>OY720427.1:17139763-27139763 GCA_963082815.1 Melanotus villosus
ATTTAAAACGAATTTATTATTTTTTGGTAATTTTATAAATGCGAGATTTTTATAATTCTGCAGGCTAAACCGTAGGTGATACAAATTTCTAAATGTCCTTATTATTACTTAAGACGTCGTTCTATGCAGCTAAATGAGTTTAAATCGAATTTATTAATTTTTGGTAATTTTAAAAAAGACAGATTTTTATAATTGCCAGATTAAAAATGCGAGATTTTTATAATTGCCCAGGCTAAACTGTAGGAGATACAAATTTCTAAATATGCTTATTATGGTTTCAGACGTCGTTCTATGCAGCTAAAATGAATTTAAAACGAATATATTAATTTTTGGTAATTTTATAAATGCGAGATTTTTATAATTCTGCAGGCTAAACGTAGGTGATACAAATTTCTAAATGTCCTTATTATTACTTAAGACGTCGTTCTATGCATGCAGCTAAAATGAGTTTAAATCGAATTTATTAATTTTTGGTAATTTTAAAAAAGAGAGATTTTTATAATTGCCAGATTAAAAATGCGAGATTTTTATTTACTTAAGACGTCGTTCTATGCATCTAAAATGAGTTTAAATCTAATTTATTAATTTTTGGTAATTTTAAAAAAGAGAAATTTTTATAATTGCCAGATTAAAAATGCGAGATTTTTATAATTGCCCAGGCCTAACCGTAGGAGATACAAATTTCTAAATATGCTTATTATGGTTTCAGACGTCGTTCTATACAGCTAAAATGAATTTAAAACGAATTTATTAATTTTTGGTAATTTTATAAATGCGAGATTTTTATAATTCCCCAGGCTAAACCGTAGGTGATACAAATTTCTAAATGTCCTTATTATGATTTAAGACGTCGTTCTATGCAGCTAAAATGAGTTTAAATCGAATTTATTAATTTTTGGTAATTTTAAAAAAGAGAGATTTTTATAATTGCCAGATTAAAAATGCGAGATTTTTATAATTGCCCAGGCTAAACCGTAGGAGATACAAATTTCTAAATATGCTTATTACGGTTTCAGACGTCGTTCTATACAGCTAAAATGAATTTAAAACGAATTTATTAATTTTTGGTAATTTTATAAATGCGAGATTTTTATAATTCTGCAGGCTAAACCGTAGGTGATACAAATTTCTAAATGTCCTTATTATTACTTAAGACGTCGTTCTAAGCAGCTAAAATGAGTTTAAATCGAATTTATTAATTTTTGGTAATTTTATAAATGCGTGATTTTTATAATTCTGCAGGCTAAACCGTAGGTGATACAAATTTCTAAATGTCCTTATTATTACTTAAGACGTCGTTCTATGCAGCTAAAATGAGTTTAAATCGAATTTATTAATTTTTGGTAATTTTAAAAAAGACAGATTTTTATAATTGCCAGATTAAAAATGCGAGATTTTTATAATTGTCCAGGCTAAACTGTAGGAGATACGCATTTCTAAATATGCTTATTATGGTTTCAGACGTCGTTCTATGCAGCTAAAATGAGTTTAAATCGAATTTATTAATTTTTGGTAATTTTAAAAAAGAGAGATTTTTATAATTGCCAGATTAAAAATGCGAGATTTTTATAATTGCCCAGGCTAAACCGTAGGAGATACAAATTTCTAAATAAGCTTATTATGGTTTCAGACGTCGTTCTATGCAGCTAAAATGAATTTAAAACGAATTTATTAATTTTTGGTAATTTTATAAATGCGAGATTTTTATAATTCTGCAGGCTAAACCGTAGGTGATACAAATTTCTAAATGTCCTTATTATTACTTAAGACGTCGTTCTATGCAGCTAAAATGAGTTTAAATCGAATTTATTAATTTTTGGTAATTTTAAAAAAGACAGATTTTTATTTACTTAAGACGTCGTTCTATGCATCTAAAATGAGTTTAAATCTAATTTATTAATTTTTGGTAATTTTAAAAAAGAGAAATTTTTATAATTGCCAGATTAAAAATGCGAGATTTTTATAATTGCCCAGGCCTAACCGTAGGAGATACAAATTTCTAAATATGCTTATTATGGTTTCAGACGTCGTTCTATACAGCTAAAATGAATTTAAAACGAATTTATTAATTTTTGGTAATTTTATAAATGCGAGATTTTTATAATTCCCCAGGCTAAACCGTAGGTGATACAAATTTCTAAATGTCCTTATTATGATTTAAGACGTCGTTCTATGCAGCTAAAATGAGTTTAAATCGAATTTATTAATTTTTGGTAATTTTAAAAAAGAGAGATTTTTATAATTGCCAGATTAAAAATGCGAGATTTTTATAATTGCCCAGGCTAAACCGTAGGAGATACAAATTTCTAAATATGCTTATTACGGTTTCAGACGTCGTTCTATACAGCTAAAATGAATTTAAAACGAATTTATTAATTTTTGGTAATTTTATAAATGCGAGATTTTTATAATTCTGCAGGCTAAACCGTAGGTGATACAAATTTCTAAATGTCCTTATTATTACTTAAGACGTCGTTCTAAGCAGCTAAAATGAGTTTAAATCGAATTTATTAATTTTTGGTAATTTTATAAATGCGTGATTTTTATAATTCTGCAGGCTAAACCGTAGGTGATACAAATTTCTAAATGTCCTTATTATTACTTAAGACGTCGTTCTATGCAGCTAAAATGAGTTTAAATCGAATTTATTAATTTTTGGTAATTTTAAAAAAGACAGATTTTTATAATTGCCAGATTAAAAATGCGAGATTTTTATAATTGTCCAGGCTAAACTGTAGGAGATACGCATTTCTAAATATGCTTATTATGGTTTCAGACGTCGTTCTATGCAGCTAAAATGAGTTTAAATCGAATTTATTAATTTTTGGTAATTTTAAAAAAGAGAGATTTTTATAATTGCCAGATTAAAAATGCGAGATTTTTATAATTGCCCAGGCTAAACCGTAGGAGATACAAATTTCTAAATAAGCTTATTATGGTTTCAGACGTCGTTCTATGCAGCTAAAATGAATTTAAAACGAATTTATTAATTTTTGGTAATTTTATAAATGCGAGATTTTTATAATTCTGCAGGCTAAACCGTAGGTGATACAAATTTCTAAATGTCCTTATTATTACTTAAGACGTCGTTCTATGCAGCTAAAATGAGTTTAAATCGAATTTATTAATTTTTGGTAATTTTAAAAAAGACAGATTTTTATAATTGCCAGATTAAAAATGCGAGATTTTTATAATTGCCCAGGCTAAACTGTAGGAGATACAAATTTCTAAATATGCTTATTATGGTTTCAGACGTCGTTCTATGCAGCTAAAATGAATTTAAAACGAATATATTAATTTTTGGTAATTTTATAAATGCGAGATTTTTATAATTCTGCAGGCTAAACCGTAGGTGATACAAATTTCTAAATGTCCTTATTATTACTTAAGACGTCGTTCTATGCAGCTAAAATGAGTTTAAATCGAATTTATTAATTTTTGGTAATTTTAAAAAAGAGATATTTTTATAATTGCCAGATTAAAAATGCGAGATTTTTATTTACTTAAGACGTCGTTCTATGCAGCTAAAATGAGTTTAAATCTAATTTATTAATTTTTGGTAATTTTAAAAAAGAGAAATTTTTATAATTGCCAGATTAAAAATGCGAGATTTTTATAATTGCCCAGGCCTAACCGTAGGAGATACAAATTTCTAAATATGCTTATTATGGTTTCAGACGTCGTTCTATACAGCTAAAATGAATTTAAAACGAATTTATTAATTTTTGGTAATTTTATAAATGCGAGATTTTTATAATTCCCCAGGCTAAACCGTAGGTGATACAAATTTCTAAATGTCCTTATTATGATTTAAGACGTCGTTCTATGCAGCTAAAATGAGTTTAAATCGAATTTATTAATTTTTGGTAATTTTAAAAAAGAGAGATTTTTATAATTGCCAGATTAAAAATGCGAGATTTTTATAATTGCCCAGGCTAAACCGTAGGAGATACAAATTTCTAAATATGCTTATTACGGTTTCAGACGTCGTTCTATACAGCTAAAATGAATTTAAAACGAATTTATTAATTTTTGGTAATTTTATAAATGCGAGATTTTTATAATTCTGCAGGCTAAACCGTAGGTGATACAAATTTCTAAATGTCCTTATTATTACTTAAGACGTCGTTCTAAGCAGCTAAAATGAGTTTAAATCGAATTTATTAATTTTTGGTAATTTTATAAATGCGTGATTTTTATAATTCTGCAGGCTAAACCGTAGGTGATACAAATTTCTAAATGTCCTTATTATTACTTAAGACGTCGTTCTATGCAGCTAAAATGAGTTTAAATCGAATTTATTAATTTTTGGTAATTTTAAAAAAGACAGATTTTTATAATTGCCAGATTAAAAATGCGAGATTTTTATAATTGTCCAGGCTAAACTGTAGGAGATACGCATTTCTAAATATGCTTATTATGGTTTCAGACGTCGTTCTATGCAGCTAAAATGAGTTTAAATCGAATTTATTAATTTTTGGTAATTTTAAAAAAGAGAGATTTTTATAATTGCCAGATTAAAAATGCGAGATTTTTATAATTGCCCAGGCTAAACCGTAGGAGATACAAATTTCTAAATAAGCTTATTATGGTTTCAGACGTCGTTCTATGCAGCTAAAATGAATTTAAAACGAATTTATTAATTTTTGGTAATTTTATAAATGCGAGATTTTTATAATTCTGCAGGCTAAACCGTAGGTGATACAAATTTCTAAATGTCCTTATTATTACTTAAGACGTCGTTCTATGCAGCTAAAATGAGTTTAAATCGAATTTATTAATTTTTGGTAATTTTAAAAAAGACAGATTTTTATAATTGCCAGATTAAAAATGCGAGATTTTTATAATTGCCCAGGCTAAACTGTAGGAGATACAAATTTCTAAATATGCTTATTATGGTTTCAGACGTCGTTCTATGCAGCTAAAATGAATTTAAAACGAATATATTAATTTTTGGTAATTTTATAAATGCGAGATTTTTATAATTCTGCAGGCTAAACCGTAGGTGATACAAATTTCTAAATGTCCTTATTATTACTTAAGACGTCGTTCTATGCAGCTAAAATGAGTTTAAATCGAATTTATTAATTTTTGGTAATTTTAAAAAAGAGAGATTTTTATAATTGCCAGATTAAAAATGCGAGATTTTTATAATTGCCCAGGCCTAACCGTAGGAGATACAAATTTCTAAATATGCTTATTATGGTTTCAGACGTCGTTCTATACAGCTAAAATGAATTTAAAACGAATTTATTAATTTTTGGTAATTTTATAAATGCGAGATTTTTATAATTCCCCAGGCTAAACCGTAGGTGATACAAATTTCTAAATGTCCTTATTATGATTTAAGACGTCGTTCTATGCAGCTAAAATGAGTTTAAATCGAATTTATTAATTTTTGGTAATTTTAAAAAAGAGAGATTTTTATAATTGCCAGATTAAAAATGCGAGATTTTTATAATTGCCCAGGCTAAACCGTAGGAGATACAAATTTCTAAATATGCTTATTATGGTTTCAGACGTCGTTCTATGCAGCTAAAATGAATTTAAAACGAATTTATTAATTTTTGGTAATTTTATAAATGCGAGATTTTTATAATTCTGCAGGCTAAACCGTAGGTGATACAAATTTCTAAATGTCCTTATTATTACTTAAGACGTCGTTCTAAGCAGCTAAAATGAGTTTAAATCGAATTTATTAATTTTTGGTAATTTTATAAATGCGTGATTTTTATAATTCTGCAGGCTAAACCGTAGGTGATACAAATTTCTAAATCTCCTTATTATTACTTAAGACGTCGTTCTATGCAGCTAAAATGAGTTTAAATCGAATTTATTAATTTTTGGTAATTTTAAAAAAGACAGATTTTTATAATTGCCAGATTAAAAATGCGAGATTTTTATAATTGCCCAGGCTAAACTGTAGGAGATACAAATTTCTAAATATGCTTATTATGGTTTCAGACGTCGTTCTATGCAGCTAAAATGAATTTAAAACGAATTTATTAATTTTTGGTAATTTTATAAATGCGAGATTTTTATAATTCTGCAGGCTAAACAGTAGGTGATACAAATTTCTAAATGTCCTTATTATTACTTAAGACGTCGTTCTATACAGCTAAAATGAGTTTAAATCGAATTTATTAATTTTTGGTAATTTTAAAAAAGACAGATTTTTATAATTGCCAGATTAAAAATGCGAGATTTTTATAATTGCCCAGGCTCTAAACTGTAGGAGATACAAATTTCTAAATATTCTTATTATGGTTTCAGACGTCGTTCTATGCAGCTAAAATGAATTTAAAACGAATTTATTAATTTTTGGTAATTTTATAAATGCGAGATTTTTATAATTCTGCAGGCTAAACCGTAGGTGATACAAATTTCTAAATGTCCTTATTATTACTTAAGACGTCGTTCTATACAGCTAAAATGAGTTTAAATCGAATTTATTAAATTTTGGTAATTTTAAATAAGACAGATTTTTATAATTGCCAGATTAAAAATTCGAGATTTTTATAATTGCCCAGGCTAAACTGTAGGAGATACAAATTTCTAAATATGCTTATTATGGTTTCAGACGTCGTTCTATGCAGCTAAAATGAATTTAAAACGAATTTATTAATTTTTGGTAATTTTATAAATGCAAGCTTTTATAATTCTGCAGGCTAAACCGTAGGTGATACAAATTTCTAAATGTCCTTATTATTACTTAAGACATCGTTCTATGCAGCTAAAATGAGTTTAAATCGAATTTATTAATTTTTGGTAATTTTATAAATGCGTGATTTTTATAATTCTGCAGGCTAAACCGTAGGTGATACAAATTTCTAAATGTCCTTATTATTACTTAAGACGTCGTTCTATACAGCTAAAATGACTTTAAATCGAATTTATTAATTTTTGGTAATTTTAAAAAAGACAGATTTTTATAATTGCCAGATTAAAAATGCGAGATTTTTATAATTGCCCAGGCTAAACTGTAGGAGATACAAATTTCTAAATATGCTTATTATGGTTTCAGACGTCGTTCTATGCAGCTAAAATGAATTTAAAACGAATTTATTAATTTTTGGTAATTTTATAAATGCGAGATTTTTATAATTCTGCAGGCTAAACAGTAGGTGATACAAATTTCTAAATGTCCTTATTATTACTTAAGACGTCGTTCTATGCAGCTAAAATGAGTTTAAATCGAATTTATTAATTTTTGGTAATTTTAAAAAAGACAGATTTTTATAATTGCCAGATTAAAAATGCGAGATTTTTATAATTGCCCAGGCTAAACTGTAGGAGATACAAATTTCTAAATATTCTTATTATGGTTTCAGACGTCGTTCTATGCAGCTAAAATGAATTTAAAACGAATTTATTAATTTTTGGTAATTTTATAAATGCGAGATTTTTATAATTCTGCAGGCTAAACCGTAGGTGATACAAATTTCTAAATGTCTTTATTATTACTTAAGACGTCGTTCTATACAGCTAAAATGAGTTTAAATCGAATTTATTAAATTTTGGTAATTTTAAATAAGACAGATTTTTATAATTGCCAGATTAAAAATGCGAGATTTTTATAATTGCCCAGGCTAAACTGTAGGAGATACAAATTTCTAAATATTCTTATTATGGTTTCAGACGTCGTTCTATGCAGCTAAAATGAATTTAAAACGAATTTATTAATTTTTGGTAATTTTATAAATGCGAGATTTTTATAATTCTGCAGGCTAAACCGTAGGTGATACAAATTTCTAAATGTCCTTATTATTACTTAAGACGTCGTTCTATACAGCTAAAATGAGTTTAAATCGAATTTATTAAATTTTGGTAATTTTAAATAAGACAGATTTTTATAATTGCCAGATTAAAAATGCGAGATTTTTATAATTGCCCAGGCTAAACTGTAGGAGATACAAATTTCTAAATATGCTTATTATGGTTTCAGACGTCGTTCTATGCAGCTAAAATGAATTTAAAACGAATTTATTAATTTTTGGTAATTTTATATATGCAAGCTTTTATAATTCTGCAGGCTAAACCGTAGGTGATACAAATTTCTAAATGTCCTTATTATTACTTAAGACATCGTTCTATGCAGCTAAAATGAGTTTAAATCGAATTTATTAATTTTTGGTAATTTCAAAAAAGACAGATTTTTATAATTGCCAGATTAAAAATGCGAGATTTTTATAATTGCCCAGGCTAAACTGTAGGAGATACAAATTTCTAAATATGCTTATTATGGTTTCAGACGTCGTTCTATGCAGCTAAAATTAATTTAAAACGAATTTATTAATTTTTGGTAATTTTATAAATGCGAGATTTTTATAATTCTGCAGGCTAAACCGTAGGTGATACAAATTTCTAAATGTCCTTATTATTACTTAAGACGTCGTTCTATACAGCTAAAATGAGTTTAAATCGAATTTATTAATTTTTGATAATTTTAAAAAAGAGAGATTTTTATAATTGCCAGATTAAAAATGCGAGATTTTTATAATTGCCCAGGCTAAACTGTAGGAGATACAAATTTCTAAATATGCTTATTATGGTTTCAGACGTCGTTCTATGCAGCTAAAATGAATTTAAAACGAATTTATTAATTTTTGGTAATTTTATAAATGCGAGATTTTTATAATTCTGCAGGCTAAACCGTAGGTGATACAAATTTCTAAATGTCCTTATTATTACTTAAGACGTCGTTCTATACAGCTAAAATGAGTTTAAATCGAATTTATAATTTTTGGTAATTTTATAAATGCGAGCTTTTATAATTCTGCAGGCTAAACCGTAGGTGATACAAATTTCTAAATGTCCTTATTATTACTTAAGACGTCGTTCTATGCAGCTAAAATGAGTTTAAAACGAATTTATTAATTTTTGGTAATTTTATAAATGCGAGATTTTTATAATTCCCCAGGCTAAACCGTAGGTGATACAAATTTCTAAATGTCATTATTATTTAAGACGTCCTTCTATGCAGCTAAAATGAGTTTAAATCGAATTTATTAATTTTTGGTAATTTTAAAAAAGAGAGATTTTTATAATTGCCAGATTAAAAATGCGAGATTTTTATAATTGCCCAGGCTAAACCGTAGGAGATACAAATTTCTAAATATGCTTATTATGGTTTCAGACGTCGTTCTATACAGCTAAAATGAATTTAAAACGAATTTATTAATTTAGGTAATTTTATAAATGCGAGATTTTTATAATTCTGCAGGCTAAACCGTAGGTGATACAAATTTCTAAATGTCCTTATTATTACTTAAGACGTCGTTCTATGCAGCTAAAATGAGTTTAAATCGAATTTATTAATTTTTGGTAATTTTATAAATGCGAGATTTTTATAATTCTGCAGGCTAAACCGTAGGTGATACAAATTTCTAAATGTCCTTATTATTACTTAAGACGTCGTTCTATGCAGCTAAAATGAGTTTAAATCGAATTTATTAATTTTTTGTAATTTTAAAAAAGACAGATTTTTATAATTGCCAGATTAAAAATGCGAGATTTTTATAATTGCCCAGGCTAAACTGTAGGAGATACAAATTTCTAAATATGCTTATTATTGTTTCAGACGTCGTTCTATGCAGCTAAAATGAATTTAAAACGAATTTATTAATTTTTGGTAATTTTATAAATGCGAGATTTTTATAATTCTGCAGGCTAAACCGTAGGTGATACAAATTTCTAAATGTCCTTATTATTACTTAAGACGTCGTTCTATACAGCTAAAATGAGTTTAAATCGAATTTATTAATTTTTGATAATTTTAAAAAAGAGAGATTTTTATAATTGCCAGATTAAAAATGCGAGATTTTTATAATTGCCCAGGCTAAACTGTAGGAGATACAAATTTCTAAATATGCTTATTATGGTTTCAGACGTCGTTCTATGCAGCTAAAATGAATTTAAAACGAATTTATTAATTTTTGGTAATTTTATAAATGCGAGATTTTTATAATTCTGCAGGCTAAACCGTAGGTGATACAAATTTCTAAATGTCCTTATTATTATTTAAGACGTCGTTCTATGCAGCTAAAATGAGTTTAAATCGAATTTATTAATTTTTGGTAATTTTAAAAAAGACAGATTTTTATAATTGCCAGATTAAAAATGCGAGATTTTTATAATTGCCCAGGCTAAACTGTAGGAGATACAAATTTCTAAATATGCTTATTATGGTTTGAGACGTCGTTCTATGCAGCTAAAATGAGTTTAAATCGAATTTATTAATTTTTGGTAATTTTAAAAAAGAGAGATTTTTATAATTGCCAGATTAAAAATGCGAGATTTTTATAATTGCCCAGGCTAAACTGTAGGAGATACGCATTTCTAAATATGCTTATTATGTTTTCAGACGTCGTTCTATACAGCTAAAATGTATTTAAAACGAATTTATTAATTTTTGGTAATTTTATAAATGCGAAATTTTTATAATTCCCCAGGCTAAACCGTAGGTGATACAAATTTCTAAATGTCCTTATTATTACTTAAGACGTTGTTCTATCCAGCTAAAATGAGTTTAAATCGAATTTATTAATTTTTGGTAATTTTATAAATGCGAGATTTTTATAATTGCCCAGGCTAAACTGTAGGAGATACAAATTTCTAAATGTCCTTATTATTATTTAAGACGTCGTTCTATGCAGCTAAAATGAGTTTAAATCGAATTTATTAATTTTTGGTAATTTTAAAAAAGAGAGATTTTTATAATTGCCAGATTAAAAATGCGAGACTTTTATAATTGCCCAGGCTAAACTGTAGGAGATACAAATTTCTAAATATGCTTATTATGGTTTCAGACGTCGTTCGATACAGCTAAAATGAATTTAAACCGAATTTATTAATTTTTGGTAATTTTATAAATGCCAGATTTTTATAATTCCCCAGGCTAAACCGTAGGTGATAAAAATTTCTAAATGACCTTATTATTATTTAAGACGTCGTTCTATGCAGCTAAAATGAGTTTAAGCCGAATTTATTTATTTTTGGTAATTTTAAAAAAGAGAGATTTTTATTATTGCCAGATTCAAAATGCGAGATTTTTATAATTGCCCAGGCTAAACTGTAGGAGATACAAATTTCTAAATATGCTTATTATGGTTTCACACGTCTTTCTATGCAGCTAGAATGAATTTAAAACGAATTTATTAATTTTTGGTAATTTTATAAATGCGAGATTTTTATAATTCCCCAGGCTAAACCGTAGGTGATACAAATTTCTAAATGTCCTTATTATTATTTAAGACGTCGTTCTATGCAGCTAAAATGAGTTTAAATCGAATTTATTAATTTTTGGTAATTTTAAAAAAGACAGATTTTTATAATTGCCAGATTAAAAATGCGAGATTTTTATAATTGCCCAGGCTAAACTGTAGGAGATACAAATTTCTAAATATGCTTATTATGGTTTCAGACGTCGTTCTATGCAGCTAAAATGAATTTAAAACGAATTTATTAATTTTTGGTAATTTTATAAATGCGAGATTTTTATAATTCTGCAGGCTAAACCGTAGGTGATACAAATTTCTAAATGTCCTTATTATTATTTAAGACGTCGTTCTATGCAGCTAAAATGAGTTTAAATCGAATTTATTAATTTTTGGTAATTTTAAAAAAGACAGATTTTTATAATTGCCAGATTAAAAATGCGAGATTTTTATAATTGCCCAGGCTAAACTGTAGGAGATACAAATTTCTAAATATGCTTATTATGGTTTGAGACGTCGTTCTATGCAGCTAAAATGAGTTTAAATCGAATTTATTAATTTTTGGTAATTTTAAAAAAGAGAAATTTTTATAATTGCCAGATTAAAAATGCGAGATTTTTATAATTGCCCAGGCTAAACTGTAGGAGATACGCATTTCTACATATGCTTATTATGTTTTCAGACGTCGTTCTATACAGCTAAAATGTATTTAAAACGAATTTATTAATTTTTGGTAATTTTATAAATGCGAAATTTTTATAATTCCCCAGGCTAAACCGTAGGTGATACAAATTTCTAAATGTCCTTATTATTACTTAAGACGTTGTTCTATCCAGCTAAAATGAGTTTAAATCGAATTTATTAATTTTTGGTAATTTTATAAATGCGAGATTTTTATAATTGCCCAGGCTAAACTGTAGGAGATACAAATTTCTAAATGTCCTTATTATTATTTAAGACGTCGTTCTATGCAGCTAAAATGAGTTTAAATCGAATTTATTAATTTTTGGTAATTTTAAAAAAGAGAGATTTTTATAATTGCCAGATTAAAAATGCGAGACTTTTATAATTGCCCAGGCTAAACTGTAGGAGATACAAATTTCTAAATATGCTTATTATGGTTTCAGACGTCGTTCGATACAGCTAAAATGAATTTAAACCGAATTTATTAATTTTTGGTAATTTTATAAATGCCAGATTTTTATAATTCCCCAGGCTAAACCGTAGGTGATAAAAATTTCTAAATGACCTTATTATTATTTAAGACGTCGTTCTATGCAGCTAAAATGAGTTTAAGCCGAATTTATTTATTTTTGGTAATTTTAAAAAAGAGAGATTTTTATTATTGCCAGATTAAAAATGCGAGATTTTTATAATTGCCCAGGCTAAACTGTAGGAGATACAAATTTCTAAATATGCTTATTATGGTTTCACACGTCTTTCTATGCAGCTAGAATGAATTTAAAACGAATTTATTAATTTTTGGTAATTTTATAAATGCGAGATTTTTATAATTCCCCAGGCTAAACCGTAGGTGATACAAATTTCTAAATGTCCTTATTATTATTTAAGACGTCGTTCTATGCAGCTAAAATGAGTTTAAATCGAATTTATTAATTTTTGGTAATTTTAAAAAAGACAGATTTTTATAATTGCCAGATTAAAAATGGGAGATTTTTATAATTGCCCAGGCTAATCTGTAGGAGATACAAATTTCTAAATATGCTTATTATGGTTTCAGACCTCGTTCTATGCAGCTAAAATGAGTTTAAATCGAATTTATTAATTTTTGGTAATTTTAAAAAAGAGAGATTTTTATAATTGCCAAATTAAAAATGCGAGATTTTTATAATTGCCCAGGCCTGTAGGAGATACAAATTTCTAAATATGCTTATTATGGTTTCACACGTCGTTATATGCAGCTAGAATGAATTTAAATCGAATTTATTAATTTTTGGTAATTTTATAAATGCGAGATTTTTATAATTCTGCAGGCTAAGCCGTAGGTGATACAAATTTCTAAATGTCCTTATTATTATTTAAGACGTCGTTCTATGCAGCTAAAAAGAGTTTAAATCGAATTTATTAATTTTTGGTAATTTTAAAAAAGACAGATTTTTATAATTGCCAGATTAAAAATGCGAGATTTTTATAATTGCCCAGGCTAAACTGTAGGAGATACAAATTTCTAAATATGCTTATTATGGTTTCAGACGTCGTTCTATACAGCTAAAATGAGTTTAAATCGAATTTATTAATTTTTGGTAATTTTAAAAAAGAGAGATTTTTATAATTGCCAGATTAAAATTGCGAGATTTTTATAATTACCCAGGCTAAACTGTAGGAGATACGCTTTTCTAAATATGCTTATTATGGTTTCAGACGTCGTTCTATACAGCTAAAATGAATTTAAAACGAATTTATTAATTTTTGGTAATTTTATAATTGCGAGATTTTTATAATTCCCCAGGCTAAACCGTAGGTGATACAAATTTCTAAATGTCCTTATTATTATTGCAGCTAAAATGACTTTAAGCCGAATTTATTTATTTTTGGTAATTTTAAAAAAGAGAGATTTTTATTATTGCCAGATTAAAAATGCGAGATTTTTATAATTGCCCAGGCCTGTAGGAGATACAAATTTCTAAATATGCTTATTATGGTTTCACACGTCGTTATATGCAGCTAGAATGAATTTAAATCGAATTTATTAATTTTTGGTAATTTTATAAATGCGAGATTTTTATAATTCTGCAGGCTAAGCCGTAGGTGATACAAATTTCTAAATGTCCTTATTATTATTTAAGACGTCGTTCTATGCAGCTAAAAAGAGTTTAAATCGAATTTATTAATTTTTGGTAATTTTAAAAAAGACAGATTTTTATAATTGCCAGATTAAAAATGCGAGATTTTTATAATTGCCCAGGCTAAACTGTAGGAGATACAAATTTCTAAATATGCTTATTATGGTTTCAGACGTCGTTCTATGCAGCTAAAATGAGTTTAAATCGAATTTATTAATTTTTGGTAATTTTATAAATGCGAGATTTTTATAATTCTGCAGGCTAAGCCGTAGGTGATACAAATTTCTAAATGTCCTTATTATTACTTAAGACGTCGTTCTATGCAGCTAAAATGAGTTTAAATCGAATTTATTAATTTTTGGTAATTTTAAAAAAGAGAGATTTTTATAATTGCCCAGGCTAAACCGTAGGAGATACAAATTTCTAAATATGCTTATTATGGTTTCAGACGTCGTTCTATGCAGCTAAAATGAATTTAAAACGAATTTATTAATTTTTGGTAATTTTATAAATGCGAGATTTTTATAATTCTGCAGGCTAAACCGTAGGTGATACAAATTTCTAAATGTCCTTATTATTACTTAAGACGTCGTTCTATGCAGCTAAAATGAGTTTAAATCGAATTTATTAATTTTTGGTAATTTTAAAAAAGACAGATTTTTATAATTGCCAGATTAAAAATGCGAGATTTTTATAATTGCCCAGGCTAAACTGTAGGAGATACAAATTTCTAAATATGCTTATTATGGTTTCAGACGTCGTTCTATGCAGCTAAAATGAATTTAAAACGAATTTATTAATTTTTGGTAATTTTATAAATGCGAGATTTTTATAATTCTGCAGGCTAAACCGTAGGTGATACAAATTTCTAAATGTCCTTATTATTATTTAAGACGTCGTTCTATGCAGCTAAAATGAGTTTAAATCGAATTTATTAATTTTTGGTAATTTTAAAAAAGACAGATTTTTATAATTGCCAGATTAAAAATGCGAGATTTTTATAATTGCCCAGGCTAAACTGTAGGAGATACAAATTTCTAAATATGCTTATTATGGTTTCAGACGTCGTTCTATGCAGCTAAAATGAATTTAAAACGAATTTATTAATTTTTGGTAATTTTATAAATGCGAGATTTTTATAATTCTGCAGGCTAAACCGTAGGTGATGCAAATTTCTAAATGTCCTTATTATTACTTAAGACGTCGTTCTATGCAGCTAAAATGAGTTTAAATCGAATTTATTAATTTTTGGTAATTTTAATAAAGACAGATTTTTATAATTGCCTGATTAAAAATGCGAGATTTTTATAATTGCCCAGGCTAAACTGTAGGAGATACAAATTTCTAAATATGCTTATTATGGTTTCAGACGTCGTTCTATACAGCTAAAATGAATTTAAACCGAATTTATTAATTTTTGGTAATTTTATAAATGCCAGATTTTTATAATTCCCCAGGCTAAACCGTAGGTGATAAAAATTTCTAAATGACCTTATTATTATTTAAGACGTCGTTCTATGCAGCTAAAATGAGTTTAAGCCGAATTTATTTATTTTTGGTAATTTTAAAAAAGAGAGATTTTTATTATTGCCAGATTAAAAATGCGAGATTTTTATAATTGCCCAGGCCTGTAGGAGATACAAATTTCTAAATATGCTTATTATGGTTTCACACGTCGTTATATGCAGCTAGAATGAATTTAAAACGAATTTATTAATTTTTGGTAATTTTATAAATGCGAGATTTTTATAATTCTGCAGGCTAAGCCGTAGGTGATACAAATTTCTAAATGTCCTTATTATTATTTAAGACGTCGTTCTATGCAGCTAAAAAGAGTTTAAATCGAATTTATTAATTTTTGGTAATTTTAAAAAAGACAGATTTTTATAATTGCCAGATTAAAAATGCGAGATTTTTATAATTGCCCAGGCTAAACTGAAGGAGATACAAATTTCTAAATATGCTTATTATGGTTTCAGACGTCGTTCTATGCAGCTAAAATGAGTTTAAATCGAATTTATTAATTTTTGGTAATTTTAAGAAAGAGAGATTTTTATAATTGCCAGATTAAAATTGCGAGATTTTTATAATTGCCCAGGCTAAACTGTAGGAGATACGCATTTCTAAATATGTTTATTATGGTTTCAGACGTCGTTCTTTACAGTTAAAATGAATTTAAAACGAATTTATTAATTTTTGGTAATTTTATAAATGCGAGATTTTTATAATTCTCCAGGCTAAACCGTAGGTGATACAACTTTCTAAATGTCTTTATTATTATTTAAGACGTCGTTCTATGCAGCTAAAATGAGTTTAAATCGAATTTATTAATTTTTGGTAATTTTTAAAAAGAGAGATTTTTATAATTGCCAGATTAAAAATGCGAGATTTTTATAATTGCCCAGGCTAAACTGTAGGAGATACAAATTTCTAAATATGTGTATTATGGTTTCAGACGTCGTTCTATGCAGCTAAAATGAGTTTAAATCGAATTTATTAATTTTTGGTAATTTTAAAAAGAGAGATGTTTATAATTGCCAGATTAAAAATGTGAGATTTTTATAATTGCCCCGGCTAAACTGTAGGAGAT
This sequence comes from Melanotus villosus, assembly GCA_963082815.1. Classification (NCBI taxonomy): domain Eukaryota; kingdom Metazoa; phylum Arthropoda; class Insecta; order Coleoptera; family Elateridae; genus Melanotus; species Melanotus villosus. The sequence continues at coordinate 17,156,374 of OY720427.1, forward strand.
ACAAATTTCTAAATATGTGTATTATGGCTTCAGACGTCGTTCTATGCAGCTAAAATGAGTTTAAATCGAATTTATTAATGTTTGGTAATTTTAAAAAAGAGAGATTTTTATAATTGCCAGATTAAAAATGCGAGATTTTTAGAATTGCCCAGTCTAAACCGCAATGTATGTGACAAAAATTTCTAAATATGCCTATTATTATTTAAGGCGTCGTTCTATGCAGCTAAAATGAATTTAAAACGAATTTATTAATTTTTGGTAATTTTATAAATGCGAGATTTTTATAATTCCCCAGGCTAAACCGTAGGTGATAAAAATTTCTAAATGTCCATATTATTATTTAAGACGTCGTTCTATGCAGCTAAAATGAATTTAAAACGAATTTATTAATTTTTGGTAATTTTATAAATGCGAGATTTTTATAATTGCCCAGGCTAAACCATAGGTGATACAACTATCAAAATGGGTTTATTATTATTAAAGACGTCGTTCTATACAGCTAAAATGAGTTTAAATCGAATTTATTAATTTTTGGTATTTTTAAAAAAGAGAGATTTTTATAATTGCCAGATTAAAAATGCGAGATTTTTATAATTGCCCAGGCTAAACTGTAAGAGATACAAATTTCTAAATATGCTTATTATGGTTTCAGACGTCGTTCTATACAGCTAAAATGAGTTTAAATCGAATTTATTAATTTTTGGTAATTTTAAAAAAGAGAGATTTTTATAATTGCCAGATTAAAAATGCGAGATTTTTATAATTGCCCAGGCTAAACTGTAGGAGATACAAATTTCTAAATATGCTTATTATGGTTTCAGACGTCGTTCTATGCAGCTAAAATGAATTTAAAACGAATTTATTAATTTTTGGTAATTTTATAAATGCGAGATTTTTATAATTCTCCAGGCTAAACCGTAGGTGATACAAATTTCTAAATGTCTTTATTATTATTTAAGACGTCATTCTATGCAGCTAAAATGAGTTTAAATCGAATTTATTAATTTTTGGTAATTTTAAAAAAGAGAGATTATTATAATTGCCAGATTAAAAATGCGAGATTTTTATAATTGCCCAGGCTAAACTGTAGGTGATACAAATTTCTAAATATGCTTATTATGGTTTCAGACGTCGTTCTATCCTGCTAAAATGAATTTAAAACGAATTTATTAATTTTTGGTAATTTTATAAATGTGAGATTTTTATAATTCTTCAGGCTAAACCGTAGGTGATACAAATTTCTAAATGTCTTTATTATTATTTAAGACGTCGTTCTATGCAGCTAAAATGAGTTTAAATCGAATTTATTAATTTTTGGTAATTTTAAAAAAGAGAGATTTTTATAATTGCCAGATTAAAAATGCGAGATTTTTATAATTGCCCAGGCTAAACTGTAGGAGATACAAATTTCTAAATATGCTTATTATGGTTTCAGGCGTCGTTCTATGTAGCTAAAATGAATTTAAAACGAATTTATTAATTTTTGGTAATTTTATAAATGCGAGATTTTTATAATTCCCCAGGCTAAACCGTAGGTGACACAAATTTCTAAATGTTCTTATTATTATTTAAGACGTCGTTCTATGCAGCTAAAATGAGTTTAAATCGAATTTATTAATTTTTGGTAATTTTAAAAAAGAGAGATTTTTATAATTGCCAGATTAAAAATGCGAGATTTTTATAGTTGCCCAGGCTAAACTGTAGGAGATACACATTTCTAAATATGCTTATTATGGTTTCAGACGTCGTTCTATGCAGCTAAAATGAATTTAAAACGAATTTATTAATTTTTGGTAATTTTATAAATGCGAGATTTTTATAATTCCCCAGGCTAAACCGTAGGTGAAAAAAATTTCTAAATGTCCTTATTATTATTTAAAACGTCGTTCTATGCAGCTAAAATGAGTTTAAATCGAATTTATTAATTTTTGGTAATTTTAAAAAAGAGAGATTTTTATAATTGCCAGATAAAAAATGCGAGATTTTTATAATTGCCCAGGCTAAACTGTAGGTGATACAAATTTCTAAATATGCTTATTATGGTTTCAGACGTCGTTCTATGCATCTAAAATGAATTTAAAACGAATTTATTAATTTTTGGTAATTTTATAAATGCGAGATTTTTATAATTCCCCAGGCTAAACCGTAGGTGAAAAAAATTTCTAAATGTCCTTATTATTATTTAAAACGTCGTTCTATGCAGCTAAAATGAGTTTAAATCGAATTTATTTATTTTTGGTAATTTTAAAAAAGAGAGATTTTTATTATTGCCAGATTAAAAATGCGAGATTTTTATAATTGCCCAGGCCTGTAGGAGATACAAATTTCTAAATATGCTTATTATGGTTTCACACGTCGTTATATGCAGCTAGAATGAATTTAAATCGAATTTATTAATTTTTGGTAATTTTATAAATGCGAGATTTTTATAATTCTGCAGGCTAAGCCGTAGGTGATACAAATTTCTAAATGTCCTTATTATTATTTAAGACGTCGTTCTATGCAGCTAAAAAGAGTTTAAATCGAATTTATTAATTTTTGGTAATTTTAAAAAAGACAGATTTTTATAATTGCCAGATTAAAAATGCGAGATTTTTATAATTGCCCAGGCTAAACTGTAGGAGATACAAATTTCTAAATATGCTTATTATGGTTTCAGACGTCGTTCTATGCAGCTAAAATGAGTTTAAATCGAATTTATTAATTTTTGGTAATTTTATAAATGCGAGATTTTTATAATTCTGCAGGCTAAGCCGTAGGTGATACAAATTTCTAAATGTCCTTATTATTACTTAAGACGTCGTTCTATGCAGCTAAAATGAGTTTAAATCGAATTTATTAATTTTTGGTAATTTTAAAAAAGAGAGATTTTTATAATTGCCCAGGCTAAACCGTAGGAGATACAAATTTCTAAATATGCTTATTATGGTTTCAGACGTCGTTCTATGCAGCTAAAATGAATTTAAAACGAATTTATTAATTTTTGGTAATTTTATAAATGCGAGATTTTTATAATTCTGCAGGCTAAACCGTAGGTGATACAAATTTCTAAATGTCCTTATTATTACTTAAGACGTCGTTCTATGCAGCTAAAATGAGTTTAAATCGAATTTATTAATTTTTGGTAATTTTAAAAAAGACAGATTTTTATAATTGCCAGATTAAAAATGCGAGATTTTTATAATTGCCCAGGCTAAACTGTAGGAGATACAAATTTCTAAATATGCTTATTATGGTTTCAGACGTCGTTCTATGCAGCTAAAATGAATTTAAAACGAATTTATTAATTTTTGGTAATTTTATAAATGCGAGATTTTTATAATTCTGCAGGCTAAACCGTAGGTGATACAAATTTCTAAATGTCCTTATTATTATTTAAGACGTCGTTCTATGCAGCTAAAATGAGTTTAAATCGAATTTATTAATTTTTGGTAATTTTAAAAAAGACAGATTTTTATAATTACCAGATTAAAAATGCGAGATTTTTATAATTGCCCAGGCTAAACTGTAGGAGATACAAATTTCTAAATATGCTTATTATGGTTTCAGACGTCGTTCTATGCAGCTAAAATGAATTTAAACCGAATTTATTAATTTTTGGTAATTTTATAAATGCCAGATTTTTATAATTCCCCAGGCTAAACCGTAGGTGATAAAAATTTCTAAATGACCTTATTATTATTTAAGACGTCGTTCTATGCAGCTAAAATGAGTTTAAGCCGAATTTATTTATTTTTGGTAATTTTAAAAAAGAGAGATTTTTATTATTGCCAGATTAAAAATGCGAGATTTTTATAATTGCCCAGGCCTGTAGGAGATACAAATTTCTAAATATGCTTATTATGGTTTCACACGTCGTTATATGCAGCTAGAATGAATTTAAAACGAATTTATTAATTTTTGGTAATTTTGTAAATGCGAGATTTTTATAATTCTGCAGGCTAAGCCGTAGGTGATACAAATTTCTAAATGTCCTTATTATTATTTAAGACGTCGTTCTATGCAGCTAAAAAGAGTTTAAATCGAATTTATTAATTTTTGGTAATTTTAAAAAAGACAGATTTTTATAATTGCCAGATTAAAAATGCGAGATTTTTATAATTGCCCAGGCTAAACTGTAGGAGATACAAATTTCTAAATATGCTTATTATGGTTTCAGACGTCGTTCTATGCAGCTAAAATGAGTTTAAATCGAATTTATTAATTTTTGGTAATTTTAAGAAAGAGAGATTTTTATAATTGCCAGATTAAAATTGCGAGATTTTTATAATTGCCCAGGCTAAACTGTAGGAGATACGCATTTCTAAATATGTTTATTATGGTTTCAGACGTCGTTCTTTACAGTTAAAATGAATTTAAAACGAATTTATTAATTTTTGGTAATTTTATAAATGCGAGATTTTTATAATTCTCCAGGCTAAACCGTAGGTGATACAACTTTCTAAATGTCTTTATTATTATTTAAGACGTCGTTCTATGCAGCTAAAATGAGTTTAAATCGAATTTATTAATTTTTGGTAATTTTTTAAAAGAGAGATTTTTATAATTGCCAGATTAAAAATGCGAGATTTTTATAATTGCCCAGGCTAAACTGTAGGAGATACAAATTTCTAAATATGTGTATTATGGTTTCAGACGTCGTTCTATGCAGCTAAAATGAGTTTAAATCGAATTTATTAATTTTTGGTAATTTTAAAAAGAGAGATGTTTATAATTGCCAGATTAAAAATGTGAGATTTTTATAATTGCCCCGGCTAAACTGTAGGAGATACAAATTTCTAAATATGTGTATTATGGCTTCAGACGTCGTTCTATGCAGCTAAAATGAGTTTAAATCGAATTTATTAATGTTTGGTAATTTTAAAAAAGAGAGATTTTTATAATTGCCAGATTAAAAATGCGAGATTTTTAGAATTGCCCAGTCTAAACCGCAATGTATGTGACAAAAATTTCTAAATATGCCTATTATTATTTAAGGCGTCGTTCTATGCAGCTAAAATGAATTTAAAACGAATTTATTAATTTTTGGTAATTTTATAAATGCGAGATTTTTATAATTCCCCAGGCTAAACCGTAGGTGATACAAATTTCTAAATGTCCTTATTATTATTTAAGACGTCGTTCTATACAGCTAAAATGAGTTTAAAACGAATTTATTAATTTTTGGTAATTTTATAAATGCGAGATTTTTATAATTCCCCAGGCTAAACCGTAGGTGATAAAAATTTCTAAATGTCCATATTATTATTTAAGACGTCGTTCTATGCAGCTAAAATGAATTTAAAACGAATTTATTAATTTTTGGTAATTTTATAAATGCGAGATTTTTATAATTGCCCAGGCTAAACCATAGGTGATACAACTATCAAAATGGGTTTATTATTATTAAAGACGTCGTTCTATACAGCTAAAATGAGTTTAAATCGAATTTATTAATTTTTGGTATTTTTAAAAAAGAGAGATTTTTATAATTGCCAGATTAAAAATGCGAGATTTTTATAATTGCCCAGGCTAAACTGTAAGAGATACAAATTTCTAAATATGCTTATTATGGTTTCAGACGTCGTTCTATACAGCTAAAATGAGTTTAAATCGAATTTATTAATTTTTGGTAATTTTAAAAAAGAGAGATTTTTATAATTGCCAGATTAAAAATGCGAGATTTTTATAATTGCCCAGGCTAAACTGTAGGAGATACAAATTTCTAAATATGCTTATTATGGTTTCAGACGTCGTTCTATGCAGCTAAAGTGAATTTAAAACGAATTTATTAATTTTTGGTAATTTTATAAATGCGAGATTTTTATAATTCTCCAGGCTAAACCGTAGGTGATACAAATTTCTAAATGTCTTTATTATTATTTAAGACGTCATTCTATGCAGCTAAAATGAGTTTAAATCGAATTTATTAATTTTTGGTAATTTTAAAAAAGAGAGATTATTATAATTGCCAGATTAAAAATGCGAGATTTTTATAATTGCCCAGGCTAAACTGTAGGTGATACAAATTTCTAAATATGCTTATTATGGTTTCAGACGTCGTTCTATGCTGCTAAAATGAATTTAAAGCGAATTTATTAATTTTTGGTAATTTTATAAATGTGAGATTTTTATAATTCTTCAGGCTAAACCGTAGGTGATACAAATTTCTAAATGTCTTTATTATTATTTAAGACGTCGTTCTATGCAGCTAAAATGAGTTTAAATCGAATTTATTAATTTTTGGTAATTTTAAAAAAGAGAGATTTTTATAATTGCCAGATTAAAAATGCTAGATTTTTATAATTGCCCAGGCTAAACTGTAGGAGATACAAATTTCTAAATATGCTTATTATGGTTTCAGGCGTCGTTCTATGTAGCTAAAATGAATTTAAAACGAATTTATTAATTTTTGGTAATTTTATAAATGCGAGATTTTTATAATTCCCCAGGCTAAACCGTAGGTGACACAAATTTCTAAATGTTCTTATTATTATTTAAGACGTCGTTCTATGCAGCTAAAATGAGTTTAAATCGAATTTATTAATTTTTGGTAATTTTAAAAAAGAGAGATTTTTATAATTGCCAGATTAAAAATGCGAGATTTTTATAGTTGCCCAGGCTAAACTGTAGGAGATACACATTTCTAAATATGCTTATTATGGTTTCAGACGTCGTTCTATGCAGCTAAAATGAATTTAAAACGAATTTATTAATTTTTGGTAATTTTATAAATGCGAGATTTTTATAATTCCCCAGGCTAAACCGTAGGTGAAAAAAATTTCTAAATGTCCTTATTATTATTTAAAACGTCGTTCTATGCAGCTAAAATGAGTTTAAATCGAATTTATTAATTTTTGGTAATTTTAAAAAAGAGAGATTTTTATAATTGCCAGATAAAAAATGCGAGATTTTTATAATTGCCCAGGCTAAACTGTAGGTGATACAAATTTCTAAATATGCTTATTATGGTTTCAGACGTCGTTCTATGCAGCTAAAATGAATTTAAAACGAATTTATTAATTTTTGGTAATTTTATAAATGCGAGATTTTTATAATTCTCCAGGCTAAACCGTAGGTGATACAAATTTCTAAATGTCTTTATTATTATTTAAGACGTCGTTCTATGCAGCTAAAATGAGTTTAAATCGAATTTATGAATTTTTGGTAATTTTAAAAAAGAGAGATTTTTATAATTGCCAGATTAAAAATGCGAGATTTTTATTATTGCCCAGGCTAAACTGTAGGACATACAAATTTCTAAATATGCTTATTATGGTTTCAGACGTCGTTCTATAGTAATAATATAGTAATAGTTTATTTAATTCCAAAGACTGTACAAAAACAGTATAGGAAACGTCAAAAAAAATATATATATATACATATACAAACATAAGGTATATACGTTGCATTATAATAATAAACATACAAATAAACATACAAGTTAAAAACTCCTATCTATAAATACACGTATAATCAAAGATCATTAATTTAAAATTAAAATTCAAATGTCAAAGAGCCGATAGAATTCCTCCAAAGTATAAAAAGTGTTTTGAAGAAGATAGGCTTTTAAAGTGCTCTTAAAACACCCTACAGAAGTACAGTTTTTAATTGAGAGTGGTAAGTGGTTGAAAATCCTAATTCCTAAGGAGTTAGGCGAATTCATAGAAATTTTATATCGATAATATGGTATTCTAAAGTCCTCTCTGGATCTTGTGTTTACGCAATGTACATCATAGTTTTTCTTAAATTTGCTTTTATTTATAAATACATAGACAGATAGTTCAAAGACAAATAAAGCTTTAAGAGTAAGGATTGAGTACTTTTTAAACAACGTTCTACATGAATACATGCCATGAACCCCCGCAATGCATCGTAAAATTCGTTTTTGCGCGACAAAAACATCATCTGCAGTAGCAGATGCCCCCCAAAGAGTTATCCCATATCTTATTCGTGACTCAACCAACGCATAATACATCGTAATAAGTTGTTCAGTTGAAAGAACGGTTTTTAGATTCCTAAACAAGAAGGAAGTAGAAATTAATTTACTAGTTAATTCGTGACAATTTTTCGACCAACAAAGATTTTCGTCGAACCAAACACCCAAAAACTTAATACTATTTACATTGGGTAGAGGTAGAGAATTTACCATAACTTTAATGTTGCTACATTCTTTTTGTCGATTGTGAAAACGAATAACTGCACTTTTAGAGGTATTTAAGTATAATAAATTTGAAGAAAACCAGGAACTTAGTTTATTTGCTGCCCTGTTACATTTCAAAGAGAGGATTTCGTCGTCTTTATCCGATACGCATATCGAAGTATCATCTGCATAAAGAATTAAAGATGCATCCAGTTCTATATTATTCAAGTTGTTAATCAACATAACGAATAAAATAGGCCCCAAAACGGACCCTTGCGGGACACCTATATCAGTGTTCAAGGAATCAGAGTTAGCAGTATTGATAACACCATTGTTTAAATATCGTAGGGAGACGTATTGTTTTCGATTTTTCAAAAATGCCTCAATCCAATCAAGAGGTATTCCTCGAATACCACCATGCAGCTAAAATGAATTTAAAACGAATTTATTAATTTTTGGTAATTTTATAAATGCGAGATTTTTATAATTCCCCAGGCTAAACCGTAGGTGATACAAATTTCTAAATGTCCTTATTATTACTTAAGACGTTGCTCTATACAGCTAAAATGAGTTTAAATCGAATTTATTAATTTTTGCTAATTTTAAAAAAGACAGATTTTTATAATGGCCAGATTAAAAATGCGAGATTTTTATAATTGCCCAGGCTAAACTGTAGGAGATACAAATTTCTAAATATGCTTATTATGGTTTCAGACGTCGTTCTATACAGCTAAAATGAATTTAAATCGAATTTATTAATTTTTGGTAATTTTATAAATGCCAGATTTTTATAATTCCCCAGGCTAAACCGTAGATGATAAAAATTTGTAATGTCCTTATTATTATTTAAGACGTCGTTCTATGCAGCTAAAATGAGTTTAAGCCGAATTTATTAATTTTTGGTAATTTTAAAAAAGAGAGATTCTTATAATTGCTAGATTAAAAATGCGAGATTTTTATAATTGCCCAGGCTAAACTGTAGGAGATACAAATTTCTAAATATGCTTATTATGGTTTCAGACGTCGTTCTATGCAGCTAGAATGAATTTGAAACGAATTTATTAATTTTTCGTAATTTTATAAATGCGAGATTTTTATAATTCTCCAGGCTAAACCGTATGTGATACAAATTTCTAAATGTCTTTATTATTATTTAAGACGTCGTTCTATGCAGCTAAAATGAGTTTAAATCGAATTTATTAATTTTTGGTAATTTTAAAAAAGAGAGATTTTTATAATTGCCAGATAAAAAATGCGAGATTTTTATAATTGCCCAGGCTAAACAGTAAGTGATACAAATTTCTAAATATGCTTATTATGGTTTCAGACGTCGTTCTATGCAGCTAAAATGAATTTAAAACGAATTTATTAATTTTTGGTAATTTTATAAATGCGAGATTTTTATAATTCTCCAGGCTAAACCGTAGGTGATACAAATTTCTAAATGTCTTTATTATTATTTAAGACGTCGTTCTATGCAGCTAAAATGAGTTTAAATCGAATTTATGAATTTTTGGTAATTTTAAAAAAGAGAGATTTTTATAATTGCCAGATTAAAAATGCGAGATTTTTATAATTGCCCAGGCTAAACAGTAAGTGATACAAATTTCTAAATATGCTTATTATGGTTTCAGACGTCGTTCTATGCAGCTAAAATGAATTTAAAACGAATTTATTAATTTTTGGTAATTTTATAAATGCGAGATTTTTATAATTCCCCAGGCTAAACCGTAGGCGATACAAATTTCTAAATGTCCTTATTATTATTTAAGACGTCGTTCTATGCAGCTAAAATGAGTTTAAATCGAATTTATTAATTTTTGGTAATTTTAAAAAAAGAGATTTTTATAATTGCCAGATTAAAAATGCGAGATTTTTATAATTGCCCAGGCTAAACTGTAGGAGATACACATTTCTAAATATGCTTATTATGATTTCAGACGTCGTTCTATGCAGCTAAAATGAGTTTAAATCGAATTTATTAATTTTTGGTAATTTTAGAAAAGAGAGATTTTTATAATTGCCAGATTAAAAATGCGGGATTTTTATAATTGCCCAGGCTAAACTGTAGGAGATACAAATTTCTAAATTTGCTTATTATGGTTTCAGACGTCGTTCTATGCAGCTAAAATGAATTTAAAACGAATTTATTAATTTTTGGTAATTTTATAAATGCGAGATTTTTATAATTCTGCAGGCTAAACCGTAGGTGATGCAAATTTCTAAATGTCCTTATTATTACTTAAGACGTCGTTCTATGCAGCTAAAATGAGTTTAAATCGAATTTATTAATTTTTGGTAATTTTAATAAAGACAGATTTTTATAATTGCCTGATTAAAAATGCGAGATTTTTATAATTGCCCAGGCTAAACTGTAGGAGATACAAATTACTAAATATGCTTATTATGGTTTCAGACGTCGTTCTATACAGCTAAAATGAATTTAAAACGAATTTATTAATTTTTGGTAATTTTATAAATGCGAGATTTTTATAATTCTGCAGGCTAAACCGTAGGTGATACAAATTTCTAAATGTCCTTATTATTACTTAAGACGTCATTCTATGCAGCTAAAATGAGTTTAAATCGAATTTATTAATTTTTGGTAATTTTAAAAAAGAGATTTTTATAATTGCCAGATTAAAAATGCGAGACTTTTATAATTGCCCAGGCTAAACCGTAGGTGATAAAAATTTCTAAATGACCTTATTATTATTTAAGACGTCGTTCTATGCAGCTAAAATGAGTTTAAGCCGAATTTATTTATTTTTGGTAATTTTAAAAAAGAGAGATTTTTATTATTGCCAGATTAAAAATACGAGATTTTTATAATTGCCCAGGCTAAACTGTAGGAGATACAAATTTCTAAATATGCTTATTATGGTTTCACACGTCTTTCTATGCAGCTAGAATGAATTTAAAACGAATTTATTAATTTTTGGTAATTTTATAAATGCGAGATTTTTATAATTCCCCAGGCTAAACCGTAGGTGATACAAATTTCTAAATGTCCTTATTATTATTTAAGACGTCGTTCTATGCAGCTAAAATGAGTTTAAATCGAATTTATTAATTTTTGGTAATTTTAAAAGAGACAGATTTTTATAATTGCCAGATTAAAAATGCGAGATTTTTATAATTGCCCAGGCTAAACTGTAGGAGATACAAATTTCTAAATATGCTTATTATGGTTTCAGACGTCGTTCTATACAGCTAAAATGAATTTAAACCGAATTTATTAATTTTTGGTAATTTTATAAATGCCAGATTTTTATAATTCCCCAGGCTAAACCGTAGGTGATAAAAATTTCTAAATGTCCTTATTATTATTTAAGACGTCGTTCTATGCAGCTAAAAAGAGTTTAAATCGAATTTATTAATTTTTGGTAATTTTAAAAAAGACAGATTTTTATAATTGCCAGATTAAAAATGCGAGATTTTTATAATTGCCCAGGCCTGTAGGAGATACAAATTTCTAAATATGCTTATTATGGTTTCACACGTCGTTATATGCAGCTAGAATGAATTTAAAACGAATTTATTAATTTTTGGTAATTTTATAAATGCGAGATTTTTATAATTCTGCAGGCTAAGCCGTAGGTGATACAAATTTCTAAATGTCCTTATTATTATTTAAGACGTCGATCTATCCAGCTAAAAAGAGTTTAAATCGAATTTATTAATTTTTGGTAATTTTAAAAAAGACAGATTTTTATAATTGCCAGATTAAAAATGCGAGATTTTTATAATTGCCCAGGCTAAACTGTAGGAGATACAAATTTCTAAATATGCTTATTATGGTTTCAGACGTCGTTCTATGCAGCTAAAATGAGTTTAAATCGAATTTATTAATTTTTGGTAATTTTGAAAAAGAGAGATTTTTATAATTGCCAGATTAAAATTGCGAGATTTTTATAATTGCCCAGGCTAAACTGTAGGAGATACGCATTTCTAAATATGCTTAGTATGGTTTCAGACGTCGTTCTTTACAGTTAAAATGAATTTAAAACGAATTTATTAATTTTTGGTAATTTTATAAATGCGAGATTTTTATAATTCTCCAGGCTAAACCGTAGGTGATACAACTTTCTAAATGTCTTTATTGTTATTTAAGACGTCGTTCTATGCAGCTAAAATGAGTTTAAATCGAATTTATTAATTTTTGGTAATTTTAAAAAAGAGAGATTTTTATAATTGCCAGATTAAAAATGCGAGATTTTTATAATTGCCCAGGCTAAACTGTAGGAGATACAAATTTCTAAATATGTGTATTATGGTTTCAGACGTCGTTCTATGCAGCTAAAATGAGTTTATATCGAATTTATTAATTTTTGGTAATTTTAAAAAAGAGAGATTTTTATAATTGCCAGATTAAAAATGTGAGATTTTTATAATTGCCCCGGCTAAACCGTAGGTGATAAAAATTTCTAAATGACCTTATTATTATTTAAGACGTCGTTCTATGCAGCTAAAATGAGTTTATATCGAATTTATTAATTTTTGGTAATTTTAAAAAAGAGAGATTTTTATAATTGCCAGATTAAAAATGCGAGACTTTTATAATTGCCCAGGCTAAACCGTAGGTGATAAAAATTTCTAAATGACCTTATTATTTTTTAAGACGTCGTTCTATGCAGCTAAAATGAGTTTAAGCCGAATTTATTTATTTTTGGTAATTTTAAAAAAGAGAGATTTTTATTATTGCCAGATTAAAAATACGAGATTTTTATAATTGCCCAGGCTAAACTGTAGGAGATACAAATTTCTAAATATGCTTATTATGGTTTCACACGTCTTTCTATGCAGCTAGAATGAATTTAAAACGAATTTATTAATTTTTGGTAATTTTATAAATGCGAGATTTTTATAATTCCCCAGGCTAAACCGTAGGTGATACAAATTTCTAAATGTCCTTATTATTATTTAAGACGTCGTTCTATGCAGCTAAAATGAGTTTAAATCGAATTTATTAATTTTTGGTAATTTTAAAAAAGACAGATTTTTATAATTGCCAGATTAAAAATGCGAGATTTTTATAATTGCCCAGGCTAAACTGTAGGAGATACAAATTTCTAAATATGCTTATTATGGTTTCAGACGTCGTTCTATACAGCTAAAATGAATTTAAACCGAATTTATTAATTTTTGGTAATTTTATAAATGCCAGATTTTTATAATTCCCCAGGCTAAACCGTAGGTGATAAAAATTTCTAAATGTCCTTATTATTATTTAAGACGTCGTTCTATGCAGCTAAAAAGAGTTTAAATCGAATTTATTAATTTTTGGTAATTTTAAAAAAGACAGATTTTTATAATTGCCAGATTAAAAATGCGAGATTTTTATAATTGCCCAGGCCTGTAGGAGATACAAATTTCTAAATATGCTTATTATGGTTTCACACGTCGTTATATGCAGCTAGAATGAATTTAAAACGAATTTATTAATTTTTGGTAATTTTATAAATGCGAGATTTTTATAATTCTGCAGGCTAAGCCGTAGGTGATACAAATTTCTAAATGTCCTTATTATTATTTAAGACGTCGATCTATCCAGCTAAAAAGAGTTTAAATCGAATTTATTAATTTTTGGTAATTTTAAAAAAGACAGATTTTTATAATTGCCAGATTAAAAATGCGAGATTTTTATAATTGCCCAGGCTAAACTGTAGGAGATACAAATTTCTAAATATGCTTATTATGGTTTCAGACGTCGTTCTATGCAGCTAAAATGAGTTTAAATCGAATTTATTAATTTTTGGTAATTTTGAAAAAGAGAGATTTTTATAATTGCCAGATTAAAATTGCGAGATTTTTATAATTGCCCAGGCTAAACTGTAGGAGATACGCATTTCTAAATATGCTTAGTATGGTTTCAGACGTCGTTCTTTACAGTTAAAATGAATTTAAAACGAATTTATTAATTTTTGGTAATTTTATAAATGCGAGATTTTTATAATTCTCCAGGCTAAACCGTAGGTGATACAACTTTCTAAATGTCTTTATTGTTATTTAAGACGTCGTTCTATGCAGCTAAAATGAGTTTAAATCGAATTTATTAATTTTTGGTAATTTTAAAAAAGAGAGATTTTTATAATTGCCAGATTAAAAATGCGAGATTTTTATAATTGCCCAGGCTAAACTGTAGGAGATACAAATTTCTAAATATGTGTATTATGGTTTCAGACGTCGTTCTATGCAGCTAAAATGAGTTTATATCGAATTTATTAATTTTTGGTAATTTTAAAAAAGAGAGATTTTTATAATTGCCAGATTAAAAATGTGAGATTTTTATAATTGCCCCGGCTAAACTGTAGGAGATACAAATTTCTAAATATGTGTATTATGGCTTCAGACGTCGTTCTATGCAGCTAAAATGAGTTTAAATCGAATTTATTAATTTTTGGTAATTTTAAAAAAGAGAGATTTTTATAATTGCCAGATTAAAAATGCGAAATTTTTAGAATTGCCCAGTCTAAACCGCAATGTATGTGACAAAAATTTCTAAATATGCCTATTATTATTTAAGGCGTCGTTCTATGCAGCTAAAATGAATTTAAAACGAATTTATTAATTTTTGGTAATTTTATAAATGCGAGATTTTTATAATTCCCCAGGCTAAACCGTAGGTGATACAAATTTCTAAATGTCCTTATTATTATTTAAGCCGTCGTTCTATACAGCTAAAATGAGTTTAAAACGAATTTATTAATTTTTGGTAATTTTATAAATGCGAGATTTTTATAATTCCCCAGGCTAAACCGTAGGTGATAAAAATTTCTAAATGTCCATATTATTATTTAAGACGTCGTTCTATGCAGCTAAAATGAATTTAAAACGAATTTATTAATTTTTGGTAATTTTATAAATGCGAGATTTTTATAATTGCCCAGGCTAAACCATAGGTGATACAACTATCAAAATGGGTTTATTATTATTAAAGACGTCGTTCTATACAGCTAAAATGAGTTTAAATCGAATTTATTAATTTTTGGTAATTTTAAAAAAGAGAGATTTTTATAATTGCCAGATTAAAAATGCGAGATTTTTATAATTGCCCAGGCTAAACTGTAGGAGATACAAATTTCTAAATATGCTTATTATGGTTTCAGACGTCGTTCTATGCAGCTAAAATGAATTTAAAACGAATTTATTAATTTTTGGTAATTTTATAAATGCGAGATTTTTATAATTCTCCAGGCTAAACCGTAGGTGATACAAATTTCTAAATGTCTTTATTATTATTTAAGACGTCATTCTATGCAGCTAAAATGAGTTTAAATCGAATTTATTAATTTTTGGTAATTTTAAAAAAGAGAGATTATTATAATTGCCAGATTAAAAATGCGAGATTTTTATAATTGCCCAGGCTAAACTGTAGGTGATACAAATTTCTAAATATGCTTATTATGGTTTCAGACGTCGTTCTATGCTGCTAAAATGAATTTAAAACGAATTTATTAATTTTTGGTAATTTTATAAATGTGAGATTTTTATAATTCTTCAGGCTAAACCGTAGGTGATACAAATTTCTAAATGTCCTTATTATTATTTAAGACGTCGTTCTATACAGCTAAAATGAGTTTAAAACGAATTTATTAATTTTTGGTAATTTTATAAATGCGAGATTTTTATAATTCCCCAGGCTAAACCGTAGGTGATAAAAATTTCTAAATGTCCATATTATTATTTAAGACGTCGTTCTATGCAGCTAAAATGAATTTAAAACGAATTTATTAATTTTTGGTAATTTTATAAATGCGAGATTTTTATAATTGCCCAGGCTAAACCATAGGTGATACAACTATCAAAATGGGTTTATTATTATTAAAGACGTCGTTCTATACAGCTAAAATGAGTTTAAATCGAATTTATTAATTTTTGGTATTTTTAAAAAAGAGAGATTTTTATAATTGCCAGATTAAAAATGCGAGATTTTTATAATTGCCCAGGCTAAACTGTAAGAGATACAAATTTCTAAATATGCTTATTATGGTTTCAGACGTCGTTCTATACAGCTAAAATGAGTTTAAATCGAATTTATTAATTTTTGGTAATTTTAAAAAAGAGAGATTTTTATAATTGCCAGATTAAAAATGCGAGATTTTTATAATTGCCCAGGCTAAACTGTAGGAGATACAAATTTCTAAATATGCTTATTATGGTTTCAGACGTCGTTCTATGCAGCTAAAATGAATTTAAAACGAATTTATTAATTTTTGGTAATTTTATAAATGCGAGATTTTTATAATTCTCCAGGCTAAACCGTAGGTGATACAAATTTCTAAATGTCTTTATTATTATTTAAGACGTCATTCTATGCAGCTAAAATGAGTTTAAATCGAATTTATTAATTTTTGGTAATTTTAAAAAAGAGAGATTATTATAATTGCCAGATTAAAAATGCGAGATTTTTATAATTGCCCAGGCTAAACTGTAGGTGATACAAATTTCTAAATATGCTTATTATGGTTTCAGACGTCGTTCTATACTGCTAAAATGAATTTAAAACGAATTTATTAATTTTTGGTAATTTTATAAATGTGAGATTTTTATAATTCTTCAGGCTAAACCGTAGGTGATACAAATTTCTAAATGTCTTTATTATTATTTAAGACGTCGTTCTATGCAGCTAAAATGAGTTTAAATCGAATTTATTAATTTTTGGTAATTTTAAAAAAGAGAGATTTTTATAATTGCCAGATTAAAAATGCGAGATTTTTTTAATTGCCCAGGCTAAACTGTAGGAGATACAAATTTCTAAATATGCTTATTATGGTTTCAGGCGTCGTTCTATGTAGCTAAAATGAATTTAAAACGAATTTATTAATTTTTGGTAATTTTATAAATGCGAGATTTTTATAATTCCCCAGGCTAAACCGTAGGTGACACAAATTTCTAAATGTTCTTATTATTATTTAAGACGTCGTTCTATGCAGCTAAAATGAGTTTAAATCGAATTTATTAATTTTTGGTAATTTTAATAAAGACAGATTTTTATAATTGCCTGATTAAAAATGCGAGATTTTTATAATTGCCCAGGCTAAACTGTAGGAGATACAAATTTCTAAATATGCTTATTATGGTTTCAGACGTCGTTCTATACAGCTAAAATGAGTTTAAATCGAATTTATTAATTTTTGGTAA
Source organism: Melanotus villosus (assembly GCA_963082815.1). Classification (NCBI taxonomy): domain Eukaryota; kingdom Metazoa; phylum Arthropoda; class Insecta; order Coleoptera; family Elateridae; genus Melanotus; species Melanotus villosus. The sequence continues at coordinate 17,173,640 of OY720427.1, forward strand.
TTTTAAAAAAGAGAGATTTTTATAATTGCCAGATTAAAAATGCGAGATTTTGATAATTGCCCAGGCTAAACTGTAGGAGATACAAATTTCTAAATATGCTTATTATGGTTTCAGACGTCGTTCTATGCAGCTAAAATGAATTTAAAACGAATTTATTAATTTTTGGTAATTTTATAAATGCGAGATTTTTATAATTCTGCAGGCTAAACCGTAGGTGATGCAAATTTCTAAATGTCCTTATTATTACTTAAGACGTCGTTCTATGCAGCTAAAATGAGTTTAAATCGAATTTATTAATTTTTGGTAATTTTAATAAAGACAGATTTTTATAATTGCCTGATTAAAAATGCGAGATTTTTATAATTGCCCAGGCTAAACTGTAGGAGATACAAATTTCTAAATATGCTTATTATGGTTTCAGACGTCGTTCTATACAGCTAAAATGAATTTAAAACGAATTTATTAATTTTTGGTAATTTTATAAATGCGAGATTTTTATAATTCTGCAGGCTAAACCGTAGGTGATACAAATTTCTAAATGTCCTTATTATTACTTAAGACGTCATTCTATGCAGCTAAAATGAGTTTAAATCGAATTTATTAATTTTTGGTAATTTTAAAAAAGAGATTTTTATAATTGCCAGATTAAATAGCGAGACTTTTATAATTGCCCAGGCTAAACTGTAGGAGATACAAATTTCTAAATATGCTTATTATGGTTTCAGACGTCGTTCTATACAGCTAAAATGAATTTAAACCGAATTTATTAATTTTTGGTAATTTTATAAATGCCAAATTTTTATAATTCCCCAGGCTAAACCGTAGGTGATAAAAATTTCTAAATGACCTTATTATTATTTAAGACGTCGTTCTATGCAGCTAAAATGAGTTTAAGCCGAATTTATTTATTTTTGGTAATTTTAAAAAAGAGAGATTTTTATTATTGCCAGATTAAAAATGCGAGATTTTTATAATTGCCCAGGCTAAACTGTAGGAGATACAAATTTCTAAATATGCTTATTATGGTTTCACACGTCTTTCTATGCAGCTAGAATGAATTTAAAACGAATTTATTAATTTTTGGTAATTTTATAAATGCGAGATTTTTATAATTCCCCAGGCTAAACCGTAGGTGATACAAATTTCTAAATGTCCTTATTACTATTTAAGACGTCGTTCTATGCAGCTAAAATGAGTTTAAATCGAATTTATTAATTTTTGGTAATTTTAAAAAAGACAGATTTTTATAATTGCCAGATTAAAAATGCGAGATTTTTATAATTGCCCAGGCTAAACTGTAGGAGATACAAATTTCTAAATATGCTTATTATGGTTTCAGACGTCGTTCTATACAGCTAAAATGAATTTAAACCGAATTTATTAATTTTTGGTAATTTTATAAATGCCAGATTTTTATAATTCCCCAGGCTAAACCGTAGGTGATAAAAATTTCTAAATGTCCTTATTATTATTTAAGACGTCGTTCTATGCAGCTAAAATGAGTTTAAGCCGAATTTATTTATTTTTGGTAATTTTAAAAAAGAGAGATTTTTATTATTGCCAGATTAAAAATGCGAGATTTTTATAATTGCCCAGGCCTGTAGGAGATACAAATTTCTAAATATGCTTATTATGGTTTCACACGTCGTTATATGCAGCTAGAATGAATTTAAAACGAATTTATTAATTTTTGGTAATTTTATAAATGCGAGATTTTTATAATTCTGCAGGCTAAGCCGTAGGTGATACAAATTTCTAAATGTCCTTATTATTATTTAAGACGTCGTTCTATGCAGCTAAAAAGAGTTTAAATCGAATTTATTAATTTTTGGTAATTTTAAAAAAGACAGATTTTTATAATTGCCAGATTAAAAATGCGAGATTTTTATAATTGCCCAGGCTAAACTGTAGGAGATACAAATTTCTAAATATGCTTATTATGGTTTCAGACGTCGTTCTATGCAGCTAAAATGAGTTTAAATCGAATTTATTAATTTTTGGTAATTTTAAAAAAGAGAGATTTTTATAATTGCCAGATTAAAATTGCGAGATTTTTATAATTGCCCAGGCTAAACTGTAGGATATACGCATTTCTAAATATGCTTATTATGGTTTCAGACGTCGTTCTTTACAGTTAAAATGAATTTAAAACGAATTTATTAATTTTTGGTAATTTTATAAATGCGAGATTTTTATAATTCTCCAGGCTAAACCGTAGGTGATACAACTTTCTAAATGTCTTTATTATTATTTAAGACGTCGTTCTATGCAGCTAAAATGAGTTTAAATCGAATTTATTAATTTTTGGTAATTTTTAAAAAGAGAGATTTTTATAATTGCCAGATTAAAAATGCGAGATTTTTATAATTGCCCAGGCTAAACTGTAGGAGATACAAATTTCTAAATATGTGTATTATGGTTTCAGACGTCGTTCTATGCAGCTAAAATGAGTTTAAATCGAATTTATTAATTTTTGGTAATTTTAAAAAAGAGAGATGTTTATAATTGCCAGATTAAAAATGTGAGATTTTTATAATTGCCCCGGCTAAACTGTAGGAGATACAAATTTCTAAATATGTGTATTATGGCTTCAGACGTCGTTCTATGCAGCTAAAATGAGTTTAAATCGAATTTATTAATGTTTGGTAATTTTAAAAAAGAGAGATTTTTATAATTGTCAGATTAAAAATGCGAGATTTTTAGAATTGCCCAGTCTAAACCGCAATGTATGTGACAAAAATTTCTAAATATGCCTATTATTATTTAAGGCGTCGTTCTATGCAGCTAAAATGAATTTAAAACGAATTTATTAATTTTTGGTAATTTTATAAATGCGAGATTTTTATAATTCCCCAGGCTAAACCGTAGGTGATACAAATTTCTAAATGTCCTTATTATTATTTAAGACGTCGTTCTATACAGCTAAAATGAGTTTAAAACGAATTTATTAATTTTTGGTAATTTTATAAATGCGAGATTTTTATAATTCCCCAGGCTAAACCGTAGGTGATAAAAATTTCTAAATGTCCATATTATTATTTAAGACGTCGTTCTATGCAGCTAAAATGAATTTAAAACGAATTTATTAATTTTTGGTAATTTTATAAATGCGAGATTTTTATAATTGCCCAGGCTAAACCATAGGTGATACAACTATCAAAATGGGTTTATTATTATTAAATACGTCGTTCTATACAGCTAAAATGAGTTTAAATCGAATTTATTAATTTTTGGTATTTTTAAAAAAGAGAGATTTTTATAATTGCCAGATTAAAAATGCGAGATTTTTATAATTGCCCAGGCTAAACTGTAAGAGATACAAATTTCTAAATATGCTTATTATGGTTTCAGACGTCGTTCTATACAGCTAAAATGAGTTTAAATCGAATTTATTAATTTTTGGTAATTTTAAAAAAGAGAGATTTTTATAATTGCCAGATTAAAAATGCGAGATTTTTATAATTGCCCAGGCTAAACTGTAGGAGATACAAATTTCTAAATATGCTTATTACGGTTTCAGACGTCGTTCTATGCAGCTAAAATGAATTTAAAACGAATTTATTAATTTTTGGTAATTTTATAAATGCGAGATTTTTATAATTCTCCAGGCTAAACCGTAGGTGATACAAATTTCTAAATGTCTTTATTATTATTTAAGACGTCATTCTATGCAGCTAAAATGAGTTTAAATCGAATTTATTAATTTTTGGTAATTTTAAAAAAGAGAGATTATTATAATTGCCAGATTAAAAATGCGAGATTTTTATAATTGCCCAGGCTAAACTGTAGGTGATACAAATTTCTAAATATGCTTATTATGGTTTCAGACGTCGTTCTATGCTGCTAAAATGAATTTAAAACGAATTTATTAATTTTTGGTAATTTTATAAATGTGAGATTTTTATAATTCTTCAGGCTAAACCGTAGGTGATACAAATTTCTAAATGTCTTTATTATTATTTAAGACGTCGTTCTATGCAGCTAAAATGAGTTTAAATCGAATTTATTAATTTTTGGTAATTTTAAAAAAGAGAGATTTTTATAATTGCCAGATTAAAAATGCGAGATTTTTATAATTGCCCAGGCTAAACTGTAGGAGATACAAATTTCTAAATATGCTTATTATGGTTTCAGGCGTCGTTCTATGTAGCTAAAATGAATTTAAAACGAATTTATTAATTTTTGGTAATTTTATAAATGCGAGATTTTTATAATTCCCCAGGCTAAACCGTAGGTGACACAAATTTCTAAATGTTCTTATTATTATTTAAGACGTCGTTCTATGCAGCTAAAATGAGTTTAAATCGAATTTATTAATTTTTGGTAATTTTAAAAAAGAGAGATTTTTATAATTGCCAGATTAAAAATGCGAGATTTTTATAGTTGCCCAGGCTAAACTGTAGGAGATACACATTTCTAAATATGCTTATTATGGTTTCAGACGTCGTTCTATGCAGCTAAAATGAATTTAAAACGAATTTATTAATTTTTGGTAATTTTATAAATGCGAGATTTTTATAATTCCCCAGGCTAAACCGTAGGTGAAAAAAATTTCTAAATGTTCTTATTATTATTTAAGACGTCGTTCTATGCAGCTAAAATGAGTTTAAATCGAATTTATTAATTTTTGGTAATTTTAAAAAAGAGAGATTTTTATAATTGCCAGATAAAAAATGCGAGATTTTTATAATTGCCCAGGCTAAACTGTAGGTGATACAAATTTCTAAATATGCTTATTATGGTTTCAGACGTCGTTCTATACAGCTAAAATGAATTTAAAACGAATTTATTAATTTTTGGTAATTTTATAAATGCGAGATTTTTATAATTCTCCAGGCTAAACCGTAGGTGATACAAATTTCTAAATGTCTTTATTATTATTTAAGACGTCGTTCTATGCAGCTAAAATGAGTTTAAGCCGAATTTATGAATTTTTGGTAATTTTAAAAAAGAGAGATTTTTATAATTGCCAGATTAAAAATGCGAGATTTTTATAATTGCCCAGGCTAAACTGTAGGAGATACAAATTTCTAAATATGCTTATTATGGTTTCAGACGTCGTTCTATGCAGCTAGAATGAATTTGAAACGAATTTATTAATTTTTCGTAATTTTATAAATGCGAGATTTTTATAATTCTCCAGGCTAAACCGTAGGTGATACAAATTTCTAAATGTCTTTATTATTATTTAAGACGTCGTTCTATGCAGCTAAAATGAGTTTAAATCGAATTTATTAATTTTTGGTAATTTTAAAAAAGAGAGATTTTTATAATTGCCAGATAAAAAATGCGAGATTTTTATAATTGCCCAGGCTAAACAGTAAGTGATACAAATTTCTAAATATGCTTATTATGGTTTCAGACGTCGTTCTATGCAGCTAAAATGAATTTAAAACGAATTTATTAATTTTTGGTAATTTTATAAATGCGAGATTTTTATAATTCTCCAGGCTAAACCGTAGGTGATACAAATTTCTAAATGTCTTTATTATTATTTAAGACGTCGTTCTATGCAGCTAAAATAAGTTTAAATCGAATTTATGAATTTTTGGTAATTTTAAAAAAGAGAGATTTTTATAATTGCCAGATTAAAAATGCGAGATTTTTATAATTGCCCAGGCTAAACATTAAGTGATACAAATTTCTAAATATGCTTATTATGGTTTCAGACGTCGTTCTATGCAGCTAAAATGAATTTAAAACGAATTTATTAATTTTTGGTAATTTTATAAATGCGAGATTTTTATAATTCCCCAGGCTAAACCGTAGGCGATACAAATTTCTAAATGTCCTTATTATTATTTAAGACGTCGTTCTATGCAGCTAAAATGAGTTTAAATCGAATTTATTAATTTTTGGTAATTTTAAAAAAGAGAGATTTTTATAATTGCCAGATTAAAAATGCGAGATTTTTATAATTGCCCAGGCTAAACATTAAGTGATACAAATTTCTAAATATGCTTATTATGGTTTCAGACGTCGTTCTATGCAGCTAAAATGAATTTAAAACGAATTTATTAATTTTTGGTAATTTTATAAATGCGAGATTTTTATAATTCCCCAGGCTAAACCGTAGGCGATACAAATTTCTAAATGTCCTTATTATTATTTAAGACGTCGTTCTATGCAGCTAAAATGAGTTTAAATCGAATTTATTAATTTTTGGTAATTTTAGAAAAGAGAGATTTTTATAATTGCCAGATTAAAATGCGGGATTTTTATAATTGCCCAGGCTAAACTGTAGGAGATACAAACTTCTAAATATGCTTATTATGGTTTCAGACGTCGTTCTATGCAGCTAAAATGAATTTAAAACGAATTTATTAATTTTTGGTAATTTTATAAATGCGAGATTTTTATAATTCTGCAGGCTAAACCGTAGGTGATGCAAATTTCTAAATGTCCTTATTATTACTTAAGACGTCGTTCTATGCAGCTAAAATGAGTTTAAATCGAATTTATTAATTTTTGGTAATTTTAATAAAGACAGATTTTTATAATTGCCTGATTAAAAATGCGAGATTTTTATAATTGCCCAGGCTAAACTGTAGGAGATACAAATTTCTAAATATGCTTATTATGGTTTCAGACGTCGTTCTATACAGCTAAAATGAATTTAAAACGAATTTATTAATTTTTGGTAATTTTATAAATGCGAGATTTTTATAATTCTGCAGGCTAAACCGTAGGTGATACAAATTTCTAAATGTCCTTATTATTACTTAAGACGTCATTCTATGCAGCTAAAATGAGTTTAAATCGAATTTATTAATTTTTGGTAATTTTAAAAAAGAGATTTTTATAATTGCCAGATTAAAAATGCGAGACTTTTATAATTGCCCAGGCTAAACCGTAGGTGATAAAAATTTCTAAATGACCTTATTATTATTTAAGACGTCGTTCTATGCAGCTAAAATGAGTTTAAGCCGAATTTATTTATTTTTGGTAATTTTAAAAAAGAGAGATTTTTATTATTGCCAGATTAAAAATGCGAGATTTTTATAATTGCCCAGGCCTGTACGAGATACAAATTTCTAAATATGCTTATTATGGTTTCACACGTCGTTATATGCAGCTAGAATGAATTTAAAACGAATTTATTAATTTTTGGTAATTTTATAAATGCGAGATTTTTATAATTCCCCAGGCTAAACCGTAGGTGATACAAATTTCTAAATGTCCTTATTATTATTTAAGACGTCGTTCTATGCAGCTAAAATGAGTTTAAATCGAATTTATTAATTTTTGGTAATTTTAAAAAAGACAGATTTTTATAATTGCCAGATTAAAAATGCGAGATTTTTATAATTGCCCAGGCTAAACTGTAGGTGATACAAATTTCTAAATATGCTTATTATGGTTTCAGACGTCGTTCTATGCTGCTAAAATGAATTTAAAACGAATTTATTAATTTTTGGTAATTTTATAAATGTGAGATTTTTATAATTCTTCAGGCTAAACCGTAGGTGATACAAATTTCTAAATGTCTTTGTTATTATTTAAGACGTCGTTCTATGCAGCTAAAATGAGTTTAAATCGAATTTATTAATTTTTGGTAATTTTAAAAAAGAGAGATTTTTATAATTGCCAGATTAAAAATGCGAGATTTTTATAATTCCCCAGGCTAAACTGTAGGAGATACAAATTTCTAAATATGCTTATTATGGTTTCAGACGTCGTTCTATACAGCTAAAATGAATTTAAAACGAATTTATTAATTTTTGGTAATTTTATAAATGCGAGATTTTTATAATTCTGCAGGCTAAACCGTAGGTGATACAAATTTCTAAATGTCCTTATTATTACTTAAGACGTCATTCTATGCAGCTAAAATGAGTTTAAATCGAATTTATTAATTTTTGGTAATTTTAAAAAAGAGATTTTTATAATTGCCAGATTAAAAATGCGAGACTTTTATAATTGCCCAGGCTAAACCGTAGGTGATAAAAATTTCTAAATGACCTTATTATTATTTAAGACGTCGTTCTATGCAGCTAAAATGAGTTTAAGCCGAATTTATTTATTTTTGGTAATTTTAAAAAAGAGAGATTTTTATTATTGCCAGATTAAAAATGCGAGATTTTTATAATTGCCCAGGCTAAACTGTAGGAGATACAAATTTCTAAATATGCTTATTATGGTTTCACACGTCTTTCTATGCAGCTAGAATGAATTTAAAACGAATTTATTAATTTTTGGTAATTTTATAAATGCGAGATTTTTATAATTCCCCAGGCTAAACCGTAGGTGATACAAATTTCTAAATGTCCTTATTATTATTTAAGACGTCGTTCTATGCAGCTAAAATGAGTTTAAATCGAATTTATTAATTTTTGGTAATTTTAAAAAAGACAGATTTTTATAATTGCCAGATTAAAAATGCGAGATTTTTATAATTGCCCAGGCTAAACTGTAGGAGATACAAATTTCTAAATATGCTTATTATGGTTTCAGACGTCGTTCTATACAGCTAAAATGAATTTAAACCGAATTTATTAATTTTTGGTAATTTTATAAATGCCAGAGTTTTATAATTCCCCAGGCTAAACCGTAGGTGATAAAAATTTCTAAATGTCCTTATTATTATTTAAGACGTCGTTCTATGCAGCTAAAAAGAGTTTAAATCGAATTTATTAATTTTTGGTAATTTTAAAAAAGACAGATTTTTATAATTGCCAGATTAAAAATGCGAGATTTTTATAATTGCCCAGGCCTGTACGAGATACAAATTTCTAAATATGCTTATTATGGTTTCACACGTCGTTATATGCAGCTAGAATGAATTTAAAACGAATTTATTAATTTTTGGTAATTTTATAAATGCGAGATTTTTATAATTCTGCAGGCTAAGCCGTAGGTGATACAAATTTCTAAATGTCCTTATTATTATTTAAGACGTCGTTCTATGCAGCTAAAAAGAGTTTAAATCGAATTTATTAATTTTTGGTAATTTTAAAAAAGACAGATTTTTATAATTGCCAGATTAAAAATGCGAGATTTTTATAATTGCCCAGGCTAAACTGTAGGAGATACAAATTTCTAAATATGCTTATTATGGTTTCAGACGTCGTTCTATGCAGCTAAAATGAGTTTAAATCGAATTTATTAATTTTTGGTAATTTTAAAAAAGAGAGATTTTTATAATTGCCAGATTAAAATTGCGAGATTTTTATAATTGCCCAGGCTAAACTGTAGGAGATACGCATTTCTAAGTATGCTTATTATGGTTTCAGACGTCGTTCTTTACAGTTAAAATGAATTTAAAACGAATTTATTAATTTTTGGTAATTTTATAAATGCGAGATTTTTATAATTCTCCAGGCTAAACCGTAGGTGATACAACTTTCTAAATGTCTTTATTGTTATTTAAGACGTCGTTCTATGCAGCTAAAATGAGTTTAAATCGAATTTATTAATTTTTGGTAATTTTAAAAATGAGAGATTTTTATAATTGCCAGATTAAAAATGCGAGATTTTTATAATTGCCCAGGCTAAACTGTAGGAGATACAAATTTCTAAATATGTGTATTATGGTTTCAGACGTCGTTCTATGCAGCTAAAATGAGTTTAAATCGAATTTATTAATTTTTGGTAATTTTAAAAAAGAGAGATTTTTATAATTGCCAGATTAAAAATGTGAGATTTTTATAATTGCCCCGGCTAAACTGTAGGAGATACAAATTTCTAAATATGTGTATTATGGCTTCAGACGTCGTTCTATGCAGCTAAAATGAGTTTAAATCGAATTTATTAATTTTTGGTAATTTTAAAAAAGAGAGATTTTTATAATTGCCAGATTAAAAATGCGAGATTTTTAGAATTGCCCAGTCTAAACCGCAATGTATGTGACAAAAATTTATAAATATGCCTATTATTATTTAAGGCGTCGTTCTATGCAGCTAAAATGAATTTAAAACGAATTTATTAATTTTTGGTAATTTTATAAATGCGAGATTTTTATAATTCCCCAGGCTAAACCGTAGGTGATACAAATTTCTAAATGTCCTTATTATTATTTAAGACGTCGTTCTATACAGCTAAAATGAGTTTAAAACGAATTTATTAATTTTTGGTAATTTTATAAATGCGAGATTTTTATAATTCCCCAGGCTAAACCGTAGGTGATAAAAATTTCTAAATGTCCATATTATTATTTAAGACGTCGTTCTATGCAGCTAAAATGAATTTAAAACGAATTTATTAATTTTTGGTAATTTTATAAATGCGAGATTTTTATAATTGCCCAGGCTAAACCATAGGTGATACAACTATCAAAATGGGTTTATTATTATTAAAGACGTCGTTCTATACAGCTAAAATGAGTTTAAATCGAATTTATTAATTTTTGGTATTTTTAAAAAAGAGAGATTTTTATAATTGCCAGATTAAAAATGCGAGATTTTTATAATTGCCCAGGCTAAACTGTAAGAGATACAAATTTCTAAATATGCTTATTATGGTTTCACACGTCGTTATATGCAGCTAGAATGAATTTAAAACGAATTTATTAATTTTTGGTAATTTTATAAATGCGAGATTTTTATAATTCTGCAGGCTAAGCCGTAGGTGATACAAATTTCTAAATGTCCTTATTATTATTTAAGACGTCGTTCTATGCAGCTAAAAAGAGTTTAAATCGAATTTATTAATTTTTGGTAATTTTAAAAAAGACAGATTTTTATAATTGCCAGATTAAAAATGCGAGATTTTTATAATTGCCCAGGCTAAACTGTAGGAGATACAAATTTCTAAATATGCTTATTATGGTTTCAGACGTCGTTCTATGCAGCTAAAATGAGTTTAAATCGAATTTATTAATTTTTGGTAATTTTAAAAAAGAGAGATTTTTATAATTGCCAGATTAAAATTGCGAGATTTTTATAATTGCCCAGGCTAAACTGTAGGAGATACGCATTTCTAAATATGCTTATTATGGTTTCAGACGTCGTTCTTTACAGTTAAAATGAATTTAAAACGAATTTATTAATTTTTGGTAATTTTATAAATGCGAGATTTTTATAATTCTCCAGGCTAAACCGTAGGTGATACAACTTTCTAAATGTCTTTATTGTTATTTAAGACGTCGTTCTATGCAGCTAAAATGAGTTTAAATCGAATTTATTAATTTTTGGTAATTTTAAAAAAGAGAGATTTTTATAATTGCCAGATTAAAAATGCGAGATTTTTATAATTGCCCAGGCTAAACTGTAGGAGATACAAATTTCTAAATATGTGTATTATGGTTTCAGACGTCGTTCTATGCAGCTAAAATGAGTTTAAATCGAATTTATTAATTTTTGGTAATTTTAAAAAAGAGAGATTTTTATAATTGCCAGATTAAAAATGTGAGATTTTTATAATTGCCCCGGCTAAACTGTAGGAGATACAAATTTCTAAATATGTGTATTATGGCTTCAGACGTCGTTCTATGCAGCTAAAATGAGTTTAAATCGAATTTATTAATTTTTGGTAATTTTAAAAAAGAGAGATTTTTATAATTGCCAGATTAAAAATGCGAGATTTTTAGAATTGCCCAGTCTAAACCGCAATGTATGTGACAAAAATTTATAAATATGCCTATTATTATTTAAGGCGTCGTTCTATGCAGCTAAAATGAATTTAAAACGAATTTATTAATTTTTGGTAATTTTATAAATGCGAGATTTTTATAATTCCCCAGGCTAAACCGTAGGTGATACAAATTTCTAAATGTCCTTATTATTATTTAAGACGTCGTTCTATACAGCTAAAATGAGTTTAAAACGAATTTATTAATTTTTGGTAATTTTATAAATGCGAGATTTTTATAATTCCCCAGGCTAAACCGTAGGTGATAAAAATTTCTAAATGTCCATATTATTATTTAAGACGTCGTTCTATGCAGCTAAAATGAATTTAAAACGAATTTATTAATTTTTGGTAATTTTATAAATGCGAGATTTTTATAATTGCCCAGGCTAAACCATAGGTGATACAACTATCAAAATGGGTTTATTATTATTAAAGACGTCGTTCTATACAGCTAAAATGAGTTTAAATCGAATTTATTAATTTTTGGTATTTTTAAAAAAGAGAGATTTTTATAATTGCCAGATTAAAAATGCGAGATTTTTATAATTGCCCAGGCTAAACTGTAAGAGATACAAATTTCTAAATATGCTTATTATGGTTTCAGACGTCGTTCTATGCAGCTAAAATGAGTTTAAATCAAATTTATTAATTTTTGGTAATTTTAAGAAAGAGAGATTTTTATAATTGCCAGATTAAAATTGCGAGATTTTTATAATTGCCCAGGCCTGTAGGAGATACAAATTTCTAAATATGCTTATTATGGTTTCACACGTCGTTATATGCAGCTAGAATGAATTTAAAACGAATTTATTAATTTTTGGTAATTTTATAAATGCGAGATTTTTATAATTCTGCAGGCTAAGCCGTAGGTGATACAAATTTCTAAATGTCCTTATTATTATTTAAGACGTCGTTCTATACAGCTAAAAAGAGTTTAAATCAAATTTATTAATTTTTGGTAATTTTAAAAAAGACAGATTTTTATAATTGCCAGATTAAAAATGCGAGATTTTTATAATTGCCCAGGCTAAACTGTAGGAGATACAAATTTCTAAATATGCTTATTATGGTTTCAGACGTCGTTGTATGCAGCTAAAATGAGTTTAAATCGAATTTATTAATTTTTGGTAATTTTAAGAAAGAGAGATTTTTATAATTGCCAGATTAAAATTGCGAGATTTTTGTAATGGCCCAGGCTAAACTGTAGGAGATACGCATTTCTAAATATGCTTATTATGGTTTCAGACGTCGTTCTTTACAGTTAAAATGAATTTAAAACGAATTTATTAATTTTTGGTAATTTTATAAATGCGAGATTTTTATAATTCTCCAGGCTAAACCGTAGGTGATACAACTTTCTAAATGTCTTTATTATTATTTAAGACGTCGTTCTATGCAGCTAAAATGAGTTTAAATCGAATTTATTAATTTTTGGTAATTTTTAAAAAGAGAGATTTTTATAATTGCCAGATTAAAAATGCGAGATTTTTATAATTGCCCAGGCTAAACTGTAGGAGATACAAATTTCTAAATATGCTTATTATGGTTTCAGACGTCGTTCTATGCAGCTAAAATGAGTTTAAATCGAATTTATTAATTTTTGGTAATTTTAAGAAAGAGAGATTTTTATAATTGCCAGATTAAAATTGCGAGATTTTTGTAATGGCCCAGGCTAAACTGTAGGAGATACGCATTTCTAAATATGCTTATTATGGTTTCAGACGTCGTTCTTTACAGTTAAAATGAATTTAAAACGAATTTATTAATTTTTGGTAATTTTATAAATGCGAGATTTTTATAATTCTCCAGGCTAAACCGTAGGTGATACAACTTTCTAAATGTCTTTATTATTATTTAAGACGTCGTTCTATGCAGCTAAAATGAGTTTAAATCGAATTTATTAATTTTTGGTAATTTTTAAAAAGAGAGATTTTTATAATTGCCAGATTAAAAATGCGAGATTTTTATAATTGCCCAGGCTAAACTGTAGGAGATACAAATTTCTAAATATGTGTATTATGGTTTCAGACGTCGTTCTATGCAGCTAAAATGAGTTTAAATCGAATTTATTAATTTTTGGTAATTTTAAAAAGAGAGATGTTTATAATTGCCAGATTAAAAATTTGAGATTTTTATAATTGCCCCAGCTAAACTGTAGGAGATACAAATTTCTAAATATGTGTATTATGGCTTCAGACGTCGTTCTATGCAGCTAAAATGAGTTTAAATCGAATTTATTAATGTTTGGTAATTTTAAAAAAGAGAGATTTTTATAATTGCCAGATTAAAAATGCGAGATTTTTAGAATTGCCCAGTCTAAACCGCAATGTATGTGACAAAAATTTCTAAATATGCCTATTATTATTTAAGACGTCGTTCTATACAGCTAAAATGAGTTTAAAACGAATTTATTAATTTTTGGTAATTTTATAAATGCGAGATTTTTATAATTCCCCAGGCTAAACCGTAGGTGATAAAAATTTCTAAATGTCCATATTATTATTTAAGACGTCGTTCTATGCAGCTAAAATGAATTTAAAACGAATTTATTAATTTTTGGTAATTTTATAAATGCGAGATTTTTATAATTGCCCAGGCTAAACCATAGGTGATACAACTATCAAAATGGGTTTATTATTATTAAAGACGTCGTTCTCTACAGCTAAAATGAGTTTAAATCGAATTTATTAATTTTTGGTATTTTTAAAAAAGAGAGATTTTTATAATTGCCAGATTAAAAATGCGAGATTTTTATAATTGCCCAGGCTAAACTGTAAGAGATACAAATTTCTAAATATGCTTATTATGGTTTCAGACGTCGTTCTATACAGCTAAAATGAGTTTAAATCGAATTTATTAATTTTTGGTAATTTTAAAAAAGAGAGATTTTTATAATTGCCAGATTAAAAATGCGAGATTTTTATAATTGCCCAGGCTAAACTGTAGGAGATACACATTTCTAAATATGCTTATTATGGTTTCAGACGTCGTTCTATGCAGCTAAAATGAATTTAAAACGAATTTATTAATTTTTGGTAATTTTATAAATGCGAGATTTTTATAATTCCCCAGGCTAAACCGTAGGTGAAAAAAATTTCTAAATGTCCTTATTATTATTTAAAACGTCGTTCTATGCAGCTAAAATGAGTTTAAGCCGAATTTATTAATTTTTGGTAATTTTAAAAAAGAGAGATTCTTATAATTGCTAGATTAAAAATGCGAGATTTTTATAATTGCCCAGGCTAAACTGTAGGAGATACAAATTTCTAAATATGCTTATTATGGTTTCAGACGTCGTTCTATGCAGCTAGAATGAATTTGAAACGAATTTATTAATTTTTCGTAATTTTATAAATGCGAGATTTTTATAATTCTCCAGGCTAAACCGTATGTGATACAAATTTCTAAATGTCTTGATTATTATTTAAGACGTCGTTCTATGCAGCTAAAATGAGTTTAAATCGAATTTATTAATTTTTGGTAATTTTAAAAAAGAGAGATTTTTATAATTGCCAGATAAAAAATGCGAGATTTTTATAATTGCCCAGGCTAAACAGTAAGTGATACAAATTTCTAAATATGCTTATTATGGTTTCAGACGTCGTTCTATGCAGCTAAAATGAATTTAAAACGAATTTATTAATTTTTGGTAATTTTATAAATGCGAGATTTTTATAATTCTCCAGGCTAAACCGTAGGTGATACAAATTTCTAAATGTCTTTATTATTATTTAAGACGTCGTTCTATGCAGCTAAAATGAGTTTAAATCGAATTTATGAATTTTTGGTAATTTTAAAAAAGAGAGATTTTTATAATTGCCAGATTAAAAATGCGAGATTTTTATAATTGCCCAGGCTAAACAGTAAGTGATACAAATTTCTAAATATGCTTATTATGGTTTCAGACGTCGTTCTATGCAGCTAAAATGAATTTAAAACGAATTTATTAATTTTTGGTAATTTTATAAATGCGAGATTTTTATAATTCCCCAGGCTAAACCGTAGGCGATACAAATTTCTAAATGTCCTTATTATTATTTAAGACGTCGTTCTATGCAGCTAAAATAAGTTTAAATCGAATTTATTAATTTTTGGTAATTTTAAAAAAAGAGATTTTTATAATTGCCAGATTAAAAATGCGAGATTTTTATAATTGCCCAGGCTAAACTGTAGGAGATACACATTTCTAAATATGCTTATTATGATTTCAGACGTCGTTCTATGCAGCTAAAATGAGTTTAAATCGAATTTATTAATTTTTGGTAATTTTAGAAAAGAGAGATTTTTATAATTGCCAGATTAAAAATGCGGGATTTTTATAATTGCCCAGGCTAAACTGTAGGAGATACAAATTTCTAAATATGCTTATTATGGTTTCAGACGTCGTTCTATGCAGCTAAAATGAATTTAAAACGAATTTATTAATTTTTGGTAATTTTATAAATGCGAGATTTTTATAATTCTGCAGGCTAAACCGTAGGTGATGCAAATTTCTAAATGTCCTTATTATTACTTAAGACGTCGTTCTATGCAGCTAAAATGAGTTTAAATCGAATTTATTAATTTTTGGTAATTTTAATAAAGACAGATTTTTATAATTGCCTGATTAAAAATGAGAGATTTTTATAATTGCCCAGGCTAAACTGTAGGAGATACAAATTTCTAAATATGCTTATTATGGTTTCAGACGTCGTTCTATACAGCTAAAATGAATTTAAAACGAATTTATTAATTTTTGGTAATTTTATAAATGCGAGATTTTTATAATTCTGCAGGCTAAACCGTAGGTGATACAAATTTCTAAATGTCCTTATTATTACTTAAGACGTCATTCTATGCAGCTAAAATGAGTTTAAATCGAATTTATTAATTTTTGGTAATTTTAAAAAAGAGATTTTTATAATTGCCAGATTAAAAATGCGAGACTCTTATAATTGCCCAGGCTAAACCGTAGGTGATAAAAATTTCTAAATGACATTATTATTTAAGACGTCGTTCTATGCAGCTAAAATGAGTTTAAGCCGAATTTATTTATTTTTGGTAATTTTAAAAAAGAGAGATTTTTATTATTGCCAGATTAAAAATACGAGATTTTTATAATTGCCCAGGCTAAACTGTAGGAGATACAAATTTCTAAATATGCTTATTATGGTTTCACACGTCTTTCTATGCAGCTAGAATGAATTTAAAACGAATTTATTAATTTTTGGTAATTTTATAAATGCCAGATTTTTATAATTCCCCAGGCTAAACCGTAGGTGATAAAAATTTCTAAATGTCCTTATTATTATTTAAGACGTCGTTCTATGCAGCTAAAAAGAGTTTAAATCGAATTTATTAATTTTTGGTAATTTTAAAAAAGACAGATTTTTATAATTGCCAGATTAAAAATGCGAGATTTTTATAATTGCCCAGGCCTGTAGGAGATACAAATTTCTAAATATGCTTATTATGGTTTCACACGTCGTTATATGCAGCTAGAATGAATTTAAAACGAATTTATTAATTTTTGGTAATTTTATAAATGCCAGATTTTTATAATTCCCCAGGCTAAACCGTAGGTGATAAAAATTTCTAAATGTCCTTATTATTATTTAAGACGTCGTTCTATGCAGCTAAAAAGAGTTTAAATCGAATTTATTAATTTTTGGTAATTTTAAAAAAGACAGATTTTTATAATTGCCAGATTAAAAATGCGAGATTTTTATAATTGCCCAGGCTAAACTGTAGGAGATACAAATTTCTAAATATGCTTATTATGGTTTCAGACGTCGTTCTATACAGCTAAAATGAATTTAAACCGAATTTATTAATTTTTGGTAATTTTATAAATGCCAGATTTTTATAATTCCCCAGGCTAAACCGTAGGTGATAAAAATTTCTAAATGTCCTTATTATTATTTAAGACGTCGTTCTATGCAGCTAAAAAGAGTTTAAATCGAATTTATTAATTTTTGGTAATTTTAAAAAAGACAGATTTTTATAATTGCCAGATTAAAAATGCGAGATTTTTATAATTGCCCAGGCCTGTAGGAGATACAAATTTCTAAATATGCTTATTATGGTTTCACACGTCGTTATATGCAGCTAGAATGAATTTAAAACGAATTTATTAATTTTTGGTAATTTTATAAATGCGAGATTTTTATAATTCTGCAGGCTAAGCCGTAGGTGATACAAATTTCTAAATGTCCTTATTATTATTTAAGACGTCGTTCTATGCAGCTAAAAAGAGTTTAAATCGAATTTATTAATTTTTGGTAATTTTAAAAAAGACAGATTTTTATAATTGCCAGATTAAAAATGCGAGATTTTTATAATTGCCCAGGCTAAACTGTAGGAGATACAAATTTCTAAATATGCTTATTATGGTTTCAGACGTCGTTCTATGCAGCTAAAATGAGTTTAAATCGAATTTATTAATTTTTGGTAATTTTGAAAAAGAGAGATTTTTATAATTGCCAGATTAAAATTGCGAGATTTTTATAATTGCCCAGGCTAAACTGTAGGAGATACGCATTTCTAAATATGCTTATTATGGTTTCAGACGTCGTTCTTTACAGTTAAAATGAATTTAAAACGAATTTATTAATTTTTGGTAATTTTATAAATGCGAGATTTTTATAATTCTCCAGGCTAAACCGTAGGTGATACAACTTTCTAAATGTCTTTATTGTTATTTAAGACGTCGTTCTATACAGCTAAAATGAGTTTAAATCGAATTTATTAATTTTTGGTAATTTTAAAAAAGAGAGATTTTTATAATTGCCAGATTAAAAATGCGAGATTTTTATAATTGCCCAGGCTAAACTGTAGGAGATACAAATTTCTAAATATGTGTATTATGGTTTCAGACGTCGTTCTATGCAGCTAAAATGAGTTTATATCGAATTTATTAATTTTTGGTAATTTTAAAAAAGAGAGATTTTTATAATTGCCAGATTAAAAATGTGAGATTTTTATAATTGCCCCGGCTAAACTGTAGGAGATACAAATTTCTAAATATGTGTATTATGGCTTCAGACGTCGTTCTATGCAGCTAAAATGAGTTTAAATCGAATTTATTAATTTTTGGTAATTTTAAAAAAGAGAGATTTTTATAATTGCCAGATTAAAAATGCGAAATTTTTAGAATTGCCCAGTCTAAACCGCAATGTATGTGACAAAAATTTCTAAATATGCCTATTATTATTTAAGGCGTCGTTCTATGCAGCTAAAATGAATTTAAAACGAATTTATTAATTTTTGGTAATTTTATAAATGCGAGATTTTTATAATTCCCAGGCTAAACCGTAGGTGATACAAATTTCTAAATGTCCTTATTATTATTTAAGACGTCGTTCTATACAGCTAAAATGAGTTTAAAACGAATTTATTAATTTTTGGTAATTTTATAAATGCGAGATTTTTATAATTCCCCAGGCTAAACCGTAGGTGATAAAAATTTCTAAATGTCCATATTATTATTTAAGACGTCGTTCTATGCAGCTAAAATGAATTTAAAACGAATTTATTAATTTTTGGTAATTTTATAAATGCGAGATTTTTATAATTGCCCAGGCTAAACCATAGGTGATACAACTATCAAAATGGGTTTATTATTATTAAAGACGTCGTTCTATACAGCTAAAATGAGTTTAAATCGAATTTATTAATTTTTGGTATTTTTAAAAAAGAGAGATTTTTATAATTGCCAGATTAAAAATGCGAGATTTTTATAATTGCCCAGGCTAAACTGTAAGAGATACAAATTTCTAAATATGCTTATTATGGTTTCAGACGTCGTTCTATACAGCTAAAATGAGTTTAAATCGAATTTATTAATTTTTGGTAATTTTAAAAAAGAGAGATTTTTATAATTGCCAGATTAAAAATGCGAGATTTTTATAATTGCCCAGGCTAAACTGTAGGAGATACAAATTTCTAAATATGCTTATTATGGTTTCAGACGTCGTTCTATGCAGCTAAAATGAATTTATTAATTTTTGGTAATTTTATAAATGCGAGATTTTTATAATTCTCCAGGCTAAACCGTAGGTGATACAAATTTCTAAATGTCTTTATTATTATTTAAGACGTCATTCTATGCAGCTAAAATGAGTTTAAATCGAATTTATTAATTTTTGGTAATTTTAAAAAAGAGAGATTATTATAATTGCCAGATTAAAAATGCGAGATTTTTATAATTGCCCAGGCTAAACTGTAGGTGATACAAATTTCTAAATATGCTTATTATGGTTTCAGACGTCGTTCTATGCTGCTAAAATGAATTTAAAACGAATTTATTAATTTTTGGTAATTTTATAAATGTGAGATTTTTATAATTCTTCAGGCTAAACCGTAGGTGATACAAATTTCTAAATGTCCTTATTATTATTTAAGACGTCGTTCTATACAGCTAAAATGAGTTTAAAACGAATTTATTAATTTTTGGTAATTTTATAAATGCGAGATTTTTATAATTCCCCAGGCTAAACCGTAGGTGATAAAAATTTCTAAATGTCCATATTATTATTTAAGACGTCGTTCTATGCAGCTAAAATGAATTTAAAACGAATTTATTAATTTTTGGTAATTTTATAAATGCGAGATTTTTATAATTGCCCAGGCTAAACCATAGGTGATACAACTATCAAAATGGGTTTATTATTATTAAAGACGTCGTTCTATACAGCTAAAATGAGTTTAAATCGAATTTATTAATTTTTGGTATTTTTAAAAAAGAGAGATTTTTATAATTGCCAGATTAAAAATGCGAGATTTTTATAATTGCCCAGGCTAAACTGTAAGAGATACAAATTTCTAAATATGCTTATTATGGTTTCAGACGTCGTTCTATACAGCTAAAATGAGTTTAAATCGAATTTATTAATTTTTGGTAATTTTAAAAAAGAGAGATTTTTATAATTGCCAGATTAAAAATGCGAGATTTTTATAATTGCCCAGGCTTAACTGTAGGAGATACAAATTTCTAAATATGCTTATTATGGTTTCAGACGTCGTTCTATGCAGCTAAAATGAATTTAAAACGAATTTATTAATTTTTGGTAATTATATAAATGCGAGATTTTTATAATTCTCCAGGCTAAACCGTAGGTGATACAAATTTCTAAATGTCTTTATTATTATTTAAGACGTCATTCTATGCAGCTAAAATGAGTTTAAATCGAATTTATTAATTTTTGGTAATTTTAAAAAAGAGAGATTATTATAATTGCCAGATTAAAAATGCGAGATTTTTATAATTGCCCAGGCTAAACTGTAGGTGATACAAATTTCTAAATATGCTTATTATGGTTTCAGACGTCGTTCTATGCTGCTAAAATGAATTTAAAACGAATTTATTAATTTTTGGTAATTTTATAAATGTGAGATTTTTATAATTCTTCAGGCTAAACCGTAGGTGATACAAATTTCTAAATGTCTTTATTATTATTTAAGACGTCGTTCTATGCAGCTAAAATGAGTTTAAATCGAATTTATTAATTTTTGGTAATTTTAAAAAAGAGAGATTTTTATAATTGCCAGATTAAAAATGCGAGATTTTTTTAATTGCCCAGGCTAAACTGTAGGAGATACAAATTTCTAAATATGCTTATTATGGTTTCAGGCGTCGTTCTATGTAGCTAAAATGAATTTAAAACGAATTTATTAATTTTTGGTAATTTTATAAATGCGAGATTTTTATAATTCCCCAGGCTAAACCGTAGGTGACACAAATTTCTAAATGTTCTTATTATTATTTAAGACGTCGTTCTATGCAGCTAAAATGAGTTTAAATCGAATTTATTAATTTTTGGTAATTTTAATAAAGACAGATTTTTATAATTGCCTGATTAAAAATGCGAGATTTTTATAATTGCCCAGGCTAAACTGTAGGAGATACAAATTTCTAAATATGCTTATTATGGTTTCAGACGTCGTTCTATACAGCTAAAATGAGTTTAAATCGAATTTATTAATTTTTGGTAATTTTAAAAAAGAGAGATTTTTATAATTGCCAGATTAAAAATGCGAGATTTTTATAATTGCCCAGGCTTAACTGTAGGAGATACAAATTTCTAAATATGCTTATTATGGTTTCAGACGTCGTTCTATGCAGCTAAAATGAATTTAAAACGAATTTATTAATTTTTGGTAATTTTATAAATGCGAGATTTTTATAATTCTCCAGGCTAAACCGTAGGTGATACAAATTTCTAAATGTCTTTATTATTATTTAAGACGTCATTCTATGCAGCTAAAATGAGTTTAAATCGAATTTATTAATTTTTGGTAATTTTAAAAAAGAGAGATTATTATAATTGCCAGATTAAAAATGCGAGATTTTTATAATTGCCCAGGCTAAACTGTAGGTGATACAAATTTCTAAATATGCTTATTATGGTTTCAGACGTCGTTCTATGCTGCTAAAATGAATTTAAAACGAATTTATTAATTTTTGGTAATTTTATAAATGTGAGATTTTTATAATTCTTCAGGCTAAACCGTAGGTGATACAAATTTCTAAATGTCCTTATTATTATTTAAGACGTCGTTCTATGCAGCTAAAATGAATTTAAAACGAATTTATTAATTTTTGGTAATTTTATAAATGCGAGATTTTTATAATTGCCCAGGCTAAACCATAGGTGATACAACTAGCAAAATGGGTTTATTATTATTAAAGACGTCGTTCTATACAGCTAAAATGAGTTTAAATCGAATTTATTAATTTTTGGTATTTTTAAAAAAGAGAGATTTTTATAATTGCCAGATTAAAAATGCGAGATTTTTATAATTGCCCAGGCTAAACTGTAAGAGATACAAATTTCTAAATATGCTTATTATGGTTTCAGACGTCGTTCTATACAGCTAAAATGAGTTTAAATCGAATTTATTAATTTTTGGTAATTTTAAAAAAGAGAGATTTTTATAATTGCCAGATTAAAAATGCGAGATTTTTATAATTGCCCAGGCTAAACTGTAGGAGATACAAATTTCTAAATATGCTTATTATGGTTTCAGACGTCGTTCTATGCAGCTAAAATGAATTTAAAACGAATTTATTAATTTTTGGTAATTTTATAAATGCGAGATTTTTATAATTCTCCAGGCTAAACCGTAGGTGATACAAATTTCTAAATGTCTTTATTATTATTTAAGACGTCGTTCTATGCAGCTAAAATGAGTTTAAATCGAATTTATTAATTTTTGGTAATTTTAAAAAAGAGAGATTTTTATAATTGCCAGATTAAAAATGCGAGATTTTTTTAATTGCCCAGGCTAAACTCATATTTAGAAATTTGTATCTCCTACAGTTTAGCCTGGGCAATTATAAAAATATCGCATTTTTAATCTGGCAATTATAAAAATCTGCCTTTTTTAAAATTACCAAAAATTAATAAATTCGATTTAAACTCATTTTAGCTGCATAGAACGACGTCTTAAGTAATAATAAGGACATTTAGAAATTTGTATCACCTACGGTTTAGCCTGCAGAATTATAAAAATTTCGCATTTATAAAATTACCAAAAATTAATAAATTCGTTTTAAATTCATTTTAGCTGTATAGAACGACGTCTGAAACCATAATAAGCATATTAAGAAATTTGTATCTCCTACAGTTTAGCCTGGGCAATTATAAAAATCTCGAATTTTTAATCTGGCAATTATAAAAATCTCTCTTTTTTAAAATTACCAAAAATTAATAAATTCGATTTAAACTCATTTTAGCTGCATAGAACGACGTCTTAAGTAATAATAAGGACATTTAGAAATTTGTATCACCTACGGTTTAGCCTGCAGAATTATAAAAATCTCGCATTTATAAAATTACCAAAAATTAATAAATTCGTTTTAAATTCATTTTAGCTGCATAGAACGACGTCTGAAACCATAATAAGCATATTTAGAAATTTGTATCTCCTACAGTTTAGCCTGGGCAATTATAAAAATCTCGCATTTTTAATCTGGCAATTATAAAAATCTGCCTTTTTTAAAATTACCAAAAATTAATAAATTCGATTTAAACTCATTTTAGCTGCATAGAACGACGTCTTAAGTAATAATAAGGACATTTAGAAATTTGTATCACCTACGGTTTAGCCTGCAGAATTATAAAAATCTCGCATTTATAAAATTACCAAAAATTAATAAATTCGTTTTAAATTCATTTTAGCTGCATAGAACGACGTCTGAAATCATAATAAGCATATTTAGATATCTGTATCTCCTACAGTTTAGCCTGGGCAATTATAAAAATCTCGCATTTTTAATCTGGCAATTATAAAAATCTGTCTTTTTTAAAATTACCAAAAATTAATAAATTCGATTTAAACTCATTTTAGCTGCATAGAACGACGTCTTAAGTAATAATTAGGACATTTAGAAATTTGTATCACCTACGGTTTAGCCTGCAGAATTATAAAAATCTCGCATTTATAAAATTACCAAAAATTAATAAATTCGTTTTAAATTCATTTTAGCTGCATAGAACGACGTCTGAAACCATAATAAGCATATTTAGAAACTTGTATCTCCTACAGTTTAGCCTGGGCAATTATAAAAATCTCGCATTTTTAATCTGGCAATTATAAAAATCTCTCTTTTTTAAAATTACCAAAAATTAATAAATTCGATTTAAACTCATTTTAGCTGCATAGAACGACGTCTTAAATAATAATAAGGACATTTAGAAATTTGTATCACCTACGGTTTAGCCTGGGGAATTATAAAAATCTCGCATTTATAAAATTACCAAAAATTAATAAATTCGTTTTAAATTCATTTTAGCTGCATAGAACGACGTCTGAAATCATAATAAGCATATTTAGATATCTGTATCTCCTACAGTTTAGCCTGGGCAATTATAAAAATCTCGCATTTTTAATCTGGCAATTATAAAAATCTGTCTTTATTAAAATTACCAAAAATTAATAAATTCGATTTAAACTCATTTTAGCTGCATAGAACGACGTCTTAAGTAATAATTAGGACATTTAGAAATTTGTATCACCTACGGTTTAGCCTGCAGAATTATAAAAATCTCGCATTTATAAAATTACCAAAAATTAATAAATTCGTTTTAAATTCATTTTAGCTGCATAGAACGACGTCTGAAACCATAATAAGCATATTTAGAAACTTGTATCTCCTACAGTTTAGCCTGGGCAATTATAAAAATCTCGCATTTTTAATCTGGCAATTATAAAAATCTCTCTTTTTTAAAATTACCAAAAATTAATAAATTCGATTTAAACTCATTTTAGCTGCATAGAACGACGTCTTAAGTAATAATAAGGACATTTAGAAATTTGTATCACCTACGGTTTAGCCTGCAGAATTATAAAAATCTCGCATTTATAAAATTACCAAAAATTAATAAATTCGTTTTAAATTCATTTTAGCTGCATAGAACGACGTCTGAAACCATAATAAGCATATTTAGAAATTTGTATCTCCTACAGTTTAGCCTGGGCAATTATAAAAATCTCGCATTTTTGATCTGGCAATTATAAAAATCTGCCTTTTTTAAAATTACCAAAAATTAATAAATTCGATTTAAACTCATTTTAGCTGCATAGAACGACGTCTTAAGTAATAATAAGGACATTTAGAAATTTGTATCACCTACGGTTTAGCCTGCAGAATTATAAAAATCTCGCATTTATAAAATTACCAAAAATTAATAAATTCGTTTTAAATTCATTTTAGCTGCATAGAACGACGTCTTAAATAATAATAAGCACATTTAGAAATTTGTATCACCTACGGTTTAGCCTGGGGAATTATAAAAATCTCGCATTTATAAAATTACCAAAAATTAATAAATTCGATTTAAACTCATTTTAGCTGCATAGAACGACGTCTTAAATAATAATAAGCACATTTAGAAATTTGTATCACCTACGGTTTAGCCTGGGGAATTATAAAAATCTCGCATTTATAAAATTACCAAAAATTAATAAATTCGTTTTAAATTCATTCTAGCTGCATAGAACGACGTGTGAAACCATAATAACCATATTTAGAAATTTGTATCTCCTACAGTATAGCCTGGGCAATTATAAAAATCTCGCATTTTTAATCTGGCAATAATATAAATCTCTCTTTTTTAAAATTACCAAAAATAAATAAATTCGGCTTAAACTCATTTTAGCTGCATAGAACGACGTCTTAAGTAATAATAAGGACATTTAGAAATTTGTATCACCCACGGTTTAACCTGCAGAATTATAAAAATCTCGCATTTATAAAATTACCAAAAATTAATAAATTCGATTTAAACTCATTTTAGCTGCATAGAACGACGTCTTAAGTAATAATAAGGACATTTAGAAATTTGTATCACCTACGGTTTAGCCTGCAGAATTATAAAAATCCCGCATTTATAAAATTACCAAAAATTAATAAATTCGTTTTAAATTCATTTTAGCTGCATAGAACGACGTCTGAAACCATAATAAGCATATTTAGAAATTTGTATCTCCTACAGTTTAGCCTGGGCAATTATAAAAATCTCGCATTTTTAAT
This sequence comes from Melanotus villosus, assembly GCA_963082815.1. Taxonomy (NCBI): domain Eukaryota; kingdom Metazoa; phylum Arthropoda; class Insecta; order Coleoptera; family Elateridae; genus Melanotus; species Melanotus villosus. The sequence continues at coordinate 17,199,726 of OY720427.1, forward strand.
CTGGCAATTATAAAAATCTCTCTTTTTTAAAATTACCAAAAATTAATAAATTCGATTTAAACTCATTTTAGCTGCATAGAACGACGTCTTAAGTAATAATAAGGACATTTAGAAATTTGTATCACCTACGGTTTAGCCTGCAGAATTATAAAAATCTCGCATTTATAAAATTACCAAAAATTAATAAATTCGTTTTAAATTCATTTTAGCTGCATAGAACGACGTCTGAAACCATAATAAGCATATTTAGAAATTTGTATCTCCTACAGTTTAGCCTGGGCAATTATAAAAATCTCGCATTTTTGATCTGGCAATTATAAAAATCTGCCTTTTTTAAAATTACCAAAAATTAATAAATTCGATTTAAACTCATTTTAGCTGCATAGAACGACGTTTTAAGTAATAATAAGGACATTTAGAAATTTGTATCACCTACGGTTTAGCCTGCAGAATTATAAAAATCTCGCATTTATAAAATTACCAAAAATTAATAAATTCGTTTTAAATTCATTTTAGCTGCATAGAACGACGTCTGAAACCATAATAAGCATATTTAGAAATTTGTATCTCCTACAGTTTAGCCTGGGCAATTATAAAAATCTCGCATTTTTAATCTGGCAATTATAAAAATCTCTCTTTTTTAAAATTACCAAAAATTAATAAATTCGATTTAAACTCATTTTAGCTGCATAGAACGACGTCTTAAGTAATAATAAGGATATTTAGAAATTTGTATCACCTACGGTTTAGCCTGCAGAATTATAAAAATCTCGCATTTATAAAATTACCAAAAATTAATAAATTCGTTTTAAATTCATTTTAGCTGCATAGAACGACGTCTGAAACCATAATAAGCATGTTTAGAAATTTGTATCTCCTACAGTTTAGCCTGGGCAATTATAAAAATCTCGCATTTTTAATCTGGCAATTATAAAAATCTGCCTTTTTTAAAATTACCAAAAATTAATAAATTCGATTTAAACTCATTTTAGCTGCATAGAACGACGTCTTAAGTAATAATAAGGACATTTAGAAATTTGTATCACCTACGGTTTAGCCTGCAGAATTATAAAAATCTCGCATTTATAAAATTACCAAAAATTAATAAATTCGTTTTAAATTCATTTTAGCTGCATAGAACGACGTCTGAAACCATAATAAGCATATTTAGAAATTTGTATCTCCTACAGTTTAGCCTGGGCAATTATAAAAATCTCGAATTTTTAATCTGGCAATTATAAAAATCTGTCTTTTTTAAAATTACCAAAAATTAATAAATTCGATTTAAACTCATTTTAGCTGCATAGAACGACGTATTAAGTAATAATAAGGACATTTAGAAATTTGTATCACCTACGGTTTAGCCTGCAGAATTATAAAAATCTCGCATTTATAAAATTACCAAAAATTAATAAATTCGTTTTAAATTCATTTTAGCTGCATAGAACGACGTCTGAAACCATAATAAGCATATTTAGTAGTGCTGTCAACCGATTCCGAGTCCTAGAATCGGAATCGATTTTTTTGCCTAAAGAACCGGTTCTAGGGTTGTAACAGAATCGGTTTTCCGATTCTAGAATCGAAAAACCGATTCCCGATTCCAGAATCGAGGAACCGATCCCGATTCTGGAACTGTAAAATCGATTTTCGGTTCTGGAATCGAATATCCGATTCTCGATTCTAAATAGAATCAAATTTCCCATTGCCGATTCTAAAAACGAAACTCCGATTTCCGATTCTAAATCTGAAAAATCGATTCCCAATTTTAAAACAGCAGAACTAATTAATCCGTGTTCTATATTATATTATATAAAAACAAAAAACGGAATTGAGCTTGATTCTTACAATATTAGATGTTTTCAGTTTTGAATTTCAGAAATCAAATTTGAGTTATAACATTCAGGCATTGTGATTTTAAGAGAAACTTTGCTTTTGAAAATTGCAATTCATATTATAATGTTAAGCGCAAATGCAAATAAGTAGTTTTCTTTTTAAAGCTTCAAAATTTTTTTGATTTACGTAGTGTCATATTTACTATTATTAATTTTCTTTTCAGCTCAAATATTTTCAAAGTAATTTTTTACATGTTCTCCAAACTAACTACCATTAAAAAATATACCGTATATTTATACAAACAAATAGAGGCAATATTAAGATTTAGGGATAAAATAAGTAAAGATTTGGAAAGTCCTGAATATCCAACACAAATATTATCTATCCATTCGTCCTTTAAGAATGATTTTAATCTTTGAGTACCAAAATAAATAATCCTAGAATGCTTGAACGTATTACAATGATTGTTCTTAGTACTTATAGTATTATAAATTATAACAGTTAACCTACTGTTAAACCTCTGCACGCCAGATCCCTTGTACAATACAGCAATGTGAATTATAGCTATAAAATGACAAAATAAGCTGCATAAGATTACGGATTTTTAAAGGGACCGTTACCGTCTTAAATGGTTTCAACAAGAATTGCATTCCTTTAAATTTTCTAAATAAGTTCATTATTCTGCGAAATACTCAGCTACTAAGTGCGTTTACCTGTATGGAATAAGATAATCTCTTCAAAACAGTATTGAAAAACCTTTTGAATGTTGTTTCAGTTTTTAAAGTAATTCATTTTACTTTTTTTTATCAGAGAATACTGAGAATAGACTTCTCTGTCTGAAAAGCAAGTCTCCGATTCTGGACTACCAAAGTGATTCTTGATTATAACAATTATTGGATTTAGATTCTCGTCTTAAAGAATCAAAACTACGAATGCCGATTCTCGATTCTAAGAATCGAATTGCGATTCTCGATTCTCAGAATTGAATTTCGATTCTCGATTCTCAGAATCGAATTGCGATTCTCAATTCTCAGAATCGAAAACCGATTCTCGATTCTCAGAATCGAAATCTGATTCTTTTGGAATCGATTCTCTACAGAATCGAGAATCGGTTCTACTATATTCCCGATTCTTGACAGCACTACTAAACTGTAGGAGATACAAATTTCTAAATATGCTTATTATGGTTTCAGGCGTCGTTCTATGTAGCTAAAATGAGTTTAAATCGAATTTATTAATTTTTGGTAATTTTAAAAAAGAGAGATTATTATAATTGCCAGATTAAAAATGCGAGATTTTTATAATTGCCCAGGCTAAACTGTAGGTGATACAAATTTCTAAATATGCTTATTATGGTTTCAGACGTCGTTCTATGCTGCTAAAATGAATTTAAAACGAATTTATTAATTTTTGGTAATTTTATAAATGTGAGATTTTTATAATTCTTCAGGCTAAACCGTAGGTGATACAAATTTCTAAATGTCTTTATTATTATTTAAGACGTCGTTCTATGCAGCTAAAATGAGTTTAAATCGAATTTATTAATTTTTGGTAATTTTAAAAAAGAGAGATTTTTATAATTGCCAGATTAAAAATGCGAGATTTTTTTAATTGCCCAGGCTAAACTGTAGGAGATACAAATTTCTAAATATGCTTATTATGGTTTCAGGCGTCGTTCTATGTAGCTAAAATGAATTTAAAACGAATTTATTAATTTTTGGTAATTTTATAAATGCGAGATTTTTATAATTCCCCAGGCTAAACCGTAGGTGACACAAATTTCTAAATGTTCTTATTATTATTTAAGACGTCGTTCTATGCAGCTAAAATGAGTTTAAATCGAATTTATTAATTTTTGGTAATTTTAATAAAGACAGATTTTTATAATTGCCTGATTAAAAATGCGAGATTTTTATAATTGCCCAGGCTAAACTGTAGGAGATACAAATTTCTAAATATGCTTATTATGGTTTCAGACGTCGTTCTATACAGCTAAAATGAGTTTAAATCGAATTTATTAATTTTTGGTAATTTTAAAAAAGAGAGATTTTTATAATTGCCAGATTAAAAATGCGAGATTTTTATAATTGCCCAGGCTAAACTGTAGGAGATACAAATTTCTAAATATGCTTATTATGGTTTCAGACGTCGTTCTATGCAGCTAAAATGAATTTAAAACGAATTTATTAATTTTTGGTAATTTTATAAATGCGAGATTTTTATAATTCTGCAGGCTAAACCGTAGGTGATGCAAATTTCTAAATGTCCTTATTATTACTTAAGACGTCGTTCTATGCAGCTAAAATGAGTTTAAATCGAATTTATTAATTTTTGGTAATTTTAATAAAGACAGATTTTTATAATTGCCTGATTAAAAATGCGAGATTTTTATAATTGCCCAGGCTAAACTGTAGGAGATACAAATTTCTAAATATGCTTATTATGGTTTCAGACGTCGTTCTATACAGCTAAAATGAATTTAAAACGAATTTATTAATTTTTGGTAATTTTATAAATGCGAGATTTTTATAATTCTGCAGGCTAAACCGTAGGTGATACAAATTTCTAAATGTCCTTATTATTACTTAAGACGTCATTCTATGCAGCTAAAATGAGTTTAAATCGAATTTATTAATTTTTGGTAATTTTAAAAAAGAGATTTTTATAATTGCCAGATTAAATAGCGAGACTTTTATAATTGCCCAGGCTAAACTGTAGGAGATACAAATTTCTAAATATGCTTATTATGGTTTCAGACGTCGTTCTGTACAGCTAAAATGAATTTAAACCGAATTTATTAATTTTTGGTAATTTTATAAATGCCAGATTTTTATAATTCCCCAGGCTAAACCGTAGGTGATAAAAATTTCTAAATGACCTTATTATTATTTAAGACGTCGTTCTATGCAGCTAAAATGAGTTTAAGCCGAATTTATTTATTTTTGGTAATTTTAAAAAAGAGAGATTTTTATTATTGCCAGATTAAAAATGCGAGATTTTTATAATTGCCCAGGCTAAACTGTAGGAGATACAAATTTCTAAATATGCTTATTATGGTTTCACACGTCTTTCTATGCAGCTAGAATGAATTTAAAACGAATTTATTAATTTTTGGTAATTTTATAAATGCGAGCTTTTTATAATTCCCCAGGCTAAACCGTAGGTGATACAAATTTCTAAATGTCCTTATTATTATTTAAGACGTCGTTCTATGCAGCTAAAATGAGTTTAAATCGAATTTATTAATTTTTGGTAATTTTAAAAAAGACAGATTTTTATAATTGCCAGATTAAAAATGCGAGATTTTTATAATTGCCCAGGCTAAACTGTAGGAGATACAAATTTCTAAATATGCTTATTATGGTTTCAGACGTCGTTCTATACAGCTAAAATGAATTTAAACCGAATTTATTAATTTTTGGTAATTTTATAAATGCCAGATTTTTATAATTCCCCAGGCTAAACCGTAGGTGATAAAAATTTCTAAATGTCCTTATTATTATTTAAGACGTCGTTCTATGCAGCTAAAATGAGTTTAAGCCGAATTTATTTATTTTTGGTAATTTTAAAAAAGAGAGATTTTTATTATTGCCAGATTAAAAATGCGAGATTTTTATAATTGCCCAGGCCTGTAGGAGATACAAATTTCTAAATATGCTTATTATGGTTTCACACGTCGTTATATGCAGCTAGAATGAATTTAAAACGAATTTATTAATTTTTGGTAATTTTATAAATGCGAGATTTTTATAATTCTCCAGGCTAAACCGTAGGTGATACAACTTTCTAAATGTCTTTATTATTATTTAAGACGTCGTTCTATGCAGCTAAAATGAGTTTAAATCGAATTTATTAATTTTTGGTAATTTTTAAAAAGAGAGATTTTTATAATTGCCAGATTAAAAATGCGAGATTTTTATAATTGCCCAGGCTAAACTGTAGGAGATACAAATTTCTAAATATGTGTATTATGGTTTCAGACGTCGTTCTATGCAGCTAAAATGAGTTTAAATCGAATTTATTAATTTTTGGTAGTTTTAAAAAAGAGAGATGTTTATAATTGCCAGATTAAAAATGTGAGATTTTTATAATTGCCCCGGCTAAACTGTAGGAGATACAAATTTCTAAATATGTGTATTATGGCTTCAGACGTCGTTCTATGCAGCTAAAATGAGTTTAAATCGAATTTATTAATGTTTGGTAATTTTAAAAAAGAGAGATTTTTATAATTGCCAGATTAAAAATGCGAGATTTTTAGAATTGCCCAGTCTAAACCGCAATGTATGTGACGAAAATTTCTAAATATGCCTATTATTATTTAAGGCGTCGTTCTATGCAGCTAAAATGAATTTAAAACGAATTTATTAATTTTTGGTAATTTTATAAATGCGAGATTTTTATAATTCCCCAGGCTAAACCGTAGGTGATACAAATTTCTAAATGTCCTTATTATTATTTAAGACGTCGTTCTATACAGCTAAAATGAGTTTAAAACGAATTTATTAATTTTTGGTAATTTTATAAATGCGAGATTTTTATAATTCCCCAGGCTAAACCGTAGGTGATAAAAATTTCTAAATGTCCATATTATTATTTAAGACGTCGTTCTATGCAGCTAAAATGAATTTAAAACGAATTTATTAATTTTTGGTAATTTTATAAATGCGAGATTTTTATAATTGCCCAGGCTAAACCATAGGTGATACAACTATCAAAATGGGTTTATTATTATTAAATACGTCGTTCTATACAGCTAAAATGAGTTTAAATCGAATTTATTAATTTTTGGTATTTTTAAAAAAGAGAGATTTTTATAATTGCCAGATTAAAAATGCGAGATTTTTATAATTGCCCAGGCTAAACTGTAAGAGATACAAATTTCTAAATATGCTTATTATGGTTTCAGACGTCGTTCTATACAGCTAAAATGAGTTTAAATCGAATTTATTAATTTTTGGTAATTTTAAAAAAGAGAGATTTTTATAATTGCCAGATTAAAAATGCGAGATTTTTATAATTGCCCAGGCTAAACTGTAGGAGATACAAATTTCTAAATATGCTTATTACGGTTTCAGACGTCGTTCTATGCAGCTAAAATGAATTTAAAACGAATTTATTAATTTTTGGTAATTTTATAAATGCGAGATTTTTATAATTCTCCAGGCTAAACCGTAGGCGATACAAATTTCTAAATGTCTTTATTATTATTTAAGACGTCATTCTATGCAGCTAAAATGAGTTTAAATCGAATTTATTAATTTTTGGTAATTTTAAAAAAGAGAGATTATTATAATTGCCAGATTAAAAATGCGAGATTTTTATAATTGCCCAGGCTAAACTGTAGGTGATACAAATTTCTAAATATGCTTATTATGGTTTCAGACGTCGTTCTATGCTGCTAAAATGAATTTAAAACGAATTTATTAATTTTTGGTAATTTTATAAATGCGAGATTTTTATAATTCCCCAGGCTAAACCGTAGGTGACATAAATTTCTAAATGTTCTTATTATTATTTAAGACGTCGTTCTATGCAGCTAAAATGAGTTTAAATCGAATTTATTAATTTTTGGTAATTTTAAAAAAGAGAGATTTTTATAATTGCCAGATTAAAAATGCGAGATTTTTATAGTTGCCCAGGCTAAACTGTAGGAGATACACATTTCTAAATATGCTTATTATGGTTTCAGACGTCGTTCTATGCAGCTAAAATGAATTTAAAACGAATTTATTAATTTTTGGTAATTTTATAAATGCGAGATTTTTATAATTCCCCAGGCTAAACCGTAGGTGAAAAAAATTTCTAAATGTCCTTATTATTATTTAAAACGTCGTTCTATGCAGCTAAAATGAGTTTAAATCGAATTTATTAATTTTTGGTAATTTTAAAAAAGAGAGATTTTTATAATTGCCAGATAAAAAATGCGAGATTTTTATAATTGCCCAGGCTAAACTGTAGGTGATACAAATTTCTAAATATGCTTATTATGGTTTCAGACGTCGTTCTATACAGCTAAAATGAATTTAAAACGAATTTATTAATTTTTGGTAATTTTATAAATGCGAGATTTTTATAATTCTCCAGGCTAAACCGTAGGTGATACAAATTTCTAAATGTCTTTATTATTATTTAAGACGTCGTTCTATGCAGCTAAAATGAGTTTAAGCCGAATTTATGAATTTTTGGTAATTTTAAAAAAGAGAGATTTTTATAATTGCCAGATTAAAAATGCGAGATTTTTATAATTGCCCAGGCTAAACTGTAGGAGATACAAATTTCTAAATATGCTTATTATGGTTTCAGACGTCGTTCTATGCAGCTAGAATGAATTTGAAACGAATTTATTAATTTTTCGTAATTTTATAAATGCGAGATTTTTATAATTCTCCAGGCTAAACCGTAGGTGATACAAATTTCTAAATGTCTTTATTATTATTTAAGACGTCGTTCTATGCAGCTAAAATAAGTTTAAATCGAATTTATGAATTTTTGGTAATTTTAAAAAAGAGAGATTTTTATAATTGCCAGATTAAAAATGCGAGATTTTTATAATTGCCCAGGCTAAACATTAAGTGATACAAATTTCTAAATATGCTTATTATGGTTTCAGACGTCGTTCTATGCAGCTAAAATGAATTTAAAACGAATTTATTAATTTTTGGTAATTTTATAAATGCGAGATTTTTATAATTCCCCAGGCTAAACCGTAGGCGATACAAATTTCTAAATGTCCTTATTATTATTTAAGACGTCGTTCTATGCAGCTAAAATGAGTTTAAATCGAATTTATTAATTTTTGGTAATTTTAAAAAAGAGAGATTTTTATAATTGCCAGATTAAAAATGCGAGATTTTTATAATTGCCCAGGCTAAACTGTAGGAGATACACATTTCTAAATATGCTTATTATGATTTCAGACGTCGTTCTATGCAGCTAAAATGAGTTTAAATCGAATTTATTAATTTTTGGTAATTTTAGAAAAGAGAGATTTTTATAATTGCCAGATTAAAATGCGGGATTTTTATAATTGCCCAGGCTAAACTGTAGGAGATACAAATTTCTAAATATGCTTATTATGGTTTCAGACGTCGTTCTATGCAGCTAAAATGAATTTAAAACGAATTTATTAATTTTTGGTAATTTTATAAATGCGAGATTTTTATAATTCTGCAGGCTAAACCGTAGGTGATGCAAATTTCTAAATGTCCTTATTATTACTTAAGACGTCGTTCTATGCAGCTAAAATGAGTTTAAATCGAATTTATTAATTTTTGGTAATTTTAATAAAGACAGATTTTTATAATTGCCTGATTAAAAATGCGAGATTTTTATAATTGCCCAGGCTAAACTGTAGGAGATACAAATTTCTAAATATGCTTATTATGGTTTCAGACGTCGTTCTATACAGCTAAAATGAATTTAAAACGAATTTATTAATTTTTGGTAATTTTATAAATGCGAGATTTTTATAATTCTGCAGGCTAAACCGTAGGTGATACAAATTTCTAAATGTCCTTATTATTACTTAAGACGTCATTCTATGCAGCTAAAATGAGTTTAAATCGAATTTATTAATTTTTGGTAATTTTAAAAAAGAGATTTTTATAATTGCCAGATTAAAAATGCGAGACTTTTATAATTGCCCAGGCTAAACCGTAGGTGATAAAAATTTCTAAATGACCTTATTATTGTTTAAGACGTCGTTCTATGCAGCTCAAATGAGTTTAAGCCGAATTTATTTATTTTTGGTAATTTTAAAAAAGAGAGATTTTTATTATTGCCAGATTAAAAATGCGAGATTTTTATAATTCCCCAGGCTAAACCGTAGGTGATAAAAATTTCTAAATGTCCATATTATTATTTAAGACGTCGTTCTATGCAGCTAAAATGAATTTAAAACGAATTTATTAATTTTTGGTAATTTTATAAATGCGAGATTTTTATAATTGCCCAGGCTAAACCATAGGTGATACAACTATCAAAATGGGTTTATTATTATTAAAGACGTCGTTCTATACAGCTAAAATGAGTTTAAATCGAATTTATTAATTTTTGGTATTTTTAAAAAAGAGAGATTTTTATAATTGCCAGATTAAAAATGCGAGATTTTTATAATTGCCCAGGCTAAACTGTAGGAGATACAAATTTCTAAATATGCTTATTATGGTTTCAGACGTCGTTCTATACAGCTAAAATGAATTTAAACCGAATTTATTAATTTTTGGTAATTTTATAAATGCCAGATTTTTATAATTCCCCAGGCTAAACCGTAGGTGATAAAAATTTCTAAATGTCCTTATTATTATTTAAGACGTCGTTCTATGCAGCTAAAAAGAGTTTAAATCGAATTTATTAATTTTTGGTAATTTTAAAAAAGACAGATTTTTATAATTGCCAGATTAAAAATGCGAGATTTTTATAATTGCCCAGGCCTGTACGAGATACAAATTTCTAAATATGCTTATTATGGTTTCACACGTCGTTATATGCAGCTAGAATGAATTTAAAACGAATTTATTAATTTTTGGTAATTTTATAAATGCGAGATTTTTATAATTCTGCAGGCTAAGCCGTAGGTGATACAAATTTCTAAATGTCCTTATTATTATTTAAGACGTCGTTCTATGCAGCTAAAAAGAGTTTAAATCGAATTTATTAATTTTTGGTAATTTTAAAAAAGACAGATTTTTATAATTGCCAGATTAAAAATGCGAGATTTTTATAATTGCCCAGGCTAAACTGTAGGAGATACAAATTTCTAAATATGCTTATTATGGTTTCAGACGTCGTTCTATGCAGCTAAAATGAGTTTAAATCGAATTTATTAATTTTTGGTAATTTTAAAAAAGAGAGATTTTTATAATTGCCAGATTAAAATTGCGAGATTTTTATAATTGCCCAGGCTAAACTGTAGGAGATACGCATTTCTAAATATGCTTATTATGGTTTCAGACGTCGTTCTTTACAGTTAAAATGAATTTAAAACGAATTTATTAATTTTTGGTAATTTTATAAATGCGAGATTTTTATAATTCTCCAGGCTAAACCGTAGGTGATACAACTTTCTAAATGTCTTTATTGTTATTTAAGACGTCGTTCTATGCAGCTAAAATGAGTTTAAATCGAATTTATTAATTTTTGGTAATTTTAAAAAAGAGAGATTTTTATAATTGCCAGATTAAAAATGCGAGATTTTTATAATTGCCCAGGCTAAACTGTAGGAGATACAAATTTCTAAATATGTGTATTATGGTTTCAGACGTCGTTCTATGCAGCTAAAATGAGTTTAAATCGAATTTATTAATTTTTGGTAATTTTAAAAAAGAGAGATTTTTATAATTGCCAGATAAAAAATGCGAGATTTTTATAATTGCCCAGGCTAAACTGTAGGTGATACAAATTTCTAAATATGCTTATTATGGTTTCAGACGTCGTTCTATACAGCTAAAATGAATTTAAAACGAATTTATTAATTTTTGGTAATTTTATAAATGCGAGATTTTTATAATTCTCCAGGCTAAACCGTAGGTGATACAAATTTCTAAATGTCTTTATTATTATTTAAGACGTCGTTCTATGCAGCTAAAATGAGTTTAAGCCGAATTTATGAATTTTTGGTAATTTTAAAAAAGAGAGATTTTTATAATTGCCAGATTAAAAATGCGAGATTTTTATAATTGCCCAGGCTAAACTGTAGGAGATACAAATTTCTAAATATGCTTATTATGGTTTCAGACGTCGTTCTATGCAGCTAGAATGAATTTGAAACGAATTTATTAATTTTTCGTAATTTTATAAATGCGAGATTTTTATAATTCTCCAGGCTAAACCGTAGGTGATACAAATTTCTAAATGTCTTTATTATTATTTAAGACGTCGTTCTATGCAGCTAAAATAAGTTTAAATCGAATTTATGAATTTTTGGTAATTTTAAAAAAGAGAGATTTTTATAATTGCCAGATTAAAAATGCGAGATTTTTATAATTGCCCAGGCTAAACATTAAGTGATACAAATTTCTAAATATGCTTATTATGGTTTCAGACGTCGTTCTATGCAGCTAAAATGAATTTAAAACGAATTTATTAATTTTTGGTAATTTTATAAATGCGAGATTTTTATAATTCCCCAGGCTAAACCGTAGGCGATACAAATTTCTAAATGTCCTTATTATTATTTAAGACGTCGTTCTATGCAGCTAAAATGAGTTTAAATCGAATTTATTAATTTTTGGTAATTTTAAAAAAGAGAGATTTTTATAATTGCCAGATTAAAAATGCGAGATTTTTATAATTGCCCAGGCTAAACTGTAGGAGATACACATTTCTAAATATGCTTATTATGATTTCAGACGTCGTTCTATGCAGCTAAAATGAGTTTAAATCGAATTTATTAATTTTTGGTAATTTTAGAAAAGAGAGATTTTTATAATTGCCAGATTAAAATGCGGGATTTTTATAATTGCCCAGGCTAAACTGTAGGAGATACAAATTTCTAAATATGCTTATTATGGTTTCAGACGTCGTTCTATGCAGCTAAAATGAATTTAAAACGAATTTATTAATTTTTGGTAATTTTATAAATGCGAGATTTTTATAATTCTGCAGGCTAAACCGTAGGTGATGCAAATTTCTAAATGTCCTTATTATTACTTAAGACGTCGTTCTATGCAGCTAAAATGAGTTTAAATCGAATTTATTAATTTTTGGTAATTTTAATAAAGACAGATTTTTATAATTGCCTGATTAAAAATGCGAGATTTTTATAATTGCCCAGGCTAAACTGTAGGAGATACAAATTTCTAAATATGCTTATTATGGTTTCAGACGTCGTTCTATACAGCTAAAATGAATTTAAAACGAATTTATTAATTTTTGGTAATTTTATAAATGCGAGATTTTTATAATTCTGCAGGCTAAACCGTAGGTGATACAAATTTCTAAATGTCCTTATTATTACTTAAGACGTCATTCTATGCAGCTAAAATGAGTTTAAATCGAATTTATTAATTTTTGGTAATTTTAAAAAAGAGATTTTTATAATTGCCAGATTAAAAATGCGAGACTTTTATAATTGCCCAGGCTAAACCGTAGGTGATAAAAATTTCTAAATGACCTTATTATTGTTTAAGACGTCGTTCTATGCAGCTCAAATGAGTTTAAGCCGAATTTATTTATTTTTGGTAATTTTAAAAAAGAGAGATTTTTATAATTGCCAGATTAAAAATGCGAGATTTTTATAATTGCCCAGGCTAAACTGTAGGAGATACACATTTCTAAATATGCTTATTATGATTTCAGACGTCGTTCTATGCAGCTAAAATGAGTTTAAATCGAATTTATTAATTTTTGGTAATTTTAGAAAAGAGAGATTTTTATAATTGCCAGATTAAAATGCGGGATTTTTATAATTGCCCAGGCTAAACTGTAGGAGATACAAATTTCTAAATATGCTTATTATGGTTTCAGACGTCGTTCTATGCAGCTAAAATGAATTTAAAACGAATTTATTAATTTTTGGTAATTTTATAAATGCGAGATTTTTATAATTCTGCAGGCTAAACCGTAGGTGATGCAAATTTCTAAATGTCCTTATTATTACTTAAGACGTCGTTCTATGCAGCTAAAATGAGTTTAAATCGAATTTATTAATTTTTGGTAATTTTAATAAAGACAGATTTTTATAATTGCCTGATTAAAAATGCGAGATTTTTATAATTGCCCAGGCTAAACTGTAGGAGATACAAATTTCTAAATATGCTTATTATGGTTTCAGACGTCGTTCTATACAGCTAAAATGAATTTAAAACGAATTTATTAATTTTTGGTAATTTTATAAATGCGAGATTTTTATAATTCTGCAGGCTAAACCGTAGGTGATACAAATTTCTAAATGTCCTTATTATTACTTAAGACGTCATTCTATGCAGCTAAAATGAGTTTAAATCGAATTTATTAATTTTTGGTAATTTTAAAAAAGAGATTTTTATAATTGCCAGATTAAAAATGCGAGACTTTTATAATTGCCCAGGCTAAACCGTAGGTGATAAAAATTTCTAAATGACCTTATTATTGTTTAAGACGTCGTTCTATGCAGCTCAAATGAGTTTAAGCCGAATTTATTTATTTTTGGTAATTTTAAAAAAGAGAGATTTTTATTATTGCCAGATTAAAAATGCGAGATTTTTATAATTCCCCAGGCTAAACCGTAGGTGATAAAAATTTCTAAATGTCCATATTATTATTTAAGACGTCGTTCTATGCAGCTAAAATGAATTTAAAACGAATTTATTAATTTTTGGTAATTTTATAAATGCGAGATTTTTATAATTGCCCAGGCTAAACCATAGGTGATACAACTATCAAAATGGGTTTATTATTATTAAAGACGTCGTTCTATACAGCTAAAATGAGTTTAAATCGAATTTATTAATTTTTGGTATTTTTAAAAAAGAGAGATTTTTATAATTGCCAGATTAAAAATGCGAGATTTTTATAATTGCCCAGGCTAAACTGTAGGAGATACAAATTTCTAAATATGCTTATTATGGTTTCAGACGTCGTTCTATACAGCTAAAATGAATTTAAACCGAATTTATTAATTTTTGGTAATTTTATAAATGCCAGATTTTTATAATTCCCCAGGCTAAACCGTAGGTGATAAAAATTTCTAAATGTCCTTATTATTATTTAAGACGTCGTTCTATGCAGCTAAAAAGAGTTTAAATCGAATTTATTAATTTTTGGTAATTTTAAAAAAGACAGATTTTTATAATTGCCAGATTAAAAATGCGAGATTTTTATAATTGCCCAGGCCTGTACGAGATACAAATTTCTAAATATGCTTATTATGGTTTCACACGTCGTTATATGCAGCTAGAATGAATTTAAAACGAATTTATTAATTTTTGGTAATTTTATAAATGCGAGATTTTTATAATTCTGCAGGCTAAGCCGTAGGTGATACAAATTTCTAAATGTCCTTATTATTATTTAAGACGTCGTTCTATGCAGCTAAAAAGAGTTTAAATCGAATTTATTAATTTTTGGTAATTTTAAAAAAGACAGATTTTTATAATTGCCAGATTAAAAATGCGAGATTTTTATAATTGCCCAGGCTAAACTGTAGGAGATACAAATTTCTAAATATGCTTATTATGGTTTCAGACGTCGTTCTATGCAGCTAAAATGAGTTTAAATCGAATTTATTAATTTTTGGTAATTTTAAAAAAGAGAGATTTTTATAATTGCCAGATTAAAATTGCGAGATTTTTATAATTGCCCAGGCTAAACTGTAGGAGATACGCATTTCTAAATATGCTTATTATGGTTTCAGACGTCGTTCTTTACAGTTAAAATGAATTTAAAACGAATTTATTAATTTTTGGTAATTTTATAAATGCGAGATTTTTATAATTCTCCAGGCTAAACCGTAGGTGATACAACTTTCTAAATGTCTTTATTGTTATTTAAGACGTCGTTCTATGCAGCTAAAATGAGTTTAAATCGAATTTATTAATTTTTGGTAATTTTAAAAAAGAGAGATTTTTATAATTGCCAGATTAAAAATGCGAGATTTTTATAATTGCCCAGGCTAAACTGTAGGAGATACAAATTTCTAAATATGTGTATTATGGTTTCAGACGTCGTTCTATGCAGCTAAAATGAGTTTAAATCGAATTTATTAATTTTTGGTAATTTTAAAAAAGAGAGATTTTTATAATTGCCAGATTAAAAATGTGAGATTTTTATAATTGCCCCGGCTAAACTGTAGGAGATACAAATTTCTAAATATGTGTATTATGGCTTCAGACGTCGTTCTATGCAGCTAAAATGAGTTTAAATCGAATTTATTAATTTTTGGTAATTTTAAAAAAGAGAGATTTTTATAATTGCCAGATTAAAAATGCGAGATTTTTAGAATTGCCCAGTCTAAACCGCAATGTATGTGACAAAAATTTCTAAATATGCCTATTATTATTTAAGGCGTCGTTCTATGCAGCTAAAATGAATTTAAAACGAATTTATTAATTTTTGGTAATTTTATAAATGCGAGATTTTTATAATTCCCCAGGCTAAACCGTAGGTGATACAAATTTCTAAATGTCCTTATTATTATTTAAGACGTCGTTCTATACAGCTAAAATGAGTTTAAAACGAATTTATTAATTTTTGGTAATTTTATAAATGCGAGATTTTTATAATTCCCCAGGCTAAACCGTAGGTGATAAAAATTTCTAAATGTCCATATTATTATTTAAGACGTCGTTCTATGCAGCTAAAATGAATTTAAAACGAATTTATTAATTTTTGGTAATTTTATAAATGCGAGATTTTTATAATTGCCCAGGCTAAACCATAGGTGATACAACTATCAAAATGGGTTTATTATTATTAAAGACGTCGTTCTATACAGCTAAAATGAGTTTAAATCGAATTTATTAATTTTTGGTATTTTTAAAAAAGAGAGATTTTTATAATTGCCAGATTAAAAATGCGAGATTTTTATAATTGCCCAGGCTAAACTGTAAGAGATACAAATTTCTAAATATGCTTATTATGGTTTCAGACGTCGTTCTATACAGCTAAAATGAGTTTAAATCGAATTTATTAATTTTTGGTAATTTTAAAAAAGAGAGATTTTTATAATTGCCAGATTAAAAATGCGAGATTTTTATAATTGCCCAGGCTAAACTGTAGGAGATACAAATTTCTAAATATGCTTATTATGGTTTCAGACGTCGTTCTATGCAGCTAAAATGAATTTAAAACGAATTTATTAATTTTTGGTAATTTTATAAATGTGAGATTTTTATAATTCTTCAGGCTAAACCGTAGGTGATACAAATTTCTAAATGTCTTTATTATTATTTAAGACGTCGTTCTATGCAGCTAAAATGAGTTTAAATCGAATTTATTAATTTTTGGTAATTTTAAAAAAGAGAGATTATTATAATTGCCAGATTAAAAATGCGAGATTTTTATAATTGCCCAGGCTAAACTGTAGGTGATACAAATTTCTAAATATGCTTATTATGGTTTCAGACGTCGTTCTATGCTGCTAAAATGAATTTAAAACGAATTTATTAATTTTTGGTAATTTTATAAATGTGAGATTTTTATAATTCTTCAGGCTAAACCGTAGGTGATACAAATGTCTTTATTATTATTTAAGACGTCGTTCTATGCAGCTAAAATGAGTTTAAATCGAATTTATTAATTTTTGGTAATTTTAAAAAAGAGAGATTTTTATAATTGCCAGATTAAAAATGCGAGATTTTTATAATTGCCCAGGCTAAACTGTAGGAGATACAAATTTCTAAATATGCTTATTATGGTTTCAGGCGTCGTTCTATGTAGCTAAAATGAATTTAAAACGAATTTATTAATTTTTGGTAATTTTATAAATGCGAGATTTTTATAATTCCCCAGGCTAAACCGTAGGTGAAAAAAATTTCTAAATGTCCTTATTATTATTTAAAACGTCGTTCTATGCAGCTAAAATGAGTTTAAATCGAATTTATTAATTTTTGGTAATTTTAAATAAGAGAGATTTTTTTAATTGCCAGATTAAAAATGCGAGATTTTTATAATTGCCCAGGCTAAACTGTAGGAGATACAAATTTCTAAATATGCTTATTATGGTTTCAGACGTCGTTCTATGCAGCTAGAATGAATTTGAAACGAATTTATTAATTTTTTGTAATTTTATAAATGCGAGATTTTTATAATTCTCCAGGCTAAACCGTAGGTGATACAAATTTCTAAATGTCTTTATTATTATTTAAGACGTCGTTCTATGCAGCTAAAATGAGTTTAAATCGAATTTATTAATTTTTGGTAATTTTAAAAAAGAGAGATTTTTATAATTGCCAGATAAAAAATGCGAGATTTTTATAATTGCCCAGGCTAAACTGTAGGTGATACAAATTTCTAAATATGCTTATTATGGTTTCAGACGTCGTTCTATACAGCTAAAATGAATTTAAAACGAATTTATTAATTTTTGGTAATTTTATAAATGCGAGATTTTTATAATTCTCCAGGCTAAACCGTAGGTGATACAAATTTCTAAATGTCTTTATTATTATTTAACACGTCGTTCTATGCAGCTAAAATGAGTTTAAATCGAATTTATGAATTTTTGGTAATTTTAAAAAAGAGAGATTTTTATAATTGCCAGATTAAAAATGCGAGATTTTTATAATTGCCCAGGCTAAACTGTAGGACATACAAATTTCTAAATATGCTTATTATGGTTTCAGACGTCGTTCTATGCAGCTAAAATGAATTTAAAACGAATTTATTAATTTTTGGTAATTTTATAAATGCGAGATTTTTATAATTCCCCAGGCTAAACCGTAGGTGATACAAATTTCTAAATGTCCTTATTATTACTTAAGACGTTGCTCTATACAGCTAAAATGAGTTTAAATCGAATTTATTAATTTTTGCTAATTTTAAAAAAGACAGATTTTTATAATGGCCAGATTAAAAATGCGAGATTTTTATAATTGCCCGTGCTAAACTGTAGGAGATACAAATTTCTAAATATGCTTATTATGGTTTCAGACGTCGTTCTATACAGCTAAAATGAATTTAAATCGAATTTATTAATTTTTGGTAATTTTATAAATGCCAGATTTTTATAATTCCCCAGGCTAAACCGTAGATGATAAAAATTTGTAATGTCCTTATTATTATTTAAGACGTCGTTCTATGCAGCTAAAATGAGTTTAAGCCGAATTTATTAATTTTTGGTAATTTTAAAAAAGAGAGATTCTTATAATTGCTAGATTAAAAATGCGAGATTTTTATAATTGCCCAGGCTAAACTGTAGGAGATACAAATTTCTAAATATGCTTATTATGGTTTCAGACGTCGTTCTATGCAGCTAGAATGAATTTGAAACGAATTTATTAATTTTTCGTAATTTTATAAATGCGAGATTTTTATAATTCTCCAGGCTAAACCGTAGGTGATACAAATTTCTAAATGTCTTTATTATTATTTAAGACGTCGTTCTATGCAGCTAAAATGAGTTTAAATCGAATTTATGAATTTTTGGTAATTTTAAAAAAGAGAGATTTTTATAATTGCCAGCTTAAAAATGCGAGATTTTTATAATTGCCCAGGCTAAACTGTAGGACATACAAATTTCTAAATATGCTTATTATGGTTTCAGACGTCGTTCTATGCAGCTAAAATGAATTTAAAACGAATTTATTAATTTTTGGTAATTTTATAAATGCGAGATTTTTATAATTCCCCAGGCTAAACCGTAGGCGATACAAATTTCTAAATGTCCTTATTATTATTTAAGACGTCGTTCTATGCAGCTAAAATGAGTTTAAATCGAATTTATTAATTTTTGGTAATTTTAAAAAAGAGAGATTTTTATAATTGCCAGATTAAAAATGCGAGATTTTTATAATTGCCCAGGCTAAACTGTAGGAGATACACATTTCTAAATATGCTTATTATGATTTCAGACGTCGTTCTATGCAGCTAAAATGAGTTTAAATCGAATTTATTAATTTTTGGTAATTTTAAAAAAGAGAGAATTTTATAATTGCCAGATTAAAAATGCGGGATTTTTATAATTGCCCAGGCTAAACTGTAGGAGATACAAATTTCTAAATATGCTTATTATAGTTTCAGACGTCGTTCTATGCAGCTAAAATGAATTTAAAACGAATTTATTAATTTTTGGTAATTTTATAAATGCGAGATTTTTATAATTCCCCAGGCTATACCGTAGGTGATACAAATTTCTAAATGTCTTTATTATTATTTAAGACGTCGTTCTATGCAGCTAAAATGAGTTTAAATCGAATTTATTAATTTTTGGTAATTTTAAAAAGAGAGATTTTTATAATTGCCAGATTAAAAATGCGAGATTTTTATAATTCCCCAGGCTATACCGTAGGTGATACAAATTTCTAAATGTCCTTATTATTATTTAAGACGTCGTTCTATGCAGATAAAATGAGTTTAAATCGAATTTATTAATTTTTGGTAATTTTAAAAAAGAGAGATTTTTATAATTGCCAGATTAAAAATGCTAATTGCCCAGGCTAAACTGTAGGAGATACAAATTTCCTAATATGTGTATTATGGTTTCAGACGTCGTTCTATACAGCTAAAATGAGTTTAAATCGAATTTATTAATTTTTGGTAATTTTAAAAAAGAGATTTTTATAATTGCCAGATAAAAAATGCGAGATTTTTATAATTGCCCAGGCTAAACTGTAGGTGATACAAATTTCTAAATATGCTTATTATGGTTTCAGACGTCGTGCTATGCAGCTAAAATGAATTTAAAACGAATTTATTAATTTTTGGTAATTTTATAAATGCGAGATTTTTATAATTCCCCAGGCTAAACCGTAGGTGATAAAAATTTCTAAATGTCCTTATTATTATTTAAGACGTCGTTCTATGCAGCTAAAATGAATTTAAAACGAATTTATTAATTTTTGGTAATTTTATAAATGCGAGATTTTTATAATTGCCCAGGCTAAACTGTAGGAGATACAAATTTGTAAATATGCTTATTATGGTTTCAGACGTCGTTCTATGCAGCTAAAATGAATTTTAAACGAATTTATTAATTTTTGGTAATTTTATAAATTCGAGATTTTTATAATTCCCCAGGCTAAACCGTAGGTGATACAAATTTCTAAATGTCCTTATTATTATTTAAGACGTCATTCTATGCAGCTAAAATGAGTTTAAATCGAATTTATTAATTTTTGGTAATTTTAAAAAAGAGAGATTTTTATAATTGCCAGATAAAAAATGCGAGATTTTTATAATTGCCCAGGCTAAACTGTAGGTGATACAAATTTCTAAATATGCTTATTATGGTTTCAGACGTCGTTCTATGCAGCTAAAATGAATTTAAAACGAATTTATTAATGTTTGGTAAAATTTTATAAATGCGAGATTTTTATAATTCTCCAGGCTAAACCGGAGGTGATACAAATTTCTAAATGTCTTTATAATTATTTAAGACGTCGTTCTATGCAGCTAAAATGAGTTTAAATCGAATTTATTAATTTTTGGTAATTTTAAAAAAGAGAGATTTTTATAATTGCCAGATTAAAAATGCGAGATTTTTATAATTGCCCAGGCTAAACTGTAGGAGATACAAATTTCTAAATATGCTTATTATGGTTTCAGACGTCGTTCTATGCAGCTAAAATGAATTTAAAACGAATTTATTAATTTTTGGTAATTTTATAAATGCGAGATTTTTATAATTCCCCAGGCTAAACCGTAGGTGATACAAATTTCTAAATGTCCTTATTATTATTTAAGACGTCGTTCTATGCAGCTAAAATGAGTTTAAATAGAATTTATTAATTTTTGGTAATTTTAAAAAAGAGAGATTTTTATAATTGCCAGATTAAAAATGCGAGATTTTTATAATTGCCCAGGCTAAACTGTAGGAGATACAAATTTCTAAATATGCTTATTATGGTTTCAGACGTCGTTCTATGCAGCTAAAATGAATTTAAAACGAATTTATTAATTTTTGGTAATTTTATAAATGCGAGATTTTTATAATTCCCCAGGCTAAACCGTAGGTGATACAAATTTCTAAATGTCCTTATTATTATTTAAGACGTCGTTCTATGCAGCTAAAATGAGTTTAAATCGAATTTATTAATTTTTGGTAATTTTAAAAAAGAGAGATTTTTATAATTGCCAGATTAAAAATGCGAGATTTTTATAAAAGCCCAGGCTAAACTGTAGGAGATACACATTTCTAAATATGCTTATTATGGTTTCAGACGTCGTTCTATGCGGCTAAAATGAGTTTAAATCGAATTTATTAATTTTTGGTAATTTTAAAAAAGAGAGATTTTTATAATTGCCAGATTAAAAATGCGAGATTTTTATAATTGCCCAGGCTAAACTGTAGGACTTACAAATTTCTAAATATGCTTATTATGGTTTCAGACGTCGTTCTATGCAGCTAAAATGAATTTAAAACGAATTTATTAATTTTTGGTAATTTTATAAATGCGAGATTTTTATAATTCCCCAGGCTAAACCGTAGGTGATACAAATTTCTAAATGTCCTTATTATTACTTAAGACGTTGCTCTATACAGCTAAAATGAGTTTAAATCGAATTTATTAATTTTTGCTAATTTTAAAAAAGACAGATTTTTATAATGGCCAGATTAAAAATGCGAGATTTTTATAATTGCCCGTGCTAAACTGTAGGAGATACAAATTTCTAAATATGCTTATTATGGTTTCAGACGTCGTTCTATACAGCTAAAATGAATTTAAATCGAATTTATTAATTTTTGGTAATTTTATAAATGCCAGATTTTTATAATTCCCCAGGCTAAACCGTAGATGATAAAAATTTGTAATGTCCTTATTATTATTTAAGACGTCGTTCTATGCAGCTAAAATGAGTTTAAGCCGAATTTATTAATTTTTGGTAATTTTAAAAAAGAGAGATTCTTATAATTGCTAGATTAAAAATGCGAGATTTTTATAATTGCCCAGGCTAAACTGTAGGAGATACAAATTTCTAAATATGCTTATTATGGTTTCAGACGTCGTTCTATGCAGCTAGAATGAATTTGAAACGAATTTATTAATTTTTCGTAATTTTATAAATGCGAGATTTTTATAATTCTCCAGGCTAAACCGTAGGTGATACAAATTTCTAAATGTCTTTATTATTATTTAAGACGTCGTTCTATGCAGCTAAAATAAGTTTAAATCGAATTTATGAATTTTTGGTAATTTTAAAAAAGAGAGATTTTTATAATTGCCAGCTTAAAAATGCGAGATTTTTATAATTGCCCAGGCTAAACTGTAGGACATACAAATTTCTAAATATGCTTATTATGGTTTCAGACGTCGTTCTATGCAGCTAAAATGAATTTAAAACGAATTTATTAATTTTTGGTAATTTTATAAATGCGAGATTTTTATAATTCCCCAGGCTAAACCATAGGCGATACAAATTTCTAAATGTCCTTATTATTATTTAAGACGTCGTTCTATGCAGCTAAAATGAGTTTAAATCGAATTTATTAATTTTTGGTAATTTTAAAAAAGAGAGAATTTTATAATTGCCAGATTAAAAATGCGGGATTTTTATAATTGCCCAGGCTAAACTGTAGGAGATACAAATTTCTAAATATGCTTATTATAGTTTCAGACGTCGTTCTATGCAGCTAAAATGAATTTAAAACGAATTTATTAATTTTTGGTAATTTTATAAATGCGAGATTTTTATAATTCCCCAGGCTATACCGTAGGTGATACAAATTTCTAAATGTCTTTATTATTATTTAAGACGTCGTTCTATGCAGCTAAAATGAGTTTAAATCGAATTTATTAATTTTTGGTAATTTTAAAAAGAGAGATTTTTATAATTGCCAGATTAAAAATGCGAGATTTTTATAATTCCCCAGGCTATACCGTAGGTGATACAAATTTCTAAATGTCCTTATTATTATTTAAGACGTCGTTCTATGCAGATAAAATGAGTTTAAATCGAATTTATTAATTTTTGGTAATTTTAAAAAAGAGAGATTTT
The DNA here is from genome assembly GCA_963082815.1 of Melanotus villosus. Taxonomy (NCBI): domain Eukaryota; kingdom Metazoa; phylum Arthropoda; class Insecta; order Coleoptera; family Elateridae; genus Melanotus; species Melanotus villosus. The sequence goes on from OY720427.1 coordinate 17,223,132, forward strand.
TATAATTGCCAGATTAAAAATGCGAGATTTTTATAATTGCCCAGGCTAAACTGTAGGAGATACAAATTTCCTAATATGTGTATTATGGTTTCAGACGTCGTTCTATACAGCTAAAATGAGTTTAAATCGAATTTATTAATTTTTGGTAATTTTAAAAAAGAGATTTTTATAATTGCCAGATAAAAAATGCGAGATTTTTATAATTGCCCAGGCTAAACTGTAGGTGATACAAATTTCTAAATATGCTTATTATGGTTTCAGACGTCGTGCTATGCAGCTAAAATGAATTTAAAACGAATTTATTAATTTTTGGTAATTTTATAAATGCGAGATTTTTATAATTCCCCAGGCTAAACCGTAGGTGATAAAAATTTCTAAATGTCCTTATTATTATTTAAGACGTCGTTCTATGCAGCTAAAATGAATTTAAAACGAATTTATTAATTTTTGGTAATTTTATAAATGCGAGATTTTTATAATTGCCCAGGCTAAACTGTAGGAGATACAAATTTGTAAATATGCTTATTATGGTTTCAGACGTCGTTCTATGCAGCTAAAATGAATTTTACGCGAATTTATTAATTTTTGGTAATTTTATAAATTCGAGATTTTTATAATTCCCCAGGCTAAACCGTAGGTGATACAAATTTCTAAATGTCCTTATTATTATTTAAGACGTCGTTGTATGCAGCTAAAATGAGTTTAAATCAAATTTATTAATTTTTGGTAATTTTAAAAAAGAGAGATTTTTATAATTGCCAGATAAAAAATGCGAGATTTTTATAATTGCCCAGGCTAAACTGTAGGTGATACAAATTTCTAAATATGCTTATTATGGTTTCAGACGTCGTTCTATGCAGCTAAAATGAATTTAAAACGAATTTATTAATGTTTGGTAATTTTATAAATGCGAGATTTTTATAATTCTCCAGGCTAAACCGTAGGTGATACAAATTTCTAAATGTCTTTATAATTATTTAAGACGTCGTTCTATGCAGCTAAAATGAGTTTAAATCGAATTTATTAATTTTTGGTAATTTTAAAAAAGAGAGATTTTTATAATTGCCAGATTAAAAATGCGAGATTTTTATAATTGCCCAGGCTAAACTGTAGGAGATACAAATTTCTAAATATGCTTATTATGGTTTCAGACGTCGTTCTATGCAGCTAAAATGAATTTAAAACGAATTTATTAATTTTTGGTAATTTTATAAATGCGAGATTTTTATAATTCCCCAGGCTAAACCGTAGGTGATACAAATTTCTAAATGTCCTTATTATTATTTAAGACGTCGTTCTATGCAGCTAAAATGAGTTTAAATCGAATTTATTAATTTTTGGTAATTTTAAAAAAGAGAGATTTTTATAATTGCCAGATTAAAAATGCGAGATTTTTATAATTGCCCAGGCTAAACTGTAGGAGATACAAATTTCTAAATATGCTTATTATGGTTTCAGACGTCGTTCTATGCAGCTAAAATGAATTTAAAACGAATTTATTAATTTTTGGTAATTTTATAAATGCGAGATTTTTATAATTCCCCAGGCTAAACCGTAGGTGATACAAATTTCTAAATGTCCTTATTATTATTTAAGACGTCGTTCTATGCAGCTAAAATGAGTTTAAATCGAATTTATTAATTTTTGGTAATTTTAAAAAAGAGAGATTTTTATAATTGCCAGATTAAAAATGCGAGATTTTTATAAAAGCCCAGGCTAAACTGTAGGAGATACACATTTCTAAATATGCTTATTATGGTTTCAGACGTCGTTCTATGCGGCTAAAATGAGTTTAAATCGAATTTATTAATTTTTGGTAATTTTAAAAAAGAGAGATTTTTATAATTGCCAGATTAAAAATGCGAGATTTTTATAATTGCCCAGGCTAAACTGTAGGAGATACAAATTTCTAAATATGCTTATTATGGTTTCAGACGTCGTTCTATGCAGCTAAAATGAATTTAAAACGAATTTATTAATTTTTGGTAATTTTATAAATGCGACATTTTTATAATTCCCCAGGCTAAACCGTAGGCGATACAAATTTCTAAATGTCCTTATTATTATTTAAGACGTCGTTCTATGCAGCTAAAATGAGTTTAAATCGAATTTATTAATTTTTGGTAATTTTAAAAAAGAGAGATTTTTATAATTGCCAGATTAAAAATGCGAGATTTTTATAATTGCCCAGGCTAAACTGTAGGAGATACACATTTCTAAATATGCTTATTATGATTTCAGACGTCGTTCTATACAGCTAAAATGAGTTTAAATCGAATTTATTAATTTTTGGTAATTTTAAAAAAGAGATTTTTATAATTGCCAGATTAAAAATGCGGGATTTTTATAATTGCCCAGGCTAAACTGTAGGAGATACAAATTTCTAAATATGCTTATTATGGTTTCAGACGTCGTTCTATGCAGCTAAAATGAATTTAAAACGAATTTATTAATTTTTGGTAATTTTATAAATGCGAGATTTTTATAATTGCCCAGGCTAAACTGTAGGAGATACAAATTTGTAAATATGCTTATTATGGTTTCAGACGTCGTTCTATGCAGCTAAAATGAATTTTAAACGAATTTATTAATTTTTGGTAATTTTATAAATTCGAGATTTTTATAATTCCCCAGGTTAAACCGTAGGTGATACAAATTTCTAAATGTCCTTATTATTATTTAAGACGTCGTTCTATGCAGCTAAAATGAGTTTAAATCGAATTTATTAATTTTTGGTAATTTTAAAAAAGAGAGATTTTTATAATTGCCAGATAAAAAATGCGAGATTTTTATAATTGCCCAGGCTAAACTGTAGGTGATACAAATTTCTAAATATGCTTATTATGGTTTCAGCCGTCGTTCTATGCAGCTAAAATGAATTTAAAACGAATTTATTAATGTTTGGTAATTTTATAAATGCGAGATTTTTATAATTCTCCAGGCTAAACCGTAGGTGATACAAATTTCTAAATGTCTTTATAATTATTTAAGACGTCGTTCTATGCAGCTAAAATGAGTTTAAATCGAATTTATTAATTTTTGGTAATTTTAAAAAAGAGAGATTTTTATAATTGCCAGATTAAAAATGCGAGATTTTTATAATTGCCCAGGCTAAACTGTAGGAGATACAAATTTCTAAATATGCTTATTATGGTTTCAGACGTCGTTCTATGCAGCTAAAATGAATTTAAAACGAATTTATTAATTTTTGGTAACTTTATAAATGCGCGATTTTTATGATTCCCCAGACTTAACCGTAGGTGATACAAATTTCTAAATGTCTTTATTATTATTTAAGACGTCGTACTATGCAGCTAAAATGAGTTTAAATCGAATTTATTAATTTTTGGTAATTTTAAAAAAGAGAGATTTTTATAATTGCCAGATTAAAAATGCGAGATTTTTATAATTGCCCAGGCTAAACTGTAGGAGATACACATTTCTAAATATGCTTATTATGGTTTCAGACGTCGTTCTTTGCAGCTAAAATGAATTTAAAACGAATTTATTAATTTTTGGTATTTTTAAAAAAGAGAGATTTTTATAATTGCCAGATTAAAAATGCGAGATTTTTATAATTGCCCAGGCTAAACTGTAGGAGATACACATTTCTAAATATGCTTATTATGGTTTCAGACGTCGTTCTATACAGCTAAAATGAGTTTAAATCGAATTTATTAATTTTTGGTATTTTTAAAAAAGAGAGATTTTTATAATTGCCAGATTAAAAATGCGAGATTTTTATAATTGCCCAGGCTAAACTGTAGGAGATACAAATTTCTAAATATGCTTATTATGGTTTCAGACGTCGTTCTATGCAGCTAAAATGAGTTTAAATCGAATTTATTAATTTTTGGTAATTTTAAAAAAGAGAGATTTTTATAATTGCCAGATTAAAAATGCGGGATTTTTATAATTGCCCAGGCTAAACTGTAGGAGATACAAATTTCTAAATATGCTTATTATGGTTTCAAACGTCGTTCTATGCAGCTAAAATGAATTTAAAACGAATTTATTAATTTTTGGTAATTTTATAAATGCGAGATTTTTATAATTCCCCAGGCTAAACCGTAGGCGATACAAATTTCTACATGTCCTTATTATAATTTAAGACGTCGTTCTATGCAGCTAAAATGAGTTTAAATCGAATTTATTAATTTTTGGTAATTTTAAAAAAGAGAGATTTTTATAATTGCCAGATTAAAAATGCGAGATTTTTATAATTGCCCAGGCTAAACTGTAGGAGATACACATTTCTAAATATGCTTATTATGGTTTCAGACGTCGGTCTATGCAGCTAAAATGAGTTTAAATCGAATTTATTAATTTTTGGTAATTTTAAAAAAGAGAGATTTTTATAATTGCCAGATTAAAAATGCGAGATTTTTATAATTGCCCATGCTAAACTGTAGGAGATACAAATTTCTAAATATGCTTATTATGGTTTCAGACGTCGTTCTATGCAGCTAGAAAGAATTTAAAACGAATTTATTAATTTTTGGTAATTTTATAAATGCGAGATTTTTATAATTCCCCAGGCTATACCGTAGGTGATACAAATTTCTAAATGTCTTTATTATTATTTAAGACGTCGTTCTATGCAGCTAAAATGAGTTTAAATCGAATTTATTAATTTTTGGTAATTTTAAAAAGAGAGATTTTTATAATTGCCAGATTAAAAATGCGAGATTTTTATAATTGCCCAGGCTAAACTGTAGGAGATACACATTTCTAAATATGCTTATTATGGTTTCAGACGTCGTTCTATGCAGCTAAAATGAGTTTAAATCGAATTTATTGATTTTTGGTAATTTTATAAATGCGAGATTTTTATAATTCTCCAGGCTAAACCGTAGGTGATACAAATTTCTAAATGTCCTTATTGTTATTTAAGACGTCGTTCTATGCAGCTAAAATGAGTTTAAATCGAATTTATTAATTTTTGGTAATTTTAAAAAAGAGAGGTTTTTATAATTGCCAGATTAAAAATGCGAGATTTTTATAATTGCCCAGGCTAAAGTGTAGGTGATACAAATTTCTAAATATGCTTATTATGGTTTCAGACGTCGTGCTATGCAGCTAAAATGAATTTAAAACGAATTTATTAATTTTTGGTAATTTTACAAATACGAGATTTTTATAATTCTCCAGGCTAAACCGTAGGTGATACAAATTTCTAAATGTCTTTATTATTATTTAAGACGCCGTTCTATGCAGCTAAAATGAGTTTGAATCGAATTTATTAATTTTTGGTAATTTTAAAAAAGAAAGAGAGATTTTTATAACTGCCAAATTAAAAATGCGAGATTTTTATAATTGCCCAGGCTAAACTGTACGAGATACAAATTTCTAAATATGCTTATTATGGTTTCAGACGTCGTTCTATGCAGCTAAATGAGTTTAAATCGAATTTATTAATTTTTGGTAATTTTATAAATGCGAGATTTCTATAATTCTCCAGGCTAAACCGTAGGTGATACAAATTTCTAAATGTCTTTATTATTATTTAAGACGTCGTTCTATGCAGCTAAAATGAGTTTAAATCGAATTTATTAATTTTTGGTAATTTTAAAAAGAGAGATTTTCATAATTGCCAGATTAAAAATGCGAGATTTTTATAATTGCCCAGGCTAAACTGTAGGTGATACAAATTTCTAAATATGCTTATTATGGTTTCAGACGTCGTGCTATGCAGCTAAAATGAATTTAAATCGAATTTATTAATTTTAGGTAATTTTAAAAAAGAGAGATTTTTATAATTGCCAGATTAAAAATGCGAGATTTTTATAATTGCCCAGGCTAAACTGTAGGAGATACAAATTTCTAAATATGTGTATTATGGTTTCAGACGTCGTTCTATGCAGCTAAAATGAGTTTAAATCGAATTTATTAATTTTTGGTAATTTTAAAAAAGAGATTTTTATAATTGCCAGATTAAAAATGCGAGATTTTTATAATTGCCCAGGCTAAACTGTAGGTGATACAAATTTCTAAATATGCTTATTATGGTTTCAGACGTCGTGCTATGCAGCTAAAATGAATTTAAATCGAATTTATTAATTTTAGGTAATTTTAAAAAAGAGAGATTTTTATAATTGCCAGATTAAAAATGCGAGATTTTTATAATTGCCCAGGCTAAACTGTAGGAGATACAAATTTCTAAATATGTGTATTATGGTTTCAGACGTCGTTCTATGCAGCTAAAATGAGTTTAAATCGAATTTATTAATTTTTGGTAATTTTAAAAAAGAGAGATTTTTATAATTGCCAGATTAAAAATGCGAGATTTTTATAATTGCCCAGGCTAAACTGTAGGAGATACAAATTTCTAAATATGCTTATTATGGTTTCAGACGTCGTTCTAAGCAGCTAAAATGAGTTTAAATCGAATTTATTAATTTTTGGTAATTTTAAAAAAGAGAGATTTTTATAATTGCCAGATTAAAAATGCGAGATTTTTATAATTGCCCAGGCTAAACTGTAGGAGATACAAATTTCTAAATATGCTTATTATGGTTTCAGACGTCGTTCTATGCAGCTAGAATGATTTTAAAACGAATTTATTAATTTTTGGTAATTTTATAAATGCGAGATTTTTATAATTCCCCAGGCTATACCGTAGGTGATACAAATTTCTAAATGTCTTTATTATTATTTAAGACGTCGTTCTATGCAGATAAAATGAGTTTAAATCGAATTTATTAATTTTTGGTAATTTTAAAAAGAGAGATTTTTATAATTGCCAGATTAAAAATGCGAGATTTTTATAATTCCCCAGGCTATACCGTAGGTGATACAAATTTCTAAATGTCCTTATTATTATTTAAGACGTCGTACTATGCAGATAAAATGAGTTTAAATCGAATTTATTAATTTTAGGTAATTTTAAAAAAGAGAGATTTTTATAATTGCCAGATTAAAAATGCGAGATTTTTATAATTGCCCAGGCTAAACTGTCGGAGATACAAATTTCTAAATATGTGTATTATGGTTTCAGACGTCGTTCTATGCAGCTAAAATGAGTTTAAATCGAATTTATTAATTTTTGGTAATTTTAAAAAAGAGATTTTTATAATTGCCAGATTAAAAATGCGAGATTTTTATAATTGCCCAGTCTAAACCGTAATGTATGTGACAAAAATTTCTAAATATGCCTATTATTACTTAAGGCGTCGTTCTATGCAGCTAAAATGAATTTAAAACGAATTTATTAATTTTTGGTAATTTTATAAATGCGAGATTTTTATAATTCCCCAGGCTAAACCGTAGGTGATTCAAATTTCTAAATGTGCTTATTATTATTTAAGACGTCGTTCTATGCAGCTAAAATGAGTTTAAATCGAATTTATTAATTTTTGGTAATTTTAAAAAAGAGAGATTTTTATAATTGCCAGATAAAAAATGCGAGATTTTTATAATTGCCCAGGCTAAACTGTAGGTGATACAAATTTCTAAATATGCTTATTATGGTTTCAGACGTCGTGCTATGCAGCTAAAATGAATTTAAAACGAATTTATTAATTTTTGGTAATTTTATAAATGCGAGATTTTTATAATTCCCCAGGCTAAACCGTAGGTGATAAAAATTTCTAAATGTCCTTATTATTATTTAAGACGTCGTTCTATGCAGCTAAAATGAATTTAAAACGAATTTATTAATTTTTGGTAATTTTATAAATGCGAGATTTTTATAATTGCCCAGGCTAAACTGTAGGAGATACAAATTTGTAAATATGCTTATTATGGTTTCAGACGTCGTTCTATGCAGCTAAAATGAATTTTAAACGAATTTATTAATTTTTGGTAATTTTATAAATTCGAGATTTTTATAATTCCCCAGGCTAAACCGTAGGTGATACAAATTTCTAAATGTCCTTATTATTATTTAAGACGTCGTTCTATGCAGCTAAAATGAGTTTAAATCGAATTTATTAATTTTTGGTAATTTTAAAAAAGAGAGATTTTTATAATTGCCAGATAAAAAATGCGAGATTTTTATAATTGCCCAGGCTAAACTGTAGGTGATACAAATTTCTAAATATGCTTATTATGGTTTCAGACGTCGTTCTATGCAGCTAAAATGAATTTAAAACGAATTTATTAATGTTTGGTAATTTTATAAATGCGAGATTTTTATAATTCTCCAGGCTAAACCGTAGGTGATACAAATTTCTAAATGTCTTTATAATTATTTAAGACGTCGTTCTATGCAGCTAAAATGAGTTTAAATCGAATTTATTAATTTTTGGTAATTTTAAAAAAGAGAGATTTTTATAATTGCCAGATTAAAAATGCGAGATTTTTATAATTGCCCAGGCTAAACTGTAGGAGATACAAATTTCTAAATATGCTTATTATGGTTTCAGACGTCGTTCTATGCAGCTAAAATGAATTTAAAACGAATTTATTAATTTTTGGTAATTTTATAAATGCGCGATTTTTATAATTCCCCAGACTAAACCGTAGGTGATACAAATTTCTAAATGTCCTTATTATTACTTAAGACGTCGTTCTATCAAGCTAAAATGAGTTTAAATCGAATTTATTAATTTTTGGTAATTTTAAAAAAGAGAGATTTTTATAATTGCCAGATTAAAAATGCGAGATTTTTATAATTGCCCAGGCTAAACTGTAGGAGATACAAATTTCTAAATATGCTTATTATGGTTTCAGACGTCGTTCTATACAGCTAAAATGAATTTAAAACGAAGTAATTAATTTTTGGTAATTTTATAAATGCGAGATTTTTATAATTCCCCAGGCTAAACCGTAGGTGATACAAATTTCTAAATGTCTTTATTATTATTTAAGACGTCGTACTATGCAGCTAAAATGAGTTTAAATCGAATTTATTAATTTTTGGTAATTTTAAAAAAGAGAGATTTTTATAATTGCCAGATTAAAAATGCGAGATTTTTATAATTGCCCAGGCTAAACTGTAGGAGATAAACATTTCTAAATATGCTTATTATGGTTTCAGACGTCGTTCTTTGCAGCTAAAATGAATTTAAAACGAATTTATTAATTTTTGGTATTTTTAAAAAAGAGAGATTTTTATAATTGCCAGATTAAAAATGCGAGATTTTTATAATTGCCCAGGCTAAACTGTAGGAGATACACATTTCTAAATATGCTTATTATGGTTTCAGACGTCGTTCTATACAGCTAAAATGAGTTTAAATCGAATTTATTAATTTTTGGTATTTTTAAAAAAGAGAGATTTTTATAATTGCCAGATTAAAAATGCGAGATTTTTAGAATTGCCCAGGCTAAACTGTAGGAGATACAAATTTCTAAATATGCTTATTATGGTTTCAGACGTCGTTCTATGCAGCTAAAATGAGTTTAAATCGAATTTATTAATTTTTGGTAATTTTAAAAAAGAGAGATTTTTATAATTGCCAGATTAAAAATGCGGGATTTTTATAATTGCCCAGGCTAAACTGTAGGAGATACAAAATTCTAAATATGCTTATTATGGTTTCAGACGTCGTTCTATGCAGCTAAAATGAATTTAAAACGAATTTATTAATTTTTGGTAATTTTATAAATGCGAGATTTTTATAATTCCCCAGGCTAAACCGTAGGCGATACAAATTTCTAAATGTCCTTATTATTATTTAAGACGTCGTTCTATGCAGCTAAAATGAGTTTAAATCGAATTTATTAATTTTTGGTAATTTTAAAAAAGAGAGATTTTTATAATTGCCAGATTAAAAATGCGAGATTTTTATAATTGCCCAGGCTAAACTGTAGGAGATACACATTTCTAAATATGCTTATTATGGTTTCAGACGTCGGTCTATGCAGCTAAAATGAGTTTAAATCGAATTTATTAATTTTTGGTAATTTTAAAAAAGAGAGATTTTTATAATTGCCAGATTAAATGTGCGAGATTTTTATAATTGCCCAGGCTAAACTGTAGGAGATACAAATTTCTAAATATGCTTATTATGGTTTCAGACGTCGTTCTATGGAGCTAGAATGAATTTAAAACGAATTTATTAATTTTTGGTAATTTTATAAATGCGAGATTTTTATAATTCCCCAGGCTATACCGTAGGTGATACAAATTTCTAAATGTCTTTATTATTTTTTAAGACGTCGTTCTATGCAGCTAAAATGAGTTTAAATCGAATTTATTAATTTTTGGTAATTTTAAAAAGAGAGATTTTTATAATTGCCAGATTAAAAATGCGAGATTTTTATAATTGCCCAGGCTAAACTGTAGGAGATACAAATTTCTAAATATGCTTATTATGGTTTCAGACGTCGTTCTATGCAGCTAAAATGAATTTAAAACGAATTTATTAATGTTTGGTAATTTTATAAATGCGAGATTTTTATAATTCTCCAGGCTAAACCGTAGGTGATACAAATTTCTAAATGTCTTTATAATTATTTAAGACGTCGTTCTATGCAGCTAAAATGAGTTTAAATCGAATTTATTAATTTTTGGTAATTTTAAAAAAGAGAGATTTTTATAATTGCCAGATTAAAAATGCGAGATTTTTATAATTGCCCAGGCTAAACTGTAGGAGATACAAATTTCTAAATATGCTTATTATGGTTTCAACCGTCGTTCTATGCAGCTAAAATGAATTTAAAACGAATTTATTAATTTTTGGTAATTTTATAAATGCGCGATTTTTATAATTCCCCAGACTAAACCGTAGGTGATACAAATTTCTAAATGTCCTTATTATTACTTAAGACGTCGTTCTATGAAGCTAAAATGAGTTTAAATCGAATTTATTAATTTTTGGTAATTTTAAAAAAGAGAGATTTTTATAATTGCCAGATTAAAAATGCGAGATTTTTATAATTGCCCAGGCTAAACTGTAGGAGATACAAATTTCTAAATATGCTTATTATGGTTTCAGACGTCGTTCTATACAGCTAAAATGAATTTAAAACGAAGTAATTAATTTTTGGTAATTTTATAAATGCGAGATTTTTATAATTCCCCAGGCTAAACCGTAGGTGATACAAATTTCTAAATGTCTTTATTATTATTTAAGACGTCGTACTATGCAGCTAAAATGAGTTTAAATCGAATTTATTAATTTTTGGTAATTTTAAAAAAGAGAGATTTTTATAATTGCCAGATTAAAAATGCGAGATTTTTATAATTGCCCAGGCTAAACTGTAGGAGATACACATTTCTAAATATGCTTATTATGGTTTCAGACGTCGTTCTATCCAGCTAAAATGAATTTAAAACGAATTTATTAATTTTTGGTATTTTTAAAAAAGAGAGATTTTTATAATTGCCAGATTAAAAATGCGAGATTTTTATAATTGCCCAGGCTAAACTGTAGGAGATACACATTTCTAAATATGCTTATTATGGTTTCAGACGTCGTTCTATACAGCTAAAATGAGTTTAAACCGAATTTATTAATTTTTGGTATTTTTAAAAAAGAGAGATTTTTATAATTGCCAGATTAAAAATGCGAGATTTTTATAATTGCCCAGGCTAAACTGTAGGAGATACACATTTCTAAATATGCTTATTATGGTTTCAGACGTCGTTCTATACAGCTAAAATGAGTTTAAACCGAATTTATTAATTTTTGGTATTTTTAAAAAAGAGAGATTTTTATAATTGCCAGATTAAAAATGCGAGATTTTTATAATTGCCCAGGCTAAACTGTAGGAGATACAAATTTCTAAATATGCTTATTATGGTTTCAGACGTCGTTCTATGCAGCTAAAATGAGTTTAAATCGAATTTATTAATTTTTGGTAATTTTAAAAAAGAGAGATTTTTATAATTGCCAGATAAAAAATGCGGGATTTTTATAATTGCCCAGGCTAAACTGTAGGAGATACAAATTTCTAAATATGCTTATTATGGTTTCAGACGTCGTTCTATGCATCTAAAATGAATTTAAAACGAATTTATTAATTTTTGGTAATTTTATAAATGCGAGATTTTTATAATTCCCCAGGCTATACCGTAGGCGATACAAATTTCTAAATGTCCTTATTATTATTTAAGACGTCGTTCTATGCAGCTAAAATGAGTTTAAATCGTATTTATTAATTTTTGGTAATTTTAAAAAAGAGAGATTTTTATAATTGCCAGATTAAAAATGCGAGATTTTTATAATTGCCCAGGCTAAACTGTAGGAGATACAAATTTCTAAATATGCTTATTATGGTTTCAGACGTCGTTCTATGCAGCTAAAATGAGTTTAAATCGAATTTATTAATTTTTGGTAATTTTAAAAAAGAGAGATTTTTATAATTGCCAGATTAAAAATGCGAGATTTTTATAATTGCCCAGGCTAAACTGTAGGAGATACAAATTTCTAAATATGCTTATTATGGTTTCAGACGTCGTTCTATGCAGCTAAAATGAATTTAAAACGAATTTATTAATTTTTGGTAATTTTATAAATGCGCGATTTTTATAATTCCCCAGACTAAACCGTAGGTGATACAAATTTCTAAATGTCCTTATTATTACTTAAGACGTCGTTCTATGAAGCTAAAATGAGTTTAAATCGAATTTATTAATTTTTGGTAATTTTAAAAAAGAGAGATTTTTATAATTGCCAGATTAAAAATGCGAGATTTTTATAATTGCCCAGGCTAAACTGTAGGAGATACAAATTTCTAAATATGCTTATTATGGTTTCAGACGTCGTTCTATACAGCTAAAATGAATTTAAAACGAAGTAATTAATTTTTGGTAATTTTATAAATGCGAGATTTTTATAATTCCCCAGGCTAAACCGTAGGTGATACAAATTTCTAAATGTCTTTATTATTATTTAAGACGTCGTACTGAGATTTTTATTATTGCCAGATTAAAAATGCGAGATTTTTATAATTGCCCAGCCCAAACTGTAGGAGATACAAATTTCTAAATATGGTTATTATGGTTTCACACGTCGTTCTATGCAGCTAAAATGAATTTAAAACGAATTTATTAATTTTTGGCAATTTTATAAATGCGAGATTTTTATAATTCTGCAGGCTAAACCGTAAGTGATACAAATTTCTAAATGTCCTTATTATTACTTAAGACGTCGTTCTATGCAGCTAAAATGAGTTTAAATCGAATTTATTAATTTTTGGTAATTTTAAAAAAGAGAGATTTTTATAATTGCCAGATTAAAAATGCGAGATTTTTATAATTGCCCAGGCTAAACTGTAGGAGATACAAATTTCTAAATATGCTTATTATGGTTTCAGACGTCGTTCTATGCAGCTAAAATGAATTTAAAACGAATTTATTAATTTTTGGTAATTTTATAAATGCGAGATTTTTATAATTCTGCAGGCTAAACCGTAGGTGATACAAATTTCTAAATGTCCTTATTATTACTTGAGACGTCGGTCTATGCAGCTAAAATGAGTTTAAATCGAATTTATTAATTTTTGGTAATTTTAAAAAAGGCAGATTTTTATAATTGCCAGATTAAAAATGCGAGATTTTTATAATTGCCCAAGCTAAACTGTAGGAGATACAAATTTCTAAATATGCTTATTATGGTTTCAGACGTCGTTCTATGTAGCTAAAATGAATTTAAAACGAATTTATTAATTTTTGGTAATTTTATAAATGCGAGATTTTTATAATTCTGCAGGCTAAAACGTAGGTGATACAAATTTCTAAATGTCCTTATTATTACTTAAGAAGTCGTTCTATCCAGCTAAAATGAGTTTAAATCGAATTTATTAATTTTTGGTAATTTTAAAAAAGACAGAATTTTATAATTGCCAGATTAAAAATTCTAGATTTTTATAATTGCCCAGGCTAAACTGTAGGAGATACAAATTTCTAAATATGCTTATTATTGTTTCAGACGTCGTTCTATCCAGCTAAAATGAATTTAAAACGAATTTATTAATTTTTGGTAATTTTATAAATGCGAGATTTTTATAATTCTGCAGGCTAAACCGTAGGTGATACAAATTTCTAAATGTCCTTATTATTACTTAAAACGTCGTTCTATGCAGCTAAAATGTGTTTAAATCGAATTTATTAATTTTAGCTAATTTTAAAAAGACAGATTTTTATAATTACCAGATTAAAAATGCGAGATTTTTATAATTGCCCAGGCTAAACTGTAGGAGATACAAATTTCTAAATATGCTTATTATGGTTTCAGACGTTGTTCTATGCAGCTAAAATGAATTTAAAACGAATTTATTAATTTTTGGTAATTTTATAAATGCGAGATTTTTATAATTCTGCAGGCTAAACCGTAGGTGATACAAATTTCTAAATGTCCTTATTATTACTTGAGACGTCGTTCTATGCAGCTAAAATGAGTTTAAATCGAATTTATTAATTTTTGGTAATTTTAAAAAAGGCAGATTTTTATAATTGCCAGATTAAAAATGCGAGATTTTTATAATTGCCCAGGCTAAACTGTAGGAGATACAAATTTCTAAATATGCTTATTATGGTTTCAGACGTAGTTCTATGCAGCTAAAATGAATTTAAATCGAATTTATTAATTTTTGGTAATTTTAAAAAAGGCAGATTTTTATAATTGCCAGATTAAAAATGCGAGATTTTTATAATTGCCCAGCCCAAACTGTAGGAGATACAAATTTCTAAATATGGTTATTATGGTTTCACACGTCGTTCTATGCAGCTAAAATGAATTTAAAACGAATTTATTAATTTTTGGCAATTTTATAAATGCGAGATTTTTATAATTCTGCAGGCTAAACCGTAAGTGATACAAATTTCTAAATGTCCTTATTATTACTTAAGACGTCGTTCTATGCAGCTAAAATGAGTTTAAATCGAATTTATTAATTTTTGGTAATTTTAAAAAAGAGAGATTTTTATAATTGCCAGATTAAAAATGCGAGATTTTTATAATTGCCCAGGCTAAACTGTAGGAGATACAAATTTCTAAATATGCTTATTATGGTTTCAGACGTCGTTCTATGCAGCTAAAATGAATTTAAAACGAATTTATTAATTTTTGGTAATTTTATAAATGCGAGATTTTTATAATTCTGCAGGCTAAACCGTAGGTGATACAAATTTCTAAATGTCCTTATTATTACTTGAGACGTCGGTCTATGCAGCTAAAATGAGTTTAAATCGAATTTATTAATTTTTGGTAATTTTAAAAAAGGCAGATTTTTATAATTGCCAGATTAAAAATGCGAGATTTTTATAATTGCCCAAGCTAAACTGTAGGAGATACAAATTTCTAAATATGCTTATTATGGTTTCAGACGTCGTTCTATGTAGCTAAAATGAATTTAAAACGAATTTATTAATTTTTGGTAATTTTATAAATGCGAGATTTTTATAATTCTGCAGGCTAAAACGTAGGTGATACAAATTTCTAAATGTCCTTATTATTACTTAAGAAGTCGTTCTATCCAGCTAAAATGAGTTTAAATCGAATTTATTAATTTTTGGTAATTTTAAAAAAGACAGAATTTTATAATTGCCAGATTAAAAATTCTAGATTTTTATAATTGCCCAGGCTAAACTGTAGGAGATACAAATTTCTAAATATGCTTATTATTGTTTCAGACGTCGTTCTATCCAGCTAAAATGAATTTAAAACGAATTTATTAATTTTTGGTAATTTTATAAATGCGAGATTTTTATAATTCTGCAGGCTAAACCGTAGGTGATACAAATTTCTAAATGTCCTTATTATTACTTAAAACGTCGTTCTATGCAGCTAAAATGTGTTTAAATCGAATTTATTAATTTTAGCTAATTTTAAAAAGACAGATTTTTATAATTACCAGATTAAAAATGCGAGATTTTTATAATTGCCCAGGCTAAACTGTAGGAGATACAAATTTCTAAATATGCTTATTATGGTTTCAGACGTTGTTCTATGCAGCTAAAATGAATTTAAAACGAATTTATTAATTTTTGGTAATTTTATAAATGCGAGATTTTTATAATTCTGCAGGCTAAACCGTAGGTGATACAAATTTCTAAATGTCCTTATTATTACTTGAGACGTCGTTCTATGCAGCTAAAATGAGTTTAAATCGAATTTATTAATTTTTGGTAATTTTAAAAAAGGCAGATTTTTATAATTGCCAGATTAAAAATGCGAGATTTTTATAATTGCCCAGGCTAAACTGTAGGAGATACAAATTTCTAAATATGCTTATTATGGTTTCAGACGTAGTTCTATGCAGCTAAAATGAATTTAAATCGAATTTATTAATTTTTGGTAATTTTAAAAAAGGCAGATTTTTATAATTGCCAGATTAAAAATGCGAGATTTTTATAATTGCCCAGGCTAAACTGTAGGAGACACAAATTTCTAAATATGCTTATTATGGTTTCAGACGTCGTTCTATTCAGCTAAAATGAATTTAAAACGAATTTATTAATTTTTGGTAATTTTATAAATGCGAGATTTTTATAATTCTGCAGGCTAAACCGTAGGTGATACAAATTTCTAAATGTCGTTATTATTACTTAAAACGTCGTTCTATGCAGCTAAAATGTGTTTAAATCGAATTTATTAATTTTTGGTAATTTTAAAAAGGAGAGATTTTTATAATTGCCAGATTAAAAATTCGAGATTTTTATAATTGCCCAGGCTAAACTGTAGGAGATACAAATTTCTAAATATGCCTATTATGGTTTCAGACGTCGTTCTATGCAGCTAAAATTAATTTAAAACGAATTTATTAATTTTTGGTAATTTTATAAATGCGAGATTTTTATAATTCTGCAGGCTAAACCGTAGGTGATACAAATTTCTAAATGTCCTTATTATTACTTAAGACTTCGTTCTATGCAGCTAAAATGAGTTTAAATCGAATTTATTAATTTTTGGTAATTTTAAAAAAGAGAGATTTTTATAATTGCCAGATTAAAAATGTGAGATTTTTATAATTGCCCAGGCTAAACTGTAGAAGATACAAATTTCTAAATATGCTTATTATGGTTTCAGACGTCGTTCTATGCAGCTAAAATGAATTTAAAACGAATTTATTAATTTTTGGTAATTTTATAAATGCGAGATTTTTATAATTCTGCAGGCTAAACCGTAGGTGATACAAATTTCTAAATGGCCTTATTATTACTTAAGACGTCGTTCTATGCAGCTAAAATGAGTTTAAATCGAATTTATTAATTTTTGGTAATTTTAAAAAAGGCAGATTTTTATAATTGCCAGATTAAAAATGCGAGATTTTTATAATTGCCCAGGCTAAACTGTAGGAGATACAAATTTCTAAATATGCTTATTATGGTTTCAGACGTCGTTCTATGCAGCTAAAATGAATTTAAAACGAATTTATTAATTTTTGGTAATTTTATAAATGCGAGATTTTTATAATTCTGCAGGCTAAACCGTAGGTGATACAAATTTCTAAATGTCCTTATTATTACTTAAGACGGCGTTCTATGCAGCTAAATTGAGTTTAAATCGAATTTATTAATTTTTGGTAATTTTATAAATGCGAGATTTTTATAATTCTGCAGGCTAAACCGTAGGTGATACAAATTTCTAAATGTCCTTATTATTACTTAAGACGTCGTTCTATGCAGCTAAAATGAGTTTAAATCGAATTTATTAATTTTTGGTAATTTTAAAAATGAGAGATTTTTATAATTGCCAGATTAAAAATGCGAGATTTTTATAATTGCCCAGGCTAAACTGTAGGAGATACTAATTTCTAAATTTGCTTATTATGGTTTCAGACGTCGTTCTATGCAGCTAAAATGAATTTAAAACGAATTTATTAATTTTTGGTAATTTTATAAATGCGAGATTTTTATAATTCTGCAGGCTAAACCGTAGGTGATACAAATTTCTAAATGTCCTTATTATTACTTAAGACGTCGTTCTATGCAGCTAAAATGAGTTTAAATCGAATTTATTAATTTTTGGTAATTTTAAAAAAGGCAGATTTTTATAATTGCCAGATTAAAAATGCGAGATTTTTATAATTGCCCAGGCTAAACTGTAGGAGATACTAATTTCTAAATATGCTTATTATGGTTTCAGACGTCGTTCTATGCAGCTAAACGAATTTAAAACGAATTTATTAATTTTTGGTAATTTTATAAATGCGAGATTTTTATAATTCTGCAGGCTAAACCGTAGGTGATACAAATTTCTAAATGTCCTTATTATTACTTAAGACGTCGTTCTATGCAGCTAAAATGAGTTTAAATCGAATTTATTAATTTTAGCTAATTTTAAAAAAGACAGATTTTTATAATTGCCAGATTAAAAATGCGAGATTTTTATAATTGCCCAGGCTAAACTGTAGGAGATACAAATTTCTAAATATGCTTATTATGGTTTCAGACGTTGTTCTATGCAGCTAAAATGAATTTAAAACGAATTTATTAATTTTTGGTAATTTTATAAATGCGAGATTTTTATAATTCTGCAGGCTAAACCGTAGGTGATACAAATTTCTAAATGTCCTTATTATTACTTGAGACGTCGTTCTATGCAGCTAAAATGAGTTTAAATCGAATTTATTAATTTTTGGTAATTTTAAAAAAGGCAGATTTTTATAATTGCCAGATTAAAAATGCGAGATTTTAATAATTGCCCAGGCTAAACTGTAGGAGATACAAATTTCTAAATATGCTTATTATGGTTTCAGACGTCGTTCTATGCAGCTAAAATGAATTTAAAACGAATTTATTAATTTTTGGTAATTTTATAAATGTGAGATTGTTATAATTCTGCAGGCTAAACCGTAGGTGATACAAATTTCTAAATGTCCTTATTATTACTTAAGACGTCGTTCTATGCAGCTAAAATGAGTTTAAATCGAATTTATTAATTTTTGGTAATTTTATAAATGCGAGATTTTTATAATTCTGCAGGTTAAACCGTAGGTGATACAAATTTCTAAATGTCCTTATTATTACTTAAGACGTCGTTCTATGCAGCTAAAATGAGTTTAAGCTGAATTTATTTATTTTTGGTAATTTTAAAAAAGAGAGATTTTTATTATTGCCAGATTAAAAATGCGAGATTTTTATAATTGCCCAGCCTAAACTGTAGGAGATACAAATTTCTAAATATGGTTATTATGGTTTCACACGTCGTTCTATGCAGCTAAAATGAATTTAAAACGAATTTATTAATTTTTGGCAATTTTATAAATGCGAGATTTTTATAATTCTGCAGGCTAAACCGTAAGTGATACAAATTTCTAAATGTCCTTATTATTACTTAAGACGTCGTTCTATGCAGCTAAAATGAGTTTAAATCGAATTTATTAATTTTTGGTAATTTTAAAAAAGAGAGATTTTTATAATTGCCAGATTAAAAATGCGAGATTTTTATAATTGCCCAGGCTAAACTGTAGGAGATACAAATTTCTAAATATGCTTATTATGGTTTCAGACGTCGTTCTATGCAGCTAAAATGAATTTAAAACGAATTTATTAATTTTTGGTAATTTTATAAATGCGAGATTTTTATAATTCTGCAGGCTAAACCGTAGGTGATACAAATTTCTAAATGTCCATATTATTACTTGAGACGTCGGTCTATGCAGCTAAAATGAGTTTAAATCGAATTTATTAATTTTTGGTAATTTTAAAAAAGGCAGATTTTTATAATTGCCAGATTAAAAATGCGAGATTTTTATAATTGCCCAAGCTAAACTGTAGGAGATACAAATTTCTAAATATGCTTATTATGGTTTCAGACGTCGTTCTATGCAGCTAAAATGAATTTAAAACGAATTTATTAATTTTTGGTAATTTTATAAATGCGAGATTTTTATAATTCTGCAGGCTAAACCGTAGGTGATACAAATTTCTAAATGTCCTTATTATTACTTGAGACGTCGTTCTATGCAGCTAAAATGAGTTTAAATCGAACTTATTAATTTTTGGTAATTTTAAAAAAGGCAGATTTTTATAATTGCCAGATTAAAAATGCGAGATTTTTATAATTGCCCAGGCTAAACTCTAGGAGATACAAATTTCTAAATATGCTTATTATGGTTTCAAACGTCGTTCTATGCAGCTAAAATGAATTTAAAACGAATTTATTAATTTTTGGTAATTTTATAAATGCGAGATTTTTATAATTCTGCAGGCTAAACCGTAGGAGATACAAATTTCTAAATATGCTTATTATGGTTTCAGACGTCGTTCTATGCAGCTAAAATGAGTTTAAATCGAATTTATTAATTTTTGGTAATTTTAAAAAAGGCAGATTTTTATAATTGCCAGATTAAAAATGCGAGATTTTTATAATTGCCCAAGCTAAACTGTAGGAGATACAAATTTCTAAATATGCTTATTATGGTTTCAGACGTCGTTCTATGCAGCTAAAATGAATTTAAAACGAATTTATTAATTTTTGGTAATTTTATAAATGCGAGATTGTTATAATTCTGCAGGCTAAACCGTAGGTGATACAAATTTCTAAATGTCCTTATTATTACTTAAGACGTCGTTCTATGCAGCTAAAATGAGTTTAAATCGAATTTATTAATTTTTGGTAATTTTATAAATGCGAGATTTTTATAATTCTGCAGGTTAAACCGTAGGTGATACAAATTTCTAAATGTCCTTATTATTACTTAAGACGTCGTTCTATGCAGCTAAAATGAGTTTAAATCGAATTTATTAATTTTTGGTAATTTTAAAAAAGAGAGATTTTTATAATTGCCAGATTAAAAATGCGAGATTTTTATAATTGCCCAGGCTAAACTGTAGGAGATACAAATTTCTAAATATGCTTATTATGGTTTCAGACGTCGTTCTATGCAGCTAAAATGAATTTAAAACGAATTTATTAATTTTTGGTAATTTTATAAATGCGAGATTTTTATAATTCTGCAGGCTAAACCGTAGGTGATACAAATTTCTAAATGGCCTTATTATTACTTAAGACGTCGTTCTATGCAGCTAAAATGAGTTTAAATCGAATTTTTTAATTTTTGGTAATTATAAAAAGGGCAGATTTTTATAATTGCCAGATTAAAAATGCGAGATTTTTATAATTGCCCAGGCTAAACTGTAGGAGATACAAATTTCTAAATATGCTTATTATGGTTTCAGACGTCGTTCTATGCAGCTAAAATGAATTTAAAACGAATTTATTAATTTTTGGTAATTTTATAAATGCGAGATTTTTATAATTCTGCAGGCTAAACCGTAGGTGATACAAATTTCTAAATGTCCTTATTATTACTTAAGACGTCGTTCTATGCAGCTAAATTGAGTTTAAATCGAATTTATTAATTTTTGGTAATTTTAAAAAAGACAGATTTTTATAATTGCCAGATTAAAATTTCGAGATTTTTATAATTGCCCAGGCTAAACTGTAGGAGATACAAGTTTCTAAACATGCTTATTATGGTTTCAGACGTCGTTCTATGCAGCTAAAATGAATTTAAAACGAATTTATTAATTTTTGGTAATTTTATAAATGCGAGATTTTTATAATTCTGCAGGCTAAACCGTAGGTGATACAAATTTCTAAATTTCCTTATTATTACTTAAGACGTCGTTCTATGCAGCTAAAATGAGTTTAAATCGAATTTATTAATTTTTGGTAATTTTAAAAAAGACAGATTTTTATAATTGCCAGATTAAAAATGCGAGATTTTTATAATTGCCCAGGCTAAACTGTAGGAGATACAAATTTCTAAATATGCTTATTATGGTTTCAGACGTCGTCCTATGCAGCTAAAATGAATTTAAAACGAATTTATTAATTTTTGGTAATTTTATAAATGCGAGATTTTTATAATTCTGCAGGCTAAACCGTAGGTGATACAAATTTCTAAATGTCCTTATTATTACTTAAGACGTCGTTCTATGCAGCTAAAATGAGTTTAAATCGAATTTATTAATTTTTGGTAATTTTAAAAAAGAGAGATTTTTATAATTGCCAGATTAAAAATTCGATATTTTTATAATTGCCCAGGCTAAACTGTAGGAGATACATATTTCTAAATATGCTTATTATGGTTTCAGACGTTGTTCTATGCAGCTAAAATGAATTTAAAACGAATTTATTAATTTTTGGTAATTTTATAAATGCGAGATTTTTATAATTCTGCAGGCTAAACCGTAGGTGATACAAATTTCTAAATGTCCTTATTATTACTTGAGACGTCGTTCTATGCAGCTAAAATGAGTTTAAATCGAACTTATTAATTTTTGGTAATTTTAAAAAAGGCAGATTTTTATAATTGCCAGATTAAAAATGCGAGATTTTTATAATTGCCCAGGCTAAACTCTAGGAGATACAAATTTCTAAATATGCTTATTATGGTTTCAAACGTCGTTCTATGCAGCTAAAATGAATTTAAAACGAATTTATTAATTTTTGGTAATTTTATAAATGCGAGATTTTTATAATTCTGCAGGCTAAACCGTAGGTGATACAAATTTCTAAATGGCCTTATTATTACTTAAGACGTCGTTCTATGCAGCTAAAATGAGTTTAAATCGAATTTATTAATTTTTGGTAATTTTAAAAATGAGAGATTTTTTTAATTGCCAGATTAAAAATGCGAGATTTTTATAATTGCCCAGGCTAAACTGTAGGAGATACTAATTTCTAAATTTGCTTATTATGGTTTCAGTCGTCGTTCTATGCAGCTAAAATGAATTTAAAACGAATTTATTAATTTTTGGTAATTTTATAAATGCGAGATTTTTATAATTCTGCAGGCTAAACCGTAGGTGATACAAATTTCTAAATGTCCTTATTATTACTTAAGACGTCGTTCTATGCAGCTAAAATGAGTTTAAATCGAATTTATTAATTTTTGGTAATTTTAAAAAAGGCAGATTTTTATAATTGCCAGATTAAAAATGCGAGATTTTTATAATTGCCCAAGTTAAACTGTAGGAGATACAAATTTCTAAATATGCTTATTATGGTTTCAGACGTCGTTCTATGCAGCTAAACGAATTTAAAACGAATTTATTAATTTTTGGTAATTTTATAAATGCGAGATTTTTATAATTCTGCAGGCTAAACCGTAGGTGATACAAATTTCTAAATGTCCTTATTATTACTTAAGACGTCGTTCTATGCAGCTAAAATGAGTTTAAATCGAGTTTATTAATTTTAGCTAATTTTAAAAAAGACAGATTTTTATAATTGCCAGATTAAAAATGCGAGATTTTTATAATTGCCCAGGCTAAACTGTAGGAGATACAAATTTCTAAATATGCTTATTATGGTTTCAGACGTTGTTCTATTCAGCTAAAATGAATTTAAAACGAATTTATTAATTTTTGGTAATTTTATAAATGCGAGATTTTTATAATTCTGCAGGCTAAACCGTAGGTGATACAAATTTCTAAATGTCCTTATTATTACTTGAGACGTCGTTCTATGCAGCTAAAATGAGTTTAAATCGAATTTATTAATTTTTGGTAATTTTAAAAAAGGCAGATTTTTATAATTGCCAGATTAAAAATGCGAGATTTTTATAATTGCCCAAGCTAAACTGTAGGAGATACAAATTTCTAAATATGCTTATTATGGTTTCAGACGTCGTTCTATGCAGCTAAAATGAATTTAAAACGAATTTATTAATTTTTGGTAATTTTATAAATGCGAGATTTTTATAATTCTGCAGGCTAAACCGTAGGTGATACAAATTTCTAAATGTCCTTATTATTACTTAAGACGTCGTTCTATGCAGCTAAAATGAGTTTAAATCGAATTTATTAATTTTTGGTAATTTTAAAAAAGACAGATTTTTATAATTGCCAGATTAAAAATTCGATATTTTTATAATTGCCCAGGCTAAACTGTAGGAGATACATATTTCTAAATATGCTTATTATGGTTTCAGACGTTGTTCTATGCAGCTAAAATGAATTTAAAACGAATTTATTAATTTTTGGTAATTTTATAAATGCGAGATTTTTATAATTCTGCAGGCTAAACCGTAGGTGATACAAATTTCTAAATGTCCTTATTATTACTTGAGACGTCGTTCTATGCAGCTAAAATGAGTTTAAATCGAACTTATTAATTTTTGGTAATTTTAAAAAAGGCAGATTTTTATAATTGCCAGATTGAAAATGCGAGATTTTTATAATTGCCCAGGCTAAACTCTAGGAGATACAAATTTCTAAATATGCTTATTATGGTTTCAAACGTCGTTCTATGCAGCTAAAATGAATTTAAAACGAATTTATTAATTTTTGGTAATTTTAAAAATGCGAGATTTTTATAATTCTGCAGGCTAAACCGTAGGAGATACAAATTTCTAAATATGCTTATTATGGTTTCAGACGTCGTTCTATGCAGCTAAAATGAGTTTAAATCGAATTTATTAATTTTTGGTAATTTTAAAAAAGGCAGATTTTTATAATTGCCAGATTAAAAATGCGAGATTTTTATAATTGCCCAGGCTAAACTGTAGGAGATACAAATTTCTAAATATGCTTATTATGGTTTCAGACGTCGTTCGATGCAGCTAAAATGAATTTAAAACGAATTTATTAATTTTTGGTAATTTTATAAATGCGAGATTGTTATAATTCTGCAGGCTAAACCGTAGGTGATACAAATTTCTAAATGTCCTTATTATTACTTAAGACGTCGTTCTATGCAGCTAAAATGAGTTTAAATCGAATTTATTAATTTTTGGTAATTTTATAAATGCGAGATTTTTATAATTCTGCAGGTTAAACCGTAGGTGATACAAATTTCTAAATGTCCTTATTATTACTTAAGACGTCGTTCTATGCAGCTAAAATGAGTTTAAATCGAATTTATTAATTTTTGGTAATTTTAAAAAAGAGAAATTTTTATAATTGCCAGATTAAAAATGCGAGATTTTTATAATTGCCCAGGCTAAACTGTAGGAGATACAAATTTCTAAATATGCTTATTATGGTTTCAGACGTCGTTCTATGCAGCTAAAATGAATTTAAAACGAATTTATTAATTTTTGGTAATTTTATAAATGCGAGATTTTTATAATTCTGCAGGCTAAACCGTAGGTGATACAAATTTCTAAATGGCCTTATTATTACTTAAGACGTCGTTCTATGCAGCTAAAATGAGTTTAAATCGAATTTTTTAATTTTTGGTAATTTTAAAAAAGGCAGATTTTTATAATTGCCAGATTAAAAATGCGAGATTTTTATAATTGCCCAGGCTAAACTGTAGGAGATACAAATTTCTAAATATGCTTATTATGGTTTCAGACGTCGTTCTATGCAGCTAAAATGAATTTAAAACGAATTTATTAATTTTTGGTAATTTTATAAATGCGAGATTTTTATAATTCTGCAGGCTAAACCGTAGGTGATACAAATTTCTAAATGTCCTTATTATTACTTAAGACGTCGTTCTATGCAGCTAAATTGAGTTTAAATCGAATTTATTAATTTTTGGTAATTTTAAAAAAGACAGATTTTTATAATTGCCAGATTAAAATTTCGAGATTTTTATAATTGCCCAGGCTAAACTGTAGGAGATACAAGTTTCTAAACATGCTTATTATGGTTTCAGACGTCGTTCTATGCAGCTAAAATGAATTTAAAACGAATTTATTAATTTTTGGTAATTTTATAAATGCGAGATTTTTATAATTCTGCAGGCTAAACCGTAGGTGATACAAATTTCTAAATGTCCTTATTATTACTTAAGACGTCGTTCTATGCAGCTAAAATGAGTTTAAATCGAATTTATTAATTTTTGGTAATTTTAAAAAAGACAGATTTTTATAATTGCCAGATTAAAAATGCGAGATTTTTATAATTGCCCAGGCTAAACTGTAGGAGATACAAATTTCTAAATATGCTTATTATGGTTTCAGACGTCGTCCTATGCAGCTAAAATGAATTTAAAACGAATTTATTAATTTTTGGTAATTTTATAAATGCGAGATTTTTATAATTCTGCAGGCTAAACCGTAGGTGATACAAATTTCTAAATGTCCTTATTATTACTTAAGACGTCGTTCTATGCAGCTAAAATGAGTTTAAATCGAATTTATTAATTTTTGGTAATTTTAAAAAAGAGAGATTTTTATAATTGCCAGATTAAAAATTCGATATTTTTATAATTGCCCAGGCTAAACTGTAGGAGATACATATTTCTAAATATGCTTATTATGGTTTCAGACGTTGTTCTATGCAGCTAAAATGAATTTAAAACGAATTTATTAATTTTTGGTAATTTTATAAATGCGAGATTTTTATAATTCTGCAGGCTAAACCGTAGGTGATACAAATTTCTAAATGTCCTTATTATTACTTGAGACGTCGTTCTATGCAGCTAAAATGAGTTTAAATCGAACTTATTAATTTTTGGTAATTTTAAAAAAGGCAGATTTTTATAATTGCCAGATTAAAAATGCGAGATTTTTATAATTGCCCAGGCTAAACTCTAGGAGATACAAATTTCTAAATATGCTTATTATGGTTTCAAACGTCGTTCTATGCAGCTAAAATGAATTTAAAACGAATTTATTAATTTTTGGTAATTTTATAAATGCGAGATTTTTATAATTCTGCAGGCTAAACCGTAGGTGATACAAATTTCTAAATGGCCTTATTATTACTTAAGACGTCGTTCTATGCAGCTAAAATGAGTTTAAATCGAATTTATTAATTTTTGGTAATTTTAAAAATGAGAGATTTTTATAATTGCCGGATTAAAAATGCGAGATTTTTATAATTGCCCAGGCTAAACTGTAGGAGATACTAATTTCTAAATTTGCTTATTATGGTTTCAGACGTCGTTCTATGCAGCTAAAATGAATTTAAAACGAATTTATTAATTTTTGGTAATTTTATAAATGCGAGATTTTTATAATTCTGCAGGCTAAACCGTAGGTGATACAAATTTCTAAATGTCCTTATTATTACTTAAGACGTCGTTCTATGCAGCTAAAATGAGTTTAAATCGAATTTATTAATTTTTGGTAATTTTAAAAAAGGCAGATTTTTATAATTGCCAGATTAAAAATGCGAGATTTTTATAATTGCCCAAGTTAAACTGTAGGAGATACAAATTTCTAAATATGCTTATTATGGTTTCAGACGTCGTTCTATGCAGCTAAACGAATTTAAAACGAATTTATTAATTTTTGGTAATTTTATAAATGCGAGATTTTTATAATTCTGCAGGCTAAACCGTAGGTGATACAAATTTCTAAATGTCCTTATTATTACTTAAGACGTCGTTCTATGCAGCTAAAATGAGTTTAAATCGAATTTATTAATTTTAGCTAATTTTAAAAAAGACAGATTTTTATAATTGCCAGATTAAAAATGCGAGATTTTTATAATTGCCCAGGCTAAACTGTAGGAGATACAAATTTCTAAATATGCTTATTATGGTTTCAGACGTTGTTCTATGCAGCTAAAATGAATTTAAAACGAATTTATTAATTTTTGGTAATTTTATAAATGCGAGATTTTTATAATTCTGCAGGCTAAACCGTAGGTGATACAAATTTCTAAATGTCCTTATTATTACTTGAGACGTCGTTCTATGCAGCTAAAATGAGTTTAAATCGAATTTATTAATTTTTGGTAATTTTAAAAAAGGCAGATTTTTATAATTGCCAGATTAAAAATGCGAGATTTTTATAATTGCCCAGGCTAAACTGTAGGAGATACAAATTTCTAAATATGCTTATTATGGTTTCAGACGTCGTTCTATGCAGCTAAAATGAATTTAAAACGAATTTATTAATTTTTGGTAATTTTATAAATGCGAGATTGTTATAATTCTGCAGGCTAAACCGTAGGTGATACAAATTTCTAAATGTCCTTATTATTACTTAAGACGTCGTTCTATGCAGCTAAAATGAGTTTAAATCGAATTTATTAATTTTTGGTAATTTTAAAAAAGACAGATTTTTATAATTGCCAGATTAAAAATGCGAGATTTTTATAATTGCCCAGGCTAAACTCTAGGAGATACAAATTTCTAAATATGCTTATTATGGTTTCAAACGTCGTTCTATGCAGCTAAAATGAATTTAAAACGAATTTATTAATTTTTGGTAATTTTATAAATGCGAGATTTTTATAATTCTGCAGGCTAAACCGTAGGTGATACAAATTTCTAAATGGCCTTATTATTACTTAAGACGTCGTTCTATGCAGCTAAAATGAGTTTAAATCGAATTTATTAATTTTTGGTAATTTTAAAAATGAGAGATTTTTATAATTGCCGGATTAAAAATGCGAGATTTTTATAATTGCCCAGGCTAAACTGTAGGAGATACTAATTTCTAAATTTGCTTATTATGGTTTCAGACGTCGTTCTATGCAGCTAAAATGAATTTAAAACGAATTTATTAATTTTTGGTAATTTTATAAATGCGAGATTTTTATAATTCTGCAGGCTAAACCGTAGGTGATACAAATTTCTAAATGTCCTTATTATTACTTAAGACGTCGTTCTATGCAGCTAAAATGAGTTTAAATCGAATTTATTAATTTTTGGTAATTTTAAAAAAGGCAGATTTTTATAATTGCCAGATTAAAAATGCGAGATTTTTATAATTGCCCAAGTTAAACTGTAGGAGATACAAATTTCTAAATATGCTTATTATGGTTTCAGACGTCGTTCTATGCAGCTAAACGAATTTAAAACGAATTTATTAATTTTTGGTAATTTTATAAATGCGAGATTTTTATAATTCTGCAGGCTAAACCGTAGGTGATACAAATTTCTAAATGTCCTTATTATTACTTAAGACGTCGTTCTATGCAGCTAAAATGAGTTTAAATCGAATTTATTAATTTTAGCTAATTTTAAAAAAGACAGATTTTTATAATTGCCAGATTAAAAATGCGAGATTTTTATAATTGCCCAGGCTAAACTGTAGGAGATACAAATTTCTAAATATGCTTATTATGGTTTCAGACGTTGTTCTATGCAGCTAAAATGAATTTAAAACGAATTTATTAATTTTTGGTAATTTTATAAATGCGAGATTTTTATAATTCTGCAGGCTAAACCGTAGGTGATACAAATTTCTAAATGTCCTTATTATTACTTGAGACGTCGTTCTATGCAGCTAAAATGAGTTTAAATCGAATTTATTAATTTTTGGTAATTTTAAAAAAGGCAGATTTTTATAATTGCCAGATTAAAAATGCGAGATTTTTATAATTGCCCAGGCTAAACTGTAGGAGATACAAATTTCTAAATATGCTTATTATGGTTTCAGACGTCGTTCTATGCAGCTAAAATGAATTTAAAACGAATTTATTAATTTTTGGTAATTTTATAAATGCGAGATTGTTATAATTCTGCAGGCTAAACCGTAGGTGATACAAATTTCTAAATGTCCTTATTATTACTTAAGACGTCGTTCTATGCAGCTAAAATGAGTTTAAATCGAATTTATTAATTTTTGGTAATTTTATAAATGCGAGATTTTTATAATTCTGCAGGTTAAACCGTAGGTGATACAAATTTCTAAATGTCCTTATTATTACTTAAGACGTCGTTCTATGCAGCTAAAATGATTTTAAGCTGAATTTATTTATTTTTGGTAATTTTAAAAAAGAGAGATTTTTATTATTGCCAGATTAAAAATGCGAGATTTTTATAATTGCCCAGCCTAAACTGTAGGAGATACAAATTTCTAAATATGGTTATTATGGTTTCACACGTCGTTCTATGCAGCTAAAATGAATTTAAAACGAATTTATTAATTTTTGGCAATTTTATAAATGCGGGATTTTTATAATTCTGCAGGCTAAACCGTAAGTGATACAAATTTCTAAATGTCCTTATTATTACTTAAGACGTCGTTCTATGCAGCTAAAATGAGTTTAAATCGAATTTATTAATTTTTGGTAATTTTATAAATGCGAGATTTTTATAATTCTGCAGGCTAAACCGTAGGTGATACAAATTTCTAAATGTCCATATTATTACTTGAGACGTCGGTCTATGCAGCTAAAATGAGTTTAAATCGAATTTATTAATTTTTGGTAATTTTAAAAAAGGCAGATTTTTATAATTGCCAGATTAAAAATGCGAGATTTTTATAATTGCCCAAGCTAAACTGTAGGAGATACAAATTTCTAAATATGCTTATTATGGTTTCAGACGTCGTTCTATGCAGCTAAAATGAATTTAAAACGAATTTATTAATTTTTGGTAATTTTATAAATGCGAGATTTTTATAATTCTGCAGGCTAAACCGTAGGTGATACAAATTTCTAAATGTCCTTATTATTACTTAAGACGTCGTTCTATGCAGCTAAAATGAGTTTAAATCGAATTTATTAATTTTTGGTAATTTTAAAAAAGACAGATTTTTATAATTGCCAGATTAAAAATTCGATATTTTTATAATTGCCCAGGCTAAACTGTAGGAGATACATATTTCTAAATATGCTTATTATGGTTTCAGACGTTGTTCTATGCAGCTAAAATGAATTTAAAACGAATTTATTAATTTTTGGTAATTTTATAAATGCGAGATTTTTATAATTCTGCAGGCTAAACCGTAGGTGATACAAATTTCTAAATGTCCTTATTATTACTTGAGACGTCGTTCTATGCAGCTAAAATGAGTTTAAATCGAACTTATTAATTTTTGGTAATTTTAAAAAAGGCAGATTTTTATAATTGCCAGATTAAAAATGCGAGATTTTTATAATTGCCCAGGCTAAACTCTAGGAGATACAAATTTCTAAATATGCTTATTATGGTTTCAAACGTCGTTCTATGCAGCTAATATGAATTTAAAACGAATTTATTAATTTTTGGTAATTTTATAAATGCGAGATTTTTATAATTCTGCAGGCTAAACCGTAGGAGATACAAATTTCTAAATATGCTTATTATGGTTTCAGACGTCGTTCTATGCAGCTAAAATGAGTTTAAATCGAATTTATTAATTTTTGGTAATTTTAAAAAAGGCAGATTTTTATAATTGCCAGATTAAAAATGCGAGATTTTTATAATTGCCCAGGCTAAACTGTAGGAGATACAAATTTCTAAATATGCTTATTATGGTTTCAGACGTCGTTCTATGCAGCTAAAATGAATTTAAAACGAATTTATTAATTTTTGGTAATTTTAAAAATGCGAGATTTTTATAATTCTGCAGGCTAAACCGTAGGAGATACAAATTTCTAAATATGCTTATTATGGTTTCAGACGTCGTTCTATGCAGCTAAAATGAGTTTAAATCGAATTTATTAATTTTTGGTAATTTTAAAAAAGGCAGATTTTTATAATTGCCAGATTAAAAATGCGAGATTTTTATAATTGCCCAGGCTAAACTGTAGGAGATACAAATTTCTAAATATGCTTATTATGGTTTCAGACGTCGTTCGATGCAGCTAAAATGAATTTAAAACGAATTTATTAATTTTTGGTAATTTTATAAATGCGAGATTGTTATAATTCTGCAGGCTAAACCGTAGGTGATACAAATTTCTAAATGTCCTTATTATTACTTAAGACGTCGTTCTATGCAGCTAAAATGAGTTTAAATCGAATTTATTAATTTTTGGTAATTTTATAAATGCGAGATTTTTATAATTCTGCAGGTTAAACCGTAGGTGATACAAATTTCTAAATGTCCTTATTATTACTTAAGACGTCGTTCTATGCAGCTAAAATGAGTTTAAATCGAATTTATTAATTTTTGGTAATTTTAAAAAAGAGAAATTTTTATAATTGCCAGATTAAAAATGCGAGATTTTTATAATTGCCCAGGCTAAACTGTAGGAGATACAAATTTCTAAATATGCTTATTATGGTTTCAGACGTCGTTCTATGCAGCTAAAATGAATTTAAAACGAATTTATTAATTTTTGGTAATTTTATAAATGCGAGATTTTTATAATTCTGCAGGCTAAACCGTAGGTGATACAAATTTCTAAATGGCCTTATTATTACTTAAGACGTCGTTCTATGCAGCTAAAATGAGTTTAAATCGAATTTTTTAATTTTTGGTAATTTTAAAAAAGGCAGATTTTTATAATTGCCAGATTAAAAATGCGAGATTTTTATAATTGCCCAGGCTAAACTGTAGGAGATACAAATTTCTAAATATGCTTATTATGGTTTCAGACGTCGTTCTATGCAGCTAAAATGAATTTAAAACGAATTTATTAATTTTTGGTAATTTTATAAATGCGAGATTTTTATAATTCTGCAGGCTAAACCGTAGGTGATACAAATTTCTAAATGTCCTTATTATTACTTAAGACGTCGTTCTATGCAGCTAAATTGAGTTTAAATCGAATTTATTAATTTTTGGTAATTTTAAAAAAGACAGATTTTTATAATTGCCAGATTAAAATTTCGAGATTTTTATAATTGCCCAGGCTAAACTGTAGGAGATACAAGTTTCTAAACATGCTTATTATGGTTTCAGACGTCGTTCTATGCAGCTAAAATGAATTTAAAACGAATTTATTAATTTTTGGTAATTTTATAAATGCGAGATTTTTATAATTCTGCAGGCTAAACCGTAGGTGATACAAATTTCTAAATGTCCTTATTATTACTTAAGACGTCGTTCTATGCAGCTAAAATGAGTTTAAATCGAATTTATTAATTTTTGGTAATTTTAAAAAAGACAGATTTTTATAATTGCCAGATTAAAAATGCGAGATTTTTATAATTGCCCAGGCTAAACTGTAGGAGATACAAATTTCTAAATATGCTTATTATGGTTTCAGACGTCGTCCTATGCAGCTAAAATGAATTTAAAACGAATTTATTAATTTTTGGTAATTTTATAAATGCGAGATTTTTATAATTCTGCAGGCTAAACCGTAGGTGATACAAATTTCTAAATGTCCTTATTATTACTTAAGACGTCGTTCTATGCAGCTAAAATGAGTTTAAATCGAATTTATTAATTTTTGGTAATTTTAAAAAAGAGAGATTTTTATAATTGCCAGATTAAAAATTCGATATTTTTATAATTGCCCAGGCTAAACTGTAGGAGATACATATTTCTAAATATGCTTATTATGGTTTCAGACGTTGTTCTATGCAGCTAAAATGAATTTAAAACGAATTTATTAATTTTTGGTAATTTTATAAATGCGAGATTTTTATAATTCTGCAGGCTAAACCGTAGGTGATACAAATTTCTAAATGTCCTTATTATTACTTGAGACGTCGTTCTATGCAGCTAAAATGAGTTTAAATCGAACTTATTAATTTTTGGTAATTTTAAAAAAGGCAGATTTTTATAATTGCCAGATTAAAAATGCGAGATTTTTATAATTGCCCAGGCTAAACTCTAGGAGATACAAATTTCTAAATATGCTTATTATGGTTTCAAACGTCGTTCTATGCAGCTAAAATGAATTTAAAACGAATTTATTAATTTTTGGTAATTTTATAAATGCGAGATTTTTATAATTCTGCAGGCTAAACCGTAGGTGATACAAATTTCTAAATGGCCTTATTATTACTTAAGACGTCGTTCTATGCAGCTAAAATGAGTTTAAATCGAATTTATTAATTTTTGGTAATTTTAAAAATGAGAGATTTTTATAATTGCCGGATTAAAAATGCGAGATTTTTATAATTGCCCAGGCTAAACTGTAGGAGATACTAATTTCTAAATTTGCTTATTATGGTTTCAGACGTCGTTCTATGCAGCTAAAATGAATTTAAAACGAATTTATTAATTTTTGGTAATTTTATAAATGCGAGATTTTTATAATTCTGCAGGCTAAACCGTAGGTGATACAAATTTCTAAATGTCCTTATTATTACTTAAGACGTCGTTCTATGCAGCTAAAATGAGTTTAAATCGAATTTATTAATTTTTGGTAATTTTAAAAAAGGCAGATTTTTATAATTGCCAGATTAAAAATGCGAGATTTTTATAATTGCCCAAGTTAAACTGTAGGAGATACAAATTTCTAAATATGCTTATTATGGTTTCAGACGTCGTTCTATGCAGCTAAACGAATTTAAAACGAATTTATTAATTTTTGGTAATTTTATAAATGCGAGATTTTTATAATTCTGCAGGCTAAACCGTAGGTGATACAAATTTCTAAATGTCCTTATTATTACTTAAGACGTCGTTCTATGCAGCTAAAATGAGTTTAAATCGAATTTATTAATTTTAGCTAATTTTAAAAAAGACAGATTTTTATAATTGCCAGATTAAAAATGCGAGATTTTTATAATTGCCCAGGCTAAACTGTAGGAGATACAAATTTCTAAATATGCTTATTATGGTTTCAGACGTTGTTCTATGCAGCTAAAATGAATTTAAAACGAATTTATTAATTTTTGGTAATTTTATAAATGCGAGATTTTTATAATTCTGCAGGCTAAACCGTAGGTGATACAAATTTCTAAATGTCCTTATTATTACTTGAGACGTCGTTCTATGCAGCTAAAATGAGTTTAAATCGAATTTATTAATTTTTGGTAATTTTAAAAAAGGCAGATTTTTATAATTGCCAGATTAAAAATGCGAGATTTTTATAATTGCCCAGGCTAAACTGTAGGAGATACAAATTTCTAAATATGCTTATTATGGTTTCAGACGTCGTTCTATGCAGCTAAAATGAATTTAAAACGAATTTATTAATTTTTGGTAATTTTATAAATGCGAGATTGTTATAATTCTGCAGGCTAAACCGTAGGTGATACAAATTTCTAAATGTCCTTATTATTACTTAAGACGTCGTTCTATGCAGCTAAAATGAGTTTAAATCGAATTTATTAATTTTTGGTAATTTTATAAATGCGAGATTTTTATAATTCTGCAGGTTAAACCGTAGGTGATACAAATTTCTAAATGTCCTTATTATTACTTAAGACGTCGTTCTATGCAGCTAAAATGATTTTAAGCTGAATTTATTTATTTTTGGTAATTTTAAAAAAGAGAGATTTTTATTATTGCCAGATTAAAAATGCGAGATTTTTATAATTGCCCAGCCTAAACTGTAGGAGATACAAATTTCTAAATATGGTTATTATGGTTTCACACGTCGTTCTATGCAGCTAAAATGAATTTAAAACGAATTTATTAATTTTTGGCAATTTTATAAATGCGGGATTTTTATAATTCTGCAGGCTAAACCGTAAGTGATACAAATTTCTAAATGTCCTTATTATTACTTAAGACGTCGTTCTATGCAGCTAAAATGAGTTTAAATCGAATTTATTAATTTTTGGTAATTTTATAAATGCGAGATTTTTATAATTCTGCAGGCTAAACCGTAGGTGATACAAATTTCTAAATGTCCATATTATTACTTGAGACGTCGGTCTATGCAGCTAAAATGAGTTTAAATCGAATTTATTAATTTTTGGTAATTTTAAAAAAGGCAGATTTTTATAATTGCCAGATTAAAAATGCGAGATTTTTATAATTGCCCAAGCTAAACTGTAGGAGATACAAATTTCTAAATATGCTTATTATGGTTTCAGACGTCGTTCTATGCAGCTAAAATGAATTTAAAACGAATTTATTAATTTTTGGTAATTTTATAAATGCGAGATTTTTATAATTCTGCAGGCTAAACCGTAGGTGATACAAATTTCTAAATGTCCTTATTATTACTTAAGACGTCGTTCTATGCAGCTAAAATGAGTTTAAATCGAATTTATTAATTTTTGGTAATTTTAAAAAAGACAGATTTTTATAATTGCCAGATTAAAAATTCGATATTTTTATAATTGCCCAGGCTAAACTGTAGGAGATACATATTTCTAAATATGCTTATTATGGTTTCAGACGTTGTTCTATGCAGCTAAAATGAATTTAAAACGAATTTATTAATTTTTGGTAATTTTATAAATGCGAGATTTTTATAATTCTGCAGGCTAAACCGTAGGTGATACAAATTTCTAAATGTCCTTATTATTACTTGAGACGTCGTTCTATGCAGCTAAAATGAGTTTAAATCGAACTTATTAATTTTTGGTAATTTTAAAAAAGGCAGATTTTTATAATTGCCAGATTAAAAATGCGAGATTTTTATAATTGCCCAGGCTAAACTCTAGGAGATACAAATTTCTAAATATGCTTATTATGGTTTCAAACGTCGTTCTATGCAGCTAATATGAATTTAAAACGAATTTATTAATTTTTGGTAATTTTATAAATGCGAGATTTTTATAATTCTGCAGGCTAAACCGTAGGAGATACAAATTTCTAAATATGCTTATTATGGTTTCAGACGTCGTTCTATGCAGCTAAAATGAGTTTAAATCGAATTTATTAATTTTTGGTAATTTTAAAAAAGGCAGATTTTTATAATTGCCAGATTAAAAATGCGAGATTTTTATAATTGCCCAGGCTAAACTGTAGGAGATACAAATTTCTAAATATGCTTATTATGGTTTCAGACGTCGTTCTATGCAGCTAAAATGAATTTAAAACGAATTTATTAATTTTTGGTAATTTTATAAATGCGAGATTGTTATAATTCTGCAGGCTAAACCGTAGGTGATACAAATTTCTAAATGTCCTTATTATTACTTAAGACGTCGTTCTATCCAGCTAAAATGAGTTTAAATCGAATTTATTAATTTTTGGTAATTTTATAAATGCGAGATTTTTATAATTCTGCAGGTTAAACCGTAGGTGATACAAATTTCTAAATGTCCTTATTATTACTTAAGACGTCGTTCTATGCAGCTAAAATGAGTTTAAATCGAATTTATTAATTTTTGGTAATTTTAAAAAAGAGAGATTTTTATAATTGCCAGATTAAAAATGCGAGATTTTTATAATTGCCCAGGCTAAACTGTAGGAGATACAAATTTCTAAATATGCTTATTATGGTTTCAGACGTCGTTCTATGCAGCTAAAATGAATTTAAAACGAATTTATTAATTTTTGGTAATTTTATAAATGCGAGATTTTTATAATTCTGCAGGCTAAACCGTAGGTGATACAAATTTCTAAATGGCCTTATTATTACTTAAGACGTCGTTCTATGCAGCTAAAATGAGTTTAAATCGAATTTATTAATTTTTGGTAATTTTAAAAAAGGCAGATTTTTATAATTGCCAGATTAATAATGCGAGATTTTTATAATTGCCCAGGCTAAACTGTAGGAGATACAAATTTCTAAATATGCTTATTATGGTTTCAGACGTCGTTCTATGCAGCTAAAATGAATTTAAAACGAATTTATTAATTTTTGGTAATTTTATAAATGCGAGATTTTTATAATTCTGCAGGCTAAACCGTAGGTGATACAAATTTCTAAATGTCCTTATTATTACTTAAGACGTCGTTCTATGCAGCTAAATTGAGTTTAAATCGAATTTATTAATTTTTGGTAATTTTAAAAAAGACAGATTTTTATAATTGCCAGATTAAAATTTCGAGATTTTTATAATTGCCCAGGCTAAACTGTAGGAGATACAAGTTTCTAAACATGCTTATTATGGTTTCAGACGTCGTTCTATGCAGCTAAAATGAATTTAAAACGAATTTATTAATTTTTGGTAATTTTATAAATGCGAGATTTTTATAATTCTGCAGGCTAAACCGTAGGTGATACAAATTTCTAAATGTCCTTATTATTACTTAAGACGTCGTTCTATGCAGCTAAAATGAGTTTAAATCGAATTTATTAATTTTTGGTAATTTTAAAAAAGACAGATTTTTATAATTGCCAGATTAAAAATGCGAGATTTTTATAATTGCCCAGGCTAAACTGTAGGAGATACAAATTTCTAAATATGCTTATTATGGTTTCAGACGTCGTCCTATGCAGCTAAAATGAATTTAAAACGAATTTATTAATTTTTGGTAATTTTATAAATGCGAGATTTTTATAATTCTGCAGGCTAAACCGTAGGTGATACAATTTTCTAAATGTCCTAATTATTACTTAAGACGTCG
This sequence comes from Melanotus villosus, assembly GCA_963082815.1. Lineage (NCBI taxonomy): Eukaryota > Metazoa > Arthropoda > Insecta > Coleoptera > Elateridae > Melanotus > Melanotus villosus. The sequence continues at coordinate 17,260,911 of OY720427.1, forward strand.
TTCTATGCAGCTAAAATGAGTTTAAATCGAATTTATTAATTTTTGGTAATTTTAAAAAAGGCAGATTTTTATAATTGCCAGATTAAAAATGCGAGATTTTTATAATTGCCCAGGCTAAACTGTAGGAGATACAAATTTCTAAATATGCTTATTATGGTTTCAGACGTCGTTCTATACAGCTAAAATGAATTTAAAACGAATTTATTAATTTTTGGTAATTTTATAAATGCGAGATTTTTATAATTCTGCAGGCTAAACCGTAGGTGATACAAATTTCTAAATGTCCTTATTATTACTTAAGACGTCGTTCTATGCAGCTAAAATGAGTTTAAATCGAATTTATTAATTTTTGGTAATTTTAAAAAAGAGAGATTTTTATAATTGCCAGATTAAAAATGCGAAATTTTTATAATTGCCCAGGCTAAACTGTAGGAGATACAAATTTCTAAATAGGCTTATTATGGTTTCAGACGTCGTTCTATGCAGCTAAAATGAATTTAAAACGAATTTATTAATTTTTGGTAATTTTATAAATGCGAGATTTTTATAATTCTGCAGGCTAAACCGTAGGTGATACAAATTTCTAAATGTCCTTATTATTACTTAAGACGTCGTTCTATGCAGCTAAAATGAGTTTAAATCGAATTTATTAATTTTTGGTAATTTTAAAAAAGAGAGATTTTTATAATTGCCAGATTAAAAATGCGAGATTTTTATAATTGCCCAGGCTAAACTGTAGGAGATACAAATTTCTAAATATGCTTATTATGGTTTCAGACGTCGTCCTATGCAGCTAAAATGAATTAAAACGAATTTATTAATTTTTGGTAATTTTATAAATGCGAGATTTTTATAATTCTGCAGGCTAAACCGTAGGTGATACAAATTTCTAAATGTCCTTATTATTACTTAAGACGTCGTTCTATGCAGCTAAAATGAGTTTAAATCGAATTTATTAATTTTTGGTAATTTTAAAAAAGGCAGATTTTTATAATTGCCAGATTAAAAATGCGAGATTTTTATAATTGCCCAGGCTAAACTGTAGGAGATACAAATTTCTAAATATGCTTATTATGGTTTCAGACGTTGTTCTATGCAGCTAAAATGAATTTAAAAACGAATTTATTAATTTTTGGTAATTTTATAAATGCGAGATTGTTATAATTCTGCAGGCTAAACCGTAGGTGATACAAATTTCTAAATGTCCTTATTATTACTTAAGACGTCGTTCTATCCAGCTAAAATGAGTTTAAATCGAATTTATTAATTTTGGTAATTTTATAAATGCGAGATTTTTATAATTCTGCAGGTTAAACCGTAGGTGATACAAATTTCTAAATGTCCTTATTATTACTTAAGACGTCGTTCTATGCAGCTAAAATGAGTTTAAATCGAATTTATTAATTTTTGGTAATTTTAAAAAAGAGAGATTTTTATAATTGCCAGATTAAAAATGCGAGATTTTTATAATTGCCCAGGCTAAACTGTAGGAGATACAAATTTCTAAATATGCTTATTATGGTTTCAGACGTCGTTCTATGCAGCTAAAATGAATTTAAAACGAATTTATTAATTTTTGGTAATTTTATAAATGCGAGATTTTTATAATTCTGCAGGCTAAACCGTAGGTGATACAAATTTCTAAATGTCCTTATTATTACTTAAGACGTCGTTCTATGCAGCTAAATTGAGTTTAAATCGAATTTATTAATTTTTGGTAATTTTAAAAAAGACAGATTTTTATAATTGCCAGATTAAAATTTCGAGATTTTTATAATTGCCCAGGCTAAACTGTAGGAGATACAAGTTTCTAAACATGCTTATTATGGTTTTCAGACGTCGTTCTATGCAGCTAAAATGAATTTAAAACGAATTTATTAATTTTTGGTAATTTTATAAATGCGAGATTTTTATAATTCTGCAGGCTAAACCGTAGGTGATACAAATTTCTAAATGTCCTTATTATTACTTAAGACGTCGTTCTATGCAGCTAAAATGAGTTTAAATCGAATTTATTAATTTTTGGTAATTTTAAAAAAGACAGATTTTTATAATTGCCAGATTAAAAATGCGAGATTTTTATAATTGCCCAGGCTAAACTGTAGGAGATACAAATTTCTAAATATGCTTATTATGGTTTCAGACGTCGTCCTATGCAGCTAAAATGAATTTAAAACGAATTTATTAATTTTTGGTAATTTTATAAATGCGAGATTTTTATAATTCTGCAGGCTAAACCGTAGGTGATACAATTTCTAAATGTCCTAATTATTACTTAAGACGTCGTTCTATGCAGCTAAAATGAGTTTAAATCGAATTTATTAATTTTTGGTAATTTTAAAAAAGGCAGATTTTTATAATTGCCAGATTAAAAATGCGAGATTTTTATAATTGCCCAGGCTAAACTGTAGGAGATACAAATTTCTAAATATGCTTATTATGGTTTCAGACGTCGTTCTATACAGCTAAAATGAATTTAAAACGAATTTATTAATTTTTGGTAATTTTATAAATGCGAGATTTTTATAATTCTGCAGGCTAAACCGTAGGTGATACAAATTTCTAAATGTCCTTATTATTACTTAAGACGTCGTTCTATGCAGCTAAAATGAGTTTAAATCGAATTTATTAATTTTTGGTAATTTAAAAAAGAGAGATTTTTATAATTGCCAGATTAAAAATGCGAAATTTTTATAATTGCCCAGGCTAAACTGTAGGAGATACAAATTTCTAAATAGGCTTATTATGGTTTCAGACGTCGTTCTATGCAGCTAAAATGAATTTAAAACGAATTTATTAATTTTTGGTAATTTTATAAATGCGAGATTTTTATAATTCTGCAGGCTAAACCGTAGGTGATACAAATTTCTAAATGTCCTTATTATTACTTAAGACGTCGTTCTATGCAGCTAAATTGAGTTTAAATCGAATTTATTAATTTTGGTAATTTTAAAAAAGAGAGATTTTTATAATTGCCAGATTAAAAATGCGAGATTTTATAATTGCCCAGGCTAAACTGTAGGACATACAAATTTCTAAATATGCTTATTATGGTTTCAGACGTCGTCCTATGCAGCTAAAATGAATTTAAAACGAATTTATTAATTTTTGGTAATTTTATAAATGCGAGATTTTTATAATTCTGCAGGCTAAACCGTAGGTGATACAATTTCTAAATGTCCTTATTATTACTTAAGACGTCGTTCTATGCAGCTAAAATGAGTTTAAATCGAATTTATTAATTTTTGGTAATTTTAAAAAAGAGAGATTTTTATAATTGCCAGATTAAAAATGCGAGATTTTTATAATTGCCCAGGCTAAACTGTAGGAGATACAAATTTCTAAATATGCTTATTATGGTTTCAGACGTCGTTCTATGCAGCTAAAATGAATTTAAAACGGAATTTATTAATTTTTGGTAATTTTATAAATGCGAGATTTTTATAATTCTGCAGGCTAAACCGTAGGTGATACAAATTTCTAAATGTCCTTATTATTACTTAAGACGTCGTTCTATGCAGCTAAAATGAGTTTAAATCGAATTTATTAATTTTTGGTAATTTTAAAAAAGAGAGATTTTTATAATTGCCAGATTAAAAATGCGAGATTTTTATAATTGCCCAGGCTAAACTGTAGGAGATACAAATTTCTAAATATGCTTATTATGGTTTCAGACGTCGTTCTATGCAGCTAAACGAATTTAAAACGAATTTATTAATTTTTGGTAATTTTATAAATGCGAGATTTTTATAATTCTGCAGGCTAAACCGTAGGTGATACAAATTTCTAAATGTCCTTATTATTACTTAAGACGTCGTTCTATGCAGCTAAAATGAGTTTAAATCGAATTTATTAATTTTAGCTAATTTTAAAAAAGACAGATTTTTATAATTGCCAGATTAAAAATGCGAGATTTTTATAATTGCCCAGGCTAAACTGTAGGAGATACAAATTTCTAAATATGCTTATTATGGTTTCAGACGTTGTTCTATGCAGCTAAAATGAATTTAAAACGAATTTATTAATTTTTGGTAATTTTATAAATGCGAGATTTTTATAATTCTGCAGGCTAAACCGTAGGAGATACAAATTTCTAAATATGCTTATTATGGTTTCAGACGTCGTCCTATGCAGCTAAAATGAATTTAAAACGAATTTATTAATTTTTGGTAATTTTATAAATGCGAGATTTTTATAATTCTGCAGGCTAAACCGTAGGTGATACAAATTTCTAAATGTCCTTATTATTACTTAAGACGTCGTTCTATGCAGCTAAAATGAGTTTAAATCGAATTTATTAATTTTTGGTAATTTTAAAAAAGAGAGATTTTTATAATTGCCAGATTAAAAATTCGATATTTTTATAATTGCCCAGGCTAAACTGTAGGAGATACATATTTCTAAATATGCTTATTATGGTTTCAGACGTTGTTCTATGCAGCTAAAATGAATTTAAAACGAATTTATTAATTTTTGGTAATTTTATAAATGCGAGATTTTTATAATTCTGCAGGCTAAACCGTAGGTGATACAAATTTCTAAATGTCCTTATTATTACTTGAGACGTCGTTCTATGCAGCTAAAATGAGTTTAAATCGAACTTATTAATTTTTGGTAATTTTAAAAAAGGCAGATTTTTATAATTGCCAGATTAAAAATGCGAGATTTTTATAATTGCCCAGGCTAAACTCTAGGAGATACAAATTTCTAAATATGCTTATTATGGTTTCAAACGTCGTTCTATGCAGCTAAAATGAATTTAAAACGAATTTATTAATTTTTGGTAATTTTATAAATGCGAGATTTTTATAATTCTGCAGGCTAAACCGTAGGTGATACAAATTTCTAAATGGCCTTATTATTACTTAAGACGTCGTTCTATGCAGCTAAAATGAGTTTAAATCGAATTTATTAATTTTTGGTAATTTTAAAAATGAGAGATTTTTATAATTGCCGGATTAAAAATGCGAGATTTTTATAATTGCCCAGGCTAAACTGTAGGAGATACTAATTTCTAAATTTGCTTATTATGGTTTCAGACGTCGTTCTATGCAGCTAAAATGAATTTAAAACGAATTTATTAATTTTTGGTAATTTTATAAATGCGAGATTTTTATAATTCTGCAGGCTAAACCGTAGGTGATACAAATTTCTAAATGTCCTTATTATTACTTAAGACGTCGTTCTATGCAGCTAAAATGAGTTTAAATCGAATTTATTAATTTTTGGTAATTTTAAAAAAGGCAGATTTTTATAATTGCCAGATTAAAAATGCGAGATTTTTATAATTGCCCAAGTTAAACTGTAGGAGATACAAATTTCTAAATATGCTTATTATGGTTTCAGACGTCGTTCTATGCAGCTAAACGAATTTAAAACGAATTTATTAATTTTTGGTAATTTTATAAATGCGAGATTTTTATAATTCTGCAGGCTAAACCGTAGGTGATACAAATTTCTAAATGTCCTTATTATTACTTAAGACGTCGTTCTATGCAGCTAAAATGAGTTTAAATCGAATTTATTAATTTTAGCTAATTTTAAAAAAGACAGATTTTTATAATTGCCAGATTAAAAATGCGAGATTTTTATAATTGCCCAGGCTAAACTGTAGGAGATACAAATTTCTAAATATGCTTATTATGGTTTCAGACGTTGTTCTATGCAGCTAAAATGAATTTAAAACGAATTTATTAATTTTTGGTAATTTTATAAATGCGAGATTTTTATAATTCTGCAGGCTAAACCGTAGGTGATACAAATTTCTAAATGTCCTTATTATTACTTGAGACGTCGTTCTATGCAGCTAAAATGAGTTTAAATCGAATTTATTAATTTTTGGTAATTTTAAAAAAGGCAGATTTTTATAATTGCCAGATTAAAAATGCGAGATTTTTATAATTGCCCAGGCTAAACTGTAGGAGATACAAATTTCTAAATATGCTTATTATGGTTTCAGACGTCGTTCTATGCAGCTAAAATGAATTTAAAACGAATTTATTAATTTTTGGTAATTTTATAAATGCGAGATTGTTATAATTCTGCAGGCTAAACCGTAGGTGATACAAATTTCTAAATGTCCTTATTATTACTTAAGACGTCGTTCTATGCAGCTAAAATGAGTTTAAATCGAATTTATTAATTTTTGGTAATTTTATAAATGCGAGATTTTTATAATTCTGCAGGTTAAACCGTAGGTGATACAAATTTCTAAATGTCCTTATTATTACTTAAGACGTCGTTCTATGCAGCTAAAATGATTTTAAGCTGAATTTATTTATTTTTGGTAATTTTAAAAAAGAGAGATTTTTATTATTGCCAGATTAAAAATGCGAGATTTTTATAATTGCCCAGCCTAAACTGTAGGAGATACAAATTTCTAAATATGGTTATTATGGTTTCACACGTCGTTCTATGCAGCTAAAATGAATTTAAAACGAATTTATTAATTTTTGGCAATTTTATAAATGCGGGATTTTTATAATTCTGCAGGCTAAACCGTAAGTGATACAAATTTCTAAATGTCCTTATTATTACTTAAGACGTCGTTCTATGCAGCTAAAATGAGTTTAAATCGAATTTATTAATTTTTGGTAATTTTATAAATGCGAGATTTTTATAATTCTGCAGGCTAAACCGTAGGTGATACAAATTTCTAAATGTCCATATTATTACTTGAGACGTCGGTCTATGCAGCTAAAATGAGTTTAAATCGAATTTATTAATTTTTGGTAATTTTAAAAAAGGCAGATTTTTATAATTGCCAGATTAAAAATGCGAGATTTTTATAATTGCCCAAGCTAAACTGTAGGAGATACAAATTTCTAAATATGCTTATTATGGTTTCAGACGTCGTTCTATGCAGCTAAAATGAATTTAAAACGAATTTATTAATTTTTGGTAATTTTATAAATGCGAGATTTTTATAATTCTGCAGGCTAAACCGTAGGTGATACAAATTTCTAAATGTCCTTATTATTACTTAAGACGTCGTTCTATGCAGCTAAAATGAGTTTAAATCGAATTTATTAATTTTTGGTAATTTTAAAAAAGACAGATTTTTATAATTGCCAGATTAAAAATTCGATATTTTTATAATTGCCCAGGCTAAACTGTAGGAGATACATATTTCTAAATATGCTTATTATGGTTTCAGACGTTGTTCTATGCAGCTAAAATGAATTTAAAACGAATTTATTAATTTTTGGTAATTTTATAAATGCGAGATTTTTATAATTCTGCAGGCTAAACCGTAGGTGATACAAATTTCTAAATGTCCTTATTATTACTTGAGACGTCGTTCTATGCAGCTAAAATGAGTTTAAATCGAACTTATTAATTTTTGGTAATTTTAAAAAAGGCAGATTTTTATAATTGCCAGATTAAAAATGCGAGATTTTTATAATTGCCCAGGCTAAACTCTAGGAGATACAAATTTCTAAATATGCTTATTATGGTTTCAAACGTCGTTCTATGCAGCTAATATGAATTTAAAACGAATTTATTAATTTTTGGTAATTTTATAAATGCGAGATTTTTATAATTCTGCAGGCTAAACCGTAGGAGATACAAATTTCTAAATATGCTTATTATGGTTTCAGACGTCGTTCTATGCAGCTAAAATGAGTTTAAATCGAATTTATTAATTTTTGGTAATTTTAAAAAAGGCAGATTTTTATAATTGCCAGATTAAAAATGCGAGATTTTTATAATTGCCCAGGCTAAACTGTAGGAGATACAAATTTCTAAATATGCTTATTATGGTTTCAGACGTCGTTCTATGCAGCTAAAATGAATTTAAAACGAATTTATTAATTTTTGGTAATTTTATAAATGCGAGATTGTTATAATTCTGCAGGCTAAACCGTAGGTGATACAAATTTCTAAATGTCCTTATTATTACTTAAGACGTCGTTCTATCCAGCTAAAATGAGTTTAAATCGAATTTATTAATTTTTGGTAATTTTATAAATGAGAGATTTTTATAATTCTGCAGGTTAAACCGTAGGTGATACAAATTTCTAAATGTCCTTATTATTACTTAAGACGTCGTTCTATGCAGCTAAAATGAGTTTAAATCGAATTTATTAATTTTTGGTAATTTTAAAAAAGAGAGATTTTTATAATTGCCAGATTAAAAATGCGAGATTTTTATAATTGCCCAGGCTAAACTGTAGGAGATACAAATTTCTAAATATGCTTATTATGGTTTCAGACGTCGTTCTATGCAGCTAAAATGAATTTAAAACGAATTTATTAATTTTTGGTAATTTTATAAATGCGAGATTTTTATAATTCTGCAGGCTAAACCGTAGGTGATACAAATTTCTAAATGGCCTTATTATTACTTAAGACGTCGTTCTATGCAGCTAAAATGAGTTTAAATCGAATTTATTAATTTTTGGTAATTTTAAAAAAGGCAGATTTTTATAATTGCCAAATTAATAATGCGAGATTTTTATAATTGCCCAGGCTAAACTGTAGGAGATACAAATTTCTAAATATGCTTATTATGGTTTCAGACGTCGTTCTATGCAGCTAAAATGAATTTAAAACGAATTTATTAATTTTTGGTAATTTTATAAATGCGAGATTTTTATAATTCTGCAGGCTAAACCGTAGGTGATACAAATTTCTAAATGTCCTTATTATTACTTAAGACGTCGTTCTATGCAGCTAAATTGAGTTTAAATCGAATTTATTAATTTTTGGTAATTTTAAAAAAGACAGATTTTTATAATTGCCAGATTAAAATTTCGAGATTTTTATAATTGCCCAGGCTAAACTGTAGGAGATACAAGTTTCTAAACATGCTTATTATGGTTTCAGACGTCGTTCTATGCAGCTAAAATGAATTTAAAACGAATTTATTAATTTTTGGTAATTTTATAAATGCGAGATTTTTATAATTCTGCAGGCTAAACCGTAGGTGATACAAATTTCTAAATGTCCTTATTATTACTTAAGACGTCGTTCTATGCAGCTAAAATGAGTTTAAATCGAATTTATTAATTTTTGGTAATTTTAAAAAAGACAGATTTTTATAATTGCCAGATTAAAAATGCGAGATTTTTATAATTGCCCAGGCTAAACTGTAGGAGATACAAATTTCTAAATATGCTTATTATGGTTTCAGACGTCGTCCTATGCAGCTAAAATGAATTTAAAACGAATTTATTAATTTTTGGTAATTTTATAAATGCGAGATTTTTATAATTCTGCAGGCTAAACCGTAGGTGATACAAATTTCTAAATGTCCTAATTATTACTTAAGACGTCGTTCTATGCAGCTAAAATGAGTTTAAATCGAATTTATTAATTTTTGGTAATTTTAAAAAAGGCAGATTTTTATAATTGCCAGATTAAAAATGCGAGATTTTTATAATTGCCCAGGCTAAACTGTAGGAGATACAAATTTCTAAATATGCTTATTATGGTTTCAGACGTCGTTCTATACAGCTAAAATGAATTTAAAACGAATTTATTAATTTTTGGTAATTTTATAAATGCGAGATTTTTATAATTCTGCAGGCTAAACCGTAGGTGATACAAATTTCTAAATGTCCTTATTATTACTTAAGACGTCGTTCTATGCAGCTAAAATGAGTTTAAATCGAATTTATTAATTTTTGGTAATTTTAAAAAAGAGAGATTTTTATAATTGCCAGATTAAAAATGCGAAATTTTTATAATTGCCCAGGCTAAACTGTAGGAGATACAAATTTCTAAATAGGCTTATTATGGTTTCAGACGTCGTTCTATGCAGCTAAAATGAATTTAAAACGAATTTATTAATTTTTGGTAATTTTATAAATGCGAGATTTTTATAATTCTGCAGGCTAAACCGTAGGTGATACAAATTTCTAAATGTCCTTATTATTACTTAAGACGTCGTTCTATGCAGCTAAAATGAGTTTAAATCGAATTTATTAATTTTTGGTAATTTTAAAAAAGAGAGATTTTTATAATTGCCAGATTAAAAATGCGAGATTTTTATAATTGCCCAGGCTAAACTGTAGGAGATACAAATTTCTAAATATGCTTATTATGGTTTCAGACGTCGTCCTATGCAGCTAAAATGAATTTAAAACGAATTTATTAATTTTTGGTAATTTTATAAATGCGAGATTTTTATAATTCTGCAGGCTAAACCGTAGGTGATACAAATTTCTAAATGTCCTTATTATTACTTAAGACGTCGTTCTATGCAGCTAAAATGAGTTTAAATCGAATTTATTAATTTTTGGTAATTTTAAAAAAGAGAGATTTTTATAATTGCCAGATTAAAAATGCGAGATTTTTATAATTGCCCAGGCTAAACTGTAGGAGATACAAATTTCTAAATATGCTTATTATGGTTTCAGACGTCGTTCTATGCAGCTAAAATGAATTTAAAACGAATTTATTAATTTTTGGTAATTTTATAAATGCGAGATTTTTATAATTCTGCAGGCTAAACCGTAGGTGATACAAATTTCTAAATGTCCTTATTATTACTTAAGACGTCGTTCTATGCAGCTAAAATGAGTTTAAATCGAATTTATTAATTTTTGGTAATTTTAAAAAAGAGAGATTTTTATAATTGCCAGATTAAAAATGCGAGATTTTTATAATTGCCCAGGCTAAACTGTAGGAGATACAAATTTCTAAATATGCTTATTATGGTTTCAGACGTCGTCCTATGCAGCTAAAATGAATTTAAAACGAATTTATTAATTTTTGGTAATTTTATAAATGCGAGATTGTTATAATTCTGCAGGCTAAACCGTAGGTGATACAAATTTCTAAATGTCCTTATTATTACTTAAGACGTCGTTCTATGCAGCTAAAATGAGTTTAAATCGAATTTATTAATTTTTGGTAATTTTAAAAAAGACAGATTTTTATAATTGCCAGATTAAAAATGCGAGATTTTTATAATTGCCCAGGCTAAACTGTAGGAGATACAAATTTCTAAATATGCTTATTATGGTTTCAGACGTCGTCCTATACAGCTAAAATGAATTTAAAACGAATTTATTAATTTTTGGTAATTTTATAAATGCGAGATTTTTATAATTCTGCAGGCTAAACCGTAGGTGATACAAATTTCTAAATGTCCTTATTATTACTTAAGACGTCGTTCTATGCAGCTAAAATGAGTTTAAATCGAATTTATTAATTTTTGGTAATTTTAAAAAAGAGAGATTTTTATAATTGCCAGATTAAAAATGCGAGATTTTTATAATTGCCCAGGCTAAACTGTAGGAGATACAAATTTCTAAATATGCTTATTATGGTTTCAGACGTCGTTCTATGCAGCTAAAATGAATTTAAAACGAATTTATTAATTTTTGGTAATTTTATAAATGCGAGATTGTTATAATTCTGCAGGCTAAACCGTAGGTGATACAAATTTCTAAATGTCCTTATTATTACTTAAGACGTCGTTCTATTAAGCTAAAATGAGTTTAAGCTGAATTTATTTATTTTTGGTAATTTTAAAAAAGAGAGATTTTTATTATTGCCAGATTAAAAATGCGAGATTTTTATAATTGCCCAGCCTAAACTGTAGGAGATACAAATTTCTAAATATGGTTATTATGGTTTCACACGTCGTTCTATGCAGCTAAAATGAATTTAAAACGAATTTATTAATTTTTGGCAATTTTATAAATGCGAGATTTTTATAATTCTGCAGGCTAAACCGTAAGTGATACAAATTTCTAAATGTCTTTATTATTACTTAAGACGTCGTTCTATGCAGCTAAAATGAGTTAAAATCGAATTTATTAATTTTTAGTAATTTTAAAAAAGAGAGATTTTTATAATTGCCAGATTAAAAATGCGAGATTTTTATAATTGCCCAGGCTAAACTGTAGGAGATACAAATTTCTAAATATGCTTATTATGGTTTCAGACGTCGTTCTATGCAGCTAAAATGAATTTAAAACGAATTTATTAATTTTTGGTAATTTTATAAATGCGAGATTTTTATAATTCTGCAGGCTAAACCGTAGGTGATACAAATTTCTAAATGTCCATATTATTACTTGAGACGTCGGTCTATGCAGCTAAAATGAGTTTAAATCGAATTTATTAATTTTTGGTAATTTTAAAAAAGGCAGATTTTTATAATTGCCAGATTAAAAATGCGAGATTTTTATAATTGCCCAAGCTAAACTGTAGGAGATACAAATTTCTAAATATGCTTATTATGGTTTCAGACGTCGTTCTATGCAGCTAAAATGAATTTAAAACGAATTTATTAATTTTTGGTAATTTTATAAATGCGAGATTTTTATAATTCTGCAGGCTAAACCGTAGGTGATACAAATTTCTAAATGTCCTTATTATTACTTAAGACGTCGTTCTATGCAGCTAAAATGAGTTTAAATCGAATTTATTAATTTTTGGTAATTTTAAAAAAGACAGATTTTTATAATTGCCAGATTAAAAATTCGATATTTTTATAATTGCCCAGGCTAAACTGTAGGAGATACATATTTCTAAATATGCTTATTATGGTTTCAGACGTTGTTCTATGCAGCTAAAATGAATTTAAAACGAATTTATTAATTTTTGGTAATTTTATAAATGCGAGATTTTTATAATTCTGCAGGCTAAACCGTAGGTGATACAAATTTCTAAATGTCCTTATTATTACTTGAGACGTCGTTCTATGCAGCTAAAATGAGTTTAAATCGAATTTATTAATTTTTGGTAATTTTAAAAAAGGCAGATTTTTATAATTGCCAGATTAAAAATGCGAGATTTTTATAATTGCCCAGGCTAAACTCTAGGAGATACAAATTTCTAAATATGCTTATTATGGTTTCAGACGTCGTTCTATGCAGCTAAAATGAATTTAAAACGAATTTATTAATTTTTGGTAATTTTATAAATGCGAGATTTTTATAATTCTGCAGGCTAAACCGTAGGAGATACAAATTTCTAAATATGCTTATTATGGTTTCAGACGTCGTTCTATGCAGCTAAAATGAGTTTAAATCGAATTTATTAATTTTTGGTAATTTTAAAAAAGGCAGATTTTTATAATTGCCAGATTAAAAATGCGAGATTTTTATAATTGCCCAGGCTAAACTGTAGGAGATACAAATTTCTAAATATGCTTATTATGGTTTCAGACGTCGTTCTATGCAGCTAAAATGAATTTAAAACGAATTTATTAATTTTTGGTAATTTTATAAATGCGAGATTGTTATAATTCTGCAGGCTAAACCGTAGGTGATACAAATTTCTAAATGTCCTTATTATTACTTAAGACGTCGATCTATGCAGCTAAAATGAGTTTAAATCGAATTTATTAATTTTTGGTAATTTTATAAATGCGAGATTTTTATAATTCTGCAGGTTAAACCGTAGGTGATACAAATTTCTAAATGTCCTTATTATTACTTAAGACGTCGTTCTATGCAGCTAAAATGAGTTTAAATCGAATTTATTAATTTTTGGTAATTTTAAAAAAGAGAGATTTTTATAATTGCCAGATTAAAAATGCGAGATTTTTATAATTGCCCAGGCTAAACTGTAGGAGATACAAATTTCTAAATATGCTTATTATGGTTTCAGACGTCGTTCTATGCAGCTAAAATGAATTTAAAACGAATTTATTAATTTTTGGTAATTTTATAAATGCGAGATTTTTATAATTCTGCAGGCTAAACCGTAGGTGATACAAATTTCTAAATGTCCTTATTATTACTTGAGACGTCGTTCTATGCAGCTAAAATGAGTTTAAATCGAATTTATTAATTTTTGGTAATTTTAAAAAAGGCAGATTTTTATAATTGCCAGATTAAAAATGCGAGATTTTTATAAATGCCCAGGCTAAACTGTAGGAGATACAAATTTCTAAATATGCTTATTATGGTTTCAGACGTCGTTCTATACGGCTAAATTGAATTTAAAACGAATTTATTAATTTTTGGTAATTTTATAAATGCGAGATTTTTGTAATTCTGCAGGCTAAACCGTAGGTGATACAAATTTCTAAATGTCCTTATTATTACTTAAGACGTCGTTCTATGCAGCTAAAATGAGTTTAAATCGAATTTATTAATTTTTGGTAATTTTAAAAAAGACAGATTTTTATAATTGCCAGATTAAAATTTCGAGATTTTTATAATTGCCCAGGCTAAACTGTAGGAGATACAAGTTTCTAAACATGCTTATTATGGTTTCAGACGTCGTTCTATGCAGCTAAAATGAATTTAAAACGAATTTATTAATTTTTGGTAATTTTATAAATGCGAGATTTTTATAATTCTGCAGGCTAAACCGTAGGTGATACAAATTTCTAAATGTCCTTATTATTACTTAAGACGTCGTTCTATGCAGCTAAAATGAGTTTAAATCGAATTTATTAATTTTTGGTAATTTTAAAAAAGACAGATTTTTATAATTGCCAGATTAAAAATGCGAGATTTTTATAATTGCCCAGGCTAAACTGTAGGAGATACAAATTTCTAAATATGCTTATTATGGTTTCAGACGTCGTCCTATGCAGCTAAAATGAATTTAAAACGAATTTATTAATTTTTGGTAATTTTATAAATGCGAGATTTTTATAATTCTGCAGGCTAAACCGTAGGTGATACAAATTTCTAAATGTCCTTATTATTACTTAAGACGTCGTTCTATGCAGCTAAAATGAGTTTAAATCGAATTTATTAATTTTTGGTAATTTTAAAAAAGAGAGATTTTTATAATTGCCAGATTAAAAATGCGAGATTTTTATAATTGCCCAGGCTAAACTGTAGGAGATACAAATTTCTAAATATGCTCATTATGGTTTCAGACGTCGTTCTATGCAGCTAAAATGAATTTAAAACGAATTTATTAATTTTTGGTAATTTTATAAATGCGAGATTTTTATAATTCTGCAGGCTAAACCGTAGGTGATACAAATTTCTAAATGTCCTTATTATTACTTAAGACGTCGTTCTATGCAGCTAAAATGAGTTTAAATCGAATTTATTAATTTTTGGTAATTTTAAAAAAGGCAGATTTTTATAATTGCAAGATTAAAAATGCGAGATTTTTATAATTGCCCAGGCTAAACTGTAGGAGATACAAATTTCTAAATATGCTTATTATGGTTTCAGACGTCGTTCTATACAGCTAAAATGAATTTAAAACGAATTTATTAATTTTTGGTAATTTTTTAAATGCGAGATTTTTATAATTCTGCAGGCTAAACCGTAGGTGATACAAATTTCTAAATGTCCTTATTATTACTTAAGACGTCGTTCTATGCATCTAAAATGAGTTTAAATCGAATTTATTAATTTTTGGTAATTTTAAAAAAGAGAGATTTTTATAATTGCCAGATTAAAAATGCGAAATTTTTATAATTGCCCAGGCTAAACTGTAGGAGATACAAATTTCTAAATATGCTTATTATGGTTTCAGACGTCGTTCTATGCAGCTAACATGAATTTAAAACGAATTTATTAATTTTTGGTAATTTTATAAATGCGAGATTTTTATAATTCTGCAGGCTAAACCGTAGGTGATACAAATTTCTAAATGTCCTTATTATTACTTAAGACGTCGTTCTATGCAGCTAAAATGAGTTTAACCCTTGTGTTCTGTTCAGATTTTACCTACACTTGATATGTTCTGGGTCATATTGACCCACAGTTTTTTTCTCATTACGGGACGCTGTTGGTGGTGAAAAATTAGGATTTTACAGAAAATTATCGTTTATTGAGCTAAATAAAACTTAAAATACAATTCAAAGTTAACACAGTTATTGCAAATTAGGGTTGAATGAGCACTGCAAACAACTGATAGAAACACGTAAATGTTGCGAAAATGACAAAGCGACAGAGTACCACTGCAGAATAATATGTATATAACTGCTATATAAACTAGTACACTGTGCCGAATGACACACACTGCGTCTTACGAAAGTTACTAATACACTACCAACCGTAAAACAACAAAAATTCTGCTAACTACCCGTATTTTTTATATAAGGGTCTATTTGACCCAGAACAGAATAAGTGTAATTATATTTACTACAAGAAAATTATAAATATGACATTTTTTCAAACATGTGGACGTTGTAAAATACATTAAAAAAATAAAAGTCGTAACATGCTATAGTCTTACATAGCATAATTACAGAACTACATTAGCTTGAAACCCGCTTTGGGTCATATAGACCCAGAACAGTGCATAAGGGTTAAATCGAATTTATTAATTTTTGGTAATTTTAAAAAAGAGAGATTTTTATAATTGCCAGATTAAAAATGCGAGATTTTTATAATTGCCCAGGCTAAACTGTAGGAGATACAAATTTCTAAATATGCTTATTATGGTTTCAGACGTCGTCCTATGCAGCTAAAATGAATTTAAAACGAATTTATTAATTTTTGGTAATTTTATAAATGCGAGATTTTTATAATTCTGCAGGCTAAACCGTATGTGATACAAATTTCTAAATGTCCTTATTATTACTTAAGACGTCGTTCTATGCAGCTAAAATGAGTTTAAATCGAATTTATTAATTTTTGGTAATTTTAAAAAAGAGAGATTTTTATAATTGCCAGATTAAAAATGCGAGATTTTTATAATTGCCCAGGCTAAACTGTAGGAGATACAAATTTCTAAATATG
Source organism: Melanotus villosus (assembly GCA_963082815.1). Taxonomy (NCBI): domain Eukaryota; kingdom Metazoa; phylum Arthropoda; class Insecta; order Coleoptera; family Elateridae; genus Melanotus; species Melanotus villosus. Next base: position 17,277,536 of record OY720427.1, read on the forward strand.
CTTATTATGGTTTCAGACGTCGTTCTATGCAGCTAAAATGAATTTAAAACGAATTTATTAATTTTTGGTAATTTTATAAATGCGAGATTTTTATAATTCTGCAGGCTAAACCGTAGGTGATACAAATTTCTAAATGTCCTTATTATTACTTAAGACGTCGTTCTATGCAGCTAAAATGAGTTTAAAACGAATTTATTAATTTTTGGTAATTTTAAAAAAGAGAGATTTTTATAATTGCCAGATTAAAAATGCGAGATTTTTATAATTGCCCAGGCTAAACTGTAGGAGATACAAATTTCTAAATATGCTTATTATGGTTTCAGACGTCGTCCTATGCAGCTAAAATGAATTTAAAACTGTTGGTCAGGTCGAGAAATAATAACTACGGGGTAACTTTAAATGCGAGGCTTTATTTTAAGAATACAGCTGACCGAATGACAGTCGGAATAGAACTTACAATGTAAGGTTATGTTTATGTATATGAGAAAGTCATACTAAATCGATAACGAAGCGCCATCTGGCGTGGTTAAGTTTAACACAGTTACATAGGTTATATAATGCAATGGCGGTAATAATTGAAATCTAACACCCCCCCTCAATTTTAACCGTGATAAAGTCAATTTCGCAAACCCAATCCGTGAACACAACTTTCGTGCTTGGCTCCTGGTAGAGGCTTCGTCAGGATGTCGGCAGTCATGAATTCGGTTGGTAGGTACTTGATTTCCAAAGGATGACTTTGAAGAGCTTGGCGTATGAAATGGTGTCGGATATCTATATGTTTAGAGCGAGAATGAAATACTGGATTTTGGGCAAGTTTCCCGGCAGACTGATTGTCGTTGAAGATGACAATTTGCGACAAGTTTTCGAAACCCAATTCCCGTACAAAATTGCATAGAAATACCGCTTCCTTTGCAGCTTCAGTGAGGCACATGTATTCAGCCTCAGTCGAAGAAAGTGCGACTGTTCTTTGCTTTCGAGAACACCAAGAAACAGCTGATCCGGACAGGATGAAAGAGTATCCCGAGTATGATCTCCGGTCGGTGATGCAGTTTCCCCAGTCAGCGTCTGCGAACCCGATAATGTTTTCTTGGTCCCCGCTGTAGATCAATTTCATGTCGATGGTTCCTCGTAGATAACGCAGGATGCGTTTGGCGGCCTGCCAGTGGTCTTGTTTATGACTATTATTAAATTGGCTTAGCATGTTGACCGTGTAGGCAATGTCAGGACGAGTGCCAATAGCGATGTACATGAGTGCTCCGATGAGCTCCCTAAACGGGAAGCGCGGAGCGTCGTCGCTGGTGTCGGGGAGATCAAGCTTGGCCCCCGGCGCCATTGGAGTCTTCACAGCTTTGCAATCTTCCATCTTGAATCTTCGTAGGACGTCCCTGATGTATCCGGTCTGACATAGGGTGATCTTGTCCTTTGTCTGCTTGACCTCGATGCCGATGCAGTAGTTTATGTTTCCGAGGTCCTTTACATCGAATCTTCTCGTGAGCTCGTCCTTGATTTGTCTGGTCCGGTTCGCGTTTCCGGAGGCTATGACGATGTCATCGACGTGAACGAGCAGGAAAACGGGAGCTTTCCCTCCTTCGTCGACATAAATGCACGGATCCGAGTTCGTGGGCCGTAATCCAACGGATTTCAGGACAGCACTCAGCTTGGAGTGCCATTGCCGACCCGCTTGTCGAAGTCCATAAATCGCCTTCCTTAGCTTGCAAGTGTTGTTCCCAGACTTCAGATCTCGGAGCATATCCTTTGCTTTTTGGATGAGGATTTTGTCATTTTCAGTCTCGATCATCTTCTGAAGAGTTTCCTCCAGTAGATCCGGCGGCGCCATGAAGATTGACGTGTCAATATCGCCGTTCAGGTATGCCGTGGTGACGTCGAGCTGTGAGACTTGTAAATTAAATTTGGCTGATAAAGCCATAAGTAATCGAAACGATTCGATTCGGGCCACTGGAGCGAAAGTTTCCATGAAGTCGATTCCCGGTCTTTGAGTGAATCCTCGCGCGACTATCCTGGCCTTTCTTCGAAGTAGCGTGCCGTCGGGATTGTATTTGTTCCTTAAGACGGTCCTGCAACCGACCAGTTTCGCGTCAGCGGGTCTTTTCACCATTTCCCAGGTATCATTGATAATCAGGCTTCTCATTTCCGAATAAATGGCGTCGAACCATTCCTCTTGATCCGGTCCGTTTATGGCGTCAGTAAAGGGGATCTCCGATGCGTTCATGGCGATATCGGCATCGTGAAACGAATCGTCATCTCCGTCGCTTGGATCATCCATGTTGTCGTTCCGTTGCTGTAATGGGCCTGCCGGTGGAGGTTCAGAATCGCCGTCCTCGGAGGAAGAGCCGACGTCGAAAACGTTTGGATCGACGCGATCAGCTGTCGTGTTGTACAACTTTGCGGGTCGCCCCCTCTTTCCGGTCCTTACGATTTTGGGCCTGCCACGTCCTCGAGCCAGTGTAGCATTGTTGTCCGGTTGCGCTTGTGGAATTTCGATGATTTCCGCAGGCGGATTGTTGACGTTTGCGTCGATTTTAGCTTCTTTTCCCGTAGAAGCCTTTCGGTTTAGCGTCTCTTCGTCCGGAGAAAAGTCCTCGTATGAGTTTTCAGGTCCGAATTCGTCCAGAAACCTTACGTCCCTGGAGGTGTGAATTTTCCGTTCGCTGGGTATCCATACCCGGTAAGCCTTGGAGCAATCCGAGTATCCAACGAAGAATCCTTGCAATCCTTTTGGTTCGAACTTCCCTTTGTTTGGAGACTTGTCGAGAATAAAGACTTTACTCCCGAATGTGCGTAGATGTGAGATGTTCGGTTTGTTTCCGGTCCATTTCTCGTACGGAGTCCCGCTGAGTAACCCTTTCGTCACGCATCGGTTTCGTACGTGGTTCGCCGCGACGACTGCTTCGGCCCAAAATGATGGTGGCATCCCCGAGTCGATTAGCATGCATCGTGCCGCCTCAACGAGTGTACGATTCTTCCGTTCGGCGACTCCATTTTGTTGCGGGGTGTATGGCGTCGTCAAGCGCTGATGGATGCCTGCCTCTTTAAGAAGTCGCTTCATCCTGTCGTTGCAGAATTCGCGGCCGTTGTCCGATTGAATGGATTTTATCTTGCGTCCAGTCTGGTTTTCGGCTAAATTCTTAAATTCGACGAACTTGTCCACGGCGTCTCCCTTGCTGCGGAGAAGGTAGACTTGGCACCATCGGCTGTAATCGTCGATGAAGGTTATAAAATACCGCGCGCCGCCTTGAGAAGTGGTCCTCATTGGTCCGCAAACATCGGTGTGGATTAATTCCAGAAGTTGCTTGGATGAGGTTTCTCGCTTGGTAAACGGAGCACTTGATATTTTCCCGGCGAGGCACGTGTCACATTTGTTTAAATTTACCGAATCGTCGAATTTTAGACCAGAAACGTCTTCGTTTCGAAGCATATTGAACATGTCTTTCGAGTTGAGATGACCGAGTCGCACATGCCATATTTCCGCGTCGCTTTTGGCGGTTCTCAATTCCGAAATAGCACATGCTTTTTGCTCGATTTCGCGTAAGTAAAATAGATCGCCTATTCTGTTCGCGACGATTTTCACTTCGCCGTTAAGGTCTTTTACGATTGCACGGTCCCTTTTAAATGTCACTTCGTGGTCACGATCGACGATTTTCGCGACGGAAATGAGGTTAGTACGTAATTCGGGCACGTATAAAGCGTCTTTAAGAGTAACGGTGTTTTTCGCGGTCGCGATCTGCACGTCACCTTTAGCGGTCACTCGTGTGGTAATGTCATTGGCGAGTTTCACCTTGCTATTCGCTTCAACCGTACGCGTGAAAGCCTTTTTGTCGTAGCACAAATGAGACGTACAGCCACTGTCGATGCACCACAGGTTGTTTTCACTGTTCGAGTTCAATGTCACTTTGTCCATGAAAAAACAACAGTGAGCTTCATCAACTTGGTTGGCTTTTTGTTCACTAAGTTTCTTTTTGAAACGGCACTCGGATTCGTTGTGTCCAATTTTGTGACAAAAATCGCACTTCACATTTGATTTTGGTTTTCGCGCCTTTTGTTTTGAGTCGGATGACGCGCTGTTGTTAGCGCTGGCGCCACCTTTCGACTTGTTGAAGAACTGAGCCGACGCGCTGTTGTTAGCGCTAGCGCCACCTTTTGACTTGTAAGAGAACTGTTTACCCGATTTCACAAACATGGCGGCACTCGTGGTATCACCATTTTTTGTCAAACGCGCACTATGTTCCTCGATAATTTTTACTTTCAAAGTTTCAGCGCTGGGCAATTCGTCGCGAGACTCGATCGCACAGCGAAAATTGTCAAAACTGGCAGGGAGACTGTAGAGCAGCATGATCGTTAAGAGCTCGGTATTAATACTCACGTTCATCGCTTCCAACTTGTCCACTGTATCAAAAAATCCCGCGAGATGTTCCGTAAGGTCGTCGCCATCTTGCATCTTGTGTTGCGTCAGACGTTTCAAAAGCGTGGCTTTACGGGCTGGTCCTTTGGAAGCGTAAATTGAATCCAATTTGTTCCATACCTCGCGCGAAGTCGTGCACCCACGAATTTGTTTGAGTTCGGAGGGATTTATTGATAGGATTAAGTCCGCTTTTGCCTTGGCGTCCATCTTTTTCCATTCTTTGTGTGCAGCTTGCGCCGCGGCTAGTGACGCACCTTCGCCTTGCACTTCCGGTTCTTCGATTTCGCCAGAGACGTACCCCCATGTGTCGTGTTTCGTTAGTAGGGCTTCCGCCTGTATTACCCATGTGTCGTAATTATCACGAGATAACGTTTCGAGTCGCGTCGAATGATTCACAACCGCGTACGCCATTTTTAAATACGGCACGTTGTTCGGTCGATTTTCGCGCAATTCTCGATTTCCGAGATTTTATTTAATATCCGGATTTTATTATATTATCGCGTTCCCGATCGCGTGGGTGTAGCGCACTCTGAGTCCATAACCTGTTGGTCAGGTCGAGAAATAATAACTACGGGGTAACTTTAAATGCGAGGCTTTATTTTAAGAATACAGCTGACCGAATGACAGTCGGAATAGAACTTACAATGTAAGGTTATGTTTATGTATATGAGAAAGTCATACTAAATCGATAACGAAGCGCCATCTGGCGTGGTTAAGTTTAACACAGTTACATAGGTTATATAATGCAATGGCGGTAATAATTGAAATCTAACAAAAACGAATTTATTAATTTTTGGTAATTTTATAAATGCGAGATTTTTATAATTCTGCAGGCTAAACCGTAGGTGATACAAATTTCTAAATGTCCTTATTATTACTTAAGACGTCGTTCTATGCAGCTAAAATGAGTTTAAATCGAATTTATTAATTTTTGGTAATTTAAAAAAAAGAGAGATTTTTATAATTGCCAGATTAAAAATGCGAGATTTTTATAATTGCCCAGGCTAAACTGTAGGAGATACAAATTTCTAAATATGCTTATTATGGTTTCAGACGTCGTTCTATACAGCTAAAATGAATTTAAAACGAATTTATTAATTTTTGGTAATTTTATAAATGCGAGATTTTTATAATTCTGCAGGCTAAACCGTAGGTGATACAAATTTCTAAATGTCCTTATTATTACTTAAGACGTCGTTCTATGCAGCTAAAATGAGTTTAAATCGAATTTATTAATTTTTGGTAATTTTAAAAAAGAGAGATTTTTATAATTGCCAGATTAAAAACGCGAAATTTTTATAATTGCCCAGGCTAAACTGTAGGAGATACAAATTTCTTAATATGCTTATTATGGTTTCAGACGTCGTTCTATGCAGCTAAAATGAATTTAAAACGAATTTATTAATTTTTGGTAATTTTATAAATGCGAGATTTTTATAATTCTGCAGGCTAAACCGTAGGTGATACAAATTTCTAAATGTCCTTATTATTACTTAAGACGTCGTTCTATGCAGCTAAAATGAGTTTAAATCGAATTTATTAATTTTTGGTAATTTTAAAAAAGGCAGATTTTTATAATTGCCAGATTAAAAATGCGAGATTTTTATAATTGCCCAGGCTAAACTGTAGGAGATACAAATTTCTAAATATGCTTATTATGGTTTCAGACGTCGTTCTATGCAGCTAAAATGAATTTAAAACGAATTTATTAATTTTTGGTAATTTTATAAATGCGAGATTTTTATAATTCTGCAGGCTAAACCGTAGGTGATACAAATTTCTAAATGTCCTTATTATTACTTAAGACGTCGTTCTATGCAGCTAAAATGAGTTTAAATCGAATTTATTAATTTTTGGTAAATTTAAAAAAGAGAGATTTTTATAATTGCCAGATTAAAAATGCGAGATTTTTATAATTGCCCAGGCTAAACTGTAGGAGATACAAATTTCTAAATATGCTTATTATGGTTTCAGACGTCGTTCTATGCAGCTAAAATGAATTTAAAACGAATTTATTAATTTTTGGTAATTTTATAAATGCGAGATTTTTATAATTCTGCAGGCTAAACCGTAGGTGATACAAATTTCTAAATGTCCTTATTATTACTTAGGACGTCGTTCTATGCAGCTAAAATGAGTTTAAATCGAATTTATTAATTTTTGGTAATTTTAAAAAAGGCAGATTTTTATAATTGCCAGATTAAAAATGCGAGATTTTTATAATTGCCCAGGCTAAACTGTAGGAGATACAAATTTCTTAATATGCTTATTATGGTTTCAGACGTCGTTCTATGCAGCTAAAATGAATTTAAAACGAATTTATTAATTTTTGGTAATTTTATAAATGCGAGATTTTTATAATTCTGCAGGCTAAACCGTAGGTGATACAAATTTCTAAATGTCCTTATTATTACTTAAGACGTCGTTCTATGCAGCTAAAATGAGTTTAAATCGAATTTATTAATTTTTGGTAATTTTAAAAAAGGCAGATTTTTATAATTGCCAGATTAAAAATGCGAGATTTTTATAATTGCCCAGGCTAAACTGTAGGAGATACAAATTTCTAAATATGCTTATTATGGTTTCAGACGTCGTTCTATGCAGCTAAAATGAATTTAAAACGAATTTATTAATTTTTGGTAATTTTATAAATGCGAGATTTTTATAATTCTGCAGGCTAAACCGTAGGTGATACAAATTTCTAAATGTCCTTATTATTACTTAGGACGTCGTTCTATGCAGCTAAAATGAATTTAAAACGAATTTATTAATTTTTGGTAATTTTATAAATGCGAGATTTTTATAATTCTGCAGGCTAAACCGTAGGTGATACAAATTTCTAAATGTCCTTATTATTACTTAAGACGTCGTTCTATGCAGCTAAAATGAGTTTAAATCGAATTTATTAATTTTTGGTAATTTTAAAAAAGGGAGATTTTTATAATTGCCAGATTAAAAACGCGAAATTTTTATAATTGCCCAGGCTAAACTGTAGGAGATACAAATTTCTTAATATGCTTATTATGGTTTCAGACGTCGTTCTATGCAGCTAAAATGAATTTAAAACGAATTTATTAATTTTTGGTAATTTTATAAATGCGAGATTTTTATAATTCTGCAGGCTAAACCGTAGGTGATACAAATTTCTAAATGTCCTTATTATTACTTAAGACGTCGTTCTATACAGCTAAAATGAGTTTAAATCGAATTTATTAATTTTTGGTAATTTTAAAAAAGGCAGATTTTTATAATTGCCAGATTAAAAATGCGAGATTTTTATAATTGCCCAGGCTAAACTGTAGGAGATACAAATTTCTAAATATGCTTATTATGGTTTCAGACGTCGTTCTATGCAGCTAAAATGAATTTAAAACGAATTTATTAATTTTTGGTAATTTTATAAATGCGAGATTTTTATAATTCTGCAGGCTAAACCGTAGGTGATACAAATTTCTAAATGTCCTTATTATTACTTAAGACGTCGTTCTATGCAGCTAAAATGAGTTTAAATCGAATTTATTAATTTTTGGTAATTTTAAAAGAGAGATTTTTATAATTGCCAGATTAAAAATGCGAGATTTTTATAATTGCCCAGGCTAAACTGTAGGAGATACAAATTTCTAAATATGCTTATTATGGTTTCAGACGTCGTTCTATGCAGCTAAAATGAATTTAAAACGAATTTATTAATTTTTGGTAATTTTATAAATGCGAGATTTTTATAATTCTGCAGGCTAAACCGTAGGTGATACAAATTTCTAAATGTCCTTATTATTACTTAAGACGTCGTTCTATGCAGCTAAAATGAGTTTAAATCGAATTTATTAATTTTTGGTAATTTTAAAAAAGGCAGATTTTTATAATTGCCAGATTAAAAATGCGAGATTTTTATAATTGCCCAGGCTAAACTGTAGGAGATACAAATTTCTAAATATGCTTATTATGGTTTCAGACGTCGTTCTATACAGCTAAAATGAATTTAAAACGAATTTATTAATTTTTGGTAATTTTATAAATGCGAGATTTTTATAATTCTGCAGGCTAAACCGTAGGTGATACAAATTTCTAAATGTCCTTATTATTACTTAAGACGTCGTTCTATGCAGCTAAAATGAGTTTAAATCGAATTTATTAATTTTTGGTAATTTTAAAAAAGAGAGATTTTTATAATTGCCAGATTAAAAATGCGAGATTTTTATAATTGCCCAGGCTAAACTGTAGGAGATACAAATTTCTTAATATGCTTATTATGGTTTCAGACGTCGTTCTATGCAGCTAAAATGAATTTAAAACGAATTTATTAATTTTTGGTAATTTTATAAATGCGAGATTTTTATAATTCTGCAGGCTAAACCGTAGGTGATACAAATTTCTAAATGTCCTTATTATTACTTAAGACGACGTTCTATGCAGCTAAAATGAGTTTAAATCGAATTTATTAATTTTTGGTAATTTTAAAAAAGGCAGATTTTTATAATTGCCAGATTAAAAATGCGAGATTTTTATAATTGCCCAGGCTAAACTGTAGGAGATACAAATTTCTAAATATGCTTATTATGGTTTCAGACGTCGTTCTATACAGCTAAAATGAATTTAAAACGAATTTATTAATTTTTGGTAATTTTATAAATGCGAGATTTTTATAATTCTGCAGGCTAAACCGTAGGTGATACAAATTTCTAAATGTCCTTATTATTACTTAAGACGTCGTTCTATGCAGCTAAAATGAGTTTAAATCGAATTTATTAATTTTTGGTAATTTTAAAAAAGAGATTTTTATAATTGCCAGATTAAAAATGCGAGATTTTTATAATTGCCCAGGCTAAACTGTAGGAGATACAAATTTCTTAATATGCTTATTATGGTTTCAGACGTCGTTCTATGCAGCTAAAATGAATTTAAAACGAATTTATTAATTTTTGGTAATTTTATAAATGCGAGATTTTTATAATCCTGCAGGCTAAACCGTAGGTGATACAAATTTCTAAATGTCCTTATTATTACTTAAGACGTCGTTCTATACAGCTAAAATGAATTTAAAACGAATTTATTAATTTTTGGTAATTTTATAAATGCGAGATTTTTATAATTCTGCAGGCTAAACCGTAGGTGATACAAATTTCTAAATGTCCTTATTATTACTTAAGACGTCGTTCTATGCAGCTAAAATGAGTTTAAATCGAATTTATTAATTTTTGGTAATTTTAAAAAAGAGAGATTTTTATAATTGCCAGATTAAAAATGCGAGATTTTTATAATTGCCCAGGCTAAACTGTAGGAGATACAAATTTCTTAATATGCTTATTATGGTTTCAGACGTCGTTCTATGCAGCTAAAATGAATTTAAAACGAATTTATTAATTTTTGGTAATTTTATAAATGCGAGATTTTTATAATTCTGCAGGCTAAACCGTAGGTGATACAAATTTCTAAATGTCCTTATTATTACTTAAGACGTCGTTCTATGCAGCTAAAATGAGTTTAAATCGAATTTATTAATTTTTGGTAATTTTAAAAAAGGCAGATTTTTATAATTGCCAGATTAAAAATGCGAGATTTTTATAATTGCCCAGGCTAAACTGTAGGAGATACAAATTTCTAAATATGCTTATTATGGTTTCAGACGTCGTTCTATGCAGCTAAAATGCATTTAAAACGAATTTATTAATTTTTGGTAATTTTATAAATGCGGGATTTTTATAATTCTGCAGGCTAAACCGTAGGTGATACAAATTTCTAAATGTCCTAATTATTACTTAAGACGTCGTTCTATGCAGCTAAAATGAGTTTAAATCGAATTTATTAATTTTTGGTAATTTTAAAAAAGGCAGATTTTTATAATTGCCAGATTAAAAATGCGAGATTTTTATAATTGCCCAGGCTAAACTGTAGGAGATACAAATTTCTAAATATGCTTATTATGGTTTCAGACGTCGTTCTATGCAGCTAAAATGAATTTAAAACGAATTTATTAATTTTTGGTAATTTTATAAATGCGGGATTTTTATAATTCTGCAGGCTAAACCGTAGGTGATACAAATTTCTAAATGTCCTTATTATTACTTAAGACGTCGTTCTATGCAGCTAAAATGAGTTTAAATCGAATTTATTAATTTTTGGTAATTTTAAAAAAGGCAGATTTTTATAATTGCCAGATTAAAAATGCGAGATTTTTATAATTGCCCAGGCTAAACTGTAGGAGATACAAATTTCTAAATATGCTTATTATGGTTTCAGACGTCGTTCTATGCGGCTAAAATGAATTTAAAACGAATTTATTAATTTTTGGTAATTTTATAAATGCGAGATTTTTATAATTCTGCAGGCTAAACCGTAGGTGATACAAATTTCTAAATGTCCTTATTATTACTTAAGACGTCGTTCTATGCAGCTAAAATGAGTTTAAATCGAATTTATTAATTTTTGGTAATTTTAAAAAAGGCAGATTTTTATAATTGCCAGATTAAAAATGCGAGATTTTTATAATTGCCCAGGCTAAACTGTAGGAGATACAAATTTCTAAATATGCTTATTATGGTTTCAGACGTCGTTCTATACAGCTAAAATGAATTTAAAACGAATTTATTAATTTTTGGTAATTTTATAAATGCGAGATTTTTATAATTCTGCAGGCTAAACCGTAGGTGATACAAATTTCTAAATGTCCTTATTATTACTTAAGACGTCGTTCTATGCAGCTAAAATGAGTTTAAATCGAATTTATTAATTTTTGGTAATTTTAAAAAAGGCAGATTTTTATAATTGCCAGATTAAAAATGCGAGATTTTTATAATTGCCCAGGCTAAACTGTAGGAGATACAAATTTCTAAATATGCTTATTATGGTTTCAGACGTCGTTCTATACAGCTAAAATGAATTTAAAACGAATTTATTAATTTTTGGTAATTTTATAAATGCGAGATTTTTATAATTCTGCAGGCTAAACCGTAGGTGATACAAATTTCTAAATGTCCTTATTATTACTTAAGACGTCGTTCTATGCAGCTAAAATGAGTTTAAATCGAATTTATTAATTTTTGGTAATTTTAAAAAAGAGAGATTTTTATAATTGCCAGATTAAAAATGCGAGATTTTTATAATTGCCCAGGCTAAACTGTAGGAGATACAAATTTCTTAATATGCTTATTATGGTTTCAGACGTCGTTCTATGCAGCTAAAATGAATTTAAAACGAATTTATTAATTTTTGGTAATTTTATAAATGCGAGATTTTTATAATTCTGCAGGCTAAACCGTAGGTGATACAAATTTCTAAATGTCCTTATTATTACTTAAGACGTCGTTCTATGCAGCTAAAATGAGTTTAAATCGAATTTATTAATTTTTGGTAATTTTAAAAAAGGCAGATTTTTATAATTGCCAGATTAAAAATGCGAGATTTTTATAATTGCCCAGGCTAAACTGTAGGAGATACAAATTTCTAAATATGCTTATTATGGTTTCAGACGTCGTTCTATGCAGCTAAAATGAATTTAAAACGAATTTATTAATTTTTGGTAATTTTATAAATGCGAGATTTTTATAATTCTGCAGGCTAAACCGTAGGTGATACAAATTTCTAAATGTCCTTATTATTACTTAGGACGTCGTTCTATGCAGCTAAAATGAGTTTAAATCGAATTTATTAATTTTTGGTAATTTTAAAAAAGGCAGATTTTTATAATTGCCAGATTAAAAATGCGAGATTTTTATAATTGCCCAGGCTAAACTGTAGGAGATACAAATTTCTAAATATGCTTATTATGGTTTCAGACGTCGTTCTATACAGCTAAAATGAATTTAAAACGAATTTATTAATTTTTGGTAATTTTATAAATGCGAGATTTTTATAATTCTGCAGGCTAAACCGTAGGTGATACAAATTTCTAAATGTCCTTATTATTACTTAAGACGTCGTTCTATGCAGCTAAAATGAGTTTAAATCGAATTTATTAATTTTTGGTAATTTTAAAAAAGAGAGATTTTTATAATTGCCAGATTAAAAATGCGAGATTTTTATAATTGCCCAGGCTAAACTGTAGGAGATACAAATTTCTTAATATGCTTATTATGGTTTCAGACGTCGTTCTATGCTGCTAAAATGAATTTAAAACGAATTTATTAATTTTTGGTAATTTTATAAATGCGAGATTTTTATAATTCTGCAGGCTAAACCCTAGGTGATACAAATTTCTAAATGTCCTTATTATTACTTAAGACGTCGTTCTATGCAGCTAAAATGAGTTTAAATCGAATTTATTAATTTTTGGTAATTTTAAAAAAGGCAGATTTTTATAATTGCCAGATTAAAAATGCGAGATTTTTATAATTGCCCAGGCTAAACTGTAGGAGATACAAATTTCTAAATATGCTTATTATGGTTTCAGACGTCGTTCTATGCAGCTAAAATGAATTTAAAACGAATTTATTAATTTTTGGTAATTTTATAAATGCGGGATTTTTATAATTCTGCAGGCTAAACCGTAGGTGATACAAATTTCTAAATGTCCTTATTATTACTTAAGACGTCGTTCTATGCAGCTAAAATGAGTTTAAATCGAATTTATTAATTTTTGGTAATTTTAAAAAAGGCAGATTTTTATAATTGCCAGATCAAAAATGCGAGATTTTTATAATTGCCCAGGCTAAACTGTAGGAGATACAAATTTCTAAATATGCTTATTATGGTTTCAGACGTCGTTCTATCCAGCTAAAATGAATTTAAAACGAATTTATTAGTTTTTGGTAATTTTATAAATGCGGGATTTTTATAATTCTGCAGGCTAAACCGTAGGTGATACAAATTTCTAAATGTCCTTATTATTACTTAAGACGTCGTTCTATGCAGCTAAAATGAGTTTAAATCGAATTTATTAATTTTTGGTAATTTTAAAAAAGGCAAATTTTTATAATTGCCAGATTAAAAATGCGAGATTTTTATAATTGCCCAGGCTAAACTGTAGGAGATACAAATTTCTAAATATGCTTATTATGGTTTCAGACGTCGTTCTATGCGGCTAAAATGAATTTAAAACGAATTTATTAATTTTTGGTAATTTTATAAATGCGAGATTTTTATAATTCTGCAGGCTAAACCGTAGGTGATACAAATTTCTAAATATCCTTATTATTACTTAAGACGTCGTTCTATGCAGCTAAAATGAGTTTAAATCGAATTTATTAATTTTTGGTAATTTTAAAAAAGGCAGATTTTTATAATTGCCAGATTAAAAATGCGAGATTTTTATAATTGCCCAGGCTAAACTGTAGGAGATACAAATTTCTAAATATGCTTATTATGGTTTCAGACGTCGTTCTATACAGCTAAAATGAATTTAAAACGAATTTATTAATTTTTGGTAATTTTATAAATGCGAGATTTTTATAATTCTGCAGGCTAAACCGTAGGTGATACAAATTTCTAAATGTCCTTATTATTACTTAAGACGTCGTTCTATGCAGCTAAAATGAGTTTAAATCGAATTTATTAATTTTATAAATGCGAGATTTTTATAATTCTGCAGGCTAAACCGTAGGTGATACAAATTTCTAAATGTCCTTATTATTACTTAAGACGTCGTTCTATACAGCTAAAATGAGTTTAAATCGAATTTATTAATTTTTGGTAATTTTAAAAAAGGCAGATTTTTATAATTGCCAGATTAAAAATGCGAGATTTTTATAATTGCCCAGGCTAAACTGTAGGAGATACAAATTTCTAAATATGCTTATTATGGTTTCAGACGTCGTTCTATACAGCTAAAATGAATTTAAAACGAATTTATTAATTTTTGGTAATTTTATAAATGCGAGATTTTTATAATTCTGCAGGCTAAACCGTAGGTGATACAAATTTCTAAATGTCCTTATTATTACTTAAGACGTCGTTCTATGCAGCTAAAATGAGTTTAAATCGAATTTATTAATTTTTGGTAATTTTAAAAAAGGGAGATTTTTATAATTGCCAGATTAAAAACGCGAAATTTTTATAATTGCCCAGGCTAAACTGTAGGAGATACAAATTTCTTAATATGCTTATTATGGTTTCAGACGTCGTTCTATGCAGCTAAAATGCATTTAAAACGAATTTATTAATTTTTGGTAATTTTATAAATGCGGGATTTTTATAATTCTGCAGGCTAAACCGTAGGTGATACAAATTTCTAAATGTCCTAATTATTACTTAAGACGTCGTTCTATGCAGCTAAAATGAGTTTAAATCGAATTTATTAATTTTTGGTAATTTTAAAAAAGGCAGATTTTTATAATTGCCAGATTAAAAATGCGAGATTTTTATAATTGCCCAGGCTAAACTGTAGGAGATACAAATTTCTAAATATGCTTATTATGGTTTCAGACGTCGTTCTATGCAGCTAAAATGAATTTAAAACGAATTTATTAATTTTTGGTAATTTTATAAATGCGGGATTTTTATAATTCTGCCGGCTAAACCGTAGGTGATACAAATTTCTAAATGTCCTTATTATTACTTAAGACGTCGTTCTATGCAGCTAAAATGAGTTTAAATCGAATTTATTAATTTTTGGTAATTTTAAAAAAGGCAGATTTTTATAATTGCCAGATTAAAAATGCGAGATTTTTATAATTGCCCAGGCTAAACTGTAGGAGATACAAATTTCTAAATATGCTTATTATGGTTTCAGACGTCGTTCTATGCGGCTAAAATGAATTTAAAACGAATTTATTAATTTTTGGTAATTTTATAAATGCGAGATTTTTATAATTCTGCAGGCTAAACCGTAGGTGATACAAATTTCTAAATGTCCTTATTATTACTTAAGACGTCGTTCTATGCAGCTAAAATGAGTTTAAATCGAATTTATTAATTTTTGGTAATTTTAAAAAAGGCAGATTTTTATAATTGCCAGATTAAAAATGCGAGATTTTTATAATTGCCCAGGCTAAACTGTAGGAGATACAAATTTCTAAATATGCTTATTATGGTTTCAGACGTCGTTCTATACAGCTAAAATGAATTTAAAACGAATTTATTAATTTTTGGTAATTTTATAAATGCGAGATTTTTATAATTCTGCAGGCTAAACCGTAGGTGATACAAATTTCTAAATGTCCTTATTATTACTTAAGACGTCGTTCTATGCAGCTAAAATGAGTTTAAATCGAATTTATTAATTTTTGGTAATTTTAAAAAAGAGAGATTTTTATAATTGCCAGATTAAAAATTCGAGATTTTTATAATTGCCCAGGCTAAACTGTAGGAGATACAAATTTCTTAATATGCTTATTATGGTTTCAGACGTCGTTCTATGCAGCTAAAATGAATTTAAAACGAATTTATTAATTTTTGGTAATTTTATAACTGCGAGATTTTTATAATTCTGCAGGCTAAACCGTAGGTGATACAAATTTCTAAATGTCCTTATTATTACTTAAGACGTCGTTCTATGCAGCTAAAATGAGTTTAAATCGAATTTATTAATTTTTGGTAATTTTAAAAAAGGCAGATTTTTATAATTGCCAGATTAAAAATGCGAGATTTTTATAATTGCCCAGGCTAAACTGTAGGAGATACAAATTTCTAAATATGCTTATTATGGTTTCAGACGTCGTTCTATGCAGCTAAAATGAATTTAAAACGAATTTATTAATTTTTGGTAATTTTATAAATGCGGGATTTTTATAATTCTGCAGGCTAAACCGTAGGTGATACAAATTTCTAAATGTCCTTATTATTACTTAAGACGTCGTTCTATGCAGCTAAAATGAGTTTAAATCGAATTTATTAATTTTTGGTAATTTTAAAAAAGGCAGATTTTTATAATTGCCAGATTAAAAATGCGAGATTTTTATAATTGCCCAGGCTAAACTGTAGGAGATACAAATTTCTAAATATGCTTATTATGGTTTCAGACGTCGTTCTATGCGGCTAAAATGAATTTAAAACGAATTTATTAATTTTTGGTAATTTTATAAATGCGAGATTTTTATAATCCTGCAGGCTAAACCGTAGGTGATACAAATTTCTAAATGTCCTTATTATTACTTAAGACGTCGTTCTATGCAGCTAAAATGAGTTTAAAACGAATTTATTAATTTTTGGTAATTTTAAAAAAGGCAGATTTTTATAATTGCCAGATTAAAAATGCGAGATTTTTATAATTGCCCAGGCTAAACTGTAGGAGATACAAATTTCTAAATATGCTTATTATGGTTTCAGACGTCGTTCTATACGGCTAAAATGAATTTAAAACGAATTTATTAATTTTTGGTAATTTTATAAATGCGAGATTTTTATAATTCTGCAGGCTAAACCGTAGGTGATACAAATTTCTAAATGTCCTTATTATTACTTAAGACGTCGTTCTATGCAGCTAAAATGAGTTTAAATTGAATTTATTAATTTTTGGTAATTTTAAAAAAGGCAGATTTTTATAATTGCCAGATTAAAAATGCGAGATTTTTATAATTGCCCAGGCTAAACTGTAGGAGATACAAATTTCTAAATATGTTTATTATGGCTTCAGACGTCGTTCTATGCAGCTAAAATGAATTTAAAACGAATTTATTAATTTTTGGTAATTTTATAAATGCGAGATTTTTATAATTCGGCATTCTAAACCGTAGGTGATACAAATTTCTAAATGTCCTTATTATTACTTAAGACGTCGTTCTATGCAGCTAAAATGAGTTTAAATCGAATTTATTAATTTTTGGTAATTTTAAAAAAGAGAGATTTTTATAATTGCCAGATTAAAAATGCGAGATTTTTATAATTGCCCAGGCTAAACTGTAGGAGATACAAATTTCTAAATATGCTTATTATGGTTTCAGACGTCGTTCTATGCAGCTAAAATGAATTTAAAACGAATTTATTAATTTTTGGTAATTTTATAAATGCGGGATTTTTATAATTCTGCAGGCTAAACCGTAGGTGATACAAATTTCTAAATGTCCTTATTATTCGTTCTATGCAGCTAAAATGAGTTTAAATCGAATTTATTAATTTTTGGTAATTTTAAAAAAGGCAGATTTTTATAATTGCCAGATTAAAAATGCGAGATTTTTATAATTGCCCAGGCTAAACTGTAGGAGATACAAATTTCTAAATATGCTTATTATGGTTTCAGACGTCGTTCTATGCAGCTAAAATGAATTTAAAACGAATTTATTAATTTTTGGTAATTTTATAAATGCGAGATTTTTATAATTCTGCAGGCTAAACCGTAGGTGATACAAATTTCTAAATGTCCTTATTATTACTTAAGACGTCGTTCTATGCAGCTAAAATGAGTTTAAATCGAATTTATTAATTTTTGGTAATTTTAAAAAAGAGAGATTTTTATAATTGCCAGATTAAAAATGCGAGATTTTTATAATTGCCCAGGCTAAACTGTAGGAGATACAAATTTCTTAATATGCTTATTATGGTTTCAGACGTCGTTCTATGCAGCTAAAATGAATTTAAAACGAATTTATTAATTTTTGGTAATTTTATAAATGCGAGATTTTTATAATTCTGCAGGCTAAACCGTAGGTGATACAAATTTCTAAATGTCCTTATTATTACTTAAGACGTCGTTCTATGCAGCTAAAATGAGTTTAAATCGAATTTATTAATTTTTGGTAATTTTAAAAAAGGCAGATTTTTATAATTGCCAGATTAAAAATGCGAGATTTTTATAATTGCCCAGGCTAAACTGTAGGAGATACAAATTTCTAAATATGCTTATTATGGTTTCAGACGTCGTTCTATGCAGCTAAAATGAATTTAAAACGAATTTATTAATTTTTGGTAATTTTATAAATGCGGGATTTTCATAATTCTGCAGGCTAAACCGTAGGTGATACAAATTTCTAAATGTCCTTATTATTACTTAAGACGTCGTTCTATGCAGCTAAAATGAGTTTAAATCGAATTTATTAATTTTTGGTAATTTTAAAAAAGGCAGATTTTTATAATTGCCAGATTAAAAATGCGAGATTTTTATAATTGCCCAGGCTAAACTGTAGGAGATACAAATTTCTAAATATTCTTATTATGGTTTCAGACGTCGTTCTATACGGCTAAAATGAATTTAAAACGAATTTATTAATTTTTGGTAATTTTATAAATGCGAGATTTTTATAATCCTGCAGGCTAAACCGTAGGTGATACAAATTTCTAAATGTCCTTATTATTACTTAAGACGTCGTTCTATGCAGCTAAAATGAGTTTAAAACGAATTTATTAATTTTTGGTAATTTTAAAAAAGGCAGATTTTTATAATTGCCAGATTAAAAATGCGAGATTTTTATAATTGCCCAGGCTAAACTGTAGGAGATACAAATTTCTAAATATGCTTATTATGGTTTCAGACGTCGTTCTATACGGCTAAAATGAATTTAAAACGAATTTATTAATTTTTGGTAATTTTATAAATGCGAGATTTTTATAATTCTGCAGGCTAAACCGTAGGTGATACAAATTTCTAAATGTCCTTATTATTACTTAAGACGTCGTTCTATGCAGCTAAAATGAGTTTAAATCGAATTTATTAATTTTTGGTAATTTTAAAAAAGGCAGATTTTTATAATTGCCAGATTAAAAATGCGAGATTTTTATAATTGCCCAGGCTAAACTGTAGGAGATACAAATTTCTAAATATGTTTATTATGGCTTCAGACGTCGTTCTATGCAGCTAAAATGAATTTAAAACGAATTTATTAATTTTTGGTAATTTTATAAATGCGAGATTTTTATAATTCGGCATTCTAAACCGTAGGTGATACAAATTTCTAAATGTCCTTATTATTACTTAAGACGTCGTTCTATGCAGCTAAAATGAGTTTAAATCGAATTTATTAATTTTTGGTAATTTTAAAAAAGAGAGATTTTTATAATTGCCAGATTAAAAATGCGAGATTTTTATAATTGCCCAGGCTAAACTGTAGGAGATACAAATTTCTAAATATGCTTATTATGGTTTCAGACGTCGTTCTATGCAGCTAAAATGAATTTAAAACGAATTTATTAATTTTTGGTAATTTTATAAATGCGGGATTTTTATAATTCTGCAGGCTAAACCGTAGGTGATACAAATTTCTAAATGTCCTTATTATTCGTTCTATGCAGCTAAAATGAGTTTAAATCGAATTTATTAATTTTTGGTAATTTTAAAAAAGGCAGATTTTTATAATTGCCAGATTAAAAATGCGAGATTTTTATAATTGCCCAGGCTAAACTGTAGGAGATACAAATTTCTAAATATGCTTATTATGGTTTCAGACGTCGTTCTATACAGCTAAAATGAATTTAAAACGAATTTATTAATTTTTGGTAATTTTATAAATGCGAGATTTTTATAATTCTGCAGGCTAAACCGTAGGTGATACAAATTTCTGAATGTCCTTATTATTACTTAAGACGTCGTTCTATGCAGCTAAAATGAGTTTAAATCGAATTTATTAATTTTTGGTAATTTTAAAAAAGAGAGATTTTTATAATTGCCAGATTAAAAATGCGAGATTTTTATAATTGCCCAGGCTAAACTGTAGGAGATACAAATTTCTAAATATGCTTATTATGGTTTCAGACGTCGTTCTATGCAGCTAAAGTGAATTTAAAACGAATTTATTAATTTTTGGTAATTTTATAAATGCGAGATTTTTATAATTCTGCAGGCTAAACCGTAGGTGATACAAATTTCTAAATGTCCTTATTATTACTTAAGACGTCGTTCTATGCAGCTAAAATGAATTTAAAACGAATTTATTAATTTTTGGTAATTTTATAAATGCGGGATTTTTATAATTCTGCAGGCTAAACCGTAGGTGATACAAATTTCTAAATGTCCTTATTATTCGTTCTATGCAGCTAAAATGAGTTTAAATCGAATTTATTAATTTTTGGTAATTTTAAAAAAGGCAGATTTTTATAATTGCCAGATTAAAAATGCGAGATTTTTATAATTGCCCAGGCTAAACTGTAGGAGATACAAATTTCTAAATATGCTTATTATGGTTTCAGACGTCGTTCTATGCAGCTAAAATGAATTTAAAACGAATTTATTAATTTTTGGTAATTTTATAAATGCGAGATTTTTATAATTCTGCAGGCTAAACCGTAGGTGATACAAATTTCTAAATGTCCTTATTATTACTTAAGACGTCGTTCTATGCAGCTAAAATGAGTTTAAATCGAATTTATTAATTTTTGGTAATTTTATAAATGCGAGATTTTTATAATTCTGCAGGTTAAACCGTAGGTGATACAAATTTCTAAATGTCCTTATTATTACTTAAGACGTCGTTCTATGCAGCTAAAATGAATTTAAAACGAATTTATTAATTTTTGGTAATTTTATAAATGCGGGATTTTTATAATTCTGCAGGCTAAACCGTAGGTGATACAAATTTCTAAATGTCCTTATTATTCGTTCTATGCAGCTAAAATGAGTTTAAATCGAATTTATTAATTTTTGGTAATTTTAAAAAAGGCAGATTTTTATAATTGCCAGATTAAAAATGCGAGATTTTTATAATTGCCCAGGCTAAACTGTAGGAGATACAAATTTCTAAATATGCTTATTATGGTTTCAGACGTCGTTCTATGCAGCTAAAATGAATTTAAAACGAATTTATTAATTTTTGGTAATTTTATAAATGCGAGATTTTTATAATTCTGCAGGCTAAACCGTAGGTGATACAAATTTCTAAATGTCCTTATTATTACTTAAGACGTCGTTCTATGCAGCTAAAATGAGTTTAAATCGAATTTATTAATTTTTGGTAATTTTAAAAAAGAGAGATTTTTATAATTGCCAGATTAAAAATGCGAGATTTTTATAATTGCCCAGGCTAAACTGTAGGAGATACAAATTTCTTAATATGCTTATTATGGTTTCAGACGTCGTTCTATGCAGCTAAAATGAATTTAAAACGAATTTATTAATTTTTGGTAATTTTATAAATGCGAGATTTTTATAATTCTGCAGGCTAAACCGTAGGTGATACAAATTTCTAAATGTCCTTATTATTACTTAAGACGTCGTTCTATGCAGCTAAAATGAGTTTAAATCGAATTTATTAATTTTTGGTAATTTTAAAAAAGGCAGATTTTTATAATTGCCAGATTAAAAATGCGAGATTTTTATAATTGGCCAGGCTAAACTGTAGGAGATACAAATTTCTAAATATGCTTATTATGGTTTCAGACGTCGTTCTATGCAGCTAAAATGAATTTAAAACGAATTTATTAATTTTTGGTAATTTTATAAATGCGGGATTTTTATAATTCTGCAGGCTAAACCGTAGGTGATACAAATTTCTAAATGTCCTTATTATTACTTAAGACGTCGTTCTATGCAGCTAAAATGAGTTTAAATCGAATTTATTAATTTTTGGTAATTTTAAAAAAGGCAGATTTTTATAATTGCCAGATTAAAAATGCGAGATTTTTATAATTGCCCAGGCTAAACTGTAGGAGATACAAATTTCTAAATATGCTTATTATGGTTTCAGACGTCGTTCTATGCGGCTAAAATGAATTTAAAACGAATTTATTAATTTTTGGTAATTTTATAAATGCGAGATTTTTATAATTCGGCATTCTAAACCGTAGGTGATACAAATTTCTAAATGTCCTTATTATTACTTAAGACGTCGTTCTATGCAGCTAAAATGAGTTTAAATCGAATTTATTAATTTTTGGTAATTTTAAAAAAGAGAGATTTTTATAATTGCCAGATTAAAAATGCGAGATTTTTATAATTGCCCAGGCTAAACTGTAGGAGATACAAATTTCTAAATATGCTTATTATGGTTTCAGACGTCGTTCTATGCAGCTAAAATGAATTTAAAACGAATTTATTAATTTTTGGTAATTTTATAAATGCGGGATTTTTATAATTCTGCAGGCTAAACCGTAGGTGATACAAATTTCTAAATGTCCTTATTATTCGTTCTATGCAGCTAAAATGAGTTTAAATCGAATTTATTAATTTTTGGTAATTTTAAAAAAGGCAGATTTTTATAATTGCCAGATTAAAAATGCGAGATTTTTATAATTGCCCAGGCTAAACTGTAGGAGATACAAATTTCTAAATATGCTTATTATGGTTTCAGACGTCGTTCTATACAGCTAAAATGAATTTAAAACGAATTTATTAATTTTTGGTAATTTTATAAATGCGAGATTTTTATAATTCTGCAGGCTAAACCGTAGGTGATACAAATTTCTGAATGTCCTTATTATTACTTAAGACGTCGTTCTATGCAGCTAAAATGAGTTTAAATCGAATTTATTAATTTTTGGTAATTTTAAAAAAGAGAGATTTTTATAATTGCCAGATTAAAAATGCGAGATTTTTATAATTGCCCAGGCTAAACTGTAGGAGATACAAATTTCTAAATATGCTTATTATGGTTTCAGACGTCGTTCTATGCAGCTAAAGTGAATTTAAAACGAATTTATTAATTTTTGGTAATTTTATAAATGCGAGATTTTTATAATTCTGCAGGCTAAACCGTAGGTGATACAAATTTCTAAATGTCCTTATTATTACTTAAGACGTCGTTCTATGCAGCTAAAATGAGTTTAAATCGAATTTATTAATTTTTGGTAATTTTATAAATGCGAGATTTTTATAATTCTGCAGGTTAAACCGTAGGTGATACAAATTTCTAAATGTCCTTATTATTACTTAAGACGTCGTTCTATGCAGCTAAAATGAATTTAAAACGAATTTATTAATTTTTGGTAATTTTATAAATGCGGGATTTTTATAATTCTGCAGGCTAAACCGTAGGTGATACAAATTTCTAAATGTCCTTATTATTCGTTCTATGCAGCTAAAATGAGTTTAAATCGAATTTATTAATTTTTGGTAATTTTAAAAAAGGCAGATTTTTATAATTGCCAGATTAAAAATGCGAGATTTTTATAATTGCCCAGGCTAAACTGTAGGAGATACAAATTTCTAAATATGCTTATTATGGTTTCAGACGTCGTTCTATGCAGCTAAAATGAATTTAAAACGAATTTATTAATTTTTGGTAATTTTATAAATGCGAGATTTTTATAATTCTGCAGGCTAAACCGTAGGTGATACAAATTTCTAAATGTCCTTATTATTACTTAAGACGTCGTTCTATGCAGCTAAAATGAGTTTAAATCGAATTTATTAATTTTTGGTAATTTTAAAAAAGAGAGATTTTTATAATTGCCAGATTAAAAATGCGAGATTTTTATAATTGCCCAGGCTAAACTGTAGGAGATACAAATTTCTTAATATGCTTATTATGGTTTCAGACGTCGTTCTATGCAGCTAAAATGAATTTAAAACGAATTTATTAATTTTTGGTAATTTTATAAATGCGAGATTTTTATAATTCTGCAGGCTAAACCGTAGGTGATACAAATTTCTAAATGTCCTTATTATTACTTAAGACGTCGTTCTATGCAGCTAAAATGAGTTTAAATCGAATTTATTAATTTTTGGTAATTTTAAAAAAGGCAGATTTTTATAATTGCCAGATTAAAAATGCGAGATTTTTATAATTGGCCAGGCTAAACTGTAGGAGATACAAATTTCTAAATATGCTTATTATGGTTTCAGACGTCGTTCTATGCAGCTAAAATGAATTTAAAACGAATTTATTAATTTTTGGTAATTTTATAAATGCGGGATTTTTATAATTCTGCAGGCTAAACCGTAGGTGATACAAATTTCTAAATGTCCTTATTATTACTTAAGACGTCGTTCTATGCAGCTAAAATGAGTTTAAATCGAATTTATTAATTTTTGGTAATTTTAAAAAAGGCAGATTTTTATAATTGCCAGATTAAAAATGCGAGATTTTTATAATTGCCCAGGCTAAACTGTAGGAGATACAAATTTCTAAATATGCTTATTATGGTTTCAGACGTCGTTCTATGCGGCTAAAATGAATTTAAAACGAATTTATTAATTTTTGGTAATTTTATAAATGCGAGATTTTTATAATCCTGCAGGCTAAACCGTAGGTGATACAAATTTCTAAATGTCCTTATTATTACTTAAGACGTCGTTCTATGCAGCTAAAATGAGTTTAAAACGAATTTATTAATTTTTGGTAATTTTAAAAAAGGCAGATTTTTATAATTGCCAGATTAAAAATGCGAGATTTTTATAATTGCCCAGGCTAAACTGTAGGAGATACAAATTTCTAAATATGCTTATTATGGTTTCAGACGTCGTTCTATACGGCTAAAATGAATTTAAAACGAATTTATTAATTTTTGGTAATTTTATAAATGCGAGATTTTTATAATTCTGCAGGCTAAACCGTAGGTGATACAAATTTCTAAATGTCCTTATTATTACTTAAGACGTCGTTCTATGCAGCTAAAATGAGTTTAAATCGAATTTATTAATTTTTGGTAATTTTAAAAAAGGCAGATTTTTATAATTGCCAGATTAAAAATGCGAGATTTTTATAATTGCCCAGGCTAAACTGTAGGAGATACAAATTTCTAAATATGCTTATTATGGTTTCAGACGTCGTTCTATACAGCTAAAATGAATTTAAAACGAATTTATTAATTTTTGGTAATTTTATAAATGCGAGATTTTTATAATTCTGCAGGCTAAACCGTAGGTGATACAAATTTCTGAATGTCCTTATTATTACTTAAGACGTCGTTCTATGCAGCTAAAATGAGTTTAAATCGAATTTATTAATTTTTGGTAATTTTAAAAAAGAGAGATTTTTATAATTGCCAGATTAAAAATGCGAGATTTTTATAATTGCCCAGGCTAAACTGTAGGAGATACAAATTTCTAAATATGCTTATTATGGTTTCAGACGTCGTTCTATGCAGCTAAAGTGAATTTAAAACGAATTTATTAATTTTTGGTAATTTTATAAATGCGAGATTTTTATAATTCTGCAGGCTAAACCGTAGGTGATACAAATTTCTAAATGTCCTTATTATTACTTAAGACGTCGTTCTATGCAGCTAAAATGAGTTTAAACCGAATTTATTAATTTTTGGTAATTTTATAAATGCGAGATTTTTATAATTCTGCAGGTTAAACCGTAGGTGATACAAATTTCTAAATGTCCTTATTATTACTTAAGACGTCGTTCTATGCACCTAAAATGAGTTTAAGCCGAATTTATTTATTTTTGGTAATTTTAAAAAAGAGAGATTTTTATAATTGCCAGATTAAAAATGCGAGATTTTTATAATTGCCCAGGCTAAACTGTAGGAGATACGCATTTCTAAATATGCTTATTGTGGTTTCAGACGTCGTTCTATGCAGCTAAAATGAATTTAAAGCGAATTTATTAATTTTTGGTAATTTTATAAATGCGAGATTTTTATAATTCCCCAGGCTAAACCGTAGGTGATACAAATTTCTAAATGTCCTTATTATTATTTAAGACGTCGTTCTATGCAGCTAAAATGAGTTTAAATCGAATTTATTAATTTTTGGTAATTTTAAAAAAGAGAGATTTTTATAATTGCCAGATTAAAAATGCGAGATTTTTATAATTGCCCAGGCTAAACTGTTGGAGATACGCATTTCTAAATATGCTTATTGTGGTTTCAGACGTCGTTCTATGCAGCTAAAATGAATTTAAAGCGAATTTATTAATTTTTGGTAATTTTATAAATGCGAGATTTTTATAATTCCCCAGGCTAAACCGTAGGTGATACAAATTTCTAAATGTCCTTATTATTATTTAAGACGTCGTTCTATGCAGCTAAAATGAGTTTAAATCGAATTTATTAATTTTTGGTAATTTTAAAAAAGAGAGATTTTTATAATTGCCAGATTAAAAATGCGAGATTTTTATAATTGCCCAGGCTAAACTGTAGGAGATACAAGTTTCTAAATATGCTTATTATGGTTTCAGACGTCGTTCTATGCAGCTAAAATGAATTTAAAACGAATTTATTAATTTTTGGTAATTTTATAAATGCGAGATTTTTATAATTCTGCAGGCTAAACCGTAGGTGATACAAATTTCTAAATGTCCTAATTATTACTTAAGACGTCGTTCTATGCAGCTAAAATGAGTTTAAATCGAATTTATTAATTTTTGGTAATTTTAAAAAAGACAGATTTTTATAATTGCCAGATTAAAAATTCGAGATTTTTATAATTGCCCAGGCTAAACTGTAGGAGATACAGATATCTAAATATGCTTATTATGATTTCAGACGTCGTTCTATGCAGCTAAAATGAATTTAAAACGAATTTATTAATTTTTGGTAATTTTATAAATGCGGGATTTTTATAATTCTGCAGGCTAAACCGTAGGTGATACAAATTTCTAAATGTCCTTATTATTACTTAAGACGTCGTTCTATGCAGCTAAAATGAGTTTAAATCGAATTTATTAATTTTTGGTAATTTTAAAAAAGGCAGATTTTTATAATTGCCAGATTAAAAATGCGAGATTTTTATAATTGCCCAGGCTAAACTGTAGGAGATACAAATTTCTAAATATGCTTATTATGGTTTCAGACGTCGTTCTATACAGCTAAAATGAATTTAAAACGAATTTATTAATTTTTGGTAATTTTATAAATGCGAGATTTTTATAATTCTGCAGGCTAAACCGTAGGTGATACAAATTTCTGAATGTCCTTATTATTACTTAAGACGTCGTTCTATGCAGCTAAAATGAGTTTAAATCGAATTTATTAATTTTTGGTAATTTTAAAAAAGAGAGATTTTTATAATTGCCAGATTAAAAATGCGAGATTTTTATAATTGCCCAGGCTAAACTGTAGGAGATACAAATTTCTAAATATGCTTATTATGGTTTCAGACGTCGTTCTATGCAGCTAAAGTGAATTTAAAACGAATTTATTAATTTTTGGTAATTTTATAAATGCGAGATTTTTATAATTCTGCAGGCTAAACCGTAGGTGATACAAATTTCTAAATGTCCTTATTATTACTTAAGACGTCGTTCTATGCAGCTAAAATGAGTTTAAATCGAATTTATTAATTTTTGGTAATTTTATAAATGCGAGATTTTTATAATTCTGCAGGTTAAACCGTAGGTGATACAAATTTCTAAATGTCCTTATTATTTCTTAAGACGTCGTTCTATGCAGCTAAAATGAGTTTAAGCCGAATTTATTTATTTTTGGTAATTTTAAAAAAGAGAGATTTTTATAATTGCCAGATTAAAAATGCGAGATTTTTATAATTGCCCAGGCTAAACTGTAGGAGATACGCATTTCTAAATATGCTTATTGTGGTTTCAGACGTCGTTCTATGCAGCTAAAATGAATTTAAAGCGAATTTATTAATTTTTGGTAATTTTATAAATGCGAGATTTTTATAATTCCCCAGGCTAAACCGTAGGTGATACAAATTTCTAAATGTCCTTATTATTATTTAAGACGTCGTTCTATGCAGCTAAAATGAGTTTAAATCGAATTTATTAATTTTTGGTAATTTTAAAAAAGAGAGATTTTTATAATTGCCAGATTAAAAATGCGAGATTTTTATAATTGCCCAGGCTAAACTGTAGGAGATACGCATTTCTAAATATGCTTATTGTGGTTTCAGACGTCGTTCTATGCAGCTAAAATGAATTTAAAGCGAATTTATTAATTTTTGGTAATTTTATAAATGCGAGATTTTTATAATTCCCCAGGCTAAACCGTAGGTGATACAAATTTCTAAATGTCCTTATTATTATTTAAGACGTCGTTCTATGCAGCTAAAATGAGTTTAAATCGAATTTATTAATTTTTGGTAATTTTAAAAAAGAGAGATTTTTATAATTGCCAGATTAAAAATGCGAGATTTTTATAATTGCCCAGGCTAAACTGTAGGAGATACAAGTTTCTAAATATGCTTATTATGGTTTCAGACGTCGTTCTATGCAGCTAAAATGAATTTAAAACGAATTTATTAATTTTTGGTAATTTTATAAATGCGAGATTTTTATAATTCTGCAGGCTAAACCGTAGGTGATACAAATTTCTAAATGTCCTAATTATTACTTAAGACGTCGTTCTATGCAGCTAAAATGAGTTTAAATCGAATTTATTAATTTTTGGTAATTTTAAAAAAGACAGATTTTTATAATTGCCAGATTAAAAATGCGAGATTTTTATAATTGCCCAGGCTAAACTGTAGGAGATACAGATATCTAAATATGCTTATTATGATTTCAGACGTCGTTCTATGCAGCTAAAATGAATTTAAAACGAATTTATTAATTTTTGGTAATTTTATAAATGCGAGATTTTTATAATTCCCCAGGCTAAACCGTAGGTGATACAAATTTCTAAATGTCCTTATTATTATTTAAGACGTCGTTCTATGCAGCTAAAATGAGTTTAAATCGAATTTATTAATTTTTGGTAATTTTAAAAAAGAGAGATTTTTATAATTGCCAGATTAAAAATGCGAGATTTTTATAATTGCCCAGGCTAAACTGTAGGAGATACAAGTTTCTAAATATGCTTATTATGGTTTCAGACGTCGTTCTATGCAGCTAAAATGAATTTAAAACGAATTTATTAATTTTTGGTAATTTTATAAATGCGAGATTTTTATAATTCTGCAGGCTAAACCGTAGGTGATACAAATTTCTAAATGTCCTAATTATTACTTAAGACGTCGTTCTATGCAGCTAAAATGAGTTTAAATCGAATTTATTAATTTTTGGTAATTTTAAAAAAGAAAGATTTTTATAATTGCCAGATTAAAAATGCGAGATTTTTATAATTGCCCAGGCTAAACTGTAGGAGATACAGATATCTAAATATGCTTATTATGATTTCAGACGTCGTTCTATGCAGCTAAAATGAATTTAAAACGAATTTATTAATTTTTGGTAATTTTATAAATGCGAGATTTTTATAATTCTGCAGGCTAAACCGTAGGTGATACAAATTTCTAAATGTCCTTATTATTACTTAAGACGTCGTTCTATGCAGCTAAAATGAGTTTAAATCGAATTTATTAATTTTTGGTAATTTTAAAAAAGGCAGATTTTTATAATTGCCAGATTAAAAATGCGAGATTTTTATAATTGCCCAGGCTAAACTGTAGGAGATACAAATTTCTAAATATGCTTATTATGGTTTCAGACGTCGTTCTATGCAGCTAAAATGAATTTAAAACGAATTTATTAATTTTTGGTAATTTTATAAATGCGAGATTTTTATAATTCTGCAGGCTAAACCGTAGGTGATACAAATTTCTAAATGTCCTTATTATTACTTAAGACGTCGTTCTATGCAGCTAAAATGAGTTTAAATCGAATTTATTAATTTTTGGTAATTTTAAAAAAGAGAGATTTTTATAATTGCCAGATTAAAAATTCGAGATTTTTATAATTGCCCAGGCTAAACTGTAGGAGATACAAATTTCTTAATATGCTTATTATGGTTTCAGACGTCGTTCTATACAGCTAAAATGAATTTAAAACGATTTTATTAATTTTTGGTAATTTTATAAATGCGAGATTTTTATAATTCTGCAGGCTAAACCGTAGGTGATACAAATTTCTAAATGTCCTTATTATTACTTAAGACGTCGTTCTATGCAGCTAAAATGAGTTTAAATCGAATTTATTAATTTTTGGTAATTTTAAAAAAGGCAGATTTTTATAATTGCCAGATTAAAAATGCGAGATTTTTATAATTGCCCAGGCTAAACTGTAGGAGATACAAATTTCTAAATATTAGTGCTGTCAAGAATCGGGAATATAGTAGAACCGATTCTCGATTCTGTAGAGAATCGATTCCAAAAGAATCAGATTTAGAATCGGTTTTCGATTCTGAGAATTGAGAATCGCAATTCGATTCTGAGAATCGAGAATCGAAATTCAATTCTGAGAATCGAGAATCGCAATTCGATTCTTAGAATCGAGAATCGGCATTCGTAGTTTTGATTCTTTAAGACGAGAATCTAAATCCAATAATTGTTATAATCAAGAATCACTTTGGTAGTCCAGAATCGGAGACTTGCTTTTCAGACAGAGAAGTCTATTCTCAGTATTCTCTGATAAAAAAAAGTAAAATGAATTACTTTAAAAACTGAAACAACATTCAAAAGGTTTTTCAATACTGTTTTGAAGAGATTATCTTATTCCATACAGGTAAACGCACTTAGTAGCTGAGTATTTCGCAGAATAATGAACTTATTTAGAAAATTTAAAGGAATGCAATTCTTGTTGAAACCATTCAAGACGGTAACGGTCCCTTTAAAAATCCGTAATCTTATGCAGCTTATTTTGTCATTTTATAGCTATAATTCACATTGCTGTATTGTACAAGGGATCTGGCGTGCAGAGGTTTAACAGTAGGTTAACTGTTATAATTTATAATACTATAAGTACTAAGAACAATCATTGTAATACGTTCAAGCATTCTAGGATTATTTATTTTGGTACTCAAAGATTAAAATCATTCTTAAAGGACGAATGGATAGATAATATTTGTGTTGGATATTCAGGACTTTCCAAATCTTTACTTATTTTATCCCTAAATCTTAATATTGCCTCTATTTGTTTGTATAAATATACGGTATATTTTTTAATGGTAGTTAGTTTGGAGAACATGTAAAAAATTACTTTGAAAATATTTGAGCTGAAAAGAAAATTAATAATAGTAAATATGACACTACGTAAATCAAAAAAATTTTGAAGCTTTAAAAAGAAAACTACTTATTTGCATTTGCGCTTAACATTATAATATGAATTGCAATTTTCAAAAGCAAAGTTTCTCTTAAAATCACAATGCCTGAATGTTATAACTCAAATTTGATTTCTGAAATTCAAAACTGAAAACATCTAATATTGTAAGAATCAAGCTCAATTCCGTTTTTTGTTTTTATATAATATAATATAGAACACGGATTAATTAGTTCTGCTGTTTTAAAATTGGGAATCGATTTTTCAGATTTAGAATCGGAAATCGGAGTTTCGTTTTTAGAATCGGCAATGGGAAATTTGATTCTATTTAGAATCGAGAATCGGATATTCGATTCCAGAACCGAAAATCGATTTTACAGTTCCAGAATCGGGATCGGTTCCTCGATTCTGGAATCGGGAATCGGTTTTTCGATTCTAGAATCGGAAAACCGATTCTGTTACAACCCTAGAACCGGTTCTTTAGGCAAAAAAATCGATTCCGATTCTAGGACTCGGAATCGGTTGACAGCACTACTAAATATGCTTATTATGGTTTCAGACGTCGTTCTATGCAGCTAAAATGAATTTAAAACGAATTTATTAATTTTTGGTAATTTTATAAATGCGAGATTTTTATAATTCTGCAGGCTAAACCGTAGGTGATACAAATTTCTAAATGTCCTTATTATTACTTAATACGTCGTTCTATGCAGCTAAAATGAGTTTAAATCGAATTTATTAATTTTTGGTAATTTTAAAAAAGACAGATTTTTATAATTGCCAGATTAAAAATTCGAGATTTTTATAATTGCCCAGGCTAAACTGTAGGAGATACAAATTTCTAAATATGCTTATTATGGTTTCAGACGTCGTTCTATGCAGCTAAAATGAATTTAAAACGAATTTATTAATTTTTGGTAATTTTATAAATGCGAGATTTTTATAATTCTGCAGGCTAAACCGTAGGTGATACAAATTTCTAAATGTCCTTATTATTACTTAAGACGTCGTTCTATGCAGCTAAAATGAGTTTAAATCGAATTTATTAATTTTTGGTAATTTTAAAAAAGGCAGATTTTTATAATTGCCAGATTAAAAATGCGAGATTTTTATAATTGCCCAGGCTAAACTGTAGGAGATACAAATTTCTAAACATGCTTATTATGGTTTCAGACGTCGTTCTATGCAGCTAAAATGAATTTAAAACGAATTTATTAATTTTTGGTAATTTTATAAATGCGAGATTTTTATAATTCTGCAGGCTAAACCGTAGGTGATACAAATTTCTAAATATCCTTATTATTACTTAAGACGTCGTTCTATGCAGCTAAAATGAGTTTAAATCGAATTTATTAATTTTTGGTAATTTTAAAAAAGAGAGATTTTTATAATTGCCAGATTAAAAATGCGAGATTTTTATAATTGCCCAGGCTAAACTGTAGGAGATACAAATTTCTAAATATGCTTATTATGGTTTCAGACGTCGTTCTATGCAGCTAAAATGAATTTAAAACGAATTTATTAATTTTTGGTAATTTTATAAATGCGAGATTTTTAT
Source organism: Melanotus villosus (assembly GCA_963082815.1). Classification (NCBI taxonomy): domain Eukaryota; kingdom Metazoa; phylum Arthropoda; class Insecta; order Coleoptera; family Elateridae; genus Melanotus; species Melanotus villosus. Next base: position 17,310,132 of record OY720427.1, read on the forward strand.
AATTCTGCAGGCTAAACCGTAGGTGATACAAATTTCTAAATGTCCTTATTATTACTTAAGACGTCGTTCTATGCAGCTAAAATGAGTTTAAATCGAATTTATTAATTTTTGGTAATTTTAAAAAAGGCAGATTTTTATAATTGCCAGATCAAAAATGCGAGATTTTTATAATTTCCCAGGCTAAACTGTAGGAGATACAAATTTCTAAATATGCTTATTATGGTTTCAGACGTCGTTCTATGCAGCTAAAATGAAATTAAAACGAATTTATTAATTTTTGGTAATTTTATAAATGCGAGATTTTTATAATTCTGCAGGCTAAACCGTAGGTGATACAAATTTCTAAATGTCCTTATTATTACTTAAGACGTCGTTCTATGCAGCTAAAATGAGTTTAAATCGAATTTATTAATTTTTGGTAATTTTAAAAAAGAGAGATTTTTATAATTGCCAGATTAAAAATGCGAGATTTTTATAATTGCCCAGGCTAAACTGTAGGAGATACAAATTTCTAAATATGCTTATTATGGTTTCAGACGTCGTTCTATGCAGCTAAAATGAATTTAAAACGAATTTATTAATTTTTGGTAATTTTATAAATGCGGGATTTTTATAATTCTGCAGGCTAAACCGTAGGTGATACAAATTTCTAAATGTCCTTATTATTACTTAAGACGTCGTTCTATGCAGCTAAAATGAGTTTAAATCGAATTTATTAATTTTTGGTAATTTTATAAATGCGAGATTTTTATAATTCTGCAGGTTAAACCGTGGGTGATACAAATTTCTAAATGTCCTTATTATTACTTAAGACGTCGTTCTATGCAGCTAAAATGAGGTTAAGCCGAATTTATTTATTTTTGGTAATTTTAAAAAAGAGAGATTTATATTATTGCCAGATTAAAAATGCGAGATTTTTATAATTGCCCAGGCTATACTGTAGGAGATACAAATTTCTAAATATGGTTATTATGGTTTCACACGTCGTTCTATGCAGCTAGAATGAATTTAAAACGAATTTATTAATTTTTGGTAATTTTATAAATGCGAGATTTTTATAATTCCCCAGGCTAAACCGTAGGTGATACAAATTTCTAAATGTGCTTATTATTATTTAAGACGTCGTTCTATGCAGCTAAAATGAGTTTAAATCGAATTTATTAATTTTTGGTAATTTTATAAATGCGAGATTTTTATAATTCCCCAGGCTAAACCGTAGGTGATACAAATTTCTAAATGTGCTTATTATTATTTAAGACGTCGTTCTATGCAGCTAAAATGAATTTAAAACGAATTTATTAATTTTTGGTAATTTTATAAATGCGAGATTTTTATAATTCTGCAGGCTAAACCGTAGGTGATACAAATTTCTAAATGTCCTTATTATTACTTAAGACGTCGTTCTATGCAGCTAAAATGAGTTTAAATCGAATTTATTAATTTTTGGTAATTTTAAAAAAGGCAGATTTTTATAATTGCCAGATCAAAAATGCGAGATTTTTATAATTGCCCAGGCTAAACTGTAGGAGATACAAATTTCTAAATATGCTTATTATGGTTTCAGACGTCGTTCTATGCAGCTAAAATGAATTTAAAACGAATTTATTAATTTTTGGTAATTTTATAAATGCGAGATTTTTATAATTCTGCAGGCTAAACCGTAGGTGATACAAATTTCTAAATGTCCTTATTATTACTTAAGACGTCGTTCTATGCAGCTAAAATGAGTTTAAATCGAATTTATTAATTTTTGGTAATTTTAAAAAAGAGAGATTTTTATAATTGCCAGATTAAAAATGCGAGATTTTTATAATTGCCCAGGCTAAACTGTAGGAGATACAAATTTCTAAATATGCTTATTATGGTTTCAGACGTCGTTCTATGCAGCTAAAATGAATTTAAAACGAATTTATTAATTTTTGGTAATTTTATAAATGCGGGATTTTTATAATTCTGCAGGCTAAACCGTAGGTGATACAAATTTCTAAATGTCCTTATTATTACTTAAGACGTCGTTCTATGCAGCTAAAATGAGTTTAAATCGAATTTATTAATTTTTGGTAATTTTATAAATGCGAGATTTTTATAATTCTGCAGGTTAAACCGTGGGTGATACAAATTTCTAAATGTCCTTATTATTACTTAAGACGTCGTTCTATGCAGCTAAAATGAGTTTAAGCCGAATTTATTTATTTTTGGTAATTTTAAAAAAGAGAGATTTATATTATTGCCAGATTAAAAATGCGAGATTTTTATAATTGCCCAGGCTATACTGTAGGAGATACAAATTTCTAAATATGGTTATTATGGTTTCACACGTCGTTCTATGCAGCTAGAATGAATTTAAAACGAATTTATTAATTTTTGGTAATTTTATAAATGCGAGATTTTTATAATTCCCCAGGCTAAACCGTAGGTGATACAAATTTCTAAATGTGCTTATTATTATTTAAGACGTCGTTCTATGCAGCTAAAATGAGTTTAAATCGAATTTATTAATTTATGGTAATTTTAAAAAAGAGAGATTTTTATAATTGCCAGATTAAAAATGCGAGATTTTTATAATTGCCCAGGCTAAACTGTAGGAGATACGCATTTCTAAATATGCTTATTGTGGTTTCAGACGTCGTTCTATGCAGCTAAAATGAATTTAAAACGAAATTATTAATTTTTGGTAATTTTATAAATGCGAAATTTTTATAATTCCCCAGGCTAAACCGTAGGTGATACAAATTTCTAAATGTCCTTATTATTATTTAAGACGTCGTTCTATGCAGCTAAAATGAGTTTAAATCGAATTTATTAATTTTTGGTAATTTTAAAAAAGAGAGATTTTTATAATTGCCAGATTAAAAATGCGAGATTTTTATAATTGCCCAGGCTAAACCGTAGGAGATACAAATTTCTAAATATGCTTATTATGGTTTCAGACATCGTTCTATGCAGCTAAAATGAATTTAAAACGAATTTATTAATTTTTGGTAATTTTATAAATGCGAGATTTTCATAATTCTGCAGGCTAAACCGTAGGTGATACAAATTTCTAAATGTCCTTATTATTACTTAAGACGTCGTTCTATGCAGCTAAAATGAGTTTAAATCGAATTTATTAAATTTTGGTAATTTTAAAAAAGACAGATTTTTATAATTGCCAGATTAAAAATGCGAGATTTTTATAATTGCCCAGGCTAAACTGTAGGAGATACAAATTTCTAAATATGCTTATTATGGTTTCAGACGTCGTTCTATGCAGCTAAAATGAATTTAAAACGAATTTATTAATTTTTGGTAATTTTATAAATGCGAGATTTTTATAATTCTGCAGGCTAAACCGTAGGTGATACAAATTTCTAAATGTCCTTATTATTACTTAAGACGTCGTTCTATGCAGCTAAAATGAGTTTAAATCGTATTTATTAATTTTCGGTAATTTTAAAAAAGAGAGATTTTTATAATTGCCAGATTAAAAATGCGAGATTTTTATAATTGCCCAGGCTAAACTGTAGGAGATACAAATTTCTAAATATGCTTATTATGGTTTCAGACGTCGTTCTATGCAGCTAAAATGAATTTAAAACGAATTTATTAATTTTTGGTAATTTTATAAATGCGAGATTTTTATAATTCTGCAGGCTAAACCGTAGGTGATACAAATTTCTAAGTGTCCTTATTATTACTTGAGACGTCGTTCTATGCAGCTAAAATGAGTTTAAATCGAATTTATTAATTTTTGGTAATTTTAAAAAAGGCAGATTTTTATAATTGCCAGATTAAAAATGCGAGATTTTTATAATTGCCCAGGCAAAACTGTAGGAGATACAAATTTCTAAATATGCTTATTATGGTTTCAGACGTCGTTCTATGCAGCTAAAATGAATTTAAAACGAATTTATTAATTTTTGGTAATTTTATAAATGCGAGATTTTTATAATTCTGCAGGCTAAACCGTAGGTGATACAAATTTCTAAATGTCCTTATTATTACTTAAGACGTCGTTCTATGCAGCTAAAATGAGTTTAAATCGAATTTATTAATTTTTGGTAATTTTAAAAAAGGCAGATTTTTATAATTGCCAGATTAAAAATGCGAGATTTTTATAATTGCCCAGGCTAAACTGTAGGAGATACAAATTTCTAAATATGCTTATTATGGTTTCAGACGTCGTTCTAGGCAGCTAAAATGTATTTAAAACGAATTTATTAATTTTTGGTAATTTTATAAATGCGAGATTTTTATAATTCTGCAGGCTAAACGGTAGGTGATACAAATTTCTAAATGTCCTTATTATTACTTAAGACGTCGTTCTATGCAGCTAGAATGAATTTAAAACGAATTTATTAATTTTTGGTAATTTTATAAATGCGAGATTTTTATAATTCCCCAGGCTAAACCGTAGGTGATACAAATTTCTAAATGTGCTTATTATTATTTAAGACGTCGTTCTATGCAGCTAAAATGAGTTTAAATCGAATTTATTAATTTATGGTAATTTTAAAAAAGAGAGATTTTTATAATTGCCAGATTAAAAATGCGAGATTTTTATAATTGCCCAGGCTAAACTGTAGGAGATACGCATTTCTAAATATGCTTATTGTGGTTTCAGACGTCGTTCTATGCAGCTAAAATGAATTTAAAGCGAAATTATTAATTTTTGGTAATTTTATAAATGCGAGATTTTTATAATTCCCCAGGCTAAACCGTAGGTGATACAAATTTCTAAATGACCTTATTATTATTTAAGACGTCGTTCTATGCAGCTAAAATGAGTTTAAATCGAATTTATTAATTTTTGGTAATTTTAAAAAAGAGAGATTTTTATAATTGCCAGATTAAAAATGCGAGATTTTTATAATTGCCCAGGCTAAACCGTAGGAGATACAAATTTCTAAATATGCTTATTATGGTTTCAGACGTCGTTCTATGCAGCTAAAATGAATTTAAAACGAATTTATTAATTTTTGGTAATTTTATAAATGCGAGATTTTCATAATTCTGCAGGCTAAACCGTAGGTGATACAAATTTCTAAATGTCCTTATTATTACTTAAGACGTCGTTCTATGCAGCTAAAATGAGTTTAAATCGAATTTATTAATTTTTGGTAATTTTAAAAAAGAGAGATTTTTATAATTGCCAGATTAAAAATGCGAGATTTTTATAATTGCCCAGGCTAAACCGTAGGAGATACAAATTTCTAAATATGCTTATTATGGTTTCAGACGTCGTTCTATGCAGCTAGAATGAATTTAAAACGAATTTATTAATTTTTGGTAATTTTATAAATGCGAGATTTTTATAATTCCCCAGGCTAAACCGTAGGTGATACAAATTTCTAAATGTGCTTATTATTATTTAAGACGTCGTTCTATGCAGCTAAAATGAGTTTAAATCGAATTTATTAATTTATGGTAATTTTAAAAAAGAGAGATTTTTATAATTGCCAGATTAAAAATGCGAGATTTTTATAATTGCCCAGGCTAAACCGTAGGAGATACAAATTTCTAAATATGCTTATTATGGTTTCAGACGTCGTTCTATGCAGCTAGAATGAATTTAAAACGAATTTATTAATTTTTGGTAATTTTATAAATGCGAGATTTTTATAATTCCCCAGGCTAAACCGTAGGTGATACAAATTTCTAAATGTGCTTATTATTATTTAAGACGTCGTTCTATGCAGCTAAAATGAGTTTAAATCGAATTTATTAATTTATGGTAATTTTAAAAAAGAGAGATTTTTATAATTGCCAGATTAAAAATGCGAGATTTTTATAATTGCCCAGGCTAAACTGTAGGAGATACGCATTTCTAAATATGCTTATTGTGGTTTCAGACGTCGTTCTATGCAGCTAAAATGAATTTAAAGCGAAATTATTAATTTTTGGTAATTTTATAAATGCGAGATTTTTATAATTCCCCAGGCTAAACCGTAGGTGATACAAATTTCTAAATGACCTTATTATTATTTAAGACGTCGTTCTATGCAGCTAAAATGAGTTTAAATCGAATTTATTAATTTTTGGTAATTTTAAAAAAGAGAGATTTTTATAATTGCCAGATTAAAAATGCGAGATTTTTATAATTGCCCAGGCAAAACCGTAGGAGATACAAATTTCTAAATATGCTTATTATGGTTTCAGACGTCGTTCTATGCAGCTAAAATGAATTTAAAACGAATTTATTAATTTTTGGTAATTTTATAAATGCGAGATTTTCATAATTCTGCAGGCTAAACCGTAGGTGATACAAATTTCTAAATGTCCTTATTATTACTTAAGACGTCGTTCTATGCAGCTAAAATGAGTTTAAATCGAATTTATTAAATTTTGGTAATTTTAAAAAAGACAGATTTTTATAATTGCCAGATTAAAAATGCGAGATTTTTATAATTGCCCAGGCTAAACTGTAGGAGATACAAATTTCTAAATATGCTTATTATGGTTTCAGACGTCGTTCTATGCAGCTAAAATGAATTTAAAACGAATTTATTAATTTTTGGTAATTTTATAAATGCGAGATTTTTATAATTCTGCAGGCTAAACCGTAGGTGATACAAATTTCTAAATGTCCTTATTATTACTTAAGACGTCGTTCTATGCAGCTAAAATGAGTTTAAATCGTATTTATTAATTTTCGGTAATTTTAAAAAAGAGAGATTTTTATAATTGCCAGATTAAAAATGCGAGATTTTTATAATTGCCCAGGCTAAACTGTAGGAGATACAAATTTCTAAATATGCTTATTATGGTTTCAGACGTCGTTCTATGCAGCTAAAATGAATTTAAAACGAATTTATTAATTTTTGGTAATTTTATAAATGCGAGATTTTTATAATTCTGCAGGCTAAACCGTAGGTGATACAAATTTCTAAGTGTCCTTATTATTACTTGAGACGTCGTTCTATGCAGCTAAAATGAGTTTAAATCGAATTTATTAATTTTTGGTAATTTTAAAAAAGGCAGATTTTTATAATTGCCAGATTAAAAATGCGAGATTTTTATAATTGCCCAGGCAAAACTGTAGGAGATACAAATTTCTAAATATGCTTATTATGGTTTCAGACGTCGTTCTATGCAGCTAAAATGAATTTAAAACGAATTTATTAATTTTTGGTAATTTTATAAATGCGAGATTTTTATAATTCTGCAGGCTAAACCGTAGGTGATACAAATTTCTAAATGTCCTTATTATTACTTAAGACGTCGTTCTATGCAGCTAAAATGAGTTTAAATCGAATTTATTAATTTTTGGTAATTTTAAAAAAGGCAGATTTTTATAATTGCCAGATTAAAAATGCGAGATTTTTATAATTGCCCAGGCTAAACTGTAGGAGATACAAATTTCTAAATATGCTTATTATGGTTTCAGACGTCGTTCTAGGCAGCTAAAATGAATTTAAAACGAATTTATTAATTTTTGGTAATTTTATAAATGCGAGATTTTTATAATTCTGCAGGCTAAACGGTAGGTGATACAAATTTCTAAATGTCCTTATTATTACTTAAGACGTCGTTCTATGCAGCTAAAATGAGTTTAAATCGAATTTATTAATTTTTGGTAATTTTAAAAAAGGCAGATTTTTATAATTGCCAGATTAAAAATGCGAGATTTTTATAATTGCCCAGGAAAAACTGTAGGAGATACAAATTTCTAAATATGCTTATTATGGTTTCACACGTCGTTCTATGCAGCTAAAATGAATTTAAAACGAATTTATTAATTTTTGGTAATTTTATAAATGCGAGATTTTTATAATTCTGCAGGCTAAACCGTAGGTGATACAAATTTCTAAATGTCCTTATTATTACTTAAAACGTCGTTCTATGCAGCTAAAATGAGTTTAAATCGAATTTATTAATTTTTGGTAATTTTAAAAAAGAGAGATTTTTATAATTGCCTGATTAAAAATTGCGAGATTTTTATAATTGCCTAGGCTAAACTGTGGGAGATACAAATTTCTAAATATGCTTATTATGGTTTCAGACGTCGTTCTATGCAGCTAAAATGAATTTAAAACGAATTTATTAATTTTTGGTAATTTTATAAATGCGAGATTTTCATAATTCTGCAGGCTAAACCGTAGGTGATACAAATTTCTAAATGTCCTTATTATTTCTTAAGACGTCGTTCTATGCAGCTAAAATGAGTTTAAATCGAATTTATTAATTTTTGGTAATTTTAAAAAAGACAGATTTTTATAATTGCCAGATTAAAAATGCGAGATTTTTATAATTGCCCAGGCTAAACTGTAGGAGATACAAATTTCTAAATATGCTTATTATGGTTTCAGACGTCGTTCTATGCAGCTAAAATGAATTTAAAACGAATTTATTAATTTTTGGTAATTTTATAAATGCGGGATTTTTATAATTCTGCAGGCTAAACCGTAGGTGATACAAATTTCTAAATGTCCTTATTATTACTTAAGACGTCGTTCTATGCAGCTAAAATGAGTTTAAATCGAATTTATTAATTTTTGGTAATTTTATAAATGCGAGATTTTTATAATTCTGCAGGTTAAACCGTGGGTGATACAAATTTCTAAATGTCCTTATTATTACTTAAGACGTCGTTCTATGCAGCTAAAATGAGTTTAAGCCGAATTTATTTATTTTTGGTAATTTTAAAAAAGAGAGATTTATATTATTGCCAGATTAAAAATGCGAGATTTTTATAATTGCCCAGGCTATACTGTAGGAGATACAAATTTCTAAATATGGTTATTATGGTTTCACACGTCGTTCTATGCAGCTAGAATGAATTTAAAACGAATTTATTAATTTTTGGTAATTTTATAAATGCGAGATTTTTATAATTCCCCAGGCTAAACCGTAGGTGATACAAATTTCTAAATGTGCTTATTATTATTTAAGACGTCGTTCTATGCAGCTAAAATGAGTTTAAATCGAATTTATTAATTTATGGTAATTTTAAAAAAGAGAGATTTTTATAATTGCCAGATTAAAAATGCGAGATTTTTATAATTGCCCAGGCTAAACTGTAGGAGATACGCATTTCTAAATATGCTTATTGTGGTTTCAGACGTCGTTCTATGCAGCTAAAATGAATTTAAAACGAAATTATTAATTTTTGGTAATTTTATAAATGCGAGATTTTTATAATTCCCCAGGCTAAACCGTAGGTGATACAAATTTCTAAATTTCCTTATTATTATTTAAGACGTCGTTCTATGCAGCTAAAATGAGTTTAAATCGAATTTATTAATTTTTGGTAATTTTAAAAAAGAGAGATTTTTATAATTGCCAGATTAAAAATGCGAGATTTTTATAATTGCCCAGGCTAAACCGTAGGAGATACAAATTTCTAAATATGCTTATTATGGTTTCAGACATCGTTCTATGCAGCTAAAATGAATTTAAAACGAATTTATTAATTTTTGGTAATTTTATAAATGCGAGATTTTCATAATTCTGCAGGCTAAACCGTAGGTGATACAAATTTCTAAATGTCCTTATTATTACTTAAGACGTCGTTCTATGCAGCTAAAATGAGTTTAAATCGAATTTATTAAATTTTGGTAATTTTAAAAAAGACAGATTTTTATAATTGCCAGATTAAAAATGCGAGATTTTTATAATTGCCCAGGCTAAACTGTAGGAGATACAAATTTCTAAATATGCTTATTATGGTTTCAGACGTCGTTCTATGCAGCTAAAATGAATTTAAAACGAATTTATTAATTTTTGGTAATTTTATAAATGCGAGATTTTTATAATTCTGCAGGCTAAACCGTAGGTGATACAAATTTCTAAATGTCCTTATTATTACTTAAGACGTCGTTCTATGCAGCTAAAATGAGTTTAAATCGTATTTATTAATTTTCGGTAATTTTAAAAAAGAGAGATTTTTATAATTGCCAGATTAAAAATGCGAGATTTTTATAATTGCCCAGGCTAAACTGTAGGAGATACAAATTTCTAAATATGCTTATTATGGTTTCAGACGTCGTTCTATACAGCTAAAATGAATTTAAAACGAATTTATTAATTTTTGGTAATTTTATAAATGCGAGATTTTTATAATTCTGCAGGCTAAACCGTAGGTGATACAAATTTCTAAGTGTCCTTATTATTACTTGAGACGTCGTTCTATGCAGCTAAAATGAGTTTAAATCGAATTTATTAATTTTTGGTAATTTTAAAAAAGGCAGATTTTTATAATTGCCAGATTAAAAATGCGAGATTTTTATAATTGCCCAGGCAAAACTGTAGGAGATACAAATTTCTAAATATGCTTATTATGGTTTCAGACGTCGTTCTATGCAGCTAAAATGAATTTAAAACGAATTTATTAATTTTTGGTAATTTTATAAATGCGAGATTTTTATAATTCTGCAGGCTAAACCGTAGGTGATACAAATTTCTAAATGTCCTTATTATTACTTAAGACGTCGTTCTATGCAGCTAAAATGAGTTTAAATCGAATTTATTAATTTTTGGTAATTTTAAAAAAGGCAGATTTTTATAATTGCCAGATTAAAAATGCGAGATTTTTATAATTGCCTAGGCTAAACTGTGGGAGATACAAATTTCTAAATATGCTTATTATGGTTTCAGACGTCGTTCTATGCAGCTAAAATGAATTTAAAACGAATTTATTAATTTTTGGTAATTTTATAAATGCGAGATTTTCATAATTCTGCAGGCTAAACCGTAGGTGATACAAATTTCTAAATGTCCTTATTATTTCTTAAGACGTCGTTCTATGCAGCTAAAATGAGTTTAAATCGAATTTATTAATTTTTGGTAATTTTAAAAAAGACAGATTTTTATAATTGCCAGATTAAAAATGCGAGATTTTTATAATTGCCCAGGCTAAACTGTAGGAGATACAAATTTCTAAATATGCTTATTATGGTTTCAGACGTCGTTCTATGCAGCTAAAATGAATTTAAAACGAATTTATTAATTTTTGGTAATTTTATAAATGCGGGATTTTTATAATTCTGCAGGCTAAACCGTAGGTGATACAAATTTCTAAATGTCCTTATTATTACTTAAGACGTCGTTCTATGCAGCTAAAATGAGTTTAAATCGAATTTATTAATTTTTGGTAATTTTATAAATGCGAGATTTTTATAATTCTGCAGGTTAAACCGTGGGTGATACAAATTTCTAAATGTCCTTATTATTACTTAAGACGTCGTTCTATGCAGCTAAAATGAGTTTAAGCCGAATTTATTTATTTTTGGTAATTTTAAAAAAGAGAGATTTATATTATTGCCAGATTAAAAATGCGAGATTTTTATAATTGCCCAGGCTATACTGTAGGAGATACAAATTTCTAAATATGGTTATTATGGTTTCACACGTCGTTCTATGCAGCTAGAATGAATTTAAAACGAATTTATTAATTTTTGGTAATTTTATAAATGCGAGATTTTTATAATTCCCCAGGCTAAACCGTAGGTGATACAAATTTCTAAATGTGCTTATTATTATTTAAGACGTCGTTCTATGCAGCTAAAATGAGTTTAAATCGAATTTATTAATTTATGGTAATTTTAAAAAAGAGAGATTTTTATAATTGCCAGATTAAAAATGCGAGATTTTTATAATTGCCCAGGCTAAACTGTAGGAGATACGCATTTCTAAATATGCTTATTGTGGTTTCAGACGTCGTTCTATGCAGCTAAAATGAATTTAAAACGAAATTATTAATTTTTGGTAATTTTATAAATGCGAGATTTTTATAATTCCCCAGGCTAAACCGTAGGTGATACAAATTTCTAAATTTCCTTATTATTATTTAAGACGTCGTTCTATGCAGCTAAAATGAGTTTAAATCGAATTTATTAATTTTTGGTAATTTTAAAAAAGAGAGATTTTTATAATTGCCAGATTAAAAATGCGAGATTTTTATAATTGCCCAGGCTAAACCGTAGGAGATACAAATTTCTAAATATGCTTATTATGGTTTCAGACATCGTTCTATGCAGCTAAAATGAATTTAAAACGAATTTATTAATTTTTGGTAATTTTATAAATGCGAGATTTTCATAATTCTGCAGGCTAAACCGTAGGTGATACAAATTTCTAAATGTCCTTATTATTACTTAAGACGTCGTTCTATGCAGCTAAAATGAGTTTAAATCGAATTTATTAAATTTTGGTAATTTTAAAAAAGACAGATTTTTATAATTGCCAGATTAAAAATGCGAGATTTTTATAATTGCCCAGGCTAAACTGTAGGAGATACAAATTTCTAAATATGCTTATTATGGTTTCAGACGTCGTTCTATGCAGCTAAAATGAATTTAAAACGAATTTATTAATTTTTGGTAATTTTATAAATGCGAGATTTTTATAATTCTGCAGGCTAAACCGTAGGTGATACAAATTTCTAAATGTCCTTATTATTACTTAAGACGTCGTTCTATGCAGCTAAAATGAGTTTAAATCGTATTTATTAATTTTCGGTAATTTTAAAAAAGAGAGATTTTTATAATTGCCAGATTAAAAATGCGAGATTTTTATAATTGCCCAGGCTAAACTGTAGGAGATACAAATTTCTAAATATGCTTATTATGGTTTCAGACGTCGTTCTATACAGCTAAAATGAATTTAAAACGAATTTATTAATTTTTGGTAATTTTATAAATGCGAGATTTTTATAATTCTGCAGGCTAAACCGTAGGTGATACAAATTTCTAAGTGTCCTTATTATTACTTGAGACGTCGTTCTATGCAGCTAAAATGAGTTTAAATCGAATTTATTAATTTTTGGTAATTTTAAAAAAGGCAGATTTTTATAATTGCCAGATTAAAAATGCGAGATTTTTATAATTGCCCAGGCAAAACTGTAGGAGATACAAATTTCTAAATATGCTTATTATGGTTTCAGACGTCGTTCTATGCAGCTAAAATGAATTTAAAACGAATTTATTAATTTTTGGTAATTTTATAAATGCGAGATTTTTATAATTCTGCAGGCTAAACCGTAGGTGATACAAATTTCTAAATGTCCTTATTATTACTTAAGACGTCGTTCTATGCAGCTAAAATGAGTTTAAATCGAATTTATTAATTTTTGGTAATTTTAAAAAAGGCAGATTTTTATAATTGCCAGATTAAAAATGCGAGATTTTTATAATTGCCCAGGCTAAACTGTAGGAGATACAAATTTCTAAATATGCTTATTATGGTTTCAGACGTCGTTCTAGGCAGCTAAAATGAATTTAAAACGAATTTATTAATTTTTGGTAATTTTATAAATGCGAGATTTTTATAATTCTGCAGGCTAAACGGTAGGTGATACAAATTTCTAAATGTCCTTATTATTACTTAAGACGTCGTTCTATGCAGCTAGAATGAATTTAAAACGAATTTATTAATTTTTGGTAATTTTATAAATGCGAGATTTTTATAATTCCCCAGGCTAAACCGTAGGTGATACAAATTTCTAAATGTGCTTATTATTATTTAAGACGTCGTTCTATGCAGCTAAAATGAGTTTAAATCGAATTTATTAATTTATGGTAATTTTAAAAAAGAGAGATTTTTATAATTGCCAGATTAAAAATGCGAGATTTTTATAATTGCCCAGGCTAAACTGTAGGAGATACGCATTTCTAAATATGCTTATTGTGGTTTCAGACGTCGTTCTATGCAGCTAAAATGAATTTAAAGCGAAATTATTAATTTTTGGTAATTTTATAAATGCGAGATTTTTATAATTCCCCAGGCTAAACCGTAGGTGATACAAATTTCTAAATGACCTTATTATTATTTAAGACGTCGTTCTATGCAGCTAAAATGAGTTTAAATCGAATTTATTAATTTTTGGTAATTTTAAAAAAGAGAGATTTTTATAATTGCCAGATTAAAAATGCGAGATTTTTATAATTGCCCAGGCTAAACCGTAGGAGATACAAATTTCTAAATATGCTTATTATGGTTTCAGACGTCGTTCTATGCAGCTAAAATGAATTTAAAACGAATTTATTAATTTTTGGTAATTTTATAAATGCGAGATTTTCATAATTCTGCAGGCTAAACCGTAGGTGATACAAATTTCTAAATGTCCTTATTATTACTTAAGACGTCGTTCTATGCAGCTAAAATGAGTTTAAATCGAATTTATTAAATTTTGGTAATTTTAAAAAAGACAGATTTTTATAATTGCCAGATTAAAAATGCGAGATTTTTATAATTGCCCAGGCTAAACTGTAGGAGATACAAATTTCTAAATATGCTTATTATGGTTTCAGACGTCGTTCTATGCAGCTAAAATGAATTTAAAACGAATTTATTAATTTTTGGTAATTTTATAAATGCGAGATTTTTATAATTCTGCAGGCTAAACCGTAGGTGATACAAATTTCTAAATGTCCTTATTATTACTTAAGACGTCGTTCTATGCAGCTAAAATGAGTTTAAATCGTATTTATTAATTTTCGGTAATTTTAAAAAAGAGAGATTTTTATAATTGCCAGATTAAAAATGCGAGATTTTTATAATTGCCCAGGCTAAACTGTAGGAGATACAAATTTCTAAATATGCTTATTATGGTTTCAGACGTCGTTCTATGCAGCTAAAATGAATTTAAAACGAATTTATTAATTTTTGGTAATTTTATAAATGCGAGATTTTTATAATTCTGCAGGCTAAACCGTAGGTGATACAAATTTCTAAGTGTCCTTATTATTACTTGAGACGTCGTTCTATGCAGCTAAAATGAGTTTAAATCGAATTTATTAATTTTTGGTAATTTTAAAAAAGGCAGATTTTTATAATTGCCAGATTAAAAATGCGAGATTTTTATAATTGCCCAGGCAAAACTGTAGGAGATACAAATTTCTAAATATGCTTATTATGGTTTCAGACGTCGTTCTATGCAGCTAAAATGAATTTAAAACGAATTTATTAATTTTTGGTAATTTTATAAATGCGAGATTTTTATAATTCTGCAGGCTAAACCGTAGGTGATACAAATTTCTAAATGTCCTTATTATTACTTAAAACGTCGTTCTATGCAGCTAAAATGAGTTTAAATCGAATTTATTAATTTTTGGTAATTTTAAAAAAGAGAGATTTTTATAATTGCCTGATTAAAAATTGCGAGATTTTTATAATTGCCTAGGCTAAACTGTGGGAGATACAAATTTCTAAATATGCTTATTATGGTTTCAGACGTCGTTCTATGCAGCTAAAATGAATTTAAAACGAATTTATTAATTTTTGGTAATTTTATAAATGCGAGATTTTCATAATTCTGCAGGCTAAACCGTAGGTGATACAAATTTCTAAATGTCCTTATTATTTCTTAAGACGTCGTTCTATGCAGCTAAAATGAGTTTAAATCGAATTTATTAATTTTTGGTAATTTTAAAAAAGACAGATTTTTATAATTGCCAGATTAAAAATGCGAGATTTTTATAATTGCCCAGGCTAAACTGTAGGAGATACAAATTTCTAAATATGCTTATTATGGTTTCAGACGTCGTTCTATGCAGCTAAAATGAATTTAAAACGAATTTATTAATTTTTGGTAATTTTATAAATGCGGGATTTTTATAATTCTGCAGGCTAAACCGTAGGTGATACAAATTTCTAAATGTCCTTATTATTACTTAAGACGTCGTTCTATGCAGCTAAAATGAGTTTAAATCGAATTTATTAATTTTTGGTAATTTTATAAATGCGAGATTTTTATAATTCTGCAGGTTAAACCGTGGGTGATACAAATTTCTAAATGTCCTTATTATTACTTAAGACGTCGTTCTATGCAGCTAAAATGAGTTTAAGCCGAATTTATTTATTTTTGGTAATTTTAAAAAAGAGAGATTTATATTATTGCCAGATTAAAAATGCGAGATTTTTATAATTGCCCAGGCTATACTGTAGGAGATACAAATTTCTAAATATGGTTATTATGGTTTCACACGTCGTTCTATGCAGCTAGAATGAATTTAAAACGAATTTATTAATTTTTGGTAATTTTATAAATGCGAGATTTTTATAATTCCCCAGGCTAAACCGTAGGTGATACAAATTTCTAAATGTGCTTATTATTATTTAAGACGTCGTTCTATGCAGCTAAAATGAGTTTAAATCGAATTTATTAATTTATGGTAATTTTAAAAAAGAGAGATTTTTATAATTGCCAGATTAAAAATGCGAGATTTTTATAATTGCCCAGGCTAAACTGTAGGAGATACGCATTTCTAAATATGCTTATTGTGGTTTCAGACGTCGTTCTATGCAGCTAAAATGAATTTAAAACGAAATTATTAATTTTTGGTAATTTTATAAATGCGAGATTTTTATAATTCCCCAGGCTAAACCGTAGGTGATACAAATTTCTAAATTTCCTTATTATTATTTAAGACGTCGTTCTATGCAGCTAAAATGAGTTTAAATCGAATTTATTAATTTTTGGTAATTTTAAAAAAGAGAGATTTTTATAATTGCCAGATTAAAAATGCGAGATTTTTATAATTGCCCAGGCTAAACCGTAGGAGATACAAATTTCTAAATATGCTTATTATGGTTTCAGACATCGTTCTATGCAGCTAAAATGAATTTAAAACGAATTTATTAATTTTTGGTAATTTTATAAATGCGAGATTTTCATAATTCTGCAGGCTAAACCGTAGGTGATACAAATTTCTAAATGTCCTTATTATTACTTAAGACGTCGTTCTATGCAGCTAAAATGAGTTTAAATCGAATTTATTAAATTTTGGTAATTTTAAAAAAGACAGATTTTTATAATTGCCAGATTAAAAATGCGAGATTTTTATAATTGCCCAGGCTAAACTGTAGGAGATACAAATTTCTAAATATGCTTATTATGGTTTCAGACGTCGTTCTATGCAGCTAAAATGAATTTAAAACGAATTTATTAATTTTTGGTAATTTTATAAATGCGAGATTTTTATAATTCTGCAGGCTAAACCGTAGGTGATACAAATTTCTAAATGTCCTTATTATTACTTAAGACGTCGTTCTATGCAGCTAAAATGAGTTTAAATCGTATTTATTAATTTTCGGTAATTTTAAAAAAGAGAGATTTTTATAATTGCCAGATTAAAAATGCGAGATTTTTATAATTGCCCAGGCTAAACTGTAGGAGATACAAATTTCTAAATATGCTTATTATGGTTTCAGACGTCGTTCTATACAGCTAAAATGAATTTAAAACGAATTTATTAATTTTTGGTAATTTTATAAATGCGAGATTTTTATAATTCTGCAGGCTAAACCGTAGGTGATACAAATTTCTAAGTGTCCTTATTATTACTTGAGACGTCGTTCTATGCAGCTAAAATGAGTTTAAATCGAATTTATTAATTTTTGGTAATTTTAAAAAAGGCAGATTTTTATAATTGCCAGATTAAAAATGCGAGATTTTTATAATTGCCCAGGCAAAACTGTAGGAGATACAAATTTCTAAATATGCTTATTATGGTTTCAGACGTCGTTCTATGCAGCTAAAATGAATTTAAAACGAATTTATTAATTTTTGGTAATTTTATAAATGCGAGATTTTTATAATTCTGCAGGCTAAACCGTAGGTGATACAAATTTCTAAATGTCCTTATTATTACTTAAGACGTCGTTCTATGCAGCTAAAATGAGTTTAAATCGAATTTATTAATTTTTGGTAATTTTAAAAAAGGCAGATTTTTATAATTGCCAGATTAAAAATGCGAGATTTTTATAATTGCCTAGGCTAAACTGTGGGAGATACAAATTTCTAAATATGCTTATTATGGTTTCAGACGTCGTTCTATGCAGCTAAAATGAATTTAAAACGAATTTATTAATTTTTGGTAATTTTATAAATGCGAGATTTTCATAATTCTGCAGGCTAAACCGTAGGTGATACAAATTTCTAAATGTCCTTATTATTTCTTAAGACGTCGTTCTATGCAGCTAAAATGAGTTTAAATCGAATTTATTAATTTTTGGTAATTTTAAAAAAGACAGATTTTTATAATTGCCAGATTAAAAATGCGAGATTTTTATAATTGCCCAGGCTAAACTGTAGGAGATACAAATTTCTAAATATGCTTATTATGGTTTCAGACGTCGTTCTATGCAGCTAAAATGAATTTAAAACGAATTTATTAATTTTTGGTAATTTTATAAATGCGGGATTTTTATAATTCTGCAGGCTAAACCGTAGGTGATACAAATTTCTAAATGTCCTTATTATTACTTAAGACGTCGTTCTATGCAGCTAAAATGAGTTTAAATCGAATTTATTAATTTTTGGTAATTTTATAAATGCGAGATTTTTATAATTCTGCAGGTTAAACCGTGGGTGATACAAATTTCTAAATGTCCTTATTATTACTTAAGACGTCGTTCTATGCAGCTAAAATGAGTTTAAGCCGAATTTATTTATTTTTGGTAATTTTAAAAAAGAGAGATTTATATTATTGCCAGATTAAAAATGCGAGATTTTTATAATTGCCCAGGCTATACTGTAGGAGATACAAATTTCTAAATATGGTTATTATGGTTTCACACGTCGTTCTATGCAGCTAGAATGAATTTAAAACGAATTTATTAATTTTTGGTAATTTTATAAATGCGAGATTTTTATAATTCCCCAGGCTAAACCGTAGGTGATACAAATTTCTAAATGTGCTTATTATTATTTAAGACGTCGTTCTATGCAGCTAAAATGAGTTTAAATCGAATTTATTAATTTATGGTAATTTTAAAAAAGAGAGATTTTTATAATTGCCAGATTAAAAATGCGAGATTTTTATAATTGCCCAGGCTAAACTGTAGGAGATACGCATTTCTAAATATGCTTATTGTGGTTTCAGACGTCGTTCTATGCAGCTAAAATGAATTTAAAACGAAATTATTAATTTTTGGTAATTTTATAAATGCGAGATTTTTATAATTCCCCAGGCTAAACCGTAGGTGATACAAATTTCTAAATTTCCTTATTATTATTTAAGACGTCGTTCTATGCAGCTAAAATGAGTTTAAATCGAATTTATTAATTTTTGGTAATTTTAAAAAAGAGAGATTTTTATAATTGCCAGATTAAAAATGCGAGATTTTTATAATTGCCCAGGCTAAACCGTAGGAGATACAAATTTCTAAATATGCTTATTATGGTTTCAGACATCGTTCTATGCAGCTAAAATGAATTTAAAACGAATTTATTAATTTTTGGTAATTTTATAAATGCGAGATTTTCATAATTCTGCAGGCTAAACCGTAGGTGATACAAATTTCTAAATGTCCTTATTATTACTTAAGACGTCGTTCTATGCAGCTAAAATGAGTTTAAATCGAATTTATTAAATTTTGGTAATTTTAAAAAAGACAGATTTTTATAATTGCCAGATTAAAAATGCGAGATTTTTATAATTGCCCAGGCTAAACTGTAGGAGATACAAATTTCTAAATATGCTTATTATGGTTTCAGACGTCGTTCTATGCAGCTAAAATGAATTTAAAACGAATTTATTAATTTTTGGTAATTTTATAAATGCGAGATTTTTATAATTCTGCAGGCTAAACCGTAGGTGATACAAATTTCTAAATGTCCTTATTATTACTTAAGACGTCGTTCTATGCAGCTAAAATGAGTTTAAATCGTATTTATTAATTTTCGGTAATTTTAAAAAAGAGAGATTTTTATAATTGCCAGATTAAAAATGCGAGATTTTTATAATTGCCCAGGCTAAACTGTAGGAGATACAAATTTCTAAATATGCTTATTATGGTTTCAGACGTCGTTCTATACAGCTAAAATGAATTTAAAACGAATTTATTAATTTTTGGTAATTTTATAAATGCGAGATTTTTATAATTCTGCAGGCTAAACCGTAGGTGATACAAATTTCTAAGTGTCCTTATTATTACTTGAGACGTCGTTCTATGCAGCTAAAATGAGTTTAAATCGAATTTATTAATTTTTGGTAATTTTAAAAAAGGCAGATTTTTATAATTGCCAGATTAAAAATGCGAGATTTTTATAATTGCCCAGGCAAAACTGTAGGAGATACAAATTTCTAAATATGCTTATTATGGTTTCAGACGTCGTTCTATGCAGCTAAAATGAATTTAAAACGAATTTATTAATTTTTGGTAATTTTATAAATGCGAGATTTTTATAATTCTGCAGGCTAAACCGTAGGTGATACAAATTTCTAAATGTCCTTATTATTACTTAAGACGTCGTTCTATGCAGCTAAAATGAGTTTAAATCGAATTTATTAATTTTTGGTAATTTTAAAAAAGGCAGATTTTTATAATTGCCAGATTAAAAATGCGAGATTTTTATAATTGCCCAGGCTAAACTGTAGGAGATACAAATTTCTAAATATGCTTATTATGGTTTCAGACGTCGTTCTAGGCAGCTAAAATGAATTTAAAACGAATTTATTAATTTTTGGTAATTTTATAAATGCGAGATTTTTATAATTCTGCAGGCTAAACGGTAGGTGATACAAATTTCTAAATGTCCTTATTATTACTTAAGACGTCGTTCTATGCAGCTAGAATGAATTTAAAACGAATTTATTAATTTTTGGTAATTTTATAAATGCGAGATTTTTATAATTCCCCAGGCTAAACCGTAGGTGATACAAATTTCTAAATGTGCTTATTATTATTTAAGACGTCGTTCTATGCAGCTAAAATGAGTTTAAATCGAATTTATTAATTTATGGTAATTTTAAAAAAGAGAGATTTTTATAATTGCCAGATTAAAAATGCGAGATTTTTATAATTGCCCAGGCTAAACTGTAGGAGATACGCATTTCTAAATATGCTTATTGTGGTTTCAGACGTCGTTCTATGCAGCTAAAATGAATTTAAAGCGAAATTATTAATTTTTGGTAATTTTATAAATGCGAGATTTTTATAATTCCCCAGGCTAAACCGTAGGTGATACAAATTTCTAAATGACCTTATTATTATTTAAGACGTCGTTCTATGCAGCTAAAATGAGTTTAAATCGAATTTATTAATTTTTGGTAATTTTAAAAAAGAGAGATTTTTATAATTGCCAGATTAAAAATGCGAGATTTTTATAATTGCCCAGGCTAAACCGTAGGAGATACAAATTTCTAAATATGCTTATTATGGTTTCAGACGTCGTTCTATGCAGCTAAAATGAATTTAAAACGAATTTATTAATTTTTGGTAATTTTATAAATGCGAGATTTTCATAATTCTGCAGGCTAAACCGTAGGTGATACAAATTTCTAAATGTCCTTATTATTACTTAAGACGTCGTTCTATGCAGCTAAAATGAGTTTAAATCGAATTTATTAAATTTTGGTAATTTTAAAAAAGACAGATTTTTATAATTGCCAGATTAAAAATGCGAGATTTTTATAATTGCCCAGGCTAAACTGTAGGAGATACAAATTTCTAAATATGCTTATTATGGTTTCAGACGTCGTTCTATGCAGCTAAAATGAATTTAAAACGAATTTATTAATTTTTGGTAATTTTATAAATGCGAGATTTTTATAATTCTGCAGGCTAAACCGTAGGTGATACAAATTTCTAAATGTCCTTATTATTACTTAAGACGTCGTTCTATGCAGCTAAAATGAGTTTAAATCGTATTTATTAATTTTCGGTAATTTTAAAAAAGAGAGATTTTTATAATTGCCAGATTAAAAATGCGAGATTTTTATAATTGCCCAGGCTAAACTGTAGGAGATACAAATTTCTAAATATGCTTATTATGGTTTCAGACGTCGTTCTATGCAGCTAAAATGAATTTAAAACGAATTTATTAATTTTTGGTAATTTTATAAATGCGAGATTTTTATAATTCTGCAGGCTAAACCGTAGGTGATACAAATTTCTAAGTGTCCTTATTATTACTTGAGACGTCGTTCTATGCAGCTAAAATGAGTTTAAATCGAATTTATTAATTTTTGGTAATTTTAAAAAAGGCAGATTTTTATAATTGCCAGATTAAAAATGCGAGATTTTTATAATTGCCCAGGCAAAACTGTAGGAGATACAAATTTCTAAATATGCTTATTATGGTTTCAGACGTCGTTCTATGCAGCTAAAATGAATTTAAAACGAATTTATTAATTTTTGGTAATTTTATAAATGCGAGATTTTTATAATTCTGCAGGCTAAACCGTAGGTGATACAAATTTCTAAATGTCCTTATTATTACTTAAGACGTCGTTCTATGCAGCTAAAATGAGTTTAAATCGAATTTATTAATTTTTGGTAATTTTAAAAAAGGCAGATTTTTATAATTGCCAGATTAAAAATGCGAGATTTTTATAATTGCCCAGGCTAAACTGTAGGAGATACAAATTTCTAAATATGCTTATTATGGTTTCAGACGTCGTTCTAGGCAGCTAAAATGAATTTAAAACGAATTTATTAATTTTTGGTAATTTTATAAATGCGAGATTTTTATAATTCTGCAGGCTAAACGGTAGGTGATACAAATTTCTAAATGTCCTTATTATTACTTAAGACGTCGTTCTATGCAGCTAAAATGAGTTTAAATCGAATTTATTAATTTTTGGTAATTTTAAAAAAGGCAGATTTTTATAATTGCCAGATTAAAAATGCGAGATTTTTATAATTGCCCAGGAAAAACTGTAGGAGATACAAATTTCTAAATATGCTTATTATGGTTTCACACGTCGTTCTATGCAGCTAAAATGAATTTAAAACGAATTTATTAATTTTTGGTAATTTTATAAATGCGAGATTTTTATAATTCTGCAGGCTAAACCGTAGGTGATACAAATTTCTAAATGTCCTTATTATTACTTAAAACGTCGTTCTATGCAGCTAAAATGAGTTTAAATCGAATTTATTAATTTTTGGTAATTTTAAAAAAGAGAGATTTTTATAATTGCCTGATTAAAAATTGCGAGATTTTTATAATTGCCTAGGCTAAACTGTGGGAGATACAAATTTCTAAATATGCTTATTATGGTTTCAGACGTCGTTCTATGCAGCTAAAATGAATTTAAAACGAATTTATTAATTTTTGGTAATTTTATAAATGCGAGATTTTCATAATTCTGCAGGCTAAACCGTAGGTGATACAAATTTCTAAATGTCCTTATTATTTCTTAAGACGTCGTTCTATGCAGCTAAAATGAGTTTAAATCGAATTTATTAATTTTTGGTAATTTTAAAAAAGACAGATTTTTATAATTGCCAGATTAAAAATGCGAGATTTTTATAATTGCCCAGGCTAAACTGTAGGAGATACAAATTTCTAAATATGCTTATTATGGTTTCAGACGTCGTTCTAGGCAGCTAAAATGAATTTAAAACGAATTTATTAATTTTTGGTAATTTTATAAATGCGGGATTTTTATAATTCTGCAGGTTAAACCGTGGGTGATACAAATTTCTAAATGTCCTTATTATTACTTAAGACGTCGTTCTATGCAGCTAAAATGAGTTTAAATCGAATTTATTAATTTTTGGTAATTTTATAAATGCGAGATTTTTATAATTCTGCAGGTTAAACCGTGGGTGATACAAATTTCTAAATGTCCTTATTATTACTTAAGACGTCGTTCTATGCAGCTAAAATGAGTTTAAGCCGAATTTATTTATTTTTGGTAATTTTAAAAAAGAGAGATTTATATTATTGCCAGATTAAAAATGCGAGATTTTTATAATTGCCCAGGCTAAACTGTAGGAGATACAAATTTCTAAATATGGTTATTATGGTTTCACACGTCGTTCTATGCAGCTAGAATGAATTTAAAACGAATTTATTAATTTTTGGTAATTTTATAAATGCGAGATTTTTATAATTCCCCAGGCTAAACCGTAGGTGATACAAATTTCTAAATGTGCTTATTATTATTTAAGACGTCGTTCTATGCAGCTAAAATGAGTTTAAATCGAATTTATTAATTTATGGTAATTTTAAAAAAGAGAGATTTTTATAATTGCCAGATTAAAAATGCGAGATTTTTATAATTGCCCAGGCTAAACTGTAGGAGATACGCATTTCTAAATATGCTTATTGTGGTTTCAGACGTCGTTCTATGCAGCTAAAATGAATTTAAAGCGAAATTATTAATTTTTGGTAATTTTATAAATGCGAGATTTTTATAATTCCCCAGGCTAAACCGTAGGTGATACAAATTTCTAAATGTCCTTATTATTACTTAAAACGTCGTTCTATGCAGCTAAAATGAGTTTAAATCGAATTTATTAATTTTTGGTAATTTTAAAAAAGAGAGATTTTTATAATTGCCTGATTAAAAATTGCGAGATTTTTATAATTGCCTAGGCTAAACTGTGGGAGATACAAATTTCTAAATATGCTTATTATGGTTTCAGACGTCGTTCTATGCAGCTAAAATGAATTTAAAACGAATTTATTAATTTTTGGTAATTTTATAAATGCGAGATTTTCATAATTCTGCAGGCTAAACCGTAGGTGATACAAATTTCTAAATGTGCTTATTATTATTTAAGACGTCGTTCTATGCAGCTAAAATGAGTTTAAATCGAATTTATTAATTTATGGTAATTTTAAAAAAGAGAGATTTTTATAATTGCCAGATTAAAAATGCGAGATTTTTATAATTGCCCAGGCTAAACTGTAGGAGATACGCATTTCTAAATATGCTTATTGTGGTTTCAGACGTCGTTCTATGCAGCTAAAATGAATTTAAAGCGAAATTATTAATTTTTGGTAATTTTATAAATGCGAGATTTTTATAATTCCCCAGGCTAAACCGTAGGTGATACAAATTTCTAAATGACCTTATTATTATTTAAGACGTCGTTCTATGCAGCTAAAATGAGTTTAAATCGAATTTATTAATTTTTGGTAATTTTAAAAAAGAGAGATTTTTATAATTGCCAGATTAAAAATGCGAGATTTTTATAATTGCCCAGGCTAAACCGTAGGAGATACAAATTTCTAAATATGCTTATTATGGTTTCAGACGTCGTTCTATGCAGCTAAAATGAATTTAAAACGAATTTATTAATTTTTGGTAATTTTATAAATGCGAGATTTTCATAATTCTGCAGGCTAAACCGTAGGTGATACAAATTTCTAAATGTCCTTATTATTACTTAAGACGTCGTTCTATGCAGCTAAAATGAGTTTAAATCGAATTTATTAAATTTTGGTAATTTTAAAAAAGACAGATTTTTATAATTGCCAGATTAAAAATGCGAGATTTTTATAATTGCCCAGGCTAAACTGTAGGAGATACAAATTTCTAAATATGCTTATTATGGTTTCAGACGTCGTTCTATGCAGCTAAAATGAATTTAAAACGAATTTATTAATTTTTGGTAATTTTATAAATGCGAGATTTTTATAATTCTGCAGGCTAAACCGTAGGTGATACAAATTTCTAAATGTCCTTATTATTACTTAAGACGTCGTTCTATGCAGCTAAAATGAGTTTAAATCGTATTTATTAATTTTCGGTAATTTTAAAAAAGAGAGATTTTTATAATTGCCAGATTAAAAATGCGAGATTTTTATAATTGCCCAGGCTAAACTGTAGGAGATACAAATTTCTAAATATGCTTATTATGGTTTCAGACGTCGTTCTATGCAGCTAAAATGAATTTAAAACGAATTTATTAATTTTTGGTAATTTTATAAATGCGAGATTTTTATAATTCTGCAGGCTAAACCGTAGGTGATACAAATTTCTAAGTGTCCTTATTATTACTTGAGACGTCGTTCTATGCAGCTAAAATGAGTTTAAATCGAATTTATTAATTTTTGGTAATTTTAAAAAAGGCAGATTTTTATAATTGCCAGATTAAAAATGCGAGATTTTTATAATTGCCCAGGCAAAACTGTAGGAGATACAAATTTCTAAATATGCTTATTATGGTTTCAGACGTCGTTCTATGCAGCTAAAATGAATTTAAAACGAATTTATTAATTTTTGGTAATTTTATAAATGCGAGATTTTCATAATTCTGCAGGCTAAACCGTAGGTGATACAAATTTCTAAATGTCCTTATTATTACTTAAGACGTCGTTCTATGCAGCTAAAATGAGTTTAAATCGAATTTATTAAATTTTGGTAATTTTAAAAAAGACAGATTTTTATAATTGCCAGATTAAAAATGCGAGATTTTTATAATTGCCCAGGCTAAACTGTAGGAGATACAAATTTCTAAATATGCTTATTATGGTTTCAGACGTCGTTCTATGCAGCTAAAATGAATTTAAAACGAATTTATTAATTTTTGGTAATTTTATAAATGCGAGATTTTTATAATTCTGCAGGCTAAACCGTAGGTGATACAAATTTCTAAATGTCCTTATTATTACTTAAGACGTCGTTCTATGCAGCTAAAATGAGTTTAAATCGTATTTATTAATTTTCGGTAATTTTAAAAAAGAGAGATTTTTATAATTGCCAGATTAAAAATGCGAGATTTTTATAATTGCCCAGGCTAAACTGTAGGAGATACAAATTTCTAAATATGCTTATTATGGTTTCAGACGTCGTTCTATGCAGCTAAAATGAATTTAAAACGAATTTATTAATTTTTGGTAATTTTATAAATGCGAGATTTTTATAATTCTGCAGGCTAAACCGTAGGTGATACAAATTTCTAAGTGTCCTTATTATTACTTGAGACGTCGTTCTATGCAGCTAAAATGAGTTTAAATCGAATTTATTAATTTTTGGTAATTTTAAAAAAGGCAGATTTTTATAATTGCCAGATTAAAAATGCGAGATTTTTATAATTGCCCAGGCAAAACTGTAGGAGATACAAATTTCTAAATATGCTTATTATGGTTTCAGACGTCGTTCTATGCAGCTAAAATGAATTTAAAACGAATTTATTAATTTTTGGTAATTTTATAAATGCGAGATTTTTATAATTCTGCAGGCTAAACCGTAGGTGATACAAATTTCTAAATGTCCTTATTATTACTTAAGACGTCGTTCTATGCAGCTAAAATGAGTTTAAATCGAATTTATTAATTTTTGGTAATTTTAAAAAAGGCAGATTTTTATAATTGCCAGATTAAAAATGCGAGATTTTTATAATTGCCCAGGCTAAACTGTAGGAGATACAAATTTCTAAATATGCTTATTATGGTTTCAGACGTCGTTCTAGGCAGCTAAAATGAATTTAAAACGAATTTATTAATTTTTGGTAATTTTATAAATGCGAGATTTTTATAATTCTGCAGGCTAAACGGTAGGTGATACAAATTTCTAAATGTCCTTATTATTACTTAAGACGTCGTTCTATGCAGCTAAAATGAGTTTAAATCGAATTTATTAATTTTTGGTAATTTTAAAAAAGGCAGATTTTTATAATTGCCAGATTAAAAATGCGAGATTTTTATAATTGCCCAGGAAAAACTGTAGGAGATACAAATTTCTAAATATGCTTATTATGGTTTCACACGTCGTTCTATGCAGCTAAAATGAATTTAAAACGAATTTATTAATTTTTGGTAATTTTATAAATGCGAGATTTTTATAATTCTGCAGGCTAAACCGTAGGTGATACAAATTTCTAAATGTCCTTATTATTACTTAAAACGTCGTTCTATGCAGCTAAAATGAGTTTAAATCGAATTTATTAATTTTTGGTAATTTTAAAAAAGAGAGATTTTTATAATTGCCTGATTAAAAATTGCGAGATTTTTATAATTGCCTAGGCTAAACTGTGGGAGATACAAATTTCTAAATATGCTTATTATGGTTTCAGACGTCGTTCTATGCAGCTAAAATGAATTTAAAACGAATTTATTAATTTTTGGTAATTTTATAAATGCGAGATTTTCATAATTCTGCAGGCTAAACCGTAGGTGATACAAATTTCTAAATGTCCTTATTATTTCTTAAGACGTCGTTCTATGCAGCTAAAATGAGTTTAAATCGAATTTATTAATTTTTGGTAATTTTAAAAAAGACAGATTTTTATAATTGCCAGATTAAAAATGCGAGATTTTTATAATTGCCCAGGCTAAACTGTAGGAGATACAAATTTCTAAATATGCTTATTATGGTTTCAGACGTCGTTCTAGGCAGCTAAAATGAATTTAAAACGAATTTATTAATTTTTGGTAATTTTATAAATGCGGGATTTTTATAATTCTGCAGGTTAAACCGTGGGTGATACAAATTTCTAAATGTCCTTATTATTACTTAAGACGTCGTTCTATGCAGCTAAAATGAGTTTAAATCGAATTTATTAATTTTTGGTAATTTTATAAATGCGAGATTTTTATAATTCTGCAGGTTAAACCGTGGGTGATACAAATTTCTAAATGTCCTTATTATTACTTAAGACGTCGTTCTATGCAGCTAAAATGAGTTTAAGCCGAATTTATTTATTTTTGGTAATTTTAAAAAAGAGAGATTTATATTATTGCCAGATTAAAAATGCGAGATTTTTATAATTGCCCAGGCTAAACTGTAGGAGATACAAATTTCTAAATATGGTTATTATGGTTTCACACGTCGTTCTATGCAGCTAGAATGAATTTAAAACGAATTTATTAATTTTTGGTAATTTTATAAATGCGAGATTTTTATAATTCCCCAGGCTAAACCGTAGGTGATACAAATTTCTAAATGTGCTTATTATTATTTAAGACGTCGTTCTATGCAGCTAAAATGAGTTTAAATCGAATTTATTAATTTATGGTAATTTTAAAAAAGAGAGATTTTTATAATTGCCAGATTAAAAATGCGAGATTTTTATAATTGCCCAGGCTAAACTGTAGGAGATACGCATTTCTAAATATGCTTATTGTGGTTTCAGACGTCGTTCTATGCAGCTAAAATGAATTTAAAGCGAAATTATTAATTTTTGGTAATTTTATAAATGCGAGATTTTTATAATTCCCCAGGCTAAACCGTAGGTGATACAAATTTCTAAATGTCCTTATTATTACTTAAAACGTCGTTCTATGCAGCTAAAATGAGTTTAAATCGAATTTATTAATTTTTGGTAATTTTAAAAAAGAGAGATTTTTATAATTGCCTGATTAAAAATTGCGAGATTTTTATAATTGCCTAGGCTAAACTGTGGGAGATACAAATTTCTAAATATGCTTATTATGGTTTCAGACGTCGTTCTATGCAGCTAAAATGAATTTAAAACGAATTTATTAATTTTTGGTAATTTTATAAATGCGAGATTTTCATAATTCTGCAGGCTAAACCGTAGGTGATACAAATTTCTAAATGTCCTTATTATTTCTTAAGACGTCGTTCTATGCAGCTAAAATGAGTTTAAATCGAATTTATTAATTTTTGGTAATTTTAAAAAAGACAGATTTTTATAATTGCCAGATTAAAAATGCGAGATTTTTATAATTGCCCAGGCTAAACTGTAGGAGATACAAATTTCTAAATATGCTTATTATGGTTTCAGACGTCGTTCTATGCAGCCAAAATGAATTTAAAACGAATTTATTAATTTTTGGTAATTTTATAAATGCGAGATTTTTATAATTCGCAGGCTAAACCGTAGGTGATACAAATTTCTAAATGTCCTTATTATTACTTAAGACGTCGTTCTATGCAGCTAAAATGAGTTTAAATCGAATTTATTAATTTTTGGTAATTTTAAAAAAGACAGATTTTTATAATTGCCAGATTAAAAATGCGAGATTTTTATAATTGCCCAGGCTAAACTGTAGGAGATACAAATTTCTAAATATGCTTATTATGGTTTCAGACGTCGTTCTATGCAGCTAAAATGAATTTAAAACGAATTTATTAATTTTTGGTAATTTTATAAATGCGAGATTTTTATAATTCTGCAGGCTAAACCGTAGGTGATACAAATTTCTAAATGTCCTTATTATTACTTAAGACGTCGTTCTATGCAGCTAAAATGAGTTTAAATCGAATTTATTAATTTTCGGTAATTTTAAAAAAGAGAGATTTTTATAATTGCCAGATTAAAAATGCGAGATTTTTATAATTGCCCAGGCTAAACTGTAGGAGATACAAATTTCTAAATATGCTTATTATGGTTTCAGACGTCGTTCTATGCAGCTAAAATGAATTTAAAACGAATTTATTAATTTTTGGTAATTTTATAAATGCGAGATTTTTATAATTCTGCAGGCTAAACCGTAGGTGATACAAATTTCTAAATGCCCTTATTATTACTTAAGACGTCGTTCTATGCAGCTAAAATGAGTTTAAATCGAATTTATTAATTTTTGGTAATTTTAAAAAAGGCAGATTTTTATAATTGCCAGATTAAAAATGCGAGATTTTTATAATTGCCCAGGCTAAACTGTAGGAGATACAAATTTCTAAATATGCTTATTATGGTTTCAGACGTCGATCTAGGCAGCTAAAATGAATTTAAAACGAATTTATTAATTTTTGGTAATTTTATTAATGCGAGATTTTTATAATTCTGCAGGCTAAACCGTAGGTGATACAAATTTCTAAATTTCCTTATTATTACTTAAGACGTCGTTCTATGCAGCTAAAATGAGTTTAAATCGAATTTATTAATTTTTGGTAATTTTAAAAAAGGCAGATTTTTATAATTGCCAGATTAAAAATGCGAGATTTTTATAATTGCCCAGGCAAAACTGTAGGAGATACAAATTTCTAAATATGCTTATTATGGTTTCACACGTCGTTCTATCCAGCTAAAATGAATTTAAAACGAATTTATTAATTTTTGGTAATTTTATAAATGCGAGATTTTTATAATTCTGCAGGCTAAACCGTAGGTGATACAAATTTCTAAATGTCCTTATTATTACTTAAAACGTCGTTCTATGCAGCTAAAATGAGTTTAAATCGAATTTATTAATTTTTGGTAATTTTAAAAAAGAGAGATTTTTATAATTGCCTGATTAAAAATTGCGGGATTTTTATAATTGCCCAGGCTAAACTGTAGGAGATACAAATTTCTAAATATGCTTATTATGGTTTCAGACGTCGTTCTATGCAGCTAAAATGAATTTAAAACGAATTTATTAATTTTTGGTAATTTTATAAATGCGAGATTTTTATAATTCTGCAGGCTAAACCGTAGGTGATACAAATTTCTAAATGTCCTTATTATTACTTAAGACGTCGTTCTATGCAGCTAAAATGAGTTTAAATCGAATTTATTAATTTTTGGTAATTTTAAAAAAGACAGATTTTATAATTGCCAGATTAAAAATGCGAGATTTTTATAATTGCCCAGGCTAAACTGTAGGAGATACAAATTTCTAAATATGCTTATTATGGTTTCAGACGTCGTTCTATGCAGCTAAAATGAATTTAAAACGAATTTATTAATTTTTGTTAATTTTATAAATGCGAGATTTTTATAATTCTGCAGGCTAAACCGTAGGTGATACAAATTTCTAAATGTCCTTATTATTACTTAAGACGTCGTTCTATGCAGCTAAAATGAGTTTAAATCGAATTTATTAATTTTTGGTAATTTTAAAAAAGGCAGATTTTTATAATTGCCAGATTAAAAATGCGAGATTTTTATAATTGCCCAGGCTAAACTGTAGGAGATACAAATTTCTAAATATGCTTATTATGGTTTCAGACGTCGATCTAGCCAGCTAAAATGAATTTAAAACGAATTTATTAATTTTTGGTGATTTTATAAATGCGAGATTTTTATAATTCTGCAGGCTAAACCGTAGGTGATACAAATTTCTAAATTTCCTTATTATTACTTAAGACGTCGTTCTATGCAGCTAAAATGAGTTTAAATCGAATTTATTAATTTTTGGTAATTTTAAAAAAGGCAGATTTTTATAATTGCCAGATTAAAAATGCGAGATTTTTATAATTGCCAAGGCAAAACTGTAGGAGATACAAATTTCTAAATATGCTTATTATGGTTTCACACGTCGTTCTATGCAGCTAAAATGAATTTAAAACGAATTTATTAATTTTTGGTAATTTTATAAATGCGAGATTTTTATAATTCTGCAGGCTAAACCGTAGGTGATACAAATTTCTAAATGTCCTTATTATTACTTAAAACGTCGTTCTATGCAGCTAAAATGAGTTTAAATCGAATTTATTAATTTTTGGTAATTTTAAAAAAGAGAGATTTTTATAATTGCCTGATTAAAAATTGCGAGATTTTTATAATTGCCTAGGCTAAACTGTAGGAGATACAAATTTCTAAATATGCTTATTATGGTTTCAGACGTCGTTCTATGCAGCTAAAATGAATTTAAAACGAATTTATTAATTTTTGGTAATTTTATAAATGCGAGATTTTTATAATTCTGCAGGCTAAACCGTGGGTGATAAAATTTCTAAATGTCCTTATTATTATTTAAGACGTCGTTCTATGCAGCTAAAATGAGTTTAAATCGAATTTATTAATTTTTGGTAATTTTAAAAAAGGCAGATTTTTATAATTGCCAGATTAAAAATGCGAGATTTTTATAATTGCCCAGGCTAAACTGTAGGAGATACAAATTTCTAAATATGCTTATTATGGTTTCAGACGTCGTTCTAGGCAGCTAAAATGAATTTAAAACGAATTTATTAATTTTTGGTAATTTTATAAATGCGAGATTTTTATAATTCTGCAGGCTAAACCGTAGGTGATACAAATTTCTAAATGTCCTTATTATTACTTAAGACGTCGTTCTATGCAGCTAAAATGAGTTTAAATCGAATTTATTAATTTTTGGTAATTTTAAAAAAGGCAGATTTTTATAATTGCCAGATTAAAAATGCGAGATTTTTATAATTGCCCAGGCAAAACTGTAGGAGATACAAATTTCTAAATATGCTTATTATGGTTTCACACGTCGTTTTATGCAGCTAAAATGAATTTAAAACGAATTTATTAATTTTTGGTAATTTTATAAATGCGAGATTTTTATAATTCTGCAGGCTAAACCGTAGGTGATACAAATTTCTAAATGTCCTTATTATTACTTAAAACGTCGTTCTATGCAGCTAAAATGAGTTTAAATCGAATTTATTAATTTTTGGTAATTTTAAAAAAGAGAGATTTTTATAATTGCCTGATAAAAAATTGCGAGATTTTTATAATTGCCTAGGCTAAACTGTAGGAGATACAAATTTCTAAATATGCTTATTATGGTTTCAGACGTCGTTCTATGCAGCTAAAATGAATTTAAAACGAATTTATTAATTTTTGGTAATTTTATAAATGCGACATTTTCATAATTCTGCAGGCTAAACCGTAGGTGATACAAATTTCTAAATGTCCTTATTATTACTTAAAACGTCGTTCTATGCAGCTAAAATGAGTTTAAATCGAATTTATTAATTTTTGGTAATTTTAAAAAAGACAGATTTTTATAATTGCCAGATTAAAAATGCGAGATTTTTATAATTGCCCAGGCTAAACTGTAGGAGATACAAATTTCTAAATATGCTTATTATGGTTTCAGACGTCGTTCTATGCAGCTAAAATGAATTTAAAACGAATTTATTAATTTTTGGTAATTTTATAAATGCGAGATTTTTATAATTCTGCAGGCTAAACCGTAGGTGATACAAATTTCTAAATGTCCTTATTATTACTTAAGACGTCGTTCTATGCAGCTAAAATGAGTTTAAATCGAATTTATTAATTTTCGGTAATTTTAAAAAAGAGAGATTTTTATAATTGCCAGATTAAAAATGCGAGATTTTTATAATTGCCCAGGCTAAACTGTAGGAGATACAAATTTCTAAATATGCTTATTATGGTTTCAGACGTCGTTCTATGCAGCTAAAATGAGTTTAAATCGAATTTATTAATTTTTGGTAATTTTAAAAAAGGCAGATTTTTATAATTGCCAGATTAAAAATGCGAGATT
The DNA here is from genome assembly GCA_963082815.1 of Melanotus villosus. NCBI lineage: Eukaryota > Metazoa > Arthropoda > Insecta > Coleoptera > Elateridae > Melanotus > Melanotus villosus. The sequence continues at coordinate 17,343,886 of OY720427.1, forward strand.
TTTATAATTGCCCAGGCTAAACTGTAGGAGATACAAATTTCTAAATATGCTTATTATGGTTTCAGACGTCGTTCTAGGCAGCTAAAATGAATTTAAAACGAATTTATTAATTTTTGGTAATTTTATAAATGCGAGATTTTTATAATTCTGCAGGCTAAACGGTAGGTGATACAAATTTCTAAATGTCCTTATTATTACTTAAGACGTCGTTCTATGCAGCTAAAATGAGTTTAAATCGAATTTATTAATTTTTGGTAATTTTAAAAAAGGCAGATTTTTATAATTGCCAGATTAAAAATGCGAGATTTTTATAATTGCCCAGGCAAAACTGTAGGAGATACAAATTTCTAAATATGCTTATTATGGTTTCACACGTCGTTTTATGCAGCTAAAATGAATTTAAAACGAATTTATTAATTTTTGGTAATTTTATAAATGCGAGATTTTTATAATTCTGCAGGCTAAACCGTAGGTGATACAAATTTCTAAATGTCCTTATTATTACTTAAAACGTCGTTCTATGCAGCTAAAATGAGTTTAAATCGAATTTATTAATTTTTGGTAATTTTAAAAAAGAGAGATTTTTATAATTGCCTGATAAAAAATTGCGAGATTTTTATAATTGCCTAGGCTAAACTGTAGGAGATACAAATTTCTAAATATGCTTATTATGGTTTCAGACGTCGTTCTATGCAGCTAAAATGAATTTAAAACGAATTTATTAATTTTTGGTAATTTTATAAATGCGACATTTTCATAATTCTGCAGGCTAAACCGTAGGTGATACAAATTTCTAAATGTCCTTATTATTACTTAAAACGTCGTTCTATGCAGCTAAAATGAGTTTAAATCGAATTTATTAATTTTTGGTAATTTTAAAAAAGACAGATTTTTATAATTGCCAGATTAAAAATGCGAGATTTTTATAATTGCCCAGGCTAAACTGTAGGAGATACAAATTTCTAAATATGCTTATTATGGTTTCAGACGTCGTTCTATGCAGCTAAAATGAATTTAAAACGAATTTATTAATTTTTGGTAATTTTATAAATGCGAGATTTTTATAATTCTGCAGGCTAAACCGTAAGTGATACAAATTTCTAAATGTCCTTATTATTACTTAAGACGTCGTTCTATGCAGCTAAAATGAGTTTAAATCGAATTTATTAATTTTCGGTAATTTTAAAAAAGAGAGATTTTTATAATTGCCAGATTAAAAATGCGAGATTTTTATAATTGCCCAGGCTAAACTGTAGGAGATACAAATTTCTAAATATGCTTATTATGGTTTCAGACGTCGTTCTATGCAGCTAAAATGAGTTTAAATCGAATTTATTAATTTTTGGTAATTTTAAAAAAGGCAGATTTTTATAATTGCCAGATTAAAAATGCGAGATTTTTATAATTGCCCAGGCTAAACTGTAGGAGATACAAATTTCTAAATATGCTTATTATGGTTTCAGACGTCGTTCTAGGCAGCTAAAATGAATTTAAAACGAATTTATTAATTTTTGGTAATTTTATAAATGCGAGATTTTTATAATTCTGCAGGCTAAACGGTAGGTGATACAAATTTCTAAATGTCCTTATTATTACTTAAGACGTCGTTCTATGCAGCTAAAATGAGTTTAAATCGAATTTATTAATTTTTGGTAATTTTAAAAAAGGCAGATTTTTATAATTGCCAGATTAAAAATGCGAGATTTTTATAATTGCCCAGGCAAAACTGTAGGAGATACAAATTTCTAAATATGCTTATTATGGTTTCACACGTCGTTCTATACAGCTAAAATGAATTTAAAACGAATTTATTAATATTTGGTAATTTTATAAATGCGAGATTTTTATAATTCTGCAGGCTAAACCGTAGGTGATACAAATTTCTAAATGTCCTTATTATTACTTAAAACGTCGTTCTATGCAGCTAAAATGAGTTTAAATCGAATTTATTAATTTTTGGTAATTTTAAAAAAGAGAGATATTTATAATTGCCTGATAAAAAATTGCGAGATTTTTATAATTGCCTAGGCTAAACTGTAGGAGATACAAATTTCTAAATATGCTTATTATGGTTTCAGACGTCGTTCTATGCAGCTAAAATGAATTTAAAACGAATTTATTAATTTTTGGTAATTTTATAAATGCGAGATTTTCATAATTCTGCAGGCTAAACCGTAGGTGATACAAATTTCTAAATGTCCTTATTATTACTTAAGACGTCGTTCTATGCAGCTAAAATGAGTTTAAATCGAATTTATTAATTTTTGGTAATTTTAAAAAAGACAGATTTTTATAATTGCCAGATTAAAAATGCGAGATTTTTATAATTGCCCAGGCTAAACTGTAGGAGATACAAATTTCTAAATATGCTTATTATGGTTTCAGACGTCGTTCTATGCAGCTAAAATGAATTTAAAACGAATTTATTAATTTTTGGTAATTTTATAAATGCGAGATTTTTATAATTCTGCAGGCTAAACCGTAGGTGATACAAATTTCTAAATGTCCTTATTATTACTTAAGACGTCGTTCTATGCAGCTAAAATGAGTTTAAATCGAATTTATTAATTTTCGGTAATTTTAAAAAAGAGAGATTTTTATAATTGCCAGATTAAAAATGCGAGATTTTTATAATTGCCCAGGCTAAACTGTAGGAGATACAAATTTCTAAATATGCTTATTATGGTTTCAGACGTCGTTCTATGCAGCTAAAATGAGTTTAAATCGAATTTATTAATTTTTGGTAATTTTAAAAAAGGCAGATTTTTATAATTGCCAGATTAAAAATGCGAGATTTTTATAATTGCCCAGGCTAAACTGTAGGAGATACAAATTTCTAAATATGCTTATTATGGTTTCAGACGTCGTTCTAGGCAGCTAAAATGAATTTAAAACGAATTTATTAATTTTTGGTAATTTTATAAATGCGAGATTTTTATAATTCTGCAGGCTAAACGGTAGGTGATACAAATTTCTAAATGTCCTTATTATTACTTAAGACGTCGTTCTATGCAGCTAAAATGAGTTTAAATCGAATTTATTAATTTTTGGTAATTTTAAAAAAGGCAGATTTTTATAATTGCCAGATTAAAAATGCGAGATTTTTATAATTGCCCAGGCAAAACTGTAGGAGATACAAATTTCTAAATATGCTTATTATGGTTTCACACGTCGTTCTATGCAGCTAAAATGAATTTAAAACGAATTTATTAATTTTTGGTAATTTTATAAATGCGAGATTTTTATAATTCTGCAGGCTAAACCGTAGGTGATACAAATTTCTAAATGTCCTTATTATTACTTAAAACGTCGTTCTATGCAGCTAAAATGAGTTTAAATCGAATTTATTAATTTTTGGTAATTTTAAAAAAGAGAGATTTTTATAATTGCCTGATTAAAAATTGCGAGATTTCTATAATTGCCTAGGCTAAACTGTAGGAGATACAAATTTCTAAATATGCTTATTATGGTTTCAGACGTCGTTCTATGCAGCTAAAATGAATTTAAAACGAATTTATTAATTTTTGGTAATTTTATAAATGCGAGATTTTCATAATTCTGCAGGCTAAACCGTAGGTGATACAAATTTCTAAATGTCCTTATTATTTCTTAAGACGTCGTTCTATGCAGCTAAAATGAGTTTAAATCGAATTTATTAATTTTTGGTAATTTTAAAAAAGACAGATTTTTATAATTGCCAGATTAAAAATGCGAGATTTTTATAATTGCCCAGGCTAAACTGTAGGAGATACAAATTTCTAAATATGCTTATTATGGTTTCAGACGTCGTTCTATGCAGCCAAAATGAATTTAAAGCGAATTTATTAATTTTTGGTAATTTTATAAATGCGAGATTTTTATAATTCTGCAGGCTAAACCGTAGGTGATACAAATTTCTAAATGTCCTTATTATTACTTAAGACGTCGTTCTATGCAGCTAAAATGAGTTTAAATCGAATTTATTAATTTTTGGTAATTTTAAAAAAGACAGATTTTTATAATTGCCAGATTAAAAATGCGAGATTTTTATAATTGCCCAGGCTAAACTGTAGGAGATACAAATTTCTAAATATGCTTATTATGGTTTCAGACGTCGTTCTATGCAGCTAAAATGAATTTAAAACGAATTTATTAATTTTTGGTAATTTTATAAATGCGAGATTTTTATAATTCTGCAGGCTAAACCGTAGGTGATACAAATTTCTAAATATGCTTATTATGGTTTCAGACGTCGATCTAGGCAGCTAAAATGAATTTAAAACGAATTTATTAATTTTTGGTAATTTTATTAATGCGAGATTTTTATAATTCTGCAGGCTAAACCGTAGGTGATACAAATTTCTAAATTTCCTTATTATTACTTAAGACGTCGTTCTATGCAGCTAAAATGAGTTTAAATCGAATTTATTAATTTTTGGTAATTTTAAAAAAGGCAGATTTTTATAATTGCCAGATTAAAAATGCGAGATTTTTATAATTGCCCAGGCAAAACTGTAGGAGATACAAATTTCTAAATATGCTTATTATGGTTTCACACGTCGTTCTATCCAGCTAAAATGAATTTAAAACGAATTTATTAATTTTTGGTAATTTTATAAATGCGAGATTTTTATAATTCTGCAGGCTAAACCGTAGGTGATACAAATTTCTAAATGTCCTTATTATTACTTAAAACGTCGTTCTATGCAGCTAAAATGAGTTTAAATCGAATTTATTAATTTTTGGTAATTTTAAAAAAGAGAGATTTTTATAATTGCCTGATTAAAAATTGCGAGATTTTTATAATTGCCCAGGCTAAACTGTAGGAGATACAAATTTCTAAATATGCTTATTATGGTTTCAGACGTCGTTCTATGCAGCTAAAATGAATTTAAAACGAATTTATTAATTTTTGGTAATTTTATAAATGCGAGATTTTTATAATTCTGCAGGCTAAACCGTAGGTGATACAAATTTCTAAATGTCCTTATTATTACTTAAGACGTCGTTCTATGCAGCTAAAATGAGTTTAAATCGAATTTATTAATTTTTGGTAATTTTAAAAAAGACAGATTTTTATAATTGCCAGATTAAAAATGCGAGATTTTTATAATTGCCCAGGCTAAACTGTAGGAGATACAAATTTCTAAATATGCTTATTATGGTTTCAGACGTCGTTCTATGCAGCTAAAATGAATTTAAAACGAATTTATTAATTTTTGTTAATTTTATAAATGCGAGATTTTTATAATTCTGCAGGCTAAACCGTAGGTGATACAAATTTCTAAATGCCCTTATTATTACTTAAGACGTCGTTCTATGCAGCTAAAATGAGTTTAAATCGAATTTATTAATTTTTGGTAATTTTAAAAAAGGCAGATTTTTATAATTGCCAGATTAAAAATGCGAGATTTTTATAATTGCCCAGGCTAAACTGTAGGAGATACAAATTTCTAAATATGCTTATTATGGTTTCAGACGTCGATCTAGGCAGCTAAAATGAATTTAAAACGAATTTATTAATTTTTGGTGATTTTATAAATGCGAGATTTTTATAATTCTGCAGGCTAAACCGTAGGTGATACAAATTTCTAAATTTCCTTATTATTACTTAAGACGTCGTTCTATGCAGCTAAAATGAGTTTAAATCGAATTTATTAATTTTTGGTAATTTTAAAAAAGGCAGATTTTTATAATTGCCAGATTAAAAATGCGAGATTTTTATAATTGCCAAGGCAAAACTGTAGGAGATACAAATTTCTAAATATGCTTATTATGGTTTCACACGTCGTTCTATGCAGCTAAAATGAATTTAAAACGAATTTATTAATTTTTGGTAATTTTATAAATGCGAGATTTTTATAATTCTGCAGGTTAAACCGTAGGTGATACAAATTTCTAAATGTCCTTATTATTACTTAAAACGTCGTTCTATGCAGCTAAAATGAGTTTAAATCGAATTTATTAATTTTTGGTAATTTTAAAAAAGAGAGATTTTTATAATTGCCTGATTAAAAATTGCGAGATTTTTATAATTGCCTAGGCTAAACTGTAGGAGATACAAATTTCTAAATATGCTTATTATGGTTTCAGACGTCGTTCTATGCAGCTAAAATGAATTTAAAACGAATTTATTAATTTTTGGTAATTTTATAAATGCGAGATTTTTATAATTCTGCAGGCTAAACCGTAGGTGATACAAATTTCTAAATGTCCTTATTATTACTTGAGACGTCGTTCTATCCAGCTAAAATGAGTTTAAATCGAATTTATTAATTTTTGGTAATTTTAAAAAAGAGAGATTTTTATAATTACCAGATTAAAAATGCGAGATTTTTATAATTGCCCAGGCTAAACTGTAGGAGATACAAATTTCTAAATATGCTTATTATGGTTTCAGACGTCGTTCTATCCAGCTAAAATGAATTTAAAACGAATTTATTAATTTTTGGTAATTTTATAAATGCGAGATTTTTATAATTCTGCAGGCTAAACCGTGGGTGATAAAATTTCTAAATGTCCTTATTATTACTTAAGACGTCGTTCTATGCAGCTAAAATGAGTTTAAATCGAATTTATTAATTTTTGGTAATTTTAAAAAAGGCAGATTTTTATAATTGCCAGATTAAAAATGCGAGATTTTTATAATTGCCCAGGCTAAACTGTAGGAGATACAAATTTCTAAATATGCTTATTATGGTTTCAGACGTCGTTCTAGGCAGCTAAAATGAATTTAAAACGAATTTATTAATTTTTGGTAATTTTATAAATGCGAGATTTTTATAATTCTGCAGGCTAAACCGTAGGTGATACAAATTTCTAAATGTCCTTATTATTACTTAAGACGTCGTTCTATGCAGCTAAAATGAGTTTAAATCGAATTTATTAATTTTTGGTAATTTTAAAAAAGGCAGATTTTTATAATTGCCAGATTAAAAATGCGAGATTTTTATAATTGCCCAGGCAAAACTGTAGGAGATACAAATTTCTAAATATGCTTATTATGGTTTCACACGTCGTTTTATGCAGCTAAAATGAATTTAAAACGAATTTATTAATTTTTGGTAATTTTATAAATGCGAGATTTTTATAATTCTGCAGGCTAAACCGTAGGTGATACAAATTTCTAAATGTCCTTATTATTACTTAAAACGTCGTTCTATGCAGCTAAAATGAGTTTAAATCGAATTTATTAATTTTTGGTAATTTTAAAAAAGAGAGATTTTTATAATTGCCTGATAAAAAATTGCGAGATTTTTATAATTGCCTAGGCTAAACTGTAGGAGATACAAATTTCTAAATATGCTTATTATGGTTTCAGACGTCGTTCTATGCAGCTAAAATGAATTTAAAACGAATTTATTAATTTTTGGTAATTTTATAAATGCGACATTTTCATAATTCTGCAGGCTAAACCGTAGGTGATACAAATTTCTAAATGTCCTTATTATTACTTAAAACGTCGTTCTATGCAGCTAAAATGAGTTTAAATCGAATTTATTAATTTTTGGTAATTTTAAAAAAGACAGATTTTTATAATTGCCAGATTAAAAATGCGAGATTTTTATAATTGCCCAGGCTAAACTGTAGGAGATACAAATTTCTAAATATGCTTATTATGGTTTCAGACGTCGTTCTATGCAGCTAAAATGAGTTTAAATCGAATTTATTAATTTTTGGTAATTTTAAAAAAGGCAGATTTTTATAATTGTCAGATTAAAAATGCGAGATTTTTATAATTGCCCAGGCTAAACTGTAGGAGATACAAATTTCTAAATATGCTTATTATGGTTTCAGACGTCGTTCTAGGCAGCTAAAATGAATTTAAAACGAATTTATTAATTTTTGGTAATTTTATAAATGCGAGATTTTTATAATTCTGCAGGCTAAACGGTAGGTGATACAAATTTCTAAATGTCCTTATTATTACTTAAGACGTCGTTCTATGCAGCTAAAATGAGTTTAAATCGAATTTATTAATTTTTGGTAATTTTAAAAAAGGCAGATTTTTATAATTGCCAGATTAAAAATGCGAGATTTTTATAATTGCCCAGGCAAAACTGTAGGAGATACAAATTTCTAAATATGCTTATTATGGTTTCACACGTCGTTCTATGCAGCTAAAATGAATTTAAAACGAATTTATTAATTTTTGGTAATTTTATAAATGCGAGATTTTTATAATTCTGCAGGCTAAACCGTAGGTGATACAAATTTCTAAATGTCCTTATTATTACTTAAAACGTCGTTCTATGCAGCTAAAATGAGTTTAAATCGAATTTATTAATTTTTGGTAATTTTAAAAAAGAGAGATATTTATAATTGCCTGATAAAAAATTGCGAGATTTTTATAATTGCCTAGGCTAAACTGTAGGAGATACAAATTTCTAAATATGCTTATTATGGTTTCAGACGTCGTTCTATGCAGCTAAAATGAATTTAAAACGAATTTATTAATTTTTGGTAATTTTATAAATGCGAGATTTTCATAATTCTGCAGGCTAAACCGTAGGTGATACAAATTTCTAAATGTCCTTATTATTACTTAAGACGTCGTTCTATGCAGCTAAAATGAGTTTAAATCGAATTTATTAATTTTTGGTAATTTTAAAAAAGACAGATTTTTATAATTGCCAGATTAAAAATGCGAGATTTTTATAATTGCCCAGGCTAAACTGTAGGAGATACAAATTTCTAAATATGCTTATTATGGTTTCAGACGTCGTTCTATGCAGCTAAAATGAATTTAAAACGAATTTATTAATTTTTGGTAATTTTATAAATGCGAGATTTTTATAATTCTGCAGGCTAAACCGTAGGTGATACAAATTTCTAAATGTCCTTATTATTACTTAAGACGTCGTTCTATGCAGCTAAAATGAGTTTAAATCGAATTTATTAATTTTCGGTAATTTTAAAAAAGAGAGATTTTTATAATTGCCAGATTAAAAATGCGAGATTTTTATAATTGCCCAGGCTAAACTGTAGGAGATACAAATTTCTAAATATGCTTATTATGGTTTCAGACGTCGTTCTATGCAGCTAAAATGAGTTTAAATCGAATTTATTAATTTTTGGTAATTTTAAAAAAGGCAGATTTTTATAATTGCCAGATTAAAAATGCGAGATTTTTATAATTGCCCAGGCTAAACTGTAGGAGATACAAATTTCTAAATATGCTTATTATGGTTTCAGACGTCGTTCTAGGCAGCTAAAATGAATTTAAAACGAATTTATTAATTTTTGGTAATTTTATAAATGCGAGATTTTTATAATTCTGCAGGCTAAACGGTAGGTGATACAAATTTCTAAATGTCCTTATTATTACTTAAGACGTCGTTCTATGCAGCTAAAATGAGTTTAAATCGAATTTATTAATTTTTGGTAATTTTAAAAAAGGCAGATTTTTATAATTGCCAGATTAAAAATGCGAGATTTTTATAATTGCCCAGGCAAAACTGTAGGAGATACAAATTTCTAAATATGCTTATTATGGTTTCACACGTCGTTCTATGCAGCTAAAATGAATTTAAAACGAATTTATTAATTTTTGGTAATTTTATAAATGCGAGATTTTTATAATTCTGCAGGCTAAACCGTAGGTGATACAAATTTCTAAATGTCCTTATTATTACTTAAAACGTCGTTCTATGCAGCTAAAATGAGTTTAAATCGAATTTATTAATTTTTGGTAATTTTAAAAAAGAGAGATTTTTATAATTGCCTGATTAAAAATTGCGAGATTTTTATAATTGCCTAGGCTAAACTGTAGGAGATACAAATTTCTAAATATGCTTATTATGGTTTCAGACGTCGTTCTATGCAGCTAAAATGAATTTAAAACGAATTTATTAATTTTTGGTAATTTTATAAATGCGAGATTTTCATAATTCTGCAGGCTAAACCGTAGGTGATACAAATTTCTAAATGTCCTTATTATTTCTTAAGACGTCGTTCTATGCAGCTAAAATGAGTTTAAATCGAATTTATTAATTTTTGGTAATTTTAAAAAAGACAGATTTTTATAATTGCCAGATTAAAAATGCGAGATTTTTATAATTGCCCAGGCTAAACTGTAGGAGATACAAATTTCTAAATATGCTTATTATGGTTTCAGACGTCGTTCTATGCAGCCAAAATGAATTTAAAGCGAATTTATTAATTTTTGGTAATTTTATAAATGCGAGATTTTTATAATTCTGCAGGCTAAACCGTAGGTGATACAAATTTCTAAATGTCCTTATTATTACTTAAGACGTCGTTCTATGCAGCTAAAATGAGTTTAAATCGAATTTATTAATTTTTGGTAATTTTAAAAAAGACAGATTTTTATAATTGCCAGATTAAAAATGCGAGATTTTTATAATTGCCCAGGCTAAACTGTAGGAGATACAAATTTCTAAATATGCTTATTATGGTTTCAGACGTCGTTCTATGCAGCTAAAATGAATTTAAAACGAATTTATTAATTTTTGGTAATTTTATAAATGCGAGATTTTTATAATTCTGCAGGCTAAACCGTAGGTGATACAAATTTCTAAATGTCCTTATTATTACTTAAGACGTCGTTCTATGCAGCTAAAATGAGTTTAAATCGAATTTATTAATTTTCGGTAATTTTAAAAAAGAGAGATTTTTATAATTGCCAGATTAAAAATGCGAGATTTTTATAATTGCCCAGGCTAAACTGTAGGAGATACAAATTTCTAAATATGCTTATTATGGTTTCAGACGTCGTTCTATGCAGCTAAAATGAATTTAAAACGAATTTATTAATTTTTGGTAATTTTATAAATGCGAGATTTTTATAATTCTGCAGGCTAAACCGTAGGTGATACAAATTTCTAAATGTCCTTATTATTACTTGAGACGTCATTCTATGCAGCTAAAATGAGTTTAAATCGAATTTATTAATTTTTGGTAATTTTAAAAAAGGCAGATTTTTATAATTGCCAGATTAAAAATGCGAGATTTTTATAATTGCCCAGGCAAAACTGTAGGAGATACAAATTTCTAAATATGCTTATTATGGTTTCAGACGTCGTTCTATGCAGCTAAAATGAATTTAAAACGAATTTATTAATTTTTGGTAATTTTATAAATGCGAGATTTTTATAATTCTGCAGGCTAAACCGTAGGTGATACAAATTTCTAAATGCCCTTATTATTACTTAAGACGTCGTTCTATGCAGCTAAAATGAGTTTAAATCGAATTTATTAATTTTTGGTAATTTTAAAAAAGGCAGATTTTTATAATTGCCAGATTAAAAATGCGAGATTTTTATAATTGCCCAGGCTAAACTGTAGGAGATACAAATTTCTAAATATGCTTATTATGGTTTCAGACGTCGATCTAGGCAGCTAAAATGAATTTAAAACGAATTTATTAATTTTTGGTAATTTTAAAAAAGACAGATTTTTATAATTGCCAGATTAAAAATGCGAGATTTTTATAATTGCCCAGGCTAAACTGTAGGAGATACAAATTTCTAAATATGCTTATTATGGTTTCAGACGTCGTTCTATGCAGCCAAAATGAATTTAAAACGAATTTATTAATTTTTGGTAATTTTATAAATGCGAGATTTTTATAATTCGCAGGCTAAACCGTAGGTGATACAAATTTCTAAATGTCCTTATTATTACTTAAGACGTCGTTCTATGCAGCTAAAATGAGTTTAAATCGAATTTATTAATTTTTGGTAATTTTAAAAAAGACAGATTTTTATAATTGCCAGATTAAAAATGCGAGATTTTTATAATTGCCCAGGCTAAACTGTAGGAGATACAAATTTCTAAATATGCTTATTATGGTTTCAGACGTCGTTCTATGCAGCTAAAATGAATTTAAAACGAATTTATTAATTTTTGGTAATTTTATAAATGCGAGATTTTTATAATTCTGCAGGCTAAACCGTAGGTGATACAAATTTCTAAATGTCCTTATTATTACTTAAGACGTCGTTCTATGCAGCTAAAATGAGTTTAAATCGAATTTATTAATTTTCGGTAATTTTAAAAAAGAGAGATTTTTATAATTGCCAGATTAAAAATGCGAGATTTTTATAATTGCCCAGGCTAAACTGTAGGAGATACAAATTTCTAAATATGCTTATTATGGTTTCAGACGTCGTTCTATGCAGCTAAAATGAATTTAAAACGAATTTATTAATTTTTGGTAATTTTATAAATGCGAGATTTTTATAATTCTGCAGGCTAAACCGTAGGTGATACAAATTTCTAAATGCCCTTATTATTACTTAAGACGTCGTTCTATGCAGCTAAAATGAGTTTAAATCGAATTTATTAATTTTTGGTAATTTTAAAAAAGGCAGATTTTTATAATTGCCAGATTAAAAATGCGAGATTTTTATAATTGCCCAGGCTAAACTGTAGGAGATACAAATTTCTAAATATGCTTATTATGGTTTCAGACGTCGATCTAGGCAGCTAAAATGAATTTAAAACGAATTTATTAATTTTTGGTAATTTTATTAATGCGAGATTTTTATAATTCTGCAGGCTAAACCGTAGGTGATACAAATTTCTAAATTTCCTTATTATTACTTAAGACGTCGTTCTATGCAGCTAAAATGAGTTTAAATCGAATTTATTAATTTTTGGTAATTTTAAAAAAGGCAGATTTTTATAATTGCCAGATTAAAAATGCGAGATTTTTATAATTGCCCAGGCAAAACTGTAGGAGATACAAATTTCTAAATATGCTTATTATGGTTTCACACGTCGTTCTATGCAGCTAAAATGAATTTAAAACGAATTTATTAATTTTTGGTAATTTTATAAATGCGAGATTTTTATAATTCTGCAGGCTAAACCGTAGGTGATACAAATTTCTAAATGTCCTTATTATTACTTAAAACGTCGTTCTATGCAGCTAAAATGAGTTTAAATCGAATTTATTAATTTTTGGTAATTTTAAAAAAGAGAGATTTTTATAATTGCCTGATTAAAAATTGCGAGATTTTTATAATTGCCCAGGCTAAACTGTAGGAGATACAAATTTCTAAATATGCTTATTATGGTTTCAGACGTCGTTCTATGCAGCTAAAATGAATTTAAAACGAATTTATTAATTTTTGGTAATTTTATAAATGCGAGATTTTTATAATTCTGCAGGCTAAACCGTAGGTGATACAAATTTCTAAATGTCCTTATTATTACTTAAGACGTCGTTCTATGCAGCTAAAATGAGTTTAAATCGAATTTATTAATTTTTGGTAATTTTAAAAAAGACAGATTTTTATAATTGCCAGATTAAAAATGCGAGATTTTTATAATTGCCCAGGCTAAACTGTAGGAGATACAAATTTCTAAATATGCTTATTATGGTTTCAGACGTCGTTCTATGCAGCTAAAATGAATTTAAAACGAATTTATTAATTTTTGGTAATTTTATAAATGCGAGATTTTTATAATTCTGCAGGCTAAACCGTAGGTGATACAAATTTCTAAATGTCCTTATTATTACTTAAGACGTCGTTCTATGCAGCTAAAATGAGTTTAAATCGAATTTATTAATTTTCGGTAATTTTAAAAAAGAGAGATTTTTATAATTGCCAGATTAAAAATGCGAGATTTTTATAATTGCCCAGGCTAAACTGTAGGAGATACAAATTTCTAAATATGCTTATTATGGTTTCAGACGTCGTTCTATGCAGCTAAAATGAATTTAAAACGAATTTATTAATTTTTGGTAATTTTATAAATGCGAGATTTTTATAATTCTGCAGGCTAAACCGTAGGTGATACAAATTTGTAAATGCCCTTATTATTACTTAAGACGTCGTTCTATGCAGCTAAAATGAGTTTAAATCGAATTTATTAATTTTTGGTAATTTTAAAAAAGGCAGATTTTTATAATTGCCAGATTAAAAATGCGAGATTTTTATAATTGCCCAGGCTAAACTGTAGGAGATACAAATTTCTAAATATGCTTATTATGGTTTCAGACGTCGATCTAGGCAGCTAAAATGAATTTAAAACGAATTTATTAATTTTTGGTAATTTTATTAATGCGAGATTTTTATAATTCTGCAGGCTAAACCGTAGGTGATACAAATTTCTAAATGTCCTTATTATTACTTAAGACGTCGTTCTATGCAGCTAAAATGAGTTTAAATCGAATTTATTAATTTTCGGTAATTTTAAAAAAGAGAGATTTTTATAATTGCCAGATTAAAAATGCGAGATTTTTATAATTGCCCAGGCTAAACTGTAGGAGATACAAATTTCTAAATATGCTTATTATGGTTTCAGACGTCGTTCTATGCAGCTAAAATGAGTTTAAATCGAATTTATTAATTTTTGGTAATTTTAAAAAAGGCAGATTTTTATAATTGCCAGATTAAAAATGCGAGATTTTTATAATTGCCCAGGCTAAACTGTAGGAGATACAAATTTCTAAATATGCTTATTATGGTTTCAGACGTCGTTCTAGGCAGCTAAAATGAATTTAAAACGAATTTATTAATTTTTGGTAATTTTATAAATGCGAGATTTTTATAATTCTGCAGGCTAAACGGTAGGTGATACAAATTTCTAAATGTCCTTATTATTACTTAAGACGTCGTTCTATGCAGCTAAAATGAGTTTAAATCGAATTTATTAATTTTTGGTAATTTTAAAAAAGGCAGATTTTTATAATTGCCAGATTAAAAATGCGAGATTTTTATAATTGCCCAGGCAAAACTGTAGGAGATACAAATTTCTAAATATGCTTATTATGGTTTCACACGTCGTTCTATGCAGCTAAAATGAATTTAAAACGAATTTATTAATTTTTGGTAATTTTATAAATGCGAGATTTTTATAATTCTGCAGGCTAAACCGTAGGTGATACAAATTTCTAAATGTCCTTATTATTACTTAAAACGTCGTTCTATGCAGCTAAAATGAGTTTAAATCGAATTTATTAATTTTTGGTAATTTTAAAAAAGAGAGATTTTTATAATTGCCTGATTAAAAATTGCGAGATTTTTATAATTGCCTAGGCTAAACTGTAGGAGATACAAATTTCTAAATATGCTTATTATGGTTTCAGACGTCGTTCTATGCAGCTAAAATGAATTTAAAACGAATTTATTAATTTTTGGTAATTTTATAAATGCGAGATTTTCATAATTCTGCAGGCTAAACCGTAGGTGATACAAATTTCTAAATGTCCTTATTATTTCTTAAGACGTCGTTCTATGCAGCTAAAATGAGTTTAAATCGAATTTATTAATTTTTGGTAATTTTAAAAAAGACAGATTTTTATAATTGCCAGATTAAAAATGCGAGATTTTTATAATTGCCCAGGCTAAACTGTAGGAGATACAAATTTCTAAATATGCTTATTATGGTTTCAGACGTCGTTCTATGCAGCCAAAATGAATTTAAAGCGAATTTATTAATTTTTGGTAATTTTATAAATGCGAGATTTTTATAATTCTGCAGGCTAAACCGTAGGTGATACAAATTTCTAAATGTCCTTATTATTACTTAAGACGTCGTTCTATGCAGCTAAAATGAGTTTAAATCGAATTTATTAATTTTTGGTAATTTTAAAAAAGACAGATTTTTATAATTGCCAGATTAAAAATGCGAGATTTTTATAATTGCCCAGGCTAAACTGTAGGAGATACAAATTTCTAAATATGCTTATTATGGTTTCAGACGTCGTTCTATGCAGCTAAAATGAATTTAAAACGAATTTATTAATTTTTGGTAATTTTATAAATGCGAGATTTTTATAATTCTGCAGGCTAAACCGTAGGTGATACAAATTTCTAAATGTCCTTATTATTACTTAAGACGTCGTTCTATGCAGCTAAAATGAGTTTAAATCGAATTTATTAATTTTCGGTAATTTTAAAAAAGAGAGATTTTTATAATTGCCAGATTAAAAATGCGAGATTTTTATAATTGCCCAGGCTAAACTGTAGGAGATACAAATTTCTAAATATGCTTATTATGGTTTCAGACGTCGTTCTATGCAGCTAAAATGAATTTAAAACGAATTTATTAATTTTTGGTAATTTTATAAATGCGAGATTTTTATAATTCTGCAGGCTAAACCGTAGGTGATACAAATTTCTAAATGTCCTTATTATTACTTGAGACGTCATTCTATGCAGCTAAAATGAGTTTAAATCGAATTTATTAATTTTTGGTAATTTTAAAAAAGGCAGATTTTTATAATTGCCAGATTAAAAATGCGAGATTTTTATAATTGCCCAGGCAAAACTGTAGGAGATACAAATTTCTAAATATGCTTATTATGGTTTCAGACGTCGTTCTATGCAGCTAAAATGAATTTAAAACGAATTTATTAATTTTTGGTAATTTTATAAATGCGAGATTTTTATAATTCTGCAGGCTAAACCGTAGGTGATACAAATTTCTAAATGCCCTTATTATTACTTAAGACGTCGTTCTATGCAGCTAAAATGAGTTTAAATCGAATTTATTAATTTTTGGTAATTTTAAAAAAGGCAGATTTTTATAATTGCCAGATTAAAAATGCGAGATTTTTATAATTGCCCAGGCTAAACTGTAGGAGATACAAATTTCTAAATATGCTTATTATGGTTTCAGACGTCGATCTAGGCAGCTAAAATGAATTTAAAACGAATTTATTAATTTTTGGTAATTTTAAAAAAGACAGATTTTTATAATTGCCAGATTAAAAATGCGAGATTTTTATAATTGCCCAGGCTAAACTGTAGGAGATACAAATTTCTAAATATGCTTATTATGGTTTCAGACGTCGTTCTATGCAGCCAAAATGAATTTAAAACGAATTTATTAATTTTTGGTAATTTTATAAATGCGAGATTTTTATAATTCGCAGGCTAAACCGTAGGTGATACAAATTTCTAAATGTCCTTATTATTACTTAAGACGTCGTTCTATGCAGCTAAAATGAGTTTAAATCGAATTTATTAATTTTTGGTAATTTTAAAAAAGACAGATTTTTATAATTGCCAGATTAAAAATGCGAGATTTTTATAATTGCCCAGGCTAAACTGTAGGAGATACAAATTTCTAAATATGCTTATTATGGTTTCAGACGTCGTTCTATGCAGCTAAAATGAATTTAAAACGAATTTATTAATTTTTGGTAATTTTATAAATGCGAGATTTTTATAATTCTGCAGGCTAAACCGTAGGTGATACAAATTTCTAAATGTCCTTATTATTACTTAAGACGTCGTTCTATGCAGCTAAAATGAGTTTAAATCGAATTTATTAATTTTCGGTAATTTTAAAAAAGAGAGATTTTTATAATTGCCAGATTAAAAATGCGAGATTTTTATAATTGCCCAGGCTAAACTGTAGGAGATACAAATTTCTAAATATGCTTATTATGGTTTCAGACGTCGTTCTATGCAGCTAAAATGAATTTAAAACGAATTTATTAATTTTTGGTAATTTTATAAATGCGAGATTTTTATAATTCTGCAGGCTAAACCGTAGGTGATACAAATTTCTAAATGCCCTTATTATTACTTAAGACGTCGTTCTATGCAGCTAAAATGAGTTTAAATCGAATTTATTAATTTTTGGTAATTTTAAAAAAGGCAGATTTTTATAATTGCCAGATTAAAAATGCGAGATTTTTATAATTGCCCAGGCTAAACTGTAGGAGATACAAATTTCTAAATATGCTTATTATGGTTTCAGACGTCGATCTAGGCAGCTAAAATGAATTTAAAACGAATTTATTAATTTTTGGTAATTTTATTAATGCGAGATTTTTATAATTCTGCAGGCTAAACCGTAGGTGATACAAATTTCTAAATTTCCTTATTATTACTTAAGACGTCGTTCTATGCAGCTAAAATGAGTTTAAATCGAATTTATTAATTTTTGGTAATTTTAAAAAAGGCAGATTTTTATAATTGCCAGATTAAAAATGCGAGATTTTTATAATTGCCCAGGCAAAACTGTAGGAGATACAAATTTCTAAATATGCTTATTATGGTTTCACACGTCGTTCTATGCAGCTAAAATGAATTTAAAACGAATTTATTAATTTTTGGTAATTTTATAAATGCGAGATTTTTATAATTCTGCAGGCTAAACCGTAGGTGATACAAATTTCTAAAAGTCCTTATTATTACTTAAAACGTCGTTCTATGCAGCTAAAATGAGTTTAAATCGAATTTATTAATTTTTGGTAATTTTAAAAAAGAGAGATTTTTATAATTGCCTGATTAAAAATTGCGAGATTTTTATAATTGCCCAGGCTAAACTGTAGGAGATACAAATTTCTAAATATGCTTATTATGGTTTCAGACGTCGTTCTATGCAGCTAAAATGAATTTAAAACGAATTTATTAATTTTTGGTAATTTTATAAATGCGAGATTTTTATAATTCTGCAGGCTAAACCGTAGGTGATACAAATTTCTAAATGTCCTTATTATTACTTAAGACGTCGTTCTATGCAGCTAAAATGAGTTTAAATCGAATTTATTAATTTTTGGTAATTTTAAAAAAGACAGATTTTTATAATTGCCAGATTAAAAATGCGAGATTTTTATAATTGCCCAGGCTAAACTGTAGGAGATACAAATTTCTAAATATGCTTATTATGGTTTCAGACGTCGTTCTATGCAGCTAAAATGAATTTAAAACGAATTTATTAATTTTTGGTAATTTTATAAATGCGAGATTTTTATAATTCTGCAGGCTAAACCGTAGGTGATACAAATTTCTAAATGTCCTTATTATTACTTAAGACGTCGTTCTATGCAGCTAAAATGAGTTTAAATCGAATTTATTAATTTTCGGTAATTTTAAAAAAGAGAGATTTTTATAATTGCCAGATTAAAAATGCGAGATTTTTATAATTGCCCAGGCTAAACTGTAGGAGATACAAATTTCTAAATATGCTTATTATGGTTTCAGACGTCGTTCTATGCAGCTAAAATGAATTTAAAACGAATTTATTAATTTTTGGTAATTTTATAAATGCGAGATTTTTATAATTCTGCAGGCTAAACCGTAGGTGATACAAATTTCTAAATGCCCTTATTATTACTTAAGACGTCGTTCTATGCAGCTAAAATGAGTTTAAATCGAATTTATTAATTTTTGGTAATTTTAAAAAAGGCAGATTTTTATAATTGCCAGATTAAAAATGCGAGATTTTTATAATTGCCCAGGCTAAACTGTAGGAGATACAAATTTCTAAATATGCTTATTATGGTTTCAGACGTCGATCTAGGCAGCTAAAATGAATTTAAAACGAATTTATTAATTTTTGGTAATTTTATTAATGCGAGATTTTTATAATTCTGCAGGCTAAACCGTAGGTGATACAAATTTCTAAATTTCCTTATTATTACTTAAGACGTCGTTCTATGCAGCTAAAATGAGTTTAAATCGAATTTATTAATTTTTGGTAATTTTAAAAAAGGCAGATTTTTATAATTGCCAGATTAAAAATGCGAGATTTTTATAATTGCCCAGGCAAAACTGTAGGAGATACAAATTTCTAAATATGCTTATTATGGTTTCACACGTCGTTCTATGCAGCTAAAATGAATTTAAAACGAATTTATTAATTTTTGGTAATTTTATAAATGCGAGATTTTTATAATTCTGCAGGCTAAACCGTAGGTGATACAAATTTCTAAATGTCCTTATTATTACTTAAAACGTCGTTCTATGCAGCTAAAATGAGTTTAAATCGAATTTATTAATTTTTGGTAATTTTAAAAAAGAGAGATTTTTATAATTGCCTGATTAAAAATTGCGAGATTTTTATAATTGCCCAGGCTAAACTGTAGGAGATACAAATTTCTAAATATGCTTATTATGGTTTCAGACGTCGTTCTATGCAGCTAAAATGAATTTAAAACGAATTTATTAATTTTTGGTAATTTTATAAATGCGAGATTTTTATAATTCTGCAGGCTAAACCGTAGGTGATACAAATTTCTAAATGTCCTTATTATTACTTAAGACGTCGTTCTATGCAGCTAAAATGAGTTTAAATCGAATTTATTAATTTTTGGTAATTTTAAAAAAGACAGATTTTTATAATTGCCAGATTAAAAATGCGAGATTTTTATAATTGCCCAGGCTAAACTGTAGGAGATACAAATTTCTAAATATGCTTATTATGGTTTCAGACGTCGTTCTATGCAGCTAAAATGAATTTAAAACGAATTTATTAATTTTTGTTAATTTTATAAATGCGAGATTTTTATAATTCTGCAGGCTAAACCGTAGGTGATACAAATTTCTAAATGTCCTTATTATTACTTAAGACGTCGTTCTATGCAGCTAAAATGAGTTTAAATCGAATTTATTAATTTTTGGTAATTTTAAAAAAGGCAGATTTTTATAATTGCCAGATTAAAAATCCGAGATTTTTATAATTGCCCAGGCTAAACTGTAGGAGATACAAATTTCTAAATATGCTTATTATGGTTTCAGACGTCGATCTAGGCAGCTAAAATGAATTTAAAACGAATTTATTAATTTTTGGTGATTTTATAAATGCGAGATTTTTATAATTCTGCAGGCTAAACCGTAGGTGATACAAATTTCTAAATTTCCTTATTATTACTTAAGACGTCGTTCTATGCAGCTAAAATGAGTTTAAATCGAATTTATTAATTTTTGGTAATTTTAAAAAAGGCAGATTTTTATAATTGCCAGATTAAAAATGCCAGATTTTTATAATTGCCAAGGCAAAACTGTAGGAGATACAAATTTCTAAATATGCTTATTATGGTTTCACACGTCGTTCTATGCAGCTAAAATGAATTTAAAACGAATTTATTAATTTTTGGTAATTTTATAAATGCGAGATTTTTATAATTCTGCAGGCTAAACCGTAGGTGATACAAATTTCTAAATGTCCTTATTATTACTTAAAACGTCGTTCTATGCAGCTAAAATGAGTTTAAATCGAATTTATTAATTTTTGGTAATTTTAAAAAAGAGAGATTTTTATAATTGCCTGATTAAAAATTGCGAGATTTTTATAATTGCCTAGGCTAAACTGTAGGAGATACAAATTTCTAAATATGCTTATTATGGTTTCAGACGTCGTTCTATGCAGCTAAAATGAATTTAAAACGAATTTATTAATTTTTGGTAATTTTATAAATGCGAGATTTTTATAATTCTGCAGGCTAAACCGTAGGTGATACAAATTTCTAAATGTCCTTATTATTACTTGAGACGTCGTTCTATGCAGCTAAAATGAATTTAAAACGAATTTATTAATTTTTGGTAATTTTATAAATGCGAGATTTTCATAATTCTGCAGGCTAAACCGTAGGTGATACAAATTTCTAAATGTCCTTATTATTTCTTAAGACGTCGTTCTATGCAGCTAAAATGAGTTTAAATCGAATTTATTAATTTTTGGTAATTTTAAAAAAGACAGATTTTTATAATTGCCAGATTAAAAATGCGAGATTTTTATAATTGCCCAGGCTAAACTGTAGGAGATACAAATTTCTAAATATGCTTATTATGGTTTCAGACGTCGTTCTATGCAGCCAAAATGAATTTAAAGCGAATTTATTAATTTTTGGTAATTTTATAAATGCGAGATTTTTATAATTCTGCAGGCTAAACCGTAGGTGATACAAATTTCTAAATGTCCTTATTATTACTTAAGACGTCGTTCTATGCAGCTAAAATGAGTTTAAATCGAATTTATTAATTTTTGGTAATTTTAAAAAAGACAGATTTTTATAATTGCCAGATTAAAAATGCGAGATTTTTATAATTGCCCAGGCTAAACTGTAGGAGATACAAATTTCTAAATATGCTTATTATGGTTTCAGACGTCGTTCTATGCAGCTAAAATGAATTTAAAACGAATTTATTAATTTTTGGTAATTTTATAAATGCGAGATTTTTATAATTCTGCAGGCTAAACCGTAGGTGATACAAATTTCTAAATGTCCTTATTATTACTTAAGACGTCGTTCTATGCAGCTAAAATGAGTTTAAATCGAATTTATTAATTTTCGGTAATTTTAAAAAAGAGAGATTTTTATAATTGCCAGATTAAAAATGCGAGATTTTTATAATTGCCCAGGCTAAACTGTAGGAGATACAAATTTCTAAATATGCTTATTATGGTTTCAGACGTCGTTCTATGCAGCTAAAATGAATTTAAAACGAATTTATTAATTTTTGGTAATTTTATAAATGCGAGATTTTTATAATTCTGCAGGCTAAACCGTAGGTGATACAAATTTCTAAATGTCCTTATTATTACTTGAGACGTCATTCTATGCAGCTAAAATGAGTTTAAATCGAATTTATTAATTTTTGGTAATTTTAAAAAAGGCAGATTTTTATAATTGCCAGATTAAAAATGCGAGATTTTTATAATTGCCCAGGCAAAACTGTAGGAGATACAAATTTCTAAATATGCTTATTATGGTTTCAGACGTCGTTCTATGCAGCTAAAATGAATTTAAAACGAATTTATTAATTTTTGGTAATTTTATAAATGCGAGATTTTTATAATTCTGCAGGCTAAACCGTAGGTGATACAAATTTCTAAATGTCCTTATTATTACTTAAGACGTCGTTCTATGCAGCTAAAATGAGTTTAAATCGAATTTATTAATTTTTGGTAATTTTAAAAAAGACAGATTTTTATAATTGCCAGATTAAAAATGCGAGATTTTTATAATTGCCCAGGCTAAACTGTAGGAGATACAAATTTCTAAATATGCTTATTATGGTTTCAGACGTCGTTCTATGCAGCTAAAATGAATTTAAAACGAATTTATTAATTTTTGGTAATTTTATAAATGCGAGATTTTTATAATTCTGCAGGCTAAACCGTAGGTGATACAAATTTCTAAATGTCCTTATTATTACTTAAGACGTCGTTCTATGCAGCTAAAATGAGTTTAAATCGAATTTATTAATTTTCGGTAATTTTAAAAAAGAGAGATTTTTATAATTGCCAGATTAAAAATGCGAGATTTTTATAATTGCCCAGGCTAAACTGTAGGAGATACAAATTTCTAAATATGCTTATTATGGTTTCAGACGTCGTTCTATGCAGCTAAAATGAATTTAAAACGAATTTATTAATTTTTGGTAATTTTATAAATGCGAGATTTTTATAATTCTGCAGGCTAAACCGTAGGTGATACAAATTTCTAAATGTCCTTATTATTACTTGAGACGTCATTCTATGCAGCTAAAATGAGTTTAAATCGAATTTATTAATTTTTGGTAATTTTAAAAAAGGCAGATTTTTATAATTGCCAGATTAAAAATGCGAGATTTTTATAATTGCCCAGGCAAAACTGTAGGAGATACAAATTTCTAAATATGCTTATTATGGTTTCAGACGTCGTTCTATGCAGCTAAAATGAATTTAAAACGAATTTATTAATTTTTGGTAATTTTATAAATGCGAGATTTTTATAATTCTGCAGGCTAAACCGTAGGTGATACAAATTTCTAAATGCCCTTATTATTACTTAAGACGTCGTTCTATGCAGCTAAAATGAGTTTAAATCGAATTTATTAATTTTTGGTAATTTTAAAAAAGGCAGATTTTTATAATTGCCAGATTAAAAATGCGAGATTTTTATAATTGCCCAGGCTAAACTGTAGGAGATACAAATTTCTAAATATGCTTATTATGGTTTCAGACCGCGATCTAGGCAGCTAAAATGAATTTAAAACGAATTTATTAATTTTTGGTAATTTTAAAAAAGACAGATTTTTATAATTGCCAGATTAAAAATGCGAGATTTTTATAATTGCCCAGGCTAAACTGTAGGAGATACAAATTTCTAAATATGCTTATTATGGTTTCAGACGTCGTTCTATGCAGCCAAAATGAATTTAAAACGAATTTATTAATTTTTGGTAATTTTATAAATGCGAGATTTTTATAATTCGCAGGCTAAACCGTAGGTGATACAAATTTCTAAATGTCCTTATTATTACTTAAGACGTCGTTCTATGCAGCTAAAATGAGTTTAAATCGAATTTATTAATTTTTGGTAATTTTAAAAAAGACAGATTTTTATAATTGCCAGATTAAAAATGCGAGATTTTTATAATTGCCCAGGCTAAACTGTAGGAGATACAAATTTCTAAATATGCTTATTATGGTTTCAGACGTCGTTCTATGCAGCTAAAATGAATTTAAAACGAATTTATTAATTTTTGGTAATTTTATAAATGCGAGATTTTTATAATTCTGCAGGCTAAACCGTAGGTGATACAAATTTCTAAATGTCCTTATTATTACTTAAGACGTCGTTCTATGCAGCTAAAATGAGTTTAAATCGAATTTATTAATTTTCGGTAATTTTAAAAAAGAGAGATTTTTATAATTGCCAGATTAAAAATGCAAGATTTTTATAATTGCCCAGGCTAAACTGTAGGAGATACAAATTTCTAAATATGCTTATTATGGTTTCAGACGTCGTTCTATGCAGCTAAAATGAATTTAAAACGAATTTATTAATTTTTGGTAATTTTATAAATGCGAGATTTTTATAATTCTGCAGGCTAAACCGTAGGTGATACAAATTTCTAAATGCCCTTATTATTACTTAAGACGTCGTTCTATGCAGCTAAAATGAGTTTAAATCGAATTTATTAATTTTTGGTAATTTTAAAAAAGGCAGATTTTTATAATTGCCAGATTAAAAATGCGAGATTTTTATAATTGCCCAGGCTAAACTGTAGGAGATACAAATTTCTAAATATGCTTATTATGGTTTCAGACGTCGATCTAGGCAGCTAAAATGAATTTAAAACGAATTTATTAATTTTTGGTAATTTTATTAATGCGAGATTTTTATAATTCTGCAGGCTAAACCGTAGGTGATACAAATTTCTAAATTTCCTTATTATTACTTAAGACGTCGTTCTATGCAGCTAAAATGAGTTTAAATCGAATTTATTAATTTTTGGTAATTTTAAAAAAGGCAGATTTTTATAATTGCCAGATTAAAAATGCGAGATTTTTATAATTGCCCAGGCAAAACTGTAGGAGATACAAATTTCTAAATATGCTTATTATGGTTTCAGACGTCGTTCTATGCAGCTAAAATGAATTTAAAACGAATTTATTAATTTTTGGTAATTTTATAAATGCGAGATTTTTATAATTCTGCAGGCTAAACCGTAGGTGATACAAATTTCTAAATGTCCTTATTATTACTTAAGACGTCGTTCTATGCAGCTAAAATGAGTTTAAATCGAATTTATTAATTTTCGGTAATTTTAAAAAAGAGAGATTTTTATAATTGCCAGATTAAAAATGCGAGATTTTTATAATTGCCCAGGCTAAACTGTAGGAGATACAAATTTCTAAATATGCTTATTATGGTTTCAGACGTCGTTCTATGCAGCTAAAATGAATTTAAAACGAATTTATTAATTTTTGGTAATTTTATAAATGCGAGATTTTTATAATTCTGCAGGCTAAACCGTAGGTGATACAAATTTCTAAATGTCCTTATTATTACTTGAGACGTCATTCTATGCAGCTAAAATGAGTTTAAATCGAATTTATTAATTTTTGGTAATTTTAAAAAAGGCAGATTTTTATAATTGCCAGATTAAAAATGCGAGATTTTTATAATTGCCCAGGCAAAACTGTAGGAGATACAAATTTCTAAATATGCTTATTATGGTTTCAGACGTCGTTCTATGCAGCTAAAATGAATTTAAAACGAATTTATTAATTTTTGGTAATTTTATAAATGCGAGATTTTTATAATTCTGCAGGCTAAACCGTAGGTGATACAAATTTCTAAATGCCCTTATTATTACTTAAGACGTCGTTCTATGCAGCTAAAATGAGTTTAAATCGAATTTATTAATTTTTGGTAATTTTAAAAAAGGCAGATTTTTATAATTGCCAGATTAAAAATGCGAGATTTTTATAATTGCCCAGGCTAAACTGTAGGAGATGCAAATTTCTAAATATGCTTATTATGGTTTCAGACGTCGATCTAGGCAGCTAAAATGAATTTAAAACGAATTTATTAATTTTTGGTAATTTTAAAAAAGACAGATTTTTATAATTGCCAGATTAAAAATGCGAGATTTTTATAATTGCCCAGGCTAAACTGTAGGAGATACAAATTTCTAAATATGCTTATTATGGTTTCAGACGTCGTTCTATGCAGCCAAAATGAATTTAAAACGAATTTATTAATTTTTGGTAATTTTATAAATGCGAGATTTTTATAATTCGCAGGCTAAACCGTAGGTGATACAAATTTCTAAATGTCCTTATTATTACTTAAGACGTCGTTCTATGCAGCTAAAATGAGTTTAAATCGAATTTATTAATTTTTGGTAATTTTAAAAAAGACAGATTTTTATAATTGCCAGATTAAAAATGCGAGATTTTTATAATTGCCCAGGCTAAACTGTAGGAGATACAAATTTCTAAATATGCTTATTATGGTTTCAGACGTCGTTCTATGCAGCTAAAATGAATTTAAAACGAATTTATTAATTTTTGGTAATTTTATAAATGCGAGATTTTTATAATTCTGCAGGCTAAACCGTAGGTGATACAAATTTCTAAATGTCCTTATTATTACTTAAGACGTCGTTCTATGCAGCTAAAATGAGTTTAAATCGAATTTATTAATTTTCGGTAATTTTAAAAAAGAGAGATTTTTATAATTGCCAGATTAAAAATGCGAGATTTTTATAATTGCCCAGGCTAAACTGTAGGAGATACAAATTTCTAAATATGCTTATTATGGTTTCAGACGTCGTTCTATGCAGCTAAAATGAATTTAAAACGAATTTATTAATTTTTGGTAATTTTATAAATGCGAGATTTTTATAATTCTGCAGGCTAAACCGTAGGTGATACAAATTTCTAAATGCCCTTATTATTACTTAAGACGTCGTTCTATGCAGCTAAAATGAGTTTAAATCGAATTTATTAATTTTTGGTAATTTTAAAAAAGGCAGATTTTTATAATTGCCAGATTAAAAATGCGAGATTTTTATAATTGCCCAGGCTAAACTGTAGGAGATACAAATTTCTAAATATGCTTATTATGGTTTCAGACGTCGATCTAGGCAGCTAAAATGAATTTAAAACGAATTTATTAATTTTTGGTAATTTTATTAATGCGAGATTTTTATAATTCTGCAGGCTAAACCGTAGGTGATACAAATTTCTAAATTTCCTTATTATTACTTAAGACGTCGTTCTATGCAGCTAAAATGAGTTTAAATCGAATTTATTAATTTTTGGTAATTTTAAAAAAGGCAGATTTTTATAATTGCCAGATTAAAAATGCGAGATTTTTATAATTGCCCAGGCAAAACTGTAGGAGATACAAATTTCTAAATATGCTTATTATGGTTTCACACGTCGTTCTATGCAGCTAAAATGAATTTAAAACGAATTTATTAATTTTTGGTAATTTTATAAATGCGAGATTTTTATAATTCTGCAGGCTAAACCGTAGGTGATACAAATTTCTAAATGTCCTTATTATTACTTAAAACGTCGTTCTATGCAGCTAAAATGAGTTTAAATCGAATTTATTAATTTTTGGTAATTTTAAAAAAGAGAGATTTTTATAATTGCCTGATTAAAAATTGCGAGATTTTTATAATTGCCCAGGCTAAACTGTAGGAGATACAAATTTCTAAATATGCTTATTATGGTTTCAGACGTCGTTCTATGCAGCTAAAATGAATTTAAAACGAATTTATTAATTTTTGGTAATTTTATAAATGCGAGATTTTTATAATTCTGCAGGCTAAACCGTAGGTGATACAAATTTCTAAATGTCCTTATTATTACTTAAGACGTCGTTCTATGCAGCTAAAATGAGTTTAAATCGAATTTATTAGTTTTTGGTAATTTTAAAAAAGACAGATTTTTATAATTGCCAGATTAAAAATGCGAGATTTTTATAATTGCCCAGGCTAAACTGTAGGAGATACAAATTTCTAAATATGCTTATTATGGTTTCAGACGTCGTTCTATGCAGCTAAAATGAATTTAAAACGAATTTATTAATTTTTGTTAATTTTATAAATGCGAGATTTTTATAATTCTGCAGGCTAAACCGTAGGTGATACAAATTTCTAAATGTCCTTATTATTACTTAAGACGTCGTTCTATGCAGCTAAAATGAGTTTAAATCGAATTTATTAATTTTTGGTAATTTTAAAAAAGGCAGATTTTTATAATTGCCAGATTAAAAATGCGAGATTTTTATAATTGCCCAGGCTAAACTGTAGGAGATACAAATTTCTAAATATGCTTATTATGGTTTCAGACGTCGATCTAGGCAGCTAAAATGAATTTAAAACGAATTTATTAATTTTTGGTGATTTTATAAATGCGAGATTTTTATAATTCTGCAGGCTAAACCGTAGGTGATACAAATTTCTAAATTTCCTTATTATTACTTAAGACGTCGTTCTATGCAGCTAAAATGAGTTTAAATCGAATTTATTAATTTTTGGTAATTTTAAAAAAGGCAGATTTTTATAATTGCCAGATTAAAAATGCGAGATTTTTATAATTGCCAAGGCAAAACTGTAGGAGATACAAATTTCTAAATATGCTTATTATGGTTTCACACGTCGTTCTATGCAGCTAAAATGAATTTAAAACGAATTTATTAATTTTTGGTAATTTTATAAATGCGAGATTTTTATAATTCTGCAGGCTAAACCGTAGGTGATACAAATTTCTAAATGTCCTTATTATTACTTAAAACGTCGTTCTATGCAGCTAAAATGAGTTTAAATCGAATTTATTAATTTTTGGTAATTTTAAAAAAGAGAGATTTTTATAATTGCCTGATTAAAAATTGCGAGATTTTTATAATTGCCTAGGCTAAACTGTAGGAGATACAAATTTCTAAATATGCTTATTATGGTTTCAGACGTCGTTCTATGCAGCTAAAATGAATTTAAAACGAATTTATTAATTTTTGGTAATTTTATAAATGCGAGATTTTTATAATTCTGCAGGCTAAACCGTAGGTGATACAAATTTCTAAATGTCCTTATTATTACTTGAGACGTCGTTCTATCCAGCTAAAATGAGTTTAAATCGAATTTATTAATTTTTGGTAATTTTAAAAGAGAGAGATTTTTATAATTACCAGATTAAAAATGCGAGATTTTTATAATTGCCCAGGCTAAACTGTAGGAGATACAAATTTCTAAATATGCTTATTATGGTTTCAGACGTCGTTCTATCCAGCTAAAATGAATTTAAAACGAATTTATTAATTTTTGGTAATTTTATAAATGCGAGATTTTTATAATTCTGCAGGCTAAACCGTGGGTGATAAAATTTCTAAATGTCCTTATTATTACTTAAGACGTCGTTCTATGCAGCTAAAATGAGTTTAAATCGAATTTATTAATTTTTGGTAATTTTAAAAAAGGCAGATTTTTATAATTGCCAGATTAAAAATGCGAGATTTTTATAATTGCCCAGGCTAAACTGTAGGAGATACAAATTTCTAAATATGCTTATTATGGTTTCAGACGTCGTTCTAGGCAGCTAAAATGAATTTAAAACGAATTTATTAATTTTTGGTAATTTTATAAATGCGAGATTTTTATAATTCTGCAGGCTAAACCGTAGGTGATACAAATTTCTAAATGTCCTTATTATTACTTAAGACGTCGTTCTATGCAGCTAAAATGAGTTTAAATCGAATTTATTAATTTTTGGTAATTTTAAAAAAGGCAGATTTTTATAATTGCCAGATTAAAAATGCGAGATTTTTATAATTGCCCAGGCAAAACTGTAGGAGATACAAATTTCTAAATATGCTTATTATGGTTTCACACGTCGTTTTATGCAGCTAAAATGAATTTAAAACGAATTTATTAATGTTTGGTAATTTTATAAATGCGAGATTTTTATAATTCTGCAGGCTAAACCGTAGGTGATACAAATTTCTAAATGTCCTTATTATTACTTAAAACGTCGTTCTATGCAGCTAAAATGAGTTTAAATCGAATTTATTAATTTTTGGTAATTTTAAAAAAGAGAGATTTTTATAATTGCCTGATAAAAAATTGCGAGATTTTTATAATTGCCTAGGCTAAACTGTAGGAGATACAAATTTCTAAATATGCTTATTATGGTTTCAGACGTCGTTCTATGCAGCTAAAATGAATTTAAAACGAATTTATTAATTTTTGGTAATTTTATAAATGCGACATTTTCATAATTCTGCAGGCTAAACCGTAGGTGATACAAATTTCTAAATGTCCTTATTATTACTTAAAACGTCGTTCTATGCAGCTAAAATGAGTTTAAATCGAATTTATTAATTTTTGGTAATTTTAAAAAAGACAGATTTTTATAATTGCCAGATTAAAAATGCGAGATTTTTATAATTGCCCAGGCTAAACTGTAGGAGATACAAATTTCTAAATATGCTTATTATGGTTTCAGACGTCGTTCTATGCAGCTAAAATGAGTTTAAATCGAATTTATTAATTTTTGGTAATTTTAAAAAAGGCAGATTTTTATAATTGCCAGATTAAAAATGCGAGATTTTTATAATTGCCCAGGCTAAACTGTAGGAGATACAAATTTCTAAATAACTTATTATGGTTTCAGACGTCGTTCTAGGCAGCTAAAATGAATTTAAAACGAATTTATTAATTTTTGGTAATTTTATAAATGCGAGATTTTTATAATTCTGCAGGCTAAACGGTAGGTGATACAAATTTCTAAATGTCCTTATTATTACTTAAGACGTCGTTCTATGCAGCTAAAATGAGTTTAAATCGAATTTATTAATTTTTGGTAATTTTAAAAAAGGCAGATTTTTATAATTGCCAGATTAAAAATGCGAGATTTTTATAATTGCCCAGGCAAAACTGTAGGAGATACAAATTTCTAAATATGCTTATTATGGTTTCACACGTCGTTCTATGCAGCTAAAATGAATTTAAAACGAATTTATTAATTTTTGGTAATTTTATAAATGCGAGATTTTTATAATTCTGCAGGCTAAACCGTAGGTGATACAAATTTCTAAATGTCCTTATTATTACTTAAAACGTCGTTCTATGCAGCTAAAATGAGTTTAAATCGAATTTATTAATTTTTGGTAATTTTAAAAAAGAGAGATATTTATAATTGCCTGATAAAAAATTGCGAGATTTTTATAATTGCCTAGGCTAAACTGTAGGAGATACAAATTTCTAAATATGCTTATTATGGTTTCAGACGTCGTTCTATGCAGCTAAAATGAATTTAAAACGAATTTATTAATTTTTGGTAATTTTATAAATGCGAGATTTTCATAATTCTGCAGGCTAAACCGTAGGTGATACAAATTTCTAAATGTCCTTATTATTACTTAAGACGTCGTTCTATGCAGCTAAAATGAGTTTAAATCGAATTTATTAATTTTTGGTAATTTTAAAAAAGACAGATTTTTATAATTGCCAGATTAAAAATGCGAGATTTTTATAATTGCCCAGGCTAAACTGTAGGAGATACAAATTTCTAAATATGCTTATTATGGTTTCAGACGTCGTTCTATGCAGCTAAAATGAATTTAAAACGAATTTATTAATTTTTGGTAATTTTATAAATGCGAGATTTTTATAATTCTGCAGGCTAAACCGTAGGTGATACAAATTTCTAAATGTCCTTATTATTACTTAAGACGTCGTTCTATGCAGCTAAAATGAGTTTAAATCGAATTTATTAATTTTCGGTAATTTTAAAAAAGAGAGATTTTTATAATTGCCAGATTAAAAATGCGAGATTTTTATAATTGCCCAGGCTAAACTGTAGGAGATACAAATTTCTAAATATGCTTATTATGGTTTCAGACGTCGTTCTATGCAGCTAAAATGAGTTTAAATCGAATTTATTAATTTTTGGTAATTTTAAAAAAGGCAGATTTTTATAATTGCCAGATTAAAAATGCGAGATTTTTATAATTGCCCAGGCTAAACTGTAGGAGATACAAATTTCTAAATATGCTTATTATGGTTTCAGACGTCGTTCTAGGCAGCTAAAATGAATTTAAAACGAATTTATTAATTTTTGGTAATTTTATAAATGCGAGATTTTTATAATTCTGCAGGCTAAACGGTAGGTGATACAAATTTCTAAATGTCCTTATTATTACTTAAGACGTCGTTCTATGCAGCTAAAATGAGTTTAAATCGAATTTATTAATTTTTGGTAATTTTAAAAAAGGCAGATTTTTATAATTGCCAGATTAAAAATGCGAGATTTTTATAACTGCCCAGGCAAAACTGTAGGAGATACAAATTTCTAAATATGCTTATTATGGTTTCACACGTCGTTCTATGCAGCTAAAATGAATTTAAAACGAATTTATTAATTTTTGGTAATTTTATAAATGCGAGATTTTTATAATTCTGCAGGCTAAACCGTAGGTGATACAAATTTCTAAATGTCCTTATTATTACTTAAAACGTCGTTCTATGCAGCTAAAATGAGTTTAAATCGAATTTATTAATTTTTGGTAATTTTAAAAAAGAGAGATTTTTATAATTGCCTGATTAAAAATTGCGAGATTTTTATAATTGCCTAGGCTAAACTGTAGGAGATACAAATTTCTAAATATGCTTATTATGGTTTCAGACGTCGTTCTATGCAGCTAAAATGAATTTAAAACGAATTTATTAATTTTTGGTAATTTTATAAATGCGAGATTTTCATAATTCTGCAGGCTAAACCGTAGGTGATACAAATTTCTAAATGTCCTTATTATTTCTTAAGACGTCGTTCTATGCAGCTAAAATGAGTTTAAATCGAATTTATTAATTTTTGGTAATTTTAAAAAAGACAGATTTTTATAATTGCCAGATTAAAAATGCGAGATTTTTATAATTGCCCAGGCTAAACTGTAGGAGATACAAATTTCTAAATATGCTTATTATGGTTTCAGACGTCGTTCTATGCAGCCAAAATGAATTTAAAGCGAATTTATTAATTTTTGGTAATTTTATAAATGCGAGATTTTTATAATTCTGCAGGCTAAACCGTAGGTGATACAAATTTCTAAATGTCCTTATTATTACTTAAGACGTCGTTCTATGCAGCTAAAATGAGTTTAAATCGAATTTATTAATTTTTGGTAATTTTAAAAAAGACAGATTTTTATAATTGCCAGATTAAAAATGCGAGATTTTTATAATTGCCCAGGCTAAACTGTAGGAGATACAAATTTCTAAATATGCTTATTATGGTTTCAGACGTCGTTCTATGCAGCTAAAATGAATTTAAAACGAATTTATTAATTTTTGGTAATTTTATAAATGCGAGATTTTTATAATTCTGCAGGCTAAACCGTAGGTGATACAAATTTCTAAATGTCCTTATTATTACTTAAGACGTCGTTCTATGCAGCTAAAATGAGTTTAAATCGAATTTATTAATTTTCGGTAATTTTAAAAAAGAGAGATTTTTATAATTGCCAGATTAAAAATGCGAGATTTTTATAATTGCCCAGGCTAAACTGTAGGAGATACAAATTTCTAAATATGCTTATTATGGTTTCAGACGTCGTTCTATGCAGCTAAAATGAATTTAAAACGAATTTATTAATTTTTGGTAATTTTATAAATGCGAGATTTTTATAATTCTGCAGGCTAAACCGTAGGTGATACAAATTTCTAAATGTCCTTATTATTACTTGAGACGTCATTCTATGCAGCTAAAATGAGTTTAAATCGAATTTATTAATTTTTGGTAATTTTAAAAAAGGCAGATTTTTATAATTGCCAGATTAAAAATGCGAGATTTTTATAATTGCCCAGGCAAAACTGTAGGAGATACAAATTTCTAAATATGCTTATTATGGTTTCACACGTCGTTCTATGCAGCTAAAATGAATTTAAAACGAATTTATTAATTTTTGGTAATTTTATAAATGCGAGATTTTTATAATTCTGCAGGCTAAACCGTAGGTGATACAAATTTCTAAATGTCCTTATTATTACTTAAAACGTCGTTCTATGCAGCTAAAATGAGTTTAAATCGAATTTATTAATTTTTGGTAATTTTAAAAAAGAGAGATATTTATAATTGCCTGATAAAAAATTGCGAGATTTTTATAATTGCCTAGGCTAAACTGTAGGAGATACAAATTTCTAAATATGCTTATTATGGTTTCAGACGTCGTTCTATGCAGCTAAAATGAATTTAAAACGAATTTATTAATTTTTGGTAATTTTATAAATGCGAGATTTTCATAATTCTGCAGGCTAAACCGTAGGTGATACAAATTTCTAAATGTCCTTATTATTACTTAAGACGTCGTTCTATGCAGCTAAAATGAGTTTAAATCGAATTTATTAATTTTTGGTAATTTTAAAAAAGACAGATTTTTATAATTGCCAGATTAAAAATGCGAGATTTTTATAATTGCCCAGGCTAAACTGTAGGAGATACAAATTTCTAAATATGCTTATTATGGTTTCAGACGTCGTTCTATGCAGCTAAAATGAATTTAAAACGAATTTATTAATTTTTGGTAATTTTATAAATGCGAGATTTTTATAATTCTGCAGGCTAAACCGTAGGTGATACAAATTTCTAAATGTCCTTATTATTACTTAAGACGTCGTTCTATGCAGCTAAAATGAGTTTAAATCGAATTTATTAATTTTCGGTAATTTTAAAATAGAGAGATTTTTATAATTGCCAGATTAAAAATGCGAGATTTTTATAATTGCCCAGGCTAAACTGTAGGAGATACAAATTTCTAAATATGCTTATTATGGTTTCAGACGTCGTTCTATGCAGCTAAAATGAGTTTAAATCGAATTTATTAATTTTTGGTAATTTTAAAAAAGGCAGATTTTTATAATTGCCAGATTAAAAATGCGAGATTTTTATAATTGCCCAGGCTAAACTGTAGGAGATACAAATTTCTAAATATGCTTATTATGGTTTCAGACGTCGTTCTAGGCAGCTAAAATGAATTTAAAACGAATTTATTAATTTTTGGTAATTTTATAAATGCGAGATTTTTATAATTCTGCAGGCTAAACGGTAGGTGATACAAATTTCTAAATGTCCTTATTATTACTTAAGACGTCGTTCTATGCAGCTAAAATGAGTTTAAATCGAATTTATTAATTTTTGGTAATTTTAAAAAAGGCAGATTTTTATAATTGCCAGATTAAAAATGCGAGATTTTTATAATTGCCCAGGCAAAACTGTAGGAGATACAAATTTCTAAATATGCTTATTATGGTTTCACACGTCGTTCTATGCAGCTAAAATGAATTTAAAACGAATTTATTAATTTTTGGTAATTTTATAAATGCGAGATTTTTATAATTCTGCAGGCTAAACCGTAGGTGATACAAATTTCTAAATGTCCTTATTATTACTTAAAACGTCGTTCTATGCAGCTAAAATGAGTTTAAATCGAATTTATTAATTTTTGGTAATTTTAAAAAAGAGAGATTTTTATAATTGCCTGATTAAAAATTGCGAGATTTTTATAATTGCCTAGGCTAAACTGTAGGAGATACAAATTTCTAAATATGCTTATTATGGTTTCAGACGTCGTTCTATGCAGCTAAAATGAATTTAAAACGAATTTATTAATTTTTGGTAATTTTATAAATGCGAGATTTTCATAATTCTGCAGGCTAAACCGTAGGTGATACAAATTTCTAAATGTCCTTATTATTTCTTAAGACGTCGTTCTATGCAGCTAAAATGAGTTTAAATCGAATTTATTAATTTTTGGTAATTTTAAAAAAGACAGATTTTTATAATTGCCAGATTAAAAATGCGAGATTTTTATAATTGCCCAGGCTAAACTGTAGGAGATACAAATTTCTAAATATGCTTATTATGGTTTCAGACGTCGTTCTATGCAGCCAAAATGAATTTAAAGCGAATTTATTAATTTTTGGTAATTTTATAAATGCGAGATTTTTATAATTCTGCAGGCTAAACCGTAGGTGATACAAATTTCTAAATGTCCTTATTATTACTTAAGACGTCGTTCTATGCAGCTAAAATGAGTTTAAATCGAATTTATTAATTTTTGGTAATTTTAAAAAAGACAGATTTTTATAATTGCCAGATTAAAAATGCGAGATTTTTATAATTGCCCAGGCTAAACTGTAGGAGATACAAATTTCTAAATATGCTTATTATGGTTTCAGACGTCGTTCTATGCAGCTAAAATGAATTTAAAACGAATTTATTAATTTTTGGTAATTTTATAAATGCGAGATTTTTATAATTCTGCAGGCTAAACCGTAGGTGATACAAATTTCTAAATGTCCTTATTATTACTTAAGACGTCGTTCTATGCAGCTAAAATGAGTTTAAATCGAATTTATTAATTTTCGGTAATTTTAAAAAAGAGAGATTTTTATAATTGCCAGATTAAAAATGCGAGATTTTTATAATTGCCCAGGCTAAACTGTAGGAGATACAAATTTCTAAATATGCTTATTATAGTTTCAGACGTCGTTCTATGCAGCTAAAATGAATTTAAAACGAATTTATTAATTTTTGGTAATTTTATAAATGCGAGATTTTTATAATTCTGCAGGCTAAACCGTAGGTGATACAAATTTCTAAATGTCCTTATTATTACTTGAGACGTCATTCTATGCAGCTAAAATGAGTTTAAATCGAATTTATTAATTTTTGGTAATTTTAAAAAAGGCAGATTTTTATAATTGCCAGATTAAAAATGCGAGATTTTTATAATTGCCCAGGCAAAACTGTAGGAGATACAAATTTCTAAATATGCTTATTATGGTTTCAGACGTCGTTCTATGCAGCTAAAATGAATTTAAAACGAATTTATTAATTTTTGGTAATTTTATAAATGCGAGATTTTTATAATTCTGCAGGCTAAACCGTAGGTGATACAAATTTCTAAATGCCCTTATTATTACTTAAGACGTCGTTCTATGCAGCTAAAATGAGTTTAAATCGAATTTATTAATTTTTGGTAATTTTAAAAAAGGCAGATTTTTATAATTGCCAGATTAAAAATGCGAGATTTTTATAATTGCCCAGGCTAAACTGTAGGAGATACAAATTTCTAAATATGCTTATTATGGTTTCAGACGTCGATCTAGGCAGCTAAAATGAATTTAAAACGAATTTATTAATTTTTGGTAATTTTATTAATGCGAGATTTTTATAATTCTGCAGGCTAAACCGTAGGTGATACAAATTTCTAAATTTCCTTATTATTACTTAAGACGTCGTTCTATGCAGCTAAAATGAGTTTAAATCGAATTTATTAATTTTTGGTAATTTTAAAAAAGGCAGATTTTTATAATTGCCAGATTAAAAATGCGAGATTTTTATAATTGCCCAGGCAAAACTGTAGGAGATACAAATTTCTAAATATGCTTATTATGGTTTCACACGTCGTTCTATGCAGCTAAAATGAATTTAAAACGAATTTATTAATTTTTGGTAATTTTATAAATGCGAGATTTTTATAATTCTGCAGGCTAAACCGTAGGTGATACAAATTTCTAAATGTCCTTATTATTACTTAAAACGTCGTTCTATGCAGCTAAAATGAGTTTAAATCGAATTTATTAATTTTTGGTAATTTTAAAAAAGAGAGATTTTTATAATTGCCTGATTAAAAATTGCGAGATTTTTATAATTGCCCAGGCTAAACTGTAGGAGATACAAATTTCTAAATATGCTTATTATGGTTTCAGACGTCGTTCTATGCAGCTAAAATGAATTTAAAACGAATTTATTAATTTTTGGTAATTTTATAAATGCGAGATTTTTATAATTCTGCAGGCTAAACCGTAGGTGATACAAATTTCTAAATGTCCTTATTATTACTTAAGACGTCGTTCTATGCAGCTAAAATGAGTTTAAATCGAATTTATTAATTTTTGGTAATTTTAAAAAAGACAGATTTTTATAATTGCCAGATTAAAAATGCGAGATTTTTATAATTGCCCAGGCTAAACTGTAGGAGATACAAATTTCTAAATATGCTTATTATGGTTTCAGACGTCGTTCTATGCAGCTAAAATGAATTTAAAACGAATTTATTAATTTTTGGTAATTTTATAAATGCGAGATTTTTATAATTCTGCAGGCTAAACCGTAGGTGATACAAATTTCTAAATGTCCTTATTATTACTTAAGACGTCGTTCTATGCAGCTAAAATGAGTTTAAATCGAATTTATTAATTTTCGGTAATTTTAAAAAAGAGAGATTTTTATAATTGCCAGATTAAAAATGCGAGATTTTTATAATTGCCCAGGCTAAACTGTAGGAGATACAAATTTCTAAATATGCTTATTATGGTTTCAGACGTCGTTCTATGCAGCTAAAATGAGTTTAAATCGAATTTATTAATTTTTGGTAATTTTAAAAAAGGCAGATTTTTATAATTGCCAGATTAAAAATGCGAGATTTTTATAATTGCCCAGGCTAAACTGTAGGAGATACAAATTTCTAAATATGCTTATTATGGTTTCAGACGTCGTTCTAGGCAGCTAAAATGAATTTAAAACGAATTTATTAATTTTTGGTAATTTTATAAATGCGAGATTTTTATAATTCTGCAGGCTAAACGGTAGGTGATACAAATTTCTAAATGTCCTTATTATTACTTAAGACGTCGTTCTATGCAGCTAAAATGAGTTTAAATCGAATTTATTAATTTTTGGTAATTTTAAAAAAGGCAGATTTTTATAATTGCCAGATTAAAAATGCGAGATTTTTATAATTGCCCAGGCAAAACTGTAGGAGATACAAATTTCTAAATATGCTTATTATGGTTTCACACGTCGTTCTATGCAGCTAAAATGAATTTAAAACGAATTTATTAATTTTTGGTAATTTTATAAATGCGAGATTTTTATAATTCTGCAGGCTAAACCGTAGGTGATACAAATTTCTAAATGTCCTTATTATTACTTAAAACGTCGTTCTATGCAGCTAAAATGAGTTTAAATCGAATTTATTAATTTTTGGTAATTTTAAAAAAGAGAGATTTTTATAATTGCCTGATTAAAAATTGCGAGATTTTTATAATTGCCTAGGCTAAACTGTAGGAGATACAAATTTCTAAATATGCTTATTATGGTTTCAGACGTCGTTCTATGCAGCTAAAATGAATTTAAAACGAATTTATTAATTTTTGGTAATTTTATAAATGCGAGATTTTCATAATTCTGCAGGCTAAACCGTAGGTGATACAAATTTCTAAATGTCCTTATTATTTCTTAAGACGTCGTTCTATGCAGCTAAAATGAGTTTAAATCGAATTTATTAATTTTTGGTAATTTTAAAAAAGACAGATTTTTATAATTGCCAGATTAAAAATGCGAGATTTTTATAATTGCCCAGGCTAAACTGTAGGAGATACAAATTTCTAAATATGCTTATTATGGTTTCAGACGTCGTTCTATGCAGCCAAAATGAATTTAAAGCGAATTTATTAATTTTTGGTAATTTTATAAATGCGAGATTTTTATAATTCTGCAGGCTAAACCGTAGGTGATACAAATTTCTAAATGTCCTTATTATTACTTAAGACGTCGTTCTATGCAGCTAAAATGAGTTTAAATCGAATTTATTAATTTTTGGTAATTTTAAAAAAGACAGATTTTTATAATTGCCAGATTAAAAATGCGAGATTTTTATAATTGCCCAGGCTAAACTGTAGGAGATACAAATTTCTAAATATGCTTATTATGGTTTCAGACGTCGTTCTATGCAGCTAAAATGAATTTAAAACGAATTTATTAATTTTTGGTAATTTTATAAATGCGAGATTTTTATAATTCTGCAGGCTAAACCGTAGGTGATACAAATTTCTAAATGTCCTTATTATTACTTAAGACGTCGTTCTATGCAGCTAAAATGAGTTTAAATCGAATTTATTAATTTTCGGTAATTTTAAAAAAGAGAGATTTTTATAATTGCCAGATTAAAAATGCGAGATTTTTATAATTGCCCAGGCTAAACTGTAGGAGATACAAATTTCTAAATATGCTTATTATGGTTTCAGACGTCGTTCTATGCAGCTAAAATGAATTTAAAACGAATTTATTAATTTTTGGTAATTTTATAAATGCGAGATTTTTATAATTCTGCAGGCTAAACCGTAGGTGATACAAATTTCTAAATGTCCTTATTATTACTTGAGACGTCATTCTATGCAGCTAAAATGAGTTTAAATCGAATTTATTAATTTTTGGTAATTTTAAAAAAGGCAGATTTTTATAATTGCCAGATTAAAAATGCGAGATTTTTATAATTGCCCAGGCAAAACTGTAGGAGATACAAATTTCTAAATATGCTTATTATGGTTTCAGACGTCGTTCTATGCAGCTAAAATGAATTTAAAACGAATTTATTAATTTTTGGTAATTTTATAAATGCGAGATTTTTATAATTCTGCAGGCTAAACCGTAGGTGATACAAATTTCTAAATGCCCTTATTATTACTTAAGACGTCGTTCTATGCAGCTAAAATGAGTTTAAATCGAATTTATTAATTTTTGGTAATTTTAAAAAAGGCAGATTTTTATAATTGCCAGATTAAAAATGCGAGATTTTTATAATTGCCCAGGCTAAACTGTAGGAGATACAAATTTCTAAATATGCTTATTATGGTTTCAGACGTCGATCTAGGCAGCTAAAATGAATTTAAAACGAATTTATTAATTTTTGGTAATTTTATTAATGCGAGATTTTTATAATTCTGCAGGCTAAACCGTAGGTGATACAAATTTCTAAATTTCCTTATTATTACTTAAGACGTCGTTCTATGCAGCTAAAATGAGTTTAAATCGAATTTATTAATTTTTGGTAATTTTAAAAAAGGCAGATTTTTATAATTGCCAGATTAAAAATGCGAGATTTTTATAATTGCCCAGGCAAAACTGTAGGAGATACAAATTTCTAAATATGCTTATTATGGTTTCACACGTCGTTCTATGCAGCTAAAATGAATTTAAAACGAATTTATTAATTTTTGGTAATTTTATAAATGCGAGATTTTTATAATTCTGCAGGCTAAACCGTAGGTGATACAAATTTCTAAATGTCCTTATTATTACTTAAAACGTCGTTCTATGCAGCTAAAATGAGTTTAAATCGAATTTATTAATTTTTGGTAATTTTAAAAAAGAGAGATTTTTATAATTGCCTGATTAAAAATTGCGAGATTTTTATAATTGCCCAGGCTAAACTGTAGGAGATACAAATTTCTAAATATGCTTATTATGGTTTCAGACGTCGTTCTATGCAGCTAAAATGAATTTAAAACGAATTTATTAATTTTTGGTAATTTTATAAATGCGAGATTTTTATAATTCTGCAGGCTAAACCGTAGGTGATACAAATTTCTAAATGTCCTTATTATTACTTAAGACGTCGTTCTATGCAGCTAAAATGAGTTTAAATCGAATTTATTAATTTTTGGTAATTTTAAAAAAGACAGATTTTTATAATTGCCAGATTAAAAATGCGAGATTTTTATAATTGCCCAGGCTAAACTGTAGGAGATACAAATTTCTAAATATGCTTATTATGGTTTCAGACGTCGTTCTATGCAGCTAAAATGAATTTAAAACGAATTTATTAATTTTTGGTAATTTTATAAATGCGAGATTTTTATAATTCTGCAGGCTAAACCGTAGGTGATACAAATTTCTAAATGTCCTTATTATTACTTAAGACGTCGTTCTATGCAGCTAAAATGAGTTTAAATCGAATTTATTAATTTTTGGTAATTTTAAAAAAGGCAGATTTTTATAATTGCCAGATTAAAAATGCGAGATTTTTATAATTGCCCAGGCTAAACTGTAGGAGATACAAATTTCTAAATATGCTTATTATGGTTTCAGACGTCGATCTAGGCAGCTAAAATGAATTTAAAACGAATTTATTAATTTTTGGTGATTTTATAAATGCGAGATTTTTATAATTCTGCAGGCTAAACCGTAGGTGATACAAATTTCTAAATTTCCTTATTATTACTTAAGACGTCGTTCTATGCAGCTAAAATGAGTTTAAATCGAATTTATTAATTTTTGGTAATTTTAAAAAAGACAGATTTTTATAATTGCCAGATTAAAAATGCGAGATTTTTATAATTGCCCAGGCTAAACTGTAGGAGATACAAATTTCTAAATATGCTTATTATGGTTTCAGACGTCGTTCTATGCAGCCAAAATGAATTTAAAACGAATTTATTAATTGTTGGTAATTTTATAAATGCGAGATTTTTATAATTCTGCAGGCTAAACCGTAGGTGATACAAATTTCTAAATGTCCTTATTATTACTTAAGACGTCGTTCTATGCAGCTAAAATGAGTTTAAATCGAATTTATTAATTTTCGGTAATTTTAAAAAAGAGAGATTTTTATAATTGCCAGATTAAAAATGCGAGATTTTTATAATTGCCCAGGCTAAACTGTAGGAGATACAAATTTCTAAATATGCTTATTATGGTTTCAGACGTCGTTCTATGCAGCTAAAATGAATTTAAAACGAATTTATTAATTTTTGGTAATTTTATTAATGCGAGATTTTTATAATTCTGCAGGCTAAACCGTAGGTGATACAAATTTCTAAATTTCCTTATTATTACTTAAGACGTCGTTCTATGCAGCTAAAATGAGTTTAAATCGAATTTATTAATTTTTGGTAATTTTAAAAAAGGCAGATTTTTATAATTGCCAGATTAAAAATGCGAGATTTTTATAATTGCCCAGGCTAAACTGTAGGAGATACAAATTTCTAAATATGCTTATTATGGTTTCAGACGTCGTTCTATGCAGCCAAAATGAATTTAAAACGAATTTATTAATTTTTGGTAATTTTATAAATGCGAGATTTTTATAATTCTGCAGGCTAAACCGTAGGTGATACAAATTTCTAAATGTCCTTATTATTACTTAAGACGTCGTTCTATGCAGCTAAAATGAGTTTAAATCGAATTTATTAATTTTTGGTAATTTTAAAAAAGACAGATTTTTATAATTGCCAGATTAAAAATGCGAGATTTTTATAATTGCCCAGGCTAAACTGTAGGAGATACAAATTTCTAAATATGC
Organism: Melanotus villosus; assembly: GCA_963082815.1. Taxonomy (NCBI): domain Eukaryota; kingdom Metazoa; phylum Arthropoda; class Insecta; order Coleoptera; family Elateridae; genus Melanotus; species Melanotus villosus. The sequence goes on from OY720427.1 coordinate 17,386,949, forward strand.
TTATTATGGTTTCAGACGTCGTTCTATGCAGCTAAAATGAATTTAAAACGAATTTATTAATTTTTGGTAATTTTATAAATGCGAGATTTTTATAATTCTGCAGGCTAAACCGTAGGTGATACAAATTTCTAAATGTCCTTATTATTACTTAAGACGTCGTTCTATGCAGCTAAAATGAGTTTAAATCGAATTTATTAATTTTCGGTAATTTTAAAAAAGAGAGATTTTTATAATTGCCAGATTAAAAATGCGAGATTTTTATAATTGCCCAGGCTAAACTGTAGGAGATACAAATTTCTAAATATGCTTATTATGGTTTCAGACGTCGTTCTATGCAGCTAAAATGAATTTAAAACGAATTTATTAATTTTTGGTAATTTTATAAATGCGAGATTTTTATAATTCTGCAGGCTAAACCGTAGGTGATACAAATTTCTAAATGTCCTTATTATTACTTGAGACGTCATTCTATGCAGCTAAAATGAGTTTAAATCGAATTTATTAATTTTTGGTAATTTTAAAAAAGGCAGATTTTTATAATTGCCAGATTAAAAATGCGAGATTTTTATAATTGCCCAGGCAAAACTGTAGGAGATACAAATTTCTAAATATGCTTATTATGGTTTCAGACGTCGTTCTATGCAGCTAAAATGAATTTAAAACGAATTTATTAATTTTTGGTAATTTTATAAATGCGAGATTTTTATAATTCTGCAGGCTAAACCGTAGGTGATACAAATTTCTAAATGCCCTTATTATTACTTAAGACGTCGTTCTATGCAGCTAAAATGAGTTTAAATCGAATTTATTAATTTTTGGTAATTTTAAAAAAGGCAGATTTTTATAATTGCCAGATTAAAAATGCGAGATTTTTATAATTGCCCAGGCTAAACTGTAGGAGATACAAATTTCTAAATATGCTTATTATGGTTTCAGACGTCGATCTAGGCAGCTAAAATGAATTTAAAACGAATTTATTAATTTTTGGTAATTTTATTAATGCGAGATTTTTATAATTCTGCAGGCTAAACCGTAGGTGATACAAATTTCTAAATTTCCTTATTATTACTTAAGACGTCGTTCTATGCAGCTAAAATGAGTTTAAATCGAATTTATTAATTTTTGGTAATTTTAAAAAAGGCAGATTTTTATAATTGCCAGATTAAAAATGCGAGATTTTTATAATTGCCCAGGCTAAACTGTAGGAGATACAAATTTCTAAATATGCTTATTATGGTTTCAGACGTCGTTCTATGCAGCCAAAATGAATTTAAAACGAATTTATTAATTTTTGGTAATTTTATAAATGCGAGATTTTTATAATTCTGCAGGCTAAACCGTAGGTGATACAAATTTCTAAATGTCCTTATTATTACTTAAGACGTCGTTCTATGCAGCTAAAATGAGTTTAAATCGAATTTATTAATTTTTGGTAATTTTAAAAAAGACAGATTTTTATAATTGCCAGATTAAAAATGCGAGATTTTTATAATTGCCCAGGCTAAACTGTAGGAGATACAAATTTCTAAATATGCTTATTATGGTTTCAGACGTCGTTCTATGCAGCTAAAATGAATTTAAAACGAATTTATTAATTTTTGGTAATTTTATAAATGCGAGATTTTTATAATTCTGCAGGCTAAACCGTAGGTGATACAAATTTCTAAATGTCCTTATTATTACTTAAGACGTCGTTCTATGCAGCTAAAATGAGTTTAAATCGAATTTATTAATTTTCGGTAATTTTAAAAAAGAGAGATTTTTATAATTGCCAGATTAAAAATGCGAGATTTTTATAATTGCCCAGGCTAAACTGTAGGAGATACAAATTTCTAAATATGCTTATTATGGTTTCAGACGTCGTTCTATGCAGCTAAAATGAATTTAAAACGAATTTATTAATTTTTGGTAATTTTATAAATGCGAGATTTTTATAATTCTGCAGGCTAAACCGTAGGTGATACAAATTTCTAAATGTCCTTATTATTACTTGAGACGTCATTCTATGCAGCTAAAATGAGTTTAAATCGAATTTATTAATTTTTGGTAATTTTAAAAAAGGCAGATTTTTATAATTGCCAGATTAAAAATGCGAGATTTTTATAATTGCCCAGGCAAAACTGTAGGAGATACAAATTTCTAAATATGCTTATTATGGTTTCAGACGTCGTTCTATGCAGCTAAAATGAATTTAAAACGAATTTATTAATTTTTGGTAATTTTATAAATGCGAGATTTTTATAATTCTGCAGGCTAAACCGTAGGTGATACAAATTTCTAAATGCCCTTATTATTACTTAAGACGTCGTTCTATGCAGCTAAAATGAGTTTAAATCGAATTTATTAATTTTTGGTAATTTTAAAAAAGGCAGATTTTTATAATTGCCAGATTAAAAATGCGAGATTTTTATAATTGCCCAGGCTAAACTGTAGGAGATACAAATTTCTAAATATGCTTATTATGGTTTCAGACGTCGATCTAGGCAGCTAAAATGAATTTAAAACGAATTTATTAATTTTTGGTAATTTTATTAATGCGAGATTTTTATAATTCTGCAGGCTAAACCGTAGGTGATACAAATTTCTAAATTTCCTTATTATTACTTAAGACGTCGTTCTATGCAGCTAAAATGAGTTTAAATCGAATTTATTAATTTTTGGTAATTTTAAAAAAGGCAGATTTTTATAATTGCCAGATTAAAAATGCGAGATTTTTATAATTGCCCAGGCAAAACTGTAGGAGATACAAATTTCTAAATATGCTTATTATGGTTTCACACGTCGTTCTATGCAGCTAAAATGAATTTAAAACGAATTTATTAATTTTTGGTAATTTTATAAATGCGAGATTTTTATAATTCTGCAGGCTAAACCGTAGGTGATACAAATTTCTAAATGTCCTTATTATTACTTAAAACGTCGTTCTATGCAGATAAAATGAGTTTAAATCGAATTTATTAATTTTTGGTAATTTTAAAAAAGAGAGATTTTTATAATTGCCTGATTAAAAATTGCGAGATTTTTATAATTGCCTAGGCTAAACTGTAGGAGATACAAATTTCTAAATATGCTTATTATGGTTTCAGACGTCGTTCTATGCAGCTAAAATGAATTTAAAACGAATTTATTAATTTTTGGTAATTTTATAAATGCGAGATTTTTATAATTCTGCAGGCTAAACCGTAGGTGATACAAATTTCTAAATGTCCTTATTATTACTTAAGACGTCGTTCTATGCAGCTAAAATGAGTTTAAATCGAATTTATTAATTTTCGGTAATTTTAAAAAAGAGAGATTTTTATAATTGCCAGATTAAAAATGCGAGATTTTTATAATTGCCCAGGCTAAACTGTAGGAGATACAAATTTCTAAATATGCTTATTATGGTTTCAGACGTCGTTCTATGCAGCTAAAATGAATTTAAAACGAATTTATTAATTTTTGGTAATTTTATAAATGCGAGATTTTTATAATTCTGCAGGCTAAACCGTAGGTGATACAAATTTCTAAATGCCCTTATTATTACTTAAGACGTCGTTCTATGCAGCTAAAATGAGTTTAAATCGAATTTATTAATTTTTGGTAATTTTAAAAAAGGCAGATTTTTATAATTGCCAGATTAAAAATGCGAGATTTTTATAATTGCCCAGGCTAAACTGTAGGAGATACAAATTTCTAAATATGCTTATTATGGTTTCAGACGTCGATCTAGGCAGCTAAAATGAATTTAAAACGAATTTATTAATTTTTGGTAATTTTATTAATGCGAGATTTTTATAATTCTGCAGGCTAAACCGTAGGTGATACAAATTTCTAAATTTCCTTATTATTACTTAAGACGTCGTTCTATGCAGCTAAAATGAGTTTAAATCGAATTTATTAATTTTTGGTAATTTTAAAAAAGGCAGATTTTTATAATTGCCAGATTAAAAATGCGAGATTTTTATAATTGCCCAGGCAAAACTGTAGGAGATACAAATTTCTAAATATGCTTATTATGGTTTCACACGTAGTTCTATGCAGCTAAAATGAATTTAAAACGAATTTATTAATTTTTGGTAATTTTAAAAAAGAGAGATTTTTATAATTGCCTGATTAAAAATTGCGAGATTTTTATAATTGCCCAGGCTAAACTGTAGGAGATACAAATTTCTAAATATGCTTATTATGGTTTCAGACGTCGTTCTATCCAGCTAAAATGAATTTAAAACGAATTTATTAATTTTTGGTAATTTTATAAATGCGAGATTTTTATAATTCTGCAGGCTAAACCGTAGGTGATACAAATTTCTAAATGTCCTTATTATTACTTAAGACGTCGTTCTATGCAGCTAAAATGAGTTTAAATCGAATTTATTAATTTTTGGTAATTTTAAAAAAGACAGATTTTTATAATTGCCAGATTAAAAATGCGAGATTTTTATAATTGCCCAGGCTAAACTGTAGGAGATACAAATTTCTAAATATGCTTATTATGGTTTCAGACGTCGTTCTATGCAGCTAAAATGAATTTAAAACGAATTTATTAATTTTTGGTAATTTTATAAATGCGAGATTTTTATAATTCTGCAGGCTAAACCGTAGGTGATACAAATTTCTAAATGTCCTTATTATTACTTAAGACGTCGTTCTATGCAGCTAAAATAAGGTTTAAATCGAATTTATTAATTTTTGGTAATTTTAAAAAAGGCAGATTTTTATAATTGCCAGATTAAAAATGCGAGATTTTTATAATTGCCCAGGCTAAACTGTAGGAGATACAAATTTCTAAATATGCTTATTATGGTTTCAGACGTCGATCTAGGCAGCTAAAATGAATTTAAAACGAATTTATCAATTTTTGGTGATTTTATAAATGCGAGATTTTTATAATTCTGCAGGCTAAACCGTAGGTGATACAAATTTCTAAATTTCCTTATTATTACTTAAGACGTCGTTCTATGCATCTAAAATGAGTTTAAATCGAATTTATTAATTTTTGGTAATTTTAAAAAAGGCAGATTTTTATAATTGCCAGATTAAAAATGCGAGATTTTTATAATTGCCAAGGCAAAACTGTAGGAGATACAAATTTCTAAATATGCTTATTATGGTTTCACACGTCGTTCTATGCAGCTAAAATGAATTTAAAACGAATTTATTAATTTTTGGTAATTTTATAAATGCGAGATTTTTATAATTCTGCAGGCTAAACCGTAGGTGATACAAATTTCTAAATGTCCTTATTATTACTTAAAACGTCGTTCTATGCAGATAAAATGAGTTTAAATCGAATTTATTAATTTTTGGTAATTTTAAAAAAGAGAGATTTTTATAATTGCCTGATTAAAAATTGCGAGATTTTTATAATTGCCTAGGCTAAACTGTAGGAGATACAAATTTCTAAATATGCTTATTATGGTTTCAGACGTCGTTCTATGCAGCTAAAATGAATTTAAAACGAATTTATTAATTTTTGGTAATTTTATAAATGCGAGATTTTTATAATTCTGCAGGCTAAACCGTAGGTGATACAAATTTCTAAATGTCCTTATTATTACTTGAGACGTCGTTCTATCCAGCTAAAATGAGTTTAAATCGAATTTATTAATTTTTGGTAATTTTAAAAAAGAGAGATTTTTATAATTACCAGATTAAAAATGCGAGATTTTTATAATTGCCCAGGCTAAACTGTAGGAGATACAAATTTCTAAATATGCTTATTATGGTTTCAGACGTCGTTCTATCCAGCTAAAATGAATTTAAAACGAATTTATTAATTTTTGGTAATTTTATAAATGCGAGATTTTTATAATTCTGCAGGCTAAACCGTAGGTGATAAAATTTCTAAATGTCCTTATTATTACTTAAGACGTCGTTCTATGCAGCTAAAATGAGTTTAAATCGAATTTATTAATTTTTGGTAATTTTAAAAAAGGCAGATTTTTATAATTGCCAGATTAAAAATGCGAGATTTTTATAATTGCCTAGGCTAAACTGTAGGAGATACAAATTTCTAAATATGCTTATTATGGTTTCAGACGTCGTTCTATGCAGCTAAAATGAATTTAAAACGAATTTATTAATTTTTGGTAATTTTATAAATGCGAGATTTTCATAATTCTGCAGGCTAAACCGTAGGTGATACAAATTTCTAAATGTCCTTATTATTTCTTAAGACGTCGTTCTATGCAGCTAAAATGAGTTTAAATCGAATTTATTAATTTTTGGTAATTTTAAAAAAGACAGATTTTTATAATTGCCAGATTAAAAATGCGAGATTTTTATAATTGCCCAGGCTAAACTGTAGGAGATACAAATTTCTAAATATGCTTATTATGGTTTCAGACGTCGTTCTATGCAGCCAAAATGAATTTAAAACGAATTTATTAATTTTTGGTAATTTTATAAATGCGAGATTTTTATAATTCTGCAGGCTAAACCGTAGGTGATACAAATTTCTAAATGTCCTTATTATTACTTAAGACGTCGTTCTATGCAGCTAAAATGAGTTTAAATCGAATTTATTAATTTTTGGTAATTTTAAAAAAGACAGATTTTTATAATTGCCAGATTAAAAATGCGAGATTTTTATAATTGCCCAGGCTAAACTGTAGGAGATACAAATTTCTAAATATGCTTATTATGGTTTCAGACGTCGTTCTATGCAGCTAAAATGAATTTAAAACGAATTTATTAATTTTTGGTAATTTTATAAATGCGAGATTTTTATAATTCTGCAGGCTAAACCGTAGGTGATACAAATTTCTAAATGTCCTTATTATTACTTAAGACGTCGTTCTATGCAGCTAAAATGAGTTTAAATCGAATTTATTAATTTTCGGTAATTTTAAAAAAAGAGAGATTTTTATAATTGCCAGATTAAAAATGCGAGATTTTTATAATTGCCCAGGCTAAACTGTAGGAGATACAAATTTCTAAATATGCTTATTATGGTTTCAGACGTCGTTCTATGCAGCTAAAATGAATTTAAAACGAATTTATTAATTTTTGGTAATTTTATAAATGCGAGATTTTTATAATTCTGCAGGCTAAACCGTTGGTGATACAAATTTCTAAATGTCCTTATTATTACTTGAGACGTCATTCTATGCAGCTAAAATGAGTTTAAATCGAATTTATTAATTTTTGGTAATTTTAAAAAAGGCAGATTTTTATAATTGCCAGATTAAAAATGCGAGATTTTTATAATTGCCCAGGCAAAACTGTAGGAGATACAAATTTCTAAATATGCTTATTATGGTTTCAGACGTCGTTCTATGCAGCTAAAATGAATTTAAAACGAATTTATTAATTTTTGGTAATTTTATAAATGCGAGATTTTTATAATTCTGCAGGCTAAACCGTAGGTGATACAAATTTCTAAATGCCCTTATTATTACTTAAGACGTCGTTCTATGTAGCTAAAATGAGTTTAAATCGAATTTATTAATTTTTGGTAATTTTAAAAAAGGCAGATTTTTATAATTGCCAGATTAAAAATGCGAGATTTTTATAATTGCCCAGGCTAAACTGTAGGAGATACAAATTTCTAAATATGCTTATTATGGTTTCAGACGTCGATCTAGGCAGCTAAAATGAATTTAAAACGAATTTATTAATTTTTGGTAATTTTATTAATGCGAGATTTTTATAATTCTGCAGGCTAAACCGTAGGTGATACAAATTTCTAAATTTCCTTATTATTACTTAAGACGTCGTTCTATGCAGCTAAAATGAGTTTAAATCGAATTTATTAATTTTTGGTAATTTTAAAAAAGGCAGATTTTTATAATTGCCAGATTAAAAATGCGAGATTTTTATAATTGCCCAGGCAAAACTGTAGGAGATACAAATTTCTAAATATGCTTATTATGGTTTCACACGTCGTTCTATGCAGCTAAAATGAATTTAAAACGAATTTATTAATTTTTGGTAATTTTATAAATGCGAGATTTTTATAATTCTACAGGCTAAACCGTAGGTGATACAAATTTCTAAATGTCCTTATTATTACTTAAAACGTCGTTCTATGCAGCTAAAATGAGTTTAAATCGAATTTATTAATTTTTGGTAATTTTAAAAAAGAGAGATTTTTATAATTGCCTGATTAAAAATTGCGAGATTTTTATAATTGCCCAGGCTAAACTGTAGGAGATACAAATTTCTAAATATGCTTATTATGGTTTCAGACGTCGTTCTATGCAGCTAAAATGAATTTAAAACGAATTTATTAATTTTTGGTAATTTTATAAATGCGAGATTTTTATAATTCTGCAGGCTAAACCGTAGGTGATACAAATTTCTAAATGTCCTTATTATTACTTAAGACGTCGTTCTATGCAGCTAAAATGAGTTTAAATCGAATTTATTAATTTTTGGTAATTTTAAAAAAGACAGATTTTTATAATTGCCAGATTAAAAATGCGAGATTTTTATAATTGCCCAGGCTAAACTGTAGGAGATACAAATTTCTAAATATGCTTATTATGGTTTCAGACGTCGTTATATGCAGCTAAAATGAATTTAAAACGAATTTATTAATTTTTGGTAATTTTATAAATGCGAGATTTTTATAATTCTGCAGGCTAAACCGTAGGTGATACAAATTTCTAAATGTCCTTATTATTACTTAAGACGTCGTTCTATGCAGCTAAAATGAGTTTAAATCGAATTTATTAATTTTTGGTAATTTTAAAAAAGGCAGATTTTTATAATTGCCAGATTAAAAATGCGAGATTTTTATAATTGCCCAGGCTAAACTGTAGGAGATACAAATTTCTAAATATGCTTATTATGGTTTCAGACGTCGATCTAGGCAGCTAAAATGAATTTAAAACGAATTTATTAATTTTTGGTGATTTTATAAATGCGAGATTTTTATAATTCTGCAGGCTAAACCGTAGGTGATACAAATTTCTAAATTTCCTTATTATTACTTAAGACGTCGTTCTATGCAGCTAAAATGAGTTTAAATCGAATTTATTAATTTTTGGTAATTTTAAAAAAGAGAGATTTTTATAATTGCCTGATTAAAAATTGCGAGATTTTTATAATTGCCCAGGCTAAACTGTAGGAGATACAAATTTCTAAATATGCTTATTATGGTTTCAGACGTCGTTCTATGCAGCTAAAATGAATTTAAAACGAATTTATTAATTTTTGGTAATTTTATAAATGCGAGATTTTTATAATTCTGCAGGCTAAACCGTAGGTGATACAAATTTCTAAATGTCCTTATTATTACTTAAGACGTCGTTCTATGCAGCTAAAATGAGTTTAAATCGAATTTATTAATTTTTGGTAATTTTAAAAAAGACAGATTTTTATAATTGCCAGATTAAAAATGCGAGATTTTTATAATTGCCCAGGCTAAACTGTAGGAGATACAAATTTCTAAATATGCTTATTATGGTTTCAGACGTCGTTATATGCAGCTAAAATGAATTTAAAACGAATTTATTAATTTTTGGTAATTTTATAAATGCGAGATTTTTATAATTCTGCAGGCTAAACCGTAGGTGATACAAATTTCTAAATGTCCTTATTATTACTTAAGACGTCGTTCTATGCAGCTAAAATGAATTTAAAACGAATTTATTAATTTTTGGTAATTTTAAAAAAGAGAGATTTTTATAATTGCCTGATTAAAAATTGCGAGATTTTTATAATTGCCCAGGCTAAACTGTAGGAGATACAAATTTCTAAATATGCTTATTATGGTTTCAGACGTCGTTCTATCCAGCTAAAATGAATTTAAAACGAATTTATTAATTTTTGGTAATTTTATAAATGCGAGATTTTTATAATTCTGCAGGCTAAACCGTAGGTGATACAAATTTCTAAATGTCCTTATTATTACTTAAGACGTCGTTCTATGCAGCTAAAATGAGTTTAAATCGAATTTATTAATTTTTGGTAATTTTAAAAAAGACAGATTTTTATAATTGCCAGATTAAAAATGCGAGATTTTTATAATTGCCCAGGCTAAACTGTAGGAGATACAAATTTCTAAATATGCTTATTATGGTTTCAGACGTCGTTCTATGCAGCTAAAATGAATTTAAAACGAATTTATTAATTTTTGGTAATTTTATAAATGCGAGATTTTTATAATTCTGCAGGCTAAACCGTAGGTGATACAAATTTCTAAATGTCCTTATTATTACTTAAGACGTCGTTCTATGCAGCTAAAATAAGGTTTAAATCGAATTTATTAATTTTTGGTAATTTTAAAAAAGGCAGATTTTTATAATTGCCAGATTAAAAATGCGAGATTTTTATAATTGCCCAGGCTAAACTGTAGGAGATACAAATTTCTAAATATGCTTATTATGGTTTCAGACGTCGATCTAGGCAGCTAAAATGAATTTAAAACGAATTTATCAATTTTTGGTGATTTTATAAATGCGAGATTTTTATAATTCTGCAGGCTAAACCGTAGGTGATACAAATTTCTAAATTTCCTTATTATTACTTAAGACGTCGTTCTATGCATCTAAAATGAGTTTAAATCGAATTTATTAATTTTTGGTAATTTTAAAAAAGGCAGATTTTTATAATTGCCAGATTAAAAATGCGAGATTTTTATAATTGCCAAGGCAAAACTGTAGGAGATACAAATTTCTAAATATGCTTATTATGGTTTCACACGTCGTTCTATGCAGCTAAAATGAATTTAAAACGAATTTATTAATTTTTGGTAATTTTATAAATGCGAGATTTTTATAATTCTGCAGGCTAAACCGTAGGTGATACAAATTTCTAAATGTCCTTATTATTACTTAAAACGTCGTTCTATGCAGATAAAATGAGTTTAAATCGAATTTATTAATTTTTGGTAATTTTAAAAAAGAGAGATTTTTATAATTGCCTGATTAAAAATTGCGAGATTTTTATAATTGCCTAGGCTAAACTGTAGGAGATACAAATTTCTAAATATGCTTATTATGGTTTCAGACGTCGTTCTATGCAGCTAAAATGAATTTAAAACGAATTTATTAATTTTTGGTAATTTTATAAATGCGAGATTTTTATAATTCTGCAGGCTAAACCGTAGGTGATACAAATTTCTAAATGTCCTTATTATTACTTGAGACGTCGTTCTATCCAGCTAAAATGAGTTTAAATCGAATTTATTAATTTTTGGTAATTTTAAAAAAGAGAGATTTTTATAATTACCAGATTAAAAATGCGAGATTTTTATAATTGCCCAGGCTAAACTGTAGGAGATACAAATTTCTAAATATGCTTATTATGGTTTCAGACGTCGTTCTATACAGCTAAAATGAATTTAAAACGAATTTATTAATTTTTGGTAATTTTATAAATGCGAGATTTTTATAATTCTGCAGGCTAAACCGTAGGTGATAAAATTTCTAAATGTCCTTATTATTACTTAAGACGTCGTTCTATGCAGCTAAAATGAGTTTAAATCGAATTTATTAATTTTTGGTAATTTTAAAAAAGGCAGATTTTTATAATTGCCAGATTAAAAATGCGAGATTTTTATAATTGCCTAGGCTAAACTGTAGGAGATACAAATTTCTAAATATGCTTATTATGGTTTCAGACGTCGTTCTATGCAGCTAAAATGAATTTAAAACGAATTTATTAATTTTTGGTAATTTTATAAATGCGAGATTTTCATAATTCTGCAGGCTAAACCGTAGGTGATACAAATTTCTAAATGTCCTTATTATTTCTTAAGACGTCGTTCTATGCAGCTAAAATGAGTTTAAATCGAATTTATTAATTTTTGGTAATTTTAAAAAAGACAGATTTTTATAATTGCCAGATTAAAAATGCGAGATTTTTATAATTGCCCAGGCTAAACTGTAGGAGATACAAATTTCTAAATATGCTTATTATGGTTTCAGACGTCGTTCTATGCAGCCAAAATGAATTTAAAACGAATTTATTAATTTTTGGTAATTTTATAAATGCGAGATTTTTATAATTCTGCAGGCTAAACCGTAGGTGATACAAATTTCTAAATGTCCTTATTATTACTTAAGACGTCGTTCTATGCAGCTAAAATGAGTTTAAATCGAATTTATTAATTTTTGGTAATTTTAAAAAAGACAGATTTTTATAATTGCCAGATTAAAAATGCGAGATTTTTATAATTGCCCAGGCTAAACTGTAGGAGATACAAATTTCTAAATATGCTTATTATGGTTTCAGACGTCGTTCTATGCAGCTAAAATGAATTTAAAACGAATTTATTAATTTTTGGTAATTTTATAAATGCGAGATTTTTATAATTCTGCAGGCTAAACCGTAGGTGATACAAATTTCTAAATGTCCTTATTATTACTTAAGACGTCGTTCTATGCAGCTAAAATGAGTTTAAATCGAATTTATTAATTTTCGGTAATTTTAAAAAAGAGAGATTTTTATAATTGCCAGATTAAAAATGCGAGATTTTTATAATTGCCCAGGCTAAACTGTAGGAGATACAAATTTCTAAATATGCTTATTATGGTTTCAGACGTCGTTCTATGCAGCTAAAATGAATTTAAAACGAATTTATTAATTTTTGGTAATTTTATAAATGCGAGATTTTTATAATTCTGCAGGCTAAACCGTAGGTGATACAAATTTCTAAATGTCCTTATTATTACTTGAGACGTCATTCTATGCAGCTAAAATGAGTTTAAATCGAATTTATTAATTTTTGGTAATTTTAAAAAAGGCAGATTTTTATAATTGCCAGATTAAAAATGCGAGATTTTTATAATTGCCCAGGCAAAACTGTAGGAGATACAAATTTCTAAATATGCTTATTATGGTTTCAGACGTCGTTCTATGCAGCTAAAATGAATTTAAAACGAATTTATTAATTTTTGGTAATTTTATAAATGCGAGATTTTTATAATTCTGCAGGCTAAACCGTAGGTGATACAAATTTCTAAATGCCCTTATTATTACTTAAGACGTCGTTCTATGCAGCTAAAATGAGTTTAAATCGAATTTATTAATTTTTGGTAATTTTAAAAAAGGCAGATTTTTATAATTGCCAGATTAAAAATGCGAGATTTTTATAATTGCCCAGGCTAAACTGTAGGAGATACAAATTTCTAAATATGCTTATTATGGTTTCAGACGTCGATCTAGGCAGCTAAAATGAATTTAAAACGAATTTATTAATTTTTGGTAATTTTATTAATGCGAGATTTTTATAATTCTGCAGGCTAAACCGTAGGTGATACAAATTTCTAAATTTCCTTATTATTACTTAAGACGTCGTTCTATGCAGCTAAAATGAGTTTAAATCGAATTTATTAATTTTTGGTAATTTTAAAAAAGGCAGATTTTTATAATTGCCAGATTAAAAATGCGAGATTTTTATAATTGCCCAGGCAAAACTGTAGGAGATACAAATTTCTAAATATGCTTATTATGGTTTCACACGTCGTTCTATGCAGCTAAAATGAATTTAAAACGAATTTATTAATTTTTGGTAATTTTATAAATGCGAGATTTTTATAATTCTGCAGGCTAAACCGTAGGTGATACAAATTTCTAAATGTCCTTATTATTACTTAAAACGTCGTTCTATGCAGCTAAAATGAATTTAAAACGAATTTATTAATTTTTGGTAATTTTATAAATGCGAGATTTTTATAATTCTGCAGGCTAAACCGTAGGTGATACAAATTTCTAAATGTCCTTATTATTACTTAAGACGTCGTTCTATGCAGCTAAAATAAGGTTTAAATCGAATTTATTAATTTTTGGTAATTTTAAAAAAGGCAGATTTTTATAATTGCCAGATTAAAAATGCGAGATTTTTATAATTGCCCAGGCTAAACTGTAGGAGATACAAATTTCTAAATATGCTTATTATGGTTTCAGACGTCGATCTAGGCAGCTAAAATGAATTTAAAACGAATTTATCAATTTTTGGTGATTTTATAAATGCGAGATTTTTATAATTCTGCAGGCTAAACCGTAGGTGATACAAATTTCTAAATTTCCTTATTATTACTTAAGACGTCGTTCTATGCATCTAAAATGAGTTTAAATCGAATTTATTAATTTTTGGTAATTTTAAAAAAGGCAGATTTTTATAATTGCCAGATTAAAAATGCGAGATTTTTATAATTGCCAAGGCAAAACTGTAGGAGATACAAATTTCTAAATATGCTTATTATGGTTTCACACGTCGTTCTATGCAGCTAAAATGAATTTAAAACGAATTTATTAATTTTTGGTAATTTTATAAATGCGAGATTTTTATAATTCTGCAGGCTAAACCGTAGGTGATACAAATTTCTAAATGTCCTTATTATTACTTAAAACGTCGTTCTATGCAGATAAAATGAGTTTAAATCGAATTTATTAATTTTTGGTAATTTTAAAAAAGAGAGATTTTTATAATTGCCTGATTAAAAATTGCGAGATTTTTATAATTGCCTAGGCTAAACTGTAGGAGATACAAATTTCTAAATATGCTTATTATGGTTTCAGACGTCGTTCTATGCAGCTAAAATGAATTTAAAACGAATTTATTAATTTTTGGTAATTTTATAAATGCGAGATTTTTATAATTCTGCAGGCTAAACCGTAGGTGATACAAATTTCTAAATGTCCTTATTATTACTTGAGACGTCGTTCTATCCAGCTAAAATGAGTTTAAATCGAATTTATTAATTTTTGGTAATTTTAAAAAAGAGAGATTTTTATAATTACCAGATTAAAAATGCGAGATTTTTATAATTGCCCAGGCTAAACTGTAGGAGATACAAATTTCTAAATATGCTTATTATGGTTTCAGACGTCGTTCTATCCAGCTAAAATGAATTTAAAACGAATTTATTAATTTTTGGTAATTTTATAAATGCGAGATTTTTATAATTCTGCAGGCTAAACCGTAGGTGATAAAATTTCTAAATGTCCTTATTATTACTTAAGACGTCGTTCTATGCAGCTAAAATGAGTTTAAATCGAATTTATTAATTTTTGGTAATTTTAAAAAAGGCAGATTTTTATAATTGCCAGATTAAAAATGCGAGATTTTTATAATTGCCTAGGCTAAACTGTAGGAGATACAAATTTCTAAATATGCTTATTATGGTTTCAGACGTCGTTCTATGCAGCTAAAATGAATTTAAAACGAATTTATTAATTTTTGGTAATTTTATAAATGCGAGATTTTCATAATTCTGCAGGCTAAACCGTAGGTGATACAAATTTCTAAATGTCCTTATTATTTCTTAAGACGTCGTTCTATGCAGCTAAAATGAGTTTAAATCGAATTTATTAATTTTTGGTAATTTTAAAAAAGACAGATTTTTATAATTGCCAGATTAAAAATGCGAGATTTTTATAATTGCCCAGGCTAAACTGTAGGAGATACAAATTTCTAAATATGCTTATTATG
Organism: Melanotus villosus; assembly: GCA_963082815.1. Classification (NCBI taxonomy): domain Eukaryota; kingdom Metazoa; phylum Arthropoda; class Insecta; order Coleoptera; family Elateridae; genus Melanotus; species Melanotus villosus. The sequence goes on from OY720427.1 coordinate 17,402,316, forward strand.
GTTTCAGACGTCGTTCTATGCAGCCAAAATGAATTTAAAACGAATTTATTAATTTTTGGTAATTTTATAAATGCGAGATTTTTATAATTCTGCAGGCTAAACCGTAGGTGATACAAATTTCTAAATGTCCTTATTATTACTTAAGACGTCGTTCTATGCAGCTAAAATGAGTTTAAATCGAATTTATTAATTTTTGGTAATTTTAAAAAAGACAGATTTTTATAATTGCCAGATTAAAAATGCGAGATTTTTATAATTGCCCAGGCTAAACTGTAGGAGATACAAATTTCTAAATATGCTTATTATGGTTTCAGACGTCGTTCTATGCAGCTAAAATGAATTTAAAACGAATTTATTAATTTTTGGTAATTTTATAAATGCGAGATTTTTATAATTCTGCAGGCTAAACCGTAGGTGATACAAATTTCTAAATGTCCTTATTATTACTTAAGACGTCGTTCTATGCAGCTAAAATGAGTTTAAATCGAATTTATTAATTTTCGGTAATTTTAAAAAAAGAGAGATTTTTATAATTGCCAGATTAAAAATGCGAGATTTTTATAATTGCCCAGGCTAAACTGTAGGAGATACAAATTTCTAAATATGCTTATTATGGTTTCAGACGTCGTTCTATGCAGCTAAAATGAATTTAAAACGAATTTATTAATTTTTGGTAATTTTATAAATGCGAGATTTTTATAATTCTGCAGGCTAAACCGTTGGTGATACAAATTTCTAAATGTCCTTATTATTACTTGAGACGTCATTCTATGCAGCTAAAATGAGTTTAAATCGAATTTATTAATTTTTGGTAATTTTAAAAAAGGCAGATTTTTATAATTGCCAGATTAAAAATGCGAGATTTTTATAATTGCCCAGGCAAAACTGTAGGAGATACAAATTTCTAAATATGCTTATTATGGTTTCAGACGTCGTTCTATGCAGCTAAAATGAATTTAAAACGAATTTATTAATTTTTGGTAATTTTATAAATGCGAGATTTTTATAATTCTGCAGGCTAAACCGTAGGTGATACAAATTTCTAAATGCCCTTATTATTACTTAAGACGTCGTTCTATGTAGCTAAAATGAGTTTAAATCGAATTTATTAATTTTTGGTAATTTTAAAAAAGGCAGATTTTTATAATTGCCAGATTAAAAATGCGAGATTTTTATAATTGCCCAGGCTAAACTGTAGGAGATACAAATTTCTAAATATGCTTATTATGGTTTCAGACGTCGATCTAGGCAGCTAAAATGAATTTAAAACGAATTTATTAATTTTTGGTAATTTTATTAATGCGAGATTTTTATAATTCTGCAGGCTAAACCGTAGGTGATACAAATTTCTAAATTTCCTTATTATTACTTAAGACGTCGTTCTATGCAGCTAAAATGAGTTTAAATCGAATTTATTAATTTTTAGTAATTTTAAAAAAGGCAGATTTTTATAATTGCCAGATTAAAAATGCGAGATTTTTATAATTGCCCAGGCAAAACTGTAGGAGATACAAATTTCTAAATATGCTTATTATGGTTTCACACGTCGTTCTATGCAGCTAAAATGAATTTAAAACGAATTTATTAATTTTTGGTAATTTTATAAATGCGAGATTTTTATAATTCTACAGGCTAAACCGTAGGTGATACAAATTTCTAAATGTCCTTATTATTACTTAAAACGTCGTTCTATGCAGCTAAAATGAGTTTAAATCGAATTTATTAATTTTTGGTAATTTTAAAAAAGAGAGATTTTTATAATTGCCTGATTAAAAATTGCGAGATTTTTATAATTGCCCAGGCTAAACTGTAGGAGATACAAATTTCTAAATATGCTTATTATGGTTTCAGACGTCGTTCTATGCAGCTAAAATGAATTTAAAACGAATTTATTAATTTTTGGTAATTTTATAAATGCGAGATTTTTATAATTCTGCAGGCTAAACCGTAGGTGATACAAATTTCTAAATGTCCTTATTATTACTTAAGACGTCGTTCTATGCAGCTAAAATGAGTTTAAATCGAATTTATTAATTTTTGGTAATTTTAAAAAAGACAGATTTTTATAATTGCCAGATTAAAAATGCGAGATTTTTATAATTGCCCAGGCTAAACTGTAGGAGATACAAATTTCTAAATATGCTTATTATGGTTTCAGACGTCGTTATATGCAGCTAAAATGAATTTAAAACGAATTTATTAATTTTTGGTAATTTTATAAATGCGAGATTTTTATAATTCTGCAGGCTAAACCGTAGGTGATACAAATTTCTAAATGTCCTTATTATTACTTAAGACGTCGTTCTATGCAGCTAAAATGAGTTTAAATCGAATTTATTAATTTTTGGTAATTTTAAAAAAGGCAGATTTTTATAATTGCCAGATTAAAAATGCGAGATTTTTATAATTGCCCAGGCTAAACTGTAGGAGATACAAATTTCTAAATATGCTTATTATGGTTTCAGACGTCGATCTAGGCAGCTAAAATGAATTTAAAACGAATTTATTAATTTTTGGTGATTTTATAAATGCGAGATTTTTATAATTCTGCAGGCTAAACCGTAGGTGATACAAATTTCTAAATTTCCTTATTATTACTTAAGACGTCGTTCTATGCAGCTAAAATGAGTTTAAATCGAATTTATTAATTTTTGGTAATTTTAAAAAAGAGAGATTTTTATAATTGCCTGATTAAAAATTGCGAGATTTTTATAATTGCCCAGGCTAAACTGTAGGAGATACAAATTTCTAAATATGCTTATTATGGTTTCAGACGTCGTTCTATGCAGCTAAAATGAATTTAAAACGAATTTATTAATTTTTGGTAATTTTATAAATGCGAGATTTTTATAATTCTGCAGGCTAAACCGTAGGTGATACAAATTTCTAAATGTCCTTATTATTACTTAAGACGTCGTTCTATGCAGCTAAAATGAGTTTAAATCGAATTTATTAATTTTTGGTAATTTTAAAAAAGACAGATTTTTATAATTGCCAGATTAAAAATGCGAGATTTTTATAATTGCCCAGGCTAAACTGTAGGAGATACAAATTTCTAAATATGCTTATTATGGTTTCAGACGTCGTTATATGCAGCTAAAATGAATTTAAAACGAATTTATTAATTTTTGGTAATTTTATAAATGCGAGATTTTTATAATTCTGCAGGCTAAACCGTAGGTGATACAAATTTCTAAATGTCCTTATTATTACTTAAGACGTCGTTCTATGCAGCTAAAATGAATTTAAAACGAATTTATTAATTTTTGGTAATTTTAAAAAAGAGAGATTTTTATAATTGCCTGATTAAAAATTGCGAGATTTTTATAATTGCCCAGGCTAAACTGTAGGAGATACAAATTTCTAAATATGCTTATTATGGTTTCAGACGTCGTTCTATCCAGCTAAAATGAATTTAAAACGAATTTATTAATTTTTGGTAATTTTATAAATGCGAGATTTTTATAATTCTGCAGGCTAAACCGTAGGTGATACAAATTTCTAAATGTCCTTATTATTACTTAAGACGTCGTTCTATGCAGCTAAAATGAATTTAAAACGAATTTATTAATTTTTGGTAATTTTAAAAAAGAGAGATTTTTATAATTGCCTGATTAAAAATTGCGAGATTTTTATAATTGCCCAGGCTAAACTGTAGGTGATACAAATTTCTAAATGTCCTTATTATTACTTAAGACGTCGTTCTATGCAGCTAAAATGAGTTTAAATCGAATTTATTAATTTTTGGTAATTTTAAAAAAGACAGATTTTTATAATTGCCAGATTAAAAATGCGAGATTTTTATAATTGCCCAGGCTAAACTGTAGGAGATACAAATTTCTAAATATGCTTATTATGGTTTCAGACGTCGTTCTATGCAGCTAAAATGAATTTAAAACGAATTTATTAATTTTTGGTAATTTTATAAATGCGAGATTTTTATAATTCTGCAGGCTAAACCGTAGGTGATACAAATTTCTAAATGTCCTTATTATTACTTAAGACGTCGTTCTATGCAGCTAAAATAAGGTTTAAATCGAATTTATTAATTTTTGGTAATTTTAAAAAAGGCAGATTTTTATAATTGCCAGATTAAAAATGCGAGATTTTTATAATTGCCCAGGCTAAACTGTAGGAGATACAAATTTCTAAATATGCTTATTATGGTTTCAGACGTCGATCTAGGCAGCTAAAATGAATTTAAAACGAATTTATCAATTTTTGGTGATTTTATAAATGCGAGATTTTTATAATTCTGCAGGCTAAACCGTAGGTGATACAAATTTCTAAATTTCCTTATTATTACTTAAGACGTCGTTCTATGCATCTAAAATGAGTTTAAATCGAATTTATTAATTTTTGGTAATTTTAAAAAAGGCAGATTTTTATAATTGCCAGATTAAAAATGCGAGATTTTTATAATTGCCAAGGCAAAACTGTAGGAGATACAAATTTCTAAATATGCTTATTATGGTTTCACACGTCGTTCTATGCAGCTAAAATGAATTTAAAACGAATTTATTAATTTTTGGTAATTTTATAAATGCGAGATTTTTATAATTCTGCAGGCTAAACCGTAGGTGATACAAATTTCTAAATGTCCTTATTATTACTTAAAACGTCGTTCTATGCAGATAAAATGAGTTTAAATCGAATTTATTAATTTTTGGTAATTTTAAAAAAGAGAGATTTTTATAATTGCCTGATTAAAAATTGCGAGATTTTTATAATTGCCTAGGCTAAACTGTAGGAGATACAAATTTCTAAATATGCTTATTATGGTTTCAGACGTCGTTCTATGCAGCTAAAATGAATTTAAAACGAATTTATTAATTTTTGGTAATTTTATAAATGCGAGATTTTTATAATTCTGCAGGCTAAACCGTAGGTGATACAAATTTCTAAATGTCCTTATTATTACTTGAGACGTCGTTCTATCCAGCTAAAATGAGTTTAAATCGAATTTATTAATTTTTGGTAATTTTAAAAAAGAGAGATTTTTATAATTACCAGATTAAAAATGCGAGATTTTTATAATTGCCCAGGCTAAACTGTAGGAGATACAAATTTCTAAATATGCTTATTATGGTTTCAGACGTCGTTCTATACAGCTAAAATGAATTTAAAACGAATTTATTAATTTTTGGTAATTTTATAAATGCGAGATTTTTATAATTCTGCAGGCTAAACCGTAGGTGATAAAATTTCTAAATGTCCTTATTATTACTTAAGACGTCGTTCTATGCAGCTAAAATGAGTTTAAATCGAATTTATTAATTTTTGGTAATTTTAAAAAAGGCAGATTTTTATAATTGCCAGATTAAAAATGCGAGATTTTTATAATTGCCTAGGCTAAACTGTAGGAGACACAAATTTCTAAATATGCTTATTATGGTTTCAGACGTCGTTCTATGCAGCTAAAATGAATTTAAAACGAATTTATTAATTTTTGGTAATTTTATAAATGCGAGATTTTCATAATTCTGCAGGCTAAACCGTAGGTGATACAAATTTCTAAATGTCCTTATTATTTCTTAAGACGTCGTTCTATGCAGCTAAAATGAGTTTAAATCGAATTTATTAATTTTTGGTAATTTTAAAAAAGACAGATTTTTATAATTGCCAGATTAAAAATGCGAGATTTTTATAATTGCCCAGGCTAAACTGTAGGAGATACAAATTTCTAAATATGCTTATTATGGTTTCAGACGTCGTTCTATGCAGCCAAAATGAATTTAAAACGAATTTATTAATTTTTGGTAATTTTATAAATGCGAGATTTTTATAATTCTGCAGGCTAAACCGTAGGTGATACAAATTTCTAAATGTCCTTATTATTACTTAAGACGTCGTTCTATGCAGCTAAAATGAGTTTAAATCGAATTTATTAATTTTTGGTAATTTTAAAAAAGACAGATTTTTATAATTGCCAGATTAAAAATGCGAGATTTTTATAATTGCCCAGGCTAAACTGTAGGAGATACAAATTTCTAAATATGCTTATTATGGTTTCAGACGTCGTTCTATGCAGCTAAAATGAATTTAAAACGAATTTATTAATTTTTGGTAATTTTATAAATGCGAGATTTTTATAATTCTGCAGGCTAAACCGTAGGTGATACAAATTTCTAAATGTCCTTATTATTACTTAAGACGTCGTTCTATGCAGCTAAAATGAGTTTAAATCGAATTTATTAATTTTCGGTAATTTTAAAAAAGAGAGATTTTTATAATTGCCAGATTAAAAATGCGAGATTTTTATAATTGCCCAGGCTAAACTGTAGGAGATACAAATTTCTAAATATGCTTATTATGGTTTCAGACGTCGTTCTATGCAGCTAAAATGAATTTAAAACGAATTTATTAATTTTTGGTAATTTTATAAATGCGAGATTTTTATAATTCTGCAGGCTAAACCGTAGGTGATACAAATTTCTAAATGTCCTTATTATTACTTGAGACGTCATTCTATGCAGCTAAAATGAGTTTAAATCGAATTTATTAATTTTTGGTAATTTTAAAAAAGGCAGATTTTTATAATTGCCAGATTAAAAATGCGAGATTTTTATAATTGCCCAGGCAAAACTGTAGGAGATACAAATTTCTAAATATGCTTATTATGGTTTCAGACGTCGTTCTATGCAGCTAAAATGAATTTAAAACGAATTTATTAATTTTTGGTAATTTTATAAATGCGAGATTTTTATAATTCTGCAGGCTAAACCGTAGGTGATACAAATTTCTAAATGCCCTTATTATTACTTAAGACGTCGTTCTATGCAGCTAAAATGAGTTTAAATCGAATTTATTAATTTTTGGTAATTTTAAAAAAGGCAGATTTTTATAATTGCCAGATTAAAAATGCGAGATTTTTATAATTGCCCAGGCTAAACTGTAGGAGATACAAATTTCTAAATATGCTTATTATGGTTTCAGACGTCGATCTAGGCAGCTAAAATGAATTTAAAACGAATTTATTAATTTTTGGTAATTTTATTAATGCGAGATTTTTATAATTCTGCAGGCTAAACCGTAGGTGATACAAATTTCTAAATTTCCTTATTATTACTTAAGACGTCGTTCTATGCAGCTAAAATGAGTTTAAATCGAATTTATTAATTTTTGGTAATTTTAAAAAAGGCAGATTTTTATAATTGCCAGATTAAAAATGCGAGATTTTTATAATTGCCCAGGCAAAACTGTAGGAGATACAAATTTCTAAATATGCTTATTATGGTTTCACACGTCGTTCTATGCAGCTAAAATGAATTTAAAACGAATTTATTAATTTTTGGTAATTTTATAAATGCGAGATTTTTATAATTCTGCAGGCTAAACCGTAGGTGATACAAATTTCTAAATGTCCTTATTATTACTTAAAACGTCGTTCTATGCAGCTAAAATGAGTTTAAATCGAATTTATTAATTTTTGGTAATTTTAAAAAAGAGAGATTTTTATAATTGCCTGATTAAAAATTGCGAGATTTTTATAATTGCCCAGGCTAAACTGTAGGAGATACAAATTTCTAAATATGCTTATTATGGTTTCAGACGTCGTTCTATGCAGCTAAAATGAATTTAAAACGAATTTATTAATTTTTGGTAATTTTATAAATGCGAGATTTTTATAATTCTGCAGGCTAAACCGTAGGTGATACAAATTTCTAAATTTCCTTATTATTACTTAAGACGTCGTTCTATGCAGCTAAAATGAGTTTAAATCGAATTTATTAATTTTTGGTAATTTTAAAAAAGACAGATTTTTATAATTGCCAGATTAAAAATGCGAGATTTTTATAATTGCCCAGGCTAAACTGTAGGAGATACAAATTTCTAAATATGCTTATTATGGTTTCAGACGTCGATCTAGGCAGCTAAAATGAATTTAAAACGAATTTATTAATTTTTGGTGATTTTATAAATGCGAGATTTTTATAATTCTGCAGGCTAAACCGTAGGTGATACAAATTTCTAAATTTCCTTATTATTACTTAAGACGTCGTTCTATGCAGCTAAAATGAGTTTAAATCGAATTTATTAATTTTTGGTAATTTTAAAAAAGACAGATTTTTATAATTGCCAGATTAAAAATGCGAGATTTTTATAATTGCCCAGGCTAAACTGTAGGAGATACAAATTTCTAAATATGCTTATTATGGTTTCAGACGTCGTTCTATGCAGCTAAAATGAATTTAAAACGAATTTATTAATTTTTGGTAATTTTATAAATGCGAGATTTTTATAATTCTGCAGGCTAAACCGTAGGTGATACAAATTTCTAAATGTCCTTATTATTACTTGAGACGTCATTCTATGCAGCTAAAATGAGTTTAAATCGAATTTATTAATTTTTGGTAATTTTAAAAAAGGCAGATTTTTATAATTGCCAGATTAAAAATGCGAGATTTTTATAATTGCCCAGGCAAAACTGTAGGAGATACAAATTTCTAAATATGCTTATTATGGTTTCAGACGTCGTTCTATGCAGCTAAAATGAATTTAAAACGAATTTATTAATTTTTGGTAATTTTATAAAGGCGAGATTTTTATAATTCTGCAGGCTAAACCGTAGGTGATACAAATTTCTAAATGTCCTTATTATTACTTGAGACGTCATTCTATGCAGCTAAAATGAGTTTAAATCGAATTTATTAATTTTTGGTAATTTTATAAATGCGAGATTTTTATAATTCTGCAGGCTAAACCGTAGGTGATACAAATTTCTAAATGTCCTTATTATTACTTAAGACGTCGTTCTATGCAGCTAAAATGAGTTTAAATCGAATTTATTAATTTTCGGTAATTTTAAAAAAGAGAGATTTTTATAATTGCCAGATTAAAAATGCGAGATTTTTATAATTGCCCAGGCTAAACTGTAGGAGATACAAATTTCTAAATATGCTTATTATGGTTTCAGAAGTCGTTCTATGCAGCTAAAATGAATTTAAAACGAATTTATTAATTTTTGGTAATTTTATAAATGCGAGATTTTTATAATTCTGCAGGCTAAACCGTAGGTGATACAAATTTCTAAATGTCCTTATTATTACTTAAGACGTCGTTCTATGCAGCTAAAATGAGTTTAAATCGAATTTATTAATTTTCGGTAATTTTAAAAAAGAGAGATTTTTATAATTGCCAGATTAAAAATGCGAGATTTTTATAATTGCCCAGGCTAAACTGTAGGAGATACAAATTTCTAAATATGCTTATTATGGTTTCAGACGTCGTTCTATGCAGCTAAAATGAATTTAAAACGAATTTATTAATTTTTGGTAATTTTATAAATGCGAGATTTTTATAATTCTGCAGGCTAAACCGTAGGTGATACAAATTTCTAAATGTCCTTATTATTACTTGAGACGTCATTCTATGCAGCTAAAATGAGTTTAAATCGAATTTATTAATTTTTGGTAATTTTAAAAAAGGCAGATTTTTATAATTGCCAGATTAAAAATGCGAGATTTTTATAATTGCCCAGGCTAAACTGTAGGAGATACAAATTTCTAAATATGCTTATTATGGTTTCAGACGTCGATCTAGGCAGCTAAAATGAATTTAAAACGAATTTATTAATTTTTGGTGATTTTATAAATGCGAGATTTTTATAATTCTGCAGGCTAAACCGTAGGTGATACAAATTTCTAAATTTCCTTATTATTACTTAAGACGTCGTTCTATGCAGCTAAAATGAGTTTAAATCGAATTTATTAATTTTTGGTAATTTTAAAAAAGACAGATTTTTATAATTGCCAGATTAAAAATGCGAGATTTTTATAATTGCCCAGGCTAAACTGTAGGAGATACAAATTTCTAAATATGCTTATTATGGTTTCAGACGTCGTTCTATACAGCCAAAATGAATTTAAAACGAATTTATTAATTTTTGGTAATTTTATAAATGCGAGATTTTTATAATTCTGCAGGCTAAACCGTAGGTGATACAAATTTCTAAATGTCCTTATTATTACTTAAGACGTCATTCTATGCAGCTAAAATGAGTTTAAATCGAATTTATTAATTTTTGGTAATTTTAAAAAAGACAGATTTTTATAATTGCCAGATTAAAAATGCGAGATTTTTATAATTGCCCAGGCTAAACTGTAGGAGATACAAATTTCTAAATATGCTTATTATGGTTTCAGACGTCGTTCTATGCAGCTAAAATGAATTTAAAACGAATTTATTAATTTTTGGTAATTTTATAAATGCGAGATTTTTATAATTCTGCAGGCTAAACCGTAGGTGATACAAATTTCTAAATGTCCTTATTATTACTTGAGACGTCATTCTATGCAGCTAAAATGAGTTTAAATCGAATTTATTAATTTTTGGTAATTTTAAAAAAGGCAGATTTTTATAATTGCCAGATTAAAAATGCGAGATTTTTATAATTGCCCAGGCAAAACTGTAGGAGATACAAATTTCTAAATATGCTTATTATGGTTTCAGACGTCGTTCTATGCAGCTAAAATGAATTTAAAACGAATTTATTAATTTTTGGTAATTTTATAAAGGCGAGATTTTTATAATTCTGCAGGCTAAACCGTAGGTGATACAAATTTCTAAATGTCCTTATTATTACTTGAGACGTCATTCTATGCAGCTAAAATGAGTTTAAATCGAATTTATTAATTTTTGGTAATTTTATAAATGCGAGATTTTTATAATTCTGCAGGCTAAACCGTAGGTGATACAAATTTCTAAATGTCCTTATTATTACTTAAGACGTCGTTCTATGCAGCTAAAATGAGTTTAAATCGAATTTATTAATTTTCGGTAATTTTAAAAAAGAGAGATTTTTATAATTGCCAGATTAAAAATGCGAGATTTTTATAATTGCCCAGGCTAAACTGTAGGAGATACAAATTTCTAAATATGCTTATTATGGTTTCAGACGTCGTTCTATGCAGCTAAAATGAATTTAAAACGAATTTATTAATTTTTGGTAATTTTATAAATGCGAGATTTTTATAATTCTGCAGGCTAAACCGTAGGTGATACAAATTTCTAAATGTCCTTATTATTACTTAAGACGTCGTTCTATGCAGCTAAAATGAGTTTAAATCGAATTTATTAATTTTCGGTAATTTTAAAAAAGAGAGATTTTTATAATTGCCAGATTAAAAATGCGAGATTTTTATAATTGCCCAGGCTAAACTGTAGGAGATACAAATTTCTAAATATGCTTATTATGGTTTCAGACGTCGTTCTATGCAGCTAAAATGAATTTAAAACGAATTTATTAATTTTTGGTAATTTTATAAATGCGAGATTTTTATAATTCTGCAGGCTAAACCGTAGGTGATACAAATTTCTAAATGTCCTTATTATTACTTGAGACGTCATTCTATGCAGCTAAAATGAGTTTAAATCGAATTTATTAATTTTTGGTAATTTTAAAAAAGGCAGATTTTTATAATTGCCAGATTAAAAATGCGAGATTTTTATAATTGCCCAGGCAAAACTGTAGGAGATACAAATTTCTAAATATGCTTATTATGGTTTCAGACGTCGTTCTATGCAGCTAAAATGAATTTAAAACGAATTTATTAATTTTTGGTAATTTTATAAATGCGAGATTTTTATAATTCTGCAGGCTAAACCGTAGGTGATACAAATTTCTAAATGCCCTTATTATTACTTAAGACGTCGTTCTATGCAGCTAAAATGAGTTTAAATCGAATTTATTAATTTTTGGTAATTTTAAAAAAGGCAGATTTTTATAATTGCCAGATTAAAAATGCGAGATTTTTATAATTGCCCAGGCTAAACTGTAGGAGATACAAATTTCTAAATATGCTTATTATGGTTTCAGACGTCGATCTAGGCAGCTAAAATGAATTTAAAACGAATTTATTAATTTTTGGTAATTTTATTAATGCGAGATTTTTATAATTCTGCAGGCTAAACCGTAGGTGATACAAATTTCTAAATTTCCTTATTATTACTTAAGACGTCGTTCTATGCAGCTAAAATGAGTTTAAATCGAATTTATTAATTTTTGGTAATTTTAAAAAAGGCAGATTTTTATAATTGCCAGATTAAAAATGCGAGATTTTTATAATTGCCCAGGCAAAACTGTAGGAGATACAAATTTCTAAATATGCTTATTATGGTTTCACACGTCGTTCTATGCAGCTAAAATGAATTTAAAACGAATTTATTAATTTTTGGTAATTTTATAAATGCGAGATTTTTATAATTCTGCAGGCTAAACCGTAGGTGATACAAATTTCTAAATGTCCTTATTATTACTTAAAACGTCGTTCTATGCAGCTAAAATGAGTTTAAATCGAATTTATTAATTTTTGGTAATTTTAAAAAAGAGAGATTTTTATAATTGCCTGATTAAAAATTGCGAGATTTTTATAATTGCCCAGGCTAAACTGTAGGAGATACAAATTTCTAAATATGCTTATTATGGTTTCAGACGTCGTTCTATGCAGCTAAAATGAATTTAAAACGAATTTATTAATTTTTGGTAATTTTATAAATGCGAGATTTTTATAATTCTGCAGGCTAAACCGTAGGTGATACAAATTTCTAAATGTCCTTATTATTACTTAAGACGTCGTTCTATGCAGCTAAAATGAGTTTAAATCGAATTTATTAATTTTTGGTAATTTTAAAAAAGACAGATTTTTATAATTGCCAGATTAAAAATGCGAGATTTTTATAATTGCCCAGGCTAAACTGTAGGAGATACAAATTTCTAAATATGCTTATTATGGTTTCAGACGTCGTTATATGCAGCTAAAATGAATTTAAAACGAATTTATTAATTTTTGGTAATTTTATAAATGCGAGATTTTTATAATTCTGCAGGCTAAACCGTAGGTGATACAAATTTCTAAATGTCCTTATTATTACTTAAGACGTCGTTCTATGCAGCTAAAATGAGTTTAAATCGAATTTATTAATTTTTGGTAATTTTAAAAAAGGCAGATTTTTATAATTGCCAGATTAAAAATGCGAGATTTTTATAATTGCCCAGGCTAAACTGTAGGAGATACAAATTTCTAAATATGCTTATTATGGTTTCAGACGTCGATCTAGGCAGCTAAAATGAATTTAAAACGAATTTATTAATTTTTGGTGATTTTATAAATGCGAGATTTTTATAATTCTGCAGGCTAAACCGTAGGTGATACAAATTTCTAAATTTCCTTATTATTACTTAAGACGTCGTTCTATGCAGCTAAAATGAGTTTAAATCGAATTTATTAATTTTTGGTAATTTTAAAAAAGACAGATTTTTATAATTGCCAGATTAAAAATGCGAGATTTTTATAATTGCCCAGGCTAAACTGTAGGAGATACAAATTTCTAAATATGCTTATTATGGTTTCAGACGTCGTTCTATGCAGCCAAAATGAATTTAAAACGAATTTATTAATTTTTGGTAATTTTATAAATGCGAGATTTTTATAATTCTGCAGGCTAAACCGTAGGTGATACAAATTTCTAAATGTCCTTATTATTACTTAAGACGTCATTCTATGCAGCTAAAATGAGTTTAAATCGAATTTATTAATTTTTGGTAATTTTAAAAAAGACAGATTTTTATAATTGCCAGATTAAAAATGCGAGATTTTTATAATTGCCCAGGCTAAACTGTAGGAGATACAAATTTCTAAATATGCTTATTATGGTTTCAGACGTCGTTCTATGCAGCTAAAATGAATTTAAAACGAATTTATTAATTTTTGGTAATTTTATAAATGCGAGATTTTTATAATTCTGCAGGCTAAACCGTAGGTGATACAAATTTCTAAATGTCCTTATTATTACTTAAGACGTCGTTCTATGCAGCTAAAATGAGTTTAAATCGAATTTATTAATTTTCGGTAATTTTAAAAAAGAGAGATTTTTATAATTGCCAGATTAAAAATGCGAGATTTTTATAATTGCCCAGGCTAAACTGTAGGAGATACAAATTTCTAAATATGCTTATTATGGTTTCAGACGTCGTTCTATGCAGCTAAAATGAATTTAAAACGAATTTATTAATTTTTGGTAATTTTATAAATGCGAGATTTTTATAATTCTGCAGGCTAAACCGTAGGTGATACAAATTTCTAAATGTCCTTATTATTACTTGAGACGTCATTCTATGCAGCTAAAATGAGTTTAAATCGAATTTATTAATTTTTGGTAATTTTAAAAAAGGCAGATTTTTATAATTGCCAGATTAAAAATGCGAGATTTTTATAATTGCCCAGGCAAAACTGTAGGAGATACAAATTTCTAAATATGCTTATTATGGTTTCAGACGTCGTTCTATGCAGCTAAAATGAATTTAAAACGAATTTATTAATTTTTGGTAATTTTATAAAGGCGAGATTTTTATAATTCTGCAGGCTAAACCGTAGGTGATACAAATTTCTAAATGTCCTTATTATTACTTGAGACGTCATTCTATGCAGCTAAAATGAGTTTAAATCGAATTTATTAATTTTTGGTAATTTTAAAAAAGGCAGATTTTTATAATTGCCAGATTAAAAATGCGAGATTTTTATAATTGCCCAGGCAAAACTGTAGGAGATACAAATTTCTAAATATGCTTATTATGGTTTCAGACGTCGTTCTATGCAGCTAAAATGAATTTAAAACGAATTTATTAATTTTTGGTAATTTTATAAAGGCGAGATTTTTATAATTCTGCAGGCTAAACCGTAGGTGATACAAATTTCTAAATGTCCTTATTATTACTTGAGACGTCATTCTATGCAGCTAAAATGAGTTTAAATCGAATTTATTAATTTTTGGTAATTTTATAAATGCGAGATTTTTATAATTCTGCAGGCTAAACCGTAGGTGATACAAATTTCTAAATGTCCTTATTATTACTTAAGACGTCGTTCTATGCAGCTAAAATGAGTTTAAATCGAATTTATTAATTTTCGGTAATTTTAAAAAAGAGAGATTTTTATAATTGCCAGATTAAAAATGCGAGATTTTTATAATTGCCCAGGCTAAACTGTAGGAGATACAAATTTCTAAATATGCTTATTATGGTTTCAGACGTCGTTCTATGCAGCTAAAATGAATTTAAAACGAATTTATTAATTTTTGGTAATTTTATAAATGCGAGATTTTTATAATTCTGCAGGCTAAACCGTAGGTGATACAAATTTCTAAATGTCCTTATTATTACTTAAGACGTCGTTCTATGCAGCTAAAATGAGTTTAAATCGAATTTATTAATTTTCGGTAATTTTAAAAAAGAGAGATTTTTATAATTGCCAGATTAAAAATGCGAGATTTTTATAATTGCCCAGGCTAAACTGTAGGAGATACAAATTTCTAAATATGCTTATTATGGTTTCAGACGTCGTTCTATGCAGCTAAAATGAATTTAAAACGAATTTATTAATTTTTGGTAATTTTATAAATGCGAGATTTTTATAATTCTGCAGGCTAAACCGTAGGTGATACAAATTTCTAAATGTCCTTATTATTACTTGAGACGTCATTCTATGCAGCTAAAATGAGTTTAAATCGAATTTATTAATTTTTGGTAATTTTAAAAAAGGCAGATTTTTATAATTGCCAGATTAAAAATGCGAGATTTTTATAATTGCCCAGGCAAAACTGTAGGAGATACAAATTTCTAAATATGCTTATTATGGTTTCAGACGTCGTTCTATGCAGCTAAAATGAATTTAAAACGAATTTATTAATTTTTGGTAATTTTATAAATGCGAGATTTTTATAATTCTGCAGGCTAAACCGTAGGTGATACAAATTTCTAAATGCCCTTATTATTACTTAAGACGTCGTTCTATGCAGCTAAAATGAGTTTAAATCGAATTTATTAATTTTTGGTAATTTTAAAAAAGGCAGATTTTTATAATTGCCAGATTAAAAATGCGAGATTTTTATAATTGCCCAGGCTAAACTGTAGGAGATACAAATTTCTAAATATGCTTATTATGGTTTCAGACGTCGATCTAGGCAGCTAAAATGAATTTAAAACGAATTTATTAATTTTTGGTAATTTTATTAATGCGAGATTTTTATAATTCTGCAGGCTAAACCGTAGGTGATACAAATTTCTAAATTTCCTTATTATTACTTAAGACGTCGTTCTATGCAGCTAAAATGAGTTTAAATCGAATTTATTAATTTTTGGTAATTTTAAAAAAGGCAGATTTTTATAATTGCCAGATTAAAAATGCGAGATTTTTATAATTGCCCAGGCAAAACTGTAGGAGATACAAATTTCTAAATATGCTTATTATGGTTTCACACGTCGTTCTATGCAGCTAAAATGAATTTAAAACGAATTTATTAATTTTTGGTAATTTTATAAATGCGAGATTTTTATAATTCTGCAGGCTAAACCGTAGGTGATACAAATTTCTAAATGTCCTTATTATTACTTAAAACGTCGTTCTATGCAGCTAAAATGAGTTTAAATCGAATTTATTAATTTTTGGTAATTTTAAAAAAGAGAGATTTTTATAATTGCCTGATTAAAAATTGCGAGATTTTTATAATTGCCCAGGCTAAACTGTAGGAGATACAAATTTCTAAATATGCTTATTATGGTTTCAGACGTCGTTCTATGCAGCTAAAATGAATTTAAAACGAATTTATTAATTTTTGGTAATTTTATAAATGCGAGATTTTTATAATTCTGCAGGCTAAACCGTAGGTGATACAAATTTCTAAATGTCCTTATTATTACTTAAGACGTCGTTCTATGCAGCTAAAATGAGTTTAAATCGAATTTATTAATTTTTGGTAATTTTAAAAAAGACAGATTTTTATAATTGCCAGATTAAAAATGCGAGATTTTTATAATTGCCCAGGCTAAACTGTAGGAGATACAAATTTCTAAATATGCTTATTATGGTTTCAGACGTCGTTATATGCAGCTAAAATGAATTTAAAACGAATTTATTAATTTTTGGTAATTTTATAAATGCGAGATTTTTATAATTCTGCAGGCTAAACCGTAGGTGATACAAATTTCTAAATGTCCTTATTATTACTTAAGACGTCGTTCTATGCAGCTAAAATGAGTTTAAATCGAATTTATTAATTTTTGGTAATTTTAAAAAAGGCAGATTTTTATAATTGCCAGATTAAAAATGCGAGATTTTTATAATTGCCCAGGCTAAACTGTAGGAGATACAAATTTCTAAATATGCTTATTATGGTTTCAGACGTCGATCTAGGCAGCTAAAATGAATTTAAAACGAATTTATTAATTTTTGGTGATTTTATAAATGCGAGATTTTTATAATTCTGCAGGCTAAACCGTAGGTGATACAAATTTCTAAATTTCCTTATTATTACTTAAGACGTCGTTCTATGCAGCTAAAATGAGTTTAAATCGAATTTATTAATTTTTGGTAATTTTAAAAAAGACAGATTTTTATAATTGCCAGATTAAAAATGCGAGATTTTTATAATTGCCCAGGCTAAACTGTAGGAGATACAAATTTCTAAATATGCTTATTATGGTTTCAGACGTCGTTCTATGCAGCCAAAATGAATTTAAAACGAATTTATTAATTTTTGGTAATTTTATAAATGCGAGATTTTTATAATTCTGCAGGCTAAACCGTAGGTGATACAAATTTCTAAATGTCCTTATTATTACTTAAGACGTCATTCTATGCAGCTAAAATGAGTTTAAATCGAATTTATTAATTTTTGGTAATTTTAAAAAAGACAGATTTTTATAATTGCCAGATTAAAAATGCGAGATTTTTATAATTGCCCAGGCTAAACTGTAGGAGATACAAATTTCTAAATATGCTTATTATGGTTTCAGACGTCGTTCTATGCAGCTAAAATGAATTTAAAACGAATTTATTAATTTTTGGTAATTTTATAAATGCGAGATTTTTATAATTCTGCAGGCTAAACCGTAGGTGATACAAATTTCTAAATGTCCTTATTATTACTTAAGACGTCGTTCTATGCAGCTAAAATGAGTTTAAATCGAATTTATTAATTTTCGGTAATTTTAAAAAAGAGAGATTTTTATAATTGCCAGATTAAAAATGCGAGATTTTTATAATTGCCCAGGCTAAACTGTAGGAGATACAAATTTCTAAATATGCTTATTATGGTTTCAGACGTCGTTCTATGCAGCTAAAATGAATTTAAAACGAATTTATTAATTTTTGGTAATTTTATAAATGCGAGATTTTTATAATTCTGCAGGCTAAACCGTAGGTGATACAAATTTCTAAATGTCCTTATTATTACTTGAGACGTCATTCTATGCAGCTAAAATGAGTTTAAATCGAATTTATTAATTTTTGGTAATTTTAAAAAAGGCAGATTTTTATAATTGCCAGATTAAAAATGCGAGATTTTTATAATTGCCCAGGCAAAACTGTAGGAGATACAAATTTCTAAATATGCTTATTATGGTTTCAGACGTCGTTCTATGCAGCTAAAATGAATTTAAAACGAATTTATTAATTTTTGGTAATTTTATAAAGGCGAGATTTTTATAATTCTGCAGGCTAAACCGTAGGTGATACAAATTTCTAAATGTCCTTATTATTACTTGAGACGTCATTCTATGCAGCTAAAATGAGTTTAAATCGAATTTATTAATTTTTGGTAATTTTAAAAAAGAGAGATTTTTATAATTGCCAGATTAAAAATGCGAGATTTTTATAATTGCCCAGGCTAAACTGTAGGAGATACAAATTTCTAAATATGCTTATTATGGTTTCAGACGTCGATCTAGGCAGCTAAAATGAATTTAAAACGAATTTATTAATTTTTGGTAATTTTATTAATGCGAGATTTTTATAATTCTGCAGGCTAAACCGTAGGTGATACAAATTTCTAAATTTCCTTATTATTACTTAAGACGTCGTTCTATGCAGCTAAAATGAGTTTAAATCGAATTTATTAATTTTTGGTAATTTTAAAAAAGGCAGATTTTTATAATTGCCAGATTAAAAATGCGAGATTTTTATAATTGCCCAGGCAAAACTGTAGGAGATACAAATTTCTAAATATGCTTATTATGGTTTCACACGTCGTTCTATGCAGCTAAAATGAATTTAAAACGAATTTATTAATTTTTGGTAATTTTATAAATGCGAGATTTTTATAATTCTGCAGGCTAAACCGTAGGTGATACAAATTTCTAAATGTCCTTATTATTACTTAAAACGTCGTTCTATGCAGCTAAAATGAGTTTAAATCGAATTTATTAATTTTTGGTAATTTTAAAAAAGAGAGATTTTTATAATTGCCTGATTAAAAATTGCGAGATTTTTATAATTGCCCAGGCTAAACTGTAGGAGATACAAATTTCTAAATATGCTTATTATGGTTTCAGACGTCGTTCTATGCAGCTAAAATGAATTTAAAACGAATTTATTAATTTTTGGTAATTTTATAAATGCGAGATTTTTATAATTCTGCAGGCTAAACCGTAGGTGATACAAATTTCTAAATGTCCTTATTATTACTTAAGACGTCGTTCTATGCAGCTAAAATGAGTTTAAATCGAATTTATTAATTTTTGGTAATTTTAAAAAAGACAGATTTTTATAATTGCCAGATTAAAAATGCGAGATTTTTATAATTGCCCAGGCTAAACTGTAGGAGATACAAATTTCTAAATATGCTTATTATGGTTTCAGACGTCGTTCTATGCAGCTAAAATGAATTTAAAACGAATTTATTAATTTTTGGTAATTTTATAAATGCGAGATTTTTATAATTCTGCAGGCTAAACCGTAGGTGATACAAATTTCTAAATGTCCTTATTATTACTTAAGACGTCGTTCTATGCAGCTAAAATAAGGTTTAAATCGAATTTATTAATTTTTGGTAATTTTAAAAAAGGCAGATTTTTATAATTGCCAGATTAAAAATGCGAGATTTTTATAATTGCCCAGGCTAAACTGTAGGAGATACAAATTTCTAAATATGCTTATTATGGTTTCAGACGTCGATCTAGGCAGCTAAAATGAATTTAAAACGAATTTATCAATTTTTGGTGATTTTATAAATGCGAGATTTTTATAATTCTGCAGGCTAAACCGTAGGTGATACAAATTTCTAAATTTCCTTATTATTACTTAAGACGTCGTTCTATGCATCTAAAATGAGTTTAAATCGAATTTATTAATTTTTGGTAATTTTAAAAAAGGCAGATTTTTATAATTGCCAGATTAAAAATGCGAGATTTTTATAATTGCCAAGGCAAAACTGTAGGAGATACAAATTTCTAAATATGCTTATTATGGTTTCACACGTCGTTCTATGCAGCTAAAATGAATTTAAAACGAATTTATTAATTTTTGGTAATTTTATAAATGCGAGATTTTTATAATTCTGCAGGCTAAACCGTAGGTGATACAAATTTCTAAATGTCCTTATTATTACTTAAAACGTCGTTCTATGCAGATAAAATGAGTTTAAATCGAATTTATTAATTTTTGGTAATTTTAAAAAAGAGAGATTTTTATAATTGCCTGATTAAAAATTGCGAGATTTTTATAATTGCCTAGGCTAAACTGTAGGAGATACAAATTTCTAAATATGCTTATTATGGTTTCAGACGTCGTTCTATGCAGCTAAAATGAATTTAAAACGAATTTATTAATTTTTGGTAATTTTATAAATGCGAGATTTTTATAATTCTGCAGGCTAAACCGTAGGTGATACAAATTTCTAAATGTCCTTATTATTACTTAAGACGTCGTTCTATGCAGCTAAAATGAGTTTAAATCGAATTTATTAATTTTCGGTAATTTTAAAAAAGAGAGATTTTTATAATTGCCAGATTAAAAATGCGAGATTTTTATAATTGCCCAGGCTAAACTGTAGGAGATACAAATTTCTAAATATGCTTATTATGGTTTCAGACGTCGTTCTATGCAGCTAAAATGAATTTAAAACGAATTTATTAATTTTTGGTAATTTTATAAATGCGAGATTTTTATAATTCTGCAGGCTAAACCGTAGGTGATACAAATTTCTAAATGCCCTTATTATTACTTAAGACGTCGTTCTATGCAGCTAAAATGAGTTTAAATCGAATTTATTAATTTTTGGTAATTTTAAAAAAGGCAGATTTTTATAATTGCCAGATTAAAAATGCGAGATTTTTATAATTGCCCAGGCTAAACTGTAGGAGATACAAATTTCTAAATATGCTTATTATGGTTTCAGACGTCGATCTAGGCAGCTAAAATGAATTTAAAACGAATTTATTAATTTTTGGTAATTTTATTAATGCGAGATTTTTATAATTCTGCAGGCTAAACCGTAGGTGATACAAATTTCTAAATTTCCTTATTATTACTTAAGACGTCGTTCTATGCAGCTAAAATGAGTTTAAATCGAATTTATTAATTTTTGGTAATTTTAAAAAAGGCAGATTTTTATAATTGCCAGATTAAAAATGCGAGATTTTTATAATTGCCCAGGCAAAACTGTAGGAGATACAAATTTCTAAATATGCTTATTATGGTTTCACACGTAGTTCTATGCAGCTAAAATGAATTTAAAACGAATTTATTAATTTTTGGTAATTTTAAAAAAGAGAGATTTTTATAATTGCCTGATTAAAAATTGCGAGATTTTTATAATTGCCCAGGCTAAACTGTAGGAGATACAAATTTCTAAATATGCTTATTATGGTTTCAGACGTCGTTCTATCCAGCTAAAATGAATTTAAAACGAATTTATTAATTTTTGGTAATTTTATAAATGCGAGATTTTTATAATTCTGCAGGCTAAACCGTAGGTGATACAAATTTCTAAATGTCCTTATTATTACTTAAGACGTCGTTCTATGCAGCTAAAATGAGTTTAAATCGAATTTATTAATTTTTGGTAATTTTAAAAAAGACAGATTTTTATAATTGCCAGATTAAAAATGCGAGATTTTTATAATTGCCCAGGCTAAACTGTAGGAGATACAAATTTCTAAATATGCTTATTATGGTTTCAGACGTCGTTCTATGCAGCTAAAATGAATTTAAAACGAATTTATTAATTTTTGGTAATTTTATAAATGCGAGATTTTTATAATTCTGCAGGCTAAACCGTAGGTGATACAAATTTCTAAATGTCCTTATTATTACTTAAGACGTCGTTCTATGCAGCTAAAATAAGGTTTAAATCGAATTTATTAATTTTTGGTAATTTTAAAAAAGGCAGATTTTTATAATTGCCAGATTAAAAATGCGAGATTTTTATAATTGCCCAGGCTAAACTGTAGGAGATACAAATTTCTAAATATGCTTATTATGGTTTCAGACGTCGTTCTAGGCAGCTAAAATGAATTTAAAACGAATTTATCAATTTTTGGTGATTTTATAAATGCGAGATTTTTATAATTCTGCAGGCTAAACCGTAGGTGATACAAATTTCTAAATTTCCTTATTATTACTTAAGACGTCGTTCTATGCATCTAAAATGAGTTTAAATCGAATTTATTAATTTTTGGTAATTTTAAAAAAGGCAGATTTTTATAATTGCCAGATTAAAAATGCGAGATTTTTATAATTGCCAAGGCAAAACTGTAGGAGATACAAATTTCTAAATATGCTTATTATGGTTTCACACGTCGTTCTATGCAGCTAAAATGAATTTAAAACGAATTTATTAATTTTTGGTAATTTTATAAATGCGAGATTTTTATAATTCTGCAGGCTAAACCGTAGGTGATACAAATTTCTAAATGTCCTTATTATTACTTAAAACGTCGTTCTATGCAGATAAAATGAGTTTAAATCGAATTTATTAATTTTTGGTAATTTTAAAAAAGAGAGATTTTTATAATTGCCTGATTAAAAATTGCGAGATTTTTATAATTGCCTAGGCTAAACTGTAGGAGATACAAATTTCTAAATATGCTTATTATGGTTTCAGACGTCGTTCTATGCAGCTAAAATGAATTTAAAACGAATTTATTAATTTTTGGTAATTTTATAAATGCGAGATTTTTATAATTCTGCAGGCTAAACCGTAGGTGATACAAATTTCTAAATGTCCTTATTATTACTTGAGACGTCGTTCTATCCAGCTAAAATGAGTTTAAATCGAATTTATTAATTTTTGGTAATTTTAAAAAAGAGAGATTTTTATAATTACCAGATTAAAAATGCGAGATTTTTATAATTGCCCAGGCTAAACTGTAGGAGATACAAATTTCTAAATATGCTTATTATGGTTTCAGACGTCGTTCTATCCAGCTAAAATGAATTTAAAACGAATTTATTAATTTTTGGTAATTTTATAAATGCGAGATTTTTATAATTCTGCAGGCTAAACCGTAGGTGATAAAATTTCTAAATGTCCTTATTATTACTTAAGACGTCGTTCTATGCAGCTAAAATGAGTTTAAATCGAATTTATTAATTTTTGGTAATTTTAAAAAAGGCAGATTTTTATAATTGCCAGATTAAAAATGCGAGATTTTTATAATTGCCCAGGCTAAACTGTAGGAGATACAAATTTCTAAATATGCTTATTATGGTTTCAGACGTCGTTCTAGGCAGCTAAAATGAATTTAAAACGAATTTATTAATTTTTGGTAATTTTATAAATGCGAGATTTTTATAATTCTGCAGGCTAAACCGTAGGTGATACAAATTTCTAAATGTCCTTATTATTACTTAAGACGTCGTTCTATGCAGCTAAAATGAGTTTAAATCGAATTTATTAATTTTTGGTAATTTTAAAAAAGGCAGATTTTTATAATTGCCAGATTAAAAATGCGAGATTTTTATAATTGCCCAGGCAAAACTGTAGGAGATACAAATTTCTAAATATGCTTATTATGGTTTCACACGTCGTTCTATACAGCTAAAATGAATTTAAAACGAATTTATTAATTTTTGGTAATTTTATAAATGCGAGATTTTTATAATTCTGCAGGCTAAACCGTAGGTGATACAAATTTCTAAATGTCCTTATTATTACTTAAAACGTCGTTCTATGCAGCTAAAATGAGTTTAAATCGAATTTATTAATTTTTGGTAATTTTAAAAAAGAGAGATTTTTATAATTGCCTGATAAAAAATTGCGAGATTTTTATAATTGCCTAGGCTAAACTGTAGGAGATACAAATTTCTAAATATGCTTATTATGGTTTCAGACGTCGTTCTATGCAGCTAAAATGAATTTAAAACGAATTTATTAATTTTTGGTAATTTTATAAATGCGAGATTTTCATAATTCTGCAGGCTAAACCGTAGGTGATACAAATTTCTAAATGTCCTTATTATTACTTAAGACGTCGTTCTATGCAGCTAAAATGAGTTTAAATCGAATTTATTAATTTTTGGTAATTTTAAAAAAGAGAGATTTTTATAATTGCCTGATTAAAAATTGCGAGATTTTTATAATTGCCCAGGCTAAACTGTAGGAGATACAAATTTCTAAATATGCTTATTATGGTTTCAGACGTCGTTCTATGCAGCTAAAATGAATTTAAAACGAATTTATTAATTTTTGGTAATTTTATAAATGCGAGATTTTTATAATTCTGCAGGCTAAACCGTAGGTGATACAAATTTCTAAATGTCCTTATTATTACTTAAGACGTCGTTCTATGCAGCTAAAATGAGTTTAAATCGAATTTATTAATTTTTGGTAATTTTAAAAAAGACAGATTTTTATAATTGCCAGATTAAAAATGCGAGATTTTTATAATTGCCCAGGCTAAACTGTAGGAGATACAAATTTCTAAATATGCTTATTATGGTTTCAGACGTCGTTCTATGCAGCTAAAATGAATTTAAAACGAATTTATTAATTTTTGGTAATTTTATAAATGCGAGATTTTTATAATTCTGCAGGCTAAACCGTAGGTGATACAAATTTCTAAATGTCCTTATTATTACTTAAGACGTCGTTCTATGCAGCTAAAATGAGTTTAAATCGAATTTATTAATTTTTGGTAATTTTAAAAAAGGCAGATTTTTATAATTGCCAGATTAAAAATGCGAGATTTTTATAATTGCCCAGGCTAAACTGTAGGAGATACAAATTTCTAAATATGCTTATTATGGTTTCAGACGTCGATCTAGGCAGCTAAAATGAATTTAAAACGAATTTATTAATTTTTGGTGATTTTATAAATGCGAGATTTTTATAATTCTGCAGGCTAAACCGTAGGTGATACAAATTTCTAAATTTCCTTATTATTACTTAAGACGTCGTTCTATGCAGCTAAAATGAGTTTAAATCGAATTTATTAATTTTTGGTAATTTTAAAAAAGGCAGATTTTTATAATTGCCAGATTAAAAATGCGAGATTTTTATAATTGCCAAGGCAAAACTGTAGGAGATACAAATTTCTAAATATGCTTATTATGGTTTCACACGTCGTTCTATGCAGCTAAAATGAATTTAAAACGAATTTATTAATTTTTGGTAATTTTATAAATGCGAGATTTTTATAATTCTGCAGGCTAAACCGTAGGTGATACAAATTTCTAAATGTCCTTATTATTACTTAAAACGTCGTTCTATGCAGCTAAAATGAGTTTAAATCGAATTTATTAATTTTTGGTAATTTTAAAAAAGAGAGATTTTTATAATTGCCTGATTAAAAATTGCGAGATTTTTATAATTGCCGAGGCTAAACTGTAGGAGATACAAATTTCTAAATGCCCTTATTATTACTTAAGACGTCGTTCTATGCAGCTAAAATGAGTTTAAATCGAATTTATTAATTTTTGGTAATTTTAAAAAAGGCAGATTTTTATAATTGCCAGATTAAAAATGCGAGATTTTTATAATTGCCCAGGCTAAACTGTAGGAGATACAAATTTCTAAATATGCTTATTATGGTTTCAGACGTCGATCTAGGCAGCTAAAATGAATTTAAAACGAATTTATTAATTTTTGGTAATTTTATTAATGCGAGATTTTTATAATTCTGCAGGCTAAACCGTAGGTGATACAAATTTCTAAATTTCCTTATTATTACTTAAGACGTCGTTCTATGCAGCTAAAATGAGTTTAAATCGAATTTATTAATTTTTGGTAATTTTAAAAAAGGCAGATTTTTATAATTGCCAGATTAAAAATGCGAGATTTTTATAATTGCCCAGGCAAAACTGTAGGAGATACAAATTTCTAAATATGCTTATTATGGTTTCACACGTAGTTCTATGCAGCTAAAATGAATTTAAAACGAATTTATTAATTTTTGGTAATTTTAAAAAAGAGAAATTTTTATAATTGCCTGATTAAAAATTGCGAGATTTTTATAATTGCCCAGGCTAAACTGTAGGAGATACAAATTTCTAAATATGCTTATTATTACTTAAAACGTCGTTCTATGCAGCTAAAATGAGTTTAAATCGAATTTATTAATTTTTGGTAATTTTAAAAAAGAGAGATTTTTATAATTGCCTGATTAAAAATTGCGAGATTTTTATAATTGCCGAGGCTAAACTGTAGGAGATACAAATTTCTAAATGCCCTTATTATTACTTAAGACGTCGTTCTATGCAGCTAAAATGAGTTTAAATCGAATTTATTAATTTTTGGTAATTTTAAAAAAGGCAGATTTTTATAATTGCCAGATTAAAAATGCGAGATTTTTATAATTGCCCAGGCTAAACTGTAGGAGATACAAATTTCTAAATATGCTTATTATGGTTTCAGACGTCGATCTAGGCAGCTAAAATGAATTTAAAACGAATTTATTAATTTTTGGTAATTTTATTAATGCGAGATTTTTATAATTCTGCAGGCTAAACCGTAGGTGATACAAATTTCTAAATTTCCTTATTATTACTTAAGACGTCGTTCTATGCAGCTAAAATGAGTTTAAATCGAATTTATTAATTTTTGGTAATTTTAAAAAAGGCAGATTTTTATAATTGCCAGATTAAAAATGCGAGATTTTTATAATTGCCCAGGCAAAACTGTAGGAAATACAAATTTCTAAATATGCTTATTATGGTTTCACACGTAGTTCTATGCAGCTAAAATGAATTTAAAACGAATTTATTAATTTTTGGTAATTTTAAAAAAGAGAGATTTTTATAATTGCCTGATTAAAAATTGCGAGATTTTTATAATTGCCCAGGCTAAACTGTAGGAGATACAAATTTCTAAATATGCTTATTATGGTTTCAGACGTCGTTCTATCCAGCTAAAATGAATTTAAAACGAATTTATTAATTTTTGGTAATTTTATAAATGCGAGATTTTTATAATTCTGCAGGCTAAACCGTAGGTGATACAAATTTCTAAATGTCCTTATTATTACTTAAGACGTCGTTCTATGCAGCTAAAATGAGTTTAAATCGAATTTATTAATTTTTGGTAATTTTAAAAAAGACAGATTTTTATAATTGCCAGATTAAAAATGCGAGATTTTTATAATTGCCCAGGCTAAACTGTAGGAGATACAAATTTCTAAATATGCTTATTATGGTTTCAGACGTCGTTCTATGCAGCTAAAATGAATTTAAAACGAATTTATTAATTTTTGGTAATTTTATAAATGCGAGATTTTTATAATTCTGCAGGCTAAACCGTAGGTGATACAAATTTCTAAATGTCCTTATTATTACTTAAGACGTCGTTCTATGCAGCTAAAATAAGGTTTAAATCGAATTTATTAATTTTTGGTAATTTTAAAAAAGGCAGATTTTTATAATTGCCAGATTAAAAATGCGAGATTTTTATAATTGCCCAGGCTAAACTGTAGGAGATACAAATTTCTAAATATGCTTATTATGGTTTCAGACGTCGATCTAGGCAGCTAAAATGAATTTAAAACGAATTTATCAATTTTTGGTGATTTTATAAATGCGAGATTTTTATAATTCTGCAGGCTAAACCGTAGGTGATACAAATTTCTAAATTTCCTTATTATTACTTAAGACGTCGTTCTATGCATCTAAAATGAGTTTAAATCGAATTTATTAATTTTTGGTAATTTTAAAAAAGGCAGATTTTTATAATTGCCAGATTAAAAATGCGAGATTTTTATAATTGCCAAGGCAAAACTGTAGGAGATACAAATTTCTAAATATGCTTATTATGGTTTCACACGTCGTTCTATGCAGCTAAAATGAATTTAAAACGAATTTATTAATTTTTGGTAATTTTATAAATGCGAGATTTTTATAATTCTGCAGGCTAAACCGTAGGTGATACAAATTTCTAAATGTCCTTATTATTACTTAAAACGTCGTTCTATGCAGATAAAATGAGTTTAAATCGAATTTATTAATTTTTGGTAATTTTAAAAAAGAGAGATTTTTATAATTGCCTGATTAAAAATTGCGAGATTTTTATAATTGCCTAGGCTAAACTGTAGGAGATACAAATTTCTAAATATGCTTATTATGGTTTCAGACGTCGTTCTATGCAGCTAAAATGAATTTAAAACGAATTTATTAATTTTTGGTAATTTTATAAATGCGAGATTTTTATAATTCTGCAGGCTAAACCGTAGGTGATACAAATTTCTAAATGTCCTTATTATTACTTGAGACGTCGTTCTATCCAGCTAAAATGAGTTTAAATCGAATTTATTAATTTTTGGTAATTTTAAAAAAGAGAGATTTTTATAATTACCAGATTAAAAATGCGAGATTTTTATAATTGCCCAGGCTAAACTGTAGGAGATACAAATTTCTAAATATGCTTATTATGGTTTCAGACGTCGTTCTATCCAGCTAAAATGAATTTAAAACGAATTTATTAATTTTTGGTAATTTTATAAATGCGAGATTTTTATAATTCTGCAGGCTAAACCGTAGGTGATAAAATTTCTAAATGTCCTTATTATTACTTAAGACGTCGTTCTATGCAGCTAAAATGAGTTTAAATCGAATTTATTAATTTTTGGTAATTTTAAAAAAGGCAGATTTTTATAATTGCCAGATTAAAAATGCGAGATTTTTATAATTGCCCAGGCTAAACTGTAGGAGATACAAATTTCTAAATATGCTTATTATGGTTTCAGACGTCGTTCTAGGCAGCTAAAATGAATTTAAAACGAATTTATTAATTTTTGGTAATTTTATAAATGCGAGATTTTTATAATTCTGCAGGCTAAACCGTAGGTGATACAAATTTCTAAATGTCCTTATTATTACTTAAGACGTCGTTCTATGCAGCTAAAATGAGTTTAAATCGAATTTATTAATTTTTGGTAATTTTAAAAAAGGCAGATTTTTATAATTGCCAGATTAAAAATGCGAGATTTTTATAATTGCCCAGGCAAAACTGTAGGAGATACAAATTTCTAAATATGCTTATTATGGTTTCAAACGTCGTTCTATGCAGCTAAAATGAATTTAAAACGAATTTATTAATTTTTGGTAATTTTATAAATGCGAGATTTTTATAATTCTGCAGGCTAAACCGTAGGTGATACAAATTTCTAAATGTCCTTATTATTACTTAAGACGTCGTTCTATGCAGCTAAAATGAGTTTAAATCGAATTTATTAATTTTTGGTAATTTTAAAAAAGAGAGATTTTTATAATTGCCTGATTAAAAATTGCGAGATTTTTATAATTGCCCAGGCTAAACTGTAGGAGATACAAATTTCTAAATATGCTTATTATGGTTTCAGACGTCGTTCTATGCAGCTAAAATGAATTTAAAACGAATTTATTAATTTTTGGTAATTTTATAAATGCGAGATTTTTATAATTCTGCAGGCTAAACCGTAGGTGATACAAATTTCTAAATGTCCTTATTATTACTTAAAACGTCGTTCTATGCAGATAAAATGAGTTTAAATCGAATTTATTAATTTTTGGTTATTTTAAAAAAGAGAGATTTTTATAATTGCCTGATTAAAAATTGCGAGATTTTTATAATTGCCTAGGCTAAACTGTAGGAGATACAAATTTCTAAATATGCTTATTATGGTTTCAGACGTCGTTCTATGCAGCTAAAATGAATTTAAAACGAATTTATTAATTTTTGGTAATTTTATAAATGCGAGATTTTTATAATTCTGCAGGCTAAACCGTAGGTGATACAAATTTCTAAATGTCCTTATTATTACTTGAGACGTCGTTCTATCCAGCTAAAATGAGTTTAAATCGAATTTATTAATTTTTGGTAATTTTAAAAAAGAGAGATTTTTATAATTACCAGATTAAAAATGCGAGATTTTTATAATTGCCCAGGCTAAACTGTAGGAGATACAAATTTCTAAATATGCTTATTATGGTTTCAGACGTCGTTCTATCCAGCTAAAATGAATTTAAAACGAATTTATTAATTTTTGGTAATTTTATAAATGCGAGATTTTTATAATTCTGCAGGCTAAACCGTAGGTGATAAAATTTCTAAATGTCCTTATTATTACTTAAGACGTCGTTCTATGCAGCTAAAATGAGTTTAAATCGAATTTATTAATTTTTGGTAATTTTAAAAAAGGCAGATTTTTATAATTGCCAGATTAAAAATGCGAGATTTTTATAATTGCCCAGGCTAAACTGTAGGAGATACAAATTTCTAAATATGCTTATTATGGTTTCAGACGTCGTTCTAGGCAGCTAAAATGAATTTAAAACGAATTTATTAATTTTTGGTAATTTTATAAATGCGAGATTTTTATAATTCTGCAGGCTAAACCGTAGGTGATACAAATTTCTAAATGTCCTTATTATTACTTAAAACGTCGTTCTATGCAGCTAAAATGAGTTTAAATCGAATTTATTAATTTTTGGTAATTTTAAAAAAGAGAGATTTTTATAATTGCCTGATAAAAAATTGCGAGATTTTTATAATTGCCTAGGCTAAACTGTAGGAGATACAAATTTCTAAATATGCTTATTATGGTTTCAGACGTCGTTCTATGCAGCTAAAATGAATTTAAAACGAATTTATTAATTTTTGGTAATTTTATAAAAGCGAGATTTTCATAATTCTGCAGGCTAAACCGTAGGTGATACAAATTTCTAAATGTCCTTATTATTACTTAAGACGTCGTTCTATGCAGCTAAAATGAGTTTAAATCGAATTTATTAATTTTTGGTAATTTTAAAAAAGAGAGATTTTTATAATTGCCTGATTAAAAATTGCGAGATTTTTATAATTGCCCAGGCTAAACTGTAGGAGATACAAATTTCTAAATATGCTTATTATGGTTTCAGACGTCGTTCTATGCAGCTAAAATGAATTTAAAACGAATTTATTAATTTTTGGTAATTTTATAAATGCGAGATTTTTATAATTCTGCAGGCTAAACCGTAGGTGATACAAATTTCTAAATGTCCTTATTATTACTTAAGACGTCGTTCTATGCAGCTAAAATGAGTTTAAATCGAATTTATTAATTTTTGGTAATTTTAAAAAAGACAGATTTTTATAATTGCCAGATTAAAAATGCGAGATTTTTATAATTGCCCAGGCTAAACTGTAGGAGATACAAATTTCTAAATATGCTTATTATGGTTTCAGACGTCGTTCTATGCAGCTAAAATGAATTTAAAACGAATTTATTAATTTTTGGTAATTTTATAAATGCGAGATTTTTATAATTCTGCAGGCTAAACCGTAGGTGATACAAATTTCTAAATGTCCTTATTATTACTTAAGACGTCGTTCTATGCAGCTAAAATGAGTTTAAATCGAATTTATTAATTTTTGGTAATTTTAAAAAAGGCAGATTTTTATAATTGCCAGATTAAAAATGCGAGATTTTTATAATTGCCCAGGCTAAACTGTAGGAGATACAAATTTCTAAATATGCTTATTATGGTTTCAGACGTCGATCTAGGCAGCTAAAATGAATTTAAAACGAATTTATTAATTTTTGGTGATTTTATAAATGCGAGATTTTTATAATTCTGCAGGCTAAACCGTAGGTGATACAAATTTCTAAATTTCCTTATTATTACTTAAGACGTCGTTCTATGCAGCTAAAATGAGTTTAAATCGAATTTATTAATTTTTGGTAATTTTAAAAAAGGCAGATTTTTATAATTGCCAGATTAAAAATGCGAGATTTTTATAATTGCCAAGGCAAAACTGTAGGAGATACAAATTTCTAAATATGCTTATTATGGTTTCACACGTCGTTCTATGCAGCTAAAATGAATTTAAAACGAATTTATTAATTTTTGGTAATTTTATAAATGCGAGATTTTTATAATTCTGCAGGCTAAACCGTAGGTGATACAAATTTCTAAATGTCCTTATTATTACTTAAAACGTCGTTCTATGCAGCTAAAATGAGTTTAAATCGAATTTATTAATTTTTGGTAATTTTAAAAAAGAGAGATTTTTATAATTGCCTGATTAAAAATTGCGAGATTTTTATAATTGCCGAGGCTAAACTGTAGGAGATACAAATTTCTAAATATGCTTATTATGGTTTCAGACGTCGTTCTATGCAGCTAAAATGAATTTAAAACGAATTTATTAATTTTTGGTAATTTTATAAATGCGAGA
Source organism: Melanotus villosus (assembly GCA_963082815.1). NCBI lineage: Eukaryota > Metazoa > Arthropoda > Insecta > Coleoptera > Elateridae > Melanotus > Melanotus villosus. Next base: position 17,434,716 of record OY720427.1, read on the forward strand.
TTTTTATAATTCTGCAGGCTAAACCGTAGGTGATACAAATTTCTAAATGTCCTTATTATTACTTGAGACGTCGTTCTATCCAGCTAAAATGAGTTTAAATCGAATTTATTAATTTTTGGTAATTTTAAAAAAGAGAGATTTTTATAATTACCAGATAAAAAATTGCGAGATTTTTATAATTGCCCAGGCTAAACTGTAGGAGATACAAATTTCTAAATATGCTTATTATGGTTTCAGACGTCGATCTAGGCAGCTAAAATGAATTTAAAACGAATTTATTAATTTTTGGTGATTTTATAAATGCGAGATTTTTATAATTCTGCAGGCTAAACCGTAGGTGATACAAATTTCTAAATTTCCTTATTATTACTTAAGACGTCGTTCTATGCAGCTAAAATGAGTTTAAATCGAATTTATTAATTTTTGGTAATTTTAAAAAAGGCAGATTTTTATAATTGCCAGATTAAAAATGCGAGATTTTTATAATTGCCAAGGCAAAACTGTAGGAGATACAAATTTCTAAATATGCTTATTATGGTTTCACACGTCGTTCTATGCAGCTAAAATGAATTTAAAACGAATTTATTAATTTTTGGTAATTTTATAAATGCGAGATTTTTATAATTCTGCAGGCTAAACCGTAGGTGATACAAATTTCTAAATGTCCTTATTATTACTTAAAACGTCGTTCTATGCAGCTAAAATGAGTTTAAATCGAATTTATTAATTTTTGGTAATTTTAAAAAAGAGAGATTTTTATAATTGCCTGATTAAAAATTGCGAGATTTTTATAATTGCCGAGGCTAAACTGTAGGAGATACAAATTTCTAAATATGCTTATTATGGTTTCAGACGTCGTTCTATGCAGCTAAAATGAATTTAAAACGAATTTATTAATTTTTGGTAATTTTATAAATGCGAGATTTTTATAATTCTGCAGGCTAAACCGTAGGTGATACAAATTTCTAAATGTCCTTATTATTACTTGAGACGTCGTTCTATCCAGCTAAAATGAGTTTAAATCGAATTTATTAATTTTTGGTAATTTTAAAAAAGAGAGATTTTTATAATTACCAGATTAAAAATGCGAGATTTTTATAATTGCCCAGGCTAAACTGTAGGAGATACAAATTTCTAAATATGCTTATTATGGTTTCAGACGTCGTTCTAGGCAGCTAAAATGAATTTAAAACGAATTTATTAATTTTTGGTAATTTTATAAATGCGAGATTTTTATAATTCTGCAGGCTAAACCGTAGGTGATACAAATTTCTAAATGTCCTTATTATTACTTAAGACGTCGTTCTATGCAGCTAAAATGAATTTAAAACGAATTTATTAATTTTTGGTAATTTTATAAATGCGAGATTTTTAAAATTCTGCAGGCTAAACCGTAGGTGATAAAATTTCTAAATGTCCTTATTATTACTTAAGACGTCGTTCTATGCAGCTAAAATGAGTTTAAATCGAATTTATTAATTTTTGGTAATTTTAAAAAAGGCAGATTTTTATAATTGCCAGATTAAAAATGCGAGATTTTTATAATTGCCCAGGCTAAACTGTAGGAGATACAAATTTCTAAATATGCTTATTATGGTTTCAGACGTCGTTCTAGGCAGCTAAAATGAATTTAAAACGAATTTATTAATTTTTGGTAATTTTATAAATGCGAGATTTTTATAATTCTGCAGGCTAAACCGTAGGTGATACAAATTTCTAAATGTCCTTATTATTACTTAAGACGTCGTTCTATGCAGCTAAAATGAGTTTAAATCGAATTTATTAATTTTTGGTAATTTTAAAAGAGGCAGATTTTTATAATTGCCAGATTAAAAATGCAAGATTTTTATAATTGCCCAGGCAAAACTGTAGGAGATACAAATTTCTAAATATGCTTATTATGGTTTCACACGTCGTTCTATGCAGCTAAAATGAATTTAAAACGAATTTATTAATTTTTGGTAATTTTATAAATGCGAGATTTTTATAATTCTGCAGGCTAAACCGTAGGTGATACAAATTTCTAAATGTCCTTATTATTACTTAAGACGTCGTTCTATGCAGCTAAAATGAGTTTAAATCGAATTTATTAATTTTTGGTAATTTTAAAAAAGACAGATTTTTATAATTGCCAGATTAAAAATGCGAGATTTTTATAATTGCCCAGGCTAAACTGTAGGAGATACAAATTTCTAAATATGCTTATTATGGTTTCAGACGTCGTTCTATGCAGCCAAAATGAATTTAAAACGAATTTATTAATTTTTGGTAATTTTATAAATGCGAGATTTTTATAATTCTGCAGGCTAAACCGTAGGTGATACAAATTTCTAAATGTCCTTATTATTACTTAAGACGTCGTTCTATGCAGCTAAAATGAGTTTAAATCGAATTTATTAATTTTTGGTAATTTTAAAAAAGACAGATTTTTATAATTGCCAGATTAAAAATGCGAGATTTTTATAATTGCCCAGGCTAAACTGTAGGAGATACAAATTTCTAAATATGCTTATTATGGTTTCAGACGTCGTTCTATGCAGCTAAAATGAATTTAAAACGAATTTATTAATTTTTGGTAATTTTATAAATGCGAGATTTTTTTAATTCTGCAGGCTAAACCGTAGGTGATACAAATTTCTAAATGTCCTTATTATTACTTAAGACGTCGTTCTATGCAGCTAAAATGAGTTTAAATCGAATTTATTAATTTTCGGTAATTTTAAAAAAGAGAGATTTTTATAATTGCCAGATTAAAAATGCGAGATTTTTATAATTGCCCAGGCTAAACTGTAGGAGATACAAATTTCTAAATATGCTTATTATGGTTTCAGACGTCGTTCTATGCAGCTAAAATGAATTTAAAACGAATTTATTAATTTTTGGTAATTTTATAAATGCGAGATTTTTATAATTCTGCAGGCTAAACCGTAGGTGATACAAATTTCTAAATGTCCTTATTATTACTTGAGACGTCATTCTATGCAGCTAAAATGAGTTTAAATCGAATTTATTAATTTTTGGTAATTTTAAAAAAGGCAGATTTTTATAATTGCCAGATTAAAAATGCGAGATTTTTATAATTGCCCAGGCAAAACTGTAGGAGATACAAATTTCTAAATATGCTTATTATGGTTTCAGACGTCGTTCTATGCAGCTAAAATGAATTTAAAACGAATTTATTAATTTTTGGTAATTTTATAAATGCGAGATTTTTATAATTCTGCAGGCTAAACCGTAGGTGATACAAATTTCTAAATGCCCTTATTATTACTTAAGACGTCGTTCTATGCAGCTAAAATGAGTTTAAATCGAATTTATTAATTTTTGGTAATTTTAAAAAAGGCAGATTTTTATAATTGCCAGATTAAAAATGCGAGATTTTTATAATTGCCCAGGCTAAACTGTAGGAGATACAAATTTCTAAATATGCTTATTATGGTTTCAGACGTCGATCTAGGCAGCTAAAATGAATTTAAAACGAATTTATTAATTTTTGGTAATTTTATTAATGCGAGATTTTTATAATTCTGCAGGCTAAACCGTAGGTGATACAAATTTCTAAATTTCCTTATTATTACTTAAGACGTCGTTCTATGCAGCTAAAATGAGTTTAAATCGAATTTATTAATTTTTGGTAATTTTAAAAAAGGCAGATTTTTATAATTGCCAGATTAAAAATGCGAGATTTTTATAATTGCCCAGGCAAAACTGTAGGAGATACAAATTTCTAAATATGCTTATTATGGTTTCACACGTCGTTCTATGCAGCTAAAATGAATTTAAAACGAATTTATTAATTTTTGGTAATTTTATAAATGCGAGATTTTTATAATTCTGCAGGCTAAACCGTAGGTGATACAAATTTCTAAATGTCCTTATTATTACTTAAAACGTCGTTCTATGCAGCTAAAATGAGTTTAAATCGAATTTATTAATTTTTGGTAATTTTAAAAAAGAGAGATTTTTATAATTGCCTGATTAAAAATTGCGAGATTTTTATAATTGCCCAGGCTAAACTGTAGGAGATACAAATTTCTAAATATGCTTATTATGGTTTCAGACGTCGTTCTATGCAGCTAAAATGAATTTAAAACGAATTTATTAATTTTTGGTAATTTTATAAATGCGAGATTTTTATAATTCTGCAGGCTAAACCGTAGGTGATACAAATTTCTAAATGTCCTTATTATTACTTAAGACGTCGTTCTATGCAGCTAAAATGAGTTTAAATCGAATTTATTAATTTTTGGTAATTTTAAAAAAGACAGATTTTTATAATTGCCAGATTAAAAATGCGAGATTTTTATAATTGCCCAGGCTAAACTGTAGGAGATACAAATTTCTAAATATGCTTATTATGGTTTCAGACGTCGTTCTATGCAGCTAAAATGAATTTAAAACGAATTTATTAATTTTTGGTAATTTTATAAATGAGAGATTTTTATAATTCTGCAGGCTAAACCGTAGGTGATACAAATTTCTAAATGTCCTTATTATTACTTAAGACGTCGTTCTATGCAGCTAAAATAAGGTTTAAATCGAATTTATTAATTTTTGGTAATTTTAAAAAAGGCAGATTTTTATAATTGCCAGATTAAAAATGCGAGATTTTTATAATTGCCCAGGCTAAACTGTAGGAGATACAAATTTCTAAATATGCTTATTATGGTTTCAGACGTCGATCTAGGCAGCTAAAATGAATTTAAAACGAATTTATCAATTTTTGGTGATTTTATAAATGCGAGATTTTTATAATTCTGCAGGCTAAACCGTAGGTGATACAAATTTCTAAATTTCCTTATTATTACTTAAGACGTCGTTCTATGCATCTAAAATGAGTTTAAATCGAATTTATTAATTTTTGGTAATTTTAAAAAAGGCAGATTTTTATAATTGCCAGATTAAAAATGCGAGATTTTTATAATTGCCAAGGCAAAACTGTAGGAGATACAAATTTCTAAATATGCTTATTATGGTTTCACACGTCGTTCTATGCAGCTAAAATGAATTTAAAACGAATTTATTAATTTTTGGTAATTTTATAAATGCGAGATTTTTATAATTCTGCAGGCTAAACCGTAGGTGATACAAATTTCTAAATGTCCTTATTATTACTTAAAACGTCGTTCTATGCAGATAAAATGAGTTTAAATCGAATTTATTAATTTTTGGTAATTTTAAAAAAGAGAGATTTTTATAATTGCCTGATTAAAAATTGCGAGATTTTTATAATTGCCTAGGCTAAACTGTAGGAGATACAAATTTCTAAATATGCTTATTATGGTTTCAGACGTCGTTCTATGCAGCTAAAATGAATTTAAAACGAATTTATTAATTTTTGGTAATTTTATAAATGCGAGATTTTTATTATTCTGCAGGCTAAACCGTAGGTGATACAAATTTCTAAATGTCCTTATTATTACTTAAGACGTCGTTCTATGCAGCTAAAATGAGTTTAAATCGAATTTATTAATTTTCGGTAATTTTAAAAAAGAGAGATTTTTGTAATTGCCAGATTAAAAATGCGAGATTTTTATAATTGCCCAGGCTAAACTGTAGGAGATACAAATTTCTAAATATGCTTATTATGGTTTCAGACGTCGTTCTATACAGCTAAAATGAATTTAAAACGAATTTATTAATTTTTGGTAATTTTATAAATGCGAGATTTTTATAATTCTGCAGGCTAAACCGTAGGTGATACAAATTTCTAAATGCCCTTATTATTACTTAAGACGTCGTTCTATGCAGCTAAAATGAGTTTAAATCGAATTTATTAATTTTTGGTAATTTTAAAAAAGGCAGATTTTTATAATTGCCAGATTAAAAATGCGAGATTTTTATAATTGCCCAGGCTAAACTGTAGGAGATACAAATTTCTAAATATGCTTATTATGGTTTCAGACGTCGATCTAGGCAGCTAAAATGAATTTAAAACGAATTTATTAATTTTTGGTAATTTTATTAATGCGAGATTTTTATAATTCTGCAGGCTAAACCGTAGGTGATACAAATTTCTAAATTTCCTTATTATTACTTAAGACGTCGTTCTATGCAGCTAAAATGAGTTTAAATCGAATTTATTAATTTTTGGTAATTTTAAAAAAGGCAGATTTTTATAATTGCCAGATTAAAAATGCGAGATTTTTATAATTGCCCAGGCAAAACTGTAGGAGATACAAATTTCTAAATATGCTTATTATGGTTTCACACGTAGTTCTATGCAGCTAAAATGAATTTAAAACGAATTTATTAATTTTTGGTAATTTTAAAAAAGAGAGATTTTTATAATTGCCTGATTAAAAATTGCGAGATTTTTATAATTGCCCAGGCTAAACTGTAGGAGATACAAATTTCTAAATATGCTTATTATGGTTTCAGACGTCGTTCTATCCAGCTAAAATGAATTTAAAACGAATTTATTAATTTTTGGTAATTTTATAAATGCGAGATTTTTATAATTCTGCAGGCTAAACCGTAGGTGATACAAATTTCTAAATGTCCTTATTATTACTTAAGACGTCGTTCTATGCAGCTAAAATGAGTTTAAATCGAATTTATTAATTTTTGGTAATTTTAAAAAAGACAGATTTTTATAATTGCCAGATTAAAAATGCGAGATTTTTATAATTGCCCAGGCTAAACTGTAGGAGATACAAATTTCTAAATATGCTTATTATGGTTTCAGACGTCGTTCTATGCAGCTAAAATGAATTTAAAACGAATTTATTAATTTTTGGTAATTTTATAAATGCGAGATTTTTATAATTCTGCAGGCTAAACCGTAGGTGATACAAATTTCTAAATGTCCTTATTATTACTTAAGACGTCGTTCTATGCAGCTAAAATAAGGTTTAAATCGAATTTATTAATTTTTGGTAATTTTAAAAAAGGCAGATTTTTATAATTGCCAGATTAAAAATGCGAGATTTTTATAATTGCCCAGGCTAAACTGTAGGAGATACAAATTTCTAAATATGCTTATTATGGTTTCAGACGTCGATCTAGGCAGCTAAAATGAATTTAAAACGAATTTATCAATTTTTGGTGATTTTATAAATGCGAGATTTTTATAATTCTGCAGGCTAAACCGTAGGTGATACAAATTTCTAAATTTCCTTATTATTACTTAAGACGTCGTTCTATGCATCTAAAATGAGTTTAAATCGAATTTATTAATTTTTGGTAATTTTAAAAAAGGCAGATTTTTATAATTGCCAGATTAAAAATGCGAGATTTTTATAATTGCCAAGGCAAAACTGTAGGAGATACAAATTTCTAAATATGCTTATTATGGTTTCACACGTCGTTCTATGCAGCTAAAATGAATTTAAAACGAATTTATTAATTTTTGGTAATTTTATAAATGCGAGATTTTTATAATTCTGCAGGCTAAACCGTAGGTGATACAAATTTCTAAATGTCCTTATTATTACTTAAAACGTCGTTCTATGCAGATAAAATGAGTTTAAATCGAATTTATTAATTTTTGGTAATTTTAAAAAAGAGAGATTTTTATAATTGCCTGATTAAAAATTGCGAGATTTTTATAATTGCCTAGGCTAAACTGTAGGAGATACAAATTTCTAAATATGCTTATTATGGTTTCAGACGTCGTTCTATGCAGCTAAAATGAATTTAAAACGAATTTATTAATTTTTGGTAATTTTATAAATGCGAGATTTTTATAATTCTGCAGGCTAAACCGTAGGTGATACAAATTTCTAAATGTCCTTATTATTACTTGAGACGTCGTTCTATCCAGCTAAAATGAGTTTAAATCGAATTTATTAATTTTTGGTAATTTTAAAAAAGAGAGATTTTTATAATTACCAGATTAAAAATGCGAGATTTTTATAATTGCCCAGGCTAAACTGTAGGAGATACAAATTTCTAAATATGCTTATTATGGTTTCAGACGTCGTTCTATCCAGCTAAAATGAATTTAAAACGAATTTATTAATTTTTGGTAATTTTATAAATGCGAGATTTTTATAATTCTGCAGGCTAAACCGTAGGTGATAAAATTTCTAAATGTCCTTATTATTACTTAAGACGTCGTTCTATGCAGCTAAAATGAGTTTAAATCGAATTTATTAATTTTTGGTAATTTTAAAAAAGGCAGATTTTTATAATTGCCAGATTAAAAATGCGAGATTTTTATAATTGCCCAGGCTAAACTGTAGGAGATACAAATTTCTAAATATGCTTATTATGGTTTCAGACGTCGTTCTAGGCAGCTAAAATGAATTTAAAACGAATTTATTAATTTTTGGTAATTTTATAAATGCGAGATTTTTATAATTCTGCAGGCTAAACCGTAGGTGATACAAATTTCTAAATGTCCTTATTATTACTTAAGACGTCGTTCTATGCAGCTAAAATGAGTTTAAATCGAATTTATTAATTTTTGGTAATTTTAAAAAAGGCAGATTTTTATAATTGCCAGATTAAAAATGCGAGATTTTTATAATTGCCCAGGCAAAACTGTAGGAGATACAAATTTCTAAATATGCTTATTATGGTTTCACACGTCGTTCTATGCAGCTAAAATGAATTTAAAACGAATTTATTAATTTTTGGTAATTTTATAAATGCGAGATTTTTATAATTCTGCAGGCTAAACCGTAGGTGATACAAATTTCTAAATGTCCTTATTATTACTTAAAACGTCGTTCTATGCAGCTAAAATGAGTTTAAATCGAATTTATTAATTTTTGGTAATTTTAAAAAAGAGAGATTTTTATAATTGCCTGATAAAAAATTGCGAGATTTTTATAATTGCCTAGGCTAAACTGTAGGAGATACAAATTTCTAAATATGCTTATTATGGTTTCAGACGTCGTTCTATGCAGCTAAAATGAATTTAAAACGAATTTATTAATTTTTGGTAATTTTATAAATGCGAGATTTTCATAATTCTGCAGGCTAAACCGTAGGTGATACAAATTTCTAAATGTCCTTATTATTACTTAAGACGTCGTTCTATGCAGCTAAAATGAGTTTAAATCGAATTTATTAATTTTTGGTAATTTTAAAAAAGAGAGATTTTTATAATTGCCTGATTAAAAATTGCGAGATTTTTATAATTGCCCAGGCTAAACTGTAGGAGATACAAATTTCTAAATATGCTTATTATGGTTTCAGACGTCGTTCTATGCAGCTAAAATGAATTTAAAACGAATTTATTAATTTTTGGTAATTTTATAAATGCGAGATTTTTATAATTCTGCAGGCTAAACCGTAGGTGATACAAATTTCTAAATGTCCTTATTATTACTTAAGACGTCGTTCTATGCAGCTAAAATGAGTTTAAATCGAATTTATTAATTTTTGGTAATTTTAAAAAAGACAGATTTTTATAATTGCCAGATTAAAAATGCGAGATTTTTATAATTGCCCAGGCTAAACTGTAGGAGATACAAATTTCTAAATATGCTTATTATGGTTTCAGACGTCGTTCTATGCAGCTAAAATGAATTTAAAACGAATTTATTAATTTTTGGTAATTTTATAAATGCGAGATTTTTATAATTCTGCAGGCTAAACCGTAGGTGATACAAATTTCTAAATGTCCTTATTATTACTTAAGACGTCGTTCTATGCAGCTAAAATGAGTTTAAATCGAATTTATTAATTTTTGGTAATTTTAAAAAAGGCAGATTTTTATAATTGCCAGATTAAAAATGCGAGATTTTTATAATTGCCCAGGCTAAACTGTAGGAGATACAAATTTCTAAATATGCTTATTATGGTTTCAGACGTCGATCTAGGCAGCTAAAATGAATTTAAAACGAATTTATTAATTTTTGGTGATTTTATAAATGCGAGATTTTTATAATTCTGCAGGCTAAACCGTAGGTGATACAAATTTCTAAATTTCCTTATTATTACTTAAGACGTCGTTCTATGCAGCTAAAATGAGTTTAAATCGAATTTATTAATTTTTGGTAATTTTAAAAAAGGCAGATTTTTATAATTGCCAGATTAAAAATGCGAGATTTTTATAATTGCCAAGGCAAAACTGTAGGAGATACAAATTTCTAAATATGCTTATTATGGTTTCACACGTCGTTCTATGCAGCTAAAATGAATTTAAAACGAATTTATTAATTTTTGGTAATTTTATAAATGAGAGATTTTTATAATTCTGCAGGCTAAACCGTAGGTGATACAAATTTCTAAATGTCCTTATTATTACTTAAAACGTCGTTCTATGCAGCTAAAATGAGTTTAAATCGAATTTATTAATTTTTGGTAATTTTAAAAAAGAGAGATTTTTATAATTGCCTGATTAAAAATTGCGAGATTTTTATAATTGCCGAGGCTAAACTGTAGGAGATACAAATTTCTAAATGCCCTTATTATTACTTAAGACGTCGTTCTATGCAGCTAAAATGAGTTTAAATCGAATTTATTAATTTTTGGTAATTTTAAAAAAGGCAGATTTTTATAATTGCCAGATTAAAAATGCGAGATTTTTATAATTGCCCAGGCTAAACTGTAGGAGATACAAATTTCTAAATATGCTTATTATGGTTTCAGACGACGATCTAGGCAGCTAAAATGAATTTAAAACGAATTTATTAATTTTTGGTAATTTTATTAATGCGAGATTTTTATAATTCTGCAGGCTAAACCGTAGGTGATACAAATTTCTAAATTTCCTTATTATTACTTAAGACGTCGTTCTATGCAGCTAAAATGAGTTTAAATCGAATTTATTAATTTTTGGTAATTTTAAAAAAGGCAGATTTTTATAATTGCCAGATTAAAAATGCGAGATTTTTATAATTGCCCAGGCAAAACTGTAGGAGATACAAATTTCTAAATATGCTTATTATGGTTTCACACGTAGTTCTATGCAGCTAAAATGAATTTAAAACGAATTTATTAATTTTTGGTAATTTTAAAAAAGAGAGATTTTTATAATTGCCTGATTAAAAATTGCGAGATTTTTATAATTGCCCAGGCTAAACTGTAGGAGATACAAATTTCTAAATATGCTTATTATTACTTAAAACGTCGTTCTATGCAGCTAAAATGAGTTTAAATCGAATTTATTAATTTTTGGTAATTTTAAAAAAGAGAGATTTTTATAATTGCCTGATTAAAAATTGCGAGATTTTTATAATTGCCGAGGCTAAACTGTAGGAGATACAAATTTCTAAATGCCCTTATTATTACTTAAGACGTCGTTCTATGCAGCTAAAATGAGTTTAAATCGAATTTATTAATTTTTGGTAATTTTAAAAAAGGCAGATTTTTATAATTGCCAGATTAAAAATGCGAGATTTTTATAATTGCCCAGGCTAAACTGTAGGAGATACAAATTTCTAAATATGCTTATTATGGTTTCAGACGTCGATCTAGGCAGCTAAAATGAATTTAAAACGAATTTATTAATTTTTGGTAATTTTAAAAAAGAGAGATTTTTATAATTGCCTGATTAAAAATTGCGAGATTTTTATAATTGCCCAGGCTAAACTGTAGGAGATACAAATTTCTAAATATGCTTATTATGGTTTCAGACGTCGTTCTATCCAGCTAAAATGAATTTAAAACGAATTTATTAATTTTTGGTAATTTTATAAATGCGAGATTTTTATAATTCTGCAGGCTAAACCGTAGGTGATAAAATTTCTAAATGTCCTTATTATTACTTAAGACGTCGTTCTATGCAGCTAAAATGAGTTTAAATCGAATTTATTAATTTTTGGTAATTTTAAAAAAGGCAGATTTTTATAATTGCCAGATTAAAAATGCGAGATTTTTATAATTGCCCAGGCTAAACTGTAGGAGATACAAATTTCTAAATATGCTTATTATGGTTTCAGACGTCGTTCTAGGCAGCTAAAATGAATTTAAAACGAATTTATTAATTTTTGGTAATTTTATAAATGCGAGATTTTTATAATTCTGCAGGCTAAACCGTAGGTGATACAAATTTCTAAATGTCCTTATTATTACTTAAGACGTCGTTCTATGCAGCTAAAATGAGTTTAAATCGAATTTATTAATTTTTGGTAATTTTAAAAAAGGCAGATTTTTATAATTGCCAGATTAAAAATGCGAGATTTTTATAATTGCCCAGGCAAAACTGTAGGAGATACAAATTTCTAAATATGCTTATTATGGTTTCACACGTCGTTCTATGCAGCTAAAATGAATTTAAAACGAATTTATTAATTTTTGGTAATTTTATAAATGCGAGATTTTTATAATTCTGCAGGCTAAACCGTAGGTGATACAAATTTCTAAATGTCCTTATTATTACTTAAAACGTCGTTCTATGCAGCTAAAATGAGTTTAAATCGAATTTATTAATTTTTGGTAATTTTAAAAAAGAGAGATTTTTATAATTGCCTGATAAAAAATTGCGAGATTTTTATAATTGCCTAGGCTAAACTGTAGGAGATACAAATTTCTAAATATGCTTATTATGGTTTCAGACGTCGTTCTATGCAGCTAAAATGAATTTAAAACGAATTTATTAATTTTTGGTAATTTTATAAATGCGAGATTTTCATAATTCTGCAGGCTAAACCGTAGGTGATACAAATTTCTAAATGTCCTTATTATTACTTAAGACGTCGTTCTATGCAGCTAAAATGAGTTTAAATCGAATTTATTAATTTTTGGTAATTTTAAAAAAGAGAGATTTTTATAATTGCCAGATTAAAAATGCGAGATTTTTATAATTGCCCAGGCTAAACTGTAGGAGATACAAATTTCTAAATATGCTTATTATGGTTTCAGACGTCGATCTAGGCAGCTAAAATGAATTTAAAACGAATTTATTAATTTTTGGTGATTTTATAAATGCGAGATTTTTATAATTCTGCAGGCTAAACCGTAGGTGATACAAATTTCTAAATTTCCTTATTATTACTTAAGACGTCGTTCTATGCAGCTAAAATGAGTTTAAATCGAATTTATTAATTTTTGGTAATTTTAAAAAAGGCAGATTTTTATAATTGCCAGATTAAAAATGCGAGATTTTTATAATTGCCAAGGCAAAACTGTAGGAGATACAAATTTCTAAATATGCTTATTATGGTTTCACACGTCGTTCTATGCAGCTAAAATGAATTTAAAACGAATTTATTAATTTTTGGTAATTTTATAAATGAGAGATTTTTATAATTCTGCAGGCTAAACCGTAGGTGATACAAATTTCTAAATGTCCTTATTATTACTTAAAACGTCGTTCTATGCAGCTAAAATGAGTTTAAATCGAATTTATTAATTTTTGGTAATTTTAAAAAAGAGAGATTTTTATAATTGCCTGATTAAAAATTGCGAGATTTTTATAATTGCCGAGGCTAAACTGTAGGAGATACAAATTTCTAAATGCCCTTATTATTACTTAAGACGTCGTTCTATGCAGCTAAAATGAGTTTAAATCGAATTTATTAATTTTTGGTAATTTTAAAAAAGGCAGATTTTTATAATTGCCAGATTAAAAATGCGAGATTTTTATAATTGCCCAGGCTAAACTGTAGGAGATACAAATTTCTAAATATGCTTATTATGGTTTCAGACGACGATCTAGGCAGCTAAAATGAATTTAAAACGAATTTATTAATTTTTGGTAATTTTATTAATGCGAGATTTTTATAATTCTGCAGGCTAAACCGTAGGTGATACAAATTTCTAAATTTCCTTATTATTACTTAAGACGTCGTTCTATGCAGCTAAAATGAGTTTAAATCGAATTTATTAATTTTTGGTAATTTTAAAAAAGGCAGATTTTTATAATTGCCAGATTAAAAATGCGAGATTTTTATAATTGCCCAGGCAAAACTGTAGGAGATACAAATTTCTAAATATGCTTATTATGGTTTCACACGTAGTTCTATGCAGCTAAAATGAATTTAAAACGAATTTATTAATTTTTGGTAATTTTAAAAAAGAGAGATTTTTATAATTGTCTGATTAAAAATTGCGAGATTTTTATAATTGCCCAGGCTAAACTGTAGGAGATACAAATTTCTAAATATGCTTATTATTACTTAAAACGTCGTTCTATGCAGCTAAAATGAGTTTAAATCGAATTTATTAATTTTTGGTAATTTTAAAAAAGAGAGATTTTTATAATTGCCTGATTAAAAATTGCGAGATTTTTATAATTGCCGAGGCTAAACTGTAGGAGATACAAATTTCTAAATGCCCTTATTATTACTTAAGACGTCGTTCTATGCAGCTAAAATGAGTTTAAATCGAATTTATTAATTTTTGGTAATTTTAAAAAAGGCAGATTTTTATAATTGCCAGATTAAAAATGCGAGATTTTTATAATTGCCCAGGCTAAACTGTAGGAGATACAAATTTCTAAATATGCTTATTATGGTTTCAGACGTCGATCTAGGCAGCTAAAATGAATTTAAAACGAATTTATTAATTTTTGGTAATTTTAAAAAAGAGAGATTTTTATAATTGCCTGATTAAAAATTGCGAGATTTTTATAATTGCCCAGGCTAAACTGTAGGAGATACAAATTTCTAAATATGCTTATTATGGTTTCAGACGTCGTTCTATCCAGCTAAAATGAATTTAAAACGAATTTATTAATTTTTGGTAATTTTATAAATGCGAGATTTTTATAATTCTGCAGGCTAAACCGTAGGTGATAAAATTTCTAAATGTCCTTATTATTACTTAAGACGTCGTTCTATGCAGCTAAAATGAGTTTAAATCGAATTTATTAATTTTTGGTAATTTTAAAAAAGGCAGATTTTTATAATTGCCAGATTAAAAATGCGAGATTTTTATAATTGCCCAGGCTAAACTGTAGGAGATACAAATTTCTAAATATGCTTATTATGGTTTCAGACGTCGTTCTAGGCAGCTAAAATGAATTTAAAACGAATTTATTAATTTTTGGTAATTTTATAAATGCGAGATTTTTATAATTCTGCAGGCTAAACCGTAGGTGATACAAATTTCTAAATGTCCTTATTATTACTTAAGACGTCGTTCTATGCAGCTAAAATGAGTTTAAATCGAATTTATTAATTTTTGGTAATTTTAAAAAAGGCAGATTTTTTAATTGCCAGATTAAAAATGCGAGATTTTTATAATTGCCCAGGCAAAACTGTAGGAGATACAAATTTCTAAATATGCTTATTATGGTTTCACACGTCGTTCTATGCAGCTAAAATGAATTTAAAACGAATTTATTAATTTTTGGTAATTTTATAAATGCGAGATTTTTATAATTCTGCAGGCTAAACCGTAGGTGATACAAATTTCTAAATGTCCTTATTATTACTTAAAACGTCGTTCTATGCAGCTAAAATGAGTTTAAATCGAATTTATTAATTTTTGGTAATTTTAAAAAAGAGAGATTTTTATAATTGCCTGATAAAAAATTGCGAGATTTTTATAATTGCCTAGGCTAAACTGTAGGAGATACAAATTTCTAAATATGCTTATTATGGTTTCAGACGTCGTTCTATGCAGCTAAAATGAATTTAAAACGAATTTATTAATTTTTGGTAATTTTATAAATGCGAGATTTTCATAATTCTGCAGGCTAAACCGTAGGTGATACAAATTTCTAAATGTCCTTATTATTACTTAAGACGTCGTTCTATGCAGCTAAAATGAGTTTAAATCGAATTTATTAATTTTTGGTAATTTTAAAAAAGAGAGATTTTTATAATTGCCTGATTAAAAATTGCGAGATTTTTATAATTGCCCAGGCTAAACTGTAGGAGATACAAATTTCTAAATATGCTTATTATGGTTTCAGACGTCGTTCTATGCAGCTAAAATGAATTTAAAACGAATTTATTAATTTTTGGTAATTTTATAAATGCGAGATTTTTATAATTCTGCAGGCTAAACCGTAGGTGATACAAATTTCTAAATGTCCTTATTATTACTTAAAACGTCGTTCTATGCAGATAAAATGAGTTTAAATCGAATTTATTAATTTTTGGTAATTTTAAAAAAGAGAGATTTTTATAATTGCCTGATTAAAAATTGCGAGATTTTTATAATTGCCTAGGCTAAACTGTAGGAGATACAAATTTCTAAATATGCTTATTATGGTTTCAGACGTCGTTCTATCCAGCTAAAATGAATTTAAAACGAATTTATTAATTTTTGGTAATTTTATAAATGCGAGATTTTTATAATTCTGCAGGCTAAACCGTAGGTGATACAAATTTCTAAATGTCCTTATTATTACTTGAGACGTCGTTCTATCCAGCTAAAATGAGTTTAAATCGAATTTATTAATTTTTGGTAATTTTAAAAAAGAGAGATTTTTATAATTACCAGATTAAAAATGCGAGATTTTTATAATTGCCCAGGCTAAACTGTAGGAGATACAAATTTCTAAATATGCTTATTATGGTTTCAGACGTCGTTCTATCCAGCTAAAATGAATTTAAAACGAGTTTATTAATTTTTGGTAATTTTATAAATGCGAGATTTTTATAATTCTGCAGGCTAAACCGTAGGTGATAAAATTTCTAAATGTCCTTATTATTACTTAAGACGTCGTTCTATGCAGCTAAAATGAGTTTAAATCGAATTTATTAATTTTTGGTAATTTTAAAAAAGGCAGATTTTTATAATTGCCAGATTAAAAATGCGAGATTTTTATAATTGCCCAGGCTAAACTGTAGGAGATACAAATTTCTAAATATGCTTATTATGGTTTCAGACGTCGTTCTAGGCAGCTAAAATGAATTTAAAACGAATTTATTAATTTTTGGTAATTTTATAAATGCGAGATTTTTATAATTCTGCAGGCTAAACCGTAGGTGATACAAATTTCTAAATGTCCTTATTATTACTTAAGACGTCGTTCTATGCAGCTAAAATGAGTTTAAATCGAATTTATTAATTTTTGGTAATTTTAAAAAAGGCAGATTTTTATAATTGCCAGATTAAAAATGCGAGATTTTTATAATTGCCCAGGCAAAACTGTAGGAGATACAAATTTCTAAATATGCTTATTATGGTTTCACACGTCGTTCTATGCAGCTAAAATGAATTTAAAACGAATTTATTAATTTTTGGTAATTTTATAAATGCGAGATTTTTATAATTCTGCAGGCTAAACCGTAGGTGATACAAATTTCTAAATGTCCTTATTATTACTTAAAACGTCGTTCTATGCAGCTAAAATGAGTTTAAATCGAATTTATTAATTTTTGGTAATTTTAAAAAAGAGAGATTTTTATAATTGCCTGATAAAAAATTGCGAGATTTTTATAATTGCCTAGGCTAAACTGTAGGAGATACAAATTTCTAAATATGCTTATTATGGTTTCAGACGTCGTTCTATGCAGCTAAAATGAATTTAAAACGAATTTATTAATTTTTGGTAATTTTATAAATGCGAGATTTTTATAATTCTGCAGGCTAAACCGTAGGTGATACAAATTTCTAAATGTCCTTATTATTACTTAAAACGTCGTTCTATGCAGCTAAAATGAGTTTAAATCGAATTTATTAATTTTTGGTAATTTTAAAAAAGAGAGATTTTTATAATTGCCTGATAAAAAATTGCGAGATTTTTATAATTGCCTAGGCTAAACTGTAGGAGATACAAATTTCTAAATATGCTTATTATGGTTTCAGACGTCGTTCTATGCAGCTAAAATGAATTTAAAACGAATTTATTAATTTTTGGTAATTTTATAAATGCGAGATTTTCATAATTCTGCAGGCTAAACCGTAGGTGATACAAATTTCTAAATGTCCTTATTATTACTTAAGACGTCGTTCTATGCAGCTAAAATGAGTTTAAATCGAATTTATTAATTTTTGGTAATTTTAAAAAAGAGAGATTTTTATAATTGCCTGATTAAAAATTGCGAGATTTTTATAATTGCCCAGGCTAAACTGTAGGAGATACAAATTTCTAAATATGCTTATTATGGTTTCAGACGTCGTTCTATGCAGCTAAAATGAATTTAAAACGAATTTATTAATTTTTGGTAATTTTATAAATGCGAGATTTTTATAATTCTGCAGGCTAAACCGTAGGTGATACAAATTTCTAAATGTCCTTATTATTACTTAAGACGTCGTTCTATGCAGCTAAAATGAGTTTAAATCGAATTTATTAATTTTTGGTAATTTTAAAAAAGACAGATTTTTATAATTGCCAGATTAAAAATGCGAGATTTTTATAATTG
This sequence comes from Melanotus villosus, assembly GCA_963082815.1. Taxonomy (NCBI): domain Eukaryota; kingdom Metazoa; phylum Arthropoda; class Insecta; order Coleoptera; family Elateridae; genus Melanotus; species Melanotus villosus. The sequence goes on from OY720427.1 coordinate 17,452,877, forward strand.
CCCAGGCTAAACTGTAGGAGATACAAATTTCTAAATATGCTTATTATGGTTTCAGACGTCGTTCTATGCAGCTAAAATGAATTTAAAACGAATTTATTAATTTTTGGTAATTTTATAAATGCGAGATTTTTATAATTCTGCAGGCTAAACCGTAGGTGATACAAATTTCTAAATGTCCTTATTATTACTTAAGACGTCGTTCTATGCAGCTAAAATGAGTTTAAATCGAATTTATTAATTTTTGGTAATTTTAAAAAAGGCAGATTTTTATAATTGCCAGATTAAAAATGCGAGATTTTTATAATTGCCCAGGCTAAACTGTAGGAGATACAAATTTCTAAATATGCTTATTATGGTTTCAGACGTCGATCTAGGCAGCTAAAATGAATTTAAAACGAATTTATTAATTTTTGGTGATTTTATAAATGCGAGATTTTTATAATTCTGCAGGCTAAACCGTAGGTGATACAAATTTCTAAATTTCCTTATTATTACTTAAGACGTCGTTCTATGCAGCTAAAATGAGTTTAAATCGAATTTATTAATTTTTGGTAATTTTAAAAAAGGCAGATTTTTATAATTGCCAGATTAAAAATGCGAGATTTTTATAATTGCCAAGGCAAAACTGTAGGAGATACAAATTTCTAAATATGCTTATTATGGTTTCACACGTCGTTCTATGCAGCTAAAATGAATTTAAAACGAATTTATTAATTTTTGGTAATTTTATAAATGAGAGATATTTATAATTCTGCAGGCTAAACCGTAGGTGATACAAATTTCTAAATGTCCTTATTATTACTTAAAACGTCGTTCTATGCAGCTAAAATGAGTTTAAATCGAATTTATTAATTTTTGGTAATTTTAAAAAAGAGAGATTTTTATAATTGCCTGATTAAAAATTGCGAGATTTTTATAATTGCCGAGGCTAAACTGTAGGAGATACAAATTTCTAAATGCCCTTATTATTACTTAAGACGTCGTTCTATGCAGCTAAAATGAGTTTAAATCGAATTTATTAATTTTTGGTAATTTTAAAAAAGGCAGATTTTTATAATTGCCAGATTAAAAATGCGAGATTTTTATAATTGCCCAGGCTAAACTGTAGGAGATACAAATTTCTAAATATGCTTATTATGGTTTCAGACGACGATCTAGGCAGCTAAAATGAATTTAAAACGAATTTATTAATTTTTGGTAATTTTATTAATGCGAGATTTTTATAATTCTGCAGGCTAAACCGTAGGTGATACAAATTTCTAAATTTCCTTATTATTACTTAAGACGTCGTTCTATGCAGCTAAAATGAGTTTAAATCGAATTTATTAATTTTTGGTAATTTTAAAAAAGGCAGATTTTTATAATTGCCAGATTAAAAATGCGAGATTTTTATAATTGCCCAGGCAAAACTGTAGGAGATACAAATTTCTAAATATGCTTATTATGGTTTCACACGTAGTTCTATGCAGCTAAAATGAATTTAAAACGAATTTATTAATTTTTGGTAATTTTAAAAAAGAGAGATTTTTATAATTGCCTGATTAAAAATTGCGAGATTTTTATAATTGCCCAGGCTAAACTGTAGGAGATACAAATTTCTAAATATGCTTATTATTACTTAAAACGTCGTTCTATGCAGCTAAAATGAGTTTAAATCGAATTTATTAATTTTTGGTAATTTTAAAAAAGAGAGATTTTTATAATTGCCTGATTAAAAATTGCGAGATTTTTATAATTGCCGAGGCTAAACTGTAGGAGATACAAATTTCTAAATGCCCTTATTATTACTTAAGACGTCGTTCTATGCAGCTAAAATGAGTTTAAATCGAATTTATTAATTTTTGGTAATTTTAAAAAAGGCAGATTTTTATAATTGCCAGATTAAAAATGCGAGATTTTTATAATTGCCCAGGCTAAACTGTAGGAGATACAAATTTCTAAATATGCTTATTATGGTTTCAGACGTCGATCTAGGCAGCTAAAATGAATTTAAAACGAATTTATTAATTTTTGGTAATTTTAAAAAAGAGAGATTTTTATAATTGCCTGATTAAAAATTGCGAGATTTTTATAATTGCCCAGGCTAAACTGTAGGAGATACAAATTTCTAAATATGCTTATTATGGTTTCAGACGTCGTTCTATCCAGCTAAAATGAATTTAAAACGAATTTATTAATTTTTGGTAATTTTATAAATGCGAGATTTTTATAATTCTGCAGGCTAAACCGTAGGTGATAAAATTTCTAAATGTCCTTATTATTACTTAAGACGTCGTTCTATGCAGCTAAAATGAGTTTAAATCGAATTTATTAATTTTTGGTAATTTTAAAAAAGGCAGATTTTTATAATTGCCAGATTAAAAATGCGAGATTTTTATAATTGCCCAGGCTAAACTGTAGGAGATACAAATTTCTAAATATGCTTATTATGGTTTCAGACGTCGTTCTAGGCAGCTAAAATGAATTTAAAACGAATTTATTAATTTTTGGTAATTTTATAAATGCGAGATTTTTATAATTCTGCAGGCTAAACCGTAGGTGATACAAATTTCTAAATGTCCTTATTATTACTTAAGACGTCGTTCTATGCAGCTAAAATGAGTTTAAATCGAATTTATTAATTTTTGGTAATTTTAAAAAAGGCAGATTTTTATAATTGCCAGATTAAAAATGCGAGATTTTTATAATTGCCCAGGCAAAACTGTAGGAGATACAAATTTCTAAATATGCTTATTATGGTTTCACACGTCGTTCTATGCAGCTAAAATGAATTTAAAACGAATTTATTAATTTTTGGTAATTTTATAAATGCGAGATTTTTATAATTCTGCAGGCTAAACCGTAGGTGATACAAATTTCTAAATGTCCTTATTATTACTTAAAACGTCGTTCTATGCAGCTAAAATGAGTTTAAATCGAATTTATTAATTTTTGGTAATTTTAAAAAAGAGAGATTTTTATAATTGCCTGATAAAAAATTGCGAGATTTTTATAATTGCCTAGGCTAAACTGTAGGAGATACAAATTTCTAAATATGCTTATTATGGTTTCAGACGTCGTTCTATGCAGCTAAAATGAATTTAAAACGAATTTATTAATTTTTGGTAATTTTATAAATGCGAGATTTTCATAATTCTGCAGGCTAAACCGTAGGTGATACAAATTTCTAAATGTCCTTATTATTACTTAAGACGTCGTTCTATGCAGCTAAAATGAGTTTAAATCGAATTTATTAATTTTTGGTAATTTTAAAAAAGAGAGATTTTTATAATTGCCAGATTAAAAATGCGAGATTTTTATAATTGCCCAGGCTAAACTGTAGGAGATACAAATTTCTAAATATGCTTATTATGGTTTCAGACGTCGATCTAGGCAGCTAAAATGAATTTAAAACGAATTTATTAATTTTTGGTGATTTTATAAATGCGAGATTTTTATAATTCTGCAGGCTAAACCGTAGGTGATACAAATTTCTAAATTTCCTTATTATTACTTAAGACGTCGTTCTATGCAGCTAAAATGAGTTTAAATCGAATTTATTAATTTTTGGTAATTTTAAAAAAGGCAGATTTTTATAATTGCCAGATTAAAAATGCGAGATTTTTATAATTGCCAAGGCAAAACTGTAGGAGATACAAATTTCTAAATATGCTTATTATGGTTTCACACGTCGTTCTATGCAGCTAAAATGAATTTAAAACGAATTTATTAATTTTTGGTAATTTTATAAATGAGAGATTTTTATAATTCTGCAGGCTAAACCGTAGGTGATACAAATTTCTAAATGTCCTTATTATTACTTAAAACGTCGTTCTATGCAGCTAAAATGAGTTTAAATCGAATTTATTAATTTTTGGTAATTTTAAAAAAGAGAGATTTTTATAATTGCCTGATTAAAAATTGCGAGATTTTTATAATTGCCGAGGCTAAACTGTAGGAGATACAAATTTCTAAATGCCCTTATTATTACTTAAGACGTCGTTCTATGCAGCTAAAATGAGTTTAAATCGAATTTATTAATTTTTGGTAATTTTAAAAAAGGCAGATTTTTATAATTGCCAGATTAAAAATGCGAGATTTTTATAATTGCCCAGGCTAAACTGTAGGAGATACAAATTTCTAAATATGCTTATTATGGTTTCAGACGACGATCTAGGCAGCTAAAATGAATTTAAAACGAATTTATTAATTTTTGGTAATTTTATTAATGCGAGATTTTTATAATTCTGCAGGCTAAACCGTAGGTGATACAAATTTCTAAATTTCCTTATTATTACTTAAGACGTCGTTCTATGCAGCTAAAATGAGTTTAAATCGAATTTATTAATTTTTGGTAATTTTAAAAAAGGCAGATTTTTATAATTGCCAGATTAAAAATGCGAGATTTTTATAATTGCCCAGGCAAAACTGTAGGAGATACAAATTTCTAAATATGCTTATTATGGTTTCACACGTAGTTCTATGCAGCTAAAATGAATTTAAAACGAATTTATTAATTTTTGGTAATTTTAAAAAAGAGAGATTTTTATAATTGTCTGATTAAAAATTGCGAGATTTTTATAATTGCCCAGGCTAAACTGTAGGAGATACAAATTTCTAAATATGCTTATTATTACTTAAAACGTCGTTCTATGCAGCTAAAATGAGTTTAAATCGAATTTATTAATTTTTGGTAATTTTAAAAAAGAGAGATTTTTATAATTGCCTGATTAAAAATTGCGAGATTTTTATAATTGCCGAGGCTAAACTGTAGGAGATACAAATTTCTAAATGCCCTTATTATTACTTAAGACGTCGTTCTATGCAGCTAAAATGAGTTTAAATCGAATTTATTAATTTTTGGTAATTTTAAAAAAGGCAGATTTTTATAATTGCCAGATTAAAAATGCGAGATTTTTATAATTGCCCAGGCTAAACTGTAGGAGATACAAATTTCTAAATATGCTTATTATGGTTTCAGACGTCGATCTAGGCAGCTAAAATGAATTTAAAACGAATTTATTAATTTTTGGTAATTTTAAAAAAGAGAGATTTTTATAATTGCCTGATTAAAAATTGCGAGATTTTTATAATTGCCCAGGCTAAACTGTAGGAGATACAAATTTCTAAATATGCTTATTATGGTTTCAGACGTCGTTCTATCCAGCTAAAATGAATTTAAAACGAATTTATTAATTTTTGGTAATTTTATAAATGCGAGATTTTTATAATTCTGCAGGCTAAACCGTAGGTGATAAAATTTCTAAATGTCCTTATTATTACTTAAGACGTCGTTCTATGCAGCTAAAATGAGTTTAAATCGAATTTATTAATTTTTGGTAATTTTAAAAAAGGCAGATTTTTATAATTGCCAGATTAAAAATGCGAGATTTTTATAATTGCCCAGGCTAAACTGTAGGAGATACAAATTTCTAAATATGCTTATTATGGTTTCAGACGTCGTTCTAGGCAGCTAAAATGAATTTAAAACGAATTTATTAATTTTTGGTAATTTTATAAATGCGAGATTTTTATAATTCTGCAGGCTAAACCGTAGGTGATACAAATTTCTAAATGTCCTTATTATTACTTAAGACGTCGTTCTATGCAGCTAAAATGAGTTTAAATCGAATTTATTAATTTTTGGTAATTTTAAAAAAGGCAGATTTTTTAATTGCCAGATTAAAAATGCGAGATTTTTATAATTGCCCAGGCAAAACTGTAGGAGATACAAATTTCTAAATATGCTTATTATGGTTTCACACGTCGTTCTATGCAGCTAAAATGAATTTAAAACGAATTTATTAATTTTTGGTAATTTTATAAATGCGAGATTTTTATAATTCTGCAGGCTAAACCGTAGGTGATACAAATTTCTAAATGTCCTTATTATTACTTAAAACGTCGTTCTATGCAGCTAAAATGAGTTTAAATCGAATTTATTAATTTTTGGTAATTTTAAAAAAGAGAGATTTTTATAATTGCCTGATAAAAAATTGCGAGATTTTTATAATTGCCTAGGCTAAACTGTAGGAGATACAAATTTCTAAATATGCTTATTATGGTTTCAGACGTCGTTCTATGCAGCTAAAATGAATTTAAAACGAATTTATTAATTTTTGGTAATTTTATAAATGCGAGATTTTCATAATTCTGCAGGCTAAACCGTAGGTGATACAAATTTCTAAATGTCCTTATTATTACTTAAGACGTCGTTCTATGCAGCTAAAATGAGTTTAAATCGAATTTATTAATTTTTGGTAATTTTAAAAAAGAGAGATTTTTATAATTGCCTGATTAAAAATTGCGAGATTTTTATAATTGCCCAGGCTAAACTGTAGGAGATACAAATTTCTAAATATGCTTATTATGGTTTCAGACGTCGTTCTATGCAGCTAAAATGAATTTAAAACGAATTTATTAATTTTTGGTAATTTTATAAATGCGAGATTTTTATAATTCTGCAGGCTAAACCGTAGGTGATACAAATTTCTAAATGTCCTTATTATTACTTAAAACGTCGTTCTATGCAGATAAAATGAGTTTAAATCGAATTTATTAATTTTTGGTAATTTTAAAAAAGAGAGATTTTTATAATTGCCTGATTAAAAATTGCGAGATTTTTATAATTGCCTAGGCTAAACTGTAGGAGATACAAATTTCTAAATATGCTTATTATGGTTTCAGACGTCGTTCTATGCAGCTAAAATGAATTTAAAACGAATTTATTAATTTTTGGTAATTTTATAAATGCGAGATTTTTATAATTCTGCAGGCTAAACCGTAGGTGATACAAATTTCTAAATGTCCTTATTATTACTTGAGACGTCGTTCTATCCAGCTAAAATGAGTTTAAATCGAATTTATTAATTTTTGGTAATTTTAAAAAAGAGAGATTTTTATAATTACCAGATTAAAAATGCGAGATTTTTATAATTGCCCAGGCTAAACTGTAGGAGATACAAATTTCTAAATATGCTTATTATGGTTTCAGACGTCGTTCTATCCAGCTAAAATGAATTTAAAACGAATTTATTAATTTTTGGTAATTTTATAAATGCGAGATTTTTATAATTCTGCAGGCTAAACCGTAGGTGATAAAATTTCTAAATGTCCTTATTATTACTTAAGACGTCGTTCTATGCAGCTAAAATGAGTTTAAATCGAATTTATTAATTTTTGGTAATTTTAAAAAAGGCAGATTTTTATAATTGCCAGATTAAAAATGCGAGATTTTTATAATTGCCCAGGCTAAACTGTAGGAGATACAAATTTCTAAATATGCTTATTATGGTTTCAGACGTCGTTCTAGGCAGCTAAAATGAATTTAAAACGAATTTATTAATTTTTGGTAATTTTATAAATGCGAGATTTTTATAATTCTGCAGGCTAAACCGTAGGTGATACAAATTTCTAAATGTCCTTATTATTACTTAAGACGTCGTTCTATGCAGCTAAAATGAGTTTAAATCGAATTTATTAATTTTTGGTAATTTTAAAAAAGGCAGATTTTTATAATTGCCAGATTAAAAATGCGAGATTTTTATAATTGCCCAGGCAAAACTGTAGGAGATACAAATTTCTAAATATGCTTATTATGGTTTCACACGTCGTTCTATGCAGCTAAAATGAATTTAAAACGAATTTATTAATTTTTGGTAATTTTATAAATGCGAGATTTTTATAATTCTGCAGGCTAAACCGTAGGTGATACAAATTTCTAAATGTCCTTATTATTACTTAAAACGTCGTTCTATGCAGCTAAAATGAGTTTAAATCGAATTTATTAATTTTTGGTAATTTTAAAAAAGAGAGATTTTTATAATTGCCTGATAAAAAATTGCGAGATTTTTATAATTGCCTAGGCTAAACTGTAGGAGATACAAATTTCTAAATATGCTTATTATGGTTTCAGACGTCGTTCTATGCAGCTAAAATGAATTTAAAACGAATTTATTAATTTTTGGTAATTTTATAAATGCGAGATTTTCATAATTCTGCAGGCTAAACCGTAGGTGATACAAATTTCTAAATGTCCTTATTATTACTTAAGACGTCGTTCTATGCAGCTAAAATGAGTTTAAATCGAATTTATTAATTTTTGGTAATTTTAAAAAAGAGAGATTTTTATAATTGCCTGATTAAAAATTGCGAGATTTTTATAATTGCCCAGGCTAAACTGTAGGAGATACAAATTTCTAAATATGCTTATTATGGTTTCAGACGTCGTTCTATGCAGCTAAAATGAATTTAAAACGAATTTATTAATTTTTGGTAATTTTATAAATGCGAGATTTTTATAATTCTGCAGGCTAAACCGTAGGTGATACAAATTTCTAAATGTCCTTATTATTACTTAAGACGTCGTTCTATGCAGCTAAAATGAGTTTAAATCGAATTTATTAATTTTTGGTAATTTTAAAAAAGACAGATTTTTATAATTGCCAGATTAAAAATGCGAGATTTTTATAATTGCCCAGGCTAAACTGTAGGAGATACAAATTTCTAAATATGCTTATTATGGTTTCAGACGTCGTTCTATGCAGCTAAAATGAATTTAAAACGAATTTATTAATTTTTGGTAATTTTTTTATAAATGCGAGATTTTTATAATTCTGCAGGCTAAACCGTAGGTGATACAAATTTCTAAATGTCCTTATTATTACTTAAGACGTCGTTCTATGCAGCTAAAATGAGTTTAAATCGAATTTATTAATTTTTGGTAATTTTAAAAAAGGCAGATTTTTATAATTGCCAGATTAAAAATGCGAGATTTTTATAATTGCCCAGGCTAAACTGTAGGAGATACAAATTTCTAAATATGCTTATTATGGTTTCAGACGTCGATCTAGGCAGCTAAAATGAATTTAAAACGAATTTATTAATTTTTGGTGATTTTATAAATGCGAGATTTTTATAATTCTGCAGGCTAAACCGTAGGTGATACAAATTTCTAAATTTCCTTATTATTACTTAAGACGTCGTTCTATGCAGCTAAAATGAGTTTAAATCGAATTTATTAATTTTTGGTAATTTTAAAAAAGGCAGATTTTTATAATTGCCAGATTAAAAATGCGAGATTTTTATAATTGCCAAGGCAAAACTGTAGGAGATACAAATTTCTAAATATGCTTATTATGGTTTCACACGTCGTTCTATGCAGCTAAAATGAATTTAAAACGAATTTATTAATTTTTGGTAATTTTATAAATGCGAGATTTTTATAATTCTGCAGGCTAAACCGTAGGTGATACAAATTTCTAAATGTCCTTATTATTACTTAAAACGTCGTTCTATGCAGCTAAAATGAGTTTAAATCGAATTTATTAATTTTTGGTAATTTTAAAAAAGAGAGATTTTTATAATTGCCTGATTAAAAATTGCGAGATTTTTATAATTGCCGAGGCTAAACTGTAGGAGATACAAATTTCTAAATATGCTTATTATGGTTTCAGACGTCGTTCTATGCAGCTAAAATGAATTTAAAACGAATTTATTAATTTTTGGTAATTTTATAAATGCGAGATTTTTATAATTCTGCAGGCTAAACCGTAGGTGATACAAATTTCTAAATGTCCTTATTATTACTTGAGACGTCGTTCTATCCAGCTAAAATGAGTTTAAATCGAATTTATTAATTTTTGGTAATTTTAAAAAAGAGAGATTTTTATAATTACCAGATAAAAAATTGCGAGATTTTTATAATTGCCCAGGCTAAACTGTAGGAGATACAAATTTCTAAATATGCTTATTATGGTTTCAGACGTCGATCTAGGCAGCTAAAATGAATTTAAAACGAATTTATTAATTTTTGGTGATTTTATAAATGCGAGATTTTTATAATTCTGCAGGCTAAACCGTAGGTGATACAAATTTCTAAATTTCCTTATTATTACTTAAGACGTCGTTCTATGCAGCTAAAATGAGTTTAAATCGAATTTATTAATTTTTGGTAATTTTAAAAAAGGCAGATTTTTATAATTGCCAGATTAAAAATGCGAGATTTTTATAATTGCCAAGGCAAAACTGTAGGAGATACAAATTTCTAAATATGCTTATTATGGTTTCACACGTCGTTCTATGCAGCTAAAATGAATTTAAAACGAATTTATTAATTTTTGGTAATTTTATAAATGCGAGATTTTTATAATTCTGCAGGCTAAACCGTAGGTGATACAAATTTCTAAATGTCCTTATTATTACTTAAAACGTCGTTCTATGCAGCTAAAATGAGTTTAAATCGAATTTATTAATTTTTGGTAATTTTAAAAAAGAGAGATTTTTATAATTGCCTGATTAAAAATTGCGAGATTTTTATAATTGCCGAGGCTAAACTGTAGGAGATACAAATTTCTAAATATGCTTATTATGGTTTCAGACGTCGTTCTATGCAGCTAAAATGAATTTAAAACGAATTTATTAATTTTTGGTAATTTTATAAATGCGAGATTTTTATAATTCTGCAGGCTAAACCGTAGGTGATACAAATTTCTAAATGTCCTTATTATTACTTGAGACGTCGTTCTATCCAGCTAAAATGAGTTTAAATCGAATTTATTAATTTTTGGTAATTTTAAAAAAGAGAGATTTTTATAATTACCAGATTAAAAATGCGAGATTTTTATAATTGCCCAGGCTAAACTGTAGGAGATACAAATTTCTAAATATGCTTATTATGGTTTCAGACGTCGTTCTAGGCAGCTAAAATGAATTTAAAACGAATTTATTAATTTTTGGTAATTTTATAAATGCGAGATTTTTATAATTCTGCAGGGTAAACCGTAGGTGATACAAATTTCTAAATGTCCTTATTATTACTTAAGACGTCGTTCTATGCAGCTAAAATGAATTTAAAACGAATTTATTAATTTTTGGTAATTTTATAAATGCGAGATTTTTATAATTCTGCAGGCTAAACCGTAGGTGATAAAATTTCTAAATGTCCTTATTATTACTTAAGACGTCGTTCTATGCAGCTAAAATGAGTTTAAATCGAATTTATTAATTTTTGGTAATTTTAAAAAAGGCAGATTTTTATAATTGCCAGATTAAAAATGCGAGATTTTTATAATTGCCCAGGCTAAACTGTAGGAGATACAAATTTCTAAATATGCTTATTATGGTTTCAGACGTCGTTCTAGGCAGCTAAAATGAATTTAAAACGAATTTATTAATTTTTGGTAATTTTATAAATGCGAGATTTTTATAATTCTGCAGGCTAAACCGTAGGTGATACAAATTTCTAAATGTCCTTATTATTACTTAAGACGTCGTTCTATGCAGCTAAAATGAGTTTAAATCGAATTTATTAATTTTTGGTAATTTTAAAAAAGGCAGATTTTTATAATTGCCAGATTAAAAATGCGAGATTTTTATAATTGCCCAGGCAAAACTGTAGGAGATACAAATTTCTAAATATGCTTATTATGGTTTCACACGTCGTTCTATGCAGCTAAAATGAATTTAAAACGAATTTATTAATTTTTGGTAATTTTATAAATGCGAGATTTTTATAATTCTGCAGGCTAAACCGTAGGTGATACAAATTTCTAAATGTCCTTATTATTACTTAAAACGTCGTTCTATGCAGCTAAAATGAGTTTAAATCGAATTTATTAATTTTTGGTAATTTTAAAAAAGAGAGATTTTTATAATTGCCTGATAAAAAATTGCGAGATTTTTATAATTGCCTAGGCTAAACTGTAGGAGATACAAATTTCTAAATATGCTTATTATGGTTTCAGACGTCGTTCTATGCAGCTAAAATGAATTTAAAACGAATTTATTAATTTTTGGTAATTTTATAAATGCGAGATTTTTATAATTCTGCAGGCTAAACCGTAGGTGATACAAATTTCTAAATGTCCTTATTATTACTTAAGACGTCGTTCTATGCAGCTAAAATGAGTTTAAATCGAATTTATTAATTTTTGGTAATTTTAAAAAAGACAGATTTTTATAATTGCCAGATTAAAAATGCGAGATTTTTATAATTGCCCAGGCTAAACTGTAGGAGATACAAATTTCTAAATATGCTTATTATGGTTTCAGACGTCGTTCTATGCAGCTAAAATGAATTTAAAACGAATTTATTAATTTTTGGTAATTTTATAAATGCGAGATTTTTATAATTCTGCAGGCTAAACCGTAGGTGATACAAATTTCTAAATGTCCTTATTATTACTTAAGACGTCGTTCTATGCAGCTAAAATGAGTTTAAATCGAATTTATTAATTTTCGATAATTTTAAAAAAGAGAGATTTTTATAATTGCCAGATTAAAAATGCGAGATTTTTATAATTGCCCAGGCTAAACTGTAGGAGATACAAATTTCTAAATATGCTTATTATGGTTTCAGACGTCGTTCTATGCAGCTAAAATGAATTTAAAACGAATTTATTAATTTTTGGTAATTTTATAAATGCGAGATTTTTATAATTCTGCAGGCTAAACCGTAGGTGATACAAATTTCTAAATGTCCTTATTATTACTTGAGACGTCATTCTATGCAGCTAAAATGAGTTTAAATCGAATTTATTAATTTTTGGTAATTTTAAAAAAGGCAGATTTTTATAATTGCCAGATTAAAAATGCGAGATTTTTATAATTGCCCAGGCAAAACTGTAGGAGATACAAATTTCTAAATATGCTTATTATGGTTTCAGACGTCGTTCTATGCAGCTAAAATGAATTTAAAACGAATTTATTAATTTTTGGTAATTTTATAAATGCGAGATTTTTATAATTCTGCAGGCTAAACCGTAGGTGATACAAATTTCTAAATGCCCTTATTATTACTTAAGACGTCGTTCTATGCATCTAAAATGAGTTTAAATCGAATTTATTAATTTTTGGTAATTTTAAAAAAGGCAGATTTTTATAATTGCCAGATTAAAAATGCGAGATTTTTATAATTGCCAAGGCAAAACTGTAGGAGATACAAATTTCTAAATATGCTTATTATGGTTTCACACGTCGTTCTATGCAGCTAAAATGAATTTAAAACGAATTTATTAATTTTTGGTAATTTTATAAATGCGAGATTTTTATAATTCTGCAGGCTAAACCGTAGGTGATACAAATTTCTAAATGTCCTTATTATTACTTAAAACGTCGTTCTATGCAGCTAAAATGAGTTTAAATCGAATTTATTAATTTTTGGTAATTTTAAAAAAGAGAGATTTTTATAATTGCCTGATTAAAAATTGCGAGATTTTTATAATTGCCCAGGCTAAACTGTAGGAGATACAAATTTCTAAATATGCTTATTATGGTTTCAGACGTCGTTCTATGCAGCTAAAATGAATTTAAAACGAATTTATTAATTTTTGGTAATTTTATAAATGCGAGATTTTTATAATTCTGCAGGCTAAACCGTAGGTGATACAAATTTCTAAATGTCCTTATTATTACTTAAGACGTCGTTCTATGCAGCTAAAATGAGTTTAAATCGAATTTATTAATTTTTGGTAATTTTAAAAAAGACAGATTTTTATAATTGCCAGATTAAAAATGCGAGATTTTTATAATTGCCCAGGCTAAACTGTAGGAGATACAAATTTCTAAATATGCTTATTATGGTTTCAGACGTCGTTCTATGCAGCTAAAATGAATTTAAAACGAATTTATTAATTTTTGGTAATTTTATAAATGCGAGATTTTTATAATTCTGCAGGCTAAACCGTAGGTGATACAAATTTCTAAATGTCCTTATTATTACTTAAGACGTCGTTCTATGCAGCTAAAATAAGGTTTAAATCGAATTTATTAATTTTTGGTAATTTTAAAAAAGGCAGATTTTTATAATTGCCAGATTAAAAATGCGAGATTTTTATAATTGCCCAGGCTAAACTGTAGGAGATACAAATTTCTAAATATGCTTATTATGGTTTCAGACGTCGATCTAGGCAGCTAAAATGAATTTAAAACGAATTTATCAATTTTTGGTGATTTTATAAATGCGAGATTTTTATAATTCTGCAGGCTAAACCGTAGGTGATACAAATTTCTAAATTTCCTTATTATTACTTAAGACGTCGTTCTATGCAGCTAAAATGAGTTTAAATCGAATTTATTAATTTTTGGTAATTTTAAAAAAGGCAGATTTTTATAATTGCCAGATTAAAAATGCGAGATTTTTATAATTGCCAAGGCAAAACTGTAGGAGATACAAATTTCTAAATATGCTTATTATGGTTTCACACGTCGTTCTATGCAGCTAAAATGAATTTAAAACGAATTTATTAATTTTTGGTAATTTTATAAATGCGAGATTTTTATAATTCTGCAGGCTAAACCGTAGGTGATACAAATTTCTAAATGTCCTTATTATTACTTAAAACGTCGTTCTATGCAGATAAAATGAGTTTAAATCGAATTTATTAATTTTTGGTAATTTTAAAAAAGAGAGATTTTTATAATTGCCTGATTAAAAATTGCGAGATTTTTATAATTGCCTAGGCTAAACTGTAGGAGATACAAATTTCTAAATATGCTTATTATGGTTTCAGACGTCGTTCTATGCAGCTAAAATGAATTTAAAACGAATTTATTAATTTTTGGTAATTTTATAAATGCGAGATTTTTATAATTCTGCAGGCTAAACCGTAGGTGATACAAATTTCTAAATGTCCTTATTATTACTTAAGACGTCGTTCTATGCAGCTAAAATGAGTTTAAATCGAATTTATTAATTTTCGGTAATTTTAAAAAAGAGAGATTTTTATAATTGCCAGATTAAAAATGCGAGATTTTTATAATTGCCCAGGCTAAACTGTAGGAGATACAAATTTCTAAATATGCTTATTATGGTTTCAGACGTCGATCTAGGCAGCTAAAATGAATTTAAAACGAATTTATTAATTTTTGGTAATTTTATTAATGCGAGATTTTTATAATTCTGCAGGCTAAACCGTAGGTGATACAAATTTCTAAATTTCCTTATTATTACTTAAGACGTCGTTCTATGCAGCTAAAACGAGTTTAAATCGAATTTATTAATTTTTGGTAATTTTAAAAAAGGCAGATTTTTATAATTGCCAGATTAAAAATGCGAGATTTTTATAATTGCCCAGGCAAAACTGTAGGAGATACAAATTTCTAAATATGCTTATTATGGTTTCACACGTAGTTCTATGCAGCTAAAATGAATTTAAAACGAATTTATTAATTTTTGGTAATTTTAAAAAAGAGAGATTTTTATAATTGCCTGATTAAAAATTGCGAGATTTTTATAATTGCCCAGGCTAAACTGTAGGAGATACAAATTTCTAAATATGCTTATTATGGTTTCAGACGTCGTTCTATCCAGCTAAAATGAATTTAAAACGAATTTATTAATTTTTGGTAATTTTATAAATGCGAGATTTTTATAATTCTGCAGGCTAAACCGTAGGTGATACAAATTTCTAAATGTCCTTATTATTACTTAAGACGTCGTTCTATGCAGCTAAAATGAGTTTAAATCGAATTTATTAATTTTTGGTAATTTTAAAAAAGACAGATTTTTACAATTGCCAGATTAAAAATGCGAGATTTTTATAATTGCCCAGGCTAAACTGTAGGAGATACAAATTTCTAAATATGCTTATTATGGTTTCAGACGTCGTTCTATGCAGCTAAAATGAATTTAAAACGAATTTATTAATTTTTGGTAATATTATAAATGCGAGATTTTTATAATTCTGCAGGCTAAACCGTAGGTGATACAAATTTCTAAATGTCCTTATTATTACTTAAGACGTCGTTCTATGCAGCTAAAATAAGGTTTAAATCGAATTTATTAATTTTTGGTAATTTTAAAAAAGGCAGATTTTTATAATTGCCAGATTAAAAATGCGAGATTTTTATAATTGCCCAGGCTAAACTGTAGGAGATACAAATTTCTAAATATGCTTATTATGGTTTCAGACGTCGATCTAGGCAGCTAAAATGAATTTAAAACGAATTTATCAATTTTTGGTGATTTTATAAATGCGAGATTTTTATAATTCTGCAGGCTAAACCGTAGGTGATACAAATTTCTAAATTTCCTTATTATTACTTAAGACGTCGTTCTATGCATCTAAAATGAGTTTAAATCGAATTTATTAATTTTTGGTAATTTTAAAAAAGGCAGATTTTTATAATTGCCAGATTAAAAATGCGAGATTTTTATAATTGCCAAGGCAAAACTGTAGGAGATACAAATTTCTAAATATGCTTATTATGGTTTCACACGTCGTTCTATGCAGCTAAAATGAATTTAAAACGAATTTATTAGTTTTTGGTAATTTTATAAATGCGAGATTTTTATAATTCTGCAGGCTAAACCGTAGGTGATACAAATTTCTAAATGTCCTTATTATTACTTAAAACGTCGTTCTATGCAGATAAAATGAGTTTAAATCGAATTTATTAATTTTTGGTAATTTTAAAAAAGAGAGATTTTTATAATTGCCTGATTAAAAATTGCGAGATTTTTATAATTGCCTAGGCTAAACTGTAGGAGATACAAATTTCTAAATATGCTTATTATGGTTTCAGACGTCGTTCTATGCAGCTAAAATGAATTTAAAACGAATTTATTAATTTTTGGTAATTTTATAAATGCGAGATTTTTATAATTCTGCAGGCTAAACCGTAGGTGATACAAATTTCTAAATGTCCTTATTATTACTTGAGACGTCGTTCTATCCAGCTAAAATGAGTTTAAATCGAATTTATTAATTTTTGGTAATTTTAAAAAAGAGAGATTTTTATAATTACCAGATTAAAAATGCGAGATTTTTATAATTGCCCAGGCTAAACTGTAGGAGATACAAATTTCTAAATATGCTTATTATGGTTTCAGACGTCGTTCTATCCAGCTAAAATGAATTTAAAACGAATTTATTAATTTTTGGTAATTTTATAAATGCGAGATTTTTATAATTCTGCAGGCTAAACCGTAGGTGATAAAATTTCTAAATGTCCTTATTATTACTTAAGACGTCGTTCTATGCAGCTAAAATGAGTTTAAATCGAATTTATTAATTTTTGGTAATTTTAAAAAAGGCAGATTTTTATAATTGCCAGATTAAAAATGCGAGATTTTTATAATTGCCCAGGCTAAACTGTAGGAGATACAAATTTCTAAATATGCTTATTATGGTTTCAGACGTCGTTCTAGGCAGCTAAAATGAATTTAAAACGAATTTATTAATTTTTGGTAATTTTATAAATGCGAGATTTTTATAATTCTGCAGGCTAAACCGTAGGTGATACAAATTTCTAAATGTCCTTATTATTACTTAAGACGTCGTTCTATGCAGCTAAAATGAGTTTAAATCGAATTTATTAATTTTTGGTAATTTTAAAAAAGGCAGATTTTTATAATTGCCAGATTAAAAATGCGAGATTTTTATAATTGCCCAGGCAAAACTGTAGGAGATACAAATTTCTAAATATGCTTATTATGGTTTCACACGTCGTTCTATGCAGCTAAAATGAATTTAAAACGAATTTATTAATTTTTGGTAATTTTATAAATGCGAGATTTTTATAATTCTGCAGGCTAAACCGTAGGTGATACAAATTTCTAAATGTCCTTATTATTACTTAAAACGTCGTTCTATGCAGCTAAAATGAGTTTAAATCGAATTTATTAATTTTTGGTAATTTTAAAAAAGAGAGATTTTTATAATTGCCTGATAAAAAATTGCGAGATTTTTATAATTGCCTAGGCTAAACTGTAGGAGATACAAATTTCTAAATATGCTTATTATGGTTTCAGACGTCGTTCTATGCAGCTAAAATGAATTTAAAACGAATTTATTAATTTTTGGTAATTTTATAAATGCGAGATTTTCATAATTCTGCAGGCTAAACCGTAGGTGATACAAATTTCTAAATGTCCTTATTATTACTTAAGACGTCGTTCTATGCAGCTAAAATGAGTTTAAATCGAATTTATTAATTTTTGGTAATTTTAAAAAAGAGAGATTTTTATAATTGCCTGATTAAAAATTGCGAGATTTTTATAATTGCCCAGGCTAAACTGTAGGAGATACAAATTTCTAAATATGCTTATTATGGTTTCAGACGTCGTTCTATGCAGCTAAAATGAATTTAAAACGAATTTATTAATTTTTGGTAATTTTATAAATGCGAGATTTTTATAATTCTGCAGGCTAAACCGTAGGTGATACAAATTTCTAAATGTCCTTATTATTACTTAAGACGTCGTTCTATGCAGCTAAAATGAGTTTAAATCGAATTTATTAATTTTTGGTAATTTTAAAAAAGACAGATTTTTATAATTGCCAGATTAAAAATGCGAGATTTTTATAATTGCCCAGGCTAAACTGTAGGAGATACAAATTTCTAAATATGCTTATTATGGTTTCAGACGTCGTTCTATGCAGCTAAAATGAATTTAAAACGAATTTATTAATTTTTGGTAATTTTATAAATGCGAGATTTTTATAATTCTGCAGGCTAAACCGTAGGTGATACAAATTTCTAAATGTCCTTATTATTACTTAAGACGTCGTTCTATGCAGCTAAAATGAGTTTAAATCGAATTTATTAATTTTTGGTAATTTTAAAAAAGGCAGATTTTTATAATTGCCAGATTAAAAATGCGAGATTTTTATAATTGCCCAGGCTAAACTGTAGGAGATACAAATTTCTAAATATGCTTATTATGGTTTCAGACGTCGATCTAGGCAGCTAAAATGAATTTAAAACGAATTTATTAATTTTTGGTGATTTTATAAATGCGAGATTTTTATAATTCTGCAGGCTAAACCGTAGGTGATACAAATTTCTAAATTTCCTTATTATTACTTAAGACGTCGTTCTATGCAGCTAAAATGAGTTTAAATCGAATTTATTAATTTTTGGTAATTTTAAAAAAGGCAGATTTTTATAATTGCCAGATTAAAAATGCGAGATTTTTATAATTGCCAAGGCAAAACTGTAGGAGATACAAATTTCTAAATATGCTTATTATGGTTTCACACGTCGTTCTATGCAGCTAAAATGAATTTAAAACGAATTTATTAATTTTTGGTAATTTTATAAATGCGAGATTTTTATAATTCTGCAGGCTAAACCGTAGGTGATACAAATTTCTAAATGTCCTTATTATTACTTAAAACGTCGTTCTATGCAGCTAAAATGAGTTTAAATCGAATTTATTAATTTTTGGTAATTTTAAAAAAGAGAGATTTTTATAATTGCCTGATTAAAAATTGCGAGATTTTTATAATTGCCGAGGCTAAACTGTAGGAGATACAAATTTCTAAATATGCTTATTATGGTTTCAGACGTCGTTCTATGCAGCTAAAATGAATTTAAAACGAATTTATTAATTTTTGGTAATTTTATAAATGCGAGATTTTTATAATTCTGCAGGCTAAACCGTAGGTGATACAAATTTCTAAATGTCCTTATTATTACTTGAGACGTCGTTCTATCCAGCTAAAATGAGTTTAAATCGAATTTATTAATTTTTGGTAATTTTAAAAAAGAGAGATTTTTATAATTACCAGATTAAAAATGCGAGATTTTTATAATTGCCCAGGCTAAACTGTAGGAGATACAAATTTCTAAATATGCTTATTATGGTTTCAGACGTCGTTCTAGGCAGCTAAAATGAATTTAAAACGAATTTATTAATTTTTGGTAATTTTATAAATGCGAGATTTTTATAATTCTGCAGGCTAAACCGTAGGTGATACAAATTTCTAAATGTCCTTATTATTACTTAAGACGTCGTTCTATGCAGCTAAAATGAATTTAAAACGAATTTATTAATTTTTGGTAATTTTATAAATGCGAGATTTTTATAATTCTGCAGGCTAAACCGTAGGTGATAAAATTTCTAAATGTCCTTATTATTACTTAAGACGTCGTTCTATGCAGCTAAAATGAGTTTAAATCGAATTTATTAATTTTTGGTAATTTTAAAAAAGGCAGATTTTTATAATTGCCAGATTAAAAATGCGAGATTTTTATAATTGCCCAGGCTAAACTGTAGGAGATACAAATTTCTAAATATGCTTATTATGGTTTCAGACGTCGTTCTAGGCAGCTAAAATGAATTTAAAACGAATTTATTAATTTTTGGTAATTTTATAAATGCGAGATTTTTATAATTCTGCAGGCTAAACCGTAGGTGATACAAATTTCTAAATGTCCTTATTATTACTTAAGACGTCGTTCTATGCAGCTAAAATGAGTTTAAATCGAATTTATTAATTTTTGGTAATTTTAAAAAAGGCAGATTTTTATAATTGCCAGATTAAAAATGCGAGATTTTTATAATTGCCCAGGCAAAACTGTAGGAGATACAAATTTCTAAATATGCTTATTATGGTTTCACACGTCGTTCTATGCAGCTAAAATGAATTTAAAACGAATTTATTAATTTTTGGTAATTTTATAAATGCGAGATTTTTATAATTCTGCAGGCTAAACCGTAGGTGATACAAATTTCTAAATGTCCTTATTATTACTTAAAACGTCGTTCTATGCAGCTAAAATGAGTTTAAATCGAATTTATTAATTTTTGGTAATTTTAAAAAAGAGAGATTTTTATAATTGCCTGATAAAAAATTGCGAGATTTTTATAATTGCCTAGGCTAAACTGTAGGAGATACAAATTTCTAAATATGCTTATTATGGTTTCAGACGTCGTTCTATGCAGCTAAAATGAATTTAAAACGAATTTATTAATTTTTGGTAATTTTATAAATGCGAGATTTTTATAATTCTGCAGGCTAAACCGTAGGTGATACAAATTTCTAAATGTCCTTATTATTACTTAAGACGTCGTTCTATGCAGCTAAAATGAGTTTAAATCGAATTTATTAATTTTTGGTAATTTTAAAAAAGACAGATTTTTATAATTGCCAGATTAAAAATGCGAGATTTTTATAATTGCCCAGGCTAAACTGTAGGAGATACAAATTTCTAAATATGCTTATTATGGTTTCAGACGTCGTTCTATGCAGCTAAAATGAATTTAAAACGAATTTATTAATTTTTGGTAATTTTATAAATGCGAGATTTTTATAATTCTGCAGGCTAAACCGTAGGTGATACAAATTTCTAAATGTCCTTATTATTACTTAAGACGTCGTTCTATGCAGCTAAAATGAGTTTAAATCGAATTTATTAATTTTCGGTAATTTTAAAAAAGAGAGATTTTTATAATTGCCAGATTAAAAATGCGAGATTTTTATAATTGCCAAGGCTAAACTGTAGGAGATACAAATTTCTAAATATGCTTATTATGGTTTCAGACGTCGTTCTATGCAGCTAAAATGAATTTAAAACGAATTTATTAATTTTTGGTAATTTTATAAATGCGAGATTTTTATAATTCTGCAGGCTAAACCGTAGGTGATACAAATTTCTAAATGTCCTTATTATTACTTGAGACGTCATTCTATGCAGCTAAAATGAGTTTAAATCGAATTTATTAATTTTTGGTAATTTTAAAAAAGGCAGATTTTTATAATTGCCAGATTAAAAATGCGAGATTTTTATAATTGCCCAGGCAAAACTGTAGGAGATACAAATTTCTAAATATGCTTATTATGGTTTCAGACGTCGTTCTATGCAGCTAAAATGAATTTAAAACGAATTTATTAATTTTTGGTAATTTTATAAATGCGAGATTTTTATAATTCTGCAGGCTAAACCGTAGGTGATACAAATTTCTAAATGCCCTTATTATTACTTAAGACGTCGTTCTATGCAGCTAAAATGAGTTTAAATCGAATTTATTAATTTTTGGTAATTTTAAATAAGGCAGATTTTTATAATTGCCAGATTAAAAATGCGAGATTTTTATAATTGCCCAGGCTAAACTGTAGGAGATACAAATTTCTAAATATGCTTATTATGGTTTCAGACGTCGATCTAGGCAGCTAAAATGAATTTAAAACGAATTTATTAATTTTTGGTAATTTTATTAATGCGAGATTTTTATAATTCTGCAGGCTAAACCGTAGGTGATACAAATTTCTAAATTTCCTTATTATTACTTAAGACGTCGTTCTATGCAGCTAAAATGAGTTTAAATCGAATTTATTAATTTTTGGTAATTTTAAAAAAGGCAGATTTTTATAATTGCCAGATTAAAAATGCGAGATTTTTATAATTGCCCAGGCAAAACTGTAGGAGATACAAATTTCTAAATATGCTTATTATGGTTTCACACGTCGTTCTATGCAGCTAAAATGAATTTAAAACGAATTTATTAATTGTTGGTAATTTTATAAATGCGAGATTTTTATAATTCTGCAGGCTAAACCGTAGGTGATACAAATTTCTAAATGTCCTTATTATTACTTAAAACGTCGTTCTATGCAGCTAAAATGAGTTTAAATCGAATTTATTAATTTTTGGTAATTTTAAAAAAGAGAGATTTTTATAATTGCCTGATTAAAAATTGCGAGATTTTTATAATTGCCCAGGCTAAACTGTAGGAGATACAAATTTCTAAATATGCTTATTATGGTTTCAGACGTCGTTCTATGCAGCTAAAATGAATTTAAAACGAATTTATTAATTTTTGGTAATTTTATAAATGCGAGATTTTTATAATTCTGCAGGCTAAACCGTAGGTGATACAAATTTCTAAATGTCCTTATTATTACTTAAGACGTCGTTCTATGCAGCTAAAATGAGTTTATATCGAATTTATTAATTTTTGGTAATTTTAAAAAAGACAGATTTTTATAATTGCCAGATTAAAAATGCGAGATTTTTATAATTGCCCAGGCTAAACTGTAGGAGATACAAATTTCTAAATATGCTTATTATGGTTTCAGACGTCGTTCTATGCAGCTAAAATGAATTTAAAACGAATTTATTAATTTTTGGTAATTTTATAAATGCGAGATTTTTATAATTCTGCAGGCTAAACCGTAGGTGATACAAATTTCTAAATGTCCTTATTATTACTTAAGACGTCGTTCTATGCAGCTAAAATGAGTTTAAATCGAATTTATTAATTTTTGGTAATTTTAAAAAAGGCAGATTTTTATAATTGCCAGATTAAAAATGCGAGATTTTTATAATTGCCCAGGCTAAACTGTAGGAGATACAAATTTCTAAATATGCTTATTATGGTTTCAGACGTCGATCTAGGCAGCTAAAATGAATTTAAAACGAATTTATTAATTTTTGGTGATTTTATAAATGCGAGATTTTTATAATTCTGCAGGCTAAACCGTAGGTGATACAAATTTCTAAATTTCCTTATTATTACTTAAGACGTCGTTCTATGCAGCTAAAATGAGTTTAAATCGAATTTATTAATTTTTGGTAATTTTAAAAAAGGCAGATTTTTATAATTGCCAGATTAAAAATGCGAGATTTTTATAATTGCCAAGGCAAAACTGTAGGAGATACAAATTTCTAAATATGCTTATTATGGTTTCACACGTCGTTCTATGCAGCTAAAATGAATTTAAAACGAATTTATTAATTTTTGGTAATTTTATA
The DNA here is from genome assembly GCA_963082815.1 of Melanotus villosus. Classification (NCBI taxonomy): domain Eukaryota; kingdom Metazoa; phylum Arthropoda; class Insecta; order Coleoptera; family Elateridae; genus Melanotus; species Melanotus villosus. The sequence goes on from OY720427.1 coordinate 17,476,337, forward strand.
AATGCGAGATTTTTATAATTCTGCAGGCTAAACCGTAGGTGATACAAATTTCTAAATGTCCTTATTATTACTTAAAACGTCGTTCTATGCAGATAAAATGAGTTTAAATCGAATTTATTAATTTTTGGTAATTTTAAAAAAGAGAGATTTTTATAATTGCCTGATTAAAAATTGCGAGATTTTTATAATTGCCTAGGCTAAACTGTAGGAGATACAAATTTCTAAATATGCTTATTATGGTTTCAGACGTCGTTCTATGCAGCTAAAATGAATTTAAAACGAATTTATTAATTTTTGGTAATTTTATAAATGCGAGATTTTTATAATTCTGCAGGCTAAACCGTAGGTGATACAAATTTCTAAATGTCCTTATTATTACTTGAGACGTCGTTCTATCCAGCTAAAATGAGTTTAAATCGAATTTATTAATTTTTGGTAATTTTAAAAAAGAGAGATTTTTATAATTACCAGATTAAAAATGCGAGATTTTTATAATTGCCCAGGCTAAACTGTAGGAGATACAAATTTCTAAATATGCTTATTATGGTTTCAGACGTCGTTCTATCCAGCTAAAATGAATTTAAAACGAATTTATTAATTTTTGGTAATTTTATAAATGCGAGATTTTTATAATTCTGCAGGCTAAACCGTAGGTGATAAAATTTCTAAATGTCCTTATTATTACTTAAGACGTCGTTCTATGCAGCTAAAATGAGTTTAAATCGAATTTATTAATTTTTGGTAATTTTAAAAAAGGCAGATTTTTATAATTGCCAGATTAAAAATGCGAGATTTTTATAATTGCCCAGGCTAAACTGTAGGAGATACAAATTTCTAAATATGCTTATTATGGTTTCAGACGTCGTTCTAGGCAGCTAAAATGAATTTAAAACGAATTTATTAATTTTTGGTAATTTTATAAATGCGAGATTTTTATAATTCTGCAGGCTAAACCGTAGGTGATACAAATTTCTAAATGTCCTTATTATTACTTAAGACGTCGTTCTATGCAGCTAAAATGAGTTTAAATCGAATTTATTAATTTTTGGTAATTTTAAAAAAGGCAGATTTTTATAATTGCCAGATTAAAAATGCGAGATTTTTATAATTGCCCAGGCAAAACTGTAGGAGATACAAATTTCTAAATATGCTTATTATGGTTTCAGACGTCGTTCTATGCAGCTAAAATGAATTTAAAACGAATTTATTAATTTTTGGTAATTTTATAAATGCGAGATTTTTATAATTCTGCAGGCTAAACCGTAGGTGATACAAATTTCTAAATGTCCTTATTATTACTTAAAACGTCGTTCTATGCAGCTAAAATGAGTTTAAATCGAATTTATTAATTTTTGGTAATTTTAAAAAAGAGAGATTTTTATAATTGCCTGATAAAAAATTGCGAGATTTTTATAATTGCCTAGGCTAAACTGTAGGAGATACAAATTTCTAAATATGCTTATTATGGTTTCAGACGTCGTTCTATGCAGCTAAAATGAATTTAAAACGAATTTATTAATTTTTGGTAATTTTATAAATGCGAGATTTTCATAATTCTGCAGGCTAAACCGTAGGTGATACAAATTTCTAAATGTCCTTATTATTACTTAAGACGTCGTTCTATGCAGCTAAAATGAGTTTAAATCGAATTTATTAATTTTTGGTAATTTTAAAAAAGAGAGATTTTTATAATTGCCTGATTAAAAATTGCGAGATTTTTATAATTGCCCAGGCTAAACTGTAGGAGATACAAATTTCTAAATATGCTTATTATGGTTTCAGACGTCGTTCTATGCAGCTAAAATGAATTTAAAACGAATTTATTAATTTTTGGTAATTTTATAAATGCGAGATTTTTATAATTCTGCAGGCTAAACCGTAGGTGATACAAATTTCTAAATGTCCTTATTATTACTTAAGACGTCGTTCTATGCAGCTAAAATGAGTTTAAATCGAATTTATTAATTTTTGGTAATTTTAAAAAAGACAGATTTTTATAATTGCCAGATTAAAAATGCGAGATTTTTATAATTGCCCAGGCTAAACTGTAGGAGATACAAATTTCTAAATATGCTTATTATGGTTTCAGACGTCGTTCTATGCAGCTAAAATGAATTTAAAACGAATTTATTAATTTTTGGTAATTTTATAAATGCGAGATTTTTATAATTCTGCAGGCTAAACCGTAGGTGATACAAATTTCTAAATGTCCTTATTATTACTTAAGACGTCGTTCTATGCAGCTAAAATGAGTTTAAATCGAATTTATTAATTTTTGGTAATTTTAAAAAAGGCAGATTTTTATAATTGCCAGATTAAAAATGCGAGATTTTTATAATTGCCCAGGCTAAACTGTAGGAGATACAAATTTCTAAATATGCTTATTATGGTTTCAGACGTCGATCTAGGCAGCTAAAATGAATTTAAAACGAATTTATTAATTTTTGGTGATTTTATAAATGCGAGATTTTTATAATTCTGCAGGCTAAACCGTAGGTGATACAAATTTCTAAATTTCCTTATTATTACTTAAGACGTCGTTCTATGCAGCTAAAATGAGTTTAAATCGAATTTATTAATTTTTGGTAATTTTAAAAAAGGCAGATTTTTATAATTGCCAGATTAAAAATGCGAGATTTTTATAATTGCCAAGGCAAAACTGTAGGAGATACAAATTTCTAAATATGCTTATTATGGTTTCACACGTCGTTCTATGCAGCTAAAATGAATTTAAAACGAATTTATTAATTTTTGGTAATTTTATAAATGCGAGATTTTTATAATTCTGCAGGCTAAACCGTAGGTGATACAAATTTCTAAATGTCCTTATTATTACTTAAAACGTCGTTCTATGCAGCTAAAATGAGTTTAAATCGAATTTATTAATTTTTGGTAATTTTAAAAAAGAGAGATTTTTATAATTGCCTGATTAAAAATTGCGAGATTTTTATAATTGCCGAGGCTAAACTGTAGGAGATACAAATTTCTAAATATGCTTATTATGGTTTCAGACGTCGTTCTATGCAGCTAAAATGAATTTAAAACGAATTTATTAATTTTTGGTAATTTTATAAATGCGAGATTTTTATAATTCTGCAGGCTAAACCGTAGGTGATACAAATTTCTAAATGTCCTTATTATTACTTGAGACGTCGTTCTATCCAGCTAAAATGAGTTTAAATCGAATTTATTAATTTTTGGTAATTTTAAAAAAGAGAGATTTTTATAATTACCAGATTAAAAATGCGAGATTTTTATAATTGCCCAGGCTAAACTGTAGGAGATACAAATTTCTAAATATGCTTATTATGGTTTCAGACGTCGTTCTAGGCAGCTAAAATGAATTTAAAACGAATTTATTAATTTTTGGTAATTTTATAAATGCGAGATTTTTATAATTCTGCAGGCTAAACCGTAGGTGATACAAATTTCTAAATGTCCTTATTATTACTTAAGACGTCGTTCTATGCAGCTAAAATGAATTTAAAACGAATTTATTAATTTTTGGTAATTTTATAAATGCGAGATTTTTATAATTCTGCAGGCTAAACCGTAGGTGATAAAATTTCTAAATGTCCTTATTATTACTTAAGACGTCGTTCTATGCAGCTAAAATGAGTTTAAATCGAATTTATTAATTTTTGGTAATTTTAAAAAAGGCAGATTTTTATAATTGCCAGATTAAAAATGCGAGATTTTTATAATTGCCCAGGCTAAACTGTAGGAGATACAAATTTCTAAATATGCTTATTATGGTTTCAGACGTCGTTCTAGGCAGCTAAAATGAATTTAAAACGAATTTATTAATTTTTGGTAATTTTATAAATGCGAGATTTTTATAATTCTGCAGGCTAAACCGTAGGTGATACAAATTTCTAAATGTCCTTATTATTACTTAAGACGTCGTTCTATGCAGCTAAAATGAGTTTAAATCGAATTTATTAATTTTTGGTAATTTTAAAAAAGGCAGATTTTTATAATTGCCAGATTAAAAATGCGAGATTTTTATAATTGCCCAGGCAAAACTGTAGGAGATACAAATTTCTAAATATGCTTATTATGGTTTCACACGTCGTTCTATGCAGCTAAAATGAATTTAAAACGAATTTATTAATTTTTGGTAATTTTATAAATGCGAGATTTTTATAATTCTGCAGGCTAAACCGTAGGTGATACAAATTTCTAAATGTCCTTATTATTACTTAAAACGTCGTTCTATGCAGCTAAAATGAGTTTAAATCGAATTTATTAATTTTTGGTAATTTTAAAAAAGAGAGATTTTTATAATTGCCTGATAAAAAATTGCGAGATTTTTATAATTGCCTAGGCTAAACTGTAGGAGATACAAATTTCTAAATATGCTTATTATGGTTTCAGACGTCGTTCTATGCAGCTAAAATGAATTTAAAACGAATTTATTAATTTTTGGTAATTTTATAAATGCGAGATTTTCATAATTCTGCAGGCTAAACCGTAGGTGATACAAATTTCTAAATGTCCTTATTATTACTTAAGACGTCGTTCTATGCAGCTAAAATGAGTTTAAATCGAATTTATTAATTTTTGGTAATTTTAAAAAAGACAGATTTTTATAATTGCCAGATTAAAAATGCGAGATTTTTATAATTGCCCAGGCTAAACTGTAGGAGATACAAATTTCTAAATATGCTTATTATGGTTTCAGACGTCGTTCTATGCAGCTAAAATGAATTTAAAACGAATTTATTAATTTTTGGTAATTTTATAAATGCGAGATTTTTATAATTCTGCAGGCTAAACCGTAGGTGATACAAATTTCTAAATGTCCTTATTATTACTTAAGACGTCGTTCTATGCAGCTAAAATGAGTTTAAATCGAATTTATTAATTTTCGGTAATTTTAAAAAAGAGAGATTTTTATAATTGCCAGATTAAAAATGCGAGATTTTTATAATTGCCCAGGCTAAACTGTAGGAGATACAAATTTCTAAATATGCTTATTATAGTTTCAGACGTCGTTCTATGCAGCTAAAATGAATTTAAAACGAATTTATTAATTTTTGGTAATTTTATAAATGCGAGATTTATTATAATTCTGCAGGCTAAACCGTAGGTGATACAAATTTCTAAATGTCCTTATTATTACTTAAGACGTCGTTCTATGCAGCTAAAATGAGTTTAAATCGAATTTATTAATTTTCGGTAATTTTAAAAAAGAGAGATTTTTATAATTGCCAGATTAAAAATGCGAGATTTTTATAATTGCCCAGGCTAAACTGTAGGAGATACAAATTTCTAAATATGCTTATTATGGTTTCAGACGTCGTTCTATGCAGCTAAAATGAATTTAAAACGAATTTATTAATTTTTGGTAATTTTATAAATGCGAAATTTTTATAATTCTGCAGGCTAAACCGTAGGTGATACAAATTTCTAAATGTCCTTATTATTACTTAAGACGTCGTTCTATGCAGCTAAAATGAGTTTAAATCGAATTTATTAATTTTCGGTAATTTTAAAAAAGAGAGATTTTTATAATTGCCAGATTAAAAATGCGAGATTTTTATAATTGCCCAGGCTAAACTGTAGGAGATACAAATTTCTAAATATGCTTATTATAGTTTCAGACGTCGTTCTATGCAGCTAAAATGAATTTAAAACGAATTTATTAATTTTTGGTAATTTTATAAATGCGAGATTTATTATAATTCTGCAGGCTAAACCGTAGGTGATACAAATTTCTAAATGTCCTTATTATTACTTAAGACGTCGTTCTATGCAGCTAAAATGAGTTTAAATCGAATTTATTAATTTTCGGTAATTTTAAAAAAGAGAGATTTTTATAATTGCCAGATTAAAAATGCGAGATTTTTATAATTGCCCAGGCTAAACTGTAGGAGATACAAATTTCTAAATATGCTTATTATGGTTTCAGACGTCGTTCTATGCAGCTAAAATGAATTTAAAACGAATTTATTAATTTTTGGTAATTTTATAAATGCGAAATTTTTATAATTCTGCAGGCTAAACCGTAGGTGATACAAATTTCTAAATGTCCTTATTATTACTTGAGACGTCATTCTATGCAGCTAAAATGAGTTTAAATCGAATTTATTAATTTTTGGTAATTTTAAAAAAGGCAGATTTTTATAATTGCCAGATTAAAAATGCGAGATTTTTATAATTGCCCAGGCAAAACTGTAGGAGATACAAATTTCTAAATATGCTTATTATGGTTTCAGACGTCGTTCTATGCAGCTAAAATGAATTTAAAACGAATTTATTAATTTTTGGTAATTTTATAAATGCGAGATTTTTATAATTCTGCAGGCTAAACCGTAGGTGATACAAATTTCTAAATGCCCTTATTATTACTTAAGACGTCGTTCTATGCAGCTAAAATGAGTTTAAATCGAATTTATTAATTTTTGGTAATTTTAAAAAAGGCAGATTTTTATAATTGCCAGATTAAAAATGCGAGATTTTTATAATTGCCCAGGCTAAACTGTAGGAGATACAAATTTCTAAATATGCTTATTATGGTTTCAGACGTCGATCTAGGCAGCTAAAATGAATTTAAAACGAATTTATTAATTTTTGGTAATTTTATTAATGCGAGATTTTTATAATTCTGCAGGCTAAACCGTAGGTGATACAAATTTCTAAATTTCCTTATTATTACTTAAGACGTCGTTCTATGCAGCTAAAATGAGTTTAAATCGAATTTATTAATTTTTGGTAATTTTAAAAAAGGCAGATTTTTATAATTGCCAGATTAAAAATGCGAGATTTTTATAATTGCCCAGGCAAAACTGTAGGAGATACAAATTTCTAAATATGCTTATTATGGTTTCACACGTCGTTCTATGCAGCTAAAATGAATTTAAAACGAATTTATTAATTTTTGGTAATTTTATAAATGCGAGATTTTTATAATTCTGCAGGCTAAACCGTAGGTGATACAAATTTCTAAATGTCCTTATTATTACTTAAAACGTCGTTCTATGCAGCTAAAATGAGTTTAAATCGAATTTATTAATTTTTGGTAATTTTAAAAAAGAGAGATTTTTATAATTGCCTGATTAAAAATTGCGAGATTTTTATAATTGCCCAGGCTAAACTGTAGGAGATACAAATTTCTAAATATGCTTATTATGGTTTCAGACGTCGTTCTATGCAGCTAAAATGAATTTAAAACGAATTTATTAATTTTTGGTAATTTTATAAATGCGAGATTTTTATAATTCTGCAGGCTAAACCGTAGGTGATACAAATTTCTAAATGTCCTTATTATTACTTAAGACGTCGTTCTATGCAGCTAAAATGAGTTTAAATCGAATTTATTAATTTTTGGTAATTTTAAAAAAGACAGATTTTTATAATTGCCAGATTAAAAATGCGAGATTTTTATAATTGCCCAGGCTAAACTGTAGGAGATACAAATTTCTAAATATGCTTATTATGGTTTCAGACGTCGTTCTATGCAGCTAAAATGAATTTAAAACGAATTTATTAATTTTTGGTAATTTTATAAATGCGAGATTTTTATAATTCTGCAGGCTAAACCGTAGGTGATACAAATTTCTAAATGTCCTTATTATTACTTAAGACGTCGTTCTATGCAGCTAAAATGAGTTTAAATCGAATTTATTAATTTTCGGTAATTTTAAAAAAGAGAGATTTTTATAATTGCCAGATTAAAAATGCGAGATTTTTATAATTGCCCAGGCTAAACTGTAGGAGATACAAATTTCTAAATATGCTTATTATGGTTTCAGACGTCGTTCTATGCAGCTAAAATGAATTTAAAACGAATTTATTAATTTTTGGTAATTTTATAAATGCGAGATTTTTATAATTCTGCAGGCTAAACCGTAGGTGATACAAATTTCTAAAAGTCCTTATTATTACTTGAGACGTCGTTCTATGCAGCTAAAATGAGTTTAAATCGAATTTATTAATTTTTGGTAATTTTAAAAAAGGCAGATTTTTATAATTGCCAGATTAAAAATGCGAGATTTTTATAATTGCCCAGGCAAAACTGTAGGAGATACAAATTTCTAAATATGCTTATTATGGTTTCAGACGTCGTTCTATGCAGCTAAAATGAATTTAAAACGAATTTATTAATTTTTGGTAATTTTATAAATGCGAGATTTTTATAATTCTGCAGGCTAAACCGTAGGTGATACGAATTTCTAAATGCCCTTATTATTACTTAAGACGTCGTTCTATGCAGCTAAAATGAGTTTAAATCGAATTTATTAATTTTTGGTAATTTTAAAAAAGGCAGATTTTTATAATTGCCAGATTAAAAATGCGAGATTTTTATAATTGCCCAGGCTAAACTGTAGGAGATACAAATTTCTAAATATGCTTATTATGGTTTCAGACGTCGATCTAGGCAGCTAAAATGAATTTAAAACGAATTTATTAATTTTTGGTGATTTTATAAATGCGAGATTTTTATAATTCTGCAGGCTAAACCGTAGGTGATACAAATTTCTAAATTTCCTTATTATTACTTAAGACGTCGTTCTATGCAGCTAAAATGAGTTTAAATCGAATTTATTAATTTTTGGTAATTTTAAAAAAGGCAGATTTTTATAATTGCCAGATTAAAAATGGGAGATTTTTATAATTGCCCAGGCAAAACTGTAGGAGATACAAATTTCTAAATATGCTTATTATGGTTTCACACGTCGTTCTATGCAGCTAAAATGAATTTAAAACGAATTTATTAATTTTTGGTAATTTTATAAATGCGAGATTTTTATAATTCTGCAGGCTAAACCGTAGGTGATACAAATTTCTAAATGTCCTTATTATTACTTAAAACGTCGTTCTATGCAGCTAAAATGAGTTTAAATCGAATTTATTAATTTTTGGTAATTTTAAAAAAGAGAGATTTTTATAATTGCCTGATTAAAAATTGCGAGATTTTTATAATTGCCTAGGCTAAACTGTAGGAGATACAAATTTCTAAATATGCTTATTATGGTTTCAGACGTCGTTCTATGCAGCTAAAATGAATTTAAAACGAATTTATTAATTTTTGGTAATTTTATAAATGCGAGATTTTTATAATTCTGCAGGCTAAACCGTAGGTGATACAAATTTCTAAATGTCCTTATTATTACTTGAGACGTCGTTCTATCCAGCTAAAATGAGTTTAAATCGAATTTATTAATTTTTGGTAATTTTAAAAAAGAGAGATTTTTATAATTACCAGATTAAAAATGCGAGATTTTTATAATTGCCCACTCTAAACTGTAGGAGATACAAATTTCTAAATATGCTTATTATGGTTTCAGACGTCGTTCTATCCAGCTAAAATGAATTTAAAACGAATTTATTAATTTTTGGTAATTTTATAAATGCGAGATTTTTATAATTCTGCAGGCTAAACCGTAGGTGATACAAATTTCTAAATGTCCTTATTATTACTTGAGACGTCGTTCTATGCAGCTAAAATGAGTTTAAATCGAATTTATTAATTTTTGGTAATTTTAAAAAAGGCAGATTTTTATAATTGCCAGATTAAAAATGCGAGATTTTTATAATTGCCCAGGCTAAACTGTAGGAGATACAAATTTCTAAATATGCTTATTATGGTTTCAGACGTCGTTCTATGCAGCTAAAATGAATTTAAAACGAATTTATTAATTTTTGGTAATTTTATAAATGCGAGATTTTTATAATTCTGCAGGCAAAACCGTAGGTGATACAAATTTCTAAATGTCCTTATTATTACTTAAGACGTCGTTCTATGCAGCTAAAATGAGTTTAAATCGAATTTATTAATTTTTGGTAATTTTAAAAAAGAGAGATTTTTATAATTGTCAGATTAAAAATTCTTGATTTTTATAATTGCCCAGGCTAAACTGTAGGAGATACAAATTTCTAAATATGCTTATTATGGTTTCAGACGTCGTTCTATACAGCTAAAATGAATTTAAAACGAATTTATTAATTTTTGGTAATTTTATAAATGCGAGATTTTTATAATTCTGCAGGCTAAACCGTAGGTGATACAAATTTCTAAATGTGCTTATTATTACTTAAGACGTCGTTCTATGTAGCTAAAATGAGTTTAAATCGAATTTATTAATTTTTGGTGATTTTAGAAAAGGCAGATTTTTATAATTGCCAGATTAAAAATGCGAGATTTTTATAATTGCCCAGCCTAAACTGTAGGAGATACAAATTTCTAAATATGCTTATTATGGTTTCAGACGTCGTTCTATGCAGCTAAAATGAATTTAAAACGAATTTATTAATTTTTGGTAATTTTATAAATGCGAGATTTTTATAATTCTGCAGGCTAAACCGTAGTTGATACAAATTTCTAAATGTCCTTATTATTACTTAAGACGTCGTTCTATGCAGCTAAAATGAGTTTAAATCGAATTTATTAATTTTTGGTAATTTTAAAAAAGACAGATTTTTATAATTTATTGCCAGATTAAAAATGCGAGATTTTTATAATTGCCCAGGCTAAACTGTAGGAGATACAAATTTCTAAATATGCTTATTATGGTTTCAGACGTCGTTCTATGCAGCTAAAATGAATTTAAAACGAATTTATTAATTTTTGGTAATTTTATAAATGCGAGATTTTTATAATTCTGCAGGCTAAACCGTAGGTGATACAAATTTCTAAATGTCCTTATTATTACTTGAGACGTCGTTCTATCCAGCTAAAATGAGTTTAAATCGAATTTATTAATTTTTGGTAATTTTAAAAAAGAGATTTTTATAATTACCAGATTAAAAATGCGAGATTTTTATAATTGCCCAGGCTAAACTGTAGGAGATACAAATTTCTAAATATGCTTATTATGGTTTCAGACGTCGTTCTATCCAGCTAAAATGAATTTAAAACGAATTTATTAATTTTTGGTAATTTTATAAATGCGAGATTTTTATAATTCTGCAGGCTAAACCGTAGGTGATACAAATTTCTAAATGTCCTTATTATTACTTAAGACGTCGTTCTATGCAGCTAAAATGAGTTTAAATCGAATTTATTAATTTTTGGTAATTTTAAAAAAGGCAGATTTTTATAATTGCCAGATTAAAAATGCGAGATTTTTATAATTGCCCAGCCTAAACTGTAGGAGATACATATTTCTAAATATGCTTATTATGGTTTCAGACGTCGTTCTATGCAGCTAAAATGAATTTAAAACGAATTTATTAATTTTTGGTAATTTTATAAATGCGAGATTTTTATAATTCTGCAGGCTAAACCGTAGGAGATACAAATTTCTAAATGTCCTTATTATTACTTAAGACGTCGTTCTATGCAGCTAAAATGAGTTTAAATCGAATTTATTAATTTTTGGTAATTTTATAAATGCGAGATTTTTATAATTCTGCAGGTTAAACCGTAGGTGATACAAATTTCTAAATGTCCTTATTATTACTTAAGACGTCGTTCTATGCAGCTAAAATGAGTTTAAGCCGAATTTATTTATTTTTGGTAATTTTAAAAAAGAGAGATTTTTATTATTGCCAGATTAAAAATGCGAGATTTTTATAATTGCCCAGGCTAAACTGTAGGAGATACAAATTTCTAAATATGGTTATTATGGTTTCACACGTCGTTCTATGCAGCTAGAATGAATTTAAAACGAATTTATTAATTTTTGGTAATTTTATAAATGCGTGATTTTTATAATTCCCCAGGCTAAACCGTAGGTGATACAAATTTCTAAATGTCCTTATTATTATTTAAGACGTCGTTCTATGCAGCTAAAATGAGTTTAAATCGAATTTATTAATTTTTGGTAATTTTAAAAAAGAGAGATTTTTATAATTGCCATATTAAAAATGCGAGATTTTTATAATTGCCCAGGCTAAACTGTAGGAGATACGCATTTCTAAATATGCTTATTGTGGTTTCAGACGTCGTTCTATGCAGCTAAAATGAATTTAAAGCGAATTTATTAATTTTTGGCAATTTTATAAATGCGAGATTTTTATAATTCCCCAGGCTAAACCGTAGGTGATACAAATTTCTAAATGTCCTTATTATTATTTAAGATGTCGTTCTATACAGCTAAAATGAGTTTAAATCGAATTTATTAATTTTTGGTAATTTTAAAAAAGAGAGATTTTTATAATTGCCAGATTAAAAATGCGAGATTTTTATAATTGCCCAGGCTAAACTGTAGGAGATACAAATTTCTAAATATGCTTATTATGGTTTCAGACGTCGTTCTATGCAGCTAAAATGAATTTAAAACGAATTTATTAATTTTTGGTAATTTTATAAATGCGAGATTTTTATAATTCTGCAGGCTAAACCGTAGGTGATACAAATTTCTAAATGTCCTTATTATTATTTAAGACGTCGTTCTATGCAGCTAAAATGAGTTTAAATCGAATTTATTAATTTTTGGTAATTTTAAAAAAGAGAGATTTTTATAATTGCCATATTAAAAATGCGAGATTTTTATAATTGCCCAGGCTAAACTGTAGGAGATACGCATTTCTAAATATGCTTATTGTGGTTTCAGACGTCGTTCTATGCAGCTAGAATGAATTTAAAACGAATTTATTAATTTTTGGTAATTTTATAAATGCGTGATTTTTATAATTCCCCAGGCTAAACCGTAGGTGATACAAATTTCTAAATGTCCTTATTATTATTTAAGACGTCGTTCTATGCAGCTAAAATGAGTTTAAATCGAATTTATTAATTTTTGGTAATTTTAAAAAAGAGAGATTTTTATAATTGCCATATTAAAAATGCGAGATTTTTATAATTGCCCAGGCTAAACTGTAGGAGATACGCATTTCTAAATATGCTTATTGTGGTTTCAGACGTCGTTCTATGCAGCTAAAATGAATTTAAAGCGAATTTATTAATTTTTGGCAATTTTATAAATGCGAGATTTTTATAATTCCCCAGGCTAAACCGTAGGTGATACAAATTTCTAAATGTCCTTATTATTATTTAAGATGTCGTTCTATACAGCTAAAATGAGTTTAAATCGAATTTATTAATTTTTGGTAATTTTAAAAAAGAGAGATTTTTATAATTGCCAGATTAAAAATGCGAGATTTTTATAATTGCCCAGGCTAAACTGTAGGAGATACAAATTTCTAAATATGCTTATTATGGTTTCAGACGTCGTTCTATCCAGCTAAAATGAATTTAAAACGAATTTATTAATTTTTGGTAATTTTATAAATGCGAGATTTTTATAATTCTGCAGGCTAAACCGTAGGTGATACAAATTTCTAAATGTCCTTATTATTACTTGAGACGTCGTTCTATGCAGCTAAAATGAGTTTAAATCGAATTTATTAATTTTTGGTAATTTTAAAAAAGGCAGATTTTTATAATTGCCAGATTAAAAATGCGAGATTTTTATAATTGCCCAGGCTAAACTGTAGGAGATACAAATTTCTAAATATGCTTATTATGGTTTCAGACGTCGTTCTATGCAGCTAAAATGAATTTAAAACGAATTTATTAATTTTTGGTAATTTTATAAATGCGAGATTTTTATAATTCTGCAGGCAAAACCGTAGGTGATACAAATTTCTAAATGTCCTTATTATTACTTAAGACGTCGTTCTATGCAGCTAAAATGAGTTTAAATCGAATTTATTAATTTTTGGTAATTTTAAAAAAGAGAGATTTTTATAATTGTCAGATTAAAAATTCGAGATTTTTATAATTGCCCAGGCTAAACTGTAGGAGATACAAATTTCTAAATATGCTTATTATGGTTTCAGACGTCGTTCTATACAGCTAAAATGAATTTAAAACGAATTTATTAATTTTTGGTAATTTTATAAATGCGAGATTTTTATAATTCTGCAGGCTAAACCGTAGGTGATACAAATTTCTAAATGTCCTTATTATTACTTAAGACGTCGTTCTATGCAGCTAAAATGAGTTTAAATCGAATTTATTAATTTTTGGTAATTTTAAAAAAGGCAGATTTTTATAATTGCCAGATTAAAAATGCGAGATTTTTATAATTGCCCAGCCTAAACTGTAGGAGATACAAATTTCTAAATATGCTTATTATGGTTTCAGACGTCGTTCTATGCAGCTAAAATGAATTTAAAACGAATTTATTAATTTTTGGTAATTTTATAAATGCGAGATTTTTATAATTCTGCAGGCTAAACCGTAGGAGATACAAATTTCTAAATGTCCTTATTATTACTTAAGACGTCGTTCTATGCAGCTAAAATGAGTTTAAATCGAATTTATTAATTTTTGGTGATTTTAGAAAAGGCAGATTTTTATAATTGCCAGATTAAAAATGCGAGATTTTTATAATTGCCCAGCCTAAACTGTAGGAGATACAAATTTCTAAATATGCTTATTATGGTTTCAGACGTCGTTCTATGCAGCTAAAATGAATTTAAAACGAATTTATTAATTTTTGGTAATTTTATAAATGCGAGATTTTTATAATTCTGCAGGCTAAACCGTAGGTGATACAAATTTCTAAATGTCCTTATTATTACTTAAGACGTCGTTCTATGCAGCTAAAATGAGTTTAAATCGAATTTATTAATTTTTGGTAATTTTAAAAAAGACAGATTTTTATAATTTATTGCCAGATTAAAAATGCGAGATTTTTATAATTGCCCAGGCTAAACTGTAGGAGATACAAATTTCTAAATATGCTTATTATGGTTTCAGACGTCGTTCTATCCAGCTAAAATGAATTTAAAACGAATTTATTAATTTTTGGTAATTTTATAAATGCGAGATTTTTATAATTCTGCAGGCTAAACCGTAGGTGATACAAATTTCTAAATGTCCTTATTATTACTTAAGACGTCGTTCTATGCAGCTAAAATGAGTTTAAATCGAATTTATTAATTTTTGGTAATTTTAAAAAAGGCAGATTTTTATAATTGCCAGATTAAAAATGCGAGATTTTTATAATTGCCCAGGCTAAACTGTAGGAGATACAAATTTCTAAATATGCTTATTATGGTTTCAGACGTCGTTCTATGCAGCTAAAATGAATTTAAAACGAATTTATTAATTTTTGGTAATTTTATAAATGCGAGATTTTTATAATTCTGCAGGCAAAACCGTAGGTGATACAAATTTCTAAATGTCCTTATTATTACTTAAGACGTCGTTCTATGCAGCTAAAATGAGTTTAAATCGAATTTATTAATTTTTGGTAATTTTAAAAAAGAGAGATTTTTATAATTGTCAGATTAAAAATTCGAGATTTTTATAATTGCCCAGGCTAAACTGTAGGAGATACAAATTTCTAAATATGCTTATTATGGTTTCAGACGTCGTTCTATACAGCTAAAATGAATTTAAAACGAATTTATTAATTTTTGGTAATTTTATAAATGCGAGATTTTTATAATTCTGCAGGCTAAACCGTAGGTGATACAAATTTCTAAATGTCCTTATTATTACTTAAGACGTCGTTCTATGCAGCTAAAATGAGTTTAAATCGAATTTATTAATTTTTGGTAATTTTAAAAAAGGCAGATTTTTATAATTGCCAGATTAAAAATGCGAGATTTTTATAATTGCCCAGCCTAAACTGTAGGAGATACAAATTTCTAAATATGCTTATTATGGTTTCAGACGTCGTTCTATGCAGCTAAAATGAATTTAAAACGAATTTATTAATTTTTGGTAATTTTATAAATGCGAGATTTTTATAATTCTGCAGGCTAAACCGTAGGAGATACAAATTTCTAAATGTCCTTATTATTACTTAAGACGTCGTTCTATGCAGCTAAAATGAGTTTAAATCGAATTTATTAATTTTTGGTGATTTTAGAAAAGGCAGATTTTTATAATTGCCAGATTAAAAATGCGAGATTTTTATAATTGCCCAGCCTAAACTGTAGGAGATACAAATTTCTAAATATGCTTATTATGGTTTCAGACGTCGTTCTATGCAGCTAAAATGAATTTAAAACGAATTTATTAATTTTTGGTAATTTTATAAATGCGAGATTTTTATAATTCTGCAGGCTAAACCGTAGGTGATACAAATTTCTAAATGTCCTTATTATTACTTAAGACGTCGTTCTATGCAGCTAAAATGAGTTTAAATCGAATTTATTAATTTTTGGTAATTTTAAAAAAGACAGATTTTTATAATTTATTGCCAGATTAAAAATGCGAGATTTTTATAATTGCCCAGGCTAAACTGTAGGAGATACAAATTTCTAAATATGCTTATTATGGTTTCAGACGTCGTTCTATCCAGCTAAAATGAATTTAAAACGAATTTATTAATTTTTGGTAATTTTATAAATGCGAGATTTTTATAATTCTGCAGGCTAAACCGTAGGTGATACAAATTTCTAAATGTCCTTATTATTACTTAAGACGTCGTTCTATGCAGCTAAAATGAGTTTAAATCGAATTTATTAATTTTTGGTAATTTTAAAAAAGGCAGATTTTTATAATTGCCAGATTAAAAATGCGAGATTTTTATAATTGCCCAGCCTAAACTGTAGGAGATACAAATTTCTAAATATGCTTATTATGGTTTCAGACGTCGTTCTATGCAGCTAAAATGAATTTAAAACGAATTTATTAATTTTTGGTAATTTTATAAATGCGAGATTTTTATAATTCTGCAGGCTAAACCGTAGGTGATACAAATTTCTAAATGTCCTTATTATTACTTAAGACGTCGTTCTATGCAGCTAAAATGAGTTTAAATCGAATTTATTAATTTTTGGTAATTTTAAAAAAGACAGATTTTTATAATTTATTGCCAGATTAAAAATGCGAGATTTTTATAATTGCCCAGGCTAAACTGTAGGAGATACAAATTTCTAAATATGCTTATTATGGTTTCAGACGTCGTTCTATGCAGCTAAAATGAATTTAAAACGAATTTATTAATTTTTGGTAATTTTATAAATGCGGGATTTTTATAATTCTGCAGGCTAAACCGTAGGTGATACAAATTTCTAAATGTCCTTATTATTACTTGAGACGTCGTTCTATCCAGCTAAAATGAGTTTAAATCGAATTTATTAATTTTTGGTAATTTTAAAAAAGAGAGATTTTTATAATTACCAGATTAAAAATGCGAGATTTTTATAATTGCCCAGGCTAAACTGTAGGAGATACAAATTTCTAAATATGCTTATTATGGTTTCAGACGTCGTTCTATCCAGCTAAAATGAATTTAAAACGAATTTATTAATTTTTGGTAATTTTATAAATGCGAGATTTTTATAATTCTGCAGGCTAAACCGTAGGTGATACAAATTTCTACATGTCCTTATTATTACTTGAGACGTCGTTCTATGCAGCTAAAATGAGTTTAAATCGAATTTATTAATTTTTGGTAATTTTAAAAAAGGCAGATTTTTATAATTGCCAGATTAAAAATGCGAGATTTTTATAATTGCCCAGGCTAAACTGTAGGAGATACAAATTTCTAAATATGCTTATTATGGTTTCAGACGTCGTTCTATGCAGCTAAAATGAATTTAAAACGAATTTATTAATTTTTGGTAATTTTATAAATGCGAGATTTTTATAATTCTGCAGGCAAAACCGTAGGTGATACAAATTTCTAAATGTCCTTATTATTACTTAAGACGTCGTTCTATGCAGCTAAAATGAGTTTAAATCGAATTTATTAATTTTTGGTAATTTTAAAAAAGAGAGATTTTTATAATTGTCAGATTAAAAATTCGAGATTTTTATAATTGCCCAGGCTAAACTGTAGGAGATACAAATTTCTAAATATGCTTATTATGGTTTCAGACGTCGTTCTATACAGCTAAATTGAATTTAAAACGAATTTATTAATTTTTGGTAATTTTATAAATGCGAGATTTTTATAATTCTGCAGGCTAAACCGTAGGAGATACAAATTTCTAAATGTCCTTATTATTACTTAAGACGTCGTTCTATGCAGCTAAAATGAGTTTAAATCGAATTTATTAATTTTTGGTGATTTTAGAAAAGGCAGATTTTTATAATTGCCAGATTAAAAATGCGAGATTTTTATAATTGCCCAGCCTAAACTGTAGGAGATACAAATTTCTAAATATGCTTATTATGGTTTCAGACGTCGTTCTATGCAGCTAAAATGAATTTAAAACGAATTTATTAATTTTTGGTAATTTTATAAATGCGAGATTTTTATAATTCTGCAGGCTAAACCGTAGGTGATACAAATTTCTAAATGTCCTTATTATTACTTAAGACGTCGTTCTATGCAGCTAAAATGAGTTTAAATCGAATTTATTAATTTTTGGTAATTTTAAAAAAGACAGATTTTTATAATTTATTGCCAGATTAAAAATGCGAGATTTTTATAATTGCCCAGGCTAAACTGTAGGAGATACAAATTTCTAAATATGCTTATTATGGTTTCAGACGTCGTTCTATGCAGCTAAAATGAATTTAAAACGAATTTATTAATTTTTGGTAATTTTATAAATGCGAGATTTTTATAATTCTGCAGGCTAAACCGTAGGTGATACAAATTTCTAAATGTCCTTATTATTACTTGAGACGTCGTTCTATCCAGCTAAAATGAGTTTAAATCGAATTTATTAATTTTTGGTAATTTTAAAAAAGAGAGATTTTTATAATTACCAGATTAAAAATGCGAGATTTTTATAATTGCCCAGGCTAAACTGTAGGAGATACAAATTTCTAAATATGCTTATTATGGTTTCAGACGTCGTTCTATCCAGCTAAAATGAATTTAAAACGAATTTATTAATTTTTGGTAATTTTATAAATGCGAGATTTTTATAATTCTGCAGGCTAAACCGTAGGTGATACAAATTTCTAAATGTCCTTATTATTACTTAAGACGTCGTTCTATGCAGCTAAAATGAGTTTAAATCGAATTTATTAATTTTTGGTAAATTTAAAAAAGGCAGATTTTTATAATTGCCAGATTAAAAATGCGAGATTTTTATAATTGCCCAGCCTAAACTGTAGGAGATACAAATTTCTAAATATGCTTATTATGGTTTCAGACGTCGTTCTATGCAGCTAAAATGAATTTAAAACGAATTTATTAATTTTTGGTAATTTTATAAATGCGAGATTTTTATAATTCTGCAGGCTAAACCGTAGGTGATACAAATTTCTAAATGTCCTTATTATTACTTAAGACGTCGTTCTATGCAGCTAAAATGAGTTTAAATCGAATTTATTAATTTTTGGTAATTTTAAAAAAGACAGATTTTTATAATTTATTGCCAGATTAAAAATGCGAGATTTTTATAATTGCCCAGGCTAAACTGTAGGAGATACAAATTTCTAAATATGCTTATTATGGTTTCAGACGTCGTTCTATGCAGCTAAAATGAATTTAAAACGAATTTATTAATTTTTGGTAATTTTATAAATGCGAGATTTTTATAATTCTGCAGGCTAAACCGTAGGTGATACAAATTTCTAAATGTCCTTATTATTACTTGAGACGTCGTTCTATCCAGCTAAAATGAGTTTAAATCGAATTTATTAATTTTTGGTAATTTTAAAAAAGAGAGATTTTTATAATTACCAGATTAAAAATGCGAGATTTTTATAATTGCCCAGGCTAAACTGTAGGAGATACAAATTTCTAAATATGCTTATTATGGTTTCAGACGTCGTTCTATCCAGCTAAAATGAATTTAAAACGAATTTATTAATTTTTGGTAATTTTATAAATGCGAGATTTTTATAATTCTGCAGGCTAAACCGTAGGTGATACAAATTTCTACATGTCCTTATTATTACTTGAGACGTCGTTCTATGCAGCTAAAATGAGTTTAAATCGAATTTAATAATTTTTGGTAATTTTAAAAAAGGCAGATTTTTATAATTGCCAGATTAAAAATGCGAGATTTTTATAATTGCCCAGGCTAAACTGTAGGAGATACAAATTTCTAAATATGCTTATTATGGTTTCAGACGTCGTTCTATGCAGCTAAAATGAATTTAAAACGAATTTATTAATTTTTGGTAATTTTATAAATGCGAGATTTTTATAATTCTGCAGGCAAAACCGTAGGTGATACAAATTTCTAAATGTCCTTATTATTACTTAAGACGTCGTTCTATGCAGCTAAAATGAGTTTAAATCGAATTTATTAATTTTTGGTAATTTTAAAAAAGAGAGATTTTTATAATTGCCATATTAAAAATGCGAGATTTTTATAATTGCCCAGGCTAAACTGTAGGAGATACGCATTTCTAAATATGCTTATTGTGGTTTCAGACGTCGTTCTATGCAGCTAAAATGAATTTAAAGCGAATTTATTAATTTTTGGCAATTTTATAAATGCGAGATTTTTATAATTCCCCAGGCTAAACCGTAGGTGATACAAATTTCTAAATGTCCTTATTATTATTTAAGACGTCGTTCTATGCAGCTAAAATGAGTTTAAATCGAAATTATTAATTTTTGGTAATTTTAAAAAAGAGAGATTTTTATAATTGCCATATTAAAAATGCGAGATTTTTATAATTGCCCAGGCTAAACTGTAGGAGATACGCATTTCTAAATATGCTTATTGTGGTTTCAGACGTCGTTCTATGCAGCTAAAATGAATTTAAAGCGAATTTATTAATTTTTGGCAATTTTATAAATGCGAGATTTTTATAATTCCCCAGGCTAAACCGTAGGTGATACAAATTTCTAAATGTCCTTATTATTATTTAAGATGTCGTTCTATACAGCTAAAATGAGTTTAAATCGAATTTATTAATTTTTGGTAATTTTAAAAAAGAGAGATTTTTATAATTGCCAGATTAAAAATGCGAGATTTTTATAATTGCCCAGGCTAAACTGTAGGAGATACAAATTTCTAAATATGCTTATTATGGTTTCAGACGTCGTTCTATGCAGCTAAAATGAATTTAAAACGAATTTATTAATTTTTGGTAATTTTATAAATGCGAGATTTTTATAATTCTGCAGGCAAAACCGTAGGTGATACAAATTTCTAAATGTCCTTATTATTACTTAAGACGTCGTTCTATGCAGCTAAAATGAGTTTAAATCGAATTTATTAATTTTTGGTAATTTTAAAAAAGAGAGATTTTTATAATTGTCAGATTAAAAATTCGAGATTTTTATAATTGCCCAGGCTAAACTGTAGGAGATACAAATTTCTAAATATGCTTATTATGGTTTCAGACGTCGTTCTATACAGCTAAATTGAATTTAAAACGAATTTATTAATTTTTGGTAATTTTATAAATGCGAGATTTTTATAATTCTGCAGGCTAAACCGTAGGTGATACAAATTTCTAAATGTCCTTATTATTACTTAAGACGTCGTTCTATGCAGCTAAAATGAGTTTAAATCGAATTTATTAATTTTTGGTAATTTTAAAAAAGGCAGATTTTTATAATTGCCAGATTAAAAATGCGAGATTTTTATAATTGCCCAGCCTAAACTGTAGGAGATACAAATTTCTAAATATGCTTATTATGGTTTCAGACGTCGTTCTATGCAGCTAAAATGAATTTAAAACGAATTTATTAATTTTTGGTAATTTTATAAATGCGAGATTTTTATAATTCTGCAGGCTAAACCGTAGGAGATACAAATTTCTAAATGTCCTTATTATTACTTAAGACGTCGTTCTATGCAGCTAAAATGAGTTTAAATCGAATTTATTAATTTTTGGTGATTTTAGAAAAGGCAGATTTTTATAATTGCCAGATTAAAAATGCGAGATTTTTATAATTGCCCAGCCTAAACTGTAGGAGATACAAATTTCTAAATATGCTTATTATGGTTTCAGACGTCGTTCTATGCAGCTAAAATGAATTTAAAACGAATTTATTAATTTTTGGTAATTTTATAAATGCGAGATTTTTATAATTCTGCAGGCTAAACCGTAGGTGATACAAATTTCTAAATGTCCTTATTATTACTTAAGACGTCGTTCTATGCAGCTAAAATGAGTTTAAATCGAATTTATTAATTTTTGGTAATTTTAAAAAAGACAGATTTTTATAATTTATTGCCAGATTAAAAATGCGAGATTTTTATAATTGCCCAGGCTAAACTGTAGGAGATACAAATTTCTAAATATGCTTATTATGGTTTCAGACGTCGTTCTATGCAGCTAAAATGAATTTAAAACGAATTTATTAATTTTTGGTAATTTTATAAATGCGAGATTTTTATAATTCTGCAGGCTAAACCGTAGGTGATACAAATTTCTAAATGTCCTTATTATTACTTGAGACGTCGTTCTATCCAGCTAAAATGAGTTTAAATCGAATTTATTAATTTTTGGTAATTTTAAAAAAGAGAGATTTTTATAATTACCAGATTAAAAATGCGAGATTTTTATAATTGCCCAGGCTAAACTGTAGGAGATACAAATTTCTAAATATGCTTATTATGGTTTCAGACGTCGTTCTATCCAGCTAAAATGAATTTAAAACGAATTTATTAATTTTTGGTAATTTTATAAATGCGAGATTTTTATAATTCTGCAGGCTAAACCGTAGGTGATACAAATTTCTAAATGTCCTTATTATTACTTAAGACGTCGTTCTATGCAGCTAAAATGAGTTTAAATCGAATTTATTAATTTTTGGTAAATTTAAAAAAGGCAGATTTTTATAATTGCCAGATTAAAAATGCGAGATTTTTATAATTGCCCAGCCTAAACTGTAGGAGATACAAATTTCTAAATATGCTTATTATGGTTTCAGACGTCGTTCTATGCAGCTAAAATGAATTTAAAACGAATTTATTAATTTTTGGTAATTTTATAAATGCGAGATTTTTATAATTCTGCAGGCTAAACCGTAGGTGATACAAATTTCTAAATGTCCTTATTATTACTTAAGACGTCGTTCTATGCAGCTAAAATGAGTTTAAATCGAATTTATTAATTTTTGGTAATTTTAAAAAAGACAGATTTTTATAATTTATTGCCAGATTAAAAATGCGAGATTTTTATAATTGCCCAGGCTAAACTGTAGGAGATACAAATTTCTAAATATGCTTATTATGGTTTCAGACGTCGTTCTATGCAGCTAAAATGAATTTAAAACGAATTTATTAATTTTTGGTAATTTTATAAATGCGAGATTTTTATAATTCTGCAGGCTAAACCGTAGGTGATACAAATTTCTAAATGTCCTTATTATTACTTGAGACGTCGTTCTATCCAGCTAAAATGAGTTTAAATCGAATTTATTAATTTTTGGTAATTTTAAAAAAGAGAGATTTTTATAATTACCAGATTAAAAATGCGAGATTTTTATAATTGCCCAGGCTAAACTGTAGGAGATACAAATTTCTAAATATGCTTATTATGGTTTCAGACGTCGTTCTATCCAGCTAAAATGAATTTAAAACGAATTTATTAATTTTTGGTAATTTTATAAATGCGAGATTTTTATAATTCTGCAGGCTAAACCGTAGGTGATACAAATTTCTACATGTCCTTATTATTACTTGAGACGTCGTTCTATGCAGCTAAAATGAGTTTAAATCGAATTTAATAATTTTTGGTAATTTTAAAAAAGGCAGATTTTTATAATTGCCAGATTAAAAATGCGAGATTTTTATAATTGCCCAGGCTAAACTGTAGGAGATACAAATTTCTAAATATGCTTATTATGGTTTCAGACGTCGTTCTATGCAGCTAAAATGAATTTAAAACGAATTTATTAATTTTTGGTAATTTTATAAATGCGAGATTTTTATAATTCTGCAGGCAAAACCGTAGGTGATACAAATTTCTAAATGTCCTTATTATTACTTAAGACGTCGTTCTATGCAGCTAAAATGAGTTTAAATCGAATTTATTAATTTTTGCTAATTTTAAAAAAGAGAGATTTTTATAATTGCCATATTAAAAATGCGAGATTTTTATAATTGCCCAGGCTAAACTGTAGGAGATACGCATTTCTAAATATGCTTATTGTGGTTTCAGACGTCGTTCTATGCAGCTAAAATGAATTTAAAGCGAATTTATTAATTTTTGGCAATTTTATAAATGCGAGATTTTTATAATTCCCCAGGCTAAACCGTAGGTGATACAAATTTCTAAATGTCCTTATTATTATTTAAGACGTCGTTCTATGCAGCTAAAATGAGTTTAAATCGAATTTATTAATTTTTGGTAATTTTAAAAAAGAGAGATTTTTATAATTGCCATATTAAAAATGCGAGATTTTTATAATTGCCCAGGCTAAACTGTAGGAGATACGCATTTCTAAATATGCTTATTGTGGTTTCAGACGTCGTTCTATGCAGCTAAAATGAATTTAAAGCGAATTTATTAATTTTTGGCAATTTTATAAATGCGAGATTTTTATAATTCCCCAGGCTAAACCGTAGGTGATACAAATTTCTAAATGTCCTTATTATTATTTAAGATGTCGTTCTATACAGCTAAAATGAGTTTAAATCGAATTTATTAATTTTTGGTAATTTTAAAAAAGAGAGATTTTTATAATTGCCAGATTAAAAATGCGAGATTTTTATAATTGCCCAGGCTAAACTGTAGGAGATACAAATTTCTAAATATGCTTATTATGGTTTCAGACGTCGTTCTATCCAGCTAAAATGAATTTAAAACGAATTTATTAATTTTTGGTAATTTTATAAATGCGAGATTTTTATAATTCTGCAGGCTAAACCGTAGGTGATACAAATTTCTAAATGTCCTTATTATTACTTGAGACGTCGTTCTATGCAGCTAAAATGAGTTTAAATCGAATTTATTAATTTTTGGTAATTTTAAAAAAGGCAGATTTTTATAATTGCCAGATTAAAAATGCGAGATTTTTATAATTGCCCAGGCTAAACTGTAGGAGATACAAATTTCTAAATATGCTTATTATGGTTTCAGACGTCGTTCTATGCAGCTAAAATGAATTTAAAACGAATTTATTAATTTTTGGTAATTTTATAAATGCGAGATTTTTATAATTCTGCAGGCAAAACCGTAGGTGATACAAATTTCTAAATGTCCTTATTATTACTTAAGACGTCGTTCTATGCAGCTAAAATGAGTTTAAATCGAATTTATTAATTTTTGGTAATTTTAAAAAAGAGAGATTTTTATAATTGTCAGATTAAAAATTCGAGATTTTTATAATTGCCCAGGCTAAACTGTAGGAGATACAAATTTCTAAATATGCTTATTATGGTTTCAGACGTCGTTCTATACAGCTAAAATGAATTTAAAACGAATTTATTAATTTTTGGTAATTTTATAAATGCGAGATTTTTATAATTCTGCAGGCTAAACCGTAGGTGATACAAATTTCTAAATGTCCTTATTATTACTTAAGACGTCGTTCTATGCAGCTAAAATGAGTTTAAATCGAATTTATTAATTTTTGGTAATTTTAAAAAAGGCAGATTTTTATAATTGCCAGATTAAAAATGCGAGATTTTTATAATTGCCCAGCCTAAACTGTAGGAGATACAAATTTCTAAATATGCTTATTATGGTTTCAGACGTCGTTCTATGCAGCTAAAATGAATTTAAAACGAATTTATTAATTTTTGGTAATTTTATAAATGCGAGATTTTTATAATTCTGCAGGCTAAACCGTAGGAGATACAAATTTCTAAATGTCCTTATTATTACTTAAGACGTCGTTCTATGCAGCTAAAATGAGTTTAAATCGAATTTATTAATTTTTGGTGATTTTAGAAAAGGCAGATTTTTATAATTGCCAGATTAAAAATGCGAGATTTTTATAATTGCCCAGCCTAAACTGTAGGAGATACAAATTTCTAAATATGCTTATTATGGTTTCAGACGTCGTTCTATGCAGCTAAAATGAATTTAAAACGAATTTATTAATTTTTGGTAATTTTATAAATGCGAGATTTTTATAATTCTGCAGGCTAAACCGTAGGTGATACAAATTTCTAAATGTCCTTATTATTACTTAAGACGTCGTTCTATGCAGCTAAAATGAGTTTAAATCGAATTTATTAATTTTTGGTAATTTTAAAAAAGACAGATTTTTATAATTTATTGCCAGATTAAAAATGCGAGATTTTTATAATTGCCCAGGCTAAACTGTAGGAGATACAAATTTCTAAATATGCTTATTATGGTTTCAGACGTCGTTCTATCCAGCTAAAATGAATTTAAAACGAATTTATTAATTTTTGGTAATTTTATAAATGCGAGATTTTTATAATTCTGCAGGCTAAACCGTAGGTGATACAAATTTCTAAATGTCCTTATTATTACTTAAGACGTCGTTCTATGCAGCTAAAATGAGTTTAAATCGAATTTATTAATTTTTGGTAATTTTAAAAAAGGCAGATTTTTATAATTGCCAGATTAAAAATGCGAGATTTTTATAATTGCCCAGCCTAAACTGTAGGAGATACAAATTTCTAAATATGCTTATTATGGTTTCAGACGTCGTTCTATGCAGCTAAAATGAATTTAAAACGAATTTATTAATTTTTGGTAATTTTATAAATGCGAGATTTTTATAATTCTGCAGGCTAAACCGTAGGTGATACAAATTTCTAAATGTCCTTATTATTACTTAAGACGTCGTTCTATGCAGCTAAAATGAGTTTAAATCGAATTTATTAATTTTTGGTAATTTTAAAAAAGACAGATTTTTATAATTTATTGCCAGATTAAAAATGCGAGATTTTTATAATTGCCCAGGCTAAACTGTAGGAGATACAAATTTCTAAATATGCTTATTATGGTTTCAGACGTCGTTCTATGCAGCTAAAATGAATTTAAAACGAATTTATTAATTTTTGGTAATTTTATAAATGCGGGATTTTTATAATTCTGCAGGCTAAACCGTAGGTGATACAAATTTCTAAATGTCCTTATTATTACTTGAGACGTCGTTCTATCCAGCTAAAATGAGTTTAAATCGAATTTATTAATTTTTGGTAATTTTAAAAAAGAGAGATTTTTATAATTACCAGATTAAAAATGCGAGATTTTTATAATTGCCCAGGCTAAACTGTAGGAGATACAAATTTCTAAATATGCTTATTATGGTTTCAGACGTCGTTCTATCCAGCTAAAATGAATTTAAAACGAATTTATTAATTTTTGGTAATTTTATAAATGCGAGATTTTTATAATTCTGCAGGCTAAACCGTAGGTGATACAAATTTCTACATGTCCTTATTATTACTTGAGACGTCGTTCTATGCAGCTAAAATGAGTTTAAATCGAATTTATTAATTTTTGGTAATTTTAAAAAAGGCAGATTTTTATAATTGCCAGATTAAAAATGCGAGATTTTTATAATTGCCCAGGCTAAACTGTAGGAGATACAAATTTCTAAATATGCTTATTATGGTTTCAGACGTCGTTCTATGCAGCTAAAATGAATTTAAAACGAATTCATTAATTTTTGGTAATTTTATAAATGCGAGATTTTTATAATTCTGCAGGCAAAACCGTAGGTGATACAAATTTCTAAATGTCCTTATTATTACTTAAGACGTCGTTCTATGCAGCTAAAATGAGTTTAAATCGAATTTATTAATTTTTGGTAATTTTAAAAAAGAGAGATTTTTATAATTGTCAGATTAAAAATTCGAGATTTTTATAATTGCCCAGGCTAAACTGTAGGAGATACAAATTTCTAAATATGCTTATTATGGTTTCAGACGTCGTTCTATACAGCTAAATTGAATTTAAAACGAATTTATTAATTTTTGGTAATTTTATAAATGCGAGATTTTTATAATTCTGCAGGCTAAACCGTAGGTGATACAAATTTCTAAATGTCCTTATTATTACTTAAGACGTCGTTCTATGCAGCTAAAATGAGTTTAAATCGAATTTATTAATTTTTGGTAATTTTATAAATGCGGGATTTTTATAATTCTGCAGGCTAAACCGTAGGTGATACAAATTTCTAAATGTCCTTATTATTACTTGAGACGTCGTTCTATCCAGCTAAAATGAGTTTAAATCGAATTTATTAATTTTTGGTAATTTTAAAAAAGAGAGATTTTTATAATTACCAGATTAAAAATGCGAGATTTTTATAATTGCCCAGGCTAAACTGTAGGAGATACAAATTTCTAAATATGCTTATTATGGTTTCAGACGTCGTTCTATCCAGCTAAAATGAATTTAAAACGAATTTATTAATTTTTGGTAATTTTATAAATGCGAGATTTTTATAATTCTGCAGGCTAAACCGTAGGTGATACAAATTTCTACATGTCCTTATTATTACTTGAGACGTCGTTCTATGCAGCTAAAATGAGTTTAAATCGAATTTATTAATTTTTGGTAATTTTAAAAAAGGCAGATTTTTATAATTGCCAGATTAAAAATGCGAGATTTTTATAATTGCCCAGGCTAAACTGTAGGAGATACAAATTTCTAAATATGCTTATTATGGTTTCAGACGTCGTTCTATGCAGCTAAAATGAATTTAAAACGAATTCATTAATTTTTGGTAATTTTATAAATGCGAGATTTTTATAATTCTGCAGGCAAAACCGTAGGTGATACAAATTTCTAAATGTCCTTATTATTACTTAAGACGTCGTTCTATGCAGCTAAAATGAGTTTAAATCGAATTTATTAATTTTTGGTAATTTTAAAAAAGAGAGATTTTTATAATTGTCAGATTAAAAATTCGAGATTTTTATAATTGCCCAGGCTAAACTGTAGGAGATACAAATTTCTAAATATGCTTATTATGGTTTCAGACGTCGTTCTATACAGCTAAATTGAATTTAAAACGAATTTATTAATTTTTGGTAATTTTATAAATGCGAGATTTTTATAATTCTGCAGGCTAAACCGTAGGTGATACAAATTTCTAAATGTCCTTATTATTACTTAAGACGTCGTTCTATGCAGCTAAAATGAGTTTAAATCGAATTTATTAATTTTTGGTAATTTTAAAAAAGGCAGATTTTTATAATTGCCAGATTAAAAATGCGAGATTTTTATAATTGCCCAGCCTAAACTGTAGGAGATACAAATTTCTAAATATGCTTATTATGGTTTCAGACGTCGTTCTATGCAGCTAAAATGAATTTAAAACGAATTTATTAATTTTTGGTAATTTTATAAATGCGAGATTTTTATAATTCTGCAGGCTAAACCGTAGGAGATACAAATTTCTAAATGTCCTTATTATTACTTAAGACGTCGTTCTATGCAGCTAAAATGAGTTTAAATCGAATTTATTAATTTTTGGTGATTTTAGAAAAGGCAGATTTTTATAATTGCCAGATTAAAAATGCGAGATTTTTATAATTGCCCAGCCTAAACTGTAGGAGATACAAATTTCTAAATATGCTTATTATGGTTTCAGACGTCGTTCTATGCAGCTAAAATGAATTTAAAACGAATTTATTAATTTTTGGTAATTTTATAAATGCGAGATTTTTATAATTCTGCAGGCTAAACCGTAGGTGATACAAATTTCTAAATGTCCTTATTATTACTTAAGACGTCGTTCTATGCAGCTAAAATGAGTTTAAATCGAATTTATTAATTTTTGGTAATTTTAAAAAAGACAGATTTTTATAATTTATTGCCAGATTAAAAATGCGAGATTTTTATAATTGCCCAGGCTAAACTGTAGGAGATACAAATTTCTAAATATGCTTATTATGGTTTCAGACGTCGTTCTATGCAGCTAAAATGAATTTAAAACGAATTTATTAATTTTTGGTAATTTTATAAATGCGAGATTTTTATAATTCTGCAGGCTAAACCGTAGGTGATACAAATTTCTAAATGTCCTTATTATTACTTGAGACGTCGTTCTATCCAGCTAAAATGAGTTTAAATCGAATTTATTAATTTTTGGTAATTTTAAAAAAGAGAGATTTTTATAATTACCAGATTAAAAATGCGAGATTTTTATAATTGCCCAGGCTAAACTGTAGGAGATACAAATTTCTAAATATGCTTATTATGGTTTCAGACGTCGTTCTATGCAGCTAAAATGAATTTAAAACGAATTTATTAATTTTTGGTAATTTTATAAATGCGAGATTTTTATAATTCTGCAGGCTAAACCGTAGGTGATACAAATTTCTAAATGTCCTTATTATTACTTAAGACGTCGTTCTATGCAGCTAAAATGAGTTTAAATCGAATTTATTAATTTTTGGTAAATTTAAAAAAGGCAGATTTTTATAATTGCCAGATTAAAAATGCGAGATTTTTATAATTGCCCAGCCTAAACTGTAGGAGATACAAATTTCTAAATATGCTTATTATGGTTTCAGACGTCGTTCTATGCAGCTAAAATGAATTTAAAACGAATTTATTAATTTTTGGTAATTTTATAAATGCGAGATTTTTATAATTCTGCAGGCTAAACCGTAGGTGATACAAATTTCTAAATGTCCTTATTATTACTTAAGACGTCGTTCTATGCAGCTAAAATGAGTTTAAATCGAATTTATTAATTTTTGGTAATTTTAAAAAAGACAGATTTTTATAATTTATTGCCAGATTAAAAATGCGAGATTTTTATAATTGCCCAGGCTAAACTGTAGGAGATACAAATTTCTAAATATGCTTATTATGGTTTCAGACGTCGTTCTATGCAGCTAAAATGAATTTAAAACGAATTTATTAATTTTTGGTAATTTTATAAATGCGAGATTTTTATAATTCTGCAGGCTAAACCGTAGGTGATACAAATTTCTAAATGTCCTTATTATTACTTGAGACGTCGTTCTATCCAGCTAAAATGAGTTTAAATCGAATTTATTAATTTTTGGTAATTTTAAAAAAGAGAGATTTTTATAATTACCAGATTAAAAATGCGAGATTTTTATAATTGCCCAGGCTAAACTGTAGGAGATACAAATTTCTAAATATGCTTATTATGGTTTCAGACGTCGTTCTATCCAGCTAAAATGAATTTAAAACGAATTTATTAATTTTTGGTAATTTTATAAATGCGAGATTTTTATAATTCTGCAGGCTAAACCGTAGGTGATACAAATTTCTACATGTCCTTATTATTACTTGAGACGTCGTTCTATGCAGCTAAAATGAGTTTAAATCGAATTTAATAATTTTTGGTAATTTTAAAAAAGGCAGATTTTTATAATTGCCAGATTAAAAATGCGAGATTTTTATAATTGCCCAGGCTAAACTGTAGGAGATACAAATTTCTAAATATGCTTATTATGGTTTCAGACGTCGTTCTATGCAGCTAAAATGAATTTAAAACGAATTTATTAATTGTTGGTAATTTTATAAATGCGAGATTTTTATAATTCTGCAGGCAAAACCGTAGGTGATACAAATTTCTAAATGTCCTTATTATTACTTAAGACGTCGTTCTATGCAGCTAAAATGAGTTTAAATCGAATTTATTAATTTTTGGTAATTTTAAAAAAGAGAGATTTTTATAATTGTCAGATTAAAAATTCGAGATTTTTATAATTGCCCAGGCTAAACTGTAGGAGATACAAATTTCTAAATATGCTTATTATGGTTTCAGACGTCGTTCTATACAGCTAAAATGAATTTAAAACGAATTTATTAATTTTTGGTAATTTTATAAATGCGAGATTTTTATAATTCTGCAGGCTAAACCGTAGGTGATACAAATTTCTAAATGTCCTTATTATTACTTAAGACGTCGTTCTATGCAGCTAAAATGAGTTTAAATCGAATTTATTAATTTTTGGTAATTTTAAAAAAGGCAGATTTTTATAATTGCCAGATTAAAAATGCGAGATTTTTATAATTGCCCAGCCTAAACTGTAGGAGATACAAATTTCTAAATATGCTTATTATGGTTTCAGACGTCGTTCTATGCAGCTAAAATGAATTTAAAACGAATTTATTAATTTTTGGTAATTTTATAAATGCGAGATTTTTATAATTCTGCAGGCTAAACCGTAGGTGATACAAATTTCTAAATGTCCTTATTATTACTTAAGACGTCGTTCTATGCAGCTAAAATGAGTTTAAATCGAATTTATTAATTTTTGGTAATTTTAAAAAAGACAGATTTTTATAATTTATTGCCAGATTAAAAATGCGAGATTTTTATAATTGCCCAGGCTAAACTGTAGGAGATACAAATTTCTAAATATGCTTATTATGGTTTCAGACGTCGTTCTATGCAGCTAAAATGAATTTAAAACGAATTTATTAATTTTTGGTAATTTTATAAATGCGGGATTTTTATAATTCTGCAGGCTAAACCGTAGGTGATACAAATTTCTAAATGTCCTTATTATTACTTGAGACGTCGTTCTATCCAGCTAAAATGAGTTTAAATCGAATTTATTAATTTTTGGTAATTTTAAAAAAGAGAGATTTTTATAATTACCAGATTAAAAATGCGAGATTTTTATAATTGCCCAGGCTAAACTGTAGGAGATACAAATTTCTAAATATGCTTATTATGGTTTCAGACGTCGTTCTATCCAGCTAAAATGAATTTAAAACGAATTTATTAATTTTTGGTAATTTTATAAATGCGAGATTTTTATAATTCTGCAGGCTAAACCGTAGGTGATACAAATTTCTACATGTCCTTATTATTACTTGAGACGTCGTTCTATGCAGCTAAAATGAGTTTAAATCGAATTTATTAATTTTTGGTAATTTTAAAAAAGGCAGATTTTTATAATTGCCAGATTAAAAATGCGAGATTTTTATAATTGCCCAGGCTAAACTGTAGGAGATACAAATTTCTAAATATGCTTATTATGGTTTCAGACGTCGTTCTATGCAGCTAAAATGAATTTAAAACGAATTCATTAATTTTTGGTAATTTTATAAATGCGAGATTTTTATAATTCTGCAGGCAAAACCGTAGGTGATACAAATTTCTAAATGTCCTTATTATTACTTAAGACGTCGTTCTATGCAGCTAAAATGAGTTTAAATCGAATTTATTAATTTTTGGTAATTTTAAAAAAGAGAGATTTTTATAATTGTCAGATTAAAAATTCGAGATTTTTATAATTGCCCAGGCTAAACTGTAGGAGATACAAATTTCTAAATATGCTTATTATGGTTTCAGACGTCGTTCTATACAGCTAAATTGAATTTAAAACGAATTTATTAATTTTTGGTAATTTTATAAATGCGAGATTTTTATAATTCTGCAGGCTAAACCGTAGGTGATACAAATTTCTAAATGTCCTTATTATTACTTAAGACGTCGTTCTATGCAGCTAAAATGAGTTTAAATCGAATTTATTAATTTTTGGTAATTTTAAAAAAGGCAGATTTTTATAATTGCCAGATTAAAAATGCGAGATTTTTATAATTGCCCAGCCTAAACTGTAGGAGATACAAATTTCTAAATATGCTTATTATGGTTTCAGACGTCGTTCTATGCAGCTAAAATGAATTTAAAACGAATTTATTAATTTTTGGTAATTTTATAAATGCGAGATTTTTATAATTCTGCAGGCTAAACCGTAGGAGATACAAATTTCTAAATGTCCTTATTATTACTTAAGACGTCGTTCTATGCAGCTAAAATGAGTTTAAATCGAATTTATTAATTTTTGGTGATTTTAGAAAAGGCAGATTTTTATAATTGCCAGATTAAAAATGCGAGATTTTTATAATTGCCCAGCCTAAACTGTAGGAGATACAAATTTCTAAATATGCTTATTATGGTTTCAGACGTCGTTCTATGCAGCTAAAATGAATTTAAAACGAATTTATTAATTTTTGGTAATTTTATAAATGCGAGATTTTTATAATTCTGCAGGCTAAACCGTAGGTGATACAAATTTCTAAATGTCCTTATTATTACTTAAGACGTCGTTCTATGCAGCTAAAATGAGTTTAAATCGAATTTATTAATTTTTGGTAATTTTAAAAAAGACAGATTTTTATAATTTATTGCCAGATTAAAAATGCGAGATTTTTATAATTGCCCAGGCTAAACTGTAGGAGATACAAATTTCTAAATATGCTTATTATGGTTTCAGACGTCGTTCTATGCAGCTAAAATGAATTTAAAACGAATTTATTAATTTTTGGTAATTTTATAAATGCGAGATTTTTATAATTCTGCAGGCTAAACCGTAGGTGATACAAATTTCTAAATGTCCTTATTATTACTTGAGACGTCGTTCTATCCAGCTAAAATGAGTTTAAATCGAATTTATTAATTTTTGGTAATTTTAAAAAAGAGAGATTTTTATAATTACCAGATTAAAAATGCGAGATTTTTATAATTGCCCAGGCTAAACTGTAGGAGATACAAATTTCTAAATATGCTTATTATGGTTTCAGACGTCGTTCTATCCAGCTAAAATGAATTTAAAACGAATTTATTAATTTTTGGTAATTTTATAAATGCGAGATTTTTATAATTCTGCAGGCTAAACCGTAGGTGATACAAATTTCTAAATGTCCTTATTATTACTTAAGACGTCGTTCTATGCAGCTAAAATGAGTTTAAATCGAATTTATTAATTTTTGGTAAATTTAAAAAAGGCAGATTTTTATAATTGCCAGATTAAAAATGCGAGATTTTTATAATTGCCCAGCCTAAACTGTAGGAGATACAAATTTCTAAATATGCTTATTATGGTTTCAGACGTCGTTCTATGCAGCTAAAATGAATTTAAAACGAATTTATTAATTTTTGGTAATTTTATAAATGCGAGATTTTTATAATTCTGCAGGCTAAACCGTAGGTGATACAAATTTCTAAATGTCCTTATTATTACTTAAGACGTCGTTCTATGCAGCTAAAATGAGTTTAAATCGAATTTATTAATTTTTGGTAATTTTAAAAAAGACAGATTTTTATAATTTATTGCCAGATTAAAAATGCGAGATTTTTATAATTGCCCAGGCTAAACTGTAGGAGATACAAATTTCTAAATATGCTTATTATGGTTTCAGACGTCGTTCTATGCAGCTAAAATGAATTTAAAACGAATTTATTAATTTTTGGTAATTTTATAAATGCGAGATTTTTATAATTCTGCAGGCTAAACCGTAGGTGATACAAATTTCTAAATGTCCTTATTATTACTTGAGACGTCGTTCTATCCAGCTAAAATGAGTTTAAATCGAATTTATTAATTTTTGGTAATTTTAAAAAAGAGAGATTTTTATAATTACCAGATTAAAAATGCGAGATTTTTATAATTGCCCAGGCTAAACTGTAGGAGATACAAATTTCTAAATATGCTTATTATGGTTTCAGACGTCGTTCTATGCAGCTAAAATGAATTTAAAACGAATTTATTAATTTTTGGTAATTTTATAAATGCGAGATTTTTATAATTCTGCAGGCTAAACCGTAGGTGATACAAATTTCTAAATGTCCTTATTATTACTTGAGACGTCGTTCTATCCAGCTAAAATGAGTTTAAATCGAATTTATTAATTTTTGGTAATTTTAAAAAAGAGAGATTTTTATAATTGTCAGATTAAAAATTCGAGATTTTTATAATTGCCCAGGCTAAACTGTAGGAGATACAAATTTCTAAATATGCTTATTATGGTTTCAGACGTCGTTCTATACAGCTAAAATGAATTTAAAACGAATTTATTAATTTTTGGTAATTTTATAAATGCGAGATTTTTATAATTCTGCAGGCTAAACCGTAGGAGATACAAATTTCTAAATGTCCTTATTATTACTTAAGACGTCGTTCTATGCAGCTAAAATGAGTTTAAATCGAATTTATTAATTTTTGGTGATTTTAGAAAAGGCAGATTTTTATAATTGCCAGATTAAAAATGCGAGATTTTTATAATTGCCCAGCCTAAACTGTAGGAGATACAAATTTCTAAATATGCTTATTATGGTTTCAGACGTCGTTCTATGCAGCTAAAATGAATTTAAAACGAATTTATTAATTTTTGGTAATTTTATAAATGCGAGATTTTTATAATTCTGCAGGCTAAACCGTAGGTGATACAAATTTCTAAATGTCCTTATTATTACTTAAGACGTCGTTCTATGCAGCTAAAATGAGTTTAAATCGAATTTATTAATTTTTGGTAATTTTAAAAAAGACAGATTTTTATAATTTATTGCCAGATTAAAAATGCGAGATTTTTATAATTGCCCAGGCTAAACTGTAGGAGATACAAATTTCTAAATATGCTTATTATGGTTTCAGACGTCGTTCTATGCAGCTAAAATGAATTTAAAACGAATTTATTAATTTTTGGTAATTTTATAAATGCGAGATTTTTATAATTCTGCAGGCTAAACCGTAGGTGATACAAATTTCTAAATGTCCTTATTATTACTTGAGACGTCGTTCTATCCAGCTAAAATGAGTTTAAATCGAATTTATTAATTTTTGGTAATTTTAAAAAAGAGAGATTTTTATAATTACCAGATTAAAAATGCGAGATTTTTATAATTGCCCAGGCTAAACTGTAGGAGATACAAATTTCTAAATATGCTTATTATGGTTTCAGACGTCGTTCTATCCAGCTAAAATGAATTTAAAACGAATTTATTAATTTTTGGTAATTTTATAAATGCGAGATTTTTATAATTCTGCAGGCTAAACCGTAGGTGATACAAATTTCTAAATGTCCTTATTATTACTTAAGACGTCGTTCTATGCAGCTAAAATGAGTTTAAATCGAATTTATTAATTTTTGGTAATTTTAAAAAAGGCAGATTTTTATAATTGCCAGATTAAAAATGCGAGATTTTTATAATTGCCCAGGCTAAACTGTAGGAGATACAAATTTCTAAATATGCTTATTATGGTTTCAGACGTCGTTCTATGCAGCTAAAATGAATTTAAAACGAATTTATTAATTTTTGGTAATTTTATAAATGCGAGATTTTTATAATTCTGCAGGCTAAACCGTAGGTGATACAAATTTCTAAATGTCCTTATTATTACTTAAGACGTCGTTCTATGCAGCTAAAATGAGTTTAAATCGAATTTATTAATTTTTGGTAATTTTAAAAAAGAGAGATTTTTATAATTGTCAGATTAAAAATTCGAGATTTTTATAATTGCCCAGGCTAAACTGTAGGAGATACAAATTTCTAAATATGCTTATTATGGTTTCAGACGTCGTTCTATACAGCTAAAATGAATTTAAAACGAATTTATTAATTTTTGGTAATTTTATAAATGCGAGATTTTTATAATTCTGCAGGCTAAACCGTAGGTGATACAAATTTCTAAATGTCCTTATTATTACTTAAGACGTCGTTCTATGCAGCTAAAATGAGTTTAAATCGAATTTATTAATTTTTGGTAATTTTAAAAAAGGCAGATTTTTATAATTGCCAGATTAAAAATGCGAGATTTTTATAATTGCCCAGCCTAAACTGTAGGAGATACAAATTTCTAAATATGCTTATTATGGTTTCAGACGTCGTTCTATGCAGCTAAAATGAATTTAAAACGAATTTATTAATTTTTGGTAATTTTATAAATGCGAGATTTTTATAATTCTGCAGGCTAAACCGTAGGAGATACAAATTTCTAAATGTCCTTATTATTACTTAAGACGTCGTTCTATGCAGCTAAAATGAGTTTAAATCGAATTTATTAATTTTTGGTGATTTTAGAAAAGGCAGATTTTTATAATTGCCAGATTAAAAATGCGAGATTTTTATAATTGCCCAGCCTAAACTGTAGGAGATACAAATTTCTAAATATGCTTATTATGGTTTCAGACGTCGTTCTATGCAGCTAAAATGAATTTAAAACGAATTTATTAATTTTTGGTAATTTTATAAATGCGAGATTTTTATAATTCTGCAGGCTAAACCGTAGGTGATACAAATTTCTAAATGTCCTTATTATTACTTAAGACGTCGTTCTATGCAGCTAAAATGAGTTTAAATCGAATTTATTAATTTTTGGTAATTTTAAAAAAGACAGATTTTTATAATTTATTGCCAGATTAAAAATGCGAGATTTTTATAATTGCCCAGGCTAAACTGTAGGAGATACAAATTTCTAAATATGCTTATTATGGTTTCAGACGTCGTTCTATGCAGCTAAAATGAATTTAAAACGAATTTATTAATTTTTGGTAATTTTATAAATGCGAGATTTTTATAATTCTGCAGGCTAAACCGTAGGTGATACAAATTTCTAAATGTCCTTATTATTACTTGAGACGTCGTTCTATCCAGCTAAAATGAGTTTAAATCGAATTTATTAATTTTTGGTAATTTTAAAAAAGAGAGATTTTTATAATTACCAGATTAAAAATGCGAGATTTTTATAATTGCCCAGGCTAAACTGTAGGAGATACAAATTTCTAAATATGCTTATTATGGTTTCAGACGTCGTTCTATCCAGCTAAAATGAATTTAAAACGAATTTATTAATTTTTGGTAATTTTATAAATGCGAGATTTTTATAATTCTGCAGGCTAAACCGTAGGTGATACAAATTTCTACATGTCCTTATTATTACTTGAGACGTCGTTCTATGCAGCTAAAATGAGTTTAAATCGAATTTATTAATTTTTGGTAATTTTAAAAAAGAGAGATTTTTATAATTGTCAGATTAAAAATTCGAGATTTTTATAATTGCCCAGGCTAAACTGTAGGAGATACAAATTTCTAAATATGCTTATTATGGTTTCAGACGTCGTTCTATACAGCTAAAATGAATTTAAAACGAATTTATTAATTTTTGGTAATTTTATAAATGCGAGATTTTTATAATTCTGCAGGCTAAACCGTAGGTGATACAAATTTCTAAATGTCCTTATTATTACTTAAGACGTCGTTCTATGCAGCTAAAATGAGTTTAAATCGAATTTATTAATTTTTGGTAATTTTAAAAAAGGCAGATTTTTATAATTGCCAGATTAAAAATGCGAGATTTTTATAATTGCCCAGCCTAAACTGTAGGAGATACAAATTTCTAAATATGCTTATTATGGTTTCAGACGTCGTTCTATGCAGCTAAAATGAATTTAAAACGAATTTATTAATTTTTGGTAATTTTATAAATGCGAGATTTTTATAATTCTGCAGGCTAAACCGTAGGAGATACAAATTTCTAAATGTCCTTATTATTACTTAAGACGTCGTTCTATGCAGCTAAAATGAGTTTAAATCGAATTTATTAATTTTTGGTGATTTTAGAAAAGGCAGATTTTTATAATTGCCAGATTAAAAATGCGAGATTTTTATAATTGCCCAGCCTAAACTGTAGGAGATACAAATTTCTAAATATGCTTATTATGGTTTCAGACGTCGTTCTATACAGCTAAAATGAATTTAAAACGAATTTATTAATTTTTGGTAATTTTATAAATGCGAGATTTTTATAATTCTGCAGGCTAAACCGTAGGTGATACAAATTTCTAAATGTCCTTATTATTACTTAAGACGTCGTTCTATGCAGCTAAAATGAGTTTAAATCGAATTTATTAATTTTTGGTAATTTTAAAAAAGACAGATTTTTATAATTTATTGCCAGATTAAAAATGCGAGATTTTTATAATTGCCCAGGCTAAACTGTAGGAGATACAAATTTCTAAATATGCTTATTATGGTTTCAGACGTCGTTCTATGCAGCTAAAATGAATTTAAAACGAATTTATTAATTTTTGGTAATTTTATAAATGCGAGATTTTTATAATTCTGCAGGCTAAACCGTAGGTGATACAAATTTCTAAATGTCCTTATTATTACTTGAGACGTCGTTCTATCCAGCTAAAATGAGTTTAAATCGAATTTATTAATTTTTGGTAATTTTAAAAAAGAGAGATTTTTATAATT
The DNA here is from genome assembly GCA_963082815.1 of Melanotus villosus. Taxonomy (NCBI): domain Eukaryota; kingdom Metazoa; phylum Arthropoda; class Insecta; order Coleoptera; family Elateridae; genus Melanotus; species Melanotus villosus. The sequence continues at coordinate 17,515,975 of OY720427.1, forward strand.
ACCAGATTAAAAATGCGAGATTTTTATAATTGCCCAGGCTAAACTGTAGGAGATACAAATTTCTAAATATGCTTATTATGGTTTCAGACGTCGTTCTATCCAGCTAAAATGAATTTAAAACGAATTTATTAATTTTTGGTAATTTTATAAATGCGAGATTTTTATAATTCTGCAGGCTAAACCGTAGGTGATACAAATTTCTAAATGTCCTTATTATTACTTAAGACGTCGTTCTATGCAGCTAAAATGAGTTTAAATCGAATTTATTAATTTTTGGTAATTTTAAAAAAGGCAGATTTTTATAATTGCCAGATTAAAAATGCGAGATTTTTATAATTGCCCAGGCTAAACTGTAGGAGATACAAATTTCTAAATATGCTTATTATGGTTTCAGACGTCGTTCTATGCAGCTAAAATGAATTTAAAACGAATTTATTAATTTTTGGTAATTTTATAAATGCGAGATTTTTATAATTCTGCAGGCTAAACCGTAGGTGATACAAATTTCTAAATGTCCTTATTATTACTTAAGACGTCGTTCTATGCAGCTAAAATGAGTTTAAATCGAATTTATTAATTTTTGGTAATTTTAAAAAAGAGAGATTTTTATAATTGTCAGATTAAAAATTCGAGATTTTTATAATTGCCCAGGCTAAACTGTAGGAGATACAAATTTCTAAATATGCTTATTATGGTTTCAGACGTCGTTCTATACAGCTAAAATGAATTTAAAACGAATTTATTAATTTTTGGTAATTTTATAAATGCGAGATTTTTATAATTCTGCAGGCTAAACCGTAGGTGATACAAATTTCTAAATGTCCTTATTATTACTTAAGACGTCGTTCTATGCAGCTAAAATGAGTTTAAATCGAATTTATTAATTTTTGGTAATTTTAAAAAAGGCAGATTTTTATAATTGCCAGATTAAAAATGCGAGATTTTTATAATTGCCCAGCCTAAACTGTAGGAGATACAAATTTCTAAATATGCTTATTATGGTTTCAGACGTCGTTCTATGCAGCTAAAATGAATTTAAAACGAATTTATTAATTTTTGGTAATTTTATAAATGCGAGATTTTTATAATTCTGCAGGCTAAACCGTAGGAGATACAAATTTCTAAATGTCCTTATTATTACTTAAGACGTCGTTCTATGCAGCTAAAATGAGTTTAAATCGAATTTATTAATTTTTGGTGATTTTAGAAAAGGCAGATTTTTATAATTGCCAGATTAAAAATGCGAGATTTTTATAATTGCCCAGCCTAAACTGTAGGAGATACAAATTTCTAAATATGCTTATTATGGTTTCAGACGTCGTTCTATGCAGCTAAAATGAATTTAAAACGAATTTATTAATTTTTGGTAATTTTATAAATGCGAGATTTTTATAATTCTGCAGGCTAAACCGTAGGTGATACAAATTTCTAAATGTCCTTATTATTACTTAAGACGTCGTTCTATGCAGCTAAAATGAGTTTAAATCGAATTTATTAATTTTTGGTAATTTTAAAAAAGACAGATTTTTATAATTTATTGCCAGATTAAAAATGCGAGATTTTTATAATTGCCCAGGCTAAACTGTAGGAGATACAAATTTCTAAATATGCTTATTATGGTTTCAGACGTCGTTCTATGCAGCTAAAATGAATTTAAAACGAATTTATTAATTTTTGGTAATTTTATAAATGCGAGATTTTTATAATTCTGCAGGCTAAACCGTAGGTGATACAAATTTCTAAATGTCCTTATTATTACTTGAGACGTCGTTCTATCCAGCTAAAATGAGTTTAAATCGAATTTATTAATTTTTGGTAATTTTAAAAAAGAGAGATTTTTATAATTACCAGATTAAAAATGCGAGATTTTTATAATTGCCCAGGCTAAACTGTAGGAGATACAAATTTCTAAATATGCTTATTATGGTTTCAGACGTCGTTCTATCCAGCTAAAATGAATTTAAAACGAATTTATTAATTTTTGGTAATTTTATAAATGCGAGATTTTTATAATTCTGCAGGCTAAACCGTAGGTGATACAAATTTCTAAATGTCCTTATTATTACTTAAGACGTCGTTCTATGCAGCTAAAATGAGTTTAAATCGAATTTATTAATTTTTGGTAATTTTAAAAAAGGCAGATTTTTATAATTGCCAGATTAAAAATGCGAGATTTTTATAATTGCCCAGCCTAAACTGTAGGAGATACAAATTTCTAAATATGCTTATTATGGTTTCAGACGTCGTTCTATGCAGCTAAAATGAATTTAAAACGAATTTATTAATTTTTGGTAATTTTATAAATGCGAGATTTTTATAATTCTGCAGGCTAAACCGTAGGTGATACAAATTTCTAAATGTCCTTATTATTACTTAAGACGTCGTTCTATGCAGCTAAAATGAGTTTAAATCGAATTTATTAATTTTTGGTAATTTTAAAAAAGACAGATTTTTATAATTTATTGCCAGATTAAAAATGCGAGATTTTTATAATTGCCCAGGCTAAACTGTAGGAGATACAAATTTCTAAATATGCTTATTATGGTTTCAGACGTCGTTCTATGCAGCTAAAATGAATTTAAAACGAATTTATTAATTTTTGGTAATTTTATAAATGCGAGATTTTTATAATTCTGCAGGCTAAACCGTAGGTGATACAAATTTCTAAATGTCCTTATTATTACTTGAGACGTCGTTCTATCCAGCTAAAATGAGTTTAAATCGAATTTATTAATTTTTGGTAATTTTAAAAAAGAGAGATTTTTATAATTACCAGATTAAAAATGCGAGATTTTTATAATTGCCCAGGCTAAACTGTAGGAGATACAAATTTCTAAATATGCTTATTATGGTTTCAGACGTCGTTCTATCCAGCTAAAATGAATTTAAAACGAATTTATTAATTTTTGGTAATTTTATAAATGCGAGATTTTTATAATTCTGCAGGCTAAACCGTAGGTGATACAAATTTCTACATGTCCTTATTATTACTTGAGACGTCGTTCTATGCAGCTAAAATGAGTTTAAATCGAATTTATTAATTTTTGGTAATTTTAAAAAAGGCAGATTTTTATAATTGCCAGATTAAAAATGCGAGATTTTTATAATTGCCCAGGCTAAACTGTAGGAGATACAAATTTCTAAATATGCTTATTATGGTTTCAGACGTCGTTCTATGCAGCTAAAATGAATTTAAAACGAATTTATTAATTTTTGGTAATTTTATAAATGCGAGATTTTTATAATTCTGCAGGCAAAACCGTAGGTGATACAAATTTCTAAATGACCTTATTATTACTTAAGACGTCGTTCTATGCAGCTAAAATGAATTTAAAACGAATTTATTAATTTTTGGTAATTTTATAAATGCGAGATTTTTATAATTCTGCAGGCTAAACCGTAGGTGATACAAATTTCTAAATGTCCTTATTATTACTTGAGACGTCGTTCTATCCAGCTAAAATGAGTTTAAATCGAATTTATTAATTTTTGGTAATTTTAAAAAAGAGAGATTTTTATAATTACCAGATTAAAAATGCGAGATTTTTATAATTGCCCAGGCTAAACTGTAGGAGATACAAATTTCTAAATATGCTTATTATGGTTTCAGACGTCGTTCTATCCAGCTAAAATGAATTTAAAACGAATTTATTAATTTTTGGTAATTTTATAAATGCGAGATTTTTATAATTCTGCAGGCTAAACCGTAGGTGATACAAATTTCTAAATGTCCTTATTATTACTTAAGACGTCGTTCTATGCAGCTAAAATGAGTTTAAATCGAATTTATTAATTTTTGGTAATTTTAAAAAAGGCAGATTTTTATAATTGCCAGATTAAAAATGCGAGATTTTTATAATTGCCCAGGCTAAACTGTAGGAGATACAAATTTCTAAATATGCTTATTATGGTTTCAGACGTCGTTCTATGCAGCTAAAATGAATTTAAAACGAATTTATTAATTTTTGGTAATTTTATAAATGCGAGATTTTTATAATTCTGCAGGCTAAACCGTAGGTGATACAAATTTCTAAATGTCCTTATTATTACTTAAGACGTCGTTCTATGCAGCTAAAATGAGTTTAAATCGAATTTATTAATTTTTGGTAATTTTAAAAAAGAGAGATTTTTATAATTGTCAGATTAAAAATTCGAGATTTTTATAATTGCCCAGGCTAAACTGTAGGAGATACAAATTTCTAAATATGCTTATTATGGTTTCAGACGTCGTTCTATACAGCTAAAATGAATTTAAAACGAATTTATTAATTTTTGGTAATTTTATAAATGCGAGATTTTTATAATTCTGCAGGCTAAACCGTAGGTGATACAAATTTCTAAATGTCCTTATTATTACTTAAGACGTCGTTCTATGCAGCTAAAATGAGTTTAAATCGAATTTATTAATTTTTGGTAATTTTAAAAAAGGCAGATTTTTATAATTGCCAGATTAAAAATGCGAGATTTTTATAATTGCCCAGCCTAAACTGTAGGAGATACAAATTTCTAAATATGCTTATTATGGTTTCAGACGTCGTTCTATGCAGCTAAAATGAATTTAAAACGAATTTATTAATTTTTGGTAATTTTATAAATGCGAGATTTTTATAATTCTGCAGGCTAAACCGTAGGAGATACAAATTTCTAAATGTCCTTATTATTACTTAAGACGTCGTTCTATGCAGCTAAAATGAGTTTAAATCGAATTTATTAATTTTTGGTGATTTTAGAAAAGGCAGATTTTTATAATTGCCAGATTAAAAATGCGAGATTTTTATAATTGCCCAGCCTAAACTGTAGGAGATACAAATTTCTAAATATGCTTATTATGGTTTCAGACGTCGTTCTATGCAGCTAAAATGAATTTAAAACGAATTTATTAATTTTTGGTAATTTTATAAATGCGAGATTTTTATAATTCTGCAGGCTAAACCGTAGGTGATACAAATTTCTAAATGTCCTTATTATTACTTAAGACGTCGTTCTATGCAGCTAAAATGAGTTTAAATCGAATTTATTAATTTTTGGTAATTTTAAAAAAGACAGATTTTTATAATTTATTGCCAGATTAAAAATGCGAGATTTTTATAATTGCCCAGGCTAAACTGTAGGAGATACAAATTTCTAAATATGCTTATTATGGTTTCAGACGTCGTTCTATGCAGCTAAAATGAATTTAAAACGAATTTATTAATTTTTGGTAATTTTATAAATGCGAGATTTTTATAATTCTGCAGGCTAAACCGTAGGTGATACAAATTTCTAAATGTCCTTATTATTACTTGAGACGTCGTTCTATCCAGCTAAAATGAGTTTAAATCGAATTTATTAATTTTTGGTAATTTTAAAAAAGAGAGATTTTTATAATTACCAGATTAAAAATGCGAGATTTTTATAATTGCCCAGGCTAAACTGTAGGAGATACAAATTTCTAAATATGCTTATTATGGTTTCAGACGTCGTTCTATCCAGCTAAAATGAATTTAAAACGAATTTATTAATTTTTGGTAATTTTATAAATGCGAGATTTTTATAATTCTGCAGGCTAAACCGTAGGTGATACAAATTTCTAAATGTCCTTATTATTACTTAAGACGTCGTTCTATGCAGCTAAAATGAGTTTAAATCGAATTTATTAATTTTTGGTAATTTTAAAAAAGGCAGATTTTTATAATTGCCAGATTAAAAATGCGAGATTTTTATAATTGCCCAGCCTAAACTGTAGGAGATACAAATTTCTAAATATGCTTATTATGGTTTCAGACGTCGTTCTATGCAGCTAAAATGAATTTAAAACGAATTTATTAATTTTTGGTAATTTTATAAATGCGAGATTTTTATAATTCTGCAGGCTAAACCGTAGGTGATACAAATTTCTAAATGTCCTTATTATTACTTAAGACGTCGTTCTATGCAGCTAAAATGAGTTTAAATCGAATTTATTAATTTTTGGTAATTTTAAAAAAGACAGATTTTTATAATTTATTGCCAGATTAAAAATGCGAGATTTTTATAATTGCCCAGGCTAAACTGTAGGAGATACAAATTTCTAAATATGCTTATTATGGTTTCAGACGTCGTTCTATGCAGCTAAAATGAATTTAAAACGAATTTATTAATTTTTGGTAATTTTATAAATGCGAGATTTTTATAATTCTGCAGGCTAAACCGTAGGTGATACAAATTTCTAAATGTCCTTATTATTACTTGAGACGTCGTTCTATCCAGCTAAAATGAGTTTAAATCGAATTTATTAATTTTTGGTAATTTTAAAAAAGAGAGATTTTTATAATTACCAGATTAAAAATGCGAGATTTTTATAATTGCCCAGGCTAAACTGTAGGAGATACAAATTTCTAAATATGCTTATTATGGTTTCAGACGTCGTTCTATCCAGCTAAAATGAATTTAAAACGAATTTATTAATTTTTGGTAATTTTATAAATGCGAGATTTTTATAATTCTGCAGGCTAAACCGTAGGTGATACAAATTTCTACATGTCCTTATTATTACTTGAGACGTCGTTCTATGCAGCTAAAATGAGTTTAAATCGAATTTATTAATTTTTGGTAATTTTAAAAAAGGCAGATTTTTATAATTGCCAGATTAAAAATGCGAGATTTTTATAATTGCCCAGGCTAAACTGTAGGAGATACAAATTTCTAAATATGCTTATTATGGTTTCAGACGTCGTTCTATGCAGCTAAAATGAATTTAAAACGAATTTATTAATTTTTGGTAATTTTATAAATGCGAGATTTTTATAATTCTGCAGGCAAAACCGTAGGTGATACAAATTTCTAAATGACCTTATTATTACTTAAGACGTCGTTCTATGCAGCTAAAATGAGTTTAAATCGAATTTATTAATTTTTGGTAATTTTAAAAAAGACAGATTTTTATAATTTATTGCCAGATTAAAAATGCGAGATTTTTATAATTGCCCAGGCTAAACTGTAGGAGATACAAATTTCTAAATATGCTTATTATGGTTTCAGACGTCGTTCTATGCAGCTAAAATGAATTTAAAACGAATTTATTAATTTTTGGTAATTTTATAAATGCGAGATTTTTATAATTCTGCAGGCTAAACCGTAGGTGATACAAATTTCTAAATGTCCTTATTATTACTTGAGACGTCGTTCTATCCAGCTAAAATGAGTTTAAATCGAATTTATTAATTTTTGGTAATTTTAAAAAAGAGAGATTTTTATAATTACCAGATTAAAAATGCGAGATTTTTATAATTGCCCAGGCTAAACTGTAGGAGATACAAATTTCTAAATATGCTTATTATGGTTTCAGACGTCGTTCTATCCAGCTAAAATGAATTTAAAACGAATTTATTAATTTTTGGTAATTTTATAAATGCGAGATTTTTATAATTCTGCAGGCTAAACCGTAGGTGATACAAATTTCTACATGTCCTTATTATTACTTGAGACGTCGTTCTATGCAGCTAAAATGAGTTTAAATCGAATTTATTAATTTTTGGTAATTTTAAAAAAGGCAGATTTTTATAATTGCCAGATTAAAAATGCGAGATTTTTATAATTGCCCAGGCTAAACTGTAGGAGATACAAATTTCTAAATATGCTTATTATGGTTTCAGACGTCGTTCTATGCAGCTAAAATGAATTTAAAACGAATTTATTAATTTTTGGTAATTTTATAAATGCGAGATTTTTATAATTCTGCAGGCAAAACCGTAGGTGATACAAATTTCTAAATGTCCTTATTATTACTTAAGACGTCGTTCTATGCAGCTAAAATGAGTTTAAATCGAATTTATTAATTTTTGGTAATTTTAAAAAAGAGAGATTTTTATAATTGTCAGATTAAAAATTCGAGATTTTTATAATTGCCCAGGCTAAACTGTAGGAGATACAAATTTCTAAATATGCTTATTATGGTTTCAGACGTCGTTCTATACAGCTAAAATGAATTTAAAACGAATTTATTAATTTTTGGTAATTTTATAAATGCGAGATTTTTATAATTCTGCAGGCTAAACCGTAGGTGATACAAATTTCTAAATGTCCTTATTATTACTTAAGACGTCGTTCTATGCAGCTAAAATGAGTTTAAATCGAATTTATTAATTTTTGGTAATTTTAAAAAAGGCAGATTTTTATAATTGCCAGATTAAAAATGCGAGATTTTTATAATTGCCCAGCCTAAACTGTAGGAGATACAAATTTCTAAATATGCTTATTATGGTTTCAGACGTCGTTCTATGCAGCTAAAATGAATTTAAAACGAATTTATTAATTTTTGGTAATTTTATAAATGCGAGATTTTTATAATTCTGCAGGCTAAACCGTAGGAGATACAAATTTCTAAATGTCCTTATTATTACTTAAGACGTCGTTCTATGCAGCTAAAATGAGTTTAAATCGAATTTATTAATTTTTGGTGATTTTAGAAAAGGCAGATTTTTATAATTGCCAGATTAAAAATGCGAGATTTTTATAATTGCCCAGCCTAAACTGTAGGAGATACAAATTTCTAAATATGCTTATTATGGTTTCAGACGTCGTTCTATGCAGCTAAAATGAATTTAAAACGAATTTATTAATTTTTGGTAATTTTATAAATGCGAGATTTTTATAATTCTGCAGGCTAAACCGTAGGTGATACAAATTTCTAAATGTCCTTATTATTACTTAAGACGTCGTTCTATGCAGCTAAAATGAGTTTAAATCGAATTTATTAATTTTTGGTAATTTTAAAAAAGACAGATTTTTATAATTTATTGCCAGATTAAAAATGCGAGATTTTTATAATTGCCCAGGCTAAACTGTAGGAGATACAAATTTCTAAATATGCTTATTATGGTTTCAGACGTCGTTCTATGCAGCTAAAATGAATTTAAAACGAATTTATTAATTTTTGGTAATTTTATAAATGCGAGATTTTTATAATTCTGCAGGCTAAACCGTAGGTGATACAAATTTCTAAATGTCCTTATTATTACTTGAGACGTCGTTCTATCCAGCTAAAATGAGTTTAAATCGAATTTATTAATTTTTGGTAATTTTAAAAAAGAGAGATTTTTATAATTACCAGATTAAAAATGCGAGATTTTTATAATTGCCCAGGCTAAACTGTAGGAGATACAAATTTCTAAATATGCTTATTATGGTTTCAGACGTCGTTCTATCCAGCTAAAATGAATTTAAAACGAATTTATTAATTTTTGGTAATTTTATAAATGCGAGATTTTTATAATTCTGCAGGCTAAACCGTAGGTGATACAAATTTCTACATGTCCTTATTATTACTTGAGACGTCGTTCTATGCAGCTAAAATGAGTTTAAATCGAATTTATTAATTTTTGGTAATTTTAAAAAAGGCAGATTTTTATAATTGCCAGATTAAAAATGCGAGATTTTTATAATTGCCCAGGCTAAACTGTGGGAGATACAAATTTCTAAATATGCTTATTATGGTTTCAGACGTCGTTCTATGCAGCTAAAATGAATTTAAAACGAATTTATTAATTTTTGGTAATTTTATAAATGCGAGATTTTTATAATTCTGCAGGCAAAACCGTAGGTGATACAAATTTCTAAATGTCCTTATTATTACTTAAGACGTCGTTCTATGCAGCTAAAATGAGTTTAAATCGAATTTATTAATTTTTGGTAATTTTAAAAAAGAGAGATTTTTATAATTGTCAGATTAAAAATTCGAGATTTTTATAATTGCCCAGGCTAAACTGTAGGAGATACAAATTTCTAAATATGCTTATTATGGTTTCAGACGTCGTTCTATACAGCTAAAATGAATTTAAAACGAATTTATTAATTTTTGGTAATTTTATAAATGCGAGATTTTTATAATTCTGCAGGCTAAACCGTAGGTGATACAAATTTCTAAATGTCCTTATTATTACTTAAGACGTCGTTCTATACAGCTAAAATGAGTTTAAATCGAATTTATTAATTTTTGGTAATTTTAAAAAAGGCAGATTTTTATAATTGCCAGATTAAAAATGCGAGATTTTTATAATTGCCCAGCCTAAACTGTAGGAGATACAAATTTCTAAATATGCTTATTATGGTTTCAGACGTCGTTCTATGCAGCTAAAATGAATTTAAAACGAATTTATTAATTTTTGGTAATTTTATAAATGCGAGATTTTTATAATTCTGCAGGCTAAACCGTAGGAGATACAAATTTCTAAATGTCCTTATTATTACTTAAGACGTCGTTCTATGCAGCTAAAATGAGTTTAAATCGAATTTATTAATTTTTGGTGATTTTAGAAAAGGCAGATTTTTATAATTGCCAGATTAAAAATGCGAGATTTTTATAATTGCCCAGCCTAAACTGTAGGAGATACAAATTTCTAAATATGCTTATTATGGTTTCAGACGTCGTTCTATGCAGCTAAAATGAATTTAAAACGAATTTATTAATTTTTGGTAATTTTATAAATGCGAGATTTTTATAATTCTGCAGGCTAAACCGTAGGTGATACAAATTTCTAAATGTCCTTATTATTACTTAAGACGTCGTTCTATGCAGCTAAAATGAGTTTAAAACGAATTTATTAATTTTTGGTAATTTTAAAAAAGACAGATTTTTATAATTTATTGCCAGATTAAAAATGCGAGATTTTTATAATTGCCCAGGCTAAACTGTAGGAGATACAAATTTCTAAATATGCTTATTATGGTTTCAGACGTCGTTCTATGCAGCTAAAATGAATTTAAAACGAATTTATTAATTTTTGGTAATTTTATAAATGCGAGATTTTTATAATTCTGCAGGCTAAACCGTAGGTGATACAAATTTCTAAATGTCCTTATTATTACTTCAGACGTCGTTCTATCCAGCTAAAATGAGTTTAAATCGAATTTATTAATTTTTGGTAATTTTAAAAAAGAGAGATTTTTATAATTACCAGATTAAAAATGCGAGATTTTTATAATTGCCCAGGCTAAACTGTAGGAGATACAAATTTCTAAATATGCTTATTATGGTTTCAGACGTCGTTCTATCCAGCTAAAATGAATTTAAAACGAATTTATTAATTTTTGGTAATTTTATAAATGCGAGATTTTTATAATTCTGCAGGCTAAACCGTAGGTGATACAAATTTCTAAATGTCCTTATTATTACTTGAGACGTCGTTCTATGCAGCTAAAATGAGTTTAAATCGAATTTATTAATTTTTGGTAATTTTAAAAAAGGCAGATTTTTATAATTGCCAGATTAAAAATGCGAGATTTTTATAATTGCCCAGGCTAAACTGTAGGAGATACAAATTTCTAAATATGCTTATTATGGTCTCAGACGTCGTTCTATGCAGCTAAAATGAATTTAAAACGAATTTATTAATTTTTGGTAATTTTATAAATGCGAGATTTTTATAATTCTGCAGGCAAAACCGTAGGTGATACAAATTTCTAAATGTCCTTATTATTACTTAAGACGTCGTTCTATGCAGCTAAAATGAGTTTAAATCGAATTTATTAATTTTTGGTAATTTTAAAAAAGAGAGATTTTTATAATTGTCAGATTAAAAATTCGAGATTTTTATAATTGCCCAGGCTAAACTGTAGGAGATACAAATTTCTAAATATGCTTATTATGGTTTCAGACGTCGTTCTATACAGCTAAAATGAATTTAAAACGAATTTATTAATTTTTGGTAATTTTATAAATGCGAGATTTTTATAATTCTGCAGGCTAAACCGTAGGTGATACAAATTTCTAAATGTCCTTATTATTACTTGAGACGTCGTTCTATGCAGCTAAAATGAGTTTAAATCGAATTTATTAATTTTTGGTAATTTTAAAAAAGGCAGATTTTTATATTGCCAGATTAAAAATGAGTGATTTTTATATTTGCCCAGGCTAAACTGTAGGAGATACAAATTTCTAAATATGCTTATTCTGGTGTCAGACGTCGTTCTATCCAGCTAAAATGAATTTAAAACGAATTTATTAATTTTTGGTAATTTTATAAATGCGAGATTTTTATAATTCTGCAGGCTAAACCGTAGGTGATACAAATTTCTAAATGTCCTTATTATTACTTAAGACGTCGTTCTATGCAGCTAAAATGAGTTTAAATCGAATTTATTAATTTTTGGTAATTTTAAAAAAGAGAGATTTTTATAATTGCCGCATTAAAAATGCGAGATTTTTATAATTGCCCAGGCTAAACTGTAGGAGATACAAATTTCTAAATATGCTTATTATGGTTTCAGACGTCGTTCTATACAGCTAAAATGAATTTAAAACGAATTTATTAATTTTTGGTAATTTTATAAATGCGAGATTTTTATAATTCTGCAGGCTAAACCGTAGGTGATACAAATTTCTAAATGTCCTTATTATTACTTGAGACGTCGTTCTATGCAGCTAAAATGAGGTTAAATCGAATTTATTAATTTTTGGTAATTTTAAAAAAGAGAGATTTTTATAATTCCCATATTAAAAATGCGAGATTTTTATAATTGCCCAGGCTAAACTGTAGGAGATACGCATTTCTAAATAAGCTTATTGTGGTTTCAGACGTCGTTCTATGCAGCTAAAATGAATTTAAAGCGAATTTATTAATTTTTGGCAATTTTATAAATGCGAGATTTTTATAATTCCCCAGGCTAAACCGTAGGTGATACAAATTTCTAAATGTCCTTATTATTATTTAAGATGTCGTTCTATGCAGCTAAAATGAGTTTAAATCGAATTTATTAATTTTTGGTAATTTTAAAAAAGAGAGATTTTTATAATTGCCAGATTAAAAATGCAAGATTTTTATAATTGCCCAGGCTAAACCGTAGGAGATACAAATTTCTAAATATGCTTATTATGGTTTCAGACGTCGTTCTATACAGCTAAAATGAATTTAAAACGAATTTATTAATTTTTGGTAATTTTATAAATGCGAGATTTTTATAATTCTGCAGGCTAAACCGTAGGTGATACAAATTTCTAAATGTCCTTATTATTACTTAAGGCGTCGTTCTATGCACCTAAAATGAGTTTAAATCGAATTTATTAATTTTTGGTAATTTTAAAGAAGACAGATTTTTATAATTGCCAGATTAAAAATGCGAGATTTTTATAATTGCCCAGGCTAAACTGTAGGAGATACAAATTTCTAAATATGCTTATTATGGTTTCAGACGTCGTTCTATGCAGCTAAAATGAATTTAAAGCGAATTTATTAATTTTTGGCAATTTTAAAAAAAGGCAGATTTTTATAATTGCCAGATTAAAAATGCTAGATTTTTATAATTGCCCAGGCTAAACTGTAGGAGATACAAATTTCTAAATATGCTTATTATGGTTTCAGACGTCGTTCTATGCAGCTAAAATGAGTTTAAATCGAATTTATTAATTTTTGGTAATTTTATAAATGCGAGATTTTTATAATTCTGCAGGCTAAACCGTAGGTGATACAAATTTCTAAATGTCCTTATTATTACTTAAGACGTCGTTCTATGCAGCTAAAATGAGTTTAAATCGAATTTATTAATTTTTGATAATTTTATAAGAGAGAGATTTTTATAATTGCCAGATTAAAAATGCGAGATTTTTATAATTGCCCAGGCTAAACTGTAGGAGATACAAATTTCTAAATATGCTTATTATGGTTTCAGACGTCTTTCTATCCAGCTAAAATGAATTTAAAACGAATTTATTAATTTTTGGTAATTTTATAAATGCGAGATTTTTATAATTCTGCAGGCTAAACCGTAGGTGATACAAATTTCTAAATGTCCTTATTATTACTTAAGACGTCGTTCTATGCAGCTAAAATGAGTTTAAATCGAATTTATTAATTTTTGGTAAGTTTAAAAAAGACAGATTTTTATAATTGCCAGATTAAAAATGCGAGATTTTTATAATTGCCCAGGCTAAACTGTAGGAGATACAAATTTCTAAATATGCTTATTATGGTTTCAGACGTCGTTCTATGCAGCTAAAATGAATTTAAAACGAATTTATTAATTTTTGGTAATTTTAAAAAAGAGAGATTTTTATAATTGCCAGATTAAAAATACGAGATTTTTATAATTGCCCAGGCTAAACTGTAGGAGATACGCATTTCTAAATATTCTTATTGTGGTTTCAGACGTCGTTCTATCCAGCTAAAATGAATTTAAATCGAATTTATTAATTTTTGGTAATTTTATAAATGCGAGATTTTTATAATTCCCCAGGCTAAACCGTAGGTGATACAAATTTCTAAATGTCCTTATTATTATTTAAGACGTCGTTCTATGCAGCTAAAATGAGTTTAAATCGAATTTATTTATTTTTGGTAATTTTAAAAAAGAGAGATTTTTATAATTGCCAGATTAAAAATGCGAGATTTTTATAATTGCCCAGGCTAAACTGTAGGAGATACGCATTTCTAAATATTCTTATTGTGGTTTCAGACGTCGTTCTATGCAGCTAACATGAATTTAAAACGAATTTATTAATTTTTGGTAATTTTATAAATACGAGATTTTTATAATTCTGCAGGCTAAACCGTAGGTGATACAAATTTCTAAATGTCCTTATTATTACTTAAGACGTCGTTCTATGCAGCTAAAATGAGTTTAAATCGAATTTATTTATTTTTGGTAATTTTAAAAAAGAGAGATTTTTATAATTGCCAGATTAAAAATGCGAGATTTTTATAATTGCCCAGGCTAAACCGTAGGAGATACAAATTTCTAAATATACTTATTATGGTTTCAGACGTCGTTCTATACAGCTAAAATGAATTTAAAACGAATTTATTAATTTTTGATAATTTTATAAATGCGAGATTTTTATAATTCTGCAGGCTAAACCGTAGGTGATACAAATTTCTAAATGTCCTTATTATTACTTAAGGCGTCGTTCTATGCACCTAAAATGAGTTTAAATCGAATTTATTAATTTTTGGTAATTTTAAAGAAGACAGATTTTTATAATTGCCAGATTAAAAATGCGAGATTTTTATAATTGCCCAGGCTAAACTGTAGGAGATACAAATTTCTAAATATGCTTATTATGGTTTCAGACGTCGTTCTATGCAGCTAAAATGAATTTAAAACGAATTTATTAATTTTTGGTAATTTTATAAATGCGAGATTTTTATAATTCTGCAGGCTAAACCGTAGGTGATACAAATTTCTAAATGTCCTTATTATTACTTGAGACGTCGTTCTATCCAGCTAAAATGAGTTTAAATCGAATTTATTAATTTTTGGTAATTTTAAAAAAGAGAGTTTTTATAATTACCAGATTAAAAATGCGAGATTTTTATAATTGCCCAGGCTAAACTGTAGGAGATACAAATTTCTAAATATGCTTATTATGGTTTCAGACGTCGTTCTATCCAGCTAAAATGAATTTAAAACGAATTTATTAATTTTTGGTAATTTTATAAATGCGAGATTTTTATAATTCTGCAGGCTAAACCGTAGGTGATACAAATTTCTAAATGTCCTTATTATTACTTGAGACGTCGTTCTATGCAGCTAAAATGAGTTTAAATCGAATTTATTAATTTTTGGTAATTTTAAAAAAGGCAGATTTTTATAATTGCCAGATTAAAAATGCGAGATTTTTATAATTGCCCAGGCTAAACTGTAGGAGATACAAATTTCTAAATATGCTTATTATGGTTTCAGACGTCGTTCTATGCAGCTAAAATGAATTTAAAACGAATTTATTAATTTTTGGTAATTTTAAAAAAGAGAGATTTTTATAATTGCCAGATTAAAAATACGAGATTTTTATAATTGCCCAGGCTAAACTGTAGGAGATACGCATTTCTAAATATTCTTATTGTGGTTTCAGACGTCGTTCTATCCAGCTAAAATGAATTTAAATCGAATTTATTAATTTTTGGTAATTTTATAAATGCGAGATTTTTATAATTCCCCAGGCTAAACCGTAGGTGATACAAATTTCTAAATGTCCTTATTATTATTTAAGACGTCGTTCTATGCAGCTAAAATGAGTTTAAATCGAATTTATTTATTTTTGGTAATTTTAAAAAAGAGAGATTTTTATAATTGCCAGATTAAAAATGCGAGATTTTTATAATTGCCCAGGCTAAACTGTAGGAGATACGCATTTCTAAATATTCTTATTGTGGTTTCAGACGTCGTTCTATGCAGCTAACATGAATTTAAAACGAATTTATTAATTTTTGGTAATTTTATAAATACGAGATTTTTATAATTCTGCAGGCTAAACCGTAGGTGATACAAATTTCTAAATGTCCTTATTATTACTTAAGACGTCGTTCTATGCAGCTAAAATG
The DNA here is from genome assembly GCA_963082815.1 of Melanotus villosus. Taxonomy (NCBI): domain Eukaryota; kingdom Metazoa; phylum Arthropoda; class Insecta; order Coleoptera; family Elateridae; genus Melanotus; species Melanotus villosus. The sequence continues at coordinate 17,532,246 of OY720427.1, forward strand.
AGTTTAAATCGAATTTATTTATTTTTGGTAATTTTAAAAAAGAGAGATTTTTATAATTGCCAGATTAAAAATGCGAGATTTTTATAATTGCCCAGGCTAAACCGTAGGAGATACAAATTTCTAAATATACTTATTATGGTTTCAGACGTCGTTCTATACAGCTAAAATGAATTTAAAACGAATTTATTAATTTTTGATAATTTTATAAATGCGAGATTTTTATAATTCTGCAGGCTAAACCGTAGGTGATACAAATTTCTAAATGTCCTTATTATTACTTAAGGCGTCGTTCTATGCACCTAAAATGAGTTTAAATCGAATTTATTAATTTTTGGTAATTTTAAAGAAGACAGATTTTTATAATTGCCAGATTAAAAATGCGAGATTTTTATAATTGCCCAGGCTAAACTGTAGGAGATACAAATTTCTAAATATGCTTATTATGGTTTCAGACGTCGTTCTATGCAGCTAAAATGAATTTAAAACGAATTTATTAATTTTTGGTAATTTTATAAATGCGAGATTTTTATAATTCTGCAGGCTAAACCGTAGGTGATACAAATTTCTAAATGTCCTTATTATTACTTGAGACGTCGTTCTATCCAGCTAAAATGAGTTTAAATCGAATTTATTAATTTTTGGTAATTTTAAAAAAGAGAGATTTTTATAATTACCAGATTAAAAATGCGAGATTTTTATAATTGCCCAGGCTAAACTGTAGGAGATACAAATTTCTAAATATGCTTATTATGGTTTCAGACGTCGTTCTATCCAGCTAAAATGAATTTAAAACGAATTTATTAATTTTTGGTAATTTTATAAATGCGAGATTTTTATAATTCTGCAGGCTAAACCGTAGGTGATACAAATTTCTAAATGTCCTTATTATTACTTGAGACGTCGTTCTATGCAGCTAAAATGAGTTTAAATCGAATTTATTAATTTTTGGTAATTTTAAAAAAGGCAGATTTTTATAATTGCCAGATTAAAAATGCGAGATTTTTATAATTGCCCAGGCTAAACTGTAGGAGATACAAATTTCTAAATATGCTTATTATGGTTTCAGACGTCGTTCTATGCAGCTAAAATGAATTTAAAACGAATTTATTAATTTTTGGTAATTTTATAAATGCGAGATTTTTATAATTCTGCAGGCAAAACCGTAGGTGATACAAATTTCTAAATGTCCTTATTATTACTTAAGACGTCGTTCTATGCAGCTAAAATGAGTTTAAATCGAATTTATTAATTTTTGGTAATTTTAAAAAAGAGAGATTTTTATAATTGTCAGATTAAAAATTCGAGATTTTTATAATTGCCCACGCTAAACTGTAGGAGATACAAATTTCTAAATATGCTTATTATGGTTTCAGACGTCGTTCTATACAGCTAAAATGAATTTAAAACGAATTTATTAATTTTTGGTAATTTTATAAATGCGAGATTTTTATAGTTCTGCAGGCTAAACCGTAGGTGATACAAATTTCTAAATGTCCTTATTATTACTTAAGACGTCGTTCTATGCAGCTAAAATGAGTTTAAATCGAATTTATTAATTTTTGGTAATTTTAAAAAAGGCAGATTTTTATAATTGCCAGATTAAAAATGCGAGATTTTTATAATTGCCCAGCCTAAACTGTAGGAGATACAAATTTCTAAATATGCTTATTATGGTTTCAGACGTCGTTCTATGCAGCTAAAATGAATTTAAAACGAATTTATTAATTTTTGGTAATTTTATATGTGCGAGATTTTTATAATTCTGCAGGCTAAACCGTAGGTGATACAAATTTCTAAATGTCCTTATTATTACTTGAGACGTCGTTCTATACAGCTAAAATGAGTTTAAATCGAATTTATTAATTTTTGGTTATTTTAAAAAAGGCAGATTTTTATATTGCCAGATTAAAAATGAGTGATTTTTATATTTGCCCAGGCTAAACTGTAGGAGATACAAATTTCTAAATATGCTTATTCTGGTGTCAGACGTCGTTCTATGCAGCTAAAATGAATTTAAAACGAATTTATTAATTTTTGGTAATTTTATAAATGCGAGATTTTTATAATTCTGCAGGCTAAACCGTAGGTGATACAAATTTCTAAATGTCCTTATTATTACTTAAGACGTCGTTCTATGCAGCTAAAATGAGTTTAAATCGAATTTATTAATTTTTGGTAATTTTAAAAAAGAGAGATTTTTATAATTGCCAGATTAAAAATGCGAGATTTTTATAATTGCCCAGGCTAAACTGTAGGAGATACAAATTTCTAAATATGCTTATTATGGTTTCAGACGTCGTTCTATACAGCTAAAATGAATTTAAAACGAATTTATTAATTTTTGGTAATTTTATAAATGCGAGATTTTTATAATTCTGCAGGCTAAACCGTAGGTAATACAAATTTCTAAATGTCCTTATTATTACTTGAGACGTCGTTCTATGCAGCTAAAATGAGGTTAAATCGAATTTATTAATTTTTGGTAATTTTAAAAAAGGCAGATTTTTATAATTGCCAGATTAAAAATGCTAGATTTTTATAATTGCCCAGGCTAAACTGTAGGAGATACAAATTTCTAAATATGCTTATTATGGTTTCAGACGTCGTTCTATGCAGCTAAAATGAATTTAAAACGAATTTATTAATTTTTGGTAATTTTATAAATGCGAGATTTTTATAATTCTGCAGGCAAAACCGTAGGTGATACAAATTTCTAAATGTCCTTATTATTACTTAAGACGTCGTTCTATGTAGCTAAAATGAGTTTAAATCGAATTTATTAATTTTTGGTAATTTTAAAAAAGAGAGATTTTTATAATTGTCAGATTAAAAATTCGAGATTTTTATAATTGCCCAGGCTAAACTGTAGGAGATACAAATTTCTAAATATGCTTATTATGGTTTCAGACGTCGTTCTATACAGCTAAAATGAATTTAAAACGAATTTATTAATTTTTGGTAATTTTATAAATGCGAGATTTTTATAATTCTGCAGGCTAAACCGTAGGTGATACAAATTTCTAAATGTCCTTATTATTACTTAAGACGTCGTTCTATGCAGCTAAAATGAGTTTAAATCGAATTTATTAATTTTTGGTAATTTTAAAAAAGGCAGATTTTTATAATTGCCAGATTAAAAATGCGAGATTTTTATAATTGCCCAGCCTAAACTGTAGGAGATACAAATTTCTAAATATGCTTATTATGGTTTCAGACGTCGTTCTATGCAGCTAAAATGAATTTAAAACGAATTTATTAATTTTTGGTAATTTTATAAATGCGAGATTTTTATAATTCTGCAGGCTAAACCGTAGGTGATACAAATTTCTAAATGTCCTTATTATTACTTGAGACGTCGTTCTATGCAGCTAAAATGAGTTTAAATCGAATTTATTAATTTTTGGTAATTTTAAAAAAGGCAGATTTTTATATTGCCAGATTAAAAATGAGTGATTTTTATATTTGCCCAGGCTAAACTGTAGGAGATACAAATTTCTAAATATGCTTATTCTGGTGTCAGACGTCGTTCTATGCAGCTAAAATGAATTTAAAACGAATTTATTAATTTTTGGTAATTTTATAAATGCGAGATTTTTATAATTCTGCAGGCTAAACCGTAGGTGATACAAATTTCTAAATGTCCTTATTATTACTTAAGACGTCGTTCTATGCAGCTAAAATGAGTTTAAATCGAATTTATTAATTTTTGGTAATTTTAAAAAAGAGAGATTTTTATAATTGCCAGATTAAAAATGCGAGATTTTTATAATTGCCCAGGCTAAACTGTAGGAGATACAAATTTCTAAATATGCTTATTATGGTTTCAGACGTCGTTCTATACAGCTAAAATGAATTTAAAACGAATTTATTAATTTTTGGTAATTTTATAAATGCGAGTTTTTTATAATTCTGCAGGCTAAACCGTAGGTAACACAAATTTCTAAATGTCCTTATTATTACTTGAGACGTCGTTCTATGCAGCTAAAATGAAGTTAAATCGAATTTATTAATTTTTGGTAATTTTAAAAAAGGCAGATTTTTATAATTGCCAGATTAAAAATGCTAGATTTTTATAATTGCCCAGGCTAAACTGTAGGAGATACGCATTTCTAAATATGCTTATTGTGGTTTCAGACGTCGTTCTATGCAGGTAAAATGAATTTAAAGCGAATTTATTAATTTTTGGCAATTTTATAAATGCGAGATTTTTATAATTCCCCAGGCTAAACCGTAGGTGATACAAATTTCTAAATGTCCTTATTATTATTTAAGATGTCGTTCTATGCAGCTAAAATGAGTTTAAATCGAATTTATTAATTTTTGGTAATTTTAAAAAAGAGAGATTTTTATAATTGCCAGATTAAAAATGCAAGATTTTTATAATTGCCCAGGCTAAACCGTAGGAGATACAAATTTCTAAATATGCTTATTATGGTTTCAGACGTCGTTCTTTCCAGCTAAAATGAATTTAAAACGAATTTATTAATTTTTGGTAATTTTATAAATGCGAGATTTTTATAATTCTGCAGGCTAAACCGTAGGTGATACAAATTTCTAAATGTCCTTATTATTACTTAAGACGTCGTTCTATGCAGCTAAAATGAGTTTAAATCGAATTTATTTATTTTTGGTAATTTTAAAAAAGAGAGATTTTTATAATTGCCAGATTAAAAATGCGAGATTTTTATAATTGCCCAGGCTAAACCGTAGGAGATACAAATTTCTAAATATGCTTATTATGGTTTCAGACGTCGTTCTATACAGCTAAAATGAATTTAAAACGAATTTATTAATTTTTGGTAATTTTATAAATGCGAGATTTTTATAATTCTGCAGGCTAAACCGTAGGTGATACAAATTTCTAAATGTCCTTATTATTACTTAAGGCGTCGTTCTATGCACCTAAAATGAGTTTAAATCGAATTTATTAATTTTTGGTAATTTTAAAGAAGACAGATTTTTATAATTGCCAGATTAAAAATGCGAGATTTTTATAATTGCCCAGGCTAAACTGTAGGAGATACAAATTTCTAAATATGCTTATTATGGTTTCAGACGTCGTTCTATGCAGCTAAAATGAATTTAAAGCGAATTTATTAATTTTTGGCAATTTTATAAATGCGAGATTTTTATAATTCCCCAGGCTAAACCGTAGGTGATACAAATTTCTAAATGTCCTTATTATTATTTAAGATGTCGTTCTATGCAGCTAAAATGAGTTTAAATCGAATTTATTAATTTTTGGTAATTTTAAAAAAGAGAGATTTTTATAATTGCCAGATTAAAAATGCAAGATTTTTATAATTGCCCAGGCTAAACCGTAGGAGATACAAATTTCTAAATATGCTTATTATGGTTTCAGACGTCGTTCTTTGCAGCTAAAATGAATTTAAAACGAATTTATTAATTTTTGGTAATTTTATAAATGCGAGATTTTTATAATTCTGCAGGCTAAACCGTAGGTGATACAAATTTCTAAATGTCCTTATTATTACTTAAGGCGTCGTTCTATGCACCTAAAATGAGTTTAAATCGAATTTATTAATTTTTGGTAATTTTAAAGAAGACAGATTTTTATAATTGCCAGATTAAAAATGCGAGATTTTTATAATTGCCCAGGCTAAACTGTAGGAGATACAAATTTCTAAATATGCTTATTATGGTTTCAGACGTCGTTCTATGCAGCTAAAATGAATTTAAAACGAATTTATTAATTTTTGGTAATTTTATAAATGCGAGATTTTTATAATTCTGCAGGCTAAACCGTAGGTGATACAAATTTCTAAATGTCCTTATTATTACTTAAGACGTCGTTCTATGCAGCTAAAATGAGTTTAAATCGAATTTATTAATTTTTGGTAATTTTAAAAAAGGCAGATTTTTATAATTGCCAGATTAAAAATGCGAGATTTTTATAATTGCCCAGGCTAAACTGTAGGAGATACAAATTTCTGAATATGCTTATTATGGTTTCAGACGTCGTTCTATACAGCTAAAATGAATTTAAAACGAATTTATTAATTTTTGGTAATTTTATAAATGCGAGATTTTTATAATTCTGCAGGCTAAACCGTAGGTGATACAAATTTCTAAATGTCCTTATTATTACTTAAGACGTCGTTCTATGCAGCTAAAATGAGTTTAAATCGAATTTATTAATTTTTGGTAATTTTAAAAAAAGGCAGATTTTTATAATTGCCAGATTAAAAATGCTAGATTTTTATAATTGCCCAGGCTAAACTGTAGGAGATACAAATTTCTAAATATGCTTATTATGGTTTCAGACGTCGTTCTATGCAGCTAAAATGAGTTTAAATCGAATTTATTAATTTTTGGTAATTTTATAAATGCGAGATTTTTATAATTCTGCAGGCTAAACCGTAGGTGATACAAATTTCTAAATGTCCTTATTATTACTTAAGACGTCGTTCTATGCAGCTAAAATGAGTTTAAATCGAATTTATTAATTTTTGATAATTTTAAAAGAGAGAGATTTTTATAATTGCCAGATTAAAAATGCGAGATTTTTATAATTGCCCAGGCTAAACTGTAGGAGATACAAATTTCTAAATATGCTTATTATGGTTTCAGACGTCTTTCTATCCTGCTAAAATGAATTTAAAACGAATTTATTAATTTTTGGTAATTTTATAAATGCGAGATTTTTATAATTCTGCAGGCTAAACCGTAGGTGATACAAATTTCTAAATGTCCTTATTATTACTTAAGACGTCGTTCTATGCAGCTAAAATGAGTTTAAATCGAATTTATTAATTTTTGGTAAGTTTAAAAAAGACAGATTTTTATAATTGCCAGATTAAAAATGCGAGATTTTTATAATTGCCCAGGCTAAACTGTAGGAGATACAAATTTCTAAATATGCTTATTATGGTTTCAGACGTCGTTCTATGCAGCTAAAATGAATTTAAAACGAATTTATTAATTTTTGGTAATTTTAAAAAAGAGAGATTTTTATAATTGCCAGATTAAAAATGCGAGATTTTTATAATTGCCCAGGCTAAACTGTAGGAGATACGCATTTCTAAATATTCTTATTGTGGTTTCAGACGTCGTTCTATCCAGCTAAAATGAATTTAAATCGAATTTATTAATTTTTGGTAATTTTATAAATGCGAGATTTTTATAATTCCCCAGGCTAAACCGTAGGTGATACAAATTTCTAAATGTCCTTATTATTATTTAAGACGTCGTTCTATGCAGCTAAAATGAGTTTAAATCGAATTTATTTATTTTTGGTAATTTTAAAAAAGAGAGATTTTTATAATTGCCAGATTAAAAATGCGAGATTTTTATAATTGCCCAGGCTAAACTGTAGGAGATACGCATTTCTAAATATTCTTATTGTGGTTTCAGACGTCGTTCTATGCAGCTAACATGAATTTAAAACGAATTTATTAATTTTTGGTAATTTTATAAATACGAGATTTTTATAATTCTGCAGGCTAAACCGTAGGTGATACAAATTTCTAAATGTCCTTATTATTACTTAAGACGTCGTTCTATGCAGCTAAAATGAGTTTAAATCGAATTTATTTATTTTTGGTAATTTTAAAAAAGAGAGATTTTTATAATTGCCAGATTAAAAATGCGAGATTTTTATAATTGCCCAGGCTAAACCGTAGGAGATACAAATTTCTAAATATGCTTATTATGGTTTCAGACGTCGTTCTATACAGCTAAAATGAATTTAAAACGAATTTATTAATTTTTGATAATTTTATAAATGCGAGATTTTTATAATTCTGCAGGCTAAACCGTAGGTGATACAAATTTCTAAATGTCCTTATTATTACTTAAGGCGTCGTTCTATGCACCTAAAATGAGTTTAAATCGAATTTATTAATTTTTGGTAATTTTAAAGAAGACAGATTTTTATAACTGCCAGATTAAAAATGCGAGATTTTTATAATTGCCCAGGCTAAACTGTAGGAGATACAAATTTCTAAATATGCTTATTATGGTTTCAGACGTCGTTCTATGCAGCTAAAATGAATTTAAAACGAATTTATTAATTTTTGGTAATTTTATAAATGCGAGATTTTTATAATTCTGCAGGCTAAACCGTAGGTGATACAAATTTCTAAATGTCCTTATTATTACTTGAGACGTCGTTCTATCCAGCTAAAATGAGTTTAAATCGAATTTATTAATTTTTGGTAATTTTAAAAAAGAGAGATTTTTATAATTACCAGATTAAAAATGCGAGATTTTTATAATTGCCCAGGCTAAACTGTAGGAGATACAAATTTCTAAATATGCTTATTATGGTTTCAGACGTCGTTCTATCCAGCTAAAATGAATTTAAAACGAATTTATTAATTTTTGGTAATTTTATAAATGCGAGATTTTTATAATTCTGCAGGCTAAACCGTAGGTGATACAAATTTCTAAATGTCCTTATTATTACTTAAGACGTCGTTCTATGCAGCTAAAATGAGTTTAAATCGAATTTATTAATTTTTGGTAATTTTAAAAAAGGCAGATTTTTATAATTGCCAGATTAAAAATGCGAGATTTTTATAATTGCCCAGGCTAAACTGTAGGAGATACAAATTTCTAAATATGCTTATTATGGTTTCAGACGTCGTTCTAGGCAGCTAAAATGAATTTAAAACGAATTTATTAATTTTTGGTAATTTTATAAATGCGAGATTTTTATAATTCTGCAGGCTAAACCGTAGGTGATACAAATTTCTAAATGTCCTTATTATTACTTAAGACGTCGTTCTATGCAGCTAAAATGAGTTTAAATCGAATTTATTAATTTTTGGTAATTTTAAAAAAGAGAGATTTTTATAATTGCCAGATTAAAAATGCGAGATTTTTATAATTGCCCAGGCTAAACTGTAGGAGATACAAATTTCTAAATATGCTTATTATGGTTTCAGACGTCGTTCTATACAGCTAAAATGAATTTAAAACGAATTTATTAATTTTTGGTAATTTTATAAATGCGAGATTTTTATAATTCTGCAGGCTAAACCGTAGGTAATACAAATTTCTAAATGTCCTTATTATTACTTGAGACGTCGTTCTATGCAGCTAAAATGAGGTTAAATCGAATTTATTAATTTTTGGTAATTTTAAAAAAGGCAGATTTTTATAATTGCCAGATTAAAAATGCTAGATTTTTATAATTGCCCAGGCTAAACTGTAGGAGATACAAATTTCTAAATATGCTTATTATGGTTTCAGACGTCGTTCTATGCAGCTAAAATGAATTTAAAACGAATTTATTAATTTTTGGTAATTTTATAAATGCGAGATTTTTATAATTCTGCAGGCAAAACCGTAGGTGATACAAATTTCTAAATGTCCTTATTATTACTTAAGACGTCGTTCTATGTAGCTAAAATGAGTTTAAATCGAATTTATTAATTTTTGGTAATTTTAAAAAAGAGAGATTTTTATAATTGTCAGATTAAAAATTCGAGATTTTTATAATTGCCCAGGCTAAACTGTAGGAGATACAAATTTCTAAATATGCTTATTATGGTTTCAGACGTCGTTCTATACAGCTAAAATGAATTTAAAACGAATTTATTAATTTTTGGTAATTTTATAAATGCGAGATTTTTATAATTCTGCAGGCTAAACCGTAGGTGATACAAATTTCTAAATGTCCTTATTATTACTTAAGACGTCGTTCTATGCAGCTAAAATGAGTTTAAATCGAATTTATTAATTTTTGGTAATTTTAAAAAAGGCAGATTTTTATAATTGCCAGATTAAAAATGCGAGATTTTTATAATTGCCCAGCCTAAACTGTAGGAGATACAAATTTCTAAATATGCTTATTATGGTTTCAGACGTCGTTCTATGCAGCTAAAATGAATTTAAAACGAATTTATTAATTTTTGGTAATTTTATAAATGCGAGATTTTTATAATTCTGCAGGCTAAACCGTAGGTGATACAAATTTCTAAATGTCCTTATTATTACTTGAGACGTCGTTCTATGCAGCTAAAATGAGTTTAAATCGAATTTATTAATTTTTGGTAATTTTAAAAAAGGCAGATTTTTATATTGCCAGATTAAAAATGAGTGATTTTTATATTTGCCCAGGCTAAACTGTAGGAGATACAAATTTCTAAATATGCTTATTCTGGTGTCAGACGTCGTTCTATGCAGCTAAAATGAATTTAAAACGAATTTATTAATTTTTGGTAATTTTATAAATGCGAGATTTTTATAATTCTGCAGGCTAAACCGTAGGTGATACAAATTTCTAAATGTCCTTATTATTACTTAAGACGTCGTTCTATGCAGCTAAAATGAGTTTAAATCGAATTTATTAATTTTTGGTAATTTTAAAAAAGAGAGATTTTTATAATTGCCAGATTAAAAATGCGAGATTTTTATAATTGCCCAGGCTAAACTGTAGGAGATACAAATTTCTAAATATGCTTATTATGGTTTCAGACGTCGTTCTATACAGCTAAAATGAATTTAAAACGAATTTATTAATTTTTGGTAATTTTATAAATGCGAGTTTTTTATAATTCTGCAGGCTAAACCGTAGGTAACACAAATTTCTAAATGTCCTTATTATTATTTGAGACGTCGTTCTATGCAGCTAAAATGAGGTTAAATCGAATTTATTAATTTTTGGTAATTTTAAAAAAGGCAGATTTTTATAATTGCCAGATTAAAAATGCTAGATTTTTATAATTGCCCAGGCTAAACTGTAGGAGATACAAATTTCTAAATATGCTTATTATGGTTTCAGACGTCGTTCTATGCAGCTAAAATGAATTTAAAACGAATTTATTAATTTTTGGTAATTTTATAAATGCGAGATTTTTATAATTCTGCAGGTTAAACCGTAGGTGATACAAATTTCTAAATGTCCTTATTATTACTTAAGACGTCGTTCTATGCAGCTAAAATGAGTTTAAGCCGAATTTATTTATTTTTGGTAATTTTAAAAAAGAGAGATTTTTATTATTGCCAGATTAAAAATGCGAGATTTTTATAATTGCCCAGGCTAAACTGTAGGAGATACAAATTTCTAAATTTGGTTATTATGGTTTCACACGTCGTTCTATGCAGCTAGAATGAATTTAAAACGAATTTATTAATTTTTGGTAATTTTATAAATGCGTGATTTTTATAATTCCCCAGGCTAAACCGTAGGTGATACAAATTTCTAAATGTCCTTATTATTATTTAAGACGTCGTTCTATGCAGCTAAAATGAGTTTAAATCGAATTTATTAATTTTTGGTAATTTTAAAAAAGAGAGATTTTTATAATTGCCATATTAAAAATGCGAGATTTTTATAATTGCCCAGGCTAAACTGTAGGAGATACGCATTTCTAAATATGCTTATTGTGGTTTCAGACGTCGTTCTATGCAGGTAAAATGAATTTAAAGCGAATTTATTAATTTTTGGCAATTTTATAAATGCGAGATTTTTATAATTCCCCAGGCTAAACCGTAGGTGATACAAATTTCTAAATGTCCTTATTATTATTTAAGATGTCGTTCTATGCAGCTAAAATGAGTTTAAATCGAATTTATTAATTTTTGGTAATTTTAAAAAAGAGAGATTTTTATAATTGCCAGATTAAAAATGCAAGATTTTTATAATTGCCCAGGCTAAACCGTAGGAGATACAAATTTCTAAATATGCTTATTATGGTTTCAGACGTCGTTCTTTGCAGCTAAAATGAATTTAAAACGAATTTATTAATTTTTGGTAATTTTATAAATGCGAGATTTTTATAATTCTGCAGGCTAAACCGTAGGTGATACAAATTTCTAAATGTCCTTATTATTACTTAAGACGTCGTTCTATGCAGCTAAAATGAGTTTAAATCGAATTTATTTATTTTTGGTAATTTTAAAAAAGAGAGATTTTTATAATTGCCAGATTAAAAATGCGAGATTTTTATAATTGCCCAGGCTAAACCGTAGGAGATACAAATTTCTAAATATGCTTATTATGGTTTCAGACGTCGTTCTATACAGCTAAAATGAATTTAAAACGAATTTATTAATTTTTGGTAATTTTATAAATGCGAGATTTTTATAATTCTGCAGGCTAAACCGTAGGTGATACAAATTTCTAAATGTCCTTATTATTACTTAAGGCGTCGTTCTATGCACCTAAAATGAGTTTAAATCGAATTTATTAATTTTTGGTAATTTTAAAGAAGACAGATTTTTATAATTGCCAGATTAAAAATGCGAGATTTTTATAATTGCCCAGGCTAAACTGTAGGAGATACAAATTTCTAAATATGCTTATTATGGTTTCAGACGTCGTTCTATGCAGCTAAAATGAATTTAAAGCGAATTTATTAATTTTTGGCAATTTTATAAATGCGAGATTTTTATAATTCCCCAGGCTAAACCGTAGGTGATACAAATTTCTAAATGTCTTTATTATTATTTAAGATGTCGTTCTATGCAGCTAAAATGAGTTTAAATCGAATTTATTAATTTTTGGTAATTTTAAAAAAGAGAGATTTTTATAATTGCCAGATTAAAAATGCAAGATTTTTATAATTGCCCAGGCTAAACCGTAGGAGATACAAATTTCTAAATATGCTTATTATGGTTTCAGACGTCGTTCTTTGCAGCTAAAATGAATTTAAAACGAATTTATTAATTTTTGGTAATTTTATAAATGCGAGATTTTTATAATTCTGCAGGCTAAACCGTAGGTGATACAAATTTCTAAATGTCCTTATTATTACTTAAGGCGTCGTTCTATGCACCTAAAATGAGTTTAAATCGAATTTATTAATTTTTGGTAATTTTAAAGAAGACAGATTTTTATAATTGCCAGATTAAAAATGCGAGATTTTTATAATTGCCCAGGCTAAACTGTAGGAGATACAAATTTCTAAATATGCTTATTATGGTTTCAGACGTCGTTCTATGCAGCTAAAATGAATTTAAAACGAATTTATTAATTTTTGGTAATTTTATAAATGCGAGATTTTTATAATTCTGCAGGCTAAACCGTAGGTGATACAAATTTCTAAATGTCCTTATTATTACTTAAGACGTCGTTCTATGCAGCTAAAATGAGTTTAAATCGAATTTATTAATTTTTGGTAATTTTAAAAAAGGCAGATTTTTATAATTGCCAGATTAAAAATGCGAGATTTTTGTAATTGCCCAGGCTAAACTGTAGGAGATACAAATTTCTGAATATGCTTATTATGGTTTCAGACGTCGTTCTATACAGCTAAAATGAATTTAAAACGAATTTATTAATTTTTGGTAATTTTATAAATGCGAGATTTTTATAATTCTGCAGGCTAAACCGTAGGTGATACAAATTTCTAAATGTCCTTATTATTACTTAAGACGTCGTTCTATGCAGCTAAAATGAGTTTAAATCGAATTTATTAATTTTTGGTAATTTTAAAAAAAGGCAGATTTTTATAATTGCCAGATTAAAAATGCTAGATTTTTATAATTGCCCAGGCTAAACTGTAGGAGATACAAATTTCTAAATATGCTTATTATGGTTTCAGACGTCGTTCTATGCAGCTAAAATGAGTTTAAATCGAATTTATTAATTTTTGGTAATTTTATAAATGCGAGATTTTTATAATTCTGCAGGCTAAACCGTAGGTGATACAAATTTCTAAATGTCCTTATTATTACTTAAGACGTCGTTCTATGCAGCTAAAATGAGTTTAAATCGAATTTATTAATTTTTGATAATTTTAAAAGAGAGAGATTTTTATAATTGCCAGATTAAAAATGCGAGATTTTTATAATTGCCCAGGCTAAACTGTAGGAGATACAAATTTCTAAATATGCTTATTATGGTTTCAGACGTCTTTCTATCCTGCTAAAATGAATTTAAAACGAATTTATTAATTTTTGGTAATTTTATAAATGCGAGATTTTTATAATTCTGCAGGCTAAACCGTAGGTGATACAAATTTCTAAATGTCCTTATTATTACTTAAGACGTCGTTCTATGCAGCTAAAATGAGTTTAAATCGAATTTATTAATTTTTGGTAAGTTTAAAAAAGACAGATTTTTATAATTGCCAGATTAAAAATGCGAGATTTTTATAATTGCCCAGGCTAAACTGTAGGAGATACAAATTTCTAAATATGCTTATTATGGTTTCAGACGTCGTTCTATGCAGCTAAAATGAATTTAAAACGAATTTATTAATTTTTGGTAATTTTAAAAAAGAGAGATTTTTATAATTGCCAGATTAAAAATGCGAGATTTTTATAATTGCCCAGGCTAAACTGTAGGAGATACGCATTTCTAAATATTCTTATTGTGGTTTCAGACGTCGTTCTATCCAGCTAAAATGAATTTAAATCGAATTTATTAATTTTTGGTAATTTTATAAATGCGAGATTTTTATAATTCCCCAGGCTAAACCGTAGGTGATACAAATTTCTAAATGTCCTTATTATTATTTAAGACGTCGTTCTATGCAGCTAAAATGAGTTTAAATCGAATTTATTTATTTTTGGTAATTTTAAAAAAGAGAGATTTTTATAATTGCCAGATTAAAAATGCGAGATTTTTATAATTGCCCAGGCTAAACTGTAGGAGATACGCATTTCTAAATATTCTTATTGTGGTTTCAGACGTCGTTCTATGCAGCTAACATGAATTTAAAACGAATTTATTAATTTTTGGTAATTTTATAAATACGAGATTTTTATAATTCTGCAGGCTAAACCGTAGGTGATACAAATTTCTAAATGTCCTTATTATTACTTAAGACGTCGTTCTATGCAGCTAAAATGAGTTTAAATCGAATTTATTTATTTTTGGTAATTTTAAAAAAGAGAGATTTTTATAATTGCCAGATTAAAAATGCGAGATTTTTATAATTGCCCAGGCTAAACCGTAGGAGATACAAATTTCTAAATATGCTTATTATGGTTTCAGACGTCGTTCTATACAGCTAAAATGAATTTAAAACGAATTTATTAATTTTTGATAATTTTATAAATGCGAGATTTTTATAATTCTGCAGGCTAAACCGTAGGTGATACAAATTTCTAAATGTCCTTATTATTACTTAAGGCGTCGTTCTATGCACCTAAAATGAGTTTAAATCGAATTTATTAATTTTTGGTAATTTTAAAGAAGACAGATTTTTATAACTGCCAGATTAAAAATGCGAGATTTTTATAATTGCCCAGGCTAAACTGTAGGAGATACAAATTTCTAAATATGCTTATTATGGTTTCAGACGTCGTTCTATGCAGCTAAAATGAATTTAAAACGAATTTATTAATTTTTGGTAATTTTATAAATGCGAGATTTTTATAATTCTGCAGGCTAAACCGTAGGTGATACAAATTTCTAAATGTCCTTATTATTACTTGAGACGTCGTTCTATCCAGCTAAAATGAGTTTAAATCGAATTTATTAATTTTTGGTAATTTTAAAAAAGAGAGATTTTTATAATTACCAGATTAAAAATGCGAGATTTTTATAATTGCCCAGGCTAAACTGTAGGAGATACAAATTTCTAAATATGCTTATTATGGTTTCAGACGTCGTTCTATCCAGCTAAAATGAATTTAAAACGAATTTATTAATTTTTGGTAATTTTATAAATGCGAGATTTTTATAATTCTGCAGGCTAAACCGTAGGTGATACAAATTTCTAAATGTCCTTATTATTACTTAAGACGTCGTTCTATGCAGCTAAAATGAGTTTAAATCGAATTTATTAATTTTTGGTAATTTTAAAAAAGAGAGATTTTTATAATTGTCAGATTAAAAATTCGAGATTTTGATAATTGCCCACGCTAAACTGTAGGAGATACAAATTTCTAAATATGCTTATTATGGTTTCAGACGTCGTTCTATACAGCTAAAATGAATTTAAAACGAATTTATTAATTTTTGGTAATTTTATAAATGCGAGATTTTTATAGTTCTGCAGGCTAAACCGTAGGTGATACAAATTTCTAAATGTCCTTATTATTACTTAAGACGTCGTTCTATGCAGCTAAAATGAGTTTAAATCGAATTTATTAATTTTTGGTAATTTTAAAAAAGGCAGATTTTTATAATTGCCAGATTAAAAATGCGAGATTTTTATAATTGCCCAGCCTAAACTGTAGGAGATACAAATTTCTAAATATGCTTATTATGGTTTCAGACGTCGTTCTATGCAGCTAAAATGAATTTAAAACGAATTTATTAATTTTTGGTAATTTTATAAATGCGAGATTTTTATAATTCTGCAGGCTAAACCGTAGGTGATACAAATTTCTAAATGTCCTTATTATTACTTGAGACGTCGTTCTATGCAGCTAAAATGAGTTTAAATCGAATTTATTAATTTTTGGTTATTTTAAAAAAGGCAGATTTTTATATTGCCAGATTAAAAATGAGTGATTTTTATATTTGCCCAGGCTAAACTGTAGGAGATACAAATTTCTAAATATGCTTATTCTGGTGTCAGACGTCGTTCTATGCAGCTAAAATGAATTTAAAACGAATTTATTAATTTTTGGTAATTTTATAAATGCGAGATTTTTATAATTCTGCAGGCTAAACCGTAGGTGATACAAATTTCTAAATGTCCTTATTATTACTTAAGACGTCGTTCTATGCAGCTAAAATGAGTTTAAATCGAATTTATTAATTTTTGGTAATTTTAAAAAAGAGAGATTTTTATAATTGCCAGATTAAAAATGCGAGATTTTTATAATTGCCCAGGCTAAACTGTAGGAGATACAAATTTCTAAATATGCTTATTATGGTTTCAGACGTCGTTCTATACAGCTAAAATGAATTTAAAACGAATTTATTAATTTTTGGTAATTTTATAAATGCGAGATTTTTATAATTCTGCAGGCTAAACCGTAGGTAATACAAATTTCTAAATGTCCTTATTATTACTTGAGACGTCGTTCTATGCAGCTAAAATGAGGTTAAATCGAATTTATTAATTTTTGGTAATTTTAAAAAAGGCAGATTTTTATAATTGGCAGATTAAAAATGCTAGATTTTTATAATTGCCCAGGCTAAACTGTAGGAGATACAAATTTCTAAATATGCTTATTATGGTTTCAGACGTCGTTCTATGCAGCTAAAATGAATTTAAAACGAATTTATTAATTTTTGGTAATTTTATAAATGCGAGATTTTTATAATTCTGCAGGCAAAACCGTAGGTGATACAAATTTCTAAATGTCCTTATTATTACTTAAGACGTCGTTCTATGTAGCTAAAATGAGTTTAAATCGAATTTATTAATTTTTGGTAATTTTAAAAAAGAGAGATTTTTATAATTGTCAGATTAAAAATTCGAGATTTTTATAATTGCCCAGGCTAAACTGTAGGAGATACAAATTTCTAAATATGCTTATTATGGTTTCAGACGTCGTTCTATACAGCTAAAATGAATTTAAAACGAATTTATTAATTTTTGGTAATTTTATAAATGCGAGATTTTTATAATTCTGCAGGCTAAACCGTAGGTGATACAAATTTCTAAATGTTCTTATTATTACTTAAGACGTCGTTCTATGCAGCTAAAATGAGTTTAAATCGAATTTATTAATTTTTGGTAATTTTAAAAAAGGCAGATTTTTATAATTGCCAGATTAAAAATGCGAGATTTTTATAATTGCCCAGCCTAAACTGTAGGAGATACAAATTTCTAAATATGCTTATTATGGTTTCAGACGTCGTTCTATGCAGCTAAAATGAATTTAAAACGAATTTATTAATTTTTGGTAATTTTATAAATGCGAGATTTTTATAATTCTGCAGGCTAAACCGTAGGTGATACAAATTTCTAAATGTCCTTATTATTACTTGAGACGTCGTTCTATGCAGCTAAAATGAGTTTAAATCGAATTTATTAATTTTTGGTAATTTTAAAAAAGGCAGATTTTTATATTGCCAGATTAAAAATGAGTGATTTTTATATTTGCCCAGGCTAAACTGTAGGAGATACAAATTTCTAAATATGCTTATTCTGGTGTCAGACGTCGTTCTATGCAGCTAAAATGAATTTAAAACGAATTTATTAATTTTTGGTAATTTTATAAATGCGAGATTTTTATAATTCTGCAGGCTAAACCGTAGGTGATACAAATTTCTAAATGTCCTTATTATTACTTAAGACGTCGTTCTATGCAGCTAAAATGAGTTTAAATCGAATTTATTAATTTTTGGTAATTTTAAAAAAGAGAGATTTTTAAATTGCCAGATTAAAAATGCGAGATTTTTATAATTGCCCAGGCTAAACTGTAGGAGATACAAATTTCTAAATATGCTTATTATGGTTTCAGACGTCGTTCTATACAGCTAAAATGAATTTAAAACGAATTTATTAATTTTTGGTAATTTTATAAATGCGAGTTTTTTATAATTCTGCAGGCTAAACCGTAGGTAACACAAATTTCTAAATGTCCTTATTATTACTTGAGACGTCGTTCTATGCAGCTAAAATGAGGTTAAATCGAATTTATTAATTTTTGGTAATTTTAAAAAAGGCAGATTTTTATAATTGCCAGATTAAAAATGCTAGATTTTTATAATTGCCCAGGCTAAACTGTAGGAGATACAAATTTCTAAATATGCTTATTATGGTTTCAGACGTCGTTCTATGCAGCTAAAATGAATTTAAAACGAATTTATTAATTTTTGGTAATTTTATAAATGCGAGATTTTTATAATTCTGCAGGTTAAACCGTAGGTGATACAAATTTCTAAATGTCCTTATTATTACTTAAGACGTCGTTCTATGCAGCTAAAATGAGTTTAAGCCGAATTTATTTATTTTTGGTAATTTTAAAAAAGAGAGATTTTTATTATTGCCAGATTAAAAATGCGAGATTTTTATAATTGCCCAGGCTAAACTGTAGGAGATACAAATTTCTAAATATGGTTATTATGGTTTCACACGTCGTTCTATGCAGCTAGAATGAATTTAAAACGAATTTATTAATTTTTGGTAATTTTATAAATGCGTGATTTTTATAATTCCCCAGGCTAAACCGTAGGTGATACAAATTTCTAAATGTCCTTATTATTATTTAAGACGTCGTTCTATGCAGCTAAAATGAGTTTAAATCGAATTTATTAATTTTTGGTAATTTTAAAAAAGAGAGATTTTTATAATTGCCATATTAAAAATGCGAGATTTTTATAATTGCCCAGGCTAAACTGTAGGAGATACGCATTTCTAAATATGCTTATTGTGGTTTCAGACGTCGTTCTATGCAGGTAAAATGAATTTAAAGCGAATTTATTAATTTTTGGCAATTTTATAAATGCGAGATTTTTATAATTCCCCAGGCTAAACCGTAGGTGATACAAATTTCTAAATGACCTTATTATTATTTAAGATGTCGTTCTATGCAGCTAAAATGAGTTTAAATCGAATTTATTAATTTTTGGTAATTTTAAAAAAGAGAGATTTTTATAATTGCCAGATTAAAAATGCAAGATTTTTATAATTGCCCAGGCTAAACCGTAGGAGATACAAATTTCTAAATATGCTTATTATGGTTTCAGACGTCGTTCTTTGCAGCTAAAATGAATTTAAAACGAATTTATTAATTTTTGGTAATTTTATAAATGCGAGATTTTTATAATTCTGCAGGCTAAACCGTAGGTGATACAAATTTCTAAATGTCCTTATTATTACTTAAGGCGTCGTTCTATGCACCTAAAATGAGTTTAAATCGAATTTATTAATTTTTGGTAATTTTAAAGAAGACAGATTTTTATAATTGCCAGATTAAAAATGCGAGATTTTTATAATTGCCCAGGCTAAACTGTAGGAGATACAAATTTCTAAATATGCTTATTATGGTTTCAGACGTCGTTCTATGCAGCTAAAATGAATTTAAAACGAATTTATTAATTTTTGGTAATTTTTTAATGCGAGATTTTTATAATTCTGCAGGCTAAACCGTAGGTGATACAAATTTCTAAATGTCCTTATTATTACTTAAGACGTCGTTCTATGCAGCTAAAATGAGTTTAAATCGAATTTATTAATTTTTGGTAATTTTAAAAAAGGCAGATTTTTATAATTGCCAGATTAAAAATGCGAGATCTTTATAATAGCCCAGGCTAAACTGTAGGAGATACAAATTTCTGAATATGCTTATTATGGTTTCAGACGTCGTTCTATACAGCTAAAATGAATTTAAAACGAATTTATTAATTTTTGGTAATTTTATAAATGCGAGATTTTTATAATTCTGCAGGCTAAACCGTAGGTGATACAAATTTCTAAATGTCCTTATTATTACTTAAGACGTCGTTCTATGCAGCTAAAATGAGTTTAAATCGAATTTATTAATTTTTGGTAATTTTAAAAAAAGGCAGATTTTTATAATTGCCAGATTAAAAATGCTAGATTTTTATAATTGCCCAGGCTAAACTGTAGGAGATACAAATTTCTAAATATGCTTATTATGGTTTCAGACGTCGTTCTATGCAGCTAAAATGAGTTTAAATCGAATTTATTAATTTTTGGTAATTTTATAAATGCGAGATTTTTATAATTCTGCAGGCTAAACCGTAGGTGATACAAATTTCTAAATGTCCTTATTATTACTTAAGACGTCGTTCTATGCAGCTAAAATGAGTTTAAATCGAATTTATTAATTTTTGGTAATTTTAAAAGACAGATTTTTATAATTGCCAGATTAAAAATGCGAGATTTTTATAATTGCCCAGGCTAAACTGTAGGAGATACAAATTTCTAAATATGCTTATTATGGTTTCAGACGTCGTTCTATGCAGCTAAAATGAATTTAAAACGAATTTATTAATTTTTGGTAATTTTATAAATGCGAGATTTTTATAATTCTGCAGGCTAAACCGTAGGAGATACAAATTTCTAAATGTCCTTATTATTACTTAAGACGTCGTTCTATGCAGCTAAAATGAGTTTAAATCGAATTTATTAATTTTTGATAATTTTAAAAGAGAGAGATTTTTATAATTGCCAGATTAAAAATGCGAGATTTTTATAATTGCCCAGGCTAAACTGTAGGAGATACAAATTTCTAAATATGCTTATTATGGTTTCACACGTCGTTCTATGCAGCTAGAATGAATTTAAAACGAATTTATTAATTTTTGGTAATTTTATAAATGCGTGATTTTTATAATTCCCCAGGCTAAACCGTAGGTGATACAAATTTCTAAATGTTCTTATTATTATTTAAGACGTCGTTCTATACAGCTAAAATGAGTTTAAATCGAATTTATTAATTTTTGGTAATTTTAAAAAAGAGAGATTTTTATAATTGCCATATTAAAAATGCGAGATTTTTATAATTGCCCAGGCTAAACTGTAAGAGATACGCATTTCTAAATATGCTTATTGTGGTTTCAGACGTCGTTCTATGCAGGTAAAATGAATTTAAAGCGAATTTATTAATTTTTGGTAATTTTAAAAAAGAGAGATTTTTATAATTGCCAGATTAAAAATGCGAGATTTTTATAATTGCCCAGGCTAAACCGTAGGTGATACAAATTTGTAAATGTCCTTATTATTATTTAAGATGTCGTTCTATGCAGCTAAAATGAGTTTAAATCGAATTTATTAATTTTTGGTAATTTTAAAAAAGAGAGATTTTTATAATTGCCAGATTAAAAATGCAAGATTTTTATAATTGCCCAGGCTAAACCGTAGGAGATACAAATT
The DNA here is from genome assembly GCA_963082815.1 of Melanotus villosus. Classification (NCBI taxonomy): domain Eukaryota; kingdom Metazoa; phylum Arthropoda; class Insecta; order Coleoptera; family Elateridae; genus Melanotus; species Melanotus villosus. Next base: position 17,553,911 of record OY720427.1, read on the forward strand.
TCTAAATATGCTTATTATGGTTTCAGACGTCGTTCTTTGCAGCTAAAATGAATTTAAAACGAATTTATTAATTTTTGGTAATTTTATAAATGCGAGATTTTTATAATTCTGCAGGCTAAACCGTAGGTGATACAAATTTCTAAATGTCCTTATTATTACTTAAGACGTCGTTCTATGCAGCTAAAATGAGTTTAAATCGAATTTATTTATTTTTGGTAATTTTAAAAAAGAGAGATTTTTATAATTGCCAGATTAAAAATGCTAGATTTTTATAATTGCCCAGGCTAAACCGTAGGAGATACAAATTTCTAAATATGCTTATTATGGTTTCAGACGTCGTTCTATACAGCTAAAATGAATTTAAAACGAATTTATTAATTTTTGGTAATTTTATAAATGCGAGATTTTTATAATTCTGCAGGCTAAACCGTAGGTGATACAAATTTCTAAATGTCCTTATTATTACTTAAGGCGTCGTTCTATGCACCTAAAATGAGTTTAAATCGAATTTATTAATTTTTGGTAATTTTAAAGAAGGCAGATTTTTATAATTGCCAGATTAAAAATGCTAGATTTTTATAATTGCCCAGGCTAAACTGTAGGAGATACAAATTTCTAAATATGCTTATTATGGTTTCAGACGTCGTTCTATCCAGCTAAAATGAGTTTAAATCGAATTTATTAATTTTTGGTAATTTTATAAATGCGAGATTTTTATAATTCTGCAGGCTAAACCGTAGGTGATACAAATTTCTAAATGTCCTTATTATTACTTAAGACGTCGTTCTATGCAGCTAAAATGAGTTTAAATCGAATTTATTAATTTTTGGTAATTTTAAAAAAGACAGATTTTTATAATTGCCAGATTAAAAATGCGAGATTTTTATAATTGCCCAGGCTAAACTGTACGAGATACAAATTTCTAAATATGCTTATTATGGTTTCAGACGTCGTTCTATGCAGCTAAAATGAATTTAAAACGAATTTATTAATTTTTGGTAATTTTATAAATGAGAGATTTTTATAATTCTGCAGGCTAAACCGTAGGAGATACAAATTTCTAAATGTCCTTATTATTACTTAAGACGTCGTTCTATGCAGCTAAAATGAGTTTAAATCGAATTTATTAATTTTTGATAATTTTAAAAGAGAGAGATTTTTATAATTGCCAGATTAAAAATGCGAGATTTTTATAATTGCCCAGGCTAAACTGTAGGAGATACAAATTTCTAAATATGCTTATTATGGTTTCAGACGTCGTTCTATCCAGCTAAAATGAATTTAAAACGAATTTATTAATTTTTGGTAATTTTATAAATGCGAGATTTTTATAATTCTGCAGGCTAAACCGTAGGTGATACAAATTTCTAAATGTCCTTATTATTACTTAAGACGTCGTTCTATGCAGCTAAAATGAGTTTAAATCGAATTTATTTATTTTTGGTAATTTTAAAAAAGAGAGATTTTTATAATTGCCAGATTAAAAATGCGAGATTTTTATAATTGCCCAGGCTAAACCGTAGGAGATACAAATTTCTAAATATGCTTATTATGGTTTCAGACGTCGTTCTATACAGCTAAAATGAATTTAAAACGAATTTATTAATTTTTGGTAATTTTATAAATGCGAGATTTTTATAATTCTGCAGGCTAAACCGTAGGTGATACAAATTTCTAAATGTCCTTATTATTACTTAAGGCGTCGTTCTATGCACCTAAAATGAGTTTAAATCGAATTTATTAATTTTTGGTAATTTTAAAGAAGACAGATTTTTATAATTGCCAGATTAAAAATGCGAGATTTTTATAATTGCCCAGGCTAAACTGTAGGAGATACAAATTTCTAAATATGCTTATTATGGTTTCAGACGTCGTTCTATCCAGCTAAAATGAATTTAAAACGAATTTATTAATTTTTGGTAATTTTATAAATGCGAGATTTTTATAATTCTGCAGGCTAAACCGTAGGTGATACAAATTTCTAAATGTCCTTATTATTACTTAAGACGTCGTTCTATGCAGCTAAAATGAGTTTAAATCGAATTTATTAATTTTTGGTAATTTTAAAAAAGGCAGATTTTTATAATTGCCAGATTAAAAATGCGAGATTTTTATAATTGCCCAGGCTAAACTGTAGGAGATACAAATTTCTGAATATGTTTATTATGGTTTCAGACGTCGTTCTATGCAGCTAAAATGAATTTAAAACGAATTTATTAATTTTTGGTAATTTTATAAATGCGAGATTTTTATAATTCTGCAGGCTAAACCGTAGGTGATACAAATTTCTAAATGTCCTTATTATTACTTAAGACGTCGTTCTATGCAGCTAAAATGAGTTTAAATCGAATTTATTAATTTTTGGTAATTTTAAAAAAAGGCAGATTTTTATAATTGCCAGATTAAAAATGCTAGATTTTTATAATTGCCCAGGCTAAACTGTAGGAGATACAAATTTCTAAATATGCTTATTATGGTTTCAGACGTCGTTCTATCCAGCTAAAATGAGTTTAAATCGAATTTATTAATTTTTGGTAATTTTATAAATGCGAGATTTTTATAATTCTGCAGGCTAAACCGTAGGTGATACAAATTTCTAAATGTCCTTATTATTACTTAAGACGTCGTTCTATGCAGCTAAAATGAGTTTAAATCGAATTTATTAATTTTTGGTAATTTTAAAAAAGACAGATTTTTATAATTGCCAGATTAAAAATGCGAGATTTTTATAATTGCCCAGGCTAAACTGTACGAGATACAAATTTCTAAATATGCTTATTATGGTTTCAGACGTCGTTCTATGCAGCTAAAATGAATTTAAAACGAATTTATTAATTTTTGGTAATTTTATAAATGAGAGATTTTTATAATTCTGCAGGCTAAACCGTAGGAGATACAAATTTCTAAATGTCCTTATTATTACTTAAGACGTCGTTCTATGCAGCTAAAATGAGTTTAAATCGAATTTATTAATTTTTGATAATTTTAAAAGAGAGAGATTTTTATAATTGCCAGATTAAAAATGCGAGATTTTTATAATTGCCCAGGCTAAACTGTAGGAGATACAAATTTCTAAATATGCTTATTATGGTTTCAGACGTCGTTCTATCCAGCTAAAATGAATTTAAAACGAATTTATTAATTTTTGGTAATTTTATAAATGCGAGATTTTTATAATTCTGCAGGCTAAACCGTAGGTGATACAGATTTCTAAATGTCCTTATTATTACTTAAGACGTCGTTCTATGCAGCTAAAATGAGTTTAAATCGAATTTATTAATTTTTGGTAAGTTTAAAAAAGACAGATTTTTATAATTGCCAGATTAAAAATGCGAGATTTTTATAATTGCCCAGGCTAAACTGTAGGAGATACAAATTTCTAAATATGCTTATTATGGTTTCAGACGTCGTTCTATCCAGCTAAAATGAATTTAAAACGAATTTATTAATTTTTGGTAATTTTATAAATGCGAGATTTTTATAATTCTGCAGGCTAAACCGTAGGTGATACAAATTTCTAAATGTCCTTATTATTACTTAAGACGTCGTTCTATGCAGCTAAAATGAGTTTAAATCGAATTTATTAATTTTTGGTAAGTTTAAAAAAGACAGATTTTTATAATTGCCAGATTAAAAATGCAAGATTTTTATAATTGCCCAGGCTAAACCGTAGGAGATACAAATTTCTAAATATGCTTATTATGGTTTCAGACGTCGTTCTTTGCAGCTAAAATGAATTTAAAACGAATTTATTAATTTTTGGTAATTTTATAAATGCGAGATTTTTATAATTCTGCAGGCTAAACCGTAGGTGATACAAATTTCTAAATGTCCTTATTATTACTTAAGACGTCGTTCTATGCAGCTAAAATGAGTTTAAATCGAATTTATTTATTTTTGGTAATTTTAAAAAAGAGAGATTTTTATAATTGCCAGATTAAAAATGCGAGATTTTTATAATTGCCCAGGCTAAACCGTAGGAGATACAAATTTCTAAATATGCTTATTATGGTTTCAGACGTCGTTCTATACAGCTAAAATGAATTTAAAACGAATTTATTAATTTTTGGTAATTTTATAAATGCGAGATTTTTATAATTCTGCAGGCTAAACCGTAGGTGATACAAATTTCTAAATGTCCTTATTATTACTTAAGACGTCGTTCTATGCAGCTAAAATGAGTTTAAATCGAATTTATTAATTTTTGGTAATTTTAAAAAAAGGCAGATTTTTATAATTGCCAGATTAAAAATGCTAGATTTTTATAATTGCCCAGGCTAAACTGTAGGAGATACAAATTTCTAAATATGCTTATTATGGTTTCAGACGTCGTTCTATCCAGCTAAAATGAGTTTAAATCGAATTTATTAATTTTTGGTAATTTTATAAATGCGAGATTTTTATAATTCTGCAGGCTAAACCGTAGGTGATACAAATTTCTAAATGTCCTTATTATTACTTAAGACGTCGTTCTATGCAGCTAAAATGAGTTTAAATCGAATTTATTAATTTTTGGTAATTTTAAAAAAGACAGATTTTTATAATTGCCAGATTAAAAATGCGAGATTTTTATAATTGCCCAGGCTAAACTGTACGAGATACAAATTTCTAAATATGCTTATTATGGTTTCAGACGTCGTTCTATGCAGCTAAAATGAATTTAAAACGAATTTATTAATTTTTGGTAATTTTATAAATGAGAGATTTTTATAATTCTGCAGGCTAAACCGTAGGAGATACAAATTTCTAAATGTCCTTATTATTACTTAAGACGTCGTTCTATGCAGCTAAAATGAGTTTAAATCGAATTTATTAATTTTTGATAATTTTAAAAGAGAGAGATTTTTATAATTGCCAGATTAAAAATGCGAGATTTTTATAATTGCCCAGGCTAAACTGTAGGAGATACAAATTTCTAAATATGCTTATTATGGTTTCAGACGTCGTTCTATCCAGCTAAAATGAATTTAAAACGAATTTATTAATTTTTGGTAATTTTATAAATGCGAGATTTTTATAATTCTGCAGGCTAAACCGTAGGTGATACAGATTTCTAAATGTCCTTATTATTACTTAAGACGTCGTTCTATGCAGCTAAAATGAGTTTAAATCGAATTTATTAATTTTTGGTAAGTTTAAAAAAGACAGATTTTTATAATTGCCAGATTAAAAATGCGAGATTTTTATAATTGCCCAGGCTAAACTGTAGGAGATACAAATTTCTAAATATGCTTATTATGGTTTCAGACGTCGTTCTATGCAGCTAAAATGAATTTAAAACGAATTTATTAATTTTTGGTAATTTTAAAAAAGAGAGATTTTTATAATTGCCAGGTTAAAAATGCGAGATTTTTATAATTGCCCAGGCTAAACTGTAGGAGATACGCATTTCTAAATATTCTTATTGTGGTTTCAGACGTCGTTCTATGCAGCTAAAATGAATTTAAATCGAATTTATTAATTTTTGGTAATTTTATAAATGCGAGATTTTTATAATTCCCCAGGCTAAACCGTAGGTGATACAAATTTCTAAATGTCCTTATTATTATTTAAGACGTCGTTCTATGCAGCTAAAATGAGTTTAAATCGAATTTATTAATTTTTGGTAATTTTAAAAAAGAGAGATTTTTATAATTGCCAGATTAAAAATGCGAGATTTTTATAATTGCCCAGGCTAAACCGTAGGAGATACAAATTTCTAGATATGCTTATTATGGTTTCAGACGTCGGTCTATGCAGCTAAAATGAATTTAAAACGAATTTATTAATTTTTGGTAATTTTATAAATGCGAGATTTTTATAATTCTGCAGGCTAAACCGTAGGTGATACAAATTTCTAAATGTCCTTATTATTACTTAAGACGTCGTTCTATACAGCTAAAATGAGTTTAAATCGAATTTATTAATTTTTGGTAATTTTAAAAAAGAGAGATTTTTATAATTGCCAGATTAAAAATGCGAGATTTTTATAATTGCCCAGGCTAAACCGTAGGAGATACAAATTTCTAAATATGCTTATTATGGTTTCAGACGTCGTTCTATACAGCTAAAATGAATTTAAAACGAATTTATTAATTTTTGGTAATTTTATAAATGCGAGATTTTTATAATTCTGCAGGCTAAACCGTAGGTGATACAAATTTCTAAATGTCCTTATTATTACTTAAGCCGTCGTTCTATGCAGCTAAAATGAGTTTAAATCGAATTTATTAATTTTTGGTAATTTTAAAAAAGACGGATTTTTATAATTGCCAGATTAAAAATGCGAGATTTTTATAATTGCCCAGGCTAAACTGTACGAGATACAAATTTCTAAATATGCTTATTATGGTTTCAGACGTCGTTCTATGCAGCTAAAATGAATTTAAAACGAATTTATTAATTTTTGGTAATTTTATAAATGAGAGATTTTTATAATTCTGCAGGCTAAACCGTAGGAGATACAAATTTCTAAATGTCCTTATTATTACTTAAGACGTCGTTCTATGCAGCTAAAATGAGTTTAAATCGAATTTATTAATTTTTGATAATTTTAAAAGAGAGAGATTTTTATAATTGCCAGATTAAAAATGCGAGATTTTTATAATTGCCCAGGCTAAACTGTAGGAGATACAAATTTCTAAATATGCTTATTATGGTTTCAGACGTCGTTCTATCCAGCTAAAATGAATTTAAAACGAATTTATTAATTTTTGGTAATTTTATAAATGCGAGATTTTTATAATTCTGCAGGCTAAACCGTAGGTGATACAGATTTCTAAATGTCCTTATTATTACTTAAGACGTCGTTCTATGCAGCTAAAATGAGTTTAAATCGAATTTATTAATTTTTGGTAAGTTTAAAAAAGACAGATTTTTATAATTGCCAGATTAAAAATGCGAGATTTTTATAATTGCCCAGGCTAAACTGTAGGAGATACAAATTTCTAAATATGCTTATTATGGTTTCAGACGTCGTTCTATGCAGCTAAAATGAATTTAAAACGAATTTATTAATTTTTGGTAATTTTAAAAAAGAGAGATTTTTATAATTGCCAGGTTAAAAATGCGAGATTTTTATAATTGCCCAGGCTAAACTGTAGGAGATACGCATTTCTAAATATTCTTATTGTGGTTTCAGACGTCGTTCTATGCAGCTAAAATGAATTTAAATCGAATTTATTAATTTTTGGTAATTTTATAAATGCGAGATTTTTATAATTCCCCAGGCTAAACCGTAGGTGATACAAATTTCTAAATGTCCTTATTATTATTTAAGACGTCGTTCTATGCAGCTAAAATGAGTTTAAATCGAATTTATTAATTTTTGGTAATTTTAAAAAAGAGAGATTTTTATAATTGCCAGATTAAAAATGCGAGATTTTTATAATTGCCCAGGCTAAACCGTAGGAGATACAAATTTCTAGATATGCTTATTTTGGTTTCAGACGTCGGTCTATGCAGCTAAAATGAATTTAAAACGAATTTATTAATTTTTGGTAATTTTATAAATGCGAGATTTTTATAATTCTGCAGGCTAAACCGTAGGTGATACAAATTTCTAAATGTCCTTATTATTACTTAAGACGTCGTTCTATACAGCTAAAATGAGTTTAAATCGAATTTATTAATTTTTGGTAATTTTAAAAAAGAGAGATTTTTATAATTGCCAGATTAAAAATGCGAGATTTTTATAATTGCCCAGGCTAAACCGTAGGAGATACAAATTTCTAAATATGCTTATTATGGTTTCAGACGTCGTTCTATACAGCTAAAATGAATTTAAAACGAATTTATTAATTTTTGGTAATTTTATAAATGCGAGATTTTTATAATTCTGCAGGCTAAACCGTAGGTGATACAAATTTCTAAATGTCCTTATTATTACTTAAGCCGTCGTTCTATGCAGCTAAAATGAGTTTAAATCGAATTTATTAATTTTTGGTAATTTTAAAAAAGACAGATTTTTATAATTGCCAGATTAAAAATGCGAGATTTTTATAATTGCCCAGGCTAAACTGTAGGAGATACAAATTTCTAAATATGCTTATTATAGTTTCAGACGTCGTTCTATGCAGCTAAAATGAATTTAAAACGAATTTATTAATTTTTGGTAATTTTAAAAAAGACAGATTTTTATAATTGCCAGATTAAAAATGCGAGATTTTTATAATTGCCCAGGCTAAACTGTAGGAGATACAAATTTCTAAATATGCTTATTATGGTTTCACACGTCGTTCTATGCAGCTAGAATGAATTTAAAACGAATTTATTAATTTTTGGTAATTTTATAAATGCGTGATTTTTATAATTCCCCAGGCTAAACCGTAGGTGATACAAATTTCTAAATGTTCTTATTATTATTTAAGACGTCGTTCTATGCAGCTAAAATGAGTTTAAATCGAATTTATTAATTTTTGGTAATTTTAAAAAAGAGAGATTTTTATAATTGCCATATTAAAAATGCGAGATTTTTATAATTGCCCAGGCTAAACTGTAAGAGATACGCATTTCTAAATATGCTTATTGTGGTTTCAGACGTCGTTCTATGCAGGTAAAATGAATTTAAAGCGAATTTATTAATTTTTGGCAATTTTATAAATGCGAGATTTTTATAATTCCCCAGGCTAAACCGTAGGTGATACAAATTTGTAAATGTCCTTATTATTATTTAAGATGTCGTTCTATGCAGCTAAAATGAGTTTAAATCGAATTTATTAATTTTTGGTAATTTTAAAAAAGAGAGATTTTTATAATTGCCAGATTAAAAATGCAAGATTTTTATAATTGCCCAGGCTAAACCGTAGGAGATACAAATTTCTAAATATGCTTATTATGGTTTCAGACGTCGTTCTTTGCAGCTAAAATGAATTTAAAACGAATTTATTAATTTTTGGTAATTTTATAAATGCGAGATTTTTATAATTCTGCAGGCTAAACCGTAGGTGATACAAATTTCTAAATGTCCTTATTATTACTTAAGACGTCGTTCTATGCAGCTAAAATGAGTTTAAATCGAATTTATTTATTTTTGGTAATTTTAAAAAAGAGAGATTTTTATAATTGCCAGATTAAAAATGCGCGATTTTTATAATTGCCCAGGCTAAACCGTAGGAGATACAAATTTCTAAATATGCTTATTATGGTTTCAGACGTCGTTCTATACAGCTAAAATGAATTTAAAACGAATTTATTAATTTTTTGTAATTTTATAAATGCGAGATTTTTATAATTCTGCAGGCTAAACCGTAGGTGATACAAATTTCTAAATGTCCTTATTATTACTTAAGGCGTCGTTCTATGCACCTAAAATGAGTTTAAATCGAATTTATTAATTTTTGGTAATTTTAAAGAAGACAGATTATTATAATTGCCAGATTAAAAATGCGAGATTTTTATAATTGCCCAGGCTAAACTGTAGGAGATACAAATTTCTAAATATGCTTATTATGGTTTCAGACGTCGTTCTATGCAGCTAAAATGAATTTAAAACGAATTTATTAATTTTTGGTAATTTTATAAATGCGAGATTTTTATAATTCTGCAGGCTAAACCGTAGGTGATACAAATTTCTAAATGTCCTTATTATTACTTAAGACGTCGTTCTATGCAGCTAAAATGAGTTTAAATCGAATTTATTAATTTTTGGTAATTTTAAAAAAGGCAGATTTTTATAATTGCCAGATTAAAAATGCTAGATTTTTATAATTGCCCAGGCTAAACTGTAGGAGATACAAATTTCTAAATATGCTTATTATGGTTTCAGACGTCGTTCTATCCAGCTAAAATGAGTTTAAATCGAATTTATTAATTTTTGGTAATTTTATAAATGCGAGATTTTTATAATTCTGCAGGCTAAACCGTAGGTGATACAAATTTCTAAATGTCCTTATTATTACTTAAGACGTCGTTCTATGCAGCTAAAATGAGTTTAAATCGAATTTATTAATTTTTGGTAATTTTAAAAAAGACAGATTTTTATAATTGCCAGATTAAAAATGCGAGATTTTTATAATTGCCCAGGCAAAACTGTTGGAGATACAAATTTCTAAATATGCTTATTATGGTTTCAGACGTCGTTCTATGCAGCTAAAATGAATTTAAAACGAATTTATTAATTTTTGGTAATTTTATAAATGCGAGATTTTTATAATTCTGCAGGCTAAACCGTAGGAGATACAAATTTCTAAATGTCCTTATTATTACTTAAGACGTCGTTCTATGCAGCTAAAATGAGTTTAAATCGAATTTATTAATTTTTGATAATTTTAAAAGAGAGAGATTTTTATAATTGCCAGATTAAAAATGCGAGATTTTTATAATTGCCCAGGCTAAACTGTAGGAGATACAAATTTCTAAATATGCTTATTATGGTTTCAGACGTCGTTCTATCCAGCTAAAATGAATTTAAAACGAATTTATTAATTTTTGGTAATTTTATAAATGCGAGATTTTTATAATTCTGCAGGCTAAACCGTAGGTGATACAAATTTCTAAATGTCCTTATTATTACTTAAGACGTCGTTCTATGCAGCTAAAATGAGTTTAAATCGAATTTATTAATTTTTGGTAAGTTTAAAAAAGACAGATTTTTATAATTGCCAGATTAAAAATGCGAGATTTATATAATTGCCCAGGCTAAACTGTAGGAGATACAAATTTCTAAATATGCTTATTATGGTTTCAGACGTCGTTCTATCCAGCTAAAATGAATTTAAAACGAATTTATTAATTTTTGGTAATTTTATAAATGCGAGATTTTTATAATTCTGCAGGCTAAACCGTAGGTGATACAAATTTCTAAATGTCCTTATTATTACTTAAGACGTCGTTCTATGCAGCTAAAATGAATTTAAAACGAATTTATTAATTTTTGGTAATTTTAAAAAAGAGAGATTTTTATAATTGCCAGATTAAAAATGCGAGATTTTTATAATTGCCCAGGCTAAACTGTAGGAGATACGCATTTCTAAATATTCTTATTGTGGTTTCAGACGTCGTTCTATGCAGCTAAAATGAATTTAAATCGAATTTATTAATTTTTGGTAATTTTATAAATGCGAGATTTTTATAATTCCCCAGGCTAAACCGTAGGTGATACAAATTTCTAAATGTCCTTATTATTATTTAAGACGTCTTTCTATGCAGCTAAAATGAGTTTAAATCGAATTTATTAATTTTTGGTAATTTTAAAAAAGAGAGATTTTTATAATTGCCAGATTAAAAATGCGAGATTTTTATAATTGCCCAGGCTAAACTGTAGGAGATACAAATTTCTAAATATGCTTATTATGGTTTCAGACGTCGTTCTATGCAGCTAAAATGAATTTAAAACGAATTTATTAATTTTTGGTAATTTTATAAATGCGAGATTTTTATAATTCTGCAGGCTAAACCGTAGGTGATACAAATTTCTAAATGTCCTTATTATTACTTAAGCCGTCGTTCTATGCAGCTAAAATGAGTTTAAATCGAATTTATTAATTTTTGGTAATTTTAAAAAAGACAGATTTTTATAATTGCCAGATTAAAAATGCGAGATTTTTATAATTGCCCAGGCTAAACTGTAGGAGATACAAATTTCTAAATATGCTTATTATAGTTTCAGACGTCGTTCTATGCAGCTAAAGTGAATTTAAAACGAATTTATTAATTTTTGGTAATTTTAAAAAAGACAGATTTTTATAATTGCCAGATTAAAAATGCGAGATTTTTATAATTGCCCAGGCTAAACTGTAGGAGATACAAATTTCTAAATATGCTTATTATGGTTTCAGACGTCGTTCTATGCAGCTAAAATGAATTTAAAACGAATTTATTAATTTTTGGTATTTTTATAAATGCGAGATTTTTATAATTCTGCAGGCCAAACCGTAGGTGATACAAATTTCTAAATGTCCTTATTATTACTTAAGACGTCGTTCTATGCAGCTAAAATGAGTTTAAATCGAATTTATTAATTTTTGATAATTTTAAAAAAGAGAGATTTTTATAATTGCCAGATTAAAAATGCGAGATTTTTATAATTGCCCAGGCTAAACTGTAGGAGATACAAATTTCTAAATATGCTTATTATGGTTTCAGACGTCGTTCTATACAGCTAAAATGAATTTAAACCGAATTTATTAATTTTTGGTAATTTTATAAATGCCAGATTTTTATAATTCCCCAGGCTAAACCGTAGGTGATAAAAATTTCTAAATGTCCTTATTATTATTTAAGACGTCGTTCTATGCAGCTAAAATGAGTTTAAGCCGAATTTATTTATTTTTGGTAATTTTAAAAAAGAGAGATTTTTATTATTGCCAGATTAAAAATGCGAGATATTTATAATTGCCCAGGCTAAACTGTAGGAGATACGCATTTCTAAATATGCTTATTATGGTTTCAGACGTCGTTCTATGCAGCTAAAATGAATTTAAAACGAATTTATTAATTTTTGGTAATTTTATAAATGCGAGATTTTTATAATTGCCCAGGCTAAACTGTAGGAGATACAAATTTCTAAATATTTTTATTATGGTTTCAGACGACGTTCTATGCAGCTAAAATGAATTTAAAACGAATTTATTAATTTTTGGTAATTTTATAAATGCTAGATTTTTATAATTCTGCAGGCTAAACCGTAGGAGATACAAATTTCTAAATGTCCTTATTATTACTTAAGACGTCGTTCTATGCAGCTAAAATGAGTTTAAATCGAATTTATTAATTTTTGATAATTTTAAAAGAGAGAGATTTTTATAATTGCCAGATTAAAAATGTGAGATTTTTATAATTGCCCAGGCTAAACTGTAGGAGATACAAATTTCTAAATATGCTTATTATGGTTTCAGACGTCATTCTATCCAGCTAAAATGAATTTAAAACGAATTTATTAATTTTTGGTAATTTTATAAATGCGAGATTTTTATAATTCTGCAGGCTAAACCGTAGGTGATACAAATTTCTAAATGTGCTTATTTTTACTTAAGACGTCGTTCTATGCAGCTAAAATGAGTTTAAATCGAATTTATTAATTTTTGGTAAGTTTAAAAAAGACAGATTTTTATAATTGCCAGATTAAAAATGCGAGATTTTTATAATTGCCCAGGCTAAACTGTAGGAGATACAAATTTCTAAATATGCTTATTATGGTTTCAGACGTCGTTCTATACAGCTAAAATTAATTTAAAACGAATTTATTAATTTTTGGTAATTTTAAAAAAGAGAGATTTTTATAATTGCCAGATTAAAAATGCGAGATTTTTATAATTGCCCAGGCTAAACTGTAGGAGATACGCATTTCTAAATATTCTTATTATGGTTTCACACGTCGTTCTATGCAGCTAGAATGAATTTAAAACGAATTTATTAATTTTTGGTAATTTTATAAATGCGTGATTTTTATAATTCCCCAGGCTAAACCGTAGGTGATACAAATTTCTAAATGTTCTTATTATTATTTAAGACGTCGTTCTATGCAGCTAAAATGAGTTTAAATCGAATTTATTAATTTTTGGTAATTTTAAAAAAGAGAGATTTTTATAATTGCCATATTAAAAATGCGAGATTTTTATAATTGCCCAGGCTAAACTGTAAGAGATACGCATTTCTAAATATGCTTATTGTGGTTTCAGACGTCGTTCTATGCAGGTAAAATGAATTTAAAGCGAATTTATTAATTTTTGGCAATTTTATAAATGCGAGATTTTTATAATTCCCCAGGCTAAACCGTAGGTGATACAAATTTGTAAATGTCCTTATTATTATTTAAGATGTCGTTCTATGCAGCTAAAATGAGTTTAAATCGAATTTATTAATTTTTGGTAATTTTAAAAAAGAGAGATTTTTATAATTGCCAGATTAAAAATGCAAGATTTTTATAATTGCCCAGGCTAAACCGTAGGAGATACAAATTTCTAAATATGCTTATTATGGTTTCAGACGTCGTTCTTTGCAGCTAAAATGAATTTAAAACGAATTTATTAATTTTTGGTAATTTTATAAATGCGAGATTTTTATAATTCTGCAGGCTAAACCGTAGGTGATACAAATTTCTAAATGTCCTTATTATTACTTAAGACGTCGTTCTATGCAGCTAAAATGAGTTTAAATCGAATTTATTTATTTTTGGTAATTTTAAAAAAGAGAGATTTTTATAATTGCCAGATTAAAAATGCGCGATTTTTATAATTGCCCAGGCTAAACCGTAGGAGATACAAATTTCTAAATATGCTTATTATGGTTTCAGACGTCGTTCTATACAGCTAAAATGAATTTAAAACGAATTTATTAATTTTTTGTAATTTTATAAATGCGAGATTTTTATAATTCTGCAGGCTAAACCGTAGGTGATACAAATTTCTAAATGTCCTTATTATTACTTAAGGCGTCGTTCTATGCACCTAAAATGAGTTTAAATCGAATTTATTAATTTTTGGTAATTTTAAAGAAGACAGATTATTATAATTGCCAGATTAAAAATGCGAGATTTTTATAATTGCCCAGGCTAAACTGTAGGAGATACAAATTTCTAAATATGCTTATTATGGTTTCAGACGTCGTTCTATGCAGCTAAAATGAATTTAAAACGAATTTATTAATTTTTGGTAATTTTATAAATGCGAGATTTTTATAATTCTGCAGGCTAAACCGTAGGTGATACAAATTTCTAAATGTCCTTATTATTACTTAAGACGTCGTTCTATGCAGCTAAAATGAGTTTAAATCGAATTTATTAATTTTTGGTAATTTTAAAAAAGGCAGATTTTTATAATTGCCAGATTAAAAATGCTAGATTTTTATAATTGCCCAGGCTAAACTGTAGGAGATACAAATTTCTAAATATGCTTATTATGGTTTCAGACGTCGTTCTATCCAGCTAAAATGAGTTTAAATCGAATTTATTAATTTTTGGTAATTTTATAAATGCGAGATTTTTATAATTCTGCAGGCTAAACCGTAGGTGATACAAATTTCTAAATGTCCTTATTATTACTTAAGACGTCGTTCTATGCAGCTAAAATGAGTTTAAATCGAATTTATTAATTTTTGGTAATTTTAAAAAAGACAGATTTTTATAATTGCCAGATTAAAAATGCGAGATTTTTATAATTGCCCAGGCAAAACTGTTGGAGATACAAATTTCTAAATATGCTTATTATGGTTTCAGACGTCGTTCTATGCAGCTAAAATGAATTTAAAACGAATTTATTAATTTTTGGTAATTTTATAAATGCGAGATTTTTATAATTCTGCAGGCTAAACCGTAGGAGATACAAATTTCTAAATGTCCTTATTATTACTTAAGACGTCGTTCTATGCAGCTAAAATGAGTTTAAATCGAATTTATTAATTTTTGATAATTTTAAAAGAGAGAGATTTTTATAATTGCCAGATTAAAAATGCGAGATTTTTATAATTGCCCAGGCTAAACTGTAGGAGATACAAATTTCTAAATATGCTTATTATGGTTTCAGACGTCGTTCTATCCAGCTAAAATGAATTTAAAACGAATTTATTAATTTTTGGTAATTTTATAAATGCGAGATTTTTATAATTCTGCAGGCTAAACCGTAGGTGATACAAATTTCTAAATGTCCTTATTATTACTTAAGACGTCGTTCTATGCAGCTAAAATGAGTTTAAATCGAATTTATTAATTTTTGGTAAGTTTAAAAAAGACAGATTTTTATAATTGCCAGATTAAAAATGCGAGATTTATATAATTGCCCAGGCTAAACTGTAGGAGATACAAATTTCTAAATATGCTTATTATGGTTTCAGACGTCGTTCTATCCAGCTAAAATGAATTTAAAACGAATTTATTAATTTTTGGTAATTTTATAAATGCGAGATTTTTATAATTCTGCAGGCTAAACCGTAGGTGATACAAATTTCTAAATGTCCTTATTATTACTTAAGACGTCGTTCTATGCAGCTAAAATGAATTTAAAACGAATTTATTAATTTTTGGTAATTTTAAAAAAGAGAGATTTTTATAATTGCCAGATTAAAAATGCGAGATTTTTATAATTGCCCAGGCTAAACTGTAGGAGATACGCATTTCTAAATATTCTTATTGTGGTTTCAGACGTCGTTCTATGCAGCTAAAATGAATTTAAATCGAATTTATTAATTTTTGGTAATTTTATAAATGCGAGATTTTTATAATTCCCCAGGCTAAACCGTAGGTGATACAAATTTCTAAATGTCCTTATTATTATTTAAGACGTCTTTCTATGCAGCTAAAATGAGTTTAAATCGAATTTATTAATTTTTG
Organism: Melanotus villosus; assembly: GCA_963082815.1. Taxonomy (NCBI): domain Eukaryota; kingdom Metazoa; phylum Arthropoda; class Insecta; order Coleoptera; family Elateridae; genus Melanotus; species Melanotus villosus. The sequence goes on from OY720427.1 coordinate 17,570,154, forward strand.
GTAATTTTAAAAAAGAGAGATTTTTATAATTGCCAGATTAAAAATGCGAGATTTTTATAATTGCCCAGGCTAAACTGTAGGAGATACAAATTTCTAAATATGCTTATTATGGTTTCAGACGTCGTTCTATGCAGCTAAAATGAATTTAAAACGAATTTATTAATTTTTGGTAATTTTATAAATGCGAGATTTTTATAATTCTGCAGGCTAAACCGTAGGTGATACAAATTTCTAAATGTCCTTATTATTACTTAAGCCGTCGTTCTATGCAGCTAAAATGAGTTTAAATCGAATTTATTAATTTTTGGTAATTTTAAAAAAGACAGATTTTTATAATTGCCAGATTAAAAATGCGAGATTTTTATAATTGCCCAGGCTAAACTGTAGGAGATACAAATTTCTAAATATGCTTATTATAGTTTCAGACGTCGTTCTATGCAGCTAAAGTGAATTTAAAACGAATTTATTAATTTTTGGTAATTTTAAAAAAGACAGATTTTTATAATTGCCAGATTAAAAATGCGAGATTTTTATAATTGCCCAGGCTAAACTGTAGGAGATACAAATTTCTAAATATGCTTATTATGGTTTCAGACGTCGTTCTATGCAGCTAAAATGAATTTAAAACGAATTTATTAATTTTTGGTATTTTTATAAATGCGAGATTTTTATAATTCTGCAGGCCAAACCGTAGGTGATACAAATTTCTAAATGTCCTTATTATTACTTAAGACGTCGTTCTATGCAGCTAAAATGAGTTTAAATCGAATTTATTAATTTTTGATAATTTTAAAAAAGAGAGATTTTTATAATTGCCAGATTAAAAATGCGAGATTTTTATAATTGCCCAGGCTAAACTGTAGGAGATACAAATTTCTAAATATGCTTATTATGGTTTCAGACGTCGTTCTATACAGCTAAAATGAATTTAAACCGAATTTATTAATTTTTGGTAATTTTATAAATGCCAGATTTTTATAATTCCCCAGGCTAAACCGTAGGTGATAAAAATTTCTAAATGTCCTTATTATTATTTAAGACGTCGTTCTATGCAGCTAAAATGAGTTTAAGCCGAATTTATTTATTTTTGGTAATTTTAAAAAAGAGAGATTTTTATTATTGCCAGATTAAAAATGCGAGATATTTATAATTGCCCAGGCTAAACTGTAGGAGATACGCATTTCTAAATATGCTTATTATGGTTTCAGACGTCGTTCTATGCAGCTAAAATGAATTTAAAACGAATTTATTAATTTTTGGTAATTTTATAAATGCGAGATTTTTATAATTGCCCAGGCTAAACTGTAGGAGATACAAATTTCTAAATATTTTTATTATGGTTTCAGACGACGTTCTATGCAGCTAAAATGAATTTAAAACGAATTTATTAATTTTTGGTAATTTTATAAATGCTAGATTTTTATAATTCTGCAGGCTAAACCGTAGGAGATACAAATTTCTAAATGTCCTTATTATTACTTAAGACGTCGTTCTATGCAGCTAAAATGAGTTTAAATCGAATTTATTAATTTTTGATAATTTTAAAAGAGAGAGATTTTTATAATTGCCAGATTAAAAATGTGAGATTTTTATAATTGCCCAGGCTAAACTGTAGGAGATACAAATTTCTAAATATGCTTATTATGGTTTCAGACGTCATTCTATCCAGCTAAAATGAATTTAAAACGAATTTATTAATTTTTGGTAATTTTATAAATGCGAGATTTTTATAATTCTGCAGGCTAAACCGTAGGTGATACAAATTTCTAAATGTGCTTATTATTACTTAAGACGTCGTTCTATGCAGCTAAAATGAGTTTAAATCGAATTTATTAATTTTTGGTAAGTTTAAAAAAGACAGATTTTTATAATTGCCAGATTAAAAATGCGAGATTTTTATAATTGCCCAGGCTAAACTGTAGGAGATACAAATTTCTAAATATGCTTATTATGGTTTCAGACGTCGTTCTATACAGCTAAAATTAATTTAAAACGAATTTATTAATTTTTGGTAATTTTAAAAAAGAGAGATTTTTATAATTGCCAGATTAAAAATGCGAGATTTTTATAATTGCCCAGGCTAAACTGTAGGAGATACGCATTTCTAAATATTCTTATTGTGGTTTCAGACGTCGTTCTATGCAGCTAAAATGAATTTAAATCGAATTTATTAATTTTTGGTAATTTTATAAATGCGAGATTTTTATAATTCCCCAGGCTAAACCGTAGGTGATACAAATTTCTAAATGTCCTTATTATTATTTAAGACGTCGTTCTATGCAGCTAAAATGAGTTTAAATCGAATTTATTAATTTTTGGTAATTTTAAAAAAGAGAGATTTTTATAATTGCCAGATTAAAAATGCGAGATTTTTATAATTGCCCAGGCTAAACCGTAGAGATACAAATTTCTAGATATGCTTATTATGGTTTCAGACGTCGTTCTATGCAGCTAAAATGAATTTAAAACGAATTTATTAATTTTTGGTAATTTTATAAATGCGAGATTTTTATAATTCTGCAGGCTAAACCGTAGGTGATACAAATTTCTAAATGTCCTTATTATTACTTAAGACGTCGTTCTATACAGCTAAAATGAGTTTAAATCGAATTTATTAATTTTTGGTAATTTTAAAAAAGAGAGATTTTTATAATTGCCAGATTAAAAATGCGAGATTTTTATAAATGCCCAGGCTAAACCGTAGGAGATACAAATTTCTAAATATGCTTATTATGGTTTCAGACGTCGTTCTATGCAGCTAAAATGAATTTAAAACGAATTTATTAATTTTTGGTAATTTTATAAATGCGAGATTTTTATAATTCTGCAGGCTAAACCGTAGGTGATACAAATTTCTAAATGTCCTTATTATTACTTAAGGCGTCGTTCTATGCACCTAAAATGAGTTTAAATCGAATTTGTTAATTTTTGGTAATTTTAAAGAAGACAGATTTTTATAATTGCCAGATTAAAAATGCGAGATTTTTATAATTGCCCAGGCTAAACTGTAGGAGATACAAATTTCTAAATATGCTTATTATGGTTTCAGACGTCGTTCTATGCAGCTAAAATGAATTTAAAGCGAATTTATTAATTTTTGGTAATTTTATAAATGCGAGATTTTTATAATTCTGCAGGCTAAACCGTAGGTGATACAAATTTCTAAATGTCCTTATTATTACTTAAGACGTCGTTCTATGCACCTAAAATGAGTTTAAATCGAATTTATTAATTTTTGGTAATTTTAAAAAAGACAGATTTTTATAATTACCAGATTAAAAATGCGAGATTTTTATAATTGCCCAGGCTAAACTGTAGGAGATACAAATTTCTAAATATGCTTATTATAGTTTCAGACGTCGTTCTATGCAGCTAAAATGAATTTAAAACGAATTTATTAATTTTTGGTAATTTTAAAAAAGACAGATTTTTATAATTGCCAGATTAAAAATGCGAGATTTTTATAATTGCCCAGGCTAAACTGTAGGAGATACAAATTTCTAAATATGCTTATTATGGTTTCATACGTCGTTCTATGCAGCTAAAATGAATTTAAAACGAATTTATTAATTTTTGGTAATTTTATAAATGCGAGATTTTTATAATTCTGCAGGCCAAACCGTAGGTGATACAAATTTCTAAATGTCCTTATTATTACTTAAGACGTCGTTCTATACAGCTAAAATGAGTTTAAATCGAATTTATTAATTTTTGGTAATTTTAAAAAAGAGAGATTTTTATAATTGCCAGATTAAAAATGCGAGATTTTTATAAATGCCCAGGCTAAACCGTAGGAGATACAAATTTCTAAATATGCTTATTATGGTTTCAGACGTCGTTCTATGCAGCTAAAATGAATTTAAAACGAATTTATTAATTTTTGGTAATTTTATAAATGCGAGATTTTTATAATTCTGCAGGCTAAACCGTAGGTGATACAAATTTCTAAATGTCCTTATTATTACTTAAGACGTCGTTCTATGCAGCTAAAATGAGTTTAAATCGAATTTATTAATTTTTGGTAATTTTAAAAAAGACAGATTTTTATAATTGCCAGATTAAAAATGCGAGATTTTTATAATTGCCCAGGCTAAACTGTAGGAGATACAAATTTCTAAATATGCTTATTATGGTTTCAGACGTCGTTCTATGCAGCTAAAATGAATTTAAATCGAATTTATTAATTTTTGGTAATTTTATAAATGCGAGATTTTTATAATTCCCCAGGCTAAACCGTAGGTGATACAAATTTCTAAATGTCCTTATTATTATTTAAGACGTCTTTCTATGCAGCTAAAATGAGTTTAAATCGAATTTATTAATTTTTGGTAATTTTAAAAAAGAGAGATTTTTATAATTGCCAGATTAAAAATGCGAGATTTTTATAATTGCCCAGGCTAAACCGTAGGAGATACAAATTTCTAAATATGCTTATTATGGTTTCAGACGTCGTTCTATACAGCTAAAATGAATTTAAAACGAATTTATTAATTTTTTGTAATTTTATAAATGCGAGATTTTTATAATTCTGCAGGCTAAACCGTAGGTGATACAAATTTCTAAATGTCCTTATTATTACTTAAGGCGTCGTTCTATGCACCTAAAATGAGTTTAAATCGAATTTATTAATTTTTGGTAATTTTAAAAAAGAGAGATTTTTATAATTGCCATATTAAAAATGCGAGATTTTTATAATTGCCCAGGCTAAACTGTAAGAGATACGCATTTCTAAATATGCTTATTGTGGTTTCAGACGTCGTTCTATGCAGGTAAAATGAATTTAAAGCGAATTTATTAATTTTTGGCAATTTTATAAATGCGAGATTTTTATAATTCCCCAGGCTAAACCGTAGGTGATACAAATTTGTAAATGTCCTTATTATTATTTAAGATGTCGTTCTATGCAGCTAAAATGAGTTTAAATCGAATTTATTAATTTTTGGTAATTTTAAAAAAGAGATTTTTATAATTGCCAGATTAAAAATGCAAGATTTTTATAATTGCCCAGGCTAAACCGTAGGAGATACAAATTTCTAAATATGCTTATTATGGTTTCAGACGTCGTTCTTTGCAGCTAAAATGAATTTAAAACGAATTTATTAATTTTTGGTAATTTTATAAATGCGAGATTTTTATAATTCTGCAGGCTAAACCGTAGGTGATACAAATTTCTAAATGTCCTTATTATTACTTAAGACGTCGTTCTATGCAGCTAAAATGAGTTTAAATCGAATTTATTTATTTTTGGTAATTTTAAAAAAGAGAGATTTTTATAATTGCCAGATTAAAAATGCGCGATTTTTATAATTGCCCAGGCTAAACCGTAGGAGATACAAATTTCTAAATATGCTTATTATGGTTTCAGACGTCGTTCTATACAGCTAAAATGAATTTAAAACGAATTTATTAATTTTTTGTAATTTTATAAATGCGAGATTTTTATAATTCTGCAGGCTAAACCGTAGGTGATACAAATTTCTAAATGTCCTTATTATTACTTAAGGCGTCGTTCTATGCACCTAAAATGAGTTTAAATCGAATTTATTAATTTTTGGTAATTTTAAAGAAGACAGATTTTTATAATTGCCAGATTAAAAATGCGAGATTTTTATAATTGCCCAGGCTAAACTGTAGGAGATACAAATTTCTAAATATGCTTATTATGGTTTCAGACGTCGTTCTATGCAGCTAAAATGAATTTAAAACGAATTTATTAATTTTTGGTAATTTTATAAATGCGAGATTTTTATAATTCTGCAGGCTAAACCGTAGGTGATACAAATTTCTAAATGTCCTTATTATTACTTAAGACGTCGTTCTATGCAGCTAAAATGAGTTTAAATCGAATTTATTAATTTTTGGTAATTTTAAAAAAGGCAGATTTTTATAATTGCCAGATTAAAAATGCTAGATTTTTATAATTGCCCAGGCTAAACTGTAGGAGATACAAATTTCTAAATATGCTTATTATGGTTTCAGACGTCGTTCTATCCAGCTAAAATGAGTTTAAATCGAATTTATTAATTTTTGGTAATTTTTTAAATGCGAGATTTTTATAATTCTGCAGGCTAAACCGTAGGTGATACAAATTTCTAAATGTCCTTATTATTACTTAAGACGTCGTTCTATGCAGCTAAAATGAGTTTAAATCGAATTTATTAATTTTTGGTAATTTTAAAAAAGACAGATTTTTATAATTGCCAGATTAAAAATGCGAGATTTTTATAATTGCCCAGGCTAAACTGTACGAGATACAAATTTCTAAATATGCTTATTATGGTTTCAGACGTCGTTCTATGCAGCTAAAATGAATTTAAAACGAATTTATTAATTTTTGGTAATTTTATAAATGCGAGATTTTTATAATTCTGCAGGCTAAACCGTAGGAGATACAAATTTCTAAATGTCCTTATTATTACTTAAGACGTCGTTCTATGCAGCTAAAATGAGTTTAAATCGAATTTATTAATTTATGATAATTTTAAAAGAGAGAGATTTTTATAATTGCCAGATTAAAAATGCGAGATTTTTATAATTGCCCAGGCTAAACTGTAGGAGATACAAATTTCTAAATATGCTTATTATGGTTTCAGACGTCGTTCTATCCAGCTAAAATGAATTTAAAACGAATTTATTAATTTTTGGTAATTTTATAAATGCGAGATTTTTATAATTCTGCAGGCTAAACCGTAGGTGATACAAATTTCTAAATGTCCTTATTATTACTTAAGACGTCGTTCTATGCAGCTAAAATGAGTTTAAATCGAATTTATTAATTTTTGGTAAGTTTAAAAAAGACAGATTTTTATAATTGCCAGATTAAAAATGCGAGATTTATATAATTGCCCAGGCTAAACTGTAGGAGATACAAATTTCTAAATATGCTTATTATGGTTTCAGACGTCGTTCTATGCAGCTAAAATGAATTTAAAACGAATTTATTAATTTTTGGTAATTTTAAAAAAGAGAGATTTTTATAATTGCCAGATTAAAAATGCGAGATTTTTATAATTGCCCAGGCTAAACTGTAGGAGATACGCATTTCTAAATATTCTTATTGTGGTTTCAGACGTCGTTCTATGCAGCTAAAATGAATTTAAATCGAATTTATTAATTTTTGGTAATTTTATAAATGCGAGATTTTTATAATTCCCCAGGCTAAACCGTAGGTGATACAAATTTCTAAATGTCCTTATTATTATTTAAGACGTCTTTCTATGCAGCTAAAATGAGTTTAAATCGAATTTATTAATTTTTGGTAATTTTAAAAAAGAGAGATTTTTATAATTGCCAGATTAAAAATGCGAGATTTTTATAATTGCCCAGGCTAAACCGTAGGAGATACAAATTTCTAAATATGCTTATTATGGTTTCAGACGTCGTTCTATACAGCTAAAATGAATTTAAAACGAATTTATTAATTTTTGGTAATTTTATAAATGCGAGATTTTTATAATTCTGCAGGCTAAACCGTAGGTGATACAAATTTCTAAATGTCCTTATTATTACTTAAGCCGTCGTTCTATGCAGCTAAAATGAGTTTAAATCGAATTTATTAATTTTTGGTAATTTTAAAAAAGACAGATTTTTATAATTGCCAGATTTAAAAATGCGAGATTTTTATAATTGCCCAGGCTAAACTGTAGGAGATACAAATTTCTAAATATGCTTATTATAGTTTCAGACGTCGTTCTATGCAGCTAAAGTGAATTTAAAACGAATTTATTAATTTTTGGTAATTTTAAAAAAGACAGATTTTTATAATTGCCAGATTAAAAATGCGAGATTTTTATAATTGCCCAGGCTAAACTGTAGGAGATACAAATTTCTAAATATGCTTATTATGGTTTCAGACGTCGTTCTATGCAGCTAAAATGAATTTAAAACGAATTTATTAATTTTTGGTATTTTTATAAATGCGAGATTTTTATAATTCTGCAGGCCAAACCGTAGGTGATACAAATTTCTAAATGTCCTTATTATTACTTAAGACGTCGTTCTATGCAGCTAAAATGAGTTTAAATCGAATTTATTAATTTTTGATAATTTTAAAAAAGAGAGATTTTTATAATTGCCAGATTAAAAATGCGAGATTTTTATAATTGCCCAGGCTAAACTGTAGGAGATACAAATTTCTAAATATGCTTATTATGGTTTCAGACGTCGTTCTATACAGCTAAAATGAATTTAAACCGAATTTATTAATTTTTGGTAATTTTATAAATGCCAGATTTTTATAATTCCCCAGGCTAAACCGTAGGTGATAAAAATTTCTAAATGTCCTTATTATTATTTAAGACGTCGTTCTATGCAGCTAAAATGAGTTTAAGCCGAATTTATTTATTTTTGGTAATTTTAAAAAAGAGAGATTTTTATAATTGCCAGATTAAAAATGCGAGATTTTTATAATTGCCCAGGCTAAACTGTAGGAGATACGCATTTCTAAATATGCTTATTATGGTTTCAGACGTCGTTCTATGCAGCTAAAATGAATTTAAAACGAATTTATTAATTTTTGGTAATTTTATAAATGCGAGATTTTTATAATTGCCCAGGCTAAACTGTAGGAGATACAAATTTCTAAATATTTTTATTATGGTTTCAGACGTCGTTCTATCCAGCTAAAATGAATTTAAAACGAATTTATTAATTTTTGGTAATTTTATAAATGCGAGATTTTTATAATTCTGCAGGCTAAACCGTAGGTGATACAAATTTCTAAATGTCCTTATTATTACTTAAGACGTCGTTCTATGCAGCTAAAATGAGTTTAAATCGAATTTATTAATTTTTGGTAATTTTAAAAAAGACAGAGTTTTATAATTGCCAGATTAAAAATGCGAGATTTTTATAATTGCCCAGGCTAAACTGTAGGAGATACAAATTTCTAAATATTTTTATTATGGTTTCAGACGACGTTCTATGCAGCTAAAATGAATTTAAAACGAATTTATTAATTTTTGGTAATTTTATAAATGCTAGATTTTTATAATTCTGCAGGCTAAACCGTAGGAGATACAAATTTCTAAATGTCCTTATTATTACTTAAGACGTCGTTCTATACAGCTAAAATGAGTTTAAATCGAATTTATTAATTTTTGATAATTTTAAAAGAGAGAGATTTTTATAATTGCCAGATTAAAAATGTGAGATTTTTATAATTGCCCAGGCTAAACTGTAGGAGATACAAATTTCTAAATATGCTTATTATGGTTTCAGACGTCGTTCTATCCAGCTAAAATGAATTTAAAACGAATTTATTAATTTTTGGTAATTTTATAAATGCGAGATTTTTATAATTCTGCAGGCTAAACCGTAGGTGATACAAATTTCTAAATGTGCTTATTATTACTTAAGACGTCGTTCTATGCAGCTAAAATGAGTTTAAATCGAATTTATTAATTTTTGGTAAGTTTAAAAAAGACAGATTTTTATAATTGCCAGATTAAAAATGCGAGATTTTTATAATTGCCCAGGCTAAACTGTAGGAGATACAAATTTCTAAATATGCTTATTATGGTTTCAGACGTCGTTCTATGCAGCTAAAATTAATTTAAAACGAATTTATTAATTTTTGGTAATTTTAAAAAAGAGAGATTTTTATAATTGCCAGATTAAAAATGCGAGATTTTTATAATTGCCCAGGCTAAACTGTAGGAGATACGCATTTCTAAATATTCTTATTGTGGTTTCAGACGTCGTTCTATGCAGCTAAAATGAATTTAAATCGAATTTATTAATTTTTGGTAATTTTATAAATGCGAGATTTTTATAATTCCCCAGGCTAAACCGTAGGTGATACAAATTTCTAAATGTCCTTATTATTATTTAAGACGTCGTTCTATGCAGCTAAAATGAGTTTAAATCGAATTTATTAATTTTTGGTAATTTTAAAAAAGAGAGATTTTTATAATTGCCAGATTAAAAATGCGAGATTTTTATAATTGCCCAGGCTAAACCGTAGAGATACAAATTTCTAGATATGCTTATTATGGTTTCAGACGTCGTTCTATGCAGCTAAAATGAATTTAAAACGAATTTATTAATTTTTGGTAATTTTATAAATGCGAGATTTTTATAATTCTGCAGGCTAAACCGTAGGTGATACAAATTTCTAAATGTCCTTATTATTACTTAAGACGTCGTTCTATACAGCTAAAATGAGTTTAAATCGAATTTATTAATTTTTGGTAATTTTAAAAAAGAGAGATTTTTATAATTGCCAGATTAAAAATGCGAGATTTTTATAAATGCCCAGGCTAAACCGTAGGAGATACAAATTTCTAAATATGCTTATTATGGTTTCAGACGTCGTTCTATGCAGCTAAAATGAATTTAAAACGAATTTATTAATTTTTGGTAATTTTATAAATGCGAGATTTTTATAATTCTGCAGACTAAACCGTAGGTGATACAAATTTCTAAATGTCCTTATTATTACTTAAGGCGTCGTTCTATGCACCTAAAATGAGTTTAAATCGAATTTATTAATTTTTGGTAATTTTAAAGAAGACAGATTTTTATAATTGCCAGATTAAAAATGCGAGATTTTTATAATTGCCCAGGCTAAACTGTAGGAGATACAAATTTCTAAATATGCTTATTATGGTTTCAGACGTCGTTCTATGCAGCTAAAATGAATTTAAAGCGAATTTATTAATTTTTGGTAATTTTATAAATGCGAGATTTTTATAATTCTGCAGGCTAAACCGTAGGTGATACAAATTTCTAAATGTCCTTATTATTACTTAAGACGTCGTTCTATGCACCTAAAATGAGTTTAAATCGAATTTATTAATTTTTGGTAATTTTAAAAAAGACAGATTTTTATAATTACCAGATTAAAAATGCGAGATTTTTATAATTGCCCAGGCTAAACTGTAGGAGATACAAATTTCTAAATATGCTTATTATAGTTTCAGACGTCGTTCTATGCAGCTAAAATGAATTTAAAACGAATTTATTAATTTTTGGTAATTTTAAAAAAGACAGATTTTTATAATTGCCAGATTAAAAATGCGAGATTTTTATAATTGCCCAGGCTAAACTGTAGGAGATACAAATTTCTAAATATGCTTATTATGGTTTCATACGTCGTTCTATGCAGCTAAAATGAATTTAAAACGAATTTATTAATTTTTGGTAATTTTATAAATGCGAGATTTTTATAATTCTGCAGGCCAAACCGTAGGTGATACAAATTTCTAAATGTCCTTATTATTACTTAAGACGTCGTTCTATACAGCTAAAATGAGTTTAAATCGAATTTATTAATTTTTGGTAATTTTAAAAAAGAGAGATTTTTATAATTGCCAGATTAAAAATGCGAGATTTTTATAAATGCCCAGGCTAAACCGTAGGAGATACAAATTTCTAAATATGCTTATTATGGTTTCAGACGTCGTTCTATGCAGCTAAAATGAATTTAAAACGAATTTATTAATTTTTGGTAATTTTATAAATGCGAGATTTTTATAATTCTGCAGGCTAAACCGTAGGTGATACAAATTTCTAAATGTCCTTATTATTACTTAAGACGTCGTTCTATGCAGCTAAAATGAGTTTAAATCGAATTTATTAATTTTTGGTAATTTTAAAAAAGACAGATTTTTATAATTGCCAGATTAAAAATGCGAGATTTTTATAATTGCCCAGGCTAAACTGTAGGAGATACAAATTTCTAAATATGCTTATTATGGTTTCAGACGTCGTTCTATGCAGCTAAAATGAATTTAAATCGAATTTATTAATTTTTGGTAATTTTATAAATGCGAGATTTTTATAATTCCCCAGGCTAAACCGTAGGTGATACAAATTTCTAAATGTCCTTATTATTATTTAAGACGTCGTTCTATGCAGCTAAAATGAGTTTAAATCGAATTTATTAATTTTTGGTAATTTTAAAAAAGAGAGATTTTTATAATTGCCAGATTAAAAATGCGAGATTTTTATAATTGCCCAGGCTAAACCGTAGAGATACAAATTTCTAGATATGCTTATTATGGTTTCAGACGTCGTTCTATGCAGCTAAAATGAATTTAAAACGAATTTATTAATTTTTGGTAATTTTATAAATGCGAGATTTTTATAATTCTGCAGGCTAAACCGTAGGTGATACAAATTTCTAAATGTCCTTATTATTACTTAAGACGTCGTTCTATACAGCTAAAATGAGTTTAAATCGAATTTATTAATTTTTGGTAATTTTAAAAAAGAGAGATTTTTATAATTGCCAGATTAAAAATGCGAGATTTTTATAAATGCCCAGGCTAAACCGTAGGAGATACAAATTTCTAAATATGCTTATTATGGTTTCAGACGTCGTTCTATGCAGCTAAAATGAATTTAAAACGAATTTATTAATTTTTGGTAATTTTATATGTGCGAGATTTTTATAATTCTGCAGGCTAAACCGTAGGTGATACAAATTTCTAAATGTCCTTATTATTACTTAAGGCGTCGTTCTATGCACCTAAAATAAGTTTAAATCGAATTTATTAATTTTTGGTAATTTTAAAGAAGACAGATTTTTATAATTGCCAGATTAAAAATGCGAGATTTTTATAATTGCCCAGGCTAAACTGTAGGAGATACAAATTTCGAAATATGCTTATTATGGTTTCAGACGTCGTTCTATGCAGCTAAAATGAATTTAAAGCGAATTTATTAATTTTTGGTAATTTTATAAATGCGAGATTTTTATAATTCTGCAGGCTAAACCGTAGGTGATACAAATTTCTAAATGTCCTTATTATTACTTAAGACGTCGTTCTATGCACCTAAAATGAGTTTAAATCGAATTTATTAATTTTTGGTAATTTTAAAAAAGACAGATTTTTATAATTACCAGATTAAAAATGCGAGATTTTTATAATTGCCCAGGCTAAACTGTAGGAGATACAAATTTCTAAATATGCTTATTATAGTTTCAGACGTCGTTCTATCCAGCTAAAATGAATTTAAAACGAATTTATTAATTTTTGGTAATTTTAAAAAAGACAGATTTTTATAATTGCCAGATTAAAAATGCGAGATTTTTATAATTGCCCAGGCTAAACTGTAGGAGATACAAATTTCTAAATATGCTTATTATGGTTTCATACGTCGTTCTATGCAGCTAAAATGAATTTAAAACGAATTTATTAATTTTTGGTAATTTTATAAATGCGAGATTTTTATAATTCTGCAGGCCAAACCGTAGGTGATACAAATTTCTAAATGTCCTTATTATTACTTAAGACGTCGTTCTATACAGCTAAAATGAGTTTAAATCGAATTTATTAATTTTTGGTAATTTTAAAAAAGAGAGATTTTTATAATTGCCAGATTAAAAATGCGAGATTTTTATAAATGCCCAGGCTAAACCGTAGGAGATACAAATTTCTAAATATGCTTATTATGGTTTCAGACGTCGTTCTATGCAGCTAAAATGAATTTAAAACGAATTTATTAATTTTTGGTAATTTTATAAATGCGAGATTTTTATAATTCTGCAGGCTAAACCGTAGGTGATACAAATTTCTAAATGTCCTTATTATTACTTAAGACGTCGTTCTATGCAGCTAAAATGAGTTTAAATCGAATTTATTAATTTTTGGTAATTTTAAAAAAGACAGATTTTTATAATTGCCAGATTAAAAATGCGAGATTTTTATAATTGCCCAGGCTAAACTGTAGGAGATACAAATTTCTAAATATGCTTATTATGGTTTCAGACGTCGTTCTATGCAGCTAAAATGAATTTAAAACGAATTTATTAATTTTTGGTAATTTTATAAATGCGAGATTTTTATAATTCTGCAGGCTAAACCGTAGGTGATACAAATTTCTAAATGTCCTTATTATTACTTAAGACGTCGTTCTATGCAGCTAAAATGAGTTTAAATCGAATTTATTAATTTTTGGTAATTTTAAAAAAGACAGATTTTTATAATTGCCAGATTAAAAATGCGAGATTTTTATAATTGCCCAGGCTAAACTGTAGGAGATACAAATTTCTAAATATGCTTATTATGGTTTCAGACGTCGTTCTATGCAGCTAAAATGAATTTAAATCGAATTTATTAATTTTTGGTAATTTTATAAATGCGAGATTTTTATAATTCCCCAGGCTAAACCGTAGGTGATACAAATTTCTAAATGTCCTTATTATTATTTAAGACGTCGTTCTATGCAGCTAAAATGAGTTTAAATCGAATTTATTAATTTTTGGTAATTTTAAAAAAGAGAGATTTTTATAATTGCCAGATTAAAAATGCGAGATTTTTATAATTGCCCAGGCTAAACCGTAGAGATACAAATTTCTAGATATGCTTATTATGGTTTCAGACGTCGTTCTATGCAGCTAAAATGAATTTAAAACGAATTTATTAATTTTTGGTAATTTTATAAATGCGAGATTTTTATAATTCTGCAGGCTAAACCGTAGGTGATACAAATTTCTAAATGTCCTTATTATTACTTAAGACGTCGTTCTATACAGCTAAAATGAGTTTAAATCGAATTTATTAATTTTTGGTAATTTTAAAAAAGAGAGATTTTTATAATTGCCAGATTAAAAATGCGAGATTTTTATAAATGCCCAGGCTAAACCGTAGGAGATACAAATTTCTAAATATGCTTATTATGGTTTCAGACGTCGTTCTATGCAGCTAAAATGAATTTAAAACGAATTTATTAATTTTTGGTAATTTTATAAATGCGAGATTTTTATAATTCTGCAGGCTAAACCGTAGGTGATACAAATTTCTAAATGTCCTTATTATTACTTAAGGCGTCGTTCTATGCACCTAAAATAAGTTTAAATCGAATTTATTAATTTTTGGTAATTTTAAAGAAGACAGATTTTTATAATTGCCAGATTAAAAATGCGAGATTTTTATAATTGCCCAGGCTAAACTGTAGGAGATACAAATTTCGAAATATGCTTATTATGGTTTCAGACGTCGTTCTATGCAGCTAAAATGAATTTAAAGCGAATTTATTAATTTTTGGTAATTTTATAAATGCGAGATTTTTATAATTCTGCAGGCTAAACCGTAGGTGATACAAATTTCTAAATGTCCTTATTATTACTTAAGACGTCGTTCTATGCACCTAAAATGAGTTTAAATCGAATTTATTAATTTTTGGTAATTTTAAAAAAGACAGATTTTTATAATTACCAGATTAAAAATGCGAGATTTTTATAATTGCCCAGGCTAAACTGTAGGAGATACAAATTTCTAAATATGCTTATTATAGTTTCAGACGTCGTTCTATCCAGCTAAAATGAATTTAAAACGAATTTATTAATTTTTGGTAATTTTAAAAAAGACAGATTTTTATAATTGCCAGATTAAAAATGCGAGATTTTTATAATTGCCCAGGCTAAACTGTAGGAGATACAAATTTCTAAATATGCTTATTATGGTTTCATACGTCGTTCTATGCAGCTAAAATGAATTTAAAACGAATTTATTAATTTTTGGTAATTTTATAAATGCGAGATTTTTATAATTCTGCAGGCCAAACCGTAGGTGATACAAATTTCTAAATGTCCTTATTATTACTTAAGACGTCGTTCTATACAGCTAAAATGAGTTTAAATCGAATTTATTAATTTTTGGTAATTTTAAAAAAGAGAGATTTTTATAATTGCCAGATTAAAAATGCGAGATTTTTATAAATGCCCAGGCTAAACCGTAGGAGATACAAATTTCTAAATATGCTTATTATGGTTTCAGACGTCGTTCTATGCAGCTAAAATGAATTTAAAACGAATTTATTAATTTTTGGTAATTTTATAAATGCGAGATTTTTATAATTCTGCAGGCTAAACCGTAGGTGATACAAATTTCTAAATGTCCTTATTATTACTTAAGACGTCGTTCTATGCAGCTAAAATGAGTTTAAATCGAATTTATTAATTTTTGGTAATTTTAAAAAAGACAGATTTTTATAATTGCCAGATTAAAAATGCGAGATTTTTATAATTGCCCAGGCTAAACTGTAGGAGATACAAATTTCTAAATATGCTTATTATGGTTTCAGACGTCGTTCTATGCAGCTAAAATGAATTTAAAACGAATTTATTAATTTTTGGTAATTTTATAAATGCGAGATTTTTATAATTCTGCAGGCTAAACCGTAGGTGATACAAATTTCTAAATGTCCTTATTATTACTTAAGACGTCGTTCTATGCAGCTAAAATGAGTTTAAATCGAATTTATTAATTTTTGGTAATTTTAAAAAAGACAGATTTTTATAATTACCAGATTAAAAATGCGGGATTTTTATAATTGCCCAGGCTAAACTGTAGGAGATACAAATTTCTAAATATGCTTATTATAGTTTCAGACGTCGTTCTATGCAGCTAAAATGAATTTAAAACGAATTTATTAATTTTTGGTAATTTTAAAAAAGACAGATTTTTATAATTGCCAGATTAAAAATGCGAGATTTTTATAATTGCCCAGGCTAAACTGTAGGAGATACAAATTTCTAAATATGCTTATTATGGTTTCATACGTCGTTCTATGCAGCTAAAATGAATTTAAAACGAATTTATTAATTTTTGGTAATTTTATAAATGCGAGATTTTTATAATTCTGCAGGCCAAACCGTAGGTGATACAAATTTCTAAATGTCCTTATTATTACTTAAGACGTCGTTCTATTCAGCTAAAATGAGTTTAAATCGAATTTATTAATTTTTGATAATTTTAAAAAAGAGAGATTTTTATAATTGCCAGATTAAAAATGCGAGATTTTTATAATTGCCCAGGCTAAACTGTAGGAGATACAAATTTCTAAATATGCTTATTATGGTTTCAGACGTCGTTCTATGCAGCTAAAATGAATTTAAAACGAATTTATTAATTTTTGGTAATTTTATAAATGCGAGATTTTTATAATTGCCCAGGCTAAACTGTAGGAGATACAAATTTCTAAATATTTTTATTATGGTTTCAGACGTCGTTCTATGCAGCTAAAATGAATTTAAAACGAATTTATTAATTTTTGGTAATTTTATAAATGCGAGATTTTTATAATTCTGCAGGCTAAACCGTAGGTGATACAAATTTCTAAATGTCCTTATTATTACTTAAGACGTCGTTCTATGCAGCTAAAATGAGTTTAAATCGAATTTATTAATTTTTGGTAATTTTAAAAAAAGGCAGATTTTTATAATTGCCAGATTAAAAATGCTAGATTTTTATAATTGCCCAGGCTAAACTGTAGGAGATACAAATTTCTAAATATGCTTATTATGGTTTCAGACGTCGTTCTATGCAGCTAAAATGAGTTTAAATCGAATTTATTAATTTTTGGTAATTTTATAAATGCGAGATTTTTATAATTCTGCAGGCTAAACCGTAGGTGATACAAATTTCTAAATGTCCTTATTATTACTTAAGACGTCGTTCTATGCAGCTAAAATGAGTTTAAATCGAATTTATTAATTTTTGGTAATTTTAAAAAAGACAGATTTTTATAATTGCCAGATTAAAAATGCGAGATTTTTATAATTGCCCAGGCTAAACTGTAGGAGATACAAATTTCTAAATATGCTTATTATGGTTTCAGACGTCGTTCTATGCAGCTAAAATGAATTTAAAACGAATTTATTAATTTTTGGTAATTTTATAAATGCGAGATTTTTATAATTCTGCAGGCTAAACCGTAGGAGATACAAATTTCTAAATGTCCTTATTATTACTTAAGACGTCGTTCTATGCAGCTAAAATGAGTTTAAATCGAATTTATTAATTTTTGATAATTTTAAAAGAGAGAGATTTTTATAATTGCCAGATTAAAAATGCGAGATTTTTATAATTGCCCAGGCTAAACTGTAGGAGATACAAATTTCTAAATATGCTTATTATGGTTTCACACGTCGTTCTATGCAGCTAGAATGAATTTAAAACGAATTTATTAATTTTTGGTAATTTTATAAATGCGTGATTTTTATAATTCCCCAGGCTAAACCGTAGGTGATACAAATTTCTAAATGTTCTTATTATTATTTAAGACGTCGTTCTATGCAGCTAAAATGAGTTTAAATCGAATTTATTAATTTTTGGTAATTTTAAAAAAGAGAGATTTTTATAATTGCCATATTAAAAATGCGAGATTTTTATAATTGCCCAGGCTAAACTGTAGGAGATACAAATTTCTAAATATGCTTATTATAGTTTCAGACGTCGTTCTATGCAGCTAAAATGAATTTAAAACGAATTTATTAATTTTTGGTAATTTTAAAAAAGACAGATTTTTATAATTGCCAGATTAAAAATGCGAGATTTTTATAATTGCCCAGGCTAAACTGTAGGAGATACAAATTTCTAAATATGCTTATTATGGTTTCACACGTCGTTCTATGCAGCTAGAATGAATTTAAAACGAATTTATTAATTTTTGGTAATTTTATAAATGCGTGATTTTTATAATTCCCCAGGCTAAACCGTAGGTGATACAAATTTCTAAATGTTCTTATTATTATTTAAGACGTCGTTCTATGCAGCTAAAATGAGTTTAAATCGAATTTATTAATTTTTGGTAATTTTAAAAAAGAGAGATTTTTATAATTGCCATATTAAAAATGCGAGATTTTTATAATTGCCCAGGCTAAACTGTAAGAGATACGCATTTCTAAATATGCTTATTGTGGTTTCAGACGTCGTTCTATGCAGGTAAAATGAATTTAAAGCGAATTTATTAATTTTTGGCAATTTTATAAATGCGAGATTTTTATAATTCCCCAGGCTAAACCGTAGGTGATACAAATTTGTAAATGTCCTTATTATTATTTAAGATGTCGTTCTATGCAGCTAAAATGAGTTTAAATCGAATTTATTAATTTTTGGTAATTTTAAAAAAGAGAGATTTTTATAATTGCCAGATTAAAAATGCAAGATTTTTATAATTGCCCAGGCTAAACCGTAGGAGATACAAATTTCTAAATATGCTTATTATGGTTTCAGACGTCGTTCTTTCCAGCTAAAATGAATTTAAAACGAATTTATTAATTTTTGGTAATTTTATAAATGCGAGATTTTTATAATTCTGCAGGCTAAACCGTAAGTGATACAAATTTCTAAATGTCCTTATTATTACTTAAGACGTCGTTCTATGCAGCTAAAATGAGTTTAAATCGAATTTATTTATTTTTGGTAATTTTAAAAAAGAGAGATTTTTATAATTGCCAGATTAAAAATGCGAGATTTTTATAATTGCCCAGGCTAAACCGTAGGAGATACAAATTTCTAAATATGCTTATTATGGTTTCAGACGTCGTTCTATACAGCTAAAATGAATTTAAAACGAATTTATTAATTTTTGGTAATTTTATAAATGCGAGATTTTTATAATTCTGCAGGCTAAACCGTAGGTGATACAAATTTCTAAATGTCCTTATTATTACTTAAGGCGTCGTTCTATGCACCTAAAATGAGTTTAAATCGAATTTATTAATTTTTGGTAATTTTAAAGAAGACAGATTTTTATAATTGCCAGATTAAAAATGCGAGATTTTTATAATTGCCCAGGCTAAACTGTAGGAGATACAAATTTCTAAATATGCTTATTATGGTTTCAGACGTCGTTCTATGCAGCTAAAATGAATTTAAAACGAATTTATTAATTTTTGGTAATTTTATAAATGCGAGATTTTTATAATTCTGCAGGCTAAACCGTAGGTGATACAAATTTCTAAATGTCCTTATTATTACTTAAGACGTCGTTCTATGCAGCTAAAATGAGTTTAAATCGAATTTATTAATTTTTGGTAATTTTAAAAAAGGCAGATTTTTATAATTGCCAGATTAAAAATGCGAGATTTTTATAATAGCCCAGGCTAAACTGTAGGAGATACAAATTTCTGAATATGCTTATTATGGTTTCAGACGTCGTTCTATACAGCTAAAATGAATTTAAAACGAATTTATTAATTTTTGGTAATTTTATAAATGCGAGATTTTTATAATTCTGCAGGCTAAAC
The DNA here is from genome assembly GCA_963082815.1 of Melanotus villosus. Lineage (NCBI taxonomy): Eukaryota > Metazoa > Arthropoda > Insecta > Coleoptera > Elateridae > Melanotus > Melanotus villosus. Next base: position 17,590,135 of record OY720427.1, read on the forward strand.
CGTAGGTGATACAAATTTCTAAATGTCCTTATTATTACTTAAGACGTCGTTCTATGCAGCTAAAATGAGTTTAAATCGAATTTATTAATTTTTGGTAATTTTAAAGAAGACAGATTTTTATAATTGCCAGATTAAAAATGCGAGATTTTTATAATTGCCCAGGCTAAACTGTAGGAGATACAAATTTCTAAATATGCTTATTATGGTTTCAGACGTCGTTCTATGCAGCTAAAATGAATTTAAAACGAATTTATTAATTTTTGGTAATTTTATAAATGCGAGATTTTTATAATTCTGCAGGCTAAACCGTAGGTGATACAAATTTCTAAATGTCCTTATTATTACTTAAGACGTCGTTCTATGCAGCTAAAATGAGTTTAAATCGAATTTATTAATTTTTGGTAATTTTAAAAAAGGCAGATTTTTATAATTGCCAGATTAAAAATGCGAGATTTTTATAATAGCCCAGGCTAAACTGTAGGAGATACAAATTTCTGAATATGCTTATTATGGTTTCAGACGTCGTTCTATACAGCTAAAATGAATTTAAAACGAATTTATTAATTTTTGGTAATTTTATAAATGCGAGATTTTTATAATTCTGCAGGCTAAACCGTAGGTGATACAAATTTCTAAATGTCCTTATTATTACTTAAGACGTCGTTCTATGCAGCTAAAATGAGTTTAAATCGAATTTATTAATTTTTGGTAATTTTAAAAAAAGGCAGATTTTTATAATTGCCAGATTAAAAATGCTAGATTTTTATAATTGCCCAGGCTAAACTGTAGGAGATACAAATTTCTAAATATGCTTATTATGGTTTCAGACGTCGTTCTATGCAGCTAAAATGAGTTTAAATCGAATTTATTAATTTTTGGTAATTTTATAAATGCGAGATTTTTATAATTCTGCAGGCTAAACCGTAGGTGATACAAATTTCTAAATGTCCTTATTATTACTTAAGACGTCGTTCTATGCAGCTAAAATGAGTTTAAATCCAATTTATTAATTTTTGGTAATTTTAAAAAAGACAGATTTTTATAATTGCCAGATTAAAAATGCGAGATTTTTATAATTGCCCAGGCTAAACTGTAGGAGATACAAATTTCTAAATATGCTTATTATGGTTTCAGACGTCGTTCTATGCAGCTAAAATGAATTTAAAACGAATTTATTAATTTTTGGTAATTTTATAAATGCGAGATTTTTATAATTCTGCAGGCTAAACCGTAGGAGATACAAATTTCTAAATGTCCTTATTATTACTTAAGACGTCGTTCTATGCAGCTAAAATGAGTTTAAATCGAATTTATTAATTTTTGATAATTTTAAAAGAGAGAGATTTTTATAATTGCCAGATTAAAAATGCGAGATTTTTATAATTGCCCAGGCTAAACTGTAGGAGATACAAATTTCTAAATATGCTTATTATGGTTTCACACGTCGTTCTATGCAGCTAGAATGAATTTAAAACGAATTTATTAATTTTTGGTAATTTTATAAATGCGTGATTTTTATAATTCCCCAGGCTAAACCGTAGGTGATACAAATTTCTAAATGTTCTTATTATTATTTAAGACGTCGTTCTATGCAGCTAAAATGAGTTTAAATCGAATTTATTAATTTTTGGTAATTTTAAAAAAGAGAGATTTTTATAATTGCCATATTAAAAATGCGAGATTTTTATAATTGCCCAGGCTAAACTGTAAGAGATACGCATTTCTAAATATGCTTATTGTGGTTTCAGACGTCGTTCTATGCAGGTAAAATGAATTTAAAGCGAATTTATTAATTTTTGGCAATTTTATAAATGCGAGATTTTTATAATTCTGCAGGCTAAACCGTAGGTGATACAAATTTCTAAATGTCCTTATTATTACTTAAGACGTCGTTCTATGCAGCTAAAATGAGTTTAAATCGAATTTATTAATTTTTGGTAATTTTAAAAAAGACAGATTTTTATAATTGCCAGATTAAAAATGCGAGATTTTTATAATTGCCCAGGCTAAACTGTAGGAGATACAAATTTCTAAATATGCTTATTATGGTTTCAGACGTCGTTCTATGCAGCTAAAATGAATTTAAAACGAATTTATTAATTTTTGGTAATTTTATAAATGCGAGATTTTTATAATTCTGCAGGCTAAACCGTAGGAGATACAAATTTCTAAATGTCCTTATTATTACTTAAGACGTCGTTCTATGCAGCTAAAATGAGTTTAAATCGAATTTATTAATTTTTGATAATTTTAAAAGAGAGAGATTTTTATAATTGCCAGATTAAAAATGCGAGATTTTTATAATTGCCCAGGCTAAACTGTAGGAGATACAAATTTCTAAATATGCTTATTATGGTTTCACACGTCGTTCTATGCAGCTAGAATGAATTTAAAACGAATTTATTAATTTTTGGTAATTTTATAAATGCGTGATTTTTATAATTCCCCAGGCTAAACCGTAGGTGATACAAATTTCTAAATGTTCTTATTATTATTTAAGACGTCGTTCTATGCAGCTAAAATGAGTTTAAATCGAATTTATTAATTTTTGGTAATTTTAAAAAAGAGAGATTTTTATAATTGCCATATTAAAAATGCGAGATTTTTATAATTGCCCAGGCTAAACTGTAAGAGATACGCATTTCTAAATATGCTTATTGTGGTTTCAGACGTCGTTCTATGCAGGTAAAATGAATTTAAAGCGAATTTATTAATTTTTGGCAATTTTATAAATGCGAGATTTTTATAATTCCCCAGGCTAAACCGTAGGTGATACAAATTTGTAAATGTCCTTATTATTATTTAAGATGTCGTTCTATGCAGCTAAAATGAGTTTAAATCGAATTTATTAATTTTTGGTAATTTTAAAAAAGAGAGATTTTTATAATTGCCAGATTAAAAATGCAAGATTTTTATAATTGCCCAGGCTAAACCGTAGGAGATACAAATTTCTAAATATGCTTATTATGGTTTCAGACGTCGTTCTTTGCAGCTAAAATGAATTTAAAACGAATTTATTAATTTTTGGTAATTTTATAAATGCGAGATTTTTATAATTCTGCAGGCTAAACCGTAGGTGATACAAATTTCTAAATGTCCTTATTATTACTTAAGACGTCGTTCTATGCAGCTAAAATGAGTTTAAATCGAATTTATTTATTTTTGGTAATTTTAAAAAAGAGAGATTTTTATAATTGCCAGATTAAAAATGCGAGATTTTTATAATTGCCCAGGCTAAACCGTAGGAGATACAAATTTCTAAATATGCTTATTATGGTTTCAGACGTCGTTCTATACAGCTAAAATGAATTTAAAACGAATTTATTAATTTTTGGTAATTTTATAAATGCGAGATTTTTATAATTCTGCAGGCTAAACCGTAGGTGATACAAATTTCTAAATGTCCTTATTATTACTTAAGGCGTCGTTCTATGCACCTAAAATGAGTTTAAATCGAATTTATTAATTTTTGGTAATTTTAAAGAAGACAGATTTTTATAATTGCCAGATTAAAAATGCGAGATTTTTATAATTGCCCAGGCTAAACTGTAGGAGATACAAATTTCTAAATATGCTTATTATGGTTTCAGACGTCGTTCTATGCAGCTAAAATGAATTTAAAACGAATTTATTAATTTTTGGTAATTTTATAAATGCGAGATTTTTATAATTCTGCAGGCTAAACCGTAGGAGATACAAATTTCTAAATGTCCTTATTATTACTTAAGACGTCGTTCTATGCAGCTAAAATGAGTTTAAATCGAATTTATTAATTTTTGATAATTTTAAAAGAGAGAGATTTTTATAATTGCCAGATTAAAAATGCGAGATTTTTATAATTGCCCAGGCTAAACTGTAGGAGATACAAATTTCTAAATATGCTTATTATGGTTTCACACGTCGTTCTATGCAGCTAGAATGAATTTAAAACGAATTTATTAATTTTTGGTAATTTTATAAATGCGTGATTTTTATAATTCCCCAGGCTAAACCGTAGGTGATACAAATTTCTAAATGTTCTTATTATTATTTAAGACGTCGTTCTATGCAGCTAAAATGAGTTTAAATCGAATTTATTAATTTTTGGTAATTTTAATAAAAGAGAGATTTTTATAATTGCCATATTAAAAATGCGAGATTTTTATAATTGCCCAGGCTAAACTGTAGGAGATACAAATTTCTAAATATGCTTATTATAGTTTCAGACGTCGTTCTATGCAGCTAAAATGAATTTAAAACGAATTTATTAATTTTTGGTAATTTTAAAAAAGACAGATTTTTATAATTGCCAGATTAAAAATGCGAGATTTTTATAATTGCCCAGGCTAAACTGTAGGAGATACAAATTTCTAAATATGCTTATTATGGTTTCACACGTCGTTCTATGCAGCTAGAATGAATTTAAAACGAATTTATTAATTTTTGGTAATTTTATAAATGCGTGATTTTTATAATTCCCCAGGCTAAACCGTAGGTGATACAAATTTCTAAATGTTCTTATTATTATTTAAGACGTCGTTCTATGCAGCTAAAATGAGTTTAAATCGAATTTATTAATTTTTGGTAATTTTAAAAAAGAGAGATTTTTATAATTGCCATATTAAAAATGCGAGATTTTTATAATTGCCCAGGCTAAACTGTAAGAGATACGCATTTCTAAATATGCTTATTGTGGTTTCAGACGTCGTTCTATGCAGGTAAAATGAATTTAAAGCGAATTTATTAATTTTTGGCAATTTTATAAATGCGAGATTTTTATAATTCCCCAGGCTAAACCGTAGGTGATACAAATTTGTAAATGTCCTTATTATTATTTAAGATGTCGTTCTATGCAGCTAAAATGAGTTTAAATCGAATTTATTAATTTTTGGTAATTTTAAAAAAGAGAGATTTTTATAATTGCCAGATTAAAAATGCAAGATTTTTATAATTGCCCAGGCTAAACCGTAGGAGATACAAATTTCTAAATATGCTTATTATGGTTTCAGACGTCGTTCTTTCCAGCTAAAATGAATTTAAAACGAATTTATTAATTTTTGGTAATTTTATAAATGCGAGATTTTTATAATTCTGCAGGCTAAACCGTAGGTGATACAAATTTCTAAATGTCCTTATTATTACTTAAGACGTCGTTCTATGCAGCTAAAATGAGTTTAAATCGAATTTATTTATTTTTGGTAATTTTAAAAAAGAGAGATTTTTATAATTGCCAGATTAAAAATGCGAGATTTTTATAATTGCCCAGGCTAAACCGTAGGAGATACAAATTTCTAAATATGCTTATTATGGTTTCAGACGTCGTTCTATACAGCTAAAATGAATTTAAAACGAATTTATTAATTTTTGGTAATTTTATAAATGCGAGATTTTTATAATTCTGCAGGCTAAACCGTAGGTGATACAAATTTCTAAATGTCCTTATTATTACTTAAGGCGTCGTTCTATGCACCTAAAATGAGTTTAAATCGAATTTATTAATTTTTGGTAATTTTAAAGAAGACAGATTTTTATAATTGCCAGATTAAAAATGCGAGATTTTTATAATTGCCCAGGCTAAACTGTAGGAGATACAAATTTCTAAATATGCTTATTATGGTTTCAGACGTCGTTCTATGCAGCTAAAATGAATTTAAAACGAATTTATTAATTTTTGGTAATTTTATAAATGCGAGATTTTTATAATTCTGCAGGCTAAACCGTAGGTGATACAAATTTCTAAATGTCCTTATTATTACTTAAGACGTCGTTCTATGCAGCTAAAATGAGTTTAAATCGAATTTATTAATTTTTGGTAATTTTAAAAAAGGCAGATTTTTATAATTGCCAGATTAAAAATGCGAGATTTTTATAATAGCCCAGGCTAAACTGTAGGAGATACAAATTTCTGAATATGCTTATTATGGTTTCAGACGTCGTTCTATACAGCTAAAATGAATTTAAAACGAATTTATTAATTTTTGGTAATTTTATAAATGCGAGATTTTTATAATTCTGCAGGCTAAACCGTAGGTGATACAAATTTCTAAATGTCCTTATTATTACTTAAGACGTCGTTCTATGCAGCTAAAATGAGTTTAAATCGAATTTATTAATTTTTGGTAATTTTAAAGAAGACAGATTTTTATAATTGCCAGATTAAAAATGCGAGATTTTTATAATTGCCCAGGCTAAACTGTAGGAGATACAAATTTCTAAATATGCTTATTATGGTTTCAGACGTCGTTCTATGCAGCTAAAATGAATTTAAAACGAATTTATTAATTTTTGGTAATTTTATAAATGCGAGATTTTTATAATTCTGCAGGCTAAACCGTAGGTGATACAAATTTCTAAATGTCCTTATTATTACTTAAGACGTCGTTCTATGCAGCTAAAATGAGTTTAAATCGAATTTATTAATTTTTGGTAATTTTAAAAAAGGCAGATTTTTATAATTGCCAGATTAAAAATGCGAGATTTTTATAATAGCCCAGGCTAAACTGTAGGAGATACAAATTTCTGAATATGCTTATTATGGTTTCAGACGTCGTTCTATACAGCTAAAATGAATTTAAAACGAATTTATTAATTTTTGGTAATTTTATAAATGCGAGATTTTTATAATTCTGCAGGCTAAACCGTAGGTGATACAAATTTCTAAATGTCCTTATTATTACTTAAGACGTCGTTCTATGCAGCTAAAATGAGTTTAAATCGAATTTATTAATTTTTGGTAATTTTAAAAAAAGGCAGATTTTTATAATTGCCAGATTAAAAATGCTAGATTTTTATAATTGCCCAGGCTAAACTGTAGGAGATACAAATTTCTAAATATGCTTATTATGGTTTCAGACGTCGTTCTATGCAGCTAAAATGAGTTTAAATCGAATTTATTAATTTTTGGTAATTTTATAAATGCGAGATTTTTATAATTCTGCAGGCTAAACCGTAGGTGATACAAATTTCTAAATGTCCTTATTATTACTTAAGACGTCGTTCTATGCAGCTAAAATGAGTTTAAATCCAATTTATTAATTTTTGGTAATTTTAAAAAAGACAGATTTTTATAATTGCCAGATTAAAAATGCGAGATTTTTATAATTGCCCAGGCTAAACTGTAGGAGATACAAATTTCTAAATATGCTTATTATGGTTTCAGACGTCGTTCTATGCAGCTAAAATGAATTTAAAACGAATTTATTAATTTTTGGTAATTTTATAAATGCGAGATTTTTATAATTCTGCAGGCTAAACCGTAGGAGATACAAATTTCTAAATGTCCTTATTATTACTTAAGACGTCGTTCTATGCAGCTAAAATGAGTTTAAATCGAATTTATTAATTTTTGATAATTTTAAAAGAGAGAGATTTTTATAATTGCCAGATTAAAAATGCGAGATTTTTATAATTGCCCAGGCTAAACTGTAGGAGATACAAATTTCTAAATATGCTTATTATGGTTTCACACGTCGTTCTATGCAGCTAGAATGAATTTAAAACGAATTTATTAATTTTTGGTAATTTTATAAATGCGTGATTTTTATAATTCCCCAGGCTAAACCGTAGGTGATACAAATTTCTAAATGTTCTTATTATTATTTAAGACGTCGTTCTATGCAGCTAAAATGAGTTTAAATCGAATTTATTAATTTTTGGTAATTTTAAAAAAGAGAGATTTTTATAATTGCCATATTAAAAATGCGAGATTTTTATAATTGCCCAGGCTAAACTGTAAGAGATACGCATTTCTAAATATGCTTATTGTGGTTTCAGACGTCGTTCTATGCAGGTAAAATGAATTTAAAGCGAATTTATTAATTTTTGGCAATTTTATAAATGCGAGATTTTTATAATTCTGCAGGCTAAACCGTAGGTGATACAAATTTCTAAATGTCCTTATTATTACTTAAGACGTCGTTCTATGCAGCTAAAATGAGTTTAAATCGAATTTATTAATTTTTGGTAATTTTAAAAAAGACAGATTTTTATAATTGCCAGATTAAAAATGCGAGATTTTTATAATTGCCCAGGCTAAACTGTAGGAGATACAAATTTCTAAATATGCTTATTATGGTTTCAGACGTCGTTCTATGCAGCTAAAATGAATTTAAAACGAATTTATTAATTTTTGGTAATTTTATAAATGCGAGATTTTTATAATTCTGCAGGCTAAACCGTAGGAGATACAAATTTCTAAATGTCCTTATTATTACTTAAGACGTCGTTCTATGCAGCTAAAATGAGTTTAAATCGAATTTATTAATTTTTGATAATTTTAAAAGAGAGAGATTTTTATAATTGCCAGATTAAAAATGCGAGATTTTTATAATTGCCCAGGCTAAACTGTAGGAGATACAAATTTCTAAATATGCTTATTATGGTTTCACACGTCGTTCTATGCAGCTAGAATGAATTTAAAACGAATTTATTAATTTTTGGTAATTTTATAAATGCGTGATTTTTATAATTCCCCAGGCTAAACCGTAGGTGATACAAATTTCTAAATGTTCTTATTATTATTTAAGACGTCGTTCTATGCAGCTAAAATGAGTTTAAATCGAATTTATTAATTTTTGGTAATTTTAAAAAAGAGAGATTTTTATAATTGCCATATTAAAAATGCGAGATTTTTATAATTGCCCAGGCTAAACTGTAAGAGATACGCATTTCTAAATATGCTTATTGTGGTTTCAGACGTCGTTCTATGCAGGTAAAATGAATTTAAAGCGAATTTATTAATTTTTGGCAATTTTATAAATGCGAGATTTTTATAATTCCCCAGGCTAAACCGTAGGTGATACAAATTTGTAAATGTCCTTATTATTATTTAAGATGTCGTTCTATGCAGCTAAAATGAGTTTAAATCGAATTTATTAATTTTTGGTAATTTTAAAAAAGAGAGATTTTTATAATTGCCAGATTAAAAATGCAAGATTTTTATAATTGCCCAGGCTAAACCGTAGGAGATACAAATTTCTAAATATGCTTATTATGGTTTCAGACGTCGTTCTTTGCAGCTAAAATGAATTTAAAACGAATTTATTAATTTTTGGTAATTTTATAAATGCGAGATTTTTATAATTCTGCAGGCTAAACCGTAGGTGATACAAATTTCTAAATGTCCTTATTATTACTTAAGACGTCGTTCTATGCAGCTAAAATGAGTTTAAATCGAATTTATTTATTTTTGGTAATTTTAAAAAAGAGAGATTTTTATAATTGCCAGATTAAAAATGCGAGATTTTTATAATTGCCCAGGCTAAACCGTAGGAGATACAAATTTCTAAATATGCTTATTATGGTTTCAGACGTCGTTCTATACAGCTAAAATGAATTTAAAACGAATTTATTAATTTTTGGTAATTTTATAAATGCGAGATTTTTATAATTCTGCAGGCTAAACCGTAGGTGATACAAATTTCTAAATGTCCTTATTATTACTTAAGGCGTCGTTCTATGCACCTAAAATGAGTTTAAATCGAATTTATTAATTTTTGGTAATTTTAAAGAAGACAGATTTTTATAATTGCCAGATTAAAAATGCGAGATTTTTATAATTGCCCAGGCTAAACTGTAGGAGATACAAATTTCTAAATATGCTTATTATGGTTTCAGACGTCGTTCTATGCAGCTAAAATGAATTTAAAACGAATTTATTAATTTTTGGTATTTTTATAAATGCGAGATTTTTATAATTCTGCAGGCTAAACCGTAGGTGATACAAATTTCTAAATGTCCTTATTATTACTTAAGACGTCGTTCTATGCAGCTAAAATGAGTTTAAATCGAATTTATTAATTTTTGGTAATTTTAAAAAAGGCAGATTTTTATAATTGCCAGATTAAAAATGCGAGATTTTTATAATTGCCCAGGCTAAACTGTAGGAGATACAAATTTCTGAATATGCTTATTATGGTTTCAGACGTCGTTCTATACAGCTAAAATGAATTTAAAACGAATTTATTAATTTTTGGTAATTTTATAAATGCGAGATTTTTATAATTCTGCAGGCTAAACCGTAGGTGATACAAATTTCTAAATGTCCTTATTATTACTTAAGACGTCGTTCTATGCAGCTAAAATGAGTTTAAATCGAATTTATTAATTTTTGGTAATTTTAAAAAAAGGCAGATTTTTATAATTGCCAGATTAAAAATGCTAGATTTTTATAATTGCCCAGGCTAAACTGTAGGAGATACAAATTTCTAAATATGCTTATTATGGTTTCAGACGTCGTTCTATGCAGCTAAAATGAGTTTAAATCGAATTTATTAATTTTTGGTAATTTTATAAATGCGAGATTTTTATAATTCTGCAGGCTAAACCGTAGGTGATACAAATTTCTAAATGTCCTTATTATTACTTAAGACGTCGTTCTATGCAGCTAAAATGAGTTTAAATCCAATTTATTAATTTTTGGTAATTTTAAAAAAGACAGATTTTTATAATTGCCAGATTAAAAATGCGAGATTTTTATAATTGCCCAGGCTAAACTGTAGGAGATACAAATTTCTAAATATGCTTATTATGGTTTCAGACGTCGTTCTATGCAGCTAAAATGAATTTAAAACGAATTTATTAATTTTTGGTAATTTTATAAATGCGAGATTTTTATAATTCTGCAGGCTAAACCGTAGGAGATACAAATTTCTAAATGTCCTTATTATTACTTAAGACGTCGTTCTATGCAGCTAAAATGAGTTTAAATCGAATTTATTAATTTTTGATAATTTTAAAAGAGAGAGATTTTTATAATTGCCAGATTAAAAATGCGAGATTTTTATAATTGCCCAGGCTAAACTGTAGGAGATACAAATTTCTAAATATGCTTATTATGGTTTCACACGTCGTTCTATGCAGCTAGAATGAATTTAAAACGAATTTATTAATTTTTGGTAATTTTAAAAAAGAGAGATTTTTATAATTGCCATATTAAAAATGCGAGATTTTTATAATTGCCCAGGCTAAACTGTAAGAGATACGCATTTCTAAATATGCTTATTGTGGTTTCAGACGTCGTTCTATGCAGGTAAAATGAATTTAAAGCGAATTTATTAATTTTTGGCAATTTTATAAATGCGAGATTTTTATAATTCTGCAGGCTAAACCGTAGGTGATACAAATTTCTAAATGTCCTTATTATTACTTAAGACGTCGTTCTATGCAGCTAAAATGAGTTTAAATCGAATTTATTAATTTTTGGTAATTTTAAAAAAGACAGATTTTTATAATTGCCAGATTAAAAATGCGAGATTTTTATAATTGCCCAGGCTAAACTGTAGGAGATACAAATTTCTAAATATGCTTATTATGGTTTCAGACGTCGTTCTATGCAGCTAAAATGAATTTAAAACGAATTTATTAATTTTTGGTAATTTTATAAATGCGAGATTTTTATAATTCTGCAGGCTAAACCGTAGGAGATACAAATTTCTAAATGTCCTTATTATTACTTAAGACGTCGTTCTATGCAGCTAAAATGAGTTTAAATCGAATTTATTAATTTTTGATAATTTTAAAAGAGAGAGATTTTTATAATTGCCAGATTAAAAATGCGAGATTTTTATAATTGCCCAGGCTAAACTGTAGGAGATACAAATTTCTAAATATGCTTATTATGGTTTCACACGTCGTTCTATGCAGCTAGAATGAATTTAAAACGAATTTATTAATTTTTGGTAATTTTATAAATGCGTGATTTTTATAATTCCCCAGGCTAAACCGTAGGTGATACAAATTTCTAAATGTTCTTATTATTATTTAAGACGTCGTTCTATGCAGCTAAAATGAGTTTAAATCGAATTTATTAATTTTTGGTAATTTTAAAAAAGAGAGATTTTTATAATTGCCATATTAAAAATGCGAGATTTTTATAATTGCCCAGGCTAAACTGTAAGAGATACGCATTTCTAAATATGCTTATTGTGGTTTCAGACGTCGTTCTATGCAGGTAAAATGAATTTAAAGCGAATTTATTAATTTTTGGCAATTTTATAAATGCGAGATTTTTATAATTCCCCAGGCTAAACCGTAGGTGATACAAATTTGTAAATGTCCTTATTATTATTTAAGATGTCGTTCTATGCAGCTAAAATGAGTTTAAATCGAATTTATTAATTTTTGGTAATTTTAAAAAAGAGAGATTTTTATAATTGCCAGATTAAAAATGCAAGATTTTTATAATTGCCCAGGCTAAACCGTAGGAGATACAAATTTCTAAATATGCTTATTATGGTTTCAGACGTCGTTCTTTGCAGCTAAAATGAATTTAAAACGAATTTATTAATTTTTGGTAATTTTATAAATGCGAGATTTTTATAATTCTGCAGGCTAAACCGTAGGTGATACAAATTTCTAAATGTCCTTATTATTACTTAAGACGTCGTTCTATGCAGCTAAAATGAGTTTAAATCGAATTTATTAATTTTTGGTAATTTTAAAAAAAGGCAGATTTTTATAATTGCCAGATTAAAAATGCTAGATTTTTATAATTGCCCAGGCTAAACTGTAGGAGATACAAATTTCTAAATATGCTTATTATGGTTTCAGACGTCGTTCTATGCAGCTAAAATGAGTTTAAATCGAATTTATTAATTTTTGGTAATTTTATAAATGCGAGATTTTTATAATTCTGCAGGCTAAACCGTAGGTGATACAAATTTCTAAATGTCCTTATTATTACTTAAGACGTCGTTCTATGCAGCTAAAATGAGTTTAAATCCAATTTATTAATTTTTGGTAATTTTAAAAAAGACAGATTTTTATAATTGCCAGATTAAAAATGCGAGATTTTTATAATTGCCCAGGCTAAACTGTAGGAGATACAAATTTCTAAATATGCTTATTATGGTTTCAGACGTCGTTCTATGCAGCTAAAATGAATTTAAAACGAATTTATTAATTTTTGGTAATTTTATAAATGCGAGATTTTTATAATTCTGCAGGCTAAACCGTAGGAGATACAAATTTCTAAATGTCCTTATTATTACTTAAGACGTCGTTCTATGCAGCTAAAATGAGTTTAAATCGAATTTATTAATTTTTGATAATTTTAAAAGAGAGAGATTTTTATAATTGCCAGATTAAAAATGCGAGATTTTTATAATTGCCCAGGCTAAACTGTAGGAGATACAAATTTCTAAATATGCTTATTATGGTTTCACACGTCGTTCTATGCAGCTAGAATGAATTTAAAACGAATTTATTAATTTTTGGTAATTTTATAAATGCGTGATTTTTATAATTCCCCAGGCTAAACCGTAGGTGATACAAATTTCTAAATGTTCTTATTATTATTTAAGACGTCGTTCTATGCAGCTAAAATGAGTTTAAATCGAATTTATTAATTTTTGGTAATTTTAAAAAAGAGAGATTTTTATAATTGCCATATTAAAAATGCGAGATTTTTATAATTGCCCAGGCTAAACTGTAAGAGATACGCATTTCTAAATATGCTTATTGTGGTTTCAGACGTCGTTCTATGCAGGTAAAATGAATTTAAAGCGAATTTATTAATTTTTGGCAATTTTATAAATGCGAGATTTTTATAATTCTGCAGGCTAAACCGTAGGTGATACAAATTTCTAAATGTCCTTATTATTACTTAAGACGTCGTTCTATGCAGCTAAAATGAGTTTAAATCGAATTTATTAATTTTTGGTAATTTTAAAAAAGACAGATTTTTATAATTGCCAGATTAAAAATGCGAGATTTTTATAATTGCCCAGGCTAAACTGTAGGAGATACAAATTTCTAAATATGCTTATTATGGTTTCAGACGTCGTTCTATGCAGCTAAAATGAATTTAAAACGAATTTATTAATTTTTGGTAATTTTATAAATGCGAGATTTTTATAATTCTGCAGGCTAAACCGTAGGAGATACAAATTTCTAAATGTCCTTATTATTACTTAAGACGTCGTTCTATGCAGCTAAAATGAGTTTAAATCGAATTTATTAATTTTTGATAATTTTAAAAGAGAGAGATTTTTATAATTGCCAGATTAAAAATGCGAGATTTTTATAATTGCCCAGGCTAAACTGTAGGAGATACAAATTTCTAAATATGCTTATTATGGTTTCACACGTCGTTCTATGCAGCTAGAATGAATTTAAAACGAATTTATTAATTTTTGGTAATTTTATAAATGCGTGATTTTTATAATTCCCCAGGCTAAACCGTAGGTGATACAAATTTCTAAATGTTCTTATTATTATTTAAGACGTCGTTCTATGCAGCTAAAATGAGTTTAAATCGAATTTATTAATTTTTGGTAATTTTAAAAAAGAGAGATTTTTATAATTGCCATATTAAAAATGCGAGATTTTTATAATTGCCCAGGCTAAACTGTAAGAGATACGCATTTCTAAATATGCTTATTGTGGTTTCAGACGTCGTTCTATGCAGGTAAAATGAATTTAAAGCGAATTTATTAATTTTTGGCAATTTTATAAATGCGAGATTTTTATAATTCCCCAGGCTAAACCGTAGGTGATACAAATTTGTAAATGTCCTTATTATTATTTAAGATGTCGTTCTATGCAGCTAAAATGAGTTTAAATCGAATTTATTAATTTTTGGTAATTTTAAAAAAGAGAGATTTTTATAATTGCCAGATTAAAAATGCAAGATTTTTATAATTGCCCAGGCTAAACCGTAGGAGATACAAATTTCTAAATATGCTTATTATGGTTTCAGACGTCGTTCTTTGCAGCTAAAATGAATTTAAAACGAATTTATTAATTTTTGGTAATTTTATAAATGCGAGATTTTTATAATTCTGCAGGCTAAACCGTAGGTGATACAAATTTCTAAATGCCTTATTATTACTTAAGACGTCGTTCTATGCAGCTAAAATGAGTTTAAATCGAATTTATTTATTTTTGGTAATTTTAAAAAAGAGAGATTTTTATAATTGCCAGATTAAAAATGCGAGATTTTTATAATTGCCCAGGCTAAACCGTAGGAGATACAAATTTCTAAATATGCTTATTATGGTTTCAGACGTCGTTCTATACAGCTAAAATGAATTTAAAACGAATTTATTAATTTTTGGTAATTTTATAAATGCGAGATTTTTATAATTCTGCAGGCTAAACCGTAGGTGATACAAATTTCTAAATGTCCTTATTATTACTTAAGGCGTCGTTCTATGCACCTAAAATGAGTTTAAATCGAATTTATTAATTTTTGGTAATTTTAAAGAAGACAGATTTTTATAATTGCCAGATTAAAAATGCGAGATTTTTATAATTGCCCAGGCTAAACTGTAGGAGATACAAATTTCTAAATATGCTTATTATGGTTTCAGACGTCGTTCTATGCAGCTAAAATGAATTTAAAACGAATTTATTAATTTTTGGTATTTTTATAAATGCGAGATTTTTATAATTCTGCAGGCTAAACCGTAGGTGATACAAATTTCTAAATGTCCTTATTATTACTTAAGACGTCGTTCTATGCAGCTAAAATGAGTTTAAATCGAATTTATTAATTTTTGGTAATTTTAAAAAAGGCAGATTTTTATAATTGCCAGATTAAAAATGCGAGATTTTTATAATTGCCCAAGCTAAACTGTAGGAGATACAAATTTCTGAATATGCTTATTATGGTTTCAGACGTCGTTCTATACAGCTAAAATGAATTTAAAACGAATTTATTAATTTTTGGTAATTTTATAAATGCGAGATTTTTATAATTCTGCAGGCTAAACCGTAGGTGATACAAATTTCTAAATGTCCTTATTATTACTTAAGACGTCGTTCTATGCAGCTAAAATGAGTTTAAATCGAATTTATTAATTTTTGGTAATTTTAAAAAAAGGCAGATTTTTATAATTGCCAGATTAAAAATGCTAGATTTTTATAATTGCCCAGGCTAAACTGTAGGAGATACAAATTTCTAAATATGCTTATTATGGTTTCAGACGTCGTTCTATCCAGCTAAAATGAGTTTAAATCGAATTTATTAATTTTTGGTAATTTTATAAATGCGAGATTTTTATAATTCTGCAGGCTAAACCGTAGGTGATACAAATTTCTAAATGTCCTTATTATTACTTAAGACGTCGTTCTATGCAGCTAAAATGAGTTTAAATCGAATTTATTAATTTTTGGTAATTTTAAAAAAGACAGATTTTTATAATTGCCAGATTAAAAATGCGAGATTTTTATAATTGCCCAGGCTAAACTGTACGAGATACAAATTTCTAAATATGCTTATTATGGTTTCAGACGTCGTTCTATGCAGCTAAAATGAATTTAAAACGAATTTATTAATTTTTGGTAATTTTATAAATGAGAGATTTTTATAATTCTGCAGGCTAAACCGTAGGAGATACAAATTTCTAAATGTCCTTATTATTACTTAAGACGTCGTTCTATGCAGCTAAAATGAGTTTAAATCGAATTTATTAATTTTTGATAATTTTAAAAGAGAGAGATTTTTATAATTGCCAGATTAAAAATGCGAGATTTTTATAATTGCCCAGGCTAAACTGTAGGAGATACAAATTTCTAAATATGCTTATTATGGTTTCAGACGTCGTTCTATCCAGCTAAAATGAATTTAAAACGAATTTATTAATTTTTGGTAATTTTATAAATGCGAGATTTTTATAATTCTGCAGGCTAAACCGTAGGTGATACAAATTTCTAAATGTCCTTATTATTACTTAAGACGTCGTTCTATGCAGCTAAAATGAGTTTAAATCGAATTTATTAATTTTTGGTAAGTTTAAAAAAGACAGATTTTTATAATTGCCAGATTAAAAATGCGAGATTTTTATAATTGCCCAGGCTAAACTGTAGGAGATACAAATTTCTAAATATGCTTATTATGGTTTCAGACGTCGTTCTATGCAGCTAAAATGAGTTTAAATCGAATTTATTAATTTTTGATAATTTTAAAAGAGAGAGATTTTTATAATTGCCAGATTAAAAATGCGAGATTTTTATAATTGCCCAGGCTAAACTGTAGGAGATACAAATTTCTAAATATGCTTATTATGGTTTCACACGTCGTTCTATGCAGCTAGAATGAATTTAAAACGAATTTATTAATTTTTGGTAATTTTATAAATGCGTGATTTTTATAATTCCCCAGGCTAAACCGTAGGTGATACAAATTTCTAAATGTTCTTATTATTATTTAAGACGTCGTTCTATGCAGCTAAAATGAGTTTAAATCGAATTTATTAATTTTTGGTAATTTTAAAAAAGAGAGATTTTTATAATTGCCATATTAAAAATGCGAGATTTTTATAATTGCCCAGGCTAAACTGTAAGAGATACGCATTTCTAAATATGCTTATTGTGGTTTCAGACGTCGTTCTATGCAGGTAAAATGAATTTAAAGCGAATTTATTAATTTTTGGCAATTTTATAAATGCGAGATTTTTATAATTCTGCAGGCTAAACCGTAGGTGATACAAATTTCTAAATGTCCTTATTATTACTTAAGACGTCGTTCTATGCAGCTAAAATGAGTTTAAATCGAATTTATTAATTTTTGGTAATTTTAAAAAAGACAGATTTTTATAATTGCCAGATTAAAAATGCGAGATTTTTATAATTGCCCAGGCTAAACTGTAGGAGATACAAATTTATAAATATGCTTATTATGGTTTCAGACGTCGTTCTATGCAGCTAAAATGAATTTAAAACGAATTTATTAATTTTTGGTAATTTTATAAATGCGAGATTTTTATAATTCTGCAGGCTAAACCGTAGGAGATACAAATTTCTAAATGTCCTTATTATTACTTAAGACGTCGTTCTATGCAGCTAAAATGAGTTTAAATCGAATTTATTAATTTTTGATAATTTTAAAAGAGAGAGATTTTTATAATTGCCAGATTAAAAATGCGAGATTTTTATAATTGCCCAGGCTAAACTGTAGGAGATACAAATTTCTAAATATGCTTATTATGGTTTCACACGTCGTTCTATGCAGCTAGAATGAATTTAAAACGAATTTATTAATTTTTGGTAATTTTATAAATGCGTGATTTTTATAATTCCCCAGGCTAAACCGTAGGTGATACAAATTTCTAAATGTTCTTATTATTATTTAAGACGTCGTTCTATGCAGCTAAAATGAGTTTAAATCGAATTTATTAATTTTTGGTAATTTTAAAAAAGAGAGATTTTTATAATTGCCATATTAAAAATGCGAGATTTTTATAATTGCCCAGGCTAAACTGTAAGAGATACGCATTTCTAAATATGCTTATTGTGGTTTCAGACGTCGTTCTATGCAGGTAAAATGAATTTAAAGCGAATTTATTAATTTTTGGCAATTTTATAAATGCGAGATTTTTATAATTCCCCAGGCTAAACCGTAGGTGATACAAATTTGTAAATGTCCTTATTATTATTTAAGATGTCGTTCTATGCAGCTAAAATGAGTTTAAATCGAATTTATTAATTTTTGGTAATTTTAAAAAAGAGAGATTTTTATAATTGCCAGATTAAAAATGCAAGATTTTTATAATTGCCCAGGCTAAACCGTAGGAGATACAAATTTCTAAATATGCTTATTATGGTTTCAGACGTCGTTCTTTGCAGCTAAAATGAATTTAAAACGAATTTATTAATTTTTGGTAATTTTATAAATGCGAGATTTTTATAATTCTGCAGGCTAAACCGTAGGTGATACAAATTTCTAAATGTCCTTATTATTATTTAAGACGTCGTTCTATGCAGCTAAAATGAGTTTAAATCGAATTTATTTATTTTTGGTAATTTTAAAAAAGAGAGATTTTTATAATTGCCAGATTAAAAATGCGAGATTTTTATAATTGCCCAGGCTAAACCGTAGGAGATACAAATTTCTAAATATGCTTATTATGGTTTCAGACGTCGTTCTATACAGCTAAAATGAATTTAAAACGAATTTATTAATTTTTGGTAATTTTATAAATGCGAGATTTTTATAATTCTGCAGGCTAAACCGTAGGTGATACAAATTTCTAAATGTCCTTATTATTACTTAAGGCGTCGTTCTATGCACCTAAAATGAGTTTAAATCGAATTTATTAATTTTTGGTAATTTTAAAGAAGACAGATTTTTATAATTGCCAGATTAAAAATGCGAGATTTTTATAATTGCCCAGGCTAAACTGTAGGAGATACAAATTTCTAAATATGCTTATTATGGTTTCAGACGTCGTTCTATGCAGCTAAAATGAATTTAAAACGAATTTATTAATTTTTGGTATTTTTATAAATGCGAGATTTTTATAATTCTGCAGGCTAAACCGTAGGTGATACAAATTTCTAAATGTCCTTATTATTACTTAAGACGTCGTTCTATGCAGCTAAAATGAGTTTAAATCGAATTTATTAATTTTTGGTAATTTTAAAAAAGGCAGATTTTTATAATTGCCAGATTAAAAATGCGAGATTTTTATAATTGCCCAAGCTAAACTGTAGGAGATACAAATTTCTGAATATGCTTATTATGGTTTCAGACGTCGTTCTATACAGCTAAAATGAATTTAAAACGAATTTATTAATTTTTGGTAATTTTATAAATGCGAGATTTTTATAATTCTGCAGGCTAAACCGTAGGTGATACAAATTTCTAAATGTCCTTATTATTACTTAAGACGTCGTTCTATGCAGCTAAAATGAGTTTAAATCGAATTTATTAATTTTTGGTAATTTTAAAAAAAGGCAGATTTTTATAATTGCCAGATTAAAAATGCTAGATTTTTATAATTGCCCAGGCTAAACTGTAGGAGATACAAATTTCTAAATATGCTTATTATGGTTTCAGACGTCGTTCTATCCAGCTAAAATGAGTTTAAATCGAATTTATTAATTTTTGGTAATTTTATAAATGCGAGATTTTTATAATTCTGCAGGCTAAACCGTAGGTGATACAAATTTCTAAATGTCCTTATTATTACTTAAGACGTCGTTCTATGCAGCTAAAATGAGTTTAAATCGAATTTATTAATTTTTGGTAATTTTAAAAAAGACAGATTTTTATAATTGCCAGATTAAAAATGCGAGATTTTTATAATTGCCCAGGCTAAACTGTACGAGATACAAATTTCTAAATATGCTTATTATGGTTTCAGACGTCGTTCTATGCAGCTAAAATGAATTTAAAACGAATTTATTAATTTTTGGTAATTTTATAAATGAGAGATTTTTATAATTCTGCAGGCTAAACCGTAGGAGATACAAATTTCTAAATGTCCTTATTATTACTTAAGACGTCGTTCTATGCAGCTAAAATGAGTTTAAATCGAATTTATTAATTTTTGATAATTTTAAAAGAGAGAGATTTTTATAATTGCCAGATTAAAAATGCGAGATTTTTATAATTGCCCAGGCTAAACTGTAGGAGATACAAATTTCTAAATATGCTTATTATGGTTTCAGACGTCGTTCTATCCAGCTAAAATGAATTTAAAACGAATTTATTAATTTTTGGTAATTTTATAAATGCGAGATTTTTATAATTCTGCAGGCTAAACCGTAGGTGATACAAATTTCTAAATGTCCTTATTATTACTTAAGACGTCGTTCTATGCAGCTAAAATGAGTTTAAATCGAATTTAATAATTTTTGGTAAGTTTAAAAAAGACAGATTTTTATAATTGCCACATTAAAAATGCGAGATTTTTATAATTGCCCAGGCTAAACTGTAGGAGATACAAATTTCTAAATATGCTTATTATGGTTTCAGACGTCGTTCTATGCAGCTAAAATGAATTTAAAACGAATTTATTAATTTTTGGTAATTTTAAAAAAGAGAGATTTTTATAATTGCCAGATTAAAAATGCGAGATTTTTATAATTGCCCAGGCTAAACTGTAGGAGATACGCATTTCTAAATATTCTTATTGTGGTTTCAGACGTCGTTCTATGCAGCTAAAATGAATTTAAATCGAATTTATTAATTTTTGGTAATTTTATAAATGCGAGATTTTTATAATTCCCCAGGCTAAACCGTAGGTGATACAAATTACTAAATGTCCTTATTATTATTTAAGACGTCGTTCTATGCAGCTAAAATGAGTTTAAATCGAATTTATTAATTTTTGGTAATTTTAAAAAAGAGAGATTTTTATAATTGCCAGATTAAAAATGCGAGATTTTTATAATTGCCCAGGCTAAACCGTAGGAGATACAAATTTCTAGATATGCTTATTATGGTTTCAGACGTCGGTCTATGCAGCTAAAATGAATTTAAAACGAATTTATTAATTTTTGGTAATTTTATAAATGCGAGATTTTTATAATTCTGCAGGCTAAACCGTAGGTGATACAAATTTCTAAATGTCCTTATTATTACTTAAGACGTAGTTCTATACAGCTAAAATGAGTTTAAATCGAATTTATTAATTTTTGGTAATTTTAAAAAAGAGAGATTTTTATAATTGCCAGATTAAAAATGCGAGATTTTTATAATTGCCCAGGCTAAACCGTAGGAGATACAAATTTCTAAATATGCTTATTATGGTTTCAGACGTCGTTCTATACAGCTAAAATGAATTTAAAACGAATTTATTAATTTTTGGTAATTTTATAAATGCGAGATTTTTATAATTCTGCAGGCTAAACCGTAGGTGATACAAATTTCTAAATGTCCTTATTATTACTTAAGCCGTCGTTCTATGCAGCTAAAATGAGTTTAAATCGAATTTATTAATTTTTGGTAATTTTAAAAAAGACAGATTTTTATAATTGCCAGATTAAAAATGCGAGATTTTTATAATTGCCCAGGCTAAACTGTAGGAGATACAAATTTCTAAATATGTTTATTATAGTTTCAGACGTCGTTCTATGCAGCTAAAATGAATTTAAAACGAATTTATTAATTTTTGGTAATTTTAAAAAAGACAGATTTTTATAATTGCCAGATTAAAAATGCGAGATTTTTATAATTGCCCAGGCTAAACTGTAGGAGATACAAATTTCTAAATATGCTTATTATGGTTTCACACGTCGTTCTATGCAGCTAGAATGAATTTAAAACGAATTTATTAATTTTTGGTAATTTTATAAATGCGTGATTTTTATAATTCCCCAGGCTAAACCGTAGGTGATACAAATTTCTAAATGTTCTTATTATTATTTAAGACGTCGTTCTATGCAGCTAAAATGAGTTTAAATCGAATTTATTAATTTTTGGTAATTTTAAAAAAGAGAGATTTTTATAATTGCCATATTAAAAATGCGAGATTTTTATAATTGCCCAGGCTAAACTGTAAGAGATACGCATTTCTAAATATGCTTATTGTGGTTTCAGACGTCGTTCTATGCAGGTAAAATGAATTTAAAGCGAATTTATTAATTTTTGGCAATTTTATAAATGCGAGATTTTTATAATTCCCCAGGCTAAACCGTAGGTGATACAAATTTCTAAATGTCCTTATTATTACTTAAGACGTCGTTCTATGCAGCTAAAATGAGTTTAAATCGAATTTATTTATTTTTGGTAATTTTAAAAAAGAGAGATTTTTATAATTGCCAGATTAAAAATGCGAGATTTTTATAATTGCCCAGGCTAAACCGTAGGAGATACAAATTTTTAAATATGCTTATTATGGTTTCAGACGTCGTTCTATACAGCTAAAATGAATTTAAAACGAATTTATTAATTTTTGGTAATTTTATAAATGCGAGATTTTTATAATTCTGCAGGCTAAACCGTAGGTGATACAAATTTCTAAATGTCCTTATTATTACTTAAGGCGTCGTTCTATGCACCTAAAATGAGTTTAAATCGAATTTATTAATTTTTGGTAATTTTAAAGAAGACAGATTTTTATAATTGCCAGATTAAAAATGCGAGATTTTTATAATTGCCCAGGCTAAACTGTAGGAGATACAAATTTCTAAATATGCTTATTATGGTTTCAGACGTCGTTCTATACAGCTAAAATGAATTTAAAACGAATTTATTAATTTTTGGTAATTTTATAAATGCGAGATTTTTATAATTCTGCAGGCTAAACCGTAGGTGATACAAATTTCTAAATGTCCTTATTATTACTTAAGACGTCGTTCTATGCAGCTAAAATGAGTTTAAATCGAATTTATTAATTTTTGGTAATTTTAAAAAAGGCAGATTTTTATAATTGCCAGATTAAAAATGCGAGGTTTTTATAATTGCCCAGGCTAAACTGTAGGAGATACAAATTTCTGAATATGCTTATTATGGTTTCAGACGTCGTTCTATACAGCTAAAATGAATTTAAAACGAATTTATTAATTTTTGGTAATTTTATAAATGCGAGATTTTTATAATTCTGCAGGCTAAACCGTAGGTGATACAAATTTCTAAATGTCCTTATTATTACTTAAGACGTCGTTCTATGCAGCTAAAATGAGTTTAAATCGAATTTATTAATTTTTGGTAATTTTAAAAAAGGCAGATTTTTATAATTGCCAGATTAAAAATGCGAGATTTTTATAATTGCCCAGGCTAAACTGTACGAGATACAAATTTCTAAATATGCTTATTATGGTTTCAGACGTCGTTCTATGCAGCTAAAATGAATTTAAAACGAATTTATTAATTTTTGGTAATTTTATAAATGAGAGATTTTTATAATTCTGCAGGCTAAACCGTAGGAGATACAAATTTCTAAATGTCCTTATTATTACCTAAGACGTCGTTCTATGCAGCTAAAATGAGTTTAAATCGAATTTATTAATTTTTGATAATTTTAAAAGAGAGAGATTTTTATAATTGCCAGATTAAAAATGCGAGATTTTTATAATTGCCCAGGCTAAACTGTAGGAGATACAAATTTCTAAATATGCTTATTATGGTTTCAGACGTCGTTCTATCCAGCTAAAATGAATTTAAAACGAATTTATTAATTTTTGGTAATTTTATAAATGCGAGATTTTTATAATTCTGCAGGCTAAACCGTAGGTGATACAAATTTCTAAATGTCCTTATTATTACTTAAGACGTCGTTCTATGCAGCTAAAATGAGTTTAAATCGAATTTATTAATTTTTGGTAAGTTTAAAAAAGACAGATTTTTATAATTGCCAGATTAAAAATGCGAGATTTTTATAATTGCCCAGGCTAAACTGTAGGAGATACAAATTTCTAAATATGCTTATTATGGTTTCAGACGTCGTTCTATGCAGCTAAAATGAATTTAAAACGAATTTATTAATTTTTGGTAATTTTAAAAAAGAGAGATTTTTATAATTGCCAGATTAAAAATGCGAGATTTTTATAATTGCCCAGGCTAAACTGTAGGAGATACGCATTTCTAAATATTCTTATTGTGGTTTCAGACGTCGTTCTATGCAGCTAAAATGAATTTAAATCGAATTTATTAATTTT
The DNA here is from genome assembly GCA_963082815.1 of Melanotus villosus. Classification (NCBI taxonomy): domain Eukaryota; kingdom Metazoa; phylum Arthropoda; class Insecta; order Coleoptera; family Elateridae; genus Melanotus; species Melanotus villosus. The sequence goes on from OY720427.1 coordinate 17,614,441, forward strand.
TGGTAATTTTATAAACGCGAGATTTTTATAATTCCCCAGGCTAAACCGTAGGTGATACAAATTACTAAATGTCCTTATTATTATTTAAGACGTCGTTCTATGCAGCTAAAATGAGTTTAAATCGAATTTATTAATTTTTGGTAATTTTAAAAAAGAGAGATTTTTATAATTGCCAGATTAAAAATGCGAGATTTTTATAATTGCCCAGGCTAAACCGTAGGAGATACAAATTTCTAGATATGCTTATTATGGTTTCAGACGTCGGTCTATGCAGCTAAAATGAATTTAAAACGAATTTATTAATTTTTGGTAATTTTATAAATGCGAGATTTTTATAATTCTGCAGGCTAAACCGTAGGTGATACAAATTTCTAAATGTCCTTATTATTACTTAAGACGTCGTTCTATACAGCTAAAATGAGTTTAAATCGAATTTATTAATTTTTGGTAATTTTAAAAAAGAGAGATTTTTATAATTGCCAGATTAAAAATGCGAGATTTTTATAATTGCCCAGGCTAAACCGTAGGAGATACAAATTTCTAAATATGCTTATTATGGTTTCAGACGTCGTTCTATACAGCTAAAATGAATTTAAAACGAATTTATTAATTTTTGGTAATTTTATAAATGCGAGATTTTTATAATTCTGCAGGCTAAACCGTAGGTGATACAAATTTCTAAATGTCCTTATTATTACTTAAGCCGTCGTTCTATGCAGCTAAAATGAGTTTAAATCGAATTTATTAATTTTTGGTAATTTTAAAAAAGACAGATTTTTATAATTGCCAGATTAAAAATGCGAGATTTTTATAATTGCCCAGGCTAAACTGTAGGAGATACAAATTTCTAAATATGCTTATTATAGTTTCAGACGTCGTTCTATGCAGCTAGAATGAATTTAAAACGAATTTATTAATTTTTGGTAATTTTATAAATGCGTGATTTTTATAATTCCCCAGGCTAAACCGTAGGTGATACAAATTTCTAAATGTTCTTATTATTATTTAAGACGTCGTTCTATGCAGCTAAAATGAGTTTAAATCGAATTTATTAATTTTTGGTAATTTTAAAAAAGAGAGATTTTTATAATTGCCATATTAAAAATGCGAGATTTTTATAATTGCCCAGGCTAAACTGTAAGAGATACGCATTTCTAAATATGCTTATTGTGGTTTCAGACGTCGTTCTATGCAGGTAAAATGAATTTAAAGCGAATTTATTAATTTTTGGCAATTTTATAAATGCGAGATTTTTATAATTCCCCAGGCTAAACCGTAGGTGATACAAATTTGTAAATGTCCTTATTATTATTTAAGATGTCGTTCTATGCAGCTAAAATGAGTTTAAATCGAATTTATTAATTTTTGGTAATTTTAAAAAAGAGAGATTTTTATAATTGCCAGATTAAAAATGCAAGATTTTTATAATTGCCCAGGCTAAACCGTAGGAGATACAAATTTCTAAATATGCTTATTATGGTTTCAGACGTCGTTCTTTGCAGCTAAAATGAATTTAAAACGAATTTATTAATTTTTGGTAATTTTATAAATGCGAGATTTTTATAATTCTGCAGGCTAAACCGTAGGTGATACAAATTTCTAAATGTCCTTATTATTACTTAAGACGTCGTTCTATGCAGCTAAAATGAGTTTAAATCGAATTTATTTATTTTTGGTAATTTTAAAAAAGAGAGATTTTTATAATTGCCAGATTAAAAATGCGAGATTTTTATAATTGCCCAGGCTAAACCGTAGGAGATACAAATTTCTAAATATGCTTATTATGGTTTCAGACGTCGTTCTATACAGCTAAAATGAATTTAAAACGAATTTATTAATTTTTGGTAATTTTATAAATGCGAGATTTTTATAATTCTGCAGGCTAAACCGTAGGTGATACAAATTTCTAAATGTCCTTATTATTACTTAAGGCGTCGTTCTATGCACCTAAAATGAGTTTAAATCGAATTTATTAATTTTTGGTAATTTTAAAGAAGACAGATTTTTATAATTGCCAGATTAAAAATGCGAGATTTTTATAATTGCCCAGGCTAAACTGTAGGAGATACAAATTTCTAAATATGCTTATTATGGTTTCAGACGTCGTTCTATGCAGCTAAAATGAATTTAAAACGAATTTATTAATTTTTGGTAATTTTATAAATGCGAGATTTTTATAATTCTGCAGGCTAAACCGTAGGTGATACAAATTTCTAAATGTCCTTATTATTACTTAAGACGTCGTTCTATGCAGCTAAAATGAGTTTAAATCGAATTTATTAATTTTTGGTAATTTTAAAAAAGGCAGATTTTTATAATTGCCAGATTAAAAATGCGAGATTTTTATAATTGCCCAGGCTAAACTGTAGGAGATACAAATTTCTGAATATGCTTATTATGGTTTCAGACATCGTTCTATACAGCTAAAATGAATTTAAAACGAATTTATTAATTTTTGGTAATTTTATAAATGCGAGATTTTTATAATTCTGCAGGCTAAACCGTAGGTGATACAAATTTCTAAATGTCCTTATTATTACTTAAGACGTCGTTCTATGCAGCTAAAATGAGTTTAAATCGAATTTATTAATTTTTGGTAATTTTAAAAAAAGGCAGATTTTTATAATTGCCAGATTAAAAATGCTAGATTTTTATAATTGCCCAGGCTAAACTGTAGGAGATACAAATTTCTAAATATGCTTATTATGGTTTCAGACGTCGTTCTATCCAGCTAAAATGAGTTTAAATCGAATTTATTAATTTTTGGTAATTTTATAAATGCGAGATTTTTATAATTCTGCAGGCTAAACCGTAGGTGATACAAATTTCTAAATGTCCTTATTATTACTTAAGACGTCGTTCTATGCAGCTAAAATGAGTTTAAATCGAATTTATTAATTTTTGGTAATCTTAAAAAAGACAGATTTTTATAATTGCCAGATTAAAAATGCGAGATTTTTATAATTGCCCAGGCTAAACTGTACGAGATACAAATTTCTAAATATGCTTATTATGGTTTCAGACGTCGTTCTATGCAGCTAAAATGAATTTAAAACGAATTTATTAATTTTTGGTAATTTTATAAATGCGAGATTTTTATAATTCTGCAGGCTAAACCGTAGGAGATACAAATTTCTAAATGTCCTTATTATTACTTAAGACGTCGTTCTATGCAGCTAAAATGAGTTTAAATCGAATTTATTAATTTTTGATAATTTTAAAAGAGAGAGATTTTTATAATTGCCAGAATAAAAATGCGAGATTTTTATAATTGCCCAGGCTAAACTGTAGGAGATACAAATTTCTAAATATGCTTATTATGGTTTCAGACGTCGTTCTATGCAGCTAAAATGAATTTAAAACGAATTTATTAATTTTTGGTAATTTTATAAATGCGAGATTTTTATAATTCTGCAGGCTAAACCGTAGGTGATACAAATTTCTAAATGTCCTTATTATTACTTAAGACGTCGTTCTATGCAGCTAAAATGAGTTTAAATCGAATTTATTAATTTTTGGTAATTTTAAAAAAGGCAGATTTTTATAATTGCCAGATTAAAAATGCGAGATTTTTATAATTGCCCAGGCTAAACTGTAGGAGATACAAATTTCTGAATATGCTTATTATGGTTTCAGACGTCGTTCTATACAGCTAAAATGTATTTAAAACGAATTTATTAATTTTTGGTAATTTTATAAATGCGAGATTTTTATAATTCTGCAGGCTAAACCGTAGGTGATACAAATTTCTAAATGTCCTTATTATTACTTAAGACGTCGTTCTATGCAGCTAAAATGAGTTTAAATCGAATTTATTAATTTTTGGTAATTTTAAAAAAAGGCAGATTTTTATAATTGCCAGATTAAAAATGCTAGATTTTTATAATTGCCCAGGCTAAACTGTAGGAGATACAAATTTCTAAATATGCTTATTATGGTTTCAGACGTCGTTCTATCCAGCTAAAATGAGTTTAAATCGAATTTATTAATTTTTGGTAATTTTATAAATGCGAGATTTTTATAATTCTGCAGGCTAAACCGTAGGTGATACAAATTTCTAAATGTCCTTATTATTACTTAAGACGTCGTTCTATGCAGCTAAAATGAGTTTAAATCGAATTTATTAATTTTTGGTAATTTTAAAAAAGACAGATTTTTATAATTGCCAGATTAAAAATGCGAGATTTTTATAATTGCCCAGGCTAAACTGTACGAGATACAAATTTCTAAATATGCTTATTATGGTTTCAGACGTCGTTCTATGCAGCTAAAATGAATTTAAAACGAATTTATTAATTTTTGGTAATTTTATAAATGCGAGATTTTTATAATTCTGCAGGCTAAACCGTAGGAGATACAAATTTCTAAATGTCCTTATTATTACTTAAGACGTCGTTCTATGCAGCTAAAATGAGTTTAAATCGAATTTATTAATTTTTGATAATTTTAAAAGAGAGAGATTTTTATAATTGCCAGATTAAAAATGCGAGATTTTTATAATTGCCCAGGCTAAACTGTAGGAGATACAAATTTCTAAATATGCTTATTATGGTTTCAGACGTCGTTCTATCCAGCTAAAATGAATTTAAAACGAATTTATTAATTTTTGGTAATTTTATAAATGCGAGATTTTTATAATTCTGCAGGCTAAACCGTAGGAGATACAAATTTCTAAATGTCCTTATTATTACTTAAGACGTCGTTCTATGCAGCTAAAATGAGTTTAAATCGAATTTATTAATTTTTGGTAATTTTAAAAAAGACAGATTTTTATAATTGCCAGATTAAAAATGCGAGATTTTTATAATTGCCCAGGCTAAACTGTACGAGATACAAATTTCTAAATATGCTTATTATGGTTTCAGACGTCGTTCTATGCAGCTAAAATGAATTTAAAACGAATTTATTAATTTTTGGTAATTTTATAAATGCGAGATTTTTATAATTCTGCAGGCTAAACCGTAGGAGATACAAATTTCTAAATGTCCTTATTATTACTTAAGACGTCGTTCTATGCAGCTAAAATGAGTTTAAATCGAATTTATTAATTTTTGATAATTTTAAAAGAGAGAGATTTTTATAATTGCCAGATTAAAAATGTGAGATTTTTATAATTGCCCAGGCTAAACTGTAGGAGATACAAATTTCTAAATATTTTTATTATGGTTTCAGACGTCGTTCTATGCAGCTAAAATGAATTTAAAACGAATTTATTAATTTTTGGTAATTTTATAAATGCGAGATTTTTATAATTCTGCAGGCTAAACCGTAGGAGATACAAATTTCTAAATGTCCTTATTATTACTTAAGACGTCGTTCTATGCAGCTAAAATGAGTTTAAATCGAATTTATTAATTTTTGGTAATTTTAAAAAAGACAGATTTTTATAATTGCCAGATTAAAAATGCGAGATATTTATAATTGCCCAGGCTAAACTGTAGGAGATACAAATTTCTAAATATGCTTATTATGGTTTCAGACGTCGTTCTATGCAGCTAAAATGAATTTAAAAGGAATTTATTAATTTTTGGTAATTTTATAAATGCGAGATTTTTATAATTCTGCAGGCTAAACCGTAGGAGATACAAATTTCTAAATGTCCTTATTATTACTTAAGACGTCGTTCTATGCAGCTAAAATGAGTTTAAATCGAATTTATTAATTTTTGATAATTTTAAAAGAGAGAGATTTTTATAATTGCCAGATTAAAAATGCGAGATTTTTATAATTGCCCAGGCTAAACTGTAGGAGATACAAATTTCTAAATATGCTTATTATGGTTTCAGACGTCGTTCTATCCAGCTAAAATGAATTTAAAACGAATTTATTAATTTTTGGTAATTTTATAAATGCGAGATTTTTATAATTCTGCAGGCTAAACCGTAGGAGATACAAATTTCTAAATGTCCTTATTATTACTTAAGACGTCGTTCTATGCAGCTAAAATGAGTTTAAATCGAATTTATTAATTTTTGGTAATTTTAAAAAAGACAGATTTTTATAATTGCCAGATTAAAAATGCGAGATTTTTATAATTGCCCAGGCTAAACTGTACGAGATACAAATTTCTAAATATGCTTATTATGGTTTCAGACGTCGTTCTATGCAGCTAAAATGAATTTAAAACGAATTTATTAATTTTTGGTAATTTTATAAATGCGAGATTTTTATAATTCTGCAGGCTAAACCGTAGGAGATACAAATTTCTAAATGTCCTTATTATTACTTAAGACGTCGTTCTATGCAGCTAAAATGAGTTTAAATCGAATTTATTAATTTTTGATAATTTTAAAAGAGAGAGATTTTTATAATTGCCAGATTAAAAATGTGAGATTTTTATAATTGCCCAGGCTAAACTGTAGGAGATACAAATTTCTAAATATTTTTATTATGGTTTCAGACGTCGTTCTATGCAGCTAAAATGAATTTAAAACGAATTTATTAATTTTTGGTAATTTTATAAATGCGAGATTTTTATAATTCTGCAGGCTAAACCGTAGGAGATACAAATTTCTAAATGTCCTTATTATTACTTAAGACGTCGTTCTATGCAGCTAAAATGAGTTTAAATCGAATTTATTAATTTTTGGTAATTTTAAAAAAGACAGATTTTTATAATTGCCAGATTAAAAATGCGAGATATTTATAATTGCCCAGGCTAAACTGTAGGAGATACAAATTTCTAAATATGCTTATTATGGTTTCAGACGTCGTTCTATGCAGCTAAAATGAATTTAAAAGGAATTTATTAATTTTTGGTAATTTTATAAATGCGAGATTTTTATAATTCTGCAGGCTAAACCGTAGGAGATACAAATTTCTAAATGTCCTTATTATTACTTAAGACGTCGTTCTATGCAGCTAAAATGAGTTTAAATCGAATTTATTAATTTTTGATAATTTTAAAAGAGAGAGATTTTTATAATTGCCAGATTAAAAATGCGAGATTTTTATAATTGCCCAGGCTAAACTGTAGGAGATACAAATTTCTAAATATGCTTATTATGGTTTCAGACGTCGTTCTATCCAGCTAAAATGAATTTAAAACGAATTTACTAATTTTTGGTAATTTTATAAATGCGAGATTTTTATAATTCTGCAGGCTAAACCGTAGGTGATACAAATTTCTAAATGTCCTTATTATTACTTATGACGTCGTTCTATGCAGCTAAAATGAGTTTAAATCGAATTTATTAATTTTTGGTAAGTTTAAAAAAGACAGATTTTTATAATTGCCAGATTAAAAATGCGAGATTTTTATAATTGCCCAGGCTAAACTGTAGGAGATACAAATTTCTAAATATGCTTATTATGGTTTCAGACGTCGTTCTATGCAGCTAAAATGAATTTAAAACGAATTTATTAATTTTTGGTAATTTTAAAAAAGAGAGATTTTTATAATTGCCAGATTAAAAATGCGAGATTTTTATAATTGCCCAGGCTAAACTGTAGGAGATACGCATTTCTAAATATTCTTATTGTGGTTTCAGACGTCGTTCTATGCAGCTAAAATGAATTTAAATCGAATTTATTAATTTTTGGTAATTTTATAAATGCGAGATTTTTATAATTCCCCAGGCTAAACCGTAGGTGATACAAATTTCTAAATGTCCTTATTATTATTTAAGACGTCGTTCTATGCAGCTAAAATGAGTTTAAATCGAATTTATTAATTTTTGGTAATTTTAAAAAAGAGATTTTTATAATTGCCAGATTAAAAATGCGAGATTTTTATAATTGCCCAGGCTAAACCGTAGGAGATACAAATTTCTAGATATGCTTATTATGGTTTCAGACGTCGGTCTATGCAGCTAAAATGAATTTAAAACGAATTTATGAATTTTTGGTAATTTTATAAATGCGAGATTTTTATAATTCTGCAGGCTAAACCGTAGGTGATACAAATTTCTAAATGTCCTTATTATTACTTAAGACGTCGTTCTATACAGCTAAAATGAGTTTAAATCGAATTTATTAATTTTTGGTTATTTTAAAAAAGAGAGATTTTTATAATTGCCAGATTAAAAATGCGAGATTTTTATAATTGCCCAGGCTAAACCGTAGGAGATACAAATTTCTAAATATGCTTATTATGGTTTCAGACGTCGTTCTATACAGCTAAAATGAATTTAAAACGAATTTATTAATTTTTGGTAATTTTATAAATGCGAGATTTTTATAATTGCCAGATTAAAAATGCGAGATTTTTATAATTGCCCAGGCTAAACTGTAGGAGATACAAATTTCTAAATATGCTTATTATGGTTTCAGACGTCGTTCTATGCAGCTAAAATGAATTTAAAACGAATTTATTAATTTTTGGTAATTTTATAAATGCGAGATTTTTATAATTCTGCAGGCCAAACCGTAGGTGATACAAATTTCTAAATGTCCTTATTATTACTTAAGACGTCGTTCTATGCAGCTAAAATGAGTTTAAATCGAATTTATTAATTTTTGATAATTTTAAAAAAGAGAGATTTTTATAATTGCCAGATTAAAAATGCGAGATTTTTATAATTGCCCAGGCTAAACTGTAGGAAATACAAATTTCTAAATATGCTTATTATGGTTTCAGACGTCGTTCTATACAGCTAAAATGAATTTAAACCGAATTTATTAATTTTTGGTAATTTTATAAATGCCAGATTTTTATAATTCCCCAGGCTAAACCGTAGGTGATAAAAATTTCTAAATGTCATTATTATTTAAGACGTCGTTCTATGCAGCTAAAATGAGTTTAAGCCGAATTTATTTATTTTTGGTAATTTTAAAAAAGAGAGATTTTTATTATTGCCAGATTAAAAATGCGAGATATTTATAATTGCCCAGGCTAAACTGTAGGAGATACGCATTTCTAAATATGCTTATTATGGTTTCAGACGTCGTTCTATGCAGCTAAAATGAATTTAAAACGAATTTATTAATTTTTGGTAATTTTATAAATGCGAGATTTTTATAATTGCCCAGGCTAAACTGTAGGAGATACAAATTTCTAAATATTTTTATTATGGTTTCAGACGTCGTTCTATCCAGCTAAAATGAATTTAAAACGAATTTATTAATTTTTGGTAATTTTATAAAGGCGAGATTTTTATAATCCTGCAGGCTAAACCGTAGGTGATACATATTTCTAAATGTCCTTATTATTACTTAAGACGTCGTTCTATGCAGCTAAAATGAGTTTAAATCGAATTTATTAATTTTTGGTAATTTTAAAAAAGACAGATTTTTATAATTGCCAGATTAAAAATGCGAGATTTTTATAATTGCCCAGGCTAAACTGTAGGAGATACAAATTTCTAAATATTTTTATTATGGTTTCAGACGTCGTTCTATGCAGCTAAAATGAATTTAAAACGAATTTATTAATTTTTGGTAATTTTATAAATGCGAGATTTTTATAATTCTGCAGGCTAAACCGTAGGAGATACAAATTTCTAAATGTCCTTATTATTACTTAAGACGTCGTTCTATGCAGCTAAAATGAGTTTAAATCGAATTTATTAATTTTTGATAATTTTAAAAGAGAGAGATTTTTATAATTGCCAGATTAAAAATGTGAGATTTTTATAATTGCCCAGGCTAAACTGTAGGAGATACAAATTTCTAAATATGCTTATTATGGTTTCAGACGTCGTTCTATCCAGCTAAAATGAATTTAAAACGAATTTATTAATTTTTGGTAATTTTATAAATGCGAGATTTTTATAATTCTGCAGGCTAAACCGTAGGTGATACAAATTTCTAAATGTCCTTATTATTACTTAAGACGTCGTTCTATGCAGCTAAAATGAGTTTAAATCGAATTTATTAATTTTTGGTAAGTTTAAAAAAGACAGATTTTTATAATTGCCAGATTAAAAATGCGAGATTTTTATAATTGCCCAGGCTAAACTGTAGGAGATACAAATTTCTAAATATGCTTATTATGGTTTCAGACGTCGTTCTATACAGCTAAAATGAATTTAAAACGAATTTATTAATTTTTGGTAATTTTAAAAAAGGGAGATTTTTATAATTGCCAGATTAAAAATGCGAGATTTTTATAATTGCCCAGGCTAAACTGTAGGAGATACGCATTTCTAAATATTCTTATTGTGGTTTCAGACGTCGTTCTATGCAGCTAAAATGAATTTAAATCGAATTTATTAATTTTTGGTAATTTTATAAATGCGAGATTTTTATAATTCCCCAGGCTAAACCGTAGGTGATACAAATTTCTAAATGTCCTTATTATTATTTAAGACGTCGTTCTATGCAGCTAAAATGAGTTTAAATCGAATTTATTAATTTTTGGTAATTTTAAAAAAGAGAGATTTTTATAATTGCCAGATTAAAAATGCGAGATTTTTATAATTGCCCAGGCTAAACTGTAGGAGATACAAATTTCTAAATATGCTTATTATGGTTTCAGACGTCGTTCTATCCAGCTAAAATGAATATAAAACGAATTTACTAATTTTTGGTAATTTTATAAATGCGAGATTTTTATAATTCTGCAGGCTAAACCGTAGGTGATACAAATTTCTAAATGTCCTTATTATTACTTATGACGTCGTTCTATGCAGCTAAAATGAGTTTAAATCGAATTTATTAATTTTTGGTAAGTTTAAAAAAGACAGATTTTTATAATTGCCAGATTAAAAATGCGAGATTTTTATAATTGCCCAGGCTAAACTGTAGGAGATACAAATTTCTAAATATGCTTATTATGGTTTCAGACGTCGTTCTATGCAGCTAAAATGAATTTAAAACGAATTTATTAATTTTTGGTAATTTTAAAAAAGAGAGATTTTTATAATTGCCAGATTAAAAATGCGAGATTTTTATAATTGCCCAGGCTAAACTGTAGGAGATACGCATTTCTAAATATTCTTATTGTGGTTTCAGACGTCGTTCTATGCAGCTAAAATGAATTTAAATCGAATTTATTAATTTTTGGTAATTTTATAAATGCGAGATTTTTATAATTCCCCAGGCTAAACCGTAGGTGATACAAATTTCTAAATGTCCTTATTATTATTTAAGACGTCGTTCTATGCAGCTAAAATGAGTTTAAATCGAATTTATTAATTTTTGGTAATTTTAAAAAAGAGAGATTTTTATAATTGCCAGATTAAAAATGCGAGATTTTTATAATTGCCCAGGCTAAACCGTAGGAGATACAAATTTCTAGATATGCTTATTATGGTTTCAGACGTCGGTCTATGCAGCTAAAATGAATTTAAAACGAATTTATGAATTTTTGGTAATTTTATAAATGCGAGATTTTTATAATTCTGCAGGCTAAACCGTAGGTGATACAAATTTCTAAATGTCCTTATTATTACTTAAGACGTCGTTCTATACAGCTAAAATGAGTTTAAATCGAATTTATTAATTTTTGGTTATTTTAAAAAAGAGAGATTTTTATAATTGCCAGATTAAAAATGCGAGATTTTTATAATTGCCCAGGCTAAACCGTAGGAGATACAAATTTCTAAATATGCTTATTATGGTTTCAGACGTCGTTCTATACAGCTAAAATGAATTTAAAACGAATTTATTAATTTTTGGTAATTTTATAAATGCGAGATTTTTATAATTGCCAGATTAAAAATGCGAGATTTTTATAATTGCCCAGGCTAAACTGTAGGAGATACAAATTTCTAAATATGCTTATTATGGTTTCAGACGTCGTTCTATGCAGCTAAAATGAATTTAAAACGAATTTATTAATTTTTGGTAATTTTATAAATGCGAGATTTTTATAATTCTGCAGGCCAAACCGTAGGTGATACAAATTTCTAAATGTCCTTATTATTACTTAAGACGTCGTTCTATGCAGCTAAAATGAGTTTAAATCGAATTTATTAATTTTTGATAATTTTAAAAAAGAGAGATTTTTATAATTGCCAGATTAAAAATGCGAGATTTTTATAATTGCCCAGGCTAAACTGTAGGAAATACAAATTTCTAAATATGCTTATTATGGTTTCAGACGTCGTTCTATACAGCTAAAATGAATTTAAACCGAATTTATTAATTTTTGGTAATTTTATAAATGCCAGATTTTTATAATTCCCCAGGCTAAACCGTAGGTGATAAAAATTTCTAAATGTCATTATTATTTAAGACGTCGTTCTATGCAGCTAAAATGAGTTTAAGCCGAATTTATTTATTTTTGGTAATTTTAAAAAAGAGAGATTTTTATTATTGCCAGATTAAAAATGCGAGATATTTATAATTGCCCAGGCTAAACTGTAGGAGATACGCATTTCTAAATATGCTTATTATGGTTTCAGACGTCGTTCTATGCAGCTAAAATGAATTTAAAACGAATTTATTAATTTTTGGTAATTTTATAAATGCGAGATTTTTATAATTGCCCAGGCTAAACTGTAGGAGATACAAATTTCTAAATATTTTTATTATGGTTTCAGACGTCGTTCTATCCAGCTAAAATGAATTTAAAACGAATTTATTAATTTTTGGTAATTTTATAAATGCGAGATTTTTATAATCCTGCAGGCTAAACCGTAGGTGATACATATTTCTAAATGTCCTTATTATTACTTAAGACGTCGTTCTATGCAGCTAAAATGAGTTTAAATCGAATTTATTAATTTTTGGTAATTTTAAAAAAGACAGATTTTTATAATTGCCAGATTAAAAATGCGAGATTTTTATAATTGCCCAGGCTAAACTGTAGGAGATACAAATTTCTAAATATTTTTATTATGGTTTCAGACGTCGTTCTATGCAGCTAAAATGAATTTAAAACGAATTTATTAATTTTTGGTAATTTTATAAATGCGAGATTTTTATAATTCTGCAGGCTAAACCGTAGGAGATACAAATTTCTAAATGTCCTTATTATTACTTAAGACGTCGTTCTATGCAGCTAAAATGAGTTTAAATCGAATTTATTAATTTTTGATAATTTTAAAAGAGAGAGATTTTTATAATTGCCAGATTAAAAATGTGAGATTTTTATAATTGCCCAGGCTAAACTGTAGGAGATACAAATTTCTAAATATGCTTATTATGGTTTCAGACGTCGTTCTATCCAGCTAAAATGAATTTAAAACGAATTTATTAATTTTTGGTAATTTTATAAATGCGAGATTTTTATAATTCTGCAGGCTAAACCGTAGGTGATACAAATTTCTAAATGTCCTTATTATTACTTAAGACGTCGTTCTATGCAGCTAAAATGAGTTTAAATCGAATTTATTAATTTTTGGTAAGTTTAAAAAAGACAGATTTTTATAATTGCCAGATTAAAAATGCGAGATTTTTATAATTGCCCAGGCTAAACTGTAGGAGATACAAATTTCTAAATATGCTTATTATGGTTTCAGACGTCGTTCTATACAGCTAAAATGAATTTAAAACGAATTTATTAATTTTTGGTAATTTTAAAAAAGGGAGATTTTTATAATTGCCAGATTAAAAATGCGAGATTTTTATAATTGCCCAGGCTAAACTGTAGGAGATACGCATTTCTAAATATTCTTATTGTGGTTTCAGACGTCGTTCTATGCAGCTAAAATGAATTTAAATCGAATTTATTAATTTTTGGTAATTTTATAAATGCGAGATTTTTATAATTCCCCAGGCTAAACCGTAGGTGATACAAATTTCTAAATGTCCTTATTATTATTTAAGACGTCGTTCTATGCAGCTAAAATGAGTTTAAATCGAATTTATTAATTTTTGGTAATTTTAAAAAAGAGAGATTTTTATAATTGCCAGATTAAAAATGCGAGATTTTTATAATTGCCCAGGCTAAACCGTAGGAGATACAAATTTCTAGATATGCTTATTATGGTTTCAGACGTCGTTCTATGCAGCTAAAATGAATTTAAAACGAATTTATTAATTTTTGGTAATTTTATAAATGCGAGATTTTTATAATTCTGCAGGCTAAACCGTAGGTGATACAAATTTCTAAATGTCCTTATTATTACTTAAGACGTCGTTCTATACAGCTAAAATGAGTTTAAATCGAATTTATTAATTTTTGGTAATTTTAAAAAAGAGAGATTTTTATAATTGCCAGATTAAAAATGCGAGATTTTTATAAATGCCCAGGCTAAACCGTAGGAGATACAAATTTCTAAATATGCTTATTATGGTTTCAGACGTCGTTCTAACCAGCTAAAATGAATTTAAAACGAATTTATTAATTTTTGGTAATTTTATAAATGCGAGATTTTTATAATTCTGCAGGCTAAACCGTAGGTGATACAAATTTCTAAATGTCCTTATTATTACTTAAGACGTCGTTCTATGCAGCTAAAATGAGTTTAAATCGAATTTATTAATTTTTGGTAATTTTAAAAAAGACAGATTTTTATAATTGCCAGATTAAAAATGCGAGATTTTTATAATTGCCCAGGCTAAACTGTAGGAGATACAAATTTCTAAATATGCTTATTATGGTTTCAGACGTCGTTCTAGGCAGCTAAAATGAATTTAAAACGAATTTATTAATTTTTGGTAATTTTATAAATGCGAGATTTTTATAATTCTGCAGGCTAAACCGTAGGTGATACAAATTTCTAAATGTCCTTATTATTACTTAAGACGTCGTTCTATGCAGCTAAAATGAGTTTAAATCGAATTTATTAATTTTTGGTAATTTTAAAAAAGACAGATTTTTATAATTGCCAGATTAAAAATGCGAGATTTTTATAATTGCCCAGGCTAAACTGTAGGAGATACAAATTTCTAAATATGCTTATTATAGTTTCAGACGTCGTTCTATGCAGCTAAAATGAATTTAAAACGAATTTATTAATTTTTGGTAATTTTAAAAAAGACAGATTTTTATAATTGCCAGATTAAAAATGCGAGATTTTTATAATTGCCCAGGCTAAACTGTAGGAGATACAAATTTCTAAATATGCTTATTATGGTTTCAGACGTCGTTCTATGCAGCTAAAATGAATTTAAAACGAATTTATTAATTTTTGGTAATTTTATAAATGCGAGATTTTTATAATTCTGCAGGCCAAACCGTAGGTGATACAAATTTCTAAATGTCCTTATTATTACTTAAGACGTCGTTCTATGGAGCTAAAATGAGTTTAAATCGAATTTATTAATTTTTGATAATTTTAAAAAAGAGAGATTATTATAATTGCCAGATTAAAAATGCGAGATTTTTATAATTGCCCAGGCTAAACTGTAGGAGATACAAATTTCTAAATATGCTTATTATGGTTTCAGACGTCGTTCTATACAGCTAAAATGAATTTAAACCGAATTTATTAATTTTTGGTAATTTTATAAATGCCAGATTTTTATAATTCCCCAGGCTAAACCGTAGGTGATAAAAATTTCTAAATGTCCTTATTATTATTTAAGACGTCGTTCTATGCAGCTAAAATGAGTTTAAGCCGAATTTATTTATTTTTGGTAATTTTAAAAAAGAGAGATTTTTATTATTGCCAGATTAAAAATGCGAGATATTTATAATTGCCCAGGCTAAACTGTAGGAGATACAAATTTCTAAATATGCTTATTATGGTTTCAGACGTCGTTCTATCCAGCTAAAATGAATTTAAAACGAATTTATTAATTTTTGGTAATTTTATAAATGCGAGATTTTTATAATTCTGCAGGCTAAACCGTAGGTGATACAAATTTCTAAATGTCCTTATTATTACTTAAGACGTCGTTCTATGCAGCTAAAATGAGTTTAAATCGAATTTATTAATTTTTGGTAAGTTTAAAAAAGACAGATTTTTATAATTGCCAGATTAAAAATGCGAGATTTTTATAATTGCCCAGGCTAAACCGTAGGAGATACAAATTTCTAGATATGCTTATTATGGTTTCAGACGTCGTTCTATCCAGCTAAAATGAATTTAAAACGAATTTATTAATTTTTGGTAATTTTATAAATGCGAGATTTTTATAATTCTGCAGGCTAAACCGTAGGAGATACAAATTTCTAAATGTCCTTATTATTACTTAAGACGTCGTTCTATGCAGCTAAAATGAGTTTAAATCGAATTTATTAATTTTTGATAATTTTAAAAGAGAGAGATTTTTATAATTGCCAGATTAAAAATGTGAGATTTTTATAATTGCCCAGGCTAAACTGTAGGAGATACAAATTTCTAAATATGCTTATTATGGTTTCAGACGTCGTTCTATCCAGCTAAAATGAATTTAAAACGAATTTATTAATTTTTGGTAATTTTATAAATGCGAGATTTTTATAATTCTGCAGGCTAAACCGTAGGTGATACAAATTTCTAAATGTCCTTATTATTACTTAAGACGTCGTTCTATGCAGCTAAAATGAGTTTAAATCGAATTTATTAATTTTTGGTAAGTTTAAAAAAGACAGATTTTTATAATTGCCAGATTAAAAATGCGAGATTTTTATAATTGCCCAGGCTAAACTGTAGGAGATACAAATTTCTAAATATGCTTATTATGGTTTCAGACGTCGTTCTATGCAGCTAAAATGAATTTAAAACGAATTTATTAATTTTTGGTAATTTTAAAAAAGAGAGATTTTTATAATTGCCAGATTAAAAATGCGAGATTTTTATAATTGCCCAGGCTAAACTGTAGGAGATACGCATTTCTAAATATTCTTATTGTGGTTTCAGACGTCGTTCTATGCAGCTAAAATGAATTTAAATCGAATTTATTAATTTTTGGTAATTTTATAAATGCGAGATTTTTATAATTCCCCAGGCTAAACCGTAGGTGATACAAATTTCTAAATGTCCTTATTATTATTTAAGACGTCGTTCTATGCAGCTAAAATGAGTTTAAATCGAATTTATTAATTTTTGGTAATTTTAAAAAAGAGAGATTTTTATAATTGCCAGATTAAAAATGCGAGATTTTTATAATTGCCCAGGCTAAACCGTAGGAGATACAAATTTCTAGATATGCTTATTATGGTTTCAGACGTCGTTCTATGCAGCTAAAATGAATTTAAAACGAATTTATTAATTTTTGGTAATTTTATAAATGCGAGATTTTTATAATTCTGCAGGCTAAACCGTAGGTGATACAAATTTCTAAATGTCCTTATTATTACTTAAGACGTCGTTCTATACAGCTAAAATGAGTTTAAATCGAATTTATTAATTTTTGGTAATTTTAAAAAAGAGAGATTTTTATAATTGCCAGATTAAAAATGCGAGATTTTTATAAATGCCCAGGCTAAACCGTAGGAGATACAAATTTCTAAATATGCTTATTATGGTTTCAGACGTCGTTCTAAGCAGCTAAAATGAATTTAAAACGAATTTATTAATTTTTGGTAATTTTATAAATGCGAGATTTTTATAATTCTGCAGGCTAAACCGTAGGTGATACAAATTTCTAAATGTCCTTATTATTACTTAAGACGTCGTTCTATGCAGCTAAAATGAGTTTAAATCGAATTTATTAATTTTTGGTAATTTTAAAAAAGACAGATTTTTATAATTGCCAGATTAAAAATGCGAGATTTTTATAATTGCCCAGGTTAAACTGTAGGAGATACAAATTTCTAAATATGCTTATTATGGTTTCAGACGTCGTTCTATGCAGCTAAAATGAATTTAAAACGAATTTATTAATTTTTGGTAATTTTAAAAAAGAGAGATTTTTATAATTGCCAGATTAAAAATGCGAGATTTTTATAATTGCCCAGGCTAAACTGTAGGAGATACGCATTTCTAAATATTCTTATTGTGGTTTCAGACGTCGTTCTATGCAGCTAAAATGAATTTAAATCGAATTTATTAATTTTTGGTAATTTTATAAATGCGAGATTTTTATAATTCCCCAGGCTAAACCGTAGGTGACACAAATTTCTAAATGTCCTTATTATTATTTAAGACGTCGTTCTATGCAGCTAAAATGAGTTTAAATCGAATTTATTAATTTTTGGTAATTTTAAAAAAGAGAGATTTTTATAATTGCCAGATTAAAAATGCGAGATTTTTATAATTGCCCAGGCTAAACCGTAGGAGATACAAATTTCTAGATATGCTTATTATGGTTTCAGACGTCGTTCTATGCAGCTAAAATGAATTTAAAACGAATTTATTAATTTTTGGTAATTTTATAAATGCGAGATTTTTATAATTCTGCAGGCTAAACCGTAGGTGATACAAATTTCTAAATGTCCTTATTATTACTTAAGACGTCGTTCTATACAGCTAAAATGAGTTTAAATCGAATTTATTAATTTTTGGTAATTTTAAAAAAGAGAGATTTTTATAATTGCCAGATTAAAAATGCGAGATTTTTATAAATGCCCAGGCTAAACCGTAGGAGATACAAATTTCTAAATATGCTTATTATGGTTTCAGACGTCGTTCTAAGCAGCTAAAATGAATTTAAAACGAATTTATTAATTTTTGGTAATTTTATAAATGCGAGATTTTTATAATTCTGCAGGCTAAACCGTAGGTGATACAAATTTCTAAATGTCCTTATTATTACTTAAGACGTCGTTCTATACAGCTAAAATGAGTTTAAATCGAATTTATTAATTTTTGGTAATTTTAAAAAAGACAGATTTTTATAATTGCCAGATTAAAAATGCGAGATTTTTATAATTGCCCAGGCTAAACTGTAGGAGATACTAATTTCTAAATATGCTTATTATGGTTTCAGACGTCGTTCTATGCAGCTAAAATGAATTTAAAACGAATTTATTAATTTTTGGTAATTTTATAAATGCGAGATTTTTATAATTCTGCAGGCTAAACCGTAGGTGATACAAATTTCTAAATGTCCTTATTATTACTTAAGACGTCGTTCTATGCAGCTAAAATGAGTTTAAATCGAATTTATTAATTTTTGGTAATTTTAAAAAAGACAGATTTTTATAATTGCCAGATTAAAAATGCGAGATTTTTATAATTGCCCAGGCTAAACTGTAGGAGATACAAATTTCTAAATATGCTTATTATAGTTTCAGACGTCGTTCTATGCAGCTAAAATGAATTTAAAACGAATTTATTAATTTTTGGTAATTTTAAAAAAGACAGATTTTTATAATTGCCAGATTAAAAATGCGAGATTTTTATAATTGCCCAGGCTAAACTGTAGGAGATACAAATTTCTAAATATGCTTATTATGGTTTCAGACGTCGTTCTATGCAGCTAAAATGAATTTAAAACGAATTTATTAATTTTTGGTAATTTTATAAATGCGAGATTTTTATAATTCTGCAGGCCAAACCGTAGGTGATACAAATTTCTAAATGTCCTTATTATTACTTAAGACGTCGTTCTATGGAGCTAAAATGAGTTTAAATCGAATTTATTAATTTTTGATAATTTTAAAAAAGAGAGATTTTTATAATTGCCAGATTAAAAATGCGAGATTTTTATAATTGCCCAGGCTAAACTGTAGGAGATACAAATTTCTAAATATGCTTATTATGGTTTCAGACGTCGTTCTATACAGCTAAAATGAATTTAAACCGAATTTATTAATTTTTGGTAATTTTATAAATGCCAGATTTTTATAATTCCCCAGGCTAAACCGTAGGTGATAAAAATTTCTAAATGTCCTTATTATTATTTAAGACGTCGTTCTATGCAGCTAAAATGAGTTTAAGCCGAATTTATTTATTTTTGGTAATTTTAAAAAAGAGAGATTTTTATTATTGCCAGATTAAAAATGCGAGATATTTATAATTGCCCAGGCTAAACTGTAGGAGATACAAATTTCTAAATATGCTTATTATGGTTTCAGACGTCGTTCTATGCAGCTAAAATGAATTTAAAACGAATTTATTAATTTTTGGTAATTTTATAAATGCGAGATTTTTATAATTGCCCAGGCTAAACTGTAGGAGATACAAATTTCTAAATATTTTTATTATGGTTTCAGACGTCGTTCTATGCAGCTACAATGAATTTAAAACGAATTTATTAATTTTTGGTAATTTTATAAATGCGAGATTTTTATAATTCTGCAGGCTAAACCGTAGGTGATACAAATTTCTAAATGTCCTTATTATTACTTAAGACGTCGTTCTATGCAGCTAAAATGAGTTTAAATCGAATTTATTAATTTTTGGTAATTTTAAAAAAGACAGATTTTTATAATTGCCAGATTAAAAATGCGAGATTTTTATAATTGCCCAGGCTAAACTGTAGGAGATACAAATTTCTAAATATGCTTATTATAGTTTCAGACGTCGTTCTATGCAGCTAAAATGAATTTAAAACGAATTTATGAATTTTTGGTAATTTTAACAAAGACAGATTTTTATAATTGCCAGATTAAAAATGCGAGATTTTTATAATTGCCCAGGCTAAACTGTAGGAGATACAAATTTCTAAATATGCTTATTATGGTTTCAGACGTCGTTCTATGCAGCTAAAATGAATTTAAAACGAATTTATTAATTTTTGGTAATTTTATAAATGCGAGATTTTTATAATTCTGCAGGCCAAACCGTAGGTGATACAAATTTCTAAATGTCTTTATTATTACTTAAGACGTCGTTCTATGCAGCTAAAATGAGTTTAAATCGAATTTATTAATTTTTGATAATTTTAAAAAAGAGAGATTTTTATAATTGCCAGATTAAAAATGCGAGATTTTTATAATTGCCCAGGCTAAACTGTAGGAGATACAAATTTCTAAATATGCTTATTATGGTTTCAGACGTCGTTCTATACAGCTAAAATGAATTTAAACCGAATTTATTAATTTTTGGTAATTTTATAAATGCCAGATTTTTATAATTCCCCAGGCTAAACCGTAGGTGATACAAATTTCTAAATGTCCTTATTATTATTTAAGACGTCGTTCTATGCAGCTAAAATGAGTTTAAGCCGAATTTATTTATTTTTGGTAATTTTAAAAAAGAGAGATTTTTATTATTGCCAGATTAAAAATGCGAGATATTTATAATTGCCCAGGCTAAACTGTAGGAGATACGCATTTCTAAATATGCTTATTATGGTTTCAGACGTGTTCTATGCAGCTAAAATGAATTTAAAACGAATTTATTAATTTTTGGTAATTTTATAAATTCGAGATTTTTATAATTCCCCAGGCTAAACCGTAGGTGATACAAATTTCTAAATGTCCTTATTATTATTTAAGTCGTCGTTCTATGCAGCTAAAATGAGTTTAAATCGAATTTATTAATTTTTGGTAATTTTAAAAAAGAGAGATTTTTATAATTGCCAGATTAAAAATGCGAGATTTTTATAATTGCCCAGGCTAAACCGTAGGAGATACAAATTTCTAAATATGCTTATTATGGTTTCAGGCGTCGTTCTATCCAGCTAAAATGAATTTAAAACGAATTTATTAATTTTTGGTAATTTTATAAATGCGAGATTTTTATAATTCTGCAGGCTAAACCGTAGGTGATACAAATTTCTAAATGTCCTTATTATTATTTAAGACGTCGTTCTATGAAGCTAAAATGAGTTTAAATCGAATTTATTAATTTTTGGTAATTTTAAAAAAGACAGATTTTTATAATTGCCAGATTAAAAATGCGAGATTTTTATAATTGCCCAGGCTAAACTGTAGGAGATACAAATTTCTAAATTTGCTTATTATGGTTTCAGACGTCGTTCTATGCAGCTAAAATGAGTTTAAATCGAATTTATTAATTTTTGGTAATTTTAAAAAAGACAGATTTTTATAATTGCCAGATTAAAAATGCGAGATTTTTATAATTGCCCAGGCTAAACTGTAGGAGATACAAATTTCTAAATATGCTTATTATGGTTTCAGACGTCGTTCTATGCAGCTAAAATGAGTTTAAATCGAATTTATTAATTTTTGGTAATTTTAAAAAAGAGAGATTTTTATAATTGCCAGATTAAAAATGCGAGATTTTTATAATTGCCCAGGCTAAACTGTAGGAGATACGCATTTCTAAATATGCTTATTATGGTTTCAGACGTCGTTCTATACAGCTAAAATGAATTTAAAACGAATTTATTAATTTTTGGTAATTTTATAAATGCGAGATTTTTATAATTCCCCAGGCTAAACCGTAGGTGATACAAATTTCTAAATGTCCTTATTATTATTTAAGACGTCGTTCTATGCAGCTAAAATGAGTTTAAATCGAATTTATTAATTTTTGGTAATTTTAAAAAAGAGAGATTTTTATAATTGCCAGATTAAAAATGCGAGATTTTTATAATTGCCCAGGCTAAACCGTAGGAGATACAAATTTCTAGATATGCTTATTATGGTTTCAGACGTCGTTCTATGCAGCTAAAATGAATTTAAAACTAATTTATTAATTTTTGGTAATTTTATAAATGCGAGATTTTTATAATTCTGCAGGCTAAGCCGTAGGTGATACAAATTTCTAAATGTCCTTATTATTACTTAAGACGTCGTTCTATACAGCTAAAATGAGTTTAAATCGAATTTATTAATTTTTGGTAATTTTAAAAAAGACAGATTTTTATAATTTGTTGTCAGATTAAAAATGCGAGATTTTTATAATTGCCCAGGCTAAACTGTAGGAGATACAAATTTCTAAATATGCTTATTATGGTTTCAGACGTCGTTCTATGCAGCTAAAATGAATTTAAAACGAATTTATTAATTTTTGGTAATTTTATAAATGCGAGCTTTTATAATTCTGCAGGCTAAACCGTAGGTGATACAAATTTCTAAATGTCCTTATTATTACTTAAGACGTCGTTCTATGCAGCTAAAATGAGTTTAAATCGAATTTATTAATTTTTGGTAATTTTAAAAAAGACAGATTTTTATAATTGCCAGTGTAAAAATGCGAGATTTTTATAATTGCCCAGGCTAAACTGTAGGAGATACAAATTTCTAAATATGCTTATTACGGTTTCAGACGTCGTTCTATGCAGCTAAAATGAATTTAAAACGAATTTATTAATTTTTGGTAATTTTATAAATGCGAGATTTTTATAATTCTGCAGGCCAAACCGTAGGTGATACAAATTTCTAAATGTCCTTATTATTACTTAAGACGTCGTTCTATGCAGCTAAAATGAGTTTAAATCGAATTTATTAATTTTTGATAATTTTAAAAAATAGAGATTTTTATAATTGCCAGATTAAAAATGCGAGATTTTTATAATTGCGCAGGCTAAACTGTAGGAGATACAAATTTCTAAATATGCTTATTATGGTTTCAGACGTCGTTCTATACAGTTAAAATGAATTTAAACCGAATTTATTAATTTTTGGTAATTTTATAAATGCCAGATTTTTATAATTCCCCAGGCTAAACCGTAGGTAATAAAAATTTCTAAATGTCCTTATTATTATTTAAGACGTCGTTCTATGCAGCTAAAATGAGTTTAAGCCGAATTTATTTATTTTTGGTAATTTTAAAAAAGAGAGATTTTTATTATTGCCAGATTAAAAATGCGAGATTTTTATAATTGCCCAGGCTAAACTGTAGGAGATACAAATTTCTAAATATGCTTATTATGGTTTCAGACGTCGTTCTATACAGCTAAAATGAATTTAAAACGAATTTATTAATTTTTGGTAATTTTAAAAAAGAGAGATTTTTATAATTGCCAGATTAAAAATGTGAGATTTTTATAATTGCCCAGGCTAAACTGTAGGAGATACAAATTTCTAAATATGCTTATTATGGTTTCAGACGTCGTTCTATCCAGCTAAAATGAATTTAAAACGAATTTATTAATTTTTGGTAATTTTATAAATGCGAGATTTTTATAATTCTGCAGGCTAAACCGTAGGTGATACAAATTTCTAAATGTCCTTATTATTACTTAAGACGTCGTTCTATGCAGCTAAAATGAGTTTAAATCGAATTTATTAATTTTTGGTAAGTTTAAAAAAGACAGATTTTTATAATTGCCAGATTAAAAATGCGAGATTTTTATAATTGCCCAGGCTAAACTGTAGGAGATACAAATTTCTAAATATGCTTATTATGGTTTCAGACGTCGTTCTATGCAGCTAAAATGAATTTAAAACGAATTTATTAATTTTTGGTAATTTTAAAAAAGAGAGATTTTTATAATTGCCAGATTAAAAATGCGAGATTTTTATAATTGCCCAGGCTAAACTGTAGGAGATACGCATTTCTAAATATTCTTATTGTGGTTTCAGACGTCGTTCTATGCAGCTAAAATGAATTTAAATCGAATTTATTAATTTTTGGTAATTTTATAAATGCGAGATTTTTATAATTCCCCAGGCTAAACCGTAGGTGATACAAATTTCTAAATGTCCTTATTATTATTTAAGACGTCGTTCTATGCAGCTAAAATTAGTTTAAATCGAATTTATTAATTTTTGGTAATTTTAAAAAAGAGAGATTTTTATAATTGCCAGATTAAAAATGCGAGATTTTTATAATTGCCCAGGCTAAACCGTAGGAGATACAAATTTCTAGATATGCTTATTATGGTTTCAGACGTCGTTCTATGCAGCTAAAATGAATTTAAAACGAATTTATTAATTTTTGGTAATTTTATAAATGCGAGATTTTTATAATTCTGCAGGCTAAACCGTAGGTGATACAAATTTCTAAATGTCCTTATTATTACTTAAGACGTCGTTCTATACAGCTAAAATGAGTTTAAATCGAATTTATTAATTTTTGGTAATTTTAAAAAAGAGAGATTTTTATAATTGCCAGATTAAAAATGCGAGATTTTTATAAATGCCCAGGCTAAACCGTAGGAGATACAAATTTCTAAATATGCTTATTATGGTTTCAGACGTCGTTCTAAGCAGCTAAAATGAATTTAAAACGAATTTATTAATTTTTGGTAATTTTATAAATGCGAGATTTTTATAATTCTGCAGGCTAAACCGTAGGTGATACAAATTTCTAAATGTCCTTATTATTACTTAAGACGTCGTTCTATGCAGCTAAAATGAGTTTAAATCGAATTTATTAATTTTTGGTAATTTTAAAAAAGACAGATTTTTATAATTGCCAGATTAAAAATGCGAGATTTTTATAATTGCCCAGGCTAAACTGTAGGAGATACAAATTTCTAAATATGCTTATTATAGTTTCAGACGTCGTTCTATGCAGCTAAAATGAATTTAAAACGAATTTATTAATTTTTGGTAATTTTAAAAAAGACAGATTTTTATAATTGCCAGATTAAAAATGCGAGATTTTTATAATTGCCCAGGCTAAACTGTAGGAGATACAAATTTCTAAATATGCTTATTATGGTTTCAGACGTCGTTCTATGCAGCTAAAATGAATTTAAAACGAATTTATTAATTTTTGGTAATTTTATAAATGCGAGATTTTTATAATTCTGCAGGCCAAACCGTAGGTGATACAAATTTCTAAATGTCCTTATTATTACTTAAGACGTCGTTCTATGCAGCTAAAATGAGTTTAAATCGAATTTATTAATTTTTGATAATTTTAAAAAAGAGAGATTTTTATAATTGCCAGATTAAAAATGCGAGATTTTTATAATTGCCCAGGCTAAACTGTAGGAGATACAAATTTCTAAATATGCTTATTATGGTTTCAGACGTCGTTCTATACAGCTAAAATGAATTTAAACCGAATTTATTAATTTTTGGTAATTTTATAAATGCCAGATTTTTATAATTCCCCAGGCTAAACCGTAGGTGATAAAAATTTCTAAATGTCCTTATTATTATTTAAGACGTCGTTCTATGCAGCTAAAATGAGTTTAAGCCGAATTTATTTATTTTTGGTAATTTTAAAAAAGAGAGATTTTTATTATTGCCAGATTAAAAATGCGAGATATTTATAATTGCCCAGGCTAAACTGTAGGAGATACAAATTTCTAAATATGCTTATTATGGTTTCAGACGTCGTTCTATGCAGCTAAAATGAATTTAAAACGAATTTATTAATTTTTGGTAATTTTATAAATGCGAGATTTTTATAATTGCCCAGGCTAAACTGTAGGAGATACAAATTTCTAAATATTTTTATTATGGTTTCAGACGTCGTTCTATGCAGCTAAAATGAATTTAAAACGAATTTATTAATTTTTGGTAATTTTATAAATGCGAGATTTTTATAATTCTGCAGGCTAAACCGTAGGTGATACAAATTTCTAAATGTCCTTATTATTACTTAAGACGTCGTTCTATGCAGCTAAAATGAGTTTAAATCGAATTTATTAATTTTTGGTAATTTTAAAAAAGACAGATTTTTATAATTGCCAGATTAAAAATGCGAGATTTTTATAATTGCCCAGGCTAAACTGTAGGAGATACAAATTTCTAAATATGCTTATTATAGTTTCAGACGTCGTTCTATGCAGCTAAAATGAATTTAAAACGAATTTATTAATTTTTGGTAATTTTAAAAAATACAGATTTTTATAATTGCCAGATTAAAAATGCGAGATTTTTATAATTGCCCAGGCTAAACTGTAGGAGATACAAATTTCTAAATATGCTTATTATGGTTTCAGACGTCGTTCTATGCAGCTAAAATGAATTTAAAACGAATTTATTAATTTTTGGTAATTTTATAAATGCGAGATTTTTATAATTCTGCAGGCCAAACCGTAGGTGATACAAATTTCTAAATGTCTATATTATTACTTAAGACGTCGTTCTATGCAGCTAAAATGAGTTTAAATCGAATTTATTAATTTTTGATAATTTTAAAAAAGAGAGATTTTTATAATTGCCAGATTAAAAATGCGAGATTTTTATAATTGCCCAGGCTAAACTGTAGGAGATACAAATTTCTAAATATGCTTATTATGGTTTCAGACGTCGTTCTATACAGCTAAAATGAATTTAAACCGAATTTATTAATTTTTGGTAATTTTATAAATGCCAGATTTTTATAATTCCCCAGGCTAAACCGTAGGTGATACAAATTTCTAAATGTCCTTATTATTATTTAAGACGTCGTTCTATGCAGCTAAAATGAGTTTAAGCCGAATTTATTTATTTTTGGTAATTTTAAAAAAGAGAGATTTTTATTATTGCCAGATTAAAAATGCGAGATATTTATAATTGCCCAGGCTAAACTGTAGGAGATACGCATTTCTAAATATGCTTATTATGGTTTCAGACGTGTTCTATGCAGCTAAAATGAATTTAAAACGAATTTATTAATTTTTGGTAATTTTATAAATGCGAGATTTTTATAATACCCCAGGCTAAACCGTAGGTGATACAAATTTCTAAATATGCTTATTATGGTTTCAGGCGTCGTTCTATGCAGCTAAAATGAATTTAAAACGAATTTATTAATTTTTGGTAATTTTATAAATGCGAGATTTTTATAATTCTGCAGGCTAAACCGTAGGTGATACAAATTTCTAAATGTCCTTATTATTATTTAAGACGTCGTTCTATGCAGCTAAAATGAGTTTAAATCGAATTTATTAATTTTTGGTAATTTTAAAAAAGACAGATTTTTATAATTGCCAGATTAAAAATGCGAGATTTTTATAATTGCCCAGGCTAAACTGTAGGAGATACAAATTTCTAAATATGCTTATTATGGTTTCAGACGTCGTTCTATGCAGCTAAAATGAGTTTAAATCGAATTTATTAATTTTTGGTAATTTTATAAATGCGAGATTTTTATAATTCTGCAGGCCAAACCGTAGGTGATACAAATTTCTAAATGTCTATATTATTACTTAAGACGTCGTTCTATGCAGCTAAAATGAGTTTAAATCGAATTTATTAATTTTTGATAATTTTAAAAAAGAGAGATTTTTATAATTGCCAGATTAAAAATGCGAGATTTTTATAATTGCCCAGGCTAAACTGTAGGAGATACAAATTTCTAAATATGCTTATTATGGTTTCAGACGTCGTTCTATACAGCTAAAATGAATTTAAACCGAATTTATTAATTTTTGGTAATTTTATAAATGCCAGATTTTTATAATTCCCCAGGCTAAACCGTAGGTGATACAAATTTCTAAATGTCCTTATTATTATTTAAGACGTCGTTCTATGCAGCTAAAATGAGTTTAAGCCGAATTTATTTATTTTTGGTAATTTTAAAAAAGAGAGATTTTTATTATTGCCAGATTAAAAATGCGAGATATTTATAATTGCCCAGGCTAAACTGTAGGAGATACGCATTTCTAAATATGCTTATTATGGTTTCAGACGTGTTCTATGCAGCTAAAATGAATTTAAAACGAATTTATTAATTTTTGGTAATTTTATAAATGCGAGATTTTTATAATTCCCCAGGCTAAACCGTAGGTGATACAAATTTCTAAATATGCTTATTATGGTTTCAGGCGTCGTTCTATGCAGCTAAAATGAATTTAAAACGAATTTATTAATTTTTGGTAATTTTATAAATGCGAGATTTTTATAATTCTGCAGGCTAAACCGTAGGTGATACAAATTTCTAAATGTCCTTATTATTATTTAAGACGTCGTTCTATGCAGCTAAAATGAGTTTAAATCGAATTTATTAATTTTTGGTAATTTTAAAAAAGACAGATTTTTATAATTGCCAGATTAAAAATGCGAGATTTTTATAATTGCCCAGGCTAAACTGTAGGAGATACAAATTTCTAAATATGCTTATTATGGTTTCAGACGTCGTTCTATGCAGCTAAAATGAGTTTAAATCGAATTTATTAATTTTTGGTAATTTTAAAAAAGACAGATTTTTATAATTGCCAGATTAAAAATGCGAGATTTTTATAATTGCCCAGGCTAAACTGTAGGAGATACAAATTTCTAAATATGCTTATTATGGTTTCAGACGTCGTTCTATGCAGTTAAAATGAGTTTAAATCGAATTTATTAATTTTTGGTAATTTTAAAAAAGAGAGATTTTTATAATTGCCAGATTAAAAATGCGAGATTTTTATAATTGCCCAGGCTAAACTGTAGGAGATACGCATTTCTAAATATGCTTATTATGGTTTCAGACGTCGTTCTATACAGCTAAAATGAATTTAAAACGAATTTATTAATTTTTGGTAATTTTATAAATGCGAGATTTTTATAATTCCCCAGGCTAAACCGTAGGTGATACAAATTTCTAAATGTCCTTATTATTATTTAAGACGTCGTTCTATGCAGCTAAAATGAGTTTAAATCGAATTTATTAATTTTTGGTAATTTTAAAAAAGAGAGATTTTTATAATTGCCAGATTAAAAATGCGAGATTTTTATAATTGCCCAGGCTAAACCGTAGGAGATACAAATTTCTAGATATGCTTATTATGGTTTCAGACGTCGTTCTATGCAGCTAAAATGAATTTAAAACGAATTTATTAATTTTTGGTAATTTTATAAATGCGAGATTTTTATAATTCTGCAGGCTAAGCCGTAGGTGATACAAATTTCTAAATGTCCTTATTATTACTTAAGACGTCGTTCTATACAGCTAAAATGAGTTTAAATCGAATTTATTAATTTTTGGTAATTTTAAAAAAGAGAGATTTTTATAATTGCCAGATTAAAAATGCGAGATTTTTATAATTGCCCAGGCTAAACCGTAGGAGATACAAATTTCTAGATATGCTTATTATGGTTTCAGACGTCGTTCTATGCAGCTAAAATGAATTTAAAACGAATTTATTAATTTTTGGTAATTTTATAAATGCGAGATTTTTATAATTCTGCAGGCTAAGCCGTAGGTGATACAAATTTCTAAATGTCCTTATTATTACTTAAGACGTCGTTCTATGCAGCTAAAATGAGTTTAAATCGAATTTATTAATTTTTGGTAATTTTAAAAAAGACAGATTTTTATAATTTGTTGCCAGATTAAAAATGCGAGATTTTTATAATTGCCCAGGCTAAACTGTAGGAGATACAAATTTCTAAATATGCTTATTATGGTTTCAGACGTCGTTCTATGCAGCTAAAATGAATTTAAAACGAATTTATTAATTTTTGGTAATTTTATAAATGCGAGCTTTTATAATTCTGCAGGCTAAACCGTAGGTGATACAAATTTCTAAAAGTCCTTATTATTACTTAAGACGTCGTTCTATGCAGCTAAAATGAGTTTAAATCGAATTTATTAATTTTTGGTAATTTTAAAAAAGACAGATTTTTATAATTTGTTGCCAGATTAAAAATGCGAGATTTTTATAATTGCCCAGGCTAAACTGTAGGAGATACAAATTTCTAAATATTTTTATTATGGTTTCAGACGTCGTTCTATGCAGCTAAAATGAATTTAAAACGAATTTATTAATTTTTGGTAATTTTATAAATGCGAGATTTTTATAATTCTGCAGGCTAAACCGTAGGTGATACAAATTTCTAAATGTCCTTATTATTACTTAAGACGTCGTTCTATGCAGCTAAAATGAGTTTAAATCGAATTTATTAATTTTTGGTAATTTTAACAAAAGACAGATTTTTATAATTGCCAGATTAAAAATGCGAGATTTTTATAATTGCCCAGGCTAAACTGTACGAGATACAAATTTCTAAATATGCTTATTATAGTTTCAGACGTCGTTCTATGCAGCTAAAATGAATTTAAAACGAATTTATTAATTTTTGGTAATTTTAAAAAAGACAGATTTTTATAATTGCCAGATTAAAAATGCGAGATTTTTATAATTGCCCAGGCTAAACTGTAGGAGATACAAATTTCTAAATATGCTTATTATGGTTTCAGACGTCGTTCTATGCAGCTAAAATGAATTTAAAACGAATTTATTAATTTTTGGTAATTTTATAAATGCGAGATTTTTATAATTCTGCAGGCCAAACCGTAGGTGATACAAATTTCTAAATGTCTTTATTATTACTTAAGACGTCGTTCTATGCAGCTAAAATGAGTTTAAATCGAATTTATTAATTTTTGATAATTTTAAAAAAGAGAGATTTTTATAATTGCCAGATTAAAAATGCGAGATTTTTATAATTGCCCAGGCTAAACTGTAGGAGATACAAATTTCTAAATATGCTTATTATGGTTTCAGACGTCGTTCTATACAGCTAAAATGAATTTAAACCGAATTTATTAATTTTTGGTAATTTTATAAATGCCAGATTTTTATAATTCCCCAGGTTAAACCGTAGGTGATACAAATTTCTAAATGTCCTTATTATTATTTAAGACGTCGTTCTATGCAGCTAAAATGAGTTTAAGCCGAATTTATTTATTTTTGGTAATTTTAAAAAAGAGAGATTTTTATAATTGCCTGATTAAAAATTGCGAGATTTTTATAATTGCCTAGGCTAAACTGTAGGAGATACAAATTTCTAAATATGCTTATTATGGTTTCAGACGTCGTTCTATGCAGCTAAAATGAATTTAAAACGAATTTATTAATTTTTGGTAATTTTATAAATGCGAGATTTTCATAATTCTGCAGGCTAAACCGTAGGTGATACAAATTTCTAAATGTCCTTATTATTACTTAAGACGTCGTTCTATGCAGCTAAAATGAGTTTAAATCGAATTTATTAATTTTTGGTAATTTTAAATAAGACAGATTTTTATAATTGCCAGATTAAAAATGCGAGATTTTTATAATTGCCCAGGCTAAACTGTAGGAGATACAAATTTCTAAATATGCTTATTATGGTTTCAGACGTCGTTCTATGCAGCTAAAATGAATTTAAAACGAATTTATTAATTTTTGGTAATTTTATAAATGCGAGATTTTTATAATTCTGCAGGCTAAACCGTAGGTGATACAAATTTCTAAATGTCCTTATTATTACTTAAGACGTCGTTCTATGCAGCTAAAATGAGTTTAAATCGAATTTATTAATTTTTGGTAATTTTAAAAAAGACAGATTTTTATAATTGCCAGATTAAAAATGCGAGATTTTTATAATTGCCCAGGCTAAACTGTAGGAGATACAAATTTCTAAATATGCTTATTATTGTTTCAGACGTCGTTCTATTCAGCTAAAATGAATTTAAAACGAATTTATTAATTTTTGGTAATTTTATAAATGCGAGATTTTTATAATTCTGCAGGCTAAACCGTAGGTGATACAAATTTCTAAATGTCCTTATTATTACTTGAGACGTCGTTCTATGCAGCTAAAATGAGTTTAAATCGAATTTATTAATTTTTGGTAATTTTAAAAAAGGCAGATTTTTATAATTGCCAGATTAAAAATGTGAGATTTTTATAATTGCCCAGGCAAAACTGTAGGAGATACAAATTTCTAAATATGCTTATTATGG
The DNA here is from genome assembly GCA_963082815.1 of Melanotus villosus. Taxonomy (NCBI): domain Eukaryota; kingdom Metazoa; phylum Arthropoda; class Insecta; order Coleoptera; family Elateridae; genus Melanotus; species Melanotus villosus. The sequence goes on from OY720427.1 coordinate 17,646,534, forward strand.
TTTCAGACGTCGTTCTATACAGCTAAAATGAATTTAAAACGAATTTATTAATTTTTGGTAATTTTATAAATGCGAGATTTTTATAATTCTGCAGGCTAAACCGTAGGTGATACAAATTTCTAAATGCCCTTATTATTACTTAAGACGTCGTTCTATGCAGCTAAAATGAGTTTAAATCGAATTTATTAATTTTTGGTAATTTTAAAAAAGGCAGATTTTTATAATTGCCAGATTAAAAATGCGAGATTTTTATAATTGCCCAGGCTAAACTGTAGGAGATACAAATTTCTAAATATGCTTATTATGGTTTCAGACGTCGATCTAGGCAGCTAAAATGAATTTAAAACGAATTTATTAATTTTTGGTAATTTTATAAATGCGAGATTTTTATAATTCTGCAGGCTAAACCGTAGGTGATACAAATTTCTAAATTTCCTTATTATTACTTAAGACGTCGTTCTATGCAGCTAAAATGAGTTTAAATCGAATTTATTAATTTTTGGTAATTTTAAAAAAGGCAGATTTTTATAATTGCCAGATTAAAAATGCGAGATTTTTATAATTGCCCAGGCAAAACTGTAGGAGATACAAATTTCTAAATATGCTTATTATGGTTTCACACGTCGTTCTATGCAGCTAAAATGAATTTAAAACGAATTTCTTAATTTTTGGTAATTTTATAAATGCGAGATTTTTATAATTCTGCAGGCTAAACCGTAGGTGATACAAATTTCTAAATGTCCTTATTATTACTTAAAACGTCGTTCTATGCAGCTAAAATGAGTTTAAATCGAATTTATTAATTTTTGGTAATTTTAAAAAAGAGAGATTTTTATAATTGCCTGATTAAAAATTGCGAGATTTTTATAATTGCCCAGGCTAAACTGTAGGAGATACAAATTTCTAAATATGCTTATTATGGTTTCAGACGTCGTTCTATGCAGCTAAAATGAATTTAAAACGAATTTATTAATTTTTGGTAATTTTATAAATGCGAGATTTTTATAATTCTGCAGGCTAAACCGTAGGTGATACAAATTTCTAAATGTCCTTATTATTACTTAAGACGTCGTTCTATGCAGCTAAAATGAGTTTAAATCGAATTTATTAATTTTCGGTAATTTTAAAAAAGAGAGATATTTATAATTGCCAGATTAATAATGCGAGATTTTTATAATTGCCCAGGCTAAACTGTAGGAGACACAAATTTCTAAATATGCTTATTATGGTTTCAGACGTCGTTCTATGCAGCTAAAATGAATTTAAAACGAATTTATTAATTTTTGGTAATTTTATAAATGCGAGATTTTTATAATTCTGCAGGCTAAACCGTAGGTGATACAAATTTCTAAATGTCCTTATTATTACTTGAGACGTCGTTCTATGCAGCTAAAATGAGTTTAAATCGAATTTATTAATTTTTGGTAATTTTAAAAAAGGCAGATTTTTATAATTGCCAGATTAAAAATGCGAGATTTTTATAATTGCCCAGGCAAAACTGTAGGAGATACAAATTTCTAAATATGTTTATTATGGTTTCAGACGTCGTTCTATGCAGCTAAAATGAATTTAAAACGAATTTATTAATTTTTGGTAATTTTATAAATGCGAGATTTTTATAATTCTGCAGGCTAAACCGTAGGTGATACAAATTTCTAAATGCCCTTATTATTACTTAAGACGTCGTTCTATGCAGCTAAAATGAGTTTAAATCGAATTTATTAATTTTTGGTAATTTTAAAAAAGGCAGATTTTTATAATTGCCAGATTAAAAATGCGAGATTTTTATAATTGCCCAGGCTAAACTGTAGGAGATACAAATTTCTAAATATGCTTATTATGGTTTCAGACGTCGATCTAGGCAGCTAAAATGAATTTAAAACGAATTTATTAATTTTTGGTAATTTTATAAATGCGAGATTTTTATAATTCTGCAGGCTAAACCGTAGGTGATACAAATTTCTAAATTTCCTTATTATTACTTAAGACGTCGTTCTATGCAGCTAAAATGAGTTTAAATCGAATTTATTAATTTTTGGTAATTTTAAAAAAGGCAGATTTTTATAATTGCCAGATTAAAAATGCGAGATTTTTATAATTGCCCAGGCAAAACTGTAGGAGATACAAATTTCTAAATATGCTTATTATGGTTTCACACGTCGTTCTATGCAGCTAAAATGAATTTAAAACGAATTTCTTAATTTTTGGTAATTTTATAAATGCGAGATTTTTATAATTCTGCAGGCTAAACCGTAGGTGATACAAATTTCTAAATTTCCTTATTATTACTTAAGACGTCGTTCTATGCAGCTAAAATGAGTTTAAATCGAATTTATTAATTTTTGGTAATTTTAAAAAAGGCAGATTTTTATAATTGCCAGATTAAAAATGCGAGATTTTTATAATTGCCCAGGCAAAACTGTAGGAGATACAAATTTCTAAATATGCTTATTATGGTTTCACACGTCGTTCTATGCAGCTAAAATGAATTTAAAACGAATTTCTTAATTTTTGGTAATTTTATAAATGCGAGATTTTTATAATTCTGCAGGCTAAACCGTAGGTGATACAAATTTCTAAATGTCCTTATTATTACTTAAAACGTCGTTCTATGCAGCTAAAATGAGTTTAAATCGAATTTATTAATTTTTGGTAATTTTAAAAAAGAGAGATTTTTATAATTGCCTGATTAAAAATTGCGAGATTTTTATAATTGCCCAGGCTAAACTGTAGGAGATACAAATTTCTAAATATGCTTATTATGGTTTCAGACGTCGTTCTATACAGCTAAAATGAATTTAAAACAAATTTATTAATTTTTGGTAATTTTATAAATGCGAGATTTTTATAATTCTGCAGGCTAAACCGTAGGTGATACAAATTTCTAAATGTCCTTATTATTACTTAAGACGTCGTTCTATGCAGCTAAAATGAGTTTAAATCGAATTTATTAATTTTTGGTAATTTTAAAAAAGACAGATTTTTATAATTGCCAGATTAAAAATGCGAGATTTTTATAATTGCCCAGGCTAAACTGTAGGAGATACAAATTTCTAAATATGCTTATTATGGTTTCAGACGTCGTTCTATGCAGCTAAAATGAATTTAAAACGAATTTATTAATTTTTGGTAATTTTATAAATGCGAGATTTTTATAATTCTGCAGGCTAAACCGTAGGTGATACAAATTTCTAAATGTCCTTATTATTACTTAAGACGTCGTTCTATGCAGCTAAAATGAGTTTAAATCGAATTTATTAATTTTCGGTAATTTTAAAAAAGAGAGATATTTATAATTGCCAGATTAATAATGCGAGATTTTTATAATTGCCCAGGCTAAACTGTAGGAGATACAAATTTCTAAATATGCTTATTATGGTTTCAGACGTCGTTCTATGCAGCTAAAATGAATTTAAAACGAATTTATTAATTTTTGGTAATTTTATAAATGCGAGATTTTTATAATTCTGCAGGCTAAACCGTAGGTGATACAAATTTCTAAATGCCCTTATTATTACTTAAGACGTCGTTCTATGCAGCTAAAATGAGTTTAAATCGAATTTATTAATTTTTGGTAATTTTAAAAAAGGCAGATTTTTATAATTGCCAGATTAAAAATGCGAGATTTTTATAATTGCCCAGGCAAAACTGTAGGAGATACAAATTTCTAAATATGTTTATTATGGTTTCAGACGTCGTTCTATGCAGCTAAAATGAATTTAAAACGAATTTATTAATTTTTGGTAATTTTATAAATGCGAGATTTTTATAATTCTGCAGGCTAAACCGTAGGTGATACAAATTTCTAAATGCCCTTATTATTACTTAAGACGTCGTTCTATGCAGCTAAAATGAGTTTAAATCGAATTTATTAATTTTTGGTAATTTTAAAAAAGGCAGATTTTTATAATTGCCAGATTAAAAATGCGAGATTTTTATAATTGCCCAGGCTAAACTGTAGGAGATACAAATTTCTAAATATGCTTATTATGGTTTCAGACGTCGATCTAGGCAGCTAAAATGAATTTAAAACGAATTTATTAATTTTTGGTAATTTTATAAATGCGAGATTTTTATAATTCTGCAGGCTAAACCGTAGGTGATACAAATTTCTAAATTTCCTTATTATTACTTAAGACGTCGTTCTATGCAGCTAAAATGAGTTTAAATCGAATTTATTAATTTTTGGTAATTTTAAAAAAGGCAGATTTTTATAATTGCCAGATTAAAAATGCGAGATTTTTATAATTGCCCAGGCAAAACTGTAGGAGATACAAATTTCTAAATATGCTTATTATGGTTTCACACGTCGTTCTATGCAGCTAAAATGAATTTAAAACGAATTTCTTAATTTTTGGTAATTTTATAAATGCGAGATTTTTATAATTCTGCAGGCTAAACCGTAGGTGATACAAATTTCTAAATGTCCTTATTATTACTTAAAACGTCGTTCTATGCAATTAAAATGAGTTTAAATCGAATTTATTAATTTTTGGTAATTTTAAAAAAGAGAGATTTTTATAATTGCCTGATTAAAAATTGCGAGATTTTTATAATTGCCTAGGCTAAACTGTAGGAGATACAAATTTCTAAATATGCTTATTATGGTTTCAGACGTCGTTCTATGCAGCTAAAATGAATTTAAAACGAATTTATTAATTTTTGGTAATTTTATAAATGCGAGATTTTTATAATTCTGCAGGCTAAACCGTAGGTGATACAAATTTCTAAATGTCCTTATTATTACTTGAGACGTCGTTCTATGCAGCTAAAATGAGTTTAAATCGAATTTATTAATTTTTGGTAATTTTAAAAAAGGCAGATTTTTATAATTGCCAGATTAAAAATGCGAGATTTTTATAATTGCCCAGGCTAAACTGTAGGAGATACAAATTTCTAAATATGCTTATTATGGTTTCAGACGTCGTTCTATACAGCTAAAATGAATTTAAAACGAATTTATTAATTTTTGGTAATTTTATAAATGCGAGATTTTTATAATTCTGCAGGCAAAACCGTAGGTGATACAAATTTCTAAATGTCCTTATTATTACTTAAGACGTCGTTCTATGCAGCTAAAATGAGTTTAAATCGAATTTATTAATTTTTGGTAATTTTAAAAAAGAGAGATTTTTATAATTGTCAGATTAAAAATTCGAGATTTTTATAATTGCCCAGGCTAAACTGTAGGAGATACAAATTTCTAAATATGCTTATTATGGTTTCAGACGTCGTTCTATGCAGCTAAAATGAATTTAAAACGAATTTATTAATTTTTGGTAATTTTATAAATGCGAGATTTTTATAATTCTGCAGGCTAAACCGTAGGTGATACAAATTTCTAAATGTCCTTATTATTACTTGAGACGTCGTTCTATGCAGCTAAAATGAGTTTAAATCGAATTTATTAATTTTTGGTAATTTTAAAAAAGGCAGATTTTTATAATTGCCAGATTAAAAATGCGAGATTTTTATAATTGCCCAGGCAAAACTGTAGGAGATACAAATTTCTAAATATGCTTATTATGGTTTCAGACGTCGTTCTATGCAGCTAAAATGAATTTAAAACGAATTTATTAATTTTTGGTAATTTTATAAATGCGAGATTTTTATAATTCTGCAGGCTAAACCGTAGGTGATACAAATTTCTAAATGCCCTTATTATTACTTAAGACGTCGTTCTATGCAGCTAAAATGAGTTTAAATCGAATTTATTAATTTTTGGTAATTTTAAAAAAGGCAGATTTTTATAATTGCCAGATTAAAAATGCGAGATTTTTATAATTGCCCAGGCAAAACTGTAGGAGATACAAATTTCTAAATATGCTTATTATTACTTAAGACGTCGTTCTATGCAGCTAAAATGAGTTTAAATCGAATTTATTAATTTTTGGTAATTTTAAAAAAGGCAGATTTTTATAATTGCCAGATTAAAAATGCGAGATTTTTATAATTGCCCAGGCAAAACTGTAGGAGATACAAATTTCTAAATATGCTTATTATGGTTTCAGACGTCGTTCTATGCAGCTAAAATGAATTTAAAACGAATTTATTAATTTTTGGTAATTTTATAAATGCGAGATTTTTATAATTCTGCAGGCTAAACCGTAGGTGATACAAATTTCTAAATGCCCTTATTATTACTTAAGACGTCGTTCTATGCAGCTAAAATGATTTTAAATCGAATTTATTAATTTTTGGTAATTTTAAAAAAGGCAGATTTTTATAATTGCCAGATTAAAAATGCGAGATTTTTATAATTGCCCAGGCTAAACTGTAGGAGATACAAATTTCTAAATATGCTTATTATGGTTTCAGACGTCGATCTAGGCAGCTAAAATGAATTTAAAACGAATTTATTAATTTTTGGTAATTTTATAAATGCGAGATTTTTATAATTCTGCAGGCTAAACCGTAGGTGATACAAATTTCTAAATTTCCTTATTATTACTTAAGACGTCGTTCTATGCAGCTAAAATGAGTTTAAATCGAATTTATTAATTTTTGGTAATTTTAAAAAAGGCAGATTTTTATAATTGCCAGATTAAAAATGCGAGATTTTTATAATTGCCCAGGCAAAACTGTAGGAGATACAAATTTTTAAATATGCTTATTATGGTTTCACACGTCGTTCTATGCAGCTAAAATGAATTTAAAACGAATTTCTTAATTTTTGGTAATTTTATAAATGCGAGATTTTTATAATTCTGCAGGCTAAACCGTAGGTGATACAAATTTCTAAATGTCCTTATTATTACTTAAAACGTCGTTCTATGCAGCTAAAATGAGTTTAAATCGAATTTATTAATTTTTGGTAATTTTAAAAAAGAGAAATTTTTATAATTGCCTGATTAAAAATTGCGAGATTTTTATAATTGCCCAGGCTAAACTGTAGGAGATACAAATTTCTAAATATGCTTATTATGGTTTCAGACGTCGTTCTATACAGCTAAAATGAATTTAAAACAAATTTATTAATTTTTGGTAATTTTATAAATGCGAGATTTTTATAATTCTGCAGGCTAAACCGTAGGTGATACAAATTTCTAAATGACCTTATTATTACTTAAGACGTCGTTCTATGCAGCTAAAATGAGTTTAAATCGAATTTATTAATTTTTGGTAATTTTAAAAAAGACAGATTTTTATAATTGCCAGATTAAAAATGCGAGATTTTTATAATTGCCCAGGCTAAACTGTAGGAGATACAAATTTCTAAATATGCTTATTATGGTTTCAGACGTCGTTCTATGCAGCTAAAATGAATTTAAAACGAATTTATTAATTTTTGGTAATTTTATAAATGCGAGATTTTTATAATTCTGCAGGCTAAACCGTAGGTGATACAAATTTCTAAATGTCCTTATTATTACTTAAGACGTCGTTCTATGCAGCTAAAATGAGTTTAAATCGAATTTATTAATTTTCGGTAATTTTAAAAAAGAGAGATATTTATAATTGCCAGATTAATAATGCGAGATTTTTATAATTGCCCAGGCTAAACTGTAGGAGATACAAATTTCTAAATATGCTTATTATGGTTTCAGACGTCGTTCTATGCAGCTAAAATGAATTTAAAACGAATTTATTAATTTTTGGTAATTTTATAAATGCGAGATTTTTATAATTCTGCAGGCTAAACCGTAGGTGATACAAATTTCTAAATGCCCTTATTATTACTTAAGACGTCGTTCTATTCAGCTAAAATGAGTTTAAATCGAATTTATTAATTTTTGGTAATTTTAAAAAAGGCAGATTTTTATAATTGCCAGATTAAAAATGCGAGATTTTTATAATTGCCCAGGCAAAACTGTAGGAGATACAAATTTCTAAATATGTTTATTATGGTTTCAGACGTCGTTCTATGCAGCTAAAATGAATTTAAAACGAATTTATTAATTTTTGGTAATTTTATAAATGCGAGATTTTTATAATTCTGCAGGCTAAACCGTAGGTGATACAAATTTCTAAATGCCCTTATTATTACTTAAGACGTCGTTCTATGCAGCTAAAATGAGTTTAAATCGAATTTATTAATTTTTGGTAATTTTAAAAAAGGCAGATTTTTATAATTGCCAGATTAAAAATGCGAGATTTTTATAATTGCCCAGGCTAAACTGTAGGAGATACAAATTTCTAAATATGCTTATTATGGTTTCAGACGTCGATCTAGGCAGCTAAAATGAATTTAAAACGAATTTATTAATTTTTGGTAATTTTATAAATGCGAGATTTTTATAATTCTGCAGGCTAAACCGTAGGTGATACAAATTTCTAAATTTCCTTATTATTACTTAAGACGTCGTTCTATGCAGCTAAAATGAGTTTAAATCGAATTTATTAATTTTTGGTAATTTTAAAAAAGGCAGATTTTTATAATTGCCAGATTAAAAATGCGAGATTTTTATAATTGCCCAGGCAAAACTGTAGGACATACAAATTTCTAAATATGCTTATTATGGTTTCACACGTCGTTCTATGCAGCTAAAATGAATTTAAAACGAATTTCTTAATTTTTGGTAATTTTATAAATGCGAGATTTTTATAATTCTGCAGGCTAAACCGTAGGTGATACAAATTTCTAAATGTCCTTATTATTACTTAAAACGTCGTTCTATGCAGCTAAAATGAGTTTAAATCGAATTTATTAATTTTTGGTAATTTTAAAAAAGAGAGATTTTTATAATTGCCTGATTAAAAATTGCGAGATTTTTATAATTGCCTAGGCTAAACTGTAGGAGATACAAATTTCTAAATATGCTTATTATGGTTTCAGACGTCGTTCTATGCAGCTAAAATGAATTTAAAACGAATTTATTAATTTTTGGTAATTTTATAAATGCGAGATTTTTATAATTCTGCAGGCTAAACCGTAGGTGATACAAATTTCTAAATGTCCTTATTATTACTTGAGACGTCGTTCTATGCAGCTAAAATGAGTTTAAATCGAATTTATTAATTTTTGGTAATTTTAAAAAAGGCAGATTTTTATAATTGCCAGATTAAAAATGCGAGATTTTTATAATTGCCCAGGCTAAACTGTAGGAGATACAAATTTCTAAATATGCTTATTATGGTTTCAGACGTCGTTCTATGCAGCTAAAATGAATTTAAAACGAATTTATTAATTTTTGGTAATTTTATAAATGCGAGATTTTTATAATTCTGCAGGCAAAACCGTAGGTGATACAAATTTCTAAATGTCCTTATTATTACTTAAGACGTCGTTCTATGCAGCTAAAATGAGTTTAAATCGAATTTATTAATTTTTGGTAATTTTAAAAAAGAGAGATTTTTATAATTGTCAGATTAAAAATTCGAGATTTTTATAATTGCCCAGGCTAAACTGTAGGAGATACAAATTTCTAAATATGCTTATTATGGTTTCAGACGTCGTTCTATGCAGCTAAAATGAATTTAAAACGAATTTATTAATTTTTGGTAATTTTATAAATGCGAGATTTTTATAATTCTGCAGGCTAAACCGTAGGTGATACAAATTTCTAAATGTCCTTATTATTACTTGAGACGTCGTTCTATGCAGCTAAAATGAGTTTAAATCGAATTTATTAATTTTTGGTAATTTTAAAAAAGGCAGATTTTTATAATTGCCAGATTAAAAATGCGAGATTTTTATAATTGCCCAGGCAAAACTGTAGGAGATACAAATTTCTAAATATGCTTATTATGGTTTCAGACGTCGTTCTATGCAGCTAAAATGAATTTAAAACGAATTTATTAATTTTTGGTAATTTTATAAATGCGAGATTTTTATAATTCTGCAGGCTAAACCGTAGGTGATACAAATTTCTAAATGCCCTTATTATTACTTAAGACGTCGTTCTATGCAGCTAAAATGATTTTAAATCGAATTTATTAATTTTTGGTAATTTTAAAAAAGGCAGATTTTTATAATTGCCAGATTAAAAATGCGAGATTTTTATAATTGCCCAGGCTAAACTGTCGGAGATACAAATTTCTAAATATGCTTATTATGGTTTCAGACGTCGATCTAGGCAGCTAAAATGAATTTAAAACGAATTTATTAATTTTTGGTAATTTTATAAATGCGAGATTTTTATAATTCTGCAGGCTAAACCGTAGGTGATACAAATTTCTAAATTTCCTTATTATTACTTAAGACGTCGTTCTATGCAGCTAAAATGAGTTTAAATCGAATTTATTAATTTTTGGTAATTTTAAAAAAGGCAGATTTTTATAATTGCCAGATTAAAAATGCGAGATTTTTATAATTGCCCAGGCAAAACTGTAGGAGATACAAATTTTTAAATATGCTTATTATGGTTTCACACGTCGTTCTATGCAGCTAAAATGAATTTAAAACGAATTTCTTAATTTTTGGTAATTTTATAAATGCGAGATTTTTATAATTCTGCAGGCTAAACCATAGGTGATACAAATTTCTAAATGTCCTTATTATTACTTAAAACGTCGTTCTATGCAGCTAAAATGAGTTTAAATCGAATTTATTAATTTTTGGTAATTTTAAAAAAGAGAGATTTTTATAATTGCCTGATTAAAAATTGCGAGATTTTTATAATTGCCCAAGCTAAACTGTAGGAGATACAAATTTCTAAATATGCTTATTATGGTTTCAGATGTCGTTCTATACAGCTAAAATGAATTTAACACGAATTTATTAATTTTTGGTAATTTTATAAATGCGAGATTTTTATAATTCTGCAGGCTAAACCGTAGGTGATACAAATTTCTAAATGTCCTTATTATTACTTAAGACGTCGTTCTATGCAGCTAAAATGAGTTTAAATCGAATTTATTAATTTTTGGTAATTTTAAAAAAGACAGATTTTTATAATTGCCAGATTAAAAATGCGAGATTTTTATAATTGCCCAGGCTAAACTGTAGGAGATACAAATTTCTAAATATGCTTATTATGGTTTCAGACGTCGTTCTATGCAGCTAAAATGAATTTAAAACGAATTTATTAATTTTTGGTAATTTTATAAATGCGAGATTTTTATAATTCTGCAGGCTAAACCGTAGGTGATACAAATTTCTAAATGTCCTTATTATGGTTTCAGACGTCGTTCTATGCAGCTAAAATGAATTTAAAACGAATTTATTAATTTTTGGTAATTTTAAAAAAGACAGATTTTTATAATTGCCAGATTAAAAATGCGAGATTTTTATAATTGCCCAGGCTAAACTGTAGGAGATACAAATTTCTAAATATGCTTATTATGGTTTCAGACGTCGTTCTATGCAGCTAAAATGAATTTAAAACGAATTTATTAATTTTTGGTAATTTTATAAATGCGAGATTTTTATAATTCTGCAGGCTAAACCGTAGGTGATACAAATTTCTAAATGCCCTTATTATTACTTAAGACGTCGTTCTATGCAGCTAAAATGATTTTAAATCGAATTTATTAATTTTTGGTAATTTTAAAAAAGGCAGATTTTTATAATTGCCAGATTAAAAATGCGAGATTTTTATAATTGCCCAGGCTAAACTGTAGGAGATACAAATTTCTAAATATGCTTATTATGGTTTCAGACGTCGATCTAGGCAGCTAAAATGAATTTAAAACGAATTTATTAATTTTTGGTAATTTTATAAATGTGAGATTTTTATAATTCTGCAGGCTAAACCGTAGGTGATACAAATTTCTAAATTTCCTTATTATTACTTAAGACGTCGTTCTATGCAGCTAAAATGAGTTTAAATCGAATTTATTAATTTTTGGTAATTTTAAAAAAGGCAGATTTTTATAATTGCCAGATTAAAAATGCGAGATTTTTATAATTGCCCAGGCAAAACTGTAGGAGATACAAATTTTTAAATATGCTTATTATGGTTTCACACGTCGTTCTATGCAGCTAAAATGAATTTAAAACGAATTTCTTAATTTTTGGTAATTTTATAAATGCGAGATTTTTATAATTCTGCAGGCTAAACCGTAGGTGATACAAATTTCTAAATGTCCTTATTATTACTTAAAACGTCGTTCTATGCAGCTAAAATGAGTTTAAATCGAATTTATTAATTTTTGGTAATTTTAAAAAAGAGAGATTTTTATAATTGCCTGATTAAAAATTGCGAGATTTTTATAATTGCCCAGGCTAAACTGTAGGAGATACAAATTTCTAAATATGCTTATTATGGTTTCAGACGTCGTTCTATACAGCTAAAATGAATTTAAAACAAATTTATTAATTTTTGGTAATTTTATAAATGCGAGATTTTTATAATTCTGCAGGCTAAACCGTAGGTGATACAAATTTCTAAATGTCCTTATTATTACTTAAGACGTCGTTCTATGCAGCTAAAATGAGTTTAAATCGAATTTATTAATTTTTGGTAATTTTAAAAAAGACAGATTTTTATAATTGCCAGATTAAAAATGCGAGATTTTTATAATTGCCCAGGCTAAACTGTAGGAGATACAAATTTCTAAATATGCTTATTATGGTTTCAGACGTCGTTCTATGCAGCTAAAATGAATTTAAAACGAATTTATTAATTTTTGGTAATTTTATAAATGCGAGATTTTTATAATTCTGCAGGCTAAACCGTAGGTGATACAAATTTCTAAATGTCCTTATTATTACTTAAGACGTCGTTCTGTGCAGCTAAAATGAGTTTAAATCGAATTTATTAATTTTCGGTAATTTTAAAAAAGAGAGATATTTATAATTGCCAGATTAATAATGCGAGATTTTTATAATTGCCCAGGCTAAACTGTAGGAGATACAAATTTCTAAATATGCTTATTATGGTTTCAGACGTCGTTCTATGCAGCTAAAATGAATTTAAAACGAATTTATTAATTTTTGGTAATTTTATAAATGCGAGATTTTTATAATTCTGCAGGCTAAACCGTAGGTGATACAAATTTCTAAATGCCCTTATTATTACTTAAGACGTCGTTCTATGCAGCTAAAATGAGTTTAAATCGAATTTATTAATTTTTGGTAATTTTAAAAAAGGCAGATTTTTATAATTGCCAGATTAAAAATGCGAGATTTTTATAATTGCCCAGGCAAAACTGTAGGAGATACAAATTTCTAAATATGTTTATTATAGTTTCAGACGTCGTTCTATGCAGCTAAAATGAATTTAAAACGAATTTATTAATTTTTGGTAATTTTATAAATGCGAGATTTTTATAATTCTGCAGGCTAAACCGTAGGTGATACAAATTTCTAAATGCCCTTATTATTACTTAAGACGTCGTTCTATGCAGCTAAAATGAGTTTAAATCGAATTTATTAATTTTTGGTAATTTTAAAAAAGGCAGATTTTTATAATTGCCAGATTAAAAATGCGAGATTTTTATAATTGCCCAGGCTAAACTGTAGGAGATACAAATTTCTAAATATGCTTATTATGGTTTCAGACGTCGATCTAGGCAGCTAAAATGAATTTAAAACGAATTTATTAATTTTTGGTAATTTTATAAATGCGAGATTTTTATAATTCTGCAGGCTAAACCGTAGGTGATACAAATTTCTAAATTTCCTTATTATTACTTAAGACGTCGTTCTATGCAGCTAAAATGAGTTTAAATCGAATTTATTAATTTTTGGTAATTTTAAAAAAGGCAGATTTTTATAATTGCCAGATTAAAAATGCGAGATTTTTATAATTGCCCAGGCAAAACTGTAGGAGATACAAATTTCTAAATATGCTTATTATGGTTTCACACGTCGTTCTATGCAGCTAAAATGAATTTAAAACGAATTTCTTAATTTTTGGTAATTTTATAAATGCGAGATTTTTATAATTCTGCAGGCTAAACCGTAGGTGATACAAATTTCTAAATGTCCTTATTATTACTTGAGACGTCGTTCTATGCAGCTAAAATGAGTTTAAATCGAATTTATTAATTTTTGGTAATTTTAAAAAAGGCAGATTTTTATAATTGCCAGATTAAAAATGCGAGATTTTTATAATTGCCCAGGCTAAACTGTAGGAGATACAAATTTCTAAATATGCTTATTATGGTTTCAGACGTCGTTCTATGCAGCTAAAATGAATTTAAAACGAATTTATTAATTTTTGGTAATTTTATAAATGCGAGATTTTTATAATTCTGCAGGCAAAACCGTAGGTGATACAAATTTCTAAATGTCCTTATTATTACTTAAGACGTCGTTCTATGCAGCTAAAATGAGTTTAAATCGAATTTATTAATTTTTGGTAATTTTAAAAAAGAGAGATTTTTATAATTGTCAGATTAAAAATTCGAGATTTTTATAATTGCCCAGGCTAAACTGTAGGAGATACAAATTTCTAAATATGCTTATTATGGTTTCAGACGTCGTTCTATGCAGCTAAAATGAATTTAAAACGAATTTATTAATTTTTGGTAATTTTATAAATGCGAGATTTTTATAATTCTGCAGGCTACAAATTTCTAAATGTCCTTATTATTACTTGAGACGTCGTTCTATGCAGCTAAAATGAGTTTAAATCGAATTTATTAATTTTTGGTAATTTTAAAAAAGGCAGATTTTTATAATTGCCAGATTAAAAATGCGAGATTTTTATAATTGCCCAGGCAAAACTGTAGGAGATACAAATTTCTAAATATGCTTATTATGGTTTCAGACGTCGTTCTATGCAGCTAAAATGAATTTAAAACGAATTTATTAATTTTTGGTAATTTTATAAATGCGAGATTTTTATAATTCTGCAGGCTAAACCGTAGGTGATACAAATTTCTAAATGCCCTTATTATTACTTAAGACGTCGTTCTATGCAGCTAAAATGATTTTAAATCGAATTTATTAATTTTTGGTAATTTTAAAAAAGGCAGATTTTTATAATTGCCAGATTAAAAATGCGAGATTTTTATAATTGCCCAGGCTAAACTGTAGGAGATACAAATTTCTAAATATGCTTATTATGGTTTCAGACGTCGATCTAGGCAGCTAAAATGAATTTAAAACGAATTTATTAATTTTTGGTAATTTTATAAATGCGAGATTTTTATAATTCTGCAGGCTAAACCGTAGGTGATACAAATTTCTAAATTTCCTTATTATTACTTAAGACGTCGTTCTATGCAGCTAAAATGAGTTTAAATCGAATTTATTAATTTTTGGTAATTTTAAAAAAGGCAGATTTTTATAATTGCCAGATTAAAAATGCGAGATTTTTATAATTGCCCAGGCAAAACTGTAGGAGATACAAATTTTTAAATATGCTTATTATGGTTTCACACGTCGTTCTATGCAGCTAAAATGAATTTAAAACGAATTTCTTAATTTTTGGTAATTTTATAAATGCGAGATTTTTATAATTCTGCAGGCTAAACCGTAGGTGATACAAATTTCTAAATGTCCTTATTATTACTTAAAACGTCGTTCTATGCAGCTAAAATGAGTTTAAATCGAATTTATTAATTTTTGGTAATTTTAAAAAAGAGAGATTTTTATAATTGCCTGATTAAAAATTGCGAGATTTTTATAATTGCCCAGGCTAAACTGTAGGAGATACAAATTTCTAAATATGCTTATTATGGTTTCAGATGTCGTTCTATGCAGCTAAAATGAATTTAAAACGAATTTATTAATTTTTGGTAATTTTATAAATGCGAGATTTTTATAATTCTGCAGGCTAAACCGTAGGTGATACAAATTTCTAAATGCCCTTATTATTACTTAAGACGTCGTTCTATTCAGCTAAAATGAGTTTAAATCGAATTTATTAATTTTTGGTAATTTTAAAAAAGGCAGATTTTTATAATTGCCAGATTAAAAATGCGAGATTTTTATAATTGCCCAGGCAAAACTGTAGGAGATACAAATTTCTAAATATGTTTATTATGGTTTCAGACGTCGTTCTATGCAGCTAAAATGAATTTAAAACGAATTTATTAATTTTTGGTAATTTTATAAATGCGAGATTTTTATAATTCTGCAGGCTAAACCGTAGGTGATACAAATTTCTAAATGCCCTTATTATTACTTAAGACGTCGTTCTATTCAGCTAAAATGAGTTTAAATCGAATTTATTAATTTTTGGTAATTTTAAAAAAGGCAGATTTTTATAATTGCCAGATTAAAAATGCGAGATTTTTATAATTGCCCAGGCTAAACTGTAGGAGATACAAATTTCTAAATATGCTTATTATGGTTTCAGACGTCGATCTAGGCAGCTAAAATGAATTTAAAACGAATTTATTAATTTTTGGTAATTTTATAAATGCGAGATTTTTATAATTCTGCAGGCTAAACCGTAGGTGATACAAATTTCTAAATTTCCTTATTATTACTTAAGACGTCGTTCTATGCAGCTAAAATGAGTTTAAATCGAATTTATTAATTTTTGGTAATTTTAAAAAAGGCAGATTTTTATAATTGCCAGATTAAAAATGCGAGATTTTTATAATTGCCCAGGCAAAACTGTAGGAGATACAAATTTCTAAATATGCTTATTATGGTTTCACACGTCGTTCTATGCAGCTAAAATGAATTTAAAACGAATTTCTTAATTTTTGGTAATTTTATAAATGCGAGATTTTTATAATTCTGCAGGCTAAACCGTAGGTGATACAAATTTCTAAATGTCCTTATTATTACTTAAAACGTCGTTCTATGCAGCTAAAATGAGTTTAAATCGAATTTATTAATTTTTGGTAATTTTAAAAAAGAGAGATTTTTATAATTGCCTGATTAAAAATTGCGAGATTTTTATAATTGCCTAGGCTAAACTGTAGGAGATACAAATTTCTAAATATGCTTATTATGGTTTCAGACGTCGTTCTATGCAGCTAAAATGAATTTAAAACGAATTTATTAATTTTTGGTAATTTTATAAATGCGAGATTTTTATAATTCTGCAGGCTAAACCGTAGGTGATACAAATTTCTAAATGTCCTTATTATTACTTGAGACGTCGTTCTATGCAGCTAAAATGAGTTTAAATCGAATTTATTAATTTTTGGTAATTTTAAAAAAGGCAGATTTTTATAATTGCCAGATTAAAAATGCGAGATTTTTATAATTGCCCAGGCTAAACTGTAGGAGATACAAATTTCTAAATATGCTTATTATGGTTTCAGACGTCGTTCTATGCAGCTAAAATGAATTTAAAACGAATTTATTAATTTTTGGTAATTTTATAAATGCGAGATTTTTATAATTCTGCAGGCAAAACCGTAGGTGATACAAATTTCTAAATGTCCTTATTATTACTTAAGACGTCGTTCTATGCAGCTAAAATGAGTTTAAATCGAATTTATTAATTTTTGGTAATTTTAAAAAAGAGAGATTTTTATAATTGTCAGATTAAAAATTCGAGATTTTTATAATTGCCCAGGCTAAACTGTAGGAGATACAAATTTCTAAATATGCTTATTATGGTTTCAGACGTCGTTCTATGCAGCTAAAATGAATTTAAAACGAATTTATTAATTTTTGGTAATTTTATAAATGCGAGATTTTTATAATTCTGCAGGCTAAACCGTAGGTGATACAAATTTCTAAATGTCCTTATTATTACTTGAGACGTCGTTCTATGCAGCTAAAATGAGTTTAAATCGAATTTATTAATTTTTGGTAATTTTAAAAAAGGCAGATTTTTATAATTGCCAGATTAAAAATGCGAGATTTTTATAATTGCCCAGGCAAAACTGTAGGAGATACAAATTTCTAAATATGCTTATTATGGTTTCAGACGTCGTTCTATGCAGCTAAAATGAATTTAAAACGAATTTATTAATTTTTGGTAATTTTATAAATGCGAGATTTTTATAATTCTGCAGGTTAAACCGTAGGTGATACAAATTTCTAAATGCCCTTATTATTACTTAAGACGTCGTTCTATGCAGCTAAAATGATTTTAAATCGAATTTATTAATTTTTGGTAATTTTAAAAAAGGCAGATTTTTATAATTGCCAGATTAAAAATGCGAGATTTTTATAATTGCCCAGGCTAAACTGTAGGAGATACAAATTTCTAAATATGCTTATTATGGTTTCAGACGTCGATCTAGGCAGCTAAAATGAATTTAAAACGAATTTATTAATTTTTGGTAATTTTATAAATGCGAGATTTTTATAATTCTGCAGGCTAAACCGTAGGTGATACAAATTTCTAAATTTCCTTATTATTACTTAAGACGTCGTTCTATGCAGCTAAAATGAGTTTAAATCGAATTTATTAATTTTTGGTAATTTTAAAAAAGGCAGATTTTTATAATTGCCAGATTAAAAATGCGAGATTTTTATAATTGCCCAGGCAAAACTGTAGGAGATACAAATTTTTAAATATGCTTATTATGGTTTCACACGTCGTTCTATGCAGCTAAAATGAATTTAAAACGAATTTCTTAATTTTTGGTAATTTTATAAATGCGAGATTTTTATAATTCTGCAGGCTAAACCGTAGGTGATACAAATTTCTAAATGTCCTTATTATTACTTAAAACGTCGTTCTATGCAGCTAAAATGAGTTTAAATCGAATTTATTAATTTTTGGTAATTTTAAAAAAGAGAGATTTTTATAATTGCCTGATTAAAAATTGCGAGATTTTTATAATTGCCCAAGCTAAACTGTAGGAGATACAAATTTCTAAATATGCTTATTATGGTTTCAGATGTCGTTCTATACAGCTAAAATGAATTTAACACGAATTTATTAATTTTTGGTAATTTTATAAATGCGAGATTTTTATAATTCTGCAGGCTAAACCGTAGGTGATACAAATTTCTAAATGTCCTTATTATTACTTAAGACGTCGTTCTATGCAGCTAAAATGAGTTTAAATCGAATTTATTAATTTTTGGTAATTTTAAAAAAGACAGATTTTTATAATTGCCAGATTAAAAATGCGAGATTTTTATAATTGCCCAGGCTAAACTGTAGGAGATACAAATTTCTAAATATGCTTATTATGGTTTCAGACGTCGTTCTATGCAGCTAAAATGAATTTAAAACGAATTTATTAATTTTTGGTAATTTTATAAATGCGAGATTTTTATAATTCTGCAGGCTAAACCGTAGGTGATACAAATTTCTAAATGTCCTTATTATGGTTTCAGACGTAGTTCTATGCAGCTAAAATGAATTTAAAACGAATTTATTAATTTTTGGTAATTTTAAAAAAGACAGATTTTTATAATTGCCAGATTAAAAATGCGAGATTTTTATAATTGCCCAGGCTAAACTGTAGGAGATACAAATTTCTAAATATGCTTATTATGGTTTCAGACGTCGTTCTATGCAGCTAAAATGAATTTAAAACGAATTTATTAATTTTTGGTAATTTTATAAATGCGAGATTTTTATAATTCTGCAGGCTAAACCGTAGGTGATACAAATTTCTAAATGCCCTTATTATTACTTAAGACGTCGTTCTATGCAGCTAAAATGATTTTAAATCGAATTTATTAATTTTTGGTAATTTTAAAAAAGGCAGATTTTTATAATTGCCAGATTAAAAATGCGAGATTTTTATAATTGCCCAGGCTAAACTGTAGGAGATACAAATTTCTAAATATGCTTATTATGGTTTCAGACGTCGATCTAGGCAGCTAAAATGAATTTAAAACGAATTTATTAATTTTTGGTAATTTTATAAATGTGAGATTTTTATAATTCTGCAGGCTAAACCGTAGGTGATACAAATTTCTAAATTTCCTTATTATTACTTAAGACGTCGTTCTATGCAGCTAAAATGAGTTTAAATCGAATTTATTAATTTTTGGTAATTTTAAAAAAGGCAGATTTTTATAATTGCCAGATTAAAAATGCGAGATTTTTATAATTGCCCAGGCAAAACTGTAGGAGATACAAATTTTTAAATATGCTTATTATGGTTTCACACGTCGTTCTATGCAGCTAAAATGAATTTAAAACGAATTTCTTAATTTTTGGTAATTTTATAAATGCGAGATTTTTATAATTCTGCAGGCTAAACCGTAGGTGATACAAATTTCTAAATGTCCTTATTATTACTTAAAACGTCGTTCTATGCAGCTAAAATGAGTTTAAATCGAATTTATTAATTTTTGGTAATTTTAAAAAAGAGAGATTTTTATAATTGCCTGATTAAAAATTGCGAGATTTTTATAATTGCCCAGGCTAAACTGTAGGAGATACAAATTTCTAAATATGCTTATTATGGTTTCAGACGTCGTTCTATACAGCTAAAATGAATTTAAAACAAATTTATTAATTTTTGGTAATTTTATAAATGCGAGATTTTTATAATTCTGCAGGCTAAACCGTAGGTGATACAAATTTCTAAATGTCCTTATTATTACTTAAGACGTCGTTCTATGCAGCTAAAATGAGTTTAAATCGAATTTATTAATTTTTGGTAATTTTAAAAAAGACAGATTTTTATAATTGCCAGATTAAAAATGCGAGATTTTTATAATTGCCCAGGCTAAACTGTAGGAGATACAAATTTCTAAATATGCTTATTATGGTTTCAGACGTCGTTCTATGCAGCTAAAATGAATTTAAAACGAATTTATTAATTTTTGGTAATTTTATAAATGCGAGATTTTTATAATTCTGCAGGCTAAACCGTAGGTGATACAAATTTCTAAATGTCCTTATTATTACTTAAGACGTCGTTCTATGCAGCTAAAATGAGTTTAAATCGAATTTATTAATTTTCGGTAATTTTAAAAAAGAGAGATATTTATAATTGCCAGATTAATAATGCGAGATTTTTATAATTGCCCAGGCTAAACTGTAGGAGATACAAATTTCTAAATATGCTTATTATGGTTTCAGACGTCGTTCTATGCAGCTAAAATGAATTTAAAACGAATTTATTAATTTTTGGTAATTTTATAAATGCGAGATTTTTATAATTCTGCAGGCTAAACCGTAGGTGATACAAATTTCTAAATGCCCTTATTATTACTTAAGACGTCGTTCTATGCAGCTAAAATGAGTTTAAATCGAATTTATTAATTTTTGGTAATTTTAAAAAAGGCAGATTTTTATAATTGCCAGATTAAAAATGCGAGATTTTTATAATTGCCCAGGCAAAACTGTAGGAGATACAAATTTCTAAATATGTTTATTATGGTTTCAGACGTCGTTCTATGCAGCTAAAATGAATTTAAAACGAATTTATTAATTTTTGGTAATTTTATAAATGCGAGATTCTTATAATTCTGCAGGCTAAACCGTAGGTGATACAAATTTCTAAATGCCCTTATTATTACTTAAGACGTCGTTCTATGCAGCTAAAATGAGTTTAAATCGAATTTATTAATTTTTGGTAATTTTAAAAAAGGCAGATTTTTATAATTGCCAGATTAAAAATGCGAGATTTTTATAATTGCCCAGGCTAAACTGTAGGAGATACAAATTTCTAAATATGCTTATTATGGTTTCAGACGTCGATCTAGGCAGCTAAAATGAATTTAAAACGAATTTATTAATTTTTGGTAATTTTATAAATGCGAGATTTTTATAATTCTGCAGGCTAAACCGTAGGTGATACAAATTTCTAAATGCCCTTATTATTACTTAAGACGTCGTTCTATGCAGCTAAAATGATTTTAAATCGAATTTATTAATTTTTGGTAATTTTAAAAAAGGCAGATTTTTATAATTGCCAGATTAAAAATGCGAGATTTTTATAATTGCCCAGGCTAAACTGTAGGAGATACAAATTTCTAAATATGCTTATTATGGTTTCAGACGTCGATCTAGGCAGCTAAAATGAATTTAAAACGAATTTATTAATTTTTGGTAATTTTATAAATGTGAGATTTTTATAATTCTGCAGGCTAAACCGTAGGTGATACAAATTTCTAAATTTCCTTATTATTACTTAAGACGTCGTTCTATGCAGCTAAAATGAGTTTAAATCGAATTTATTAATTTTTGGTAATTTTAAAAAAGGCAGATTTTTATAATTGCCAGATTAAAAATGCGAGATTTTTATAATTGCCCAGGCAAAACTGTAGGAGATACAAATTTTTAAATATGCTTATTATGGTTTCACACGTCGTTCTATGCAGCTAAAATGAATTTAAAACGAATTTCTTAATTTTTGGTAATTTTATAAATGCGAGATTTTTATAATTCTGCAGGCTAAACCGTAGGTGATACAAATTTCTAAATGTCCTTATTATTACTTAAAACGTCGTTCTATGCAGCTAAAATGAGTTTAAATCGAATTTATTAATTTTTGGTAATTTTAAAAAAGAGAGATTTTTATAATTGCCTGATTAAAAATTGCGAGATTTTTATAATTGCCCAGGCTAAACTGTAGGAGATACAAATTTCTAAATATGCTTATTATGGTTTCAGACGTCGTTCTATACAGCTAAAATGAATTTAAAACAAATTTATTAATTTTTGGTAATTTTATAAATGCGAGATTTTTATAATTCTGCAGGCTAAACCGTAGGTGATACAAATTTCTAAATGTCCTTATTATTACTTAAGACGTCGTTCTATGCAGCTAAAATGAGTTTAAATCGAATTTATTAATTTTTGGTAATTTTAAAAAAGACAGATTTTTATAATTGCCAGATTAAAAATGCGAGATTTTTATAATTGCCCAGGCTAAACTGTAGGAGATACAAATTTCTAAATATGCTTATTATGGTTTCAGACGTCGTTCTATGCAGCTAAAATGAATTTAAAACGAATTTATTAATTTTTGGTAATTTTATAAATGCGAGATTTTTATAATTCTGCAGGCTAAACCGTAGGTGATACAAATTTCTAAATGTCCTTATTATTACTTAAGACGTCGTTCTATGCAGCTAAAATGAGTTTAAATCGAATTTATTAATTTTCGGTAATTTTAAAAAAGAGAGATATTTATAATTGCCAGATTAATAATGCGAGATTTTTATAATTGCCCAGGCTAAACTGTAGGAGATACAAATTTCTAAATATGCTTATTATGGTTTCAGACGTCGTTCTATGCAGCTAAAATGAATTTAAAACGAATTTATTAATTTTTGGTAATTTTATAAATGCGAGATTTTTATAATTCTGCAGGCTAAACCGTAGGTGATACAAATTTCTAAATGCCCTTATTATTACTTAAGACGTCGTTCTATGCAGCTAAAATGAGTTTAAATCGAATTTATTAATTTTTGGTAATTTTAAAAAAGGCAGATTTTTATAATTGCCAGATTAAAAATGCGAGATTTTTATAATTGCCCAGGCAAAACTGTAGGAGATACAAATTTCTAAATATGTTTATTATGGTTTCAGACGTCGTTCTATACAGCTAAAATGAATTTAAAACGAATTTATTAATTTTTGGTAATTTTATAAATGCGAGATTTTTATAATTCTGCAGGCTAAACCGTAGGTGATACAAATTTCTAAATGCCCTTATTATTACTTAAGACGTCGTTCTATGCAGCTAAAATGAGTTTAAATCGAATTTATTAATTTTTGGTAATTTTAAAAAAGGCAGATTTTTATAATTGCCAGATTAAAAATGCGAGATTTTTATAATTGCCCAGGCTAAACTGTAGGAGATACAAATTTCTAAATATGCTTATTATGGTTTCAGACGTCGATCTAGGCAGCTAAAATGAATTTAAAACGAATTTATTAATTTTTGGTAATTTTATAAATGCGAGATTTTTATAATTCTGCAGGCTAAACCGTAGGTGATACAAATTTCTAAATTTCCTTATTATTACTTAAGACGTCGTTCTATGCAGCTAAAATGAGTTTAAATCGAATTTATTAATTTTTGGTAATTTTAAAAAAGGCAGATTTTTATAATTGCCAGATTAAAAATGCGAGATTTTTATAATTGCCCAGGCAAAACTGTAGGAGATACAAATTTCTAAATATGCTTATTATGGTTTCACACGTCGTTCTATGCAGCTAAAATGAATTTAAAACGAATTTCTTAATTTTTGGTAATTTTATAAATGCGAGATTTTTATAATTCTGCAGGCTAAACCGTAGGTGATACAAATTTCTAAATGTCCTTATTATTACTTGAGACGTCGTTCTATGCAGCTAAAATGAGTTTAAATCGAATTTATTAATTTTTGGTAATTTTAAAAAAGGCAGATTTTTATAATTGCCAGATTAAAAATGCGAGATTTTTATAATTGCCCAGGCTAAACTGTAGGAGATACAAATTTCTAAATATGCTTATTATGGTTTCAGAAGTCGTTCTATGCAGCTAAAATGAATTTAAAACGAATTTATTAATTTTTGGTAATTTTATAAATGCGAGATTTTTATAATTCTGCAGGCAAAACCGTAGGTGATACAAATTTCTAAATGTCCTTATTATTACTTAAGACGTCGTTCTATGCAGCTAAAATGAGTTTAAATCGAATTTATTAATTTTTGGTAATTTTAAAAAAGAGAGATTTTTATAATTGTCAGATTAAAAATTCGAGATTTTTATAATTGCCCAGGCTAAACTGTAGGAGATACAAATTTCTAAATATGCTTATTATGGTTTCAGACGTCGTTCTATGCAGCTAAAATGAATTTAAAACGAATTTATTAATTTTTGGTAATTTTATAAATGCGAGATTTTTATAATTCTGCAGGCTACAAATTTCTAAATGTCCTTATTATTACTTGAGACGTCGTTCTATGCAGCTAAAATGAGTTTAAATCGAATTTATTAATTTTTGGTAATTTTAAAAAAGGCAGATTTTTATAATTGCCAGATTAAAAATGCGAGATTTTTATAATTGCCCAGGCAAAACTGTAGGAGATACAAATTTCTAAATATGCTTATTATGGTTTCAGACGTCGTTCTATGCAGCTAAAATGAATTTAAAACGAATTTATTAATTTTTGGTAATTTTATAAATGCGAGATTTTTATAATTCTGCAGGCTAAACCGTAGGTGATACAAATTTCTAAATGCCCTTATTATTACTTAAGACGTCGTTCTATGCAGCTAAAATGATTTTAAATCGAATTTATTAATTTTTGGTAATTTTAAAAAAGGCAGATTTTTATAATTGCCAGATTAAAAATGCGAGATTTTTATAATTGCCCAGGCTAAACTGTAGGAGATACAAATTTCTAAATATGCTTATTATGGTTTCAGACGTCGATCTAGGCAGCTAAAATGAATTTAAAACGAATTTATTAATTTTTGGTAATTTTATAAATGCGAGATTTTTATAATTCTGCAGGCTAAACCGTAGGTGATACAAATTTCTAAATTTCCTTATTATTACTTAAGACGTCGTTCTATGCAGCTAAAATGAGTTTAAATCGAATTTATTAATTTTTGGTAATTTTAAAAAAGGCAGATTTTTATAATTGCCAGATTAAAAATGCGAGATTTTTATAATTGCCCAGGCAAAACTGTAGGAGATACAAATTTTTAAATATGCTTATTATGGTTTCACACGTCGTTCTATGCAGCTAAAATGAATTTAAAACGAATTTCTTAATTTTTGGTAATTTTATAAATGCGAGATTTTTATAATTCTGCAGGCTAAACCGTAGGTGATACAAATTTCTAAATGTCCTTATTATTACTTAAAACGTCGTTCTATGCAGCTAAAATGAGTTTAAATCGAATTTATTAATTTTTGGTAATTTTAAAAAAGAGAGATTTTTATAATTGCCTGATTAAAAATTGCGAGATTTTTATAATTGCCCAGGCTAAACTGTAGGAGATACAAATTTCTAAATATGCTTATTATGGTTTCAGATGTCGTTCTATACAGCTAAAATGAATTTAAAACGAATTTATTAATTTTTGGTAATTTTATAAATGCGAGATTTTTATAATTCTGCAGGCTAAACCGTAGGTGATACAAATTTCTAAATGTCCTTATTATTACTTAAGACGTCGTTCTATGCAGCTAAAATGAGTTTAAATCGAATTTATTAATTTTTGGTAATTTTAAAAAAGACAGATTTTTATAATTGCCAGATTAAAAATGCGAGATTTTTATAATTGCCCAGGCTAAACTGTAGGAGATACAAATTTCTAAATATGCTTATTATGGTTTCAGACGTCGTTCTATGCAGCTAAAATGAATTTAAAACGAATTTATTAATTTTTGGTAATTTTATAAATGCGAGATTTTTATAATTCTGCAGGCTAAACCGTAGGTGATACAAATTTCTAAATGTCCTTATTATTACTTAAGACGTCGTTCTATGCAGCTAAAATGAGTTTAAATCGAATTTATTAATTTTCGGTAATTTTAAAAAAGAGAGATATTTATAATTGCCAGATTAATAATGCGAGATTTTTATAATTGCCCAGGCTAAACTGTAGGAGATACAAATTTCTAAATATGCTTATTATGGTTTCAGACGTCGTTCTATGCAGCTAAAATGAATTTAAAACGAATTTATTAATTTTTGGTAATTTTATAAATGCGAGATTTTTATAATTCTGCAGGCTAAACCGTAGGTGATACAAATTTCTAAATGCCCTTATTATTACTTAAGACGTCGTTCTATGCAGCTAAAATGAGTTTAAATCGAATTTATTAATTTTTGGTAATTTTAAAAAAGGCAGATTTTTATAATTGCCAGATTAAAAATGCGAGATTTTTATAATTGCCCAGGCAAAACTGTAGGAGATACAAATTTCTAAATATGTTTATTATGGTTTCAGACGTCGTTCTATGCAGCTAAAATGAATTTAAAACGAATTTATTAATTTTTGGTAATTTTATAAATGCGAGATTTTTATAATTCTGCAGGCTAAACCGTAGGTGATACAAATTTCTAAATGCCCTTATTATTACTTAAGACGTCGTTCTATGCAGCTAAAATGAGTTTAAATCGAATTTATTAATTTTTGGTAATTTTAAAAAAGGCAGATTTTTATAATTGCCAGATTAAAAATTCGAGATTTTTATAATTGCCCAGGCTAAACTGTAGGAGATACAAATTTCTAAATATGCTTATTATGGTTTCAGACGTCGATCTAGGCAGCTAAAATGAATTTAAAACGAATTTATTAATTTTTGGTAATTTTATAAATGCGAGATTTTTATAATTCTGCAGGCTAAACCGTAGGTGATACAAATTTCTAAATTTCCTTATTATTACTTAAGACGTCGTTCTATGCAGCTAAAATGAGTTTAAATCGAATTTATTAATTTTTGGTAATTTTAAAAAAGGCAGATTTTTATAATTGCCAGATTAAAAATGCGAGATTTTTATAATTGCCCAGGCAAAACTGTAGGAGATACAAATTTCTAAATAAGCTTATTATGGTTTCACACGTCGTTCTATGCAGCTAAAATGAATTTAAAACGAATTTCTTAATTTTTGGTAATTTTATAAATGCGAGATTTTTATAATTCTGCAGGCTAAACCGTAGGTGATACAAATTTCTAAATGTCCTTATTATTACTTGAGACGTCGTTCTATGCAGCTAAAATGAGTTTAAATCGAATTTATTAATTTTTGGTAATTTTAAAAAAGGCAGATTTTTATAATTGCCAGATTAAAAATGCGAGATTTTTATAATTGCCCAGGCTAAACTGTAGGAGATACAAATTTCTAAATATGCTTATTATGGTTTCAGACGTCGTTCTATGCAGCTAAAATGAATTTAAAACGAATTTATTAATTTTTGGTAATTTTATAAATGCGAGATTTTTATAATTCTGCAGGCAAAACCGTAGGTGATACAAATTTCTAAATGTCCTTATTATTACTTAAGACGTCGTTCTATGCAGCTAAAATGAGTTTAAATCGAATTTATTAATTTTTGGTAATTTTAAAAAAGAGAGATTTTTATAATTGTCAAATTAAAAATTCGAGATTTTTATAATTGCCCAGGCTAAACTGTAGGAGATACAAATTTCTAAATATGCTTATTATGGTTTCAGACGTCGTTCTATGCAGCTAAAATGAATTTAAAACGAATTTATTAATTTTTGGTAATTTTATAAATGCGAGATTTTTATAATTCTGCAGGCTACAAATTTCTAAATGTCCTTATTATTACTTGAGACGTCGTTCTATGCAGCTAAAATGAGTTTAAATCGAATTTATTAATTTTTGGTAATTTTAAAAAAGGCAGATTTTTATAATTGCCAGATTAAAAAT
This sequence comes from Melanotus villosus, assembly GCA_963082815.1. Classification (NCBI taxonomy): domain Eukaryota; kingdom Metazoa; phylum Arthropoda; class Insecta; order Coleoptera; family Elateridae; genus Melanotus; species Melanotus villosus. The sequence goes on from OY720427.1 coordinate 17,674,544, forward strand.
GCGAGATTTTTATAATTGCCCAGGCAAAACTGTAGGAGATACAAATTTCTAAATATGCTTATTATGGTTTCAGACGTCGTTCTATGCAGCTAAAATGAATTTAAAACGAATTTATTAATTTTTGGTAATTTTATAAATGCGAGATTTTTATAATTCTGCAGGCTAAACCGTAGGTGATACAAATTTCTAAATGCCCTTATTATTACTTAAGACGTCGTTCTATGCAGCTAAAATGATTTTAAATCGAATTTATTAATTTTTGGTAATTTTAAAAAAGGCAGATTTTTATAATTGCCAGATTAAAAATGCGAGATTTTTATAATTGCCCAGGCTAAACTGTAGGAGATACAAATTTCTAAATATGCTTATTATGGTTTCAGACGTCGATCTAGGCAGCTAAAATGAATTTAAAACGAATTTATTAATTTTTGGTAATTTTATAAATGCGAGATTTTTATAATTCTGCAGGCTAAACCGTAGGTGATACAAATTTCTAAATTTCCTTATTATTACTTAAGACGTCGTTCTATGCAGCTAAAATGAGTTTAAATCGAATTTATTAATTTTTGGTAATTTTAAAAAAGGCAGATTTTTATAATTGCCAGATTAAAAATGCGAGATTTTTATAATTGCCCAGGCAAAACTGTAGGAGATACAAATTTTTAAATATGCTTATTATGGTTTCACACGTCGTTCTATGCAGCTAAAATGAATTTAAAACGAATTTCTTAATTTTTGGTAATTTTATAAATGCGAGATTTTTATAATTCTGCAGGCTAAACCGTAGGTGATACAAATTTCTAAATGTCCTTATTATTACTTAAAACGTCGTTCTATGCAGCTAAAATGAGTTTAAATCGAATTTATTAATTTTTGGTAATTTTAAAAAAGAGAGATTTTTATAATTGCCTGATTAAAAATTGCGAGATTTTTATAATTGCCCAGGCTAAACTGTAGGAGATACAAATTTCTAAATATGCTTATTATGGTTTCAGATGTCGTTCTATACAGCTAAAATGAATTTAAAACGAATTTATTAATTTTTGGTAATTTTATAAATGCGAGATTTTTATAATTCTGCAGGCTAAACCGTAGGTGATACAAATTTCTAAATGTCCTTATTATTACTTAAGACGTCGTTCTATGCAGCTAAAATGAGTTTAAATCGAATTTATTAATTTTTGGTAATTTTAAAAAAGACAGATTTTTATAATTGCCAGATTAAAAATGCGAGATTTTTATAATTGCCCAGGCTAAACTGTAGGAGATACAAATTTCTAAATATGCTTATTATGGTTTCAGACGTCGTTCTATGCAGCTAAAATGAATTTAAAACGAATTTATTAATTTTTGGTAATTTTATAAATGCGAGATTTTTATAATTCTGCAGGCTAAACCGTAGGTGATACAAATTTCTAAATGTCCTTATTATTACTTAAGACGTCGTTCTATGCAGCTAAAATGAGTTTAAATCGAATTTATTAATTTTCGGTAATTTTAAAAAAGAGAGATATTTATAATTGCCAGATTAAAAATGCGAGATTTTTATAATTGCCCAGGCTAAACTGTAGGAGATACAAATTTCTAAATATGCTTATTATGGTTTCAGACGTCGTTCTATACAGCTAAAATGAATTTAAAACGAATTTATTAATTTTTGGTAATTTTATAAATGCGAGATTTTTATAATTCTGCAGGCTAAACCGTAGGTGATACAAATTTCTAAATGTCCTTATTATTACTTGAGACGTCGTTCTATGCAGCTAAAATGAGTTTAAATCGAATTTATTAATTTTTGGTAATTTTAAAAAAGGCAGATTTTTATAATTGCCAGATTAAAAATGCGAGATTTTTATAATTGCCCAGGCTAAACTGTAGGAGATACAAATTTCTAAATATGCTTATTATGGTTTCAGACGTCGTTCTAGGCAGCTAAAATGAATTTAAAACGAATTTATTAATTTTTGGTAATTTTAAAAATGCGAGATTTTTATAATTCTGCAGGCTAAACCGTAGGTGATACAAATTTCTAAATGTCCTTATTATTACTTAAGACGTCGTTCTATGCAGCTAAAATGAGTTTAAATCGAATTTATTAATTTTTGGTAATTTTAAAAAAGGCAGATTTTTATAATTGCCAGATTAAAAATGCGAGATTTTTATAATTGCCCAGGCAAAACTGTAGGAGATACAAATTTCTAAATATGCTTATTATGGTTTCACACGTCGTTCTATGCAGCTAAAATGAATTTAAAACGAATTTATTAATTTTTGGTAATTTTATAAATGCGAGATTTTTATAATTCTGCAGGCTAAACCGTAGGTGATACAAATTTCTAAATGTCCTTATTATTACTTAAAACGTCGTTCTATGCAGCTAAAATGAGTTTAAATCGAATTTATTAATTTTTGGTAATTTTAAAAAAGAGAGATATTTATAATTGCCTGATTAAAAATTGCGAGATTTTTATAATTGCCTAGGCTAAACTGTAGGAGATACAAATTTCTAAATATGCTTATTATGGTTTCAGACGTCGTTCTATGCAGCTAAAATGAATTTAAAACGAATTTATTAATTTTTGGTAATTTTATAAATGCGAGATTTTCATAATTCTGCAGGCTAAACCGTAGGTGATACAAATTTCTAAATGTCCTTATTATTACTTAAGACGTCGTTCTATGCAGCTAAAATGAGTTTAAATCGAATTTATTAATTTTTGGTAATTTTAAAAAAGACAGATTTTTATAATTGCCAGTTTAAAAATGCGAGATTTGTATAATTGCCCAGGCTAAACTGTAGGAGATACAAATTTCTAAATATGCTTATTATGGTTTCAGACGTCGTTCTATGCAGCTAAAATGAATTTAAAACGAATTTATTAATTTTTGGTAATTTTATAAATGCGAGATTTTTATAATTCTGCAGGCTAAACCGTAGGTGATACAAATTTCTAAATGTCCTTATTATTACTTAAGACGTCGTTCTATGCAGCTAAAATGAGTTTAAATCGAATTTATTAATTTTTGGTAATTTTAAAAAAGACAGATTTTTATAATTGCCAGATTAAAAATGCGAGATTTTTATAATTCCCCAGGCTAAACTGTAGGAGATACAAATTTCTAAATATGCTTATTATGGTTTCAGACGTCGTTCTATGCAGCTAAAATGAATTTAAAACGAATTTATTAATTTTTGGTAATTTTATAAATGCGAGATTTTTATAATTCTGCAGGCTAAACCGTAGGTGATACAAATTTCTAAATGTCCTTATTATTACTTAAGACGTCGTTCTATGCAGCTAAAATGAGTTTAAATCGAATTTATTAATTTTCGGTAATTTTAAAAAAGAGAGATTTTTATAATTGCCAGAATAAAAATGCGAGATTTTTATAATTGCCCAGGCTAAACTGTAGGAGATACAAATTTCTAAATATGCTTATTATGGTTTCAGACGTCGTTCTAGGCAGCTAAAATGAATTTAAAACGAATTTATTAATTTTTGGTAATTTTATAAATGCGAGATTTTCATAATTCTGCAGGCTAAACCGTAGGTGATACAAATTTCTAAATGTCCTTATTATTACTTAAGACGTCGTTCTATGCAGCTAAAATGAGTTTAAATCGAATTTATTAATTTTTGGTAATTTTAAAAAAGGCAGATTTTTATAATTGCCAGATTAAAAATGCGAGATTTTTATAATTGCCCAGGCAAAACTGTAGGAGATACAAATTTCTAAATATGCTTATTATGGTTTCACACGTCGTTCTATGCAGCTAAAATGAATTTAAAACGAATTGATTAATTTTTGGTAATTTTATAAATGCGAGATTTTTATAATTCTGCAGGCTAAACCGTAGGTGATACAAATTTCTAAATGTCCTTATTATTACTTAAAACGTCGTTCTATGCAGCTAAAATGAGTTTAAATCGAATTTATTAATTTTTGGTAATTTTAAAAAAGACAGATTTTTATAATTGCCAGATTAAAAATGCGAGATTTTTATAATTCCCCAGGCTAAACTGTAGGAGATACAAATTTCTAAATATGCTTATTATGGTTTCAGACGTCGTTCTATGCAGCTAAAATGAATTTAAAACGAATTTATTAATTTTTGGTAATTTTATAAATGCGAGATTTTTATAATTCTGCAGGCTAAACCGTAGGTGATACAAATTTCTAAATGTCCTTATTATTACTTAAGACGTCGTTCTATGCAGCTAAAATGAGTTTAAATCGAATTTATTAATTTTTGGTAATTTTAAAAAAGACAGATTTTTATAATTGCCAGTTTAAAAATGCGAGATTTGTATAATTGCCCAGGCTAAACTGTAGGAGATACAAATTTCTAAATATGCTTATTATGGTTTCAGACGTCGTTCTATGCAGCTAAAATGAATTTAAAACGAATTTATTAATTTTTGGTAATTTTATAAATGCGAGATTTTTATAATTCTGCAGGCTAAACCGTAGGTGATACAAATTTCTAAATGTCCTTATTATTACTTAAGACGTCGTTCTATGCAGCTAAAATGAGTTTAAATCGAATTTATTAATTTTTGGTAATTTTAAAAAAGGCAGATTTTTATAATTGCCAGATTAAAAATGCGAGATTTTTATAATTGCCCAGGCAAAACTGTAGGAGATACAAATTTCTAAATATGCTTATTATGGTTTCACACGTCGTTCTATGCAGCTAAAATGAATTTAAAACGAATTTATTAATTTTTGGTAATTTTATAAATGCGAGATTTTCATAATTCTGCAGGCTAAACCGTAGGTGATACAAATTTCTAAATGTCCTTATTATTACTTAAGACGTCGTTCTATGCAGCTAAAATGAGTCTAAATCTAATTTATTAATTTTTGGTAATTTTAAAAAAGACAGATTTTTATAATTGCCAGATTAAAAATGCGAGATTTTTATAATTGCCCAGGCTAAACTGTAGGAGATACAAATTTCTAAATATGCTTATTATGGTTTCAGACGTCGTTCTATGCAGCTAAAATGAATTTAAAACGAATTTATTAATTTTTGGTAATTTTATAAATGCGAGATTTTTATAATTCTGCAGGCTAAACCGTAGGTGATACAAATTTCTAAATGTCCTTATTATTACTTAAGACGTCGTTCTATGCAGCTAAAATGAGTTTAAATCGAATTTATTAATTTTTGGTAATTTTAAAAAAGACAGATTTTTATAATTGCCAGATTAAAAATGCGAGATTTTTATAATTGCCCAGGCTAAACTGTAGGAGATACAAATTTCTAAATATGCTTATTATGGTTTCAGACGTCGTTCTATGCAGCTAAAATGAATTTAAAACGAATTTATTAATTTTTGGTAATTTTATAAATGCCAGATTTTTATAATTCTGCAGGCTAAACCGTAGGTGATACAAATTTCTAAATGTCCTTATTATTACTTAAGACGTCGTTCTATGCAGCTAAAATGAGTTTAAATCGAATTTATTAATTTTCGGTAATTTTAAAAAAGAGAGATTTTTATAATTGCCAGATTAAAAATGCGAGATTTTTATAATTGCCCAGGCTAAACTGTAGGAGATACAAATTTCTAAATATGCTTATTATGGTTTCAGACGTCGTTCTAGGCAGCTAAAATGAATTTAAAACGAATTTATTAATTTTTGGTAATTTTATAAATGCGAGATTTTTATAATTCTGCAGGCTAAACCGTAGGTGATACAAATTTCTAAATGTCCTTATTATTACTTAAGACGTCGTTCTATGCAGCTAAAATGAGTTTAAATCGAATTTATTAATTTTTGGTAATTTTAAAAAAGGCAGATTTTTATAATTGCCAGATTAAAAATGCGAGATTTTTATAATTGCCCAGGCAAAACTGTAGGAGATACCAATTTCTAAATATGCTTATTATGGTTTCACACGTCGTTCTATGCAGCTAAAATGAATTTAAAACGAATTGATTAATTTTTGGTAATTTTATAAATGCGAGATTTTTATAATTCTGCAGGCTAAACCGTAGGTGATACAAATTTCTAAATGTCCTTATTATTACTTAAAACGTCGTTCTATGCAGCTAAAATGAGTTTAAATCGAATTTATTAATTTTTGGTAATTTTAAAAAAGAGAGATTTTTATAATTGCCTGATTAAAAATTGCGAGATTTTTATAATTGCCTAGGCTAAACTGTAGGAGATACAAATTTCTAAATATGCTTATTATGGTTTCAGACGTCGTTCTATGCAGCTAAAATGAATTTAAAACGAATTTATTAATTTTTGGTAATTTTATAAATGCGAGATTTTCATAATTCTGCAGGCTAAACCGTAGGTGATACAAATTTCTAAATGTCCTTATTATTACTTAAGACGTCGTTCTATGCAGCTAAAATGAGTTTAAATCGAATTTATTAATTTTTGGTAATTTTAAAAAAGACAGATTTTTATAATTGCCAGATTAAAAATGCGAGATTTTTATAATTGCCCAGGCTAAACTGTAGGAGATACAAATTTCTAAATATGCTTATTATGGTTTCAGACGTCGTTCTATGCAGCTAAAATGAATTTAAAACGAATTTATTAATTTTTGGTAATTTTATAAATGCGAGATTTTTATAATTCTGCAGGCTAAACCGTAGGTGATACAAATTTCTAAATGTCCTTATTATTACTTAAGACGTCGTTCTATGCAGCTAAAATGAGTTTAAATCGAATTTATTAATTTTTGGTAATTTTAAAAAAGACAGATTTTTATAATTGCCAGATTAAAAATGCGAGATTTTTATAATTGCCCAGGCTAAACTGTAGGAGATACAAATTTCTAAATATGCTTATTATGGTTTCAGACGTCGTTCTATGCAGCTAAGATGAATTTAAAACGAATTTATTAATTTTTGGTAATTTTATAAATGCGAGATTTTTATAATTCTGTAGGCTAAACCGTAGGTGATACAAATTTCTAAATGTCCTTATTATTACTTAAGACGTCGTTCTATGCAGCTAAAATGAGTTTAAATCGAATTTATTAATTTTCGGTAATTTTAAAAAAGAGAGATTTTTATAATTGCCAGATTAAAAATGCGAGATTTTTATAATTGCCCAGGCTAAACTGTAGGAGATACAAATTTCTAAATATGCTTATTATGGTTTCAGACGTCGTTCTATTCAGCTAAAATGAATTTAAAACGAATTTATTAATTTTTGGAAATTTTATAAATGCGAGATTTTTATAATTCTGCAGGCTAAACCGTAGGTGATACAAATTTCTAAATGTCCTTATTATTACTTGAGACGTCGTTCTATGCAGCTAAAATGAGTTTAAATCGAATTTATTAATTTTTGGTAATTTTAAAAAAGGCAGATTTTTATAATTGCCAGATTAAAAATGCGAGATTTTTATAATTGCCCAGGCAAAACTGTAGGAGATACAAATTTCTAAATATGCTTATTATGGTTTCAGACGTCGTTCTATGCAGCTAAAATGAATTTAAAACGAATTTATTAATTTTTGGTAATTTTATAAATGCGAGATTTTTATAATTCTGCAGGCTAAACCGTATGTGATACAAATTTCTAAATGCCCTTATTATTACTTAAGACGTCGTTCTATGCAGCTAAAATGAGTTTAAATCGAATTTATTAATTTTTGGTAATTTTAAAAAAGGCAGATTTTTATAATTGCCAGATTAAAAATGCGAGATTTTTATAATTGCCCAGGCTAAACTGTAGGAGATACAAATTTCTAAATATGCTTATTATGGTTTCAGACGTCGATCTAGGCAGCTAAAATGAATTTAAAACGAATTTATTAATTTTTGGTAATTTTATAAATGCGAGATTTTTATAATTCTGCAGGCTAAACCGTAGGTGATACAAATTTCTAAATTTCCTTATTATTACTTAAGACGTCGTTCTATGCAGCTAAAATGAGTTTAAATCGAATTTATTAATTTTTGGTAATTTTAAAAAAGGCAGATTTTTATAATTGCAAGATTAAAAATGCGAGATTTTTATAATTGCCCAGGCAAAACTGTAGGAGATACAAATTTCTAAATATGCTTATTATGGTTTCACACGTCGTTCTATGCAGCTAAAATGAATTTAAAACGAATTTCTTAATTTTTGGTAATTTTATAAATGCGAGATTTTTATAATTCTGCAGGCTAAACCGTAGGTGATACAAATTTCTAAATGTCCTTATTATTACTTGAGACGTCGTTCTATGCAGCTAAAATGAGTTTAAATCGAATTTATTAATTTTTGGTAATTTTAAAAAAGGCAGATTTTTATAATTGCCAGATTAAAAATGCGAGATTTTTATAATTGCCCAGGCAAAACTGTAGGAGATACAAATTTCTAAATATGCTTATTATGGTTTCAGACGTCGTTCTATGCAGCTAAAATGAATTTAAAACGAATTTATTAATTTTTGGTAATTTTATAAATGCGAGATTTTTATAATTCTGCAGGCTAAACCGTAGGTGATACAAATTTCTAAATGCCCTTATTATTACTTAAGACGTCGTTCTATGCAGCTAAAATGAGTTTAAATCGAATTTATTAATTTTTGGTAATTTTAAAAAAGGCAGATTTTTATAATTGCCAGATTAAAAATGCGAGATTTTTATAATTGCCCAGGCTAAACTGTAGGAGATACAAATTTCTAAATATGCTTATTATGGTTTCAGACGTCGATCTAGGCAGCTAAAATGAATTTAAAACGAATTTATTAATTTTTGGTAATTTTATAAATGCGAGATTTTTATAATTCTGCAGGCTAAACCGTAGGTGATACAAATTTCTAAATGTCCTTATTATTACTTAAGACGTCGTTCTATGCAGCTAAAATGAGTTTAAATCGAATTTATTAATTTTTGGTAATTTTAAAAAAGGCAGATTTTTATAATTGCCAGATTAAAAATGCGAGATTTTTATAATTGCCCAGGCAAAACTGTAGGAGATACAAATTTCTAAATATGCTTATTATGGTTTCACACGTCGTTCTATGCAGCTAAAATGAATTTAAAACGAATTTCTTAATTTTTGGTAATTTTATAAATGCGAGATTTTTATAATTCTGCAGGCTAAACCGTAGGTGATACAAATTTCTAAATGTCCTTATTATTACTTAAAACGTCGTTCTATGCAGCTAAAATGAGTTTAAATCGAATTTATTAATTTTTGGTAATTTTAAAAAAGAGAGATTTTTATAATTGCCTGATTAAAAATTGCGAGATTTTTATAATTGCCCAGGCTAAACTGTAGGAGATACAAATTTCTAAATATGCTTATTATGGTTTCAGACGTCGTTCTATACAGCTAAAATGAATTTAAAACGAATTTATTAATTTTTGGTAATTTTATAAATGCGAGATTTTTATAATTCTGCAGGCTAAACCGTAGGTGATACAAATTTCTAAATGTCCTTATTATTACTTAAGACGTCGTTCTATGCAGCTAAAATGAGTTTAAATCGAATTTATTAATTTTTGGTAATTTTAAAAAAGGCAGATTTTTATAATTGCCAGATTAAAAATGCGAGATTTTTATAATTGCCCAGGCAAAACTGTAGGAGATACAAATTTCTAAATATGCTTATTATGGTTTCACACGTCGTTCTATGCAGCTAAAATGAATTTAAAACGAATTTATTAATTTTTGGTAATTTTATAAATGCGAGATTTTTATAATTCTGCAGGCTAAACCGTAGGTGATACAAATTTCTAAATGTCCTTATTATTACTTAAAACGTCGTTCTATGCAGCTAAAATGAGTTTAAATCGAATTTATTAATTTTCGGTAATTTTAAAAAAGAGAGATTTTTATAACTGCCTGATTAAAAATTGCGAGATTTTTATAATTGCCTAGGCTAAACTGTAGGAGATACAAATTTCTAAATATGCTTATTATGGTTTCAGACGTCGTTCTATGCAGCTAAAATAAATTTAAAACGAATTTATTAATTTTTGGTAATTTTATAAATGCGAGATTTTCATAATTCTGCAGGCTAAACCGTAGGTGATACAAATTTCTAAATGTCCTTATTATTACTTAAGACGTCGTTCTATGCAGCTAAAATGAGTTTAAATCGAATTTATTAATTTTTGGTAATTTTAAAAAAGGCAGATTTTTATAATTGCCAGATTAAAAATGCGAGATTTTTATAATTGCCCAGGCAAAACTGTAGGAGATACAAATTTCTAAATATGCTTATTATGGTTTCACACGTCGTTCTATGCAGCTAAAATGAATTTAAAACGAATTTATTAATTTTTGGTAATTTTATAAATGCGAGATTTTTATAATTCTGCAGGCTAAACCGTAGGTGATACAAATTTCTAAATGTCCTTATTATTACTTAAGACGTCGTTCTATGCAGCTAAAATGAGTTTAAATCGAATTTATTAATTTTCGGTAATTTTAAAAAAGAGAGATTTTTATAATTGCCAGATTAAAAATGCGAGATTTTTATAATTGCCCAGGCTAAACTGTAGGAGATACAAATTTCTAAATATGCTTATTATGGTTTCAGACGTCGTTCTATTCAGCTAAAATGAATTTAAAACGAATTTATTAATTTTTGGTAATTTTATAAATGCGAGATTTTTATAATTCTGCAGGCTAAACCGTAGGTGATACAAATTTCTAAATGTCCTTATTATTACTTGAGACGTCGTTCTATGCAGCTAAAATGAGTTTAAATCGAATTTATTAATTTTTGGTAATTTTAAAAAAGGCAGATTTTTATAATTGCCAGATTAAAAATGCGAGATTTTTATAATTGCCCAGGCAAAACTGTTGGAGATACAAATTTCTAAATATGCTTATTATGGTTTCAGACGTCGTTCTATGCAGCTAAAATGAATTTAAAACGAATTTATTAATTTTTGGTAATTTTATAAATGCGAGATTTTTATAATTCTGCAGGCTAAACCGTATGTGATACAAATTTCTAAATGCCTTATTATTACTTAAGACGTCGTTCTATGCAGCTAAAATGAGTTTAAATCGAATTTATTAATTTTTGGTAATTTTAAAAAAGGCAGATTTTTATAATTGCCAGATTAAAAATGCGAGATTTTTATAATTGCCCAGGCTAAACTGTAGGAGATACAAATTTCTAAATATGCTTATTATGGTTTCAGACGTCGTTCTATGCAGCTAAAATGAATTTAAAACGAATTTATTAAATTTTGGTAATTTTATAAATGCGAGATTTTTATAATTCTGCAGGCTAAACCGTAGGTGATACAAATTTCTAAATGTCCTTATTATTACTTGAGACGTCGTTCTATGCAGCTAAAATGAGTTTAAATCGAATTTATTAATTTTTGGTAATTTTAAAAAAGGCAGATTTTTATAATTGCCAGATTAAAAATGCGAGATTTTTATAATTGCCCAGGCTAAACTGTAGGAGATACAAATTTCTAAATATGCTTATTATGGTTTCAGACGTCGTTCTATGCAGCTAAAATGAATTTAAAACGAATTTATTAATTTTTGGTAATTTTATAAATGCGAGATTTTTATAATTCTGCAGGCAAAACCGTAGGTGATACAAATTTCTAAATGTCCTTATTATTACTTAAGACGTCGTTCTATGCAGCTAAAATGAGTTTAAATCGAATTTATTAATTTTTGGTAATTTTAAAAAAGAGAGATTTTTATAATTGTCAGATTAAAAATTCGAGATTTTTATAATTGCCCAGGCTAAACTGTAGGAGATACAAATTTCTAAATATACTTATTATGGTTTCAGACGTCGTTCTATGCAGCTAAAATGAATTTAAAACGAATTTATTAATTTTTGGTAATTTTATAAATGCGAGATTTTTATAATTCTGCAGGCTAAACCGTAGGTGATACAAATTTCTAAATGTCCTTATTATTACTTGAGACGTCGTTCTATGCAGCTAAAATGAGTTTAAATCGAATTTATTAATTTTTGGTAATTTTAAAAAAGGCAGATTTTTATAATTGCCAGATTAAAAATGCGAGATTTTTATAATTGCCCAGGCAAAACTGTAGGAGATACAAATTTCTAAATATGCTTATTATGGTTTCAGACGTCGTTCTATGCAGCTAAAATGAATTTAAAACGAATTTATTAATTTTTGGTAATTTTATAAATGCGAGATTTTTATAATTCTGCAGGCTAAACCGTAGGTGATACAAATTTCTAAATGCCCTTATTATTACTTAAGACGTCGTTCTATGCAGCTAAAATGAGTTTAAATCGAATTTATTAATTTTTGGTAATTTTAAAAAAGGCAGATTTTTATAATTGCCAGATTAAAAATGCGAGATTTTTATAATTGCCCAGGCTAAACTGTAGGAGATACAAATTTCTAAATATGCTTATTATGGTTTCAGACGTCGATCTAGGCAGCTAAAATGAATTTAAAACGAATTTATTAATTTTTGGTAATTTTATAAATGCGAGATTTTTATAATTCTGCAGGCTAAACCGTAGGTGATACAAATTTCTAAATTTCCTTATTATTACTTAACACGTCGTTCTATGCAGCTAAAATGAGTTTAAATCGAATTTATTAATTTTTGGTAATTTTAAAAAAGGCAGATTTTTATAATTGCCAGATTAAAAATGCGAGATTTTTATAATTGCCCAGGCAAAACTGTAGGAGATACAAATTTCTAAATATGCTTATTATGGTTTCACACGTCGTTCTATGCAGCTAAAATGAATTTAAAACGAATTTCTTAATTTTTGGTAATTTTATAAATGCGAGATTTTTATAATTCTGCAGGCTAAACCGTAGGTGATACAAATTTCTAAATGTCCTTATTATTACTTAAAACGTCGTTCTATGCAGCTAAAATGAGTTTAAATCGAATTTATTAATTTTTGGTAATTTTAAAAAAGAGAGATTTTTATAATTGCCTGATTAAAAATTGCGAGATTTTTATAATTGCCCAGGCTAAACTGTAGGAGATACAAATTTCTAAATATGCTTATTATGGTTTCAGACGTCGTTCTATACAGCTAAAATGAATTTAAAACGAATTTATTAATTTTTGGTAATTTTATAAATGCGAGATTTTTATAATTCTGCAGGCTAAACCGTAGGTGATACAAATTTCTAAATGTCCTTATTATTACTTAAGACGTCGTTCTATGCAGCTAAAATGAGTTTAAATCGAATTTATTAATTTTTGGTAATTTTAAAAAAGACAGATTTTTATAATTGCCAGATTAAAAATGCGAGATTTTTATAATTGCCCAGGCTAAACTGTAGGAGATACAAATTTCTAAATATGCTTATTATGGTTTCAGACGTCGTTCTATACAGCTAAAATGAATTTAAAACGAATTTATTAATTTTTGGTAATTTTATAAATGCGAGATTTTTATAATTCTGCAGGCTAAACCGTAGGTGATACAAATTTCTAAATGTCCTTATTATTACTTAAGACGTCGTTCTATGCAGCTAAAATGAGTTTAAATCGAATTTATTAATTTTCGGTAATTTTAAAAAAGAGAGATTTTTATAATTGTCAGATTAAAAATTCGAGATTTTTATAATTGCCCAGGCTAAACTGTAGGAGATACAAATTTCTAAATATACTTATTATGGTTTCAGACGTCGTTCTATGCAGCTAAAATGAATTTAAAACGAATTTATTAATTTTTGGTAATTTTATAAATGCGAGATTTTTATAATTCTGCAGGCTAAACCGTAGGTGATACAAATTTCTAAATGTCCTTATTATTACTTGAGACGTCGTTCTATGCAGCTAAAATGAGTTTAAATCGAATTTATTAATTTTTGGTAATTTTAAAAAAGGCAGATTTTTATAATTGCCAGATTAAAAATGCGAGATTTTTATAATTGCCCAGGCAAAACTGTAGGAGATACAAATTTCTAAATATGCTTATTATGGTTTCAGACGTCGTTCTATGCAGCTAAAATGAATTTAAAACGAATTTATTAATTTTTGGTAATTTTATAAATGCGAGATTTTTATAATTCTGCAGGCTAAACCGTAGGTGATACAAATTTCTAAATGCCCTTATTATTACTTAAGACGTCGTTCTATGCAGCTAAAATGAGTTTAAATCGAATTTATTAATTTTTGGTAATTTTAAAAAAGGCAGATTTTTATAATTGCCAGATTAAAAATGCGAGATTTTTATAATTGCCCAGGCTAAACTGTAGGAGATACAAATTTCTAAATATGCTTATTATGGTTTCAGACGTCGATCTAGGCAGCTAAAATGAATTTAAAACGAATTTATTAATTTTTGGTAATTTTATAAATGCGAGATTTTTATAATTCTGCAGGCTAAACCGTAGGTGATACAAATTTCTAAATTTCCTTATTATTACTTAACACGTCGTTCTATGCAGCTAAAATGAGTTTAAATCGAATTTATTAATTTTTGGTAATTTTAAAAAAGGCAGATTTTTATAATTGCCAGATTAAAAATGCGAGATTTTTATAATTGCCCAGGCAAAACTGTAGGAGATACAAATTTCTAAATATGCTTATTATGGTTTCACACGTCGTTCTATGCAGCTAAAATGAATTTAAAACGAATTTCTTAATTTTTGGTAATTTTATAAATGCGAGATTTTTATAATTCTGCAGGCTAAACCGTAGGTGATACAAATTTCTAAATGTCCTTATTATTACTTAAAACGTCGTTCTATGCAGCTAAAATGAGTTTAAATCGAATTTATTAATTTTTGGTAATTTTAAAAAAGAGAGATTTTTATAATTGCCTGATTAAAAATTGCGAGATTTTTATAATTGCCCAGGCTAAACTGTAGGAGATACAAATTTCTAAATATGCTTATTATGGTTTCAGACGTCGTTCTATACAGCTAAAATGAATTTAAAACGAATTTATTAATTTTTGGTAATTTTATAAATGCGAGATTTTTATAATTCTGCAGGCTAAACCGTAGGTGATACAAATTTCTAAATGTCCTTATTATTACTTAAGACGTCGTTCTATGCAGCTAAAATGAGTTTAAATCGAATTTATTAATTTTTGGTAATTTTAAAAAAGACAGATTTTTATAATTGCCAGATTAAAAATGCGAGATTTTTATAATTGCCCAGGCTAAACTGTAGGAGATACAAATTTCTAAATATGCTTATTATGGTTTCAGACGTCGTTCTATACAGCTAAAATGAATTTAAAACGAATTTATTAATTTTTGGTAATTTTATAAATGCGAGATTTTTATAATTCTGCAGGCTAAACCGTAGGTGATACAAATTTCTAAATGTCCTTATTATTACTTAAGACGTCGTTCTATGCAGCTAAAATGAGTTTAAATCGAATTTATTAATTTTCGGTAATTTTAAAAAAGAGAGATATTTATAATTGCCAGATTAAAAATGCGAGATTTTTATAATTGCCCAGGCTAAACTGTAGGAGATACAAATTTCTAAATATGCTTATTATGGTTTCAGACGTCGTTCTATGCAGCTAAAATGAATTTAAAACGAATTTATTAATTTTTGGTAATTTTATAAATGCGAGATTTTTATAATTCTGCAGGCTAAACCGTAGGTGATACAAATTTCTAAATGTCCTTATTATTACTTGAGACGTCGTTCTATGCAGCTAAAATGAGTTTAAATCGAATTTATTAATTTTTGGTAATTTTAAAAAAGGCAGATTTTTATAATTGCCAGATTAAAAATGCGAGATTTTTATAATTGCCCAGGCAAAACTGTAGGAGATACAAATTTCTAAATATGTTTATTATGGTTTCAGACGTCGTTCTATGCAGCTAAAATGAATTTAAAACGAATTTATTAATTTTTGGTAATTTTATAAATGCGAGATTTTTATAATTCTGCAGGCTAAACCGTAGGTGATACAAATTTCTAAATGTCCTTATTATTACTTGAGACGTCGTTCTATGCAGCTAAAATGAGTTTAAATCGAATTTATTAATTTTTGGTAATTTTAAAAAAGGCAGATTTTTATAATTGCCAGATTAAAAATGCGAGATTTTTATAATTGCCCAGGCAAAACTGTAGGAGATACAAATTTCTAAATATGCTTATTATGGTTTCACACGTCGTTCTATGCAGCTAAAATGAATTTAAAACGAATTTCTTAATTTTTGGTAATTTTATAAATGCGAGATTTTTATAATTCTGCAGGCTAAACCGTAGGTGATACAAATTTCTAAATGTCCTTATTATTACTTAAAACGTCGTTCTATGCAGCTAAAATGAGTTTAAATCGAATTTATTAATTTTTGGTAATTTTAAAAAAGAGAGATTTTTATAATTGCCTGATTAAAAATTGCGAGATTTTTATAATTGCCTAGGCTAAACTGTAGGAGATACAAATTTCTAAATATGCTTATTATGGTTTCAGACGTCGTTCTATGCAGCTAAAATGAATTTAAAACGAATTTATTAATTTTTGGTAATTTTATAAATGCGAGATTTTTATAATTCTGCAGGCTAAACCGTAGGTGATACAAATTTCTAAATGTCCTTATTATTACTTGAGACGTCGTTCTATGCAGCTAAAATGAGTTTAAATCGAATTTATTAATTTTTGGTAATTTTAAAAAAGGCAGATTTTTATAATTGCCAGATTAAAAATGCGAGATTTTTATAATTGCCCAGGCTAAACTGTAGGAGATACAAATTTCTAAATATGCTTATTATGGTTTCAGACGTCGTTCTATGCAGCTAAAATGAATTTAAAACGAATTTATTAATTTTTGGTAATTTTATAAATGCGAGATTTTTATAATTCTGCAGGCAAAACCGTAGGTGATACAAATTTCTAAATGTCCTTATTATTACTTAAGACGTCGTTCTATGCAGCTAAAATGAGTTTAAATCGAATTTATTAATTTTTGGTAATTTTAAAAAAGAGAGATTTTTATAATTGTCAGATTAAAAATTCGAGATTTTTATAATTGCGCAGGCTAAACTGTAGGAGATACAAATTTCTAAATATACTTATTATGGTTTCAGACGTCGTTCTATGCAGCTAAAATGAATTTAAAACGAATTTATTAATTTTTGGTAATTTTATAAATGCGAGATTTTTATAATTCTGCAGGCTAAACCGTAGGTGATACAAATTTCTAAATGTCCTTATTATTACTTGAGACGTCGTTCTATGCAGCTAAAATGAGTTTAAATCGAATTTATTAATTTTTGGTAATTTTAAAAAAGGCAGATTTTTATAATTGCCAGATTAAAAATGCGAGATTTTTATAATTGCCCAGGCAAAACTGTAGGAGATACAAATTTCTAAATATGCTTATTATGGTTTCAGACGTCGTTCTATGCAGCTAAAATGAATTTAAAACGAATTTATTAATTTTTGGTAATTTTATAAATGCGAGATTTTTATAATTCTGCAGGCTAAACCGTAGGTGATACAAATTTCTAAATGCCCTTATTATTACTTAAGACGTCGTTCTATGCAGCTAAAATGATTTTAAATCGAATTTATTAATTTTTGGTAATTTTAAAAAAGGCAGATTTTTATAATTGCCAGATTAAAAATGCGAGATTTTTATAATTGCCCAGGCTAAACTGTAGGAGATACAAATTTCTAAATATGCTTATTATGGTTTCAGACGTCGATCTAGGCAGCTAAAATGAATTTAAAACGAATTTATTAATTTTTGGTAATTTTATAAATGCGAGATTTTTATAATTCTGCAGGCTAAACCGTAGGTGATACAAATTTCTAAATTTCCTTATTATTACTTAAGACGTCGTTCTATGCAGCTAAAATGAGTTTAAATCGAATTTATTAATTTTTGGTAATTTTAAAAAAGGCAGATTTTTATAATTGCCAGATTAAAAATGCGAGATTTTTATAATTGCCCAGGCAAAACTGTAGGAGATACAAATTTCTAAATATGCTTATTATGGTTTCACACGTCGTTCTATGCAGCTAAAATGAATTTAAAACGAATTTCTTAATTTTTGGTAATTTTATAAATGCGAGATTTTTATAATTCTGCAGGCTAAACCGTAGGTGATACAAATTTCTAAATGTCCTTATTATTACTTAAAACGTCGTTCTATGCAGCTAAAATGAGTTTAAATCGAATTGATTAATTTTTGGTAATTTTAAAAAAGAGAGATTTTTATAATTGCCTGATTAAAAATTGCGAGATTTTTATAATTGCCCAGGCTAAACTGTAGGAGATACAAATTTCTAAATATGCTTATTATGGTTTCAGATGTCGTTCTATACAGCTAAAATGAATTTAAAACGAATTTATTAATTTTTGGTAATTTTATAAATGCGAGATTTTTATAATTCTGCAGGCTAAACCGTAGGTGATACAAATTTCTAAATGTCCTTATTATTACTTAAGACGTCGTTCTATGCAGCTAAAATGAGTTTAAATCGAATTTATTAATTTTTGGTAATTTTAAAAAAGACAGATTTTTATAATTGCCAGATTAAAAATGCGAGATTTTTATAATTGCCCAGGCTAAACTGTAGGAGATACAAATTTCTAAATATGCTTATTATGGTTTCAGACGTCGTTCTATGCAGCTAAAATGAATTTAAAACGAATTTATTAATTTTTGGTAATTTTATAAATGCGAGATTTTTATAATTCTGCAGGCTAAACCGTAGGTGATACAAATTTCTAAATGTCCTTATTATTACTTAAGACGTCGTTCTATGCAGCTAAAATGAGTTTAAATCGAATTTATTAATTTTTGGTAATTTTAAAAAAGGCAGATTTTTATAATTGCCAGATTAAAAATGCGAGATTTTTATAATTGCCCAGGCAAAACTGTAGGAGATACAAATTTCTAAATATGCTTATTATGGTTTCACACGTCGTTCTATGCAGCTAAAATGAATTTAAAACGAATTTCTTAATTTTTGGTAATTTTATAAATGCGAGATTTTTATAATTCTGCAGGCTAAACCGTAGGTGATACAAATTTCTAAATGTCCTTATTATTACTTAAAACGTCGTTCTATGCAGCTAAAATGAGTTTAAATCGAATTTATTAATTTTTGGTAATTTTAAAAAAGAGAGATTTTTATAATTGTCAGATTAAAAATTCGAGATTTTTATAATTGCCCAGGCTAAACTGTAGGAGATACAAATTTCTAAATATGCTTATTATGGTTTCAGACGTCGTTCTATACAGCTAAAATGAATTTAAAACGAATTTATTAATTTTTGGTAATTTTATAAATGCGAGATTTTTATAATTCTGCAGGCTAAACCGTAGGTGATACAAATTTCTAAATGTCCTTATTATTACTTAAGACGTCGTTCTATGCAGCTAAAATGAGTTTAAATCGAATTTATTAATTTTTGGTAATTTTAAAAAAGGCAGATTTTTATAATTGCCAGATTAAAAATGCGAGATTTTTATAATTGCCCAGCCTAAACTGTAGGAGATACAAATTTCTAAATATGCTTATTATGGTTTCAGACGTCGTTCTATGCAGCTAAAATGAATTTAAAACGAATTTATTAATTTTTGGTAATTTTATAAATGCGAGATTTTTATAATTCTGCAGGCTAAACCGTAGGTGATACAAATTTCTAAATGTCCTTATTATTACTTGAGACGTCGTTCTATGCAGCTAAAATGAGTTTAAATCGAATTTATTAATTTTTGGTAATTTTAAAAAAGGCAGATTTTTATATTGCCAGATTAAAAATGAGTGATTTTTATATTTGCCCAGGCTAAACTGTAGGAGATACAAATTTCTAAATATGCTTATTCTGGTGTCAGACGGCGTTCTATGCAGCTAAAATGAATTTAAAACGAATTTATTAATTTTTGGTAATTTTATAAATGCGAGATTTTTATAATTCTGCAGGCTAAACCGTAGGTGATACAAATTTCTAAATGTCCTTATTATTACTTGAGACGTCGTTCTATGCAGCTAAAATGAGTTTAAATCGAATTTATTAATTTTTGGTAATTTTAAAAAAGAGAGATTTTTATAATTGCCAGATTAAAAATGCGAGATTTTTATAATTGCCCAGGCTAAACTGTAGGAGATACAAATTTCTAAATATGCTTATTATGGTTTCAGACGTCGTTCTATACAGCTAAAATGAATTTAAAACGAATTTATTAATTTTTGGTAATTTTATAAATGCGAGATTTTTATAATTCTGCAGGCTAAACCGTAGGTGATACAAATTTCTAAATGTCCTTATTATTACTTGAGACGTCGTTCTATGCAGCTAAAATGAGGTTAAATCGAATTTATTAATTTTTGGTAATTTTAAAAAAGGCAGATTTTTATAATTGCCAGATTAAAAATGCTAGATTTTTATAATTGCCCAGGCTAAACTGTAGGAGATACAAATTTCTAAATATGCTTATTATGGTTTCAGACGTCGTTCTATGCAGCTAAAATGAATTTAAAACGAATTTATTAATTTTTGGTAATTTTATAAATGCGAGATTTTTATAATTCTGCAGGTTAAACCGTAGGTGATACAAATTTCTAAATGTCCTTATTATTACTTAAGACGTCGTTCTATGCAGCTAAAATGAGTTTAAGCCGAATTTATTAATTTTTGGTAATTTTAAAAAAGAGAGATTTTTATTATTGCCAGATTAAAAATGCGAGATTTTTATAATTGCCCAGGCTAAACTGTAGGAGATACAAATTTCTAAATATGGTTATTATGGTTTCACACGTCGTTCTATGCAGCTAGAATGAATTTAAAACGAATTTATTAATTTTTGGTAATTTTATAAATGCGTGATTTTTATAATTCCCCAGGCTAAACCGTAGGTGATACAAATTTCTAAATGTCCTTATTATTATTTAAGACGTCGTTCTATGCAGCTAAAATGAGTTTAAATCGAATTTATTAATTTTTGGTAATTTTAAAAAAGAGAGATTTTTATAATTGTCAGATTAAAAATTCGAGATTTTTATAATTGCCCAGGCTAAACTGTAGGAGATACAAATTTCTAAATATGCTTATTATGGTTTCAGACGTCGTTCTATGCAGCTAAAATGAATTTAAAACGAATTTATTAATTTTTGGTAATTTTATAAATGCGAGATTTTTATAATTCTGCAGGCAAAACCGTAGGTGATACAAATTTCTAAATGTCCTTATTATTACTTAAGACGTCGTTCTATGCAGCTAAAATGAGTTTAAATCGAATTTATTAATTTTTGGTAATTTTAAAAAAGAGAGATTTTTATAATTGTCAGATTAAAAATTCGAGATTTTTATAATTGCCCAGGCTAAACTGTAGGAGATACAAATTTCTAAATATGCTTATTATGGTTTCAGACGTCGTTCTATGCAGCTAAAATGAATTTAAAACGAATTTATTAATTTTTGGTAATTTTATAAATGCGAGATTTTTATAATTCTGCAGGCTAAACCGTAGGTGATACAAATTTCTAAATGTCCTTATTATTACTTGAGACGTCGTTCTATGCAGCTAAAATGAGTTTAAATCGAATTTATTAATTTTTGGTAATTTTAAAAAAGGCAGATTTTTATAATTGCCAGATTAAAAATGCGAGATTTTTATAATTGCCCAGGCAAAACTGTAGGAGATACAAATTTCTAAATATGCTTATTATGGTTTCAGACGTCGTTCTATGCAGCTAAAATGAATTTAAAACGAATTTATTAATTTTTGGTAATTTTATAAATGCGAGATTTTTATAATTCTGCAGGCTAAACCGTAGGTGATACAAATTTCTAAATGCCCTTATTATTACTTAAGGCGTCGTTCTATGCAGCTAAAATGATTTTAAATCGAATTTATTAATTTTTGGTAATTTTAAAAAAGGCAGATTTTTATAATTGCCAGATTAAAAATGCGAGATTTTTATAATTGCCCAGGCTAAACTGTAGGAGATACAAATTTCTAAATATGCTTATTATGGTTTCAGACGTCGATCTAGGCAGCTAAAATGAATTTAAAACGAATTTATTAATTTTTGGTAATTTTATAAATGCGAGATTTTTATAATTCTGCAGGCTAAACCGTAGGTGATACAAATTTCTAAATTTCCTTATTATTACTTAAGACGTCGTTCTATGCAGCTAAAATGAGTTTAAATCGAATTTATTAATTTTTGGTAATTTTAAAAAAGGCAGATTTTTATAATTGCCAGATTAAAAATGCGAGATTTTTATAATTGCCCAGGCAAAACTGTAGGAGATACAAATTTCTAAATATGCTTATTATGGTTTCACACGTCGTTCTATGCAGCTAAAATGAATTTAAAACGAATTTCTTAATTTTTGGTAATTTTATAAATGCGAGATTTTTATAATTCTGCAGGCTAAACCGTAGGTGATACAAATTTCTAAATGTCCTTATTATTACTTAAAACGTCGTTCTATGCAGCTAAAATGAGTTTAAATCGAATTTATTAATTTTTGGTAATTTTAAAAAAGAGAGATTTTTATAATTGCCTGATTAAAAATTGCGAGATTTTTATAATTGCCCAGGCTAAACTGTAGGAGATACAAATTTCTAAATATGCTTATTATGGTTTCAGATGTCGTTCTATACAGCTAAAATGAATTTAAAACGAATTTATTAATTTTTGGTAATTTTATAAATGCGAGATTTTTATAATTCTGCAGGCTAAACCGTAGGTGATACAAATTTCTAAATGTCCTTATTATTACTTAAGACGTCGTTCTATGCAGCTAAAATGAGTTTAAATCGAATTTATTAATTTTTGGTAATTTTAAAAAAGACAGATTTTTATAATTGCCAGATTAAAAATGCGAGATTTTTATAATTGCCCAGGCTAAACTGTAGGAGATACAAATTTCTAAATATGCTTATTACGGTTTCAGACGTCGTTCTATGCAGCTAAAATGAATTTAAAACGAATTTATTAATTTTTGGTAATTTTATAAATGCGAGATTTTTATAATTCTGCAGGCTAAACCGTAGGTGATACAAATTTCTAAATGTCCTTATTATTACTTAAGACGTCGTTCTATGCAGCTAAAATGAGTTTAAATCGAATTTATTAATTTTTGGTAATTTTAAAAAAGAGAGATTTTTATAATTGCCTGATTAAAAATTGCGAGATTTTTATAATTGCCTAGGCTAAACTGTAGGAGATACAAATTTCTAAATATGCTTATTATGGTTTCAGACGTCGTTCTATGCAGCTAAAATGAATTTAAAACGAATTTATTAATTTTTGGTAATTTTATAAATGCGAGATTTTTATAATTCTGCAGGCTAAACCGTAGGTGATACAAATTTCTAAATGTCCTTATTATTACTTGAGACGTCGTTCTATGCAGCTAAAATGAGTTTAAATCGAATTTATTAATTTTTGGTAATTTTAAAAAAGGCAGATTTTTATAATTGCCAGATTAAAAATGCGAGATTTTTATAATTGCCCAGGCTAAACTGTAGGAGATACAAATTTCTAAATATGCTTATTATGGTTTCAGACGTCGTTCTATGCAGCTAAAATGAATTTAAAACGAATTTATTAATTTTTGGTAATTTTATAAATGCGAGATTTTTATAATTCTGCAGGCAAAACCGTAGGTGATACAAATTTCTAAATGTCCTTATTATTACTTAAGACGTCGTTCTATGCAGCTAAAATGAGTTTAAATCGAATTTATTAATTTTTGGTAATTTTAAAAAAGAGAGATTTTTATAATTGTCAGATTAAAAATTCGAGATTTTTATAATTGCGCAGGCTAAACTGTAGGAGATACAAATTTCTAAATATACTTATTATGGTTTCAGACGTCGTTCTATGCAGCTAAAATGAATTTAAAACGAATTTATTAATTTTTGGTAATTTTATAAATGCGAGATTTTTATAATTCTGCAGGCTAAACCGTAGGTGATACAAATTTCTAAATGTCCTTATTATTACTTGAGACGTCGTTCTATGCAGCTAAAATGAGTTTAAATCGAATTTATTAATTTTTGGTAATTTTAAAAAAGGCAGATTTTTATAATTGCCAGATTAAAAATGCGAGATTTTTATAATTGCCCAGGCAAAACTGTAGGAGATACAAATTTCTAAATATGCTTATTATGGTTTCAGACGTCGTTCTATGCAGCTAAAATGAATTTAAAACGAATTTATTAATTTTTGGTAATTTTATAAATGCGAGATTTTTATAATTCTGCAGGCTAAACCGTAGGTGATACAAATTTCTAAATGCCCTTATTATTACTTAAGACGTCGTTCTATGCAGCTAAAATGATTTTAAATCGAATTTATTAATTTTTGGTAATTTTAAAAAAGGCAGATTTTTATAATTGCCAGATTAAAAATGCGAGATTTTTATAATTGCCCAGGCTAAACTGTAGGAGATACAAATTTCTAAATATGCTTATTATGGTTTCAGACGTCGATCTAGGCAGCTAAAATCAATTTAAAACGAATTTATTAATTTTTGGTAATTTTATAAATGCGAGATTTTTATAATTCTGCAGGCTAAACCGTAGGTGATACAAATTTCTAAATTTCCTTATTATTACTTAAGACGTCGTTCTATGCAGCTAAAATGAGTTTAAATCGAATTTATTAATTTTTGGTAATTTTAAAAAAGGCAGATTTTTATAATTGCCAGATTAAAAATGCGAGATTTTTATAATTGCCCAGGCAAAACTGTAGGAGATACAAATTTCTAAATATGCTTATTATGGTTTCACACGTCGTTCTATGCAGCTAAAATGAATTTAAAACGAATTTCTTAATTTTTGGTAATTTTATAAATGCGAGATTTTTATAATTCTGCAGGCTAAACCGTAGGTGATACAAATTTCTAAATGTCCTTATTATTACTTAAAACGTCGTTCTATGCAGCTAAAATGAGTTTAAATCGAATTTATTAATTTTTGGTAATTTTAAAAAAGAGAGATTTTTATAATTGCCTGATTAAAAATTGCGAGATTTTTATAATTGCCCAGGCTAAACTGTAGGAGATACAAATTTCTAAATATGCTTATTATGGTTTCAGATGTCGTTCTATACAGCTAAAATGAATTTAAAACGAATTTATTAATTTTTGGTAATTTTATAAATGCGAGATTTTTATAATTCTGCAGGCTAAACCGTAGGTGATACAAATTTCTAAATGTCCTTATTATTACTTAAGACGTCGTTCTATGCAGCTAAAATGAGTTTAAATCGAATTTATTAATTTTTGGTAATTTTAAAAAAGACAGATTTTTATAATTGCCAGATTAAAAATGCGAGATTTTTATAATTGCCCAGGCTAAACTGTAGGAGATACAAATTTCTAAATATGCTTATTATGGTTTCAGACGTCGTTCTATGCAGCTAAAATGAATTTAAAACGAATTTATTAATTTTTGGTAATTTTATAAATGCGAGATTTTTATAATTCTGCAGGCTAAACCGTAGGTGATACAAATTTCTAAATGTCCTTATTATTACTTAAGACGTCGTTCTATGCAGCTAAAATGAGTTTAAATCGAATTTATTAATTTTTGGTAATTTTAAAAAAGGCAGATTTTTATAATTGCCAGATTAAAAATGCGAGATTTTTATAATTGCCCAGGCAAAACTGTAGGAGATACAAATTTCTAAATATGCTTATTATGGTTTCACACGTCGTTCTATGCAGCTAAAATGAATTTAAAACGAATTTCTTAATTTTTGGTAATTTTATAAATGCGAGATTTTTATAATTCTGCAGGCTAAACCGTAGGTGATACAAATTTCTAAATGTCCTTATTATTACTTAAAACGTCGTTCTATGCAGCTAAAATGAGTTTAAATCGAATTTATTAATTTTTGGTAATTTTAAAAAAGAGAGATTTTTATAATTGTCAGATTAAAAATTCGAGATTTTTATAATTGCCCAGGCTAAACTGTAGGAGATACAAATTTCTAAATATGCTTATTATGGTTTCAGACGTCGTTCTATACAGCTAAAATGAATTTAAAACGAATTTATTAATTTTTGGTAATTTTATAAATGCGAGATTTTTATAATTCTGCAGGCTAAACCGTAGGTGATACAAATTTCTAAATGTCCTTATTATTACTTAAGACGTCGTTCTATGCAGCTAAAATGAGTTTAAATCGAATTTATTAATTTTTGGTAATTTTAAAAAAGGCAGATTTTTATAATTGCCAGATTAAAAATGCGAGATTTTTATAATTGCCCAGCCTAAACTGTAGGAGATACAAATTTCTAAATATGCTTATTATGGTTTCAGACGTCGTTCTATGCAGCTAAAATGAATTTAAAACGAATTTATTAATTTTTGGTAATTTTATAAATGCGAGATTTTTATAATTCTGCAGGCTAAACCGTAGGTGATACAAATTTCTAAATGTCCTTATTATTACTTGAGACGTCGTTCTATGCAGCTAAAATGAGTTTAAATCGAATTTATTAATTTTTGGTAATTTTAAAAAAGGCAGATTTTTATATTGCCAGATTAAAAATGAGTGATTTTTATATTTGCCCAGGCTAAACTGTAGGAGATACAAATTTCTAAATATGCTTATTCTGGTGTCAGACGTCGTTCTATGCAGCTAAAATGAATTTAAAACGAATTTATTAATTTTTGGTAATTTTATAAATGCGAGATTTTTATAATTCTGCAGGCTAAACCGTAGGTGATACAAATTTCTAAATGTCCTTATTATTACTTGAGACGTCGTTCTATGCAGCTAAAATGAGTTTAAATCGAATTTATTAATTTTTGGTAATTTTAAAAAAGAGAGATTTTTATAATTGCCAGATTAAAAATGCGAGATTTTTATAATTGCCCAGGCTAAACTGTAGGAGATACAAATTTCTAAATATGCTTATTATGGTTTCAGACGTCGTTCTATACAGCTAAAATGAATTTAAAACGAATTTATTAATTTTTGGTAATTTTATAAATGCGAGATTTTTATAATTCTGCAGGCTAAACCGTAGGTGATACAAATTTCTAAATGTCCTTATTATTACTTGAGACGTCGTTCTATGCAGCTAAAATGAGGTTAAATCGAATTTATTAATTTTTGGTAATTTTAAAAAAGGCAGATTTTTATAATTGCCAGATTAAAAATGCTAGATTTTTATAATTGCCCAGGCTAAACTGTAGGAGATACAAATTTCTAAATATGCTTATTATGGTTTCAGACGTCGTTCTATGCAGCTAAAATGAATTTAAAACGAATTTATTAATTTTTGGTAATTTTATAAATGCGAGATTTTTATAATTCTGCAGGTTAAACCGTAGGTGATACAAATTTCTAAATGTCCTTATTATTACTTAAGACGTCGTTCTATGCAGCTAAAATGAGTTTAAGCCGAATTTATTAATTTTTGGTAATTTTAAAAAAGAGAGATTTTTATTATTGCCAGATTAAAAATGCGAGATTTTTATAATTGCCCAGGCTAAACTGTAGGAGATACAAATTTCTAAATATGGTTATTATGGTTTCACACGTCGTTCTATGCAGCTAGAATGAATTTAAAACGAATTTATTAATTTTTGGTAATTTTATAAATGCGTGATTTTTATAATTCCCCAGGCTAAACCGTAGGTGATACAAATTTCTAAATGTCCTTATTATTATTTAAGACGTCGTTCTATGCAGCTAAAATGAGTTTAAATCGAATTTATTAATTTTTGGTAATTTTAAAAAAGAGAGATTTTTATAATTGTCAGATTAAAAATTCGAGATTTTTATAATTGCCCAGGCTAAACTGTAGGAGATACAAATTTCTAAATATGCTTATTATGGTTTCAGACGTCGTTCTATGCAGCTAAAATGAATTTAAAACGAATTTATTAATTTTTGGTAATTTTATAAATGCGAGATTTTTATAATTCTGCAGGCAAAACCGTAGGTGATACAAATTTCTAAATGTCCTTATTATTACTTAAGACGTCGTTCTATGCAGCTAAAATAAGTTTAAATCGAATTTATTAATTTTTGGTAATTTTAAAAAAGAGAGATTTTTATAATTGTCAGATTAAAAATTCGAGATTTTTATAATTGCCCAGGCTAAACTGTAGGAGATACAAATTTCTAAATATGCTTATTATGGTTTCAGACGTCGTTCTATGCAGCTAAAATGAATTTAAAACGAATTTATTAATTTTTGGTAATTTTATAAATGCGAGATTTTTATAATTCTGCAGGCTAAACCGTAGGTGATACAAATTTCTAAATGTCCTTATTATTACTTGAGACGTCGTTCTATGCAGCTAAAATGAGTTTAAATCGAATTTATTAATTTTTGGTAATTTTAAAAAAGGCAGATTTTTATAATTGCCAGATTAAAAATGCGAGATTTTTATAATTGCCCAGGCAAAACTGTAGGAGATACAAATTTCTAAATATGCTTATTATGGTTTCAGACGTCGTTCTATGCAGCTAAAATGAATTTAAAACGAATTTATTAATTTTTGGTAATTTTATAAATGCGAGATTTTTATAATTCTGCAGGCTAAACCGTAGGTGATACAAATTTCTAAATGCCCTTATTATTACTTAAGACGTCGTTCTATGCAGCTAAAATGATTTTAAATCGAATTTATTAATTTTTGGTAATTTTAAAAAAGGCAGATTTTTATAATTGCCAGATTAAAAATGCGAGATTTTTATAATTGCCCAGGCTAAACTGTAGGAGATACAAATTTCTAAATATGCTTATTATGGTTTCAGACGTCGATCTAGGCAGCTAAAATGAATTTAAAACGAATTTATTAATTTTTGGTAATTTTATAAATGCGAGATTTTTATAATTCTGCAGGCTAAACCGTAGGTGATACAAATTTCTAAATTTCCTTATTATTACTTAAGACGTCGTTCTATGCAGCTAAAATGAGTTTAAATCGAATTTATTAATTTTTGGTAATTTTAAAAAAGGCAGATTTTTATAATTGCCAGATTAAAAATGCGAGATTTTTATAATTGCCCAGGCAAAACTGTAGGAGATACAAATTTCTAAATATGCTTATTATGGTTTCACACGTCGTTCTATGCAGCTAAAATGAATTTAAAACGAATTTCTTAATTTTTGGTAATTTTATAAATGCGAGATTTTTATAATTCTGCAGGCTAAACCGTAGGTGATACAAATTTCTAAATGTCCTTATTATTACTTAAAACGTCGTTCTATGCAGCTAAAATGAGTTTAAATCGAATTTATTAATTTTTGGTAATTTTAAAAAAGAGAGATTTTTATAATTGCCTGATTAAAAATTGCGAGATTTTTATAATTGCCCAGGCTAAACTGTAGGAGATACAAATTTCTAAATATGCTTATTATGGTTTCAGATGTCGTTCTATACAGCTAAAATGAATTTAAAACGAATTTATTAATTTTTGGTAATTTTATAAATGCGAGATTTTTATAATTCTGCAGGCTAAACCGTAGGTGATACAAATTTCTAAATGTCCTTATTATTACTTAAGACGTCGTTCTATGCAGCTAAAATGAGTTTAAATCGAATTTATTAATTTTTGGTAATTTTAAAAAAGACAGATTTTTATAATTGCCAGATTAAAAATGCGAGATTTTTATAATTGCCCAGGCTAAACTGTAGGAGATACAAATTTCTAAATATGCTTATTATGGTTTCAGACGTCGTTCTATGCAGCTAAAATGAATTTAAAACGAATTTATTAATTTTTGGTAATTTTATAAATGCGAGATTTTTATAATTCTGCAGGCTAAACCGTAGGTGATACAAATTTCTAAATGTCCTTATTATTACTTAAGACGTCGTTCTATGCAGCTAAAATGAGTTTAAATCGAATTTATTAATTTTCGGTAATTTTAAAAAAGAGAGATATTTATAATTGCCAGATTAAAAATGCGAGATTTTTATAATTGCCCAGGCTAAACTGTAGGAGATACAAATTTCTAAATATGCTTATTATGGTTTCAGACGTCGTTCTATACAGCTAAAATGAATTTAAAACGAATTTATTAATTTTTGGTAATTTTATAAATGCGAGATTTTTATAATTCTGCAGGCTAAACCGTAGGTGATACAAATTTCTAAATGTCCTTATTATTACTTAAAACGTCGTTCTATGCAGCTAAAATGAGTTTAAATCGAATTTATTAATTTTTGGTAATTTTAAAAAAGGCAGATTTTTATAATTGCCAGATTAAAAATGCGAGATTTTTATAATTGCCCAGGCAAAACTGTAGGAGATACAAATTTCTAAATATGCTTATTATGGTTTCACACGTCGTTCTATGCAGCTAAAATGAATTTAAAACGAATTTCTTAATTTTTGGTAATTTTATAAATGCGAGATTTTTTTAATTCTGCAGGCTAAACCGTAGGTGATACAAATTTCTAAATGTCCTTATTATTACTTAAAACGTCGTTCTATGCAGCTAAAATGAGTTTAAATCGAATTTATTAATTTTTGGTAATTTTAAAAAAGAGAGATTTTTATAATTGCCTGATTAAAAATTGCGAGATTTTTATAATTGCCCAGGCTAAACTGTAGGAGATACAAATTTCTAAATATGCTTATTATGGTTTCAGATGTCGTTCTATACAGCTAAAATGAATTTAAAACGAATTTATTAATTTTTGGTAATTTTATAAATGCGAGATTTTTATAATTCTGCAGGCTAAACCGTAGGTGATACAAATTTCTAAATGTCCTTATTATTACTTAAGACGTCGTTCTATGCAGCTAAAATGAGTTTAAATCGAATTTATTAATTTTTGGTAATTTTAAAAAAGACAGATTTTTATAATTGCCAGATTAAAAATGCGAGATTTTTATAATTGCCCAGGCTAAACTGTAGGAGATACAAATTTCTAAATATGCTTATTATGGTTTCAGACGTCGTTCTATGCAGCTAAAATGAATTTAAAACGAATTTATTAATTTTTGGTAATTTTATAAATGCGAGATTTTTATAATTCTGCAGGCTAAACCGTAGGTGATACAAATTTCTAAATGTCCTTATTATTACTTAAGACGTCGTTCTATGCAGCTAAAATGAGTTTAAATCGAATTTATTAATTTTCGGTAATTTTAAAAAAGAGAGATATTTATAATTGCCAGATTAAAAATGCGAGATTTTTATAATTGCCCAGGCTAAACTGTAGGAGATACAAATTTCTAAATATGCTTATTATGGTTTCAGACGTCGTTCTATACAGCTAAAATGAATTTAAAACGAATTTATTAATTTTTGGTAATTTTATAAATGCGAGATTTTTATAATTCTGCAGGCTAAACCGTAGGTGATACAAATTTCTAAATGTCCTTATTATTACTTGAGACGTCGTTCTATGCAGCTAAAATGAGTTTAAATCGAATTTATTAATTTTTGGTAATTTTAAAAAAGGCAGATTTTTATAATTGCCCAGGCAAAACTGTGGGAGATACAAATTTCTAAATATGCTTATTATGGTTTCAGACGTCGTTCTATGCAGCTAAAATTAATTTAAAACGAATTTATTAATTTTTGGTAATTTTATAAATGCGAGATTTTTATAATTCTGCAGGCTAAACCGTAGGTGATACAAATTTCTAAAAGCCCTTATTATTACTTAAGACGTCGTTCTATGCAGCTAAAATGAGTTTAAATCGAATTTATTAATTTTTGGTAATTTTAAAAAAGGCAGATTTTTATAATTGCCAGATTAAAAATGCGAGATTTTTATAATTGCCCAGCCTAAACTGTAGGAGATACAAATTTCTAAATATGCTTATTATGGTTTCAGACGTCGTTCTATACAGCTAAAATGAATTTAAAACGAATTTATTAATTTTTGGTAATTTTATAAATGCGAGATTTTTATAATTCTGCAGGCTAAACCGTAGGTGATACAAATTTCTAAATGTCCTTATTATTACTTAAGACGTCGTTCTATGCAGCTAAAATGAGTTTAAATCGAATTTATTAATTTTCGGTAATTTTAAAAAAGAGAGATATTTATAATTGCCAGATTAAAAATGCGAGATTTTTATAATTGCCCAGGCTAAACTGTAGGAGATACAAATTTCTAAATATGCTTATTATGGTTTCAGACGTCGTTCTATACAGCTAAAATGAATTTAAAACGAATTTATTAATTTTTGGTAATTTTATAAATGCGAGATTTTTATAATTCTGCAGGCTAAACCGTAGGTGATACAAATTTCTAAATGTCCTTATTATTACTTGAGACGTCGTTCTATGCAGCTAAAATGAGTTTAAATCGAATTTATTAATTTTTGGTAATTTTAAAAAAGGCAGATTTTTATAATTGCCCAGGCAAAACTGTGGGAGATACAAATTTCTAAATATGCTTATTATGGTTTCAGACGTCGTTCTATGCAGCTAAAATGAATTTAAAACGAATTTATTAATTTTTGGTAATTTTATAAATGCGAGATTTTTATAATTCTGCAGGCTAAACCGTAGGTGATACAAATTTCTAAAAGCCCTTATTATTACTTAAGACGTCGTTCTATGCAGCTAAAATGAGTTTAAATCGAATTTATTAATTTTTGGTAATTTTAAAAAAGGCAGATTTTTATAATTGCCAGATTAAAAATGCGAGATTTTTATAATTGCCCAGCCTAAACTGTAGGTGATACAAATTTCTAAATGTCCTTATTATTACTTGAGACGTCGTTCTATGCAGCTAAAATGAGTTTAAATCGAATTTATTAATTTTTGGTAATTTTAAAAAAGGCAGATTTTTATATTGCCAGATTAAAAATGAGTGATTTTTATATTTGCCCAGGCTAAACTGTAGGAGATACAAATTTCTAAATATGCTTATTCTGGTGTCAGACGTCGTTCTATGCAGCTAAAATGAATTTAAAACGAATTTATTAATTTTTGGTAATTTTATAAATGCGAGATTTTTATAATTCTGCAGGCTAAACCGTAGGTGATACAAATTTCTAAATGTCCTTATTATTACTTGAGACGTCGTTCTATGCAGCTAAAATGAGTTTAAATCGAATTTATTAATTTTTGGTAATTTTAAAAAAGAGAGATTTTTATAATTGCCAGATTAAAAATGCGAGATTTTTATAATTGCCCAGGCTAAACTGTAGGAGATACAAATTTCTAAATATGCTTATTATGGTTTCAGACGTCGTTCTATACAGCTAAAATGAATTTAAAACGAATTTATTAATTTTTGGTAATTTTATAAATGCGAGATTTTTATAATTCTGCAGGCTAAACCGTAGGTGATACAAATTTCTAAATGTCCTTATTATTACTTGAGACGTCGTTCTATGCAGCTAAAATGAGGTTAAATCGAATTTATTAATTTTTGGTAATTTTAAAAAAGGCAGATTTTTATAATTGCCAGATTAAAAATGATAGATTTTTATAATTGCCCAGGCTAAACTGTAGGAGATACAAATTTCTAAATATGCTTATTATGGTTTCAGACGTCGTTCTATGCAGCTAAAATGAATTTAAAACGAATTTATTAATTTTTGGTAATTTTATAAATGCGAGATTTTTATAATTCTGCAGGCTAAACCGTAGGTGATACAAATTTCTAAAAGCCCTTATTATTACTTAAGACGTCGTTCTATGCAGCTAAAATGAGTTTAAATCGAATTTATTAATTTTTGGTAATTTTAAAAAAGGCAGATTTTTATAATTGCCAGATTAAAAATGCGAGATTTTTATAATTGCCCAGCCTAAACTGTAGGTGATACAAATTTCTAAATGTCCTTATTATTACTTGAGACGTCGTTCTATGCAGCTAAAATGAGTTTAAATCGAATTTATTAATTTTTGGTAATTTTAAAAAAGGCAGATTTTTATATTGCCAGATTAAAAATGAGTGATTTTTATATTTGCCCAGGCTAAACTGTAGGAGATACAAATTTCTAAATATGCTTATTCTGGTGTCAGACGTCGTTCTATGCAGCTAAAATGAATTTAAAACGAATTTATTAATTTTTGGTAATTTTATAAATGCGAGATTTTTATAATTCTGCAGGCTAAACCGTAGGTGATACAAATTTCTAAATGTCCTTATTATTACTTGAGACGTCGTTCTATTCAGCTAAAATGAGTTTAAATCGAATTTATTAATTTTTGGTAATTTTAAAAAAGAGAGATTTTTATAATTGCCAGATTAAAAATGCGAGATTTTTATAATTGCCCAGGCTAAACTGTAGGAGATACAAATTTCTAAATATGCTTATTATGGTTTCAGACGTCGTTCTATACAGCTAAAATGAATTTAAAACGAATTTATTAATTTTTGGTAATTTTATAAATGCGAGATTTTTATAATTCTGCAGGCTAAACCGTAGGTGATACAAATTTCTAAATGTCCTTATTATTACTTGAGACGTCGTTCTATGCAGCTAAAATGAGGTTAAATCGAATTTATTAATTTTTGGTAATTTTAAAAAAGGCAGATTTTTATAATTGCCAGATTAAAAATGATAGATTTTTATAATTGCCCAGGCTAAACTGTAGGAGATACAAATTTCTAAATATGCTTATTATGGTTTCAGACGTCGTTCTATGCAGCTAAAATGAATTTAAAACGAATTTATTAATTTTTGGTAATTTTATAAATGCGAGATTTTTATAATTCTGCAGGCTAAACCGTAGGTGATACAAATTTCTAAATGTCCTTATTATTACTTAAGACGTCGTTCTATGCAGCTAAAATGAGTTTAAATCGAATTTATTAATTTTCGGTAATTTTAAAAAAGAGAGATATTTATAATTGCCAGATTAAAAATGCGAGATTTTTATAATTGCCCAGGCTAAACTGTAGGAGATACAAATTTCTAAATATGCTTATTATGGTTTCAGACGTCGTTCTATACAGCTAAAATGAATTTAAAACGAATTTATTAATTTTTGGTAATTTTATAAATGCGAGATTTTTATAATTCTGCAGGCTAAACCGTAGGTGATACAAATTTCTAAATGTCCTTATTATTACTTAAAACGTCGTTCTATGCAGCTAAAATGAGTTTAAATCGAATTTATTAATTTTTGGTAATTTTAAAAAAGGCAGATTTTTATAATTGCCAGATTAAAAATGCGAGATTTTTATAATTGCCCAGGCAAAACTGTAGGAGATACAAATTTCTAAATATGCTTATTATGGTTTCACACGTCGTTCTATGCAGCTAAAATGAATTTAAAACGAATTTCTTAATTTTTGGTAATTTTATAAATGCGAGATTTTTATAATTCTGCAGGCTAAACCGTAGGTGATACAAATTTCTAAATGTCCTTATTATTACTTAAGACGTCGTTCTATGCAGCTAAAATGAGTTTAAATCGAATTTATTAATTTTTGGTAATTTTAAAAAAGAGAGATTTTTATAATTGCCTGATTAAAAATTGCGAGATTTTTATAATTGCCCAGGCTAAACTGTAGGAGATACAAATTTCTAAATATGCTTATTATGGTTTCAGATGTCGTTCTATACAGCTAAAATGAATTTAAAACGAATTTATTAATTTTTGGTAATTTTATAAATGCGAGATTTTTATAATTCTGCAGGCTAAACCGTAGGTGATACAAATTTCTAAATGTCCTTATTATTACTTAAGACGTCGTTCTATGCAGCTAAAATGAGTTTAAATCGAATTTATTAATTTTTGGTAATTTTAAAAAAGACAGATTTTTATAATTGCCAGATTAAAAATGCGAGATTTTTATAATTGCCCAGGCTAAACTGTAGGAGATACAAATTTCTAAATATGCTTATTATGGTTTCAGACGTCGTTCTATGCAGCTAAAATGAATTTAAAACGAATTTATTAATTTTTGGTAATTTTATAAATGCGAGATTTTTATAATTCTGCAGGCTAAACCGTAGGTGATACAAATTTCTAAATGTCCTTATTATTACTTAAGACGTCGTTCTATGCAGCTAAAATGAGTTTAAATCGAATTTATTAATTTTCGGTAATTTTAAAAAAGAGAGATATTTATAATTGCCAGATTAAAAATGCGAGATTTTTATAATTGCCCAGGCTAAACTGTAGGAGATACAAATTTCTAAATATGCTTATTATGGTTTCAGACGTCGTTCTATACAGCTAAAATGAATTTAAAACGAATTTATTAATTTTTGGTAATTTTATAAATGCGAGATTTTTATAATTCTGCAGGCTAAACCGTAGGTGATACAAATTTCTAAATGTCCTTATTATTACTTGAGACGTCGTTCTATGCAGCTAAAATGAGTTTAAATCGAATTTATTAATTTTTGGTAATTTTAAAAAAGGCAGATTTTTATAATTGCCCAGGCAAAACTGTGGGAGATACAAATTTCTAAATATGCTTATTATGGTTTCAGACGTCGTTCTATGCAGCTAAAATGAATTTAAAACGAATTTATTAATTTTTGGTAATTTTATAAATGCGAGATTTTTATAATTCTGCAGGCTAAACCGTAGGTGATACAAATTTCTAAAAGCCCTTATTATTACTTAAGACGTCGTTCTATGCAGCTAAAATGAGTTTAAATCGAATTTATTAATTTTTGGTAATTTTAAAAAAGGCAGATTTTTATAATTGCCAGATTAAAAATGCGAGATTTTTATAATTGCCCAGCCTAAACTGTAGGAGATACAAATTTCTAAATATGCTTATTATGGTTTCAGACGTCGTTCTATGCAGCTAAAATGAATTTAAAACGAATTTATTAATTTTTGGTAATTTTATAAATGCGAGATTTTTATAATTCTGCAGGCTAAACCGTAGGTGATACAAATTTCTAAATGTCCTTATTATTACTTAAGACGTCGTTCTATGCAGCTAAAATGAGTTTAAATCGAATTTATTAATTTTCGGTAATTTTAAAAAAGAGAGATATTTATAATTGCCAGATTAAAAATGCGAGATTTTTATAATTGCCCAGGCTAAACTGTAGGAGATACAAATTTCTAAATATGCTTATTATGGTTTCAGACGTCGTTCTATACAGCTAAAATGAATTTAAAACGAATTTATTAATTTTTGGTAATTTTATAAATGCGAGATTTTTATAATTCTGCAGGCTAAACCGTAGGTGATACAAATTTCTAAATGTCCTTATTATTACTTGAGACGTCGTTCTATGCAGCTAAAATGAGTTTAAATCGAATTTATTAATTTTTGGTAATTTTAAAAAAGGCAGATTTTTATAATTGCCCAGGCAAAACTGTGGGAGATACAAATTTCTAAATATGCTTATTATGGTTTCAGACGTCGTTCTATGCAGCTAAAATGAATTTAAAACGAATTTATTAATTTTTGGTAATTTTATAAATGCGAGATTTTTATAATTCTGCAGGCTAAACCGTAGGTGATACAAATTTCTAAAAGCCCTTATTATTACTTAAGACGTCGTTCTATGCAGCTAAAATGAGTTTAAATCGAATTTATTAATTTTTGGTAATTTTAAAAAAGGCAGATTTTTATAATTGCCAGATTAAAAATGCGAGATTTTTATAATTGCCCAGCCTAAACTGTAGGTGATACAAATTTCTAAATGTCCTTATTATTACTTGAGACGTCGTTCTATGCAGCTAAAATGAGTTTAAATCGAATTTATTAATTTTTGGTAATTTTAAAAAAGGCAGATTTTTATATTGCCAGATTAAAAATGAGTGATTTTTATATTTGCCCAGGCTAAACTGTAGGAGATACAAATTTCTAAATATGCTTATTCTGGTGTCAGACGTCGTTCTATGCAGCTAAAATGAATTTAAAACGAATTTATTAATTTTTGGTAATTTTATAAATGCGAGATTTTTATAATTCTGCAGGCTAAACCGTAGGTGATACAAATTTCTAAATGTCCTTATTATTACTTGAGACGTCGTTCTATGCAGCTAAAATGAGTTTAAATCGAATTTATTAATTTTTGGTAATTTTAAAAAAGAGAGATTTTTATAATTGCCAGATTAAAAATGCGAGATTTTTATAATTGCCCAGGCTAAACTGTAGGAGATACAAATTTCTAAATATGCTTATTATGGTTTCAGACGTCGTTCTATACAGCTAAAATGAATTTAAAACGAATTTATTAATTTTTGGTAATTTTATAAATGCGAGATTTTTATAATTCTGCAGGCTAAACCGTAGGTGATACAAATTTCTAAATGTCCTTATTATTACTTGAGACGTCGTTCTATGCAGCTAAAATGAGGTTAAATCGAATTTATTAATTTTTGGTAATTTTAAAAAAGGCAGATTTTTATAATTGCCAGATTAAAAATGATAGATTTTTATAATTGCCCAGGCTAAACTGTAGGAGATACAAATTTCTAAATATGCTTATTATGGTTTCAGACGTCGTTCTATGCAGCTAAAATGAATTTAAAACGAATTTATTAATTTTTGGTAATTTTATAAATGCGAGATTTTTATAATTCTGCAGGCTAAACCGTAGGTGATACAAATTTCTAAATGCCCTTATTATTACTTAAGACGTCGTTCTATGCAGCTAAAATGAGTTTAAGCCGAATTTATTAATTTTTGGTAATTTTAAAAAAGAGAGATTTTTATTATTGCCAGATTAAATATGCGAGATGTTTATAATTGCCCAGGCTAAACTGTAGGAGATACAAATTTCTAAATATGGTTATTATGGTTTCACACGTCGTTCTATGCAGCTAGAATGAATTTAAAACGAATTTATTAATTTTTGGTAATTTTATAAATGCGTGATTTTTATAATTCCCCAGGCTAAACCGTAGGTGATACAAATTTTTAAATGTCCTTATTATTATTTAAGACGTCGTTCTATGCAGCTAAAATGGGTTTAAATCGAATTTATTAATTTTTGGTAATTTTAAAAAAGAGAGATTTTTATAATTGCCATATTAAAAATGCGAGATTTTTATAATTGCCCAGGCTAAACTGTAGGAGATACGCATTTCTAAATATGCTTATTGTGGTTTCAGACGTCGTTCTATGCAGCTAAAATGAATTTAAAGCGAATTTATTAATTTTTGGCAATTTTATAAATGCGAGATTTTTATAATTCCCCAGGCTAAACCGTAGGTGATACAAATTTCTAAATGTCCTTATTATTATTTAAGATGTCGTTCTATGCAGCTAAAATGAGTTTAAATCGAATTTATAAATTTTTGGTAATTTTAAAAAAGAGAGATTTTTATAATTGCCAGATTAAAAATGCAAGATTTTTATAATTGCCCAGGCTAAACCGTAGGAGATACAAATTTCTAAATATGCTTATTATGGTTTCAGGCGTCGTTCTTTGCAGCTAAAATGAATTTAAAACGAATTTATTAATTTTTGGTAATTTTATAAATGCGAGATTTTTATAATTCTGCAGGCTAAACCGTAGGTGATACAAATTTCTAAATGTCCTTATTATTACTTAAGACGTCGTTCTATGCAGCTAAAATGAGTTTAAATCGAATTTATTTATTTTTGGTAATTTTAAAAAAGAGAGATTTTTATAATCGCCAGATTAAAAATGCGAGATTTTTATAATTGCCCAGGCTAAACCGTAGGAGATACAAATTTCTAAATATGCTTATTATGGTTTCAGACGTCGTTCTATGCAGCTAAAATGAATTTAAAACGAATTTATTAATTTTTGGTAATTTTATAAATGCGAGATTTTTATAATTCTGCAGGCTAAACCGTAGGTGATACAAATTTCTAAATGTCCTTATTATTACTTAAGACGTCGTTCTATGCAGCTAAAATGAGTTTAAATCGAATTTATTAATTTTCGGTAATTTTAAAAAAGAGAGATTTTTATAATTGCCAGATTAAAAATGCGAGATTTTTATAATTGCCCAGGCTAAACTGTAGGAGATACAAATTTCTAAATATGCTTATTATGGTTTCAGACGTCGTTCTATGCAGCTAAAATGAATTTAAAACGAATTTATTAATTTTTGGTAATTTTATAAATGCGAGATTTTTATAATTCTGCAGGCTAAACCGTAGGTGATACAAATTTCTAAATGCCCTTATTATTACTTAAGACGTCGTTCTATGCAGCTAAAATGAGTTTAAGCCGAATTTATTAATTTTTGGTAATTTTAAAAAAGAGAGATTTTTATTATTGCCAGATTAAATATGCGAGATTTTTATAATTGCCCAGGCTAAACTGTAGGAGATACAAATTTCTAAATATGGTTATTATGGTTTCACACGTCGTTCTATGCAGCTAGAATGAATTTAAAACGAATTTATTAATTTTTGGTAATTTTATAAATGCGAGATTTTTATAATTCTGCAGGCTAAACCGTAGGTGATACAAATTTCTAAATGTCCTTATTATTACTTGAGACGTCGTTCTATGCAGCTAAAATGAGGTTAAATCGAATTTATTAATTTTTGGTAATTTTAAAAAAGGCAGATTTTTATAATTGCCAGATTAAAAATGATAGATTTTTATAATTGCCCAGGCTAAACTGTAGGAGATACAAATTTCTAAATATGCTTATTATGGTTTCAGACGTCGTTCTATGCAGCTAAAATGAATTTAAAACGAATTTATTAATTTTTGGTAATTTTATAAATGCGAGATTTTTATAATTCTGCAGGCTAAACCGTAGGTGATACAAATTTCTAAATGCCCTTATTATTACTTAAGACGTCGTTCTATGCAGCTAAAATGAGTTTAAGCCGAATTTATTAATTTTTGGTAATTTTAAAAAAGAGAGATTTTTATTATTGCCAGATTAAATATGCGAGATTTTTATAATTGCCCAGGCTAAACTGTAGGAGATACAAATTTCTAAATATGGTTATTATGGTTTCACACGTCGTTCTATGCAGCTAGAATGAATTTAAAACGAATTTATTAATTTTTGGTAATTTTATAAATGCGTGATTTTTATAATTCCCCAGGCTAAACCGTAGGTGATACAAATTTTTAAATGTCCTTATTATTATTTAAGACGTCGTTCTATGCAGCTAAAATGGGTTTAAATCGAATTTATTAATTTTTGGTAATTTTAAAAAAGAGAGATTTTTATAATTGCCATATTAAAAATGCGAGATTTTTATAATTGCCCAGGCTAAACTGTAGGAGATACGCATTTCTAAATATGCTTATTGTGGTTTCAGACGTCGTTCTATGCAGCTAAAATGAATTTAAAGCGAATTTATTAATTTTTGGCAATTTTATAAATGCGAGATTTTTATAATTCCCCAGGCTAAACCGTAGGTGATACAAATTTCTAAATGTCCTTATTATTATTTAAGATGTCGTTCTATGCAGCTAAAATGAGTTTAAATCGAATTTATAAATTTTTGGTAATTTTAAAAAAGAGAGATTTTTATAATTGCCAGATTAAAAATGCAAGATTTTTATAATTGCCCAGGCTAAACCGTAGGAGATACAAATTTCTAAATATGCTTATTATGGTTTCAGACGTCGTTCTTTGCAGCTAAAATGAATTTAAAACGAATTTATTAATTTTTGGTAATTTTATAAATGCGAGATTTTTATAATTCTGCAGGCTAAACCGTAGGTGATACAAATTTCTAAATGTCCTTATTATTACTTAAGACGTCGTTCTATGCAGCTAAAATGAGTTTAAATCGAATTTATTTATTTTTGGTAATTTTAAAAAAGAGAGATTTTTATAATCGCCAGATTAAAAATGCGAGATTTTTATAATTGCCCAGGCTAAACCGTAGGAGATACAAATTTCTAAATATGCTTATTATGGTTTCAGACGTCGTTCTATGCAGCTAAAATGAATTTAAAACGAATTTATTAATTTTTGGTAATTTTATAAATGCGAGATTTTTATAATTCTGCAGGCTAAACCGTAGGTGATACAAATTTCTAAATGTCCTTATTATTACTTAAGACGTCGTTCTATGCAGCTAAAATGAGTTTAAATCGAATTTATTAATTTTCGGTAATTTTAAAAAAGAGAGATTTTTATAATTGCCAGATTAAAAATGCGAGATTTTTATAATTGCCCAGGCTAAACTGTAGGAGATACAAATTTCTAAATATGCTTATTATGGTTTCAGACGTCGTTCTATTCAGCT
Source organism: Melanotus villosus (assembly GCA_963082815.1). NCBI lineage: Eukaryota > Metazoa > Arthropoda > Insecta > Coleoptera > Elateridae > Melanotus > Melanotus villosus. Next base: position 17,716,472 of record OY720427.1, read on the forward strand.
AAAATGAATTTAAAACGAATTTATTAATTTTTGGTAATTTTATAAATGCGAGATTTTTATAATTCTGCAGGCTAAACCGTAGGTGATACAAATTTCTAAATGTCCTTATTATTACTTAAGACGTCGTTCTATGCAGCTAAAATGAGTTTAAATCGAATTTATTTATTTTCGGTAATTTTAAAAAAGAGAGATTTTTATAATTGCCAGATTAAAAATGCGAGATTTTTATAATTGCCCAGGCTAAACTGTAGGAGATACAAATTTCTAAATATGCTTATTATGGTTTCAGACGTAGTTCTATGCAGCTAAAATGAATTTAAAACGAATTTATTAATTTTTGGTAATTTTATAAATGCGAGATTTTTATAATTCTGCAGGCTAAACCGTAGGTGATACAAATTTCTAAATGTCCTTATTATTACTTGAGACGTCGTTCTATGCAGCTAAAATGAGTTTAAATCGATTTTATTAATTTTTGGTAATTTTAAAAAAGGCAGATTTTTATAATTGCCAGATTAAAAATGCGAGATTTTTATAATTGCCCAGGCAAAACTGTAGGAGATACAAATTTCTAAATATGCTTATTATGGTTTCAGACGTCGTTCTATGCAGCTAAAATGAATTTAAAACGAATTTATTAATTTTTGGTAATTTTATAAATGCGAGATTTTTATAATTCTGCAGGCTAAACCGTAGGTGATACAAATTTCTAAATGCCCTTATTATTACTTAAGACGTCGTTCTATGCAGCTAAAATGAGTTTAAATCGAATTTATTAATTTTTGGTAATTTTAAAAAAGGCAGATTTTTATAATTGCCAGATTAAAAATGCGAGATTTTTATAATTGCCCAGGCTAAACTGTAGGAGATACAAATTTCTAAATATGCTTATTATGGTTTCAGACGTCGATCTAGGCAGCTAAAATGAATTTAAAACGAATTTATTAATTTTTGGTAATTTTATAAATGCGAGATTTTTATAATTCTGCAGGCTAAACCGTAGGTGATACAAATTTCTAAATTTCCTTATTATTACTTAAGACGTCGTTCTATGCAGCTAAAATGAGTTTAAATCGAATTTATTAATTTTTGGTAATTTTAAAAAAGGCAGATTTTTATAATTGCCAGATTAAAAATGCGAGATTTTTATAATTGCCCAGGCAAAACTGTAGGAGATACAAATTTCTAAATATGCTTATTATGGTTTCACACGTCGTTCTATACAGCTAAAATGAATTTAAAACGAATTTCTTAATTTTTGGTAATTTTATAAATGCGAGATTTTTATAATTCTGCAGGCTAAACCGTAGGTGATACAAATTTCTAAATGTCCTTATTATTACTTAAGACGTCGTTCTATGCAGCTAAAATGAGTTTAAATCGAATTTATTAATTTTCGGTAATTTTAAAAAAGAGAGATATTTATAATTGCCAGATTAAAAATGCGAGATTTTTATAATTGCCCAGGCTAAACTGTAGGAGATACAAATTTCTAAATATGCTTATTATGGTTTCAGACGTCGTTCTATACAGCTAAAATGAATTTAAAACGAATTTATTAATTTTTGGTAATTTTATAAATGCGAGATTTTTATAATTCTGCAGGCTAAACCGTAGGTGATACAAATTTCTAAATGTCCTTATTATTACTTGAGACGTCGTTCTATGCAGCTAAAATGAGTTTAAATCGAATTTATTAATTTTTGGTAATTTTAAAAAAGGCAGATTTTTATAATTGCCAGATTAAAAATGCGAGATTTTTATAATTGCCCAGGCTAAACTGTAGGAGATACAAATTTCTAAATATGCTTATTATGGTTTCAGACGTCGTTCTATGCAGCTAAAATGAATTTAAAACGAATTTATTAATTTTTGGTAATTTTATAAATGCGAGATTTTTATAATTCTGCAGGCAAAACCGTAGGTGATACAAATTTCTAAATGTCCTTATTATTACTTAAGACGTCGTTCTATGCAGCTAAAATGAGTTTAAATCGAATTTATTAATTTTTGGTAATTTTAAAAAAGAGAGATTTTTATAATTGTCAGATTAAAAATTCGAGATTTTTATAATTGCCCAGGCTAAACTGTAGGAGATACAAATTTCTAAATATGCTTATTATGGTTTCAGACGTCGTTCTATACAGCTAAGATGAATTTAAAACGAATTTATTAATTTTTGGTAATTTTATAAATGCGAGATTTTTATAATTCTGCAGGCTAAACCGTAGGTGATACAAATTTCTAAATGTCCTTATTATTACTTAAGACGTCGTTCTATGCAGCTAAAATGAGTTTAAATCGAATTTATTAATTTTTGGTAATTTTAAAAAAGGCAGATTTTTATAATTGCCAGATTAAAAATGCGAGATTTTTATAATTGCCCAGCCTAAACTGTAGGAGATACAAATTTCTAAATATGCTTATTATGGTTTCAGACGTCGTTCTATGCAGCTAAAATGAATTTAAAACGAATTTATTAATTTTTGGTAATTTTATAAATGCGAGATTTTTATAATTCTGCAGGCTAAACCGTAGGTGATACAAATTTCTAAATGTCCTTATTATTACTTGAGACGTCGTTCTATGCAGCTATAATGAGTTTAAATCGAATTTATTAATTTTTGGTAATTTTAAAAAAGGCAGATTTTTATATTGCCAGATTAAAAATGAGTGATTTTTATATTTGCCCAGGCTAAACTGTAGGAGATAAAAATTTCTAAATATGCTTATTCTGGTGTCAGACGTCGTTCTATACAGCTAAAATGAATTTAAAACGAATTTATTAATTTTTGGTAATTTTATAAATGCGAGATTTTTATAATTCTGCAGGCTAAACCGTAGGTGATACAAATTTCTAAATGTCCTTATTATTACTTAAGACGTCGTTCTATGCAGCTAAAATGAGTTTAAATCGAATTTATTAATTTTTGGTAATTTTAAAAAAGAGAGATTTTTATAATTGCCCAGGCTAAACTGTAGGAGATACAAATTTCTAAATATGCTTATTATGGTTTCAGACGTCGTTCTATACAGCTAAAATGAATTTAAAACGAATTTATTAATTTTTGGTAATTTTATAAATGCGAGATTTTTATAATTCTGCAGGCTAAACCGTAGGTGATACAAATTTCTAAATGTCCTTATTATTACTTGAGACGTCGTTCTATGCAGCTAAAATGAGGTTAAATCGAATTTATTAATTTTTGGTAATTTTAAAAAAGGCAGATTTTTATAATTGCCAGATTAAAAATGCTAGATTTTTATAATTGCCCAGGCTAAACTGTAGGAGATACAAATTTCTAAATATGCTTATTATGGTTTCAGACGTCGTTCTATGCAGCTAAAATGAATTTAAAACGAATTTATTAATTTTTGGTAATTTTATAAATGCGAGATTTTTATAATTCTGCAGGCTAAACCGTAGGTGATACAAATTTCTAAATGTCCTTATTATTACTTGAGACGTCGTTCTATGCAGCTAAAATGAGTTTAAATCGAATTTATTAATTTTTGGTAATTTTAAAAAAGGCAGATTTTTATAATTGCCAGATTAAAAATGCGAGATTTTTATAATTGCCCAGGCTAAACTGTAGGAGATACAAATTTCTAAATATGCTTATTATGGTTTCAGACGTCGTTCTATGCAGCTAAAATGAATTTAAAACGAATTTATTAATTTTTGGTAATTTTATAAATGCGAGATTTTTATAATTCTGCAGGCAAAACCGTAGGTGATACAAATTTCTAAATGTCCTTATTATTACTTAAGACGTCGTTCTATGCAGCTAAAATGAGTTTAAATCGAATTTATTAATTTTTGGTAATTTTAAAAAAGAGAGATTTTTATAATTGTCAGATTAAAAATTCGAGATTTTTATAATTGCCCAGGCTAAACTGTAGGAGATACAAATTTCTAAATATGCTTATTATGGTTTCAGACGTCGTTCTATACAGCTAAGATGAATTTAAAACGAATTTATTAATTTTTGGTAATTTTATAAATGCGAGATTTTTATAATTCTGCAGGCTAAACCGTAGGTGATACAAATTTCTAAATGTCCTTATTATTACTTAAGACGTCGTTCTATGCAGCTAAAATGAGTTTAAATCGAATTTATTAATTTTTGGTAATTTTAAAAAAGGCAGATTTTTATAATTGCCAGATTAAAAATGCGAGATTTTTATAATTGCCCAGCCTAAACTGTAGGAGATACAAATTTCTAAATATGCTTATTATGGTTTCAGACGTCGTTCTATGCAGCTAAAATGAATTTAAAACGAATTTATTAATTTTTGGTAATTTTATAAATGCGAGATTTTTATAATTCTGCAGGCTAAACCGTAGGTGATACAAATTTCTAAATGTCCTTATTATTACTTGAGACGTCGTTCTATGCAGCTATAATGAGTTTAAATCGAATTTATTAATTTTTGGTAATTTTAAAAAAGGCAGATTTTTATATTGCCAGATTAAAAATGAGTGATTTTTATATTTGCCCAGGCTAAACTGTAGGAGATAAAAATTTCTAAATATGCTTATTCTGGTGTCAGACGTCGTTCTATACAGCTAAAATGAATTTAAAACGAATTTATTAATTTTTGGTAATTTTATAAATGCGAGATTTTTATAATTCTGCAGGCTAAACCGTAGGTGATACAAATTTCTAAATGTCCTTATTATTACTTAAGACGTCGTTCTATGCAGCTAAAATGAGTTTAAATCGAATTTATTAATTTTTGGTAATTTTAAAAAAGAGAGATTTTTATAATTGCCCAGGCTAAACTGTAGGAGATACAAATTTCTAAATATGCTTATTATGGGTTCAGACGTCGTTCTATACAGCTAAAATGAATTTAAAACGAATTTATTAATTTTTGGTAATTTTATAAATGCGAGATTTTTATAATTCTGCAGGCTAAACCGTAGGTGATACAAATTTCTAAATGTCCTTATTATTACTTGAGACGTCGTTCTATGCAGCTAAAATGAGGTTAAATCGAATTTATTAATTTTTGGTAATTTTAAAAAAGGCAGATTTTTATAATTGCCAGATTAAAAATGCTAGATTTTTATAATTGCCCAGGCTAAACTGTAGGAGATACAAATTTCTAAATATGCTTATTATGGTTTCAGACGTCGTTCTATGCAGCTAAAATGAATTTAAAACGAATTTATTAATTTTTGGTAATTTTATAAATGCGAGATTTTTATAATTCTGCAGGCTAAACCGTAGGTGATACAAATTTCTAAATGCCCTTATTATTACTTAAGACGTCGTTCTATGCAGCTAAAATGAGTTTAAATCGAATTTATTAATTTTTGGTAATTTTAAAAAAGGCAGATTTTTATAATTGCCAGATTAAAAATGCGAGATTTTTATAATTGCCCAGGCTAAACTGTAGGAGATACAAATTTCTAAATATGCTTATTATGGTTTCAGACGTCGATCTAGGCAGCTAAAATGAATTTAAAACGAATTTATTAATTTTTGGTAATTTTATAAATGCGAGATTTTTATAATTCTGCAGGCTAAACCGTAGGTGATACAAATTTCTAAATTTCCTTATTATTACTTAAGACGTCGTTCTATGCAGCTAAAATGAGTTTAAATCGAATTTATTAATTTTTGGTAATTTTAAAAAAGGCAGATTTTTGTAATTGCCAAATTAAAAATGCGAGATTTTTATAATTGCCCAGGCAAAACTGTAGGAGATACAAATTTCTAAATATGCTTATTATGGTTTCACACGTCGTTCTATGCAGCTAAAATGAATTTAAAACGAATTTCTTAATTTTTGGTAATTTTATAAATGCGAGATTTTTATAATTCTGCAGGCTAAACCGTAGGTGATACAAATTTCTAAATGTCCTTATTATTACTTAAAACGTCGTTCTATGCAGCTAAAATGAGTTTAAATCGAATTTATTAATTTTTGGTAATTTTAAAAAAGAGAGATTTTTATAATTGCCTGATTAAAAATTGCGAGATTTTTATAATTGCCTAGGCTAAACTGTAGGAGATACAAATTTCTAAATATGCTTATTATGGTTTCAGACGTCGTTCTATGCAGCTAAAATGAATTTAAAACGAATTTATTAATTTTTGGTAATTTTATAAATGCGAGATTTTTATAATTCTGCAGGCTAAACCGTAGGTGATACAAATTTCTAAATGTCCTTATTATTACTTGAGACGTCGTTCTATGCAGCTAAAATGAGTTTAAATCGAATTTATTAATTTTTGGTAATTTTAAAAAAGGCAGATTTTTATAATTGCCAGATTAAAAATGCGAGATTTTTATAATTGCCCAGGCTAAACTGTAGGAGATACAAATTTCTAAATATGCTTATTATGGTTTCAGACGTCGTTCTATGCAGCTAAAATGAATTTAAAACGAATTTATTAATTTTTGGTAATTTTATAAATGCGAGATTTTTATAATTCTGCAGGCAAAACCGTAGGTGATACAAATTTCTAAATGTCCTTATTATTACTTAAGACGTCGTTCTATGCAGCTAAAATGAGTTTAAATCGAATTTATTAATTTTTGGTAATTTTAAAAAAGAGAGATTTTTATAATTGTCAGATTAAAAATTCGAGATTTTTATAATTGCCCAGGCTAAACTGTAGGAGATACAAATTTCTAAATATGCTTATTATGGTTTCAGACGTCGTTCTATACAGCTAAGATGAATTTAAAACGAATTTATTAATTTTTGGTAATTTTATAAATGCGAGATTTTTATAATTCTGCAGGCTAAACCGTAGGTGATACAAATTTCTAAATGTCCTTATTATTACTTAAGACGTCGTTCTATGCAGCTAAAATGAGTTTAAATCGAATTTATTAATTTTTGGTAATTTTAAAAAAGGCAGATTTTTATAATTGCCAGATTAAAAATGCGAGATTTTTATAATTGCCCAGCCTAAACTGTAGGAGATACAAATTTCTAAATATGCTTATTATGGTTTCAGACGTCGTTCTATACAGCTAAAATGAATTTAAAACGAATTTATTAATTTTTGGTAATTTTATAAATGCGACATTTTTATAATTCTGCAGGCTAAACCGTAGGTGATACAAATTTCTAAATGTCCTTATTATTACTTGAGACGTCGTTCTATGCAGCTAAAATGAGTTTAAATCGAATTTATTAATTTTTGGTAATTTTAAAAAAGGCAGATTTTTATATTGCCAGATTAAAAATGAGTGATTTTTATATTTGCCCAGGCTAAACTGTAGGAGATACAAATTTCTAAATATGCTTATTCTGGTGTCAGACGTCGTTCTATACAGCTAAAATGAATTTAAAACGAATTTATTAATTTTTGGTAATTTTATAAATGCGAGATTTTTATAATTCTGCAGGCTAAACCGTAGGTGATACAAATTTCTAAATGTCCTTATTATTACTTAAGACGTCGTTCTATGCAGCTAAAATGAGTTTAAATCGAATTTATTAATTTTTGGTAATTTTAAAAAAGAGAGATTTTTATAATTGCCAGATTAAAAATGCGAGATTTTTATAATTGCCCAGGCTAAACTGTAGGAGATACAAATTTCTAAATATGCTTATTATGGTTTCAGACGTCGTTCTATACAGCTAAAATGAATTTAAAACGAATTTATTAATTTTTGGTAATTTTATAAATGCGAGATTTTTATAATTCTGCAGGCTAAACCGTAGGTGATACAAATTTCTAAATGTCCTTATTATTACTTGAGACGTCGTTCTATGCAGCTAAAATGAGGTTAAATCGAATTTATTAATTTTTGGTAATTTTAAAAAAGGCAGATTTTTATAATTGCCAGATTAAAAATGCTAGATTTTTATAATTGCCCAGGCTAAACTGTAGGAGATACAAATTTCTAAATATGCTTATTATGGTTTCAGACGTCGTTCTATGCAGCTAAAATGAATTTAAAACGAATTTATTAATTTTTGGTAATTTTATAAATGCGAGATTTTTATAATTCTGCAGGTTAAACCGTAGGTGATACAAATTTCTAAATGTCCTTATTATTACTTAAGACGTCGTTCTATGCAGCTAAAATGAGTTTAAGCCGAATTTATTTATTTTTGGTAATTTTAAAAAAGAGAGATTTTTATTATTGCCAGATTAAAAATGCGAGATTTTTATAATTGCCCAGGCTAAACTGTAGGAGATACAAATTTCTAAATATGGTTATTATGGTTTCACACGTCCTTCTATGCAGCTAGAATGAATTTAAAACGAATTTATTAATTTTTGGTAATTTTATAAATGCGTGATTTTTATAATTCCCCAGGCTAAACCGTAGGTGATACAAATTTCTAAATGTCCTTATTATTACTTAAGACGTCGTTCTATGCAGCTAAAATGAGTTTAAATCGAATTTATTAATTTTTGGTAATTTTAAAAAAGAGAGATTTTTATAATTGTCAGATTAAAAATTCGAGATTTTTATAATTGCCCAGGCTAAACTGTAGGAGATACAAATTTCTAAATATGCTTATTATGGTTTCAGACGTCGTTCTATACAGCTAAGAAGAATTTAAAACGAATTTATTAATTTTTGGTAATTTTATAAATGCGAGATTTTTATAATTCTGCAGGCTAAACCGTAGGTGATACAAATTTCTAAATGTCCTTATTATTACTTAAGACGTCGTTCTATGCAGCTAAAATGAGTTTAAATCGAATTTATTAATTTTTGGTAATTTTAAAAAAGGCAGATTTTTATAATTGCCAGATTAAAAATGCGAGATTTTTATAATTGCCCAGCCTAAACTGTAGGAGATACAAATTTCTAAATATGCTTATTATGGTTTCAGACGTCGTTCTATGCAGCTAAAATGAATTTAAAACGAATTTATTAATTTTTGGTAATTTTATAAATGCGAGATTTTTATAATTCTGCAGGCTAAACCGTAGGTGATACAAATTTCTAAATGTCCTTATTATTACTTGAGACGTCGTTCTATGCAGCTATAATGAGTTTAAATCGAATTTATTAATTTTTGGTAATTTTAAAAAAGGCAGATTTTTATATTGCCAGATTAAAAATGAGTGATTTTTATATTTGCCCAGGCTAAACTGTAGGAGATAAAAATTTCTAAATATGCTTATTCTGGTGTCAGACGTCGTTCTATACAGCTAAAATGAATTTAAAACGAATTTATTAATTTTTGGTAATTTTATAAATGCGAGATTTTTATAATTCTGCAGGCTAAACCGTAGGTGATACAAATTTCTAAATGTCCTTATTATTACTTAAGACGTCGTTCTATGCAGCTAAAATGAGTTTAAATCGAATTTATTAATTTTTGGTAATTTTAAAAAAGAGAGATTTTTATAATTGCCCAGGCTAAACTGTAGGAGATACAAATTTCTAAATATGCTTATTATGGTTTCAGACGTCGTTCTATACAGCTAAAATGAATTTAAAACGAATTTATTAATTTTTGGTAATTTTATAAATGCGAGATTTTTATAATTCTGCAGGCTAAACCGTAGGTGATACAAATTTCTAAATGTCCTTATTATTACTTGAGACGTCGTTCTATGCAGCTAAAATGAGGTTAAATCGAATTTATTAATTTTTGGTAATTTTAAAAAAGGCAGATTTTTATAATTGCCAGATTAAAAATGCTAGATTTTTATAATTGCCCAGGCTAAACTGTAGGAGATACAAATTTCTAAATATGCTTATTATGGTTTCAGACGTCGTTCTATGCAGCTAAAATGAATTTAAAACGAATTTATTAATTTTTGGTAATTTTATAAATGCGAGATTTTTATAATTCTGCAGGCTAAACCGTAGGTGATACAAATTTCTAAATGTCCTTATTATTACTTGAGACGTCGTTCTATGCAGCTAAAATGAGTTTAAATCGAATTTATTAATTTTTGGTAATTTTAAAAAAGGCAGATTTTTATAATTGCCAGATTAAAAATGCGAGATTTTTATAATTGCCCAGGCTAAACTGTAGGAGATACAAATTTCTAAATATGCTTATTATGGTTTCAGACGTCGTTCTATGCAGCTAAAATGAATTTAAAACGAATTTATTAATTTTTGGTAATTTTATAAATGCGAGATTTTTATAATTCTGCAGGCAAAACCGTAGGTGATACAAATTTCTAAATGTCCTTATTATTACTTAAGACGTCGTTCTATGCAGCTAAAATGAGTTTAAATCGAATTTATTAATTTTTGGTAATTTTAAAAAAGAGAGATTTTTATAATTGTCAGATTAAAAATTCGAGATTTTTATAATTGCCCAGGCTAAACTGTAGGAGATACAAATTTCTAAATATGCTTATTATGGTTTCAGACGTCGTTCTATACAGCTAAGATGAATTTAAAACGAATTTATTAATTTTTGGTAATTTTATAAATGCGAGATTTTTATAATTCTGCAGGCTAAACCGTAGGTGATACAAATTTCTAAATGTCCTTATTATTACTTAAGACGTCGTTCTATGCAGCTAAAATGAGTTTAAATCGAATTTATTAATTTTTGGTAATTTTAAAAAAGGCAGATTTTTATAATTGCCAGATTAAAAATGCGAGATTTTTATAATTGCCCAGCCTAAACTGTAGGAGATACAAATTTCTAAATATGCTTATTATGGTTTCAGACGTCGTTCTATGTAGCTAAAATGAATTTAAAACGAATTTATTAATTTTTGGTAATTTTATAAATGCGAGATTTTTATAATTCTGCAGGCTAAACCGTAGGTGATACAAATTTCTAAATGTCCTTATTATTACTTGAGACGTCGTTCTATGCAGCTATAATGAGTTTAAATCGAATTTATTAATTTTTGGTAATTTTAAAAAAGGCAGATTTTTATATTGCCAGATTAAAAATGAGTGATTTTTATATTTGCCCAGGCTAAACTGTAGGAGATAAAAATTTCTAAATATGCTTATTCTGGTGTCAGACGTCGTTCTATACAGCTAAAATGAATTTAAAACGAATTTATTAATTTTTGGTAATTTTATAAATGCGAGATTTTTATAATTCTGCAGGCTAAACCGTAGGTGATACAAATTTCTAAATGTCCTTATTATTACTTAAGACGTCGTTCTATGCAGCTAAAATGAGTTTAAATCGAATTTATTAATTTTTGGTAATTTTAAAAAAGAGAGATTTTTATAATTGCCCAGGCTAAACTGTAGGAGATACAAATTTCTAAATATGCTTATTATGGTTTCAGACGTCGTTCTATACAGCTAAAATGAATTTAAAACGAATTTATTAATTTTTGGTAATTTTATAAATGCGAGATTTTTATAATTCTGCAGGCTAAACCGTAGGTGATACAAATTTCTAAATGTCCTTATTATTACTTGAGACGTCGTTCTATGCAGCTAAAATGAGGTTAAATCGAATTTATTAATTTTTGGTAATTTTAAAAAAGGCAGATTTTTATAATTGCCAGATTAAAAATGCTAGATTTTTATAATTGCCCAGGCTAAACTGTAGGAGATACAAATTTCTAAATATGCTTATTATGGTTTCAGACGTCGTTCTATGAAGCTAAAATGAATTTAAAACGAATTTATTAATTTTTGGTAATTTTATAAATGCGAGATTTTTATAATTCTGCAGGCTAAACCGTAGGTGATACAAATTTCTAAATGCCCTTATTATTACTTAAGACGTCGTTCTATGCAGCTAAAATGAGTTTAAATCGAATTTATTAATTTTTGGTAATTTTAAAAAAGGCAGATTTTTATAATTGCCAGATTAAAAATGCGAGATTTTTATAATTGCCCAGGCTAAACTGTAGGAGATACAAATTTCTAAATATGCTTATTATGGTTTCAGACGTCGATCTAGGCAGCTAAAATGAATTTAAAACGAATTTATTAATTTTTGGTAATTTTATAAATGCGAGATTTTTATAATTCTGCAGGCTAAACCGTAGGTGATACAAATTTCTAAATTTCCTTATTATTACTTAAGACGTCGTTCTATGCAGCTAAAATGAGTTTAAATCGAATTTATTAATTTTTGGTAATTTTAAAAAAGGCAGATTTTTGTAATTGCCAAATTAAAAATGCGAGATTTTTATAATTGCCCAGGCAAAACTGTAGGAGATACAAATTTCTAAATATGCTTATTATGGTTTCACACGTCGTTCTATGCAGCTAAAATGAATTTAAAACGAATTTCTTAATTTTTGGTAATTTTATAAATGCGAGATTTTTATAATTCTGCAGGCTAAACCGTAGGTGATACAAATTTCTAAATGTCCTTATTATTACTTAAAACGTCGTTCTATGCAGCTAAAATGAGTTTAAATCGAATTTATTAATTTTTGGTAATTTTAAAAAAGAGAGATTTTTATAATTGCCTGATTAAAAATTGCGAGATTTTTATAATTGCCTAGGCTAAACTGTAGGAGATACAAATTTCTAAATATGCTTATTATGGTTTCAGACGTCGTTCTATGCAGCTAAAATGAATTTAAAACGAATTTATTAATTTTTGGTAATTTTATAAATGCGAGATTTTTATAATTCTGCAGGCTAAACCGTAGGTGATACAAATTTCTAAATGTCCTTATTATTACTTGAGACGTCGTTCTATGCAGCTAAAATGAGTTTAAATCGAATTTATTAATTTTTGGTAATTTTAAAAAAGGCAGATTTTTATAATTGCCAGATTAAAAATGCGAGATTTTTATAATTGCCCAGGCTAAACTGTAGGAGATACAAATTTCTAAATATGCTTATTATGGTTTCAGACGTCGTTCTATGCAGCTAAAATGAATTTAAAACGAATTTATTAATTTTTGGTAATTTTATAAATGCGAGATTTTTATAATTCTGCAGGCAAAACCGTAGGTGATACAAATTTCTAAATGTCCTTATTATTACTTAAGACGTCGTTCTATGCAGCTAAAATGAGTTTAAATCGAATTTATTAATTTTTGGTAATTTTAAAAAAGAGAGATTTTTATAATTGTCAGATTAAAAATTCGAGATTTTTATAATTGCCCAGGCTAAACTGTAGGAGATACAAATTTCTAAATATGCTTATTATGGTTTCAGACGTCGTTCTATACAGCTAAGATGAATTTAAAACGAATTTATTAATTTTTGGTAATTTTATAAATGCGAGATTTTTATAATTCTGCAGGCTAAACCGTAGGTGATACAAATTTCTAAATGTCCTTATTATTACTTAAGACGTCGTTCTATGCAGCTAAAATGAGTTTAAATCGAATTTATTAATTTTTGGTAATTTTAAAAAAGGCAGATTTTTATAATTGCCAGATTAAAAATGCGAGATTTTTATAATTGCCCAGCCTAAACTGTAGGAGATACAAATTTCTAAATATGCTTATTATGGTTTCAGACGTCGTTCTATACAGCTAAAATGAATTTAAAACGAATTTATTAATTTTTGGTAATTTTATAAATGCGACATTTTTATAATTCTGCAGGCTAAACCGTAGGTGATACAAATTTCTAAATGTCCTTATTATTACTTGAGACGTCGTTCTATGCAGCTAAAATGAGTTTAAATCGAATTTATTAATTTTTGGTAATTTTAAAAAAGGCAGATTTTTATATTGCCAGATTAAAAATGAGTGATTTTTATATTTGCCCAGGCTAAACTGTAGGAGATACAAATTTCTAAATATGCTTATTCTGGTGTCAGACGTCGTTCTATACAGCTAAAATGAATTTAAAACGAATTTATTAATTTTTGGTAATTTTATAAATGCGAGATTTTTATAATTCTGCAGGCTAAACCGTAGGTGATACAAATTTCTAAATGTCCTTATTATTACTTAAGACGTCGTTCTATGCAGCTAAAATGAGTTTAAATCGAATTTATTAATTTTTGGTAATTTTAAAAAAGAGAGATTTTTATAATTGCCAGATTAAAAATGCGAGATTTTTATAATTGCCCAGGCTAAACTGTAGGAGATACAAATTTCTAAATATGCTTATTATGGTTTCAGACGTCGTTCTATACAGCTAAAATGAATTTAAAACGAATTTATTAATTTTTGGTAATTTTATAAATGCGAGATTTTTATAATTCTGCAGGCTAAACCGTAGGTGATACAAATTTCTAAATGTCCTTATTATTACTTGAGACGTCGTTCTATGCAGCTAAAATGAGGTTAAATCGAATTTATTAATTTTTGGTAATTTTAAAAAAGGCAGATTTTTATAATTGCCAGATTAAAAATGCTAGATTTTTATAATTGCCCAGGCTAAACTGTAGGAGATACAAATTTCTAAATATGCTTATTATGGTTTCAGACGTCGTTCTATGCAGCTAAAATGAATTTAAAACGAATTTATTAATTTTTGGTAATTTTATAAATGCGAGATTTTTATAATTCTGCAGGTTAAACCGTAGGTGATACAAATTTCTAAATGTCCTTATTATTACTTAAGACGTCGTTCTATGCAGCTAAAATGAGTTTAAGCCGAATTTATTTATTTTTGGTAATTTTAAAAAAGAGAGATTTTTATTATTGCCAGATTAAAATGCGAGATTTTTATAATTGCCCAGGCTAAACTGTAGGAGATACAAATTTCTAAATATGGTTATTATGGTTTCACACGTCCTTCTATGCAGCTAGAATGAATTTAAAACGAATTTATTAATTTTTGGTAATTTTATAAATGCGTGATTTTTATAATTCCCCAGGCTAAACCGTAGGTGATACAAATTTCTAAATGTCCTTATTATTATTTAAGACGTCGTTCTATGCAGCTAAAATGGGTTTAAATCGAATTTATTAATTTTTGGTAATTTTAAAAAAGAGAGATTTTTATAATTGCCATATTAAAAATGCGAGATTTTTATAATTGCCCAGGCTAAACTGTAGGAGATACGCATTTCTAAATATGCTTATTGTGGTTTCAGACGTCGTTCTATGCAGCTAAAATGAATTTAAAGCGAATTTATTAATTTTTGGCAATTTTATAAATGCGAGATTTTTATAATTCCCCAGGCTAAACCGTAGGTGATACAAATTTCTAAATGTCCTTATTATTATTTAAGATGTCGTTCTATGCAGCTAAAATGAGTTTAAATCGAATTTATTAATTTTTGGTAATTTTAAAAAAGAGAGATTTTTATAATTGCCAGATTAAAAATGCAAGATTTTTATAATTGCCCAGGCTAAACCGAAGGAGATACAAATTTCTAAATATGCTTATTATGGTTTCAGACGTCGTTCTTTGCAGCTAAAATGAATTTAAAACGAATTTATTAATTTTTGGTAATTTTATAAATGCGAGATTTTTATAATTCTGCAGGCTAAACCGTAGGTGATACAAATTTCTAAATGTCCTTATTATTACTTAAGACGTCGTTCTATGCAGCTAAAATGAGTTTAAATCGAATTTATTAATTTTCGGTAATTTTAAAAAAGAGAGATTTTTATAATTGCCAGATTAAAAATGCGAGATTTTTATAATTGCCCAGGCTAAACTGTAGGAGATACAAATTTCTAAATATGCTTATTATGGTTTCAGACGTCGTTCTATTCAGCTAAAATGAATTTAAAACGAATTTATTAATTTTTGGTAATTTTATAAATGCGAGATTTTTATAATTCTGCAGGCTAAACCGTAGGTGATACAAATTTCTAAATGTCCTTATTATTACTTGAGACGTCGTTCTATGCAGCTAAAATGAGTTTAAATCGGATTTATTAATTTTTGGTAATTTTAAAAAAGGCAGATTTTTATAATTGCCAGATTAAAAATGCGAGATTTTTATAATTGCCCAGGCAAAACTGTAGGAGATACAAATTTCTAAATATGCTTATTATGGTTTCAGACGTCGTTCTATGTAGCTAAAATGAATTTAAAACGAATTTATTAATTTTTGGTAATTTTATAAATGCGAGATTTTTATAATTCTGCAGGCTAAACCGTAGGTGATACAAATTTCTAAATGCCCTTATTATTACTTAAGACGCCGTTCTATGCAGCTAAAATGAGTTTAAATCGAATTTATTAATTTTTGGTAATTTTAAAAAAGGCAGATTTTTATAATTGCCAGATTAAAAATGCGAGATTTTTATAATTGCCCAGGCAAAACTGTAGGAGATACAAATTTCTAAATATGCTTATTATGGTTTCACACGTCGTTCTATGCAGCTAAAATGAATTTAAAACGAATTTATTAATTTTTGGTAATTTTATAAATGCGAGATTTTTATAATTCTGCAGGCTAAACCGTAGGTGATACAAATTTCTAAATGTCCTTATTATTACTTGAGACGTCGTTCTATCCAGCTAAAATGAGTTTAAATCGAATTTATTAATTTTTGGTAATTTTAAAAAAGAGAGATTTTTATAATTACCAGATTAAAAATGCGAGATTTTTATAATTGCCCAGGCTAAACTGTAGGAGATACAAATTTCTAAATATGCTTATTATGGTTTCAGACGTCGTTCTATGCAGCTAAAATGAATTTAAAACGAATTTATTAATTTTTGGTAATTTTATAAATGCGAGATTTTTATAATTCTGCAGGCTAAACCGTAGGTGATACAAATTTCTAAATGTCCTTATTATTACTTGAGACGTCGTTCTATGCAGCTAAAATGAGTTTAAATCGAATTTATTAATTTTTGGTAATTTTAAAAAAGAGAGATTTTTATAATTGTCAGATTAAAAATTCGAGATTTTTATAATTGCCCAGGCTAAACTGTAGGAGATACAAATTTCTAAATATGCTTATTATGGTGTCAGACGTCGTTCTATACAGCTAAAATGAATTTAAAACGAATTTATTAATTTTTGGTAATTTTATAAATGCGAGATTTTTATAATTCTGCAGGCTAAACCGTAGGTGATACAAATTTCTAAATGTCCTTATTATTACTTAAGACGTCGTTCTATGCAGCTAAAATGAGTTTAAATCGAATTTATTAATTTTTGGTAATTTTAAAAAAGGCAGATTTTTATAATTGCCAGATTAAAAATGCGAGATTTTTATAATTGCCTAGCCTAAACTGTAGGAGATACAAATTTCTAAATATGCTTATTATGGTTTCAGACGTCGTTCTATGCAGCTAAAATTCATTTAAAACGAATTTATTAATTTTTGGTAATTTTATAAATGCGAGATTTTTATAATTCTGCAGGCTAAACCGTAGGTGATACAAATTTCTAAATGTCCTTATTATTACTTGAGACGTCGTTCTATGCAGCTAAAATGAGTTTAAATCGAATTTATTAATTTTTGGTAATTTTAAAAAAGGCAGATTTTTATATTGCCAGATTAAAAATGAGTGATTTTTATATTTGCCCAGGCTAAACTGTAGGAGATACAAATTTCTAAATATGCTTATTCTGGTGTCAGACGTCGTTCTATGCAGCTAAAATTCATTTAAAACGAATTTATTAATTTTTGGTAATTTTAAAAATGCGAGATTTTTATAATTCTGCAGGCTAAACCGTAGGTGAAACAAATTTCTAAATGTCCTTATTATTACTTGAGACGTCGTTCTATGCAGCTAAAATGAGTTTAAATCGAATTTATTTATTTTTGGTAATTTTAAAAAAGAGAGATTTTTATTATTGCCAGATTAAAAATGCGAGATTTTTATAATTGCCCAGGCTAAACTGTAGGAGATACAAATTTCTAAATATGGTTATTATGGTTTCACACGTCGTTCTATGCAGCTAGAATGAATTTAAAACGAATTTATTAATTTTTGGTAATTTTATAAATGCGTGATTTTTATAATTCCCCAGGCTAAACCGTAGGTGATACAAATTTCTAAATGTCCTTATTATTATTTAAGACGTCGTTCTATGCAGCTAAAATGGGTTTAAATCGAATTTATTAATTTTTGGTAATTTTAAAAAAGAGAGATTTTTATAATTGCCATATTAAAAATGCGAGATTTTTATAATTGCCCAGGCTAAACTGTAGGAGATACGCATTTCTAAATATGCTTATTGTGGTTTCAGACGTCGTTCTATGCAGCTAAAATGAATTTAAAGCGAATTTATTAATTTTTGGCAATTTTATAAATGCGAGATTTTTATAATTCCCCAGGCTAAACCGTAGGTGATACAAATTTCTAAATGTCCTTATTATTATTTAAGATGTCGTTCTATGCAGCTAAAATGAGTTTAAATCGAATTTATTAATTTTTGGTAATTTTAAAAAAGAGAGATTTTTATAATTGCCAGATTAAAAATGCAAGATTTTTATAATTGCCCAGGCTAAACCGTAGGAGATACAAATTTCTAAATATGCTTATTATGGTTTCAGACGTCGTTCTTTCCAGCTAAAATGAATTTAAAACGAATTTATTAATTTTTGGTAATTTTATAAATGCGAGATTTTTATAATTCTGCAGGCTAAACCGTAGGTGATACAAATTTCTAAATGTCCTTATTATTACTTAAGACGTCGTTCTATGCAGCTAAAATGAGTTTAAATCGAATTTATTTATTTTTGGTAATTTTAAAAAAGAGAGATTTTTATAATTGCCAGATTAAAAATGCGAGATTTTTATAATTGCCCAGGCTAAACCGTAGGAGATACAAATTTCTAAATATGCTTATTATGGTTTCAGACGTCGTTCTATGCAGCTAAAATGAATTTAAAACGAATTTATTAATTTTTGGTAATTTTATAAATGCGAGATTTTTATAATTCTGCAGGCTAAACCGTAGGTGATACAAATTTCTAAATGTCCTTATTATTACTTAAGGCGTCGTTCTATGCACCTAAAATGAGTTTAAATCGAATTTATTAATTTTTGGTAATTTTAAAGAAGACAGATTTTTATAATTGCCAGATTAAAAATGCGAGATTTTTATAATTGCCCAGGCTAAACTGTAGGAGATACAAATTTCTAAATATGCTTATTATGGTTTCAGACGTCGTTCTATGCAGCTAAAATGAATTTAAAACGAATTTATTAATTTTTGGTAATTTTATAAATGCGAGATTTTTATAATTCTGCAGGCTAAACCGTAGGTGATACAAATTTCTAAATGTCCTTATTATTACTTAAAACGTCGTTCTATGCAGCTAAAATGAGTTTAAATCGAATTTATTAATTTTTGGTAATTTTAAAAAAGGCAGATTTTTATAATTGCCAGATTAAAAATGCGAGATTTTTATAATTGCCCAGGCTAAACTGTAGGAGATACAAATTTCTGAATATGCTTATTATGGTTTCAGACGTCGTTCTATGAAGCTAAAATGAATTTAAAACGAATTTATTAATTTTTGGTAATTTTATAAATGCGAGATTTTTATAATTCTGCAGGCTAAACCGTAGGTGATACAAATTTCTAAATGTCCTTATTATTACTTAAAACGTCGTTCTATGCAGCTAAAATGAGTTTAAATCGAATTTATTAATTTTTGGTAATTTTAAAAAAGGCAGATTTTTATAATTGCCAGATTAAAAATGCGAGATTTTTATAATTGCCCAGGCTAAACTGTAGGAGATACAAATTTCTAAATATGCTTATTATGGTTTCAGACGTCGATCTAGGCAGCTAAAATGAATTTAAAACGAATTTATTAATTTTTGGTAATTTTATAAATGCGAGATTTTTATAATTCTGCAGGCTAAACCGTAGGTGATACAAATTTCTAAATTTCCTTATTATTACTTAAGACGTCGTTCTATGCAGCTAAAATGAGTTTAAATCGAATTTATTAATTTTTGGTAATTTTAAAAAAGGCAGATTTTTATAATTGCCAGATTAAAAATGCGAGATTTTTATAATTGCCCAGGCAAAACTGTAGGAGATACAAATTTCTAAATATGCTTATTATGGTTTCACACGTCGTTCTATACAGCTAAAATGAATTTAAAACGAATTTATTAATTTTTGGTAATTTTATAAATGCGAGATTTTTATAATTCTGCAGGCTAAACCGTAGGTGATACAAATTTCTAAATGTCCTTATTATTACTTAAAACGTCGTTCTATGCAGCTAAAATGAGTTTAAATCGAATTTATTAATTTTTGGTAATTTTAAAAAAGGCAGATTTTTATAATTGCCAGATTAAAAATGCGAGATTTTTATAATTGCCCAGGCTAAACTGTAGGAGATACAAATTTCTGAATATGCTTATTATGGTTTCAGACGTCGTTCTATGAAGCTAAAATGAATTTAAAACGAATTTATTAATTTTTGGTAATTTTATAAATGCGAGATTTTTATAATTCTGCAGGCTAAACCGTAGGTGATACAAATTTCTAAATGTCCTTATTATTACTTAAAACGTCGTTCTATGCAGCTAAAATGAGTTTAAATCGAATTTATTAATTTTTGGTAATTTTAAAAAAGGCAGATTTTTATAATTGCCAGATTAAAAATGCGAGATTTTTATAATTGCCCAGGCTAAACTGTAGGAGATACAAATTTCTAAATATGCTTATTATGGTTTCAGACGTCGATCTAGGCAGCTAAAATGAATTTAAAACGAATTTATTAATTTTTGGTAATTTTATAAATGCGAGATTTTTATAATTCTGCAGGCTAAACCGTAGGTGATACAAATTTCTAAATTTCCTTATTATTACTTAAGACGTCGTTCTATGCAGCTAAAATGAGTTTAAATCGAATTTATTAATTTTTGGTAATTTTAAAAAAGGCAGATTTTTATAATTGCCAGATTAAAAATGCGAGATTTTTATAATTGCCCAGGCAAAACTGTAGGAGATACAAATTTCTAAATATGCTTATTATGGTTTCACACGTCGTTCTATGCAGCTAAAATGAATTTAAAACGAATTTATTAATTTTTGGTAATTTTATAAATGCGAGATTTTTATAATTCTGCAGGCTAAACCGTAGGTGATACAAATTTCTAAATGTCCTTATTATTACTTAAAACGTCGTTCTATGCAGCTAAAATGAGTTTAAATCGAATTTATTAATTTTTGGTAATTTTAAAAAAGAGAGATTTTTATAATTGCCTGATTAAAAATTGCGAGATTTTTATAATTGCCCAGGCTAAACTGTAGGAGATACAAATTTCTAAATATGCTTATTATGGTTTCAGACGTCGTTCTATGCAGCTAAAATGAATTTAAAACGAATTTATTAATTTTTGGTAATTTTATAAATGCGAGATTTTTATAATTCTGCAGGCTAAACCGTAGGTGATACAAATTTCTAAATGTCCTTATTATTACTTAAGACGTCGTTCTATGCAGCTAAACTGAGTTTAAATCGAATTTATTAATTTTTGGTAATTTTAAAAAAGACAGATTTTTATAATTGCCAGATTAAAAATGCGAGATTTTTATAATTGCCCAGGCTAAACTGTAGGAGATACAAATTTCTAAATATGCTTATTATGGTTTCAGACGTCGTTCTATGCAGCTAAAATGAATTTAAAACGAATTTATTAATTTTTGGTAATTTTATAAATGCGAGATTTTTATAATTCTGCAGGCTAAACCGTAGGTGATACAAATTTCTAAATGTCCTTATTATTACTTAAGACGTCGTTCTATGCAGCTAAAATGAGTTTAAATCGAATTTATTAATTTTCGGTAATTTTAAAAAAGAGAGATTTTTATAATTGCCAGATTAAAAATGCGAGATTTTTATAATTGCCCAGGCTAAACTGTAGGAGATACAAATTTCTAAATATGCTTATTATGGTTTCAGACGTCGTTCTATGCAGCTAAAATGAATTTAAAACGAATTTATTAATTTTTGGTAATTTTATAAATGCGAGATTTTTATAATTCTGCAGGCTAAACCGTAGGTGATACAAATTTCTAAATGTCCTTATTATTACTTGAGACGTCGTTCTATGCAGCTAAAATGAGTTTAAATCGAATTTATTAATTTTTGGTAATTTTAAAAAAGGCAGATTTTTATAATTGCCAGATTAAAAATGCGAGATTTTTATAATTGCCCAGGCAAAACTGTAGGAGATACAAATTTCTAAATATGCTTATTATGGTTTCAGACGTCGTTCTATGCAGCTAAAATGAATTTAAAACGAATTTATTAATTTTTGGTAATTTTATAAATGCGAGATTTTTATAATTCTGCAGGCTAAACCGTAGGTGATACAAATTTCTAAATGCCCTTATTATTACTTAAGACGTCGTTCTATGCAGCTAAAATGAGTTTAAATCGAATTTATTAATTTTTGGTAATTTTAAAAAAGGCAGATTTTTATAATTGCCAGATTAAAAATTCGAGATTTTTATAATTGCCCAGGCTAAACTGTAGGAGATACAAATTTCTAAATATGCTTATTATGGTTTCACACGTCGTTCTATACAGCTAAAATGAATTTAAAACGAATTTATTAATTTTTGGTAATTTTATAAATGCGAGATTTTTATAATTCTGCAGGCTAAACCGTAGGTGATACAAATTTCTAAATGCCCTTATTATTACTTAAGACGTCGTTCTATGCAGCTAAAATGAGTTTAAATCGAATTTATTAATTTTTGGTAATTTTAAAAAAGGCAGATTTTTATAATTGCCAGATTAAAAATGCGAGATTTTTATAATTGCCCAGGCTAAACTGTAGGAGATACAAATTTCTAAATATGCTTATTATGGTTTCAGACGTCGATCTAGGCAGCTAAAATGAATTTAAAACGAATTTATTAATTTTTGGTAATTTTATAAATGCGAGATTTTTATAATTCTGCAGGCTAAACCGTAGGTGATACAAATTTCTAAATGTCCTTATTATTACTTAAGGCGTCGTTCTATGCACCTAAAATGAGTTTAAATCGAATTTATTAATTTTTGGTAATTTTAAAGAAGACAGATTTTTATAATTGCCAGATTAAAAATGCGAGATTTTTATAATTGCCCAGGCTAAACTGTAGGAGATACAAATTTCTAAATATGCTTATTATGGTTTCAGACGTCGTTCTATGCAGCTAAAATGAATTTAAAACGAATTTATTAATTTTTGGTAATTTTATAAATGCGAGATTTTTATAATTCTGCAGGCTAAACCGTAGGTGATACAAATTTCTAAATGTCCTTATTATTACTTAAGACGTCGTTCTATGCAGCTAAAATGAGTTTAAATCGAATTTATTAATTTTTGGTAATTTTAAAAAAGGCAGATTTTTATAATTGCCAGATTAAAAATGCGAGATTTTTATAATTGCCCAGGCTAAACTGTAGGAGATACAAATTTCTGAATATGCTTATTATGGTTTCAGACGTCGTTCTATGAAGCTAAAATGAATTTAAAACGAATTTATTAATTTTTGGTAATTTTATAAATGCGAGATTTTTATAATTCTGCAGGCTAAACCGTAGGTGATACAAATTTCTAAATGTCCTTATTATTACTTAAAACGTCGTTCTATGCAGCTAAAATGAGTTTAAATCGAATTTATTAATTTTTGGTAATTTTAAAAAAGGCAGATTTTTATAATTGCCAGATTAAAAATGCGAGATTTTTATAATTGCCCAGGCTAAACTGTAGGAGATACAAATTTCTAAATATGCTTATTATGGTTTCAGACGTCGATCTAGGCAGCTAAAATGAATTTAAAACGAATTTATTAATTTTTGGTAATTTTATAAATGCGAGATTTTTATAATTCTGCAGGCTAAACCGTAGGTGATACAAATTTCTAAATTTCCTTATTATTACTTAAGACGTCGTTCTATGCAGCTAAAATGAGTTTAAATCGAATTTATTAATTTTTGGTAATTTTAAAAAAGGCAGATTTTTATAATTGCCAGATTAAAAATGCGAGATTTTTATAATTGCCCAGGCAAAACTGTAGGAGATACAAATTTCTAAATATGCTTATTATGGTTTCACACGTCGTTCTATACAGCTAAAATGAATTTAAAACGAATTTATTAATTTTTGGTAATTTTATAAATGCGAGATTTTTATAATTCTGCAGGCTAAACCGTAGGTGATACAAATTTCTAAATGTCCTTATTATTACTTAAAACGTCGTTCTATGCAGCTAAAATGAGTTTAAATCGAATTTATTAATTTTTGGTAATTTTAAAAAAGAGAGATTTTTATAATTGCCTGATTAAAAATTGCGAGATTTTTATAATTGCCCAGGCTAAACTGTAGGAGATACAAATTTCTAAATATGCTTATTATGGTTTCAGACGTCGTTCTATGCAGCTAAAATGAATTTAAAACGAATTTATTAATTTTTGGTAATTTTATAAATGCGAGATTTTTATAATTCTGCAGGCTAAACCGTAGGTGATACAAATTTCTAAATGTCCTTATTATTACTTAAGACGTCGTTCTATGCAGCTAAAATGAGTTTAAATCGAATTTATTAATTTTTGGTAATTTTAAAAAAGGCAGATTTTTATAATTGCCAGATTAAAAATGCGAGATTTTTATAATTGCCCAGGCTAAACTGTAGGAGATACAAATTTCTGAATATGCTTATTATGGTTTCAGACGTCGTTCTATGAAGCTAAAATGAATTTAAAACGAATTTATTAATTTTTGGTAATTTTATAAATGCGAGATTTTTATAATTCTGCAGGCTAAACCGTAGGTGATACAAATTTCTAAATGTCCTTATTATTACTTAAGGCGTCGTTCTATGCACCTAAAATGAGTTTAAATCGAATTTATTAATTTTTGGTAATTTTAAAGAAGACAGATTTTTATAATTGCCAGATTAAAAATGCGAGATTTTTATAATTGCCCAGGCTAAACTGTAGGAGATACAAATTTCTAAATATGCTTATTATGGTTTCAGACGTCGTTCTATGCAGCTAAAATGAATTTAAAACGAATTTATTAATTTTTGGTAATTTTATAAATGCGAGATTTTTATAATTCTGCAGGCTAAACCGTAGGTGATACAAATTTCTAAATGTCCTTATTATTACTTAAGACGTCGTTCTATGCAGCTAAAATGAGTTTAAATCGAATTTATTAATTTTTGGTAATTTTAAAAAAGGCAGATTTTTATAATTGCCAGATTAAAAATGCGAGATTTTTATAATTGCCCAGGCTAAACTGTAGGAGATACAAATTTCTAAATATGCTTATTATGGTTTCAGACGTCGATCTAGGCAGCTAAAATGAATTTAAAACGAATTTATTAATTTTTGGTAATTTTATAAATGCGAGATTTTTATAATTCTGCAGGCTAAACCGTAGGTGATACAAATTTCTAAATGTCCTTATTATTACTTAAAACGTCGTTCTATGCAGCTAAAATGAGTTTAAATCGAATTTATTAATTTTTGGTAATTTTAAAAAAGGCAGATTTTTATAATTGCCAGATTAAAAATGCGAGATTTTTATAATTGCCCAGGCTAAACTGTAGGAGATACAAATTTCTAAATATGCTTATTATGGTTTCAGACGTCGATCTAGGCAGCTAAAATGAATTTAAAACGAATTTATTAATTTTTGGTAATTTTATAAATGCGAGATTTTTATAATTCTGCAGGCTAAACCGTAGGTGATACAAATTTCTAAATTTCCTTATTATTACTTAAGACGTCGTTCTATGCAGCTAAAATGAGTTTAAATCGAATTTATTAATTTTTGGTAATTTTAATAAAGGCAGATTTTTATAATTGCCAGATTAAAAATGCGAGATTTTTATAATTGCCCAGGCAAAACTGTAGGAGATACAAATTTCTGAATATGCTTATTATGGTTTCACACGTCGTTCTATACAGCTAAAATGAATTTAAAACGAATTTATTAATTTTTGGTAATTTTATAAATGCGAGATTTTTATAATTCTGCAGGCTAAACCGTAGGTGATACAAATTTCTAAATGTCCTTATTATTACTTAAAACGTCGTTCTATGCAGCTAAAATGAGTTTAAATCGAATTTATTAATTTTTGGTAATTTTAAAAAAGAGAGATTTTTATAATTGCCTGATTAAAAATTGCGAGATTTTTATAATTGCCCAGGCTAAACTGTAGGAGATACAAATTTCTAAATATGCTTATTATGGTTTCAGACGTCGTTCTATGCAGCTAAAATGAATTTAAAACGAATTTATTAATTTTTGGTAATTTTATAAATGCGAGATTTTTATAATTCTGCAGGCTAAACCGTAGGTGATACAAATTTCTAAATGTCCTTATTATTACTTAAGACGTCGTTCTATGCAGCTAAAAGAGTTTAAATCGAATTTATTAATTTTTGGTAATTTTAAAAAAGGCAGATTTTTATAATTGCCAGATTAAAAATGCGAGATTTTTATAATTGCCCAGGCTAAACTGTAGGAGATACAAATTTCTGAATATGCTTATTATGGTTTCAGACGTCGTTCTATGAAGCTAAAATGAATTTAAAACGAATTTATTAATTTTTGGTAATTTTATAAATGCGAGATTTTTATAATTCTGCAGGCTAAACCGTAGGTGATACAAATTTCTAAATGTCCTTATTATTACTTAAAACGTCGTTCTATGCAGCTAAAATGAGTTTAAATCGAATTTATTAATTTTTGGTAATTTTAAAAAAGGCAGATTTTTATAATTGCCAGATTAAAAATGCGAGATTTTTATAATTGCCCAGGCTAAACTGTAGGAGATACAAATTTCTAAATATGCTTATTATGGTTTCAGACGTCGATCTAGGCAGCTAAAATGAATTTAAAACGAATTTATTAATTTTTGGTAATTTTATAAATGCGAGATTTTTATAATTCTGCAGGCTAAACCGTAGGTGATACAAATTTCTAAATTTCCTTATTATTACTTAAGACGTCGTTCTATGCAGCTAAAATGAGTTTAAATCGAATTTATTAATTTTTGGTAATTTTAAAAAAGGCAGATTTTTATAATTGCCAGATTAAAAATGCGAGATTTTTATAATTGCCCAGGCAAAACTGTAGGAGATACAAATTTCTAAATATGCTTATTATGGTTTCACACGTCGTTCTATGCAGCTAAAATGAATTTAAAACGAATTTATTAATTTTTGGTAATTTTATAAATGCGAGATTTTTATAATTCTGCAGGCTAAACCGTAGGTGATACAAATTTCTAAATGTCCTTATTATTACTTAAAACGTCGTTCTATGCAGCTAAAATGAGTTTAAATCGAATTTATTAATTTTTGGTAATTTTAAAAAAGAGAGATTTTTATAATTGCCTGATTAAAAATTGCGAGATTTTTATAATTGCCCAGGCTAAACTGTAGGAGATACAAATTTCTAAATATGCTTATTATGGTTTCAGACGTCGTTCTATGCAGCTAAAATGAATTTAAAACGAATTTATTAATTTTTGGTAATTTTATAAATGCGAGATTTTTATAATTCTGCAGGCTAAACCGTAGGTGATACAAATTTCTAAATGTCCTTATTATTACTTAAGACGTCGTTCTATGCAGCTAAACTGAGTTTAAATCGAATTTATTAATTTTTGGTAATTTTAAAAAAGACAGATTTTTATAATTGCCAGATTAAAAATGCGAGATTTTTATAATTGCCCAGGCTAAACTGTAGGAGATACAAATTTCTAAATATGCTTATTATGGTTTCAGACGTCGTTCTATGCAGCTAAAATGAATTTAAAACGAATTTATTAATTTTTGGTAATTTTATAAATGCGAGATTTTTATAATTCTGCAGGCTAAACCGTAGGTGATACAAATTTCTAAATGTCCTTATTATTACTTAAGACGTCGTTCTATGCAGCTAAAATGAGTTTAAATCGAATTTATTAATTTTCGGTAATTTTAAAAAAGAGAGATTTTTATAATTGCCAGATTAAAAATGCGAGATTTTTATAATTGCCCAGGCTAAACTGTAGGAGATACAAATTTCTAAATATGCTTATTATGGTTTCAGACGTCGTTCTATGCAGCTAAAATGAATTTAAAACGAATTTATTAATTTTTGGTAATTTTATAAATGCGAGATTTTTATAATTCTGCAGGCTAAACCGTAGGTGATACAAATTTCTAAATGTCCTTATTATTACTTGAGACGTCGTTCTATGCAGCTAAAATGAGTTTAAATCGAATTTATTAATTTTTGGTAATTTTAAAAAAGGCAGATTTTTATAATTGCCAGATTAAAAATGCGAGATTTTTATAATTGCCCAGGCAAAACTGTAGGAGATACAAATTTCTAAATATGCTTATTATGGTTTCAGACGTCGTTCTATGCAGCTAAAATGAATTTAAAACGAATTTATTAATTTTTGGTAATTTTATAAATGCGAGATTTTTATAATTCTGCAGGCTAAACCGTAGGTGATACAAATTTCTAAATGCCCTTATTATTACTTAAGACGTCGTTCTATGCAGCTAAAATGAGTTTAAATCGAATTTATTAATTTTTGGTAATTTTAAAAAAGGCAGATTTTTATAATTGCCAGATTAAAAATTCGAGATTTTTATAATTGCCCAGGCTAAACTGTAGGAGATACAAATTTCTAAATATGCTTATTATGGTTTCAGACGTCGTTCTATGCAGCTAAAATGAATTTAAAACGAATTTATTAATTTTTGGTAATTTTATAAATGCGAGATTTTTATAATTCTGCAGGCTAAACCGTAGGTGATACAAATTTCTAAATGCCCTTATTATTACTTAAGACGTCGTTCTATGCAGCTAAAATGAGTTTAAATCGAATTTATTAATTTTTGGTAATTTTAAAAAAGGCAGATTTTTATAATTGCCAGATTAAAAATGCGAGATTTTTATAATTGCCCAGGCTAAACTGTAGGAGATACAAATTTCTAAATATGCTTATTATGGTTTCAGACGTCGATCTAGGCAGCTAAAATGAATTTAAAACGAATTTATTAATTTTTGGTAATTTTATAAATGCGAGATTTTTATAATTCTGCAGGCTAAACCGTAGGTGATACAAATTTCTAAATGTCCTTATTATTACTTAAAACGTCGTTCTATGCAGCTAAAATGAGTTTAAATCGAATTTATTAATTTTTGGTAATTTTAAAAAAGAGAGATTTTTATAATTGCCTGATTAAAAATTGCGAGATTTTTATAATTGCCTAGGCTAAACTGTAGGAGATACAAATTTCTAAATATGCTTATTATGGTTTCAGACGTCGTTCTATGCAGCTAAAATGAATTTAAAACGAATTTATTAATTTTTGGTAATTTTATAAATGCGAGATTTTTATAATTCAGCAGGCTAAACCGTAGGTGATACAAATTTCTAAATGTCCTTATTATTACTTGAGACGTCGTTCTATCCAGCTAAAATGAGTTTAAATCGAATTTATTAATTTTTGGTAATTTTAAAAAAGAGAGATTTTTATAATTACCAGATTAAAAATGCGAGATTTTTATAATTGCCCAGGCTAAACTGTAGGAGATACAAATTTCTAAATATGCTTATTATGGTTTCAGACGTCGTTCTATGCAGCTAAAATGAATTTAAAACGAATTTATTAATTTTTGGTAATTTTATAAATGCGAGATTTTTATAATTCTGCAGGCTAAACCGTAGGTGATACAAATTTCTAAATGTCCTTATTATTACTTAAGACGTCGTTCTATGCAGCTAAAATGAGTTTAAATCGAATTTATTAATTTTCGGTAATTTTAAAAAAGAGAGATTTTTATAATTGCCAGATTAAAAATGCGAGATTTTTATAATTGCCCAGGCTAAACTGTAGGAGATACAAATTTCTAAATATGCTTATTATGGTTTCAGACGTCGTTCTATGCAGCTAAAATGAATTTAAAACGAATTTATTAATTTTTGGTAATTTTATAAATGCGAGATTTTTATAATTCTGCAGGCTAAACCGTAGGTGATACAAATTTCTAAATGTCCTTATTATTACTTGAGACGTCGTTCTATGCAGCTAAAATGAGTTTAAATCGAATTTATTAATTTTTGGTAATTTTAAAAAAGGCAGATTTTTATAATTGCCAGATTAAAAATGCGAGATTTTTATAATTGCCCAGGCAAAACTGTAGGAGATACAAATTTCTAAATATGCTTATTATGGTTTCAGACGTGGTTCTATGCAGCTAAAATGAATTTAAAACGAATTTATTAATTTTTGGTAATTTTATAAATGCGAGATTTTTATAATTCTGCAGGCTAAACCGTAGGTGATACAAATTTCTAAATGCCCTTATTATTACTTAAGACGTCGTTCTATGCAGCTAAAATGAGTTTAAATCGAATTTATTAATTTTTGGTAATTTTAAAAAAGGCAGATTTTTATAATTGCCAGATTAAAAATTCGAGATTTTTATAATTGCCCAGGCTAAACTGTAGGAGATACAAATTTCTAAATATGCTTATTATGGTTTCAGACGTCGTTCTATGCAGCTAAAATGAATTTAAAACGAATTTATTAATTTTTGGTAATTTTATAAATGCGAGATTTTTATAATTCTGCAGGCTAAACCGTAGGTGATACAAATTTCTAAATGCCCTTATTATTACTTAAGACGTCGTTCTATGCAGCTAAAATGAGTTTAAATCGAATTTATTAATTTTTGGTAATTTTAAAAAAGGCAGATTTTTATAATTGCCAGATTAAAAATGCGAGATTTTTATAATTGCCCAGGCTAAACTGTAGGAGATACAAATTTCTAAATATGCTTATTATGGTTTCAGACGTCGATCTAGGCAGCTAAAATGAATTTAAAACGAATTTATTAATTTTTGGTAATTTTATAAATGCGAGATTTTTATAATTCTGCAGGCTAAACCGTAGGTGATACAAATTTCTAAATGTCCTTATTATTACTTAAAACGTCGTTCTATGCAGCTAAAATGAGTTTAAATCGAATTTATTAATTTTTGGTAATTTTAAAAAAGAGAGATTTTTATAATTGCCTGATTAAAAATTGCGAGATTTTTATAATTGCCTAGGCTAAACTGTAGGAGATACAAATTTCTAAATATGCTTATTATGGTTTCAGACGTCGTTCTATGCAGCTAAAATGAATTTAAAACGAATTTATTAATTTTTGGTAATTTTATAAATGCGAGATTTTTATAATTCAGCAGGCTAAACCGTAGGTGATACAAATTTCTAAATGTCCTTATTATTACTTGAGACGTCGTTCTATCCAGCTAAAATGAGTTTAAATCGAATTTATTAATTTTTGGTAATTTTAAAAAAGAGAGATTTTTATAATTACCAGATTAAAAATGCGAGATTTTTATAATTGCCCAGGCTAAACTGTAGGAGATACAAATTTCTAAATATGCTTATTATGGTTTCAGACGTCGTTCTATGCAGCTAAAATGAATTTAAAACGAATTTATTAATTTTTGGTAATTTTATAAATGCGAGATTTTTATAATTCTGCAGGCTAAACCGTAGGTGATACAAATTTCTAAATGTCCTTATTATTACTTGAGACGTCGTTCTATGCAGCTAAAATGAGTTTAAATTGAATTTATTAATTTTTGGTAATTTTAAAAAAGGCAGATTTTTATAATTGCCAGATTAAAAATGCGAGATTTTTATAATTGCCCAGGCTAAACTGTAGGAGATACAAATTTCTAAATATGCTTATTATGGTTTCAGACGTCGTTCTATGCAGCTAAAATGAATTTAAAACGAATTTATTAATTTTTGGTAATTTTATAAATGCGAGATTTTTATAATTCTGCAGGCAAAACCGTAGGTGATACAAATTTCTAAATGTCCTTATTATTACTTAAGACGTCGTTCTATGCAGCTAAAATGAGTTTAAATCGAATTCATTAATTTTTGGTAATTTTAAAAAAGAGAGATTTTTATAATTGTCAGATTAAAAATTCGAGATTTTTATAATTGCCCAGGCTAAACTGTAGGAGATACAAATTTCTAAATATGCTTATTATGGTTTCAGACGTCGTTCTATACAGCTAAAATGAATTTAAAACGAATTTATTAATTTTTGGTAATTTTATAAATGCGAGATTTTTATAATTCTGCAGGCTAAACCGTAGGTGATACAAATTTCTAAATGTCCTTATTATTACTTAAGACGTCGTTCTATGCAGCTAAAATGAGTTTAAATCGAATTTATTAATTTTTGGTAATTTTAAAAAAGGCAGATTTTTATAATTGCCAGATTAAAAATGCGAGATTTTTATAATTGCCCAGCCTAAACTGTAGGAGATACAAATTTCTAAATATGCTTATTATGGTTTCAGACGTCGTTCTATGCAGCTAAAATTCATTTAAAACGAATTTATTAATTTTTGGTAATTTTATAAATGCGAGATTTTTATAATTCTGCAGGCTAAACCGTAGGTGATACAAATTTCTAAATGTCCTTATTATTACTTGAGACGTCGTTCTATGCAGCTAAAATGAGTTTAAATCGAATTTATTAATTTTTGGTAATTTTAAAAAAGGCAGATTTTTATATTGCCAGATTAAAAATGAGTGATTTTTATATTTGCCCAGGCTAAACTGTAGGAGATACAAATTTCTAAATATGCTTATTCTGTTGTCAGACGTCGTTCTATGCAGCTAAAATGAATTTAAAACGAATTTATTAATTTTTGGTAATTTTATAAATGCGAGATTTTTATAATTCTGCAGGCTAAACCGTAGGTGATACAAATTTCTAAATGTCCTTATTATTACTTAAGACGTCGTTCTATGCAGCTAAAATGAGTTTAAATCGAATTTATTAATTTTTGGTAATTTTAAAAAAGAGAGATTTTTATAATTGCCAGATTAAAAATGCGAGATTTTTATAATTGCCCAGGCTAAACTGTAGGAGATACAAATTTCTAAATATGCTTATTATGGTTTCAGACGTCGTTCTATGCAGCTAAAATGAATTTAAAACGAATTTATTAATTTTTGGTAATTTTATAAATGCGAGATTTTTATAATTCTGCAGGCTAAACCGTAGGTGATACAAATTTCTAAATGTCCTTATTATTACTTAAAACGTCGTTCTATGCAGCTAAAATGAGTTTAAATCGAATTTATTAATTTTTGGTAATTTTAAAAAAGGCAGATTTTTATAATTGCCAGATTAAAAATGCGAGATTTTTATAATTGCACAGGCTAAACTGTAGGAGATACAAATTTCTAAATATGCTTATTATGGTTTCAGACGTCGATCTATGCAGCTAAAATGAATTTAAAACGAATTTATTAATTTTTGGTAATTTTATAAATGCGAGATTTTTATAATTCTGCAGGCTAAACCGTAGGTGATACAAATTTCTAAATTTCCTTATTATTACTTAAGACGTCGTTCTATGCAGCTAAAATGAGTTTAAATCGAATTTATTAATTTTTGGTAATTTTAAAAAAGGCAGATTTTTATAATTGCCAGATTAAAAATGCGAGATTTTTATAATTGCCCAGGCAAAACTGTAGGAGATACAAATTTCTAAATATGCTTATTATGGTTTCACACGTCGTTCTATGCAGCTAAAATGAATTTAAAACGAATTTATTAATTTTTGGTAATTTTATAAATGCGAGATTTTTATAATTCTGCAGGCTAAACCGTAGGTGATACAAATTTCTAAATGTCCTTATTATTACTTAAAACGTCGTTCTATGCAGCTAAAATGAGTTTAAATCGAATTTATTAATTTTTGGTAATTTTAAAAAAGAGAGATTTTTATAATTGCCTGATTCAAAATTGCGAGATTTTTATAATTGCCTAGGCTAAACTGTAGGAGATACAAATTTCTAAATATGCTTATTATGGTTTCAGACGTCGTTCTATGCAGCTAAAATGAATTTAAAACGAATTTATTAATTTTTGGTAATTTTATAAATGCGAGATTTTTATAATTCTGCAGGCTAAACCGTAGGTGATACAAATTTCTAAATGTCCTTATTATTACTTGAGACGTCGTTCTATCCAGCTAAAATGAGTTTAAATCGAATTTATTAATTTTTGGTAATTTTAAAAAAGAGAGATTTTTATAATTACCAGATTAAAAATGCGAGATTTTTATAATTGCCCAGGCTAAACTGTAGGAGATACAAATTTCTAAATATGCTTATTATGGTTTCAGACGTCGTTCTATGCAGCTAAAATGAATTTAAAACGAATTTATTAATTTTTGGTAATTTTATAAATGCGAGATTTTTATAATTCTGCAGGCTAAGCCGTAGGTGATACAAATTTCTAAATGTCCTTATTATTACTTGAGACGTCGTTCTATGCAGCTAAAATGAGTTTAAATCGAATTTATTAATTTTTGGTAATTTTAAAAAAGGCAGATTTTTATAATTGCCAGATTAAAAATGCGAGATTTTTATAATTGCCCAGGCTAAACTGTAGGAGATACAAATTTCTAAATATGCTTATTATGGTTTCAGACGTCGTTCTATGCAGCTAAAATGAATTTAAAACGAATTTATTAATTTTTGGTAATTTTATAAATGCGAGATTTTTATAATTCTGCAGGCAAAACCGTAGGTGATACAAATTTCTAAATGTCCTTATTATTACTTAAGACGTCGTTCTATGCAGCTAAAATGAGTTTAAATCGAATTCATTAATTTTTGGTAATTTTAAAAAAGATAGATTTTTATAATTGTCAGATTAAAAATTCGAGATTTTTATAATTGCCCAGGCTAAACTGTAGGAGATACAAATTTCTAAATATGCTTATTATGGTTTCAGACGTCGTTCTTTACAGCTAAAATGAATTTAAAACGAATTTATTAATTTTTGGTAATTTTATAAATGCGAGATTTTTCTAATTCTGCAGGCTAAACCGTAGGTGATACAAATTTCTAAATGTCCTTATTATTACTTAAGACGTCGTTCTATGCAGCTAAAATGAGTTTAAATCGAATTTATTAATTTTTGGTAATTTTAAAAAAGGCAGATTTTTATAATTGCCAGATTAAAAATGCGAGATTTTTATAATTGCCCAGCCTAAACTGTAGGAGATACAAATTTCTAAATATGCTTATTATGGTTTCAGACGTCGTTCTATGCAGCTAAAATTCATTTAAAACGAATTTATTAATTTTTGGTAATTTTATAAATGCGAGATTTTTATAATTCTGCAGGCTAAACCGTAGGTGATACAAATTTCTAAATGTCCTTATTATTACTTGAGACGTCGTTCTATGCAGCTAAAATGAGTTTAAATCGAGTTTATTAATTTTTGGTAATTTTAAAAAAGGCAGATTTTTATATTGCCAGATTAAAAATGAGTGATTTTTATATTTGCCCAGGCTAAACTGTAGGAGATACAAATTTCTAAATATGCTTATTCTGGTGTCAGACGTCGTTCTATGCAGCTAAAATGAATTTAAAACGAATTTATTAATTTTTGGTAATTTTATAAATGCGAGATTTTTATAATTCTGCAGGCTAAACCGTAGGTGATACAAATTTCTAAATGTCCTTATTATTACTTAAGACGTCGTTCTATGCAGCTAAAATGAGTTTAAATCGAATTTATTAATTTTTGGTAATTTTAAAAAAGAGAGATTTTTATAATTGCCAGATTAAAAATGCGAGATTTTTATAATTGCCCAGGCTAAACTGTAGGAGATACAAATTTCTAAATATGCTTATTATGGTTTCAGACGTCGTTCTATACAGCTAAAATGAATTTAAAACGAATTTATTAATTTTTGGTAATTTTATAAATGCGAGATTTTTATAATTCTGCAGGCTAAACCGTAGGTGATACAAATTTTTTAAATGTCCTTATTATTACTTGAGACGTCGTTCTATGCAGCTAAAATGAGGTTAAATCGAATTTATTAATTTTTGGTAATTTTAAAAAAGGCAGATTTTTATAATTGCCAGATTAAAAATGCTAGATTTTTATAATTGCCCAGGCTAAACTGTAGGAGATACAAATTTCTAAATATGCTTATTATGGTTTCAGACGTCGTTCTATGCAGCTAAAATGAATTTAAAACGAATTTATTAATTTTTGGTAATTTTATAAATGCGAGATTTTTATAATTCTGCAGGTTAAACCGTAGGTGATACAAATTTCTAAATGTCCTTATTATTACTTAAGACGTCGTTCTATGCAGCTAAAATGAGTTTAAGCCGAATTCATTTATTTTTGGTAATTTTAAAAAAGAGAGATTTTTATTATTGCCAGATTAAAAATGCGAGATTTTTATAATTGCCCAGGCTAAACTGTAGGAGATACAAATTTCTAAATATGGTTATTATGGTTTCACACGTCGTTCTATGCAGCTAGAATGAATTTAAAACGAATTTATTAATTTTTGGTAATTTTATAAATGCGTGATTTTTATAATTCCCCAGGCTAAACCGTAGGTGATACAAATTTCTAAATGTCCTTATTATTATTTAAGACGTCGTTCTATGCAGCTAAAATGGGTTTAAATCGAATTTATTAATTTTTGGTAATTTTAAAAAAGAGAGATTTTTATAATTGCCATATTAAAAATGCGAGATTTTTATAATTGCCCAGGCTAAACTGTAGGAGATACGCATTTCTAAATATGCTTATTGTGGTTTCAGACGTCGTTCTATGCAGCTAAAATGAATTTAAAGCGAATTTATTAATTTTTGGCAATTTTATAAATGCGAGATTTTTATAATTCCCCAGGCTAAACCGTAGGTGATACAAATTTCTAAATGTCCTTATTATTATTTAAGATGTCGTTCTATGCAGCTAAAATGAGTTTAAATCGAATTTATTAATTTTTGGTAATTTTAAAAAAGAGAGATTTTTATAATAGCCAGATTAAAAATGCAAGATTTTTATAATTGCCCAGGCTAAACCGTAGGAGATACAAATTTCTAAATATGCTTATTATGGTTTCAGACGTCGTTCTATGCAGCTAAAATGAATTTAAAGCGAATTTATTAATTTTTGGCAATTTTATAAATGCGAGATTTTTATAATTCCCCAGGCTAAACCGTAGGTGATACAAATTTCTAAATGTCCTTATTATTATTTAAGATGTCGTTCTATGCAGCTAAAATGAGTTTAAATCGAATTTATTAATTTTTGGTAATTTTAAAAAAGAGAGATTTTTATAATTGCCAGATTAAAAATGCGAGATTTTTATAATTGCCCAGCCTAAACTGTAGGAGATACAAATTTCTAAATATGCTTATTATGGTTTCAGACGTCGTTCTATGCAGCTAAAATTCATTTAAAACGAATTTATTAATTTTTGGTAATTTTATAAATGCGAGATTTTTATAATTCTGCAGGCTAAACCGTAGGTGATACAAATTTCTAAATGTCCTTATTATTACTTAAGACGTCGTTCTATGCAGCTAAAATGAGTTTAAATCGAATTTATTAATTTTTGGTAATTTTAAAAAAGGCAGATTTTTATAATTGCCAGATTAAAAATGCGAGATTTTTATAATTGCCCAGCCTAAACTGTAGGAGATACAAATTTCTAAATATGCTTATTATGGTTTCAGACGTCGTTCTATGCAGCTAAAATTCATTTAAAACGAATTTATTAATTTTTGGTAATTTTATAAATGCGAGATTTTTATAATTCTGCAGGCTAAACCGTAGGTGATACAAATTTCTAAATGTCCTTATTATTACTTGAGACGTCGTTCTATGCAGCTAAAATGAGTTTAAATCGAATTTATTAATTTTTGGTAATTTTAAAAAAGGCAGATTTTTATATTGCCAGATTAAAAATGAGTGATTTTTATATTTGCCCAGGCTAAACTGTAGGAGATACAAATTTCTAAATATGCTTATTCTGGTGTCAGACGTCGTTCTATGCAGCTAAAATGAATTTAAAACGAATTTATTAATTTTTGGTAATTTTATAAATGCGAGATTTTTATAATTCTGCAGGCTAAACCGTAGGTGATACAAATTTCTAAATGTCCTTATTATTACTTAAGACGTCGTTCTATGCAGCTAAAATGAGTTTAAATCGAATTTATTAATTTTTGGTAATTTTAAAAAAGAGAGATTTTTATAATTGCCAGATTAAAAATGCGAGATTTTTATAATTGCCCAGGCTAAACTGTAGGAGATACAAATTTCTAAATATGCTTATTATGGTTTCAGACGTCGTTCTATACAGCTAAAATGAATTTAAAACGAATTTATTAATTTTTGGTAATTTTATAAATGCGAGATTTTTATAATTCTGCAGGCTAAACCGTAGGTGATACAAATTTTTTAAATGTCCTTATTATTACTTGAGACGTCGTTCTATGCAGCTAAAATGAGGTTAAATCGAATTTATTAATTTTTGGTAATTTTAAAAAAGGCAGATTTTTATAATTGCCAGATTAAAAATGCTAGATTTTTATAATTGCCCAGGCTAAACTGTAGGAGATACAAATTTCTAAATATGCTTATTATGGTTTCAGACGTCGTTCTATGCAGCTAAAATGAATTTAAAACGAATTTATTAATTTTTGGTAATTTTATAAATGCGAGATTTTTATAATTCTGCAGGTTAAACCGTAGGTGATACAAATTTCTAAATGTCCTTATTATTACTTAAGACGTCGTTCTATGCAGCTAAAATGAGTTTAAGCCGAATTTATTTATTTTTGGTAATTTTAAAAAAGAGAGATTTTTATTATTGCCAGATTAAAAATGCGAGATTTTTATAATTGCACAGGCTAAACTGTAGGAGATACAAATTTCTAAATATGCTTATTATGGTTTCAGACGTCGATCTATGCAGCTAAAATGAATTTAAAACGAATTTATTAATTTTTGGTAATCTTATAAATGCGAGATTTTTATAATTCTGCAGGCTAAACCGTAGGTGATACAAATTTCTAAATTTCCTTATTATTACTTAAGACGTCGTTCTATGCAGCTAAAATGAGTTTAAATCGAATTTATTAATTTTTGGTAATTTTAAAAAAGGCAGATTTTTATAATTGCCAGATTAAAAATGCGAGATTTTTATAATTGCACAGGCTAAACTGTAGGAGATACAAATTTCTAAATATGTTTATTATGGTTTCAGACGTCGATCTATGCAGCTAAAATGAATTTAAAACGAATTTATTAATTTTTGGTAATTTTATAAATGCGAGATTTTTATAATTCTGCAGGCTAAACCGTAGGTGATACAAATTTCTAAATTTCCTTATTATTACTTAAGACGTCGTTCTATGCAGCTAAAATGAGTTTAAATCGAATTTATTAATTTTTGGTAATTTTAAAAAAGGCAGATTTTTATAATTGCCAGATTAAAAATGCGAGATTTTTATAATTGCCCAGGCAAAACTGTAGGAGATACAAATTTCTAAATATGCTTATTATGGTTTCACACGTCGTTCTATGCAGCTAAAATGAATTTAAAACGAATTTATTAATTTTTGGTAATTTTATAAATGCGAGATTTTTATAATTCTGCAGGCTAAACCGTAGGTGATACAAATTTCTAAATGTCCTTATTATTACTTAAAACGTCGTTCTATGCAGCTAAAATGAGTTTAAATCGAATTTATTAATTTTTGGTAATTTTAAAAAAGAGAGATTTTTATAATTGCCTGATTCAAAATTGCGAGATTTTTATAATTGCCTAGGCTAAACTGTAGGAGATACAAATTTCTAAATATGCTTATTATGGTTTCAGACGTCGTTCTATGCAGCTAAAATGAATTTAAAACGAATTTATTAATTTTTGGTAATTTTATAAATGCGAGATTTTTATAATTCTGCAGGCTAAACCGTAGGTGATACAAATTTCTAAATGTCCTTATTATTACTTGAGACGTCGTTCTATCCAGCTAAAATGACATTAAATCGAATTTATTAATTTTTGGTAATTTTAAAAAAGAGAGATTTTTATAATTACCAGATTAAAAATGCGAGATTTTTATAATTGCCCAGGCTAAACTGTAGGAGATACAAATTTCTAAATATGCTTATTATGGTTTCAGACGTCGTTCTATGCAGCTAAAATGAATTTAAAACGAATTTATTAATTTTTGGTAATTTTATAAATGCGAGATTTTT
The DNA here is from genome assembly GCA_963082815.1 of Melanotus villosus. Classification (NCBI taxonomy): domain Eukaryota; kingdom Metazoa; phylum Arthropoda; class Insecta; order Coleoptera; family Elateridae; genus Melanotus; species Melanotus villosus. The sequence continues at coordinate 17,756,316 of OY720427.1, forward strand.
ATAATTCTGCAGGCTAAGCCGTAGGTGATACAAATTTCTAAATGTCCTTATTATTACTTGAGACGTCGTTCTATGCAGCTAAAATGAGTTTAAATCGAATTTATTAATTTTTGGTAATTTTAAAAAAGGCAGATTTTTATAATTGCCAGATTAAAAATGCGAGATTTTTATAATTGCCCAGGCTAAACTGTAGGAGATACAAATTTCTAAATATGCTTATTATGGTTTCAGACGTCGTTCTATGCAGCTAAAATGAATTTAAAACGAATTTATTAATTTTTGGTAATTTTATAAATGCGAGATTTTTATAATTCTGCAGGCAAAACCGTAGGTGATACAAATTTCTAAATGTCCTTATTATTACTTAAGACGTCGTTCTATGCAGCTAAAATGAGTTTAAATCGAATTCATTAATTTTTGGTAATTTTAAAAAAGATAGATTTTTATAATTGTCAGATTAAAAATTCGAGATTTTTATAATTGCCCAGGCTAAACTGTAGGAGATACAAATTTCTAAATATGCTTATTATGGTTTCAGACGTCGTTCTTTACAGCTAAAATGAATTTAAAACGAATTTATTAATTTTTGGTAATTTTATAAATGCGAGATTTTTATAATTCTGCAGGCTAAACCGTAGGTGATACAAATTTCTAAATGTCCTTATTATTACTTAAGACGTCGTTCTATGCAGCTAAAATGAGTTTAAATCGAATTTATTAATTTTTGGTAATTTTAAAAAAGGCAGATTTTTATAATTGCCAGATTAAAAATGCGAGATTTTTATAATTGCCCAGCCTAAACTGTAGGAGATACAAATTTCTAAATATGCTTATTATGGTTTCAGACGTCGTTCTATGCAGCTAAAATTCATTTAAAACGAATTTATTAATTTTTGGTAATTTTATAAATGCGAGATTTTTATAATTCTGCAGGCTAAACCGTAGGTGATACAAATTTCTAAATGTCCTTATTATTACTTGAGACGTCGTTCTATGCAGCTAAAATGAGTTTAAATCGAATTTATTAATTTTTGGTAATTTTAAAAAAGGCAGATTTTTATATTGCCAGATTAAAAATGAGTGATTTTTATATTTGCCCAGGCTAAACTGTAGGAGATACAAATTTCTAAATATGCTTATTCTGGTGTCAGACGTCGTTCTATGCAGCTAAAATGAATTTAAAACGAATTTATTAATTTTTGGTAATTTTATAAATGCGAGATTTTTATAATTCTGCAGGCTAAACCGTAGGTGATACAAATTTCTAAATGTCCTTATTATTACTTAAGACGTCGTTCTATGCAGCTAAAATGAGTTTAAATCGAATTTATTAATTTTTGGTAATTTTAAAAAGAGAGATTTTTATAATTGCCAGATTAAAAATGCGAGATTTTTATAATTGCCCAGGCTAAACTGTAGGAGATACAAATTTCTAAATATGCTTATTATGGTTTCAGACGTCGTTCTATACAGCTAAAATGAATTTAAAACGAATTTATTAATTTTTGGTAATTTTATAAATGCGAGATTTTTATAATTCTGCAGGCTAAACCGTAGGTGATACAAATTTTTTAAATGTCCTTATTATTACTTGAGACGTCGTTCTATGCAGCTAAAATGAGGTTAAATCGAATTTATTAATTTTTGGTAATTTTAAAAAAGGCAGATTTTTATAATTGCCAGATTAAAAATGCTAGATTTTTATAATTGCCCAGGCTAAACTGTAGGAGATACAAATTTCTAAATATGCTTATTATGGTTTCAGACGTCGTTCTATGCAGCTAAAATGAATTTAAAACGAATTTATTAATTTTTGGTAATTTTATAAATGCGAGATTTTTATAATTCTGCAGGTTAAACCGTAGGTGATACAAATTTCTAAATGTCCTTATTATTACTTAAGACGTCGTTCTATGCAGCTAAAATGAGTTTAAGCCGAATTCATTTATTTTTGGTAATTTTAAAAAAGAGAGATTTTTATTATTGCCAGATTAAAAATGCGAGATTTTTATAATTGCCCAGGCTAAACTGTAGGAGATACAAATTTCTAAATATGGTTATTATGGTTTCACACGTCGTTCTATGCAGCTAGAATGAATTTAAAACGAATTTATTAATTTTTGGTAATTTTATAAATGCGTGATTTTTATAATTCCCCAGGCTAAACCGTAGGTGATACAAATTTCTAAATGTCCTTATTATTATTTAAGACGTCGTTCTATGCAGCTAAAATGGGTTTAAATCGAATTTATTAATTTTTGGTAATTTTAAAAAAGAGAGATTTTTATAATTGCCATATTAAAAATGCGAGATTTTTATAATTGCCCAGGCTAAACTGTAGGAGATACGCATTTCTAAATATGCTTATTGTGGTTTCAGACGTCGTTCTATGCAGCTAAAATGAATTTAAAGCGAATTTATTAATTTTTGGCAATTTTATAAATGCGAGATTTTTATAATTCCCCAGGCTAAACCGTAGGTGATACAAATTTCTAAATGTCCTTATTATTATTTAAGATGTCGTTCTATGCAGCTAAAATGAGTTTAAATCGAATTTATTAATTTTTGGTAATTTTAAAAAAGAGAGATTTTTATAATAGCCAGATTAAAAATGCAAGATTTTTATAATTGCCCAGGCTAAACCGTAGGAGATACAAATTTCTAAATATGCTTATTATGGTTTCAGACGTCGTTCTATGCAGCTAAAATGAATTTAAAGCGAATTTATTAATTTTTGGCAATTTTATAAATGCGAGATTTTTATAATTCCCCAGGCTAAACCGTAGGTGATACAAATTTCTAAATGTCCTTATTATTATTTAAGATGTCGTTCTATGCAGCTAAAATGAGTTTAAATCGAATTTATTAATTTTTGGTAATTTTAAAAAAGAGAGATTTTTATAATTGCCAGATTAAAAATGCGAGATTTTTATAATTGCCCAGCCTAAACTGTAGGAGATACAAATTTCTAAATATGCTTATTATGGTTTCAGACGTCGTTCTATGCAGCTAAAATTCATTTAAAACGAATTTATTAATTTTTGGTAATTTTATAAATGCGAGATTTTTATAATTCTGCAGGCTAAACCGTAGGTGATACAAATTTCTAAATGTCCTTATTATTACTTAAGACGTCGTTCTATGCAGCTAAAATGAGTTTAAATCGAATTTATTAATTTTTGGTAATTTTAAAAAAGGCAGATTTTTATAATTGCCAGATTAAAAATGCGAGATTTTTATAATTGCCCAGCCTAAACTGTAGGAGATACAAATTTCTAAATATGCTTATTATGGTTTCAGACGTCGTTCTATGCAGCTAAAATTCATTTAAAACGAATTTATTAATTTTTGGTAATTTTATAAATGCGAGATTTTTATAATTCTGCAGGCTAAACCGTAGGTGATACAAATTTCTAAATGTCCTTATTATTACTTGAGACGTCGTTCTATGCAGCTAAAATGAGTTTAAATCGAATTTATTAATTTTTGGTAATTTTAAAAAAGGCAGATTTTTATATTGCCAGATTAAAAATGAGTGATTTTTATATTTGCCCAGGCTAAACTGTAGGAGATACAAATTTCTAAATATGCTTATTCTGGTGTCAGACGTCGTTCTATGCAGCTAAAATGAATTTAAAACGAATTTATTAATTTTTGGTAATTTTATAAATGCGAGATTTTTATAATTCTGCAGGCTAAACCGTAGGTGATACAAATTTCTAAATGTCCTTATTATTACTTAAGACGTCGTTCTATGCAGCTAAAATGAGTTTAAATCGAATTTATTAATTTTTGGTAATTTTAAAAAAGAGAGATTTTTATAATTGCCAGATTAAAAATGCGAGATTTTTATAATTGCCCAGGCTAAACTGTAGGAGATACAAATTTCTAAATATGCTTATTATGGTTTCAGACGTCGTTCTATACAGCTAAAATGAATTTAAAACGAATTTATTAATTTTTGGTAATTTTATAAATGCGAGATTTTTATAATTCTGCAGGCTAAACCGTAGGTGATACAAATTTTTAAATGTCCTTATTATTACTTGAGACGTCGTTCTATGCAGCTAAAATGAGGTTAAATCGAATTTATTAATTTTTGGTAATTTTAAAAAAGGCAGATTTTTATAATTGCCAGATTAAAAATGCTAGATTTTTATAATTGCCCAGGCTAAACTGTAGGAGATACAAATTTCTAAATATGCTTATTATGGTTTCAGACGTCGTTCTATGCAGCTAAAATGAATTTAAAACGAATTTATTAATTTTTGGTAATTTTATAAATGCGAGATTTTTATTATTCTGCAGGTTAAACCGTAGGTGATACAAATTTCTAAATGTCCTTATTATTACTTAAGACGTCGTTCTATGCAGCTAAAATGAGTTTAAGCCGAATTTATTTATTTTTGGTAATTTTAAAAAAGAGAGATTTTTATTATTGCCAGATTAAAAATGCGAGATTTTTATAATTGCCCAGGCTAAACTGTAGGAGATACAAATTTCTAAATATGGTTATTATGGTTTCACACGTCGTTCTATGCAGCTAGAATGAATTTAAAACGAATTTATTAATTTTTGGTAATTTTATAAATGCGTGATTTTTATAATTCCCCAGGCTAAACCGTAGGTGATACAAATTTCAAAATGTCCTTATTATTATTTAAGACGTCGTTCTATGCAGCTAAAATGGGTTTAAATCGAATTTATTAATTTTTGGTAATTTTAAAAAAGAGAGATTTTTATAATTGCCATATTAAAAATGCGAGATTTTTATAATTGCCCAGGCTAAACTGTAGGAGATACGCATTTCTAAATATGCTTATTGTGGTTTCAGACGTCGTTCTATGCAGCTAAAATGAATTTAAAGCGAATTTATTAATTTTTGGCAATTTTATAAATGCGAGATTTTTATAATTCCCCAGGCTAAACCGTAGGTGATACAAATTTCTAAATGTCCTTATTATTATTTAAGATGTCGTTCTATGCAGCTAAAATGAGTTTAAATCGAATTTATTAATTTTTGGTAATTTTAAAAAAGAGAGATTTTTATAATAGCCAGATTAAAAATGCAAGATTTTTATAATTGCCCAGGCTAAACCGTAGGAGATACAAATTTCTAAATATGCTTATTATGGTTTCAGACGTCGTTCTTTGCAGCTAAAATGAATTTAAAACGAATTTATTAATTTTTGGTAATTTTATAAATGCGAGATTTTTATAATTCTGCAGGCTAAACCGTAGGTGATACAAATTTCTAAATGTCCTTATTATTACTTAAGACGTCGTTCTATGCAGCTAAAATGAGTTTAAATCGAATTTATTTATTTTTGGTAATTTTAAAAAAGAGAGATTTTTATAATTGCCAGATTAAAAATGCGAGATTTTTATAATTGCCCAGGCTAAACCGTAGGAGATACAAATTTCTAAATATGCTTATTATGTTTTCAGACGTCGTTCTATGCAGCTAAAATGAATTTAAAACGAATTTATTAATTTTTGGTAATTTTATAAATGCGAGATTTTTATAATTCTGCAGGCTAAACCGTAGGTGATACAAATTTCTAAATGTCCTTATTATTACTTAAGGCGTCGTTCTATGCACCTAAAATGAGTTTAAATCGAATTTATTAATTTTTGGTAATTTTAAAGAAGACAGATTTTTAGATTGCCAGATTAAAAATGCGAGATTTTTATAATTGCCCAGGCTAAACTGTAGGAGATACAAATTTCTAAATATGCTTATTATGGTTTCAGACGTCGTTCTATACAGCTAAAATGAATTTAAAACGAATTTATTAATTTTTGGTAATTTTATAAATGCGAGATTTTTATAATTCTGCAGGCTAAACCGTAGGTGATACAAATTTCTAAATGTCCTTATTATTACTTAAGACGTCGTTCACTGCAGCTAAAATGAGTTTAAATCGAATTTATTAATTTTTGGTAATTTTAAAAAAAGGTTGATTTTTATAATTGCCAGATTAAAAATGCTAGATTTTTATAATTGCCCAGGCTAAACTGTAGGAGATACAAATTTCTAAATATGCTTATTATGGTTTCAGACGTCGTTCTATGCAGCTAAAATGAGTTTAAATCGAATTTATTAATTTTTGGTAATTTTATAAATGCGAGATTTTTATAATTCTGCAGGCTAAACCGTAGGTGATACAAATTTCTAAATGTTCTTATTATTACTTAAGACGTCGTTCTATGCAGCTAAAATGAGTTTAAATCGAATTTATTAATTTTTGGTAATTTTAAAAAAGACAGATTTTTATAATTGCCAGATTAAAAATGCGAGATTTTTATAATTGCCCAGGCTAAACTGTAGGAGATACAAATTTCTAAATATGCTTATTATGGTTTCAGACGTCGTTCTATGCAGCTAAAATGAATTTAAAACGAATTTATTAATTTTTGGTAATTTTATAAATGCGTGATTTTTATAATTCTGCAGGCTAAACCGTAGGAGATACAAATTTCTAAATGTCCTTATTATTACTTAAGACGTCGTTCTATGCAGCTAAAATGAGTTTAAATCGAATTTATTAATTTTTGATAATTTTAAAAGAGAGAGATTTTTATAATTGCCAGATTAAAAATGCGAGATTTTTATAATTGCCCAGGCTAAACTGTAGGAGATACAAATTTCTAAATATGCTTATTATGGTTTCAGACGTCGTTCTATCCAGCTAAAATGAATTTAAAACGAAATTATTAATTTTTGGTAATTTTATAAATGCGAGATTTTTATAATTCTGCAGGCTAAACCGTAGGTGATACAAATTTCTCAATGTCCTTATTATTACTTAAGATGTCGTTCTATGCAGCTAAAATGAGTTTAAATCGAATTTATTAATTTTTGGTAATTTTAAAAAAGAGAGATTTTTATAATTGCCATATTAAAAATGCGAGATTTTTATAATTGCCCAGGCTAAACTGTAGGAGATACGCATTTCTAAATATGCTTATTGTGGTTTCAGACGTCGTTCTATGCAGCTAAAATGAATTTAAAGCGAATTTATTAATTTTTGGCAATTTTATAAATGCGAGATTTTTATAATTCCCCAGGCTAAACCGTAGGTGATACAAATTTCTAAATGTCCTTATTATTATTTAAGATGTCGTTCTATGCAGCTAAAATGAGTTTAAATCGAATTTATTAATTTTTGGTAATTTTAAAAAAGAGAGATTTTTATAATAGCCAGATTAAAAATGCAAGATTTTTATAATTGCCCAGGCTAAACCGTAGGAGATACAAATTTCTAAATATGCTTATTATGGTTTCAGACGTCGTTCTATGCAGCTAAAATCAACTTAAAGCGAATTTATTAATTTTTGGCAATTTTATAAATGCGAGATTTTTATAATTCCCCAGGCTAAACCGTAGGTGATACAAATTTCTAAATGTCCTTATTATTATTTAAGATGTCGTTCTATGCAGCTAAAATGAGTTTAAATCGAATTTATTAATTTTTGGTAATTTTAAAAAAGAGAGATTTTTATAATTGCCAGATTAAAAATGCGAGATTTTTATAATTGCCCAGCCTAAACTGTAGGAGATACAAATTTCTAAATATGCTTATTATGGTTTCAGACGTCGTTCTATGCAGCTAAAATTCATTTAAAACGAATTTATTAATTTTTGGTAATTTTATAAATGCGAGATTTTTATAATTCTGCAGGCTAAACCGTAGGTGATACAAATTTCTAAATGTCCTTATTATTACTTAAGACGTCGTTCTATGCAGCTAAAATGAGTTTAAATCGAATTTATTAATTTTTGGTAATTTTAAAAAAGGCAGATTTTTATAATTGCCAGATTAAAAATGCGAGATTTTTATAATTGCCCAGCCTAAACTGTAGGAGATACAAATTTCTAAATATGCTTATTATGGTTTCAGACGTCGTTCTATGCAGCTAAAATTCATTTAAAACGAATTTATTAATTTTTGGTAATTTTATAAATGCGAGATTTTTATAATTCTGCAGGCTAAACCGTAGGTGATACAAATTTCTAAATGTCCTTATTATTACTTGAGACGTCGTTCTATGCAGCTAAAATGAGTTTAAATCGAATTTATTAATTTTTGGTAATTTTAAAAAAGGCAGATTTTTATATTGCCAGATTAAAAATGAGTGATTTTTATATTTGCCCAGGCTAAACTGTAGGAGATACAAATTTCTAAATATGCTTATTCTGGTGTCAGACGTCGTTCTATGCCGCTAAAATGAATTTAAAACGAATTTATTAATTTTTGGTAATTTTATAAATGCGAGATTTTTATAATTCTGCAGGCTAAACCGTAGGTGATACAAATTTCTAAATGTCCTTATTATTACTTAAGACGTCGTTCTATGCAGCTAAAATGAGTTTAAATCGAATTTATTAATTTTTGGTAATTTTAAAAAAGAGAGATTTTTATAATTGCCAGATTAAAAATGCGAGATTTTTATAATTGCCCAGGCTAAACTGTAGGAGATACAAATTTCTAAATATGCTTATTATGGTTTCAGACGTCGTTCTATACAGCTAAAATGAATTTAAAACGAATTTATTAATTTTTGGTAATTTTATAAATGCGAGATTTTTATAATTCTGCAGGCTAAACCGTAGGTGATACAAATTTTTTAAATGTCCTTATTATTACTTGAGACGTCGTTCTATGCAGCTAAAATGAGGTTAAATCGAATTTATTAATTTTTGGTAATTTTAAAAAAGGCAGATTTTTATAATTGCCAGATTAAAAATGCTAGATTTTTATAATTGCCCAGGCTAAACTGTAGGAGATACAAATTTCTAAATATGCTTATTATGGTTTCAGACGTCGTTCTATGCAGCTAAAATGAATTTAAAACGAATTTATTAATTTTTGGTAATTTTATAAATGCGAGATTTTTATAATTCTGCAGGTTAAACCGTAGGTGATACAAATTTCTAAATGTCCTTATTATTACTTAAGACGTCGTTCTATGCAGCTAAAATGAGTTTAAGCCGAATTTATTTATTTTTGGTAATTTTAAAAAAGAGAGATTTTTATTATTGCCAGATTAAAAATGCGAGATTTTTATAATTGCCCAGGCTAAACTGTAGGAGATACAAATTTCTAAATATGGTTATTATGGTTTCACACGTCGTTCTATGCAGCTAGAATGAATTTAAAACGAATTTATTAATTTTTGGTAATTTTATAAATGCGTGATTTTTATAATTCCCCAGGCTAAACCGTAGGTGATACAAATTTCTAAATGTCCTTATTATTATTTAAGACGTCGTTCTATGCAGCTAAAATGGGTTTAAATCGAATTTATTAATTTTTGGTAATTTTAAAAAAGAGAGATTTTTATAATTGCCATATTAAAAATGCGAGATTTTTATAATTGCCCAGGCTAAACTGTAGGAGATACGCATTTCTAAATATGCTTATTGTGGTTTCAGACGTCGTTCTATGCAGCTAAAATGAATTTAAAGCGAATTTATTAATTTTTGGCAATTTTATAAATGCGAGATTTTTATAATTCCCCAGGCTAAACCGTAGGTGATACAAATTTCTAAATGTCCTTATTATTATTTAAGATGCCGTTCTATGCAGCTAAAATGAGTTTAAATCGAATTTATTAATTTTTGGTAATTTTAAAAAAGAGAGATTTTTATAATAGCCAGATTAAAAATGCAAGATTTTTATAATTGCCCAGGCTAAACCGTAGGAGATACAAATTTCTAAATATGCTTATTATGGTTTCAGACGTCGTTCTTTGCAGCTAAAATGAATTTAAAACGAATTTATTAATTTTTGGTAATTTTATAAATGCGAGATTTTTATAATTCTGCAGGCTAAACCGTAGGTGATACAAATTTCTAAATGTCCTTATTATTACTTAAGACGTCGTTCTATGCAGCTAAAATGAGTTTAAATCGAATTTATTTATTTTTGGTAATTTTAAAAAAGAGAGATTTTTATAATTGCCAGATTAAAAATGCGAGATTTTTATAATTGCCCAGGCTAAACCGTAGGAGATACAAATTTCTAAATATGCTTATTATGTTTTCAGACGTCGTTCTATGCAGCTAAAATGAATTTAAAACGAATTTATTAATTTTTGGTAATTTTATAAATGCGAGATTTTTATAATTCTGCAGGCTAAACCGTAGGTGATACAAATTTCTAAATGTCCTTATTATTACTTAAGGCGTCGTTCTATGCACCTAAAATGAGTTTAAATCGAATTTATTAATTTTTGGTAATTTTAAAGAAGACAGATTTTTAAATTGCCAGATTAAAAATGCGAGATTTTTATAATTGCCCAGGCTAAACTGTAGGAGATACAAATTTCTAAATATGCTTATTATGGTTTCAGACGTCGTTCTATACAGCTAAAATGAATTTAAAACGAATTTATTAATTTTTGGTAATTTTATAAATGCGAGATTTTTATAATTCTGCAGGCTAAACCGTAGGTGATACAAATTTTTTAAATGTCCTTATTATTACTTGAGACGTCGTTCTATGCAGCTAAAATGAGGTTAAATCGAATTTATTAATTTTTGGTAATTTTAAAAAAGGCAGATTTTTATAATTGCCAGATTAAAAATGCTAGATTTTTATAATTGCCCAGGCTAAACTGTAGGAGATACAAATTTCTAAATATGCTTATTATGGTTTCAGACGTCGTTCTATGCAGCTAAAATGAATTTAAAACGAATTTATTAATTTTTGGTAATTTTATAAATGCGAGATTTTTATAATTCTGCAGGTTAAACCGTAGGTGATACAAATTTCTAAATGTCCTTATTATTACTTAAGACGTCGTTCTATGCAGCTAAAATGAGTTTAAATCGAATTTATTAATTTTTGGTAATTTTAAAAAAAGGTTGATTTTTATAATTGCCAGATTAAAAATGCTAGATTTTTATAATTGCCCAGGCTAAACTGTAGGAGATACAAATTTCTAAATATGCTTATTATGGTTTCAGACGTCGTTCTATGCAGCTAATATGAGTTTAAATCGAATTTATTAATTTTTGGTAATTTTATAAATGCGAGATTTTTATAATTCTGCAGGCTAAACCGTAGGTGATACAAATTTCTAAATGTTCTTATTATTACTTAAGACGTCGTTCTATGCAGCTAAAATGAGTTTAAATCGAATTTATTAATTTTTGGTAATTTTAAAAAAGACAGATTTTTATAATTGCCAGATTAAAAATGCGAGATTTTTATAATTGCCCAGGCTAAACTGTAGGAGATACAAATTTCTAAATATGCTTATTATGGTTTCAGACGTCGTTCTATGCAGCTAAAATGAATTTAAAACGAATTTATTAATTTTTGGTAATTTTATAAATGCGTGATTTTTATAATTCTGCAGGCTAAACCGTAGGAGATACAAATTTCTAAATGTCCTTATTATTACTTAAGACGTCGTTCTATGCAGCTAAAATGAGTTTAAATCGAATTTATTAATTTTTGATAATTTTAAAAGAGAGAGATTTTTATAATTGCCAGATTAAAAATGCGAGATTTTTATAATTGCCCAGGCTAAACTGTAGGAGATACAAATTTCTAAATATGCTTATTATGGTTTCAGACGTCGTTCTATCCAGCTAAAATGAATTTAAAACGAAATTATTAATTTTTGGTAATTTTATAAATGCGAGATTTTTATAATTCTGCAGGCTAAACCGTAGGTGATACAAATTTCTCAATGTCCTTATTATTACTTAAGATGTCGTTCTATGCAGCTAAAATGAGTTTAAATCGAATTTATTAATTTTTGGTAATTTTAAAAAAGAGAGATTTTTATAATTGCCATATTAAAAATGCGAGATTTTTATAATTGCCCAGGCTAAACTGTAGGAGATACGCATTTCTAAATATGCTTATTGTGGTTTCAGACGTCGTTCTATGCAGCTAAAATGAATTTAAAGCGAATTTATTAATTTTTGGCAATTTTATAAATGCGAGATTTTTATAATTCCCCAGGCTAAACCGTAGGTGATACAAATTTCTAAATGTCCTTATTATTATTTAAGATGTCGTTCTATGCAGCTAAAATGAGTTTAAATCGAATTTATTAATTTTTGGTAATTTTAAAAAAGAGAGATTTTTATAATAGCCAGATTAAAAATGCGAGATTTTTATAATTCTGCAGGTTAAACCGTAGGTGATACAAATTTCTAAATGTCCTTATTATTACTTAAGACGTCGTTCTATGCAGCTAAAATGAGTTTAAGCCGAATTTATTTATTTTTGGTAATTTTAAAAAAGAGAGATTTTTATTATTGCCAGATTAAAAATGCGAGATTTTTATAATTGCCCAGGCTAAACTGTAGGAGATACAAATTTCTAAATATGGTTATTATGGTTTCACACGTCGTTCTATGCAGCTAGAATGAATTTAAAACGAATTTATTAATTTTTGGTAATTTTATAAATGCGTGATTTTTATAATTCCCCAGGCTAAACCGTAGGTGATACAAATTTCTAAATGTCCTTATTATTATTTAAGACGTCGTTCTATGCAGCTAAAATGGGTTTAAATCGAATTTATTAATTTTTGGTAATTTTAAAAAAGAGAGATTTTTATAATTGCCATATTAAAAATGCGAGATTTTTTTAATTGCCCAGGCTAAACTGTAGGAGATACGCATTTCTAAATATGCTTATTGTGGTTTCAGACGTCGTTCTATGCAGCTAAAATGAATTTAAAGCGAATTTATTAATTTTTGGCAATTTTATAAATGCGAGATTTTTATAATTCCCCAGGCTAAACCGTAGGTGATACAAATTTCTAAATGTCCTTATTATTATTTAAGATGTCGTTCTATGCAGCTAAAATGAGTTTAAATCGAATTTATTAATTTTTGGTAATTTTAAAAAAGAGAGATTTTTATAATTGCCAGATTAAAAATGCAAGATTTTTATAATTGCCCAGGCTAAACCGTAGGAGATACAAATTTCTAAATATGCTTATTATGGTTTCAGACGTCGTTCTTTGCAGCTAAAATGAATTTAAAACGAATTTATTAATTTTTGGTAATTTTATAAATGCGAGATTTTTATAATTCTGCAGGCTAAACCGTAGGTGATACAAATTTCTAAATGTCCTTATTATTACTTAAGACGTCGTTCTATGCAGCTAAAATGAGTTTAAATCGAATTTATTAATTTTCGGTAATTTTAAAAAAGAGAGATTTTTTATAATTGCCAGATTAAAAATGCGAGATTTTTATAATTGCCCAGGCTAAACTGTAGGAGATACAAATTTCTAAATATGCTTATTATGGTTTCAGACGTCGTTCTATTCAGCTAAAATGAATTTAAAACGAATTTATTAATTTTTGGTAATTTTATAAATGCGAGATTTTTATAATTCTGCAGGCTAAACCGTAGGTGATACAAATTTCTAAATGTCCTTATTATTACTTGAGACGTCGTTCTATGCAGCTAAAATGAGTTTAAATCGGATTTATTAATTTTTGGTAATTTTAAAAAAGGCAGATTTTTATAATTGCCAGATTAAAAATGCGAGATTTTTATAATTGCCCAGGCAAAACTGTAGGAGATACAAATTTCTAAATATGCTTATTATGGTTTCAGACGTCGTTCTATGTAGCTAAAATGAATTTAAAACGAATTTATTAATTTTTGGTAATTTTATAAATGCGAGATTTTTATAATTCTGCAGGCTAAACCGTAGGTGATACAAATTTCTAAATGCCCTTATTATTACTTAAGACGTCGTTCTATGCAGCTAAAATGAGTTTAAATCGAATTTATTAATTTTTGGTAATTTTAAAAAAGGCAGATTTTTATAATTGCCAGATTAAAAATGCGAGATTTTTATAATTGCCCAGGCAAAACTGTAGGAGATACAAATTTCTAAATATGCTTATTATGGTTTCACACGTCGTTCTATGCAGCTAAAATGAATTTAAAACGAATTTATTAATTTTTGGTAATTTTATAAATGCGAGATTTTTATAATTCTGCAGGCTAAACCGTAGGTGATACAAATTTCTAAATGTCCTTATTATTACTTGAGACGTCGTTCTATCCAGCTAAAATGAGTTTAAATCGAATTTATTAATTTTTGGTAATTTTAAAAAAGGCAGATTTTTATAATTGCCAGATTAAAAATGCGAGATTTTTATAATTGCCCAGGCAAAACTGTAGGAGATACAAATTTCTAAATATGCTTATTATGGTTTCACACGTCGTTCTATGCAGCTAAAATGAATTTAAAACGAATTTATTAATTTTTGGTAATTTTATAAATGCGAGATTTTTATAATTCTGCAGGCTAAACCGTAGGTGATACAAATTTCTAAATGTCCTTATTATTACTTGAGACGTCGTTCTATCCAGCTAAAATGAGTTTAAATCGAATTTATTAATTTTTGGTAATTTTAAAAAAGGCAGATTTTTATAATTGCCAGATTAAAAATGCGAGATTTTTATAATTGCCCAGGCAAAAACTGTAGGAGATACAAATTTCTAAATATGCTTATTATGGTTTCACACGTCGTTCTATGCAGCTAAAATGAATTTAAAACGAATTTATTAATTTTTGGTAATTTTATAAATGCGAGATTTTTATAATTCTGCAGGCTAAACCGTAGGTGATACAAATTTCTAAATGTCCTTATTATTACTTAAAACGTCGTTCTATGCAGCTAAAATGAGTTTAAATCGAATTTATTAATTTTTGGTAATTTTAAAAAAGAGAGATTTTTATAATTGCCTGATTAAAAATTGCGAGATTTTTATAATTGCCCAGGCTAAACTGTAGGAGATACAAATTTCTAAATATGCTTATTATGGTTTCAGACGTCGTTCTATGCAGCTAAAATGAATTTAAAACGAATTTATTAATTTTTGGTAATTTTATAAATGCGAGATTTTTATAATTCTGCAGGCTAAACCGTAGGTGATACAAATTTCTAAATGTCCTTATTATTACTTGAGACGTCGTTCTATCCAGCTAAAATGAGTTTAAATCGAATTTATTAATTTTTGGTAATTTTAAAAAAGGCAGATTTTTATAATTGCCAGATTAAAATGCGAGATTTTTATAATTGCCCAGGCAAAACTGTAGGAGATACAAATTTCTAAATATGCTTATTATGGTTTCACACGTCGTTCTATGCAGCTAAAATGAATTTAAAACGAATTTATTAATTTTTGGTAATTTTATAAATGCGAGATTTTTATAATTCTGCAGGCTAAACCGTAGGTGATACAAATTTCTAAATGTCCTTATTATTACTTGAGACGTCGTTCTATCCAGCTAAAATGAGTTTAAATCGAATTTATTAATTTTTGGTAATTTTAAAAAAGGCAGATTTTTATAATTGCCAGATTAAAAATGCGAGATTTTTATAATTGCCCAGGCAAAACTGTAGGAGATACAAATTTCTAAATATGCTTATTATGGTTTCACACGTCGTTCTATGCAGCTAAAATGAATTTAAAACGAATTTATTAATTTTTGGTAATTTTATAAATGCGAGATTTTTATAATTCTGCAGGCTAAACCGTAGGTGATACAAATTTCTAAATGTCCTTATTATTACTTGAGACGTCGTTCTATCCAGCTAAAATGAGTTTAAATCGAATTTATTAATTTTTGGTAATTTTAAAAAAGGCAGATTTTTATAATTGCCAGATTAAAAATGCGAGATTTTTATAATTGCCCAGGCAAAACTGTAGGAGATACAAATTTCTAAATATGCTTATTATGGTTTCACACGTCGTTCTATGCAGCTAAAATGAATTTAAAACGAATTTATTAATTTTTGGTAATTTTATAAATGCGAGATTTTTATAATTCTGCAGGCTAAACCGTAGGTGATACAAATTTCTAAATGTCCTTATTATTACTTAAAACGTCGTTCTATGCAGCTAAAATGAGTTTAAATCGAATTTATTAATTTTGGTAATTTTAAAAAAGAGAGATTTTTATAATTGCCTGATTAAAAATTGCGAGATTTTTATAATTGCCCAGGCTAAACTGTAGGAGATACAAATTTCTAAATATGCTTATTATGGTTTCAGACGTCGTTCTATGCAGCTAAAATGAATTTAAAACGAATTTATTAATTTTTGGTAATTTTATAAATGCGAGATTTTTATAATTCTGCAGGCTAAACCGTAGGTGATACAAATTTCTAAATGTCCTTATTATTACTTAAGACGTCGTTCTATGCAGCTAAACTGAGTTTAAATCGAATTTATTAATTTTTGGTAATTTTAAAAAAGACAGATTTTTATAATTGCCAGATTAAAAATGCGAGATTTTTATAATTGCCCAGGCTAAACTGTAGGAGATACAAATTTCTAAATATGCTTATTATGGTTTCAGACGTCGTTCTATGCAGCTAAAATGAATTTAAAACGAATTTATTAATTTTTGGTAATTTTATAAATGCGAGATTTTTATAATTCTGCAGGCTAAACCGTAGGTGATACAAATTTCTAAATGTCCTTATTATTACTTAAGACGTCGTTCTATGCAGCTAAAATGAGTTTAAATCGAATTTATTAATTTTCGGTAATTTTAAAAAAGAGAGATTTTTATAATTGCCAGATTAAAAATGCGAGATTTTTATAATTGCCCAGGCTAAACTGTAGGAGATACAAATTTCTAAATATGCTTATTATGGTTTCAGACGTCGTTCTATGCAGCTAAAATGAATTTAAAACGAATTTATTAATTTTTGGTAATTTTATAAATGCGAGATTTTTATAATTCTGCAGGCTAAACCGTAGGTGATACAAATTTCTAAATGTCCTTATTATTACTTGAGACGTCGTTCTATGCAGCTAAAATGAGTTTAAATCGAATTTATTAATTTTTGGTAATTTTAAAAAAGGCAGATTTTTATAATTGCCAGATTAAAAATGCGAGATTTTTATAATTGCCCAGGCAAAACTGTAGGAGATACAAATTTCTAAATATGCTTATTATGGTTTCAGACGTCGTTCTATGCAGCTAAAATGAATTTAAAACGAATTTATTAATTTTTGGTAATTTTATAAATGCGAGATTTTTATAATTCTGCAGGCTAAACCGTAGGTGATAAAAATTTCTAAATGCCTTTATTATTACTTAAGACGTCGTTCTATGCAGCTAAAATGAGTTTAAATCGAATTTATTAATATTTGGTAATTTTAAAAAAGGCAGATTTTTATAATTGCCAGATTAAAAATTCGAGATTTTTATAATTGCCCAGGCTAAACTGTAGGAGATACAAATTTCTAAATATGCTTATTATGGTTTCAGACGTCGTTCTATGCAGCTAAAATGAATTTAAAACGAATTTATTAATTTTTGGTAATTTTATAAATGCGAGATTTTTATAATTCTGCAGGCTAAACCGTAGGTGATACAAATTTCTAAATGCCCTTATTATTACTTAAGACGTCGTTCTATGCAGCTAAAATGAGTTTAAATCGAATTTATTAATTTTTGGTAATTTTAAAAAAGGCAGATTTTTATAATTGCCAGATTAAAAATGCGAGATTTTTATAATTGCCCAGGCTAAACTGTAGGAGATACAAATTTCTAAATATGCTTATTGTGGTTTCAGACGTCGATCTAGGCAGCTAAAATGAATTTAAAACGAATTTATTAATTTTTGGTAATTTTATAAATGCGAGATTTTTATAATTCTGCAGGCTAAACCGTAGGTGATACAAATTTCTAAATGTCCTTATTATTACTTAAAACGTCGTTCTATGCAGCTAAAATGAGTTTAAATCGAATTTATTAATTTTTGGTAATTTTAAAAAAGAGAGATTTTTATAATTGCCTGATTAAAAATTGCGAGATTTTTATAATTGCCTAGGCTAAACTGTAGGAGATACAAATTTCTAAATATGCTTATTATGGTTTCAGACGTCGTTCTATGCAGCTAAAATGAATTTAAAACGAATTTATTAATTTTTGGTAATTTTATAAATGCGAGATTTTTATAATTCAGCAGGCTAAACCGTAGGTGATACAAATTTCTAAATGTCCTTATTATTACTTGAGACGTCGTTCTATCCAGCTAAAATGAGTTTAAATCGAATTTATTAATTTTTGGTAATTTTAAAAAAGAGAGATTTTTATAATTACCAGATTAAAAATGCGAGATTTTTATAATTGCCCAGGCTAAACTGTAGGAGATACAAATTTCTAAATATGCTTATTATGGTTTCAGACGTCGTTCTATGCAGCTAAAATGAATTTAAAACGAATTTATTAATTTTTGGTAATTTTATAAATGCGAGATTTTTATAATTCTGCAGGCTAAACCGTAGGTGATACAAATTTCTAAATGTCCTTATTATTACTTGAGACGTCGTTCTATGCAGCTAAAATGAGTTTAAATCGAATTTATTAATTTTTGGTAATTTTAAAAAAGGCAGATTTTTATAATTGCCAGATTAAAAATGCGAGATTTTTATAATTGCCCAGGCTAAACTGTAGGAGATACAAATTTCTAAATATGCTTATTATGGTTTCAGACGTCGTTCTATGCAGCTAAAATGAATTTAAAACGAATTTATTAATTTTTGGTAATTTTATAAATGCGAGATTTTTATAATTCTGCAGGCAAAACCGTAGGTGATACAAATTTCTAAATGTCCTTATTATTACTTAAGACGTCGTTCTATGCAGCTAAAATGAGTTTAAATCGAATTCATTAATTTTTGGTAATTTTAAAAAAGAGAGATTTTTATAATTGTCCAATTAAAAATTCGAGATTTTTATAATTGCCCAGGCTAAACTGTAGGAGATACAAATTTCTAAATATGCTTATTATGGTTTCAGACGTCGTTCTATACAGCTAAAATGAATTTAAAACGAATTTATTAATTTTTGGTAATTTTATAAATGCGAGATTTTTATAATTCTGCAGGCTAAACCGTAGGTGATACAAATTTCTAAATGTCCTTATTATTACTTAAGACGTCGTTCTATGCAGCTAAAATGAGTTTAAATCGAATTTATTAATTTTTGGTAATTTTAAAAAAGGCAGATTTTTATAATTGCCAGATTAAAAATGCGAGATTTTTATAATTGCCCAGGCTAAACTGTAGGAGATACAAATTTCTAAATATGCTTATTATGGTTTCAGACGTCGTTCTATCCAGCTAAAATGAATTTAAAACGAAATTATTAATTTTTGGTAATTTTATAAATGCGAGATTTTTATAATTCTGCAGGCTAAACCGTAGGTGATACAAATTTCTCAATGTCCTTATTATTACTTAAGATGTCGTTCTATGCAGCTAAAATGAGTTTAAATCGAATTTATTAATTTTTGGTAATTTTAAAAAAGAGAGATTTTTATAATTGCCATATTAAAAATGCGAGATTTTTATAATTGCCCAGGCTAAACTGTAGGAGATACGCATTTCTAAATATGCTTATTGTGGTTTCAGACGTCGTTCTATGCAGCTAAAATGAATTTAAAGCGAATTTATTAATTTTTGGCAATTTTATAAATGCGAGATTTTTATAATTCCCCAGGCTAAACCGTAGGTGATACAAATTTCTAAATGTCCTTATTATTATTTAAGATGTCGTTCTATGCAGCTAAAATGAGTTTAAATCGAATTTATTAATTTTTGGTAATTTTAAAAAAGAGAGATTTTTATAATAGCCAGATTAAAAATGCGAGATTTTTATAATTCTGCAGGTTAAACCGTAGGTGATACAAATTTCTAAATGTCCTTATTATTACTTAAGACGTCGTTCTATGCAGCTAAAATGAGTTTAAGCCGAATTTATTTATTTTTGGTAATTTTAAAAAAGAGAGATTTTTATTATTGCCAGATTAAAAATGCGAGATTTTTATAATTGCCCAGGCTAAACTGTAGGAGATACAAATTTCTAAATATGGTTATTATGGTTTCACACGTCGTTCTATGCAGCTAGAATGAATTTAAAACGAATTTATTAATTTTTGGTAATTTTATAAATGCGTGATTTTTATAATTCCCCAGGCTAAACCGTAGGTGATACAAATTTCTAAATGTCCTTATTATTATTTAAGACGTCGTTCTATGCAGCTAAAATGGGTTTAAATCGAATTTATTAATTTTTGGTAATTTTAAAAAAGAGAGATTTTTATAATTGCCATATTAAAAATGCGAGATTTTTTTAATTGCCCAGGCTAAACTGTAGGAGATACGCATTTCTAAATATGCTTATTGTGGTTTCAGACGTCGTTCTATGCAGCTAAAATGAATTTAAAGCGAATTTATTAATTTTTGGCAATTTTATAAATGCGAGATTTTTATAATTCCCCAGGCTAAACCGTAGGTGATACAAATTTCTAAATGTCCTTATTATTATTTAAGATGTCGTTCTATGCAGCTAAAATGAGTTTAAATCGAATTTATTAATTTTTGGTAATTTTAAAAAAGAGAGATTTTTATAATTGCCAGATTAAAAATGCAAGATTTTTATAATTGCCCAGGCTAAACCGTAGGAGATACAAATTTCTAAATATGCTTATTATGGTTTCAGACGTCGTTCTTTGCAGCTAAAATGAATTTAAAACGAATTTATTAATTTTTGGTAATTTTATAAATGCGAGATTTTTATAATTCTGCAGGCTAAACCGTAGGTGATACAAATTTCTAAATGTCCTTATTATTACTTAAGACGTCGTTCTATGCAGCTAAAATGAGTTTAAATCGAATTTATTAATTTTCGGTAATTTTAAAAAAGAGAGATTTTTATAATTGCCAGATTAAAAATGCGAGATTTTTATAATTGCCCAGGCTAAACTGTAGGAGATACAAATTTCTAAATATGCTTATTATGGTTTCAGACGTCGTTCTATTCAGCTAAAATGAATTTAAAACGAATTTATTAATTTTTGGTAATTTTATAAATGCGAGATTTTTATAATTCTGCAGGCTAAACCGTAGGTGATACAAATTTCTAAATGTCCTTATTATTACTTGAGACGTCGTTCTATGCAGCTAAAATGAGTTTAAATCGGATTTATTAATTTTTGGTAATTTTAAAAAAGGCAGATTTTTATAATTGCCAGATTAAAAATGCGAGATTTTTATAATTGCCCAGGCAAAACTGTAGGAGATACAAATTTCTAAATATGCTTATTATGGTTTCAGACGTCGTTCTATGTAGCTAAAATGAATTTAAAACGAATTTATTAATTTTTGGTAATTTTATAAATGCGAGATTTTTATAATTCTGCAGGCTAAACCGTAGGTGATACAAATTTCTAAATGCCCTTATTATTACTTAAGACGTCGTTCTATGCAGCTAAAATGAGTTTAAATCGAATTTATTAATTTTTGGTAATTTTAAAAAAGGCAGATTTTTATAATTGCCAGATTAAAAATGCGAGATTTTTATAATTGCCCAGGCAAAACTGTAGGAGATACAAATTTCTAAATATGCTTATTATGGTTTCACACGTCGTTCTATGCAGCTAAAATGAATTTAAAACGAATTTATTAATTTTTGGTAATTTTATAAATGCGAGATTTTTATAATTCTGCAGGCTAAACCGTAGGTGATACAAATTTCTAAATGTCCTTATTATTACTTGAGACGTCGTTCTATCCAGCTAAAATGAGTTTAAATCGAATTTATTAATTTTTGGTAATTTTAAAAAAGGCAGATTTTTATAATTGCCAGATTAAAATGCGAGATTTTTATAATTGCCCAGGCAAAACTGTAGGAGATACAAATTTCTAAATATGCTTATTATGGTTTCACACGTCGTTCTATGCAGCTAAAATGAATTTAAAACGAATTTATTAATTTTTGGTAATTTTATAAATGCGAGATTTTTATAATTCTGCAGGCTAAACCGTAGGTGATACAAATTTCTAAATGTCCTTATTATTACTTGAGACGTCGTTCTATCCAGCTAAAATGAGTTTAAATCGAATTTATTAATTTTTGGTAATTTTAAAAAAGGCAGATTTTTATAATTGCCAGATTAAAAATGCGAGATTTTTATAATTGCCCAGGCAAAACTGTAGGAGATACAAATTTCTAAATATGCTTATTATGGTTTCACACGTCGTTCTATGCAGCTAAAATGAATTTAAAACGAATTTATTAATTTTTGGTAATTTTATAAATGCGAGATTTTTATAATTCTGCAGGCTAAACCGTAGGTGATACAAATTTCTAAATGTCCTTATTATTACTTAAAACGTCGTTCTATGCAGCTAAAATGAGTTTAAATCGAATTTATTAATTTTTGGTAATTTTAAAAAAGAGAGATTTTTATAATTGCCTGATTAAAAATTGCGAGATTTTTATAATTGCCCAGGCTAAACTGTAGGAGATACAAATTTCTAAATATGCTTATTATGGTTTCAGACGTCGTTCTATGCAGCTAAAATGAATTTAAAACGAATTTA
This sequence comes from Melanotus villosus, assembly GCA_963082815.1. Classification (NCBI taxonomy): domain Eukaryota; kingdom Metazoa; phylum Arthropoda; class Insecta; order Coleoptera; family Elateridae; genus Melanotus; species Melanotus villosus. The sequence continues at coordinate 17,778,725 of OY720427.1, forward strand.
TTAATTTTTGGTAATTTTATAAATGCGAGATTTTTATAATTCTGCAGGCTAAACCGTAGGTGATACAAATTTCTAAATGTCCTTATTATTACTTGAGACGTCGTTCTATCCAGCTAAAATGAGTTTAAATCGAATTTATTAATTTTTGGTAATTTTAAAAAAGGCAGATTTTTATAATTGCCAGATTAAAATGCGAGATTTTTATAATTGCCCAGGCAAAACTGTAGGAGATACAAATTTCTAAATATGCTTATTATGGTTTCACACGTCGTTCTATGCAGCTAAAATGAATTTAAAACGAATTTATTAATTTTTGGTAATTTTATAAATGCGAGATTTTTATAATTCTGCAGGCTAAACCGTAGGTGATACAAATTTCTAAATGTCCTTATTATTACTTGAGACGTCGTTCTATCCAGCTAAAATGAGTTTAAATCGAATTTATTAATTTTTGGTAATTTTAAAAAAGGCAGATTTTTATAATTGCCAGATTAAAATGCGAGATTTTTATAATTGCCCAGGCAAAACTGTAGGAGATACAAATTTCTAAATATGCTTATTATGGTTTCACACGTCGTTCTATGCAGCTAAAATGAATTTAAAACGAATTTATTAATTTTTGGTAATTTTATAAATGCGAGATTTTTATAATTCTGCAGGCTAAACCGTAGGTGATACAAATTTCTAAATGTCCTTATTATTACTTGAGACGTCGTTCTATCCAGCTAAAATGAGTTTAAATCGAATTTATTAATTTTTGGTAATTTTAAAAAAGGCAGATTTTTATAATTGCCAGATTAAAAATGCGAGATTTTTATAATTGCCCAGGCAAAACTGTAGGAGATACAAATTTCTAAATATGCTTATTATGGTTTCACACGTCGTTCTATGCAGCTAAAATGAATTTAAAACGAATTTATTAATTTTTGGTAATTTTATAAATGCGAGATTTTTATAATTCTGCAGGCTAAACCGTAGGTGATACAAATTTCTAAATGTCCTTATTATTACTTAAAACGTCGTTCTATGCAGCTAAAATGAGTTTAAATCGAATTTATTAATTTTTGGTAATTTTAAAAAAGAGAGATTTTTATAATTGCCTGATTAAAAATTGCGAGATTTTTATAATTGCCCAGGCTAAACTGTAGGAGATACAAATTTCTAAATATGCTTATTATGGTTTCAGACGTCGTTCTATGCAGCTAAAATGAATTTAAAACGAATTTATTAATTTTTGGTAATTTTATAAATGCGAGATTTTTATAATTCTGCAGGCTAAACCGTAGGTGATACAAATTTCTAAATGTCCTTATTATTACTTAAGACGTCGTTCTATGCAGCTAAACTGAGTTTAAATCGAATTTATTAATTTTTGGTAATTTTAAAAAAGACAGATTTTTATAATTGCCAGATTAAAAATGCGAGATTTTTATAATTGCCCAGGCTAAACTGTAGGAGATACAAATTTCTAAATATGCTTATTATGGTTTCAGACGTCGTTCTATGCAGCTAAAATGAATTTAAAACGAATTTATTAATTTTTGGTAATTTTATAAATGCGAGATTTTTATAATTCTGCAGGCTAAACCGTAGGTGATACAAATTTCTAAATGTCCTTATTATTACTTAAGACGTCGTTCTATGCAGCTAAAATGAGTTTAAATCGAATTTATTAATTTTCGGTAATTTTAAAAAAGAGAGATTTTTATAATTGCCAGATTAAAAATGCGAGATTTTTATAATTGCCCAGGCTAAACTGTAGGAGATACAAATTTCTAAATATGCTTATTATGGTTTCAGACGTCGTTCTATGCAGCTAAAATGAATTTAAAACGAATTTATTAATTTTTGGTAATTTTATAAATGCGAGATTTTTATAATTCTGCAGGCTAAACCGTAGGTGATACAAATTTCTAAATGTCCTTATTATTACTTGAGACGTCGTTCTATGCAGCTAAAATGAGTTTAAATCGAATTTATTAATTTTTGGTAATTTTAAAAAAGGTTGATTTTTATAATTGCCAGATTAAAAATGCGAGATTTTTATAATTGCCCAGGCAAAACTGTAGGAGATACAAATTTCTAAATATGCTTATTATGGTTTCAGACGTCGTTCTATGCAGCTAAAATGAATTTAAAACGAATTTATTAATTTTTGGTAATTTTATAAATGCGAGATTTTTATAATTCTGCAGGCTAAACCGTAGGTGATAAAAATTTCTAAATGCCTTTATTATTACTTAAGACGTCGTTCTATGCAGCTAAAATGAGTTTAAATCGAATTTATTAATATTTGGTAATTTTAAAAAAGGCAGATTTTTATAATTGCCAGATTAAAAATTCGAGATTTTTATAATTGCCCAGGCTAAACTGTAGGAGATACAAATTTCTAAATATGCTTATTATGGTTTCAGACGTCGTTCTATGCAGCTAAAATGAATTTAAAACGAATTTATTAATTTTTGGTAATTTTATAAATGCGAGATTTTTATAATTCTGCAGGCTAAACCGTAGGTGATACAAATTTCTAAATGCCCTTATTATTACTTAAGACGTCGTTCTATGCAGCTAAAATGAGTTTAATACGAATTTATTAATTTTTGGTAATTTTAAAAAAGGCAGATTTTTATAATTGCCAGATTAAAAATGCGAGATTTTTATAATTGCCCAGGCTAAACTGTAGGAGATACAAATTTCTAAATATGCTTATTGTGGTTTCAGACGTCGATCTAGGCAGCTAAAATGAATTTAAAACGAATTTATTAATTTTTGGTAATTTTATAAATGCGAGATTTTTATAATTCTGCAGGCTAAACCGTAGGTGATACAAATTTCTAAATGTCCTTATTATTACTTAAAACGTCGTTCTATGCAGCTAAAATGAGTTTAAATCGAATTTATTAATTTTTGGTAATTTTAAAAAAGAGAGATTTTTATAATTGCCTGATTAAAAATTGCGAGATTTTTATAATTGCCTAGGCTAAACTGTAGGAGATACAAATTTCTAAATATGCTTATTATGGTTTCAGACGTCGTTCTATGCAGCTAAAATGAATTTAAAACGAATTTATTAATTTTTGGTAATTTTATAAATGCGAGATTTTTATAATTCAGCAGGCTAAACCGTAGGTGATACAAATTTCTAAATGTCCTTATTATTACTTGAGACGTCGTTCTATCCAGCTAAAATGAGTTTAAATCGAATTTATTAATTTTTGGTAATTTTAAAAAAGAGAGATTTTTATAATTACCAGATTAAAAATGCGAGATTTTTATAATTGCCCAGGCTAAACTGTAGGAGATACAAATTTCTAAATATGCTTATTATGGTTTCAGACGTCGTTCTATGCAGCTAAAATGAATTTAAAACGAATTTATTAATTTTTGGTAATTTTATAAATGCGAGATTTTTATAATTCTGCAGGCTAAACCGTAGGTGATACAAATTTCTAAATGTCCTTATTATTACTTGAGACGTCGTTCTATGCAGCTAAAATGAGTTTAAATCGAATTTATTAATTTTTGGTAATTTTAAAAAAGGCAGATTTTTATAATTGCCAGATTAAAAATGCGAGATTTTTATAATTGCCCAGGCTAAACTGTAGGAGATACAAATTTCTAAATATGCTTATTATGGTTTCAGACGTCGTTCTATGCAGCTAAAATGAATTTAAAACGAATTTATTAATTTTTGGTAATTTTATAAATGCGAGATTTTTATAATTCTGCAGGCAAAACCGTAGGTGATACAAATTTCTAAATGTCCTTATTATTACTTAAGACGTCGTTCTATGCAGCTAAAATGAGTTTAAATCGAATTCATTAATTTTTGGTAATTTTAAAAAAGAGAGATTTTTATAATTGTCCAATTAAAAATTCGAGATTTTTATAATTGCCCAGGCTAAACTGTAGGAGATACAAATTTCTAAATATGCTTATTATGGTTTCAGACGTCGTTCTATACAGCTAAAATGAATTTAAAACGAATTTATTAATTTTTGGTAATTTTATAAATGCGAGATTTTTATAATTCTGCAGGCTAAACCGTAGGTGATACAAATTTCTAAATGTCCTTATTATTACTTAAGACGTCGTTCTATGCAGCTAAAATGAGTTTAAATCGAATTTATTAATTTTTGGTAATTTTAAAAAAGGCAGATTTTTATAATTGCCAGATTAAAAATGCGAGATTTTTATAATTGCCCAGCCTAAACTGTAGGAGATACAAATTTCTAAATATGCTTATTATGGTTTCAGACGTCGTTCTATGCAGCTAAAATTCATTTAAAACGAATTTATTAATTTTTGGTAATTTTATAAATGCGAGATTTTTATAATTCTGCAGGCTAAACCGTAGGTGATACAAATTTCTAAATGTCCTTATTATTACTTGAGACGTCGTTCTATGCATCTAAAATGAGTTTAAATCGAATTTATTAATTTTTGGTAATTTTAAAAAAGGCAGATTTTTATATTGCCAGATTAAAAATGAGTGATTTTTATATTTGCCAAGGCTAAACTGTAGGAGATACAAATTTCTAAATATGCTTATTCTGTTGTCAGACGTCGTTCTATGCAGCTAAAATGAATTTAAAACGAATTTATTAATTTTTGGTAATTTTATAAATGCGAGATTTTTATAATTCTGCAGGCTAAACCGTAGGTGATACAAATTTCTAAATGTCCTTATTATTACTTAAGACGTCGTTCTATGCAGCTAAAATGAGTTTAAATCGAATTTATTAATTTTTGGTAATTTTAAAAAAGAGAGATTTTTATAATTGCCAGATTAAAAATGCGAGATTTTTATAATTGCCCAGGCTAAACTGTAGGAGATACAAATTTCTAAATATGCTTATTATGGTTTCAGACGTCGTTCTATGCAGCTAAAATGAATTTAAAACGAATTTATTAATTTTTGGTAATTTTATAAATGCGAGATTTTTATAATTCTGCAGGCTAAACCGTAGGTGATACAAATTTCTAAATGTCCTTATTATTACTTAAAACGTCGTTCTATGCAGCTAAAATGAGTTTAAATCGAATTTATTAATTTTTGGTAATTTTAAAAAAGGCAGATTTTTATAATTGCCAGATTAAAAATGCGAGATTTTTATAATTGCCCAGGCAAAACTGTAGGAGATACAAATTTCTAAATATGCTTATTATGGTTTCACACGTCGTTCTATGCAGCTAAAATGAATTTAAAACGAATTTATTAATTTTTGGTAATTTAATAAATGCGAGATTTTTATAATTCTGCAGGCTAAACCGTAGGTGATACAAATTTCTAAATGTCCTTATTATTACTTAAAACGTCGTTCTATGCAGCTAAAATGAGTTTAAATCGAATTTATTAATTTTTGGTAATTTTAAAAAAGAGAGATTTTTATAATTGCCTGATTAAAAATTGCGAGATTTTTATAATTGCCTAGGCTAAACTGTAGGAGATACAAATTTCTAAATATGCTTATTATGGTTTCAGACGTCGTTCTATGCAGCTAAAATGAATTTAAAACGAATTTATTAATTTTTGGTAATTTTATAAATGCGAGATTTTTATAATTCTGCAGGCTAAACCGTAGGTGATACAAATTTCTAAATGTCCTTATTATTACTTGAGACGTCGTTCTATCCAGCTAAAATGAGTTTAAATCGAATTTATTAATTTTTGGTAATTTTAAAAAAGAGAGATTTTTATAATTACCAGATTAAAAATGCGAGATTTTTATAATTGCCCAGGCTAAACTGTAGGAGATACAAATTTCTAAATATGCTTATTATGGTTTCAGACGTCGTTCTATGCAGCTAAAATGAATTTAAAACGAATTTATTAATTTTTGGTAATTTTATAAATGCGAGATTTTTATAATTCTGCAGGCTAAGCCGTAGGTGATACAAATTTCTAAATGTCCTTATTATTACTTGAGACGTCGTTCTATGCAGCTAAAATGAGTTTAAATCGAATTTATTAATTTTTGGTAATTTTAAAAAAGGCAGATTTTTATAATTGCCAGATTAAAAATGCGAGATTTTTATAATTGCCCAGGCTAAACTGTAGGAGATACAAATTTCTAAATATGCTTATTATGGTTTCAGACGTCGTTCTATGCAGCTAAAATGAATTTAAAACGAATTTATTAATTTTTGGTAATTTTATAAATGCGAGATTTTTATAATTCTGCAGGCAAAACCGTAGGTGATACAAATTTCTAAATGTCCTTATTATTACTTAAGACGTCGTTCTATGCAGCTAAAATGAGTTTAAATCGAATTCATTAATTTTTGGTAATTTTAAAAAAGATAGATTTTTATAATTGTCAGATTAAAAATTCGAGATTTTTATAATTGCCCAGGCTAAACTGTAGGAGATACAAATTTCTAAATATGCTTATTATGGTTTCAGACGTCGTTCTTTACAGCTAAAATGAATTTAAAACGAATTTATTAATTTTTGGTAATTTTATAAATGCGAGATTTTTATAATTCTGCAGGCTAAACCGTAGGTGATACAAATTTCTAAATGTCCTTATTATTACTTAAGACGTCGTTCTATGCAGCTAAAATGAGTTTAAATCGAATTTATTAATTTTTGGTAATTTTAAAAAAGGCAGATTTTTATAATTGCCAGATTAAAAATGCGAGATTTTTATAATTGCCCAGCCTAAACTGTAGGAGATACAAATTTCTAAATATGCTTATTATGGTTTCAGACGTCGTTCTATGCAGCTAAAATTCATTTAAAACGAATTTATTAATTTTTGGTAATTTTATAAATGCGAGATTTTTATAATTCTGCAGGCTAAACCGTAGGTGATACAAATTTCTAAATGTCCTTATTATTACTTGAGACGTCGTTCTATGCAGCTAAAATGAGTTTAAATCGAATTTATTAATTTTTGGTAATTTTAAAAAAGGCAGATTTTTATATTGCCAGATTAAAAATGAGTGATTTTTATATTTGCCCAGGCTAAACTGTAGGAGATACAAATTTCTAAATATGCTTATTCTGGTGTCAGACGTCGTTCTATGCAGCTAAAATGAATTTAAAACGAATTTATTAATTTTTGGTAATTTTATAAATGCGAGATTTTTATAATTCTGCAGGCTAAACCGTAGGTGATACAAATTTCTAAATGTCCTTATTATTACTTAAGACGTCGTTCTATGCAGCTAAAATGAGTTTAAATCGAATTTATTAATTTTTGGTAATTTTAAAAAAGAGAGATTTTTATAATTGCCAGATTAAAAATGCGAGATTTTTATAATTGCCCAGGCTAAACTGTAGGAGATACAAATTTCTAAATATGCTTATTATGGTTTCAGACGTCGTTCTATACAGCTAAAATGAATTTAAAACGAATTTATTAATTTTTGGTAATTTTATAAATGCGAGATTTTTATAATTCTGCAGGCTAAACCGTAGGTGATACAAATTTTTTAAATGTCCTTATTATTACTTGAGACGTCGTTCTATGCAGCTAAAATGAGGTTAAATCGAATTTATTAATTTTTGGTAATTTTAAAAAAGGCAGATTTTTATAATTGCCAGATTAAAAATGCTAGATTTTTATAATTGCCCAGGCTAAACTGTAGGAGATACAAATTTCTAAATATGCTTATTATGGTTTCAGACGTCGTTCTATGCAGCTAAAATGAATTTAAAACGAATTTATTAATTTTTGGTAATTTTATAAATGCGAGATTTTTATAATTCTGCAGGTTAAACCGTAGGTGATACAAATTTCTAAATGTCCTTATTATTACTTAAGACGTCGTTCTATGCAGCTAAAATGAGTTTAAGCCGAATTTATTTATTTTTGGTAATTTTAAAAAAGAGAGATTTTTATTATTGCCAGATTAAAAATGCGAGATTTTTATAATTGCCCAGGCTAAACTGTAGGAGATACAAATTTCTAAATATGGTTATTATGGTTTCACACGTCGTTCTATGCAGCTAGAATGAATTTAAAACGAATTTATTAATTTTTGGTAATTTTATAAATGCGTGATTTTTATAATTCCCCAGGCTAAACCGTAGGTGATACAAATTTCTAAATGTCCTTATTATTACTTAAGGCGTCGTTCTATGCACCTAAAATGAGTTTAAATCGAATTTATTAATTTTTGGTAATTTTAAAGAAGACAGATTTTTAAATTGCCAGATTAAAAATGCGAGATTTTTATAATTGCCCAGGCTAAACTGTAGGAGATACAAATTTCTAAATATGCTTATTATGGTTTCAGACGTCGTTCTATACAGCTAAAATGAATTTAAAACGAATTTATTAATTTTTGGTAATTTTATAAATGCGAGATTTTTATAATTCTGCAGGCTAAACCGTAGGTGATACAAATTTCTAAATGTCCTTATTATTACTTAAGACGTCGTTCTATGCAGCTAAAATGAGTTTAAATCGAATTTATTAATTTTTGGTAATTTTAAAAAAAGGTTGATTTTTATAATTGCCAGATTAAAAATGCTAGATTTTTATAATTGCCCAGGCTAAACTGTAGGAGATACAAATTTCTAAATATGCTTATTATGGTTTCAGACGTCGTTCTATGCAGCTAAAATGAGTTTCAATCGAATTTATTAATTTTTGGTAATTTTATAAATGCGAGATTCTTATAATTCTGCAGGCTAAACCGTAGGTGATACAAATTTCTAAATGTTCTTATTATTACTTAAGACGTCGTTCTATGCAGCTAAAATGAGTTTAAATCGAATTTATTAATTTTTGGTAATTTTAAAAAAGACAGATTTTTATAATTGCCAGATTAAAAATGCGAGATTTTTATAATTGCCCAGGCTAAACTGTAGGAGATACAAATTTCTAAATATGCTTATTATGGTTTCAGACGTCGTTCTATGCAGCTAAAATGAATTTAAAACGAATTTATTAATTTTTGGTAATTTTATAAATGCGTGATTTTTATAATTCTGCAGGCTAAACCGTAGGAGATACAAATTTCTAAATGTCCTTATTATTACTTAAGACGTCGTTCTATGCAGCTAAAATGAGTTTAAATCGAATTTATTAATTTTTGATAATTTTAAAAGAGAGAGATTTTTATAATTGCCAGATTAAAAATGCGAGATTTTTATAATTGCCCAGGCTAAACTGTAGGAGATACAAATTTCTAAATATGCTTATTATGGTTTCAGACGTCGTTCTATCCAGCTAAAATGAATTTAAAACGAAATTATTAATTTTTGGTAATTTTATAAATGCGAGATTTTTATAATTCTGCAGGCTAAACCGTAGGTGATACAAATTTCTCAATGTCCTTATTATTACTTAAGACGTCGTTCTATGCAGCTAAAATGAGTTTAAATCGAATTTATTAATTTTTGGTAAGTTTAAAAAAGACAGATTTTTATAATTGCCAGATTAAAAATGCGAGATTTTTATAATTGCCCAGGCTAAACTGTAGGAGATACAAATTTCTAAATATGCTTATTATGGTTTCAGACGTCGTTCTATGCAGCTAAAATGAATTTAAAACGAATTTATTAATTTTTGGTAATTTTAAAAAAGAGAGATTTTTATAATTGCCAGATTAAAAATGCGAGATTTTTATAATTGCCCAGGCTAAACTGTAGGAGATACAAATTTCTAAATATGCTTATTATGGTTTCAGACGTCGTTCTATGCAGCTAAAATGAATTTAAAACGAATTTATTAATTTTTGGTAATTTTATAAATGCGAGATTTTTATAATTCTGCAGGCTAAACCGTAGGTGATACAAATTTCTAAATGTCCTTATTATTACTTAAGACGTCGTTCTATCCAGCTAAAATGAATTTAAAACGAATTTATTAATTTTTGGTAATTTTATAATTGCGAGATTTTTATAATTCTGCAGGCTAAACCGTAGGTGATACAAATTTCTAAATGTCCTTATTATTATTTAAGACGTCGTTCTATACAGCTAAAATGAGTTTAAATCGAATTTATTAATTTTTGGTAATTTTAAAAAAGAGAGATTTTTATAATTGCCAGATTAAAAATGCGAGATTTTTATAATTGCCCAGGCTAAACCGTAGGAGATACAAATTTCTAGATATGCTTATTATGGTTTCAGACGTCGGTCTATGCAGCTAAAATGAATTTAAAACGAATTTATTAATTTTTGGTAATTTTATAAATGCGAGATTTTTATAATTCTGCAGGCTAAACCGTAGGTGATACAAATTTCTAAATGACCTTATTATTACTTAAGACGTCGTTCTATACAGCTAAAATGAGTTTAAATCGAATTTATTAATTTTTGGTAATTTTAAAAAAGAGAGATTTTTATAATTGCCAGATTAAAAATGCGAGATTTTTATAATTGCCCAGGCTAAACCGTAGGAGATACAAATTTCTAAATATGCTTATTATGGTTTCAGACGTCGTTCTATACAGCTAAAATGAATTTAAAACGAATTTATTAATTTTTGGTAATTTTATAAATGCGTGATTTTTATAATTCTGCAGGCTAAACCGTAGGTGATACAAATTTCTAAATGTCCTTATTATTACTTAAGACGTCGTTCTATGCAGCTAAAATGAGTTTAAATCGAATTTATTAATTTTTGGTAATTTTAAAAAAGACAGATTTTTATAATTGCCAGATTAAAAATGCGAGATTTTTATAATTGCCCAGGCTAAACTGTAGGAGATACAAATTTCTAAATATGCTTATTATAGTTTCAGACGTCGTTCTATGCAGCTAAAATGAATTTAAAACGAATTTATTAATTTTTGGTAATTTTAAAAAAGACAGATTTTTATAATTGCCAGATTAAAAATGCGAGATTTTTATAATTGCCCAGGCTAAACTGTAGGAGATACAAATTTCTAAATATGCTTATTATGGTTTCAGACGTCGTTCTATGCAGCTAAAATGAATTTAAAACGAATTTATTAATTTTTGGTAATTTTATAAATGCGAGATTTTTATAATTCTGCAGGCCAAACCGTAGGTGATACAAATTTCTAAATGACCTTATTATTACTTAAGACGTCGTTCTATGCAGCTAAAATGAGTTTAAATCGAATTTATTAATTTTTGATAATTTTAAAAAAGAGAGATTTTTATAATTGCCAGATTAAAAATGCGAGATTTTTATAATTGCCCAGGCTAAACTGTAGGAGATACAAATTTCTAAATATGCTTATTATGGTTTCAGACGTCGTTCTATACAGCTAAAATGAATTTAAACCGAATTTATTAATTTTTGGTAATTTTATAAATGCCAGATTTTTATAATTCCCCAGGCTAAACCGTAGGTGATAAAAATTTCTAAATGTCCTTATTATTATTTAAGACGTCGTTCTATGCAGCTAAAATGAGTTTAAGCCGAATTTATTTATTTTTGGTAATTTTAAAAAAGAGAGATTTTTATTATTGCCAGATTAAAAATGCGAGATATTTATAATTGCCCAGGCTAAACTGTAGGAGATACGCATTTCTAAATATGCTTATTATGGTTTCAGACGTCGTTCTATGCAGCTAAAATGAATTTAAAACGAATTTATTAATTTTTGGTAATTTTATAAATGCGAGATTTTTATAATTGCCCAGGCTAAACTGTAGGAGATACAAATTTCTAAATATTTTTATTATGGTTTCAGACGTCGTTCTATCCAGCTAAAATGAATTTAAAACGAATTTATTAATTTTTGGTAATTTTATAAATGCGAGATTTTTATAATTCTGCAGGCTAAACCGTAGGTGATACAAATTTCTAAATGTTCTTATTATTACTTAAGACGTCGTTCTATGCAGCTAAAATGAGTTTAAATCGAATTTATTAATTTTTGGTAATTTTAAAAAAGACAGATTTTTATAATTGCCAGATTAAAAATGCGAGATTTTTATAATTGCCCAGGCTAAACTGTAGGAGATACAAATTTCTAAATATTTTTATTATGGTTTCAGACGTCGTTCTATGCAGCTAAAATGAATTTAAAACGAATTTATTAATTTTTGGTAATTTTATAAATGCGAGATTTTTATAATTCTGCAGGCTAAACCGTAGGAGATACAAATTTCTAAATGTCCTTATTATTACTTAAGACGTCGTTCTATGCAGCTAAAATGAGTTTAAATCTAATTTATTAATTTTTGATAATTTTAAAAGAGAGAGATTTTTATTATTGCCAGATAAAAAATGTGAGATTTTTATAATTGCCCAGGCTAAACTGTAGGAGATACAAATTTCTAAATATGCTTATTATGGTTTCAGACGTCGTTCTATCCAGCTAAAATGAATTTAAAACGAATTTATTAATTTTTGGTAATTTTATAAATGCGAGATTTTTATAATTCTGCAGGCTAAACCGTAGGTGATACAAATTTCTAAATGTCCTTATTATTACTTAAGACGTCGTTCTATGCAGCTAAAATGAGTTTAAATCGAATTTATTAATTTTTGGTAAGTTTAAAAAAGACAGATTTTTATAATTGCCAGATAAAAATGCGAGATTTTTATAATTGCCCAGGCTAAACTGTAGGAGATACAAATTTCTAACTATGCTTATTATGGTTTCAGACGTCGTTCTATGCAGCTAAAATGAATTTAAAACGAATTTATTAATTTTTGGTAATTTTAAAAAAGAGAGATTTTTATAATTGCCAGATTAAAAATGCGAGATTTTTATAATTGCCCAGGCTAAACTGTAGGAGATACGCATTTCTAAATATTCTTATTGTGGTTTCAGACGTCGTTCTATGCAGCTAAAATGAATTTAAATCGAATTTATTAATTTTTGGTAATTTTATAAATGCGAGATTTTTATAATTCCCCAGGCTAAACCGTAGGTGATACAAATTTCTAAATGTCCTTATTATTATTTAAGACGTCGTTCTATGCAGCTAAAATGAGTTTAAATCGAATTTATTAATTTTTGGTAAGTTTAAAAAAGACAGATTTTTATAATTGCCAGATTAAAAATGCGAGATTTTTATAATTGCCCAGGCTAAACTGTAGGAGATACAAATTTCTAAATATGCTTATTATGGTTTCAGACGTCGTTCTATGCAGCTAAAATGAATTTAAAACGAATTTATTAATTTTTGGTAATTTTAAAAAAGAGAGATTTTTATAATTGCCAGATTAAAAATGCGAGATTTTTATAATTGCCCAGGCTAAACTGTAGGAGATACAAATTTCTAAATATGCTTATTATGGTTTCAGACGTCGTTCTATGCAGCTAAAATGAATTTAAAACGAATTTATTAATTTTTGGTAATTTTATAAATGCGAGATTTTTATAATTCTGCAGGCTAAACCGTAGGTGATACAAATTTCTAAATGTCCTTATTATTACTTAAGACGTCGTTCTATCCAGCTAAAATGAATTTAAAACGAATTTATTAATTTTTGGTAATTTTATAATTGCGAGATTTTTATAATTCTGCAGGCTAAACCGTAGGTGATACAAATTTCTAAATGTCCTTATTATTATTTAAGACGTCGTTCTATACAGCTAAAATGAGTTTAAATCGAATTTAATAATTTTTGGTAATTTTAAAAAAGAGAGATTTTTATAATTGCCAGATTAAAAATGCGAGATTTTTATAATTGCCCAGGCTAAACCGTAGGAGATACAAATTTCTAGATATGCTTATTATGGTTTCAGACGTCGGTCTATGCAGCTAAAATGAATTTAAAACGAATTTATTAATTTTTGGTAATTTTATAAATGCGAGATTTTTATAATTCTGCAGGCTAAACCGTAGGTGATACAAATTTCTAAATGTCCTTATTATTACTTAAGACGTCGTTCTATACAGCTAAAATGAGTTTAAATCGAATTTATTAATTTTTGGTAATTTTAAAAAAGAGAGATTTTTATAATTGCCAGATTAAAAATGCGAGATTTTTATAATTGCCCAGGCTAAACCGTAGGAGATACAAATTTCTAAATATGCTTATTATGGTTTCAGACGTCGTTCTATGCAGCTAAAATGAATTTAAAACGAATTTATTAATTTTTGGTAATTTTATAAATGCGAGATTTTTATAATTCTGCAGGCTAAACCGTAGGTGATACAAATTTCTAAATGTCCTTATTATTACTTAAGACGTCGTTCTATGCAGCTAAAATGAGTTTAAATCGAATTTATTAATTTTTGGTAATTTTAAAAAAGACAGATTTTTATAATTGCCAGATTAAAAATGCGAGATTTTTATAATTTCCCAGGCTAAACTGTAGGAGATACAAATTTCTAAATATGCTTATTATAGTTTCAGACGTCGTTCTATGCAGCTAAAATGAATTTAAAACGAATTTATTAATTTTTGGTAATTTTAAAAAAGACAGATTTTTATAATTGCCAGATTAAAAATGCGAGATTTTTATAATTGCCCAGGCTAAACTGTAGGAGATACAAATTTCTAAATATGCTTATTATGGTTTCAGACGTCGTTCTATGCAGCTAAAATGAATTTAAAACGAATTTATTAATTTTTGGTAATTTTATAAATGCGAGATTTTTATAATTCTGCAGGCCAAACCGTAGGTGATACAAATTTCTAAATGTCCTTATTATTACTTAAGACGTCGTTCTATGCAGCTAAAATGAGTTTAAATCGAATTTATTAATTTTTGATAATTTTAAAAAAGAGAGATTTTTATAATTGCCAGATTAAAAATGCGAGATTTTTATAATTGCCCAGGCTAAACTGTAGGAGATACAAATTTCTAAATATGCTTATTATGGTTTCAGACGTCGTTCTATACAGCTAAAATGAATTTAAACCGAATTTATTAATTTTTGGTAATTTTATAAATGCCAGATTTTTATAATTCCCCAGGCTAAACCGTAGGTGATAAAAATTTCTAAATGTCCTTATTATTATTTAAGACGTCGTTCTATGCAGCTAAAATGAGTTTAAGCCGAATTTATTTATTTTTGGTAATTTTAAAAAAGAGAGATTTTTATTATTGCCAGATTAAAAATGCGAGATATTTATAATTGCCCAGGCTAAACTGTAGGAGATACGCATTTCTAAATATGCTTATTATGGTTTCAGACGTCGTTCTATGCAGCTAAAATGAATTTAAAACGAATTTATTAATTTTTGGTAATTTTATAAATGCGAGATTTTTATAATTCTGCAGGCTAAACCGTAGGAGATACAAATTTCTAAATGTCCTTATTATTACTTAAGACGTCGTTCTATGCAGCTAAAATGAGTTTAAATCTAATTTATTAATTTTTGATAATTTTAAAAGAGAGAGATTTTTATTATTGCCAGATAAAAAATGTGAGATTTTTATAATTGCCCAGGCTAAACTGTAGGAGATACAAATTTCTAAATATGCTTATTATGGTTTCAGACGTCGTTCTATCCAGCTAAAATGAATTTAAAACGAATTTATTAATTTTTGGTAATTTTATAAATGCGAGATTTTTATAATTCTGCAGGCTAAACCGTAGGTGATACAAATTTCTAAATGTCCTTATTATTACTTAAGACGTCGTTCTATGCAGCTAAAATGAGTTTAAATCGAATTTATTAATTTTTGGTAAGTTTAAAAAAGACAGATTTTTATAATTGCCAGATAAAAATGCGAGATTTTTATAATTGCCCAGGCTAAACTGTAGGAGATACAAATTTCTAAATATGCTTATTATGGTTTCAGACGTCGTTCTATGCAGCTAAAATGAATTTAAAACGAATTTATTAATTTTTGGTAATTTTAAAAAAGAGAGATTTTTATAATTGCCAGATTAAAAATGCGAGATTTTTATAATTGCCCAGGCTAAACTGTAGGAGATACGCATTTCTAAATATTCTTATTGTGGTTTCAGACGTCGTTCTATGCAGCTAAAATGAATTTAAATCGAATTTATTAATTTTTGGTAATTTTATAAATGCGAGATTTTTATAATTCCCCAGGCTAAACCGTAGGTGATACAAATTTCTAAATGTCCTTATTATTATTTAAGACGTCGTTCTATGCAGCTAAAATGAGTTTAAATCGAATTTATTAATTTTTGGTAATTTTAAAAAAGAGAGATTTTTATAATTGCCAGATTAAAAATGCGAGATTTTTATAATTGCCCAGGCTAAACCGTAGGAGATACAAATTTCTAGATATGCTTATTATGGTTTCAGACTTCGTTCTATGCAGCTAAAATGAATTTAAAACGAATTTATTAATTTTTGGTAATTTTATAAATGCGAGATTTTTATAATTCTGCAGGCTAAACCGTAGGTGATACAAATTTCTAAATGTCCTTATTATTACTTAAGACGTCGTTCTATACAGCTAAAATGAGTTTAAATCGAATTTATTAATTTTTGGTAATTTTAAAAAAGAGAGATTTTTATAATTGCCAGATTAAAAATGCGAGATTTTTATAAATGCCCAGGCTAAACCGTAGGAGATACAAATTTCTAAATATGCTCATTATGGTTTCAGACGACGTTCTAAGCAGCTAAAATGAATTTAAAACGAATTTATTAATTTTTGGTAATTTTATAAATGCGAGATTTTTATAATTCTGCAGGCTAAACCGTAGGTGATACAAATTTCTAAATGTCCTTATTATTACTTAAGACGTCGTTCTATGCAGCTAAAATGAGTTTAAATCGAATTTATTAATTTTTGGTAATTTTAAAAAAGACAGATTTTTATAATTGCCAGATTAAAAATGCGAGATTTTTATAATTGCCCAGGCTAAACTGTAGGAGATACAAATTTCTAAATATGCTTATTATGGTTTCAGACGACGTTCTAACCAGCTAAAATGAATTTAAAACGAATTTATTAATTTTTGGTAATTTTATAAATGCGAGATTTTTATAATTCTGCAGGCTAAACCGTAGGTGATACAAATTTCTAAATGTCCTTATTATTACTTAAGACGTCGTTCTATACAGCTAAAATGAGTTTAAATCGAATTTATTAATTTTTGGTAATTTTAAAAAAGAGAGATTTTTATAATTGCCAGATTAAAAATGCGAGATTTTTATAAATGCCCAGGCTAAACCGTAGGAGATACAAATTTCTAAATATGCTTATTATGGTTTCAGACGACGTTCTAAGCAGCTAAAATGAATTTAAAACGAATTTATTAATTTTTGGTAATTTTATAAATGCGAGATTTTTATAATTCTGCAGGCTAAACCGTAGGTGATACAAATTTCTAAATGTCCTTATTATTACTTAAGACGTCGTTCTATGCAGCTAAAATGAGTTTAAATCGAATTTATTAATTTTTGGTAATTTTAAAAAAGACAGATTTTTATAATTGCCAGATTAAAAATGCGAGATTTTTATAATTGCCCAGGCTAAACTGTAGGAGATACAAATTTCTAAATATGCTTATTATGGTTTCAGACGTCGTTCTATTCTATGCAGCTAAAATGAATTTAAAACGAATTTATTAATTTTTGGTAATTTTATAAATGCGAGATTTTTATAATTCTGCAGGCTAAACCGTAGGTGATACAAATTTCTAAATGTCCTTATTATTACTTAAGACGTCGTTCTATGCAGCTAAAATGAGTTTAAATCGAATTTATTAATTTTTGGTAATTTTAAAAAAGACAGATTTTTATAATTGCCAGATTAAAAATGCGAGATTTTTATAATTGCCCAGGCTAAACTGTAGGAGATACAAATTTCTAAATATGCTTATTATAGTTTCAGACGTGGTTCTATGCAGCTAAAATGAATTTAAAACGAATTTATTAATTTTTGGTAATTTTAAAAAAGACAGATTTTTATAATTGCCAGATTAAAAATGCGAGATTTTTATAATTGCCCAGGCTAAACTGTAGGAGATACAAATTTCTAAATATGCTTATTATGGTTTCAGACGTCGTTCTATGCAGCTAAAATGAATTTAAAACGAATTTATTAATTTTTGGTAATTTTATAAATGCGAGATTTTTATAATTCTGCAGGCCAAACCGTAGGTGATACAAATTTCTAAATGTCCTTATTATTACTTAAGACGTCGTTCTATGCAGCTAAAATGAGTTTAAATCGAATTTATTAATTTTTGATAATTTTAAAAAAGAGAGATTTTTATAATTGCCAGATTAAAAATGCGAGATTTTTATAATTGCCCAGGCTAAACTGTAGGAGATACAAATTTCTAAATATGCTTATTATGGTTTCAGACGTCGTTCTATACAGCTAAAATGAATTTAAACCGAATTTATTAATTTTTGGTAATTTTATAAATGCCAGATTTTTATAATTCCCCAGGCTAAACCGTAGGTGATAAAAATTTCTAAATGTCCTTATTATTATTTAAGACGTCGTTCTATGCAGCTAAAATGAGTTTAAGCCGAATTTATTTATTTTTGGTAATTTTAAAAAAGAGAGATTTTTATTATTGCCAGATTAAAAATGCGAGATATTTATAATTGCCCAGGCTAAACTGTAGGAGATACAAATTTCTAAATATGCTTATTATGGTTTCAGACGTCGTTCTATGCAGCTAAAATGAATTTAAAACGAATTTATTAATTTTTGGTAATTTTATAAATGCGAGTTTTTTATAATTGCCCAGGCTAAACTGTAGGAGATACAAATTTCTAAATATTTTTATTATGGTTTCAGACGTCGTTCTATGCAGCTAAAATGAATTTAAAACGAATTTATTAATTTTTGGTAATTTTATAAATGCGAGATTTTTATAATTCTGCAGGCTAAACCGTAGGTGATACAAATTTCTAAATGTCCTTATTATTACTTAAGACGTCGTTCTATGCAGCTAAAATGAGTTTAAATCGAATTTATTAATTTTTGGTAATTTTAAAAAAGACAGATTTTTATAATTGCCAGATTAAAAATGCGAGATTTTTATAATTGCCCAGGCTAAACTGTAGGAGATACAAATTTCTAAATATGCTTATTATAGTTTCAGACGTCGTTCTATGCAGCTAAAATGAATTTAAAACGAATTTATTAATTTTTGGTAATTTTAAAAAAGACAGATTTTTATAATTGCCAGATTAAAAATGCGAGATTTTTATAATTGCCCAGGCTAAACTGTAGGAGATACAAATTTCTAAATATGCTTATTATGGTTTCAGACGTCGTTCTATGCAGCTAAAATGAATTTAAAACGAATTTATTAATTTTTGGTAATTTTATAAATGCGAGATTTTTATAATTCTGCAGGCTAAACCGTAGGTGATACAAATTTCTAAATGTCCTTATTATTATTTAAGACGTCGTTCTATGCAGCTAAAATGAGTTTAAATCGAATATATTAATTTTTGGTAATTTTAAAAAAGACAGATTTTTATAATTGCCAGATTAAAAATGCGAGATTTTTATAATTGCCCAGGCTAAACTGTAGGAGATACAAATTTCTAAATATGCTTATTATGGTTTCAGACGTCGTTCTATGCAGCTAAAATGAGTTTAAATCGAATTTATTAATTTTTGGTAATTTTAAAAAAGACAGATTTTTATAATTGCCAGATTAAAAATGCGAGATTTTTATAATTGCCCAGGCTAAACTGTAGGAGATACAAATTTCTAAATATGCTTATTATGGTTTCAGACGTCGTTCTATGCAGCTAAAATGAGTTTAAATCGAATTTATTAATTTTTGGTAATTTTAAAAAAGAGAGATTTTTATAATTGCCAGATTAAAAATGCGAGATTTTTATAATTGCCCAGGCTAAACTGTAGGAGATACGCATTTCTAAATATGCTTATTATGGTTTCAGACGTCGTTCTATACAGCTAAAATGAATTTAAAACGAATTTATTAATTTTTGGTAATTTTATAAATGCGAGATTTTTATAATTCCCCAGGCTAAACCGTAGGTGATACAAATTTCTAAATGTCCTTATTATTATTTAAGACGTCGTTCTATTCAGCTAAAATGAGTTTAAATCGAATTTATTAATTTTTGGTAATTTTAAAAAAGAGAGATTTTTATAATTGCCAGATTAAAAATGCGAGATTTTTATAATTGCCCAGGCTAAACCGTAGGAGATACAAATTTCTAGATATGCTTATTATGGTTTCAGACGTCGTTCTATGCAGCTAAAATGAATTTAAAACGAATTTATTAATTTTTGGTAATTTTATAAATGCGAGATTTTTATAATTCTGCAGGCTAAGCCGTAGGTGATACAAATTTCTAAATGTCCTTATTATTACTTAAGACGTCGTTCTATGCAGCTAAAATGAGTTTAAATCGAATTTATTAATTTTTGGTAATTTTAAAAAAGAGATTTTTATAATTTGTTGCCAGATTAAAAATGCGAGATTTTTATAATTGCCCAGGCTAAACTGTAGGAGATACAAATTTCTAAATATGCTTATTATGGTTTCAGACGTCGTTCTATGCAGCTAAAATGAATTTAAAACGAATTTATTAATTTTTGGTAATTTTATAAATGCGAGCTTTTATAATTCTGCAGGCTAAACCGTAGGTGATACAAATTTCTAAATGTCCTTATTATTTCTTAAGACGTCGTTCAAAGCAGCTAAAATGAGTTTAAATCGAATTTATTAATTTTTGGTAATTTTAAAAAAGACAGATTTTTATAATTGCCAGTGTAAAAATGCGAGATTTTTATAATTGCCCAGGCTAAACTGTAGGAGATACAAATTTCTAAATATGCTTATTACGGTTTCAGACGTCGTTCTATGCAGCTAAAATGAATTTAAAACGAATTTATTAATTTTTGGTAATTTTATAAATGCGAGATTTTTATAATTCTGCAGGCCAAACCGTAGGTGATACAAATTTCTAAATGTCCTTATTATTACTTAAGACGTCGTTCTATGCAGCTAAAATGAGTTTAAATCGAATTTATTAATTTTTGATAATTTTAAAAAAATAGAGATTTTTATAATTGCCAGATTAAAAATGCGAGATTTTTATAATTGCGCAGGCTAAACTGTAGGAGATACAAATTTCTAAATATGCTTATTATGGTTTCAGACGTCGTTCTATACAGTTAAAATGAATTTAAACCGAATTTATTAATTTTTGGTAATTTTATAAATGCCAGATTTTTATAATTCCCCAGGCTAAACCGTAGGTAATAAAAATTTCTAAATGTCCTTATTATTATTTAAGACGTCGTTCTATGCAGCTAAAATGAGTTTAAGCCGAATTTATTTATTTTTGGTAATTTTAAAAAAGAGAGATTTTTATTATTGCCAGATTAAAAATGCGAGATTTTTATAATTGCCCAGGCTAAACTGTAGGAGATACAAATTTCTAAATATGCTTATTATGGTTTCAGACGTCGTTCTATGCAGCTAAAATGAATTTAAAACGAATTTATTAATTTTTGGTAATTTTATAAATGCGAGATTTTTATAATTCTGCAGGCTAAACCGTAGGTGATACAAATTTCCAAATGTCCTTATTATTATTTAAGACGTCGTTCTATGCAGCTAAAATGAGTTTCAATCGAATTTATTAATTTTTGGTAATTTTAAAAAAGACAGATTTTTATAATTGCCAGATTAAAAATGCGAGATTTTTATAATTGCCCAGGCTAAACTGTAGGAGATACAAATTTCTAAATATGCTTATTATGGTTTCAGACGTCGTTCTATGCAGCTAAAATGAGTTTAAATCGAATTTATTAATTTTTGGTAATTTTAAAAAAGAGAGATTTTTATAATTGCCAGATTAAAAATGCGAGATTTTTATAATTGCCCAGGCTAAACTGTAGGAGATACGCATTTCTAAATATGCTTATTATGGTTTCAGACGTCGTTCTATACAGCTAAAATGAATTTAAAACGAATTTATTAATTTTTGGTAATTTTATAAATGCGAGATTTTTATAATTCCAGGCTTAACCGTAGGTGATACAAATTTCTAAATGTCCTTATTATGATTTAAGACGTCGTTCTATGCAGCTAAAATGAGTTTAAGCCGAATTTATTTATTTTTGGTAATTTTAAAAAAGAGAGATTTTTATTATTGCCAGATTAAAAATGCGAGATTTTTATAATTGCCCAGGCTAAACTGTAGGAGATACAAATTTCTAAATATGCTTATTATGGTTTCAGACGTCGTTCTATGCAGCTAAAATGAGTTTAAATCGAATTTATTAATTTTTGGTAATTTTAAAAAAGAGAGATTTTTATAATTGCCAGATTAAAAATGCGAGATTTTTATAATTGCCCAGGCTAAACCGTAGGAGATACAAATTTCTAGATATGCTTATTATGGTTTCAGACGTCGTTCTATGCAGCTAAAATGAATTTAAAACGAATTTATTAATTTTTGGTAATTTTATAAATGCGAGATTTTTATAATTCTGCAGGCTAAGCCGTAGGTGATACAAATTTCTAAATGTCCTTATTATTACTTAAGACGTCGTTCTATACAGCTAAAATGAGTTTAAATCGAATTTATTAATTTTTGGTAATTTTAAAAAAGAGAGATTTTTATAATTGCCAGATTAAAAATGCGAGATTTTTATAATTGCCCAGGCTAAACCGTAGGAGATACAAATTTCTAGATATGCTTATTATGGTTTCAGACGTCGTTCTATGCAGCTAAAATGAATTTAAAACGAATTTATTAATTTTTGGTAATTTTATAAATGCGAGATTTTTATAATTCTGTAGGCTAAGCCGTAGGTGATACAAATTTCTAAATGTCCTTATTATTACTTAAGACGTCGTTCTATGCAGCTAAAATGAGTTTAAATCGAATTTATTAATTTTTGGTAATTTTAAAAAAGACAGATTTTTATAATTTATTGCCAGATTAAAAATGCGAGATTTTTATAATTGCCCAGGCTAAACTGTAGGAGATACAAATTTCTAAATATGCTTATTATGGTTTCAGACGTCGTTCTATGCAGCTAAAATGAATTTAAAACGAATTTATTAATTTTTGGTAATTTTATAAATGCGAGCTTTTATAATTCTGCAGGCTAAACCGTAGGTGATACAAATTTCTAAATGTCCTTATTATTTCTTAAGACGTCGTTCAATGCAGCTAAAATGAGTTTAAATCGAATTTATTAATTTTTGGTAATTTTAAAAAAGACAGATTTTTATAATTGCCAGTGTAAAAATGCGAGATTTTTATAATTGCCCAGGCTAAACTGTAGGAGATACAAATTTCTAAATATGCTTATTACGGTTTCAGACGTCGTTCTATGCAGCTAAAATGAATTTAAAACGAATTTATTAATTTTTGGTAATTTTATAAATGCGAGATTTTTATAATTCTGCAGGCCAAATCGTAGGTGATACAAATTTCTAAATGTCCTTATTATTACTTAAGACGTCGTTCTATGCAGCTAAAATGAGTTTAAATCGAATTTATTAATTTTTGATAATTTTAAAAAAATAGAGATTTTTATAATTGCCAGATTAAAAATGCGAGATTTTTATAATTGCGCAGGCTAAACTGTAGGAGATACAAATTTCTAAATATGCTTATTATGGTTTCAGACGTCGTTCTACGCAGTTAAAATGAATTTAAAACGAATTTATTAATTTT
The DNA here is from genome assembly GCA_963082815.1 of Melanotus villosus. Lineage (NCBI taxonomy): Eukaryota > Metazoa > Arthropoda > Insecta > Coleoptera > Elateridae > Melanotus > Melanotus villosus. The sequence continues at coordinate 17,802,196 of OY720427.1, forward strand.
TGGTAATTTTATAAATGCCAGATTTTTATAATTCCCCAGGCTAAACCGTAGGTAATAAAAATTTCTAAATGTCCTTATTATTATTTAAGACGTCGTTCTATGCAGCTAAAATGAGTTTAAGCCGAATTTATTTATTTTTGGTAATTTTAAAAAAGAGAGATTTTTATTATTGCCAGATTAAAAATGCGAGATTTTTATAATTGCCCAGGCTAAACTGTAGGAGATACAAATTTCTAAATATGCTTATTATGGTTTCAGACGTCGTTCTATGCAGCTAAAATGAATTTAAAACGAATTTATTAATTTTTGGTAATTTTATAAATGCGAGATTTTTATAATTCTGCAGGCTAAACCGTAGGTGATACAAATTTCTAAATGTCCTTATTATTATTTAAGACGTCGTTCTATACAGCTAAAATGAGTTTAAATCGAATTTATTAATTTTTGGTAATTTTAAAAAAGACAGATTTTTATAATTGCCAGATTAAAAATGCGAGATTTTTATAATTGCCCAGGCTAAACTGTAGGAGATACAAATTTCTAAATATGCTTATTATGGTTTCAGACGTCGTTCTATGCAGATAAAATGAGTTTAAATCGAATTTATTAATTTTTGGTAATTTTAAAAAAGAGAGATTTTTATAATTGCCAGATTAAAAATGCGAGATTTTTATAATTGCCCAGGCTAAACCGTAGGAGATACAAATTTCTAGATATGCTTATTATGGTTTCAGACGTCGTTCTATGCAGCTAAAATGAATTTAAAACGAATTTATTAATTTTTGGTAATTTTATAAATGCGAGATTTTTATAATTCTGCAGGCTAAGCCGTAGGTGATACAAATTTCTAAATGTCCTTATTATTACTTAAGACGTCGTTCTATACAGCTAAAATGAGTTTAAATCGAATTTATTAATTTTTGGTAATTTTAAAAAAGAGAGATTTTTATAATTGCCAGATTAAAAATGCGAGATTTTTATAATTGCCCAGGCTAAACCGTAGGAGATACAAATTTCTAGATATGCTTATTATGGTTTCAGACGTCGTTCTATGCAGCTAAAATGAATTTAAAACGAATTTATTAATTTTTGGTAATTTTATAAATGCGAGATTTTTATAATTCTGTAGGCTAAGCCGTAGGTGATACAAATTTCTAAATGTCCTTATTATTACTTAAGACGTCGTTCTATGCAGCTAAAATGAGTTTAAATCGAATTTATTAATTTTTGGTAATTTTAAAAAAGACAGATTTTTATAATTTATTGCCAGATTAAAAATGCGAGATTTTTATAATTGCCCAGGCTAAACTGTAGGAGATACAAATTTCTAAATATGCTTATTATGGTTTCAGGCGTCGTTCTATGCAGCTAAAATGAATTTAAAACGAATTTATTAATTTTTGGTAATTTTATAAATGCGAGCTTTTATAATTCTGCAGGCTAAACCGTAGGTGATACAAATTTCTAAATGTCCTTATTATTACTTAAGACGTCGTTCTATGCAGCTAAAATGAGTTTAAATCGAATTTATTAATTTTTGGTAATTTTAAAAAAGACAGATTTTTATAATTGCCAGAGTAAAAATGCGAGATTTTTATAATTGCCCAGGCTAAACTGTAGGAGATACAAATTTCTAAATATGCTTATTACGGTTTCAGACGTCGTTCTATGCAGCTAAAATGAATTTAAAACGAATTTATTAATTTTTGGTAATTTTATAAATGCGAGATTTATATAATTCTGCAGGCCAAACCGTAGGTGATACAAATTTCTAAATGTCCTTATTATTACTTAAGACGTCGTTCTATGCAGCTAAAATGAGTTTAAATCGAATTTATTAATTTTTGATAATTTTAAAAAAGAGAGATTTTTATAATTGGCAGATTAAAAATGCGAGATTTTTATAATTGCGCAGGCTAAACTGTAGGAGATACAAATTTCTAAATATGCTTATTATGGTTTCAGACGTCGTTCTATACAGTTAAAATGAATTTAAACCGAATTTATTAATTTTTGGTAATTTTATAAATGCCAGATTTTTATAATTCCCCAGGCTAAACCGTAGGTAATAAAAATTTCTAAATGTCCTTATTATTATTTAAGACGTCGTTCTATGCAGCTAAAATGAGTTTAAGCCGAATTTATTTATTTTTGGTAATTTTAAAAAAGAGAGATTTTTATTATTGCCAGATTAAAAATGCGAGATTTTTATAATTGCCCAGGCTAAACTGTAGGAGATACGCATTTCTAAATATGCTTATTATGGTTTCAGACGTCGTTCTATGCAGCTAAAATGAGTTTAAATCGAATTTATTAATTTTTGGTAATTTTAAAAAAGAGAGATTTTTATAATTGCCAGATTAAAAATGAGAGATTTTTATAATTGCCCAGGCTAAACCGTAGGAGATACAAATTTCTAAATATGCTTATTATGGTTTCAGACGTCGTTCTATGCAGCTAAAATGAATTTAAAACGAATTTATTAATTTTTGGTAATTTTATAAATGCGTGATTTTTATAATTCTGCAGGCTAAACCGTAGGTGATACAAATTTCTAAATGTCCTTATTATTACTTAAGACGTCGTTCTATTCAGCTAAAATGAGTTTAAATCGAATTTATTAATTTTTGGTAATTTTAAAAAAGACAGATTTTTATAATTGCCAGATTAAAAATGCGAGATTTTTATAATTGCCCAGGCTAAACTGTAGGAGATACGCATTTCTAAATATGCTTATTATGGTTTCAGACGTCGTTCTATGCAGCTAAAATGAGTTTAAATCGAATTTATTAATTTTTGGTAATTTTAAAAAAGAGAGATTTTTATAATTGCCAGATTAAAAATGAGAGATTTTTATAATTGCCCAGGCTAAACCGTAGGAGATACAAATTTCTAAATATGCTTATTATGGTTTCAGACGTCGTTCTATGCAGCTAAAATGAATTTAAAACGAATTTATTAATTTTTGGTAATTTTATAAATGCGTGATTTTTATAATTCTGCAGGCTAAACCGTAGGTGATACAAATTTCTAAATGTCCTTATTATTACTTAAGACGTCGTTCTATTCAGCTAAAATGAGTTTAAATCGAATTTATTAATTTTTGGTAATTTTAAAAAAGACAGATTTTTATAATTGCCAGATTAAAAATGCGAGATTTTTATAATTGCCCAGGCTAAACTGTAGGAGATACAAATTTCTAAATATGCTTATTATGGTTTCAGACGTCGTTCTATGCAGCTAAAATGAATTTAAAACGAATATATTAATTTTTGGTAATTTTATAAATGCGAGATTTTTATAATTCTGCAGGCTAAACCGTAGGTGATACAAATTTCTAAATGTCCTTATTATTACTTAAGACGTCGTTCTATGCAGCTAAAATGAGTTTAAATCGAATTTATTAATTTTTGGTAATTTTAAAAAAGAGAGATTTTTATAATTGCCAGATTAAAAATGCGAGATTTTTATAATTGCCAGATTAAAAATGCGAGATTTTTATAATTGCCCAGGCCTAACCGTAGGAGATACAAATTTCTAAATATTCTTATTATGGTTTCAGACGTCGTTCTATACAGCTAAAATGATTTTAAAACGAATTTATTAATTTTTGGTAATTTTATAAATGCGTGATTTTTATAATTCCCCAAGCTAAACCGTAGGTGATACAAATTTCTAAATGTCCTTATTATGATTTAAGACGTCGTTCTATGCAGCTAAAAGGAGTTTAAATCGAATTTATTAATTTTTGGTAATTTTAAAAAAGAGAGATTTTTATAATTGCCAGATTAAAAATGCGAGATTTTTATAATTGCCCAGGCTAAAGCGTAGGAGATACAAATTTCTAAATATGCTTATTATGGTTTCAGACGTCGTTCTATACAGCTAAAATGAATTTAAAACTAATTTATTAATTTTTGGTAATTTTATAAATGCGAGATTTTTATAATTCTGCAGGCTAAACCGTAGGTGATACAAATTTCTAAATGTCCTTATTATTACTTAAGACGTCGTTCTAAGCAGCTAAAATGGGTTTAAATCGAATTTATTAATTTTTGGTAATTTTATAAATGCGTGATTTTTATAATTCTGCAGGCTAAACCGTAGGTGATACAAATTTCTAAATGTCCTTATTATTACTTAAGACGTCGTTCTATGCAGCTAAAATGAGTTTAAATCGAATTTATTAATTTTTGGTAATTTTAAAAAAGACAGATTTTTATAATTGCCAGATTAAAAATGCGAGATTTTTATAATTGCCCAGGCTAAACTGTAGGAGATACAAATTTCTAAATATGCTTATTATGGTTTCAGACGTCGTTCTATGCAGCTAAAATGAATTTAAAACGAATTTATTAATTTTTGGTAATTTTATAAATGCGAGATTTTTATAATTCTGCAGGCTAAACAGTAGGTGATACAAATTTCTAAATGTCCTTATTATTACTTAAGACGTCGTTCTATGCAGCTAAAATGAGTTTAAATCGAATTTATTAATTTTTGGTAATTTTAAAAAAGACAGATTTTTATAATTGCCAGATTAAAAATGCGAGATTTTTATAATTGCCCAGGCTAAACTGTAGGAGATACAAATTTCTAAATATGCTTATTATGGTTTCAGACGTCGTTCTATGCAGATAAAATGAGTTTAAATCGAATTTATTAATTTTTGGTAATTTTAAAAAAGAGAGATTTTTATAATTGCCAGATTAAAAATGCGAGATTTTTATAATTGCCCAGGCTAAACCGTAGGAGATACAAATTTCTAGATATGCTTATTATGGTTTCAGACGTCGTTCTATGCAGCTAAAATGAATTTAAAACGAATTTATTAATTTTTGGTAATTTTATAAATGCGAGATTTTTATAATTCTGCAGGCTAAGCCGTAGGTGATACAAATTTCTAAATGTCCTTATTATTACTTAAGACGTCGTTCTATACAGCTAAAATGAGTTTAAATCGAATTTATTAATTTTTGGTAATTTTAAAAAAGAGAGATTTTTATAATTGCCAGATTAAAAATGCGAGATTTTTATAATTGCCCAGGCTAAACCGTAGGAGATACAAATTTCTAGATATGCTTATTATGGTTTCAGACGTCGTTCTATGCAGCTAAAATGAATTTAAAACGAATTTATTAATTTTTGGTAATTTTATAAATGCGAGATTTTTATAATTCTGTAGGCTAAGCCGTAGGTGATACAAATTTCTAAATGTCCTTATTATTACTTAAGACGTCGTTCTATGCAGCTAAAATGAGTTTAAATCGAATTTATTAATTTTTGGTAATTTTAAAAAAGACAGATTTTTATAATTTATTGCCAGATTAAAAATGCGAGATTTTTATAATTGCCCAGGCTAAACTGTAGGAGATACAAATTTCTAAATATGCTTATTATGGTTTCAGGCGTCGTTCTATGCAGCTAAAATGAATTTAAAACGAATTTATTAATTTTTGGTAATTTTATAAATGCGAGCTTTTATAATTCTGCAGGCTAAACCGTAGGTGATACAAATTTCTAAATATGCTTATTATGGTTTCAGACGTCGTTCTATGCAGCTAAAATGAATTTAAAACGAATATATTAATTTTTGGTAATTTTATAAATGCGAGATTTTTATAATTCTGCAGGCTAAACCGTAGGTGATACAAATTTCTAAATGTCCTTATTATTACTTAAGACGTCGTTCTATGCAGCTAAAATGAGTTTAAATCGAATTTATTAATTTTTGGTAATTTTAAAAAAGAGAGATTTTTATAATTGCCAGTTTAAAAATGCGAGATTTTTATAATTGCCCAGGCCTAACCGTAGGAGATACAAATTTCTAAATATGCTTATTATGGTTTCAGACGTCGTTCTATACAGTTAAAATGAATTTAAACCGAATTTATTAATTTTTGGTAATTTTATAAATGCCAGATTTTTATAATTCCCCAGGCTAAACCGTAGGTAATAAAAATTTCTAAATGTCCTTATTATTATTTAAGACGTCGTTCTATGCAGCTAAAATGAGTTTAAGCCGAATTTATTTATTTTTGGTAATTTTAAAAAAGAGAGATTTTTATTATTGCCAGATTAAAAATGCGAGATTTTTATAATTGCCCAGGCTAAACTGTAGGAGATACAAATTTCTAAATATGCTTATTACGGTTTCAGACGTCGTTCTATGCAGCTAAAATGAATTTAAAACGAATTTATTAATTTTTGGTAATTTTATAAATGCGAGATTTTTATAATTCTGCAGGCCAAACCGTAGGTGATACAAATTTCTAAATGTCCTTATTATTACTTAAGACGTCGTTCTATGCAGCTAAAATGAGTTTAAATCGAATTTATTAATTTTTGATAATTTTAAAAAAGAGAGATTTTTATAATTGCCAGATTAAAAATGCGAGATTTTTATAATTGCGCAGGCTAAACTGTAGGAGATACAAATTTCTAAATATGCTTATTATGGTTTCAGACGTCGTTCTATACAGTTAAAATGAATTTAAACCGAATTTATTAATTTTTGGTAATTTTATAAATGCCAGATTTTTATAATTCCCCAGGCTAAACCGTAGGTAATAAAAATTTCTAAATGTCCTTATTATTATTTAAGACGTCGTTCTATGCAGCTAAAATGAGTTTAAGCCGAATTTATTTATTTTTGGTAATTTTAAAAAAGAGAGATTTTTATTATTGCCAGATTAAAAATGCGAGATTTTTATAATTGCCCAGGCTAAACTGTAGGAGATACAAATTTCTAAATATGCTTATTATGGTTTCAGACGTCGTTCTATGCAGCTAAAATGAATTTAAAACGAATTTATTAATTTTTGGTAATTTTATAAATGCGAGATTTTTATAATTCTGCAGGCTAAACCGTAGGTGATACAAATTTCTAAATGTCCTTATTATTATTTAAGACGTCGTTCTATCCAGCTAAAATGAGTTTAAATCGAATTTATTAATTTTTGGTAATTTTAAAAAAGACAGATTTTTATAATTGCCAGATTAAAAATGCGAGATTTTTATAATTGCCCAGGCTAAACTGTAGGAGATACGCATTTCTAAATATGCTTATTATGGTTTCAGACGTCGTTCTATGCAGCTAAAATGAGTTTAAATCGAATTTATTAATTTTTGGTAATTTTAAAAAAGAGAGATTTTTATAATTGCCAGATTAAAAATGAGAGATTTTTATAATTGCCCAGGCTAAACCGTAGGAGATACAAATTTCTAAATATGCTTATTATGGTTTCAGACGTCGTTCTATGCAGCTAAAATGAATTTAAAACGAATTTATTAATTTTTGGTAATTTTATAAATGCGAGATTTTTATAATTCTGCAGGCTAAACCGTAGGTGATACAAATTTCTAAATGTCCTTATTATTACTTAAGACGTCGTTCTATTCGGCTAAAATGAGTTTAAATCGAATTTATTAATTTTTGGTAATTTTAAAAAAGACAGATTTTTATAATTGCCAGATTAAAAATGCGAGATTTTTATAATTGCCCAGGCTAAACTGTAGGAGATACAAATTTCTAAATATGCTTATTATGGTTTCAGACGTCGTTCTATGCAGCTAAAATGAATTTAAAACGAATATATTAATTTTTGGTAATTTTATAAATGCGAGATTTTTATAATTCTGCAGGCTAAACCGTAGGTGATACAAATTTCTAAATGTCCTTATTATTACTTAAGACGTCGTTCTATGCAGCTAAAATGAGTTTAAATCGAATTTATTAATTTTTGGTAATTTTAAAAAAGAGAGATTTTTATAATTGCCAGATTAAAAATGCGAGATTTTTATAATTGCCCAGGCCTAACCGTAGGAGATACAAATTTCTAAATATTCTTATTATGGTTTCAGACGTCGTTCTATACAGCTAAAATGAATTTAAAACGAATTTATTAATTTTTGGTAATTTTATAAATGCGTGATTTTTATAATTCCCCAGGCTAAACCGTAGGTGATACAAATTTCTAAATGTCCTTATTATGGTTTCAGACGTCGTTCTATGCAGCTAAAATGAATTTAAAACGAATATATTAATTTTTGGTAATTTTATAAATGCGAGATTTTTATAATTCTGCAGGCTAAACCGTAGGTGATACAAATTTCTAAATGTCCTTATTATTACTTAAGACGTCGTTCTATGCAGCTAAAATGAGTTTAAATCGAATTTATTAATTTTTGGTAATTTTAAAAAAGAGAGATTTTTATAATTGCCAGATTAAAAATGCGAGATTTTTATAATTGCCCAGGCTAAACCGTAGGAGATACAAATTTCTAAATATGCTTATTATGGTTTCAGACGTCGTTCTATACAGCTAAAATGAATTTAAAACGAATTTATTAATTTTTGGTAATTTTATAAATGCGAGATTTTTATAATTCTGCAGGCTAAACCGTAGGTGATACAAATTTCTAAATGTCCTTATTATTACTTAAGACGTCGTTCTAAGCAGCTAAAATGAGTTTAAATCGAATTTATTAATTTTTGGTAATTTTATAAATGCGTGATTTTTATAATTCTGCAGGCTAAACCGTAGGTGATACAAATTTCTAAATGTCCTTATTATTACTTAAGACGTCGTTCTATGCAGCTAAAATGAGTTTAAATCGAATTTATTAATTTTTGGTAATTTTAAAAAAGACAGATTTTTATAATTGCCAGATTAAAAATGCGAGATTTTTATAATTGCCCAGGCTAAACTGTAGGAGATACAAATTTCTAAATATGCTTATTATGGTTTCAGACGTCGTTCTATGCAGCTAAAATGAATTTAAAACGAATTTATTAATTTTTGGTAATTTTATAAATGCGAGATTTTTATAATTCTGCAGGCTAAACAGTAGGTGATACAAATTTCTAAATGTCCTTATTATTACTTAAGACGTCGTTCTATGCAGCTAAAATGAGTTTAAATCGAATTTATTAATTTTTGGTAATTTTATAAAAGACAGATTTTTATAATTGCCAGATTAAAAATGCGAGATTTTTATAATTGCCCAGGCTAAACTGTAGGAGATACAAATTTCTAAATATGCTTATTATGGTTTCAGACGTCGTTCTATGCAGCTAAAATGAATTTAAAACGAATATATTAATTTTTGGTAATTTTATAAATGCGAGATTTTTATAATTCTGCAGGCTAAACCGTAGGTGATACAAATTTCTAAATGTCCTTATTATTACTTAAGACGTCGTTCTATGCAGCTAAAATGAGTTTAAATCGAATTTATTAATTTTTGGTAATTTTAAAAAAAGAGATTTTTATAATTGCCAGATTAAAAATGCGAGATTTTTATAATTGCCCAGGCCTAACCGTAGGAGATACAAATTTCTAAATATGCTTATTATGGTTTCAGACGTCGTTCTATACAGTTAAAATGAATTTAAACCGAATTTATTAATTTTTGGTAATTTTATAAATGCCAGATTTTTATAATTCCCCAGGCTAAACCGTAGGTAATAAAAATTTCTAAATGTCCTTATTATTATTTAAGACGTCGTTCTATGCAGCTAAAATGAGTTTAAATCGAATTTATTAATTTTTGATAATTTTAAAAAAGAGAGATTTTTATAATTGCCAGATTAAAAATGCGAGATTTTTATAATTGCGCAGGCTAAACTGTAGGAGATACAAATTTCTAAATATGCTTATTATGGTTTCAGACGTCGTTCTATACAGTTAAAATGAATTTAAACCGAATTTATTAATTTTTGGTAATTTTATAAATGCCAGATTTTTATAATTCCCCAGGCTAAACCGTAGGTAATAAAAATTTCTAAATGTCCTTATTATTATTTAAGACGTCGTTCTATGCAGCTAAAATGAGTTTAAGCCGAATTTATTTATTTTTGGTAATTTTAAAAAAGAGAGATTTTTATTATTGCCAGATTAAAAATGCGAGATTTTTATAATTGCCCAGGCTAAACTGTAGGAGATACAAATTTCTAAATATGCTTATTATGGTTTCAGACGTCGTTCTATACAGCTAAAATGAATTTAAAACGAATTTATTAATTTTTGGTAATTTTATAAATGCGAGATTTTTATAATTCTGCAGGCTAAACCGTAGGTGATACAAATTTCTAAATGTCCTTATTATTATTTAAGACGTCGTTCTATGCAGCTAAAATGAGTTTAAATCGAATTTATTAATTTTTGGTAATTTTAAAAAAGACAGATTTTTATAATTGCCAGATTAAAAATGCAAGATTTTTATAATTGCCCAGGCTAAACTGTAGGAGATACGCATTTCTAAATATGCTTATTATGGTTTCAGACGTCGTTCTATGCAGCTAAAATGAGTTTAAATCGAATTTATTAATTTTTGGTAATTTTAAAAAAGAGAGATTTTTATAATTGCCAGATAAAAAATGCGAGATTTTTATAATTGCCCAGGCTAAACCGTAGGAGATACAAATTTCTAAATATGCTTATTATGGTTTCAGACGTCGTTCTATGCAGCTAAAATGAATTTAAAACGAATTTATTAATTTTTGGTAATTTTATAAATGCGTGATTTTTATAATTCCCCAGGCTAAACCGTAGGTGATACAAATTTCTAAATGTCCTTATTATGATTTAAGACGTCGTTCTATGCAGCTAAAATGAGTTTAAATCGAATTTATTAATTTTTGGTAATTTTAAAAAAGAGAGATTTTTATAATTGCCAGATTAAAAATGCGAGATTTTTATAATTGCCCAGGCTAAACCGTAGGAGATACAAATTTCTAAATATGCTTATTATGGTTTCAGACGTCGTTCTATACAGCTAAAATGAATTTAAAACGAATTTATTAATTTTTGGTAATTTTATAAATGCGAGATTTTTATAATTCTGCAGGCTAAACCGTAGGTGATACAAATTTCTAAATGTCCTTATTATTACTTAAGACGTCGTTCTAAGCAGCTAAAATGAGTTTAAATCGAATTTATTAATTTTTGGTAATTTTATAAATGCGTGATTTTTATAATTCTGCAGGCTAAACCGTAGGTGATACAAATTTCTAAATGTCCTTATTATTACTTAAGACGTCGTTCTATGCAGCTAAAATGAGTTTAAATCGAATTTATTAATTTTTGGTAATTTTAAAAAAGACAGATTTTTATAATTGCCAGATTAAAAATGCGAGATTTTTATAATTGCCCAGGCTAAACTGTAGGAGATACAAATTTCTAAATATGCTTATTATGGTTTCAGACGTCGTTCTATGCAGCTAAAATGAATTTAAAACGAATTTATTAATTTTTGGTAATTTTATAAATGCGAGATTTTTATAATTCTGCAGGCTAAACAGTAGGTGATACAAATTTCTAAATGTCCTTATTATTACTTAAGACGTCGTTCTATGCAGCTAAAATGAGTTTAAATCGAATTTATTAATTTTTGGTAATTTTATAAAAGACAGATTTTTATAATTGCCAGATTAAAAATGCGAGATTTTTATAATTGCCCAGGCTAAACTGTAGGAGATACAAATTTCTAAATATGCTTATTATGGTTTCAGACGTCGTTCTATGCAGCTAAAATGAATTTAAAACGAATATATTAATTTTTGGTAATTTTATAAATGCGAGATTTTTATAATTCTGCAGGCTAAACCGTAGGTGATACAAATTTCTAAATGTCCTTATTATTACTTAAGACGTCGTTCTATGCAGCTAAAATGAGTTTAAATCGAATTTATTAATTTTTGGTAATTTTAAAAAAGAGAGATTTTTATAATTGCCAGATTAAAAATGCGAGATTTTTATAATTGCCCAGGCCTAACCGTAGGAGATACAAATTTCTAAATATGCTTATTATGGTTTCAGACGTCGTTCTATACAGTTAAAATGAATTTAAACCGAATTTATTAATTTTTGGTAATTTTATAAATGCCAGATTTTTATAATTCCCCAGGCTAAACCGTAGGTAATAAAAATTTCTAAATGTCCTTATTATTATTTAAGACGTCGTTCTATGCAGCTAAAATGAGTTTAAATCGAATTTATTAATTTTTGATAATTTTAAAAAAGAGAGATTTTTATAATTGCCAGATTAAAAATGCGAGATTTTTATAATTGCGCAGGCTAAACTGTAGGAGATACAAATTTCTAAATATGCTTATTATGGTTTCAGACGTCGTTCTATACAGTTAAAATGAATTTAAACCGAATTTATTAATTTTTGGTAATTTTATAAATGCCAGATTTTTATAATTCCCCAGGCTAAACCGTAGGTAATAAAAATTTCTAAATGTCCTTATTATTATTTAAGACGTCGTTCTATGCAGCTAAAATGAGTTTAAGCCGAATTTATTTATTTTTGGTAATTTTAAAAAAGAGAGATTTTTATTATTGCCAGATTAAAAATGCGAGATTTTTATAATTGCCCAGGCTAAACTGTAGGAGATACAAATTTCTAAATATGCTTATTATGGTTTCAGACGTCGTTCTATACAGCTAAAATGAATTTAAAACGAATTTATTAATTTTTGGTAATTTTATAAATGCGAGATTTTTATAATTCTGCAGGCTAAACCGTAGGTGATACAAATTTCTAAATGTCCTTATTATTATTTAAGACGTCGTTCTATGCAGCTAAAATGAGTTTAAATCGAATTTATTAATTTTTGGTAATTTTAAAAAAGACAGATTTTTATAATTGCCAGATTAAAAATGCGAGATTTTTATAATTGCCCAGGCTAAACTGTAGGAGATACGCATTTCTAAATATGCTTATTATGGTTTCAGACGTCGTTCTATGCAGCTAAAATGAGTTTAAATCGAATTTATTAATTTTTGGTAATTTTAAAAAAGAGAGATTTTTATAATTGCCAGATAAAAAATGCGAGATTTTTATAATTGCCCAGGCTAAACCGTAGGAGATACAAATTTCTAAATATGCTTATTATGGTTTCAGACGTCGTTCTATGCAGCTAAAATGAATTTAAAACGAATTTATTAATTTTTGGTAATTTTATAAATGCGAGCTTTTATAATTCTGCAGGCTAAACCGTAGGTGATACAAATTTCTAAATGTCCTTATTATTACTTAAGACTTATTAATTTTTGGTAATTTTAAAAAAGACAGATTTTTATAATTGCCAGAGTAAAAATGCGAGATTTTTATAATTGCCCAGGCTAAACTGTAGGAGATACAAATTTCTAAATATGCTTATTACGGTTTCAGACGTCGTTCTATGCAGCTAAAATGAATTTAAAACGAATTTATTAATTTTTGGTAATTTTATAAATGCGAGATTTTTATAATTCTGCAGGCCAAACCGTAGGTGATACAAATTTCTAAATGTCCTTATTATTACTTAAGACGTCGTTCTATGCAGCTAAAATGAGTTTAAATCGAATTTATTAATTTTTGATAATTTTAAAAAAGAGAGATTTTTATAATTGCCAGATTAAAAATGCGAGATTTTTATAATTGCGCAGGCTAAACTGTAGGAGATACAAATTTCTAAATATGCTTATTATGGTTTCAGACGTCGTTCTATACAGTTAAAATGAATTTAAACCGAATTTATTAATTTTTGGTAATTTTATAAATGCCAGATTTTTATAATTCCCCAGGCTAAACCGTAGGTAATAAAAATTTCTAAATGTCCTTATTATTATTTAAGACGTCGTTCTATGCAGCTAAAATGAGTTTAAGCCGAATTTATTTATTTTTGGTAATTTTAAAAAAGAGAGATTTTTATTATTGCCAGATTAAAAATGCGAGATTTTTATAATTGCCCAGGCTAAACTGTAGGAGATACAAATTTCTAAATATGCTTATTATGGTTTCAGACGTCGTTCTATGCAGCTAAAATGAATTTAAAACGAATTTATTAATTTTTGGTAATTTTATAAATGCGAGATTTTTATAATTCTGCAGGCTAAACCGTAGGTGATACAAATTTCTAAATGTCCTTATTATTATTTAAGACGTCGTTCTATCCAGCTAAAATGAGTTTAAATCGAATTTATTAATTTTTGGTAATTTTAAAAAAGACAGATTTTTATAATTGCCAGATTAAAAATGCGAGATTTTTATAATTGCCCAGGCTAAACTGTAGGAGATACGCATTTCTAAATATGCTTATTATGGTTTCAGACGTCGTTCTATGCAGCTAAAATGAGTTTAAATCGAATTTATTAATTTTTGGTAATTTTAAAAAAGAGAGATTTTTATAATTGCCAGATTAAAAATGAGAGATTTTTATAATTGCCCAGGCTAAACCGTAGGAGATACAAATTTCTAAATATGCTTATTATGGTTTCAGACGTCGTTCTATGCAGCTAAAATGAATTTAAAACGAATTTATTAATTTTTGGTAATTTTATAAATGCGAGATTTTTATAATTCTGCAGGCTAAACCGTAGGTGATACAAATTTCTAAATGTCCTTATTATTACTTAAGACGTCGTTCTATTCAGCTAAAATGAGTTTAAATCGAATTTATTAATTTTTGGTAATTTTAAAAAAGACAGAATTTTATAATTGCCAGATTAAAAATGCGAGATTTTTATAATTGCCCAGGCTAAACTGTAGGAGATACAAATTTCTAAATATGCTTATTATGGTTTCAGACGTCGTTCTATGCAGCTAAAATGAATTTAAAACGAATATATTAATTTTTGGTAATTTTATAAATGCGAGATTTTTATAATTCTGCAGGCTAAACCGTAGGTGATACAAATTTCTAAATGTCCTTATTATTACTTAAGACGTCGTTCTATGCAGCTAAAATGAGTTTAAATCGAATTTATTAATTTTTGGTAATTTTAAAAAAGAGAGATTTTTATAATTGCCAGATTAAAAATGCGAGATTTTTATAATTGCCCAGGCCTAACCGTAGGAGATACAAATTTCTAAATATTCTTATTATGGTTTCAGACGTCGTTCTATACAGCTAAAATGAATTTAAAACGAATTTATTAATTTTTGGTAATTTTATAAATGCGTGAGTTTTATAATTCCCCAGGCTAAACCGTAGGTGATACAAATTTCTAAATGTCCTTATTATGATTTAAGACGTCGTTCTATGCAGCTAAAATGAGTTTAAATCGAATTTATTAATTTTTGGTAATTTTAAAAAAGAGAGATTTTTATAATTGCCAGATTAAAAATGCGAGATTTTTATAATTGCCCAGGCTAAACCGTAGGAGATACAAATTTCTAAATATGCTTATTATGGTTTCAGACGTCGTTCTATACAGCTAAAATGAATTTAAAACGAATTTATTAATTTTTGGTAATTTTATAAATGCGAGATTTTTATAATTCTGCAGGCTAAACCGTAGGTGATACAAATTTCTAAATGTCCTTATTATTACTTAAGACGTCGTTCTAAGCAGCTAAAATGAGTTTAAATCGAATTTATTAATTTTTGGTAATTTTATAAATGCGTGATTTTTATAATTCTGCAGGCTAAACCGTAGGTGATACAAATTTCTAAATGTCCTTATTATTACTTAAGACGTCGTTCTATGCAGCTAAAATGAGTTTAAATCGAATTTATTAATTTTTGGTAATTTTAAAAAAGACAGATTTTTATAATTGCCAGATTAAAAATGCGAGATTTTTATAATTGCCCAGGCTAAACTGTAGGAGATACAAATTTCTAAATATGCTTATTATGGTTTCAGACGTCGTTCTATGCAGCTAAAATGAATTTAAAACGAATTTATTAATTTTTGGTAATTTTATAAATGCGAGATTTTTATAATTCTGCAGGCTAAACAGTAGGTGATACAAATTTCTAAATGTCCTTATTATTACTTAAGACGTCGTTCTATGCAGCTAAAATGAGTTTAAATCGAATTTATTAATTTTTGGTAATTTTATAAAAGACAGATTTTTATAATTGCCAGATTAAAAATGCGAGATTTTTATAATTGCCCAGGCTAAACTGTAGGAGATACAAATTTCTAAATATGCTTATTATGGTTTCAGACGTCGTTCTATGCAGCTAAAATGAATTTAAAACGAATATATTAATTTTTGGTAATTTTATAAATGCGAGATTTTTATAATTCTGCAGGCTAAACCGTAGGTGATACAAATTTCTAAATGTCCTTATTATTACTTAAGACGTCGTTCTATGCAGCTAAAATGACTTTAAATCGAATTTATTAATTTTTGGTAATTTTAAAAAAGAGAGATTTTTATAATTGCCAGATTAAAAATGCGAGATTTTTATAATTGCCCAGGCCTAACCGTAGGAGATACAAATTTCTAAATATGCTTATTATGGTTTCAGACGTCGTTCTATACAGTTAAAATGAATTTAAACCGAATTTATTAATTTTTGGTAATTTTATAAATGCCAGATTTTTATAATTCCCCAGGCTAAACCGTAGGTAATAAAAATTTCTAAATGTCCTTATTATTATTTAAGACGTCGTTCTATGCAGCTAAAATGAGTTTAAATCGAATTTATTAATTTTTGATAATTTTAAAAAAGAGAGATTTTTATAATTGCCAGATTAAAAATGCGAGATTTTTATAATTGCGCAGGCTAAACTGTAGGAGATACAAATTTCTAAATATGCTTATTATGGTTTCAGACGTCGTTCTATACAGTTAAAATGAATTTAAACCGAATTTATTAATTTTTGGTAATTTTATAAATGCCAGATTTTTATAATTCCCCAGGCTAAACCGTAGGTAATAAAAATTTCTAAATGTCCTTATTATTATTTAAGACGTCGTTCTATGCAGCTAAAATGAGTTTAAGCCGAATTTATTTATTTTTGGTAATTTTAAAAAAGAGAGATTTTTATTATTGCCAGATTAAAAATGCGAGATTTTTATAATTGCCCAGGCTAAACTGTAGGAGATACAAATTTCTAAATATGCTTATTATGGTTTCAGACGTCGTTCTATACAGCTAAAATGAATTTAAAACGAATTTATTAATTTTTGGTAATTTTATAAATGCGAGATTTTTATAATTCTGCAGGCTAAACCGTAGGTGATACAAATTTCTAAATGTCCTTATTATTATTTAAGACGTCGTTCTATGCAGCTAAAATGAGTTTAAATCGAATTTATTAATTTTTGGTAATTTTAAAAAAGACAGATTTTTATAATTGCCAGATTAAAAATGCAAGATTTTTATAATTGCCCAGGCTAAACTGTAGGAGATACGCATTTCTAAATATGCTTATTATGGTTTCAGACGTCGTTCTATGCAGCTAAAATGAGTTTAAATCGAATTTATTAATTTTTGGTAATTTTAAAAAAGAGAGATTTTTATAATTGCCAGATAAAAAATGCGAGATTTTTATAATTGCCCAGGCTAAACCGTAGGAGATACAAATTTCTAAATATGCTTATTATGGTTTCAGACGTCGTTCTATGCAGCTAAAATGAATTTAAAACGAATTTATTAATTTTTGGTAATTTTATAAATGCGTGATTTTTATAATTCCCCAGGCTAAACCGTAGGTGATACAAATTTCTAAATGTCCTTATTATGATTTAAGACGTCGTTCTATGCAGCTAAAATGAGTTTAAATCGAATTTATTAATTTTTGGTAATTTTAAAATGAGAGATTTTTATAATTGCCAGATTAAAAATGCGAGATTTTTATAATTGCCCAGGCTAAACCGTAGGAGATACAAATTTCTAAATATGCTTATTATGGTTTCAGACGTCGTTCTATACAGCTAAAATGAATTTAAAACGAATTTATTAATTTTTGGTAATTTTATAAATGCGAGATTTTTATAATTCTGCAGGCTAAACCGTAGGTGATACAAATTTCTAAATGTCCTTATTATTACTTAAGACGTCGTTCTAAGCAGCTAAAATGAGTTTAAATCGAATTTATTAATTTTTGGTAATTTTATAAATGCGTGATTTTTATAATTCTGCAGGCTAAACCGTAGGTGATACAAATTTCTAAATGTCCTTATTATTACTTAAGACGTCGTTCTATGCAGCTAAAATGAGTTTAAATCGAATTTATTAATTTTTGGTAATTTTAAAAAAGACAGATTTTTATAATTGCCAGATTAAAAATGCGAGATTTTTATAATTGCCCAGGCTAAACTGTAGGAGATACAAATTTCTAAATATGCTTATTATGGTTTCAGACGTCGTTCTATGCAGCTAAAATGAATTTAAAACGAATTTATTAATTTTTGGTAATTTTATAAATGCGAGATTTTTATAATTCTGCAGGCTAAACAGTAGGTGATACAAATTTCTAAATGTCCTTATTATTACTTAAGACGTCGTTCTATGCAGCTAAAATGAGTTTAAATCGAATTTATTAATTTTTGGTAATTTTATAAAAGACAGATTTTTATAATTGCCAGATTAAAAATGCGAGATTTTTATAATTGCCCAGGCTAAACTGTAGGAGATACAAATTTCTAAATATGCTTATTATGGTTTCAGACGTCGTTCTATACAGCTAAAATGAATTTAAAACGAATATATTAATTTTTGGTAATTTTATAAATGCGAGATTTTTATAATTCTGCAGGCTAAACCGTAGGTGATACAAATTTCTAAATGTCCTTATTATTACTTAAGACGTCGTTCTATGCAGCTAAAATGAGTTTAAATCGAATTTATTAATTTTTGGTAATTTTAAAAAAGAGAGATTTTTATAATTGCCAGATTAAAAATGAGAGATTTTTATAATTGCCCAGGCTAAACCGTAGGAGATACAAATTTCTAAATATGCTTATTATGGTTTCAGACGTCGTTCTATGCAGCTAAAATGAATTTAAAACGAATTTATTAATTTTTGGTAATTTTATAAATGCGTGATTTTTATAATTCTGCAGGCTAAACCGTAGGTGATACAAATTTCTAAATGTCCTTATTATTACTTAAGACGTCGTTCTATTCAGCTAAAATGAGTTTAAATCGAATTTATTAATTTTTGGTAATTTTAAAAAAGACAGATTTTTATAATTGCCAGATTAAAAATGCGAGATTTTTATAATTGCCCAGGCTAAACTGTAGGAGATACAAATTTCTAAATATGCTTATTATGGTTTCAGACGTCGTTCTATGCAGCTAAAATGAATTTAAAACGAATATATTAATTTTTGGTAATTTTATAAATGCGAGATTTTTATAATTCTGCAGGCTAAACCGTAGGTGATACAAATTTCTAAATGTCCTTATTATTACTTAAGACGTCGTTCTATGCAGCTAAAATGAGTTTAAATCGAATTTATTAATTTTTGGTAATTTTAAAAAAGAGAGATTTTTATAATTGCCAGATTAAAAATGCGAGATTTTTATAATTGCCAGATTAAAAATGCGAGATTTTTATAATTGCCCAGGCCTAACCGTAGGAGATACAAATTTCTAAATATTCTTATTATGGTTTCAGACGTCGTTCTATACAGCTAAAATGATTTTAAAACGAATTTATTAATTTTTGGTAATTTTATAAATGCGTGATTTTTATAATTCCCCAGGCTAAACCGTAGGTGATACAAATTTCTAAATGTCCTTATTATGATTTAAGACGTCGTTCTATGCAGCTAAAAGGAGTTTAAATCGAATTTATTAATTTTTGGTAATTTTAAAAAAGAGAGATTTTTATAATTGCCAGATTAAAAATGCGAGATTTTTATAATTGCCCAGGCTAAAGCGTAGGAGATACAAATTTCTAAATATGCTTATTATGGTTTCAGACGTCGTTCTATACAGCTAAAATGAATTTAAAACTAATTTATTAATTTTTGGTAATTTTATAAATGCGAGATTTTTATAATTCTGCAGGCTAAACCGTAGGTGATACAAATTTCTAAATGTCCTTATTATTACTTAAGACGTCGTTCTAAGCAGCTAAAATGGGTTTAAATCGAATTTATTAATTTTTGGTAATTTTATAAATGCGTGATTTTTATAATTCTGCAGGCTAAACCGTAGGTGATACAAATTTCTAAATGTCCTTATTATTACTTAAGACGTCGTTCTATGCAGCTAAAATGAGTTTAAATCGAATTTATTAATTTTTGGTAATTTTAAAAAAGACAGATTTTTATAATTGCCAGATTAAAAATGCGAGATTTTTATAATTGCCCAGGCTAAACTGTAGGAGATACAAATTTCTAAATATGCTTATTATGGTTTCAGACGTCGTTCTATGCAGCTAAAATGAATTTAAAACGAATTTATTAATTTTTGGTAATTTTATAAATGCGAGATTTTTATAATTCTGCAGGCTAAACAGTAGGTGATACAAATTTCTAAATGTCCTTATTATTACTTAAGACGTCGTTCTATGCAGCTAAAATGAGTTTAAATCGAATTTATTAATTTTTGGTAATTTTAAAAAAGACAGATTTTTATAATTGCCAGATTAAAAATGCGAGATTTTTATAATTGCCCAGGCTAAACTGTAGGAGATACAAATTTCTAAATATGCTTATTATGGTTTCAGACGTCGTTCTATGCAGCTAAAATGAATTTAAAACGAATATATTAATTTTTGGTAATTTTATAAATGCGAGATTTTTATAATTCTGCAGGCTAAACCGTAGGTGATACAAATTTCTAAATGTCCTTATTATTACTTAAGACGTCGTTCTATGCAGCTAAAATGAGTTTAAATCGAATTTATTAATTTTTGGTAATTTTAAAAAAGAGAGATTTTTATAATTGCCAGTTTAAAAATGCGAGATTTTTATAATTGCCCAGGCCTAACCGTAGGAGATACAAATTTCTAAATATGCTTATTATGGTTTCAGACGTCGTTCTATACAGTTAAAATGAATTTAAACCGAATTTATTAATTTTTGGTAATTTTATAAATGCCAGATTTTTATAATTCCCCAGGCTAAACCGTAGGTAATAAAAATTTCTAAATGTCCTTATTATTATTTAAGACGTCGTTCTATGCAGCTAAAATGAGTTTAAGCCGAATTTATTTATTTTTGGTAATTTTAAAAAAGAGAGATTTTTATTATTGCCAGATTAAAAATGCGAGATTTTTATAATTGCCCAGGCTAAACTGTAGGAGATACAAATTTCTAAATATGCTTCTTACGGTTTCAGACGTCGTTCTATGCAGCTAAAATGAATTTAAAACGAATTTATTAATTTTTGGTAATTTTATAAGTGCGAGATTTTTATAATTCTGCAGGCCAAACCGTAGGTGATACAAATTTCTAAATGTCCTTATTATTACTTAAGACGTCGTTCTATGCAGCTAAAATGAGTTTAAATCGAATTTATTAATTTTTGATAATTTTAAAAAAGAGAGATTTTTATAATTGCCAGATTAAAAATGCGAGATTTTTATAATTGCGCAGGCTAAACTGTAGGAGATACAAATTTCTAAATATGCTTATTATGGTTTCAGACGTCGTTCTATACAGTTAAAATGAATTTAAACCGAATTTATTAATTTTTGGTAATTTTATAAATGCCAGATTTTTATAATTCCCCAGGCTAAACCGTAGGTAATAAAAATTTCTAAATGTCCTTATTATTATTTAAGACGTCGTTCTATGCAGCTAAAATGAGTTTAAGCCGAATTTATTTATTTTTGGTAATTTTAAAAAAGAGAGATTTTTATTATTGCCAGATTAAAAATGCGAGATTTTTATAATTGCCCAGGCTAAACTGTAGGAGATACAAATTTCTAAATATGCTTATTATGGTTTCAGACGTCGTTCTATGCAGCTAAAATGAATTTAAAACGAATTTATTAATTTTTGGTAATTTTATAAATGCGAGATTTTTATAATTCTGCAGGCTAAACCGTAGGTGATACAAATTTCTAAATGTCCTTATTATTATTTAAGACGTCGTTCTATCCAGCTAAAATGAGTTTAAATCGAATTTATTAATTTTTGGTAATTTTAAAAAAGACAGATTTTTATAATTGCCAGATTAAAAATGCGAGATTTTTATAATTGCCCAGGCTAAACTGTAGGAGATACGCATTTCTAAATATGCTTATTAAGGTTTCAGACGTCGTTCTATGCAGCTAAAATGAGTTTAAATCGAATTTATTAATTTTTGGTAATTTTAAAAAAGAGAGATTTTTATAATTGCCAGATTAAAAATGAGAGATTTTTATAATTGCCCAGGCTAAACCGTAGGAGATACAAATTTCTAAATATGCTTATTATGGTTTCAGACGTCGTTCTATGCAGCTAAAATGAATTTAAAACGAATTTATTAATTTTTGGTAATTTTATAAATGCGAGATTTTTATAATTCTGCAGGCTAAACCGTAGGTGATACAAATTTCTAAATGTCCTTATTATTACTTAAGACGTCGTTCTATTCAGCTAAAATGAGTTTAAATCGAATTTATTAATTTTTGGTAATTTTAAAAAAGACAGATTTTTATAATTGCCAGATTAAAAATGCGAGATTTTTATAATTGCCCAGGCTAAACTGTAGGAGATACAAATTTCTAAATATGCTTATTATGGTTTCAGACGTCGTTCTATGCAGCTAAAATGAATTTAAAACGAATATATTAATTTTTGGTAATTTTATAAATGCGAGATTTTTATAATTCTGCAGGCTAAACCGTAGGTGATACAAATTTCTAAATGTCCTTATTATTACTTAAGACGTCGTTCTATGCAGCTAAAATGAGTTTAAATCGAATTTATTAATTTTTGGTAATTTTAAAAAAGAGAGATTTTTATAATTGCCAGATTAAAAATGCGAGATTTTTATAATTGCCCAGGCCTAACCGTAGGAGATACAAATTTCTAAATATTCTTATTATGGTTTCAGACGTCGTTCTATACAGCTAAAATGAATTTAAAACGAATTTATTAATTTTTGGTAATTTTATAAATGCGTGATTTTTATAATTCCCCAGGCTAAACCGTAGGTGATACAAATTTCTAAATGTCCTTATTATGGTTTCAGACGTCGTTCTATGCAGCTAAAATGAATTTAAAACGAATATATTAATTTTTGGTAATTTTATAAATGCGAGATTTTTATAATTCTGCAGGCTAAACCGTAGGTGATACAAATTTCTAAATGTCCTTATTATTACTTAAGACGTCGTTCTATGCAGCTAAAATGAGTTTAAATCGAATTTATTAATTTTTGGTAATTTTAAAAAAGAGAGATTTTTATAATTGCCAGATTAAAAATGCGAGATTTTTATAATTGCCCAGG
The DNA here is from genome assembly GCA_963082815.1 of Melanotus villosus. Classification (NCBI taxonomy): domain Eukaryota; kingdom Metazoa; phylum Arthropoda; class Insecta; order Coleoptera; family Elateridae; genus Melanotus; species Melanotus villosus. The sequence continues at coordinate 17,825,321 of OY720427.1, forward strand.
CTAAACCGTAGGAGATACAAATTTCTAAATATGCTTATTATGGTTTCAGACGTCGTTCTATACAGCTAAAATGAATTTAAAACGAATTTATTAATTTTTGGTAATTTTATAAATGCGAGATTTTTATAATTCTGCAGGCTAAACCGTAGGTGATACAAATTTCTAAATGTCCTTATTATTACTTAAGACGTCGTTCTAAGCAGCTAAAATGAGTTTAAATCGAATTTATTAATTTTTGGTAATTTTATAAATGCGTGATTTTTATAATTCTGCAGGCTAAACCGTAGGTGATACAAATTTCTAAATGTCCTTATTATTACTTAAGACGTCGTTCTATGCAGCTAAAATGAGTTTAAATCGAATTTATTAATTTTTGGTAATTTTAAAAAAGACAGATTTTTATAATTGCCAGATTAAAAATGCGAGATTTTTATAATTGCCCAGGCTAAACTGTAGGAGATACAAATTTCTAAATATGCTTATTATGGTTTCAGACGTCGTTCTATGCAGCTAAAATGAATTTAAAACGAATTTATTAATTTTTGGTAATTTTATAAATGCGAGATTTTTATAATTCTGCAGGCTAAACAGTAGGTGATACAAATTTCTAAATGTCCTTATTATTACTTAAGACGTCGTTCTATGCAGCTAAAATGAGTTTAAATCGAATTTATTAATTTTTGGTAATTTTATAAAAGACAGATTTTTATAATTGCCAGATTAAAAATGCGAGATTTTTATAATTGCCCAGGCTAAACTGTAGGAGATACAAATTTCTAAATATGCTTATTATGGTTTCAGACGTCGTTCTATGCAGCTAAAATGAATTTAAAACGAATATATTAATTTTTGGTAATTTTATAAATGCGAGATTTTTATAATTCTGCAGGCTAAACCGTAGGTGATACAAATTTCTAAATGTCCTTATTATTACTTAAGACGTCGTTCTATGCGGCTAAAATGAGTTTAAATCGAATTTATTAATTTTTGGTAATTTTAAAAAAAGAGATTTTTATAATTGCCAGATTAAAAATGCGAGATTTTTATAATTGCCCAGGCCTAACCGTAGGAGATACAAATTTCTAAATATGCTTATTATGGTTTCAGACGTCGTTCTATACAGTTAAAATGAATTTAAACCGAATTTATTAATTTTTGGTAATTTTATAAATGCCAGATTTTTATAATTCCCCAGGCTAAACCGTAGGTAATAAAAATTTCTAAATGTCCTTATTATTATTTAAGACGTCGTTCTATGCAGCTAAAATGAGTTTAAATCGAATTTATTAATTTTTGATAATTTTAAAAAAGAGAGATTTTTATAATTGCCAGATTAAAAATGCGAGATTTTTATAATTGCGCAGGCTAAACTGTAGGAGATACAAATTTCTAAATATGCTTATTATGGTTTCAGACGTCGTTCTATACAGTTAAAATGAATTTAAACCGAATTTATTAATTTTTGGTAATTTTATAAATGCCAGATTTTTATAATTCCCCAGGCTAAACCGTAGGTAATAAAAATTTCTAAATGTCCTTATTATTATTTAAGACGTCGTTCTATGCAGCTAAAATGAGTTTAAGCCGAATTTATTTATTTTTGGTAATTTTAAAAAAGAGAGATTTTTATTATTGCCAGATTAAAAATGCGAGATTTTTATAATTGCCCAGGCTAAACTGTAGGAGATACAAATTTCTAAATATGCTTATTATGGTTTCAGACGTCGTTCTATACAGTTAAAATGAATTTAAACCGAATTTATTAATTTTTGGTAATTTTATAAATGCCAGATTTTTATAATTCCCCAGGCTAAACCGTAGGTAATAAAAATTTCTAAATGTCCTTATTATTACTTAAGACGTCGTTCTAAGCAGCTAAAATGAGTTTAAATCGAATTTATTAATTTTTGGTAATTTTATAAATGCGTGATTTTTATAATTCTGCAGGCTAAACCGTAGGTGATACAAATTTCTAAATGTCCTTATTATTACTTAAGACGTCGTTCTATGCAGCTAAAATGAGTTTAAATCGAATTTATTAATTTTTGGTAATTTTAAAAAAGACAGATTTTTATAATTGCCAGATTAAAAATGCGAGATTTTTATAATTGCCCAGGCTAAACTGTAGGAGATACAAATTTCTAAATATGCTTATTATGGTTTCAGACGTCGTTCTATGCAGCTAAAATGAATTTAAAACGAATTTATTAATTTTTGGTAATTTTATAAATGCGAGATTTTTATAATTCTGCAGGCTAAACAGTAGGTGATACAAATTTCTAAATGTCCTTATTATTACTTAAGACGTCGTTCTATGCAGCTAAAATGAGTTTAAATCGAATTTATTAATTTTTGGTAATTTTATAAAAGACAGATTTTTATAATTGCCAGATTAAAAATGCGAGATTTTTATAATTGCCCAGGCTAAACTGTAGGAGATACAAATTTCTAAATATGCTTATTATGGTTTCAGACGTCGTTCTATACAGCTAAAATGAATTTAAAACGAATTTATTAATTTTTGGTAATTTTATAAATGCGAGATTTTTATAATTCTGCAGGCTAAACCGTAGGTGATACAAATTTCTAAATGTCCTTATTATTATTTAAGACGTCGTTCTATGCAGCTAAAATGAGTTTAAATCGAATTTATTAATTTTTGGTAATTTTAAAAAAGACAGATTTTTATAATTGCCAGATTAAAAATGCAAGATTTTTATAATTGCCCAGGCTAAACTGTAGGAGATACGCATTTCTAAATATGCTTATTATGGTTTCAGACGTCGTTCTATGCAGCTAAAATGAGTTTAAATCGAATTTATTAATTTTTGGTAATTTTAAAAAAGAGAGATTTTTATAATTGCCAGATAAAAAATGCGAGATTTTTATAATTGCCCAGGCTAAACCGTAGGAGATACAAATTTCTAAATATGCTTATTATGGTTTCAGACGTCGTTCTATGCAGCTAAAATGAATTTAAAACGAATTTATTAATTTTTGGTAATTTTATAAATGCGTGATTTTTATAATTCCCCAGGCTAAACCGTAGGTGATACAAATTTCTAAATGTCCTTATTATGATTTAAGACGTCGTTCTATGCAGCTAAAATGAGTTTAAATCGAATTTATTAATTTTTGGTAATTTTAAAAAAGAGAGATTTTTATAATTGCCAGATTAAAAATGCGAGATTTTTATAATTGCCCAGGCTAAACCGTAGGAGATACAAATTTCTAAATATGCTTATTATGGTTTCAGACGTCGTTCTATACAGCTAAAATGAATTTAAAACGAATTTATTAATTTTTGGTAATTTTATAAATGCGAGATTTTTATAATTCTGCAGGCTAAACCGTAGGTGATACAAATTTCTAAATGTCCTTATTATTACTTAAGACGTCGTTCTAAGCAGCTAAAATGAGTTTAAATCGAATTTATTAATTTTTGGTAATTTTATAAATGCGTGATTTTTATAATTCTGCAGGCTAAACCGTAGGTGATACAAATTTCTAAATGTCCTTATTATTACTTAAGACGTCGTTCTATGCAGCTAAAATGAGTTTAAATCGAATTTATTAATTTTTGGTAATTTTAAAAAAGACAGATTTTTATCATTGCCAGATTAAAAATGCGAGATTTTTATAATTGCCCAGGCTAAACTGTAGGAGATACAAATTTCTAAATATGCTTATTATGGTTTCAGACGTCGTTCTATGCAGCTAAAATGAATTTAAAACGAATTTATTAATTTTTGGTAATTTTATAAATGCGAGATTTTTATAATTCTGCAGGCTAAACAGTAGGTGATACAAATTTCTAAATGTCCTTATTATTACTTAAGACGTCGTTCTATGCAGCTAAAATGAGTTTAAATCGAATTTATTAATTTTTGGTAATTTTATAAAAGACAGATTTTTATAATTGCCAGATTAAAAATGCGAGATTTTTATAATTGCCCAGGCTAAACTGTAGGAGATACAAATTTCTAAATATGCTTATTATGGTTTCAGACGTCGTTCTATGCAGCTAAAATGAATTTAAAACGAATATATTAATTTTTGGTAATTTTATAAATGCGAGATTTTTATAATTCTGCAGGCTAAACCGTAGGTGATACAAATTTCTAAATGTCCTTATTATTACTTAAGACGTCGTTCTATGCAGCTAAAATGAGTTTAAATCGAATTTATTAATTTTTGGTAATTTTAAAAAAGAGAGATTTTTATAATTGCCAGATTAAAAATGCGAGATTTTTATAATTGCCCAGGCCTAACCGTAGGAGATACAAATTTCTAAATATGCTTATTATGGTTTCAGACGTCGTTCTATACAGTTAAAATGAATTTAAACCGAATTTATTAATTTTTGGTAATTTTATAAATGCCAGATTTTTATAATTCCCCAGGCTAAACCGTAGGTAATAAAAATTTCTAAATGTCCTTATTATTATTTAAGACGTCGTTCTATGCAGCTAAAATGAGTTTAAATCGAATTTATTAATTTTTGATAATTTTAAAAAAGAGAGATTTTTATAATTGCCAGATTAAAAATGCGAGATTTTTATAATTGCGCAGGCTAAACTGTAGGAGATACAAATTTCTAAATATGCTTATTATGGTTTCAGACGTCGTTCTATACAGTTAAAATGAATTTAAACCGAATTTATTAATTTTTGGTAATTTTATAAATGCCAGATTTTTATAATTCCCCAGGCTAAACCGTAGGTAATAAAAATTTCTAAATGTCCTTATTATTATTTAAGACGTCGTTCTATGCAGCTAAAATGAGTTTAAGCCGAATTTATTTATTTTTGGTAATTTTAAAAAAGAGAGATTTTTATTATTGCCAGATTAAAAATGCGAGATTTTTATAATTGCCCAGGCTAAACTGTAGGAGATACAAATTTCTAAATATGCTTATTATGGTTTCAGACGTCGTTCTATACAGCTAAAATGAATTTAAAACGAATATATTAATTTTTGGTAATTTTATAAATGCGAGATTTTTATAATTCTGCAGGCTAAACCGTAGGTGATACAAATTTCTAAATGTCCTTATTATTACTTAAGACGTCGTTCTATGCAGCTAAAATGAGTTTAAATCGAATTTATTAATTTTTGGTAATTTTAAAAAAGAGAGATTTTTATAATTGCCAGATTAAAAATGCGAGATTTTTATAATTGCCCAGGCCTAACCGTAGGAGATACAAATTTCTAAATATGCTTATTATGGTTTCAGACGTCGTTCTATACAGTTAAAATGAATTTAAACCGAATTTATTAATTTTTGGTAATTTTATAAATGCCAGATTTTTATAATTCCCCAGGCTAAACCGTAGGTAATAAAAATTTCTAAATGTCCTTATTATTATTTAAGACGTCGTTCTATGCAGCTAAAATGAGTTTAAATCGAATTTATTAATTTTTGATAATTTTAAAAAAGAGAGATTTTTATAATTGCCAGATTAAAAATGCGAGATTTTTATAATTGCGCAGGCTAAACTGTAGGAGATACAAATTTCTAAATATGCTTATTATGGTTTCAGACGTCGTTCTATACAGTTAAAATGAATTTAAACCGAATTTATTAATTTTTGGTAATTTTATAAATGCCAGATTTTTATAATTCCCCAGGCTAAACCGTAGGTAATAAAAATTTCTAAATGTCCTTATTATTATTTAAGACGTCGTTCTATGCAGCTAAAATGAGTTTAAGCCGAATTTATTTATTTTTGGTAATTTTAAAAAAGAGAGATTTTTATTATTGCCAGATTAAAAATGCGAGATTTTTATAATTGCCCAGGCTAAACTGTAGGAGATACAAATTTCTAAATATGCTTATTATGGTTTCAGACGTCGTTCTATACAGCTAAAATGAATTTAAAACGAATTTATTAATTTTTGGTAATTTTATAAATGCGAGATTTTTATAATTCTGCAGGCTAAACCGTAGGTGATACAAATTTCTAAATGTCCTTATTATTATTTAAGACGTCGTTCTATGCAGCTAAAATGAGTTTAAATCGAATTTATTAATTTTTGGTAATTTTAAAAAAGACAGATTTTTATAATTGCCAGATTAAAAATGCGAGATTTTTATAATTGCCCAGGCTAAACTGTAGGAGATACGCATTTCTAAATATGCTTATTATGGTTTCAGACGTCGTTCTATGCAGCTAAAATGAGTTTAAATCGAATTTATTAATTTTTGGTAATTTTAAAAAAGAGAGATTTTTATAATTGCCAGATAAAAAATGCGAGATCTTTATAATTGCCCAGGCTAAACCGTAGGAGATACAAATTTCTAAATATGCTTATTATGGTTTCAGACGTCGTTCTATGCAGCTAAAATGAATTTAAAACGAATTTATTAATTTTTGGTAATTTTATAAATGCGAGCTTTTATAATTCTGCAGGCTAAACCGTAGGTGATACAAATTTCTAAATGTCCTTATTATTACTTAAGACGTCGTTCTATGCAGCTAAAATGAGTTTAAATCGAATTTATTAATTTTTGGTAATTTTAAAAAAGACAGATTTTTATAATTGCCAGAGTAAAAATGCGAGATTTTTATAATTGCCCAGGCTAAACTGTAGGAGATACAAATTTCTAAATATGCTTATTACGGTTTCAGACGTCGTTCTATGCAGCTAAAATGAATTTAAAACGAATTTATTAATTTTTGGTAATTTTATAAATGCGAGATTTTTATAATTCTGCAGGCCAAACCGTAGGTGATACAAATTTCTAAATGTCCTTATTATTACTTAAGACGTCGTTCTATGCAGCTAAAATGAGTTTAAATCGAATTTATTAATTTTTGATAATTTTAAAAAAGAGAGATTTTTATAATTGCCAGATTAAAAATGCGAGATTTTTATAATTGCGCAGGCTAAACTGTAGGAGATACAAATTTCTAAATATGCTTATTATGGTTTCAGACGTCGTTCTATACAGTTAAAATGAATTTAAACCGAATTTATTAATTTTTGGTAATTTTATAAATGCCAGATTTTTATAATTCCCCAGGCTAAACCGTAGGTAATAAAAATTTCTAAATGTCCTTATTATTATTTAAGACGTCGTTCTATGCAGCTAAAATGAGTTTAAGCCGAATTTATTTATTTTTGGTAATTTTAAAAAAGAGAGATTTTTATTATTGCCAGATTAAAAATGCGAGATTTTTATAATTGCCCAGGCTAAACTGTAGGAGATACAAATTTCTAAATATGCTTATTATGGTTTCAGACGTCGTTCTATGCAGCTAAAACGAATTTAAAACGAATTTATTAATTTTTGGTAATTTTATAAATGCGAGATTTTTATAATTCTGCAGGCTAAACCGTAGGTGATACAAATTTCTAAATGTCCATATTATTATTTAAGACGTCGTTCTATCCAGCTAAAATGAGTTTAAATCGAATTTATTAATTTTTGGTAATTTTAAAAAAGACAGATTTTTATAATTGCCAGATTAAAAATGCGAGATTTTTATAATTGCCCAGGCTAAACTGTAGGAGATACGCATTTCTAAATATGCTTATTATGGTTTCAGACGTCGTTCTATGCAGCTAAAATGAGTTTAAATCGAATTTATTAATTTTTGGTAATTTTAAAAAAGAGAGATTTTTATAATTGCCAGATTAAAAATGAGAGATTTTTATAATTGCCCAGGCTAAACCGTAGGAGATACAAATTTCTAAATATGCTTATTATGGTTTCAGACGTCGTTCTATGCAGCTAAAATGAATTTAAAACGAATTTATTAATTTTTGGTAATTTTATAAATGCGAGATTTTTATAATTCTGCAGGCTAAACCGTAGGTGATACAAATTTCTAAATGTCCTTATTATTACTTAAGACGTCGTTCTATTCAGCTAAAATGAGTTTAAATCGAATTTATTAATTTTTGGTAATTTTAAAAAAGACAGATTTTTATAATTGCCAGATTAAAAATGCGAGATTTTTATAATTGCCCAGGCTAAACTGTAGGAGATACAAATTTCTAAATATGCTTATTATGGTTTCAGACGTCGTTCTATGCAGCTAAAATGAATTTAAAACGAATATATTAATTTTTGGTAATTTTATAAATGCGAGATTTTTATAATTCTGCAGGCTAAACCGTAGGTGATACAAATTTCTAAATGTCCTTATTATTACTTAAGACGTCGTTCTATGCAGCTAAAATGAGTTTAAATCGAATTTATTAATTTTTGGTAATTTTAAAAAAGAGAGATTTTTATAATTGCCAGATTAAAAATGCGAGATTTTTATAATTGCCCAGGCCTAACCGTAGGAGATACAAATTTCTAAATATTCTTATTATGGTTTCAGACGTCGTTCTATACAGCTAAAATGAATTTAAAACGAATTTATTAATTTTTGGTAATTTTATAAATGCGTGAGTTTTATAATTCCCCAGGCTAAACCGTAGGTGATACAAATTTCTAAATGTCCTTATTATGATTTAAGACGTCGTTCTATGCAGCTAAAATGAGTTTAAATCGAATTTATTAATTTTTGGTAATTTTAAAAAAGAGAGATTTTTATAATTGCCAGATTAAAAATGCGAGATTTTTATAATTGCCCAGGCTAAACCGTAGGAGATACAAATTTCTAAATATGCTTATTATGGTTTCAGACGTCGTTCTATACAGCTAAAATGAATTTAAAACGAATTTATTAATTTTTGGTAATTTTATAAATGCGAGATTTTTATAATTCTGCAGGCTAAACCGTAGGTGATACAAATTTCTAAATGTCCTTATTATTACTTAAGACGTCGTTCTAAGCAGCTAAAATGAGTTTAAATCGAATTTATTAATTTTTGGTAATTTTATAAATGCGTGATTTTTATAATTCTGCAGGCTAAACCGTAGGTGATACAAATTTCTAAATGTCCTTATTATTACTTAAGACGTCGTTCTATGCAGCTAAAATGAGTTTAAATCGAATTTATTAATTTTTGGTAATTTTAAAAAAGACAGATTTTTATAATTGCCAGATTAAAAATGCGAGATTTTTATAATTGCCCAGGCTAAACTGTAGGAGATACAAATTTCTAAATATGCTTATTATGGTTTCAGACGTCGTTCTATGCAGCTAAAATGAATTTAAAACGAATTTATTAATTTTTGGTAATTTTATAAATGCGAGATTTTTATAATTCTGCAGGCTAAACAGTAGGTGATACAAATTTCTAAATGTCCTTATTATTACTTAAGACGTCGTTCTATGCAGCTAAAATGAGTTTAAATCGAATTTATTAATTTTTGGTAATTTTATAAAAGACAGATTTTTATAATTGCCAGATTAAAAATGCGAGATTTTTATAATTGCCCAGGCTAAACTGTAGGAGATACAAATTTCTAAATATGCTTATTATGGTTTCAGACGTCGTTCTATGCAGCTAAAATGAATTTAAAACGAATATATTAATTTTTGGTAATTTTATAAATGCGAGATTTTTATAATTCTGCAGGCTAAACCGTAGGTGATACAAATTTCTAAATGTCCTTATTATTACTTAAGACGTCGTTCTATGCAGCTAAAATGAGTTTAAATCGAATTTATTAATTTTTGGTAATTTTAAAAAAGAGAGATTTTTATAATTGCCAGATTAAAAATGCGAGATTTTTATAATTGCCCAGGCCTAACCGTAGGAGATACAAATTTCTAAATATGCTTATTATGGTTTCAGACGTCGTTCTATACAGTTAAAATGAATTTAAACCGAATTTATTAATTTTTGGTAATTTTATAAATGCCAGATTTTTATAATTCCCCAGGCTAAACCGTAGGTAATAAAAATTTCTAAATGTCCTTATTATTATTTAAGACGTCGTTCTATGCAGCTAAAATGAGTTTAAATCGAATTTATTAATTTTTGATAATTTTAAAAAAGAGAGATTTTTATAATTGCCAGATTAAAAATGCGAGATTTTTATAATTGCGCAGGCTAAACTGTAGGAGATACAAATTTCTAAATATGCTTATTATGGTTTCAGACGTCGTTCTATACAGTTAAAATGAATTTAAACCGAATTTATTAATTTTTGGTAATTTTATAAATGCCAGATTTTTATAATTCCCCAGGCTAAACCGTAGGTAATAAAAATTTCTAAATGTCCTTATTATTATTTAAGACGTCGTTCTATGCAGCTAAAATGAGTTTAAGCCGAATTTATTTATTTTTGGTAATTTTAAAAAAGAGAGATTTTTATTATTGCCAGATTAAAAATGCGAGATTTTTATAATTGCCCAGGCTAAACTGTAGGAGATACAAATTTCTAAATATGCTTATTATGGTTTCAGACGTCGTTCTATACAGCTAAAATGAATTTAAAACGAATTTATTAATTTTTGGTAATTTTATAAATGCGAGATTTTTATAATTCTGCAGGCTAAACCGTAGGTGATACAAATTTCTAAATGTCCTTATTATTATTTAAGACGTCGTTCTATGCAGCTAAAATGAGTTTAAATCGAATTTATTAATTTTTGGTAATTTTAAAAAAGACAGATTTTTATAATTGCCAGATTAAAAATGCAAGATTTTTATAATTGCCCAGGCTAAACTGTAGGAGATACGCATTTCTAAATATGCTTATTATGGTTTCAGACGTCGTTCTATGCAGCTAAAATGAGTTTAAATCGAATTTATTAATTTTTGGTAATTTTAAAAAAGAGAGATTTTTATAATTGCCAGATAAAAAATGCGAGATTTTTATAATTGCCCAGGCTAAACCGTAGGAGATACAAATTTCTAAATATGCTTATTATGGTTTCAGACGTCGTTCTATGCAGCTAAAATGAATTTAAAACGAATTTATTAATTTTTGGTAATTTTATAAATGCGTGATTTTTATAATTCCCCAGGCTAAACCGTAGGTGATACAAATTTCTAAATGTCCTTATTATGATTTAAGACGTCGTTCTATGCAGCTAAAATGAGTTTAAATCGAATTTATTAATTTTTGGTAATTTTAAAATGAGAGATTTTTATAATTGCCAGATTAAAAATGCGAGATTTTTATAATTGCCCAGGCTAAACCGTAGGAGATACAAATTTCTAAATATGCTTATTATGGTTTCAGACGTCGTTCTATACAGCTAAAATGAATTTAAAACGAATTTATTAATTTTTGGTAATTTTATAAATGCGAGATTTTTATAATTCTGCAGGCTAAACCGTAGGTGATACAAATTTCTAAATGTCCTTATTATTACTTAAGACGTCGTTCTAAGCAGCTAAAATGAGTTTAAATCGAATTTATTAATTTTTGGTAATTTTATAAATGCGTGATTTTTATAATTCTGCAGGCTAAACCGTAGGTGATACAAATTTCTAAATGTCCTTATTATTACTTAAGACGTCGTTCTATGCAGCTAAAATGAGTTTAACCCTTCAAGGACGGATTTTTTTTTTCGATAACAAATGTTGCCACTTGAAGAAACTGTTATTCTTTTACTGTTTTGACACTATTATGAGTAATTTTTAAACAAATATGCTTGTTTTTTTGTAAATTGAGGGTGTGACCATTTGGTCACACTAGGCCAATAACGATACAAATATGGAAAATGCTTTATTGAAATTACAAAACTTAAAAACCTACAAAAGTGTACAAAAAATGCGGCGTATTATACACGTAGTTAGCGTTCATGAAAAATCTTGAAGCACTCAATGCATAGTCCCACGTTACATTTAGAGCATTGGATCCTTCCTACAGTGATGCAGCCCTCACCTGCGCACCTTCTCCTTTTCTGATTGGGGACGCTTTCGGGTAAATGATTGATGGAGTCGTATCTTATGTCATCTGAGATTCGGTTTAGTGTTAGGCTGTTACAACTGGTTGAGGGACGGCCACCACTTTTCCGTGGAGTTTGGAACCTGTTGAGGTAGACGATTGCGATTTCTCGACGGAACCATAGATTGGTGACACCTCTTTTTGTTTTCCTATAAATAACCCAGGCGTTGTTGATAGCCACATCTATTAGCCACGTCAAAATTGGCCAATACCATTTCTTCGAACGAACACTTATTCTATATCTGGCAACGTCTTCATCCATCCGATCCGTTCCACCCATATATTTATTGTACATTCCTATCATGTTTGGTCTTGGAACTTGAATGATTTTCTTTTCGGTTTTTGAATAACGTTTTACATTAGATATTGGTGACACGCCATAGCTTGTAGAAGCCACCGTAACTGGAGCATTGTCATTCCACCTAACTAACAAAATTCCTTCATTTCTTGATAACTTCGCTTCATATTCCCCACGTGGCTTCTTGGTAAACGACTTTTTTACAGACGAGAAGCAGTCTTTGGGTACTCTATTTTCCCTCATTGTCCCAGTTATTCCATATCCACGCTCCCTCATTGCCGTCAATAACGTCATACTTGTGAATAAATTATCCAAAAAAATTTGATATGGCTGATTTTTTTGTGGTATCTTATCCAACATTGACACAAGCGGCGAGGCAGCTTTACCAAAAAGATCATCATATTCGTTGTTTTCCGTAGTGGCACTGCCCTGGTATACTTCAAAATCTACTAGGTAGCTGTCCTCTGTGTTCAAACACCATACTTTATAGCCAAACCTAATGGGCTTTCCCCGAATAAATTGTTTGCATCCATGTCGGCCGAAATATTTTATCATGGACTCATCGTAATTCATATGTTCCGTAGGTCTGAAGTTTTTGCGAAAATTTTCTTGCAGTAGGTGTGTCAGCGGTCGGAGTTTCCAGAGTTTGTCTCCATGTTGCGGTTTTGTGTTATCAGCAGTATGTAAGAATTTCATTATTTGAACAAACCGGTCTCGTCGCATTGCTTGTTTTACCATTTCATTTCCCATATCATCACCGCTATCCCAGTAACTTTTCTTACCCGGTAAAATGTTGTAGCCACTAACAATTAGAATTCCTATGAAGCACTTCAGTTCATCCTTCGTAATTTTAGGATCTTGTGAATTTAGGAATAATGCATAATTACGAGTTTCGTTCTCAAATAGCGTGAAAACTTGGTCGTCAAAAAATTTCTCGAACAATTGTGTTGGTGTGCAATCTTGAAATTCAGAAAAATTTGATTCGGGAAATAGTGTCGTCTTTGTTAGATCACCATCGATCCATTCACGTGTTATAAGGGGAGTTTTCTTAGAGTTTTTTCTTGAAGGTCTAGCATGTTGAGAGTTGGGGTCAATATTTTCTTGTGTATCCACATCCTCTGGAATATTGTCGATATCACATGAAGGAACGCGAGAGTTATTCGCAAATCTCACTTCCGCTGGGGCGGATAATTGTCGACCAGACAAATTATCTACCAAACCTCCATCGTCCTCATCAGCCGAATCCACATCTGTGGGTATATTTGACTCGGGTGGGGCAATAAACACATCGGCTACATCATTATACTCCTCGTCCTCGTATATCATCTGCATTGCTTCTTGAAGCGAGAATCCTGGTCTGGAAGGAAATCAGTTATTGAACCCATCATGGCCGTGTGTTACCATACGGTAACACAAAATAATCCGATAAAATATTGATAGATGAAACTTTGATATACAATAAAACTAATTTTCTACGGATAGTTTGAAATGTTCTCTTTGAGATATGTCACTACTGACATATGTTTTTGGAACTTATCTAGAAGAAAAATTACTTACATCAATTTCATGTCCATGATTTTCAACAAAAGTTACTAGTATCTGATTGATATATTCACACACGATAAAAATAGCGTATTTTCTCACTATAACAGGTAAAAACGGCACAAGTGGGAAGCTGAGTACCGACTGACACACGTGTCAAGATAAAATCTAACCTACTTGGCGGTAAACAGCTGATTGCACTAGAGGGCGTCCGCGTGACCATATGGTCACGCCAGTACTTGATGGGTTAAATCGAATTTATTAATTTTTGGTAATTTTAAAAAAGACAGATTTTTATAATTGCCAGATTAAAAATGCGAGATTTTTATAATTGCCCAGGCTAAACTGTAGGAGATACAAATTTCTAAATATGCTTATTATGGTTTCAGACGTCGTTCTATGCAGCTAAAATGAATTTAAAACGAATTTATTAATTTTTGGTAATTTTATAAATGCGAGATTTTTATAATTCTGCAGGCTAAACAGTAGGTGATACAAATTTCTAAATGTCCTTATTATTACTTAAGACGTCGTTCTATGCAGCTAAAATGAGTTTAAATCGAATTTATTAATTTTTGGTAATTTTATAAAAGACAGATTTTTATAATTGCCAGATTAAAAATGCGAGATTTTTATAATTGCCCAGGCTAAACTGTAGGAGATACAAATTTCTAAATATGCTTATTATGGTTTCAGACGTCGTTCTATGCAGCTAAAATGAATTTAAAACGAATATATTAATTTTTGGTAATTTTATAAATGCGAGATTTTTATAATTCTGCAGGCTAAACCGTAGGTGATACAAATTTCTAAATGTCCTTATTATTACTTAAGACGTCGTTCTATGCAGCTAAAATGAGTTTAAATCGAATTTATTAATTTTTGGTAATTTTAAAAAAGAGAGATTTTTATAATTGCCAGATTAAAAATGCGAGATTTTTATAATTGCCCAGGCCTAACCGTAGGAGATACAAATTTCTAAATATGCTTATTATGGTTTCAGACGTCGTTCTATACAGTTAAAATGAATTTAAACCGAATTTATTAATTTTTGGTAATTTTATAAATGCCAGATTTTTATAATTCCCCAGGCTAAACCGTAGGTAATAAAAATTTCTAAATGTCCTTATTATTATTTAAGACGTCGTTCTATGCAGCTAAAATGAGTTTAAGCCGAATTTATTTATTTTTGGTAATTTTAAAAAAGAGAGATTTTTATTATTGCCAGATTAAAAATGCGAGATTTTTATAATTGCCCAGGCTAAACTGTAGGAGATACAAATTTCTAAATATGCTTTTTATGGTTTCAGACGTCGTTCTATACAGCTAAAATGAATTTAAAACGAATTTATTAATTTTTGGTAATTTTATAAATGCGAGATTTTTATAATTCTGCAGGCTAAACCGTAGGTGATACAAATTTCTAAATGTCCTTATTATTATTTAAGACGTCGTTCTATGCAGCTAAAATGAGTTTAAATCGAATTTATTAATTTTTGGTAATTTTAAAAAAGACAGATTTTTATAATTGCCAGATTAAAAATGCAAGATTTTTATAATTGCCCAGGCTAAACTGTAGGAGATACGCATTTCTAAATATGCTTATTATGGTTTCAGACGTCGTTCTATGCAGCTAAAATGAGTTTAAATCGAATTTATTAATTTTTGGTAATTTTAAAAAAGAGAGATTTTTATAATTGCCAGATAAAAAATGCGAGATTTTTATAATTGCCCAGGCTAAACCGTAGGAGATACAAATTTCTAAATATGCTTATTATGGTTTCAGACGTCGTTCTATGCAGCTAAAATGAATTTAAAACGAATTTATTAATTTTTGGTAATTTTATAAATGCGAGCTTTTATAATTCTGCAGGCTAAACCGTAGGTGATACAAATTTCTAAATGTCCTTATTATTACTTAAGACGTCGTTCTATGCAGCTAAAATGAGTTTAAATCGAATTTATTAATTTTTGGTAATTTTAAAAAAGACAGATTTTTATAATTGCCAGAGTAAAAATGCGAGATTTTTATAATTGCCCAGGCTAAACTGTAGGAGATACAAATTTCTAAATATGCTTATTACGGTTTCAGACGTCGTTCTATGCAGCTAAAATGAATTTAAAACGAATTTATTAATTTTTGGTAATTTTATAAATGCGAGATTTTTATAATTCTGCAGGCCAAACCGTAGGTGATACAAATTTCTAAATGTCCTTATTATTACTTAAGACGTCGTTCTATGCAGCTAAAATGAGTTTAAATCGAATTTATTAATTTTTGATAATTTTAAAAAAGAGAGATTTTTATAATTGCCAGATTAAAAATGCGAGATTTTTATAATTGCGCAGGCTAAACTGTAGGAGATACAAATTTCTAAATATGCTTATTATGGTTTCAGACGTCGTTCTATACAGTTAAAATGAATTTAAACCGAATTTATTAATTTTTGGTAATTTTATAAATGCCAGATTTTTATAATTCCCCAGGCTAAACCGTAGGTAATAAAAATTTCTAAATGTCCTTATTATTATTTAAGACGTCGTTCTATGCAGCTAAAATGAGTTTAAGCCGAATTTATTTATTTTTGGTAATTTTAAAAAAGAGAGATTTTTATTATTGCCAGATTAAAAATGCGAGATTTTTATAGTTGCCCAGGCTAAACTGTAGGAGATACAAATTTCTAAATATGCTTATTATGGTTTCAGACGTCGTTCTATGCAGCTAAAATGAATTTAAAACGAATTTATTAATTTTTGGTAATTTTATAAATGCGAGATTTTTATAATTCTGCAGGCTAAACCGTAGGTGATACAAATTTCTAAATGTCCTTATTATTATTTAAGACGTCGTTCTATCCAGCTAAAATGAGTTTAAATCGAATTTATTAATTTTTGGTAATTTTAAAAAAGACAGATTTTTATAATTGCCAGATTAACCCGGCGTTGGTAAGGTGAAAAAATGGAACATAAGTGGTAAGGTGGGGTGTAACAAACCCCAGAAGTTTTTATTAAATAAAACATGCTTATGAAGTATTTTTGGATCTATTTAATGATTATTAGTTTAATTATACATTATTTATTTAAATTAAAGAGAATATATATTAATAACAGCGCTAGTAAAAATATAATACAAAAATGACTAAAATTAGTCATTTCTTGGAATGAGAACAACATACATAGATGTAATCGTCATTTAAAAAAAAACTATGGCCTATTTTAACACAAAACAAATTTTTTATAACTATAAACTTAATATGCAATCCATTAAAATAAAAAGTATAGAGATATGTTAATAAATATATAAAATGCCTAAATAAGATACAAAATTGTTTGCACTTCAGCTTCAAAATATTGTAACACAAATGGTAAGGTGGGGTTTGTGACACTCCAGAGTAATTTATTTGTCTGTCAATAGCGTTAGAGCCTACTCCTTACTAAAATATTAATATGAGACGCAAGCCAAATGTCTGAAGCGAAGCTACTAGAACCCGCAGGTCTGTAATTAAATGTTGACTGAAGTTGCAGCCTGATAAAAACGCGTGGGGTTTGTCACACCCCACCTTACCAACGCCGGGTTAAAAATGCGAAATTTTTATAATTGCCCAGGCTAAACTGTAGGAGATACGCATTTCTAAATATGCTTATTATGGTTTCAGACGTCGTTCTATGCAGCTAAAATGAGTTTAAATCGAATTTATTAATTTTTGGTAATTTTAAAAAAGAGAGATTTTTATAATTGCCAGATTAAAAATGAGAGATTTTTATAATTGCCCAGGCTAAACCGTAGGAGATACAAATTTCTAAATATGCTTATTATGGTTTCAGACGTCGTTCTATGCAGCTAAAATGAATTTAAAACGAATTTATTAATTTTTGGTAATTTTATAAATGCGAGATTTTTATAATTCTGCAGGCTAAACCGTAGGTGATACAAATTTCTAAATGTCCTTATTATTACTTAAGACGTCGTTCTATTCAGCTAAAATGAGTTTAAATCGAATTTATTAATTTTTGGTAATTTTAAAAAAGACAAATTTTTATAATTGCCAGATTAAAAATGCGAGATTTTTATAATTGCCCAGGCTAAACTGTAGGAGATACAAATTTCTAAATATGCTTATTATGGTTTCAGACGTCGTTCTATGCAGCTAAAATGAATTTAAAACGAATATATTAATTTTTGGTAATTTTATAAATGCGAGATTTTTATAATTCTGCAGGCTAAACCGTAGGTGATACAAATTTCTAAATGTCCTTATTACTACTTAAGACGTCGTTCTATGCAGCTAAAATGAGTTTAAATCGAATTTATTAATTTTTGGTAATTTTAAAAAAGAGAGATTTTTATAATTGCCAGATTAAAAATGCGAGATTTTTATAATTGCCCAGGCCTAACCGTAGGAGATACAAATTTCTAAATATTCTTATTATGGTTTCAGACGTCGTTCTATACAGCTAAAATGAATTTAAAACGAATTTATTAATTTTTGGTAATTTTATAAATGCGTGATTTTTATAATTCCCCAGGCTAAACCGTAGGTGATACAAATTTCTAAATGTCCTTATTATGATGTAAGACGTCGTTCTATTCAGCTAAAATGAGTTTAAATCGAATTTATTAATTTTTGGTAATTTTAAAAAAGAGAGATTTTTATAATTGCCAGATTAAAAATGCGAGATTTTTATAATTGCCCAGGCTAAAGCGTAGGAGATACAAATTTCTAAATATGCTTATTATGGTTTCAGACGTCGTTCTATACAGCTAAAATGAATTTAAAACGAATTTAATAATTTTTGGTAATTTTATAAATGCGAGATTTTTATAATTCTGCAGGCTAAACCGTAGGTGATACAAATTTCTAAATGTCCTTATTATTACTTAAGACGTCGTTCTAAGCAGCTAAAATGAGTTTAAATCGAATTTATTAATTTTTGGTAATTTTATAAATGCGTGATTTTTATAATTCTGCAGGCTAAACCGTAGGTGATACAAATTTCTAAATGTCCTTATTATTACTTAAGACGTCGTTCTATGCAGCTAAAATGAGTTTAAATCGAATTTATTAATTTTTGGTAATTTTAAAAAAGACAGATTTTTATAATTGCCAGATTAAAAATGCGAGATTTTTATAATTGCCCAGGCTAAACTGTAGGAGATACAAATTTCTAAATATGCTTATTATGGTTTCAGACGTCGTTCTATGCAGCTAAAATGAATTTAAAACGAATTTATTAATTTTTGGTAATTTTATAAATGCGAGATTTTTATAATTCTGCAGGCTAAACAGTAGGTGATACAAATTTCTAAATGTCCTTATTATTACTTAAGACGTCGTTCTATGCAGCTAAAATGAGTTTAAATCGAATTTATTAATTTTTGGTAATTTTAAAAAAGACAGATTTTTATAATTGCCAGATTAAAAATGCGAGATTTTTATAATTGCCCAGGCTAAACTGTAGGAGATACAAATTTCTAAATATGCTTATTATGGTTTCAGACGTCGTTCTATGCAGCTAAAATGAATTTAAAACGAATATATTAATTTTTGGTAATTTTATAAATGCGAGATTTTTATAATTCTGCAGGCTAAACCGTAGGTGATACAAATTTCTAAATGTCCTTATTATTACTTAAGACGTCGTTCTATGCAGCTAAAATGAGTTTAAATCGAATTTATTAATTTTTGGTAATTTTAAAAAAGAGAGATTTTTATAATTGCCAGATTAAAAATGCGAGATTTTTATAATTGCCCAGGCCTAACCGTAGGAGATACAAATTTCTAAATATGCTTATTATGGTTTCAGACGTCGTTCTATACAGTTAAAATGAATTTAAACCGAATTTATTAATTTTTGGTAATTTTATAAATGCCAGATTTTTATAATTCCCCAGGCTAAACCGTAGGTAATAAAAATTTCTAAATGTCCTTATTATTATTTAAGACGTCGTTCTATGCAGCTAAAATGAGTTTAAATCGAATTTATTAATTTTTGATAATTTTAAAAAAGAGAGATTTTTATAATTGCCAGATTAAAAATGCGAGATTTTTATAATTGCGCAGGCTAAACTGCAGGAGATACAAATTTCTAAATATGCTTATTATGGTTTCAGACGTCGTTCTATACAGTTAAAATGAATTTAAACCGAATTTATTAATTTTTGGTAATTTTATAAATGCCAGATTTTTATAATTCCCCAGGCTAAACCGTAGGTAATAAAAATTTCTAAATGTCCTTATTATTATTTAAGACGTCGTTCTATGCAGCTAAAATGAGTTTAAGCCGAATTTATTTATTTTTGGTAATTTTAAAAAAGAGAGATTTTTATTATTGCCAGATTAAAAATGCGAGATTTTTATAATTGCCCAGGCTAAACTGTAGGAGATACAAATTTCTAAATATGCTTATTATGGTTTCAGACGTCGTTCTATACAGCTAAAATGAATTTAAAACGAATTTATTAATTTTTGGTAATTTTATAAATGCGAGATTTTTATAATTCTGCAGGCTAAACCGTAGGTGATACAAATTTCTAAATGTCCTTATTATTATTTAAGACGTCGTTCTATGCAGCTAAAATGAGTTTAAATCGAATTTATTAATTTTTGGTAATTTTAAAAAAGACAGATTTTTATAATTGCCAGATTAAAAATGCGAGATTTTTATAATTGCCCAGGCTAAACTGTAGGAGATACGCATTTCTAAATATGCTTATTATGGTTTCAGACGTCGTTCTATGCAGCTAAAATGAGTTTAAATCGAATTTATTAATTTTTGGTAATTTTAAAAAAGAGAGATTTTTATAATTGCCAGATAAAAAATGCGAGATTTTTATAATTGCCCAGGCTAAACCGTAGGAGATACAAATTTCTAAATATGCTTATTATGGTTTCAGACGTCGTTCTATGCAGCTAAAATGAATTTAAAACGAATTTATTAATTTTTGGTAATTTTATAAATGCGAGCTTTTATAATTCTGCAGGCTAAACCGTAGGTGATACAAATTTCTAAATGTCCTTATTATTACTTAAGACGTCGTTCTATGCAGCTAAAATGAGTTTAAATCGAATTTATTAATTTTTGGTAATTTTAAAAAAGAGAGATTTTTATAATTGCCAGATTAAAAATGCGAGATTTTTATAATTGCCCAGGCCTAACCGTAGGAGATACAAATTTCTAAATATTCTTATTATGGTTTCAGACGTCGTTCTATACAGCTAAAATGAATTTAAAACGAATTTATTAATTTTTGGTAATTTTATAAATGCGTGATTTTTATAATTCCCCAGGCTAAACCGTAGGTGATACAAATTTCTAAATGTCCTTATTATGATTTAAGACGTCGTTCTATACAGCTAAAATGAGTTTAAATCGAATTTATTAATTTTTGGTAATTTTAAAAAAGAGAGATTTTTATAATTGCCAGATTAAAAATGCGAGATTTTTATAATTGCCCAGGCTAAAGCGTAGGAGATACAAATTTCTAAATATGCTTATTATGGTTTCAGACGTCGTTCTATACAGCTAAAATGAATTTAAAACGAATTTATTAATTTTTGGTAATTTTATAAATGCGAGATTTTTATAATTCTGCAGGCTAAACCGTAGGTGATACAAATTTCTAAATGTCCTTATTATTACTTAAGACGTCGTTCTAAGCAGCTAAAATGAGTTTAAATCGAATTTATTAATTTTTGGTAATTTTATAAATGCGTGATTTTTATAATTCTGCAGGCTAAACCGTAGGTGATACAAATTTCTAAATGTCCTTATTATTACTTAAGACGTCGTTCTATGCAGCTAAAATGAGTTTAAATCGAATTTATTAATTTTTGGTAATTTTAAAAAAGACAGATTTTTATAATTGCCAGATTAAAAATGCGAGATTTTTATAATTGCCCAGGCTAAACTGTAGGAGATACAAATTTCTAAATATGCTTATTATGGTTTCAGACGTCGTTCTATGCAGCTAAAATGAATTTAAAACGAATTTATTAATTTTTGGTAATTTTATAAATGCGAGATTTTTATAATTCTGCAGGCTAAACAGTAGGTGATACAAATTTCTAAATGTCCTTATTATTACTTAAGACGTCGTTCTATGCAGCTAAAATGAGTTTAAATCGAATTTATTAATTTTTGGTAATTTTAAAAAAGACAGATTTTTATAATTGCCAGATTAAAAATGCGAGATTTTTATAATTGCCCAGGCTAAACTGTAGGAGATACAAATTTCTAAATATGCTTATTATGGTTTCAGACGTCGTTCTATACAGCTAAAATGAATTTAAAACGAATTTATTAATTTTTGGTAATTTTATAAATGCGAGATTTTTATAATTCTGCAGGCTAAACCGTAGGTGATACAAATTTCTAAATGTCCTTATTATTATTTAAGACGTCGTTCTATACAGCTAAAATGAGTTTAAATCGAATTTATTAATTTTTGGTAATTTTAAAAAAGACAGATTTTTATAATTGCCAGATTAAAAATGCGAGATTTTTATAATTGCCCAGGCTAAACTGTAGGAGATACGCATTTCTAAATATGCTTATTATGGTTTCAGACGTCGTTCTATGCAGCTAAAATGAGTTTAAATCGAATTTATTAATTTTTGGTAATTTTAAAAAAGAGAGATTTTTATAATTGCCAGATAAAAAATGCGAGATTTTTATAATTGCCCAGGCTAAACCGTAGGAGATACAAATTTCTAAATATGCTTATTATGGTTTCAGACGTCGTTCTATGCAGCTAAAATGAATTTAAAACGAATTTATTAATTTTTGGTAATTTTATAAATGCGAGCTTTTATAATTCTGCAGGCTAAACCGTAGGTGATACAAATTTCTAAATGTCCTTATTATTACTTAAGACGTCGTTCTATGCAGCTAAAATGAGTTTAAATCGAATTTATTAATTTTTGATAATTTTAAAAAAGAGAGATTTTTATAATTGCCAGATTAAAAATGCGAGATTTTTATAATTGCGCAGGCTAAACTGTAGGAGATACAAATTTCTAAATATGCTTATTATGGTTTCAGACGTCGTTCTATACAGTTAAAATGAATTTAAACCGAATTTATTAATTTTTGGTAATTTTATAAATGCCAGATTTTTATAATTCCCCAGGCTAAACCGTAGGTAATAAAAATTTCTAAATGTCCTTATTATTATTTAAGACGTCGTTCTATGCAGCTAAAATGAGTTTAAGCCGAATTTATCTATTTTTGGTAATTTTAAAAAAGAGAGATTTTTATTATTGCCAGATTAAAAATGCGAGATTTTTATAATTGCCCAGGCTAAACTGTAGGAGATACAAATTTCTAAATATGCTTATTATGGTTTCAGACGTCGTTCTATGCAGCTAAAATGAATTTAAAACGAATTTATTAATTTTTGGTAATTTTATAAATGCGAGATTTTTATAATTCTGCAGGCTAAACCGTAGGTGATACAAATTTCTAAATGTCCTTATTATTATTTAAGACGTCGTTCTATCCAGCTAAAATGAGTTTAAATCGAATTTATTAATTTTTGGTAATTTTAAAAAAGACAGATTTTTATAATTGCCAGATTAAAAATGCGAAATTTTTATAATTGCCCAGGCTAAACTGTAGGAGATACGCATTTCTAAATATGCTTATTATGGTTTCAGACGTCGTTCTATGCAGCTAAAATGAGTTTAAATCGAATTTATTAATTTTTGGTAATTTTAAAAAAGAGAGATTTTTATAATTGCCAGATTAAAAATGAGAGATTTTTATAATTGCCCAGGCTAAACCGTAGGAGATACAAATTTCTAAATATGCTTATTATGGTTTCAGACGTCGTTCTATGCAGCTAAAATGAATTTAAAACGAATTTATTAATTTTTGGTAATTTTATAAATGCGAGATTTTTATAATTCTGCAGGCTAAACCGTAGGTGATACAAATTTCTAAATGTCCTTATTATTACTTAAGACGTCGTTCTATGCAGCTAAAATGAGTTTAAATCGAATTTATTAATTTTTGGTAATTTTAAAAAAGACAGATTTTTATAATTGCCAGATTAAAAATGCGAGATTTTTATAATTGCCCAGGCTAAACTGTAGGAGATACAAATTTCTAAATATGCTTATTATGGTTTCAGACGTCGTTCTATGCAGCTAAAATGAATTTAAAACGAATATATTAATTTTTGGTAATTTTATAAATGCGAGATTTTTATAATTCTGCAGGCTAAACCGTAGGTGATACAAATTTCTAAATGTCCTTATTATTACTTAAGACGTCGTTCTATGCAGCTAAAATGAGTTTAAATCGAATTTATTAATTTTTGGTAATTTTAAAAAAGAGAGATTTTTATAATTGCCAGATTAAAAATGCGAGATTTTTATAATTGCCCAGGCCTAACCGTAGGAGATACAAATTTCTAAATATGCTTATTATGGTTTCAGACGTCGTTCTATGCAGCTAAAATGAATTTAAAACGAATTTATTAATTTTTGGTAATTTTATAAATGCGAGATTTTTATAATTCCCCAGGCTAAACCGTAGGTGATACAAATTTCTAAATGTCCTTATTATGATTTAAGACGTCGTTCTATGCAGCTAAAATGAGTTTAAATCGAATTTATTAATTTTTGGTAATTTTAAAAAAGAGAGATTTTTATAATTGCCAGATTAAAAATGCGAGATTTTTATAATTGCCCAGGCTAAACCGTAGGAGATACAAATTTCTAAATATGCTTATTATGGTTTCAGACGTCGTTCTATACAGCTAAAATGAATTTAAAACGAATTTATTAATTTTTGGTAATTTTATAAATGCGAGATTTTTATAATTCTGCAGGCTAAACCGTAGGTGATACAAATTTCTAAATGTCCTTATTATTACTTAAGACGTCGTTCTAAGCAGCTAAAATGAGTTTAAATCGAATTTATTAATTTTTGGTAATTTTATAAATGCGTGATTTTTATAATTCTGCAGGCTAAACCGTAGGTGATACAAATTTCTAAATGTCCTTATTATTACTTAAGACGTCGTTCTATGCAGCTAAAATGAGTTTAAATCGAATTTATTAATTTTTGGTAATTTTAAAAAAGACAGATTTTTATAATTGCCAGATTAAAAATGCGAGATTTTTATAATTGCCCAGGCTAAACTGTAGGAGATACAAATTTCTAAATATGCTTATTATGGTTTCAGACGTCGTTCTATGCAGCTAAAATGAATTTAAAACGAATATATTAATTTTTGGTAATTTTATAAATGCGAGATTTTTATAATTCTGCAGGCTAAACCGTAGGTGATACAAATTTCTAAATGTCCTTATTATTACTTAAGACGTCGTTCTATGCAGCTAAAATGAGTTTAAATCGAATTTATTAATTTTTGGTAATTTTAAAAAAGAGAGATTTTTATAATTGCCAGATTAAAAATGCGAGATTTTTATAATTGCCCAGGCCTAACCGTAGGAGATACAAATTTCTAAATATGCTTATTATGGTTTCAGACGTCGTTCTATACAGTTAAAATGAATTTAAACCGAATTTATTAATTTTTGGTAATTTTATAAATGCCAGATTTTTATAATTCCCCAGGCTAAACCGTAGGTAATAAAAATTTCTAAATGTCCTTATTATTATTTAAGACGTCGTTCTATGCAGCTAAAATGAGTTTAAATCGAATTTATTAATTTTTGATAATTTTAAAAAAGAGAGATTTTTATAATTGCCAGATTAAAAATGCGAGATTTTTATAATTGCGCAGGCTAAACTGTAGGAGATACAAATTTCTAAATATGCTTATTATGGTTTCAGACGTCGTTCTATACAGTTAAAATGAATTTAAACCGAATTTATTACTTTTTGGTAATTTTATAAATGCCAGATTTTTATAATTCCCCAGGCTAAACCGTAGGTAATAAAAATTTCTAAATGTCCTTATTATTATTTAAGACGTCGTTCTATGCAGCTAAAATGAGTTTAAATCGAATTTATTAATTTTTGGTAATTTTAAAAAAGAGAGATTTTTATAATTGCCAGATTAAAAATGCGAGATTTTTATAATTGCCCAGGCTAAACCGTAGGAGATACAAATTTCTAAATATGCTTATTATGGTTTCAGACGTCGTTCTATGCAGCTAAAATGAATTTAAAACGAATTTATTAATTTTTGGTAATTTTATAAATGCGAGATTTTTATAATTCTGCAGGCTAAACCGTAGGTGATACAAATTTCTAAATGACCTTATTATTACTTAATACGTCGTTCTATGCTGCTAAAATGAGTTTAAATCGAATTTATTAATTTTTGGTAATTTTAAAAAAGACAGATTTTTATAATTGCCAGATTAAAAATGCGAGATTTTTATAATTGCCCAGGCTAAACTGTAGGAGATACAAATTTCTAAATATGCTTATTATGGTTTCAGACGTCGTTCTATGCAGCTAAAATGAATTTAAAACGAATATATTAATTTTTGGTAATTTTATAAATGCGAGATTTTTATAATTCTGCAGGCTAAACCGTAGGTGATACAAATTTCTAAATGTCCTTATTATTACTTAAGACGTCGTTCTATGCAGCTAAAATGAGTTTAAATCGAATTTATTAATTTTTGGTAATTTTAAAAAAGAGAGATTTTTATAATTGCCAGATTAAAAATGCGAGATTTTTATAATTGCCCAGGCCTAACCGTAGGAGATACAAATTTCTAAATATGCTTATTATGGTTTCAGACGTCGTTCTATACAGTTAAAATGAATTTAAACCGAATTTATTAATTTTTGGTAATTTTATAAATGCCAGATTTTTATAATTCCCCAGGCTAAACCGTAGGTAATAAAAATTTCTAAATGTCCTTATTATTATTTAAGACGTCGTTCTATGCAGCTAAAATGAGTTTAAATCGAATTTATTAATTTTTGATAATTTTAAAAAAGAGAGATTTTTATAATTGCCAGATTAAAAATGCGAGATTTTTATAATTGCGCAGGCTAAACTGTAGGAGATACAAATTTCTAAATATGTTTATTATGGTTTCAGACGTCGTTCTATACAGTTAAAATGAATTTAAACCGAATTTATTAATTTTTGGTAATTTTATAAATGCCAGATTTTTATAATTCCCCAGGCTAAACCGTAGGTAATAAAAATTTCTAAATGTCCTTATTATTATTTAAGACGTCGTTCTATGCAGCTAAAATGAGTTTAAATCGAATTTATTAATTTTTGGTAATTTTAAAAAAGAGAGATTTTTATAATTGCCAGATTAAAAATGCGAGATTTTTATAATTGCCCAGGCTAAACCGTAGGAGATACAAATTTCTAAATATGCTTATTATGGTTTCAGACGTCGTTCTATGCAGCTAAAATGAATTTAAAACGAATTTATTAATTTTTGGTAATTTTATAAATGCGAGATTTTTATAATTCTGCAGGCTAAACCGTAGGTGATACAAATTTCTAAATGACCTTATTATTACTTAAGACGTCGTTCTATGCAGCTAAAATGAGTTTAAATCGAATTTATTAATTTTTGGTAATTTTAAAAAAGACAGATTTTTATAATTGCCAGATTAAAAATGCGAGATTTTTATAATTGCCCAGGCTAAACTGTAGGAGATACAAATTTCTAAATATGCTTATTATGGTTTCAGACGTCGTTCTATACAGCTAAAATGAATTTAAAACGAATATATTAATTTTTGGTAATTTTATAAATGCGAGATTTTTATAATTCTGCAGGCTAAACCGTAGGTGATACAAATTTCTAAATGTCCTTATTATTACTTAAGACGTCGTTCTATGCAGCTAAAATGAGTTTAAATCGAATTTATTAATTTTTGGTAATTTTAAAAAAGAGAGATTTTTATAATTGCCAGATTAAAAATGCGAGATTTTTGTAATTGCCCAGGCCTAACCGTAGGAGATACAAATTTCTAAATATGCTTATTATGGTTTCAGACGTCGTTCTATACAGTTAAAATGAATTTAAACCGAATTTATTAATTTTTGGTAATTTTAAAAATGCCAGATTTTTATAATTCCCCAGGCTAAACCGTAGGTAATAAAAATTTCTAAATGTCCTTATTATTATTTAAGACGTCGTTCTATGCAGCTAAAATGAGTTTAAATCGAATTTATTAATTTTTGATAATTTTAAAAAAGAGAGATTTTTATAATTGCCAGATTAAAAATGCGAGATTTTTATAATTGCGCAGGCTAAACTGTAGGAGATACAAATTTCTAAATATGCTTATTATGGTTTCAGACGTCGTTCTATACAGTTAAAATGAATTTAAACCGAATTTATTAATTTTTGGTAATTTTATAAACGCCAGATTTTTATAATTCCCCAGGCTAAACCGTAGGTAATAAAAATTTCTAAATGTCCTTATTATTATTTAAGACGTCGTTCTATGCAGCTAAAATGAGTTTAAGCCGAATTTATTTATTTTTGGTAATTTTAAAAAAGAGAGATTTTTATTATTGCCAGATTAAAAATGCGAGATTTTTATAATTGCCCAGGCTAAACTGTAGGAGATACAAATTTCTAAATATGCTTATTATGGTTTCAGACGTCGTTCTATGCAGCTAAAATGAATTTAAAACGAATTTATTAATTTTTGGTAATTTTATAAATGCGAGATTTTTATAATTCTGCAGGCTAAACCGTAGGTGATACAAATTTCTAAATGTCCTTATTATTATTTAAGACGTCGTTCTATGCAGCTAAAATG
The DNA here is from genome assembly GCA_963082815.1 of Melanotus villosus. Classification (NCBI taxonomy): domain Eukaryota; kingdom Metazoa; phylum Arthropoda; class Insecta; order Coleoptera; family Elateridae; genus Melanotus; species Melanotus villosus. The sequence goes on from OY720427.1 coordinate 17,853,700, forward strand.
AGTTTAAATCGAATTTATTAATTTTTGGTAATTTTAAAAAAGACAGATTTTTATAATTGCCAGATTAAAAATGCGAAATTTTTATAATTGCCCAGGCTAAACTGTAGGAGATACGCATTTCTAAATATGCTTATTATGGTTTCAGACGTCGTTCTATGCAGCTAAAATGAGTTTAAATCGAATTTATTAATTTTTGGTAATTTTAAAAAAGAGAGATTTTTATAATTGCCAGATTAAAAATGCGAGATTTTTATAATTGCCCAGGCTAAACCGTAGGAGATACAAATTTCTAAATATGCTTATTATGGTTTCAGACGTCGTTCTATGCAGCTAAAATGAATTTAAAACGAATTTATTAATTTTTGGTAATTTTATAAATGCGAGCTTTTATAATTCTGCAGGCTAAACCGTAGGTGATACAAATTTCTAAATGTCCTTATTATTACTTAAGACGTCGTTCTATGCAGCTAAAATGAGTTTAAATCGAATTTATTAATTTTTGGTAATTTTAAAAAAGACAGATTTTTATAATTGCCAGAGTAAAAATGCGAGATTTTTATAATTGCCCAGGCTAAACTGTAGGAGATACAAATTTCTAAATATGCTTATTACGGTTTCAGACGTCGTTCTATGCAGCTAAAATGAATTTAAAACGAATTTATTAATTTTTGGTAATTTTATAAATGCGAGATTTTTATAATTCTGCAGGCCAAACCGTAGGTGATACAAATTTCTAAATGTCCTTATTATTACTTAAGACGTCGTTCTATGCAGCTAAAATGAGTTTAAATCGAATTTATTAATTTTTGATAATTTTAAAAAAGAGAGATTTTTATAATTGCCAGATTAAAAATGCGAGATTTTTATAATTGCGCAGGCTAAACTGTAGGAGATACAAATTTCTAAATATGCTTATTATGGTTTCAGACGTCGTTCTATACAGTTAAAATGAATTTAAACCGAATTTATTAATTTTTGGTAATTTTATAAATGCCAGATTTTTATAATTACCCAAGCTAAACCGTAGGTAATAAAAATTTCTAAATGTCCTTATTATTATTTAAGACGTCGTTCTATGCAGCTAAAATGAGTTTAAGCCGAATTTATTTATTTTTGGTAATTTTAAAAAAGAGAGATTTTTATTATTGCCAGATTAAAAATGCGAGATTTTTATAATTGCCCAGGCTAAACTGTAGGAGATACAAATTTCTAAATATGCTTATTATGGTTTCAGACGTCGTTCTATCCAGCTAAAATGAATTTAAAACGAATTTATTAATTTTTGGTAATTTTATAAATGCGAGATTTTTATAATTCTGCAGGCTAAACCGTAGGTGATACAAATTTCTAAATGTCCTTATTATTATTTAAGACGTCGTTCTATCCAGCTAAAATGAGTTTAAATCGAATTTATTAATTTTTGGTAATTTTAAAAAAGACAGATTTTTATAATTGCCAGATTAAAAATGCGAAATTTTTATAATTGCCCAGGCTAAACTGTAGGAGATACGCATTTCTAAATATGCTTATTATGGTTTCAGACGTCGTTCTATGCAGCTAAAATGAGTTTAAATCGAATTTATTAATTTTTGGTAATTTTAAAAAAGAGAGATTTTTATAATTGCCAGATTAAAAATGAGAGATTTTTATAATTGCCCAGGCTAAACCGTAGGAGATACAAATTTCTAAATATGCTTATTATGGTTTCAGACGTCGTTCTATGCAGCTAAAATGAATTTAAAACGAATTTATTAATTTTTGGTAATTTTATAAATGCGAGATTTTTATAATTCTGCAGGCTAAACCGTAGGTGATACAAATTTCTAAATGTCCTTATTATTACTTAAGACGTCGTTCTATGCAGCTAAAATGAGTTTAAATCGAATTTATTAATTTTTGGTAATTTTAAAAAAGACAGATTTATATAATTGCCAGATTAAAAATGCGAGATTTTTATAATTGCCCAGGCTAAACTGTAGGAGATACAAATTTCTAAATATGCTTATTATGGTTTCAGACGTCGTTCTATGCAGCTAAAATGAATTTAAAACGAATATATTAATTTTTGGTAATTTTATAAATGCGAGATTTTTATAATTCTGCAGGCTAAACCGTAGGTGATACAAATTTCTAAATGTCCTTATTATTACTTAAGACGTCGTTCTATGCAGCTAAAATGAGTTTAAATCGAATTTATTAATTTTTGGTAATTTTAAAAAAGAGAGATTTTTATAATTGCCAGATTAAAAATGCGAGATTTTTATAATTGCCCAGGCCTAACCGTAGGAGATACAAATTTCTAAATATGCTTATTATGGTTTCAGACGTCGTTCTATGCAGCTAAAATGAATTTAAAACGAATTTATTAATTTTTGGTAATTTTATAAATGCGAGATTTTTATAATTCCCCAGGCTAAACCGTAGGTGATACAAATTTCTAAATGTCCTTATTATGATTTAAGACGTCGTTCTATGCAGCTAAAATGAGTTTAAATCGAATTTATTAATTTTTGGTAATTTTAAAAAAGAGAGATTTTTATAATTGCCAGATTAAAAATGCGAGATTTTTATAATTGCCCAGGCTAAACCGTAGGAGATACAAATTTCTAAATATGCTTATTATGGTTTCAGACGTCGTTCTATACAGCTAAAATGAATTTAAAACGAATTTACTAATTTTTGGTAATTTTATAAATGCGAGATTTTTATAATTCTGCAGACTAAACCGTAGGTGATACAAATTTCTAAATGTCCTTATTATTACTTAAGACGTCGTTCTAAGCAGCTAAAATGAGTTTAAATCGAATTTATTAATTTTTGGTAATTTTATAAATGCGTGATTTTTATAATTCTGCAGGCTAAACCGTAGGTGATACAAATTTCTAAATGTCCTTATTATTACTTAAGACGTCGTTCTATGCAGCTAAAATGAGTTTAAATCGAATTTATTAATTTTTGGTAATTTTAAAAAAGACAGATTTTTATAATTGCCAGATTAAAAATGCGAGATTTTTATAATTGCCCAGGCTAAACTGTAGGAGATACAAATTTCTAAATATGCTTATTATGGTTTCAGACGTCGTTCTATGCAGCTAAAATGAATTTAAAACGAATATATTAATTTTTGGTAATTTTATAAATGCGAGATTTTTATAATTCTGCAGGCTAAACCGTAGGTGATACAAATTTCTAAATGTCCTTATTATTACTTAAGACGTCGTTCTATCCAGCTAAAATGAGTTTAAATCGAATTTATTAATTTTTGGTAATTTTAAAAAAGACAGATTTTTATAATTGCCAGATTAAAAATGCGAAATTTTTATAATTGCCCAGGCTAAACTGTAGGAGATACGCATTTCTAAATATGCTTATTATGGTTTCAGACGTCGTTCTATGCAGCTAAAATGAGTTTAAATCGAATTTATTAATTTTTGGTAATTTTAAAAAAGAGAGATTTTTATAATTGCCAGATTAAAAATGAGAGATTTTTATAATTGCCCAGGCTAAACCGTAGGAGATACAAATTTCTAAATATGCTTATTATGGTTTCAGACGTCGTTCTATGCAGCTAAAATGAATTTAAAACGAATTTATTAATTTTTGGTAATTTTATAAATGCGAGATTTTTATAATTCTGCAGGCTAAACCGTAGGTGATACAAATTTCTAAATGTCCTTATTATTACTTAAGACGTCGTTCTATGCAGCTAAAATGAGTTTAAATCGAATTTATTAATTTTTGGTAATTTTAAAAAAGACAGATTTATATAATTGCCAGATTAAAAATGCGAGATTTTTATAATTGCCCAGGCTAAACTGTAGGAGATACAAATTTCTAAATATGCTTATTATGGTTTCAGACGTCGTTCTATGCAGCTAAAATGAATTTAAAACGAATTTATTAATTTTTGGTAATTTTATAAATGCGAGATTTTTATAATTCCCCAGGCTAAACCGTAGGTGATACAAATTTCTAAATGTCCTTATTATGATTTAAGACGTCGTTCTATGCAGCTAAAATGAGTTTAAATCGAATTTATTAATTTTTGGTAATTTTAAAAAAGAGAGATTTTTATAATTGCCAGATTAAAAATGCGAGATTTTTATAATTGCCCAGGCTAAACCGTAGGAGATACAAATTTCTAAATATGCTTATTATGGTTTCAGACGTCGTTCTATACAGCTAAAATGAATTTAAAACGAATTTACTAATTTTTGGTAATTTTATAAATGCGAGATTTTTATAATTCTGCAGGCTAAACCGTAGGTGATACAAATTTCTAAATGTCCTTATTATTACTTAAGACGTCGTTCTAAGCAGCTAAAATGAGTTTAAATCGAATTTATTAATTTTTGGTAATTTTATAAATGCGTGATTTTTATAATTCTGCAGGCTAAACCGTAGGTGATACAAATTTCTAAATGTCCTTATTATTACTTAAGACGTCGTTCTATGCAGCTAAAATGAGTTTAAATCGAATTTATTAATTTTTGGTAATTTTAAAAAAGACAGATTTTTATAATTGCCAGATTAAAAATGCGAGATTTTTATAATTGCCCAGGCTAAACTGTAGGAGATACAAATTTCTAAATATGCTTATTATGGTTTCAGACGTCGTTCTATGCAGCTAAAATGAATTTAAAACGAATATATTAATTTTTGGTAATTTTATAAATGCGAGATTTTTATAATTCTGCAGGCTAAACCGTAGGTGATACAAATTTCTAAATGTCCTTATTATTACTTAAGACGTCGTTCGATGCAGCTAAAATGAGTTTAAATCGAATTTATTAATTTTTGGTAATTTTAAAAAAGAGAGATTTTTATAATTGCCAGATTAAAAATGCGAGATTTTTATAATTGCCCAGGCCTAACCGTAGGAGATACAAATTTCTAAATATGCTTATTATGGTTTCAGACGTCGTTCTATACAGTTAAAATGAATTTAAACCGAATTTATTAATTTTTGGTAATTTTATAAATGCCAGATTTTTATAATTCCCCAGGCTAAACCGTAGGTAATAAAAATTTCTAAATGTCCTTATTATTATTTAAGACGTCGTTCTATGCAGCTAAAATGAGTTTAAATCGAATTTATTAATTTTTGATAATTTTAAAAAAGAGAGATTTTTATAATTGCCAGATTAAAAATGCGAGATTTTTATAATTGCGCAGGCTAAACTGTAGGAGATACAAATTTCTAAATATGCTTATTATGGTTTCAGACGTCGTTCTATACAGTTAAAATGAATTTAAACCGAATTTATTAATTTTTGGTAATTTTATAAATGCCAGATTTTTATAATTCCCCAGGCTAAACCGTAGGTAATAAAAATTTCTAAATGTCCTTATTATTATTTAAGACGTCGTTCTATGCAGCTAAAATGAGTTTAAATCGAATTTATTAATTTTTGGTAATTTTAAAAAAGAGAGATTTTTATAATTGCCAGATTAAAAATGCGAGATTTTTATAATTGCCCAGGCTAAACCGTAGGAGATACAAATTTCTAAATATGCTTATTATGGTTTCAGACGTCGTTCTATACAGCTAAAATGAATTTAAAACGAATTTATTAATTTTTGGTAATTTTATAAATGCGAGATTTTTATAATTCTGCAGGCTAAACCGTTGGTGATACAAATTTCTAAATGTCCTTATTATTACTTAAGACGTCGTTCTATGCAGCTAAAATGAGTTTAAATCGAATTTATTAATTTTTGGTAATTTTAAAAAAGAGAGATTTTTATAATTGCCAGATTAAAAATGCGAGATTTTTATAATTGCCCAGGCCTAACCGTAGGTGATACAAATTTCTAAATGTCCTTATTATGATTTAAGACGTCGTTCTATGCAGCTAAAATGAGTTTAAATCGAATTTATTAATTTTTGGTAATTTTAAAAAAGAGAGATTTTTATAATTGCCAGATTAAAAATGCGAGATTTTTATAATTGCCCAGGCTAAACCGTAGGAGATACAAATTTCTAAATATGCTTATTATGGTTCCAGACGTCGTTCTATACAGCTAAAATGAATTTAAAACGAATTTATTAATTTTTGGTAATTTTATAAATGCGAGATTTTTATAATTCTGCAGGCTAAACCGTTGGTGATACAAATTTCTAAATGTCCTTATTATTACTTAAGACGTCGTTCTATGCAGCTAAAATGAGTTTAAATCGAATTTATTAATTTTTGGTAATTTTAAAAAAGAGAGATTTTTATAATTGCCAGATTAAAAATGCGAGATTTTTATAATTGCCCAGGCCTAACCGTAGGTGATACAAATTTCTAAATGTCCTTATTATGATTTAAGACGTCGTTCTATGCAGCTAAAATGAGTTTAAATCGAATTTATTAATTTTTGGTAATTTTAAAAAAGAGAGATTTTTTAATTGCCAGATTAAAAATGCGAGATTTTTATAATTGCCCAGGCTAAACCGTAGGAGATACAAATTTCTAAATATGCTTATTATAGTTTCAGACGTCGTTCTATACAGCTAAAATGAATTTAAAACGAATTTATTAATTTTTGGTAATTTTATAAATGCGAGATTTTTATAATTCTGCAGGCTAAACCGTTGGTGATACAAATTTCTAAATGTCCTTATTATTACTTAAGACGTCGTTCTAAGCAGCTAAAATGAGTTTAAATCGAATTTATTAATTTTTGGTAATTTTATAAATGCGTGATTTTTATAATTCTGCAGGCTAAACCGTAGGTGATACAAATTTCTAAATGTCCTTATTATTACTTAAGACGTCGTTCTATGCAGCTAAAATGAGTTTAAATCGAATTTATTAATTTTTGGTAATTTTAAAAAAGAGAGATTTTTATAATTGCCAGATTAAAAATGCGAGATTTTTATAATTGCCCAGGCCTAACCGTAGGAGATACAAATTTCTAAATATGCTTATTATGGTTTCAGACGTCGTTCTATGCAGCTAAAATGAATTTAAAACGAATTTATTAATTTTTGGTAATTTTAAAAATGCGAGATTTTTATAATTCCCCAGGCTAAACCGTAGGTGATACAAATTTCTAAATGTCCTTATTATGATTTAAGACGTCGTTCTATGCAGCTAAAATGAGTTTAAATCGAATTTATTAATTTTTGGTAATTTTAAAAAAGAGAGATTTTTATAATTGCCAGATTAAAAATGCGAGATTTTTATAATTGCCCAGGCTAAACCGTAGGAGATACAAATTTCTAAATATGCTTATTATGGTTTCAGACGTCGTTCTATACAGCTAAAATGAATTTAAAACGAATTTACTAATTTTTGGTAATTTTATAAATGCGAGATTTTTATAATTCTGCAGGCTAAACCGTAGGTGATACAAATTTCTAAATGTCCTTATTATTACTTAAGACGTCGTTCTAAGCAGCTAAAATGAGTTTAAATCGAATTTATTAATTTTTGGTAATTTTATAAATGCGTGATTTTTATAATTCTGCAGGCTAAACCGTAGGTGATACAAATTTCTAAATGTCCTTATTATTACTTAAGACGTCGTTCTATGCAGCTAAAATGAGTTTAAATCGAATTTATTAATTTTTGGTAATTTTAAAAAAGACAGATTTTTATAATTGCCAGATTAAAAATGCGAGATTTTTATAATTGCCCAGGCTAAACTGTAGGAGATACAAATTTCTAAATATGCTTATTATGGTTTCAGACGTCGTTCTATGCAGCTAAAATGAATTTAAAACGAATATATTAATTTTTGGTAATTTTATAAATGCGAGATTTTTATAATTCTGCAGGCTAAACCGTAGGTGATACAAATTTCTAAATGTCCTTATTATTACTTAAGACGTCGTTCTATGCAGCTAAAATGAGTTTAAATCGAATTTATTAATTTTTGGTAATTTTAAAAAAGAGAGATTTTTATAATTGCCAGATTAAAAATGCGAGATTTTTATAATTGCCCAGGCCTAACCGTAGGAGATACAAATTTCTAAATATGCTTATTATGGTTTCAGACGTCGTTCTATACAGTTAAAATGAATTTAAACCGAATTTATTAATTTTTGGTAATTTTATAAATGCCAGATTTTTATAATTCCCCAGGCTAAACCGTAGGTAATAAAAATTTCTAAATGTCCTTATTATTATTTAAGACGTCGTTCTATGCAGCTAAAATGAGTTTAAATCGAATTTATTAATTTTTGATAATTTTAAAAAAGAGAGATTTTTATAATTGCCAGATTAAAAATGCGAGATTTTTATAATTGCGCAGTAGGGTGGAACGAAAAAATGAAAGTTGTTTTTTTGAAACGTAATAGTGCGGAAAAGTTGCATTGTGATACAAGTATGTAACCCTTAAAATCTGGTTGCCCTACAACAATTCTTTCCGGTGCCCCAACAGGTTTGGAATTTAAAACTTTTTAACAAAACATAATTATGGCTGAAAAAATAAAATTTATTTTTTTGAAACGTAATAGTGGGGGAAAGTTGCCTTATGATACGCGGATGTAACCCTTAAAATCCGGTTGGCCTACGAGAATTCTTTCCGGTGCCCCAACAGGTTTGCAATTTAACAAGTGTTATAAATAGAATGAAAGTTCGAAGGCAAAGGCAAAAACTTCGAAAAGACATCATAAGAAAGGAAAAAGAAAATGTGTCATCTCTAAATGGGTTATATTTCGATGGGCGCAAAGACAAAACTCTAGTTTTAAAAGTTACCGGAGCCAAGTCGTAACGCAAAACTATTACAGAGAAACACTATGTTTTAGTTCAAGAACCTGGTTCAAAATACATAGGACATGTAACCGCTGAAAATATAAAACTGAGCATAGTTAATTATTTAGAAGCTAATGAGATTGATATGACAACAATTAAAACAATTGGATGTGACGGAACAGCAGTGAATACGGGGCCGAAAGGTGGTGCTATAGGTTATTAGAAGAATACTGTGGCAGACCATTACAACGGTTTATTTGCCAATTACATGGGAACGAACTTCCCCTGCGGCATCTTTTCCAATTTTTAGATGGTCCAACAACTGGACCACGTGGATTTTCGAAGCATATTGGTACACAAATGGCTGAATGTAAGAAACTTCAAGTAATGAAGTTTATGCCAATCAAATCAGATTTACCGGATGTTGATGTTGAAGTTGATCAAAAAGAGTTAAGTACGGACCAAAAATATTTGTTGGAAATACGTCGTGCGTTATTACTGGTAAGTGCAGTGAAAGTTTAGCTCGAAGAGATCCTGGGAAAGTATCACATTCAAGATGGTTGACAACAGCTAACAGGCTGCTTCGATTATATATTGGAACAACGTTTCCATCAGAAAATCTTAAAATATTGGTGGAGTATATTGTAAAAGTATATACTGTAGTTTGGTTTAGAATTAAGTGCAACACAGACTGCAAAAACGGTTCTCAGAACTACTTGAACTAATAAAACGGTGAAGTTATCTTAGTCATAATCCAAAACGCATCGTAGATCTGGTAATTCAGAGAAATGCGTACTTTGGTCACCACAGAAATTCTGAATGCTAAGTCAGAACCAAGATTACCAAGTAAAATAAGATGTTTCCAAATTCCACCATTATATTTTGAAGCTCAAGATTACATAGACTTGATATCATGGCAAGATTGCAATTTAACGGAACCGCCACTAACTTTTCAATTTTCAAACAAAGAGTTAAAGGACATGGTAATTTCTGGCGGTTGGAAAGAAGATGGAAGTTTTATGGAATTTCCAAAATTTCCTTGTCACACCCAAGCTGTCGAGGGGTGCGTTGTGTTAGTAACGTAGGCGTCCTCAGCAGTTTGTGGTCCTGATTCTAGAAATGGATTAATTCGCTCCAGATTAGAATCTCGTAAATTAATGCCACAATTCGATACCAAGCGACAATTAGCAAGTGAATAATTTTTTATGTTTTGTTTGTTAAAGACCAAAGCTCGTGAGTATACATTTTAACCAAATACCTGTTGTTTTAATTATATCTTTGAGCAAAAAAAATTTTTTTTTCAAAATTTTAAAATTGTAATAGTGCGGAAAAGCTGCTCGTGAGGAGCTCTGGGATATTGTGTACATAAAATAGCCTTTTAACTATATTAAAAGTATAATGTGCGAAGATTTTCATCAGATAAACTATGTTCTAATGAACACAAAATTCGTTCCTTCTGGGGCACTGGAAGATTTTATTTGACAACGTTCAGATTTTAGGGTATAAAAGAGTTTGCCAACGGGCAACTTTTCCGCACTATTACAATTTAAAATTTTGAAAACAATTTTTTTTTGGCATTTTCGTTCCACCCTATTGCGCAGGCTAAACTGTAGGAGATACAAATTTCTAAATATGCTTATTATGGTTTCAGACGTCGTTCTATACAGTTAAAATGAATTTAAACCGAATTTATTAATTTTTGGTAATTTTATAAATGCCAGATTTTTATAATTCCCCAGGCTAAACCGTAGGTAATAAAAATTTCTAAATGTCCTTATTATTATTTAAGACGTCGTTCTATGCAGCTAAAATGAGTTTAAATCGAATTTATTAATTTTTGGTAATTTTAAAAAAGAGAGATTTTTATAATTGCCAGATTAAAAATGCGAGATTTTTATAATTGCCCAGGCTAAACCGTAGGAGATACAAATTTCTAAATATGCTTATTATGGTTTCAGACGTCGTTCTATGCAGCTAAAATGAATTTAAAACGAATTTATTAATTTTTGGTAATTTTATAAATGCGAGATTTTTATAATTCTGCAGGCTAAACCGTAGGTGATACAAATTTCTAAATGACCTTATTATTACTTAAGACGTCGTTCTATGCAGCTAAAATGAGTTTAAATCGAATTTATTAATTTTTGGTAATTTTAAAAAAGAGAGATTTTTATAATTGCCAGATTAAAAATGCGAGATTTTTATAATTGCCCAGGCTAAACCGTAGGAGATACAAATTTCTAAATATGCTTATTATGGTTTCAGACGTCGTTCTATACAGCTAAAATGAATTTAAAACGAATTTATTAATTTTTGGTAATTTTATAAATGCGAGATTTTTATAATTCTGCAGGCTAAACCGTTGGTGATACAAATTTCTAAATGTCCTTATTATTACTTAAGACGTCGTTCTATGCAGCTAAAATGAGTTTAAATCGAATTTATTAATTTTTGGTAATTTTAAAAAAGAGAGATTTTTATAATTGCCAGATTAAAAATGCGAGATTTTTATAATTGCCCAGGCCTAACCGTAGGTGATACAAATTTCTAAATGTCCTTATTATGATTTAAGACGTCGTTCTATGCAGCTAAAATGAGTTTAAATCGAATTTATTAATTTTTGGTAATTTTAAAAAAGAGAGATTTTTATAATTGCCAGATTAAAAATGCGAGATTTTTATAATTGCCCAGGCTAAACCGTAGGAGATACAAATTTCTAAATATGCTTATTATGGTTTCAGACGTCGTTCTATACAGCTAAAATGAATTTAAAACGAATTTATTAATTTTTGGTAATTTTATAAATGCGAGATTTTTATAATTCTGCAGGCTAAACCGTTGGTGATACAAATTTCTAAATGTCCTTATTATTACTTAAGACGTCGTTCTAAGCAGCTAAAATGAGTTTAAATCGAATTTATTAATTTTTGGTAATTTTATAAATGCGTGATTTTTATAATTCTGCAGGCTAAACCGTAGGTGATACAAATTTCTAAATGTCCTTATTATTACTTAAGACGTCGTTCTATGCAGCTAAAATGAGTTTAAATCGAATTTATTAATTTTTGGTAATTTTAAAAAAGAGAGATTTTTATAATTGCCAGATTAAAAATGCGAGATTTTTATAATTGCCCAGGCCTAACCGTAGGTGATACAAATTTCTAAATGTCCTTATTATGATTTAAGACGTCGTTCTATGCAGCTAAAATGAGTTTAAATCGAATTTATTAATTTTTGGTAATTTTAAAAAAGAGAGATTTTTATAATTGCCAGATTAAAAATGCGAGATTTTTATAATTGCCCAGGCTAAACCGTAGGAGATACAAATTTCTAAATATGCTTATTATGGTTTCAGACGTCGTTCTATGCAGCTAAAATGAATTTAAAACGAATTTATTAATTTTTGGTAATTTTATAAATGCGAGATTTTTATAATTCTGCAGGCTAAACCGTAGGTGATACAAATTTCTAAATGTCCTTATTATTACTTAAGACGTCGTTCTATGCAGCTAAAATGAGTTTAAATCGAATTTATTAATTTTTGGTAATTTTAAAAAAGAGAGATTTTTATAATTGCCAGATTAAAAATGCGAGATTTTTATAATTGCCCAGGCTAAACCGTAGGAGATACAAATTTCTAAATATGCTTATTATGGTTTCAGACGTCGTTCTATGCAGCTAAAATGAATTTAAAACGAATTTATTAATTTTTGGTAATTTTATAAATGCGAGATTTTTATAATTCTGCAGGCTAAACCGTAGGTGATACAAATTTCTAAATGTCCTTATTATTACTTAAGACGTCGTTCTATGCAGCTAAAATGAGTTTAAATCGAATTTATTAATTTTTGGTAATTTTAAAAAAGACAGATTTTTATAATTGTGTAACGGGCTGAATAATATTCCAAATTTTTTTAATTCAAATTCAAAAGAATTCTGTAATCAAATAAAAGTTCAAGTGTTCTCAGACTGTAATTCAATATTTCAAAGTAATCACAGGACCTGGCTCAGCGAAAGTTGATCTAGCATCCGGTACAGTTTCCAGTTCGTGCAAAAAGCAATATCAACGTGTTTTCTAGTTAAACACACTACGCTTGATAAATAAAATGCTAAATTAACAGTTAGAAATAAATATAGATTCACGATATAAAATTTCTCCAAGAAATTCTTAGAAAACGTATACTAAAACTTATTTCTTTAATTTTGAAAAATAGACAGTTTGGTGTCACCGAAGGAAAATACCTTCAACAGAGGAGTTCGCGGTCCCCCTTGAAAGACGGAAGTACGTCTATACCGAACTCGTGTGTTATCAATTTTTTCCAAATTAATTTTCAATCACTTTTTACCGAACTCGTGTTTAAATAAATTGATTTTATACTTTCTGATTAAGTGTAAAATAACACACTAATTTTCAAATTCTATTCGTATAAATTAAGTGAATTACCAATTTTGGATACAATAAACTTGGAGGACTTTTATAAGGTTAGTTTAACTATTAAGTAACTTTCAGTGTAACTAGAGAGTAATTCCATTTTCCTGTGTTTAAGTTGTTATCGCTTCAGCAACTGATTTTTCTTTGTTTAAGTTGTCATTGTTTCCGTAACCAATTTTCCTTTGTTAACATGTTATTGTTTTCATTAAATTAATTGTTCTTTTTTTAAATTGAGTTTTATTGAGTGGAATAATTTGCTTTTCTTACAGAGGACATTAGGTTCACAAAATTGCTTTCTTGAAAAGACTGTGTTACTTATTGCGTGCGTATTGCACTGAGAGAGATCTCTCCGACGTAAATTAACTATCACTATTTAAAAATAAATCTTTAAATTAATTAATATATAAATATAACTAAATAAAGAGTTAAAACCAGAAAGCAAGGACAGGCCGTACACGCTACCCGAGATACGGCCAAAAATAACCATTTGGGGAAGCCCAGGGTGGCTGTTGGAAGTTTCTTGCATTCAACCCCTACGGGTTACGTTCTACCCAGGTAAGAGGGTTACAGATCAAAGACAAACAAAATCCGCACGAACTTATTATTTGGTAATTAAAACTATACGGTTTCCTTAACCGACTTCTTCCATCCCCCGAACGGGCAGACCCAAGCGGTTACATTGGTGGCAGCGGAAAACTCAAGAAAAAAAACCGCCACATTGGTGGCAGCGGAAAAACTCAAAAATAAAAATAAAAAACCGCCACATTGGTGGTAGCGGTTTGTTTTGAACAATGACTGAATTGGAACGTGTGAGTGGACCTTGTCACCGCCACACAAACGGTTACAGAAAAGGGAACAACTGAAAAAACTTCAAGTTCGGAAAATTTCTGATAGTTGCAAGTTGCTTCCACCATAAAGCAACAAAAACTGTTACATTAATTTGTAGAGTTCAAGTTCGGAAAATTCCTGACAGTGACTACAAAACAACGGAAAAAACCGGACCGTTTTTGTTTAAGTGGTTACATTTAATATTTTTCCTTTTTCTTTACGAAAATGTCTTGATCATTATAATTATAGTGGTTTTAACAAGGATCTCTTTTTCCTTACCGTGATTTCATACTGAAATTAGTAAATATAAACCTCTAGTTACACAGAATTTATATTTTTGTAAGTTTTTTACAGCTATTTCTGACCAGAGGATCCAGGGGGACGTTGATATCATTATCCTTAATACTGTTCTTTTACAGACAATTACAGTAATCGCAGCAAAAGTTTTACTGTTCTTTTACAGATAACATATTTTTTTTTTTATTATTTTATTGTGTGTTGTTTTAACAGGAATTTATTTTAAATATTTCTATTACATTACCATATTTTAATTTAATTATTCAATATGCCACAAACAGCGGAATCCCAAAATTTAGGAAGCACGGCTATGCCTATGCAGCATTTTGTTACTTTAGGGATGATAGCTGGCACCGTAGAATCTTTTACGGGTAAACAAAATGTTAAAGACTATTTTGAAAAATTAGAACAGCGGGCTAAGTTAGATAATTGGTCTCAGGATACAACTTTAAACATAGTTAAATTCCGACTCACGGGAGATGCATATAAATTTTTCAAAACAGAAGAATCGTTAGATAGTTCCTCAATCACGTATCCGGAATTTAAAGCAAAATTTATTAAGAAATTTACCCCAGCTAAAATACCGGGTGAAGCATTACTTCGTTTAAGCAAATGTTTTCAAAAACATGACGAACCAATTACAAATTATGTAGTTAGGTTAAAATCTTTAGGCACTGAAATTTTAGCAGACGACCTTAAGCGATCTACAGATAGCGAAAAACCAGGGTTAAAGAAAAAATGTCAAGAACTCATTTTAAATCAATTTCAATTAGGTGTTAGAAAAGATATTATGCGTCAATTAAATTCTTTACTAATGCGAACGCCAGATTTAGATATAGATAAAGCAGAAGAACTTGCTAAACAAATTGAATTATCGGATTTAATGCTTTCAAATCGAAATCAGTCAAACCCTTCAGTTATGACTGTACGTCAAACCTTTAAGACACACTGCATTCATTGCGGTAGAAACAACCACACTTCCCGAAATTGCTTTTCAATAAATCCCTTAACTCAAAGCAAAAACCAAAATTTTTCTAAAAATTTTAATAATTTTAGTCATACAACCTTTCCACGAACTAATTTTAATCCCCAATGGAGGAATAATAATTCCTGGACAGGCAATACATTTCTAGGTTCACGAAATAATTATTTTACTCGACACAAATATCCTAACAATCCTAATTCCAATTATACGAACTTTAATAATATTAACTATCGTCAAAACACGACAAAACCAGCACACTCTTCTTTTAGAAATAATTCTTATAGACAACAGAATTATAATTACAATACACGAGGTTTCACACAAAATACCGGTGCAAAACCTAAAAATTATACAAATAATACCGGAACTAATAATCAAAATAGAAACTTTCAAGACCGTCGAACTCAAAAAGTGAATTATGCCAACGCGGAGGCTTTAAACTTAAAAGACTTGCAGATTTCGCCTCGCCCTGCAAGTTTTTCAACAAAGTAAACTCAAAATTTAATTATTTCATTCCCCAGTTACATGACTTAAATCTACAGGATACCCCATGTTTAGTTCAATTATATATTAATGATAAACCACAAACATTTTTGTTGGACAATGGATCCACAGTTACATTAATAAAACACAACGTAGTTAAAGACTGTGCAATTTCAACTACTGATGACATATTTTTAGTAGGTATTAATGGACCACCTGTTCAAGCTTTAGGTAAAACCATTGTTAAATTCGGGTTTTCTTCAAATCAGTTTATTTGCAATTTCAATGTCATAATAACTACAGATAATTTACAAATTCAAACTGACGGTATCCTAGGACGTGATTGGTTCATATCAAATCAATGCATTATTGATTATGTAACTGGTACTTTAAAAGTGGGAAATTTTGAGTTAAATATTTTTCGTCAATCGGATTATATAAGTAATAATAAGAGGTTTAATAATATTGATAATTCTAATATTTTCAAGGAGGATATAATTAAATATCGCGCGGACAATTTAAATGTTACACATAATATTTCAAATGAATTTCCAAGTGGAGAGATGCTGAACACTAATTTTAATCATTTAAATGATAATAATAATGATGTTAATAAAAGCTCTAATGCTAATAATAATATTAATAATAATAATATATATAATAATAATAACAATAATAACTTCCCTAAATATTTACCTCGCCAAGCATTAAGCAATAATGGAGGTGTTACTTCGGTAACGAAACCAAAAGGGTGTAAACCGATATTACATACGGAGCACCACGGTTTCAAAAAGTTGGAGTTACCAAAAGGTGTAACAAACCAACAGTTCTTGTCAACCCCACCCAAAATTGTGGAAGGCAGAACTTATAATTCGTCGACCCCATCAGTAGTTATGGGAGTTAAAGAAAGTAAGGCTTATTCAAATAAAGCTACTTTAGGAAGTACAATCCCAGAAGATGATTGTACCACTATTACAAATAGTGCACATATTGAATTAGGGAATGTTACAATTAATAATTATGGTGAATTAAGTGACACAGAGTCAGAAGAAGATTTCCATTCCAATTTTATGGAACGTCAGCGTATCTACAAAGAAAATAAAGCGTTGGATGATCAACAGCTTATAGAAAATGAAATAAAGCAATTACAGAAGAAGGAATCTTCAGCATCTCAAGTTAGCATTAAACAAGAAATAAATCAACCTCATATTAATACACATCATCTTGTTTTAAATAAGGAATCTCCACAATTGCTAAGCTCTACAAAGCAGCACAATAAACCTTCGATTTTAAAACATATTCAATTAAATAAAGATTTAACTATTCCTCCACGCGTAGAAATAAATTATGTTATATTAAATAAACACTATAAATCACTTGATGCAAGTCAATTTTTATTGGAACCTACAACCACGGGTTGTAATGGAGTTTTTACAGCACGGACATTAGTGAATAATGAAAAAGAAATACCCATCCGTATTATTAATTAATTAAATAATCGAGAAATCACTCTTTCCAAAAATACACCAATTGCAATGATCGACACCAATATTGAAATTCCACAACATAACACAAATAAGATATCGGAAAATATCTATTTAATTCAACAACAAGACGAAAGCTGGATACAAGAAAATTTCGACTTTTCTCATTTGGACGAGCGGAGCAAAGGGTTATTAATTGAACTTCTTTCTCGTTATCGAGACATCTTTTCAGAGGGAGAAAATTTAACCACCACTCACAAGGTTAAACATCAAATTATATTAGAAGACAACACTCCCCCGATAGCGAAACGTCCGTATAAAGTTCCTTTTCATCAAAGGGAAACTCTACAGAAGGAAATAGATAGATTATTAAAGGAAAACATCATTCGATCGTCATCATCACCATGGAGCGCCCCAGCCATTTTAGTCAAAAAGAAACAACCTAATGGTGAAGTCAAAATACGTATGTGCATAGATTACAGAGCACTAAATGCGGCAACCAAACGGGATGTTTACCCATTACCATTATTACAAGACGCCACAGATTACTTATCGAATTCTACATTGTTTAGTATCTTCGACGTTACTTCAGCGTACCACCAAATTCCAATGGATGAATCTAGCATACCCTTAACAGGATTCTCAACCCCTACTGGGCACTGGGAGTTCCTAAGAATGCCTTTTGGTCTTGTCAACAGTCCTATGACTTTTCAGCGTTTTATCTCATTCACCTTGGCAGGTTTAACAGGCGACACCTGTTGGGTTTATTTGGATGATATTTTGGTTCACAGTTCAACAGGAATCGAAGATCATCTTTCCAAACTAAGTTTAGTTTTTGATAGGCTACGGGAGGCCAATATTAAATTAAAACCTAGCAAATGCAAAATTTTGACAACAGAAGTAAAGTATTTAGGTCATATTATTACACAAAACGGTATTCGACCTGACCCAGATAAAATTTCAGCAGTTAAGAATTTTCCATTACCCAAAAATGTTAAAAACATTAGGGAATTTTTAGGTTTAGTAGGATGGTATCGTAAATTTATTCCAAATTTTGCCAAAATATCGCAACCACTTACTGAACTTACCAAAAAAGATATTAAATTTCATTTAAATGAAAACGCTCTTAAAGCTATTGATACTCTCAAAAACGCAATAACTTCTGACAGCATTTTAGCTTATCCAGATTTTTCTAAACCTTTTATTTTAGCAACGGATGCAAGTAACTCCGGAATGGGAGGGATACTCAGCCAAAATCATGATGGTTTCGAAAGACCAATTGCTTTTACTAGCAAATCCTTCTCAAAGGCAGAGAGAAATTACTCTGTATCCGAACGAGAACTTTTAGCAGCAATTTTTAGCATTAAACAATTTCGATGTTATCTTTATGGTAGAAAATTCACATTAATTACAGATCACCGCCCTTTAAAATGGTTGTTAACTGCAACACATCAAAATTCACGTTTAGCACGATGGTCACTATTATTAGGCGAATACAATTTCGACATCATACACCGGCCGGGTAAACAGCATGGTAATGCGGATGCTTTGAGCCGTGTTTATGACCACAAGTCTGAAGAATTCAATGTTCACACAAGTAATCATCAAACCTTATCGTTTGAGGAATTTTTAAAATTAATTACAAATTATACCATACATAATAGTAACATTACTATACAAGAAGGTAATCTATTTACATGTCCAGAAAATTACGCTTTAGCACATTGTGTTTCCCAAGATTTCCATATGCATAAAGGCATTGCTTTACAATTTAAAAAATTATTTGGTTCAGTACCTTATCTTCAACAACAAGATAAAACTGTTGGAGATGTTGCTATCTTAAAATTACCAGAACGTAATATTTACTATTTAATCACGAAATCGAAATATTTTAACAAACCAACTTATCAAACCTTATGGCACACCTTACATAATCTCAGAAATTACATGTTACAAAACGGTGACAAATTTTTAGCCGTACCACAATTAGCTTGTGGATTAGATAAATTAAATTGGAATATAATTTTTGAAATGATCAAATACGTTTTTCATTACACATCAATTAAGATCAAAATTTTTAAATTTAACCACAATAACATTCCAGTGAATGTAATTACCAATAATAATAACCTTCAAGACATTAAACCTATTTGGGACAACGACTTTATAAAATCTCAACAATTTAACGATTCATTTTGTCAAAATATTTTTGAACAAATTAAAAATAAACAAGATAACCTTGATTTTTATATAGATAACCAAGGGTTACTTTTCAAATCCACAGGAAATACAGACTGTTTAGTTATTCCTAAATCCTTTATATCAAAAGTTCTACACGATTTTCATGATCTTCCTATTTTTGGTCATCAGGGTCAACAAAAAACTCTACAAAATATTAAAACTAGATGCTACTGGCCCAACATGACTCAACAAATTACTGACTACGTTTCTAAATGTAAATCTTGTAATGAACGCAAGACATCCCCTCACATAAAACCTGCACCATTGCAGAACTTTCCTAGAATTTATAAACCTTTTGAAAGATGTTCTATGGACATAACCGGACCTTTTGTTACTTCATTTAAAGGAAACAAATACTTATTAACATTTATTGACCATTTTACTAAATATATTGAAATTATTCCATTACCAGATCAAAAAGCACCCACTGTTGCTAAAGCATTGTTTACCAACGTCATAGCTCGACATGGCACAATGCAAAAATTAATTTCAGACAGAGGTACTAACTTCTTATCAAATTTAATGAAAGAACTTTTAAAATTATTAGGTGTAGAATATTGCCAAACAACTGCATATCATGCAATGGCAAATGGTTCAATCGAACGCGTCCACAGAGTCTTAAAAGATTTTCTTAGTCATTATGTAAGTCAAGGTCAACATGACTGGGACGACTGGATCCCATATTTATACATGGCCCATAATTTTTGGACACACTCATCTACTGGTCACTCGCCTTTCTTTCTACTACACGGGCGTGACCCAGTTCTACCTATGGACGACATTCTGAAACCACAACCCGTAAAATACGATATTTCTGAAAATTACGTATCAGAATTAATGTCTCGATTAAATAAAGTTTTTTGTGAAGTTAATCAAAATTTAGAAAAAACTATGATTAAAAGAGAAATTCAATATAATAAGAAAACTAAAACTATAAAATTTAAATTAGGCGATTTAGTATATTTACATGATCCTACGTCTAAACAAGGATTATCAAAGAAATTATTAAGACCATGGTTAGGCCCATTTAGAATTGTTGAACAAAAAGGCCCTGTAACTTTCAGAATTAGAGAATTACACAAATTTAAAGAACAAATCGTTCATGCCAATAGGCTTAAACTCTGTACAGGTTTAAATAATGTAAACTCCACCAATAACGATATAAAGTATATTCAAAAGAAGTCAAGATATAAAAATAACATTCACCCCCTAAATGATTGGAACGTTGATGATGGAGACGCTGTACATACATATGATTCAGATTTACATCCTACACCACAAGATGTAACTTTAACTATTTTACAAGGTCTTGATAATTACAGCCGATTTTTAGAACAACAAGATACTACAAGTTCTAATAAAAGACCACGTGTAGGTAGACGCACTATGGATTTTATTAATCAAAATAGGGAAAATATTTCAGACATTGATCAGTCAGGATCACTCCAGCAAGGAGGTGTACGAGCTTCGGCCCGACTAAACCTTTAATACAATTAAACTTACTACCAATATTAATATAATTTTCAGATAACTGAAATAGTTCCGTTAGTTATAAAAACGAATTATTTCAGCGTAATTAAAAATATTACAACGTCATTAGTTAGCTATAATAGTTACTACCTAGCCATAATTAGTAATAATAATCTTACAGATCAATTAAGTTGATAAATATATAATTTATACTTAATAGAGCGGACATTTTTGGACGTTCACACCAAACCATGCGAATATCGCATTCCTAATATTAATGACCCTAGTATTTAAATTTATTTTTTTTTAATCATCATTCATTCCTAGCCACTACACACTTTGAGTATATCTAAATAAATTGCCTACTCAACTAACATAAGAAGTAGTATTTCACATTTACTCATTTACTTATAAGAATACTACTTACTACCTTTGAGTAATGCAAACATTTTTTCTCTCGTTTAAATTGGTTATTAGCGTCTTTACCTTGTTATCCATGGATCCATGCGCAGGATAAGTAAGGTCAAGACCTCAGCCTTTTGTTGGCTTAGCATTCGTCATCCTATTTGATTACGAGTGAGAAGCTGGCAGTTATTGATATTGTTTAATTTGAACATACAATTCTGCTTTAAAGATTTCACAGGGATGGCCACCTTGCGTTATCCTCTGACAGGGTTGTACTTTCAAAACATACTTTATTGACTCACTATTGTTAAAAGAGTCAGACAAATTTAAATTTTCACAGAATTTATTATTACTCTATGTAAATCTTCTTGTAAAGGTATTCCTTTGCATTTTCAGTAGTAAACACTACATTATCATAATGGGAATGTTTTTACCAAATCTTAAAAAGGTACTTAGTTAAGATATTAGCTATTTTAGCTTAGGATTTATTTCATTTCAGAAAATCATGTTACGTACGTTGCTCACAACTTTAATAATGAACATTTTAAATAGTGAATTTCGAAACAGTGTGACAGCATTTATTGTGTATGACTGTAGCAGTGAAAATACAAACTTAACAGTGCTTTCAATCAGAGACATTGCTCCGTGTCCCGATATCACTACCGACTACAAGGACCAAGAAACAACAGTGCAAAAGTACAAAAACTCATCACTTTTGGAATTGAGAGAAAAGCTATAGAAAATGCATTAATAGGAAAAATCACAGGCTTTCCGTTAGATAATCAAGGTTTTTCAACCCTGAAGCTGTTCGATACACAAGAACTTAAAAAGTTAGCGAGAAACACTATGGAGTATCTTTGGGGATGGTTTTCGAACATTGGCATATTTTTCAGTGGATTATTAGGATTTTACGTTATATTCAAAGTTTTAAAATACACCCTAAGCGTGTTATTAAATGGTATAGCTATCTATAAAACCGTAGGTTGCGGGTTTTCACTAGTAGCAAGTTTATGGAATACTCTAACCTTATGGGTAGTCCATTATCATCATCCAACTAAATCGTCGACTAAAACGTCCGACGTGGAGGCCAACCTTCAGGAACCTTCAGCACCCATGGTCTCCACCCTTTCTCTTTCTGACGATACAAACGATTATACGATTAAACAAACTCTTGCAAGCACCTCAACCATTTACCCAAACGTACACTGGTCCGAACAATAACCGCCATCATAACAATGAGCCTGAGCTATTCTTCTCAGACTGGAACTCTAAATTCTTTAGACTTCCAACGTACACGGGTCTGGATATCATTCACCACCATACTTAAGCTACGCCGTCTTCACCAACGCATCATGTGCTATATGTTATCGGCAAGTGCGCGAAAGGTGTTATGGGCAATTAAAATTTAAGTGTATTCTCCGAATGACAAATTATGAGCATACTACGTACCTACATAAATTGTCAGGATTAGATAGTCACCTTCTGTTATGTATTCCAATTAGAAGGTTTAGGTTATTGTTATTAGGGAAATAGATTTATTAATAGTAATTTTGTGGGAATATTTACATTTTAGCATTAAGATTATACTATTCTTTTCGTTCCATAATGGAGTTATATATTCATAGGTTAAATTTTCTAATATATCTATTTTTTAAAAGTAGGCACGTCTACAAAGACATGCCTTCTTTTCAAAACGTGGGGGTAGTGTAACGGGCTGAATAATATTCCAAATTTTTTTAATTCAAATTCAAAAGAATTCTGTAATCAAATAAAAGTTCAAGTGTTCTCAGACTGTAATTCAATATTTCAAAGTAATCACAGGACCTGGCTCAGCGAAAGTTGATCTAGCATCCGGTACAGTTTCCAGTTCGTGCAAAAAGCAATATCAACGTGTTTTCTAGTTAAACACACTACGCTTGATAAATAAAATGCTAAATTAACAGTTAGAAATAAATATAGATTCACGATATAAAATTTCTCCAAGAAATTCTTAGAAAACGTATACTAAAACTTATTTCTTTAATTTTGAAAAATAGACAGTTTGGTGTCACCGAAGGAAAATACCTTCAACAGAGGAGTTCGCGGTCCCCCTTGAAAGACGGAAGTACGTCTATACCGAACTCGTGTGTTATCAATTTTTTCCAAATTAATTTTCAATCACTTTTTACCGAACTCGTGTTTAAATAAATTGATTTTATACTTTCTGATTAAGTGTAAAATAACACACTAATTTTCAAATTCTATTCGTATAAATTAAGTGAATTACCAATTTTGGATACAATAAACTTGGAGGACTTTTATAAGGTTAGTTTAACTATTAAGTAACTTTCAGTGTAACTAGAGAGTAATTCCATTTTCCTGTGTTTAAGTTGTTATCGCTTCAGCAACTGATTTTTCTTTGTTTAAGTTGTCATTGTTTCCGTAACCAATTTTCCTTTGTTAACATGTTATTGTTTTCATTAAATTAATTGTTCTTTTTTTAAATTGAGTTTTATTGAGTGGAATAATTTGCTTTTCTTACAGAGGACATTAGGTTCACAAAATTGCTTTCTTGAAAAGACTGTGTTACTTATTGCGTGCGTATTGCACTGAGAGAGATCTCTCCGACGTAAATTAACTATCACTATTTAAAAATAAATCTTTAAATTAATTAATATATAAATATAACTAAATAAAGAGTTAAAACCAGAAAGCAAGGACAGGCCGTACACGCTACCCGAGATACGGCCAAAAATAACCATTTGGGGAAGCCCAGGGTGGCTGTTGGAAGTTTCTTGCATTCAACCCCTACGGGTTACGTTCTACCCAGGTAAGAGGGTTACAGATCAAAGACAAACAAAATCCGCACGAACTTATTATTTGGTAATTAAAACTATACGGTTTCCTTAACCGACTTCTTCCATCCCCCGAACGGGCAGACCCAAGCGGTTACAATTGCCAGATTAAAAATGCGAGATTTTTATAATTGCCCAGGCTAAACTGTAGGAGATACAAATTTCTAAATATGCTTATTATGGTTTCAGACGTCGTTCTATGCAGCTAAAATGAATTTAAAACGAATATATTAATTTTTGGTAATTTTATAAATGCGAGATTTTTATAATTCTGCAGGCTAAACCGTAGGTGATACAAATTTCTAAATGTCCTTATTATTACTTAAGACGTCGTTCTATGCAGCTAAAATGAGTTTAAATCGAATTTATTAATTTTTGGTAATTTTAAAAAAGAGAGATTTTTATAATTGCCAGATTAAAAATGCGAGATTTTTATAATTGCCCAGGCCTAACCGTAGGAGATACAAATTTCTAAATATGCTTATTATGGTTTCAGACGTCGTTCTATACAGTTAAAATGAATTTAAACCGAATTTATTAATTTTTGGTAATTTTATAAATGCCAGATTTTTATAATTCCCCAGGCTAAACCGTAGGTAATAAAAATTTCTAAATGTCCTTATTATTATTTAAGACGTCGTTCTATGCAGCTAAAATGAGTTTAAATCGAATTTATTAATTTTTGATAATTTTAAAAAAGAGAGATTTTTATAATTGCCAGATTAAAAATGCGAGATTTTTATAATTGCGCAGGCTAAACTGTAGGAGATACAAATTTCTAAATATGCTTATTATGGTTTCAGACGTCGTTCTATACAGTTAAAATGAATTTAAACCGAATTTATTAATTTTTGGTAATTTTATAAATGCCAGATTTTTATAATTCCCCAGGCTAAACCGTAGGTAATAAAAATTTCTAAATGTCCTTATTATTATTTAAGACGTCGTTCTATGCAGCTAAAATGAGTTTAAGCCGAATTTATTTATTTTTGGTAATTTTAAAAAAGAGAGATTTTTATTATTGCCAGATTAAAAATGCGAGATTTTTATAATTGCCCAGGCTAAACTGTAGGAGATACAAATTTCTAAATATGCTTATTATGGTTTCAGACGTCGTTCTATGCAGCTAAAATGAATTTAAAACGAATTTATTAATTTTTGGTAATTTTATAAATGCGAGATTTTTATAATTCTGCAGGCTAAACCGTAGGTGATACAAATTTCTAAATGTCCTTATTATTATTTAAGACGTCGTTCTATGCAGCTAAAATGAGTTTAAATCGAATTTATTAATTTTTGGTAATTTTAAAAAAGACAGATTTTTATAATTGCCAGATTAAAAATGCGAGATTTTTATAATTGCCCAGGCTAAACTGTAGGAGATACGCATTTCTAAATATGCTTATTATGGTTTCAGACGTCGTTCTATGCAGCTAAAATGAGTTTAAATCGAATTTATTAATTTTTGGTAATTTTAAAAAAGAGAGATTTTTATAATTGCCAGATTAAAAATGCGAGATTTTTATAATTGCCCAGGCTAAACCGTAGGAGATACAAATTTCTAAATATGCTTATTATGGTTTCAGACGTCGTTCTATGCAGCTAAAATGAATTTAAAACGAATTTATTAATTTTTGGTAATTTTATAAATGCGAGATTTTTATAATTCTGCAGGCTAAACCGTAGGTGATACAAATTTCTAAATGTCCTTATTATTACTTAAGACGTCGTTCTATGCAGCTAAAATGAGTTTAAATCGAATTTATTAATTTTTGGTAATTTTAAAAAAGACAGATTTTTATAATTGCCAGATTAAAAATGCGAGATTTTTATAATTGCCCAGGCTAAACTGTAGGAGATACAAATTTCTAAATATGCTTATTATGGTTTCAGACGTCGTTCTATGCAGCTAAAATGAATTTAAAACGAATATATTAATTTTTGGTAATTTTATAAATGCGAGCTTTTTATAATTCTGCAGGCTAAACCGTAGGTGATACAAATTTCTAAATGTCCTTATTATTACTTAAGACGTCGTTCTATGCAGCTAAAATGAGTTTAAATCGAATTTATTAATTTTTGGTAATTTTAAAAAAGAGAGATTTTTATAATTGCCAGATTAAAAAAGCGAGATTTTTATAATTGCCCAGGCCTAACCGTAGGAGATACAAATTTCTAAATATGCTTATTATGGTTTCAGACGTCGTTCTATACAGTTAAAATGAATTTAAACCGAATTTATTAATTTTTGGTAATTTTATAAATGCCAGATTTTTATAATTCCCCAGGCTAAACCGTAGGTAATAAAAATTTCTAAATGTCCTTATTATTATTTAAGACGTCGTTCTATGCAGCTAAAATGAGTTTAAATCGAATTTATTAATTTTTGATAATTTTAAAAAAGAGAGATTTTTATAATTGCCAGATTAAAAATGCGAGATTTTTATAATTGCGCAGGCTAAACTGTAGGAGATACAAATTTCTAAATATGCTTATTATGGTTTCAGACGTCGTTCTATACAGTTAAAATGAATTTAAACCGAATTTATTAATTTTTGGTAATTTTATAAATGCCAGATTTTTATAATTCCCCAGGCTAAACCGTAGGTAATAAAAATTTCTAAATGTCCTTATTATTATTTAAGACGTCGTTCTATGCAGCTAAAATGAGTTTAAGCCGAATTTATTTATTTTTGGTAATTTTAAAAAAGAGAGATTTTTATTATTGCCAGATTAAAAATGCGAGATTTTTATAATTGCCCAGGCTAAACTGTAGGAGATACAAATTTCTAAATATGCTTATTATGGTTTCAGACGTCGTTCTATGCAGCTAAAATGAATTTAAAACGAATTTATTAATTTTTGGTAATTTTATAAATGCGAGATTTTTATAATTCTGCAGGCTAAACCGTAGGTGATACAAATTTCTAAATGTCCTTATTATTATTTAAGACGTCGTTCTATGCAGCTAAAATGAGTTTAAATCGAATTTATTAATTTTTGGTAATTTTAAAAAAGACAGATTTTTATAATTGCCAGATTAAAAATGCGGGATTTTTATAATTGCCCAGGCTAAACTGTAGGAGATACGCATTTCTAAATATGCTTATTATGGTTTCAGACGTCGTTCTATGCAGCTAAAATGAGTTTAAATCGAATTTATTAATTTTTGGTAATTTTAAAAAAGAGAGATTTTTATAATTGCCAGATTAAAAATGCGAGATTTTTATAATTGCCCAGGCTAAACCGTAGGAGATACAAATTTCTAAATATGCTTATTATGGTTTCAGACGTCGTTCTATGCAGCTAAAATGAATTTAAAACGAATTTATTAACTTTTGGTAATTTTATAAATGCGAGATTTTTATAATTCTGCAGGCTAAACCGTAGGTGATACAAATTTCTAAATGTCCTTATTATTACTTAAGACGTCGTTCTATGCAGCTAAAATGAGTTTAAATCGAATTTATTAATTTTTGGTAATTTTAAAAAAGACAGATTTTTATAATTCCCAGATTAAAAATGCGAGATTTTTATAATTGCCCAGGCTAAACTGTAGGAGATACAAATTTCTAAATATGCTTATTATGGTTTCAGACGTCGTTCTATCCAGCTAAAATGAATTTAAAACGAATATATTAATTTTTGGTAATTTTATAAATGCGAGATTTTTATAATTCTGCAGGCTAAACCGTAGGTGATACAAATTTCTAAATGTCCTTATTATTACTTAAGACGTCGTTCTATGCAGCTAAAATGAGTTTAAATCGAATTTATTAATTTTTGGTAATTTTAAAAAAGAGAGATTTTTATAATTGCCAGATTAAAAATGCGAGATTTTTATAATTGCCCAGGCCTAACCGTAGGAGATACAAATTTCTAAATATGCTTATTATGGTTTCAGACGTCGTTCTATACAGTTAAAATGAATTTAAACCGAATTTATTAATTTTTGGTAATTTTATAAATGCCAGATTTTTATAATTCCCCAGGCTAAACCGTAGGTAATAAAAATTTCTAAATGTCCTTATTATTATTTAAGACGTCGTTCTATGCAGCTAAAATGAGTTTAAATCGAATTTATTAATTTTTGATAATTTTAAAAAAGAGAGATTTTTATAATTGCCAGATTAAAAATGCGAGATTTTTATAATTGCGCAGGCTAAACTGTAGGAGATACAAATTTCTAAATAGGCTTATTATGGTTTCAGTCGTCGTTCTATACAGTTAAAATGAATTTAAACCGAATTTATTAATTTTTGGTAATTTTATAAATGCCAGATTTTTATAATTCCCCAGGCTAAACCGTAGGTAATAAAAATTTCTAAATGTCCTTATTATTATTTAAGACGTCGTTCTATGCAGCTAAAATGAGTTTAAATCGAATTTATTAATTTTTGGTAATTTTAAAAAAGAGAGATTTTTATAATTGCCAGATTAAAAATGCGAGATTTTTATAATTGCCCAGGCTAAACCGTAGGAGATACAAATTTCTAAATATGCTTATTATGGTTTCAGACGTCGTTCTATGCAGCTAAAATGAATTTAAAACGAATTTATTAATTTTTGGTAATTTTATAAATGCGAGATTTTTATAATTCTGCAGGCTAAACCGTAGGTGATACAAATTTCTAAATGTCCTTATTATTACTTAAGACGTCGTTCTATGCAGCTAAAATGAGTTTAAATCGAATTTATTAATTTTTGGTAATTTTAAAAAAGACAGATTTTTATAATTGCCAGATTAAAAATGCGAGATTTTTATAATTGCCCAGGCTAAACTGTAGGAGATACAAATTTCTAAATATGCTTATTATGGTTTCAGACGTCGTTCTATGCAGCTAAAATGAATTTAAAACGAATATATTAATTTTTGGTAATTTTATAAATGCGAGATTTTTATAATTCTGCAGGCTAAACCGTAGGTGATACAAATTTCTAAATGTCCTTATTATTACTTAAGACGTCGTTCTATGCAGCTAAAATGAGTTTAAATCGAATTTATTAATTTTTGGTAATTTTAAAAAAGAGAGATTTTTATAATTGCCAGATTAAAAATGCGAGATTTTTATAATTGCCCAGGCCTAACCGTAGGAGATACAAATTTCTAAATATGCTTATTATGGTTTCAGACGGCGTTCTATACAGCTAAAATGAATTTAAAACGAATTTATTAATTTTTGGTAATTTTATAAATGCGAGATTTTTATAATTCCCCAGGCTAAACCGTAGGTGATACAAATTTCTAAATGTCCTTATTATGATTTAAGACGTCGTTCTATGCAGCTAAAATGAGTTTAAATCGAATTTATTAATTTTTGGTAATTTTAAAAAAGAGAGATTTTTATAATTGCCAGATTAAAAATGCGAGATTTTTATAATTGCCCAGGCTAAACCGTAGGAGATACAAATTTCTAAATATGCTTATTATGGTTTCAGACGTCGTTCTATACAGCTAAAATGAATTTAAAACGAATTTATTAATTTTTGGTAATTTTATAAATGCGAGATTTTTATAATTCTGCAGGCTAAACCGTAGGTGATACAAATTTCTAAATGTCCTTATTATTACTTAAGACGTCGTTCTAAGCAGCTAAAATGAGTTTAAATCGAATTTATTAATTTTTGGTAATTTTATAAATGCGTGATTTTTATAATTCTGCAGGCTAAACCGTAGGTGATACGAATTTCTAAATGTCCTTTTTATTACTTAAGACGTCGTTCTATGCAGCTAAAATGAGTTTAAATCGAATTTATTAATTTTTGGTAAATTTAAAAAAGACAGATTTTTATAATTGCCAGATTAAAAATGCGAGATTTTTATAATTGCCCAGGCTAAACTGTAGGAGATACGCATTTCTAAATATGCTTATTATGGTTTCAGACGTCGTTCTATGCAGCTAAAATGAGTTTAAATCGAATTTATTAATTTTTGGTAATTTTAAAAAAGAGAGATTTTTATAATTGCCAGATTAAAAATGCGAGATTTTTATAATTGCCCAGGCTAAACCGTAGGAGATACAAATTTCTAAATAGGCTTATTATGGTTTCAGACGTCGTTCTATGCAGCTAAAATGAATTTAAAACGAATTTATTAATTTTTGGTAATTTTATAAATGCGAGTTTTTATAATTCTGCAGGCTAAACCGTAGGTGATACAAATTTCTAAATGTCCTTATTATTACTTAAGACGTCGTTCTATGCAGCTAAAATGAGTTTAAATCGAATTTATTAATTTTTGGTAATTTTAAAAAAGACAGATTTTTATAATTGCCAGATTAAAAATGCGAGATTTTTATAATTGCCCAGGCTAAACTGTAGGAGATACGCATTTCTAAATATGCTTATTATGGTTTCAGACGTCGTTCTATGCAGCTAAAATGAGTTTAAATCGAATTTATTAATTTTTGGTAATTTTAAAAAAGAGAGATTTTTATAATTGCCAGATTAAAAATGCGAGATTTTTATAATTGCCCAGGCTAAACCGTAGGAGATACAAATTTCTAAATATGCTTATTATGGTTTCAGACGTCGTTCTATGCAGCTAAAATGAATTTAAAACGAATTTATTAATTTTTGGTAATTTTATAAATGCGAGATTTTTATAATTCTGCAGGCTAAACCGTAGGTGATACAAATTTCTAAATGTCCTTATTATTACTTAAGACGTCGTTCTATGCAGCTAAAATGAGTTTAAATCGAATTTATTAATTTTTGGTAATTTTAAAAAAGACAGATTTTTATAATTGCCAGATTAAAAATGCGAGATTTTTATAATTGCCCAGGCTAAACTGTAGGAGATACAAATTTCTAAATATGCTTATTATGGTTTCAGACGTCGTTCTATCCAGCTAAAATGAATTTAAAACGAATATATTAATTTTTGGTAATTTTATAAATGCGAGATTTTTATAATTCTGCAGGCTAAACCGTAGGTGATACAAATTTCTAAATGTCCTTATTATTACTTAAGACGTCGTTCTATGCAGCTAAAATGAGTTTAAATCGAATTTATTAATTTTTGGTAATTTTAAAAAAGAGAGATTTTTATAATTGCCAGATTAAAAATGCGAGATTTTTATAATTGCCCAGGCCTAACCGTAGGAGATACAAATTTCTAAATATGCTTATTATGGTTTCAGACGTCGTTCTATACAGTTAAAATGAATTTAAACCGAATTTATTAATTTTTGGTAATTTTATAAATGCCAGATTTTTATAATTCCCCAGGCTAAACCGTAGGTAATAAAAATTTCTAAATGTCCTTATTATTATTTAAGACGTCGTTCTATGCAGCTAAAATGAGTTTAAATCGAATTTATTAATTTTTGATAATTTTAAAAAAGAGAGATTTTTATAATTGCCAGATTAAAAATGCGAGATTTTTATAATTGCGCAGGCTAAACTGTAGGAGATACAAATTTCTAAATAGGCTTATTATGGTTTCAGTCGTCGTTCTATACAGTTAAAATGAATTTAAACCGAATTTATTAATTTTTGGTAATTTTATAAATGCCAGATTTTTATAATTCCCCAGGCTAAACCGTAGGTAATAAAAATTTCTAAATGTCCTTATTATTATTTAAGACGTCGTTCTATGCAGCTAAAATGAGTTTAAATCGAATTTATTAATTTTTGGTAATTTTAAAAAAGAGAGATTTTTATAATTGCCAGATTAAAAATGCGAGATTTTTATAATTGCCCAGGCTAAACCGTAGGAGATACAAATTTCTAAATATGCTTATTATGGTTTCAGACGTCGTTCTATGCAGCTAAAATGAATTTAAAACGAATTTATTAATTTTTGGTAATTTTATAAATGCGAGATTTTTATAATTCTGCAGGCTAAACCGTAGGTGATACAAATTTCTAAATGTCCTTATTATTACTTAAGACGTCGTTCTATGCAGCTAAAATGAGTTTAAATCGAATTTATTAATTTTTGGTAATTTTAAAAAAGACAGATTTTTATAATTGCCAGATTAAAAATGCGAGATTTTTATAATTGCCCAGGCCTAACCGTAGGAGATACAAATTTCTAAATATGCTTATTATGGTTTCAGACGGCGTTCTATACAGCTAAAATGAATTTAAAACGAATTTATTAATTTTTGGTAATTTTATAAATGCGAGATTTTTATAATTCCCCAGGCTAAACCGTAGGTGATACAAATTTCTAAATGTCCTTATTATGATTTAAGACGTCGTTCTATGCAGCTAAAATGAGTTTAAATCGAATTTATTAATTTTTGGTAATTTTAAAAAAGAGAGATTTTTATAATTGCCAGATTAAAAATGCGAGATTTTTATAATTGCCCAGGCTAAACCGTAGGAGATACAAATTTCTAAATATGCTTATTATGGTTTCAGACGTCGTTCTATACAGCTAAAATGAATTTAAAACGAATTTATTAATTTTTGGTAATTTTATAAATGCGAGATTTTTATAATTCTGCAGGCTAAACCGTAGGTGATACAAATTTCTAAATGTCCTTATTATTACTTAAGACGTCGTTCTAAGCAGCTAAAATGAGTTTAAATCGAATTTATTAATTTTTGGTAATTTTATAAATGCGTGATTTTTATAATTCTGCAGGCTAAACCGTAGGTGATACGAATTTCTAAATGTCCTTTTTATTACTTAAGACGTCGTTCTATGCAGCTAAAATGAGTTTAAATCGAATTTATTAATTTTTGGTAAATTTAAAAAAGACAGATTTTTATAATTGCCAGATTAAAAATGCGAGATTTTTATAATTGCCCAGGCTAAACTGTAGGAGATACGCATTTCTAAATATGCTTATTATGGTTTCAGACGTCGTTCTATGCAGCTAAAATGAGTTTAAATCGAATTTATTAATTTTTGGTAATTTTAAAAAAGAGAGATTTTTATAATTGCCAGATTAAAAATGCGAGATTTTTATAATTGCCCAGGCTAAACCGTAGGAGATACAAATTTCTAAATAGGCTTATTATGGTTTCAGACGTCGTTCTATGCAGCTAAAATGAATTTAAAACGAATTTATTAATTTTTGGTAATTTTATAAATGCGAGTTTTTATAATTCTGCAGGCTAAACCGTAGGTGATACAAATTTCTAAATGTCCTTATTATTACTTAAGACGTCGTTCTATGCAGCTAAAATGAGTTTAAATCGAATTTATTAATTTTTGGTAATTTTAAAAAAGACAGATTTTTATAATTCCCCAGGCTAAACCGTAGGTAATAAAAATTTCTAAATGTCCTTATTATTATTTAAGACGTCGTTCTATGCAGCTAAAATGAGTTTAAATCGAATTTATTAATTTTTGGTAATTTTAAAAAAGAGAGATTTTTATAATTGCCAGATTAAAAATGCGAGATTTTTATAATTGCCCAGGCTAAACCGTAGGAGATACAAATTTCTAAATATGCTTATTATGGTTTCAGACGTCGTTCTATGCAGCTAAAATGAATTTAAAACGAATTTATTAATTTTTGGTAATTTTATAAATGCGAGATTTTTATAATTCTGCAGGCTAAACCGTAGGTGATACAAATTTCTAAATGTCCTTATTATTACTTAAGACGTCGTTCTATGCAGCTAAAATGAGTTTAAATCGAATTTATTAATTTTTGGTAATTTTAAAAAAGACAGATTTTTATAATTGCCAGATTAAAAATGCGAGATTTTTATAATTGCCCAGGCCTAACCGTAGGAGATACAAATTTCTAAATATGCTTATTATGGTTTCAGACGGCGTTCTATACAGCTAAAATGAATTTAAAACGAATTTATTAATTTTTGGTAATTTTATAAATGCGAGATTTTTATAATTCCCCAGGCTAAACCGTAGGTGATACAAATTTCTAAATGTCCTTATTATGATTTAAGACGTCGTTCTATGCAGCTAAAATGAGTTTAAATCGAATTTATTAATTTTTGGTAATTTTAAAAAAGAGAGATTTTTATAATTGCCAGATTAAAAATGCGAGATTTTTATAATTGCCCAGGCTAAACCGTAGGAGATACAAATTTCTAAATATGCTTATTATGGTTTCAGACGTCGTTCTATACAGCTAAAATGAATTTAAAACGAATTTATTAATTTTTGGTAATTTTATAAATGCGAGATTTTTATAATTCTGCAGGCTAAACCGTAGGTGATACAAATTTCTAAATGTCCTTATTATTACTTAAGACGTCGTTCTAAGCAGCTAAAATGAGTTTAAATCGAATTTATTAATTTTTGGTAATTTTATAAATGCGTGATTTTTATAATTCTGCAGGCTAAACCGTAGGTGATACGAATTTCTAAATGTCCTTTTTATTACTTAAGACGTCGTTCTATGCAGCTAAAATGAGTTTAAATCGAATTTATTAATTTTTGGTAAATTTAAAAAAGACAGATTTTTATAATTGCCAGATTAAAAATGCGAGATTTTTATAATTGCCCAGGCTAAACTGTAGGAGATACGCATTTCTAAATATGCTTATTATGGTTTCAGACGTCGTTCTATGCAGCTAAAATGAGTTTAAATCGAATTTATTAATTTTTGGTAATTTTAAAAAAGAGAGATTTTTATAATTGCCAGATTAAAAATGCGAGATTTTTATAATTGCCCAGGCTAAACCGTAGGAGATACAAATTTCTAAATAGGCTTATTATGGTTTCAGACGTCGTTCTATGCAGCTAAAATGAATTTAAAACGAATTTATTAATTTTTGGTAATTTTATAAATGCGAGTTTTTATAATTCTGCAGGCTAAACCGTAGGTGATACAAATTTCTAAATGTCCTTATTATTACTTAAGACGTCGTTCTATGCAGCTAAAATGAGTTTAAATCGAATTTATTAATTTTTGGTAATTTTAAAAAAGACAGATTTTTATAATTCCCCAGGCTAAACCGTAGGTAATAAAAATTTCTAAATGTCCTTATTATTATTTAAGACGTCGTTCTATGCAGCTAAAATGAGTTTAAATCGAATTTATTAATTTTTGGTAATTTTAAAAAAGAGAGATTTTTATAATTGCCAGATTAAAAATGCGAGATTTTTATAATTGCCCAGGCTAAACCGTAGGAGATACAAATTTCTAAATATGCTTATTATGGTTTCAGACGTCGTTCTATGCAGCTAAAATGAATTTAAAACGAATTTATTAATTTTTGGTAATTTTATAAATGCGAGATTTTTATAATTCTGCAGGCTAAACCGTAGGTGATACAAATTTCTAAATGTCCTTATTATTACTTAAGACGTCGTTCTATGCAGCTAAAATGAGTTTAAATCGAATTTATTAATTTTTGGTAATTTTAAAAAAGACAGATTTTTATAATTGCCAGATTAAAAATGCGAGATTTTTATAATTGCCCAGGCCTAACCGTAGGAGATACAAATTTCTAAATATGCTTATTATGGTTTCAGACGGCGTTCTATACAGCTAAAATGAATTTAAAACGAATTTATTAATTTTTGGTAATTTTATAAATGCGAGATTTTTATAATTCCCCAGGCTAAACCGTAGGTGATACAAATTTCTAAATGTCCTTATTATGATTTAAGACGTCGTTCTATGCAGCTAAAATGAGTTTAAATCGAATTTATTAATTTTTGGTAATTTTAAAAAAGAGAGATTTTTATAATTGCCAGATTAAAAATGCGAGATTTTTATAATTGCCCAGGCTAAACCGTAGGAGATACAAATTTCTAAATATGCTTATTATGGTTTCAGACGTCGTTCTATACAGCTAAAATGAATTTAAAACGAATTTATTAATTTTTGGTAATTTTATAAATGCGAGATTTTTATAATTCTGCAGGCTAAACCGTAGGTGATACAAATTTCTAAATGTCCTTATTATTACTTAAGACGTCGTTCTAAGCAGCTAAAATGAGTTTAAATCGAATTTATTAATTTTTGGTAATTTTATAAATGCGTGATTTTTATAATTCTGCAGGCTAAACCGTAGGTGATACGAATTTCTAAATGTCCTTTTTATTACTTAAGACGTCGTTCTATGCAGCTAAAATGAGTTTAAATCGAATTTATTAATTTTTGGTAAATTTAAAAAAGACAGATTTTTATAATTGCCAGATTAAAAATGCGAGATTTTTATAATTGCCCAGGCTAAACTGTAGGAGATACGCATTTCTAAATATGCTTATTATGGTTTCAGACGTCGTTCTATGCAGCTAAAATGAGTTTAAATCGAATTTATTAATTTTTGGTAATTTTAAAAAAGAGAGATTTTTATAATTGCCAGATTAAAAATGCGAGATTTTTATAATTGCCCAGGCTAAACCGTAGGAGATACAAATTTCTAAATAGGCTTATTATGGTTTCAGACGTCGTTCTATGCAGCTAAAATGAATTTAAAACGAATTTATTAATTTTTGGTAATTTTATAAATGCGAGTTTTTATAATTCTGCAGGCTAAACCGTAGGTGATACAAATTTCTAAATGTCCTTATTATTACTTAAGACGTCGTTCTATGCAGCTAAAATGAGTTTAAATCGAATTTATTAATTTTTGGTAATTATAAAAAAGACAGATTTTTATAATTGCCAGATTAAAAATGCGAGATTTTTATAATTGCCCAGGCTAAACTGTAGGAGATACAAATTTCTAAATATGCTTATTATGGTTTCAGACGTCGTTCTATGCAGCTAAAATGAATTTAAAACGAATATATTAATTTTTGGTAATTTTATAAATGCGAGATTTTTATAATTCTGCAGGCTAAACCGTAGGTGATACAAATTTCTAAATGTCCTTATTATTACTTAAGACGTCGTTCTATGCAGCTAAAATGAGTTTAAATCGAATTTATTAATTTTTGGTAATTTTAAAAAAGAGAGATTTTTATAATTGCCAGATTAAAAATGCGAGATTTTTATAATTGCCCAGGCCTAACCGTAGGAGATACAAATTTCTAAATATGCTTATTATGGTTTCAGACGTCGTTCTATACAGCTAAAATGAATTTAAAACGAATTTATTAATTTTTGGTAATTTTATAAATGCGAGATTTTTATAATTCCCCAGGCTAAACCGTAGGTGATACAAATTTCTAAATGTCCTTATTATGATTTAAGACGTCGTTCTATGCAGCTAAAATGAGTTTAAATCGAATTTATTAATTTTTGGTAATTTTAAAAAAGAGAGATTTTTATAATTGCCAGATTAAAAATGCGAGATTTTTATAATTGCCCAGGCTAAACCGTAGGAGATACAAATTTCTAAATATGCTTATTATGGTTTCAGACGTCGTTCTATACAGCTAAAATGAATTTAAAACGAATTTATTAATTTTTGGTAATTTTATAAATGCGAGATTTTTATAATTCTGCAGGCTAAACAGTAGGTGATACAAATTTCTAAATGTCCTTATTATTACTTAAGACGTCGTTCTAAGCAGCTAAAATGAGTTTAAATCGAATTTATTAATTTTTGGTAATTTTATAAATGCGTGATTTTTATAATTCTGCAGGCTAAACCGTAGGTGATACAAATTTCTAAATGTCCTTATTATTACTTAAGACGTCGTTCTATGCAGCTAAAATGAGTTTAAATCGAATTTATTAATTTTTGGTAATTTTAAAAAAGACAGATTTTTATAATTGCCAGATTAAAAATGCGAGATTTTTATAATTGCCCAGGCTAAACTGTAAGAGATACAAATTTCTAAATATGCTTATTATGGTTTCAGACGTCGTTCTATGCAGCTAAAATGAATTTAAAACGAATTTATTAATTTTTGGTAATTTTATAAATGCGAGATTTTTATAATTCTGCAGGCTAAACAGTAGGTGATACAAATTTCTAAATGTCCTTATTATTACTTAAGACGTCGTTCTATGCAGCTAAAATGAGTTTAAATCGAATTTATTAATTTTTGGTAATTTTAAAAAAGACAGATTTTTATAATTGCCAGATTAAAAATGCGAGATTTTTATAATTGCCCAGGCTAAACTGTAGGAGATACAAATTTCTAAATATTCTTATTATGGTTTCAGACGTCGTTCTATGCAGCTAAAATGAATTTAAAACGAATTTATTAATTTTTGGTAATTTTATAAATGCGAGATTTTTATAATTCTGCAGGCTAAACCGTAGGTGATACAAATTTCTAAATGTCCTTATTATTACTTAAGACGTCGTTCTATACAGCTAAAATGAGTTTAAATCGAATTTATTAAATTTTGGTAATTTTAAATAAGACAGATTTTTATAATTGCCAGATTAAAAATGCGAGATTTTTATAATTGCCCAGGCTAAACTGTAGGAGATACAAATTTCTAAATATGCTTATTATGGTTTCAGACGTCGTTCTATGCAGCTAAAATGAATTTAAAACGAATTTATTAATTTTTGGTAATTTTATAAATGCGAGATTTTTATAATTCTGCAGGCTAAACCGTAGGTGATACAAATTTCTAAATGTCCTTATTATTACTTAAGACGTCGTTCTATACAGCTAAAATGAGTTTAAAACGAATTTATTAATTTTTGGTAATTTTATAAATGCGAGATTTTTATAATTCTGCAGGCTAAACCGTAGGTGATACAAATTTCTAAATGTCCTTATTATTACTTAAGACGTCGTTCTATGCAGCTAAAATGAGTTTAAATCGAATTTATTAATTTTTGGTAAGTTTAAAAAGACAGATTTTTATAATTGCCAGATTAAAAACGCGAGATTTTTATAATTCCCCAGGCTAAACCGTAGGTGATACAAATTTCTAAATGTCCTTATTATGACTTAAGACGTCGTTCTATGCAGCTAAAATGAGTTTAAATCGAATTTATTAATTTTTGGTAATTTTAAAAAAGAGAGATTTTTATAATTGCCAGATTAAAAATGCGAGATTTTTATAATTGCCCAGGCTAAACTGTAGGAGATACAAATTTCTAAATATGCTTATTATGGTTTCAGACGTCGTTCTATGCAGCTAAAATGAATTTAAAACGAATTTATTAATTTTTGGTAATTTTATAAATGCGAGCTTTTATAATTCTGCAGGCTAAACCGTAGGTGATACAAATTTCTAAATGTCCTTATTATTACTTAAGACATCGTTCTATGCAGCTAAAATGAGTTTAAATCGAATTTATTAATTTTTGGTAATTTTAAAAAAGACAGATTTTTATAATTGCCAGATTAAAAATGCGAGATTTTTATAATTGCCCAGGCTAAACTGTAGGAGATACAAATTTCTAAATATGCTTATTATGGTTTCAGACGTCGTTCTATGCAGCTAAAATGAATTTAAATAGAATTTATTAATTTTTGGTAATTTTATAAATGCGAGATTTTTATAATTCTGCAGGCTAAACCGTAGGTGATACAAATTTCTAAATGTCCTTATTATTATTTAAGACGTCGTTCTATGCAGCTAAAATGAGATTAAATCGAATTTATTAATTTTTGGTAATTTTAAAAAAGACAGATTTTTATAATTGCCAGATTAAAAATGCGAGATTTTTATAATTGCCCAGGCTAAACTGTAGGAGATACAAATTTCTAAATATGCTTATTATGGTTTCAGACGTCGTTCTATGCAGCTAAAATGAGTTTAAATCGAATTTATTAATTTTTGGTAATTTTAAAAAAGAGAGATTTTTATAATTGCCAGATTAAAAATGCGAGATTTTTATAATTGCCCAGGCTAAACTGTAGGAGATACGCATTTCGAAATATGCTTATTATGGTTTCAGACTTCGTTCTATACAGCTAAAATGAATTTAAAACGAATTTATTAATTTTTGGTAATTTTATAAATGCGAGATTTTTATAATTCCCCAGGCTAAACCGTAGGTGATACAAATTTCTAAATGTCCTTATTATTATTTAAGACGTCGTTCTATGCAGCTAAAATGAGTTTAAATCGAATTTATTAATTTTTGGTAATTTTAAAAAAGAGAGATTTTTATAATTGCCAGATTAAAAATGCGAGATTTTTATAATTGCCCAGGCTAAACTGTAGGAGATACGCATTTCGAAATATGCTTATTATGGTTTCAGACTTCGTTCTATACAGCTAAAATGAGTTTAAATCGAATTTATTAATTTTTGGTAATTTTATAAATGCGAGATTTTTATAATTCTGCAGGCTAAACCGTAGGTGATACAAATTTCTAAATGCCTTATTATTACTTAAGACGTCGTTCTATGCAGCTAAAATGAGTTTAAATC
The DNA here is from genome assembly GCA_963082815.1 of Melanotus villosus. Lineage (NCBI taxonomy): Eukaryota > Metazoa > Arthropoda > Insecta > Coleoptera > Elateridae > Melanotus > Melanotus villosus. Next base: position 17,894,026 of record OY720427.1, read on the forward strand.
GAATTTATTAATTTTTGGTAATTTTAAAAAAGACAGATTTTTATAATTGCCAGATTAAAAATGCGAGATTTTTATAATTGCCCAGGCTAAACTGTAGGTGATACAAATTTCTAAATATTCTTATTATGGTTTTACACGTCGTTATATGCAGCTAGAATGAATTTAAAACGAATTTATTAATTTTTGGTAATTTTATAAATGCGAGATTTTTATAATTCCCCAGGCTAAACCGTAGGTGATACAAATTTCTAAATGTCCTTATGATTATTATTTAAGACGTCGTTCTATGCAGCTAAATTGAGTTTAAATCGAATTTATTAATTTTTGGTAATTTTAAAAAAGGGAGATTTTTATAATTTCCAGATTAAAAATGCGAGATTTTTATAATTGCCCAGGCCAAACTGTAGGAGATATAAATTTCTAAATATGCTTATTATGGTTTCAGACGTCGTTCTATGCAGCTAAAATGAATTTAAAACGAATTTATTAATTTTTGGTAATTTTATAAATGCGAGATTTTTATAATTCCCCAGGCTAAACCGTAGGTGATACAAATTTCTAAATGTCCTTATTATTATTATTTAAGACGTCGTTCTATGCAGCTAAAATGAGTTTAAATCGAATTTATTAATTTTTGGTAATTTTAAAAAAGACAGATTTTTTTAATTGCCAGATTAAAAATACGAGATTTTTATAATTGCCCAGGCTAAACTGTAGGAGATACAAATTTCTAAATATGCTTATTATGGTTTCAGACGTCGTTCTATGCAGCTAAAATGAATTTAAAACGAATTTATTAATTTTTGGTAATTTTATAAATGCGAGCTTTTATAATTCTGCAGGCTAAACCGTAGGTGATACAAATTTCTAAATGTCCTTATTATTACTTAAGACGTCGTTCTATGCAGCTAAAATGAGTTTAAAACGAATTTATTAATTTTTGGTAATTATATAAATGCGAGATTTTTATAATTCCCCAGGCTAAACCGTAGGTGATACAAATTTCTAAATGTCCTTATTATTATTTAAGACGTCGTTCTATGCAGCTAAAATGAATTTAAAACGAATTTATTAATTTTTGGTAATTTTATAAATGCGAGATTTTTATAATTCTGCAGGCTAAACCGTAGGTGATACAAATTTCTAAATGTCCTTATTATTACTTAAGACGTCGTTCTATGCAGCTAAAATGAGTTTAAATCGAATTTATTAATTTTTGGTAAGTTTAAAAAAGACAGATTTTTATAATTGCCAGATTAAAAACGCGAGATTTTTATAATTGCCCAGGCTAAACTGTAGGAGATACAAATTTCTAAATATGCTTATTATGGTTTCAGACGTCGTTCTATGCAACTAAAATGAATTTAAAACGAATTTATTAATTTTTGGTAATTTTATAAATGCGAGATTTTTATAATTCTGCAGGCTAAACCGTAGGTGATACAAATTTCTAAATGTCCTTATTATTACTTAAGACGTCGTTCTATGCAGCTAAAATGAGTTTAAATCGAATTTATTAATTTTTGGTAATTTTAAAAAAGACAGATTTTTATAATTGCCAGATTAAAAATGCGAGATTTTTATAATTGCCCAGGCTAAACTGTAGGAGATACAAATTTCTAAATATGCTTATTATGGTTTCAGACGTCGTTCTATGCAGCTAAAATGAATTTAAAACGAATTTATTAATTTTTGGTAATTTTATAAATGCGAGATTTTTATAATTCTTCAGGCTAAACCGTAGGTGATACAAATTTCTAAATGTCCTTATTATTACTTAAGACGTCGTTCTATACAGCTAAAATGAGTTTAAATCGAATTTATTAATTTTTGGTAATTTTATAAATGCGAGATTTTTATAATTCTGCAGGCTAAACCGTAGGTGATACAAATTTCTAAATGTCCTTATTATTACTTAAGACGTCGTTCTATGCAGCTAAAATGAGTTTAAATCGAATTTATTAATTTTTGGTAAGTTTAAAAAAGACAGATTTTTATAATTGCCAGATTAAAAATGCGAGATTTTTATAATTGCCCAGGCTAAACTGTAGGAGATACAAATTTCTAAATATGCTTATTATGGTTTCAGACGTCGTTCTATGCAGCTAAAATGAATTTAAAACGAATTTATTAATTTTTGGTAATTTTATAAATGCGAGATTTTTATAATTCTGCAGGCTAAACCGTAGGTGATACAAATTTCTAAATGTCCTTATTATTACTTAAGACGTCGTTCTATGCAGCTAAAATGAGTTTAAATTGAATTTATTAATTTTTGGTAATTTTAAAAAAGACAGATTTTTATAATTGCCAGATTAAAAATGCGAGATTTTTATAATTGCCCAGGCTAAACTGTAGGAGATACAAATTTCTAAATATGCTTATTATGGTTTCAGACGTCGTTCTATTCAGTTAAAATGAATTTAAAACGAATTTATTAATTTTTGGTAATTTTATAAATGCGAGATTTTTATAATTCTGCAGGCTAAACCGTAGGTGATACAAATTTCTAAATGTCCTTATTATTACTTAAGACGTCGTTCTATGCAGCTAAAATGAGTTTATGCCGAATTTATTAATTTTTGGTAATTTTAAAAAAGAGAGATTTTTATAATTGCCAGATTAAAAATGCGAGATTTTTATAATTGCCCCGGCTAAACTGTAGGAGATACAAATTTCTAAATATGCTTATTATGGTTTCACACGTCGTTATATGCAGCTAGAATGAATTTAAATCGAATTTATTAATTTTTGGTAATTTTATAAATGCGAGATTTTTATAATTCTGCAGGCTAAACCGTAGGTGATACAAATTTCTAAATGTCCTTATTATTATTTAAGACGTCGTTCTATGCAGCTAAAATGAGTTTAAATCGAATTTATTAATTTTTGGTAATTTTAAAAAAGACAGATTTTTATAATTGCCAGATTAAAAATGCGAGATTTTTATAATTGCCCAGGCTAAACTGTAGGAGATACAAATTTCTAAATATGCTTATTATGGTTTCAGACGTCGTTCTATGCAGCTAAAATGAGTTTAAATCGAATTTATTAATTTTTGGTAATTTTAAAAAAGAGAGATTTTTATAATTGCCAGATTAAAAATGCGAGATTTATATAATTGCCCAGGCTAAACTGTAGGAGATACGAATTTCGAAATATGCTTATTATGGTTTCAGACTTCGTTCTATACAGCTAAAATGAATTTAAAACGAATTTATTAATTTTTGGTAATTTTATAAATGCGAGATTTTTATAATTCCCCAGGCTAAACCGTAGGTGATACAAATTTCTAAATGTCCTTATTATTATTTAAGACGTCGTTCTATGCAGCTAAAATGAGTTTAAATCGAATTTATTAATTTTTGGTAATTTTAAAAAAGACAGATTTTTATAATTGCCAGATTAAAAATGCGAGATTTTTATAATTGCCCAGGCTAAACTGTAGGAGATACAAATTTTTAAATATGCTTATTATGGTTTCAGACGTCGTTCTATGCAGCTAAAATGAGTTTAAATCGAATTTATTAATTTTTGGTAATTTTAAAAAAGAGAGATTTTTATAATTGCCAGATTAAAAATGCGAGATTTTTATAATTGCCCAGGCTAAACTGTAGGAGATACGAATTTCGAAATATGCTTATTATGGTTTCAGACTTCGTTCTATACAGCTAAAATGAATTTAAAACGAATTTATTAATTTTTGGTAATTTTATAAATGCGAGATTTTTATAATTCCCCAGGCTAAACCGTAGGTGATACAAATTTCTAAATGTCCTTATTATTATTTAAGACGTCGTTCTATGCAGCTAAAATGAGTTTAAATCGAATTTATTAATTTTTGGTAATTTTAAAAAAGAGAGATTTTTATAATTGCCAGATTAAAAATGCGAGATTTTTATAATTGCCCGGGCTAAACCGTAGGAGATACAAATTTCTAAATATGCTTATTATGGTTTCAGACGTCGTTCTATACAGCTAAAATGAATTTAAAACGAATTTATTAATTTTTGGTAATTTTATAAATGCGAGATTTTTATAATTCTGCAGGCTAAACCGTAGGTGATACAAATTTCTAAATGTCCTTATTATTACTTAAGACGTTGTTCTATGCAGCTAAAATGAGTTTAAATCGAATTTATTAATTTTTGGTAATTTTATAAATGCGAGATTTTTATAATTCTGCAGGCTAAACCGTAGGTGATACAAATTTCTAAATGTCCTTATTATTACTTAAGACGTCGTTCTATGCAGCTAAAATGAGTTTAAATCGAATTTATTAATTTTTGGTAATTTTATAAATGCGAGATTTTTATAATTCTTCAGGCTAAACCGTAGGTGATACAAATTTCTAAATGTCCTTATTATTACTTAAGACGTCGTTCTATACAGCTAAAATGAGTTTAAATCGAATTTATTAATTTTTGGTAATTTTATAAATGCGAGATTTTTATAATTCTGCAGGCTAAACCGTAGGTGATACAAATTTCTAAATGTCCTTATTATTACTTAAGACGTCGTTCTATGCAGCTAAAATGAGTTTAAATCGAATTTATTAATTTTTGGTAAGTTTAAAAAAGACAGATTTTTATAATTGCCAGATTAAAAATGCGAGATTTTTATAATTGCCCAGGCTAAACTGTAGGAGATACAAATTTCTAAATATGCTTATTATGGTTTCAGACGTCGTTCTATGCAGCTAAAATGAATTTAAAACGAATTTATTAATTTTTGGTAATTTTATAAATGCGAGATTTTTATAATTCTGCAGGCTAAACCGTAGGTGATACAAATTTCTAAATGTCCTTATTATTACTTAAGACGTCGTTCTATGCAGCTAAAATGAGTTTAAATTGAATTTATTAATTTTTGGTAATTTTAAAAAAGACAGATTTTTATAATTGCCAGATTAAAAATGCGAGATTTTTATAATTGCCCAGGCTAAACTGTAGGAGATACAAATTTCTAAATATGCTTATTATGGTTTCAGACGTCGTTCTATTCAGTTAAAATGAATTTAAAACGAATTTATTAATTTTTGGTAATTTTATAAATGCGAGATTTTTATAATTCTGCAGGCTAAACCGTAGGTGATACAAATTTCTAAATGTCCTTATTATTACTTAAGACGTCGTTCTATGCAGCTAAAATGAGTTTATGCCGAATTTATTAATTTTTGGTAATTTTAAAAAAGAGAGATTTTTATAATTGCCAGATTAAAAATGCGAGATTTTTATAATTGCCCCGGCTAAACTGTAGGAGATACAAATTTCTAAATATGCTTATTATGGTTTCACACGTCGTTATATGCAGCTAGAATGAATTTAAATCGAATTTATTAATTTTTGGTAATTTTATAAATGCGAGATTTTTATAATTCTGCAGGCTAAACCGTAGGTGATACAAATTTCTAAATGTCCTTATTATTATTTAAGACGTCGTTCTATGCAGCTAAAATGAGTTTAAATCGAATTTATTAATTTTTGGTAATTTTAAAAAAGACAGATTTTTATAATTGCCAGATTAAAAATGCGAGATTTTTATAATTGCCCAGGCTAAACTGTAGGAGATACAAATTTCTAAATATGCTTATTATGGTTTCAGACGTCGTTCTATGCAGCTAAAATGAGTTTAAATCGAATTTATTAATTTTTGGTAATTTTAAAAAAGAGAGATTTTTATAATTGCCAGATTAAAAATGCGAGATTTATATAATTGCCCAGGCTAAACTGTAGGAGATACGAATTTCGAAATATGCTTATTATGGTTTCAGACTTCGTTCTATACAGCTAAAATGAATTTAAAACGAATTTATTAATTTTTGGTAATTTTATAAATGCGAGATTTTTATAATTCCCCAGGCTAAACCGTAGGTGATACAAATTTCTAAATGTCCTTATTATTATTTAAGACGTCGTTCTATGCAGCTAAAATGAGTTTAAATCGAATTTATTAATTTTTGGTAATTTTAAAAAAGACAGATTTTTATAATTGCCAGATTAAAAATGCGAGATTTTTATAATTGCCCAGGCTAAACTGTAGGAGATACAAATTTTTAAATATGCTTATTATGGTTTCAGACGTCGTTCTATGCAGCTAAAATGAGTTTAAATCGAATTTATTAATTTTTGGTAATTTTAAAAAAGAGAGATTTTTATAATTGCCAGATTAAAAATGCGAGATTTTTATAATTGCCCAGGCTAAACTGTAGGAGATACGAATTTCGAAATATGCTTATTATGGTTTCAGACTTCGTTCTATACAGCTAAAATGAATTTAAAACGAATTTATTAATTTTTGGTAATTTTATAAATGCGAGATTTTTATAATTCCCCAGGCTAAACCGTAGGTGATACAAATTTCTAAATGTCCTTATTATTATTTAAGACGTCGTTCTATGCAGCTAAAATGAGTTTAAATCGAATTTATTAATTTTTGGTAATTTTAAAAAAGAGAGATTTTTATAATTGCCAGATTAAAAATGCGAGATTTTTATAATTGCCCGGGCTAAACCGTAGGAGATACAAATTTCTAAATATGCTTATTATGGTTTCAGACGTCGTTCTATACAGCTAAAATGAATTTAAAACGAATTTATTAATTTTTGGTAATTTTATAAATGCGAGATTTTTATAATTCTGCAGGCTAAACCGTAGGTGATACAAATTTCTAAATGTCCTTATTATTACTTAAGACGTTGTTCTATGCAGCTAAAATGAGTTTAAATCGAATTTATTAATTTTTGGTAATTTTATAAATGCGAGATTTTTATAATTCTGCAGGCTAAACCGTAGGTGATACAAATTTCTAAATGTCCTTATTATTACTTAAGACGTCGTTCTATGCAGCTAAAATGAGTTTATGCCGAATTTATTAATTTTTGGTAATTTTAAAAAAGAGAGATTTTTATAATTGCCAGATTAAAAATGCGAGATTTTTATAATTGCCCAGGCTAAACTGTAGGAGATACAAATTTCTAAATATGCTTATTATGGTTTCACACGTCGTTATATGCAGCTAGAATGAATTTAAAACGAATTTATTAATTTTTGGTAATTTTATAAATGCGAGATTTTTATAATTCTGCAGGCTAAACCGTAGGTGATACAAATTTCTAAATGTCCTTATTATTATTTAAGACGTCGTTCTATGCAGCTAAAATGAGTTTAAATCGAATTTATTAATTTTTGGTAATTTTAAAAAAGACAGATTTTTATAATTGCCAGATTAAAAATGCGAGATTTTTATAATTGCCCAGGCTAAACTGTAGGAGATACAAATTTCTAAATATGCTTATTATGGTTTCAGACGTCGTTCTATGCAGCTAAAATGAGTTTAAATCGAATTTATTAATTTTTGGTAATTTTAAAAAAGAGAGATTTTTATAATTGCCAGATTAAAAATGCGAGATTTTTATAATTGGCCAGGCTAAACTGTAGGAGATACGAATTTCGAAATATGCTTATTATGGTTTCAGACTTCGTTCTATACAGCTAAAATGAATTTAAAACGAATTTATTAATTTTTGGTAATTTTATAAATGCGAGATTTTTATAATTCCCCAGGCTAAACCGTAGGTGATACAAATTTCTAAATGTCCTTATTATTATTTAAGACGTCGTTCTATGCAGCTAAAATGAGTTTAAATCGAATTTATTAATTTTTGGTAATTTTAAAAAAGAGAGATTTTTATAATTGCCAGATTAAAAATGCGAGATTTTTATAATTGCCCGGGCTAAACCGTAGGAGATACAAATTTCTAAATATGCTTATTATGGTTTCAGACGTCGTTCTATACAGCTAAAATGAATTTAAAACGAATTTATTAATTTTTGGTAATTTTATAAATGCGAGATTTTTATAATTCTGCAGGCTAAACCGTAGGTGATACAAATTTCTAAATGTCCTTATTATTAATTAAGACGTTGTTCTATGCAGCTAAAATGAGTTTAAATCGAATTTATTAATTTTTGGTAATTTTATAAATGCGAGATTTTTATAATTCTGCAGGCTAAACCGTAGGTGATACAAATTTCTAAATGTCCTTATTATTACTTAAGACGTCGTTCTATGCAGCTAAAATGAGTTTATGCCGAATTTATTAATTTTTGGTAATTTTAAAAAAGAGAGATTTTTATAATTGCCAGATTAAAAATGCGAGATTTTTATAATTGCCCAGGCTAAACTGTAGGAGATACAAATTTCTAAATTTGCTTATTATGGTTTCACACGTCGTTATATGCAGCTAGAATGAATTTAAAACGAATTTATTAATTTTTGGTAATTTTATAAATGCGAGATTTTTATAATTCTGCAGGCTAAACCGTAGGTGATACAAATTTCTAAATGTCCTTATTATTATTTAAGACGTCGTTCTATGCAGCTAAAATGAGTTTAAATCGAATTTATTAATTTTTGGTAATTTTAAAAAAGACAGATTTTTATAATTGCCAGATTAAAAATGCGAGATTTTTATAATTGCCCAGGCTAAACTGTAGGAGATACAAATTTCTAAATATGCTTATTATGGTTTCAGACGTCGTTCTATGCAGCTAAAATGAGTTTAAATCGAATTTATTAATTTTTGGTAATTTTAAAAAAGAGAGATTTTTATAATTGCCAGTTTAAAAATGCGAGATTTTTATAATTGCCCAGGCTAAACTGTAGGAGATACGAATTTCGAAATATGCTTATTATGGTTTCAGACTTCGTTCTATACAGCTAAAATGAATTTAAAACGAATTTATTAATTTTTGGTAATTTTATAAATGCGAGATTTTTATAATTCCCCAGGCTAAACCGTAGGTGATACAAATTTCTAAATGTCCTTATTATTATTTAAGACGTCGTTCTATGCAGCTAAAATGAGTTTAAATCGAATTTATTAATTTTTGGTAATTTTAAAAAAGAGAGATTTTTATAATTCCCCAGGCTAAACCGTAGGTGATACAAATTTCTAAATGTCCTTATTATTATTTAAGACGTCGTTCTATGCAGCTAAAATGAGTTTAAATCGAATTTATTAATTTTTGGTAATTTTAAAAAAGAGAGATTTTTATAATTGCCAGATTAAAAATGCGAGATTTTTATAATTGCCCAGGCTAAACTGTAGGAGATACGCATTTCGAAATATGCTTATTATGGTTTCAGACTTCGTTCTATACAGCTAAAATGAATTTAAAACGAATTTATTAATGTTTGGTAATTTTATAAATGCGAGATTTTTATAATTCCCCAGGCCAAACCGTAGGTGATACAAATTTCTAAATGTCCTTATTATTATTTAAGACGTCGTTCTATGCAGCTAAAATGAGTTTAAATCGAATTTATTAATTTTTGGTAATTTTAAAAAAGAGAGATTTTTATAATTGCCAGATTAAAAATGCGAGATTTTTATAATTGCCCAGGCTAAACCGTAGGAGATACAAATTTCTAAATATGCTTATTATGGTTTCAGACGTCGTTCTATACAGCTAAAATGAATTTAAAACGAATTTATTAATTTTTGGTAATTTTATAAATGCGAGATTTTTATAATTCTGCAGGCTAAACCGTAGGTGATACAAATTTCTAAATGTCCTTATTATTACTTAAGACGTCGTTCTAAGCAGCTAAAATGAGTTTAAATCGAATTTATTAATTTTTGGTAATTTTATAAATGCGTGATTTTTATAATTCTGCAGGCTAAACCGTAGGTGATACAAATTTCTAAATGTCCTTATTATTACTTAAGACGTCGTTCTATGCAGCTAAAATGAGTTTAAATCGAATTTATTAATTTTTGGTAATTTTAAAAAAGACAGATTTTTATAATTGCCAGATTAAAAATGCGAGATTTTTATAATTGCCCAGGCTAAACTGTAGGAGATACAAATTTCTAAATATGCTTATTATGGTTTCAGACGTCGTTCTATGCAGCTAAAATGAATTTAAAACGAATTTATTAATTTTTGGTAATTTTATAAATGCGAGATTTTTATAATTCTGCAGGCTAAACCGTAGGTGATACAAATTTCTAAATGTCCTTATTATTACTTAAGACGTCGTTCTATGCAGCTAAAATGAGTTTAAATCGAATTTATTAATTTTTGGTAATTTTAAAAAAGACAGATTTTTATAATTGCCAGATTAAAAATGCGAGATTTTTATAATTGCCCAGGCTAAACTGTAGGAGATACAAATTTCTAAATATGCTTATTATGGTTTCAGACGTCGTTCTATGCAGCTAAAATGAATTTAAAACGAATTTATTAATTTTTGGTAATTTTATAAATGCGAGATTTTTATAATTCTGCAGGCTAAACCGTAGGTGATACAAATTTCTAAATGTCCTTATTATTACTCAAGACGTCGTTCTATACAGCTAAAATGAGTTTAAATCGAATTTATTAAATTTTGGTAATTTTAAATAAGACAGATTTTTATAATTGCCAGATTAAAAATGCGAGATTTTTATAATTGCCCAGGCTAAACTGTAGGAGATACAAATTTCTAAATATGCTTATTATGGTTTCAGACGTCGTTCTATGCATCTAAAATGAATTTAAAACGAATTTATTAATTTTTGGTAATTTTAAAAATGCGAGCTTTTATAATTCTGCAGGCTAAACCGTAGGTGATACAAATTTCTAAATGTCCTTATTATTACTTAAGACATCGTTCTATGCAGCTAAAATGAGTTTAAATCGAATTTATTAATTTTTGGTAATTTTAAAAAAGAAAGATTTTTATAATTGCCAGATTAAAAATGCGAGATTTTTATAATTGCCCAGGCTAAACTGTAGGAGATACAAATTTCTAAATATGCTTATTATGGTTTCAGACGTCGTTCTATGCAGCTAAAATGAATTTAAAACGAATTTATTAATTTTTGGTAATTTTATAAATGCGAGATTTTTATAATTCTGCAGGCTAAACCGTAGGTGATACAAATTTCTAAATGTCCTTATTATTACTTAAGACGTCGTTCTATGCAGCTAAAATGAGTTTAAATCGAATTTATTAATTTTTGATAATTTTAAAAAAGAGAGATTTTTATAATTGCCAGATTAAAAATGCGAGATTTTTATAATTGCCCAGGCTAAACTGTAGGAGATACAAATTTCTAAATATGCTTATTATGGTTTCAGACGTCGTTCTATGCAGCTAAAATGAATTTAAAACGAATTTATTAATTTTTGGTAATTTTATAAATGCGAGATTTTTATAATTCTGCAGGCTAAACCGTAGGTGATACAAATTTCTAAATGTCCTTATTATTACTTAAGACGTCGTTCTATACAGCTAAAATGAGTTTAAATCGAATTTATTAATTTTTGGTAAGTTTAAAAAAGACAGATTTTTATAATTGCCAGATTAAAAACGCGAGATTTTTATAATTGCCCAGGCTAAACTGTAGGAGATACAAATTTCTAAATATGCTTATTATGGTTTCAGACGTCGTTCTATGCAACTAAAATGAATTTAAAACGAATTTATTAATTTTTGGTAATTTTATAAATGCGAGATTTTTATAATTCTGCAGGCTAAACCGTAGGTGATACAAATTTCTAAATGTCCTTATTGTTACTTAAGACGTCGTTCTATGCAGCTAAAATGAGTTTAAATCGAATTTATTAATTTTTGGTAATTTTAAAAAAGACAGATTTTTATAATTGCCAGATTAAAAATGCGAGATTTTTATAATTGCCCAGGCTAAACTGTAGGAGATACAAATTTCTAAATATGCTTATTATGGTTTCAGACGTCGTTCTATGCAGCTAAAATGAATTTAAAACGAATTTATTAATTTTTGGTAATTTTATAAATGCGAGATTTTTATAATTCTTCAGGCTAAACCGTAGGTGATACAAATTTCTAAATGTCCTTATTATTACTTAAGACGTCGTTCTATACAGCTAAAATGAGTTTAAATCGAATTTATTAATTTTTGGTAATTTTATAAATGCGAGATTTTTATAATTCTGCAGGCTAAACCGTAGGTGATACAAATTTCTAAATGTCCTTATTATTACTTAAGACGTCGTTCTATGCAGCTAAAATGAGTTTAAATCGAATTTATTAATTTTTGGTAAGTTTAAAAAAGACAGATTTTTATAATTGCCAGATTAAAAATGCGAGATTTTTATAATTGCCCAGGCTAAACTGTAGGAGATACAAATTTCTAAATATGCTTATTATGGTTTCAGACGTCGTTCTATGCAGCTAAAATGAATTTAAAACGAATTTATTAATTTTTGGTAATTTTATAAATGCGAGATTTTTATAATTCTGCAGGCTAAACCGTAGGTGATACAAATTTCTAAATGTCCTTATTATTACTTAAGACGTCGTTCTAAGCAGCTAAAATGAGTTTAAATTGAATTTATTAATTTTTGGTAATTTTAAAAAAGACAGATTTTTATAATTGCCAGATTAAAAATGCGAGATTTTTATAATTGCCCAGGCTAAACTGTAGGAGATACAAATTTCTAAATATGCTTATTATGGTTTCAGACGTCGTTCTATACAGCTAAAATGAATTTAAAACGAATTTATTAATTTTTGGTAATTTTATAAATGCGAGATTTTTATAATTCTGCAGGCTAAACCGTAGGTGATACAAATTTCTAAATGTCCTTATTATTACTTAAGACGTCGTTCTATGCAGCTAAAATGAGTTTATGCCGAATTTATTAATTTTTGGTAATTTTAAAAAAGAGAGATTTTTATAATTGCCAGATTAAAAATGCGAGATTTTTATAATTGCCCAGGCTAAACTGTAGGAGATACAAATTTCTAAATATGCTTATTATGGTTTCACACGTCGTTATATGCAGCTAGAATGAATTTAAAACGAATTTATTAATTTTTGGTAATTTTATAAATGCGAGATTTTTATAATTCTGCAGGCTAAACCGTAGGTGATACAAATTTCTAAATGTCCTTATTATTATTTAAGACGTCGTTCTATGCAGCTAAAATGAGTTTAAATCGAATTTATTAATTTTTGGTAATTTTAAAAAAGACAGATTTTTATAATTGCCAGATTAAAAATGCGAGATTTTTATAATTGCCCAGGCTAAACTGTAGGAGATACAAATTTCTAAATATGCTTATTATGGTTTCAGACGTCGTTCTATGCAGCTAAAATGAGTTTAAATCGAATTTATTAATTTTTGGTAATTTTAAAAAAGAGAGATTTTTATAATTGCCAGATTAAAAATGCGAGATTTTTATAATTGCCCAGGCTAAACTGTAGGAGATACGAATTTCGAAATATGCTTATTATGGTTTCAGACTTCGTTCTATACAGCTAAAATGAATTTAAAACGAATTTATTAATTTTTGGTAATTTTATAAATGCGAGATTTTTATAATTCCCCAGGCTAAACCGTAGGTGATACAAATTTCTAAATGTCCTTATTATTATTTAAGACGTCGTTCTATTCAGCTAAAATGAGTTTAAATCGAATATATTAATTTTTGGTAATTTTAAAAAAGAGAGATTTTTATAATTGCCAGATTAAAAATGCGAGATTTTTATAATTGCCCGGGCTAAACCGTAGGAGATACAAATTTCTAAATATGCTTATTATGGTTTCAGACGTCGTTCTATACAGCTAAAATGAATTTAAAACGAATTTATTAATTTTTGGTAATTTTATAAATGCGAGATTTTTATAATTCTGCAGGCTAAACCGTAGGTGATACAAATTTCTAAATGTCCTTATTATTACTTAAGACGTTGTTCTATGCAGCTAAAATGAGTTTAAATCGAATTTATTAATTTTTGGTAATTTTATAAATGCGAGATTTTTATAATTCTGCAGGCTAAACCGTAGGTGATACAAATTTCTAAATGTCCTTATTATTACTTAAGACGTCGTTCTATGCAGCTAAAATGAGTTTAAATCGAATTTATTAATTTTTGGTAATTTTAAAAAAGACAGATTTTTATAATTACCAGATTAAAAATGCGAGATTTTTATAATTGCCCAGGCTAAACTGTAGGTGATACAAATTTCTAAATATGCTTATTATGGTTTTACACGTCGTTATATGCAGCTAGAATGAATTTAAAACGAATTTATTAATTTTTGGTAATTTTATAAATGCGAGATTTTTATAATTCCCCAGGCTAAACCGTAGGTGATACAAATTTCTAAATGTCCTTATTATTATTATTTAAGACGTCGTTCTATGCAGCTAAATTGAGTTTAAATCGAATTTATTAATTTTTGGTAATTTTAAAAAAGGGAGATTTTTATAATTGCCAGATTAAAAATGCGAGATTTTTATAATTGCCCAGGCTAAACTGTAGGAGATACAAATTTCTAAATATGCTTATTATGGTTTCAGATGTCGTTCTATGCAGCTAAAATGAATTTAAAACGAATTTATTAATTTTTGGTAATTTTATAAATGCGAGATTTTTATAATTCCCCAGGCTAAACCGTAGGTGATACAAATTTCTAAATGTCCTTATTATTATTATTTAAGACGTCGTTCTATGCAGCTAAAATGAGTTTAAATCGAATTTATTAATTTTTGGTAATTTTAAAAAAGACAGATTTTTATAATTGCCAGATTAAAAATACGTGATTTTTATAATTGCCCAGGCTAAACTGTAGGAGATACAAATTTCTAAATATGCTTATTATGGTTTCAGACGTCGTTCTATGCAGCTAAAATGAATTTAAAACGAATTTATTAATTTTTGATAATTTTATAAATGCGAGCTTTTATAATTCTGCAGGCTAAACCGTAGGTGATACAAATTTCTAAATGTCCTTATTATTACTTAAGACGTCGTTCTATGCAGCTAAAATGAGTTTAAAACGAATTTATTAATTTTTGGTAATTTTATAAATGCGAGATTTTTATAATTCCCCAGGCTAAACCGTAGGTGATACAAATTTCTAAATGTCATTATTATTTAAGACGTCGTTCTATGCAGCTAAAATGAGTTTAAATCGAATTTATTAATTTTTGGTAATTTTAAAAAAGAGAGATTTTTATAATTGCCAGATTAAAAATGCGAGATTTTTATAATTGCCCAGGCTAAACCGTAGGAGATACAAATTTCTAAATATGCTTATTATGGTTTCAGACGTCGTTCTATACAGCTAAAATGAATTTAAAACGAATTTATTAATTTAGGTAATTTTATAAATGCGAGATTTTTATAATTCTGCAGGCTAAACCGTAGGTGATACAAATTTCTAAATGTCCTTATTATTACTTAAGACGTCGTTCTATGCAGCTAAAATGAGTTTAAATCGAATTTATTAATTTTTGGTAATTTTAAAAAAGACAGATTTTTATAATTGCCAGATTAAAAATGCGAGATTTTTATAATTGCCCAGGCTAAACTGTAGGAGATACAAATTTCTAAATATGCTTATTGTGGTTTCAGACGTCGTTCTATGCAGCTAAAATGAATTTAAAACGAATTTATTAATTTTTGGTAATTTTATAAATGCGAGATTTTTATAATTCTGCAGGCTAAACCGTAGGTGATACAAATTTCTAAATGTCCTTATTATTACTTAAGACGTCGTTCTATGCAGCTAAAATGAGTTTAAATCGAATTTATTAATTTTTGGTAATTTTAAAAAAGACAGATTTTTATAATTGTCAGATTAAAAATGCGAGATTTTTATAACTGCCCAGGCTAAACTGTAGGAGATACAAATTTCTAAATATGCTTATTATGGTTTCAGACGTCGTTCTATGCAGCTAAAATGAATTTAAAACGAATTTATTAATTTTTGGTAATTTTATAAATGCGAGATTTTTATAATTCTGCAGGCTAAACCGTAGGTGATACAAATTTCTAAATGTCCTTATTATTACTTAAGACGTCGTTCTATACAGCTAAAATGAGTTTAAATCGAATTTATTAATTTTTGGTAATTTTAAAAAAGACAGATTTTTATAATTGCCAGATTAAAAATGCGAGATTTTTATAATTGCCCAGGTTAAACTGTAGGAGATACAAATTTCTAAATATGCTTATTATGGTTTCAGACGTCGTTCTATGCAGCTAAAATGAATTTAAAACGAATTTATTAATTTTTGGTAATTTTATAAATGCGAAATTTTTATAATTCTGCAGGCTAAACCGTAGGTGATACAAATTTCTAAATGTCATTATTATTTAAGACGTCGTTCTATGCAGCTAAAATGAGTTTAAATCGAATTTATTAATTTTTGGTAATTTTAAAAAAGAGAGATTTTTATAATTGCCAGATTAAAAATGCGAGATTTTTATAATTGCCCAGGCTAAACCGTAGGAGATACAAATTTCTAAATATGCTTATTATGGTTTCAGACGTCGTTCTATACAGCTAAAATGAATTTAAAACGAATTTATTAATTTAGGTAATTTTATAAATGCGAGATTTTTATAATTCTGCAGGCTAAACCGTAGGTGATACAAATTTCTAAATGTCCTTATTATTACTTAAGACGTCGTTCTATGCAGCTAAAATGAGTTTAAATCGAATTTATTAATTTTTGGTAATTTTAAAAAAGACAGATTTTTATAATTGCCAGATTAAAAATGCGAGATTTTTATAATTGCCCAGGCTAAACTGTAGGAGATACAAATTTCTAAATATGCTTATTGTGGTTTCAGACGTCGTTCTATGCAGCTAAAATGAATTTAAAACGAATTTATTAATTTTTGGTAATTTTATAAATGCGAGATTTTTATAATTCTGCAGGCTAAACCGTAGGTGATACAAATTTCTAAATGTCCTTATTATTACTTAAGACGTCGTTCTATGCAGCTAAAATGAGTTTAAATCGAATTTATTAATTTTTGGTAATTTTAAAAAAGACAGATTTTTATAATTGTCAGATTAAAAATGCGAGATTTTTATAACTGCCCAGGCTAAACTGTAGGAGATACAAATTTCTAAATATGCTTATTATGGTTTCAGACGTCGTTCTATGCAGCTAAAATGAATTTAAAACGAATTTATTAATTTTTGGTAATTTTATAAATGCGAGATTTTTATAATTCTGCAGGCTAAACCGTAGGTGATACAAATTTCTAAATGTCCTTATTATTACTTAAGACGTCGTTCTATGCAGCTAAAATGAGTTTAAATCGAATTTATTAATTTTTGGTAATTTTAAAAAAGACAGATTTTTATAATTGTCAGATTAAAAATGCGAGATTTTTATAACTGCCCAGGCTAAACTGTAGGAGATACAAATTTCTAAATATGCTTATTATGGTTTCAGACGTCGTTCTATGCAGCTAAAATGAATTTAAAACGAATTTATTAATTTTTGGTAATTTTATAAATGCGAGATTTTTATAATTCTGCAGGCTAAACCGTAGGTGATACAAATTTCTAAATGTCCTTATTATTACTTAAGACGTCGTTCTAAGCAGCTAAAATGAGTTTAAATTGAATTTATTAATTTTTGGTAATTTTAAAAAAGACAGATTTTTATAATTGCCAGATTAAAAATGCGAGATTTTTATAATTGCCCAGGCTAAACTGTAGGAGATACAAATTTCTAAATATGCTTATTATGGTTTCAGACGTCGTTCTATACAGCTAAAATGAATTTAAAACGAATTTATTAATTTTTGGTAATTTTATAAATGCGAGATTTTTATAATTCTGCAGGCTAAACCGTAGGTGATACAAATTTCTAAATGTCCTTATTATTACTTAAGACGTCGTTCTATGCAGCTAAAATGAGTTTATGCCGAATTTATTAATTTTTGGTAATTTTAAAAAAGAGAGATTTTTATAATTGCCAGATTAAAAATGCGAGATTTTTATAATTGCCCAGGCTAAACTGTAGGAGATACAAATTTCTAAATATGCTTATTATGGTTTCACACGTCGTTATATGCAGCTAGAATGAATTTAAAACGAATTTATTAATTTTTGGTAATTTATAAATGCGAGATTTTTATAATTCTGCAGGCTAAACCGTAGGTGATACAAATTTCTAAATGTCCTTATTATTATTTAAGACGTCGTTCTATGCAGCTAAAATGAGTTTAAATCGAATTTATTAATTTTTGGTAATTTTAAAAAAGACAGATTTTTATAATTGCCAGATTAAAAATGCGAGATTTTTATAATTGCCCAGGCTAAACTGTAGGAGATACAAATTTCTAAATATGCTTATTATGGTTTCAGACGTCGTTCTATGCAGCTAAAATGAGTTTAAATCGAATTTATTAATTTTTGGTAATTTTAAAAAAGAGAGACTTTTATAATTGCCAGATTAAAAATGCGAGATTTTTATAATTGCCCAGGCTAAACTGTAGGAGATACGAATTTCGAAATATGCTTATTATGGTTTCAGACTTCGTTCTATACAGCTAAAATGAATTTAAAACGAATTTATTAATTTTTGGTAATTTTATAAATGCGAGATTTTTATAATTCCCCAGGCTAAACCGTAGGTGATACAAATTTCTAAATGTCCTTATTATTATTTAAGACGTCGTTCTATTCAGCTAAAATGAGTTTAAATCGAATATATTAATTTTTGGTAATTTTAAAAAAGAGAGATTTTTATAATTGCCAGATTAAAAATGCGAGATTTTTATAATTGCCCGGGCTAAACCGTAGGAGATACAAATTTCTAAATATGCTTATTATGGTTTCAGACGTCGTTCTATACAGCTAAAATGAATTTAAAACGAATTTATTAATTTTTGGTAATTTTATAAATGCGAGATTTTTATAATTCTGCAGGCTAAACCGTAGGTGATACAAATTTCTAAATGTCCTTATTATTACTTAAGACGTTGTTCTATGCAGCTAAAATGAGTTTAAATCGACTTTATTAATTTTTGGTAATTTTATAAATGCGAGATTTTTATAATTCTGCAGGCTAAACCGTAGGTGATACAAATTTCTAAATGTCCTTATTATTACTTAAGACGTCGTTCTATGCAGCTAAAATGAGTTTAAATCGAATTTATTAATTTTTGGTAATTTTAAAAAAGACAGATTTTTATAATTGCCAGATTAAAAATGCGAGATTTTTATAATTGCCCAGGCTAAACTGTAGGTGATACAAATTTCTAAATATGCTTATTATGGTTTTACACGTCGTTATATGCAGCTAGAATGAATTTAAAACGAATTTATTAATTTTTGGTAATTTTATAAATGCGAGATTTTTATAATTCCCCAGGCTAAACCGTAGGTGATACAAATTTCTAAATGTCCTTATTATTATTATTTAAGACGTCGTTCTATGCAGCTAAATTGAGTTTAAATCGAATTTATTAATTTTTGGTAATTTTAAAAAAGGGAGATTTTTATAATTGCCCAGGCTAAACTGTAGGAAATACAAATTTCTAAATATGCTTATTATGGTTTCAGATGTCGTTCTATGCAGCTAAAATGAATTTAAAACGAATTTATTAATTTTTGGTAATTTTATAAATGCGAGATTTTTATAATTCCCCAGGCTAAACCGTAGGTGATACAAATTTCTAAATGTCCTTATTATTATTATTTAAGACGTCGTTCTATGCAGCTAAAATGAGTTTAAATCGAATTTATTAATTTTTGGTAATTTTAAAAAAGGGAGATTTTTATAATTGCCCAGGCTAAACTGTAGGAAATACAAATTTCTAAATATGCTTATTATGGTTTCAGATGTCGTTCTATGCAGCTAAAATGAATTTAAAACGAATTTATTAATTTTTGGTAATTTTATAAATGCGAGATTTTTATAATTCCCCAGGCTAAACCGTAGGTGATACAAATTTCTAAATGTCCTTATTATTATTATTTAAGACGTCGTTCTATGCAGCTAAAATGAATTTAAAACGAATTTATTAATTTTTGGTAATTTTATAAATGCGAGATTTTTATAATTGCCCAGGCTAAACTGTAGGAGATACAAATTTCTAAATATGCTTATTATGGTTTCAGACGTCGTTCTATGCAGCTAAAATGAATTTAAAACGAATTTATTAATTTTTGATAATTTTATAAATGCGAGCTTTTATAATTCTGCAGGCTAAACCGTAGGTGATACAAATTTCTAAATGTCCTTATTATTACTTAAGACGTCGTTCTATGCAGCTAAAATGAGTTTAAAACGAATTTATTAATTTTTGGTAATTTTATAAATGCGAGATTTTTATAATTCCCCAGGCTAAACCGTAGGTGATACAAATTTCTAAATGTCATTATTATTTAAGACGTCGTTCTATGCAGCTAAAATGAGTTTAAATCGAATTTATTAATTTTTGGTAATTTTAAAAAAGAGAGATTTTTATAATTGCCAGATTAAAAATGCGAGATTTTTATAATTGCCCAGGCTAAACCGTAGGAGATACAAATTTCTAAATATGCTTATTATGGTTTCAGACGTCGTTCTATACAGCTAAAATGAATTTAAAACGAATTTATTAATTTAGGTAATTTTATAAATGCGAGATTTTTATAATTCTGCAGGCTAAACCGTAGGTGATACAAATTTCTAAATGTCCTTATTATTACTTAAGACGTCGTTCTATGCAGCTAAAATGAGTTTAAATCGAATTTATTAATTTTTGGTAATTTTAAAAAAGACAGATTTTTATAATTGTCAGATTAAAAATGCGAGATTTTTATAACTGCCCAGGCTAAACTGTAGGAGATACAAATTTCTAAATATGCTTATTATGGTTTCAGACGTCGTTCTATGCAGCTAAAATGAATTTAAAACGAATTTATTAATTTTTGGTAATTTTATAAATGCGAGATTTTTATAATTCTGCAGGCTAAACCGTAGGTGATACAAATTTCTAAATGTCCTTATTATTACTTAAGACGTCGTTCTATACAGCTAAAATGAGTTTAAATCGAATTTATTAATTTTTGGTAATTTTAAAAAAGACAGATTTTTATAATTGCCAGATTAAAAATGCGAGATTTTTATAATTGCCCAGGTTAAACTGTAGGAGATACAAATTTCTAAATATGCTTATTATGGTTTCAGACGTCGTTCTATGCAGCTAAAATGAATTTAAAACGAATTTATTAATTTTTGGTAATTTTATAAATGCGAAATTTTTATAATTCTGCAGGCTAAACCGTAGGTGATACAAATTTCTAAATGTCATTATTATTTAAGACGTCGTTCTATGCAGCTAAAATGAGTTTAAATCGAATTTATTAATTTTTGGTAATTTTAAAAAAGAGAGATTTTTATAATTGCCAGATTAAAAATGCGAGATTTTTATAATTGCCCAGGCTAAACCGTAGGAGATACAAATTTCTAAATATGCTTATTATGGTTTCAGACGTCGTTCTATACAGCTAAAATGAATTTAAAACGAATTTATTAATTTAGGTAATTTTATAAATGCGAGATTTTTATAATTCTGCAGGCTAAACCGTAGGTGATACAAATTTCTAAATGTCCTTATTATTACTTAAGACGTCGTTCTATGCAGCTAAAATGAGTTTAAATCGAATTTATTAATTTTTGGTAATTTTAAAAAAGACAGATTTTTATAATTGCCAGATTAAAAATGCGAGATTTTTATAATTGCCCAGGCTAAACTGTAGGAGATACAAATTTCTAAATATGCTTATTGTGGTTTCAGACGTCGTTCTATGCAGCTAAAATGAATTTAAAACGAATTTATTAATTTTTGGTAATTTTATAAATGCGAGATTTTTATAATTCTGCAGGCTAAACCGTAGGTGATACAAATTTCTAAATGTCCTTATTATTACTTAAGACGTCGTTCTATGCAGCTAAAATGAGTTTAAATCGAATTTATTAATTTTTGGTAATTTTAAAAAAGACAGATTTTTATAATTGTCAGATTAAAAATGCGAGATTTTTATAACTGCCCAGGCTAAACTGTAGGAGATACAAATTTCTAAATATGCTTATTATGGTTTCAGACGTCGTTCTATGCAGCTAAAATGAATTTAAAACGAATTTATTAATTTTTGGTAATTTTATAAATGCGAGATTTTTATAATTCTGCAGGCTAAACCGTAGGTGATACAAATTTCTAAATGTAGTTATTATTACTTAAGACGTCGTTCTATACAGCTAAAATGAGTTTAAATCGAATTTATTAATTTTTGGTAATTTTAAAAAAGATAGATTTTTATAATTGCCAGATTAAAAATGCGAGATTTTTATAATTGCCCAGGCTAAACTGTAGGAGATACAAATTTCTAAATATGCTTATTATGGTTTCAGACGTCGTTCTATGCAGCTAAAATGAATTTAAAACGAATTTATTAATTTTTGGTAATTTTATAAATGCGAAATTTTTATAATTCTGCAGGCTAAACCGTAGGTGATACAAATTTCTAAATGTCCTTATTATTACTTAAGACGTCGTTCTATGCAGCTAAAATGAGTTTAAATCGAATTTATTAATTTTTGATAATTTTAAAAAAGAGAGATTTTTATAATTGCCAGATTAAAAATGCGAGATTTTTATAATTGCCCAGGCTAAACTGTAGGAGATACAAATTTCTAAATATGCTTATTATGGTTTCAGACGTCGTTCTATGCAGCTAAAATGAATTTAAAACGAATTTATTAATTTTTGGTAATTTTATAAATGCGAGATTTTTATAATTCTGCAGGCTAAACCGTAGGTGATACAAATTTCTAAATGTCCTTATTATTACTTAAGACGTCGTTCTATACAGCTAAAATGAGTTTAAATCGAATTTATTAATTTTTGGTAATTTTATAAATGCGAGATTTTTATAATTCTGCAGGCTAAACCGTAGGTGATACAAATTTCTAAATGTCCTTATTATTACTTAAGACGTCGTTCTATGCAGCTAAAATGAGTTTAAATCGAATTTATTAATTTTTGGTAATTTTAAAAAAGACAGATTTTTATAATTGTCAGATTAAAAATGCGAGATTTTTATAATTGCCCAGGCTAAACTGTAAGAGATACAAATTTCTAAATATGCTTATTATTGTTTCAGACGTCGTTCTATGCAGCTAAAATGAATTTAAAACGAATTTATTCATTTTTGGTAATTTTATAAATGCGAGATTTTTATAATTCTGCAGGCTAAACCGTAGGTGATACAAATTTCTAAATGGCCTTATTATTACTTAAGACGTCGTTCTATACAGCTAAAATGAGTTTAAATCGAATTTATTAATTTTTGATAATTTTAAAAAAGAGAGATTTTTATAATTGCCAGATTAAAAATGCGAGATTTTTATAATTGCCCAGGCTAAACTGTAGGAGATACAAATTTCTAAATATGCTTATTATGGTTTCAGACGTCGTTCTATGCAGCTAAAATGAATTTAAAACGAATTTATTAATTTTTGGTAATTTTATAAATGCGAGATTTTTATAATTCTGCAGGCTAAACCGTAGGTGATACAAATTTCTAAATGTCCTTATTATTACTTAAGACGTCGTTCTATGCAGCTAAAATGAGTTTAAATCGAATTTATTAATTTTTGGTAATTTTAAAAAAGACAGATTTTTATAATTGCCAGATTAAAAATGCGAGATTTTTATAATTGCCCAGGCTAAACTGTAGGAGATACAAATTTCTAAATATGCTTATTATGGTTTCAGACGTCGTTCTATACAGCTAAAATGAATTTAAAACGAATTTATTAATTTTTGGTAATTTAATAAATGCGTGATTTTTATAATTCTGCAGGCTAAACCGTAGGTGATACAAATTTCTAAATGTCCTTATTATTACTTAAGACGTCGTTCTATGCAGCTAAAATGAGTTTATGCCGAATTTATTAATTTTTGGTAATTTTAAAAAAGAGAGATTTTTATAATTGCCAGATTAAAAATGCGAGACTTTTATAATTGCCCAGGCTAAACTGTAGGAGATACAAATTTCTAAATATGCTTATTATGGTTTCACACGTCGTTATATGCAGCTAGAATGAATTTAAAACGAATTTATTAATTTTTGGTAATTTTATAAATGCGAGATTTTTATAATTCTGCAGGCTAAACCGTAGGTGATACAAATTTCTAAATGTCCTTATTATTATTTAAGACGTCGTTCTATGCAGCTAAAATGAGTTTAAATCGAATTTATTAATTTTTGGTAATTTTAAAAAAGACAGATTTTTATAATTGCCAGATTAAAAATGCGAGATTTTTATAATTGCCCAGGCTAAACTGTAGGAGATACAAATTTCTAAATATGCTTATTATGGTTTGAGACGTCGTTCTATACAGCTAAAATGAGTTTAAATCGAATTTATTAATTTTTGGTAATTTTAAAAAAGAGAGATTTTTATAATTGCCAGATTAAAAATGCGAGATTTTTATAATTGCCCAGGCTAAACTGTAGGAGATACGCATTTCTAAATATGCTTATTATGGTTTCAGACGTCGTTCTATACAGCTAAAATGTATTTAAAACGAATTTATTAATTTTTGGTAATTTTATAAATGCGAAATTTTTATAATTCCCCAGGCTAAACCGTAGGTGATACAAATTTCTAAATGTCCTTATTATTATTTAAGACGTCGTTCTATGCAGCTAAAATGAGTTTAAATCGAATTTATTAATTTTTGGTAATTTTAAAAAAGACAGATTTTTATAATTGCCAGATTAAAAATGCGAGATTTTTATAATTGCCCAGGCTAAACTGTAGGAGATACAAATTTCTAAATATGCTTATTATGGTTTCAGACGTCGTTCTATGCAGCTAAAATGAGTTTAAATCGAATTTATTAATTTTTGGTAATTTTAAAAAAGGGAGATTTTTATAATTCCCCAGGCTAAACCGTAGGTGATACAAATTTCTAAATGTCCTTATTATTATTATTTAAGACGTCGTTCTATGCAGCTAAAATGAGTTTAAATCGAATTTATTAATTTTTGGTAATTTTAAAAAAGACAGATTTTTATAATTGCCAGATTAAAAATACGAGATTTTTATAATTGCCCAGGCTAAACTGTAGGAGATACAAATTTCTAAATATGCTTATTATGGTTTCAGACGTCGTTCTATGCAGCTAAAATGAATTTAAAACGAATTTATTAATTTTTGGTAATTTTATAAATGCGAGCTTTTATAATTCTGCAGGCTAAACCGTAGGTGATACAAATTTCTAAATGTCCTTATTATTACTTAAGACGTCGTTCTATTCAGCTAAAATGAGTTTAAAACGAATTTATTAATTTTTGGTAATTTTATAAATGCGAGATTTTTATAATTCCCCAGGCTAAACCGTAGGTGATACAAATTTCTAAATGTCATTATTATTTAAGACGTCCTTCTATGCAGCTAAAATGAGTTTAAATCTGTTGGAAATCTGTGTATGTTCCGTCGACAATCTTCACGTATTTTATATTTAGTCTAGTGTGCATAATAATGTTAATTGACATTATATAGTTTGTCATAGTTTGTCCGAATAAAAGGTTGTCACTCTTATAAATTTAACTACGTCTCAGTCTATCTCTGGTCTACCACCTCTTTATAATAACGAATAGGTTATGGACCCAGCGTGCCCGAGATAGCACCGATATTTAAAAATAACGCGGGACGTGACGTATTAAATTTTGGTTGTGAGTGACAGTGTGATCGCGATAGTTTACAAAAGATGGCTTCGAGTACATCGTCAGGTTGGCGCATTGAGTTGTTGTCCAAGACGAATTATGATACGTGGTGTATACAAGTAGAAGCACTTTTGGTAGAGAGCGATCTGTGGGAGTATGTCGATGGTACTATTCCGAAGCCACAAACAGGCGATGACGCGATTCAAGCCTGGATAAATAAAGACAAAAAGGCAAAAGCAAAGTTGATTATGGCAATTGAACCATTACTGGTCACACAAATTCGTAATTGTGACACGTCAAAAGATGTATGGTTAAAATTGGAGTCAACTTATGCGTCTAAGGGTCCTGCGAGAAAGGCGACATTATTGAAGCGACTGATGCTTCAAAAGCTGGATGAAGGCGGTGACGTAAGAGACCACTTGACTAACTTTTTCGATGCTGTAGATAAATTGAAAAACATGAAAGTGGACATAAATGATGATCTCTTGACTGTAATGCTGTTGTATAGTCTTCCTTCGTCGTATGAAAGTTTTCGGTGTGCAATTGAAACAAGAGACGCGTTGCCGACACCGGAAGAATTGAAGGTGAAGATTATGGACAAGCACGATTCAGATAGACAGGGATCTGGAGGTTTCGTCACAGTAATGACCGCCAGTCAAAATCCAATGAAGGGGAAAACGAAGAAGAAACGCGTGTTCAAATGCTTCAAGTGTGGGGCGCCGGGACATAAAGCAAATGAGTGTACAGGTCAATTCGACAGTAGCCAAAGAAAGCCAAAACCGTCGGCGAACAATGTTGACGAGTCGTTTGCAGTGAACCATACAGTTTTAAATGTAGATAGTGTATGCAAAGCAAAGACAAAAACATTGAGTAAACCATGGTTATTGGATAGCGGCTGTACCGCGCATTTGTGTGGTGTGGAAGCGTGTTTTAAGTCTTTAAGTGAATCCCCGAATGTGAAATTAAGTCTCGCGAGTCAAGCGTCTGCTGAAGTGAAAGGAAAAGGCATTGTTCATTTGTCAGTTGCAAGTGATAATAATGATCATCGACTGATTGAATTCAAGGACACTTTATATGTGCCTGAATTGAGAACAAACCTAATTTCAGTTGCAAAAATTACGAATAAAGGACACGAGGTGATTTTTCGTAAAGAGGATGCAGTTGTTCGTGACAAGCGCGGGAACATTTCGCTAATCGCCGAGCGACGGGGCGATTTGTATTTTGTGCGTGAGAACTTAGAGTGTGCTGAAGCGGTAGTCCAACCAATGGGTTCAGAATTGATGAAGTGGCACGAAAGATTAGGCCATCTAAACAGTAAAGACCTCGTGAAATTGATTCGTGATGGTGTAGTACCCAAGGTTGATGTGAGTGATGCAGCACAATTATCACGTTGTGAAGTGTGTTTGAAGGGAAAAATGACCGTGTTACCTTTCCCTAACGGTCGAGTACCGTGCTCTGAGACATTGAAAATAGTGTACTCGGACGTTGTTGGTCCATTTAGAACGGAATCCACGGGACGTGCTAAGTATTTTGTAACTTTTATTGATGATAGCACGAGATGGTGCGAAGTGTACTTTTTGAGACAAAAGTGTGGAGTTTTCGATGCGTTCAAGCTTTATCAGAAGCTAGTAGAGAAACAAACCGGAAAGAAAGTAAAATGTTTACAATCAGACAATGGACGCGAGTATTGTAGTACCGAATTTAATGAATATCTAGCGGATCAAGGTATTAAAAGACAATTTACGGTTCCCCATACTCCGCAGCAAAACGGTGTCGCGGAAGGAATGAATCGTACTTTGTTGAATATGGCTAGGTGCTTGTTGTTGCAGTCCGGTTTGAGCGCGATGTTTTGGTCGGAAGCTGTTGCCACAGCTTGTCACATTCGTAACCGATGCCCGACTAGTGAATTAAATGGAAAGATTCCGTATGAAAAGTGGACGAAAGATAAAGTAAACGTGAATTACTTTAAAAAGTTCGGGTCGAAAGTGTTTGTCTTAGATAAAAATCCCAACAAAGACAAACTTTCACAGAGATCTGTTGAAGGCGTATTCATGGGGTATCCTAGAGAAAGAAAAGGCTTCCGTGTGTGGATACCGAGTAAGAGACAGATGACAGAGGCCCGTGATGTAAACTTTTTAGAAGAGACTCGTATCGGTCCTTGTGATACGCGCGTACTTGAAGAGTGGTTTATGTCAACGGAAGAGGGGCAGGAGGATGAAAACAGTCATCTAAAATATATAGAGTTTTCGCCGCAATCTGTGGAGTGTAACGAGACTCCGAAAAATCGACCAGACATCCCGGAGATAGTTATAAAGGATGCGGAAGAGCCGATGAGAGCCCCTGGTAGACCAAGATTGTTGCGTACTGGCAATAGAGGGCGACTGAGAAAGCTGTATCAGTCAAGAAGTAGAGCAACACAAGACGAAGAAGATATTTGTACTGAAAATGATTCTGACTTAGATGACGATGTGTTCGTCGGTGTAGCAGAGATCAGAGTGCAAGATGCTTTAAAAAGTGATGCGTGTGATGAATGGAAGGATGCGATTGAATCCGAATTCATGAATTTGGTGAAGAATGATACGTGGGATATCATTCATAATGACGACAATAAAAACATAATTGGGTGTCGTTTGATTTTGACAAATAAACATGGACCTGATGGTAAAATTGAGAGACGCAAGGCCCGACTGGTAGCGAAGGGTTACAGTCAAAAGTACGGCGTCGATTATCATCAAACATTTGCTCCAGTGGCAAGACTGGAAACATTAAGTTTATTATTGGCTCTTGCGGCTCAGTTTGATCTAAAGATCTGGCTGTTCGACGTGGTGACAGCGTATCTCAATAGATCACTGGAAGAAAAAGTGATCATGAGAGTCCCAGAAATGTTGCACGAGATATTGCAGCGGATTGTATCCAAACAAGGGGAGACTTCAAAGGTTGGAGCTCGAGCGAAAAAGATGATAGTGAATTTAAGTGATGGCGGTAATGCATGCAGACTAAAGAAAGCCTTGTATGGTTTGAAGCAAGTAGGCCGTCAGTGGTACTCGCGATTATGTAAAAAGCTCGTAAGCTTAGGTCTGAAACCCGTGAAGAATGAGCCATGTTTGTTTTATGGTGAATGCGAGGGTGATACGCTATTGTTGTTAGTGTATAAGGATGATATGCTTGTAGCATCACGTAATATAAAATGTATTACGAAGTTAAAACAAAAATTGTTAGAGGATTTTGGATTGAAAGATCTTGGTCTAGCAAAGTATTGTCTTGGTCTTGAAATTGACCAAAATGAGAATCAAGTGGAGCTTTCTCAAACGGAATATATTGTTGTGTAATCAAGGTGACCACAGAACAATTTTATTGAACTTGTCTCGAACTCGCCACACGTTGGGACAGCCAAAATAATTAATTACCTCTGAAATGCCCCACATTACTGGGCTCCAAAAATATGTTATGTTCTCTGATTGAAAACATACATTTTAATTGAACTTATTATGTGTTGTGTGCAGATGTGTGTGTGAATACATAAAACCAAATACCAAATAAATATTCCGTATCTAAACCACCTGCAAAAAACAAACACCAACAACAAATTCATCACATTCCAAAATACATGAACGAAAATTCATAACAAGCTCAATTTAAGTTTTTTACATGGGTTCTAGCTGTAGTTAGGATTCAAAAGATTGCAATAATTTAATGTTGACAAATAAACTTTTGATAACTGAATAGTGAATAAATTTAAAATCATACGTTCACAATAAAAATTCATCAAGTTTCGAATTAACAATTACTTCATAAAATTTTCAATATTTAATCTGACTTTATAAAAATTACCTTATTAACAATTACAACAATCAAAATTCAAATTAATTTTATAAAAACACAAAAAAAAATTATTTAATTGACTTATCTGGTGACTTCTTAAAATCCGGGTAAATCTTGGTGAAGGTCGAAGTTTGGCACAGCTGCATTGATAATCAGCTGTTCTGCGTTGATGCCCATGAATTCCAACCCCAACACTCTCAATGGTAAGTCTTTGTATTTTTACTTGTCTTTATAATTTTTATCACTGTTTAAATTTCACTAATTAATCACTGTTTAAATTTCCAGGTTCCTTGTTTTAGATTAAGGATTACCCTTCAAATACGTAGGTAAATAAAACGATGTTTTATTCAAATAACAATTTAACTAATTTTATTTTCAACGAAGAAAATTCACATTACATTTATTTAATAACCCACTTGGTTTAATTATCAACGTTTACATAAATGTAAATATTATTGTTATTATTACACTCAAATTTTCTTTACGACTATTTATTATTAGTAAATTTTACTAGTACTTTCTTATTATTTATTTTAATTGGTTTTGTTTATTTTAATTCACTTCATTTTACACTTTTAATTTAAATCATTCTTAGATCACGTGATATCTGTTTCACCACATTTCAGTTGCTACCCGATATTCATCTGTCTTATTGTTCTAGAATAAAAACAAAAGAACTCTACTACGTCATAATAACAAACTTTGGGAGCGTTTTAGATACGTGCATCCCCAATGGATTTTTACGAGCAACTGCCGTATTTTCTTTTGTTAAAACCAAGTAAAATAAATAAATCTAGCCAATTTTCAAACCATCTTTAACTTTAATTACTTATTTACGCTTAATTATTAATCAAAATTTATTATTAACTAAATGAAAATTATTTATACTAACTAAACTTAACTTTTAATTTACATTTTTATTTAAACTAAACCTATTTAAACTTAACTTTAAAGAAAAAGTTTCTTTACTTCGTTTTTGGTTTAAAACTCTACTTGATTTACCTATTTTTCAAAATTATTAATAACTAAACTAAAAACTATGTAATTATATTAATTATGACAAAATAATGAGATTTTGTCTCTTATCAATTTTCTCTAAAATTATCAGTTTGGCTGATAATTGCATTTGAAATCTGACGTTTACTTAAATTTACATTTTTATTGATAATTTCAATAATTCTTGCTTTTAACATTTAAATTCTTGACAAAATTAAATCTTATATGCTCTAAAACATTTTAGTTATGTTTTATACCTTGTCTCAACCTTTTAAAATAAGAAATTTGTAACTTTCTATTTTTCACATACATTTGTCCTTGAAATTTACCTTTTTCAGATAATACGTTATGATTTTAACTTTAATCATTATTTCTAGCACAATAAACTGATCTAAGTGTTCCAAAAGACTACTTTATTAAGAAAAATCAGCCTTGTACTGTAAATTGAAATAAAAATCTGGATATTTGAATTTCTATCCTTCATTGTCAACTTTAAATATCGTTTTTATAACTTAATTGTTGTTAATATCTACTTTATTGTAATTAACTTGTATTAATAAATCATAAACAATTAATAAAATGATTTTACATCACAAATCAACTTGGTATTCAATTTTATATACTTGGTGTATGTAAAATTGTGTTAATAAAATGTTCATAAAGTGTATAAACTTGTTTGTGTTTATTGTATGGATGTATTAGTGTTATATAAAATGTTTTATGCTCAAAATACACAACATTTACCCCTCTTAAGAATTTTCAAAAATATTAACTGGTAAGTAAATTTTTCAAAATTATTCTGAATAATTACAGACTTATATTTATTCTTCAACATAAGGTTGTAACATTTGAATGTTAAATCTACCTCTTATTCTATCTGAATCTACAAATTTTAATTCATAAGAACTACCAAATTTTTGATTTATAATAAATGTTCCATTTTTCAAATATTTGCTTATTAATAAAATATTTACAAATCTTAATTCCTATCAACTTTTCTAATTAAATCCTACCTTACTTATAAATAATATTTACATCCCCCTCTTAACTGACAATATCTTTTATTTACCTTTTTGATATTTATTTGCCTATCTCATTTATTTACCTATTTTCAAAATTGTAATATTTTGACTTTAATCAACTACTTTGCCTTTTCAAAATCTTTAAAATTTTTTTTAATAACATTAATTTTTCTTTTCTTTACTTACTCAACAGGATTTACCATAATTAATTGATGACTTTTCTACTTTCTCAAATTACTTTCTAACAAGCTTTAATCTTTTCTTATTCATTTCATTTTAATATACACGTTGAATTGGATATTTTACTTCTAAAAGAACCTTCTTTACTACCTTTAACTCAAAAATATAATCTTTTATAATCAATGATTTATTATTCAATAACTTTTTAATCTTTTTTAATAATGATTTCTATTACCTTTCTTAAATATTTTTCCCCCCAATATCGAACTTCATACCTATCATATTCATTATACTTCATCTTTCATATTATTATATTCATATTTATTTCATCGCAGATTTATTTATATTTCATTATTATTTTATATCATCGTAGATTTATTTATATTTCATTATTATTTTATATCATCGTAGATTTATTCATATATCATCGTAGATTTATTCATTTTACCCCCCTTTCTTATACCTTCACTTCCTATTTCAATCAATCAAAATCATTATTAAAATTATATTTCTCCTACTTTATATCAAAATTCATAATCAACCGTTCTTTTATCCGTATCAATTAATCTAAAATTTCCTATTATTTCCAATTATTATATCACTTTACTGTCATCCCTGTCATTAAATTCAATTCTTTTTATTTAAAATATTACTGTTTTTTAAAATCTTTAAAATTTTCAATCCTTTATTTTCATTATTTATTTTCAAAATTTCCTATTCATGGCAAACTAGGTAAATAAAGAGTTTTTTATTTTTCAAATTATCATCATAAGCTATCATTTAATCTATTCTTATTTACATCATTATTTTTAACTTTAAATAATTACTTTAACTTTACTTAACTACTTTAACTGTACATAATATTAATACTTTAGAATATACTTTTTCATTGCAGTCGTCAACATTAAATCTCCGTTAACTTTAAATTAATTTCTTTTTCTTTTTAGGGGTTGATTCCCTATCATAGGCGAATCCTACCAACAAACTTCTGTT
This sequence comes from Melanotus villosus, assembly GCA_963082815.1. Taxonomy (NCBI): domain Eukaryota; kingdom Metazoa; phylum Arthropoda; class Insecta; order Coleoptera; family Elateridae; genus Melanotus; species Melanotus villosus. Next base: position 17,926,556 of record OY720427.1, read on the forward strand.
TAACCTACATTGGTTATCATATTTATAATCAAAATTTCTGCGTTGAAACTTAAGATAATTATTCCTAAATCTATTATGAAACTTTCTTTTAAAATTACTATACCTATCATTATCTTTAGAATAATACTGATTATTAAATCTAAACTTATTTTTATTATCAAAATTACTCTTGCTCTTATTACTCTTACTTTTCGACTTATTTTTGGATTTATTTTTATCCTTCTTATTTCTCACATTATTCTTGTAATTTTTATTTCTGAAATTATTCTTATTCCTTATTTTGCATTTAACAAAATATTTATCTTTAAACTCATATTTGCGTTTATTTATATTATTTTTGCCCTCATTATAATTTTTACTTTTACACCTATGTTTGGTCCATTTATTGTTTTTACTTTTCTTTTCAAAATTACCTCCTAATTCTTTATTTATACTATCTACTTCTTTCAAATTCCAATCATTGTTATTAATCTCGTTATTTATTTTTATTTCAACATCTCCTATTTGATTACTTTCATCAATTAACTTTGTATTTAAATTATCATAAATATTCTCCCCTCTTACATTATTCATATTTTCATCTTCAAAATTACTTTTAATTTCCCCTTTTAAATGTTCTATCATATTATCATTTTCAAAATTATCCTTACTTTTCCCACTTAATTTTACAATCATATTATCTAACTGTGTTTTAATAATATTTACTTCTACTCCCTGTTCCTTAATATTTATAAAATTATTATTAAATTCATTTTTGATTTCTCGTCTACATATTTCAAGTTTATCATTAAAATTTCTTTCTTGATTTTCAATCTTATTTACTAACTCAGTTTTAACATCCCATAATTCTACTTTAACTTCCCCTCTTGAATTATTAATATCATGATTATTTTTGTCTAATTTTGAGTTTACATTTATTTTAAAATCATGATTTTCTTTAACTAAATTGTCTAATTTTGTATTCAACTCGGTTTTAAAATTTTCTAATTTTAAATTTAAATTTGCATTTTGATTATTTAATTTATAATTAATTTCATCCCTGTTTTCTTCTAATTTAAAATTAATTTCTGTTTTCAATTTATTAAAACTGGTATCTAACTCTTCTTTTTGACTATCTAATTTTAAATTCAACTCTGTATTAACATTATTCAATTCTGTTTCTAACTTCTCAAAATTATTTTTATTCTCATCCTTCATACTATCAAATTTTGTGTTAATATCTGTTTTAAAATCTTCTAATTTTTTATTATTTTGATCTAATTTTTTATTCTGAATATCAAATTTTGCATTCAAATCTTCTTTTTGAGTATCAAATTTTGCATTAAAATTCTCATTTTGGCTATCAAATTTTGCATTAAAATTCTCGTTTTGGCTATCAAATTTTGAATTCAATTTTGTTGTAAAATTATTAAAATTTCTATACATATCTTCATTTTGACTATCTAACCTCATACTTAAATCTATCTTAAAATCTTCATTTTCCTCAACTAAATGATCTAATTTAGCATTTAAATTTTCATTCTGATTATCAAATTTTGTACTTAAATTTTTATTTTGATTATCTAATTTAAAATTAAAATCTGTTTTTAAATTATTAAAATGATCCTTATTTTCAATTTTTACGTTATCTAATTCTGTTTTCACACTATTTAGATCCTTACTATTCTTATCCAATTTTAAATTTACGTTATTAATATCAGTTTTTAACTCTGTTCTTAAATTCTCATTATCTTTTTCTAACTTATCAAATCTTGTATTCATACCCATTAACATCGCAATTACCTTTGATAAATCTGATTCTCCCGTTTCACCTTTTTCTACCGAGAAACCTGCTTTATTTTTATCTGCCATTTTTGTTAAATTACTGTCTAATTTTATATTAACATTCTTGTTTTCCCTATTTATTCTCCTATTCCTTTCTTTATTAAAACATTCAATTTTCACTTGTATATTCCTTTTTCTTGCTTCTATACATTCATTTCTTATTCTATCACTTCTATCATTTACTTCTGAACCTAATTCTTCCTTTTCCTTTATTAAATCATTTATTTGTGTTAACATTCCACTTAATTCTAACTTAAATGACTCTGGCAGAGTTTCATACTCTTCCATTAGTTTTGACCACTCTAAATCGCTTATTTTCTCTTCTCTCCAACACGAAAATCTATTCGCCATCTTTTCAAATTTAATATCAAATTTTTCCTGCACTTTTGAATTTCTTATGCTTTAAAAATTTCTTGTCCGTATGAAGCAAAAATTTCTTCATATAACTTTACAATAATAATTAAATCAAATTAAATATGAATATGCAACCCTCAGAATAACACAGCCACACGACTTTGGGCGCCAAATTTATGTTGTGTAATCAAGGTGACCACAGAACAATTTTATTGAACTTGTCTCGAACTCGCCACACGTTGGGACAGCCAAAATAATTAATTACCTCTGAAATGCCCCACATTACTGGGCTCCAAAAATATGTTATGTTCTCTGATTGAAAACATACATTTTAATTGAACTTATTATGTGTTGTGTGCAGATGTGTGTGTGAATACATAAAACCAAATACCAAATAAATATTCCGTATCTAAACCACCTGCAAAAAACAAACACCAACAACAAATTCATCACATTCCAAAATACATGAACGAAAATTCATAACAAGCTCAATTTAAGTTTTTTACATGGGTTCTAGCTGTAGTTAGGATTCAAAAGATTGCAATAATTTAATGTTGACAAATAAACTTTTGATAACTGAATAGTGAATAAATTTAAAATCATACGTTCACAATAAAAATTCATCAAGTTTCGAATTAACAATTACTTCATAAAATTTTCAATATTTAATCTGACTTTATAAAAATTACCTTATTAACAATTACAACAATCAAAATTCAAATTAATTTTATAAAAACACAAAAAAAAATTATTTAATTGACTTATCTGGTGACTTCTTAAAATCCGGGTAAATCTTGGTGAAGGTCGAAGTTTGGCACAGCTGCATTGATAATCAGCTGTTCTGCGTTGATGCCCATGAATTCCAACCCCAACACTCTCAATGGTAAGTCTTTGTATTTTTACTTGTCTTTATAATTTTTATCACTGTTTAAATTTCACTAATTAATCACTGTTTAAATTTCCAGGTTCCTTGTTTTAGATTAAGGATTACCCTTCAAATACGTAGGTAAATAAAACGATGTTTTATTCAAATAACAATTTAACTAATTTTATTTTCAACGAAGAAAATTCACATTACATTTATTTAATAACCCACTTGGTTTAATTATCAACGTTTACATAAATGTAAATATTATTGTTATTATTACACTCAAATTTTCTTTACGACTATTTATTATTAGTAAATTTTACTAGTACTTTCTTATTATTTATTTTAATTGGTTTTGTTTATTTTAATTCACTTCATTTTACACTTTTAATTTAAATCATTCTTAGATCACGTGATATCTGTTTCACCACATTTCAGTTGCTACCCGATATTCATCTGTCTTATTGTTCTAGAATAAAAACAAAAGAACTCTACTACGTCATAATAACAAACTTTGGGAGCGTTTTAGATACGTGCATCCCCAATGGATTTTTACGAGCAACTGCCGTATTTTCTTTTGTTAAAACCAAGTAAAATAAATAAATCTAGCCAATTTTCAAACCATCTTTAACTTTAATTACTTATTTACGCTTAATTATTAATCAAAATTTATTATTTACTAAATGAAAATTATTTATACTAACTAAACTTAACTTTTAATTTACATTTTTATTTAAACTAAACCTATTTAAACTTAACTTTAAAGAAAAAGTTTCTTTACTTCGTTTTTGGTTTAAAACTCTACTTGATTTACCTATTTTTCAAAATTATTAATAACTAAACTAAAAACTATGTAATTATATTAATTATGACAAAATAATGAGATTTTGTCTCTTATCAATTTTCTCTAAAATTATCAGTTTGGCTGATAATTGCATTTGAAATCTGACGTTTACTTAAATTTACATTTTTATTGATAATTTCAATAATTCTTGCTTTTAACATTTAAATTCTTGACAAAATTAAATCTTATATGCTCTAAAACATTTTAGTTATGTTTTATACCTTGTCTCAACCTTTTAAAATAAGAAATTTGTAACTTTCTATTTTTCACATACATTTGTCCTTGAAATTTACCTTTTTCAGATAATACGTTATGATTTTAACTTTAATCATTATTTCTAGCACAATAAACTGATCTAAGTGTTCCAAAAGACTACTTTATTAAGAAAAATCAGCCTTGTACTGTAAATTGAAATAAAAATCTGGATATTTGAATTTCTATCCTTCATTGTCAACTTTAAATATCGTTTTTATAACTTAATTGTTGTTAATATCTACTTTATTGTAATTAACTTGTATTAATAAATCATAAACAATTAATAAAATGATTTTACATCACAAATCAACTTGGTATTCAATTTTATATACTTGGTGTATGTAAAATTGTGTTAATAAAATGTTCATAAAGTGTATAAACTTGTTTGTGTTTATTGTATGGATGTATTAGTGTTATATAAAATGTTTTATGCTCAAAATACACAACAATATATTGGGATTGCTTAAGCAGTACGGAATAAGTGAATGTAATCCGGTTACGACACTATCGGAAGTGAATTGGCATTTTGATGTTACAAGTGAGGAAAATGCACACGAAAAGTATCTAAATGGACTTGGTTTTGACTCCAAAGATAATGAATGAATATCTGACGTGCAGATTGAAAGGGCGTGTTGGAAATCTGTGTATGTTCCGTCGACAATCTTCACGTATTTTATATTTAGTCTAGTGTGCATAATAATGTTAATTGACATTATATAGTTTGTCATAGTTTGTCCGAATAAAAGGTTGTCACTCTTATAAATTTAACTACGTCTCAGTCTATCTCTGGTCTACCACCTCTTTATAATAACGAATAAAATCGAATTTATTAATTTTTGGTAATTTTAAAAAAGAGAGATTTTTATAATTGCCAGATTAAAAATGCGAGATTTTTATAATTGCCCAGGCTAAACCGTAGGAGATACAAATTTCTAAATATGCTTATTATGGTTTCAGACGTCGTTCTATACAGCTAAAATGAATTTAAAACGAATTTATTAATTTAGGTAATTTTATAAATGCGAGATTTTTATAATTCTGCAGGCTAAACCGTAGGTGATACAAATTTCTAAATGTCCTTATTATTACTTAAGACGTCGTTCTATGCAGCTAAAATGAGTTTAAATCGAATTTATTAATTTTTGGTAATTTTATAAATGCGAGATTTTTATAATTCTGCAGGCTAAACCGTAGGTGATACAAATTTCTAAATGTCCTTATTATTACTTAAGACGTCGTTCTATGCAGCTAAAATGAATTTAAAACGAATTTATTAATTTTTGGTAATTTTATAAATGCGAGATTTTTATAATTCTGCAGGCTAAACCGTAGGTGATACAAATTTCTAAATGTCCTTATTATTACTTAAGACGTCGTTCTATGCAGCTAAAATGAGTTTAAATCGAATTTATTAATTTTTGGTAATTTTAAAAAAGACAGATTTTTATAATTGTCAGATTAAAAATGCGAGATTTTTATAATTGCCCAGGCTAAACTGTAGGAGATACAAATTTCTAAATATGCTTATTATGGTTTCAGACGTCGTTCTATACAGCTAAAATGAATTTAAAACGAATTTATTAATTTTTGGTAATTTTATAAATGCGAGATTTTTATAATTCTGCAGGCTAAACCGTAGGTGATACAAATTTCTAAATGTCCTTATTATTACTTAAGACGTCGTTCTATACAGCTAAAATGAGTTTAAATCGAATTTATTAATTTTTGGTAATTTTAAAAAAGACAGATTTTTATAATTGCCAGATTAAAAATGCGAGATTTTTATAATTGCCCAGGCTAAACTGTAGGAGATACAAATTTCTAAATATGCTTATTATGGTTTCAGACGTCGTTCTATGCAGCTAAAATGAATTTAAAACGAATTTATTAATTTTTGGTAATTTTATAAATGCGAAATTTTTATAATTCTGCAGGCTAAACCGTAGGTGATACAAATTTCTAAATGTCCTTATTATTACTTAAGACGTCGTTCTATGCAGCTAAAATGAGTTTAAATCGAATTTATTAATTTTTGATAATTTTAAAAAAGAGAGATTTTTATAATTGCCAGATTAAAAATGCGAGATTTTTATAATTGCCCAGGCTAAACTGTAGGAGATACAAATTTCTAAATATGCTTATTATGGTTTCAGACGTCGTTCTATGCAGCTAAAATGAATTTAAAACGAATTTATTAATTTTTGGTAATTTTATAAATGCGAGATTTTTATAATTCTGCAGGCTAAACCGTAGGTGATACAAATTTCTAAATGTCCTTATTATTACTTAAGACGTCGTTCTATACAGCTAAAATGAGTTTAAATCGAATTTATTAATTTTTGGTAATTTTATAAATGCGAGATTTTTATAATTCTGCAGGCTAAACCGTAGGTGATACAAATTTCTAAATGTCCTTATTATTACTTAAGACGTCGTTCTATGCAGCTAAAATGAGTTTAAATCGAATTTATTAATTTTTGGTAATTTTAAAAAAGACAGATTTTTATAATTGTCAGATTAAAAATGCTAGATTTTTATAATTGCCCAGGCTAAACTGTAGGAGATACAAATTTCTAAATATGCTTATTATTGTTTCAGACGTCGTTCTATGCAGCTAAAATGAATTTAAAACGAATTTATTAATTTTTGGTAATTTTATAAATGCGAGATTTTTATAATTCTGCAGGCTAAACCGTAGGTGATACAAATTTCTAAATGGCCTTATTATTACTTAAGACGTCGTTCTATACAGCTAAAATGAGTTTAAATCGAATTTATTAATTTTTGATAATTTTAAAAAAGAGAGATTTTTATAATTGCCAGATTAAAAATGCGAGATTTTTATAATTGCCCAGGCTAAACTGTAGGAGATACAAATTTCTAAATATGCTTATTATGGTTTCAGACGTCGTTCTATGCAGCTAAAATGAATTTAAAACGAATTTATTAATTTTTGGTAATTTTATAAATGCGAGATTTTTATAATTCTGCAGGCTAAACCGTAGGTGATACAAATTTCTAAATGTCCTTATTATTACTTAAGACGTCGTTCTATGCAGCTAAAATGAGTTTAAATCGAATTTATTAATTTTTGGTAATTTTAAAAAAGACAGATTTTTATAATTGCCAGATTAAAAATGCGAGATTTTTATAATTGCCCAGGCTAAACTGTAGGAGATACAAATTTCTAAATATGCTTATTATGGTTTCAGACGTCGTTCTATACAGCTAAAATGAATTTAAAACGAATTTATTAATTTTTGGTAATTTAATAAATGCGTGATTTTTATAATTCTGCAGGCTAAACCGTAGGTGATACAAATTTCTAAATGTCCTTATTATTACTTAAGACGTCGTTCTATGCAGCTAAAATGAGTTTATGCCGAATTTATTAATTTTTGGTAATTTTAAAAAAGAGAGATTTTTATAATTGCCAGATTAAAAATGCGAGACTTTTATAATTGCCCAGGCTAAACTGTAGGAGATACAAATTTCTAAATATGCTTATTATGGTTTCACACGTCGTTATATGCAGCTAGAATGAATTTAAAACGAATTTATTAATTTTTGGTAATTTTATAAATGCGAGATTTTTATAATTCTGCAGGCTAAACCGTAGGTGATACAAATTTCTAAATGTCCTTATTATTATTTAAGACGTCGTTCTATGCAGCTAAAATGAGTTTAAATCGAATTTATAAATTTTTGGTAATTTTAAAAAAGACAGATTTTTATAATTGCCAGATTAAAAATGCGAGATTTTTATAATTGCCCAGGCTAAACTGTAGGAGATACAAATTTCTAAATATGCTTATTATGGTTTGAGACGTCGTTCTATACAGCTAAAATGAGTTTAAATCGAATTTATTAATTTTTGGTAATTTTAAAAAAGAGAGATTTTTATAATTGCCAGATTAAAAATGCGAGATTTTTATAATTGCCCAGGCTAAACTGTAGGAGATACGCATTTCTAAATATGCTTATTATGGTTTCAGACGTCGTTCTATACAGCTAAAATGTATTTAAAACGAATTTATTAATTTTTGGTAATTTTATAAATGCGAAATTTTTATAATTCCCCAGGCTAAACCGTAGGTGATACAAATTTCTAAATGTCCTTATTATTATTTAAGACGTCGTTCTATGCAGCTAAAATGAGTTTAAATCGAATTTATTAATTTTTGGTAATTTTAAAAAAGACAGATTTTTATAATTGCCAGATTAAAAATGCGAGATTTTTATAATTGCCCAGGCTAAACTGTAGGAGATACAAATTTCTAAATATGCTTATTATGGTTTCAGACGTCGTTCTATGCAGCTAAAATGAGTTTAAATCGAATTTATTAATTTTTGGTAATTTTAAAAAAGAGAGATTTTTATAATTGCCAGATTAAAAATGCGAGATTTTTATAATTGCCCAGGCTAAACTGTAGGAGATACGAATTTCGAAATATGCTTATTATGGTTTCAGACTTCGTTCTATACAGCTAAAATGAATTTAAAACGAATTTATTAATTTTTGGTAATTTTATAAATGCGAGATTTTTATAATTCCCCAGGCTAAACCGTAGGTGATACAAATTTCTAAATGTCCTTATTATTATTTAAGACGTCGTTCTATGCAGCTAAAATGAGTTTAAATCGAATTTATTAATTTTTGGTAATTTTAAAAAAGAGAGATTTTTATAATTGCCAGATTAAAAATGCGAGATTTTTATAATTGCCCGGGCTAAACCGTAGGAGATACAAATTTCTAAATATGCTTATTATGGTTTCAGACGTCGTTCTATGCAGCTAAAATGAATTTAAAACGAATTTATTAATTTTTGGTAATTTTATAAATGCGAGATTTTTATAATTCTGCAGGCTAAACCGTAGGTGATACAAATTTCTAAATGTCCTTATTATTACTTAAGACGTTGTTCTATGCAGCTAAAATGAGTTTAAATCGAATTTATTAATTTTTGGTAATTTTATAAATGCGAGATTTTTATAATTCTGCAGGCTAAGCCGTAGGTGATACAAATTTCTAAATGTCCTTATTATTACTTAAGACGTCGTTCTATGCAGCTAAAATGAGTTTAAATCGAATTTATTAATTTTTGGTAATTTTAAAAAAGACAGATTTTTATTATTGCCAGATTAAAAATGCGAGATTTTTATAATTGCCCAGGCTAAACTGTAGGAGATACAAATTTCTAAATATGCTTATTATGGTTTCAGACGTCGTTCTATGCAGCTAAAATGAATTTAAAACGAATTTATTAATTTTTGGTAATTTTATAAATGCGAGATTTTTATAATTCCCCAGGCTAAACCGTAGGTGATACAAATTTCTAAATGTCCTTATTATTATTATTTAAGACGTCGTTCTATGCAGCTAAAATGAGTTTAAATCGAATTTATTAATTTTTGGTAATTTTAAAAAAGACAGATTTTTATAATTGCCAGATTAAAAATACGAGATTTTTATAATTGCCCAGGCTAAACTGTAGGAGATACAAATTTCTAAATATGCTTATTATGGTTTCAGACGTCGTTCTATGCAGCTAAAATGAATTTAAAACGAATTTATTAATTTTTGGTAATTTTATAAATGCGAGCTTTTATAATTCTGCAGGCTAAACCGTAGGTGATACAAATTTCTAAATGTCCTTATTATTACTTAAGACGTCGTTCTATTCAGCTAAAATGAGTTTAAAACGAATTTATTAATTTTTGGTAATTTTATAAATGCGAGATTTTTATAATTCCCCAGGCTAAACCGTAGGTGATACAAATTTCTAAATGTCATTATTATTTAAGACGTCCTTCTATGCAGCTAAAATGAGTTTAAATCGAATTTATTAATTTTTGGTAATTTTAAAAAAGAGAGATTTTTATAATTGCCAGATTAAAAATGCGAGATTTTTATAATTGCCCAGGCTAAACCGTAGGAGATACAAATTTCTAAATATGCTTATTATGGTTTCAGACGTCGTTCTATACAGCTAAAATGAATTTAAAACGAATTTATTAATTTAGGTAATTTTATAAATGCGAGATTTTTATAATTCTGCAGGCTAAACCGTAGGTGATACAAATTTCTAAATGTCCTTATTATTACTTAAGACGTCGTTCTATGCAGCTAAAATGAGTTTAAATCGAATTTATTAATTTTTGGTAATTTTATAAATGCGAGATTTTTATAATTCTGCAGGCTAAACCGTAGGTGATACAAATTTCTAAATGTCCTTATTATTACTTAAGACGTCGTTCTATGCAGCTAAAATGAGTTTAAATCGAATTTATTAATTTTTTGTAATTTTAAAAAAGACAGATTTTTATAATTGCCAGATTAAAAATGCGAGATTTTTATAATTGCCCAGGCTAAACTGTAGGAGATACAAATTTCTAAATATGCTTATTGTGGTTTCAGACGTCGTTCTATGCAGCTAAAATGAATTTAAAACGAATTTATTAATTTTTGGTAATTTTATAAATGCGAGATTTTTATAATTCTGCAGGCTAAACCGTAGGTGATACAAATTTCTAAATGTCCTTATTATTACTTAAGACGTCGTTCTATGCAGCTAAAATGAGTTTAAATCGAATTTATTAATTTTTGGTAATTTTAAAAAAGACAGATTTTTATAATTGTCAGATTAAAAATGCGAGATTTTTATAATTGCCCAGGCTAAACTGTAGGAGATACAAATTTCTAAATATGCTTATTATGGTTTCAGACGTCGTTCTATACAGCTAAAATGAATTTAAAACGAATTTATTAATTTTTGGTAATTTTATAAATGCGAAATTTTTATAATTCTGCAGGCTAAACCGTAGGTGATACAAATTTCTAAATGTCCTTATTATTACTTAAGACGTCGTTCTATACAGCTAAAATGAGTTTAAATCGAATTTATTAATTTTTGGTAATTTTAAAAAAGACAGATTTTTATAATTGCCAGATTAAAAATGCGAGATTTTTATAATTGCCCAGGCTAAACTGTAGGAGATACAAATTTCTAAATATGCTTATTATGGTTTCAGACGTCGTTCTATGCAGCTAAAATGAATTTAAAACGAATTTATTAATTTTTGGTAATTTTATAAATGCGAAATTTTTATAATTCTGCAGGCTAAACCGTAGGTGATACAAATTTCTAAATGTCCTTATTATTACTTAAGACGTCGTTCTATGTAGCTAAAATGAGTTTAAATCGAATTTATTAATTTTTGATAATTTTAAAAAAGAGAGATTTTTATAATTGCCAGATTAAAAATGCGAGATTTTTATAATTGCCCAGCCTAAACTGTAGGAGATACAAATTTCTAAATATGCTTATTATGGTTTCAGACGTCGTTCTATGCAGCTAAAATGAATTTAAAACGAATTTATTAATTTTTGGTAATTTTATAAATGCGAGATTTTTATAATTCTGCAGGCTAAACCGTAGGTGATACAAATTTCTAAATGTCCTTATTATTACTTAAGACGTCGTTCTATACAGCTAAAATGAGTTTAAATCGAATTTATTAATTTTTGGTAATTTTATAAATGCGAGATTTTTATAATTCTGCAGGCTAAACCGTAGGTGATACAAATTTCTAAATGTCCTTATTATTACTTAAGACGTCGTTCTATGCAGCTAAAATGAGTTTAAATCGAATTTATTAATTTTTGGTAATTTTAAAAAAGACAGATTTTTATAATTGTCAGATTAAAAATGCGAGATTTTTATAATTGCCCAGGCTAAACTGTAGGAGATACAAATTTCTAAATATGCTTATTATTGTTTCAGACGTCGTTCTATGCAGCTAAAATGAATTTAAAACGAATTTATTAATTTTTGGTAATTTTATAAATGCGAGATTTTTATAATTCTGCAGGCTAAACCGTAGGTGATACAAATTTCTAAATGTCCTTATTATTACTTAAGACGTCGTTCTATACACCTAAAATGAGTTTAAATCGAATTTATTAATTTTTGATAATTTTAAAAAAGAGAGATTTTTATAATTGCCAGATTAAAAATGCGAGATTTTTATAATTGCCCAGGCTAAACTGTAGGAGATACAAATTTCTAAATATGCTTATTATGGTTTCAGACGTCGTTCTATGCAGCTAAAATGAATTTAAAACGATTTTATTAATTTTTGGTAATTTTATAAATGCCAGATTTTTATAATTCTGCAGGCTAAACCGTAGGTGATACAAATTTCTAAATGTCCTTATTATTACTTAAGACGTCGTTCTATGCAGCTAAAATGAGTTTAAATCGAATTTATTAATTTTTGGTAATTTTAAAAAAGACAGATTTTTATAATTGCCAGATTAAAAATGCGAGATTTTTATAATTGCCCAGGCTAAACTGTAGGAGATACAAATTTCTAAATATGCTTTGAGACGTCGTTCTATGCAGCTAAAATGAGTTTAAATCGAATTTATTAATTTTTGGTAATTTTAAAAAAGAGAGATTTTTATAATTGCCAGATTAAAAATGCGAGATTTTTATAATTGCCCAGGCTAAACTGTAGGAGATACAAATTTCTAAATATGCTTATTATGGTTTCAGACGTCGTTCTATGCAGCTAAAATGAATTTAAAACGAATTTATTAATTTTTGGTAATTTTATAAATGCGAAATTTTTATAATTCTGCAGGCTAAACCGTAGGTGATACAAATTTCTAAATGTCCTTATTATTACTTAAGACGTCGTTCTATGCAGCTAAAATGAGTTTAAATCGAATTTATTAATTTTTGATAATTTTAAAAAAGAGAGATTTTTATAATTGCCAGATTAAAAATGCGAGATTTTTATAATTGCCCAGCCTAAACTGTAGGAGATACAAATTTCTAAATATGCGTATTATGGTTTCAGACGTCGTTCTATGCAGCTAAAATGAATTTAAAACGAATTTATTAATTTTTGGTAATTTTATAAATGCGAGATTTTTATAATTCTGCAGGCTAAACCGTAGGTGATACAAATTTCTAAATGTCCTTATTATTACTTAAGACGTCGTTCTATACAGCTAAAATGAGTTTAAATCGAATTTATTAATTTTTGGTAATTTTATAAATGCGAGATTTTTATAATTCTGCAGGCTAAACCGTAGGTGATACAAATTTCTAAATGTCCTTATTATTACTTAAGACGTCGTTCTATGCAGCTAAAATGAGTTTAAATCGAATTTATTAATTTTTGGTAATTTTAAAAAAGACAGATTTTTATAATTGTCAGATTAAAAATGCGAGATTTTTATAATTGCCCAGGCTAAACTGTAGGAGGTACAAATTTCTAAATATGCTTATTATTGTTTCAGACGTCGTTCTATGCAGCTAAAATGAATTTAAAACGAATTTATTAATTTTTGGTAATTTTATAAATGCGAGATTTTTATAATTCTGCAGGCTAAACCGTAGGTGATACAAATTTCTAAATGTCCTTATTATTACTTAAGACGTCGTTCTATACAGCTAAAATGAGTTTAAATCGAATTTATTAATTTTTGATAATTTTAAAAAAGAGAGATTTTATAATTGCCAGATTAAAAATGCGAGATTTTTATAATTGCCCAGGCTAAACTGTAGGAGATACAAATTTCTAAATATGCTTATTATGGTTTCAGACGTCGTTCTATGCAGCTAAAATGAATTTAAAACGATTTTATTAATTTTTGGTAATTTTATAAATGCGAGATTTTTATAATTCTGCAGGCTAAACCGTAGGTGATACAAATTTCTAAATGTCCTTATTATTACTTAAGACGTCGTTCTATGCAGCTAAAATGAGTTTAAATCGAATTTATTAATTTTTGGTAATTTTAAAAATGACAGATTTTTATAATTGCCAGATTAAAAATGCGAGATTTTTATAATTGCCCAGGCTAAACTGTAGGAGATACAAATTTCTAAATATGCTTATTATGGTTTCAGACGTCGTTCTATACAGCTAAAATGAATTTAAAACGAATTTATTAATTTTTGGTAATTTTATAAATGCGAGATTTTTATAATTCTGCAGGCTAAACCGTAGGTGATACAAATTTCTAAATGACCTTATTATTACTTAAGACGTCGTTCTATGCAGCTAAAATGAGTTTATGCCGAATTTATTAATTTTTGGCAATTTTAAAAAAGAGAGATTTTTATAATTGCCAGATTAAAAATGCGAGACTTTTATAATTGCCCAGGCTAAACTGTAGGAGATACAAATTTCTAAATATGCTTATTATGGTTTCACACGTCGTTATATGCAGCTAGAATGAATTTAAAACGAATTTATTAATTTTTGGTAATTTTATAAATGCGAGATTTTTATAATTCTGCAGGCTAAACCGTAGGTGATACAAATTTCTAAATGTCCTTATTATTATTTAAGACGTCGTTCTATGCAGCTAAAATGAGTTTAAATCGAATTTATTAATTTTTGGTAATTTTAAAAAAGACAGATTTTTATAATTGCCAGATTAAAAATGCGAGATTTTTATAATTGCCCAGGCTAAACTGTAGGAGATACAAATTTCTAAATATGCTTATTATGGTTTGAGACGTCGTTCTATGCAGCTAAAATGAGTTTAAATCGAATTTATTAATTTTTGGTAATTTTAAAAAAGAGAGATTTTTATAATTGCCAGATTAAAAATGCGAGATTTTTATAATTGCCCAGGCTAAACTGTAGGAGATACGCAATTCTAAATATGCTTATTATGGTTTCAGACGTCGTTCTATACAGCTAAAATGTATTTAAAACGAATTTATTAATTTTTGGTAATTTTATAAATGCGTAATTTTTATAATTCCCCAGGCTAAACCGTAGGTGATACAAATTTCTAAATGTCCTTATTATTATTTAAGACGTCGTTCTATGCAGCTAAAATGAGTTTAAATCGAATTTATTAATTTTTGGTAATTTTAAAAAAGAGAGATTTTTATAATTGCCAGATTAAAAATGCGAGATTTTTATAATTGCCCAGGCTAAACCGTAGGAGATACAAATTTCTAAATATGCTTATTATGGTTTCAGACGTCGTTCTATGCAGCTAAAATGAATTTAAAACGAATTTATTAATTTTTGGTAATTTTATAAATGCGAGATTTTTATAATTCTGCAGGCTAAACCGTAGGTGATACAAATTTCTAAATGTCCTTATTATTACTTAAGACGTTGTTCTATGCAGCTAAAATGAGTTTAAATCGAATTTATTAATTTTTGGTAATTTTATAAATGCGAGATTTTTATAATTCTGCAGGCTAAACCGTAGGTGATACAAATTTCTAAATGTCCTTATTATTACTTAAGACGTCGTTCTATGCAGCTAAAATGAATTTAAACCGAATTTATTAATTTTTGGTAATTTTATAAATGCCAGATTTTTATAATTCCCCAGGCTAAACCGTAGGTGATAAAAATTTCTAAATATGCTTATTATGGTTTCAGACGTCGTTCTATACAGCTAAAATGAATTTAAACCGAATTTATTAATTTTTGGTAATTTTATAAATGCCAGATTTTTATAATTCCCCAGGCTAAACCGTAGGTGATAAAAATTTCTAAATGTCCTTATTATTATTTAAGACGTCGTTCTATGCAGCTAAAATGAGTTTAAGCCGAATTTATTTATTTTTGGTAATTTTAAAAAATAGATTTTTATTATTGCCAGATTAAAAATGCGAGATTTTTATAATTGCCCAGGCTAAACTGTAGGAGATACAAATTTCTAAATATGCTTATTATGGTTTTACACGTCGTTATATGCAGCTAGAATGAATATAAAACGAATTTATTAATTTTTGGTAATTTTATAAATGCGAGATTTTTATAATTCCCCAGGCTAAACCGTAGGTGATACAAATTTCTAAATGTCCTTATTATTATTTAAGACGTCGTTCTATGCAGCTAAATTGAGTTTAAATCGAATTTATTAATTTTTGGTAATTTTAAAGAAGAGAGATTTTTATAATTGCCAGATTAAAAATGCGAGATTTTTATAATTGCCCAGGCTAAACTGTAGGAGACACAAATTTCTAAATATGCTTATTATGGTTTCAGACGTCGTTCTATGCAGCTAAAATGAATTTAAAACGAATTTATTAATTTTTGGTAATTTTATAAATGCGAGATTTATATAATTCTGCAGGCTAAACCGTAGGTGATACAAATTTCTAAATGTCCTTATTATTACTTAAGACGTCGTTCTATGCAGCTAAAATGAGTTTAAATCGAATTTATTAATTTTTGGTAATTTTAAAAAAGACAGATTTTTATAATTGCCTGATTAAAAATGCGAAATTTTTATAATTGCCCAGGCTAAACTGTAGGAGATACAAATTTCTAAATATGCTTATTATGGTTTCAGACGTCGTTCTATACAGCTAAAATGAATTTAAAACGAATTTATTAATTTTTGGTAATTTTATAAATGCCAGATTTTTATAATTCTGCAGGCTAAACCGTAGGTGATACAAATTTCTAAATGTCCTTATTATTACTTAAGACGTCATTCTATGCAGCTAAAATGAGTTTAAATCGAATTTATTAATTTTTGGTAATTTTAAAAAAGAGAGATTTTTATAATTGCCAGATTAAAAATGCGAGACTTTTATAATTGCCCAGGCTAAACTGTAGGAGATACAAATTTCTAATTATGCTTATTATGGTTTCAGACGTCGTTCTATACAGCTAAAATGAATTTAAACCGAATTTATTAATTTTTGGTAATTTTATAAATGCCAGATTTTTATAATTCCCCAGGCTAAACCGTAGGTGATATAAATTTCTAAATGACCTTATTATTATTTAAGACGTCGTTCTATGCAGCTAAAATGAGTTTAAGCCGAATTTATTTATTTTTGGTAATTTTAAAAACGAGAGATTTTTATTATTGCCAGATTAAAAATGCGAGATTTTTATAATTGCCCAGGCTAAACTGTAGGAGATACAAATTTCTAAATATGCTTATTATGGTTTCACACGTCGTTATATGCAGCTAGAATGAATTTAAAACGAATTTATTAATTTTTGGTAATTTTATAAATGCGAGATTTTTATAATTCTGCAGGCTAAACCGTAGGTGATACAAATTTCTAAATGTCCTTATTATTATTTAAGACGTCGTTCTATGAAGCTAAAATGAGTTTAAATCGAATTTATTAATTTTTGGTAATTTTAAAAAAGACAGATTTTTATAATTGCCAGATTAAAAATGCGAGATTTTTATAATTGCCCAGGCTAAACTGTAGGAGATACGCATTTCTAAATATGCTTATTATGGTTTCAGACGTCGTTCTATACAGCTAAAATGAATTTAAAACGAATTTATTAATTTTTGGTAATTTTATAAATGCGAGATTTTTATAATTCCCCAGGCTAAACCGTAGGTGATACAAATTTCTAAATGTCCTTATTATTATTTAAGACGTCGTTCTATGCAGCTAAAATGAGTTTAAATCGAATTTATTAATTTTTGGTAATTTTAAAAAAGAGAGATTTTTATAATTGCCAGATTAAAAATGCGAGATTTTTATAATTGCCCAGGCTAAACCGTAGGAGATACAAATTTCTAAATATGCTTATTATGGTTTCAGACGTCGTTCTATACAGCTAAAATGAATTTAAAACGAATTTATTAATTTTTGGTAATTTTATAAATGCGAGATTTTTATAATTCTGCAGGCTAAACCGTAGGTGATACAAATTTCTAAATGTCCTTATTATTACTTAAGACGTTGTTCTATGCAGCTAAAATGAGTTTAAATCGAATTTATTAATTTTTGGTAATTTTATAAATGCGAGATTTTTATAATTCTGCAGGCTAAACCGTAGGTGATACAAATTTCTAAATGACCTTATTATTACTTAAGACGTCGTTCTATGCAGCTAAAATGAGTTTATGCCGAATTTATTAATTTTTGGCAATTTTAAAAAAGAGAGATTTTTATAATTGCCAGATTAAAAATGCGAGACTTTTATAATTGCCCAGGCTAAACTGTAGGAGATACAAATTTCTAAATATGCTTATTATGGTTTCACACGTCGTTATATGCAGCTAGAATGAATTTAAAACGAATTTATTAATTTTTGGTAATTTTATAAATGCGAGATTTTTATAATTCTGCAGGCTAAACCGTAGGTGATACAAATTTCTAAATGTCCTTATTATTATTTAAGACGTCGTTCTATGCAGCTAAAATGAGTTTAAATCGAATTTATTAATTTTTGGTAATTTTAAAAAAGACAGATTTTTATAATTGCCAGATTAAAAATGCGAGATTTTTATAATTGCCCAGGCTAAACTGTAGGAGATACAAATTTCTAAATATGCTTATTATGGTTTGAGACGTCGTTCTATGCAGCTAAAATGAGTTTAAATCGAATTTATTAATTTTTGGTAATTTTAAAAAAGAGAGATTTTTATAATTGCCAGATTAAAAATGCGAGATTTTTATAATTGCCCAGGCTAAACTGTAGGAGATACGCATTTCTAAATATGCTTATTATGGTTTCAGACGTCGTTCTATACAGCTAAAATGAATTTAAAACGAATTTATTAATTTTTGGTAATTTTATAAATGCGAGATTTTTATAATTCTGCAGGCTAAACCGTAGGTGATACAAATTTCTAAATGTCCTTATTATTACTTAAGACGTTGTTCTATGCAGCTAAAATGAGTTTAAATCGAATTTATTAATTTTTGGTAATTTTAAAAAAGAGAGATTTTTATAATTGCCAGATTAAAAATGCGAGATTTTTATAATTGCCCAGGCTAAACCGTAGGAGATACAAATTTCTAAATATGCTTATTATGGTTTCAGACGTCGTTCTATGCAGCTAAAATGAATTTAAAACGAATTTATTAATTTTTGGTAATTTTATAAATGCGAGATTTTTATAATTCTGCAGGCTAAACCGTAGGTGATACAAATTTCTAAATGTCCTTATTATTACTTAAGACGTTGTTCTATGCAGCTAAAATGAGTTTAAATCGAATTTATTAATTTTTGGTAATTTTATAAATGCGAGATTTTTATAATTCTGCAGGCTAAACCGTAGGTGATACAAATTTCTAAATGTCCTTATTATTACTTAAGACGTCGTTCTATGCAGCTAAAATGAGCTTAAATCGAATTTATTAATTTTTGGTAATTTTAAAAAAGACAGATTTTTATAATTGCCAGATTAAAAATGCGAGATTTTTATAATTGCCCAGGCTAAACTGTAGGTGATACAAATTTCTAAATATGCTTATTATGGTTTCAGACGTCGTTCTATACAGCTAAAATGAATTTAAACCGAATTTATTAATTTTTGGTAATTTTATAAATGCCAGATTTTTATAATTCCCCAGGCTAAACCGTAGGTGATAAAAATTTCTAAATGTCCTTATTATTATTTAAGACGTCGTTCTATGCAGCTAAAATGAGTTTAAGCCGAATTTATTTATTTTTGGTAATTTTAAAAAATAGATTTTTATTATTGCCAGATTAAAAATGCGAGATTTTTATAATTGCCCAGGCTAAACTGTAGGAGATACAAATTTCTAAATATGCTTATTATGGTTTTACACGTCGTTATATGCAGCTAGAATGAATATAAAACGAATTTATTAATTTTTGGTAATTTTATAAATGCGAGATTTTTATAATTCCCCAGGCTAAACCGTAGGTGATACAAATTTCTAAATGTCCTTATTATTATTTAAGACGTCGTTCTATGCAGCTAAATTGAGTTTAAATCGAATTTATTAATTTTTGGTAATTTTAAAAAAGAGAGATTTTTATAATTGCCAGATTAAAAATGCGAGATTTTTATAATTGCCCAGGCTAAACTGTAGGAGACACAAATTTCTAAATATGCTTATTATGGTTTCAGACGTCGTTCTATGCAGCTAAAATGAATTTAAAACGAATTTATTAATTTTTGGTAATTTTATAAATGCGAGATTTATATAATTCTGCAGGCTAAACCGTAGGTGATACAAATTTCTAAATGTCCTTATTATTACTTAAGACGTCGTTCTATGCAGCTAAAATGAGTTTAAATCGAATTTATTAATTTTTGGTAATTTTAAAAAAGACAGATTTTTATAATTGCCTGATTAAAAATGCGAAATTTTTATAATTGCCCAGGCTAAACTGTAGGAGATACAAATTTCTAAATATGCTTATTATGGTTTCAGACGTCGTTCTATACAGCTAAAATGAATTTAAAACGAATTTATTAATTTTTGGTAATTTTATAAATGCCAGATTTTTATAATTCTGCAGGCTAAACCGTAGGTGATACAAATTTCTAAATGTCCTTATTATTACTTAAGACGTCATTCTATGCAGCTAAAATGAGTTTAAATCGAATTTATTAATTTTTGGTAATTTTAAAAAAGAGAGATTTTTATAATTGCCAGATTAAAAATGCGAGACTTTTATAATTGCCCAGGCTAAACTGTAGGAGATACAAATTTCTAATTATGCTTATTATGGTTTCAGACGTCGTTCTATACAGCTAAAATGAATTTAAACCGAATTTATTAATTTTTGGTAATTTTATAAATGCCAGATTTTTATAATTCCCCAGGCTAAACCGTAGGTGATATAAATTTCTAAATGACCTTATTATTATTTAAGACGTCGTTCTATGCAGCTAAAATGAGTTTAAGCCGAATTTATTTATTTTTGGTAATTTTAAAAACGAGAGATTTTTATTATTGCCAGATTAAAAATGCGAGATTTTTATAATTGCCCAGGCTAAACTGTAGGAGATACAAATTTCTAAATATGCTTATTATGGTTTCACACGTCGTTATATGCAGCTAGAATGAATTTAAAACGAATTTATTAATTTTTGGTAATTTTATAAATGCGAGATTTTTATAATTCTGCAGGCTAAACCGTAGGTGATACAAATTTCTAAATGTCCTTATTATTATTTAAGACGTCGTTCTATGCAGCTAAAATGAGTTTAAATCGAATTTATTAATTTTTGGTAATTTTAAAAAAGACAGATTTTTATAATTGCCAGATTAAAAATGCGAGATTTTTATAATTGCCCAGGCTAAACTGTAGGAGATACGCATTTCTAAATATGCTTATTATGGTTTCAGACGTCGTTCTATACAGCTAAAATGAATTTAAAACGAATTTATTAATTTTTGGTAATTTTATAAATGCGAGATTTTTATAATTCCCCAGGCTAAACCGTAGGTGATACAAATTTCTAAATGTCCTTATTATTATTTAAGACGTCGTTCTATGCAGCTAAAATGAGTTTAAATCGAATTTATTAATTTTTGGTAATTTTAAAAAAGAGAGATTTTTATAATTGCCAGATTAAAAATGCGAGATTTTTATAATTGCCCAGGCTAAACCGTAGGAGATACAAATTTCTAAATATGCTTATTATGGTTTCAGACGTCGTTCTATACAGCTAAAATGAATTTAAAACGAATTTATTAATTTTTGGTAATTTTATAAATGCGAGATTTTTATAATTCTGCAGGCTAAACCGTAGGTGATACAAATTTCTAAATGTCCTTATTATTACTTAAGACGTTGTTCTATGCAGCTAAAATGAGTTTAAATCGAATTTATTAATTTTTGGTAATTTTATAAATGCGAGATTTTTATAATTGCCCAGGCTAAACTGTAGGAGATACAAATTTCTAAATGTCCTTATTATTATTTAAGACGTCGTTCTATGCAGCTAAAATGAGTTTAAATCGAATTTATTAATTTTTGGTAACTTTAAAAAAGAGAGATTTTTATAATTGCCAGATTAAAAATGCGAGACTTTTATAATTGCCCAGGCTAAACTGTAGGAGATACAAATTTCTAAATATGCTTATTATGGTTTCAGACGTCGTTCTATACAGCTAAAATGAATTTAAACCGAATTTATTAATTTTTGGTAATTTTATAAATGCCAGATTTTTATAATTCCCCAGGCTAAACCGTAGGTGATAAAAATTTCTAAATGACCTTATTATTATTTAAGACGTCGTTCTATGCAGCTAAAATGAGTTTAAGCCGAATTTATTTATTTTTGGTTATTTTAAAAAAGAGAGATTTTTATTATTGCCAGATTAAAAATGCGAGATTTTTATAATTGCCCAGGCTAAACTGTAGGAGATACAAATTTCTAAATATGCTTATTATGGTTTCACACGTCTTTCTATGCAGCTAGAATGAATTTAAAACGAATTTATTAATTTTTGGTAATTTTATAAATGCGAGATTTTTATAATTCCCCAGGCTAAACCGTAGGTGATACAAATTTCTAAATGTCCTTATTATTATTTAAGACGTCGTTCTATGCAGCTAAAATGAGTTTAAATCGAATTTATTAATTTTTGGTAATTTTAAAAAAGAGAGATTTTTATAATTGCCAATTAAAAATGCGAGATTTTTATAATTGCCCAGGCTAAACCGTAGGAGATACAAATTTCTAAATATGCTTATTATGGTTTCAGACGTCGTTCTATACAGCTAAAATGAATTTAAAACGAATTTATTAATTTTTGGTAATTTTATAAATGCGAGATTTTTATAATTCTGCAGGCTAAACCGTAGGTGATACAAATTTCTAAATGTCCTTATTATTACTTAAGACGTTGTTCTATGCAGCTAAAATGAGTTTAAATCGAATTTATTAATTTTTGGTAATTTTATAAATGCGGGATTTTTATAATTGCCCAGGCTAAACTGTAGGAGATACAAATTTCTAAATGTCCTTATTATTATTTAAGACGTCGTTCTATGCAGCTAAAATGAGTTTAAATCGAATTTATTAATTTTTGGTAATTTTAAAAAAGAGAGATTTTTATAATTGCCAGATTAAAAATGCGAGACTTTTATAATTGCCCAGGCTAAACTGTAGGAGATACAAATTTCTAAATATTCTTATTATGGTTTCAGACGTCGTTCGATACAGCTAAAATGAATTTAAACCGAATTTATTAATTTTTGGTAATTTTATAAATGCCAGATTTTTATAATTCCCCAGGCTAAACCGTAGGTGATAAAAATTTCTAAATGACCTTATTATTATTTAAGACGTCGTTCTATGCAGCTAAAATGAGTTTAAGCCGAATTTATTTATTTTTGGTAATTTTAAAAAAGAGAGATTTTTATTATTGCCAGATTAAAAATGCGAGATTTTTATAATTGCCCAGGCTAAACTGTAGGAGATACAAATTTCTAAATATGCTTATTATGGTTTCACACGTCTTTCTATGCAGCTAGAATGAATTTAAAACGAATTTATTAATTTTTGGTAATTTTATAAATGCGAGATTTTTATAATTCCCCAGGCTAAACCGTAGGTGATACAAATTTCTAAATGTCCTTATTATTATTTAAGACGTCGTTCTATGCAGCTAAAATGAGTTTAAATCGAATTTATTAATTTTTGGTAATTTTAAAAAAGACAGATTTTTATAATTGCCAGATTAAAAATGGGAGATTTTTATAATTGCCCAGGCTAATCTGTAGGAGATACAAATTTCTAAATATGCTTATTATGGTTTCAGACCTCGTTCTATGCAGCTAAAATGAGTTTAAATCGAATTTATTTATTTTTGGTAATTTTAAAAAAGAGAGATTTTTATTATTGCCAGATTAAAAATGCGAGATTTTTATAATTGCCCAGGCTAAACTGTAGGAGATACAAATTTCTAAATATGCTTATTATGGTTTCACACGTCTTTCTATGCAGCTAGAATGAATTTAAAACGAATTTATTAATTTTTGGTAATTTTATAAATGCGAGATTTTTATAATTCCCCAGGCTAAACCGTAGGTGATACAAATTTCTAAATGTCATTATTATTTAAGACGTCGTTCTATGCAGCTAAAATGAGTTTAAATCGAATTTATTAATTTTTGGTAATTTTAAAAAAGACAGATTTTTATAATTGCCAGATTAAAAATGGGAGATTTTTATAATTGCCCAGGCTAATCTGTAGGAGATACAAATTTCTAAATATGCTTATTATGGTTTCACACGTCGTTATATGCAGCTAGAATGAATTTAAATCGAATTTATTAATTTTTGGTAATTTTATAAATGCGAGATTTTTATAATTCTGCAGGCTAAGCCGTAGGTGATACAAATTTCTAAATGTCCTTATTATTATTTAAGACGTCGTTCTATGCAGCTAAAAAGAGTTTAAATCGAATTTATTAATTTTTGGTAATTTTAAAAAAGACAGATTTTTATAATTGCCAGATTAAAAATGCGAGATTTTTATAATTGCCCAGGCTAAACTGTAGGAGATACAAATTTCTAAATATGCTTATTATGGTTTCAGACGTCGTTCTATGCAGCTAAAATGAGTTTAAATCGAATTTATTAATTTTTGGTAATTTTAAAAAAGAGAGATTTTTATAATTGCCAGATTAAAATTGCGAGATTTTTATAATTACCCAGGCTAAACTGTAGGAGATACGCTTTTCTAAATATGCTTATTATGGTTTCAGACGTCGTTCTATACAGCTAAAATGAATTTAAAACGAATTTATTAATTTTTGGTAATTTTATAATTGCGAGATTTTTATAATTCCCCAGGCTAAACCGTAGGTGATACAAATTTCTAAATGTCCTTATTATTATTTAAGACGTCGTTCTATGCAGCTAAAATGAGTTTAAATCGAATTTATTAATTTTTGGTAATTTTATAAATGCGAGATTTTTATAATTCTGCAGGCTAAACCGTAGGTGATACAAATTTCTAAATGTCCTTATTATTACTTAAGACGTCGTTCTATGCAGCTAAAATGAGTTTAAATCGAATTTATTAATTTTTGGTAATTTTAAAAAAGACAGATTTTTATAATTTCCAGATTAAAGATGCGAGATTTTTATAATTGCCCAGGCTAAACTGTAGGAGATACAAATTTCTAAATATGCTTATTATGGTTTCAGACGTCGTTCTATGCAGCTAAAATGAATTTAAAACGAATTTATTAATTTTTGGTAATTTTATAAATGCGAGATTTTTATAATTCTGCAGGCTAAACCGTAGGTGATACAAATTTCTAAATGTCCTTATTATTATTTAAGACGTCGTTCTATGCAGCTAAAATGAGTTTAAGCCGAATTTATTTATTTTCGGTAATTTTAAAAAAGAGAGATTTTTATTATTGCCAGATTAAAAATGCGAGATTTTTATAATTACCCAGGCTAAACTGTAGGAGATACGCTTTTCTAAATATGCTTATTATGGTTTCAGACGTCGTTCTATACAGCTAAAATGAATTTAAAACGAATTTATTAATTTTTGGTAATTTTATAATTGCGAGATTTTTATAATTCCCCAGGCTAAACCGTAGGTGATACAAATTTCTAAATGTCCTTATTATTATTTAAGACGTCGTTCTATGCAGCTAAAATGAGTTTAAATCGAATTTATTGATTTTTGGTAATTTTAAAAAAGAGAGATTTTTATAATTGCCAGATTAAAAATGCGAGATTTTTATAATTGCCCAGGCTAAACCGTAGGAGATACAAATTTCTAAATATGCTTATTATGGTTTCAGACGTCGTTCTATGCAGCTAAAATGAATTTAAAACGAATTTATTAATTTTTGGTAATTTTATAAATGCGAGATTTTTATAATTCTGCAGGCTAAACCGTAGGTGATACAAATTTCTAAATGTCATTATTACTTAAGACGTCGTTCTATGCAGCTAAAATGAATTTAAATCGAATTTATTAATTTTTGGTAATTTTATAAATGCGAGATTTTTATAATTCTGCAGGCTAAACCGTAGGTGATACAAATTTCTAAATGTCCTTATTATTACTTAAGACGTCGTTCTATGCAGCTAAAATGAGTTTAAATCGAATTTATTAATTTTTGGTAATTTTAAAAAAGACAGATTTTTATAATTTCCAGATTAAAGATGCGAGATTTTTATAATTGCCCAGGCTAAACTGTAGGAGATACAAATTTCTAAATATGCTTATTATGGTTTCAGACGTCGTTCTATGCAGCTAAAATGAATTTAAAACGAATTTATTAATTTTTGGTAATTTTATAAATGCGAGATTTTTATAATTCTGCAGGCTAAACCGTAGGTGATACAAATTTCTAAATGTCCTTATTATTATTTAAGACGTCGTTCTATGCAGCTAAAATGAGTTTAAATCGAATTTATTAATTTTTGGTAATTTTAAAAAAGAGAGATTTTTGTAATTGCCAGATTAAAAATGCGAGATTTTTATAATTGCCCAGGCTAAACTGTAGGAGATACAAATTTCTAAATATGCTTATTATGGTTTCAGACGTCGTTCTATACAGCTAAAATGAATTTAAAACGAATTTATTAATTTTTGGTAATTTTATAAATGCGAGATTTTTATAATTCTGCAGGCTAAACCGTAGGTGATGCAAATTTCTAAATGTCCTTATTATTACTTAAGACGTCGTTCTATGCAGCTAAAATGAGTTTAAATCGAATTTATTAATTTTTGGTAATTTTAATAAAGACAGATTTTTATAATTGCCTGATTAAAAATGCAAGATTTTTATAATTGCCCAGGCTAAACTGTAGGAGATACAAATTTCTAAATATGCTTATTATGGTTTCAGACGTCGTTCTATACAGCTAAAATGAATTTAAAACGAATTTATTAATTTTTGGTAATTTTATAAATGCGAGATTTTTATAATTCTGCAGGCTAAACCGTAGGTGATACAAATTTCTAAATGTCTTTATTATTACTTAAGACGTCATTCTATGCAGCTAAAATGAGTTTAAATCGAATTTATTAATTTTTGGTAATTTTAAAAAAGAGATTTTTATAATTGCCAGATTAAAAATGCGAGACTTTTATAATTGCCCAGGCTAAACTGTAGGAGATACAAATTTCTAAATATGCTTATTATGGTTTCAGACGTCGTTCTATACAGCTAAAATGAATTTAAACCGAATTTATTAATTTTTGGTAATTTTATAAATGCCAGATTTTTATAATTCCCCAGGCTAAACCGTAGGTGATAAAAATTTCTAAATGACCTTATTATTATTTAAGACGTCGTTCTATGCAGCTAAAATGAGTTTAAGCCGAATTTATTTATTTTCGGTAATTTTAAAAAAGAGAGATTTTTATTATTGCCAGATTAAAAATGCGAGATTTTTATAATTGCCCAGGCTAAACTGTAGGAGATACAAATTTCTAAATATGCTTATTATGGTTTCACACGTCTTTCTATGCAGCTAGAATGAATTTAAAACGAATTTATTAATTTTTGGTAATTTTATAAATGCGAGATTTTTATAATTCCCCAGGCTAAACCGTAGGTGATACAAATTTCTAAATGCCCTTATTATTATTTAAGACGTCGTTCTATGCAGCTAAAATGAGTTTAAATCGAATTTATTAATTTTTGGTAATTTTATAAATGCCAGATTTTTATAATTCCCCAGGCTAAACCGTAGGTGATAAAAATTTCTAAATGTCCTTATTATTATTTAAGACGTCGTTCTATGCAGCTAAAATGACTTTAAGCCGAATTTATTTATTTTTGGTAATTTTAAAAAAGAGAGATTTTTATTATTGCCAGATTAAAAATGCAAGATTTTTATAATTGCCCAGGCCTGTAGGAGATACAAATTTCTAAATATGCTTATTATGGTTTCACACGTCGTTATATGCAGCTAGAATGAATTTAAAACGAATTTATTAATTTTTGGTAATTTTATAAATGCGAGATTTTTATAATTCTGCAGGCTAAACCGTAGGTGATACAAATTTCTAAATGTCCTTATTATTACTTAAGACGTCGTTCTATGCAGCTAAAATGAGTTTAAATCGAATTTATTAATTTTTGGTAATTTTAAAAAAGACAGATTTTTATAATTTCCAGATTAAAGATGCGAGATTTTTATAATTGCCCAGGCTAAACTGTAGGAGATACAAATTTCTAAATATGCTTATTATGGTTTCAGACGTCGTTCTATACAGCTAAAATGAATTTAAAACGAATTTATTAATTTTTGGTAATTTTATAAATGCGAGATTTTTATAATTCTGCAGGCTAAACCGTAGGTGATACAAATTTCTAAATGTCTTTATTATTACTTAAGACGTCATTCTATGCAGCTAAAATGAGTTTAAATCGAATTTATTAATTTTTGGTAATTTTAAAAAAGAGATTTTTATAATTGCCAGATTAAAAATGCGAGACTTTTATAATTGCCCAGGCTAAACTGTAGGAGATACAAATTTCTAAATATGCTTATTATGGTTTCAGACGTCGTTCTATACAGCTAAAATGAATTTAAACCGAATTTATTAATTTTTGGTAATTTTATAAATGCCAGATTTTTATAATTCCCCAGGCTAAACCGTAGGTGATAAAAATTTCTAAATGACCTTATTATTATTTAAGACGTCGTTCTATGCAGCTAAAATGAGTTTAAGCCGAATTTATTTATTTTCGGTAATTTTAAAAAAGAGAGATTTTTATTATTGCCAGATTAAAAATGCGAGATTTTTATAATTGCCCAGGCTAAACTGTAGGAGATACAAATTTCTAAATATGCTTATTATGGTTTCACACGTCTTTCTATGCAGCTAGAATGAATTTAAAACGAATTTATTAATTTTTGGTAATTTTATAAATGCGAGATTTTTATAATTCCCCAGGCTAAACCGTAGGTGATACAAATTTCTAAATGCCCTTATTATTATTTAAGACGTCGTTCTATGCAGCTAAAATGAGTTTAAATCGAATTTATTAATTTTTGGTAATTTTATAAATGCCAGATTTTTATAATTCCCCAGGCTAAACCGTAGGTGATAAAAATTTCTAAATGTCCTTATTATTATTTAAGACGTCGTTCTATGCAGCTAAAATGACTTTAAGCCGAATTTATTTATTTTTGGTAATTTTAAAAAAGAGAGATTTTTATTATTGCCAGATTAAAAATGCAAGATTTTTATAATTGCCCAGGCCTGTAGGAGATACAAATTTCTAAATATGCTTATTATGGTTTCACACGTCGTTATATGCAGCTAGAATGAATTTAAAACGAATTTATTAATTTTTGGTAATTTTATAAATGCGAGATTTTTATAATTCTGCAGGCTAAACCGTAGGTGATACAAATTTCTAAATGTCCTTATTATTACTTAAGACGTCGTTCTATGCAGCTAAAATGAGTTTAAATCGAATTTATTAATTTTTGGTAATTTTAAAAAAGACAGATTTTTATAATTTCCAGATTAAAGATGCGAGATTTCTATAATTGCCCAGGCTAAACTGTAGGAGATACAAATTTCTAAATATGCTTATTATGGTTTCAGACGTCGTTCTATGCAGCTAAAATGAATTTAAAACGAATTTATTAATTTTTGGTAATTTTATAAATGCGAGATTTTTATAATTCTGCAGGCTAAACCGTAGGTGATACAAATTTCTAAATGTCCTTATTATTACTTAAGACGTCGTTCTATGCAGCTAAAATGAGTTTAAATCGAATTTATTAATTTTTGGTAATTTTAAAAAAGACAGATTTTTATAATTTCCAGATTAAAGATGCGAGATTTTTATAATTGCCCAGGCTAAACTGTAGGAGATACAAATTTCTAAATATGCTTATTATGGTTTCAGACGTCGTTCTATGCAGCTAAAATGAATTTAAAACGAATTTATTAATTTTTGGTAATTTTATAAATGCGAGATTTTTATAATTCTGCAGGCTAAACCGTAGGTGATACAAATTTCTAAATGTCCTTATTATTATTTAAGACGTCGTTCTATGCAGCTAAAATGAGTTTAAATCGAATTTATTAATTTTTGGTAATTTTAAAAAAGAGAGATTTTTATAATTGCCAGATTAAAAATGCGAGATTTTTATAATTGCCCAGGCTAAACTGTAGGAGATACAAATTTCTAAATATGCTTATTATGGTTTCAGACGTCGTTCTATGCAGCTAAAATGAATTTAAAACGAATTTATTAATTTTTGGTAATTTTATAAATGCGAGATTTTTATAATTCTGCAGGCTAAACCGTAGGTGATGCAAATTTCTAAATGTCCTTATTATTACTTAAGACGTCGTTCTATGCAGCTAAAATGAGTTTAAATCGAATTTATTAATTTTTGGTAATTTTATTAAAGACAGATTTTTATAATTGCCTGATTAAAAATGCGAGATTTTTATAATTGCCCAGGCTAAACTGTAGGAGATACAAATTTCTAAATATGCTTATTATGGTTTCAGACGTCGTTCTATACAGCTAAAATGAATTTAAAACGAATTTATTAATTTTTGGTAATTTTATAAATGCGAGATTTTTATAATTCTGCAGGCTAAACCGTAGGTGATACAAATTTCTAAATGTCCTTATTATTACTTAAGACGTCATTCTATGCAGCTAAAATGAGTTTAAATCGAATTTATTAATTTTTGGTAATTTTAAAAAAGAGATTTTTATAATTGCCAGATTAAAAATGCGAGACTTTTATAATTGCCCAGGCTAAACTGTAGGAGATACAAATTTCTAAATATGCTTATTATGGTTTCAGACGTCGTTCTATACAGCTAAAATGAATTTAAACCGAATTTATTAATTTTTGGTAATTTTATAAATGCCAGATTTTTATAATTCCCCAGGCTAAACCGTAGGTGATAAAAATTTCTAAATGACCTTATTATTATTTAAGACGTCGTTCTATGCAGCTAAAATGAGTTTAAGCCGAATTTATTAATTTTCGGTAATTTTAAAAAAGAGAGATTTTTATTATTGCCAGATTAAAAATGCGAGATTTTTATAATTGCCCAGGCTAAACTGTAGGAGATACAAATTTCTAAATATGCTTATTATGGTTTCACACGTCTTTCTATGCAGCTAGAATGAATTTAAAACGAATTTATTAATTTTTGGTAATTTTATAAATGCGAGATTTTTATAATTCCCCAGGCTAAACCGTAGGTGATACAAATTTCTAAATGTCCTTATTATTATTTAAGACGTCGTTCTATGCAGCTAAAATGAGTTTAAATCGAATTTATTAATTTTTGGTAATTTTAAAAAAGACAGATTTTTATAATTGCCAGATTAAAAATGCGAGATTTTTATAATTGCCCAGGCTAAACTGTAGGAGATACAAATTTCTAAATATGCTTATTATGGTTTCAGACGTCGTTCTATACAGCTAAAATGAATTTAAACCGAATTTATTAATTTTTGGTAATTTTATAAATGCCAGATTTTTATAATTCCCCAGGCTAAACCGTAGGTGATAAAAATTTCTAAATGTCCTTATTATTATTTAAGACGTCGTTCTATGCAGCTAAAATGACTTTAAGCCGAATTTATTTATTTTTGGTAATTTTAAAAAAGAGAGATTTTTATTATTGCCAGATTAAAAATGCGAGATTTTTATAATTGCCCAGGCCTGTAGGAGATACAAATTTCTAAATATGCTTATTATGGTTTCACACGTCGTTATATGCAGCTAGAATGAATTTAAAACGAATTTATTAATTTTTGGTAATTTTATAAATGCGAGATTTTTATAATTCTGCAGGCTAAGCCGTAGGTGATACAAATTTCTAAATGTCCTTATTATTATTTAAGACGTCGTTCTATGCAGCTAAAAAGAGTTTAAATCGAATTTATTAATTTTTGGTAATTTTAAAAAAGACAGATTTTTATAATTGCCAGATTAAAAATGCGAGATTTTTATAATTGCCCAGGCTAAACTGTAGGAGATACAAATTTCTAAATATGCTTATTATGGTTTCACACGTCGTTATATGCAGCTACAATGAATTTAAAACGAATTTATTAATTTTTGGTAATTTTATAAATGCGAGATTTTTATAATTCTGCAGGCTAAACCGTAGGTGATACAAATTTCTAAATGTCCTTATTATTATTTAAGACGTCGTTCTATGCAGCTAAAATGAGTTTAAATCGAATTTATTAATTTTTGGTAATTTTAAAAAAGACAGATTTTTATAATTGCCAGATTAAAAATGCGAGATTTTTATAATTGCCCAGGCTAAACTGTAGGACATACGCATTTCTAAATATGCTTATTATGGTTTCAGACGTCGTTCTATACAGCTAAAATGAATTTAAAACGAATTTATTAATTTTTGGTAATTTTATAAATGCGAGATTTTTATAATTCCCCAGGCTAAACCGTAGGTGATACAAATTTCTAAATGTCCTTATTATTATTTAAGACGTCGTTCTATGCAGCTAAAATGAGTTTAAATCGAATTTATTAATTTTTGGTAATTTTAAAAAAGAGAGATTTTTATAATTGCCAGATTAAAAATGCGAGATTTTTATAATTGCCCAGGCTAAACCGTAGGAGATACAAGTTTCTAAATATGCTTATTATGGTTTCAGACGTCGTTCTATACAGCTAAAATGAATTTAAAACGAATTTATTAATTTTTGGTAATTTTATAAATGCGAGATTTTTATAATTCTGCAGGCTAAACCGTAGGTGATACAAATTTCTAAATGTCCTTATTATTACTTAAGACGTTGTTCTATGCATCTAAAATGAGTTTAAATCGAATTTATTAATTTTTGGTAATTTTATAAATGCGAGATTTTTATAATTGCCCAGGCTAAACTGTAGGAGATACAAATTTCTAAATGTCCTTATTATTATTTAAGACGTCGTTCTAAGCAGCTAAAATGAGTTTAAATCGAATTTATTAATTTTTGGTAATTTTAAAAAAGAGAGATTTTTATAATTGCCAGATTAAAAATGCGAGACTTTTATAATTGCCCAGGCTAAACTGTAGGAGATACAAATTTCTAAATATGCTTATTATGGTTTCAGACGTCGTTCTATACAGCTAAAATGAATTTAAACCGAATTTATTAATTTTTGATAATTTTATAAATGCCAGATTTTTATAATTCCCCAGGCTAAACCGTAGGTGATAAAAATTTCTAAATGACCTTATTATTATTTAAGACGTCGTTCTATGCAGCTAAAATGAGTTTAAGCCGAATTTATTTATTTTTGGTAATTTTAAAAAAGAGAGATTTTTATTATTGCCAGATTAAAAATGCGAGATTTTTATAATTGCCCAGGCTAAACTGTAGGAGATACAAATTTCTAAATATGCTTATTATGGTTTCACACGTCTTTCTATGCAGCTAGAATGAATTTAAAACGAATTTATTAATTTTTGGTAATTTTATAAATGCGAGATTTTTATAATTCCCCAGGCTAAACCGTAGGTGATACAAATTTCTAAATGTCCTTATTATTATTTAAGACGTCGTTCTATGCAGCTAAAATGAGTTTAAATCGAATTTATTAATTTTTGGTAATTTTAAAAAAGACAGATTTTTTTAATTGCCAGATTAAAAATGGGAGATTTTTATAATTGCCCAGGCTAATCTGTAGGAGACACAAATTTCTAAATATGCTTATTATGGTTTCAGACGTCGTTCTATACAGCTAAAATGAATTTAAACCGAATTTATTAATTTTTGGTAATTTTATAAATGCCAGATTTTTATAATTCCCCAGGCTAAACGGTTGGTGATAAAAATTTCTAAATGTCCTTATTATTATTTAAGACGTCGTTCTATGCAGCTAAAATGACTTTAAGCCGAATTTATTTATTTTTGGTAATTTTAAAAAAGAGAGATTTTTATTATTGCCAGATTAAAAATGCGAGATTTTTATAATTGCCCAGGCCTGTAGGAGATACAAATTTCTAAATATGCTTATTATGGTTTCACACGTCGTTATATGCAGCTAGAATGAATTTAAATCGAATTTATTAATTTTTGGTAATTTTATAAATGCGAGATTTTTATAATTCTGCAGGCTAAGCCGTAGGTGATACAAATTTCTAAATGTCCTTATTATTATTTAAGACGTCGTTCTATGCAGCTAAAAAGAGTTTAAATCGAATTTATTAATTTTTGGTAATTTTAAAAAAGACAGATTTTTATAATTGCCAGATTAAAAATGCGAGATTTTTATAATTGCCCAGGCTAAACTGTAGGAGATACAAATTTCTAAATATGCTTATTATGGTTTCAGACGTCGTTCTATGCAGCTAAAATGAGTTTAAATCGAATTTATTAATTTTTGGTAATTTTAAAAAAGAGAGATTTTTATATTTGCCAGATTAAAATTGCGAGATTTTTATAATTGCCCAGGCTAAACCGTAGGAGATACAAATTTCTAAATATGCTTATTATGGTTTCAGACGTCGTTCTATGCAGCTAAAATGAATTTAAAACGAATTTATTAATTTTTGGTAATTTTATAAATGCGAGATTTTTATAATTCTGCAGGCTAAGCCGTAGGTGATACAAATTTCTAAATGTCCTTATTATTACTTAAGACGTCGTTCTATGCAGCTAAAATGAGTTTAAATCGAATTTATTAATTTTTGGTAATTTTAAAAAAGAGAGATTTTTATAATTGCCCAGGCTAAACCGTAGGAGATACAAATTTCTAAATATGCTTATTATGGTTTCAGACGTCGTTCTATGCAGCTAAAATGAATTTAAAACGAATTTATTAATTTTTGGTAATTTTATAAATGCGAGATTTTTATAATTCTGCAGGCTAAGCCGTAGGTGATACAAATTTCTAAATGTCATTATTATTACTTAAGACGTCGTTCTATGCAGCTAAAATGAATTTAAATCGAATTTATTAATTTTTGGTAATTTTATAAATGCGAGATTTTTATAATTCTGCAGGCTAAACCGTAGGTGATACAAATTTCTAAATGTCCTTATTATTACTTAAGACGTCGTTCTATGCAGCTAAAATGAGTTTAAATCGAATTTATTAATTTTTGGTAATTTTAAAAAAGACAGATTTTTATAATTGCCAGATTAATAATGCGAGATTTTTATAATTGCCCAGGCTAAACTGTAGGAGATACAAATTTCTAAATATGCTTATTATGGTTTCAGACGTCGTTCTATGCAGCTAAAATGAATTTAAAACGAATTTATTAATTTTTGGTAATTTTATAAATGCGAGATTTTTATAATTCTGCAGGCTAAACCGTAGGTGATACAAATTTCTAAATGTCCTTATTATTATTTAAGACGTCGTTCTATGCAGCTAAAATGAGTTTAAATCGAATTTATTAATTTTTGGTAATTTTAAAAAAGACAGATTTTTATAATTGCCAGATTAAAAATGCGAGATTTTTATAATTGCCCAGGCTAAACTGTAGGAGATACAAATTTCTAAATATGCTTATTATGGTTTCAGACGTCGTTCTATGCAGCTAAAATGAATTTAAAACGAATTTATTAATTTTTGGTAATTTTATAAATGTGAGATTTTTATAATTCTGCAGGCTAAACCGTAGGTGATGCAAATTTCTAAATGTGCTTATTATTACTTAAGACGTCGTTCTATGCAGCTAAAATGAGTTTAAATCGAATTTATTAATTTTTGGTAATTTTAATAAAGACAGATTTTTATAATTGCCTGATTAAAAATGCGAGATTTTTATAATTGCCCAGGCTAAACTGTAGGAGATACAAATTTCTAAATATGCTTATTATGGTTTCAGACGTCGTTCTATACAGCTAAAATGAATTTAAAACGAATTTATTAATTTTTGGTAATTTTATAAATGCGAGATTTTTATAATTCTGCAGGCTAAACCGTAGGTGATACAAATTTCTAAATGTCCTTATTATTACTTAAGACGTCATTCTATGCAGCTAAAATGAGTTTAAATCGAATTTATTAATTTTTGGTAATTTTAAAAAAGAGATTTTTATAATTGCCAGATTAAATAGCGAGACTTTTATAATTGCCCAGGCTAAACTGTAGGAGATACAAATTTCTAAATATGCTTATTATGGTTTCAGACGTCGTTCTATACAGCTAAAATGAATTTAAACCGAATTTATTAATTTTTGGTAATTTTATAAATGCCAGATTTTTATAATTCCCCAGGCTAAACCGTAGGTGATAAAAATTTCTAAATGTCCTTATTATTATTTAAGACGTCGTTCTATGCAGCTAAAATGAGTTTAAATCGAATTTATTAATTTTTGGTAATTTTAAAAAAGAGATTTTTATAATTGCCAGATTAAATAGCGAGACTTTTATAATTGCCCAGGCTAAACTGTAGGAGATACAAATTTCTAAATATGCTTATTATGGTTTCAGACGTCGCTCTATACAGCTAAAATGAATTTAAACCGAATTTATTAATTTTTGGTAATTTTATAAATGCCAGATTTTTATAATTCCCCAGGCTAAACCGTAGGTGATAAAAATTTCTAAATGACCTTATTATTA
This sequence comes from Melanotus villosus, assembly GCA_963082815.1. NCBI lineage: Eukaryota > Metazoa > Arthropoda > Insecta > Coleoptera > Elateridae > Melanotus > Melanotus villosus. The sequence continues at coordinate 17,962,973 of OY720427.1, forward strand.
TTTAAGACGTCGTTCTATGCAGCTAAAATGAGTTTAAGCCGAATTTATTTATTTTTGGTAATTTTAAAAAAGAGAGATTTTTATTATTGCCAGATTAAAAATGCGAGATTTTTATAATTGCCCAGGCCTGTAGGAGATACAAATTTCTAAATATGCTTATTATGGTTTCACACGTCGTTATATGCAGCTAGAATGAATTTAAAACGAATTTATTAATTTTTGGTAATTTTATAAATGCGAGATTTTTATAATTCTGCAGGCTAAGCCGTAGGTGATACAAATTTCTAAATGTCCTTATTATTATTTAAGACGTCGTTCTATGCAGCTAAAAAGAGTTTAAATCGAATTTATTAATTTTTGGTAATTTTAAAAAAGACAGATTTTTATAATTGCCAGATTAAAAATGCGAGATTTTTATAATTGCCCAGGCTAAACTGTAGGAGATATAAATTTCTAAATATGCTTATTATGGTTTCAGACGTCGTTCTATGCAGCTAAAATGAGTTTAAATCGAATTTATTAATTTTTGGTAATTTTAAAAAAGAGAGATTTTTATAATTGCCAGATTAAAATTGCGAGATTTTTATAATTGCCCAGGCTAAACTGTAGGAGATACGCATTTCTAAATATGCTTATTATGGTTTCAGACGTCGTTCTTTACAGTTAAAATGAATTTAAAACGAATTTATTAATTTTTGGTAATTTTATAAATGCGAGATTTTTATAATTCTCCAGGCTAAACCGTAGGTGATACAACTTTCTAAATGTCTTTATTATTATTTAAGACGTCGTTCTATGCAGCTAAAATGAGTTTAAATCGAATTTATTAATTTTTGGTAATTTTTAAAAAGAGAGATTTTTATAATTGCCAGATTAAAAATGCGAGATTTTTATAATTGCCCAGGCTAAACTGTAGGAGATACAAATTTCTAAATATGTGTATTATGGTTTCAGACGTCGTTCTATGCAGCTAAAATGAGTTTAAATCGAATTTATTAATTTTTGGTAATTTTAAAAAAGAGAGATGTTTATAATTGCCAGATTAAAAATGTGAGATTTTTATAATTGCCCCGGCTAAACTGTAGGAGATACAAATTTCTAAATATGTGTATTATGGCTTCAGACGTCGTTCTATGCAGCTAAAATGAGTTTAAATCGAATTTATTAATGTTTGGTAATTTTAAAAAAGAGAGATTTTTATAATTGCCAGATTAAAAATGCGAGATTTTTAGAATTGCCCAGTCTAAACCGCAATGTATGTGACAAAAATTTCTAAATATGCCTATTATTATTTAAGGCGTCGTTCTATGCAGCTAAAATGAATTTAAAACGAATTTATTAATTTTTGGTAATTTTATAAATGCGAGATTTTTATAATTCCCCAGGCTAAACCGTAGGTGATACAAATTTCTAAATGTCCTTATTATTATTTAAGACGTCGTTCTATACAGCTAAAATGAGTTTAAAACGAATTTATTAATTTTTGGTAATTTTATAAATGCGAGATTTTTATAATTCCCCAGGCTAAACCGTAGGTGTTAAAAATTTCTAAATGTCCATATTATTATTTAAGACGTCGTTCTATGCAGCTAAAATGAATTTAAAACGAATTTATTAATTTTTGGTAATTTTATAAATGCGAGATTTTTATAATTGCCCAGGCTAAACCATAGGTGATACAACTATCAAAATGACCTTATTATTATTTAAGACGTCGTTCTATGCAGCTAAAATGAGTTTAAGCCGAATTTATTTATTTTTGGTAATTTTAAAAAAGAGAGATTTTTATTATTGCCAGATTAAAAATGCGAGATTTTTATAATTGCCCAGGCTAAACTGTAGGAGATACAAATTTCTAAATATGCTTATTATGGTTTCACACGTCTTTCTATGCAGCTAGAATGAATTTAAAACGAATTTATTAATTTTTGGTAATTTTATAAATGCGAGATTTTTATAATTCCCCAGGCTAAACCGTAGGTGATACAAATTTCTAAATGTCCTTATTATTATTTAAGACGTCGTTCTATGCAGCTAAAATGAGTTTAAATCGAATTTATTAATTTTTGGTAATTTTAAAAAAGACAGATTTTTTTAATTGCCAGATTAAAAATGGGAGATTTTTATAATTGCCCAGGCTAATCTGTAGGAGACACAAATTTCTAAATATGCTTATTATGGTTTCAGACGTCGTTCTATACAGCTAAAATGAATTTAAACCGAATTTATTAATTTTTGGTAATTTTATAAATGCCAGATTTTTATAATTCCCCAGGCTAAACGGTTGGTGATAAAAATTTCTAAATGTCCTTATTATTATTTAAGACGTCGTTCTATGCAGCTAAAATGACTTTAAGCCGAATTTATTTATTTTTGGTAATTTTAAAAAAGAGAGATTTTTATTATTGCCAGATTAAAAATGCGAGATTTTTATAATTGCCCAGGCCTGTAGGAGATACAAATTTCTAAATATGCTTATTATGGTTTCACACGTCGTTATATGCAGCTAGAATGAATTTAAATCGAATTTATTAATTTTTGGTAATTTTATAAATGCGAGATTTTTATAATTCTGCAGGCTAAGCCGTAGGTGATACAAATTTCTAAATGTCCTTATTATTATTTAAGACGTCGTTCTATGCAGCTAAAAAGAGTTTAAATCGAATTTATTAATTTTTGGTAATTTTAAAAAAGACAGATTTTTATAATTGCCAGATTAAAAATGCGAGATTTTTATAATTGCCCAGGCTAAACTGTAGGAGATACAAATTTCTAAATATGCTTATTATGGTTTCAGACGTCGTTCTATGCAGCTAAAATGAGTTTAAATCGAATTTATTAATTTTTGGTAATTTTAAAAAAGAGAGATTTTTATATTTGCCAGATTAAAATTGCGAGATTTTTATAATTGCCCAGGCTAAACCGTAGGAGATACAAATTTCTAAATATGCTTATTATGGTTTCAGACGTCGTTCTATGCAGCTAAAATGAATTTAAAACGAATTTATTAATTTTTGGTAATTTTATAAATGCGAGATTTTTATAATTCTGCAGGCTAAGCCGTAGGTGATACAAATTTCTAAATGTCCTTATTATTACTTAAGACGTCGTTCTATGCAGCTAAAATGAGTTTAAATCGAATTTATTAATTTTTGGTAATTTTAAAAAAGAGAGATTTTTATAATTGCCCAGGCTAAACCGTAGGAGATACAAATTTCTAAATATGCTTATTATGGTTTCAGACGTCGTTCTATGCAGCTAAAATGAATTTAAAACGAATTTATTAATTTTTGGTAATTTTATAAATGCGAGATTTTTATAATTCTGCAGGCTAAGCCGTAGGTGATACAAATTTCTAAATGTCATTATTATTACTTAAGACGTCGTTCTATGCAGCTAAAATGAATTTAAATCGAATTTATTAATTTTTGGTAATTTTAGAAATGCGAGATTTTTATAATTCTGCAGGCTAAACCGTAGGTGATACAAATTTCTAAATGTCCTTATTATTACTTAAGACGTCGTTCTATGCAGCTAAAATGAGTTTAAATCGAATTTATTAATTTTTGGTAATTTTAAAAAAGACAGATTTTTATAATTGCCAGATTAAAAATGCGAGATTTTTATAATTGCCCAGGCTAAACTGTAGGAGATACAAATTTCTAAATATGCTTATTATGGTTTCAGACGTCGTTCTATGCAGCTAAAATGAATTTAAAACGAATTTATTAATTTTTGGTAATTTTATAAATGCGAGATTTTTATAATTCTGCAGGTTAAACCGTAGGTGATACAAATTTCTAAATGTCCTTATTATTATTTAAGACGTCGTTCTATGCAGCTAAAATGAGTTTAAATCGAATTTATTAATTTTTGGTAATTTTAAAAAAGACAGATTTTTATAATTGCCAGATTAAAAATGCGAGATTTTATAATTGCCCAGGCTAAACTGTAGGAGATACAAATTTCTAAATATGCTTATTATGGTTTCAGACGTCGTTCTATGCAGCTAAAATGAATTTAAAACGAATTTATTAATTTTTGGTAATTTTATAAATGTGAGATTTTTATAATTCTGCAGGCTAAACCGTAGGTGATGCAAATTTCTAAATGTGCTTATTATTACTTAAGACGTCGTTCTATGCAGCTAAAATGAGTTTAAATCGAATTTATTAATTTTTGGTAATTTTAATAAAGACAGATTTTTATAATTGCCTGATTAAAAATGCGAGATTTTTATAATTGCCCAGGCTAAACTGTAGGAGATACAAATTTCTAAATATGCTTATTATGGTTTCAGACGTCGTTATATGCAGCTAGAATGAATTTAAATCGAATTTATTAATTTTTGGTAATTTTATAAATGCGAGATTTTTATAATTCTGCAGGCTAAGCCGTAGGTGATACAAATTTCTAAATGTCCTTATTATTATTTAAGACGTCGTTCTATGCAGCTAAAAAGAGTTTAAATCGAATTTATTAATTTTTGGTAATTTTAAAAAAGACAGATTTTTTTAATTGCCAGATTAAAAATGGGAGATTTTTATAATTGCCCAGGCTAATCTGTAGGAGACACAAATTTCTAAATATGCTTATTATGGTTTCAGACGTCGTTCTATACAGCTAAAATGAATTTAAACCGAATTTATTAATTTTTGGTAATTTTATAAATGCCAGATTTTTATAATTCCCCAGGCTAAACGGTTGGTGATAAAAATTTCTAAATGTCCTTATTATTATTTAAGACGTCGTTCTATGCAGCTAAAATGACTTTAAGCCGAATTTATTTATTTTTGGTAATTTTAAAAAAGAGAGATTTTTATTATTGCCAGATTAAAAATGCGAGATTTTTATAATTGCCCAGGCCTGTAGGAGATACAAATTTCTAAATATGCTTATTATGGTTTCACACGTCGTTATATGCAGCTAGAATGAATTTAAATCGAATTTATTAATTTTTGGTAATTTTATAAATGCGAGATTTTTATAATTCTGCAGGCTAAGCCGTAGGTGATACAAATTTCTAAATGTCCTTATTATTATTTAAGACGTCGTTCTATGCAGCTAAAAAGAGTTTAAATCGAATTTATTAATTTTTGGTAATTTTAAAAAAGACAGATTTTTATAATTGCCAGATTAAAAATGCGAGATTTTTATAATTGCCCAGGCTAAACTGTAGGAGATACAAATTTCTAAATATGCTTATTATGGTTTCAGACGTCGTTCTATGCAGCTAAAATGAGTTTAAATCGAATTTATTAATTTTTGGTAATTTTAAAAAAGAGAGATTTTTATATTTGCCAGATTAAAATTGCGAGATTTTTATAATTGCCCAGGCTAAACCGTAGGAGATACAAATTTCTAAATATGCTTATTATGGTTTCAGACGTCGTTCTATGCAGCTAAAATGAATTTAAAACGAATTTATTAATTTTTGGTAATTTTATAAATGCGAGATTTTTATAATTCTGCAGGCTAAGCCGTAGGTGATACAAATTTCTAAATGTCCTTATTATTACTTAAGACGTCGTTCTATGCAGCTAAAATGAGTTTAAATCGAATTTATTAATTTTTGGTAATTTTAAAAAAGAGAGATTTTTATAATTGCCCAGGCTAAACCGTAGGAGATACAAATTTCTAAATATGCTTATTATGGTTTCAGACGTCGTTCTATGCAGCTAAAATGAATTTAAAACGAATTTATTAATTTTTGGTAATTTTATAAATGCGAGATTTTTATAATTCTGCAGGCTAAGCCGTAGGTGATACAAATTTCTAAATGTCATTATTATTACTTAAGACGTCGTTCTATGCAGCTAAAATGAATTTAAATCGAATTTATTAATTTTTGGTAATTTTAGAAATGCGAGATTTTTATAATTCTGCAGGCTAAACCGTAGGTGATACAAATTTCTAAATGTCCTTATTATTACTTAAGACGTCGTTCTATGCAGCTAAAATGAGTTTAAATCGAATTTATTAATTTTTGGTAATTTAAAAAAGACAGATTTTTATAATTGCCAGATTAAAAATGCGAGATTTTTATAATTGCCCAGGCTAAACTGTAGGAGATACAAATTTCTAAATATGCTTATTATGGTTTCAGACGTCGTTCTATGCAGCTAAAATGAATTTAAAACGAATTTATTAATTTTTGGTAATTTTATAAATGCGAGATTTTTATAATTCTGCAGGTTAAACCGTAGGTGATACAAATTTCTAAATGTCCTTATTATTATTTAAGACGTCGTTCTATGCAGCTAAAATGAGTTTAAATCGAATTTATTAATTTTTGGTAATTTTAAAAAAGACAGATTTTTATAATTGCCAGATTAAAAATGCGAGATTTTATAATTGCCCAGGCTAAACTGTAGGAGATACAAATTTCTAAATATGCTTATTATGGTTTCAGACGTCGTTCTATGCAGCTAAAATGAATTTAAAACGAATTTATTAATTTTTGGTAATTTTATAAATGCGAGATTTTTATAATTCTGCAGGCTAAACCGTAGGTGATACAAATTTCTAAATGTCATTATTATTACTTAAGACGTCGTTCTATGCAGCTAAAATGAATTTAAATCGAATTTATTAATTTTTGGTAATTTTATAAATGCGAGATTTTTATAATTCTGCAGGCTAAACCGTAGGTGATACAAATTTCTAAATGTCCTTATTATTACTTAAGACGTCGTTCTATGCAGCTAAAATGAGTTTAAATCGAATTTATTAATTTTTGGTAATTTTAAAAAAGACAGATTTTTATAATTGCCAGATTAAAAATGCGAGATTTTTATAATTGCCCAGGCTAAACTGTAGGAGATACAAATTTCTAAATATGCTTATTATGGTTTCAGACGTCGTTCTATGCAGCTAAAATGAATTTAAAACGAATTTATTAATTTTTGGTAATTTTATAAATGCGAGATTTTTATAATTCTGCAGGCTAAACCGTAGGTGATACAAATTTCTAAATGTCCTTATTATTATTTAAGACGTCGTTCTATGCAGCTAAAATGAGTTTAAATCGAATTTATTAATTTTTGGTAATTTTAAAAAAGACAGATTTTTATAATTGCCAGATTAAAAATGCGAGATTTTTATAATTGCCCAGGCTAAACTGTAGGAGATACAAATTTCTAAATATGCTTATTATGGTTTCAGACGTCGTTCTATGCAGCTAAAATGAATTTAAAACGAATTTATTAATTTTTGGTAATTTTATAAATGTGAGATTTTTATAATTCTGCAGGCTAAACCGTAGGTGATGCAAATTTCTAAATGTGCTTATTATTACTTAAGACGTCGTTCTATGCAGCTAAAATGAGTTTAAATCGAATTTATTAATTTTTGGTAATTTTAATAAAGACAGATTTTTATAATTGCCTGATTAAAAATGCGAGATTTTTATAATTGCCCAGGCTAAACTGTAGGAGATACAAATTTCTAAATATGCTTATTATGGTTTCAGACGTCGTTCTATACAGCTAAAATGAATTTAAAACGAATTTATTAATTTTTGGTAATTTTATAAATGCGAGATTTTTATAATTCTGCAGGCTAAACCGTAGGTGATACAAATTTCTAAATGTCCTTATTATTACTTAAGACGTCATTCTATGCAGCTAAAATGAGTTTAAATCGAATTTATTAATTTTTGGTAATTTTAAAAAAGAGATTTTTATAATTGCCAGATTAAATAGCGAGACTTTTATAATTGCCCAGGCTAAACTGTAGGAGATACAAATTTCTAAATATGCTTATTATGGTTTCAGACGTCGTTCTATACAGCTAAAATGAATTTAAACCGAATTTATTAATTTTTGGTAATTTTATAAATGCCAGATTTTTATAATTCCCCAGGCTAAACCGTAGGTGATAAAAATTTCTAAATGACCTTATTATTATTTAAGACGTCGTTCTATGCAGCTAAAATGAGTTTAAGCCGAATTTATTTATTTTTGGTAATTTTAAAAAAGAAAGATTTTTATTATTGCCAGATTAAAAATGCGAGATTTTTATAATTGCCCAGGCCTGTAGGAGATACAAATTTCTAAATATGCTTATTATGGTTTCACACGTCGTTATATGCAGCTAGAATGAATTTAAAACGAATTTATTAATTTTTGGTAATTTTATAAATGCGAGATTTTTATAATTCTGCAGGCTAAGCCGTAGGTGATACAAATTTCTAAATGTCCTTATTATTATTTAAGACGTCGTTCTATGCAGCTAAAAAGAGTTTAAATCGAATTTATTAATTTTTGGTAATTTTAAAAAAGACAGATTTTTATAATTGCCAGATTAAAAATGCGAGATTTTTATAATTGCCCAGGCTAAACTGTAGGAGATACAAATTTCTAAATATGCTTATTATGGTTTCAGACGTCGTTCTATGCAGCTAAAATGAGTTTAAATCGAATTTATTAATTTTTGGTAATTTTAAAAAAGAGAGATTTTTATAATTGCCAGATTAAAATTGCGAGATTTTTATAATTGCCCAGGCTAAACTGTAGGAGATACGCATTTCTAAATATGCTTATTATGGTTTCAGACGTCGTTCTTTACAGTTAAAATGAATTTAAAACGAATTTATTAATTTTTGGTAATTTTATAAATGCGAGATTTTTATAATTCTCCAGGCTAAACCGTAGGTGATACAACTTTCTAAATGTCTTTATTATTATTTAAGACGTCGTTCTATGCAGCTAAAATGAGTTTAAATCGAATTTATTAATTTTTGGTAATTTTTAAAAAGAGAGATTTTTATAATTGCCAGATTAAAAATGCGAGATTTTTATAATTGCCCAGGCTAAACTGTAGGAGATACAAATTTCTAAATATGTGTATTATGGTTTCAGACGTCGTTCTATGCAGCTAAAATGAGTTTAAATCGAATTTATTAATTTTTGGTAATTTTAAAAAAGAGAGATGTTTATAACTGCCAGATTAAAAATGTGAGATTTTTATAATTGCCCCGGCTAAACTGTAGGAGATACAAATTTCTAAATATGTGTATTATGGCTTCAGACGTCGTTCTATGCAGCTAAAATGAGTTTAAATCGAATTTATTAATGTTTGGTAATTTTAAAAAAGAGAGATTTTTATAATTGCCAGATTAAAAATGCGAGATTTTTAGAATTGCCCAGTCTAAACCGCAATGTATGTGACAAAAATTTCTAAATATGCCTATTATTATTTAAGGCGTCGTTCTATGCAGCTAAAATGAATTTAAAACGAATTTATTAATTTTTGGTAATTTTATAAATGCGAGATTTTTATAATTCCCCAGGCTAAACCGTAGGTGATACAAATTTCTAAATGTCCTTATTATTATTTAAGACGTCGTTCTATACAGCTAAAATGAGTTTAAAACGAATTTATTAATTTTTGGTAATTTTATAAATGCGAGATTTTTATAATTCCCCAGGCTAAACCGTAGGTGTTAAAAATTTCTAAATGTCCATATTATTATTTAAGACGTCGTTCTATGCAGCTAAAATGAATTTAAAACGAATTTATTAATTTTTGGTAATTTTATAAATGCGAGATTTTTATAATTGCCCAGGCTAAACCATAGGTGATACAACTATCAAAATGACCTTATTATTATTTAAGACGTCGTTCTATGCAGCTAAAATGAGTTTAAGCCGAATTTATTTATTTTTGGTAATTTTAAAAAAGAGAGATTTTTATTATTGCCAGATTAAAAATGCGAGATTTTTATAATTGCCCAGGCTAAACTGTAGGAGATACAAATTTCTAAATATGCTTATTATGGTTTCACACGTCTTTCTATGCAGCTAGAATGAATTTAAAACGAATTTATTAATTTTTGGTAATTTTATAAATGCGAGATTTTTATAATTCCCCAGGCTAAACCGTAGGTGATACAAATTTCTAAATGTCCTTATTATTATTTAAGACGTCGTTCTATGCAGCTAAAATGAGTTTAAATCGAATTTATTAATTTTTGGTAATTTTAAAAAAGACAGATTTTTTTAATTGCCAGATTAAAAATGGGAGATTTTTATAATTGCCCAGGCTAATCTGTAGGAGACACAAATTTCTAAATATGCTTATTATGGTTTCAGACGTCGTTCTATACAGCTAAAATGAATTTAAACCGAATTTATTAATTTTTGGTAATTTTATAAATGCCAGATTTTTATAATTCCCCAGGCTAAACGGTTGGTGATAAAAATTTCTAAATGTCCTTATTATTATTTAAGACGTCGTTCTATGCAGCTAAAATGACTTTAAGCCGAATTTATTTATTTTTGGTAATTTTAAAAAAGAGAGATTTTTATTATTGCCAGATTAAAAATGCGAGATTTTTATAATTGCCCAGGCCTGTAGGAGATACAAATTTCTAAATATGCTTATTATGGTTTCACACGTCGTTATATGCAGCTAGAATGAATTTAAATCGAATTTATTAATTTTTGGTAATTTTATAAATGCGAGATTTTTATAATTCTGCAGGCTAAGCCGTAGGTGATACAAATTTCTAAATGTCCTTATTATTATTTAAGACGTCGTTCTATGCAGCTAAAAAGAGTTTAAATCGAATTTATTAATTTTTGGTAATTTTAAAAAAGACAGATTTTTATAATTGCCAGATTAAAAATGCGAGATTTTTATAATTGCCCAGGCTAAACTGTAGGAGATACAAATTTCTAAATATGCTTATTATGGTTTCAGACGTCGTTCTATGCAGCTAAAATGAGTTTAAATCGAATTTATTAATTTTTGGTAATTTTAAAAAAGAGAGATTTTTATATTTGCCAGATTAAAATTGCGAGATTTTTATAATTGCCCAGGCTAAACCGTAGGAGATACAAATTTCTAAATATGCTTATTATGGTTTCAGACGTCGTTCTATGCAGCTAAAATGAATTTAAAACGAATTTATTAATTTTTGGTAATTTTATAAATGCGAGATTTTTATAATTCTGCAGGCTAAGCCGTAGGTGATACAAATTTCTAAATGTCCTTATTATTACTTAAGACGTCGTTCTATGCAGCTAAAATGAGTTTAAATCGAATTTATTAATTTTTGGTAATTTTAAAAAAGAGAGATTTTTATAATTGCCCAGGCTAAACCGTAGGAGATACAAATTTCTAAATATGCTTATTATGGTTTCAGACGTCGTTCTATGCAGCTAAAATGAATTTAAAACGAATTTATTAATTTTTGGTAATTTTATAAATGCGAGATTTTTATAATTCTGCAGGCTAAGCCGTAGGTGATACAAATTTCTAAATGTCATTATTATTACTTAAGACGTCGTTCTATGCAGCTAAAATGAATTTAAATCGAATTTATTAATTTTTGGTAATTTTATAAATGCGAGATTTTTATAATTCTGCAGGCTAAACCGTAGGTGATACAAATTTCTAAATGTCCTTATTATTACTTAAGACGTCGTTCTATGCAGCTAAAATGAGTTTAAATCGAATTTATTAATTTTTGGTAATTTTAAAAAAGACAGATTTTTATAATTGCCAGATTAAAAATGCGAGATTTTTATAATTGCCCAGGCTAAACTGTAGGAGATACAAATTTCTAAATATGCTTATTATGGTTTCAGACGTCGTTCTATGCAGCTAAAATGAATTTAAAACGAATTTATTAATTTTTGGTAATTTTATAAATGCGAGATTTTTATAATTCTGCAGGCTAAACCGTAGGTGATACAAATTTCTAAATGTCCTTATTATTATTTAAGACGTCGTTCTATGCAGCTAAAATGAGTTTAAATCGAATTTATTAATTTTTGGTAATTTTAAAAAAGACAGATTTTTATAATTGCCAGATTAAAAATGCGAGATTTTTATAATTGCCCAGGCTAAACTGTAGGAGATACAAATTTCTAAATATGCTTATTATGGTTTCAGACGTCGTTCTATGCAGCTAAAATGAATTTAAAACGAATTTATTAATTTTTGGTAATTTTATAAATGTGAGATTTTTATAATTCTGCAGGCTAAACCGTAGGTGATGCAAATTTCTAAATGTGCTTATTATTACTTAAGACGTCGTTCTATGCAGCTAAAATGAGTTTAAATCGAATTTATTAATTTTTGGTAATTTTAATAAAGACAGATTTTTATAATTGCCTGATTAAAAATGCGAGATTTTTATAATTGCCCAGGCTAAACTGTAGGAGATACAAATTTCTAAATATGCTTATTATGGTTTCAGACGTCGTTCTATACAGCTAAAATGAATTTAAAACGAATTTATTAATTTTTGGTAATTTTATAAATGCGAGATTTTTATAATTCTGCAGGCTAAACCGTAGGTGATACAAATTTCTAAATGTCCTTATTATTACTTAAGACGTCATTCTATGCAGCTAAAATGAGTTTAAATCGAATTTATTAATTTTTGGTAATTTTAAAAAAGAGATTTTTATAATTGCCAGATTAAATAGCGAGACTTTTATAATTGCCCAGGCTAAACTGTAGGAGATACAAATTTCTAAATATGCTTATTATGGTTTCAGACGTCGTTCTATACAGCTAAAATGAATTTAAAAAAAATTTATTAATTTTTGGTAATTTTATAAATGCCAGATTTTTATAATTCCCCAGGCTAAACCGTAGGTGATAAAAATTTCTAAATGACCTTATTATTATTTAAGACGTCGTTCTATGCAGCTAAAATGAGTTTAAGCCGAATTTATTTATTTTTGGTAATTTTAAAAAAGAGAGATTTTTATTATTGCCAGATTAAAAATGCGAGATTTTTATAATTGCCCAGGCCTGTAGGAGATACAAATTTCTAAATATGCTTATTATGGTTTCACACGTCGTTATATGCAGCTAGAATGAATTTAAAACGAATTTATTAATTTTTGGTAATTTTATAAATGCGAGATTTTTATAATTCTGCAGGCTAAGCCGTAGGTGATACAAATTTCTAAATGTCCTTATTATTATTTAAGACGTCGTTCTATGCAGCTAAAAAGAGTTTAAATCGAATTTATTAATTTTTGGTAATTTTAAAAAAGACAGATTTTTATAATTGCCAGATTAAAAATGCGAGATTTTTATAATTGCCCAGGCTAAACTGTAGGAGATACAAATTTCTAAATATGCTTATTATGGTTTCAGACGTCGTTCTATGCAGCTAAAATGAGTTTAAATCGAATTTATTAATTTTTGGTAATTTTAAAAAAGAGAGATTTTTATAATTGCCAGGTTAAAATTGCGAGATTTTTATAATTGCCCAGGCTAAACTGTAGGAGATACGCATTTCTAAATATGCTTATTATGGTTTCAGACGTCGTTCTTTACAGTTAAAATGAATTTAAAACGAATTTATTAATTTTTGGTAATTTTATAAATGCGAGATTTTTATAATTCTCCAGGCTAAACCGTAGGTGATACAACTTTCTAAATGTCTTTATTATTATTTAAGACGTCGTTCTATGCAGCTAAAATGAGTTTAAATCGAATTTATTAATTTTTGGTAATTTTTAAAAAGAGAGATTTTTATAATTGCCAGATTAAAAATGCGAGATTTTTATAATTGCCCAGGCTAAACTGTAGGAGATACAAATTTCTAAATATGTGTATTATGGTTTCAGACGTCGTTCTATGCAGCTAAAATGAGTTTAAATCGAATTTATTAATTTTTGGTAATTTTAAAAAAGAGAGATTTTTATAATTGCCCCGGCTAAACTGTAGGAGATACAAATTTCTAAATATGTGTATTATGGCTTCAGACGTCGTTCTATGCAGCTAAAATGAGTTTAAATCGAATTTATTAATGTTTGGTAATTTTAAAAAAGAGAGATTTTTATAATTGCCAGATTAAAAATGCGAGATTTTTAGAATTGCCCAGTCTAAACCGCAATGTATGTGACAAAAATTTCTAAATATGCCTATTATTATTTAAGGCGTCGTTCTATGCAGCTAAAATGAATTTAAAACGAATTTATTAATTTTTGGTAATTTTATAAATGCGAGATTTTTATAATTCCCCAGGCTAAACCGTAGGTGATACAAATTTCTAAATGTCCTTATTATTATTTAAGACGTCGTTCTATACAGCTAAAATGAGTTTAAAACGAATTTATTAATTTTTGGTAATTTTATAAATGCGAGATTTTTATAATTCCCCAGGCTAAACCGTAGGTGTTAAAAATTTCTAAATGTCCATATTATTATTTAAGACGTCGTTCTATGCAGCTAAAATGAATTTAAAACGAATTTATTAATTTTTGGTAATTTTATAAATGCGAGATTTTTATAATTGCCCAGGCTAAACCATAGGTGATACAACTATCAAAATGGGTTTATTATTATTAAAGACGTCGTTCTATACAGCTAAAATGAGTTTAAATCGAATTTATTAATTTTTGGTATTTTTAAAAAAGAGAGATTTTTATAATTGCCAGATTAAAAATGCGAGATTTTTATAATTGCCCAGGCTAAACTGTAAGAGATACAAATTTCTAAATATGCTTATTATGGTTTCAGACGTCGTTCTATACAGCTAAAATGAGTTTAAATCGAATTTATTAATTTTTGGTAATTTTAAAAAAGAGAGATTTTTATAATTGCCAGATTAAAAATGCGAGATTTTTATAATTGCCCAGGCTAAACTGTAGGAGATACAAATTTCTAAATATGCTTATTATGGTTTCAGACGTCGTTCTATGCAGCTAAAATGAATTTAAAACGAATTTATTAATTTTTGGTAATTTTATAAATGCGAGATTTTTATAATTCTCCAGGCTAAACCGTAGGTGATACAAATTTCTAAATGTCTTTATTATTATTTAAGACGTCATTCTATGCAGCTAAAATGAGTTTAAATCGAATTTATTAATTTTTGGTAATTTTAAAAAAGAGAGATTATTATAATTGCCAGATTAAAAATGCGAGATTTTTATAATTGCCCAGGCTAAACTGTAGGTGATACAAATTTCTAAATATGCTTATTATGGTTTCAGACGTCGTTCTATGCTGCTAAAATGAATTTAAAACGAATTTATTAATTTTTGGTAATTTTATAAATGTGAGATTTTTATAATTCTTCAGGCTAAACCGTAGGTGATACAAATTTCTAAATGTCTTTATTATTATTTAAGACGTCGTTCTATGCAGCTAAAATGAGTTTAAATCGAATTTATTAATTTTTGGTAATTTTAAAAAAGAGAGATTTTTATAATTGCCAGATTAAAAATGCGAGATTTTTATAATTGCCCAGGCTAAACTGTAGGAGATACAAATTTCTAAATATGCTTATTATGGTTTCAGGCGTCGTTCTATGTAGCTAAAATGAATTTAAAACGAATTTATTAATTTTTGGTAATTTTATAAATGCGAGATTTTTATAATTCCCCAGGCTAAACCGTAGGTGACACAAATTTCTAAATGTTCTTATTATTATTTAAGACGTCGTTCTATGCAGCTAAAATGAGTTTAAATCGAATTTATTAATTTTTGGTAATTTTAAAAAAGAGAGATTTTTATAATTGCCAGATTAAAAATGCGAGATTTTTATAGTTGCCCAGGCTAAACTGTAGGAGATACACATTTCTAAATATGCTTATTATGGTTTCAGACGTCGTTCTATGCAGCTAAAATGAATTTAAAACGAATTTATTAATTTTTGGTAATTTTATAAATGCGAGATTTTTATAATTCCCCAGGCTAAACCGTAGGTGAAAAAAATTTCTAAATGTCCTTATTATTATTTAAAACGTCGTTCTATGCAGCTAAAATGAGTTTAAATCGAATTTATTAATTTTTGGTAATTTTAAAAAAGAGAGATTTTTATAATTGCCAGATAAAAAATGCGAGATTTTTATAATTGCCCAGGCTAAACTGTAGGTGATACAAATTTCTAAATATGCTTATTATGGTTTCAGACGTCGTTCTATGCAGCTAAAATGAATTTAAAACGAATTTATTAATTTTTGGTAATTTTATAAATGCGAGATTTTTATAATTGCCCAGGCTAAACTGTAGGAGATACAAATTTCTAAATGTCCTTATTATTATTTAAGACGTCGTTCTATGCAGCTAAAATGAGTTTAAATCGAATTTATTAATTTTTGGTAATTTTAAAAAAGAGAGATTTTTATAATTGCCAGATTAAAAATGCGAGACTTTTATAATTGCCCAGGCTAAACTGTAGGAGATACAAATTTCTAAATATGCTTATTATGGTTTCAGACGTCGTTCTATACAGCTAAAATGAATTTAAACCGAATTTATTAATTTTTGATAATTTTATAAATGCCAGATTTTTATAATTCCCCAGGCTAAACCGTAGGTGATAAAAATTTCTAAATGACCTTATTATTATTTAAGACGTCGTTCTATGCAGCTAAAATGAGTTTAAGCCGAATTTATTTATTTTTGGTAATTTTAAAAAAGAGAGATTTTTATTATTGCCAGATTAAAAATGCGAGATTTTTATAATTGCCCAGGCTAAACTGTAGGAGATACAAATTTCTAAATATGCTTATTATGGTTTCACACGTCTTTCTATGCAGCTAGAATGAATTTAAAACGAATTTATTAATTTTTGGTAATTTTATAAATGCGAGATTTTTATAATTCCCCAGGCTAAACCGTAGGTGATACAAATTTCTAAATGTCCTTATTATTATTTAAGACGTCGTTCTATGCAGCTAAAATGAGTTTAAATCGAATTTATTAATTTTTGGTAATTTTAAAAAAGACAGATTTTTTTAATTGCCAGATTAAAAATGGGAGATTTTTATAATTGCCCAGGCTAATCTGTAGGAGACACAAATTTCTAAATATGCTTATTATGGTTTCAGACGTCGTTCTATACAGCTAAAATGAATTTAAACCGAATTTATTAATTTTTGGTAATTTTATAAATGCCAGATTTTTATAATTCCCCAGGC
The DNA here is from genome assembly GCA_963082815.1 of Melanotus villosus. Classification (NCBI taxonomy): domain Eukaryota; kingdom Metazoa; phylum Arthropoda; class Insecta; order Coleoptera; family Elateridae; genus Melanotus; species Melanotus villosus. The sequence goes on from OY720427.1 coordinate 17,979,874, forward strand.
TAAACGGTTGGTGATAAAAATTTCTAAATGTCCTTATTATTATTTAAGACGTCGTTCTGTGCAGCTAAAATGACTTTAAGCCGAATTTATTTATTTTTGGTAATTTTAAAAAAGAGAGATTTTTATTATTGCCAGATTAAAAATGCGAGATTTTTATAATTGCCCAGGCCTGTAGGAGATACAAATTTCTAAATATGCTTATTATGGTTTCACACGTCGTTATATGCAGCTAGAATGAATTTAAATCGAATTTATTAATTTTTGGTAATTTTATAAATGCGAGATTTTTATAATTCTGCAGGCTAAGCCGTAGGTGATACTAATTTCTAAATGTCCTTATTATTATTTAAGACGTCGTTCTATGCAGCTAAAAAGAGTTTAAATCGAATTTATTAATTTTTGGTAATTTTAAAAAAGACAGATTTTTATAATTGCCAGATTAAAAATGCGAGATTTTTATAATTGCCCAGGCTAAACTGTAGGAGATACAAATTTCTAAATATGCTTATTATGGTTTCAGACGTCGTTCTATGCAGCTAAAATGAGTTTAAATCGAATTTATTAATTTTTGGTAATTTTAAAAAAGAGAGATTTTTATATTTGCCAGATTAAAATTGCGAGATTTTTATAATTGCCCAGGCTAAACCGTAGGAGATACAAATTTCTAAATATGCTTATTATGGTTTCAGACGTCGTTCTATGCAGCTAAAATGAATTTAAAACGAATTTATTAATTTTTGGTAATTTTATAAATGCGAGATTTTTATAATTCTGCAGGCTAAGCCGTAGGTGATACAAATTTCTAAATGTCCTTATTATTACTTAAGACGTCGTTCTATACAGCTAAAATGAATTTAAATCGAATTTATTAATTTTTGGTAATTTTATAAATGCGAGATTTTTATAATTCTGCAGGCTAAACCGTAGGTGATACAAATTTCTAAATGTCCTTATTATTACTTAAGACGTCGTTCTATGCAGCTAAAATGAGTTTAAATCGAATTTATTAATTTTTGGTAATTTTAAAAAAGACAGATTTTTATAATTGCCAGATTAAAAATGCGAGATTTTTATAATTGCCCAGGCTAAACTGTAGGAGATACAAATTTCTAAATATGCTTATTATGGTTTCAGACGTCGTTCTATGCAGCTAAAATGAATTTAAAACGAATTTATTAATTTTTGGTAATTTTATAAATGCGAGATTTTTATAATTCTGCAGGCTAAACCGTAGGTGATACAAATTTCTAAATGTCCTTATTATTATTTAAGACGTCGTTCTATGCAGCTAAAATGAGTTTAAATCGAATTTATTAATTTTTGGTAATTTTAAAAAAGACAGATTTTTATAATTGCCAGATTAAAAATGCGAGATTTTTATAATTGCCCAGGCTAAACTGTAGGAGATACAAATTTCTAAATATGCTTATTATGGTTTCAGACGTCGTTCTATGCAGCTAAAATGAATTTAAAACGAATTTATTAATTTTTGGTAATTTTATAAATGCGAGATTTTTATAATTCTGCAGGCTAAACCGTAGGTGATACAAATTTCTAAATGTCCTTATTATTATTTAAGACGTCGTTCTATGCAGCTAAAATGAGTTTAAATCGAATTTATTAATTTTTGGTAATTTTAAAAAAGACAGATTTTTATAATTGCCAGATTAAAAATGCGAGATTTTTATAATTGCCCAGGCTAAACTGTAGGAGATACAAATTTCTAAATATGCTTATTATGGTTTCAGACGTCGTTCTATGCAGCTAAAATGAATTTAAAACGAATTTATTAATTTTTGGTAATTTTATAAATGTGAGATTTTTATAATTCTGCAGGCTAAACCGTAGGTGATACAAATTTCTAAATGTCCTTATTATTATTTAAGACGTCGTTCTATGCAGCTAAAATGAGTTTAAATCGAATTTATTAATTTTTGGTAATTTTAAAAAAGACAGATTTTTATAATTGCCAGATTAAAAATGCGAGATTTTTATAATTGCCCAGGCTAAACTGTAGGAGATACAAATTTCTAAATATGCTTATTATGGTTTCAGACGTCGTTCTATACAGCTAAAATGAATTTAAAACGAATTTATTAATTTTTGGTAATTTTATAAATGCGAGATTTTTATAATTCTGCAGGCTAAACCGTAGGTGATACAAATTTCTAAATGTCCTTATTATTACTTAAGACGTCATTCTATGCAGCTAAAATGAGTTTAAATCGAATTTATTAATTTTTGGTAATTTTAAAAAAGAGATTTTTATAATTGCCAGATTAAATAGCGAGACTTTTATAATTGCCCAGGCTAAACTGTAGGAGATACAAATTTCTAAATATGCTTATTATGGTTTCAGACGTCGTTCTATACAGCTAAAATGAATTTAAACCGAATTTATTAATTTTTGGTAATTTTATAAATGCCAGATTTTTATAATTCCCCAGGCTAAACCGTAGGTGATAAAAATTTCTAAATGACCTTATTATTATTTAAGACGTCGTTCTATGCAGCTAAAATGAGTTTAAGCCGAATTTATTTATTTTTGGTAATTTTAAAAAAGAGAGATTTTTATTATTGCCAGATTAAAAATGCGAGATTTTTATAATTGTCCAGGCCTGTAGGAGATACAAATTTCTAAATATGCTTATTATGGTTTCACACGTCGTTATATGCAGCTAGAATGAATTTAAAACGAATTTATTAATTTTTGGTAATTTTATAAATGCGAGATTTTTATAATTCTGCAGGCTAAGCCGTAGGTGATACAAATTTCTAAATGTCCTTATTATTATTTAAGACGTCGTTCTATGCAGCTAAAAAGAGTTTAAATCGAATTTATTAATTTTTGGTAATTTTAAAAAAGACAGATTTTTATAATTGCCAGATTAAAAATTCGAGATTTTTATAATTGCCCAGGCTAAACTGTAGGAGATACAAATTTCTAAATATGCTTATTATGGTTTCAGACGTCGTTCTGTGCAGCTAAAATGAGTTTAAATCGAATTTATTAATTTTTGGTAATTTTAAAAAAGAGAGATTTTCATAATTGCCAGATTAAAATTGCGAGATTTTTATAATTGCCCAGGCTAAACTGTAGGAGATACGCATTTCTAAATATCCTTATTATGGTTTCAGACGTCGTTCTTTACAGTTAAAATGAATTTAAAACGAATTTATTAATTTTTGGTAATTTTATAAATGCGAGATTTTTATAATTCTCCAGGCTAAACCGTAGGTGATACAACTTTCTAAATGTCTTTATTATTATTTAAGACGTCGTTCTATGCAGCTAAAATGAGTTTAAATCGAATTTATTAATTTTTGGTAATTTTTAAAAAGAGAGATTTTTATAATTGCCAGATTAAAAATGCGAGATTTTTATAATTGCCCAGGCTAAACTGTAGGAGATACAAATTTCTAAATATGTGTATTATGGTTTCAGACGTCGTTCTATGCAGCTAAAATGAGTTTAAATCGAATTTATTAATTTTTGGTAATTTTAAAAAAGAGAGATGTTTATAATTGCCAGATTAAAAATGTGAGATTTTTATAATTGCCCCGGCTAAACTGTAGGAGATACAAATTTCTAAATATGTGTATTATGGCTTCAGACGTCGTTCTATGCAGCTAAAATGAGTTTAAATCGAATTTATTAATGTTTGGTAATTTTAAAAAAGAGAGATTTTTATAATTGCCAGATTAAAAATGCGAGATTTTTAGAATTGCCCAGTCTAAACCGCAATGTATGTGACAAAAATTTCTAAATATGCCTATTATTATTTAAGGCGTCGTTCTATGCAGCTAAAATGAATTTAAAACGAATTTATTAATTTTTGGTAATTTTATAAATGCGAGATTTTTATAATTCCCCAGGCTAAACCGTAGGTGATACAAATTTCTAAATGTCCTTATTATTATTTAAGACGTCGTTCTATACAGCTAAAATGAGTTTAAAACGAATTTATTAATTTTTGGTAATTTTAAAAAAGACAGATTTTTATAATTGCCAGATTAAAAATGCGAGATTTTTATAATTGCCCAGGCTAAACTGTAGGAGATACAAATTTCTAAATATGCTTATTATGGTTTCAGACGTCGTTCTATGCAGCTAAAATGAGTTTAAATCGAATTTATTAATTTTTGGTAATTTTAAAAAAGAGAGATTTTTATATTTGCCAGATTAAAATTGCGAGATTTTTATAATTGCCCAGGCTAAACCGTAGGAGATACAAATTTCTAAATATGCTTATTATGGTTTCAGACGTCGTTCTATGCAGCTAAAATGAATTTAAAACGAATTTATTAATTTTTGGTAATTTTATAAATGCGAGATTTTTATAATTCTGCAGGCTAAGCCGTAGGTGATACAAATTTCTAAATGTCCTTATTATTACTTAAGACGTCGTTCTATACAGCTAAAATGAATTTAAATCGAATTTATTAATTTTTGGTAATTTTATAAATGCGAGATTTTTATAATTCTGCAGGCTAAACCGTAGGTGATACAAATTTCTAAATGTCCTTATTATTACTTAAGACGTCGTTCTATGCAGCTAAAATGAGTTTAAATCGAATTTATTAATTTTTGGTAATTTTAAAAAATACAGATTTTTATAATTGCCAGATTAAAAATGCGAGATTTTTATAATTGCCCAGGCTAAACTGTAGGAGATACAAATTTCTAAATATGCTTATTATGGTTTCAGACGTCGTTCTATGCAGCTAAAATGAATTTAAAACGAATTTATTAATTTTTGGTAATTTTATAAATGCGAGATTTTTATAATTCTGCAGGCTAAACCGTAGGTGATACAAATTTCTAAATGTCCTTATTATTATTTAAGACGTCGTTCTATGCAGCTAAAATGAGTTTAAATCGAATTTATTAATTTTTGGTAATTTTAAAAAAGACAGATTTTTATAATTGCCAGATTAAAAATGCGAGATTTTTATAATTGCCCAGGCTAAACTGTAGGAGATACAAATTTCTAAATATGCTTATTATGGTTTCAGACGTCGTTCTATGCAGCTAAAATGAATTTAAAACGAATTTATTAATTTTTGGTAATTTTATAAATGCGAGATTTTTATAATTCTGCAGGCTAAACCGTAGGTGATACAAATTTCTAAATGTCCTTATTATTATTTAAGACGTCGTTCTATGCAGCTAAAGTGAGTTTAAATCGAATTTATTAATTTTTGGTAATTTTAAAAAAGACAGATTTTTATAATTGCCAGATTAAAAATGCGAGATTTTTATAATTGCCCAGGCTAAACTGTAGGAGATACAAATTTCTAAATATGCTTATTATGGTTTCAGACGTCGTTCTATGCAGCTAAAATGAATTTAAAACGAATTTATTAATTTTTGGTAATTTTATAAATGTGAGATTTTTATAATTCTGCAGGCTAAACCGTAGGTGATACAAATTTCTAAATGTCCTTATTATTATTTAAGACGTCGTTCTATGCAGCTAAAATGAGTTTAAATCGAATTTATTAATTTTTGGTAATTTTAAAAAAGACAGATTTTTATAATTGCCAGATTAAAAATGCGAGATTTTTATAATTGCCCAGGCTAAACTGTAGGAGATACAAATTTCTAAATATGCTTATTATGGTTTCAGACGTCGTTCTATACAGCTAAAATGAATTTAAAACGAATTTATTAATTTTTGGTAATTTTATAAATGCGAGATTTTTATAATTCTGCAGGCTAAACCGTAGGTGATACAAATTTCTAAATGTCCTTATTATTACTTAAGACGTCATTCTATGCAGCTAAAATGAGTTTAAATCGAATTTATTAATTTTTGGTAATTTTAAAAAAGAGATTTTTATAATTGCCAGATTAAATAGCGAGACTTTTATAATTGCCCAGGCTAAACTGTAGGAGATACAAATTTCTAAATATGCTTATTATGGTTTCAGACGTCGTTCTATACAGCTAAAATGAATTTAAACCGAATTTATTAATTTTTGGTAATTTTATAAATGCCAGATTTTTATAATTCCCCAGGCTAAACCGTAGGTGATAAAAATTTCTAAATGACCTTATTATTATTTAAGACGTCGTTCTATGCAGCTAAAATGAGTTTAAGCCGAATTTATTTATTTTTGGTAATTTTAAAAAAGAGAGATTTTTATTATTGCCAGATTAAAAATGCGAGATTTTTATAATTGTCCAGGCCTGTAGGAGATACAAATTTCTAAATATGCTTATTATGGTTTCACACGTCGTTATATGCAGCTAGAATGAATTTAAAACGAATTTATTAATTTTTGGTAATTTTATAAATGCGAGATTTTTATAATTCTGCAGGCTAAGCCGTAGGTGATACAAATTTCTAAATGTCCTTATTATTATTTAAGACGTCGTTCTATGCAGCTAAAAAGAGTTTAAATCGAATTTATTAATTTTTGGTAATTTTAAAAAAGACAGATTTTTATAATTGCCAGATTAAAAATTCGAGATTTTTATAATTGCCCAGGCTAAACTGTAGGAGATACAAATTTCTAAATATGCTTATTATGGTTTCAGACGTCGTTCTATGCAGCTAAAATGAGTTTAAATCGAATTTATTAATTTTTGGTAATTTTAAAAAAGAGAGATTTTTATAATTGCCAGATTAAAATTGCGAGATTTTTATAATTGCCCAGGCTAAACTGTAGGAGATACGCATTTCTAAATATCCTTATTATGGTTTCAGACGTCGTTCTTTACAGTTAAAATGAATTTAAAACGAATTTATTAATTTTTGGTAATTTTATAAATGCGAGATTTTTATAATTCTCCAGGTAGGTGATACAACTTTCTAAATGTCTTTATTATTATTTAAGACGTCGTTCTATGCAGCTAAAATGAGTTTAAATCGAATTTATTAATTTTTGGTAATTTTTAAAAAGAGAGATTTTTATAATTGCCAGATTAAAAATGCGAGATTTTTATAATTGCCCAGGCTAAACTGTAGGAGATACAAATTTCTAAATATGTGTATTATGGTTTCAGACGTCGTTCTATGCAGCTAAAATGAGTTTAAATCGAATTTATTAATTTTTGGTAATTTTAAAAAAGAGAGATGTTTATAATTGCCAGATTAAAAATGTGAGATTTTTATAATTGCCCCGGCTAAACTGTAGGAGATACAAATTTCTAAATATGTGTATTATGGCTTCAGACGTCGTTCTATGCAGCTAAAATGAGTTTAAATCGAATTTATTAATGTTTGGTAATTTTAAAAAAGAGAGATTTTTATAATTGCCAGATTAAAAATGCGAGATTTTTAGAATTGCCCAGTCTAAACCGCAATGTATGTGACAAAAATTTCTAAATATGCCTATTATTATTTAAGGCGTCGTTCTATGCAGCTAAAATGAATTTAAAACGAATTTATTAATTTTTGGTAATTTTATAAATGCGAGATTTTTATAATTCCCCAGGCTAAACCGTAGGTGATACAAATTTCTAAATGTCCTTATTATTATTTAAGACGTCGTTCTATACAGCTAAAATGAGTTTAAAACGAATTTATTAATTTTTGGTAATTTTATAAATGCGAGATTTTTATAATTCCCCAGGCTAAACCGTAGGTGTTAAAAATTTCTAAATGTCCATATTATTATTTAAGACGTCGTTCTATGCAGCTAAAATGAATTTAAAACGAATTTATTAATTTTTGGTAATTTTATAAATGCGAGATTTTTATAATTGCCCAGGCTAAACCATAGGTGATACAACTATCAAAATGGGTTTATTATTATTAAAGACGTCGTTCTATACAGCTAAAATGAGTTTAAATCGAATTTATTAATTTTTGGTATTTTTAAAAAAGAGAGATTTTTATAATTGCCAGATTAAAAATGCGAGATTTTTATAATTGCCCAGGCTAAACTGTAAGAGATACAAATTTCTAAATATGCTTATTATGGTTTCAGACGTCGTTCTATCCAGCTAAAATGAGTTTAAATCGAATTTATTAATTTTTGGTAATTTTAAAAAAGAGAGATTTTTATAATTGCCAGATTAAAAATGCGAGATTTTTATAATTGCCCAGGCTAAACTGTAGGAGATACAAATTTCTAAATATGCTTATTATGGTTTCAGACGTCGTTCTATGCAGCTAAAATGAATTTAAAACGAATTTATTAATTTTTGGTAATTTTATAAATGCGAGATTTTTATAATTCTCCAGGCTAAACCGTAGGTGATACAAATTTCTAAATGTCTTTATTATTATTTAAGACGTCATTCTATGCAGCTAAAATGAGTTTAAATCGAATTTATTAATTTTTGGTAATTTTAAAAAAGAGAGATTATTATAATTGCCAGATTAAAAATGCGAGATTTTTATAATTGCCCAGGCTAAACTGTAGGTGATACAAATTTCTAAATATGCTTATTATGGTTTCAGACGTCGTTCTATGCTGCTAAAATGAATTTAAAACGAATTTATTAATTTTTGGTAATTTTATAAATGTGAGATTTTTATAATTCTTCAGGCTAAACCGTAGGTGACACAAATTTCTAAATGTTCTTATTATTATTTAAGACGTCGTTCTATGCAGCTAAAATGAGTTTAAATCGAATTTATTAATTTTTGGTAATTTTAAAAAAGAGAGATTTTTATAATTGCCAGATTAAAAATGCGAGATTTTTATAGTTGCCCAGGCTAAACTGTAGGAGATACACATTTCTAAATATGCTTATTATGGTTTCAGACGTCGTTCTATGCAGCTAAAATGAATTTAAAACGAATTTATTAATTTTTGGTAATTTTATAAATGCGAGATTTTTATAATTCCCCAGGCTAAACCGTAGGTGAAAAAAATTTCTAAATGTCCTTATTATTATTTAAAACGTCGTTCTATGCAGCTAAAATGAGTTTAAATCGAATTTATTAATTTTTGGTAATTTTAAAAAAGAGAGATTTTTATAATTGCCAGATAAAAAATGCGAGATTTTTATAATTGCCCAGGCTAAACTGTAGGTGATACAAATTTCTAAATATGCTTATTATGGTTTCAGACGTCGTTCTATGCAGCTAAAATGAATTTAAAACGAATTTATTAATTTTTGGTAATTTTATAAATGCGAGATTTTTATAATTGCCCAGGCTAAACTGTAGGAGATACAAATTTCTAAATGTCCTTATTATTATTTAAGACGTCGTTCTATGCAGCTAAAATGAGTTTAAATCGAATTTATTAATTTTTGGTAATTTTAAAAAAGAGAGATTTTTATAATTGCCAGATTTAAAATGCGAGACTTTTATAATTGCCCAGGCTAAACTGTAGGAGATACAAATTTCTAAATATGCTTATTATGGTTTCAGACGTCGTTCTATACAGCTAAAATGAATTTAAACCGAATTTATTAATTTTTGATAATTTTATAAATGCCAGATTTTTATAATTCCCCAGGCTAAACCGTAGGTGATAAAAATTTCTAAATGACCTTATTATTATTTAAGACGTCGTTCTATGCAGCTAAAATGAGTTTAAGCCGAATTTATTTATTTTTGGTAATTTTAAAAAAGAGAGATTTTTATTATTGCCAGATTAAAAATGCGAGATTTTTATAATTGCCCAGGCTAAACTGTAGGAGATACAAATTTCTAAATATGCTTATTATGGTTTCACACGTCTTTCTATGCAGCTAGAATGAATTTAAAACGAATTTATTAATTTTTGGTAATTTTATAAATGCGAGATTTTTATAATTCCCCAGGCTAAACCGTAGGTGATACAAATTTCTAAATGTCCTTATTATTATTTAAGACGTCGTTCTATGCAGCTAAAATGAGTTTAAATCGAATTTATTAATTTTTGGTAATTTTAAAAAAGACAGATTTTTTTAATTGCCAGATTAAAAATGGGAGATTTTTATAATTGCCCAGGCTAATCTGTAGGAGACACAAATTTCTAAATATGCTTATTATGGTTTCAGACGTCGTTCTATACAGCTAAAATGAATTTAAACCGAATTTATTAATTTTTGGTAATTTTATAAATGCCAGATTTTTATAATTCCCCAGGCTAAACGGTTGGTGATAAAAATTTCTAAATGTCCTTATTATTATTTAAGACGTCGTTCTATGCAGCTAAAATGACTTTAAGCCGAATTTATTTATTTTTGGTAATTTTAAAAAAGAGAGATTTTTATTATTGCCAGATTAAAAATGCGAGATTTTTATAATTGCCCAGGCCTGTAGGAGATACAAATTTCTAAATATGCTTATTATGGTTTCACACGTCGTTATATGCAGCTAGAATGAATTTAAATCGAATTTATTAATTTTTGGTAATTTTATAAATGCGAGATTTTTATAATTCTGCAGGCTAAGCCGTAGGTGATACTAATTTCTAAATGTCCTTATTATTATTTAAGACGTCGTTCTATGCAGCTAAAAAGAGTTTAAATCGAATTTATTAATTTTTGGTAATTTTAAAAAAGACAGATTTTTATAATTGCCAGATTAAAAATGCGAGATTTTTATAATTGCCCAGGCTAAACTGTAGGAGATACAAATTTCTAAATATGCTTATTATGGTTTCAGACGTCGTTCTATGCAGCTAAAATGAGTTTAAATCGAATTTATTAATTTTTGGTAATTTTAAAAAAGAGAGATTTTTATATTTGCCAGATTAAAATTGCGAGATTTTTATAATTGCCCAGGCTAAACCGTAGGAGACACAAATTTCTAAATATGCTTATTATGGTTTCAGACGTCGTTCTATGCAGCTAAAATGAATTTAAAACGAATTTATTAATTTTTGGTAATTTTATAAATGCGAGATTTTTATAATTCTGCAGGCTAAGCCGTAGGTGATACAAATTTCTAAATGTCCTTATTATTACTTAAGACGTCGTTCTATGCAGCTAAAATGAGTTTAAATCGAATTTATTAATTTTTGGTAATTTTAAAAAAGAGAGATTTTTATAATTGCCCAGGCTAAACCGTAGGAGATACAAATTTCTAAATATGCTTATTATGGTTTCAGACGTCGTTCTATGCAGCTAAAATGAAGTTAAAACGAATTTATTAATTTTTGGTAATTTTATAAATGCGAGATTTTTATAATTCTGCAGGCTAAGCCGTAGGTGATACAAATTTCTAAATGTCCTTATTATTACTTAAGACGTCGTTCTATGCAGCTAAAATGAGTTTAAATCGAATTTATTAATTTTTGGTAATTTTAAAAAAGAGAGATTTTTATAATTGCCCAGGCTAAACCGTAGGAGATACAAATTTCTAAATATGCTTATTATGGTTTCAGACGTCGTTCTATGCAGCTAAAATGAATTTAAAACGAATTTATTAATTTTTGGTAATTTTATAAATGCGAGATTTTTATAATTGCCCAGGCTAAACTGTAGGAGATACAAATTTCTAAATGTCCTTATTATTATTTAAGACGTCGTTCTATGCAGCTAAAATGAGTTTAAATCGAATTTATTAATTTTTGGTAATTTTAAAAAAGAGAGATTTTTATAATTGCCAGATTTAAAATGCGAGACTTTTATAATTGCCCAGGCTAAACTGTAGGAGATACAAATTTCTAAATATGCTTATTATGGTTTCAGACGTCGTTCTATACAGCTAAAATGAATTTAAACCGAATTTATTAATTTTTGATAATTTTATAAATGCCAGATTTTTATAATTCCCCAGGCTAAACCGTAGGTGATAAAAATTTCTAAATGACCTTATTATTATTTAAGACGTCGTTCTATGCAGCTAAAATGAGTTTAAGCCGAATTTATTTATTTTTGGTAATTTTAAAAAAGAGAGATTTTTATTATTGCCAGATTAAAAATGCGAGATTTTTATAATTGCCCAGGCTAAACTGTAGGAGATACAAATTTCTAAATATGCTTATTATGGTTTCACACGTCTTTCTATGCAGCTAGAATGAATTTAAAACGAATTTATTAATTTTTGGTAATTTTATAAATGCGAGATTTTTATAATTCCCCAGGCTAAACCGTAGGTGATACAAATTTCTAAATGTCCTTATTATTATTTAAGACGTCGTTCTATGCAGCTAAAATGAGTTTAAATCGAATTTATTAATTTTTGGTAATTTTAAAAAAGACAGATTTTTTTAATTGCCAGATTAAAAATGGGAGATTTTTATAATTGCCCAGGCTAATCTGTAGGAGACACAAATTTCTAAATATGCTTATTATGGTTTCAGACGTCGTTCTATACAGCTAAAATGAATTTAAACCGAATTTATTAATTTTTGGTAATTTTATAAATGCCAGATTTTTATAATTCCCCAGGCTAAACGGTTGGTGATAAAAATTTCTAAATGTCCTTATTATTATTTAAGACGTCGTTCTATGCAGCTAAAATGACTTTAAGCCGAATTTATTTATTTTTGGTAATTTTAAAAAAGAGAGATTTTTATTATTGCCAGATTAAAAATGCGAGATTTTTATAATTGCCCAGGCCTGTAGGAGATACAAATTTCTAAATATGCTTATTATGGTTTCACACGTCGTTATATGCAGCTAGAATGAATTTAAATCGAATTTATTAATTTTTGGTAATTTTATAAATGCGAGATTTTTATAATTCTGCAGGCTAAGCCGTAGGTGATACTAATTTCTAAATGTCCTTATTATTATTTAAGACGTCGTTCTATGCAGCTAAAAAGAGTTTAAATCGAATTTATTAATTTTTGGTAATTTTAAAAAAGACAGATTTTTATAATTGCCAGATTAAAAATGCGAGATTTTTATAATTGCCCAGGCTAAACTGTAGGAGATACAAATTTCTAAATATGCTTATTATGGTTTCAGACGTCGTTCTATGCAGCTAAAATGAGTTTAAATCGAATTTATTAATTTTTGGTAATTTTAAAAAAGAGAGATTTTTATATTTGCCAGATTAAAATTGCGAGATTTTTATAATTGCCCAGGCTAAACCGTAGGAGACACAAATTTCTAAATATGCTTATTATGGTTTCAGACGTCGTTCTATGCAGCTAAAATGAATTTAAAACGAATTTATTAATTTTTGGTAATTTTATAAATGCGAGATTTTTATAATTCTGCAGGCTAAGCCGTAGGTGATACAAATTTCTAAATGTCCTTATTATTACTTAAGACGTCGTTCTATGCAGCTAAAATGAGTTTAAATCGAATTTATTAATTTTTGGTAATTTTAAAAAAGACAGATTTTTATAATTGCCAGATTAAAAATGCGAGATTTTTATAATTGCCCAGGCTAAACTGTAGGAGATACAAATTTCTAAATATGCTTATTATGGTTTCAGACGTCGTTCTATGCAGCTAAAATGAATTTAAATCGAATTTATTAATTTTTGGTAATTTTATAAATGCGAGATTTTTATAATTCTGCAGGCTAAACCGTAGGTGATACAAATTTCTAAATGTCCTTATTATTACTTAAGACGTCGTTCTATGCAGCTAAAATGAGTTTAAATCGAATTTATTAATTTTTGGTAATTTTAAAAAAGACAGATTTTTATAATTGCCAGATTAAAAATGCGAGATTTTTATAATTGCCCAGGCTAAACTGTAGGAGATACAAATTTCTAAATATGCTTATTATGGTTTCAGACGTCGTTCTATGCAGCTAAAATGAATTTAAAACGAATTTATTAATTTGTTACGGTAGGAATCGCTCGCTTTCGAATTTAGTTAAATTATTGGATTTATATTGATCTGGTTATTCTTTTATTTAGACTTTCCCAATTCCGTCAGGATTGTATAGTTGCATACGTCATAGGCGCTTCTCTTCTTATTTGGTATTCACTTAGTGGGTTTTAATCATAGGGAATTTTAGAAATTTTAGATTGGCTTTCGCCAAAGAATTATGTTGGCAAGTTCGTTAGTTTTGGTCTTCTGCATTCAACATCGGTCATGGATGGATGTCAACTTTGGTTTTAGTATTTAATTATCCTAATTTAGTTGGATAATCCGAAGTCGACATAATTGGAGATGCTTTTAGTTTGCCTATTGGGCCTTTAGTGAATTTAGAACGGTAGTCGTTTTGGATTGTAAGCATTCTTCATAACCTTGATTGGGATTTGTAACCATTCAAAAGACCATTTTGTAGAAGCTTTACGAAGGGCATTTAAGAACTTTTGGGTATGTAACGCATTGATTTTACTTGAAGATTTCTTACGGTATTTGTTGTATTTCAGCCTTTTTTCTTCTTAGTACGTTCTTTTCGTACGTTTAGTAATTTTGTGGTTGGTGCTGGTTTTTCGTGCAGCATGTGTTCATAGACACCACCTGTTGTTTCAACACCACGTTGGTTTGGAGTTCATTAACCTGAGGAAATTACCCCGTGATATCTAGAAGATACGTTTATTAGCCTGGAATTTTCCTGGTCTGCAGTTCGTTATCTATACGTTGTACACCCCACGTTAAGAGGTTGAAGGTCAGATAACTTAAGAGTTAATTTTGAGGTTATCCTGTATTAATTAGTTGAATTTAAATGCTTAACCATTTAGTAGATTGAATTTTGGTATTTAACTTTTGTTAGTAATTTGATTAGAAGCATTTATTAGTAATATTCACAGTAATTAATTTGTATTGTAATTCAAAGCATTAGTAACATTTTCAATTTTCATTTAGTAAATCGTACTCCGTGCGATTATTTAAACATTGTAGTTGCGGTCACAGCAACGGGAATTTATGAACTGTAATTTTTAAATTTGTAAAGGAGTATTCAATTTCGTGGTTCAACTTAGTCAATTATTTTTCTTTAATTTATTTTTATATATATATCATATCGTAATTGAAATTGGGGTTTCCGATAGATCTCGCAGGAGATTATTATTATTTTCTTGTGTTATTATTGTGTTTTTTTTATAGCTGCGAAAACGACTAAAGTGAGCTCACTCTTATCTGTGTTCGTTAGTTATTTAAGTTAATTTAAGAATTATTCTTGCGAACCCTCCGAGAGTCTACGTACGTTTAATTACGATTTGGGTTTATTTGGACCGTAAATTATTTTCATTTATCTTTCGTTTGGTTACATGATTGTCGTTGAACATTCCTCATAGTTTTCTTTTTGTGTTTAATTAAATCTTGTTTGAATTTAACATTTAAACTTAGTTTGTTTACGATTTTAGTAATTTTCCTTATTTGACCTTTGAATTAATAACTTAATTATTTTTTTTTTTCAATTTCAATTTTGTGTATGTGTTTTTGCTTGAGTTAATATATATCCTATTCGTTAATTACCAAGTCTTGCGTTTTATTGTCAAGTCAATTGACTTTTGGAGGTCTATTCTTCAGTAGGTCCGAACTGAAGCTGTTACGTTTTAAGGACTGGCGCCCAAGCAACATCGTTAGTTGAGTAATTAGTGAGCACTACTATTTTCTTTTAGGAACCTCACGCCCACGCAACAGAGTAGCGGGTTTATTTAGTGTTATCACCTCCGGATAACAATTGATATACTATACCTAGTGCTGGTGTAGCAAATTTTTGGTAATTTTATAAATGCGAGATTTTTATAATTCTGCAGGCTAAACCGTAGGTGATACAAATTTCTAAATGTCCTTATTATTATTTAAGACGTCGTTCTATGCAGCTAAAATGAGTTTAAATCGAATTTATTAATTTTTGGTAATTTTAAAAAAGACAGATTTTTATAATTGCCAGATTAAAAATGCGAGATTTTTATAATTGCCCAGGCTAAACTGTAGGAGATACAAATTTCTAAATATGCTTATTATGGTTTCAGACGTCGTTCTATGCAGCTAAAATGAATTTAAAACGAATTTATTAATTTTTGGTAATTTTATAAATGCGAGATTTTTATAATTCTGCAGGCTAAACCGTAGGTGATGCAAATTTCTAAATGTGCTTATTATTACTTAAGACGTCGTTCTATGCAGCTAAAATGAGTTTAAATCGAATTTATTAATTTTTGGTAATTTTAATAAAGACAGATTTTTATAATTGCCTGATTAAAAATGCGAGATTTTTATAATTGCCCAGGCTAAACTGTAGGAGATACAAATTTCTAAATATGCTTATTATGGTTTCAGACGTCGTTCTATACAGCTAAAATGAATTTAAAACGAATTTATTAATTTTTGGTAATTTTATAAATGCGAGATTTTTATAATTCTGCAGGCTAAACCGTAGGTGATACAAATTTCTAAATGTCCTTATTATTACTTAAGACGTCATTCTATGCAGCTAAAATGAGTTTAAATCGAATTTATTAATTTTTGGTAATTTTAAAAAAGAGATTTTTATAATTGCTAGATTAAATAGCGAGACTTTTATAATTGCCCAGGCTAAACTGTAGGAGATACAAATTTCTAAATATGCTTATTATGGTTTCAGACGTCGTTCTATACAGCTAAAATGAATTTAAACCGAATTTATTAATTTTTGGTAATTTTATAAATGCCAGATTTTTATAATTCCCCAGGCTAAACCGTAGGTGATAAAAATTTCTAAATGACCTTATTATTATTTAAGACGTCGTTCTATGCAGCTAAAATGAGTTTAAGCCGAATTTATTTATTTTTGGTAATTTTAAAAAAGAGAGATTTTTATTATTGCCAGATTAAAAATGCGAGATTTTTATAATTGCCCAGGCCTGTAGGAGATACAAATTTCTAAATATGCTTATTATGGTTTCAGACGCCGTTATATGCAGCTAGAATGAATTTAAAACGAATTTATTAATTTTTGGTAATTTTATAAATGCGAGATTTTTATAATTCTGCAGGCTAAGCCGTAGGTGATACAAATTTCTAAATGTCCTTATTATTATTTAAGACGTCGTTCTATGCAGCTAAAAAGAGTTTAAATCGAATTTATTAATTTTTGGTAATTTTAAAAAAGACAGATTTTTATAATTGCCAGATTAAAAATGCGAGATTTTTATAATTGCCCAGGCTAAACTGTAGGAGATACAAATTTCTAAATATGCTTATTATGGTTTCAGACGTCGTTCTATGCAGCTAAAATGAGTTTAAATCGAATTTATTAATTTTTGGTAATTTTAAAAAAGAGAGATTTTTATAATTGCCAGATTAAAATTGCGAGATTTTTATAATTGCCCAGGCTAAACTGTAGGAGATACGCATTTCTAAATATGCTTAGTATGGTTTCAGACGTCGTTCTTTACAGTTAAAATGAATTTAAAACGAATTTATTAATTTTTGGTAATTTTATAAATGCGAGATTTTTATAATTCTCCAGGCTAAACCGTAGGTGATACAACTTTCTAAATGTCTTTATTATTATTTAAGACGTCGTTCTATGCAGCTAAAATGAGTTTAAATCGAATTTATTAATTTTTGGTAATTTTTAAAAAGAGAGATTTTTATAATTGCCAGATTAAAAATGCGAGATTTTTATAATTGCCCAGGCTAAACTGTAGGAGATACAAATTTCTAAATATGTGTATTATGGTTTCAGACGTCGTTCTATGCAGCTAAAATGAGTTTAAATCGAATTTATTAATTTTTGGTAATTTTAAAAAAGAGAGATGTTTATAATTGCCAGATTAAAAATGTGAGATTTTTATAATTGCCCCGGCTAAACTGTAGGAGATACAAATTTCTAAATATGTGTATTATGGCTTCAGACGTCGTTCTATGCAGCTAAAATGATTTAAATCGAATTTATTAATGTTTGGTAATTTTAAAAAAGAGAGATTTTTATAATTGCCAGATTAAAAATGCGAGATTTTTAGAATTGCCCAGTCTAAACCGCAATGTATGTGACAAAAATTTCTAAATATGCCTATTATTATTTAAGGCGTCGTTCTATGCAGCTAAAATGAATTTAAAACGAATTTATTAATTTTTGGTAATTTTATAAATGCGAGATTTTTATAATTCCCCAGGCTAAACCGTAGGTGATACAAATTTCTAAATGTCCTTATTATTATTTAAGACGTCGTTCTATACAGCTAAAATGAGTTTAAAACGAATTTATTAATTTTTGGTAATTTTAAAAAAGAGAGATTTTTATAATTGCCAGATTAAAAATGCGAGATTTTTATAATTCCCCAGGCTAAACCGTAGGTGTTAAAAATTTCTAAATGTCCATATTATTATTTAAGACGTCGTTCTATGCAGCTAAAATGAATTTAAAACGAATTTATTAATTTTTGGTAATTTTATAAATGCGAGATTTTTATAATTGCCCAGGCTAAACCATAGGTGATACAACTATCAAAATGGGTTTATTATTATTAAAGACGTCGTTCTATACAGCTAAAATGAGTTTAAATCGAATTTATTAATTTTTGGTATTTTTAAAAAAGAGAGATTTTTATAATTGCCAGATTAAAAATGCGAGATTTTTATAATTGCCCAGGCTAAACTGTAAGAGATACAAATTTCTAAATATGCTTATTATGGTTTCAGACGTCGTTCTATACAGCTAAAATGAGTTTAAATCGAATTTATTAATTTTTGGTAATTTTAAAAAAGAGAGAATTTTATAATTGCCAGATTAAAAATGCGAGATTTTTATAATTGCCCAGGCTAAACTGTAGGAGATACAAATTTCTAAATATGCTTATTATGGTTTCAGACGTCGTTCTATGCAGCTAAAATGAATTTAAAACGAATTTATTAATTTTTGGTAATTTTATAAATGCGAGATTTTTATAATTCTCCAGGCTAAACCGTAGGTGATACAAATTTCTAAATGTCTTTATTATTATTTAAGACGTCATTCTATGCAGCTAAAATGAGTTTAAATCGAATTTATTAATTTTTGGTAATTTTAAAAAAGAGAGATTATTATAATTGCCAGATTAAAAATGCGTGATTTTTATAATTGCCCAGGCTAAACTGTAGGTGATACAAATTTCTAAATATGCTTATTATGGTTTCAGACGTCGTTCTATGCTGCTAAAATGAATTTAAAACGAATTTATTAATTTTTGGTAATTTTATAAATGTGAGATTTTTATAATTCTTCAGGCTAAACCGTAGGTGATACAAATTTCTAAATGTCTTTATTATTATTTAAGACGTCGTTCTATGCAGCTAAAATGAGTTTAAATCGAATTTATTAATTTTTGGTAATTTTAAAAAAGAGAGATTTTTATAATTGCCAGATTAAAAATGCGAGATTTTTATAATTGCCCAGGCTAAACTGTAGGAGATACAAATTTCTAAATATGCTTATTATGGTTTCAGGCGTCGTTCTATGTAGCTAAAATGAATTTAAAACGAATTTATTAATTTTTGGTAATTTTATAAATGCGAGATTTTTATAATTCCCCAGGCTAAACCGTAGGTGACACAAATTTCTAAATGTTCTTATTATTATTTAAGACGTCGTTCTATGCAGCTAAAATGAGTTTAAATCGAATTTATTAATTTTTGGTAATTTTAAAAAAGAGAGATTTTTATAATTGCCAGATTAAAAATGCGAGATTTTTATAGTTGCCCAGGCTAAACTGTAGGAGATACACATTTCTAAATATGCTTATTATGGTTTCAGACGTCGTTCTATGCAGCTAAAATGAATTTAAAACGAATTTATTAATTTTTGGTAATTTTATAAATGCGAGATTTTTATAATTCCCCAGGCTAAACCGTAGGTGAAAAAAATTTCTAAATGTCCTTATTATTATTTAAAACGTCGTTCTATGCAGCTAGAATGAGTTTAAATCGAATTTATTAATTTTTGGTAATTTTAAAAAAGAGAGATTTTTATAATTGCCAGATAAAAAATGCGAGATTTTTATAATTGCCCAGGCTAAACTGTAGGTGATACAAATTTCTAAATATGCTTATTATGGTTTCAGACGTCGTTCTATGCAGCTAAAATGAATTTAAAACGAATTTATTAATTTTTGGTAATTTTATAAATGCGAGATTTTTATAATTCTCCAGGCTAAACCGTAGGTGATACAAATTTCTAAATGTCTTTATTATTATTTAAGACGTCGTTCTATGCAGCTAAAATGAGTTTAAATCGAATTTATGAATTTTTGGTAATTTTAAAAAAGAGAGATTTTTATAATTGCCAGATTAAAAATGCGAGATTTTTATAATTGCCCAGGCTAAACTGTAGGACATTCAAATTTCAAAATATGCTTATTATGGTTTCAGACGTCGTTCTATGCAGCTAAAATGAATTTAAAACGAATTTATTAATTTTTGGTAATTTTATAAATGCGAGATTTTTATAATTCCCCAGGCTAAACCGTAGGTGATACAAATTTCTAAATGTCCTTATTATTACTTAAGACGTTGCTCTATACAGCTAAAATGAGTTTAAATCGAATTTATTAATTTTTGCTAATTTTAAAAAAGACAGATTTTTATAATGGCCAGATTAAAAATGCGAGATTTTTATAATTGCCCAGGCTAAACTGTAGGAGATACAGATTTCTAAATATGCTTATTATGGTTTCAGACGTCGTTCTATACAGCTAAAATGAATTTAAATCGAATTTATTAATTTTTGGTAATTTTATAAATGCCAGATTTTTATAATTCCCCAGGCTAAACCGTAGATGATAAAAATTTGTAATGTCCTTATTATTATTTAAGACGTCGTTCTATGCAGCTAAAATGAGTTTAAGCCGAATTTATTAATTTTTGGTAATTTTAAAAAAGAGAGATTCTTATAATTGCTAGATTAAAAATGCGAGATTTTTATAATTGCCCAGGCTAAACTGTAGGAGATACAAATTTCTAAATATGCTTATTATGGTTTCAGACGTCGTTCTATGCAGCTAGAATGAATTTGAAACGAATTTATTAATTTTTCGTAATTTTATAAATGCGAGATTTTTATAATTCTCCAGGCTAAACCGTAGGTGATACAAATTTCTAAATGTCTTTATTATTATTTAAGACGTCGTTCTATGCAGCTAAAATGAGTTTAAATCGAATTTATGAATTTTTGGTAATTTTAAAAAAGAGAGATTTTTATAATTGCCAGATTAAAAATGCGAGATTTTTATAATTGCCCAGGCTAAACAGTAAGTGATACAAATTTCTAAATATGCTTATTATGGTTTCAGACGTCGTTCTATGCAGCTAAAATGAATTTAAAACGAATTTATTAATTTTTGGTAATTTTATAAATGCGAGATTTTTATAATTCTCCAGGCTAAACCGTAGGTGATACAAATTTCTAAATGTCTTTATTATTATTTAAGACGTCGTTCTATGCAGCTAAAATGAGTTTAAATCGAATTTATGAATTTTTGGTAATTTTAAAAAAGAGAGATTTTTATAATTGCCAGATTAAAAATGCGAGATTTTTATAATTGCCCAGGCTAAACAGTAAGTGATACAAATTTCTAAATATGCTTATTATGGTTTCAGACGTCGTTCTATGCAGCTAAAATGAATTTAAAACGAATTTATTAATTTTTGGTAATTTTATAAATGCGAGATTTTTATAATTCCCCAGGCTAAACCGTAGGCGATACAAATTTCTAAATGTCCTTATTATTATTTAAGACGTCGTTCTATGCAGCTAAAATGAGTTTAAATCGAATTTATTAATTTTTGGTAATTTTAAAAAAGAGAGATTTTTATAATTGCCAGATTAAAAATGCGAGATTTTTATAATTGCCCAGGCTAAACTGTAGGAGATACACATTTCTAAATATGCTTATTATGATTTCAGACGTCGTTCTATGCAGCTAAAATGAGTTTAAATCGAATTTATTAATTTTTGGTAATTTTAGACTGGAGAGATTTTTATAATTGCCAGATTAAAAATGCGGGATTTTTATAATTGCCCAGGCTAAACTGTAGGAGATACAAATTTCTAAATATGCTTATTATGGTTTCAGACGTCGTTCTATGCAGCTAAAATGAATTTAAAACGAATTTATTAATTTTTGGTAATTTTATAAATGCGAGATTTTTATAATTCTGCAGGCTAAACCGTAGGTGATGCAAATTTCTAAATGTCCTTATTATTACTTAAGACGTCGTTCTATGCAGCTAAAGTGAGTTTAAATCGAATTTATTAATTTTTGGTAATTTTAATAAAGACAGATTTTTATAATTGCCTGATTAAAAATGCGAGATTTTTATAATTGCCCAGGCTAAACTGTAGGAGATACAAATTTCTAAATATGCTTATTATGGTTTCAGACGTCGTTCTATACAGCTAAAATGAATTTAAAACGAATTTATTAATTTTTGGTAATTTTATAAATGCGAGATTTTTATAATTCTGCAGGCTAAACCGTAGGTGATACAAATTTCTAAATGTCCTTATTATTACTTAAGACGTCATTCTATGCAGCTAAAATGAGTTTAAATCGAATTTATTAATTTTTGGTAATTTTAAAAAAGAGATTTTTATAATTGCCAGATTAAAAATGCGAGACTTTTATAATTGCCCAGGCTAAACCGTAGGTGATAAAAATTTCTAAATGACCTTATTATTATTTAAGACGTCGTTCTATGCAGCTAAAATGAGTTTAAGCCGAATTTATTTATTTTTGGTAATTTTAAAAAAGAGAGATTTTTATTATTGGCAGATTAAAAATGCGAGATTTTTATAATTGCCCAGGCTAAACTGTAGGAGATACAAATTTCTAATTATGCTTATTATGGTTTCACACGTCTTTCTATGCAGCTAGAATGAATTTAAAACGAATTTATTAATTTTTGGTAATTTTATAAATGCGAGATTTTTATAATTCCCCAGGCTAAACCGTAGGTGATACAAATTTCTAAATATCCTTATTATTATTTAAGACGTCGTTCTATGCAGCTAAAATGAGTTTAAATCGAATTTATTAATTTTTGGTAATTTTAAAAAAGACAGATTTTTATAATTGCCAGATTAAAAATGCGAGATTTTTATAATTGCCCAGGCCTGTAGGAGATACAAATTTCTAAATATGCTTATTATGGTTTCACACGTCGTTATATGCAGCTAGAATGAATTTAAAACGAATTTATTAATTTTTGGTAATTTTATAAATGCGAGATTTTTATAATTCTGCAGGCTAAGCCGTAGGTGATACAAATTTCTAAATGTCCTTATTATTATTTAAGACGTCGTTCTATGCAGCTAAAAAGAGTTTAAATCGAATTTATTAATTTTTGGTAATTTTAAAAAAGACAGATTTTTATAATTGCCAGATTAAAAATGCGAGATTTTTATAATTGCCCAGGCTAAACTGTAGGAGATACAAATTTCTAAATATGCTTATTATGGTTTCAGACGTCGTTCTATGCAGCTAAAATGAGTTTAAATCGAATTTATTAATTTTTGGTAATTTTAAAAAAGAGAGATTTTTATAATTGCCAGATTAAAATTGCGAGATTTTTATAATTGCCCAGGCTAAACTGTAGGAGATACGCATTTCTAAATATGCTTATTATGGTTTCAGACGTCGTTCTTTACAGTTAAAATGAATTTAAAACGAATTTATTAATTTTTGGTAATTTTATAAATGCGAGATTTTTATAATTCTCCAGGCTAAACCGTAGGTGATACAACTTTCTAAATGTCTTTATTGTTATTTAAGACGTCGTTCTATGCAGCTAAAATGAGTTTAAATCGAATTTATTAATTTTTGGTAATTTTAAAAAAGAGAGATTTTTATAATTGCCAGATTAAAAATGCGAGATTTTTATAATTGCCCAGGCTAAACTGTAGGAGATACAAATTTCTAAATATGTGTATTATGGTTTCAGACGTCGTTCTATGCAGCTAAAATGAGTTTAAATCGAATTTATTAATTTTTGGTAATTTTAAAAAAGAGAGATTTTTATAATTGCCAGATTAAAAATGTGAGATTTTTATAATTGCCCCGGCTAAACAGTAGGAGATACAAATTTCTAAATATGTGTATTATGGCTTCAGACGTCGTTCTATGCAGCTAAAATGAGTTTAAATCGAATTTATTAATTTTTGGTAATTTTAAAAAAGAGAGATTTTTATAATTGCCAGATTAAAAATGCGAGATTTTTAGAATTGCCCAGTCTAAACCGCAATGTATGTGACAAAAATTTCTAAATATGCCTATTATTATTTAAGGCGTCGTTCTATGCAGCTAAAATGAATTTAAAACGAATTTATTAATTTTTGGTAATTTTATAAATGCGAGATTTTTATAATTCCCCAGGCTAAACCGTAGGAGATACAAATTTCTAAATATGCTTATTATGGTTTCAGACGTCGTTCTATACAGCTAAAATGAATTTAAAACGAATTTATTAATTTTTGGTAATTTTATAAATGCGAGATTTTTATAATTCTGCAGGCTAAACCGTAGGTGATACAAATTTCTAAATGTCCTTATTATTACTTAAGACGTCATTCTATGCAGCTAAAATGAGTTTAAATCGAATTTATTAATTTTTGGTAATTTTAAAAAAGAGATTTTTATAATTGCCAGATTAAAAATGCGAGACTTTTATAATTGCCCAGGCTAAACCGTAGGTGATAAAAATTTCTAAATGACCTTATTATTATTTAAGACGTCGTTCTATGCAGCTAAAATGAGTTTAAGCCGAATTTATTTATTTTTGGTAATTTTAAAAAAGAGAGATTTTTATTATTGGCAGATTAAAAATGCGAGATTTTTATAATTGCCCAGGCTAAACTGTAGGAGATACAAATTTCTAATTATGCTTATTATGGTTTCACACGTCTTTCTATGCAGCTAGAATGAATTTAAAACGAATTTATTAATTTTTGGTAATTTTATAAATGCGAGATTTTTATAATTCCCCAGGCTAAACCGTAGGTGATACAAATTTCTAAATATCCTTATTATTATTTAAGACGTCGTTCTATGCAGCTAAAATGAGTTTAAATCGAATTTATTAATTTTTGGTAATTTTAAAAAAGACAGATTTTTATAATTGCCAGATTAAAAATGCGAGATTTTTATAATTGCCCAGGCCTGTAGGAGATACAAATTTCTAAATATGCTTATTATGGTTTCACACGTCGTTATATGCAGCTAGAATGAATTTAAAACGAATTTATTAATTTTTGGTAATTTTATAAATGCGAGATTTTTATAATTCTGCAGGCTAAGCCGTAGGTGATACAAATTTCTAAATGTCCTTATTATTATTTAAGACGTCGTTCTATGCAGCTAAAAAGAGTTTAAATCGAATTTATTAATTTTTGGTAATTTTAAAAAAGACAGATTTTTATAATTGCCAGATTAAAAATGCGAGATTTTTATAATTGCCCAGGCTAAACTGTAGGAGATACAAATTTCTAAATATGCTTATTATGGTTTCAGACGTCGTTCTATGCAGCTAAAATGAGTTTAAATCGAATTTATTAATTTTTGGTAATTTTAAAAAAGAGAGATTTTTATAATTGCCAGATTAAAATTGCGAGATTTTTATAATTGCCCAGGCTAAACTGTAGGAGATACGCATTTCTAAATATGCTTATTATGGTTTCAGACGTCGTTCTTTACAGTTAAAATGAATTTAAAACGAATTTATTAATTTTTGGTAATTTTATAAATGCGAGATTTTTATAATTCTCCAGGCTAAACCGTAGGTGATACAACTTTCTAAATGTCTTTATTGTTATTTAAGACGTCGTTCTATGCAGCTAAAATGAGTTTAAATCGAATTTATTAATTTTTGGTAATTTTAAAAAAGAGAGATTTTTATAATTGCCAGATTAAAAATGCGAGATTTTTATAATTGCCCAGGCTAAACTGTAGGAGATACAAATTTCTAAATATGTGTATTATGGTTTCAGACGTCGTTCTATGCAGCTAAAATGAGTTTAAATCGAATTTATTAATTTTTGGTAATTTTAAAAAAGAGAGATTTTTATAATTGCCAGATTAAAAATGTGAGATTTTTATAATTGCCCCGGCTAAACAGTAGGAGATACAAATTTCTAAATATGTGTATTATGGCTTCAGACGTCGTTCTATGCAGCTAAAATGAGTTTAAATCGAATTTATTAATTTTTGGTAATTTTAAAAAAGAGAGATTTTTATAATTGCCAGATTAAAAATGCGAGATTTTTAGAATTGCCCAGTCTAAACCGCAATGTATGTGACAAAAATTTCTAAATATGCCTATTATTATTTAAGGCGTCGTTCTATGCAGCTAAAATGAGTTTAAAACGAATTTATTAATTTTTGGTAATTTTATAAATGCGAGATTTTTATAATTCCCCAGGCTAAACCGTAGGTGATAAAAATTTCTAAATGTCCATATTATTATTTAAGACGTCGTTCTATGCAGCTAAAATGAATTTAAAACGAATTTATTAATTTTTGGTAATTTTATAAATGCGAGATTTTTATAATTCCCCAGGCTAAACCGTAGGTGATACAAATTTCTAAATGTCCTTATTATTATTTAAGACGTCGTTCTATGCAGCTAAAATGAGTTTAAATCGAATTTATTAATTTTTGGTAATTTTAAAAAAGACAGATTTTTATAATTGCCAGATTAAAAATGCGAGATTTTTATAATTGCCCAGGCTAAACTGTAGGAGATACAAATTTCTAAATATGCTTATTATGGTTTCAGACGTCGTTCTATACAGCTAAAATGAATTTAAACCGAATTTATTAATTTTTGGTAATTTTATAAATGCCAGATTTTTATAATTCCCCAGGCTAAACCGTAGGTGATAAAAATTTCTAAATGTCCTTATTATTATTTAAGACGTCGTTCTATGCAGCTAAAAAGAGTTTAAATCGAATTTATTAATTTTTGGTAATTTTAAAAAAGACAGATTTTTATAATTGCCAGATTAAAAATGCGAGATTTTTATAATTGCCCAGGCCTGTAGGAGATACAAATTTCTAAATATGCTTATTATGGTTTCACACGTCGTTATATGCAGCTAGAATGAATTTAAAACGAATTTATTAATTTTTGGTAATTTTATAAATGCGAGATTTTTATAATTCTGCAGGCTAAGCCGTAGGTGATACAAATTTCTAAATGTCCTTATTATTATTTAAGACGTCGTTCTATGCAGCTAAAAAGAGTTTAAATCGAATTTATTAATTTTTGGTAATTTTAAAAAAGACAGATTTTTATAATTGCCAGATTAAAAATGCGAGATTTTTATAATTGCCCAGGCTAAACTGTAGGAGATACAAATTTCTAAATATGCTTATTATGGTTTCAGACGTCGTTCTATGCAGCTAAAATGAGTTTAAATCGAATTTATTAATTTTTGGTAATTTTAAAAAAGAGAGATTTTTATAATTGCCAGATTAAAATTGCGAGATTTTTATAATTGCCCAGGCTAAACTGTAGGAGATACGCATTTCTAAATATGCTTATTATGGTTTCAGACGTCGTTCTTTACAGTTAAAATGAATTTAAAACGAATTTATTAATTTTTGGTAATTTTATAAATGCGAGATTTTTATAATTCTCCAGGCTAAACCGTAGGTGATACAACTTTCTAAATGTCTTTATTGTTATTTAAGACGTCGTTCTATGCAGCTAAAATGAGTTTAAATCGAATTTATTAATTTTTGGTAATTTTAAAAAAGAGATTTTTATAATTGCCAGATTAAAAATGCGAGATTTTTATAATTGCCCAGGCTAAACTGTAGGAGATACAAATTTCTAAATATGTGTATTATGGTTTCAGACGTCGTTCTATGCAGCTAAAATGAGTTTAAATCGAATTTATTAATTTTTGGTAATTTTAAAAAAGAGAGATTTTTATAATTGCCAGATTAAAAATGTGAGATTTTTATAATTGCCCCGGCTAAACTGTAGGAGATACAAATTTCTAAATATGTGTATTATGGCTTCAGACGTCGTTCTATGCAGCTAAAATGAGTTTAAATCGAATTTATTAATTTTTGGTAATTTTAAAAAAGAGAGATTTTTATAATTGCCAGATTAAAAATGCGAGATTTTTAGAATTGCCCAGTCTAAACCGCAATGTATGTGACAAAAATTTCTAAATATGCCTATTATTATTTAAGGCGTCGTTCTATGCAGCTAAAATGAATTTAAAACGAATTTATTAATTTTTGGTAATTTTATAAATGCGAGATTTTTATAATTCCCCAGGCTAAACCGTAGGTGATACAAATTTCTAAATGTCCTTATTATTATTTAAGACGTCGTTCTATACAGCTAAAATGAGTTTAAAACGAATTTATTAATTTTTGGTAATTTTATAAATGCGAGATTTTTATAATTCCCCAGGCTAAACCGTAGGTGATAAAAATTTCTAAATGTCCAAATTATTATTTAAGACGTCGTTCTATGCAGCTAAAATGAATTTAAAACGAATTTATTAATTTTTGGTAATTTTATAAATGCGAGATTTTTATAATTGCCCAGGCTAAACCATAGGTGATACAACTATCAAAATGGGTTTATTATTATTAAAGACGTCGTTCTATACAGCTAAAATGAGTTTAAATCGAATTTATTAATTTTTGGTATTTTTAAAAAAGAGAGATTTTTATAATTGCCAGATTAAAAATGCGAGATTTTTATAATTGCCCAGGCTAAACTGTAAGAGATACAAATTTCTAAATATGCTTATTATGGTTTCAGACGTCGTTCTATACAGCTAAAATGAGTTTAAATCGAATTTATTAATTTTTGGTAATTTTAAAAAAGAGAGATTTTTATAATTGCCAGATTAAAAATGCGAGATTTTTATAATTGCCCAGGCTAAACTGTAGGAGATACAAATTTCTAAATATGCTTATTATGGTTTCAGACGTCGTTCTATGCAGCTAAAATGAATTTAAAACGAATTTATTAATTTTTGGTAATTTTATAAATGCGAGATTTTTATAATTCTCCAGGCTAAACCGTAGGTGATACAAATTTCTAAATGTCTTTATTATTATTTAAGACGTCATTCTATGCAGCTAAAATGAGTTTAAATCGAATTTATTAATTTTTGGTAATTTTAAAAAAGAGAGATTATTATAATTGCCAGATTAAAAATGCGAGATTTTTATAATTGCCCAGGCTAAACTGTAGGTGATACAAATTTCTAAATATGCTTATTATGGTTTCAGACGTCGTTCTATGCCGCTAAAATGAATTTAAAACGAATTTATTAATTTTTGGTAATTTTATAAATGTGAGATTTTTATAATTCTTCAGGCTAAACCGTAGGTGATACAAATTTCTAAATGTCTTTATTATTATTTAAGACGTCGTGCTATGCAGCTAAAATGAGTTTAAATCGAATTTATTAATTTTTGGTAATTTTAAAAAAGAGAGATTTTTATAATTGCCAGATTAAAAATGCGAGATTTTTTTAATTGCCCAGGCTAAACTGTAGGAGATACAAATTTCTAAATATGCTTATTATGGTTTCAGGCGTCGTTCTATGTAGCTAAAATGAATTTAAAACGAATTTATTAATTTTTGGTAATTTTATAAATGCGAGATTTTTATAATTCCCCAGGCTAAACCGTAGGTGACACAAATTTCTAAATGTTCTTATTATTATTTAAGACGTCGTTCTATGCAGCTAAAATGAGTTTAAATCGAATTTATTAATTTTTGGTAATTTTAATAAAGACAGATTTTTATAATTGCCTGATTAAAAATGCGAGATTTTTATAATTGCCCAGGCTAAACTGTAGGAGATACAAATTTCTAAATATGCTTATTATGGTTTCAGACGTCGTTCTATACAGCTAAAATGAGTTTAAATCGAATTTATTAATTTTTGGTAATTTTAAAAAAGAGAGATTTTTATAATTGCCAGATTAAAAATGCGAGATTTTTATAATTGCCCAGGCTAAACTGTAGGAGATACAAATTTCTAAATATGCTTATTATGGTTTCAGACGTCGTTCTATGCAGCTAAAATGAATTTAAAACGAATTTATTAATTTTTGGTAATTTTATAAATGCGAGATTTTTATAATTCTGCAGGCTAAACCGTAGGTGATGCAAATTTCTAAATGTCCTTATTATTACTTAAGACGTCGTTCTATGCAGCTAAAATGAGTTTAAATCGAATTTATTAATTTTAGGTAATTTTAATAAAGACAGATTTTTATAATTGCCTGATTAAAAATGCGAGATTTTTATAATTGCCCAGGCTAAACTGTAGGAGATACAAATTTCTAAATATGCTTATTATGGTTTCAGACGTCGTTCTATACAGCTAAAATGAATTTAAAACGAATTTATTAATTTTTGGTAATTTTATAAATGCGAGATTTTTATAATTCTGCAGGCTAAACCGTAGGTGATACAAATTTCTAAATGTCCTTATTATTACTTAAGACGTCATTCTATGCAGCTAAAATGAGTTTAAATCGAATTTATTAATTTTTGGTAATTTTAAAAAAGAGATTTTTATAATTGCCAGATTAAATAGCGAGACTTTTATAATTGCCCAGGCTAAACTGTAGGAGATACAAATTTCTAAATATGCTTATTATGGTTTCAGACGTCGTTCTATACAGCTAAAATGAATTTAAACCGAATTTATTAATTTTTGGTAATTTTATAGATGCCAGATTTTTATAATTCCCCAGGCTAAACCGTAGGTGATAAAAATTTCTAAATGACCTTATTATTATTTAAGACGTCGTTCTATGCAGCTAAAATGAGTTTAAGCTGAATTTATTTATTTTTGGTAATTTTAAAAAAGAGAGATTTTTATTATTGCCAGATTAAAAATCCGAGATTTTTATAATTGCCCAGGCTAAACTGTAGGAGATACAAATTTCTAAATATGCTTATTATGGTTTCACACGTCTTTCTATGCAGCTAGAATGAATTTAAAACGAATTTATTAATTTTTGGTAATTTTATAAATGCGAGATTTTTATAATTCCCCAGGCTAAACCGTAGGTGATACAAATTTCTAAATGTCCTTATTATTATTTAAGACGTCGTTCTATGCAGCTAAAATGAGTTTAAATCGAATTTATTAATTTTTGGTAATTTTAAAAAAGACAGATTTTTATAATTGCCAGATTAAAAATGCGAGATTTTTATAATTGCCCAGGCTAAACTGTAGGAGATACAAATTTCTAAATATGCTTATTATGGTTTCAGACGTCGTTCTATACAGCTAAAATGAATTTAAACCGAATTTATTAATTTTTGGTAATTTTATAAATGCCAGATTTTTATAATTCCCCAGGCTAAACCGTAGGTGATAAAAATTTCTAAATGTCCTTATTATTATTTAAGGCGTCGTTCTATGCAGCTAAAATGAGTTTAAGCCGAATTTATTTATTTTTGGTAATTTTAAAAAAGAGAGATTTTTATTATTGCCAGATTAAAAATGCGAGATTTTTATAATTGCCCAGGCCTGTAGGAGATACAAATTTCTAAATATGCTTACTATGGTTTCACACGTCGTTATATGCAGCTAGAATGAATTTAAAACGAATTTATTAATTTTTGGTAATTTTATAAATGCGAGATTTTTATAATTCTGCAGGCTAAGCCGTAGGTGATACAAATTTCTAAATGTCCTTATTATTATTTAAGACGTCGTTCTATGCAGCTAAAAAGAGTTTAAATCGAATTTATTAATTTTTGGTAATTTTAAAAAAGACAGATTTTTATAATTGCCAGATTAAAAATGCGAGATTTTTATAATTGCCCAGGCTAAACTGTCGGAGATACAAATTTCTAAATATGCTTATTATGGTTTCAGACGTCGTTCTATGCAGCTAAAATGAGTTTAAATCGAATTTATTAATTTTTGGTAATTTTAAAAAAGAGAGATTTTTATAATTGCCAGATTAAAATTGCGAGATTTTTATAATTGCCCAGGCTAAACTGTAGGAGATACGCATTTCTAAATATGCTTATTATGGTTTCAGACGTCGTTCTTTACAGTTAAAATGAATTTAAAACGAATTTATTAATTTTTGGTAATTTTATAAATGCGAGATTTTTATAATTCTCCAGGCTAAACCGTAGGTGATACAACTTTCTAAATGTCTTTATTATTATTTAAGACGTCGTTCTATGCAGCTAAAATGAGTTTAAATCGAATTTATTAATTTTTGGTAATTTTTAAAAAGAGAGATTTTTATAATTGCCAGATTAAAAATGCGAGATTTTTATAATTGCCCAGGCTAAACTGTAGGAGATACAAATTTCTAAATCTGTGTATTATGGTTTCAGACGTCGTTCTATGCAGCTAAAATGAGTTTAAATCGAATTTATTAATTTTTGGTAATTTTAAAAAAGAGAGATGTTTATAATTGCCAGATTAAAAATGTGAGATTTTTATAATTGCCCCGGCTAAACTGTAGGAGATACAAATTTCTAAATATGTGTATTATGGCTTCAGACGTCGTTCTATGCAGCTAAAATGAGTTTAAATCGAATTTATTAATGTTTGGTAATTTTAAAAAAGAGAGATTTTTATAATTGCCAGATTAAAAATGCGAGATTTTTAGAATTGCCCAGTCTAAACCGCAATGTATGTGACAAAAATTTCTAAATATGCCTATTATTATTTCAGGCGTCGTTCTATGCAGCTAAAATGAATTTAAAACGAATTTATTAATTTTTGGTAATTTTATAAATGCGAGATTTTTATAATTCCCCAGGCTAAACTGTAGGTGATACAAATTTCTAAATGTCCTTATTATTATTTAAGACGTCGTTCTATACAGCTAAAATGAGTTTAAAACGAATTTATTAATTTTTGGTAATTTTATAAATGCGAGATTTTTATAATTCCCCAGGCTAAACCGTAGGTGATAAAAATTTCTAAATGTCCATATTATTATTTAAGACGTCGTTCTATGCAGCTAAAATGAATTTAAAACGAATTTATTAATTTTTGGTAATTTTATAAATGCGAGATTTTTATAATTGCCCAGGCTAAACCATAGGTGATACAACTATCAAAATGGGTTTATTATTATTAAAGACGTCGTTCTATACAGCTAAAATGAGTTTAAATCGAATTTATTAATTTTTGGTATTTTTAAAAAAGAGAGATTTTTATAATTGCCAGATTAAAAATTCGAGATTTTTATAATTGCCAGATTAAAAATTCGAGATTTTTATAATTGCCCAGGCTAAACTGTAAGAGATACAAATTTCTAAATATGCTTATTATGGTTTCAGACGTCGTTCTATACAGCTAAAATGAGTTTAAATCGAATTTATTAATTTTTGGTAATTTTAAAAAAGAGAGATTTTTATAATTGCCAGATTAAAAATGCGAGATTTTTATAATTGCCCAGGCTAAACTTTAGGAGATACAAATTTCTAAATATGCTAATTACGGTTTCAGACGTCGTTCTATGCAGCTAAAATGAATTTAAAACGAATTTATTAATTTTTGGTAATTTTATAAATGCGAGATTTTTATAATTCTCCAGGCTAAACCGTAGGTGATACAAATTTCTAAATGTCTTTATTATTATTTAAGACGTCATTCTATGCAGCTAAAATGAGTTTAAATCGAATTTATTAATTTTTGGTAATTTTAAAAAAGAGAGATTATTATAATTGCCAGATTAAAAATGCGAGATTTTTATAATTGCCCAGGCTAAACTGTAGGTGATACAAATTTCTAAATATGCTTATTATAGTTTCAGACGTCGTTCTATGCTGCTAAAATGAATTTAAAACGAATTTATTAATTTTTGGTAATTTTATAAATGTGAGATTTTTATAATTCTTCAGGCTAAACCGTAGGTGATACAAATTTCTAAATGTCTTTATTATTATTTAAGACGTCGTTCTATGCAGCTAAAATGAGTTTAAATCGAATTTATTAATTTTTGGTAATTTTAAAAAAGAGAGATTTTTATAATTGCCAGATTAAAAATGCGAGATTTTTATAATTGCCCAGGCTAAACTGTAGGAGATACAAATTTCTAAATATGCTTATTATGGTTTCAGGCGTCGTTCTATGTAGCTAAAATGAATTTAAAACGAATTTATTAATTTTTGGTAATTTTATAAATGCGAGATTTTTATAATTCCCCAGGCTAAACCGTAGGTGACACAAATTTCTAAATGTTCTTATTATTATTTAAGACGTCGTTCTATGCAGCTAAAATGAGTTTAAATCGAATTTATTAATTTTTGGTAATTTTAAAAAAGAGAGATTTTTATAATTGCCAGATTAAAAATGCGAGATTTTTATAGTTGCCCAGGCTAAACTGTAGGAGATACACATTTCTAAATATGCTTATTATGGTTTCAGACGTCGTTCTATGCAGCTAAAATGAATTTAAAACGAATTTATTAATTTTTGGTAATTTTATAAATGCGAGATTTTTATAATTCCCCAGGCTAAACCGTAGGTGAAAAAAATTTCTAAATGTCCTTATTATTATTTAAAACGTCGTTCTATGCAGCTAAAATGAGTTTAAATCGAATTTATTAATTTTTGGTAATTTTAAAAAAGAGAGATTTTTATAATTGCCAGATAAAAAATGCGAGATTTTTATAATTGCCCAGGCTAAACTGTAGGACATACAAATTTCTAAATATGCTTATTATGGTTTCAGACGTCGTTCTATGCAGCTAAAATGAATTTAAAACGAATTTATTAATTTTTGGTAATTTTATAAATGCGAGATTTTTATAATTCTCCAGGCTAAACCGTAGGTGATACAAATTTCTAAATGTCTTTATTATTATTTAAGACGTCGTTCTATGCAGCTAAAATGAGTTTAAATCGAATTTATGAATTTTTGGTAATTTTAAAAAAGAGAGATTTTTATAATTGCCAGATTAAAAATGCGAGATTTTTATAATTGCCCAGGCTAAACTGTAGGACATACAAATTTCTAAATATGCTTATTATGGTTTCAGACGTCGTTCTATGCAGCTAAAATGAATTTAAAACGAATTTATTAATTTTTGGTAATTTTATAAATGCGAGATTTTTATAATTCCCCAGGCTAAACCGTAGGTGATACAAATTTCTAAATGTCCTTATTATTACTTAAGACGATGCTCTATACAGCTAAAACGAGTTTAAATCGAATTTATTAATTTTTGCTAATTTTAAAAAAGACAGATTTTTATAATGGCCAGATTAAAAATGCGAGATTTTTATAATTGCCCAGGCTAAACTGTAGGAGATACAAATTTCTAAATATGCTTATTATGGTTTCAGACGTCGTTCTATACAGCTAAAATGAATTTAAATCGAATTTATTAATTTTTGGTAATTTTATAAATGCCAGATTTTTATAATTCCCCAGGCTAAACCGTAGATGATAAAAATTTGTAATGTCCTTATTATTATTTAAGACGTCGTTCTATGCAGCTAAAAGAGTTTAAGCCGAATTTATTAATTTTTGGTAATTTTAAAAAAGAGAGATTCTTATAATTGCTAGATTAAAAATGCGAGATTTTTATAATTGCCCAGGCTAAACTGTAGGAGATACAAATTTCTAAATATGCTTATTATGGTTTCAGACGTCGTTCTATGCAGCTAGAATGAATTTGAAACGAATTTATTAATTTTTCGTAATTTTATAAATGCGAGATTTTTATAATTCTCCAGGCTAAACCGTAGGTGATACAAATTTCTAAATGTCTTTATTATTATTTAAGACGTCGTTCTATGCAGCTAAAATGAGTTTAAATCGAATTTATTAATTTTTGGTAATTTTAAAAAAGAGACATTTTTATAATTGCCAGATAAAAAATGCGAGATTTTTATAATTGCCCAGGCTAAACAGTAAGTGATACAAATTTCTAAATATGCTTATTATGGTTTCAGACGTCGTTCTATGCAGCTAAAATGAATTTAAAACGAATTTATTAATTTTTGGTAATTTTATAAATGCGAGATTTTTATAATTCTCCAGGCTAAACCGTAGGTGATACAAATTTCTAAATGTCTTTATTATTATTTAAGACGTCGTTCTATGCAGCTAAAATGAGTTTAAATCGAATTTATGAATTTTTGGTAATTTTAAAAAAGAGAGATTTTTATAATTGCCAGATTAAAAATGCGAGATTTTTATAATTGCCCAGGCTAAACAGTAAGTGATACAAATTTCTAAATATGCTTATTATGGTTTCAGACGTCGTTCTATGCAGCTAAAATGAATTTAAAACGAATTTATTAATTTTTGGTAATTTTATAAATGCGAGATTTTTATAATTCCCCAGGCTAAACCGTAGGCGATACAAATTTCTAAATGTCCTTATTATTATTTAAGACGTCGTTCTATGCAGCTAAAATGAGTTTAAATCGAATTTATTAATTTTTGGTAATTTTAAAAAAGAGAGATTTTTATAATTGCCAGATTAAAAATGCGAGATTTTTATAACTGCCCAGGCTAAACTGTAGGAGATACACATTTCTAAATATGCTTATTATGATTTCAGACGTCGTTCTATGCAGCTAAAATGAGTTTAAATCGAATTTATTAATTTTTGGTAATTTTAGAAAAGAGAGATTTTTATAATTGCCAGATTAAAATGCGGGATTTTTATAATTGCCCAGGCTAAACTGTAGGAGATACGCATTTCTAAATATGCTTATTATGGTTTCAGACGTCGTTCTTTACAGTTAAAATGAATTTAAAACGAATTTATTAATTTTTGGTAATTTTATAAATGCGAGATTTTTATAATTCTGCAGGCTAAACCGTAGGTGATGCAAATTTCTAAATGTCCTTATTATTACTTAAGACGTCGTTCTATGCAGCTAAAATGAGTTTAAATCGAATTTATGAATTTTTGGTAATTTTAAAAAAGAGAGATTTTTATAATTGCCAGATTAAAAATGCGAGATTTTTATAATTGCCCAGGCTAAACTGTAGGACATACAAATTTCTAAATATGCTTATTATGGTTTCAGACGTCGTTCTATGCAGCTAAAATGAATTTAAAACGAATTTATTAATTTTTGGTAATTTTATAAATGCGAGATTTTTATAATTCCCCAGGCTAAACCGTAGGTGACACAAATTTCTAAATGTTCTTATTATTATTTAAGACGTCGTTCTATGCAGCTAAAATGAGTTTAAATCGAATTTATTAATTTTTGGTAATTTTAAAAAAGAGAGATTTTTATAATTGCCAGATTAAAAATGCGAGATTTTTATAGTTGCCCAGGCTAAACTGTAGGAGATACACATTTCTAAATATGCTTATTATGGTTTCAGACGTCGTTCTATGCAGCTAAAATGAATTTAAAACGAATTTATTAATTTTTGGTAATTTTATAAATGCGAGATTTTTATAATTCCCCAGGCTAAACCGTAGGTGAAAAAAATTTCTAAATGTCCTTATTATTATTTAAAACGTCGTTCTATGCAGCTAAAATGAGTTTAAATCGAATTTATTAATTTTTGGTAATTTTAAAAAAGAGAGATTTTTATAATTGCCAGATAAAAAATGCGAGATTTTTATAATTGCCCAGGCTAAACTGTAGGACATACAAATTTCTAAATATGCTTATTATGGTTTCAGACGTCGTTCTATGCAGCTAAAATGAATTTAAAACGAATTTATTAATTTTTGGTAATTTTATAAATGCGAGATTTTTATAATTCTCCAGGCTAAACCGTAGGTGATACAAATTTCTAAATGTCTTTATTATTATTTAAGACGTCGTTCTATGCAGCTAAAATGAGTTTAAATCGAATTTATGAATTTTTGGTAATTTTAAAAAAGAGAGATTTTTATAATTGCCAGATTAAAAATGCGAGATTTTTATAATTGCCCAGGCTAAACTGTAGGACATACAAATTTCTAAATATGCTTATTATGGTTTCAGACGTCGTTCTATGCAGCTAAAATGAATTTAAAACGAATTTATTAATTTTTGGTAATTTTATAAATGCGAGATTTTTATAATTCCCCAGGCTAAACCGTAGGTGATACAAATTTCTAAATGACCTTATTATTACTTAAGACGATGCTCTATACAGCTAAAATGAGTTTAAATCGAATTTATTAATTTTTGCTAATTTTAAAAAAGACAGATTTTTATAATGGCCAGATTAAAAATGCGAGATTTTTATAATTGCCCAGGCTAAACTGTAGGAGATACAAATTTCTAAATATGCTTATTATGGTTTCAGACGTCGTTCTATGCAGCTAGAATGAATTTGAAACGAATTTATTAATTTTTGGTAATTTTATAAATGCCAGATTTTTATAATTCCCCAGGCTAAACCGTAGATGATAAAAATTTGTAATGTCCTTATTATTATTTAAGACGTCGTTCTATGCAGCTAAAAGAGTTTAAGCCGAATTTATTAATTTTTGGTAATTTTAAAAAAGAGAGATTCTTATAATTGCTAGATTAAAAATGCGAGATTTTTATAATTGCCCAGGCTAAACTGTAGGAGATACAAATTTCTAAATATGCTTATTATGGTTTCAGACGTCGTTCTATGCAGCTAGAATGAATTTGAAACGAATTTATTAATTTTTCGTAATTTTATAAATGCGAGATTTTTATAATTCTCCAGGCTAAACCGTAGGTGATACAAATTTCTAAATGTCTTTATTATTATTTAAGACGTCGTTCTATGCAGCTAAAATGAGTTTAAATCGAATTTATTAATTTTTGGTAATTTTAAAAAAGAGAGATTTTTATAATTGCCAGATAAAAAATGCGAGATTTTTATAATTGCCCAGGCTAAACAGTAAGTGATACAAATTTCTAAATATGCTTATTATGGTTTCAGACGTCGTTCTATGCAGCTAAAATGAATTTAAAACGAATTTATTAATTTTTGGTAATTTTATAAATGCGAGATTTTTATAATTCTCCAGGCTAAACCGTAGGTGATACAAATTTCTAAATGTCTTTATTATTATTTAAGACGTCGTTCTATGCAGCTAAAATGAGTTTAAATCGAATTTATGAATTTTTGGTAATTTTAAAAAAGAGAGATTTTTATAATTGCCAGATTAAAAATGCGAGATTTTTATAATTGCCCAGGCTAAACAGTAAGTGATACAAATTTCTAAATATGCTTATTATGGTTTCAGACGTCGTTCTATGCAGCTAAAATGAATTTAAAACGAATTTATTAATTTTTGGTAATTTTATAAATGCGAGATTTTTATAATTCCCCAGGCTAAACCGTAGGCGATACAAATTTCTAAATGTCCTTATTATTATTTAAGACGTCGTTCTATGCAGCTAAAATGAGTTTAAATCGAATTTATTAATTTTTGGTAATTTTAAAAAAGAGAGATTTTTATAATTGCCAGATTAAAAATGCGAGATTTTTATAATTGCCCAGGCTAAACTGTAGGAGATACACATTTCTAAATATGCTTATTATGATTTCAGACGTCGTTCTATGCAGCTAAAATGAGTTTAAATCGAATTTATTAATTTTTGGTAATTTTAGAAAAGAGAGATTTTTATAATTGCCAGATTAAAATGCGGGATTTTTATAATTGCCCAGGCTAAACTGTAGGAGATACGCATTTCTAAATATGCTTATTATGGTTTCAGACGTCGTTCTTTACAGTTAAAATGAATTTAAAACGAATTTATTAATTTTTGGTAATTTTATAAATGCGAGATTTTTATAATTCTGCAGGCTAAACCGTAGGTGATGCAAATTTCTAAATGTCCTTATTATTACTTAAGACGTCGTTCTATGCAGCTAAAATGAGTTTAAATCGAATTTATTAATTTTTGGTAATTTTAATAAAGACAGATTTTTATAATTGCCTGATTAAAAATGCGAGATTTTTATAATTGCCCAGGCTAAACTGTAGGAGATACAAATTTCTAAATATGCTTATTATGGTTTCAGACGTCGTTCTATACAGCTAAAATGAATTTAAAACGAATTTATTAATTTTTGGTAATTTTATAAATGCGAGATTTTTATAATTCTGCAGGCTAAACCGTAGGTGATACAAATTTCTAAATGTCCTTATTATTACTTAAGACGTCATTCTATGCAGCTAAAATGAGTTTAAATCGAATTTATTAATTTTTGGTAATTTTAAAAAAGAGATTTTTATAATTGCCAGATTAAAAATGCGAGACTTTTATAATTGCCCAGGCTAAACCGTAGGTGATAAAAATTTCTAAATGACCTTATTATTATTTAAGACGTCGTTCTATGCAGCTAAAATGAGTTTAAGCCGAATTTATTTATTTTTGGTAATTTTAAAAAAGAGAGATTTTTATTATTGCCAGATTAAAAATGCGAGATTTTTATAATTGCCCAGGCTAAACTGTAGGAGATACAAATTTCTAAATATGCTTATTATGGTTTCACACGTCTTTCTATGCAGCTAGAATGAATTTAAAACGAATTTATTAATTTTTGGTAATTTTATAAATGCGAGATTTTTATAATTCCCCAGGCTAAACCGTAGGTGATACAAATTTCTAAATGTCCTTATTATTATTTAAGACGTCGTTCTATGCAGCTAAAATGAGTTTAAATCGAATTTATTAATTTTTGGTAATTTTAAAAAAGACAGATTTTTATAATTGCCAGATTAAAAATGCGAGATTTTTATAATTGCCCAGGCTAAACTGTAGGAGATACAAATTTCTAAATATGCTTATTATGGTTTCAGACGTCGTTCTATACAGCTAAAATGAATTTAAACCGAATTTATTAATTTTTGGTAATTTTATAAATGCCAGATTTTTATAATTCCCCAGGCTAAACCGTAGGTGATAAAAATTTCTAAATGTCCTTATTATTATTTAAGACGTCGTTCTATGCAGCTGAAAAGAGTTTAAATCGAATTTATTAATTTTTGGTAATTTTAAAAAAGACAGATTTTTATAATTGCCAGATTAAAAATGCGAGATTTTTATAATTGCCCAGGCCTGTAGGAGATACAAATTTCTAAATATGCTTATTATGGTTTCACACGTCGTTATATGCAGCTAGAATGAATTTAAAACGAATTTATTAATTTTTGGTAATTTTATAAATGCGAGATTTTTATAATTCTGCAGGCTAAGCCGTAGGTGATACAAATTTCTAAATGTCCTTATTATTATTTAAGACGTCGTTCTATGCAGCTAAAAAGAGTTTAAATCGAATTTATTAATTTTTGGTAATTTTAAAAAAGACAGATTTTTATAATTGCCAGATTAAAAATGCGAGATTTTTATAATTGCCCAGGCTAAACTGTAGGAGATACAAATTTCTAAATATGCTTATTATGGTTTCAGACGTCGTTCTATGCAGCTAAAATGAGTTTAAATCGAATTTATTAATTTTTGGTAATTTTAAAAAAGAGAGATTTTTATAATTGCCAGATTAAAATTGCGAGATTTTTATAATTGCCCAGGCTAAACTGTAGGAGATACGCATTTCTAAATATGCTTATTATGGTTTCAGACGTCGTTCTTTACAGTTAAAATGAATTTAAAACGAATTTATTAATTTTTGGTAATTTTATAAATGCGAGATTTTTATAATTCTCCAGGCTAAACCGTAGGTGATACAACTTTCTAAATGTCTTTATTGTTATTTAAGACGTCGTTCTATGCAGCTAAAATGAGTTTAAATCGAATTTATTAATTTTTGGTAATTTTAAAAAAGAGAGATTTTTATAATTGCCAGATTAAAAATGCGAGATTTTTATAATTGCCCAGGCTAAACTGTAGGAGATACAAATTTCTAAATATGTGTATTATGGTTTCAGACGTCGTTCTATGCAGCTAAAATGAGTTTAAATCGAATTTATTAATTTTTGGTAATTTTAAAAAAGAGAGATTTTTATAATTGCCAGATTAAAAATGTGAGATTTTTATAATTGCCCCGGCTAAACTGTAGGAGATACAAATTTCTAAATATGTGTATTATGGCTTCAGACGTCGTTCTATGCAGCTAAAATGAGTTTAAATCGAATTTATTAATTTTTGGTAATTTTAAAAAAGAGAGATTTTTATAATTGCCAGATTAAAAATGCGAGATTTTTAGAATTGCCCAGTCTAAACCGCAATGTATGTGACAAAAATTTCTAAATATGCCTATTATTATTTAAGGCGTCGTTCTATGCAGCTAAAATGAATTTAAAACGAATTTATTAATTTTTGGTAATTTTATAAATGCGAGATTTTTATAATTCCCCAGGCTAAACCGTAGGTGATACAAATTTCTAAATGTCCTTATTATTATTTAAGACGTCGTTCTATACAGCTAAAATGAGTTTAAAACGAATTTATTAATTTTTGGTAATTTTATAAATGCGAGATTTTTATAATTCCCCAGGCTAAACCGTAGGTGATAAAAATTTCTAAATGTCCATATTATTATTTAAGACGTCGTTCTATGCAGCTAAAATGAATTTAAAACGAATTTATTAATTTTTGGTAATTTTATAAATGCGAGATTTTTATAATTGCCCAGGCTAAACCATAGGTGATACAACTATCAAAATGGGTTTATTATTATTAAAGACGTCGTTCTATACAGCTAAAATGAGTTTAAATCGAATTTATTAATTTTTGGTATTTTTAAAAAAGAGAGATTTTTATAATTGCCAGATTAAAAATGCGAGATTTTTATAATTGCCCAGGCTAAACTGTAAGAGATACAAATTTCTAAATATGCTTATTATGGTTTCAGACGTCGTTCTATACAGCTAAAATGAGTTTAAATCGAATTTATTAATTTTTGGTAATTTTAAAAAAGAGAGATTTTTATAATTGCCAGATTAAAAATGCGAGATTTTTATAATTGCCCAGGCTAAACTGTAGGAGATACAAATTTCTAAATATGTTTATTATGGTTTCAGACGTCGTTCTATGCAGCTAAAATGAATTTAAAACGAATTTATTAATTTTTGGTAATTTTATAAATGCGAGATTTTTATAATTCTCCAGGCTAAACCGTAGGTGATACAAATTTCTACATGTCTTTATTATTATTTAAGACGTCATTCTATGCAGCTAAAATGAGTTTAAATCGAATTTATTAATTTTTGGTAATTTTAAAAAAGAGAGATTATTATAATTGCCAGATTAAAAATGCGAGATTTTTATAATTGCCCAGGCTAAACTGTAGGTGATACAAATTTCTAAATATGCTTATTATGGTTTCAGACGTCGTTCTATGCTGCTAAAATGAATTTAAAACGAATTTATTAATTTTTGGTAATTTTATAAATGTGAGATTTTTATAATTCTTCAGGCTAAACCGTAGGTGATACAAATTTCTAAATGTCTTTATTATTATTTAAGACGTCGTTGTATGCAGCTAAAATGAGTTTAAATCGAATTTATTAATTTTTGGTAATTTTAAAAAAGAGAGATTTTTATAATTGCCAGATTAAAAATGTGAGATTTTTATAATTGCCCCGGCTAAACTGTAGGAGATACAAATTTCTAAATATGTGTATTATGGCTTCAGACGTCGTTCTATGCAGCTAAAATGAGTTTAAATCGAATTTATTAATTTTTGGTAATTTTAAAAAAGAGAGATTTTTATAATTGCCAGATTAAAAATGCGAGATTTTTAGAATTGCCCAGTCTAAACCGCAATGTATGTGACAAAAATTTCTAAATATGCCTATTATTATTTAAGGCGTCGTTCTATGCAGCTAAAATGAATTTAAAACGAATTTATTAATTTTTGGTAATTTTATAAATGCGAGATTTTTATAATTCCCCAGGCTAAACCGTAGGTGATACAAATTTCTAAATGTCCTTATTATTATTTAAGACGTCGTTCTATACAGCTAAAATGAGTTTAAAACGAATTTATTAATTTTTGGTAATTTTATAAATGCGAGATTTTTATAATTCCCCAGGCTAAACCGTAGGTGATAAAAATTTCTAAATGTCCATATTATTATTTAAGACGTCGTTCTATGCAGCTAAAATGAATTTAAAACGAATTTATTAATTTTTGGTAATTTTATAAATGCGAGATTTTTATAATTGCCCAGGCTAAACCATAGGTGATACAACTATCAAAATGGGTTTATTATTATTAAAGACGTCGTTCTATACAGCTAAAATGAGTTTAAATCGAATTTATTAATTTTTGGTATTTTTAAAAAAGAGAGATTTTTATAATTGCCAGATTAAAAATGCGAGATTTTTATAATTGCCCAGGCTAAACTGTAGGAGATACAAATTTCTAAATATGTTTATTATGGTTTCAGACGTCATTCTATGCAGCTAAAATGAGTTTAAATCGAATTTATTAATTTTTGGTAATTTTAAAAAAGAGAGATTATTATAATTGCCAGATTAAAAATGCGAGATTTTTATAATTGCCCAGGCTAAACTGTAGGTGATACAAATTTCTAAATATGCTTATTATGGTTTCAGACGTCGTTCTATGCTGCTAAAATGAATTTAAAACGAATTTATTAATTTTTGGTAATTTTATAAATGTGAGATTTTTATAATTCTTCAGGCTAAACCGTAGGTGATACAAATTTCTAAATGTCTTTATTATTATTTAAGACGTCGTTGTATGCAGCTAAAATGAGTTTAAATCGAATTTATTAATTTTTGGTAATTTTAAAAAAGAGAGATTTTTATAATTGCCAGATAAAAAATGCGAGATTTTTATAATTGCCCAGGCTAAACTGTAGGTGATACAAATTTCTAAATATGCTTATTATGGTTTCAGACGTCGTTCTATGCAGCTAAAATGAATTTAAAACGAATTTATTAATGTTTGGTAATTTTATAAATGCGAGATTTTTATAATTCTCCAGGCTAAACCGTAGGTGATACAAATTTCTAAATGTCTTTATAATTATTTAAGACGTCGTTCTATGCAGCTAAAATGAGTTTAAATCGAATTTATTAATTTTTGGTAATTTTAAAAATGAGAGATTTTTATAATTGCCAGATTAAAAATGCGAGATTTTTATAATTGCCCAGGCTAAACTGTAGGAGATACAAATTTCTAAATATGCTTATTATGGTTTCAGACGTCGTTCTATGCAGCTAAAATGAATTTAAAACGAATTTATTAATTTTTGGTAATTTTATAAATGCGAGATTTTTATAATTCCCCAGGCTAAACCGTAGGTGATACAAATTTCTAAATGTCCTTATTATTATTTAAGACGTCGTTCTATGCAGCTAAAATGAGTTTAAATCGAATTTATTAATTTTTG
The DNA here is from genome assembly GCA_963082815.1 of Melanotus villosus. Taxonomy (NCBI): domain Eukaryota; kingdom Metazoa; phylum Arthropoda; class Insecta; order Coleoptera; family Elateridae; genus Melanotus; species Melanotus villosus. The sequence continues at coordinate 18,024,845 of OY720427.1, forward strand.
GTAATTTTAAAAAAGAGAGATTTTTATAATTGCCAGATTAAAAATGCGAGATTTTTATAAAAGCCCAGGCTAAACTGTAGGAGATACACATTTCTAAATATGCTTATTATGGTTTCAGACGTCGTTCTATGCGGCTAAAATGAGTTTAAATCGAATTTATTAATTTTTGGTAATTTTAAAAAAGAGAGATTTTTATAATTGCCAGATTAAAAATGCGAGATTTTTATAATTGCCCAGGCTAAACTGTAGGAGATACAAATTTCTAAATATGCTTATTATGGTTTCAGACGTCGTTCTATGCAGCTAAAATGAATTTAAAACGAATTTATTAATTTTTGGTAATTTTATAAATGCGACATTTTTATAATTCCCCAGGCTAAACCGTAGGCGATACAAATTTCTAAATGTCCTTATTATTATTTAAGACGTCGTTCTATGCAGCTAAAATGAGTTTAAATCGAATTTATTAATTTTTGGAAATTTTAAAAAAGAGAGATTTTTATAATTGCCAGATTAAAAATGCGAGATTTTTATAATTGCCCAGGCTAAACTGTAGGAGATACACATTTCTAAATATGCTTATTATGATTTCAGACGTCGTTCTATACAGCTAAAATGAGTTTAAATCGAATTTATTAATTTTTGGTAATTTTAAAAAAGAGATTTTTATAATTGCCAGATTAAAAATGCGGGATTTTTATAATTGCCCAGGCTAAACTGTAGGAGATACAAATTTCTAAATATGCTTATTATGGTTTCAGACGTCGTTCTATGCAGCTAAAATGAATTTAAAACGAATTTATTAATTTTTGGTAATTTTATAAATGCGAGATTTTTATAATTGCCCAGGCTAAACTGTAGGAGATACAAATTTGTAAATATGCTTATTATGGTTTCAGACGTCGTTCTATGCAGCTAAAATGAATTTTAAACGAATTTATTAATTTTTGGTAATTTTATAAATTCGAGATTTTTATAATTCCCCAGGTTAAACCGTAGGTGATACAAATTTCTAAATGTCCTTATTATTATTTAAGACGTCGTTCTATGCAGCTAAAATGAGTTTAAATCGAATTTATTAATTTTTGGTAATTTTAAAAAAGAGAGATTTTTATAATTGCCAGATAAAAAATGCGAGATTTTTATAATTGCCCAGGCTAAACTGTAGGTGATACAAATTTCTAAATATGCTTATTATGGTTTCAGACGTCGTTCTATGCAGCTAAAATGAATTTAAAACGAATTTATTAATTTTTGGTAATTTTAAAAAGAGAGATTTTTATAATTGCCAGATTAAAAATGCGAGATTTTTATAATTGCCCAGGCTAAACTGTAGGAGATAAAAATTTCTAAATATGTGTATTATGGTTTCAGACGTCGTTCTATGCAGCTAAAATGAGTTTAAATCGAATTTATTGATTTTTGGTAATTTTATAAATGCGAGATTTTTATAATTCTCCAGGCTAAACCGTAGGTGATACAAATTTCTAAATGTCCTTATTGTTATTTAAGACGTCGTTCTATGCAGCTAAAATGAGTTTAAATCGAATTTATTAATTTTTGGTAATTTTAAAAAAGAGAGGTTTTTATAATTGCCAGATTAAAAATGCGAGATTTTTATAATTGCCCAGGCTAAAGTGTAGGTGATACAAATTTCTAAATATGCTTATTATGGTTTCAGACGTCGTGCTATGCAGCTAAAATGAATTTAAAACGAATTTATTAATTTTTGGTAATTTTACAAATACGAGATTTTTATAATTCTCCAGGCTAAACCGTAGGTGATACAAATTTCTAAATGTCTTTATTATTATTTAAGACGTCGTTCTATGCAGCTAAAATGAGTTTGAATCGAATTTATTAATTTTTGGTAATTTTAAAAAAGAGAGATTTTTATAACTGCCAAATTAAAAATGCGAGATTTTTATAATTGCCCAGGCTAAACTGTACGAGATACAAATTTTTAAATATGCTTATTATGGTTTCAGACGTCGTTCTATGCAGCTAAATGAGTTTAAATCGAATTTATTAATTTTTGGTAATTTTATAAATGCGAGATTTCTATAATTCTCCAGGCTAAACCGTAGGTGATACAAATTTCTAAATGTCTTTATTATTATTTAAGACGTCGTTCTATGCAGCTAAAATGAGTTTAAATCGAATTTATTAATTTTTGGTAATTTTAAAAAGAGAGATTTTCATAATTGCCAGATTAAAAATGCGAGATTTTTATAATTGCCCAGGCTAAACTGTAGGTGATACAAATTTCTAAATATGCTTATTATGGTTTCAGACGTCGTGCTATGCAGCTAAAATGAATTTAAATCGAATTTATTAATTTTAGGTAATTTTAAAAAAGAGAGATTTTTATAATTGCCAGATTAAAAATGCGAGATTTTTATAATTGCCCAGGCTAAACTGTAGGAGATACAAATTTCTAAATATGTGTATTATGGTTTCAGACGTCGTTCTATGCAGCTAAAATGAGTTTAAATCGAATTTATTAATTTTTGGTAATTTTAAAAAAGAGATTTTTATAATTGCCAGATTAAAAATGCGAGATTTTTATAATTGCCCAGGCTAAACTGTAGGTGATACAAATTTCTAAATATGCTTATTATGGTTTCAGACGTCGTGCTATGCAGCTAAAATGAATTTAAATCGAATTTATTAATTTTAGGTAATTTTAAAAAAGAGAGATTTTTATAATTGCCAGATTAAAAATGCGAGATTTTTATAATTGCCCAGGCTAAACTGTAGGAGATACAAATTTCTAAATATGTGTATTATGGTTTCAGACGTCGTTCTATGCAGCTAAAATGAGTTTAAATCGAATTTATTAATTTTTGGCAATTTTAAAAAAGAGAGATTTTTATAATTGCCAGATTAAAAATGCGAGATTTTTATAATTGCCCAGGCTAAACTGTAGGAGATACAAATTTCTAAATATGCTTATTATGGTTTCAGACGTCGTTCTAAGCAGCTAAAATGAGTTTAAATCGAATTTATTAATTTTTGGTAATTTTAAAAAAGAGAGATTTTTATAATTGCCAGATTAAAAATGCGAGATTTTTATAATTGCCCAGGCTAAACTGTAGGAGATACAAATTTCTAAATATGCTTATTATGGTTTCAGACGTCGTTCTATGCAGCTAGAATGATTTTAAAACGAATTTATTAATTTTTGGTAATTTTATAAATGCGAGATTTTTATAATTCCCCAGGCTATACCGTAGGTGATACAAATTTCTAGATGTCTTTATTATTATTTAAGACGTCGTTCTATGCAGCTAAAATGAGTTTAAATCGAATTTATTAATTTTTGGTAATTTTAAAAAAGAGAGATTTTTATAATTGCCAGATTAAAAATGCGAGATTTTTATAAAAGCCCAGGCTAAACTGTAGGAGATACACATTTCTAAATATGCTTATTATGGTTTCAGACGTCGTTCTATGCGGCTAAAATGAGTTTAAATCGAATTTATTAATTTTTGGTAATTTTAAAAAAGAGAGATTTTTATAATTGCCAGATTAAAAATGCGAGATTTTTATAATTGCCCAGGCTAAACTGTAGGAGATACAAATTTCTAAATATGCTTATTATGGTTTCAGACGTCGTTCTATGCAGCTAAAATGAATTTAAAACGAATTTATTAATTTTTGGTAATTTTATAAATGCGACATTTTTATAATTCCCCAGGCTAAACCGTAGGCGATACAAATTTCTAAATGTCCTTATTATTATTTAAGACGTCGTTCTATGCAGCTAAAATGAGTTTAAATCGAATTTATTAATTTTTGGAAATTTTAAAAAAGAGAGATTTTTATAATTGCCAGATTAAAAATGCGAGATTTTTATAATTGCCCAGGCTAAACTGTAGGAGATACACATTTCTAAATATGCTTATTATGATTTCAGACGTCGTTCTATACAGCTAAAATGAGTTTAAATCGAATTTATTAATTTTTGGTAATTTTAAAAAAGAGATTTTTATAATTGCCAGATTAAAAATGCGGGATTTTTATAATTGCCCAGGCTAAACTGTAGGAGATACAAATTTCTAAATATGCTTATTATGGTTTCAGACGTCGTTCTATGCAGCTAAAATGAATTTAAAACGAATTTATTAATTTTTGGTAATTTTATAAATGCGAGATTTTTATAATTGCCCAGGCTAAACTGTAGGAGATACAAATTTGTAAATATGCTTATTATGGTTTCAGACGTCGTTCTATGCAGCTAAAATGAATTTAAAACGAATTTATTAATTTTTGGTAATTTTATAAATGCGAGATTTTTATAATTGCCCAGGCTAAACTGTAGGAGATACAAATTTGTAAATATGCTTATTATGGTTTCAGACGTCGTTCTATGCAGCTAAAATGAATTTTAAACGAATTTATTAATTTTTGGTAATTTTATAAATTCGAGATTTTTATAATTCCCCAGGTTAAACCGTAGGTGATACAAATTTCTAAATGTCCTTATTATTATTTAAGACGTCGTTCTATGCAGCTAAAATGAGTTTAAATCGAATTTATTAATTTTTGGTAATTTTAAAAAAAGAGAGATTTTTATAATTGCCAGATAAAAAATGCGAGATTTTTATAATTGCCCAGGCTAAACTGTAGGTGATACAAATTTCTAAATATGCTTATTATGGTTTCAGACGTCGTTCTATGCAGCTAAAATGAATTTAAAACGAATTTATTAATGTTTGGTAATTTTATAAATGCGAGATTTTTATAATTCTCCAGGCTAAACCGTAGGTGATACAAATTTCTAAATGTCTTTATAATTATTTAAGACGTCGTTCTATGCAGCTAAAATGAGTTTAAATCGAATTTATTAATTTTTGGTAATTTTAAAAAAGAGAGATTTTTATAATTGCCAGATTAAAAATGCGAGATTTTTATAATTGCCCAGGCTAAACTGTAGGAGATACAAATTTCTAAATATGCTTATTATGGTTTCAGACGTCGTTCTATGCAGCTAAAATGAATTTAAAACGAATTTATTAATTTTTGGTAATTTTATAAATGCGCGATTTTTATGATTCCCCAGACTTAACCGTAGGTGATACAAATTTCTAAATGTCGTTATTATTACTTAAGACGTCGTTCTATGCAGCTAAAATGAGTTTAAATCGAATTTATTAATTTTTGGTAATTTTAAAAAAGAGAGATTTTTATAATTGCCAGATTAAAAATGCGAGATTTTTATAATTGCCCAGGCTAAACTGTAGGAGATACAAATTTCTAAATATGCTTATTATGGTTTCAGACGTCGTTCTATGCAGCTAAAATGAGTTTAAATCGAATTTATTAATTTTTGGTAATTTTAAAAAAGAGAGATTTTTATAATTGCCAGATTAAAAATGCGGGATTTTTATAATTGCCCAGGCTAAACTGTAGGAGATACAAATTTCTAAATATGCTTATTATGGTTTCAGTCGTCGTTCTATGCAGCTAAAATGAATTTAAAACGAATTTATTAATTTTTGGTAATTTTAAAAAGAGAGATTTTTATAATTGCCAGATTAAAAATGCGAGATTTTTATAATTGCCCAGGCTAAACTGTAGGAGATAAAAATTTCTAAATATGTGTATTATGGTTTCAGACGTCGTTCTATGCAGCTAAAATGAGTTTAAATCGAATTTATTGATTTTTGGTAATTTTATAAATGCGAGATTTTTATAATTCTCCAGGCTAAACCGTAGGTGATACAAATTTCTAAATGTCCTTATTGTTATTTAAGACGTCGTTCTATGCAGCTAAAATGAGTTTAAATCGAATTTATTAATTTTTGGTAATTGTAAAAAAGAGAGGTTTTTATAATTGCCAGATTAAAAATGCGAGATTTTTATAATTGCCCAGGCTAAAGTGTAGGTGATACAAATTTCTAAATATGCTTATTATGGTTTCAGACGTCGTGCTATGCAGCTAAAATGAATTTAAAACGAATTTATTAATTTTTGGTAATTTTACAAATACGAGATTTTTATAATTCTCCAGGCTAAACCGTAGGTGATACAAATTTCTAAATGTCTTTATTATTATTTAAGACGTCGTTCTATGCAGCTAAAATGAGTTTGAATCGAATTTATTAATTTTTGGTAATTTTAAAAAAGAGAGATTTTTATAACTGCCAAATTAAAAATGCGAGATTTTTATAATTGCCCAGGCTAAACTGTACGAGATACAAATTTTTAAATATGCTTATTATGGTTTCAGACGTCGTTCTATGCAGCTAAATGAGTTTAAATCGAATTTATTAATTTTTGGTAATTTTATAAATGCGAGATTTCTATAATTCTCCAGGCTAAACCGTAGGTGATACAAATTTCTAAATGTCTTTATTATTATTTAAGACGTCGTTCTATGCAGCTAAAATGAGTTTAAATCGAATTTATTAATTTTTGGTAATTTTAAAAAGAGAGATTTTCATAATTGCCAGATTAAAAATGCGAGATTTTTATAATTGCCCAGGCTAAACTGTAGGTGATACAAATTTCTAAATATGCTTATTATGGTTTCAGACGTCGTGCTATGCAGCTAAAATGAATTTAAATCGAATTTATTAATTTTAGGTAATTTTAAAAAAGAGAGATTTTTATAATTGCCAAAAATTAATAAATTCGTTTTAAATTCATTTTAGCTGCATAGAACGACGTCTGAAACCATAATAAGCATATTTAGAAATTTGTATCTCCTACAGTTTAGCCTGGGCAATTATAAAAATCCCGCATTTTTAATCTGGCAATTATAAAAATCTCTTTTTTAAAATTACCAAAAATTAATAAATTCGATTTAAACTCATTTTAGCTGTATAGAACGACGTCTGAAATCATAATAAGCATATTTAGAAATGTGTATCTCCTACAGTTTAGCCTGGGCAATTATAAAAATCTCGCATTTTTAATCTGGCAATTATAAAAATCTCTCTTTTTTAAAATTTCCAAAAATTAATAAATTCGATTTAAACTCATTTTAGCTGCATAGAACGACGTCTTAAATAATAATAAGGACATTTAGAAATTTGTATCGCCTACGGTTTAGCCTGGGGAATTATAAAAATGTCGCATTTATAAAATTACCAAAAATTAATAAATTCGTTTTAAATTCATTTTAGCTGCATAGAACGACGTCTGAAACCATAATAAGCATATTTAGAAATTTGTATCTCCTACAGTTTAGCCTGGGCAATTATAAAAATCTCGCATTTTTAATCTGGCAATTATAAAAATCTCTCTTTTTTAAAATTACCAAAAATTAATAAATTCGATTTAAACTCATTTTAGCCGCATAGAACGACGTCTGAAACCATAATAAGCATATTTAGAAATGTGTATCTCCTACAGTTTAGCCTGGGCTTTTATAAAAATCTCGCATTTTTAATCTGGCAATTATAAAAATCTCTCTTTTTTAAAATTACCAAAAATTAATAAATTCGATTTAAACTCATTTTAGCTGCATAGAACGACGTCTTAAATAATAATAAAGACATCTAGAAATTTGTATCACCTACGGTATAGCCTGGGGAATTATAAAAATCTCGCATTTATAAAATTACCAAAAATTAATAAATTCGTTTTAAAATCATTCTAGCTGCATAGAACGACGTCTGAAACCATAATAAGCATATTTAGAAATTTGTATCTCCTACAGTTTAGCCTGGGCAATTATAAAAATCTCGCATTTTTAATCTGGCAATTATAAAAATCTCTCTTTTTTAAAATTACCAAAAATTAATAAATTCGATTTAAACTCATTTTAGCTGCTTAGAACGACGTCTGAAACCATAATAAGCATATTTAGAAATTTGTATCTCCTACAGTTTAGCCTGGGCAATTATAAAAATCTCGCATTTTTAATCTGGCAATTATAAAAATCTCTCTTTTTTAAAATTGCCAAAAATTAATAAATTCGATTTAAACTCATTTTAGCTGCATAGAACGACGTCTGAAACCATAATACACATATTTAGAAATTTGTATCTCCTACAGTTTAGCCTGGGCAATTATAAAAATCTGGCATTTTTAATCTGGCAATTATAAAAATCTCTCTTTTTTAAAATTACCTAAAATTAATAAATTCGATTTAAATTCATTTTAGCTGCATAGCACGACGTCTGAAACCATAATAAGCAAATTTTAAAAAAGAGAGATTTTTATAATTGCCAGATTAAAAATGCGAGATTTTTATAATTGCCCAGGCTAAACTGTAGGAGATACAAATTTCTAAATATGTGTATTATGGTTTCAGACGTCGTTCTATGCAGCTAAAATGAGTTTAAATCGAATTTATTAATTTTTGGTAATTTTAAAAAAGAGATTTTTATAATTGCCAGATTAAAAATGCGAGATTTTTATAATTGCCCAGGCTAAACTGTAGGAGATACAAATTTCTAAATATGTGTATTATGGTTTCAGACGTCGTGCTATGCAGCTAAAATGAATTTAAATCGAATTTATTAATTTTAGGTAATTTTAAAAAAGAGAGATTTTTATAATTGCCAGATTAAAAATGCGAGATTTTTATAATTGCCCAGGCTAAACTGTAGGAGATACAAATTTCTAAATATGTGTATTATGGTTTCAGACGTCGTTCTATGCAGCTAAAATGAGTTTAAATCGAATTTATTAATTTTTGGCAATTTTAAAAAAGAGAGATTTTTATAATTGCCAGATTAAAAATGCGAGATTTTTATAATTGCCCAGGCTAAACTGTAGGAGATACAAATTTCTAAATATGCTTATTATGGTTTCAGACGTCGTTCTAAGCAGCTAAAATGAGTTTAAATCGAATTTATTAATTTTTGGTAATTTTAAAAAAGAGAGATTTTTATAATTGCCAGATTAAAAATGCGAGATTTTTATAATTGCCCAGGCTAAACTGTAGGAGATACAAATTTCTAAATATGCTTATTATGGTTTCAGACGTTGTTCTATGCAGCTAGAATGATTTTAAAACGAATTTATTAATTTTTGGTAATTTTATAAATGCGAGATTTTTATAATTCCCCAGGCTATACCGTAGGTGATACAAATTTCTAGATGTCTTTATTATTATTTAAGACGTCGTTCTATGCAGCTAAAATGAGTTTAAATCGAATTTATTAATTTTTGGTAATTTTAAAAAAAGAGAGATTTTTATAATTGCCAGATAAAAAATGCGAGATTTTTATAATTGCCCAGGCTAAACTGTAGGTGATACAAATTTCTAAATATGCTTATTATGGTTTCAGACGTCGTTCTATGCAGCTAAAATGAATTTAAAACGAATTTATTAATGTTTGGTAATTTTATAAATGCGAGATTTTTATAATTCTCCAGGCTAAACCGTAGGTGATACAAATTTCTAAATGTCTTTATAATTATTTAAGACGTCGTTCTATGCAGCTAAAATGAGTTTAAATCGAATTTATTAATTTTTGGTAATTTTAAAAAAGAGAGATTTTTATAATTGCCAGATTAAAAATGCGAGATTTTTATAATTGCCCAGGCTAAACTGTAGGAGATACAAATTTCTAAATATGCTTATTATGGTTTCAGACGTCGTTCTATGCAGCTAAAATGAATTTAAAACGAATTTATTAATTTTTGGTAATTTTATAAATGCGCGATTTTTATGATTCCCCAGACTTAACCGTAGGTGATACAAATTTCTAAATGTCGTTATTATTACTTAAGACGTCGTTCTATGCAGCTAAAATGAGTTTAAATCGAATTTATTAATTTTTGGTAATTTTAAAAAAGAGAGATTTTTATAATTGCCAGATTAAAAATGCGAGATTTTTATAATTGCCCAGGCTAAACTGTAGGAGATACAAATTTCTAAATATGCTTATTATGGTTTCAGACGTCGTTCTATGCAGCTAAAATGAGTTTAAATCGAATTTATTAATTTTTGGTAATTTTAAAAAAGAGAGATTTTTATAATTGCCAGATTAAAAATGCGGGATTTTTATAATTGCCCAGGCTAAACTGTAGGAGATACAAATTTCTAAATATGCTTATTATGGTTTCAGACGTCGTTCTATGCAGCTAAAATGAATTTAAAACGAATTTATTAATTTTTGGTAATTTTAAAAAGAGAGATTTTTATAATTGCCAGATTAAAAATGCGAGATTTTTATAATTGCCCAGGCTAAACTGTAGGAGATAAAAATTTCTAAATATGTGTATTATGGTCTCAGACGTCGTTCTATGCAGCTAAAATGAGTTTAAATCGAATTTATTGATTTTTGGTAATTTTATAAATGCGAGATTTTTATAATTCTCCAGGCTAAACCGTAGGTGATACAAATTTCTAAATGTCCTTATTGTTATTTAAGACGTCGTTCTATGCAGCTAAAATGAGTTTAAATCGAATTTATTAATTTTTGGTAATTTTAAAAAAGAGAGGTTTTTATAATTGCCAGATTAAAAATGCGAGATTTTTATAATTGCCCAGGCTAAAGTGTAGGTGATACAAATTTCTAAATATGCTTATTATGGTTTCAGACGTCGTGCTATGCAGCTAAAATGAATTTAAAACGAATTTATTAATTTTTGGTAATTTTACAAATACGAGATTTTTATAATTCTCCAGGCTAAACCGTAGGTGATACAAATTTCTAAATGTCTTTATTATTATTTAAGACGTCGTTCTATGCAGCTAAAATGAGTTTGAATCGGATTTATTAATTTTTGGTAATTTTAAAAAAGAGAGATTTTTATAACTGCCAAATTAAAAATGCGAGATTTTTATAATTGCCCAGGCTAAACTGTACGAGATATAAATTTTTAAATATGCTTATTATGGTTTCAGACGTCGTTCTATGCAGCTAAATGAGTTTAAATCGAATTTATTAATTTTTGGTAATTTTATAAATGCGAGATTTCTATAATTCTCCAGGCTAAACCGTAGGTGATACAAATTTCTAAATGTCTTTATTATTATTTAAGACGTCGTTCTATGCAGCTAAAATGAGTTTAAATCGAATTTATTAATTTTTGGTAATTTTAAAAAGAGAGATTTTCATAATTGCCAGATTAAAAATGCGAGATTTTTATAATTGCCCAGGCTAAACTGTAGGTGATACAAATTTCTAAATATGCTTATTATGGTTTCAGACGTCGTGCTATGCAGCTAAAATGAATTTAAATCGAATTTATTAATTTTAGGTAATTTTAAAAAAGAGAGATTTTTATAATTGCCAGATTAAAAATGCGAGATTTTTATAATTGCCCAGGCTAAACTGTAGGAGATACAAATTTCTAAATATGTGTATTATGGTTTCAGACGTCGTTCTATGCAGCTAAAATGAGTTTAAATCGAATTTATTAATTTTTGGTAATTTTAAAAAAGAGATTTTTATAATTGCCAGATTAAAAATGCGAGATTTTTATAATTGCCCAGGCTAAACTGTAGGAGATACAAATTTCTAAATATGTGTATTATGGTTTCAGACGTCGTGCTATGCAGCTAAAATGAATTTAAATCGAATTTATTAATTTTAGGTAATTTTAAAAAAGAGAGATTTTTATAATTGCCAGATTAAAAATGCGAGATTTTTATAATTGCCCAGGCTAAACTGTAGGAGATACAAATTTCTAAATATGTGTATTATGGTTTCAGACGTCGTTCTATGCAGCTAAAATGAGTTTAAATCGAATTTATTAATTTTTGGCAATTTTAAAAAAGAGAGATTTTTATAATTGCCAGATTAAAAATGCGAGATTTTTATAATTGCCCAGGCTAAACTGTAGGAGATACAAATTTCTAAATATGCTTATTATGGTTTCAGACGTCGTTCTAAGCAGCTAAAATGAGTTTAAATCGAATTTATTAATTTTTGGTAATTTTAAAAAAGAGAGATTTTTATAATTGCCAGATTAAAAATGCGAGATTTTTATAATTGCCCAGGCTAAACTGTAGGAGATACAAATTTCTAAATATGCTTATTATGGTTTCAGACGTTGTTCTATGCAGCTAGAATGATTTTAAAACGAATTTATTAATTTTTGGTAATTTTATAAATGCGAGATTTTTATAATTCCCCAGGCTATACCGTAGGTGATACAAATTTCTAGATGTCTTTATTATTATTTAAGACGTCGTTCTATGCAGCTAAAATGAGTTTAAATCGAATTTATTAATTTTTGGTAATTTTAAAAAGAGAGATTTTTATAATTGCCAGATTAAAAATGCGAGATTTTTATAATTGCCCAGGCTAAACTGTAGGAGATACAAATTTCTAAATATGCTTATTATGGTTTCAGACGTCGTTCTATACAGCTAAAATGAATTTAAAACGAAGTAATTAATTTTTGGTAATTTTATAAATGCGAGATTTTTATAATTCCCCAGGCTAAACCGTAGGTGATACAAATTTCTAAATGTCTTTATTATTATTTAAGACGTCGTACTATGCAGCTAAAATGAGTTTAAATCGAATTTATTAATTTTTGGTAATTTTAAAAAAGAGAGATTTTTATAATTGCCAGATTAAAAATGCGAGATTTTTATAATTGCCCAGGCTAAACTGTAGGAGATACACATTTCTAAATATGCTTATTATGGTTTCAGACGTCGTTCTTTGCAGCTAAAATGAATTTAAAACGAATTTATTAATTTTTGGTATTTTTAAAAAAGAGAGATTTTTATAATTGCCAGATTAAAAATGCGAGATTTTTATAATTGCCCAGGCTAAACTGTAGGAGATACACATTTCTAAATATGCTTATTATGGTTTCAGACGTCGTTCTATACAGCTAAAATGAGTTTAAATCGAATTTATTAATTTTTGGTATTTTTAAAAAAGAGAGATTTTTATAATTGCCAGATTAAAAATGCGAGATTTTTATAATTGCCCAGGCTAAACTGTAGGAGATACAAATTTCTAAATATGCTTATTATGGTTTCAGACGTCGTTCTATGCAGCTAAAATGAGTTTAAATCGAATTTATTAATTTTTGGTAATTTTAAAAAAGAGAGATTTTTATAATTGCCAGATTAAAAATGCGGGATTTTTATAATTGCCCAGGCTAAACTGTAGGAGATACAAATTTCTAAATATGCTTATTATGGTTTCAGACGTCGTTCTATGCAGCTAAAATGAATTTAAAACGAATTTATTAATTTTTGGTAATTTTATAAATGCGAGATTTTTATAATTCCCCAGGCTAAACCGTAGGCGATACAAATTTCTAAATGTCCTTATTATTATTTAAGACGTCGTTCTAAGCAGCTAAAATGAGTTTAAATCGAATTTATTAATTTTTGGTAATTTTAAAAAAGAGAGATTTTTATAGTTGCCAGATTAAAAATGCGAGATTTTTATAATTGCCCAGGCTAAACTGTAGGAGATACACATTTCTAAATATGCTTATTATGGTTTCAGACGTCGTTCTATGCAGCTAGAATGAATTTAAAACGAATTTATTAATTTTTGGTAATTTTATAAATGCGAGATTTTTATAATTCCCCAGGCTATACCGTAGGTGATACAAATTTCTAAATGTCTTTATTATTATTTAAGACGTCGTTCTATGCAGCTAAAATGAGTTTAAATCGAATTTATTAATTTTTGGTAATTTTAAAAAGAGAGATTTTTATAATTGCCAGATTAAAAATGCGAGATTTTTATAATTGCCCAGGCTAAACTGTAGGAGATACAAATTTCTAAATATGTGTATTATGGTTTCAGACGTCGTTCTATGCAGCTAAAATGAGTTTAAATCGAATTTATTGATTTTTGGTAATTTTATAAATGCGAGATTTTTATAATTCTCCAGGCTAAACCGTAGGTGATACAAATTTCTAAATGTCCTTATTATTATTTAAGACGTCGTTCTATGCAGCTAAAATGAGTTTAAATCGAATTTATTAATTTTTGGTAATTTTAAAAAAGAGAGGTTTTTATAATTGCCAGATTAAAAATGCGAGATTTTTTTAATTGCCCAGGCTAAAGTGTAGGTGATACAAATTTCTAAATATGCTTATTATGGTTTCAGACGTCGTGCTATGCAGCTAAAATGAATTTAAAACGAATTTATTAATTTTTGGTAATTTTACAAATACGAGATTTTTATAATTCTCCAGGCTAAACCGTAGGTGATACAAATTTCTAAATGTCTTTATTATTATTTAAGACGTCGTTCTATGCAGCTAAAATGAGTTTGAATCGAATTTATTAATTTTTGGTAATTTTAAAAAAGAGAGATTTTTATAACTGCCAAATTAAAAATGCGAGATTTTTATAATTGCCCAGGCTAAACTGTACGAGATACAAATTTCTAAATATGCTTATTATGGTTTCAGACGTCGTTCTATGCAGCTAAATGAGTTTAAATCGAATTTATTAATTTTTGGTAATTTTATAAATGCGAGATTTCTATAATTCTCCAGGCTAAACCGTAGGTGATACAAATTTCTAAATGTCTTTATTATTATTTAAGACGTCGTTCTATGCAGCTAAAATGAGTTTAAATCGAATTTATTAATTTTTGGTAATTTTAAAAAGAGAGATTTTCATAATTGCCAGATTAAAAATGCGAGATTTTTATAATTGCCCAGGCTAAACTGTAGGTGATACAAATTTCTAAATATGCTTATTATGGTTTCAGACGTCGTGCTATGCAGCTAAAATGAATTTAAATCGAATTTATTAATTTTAGGTAATTTTAAAAAAGAGAGATTTTTATAATTGCCAGATTAAAAATGCGAGATTTTTATAATTGCCCAGGCTAAACTGTAGGAGATACAAATTTCTAAATATGTGTATTATGGTTTCAGACGTCGTTCTATGCAGCTAAAATGAGTTTAAATCGAATTTATTAATTTTTGGTAATTTTAAAAAAGAGATTTTTATAATTGCCAGATTAAAAATGCGAGATTTTTATAATTGCCCAGGCTAAACTGTAGGTGATACAAATTTCTAAATATGCTTATTATGGTTTCAGACGTCGTGCTATGCAGCTAAAATGAATTTAAATCGAATTTATTAATTTTAGGTAATTTTAAAAAAGAGAGATTTTTATAATTGCCAGATTAAAAATGCGAGATTTTTATAATTGCCCAGGCTAAACTGTAGGAGATACAAATTTCTAAATATGTGTATTATGGTTTCAGACGTCGTTCTATGCAGCTAAAATGAGTTTAAATCGAATTTATTAATTTTTGGTAATTTTAAAAAAGAGAGATTTTTATAATTGCCAGATTAAAAATGCGAGATTTTTATAATTGCCCAGGCAAAACTGTAGGAGATACAAATTTCTAAATATGCTTATTATGGTTTCAGACGTCGTTCTAAGCAGCTAAAATGAGTTTAAATCGAATTTATTAATTTTTGGTAATTTTAAAAAAGAGAGATTTTTATAATTGCCAGATTAAAAATGCGAGATTTTTATAATTGCCCAGGCTAAACTGTAGGAGATACAAATTTCTAAATATGCTTATTATGGTTTCAGACGTCGTTCTATGCAGCTAGAATGATTTTAAAACGAATTTATTAATTTTTGGTAATTTTATAAATGCGAGATTTTTATAATTCCCCAGGCTATACCGTAGGTGATACAAATTTCTAAATGTCTTTATTATTATTTAAGACGTCGTTCTATGCAGCTAAAATGAGTTTAAATCGAATTTATTAATTTTTGGTAATTTTAAAAAGAGAGATTTTTATAATTGCCAGATTAAAAATGCGAGATTTTTATAATTCCCCAGGCTATACCGTAGGTGATACAAATTTCTAAATGTCCTTATTATTATTTAAGACGTCGTTCTATGCAGATAAAATGAGTTTAAATCGAATTTATTAATTTTAGGTAATTTTAAAAAAGAGAGATTTTTATAATTGCCAGATTAAAAATGCGAGATTTTTATAATTGCCCAGGCTAAACTGTCGGAGATACAAATTTCTAAATATGTGTATTATGGTTTCAGACGTCGTTCTATGCAGCTAAAATGAGTTTAAATCGAATTTATTAATTTTTGGTAATTTTAAAAAAGAGATTTTTATAATTGCCAGATTAAAAATGCGAGATTTTTATAATTGCCCAGTCTAAACCGTAATGTATGTGACAAAAATTTCTAAATATGCCTATTATTACTTAAGGCGTCGTTCTATGCAGCTAAAATGAATTTAAAACGAATTTATTAATTTTTGGTAATTTTATAAATGCGAGATTTTTATAATTCCCCAGGCTAAACCGTAGGTGATTCAAATTTCTAAATGTGCTTATTATTATTTAAGACGTCGTTCTATGCAGCTAAAATGAGTTTAAATCGAATTTATTAATTTTTGGTAATTTTAAAAAAGAGAGATTTTTATAATTGCCAGATAAAAAATGCGAGATTTTTATAATTGCCCAGGCTAAACTGTAGGTGATACAAATTTCTAAATATGCTTATTATGGTTTCAGACGTCGTGCTATGCAGCTAAAATGAATTTAAAACGAATTTATTAATTTTTGGTAATTTTATAAATGCGAGATTTTTATAATTCCACAGGCTAAACCGTAGGTGATAAAAATTTCTAAATGTCCTTATTATTATTTAAGACGTCGTTCTATGCAGCTAAAATGAATTTAAAACGAATTTATTAATTTTTGGTAATTTTATAAATGCGAGATTTTTATAATTGCCCAGGCTAAACTGTAGGAGATACAAATTTGTAAATATGCTTATTATGGTTTCAGACGTCGTTCTATGCAGCTAAAATGAATTTTAAACGAATTTATTAATTTTTGGTAATTTTATAAATTCGAGATTTTTATAATTCCCCAGGCTAAACCGTAGGTGATACAAATTTCTAAATGTCCTTATTATTATTTAAGACGTCGTTCTATGCAGCTAAAATGAGTTTAAATCGAATTTATTAATTTTTGGTAATTTTAAAAAAGAGAGATTTTTATAATTGCCAGATAAAAAATGCGAGATTTTTATAATTGCCCAGGCTAAACTGTAGGTGATACAAATTTCTAAATATGCTTATTATGGTTTCAGACGTCGTTCTATGCAGCTAAAATGAATTTAAAACGAATTTATTAATGTTTGGTAATTTTATAAATGCGAGATTTTTATAATTCTCCAGGCTAAACCGTAGGTGATACAAATTTCTAAATGTCTTTATAATTATTTAAGACGTCGTTCTATGCAGCTAAAATGAGTTTAAATCGAATTTATTAATTTTTGGTAATTTTAAAAAAGAGAGATTTTTATAATTGCCAGATTAAAAATGCGAGATTTTTATAATTGCCCAGGCTAAACTGTAGGAGATACAAATTTCTAAATATGCTTATTATGGTTTCAGACGTCGTTCTATGCAGCTAAAATGAATTTAAAACGAATTTATTAATTTTTGGTAATTTTATAAATGCGCGATTTTTATAATTCCCCAGACTAAACCGTAGGTGATACAAATTTCTAAATGTCCTTATTATTACTTAAGACGTCGTTCTATCAAGCTAAAATGAGTTTAAATCGAATTTATTAATTTTTGGTAATTTTAAAAAAGAGAGATTTTTATAATTGCCAGATTAAAAATGCGAGATTTTTATAATTGCCCAGGCTAAACTGTAGGAGATACAAATTTCTAAATATGCTTATTATGGTTTCAGACGTCGTTCTATACAGCTAAAATGAATTTAAAACGAAGTAATTAATTTTTGGTAATTTTATAAATGCGAGATTTTTATAATTCCCCAGGCTAAACCGTAGGTGATACAAATTTCTAAATGTCTTTATTATTATTTAAGACGTCGTACTATGCAGCTAAAATGAGTTTAAATCGAATTTATTAATTTTTGGTAATTTTAAAAAAGAGAGATTTTTATAATTGCCAGATTAAAAATGCGAGATTTTTATAATTGCCCAGGCTAAACTGTAGGAGATACAAATTTCTAAATATGCTTATTATGGTTTCAGACGTCGTTCTATGCAGCTAAAATGAATTTAAAACGAATTTATTAATTTTTGGTAATTTTATAAATGCGCGATTTTTATAATTCCCCAGACTAAACCGTAGGTGATACAAATTTCTAAATGTCCTTATTATTACTTAATACGTCGTTCTATCAAGCTAAAATGAGTTTAAATCGAATTTATTAATTTTTGGTAATTTTAAAAAAGAGAGATTTTTATAATTGCCAGATTAAAAATGCGAGATTTTTATAATTGCCCAGGCTAAACTGTAGGAGATACAAATTTCTAAATATGCTTATTATGGTTTCAGACGTCGTTCTATACAGCTAAAATGAATTTAAAACGAAGTAATTAATTTTTGGTAATTTTATAAATGCGAGATTTTTATAATTCCCCAGGCTAAACCGTAGGTGATACAAATTTCTAAATGTCTTTATTATTATTTAAGACGTCGTACTATGCAGCTAAAATGAGTTTAAATCGAATTTATTAATTTTTGGTAATTTTAAAAAAGAGAGATTTTTATAATTGCCAGATTAAAAATGCGAGATTTTTATAATTGCCCAGGCTAAACTGTAGGAGATACACATTTCTAAATATGCTTATTATGGTTTCAGACGTCGTTCTTTGCAGCTAAAATGAATTTAAAACGAATTTATTAATTTTTGGTATTTTTAAAAAAGAGAGATTTTTATAATTGCCAGATTAAAAATGCGAGATTTTTATAATTGCCCAGGCTAAACTGTAGGAGATACACATTTCTAAATATGCTTATTATGGTTTCAGACGTCGTTCTATACAGCTAAAATGAGTTTAAATCGAATTTATTAATTTTTGGTATTTTTAAAAAAGAGAGATTTTTATAATTGCCAGATTAAAAATGCGAGATTTTTAGAATTGCCCAGGCTAAACTGTAGGAGATACAAATTTCTAAATATGCTTATTATGGTTTCAGACGTCGTTCTATGCAGCTAAAATGAGTTTAAATCGAATTTATTAATTTTTGGTAATTTTAAAAAAGAGAGATTTTTATAATTGCCAGATTAAAAATGCGGGATTTTTATAATTGCCCAGGCTAAACTGTAGGAGATACACATTTCTAAATATGCTTATTATGGTTTCAGACGTCGTTCTATACAGCTAAAGTGAGTTTAAATCGAATTTATTAATTTTTGGTATTTTTAAAAAAGAGAGATTTTTATAATTGCCAGATTAAAAATGCGAGATTTTTATAATTGCCCAGGCTAAACTGTAGGAGATACAAATTTCTAAATATGCTTATTATGGTTTCAGACGTCGTTCTATACAGCTAAAATGAGTTTTAATCGAATTTATTAATTTTTGGTAATTTTAAAAAAGAGATTTTTATAATTGCCAGATTAAAAATGCGGGATTTTTATAATTGCCCAGGCTAAACTGTAGGAGATACAAATTTCTAAATATGCTTATTATGGTTTCAGACGTCGTTCTATGCATCTAAAATGAATTTAAAACGAATTTATTAATTTTTGGTAATTTTATAAATGCGAGATTTTTATAATTCCCCAGGCTAAACCGTAGGTGATACAAATTTCTAAATGTCTTTATTATTATTTAAGACGTCGTACTATGCAGCTAAAATGAGTTTAAATCGAATTTATTAATTTTTGGTAATTTTAAAAATGCGAGATTTTTATAATTGCCCAGGCTAAACTGTAGGAGATACACATTTCTAAATATGCTTATTATGGTTTCAGACGTCGTTCTTTGCAGCTAAAATGAATTTAAAACGAATTTATTAATTTTTGGTATTTTTAAAAAAGAGAGATTTTTATAATTGCCAGATTAAAAATGCGAGATTTTTATAATTGCCCAGGCTAAACTGTAGGAGATACACATTTCTAAATATGCTTATTATGGTTTCAGACGTCGTTCTATACAGCTAAAATGAGTTTAAATCGAATTTATTAATTTTTGGTATTTTTAAAAAAGAGAGATTTTTATAATTGCCAGATTAAAAATGCGAAATTTTTAGAATTGCCCAGGCTAAACTGTAGGAGATACAAATTTCTAAATATGCTTATTATGGTTTCAGACGTCGTTCTATGCAGCTAAAATGAGTTTAAATCGAATTTATTAATTTTTGGTAATTTTAAAAAAGAGAGATTTTTATAATTGCCAGATTAAAAATGCGGGATTTTTATAATTGCCCAGGCTAAACTGTAGGAGATACAAATTTCTAAATATGCTTATTATGGTTTCAGACGTCGTTCTATGCAGCTAAAATGAATTTAAAACGAATTTATTAATTTTTGGTAATTTTATAAATGCGCGATTTTTATAATTCCCCAGACTAAACCGTAGGTGATACAAATTTCTAAATGTCCTTATTATTACTTAAGACGTCGTTCTATCAAGCTAAAATGAGTTTAAATCGAATTTATTAATTTTTGGTAATTTTAAAAAAGAGAGATTTTTATAATTGCCAGATTAAAAATGCGAGATTTTTATAATTGCCCAGGCTAAACTGTAGGAGATACAAATTTCTAAATATGCTTATTATGGTTTCAGACGTCGTTCTATACAGCTAAAATGAATTTAAAACGAAGTAATTAATTTTTGGTAATTTTATAAATGCGAGATTTTTATAATTCCCCAGGCTAAACCGTAGGTGATACAAATTTCTAAATGTCTTTATTATTATTTAAGACGTCGTACTATGCAGCTAAAATGAGTTTAAATCGAATTTATTAATTTTTGGTAATTTTAAAAAAGAGAGATTTTTATAATTGCCAGATTAAAAATGCGAGATTTTTATAATTGCCCAGGCTAAACTGTAGGAGATACAAATTTCTAAATATGCTTATTATGGTTTCAGACGTCGTTCTATGCAGCTAAAATGAATTTAAAACGAATTTATTAATTTTTGGTAATTTTATAAATGCGCGATTTTTATAATTCCCCAGACTAAACCGTAGGTGATACAAATTTCTAAATGTCCTTATTATTACTTAAGACGTCGTTCTATCAAGCTAAAATGAGTTTAAATCGAATTTATTAATTTTTGGTAATTTTAAAAAAGAGAGATTTTTATAATTGCCAGATTAAAAATGCGAGATTTTTATAATTGCCCAGGCTAAACTGTAGGAGATACAAATTTCTAAATATGCTTATTATGGTTTCAGACGTCGTTCTATACAGCTAAAATGAATTTAAAACGAAGTAATTAATTTTTGGTAATTTTATAAATGCGAGATTTTTATAATTCCCCAGGCTAAACCGTAGGTGATACAAATTTCTAAATGTCTTTATTATTATTTAAGACGTCGTACTATGCAGCTAAAATGAGTTTAAATCGAATTTATTAATTTTTGGTAATTTTAAAAAAGAGAGATTTTTATAATTGCCAGATTAAAAATGCGAGATTTTTATAATTGCCCAGGCTAAACTGTAGGAGATACACATTTCTAAATATGCTTATTATGGTTTCAGACGTCGTTCTTTGCAGCTAAAATGAATTTAAAACGAATTTATTAATTTTTGGTATTTTTAAAAAAGAGAGATTTTTATAATTGCCAGATTAAAAATGCGAGATTTTTATAATTGCCCAGGCTAAACTGTAGGAGATACACATTTCTAAATATGCTTATTATGGTTTCAGACGTCGTTCTATACAGCTAAAATGAGTTTAAATCGAATTTATTAATTTTTGGTATTTTTAAAAAAGAGAGATTTTTATAATTGCCAGATTAAAAATGCGAGATTTTTAGAATTGCCCAGGCTAAACTGTAGGAGATACAAATTTCTAAATATGCTTATTATGGTTTCAGACGTCGTTCTATGCAGCTAAAATGAGTTTAAATCGAATTTATTAATTTTTGGTAATTTTAAAAAAGAGAGATTTTTATAATTGCCAGATTAAAAATGCGGGATTTTTATAATTGCCCAGGCTAAACTGTAGGAGATACACATTTCTAAATATGCTTATTATGGTTTCAGACGTCGTTCTATACAGCTAAAGTGAGTTTAAATCGAATTTATTAATTTTTGGTATTTTTAAAAAAGAGAGATTTTTATAATTGCCAGATTAAAAATGCGAGATTTTTATAATTGCCCAGGCTAAACTGTAGGAGATACAAATTTCTAAATATGCTTATTATGGTTTCAGACGTCGTTCTATACAGCTAAAATGAGTTTTAATCGAATTTATTAATTTTTGGTAATTTTAAAAAAGAGATTTTTATAATTGCCAGATTAAAAATGCGGGATTTTTATAATTGCCCAGGCTAAACTGTAGGAGATACAAATTTCTAAATATGCTTATTATGGTTTCAGACGTCGTTCTATGCATCTAAAATGAATTTAAAACGAATTTATTAATTTTTGGTAATTTTATAAATGCGAGATTTTTATAATTCCCCAGGCTAAACCGTAGGTGATACAAATTTCTAAATGTCTTTATTATTATTTAAGACGTCGTACTATGCAGCTAAAATGAGTTTAAATCGAATTTATTAATTTTTGGTAATTTTAAAAATGCGAGATTTTTATAATTGCCCAGGCTAAACTGTAGGAGATACACATTTCTAAATATGCTTATTATGGTTTCAGACGTCGTTCTTTGCAGCTAAAATGAATTTAAAACGAATTTATTAATTTTTGGTATTTTTAAAAAAGAGAGATTTTTATAATTGCCAGATTAAAAATGCGAGATTTTTATAATTGCCCAGGCTAAACTGTAGGAGATACACATTTCTAAATATGCTTATTATGGTTTCAGACGTCGTTCTATACAGCTAAAATGAGTTTAAATCGAATTTATTAATTTTTGGTATTTTTAAAAAAGAGAGATTTTTATAATTGCCAGATTAAAAATGCGAAATTTTTAGAATTGCCCAGGCTAAACTGTAGGAGATACAAATTTCTAAATATGCTTATTATGGTTTCAGACGTCGTTCTATGCAGCTAAAATGAGTTTAAATCGAATTTATTAATTTTTGGTAATTTTAAAAAAGAGAGATTTTTATAATTGCCAGATTAAAAATGCGGGATTTTTATAATTGCCCAGGCTAAACTGTAGGAGATACAAATTTCTAAATATGCTTATTATGGTTTCAGACGTCGTTCTATGCAGCTAAAATGAATTTAAAACGAATTTATTAATTTTTGGTAATTTTATAAATGCGAGATTTTTATAATTCCCCAGGCTAAACCGTAGGCGATACAAATTTCTAAATGTCCTTATTATTATTTAAGACGTCGTTCTATGCAGCTAAAATGAGTTTAAATCGAATTTATTAATTTTTGGTAATTTTAAAAAAGAGAGATTTTTATAATTGCCAGATTAAAAATGCGAGATTTTTATAATTGCCCAGGCTAAACTGTAGGAGATACACATTTCTAAATATGCTTATTATGGTTTCAGACGTCGGTCTATGCAGCTAAAATGAGTTTAAATCGAATTTATTAATTTTTGGTAATTTTAAAAAAGAGAGATTTTTATAATTGCCAGATTAAATGTGCGAG
This sequence comes from Melanotus villosus, assembly GCA_963082815.1. Lineage (NCBI taxonomy): Eukaryota > Metazoa > Arthropoda > Insecta > Coleoptera > Elateridae > Melanotus > Melanotus villosus. Next base: position 18,048,261 of record OY720427.1, read on the forward strand.
ATTTTTATAATTGCCCAGGCTAAACTGTAGGAGATACAAATTTCTAAATATGCTTATTATGGTTTCAGACGTCGTTCTATGGAGCTAGAATGAATTTAAAACGAATTTATTAATTTTTGGTAATTTTATAAATGCGAGATTTTTATAATTCCCCAGGCTATACCGTAGGTGATACAAATTTCTAAATGTCTTTATTATTTTTTAAGACGTCGTTCTATGCAGCTAAAATGAGTTTAAATCGAATTTATTAATTTTTGGTAATTTTAAAAAGAGAGATTTTTATAATTGCCAGATTAAAAATGCGAGATTTTTATAATTGCCCAGGCTAAACTGTAGGAGATACAAATTTCTAAATATGCTTATTATGGTTTCAGACGTCGTTCTATGCAGCTAAAATGAATTTAAAACGAATTTATTAATGTTTGGTAATTTTATAAATGCGAGATTTTTATAATTCTCCAGGCTAAACCGTAGGTGATACAAATTTCTAAATGTCTTTATAATTATTTAAGACGTCGTTCTATGCAGCTAAAATGAGTTTAAATCGAATTTATTAATTTTTGGTAATTTTAAAAAAGAGAGATTTTTATAATTGCCAGATTAAAAATGCGAGATTTTTATAATTGCCCAGGCTAAACTGTAGGAGATACAAATTTCTAAATATGCTTATTATGGTTTCAGACGTCGTTCTATGCAGCTAAAATGAATTTAAAACGAATTTATTAATTTTTGGTAATTTTATAAATGCGCGATTTTTATAATTCCCCAGACTAAACCGTAGGTGATACAAATTTCTAAATGTCCTTATTATTACTTAAGACGTCGTTCTATGAAGCTAAAATGAGTTTAAATCGAATTTATTAATTTTTGGTAATTTTAAAAAAGAGAGATTTTTATAATTGCCAGATTAAAAATGCGAGATTTTTATAATTGCCCAGGCTAAACTGTAGGAGATACAAATTTCTAAATATGCTTATTATGGTTTCAGACGTCGTTCTATACAGCTAAAATGAATTTAAAACGAAGTAATTAATTTTTGGTAATTTTATAAATGCGAGATTTTTATAATTCCCCAGGCTAAACCGTAGGTGATACAAATTTCTAAATGTCTTTATTATTATTTAAGACGTCGTACTATGCAGCTAAAATGAGTTTAAATCGAATTTATTAATTTTTGGTAATTTTAAAAAAGAGAGATTTTTATAATTGCCAGATTAAAAATGCGAGATTTTTATAATTGCCCAGGCTAAACTGTAGGAGATACACATTTCTAAATACGCTTATTATGGTTTCAGACGTCGTTCTTTCCAGCTAAAATGAATTTAAAACGAATTTATTAATTTTTGGTATTTTTAAAAAAGAGAGATTTTTATAATTGCCAGATTAAAAATGCGAGATTTTTATAATTGCCCAGGCTAAACTGTAGGAGATACACATTTCTAAATATGCTTATTATGGTTTCAGACGTCGTTCTATACAGCTAAAGTGAGTTTAAATCGAATTTATTAATTTTTGGTATTTTTAAAAAAGAGAGATTTTTATAATTGCCAGATTAAAAATGCGAGATTTTTATAATTGCCCAGGCTAAACTGTAGGAGATACAAATTTCTAAATATGCTTATTATGGTTTCAGACGTCGTTCTATACAGCTAAAATGAGTTTTAATCGAATTTATTAATTTTTGGTAATTTTAAAAAAGAGATTTTTATAATTGCCAGATTAAAAATGCGGGATTTTTATAATTGCCCAGGCTAAACTGTAGGAGATACAAATTTCTAAATATGCTTATTATGGTTTCAGACGTCGTTCTATGCATCTAAAATGAATTTAAAACGAATTTATTAATTTTTGGTAATTTTATAAATGCGAGATTTTTATAATTCCCCAGGCTATACCGTAGGCGATACAAATTTCTAAATATGCTTATTATGGTTTCAGACGTCGTTCTATGCATCTAAAATGAATTTAAAACGAATTTATTAATTAATGGTAATTTTAAAAAAGAGAGATTTTTATAATTGCCAGATTAAATGTGCGAGATTTTTATAATTGCCCAGGCTAAACTGTAGGAGATACAAATTTCTAAATATGCTTATTATGGTTTCAGACGTCGTTCTATGGAGCTAGAATGAATTTAAAACGAATTTATTAATTTTTGGTAATTTTATAAATGCGAGATTTTTATAATTCCCCAGGCTATACCGTAGGTGATACAAATTTCTAAATGTCTTTATTATTTTTTAAGACGTCGTTCTATGCAGCTAAAATGAGTTTAAATCGAATTTATTAATTTTTGGTAATTTTAAAAAGAGAGATTTTTATAATTGCCAGATTAAAAATGCGAGATTTTTATAATTGCCCAGGCTAAACTGTAGGAGATACAAATTTCTAAATATGCTTATTATGGTTTCAGACGTCGTTCTATGCAGCTAAAATGAATTTAAAACGAATTTATTAATGTTTGGTAATTTTATAAATGCGAGATTTTTATAATTCTCCAGGCTAAACCGTAGGTGATACAAATTTCTAAATGTCTTTATAATTATTTAAGACGTCGTTCTATGCAGCTAAAATGAGTTTAAATCGAATTTATTAATTTTTGGTAATTTTAAAAAAGAGAGATTTTTATAATTGCCAGATTAAAAATGCGAGATTTTTATAATTGCCCAGGCTAAACTGTAGGAGATTCAACTTTCTAAATATGCTTATTATGGTTTCAGACGTCGTTCTATGCAGCTAAAATGAATTTAAAACGAATTTATTAATTTTTGGTAATTTTATAAATGCGCGATTTTTATAATTCCCCAGACTAAACCGTAGGTGATACAAATTTCTAAATGTCCTTATTATTACTTAAGACGTCGTTCTATGAAGCTAAAATGAGTTTAAATCGAATTTATTAATTTTTGGTAATTTTAAAAAAGAGAGATTTTTATAATTGCCAGATTAAAAATGCGAGATTTTTATAATTGCCCAGGCTAAACTGTAGGAGATACAAATTTCTAAATATGCTTATTATGGTTTCAGACGTCGTTCTATACAGCTAAAATGAATTTAAAACGAAGTAATTAATTTTTGGTAATTTTATAAATGCGAGATTTTTATAATTCCCCAGGCTAAACCGTAGGTGATACAAATTTCTAAATGTCTTTATTATTATTTAAGACGTCGTACTATGCAGCTAAAATGAGTTTAAATCGAATTTATTAATTTTTGTTAATTTTAAAAAAGAGAGATTTTTATAATTGCCAGATTAAAAATGCGAGATTTTTATAATTGCCCAGGCTAAACTGTAGGAGATACACATTTCTAAATATGCTTATTATGGTTTCAGACGTCGTTCTTTCCAGCTAAAATGAATTTAAAACGAATTTATTAATTTTTGGTATTTTTAAAAAAGAGAGATTTTTATAATTGCCAGATTAAAAATGCGAGATTTTTATAATTGCCCAGGCTAAACTGTAGGAGATACACATTTCTAAATATGCTTATTATGGTTTCAGACGTCGTTCTATACAGCTAAAGTGAGTTTAAATCGAATTTATTAATTTTTGGTATTTTTAAAAAAGAGAGATTTTTATAATTGCCAGATTAAAAATGCGAGATTTTTATAATTGCCCAGGCTAAACTGTAGGAAATACAAATTTCTAAATATGCTTATTATGGTTTCAGACGTCGTTCTATACAGCTAAAATGAGTTTTAATCGAATTTATTAATTTTTGGTAATTTTAAAAAAGAGAGATTTTTATAATTGCCAGATTAAAAATGCGGGATTTTTATAATTGCCCAGGCTAAACTGTAGGAGATACAAATTTCTAAATATGCTTATTATGGTTTCAGACGTCGTTCTATGCATCTAAAATGAATTTAAAACGAATTTATTAATTTTTGGTAATTTTATAAATGCGAGATTTTTATAATTCCCCAGGCTATACCGTAGGCGATACAAATTTCTAAATGTCCTTATTATTATTTAAGACGTCGTTCTATGCAGCTAAAATGAGTTTAAATCGAATTTATTAATTTTTGGTAATTTTAAAAAAGAGAGATTTTTATAATTGCCAGATTAAAAATGCGAGATTTTTATAATTGCCCAGGCTAAACTGTAGGAGATACAAATTTCTAAATATGCTTATTATGGTTTCAGACGTCGTTCTATGCAGCTAAAATGAGTTTAAATCGAATTTATTAATTTTTGGTAATTTTAAAAAAGATAGATTTTTATAATTGCCAGATTAAAAATGCGAGATTTTTATAATTGCCCAGGCTAAACTGTAGGAGATACAAATTTCTAAATATGCTTATTATGGTTTCAGACGTCGTTCTATGCAGCTAAAATGAATTTAAAACGAATTTATTAATTTTTGGTAATTTTATAAATGCGCGATTTTTATAATTCCCCAGACTAAACCGTAGGTGATACAAATTTCTAAATGTCCTTATTATTACTTAAGACGTCGTTCTATGAAGCTAAAATGAGTTTAAATCGAATTTATTAATTTTTGGTAATTTTAAAAAAGAGAGATTTTTATAATTGCCAGATTAAAAATGCGAGATTTTTATAATTGCCCAGGCTAAACTGTAGGAGATACAAATTTCGAAATATGCTTATTATGGTTTCAGACGTCGTTCTATACAGCTAAAATGAATTTAAAACGAAGTAATTAATTTTTGGTAATTTTATAAATGCGAGATTTTTATAATTCCCCAGGCTAAACCGTAGGTGATACAAATTTCTAAATGTCTTTATTATTATTTAAGACGTCGTACTATGCAGCTAAAATGAGTTTAAATCGAATTTATTAATTTTTGGTAATTGTAAAAAAGAGAGATTTTTATAATTGCCAGATTAAAAATGCGAGATTTTTATAATTGCCCAGGCTAAACTGTAGGAGATACACATTTCTAAATATGCTTATTATGGTTTCAGACGTCGTTCTTTGCAGCTAAAATGAATTTAAAACGAATTTATTAATTTTTGGTATTTTTAAAAAAGAGAGATTTTTATAATTGCCAGATTAAAAATGCGAGATTTTTATAATTGCCCAGGCTAAACTGTAGGAGATACACATTTCTAAATATGCTTATTATGGTTTCAGACGTCGTTCTATACAGCTAAAATGAGTTTAAATCGAATTTATTAATTTTTGGTATTTTTAAAAAAGAGAGATTTTTATAATTGCCAGATTAAAAATGCGAGATTTTTATAATTGCCCAGGCTAAACTGTAGGAGATACAAATTTCTAAATATGCTTATTATGGTTTCAGACGTCGTTCTATGCAGCTAAAATGAGTTTAAATCGAATTTATTAATTTTTGGTAATTTTAAAAAAGAGAGATTTTTATAATTGCCAGATTAAAAATGCGGGATTTTTATAATTGCCCAGGCTAAACTGTAGGAGATACAAATTTCTAAATATGCTTATTATGGTTTCAGACGTCGTTCTATGCATCTAAAATGAATTTAAAACGAATTTATTAATTTTTGGTAATTTTATAAATGCGAGATTTTTATAATTCCCCAGGCTATACCGTAGGCGATACAAATTTCTAAATGTCCTTATTATTATTTAAGACGTCGTTCTATGCAGCTAAAATGAGTTTAAATCGAATTTATTAATTTTTGGTAATTTTAAAAAAGAGAGATTTTTATAATTGCCAGATTAAAAATGCGAGATTTTTATAATTGCCCAGGCTAAACTGTAGGAGATACAAATTTCTAAATATGCTTATTATGGTTTCAGACGTCGTTCTATACAGCTAAAATGAATTTAAAACGAAGTAATTAATTTTTGGTAATTTTATAAATGCGAGATTTTTATAATTCCCCAGGCTAAACCGTAGGTGATACAAATTTCTAAATGTCTTTATTATTATTTAAGACGTCGTACTATGCAGCTAAAATGAGTTTAAATCGAATTTATTAATTTTTGGTAATTTTAAAAAAGAGAGATTTTTATAATTGCCAGATTAAAAATGCGAGATTTTTATAATTGCCCAGGCTAAACTGTAGGAGATACACATTTCTAAATATGCTTATTATGGTTTCAGACGTCGTTCTTTCCAGCTAAAATGAATTTAAAACGAATTTATTAATTTTTGGTATTTTTAAAAAAGAGAGATTTTTATAATTGCCAGATTAAAAATGCGAGATTTTTATAATTGCCCAGGCTAAACTGTAGGAGATACAAATTTCTAAATATGCTTATTATGGTTTCAGACGTCGTTCTATACAGCTAAAATGAGTTTTAATCGAATTTATTAATTTTTGGTAATTTTAAAAAAGAGAGATTTTTATAATTGCCAGATTAAAAATGCGGGATTTTTATAATTGCCCAGGCTAAACTGTAGGAGATACAAATTTCTAAATATGCTTATTATGGTTTCAGACGTCGTTCTATGCATCTAAAATGAATTTAAAACGAATTTATTAATTTTTGGTAATTTTATAAATGCGAGATTTTTATAATTCCCCAGGCTATACCGTAGGCGATACAAATTTCTAAATGTCCTTATTATTATTTAAGACGTCGTTCTATGCAGCTAAAATGAGTTTAAATCGAATTTATTAATTTTTGGTAATTTTAAAAAAGAGAGATTTTTATAATTGCCAGATTAAAAATGCGAGATTTTTATAATTGCCCAGGCTAAACTGTAGGAGATACAAATTTCTAAATATGCTTATTATGGTTTCAGACGTCGTTCTATGCAGCTAAAATGAGTTTAAATCGAATTTATTAATTTTTGGTAATTTTAAAAAAGAGAGATTTTTATAATTGCCAGATTAAAAATGCGAGATTTTTATAATTGCCAAGGCTAAACTGTAGGAGATACAAATTTCTAAATATGCTTATTATGGTTTCAGACGTCGTTCTATGCAGCTAAAATGAATTTAAAACGAATTTATTAATTTTTGGTAATTTTATAAATGCGCGATTTTTATAATTCCCCAGACTAAACCGTAGGTGATACAAATTTCTAAATGTCCTTATTATTACTTAAGACGTCGTTCTATGAAGCTAAAATGAGTTTAAATCGAATTTATTAATTTTTGGTAATTTTAAAAAAGAGAGATTTTTGTAATTGCCAGATTAAAAATGCGAGATTTTTATAATTGCCCAGGCTAAACTGTAGGAGATACAAATTTCTAAATATGCTTATTATGGTTTCAGACGTCGTTCTATACAGCTAAAATGAATTTAAAACGAAGTAATTAATTTTTGGTAATTTTATAAATGCGAGATTTTTATAATTCCCCAGGCTAAACCGTAGGTGATACAAATTTCTAAATGTCTTTATTATTATTTAAGACGTCGTACTATGCAGCTAAAATGAGTTTAAATCGAATTTATTAATTTTTGGTAATTGTAAAAAAGAGAGATTTTTATAATTGCCAGATTAAAAATGCGAGATTTTTATAATTGCCCAGGCTAAACTGTAGGAGATACACATTTCTAAATATGCTTATTATGGTTTCAGACGTCGTTCTTTGCAGCTAAAATGAATTTAAAACGAATTTATTAATTTTTGGTATTTTAAAAAAAGAGAGATTTTTATAATTGCCAGATTAAAAATGCGAGATTTTTATAATTGCCCAGGCTAAACTGTAGGAGATACACATTTCTAAATATGCTTATTATGGTTTCAGACGTCGTTCTATACAGCTAAAATGAGTTTAAATCGAATTTATTAATTTTTGGTATTTTTAAAAAAGAGAGATTTTTATAATTGCCAGATTAAAAATGCGAGATTTTTATAATTGCCCAGGCTAAACTGTAGGAGATACAAATTTCTAAATATGCTTATTATGGTTTCAGACGTCGTTCTATGCAGCTAAAATGAGTTTAAATCGAATTTATTAATTTTTGGTAATTTTAAAAAAGAGAGATTTTTATAATTGCCAGATTAAAAATGCGGGATTTTTATAATTGCCCAGGCTAAACTGTAGGAGATACAAATTTCTAAATATGCTTATTATGGTTTCAGACGTCGTTCTATGCATCTAAAATGAATTTAAAACGAATTTATTAATTTTTGGTAATTTTATAAATGCGAGATTTTTATAATTCCCCAGGCTATACCGTAGGCGATACAAATTTCTAAATGTCCTTATTATTATTTAAGACGTCGTTCTATGCAGCTAAAATGAGTTTAAATCGAATTTATTAATTTTTGGTAATTTTAAAAAAGAGAGATTTTTATAATTGCCAGATTAAAAATGCGAGATTTTTATAATTGCCCAGGCTAAACTGTAGGAGATACAAATTTCTAAATATGCTTATTATGGTTTCAGACGTCGTTCTATGCAGCTAAAATGAGTTTAAATCGAATTTATTAATTTTTGGTAATTTTAAAAAAGAGAGATTTTTATAATTGCCAGATTAAAAATGCGAGATTTTTATAATTGCCCAGGCTAAACTGTAGGAGATACAAATTTCTAAATATGCTTATTATGGTTTCAGACGTCGTTCTATGCAGCTAAAATGAATTTAAAACGAATTTATTAATTTTTGGTAATTTTATAAATGCGCGATTTTTATAATTCCCCAGACTAAACCGTAGGTGATACAAATTTCTAAATGTCCTTATTATTACTTAAGACGTCGTTCTATGAAGCTAAAATGAGTTTAAATCGAATTTATTAATTTTTGGTAATTTTAAAAAAGAGAGATTTTTATAATTGCCAGATTAAAAATGCGAGATTTTTATAATTGCCCAGGCTAAACTGTAGGAGATACAAATTTCTAAATATGCTTATTATGGTTTCAGACGTCGTTCTATACAGCTAAAATGAATATAAAACGAAGTAATTAATTTTTGGTAATTTTATAAATGCGAGATTTTTATAATTCCCCAGGCTAAACCGTAGGTGATACAAATTTGTAAATGTCTTTATTATTATTTAAGACGTCGTACTATGCAGCTAAAATGAGTTTAAATCGAATTTATTAATTTTTGGTAATTGTAAAAAAGAGAGATTTTTATAATTGCCAGATTAAAAATGCGAGATTTTTATAATTGCCCAGGCTAAACTGTAGGAGATACACATTTCTAAATATGCTTATTATGGTTTCAGACGTCGTTCTTTGCAGCTAAAATGAATTTAAAACGAATTTATTAATTTTTGGTATTTTTAAAAAAGAGAGATTTTTATAATTGCCAGATTAAAAATGCGAGATTTTTATAATTGCCCAGGCTAAACTGTAGGAGATACACATTTCTAAATATGCTTATTATGGTTTCAGACGTCGGTCTATGCAGCTAAAATGAGTTTAAATCGAATTTATTAATTTTTGGTAATTTTAAAAAAGAGAGATTTTTATAATTGCCAGATTAAAAATGCGAGATTTTTATAATTGCCCAGGCTAAACTGTAGGAGATACAAATTTCTAAATATGCTTATTATGGTTTCAGACGTCGTTCTATGCAGCTAGAATGAATTTAAAACGAATTTATTAATTTTTGGTAATTTTATAAATGCGAGATTTTTATAATTCCCCAGGCTATACCGTAGGTGATACAAATTTCTAAATGTCTTTATTATTATTTAAGACGTCGTTCTATGCAGCTAAAATGAGTTTAAATCGAATTTATTAATTTTTGGTAATTTTAAAAAGAGAGATTTTTATAATTGCCAGATTAAAAATGCGAGATTTTTATAATTGCCCAGGCTAAACTGTAGGAGATACAAATTTCTAAATATGCTTATTATGGTTTCAGACGTCGTTCTATGCAGCTAAAATGAATTTAAAACGAATTTATTAATGTTTGGTAATTTTATAAATGCGAGATTTTTATAATTCTCCAGGCTAAACCGTAGGTGATACAAATTTCTAAATGTCTTTATAATTATTTAAGACGTCGTTCTATGCAGCTAAAATGAGTTTAAATCGAATTTATTAATTTTTGGTAATTTTAAAAAAGAGAGATTTTTATAATTGCCCGATTAAAAATGCGAGATTTTTATAATTGCCCAGGCTAAACTGTAGGAGATACAAATTTCTAAATATGCTTATTATGGTTTCAGACGTCGTTCTATGCAGCTAAAATGAATTTAAAACGAATTTATTAATTTTTGGTAATTTTATAAATGCGCGATTTTTATAATTCCCCAGACTAAACCGTAGGTGATACAAATTTCTAAATGTCCTTATTATTACTTAAGACGTCGTTCTATGAAGCTAAAATGAGTTTAAATCGAATTTATTAATTTTTGGTAATTTTAAAAAAGAGAGATTTTTATAATTGCCAGATTAAAAATGCGAGATTTTTATAATTGCCCAGGCTAAACTGTAGGAGATACAAATTTCTAAATATGCTTATTATGGTTTCAGACGTCGTTCTATACAGCTAAAATGAATTTAAAACGAAGTAATTAATTTTTGGTAATTTTATAAATGCGAGATTTTTATAATTCCCCAGGCTAAACCGTAGGTGATACAAATTTCTAAATGTCTTTATTATTATTTAAGACGTCGTACTATGCAGCTAAAATGAGTTTAAATCGAATTTATTAATTTTTGGTAATTTTAAAAAAGAGAGATTTTTATAATTGCCAGATTAAAAATGCGAGATTTTTTTAATTGCCCAGGCTAAACTGTAGGAGATACACATTTCTAAATATGCTTATTATGGTTTCAGACGTCGTTCTTTGCAGCTAAAATGAATTTAAAACGAATTTATTAATTTTTGGTATTTTTAAAAAAGAGAGATTTTTATAATTGCCAGATTAAAAATGCGAGATTTTTATAATTGCCCAGGCTAAACTGTAGGAGATACACATTTCTAAATATGCTTATTATGGTTTCAGACGTCGTTCTATACAGCTAAAATGAGTTTAAATCGAATTTATTAATTTTTGGTAATTTTAAAAAAGAGAGATTTTTATAATTGCCAGATTAAAAATGCGAGATTTTTATAATTGCCCAGGCTAAACTGTAGGAGATACAAATTTCTAAATATGCTTATTATGGTTTCAGACGTCGTTCTATGCAGCTAAAATGAATTTAAAACGAAGTAATTAATTTTTGGTAATTTTATAAATGCGAGATTTTTATAATTCCCCAGGCTAAACCGTAGGTGATACAAATTTCTAAATGTCTTTATTATTATTTAAGACGTCGTACTATGCAGCTAAAATGAGTTTAAATCGAATTTATTAATTTTTGGTAATTTTAAAAAAGAGAGATTTTTATAATTGCCAGATTAAAAATGCGAGATTTTTATAATTGCCCAGGCTAAACTGTAGGAGATACACATTTCTAAATATGCTTATTATGGTTTCAGACGTCGTTCTTTGCAGCTAAAATGAATTTAAAACGAATTTATTAATTTTTGGTATTTTTAAAAAAGAGAGATTTTTATAATTGCCAGATTAAAAATGCGAGATTTTTATAATTGCCCAGGCTAAACTGTAGGAGATACACATTTCTAAATATGCTTATTATGGTTTCAGACGTCGTTCTATACAGCTAAAATGAGTTTAAATCGAATTTATTAATTTTTGGTAATTTTAAAAAAGAGAGATTTTTATAATTGCCAGATTAAAAATGCGAGATTTTTATAATTGCCCAGGCTAAACTGTAGGAGATACAAATTTCTAAATATGCTTATTATGGTTTCAGACGTCGTTCTATGCAGCTAAAATGAGTTTAAATCGAATTTATTAATTTTTGGTAATTTTAAAAAAGAGAGATTTTTATAATTGCCAGATTAAAAATGCGGGATTTTTATAATTGCCCAGGCTAAACTGTAGGAGATACATATTTCTAAATATGCTTATTATGGTTTCAGACGTCGTTCTATGCAGCTAAAATGAATTTAAAACGAATTTATTAATTTTTGGTAATTTTATAAATGCGAGATTTTTATAATTCCCCAGGCTAAACCGTAGGCGATACAAATTTCTAAATGTCCTTATTATTATTTAAGACGTCGTTCTATGCAGCTAAAATGAGTTTAAATCGAATTTATTAATTTTTGGTAATTTTAAAAAAGAGAGATTTTTATAATTGCCAGATTAAAAATGCGAGATTTTTATAATTGCCCAGGCTAAACTGTAGGAGATACACATTTCTAAATATGCTTATTATGGTTTCAGACGTCGGTCTATGCAGCTAAAATGAGTTTAAATCGAATTTATTAATTTTTGGTAATTTTAAAAAAGAGAGATTTTTATAATTGCCAGATTAAAAATGCGAGATTTTTATAATTGCCCAGGCTAAACTGTAGGAGATACAAATTTCTAAATATGCTTATTATGGTTTCAGACGTCGTTCTATGCAGCTAGAATGAATTTAAAACGAATTTATTAATTTTTGGTAATTTTATAAATGCGAGATTTTTATAATTCCCCAGGCTATACCGTAGGTGATACAAATTTCTAAATGTCTTTATTATTATTTAAGACGTCGTTCTATGCAGCTAAAATGAGTTTAAATCGAATTTATTAATTTTTGGTAATTTTAAAAAGAGAGATTTTTATAATTGCCAGATTAAAAATGCGAGATTTTTATAATTGCCCAGGCTAAACTGTAGGAGATACAAATTTCTAAATATGTGTATTATGGTTTCAGACGTCGTTCTATGCAGCTAAAATGAGTTTAAATCGAATTTATTAATTTTTGGTAATTTTATAAATGCGAGATTTTTATAATTCTCCAGGCTAAACCGTAGGTGATACAAATTTCTAAATGTCCTTATTATTATTTAAGACGTCGTTCTATGCAGCTAAAATGAGTTTAAATCGAATTTATTAACTTTTGGTAATTTTAAAAAAGAGAGGTTTTTATAATTGCAAGATTAAAAATGCCAGATTTTTATACTTGCCCAGGCTAAAGTGTAGGTGATACAAATTTCTAATATGCTTATTATGGTTTCAGACGTCGTGCTATGCAGCTAAAATGAATTTAAAACGAATTTATTAATTTTTGGTAATTTTACAAATACGAGATTTTTATAATTCTCCAGGCTAAACCGTAGGTGATACAAATTTCTAAATGTCTTTATTATTATTTAAGACGTCGTTCTATGCAGCTAAAATGAGTTTGAATCGAATTTATTAATTTTTGGTAATTTTATAAATGCGAGATTTTTATAATTCCCCAGGCTATACCGTAGGCGATACAAATTTCTAAATGTCCTTATTATTATTTAAGACGTCGTTCTATGCAGCTAAAATGAGTTTAAATCGAATTTATTAATTTTTGGTAATTTTAAAAAAGAGAGATTTTTATAATTGCCAGATTAAAAATGCGAAATTTTTATAATTGCCCAGGCTAAACTGTAGGAGATACAAATTTCTAAATATGCTTATTATGGTTTCAGACGTCGTTATATGCAGCTAAAATGAATTTAAAACGAATTTATTAATTTTTGGTAATTTTATAAATGCGAGATTTTTATAATTCCCCAGGCTATACCGTAGGCGATACAAATTTCTAAATGTCCTTATTATTATTTAAGACGTCGTTCTATGCAGCTAAAATGAGTTTAAATCGAATTTATTAATTTTTGGTAATTTTAAAAAAGAGAGATTTTTATAATTGCCAGATTAAAAATGCGAGATTTTTATAATTGCCCAGGCTAAACTGTAGGAGATACAAATTTCTAAATATGCTTATTATGGTTTCAGACGTCGTTCTATGCAGCTAAAATGCGTTTAAATCGAATTTATTAATTTTTGGTAATTTTAAAAAAGAGAGATTTTTATAATTGCCAGATTAAAAATGCGAGATTTTTATAATTGCCCAGGCTAAACTGTAGGAGATACAAATTTCTAAATATGCTTATTATGGTTTCAGACGTCGTTCTATGCAGCTAAAATGAATTTAAAACGAATTTATTAATTTTTGGTAATTTTATAAATGCGCGATTTTTATAATTCCCCAGACTAAACCGTAGGTGATACAAATTTCTAAATGTCCTTATTATTACTTAAGACGTCGTTCTATGAAGCTAAAATGAGTTTAAATCGAATTTATTAATTTTTGGTAATTTTAAAAAAGAGAGATTTTTATAATTGCCAGATTAAAAATGCGAGATTTTTATAATTGCCCAGGCTAAACTGTAGGAGATACAAATTTCTAAATATGCTTATTATGGTTTCAGACGTCGTTCTATGCAGCTAGAATGAATTTAAAACGAATTTATTAATTTTTGGTAATTTTATAAATGCGAGATTTTTATAATTCCCCAGGCTATACCGTAGGTGATACAAATTTCTAAATGTCTTTATTATTATTTAAGACGTCGTTCTATGCAGCTAAAATGAGTTTAAATCGAATTTATTAATTTTTGGTAATTTTAAAAAGAGAGATTTTTATAATTGCCGGATTAAAAATGCGAGATTTTTATAATTGCCCAGGCTAAACTGTAGGAGATACAAATTTCTAAATATGTGTATTATGGTTTCAGACGTCGTTCTATGCAGCTAAAATGAGTTTAAATCGAATTTATTAATTTTTGGTAATTTTATAAATGCGAGATTTTTATAATTCTCCAGGCTAAACCGTAGGTGATACAAATTTCTAAATGTCCTTATTATTATTTAAGACGTCGTTCTATGCAGCTAAAATGAGTTTAAATCGAATTTATTAACTTTTGGTAATTTTAAAAAAGAGAGGTTTTTATAATTGCAAGATTAAAAATGCCAGATTTTTATACTTGCCCAGGCTAAAGTGTAGGTGATACAAATTTCTAATATGCTTATTATGGTTTCAGACGTCGTGCTATGCAGCTAAAATGAATTTAAAACGAATTTATTAATTTTTGGTAATTTTACAAATACGAGATTTTTATAATTCTCCAGGCTAAACCGTAGGTGATACAAATTTCTAAATGTCTTTATTATTATTTAAGACGTCGTTCTATGCAGCTAAAATGAGTTTGAATCGAATTTATTAATTTTTGGTAATTTTATAAATGCGAGATTTTTATAATTCCCCAGGCTATACCGTAGGCGATACAAATTTCTAAATGTCCTTATTATTATTTAAGACGTCGTTCTATGCAGCTAAAATGAGTTTAAATCGAATTTATTAATTTTTGGTAATTTTAAAAAAGAGAGATTTTTATAATTGCCAGATTAAAAATGCGAGATTTTTATAATTGCCCAGGCTAAACTGTAGGAGATACAAATTTCTAAATATGCTTATTATGGTTTCAGACGTCGTTCTATGCAGCTAAAATGAATTTAAAACGAATTTATTAATTTTTGGTAATTTTATAAATGCGAGATTTTTATAATTCCCCAGGCTATACCGTAGGCGATACAAATTTCTAAATGTCCTTATTATTATTTAAGACGTCGTTCTATGCAGCTAAAATGAGTTTAAATCGAATTTATTAATTTTTGGTAATTTTAAAAAAGAGAGATTTTTATAATTGCCAGATTAAAAATGCGAGATTTTTATAATTGCCCAGGCTAAACTGTAGGAGATACAAATTTCTAAATATGCTTATTATGGTTTCAGACGTCGTTCTATGCAGCTAAAATGAGTTTAAATCGAATTTATTAATTTTTGGTAATTTTAAAAAAGAGAGATTTTTATAATTGCCAGATTAAAAATGCGAGATTTTTATAATTGCCCAGGCTAAACTGTAGGAGATACAAATTTCTAAATATGCTTATTATGGTTTCAGACGTCGTTCTATGCAGCTAAAATGAATTTAAAACGAATTTATTAATTTTTGGTAATTTTATAAATGCGAGATTTTTATAATTCCCCAGGCTATACCGTAGGCGATACAAATTTCTAAATGTCCTTATTATTATTTAAGACGTCGTTCTATGCAGCTAAAATGAGTTTAAATCGAATTTATTAATTTTTGGTAATTTTAAAAAAGAGAGATTTTTATAATTGCCAGATTAAAAATGCGAGATTTTTATAATTGCCCAGGCTAAACTGTAGGAGATACAAATTTCTAAATATGCTTATTATGGTTTCAGACGTCGTTCTATGCAGCTAAAATGAGTTTAAATCGAATTTATTAATTTTTGGTAATTTTAAAAAAGAGAGATTTTTATAATTGCCAGATTAAAAATGCGAGATTTTTATAATTGCCCAGGCTAAACTGTAGGAGATACAAATTTCTAAATATTCTTATTATGGTTTCAGACGTCGTTCTATGCAGCTAAAATGAATTTAAAACGAATTTATTAATTTTTGGTAATTTTATAAATGCGCGATTTTTATAATTCCCCAGACTAAACCGTAGGTGATACAAATTTCTAAATGTCCTTATTATTACTTAAGACGTCGTTCTATGAAGCTAAAATGAGTTTAAATCGAATTTATTAATTTTTGGTAATTTTAAAAAAGAGAGATTTTTATAATTGCCAGATTAAAAATGCGAGATTTTTATAATTGCCCAGGCTAAACTGTAGGAGATACAAATTTCTAAATATGCTTATTATGGTTTCAGACGTCGTTCTATACAGCTAAAATGAATTTAAAACGAAGTAATTAATTTTTGGTAATTTTATAAATGCGAGATTTTTATAATTCCCCAGGCTATACCGTAGGTGATACAAATTTCTAAATGTCTTTATTATTATTTAAGACGTCGTACTATGCAGCTAAAATGAGTTTAAATCGAATTTATTAATTTTTGGTAATTGTAAAAAAGAGAGATTTTTATAATTGCCAGATTAAAAATGCGAGATTTTTATAATTGCCCAGGCTAAACTGTAGGAGATACACATTTCTAAATATGCTTATTATGGTTTCAGACGTCGTTCTTTGCAGCTAAAATGAATTTAAAACGAATTTATTAATTTTTGGTATTTTTAAAAAAGAGAGATTTTTATAATTGCCAGATTAAAAATGCGAGATTTTTATAATTGCCCAGGCTAAACTGTAGGAGATACACATTTCTAAATATGCTTATTATGGTTTCAGACGTCTGTCTATGCAGCTAAAATGAGTTTAAATCGAATTTATTAATTTTTGGTAATTTTAAAAAAGAGAGATTTTTATAATTGCCAGATTAAAAATGCGAGATTTTTATAATTGCCCAGGCTAAACTGTAGGAGATACAAATTTCTAAATATGCTTATTATGGTTTCAGACGTCGTTCTATGCAGCTAGAATGAATTTAAAACGAATTTATTAATTTTTGGTAATTTTATAAATGCGAGATTTTTATAATTCCCCAGGCTATACCGTAGGTGATACAAATTTCTAGATGTCTTTATTATTATTTAAGAGGTCGTTCTATGCAGCTAAAATGAGTTTAAATCGAATTTATTAATTTTTGGTAATTTTAAAAAGAGAGATTTTTATAATTGCCGGATTAAAAATGCGAGATTTTTATAATTGCCCAGGCTAAACTGTAGGAGATACAAATTTCTAAATATGTGTATTATGGTTTCAGACGTCGTTCTATGCAGCTAAAATGAGTTTAAATCGAATTTATTAATTTTTGGTAATTTTATAAATGCGAGATTTTTATAATTCTCCAGGCTAAACCGTAGGTGATACAAATTTCTAAATGTCCTTATTATTATTTAAGACGTCGTTCTATGCAGCTAAAATGAGTTTAAATCGAATTTATTAACTTTTGGTAATTTTAAAAAAGAGAGGTTTTTATAATTGCAAGATTAAAAATGCCAGATTTTTATACTTGCCCAGGCTAAAGTGTAGGTGATACAAATTTCTAATATGCTTATTATGGTTTCAGACGTCGTGCTATGCAGCTAAAATGAATTTAAAACGAATTTATTAATTTTTGGTAATTTTACAAATACGAGATTTTTATAATTCTCCAGGCTAAACCGTAGGTGATACAAATTTCTAAATGTCTTTATTATTATTTAAGACGTCGTTCTATGCAGCTAAAATGAGTTTGAATCGAATTTATTAATTTTTGGTAATTTTATAAATGCGAGATTTTTATAATTCCCCAGGCTATACCGTAGGCGATACAAATTTCTAAATGTCCTTATTATTATTTAAGACGTCGTTCTATGCAGCTAAAATGAGTTTAAATCGAATTTATTAATTTTTGGTAATTTTAAAAAAGAGAGATTTTTATAATTGCCAGATTAAAAATGCGAGATTTTTATAATTGCCCAGGCTAAACTGTAGGAGATACAAATTTCTAAATATGCTTATTATGGTTTCAGACGTCGTTCTATGCAGCTAAAATGAATTTAAAACGAATTTATTAATTTTTGGTAATTTTATAAATGCGCGATTTTTATAATTCCCCAGACTAAACCGTAGGTGATACAAATTTCTAAATGTCCTTATTATTACTTAAGACGTCGTTCTATGAAGCTAAAATGAGTTTAAATCGAATTTATTAATTTTTGGTAATTTTAAAAAAGAGAGATTTTTATAATTGCCTGATTAAAAATGCGAGATTTTTATAATTGCCCAGGCTAAACTGTAGGAGATACAAATTTCTAAATATGCTTATTATGGTTTCAGACGTCGTTCTATACAGCTAAAATGAATTTAAAACGAAGTAATTAATTTTTGGTAATTTTATAAATGCGAGATTTTTATAATTCCCCAGGCTAAACCGTAGGTGATACAAATTTCTAAATGTCTTTATTATTATTTAAGACGTCGTACTATGCAGCTAAAATGAGTTTAAATCGAATTTATTAATTTTTGGTAATTGTAAAAAAGAGAGATTTTTATAATTGCCAGATTAAAAATGCGAGATTTTTATAATTGCCCAGGCTAAACTGTAGGAGATACACATTTCTAAATATGCTTATTATGGTTTCAGACGTCGTTCTTTGCAGCTAAAATGAATTTAAAACGAATTTATTAATTTTTGGTATTTTTAAAAAAGAGAGATTTTTATAATTGCCAGATTAAAAATGCGAGATTTTTATAATTGCCCAGGCTAAACTGTAGGAGATACACATTTCTAAATATGCTTATTATGGTTTCAGACGTCTGTCTATGCAGCTAAAATGAGTTTAAATCGAATTTATTAATTTTTGGTAATTTTAAAAAAGAGAGATTTTTATAATTGCCAGATTAAAAATGCGAGATTTTTATAATTGCCCAGGCTAAACTGTAGGAGATACAAATTTCTAAATATGCTTATTATGGTTTCAGACGTCGTTCTATGCAGCTAGAATGAATTTAAAACGAATTTATTAATTTTTGGTAATTTTATAAATGCGAGATTTTTATAATTCCCCAGGCTATACCGTAGGTGATACAAATTTCTAAATGTCTTTATTATTATTTAAGAGGTCGTTCTATGCAGCTAAAATGAGTTTAAATCGAATTTATTAATTTTTGGTAATTTTAAAAAGAGAGATTTTTATAATTGCCGGATTAAAAATGCGAGATTTTTATAATTGCCCAGGCTAAACTGTAGGAGATACAAATTTCTAAATATGTGTATTATGGTTTCAGACGTCGTTCTATGCAGCTAAAATGAGTTTAAATCGAATTTATTAATTTTTGGTAATTTTATAAATGCGAGATTTTTATAATTCTCCAGGCTAAACCGTAGGTGATACAAATTTCTAAATGTCCTTATTATTATTTAAGACGTCGTTCTATGCAGCTAAAATGAGTTTAAATCGAATTTATTAACTTTTGGTAATTTTAAAAAAGAGAGGTTTTTATAATTGCAAGATTAAAAATGCCAGATTTTTATTCTTGCCCAGGCTAAAGTGTAGGTGATACAAATTTCTAATATGCTTATTATGGTTTCAGACGTCGTGCTATGCAGCTAAAATGAATTTAAAACGAATTTATTAATTTTTGGTAATTTTACAAATACGAGATTTTTATAATTCTCCAGGCTAAACCGTAGGTGATACAAATTTCTAAATGTCTTTATTATTATTTAAGACGTCGTTCTATGCAGCTAAAATGAGTTTGAATCGAATTTATTAATTTTTGGTAATTTTATAAATGCGAGATTTTTATAATTCCCCAGGCTATACCGTAGGCGATACAAATTTCTAAATGTCCTTATTATTATTTAAGACGTCGTTCTATGCAGCTAAAATGAGTTTAAATCGAATTTATTAATTTTTGGTAATTTTAAAAAAGAGAGATTTTTATAATTGCCAGATTAAAAATGCGAGATTTTTATAATTGCCCAGGCTAAACTGTAGGAGATACAAATTTCTAAATATGCTTATTATGGTTTCAGACGTCGTTCTATGCAGCTAAAATGAGTTTAAATCGAATTTATTAATTTTTGGTAATTTTAAAAAAGAGAGATTTTTATAATTGCCAGATTAAAAATGCGAGATTTTTATAATTGCCCAGGCTAAACTGTAGGAGATACAAATTTCTAAATATGCTTATTATGGTTTCAGACGTCGTTCTATGCAGCTAAAATGAATTTAAAACGAATTTATTAATTTTTGGTAATTTTATAAATGCGCGATTTTTATAATTCCCCAGACTAAACCGTAGGTGATACAAATTTCTAAATGTCCTTATTATTACTTAAGACGTCGTTCTATGAAGCTAAAATGAGTTTAAATCGAATTTATTAATTTTTGGTAATTTTAAAAAAGAGAGATTTTTATAATTGCCAGATTAAAAATGCGAGATTTTTATAATTGCCCAGGCTAAACTGTAGGAGATACAAATTTCTAAATATGCTTATTATGGTTTCAGACGTCGTTCTATACAGCTAAAATGAATTTAAAACGAAGTAATTAATTTTTGGTAATTTTATAAATGCGAGATTTTTATAATTCCCCAGGCTAAACCGTAGGTGATACAAATTTCTAAATGTCTTTATTATTATTTAAGACGTCGTACTATGCAGCTAAAATGAGTTTAAATCGAATTTATTAATTTTTGGTAATTGTAAAAAAGAGAGATTTTTATAATTGCCAGATTAAAAATGCGAGATTTTTATAATTGCCCAGGCTAAACTGTAGGAGATACACATTTCTAAATATGCTTATTATGGTTTCAGACGTCGTTCTTTGCAGCTAAAATGAATTTAAAACGAATTTATTAATTTTTGGTATTTTTAAAAAAGAGAGATTTTTATAATTGCCAGATTAAAAATGCGAGATTTTTATAATTGCCCAGGCTAAACTGTAGGAGATACACATTTCTAAATATGCTTATTATGGTTTCAGACGTCTGTCTATGCAGCTAAAATGAGTTTAAATCGAATTTATTAATTTTTGGTAATTTTAAAAAAGAGAGATTTTTATAATTGCCAGATTAAAAATGCGAGATTTTTATAATTGCCCAGGCTAAACTGTAGGAGATACAAATTTCTAAATATGCTTATTATGGTTTCAGACGTCGTTCTATGCAGCTAGAATGAATTTAAAACGAATTTATTAATTTTTGGTAATTTTATAAATGCGAGATTTTTATAATTCCCCAGGCTATACCGTAGGTGATACAAATTTCTAAATGTCTTTATTATTATTTAAGACGTCGTTCTATGCAGCTAAAATGAGTTTAAATCGAATTTATTAATTTTTGGTAATTTTAAAAAGAGAGATTTTTATAATTGCCCAGGCTAAACTGTAGGAGATACAAATTTCTAAATATGCTTATTATGGTTTCAGACGTCGTTCTATGCAGCTAAAATGAATTTAAAACGAATTTATTAATTTTTGGTAATTTTATAAATGCGCGATTTTTATAAATCCCCAGACTAAACCGTAGGTGATACAAATTTCTAAATGTCCTTATTATTACTTAAGACGTCGTTCTATGAAGCTAAAATGAGTTTAAATCGAATTTATTAATTTTTGGTAATTTTAAAAAAGAGAGATTTTTATAATTGCCAGATTAAAAATGCGAGATTTTTATAATTGCCCAGGCTAAACTGTAGGAGATACAAATTTCTAAATATGCTTATTATGGTTTCAGACGTCGTTCTATACAGCTAAAATGAATTTAAAACGAAGTAATTAATTTTTGGTAATTTTATAAATGCGAGATTTTTATAATTCCCCAGGCTAAACCGTAGGTGATACAAATTTCTAAATGTCTTTATTATTATTTAAGACGTCGTACTATGCAGCTAAAATGAGTTTAAATCGAATTTATTAATTTTTGGTAATTGTAAAAAAGAGAGATTTTTATAATTGCCAGATTAAAAATGCGAGATTTTTATAATTGCCCAGGCTAAACTGTAGGAGATACACATTTCTAAATATGCTTATTATGGTTTCAGACGTCGTTCTTTGCGGCTAAAATGAATTTAAAACGAATTTATTAATTTTTGGTATTTTTAAAAAAGAGAGATTTTTATAATTGCCAGATTAAAAATGCGAGATTTTTATAATTGCCCAGGCTAAACTGTAGGAGATACACATTTCTAAATATGCTTATTATGGTTTCAGACGTCGGTCTATGCAGCTAAAATGAGTTTAAATCGAATTTATTAATTTTTGGTAATTTTAAAAAAGAGAGATTTTTATAATTGCCAGATTAAAAATGCGAGATTTTTATAATTGCCCAGGCTAAACTGTAGGAGATACAAATTTCTAAATATGCTTATTATGGTTTCAGACGTCGTTCTATGCAGCTAGAATGAATTTAAAACGAATTTATTAATTTTTGGTAATTTTATAAATGCGAGATTTTTATAATTCCCCAGGCTATACCGTAGGTGATACAAATTTCTAAATGTCTTTATTATTATTTAAGACGTCGTTCTATGCAGCTAAAATGAGTTTAAATCGAATTTATTAATTTTTGGTAATTTTAAAAAGAGAGATTTTTATAATTGCCCAGGCTAAACTGTAGGAGATACAAATTTCTAAATATGCTTATTATGGTTTCAGACATCGTTCTATGCAGCTAAAATGAATTTAAAACGAATTTATTAATTTTTGGTAATTTTATAAATGCGCGATTTTTATAAATCCCCAGACTAAACCGTAGGTGATACAAATTTCTAAATGTCCTTATTATTACTTAAGACGTCGTTCTATGAAGCTAAAATGAGTTTAAATCGAATTTATTAATTTTTGGTAATTTTAAAAAAGAGAGATTTTTATAATTGCCAGATTAAAAATGCGAGATTTTTATAATTGCCCAGGCTAAACTGTAGGAGATACAAATTTCTAAATATGCTTATTATGGTTTCAGACGTCGGTCTATGCAGCTAAAATGAGTTTAAATCGAATTTATTAATTTTTGGTAATTTTAAAAAAGAGAGATTTTTATAATTGCCAGATTAAAAATGCGAGATTTTTATAATTGCCCAGGCTAAACTGTAGGAGATACAAATTTCTAAATATGCTTATTATGGTTTCAGACGTCGTTCTATGCAGCTAGAATGAATTTAAAACGAATTTATTAATTTTTGGTAATTTTATAAATGCGAGATTTTTATAATTCCCCAGGCTATACCGTAGGTGATACAAATTTCTAAATGTCTTTATTATTATTTAAGACGTCGTTCTATGCAGCTAAAATGAGTTTAAATCGAATTTATTAATTTTTGGTAATTTTAAAAAGAGAGATTTTTATAATTGCCCAGGCTAAACTGTAGGAGATACAAATTTCTAAATATGCTTATTATGGTTTCAGACGTCGTTCTATGCAGCTAGAATGAATTTAAAACGAATTTATTAATTTTTGGTAATTTTATAAATGCGCGATTTTTATAAATCCCCAGACTAAACCGTAGGTGATACAAATTTCTAAATGTCCTTATTATTACTTAAGACGTCGTTCTATGAAGCTAAAATGAGTTTAAATCGAATTTATTAATTTTTGGTAATTTTAAAAAAGAGAGATTTTTATAATTGCCAGATTAAAAATGCGAGATTTTTATAATTGCCCAGGCTAAACTGTAGGAGATACAAATTTCTAAATATGCTTATTATGGTTTCAGACGTCGTTCTATACAGCTAAAATGAATTTAAAACGAAGTAATTAATTTTTGGTAATTTTATAAATGCGAGATTTTTATAATTCCCCAGGCTAAACCGTAGGTGATACAAATTTCTAAATGTCTTTATTATTATTTAAGACGTCGTACTATGCAGCTAAAATGAGTTTAAATCGAATTTATTAATTTTTGGTAATTGTAAAAAAGAGAGATTTTTATAATTGCCAGATTAAAAATGCGAGATTTTTATAATTGCCCAGGCTAAACTGTAGGAGATACACATTTCTAAATATGCTTATTATGGTTTCAGACGTCGTTCTTTGCAGCTAAAATGAATTTAAAACGAATTTATTAATTTTTGGTATTTTTAAAAAAGAGAGATTTTTATAATTGCCAGATTAAAAATGCGAGATTTTTATAATTGCCCAGGCTAAACTGTAGGAGATACAAATTTCTAAATATGCTTATTATGGTTTCAGACGTCGTTCTATGCAGCTAAAATGAGTTTAAATCGAATTTATTAATTTTTGGTAATTTTAAAAAAGAGAGATTTTTATAATTGCCAGATTAAAAATGCGGGATTTTTATAATTGCCCAGGCTAAACTGTAGGAGATACAAATTTCTAAATATGCTTATTATGGTTTCAGACGTCGTTCTATGCAGCTAAAATGAATTTAAAACGAATTTATTAATTTTTGGTAATTTTATAAATGCGAGATTTTTATAATTCCCCAGGCTAAACCGTAGGCGATACAAATTTCTAAATGTCCTTATTATTATTTAAGACGTCGTTCTATGCAGCTAAAATGAGTTTAAATCGAATTTATTAATTTTTGGTAATTTTAAAAAAGAGAGATTTTTATAATTGCCTGATTAAAAATGCGAGATTTTTATAATTGCCCAGGCTAAACTGTAGGAGATACACATTTCTAAATATGCTTATTATGGTTTCAGACGTCGGTCTATGCAGCTAAAATGAGTTTAAATCGAATTTATTAATTTTTGGTAATTTTAAAAAAGAGAGATTTTTATAATTGCCAGATTAAAAATGCGAGATTTTTATAATTGCCCAGGCTAAACTGTAGGAGATACAAATTTCTAAATATGCTTATTATGGTTTCAGACGTCGTTCTATGCAGCTAGAATGAATTTAAAACGAATTTATTAATTTTTGGTAATTTTATAAATGCGAGATTTTTATAATTCCCCAGGCTATACCATAGGTGATACAAATTTCTAAATGTCTTTATTATTATTTAAGACGTCGTTCTATGCAGTTAAAATGAGTTTAAATCGAATTTATTAATTTTTGGTAATTTTAAAAAGAGAGATTTTTATAATTGCCAGATTAAAAATGCGAGATTTTTATAATTGCCCAGGCTAAACTGTAGGAGATACAAATTTCTAAATATGTGTATTATGGTTTCAGACGTCGTTCTATGCAGCTAAAATGAGTTTAAATCGAATTTATTAATTTTTGGTAATTTTATAAATGCGAGATTTTTATAATTCTCCAGGCTAAACCGTAGGTGATACAAATTTCTAAATGTCCTTATTATTATTTAAGACGTCGTTCTATGCAGCTAAAATGAGTTTAAATCGAATTTATTAACTTTTGGTAATTTTAAAAAAGAGAGGTTTTTATAATTGCAAGATTAAAAATGCCAGATTTTTATACTTGCCCAGGCTAAAGTGTAGGTGATACAAATTTCTAATATGCTTATTATGGTTTCAGACGTCGTGCTATGCAGATAAAATGAATTTAAAACGAATTTATTAATTTTTGGTAATTTTACAAATACGAGATTTTTATAATTCTCCAGGCTAAACCGTAGGTGATACAAATTTCTAAATGTCTTTATTATTATTTAAGACGTCGTTCTATGCAGCTGAAATGAGTTTAAATCGAATTTATTAATTTTTGGTAATTTTAAAAAAGAGAGATTTTTATAATTGCCAGATTAAAAATGCGAGATTTTTATAATTGCCCAGGCTAAACTGTAGGAGATACAAATTTCTAAATATGCTTATTATGGTTTCAGACGTCGTTCTATGCAGCTAAAATGAATTTAAAACGAATTTATTAATTTTTGGTAATTTTATAAATGCGCGATTTTTATAATTCCCCAGACTAAACCGTAGGTGATACAAATTTCTAAATGTCCTTATTATTACTTAAGACGTCGTTCTATGAAGCTAAAATGAGTTTAAATCGAATTTATTAATTTTTGGTAATTTTAAAAAAGAGAGATTTTTATAATTGCCAGATTAAAAATGCGAGATTTTTATAATTGCCCAGGCTAAACTGTAGGAGATACAAATTTCTAAATATGCTTATTATGGTTTCAGACGTCGTTCTATACAGCTAAAATGAATTTAAAACGAAGTAATTAATATTTGGTAATTTTATAAATGCGAGATTTTTATAATTCCCCAGGCTAAACCGTAGGTGATACAAATTTCTAAATGTCTTT
Source organism: Melanotus villosus (assembly GCA_963082815.1). Taxonomy (NCBI): domain Eukaryota; kingdom Metazoa; phylum Arthropoda; class Insecta; order Coleoptera; family Elateridae; genus Melanotus; species Melanotus villosus. Next base: position 18,074,551 of record OY720427.1, read on the forward strand.
ATTATTATTTAAGACGTCGTACTATGCAGCTAAAATGAGTTTAAATCGAATTTATTAATTTTTGGTAATTTTAAAAAAGAGAGATTTTTATAATTGCCAGATTAAAAATGCGAGATTTTTATAATTGCCCAGGCTAAACTGTAGGAGATACACATTTCTAAATATGCTTATTATGGTTTCAGACGTCGTTCTTTCCGGCTAAAATGAATTTAAAACGAATTTATTAATTTTTGGTATTTTTAAAAAAGAGAGATTTTTATAATTGCCAGATTAAAAATGCGAGATTTTTATAATTGCCCAGGCTAAACTGTAGGAGATACACATTTCTAAATATGCTTATTATGGTTTCAGACGTCGTTCTATACAGCTAAAGTGAGTTTAAATCGAATTTATTAATTTTTGGTATTTTTAAAAAAGAGAGATTTTTATAATTGCCAGATTAAAAATGCGAGATTTTTATAATTGCCCAGGCTAAACTGTAGGAGATACAAATTTCTAAATATGCTTATTATGGTTTCAGACGTCGTTCTATACAGCTAAAATGAGTTTTAATCGAATTTATTAATTTTTGGTAATTTTAAAAAGAGAGATTTTTATAATTGCCAGATTAAAAATGCGGGATTTTTATAATTGCCCAGGCTAAACTGTAGGAGATACAAATTTCTAAATATGCTTATTATGGTTTCAGACGTCGTTCTATGCATCTAAAATGAATTTAAAACGAATTTATTAATTTTTGGTAATTTTATAAATGCGAGATTTTTATAATTCCCCAGGCTATACCGTAGGCGATAAAAATTTCTAAATATGCTTATTATGGTTTCAGACGTCGTTCTATGCATCTAAAATGAATTTAAAACGAATTTATTAATTTTTGGTAATTTTAAAAAAGAGAGATTTTTATAATTGCCAGATTAAATGTGCGAGATTTTTATAATTGCCCAGGCTAAACTGTAGGAGATACAAATTTCTAAATATGCTTATTATGGTTTCAGACGTCGTTCTATGGAGCTAGAATGAATTTAAAACGAATTTATTAATTTTTGGTAATTTTATAAATGCGAGATTTTTATAATTCCCCAGGCTATACCGTAGGTGATACAAATTTCTAAATGTCTTTATTATTTTTTAAGACGTCGTTCTATGCAGCTAAAATGAGTTTAAATCGAATTTATTAATTTTTGGTAATTTTAAAAAGAGAGATTTTTATAATTGCCAGATTAAAAATGCGAGATTTTTATAATTGCCCAGGCTAAACTGTAGGAGATACAAATTTCTAAATATGCTTATTATGGTTTCAGACGTCGTTCTATGCAGCTAAAATGAATTTAAAACGAATTTATTAATGTTTGGTAATTTTATAAATGCGAGATTTTTATAATTCTCCAGGCTAAACCGTAGGTGATACAAATTTCTAAATGTCTTTATAATTATTTAAGACGTCGTTCTATGCAGCTAAAATGAGTTTAAATCGAATTTATTAATTTTTGGTAATTTTAAAAAAGAGATTTTTATAATTGCCAGATTAAAAATGCGAGATTTTTATAATTGCCCAGGCTAAACTGTAGGAGATACAAATTTCTAAATATGCTTATTATGGTTTCAGACGTCGTTCTATGCAGCTAAAATGAATTTAAAACGAATTTATTAATTTTTGGTAATTTTATAAATGCGCGATTTTTATAATTCCCCAGACTAAACCGTAGGTGATACAAATTTCTAAATGTCCTTATTATTACTTAAGACGTCGTTCTATGAAGCTAAAATGAGTTTAAATCGAATTTATTAATTTTTGGTAATTTTAAAAAAGAGAGATTTTTATAATTGCCAGATTAAAAATGCGAGATTTTTATAATTGCCCAGGCTAAACTGTAGGAGATACAAATTTCTAAATATGCTTATTATGGTTTCAGACGTCGTTCTATACAGCTAAAATGAATTTAAAACGAAGTAATTAATTTTTGGTAATTTTATAAATGCGAGATTTTTATAATTCCCCAGGCTAAACCGTAGGTGATACAAATTTCTAAATGTCTTTATTATTATTTAAGACGTCGTACTATGCAGCTAAAATGAGTTTAAATCGAATTTATTAATTTTTGGTAATTTTAAAAAAGAGAGATTTTTATAATTGCCAGATTAAAAATGCGAGATTTTTATAATTGCCCAGGCTAAACTGTAGGAGATACACATTTCTAAATATGCTTAATATGGTTTCAGACGTCGTTCTTTCCAGCTAAAATGAATTTAAAACGAATTTATTAATTTTTGGTATTTTTAAAAAAGAGAGATTTTTATAATTGCCAGATTAAAAATGCGAGATTTTTATAATTGCCCAGGCTAAACTGTAGGAGATACACATTTCTAAATATGCTTATTATGGTTTCAGACGTCGTTCTATACAGCTAAAGTGAGTTTAAATCGAATTTATTAATTTTTGGTATTTTTAAAAAAGAGAGATTTTTATAATTGCCAGATTAAAAATGCGAGATTTTTATAATTGCCCAGGCTAAACTGTAGGAGATACAAATTTCTAAATATGCTTATTATGGTTTCAGACGTCGTTCTATACAGCTAAAATGAGTTTTAATCGAATTTATTAATTTTTGGTAATTTTAAAAAAGAGAGATTTTTATAATTGCCAGATTAAAAATGCGGGATTTTTATAATTGCCCAGGCTAAACTGTAGGAGATACAAATTTCTAAATATGCTTATTATGGTTTCAGACGTCGTTCTATGCATCTAAAATGAATTTAAAACGAATTTATTAATTTTTGGTAATTTTATAAATGCGAGATTTTTATAATTCCCCAGGCTATACCGTAGGCGATACAAATTTCTAAATGTCCTTATTATTATTTAAGACGTCGTTCTATGCAGCTAAAATGAGTTTAAATCGAATTTATTAATTTTTGGTAATTTTAAAAAAGAGAGATTTTTATAATTGCCAGATTAAAAATGCGAGATTTTTATAATTGCCCAGGCTAAACTGTAGGAGATACAAATTTCTAAATATGCTTATTATGGTTTCAGACGTCGTTCTATGCAGCTAAAATGAGTTTAAATCGAATTTATTAATTTTTGGTAATTTTAAAAAAGAGAGATTTTTATAATTGCCAGATTAAAAATGCGAGATTTTTATAATTGCCCAGGCTAAACTGTAGGAGATACAAATTTCTAAATATGCTTATTATGGTTTCAGACGTCGTTCTATGCAGCTAAAATGAATTTAAAACGAATTTATTAATTTTTGGTAATTTTATAAATGCGCGATTTTTATAATTCCCCAGACTAAACCGTAGGTGATACAAATTTCTAAATGTCCTTATTATTACTTAAGACGTCGTTCTATGAAGCTAAAATGAGTTTAAATCGAATTTATTAATTTTTGGTAATTTTAAAAAAGAGAGATTTTTATAATTGCCAGATTAAAAATGCGAGATTTTTATAATTGCCCAGGCTAAACTGTAGGAGATACAAATTTCTAAATATGCTTATTATGGTTTCAGACGTCGTTCTATACAGCTAAAATGAATTTAAAACGAAGTAATTAATTTTTGGTAATTTTATAAATGCGAGATTTTTATAATTCCCCAGGCTAAACCGTAGGTGATACAAATTTCTAAATGTCTTTATTATTATTTAAGACGTCGTACTATGCAGCTAAAATGAGTTTAAATCGAATTTATTAATTTTTGGTAATTGTAAAACAGAGAGATTTTTATAATTGCCAGATTAAAAATGCGAGATTTTTATAATTGCCCAGGCTAAACTGTAGGAGATACACATTTCTAAATATGCTTATTATGGTTTCAGACGTCGTTCTTTGCAGCTAAAATGAATTTAAAACGAATTTATTAATTTTTGGTATTTTTAAAAAAGAGAGATTTTTATAATTGCCAGATTAAAAATGCGAGATTTTTATAATTGCCCAGGCTAAACTGTAGGAGATACACATTTCTAAATATGCTTATTATGGTTTCAGACGTCGTTCTATACAGCTAAAATGAGTTTAAATCGAATTTATTAATTTTTGGTATTTTTAAAAAAGAGAGATTTTTATAATTGCCAGATTAAAAATGCGAGATTTTTATAATTGCCCAGGCTAAACTGTAGGAGATACAAATTTCTAAATATGCTTATTATGGTTTCAGACGTCGTTCTATGCAGCTAAAATGAGTTTAAATCGAATATATTAATTTTTGGTAATTTTAAAAAAGAGAGATTTTTATAATTGCCAGATTAAAAATGCGGGATTTTTATAATTGCCCAGGCTAAACTGTAGGAGATACAAATTTCTAAATATGCTTATTATGGTTTCAGACGTCGTTCTATGCATCTAAAATGAATTTAAAACGAATTTATTAATTTTTGGTAATATTATAAATGCGAGATTTTTATAATTCCCCAGGCTATACCGTAGGCGATACAAATTTCTAAATGTCCTTATTATTATTTAAGACGTCGTTCTATGCAGCTAAAATGAGTTTAAATCGAATTTATTAATTTTTGGTAATTTTAAAAAAGAGAGATTTTTATAATTGCCAGATTAAAAATGCGAGATTTTTATAATTGCCCAGGCTAAACTGTAGGAGATACAAATTTCTAAATATGCTTATTATGGTTTCAGACGTCGTTCTATGCAGCTAAAATGAGTTTAAATCGAATTTATTAATTTTTGGTAATTTTAAAAAAGAGAGATTTTTATAATTGCCAGATTAAAAATGCGAGATTTTTATAATTGCCCAGGCTAAACTGTAGGAGATACAAATTTCTAAATATGCTTATTATGGTTTCAGACGTCGTTCTATGCAGCTTAAATGAATTTAAAACGAATTTATTAATTTTTGGTAATTTTATAAATGCGCGATTTTTATAATTCCCCAGACTAAACCGTAGGTGATACAAATTTCTAAATGTCCTTATTATTACTTAAGACGTCGTTCTATGAAGCTAAAGTGAGTTTAAATCGAATTTATTAATTTTTGGTAATTTTAAAAAAGAGAGATTTTTATAATTGCCAGATTAAAAATGCGGGATTTTTATAATTGCCCAGGCTAAACTGTAGGAGATACAAATTTCTAAATATGCTTATTATGGTTTCAGACGTCGTTCTATGCATCTAAAATGAATTTAAAACGAATTTATTAATTTTTGGTAATTTTATAAATGCGAGATTTTTATAATTCCCCAGGCTATACCGTAGGCGATACAAATTTCTAAATGTCCTTATTATTATTTAAGACGTCGTTCTATGCAGCTAAAATGAGTTTAAATCGAATTTATTAATTTTTGGTAATTTTAAAAAAGAGAGATATTTATAATTGCCAGATTAAAAATGCGAGATTTTTATAATTGCCCAGGCTAAACTGTAGGAGATACAAATTTCTAAATATGCTTATTATGGTTTCAGACGTCGTTCTATACAGCTAAAATGAATTTAAAACGAAGTAATTAATTTTTGGTAATTTTATAAATGCGAGATTTTTATAATTCCCCAGGCTAAACCGTAGGTGATACAAATTTCTAAATGTCTTTATTATTATTTAAGACGTCGTACTATTTAGCTAAAATGAGTTTAAATCGAATTTATTAATTTTTGGTAATTGTAAAACAGAGAGATTTTTATAATTGCCAGATTAAAAATGCGAGATTTTTATAATTGCCCAGGCTAAACTGTAGGAGATACAAATTTCTAAATATGCTTATTATGGTTTCAGACGTCGTTCTATGCAGCTAAAATGAATTTAAAACGAATTTATTAATTTTTGGTAATTTTATAAATGCGCGATTTTTATAATTCCCCAGACTAAACCGTAGGTGATACAAATTTCTAAATGTCCTTATTATTACTTAAGACGTCGTTCTATGAAGCTAAAATGAGTTTAAATCGAATTTATTAATTTTTGGTAATTTTAAAAAAGAGAGATTTTTATAATTGCCAGATTAAAAATGCGAGATTTTTATAATTGCCCAGGCTAAACTGTAGGAGATACAAATTTCTAAATATGCTTATTATGGTTTCAGACGTCGTTCTATACAGCTAAAATGAATTTAAAACGAAGTAATTAATTTTTGGTAATTTTATAAATGCGAGATTTTTATAATTCCCCAGGCTAAACCGTAGGTGATACAAATTTCTAAATGTCTTTATTATTATTTAAGACGTCGTACTATGCAGCTAAAATGAGTTTAAATCGAATTTATTAATTTTTGGTAATTGTAAAACAGAGAGATTTTTATAATTGCCAGATTAAAAATGCGAGATTTTTATAATTGCCCAGGCTAAACTGTAGGAGATACACATTTCTAAATATGCTTATTATGGTTTCAGACGTCGTTCTTTGCAGCTAAAATGAATTTAAAACGAATTTATTAATTTTTGGTATTTTTAAAAAAGAGAGATTTTTATAATTGCCAGATTAAAAATGCGAGATTTTTATAATTGCCCAGGCTAAACTGTAGGAGATACACATTTCTAAATATGCTTATTATGGTTTCAGACGTCGTTCTATACAGCTAAAATGAGTTTAAATCGAATTTATTAATTTTTGGTATTTTTAAAAAAGAGAGATTTTTATAATTGCCAGATTAAAAATGCGAGATTTTTATAATTGCCCAGGCTAAACTGTAGGAGATACAAATTTCTAAATATGCTTATTATGGTTTCAGACGTCGTTCTATGCAGCTAAAATGAGTTTAAATCGAATATATTAATTTTTGGTAATTTTAAAAAAGAGAGATTTTTATAATTGCCAGATTAAAAATGCGGGATTTTTATAATTGCCCAGGCTAAACTGTAGGAGATACAAATTTCTAAATATGCTTATTATGGTTTCAGACGTCGTTCTATGCATCTAAAATGAATTTAAAACGAATTTATTAATTTTTGGTAATATTATAAATGCGAGATTTTTATAATTCCCCAGGCTATACCGTAGGCGATACAAATTTCTAAATGTCCTTATTATTATTTAAGACGTCGTTCTATGCAGCTAAAATGAGTTTAAATCGAATTTATTAATTTTTGGTAATTTTAAAAAAGAGAGATTTTTATAATTGCCAGATTAAAAATGCGAGATTTTTATAATTGCCCAGGCTAAACTGTAGGAGATACAAATTTCTAAATATGCTTATTATGGTTTCAGACGTCGTTCTATGCAGCTAAAATGAGTTTAAATCGAATTTATTAATTTTTGGTAATTTTAAAAAAGAGAGATTTTTATAATTGCCAGATTAAAAATGCGAGATTTTTATAATTGCCCAGGCTAAACTGTAGGAGATACAAATTTCTAAATATGCTTATTATGGTTTCAGACGTCGTTCTATGCAGCTTAAATGAATTTAAAACGAATTTATTAATTTTTGGTAATTTTATAAATGCGCGATTTTTATAATTCCCCAGACTAAACCGTAGGTGATACAAATTTCTAAATGTCCTTATTATTACTTAAGACGTCGTTCTATGAAGCTAAAATGAGTTTAAATCGAATTTATTAATTTTTGGTAATTTTAAAAAAGAGAGATTTTTATAATTGCCAGATTAAAAATGCGGGATTTTTATAATTGCCCAGGCTAAACTGTAGGAGATACAAATTTCTAAATATGCTTATTATGGTTTCAGACGTCGTTCTATGCATCTAAAATGAATTTAAAACGAATTTATTAATTTTTGGTAATTTTATAAATGCGAGATTTTTATAATTCCCCAGGCTATACCGTAGGCGATACAAATTTCTAAATGTCCTTATTATTATTTAAGACGTCGTTCTATGCAGCTAAAATGAGTTTAAATCGAATTTATTAATTTTTGGTAATTTTAAAAAAGAGAGATATTTATAATTGCCAGATTAAAAATGCGAGATTTTTATAATTGCCCAGGCTAAACTGTAGGAGATACAAATTTCTAAATATGCTTATTATGGTTTCAGACGTCGTTCTATACAGCTAAAATGAATTTAAAACGAAGTAATTAATTTTTGGTAATTTTATAAATGCGAGATTTTTATAATTCCCCAGGCTAAACCGTAGGTGATACAAATTTCTAAATGTCTTTATTATTATTTAAGACGTCGTACTATGCAGCTAAAATGAGTTTAAATCGAATTTATTAATTTTTGGTAATTTTAAAAAAGAGAGATTTTTATAATTGCCAGATTAAAAATGCGAGATTTTTATAATTGCCCAGGCTAAACTGTAGGAGATACACATTTCTAAATATGCTTATTATGGTTTCAGACGTCGTTCTTTCCAGCTAAAATGAATTTAAAACGAATTTATTAATTTTTGGTATTTTTAAAAAAGAGAGATTTTTATAATTGCCAGATTAAAAATGCGAGATTTTTATAATTGCCCAGGCTAAACTGTAGGAGATACAAATTACTAAATATGCTTATTATGGTTTCAGACGTCGTTCTATACAGCTAAAATGAGTTTTAATCGAATTTATTAATTTTTGGTAATTTTAAAAAAGAGAGATTTTTATAATTGCCAGATTAAAAATGCGGGATTTTTATAATTGCCCAGGTTAAACTGTAGGAGATACAAATTTCTAAATATGCTTATTATGGTTTCAGACGTCTTTCTATTCATCTAAAATGAATTTAAAACGAATTTATTAATTTTTGGTAATTTTATAAATGCGAGATTTTTATAATTCCCCAGGCTATACCGTAGGCGATACAAATTTCTAAATGTCCTTATTATTATTTAAGACGTCGTTCTATGCAGCTAAAATGAGTTTAAATCGAATTTATTAATTTTTGGTAATTTTAAAAAAGAGAGATTTTTATAATTGCCAGATTAAAAATGCGAGATTTTTATAATTGCCCAGGCTAAACTGTAGGAGATACAAATTTCTAAATATGCTTATTATGGTTTCAGACGTCGTTCTATGCAGCTAAAATGAGTTTAAATCGAATTTATTAATTTTTGGTAATTTTAAAAAAGAGAGATTTTTATAATTGCCAGATTAAAAATGCGAGATTTTTATAATTGCCCAGGCTAAACTGTAGGAGATACAAATTTCTAAATATGCTTATTATGGTTTCAGACGTCGTTCTATGCAGCTAAAATGAATTTAAAACGAATTTATTAATTTTTGGTAATTTTATAAATGCGCGATTTTTATAATTCCCCAGACTAAACCGTAGGTGATACAAATTTCTAAATGTCCTTATTATTACTTAAGACGTCGTTCTATGAAGCTAAAATGAGTTTAAATCGAATTTATTAATTTTTGGTAATTTTAAAAAAGAGAGATTTTTATAATTGCCAGATTAAAAATGCGAGATTTTTATAATTGCCCAGGCTAAACTGTAGGAGATACAAATTTCTAAATATGCTTATTATGGTTTCAGACGTCGTTCTATACAGCTAAAATGAATTTAAAACGAAGTAATTAATTTTTGGTAATTTTATAAATGCGAGATTTTTATAATTCCCCAGGCTAAACTGTAGGAGATACACATTTCTAAATATGCTTATTATGGTTTCAGACGTCGTTCTTTGCAGCTAAAATGAATTTAAAACGAATTTATTAATTTTTGGTATTTTTAAAAAAGAGAGATTTTTATAATTGCCAGATTAAAAATGCGAGATTTTTATAATTGACCAGGCTAAACTGTAGGAGATACACATTTCTAAATATGCTTATTATGGTTTCAGACGTCGTTCTTTCCAGCTAAAATGAATTTAAAACGAATTTATTAATTTTTGGTATTTTTAAAAAAGAGAGATTTTTATAATTGCCAGATTAAAAATGCGAGATTTTTATAATTGCCCAGGCTAAACTGTAGGAGATACAAATTACTAAATATGCTTATTATGGTTTCAGACGTCGTTCTATACAGCTAAAATGAGTTTTAATCGAATTTATTAATTTTTGGTAATTTTAAAAAAGAGAGATTTTTATAATTGCCAGATTAAAAATGCGGGATTTTTATAATTGCCCAGGCTAAACTGTAGGAGATACAAATTTCTAAATATGCTTATTATGGTTTCAGACGTCTTTCTATTCATCTAAAATGAATTTAAAACGAATTTATTAATTTTTGGTAATTTTATAAATGCGAGATTTTTATAATTCCCCAGGCTATACCGTAGGCGATACAAATTTCTAAATGTCCTTATTATTATTTAAGACGTCGTTCTATGCAGCTAAAATGAGTTTAAATCGAATTTATTAATTTTTGGTAATTTTAAAAAAGAGAGATTTTTATAATTGCCAGATTAAAAATGCGAGATTTTTATAATTGCCCAGGCTAAACTGTAGGAGATACAAATTTCTAAATATGCTTATTATGGTTTCAGACGTCGTTCTATGCAGCTAAAATGAGTTTAAATCGAATTTATTAATTTTTGGTAATTTTAAAAAAGAGAGATTTTTATAATTGCCAGATTAAAAATGCGAGATTTTTATAATTGCCCAGGCTAAACTGTAGGAGATACAAATTTCTAAATATGCTTATTATGGTTTCAGACGTCGTTCTATGCAGCTAAAATGAATTTAAAACGAATTTATTAATTTTTGGTAATTTTATAAATGCGCGATTTTTATAATTCCCCAGACTAAACCGTAGGTGATACAAATTTCTAAATGTCCTTATTATTACTTAAGACGTCGTTCTATGAAGCTAAAATGAGTTTAAATCGAATTTATTAATTTTTGGTAATTTTAAAAAAGAGAGATTTTTATAATTGCCAGATTAAAAATGCGAGATTTTTATAATTGCCCAGGCTAAACTGTAGGAGATACAAATTTCTAAATATGCTTATTATGGTTTCAGACGTCGTTCTATACAGCTAAAATGAATTTAAAACGAAGTAATTAATTTTTGGTAATTTTATAAATGCGAGATTTTTATAATTCCCCAGGCTAAACCGTAGGTGATACAAATTTCTAAATGTCTTTATTATTATTTAAGACGTCGTACTATGCAGCTAAAATGAGTTTAAATCGAATTTATTAATTTTTGGTAATTGTAAAAAAGAGAGATTTTTATAATTGCCAGATTAAAAATGCGAGATTTTTATAATTGCCCAGGCTAAACTGTAGGAGATACACATTTCTAAATATGCTTATTATGGTTTCAGACGTCGTTCTTTGCAGCTAAAATGAATTTAAAACGAATTTATTAATTTTTGGTATTTTTAAAAAAGAGAGATTTTTATAATTGCCAGATTAAAAATGCGAGATTTTTATAATTGACCAGGCTAAACTGTAGGAGATACACATTTCTAAATATGCTTATTATGGTTTCAGACGTCGTTCTATACAGCTAAAATGAGTTTAAATCGAATTTATTAATTTTTGGTATTTTTAAAAAAGAGAGATTTTTATAATTGCCAGATTAAAAATGCGAGATTTTTATAATTGCCCAGGCTAAACTGTAGGAGATACAAATTTCTAAATATGCTTATTATGGTTTCAGACGTCGTTCTATGCAGCTAAAATGAGTTTAAATCGAATTTATTAATTTTTGGTAATTTTAAAAAAGAGAGATTTTTATAATTGCCAGATTAAAAATGCGGGATTTTTATAATTGCCCAGGCTAAACTGTAGGAGATACAAATTTCTAAATATGCTTATTATGGTTTCAGACGTCGTTCTATGCATCTAAAATGAATTTAAAACGAATTTATTAATTTTTGCTAATTTTATAAATGCGAGATTTTTATAATTCCCCAGGCTATACCGTAGGCGATACAAATTTCTAAATGTCCTTATTATTATTTAAGACGTCGTTCTATGCAGCTAAAATGAGTTTAAATCGAATTTATTAATTTTTGGTAATTTTAAAAAAGAGAGATTTTTATAATTGCCAGATTAAAAATGCGAGATTTTTATAATTGCCCAGGCTAAACTGTAGGAGATACAAATTTCTAAATATGCTTATTATGGTTTCAGACGTCGTTCTATGCAGCTAAAATAAGTTTAAATCGAATTTATTAATTTTTGGTAATTTTAAAAAAGAGAGATTTTTATAATTGCCAGATTAAAAATGCGAGATTTTTATAATTGCCCAGGCTAAACTGTAGGAGATACAAATTTCTAAATATGCTTATTATGGTTTCAGACGTCGTTCTATGCAGCTAAAATGAATTTAAAACGAATTTATTAATTTTTGGTAATTTTATAAATGCGCGATTTTTATAATTCCCCAGACTAAACCGTAGGTGATACAAATTTCTAAATGTCCTTATTATTACTTAAGACGTCGTTCTATGAAGCTAAAATGAGTTTAAATCGAATTTATTAATTTTTGGTAATTTTAAAAAAGAGAGATTTTTATAATTGCCAGATTAAAAATGCGAGATTTTTATAATTGCCCAGGCTAAACTGTAGGAGATACAAATTTCTAAATATGCTTATTATGGTTTCAGACGTCGTTCTATACAGCTAAAATGAATATAAAACGAAGTAATTAATTTTTGGTAATTTTATAAATGCGAGATTTTTATAATTCCCCAGGCTAAACCGTAGGTGATACAAATTTGTAAATGTCTTTATTATTATTTAAGACGTCGTACTATGCAGCTAAAATGAGTTTAAATCGAATTTATTAATTTTTGGTAATTGTAAAAAAGAGAGATTTTTATAATTGCCAGATTAAAAATGCGAGATTTTTATAATTGCCCAGGCTAAACTGTAGGAGATACACATTTCTAAATATGCTTATTATGGTTTCAGACGTCGTTCTTTGCAGCTAAAATGAATTTAAAACGAATTTATTAATTTTTGGTATTTTTAAAAAAGAGAGATTTTTATAATTGCCAGATTAAAAATGCGAGATTTTTATAATTGCCCAGGCTAAACTGTAGGAGATACACATTTCTAAATATGCTTATTATGGTTTCAGACGTCGGTCTATGCAGCTAAAATGAATTTAAAACGAATTTATTAATTTTTGGTAATTTTATAAATGCGAGATTTTTATAATTCCCCAGGCTATACCGTAGGTGATACAAATTTCTAAATGTCTTTATTATTATTTAAGACGTCGTTCTATGCAGCTAAAATGAGTTTAAATCGAATTTATTAATTTTTGGTAATTGTAAAACAGAGAGATTTTTATAATTGCCAGATTAAAAATGCGAGATTTTTATAATTGCCCAGGCTAAACTGTAGGAGATACACATTTCTAAATATGCTTATTATGGTTTCAGACGTCGTTCTTTGCAGCTAAAATGAATTTAAAACGAATTTATTAATTTTTGGTATTTTTAAAAAAGAGAGATTTTTATAATTGCCAGATTAAAAATGCGAGATTTTTATAATTGCCCAGGCTAAACTGTAGGAGATACACATTTCTAAATATGCTTATTATGGTTTCAGACGTCGTTCTATACAGCTAAAATGAGTTTAAATCGAATTTATTAATTTTTGGTATTTTTAAAAAAGAGAGATTTTTATAATTGCCAGATTAAAAATGCGAGATTTTTATAATTGCCCAGGCTAAACTGTAGGAGATACAAATTTCTAAATATGCTTATTATGGTTTCAGACGTCGTTCTATGCAGCTAAAATGAGTTTAAATCGAATATATTAATTTTTGGTAATTTTAAAAAAGAGAGATTTTTATAATTGCCAGATTAAAAATGCGGGATTTTTATAATTGCCCAGGCTAAACTGTAGGAGATACAAATTTCTAAATATGCTTATTATGGTTTCAGACGTCGTTCTATGCATCTAAAATGAATTTAAAACGAATTTATTAATTTTTGGTAATATTATAAATGCGAGATTTTTATAATTCCCCAGGCTATACCGTAGGCGATACAAATTTCTAAATGTCCTTATTATTATTTAAGACGTCGTTCTATGCAGCTAAAATGAGTTTAAATCGAATTTATTAATTTTTGGTAATTTTAAAAAAGAGAGATTTTTATAATTGCCAGATTAAAAATGCGAGATTTTTATAATTGCCCAGGCTAAACTGTAGGAGATACAAATTTCTAAATATGCTTATTATGGTTTCAGACGTCGTTCTATGCAGCTAAAATGAGTTTAAATCGAATTTATTAATTTTTGGTAATTTTAAAAAAGAGAGATTTTTATAATTGCCAGATTAAAAATGCGAGATTTTTATAATTGCCCAGGCTAAACTGTAGGAGATACAAATTTCTAAATATGCTTATTATGGTTTCAGACGTCGTTCTATGCAGCTTAAATGAATTTAAAACGAATTTATTAATTTTTGGTAATTTTATAAATGCGCGATTTTTATAATTCCCCAGACTAAACCGTAGGTGATACAAATTTCTAAATGTCCTTATTATTACTTAAGACGTCGTTCTATGAAGCTAAAATGAGTTTAAATCGAATTTATTAATTTTTGGTAATTTTAAAAAAGAGAGATTTTTATAATTGCCAGATTAAAAATGCGGGATTTTTATAATTGCCCAGGCTAAACTGTAGGAGATACAAATTTCTAAATATGCTTATTATGGTTTCAGACGTCGTTCTATGCATCTAAAATGAATTTAAAACGAATTTATTAATTTTTGGTAATTTTATAAATGCGAGATTTTTATAATTCCCCAGGCTATACCGTAGGCGATACAAATTTCTAAATGTCCTTATTATTATTTAAGACGTCGTTCTATGCAGCTAAAATGAGTTTAAATCGAATTTATTAATTTTTGGTAATTTTAAAAAAGAGAGATATTTATAATTGCCAGATTAAAAATGCGAGATTTTTATAATTGCCCAGGCTAAACTGTAGGAGATACAAATTTCTAAATATGCTTATTATGGTTTCAGACGTCGTTCTATACAGCTAAAATGAATTTAAAACGAAGTAATTAATTTTTGGTAATTTTATAAATGCGAGATTTTTATAATTCCCCAGGCTAAACCGTAGGTGATACAAATTTCTAAATGTCTTTATTATTATTTAAGACGTCGTACTATGCAGCTAAAATGAGTTTAAATCGAATTTATTAATTTTTGGTAATTTTAAAAAAGAGAGATTTTTATAATTGCCAGATTAAAAATGCGAGATTTTTATAATTGCCCAGGCTAAACTGTAGGAGATACACATTTCTAAATATGCTTATTATGGTTTCAGACGTCGTTCTTTCCAGCTAAAATGAATTTAAAACGAATTTATTAATTTTTGGTATTTTTAAAAAAGAGAGATTTTTATAATTGCCAGATTAAAAATGCGAGATTTTTATAATTGCCCAGGCTAAACTGTAGGAGATACAAATTACTAAATATGCTTATTATGGTTTCAGACGTCGTTCTATACAGCTAAAATGAGTTTTAATCGAATTTATTAATTTTTGGTAATTTTAAAAAAGAGAGATTTTTATAATTGCCAGATTAAAAATGCGGGATTTTTATAATTGCCCAGGTTAAACTGTAGGAGATACAAATTTCTAAATATGCTTATTATGGTTTCAGACGTCTTTCTATTCATCTAAAATGAATTTAAAACGAATTTATTAATTTTTGGTAATTTTATAAATGCGAGATTTTTATAATTCCCCAGGCTATACCGTAGGCGATACAAATTTCTAAATGTCCTTATTATTATTTAAGACGTCGTTCTATGCAGCTAAAATGAGTTTAAATCGAATTTATTAATTTTTGGTAATTTTAAAAAAGAGAGATTTTTATAATTGCCAGATTAAAAATGCGAGATTTTTATAATTGCCCAGGCTAAACTGTAGGAGATACAAATTTCTAAATATGCTTATTATGGTTTCAGACGTCGTTCTATGCAGCTAAAATGAGTTTAAATCGAATTTATTAATTTTTGGTAATTTTAAAAAAGAGAGATTTTTATAATTGCCAGATTAAAAATGCGAGATTTTTATAATTGCCCAGGCTAAACTGTAGGAGATACAAATTTCTAAATATGCTTATTATGGTTTCAGACGTCGTTCTATGCAGCTAAAATGAATTTAAAACGAATTTATTAATTTTTGGTAATTTTATAAATGCGCGATTTTTATAATTCCCCAGACTAAACCGTAGGTGATACAAATTTCTAAATGTCCTTATTATTACTTAAGACGTCGTTCTATGAAGCTAAAATGAGTTTAAATCGAATTTATTAATTTTTGGTAATTTTAAAAAAGAGAGATTTTTATAATTGCCAGATTAAAAATGCGAGATTTTTATAATTGCCCAGGCTAAACTGTAGGAGATACAAATTTCTAAATATGCTTATTATGGTTTCAGACGTCGTTCTATACAGCTAAAATGAATTTAAAACGAAGTAATTAATTTTTGGTAATTTTATAAATGCGAGATTTTTATAATTCCCCAGGCTAAACTGTAGGAGATACACATTTCTAAATATGCTTATTATGGTTTCAGACGTCGTTCTTTGCAGCTAAAATGAATTTAAAACGAATTTATTAATTTTTGGTATTTTTAAAAAAGAGAGATTTTTATAATTGCCAGATTAAAAATGCGAGATTTTTATAATTGACCAGGCTAAACTGTAGGAGATACACATTTCTAAATATGCTTATTATGGTTTCAGACGTCGTTCTTTCCAGCTAAAATGAATTTAAAACGAATTTATTAATTTTTGGTATTTTTAAAAAAGAGAGATTTTTATAATTGCCAGATTAAAAATGCGAGATTTTTATAATTGCCCAGGCTAAACTGTAGGAGATACAAATTACTAAATATGCTTATTATGGTTTCAGACGTCGTTCTATACAGCTAAAATGAGTTTTAATCGAATTTATTAATTTTTGGTAATTTTAAAAAAGAGAGATTTTTATAATTGCCAGATTAAAAATGCGGGATTTTTATAATTGCCCAGGCTAAACTGTAGGAGATACAAATTTCTAAATATGCTTATTATGGTTTCAGACGTCTTTCTATTCATCTAAAATGAATTTAAAACGAATTTATTAATTTTTGGTAATTTTATAAATGCGAGATTTTTATAATTCCCCAGGCTATACCGTAGGCGATACAAATTTCTAAATGTCCTTATTATTATTTAAGACGTCGTTCTATGCAGCTAAAATGAGTTTAAATCGAATTTATTAATTTTTGGTAATTTTAAAAAAGAGAGATTTTTATAATTGCCAGATTAAAAATGCGAGATTTTTATAATTGCCCAGGCTAAACTGTAGGAGATACAAATTTCTAAATATGCTTATTATGGTTTCAGACGTCGTTCTATGCAGCTAAAATGAGTTTAAATCGAATTTATTAATTTTTGGTAATTTTAAAAAAGAGAGATTTTTATAATTGCCAGATTAAAAATGCGAGATTTTTATAATTGCCCAGGCTAAACTGTAGGAGATACAAATTTCTAAATATGCTTATTATGGTTTCAGACGTCGTTCTATGCAGCTAAAATGAATTTAAAACGAATTTATTAATTTTTGGTAATTTTATAAATGCGCGATTTTTATAATTCCCCAGACTAAACCGTAGGTGATACAAATTTCTAAATGTCCTTATTATTACTTAAGACGTCGTTCTATGAAGCTAAAATGAGTTTAAATCGAATTTATTAATTTTTGGTAATTTTAAAAAAGAGAGATTTTTATAATTGCCAGATTAAAAATGCGAGATTTTTATAATTGCCCAGGCTAAACTGTAGGAGATACAAATTTCTAAATATGCTTATTATGGTTTCAGACGTCGTTCTATACAGCTAAAATGAATTTAAAACGAAGTAATTAATTTTTGGTAATTTTATAAATGCGAGATTTTTATAATTCCCCAGGCTAAACCGTAGGTGATACAAATTTCTAAATGTCTTTATTATTATTTAAGACGTCGTACTATGCAGCTAAAATGAGTTTAAATCGAATTTATTAATTTTTGGTAATTGTAAAAAAGAGAGATTTTTATAATTGCCAGATTAAAAATGCGAGATTTTTATAATTGCCCAGGCTAAACTGTAGGAGATACACATTTCTAAATATGCTTATTATGGTTTCAGACGTCGTTCTTTGCAGCTAAAATGAATTTAAAACGAATTTATTAATTTTTGGTATTTTTAAAAAAGAGAGATTTTTATAATTGCCAGATTAAAAATGCGAGATTTTTATAATTGACCAGGCTAAACTGTAGGAGATACACATTTCTAAATATGCTTATTATGGTTTCAGACGTCGTTCTATACAGCTAAAATGAGTTTAAATCGAATTTATTAATTTTTGGTATTTTTAAAAAAGAGAGATTTTTATAATTGCCAGATTAAAAATGCGAGATTTTTATAATTGCCCAGGCTAAACTGTAGGAGATACAAATTTCTAAATATGCTTATTATGGTTTCAGACGTCGTTCTATGCAGCTAAAATGAGTTTAAATCGAATTTATTAATTTTTGGTAATTTTAAAAAAGAGAGATTTTTATAATTGCCAGATTAAAAATGCGGGATTTTTATAATTGCCCAGGCTAAACTGTAGGAGATACAAATTTCTAAATATGCTTATTATGGTTTCAGACGTCGTTCTATGCATCTAAAATGAATTTAAAACGAATTTATTAATTTTTGCTAATTTTATAAATGCGAGATTTTTATAATTCCCCAGGCTATACCGTAGGCGATACAAATTTCTAAATGTCCTTATTATTATTTAAGACGTCGTTCTATGCAGCTAAAATGAGTTTAAATCGAATTTATTAATTTTTGGTAATTTTAAAAAAGAGAGATTTTTATAATTGCCAGATTAAAAATGCGAGATTTTTATAATTGCCCAGGCTAAACTGTAGGAGATACAAATTTCTAAATATGCTTATTATGGTTTCAGACGTCGTTCTATGCAGCTAAAATAAGTTTAAATCGAATTTATTAATTTTTGGTAATTTTAAAAAAGAGAGATTTTTATAATTGCCAGATTAAAAATGCGAGATTTTTATAATTGCCCAGGCTAAACTGTAGGAGATACAAATTTCTAAATATGCTTATTATGGTTTCAGACGTCGTTCTATACAGCTAAAATGAATATAAAACGAAGTAATTAATTTTTGGTAATTTTATAAATGCGAGATTTTTATAATTCCCCAGGCTAAACCGTAGGTGATACAAATTTGTAAATGTCTTTATTATTATTTAAGACGTCGTACTATGCAGCTAAAATGAGTTTAAATCGAATTTATTAATTTTTGGTAATTGTAAAAAAGAGAGATTTTTATAATTGCCAGATTAAAAATGCGAGATTTTTATAATTGCCCAGGCTAAACTGTAGGAGATACACATTTCTAAATATGCTTATTATGGTTTCAGACGTCGTTCTTTGCAGCTAAAATGAATTTAAAACGAATTTATTAATTTTTGGTATTTTTAAAAAAGAGAGATTTTTATAATTGCCAGATTAAAAATGCGAGATTTTTATAATTGCCCAGGCTAAACTGTAGGAGATACACATTTCTAAATATGCTTATTATGGTTTCAGACGTCGGTCTATGCAGCTAGAATGAATTTAAAACGAATTTATTAATTTTTGGTAATTTTATAAATGCGAGATTTTTATAATTCCCCAGGCTATACCGTAGGTGATACAAATTTCTAAATGTCTTTATTATTATTTAAGACGTCGTTCTATGCAGCTAAAATGAGTTTAAATCGAATTTATTAATTTTTGGTAATTTTAAAAAGAGAGATTTTTATAATTGCCAGATTAAAAATGCGAGATTTTTATAATTGCCCAGGCTAAACTGTAGGAGATACAAATTTCTAAATATGCTTATTATGGTTTCAGACGTCGTTCTATGCAGCTAAAATGAATTTAAAACGAATTTATTAATGTTTGGTAATTTTATAAATGCGAGATTTTTATAATTCTCCAGGCTAAACCGTAGGTGATACAAATTTCTAAATGTCTTTATAATTATTTAAGACGTCGTTCTATGCAGCTAAAATGAGTTTAAATCGAATTTATTAATTTTTGGTAATTTTAAAAAAGAGAGATTTTTATAATTGCCCGATTAAAAATGCGAGATTTTTATAATTGCCCAGGCTAAACTGTAGGAGATACAAATTTCTAAATATGCTTATTATGGTTTCAGACGTCGTTCTATGCAGCTAAAATGAATTTAAAACGAATTTATTAATTTTTGGTAATTTTATAAATGCGCGATTTTTATAATTCCCCAGACTAAACCGTAGGTGATACAAATTTCTAAATGTCCTTATTATTACTTAAGACGTCGTTCTATGAAGCGAAAATGAGTTTAAATCGAATTTATTAATTTTTGGTAATTTTAAAAAAGAGAGATTTTTATAATTGCCAGATTAAAAATGCGAGATTTTTATAATTGCCCAGGCTAAACTGTAGGAGATACAAATTTCTAAATATGCTTATTATGGTTTCAGACGTCGTTCTATACAGCTAAAATGAATTTAAAACGAAGTAATTAATTTTTGGTAATTTTATAAATGCGAGATTTTTATAATTCCCCAGGCTAAACGGTAGGTGATACAAATTTCTAAATGTCTTTATTATTATTTAAGACGTCGTACTATGCAGCTAAAATGAGTTTAAATCGAATTTATTAATTTTTGGTAATTTTAAAAAAGAGAGATTTTTATAATTGCCAGATTAAAAATGCGAATTTTTTTAATTGCCCAGGCTAAACTGTAGGAGATACACATTTCTAAATATGCTTATTATGGTTTCAGACGTCGTTCTTTGCAGCTAAAATGAATTTAAAACGAATTTATTAATTTTTGGTATTTTTAAAAAAGAGAGATTTTTATAATTGCCAGATTAAAAATGCGAGATTTTTATAATTGCCCAGGCTAAACTGTAGGAGATACACATTTCTAAATATGCTTATTATGGTTTCAGACGTCGTTCTATACAGCTAAAATGAGTTTAAATCGAATTTATTAATTTTTGGTAATTTTAAAAAAGAGAGATTTTTATAATTGCCAGATTAAAAATGCGAGATTTTTATAATTGCCCAGGCTAAACTGTAGGAGATACAAATTTCTAAATATGCTTATTATGGTTTCAGACGTCGTTCTATGCAGCTAAAATGAATTTAAAACGAAGTAATTAATTTTTGGTAATTTTATAAATGCGAGATTTTTATAATTCCCCAGGCTAAACCGTAGGTGATACAAATTTCTAAATGTCTTTATTATTATTTAAGACGTCGTACTATGCAGCTAAAATGAGTTTAAATCGAATTTATTAATTTTTGGTAATTTTAAAAAAGAGAGATTTTTATAATTGCCAGATTAAAAATGCGAGATTTTTATAATTGCCCAGGCTAAACTGTAGGAGATACACATTTCTAAATATGCTTATTATGGTTTCAGACGTCGTTCTTTGCAGCTAAAATGAATTTAAAACGAATTTATTAATTTTTGGTATTTTTAAAAAAGAGAGATTTTTATAATTGCCAGATTAAAAATGCGAGATTTTTATAATTGCCCAGGCTAAACTGTAGGAGATACACATTTCTAAATATGCTTATTATGGTTTCAGACGTCGTTCTATACAGCTAAAATGAGTTTAAATCGAATTTATTAATTTTTGGTAATTTTAAAAAAGAGAGATTTTTATAATTGCCAGATTAAAAATGCGAGATTTTTATAATTGCCCAGGCTAAACTGTAGGAGATACAAATTTCTAAATATGCTTATTATGGTTTCAGACGTCGTTCTATGCAGCTAAAATGAGTTTAAATCGAATTTATTAATTTTTGGTAATTTTAAAAAAGAGAGATTTTTATAATTGCCAGATTAAAAATGCGGGATTTTTATAATTGCCCAGGCTAAACTGTAGGAGATACATATTTCTAAATATGCTTATTATGGTTTCAGACGTCGTTCTATGCAGCTAAAATGAATTTAAAACGAATTTATTAATTTTTGGTAATTTTATAAATGCGAGATTTTTATAATTCCCCAGGCTAAACCGTAGGCGATACAAATTTCTAAATGTCCTTATTATTATTTAAGACGTCGTTCTATGCAGCTAAAATGAGTTTAAATCGAATTTATTAATTTTTGGTAATTTTAAAAAAGAGAGATTTTTATAATTGCCAGATTAAAAATGCGAGATTTTTATAATTGCCCAGGCTAAACTGTAGGAGATACACATTTCTAAATATGCTTATTATGGTTTCAGACGTCGGTCTATGCAGCTAAAATGAGTTTAAATCGAATTTATTAATTTTTGGTAATTTTAAAAAAGAGAGATTTTTATAATTGCCAGATTAAAAATGCGAGATTTTTATAATTGCCCAGGCTAAACTGTAGGAGATACAAATTTCTAAATATGCTTATTATGGTTTCAGACGTCGTTCTATGCAGCTAGAATGAATTTAAAACGAATTTATTAATTTTTGGTAATTTTATAAATGCGAGATTTTTATAATTCCCCAGGCTATACCGTAGGTGATACAAATTTCTAAATGTCTTTATTATTATTTAAGACGTCGTTCTATGCAGCTAAAATGAGTTTAAATCGAATTTATTAATTTTTGGTAATTTTAAAAAGAGAGATTTTTATAATTGCCAGATTAAAAATGCGAGATTTTTATAATTGCCCAGGCTAAACTGTAGGAGATACAAATTTCTAAATATGTGTATTATGGTTTCAGACGTCGTTCTATGCAGCTAAAATGAGTTTAAATCGAATTTATTAATTTTTGGTAATTTTATAAATGCGAGATTTTTATAATTCTCCAGGCTAAACCGTAGGTGATACAAATTTCTAAATGTCCTTATTATTATTTAAGACGTCGTTCTATGCAGCTAAAATGAGTTTAAATCGAATTTATTAACTTTTGGTAATTTTAAAAAAGAGAGGTTTTTATAATTGCAAGATTAAAAATGCCAGATTTTTATACTTGCCCAGGCTAAAGTGTAGGTGATACAAATTTCTAATATGCTTATTATGGTTTCAGACGTCGTGCTAT
Organism: Melanotus villosus; assembly: GCA_963082815.1. Classification (NCBI taxonomy): domain Eukaryota; kingdom Metazoa; phylum Arthropoda; class Insecta; order Coleoptera; family Elateridae; genus Melanotus; species Melanotus villosus. Next base: position 18,097,416 of record OY720427.1, read on the forward strand.
GCAGCTAAAATGAATTTAAAACGAATTTATTAATTTTTGGTAATTTTACAAATACGAGATTTTTATAATTCTCCAGGCTAAACCGTAGGTGATACAAATTTCTAAATGTCTTTATTATTATTTAAGACGTCGTTCTATGCAGCTAAAATGAGTTTGAATCGAATTTATTAATTTTTGGTAATTTTATAAATGCGAGATTTTTATAATTCCCCAGGCTATACCGTAGGCGATACAAATTTCTAAATGTCCTTATTATTATTTAAGACGTCGTTCTATGCAGCTAAAATGAGTTTAAATCGAATTTATTAATTTTTGGTAATTTTAAAAAAGAGAGATTTTTATAATTGCCAGATTAAAAATGCGAAATTTTTATAATTGCCCAGGCTAAACTGTAGGAGATACAAATTTCTAAATATGCTTATTATGGTTTCAGACGTCGTTCTATGCAGCTAAAATGAATTTAAAACGAATTTATTAATTTTTGGTAATTTTATAAATGCGAGATTTTTATAATTCCCCAGGCTATACCGTAGGCGATACAAATTTCTAAATGTCCTTATTATTATTTAAGACGTCGTTCTATGCAGCTAAAATGAGTTTAAATCGAATTTATTAATTTTTGGTAATTTTAAAAAAGAGAGATTTTTATAATTGCCAGATTAAAAATGCGAGATTTTTATAATTGCCCAGGCTAAACTGTAGGAGATACAAATTTCTAAATATGCTTATTATGGTTTCAGACGTCGTTCTATACAGCTAAAATGAATTTAAAACGAAGTAATTAATTTTTGGTAATTTTATAAATGCGAGATTTTTATAATTCCCCAGGCTATACCGTAGGCGATACAAATTTCTAAATGTCCTTATTATTATTTAAGACGTCGTTCTATGCAGCTAAAATGAGTTTAAATCGAATTTATTAATTTTTGGTAATTTTAAAAAAGAGTGATTTTTATAATTGCCAGATTAAAAATGCGAGATTTTTATAATTGCCCAGGCTAAACTGTAGGAGATACAAATTTCTAAATATGCTTATTATGGTTTCAGACGTCGTTCTATGCAGCTAAAATGAATTTAAAACGAATTTATTAATTTTTGGTAATTTTATAAATGCGCGATTTTTATAATTCCCCAGACTAAACCGTAGGTGATACAAATTTCTAAATGTCCTTATTATTACTTAAGACGTCGTTCTATGAAGCTAAAATGAGTTTAAATCGAATTTATTAATTTTTGGTAATTTTAAAAAAGAGAGATTTTTATAATTGCCAGATTAAAAATGCGAGATTTTTATAATTGCCCAGGCTAAACTGTAGGAGATACAAATTTCTAAATATGCTTATTATGGTTTCAGACGTCGTTCTATACAGCTAAAATGAATTTAAAACGAAGTAATTAATTTTTGGTAATTTTATAAATGCGAGATTTTTATAATTCCCCAGGCTAAACCGTAGGTGATACAAATTTCTAAATGTCTTTATTATTATTTAAGACGTCGTACTATGCAGCTAAAATGAGTTTAAATCGAATTTATTAATTTTTGGTAATTGTAAAAAAGAGAGATTTTTATAATTGCCAGATTAAAAATGTGAGATTTTTATAATTGCCCAGGCTAAACTGTACGAGATACACATTTCTAAATATGCTTATTATGGTTTCAGACGTCGTTCTTTGCAGCTAAAATGAATTTAAAACGAATTTATTAATTTTTGGTATTTTTAAAAAAGAGAGATTTTTATAATTGCCAGATTAAAAATGCGAGATTTTTATAATTGCCCAGGCTAAACTGTAGGAGATACACATTTCTAAATATGCTTATTATGGTTTCAGACGTCTGTCTATGCAGCTAAAATGAGTTTAAATCGAATTTATTAATTTTTGGTAATTTTAAAAAAGAGAGATTTTTATAATTGCCAGATTAAAAATGCGAGATTTTTATAATTGCCCAGGCTAAACTGTAGGAGATACAAATTTCTAAATATGCTTATTATGGTTTCAGACGTCGTTCTATGCAGCTAGAATGAATTTAAAACGAATTTATTAATTTTTGGTAATTTTATAAATGCGAGATTTTTATAATTCCCCAGGCTATACCGTAGGTGATACAAATTTCTAAATGTCTTTATTATTATTTAAGACGTCGTTCTATGCAGCTAAAATGAGTTTAAATCGAATTTATTAATTTTTGGTAATTTTAAAAAGAGAGATTTTTATAATTGCCGGATTAAAAATGCGAGATTTTTATAATTGCCCAGGCTAAACTGTAGGAGATACAAATTTCTAAATATGTGTATTATGGTTTCAGACGTCGTTCTATGCAGCTAAAATGAGTTTAAATCGAATTTATTAATTTTTGGTAATTTTATAAATGCGAGATTTTTATAATTCTCCAGGCTAAACCGTAGGTGATACAAATTTCTAAATGTCCTTATTATTATTTAAGACGTCGTTCTATGCAGCTAAAATGAGTTTAAATCGAATTTATTAACTTTTGGTAATTTTAAAAAAGAGAGGTTTTTATAATTGCAAGATTAAAAATGCCAGATTTTTATACTTGCCCAGGCTAAAGTGTAGGTGATACAAATTTCTAATATGCTTATTATGGTTTCAGACGTCGTGCTATGCAGCTAAAATGAATTTAAAACGAATTTATTAATTTTTGGTAATTTTACAAATACGAGATTTTTATAATTCTCCAGGCTAAACCGTAGGTGATACAAATTTCTAAATGTCTTTATTATTATTTAAGACGTCGTTCTATGCAGCTAAAATGAGTTTGAATCGAATTTATTAATTTTTGGTAATTTTATAAATGCGAGATTTTTATAATTCCCCAGGCTATACCGTAGGCGATACAAATTTCTAAATGTCCTTATTATTATTTAAGACGTCGTTCTATGCAGCTAAAATGAGTTTAAATCGAATTTATTAATTTTTGGTAATTTTAAAAAAGAGAGATTTTTATAATTGCCAGATTAAAAATGCGAGATTTTTATAATTGCCCAGGCTAAACTGTAGGAGATACAAATTTCTAAATATGCTTATTATGGTTTCAGACGTCGTTCTATGCAGCTAAAATGAATTTAAAACGAATTTATTAATTTTTGGTAATTTTATAAATGCGCGATTTTTATAATTCCCCAGACTAAACCGTAGGTGATACAAATTTCTAAATGTCCTTATTATTACTTAAGACGTCGTTCTATGAAGCTAAAATGAGTTTAAATCGAATTTATTAATTTTTGGTAATTTTAAAAAAGAGAGATTTTTATAATTGCCAGATTAAAAATGCGAGATTTTTATAATTGCCCAGGCTAAACTGTAGGAGATACAAATTTCTAAATATGCTTATTATGGTTTCAGACGTCGTTCTATACAGCTAAAATGAATTTAAAACGAAGTAATTAATTTTTGGTAATTTTATAAATGCGAGATTTTTATAATTCCCCAGGCTAAACCGTAGGTGATACAAATTTCTAAATGTCTTTATTATTATTTAAGACGTCGTACTATGCAGCTAAAATGAGTTTAAATCGAATTTATTAATTTTTGGTAATTGTAAAAAAGAGAGATTTTTATAATTGCCAGATTAAAAATGCGAGATTTTTATAATTGCCCAGGCTAAACTGTAGGAGATACACATTTCTAAATATGCTTATTATGGTTTCAGACGTCGTTCTTTGCAGCTAAAATGAATTTAAAACGAATTTATTAATTTTTGGTATTTTTAAAAAAGAGAGATTTTTATAATTGCCAGATTAAAAATGCGAGATTTTTATAATTGCCCAGGCTAAACTGTAGGAGATACAAATTTCTAAATATGCTTATTATGGTTTCAGACGTCGTTCTATGCAGCTAGAATGAATTTAAAACGAATTTATTAATTTTTGGTAATTTTATAAATGCGAGATTTTTATAATTCCCCAGGCTATACCGTAGGTGATACAAATTTCTAAATGTCTTTATTATTATTTAAGACGTCGTTCTATGCAGCTAAAATGAGTTTAAATCGAATTTATTAATTTTTGGTAATTTTAAAAAGAGAGATTTTTATAATTGCCGGATTAAAAATGCGAGATTTTTATAATTGCCCAGGCTAAACTGTAGGAGATACAAATTTCTAAATATGTGTATTATGGTTTCAGACGTCGTTCTATGCAGCTAAAATGAGTTTAAATCGAATTTATTAATTTTTGGTAATTTTATAAATGCGAGATTTTTATAATTCTCCAGGCTAAACCGTAGGTGATACAAATTTCTAAATGTCCTTATTATTATTTAAGACGTCGTTCTATGCAGCTAAAATGAGTTTAAATCGAATTTATTAACTTTTGGTAATTTTAAAAAAGAGAGGTTTTTATAATTGCAAGATTAAAAATGCCAGATTTTTATACTTGCCCAGGCTAAAGTGTAGGTGATACAAATTTCTAATATGCTTATTATGGTTTCAGACGTCGTGCTATGCAGCTAAAATGAATTTAAAACGAATTTATTAATTTTTGGTAATTTTACAAATACGAGATTTTTATAATTCTCCAGGCTAAACCGTAGGTGATACAAATTTCTAAATGTCTTTATTATTATTTAAGACGTCGTTCTATGCAGCTAAAATGAGTTTGAATCGAATTTATTAATTTTTGGTAATTTTATAAATGCGAGATTTTTATAATTCCCCAGGCTATACCGTAGGCGATACAAATTTCTAAATGTCCTTATTATTATTTAAGACGTCGTTCTATGCAGCTAAAATGAGTTTAAATCGAATTTATTAATTTTTGGTAATTTTAAAAAAGAGAGATTTTTATAATTGCCAGATTAAAAATGCGAGATTTTTATAATTGCCCAGGCTAAACTGTAGGAGATACAAATTTCTAAATATGCTTATTATGGTTTCAGACGTCGTTCTATGCAGCTAAAATGAATTTAAAACGAATTTATTAATTTTTGGTAATTTTATAAATGCGCGATTTTTATAATTCCCCAGACTAAACCGTAGGTGATACAAATTTCTAAATGTCCTTATTATTACTTAAGACGTCGTTCTATGAAGCTAAAATGAGTTTAAATCGAATTTATTAATTTTTGGTAATTTTAAAAAAGAGAGATTTTTATAATTGCCAGATTAAAAATGCGAGATTTTTATAATTGCCCAGGCTAAACTGTAGGAGATACAAATTTCTAAATATGCTTATTATGGTTTCAGACGTCGTTCTATACAGCTAAAATGAATTTAAAACGAAGTAATTAATTTTTGGTAATTTTATAAATGCGAGATTTTTATAATTCCCCAGGCTAAACCGTAGGTGATACAAATTTCTAAATGTCTTTATTATTATTTAAGACGTCGTACTATGCAGCTAAAATGAGTTTAAATCGAATTTATTAATTTTTGGTAATTGTAAAAAAGAGAGATTTTTATAATTGCCAGATTAAAAATGCGAGATTTTTATAATTGCCCAGGCTAAACTGTAGGAGATACACATTTCTAAATATGCTTATTATGGTTTCAGACGTCGTTCTTTGCAGCTAAAATGAATTTAAAACGAATTTATTAATTTTTGGTATTTTTAAAAAAGAGAGATTTTTATAATTGCCAGATTAAAAATGCGAGATTTTTATAATTGCCCAGGCTAAACTGTAGGAGATACACATTTCTAAATATGCTTATTATGGTTTCAGACGTCTGTCTATGCAGCTAAAATGAGTTTAAATCGAATTTATTAATTTTTGGTAATTTTAAAAAAGAGAGATTTTTATAATTGCCAGATTAAAAATGCGAGATTTTTATAATTGCCCAGGCTAAACTGTAGGAGATACAAATTTCTAAATATGCTTATTATGGTTTCAGACGTCGTTCTATGCAGCTAGAATGAATTTAAAACGAATTTATTAATTTTTGGTAATTTTATAAATGCGAGATTTTTATAATTCCCCAGGCTATACCGTAGGTGATACAAATTTCTAAATGTCTTTATTATTATTTAAGAGGTCGTTCTATGCAGCTAAAATGAGTTTAAATCGAATTTATTAATTTTTGGTAATTTTATAAATGCGAGATTTTTATAATTCTCCAGGCTAAACCGTAGGTGATACAAATTTCTAAATGTCCTTATTATTATTTAAGACGTCGTTCTATGCAGCTAAAATGAGTTTAAATCGAATTTATTAACTTTTGGTAATTTTAAAAAAGAGAGGTTTTTATAATTGCAAGATTAAAAATGCCAGATTTTTATACTTGCCCAGGCTAAAGTGTAGGTGATACAAATTTCTAATATGCTTATTATTGTTTCAGACGTCGTGCTATGCAGCTAAAATGAATTTAAAACGAATTTATTAATTTTTGGTAATTTTACAAATACGAGATTTTTATAATTCTCCAGGCTAAACCGTAGGTGATACAAATTTCTAAATGTCTTTATTATTATTTAAGACGTCGTTCTATGCAGCTAAAATGAGTTTGAATCGAATTTATTAATTTTTGGTAATTTTATAAATGCGAGATTTTTATAATTCCCCAGGCTATACCGTAGGCGATACAAATTTCTAAATGTCCTTATTATTATTTAAGACGTCGTTCTATGCAGCTAAAATGAGTTTAAATCGAATTTATTAATTTTTGGTAATTTTAAAAAAGAGAGATTTTTATAATTGCCAGATTAAAAATGCGAGATTTTTATAATTGCCCAGGCTAAACTGTAGGAGATACAAATTTCTAAATATGCTTATTATGGTTTCAGACGTCGTTCTATGCAGCTAAAATGAATTTAAAACGAATTTATTAATTTTTGGTAATTTTATAAATGCGCGATTTTTATAATTCCCCAGACTAAACCGTAGGTGATACAAATTTCTAAATGTCCTTATTATTACTTAAGACGTCGTTCTATGAAGCTAAAATGAGTTTAAATCGAATTTATTAATTTTTGGTAATTTTAAAAAAGAGAGATTTTTATAATTGCCAGATTAAAAATGCGAGATTTTTATAATTGCCCAGGCTAAACTGTAGGAGATACAAATTTCTAAATATGCTTATTATGGTTTCAGACGTCGTTCTATACAGCTAAAATGAATTTAAAACGAAGTAATTAATTTTTGGTAATTTTATAAATGCGAGATTTTTATAATTCCCCAGGCTAAACCGTAGGTGATACAAATTTCTAAATGTCTTTATTATTATTTAAGACGTCGTACTATGCAGCTAAAATGAGTTTAAATCGAATTTATTAATTTTTGGTAATTTTAAAAAAGAGAGATTTTTATAATTGCCAGATTAAAAATGCGAGATTTTTATAATTGCCCAGGCTAAACTGTAGGAGATACAAATTTCTAAATATGCTTATTATGGTTTCAGACGTCGTTCTATACAGCTAAAATGAATTTAAAACGAAGTAATTAATTTTTGGTAATTTTATAAATGCGAGATTTTTATAATTCCCCAGGCTAAACCGTAGGTGATACAAATTTCTAAATGTCTTTATTATTATTTAAGACGTCGTACTATGCAGCTAAAATGAGTTTAAATCGAATTTATTAATTTTTGGTAATTGTAAAAAAGAGAGATTTTTATAATTGCCAGATTAAAAATGCGAGATTTTTATAATTGCCCAGGCTAAACTGTAGGAGATACACATTTCTAAATATGCTTATTATGGTTTCAGACGTCGTTCTTTGCAGCTAAAATGAATTTAAAACGAATTTATTAATTTTTGGTATTTTTAAAAAAGAGAGATTTTTATAATTGCCAGATTAAAAATGCGAGATTTTTATAATTGCCCAGGCTAAACTGTAGGAGATACACATTTCTAAATATGCTTATTATGGTTTCAGACGTCTGTCTATGCAGCTAAAATGAGTTTAAATCGAATTTATTAATTTTTGGTAATTTTAAAAAAGAGAGATTTTTATAATTGCCAGATTAAAAATGCGAGATTTTTATAATTGCCCAGGCTAAACTGTAGGAGATACAAATTTCTAAATATGCTTATTATGGTTTCAGACGTCGTTCTATGCAGCTAGAATGAATTTAAAACGAATTTATTAATTTTTGGTAATTTTATAAATGCGAGATTTTTATAATTCCCCAGGCTATACCGTAGGTGATACAAATTTCTAAATGTCTTTATTATTATTTAAGAGGTCGTTCTATGCAGCTAAAATGAGTTTAAATCGAATTTATTAATTTTTGGTAATTTTATAAATGCGAGATTTTTATAATTCTCCAGGCTAAACCGTAGGTGATACAAATTTCTAAATGTCCTTATTATTATTTAAGACGTCGTTCTATGCAGCTAAAATGAGTTTAAATCGAATTTATTAACTTTTGGTAATTTTAAAAAAGAGAGGTTTTTATAATTGCAAGATTAAAAATGCCAGATTTTTATACTTGCCCAGGCTAAAGTGTAGGTGATACAAATTTCTAATATGCTTATTATGGTTTCAGACGTCGTGCTATGCAGCTAAAATGAATTTAAAACGAATTTATTAATTTTTGGTAATTTTACAAATACGAGATTTTTATAATTCTCCAGGCTAAACCGTAGGTGATACAAATTTCTAAATGTCTTTATTATTATTTAAGACGTCGTTCTATGCAGCTAAAATGAGTTTGAATCGAATTTATTAATTTTTGGTAATTTTATAAATGCGAGATTTTTATAATTCCCCAGGCTATACCGTAGGCGATACAAATTTCTAAATGTCCTTATTATTATTTAAGACGTCGTTCTATGCAGCTAAAATGAGTTTAAATCGAATTTATTAATTTTTGGTAATTTTAAAAAAGAGAGATTTTTATAATTGCCAGATTAAAAATGCGAGATTTTTATAATTGCCCAGGCTAAACTGTAGGAGATACAAATTTCTAAATATGCTTATTATGGTTTCAGACGTCGTTCTATGCAGCTAAAATGAATTTAAAACGAATTTATTAATTTTTGGTAATTTTATAAATGCGCGATTTTTATAATTCCCCAGACTAAACCGTAGGTGATACAAATTTCTAAATGTCCTTATTATTACTTAAGACGTCGTTCTATGAAGCTAAAATGAGTTTAAATCGAATTTATTAATTTTTGGTAATTTTAAAAAAGAGAGATTTTTATAATTGCCAGATTAAAAATGCGAGATTTTTATAATTGCCCAGGCTAAACTGTAGGAGATACAAATTTCTAAATATGCTTATTATGGTTTCAGACGTCGTTCTATACAGCTAAAATGAATTTAAAACGAAGTAATTAATTTTTGGTAATTTTATAAATGCGAGATTTTTATAATTCCCCAGGCTAAACCGTAGGTGATACAAATTTCTAAATGTCTTTATTATTATTTAAGACGTCGTACTATGCAGCTAAAATGAGTTTAAATCGAATTTATTAATTTTTGGTAATTGTAAAAAAGAGAGATTTTTATAATTGCCAGATTAAAAATGCGAGATTTTTATAATTGCCCAGGCTAAACTGTAGGAGATACACATTTCTAAATATGCTTATTATGGTTTCAGACGTCGTTCTTTGCAGCTAAAATGAATTTAAAACGAATTTATTAATTTTTGGTATTTTTAAAAAAGAGAGATTTTTATAATTGCCAGATTAAAAATGCGAGATTTTTATAATTGCCCAGGCTAAACTGTAGGAGATACACATTTCTAAATATGCTTATTATGGTTTCAGACGTCTGTCTATGCAGCTAAAATGAGTTTAAATCGAATTTATTAATTTTTGGTAATTTTAAAAAAGAGAGATTTTTATAATTGCCAGATTAAAAATGCGAGATTTTTATAATTGCCCAGGCTAAACTGTAGGAGATACAAATTTCTAAATATGCTTATTATGGTTTCAGACGTCGTTCTATGCAGCTAGAATGAATTTAAAACGAATTTATTAATTTTTGGTAATTTTATAAATGCGAGATTTTTATAATTCCCCAGGCTATACCGTAGGTGATACAAATTTCTAAATGTCTTTATTATTATTTAAGAGGTCGTTCTATGCAGCTAAAATGAGTTTAAATCGAATTTATTAATTTTTGGTAATTTTAAAAAGAGAGATTTTTATAATTGCCGGATTAAAAATGCGAGATTTTTATAATTGCCCAGGCTAAACTGTAGGAGATACAAATTTCTAAATATGTGTATTATGGTTTCAGACGTCGTTCTATGCAGCTAAAATGAGTTTAAATCGAATTTATTAATTTTTGGTAATTTTATAAATGCGAGATTTTTATAATTCTCCAGGCTAAACCGTAGGTGATACAAATTTCTAAATGTCCTTATTATTATTTAAGACGTCGTTCTATGCAGCTAAAATGAGTTTAAATCGAATTTATTAACTTTTGGTAATTTTAAAAAAGAGAGGTTTTTATAATTGCAAGATTAAAAATGCCAGATTTTTATTCTTGCCCAGGCTAAAGTGTAGGTGATACAAATTTCTAATATGCTTATTATGGTTTCAGACGTCGTGCTATGCAGCTAAAATGAATTTAAAACGAATTTATTAATTTTTGGTAATTTTACAAATACGAGATTTTTATAATTCTCCAGGCTAAACCGTAGGTGATACAAATTTCTAAATGTCTTTATTATTATTTAAGACGTCGTTCTATGCAGCTAAAATGAGTTTGAATCGAATTTATTAATTTTTGGTAATTTTATAAATGCGAGATTTTTATAATTCCCCAGGCTATACCGTAGGCGATACAAATTTCTAAATGTCCTTATTATTATTTAAGACGTCGTTCTATGCAGCTAAAATGAGTTTAAATCGAATTTATTAATTTTTGGTAATTTTAAAAAAGAGAGATTTTTATAATTGCCAGATTAAAAATGCGAGATTTTTATAATTGCCCAGGCTAAACTGTAGGAGATACAAATTTCTAAATATGCTTATTATGGTTTCAGACGTCGTTCTATGCAGCTAAAATGAATTTAAAACGAATTTATTAATTTTTGGTAATTTTATAAATGCGAGATTTTTATAATTCCCCAGGCTATACCGTAGGCGATACAAATTTCTAAATGTCCTTATTATTATTTAAGACGTCGTTCTATGCAGCTAAAATGAGTTTAAATCGAATTTATTAATTTTTGGTAATTTTAAAAAAGAGAGATTTTTATAATTGCCAGATTAAAAATGCGAGATTTTTATAATTGCCCAGGCTAAACTGTAGGAGATACAAATTTCTAAATATGCTTATTATGGTTTCAGACGTCGTTCTATGCAGCTAAAATGAGTTTAAATCGAATTTATTAATTTTTGGTAATTTTAAAAAAGAGAGATTTTTATAATTGCCAGATTAAAAATGCGAGATTTTTATAATTGCCCAGGCTAAACTGTAGGAGATACAAATTTCTAAATATGCTTATTATGGTTTCAGACGTCGTTCTATGCAGCTAAAATGAATTTAAAACGAATTTATTAATTTTTGGTAATTTTATAAATGCGCGATTTTTATAATTCCCCAGACTAAACCGTAGGTGATACAAATTTCTAAATGTCCTTATTATTACTTAAGACGTCGTTCTATGAAGCTAAAATGAGTTTAAATCGAATTTATTAATTTTTGGTAATTTTAAAAAAGAGAGATTTTTATAATTGCCAGATTAAAAATGCGAGATTTTTATAATTGCCCAGGCTAAACTGTAGGAGATACAAATTTCTAAATATGCTTATTATGGTTTCAGACGTCGTTCTATACAGCTAAAATGAATTTAAAACGAAGTAATTAATTTTTGGTAATTTTATAAATGCGAGATTTTTATAATTCCCCAGGCTAAACCGTAGGTGATACAAATTTCTAAATGTCTTTATTATTATTTAAGACGTCGTACTATGCAGCTAAAATGAGTTTAAATCGAATTTATTAATTTTTGGTAATTGTAAAAAAGAGAGATTTTTATAATTGCCAGATTAAAAATGCGAGATTTTTATAATTGCCCAGGCTAAACTGTAGGAGATACACATTTCTAAATATGCTTATTATGGTTTCAGACGTCGTTCTTTGCAGCTAAAATGAATTTAAAACGAATTTATTAATTTTTGGTATTTTTAAAAAAGAGAGATTTTTATAATTGCCAGATTAAAAATGCGAGATTTTTATAATTGCCCAGGCTAAACTGTAGGAGATACACATTTCTAAATATGCTTATTATGGTTTCAGACGTCTGTCTATACAGCTAAAATGAGTTTAAATCGAATTTATTAATTTTTGGTAATTTTAAAAAAGAGAGATTTTTATAATTGCCAGATTAAAAATGCGAGATTTTTATAATTGCCCAGGCTAAACTGTAGGAGATACAAATTTCTAAATATGCTTATTATGGTTTCAGACGTCGTTCTATGCAGCTAGAATGAATTTAAAACGAATTTATTAATTTTTGGTAATTTTATAAATGCGAGATTTTTATAATTCCCCAGGCTATACCGTAGGTGATACAAATTTCTAAATGTCTTTATTATTATTTAAGACGTCGTTCTATGCAGCTAAAATGAGTTTAAATCGAATTTATTAATTTTTGGTAATTTTAAAAAGAGAGATTTTTATAATTGCCCAGGCTAAACTGTAGGAGATACAAATTTCTAAATATGCTTATTATGGTTTCAGACGTCGTTCTATGCAGCTAAAATGAATTTAAAACGAATTTATTAATTTTTGGTAATTTTATAAATGCGCGATTTTTATAAATCCCCAGACTAAACCGTAGGTGATACAAATTTCTAAATGTCCTTATTATTACTTAAGACGTCGTTCTATGAAGCTAAAATGAGTTTAAATCGAATTTATTAATTTTTGGTAATTTTAAAAAAGAGAGATTTTTATAATTGCCAGATTAAAAATGCGAGATTTTTATAATTGCCCAGGCTAAACTGTAGGAGATACAAATTTCTAAATATGCTTATTATGGTTTCAGACGTCGTTCTATACAGCTAAAATGAATTTAAAACGAAGTAATTAATTTTTGGTAATTTTATAAATGCGAGATTTTTATAATTCCCCAGGCTATACCGTAGGTGATACAAATTTCTAAATGTCTTTATTATTATTTAAGACGTCGTACTATGCAGCTAAAATGAGTTTAAATCGAATTTATTAATTTTTGGTAATTGTAAAAAAGAGAGATTTTTATAATTGCCAGATTAAAAATGCGAGATTTTTATAATTGCCCAGGCTAAACTGTAGGAGATACACATTTCTAAATATGCTTATTATGGTTTCAGACGTCGTTCTTTGCAGCTAAAATGAATTTAAAACGAATTTATTAATTTTTGGTATTTTTAAAAAAGAGAGATTTTTATAATTGCCAGATTAAAAATGCGAGATTTTTATAATTGCCCAGGCTAAACTGTAGGAGATACACATTTCTAAATATGCTTATTATGGTTTCAGACGTCGGTCTATGCAGCTAAAATGAGTTTAAATCGAATTTATTAATTTTTGGTAATTTTAAAAAAGAGAGATTTTTATAATTGCCAGATTAAAAATGCGAGATTTTTATAATTGCCCAGGCTAAACTGTAGGAGATACAAATTTCTAAATATGCTTATTATGGTTTCAGACGTCGTTCTATGCAGCTAGAATGAATTTAAAACGAATTTATTAATTTTTGGTAATTTTATAAATGCGAGATTTTTATAATTCCCCAGGCTATACCGTAGGTGATACAAATTTCTAAATGTCTTTATTATTATTTAAGACGTCGTTCTATGCAGCTAAAATGAGTTTAAATCGAATTTATTAATTTTTGGTAATTTTAAAAAGAGAGATTTTTATAATTGCCCAGGCTAAACTGTAGGAGATACAAATTTCTAAATATGCTTATTATGGTTTCAGACATCGTTCTATGCAGCTAAAATGAATTTAAAACGAATTTATTAATTTTTGGTAATTTTATAAATGCGCGATTTTTATAAATCCCCAGACTAAACCGTAGGTGATACAAATTTCTAAATGTCCTTATTATTACTTAAGACGTCGTTCTATGAAGCTAAAATGAGTTTAAATCGAATTTATTAATTTTTGGTAATTTTAAAAAAGAGAGATTTTTATAATTGCCAGATTAAAAATGCGAGATTTTTATAATTGCCCAGGCTAAACTGTAGGAGATACAAATTTCTAAATATGCTTATTATGGTTTCAGACGTCGTTCTATACAGCTAAAATGAATTTAAAACGAAGTAATTAATTTTTGGTAATTTTATAAATGCGAGATTTTTATAATTCCCCAGGCTAAACCGTAGGTGATACAAATTTCTAAATGTCTTTATTATTATTTAAGACGTCGTACTATGCAGCTAAAATGAGTTTAAATCGAATTTATTAATTTTTGGTAATTGTAAAAAAGAGAGATTTTTATAATTGCCAGATTAAAAATGCGAGATTTTTATAATTGCCCAGGCTAAACTGTAGGAGATACACATTTCTAAATATGCTTATTATGGTTTCAGACGTCGTTCTTTGCAGCTAAAATGAATTTAAAACGAATTTATTAATTTTTGGTATTTTTAAAAAAGAGAGATTTTTATAATTGCCAGATTAAAAATGCGAGATTTTTATAATTGCCCAGGCTAAACTGTAGGAGATACAAATTTCTAAATATGCTTATTATGGTTTCAGACGTCGTTCTATGCAGCTAAAATGAGTTTAAATCGAATTTATTAATTTTTGGTAATTTTAAAAAAGAGAGATTTTTATAATTGCCAGATTAAAAATGCGGGATTTTTATAATTGCCCAGGCTAAACTGTAGGAGATACAAATTTCTAAATATGCTTATTATGGTTTCAGACGTCGTTCTATGCAGCTAAAATGAATTTAAAACGAATTTATTAATTTTTGGTAATTTTATAAATGCGAGATTTTTATAATTCCCCAGGCTAAACCGTAGGCGATACAAATTTCTAAATGTCCTTATTATTATTTAAGACGTCGTTCTATGCAGCTAAAATGAGTTTAAATCGAATTTATTAATTTTTGGTAATTTTAAAAAAGAGAGATTTTTATAATTGCCTGATTAAAAATGCGAGATTTTTATAATTGCCCAGGCTAAACTGTAGGAGATACACATTTCTAAATATGCTTATTATGGTTTCAGACGTCGGTCTATGCAGCTAAAATGAGTTTAAATCGAATTTATTAATTTTTGGTAATTTTAAAAAAGAGAGATTTTTATAATTGCCAGATTAAAAATGCGAGATTTTTATAATTGCCCAGGCTAAACTGTAGGAGATACAAATTTCTAAATATGCTTATTATGGTTTCAGACGTCGTTCTATGCAGCTAGAATGAATTTAAAACGAATTTATTAATTTTTGGTAATTTTATAAATGCGAGATTTTTATAATTCCCCAGGCTATACCGTAGGTGATACAAATTTCTAAATGTCTTTATTATTATTTAAGACGTCGTTCTATGCAGCTAAAATGAGTTTAAATCGAATTTATTAATTTTTGGTAATTTTAAAAAGAGAGATTTTTATAATTGCCAGATTAAAAATGCGAGATTTTTATAATTGCCCAGGCTAAACTGTAGGAGATACAAATTTCTAAATATGTGTATTATGGTTTCAGACGTCGTTCTATGCAGCTAAAATGAGTTTAAATCGAATTTATTAATTTTTGGTAATTTTATAAATGCGAGATTTTTATACTTGCCCAGGCTAAAGTGTAGGTGATACAAATTTCTAATATGCTTATTATGGTTTCAGACGTCGTGCTATGCAGCTAAAATGAATTTAAAACGAATTTATTAATTTTTGGTAATTTTACAAATACGAGATTTTTATAATTCTCCAGGCTAAACCGTAGGTGATACAAATTTCTAAATGTCTTTATTATTATTTAAGACGTCGTTCTATGCAGCTAAAATGAGTTTGAATCGAATTTATTAATTTTTGGTAATTTTAAAAAAGAGAGATTTTTATAACTGCCAAATTAAAAATGCGAGATTTTTATAATTGCCCAGGCTAAACTGTACGAGATACAAATTTCTAAATATGCTTATTATGGTTTCAGACGTCGTTCTATGCAGCTAAATGAGTTTAAATCGAATTTATTAATTTTTGGTAATTTTATAAATGCGAGATTTCTATAATTCTCCAGGCTAAACCGTAGGTGATACAAATTTCTAAATGTCTTTATTATTATTTAAGACGTCGTTCTATGCAGCTAAAATGAGTTTAAATCGAATTTATTAATTTTTGGTAATTTTAAAAAGAGAGATTTTTATAATTGCCAGATTAAAAATGCGAGATTTTTATAATTGCCCAGGCTAAACTGTAGGAGATACACATTTCTAAATATGCTTATTATGGTTTCAGACGTCGTTCTATACAGCTAAAATGAGTTTAAATCGAATTTATTAATTTTTGGTATTTTTAAAAAAGAGAGATTTTTATAATTTCCAGATTAAAAATGCGAGATTTTTATAATTGCCCAAGCTAAACTGTAGGAGATACAAATTTCTAAATATGCTTATTATGGTTTCAGACGTCGTTCTAAGCAGCTAAAATGAGTTTAAATCGAATTTATTAATTTTTGGTAATTTTAAAAAAGAGAGATTTTTATAATTGCCAGATTAAAAATGCGGGATTTTTATAATTGCCCAGGCTAAACTGTAGGAGATACAAATTTCTAAATATGCTTATTATGGTTTCAGACGTCGTTCTATGCAGCTAAAATGAATTTAAAACGAATTTATTAATTTTTGGTAATTTTATAAATGCGAGATTTTTATAATTCCCCAGGCTAAACCGTAGGCGATACAAATTTCTAAATGTCCTTATTATTATTTAAGACGTCGTTCTATGCAGCTAAAATGAGTTTAAATCGAATTTATTAATTTTTGGTAATTTTAAAAAAGAGAGATTTTTATAATTGCCAGATTAAAAATGCGAGATTTTTATAATTGCCCAGGCTAAACTGTAGGAGATACACATTTCTAAATATGCTTATTATGGTTTCAGACGTCGGTCTATGCAGCTAAAATGAGTTTAAATCGAATTTATTAATTTTTGGTAATTTTAAAAAAGAGAGATTTTTATAATTGCCAGATTAAAAATGCGAGATTTTTATAATTGCCCAGGCTAAACTGTAGGAGATACAAATTTCTAAATATGCTTATTATGGTTTCAGACGTCGTTCTATGCAGCTAGAATGAATTTAAAACGAATTTATTAATTTTTGGTAATTTTATAAATGCGAGATTTTTATAATTCCCCAGGCTAAACCGTAGGCGATACAAATTTCTAAATGTCCTTATTATTATTTAAGACGTCGTTCTATGCAGCTAAAATGAGTTTAAATCGAATTTATTAATTTTTGGTAATTTTAAAAAGAGAGATTTTTATAATTGCCAGATTAAAAATGCGAGATTTTTATAATTGCCCAGGCTAAACTGTAGGAGATACAAATTTCTAAATATGTGTATTATGGTTTCAGGCGTCGTTCTATGCAGCTAAAATGAGTTTAAATCGAATTTATTAATTTTTGGTAATTTTATAAATGCGAGATTTTTATAATTCTCCAGGCTAAACCGTAGGTGATACAAATTTCTAAATGTCCTTATTATTATTTAAGACGTCGTTCTATACAGCTAAAATGAGTTTAAATCGAATTTATTAACTTTTGGTAATTTTAAAAAAGAGAGGTTTTTATAATTGCAAGATTAAAAATGCCAGATTTTTATACTTGCCCAGGCTAAAGTGTAGGTGATACAAATTTCTAATATGCTTATTATGGTTTCAGACGTCGTGCTATGCAGCTAAAATGAATTTAAAACGAATTTATTAATTTTTGGTAATTTTACAAATACGAGATTTTTATAATTCTCCAGGCTAAACCGTAGGTGATACAAATTTCTAAATGTCTTTATTATTATTTAAGACGTCGTTCTATGCAGCTAAAATGAGTTTGAATCGAATTTATTAATTTTTGGTAATTTTAAAAAAGAGAGATTTTTATAACTGCCAAATTAAAAATGCGAGATTTTTATAATTGCCCAGGCTAAACTGTACGAGATACAAATTTCTAAATATGCTTATTATGGTTTCAGACGTCGTTCTATGCAGCTAAATGAGTTTAAATCGAATTTATTAATTTTTGGTAATTTTATAAATGCGAGATTTCTATAATTCTCCAGGCTAAACCGTAGGTGATACAAATTTCTAAATGTCTTTATTATTATTTAAGACGTCGTTCTATGCAGCTAAAATGAGTTTAAATCGAATTTATTAATTTTTGGTAATTTTAAAAAGAGAGATTTTTATAATTGCCAGATTAAAAATGCGAGATTTTTATAATTGCCCAGGCTAAACTGTAGGTGATACAAATTTCTAAATATGCTTATTATGGTTTCAGACGTCGTGCTATGCAGCTAAAATGAATTTAAAACGAATTTATTAATTTTTGGTAATTTTATAAATGCGAGATTTTTATAATTGCCCAGGCTAAACCGTAGGTGATACAAATTTCTAAATGAGCTTATTATTATTTAAGACGTCGTTCTATACAACTAAAATGAGTTTAAATCGAATTTATTAATTTTTGGTAATTTTAAAAAAGAGAGATTTTTATAATTGCCAGATTAAAAATGCGAGATTTTAATAATTGCCCAGGCTAAACTGTAGGAGATACAAATCTCTAAATATGCTTATTATGGTTTCAGACGTCGTTCTATACAGCTAAAATGAGTTTAAATCGAATTTATTAATTTCTGGTAATTTTAAAAAGAGAGATTTTTATAATTGCCAGATTAAAAATGCGAGATGTTTATAATTGCCCAGGCTAAACTGTAGGAGATACAAATTTCTAAATATGCTTATTATGGTTTCAGACGTGGTTCTATGCAGCTAAAATGAATTTAAAACGAATTTATTAATTTTTGGTAATTTTATAAATGCGAGATTTTTATAATTCCCCAGGCTAAACCGTAGGTGATACAAATTTCTAAATGTCCTTATTATTATTATTATTTAAGACGTCGTTCTATGCAGCTAAACTGAGTTTAAATCGAATTTATTAATTTTTGGTAATTTTAAAAAAGAGAGATTTTTATAATTGCCAGATTAAAAATGCGAGATTTTTATAATTGCCCAGGCTAAACTGTAGGAGATACAAATTTCTAAATACGCTTATTATGGTTTCAGAGGTCGTTCTATACAGCTAAAATGAATTTAAAACGAATTTATTAATTTTTGGTAATTTTATAAATGCGAGATTTTTATAATTCCCCAGGCTAAACCGTAGGTGATAAGAATATCTAAATGTCCTTATTATTATTTAAGACGTCGTTCTATGCAGCTAAAATGAGTTTAAATCGTATTTATTAATTTTTGGTAATTTTAAAAAAGAGAGATTTTTATAATTGCCAGATTAAAAATGCGAGATTTTTATAATTGCACAGGCTAAACTGTAGGAGATACACATTTCTAAATATGCTTATTATGGTTTCAGACGTCGTTCTATACAGCTAAAATGAGTTTAAATCGAATTTATTAATTTTTGGTATTTTTAAAAAAGAGAGATTTTTATAATTGCCAGATTAAAAATGCGAGATTTTTATAATTGCCCAGGCTAAACTGTAGGAGATACACATTTCTAAATATGCTTATTATGGTTTCAGACGTCGTTCTTTGCAGCTAAAATGAATTTAAAACGAATTTATTAATTTTTGGTATTTTTAAAAAAGAGAGATTTTTATAATTGCCAGATTAAAAATGCGAGATTTTTATAATTGCCCAGGCTAAACTGTAGGAGATACACATTTCTAAATATGCTTATTATGGTTTCGGACGTCGGTCTATGCAGCTAAAATGAGTTTAAATCGAATTTATTAATTTTTGGTAATTTTAAAAAAGAGAGATTTTTATAATTGCCAGATTAAAAATGCGAGATTTTTATAATTGCCCAGGCTAAACTGTAGGAGATACAAATTTCTAAATATGCTTATTATGGTTTCAGACGTCGTTCTATGCAGCTAGAATGAATTTAAAACGAATTTATTAATTTTTGGTAATTTTATAAATGCGAGATTTTTATAATTCCCCAGGCTATACCGTAGGTGATACAAATTTCTAAATGTCTTTATTATTATTTAAGACGTCGTTCTATGCAGCTAAAATGAGTTTAAATCGAATTTATTAATTTTTGGGAATTTTAAAAAAGAGAGATTTTTATAATTGCCTGATTAAAAATGCGAGATTTTTATAATTGCCCAGGCTAAACTGTAGGAGATACACATTTCTAAATATGCTTATTATGGTTTCAGACGTCGGTCTATGCAGCTAAAATGAGTTTAAATCGAATTTATAAATTTTTGGTAATTTTAAAAAAGAGAGATTTTTATAATTGCCAGATTAAAAATGCGAGATTTTTATAATTGCCCAGGCTAAACTGTAGGAGATACAAATTTCTAAATATGCTTATTATGGTTTCAGACGTCGTTCTATGCAGCTAGAATGAATTTAAAACGAATTTATTAATTTTTGGTAATTTTATAAATGCGAGATTTTTATAATTCCCCAGGCTATACCGTAGGTGATACAAATTTCTAAATGTCTTTATTATTATTTAAGACGTCGTTCTATGCAGCTAAAATGAGTTTAAATCGAATTTATTAATTTTTGGTAATTTTTAAAAGAGAGATTTTTATAATTGCCAGATTAAAAATGCGAGATTTTTATAATTGCCCAGGCTAAACTGTAGGAGATACAAATTTCTAAATATGTGTATTATGGTGTCAGACGTCGTTCTATGCAGCTAAAATGAGTTTAAATCGAATTTATTAATTTTTGGTAATTTTATAAATGCGAGATTTTTATAATTCTCCAGGCTAAACCGTAGGTGATACAAATTTCTAAATGTCCTTATTATTATTTAAGACGTCGTTCTATGCAGCTAAAATGAGTTTAAATCGAATTTATTAACTTTTGGTAATTTTAAAAAAGAGAGGTTTTTATAATTGCAAGATTAAAAATGCCAGATTTTTATACTTGCCCAGGCTAAAGTGTAGGTGATACAAATTTCTAATATGCTTATTATGGTTTCAGACGTCGTGCTATGCAGCTAAAATGAATTTAAAACGAATTTATTAATTTTTGGTAATTTTACAAATACGAGATTTTTATAATTCTCCAGGCTAAACCGTAGGTGATACAAATTTCTAAATGTCTTTATTATTATTTAAGACGTCGTTCTATGCAGCTAAAATGAGTTTGAATCGAATTTATTAATTTTTGGTAATTTTAAAAAAGAGAGATTTTTATAACTGCCAAATTAAAAATGCGAGATTTTTATAATTGCCCAGGCTAAACTGTACGAGATACAAATTTCTAAATATGCTTATTATGGTTTCAGACGTCGTTCTATGCAGCTAAATGAGTTTAAATCGAATTTATTAATTTTTGGTAATTTTATAAATGCGAGATTTCTATAATTCTCCAGGCTAAACCGTAGGTGATACAAATTTCTAAATGTCTTTATTATTATTTAAGACGTCGTTCTATGCAGCTAAAATGAGTTTAAATCGAATTTATTAATTTTTGGTAATTTTAAAAAGAGAGATTTTTATAATTGCCAGATTAAAAATGCGAGATTTTTATAATTGCCCAGGCTAAACTGTAGGAGATACACATTTCTAAATATGCTTATTATGGTTTCAGACGTCGTTCTATACAGCTAAAATGAGTTTAAATCGAATTTATTAATTTTTGGTATTTTTAAAAAAGAGAGATTTTTATAATTTCCAGATTAAAAATGCGAGATTTTTATAATTGCCCAGGCTAAACTGTAGGAGATACAAATTTCTAAATATGCTTATTATGGTTTCAGACGTCGTTCTATGCAGCTAAAATGAGTTTAAATCGAATTTATTAATTTTTGGTAATTTTAAAAAAGAGAGATTTTTATAATTGCCAGATTAAAAATGCGGGATTTTTATAATTGCCCAGGCTAAACTGTAGGAGATACAAATTTCTAAATATGCTTATTATGGTTTCAGACGTCGTTCTATGCAGCTAAAATGAATTTAAAACGAATTTATTAATTTTTGGTAATTTTATAAATGCGAGATTTTTATAATTCCCCAGGCTAAACCGTAGGCGATACAAATTTCTAAATGTCCTTATTATTATTTAAGACGTCGTTCTATGCAGCTAAAATGAGTTTAAATCGAATTTATTAATTTTTGGTAATTTTAAAAAAGAGAGATTTTTATAATTGCCAGATTAAAAATGCGAGATTTTTATAATTGCCCAGGCTAAACTGTAGGAGATACACATTTCTAAATATGCTTATTATGGTTTCAGACGTCGGTCTATGCAGCTAAAATGAGTTTAAATCGAATTTATTAATTTTTGGTAATTTTAAAAAAGAGAGATTTTTATAATTGCCAGATTAAAAATGCGAGATTTTTATAATTGCCCAGGCTAAACTGTAGGAGATACAAATTTCTAAATATGCTTATTATGGTTTCAGACGTCGTTCTATGCAGCTAGAATGAATTTAAAACGAATTTATTAATTTTTGGTAATTTTATAAATGCGAGCTTTTATAATTCCCCAGGCTATACCGTAGGTGATACAAATTTCTAAATGTCTTTATTATTATTTAAGACGTTGTTCTATGCAGCTAAAATGAGTTTAAATCGAATTTATTAATTTTTGGTAATTTTAAAAAGAGAGATTTTTATAATTGCCAGATTAAAAATGCGAGATTTTTATAATTGCCCAGGCTAAACTGTAGGAGATACAAATTTCTAAATATGTGTATTATGGTTTCAGGCGTCGTTCTATGCAGCTAAAATGAGTTTAAATCGAATTTATTAATTTTTGGTAATTTTATAAATGCGAGATTTTTATAATTCTCCAGGCTAAACCGTAGGTGATACAAATTTCTAAATGTCCTTATTATTATTTAAGACGTCGTTCTATACAGCTAAAATGAGTTTAAATCAAATTTATTAACTTTTGGTAATTTTAAAAAAGAGAGGTTTTTATAATTGCAAGATTAAAAATGCCAGATTTTTATACTTGCCCAGGCTAAAGTGTAGGTGATACAAATTTCTAATATGCTTATTATGGTTTCAGACGTCGTGCTATGCAGCTAAAATGAATTTAAAACGAATTTATTAATTTTTGGTAATTTTACAAATACGAGATTTTTATAATTCTCCAGGCTAAACCGTAGGTGATACAAATTTCTAAATGTCTTTATTATTATTTAAGACGTCGTTCTATGCAGCTAAAATGAGTTTGAATCGAATTTATTAATTTTTGGTAATTTTAAAAAAGAGAGATTTTTATAACTGCCAAATTAAAAATGCGAGATTTTTATAATTGCCCAGGCTAAACTGTACGAGATACAAATTTCTAAATATGCTTATTATGGTTTCAGACGTCGTTCTATGCAGCTAAATGAGTTTAAATCGAATTTATTAATTTTTGGTAATTTTATAAATGCGAGATTTCTATAATTCTCCAGGCTAAACCGTAGGTGATACAAATTTCTAAATGTCTTTATTATTATTTAAGACGTCGTTCTATGCAGCTAAAATGAGTTTAAATCGAATTTATTAATTTTTGGTAATTTTAAAAAGAGAGATTTTTATAATTGCCAGATTAAAAATGCGAGATTTTTATAATTGCCCAGGCTAAACTGTAGGTGATACAAATTTCTAAATATGCTTATTATGGTTTCAGACGTCGTGCTATGCAGCTAAAATGAATTTAAAACGAATTTATTAATTTTTGGTAATTTTATAAATGCGAGATTTTTATAATTGCCCAGGCTAAACCGTAGGTGATACAAATTTCTAAATGAGCTTATTATTATTTAAGACGTCGTTCTATACAACTAAAATGAGTTTAAATCGAATTTATTAATTTTTGGTAATTTTAAAAAAGAGAGATTTTTATAATTTTCAGATTAAAAATGCGAGATTTTAATAATTGCCCAGGCTAAACTGTAGGAGATACAAATCTCTAAATATGCTTATTATGGTTTCAGACGTCGTTCTATACAGCTAAAATGAGTTTAAATCGAATTTATTAATTTCTGGTAATTTTAAAAAGAGAGATTTTTATAATTGCCAGATTAAAAATGCGAGATGTTTATAATTGCCCAGGCTAAACTGTAGGAGATACAAATTTCTAAATATGCTTATTATGGTTTCAGACGTCGTTCTATGCAGCTAAAATGAATTTAAAACGAATTTATTAATTTTTGGTAATTTTATAAATGCGAGATTTTTATAATTCCCCAGGCTAAACCGTAGGTGATACAAATTTCTAAATGTCCTTATTATTATTATTATTTAAGACGTCGTTCTATGCAGCTAAAATGAGTTTAAATCGAATTTATTAATTTTTGGTAATTTTAAAAAAGAGAGATTTTTATAATTGCCAGATTAAAAATGCGAGATTTTTATAATTGCCCAGGCTAAACTGTAGGAGATACAAATTTCTAAATACGCTTATTATGGTTTCAGAGGTCGTTCTATACAGCTAAAATGAATTTAAAACGAATTTATTAATTTTTGGTAATTTTATAAATGCGAGATTTTTATAATTCCCCAGGCTAAACCGTAGGTGATAAGAATATCTAAATGTCCTTATTATTATTTAAGACGTCGTTCTATGCAGCTAAAATGAGTTTAAATCGTATTTATTAATTTTTGGTAATTTTAAAAAAGAGAGATTTTTATAATTGCCAGATTAAAAATGCGAGATTTTTATAATTGCACAGGCTAAACTGTAGGAGATACACATTTCTAAATATGCTTATTATGGTTTCAGACGTCGTTCTATACAGCTAAAATGAGTTTAAATCGAATTTATTAATTTTTGGTATTTTTAAAAAAGAGAGATTTTTATAATTGCCAGATTAAAAATGCGAGATTTTTATAATTGCCCAGGCTAAACTGTAGGAGATACACATTTCTAAATATGCTTATTATGGTTTCAGACGTCGTTCTTTGCAGCTAAAATGAATTTAAAACGAATTTATTAATTTTTGGTATTTTTAAAAAAGAGAGATTTTTATAATTGCCAGATTAAAAATGCGAGATTTTTATAATTGCCCAGGCTAAACTGTAGGAGATACACATTTCTAAATATGCTTATTATGGTTTCGGACGTCGGTCTATGCAGCTAAAATGAGTTTAAATCGAATTTATTAATTTTTGGTAATTTTAAAAAAGAGAGATTTTTATAATTGCCAGATTAAAAATGCGAGATTTTTATAATTGCCCAGGCTAAACTGTAGGAGATACAAATTTCTAAATATGCTTATTATGGTTTCAGACGTCGTTCTATGCAGCTAGAATGAATTTAAAACGAATTTATTAATTTTTGGTAATTTTATAAATGCGAGATTTTTATAATTCCCCAGGCTATACCGTAGGTGATACAAATTTCTAAATGTCTTTATTATTATTTAAGACGTCGTTCTATGCAGCTAAAATGAGTTTAAATCGAATTTATTAATTTTTGGGAATTTTAAAAAAGAGAGATTTTTATAATTGCCTGATTAAAAATGCGAGATTTTTATAATTGCCCAGGCTAAACTGTAGGAGATACACATTTCTAAATATGCTTATTATGGTTTCAGACGTCGGTCTATGCAGCTAAAATGAGTTTAAATCGAATTTATTAATTTTTGGTAATTTTAAAAAAGAGAGATTTTTATAATTGCCAGATTAAAAATGCGAGATTTTTATAATTGCCCAGGCTAAACTGTAGGAGATACAAATTTCTAAATATGCTTATTATGGTTTCAGACGTCGTTCTATGCAGCTAGAATGAATTTAAAACGAATTTATTAATTTTTGGTAATTTTATAAATGCGAGATTTTTATAATTCTCCAGGCTAAACCGTAGGTGATACAAATTTCTAAATGTCTTTATTATTATTTAAGACGGCGTTCTATGCAGCTAAAATGAGTTTAAATCGAATTTATCAATTTTTGGTAATTTTAAAAAGAGAGATTTTTATAATTGCCAGATTAAAAATGCGAGATTTTTATAATTGCCCAGGCTAAACTGTAGGAGATACAAATTTCTAAATATGTGTATTATGGTTTCAGACGTCGTTCTATGCAGCTAAAATGAGTTTAAATCGAATTTATTAATTTTTGGTAATTTTATAAATGCGAGATTTTTATAATTCTCCAGGCTAAACCGTAGGTGATACAAATTTCTAAATGTCCTTATTATTATTTAAGACGTCGTTCTATGCAGCTAAAATGAGTTTAAATCGAATTTATTAACTTTTGGTAATTTTAAAAAAGAGAGGTTTTTATAATTGCAAGATTAAAAATGCCAGATTTTTATACTTGCCCAGGCTAAAGTGTAGGTGATACAAATTTCTAATATGCTTATTATGGTTTCAGACGTCGTGCTATGCAGCTAAAATGAATTTAAAACGAATTTATTAATTTTTGGTAATTTTACAAATACGAGATTTTTATAATTCTCCAGGCTAAACCGTAGGTGATACAAATTTCTAAATGTCTTTATTATTATTTAAGACGTCGTTCTATGCAGCTAAAATGAGTTTGAATCGAATTTATTAATTTTTGGTAATTTTAAAAAAGAGAGATTTTTATAACTGCCAAATTAAAAATGCGAGATTTTTATAATTGCCCAGGCTAAACTGTACGAGATACAAATTTCTAAATATGCTTATTATGGTTTCAGACGTCGTTCTATGCAGCTAAATGAGTTTAAATCGAATTTATTAATTTTTGGTAATTTTATAAATGCGAGATTTCTATAATTCTCCAGGCTAAACCGTAGGTGATACAAATTTCTAAATGTCTTTATTATTATTTAAGACGTCGTTCTATGCAGCTAAAATGAGTTTAAATCGAATTTATTAATTTTTGGTAATTTTAAAAAGAGAGATTTTTATAATTGCCAGATTAAAAATGCGAGATTTTTATAATTGCCCAGGCTAAACTGTAGGAGATACACATTTCTAAATATGCTTATTATGGTTTCAGACGTCGTTCTATACAGCTAAAATGAGTTTAAATCGAATTTATTAATTTTTGGTATTTTTAAAAAAGAGAGATTTTTATAATTTCCAGATTAAAAATGCGAGATTTTTATAATTGCCCAGGCTAAACTGTAGGAGATACAAATTTCTAAATATGCTTATTATGGTTTCAGACGTCGTTCTATGCAGCTAAAATGAGTTTAAATCGAATTTATTAATTTTTGGTAATTTTAAAAAAGAGAGATTTTTATAATTGCCAGATTAAAAATGCGGGATTTTTATAATTGCCCAGGCTAAACTGTAGGAGATACAAATTTCTAAATATGCTTATTATGGTTTCAGACGTCGTTCTATGCAGCTAAAATGAATTTAAAACGAATTTATTAATTTTTGGTAATTTTATAAATGCGAGATTTTTATAATTCCCCAGGCTAAACCGTAGGCGATACAAATTTCTAAATGTCCTTATTATTATTTAAGACGTCGTTCTATGCAGCTAAAATGAGTTTAAATCGAATTTATTAATTTTTGGTAATTTTAAAAAAGAGAGATTTTTATAATTGCCAGATTAAAAATGCGAGATTTTTATAATTGCCCAGGCTAAACTGTAGGAGATACACATTTCTAAATATGCTTATTATGGTTTCAGACGTCGGTCTATGCAGCTAAAATGAGTTTAAATCGAATTTATTAATTTTTGGTAATTTTAAAAAAGAGAGATTTTTATAATTGCCAGATTAAAAATGCGAGATTTTTATAATTGCCCAGGCTAAACTGTAGGAGATACAAATTTCTAAATATGCTTATTATGGTTTCAGACGTCGTTCTATGCAGCTAGAATGAATTTAAAACGAATTTATTAATTTTTGGTAATTTTATAAATGCGAGCTTTTATAATTCCCCAGGCTATACCGTAGGTGATACAAATTTCTAAATGTCTTTATTATTATTTAAGACGTCGTTCTATGCAGCTAAAATGAGTTTAAATCGAATTTATTAATTTTTGGTAATTTTAAAAAGAGAGATTTTTATAATTGCCAGATTAAAAATGCGAGATTTTTATAATTGCCCAGGCTAAACTGTAGGAGATACAAATTTCTAAATATGTGTATTATGGTTTCAGCCGTCGTTCTATGCAGCTAAAATGAGTTTAAATCGAATTTATTAATTTTTGGTAATTTTATAAATGCGAGATTTTTATAATTCTCCAGGCTAAACCGTAGGTGATACAAATTTCTAAATGTCCTTATTATTATTTAAGACGTCGTTCTATACAGCTAAAATGAGTTTAAATCGAATTTATTAACTTTTGGTAATTTTAAAAAAGAGAGGTTTTTATAATTGCAAGATTAAAAATGCCAGATTTTTATACTTGCCCAGGCTAAAGTGTAGGTGATACAAATTTCTAATATGCTTATTATGGTTTCAGACGTCGTGCTATGCAGCTAAAATGAATTTAAAACGAATTTATTAATTTTTGGTAATTTTACAAATACGAGATTTTTATAATTCTCCAGGCTAAACCGTAGGTGATACAAATTTCTAAATGTCTTTATTATTATTTAAGACGTCGTTCTATGCAGCTAAAATGAGTTTGAATCGAATTTATTAATTTTTGGTAATTTTAAAAAAGAGAGATTTTTATAACTGCCAAATTAAAAATGCGAGATTTTTATAATTGCCCAGGCTAAACTGTACGAGATACAAATTTCTAAATATGCTTATTATGGTTTCAGACGTCGTTCTATGCAGCTAAATGAGTTTAAATCGAATTTATTAATTTTTGGTAATTTTATAAATGCGAGATTTCTATAATTCTCCAGGCTAAACCGTAGGTGATACAAATTTCTAAATGTCTTTATTATTATTTAAGACGTCGTTCTATGCAGCTAAAATGAGTTTAAATCGAATTTATTAATTTTTGGTAATTTTAAAAAGAGAGATTTTTATAATTGCCAGATTAAAAATGCGAGATTTTTATAATTGCCCAGGCTAAACTGTAGGTGATACAAATTTCTAAATATGCTTATTATGGTTTCAGACGTCGTGCTATGCAGCTAAAATGAATTTAAAACGAATTTATTAATTTTTGGTAATTTTATAAATGCGAGATTTTTATAATTGCCCAGGCTAAACCGTAGGTGATACAAATTTCTAAATGAGCTTATTATTATTTAAGACGTCGTTCTATACAACTAAAATGAGTTTAAATCGAATTTATTAATTTTTGGTAATTTTAAAAAAGAGAGATTTTTATAATTGCCAGATTAAAAATGCGAGATTTTAATAATTGCCCAGGCTAAACTGTAGGAGATACAAATCTCTAAATATGCTTATTATGGTTTCAGACGTCGTTCTATACAGCTAAAATGAGTTTAAATCGAATTTATTAATTTCTGGTAATTTTAAAAAGAGAGATTTTTATAATTGCCAGATTAAAAATGCGAGATGTTTATAATTCCCCAGGCTAAACCGTAGGTGATACAAATTTCTAAATGTCCTTATTATTATTATTATTTAAGACGTCGTTCTATGCAGCTAAAATGAGTTTAAATCGAATTTATTAATTTTTGGTAATTTTAAAAAAGAGAGATTTTTATAATTGCCAGATTAAAAATGCGAGATTTTTATAATTGCCCAGGCTAAACTGTAGGAGATACAAATTTCTAAATACGCTTATTATGGTTTCAGAGGTCGTTCTATACAGCTAAAATGAATTTAAAACGAATTTATTAATTTTTGGTAATTTTATAAATGCGAGATTTTTATAATTCCCCAGGCTAAACCGTAGGTGATAAGAATTTCTAAATGTCCTTATTATTATTTAAGACGTCGTTCTATGCAGCTAAAATGAGTTTAAATCGTATTTATTAATTTTTGGTAATTTTAAAAAAGAGAGATTTTTATAATTGCCAGATTAAAAATGCGAGATTTTTATAATTGCACAGGCTAAACTGTAGGAGATACACATTTCTAAATATGCTTATTATGGTTTCAGACGTCGTTCTATACAGCTAAAATGAGTTTAAATCGAATTTATTAATTTTTGGTATTTTTAAAAAAGAGAGATTTTTATAATTGCCAGATTAAAAATGCGAGATTTTTATAATTGCCCAGGCTAAACTGTAGGAGATACACATTTCTAAATATGCTTATTATGGTTTCAGACGTCGTTCTTTGCAGCTAAAATGAATTTAAAACGAATTTATTAATTTTTGGTATTTTTAAAAAAGAGAGATTTTTATAATTGCCAGATTACAAATGCGAGATTTTTATAATTGCCCAGGCTAAACTGTAGGAGATACACATTTCTAAATATGCTTATTATGGTTTCGGACGTCGGTCTATGCAGCTAAAATGAGTTTAAATCGAATTTATTAATTTTTGGTAATTTTAAAAAAGAGAGATTTTTATAATTGCCAGATTAAAAATGCGAGATTTTTATAATTGCCCAGGCTAAACTGTAGGAGATACAAATTTCTAAATATGCTTATTATGGTTTCAGACGTCGTTCTATGCAGCTAGAATGAATTTAAAACGAATTTATTAATTTTTGGTAATTTTATAAATGCGAGATTTTTATAATTCCCCAGGCTATACCGTAGGTGATACAAATTTCTAAATGTCTTTATTATTATTTAAGACGTCGTTCTATGCAGCTAAAATGAATTTAAAACGAATTTATTAATGTTTGGTAATTTTATAAATGCGAGATTTTTATAATTCTCCAGGCTAAACCGTAGGTGATACAAATTTCTAAATGTCTTTATAATTATTTAAGACGTCGTTCTATGCAGCTAAAATGAGTTTAAATCGAATTTATTAATTTTTGGTAATTTTAAAAAAGAGAGATTTTTATAATTGCCAGATTAAAAATGCGAGATTTTTATAATTGCCCAGGCTAAACTGTAGGAGATACAAATTTCTAAATATGCTTATTATGGTTTCAGACGTCGTTCTATGCAGCTAAAATGAATTTAAAACGAATTTATTAATTTTTGGTAATTTTATAAATGCGCGATTTTTATAATTCCCCAGACTAAACCGTAGGTGATACAAATTTCTAAATGTCCTTATTATTACTTAAGACGTCGTTCTATGAAGCTAAAATGAGTTTAAATCGAATTTATTAATTTTTGGTAATTTTAAAAAAGAGAGATTTTTATAATTGCCAGATTAAAAATGCGAGATTTTTATAATTGCCCAGGCTAAACTGTAGGAGATACAAATTTCTAAATATGCTTATTATGGTTTCAGACGTCGTTCTATACAGCTAAAATGAATTTAAAACGAAGTAATTAATTTTTGGTAATTTTATAAATGCTAGATTTTTATAATTCCCCAGGCTAAACCGTAGGTGATACAAATTTCTAAATGTCTTTATTATTATTTAAGACGTCGTACTATGCAGCTAAAATGAGTTTAAATCGAATTTATTAATTTTTGGTAATTTTAAAAAAGAGAGATTTTTATAATTGCCAGATTAAAAATGCGGGATTTTTATAATTGCCCAGGCTAAACTGTAGGAGATACAAATTTCTAAATATGCTTATTATGGTTTCAGACGTCGTTCTATGCAGCTAAAATGAATTTAAAACGAATTTATTAATTTTTGGTAATTTTATAAATGCGAGATTTTTATAATTCCCCAGGCTAAACCGTAGGCGATACAAATTTCTAAATGTCCTTATTATTATTTAAGACGTCGTTCTATGCAGCTAAAATGAGTTTAAATCGAATTTATTAATTTTTGGTAATTTTAAAAAAGAGAGATTTTTATAATTGCCAGATTAAAAATGCGAGATTTTTATAATTGCCCAGGCTAAACTGTAGGAGATACACATTTCTAAATATGCTTATTATGGTTTCAGACGTCGGTCTATGCAGCTAAAATGAGTTTAAATCGAATTTATTAATTTTTGGTAATTTTAAAAAAGAGAGATTTTTATAATTGCCAGATTAAAAATGCGAGATTTTTATAATTGCCCAGGCTAAACTGTAGGAGATACAAATTTCTAAATATGCTTATTATGGTTTCAGACGTCGTTCTATGCAGCTAGAATGAATTTAAAACGAATTTATTAATTTTTGGTAATTTTATAAATGCGAGATTTTTATAATTCCCCAGGCTATACCGTAGGTGATACAAATTTCTAAATGTCTTTATTATTATTTAAGACGTCGTTCTATGCAGCTAAAATGAGTTTAAATCGAATTTATTAATTTTTGGTAATTTTAAAAAGAGAGATTTTTATAATTGCCAGATTAAAAATGAGAGATTTTTATAATTGCCCAGGCTAAACTGTAGGAGATACAAATTTCTAAATATGTGTATTATGGTTTCAGACGTCGTTCTATGCAGCTAAAATGAGTTTAAATCGAATTTATTAATTTTTGGTAATTTTATAAATGCGAGATTTTTATAATTCTCCAGGCTAAACCGTAGGTGATACAAATTTCTAAATGTCCTTATTATTATTTAAGACGTCGTTCTATGCAGCTAAAATGAGTTTAAATCGAATTTATTAACTTTTGGTAATTTTAAAAAAGAGAGGTTTTTATAATTGCAAGATTAAAAATGCCAGATTTTTATACTTGCCCAGGCTAAAGTGTAGGTGATACAAATTTCTAATATGCTTATTATGGTTTCAGACGTCGTGCTATGCAGCTAAAATGAATTTAAAACGAATTTAT
The DNA here is from genome assembly GCA_963082815.1 of Melanotus villosus. Classification (NCBI taxonomy): domain Eukaryota; kingdom Metazoa; phylum Arthropoda; class Insecta; order Coleoptera; family Elateridae; genus Melanotus; species Melanotus villosus. Next base: position 18,130,092 of record OY720427.1, read on the forward strand.
TAATTTTTGGTAATTTTACAAATACGAGATTTTTATAATTCTCCAGGCTAAACCGTAGGTGATACAAATTTCTAAATGTCTTTATTATTATTTAAGACGTCGTTCTATGCAGCTAAAATGAGTTTGAATCGAATTTATTAATTTTTGGTAATTTTAAAAAAGAGAGATTTTTATAACTGCCAAATTAAAAATGCGAGATTTTTATAATTGCCCAGGCTAAACTGTACGAGATACAAATTTCTAAATATGCTTATTATGGTTTCAGACGTCGTTCTATGCAGCTAAATGAGTTTAAATCGAATTTATTAATTTTTGGTAATTTTATAAATGCGAGATTTCTATAATTCTCCAGGCTAAACCGTAGGTGATACAAATTTCTAAATGTCTTTATTATTATTTAAGACGTCGTTCTATGCAGCTAAAATGAGTTTAAATCGAATTTATTAATTTTTGGTAATTTTAAAAAGAGAGATTTTTATAATTGCCAGATTAAAAATGCGAGATTTTTATAATTGCCCAGGCTAAACTGTAGGAGATACACATTTCTAAATATGCTTATTATGGTTTCAGACGTCGTTCTATACAGCTAAAATGAGTTTAAATCGAATTTATTAATTTTTGGTATTTTTAAAAAAGAGAGATTTTTATAATTGCCAGATTAAAAATGCGAGATTTTTATAATTGCTCAGGCTAAACTGTAGGAGATACAAATTTCTAAATATGCTTATTATGGTTTCAGACGTCGTTCTATGCAGCTAAAATGAGTTTAAATCGAATTTATTAATTTTTGGTAATTTTAAAAAAAGAGAGATTTTTATAATTGCCAGATTAAAAATGCGGGATTTTTATAATTGCCCAGGCTAAACTGTAGGAGATACAAATTTCTAAATATGCTTATTATGGTTTCAGACGTCGTTCTATGCAGCTAAAATGAATTTAAAACGAATTTATTAATTTTTGGTAATTTTATAAATGCGAGATTTTTATAATTCCCCAGGCTAAACCGTAGGCGATACAAATTTCTAAATGTCCTTATTATTATTTAAGGCGTCGTTCTATGCAGCTAAAATGAGTTTAAATCGAATTTATTAATTTTTGGTAATTTTAAAAAGAGAGATTTTTATAATTGCCAGATTAAAAATGCGAGATTTTTATAATTGCCCAGGCTAAACTGTAGGAGATACAAATTTCTAAATATGTGTATTATGGTTTCAGGCGTCGTTCTATGCAGCTAAAATGAGTTTAAATCGAATTTATTAATTTTTGGTAATTTTATAAATGCGAGATTTTTATAATTCTCCAGGCTAAACCGTAGGTGATACAAATTTCTAAATGTCCTTATTATTATTTAAGACGTCGTTCTATACAGCTAAAATGAGTTTAAATCGAATTTATTAACTTTTGGTAATTTTAAAAAAGAGAGGTTTTTATAATTGCAAGATTAAAAATGCCAGATTTTTATACTTGCCCAGGCTAAAGTGTAGGTGATACAAATTTCTAATATGCTTATTATGGTTTCAGACGTCGTGCTATGCAGCTAAAATGAATTTAAAACGAATTTATTAATTTTTGGTAATTTTACAAATACGAGATTTTTATAATTCTCCAGGCTAAACCGTAGGTGATACAAATTTCTAAATGTCTTTATTATTATTTAAGACGTCGTTCTATGCAGCTAAAATGAGTTTGAATCGAATTTATTAATTTTTGGTAATTTTAAAAAAGAGAGATTTTTATAACTGCCAAATTAAAAATGCGAGATTTTTATAATTGCCCAGGCTAAACTGTACGAGATACAAATTTCTAAATATGCTTATTATTGTTTCAGACGTCGTTCTATGCAGCTAAATGAGTTTAAATCGAATTTATTAATTTTTGGTAATTTTATAAATGCGAGAGTTCTATAATTCTCCAGGCTAAACCGTAGGTGATACAAATTTCTAAATGTCTTTATTATTATTTAAGACGTCGTTCTATGCAGCTAAAATGAGTTTAAATCGAATTTATTAATTTTTGGTAATTTTAAAAAGAGAGATTTTTATAATTGCCAGATTAAAAATGCGAGATTTTTATAATTGCCCAGGCTAAACTGTAGGTGATACAAATTTCTAAATATGCTTATTATGGTTTCAGACGTCGTGCTATGCAGCTAAAATGAATTTAAAACGAATTTATTAATTTTTGGTAATTTTATAAATGCGAGATTTTTATAATTGCCCAGGCTAAACCGTAGGTGATACAAATTTCTAAATGAGCTTATTATTATTTAAGACGTCGTTCTATACAACTAAAATGAGTTTAAATCGAATTTATTAATTTTTGGTAATTTTAAAAAAGAGAGATTTTTATAATTGCCAGATTAAAAATGCGAGATTTTAATAATTGCCCAGGCTAAACTGTAGGAGATACAAATCTCTAAATATGCTTATTATGGTTTCAGACGTCGTTCTATACAGCTAAAATGAGTTTAAATCGAATTTATTAAATTCTGGTAATTTTAAAAAGAGAGATTTTTATAATTGCCAGATTAAAAATGCGAGATGTTTATAATAGCCCAGGCTAAACTGTAGGAGATACAAATTTCTAAATATGCTTATTATGGTTTCAGACGTCGTTCTATGCAGCTAAAATGAATTTAAAACGAATTTATTAATTTTTGGTAATTTTATAAATGCGAGATTTTTATAATTCCCCAGGCTAAACCGTAGGTGATACAAATTTCTAAATGTCCTTATTATTATTATTATTTAAGACGTCGTTCTATGCAGCTAAAATGAGTTTAAATCGAATTTATTAATTTTTGGTAATTTTAAAAAAGAGAGATTTTTATAATTGCCAGATTAAAAATGCGAGATTTTTATAATTGCCCAGGCTAAACTGTAGGAGATACAAATTTCTAAATACGCTTATTATGGTTTCAGAGGTCGTTCTATACAGCTAAAATGAATTTAAAACGAATTTATTAATTTTTGGTAATTTTATAAATGCGAGATTTTTATAATTCCCCAGGCTAAACCGTAGGTGATAAGAATTTCTAAATGTCCTTATTATTATTTAAGACGTCGTTCTATGCAGCTAAAATGAGTTTAAATCGTATTTATTAATTTTTGGTAATTTTAAAAAAGAGAGAGATTTTTATAATTGCCAGATTAAAAATGCGAGATTTTTATAATTGCACAGGCTAAACTGTAGGAGATACACATTTCTAAATATGCTTATTATGGTTTCAGACGTCGTTCTATACAGCTAAAATGAGTTTAAATCGAATTTATTAATTTTTGGTATTTTTAAAAAAGAGAGATTTTTATAATTGCCAGATTAAAAATGCGAGATTTTTATAATTGCCCAGGCTAAACTGTAGGAGATACACATTTCTAAATATGCTTATTATGGTTTCAGACGTCGTTCTTTGCAGCTAAAATGAATTTAAAACGAATTTATTAATTTTTGGTATTTTTAAAAAAGAGAGATTTTTATAATTGCCAGATTAAAAATGCGAGATTTTTATAATTGCCCAGGCTAAACTGTAGGAGATACACATTTCTAAATATGCTTATTATGGTTTCAGACGTCGTTCTATACAGCTAAAATGAGTTTAAATCGAATTTATTAATTTTTGGTATTTTTAAAAAAGAGAGATTTTTATAATTGCCAGATTAAAAATGCGAGATTTTTATAATTGCCCAGGCTAAACTGTAGGAGATACACATTTCTAAATATGCTTATTATGGTTTCAGACGTCGTTCTATGCAGCTAGAATGAATTTAAAACGAATTTATTAATTTTTGGTAATTTTATAAATGCGAGATTTTTATAATTCCCCAGGCTATACCGTAGGTGATACAAATTTCTAAATGTCTTTATTATTATTTAAGACGTCGTTCTATGCAGCTAAAATGAGTTTAAATCGAATTTATTAATTTTTGGTAATTTTAAAAAGAGAGATTTTTATAATTGCCAGATTAAAAATGCGAGATTTTTATAATTGCCCAGGCTAAACTGTAGGAGATACAAATTTCTAAATATGCTTATTATGGTTTCAGACGTCGTTCTATGCAGCTAAAATGAATTTAAAACGAATTTATTAATGTTTGGTAATTTTATAAATGCGAGATTTTTATAATTCTCCAGGCTAAACCGTAGGTGATACAAATTTCTAAATGTCTTTATAATTATTTAAGACGTCGTTCTATGCAGCTAAAATGAGTTTAAATCGAATTTATTAATTTTTGGTAATTTTAAAAAAGAGAGATTTTTATAATTGCCAGATTAAAAATGCGAGATTTTTATAATTGCCCAGGCTAAACTGTAGGAGATACAAATTTCTAAATATGCTTATTATGGTTTCAGACGTCGTTCTATGCAGCTAAAATGAATTTAAAACGAATTTATTAATTTTTGGTAATTTTATAAATGCGCGATTTTTATAATTCCCCAGACTAAACCGTAGGTGATACAAATTTCTAAATGTCCTTATTATTACTTAAGACGTCGTTCTATGAAGCTAAAATGAGTTTAAATCGAATTTATTAATTTTTGGTAATTTTAAAAAAGAGAGATTTTTATAATTGCCAGATTAAAAATGCGAGATTTTTATAATTGCCCAGGCTAAACTGTAGGAGATACAAATTTCTAAATATGCTTATTATGGTTTCAGACGTCGTTCTATACAGCTAAAATGAATTTAAAACGAAGTAATTAATTTTTGGTAATTTTATAAATGCGAGATTTTTATAATTCCCCAGCCTAAACCGTAGGTGATACAAATTTCTAAATGTCTTTATTATTATTTAAGACGTCGTACTATGCAGCTAAAATGAGTTTAAATCGAATTTATTAATTTTTGGTAATTTTAAAAAAGAGAGATTTTTATAATTGCCAGATTAAAAATGCGAGATTTTTATAATTGCCCAGGCTAAACTGTAGGAGATACACATTTCTAAATATGCTTATTATGGTTTCAGACGTCGTTCTATACAGCTAAAATGAGTTTAAATCGAATTTATTAATTTTTGGTATTTTTAAAAAAGAGAGATTTTTATAATTGCCAGATTAAAAATGCGAGATTTTTATAATTGCCCAGGCTAAACTGTAGGAGATACAAATTTCTAAATATGCTTATTATGGTTTCAGACGTCGTTCTATGCAGCTAAAATGAGTTTAAATCGAATTTATTAATTTTTGGTAATTTTAAAAAAGAGAGATTTTTATAATTGCCAGATTAAAAATGCGGGATTTTTATAATTGCCCAGGCTAAACTGTAGGAGATACAAATTTCTAAATATGCTTATTATGGTTTCAGACGTCGTTCTATGCAGCTAAAATGAATTTAAAACGAATTTATTAATTTTTGGTAATTTTATAAATGCGAGATTTTTATAATTCCCCAGGCTAAACCGTAGGCGATACAAATTTCTAAATGTCCTTATTATTATTTAAGACGTCGTTCTATGCAGCTAAAATGAGTTTAAATCGAATTTATTAATTTTTGGTAATTTTAAAAAAGAGAGATTTTTATAATTGCCAGATTAAAAATGCGAGATTTTTATAATTGCCCAGGCTAAACTGTAGGAGATACAAATTTCTAAATATGCTTATTATGGTTTCAGACGTCGTTCTATGCAGCTAGAATGAATTTAAAACGAATTTATTAATTTTTGGTAATTTTATAAATGCGAGATTTTTATAATTCCCCAGGCTATACCGTAGGTGATACAAATTTCTAAATGTCTTTATTATTATTTAAGACGTCGTTCTATGCAGCTAAAATGAGTTTAAATCGAATTTATTAATTTTTGGTAATTTTAAAAAGAGAGATTTTTATAATTGCCAGATTAAAAATGCGAGATTTTTATAATTGCCCAGGCTAAACTGTAGGAGATACAAATTTCTAAATATGTGTATTATGGTTTCAGACGTCGTTCTATGCAGCTAAAATGAGTTTAAATCGAATTTATTAATTTTTGGTAATTTTATAAATGCGAGATTTTTATAATTCTCCAGGCTAAACCGTAGGTGATACAAATTTTTAAATGTCTTTATTATTATTTAAGACGTCGTTCTATGCAGCTAAAATGAGTTTAAATCGAATTTATTAATTTTTGGTAATTTTAAAAAGAGAGATTTTTATAATTGCCAGATTAAAAATGCGAGATTTTTATAATTGCCCAGGCTAAACTGTAGGAGATACACATTTCTAAATATGCTTATTATGGTTTCAGACGTCGTTCTATACAGCTAAAATGAGTTTAAATCGAATTTATTAATTTTTGGTATTTTTAAAAAAGAGAGATTTTTGTAATTGCCAGATTAAAAATGCGAGATTTTTATAATTGCTCAGGCTAAACTGTAGGAGATACAAATTTCTAAATATGCTTATTATGGTTTCAGACGTCGTTCTATGCAGCTAAAATGAGTTTAAATCGAATTTATTAATTTTTGGTAATTTTAAAAAAGAGAGATTTTTATAATTGCCAGATTAAAAATGCGGGATTTTTATAATTGCCCAGGCTAAACTGTAGGAGATACAAATTTCTAAATATGCTTATTATGGTTTCAGACGTCGTTCTATGCAGCTAAAATGAATTTAAAACGAATTTATTAATTTTTGGTAATTTTATAAATGCGAGATTTTTATAATTCCCCAGGCTAAACCGTAGGCGATACAAATTTCTAAATGTCCTTATTATTATTTAAGACGTCGTTCTATGCAGCTAAAATGAGTTTAAATCGAATTTATTAATTTTTGGTAATTTTAAAAAAGAGAGATTTTTATAATTGCCAGATTAAAAATGCGAGATTTTTATAATTGCCCAGGCTAAACTGTAGGAGATACACATTTCTAAATATGCTTATTATGGTTTCAGACGTCGGTCTATGCAGCTAAAATGAGTTTAAATCGAATTTATTAATTATTGGTAATTTTAAAAAAGAGAGATTTTTATAATTGCCAGATTAAAAATGCGAGATTTTTATAATTGCCCAGGCTAAACTGTAGGAGATACAAATTTCTAAATATGCTTATTATGGTTTCAGACGTTGTTCTATGCAGCTAGAATGAATTTAAAACGAATTTATTAATTTTTGGTAATTTTATAAATGCGAGATTTTTATAATTCCCCAGGCTATACCGTAGGTGATACAAATTTCTAAATGTCTTTATTATTATTTAAGACGTCGTTCTATGCAGCTAAAATGAGTTTAAATCGAATTTATTAAATTTTGGTAATTTTAAAAAGAGAGATTTTTATAATTGCCAGATTAAAAATGCGAGATTTTTATAATTGCCCAGGCTAAACTGTAGGAGATACAAATTTCTAAATATGTGTATTATGGTTTCAGACGTCGTTCTATGCAGCTAAAATGAGTTTAAATCGAATTTATTAATTTTTGGTAATTTTATAAATGCGAGATTTTTATAATTCTCCAGGCTAAACCGTAGGTGATACAAATTTCTAAATGTCCTTATTATTATTTAAGACGTCGTTCTATGCAGCTAAAATGAGTTTAAATCGAATTTATTAACTTTTGGTAATTTTAAAAAAGAGAGGTTTTTATAATTGCAAGATTAAAAATGCCAGATTTTTATACTTGCCCAGGCTAAAGTGTAGGTGATACAAATTTCTAATATGCTTATTATGGTTTCAGACGTCGTGCTATGCAGCTAAAATGAATTTAAAACGAATTTATTAATTTTTGGTAATTTTACAAATACGAGATTTTTATAATTCTCCAGGCTAAACCGTAGGTGATACAAATTTCTAAATGTCTTTATTATTATTTAAGACGTCGTTCTATGCAGCTAAAATGAGTTTGAATCGAATTTATTAATTTTTGGTAATTTTAAAAAAGAGAGATTTTTATAACTGCCAAATTAAAAATGCGAGATTTTTATAATTGCCCAGGCTAAACTGTACGAGATACAAATTTCTAAATATGCTTATTATGGTTTCAGACGTCGTTCTATGCAGCTAAATGAGTTTAAATCGAATTTATTAATTTTTGGTAATTTTATAAATGCGAGATTTCTATAATTCTCCAGGCTAAACCGTAGGTGATACAAATTTCTAAATGTCTTTATTATTATTTAAGACGTCGTTCTATGCAGCTAAAATGAGTTTAAATCGAATTTATTAATTTTTGGTAATTTTAAAAAGAGAGATTTTTATAATTGCCAGATTAAAAATGCGAGATTTTTATAATTGCCCAGGCTAAACTGTAGGAGATACAAATTTCTAAATATGCTTATTATGGTTTCAGACGTCGTTCTATGCAGCTAGAATGAATTTAAAACGAATTTATTAATTTTTGGTAATTTTATAAATGCGAGATTTTTATAATTCCCCAGGCTATACCGTAGGTGATACAAATTTCTAAATGTCTTTATTATTATTTAAGACGTCGTTCTATGCAGCTAAAATGAGTTTAAATCGAATTTATTAAATTTTGGTAATTTTAAAAAGAGAGATTTTTATAATTGCCAGATTAAAAATGCGAGATTTTTATAATTGCCCAGGCTAAACTGTAGGAGATACAAATTTCTAAATATGTGTATTATGGTTTCAGACGTCGTTCTATGCAGCTAAAATGAGTTTAAATCGAATTTATTAATTTTTGGTAATTTTATAAATGCGAGATTTTTATAATTCTCCAGGCTAAACCGTAGGTGATACAAATTTCTAAATGTCCTTATTATTATTTAAGACGTCGTTCTATGCAGCTAAAATGAGTTTAAATCGAATTTATTAACTTTTGGTAATTTTAAAAAAGAGAGGTTTTTATAATTGCAAGATTAAAAATACCAGATTTTTATACTTGCCCAGGCTAAAGTGTAGGTGATACAAATTTCTAATATGCTTATTATGGTTTCAGACGTCGTGCTATGCAGCTAAAATGAATTTAAAACGAATTTATTAATTTTTGGTAATTTTACAAATACGAGATTTTTATAATTCTCCAGGCTAAACCGTAGGTGATACAAATTTCTAAATGTCTTTATTATTATTTAAGACGTCGTTCTATGCAGCTAAAATGAGTTTGAATCGAATTTATTAATTTTTGGTAATTTTAAAAAAGAGAGATTTTTATAACTGCCAAATTAAAAATGCGAGATTTTTATAATTGCCCAGGCTAAACTGTACGAGATACAAATTTCTAAATATGCTTATTATGGTTTCAGACGTCGTTCTATGCAGCTAAATGAGTTTAAATCGAATTTATTAATTTTTGGTAATTTTATAAATGCGAGATTTCTATAATTCTCCAGGCTAAACCGTAGGTGATACAAATTTCTAAATGTCTTTATTATTATTTAAGACGTCGTTCTATGCAGCTAAAATGAGTTTAAATCGAATTTATTAATTTTTGGTAATTTTAAAAAGAGAGATTTTTATAATTGCCAGATTAAAAATGCGAGATTTTTATAATTGCCCAGGTTAAACTGTAGGTGATACAAATTTCTAAATATGCTTATTATGGTTTCAGACGTCGTTCTATGCAGCTAAAATGAATTTAAAACGAATTTATTAATTTTTGGTAATTTTATAAATGCGAGATTTTTATAATTGCCCAGGCTAAACCGTAGGTGATACAAATTTCTAAATGAGCTTAGTATTATTTAAGACGTCGTTCTATACAACTAAAATGAGTTTAAATCGAATTTATTAATTTTTGGTAATTTTAAAAAAGAGAGATTTTTATAATTGCCAGATTAAAAATGCGAGATTTTTATAATTGCCCAGGCTAAACTGTAGGAGATACAAATCTCTAAATATGCTTATTATGGTTTCAGACGTCGTTCTATACAGCTAAAATGAGTTTAAATCGAATTTATTAATTTTTGGTAATTTTAAAAAGAGAGATTTTTATAATTGCCAGATTAAAAATGCGAGATGTTTATAATTGCCCAGGCTAAACTGTAGGAGATACAAATTTCTAAATATGCTTATTATGGTTTCAGACGTCGTTCTATGCAGCTAAAATGAATTTAAAACGAATTTATTAATTTTTGGTAATTTTATAAATGCGAGATTTTTATAATTCCCCAGGCTAAACCGTAGGTGATACAAATTTCTAAATGTCCTTATTATTATTATTATTTAAGACGTCGTTCTATGCAGCTAAAATGAGTTTAAATCGAATTTATTAATTTTTGGTAATTTTAAAAAAGAGAGATTTTTATAATTGCCAGATTAAAAATGCGAGATTTTTATAATTGCCCAGGCTAAACTGTAGGAGATACAAATTTCTAAATACGCTTATTATGGTTTCAGAGGTCGTTCTATACAGCTAAAATGAATTTAAAACGAATTTATTAATTTTTGGTAATTTTATAAATGCGAGATTTTTATAATTCCCCAGGCTAAACCGTAGGTAATAAGAATTTCTAAATGTCCTTATTATTATTTAAGACGTCGTTCTATGCAGCTAAAATGAGTTTAAATCGTATTTATTAATTTTTGGTAATTTTAAAAAAGAGAGATTTTTATAATTGCCAGATTAAAAATGCGAGATTTTTATAATTGCACAGGCTAAACTGTAGGAGATACACATTTCTAAATATGCTTATTATGGTTTCAGACGTCGTTCTATACAGCTAAAATGAGTTTAAATCGAATTTATTAATTTTTGGTAATTTTAAAAAGAGAGATTTTTATAATTGCCAGATTAAAAATGCGAGATTTTTATAATTGCCCAGGCTAAACCGTAGGTGATACAAATTTCTAAATATGCTTATTATGGTTTCAGACGTCGCTCTATGCAGCTAAAATGAATTTAAAACGAATTTATTAATTTTTGGTAATTTTATAAATGCGAGATTTTTATAATTCCCCAGGCTAAACCGTAGTTGATAAGAATTTCTAAATGTCCTTATTATTATTTAAGACGTCGTTCTATGCAGCTAAAATGAGTTTAAATCGAATTTATTAATTTTTGGTAATTTTAAAAAAGAGAGATTTTTATAATTGCCAGATTAAAAATTCGAGATTTTTATAATTGCCCAGGCTAAACTGTAGGAGATACAAATTTCTAAATATGTTTATTATTATTTAAGACGTCGTTCTATGCAGCTAAAATGAATTTAAAACGAATTTATTAATTTTTGGTAATTTTATAAATGCGAGATTTTTATAATTCCCCAGGCTAAACCGTAGGTGATACAAATTTCTAAATGTCCTTATTATTATTTAAGACGTCGTTCTATGCAGCTAAAATGAGTTTAAATCGAATTTATTAGTTTTTGGTAATTTTAAAAAAGAGAGATTTTTATAATTGCCAGATTAAAAATTCGAGATTTTTATAATTGCCCAGGCTAAACTGTAGGAGATACAAATTTCTAAATATGTTTGTTATTATTTAAGACGTCGTTCTATGCAGCTAAAATGAATTTAAAACGAATTTATTAATTTTTGGTAATTTTATAAATAATGCGAGATTTTTATAATAGCCCAGGCTAAACCGTAGGTGATACAAATTTCTAAATGAGTTTATTATTATTTAAGACGTCGTTCTATACAGCTAAAATGAGTTTAAATCGAATTTATTAATTTTTGGTATTTTTAAAAAAGAGATTTTTATAATTGCCAGATTAAAAATGCGAGATTTTTATAATTGCCCAGGATAAACTGTAGGAGATACAAATTTCTAAATATACTTATTATGGTTTCAGACGTCGTTCTATGCAGCTAAAATGAATTTAAAACGATTTTATTAATTTTTGGTAATTTTATAAAAGCGAGATTTTTATAATTCCCCAGGCTAAACCGTAGGTGATAAGAATTTCTAAATGTCCTTATTATTATTTAAGACGTCGTTCTATGCAGCTAAAATGAGTTTAAGCCGAATTTATTAATTTTTGGTAATTTTAAAAAAGAGATATTTTTATAATTGCCAGATTAAAAATGCGAGATTTTTATAATTGCCCAGGATAAACTGTAGGAGATACAAATTTCTAAATATACTTATTATGGTTTCAGACGTCGTTCTATGCAGCTAGAATGAATTTAAAACGAATTTATTAATTTTTGGTAATTTTATAAATGCGAGATTTTTATAATTCCCCAGGCTAAACCGTAGGTGATACAAATTTCTAAATGTCCTTATTATTATTTAAGACGTCGTTCTATGCAGCTAAAATGAGTTTAAATCGAATTTATTAATTTTTGGTAATTTTAAAAAAGAGAGATTTTTATAATTGCCAGATTAAAAATTCGAGATTTTTATAATTGCCCAGGCTAAACTGTAGGAGATACAAATTTCTAAATATGTTTATTATAGTTTCAGACGTCGTTCTATGCAGCTAAAATGAGTTTAAATCGAATTTATTAATTTTTGGTAATTTTAAAAAACAGAGATTTTTATAATTCCCCGATTAAAAATGCGAGATTTTTATAATTGCCCAATCTAAACCGTATGTGACAAAAATTTCTAAATATGCCTATTATTATTTAAGGCGTCGTTCTATGCAGCTAAAATGAATTTAAAACGAATTTATTAATTTTTGGTAATTTTATAAATGCGAGATTTTTATAATTCCCCAGGGTAAACCGTAGGTGATACAAATTTCTAAATGTGCTTATTATTATTTAAGACGTCGTTCTATGCAGCTAAAATGAATTTAAAACGAATTTATTAATTTTTGGTAATTTTATAAATGCGAGATTTTTATAATTGCCCAGGCTAAACCGTAGGTGATACAAATTTCTAAATGAGTTTATTATTATTTAAGACGTCGTTCTATACAGCTAAAATGAGTTTAAATCGAATTTATTAATTTTTGGTATTTTTAAAAAAGAGATTTTTATAATTGCCATATTAAAAATGCGAGATTTTTATAATTGCCCAGGCTAAACTGTAGGAGATACAAATTTCTAAATATACTTATTATGGTTGCAGACGTCGTTCTATGCAGCTAAAATGAATTTAAAACGAATTTATTAATTTTTGGTAATTTTATAAATGCGAGATTTTAATAATTCCCCAGGCTAAACCGTAGGTGATACAAATTTCTAAATGTCGTTATTATTATTTAAGACGTCGTTCTATGCAGCTAAAATGAGTTTAAATCGAATTTATTAATTTTTGGTAATTTTAAAAAAGATAGATTTTTATAATTGCCAAATTCAAAATGCGAGATTTTTATAATTCCCCAGGCTAAACCGTAGGTGATAAAAATTTCTAAATATCCTTATTATTATTTAAGACGTCGTTCTATGCAGCTAAAATGAGTTTAAGGCGAATTTATTAATTTTTGGTAATTTTAAAAAAGAGAGATTTTTATAATTGCCAGATTAAAAATGCGAGATTTTTATAATTGCCCAGGCTAAACTGTAGGAGATACAAATTTCTAAATATGCTTATTATGGTTTCAGACGTCGTTCTATGCAGCTAGAATGAATTTAAAACGAATTTATTAATTTTTGGTAATTTTATAAATGCGAGATTTTTATAATTCCCCAGGCTTAACGGTAGGTGATACAAATTTCTAAATGTCCTTATTATTATTTAAGACGTCGTTCTATGCAGCTAAAATGAGTTTAAATCGAATTTATTAATTTTTGGTAATTTTAAAAAAGAGTGATTTTTATAATTGCCAGATTAAAAATGCGAGATTTTTATAATTGCCCAGGCTAAACTGTAGGAGATACAAATTTCTAAATATGTTTATTATGGCTTCAGACGTCGTTCTATCCAGCTAAAATGAGTTTAAATCGAATTTATTAATTTTTGGTAATTTTAAAAAAGAGAGATTTTTATAACTGCCAGATCAAAAATGCGAGATTTTTATAATTGCCCAGTCTAAACCGTATGTGACAAAAATTTCTAAATATGCCTATTATTATCTAAGGCGTCGTTCTATACAGCTAAAATGAATTTAAAACGAATTTATTAATTTTTGGTAATTTTATAAATGCGAGATTTTTATAATTCCCCAGGCTAAACCGTAGGTGATACAAATTTCTAAATGTGCTTATTATTATTTAAGACGTCGTTCTATGCAGCTAAAATGAATTTAAAACGAATTTATTAATTTTTGGTAATTTTATAAATGCGAGATTTTTATAATTGCCCAGGCTAAACCGTAGGTGATACAAATTTCTAAATGAGCTTATTATTATTTAAGACGTCGTTCTACACAGCTAAAATGAGTTTAAATCGAATTTATTAATTTTTGGTAATTTTAAAAAAGAGAGATTTTTATAATTGCCAGATTAAAAATGCGAGATTTTTATAATTGCCCAGGCTAAACTGTAGGAGATACAAATTTCTAAATATGCTTATTATGGTTTCAGACGTCGTTCTATACAGCTAAAATGAGTTTAAATCGAATTTATTAATTTTTGGTAATTTTAAAAAGAGAGATTTTTATAATTGCCAGATTAAAAATGCGAGATTTTTATAATTGCCCAGGCTAAACCGTAGGAGATACAAATTTCTAAATATGCTTATTATGGTTTCAGACGTCGCTCTATGCAGCTAAAATGAATTTAAAACGAATTTATTAATTTTTGGTAATTTTATAAATGCGAGATTTTTATAATTCCCCAGGCTAAACCGTAGGTGATAAGAATTTCTAAATGTCCTTATTATTATTTAAGACGTCGTTCTATGCAGCTAAAATGAGTTTAAGCCGAATTTATTAATTTTTGGTAATTTTAAAAAAGAGAGATTTTTATAATTGCCAGATTAAAAATGCGAGATTTTTATAATTCCCCAGGCTAAACCGTAGGTGATACAAATTTCTAAATGTCATTATTATTTAAGACGTCGTTCTATGCAGCTAAAATGAGTTTAAATCGAATTTATTAATTTTTGGTAATTTTATAAATAATGCGAGATTTTTATAATAGCCCAGGCTAAACCGTAGGTGATACAAATTTCTAAATGAGTTTATTATTATTTAAGACGTCGTTCTATACAGCTAAAATGAGTTTAAATCGAATTTATTAATTTTTGGTATTTTTAAAAAAGAGATTTTTATAATTGCCAGATTAAAAATGCGAGATTTTTATAATTGCCCAGGATAAACTGTAGGAGATACAAATTTCTAAATATACTTATTATGGTTTCAGACGTCGTTCTATGCAGCTAAAATGAATTTAAAACGATTTTATTAATTTTTGGTAATTTTATAAAAGCGAGATTTTTATAATTCCCCAGGCTAAACCGTAGGTGATAAGAATTTCTAAATGTCCTTATTATTATTTAAGACGTCGTTCTATACAGCTAAAATGAGTTTAAGCCGAATTTATTAATTTTTGGTAATTTTAAAAAAGAGAGATTTTTATAATTGCCAGATTAAAAATGCTAGATTTTTATAATTGCCCAGGATAAACTGTAGGAGATACAAATTTCTAAATATACTTATTATGGTTTCAGACGTCGTTCTATGCAGCTAGAATGAATTTAAAACGAATTTATTAATTTTTGGTAATTTTATAAATGCGAGATTTTTATAATTCCCCAGGCTAAACCGTAGGTGATACAAATTTCTAAATGTCCTTATTATTATTTAAGACGTCGTTCTATGCAGCTAAAATGAGTTTAAATCGAATTTATTAATTTTTGGTAATTTTAAAAAAGAGAGATTTTTATAATTGCCAGATTAAAAATTCGAGATTTTTATAATTGCCCAGGCTAAACTGTAGGAGATACAAATTTCTAAATATGTTTATTATAGTTTCAGACGTCGTTCTATGCAGCTAAAATGAGTTTAAATCGAATTTATTAATTTTTGGTAATTTTAAAAAAGAGAGATTTTTATAATTCCCAGATTAAAAATGCGAGATTTTTATAATTGCCCAATCTAAACCGTATGTGACAAAAATTTCTAAATATGCCTATTATTATTTAAGGCGTCGTTCTATGCAGCTAAAATGAATTTAAAACGAATTTATTAATTTTTGGTAATTTTATAAATGCGAGATATTTATAATTCCCCAGGGTAAACCGTAGGTGATACAAATTTCTAAATGTGCTTATTATTATTTAAGACGTCGTTCTATGCAGCTAAAATAAATTTAAAACGAATTTATTAATTTTTGGTAATTTTATAAATGCGAGATTTTTATAATTGCCCAGGCTAAACCGTAGGTGATACAAATTTCTAAATGAGTTTATTATTATTTAAGACGTCGTTCTATACAGCTAAAATGAGTTTAAATCGAATTTATTAATTTTTGGTATTTTTAAAAAAGAGATTTTTATAATTGCCATATTAAAAATGCGAGATTTTTATAATTGCCCAGGCTAAACTGTAGGAGATACAAATTTCTAAATATACTTATTATGGTTGCAGACGTCGTTCTATGCAGCTAAAATGAATTTAAAACGAATTTATTAATTTTTGGTAATTTTATAAATGCGAGATTTTTATAATTCCCCAGGCTAAACCGTAGGTGATACAAATTTCTAAATGTCGTTATTATTATTTAAGACGTCGTTCTATGCAGCTAAAATGAGTTTAAATCGAATTTATTAATTTTTGGTAATTTTAAAAAAGATAGATTTTTATAATTGCCAAATTCAAAATGCGAGATTTTTATAATTGCCCAGGCTAAACCGTAGGAGATACATATTTCTAAATATGCTTATTATGGTTTCAGACGTCGTTCTATACAGCTAAAATGAATTTAATGCGAATTTATTAATTTTTGGTAATTTTATAAATGCGAGATTTTTATAATTCCCCAGGCTAAACCGTAGGTGATAAAAATTTCTAAATATCCTTATTATTATTTAAGACGTCGTTCTATGCAGCTAAAATGAGTTTAAGGCGAATTTATTAATTTTTGGTAATTTTAAAAAAGAGAGATTTTTATAATTGCCAGATTAAAAATGCGAGATTTTTATAATTGCCCAGGCTAAACTGTAGGAGATACAAATTTCTAAATATGCTTATTATGGTTTCAGACGTCGTTCTATGCAGCTAGAATGAATTTAAAACGAATTTATTAATTTTTGGTAATTTTATAAATGCGAGATTTTTATAATTCCCCAGGCTTAACGGTAGGTGATACAAATTTCTAAATGTCCTTATTATTATTTAAGACGTCGTTCTATGCAGCTAAAATGAGTTTAAATCGAATTTATTAATTTTTGGTAATTTTAAAAAAGAGTGATTTTTATAATTGCCAGATTAAAATGCGAGATTTTTATAATTGCCCAGGCTAAACTGTAGGAGATACAAATTTCTAAATATGTTTATTATGGCTTCAGACGTCGTTCTATCCAGCTAAAATGAGTTTAAATCGAATTTATTAATTTTTGGTAATTTTAAAAAAGAGAGATTTTTATAATTGCCAGATCAAAAATGCGAGATTTTTATAATTGCCCAGTCTAAACCGTATGTGACAAAAATTTCTAAATATGCCTATTATTATCTAAGGCGTCGTTCTATACAGCTAAAATGAATTTAAAACGAATTTATTAATTTTTGGTAATTTTATAAATGCGAGATTTTTATAATTGCCCAGGCTAAACCGTAGGTGATACAAATTTCTAAATGAGCTTATTATTATTTAAGACGTCGTTCTATACAGCTAAAATGAGTTTAAATCGAATTTATTAATTTTTGGTAATTTTAAAAAAGAGAGATTTTTATAATTGCCAGATTAAAAATGCGAGATTTTTATAATTGCCCAGGCTAAACTGTAGGAGATACAAATTTCTAAATATGCTTATTATGGTTTCAGACGTCGTTCTATACAGCTAAAATGAGTTTAAATCGAATTTATTAATTTTTGGTAATTTTAAAAAGAGAGATTTTTATAATTGCCAGATTAAAAATGCGAGATTTTTATAATTGCCCAGGCTAAACCGTAGGAGATACAAATTTCTAAATATGCTTATTATGGTTTCAGACGTCGCTCTATGCAGCTAAAATGAATTTAAAACGAATTTATTAATTTTTGGTAATTTTATAAATGCGAGATTTTTATAATTCCCCAGGCTAAACCGTAGGTGATAAGAATTTCTAAATGTCCTTATTATTATTTAAGACGTCGTTCTATGCAGCTAAAATGAGTTTAAGCCGAATTTATTAATTTTTGGTAATTTTAAAAAGAGAGATTTTTATAATTGCCAGATTAAAAATGCGAGATTTTTATAATTCCCCAGGCTAAACCGTAGGTGATACAAATTTCTAAATGTCCTTATTATTATTTAAGACGTCGTTCTATGCAGCTAAAATGAGTTTAAATCGAATTTATTAATTTTTGGTAATTTTAAAAAAGAGAGATTTTTATAATTTCCAGATTAAAAATTCGAGATTTTTATAATTGCCCAGGCTAAACTGTAGGAGATACAAATTTCTAAATATGTTTATTATAGTTTCAGACGTCGTTCTATGCAGCTAAAATGAGTTTAAATCGAATTTATTAATTTTTGGTAATTTTAAAAAAGAGAGATTTTTATAATTGCCAGATTAAAAATGCGAGATTTTTATAATTGCCCAGTCTAAACCGTATGTGACAAAAATTTCTAAATATGCCTATTATTATTTAAGGCGTCCTTCTATGCAGCTAAAATGAATTTAAAACGAATTTATTAATTTTTGGTAATTTTATAAATGCGAGATTTTTATAATTCCCCAGGGTAAACCGTAGGTGATACAAATTTCTAAATGTGCTTATTATTATTTAAGACGTCGTTCTATGCAGCTAATATGAATTTAAAACGAATTTATTAATTTTTGGTAATTTCATAAATGCGAGATTTTTATAATTGCCCAGGCTAAACCGTAGGTGATACAAATTTCTAAATGAGTTTATTATTATTTACGACGTCGTTCTATACAGCTAAAATGAGTTTAAATCGAATTTATTAATTTTTGGAATTTTTAAAAAAGATAGATTTTTATAATTGCCAAATTCAAAATGCGAGATTTTTATAATTGCCCAGGCTAAACTGTAGGAGATACAAATTTCTAAATATACTTATTATGGTTTCAGACGTCGTTCTATGCAGCTAAAATGAATTTAAAACGATTTTATTAATTTTTGGTAATTTTATAAATGCGAGATTTTTATAATTCCCCAAGCTAAACCGTAGGTGATAAGAATTTCTAAATGTCCTTATTATTATTTAAGACGTCGTTCTATGCAGCTAAAATGAGTTTAAGCCGAATTTATTAATTTTTGGTAATTTTAAAAAAGAGAGATTTTTATAATTGCCAGATTAAAAATGCGAGATTTTTCTAATTGCCCAGGCTAAACTGTAGGAGATACAAATTTCTAAATATACTTATTATGGTTTCAGACGTCGTTCTATGCAGCTAGAATGAATTTAAAACGAATTTATTAATTTTTGGTAATTTTATAAATGCGAGATTTTTATAATTCCCCAGGCTAAACCGTAGGTGATACAAATTTCTAAATGTCCTTATTATTATTTAAGACGTCGTTCTATGCAGCTAAAATGAGTTTAAATCGAATTTATTAATTTTTGGCAATTTTAAAAAAGAGAGATTTTTATAATTGCCAGATTAAAAATTCGAGATTTTTATAATTGCCCAGGCTAAACTGTAGGAGATACAAATTTCTAAATATGTTTATTATAGTTTCAGACGTCGTTCTATGCAGCTAAAATGAGTTTAAATCGAATTTATTAATTTTTGGTAATTTTAAAAAAGAGAGATTTTTATAACTGCCAGATTAAAAATGCGAGATTTTTATAATTGCCCAATCTAAACCGTATGTGACAAAAATTTCTAAATATGCCTATTATTATTTAAGGCGTCGTTCTATGCAGCTAAAATGAATTTAAAACGAATTTATTAATTTTTGGTAATTTTATAAATGCGAGATTTTTATAATTCCCCAGGGTAAACCGTAGGTGATACAAATTTCTAAATGTGCTTATTATTATTTAAGACGTCTTTCTATGCAGCTAAAATAAATTTAAAACGAATTTATTAATTTTTGGTAATTTTATAAATGCGAGATTTTTATAATTGCCCAGGCTAAACCGTAGGTGATACAAATTTCTAAATGAGTTTATTATTATTTAAGACGTCGTTCTATACAGCTAAAATGAGTTTAAATCGAATTTATTAATTTTTGGTATTTTTAAAAAAGAGATTTTTATAATTGCCATATTAAAAATGCGAGATTTTTATAATTGCCCAGGCTAAACTGTAGGAGATACAAATTTCTAAATATACTTATTATGGTTGCAGACGTCGTTCTATGCAGCTAAAATGAATTTAAAACGAATTTATTAATTTTTGGTAATTTTATAAATGCGAGATTTTTATAATTCCCCAGGCTAAACCGTAGGTGATACAAATTTCTAAATGTCGTTATTATTATTTAAGACGTCGTTCTATGCAGCTAAAATGAGTTTAAATCGAATTTATTAATTTTTGGTAATTTTAAAAAAGATAGATTTTTATAATTGCCAAATTCAAAATGCGAGATTTTTATAATTGCCCAGGCTAAACCGTAGGAGATACATATTTCTAAATATGCTTATTATGGTTTCAGACGTCGTTCTATACAGCTAAAATGAATTTAATGCGAATTTATTAATTTTTGGTAATTTTATAAATGCGAGATTTTTATAATTCCCCAGGCTAAACCGTAGGTGATAAAAATTTCTAAATATCCTTATTATTATTTAAGACGTCGTTCTATGCAGCTAAAATGAGTTTAAGGCGAATTTATTAATTTTTGGTAATTTTAAAAAAGAGAGATTTTTATAATTGCCAGATTAAAAATGCGAGATTTTTATAATTGCCCAGGCTAAACTGTAGGAGATACAAATTTCTAAATATGCTTATTATGGTTTCAGACGTCGTTCTATGCAGCTAGAATGAATTTAAAACGAATTTATTAATTTTTGGTAATTTTATAAATGCGAGATTTTTATAATTCCCCAGGCTTAACGGTAGGTGATACAAATTTCTAAATGTCCTTATTATTATTTAAGACGTCGTTCTATGCAGCTAAAATGAGTTTAAATCGAATTTATTAATTTTTGGTAATTTTAAAAAAGAGTGATTTTTATAATTGCCAGATTAAAATGCGAGATTTTTATAATTGCCCAGGCTAAACTGTAGGAGATACAAATTTCTAAATATGTTTATTATGGCTTCAGACGTCGTTCTATCCAGCTAAAATGAGTTTAAATCGAATTTATTAATTTTTGGTAATTTTAAAAAAGAGAGATTTTTATAATTGCCAGATCAAAAATGCGAGATTTTTATAATTGCCCAGTCTAAACCGTATGTGACAAAAATTTCTAAATATGCCTATTATTATCTAAGGCGTCGTTCTATACAGCTAAAATGAATTTAAAACGAATTTATTAATTTTTGGTAATTTTATAAATGCGAGATTTTTATAATTGCCCAGGCTAAACCGTAGGTGATACAAATTTCTAAATGAGCTTATTATTATTTAAGACGTCGTTCTATACAGCTAAAATGAGTTTAAATCGAATTTATTAATTTTTGGTAATTTTAAAAAAGAGAGATTTTTATAATTGCCAGATTAAAAATGCGAGATTTTTATAATTGCCCAGGCTAAACTGTAGGAGATACAAATTTCTAAATATGCTTATTATGGTTTCAGACGTCGTTCTATACAGCTAAAATGAGTTTAAATCGAATTTATTAATTTTTGGTAATTTTAAAAAGAGAGATTTTTATAATTGCCAGATTAAAAATGCGAGATTTTTATAATTGCCCAGGCTAAACCGTAGGAGATACAAATTTCTAAATATGCTTATTATGGTTTCAGACGTCGCTCTATGCAGCTAAAATGAATTTAAAACGAATTTATTAATTTTTGGTAATTTTATAAATGCGAGATTTTTATAATTCCCCAGGCTAAACCGTAGGTGATAAGAATTTCTAAATGTCCTTATTATTATTTAAGACGTCGTTCTATGCAGCTAAAATGAGTTTAAGCCGAATTTATTAATTTTTGGTAATTTTAAAAAGAGAGATTTTTATAATTGCCAGATTAAAAATGCGAGATTTTTATAATTCCCCAGGCTAAACCGTAGGTGATACAAATTTCTAAATGTCCTTATTATTATTTAAGACGTCGTTCTATGCAGCTAAAATGAGTTTAAATCGAATTTATTAATTTTTGGTAATTTTAAAAAAGAGAGATTTTTATAATTTCCAGATTAAAAATTCGAGATTTTTATAATTTCCCAGGCTAAACTGTAGGAGATACAAATTTCTAAATATGTTTATTATAGTTTCAGACGTCGTTCTATGCAGCTAAAATGAGTTTAAATCGAATTTATTAATTTTTGGTAATTTTAAAAAAGAGAGATTTTTATAATTGCCCAGTCTAAACCGTAGGTGATACAAATTTCTAAATGTGCTTATTATTATTTAAGACGTCGTTCTATGCAGCTAAAATGAATTTAAAACGAATTTATTAATTTTTGGTAATTTCATAAATGCGAGATTTTTATAATTGCCCAGGCTAAACCGTAGGTGATACAAATTTCTAAATGAGTTTATTATTATTTACGACGTCGTTCTATACAGCTAAAATGAGTTTAAATCGAATTTATTAATTTTTGGAATTTTTAAAAAAGATAGATTTTTATAATTGCCAAATTCAAAATGCGAGATTTTTATAATTGCCCAGGCTAAACTGTAGGAGATACAAATTTCTAAATATACTTATTATGGTTTCAGACGTCGTTCTATGCAGCTAAAATGAATTTAAAACGATTTTATTAATTTTTGGTAATTTTATAAATGCGAGATTTTTATAATTCCCCAAGCTAAACCGTAGGTGATAAGAATTTCTAAATGTCCTTATTATTATTTAAGACGTCGTTCTATGCAGCTAAAATGAGTTTAAGCCGAATTTATTAATTTTTGGTAATTTTAAAAAAGAGAGATTTTTATAATTGCCAGATTAAAAATGCGAGATTTTTCTAATTGCCCAGGCTAAACTGTAGGAGATACAAATTTCTAAATATACTTATTATGGTTTCAGACGTCGTTCTATGCAGCTAGAATGAATTTAAAACGAATTTATTAATTTTTGGTAATTTTATAAATGCGAGATTTTTATAATTCCCCAGGCTAAACCGTAGGTGATACAAATTTCTAAATGTCCTTATTATTATTTAAGACGTCGTTCTATGCAGCTAAAATGAGTTTAAATCGAATTTATTAATTTTTGGTAATTTTAAAAAAGAGAGATTTTTATAATTGCCAGATTAAAAATTCGAGATTTTTATAATTGCCCAGGCTAAACTGTAGGAGATACAAATTTCTAAATATGTTTATTATAGTTTCAGACGTCGTTCTATGCAGCTAAAATGAGTTTAAATCGAATTTATTAATTTTTGGTAATTTTAAAAAAGAGAGATTTTTATAACTGCCAGATTAAAAATGCGAGATTTTTATAATTGCCCAATCTAAACCGTATGTGACAAAAATTTCTAAATATGCCTATTATTATTTAAGGCGTCGTTCTATGCAGCTAAAATGAATTTAAAACGAATTTATTAATTTTTGGTAATTTTATAAATGCGAGATTTTTATAATTCCCCAGGGTAAACCGTAGGTGATACAAATTTCTAAATGTGCTTATTATTATTTAAGACGTCTTTCTATGCAGCTAAAATTAATTTAAAACGAATTTATTAATTTTTGGTAATTTTATAAATGCGAGATTTTTATAATTGCCCAGGCTAAACCGTAGGTGATACAAATTTCTAAATGAGTTTATTATTATTTAAGACGTCGTTCTATACAGCTAAAATGAGTTTAAATCGAATTTATTAATTTTTGGTATTTTTAAAAAAGAGATTTTTATAATTGCCAGATTAAAAATGCGAGATTTTTATAATTGCCCAGGCTAAACTGTAGGAGATACAAATTTCTAAATATACTTATTATGGTTTCAGACGTCGTTCTATGCAGCTAAAATGAATTTAAAACGAATTTATTAATTTTTGGTAATTTTATAAATGCGAGATTTTTAGAATTCCCCAGGCTAAACCGTAGGTGATAC
Source organism: Melanotus villosus (assembly GCA_963082815.1). Classification (NCBI taxonomy): domain Eukaryota; kingdom Metazoa; phylum Arthropoda; class Insecta; order Coleoptera; family Elateridae; genus Melanotus; species Melanotus villosus. Next base: position 18,154,085 of record OY720427.1, read on the forward strand.
AAATTTCTAAATGTCGTTATTATTATTTAAGACGTCGTTCTATGCAGCTAAAATGAGTTTAAATCGAATTTATTAATTTTTGGTAATTTTAAAAAAGAGAAATTTTTATAATTGCCAGATTTAAAATTCCTGATTTTTATAATTGCCCAGGCTAAACTGTAGGAGATACAAATTTCTAAATATGCTTATTATGGTTTCAGACGTCGTTCTATGCAGCTAAAATGAATTTAAAACGAATTTATTAATTTTTGGTAATTTTATAAATGCGAGATTTTTATAATTCCCCAGGCTAAACCGTAGGTGATACAAATTTCTAAATGTCTTTATTATTATTTAAGACGTCGTTCTATGCAGCTAAAATGAGTTTAAATCGAATTTATAAATTTTTGGTAATTTTAAAAAAGAGGGATTTTTATAATTGCCAGATTAAAAATGCGAGATTTTTATAATTGCCCAGGCTAAACTGTAGGAGATACAAATTTCTAAATATGCTTATTGTGGTTTCAGGCGTCGTTCTATGCAGCTAAAATGAATTTAAAACGAATTTATTAATTTTTGGTAATTTTATAAATGCGAGATTTTTATAATTCCCCAGGCTAAACCGTAGGTGATACAAATTTCTGAATGTCATTATTATTTAAGACGTCGTTCTATGCAGCTAAAATGAGTTTAAATCGAATTTATTAATTTTTGGTAATTTTAAAAAAAGAGAGATTTTTATATTTGCCAGATTAAAAATGCGAGATTTTTATAATTGCCCAGGCTAAACTGTAGGAGATACAAATTTCTAAATATGCTTATTATGGGTTCAGGCGTCGTTCTATGCAGCTAAAATGAGTTTAATTCGAATTTATTAATTTTTGGTAATTTTAAAAAAGAGAGATTTTTATTATTGCCAGATTAAAAATGCGAGATTTTTATAATTGCCCAGGCTAAACTGTAGGAGATACACATTTCTAAATATGCTTTTTATGGTTTCAGACGTCGTTCTATGCAGCTAAAATGAATTTAAAACGAATTTATTAATTTTTGGTAATTTTATAAATGCGGGATTTTTATAATTCCCCAGGCTAAACCGTAGGTGATAAAAATTTCTAAATGTCCTTATTATTATTTAAGACGTCGTTCTATGCAGTTAAAATGAGTTTAAAACGAATTTATTAATTTTTGGTAATTTTATAAATGCGAGATTTTTATAATTCCCCAGGCTAAACCGTAGGTGATAAAAATTTCTAAATGTCCATATTATTATTTAAGACGTCGTTCTATGCAGCTAAAATGAATTTAAAACGAATTTATTAATTTTTGGTAAGTTTATAAATGCGAGATTTTTATAATTGCCCAGGCTAAACCATAGGTGATACAAATATCTAAATGAGTTTATTATTATTTAAGACGTCGTTCTATACAGCTAAAATGAGTTTAAATCGAATTTATTAATTTTCGGTATTTTTAAAAAAGAGAGATTTTTATAATTGCCAGATTAAAATTGCGAGATTTTTATAATTGCCCAGGCTAAACTGTAGGAGATACAAATTTTTAAATATGCTTATTATGGTTTCAGACGTCGTTCTATACAGCTAAAATGAGTTTAAATCGAATTTATTAATTTTTGGTAATTTTAAAAAAGAGAGATTTTTATAATTGCCAGATTAAAAATGCGAGATTTTTATAATTGCCCGGGCTAAACTGTAGGTGATACAAATTTCTAAATATGCTTATTATGGTTTCAGACGTCGTTCTATGCAGCTAAAATGAATTTAACACGAATTTATTAATTTTTGGTAATTTTATAAATGCGAGATTTTTATAATTCTCCAGGCTAAACCGTAGGTGATACAAATTTCTAAATGTCTTTATTATTATTTAAGACGTCGTTCTATGCAGCTAAAATGAGTTTAAATCGAATTTATTAATTTTTGGTAATTTTAAAAAAGAGAGATTTTTATAATTGCCAGATTAAAAATGCGAGATTTTTATAATTGCCCAGGCTAAACTGTAGGAGATACAAATTTCTAAATATGCTTATTATGGTTTCAGACGTCGTTCTATGCAGCTAAAATGAGTTTAAATCGAATTTATTAATTTTTGGTAGTTTTATAAATGCGAGATTTTTATAATTCCCCAGGCTAAACCGTAGGTGAAAAAAATTTCTAAATGTCCTTATTATTATTTAAGACGTCGTTCTATGCAGCTAAAATGAGTTTAAGCCGAATTTATTAATTTTTGGCAATTTTATAAATGCGAGATTTTTATAATTCCCCAGGCTAAACCGTAGGTGATAAAAATTTCTAAATGTCATTATTATTTAAGACGTCGTTCTATGCAGCTAAAATGAGTTTAAGCCGAATTTATTAATTTTTGGTAATTTTAAAAAAGAGAGACTTTTATAATTGCTAGATTAAAAATGCGTGATTTTTATAATTGCCCAGGCTAAACTGTAGGAGATACAAATTTCTAAATATGCTTATTATGGTTTCAGACGTCGTTCTATGCAGCTAGAATGAATTTAAAACGAATTTATTAATTTTTGGTAATTTTATAAATGCGAGATTTTTATAATTCCCCAGGCTAAACCGTAGGTGATACAAATTTCTAAATGTCCTTATTATTATTTAAGACGTCGTTCTATGCAGCTAAAATGAGTTTAAATCGAATTTATTAATTTTTGGTATTTTTAAAAAAGAGAGATTTTTATAATTGCCAGATTAAAAATGCAAGATTTTCATAATTGCCCAAGCTAAACTGTAGGAGATACAAATTTCTAAATATGCTTATTATGGTTTCAGACGTCGTTCTATACAGCTAAAATGAGTTTAAATCGAATTTATTAATTTTTGGTAATTTTAGAAATGCGAGATTTTTATAATTGCCCAGGCTAAACCGTAGGTGATACAAATTTCTAAATGATTTTATTATTATTTAAGACGTCGATCTATACAGCTAAAATGAGTTTAAATCGAATTTATTAATTTTTGGTATTTTTAAAAAAGAGAGATTTTTATAATTGCCAGATTAAAAATGCGAGATTTTTGTAATTGCCCAGGCTAAACTGTAGGAGATACAAATTTCTAAATATGCTTATTATGGTTTCAGACGTCGGTTCTATGCAGCTAAAATGAATTTAAAACGAATTTATTAATTTTTGGTAATTTTATAAATGCGAGATTTTTATAATTGCCCATGCTAAACCGTAGGTGATACAAATTTCTAAATGAGTTTATTATTATTTAAGACGTCGTTCTATACAGCTAAAATGAGTTTAAATCGAATTTATTAATTTTTGGTAATTTTAAAAAAGAGAGATTTTTATAATTGCCAGATTAAAAATGCGAGATTTTTATAATTGCCCAAGCTAAACTGTAGGAGATACAAATTTCTAGATATGCTTATTATGGTTTCAGACGTCGTTCTATACAGCTAAAATGAGTTTAAATCGAATTTATTAATTTTTGGTAATTTTAAAAAAGAGAGATTTTTATAATTGCCAGATAAAAATGCGAGATTTTTATAATTGCCCAGGCTAAACTGTAGGAGATACAAATTTCTAAATATGCTTATTATGGTTTCAGACGTCGTTCTATGCAGCTAAAATGAATTTAAAACGAATTTATTAATTTTTGTTAATTTTATAAATGCGAGATTTTTATAATTCCCCAGGATAAACCGTAGGTGATACAAATTTCTAAATGTGCTTATTATTATTTAAGACGTCGTTCTATACAGCTAAAATGAATTTAAAACGAATTTATTAATTTTTGGTAATTTTATAAATGCGAGATTTTTATAATTGCCCAGGCTAAACCGTAGGTGATACAAATTTCTAAATGAGTTTATTATTATTAAAGACGTCGTTCTATACAGCTAAAATGAGTTTAAATCGAATGTATTAATTTTTGGTAATTTTAAAAAAGAGAGATTTTTATAATTGCCAGATTAAAAATGCGAGATTTTTATAATTGCCCAGGCTAAACTGTAGGAGATACAAATTTCTAAATATGCTTATTATGGTTTCAGACGTCGTTCTATGCAGCTAAAATGAATTTAAAACGAATTTATTAATTTTTGGTAATTTTATAAATGCGAGATTTTTATAATTCTCCAGGCTAAACCGTAGGTGATACAAATTTCTAAATGTCTTTATTATTATTTAAGACGTCGTTCTATGCAGCTAAAATGAGTTTAAATCGAATTTATTAATTTTTGGTAATTTTAAAAACAGAGATTTTTATAATTGCCAGATAACAAATGCGAGATTTTTATAATTGCCCAGGCTAAACTGTAGGTGATACAAATTTCTAAATATGCTTATTATGGTTTCAGACGTCGTTCTATACAGCTAAAATGAATTTAAAACGAATTTATTAATTTTTGGTAATTTTATAAATGCGAGATTTTTATAATTCTCCAGGCTAAACCGTAGGTGATACAAATTTCTAAATGTCTTTATTATTATTTAAGACGTCGTTCTATGCAGCTAAAATGAGTTTAAATCGAATTTATTAATTTTTGGTAATTTTAAAAAAGAGAGATTTTTATAATTGCCAGATTAAAAATTCGAGATTTTTATAATTGCCCAGGCTAAACTGTAGGAGATACAAATTTCTAAATATGCTTATTATGGTTTCAGGCGTCGTTCTATGCAGCTAAAATAAATTTAAAACGAATTTATTAATTTTTGGTAATTTTATAAATGCGAGATTTTTATAATTCCCCAGGCTAAACCGTAGGTGATAAAAATTTCTAAATGTCCTTATTATTATTTAAGACGTCGTTCGATACAGCTAAAATGAGTTTAAAACGAATTTATTAATTTTTGGTAATTTTATAAATGCGAGATTTTTATAATTGCCAAGGCTAAACCGTAGGTGATACAAATTTCTAAATGAGTTTATTATTATTTAAGACGTCGTTCTATACAGCTAAAATGAGTTTAAATCGAATGTATTAATTTTTGGTAATTTTAAAAAAGAGAGATTTTTATAATTGCCAGATTAAAAATGCGAGGTTTTTATAATTGCCCAGGCTAAACTGTAGGAGATACAAATTTCTAAATATGCTTATTATGGTTTCAGACGTCGTTCTATGCAGCTAAAATGAATTTAAAACGAATTTATTAATTTTTGGTAATTTTATAAATGCGGGATTTTTATAATTCCCCAGGCTAAACCGTAGGTGATAAAAATTTCTAAATGTCCTTATTATTATTTAAGACGTCGTTCTATGCAGTTAAAATGAGTTTAAAACGAATTTATTAATTTTTGGTAATTTTATAAATGCGAGATTTTTATAATTCCCCAGGCTAAACCGTAGGTGATAAAAATTTCTAAATGTCCATATTATTATTTAAGACGTCGTTCTATGCAGCTAAAATGAATTTAAAACGAATTTATTAATTTTTGGTAAGTTTATATATGCGAGATTTTTATAATTGCCCAGGCTAAACCATAGGTGATACAAATATCTAAATGAGTTTATTATTATTTAAGACGTCGTTCTATACAGCTAAAATGAGTTTAAATCGAATTTATTAATTTTCGGTATTATTAAAAAAGAGAGATTTTTATAATTGCCAGATTAAAATTGCGAGATTTTTATAATTGCCCAGGCTAAACTGTAGGAGATACAAATTTCTAAATATGCTTATTATGGTTTCAGACGTCGTTCTATGCAGCTAAAATGAATTTAACACGAATTTATTAAGTTTTGGTAATTTTATAAATGCGAGATTTTTATAATTCTCCAGTCTAAACCGTAGGTGATACAAATTTCTAAATGTCTTTATTATTATTTAAGACGTCGTTCTATGCAGCTAAAATGAGTTTAAATCGAATTTATTAATTTTTGGTAATTTTAAAAAAGAGAGATTTTTATAATTGCCAGATTAAAAATGCGAGATTTTTATAATTGCCCAGGCTAAACTGTAGGAGATACAAATTTCTAAATATGCTTATTATGGTTTCAGACGTCGTTCTATGCAGCTAAAATGAGTTTAAATCGAATTTATTAATTTTTGGTAGTTTTATAAATGCGAGATTTTTATAATTCCCCAGGCTAAACCGTAGGTGAAAAAAATTTCTAAATGTCCTTATTATTATTTAAGACGTCGTTCTATGCAGCTAAAATGAGTTTAAGCCGAATTTATTAATTTTTGGTAATTTTATAAATGCGAGATTTTTATAATTCCCCAGGCTAAACCGTAGGTGATAAAAATTTCTAAATGTCCTTATTATTATTTAAGACGTCGTTCTATGCAGCTAAAATGAGTTTAAGCCGAATTTATTAATTTTTGGTAATTTTAAAAAAGAGAGACTTTTATAATTGCTAGATTAAAAATGCGTGATTTTTATAATTGCCCAGGCTAAACTGTAGGAGATACAAATTTCTAAATATGCTTATTATGGTTTCAGACGTCGTTCTATGCAGCTAGAATGAATTTAAAACGAATTTATTAATTTTTGGATATTTTATAAATGCGAGATTTTTATAATTCCCCAGGCTAAACCGTAGGTGATACAAATTTCTAAATGTCCTTATTATTATTTAAGACGTCGTTCGATGCAGCTAAAATGAGTTTAAATCGAATTTATTAATTTTTGGTATTTTTAAAAAAGAGAGATTTTTATATTTGCCAGATTAAAAATGCGAGATTTTTATAATTGCCCAGGCTAAACTGTAGGAGATACAAATTTCTAAATATGCTTATTATGGGTTCAGACGTCGTTCTATGCAGCTAAAATGAGTTTAATTCGAATTTATTAATTTTTGGTAATTTTAAAAAAGAGAGATTTTTATTATTGCCAGATTAAAAATGCGAGATTTTTATAATTGCCCAGGCTAAACTGTAGGAGATACACATTTCTAAATATGCTTATTATGGTTTCAGACGTCGTTCTATGCAGCTAAAATGAATTTAAAACGAATTTATTAATTTTTGGTAATTTTATAAATGCGAGATTTTTATAATTCCCCAGGCTAAACCGTAGGTGATACAAATTTCAAAATGTCCTTATTATTACTTAAGACGTCGTTCTATGCAGCTAAAATGAGTTTAAATCGAATTTATTAATTTTTGGTAATTTTAAAAAAGAGAGATTTTTATAATTGCCAGATTAAAAATGCGAGGTTTTTATAATTGCCCAGGCTAAACTGTAGGAGATACAAATTTCTAAATATGCTTATTATGGTTTCAGACGTCGTTCTATGCAGCTAAAATGAATTTAAAACGAATTTATTAATTTTTGGTAATTTTATAAATGCGGGATTTTTATAATTCCCCAGGCTAAACCGTAGGTGATAAAAATTTCTAAATGTCCTTATTATTATTTAAGACGTCGTTCTATGCAGTTAAAATGAGTTTAAAACGAATTTATTAATTTTTGGTAATTTTATAAATGCGAGATTTTTATAATTCCCCAGGCTAAACCGTAGGTGATAAAAATTTCTAAATGTCCATATTATTATTTAAGACGTCGTTCTATGCAGCTAAAATGAATTTAAAACGAATTTATTAATTTTTGGTAAGTTTATATATGCGAGATTTTTATAATTGCCCAGGCTAAACCATAGGTGATACAAATATCTAAATGAGTTTATTATTATTTAAGACGTCGTTCTATACAGCTAAAATGAGTTTAAATCGAATTTATTAATTTTCGGTATTATTAAAAAAGAGAGATTTTTATAATTGCCAGATTAAAATTGCGAGATTTTTATAATTGCCCAGGCTAAACTGTAGGAGATACAAATTTTTAAATATGCTTATTATGGTTTCAGACGTCGTTCTATACAGCTAAAATGAGTTTAAATCGAATTTATTAATTTTTGGTAATTTTAAAAAAGAGAGATTTTTATAATTGCCAGATTAAAAATGCGAGATTTTTATAATTGCCCGGGCTAAACTGTAGATGATACAAATTTCTAAATATGCTTATTATGGTTTCAGACGTCGTTCTATGCAGCTAAAATGAATTTAACACGAATTTATTAAGTTTTGGTAATTTTATAAATGCGAGATTTTTATAATTCTCCAGGCTAAACCGTAGGTGATACAAATTTCTAAATGTCTTTATTATTATTTAAGACGTCGTTCTATGCAGCTAAAATGAGTTTAAATCGAATTTATTAATTTTTGGTAATTTTAAAAAAGAGAGATTTTTATAATTGCCAGATTAAAAATGCGAGATTTTTATAATTGCCCAGGCTAAACTGTAGGAGATACAAATTTCTAAATATGCTTATTATGGTTTCAGACGTCGTTCTATGCAGCTAAAATGAGTTTAAATCGAATTTATTAATTTTTGGTAGTTTTATAAATGCGAGATTTTTATAATTCCCCAGGCTAAACCGTAGGTGAAAAAAATTTCTAAATGTCCTTATTATTATTTAAGACGTCGTTCTATGCAGCTAAAATGAGTTTAAGCCGAATTTATTAATTTTTGGTAATTTTATAAATGCGAGATTTTTATAATTCCCCAGGCTAAACCGTAGGTGATAAAAATTTCTAAATGTCCTTATTATTATTTAAGACGTCGTTCTATGCAGCTAAAATGAGTTTAAGCCGAATTTATTAATTTTTGGTAATTTTAAAAAAGAGAGACTTTTATAATTGCTAGATTAAAAATGCGTGATTTTTATAATTGCCCAGGCTAAACTGTAGGAGATACAAATTTCTAAATATGCTTATTATGGTTTCAGACGTCGTTCTATGCAGCTAGAATGAATTTAAAACGAATTTATTAATTTTTGGATATTTTATAAATGCGAGATTTTTATAATTCCCCAGGCTAAACCGTAGGTGATACAAATTTCTAAATGTCCTTATTATTATTTAAGACGTCGTTCTATGCAGCTAAAATGAGTTTAAATCGAATTTATTAATTTTTGGTATTTTTAAAAAAGAGAGATTTTTATATTTGCCAGATTAAAAATGCGAGATTTTTATAATTGCCCAGGCTAAACTGTAGGAGATACAAATTTCTAAATATGCTTATTATGGGTTCAGACGTCGTTCTATGCAGCTAAAATGAGTTTAATTCGAATTTATTAATTTTTGGTAATTTTAAAAAAGAGAGATTTTTATTATTGCCAGATTAAAAATGCGAGATTTTTATAATTGCCCAGGCTAAACTGTAGGAGATACACATTTCTAAATATGCTTTTTATGGTTTCAGACGTCGTTCTATGCAGCTAAAATGAATTTAAAACGAATTTATTAATTTTTGGTAATTTTATAAATGCGGGATTTTTATAATTCCCCAGGCTAAACCGTAGGTGATAAAAATTTCTAAATGTCCTTATTATTATTTAAGACGTCGTTCTATGCAGTTAAAATGAGTTTAAAACGAATTTATTAATTTTTGGTAATTTTATAAATGCGAGATTTTTATAATTCCCCAGGCTAAACCGTAGGTGATAAAAATTTCTAAATGTCCATATTATTATTTAAGACGTCGTTCTATGCAGCTAAAATGAATTTAAAACGAATTTATTAATTTTTGGTAAGTTTATAAATGCGAGATTTTTATAATTGCCCAGGCTAAACCATAGGTGATACAAATATCTAAATGAGTTTATTATTATTTAAGACGTCGTTCTATACAGCTAAAATGAGTTTAAATCGAATTTATTAATTTTCGGTATTTTTAAAAAAGAGAGATTTTTATAATTGCCAGATTAAAATTGCGAGATTTTTATAATTGCCCAGGCTAAACTGTAGGAGATACAAATTTTTAAATATGCTTATTATGGTTTCAGTCGTCGTTCTATACAGCTAAAATGAGTTTAAATCGAATTTATTAATTTTTGGAATTTTAAAAAAGAGAGATTTTTATAATTGCCAGATTAAAAATGCGAGATTTTTATAATTGCCCGGGCTAAACTGTAGGTGATACAAATTTCTAAATATGCTTATTATGGTTTCAGACGTCGTTCTATGCAGCTAAAATGAATTTAACACGAATTTATTAATTTTTGGTAATTTTATAAATGCGAGATTTTTATAATTCTCCAGGCTAAACCGTAGGTGATACAAATTTCTAAATGTCTTTATTATTATTTAAGACGTCGTTCTATGCAGCTAAAATGAGTTTAAATCGAATTTATTAATTTTTGGTAATTTTAAAAAAGAGAGATTTTTATAATTGCCAGATTAAAAATGCGAGATTTTTATAATTGCCCAGGCTAAACTGTAGGAGATACAAATTTCTAAATATGCTTATTATGGTTTCAGACGTCGTTCTATGCAGCTAAAATGAGTTTAAATCGAATTTATTAATTTTTGGTAGTTTTATAAATGCGAGATTTTTATAATTCCCCAGGCTAAACCGTAGGTGAAAAAAATTTCTAAATGTCCTTATTATTATTTAAGACGTCGTTCTATGCAGCTAAAATGAGTTTAAGCCGAATTTATTAATTTTTGGCAATTTTATAAATGCGAGATTTTTATAATTCCCCAGGCTAAACCGTAGGTGATAAAAATTTCTAAATATCCTTATTATTATTTAAGACGTCGTTCTATGCAGCTAAAATGAGTTTAAGCCGAATTTATTAATTTTTGGTAATTTTAAAAAAGAGAGACTTTTATAATTGCTAGATTAAAAATGCGTGATTTTTATAATTGCCCAGGCTAAACTGTAGGAGATACAAATTTCTAAATATGCTTATTATGGTTTCAGACGTCGTTCTATGCAGCTAGAATGAATTTAAAACGAATTTATTAATTTTTGGTAATTTTATAAATGCGAGATTTTTATAATTCCCCAGGCTAAACCGTAGGTGATACAAATTTCTAAATGTCCTTATTATTATTTAAGACGTCGTTCTATGCAGCTAAAATGAGTTTAAATCGAATTTATTAATTTTTGGTAATTTTATAAAAGAGAGATTTTTATAATTGCCAGATTAAAAATGCGAGATTTTTATAATTGCCCGGGCTAAACTGTAGGTGATACAAATTTCTAAATATGCTTATTATGGTTTCAGACGTCGTTCTATGCAGCTAAAATGAATTTAACACGAATTTATTAATTTTTGGTAATTTTATATATGCGAGATTTTTATAATTCTCCAGGCTAAACCGTAGGTGATACAAATTTCTAAATGTCTTTATTATTATTTAAGACGTCGTTCTATGCAGCTAAAATGAGTTTAAATCGAATTTATTAATTTTTGGTAATTTTAAAAAAGAGAGATTTTTATAATTGCCAGATTAAAAATGCGAGATTTTTATAATTGCCCAGGCTAAACTGTAGGAGATACAAATTTCTAAATATGCTTATTATGGTTTCAGACGTCGTTCTATGCAGCTAAAATGAGTTTAAATCGAATTTATTAATTTTTGGTAGTTTTATAAATGCGAGATTTTTATAATTCCCCAGGCTAAACCGTAGGTGAAAAAAATTTCTAAATGTCCTTATTATTATTTAAGACGTCGTTCTATGCAGCTAAAATGAGTTTAAGCCGAATTTATTAATTTTTGGCATTTTTATAAATGCGAGATTTTTATAATTCCCCAGGCTAAACCGTAGGTGATAAAAATTTCTAAATGTCCTTATTATTATTTAAGACGTTGTTCTATGCAGCTAAAATGAGTTTAAGCCGAATTTATTAATTTTTGGTAATTTTAAAAAAGAGAGACTTTTATAATTGCTAGATTAAAAATGCGTGATTTTTATAATTGCCCAGGCTAAACTGTAGGAGATACAAATTTCTAAATATGCTTATTATGGTTTCAGACGTCGTTCTATGCAGCTAAAATGAATTTAAAACGAATTTATTAATTTTTGTTAATTTTATAAATGCGAGATTTTTATAATTCCCCAGGATAAACCGTAGGTGATACAAATTTCTAAATGTGCTTATTATTATTTAAGACGTCGTTCTATACAGCTAAAATGAATTTAAAACGAATTTATTAATTTTTGGTAATTTTATAAATGCGAGATTTTTATAATTGCCCAGGCTAAACCGTAGGTGATACAAATTTCTAAATGAGTTTATTATTATTTAAGACGTCGTTCTATACAGCTAAAATGAGTTTAAATCGAATGTATTAATTTTTGGTAATTTTAAAAAAGAGAGATTTTTATAATTGCCAGATTAAAAATGCGAGATTTTTATAATTGCCCAGGCTAAACTGTAGGAGATACAAATTTCTAAATATGCTTATTATGGTTTCAGACGTCGTTCTATGCAGCTAAAATGAATTTAAAACGAATTTATTAATTTTTGGTAATTTTATAAATGCGAGATTTTTATAATTCCCCAGGCTAAACCGTAGGTGATACAAATTTCAAAATGTCCTTATTATTACTTAAGACGTCGTTCTATGCAGGTAAAATGAGTTTAAATCGAATTTATTAATTTTTGGTAATTTTAAAAAAGAGAGATTTTTATAATTGCCAGATTAAAAATGCGAGGTTTTTATAATTGCCCAGGCTAAACTGTAGGAGATACAAATTTCTAAATATGCTTATTATGGTTTCAGACGTCTTTCTATGCAGCTAAAATGAATTTAAAACGAATTTATTAATTTTTGGTAATTTTATAAATGCGAGATTTTTATAATTCTCCAGGCTAAACCGTAGGTGATACAAATTTCTAAATGTCTTTATTATTATTTAAGACGTCGTTCTATGCAGCTAAAATGAGTTTAAATCGAATTTATTAATTTTTGGTAATTTTAAAAACAGAGATTTTTATAATTGCCAGATAACAAATGCGAGATTTTTATAATTGCCCAGGCTAAACTGTAGGTGATACAAATTTCTAAATATGCTTATTATGGTTTCAGACGTCGTTCTATACAGCTAAAATGAATTTAAAACGAATTTATTAATTTTTGGTAATTTTATAAATGCGAGATTTTTATAATTCTCCAGGCTAAACCGTAGGTGATACAAATTTCTAAATGTCTTTATTATTATTTAAGACGTCGTTCTATACAGCTAAAATGAGTTTAAATCGAATTTATTAATTTTTGGTAATTTTAAAAAAGAGAGATTTTTATAATTGCCAGATTAAAAATGCGAGATTTTTATAATTGCCCAGGCTAAACTGTAGGAGATACAAATTTCTAAATATGCTTATTATGGTTTCAGGCGTCGTTCTATGCAGCTAAAATAAATTTAAAACGAATTTATTAATTTTTGGTAATTTTATAAATGCGAGATTTTTATAATTGCCCAGGCTAAACCGTAGGTGATACAAATTTCTAAATGAGTTTATTATTATTTAAGACGTCGTTCTATACAGCTAAAATGAGTTTAAATCGAATGTATTAATTTTTGGTAATTTTAAAAAAGAGAGATTTTTATAATTGCCAGATTAAAAATGCGAGATTTTTATAATTGCCCAGGCTAAACTGTAGGAGATACAAATTTCTAAATATGCTTATTATGGTTTCAGACGTCGTTCTATGCAGCTAAAATGAATTTAAAACGAATTTATTAATTTTTGGTAATTTTATAAATGCGAGATTTTTATAATTCCCCAGGCTAAACCGTAGGTGATAAAAATTTCTAAATGTCCTTATTATTATTTAAGACGTCGTTCGATACAGCTAAAATGAGTTTAAAACGAATTTATTAATTTTTGGTAATTTTATAAATGCGAGATTTTTATAATTGCCCAGGCTAAACCGTAGGTGATACAAATTTCTAAATGAGTTTATTATTATTTAAGACGTCGTTCTATACAGCTAAAATGAGTTTAAATCGAATGTATTAATTTTTGGTAATTTTAAAAAAGAGAGATTTTTATAATTGCCAGATTAAAAATGCGAGATTTTTATAATTGCCCAGGCTAAACTGTAGGAGATACAAATTTCTAAATATGCTTATTATGGTTTCAGACGTCGTTCTATGCAGCTAAAATGAATTTAAAACGAATTTATTAATTTTTGGTAATTTTATAAATGCGAGATTTTTATAATTCCCCAGGCTAAACCGTAGGTGATACAAATTTCAAAATGTCCTTATTATTACTTAAGACGTCGTTCTATGCAGCTAAAATGAGTTTAAATCGAATTTATTAATTTTTGGTAATTTTAAAAAAGAGAGATTTTTATAATTGCCAGATTAAAAATGCGAGGTTTTTATAATTGCCCAGGCTAAACTGTAGGAGATACAAATTTCTAAATATGCTTATTATGGTTTCAGACGTCGTTCTATGCAGCTAAAATGAATTTAAAACGAATTTATTAATTTTTTGTAATTTTATAAATGCGGGATTTTTATAATTCCCCAGGCTAAACCGTAGGTGATAAAAATTTCTAAATGTCCTTATTATTATTTAAGACGTCGTTCTATGCAGTTAAAATGAGTTTAAAACGAATTTATTAATTTTTGGTAATTTTATAAATGCGAGATTTTTATAATTCCCCAGGCTAAACCGTAGGTGATAAAAATTTCTAAATGTCCATATTATTATTTAAGACGTCGTTCTATGCAGCTAAAATGAATTTAAAACGAATTTATTAATTTTTGGTAAGTTTATAAATGCGAGATTTTTATAATTGCCCAGGCTAAACCATAGGTGATACAAATATCTAAATGAGTTTATTATTATTTAAGACGTCGTTCTATACAGCTAAAATGAGTTTAAATCGAATTTATTAATTTTCGGTATTATTAAAAAAGAGAGATTTTTATAATTGCCAGATTAAAATTGCGAGATTTTTATAATTGCCCAGGCTAAACTGTAGGAGATACAAATTTTTAAATATGCTTATTATGGTTTCAGACGTCGTTCTATACAGCTAAAATGAGTTTAAATCGAATTTATTAATTTTTGGTAATTTTAAAAAAGAGAGATTTTTATAATTGCCAGATTAAAAATGCGAGATTTTTATAATTGCCCGGGCTAAACTGTAGGTGATACAAATTTCTAAATATGCTTATTATGGTTTCAGACGTCGTTCTATGCAGCTAAAATGAATTTAACACGAATTTATTAAGTTTTGGTAATTTTATAAATGCGAGATTTTTATAATTCTCCAGGCTAAACCGTAGGTGATACAAATTTCTAAATGTCTTTATTATTATTTAAGACGTCGTTCTATGCAGCTAAAATGAGTTTAAATCGAATTTATTAATTTTTGGTAATTTTAAAAAAGAGAGATTTTTATAATTGCCAGATTAAAAATGCGAGATTTTTATAATTGCCCAGGCTAAACTGTAGGAGATACAAATTTCTAAATATGCTTATTATGGTTTCAGACGTCGTTCTATACAGCTAAAATGAGTTTAAATCGAATTTATTAATTTTTGGTAGTTTTATAAATGCGAGATTTTTATAATTCCCCAGGCTAAACCGTAGGTGAAAAAAATTTCTAAATGTCCTTATTATTATTTAAGACGTCGTTCTATGCAGCTAAAATGAGTTTAAGCCGAATTTATTAATTTTTGGTAATTTTATAAATGCGAGATTTTTATAATTCCCCAGGCTAAACCGTAGGTGATAAAAATTTCTAAATGTCCTTATTATTATTTAAGACGTCGTTCTATGCAGCTAAAATGAGTTTAAGCCGAATTTATTAATTTTTGGTAATTTTAAAAAAGAGAGACTTTTATAATTGCTAGATTAAAAATGCGTGATTTTTATAATTGCCCAGGCTAAACTGTAGGAGATACAAATTTCTAAATATGCTTATTATGGTTTCAGACGTCGTTCTATGCAGCTAGAATGAATTTAAAACGAATTTATTAATTTTTGGATATTTTATAAATGCGAGATTTTTATAATTCCCCAGGCTAAACCGTAGGTGATACAAATTTCTAAATGTCCTTATTATTATTTAAGACGTCGTTCTATGCAGCTAAAATGAGTTTAAATCGAATTTATTAATTTTTGGTATTTTTAAAAAAGAGAGATTTTTATATTTGCCAGATTAAAAATGCGAGATTTTTATAATTGCCCAGGCTAAACTGTAGGAGATACAAATTTCTAAATATGCTTATTATGGGTTCAGACGTCGTTCTATGCAGCTAAAATGAGTTTAATTCGAATTTATTAATTTTTGGTAATTTTAAAAAAGAGAGATTTTTATTATTGCCAGATTAAAAATGCGAGATTTTTATAATTGCCCAGGCTAAACTGTAGGAGATACACATTTCTAAATATGCTTTTTATGGTTTCAGACGTCGTTCTATGCAGCTAAAATGAATTTAAAACGAATTTATTAATTTTTGGTAATTTTATAAATGCGGGATTTTTATAATTCCCCAGGCTAAACCGTAGGTGATAAAAATTTCTAAATGTCCTTATTATTATTTAAGACGTCGTTCTATGCAGTTAAAATGAGTTTAAAACGAATTTATTAATTTTTGGTAATTTTATAAATGCGAGATTTTTATAATTCCCCAGGCTAAACCGTAGGTGATAAAAATTTCTAAATGTCCATATTATTATTTAAGACGTCGTTCTATGCAGCTAAAATGAATTTAAAACGAATTTATTAATTTTTGGTAAGTTTATAAATGCGAGATTTTTATAATTGCCCAGGCTAAACCATAGGTGATACAAATATCTAAATGAGTTTATTATTATTTAAGACGTCGTTCTATACAGCTAAAATGAGTTTAAATCGAATTTATTAATTTTCGGTATTTTTAAAAAAGAGAGATTTTTATAATTGCCAGATTAAAATTGCGAGATTTTTATAATTGCCCAGGCTAAACTGTAGGAGATACAAATTTTTAAATATGCTTATTATGGTTTCAGACGTCGTTCTATATAGCTAAAATGAGTTTAAATCGAATTTATTAATTTTTGGAATTTTAAAAAAGAGAGATTTTTATAATTGCCAGATTAAAAATGCGAGATTTTTATAATTGCCCGGGCTAAACTGTAGGTGATACAAATTTCTAAATATGCTTATTATGGTTTCAGACGTCGTTCTATGCAGCTAAAATGAATTTAACACGAATTTATTAATTTTTTGTAATTTTATAAATGCGAGATTTTTATAATTCTCCAGGCTAAACCGTAGGTGATACAAATTTCTAAATGTCTTTATTATTATTTAAGACGTCGTTCTATGCAGCTAAAATGAGTTTAAATCGAATTTATTAATTTTTGGTAATTTTAAAAAAGAGAGATTTTTATAATTGCCAGATTAAAAATGCGAGATTTTTATAATTGCCCAGGCTAAACTGTAGGAGATACAAATTTCTAAATATGCTTATTATGGTTTCAGACGTCGTTCTATGCAGCTAAAATGAGTTTAAGCCGAATTTATTAATTTTTGGCAATTTTATAAATGCGAGATTTTTATAATTCCCCAGGCTAAACCGTAGGTGATAAAAATTTCTAAATATCCTTATTATTATTTAAGACGTCGTTCTATGCAGCTAAAATGAGTTTAAGCCGAATTTATTAATTTTTGGTAATTTTAAAAAAGAGAGACTTTTATAATTGCTAGATTAAAAATGCGTGATTTTTATAATTGCCCAGGCTAAACTGTAGGAGATACAAATTTCTAAATATGCTTATTATGGTTTCAGACGTCGTTCTATGCAGCTAGAATGAATTTAAAACGAATTTATTAATTTTTGGTAATTTTATAAATGCGAGATTTTTATAATTCCCCAGGCTAAACCGTAGGTGATACAAATTTCTAAATGTCCTTATTATTATTTAAGACGTCGTTCTATGCAGCTAAAATGAGTTTAAATCGAATTTATTAATTTTTGGTAATTTTAAAAAAGAGAGATTTTTATAATTGCCAGATTAAAAATGCGAGATTTTTATAATTGCCCGGGCTAAACTGTAGGTGATACAAATTTCTAAATATGCTTATTATGGTTTCAGACGTCGTTCTATGCAGCTAAAATGAATTTAACACGAATTTATTAATTTTTGGTAATTTTATAAATGCGAGATTTTTATAATTCTCCAGGCTAAACCGTAGGTGATACAAATTTCTAAATGTCTTTATTATTATTTAAGACGTCGTTCTATGCAGCTAAAATGAGTTTAAATCGAATTTATTAATTTTTGGTAATTTTAAAAAAGAGAGATTTTTATAATTGCCAGATTAAAAATGCGAGATTTTTATAATTGCCCAGGCTAAACTGTAGGAGATACAAATTTCTAAATATGCTTATTATGGTTTCAGACGTCGTTCTATGCAGCTAAAATGAGTTTAAATCGAATTTATTAATTTTTGGTAGTTTTATAAATGCGAGATTTTTATAATTCCCCAGGCTAAACCGTAGGTGAAAAAAATTTCTAAATGTCCTTATTATTATTTAAGACGTCGTTCTATGCAGCTAAAATGAGTTTAAGCCGAATTTATTAATTTTTGGCAATTTTATAAATGCGAGATTTTATAATTCCCCAGGCTAAACCGTAGGTGATAAAAATTTCTAAATGTCCTTATTATTATTTAAGACGTCGTTCTATGCAGCTAAAATGAGTTTAAGCCGAATTTATTAATTTTTGGTAATTTTAAAAAAGAGAGACTTTTATAATTGCTAGATTAAAAATGCGTGATTTTTATAATTGCCCAGGCTAAACTGTAGGAGATACAAATTTCTAAATATGCTTATTATGGTTTCAGACGTCGTTCTATGCAGCTAGAATGAATTTAAAACGAATTTATTAATTTTTGGTAATTTTATAAATGCGAGATTTTTATAATTCCCCAGGCTAAACAGTAGGTGATACAAATTTCTAAATGTCCTTATTATTATTTAAGACGTCGTTCTATGCAGCTAAAATAAGTTTAAATCGAATTTATTAATTTTTGGTATTTTTAAAAAAGAGAGATTTTTATAATTGCCAGATTAAAAATGCAAGATTTTCATAATTGCCCAAGCTAAACTGTAGGAGATACAAATTTCTAAATATGCTTATTATGGTTTCAGACGTCGTTCTATACAGCTAAAATGAGTTTAAATCGAATTTATTAATTTTTGGTAATTTTAGAAATGCGAGATTTTTATAATTGCCCAGGCTAAACCGTAGGTGATACAAATTTCTAAATGATTTTATTATTATTTAAGACGTCGATCTATACAGCTAAAATGAGTTTAAATCGAATTTATTAATTTTTGGTAATTTTAAAAACAGATTTTTATAATTGCCAGATAACAAATGCGAGATTTTTATAATTGCCCAGGCTAAACTGTAGGTGATACAAATTTCTAAATATGCTTATTATGGTTTCAGACGTCGTTCTATACAGCTAAAATGAATTTAAAACGAATTTATTAATTTTTGGTAATTTTATAAATGCGAGATTTTTATAATTCTCCAGGCTAAACCGTAGGTGATACAAATTTCTAAATGTCTTTATTATTATTTAAGACGTCGTTCTATGCAGCTAAAATGAGTTTAAATCGAATTTATTAATTTTTGGTAATTTTAAAAAAGAGAGATTTTTATAATTGCCAGATTAAAAATGCGAGATTTTTATAATTGCCCAGGCTAAACTGTAGGAGATACAAATTTCTAAATATGCTTATTATGGTTTCAGGCGTCGTTCTATGCAGCTAAAATAAATTTAAAACGAATTTATTAATTTTTGGTAATTTTATAAATGCGAGATTTTTATAATTCCCCAGGCTAAACCGTAGGTGATAAAAATTTCTAAATGTCCTTATTATTATTTAAGACGTCGTTCGATACAGCTAAAATGAGTTTAAAACGAATTTATTAATTTTTGGTAATTTTATAAATGCGAGATTTTTATAATTGCCCAGGCTAAACCGTAGGTGATACAAATTTCTAAATGAGTTTATTATTATTTAAGACGTCGTTCTATACAGCTAAAATGAGTTTAAATCGAATGTATTAATTTTTGGTAATTTTAAAAAAGAGAGATTTTTATAATTGCCAGATTAAAAATGCGAGATTTTTATAATTGCCCAGGCTAAACTGTAGGAGATACAAATTTCTAAATATGCTTATTATGGTTTCAGACGTCGTTCTATGCAGCTAAAATGAATTTAAAACGAATTTATTAATTTTTGGTAATTTTATAAATGCGGGATTTTTATAATTCCCCAGGCTAAACCGTAGGTGATAAAAATTTCTAAATGTCCTTATTATTATTTAAGACGTCGTTCTATGCAGTTAAAATGAGTTTAAAACGAATTTATTAATTTTTGGTAATTTTATAAATGCGAGATTTTTATAATTCCCCAGGCTAAACCGTAGGTGATAAAAATTTCTAAATGTCCATATTATTATTTAAGACGTCGTTCTATGCAGCTAAAATGAATTTAAAACGAATTTATTAATTTTTGGTAAGTTTATAAATGCGAGATTTTTATAATTGCCCAGGCTAAACCATAGGTGATACAAATATCTAAATGAGTTTATTATTATTTAAGACGTCGTTCTATACAGCTAAAATGAGTTTAAATCGAATTTATTAATTTTCGGTATTATTAAAAAAGAGAGATTTTTATAATTGCCAGATTAAAATTGCGAGATTTTTATAATTGCCCAGTCTAAACTGTAGGAGATACAAATTTTTAAATATGCTTATTATGGTTTCAGACGTCGTTCTATACAGCTAAAATGACTTTAAATCGAATTTATTAATTTTTGGTAATTTTAAAAAAGAGAGATTTTTATAATTGCCAGATTAAAAATGCGAGATTTTTATAATTGCCCGGGCTAAACTGTAGGTGATACAAATTTCTAAATATGCTTATTATGGTTTCAGACGTCGTTCTATGCAGCTAAAATGAATTTAACACGAATTTATTAAGTTTTGGTAATTTTATAAATGCGAGATTTTTATAATTCTCCAGGCTAAACCGTAGGTGATACAAATTTCTAAATGTCTTTATTATTATTTAAGACGTCGTTCTATGCAGCTAAAATGAGTTTAAATCGAATTTATTAATTTTTGGTAATTTTAAAAAAGAGAGATTTTTATAATTGCCAGATTAAAAATGCGAAATTTTTATAATTGCCCAGGCTAAACTGTAGGAGATACAAATTTCTAAATATGCTTATTATGGTTTCAGACGTCGTTCTATGCAGCTAAAATGAGTTTAAATCGAATTTATTAATTTTTGGTAGTTTTATAAATGCGAGATTTTTATAATTCCCCAGGCTAAACCGTAGGTGAAAAAAATTTCTAAATGTCCTTATTATTATTTAAGACGTCGTTCTATGCAGCTAAAATGAGTTTAAGCCGAATTTATTAATTTTTGGTGATTTTATAAATGCGAGATTTTTATAATTCCCCAGGCTAAACCGTAGGTGATAAAAATTTCTAAATGTCCTTATTATTATTTAAGACGTCGTTCTATGCAGCTAAAATGAGTTTAAGCCGAATTTATTAATTTTTGGTAATTTTAAAAAAGAGAGACTTTTATAATTGCTAGATTAAAAATGCGTGATTTTTATAATTGCCCAGGCTAAACTGTAGGAGATACAAATTTCTAAATATGCTTATTATGGTTTCAGACGTCGTTCTATGCAGCTAGAATGAATTTAAAACGAATTTATTAATTTTTGGTAATTTTATAAATGCGAGATTTTTATAATTCCCCAGGCTAAACCGTAGGTGATACAAATTTCTAAATGTCCTTATTATTATTTAAGACGTCGTTCTATGCAGCTAAAATGAGTTTAAATCGAATTTATTAATTTTTGGTATTTTTAAAAAAGAGAGATTTTTATAATTGCCAGATTAAAAATGCAAGATTTTCATAATTGCCCAAGCTAAACTGTAGGAGATACAAATTTCTAAATATGCTTATTACGGTTTCAGACGTCGTTCTATACAGCTAAAATGAGTTGAAATCGAATTTATTAATTTTTGGTAATTTTAGAAATGCGAGATTTTTATAATTCCCCAGGCTAAACCGTAGGTGATACAAATTTCTAAATGATTTTATTATTATTTAAGACGTCGATCTATACAGCTAAAATGAGTTTAAATCGAATTTATTAATTTTTTGTATTTTTAAAAAAGAGAGATTTTTATAATTGCCAGATTAAAAATGCGAGATTTTTATAATTGCCCAAGCTAAACTGTAGGAGATACAAATTTCTAAATATGCTTATTATGGTTTCAGACGTCGTTCTATACAGCTAAAATGAGTTTAAATCAAATTTATTAATTTTTGGTAATTTTAAAAAAGTGAGATTTTTATAATTGCCAGATTAAAAATGCGAGATTTTTGTAATTGCCCAGGCTAAACTGTAGGAGATACAAATTTCTAAATATGCTTATAATGGTTTCAGACGTCGGTTCTATGCAGCTAAAATGAATTTAAAACGAATTTATTAATTTTTGGTAATTTTATAAATGCGAGATTTTTATAATTGCCCAGGCTAAACCGTAGGTGATACAAATTTCTAAATGAGTTTATTATTATTTAAGACGTCGTTCTATACAGCTAAAATGAGTTTAAATCGAATTTATTAATTTTTGGTATTTTTAAAAAAGAGAGATTTTTATAATTGCCAGATTAAAAATGCGAGATTTTTATAATTGCCCAAGCTAAACTGTAGGAGATACAAATTTCTAGATATGCTTATTAAGGTTTCAGACGTCGTTCTATACAGCTAAAATGAGTTTAAATCGAATTTATTAATTTTTGGTAATTTTAAAAAAGAGAGATTTTTATAATTGCCAGATTAAAAATGCGAGATTTTTATAATTGCCCAGGCTAAACTGTAGGTGATACAAATTTCTAAATATGCTTATAATGGTTTCAGACGTCGGTTCTATGCAGCTAAAATGAATTTAAAACGAATTTATTAATTTTTGGTAATTTTATAAATGAGAGATTTTTATAATTGCCCAGGCTAAACCGTAGGTGATACAAATTTCTAAATGAGTTTATTATTATTTAAGACGTCGTTCTATACAGCTAAAATGAGTTTAAATCAAATTTATTAATTTTTGGTATTTTTAAAAAAGAGAGATTTTTATAATTGCCAGATAAAAAATGCGAGATTTTTATAATTGCCCAGGCTAAACTGTAGGTGATACAAATTTCTAAATATGCTTATTATGGTTTCAGACGTCGTTCTATGCAGCTAAAATGAATTTAAAACGAATTTATTAATTTTTGGTAATTTTATAAATGCGAGATTTTTATAATTCTCCAGGATAAACCGTAGGTGATACAAATTTCTAAATGTCTTTATTATTATTTAAGACGTCGTTCTATGCAGCTAAAATGAGTTTAAATCGAATTTATTAATTTTTGGTAATTTTAAAAACAGAGATTTTTATAATTGCCAGATAAAAAATGCGAGATTTTTATAATTGCCCAGGCTAAACTGTAGGTGATACAAATTTCTAAATATGCTTATTATGGTTTCAGACGTCGTTCTATACAGCTAAAATGAATTTAAAACGAATTTATTAATTTTTGGTAATTTTATAAATGCGAGATTTTTATAATTCTCCAGGCTAAACCGTAGGTGATACAAATTTCTAAATGTCTTTATTATTATTTAAGACGTCGTTCTATGCAGCTAAAATGAGTTTAAATCGAATTTATTAATTTTTGGTAATTTTAAAAAAGAGAGATTTTTATAATTGCCAGATTAAAAATGCGAGATTTTTATAATTGCCCAGGCTAAACTGTAGGTGATACAAATTTCTAAATATGCTTATTATGGTTTCAGACGTCGTTCTATGCTGCTAAAATGAATTTAAAACGAATTTATTAATTTTTGGTAATTTTATAAATGCGAGATTTTTATAATTCTCCAGGCTAAACCGTAGGTGATACAAATTTCTAAATGTCTTTATTATTATTTAAGACGTCGTTCAATGCAGCTAAAATGAGTTTAAATCGAATTTATAAATTTTTGGTAATTTTAAAAAAGATGGATTTTTATAATTGCCAGATTAAAAATGCGAGATTTTTATAATTGCCCAGGCTAAACTGTAGGAGATACAAATTTCTAAATATGCTTATTATGGTTTCAGGCGTCGTTCTATGCAGCTAAAATGAATTTAAAACGAATTTATTAATTTTTGGTAATTTTATAAATGCGAGATTTTTATAATTCCCCAGGCTAAACCGTAGGTGATACAAATTTCTGAATGTCATTATTATTTAAGACGTCGTTCTATGCAGCTAAAATGAGTTTAAATCGAATTTATTAATTTTTGGTAATTTTAAAAAAGAGAGATTTTTATAATTGCCAGATTAAAAATGCGAGATTTTTATAATTGCCCAGGCTAAACTGTAGGAGATACAAATTTCTAAATATGCTTATTATGGGTTCAGACGTCGTTCTATGCAGCTAAAATGAGTTTAATTCGAATTTATTAATTTTTGGTAATTTTAAAAAAGAGAGATTTTTATTATTGCCAGATTAAAAATGCGAGATTTTTATAATTGCCCAGGCTAAACTGTAGGAGATACACATTTCTAAATATGCTTTTTATGGTTTCAGACGTCGTTCTATGCAGCTAAAATGAATTTAAAACGAATTTATTAATTTTTGGTAATTTTATAAATGCGGGATTTTTATAATTCCCCAGGCTAAACCGTAGGTGATAAAAATTTCTAAATGTCCTTATTATTATTTAAGACGTCGTTCTATGCAGTTAAAATGAGTTTAAAACGAATTTATTAATTTTTGGTAATTTTATAAATGCGAGATTTTTATAATTCCCCAGGCTAAACCGTAGGTGATAAAAATTTCTAAATGTCCATATTATTATTTAAGACGTCGTTCTATGCAGCTAAAATGAATTTAAAACGAATTTATTAATTTTTGGTAAGTTTATAAATGCGAGATTTTTATAATTGCCCAGGCTAAACCATAGGTGATACAAATATCTAAATGAGTTTATTATTATTTAAGACGTCGTTCTATACAGCTAAAATGAGTTTAAATCGAATTTAATAATTTTCGGGATTTTTAAAAAAGAGAGATTTTTATAATTGCCAGATTAAAATTGCGAGATTTTTATAATTGCCCAGGCTAAACTGTAGGAGATACAAATTTTTAAATATGCTTATTATGGTTTCAGACGTCGTTCTATACAGCTAAAATGAGTTTAAATCGAATTTATTAATTTTTGGTAATTTTAAAAAAGAGAGATTTTTATAATTGCCAGATTAAAAATGCGAGATTTTTATAATTGCCCGGGCTAAACTGTAGGTGATACAAATTTCTAAATATGCTTATTATGGTTTCAGACGTCGTTCTATGCAGCTAAAATGAATTTAACACGAATTTATTAATTTTTGGTAATTTTATAAATGCGAGATTTTTATAATTCTCCAGGCTAAACCGTAGGTGATACAAATTTCTAAATGTCTTTATTATTATTTAAGACGTCGTTCTATTCAGCTAAAATGAGTTTAAATCGAATTTATTAATTTTTGGTAATTTTAAAAAAGAGAGATTTTTATAATTGCCAGATTAAAAATGCGAGATTTTTATAATTGCCCAGGCTAAACTGTAGGAGATACAAATTTCTAAATATGCTTATTATGGTTTCAGACGTCGTTCTATGCAGCTAAAATGAGTTTAAATCGAATTTATTAATTTTTGGTAGTTTTATAAATGCGAGATTTTTATAATTCCCCAGGCTAAACCGTAGGTGAAAAAAATTTCTAAATGTCCTTATTATTATTTAAGACGTCGTTCTATGCAGCTAAAATGAGTTTAAGCCGAATTTATTAATTTTTGGTAATTTTATAAATGCGAGATTTTTATAATTCCCCAGGCTAAACCGTAGGTGATAAAAATTTCTAAATGTCATTATTATTTAAGACGTCGTTCTATGCAGCTAAAATGAGTTTAAGCCGAATTTATTAATTTTTGGTAATTTTAAAAAAGAGAGACTTTTATAATTGCTAGATTAAAAATGCGTGATTTTTATAATTGCCCAGGCTAAACTGTAGGAGATACAAATTTCTAAATATGCTTATTATGGTTTCAGACGTCGTTCTATGCAGCTAGAATGAATTTAAAACGAATTTATTAATTTTTGGTAATTTTATAAATGCGAGATTTTTATAATTCCCCAGGCTAAACCGTAGGTGATACAAATTTCTAAATGTCCTTATTATTATTTAAGACGTCGTTCTATGCAGCTAAAATGAGTTTAAATCGAATTTATTAATTTTTGGTATTTTTAAAAAAGAGATATTTTTATAATTGCCAGATTAAAAATGCAAGATTTTCATAATTGCCCAAGCTAAACTGTAGGAGATACAAATTTCTAAATATGCTTATTATGGTTTCAGACGTCGTTCTATACAGCTAAAATGAGTTTAAATCAAATTTATTAATTTTTGGTAGTTTTATAAATGCGAGATTTTTATAATTCCCCAGGCTAAACCGTAGGTGATACAAATTTCTAAATGTCCTTATTATTATTTAAGACGTCGTTCTATGCAGCTAAAATGAGTTTAAATCGAATTTATTAATTTTTGTTATTTTTAAAAAAGAGAGATTTTTATAATTGCCAGATTAAAAATGCAAGATTTTCATAATTGCCCAAGCTAAACTGTAGGAGATACAAATTTCTAAATATTTTTATTATGGTTTCAGACGTCGTTCTATACAGCTAAAATGAGTTTAAATCGAATTTATTAATTTTTGGTAATTTTATAAATGCGGGATTTTTATAATTCCCCAGGCTAAACCGTAGGTGATAGAAATTTCTAAATGTCCTTATTATTATTTAAGACGTCGTTCTATACAGTTAAAATGAGTTTAAAACGAATTTATTAATTTTTGGTAATTTTATAAATGCGAGATTTTTATAATTCCCCAGGCTAAACCGTAGGTGATAAAAATTTCTAAATGTCCATATTATTATTTAAGACGTCGTTCTATGCAGCTAAAATGAATTTAAAACGAATTTATTAATTTTTGGTAATTTTATAAATGCGGGATTTTTATAATTCCCCAGGCTAAACCGTAGGTGATAAAAATTTCTAAATGTCCTTATTATTATTTAAGACGTCGTTCTATGCAGTTAAAATGAGTTTAAAACGAATTTATTAATTTTTGGTAATTTTATAAATGCGAGATTTTTATAATTGCCCAGGCTAAACCATAGGTGATACAAATATCTAAATGAGTTTATTATTATTTAAGACGTCGTTCTATACAGCTAAAATGAGTTTAAATCGAATTTATTAATTTTCGGGATTTTTAAAAAAGAGAGATTTTTATAATTGCCAGATTAAAATTGCGAGATTTTTATAATTGCCCAGGCTAAACTGTAGGAGATACAAATTTTTAAATATGCTTATTATGGTTTCAGACGTCGTTCTATACAGCTAAAATGAGTTTAAATCGAATTTATTAATTTTTGGTAATTTTAAAAAAGAGAGATTTTTATAATTGCCAGATTAAAAATGCGAGATTTTTATAATTGCCCGGGCTAAACTGTAGGTGATACAAATTTCTAAATATGCTTATTATGGTTTCAGACGTCGTTCTATGCAGCTAAAATGAATTTAACACGAATTTATTAATTTTTGGTAATTTTATAAATGCGAGATTTTTATAATTCTCCAGGCTAAACCGTAGGTGATACAAATTTCTAAATGTCTTTATTATTATTTAAGACGTCGTTCTATGCAGCTAAAATGAGTTTAAATCGAATTTATTAATTTTTGGTAATTTTAAAAAAGAGAGATTTTTATAATTGCCAGATTAAAAATGCGAGATTTTTATAATTGCCCAGGCTAAACTGTAGGAGATACAAATTTCTAAATATGCTTATTATGGTTTCAGACGTCGTTCTATGCAGCTAAAATGAGTTTAAATCGAATTTATTAATTTTTGGTAGTTTTATAAATGCGAGATTTTTATAATTCCCCAGGCTAAACCGTAGGTGAAAAAAATTTCTAAATGTCCTTATTATTATTTAAGACGTCGTTCTATGCAGCTAAAATGAGTTTAAGCCGAATTTATTAATTTTTGGTAATTTTATAAATGCGAGATTTTTATAATTCCCCAGGCTAAACCGTAGGTGATACAAATTTCTAAATGTCCTTATTATTATTTAAGACGTCGTTCTATGCAGCTAAAATGAGTTTAAATCGAATTTATTAATTTTTGGTATTTTTAAAAAAGAGAGATTTTTATAATTGCCAGATTAAAAATGCAAGATTTTCATAATTGCCCAAGCTAAACTGTAGGAGATACAAATTTCTAAATATGCTTATTATGGTTTCAGACGTCGTTCTATACAGCTAAAATGAGTTTAAATCGAATTTATTAATTTTTGGTAATTTTAGAAATGCGAGATTTTTATAATTGCCCAGGCTAAACCGTAGGTGATACAAATTTCTAAATGATTTTATTATTATTTAAGACGTCGATCTATACAGCTAAAATGAGTTTAAATCGAATTTATTAATTTTTGGTATTTTTAAAAAAGAGAGATTTTTATAATTGCCAGATTAAAAATGCGAGATTTTTATAATTGCCCAAGCTAAACTGTAGGAGATACAAATTTCTAAATATGCTTATTATGGTTTCAGACGTCGTTCTATACAGCTAAAATGAGTTTAAATCGAATTTATTAATTTTTGGTAATTTTAAAAAAGAGAGATTTTTATAATTGCCAGATTAAAAATGCGAGATTTTTGTAATTGCCCAGGCTAAACTGTAGGAGATACAAATTTCTAAATATGCTTATTATGGTTTCAGACGTCGGTTCTATGCAGCTAAGATGAATTTAAAACGAATTTATTAATTTTTGGTAATTTTATAAATGCGAGATTTTTATAATTGCCCAGGCTAAACCGTAGGTGATACAAATTTCTAAATGAGTTTATTATTATTTAAGACGTCGTTTTATACAGCTAAAATGAGTTTAAATCGAATTTATTAATTTTTGGTATTTTTAAAAAAGAGAGATTTTTATAATTGCCAGATTAAAAATGCGAGATTTTTATAATTGCCCAAGCTAAACTGTAGGAGATACAAATTTCTAGATATGCTTATTATGGTTTCAGACGTCGTTCTATACAGCTAAAATGAGTTTAAATCGAATTTATTAATTTTTGGTAATTTTAAAAAAGAGAGATTTTTATAATTGCCAGATTAAAAATGCGAGATTTTTATAATTGCACAGGCTAAACTGTAGGAGATACAAATTTCTAAATATGCTTATTATGGTTTCAGACGTCGTTCTATGCAGCTAAAATGAATTTAAAACGAATTTATTAATTTTTGGTAATTTTATAAATGCGAGATTTTTATAATTCCCCAGGCTAAACCGTAGGTGATACAAATTTCAAAATGTCCTTATTATTACTTAAGACGTCGTTCTATGCAGCTAAAATGAGTTTAAATCGAATTTATTAATTTTTGGTAATTTTAAAAAAGAGAGATTTTTATAATTGCCAGATTAAAAATGCGAGGTTTTTATAATTGCCCAGGCTAAACTGTAGGAGATACAAATTTCTAAATATGCTTATTATGGTTTCAGACGTCGTTCTATGCAGCTAAAATGAATTTAAAACGAATTTATTAATTTTTGGTAATTTTATAAATGCGAGATTTTTATAATTCCCCAGGCTAAACCGTAGGTGATACAAATTTCTAAATGTCATTATTATTACTTAAGACGTCATTCTATGCAGCTAAAATGAGTTTAAATCGAATTTATTAATTTTTGGTAATTTTAAAAAAGAGAGATTTTTATAATTGCCAGATTAAAAATGCGAGGTTTTTATAATTGCCCAGGCTAAACTGTAGGAGATACAAATTTCTAAATATGCTTATTATGGTTTCAGACGTCGTTCTATGCAGCTAAAATGAGTTTAAATCGAATTTATTAATTTTTGGTAATTTTATAAATGCGAGATTTTTATAATTCCCCAGGCTAAACCGTAGGAGATACAAATTTCTAAATATGCCTATTATTATTTAAGGCGTCGTTCTATGCAGCTAAAATGAATTTAAAACGAATTTATTAGTTTTTGGTAATTTTATAAATGCGAGATTTTTATAATTCCCCAGGCTAAACCGTAGGAGATACAAATTTCTAAATATGCCTATTATTATTTAAGGCGTCGTTCTATGCAGCTAAAATGAATTTAAAACGAATTTATTAATTTTTGGTAATTTTATAAATGCGAGATTTTTATAATTCCCCAGGCTAAACCGTAGGTGATACAAATTTCTAAATGTGCTTATTATGGTTTCAGACGTCGTTCTATGCAGCTAAAATGAATTTAAAACGAATTTATTAGTTTTTGGTAATTTTATAAATGCGAGATTTTTATAATTCCCCAGGCTAAACCGTAGGAGATACAAATTTCTAAATATGCCTATTATTATTTAAGGCGTCGTTCTATGCAGCTAAAATGAATTTAAAACGAATTTATTAATTTTTGGTAATTTTATAAATGCGAGATTTTTATAATTCCCCAGGCTAAACCGTAGGTGATACAAATTTCTAAATATGCTTATTATGGTTTCAGACGTCGTTCTATGCAGCTAAAATGAATTTAAAACGAATTTATTAGTTTTTGGTAATTTTATAAATGCGAGATTTTTATAATTCCCCAGGCTAAACCGTAGGAGATACAAATTTCTAAATATGCCTATTATTATTTAAGGCGTCGTTCTATGCAGCTAAAATGAATTTAAAACGAATTTATTAATTTTTGGTAATTTTATAAATGCGAGATTTTTATAATTCCCCAGGCTAAACCGTAGGTGATACAAATTTCTAAATGTGCTTATTATTATTTAAGACGTCGTTCTGTGCAGCTAAAATGAATTTAAAACGAATTTATTAATTTTTGGTAATTTTATAAATGCGAGATTTTTATAATTGCCCAGGCTAAACCGTAGGTGATACAAATTTCTAAATGAGTTTATTATTATTTAAGGCGTCGTTCTATGCAGCTAAAATGAATTTAAAACGAATTTATTAATTTTTGGTAATTTTATAAATGCGAGATTTTTATAATTGCCCAGGCTAAACGGTAGGAGATACAAATTTCTAAATATGTGTATTATGGTTTCAGACGTCGTTCTATGCAGCTAAAATGAGTTTAAATCGAATTTATTAATTTTTGGTAATTTTAAAAAAGAGAGATTTTTATAATTGCCAGATTAAAAATGTGAGATTTTTATAATTGCCCAGTCTAAACCGTAATGTATGTGACAAAAATTTCTAAATATGCCTATTATTATTTAAGGCGTCGTTCTATGCAGCTAAAATGAATTTAAAACGAATTTATTAATTTTTGGTAATTTTATAAATGCGAGATTTTTATAATCCCCAGGCTAAACCGTAGGTGATACAAATTTCTAAATGTGCTTATTATTATTTAAGACGTCGTTCTATGCAGCTAAAATGAGTTTAAATCGAATTTATTAATTTTTGGTAATTTTAAAAAAGAGAGATTTTTATAATTGCCAGATAAAAAATGCGAGACTTTTATAATTGCCCAGGCTAAACTGTAGGTGATACAAATTTCTAAATATGCTTATTATGGTTTCAGACGTCGTGCTATGCAGCTAAAATGAATTTAAAACGAATTTATTAATTTTTGGTAATTTTACAAATGCGAGATTTTTATAATTCTCCAGGCTAAACCGTAGGTGATAACAAATTTCTAAATTTCTTTATTATTATTTAAGACGTCGTTCTATGCAGCTAAAATGAGTTTAAATCGAATTTATTAATTTTTGGTAATTTTAAAAAAGAGAGATTTTTATAATTGCCAGATTAAAAATGCGAGATTTTTATAATTTCCCAGGCTAATCTGTACGAGATACAAATTTCTAAATATGCTTATTATGGTTTCAGACGTCGTTCGATACAGCTAAAATGAGTTTAAATCGAATTTATTAATTTTTGGTAATTTTAAAAAAGATATTTTTATAATTGCCAGATTAAAAATGCGAGATTTTTATAATTGCCCAGTCTAAACCGTAATGTAAGTGACAAAAATTTCTAAATAAGCCTATTATTATTTAAGGCGTCGTTCTATGCAGCTAAAATGAATTTAAAACGAATTTATTAATTTTTGGTAATTTTATAAATGCGAGATTTTTATAATTCCCCAGGCTAAACCGTAGGTGATACAAATTTCTAAATGTCTTTATTATTATTTAAGACGTCGTTCTATGCAGCTAAAATGAGTTTAAATCGAATTTATTAATTTTTGGTAATTTTATAAATGCGAGATTTTTATAATTCCCCAGGCTAAGCCGTAGGTGATAAAAATTTCTAAATGTCCTTATTATTATTTAAGACGTCGTTCTATGCAGCTAAAATGAGTTTAAGCCGAATTTATTAATTTTTGGTAATTTTAAAAAAGAGAGATTTTTATAATTGCCAGATTAAAAATGCGAGATTTTTATAATTGCCCAGGCTAAACTGTACGAGATACAAATTTCTAAATATGCTTATTATGGTTTCAGACGTCGAACTATGCAGCTAGAATGAATTTAAAACGAATTTATTAATTTTTGGTAATTTTATAAATGCGAGATTCTTATAATTCCCCAGGCTATACCGTAGGTGATACAAATTTCTAAATGTCCTTATTATTATTTAAGACGTCGTTCTATGCAAATAAAATGAGTTTAAATCGAATTTATTAATTTTTGGTAATTTTAAAAAAGAGAGATTTTTATAATTGCCAGATTAAAAATGCGAGATTTTTATAATTGCCCAGGCTAAAGTTGTAGGAGATGCAAATTTCTAAATATGCGTATTATGGTTTCAGACGTCGTTCTATGCAGCTAGAATGAATTTAAAACGAATTTATTAATTTTTGGTAATTATATAAATGCGAGATTTTTATAATTCCCCAGTCTAAACCGTAATGTATGTGACAAAAATTTCTAAATATGCCTATTATTATTTAAGGCGTCGTTCTATGCAGCTAAAATGAATTTAAAACGAATTTATTAATTTTTGGTAATTTTATAAATGCGAGATTTTTATAATTCCCCAGGCTAAACCGTAGGTGATAAAAATTTCTAAATGTCCTTATTATTATTTAAGACGTCGTTCTATGCAGCTAAAATGAATTTAAAACGAATTTATTAATTTTTGGTAATTTTATAAATGCGAGATTTTTATAATTGCCCAGGCTAAACCATAGGTGATACAAATATTTAAATGAGTTTATTATTATTTAAGACGTCGTTCTATACAGCTAAAATGAGTTTAAATCGAATTTATTAATTTTTGGTATTTTTAAAAAAGGGAGATTTTTATAATTCCAGATTAAAAATGCGAGATTTTTATAATTGCCCAGGCTAAACTGTAGGAGATACAAATTTCTAAATATGCTTATTATGGTTTCAGACGTCGTTCTATACAGCTAAAATGAGTTTAAATCGAATTTATTAATTTTTGGTAATTTTAAAAAAGAGAGATTTTTTAATTGCCAGATTAAAAATGCGAGATTTTTATAATTGCCCAGGCTAAACTGTAGGAGATACAAATTTCTAAATATGCTTATTATGGTTTCAGACGTCGATCTATGCAGCTAGAATGAATTTAAAACGAATTTATTAATTTTTGGTAATTTTATAAATGCGAGATTCTTATAATTCCCCAGGCTATACCGTAGGTGATACAAATTTCTAAATGTCCTTATTATTATTTAAGACGTCGTTCTATGCAAATAAAATGAGTTTAAATCGAATTTATTAATTTTTGGTAATTTTAAAAAAGAGAGATTTTTATAATTGCCAGATTAAAAATGCGAGATTTTTATAATTGCCCAGGCTAAAGTTGTAGGAGATGCAAATTTCTAAATATGCGTATTATGGTTTCAGACGTCGTTCTATGCAGCTAGAATGAATTTAAAACGAATTTATTAATTTTTGGTAATTATATAAATGCGAGATTTTTATAATTCCCCAGTCTAAACCGTAATGTATGTGACAAAAATTTCTAAATATGCCTATTATTATTTAAGGCGTCGTTCTATGCAGCTAAAATGAATTTAAAACGAATTTATTAATTTTTGGTAATTTTATAAATGCGAGATTTTTATAATTCCCCAGGCTAAACCGTAGGTGATAAAAATTTCTAAATGTCCTTATTATTATTTAAGACGTCGTTCTATGCAGCTAAAATGAATTTAAAACGAATTTATTAATTTTTGGTAATTTTATAAATGCGAGATTTTTATAATTGCCCAGGCTAAACCATAGGTGATACAAATATTTAAATGAGTTTATTATTATTTAAGACGTCGTTCTATACAGCTAAAATGAGTTTAAATCGAATTTATTAATTTTTGGTATTTTTAAAAAAGGGAGATTTTTATAATTCCAGATTAAAAATGCGAGATTTTTATAATTGCCCAGGCTAAACTGTAGGAGATACAAATTTCTAAATATGCTTATTATGGTTTCAGACGTCGTTCTATACAGCTAAAATGAGTTTAAATCGAATTTATTAATTTTTGGTAATTTTAAAAAAGAGAGATTTTTTAATTGCCAGATTAAAAATGCGAGATTTTTATAATTGCCCAGGCTAAACTGTAGGAGATACAAATTTCTAAATATGCTTATTATGGTTTCAGACGTCGTTCTATGCAGCTAAAATGAATTTTAAATGAATTTATTAATTTTTGGTAATTTTATAAATGCGAGATTTTTATAATTCCCCAGGCTAAACCGTAGGTGATACAAATTTCTAAATGTCCCTATTATTATTTAAGACGTCGTTCTATGCAGCTAAAATGAGTTTAAATCGAATTTATTAATTTTTGGTAATTTTAAAAAAGAGAGATTTTTATAATTGCCAGATTAAAAATGCGAGATTTTTATAATTTCCCAGGCTAATCTGTACGAGATACAAATTTCTAAATATGCTTATTATGGTTTCAGACGTCGTTCGATACAGCTAAAATGAGTTTAAATCGAATTTATTAATTTTTGGTAATTTTAAAAAAGAGATTTTTATAATTGCCAGATTAAAAATGCGAGATTTTTATAATTGCCCAGTCTAAACCGTAATGTATGTGACAAAAATTTCTAAATAAGCCTATTATTATTTAAGGCGTCGTTCTATGCAGCTAAAATGAATTTAAAACGAATTTATTAATTTTTGGTAATTTTATAAATGCGAGATTTTTATAATTCCCCAGGCTAAACCGTAGGTGATACAAATTTCTAAATGTCTTTATTATTATTTAAGACGTCGTTCTATGCAGCTAAAATGAGTTTAAATCGAATTTATTAATTTTTGGTAATTTTAAAAAGAGAGATTTTTATAATTGCCAGATTAAAAATGCGAAATTTTTATAATTACCCAGGCTAAACTGTAGGCGATACACATTTCTAAATATGCTTATTATGGTTTCAGACGTCGTTCTATGCAGCTAAAATGAGTTTAAATCGAATTTAATAATTTTTGGTAATTTTAAAAAAGAGAGATTTTTATAATTGCCAGATTAAAAATGCGAGATTTTTATAATTGCCCAGGCTAAACCGTAGGAGATACAAATTTCTAAATATGCTTATTATGGTTTCAGACGTCGTTCTATGCAGCTAAATTTAATTTAAAACGAATTTATTAATTTTTGGTAATTTTATAAATGCGAGATTTTTATAATTCCCCAGGCTAAGCCGTAGGTGATAAAAATTTCTAAATGTCCTTATTATTATTTAAGACGTCGTTCTATGCAGCTAAAATGAGTTTAAGCCGAATTTATTAATTTTTGGTAATATTAAAAAAGAGAGATTTTTATAATTGCCAGATTAAAAATGCGAGATTTTTATAATTGCCCAGGCTAAACTGTACGAGATACAAATTTCTAAATATGCTTATTATGGTTTCAGACGTCGATCTATGCAGCTAGAATGAATTTAAAACGAATTTATTAATTTTTGGTAATTTTATAAATGCGAGATTCTTATAATTCCCCAGGCTATACCGTAGGTGATACAAATTTCTAAATGTCCTTATTATTATTTAAGACGTCGTTCTATGCAAATAAAATGAGTTTAAATCGAATTTATTAATTTTTGGTAATTTTAAAAAAGAGAGATTTTTATAATTGCCAGATTAAAAATGCGAGATTTTTATAATTGCCCAGGCTAAAGTTGTAGGAGATGCAAATTTCTAAATATGCGTATTATGGTTTCAGACGTCGTTCTATGCAGCTAGAATGAATTTAAAACGAATTTATTAATTTTTGGTAATTATATAAATGCGAGATTTTTATAATTCCCCAGTCTAAACCGTAATGTATGTGACAAAAATTTCTAAATATGCCTATTATTATTTAAGGCGTCGTTCTATGCAGCTAAAATGAATTTAAAACGAATTTATTAATTTTTGGTAATTTTATAAATGCGAGATTTTTATAATTCCCCAGGCTAAACCGTAGGTGATACAAATTTCTAAATGTCCTTATTATTATTTAAGACGTCGTTCTATGCAGCTAAAATGAGTTTAAATCGAATTTATTAATTTTTGGTAATTTTAAAAAAGAGAGATTTTTATAATTGCCAGATTAAAAATGCGAGATTTTTATAATTTCCCAGGCTAATCTGTACGAGATACAAATTTCTAAATATGCTTATTATGGTTTCAGACGTCGTTCGATACAGCTAAAATGAGTTTAAATCGAATTTATTAATTTTTGGTAATTTTAAAAAAGAGATTTTTATAATTGCCAGATAAAAAATGCGAGATTTTTATAATTGCCCAGTCTAAACCGTAATGTATGTGACAAAAATTTCTAAATAAGCCTATTATTATTTAAGGCGTCGTTCTATGCAGCTAAAATGAATTTAAAACGAATTTATTAATTTTTGGTAATTTTATAAATGCGAGATTTTTATAATTCCCCAGGCTAAACCGTAGGTGATACAAATTTCTAAATGTCTTTATTATTATTTAAGACGTCGTTCTATGCAGCTAAAATGAGTATAAATCGAATTTATTAATTTTTGGTAATTTTAAAAAGAGAGATTTTTATAATTGCCAGATTAAAAATGCGAAATTTTTATAATTACCCAGGCTAAACTGTAGGCGATACACATTTCTAAATATGCTTATTATGGTTTCAGACGTCGTTCTATGCAGCTAAAATGAGTTTAAATCGAATTTAATAATTTTTGGTAATTTTAAAAAAGAGAGATTTTTATAATTGCCAGATTAAAAATGCGAGATTTTTATAATTGCCCAGGCTAAACCGTAGGAGATACAAATTTCTAAATATGCTTATTATGGTTTCAGACGTCGTTCTATGCAGCTAAATTTAATTTAAAACGAATTTATTAATTTTTGGTAATTTTATAAATGCGAGATTTTTATAATTCCCCAGGCTAAGCCGTAGGTGATAAAAATTTCTAAATGTCCTTATTATTATTTAAGACGTCGTTCTATGCAGCTAAAATGAGTTTAAGCCGAATTTATTAATTTTTGGTAATATTAAAAAAGAGAGATTTTTATAATTGCCAGATTAAAAATGCGAGATTTTTATAATTGCCCAGGCTAAACTGTACGAGATACAAATTTCTAAATATGCTTATTATGGTTTCAGACGTCGATCTATGCAGCTAGAATGAATTTAAAACGAATTTATTAATTTTTGGTAATTTTATAAATGCGAGATTCTTATAATTCCCCAGGCTATACCGTAGGTGATACAAATTTCTAAATGTCCTTATTATTATTTAAGACGTCGTTCTATGCAAATAAAATGAGTTTAAATCGAATTTATTAATTTTTGGTAATTTTAAAAAAGAGAGATTTTTATAATTGCCATATTAAAAATGCGAGATTTTTATAATTGCCCAGGCTAAAGTTGTAGGAGATGCAAATTTCTAAATATGCGTATTATGGTTTCAGACGTCGTTCTATGCAGCTAGAATGAATTTAAAACGAATTTATTAATTTTTGGTAATTATATAAATGCGAGATTTTTATAATTCCCCAGTCTAAACCGTAATGTATGTGACAAAAATTTCTAAATATGCCTATTATTATTTAAGGCGTCGTTCTATGCAGCTAAAATGAATTTAAAACGAATTTATTAATTTTTGGTAATTTTATAAATGCGAGATTTTTATAATTCCCCAGGCTAAACCGTAGGTGATAAAAATTTCTAAATGTCCTTATTATTATTTAAGACGTCGTTCTATGCAGCTAAAATGAATTTAAAACGAATTTATTAATTTTTGGTAATTTTATAAATGCGAGATTTTTATAATTGCCCAGGCTAAACCATAGGTGATACAAATATTTAAATGAGTTTATTATTATTTAAGACGTCGTTCTATACAGCTAAAATGAGTTTAAATCGAATTTATTAATTTTTGGTATTTTTAAAAAAGGGAGATTTTTATAATTCCAGATTAAAAATGCGAGATTTTTATAATTGCCCAGGCTAAACTGTAGGAGATACAAATTTCTAAATATGCTTATTATGGTTTCAGACGTCGTTCTATACAGCTAAAATGAGTTTAAATCGAATTTATTAATTTTTGGTAATTTTAAAAAAGAGAGATTTTTTAATTGCCAGATTAAAAATGCGAGATTTTTATAATTGCCCAGGCTAAACTGTAGGAGATACAAATTTCTAAATATGCTTATTATGGTTTCAGACGTCGTTCTATGCAGCTAAAATGAATTTTAAATGAATTTATTAATTTTTGGTAATTTTATAAATGCGAGATTTTTATAATTCCCCAGGCTAAACCGTAGGTGATACAAATTTCTAAATGTCCTTATTATTATTTAAGACGTCGTTCTATGCAGCTAAAATGAGTTTAAATCGAATTTATTAATTTTTGGTAATTTTAAAAAAGAGAGATTTTTATAATTGCCAGATAAAAAATGCGAGATTTTTATAATTGCCCAGGCTAAACTGTAGGTGATACAAATTTCTAAATATGCTTATTATGGTTTCAGACGTCGTTCTATGCAGCTAAAATGAATTTAAAACGAATTTATTACTTTTTGGTAATTTTATAAATGCGAGATTTTTATAATTCTCCAGGCTAAACCATAGGTGATACAAATTTCTAAATGTCTTTATTATTATTTAAGACGTTGTTCTATGCAGCTAAAATGAGTTTAAATCGAATTTATTAATTTTTGGTAATTTTAAAAAAGAGAGATTTTTATAATTGCTAGATTAAAAATGCGAGATTTTTATAATTGCCCAGGCTAAACCGTAGGTGAAACAAATTTCTAAATGTCCTTATTATTACTTAAGACGTCGTTCTATGCAGCTAAAATGAGTTTAAATCGAATTTATTAATTTTTGGTAATTTTAAAAAAGAGAGATTTTTATAATTGCCAGATTAAAAATGCGAGATTTTTATAATTGCCCAGGCTAAACTGTAGGAGATACAAATTTCTAAATATGCTTATTATGGTTTCAGACGTCGTTCTATGCAGCTAAAATGAATTTAAAACGAATTTATTAATTTTTGGTAATTTTATAAATGCGAGATTTTTATAATTCCCCAGGCTAAACCGTAGGTGATAACAAATTTCTAAATTTCTTTATTATTATTTAAGACGTCGTTCTATGCAGCTAAAATAAGTTTAAATCGAATTTATTAATTTTTGGTAATTTTAAAAAAGAGAGATTTTTATAATTGCCAGATTAAAAATGCGAGATTTTTATAATTCTCCAGGCTAAACCGTAGGTGATAACAAATTTCTAAATTTCTTTATTATTATTTAAGACGTCGTTCTATGCAGCTAAAATGAGTTTAAATCGAATTTATTAATTTTTGGTAATTTTAAAAAAGAGAGATTTTTATAATTGCCAGATTAAAAATGCGAGATTTTTATAATTTCCCAGGCTAATCTGTACGAGATACAAATTTCTAAATATGCTTATTATGGTTTCAGACGTCGTTCTATACAGCTAAAATGAGTTTAAATCGAATTTATTAATTTTTGGTAATTTTATAAATGCGAGATTTTTATAATTCTCCAGGCTAAACCGTAGGTGATACAAATTTCTAAATGTCTTTATTATTATTTAAGACGTCGTTCTCTGCAGCTAAAATGAGTTTAAATCGAATTTATTAATTTTTGGTAATTTTAAAAAGAGAGATTTTTATAATTGCCAGATTAAAAATGCGAGATTTTTATAATTGCCCAGGCTAAACTGTAGGTGATACAAATTTCTAAATATGCTTATTATGGTTTCAGACGTCGTTCTATGCAGCTAAAATGAGTTTAAATCGAATTTATTAATTTTTGGTAATTTATAAATGCGAGATTTTTATAATACTCCAGGCTAAACCGTAGGTGATACAAATTTCTATATGTCTTTATTATTATTTAAGACGTCGTTCTATGCAGCTAAAATGAGTTTAAATCGAATTTATTAATTTTTGGTAATTATAAAAAGAGAGATTTTTATAATTGCCAGATTAAAAATGCGAGATTTTTATAATTGCCCAGGCTAAACTGTAGGTGATACAAATTTCTAACAATGCTTATTATGGTTTCAGACGTCGTTCTATGCAGCTAAAATGAGTTTAAATCGAATTTATTAATTTTTGGTAATTTTAAAAAAGAGAGATTTTTATAATTGCCAGATTAAAAATGCGAGATTTTTATAATTGCCCAGGCTAAACTGTAGGAGATACAAATTTCTAAATATGTGTATTATGGTTTCAGACGTCGTTCTATGCAGCTAAAATGAGTTTAAATCGAATTTATTAATTTTTGGTAATTTTAAAAAAGAGATTTTTATAATTGCCAGATTAAAAATGCGAGATTTTTATAATTGCCCAGTCTAAACCGTAATGTATGTGACAAAAATTTCTAAATATGCCTATTATTACTTAAGGCGTCGTTCTATGCAGCTAAAATGAGTTTAAAACGAATTTATTAATTTTTGGTAATTTTATAAATGCGAGATTTTTATAATTCCCCAGGCTAAACCGTAGGTGATACAAATTTCTAAATGTGCTTATTATTATTTAAGACGTCGTTCTATGCAGCTAAAATGAGTTTAAATCGAATTTATTAATTTTTGGTAATTTTAAAAAAGAGAGATTTTTATAATTGCCAGATAAAAAATGCGAGATTTTTATAATTGCCCAGGCTAAACTGTAGGTGATACAAATTTCTAAATATGCTTATTATGGTTTCAGACGTCGTTCTATGCAGCTAAAATGAATTTAAAACGAATTTATTAATTTTTGGTAATTTTATAAATGCGAGATTTTTATAATTCCCCAGGCTAAACCGTAGGTGATAACAAATTTCTAAATTTCTTTATTATTATTTAAGACGTCGTTCTATGCAGCTAAAATAAGTTTAAATCGAATTTATTAATTTTTGGTAATTTTAAAAAAGAGAGATTTTTATAATTGCCAGATTAAAAATGCGAGATTTTTATAATTCTCCAGGCTAAACCGTAGGTGATAACAAATTTCTAAATTTCTTTATTATTATTTAAGACGTCGTTCTATGCAGCTAAAATGAGTTTAAATCGAATTTATTAATTTTTGGTAATTTTAAAAAAGAGAGATTTTTATAATTGCCAGATTAAAAATGCGAGATTTTTATAATTTCCCAGGCTAATCTGTACGAGATACAAATTTCTAAATATGCTTATTATGGTTTCAGACGTCGTTCTATACAGCTAAAATGAGTTTAAATCGAATTTATTAATTTTTGGTAATTTTATAAATGCGAGATTTTTATAATTCTCCAGGCTAAACCGTAGGTGATACAAATTTCTAAATGTCTTTATTATTATTTAAGACGTCGTTCTCTGCAGCTAAAATGAGTTTAAATCGAATTTATTAATTTTTGGTAATTTTAAAAAGAGAGATTTTTATAATTGCCAGATTAAAAATGCGAGATTTTTATAATTGCCCAGGCTAAACTGTAGGTGATACAAATTTCTAAATATGCTTATTATGGTTTCAGACGTCGTTCTATGCAGCTAAAATGAGTTTAAATCGAATTTATTAATTTTTGGTAATTTTATAAATGCGAGATTTTTATAATTCTCCAGGCTAAACCGTAGGTGATACAAATTTCTATATGTCTTTATTATTATTTAAGACGTCGTTCTATGCAGCTAAAATGAGTTTAAATCGAATTTATTAATTTTTGGTAATTATAAAAAGAGAGATTTTTATAATTGCCAGATTAAAAATGCGAGATTTTTATAATTGCCCAGGCTAAACTGTAGGTGATACAAATTTCTAACAATGCTTATTATGGTTTCAG
Organism: Melanotus villosus; assembly: GCA_963082815.1. Classification (NCBI taxonomy): domain Eukaryota; kingdom Metazoa; phylum Arthropoda; class Insecta; order Coleoptera; family Elateridae; genus Melanotus; species Melanotus villosus. Next base: position 18,196,218 of record OY720427.1, read on the forward strand.
ACGTCGTTCTATGCAGCTAAAATGAGTTTAAATCGAATTTATTAATTTTTGGTAATTTTAAAAAAGAGAGATTTTTATAATTGCCAGATTAAAAATGCGAGATTTTTATAATTGCCCAGGCTAAACTGTAGGAGATACAAATTTCTAAATATGTGTATTATGGTTTCAGACGTCGTTCTATGCAGCTAAAATGAGTTTAAATCGAATTTATTAATTTTTGGTAATTTTAAAAAAGAGATTTTTATAATTGCCAGATTAAAAATGCGAGATTTTTATAATTGCCCAGTCTAAACCGTAATGTATGTGACAAAAATTTCTAAATATGCCTATTATTACTTAAGGCGTCGTTCTATGCAGCTAAAATGAGTTTAAAACGAATTTATTAATTTTTGGTAATTTTATAAATGCGAGATTTTTATAATTCCCCAGGCTAAACCGTAGGTGATACAAATTTCTAAATGTGCTTATTATTATTTAAGACGTCGTTCTATGCAGCTAAAATGAGTTTAAATCGAATTTATTAATTTTTGGTAATTTTAAAAAAGAGAGATTTTTATAATTGCCAGATAAAAAATGCGAGATTTTTATAATTGCCCAGGCTAAACTGTAGGTGATACAAATTTCTAAATATGCTTATTATGGTTTCAGACGTCGTGCTATGCAGCTAAAATGAATTTAAAACGAATTTATTAATTTTTGGTAATTTTATAAATGCGAGATTTTTATAATTCCCCAGGCTAAACCGTAGGTGATAAAAATTTCTAAATGTCCTTATTATTATTTAAGACGTTGTTCTATACAGCTAAAATGAATTTAAAACGAATTTATTAATTTTTGGTAATTTTATAAATGCGAGATTTTTATAATTGCCCAGGCTAAACTGTAGGAGATACAAATTTCTAAATATGCTTATTATGGTTTCAGACGTCGTTCTATGCAGCTAAAATGAATTTAAAACGAATTTATTAATTTTTGGTAATTTTAAAAAAGAGAGATTTTTTAATTGCCAGATTAAAAATGCGAGATTTTTATAATTGCCCAGGCTAAACTGTAGGAGATACAAATTTCTAAATATGCTTATTATGGTTTCAGACGTCGTTCTATACAGCTAAAATGAGTTTAAATCGAATTTATTAATTTTTGGTAATTTTAAAAAAGAGAGATTTTTTAATTGCCAGATTAAAAATGCGAGATTTTTATAATTGCCCAGGCTAAACTGTAGGAGATACAAATTTCTAAATATGCTTATTATGGTTTCAGACGTCGTTCTATGCAGCTAAAATGAATTTTAAATGAATTTATTAATTTTTGGTAATTTTATAAATGCGAGATTTTTATAATTCCCCAGGCTAAACCGTAGGTGATACAAATTTCTAAATGTCCTTATTATTATTTAAGACGTCGTTCTATGCAGCTAAAATGAGTTTAAATCGAATTTATTAATTTTTGGTAATTTTAAAAAAGAGAGATTTTTATAATTGCCAGATAAAAAATGCGAGATTTTTATAATTGCCCAGGCTAAACTGTAGGTGATACAAATTTCTAAATATGCTTATTATGGTTTCAGACGTCGTTCTATGCAGCTAAAATGAATTTAAAACGAATTTATTACTTTTTGGTAATTTTATAAATGCGAGATTTTTATAATTCTCCAGGCTAAACCATAGGTGATACAAATTTCTAAATGTCTTTATTATTATTTAAGACGTTGTTCTATGCAGCTAAAATGAGTTTAAATCGAATTTATTAATTTTTGGTAATTTTAAAAAAGAGAGATTTTTATAATTGCTAGATTAAAAATGCGAGATTTTTATAATTGCCCAGGCTAAACCGTAGGTGAAACAAATTTCTAAATGTCCTTATTATTACTTAAGACGTCGTTCTATGCAGCTAAAATGAGTTTAAATCGAATTTATTAATTTTTGGTAATTTTAAAAAAGAGAGATTTTTATAATTGCCAGATTAAAAATGCGAGATTTTTATAATTGCCCAGGCTAAACTGTAGGAGATACAAATTTCTAAATATGCTTATTATGGTTTCAGACGTCGTTCTATGCAGCTAAAATGAATTTAAAACGAATTTATTAATTTTTGGTAATTTTATAAATGCGAGATTTTTATAATTCCCCAGGCTAAACCGTAGGTGATAACAAATTTCTAAATTTCTTTATTATTATTTAAGACGTCGTTCTATGCAGCTAAAATAAGTTTAAATCGAATTTATTAATTTTTGGTAATTTTAAAAAAGAGAGATTTTTATAATTGCCAGATTAAAAATGCGAGATTTTTATAATTCTCCAGGCTAAACCGTAGGTGATAACAAATTTCTAAATTTCTTTATTATTATTTAAGACGTCGTTCTATGCAGCTAAAATGAGTTTAAATCGAATTTATTAATTTTTGGTAATTTTAAAAAAGAGAGATTTTTATAATTGCCAGATTAAAAATGCGAGATTTTTATAATTTCCCAGGCTAATCTGTACGAGATACAAATTTCTAAATATGCTTATTATGGTTTCAGACGTCGTTCTATACAGCTAAAATGAGTTTAAATCGAATTTATTAATTTTTGGTAATTTTATAAATGCGAGATTTTTATAATTCTCCAGGCTAAACCGTAGGTGATACAAATTTCTAAATGTCTTTATTATTATTTAAGACGTCGTTCTCTGCAGCTAAAATGAGTTTAAATCGAATTTATTAATTTTTGGTAATTTTAAAAAGAGAGATTTTTATAATTGCCAGATTAAAAATGCGAGATTTTTATAATTGCCCAGGCTAAACTGTAGGTGATACAAATTTCTAAATATGCTTATTATGGTTTCAGACGTCGTTCTATGCAGCTAAAATGAGTTTAAATCGAATTTATTAATTTTTGGTAATTTTATAAATGCGAGATTTTTATAATACTCCAGGCTAAACCGTAGGTGATACAAATTTCTATATGTCTTTATTATTATTTAAGACGTCGTTCTATGCAGCTAAAATGAGTTTAAATCGAATTTATTAATTTTTGGTAATTATAAAAAGAGAGATTTTTATAATTGCCAGATTAAAAATGCGAGATTTTTATAATTGCCCAGGCTAAACTGTAGGTGATACAAATTTCTAACAATGCTTATTATGGTTTCAGACGTCGTTCTATGCAGCTAAAATGAGTTTAAATCGAATTTATTAATTTTTGGTAATTTTAAAAAAGAGAGATTTTTATAATTGCCAGATTAAAAATGCGAGATTTTTATAATTGCCCAGGCTAAACTGTAGGAGATACAAATTTCTAAATATGTGTATTATGGTTTCAGACGTCGTTCTATGCAGCTAAAATGAGTTTAAATCGAATTTATTAATTTTTGGTAATTTTAAAAAAGAGATTTTTATAATTGCCAGATTAAAAATGCGAGATTTTTATAATTGCCCAGTCTAAACCGTAATGTATGTGACAAAAATTTCTAAATATGCCTATTATTACTTAAGGCGTCGTTCTATGCAGCTAAAATGAGTTTAAAACGAATTTATTAATTTTTGGTAATTTTATAAATGCGAGATTTTTATAATTCCCCAGGCTAAACCGTAGGTGATACAAATTTCTAAATGTGCTTATTATTATTTAAGACGTCGTTCTATGCAGCTAAAATGAGTTTAAATCGAATTTATTAATTTTTGGTAATTTTAAAAAAGAGAGATTTTTATAATTGCCAGATAAAAAATGCGAGATTTTTATAATTGCCCAGGCTAAACTGTAGGTGATACAAATTTCTAAATATGCTTATTATGGTTTCAGACGTCGTTCTATGCAGCTAAAATGAATTTAAAACGAATTTATTAATTTTTGGTAATTTTATAAATGCGAGATTTTTATAATTCCCCAGGCTAAACCGTAGGTGATAACAAATTTCTAAATTTCTTTATTATTATTTAAGACGTCGTTCTATGCAGCTAAAATAAGTTTAAATCGAATTTATTAATTTTTGGTAATTTTAAAAAAGAGAGATTTTTATAATTGCCAGATTAAAAATGCGAGATTTTTATAATTCTCCAGGCTAAACCGTAGGTGATAACAAATTTCTAAATTTCTTTATTATTATTTAAGACGTCGTTCTATGCAGCTAAAATGAGTTTAAATCGAATTTATTAATTTTTGGTAATTTTAAAAAAGAGAGATTTTTATAATTGCCAGATTAAAAATGCGAGATTTTTATAATTTCCCAGGCTAATCTGTACGAGATACAAATTTCTAAATATGCTTATTATGGTTTCAGACGTCGTTCTATACAGCTAAAATGAGTTTAAATCGAATTTATTAATTTTTGGTAATTTTATAAATGCGAGATTTTTATAATTCTCCAGGCTAAACCGTAGGTGATACAAATTTCTAAATGTCTTTATTATTATTTAAGACGTCGTTCTCTGCAGCTAAAATGAGTTTAAATCGAATTTATTAATTTTTGGTAATTTTAAAAAGAGAGATTTTTATAATTGCCAGATTAAAAATGCGAGATTTTTATAATTGCCCAGGCTAAACTGTAGGTGATACAAATTTCTAAATATGCTTATTATGGTTTCAGACGTCGTTCTATGCAGCTAAAATGAGTTTAAATCGAATTTATTAATTTTTGGTAATTTTATAAATGCGAGATTTTTATAATTCTCCAGGCTAAACCGTAGGTGATACAAATTTCTATATGTCTTTATTATTATTTAAGACGTCGTTCTATGCAGCTAAAATGAGTTTAAATCGAATTTATTAATTTTTGGTAATTATAAAAAGAGAGATTTTTATAATTGCCAGATTAAAAATGCGAGATTTTTATAATTGCCCAGGCTAAACTGTAGGTGATACAAATTTCTAACAATGCTTATTATGGTTTCAGACGTCGTTCTATGCAGCTAAAATGAGTTTAAATCGAATTTATTAATTTTTGGTAATTTTAAAAAAGAGAGATTTTTATAATTGCCAGATTAAAAATGCGAGATTTTTATAATTGCCCAGGCTAAACTGTAGGAGATACAAATTTCTAAATATGTGTATTATGGTTTCAGACGTCGTTCTATGCAGCTAAAATGAGTTTAAATCGAATTTATTAATTTTTGGTAATTTTAAAAAAGAGATTTTTATAATTGCCAGATTAAAAATGCGAGATTTTTATAATTGCCCAGTCTAAACCGTAATGTATGTGACAAAAATTTCTAAATATGCCTATTATTACTTAAGGCGTCGTTCTATGCAGCTAAAATGAGTTTAAAACGAATTTATTAATTTTTGGTAATTTTATAAATGCGAGATTTTTATAATTCCCCAGGCTAAACCGTAGGTGATACAAATTTCTAAATGTGCTTATTATTATTTAAGACGTCGTTCTATGCAGCTAAAATGAGTTTAAATCGAATTTATTAATTTTTGGTAATTTTAAAAAAGAGAGATTTTTATAATTGCCAGATAAAAAATGCGAGATTTTTATAATTGCCCAGGCTAAACTGTAGGTGATACAAATTTCTAAATATGCTTATTATGGTTTCAGACGTCGTGCTATGCAGCTAAAATGAATTTAAAACGAATTTATTAATTTTTGGTAATTTTATAAATGCGAGATTTTTATAATTCCCCAGGCTAAACCGTAGGTGATAAAAATTTCTAAATGTCCTTATTATTATTTAAGACGTTGTTCTATACAGCTAAAATGAATTTAAAACGAATTTATTAATTTTTGGTAATTTTATAAATGCGAGATTTTTATAATTGCCCAGGCTAAACTGTAGGAGATACAAATTTCTAAATATGCTTATTATGGTTTCAGACGTCGTTCTATGCAGCTAAAATGAATTTAAAACGAATTTATTAATTTTTGGTAATTTTATAAAGGCGCGATTTTTATAATTCCCCAGACTAAACCGTAGGTGATACAAATTTCTAAATGTCCTTATTATTACTTAAGACGTCGTTCTATACAGCTAAAATGAGTTTAAATCGAATTTATTAATTTTTGGTAATTATAAAAAGAGAGATTTTTATAATTGCCAGATTAAAAATGCGAGATTTTTATAATTGCCCAGTCTAAACCGTAATGTATGTGACAAAAATTTCTGAAAATGCCTATTATTACTTAAGGCGTCGTTCTATGCAGCTAAAATGAATTTAAAACGAATTTATTAATTTTTGGTAATTTTATAAATGCGAGATTTTTATAATTCCCCAGACTAAACCGTAGGTGATACAAATTTCTAAATGTCCTTATTATTACTTAAGACGTCGTTCTATGCAGCTAAAATGAGTTTAAATCGAATTTATTAATTTTTGGTAATTTTAAAAAAGAGAGATTTTAATAATTGCCAGATTAAAAATGCGAGATTTTTATAATTGCCCAGGCTAAACTGTAGGAGATACAAATTTCTAAATATGCTTATTATGGTTTCAGACGTCGTTCTATACAGCTAAAATGAATTTAAAACGAAGTTATTAATTTTTGGTAATTTTATAAATGCGAGATTTTTATAATTCCCCAGGCTAAACCGTAGGTGATACAAATTTCTAAATTTCTTTATTATTATTTAAGACGTCGTACTATGCAGCTAAAATGAGTTTAAATCGAATTTATTAATTTTTGGTAATTTTAAAAAAGAGAGATTTTTATAATTGCCAGATTAAAAATGCGAGATTTTTATAATTGCCCAGTCTAAACCGTAATGTATGTGACAAAAATTTCTAAATATGCCTATTATTACTTAAGGCGTCGTTCTATGCAGCTAAAATGAATTTAAAACGAATTTATTAATTTTTGGTAATTTTATAAATGCGAGATTTTTATAATTCCCCAGGCTAAACCGTAGGTGATGCAAAATTCTAAATGTGCTTATTATTATTTAAGACGTCGTTCTATGCAGCTAAAATGAGTTTAAATCGAATTTATTAATTTTTGGTAATTTTAAAAAAGGGAGATTTTTATAATTGCCAGATGAAAAATGCGAGATTTTTATAATTGCCCAGGCTAAACTGTAGGTGATACAAATTTCTAAATATGCTTATTATGGTTTCAGACGTCGTGCTATGCAGCTAAAATGAATTTAAAACGAAGTTATTAATTTTTGGTAATTTTATAAATGCGAGATTTTTATAATTCCCCAGGCTAAACCGTAGGTGATACAAATTTCTAAATTTCTTTATTATTATTTAAGACGTCGTACTATGCAGCTAAAATGAGTTTAAATCGAATTTATTAATTTTTGGTAATTTTAAAAAAGAGAGATTTTTATAATTGCCAGATTAAAAATGCGAGATTTTTATAAATGCCCAGTCTAAACCGTAATGTATGTGACAAAAATTTCTAAATATGCCTATTATTACTTAAGGCGTCGTTCTATGCAGCTAAAATGAATTTAAAACGAATTTATTAATTTTTGGTAATTTTATAAATGCGAGATTTTTATAATTCCCCAGGCTAAACCGTAGGTGATGCAAATTTCTAAATGTGCTTATTATTATTTAAGACGTCGTTCTATGCAGCTAAAATGAGTTTAAATCGAATTTATTAATTTTTGGTAATTTTAAAAAAGGGAGATTTTTATAATTGCCAGATGAAAAATGCGAGATTTTTATAATTGCCCAGGCTAAACTGTAGGTGATACAAATTTCTAAATATGCTTATTATGGTTTCAGACGTCGTGCTATGCAGCTAAAATGAATTTAAAACGAATTTATTAATTTTTGGTAATTTTATAAATGCGAGATTTTTATAATTCCCCAGGCTAAACCGTAGGTGATAAAAATTTCTAAATGTCCTTATTATTATTTAAGACGTCGTTCTATGCAGCTAAAATGAATTTAAAACGAATTTATTAATTTTTGGTAATTTTATAAATGCGAGATTTTTATAATTGCCCAGGCTAAACTGTAGGAGATACAAATTTCTAAATATGCTTATTATGGTTTCAGACGTCGTTCTATGCAGCTAAAATGAATTTTAAACGAATTTATTAATTTTTGGTAATTTTATAAATTCGAGATTTTTATAATTCCCCAGGCTAAACCGTGGGTGATACAAATTTCTAAATGTCCTTATTATTATTTAACACGTCGTTCTATGCAGCTAAAATGAGTATAAATCGAATTTATTAATTTTTGGTAATTTTAAAAAAGAGAGATTTTTATAATTGCCAGATAAAAAATGCTAGATTTTTATAATTGCCCAGGCTAAACTGTAGGTGTAACAAATTTCTAAATATGCTTATTATGGTTTCAGACGTCGTTCTATGCAGCTAAAATGAATTTAAAACGAATTTATTAAAGTTTGGTAATTTTATAAATGCGAGATTTTTATAATTCTCCAGGCTAAACCGTAGGTGATACAAATTTCTAAATGTCTTTATAATTATTTAAGACGTCGTTCTATACAGCTAAAATGAGTTTAAATCGAATTTATTAATTTTTGGTAATTTTAAAAAGAGAGATTTTTATAATTGCCAGATTAAAAATGCGAGATTTTTATAATTGCCCAGGCTAAACTGTAGGTGATACAAATTTCTAACAATGCTTATTATGGTTTCAGACGTCGTTCTATGCAGCTAAAATGAGTTTAAATCGAATTTATTAATTTTTGGTAATTTTAAAAAAGAGAGATTTTTATAATTGCCAGATTAAAAATGCGAGATTTTTATAATTGCCCTGGCTAAACTGTAGGAGATACAAATTTCTAAATATGTGTATTATGGTTTCAGACGTCGTTCTATGCAGCTAAAATGAGTTTAAATCGAATTTATTAATTTTTGGTAATTTTAAAAAAGAGATTTTTATAATTGCCAGATTAAAAATGCGAGATTTTTATAATTGCCCAGTCTAAACCGTAATGTATGTGACAAAAATTTCTAAATATGCCTATTATTACTTAAGGCGTCGTTCTATGCAGCTAAAATGAGTTTAAAACGAATTTATTAATTTTTGGTAATTTTATAAATGCGAGATTTTTATAATTCCCCAGGCTAAACCGTAGGTGATACAAATTTCTAAATGTGCTTATTATTATTTAAGACGTCGTTCTATGCAGCTAAAATGAGTTTAAATCGAATTTATTAATTTTTGGTAATTTTAAAAAAGAGAGATTTTTATAATTGCCAGATAAAAAATGCGAGATTTTTATAATTGCCCAGGCTAAACTGTAGGTGATACAAATTTCTAAATATGCTTATTATGGTTTCAGACGTCGTGCTATGCAGCTAAAATGAATTTAAAACGAATTTATTAATTTTTGGTAATTTTATAAATGCGAGATTTTTATAATTCCCCAGGCTAAACCGTAGGTGATAAAAATTTCTAAATGTCCTTATTATTATTTAAGACGTCGTTCTATACAGCTAAAATGAATTTAAAACGAATTTATTAATTTTTGGTAATTTTATAAATGCGAGATTTTTATAATTGCCCAGGCTAAACTGTAGGAGATACAAATTTCTAAATATGCTTATTATGGTTTCAGACGTCGTTCTATGCAGCTAAAATGAATTTAAAACGAATTTATTAATTTTTGGTAATTTTATAAATGCGCGATTTTTATAATTCCCCAGACTAAACCGTAGGTGATACAAATTTCTAAATGTCCTTATTATTACTTAAGACGTCGTTCTATACAGCTAAAATGAGTTTAAATCGAATTTATTAATTTTTGGTAATTATAAAAAGAGAGATTTTTATAATTGCCAGATTAAAAAAGCGAGATTTTTATAATTGCCCAGGCTAAACTGTAGGTGATACAAATTTCTAACAATGCTTATTATGGTTTCAGACTTCGTTCTATGCAGCTAAAATGAGTTTAAATCGAATTTATTAATTTTTGGTAATTTTATAAATGCGAGATTTTTATAATTCCCCAGGCTATACCGTAGGTGATACAAATTTCTAAATGTCCTTATTATTATTTAAGACGTCGTTCTATGCAGATAAAATGAGTTTAAATCGAATTTATTAATTTTTGGTAATTTTAAAAAAGAGAGATTTTTATAATTGCCAGATTAAAAATGCGAGATTTTTATAATTGCCCAGGCTAAACTGTAGGAGATACAAATTTCTAAATATGTGTATTATGGTTTCAGACGTCGTTCTATGCAGCTAAAATGAGTTTAAATCGAATTTATTAATTTTTGGTAATTTTAAAAAAGAGATTTTTATAATTGCCAGATTAAAAATGCGAGATTTTTATAATTGCCCAGTCTAAACCGTAATGTATGTGACAAAAATTTCTAAATATGCCTATTATTACTTAAGGCGTCGTTCTATGCAGTTAAAATGAATTTAAAACGAATTTATTAATTTTTGGTAATTTTATAAATGCGAGATTTTTATAATTCCCCAGGCTAAACCGTAGGTGATACAAATTTCTAAATGTGCTTATTATTATTTAAGACGTCGTTCTATGCAGCTAAAATGAGTTTAAATCGAATTTATTAATTTTTGGTAATTTTATAAATGCGAGATTTTTATAATTGCCCAGGCTAAACTGTAGGAGATACAAATTTCTAAATATGCTTATTATGGTTTCAGACGTCGTTCTATGCAGCTAAAATGAATTTAAAACGAATTTATTAATTTTTGGTAATTTTATAAATGCGCGATTTTTATAATTCCCCAGACTAAACCGTAGGTGATACAAATTTCTAAATGTCCTTATTATTACTTAAGACGTCGTTCTATACAGCTAAAATGAGTTTAAATCGAATTTATTAATTTTTGGTAATTATAAAAAGAGAGATTTTTATAATTGCCAGATTAAAAAAGCGAGATTTTTATAATTGCCCAGGCTAAACTGTAGGTGATACAAATTTCTAACAATGCTTATTATGGTTTCAGACTTCGTTCTATGCAGCTAAAATGAGTTTAAATCGAATTTATTAATTTTTGGTAATTTTATAAATGCGAGATTTTTATAATTCCCCAGGCTATACCGTAGGTGATACAAATTTCTAAATGTCCTTATTATTATTTAAGACGTCGTTCTATGCAGATAAAATGAGTTTAAATCGAATTTATTAATTTTTGGTAATTTTAAAAAAGAGAGATTTTTATAATTGCCAGATTAAAAATGCGAGATTTTTATAATTGCCCAGGCTAAACTGTAGGAGATACAAATTTCTAAATATGTGTATTATGGTTTCAGACGTCGTTCTATGCAGCTAAAATGAGTTTAAATCGAATTTATTAATTTTTGGTAATTTTAAAAAAGAGATTTTTATAATTGCCAGATTAAAAATGCGAGATTTTTATAATTGCCCAGTCTAAACCGTAATGTATGTGACAAAAATTTCTAAATATGCCTATTATTACTTAAGGCGTCGTTCTATGCAGTTAAAATGAATTTAAAACGAATTTATTAATTTTTGGTAATTTTATAAATGCGAGATTTTTATAATTCCCCAGGCTAAACCGTAGGTGATACAAATTTCTAAATGTGCTTATTATTATTTAAGACGTCGTTCTATGCAGCTAAAATGAGTTTAAATCGAATTTATTAATTTTTGGTAATTTTAAAAAAGAGAGATTTTTATAATTGCCAGATAAAAAATGCGAGATTTTTATAATTGCCCAGGCTAAACTGTAGGTGATACAAATTTCTAAATATGCTTATTATGGTTTCAGACGTCGTGCTATGCAGCTAAAATGAATTTAAAACGAATTTATTAATTTTTGGTATTTTTATAAATGCGAGATTTTTATAATTCCCCAGGCTAAACCGTAGGTGATAAAAATGTCTAAATGTCCTTATTATTATTTAAGACGTCGTTCTATGCAGCTAAAATGAATTTAAAACGAATTTATTAATTTTTGGTAATTTTATAAATGCGAGATTTTTATAATTGCCCAGGCTAAACTGTAGGAGATACAAATTTCTAAATATGCTTATTATGGTTTCAGACGTCGTTCTATACAGCTAAAATGAATTTAAAACGAAGTTATTAATTTTTGGTAATTTTATAAATGCGAGATTTTTATAATTCCCCAGGCTAAACCGTAGGTGATACAAATTTCTAAATTTCTTTATTATTATTTAAGACGTCGTACTATGCAGCTAAAATGAGTTTAAATCGAATTTATTAATTTTTGGTAATTTTAAAAAAGAGAAATTTTTATAATTGCCAGATTAAAAATGCGAGATTTTTATAATTGCCCAGTCTAAACCGTAATGTATGTGACAAAAATTTCTAAATATGCCTATTATTACTTAAGGCGTCGTTCTATGCAGCTAAAATGAATTTAAAACGAATTTATTAATTTTTGGTAATTTTATAAATGCGAGATTTTTATAATTCCCCAGGCTAAACCGTAGGTGATGCAAATTTCTAAATGTGCTTATTATTATTTAAGACGTCGTTCTATGCAGCTAAAATGAGTTTAAATCGAATTTATTAATTTTTGGTAATTTTAAAAAAGGGAGATTTTTATAATTGCCAGATGAAAAATGCGAGATTTTTATAATTGCCCAGGCTAAACTGTAGGTGATACAAATTTCTAAATATGCTTATTATGGTTTCAGACGTCGTGCTATGCAGCTAAAATGAATTTAAAACGAATTTATTAATTTTTGGTAATTTTATAAATGCGAGATTTTTATAATTCCCCAGGCTAAACCGTAGGTGATAAAAATTTCTAAATGTCCTTATTATTATTTAAGACGTCGTTCTATGCAGCTAAAATGAATTTAAAACGAATTTATTAATTTTTGGTAATTTTATAAATGCGAGATTTTTATAATTGCCCAGGCTAAACTGTAGGAGATACGAATTTCTAAATATGCTTATTATGGTTTCAGACGTCGTTCTATGCAGCTAAAATGAATTTTAAACGAATTTATTAATTTTTGGTAATTTTATAAATTCGAGATTTTTATAATTCCCCAGGCTAAACCGTGGGTGATACAAATTTCTAAATGTCCTTATTATTATTTAACACGTCGTTCTATGCAGCTAAAATGAGTATAAATCGAATTTATTAATTTTTGGTAATTTTAAAAAAGAGAGATTTTTATAATTGCCAGATAAAAAAAATGCGAGATTTTTATAATTGCCCAGGCTAAACTGTAGGTGTAACAAATTTCTAAATATGCTTATTATGGTTTCAGACGTCGTTCTATGCAGCTAAAATGAATTTAAAACGAATTTATTAATGTTTGGTAATTTTATAAATGCGAGATTTTTATAATTCTCCAGGCTAAACCGTAGGTGATACAAATTTCTAAATGTCTTTAAAATTATTTAAGACGTCGTTCTATACAGCTAAAATGAGTTTAAATCGAATTTATTAATTTTTGATAATTTTAAAAAAGAGAGATTTTTATAATTGCCAGATTAAAAATGCGAGATTTTTATAATTGCCCAGGCTAAACTGTAGGAGATACAAATTTCTAAATATGCTTATTATGGTTTCAGACGTCGTTCTATGCAGCTAAAATAAATTTAAAACGAATTTATTAATTTTTGGTAATTTTATAAATGCGCGATTTTTATAATTCCCCAGGCTAAACCGTAGGTGATACAAATTTCTAAATGTCCTTATTATTACTTAAGACGTCGTTCTATGCAGCTAAAATGAGTTTAAATCGAATTTATTAATTTTTGGTAATTTTAAAAAAGAGAGATTTTAATAATTGCCAGATTAAAAATGCGAGATTTTTATAATTGCCCAGGCTAAACTGTAGGAGATACAAATTTCTAAATATGCTTATTATGGTTTCAGACGTCGTTCTATACAGCTAAAATGAATTTAAAACGAAGTTATTAATTTTTGGTAATTTTATAAATGCGAGATTTTTATAATTCCCCAGGCTAAACCGTAGGTGATACAAATTTCTAAATGTCTTTATTATTATTTAAGACGTCGTACTATGCAGCTAAAATGAGTTTAAATCGAATTTATTAATTTTTGGTAATTTTAAAAAAGAGAGATTTTTATAATTGCCAGATTAAAAATGCGAGATTTTTATAATTGCCCAGGCTAAACTGTAGGAGATACACATTTCTAAATATGCTTATTATGGTTTCAGACGTCGTTCTTTGCAGCTAAAATGAATTTAAAACGAATTTATTAATTTTTGGTAATTTTATAAATGCGAGATTTTTATAATTCTCCAGGCTAAACCGTAGGTGATACAAATTTCTAAATGTCTTTATTATTATTTAAGACGTCGTACTATGCAGCTAAAATGAGTTTAAATCGAATTTATTAATTTTTGGTAATTTTAAAAAAGAGAGATTTTTATAATTGCCAGATAAAAAATGCGAGATTTTTATAATTGCCCAGGCTAAGCTGTAGGAGATACAAATTTCTAAATATGCTTATTATGGTTTCAGACGTCGTTCTAAGCAGCTAAAATGAATTTAAAACGAATTTATTAATTTTTGGTAATTTTATAAATGCGAGATTTTTATAATTCTCCAGGCTAAACCGTAGGTGATACAAATTTCTAAATGTATTTATTATTATTTAAGACGTCGTTCTATGCAGCTAAAATGAGTTTAAATCGAATTTATTAATTTTTGGTAATTTTAAAAAAGAGAGATTTTTATAATTGCCAGATTAAAAATGCGGGATTTTTATAATTGCCCAGGCTAAACTGTAGGAGATACAAATTACTAAATATGCTTATTATGGTTTCAGACGTCGTTCTATGCAGCTAAAATGAATTTAAAACGAATTTATTAATTTTTGGTAATTTTATAAATGCGAGATTTTTATAATTCCCCAGGCTAAACCGTAGGCGATACAAATTTCTAAATGTCCTTATTATTATTTAAGACGTCGTTCTATGCAGCTAAAATGAGTTTAAATCGAATTTATTAATTTTTGGTAATTTTAAAAAAGAGAGATTTTTATAATTGCCAGATTAAAAATGCGAGATTTTTATAATTGCCCAGGCTAAACTGTAGGAGATACACATTTCTAAATATGCTTATTATGATTTCAGACGTCGTTCTATGCAGCTAAAGTGAGTTTAAATCGAATTTATTAATTTTTGGTAATTTTAAAAAAGAGAGATTTTTATAATTGCCAGATTAAAAATGCGGGATTTTTATAATTGCCCAGGCTAAACTGTAGGAGATACAAATTTCTAAATATGCTTATTATGGTTTCAGACGTCGTTCTATGCAGCTAAAATGAATTTAAAACGAATTTATTAATTTTTGGTAATTTTATAAATGCGAGATTTTTATAATTCCCCAGGCTAAACCGTAGGCGATACAAATTTCTAAATGTCCTTATTATTATTTAAGACGTCGTTCTATGCAGCTAAAATGAGTTTAAATCGAATTTATTAATTTTTGGTAATTTTAAAAAAGAGAGATTTTTTTAATTGCCAGATTAAAAATGCGAGATTTTTATAATTCCCCAGGCTATACCGTAGGTGATACAAATTTCTAAATGTCTTTATTATTATTTAAGACGTCGTTCTATGCAGCTAAAATGAGTTTAAATCGAATTTATTAATTTTTGGTAATTTTAAAAAGAGAGATTTTTATAATTGCCAGATTAAAAATGCGAGATTTTTATAATTGCCCAGGCTAAACTGTAGGAGATACAAATTTCTAAATATGTGTATTATGGTTTCAGACGTCGTTCTATGCAGCTAAAATGAGTTTAAATCGAATTTATTAATTTTTGGTAATTTTATAAATGCGAGATTTTTATAATTCTCCAGGCTAAACCGTAGGTGATACAAATTTCTAAATGTCCTTATTATTATTTAAGACGTCGTTCTATGCAGCTAAAATGAGTTTAAATCGAATTTATTAATTTTTGGTAATTTTAAAAAAGAGAGGTTTTTATAATTGCCAGATTAAAAATGCGAGATTTTTATAATTTCCCAGGCTAAAGTGTAGGTGATACAAATTTCTAAATATGCTTATTATGGTTTCAGACGTCGTGCTATGCAGCTAAAATGAATTTAAAACGAATTTATTAATTTTTGGTAATTTTATAAATGCGAGATTTTTATAATTGCCCAAGCTAAACCATAGGTGATATAAATATCTAAATGAGTTTATTATTATTTAAGACGTCGTTCTATACAGCTAAAATGAGTTTAAATCGAATTTATTAATTTTTGGTATTTTTAAAAAAGAGAGATTTTTATAATTGCCAGATTAAAAATGCGAGATTTTTATAATTGCCCAGGCTAAACTGTAGGAGATACAAATTTCTAAATATGCTTATTATCGTTTCAGACGTCGTTCTATGCAGCTAAAATGAATTTTAAGCGAATTTATTAATTTTTGGTAATTTTATAAATGCGAGATTTTTATAATTCCCCAGGCTAAACCGTAGGTGATACAAATTTCTAAATGTCCTTATTATTATTTAAGACGTCGTTCTATGCAGCTAAAATGAGTTTAAATCGAATTTATTAATTTTTGGTAATTTTAAAAAAGAGAGATTTTTATAATTGCCAGATAAAAAATGCGAGATTTTTATAATTGCCCAGGCTAAACTGTAGGTGATACAAATTTCTAAATATGCTTATTATGGTTTCAGACGTCGTTCTATGCAGCTAAAATGAATTTAAAACGAATTTATTAATTTTTCGTAATTTTTTAAATGCGAGATTTTTATAATTCTACAGGCTAAACCGTAGGTGATACAAATTTCTAAATGTCTTTATTATTATTTAAGACGTCGTTCTATGCAGCTAAAATGAGTTTAAATCGAATTTATGAATTTTTGGTAATTTTAAAAAAGAGAGATTTTTATAATTGCCAGATTAAAAATGCGAGATTTTTATAATTGCCCAGGCTAAACTGTAGGAGATACAAATTTCTAAATATGTTTATTATGGTTTCAGACGTCGTTCTATGCAGCTAAAATAAATTTAAAACGAATTTATTAATTTTTGGTAATTTTATAAATGCGAGATTTTTATAATTCTGCAGGCTAAACCGTAGGTGATACAAATTTCTAAATGTCCTTATTATTACTTGAGACGTCGTTCTATGCAGCTAAAATGAGTTTAAATCGAATTTATTAATTTTTGGTAATTTTAAAAAAGGCAGATTTTTTTAATTGCCAGATTAAAAATGCGAGATTTTTATAATTGCCCAGGCTAAACTGTAGGAGATACAAATTTATAAATATGCTTATTATGCTTTCAGACGTCGTTCTATGCAGCTAAAATGAATTTAAAACGAATTTATTAATTTTTGGTAATTTTATAAATGCGAGATTTTTATAATTCTGCAGGCTAAACCGTAGGTGATACAAATTTCTAAATGTCCTTATTATTACTTAAGACGTCGTTCTTTGCAGCTAAAATGAGTTTAAATCGAATTTATTAATTTTTGGTAATTTTAAAAAAGGCAGATTTTTATAATTGCCAGATTAAAAATGCGAGATTTTTATAATTGCCCAGGCTAAACTGTAGGAGATACAAATTTCTAAATATGCTTATTATGGTTTCAGACGTCGTTCTATGCAGCTAAAATGAATTTAAAACGAATTTATTAATTTTTGGTAATTTTATAAATGCGCGATTTTTATAATTCCCCAGGCTAAACCGTAGGTGATACAAATTTCTAAATGTCCTTATTATTACTTAAGACGTCGTTCTATGCAGCTAAAATGAGTTTAAATCGAATTTATTAATTTTTGGTAATTTTAAAAAAGAGAGATTTTTATAATTGCCAGATTAAAAATGCGGGATTTTTATAATTGCCCAGGCTAAACTGTAGGAGATACAAATTTCTAAATATGCTTATTATGGTTTCAGACGTCGTTCTATGCAGCTAAAATGAATTTAAAACGAATTTATTAATTTTTGGTAATTTTATAAATGCGAGATTTTTATAATTCCCCAGGCTAAACCGTAGGCGATACAAATTTCTAAATGTCCTTATTATTATTTAAGACGTCGTTCTATGCAGCTAAAATGAGTTTAAATCGAATTTATTAATTTTTGGTAATTTTAAAAAAGAGAGATTTTTATAATTGCCAGATTAAAAATGCGAGATTTTTATAATTGCCCAGGCTAAACTGTAGGAGATACACATTTCTAAATATGCTTATTATGATTTCAGACGTCGTTCTATGCAGCTAAAATGAGTTTAAATCGAATTTATTAATTTTTGGTAATTTTAAAAAAGAGAGATTTTTATAATTGCCAGATTAAAAATGCGGGATTTTTATAATTGCCCAGGCTAAACTGTAGGAGATACAAATTTCTAAATATGCTTATTATGGTTTCAGACGTCGTTCTATGCAGCTAAAATGAATTTAAAACGAATTTATTAATTTTTGGTAATTTTATAAATGCGAGATTTTTATAATTCCCCAGGCTAAACCGTAGGCGATACAAATTTCTAAATGTCCTTATTATTATTTAAGACGTCGTTCTATGCAGCTAAAATGAGTTTAAATCGAATTTATTAATTTTTGGTAATTTTAAAAAAGAGAGATTTTTATAATTGCCAGATTAAAAATGCGAGATTTTTATAATTGCCCAGGCTAAACTGTAGGAGATACACATTTCTAAATATGCTTATTATGGTTTCAGACGTCGTTCTATGCAGCTAGAATGAATTTAAAACGAATTTATTAATTTTTGGTAATTTTAAAATGCGAGATTTTTATAATTCCCCAGGCTATACCGTAGGTGATACAAATTTCTAAATGTCTTTATTATTATTTAAGACGTCGTTCTATGCAGCTAAAATGAGTTTAAATCGAATTTATTAATTTTTGGTAATTTTAAAAAGAGAGATTTTTATAATTGCCAGATTAAAAATGCGAGATTTTTATAATTGCCCAGGCTAAACTGTAGGAGATACAAATTTCTAAATATGTGTATTATGGTTTCAGACGTCGTTCTATGCAGCTAAAATGAGTTTAAATCGAATTTATTAATTTTTGGTAATTTTATAAATGCGAGATTTTTATAATTCTCCAGGCTAAACCGTAGGTGATACAAATTTCTAAATGTCCTTATTATTATTTAAGACGTCGTTCTATGCAGCTAAAATGAGTTTAAATCGAATTTATTAATTTTTGGTAATTTTAAAAAAGAGAGGTTTTTATAATTGCCAGATTAAAAATGCGAAATTTTTATAATTGCCCAGGCTAAAGTGTAGGTGATACAAATTTCTAAATATGCTTATTATGGTTTCAGACGTCGTGCTATGCAGCTAAAATGAATTTAAAACGAATTTATTAATTTTTGGTAATTTTACAAATGCGAGATTTTTATAATTCTCCAGGCTAAACCGTAGGTGATGCAAATTTCTAAATGTCTTTATTATTATTTAAGACGTCGTTCTATGCAAATAAAATGAGTTTGAATCGAATGTATTAATTTTTGGTAATTTTAAAAAAGAGAGATTTTTATAATTGCCAGATTAAAAATGCGAGATTTTTATAATTGCCCAGGCTAAACTGTAGGAGATACACATTTCTAAATATGCTTATTATGGTTTCAGACGTCGTTCTTTGCAGCTAAAATGAATTTAAAACGAATTTATTAATTTTTGGTAATTTTATAAATGCGAGATTTTTATAATTCTCCAGGCTAAACCGTAGGTGATACAAATTTCTAAATGTCTTTATTATTATTTAAGACGTCGTACTATGCAGCTAAAATGAGTTTAAATCGAATTTATTAATTTTTGGTAATTTTAAAAAAGAGAGATTTTTATAATTGCCAGATAAAAAATGCGAGATTTTTATAATTGCCCAGGCTAAGCTGTAGGAGATACAAATTTCTAAATATGCTTATTATGGTTTCAGACGTCGTTCTAACCAGCTAAAATGAATTTAAAACGAATTTATTAATTTTTGGTAATTTTATAAATGCGAGATTTTTATAATTCTCCAGGCTAAACCGTAGGTGATACAAATTTCTAAATGTATTTATTATTATTTAAGACGTCGTACTATGCAGCTAAAATGAGTTTAAATCGAATTTATTAATTTTTGGTAATTTTAAAAAAGAGAGATTTTTATAATTGCCAGATTAAAAATGCGAGATTTTTATAATTGCCCAGGCTAAACTGTAGGAGATACACATTTCTAAATATGCTTATTATGGTTTCAGACGTCGTTCTATGCAGCTAAAATGAGTTTAAATCGAATTTATTAATTTTTGGTAATTTTAAAAAAGAGAGATTTTTATAATTGCCAGATAAAAAATGCGAGATTTTTATAATTGCCCAGGCTAAACTGTAGGTGATACAAATTTCTAAATATGCTTATTATGGTTTCAGACGTCGTTCTATGCAGCTAAAATGAATTTAAAACGAATTTATTAATTTTTGGTAATTTTATAAATGCGAGATTTTTATAATTCTCCAGGCTAAACCGTAGGTGATACAAATTTCTAAATGTCTTTATTATTATTTAAGACGTCGTTCTATGCAGCTAAAATGAGTTTAAATCGAATTTATGAATTTTTGGTAATTTTAAAAAAGAGAGATTTTTATAATTGCCAGATTAAAAATGCGAGATTTTTATAATTGCCCAGGCTAAACTGTAGGAGATACAAATTTCTAAATATGCTTATTATGGTTTCAGACGTCGTTCTATGCAGCTAAAATGAATTTAAAACGAATTTATTAATTTTTGGTAATTTTATAAATGCGCGATTTTTATAATTCCCCATGCTAAACCGTAGGTGATACAAATTTCTAAATGTCCTTATTAATACTTAAGACGTCGTTCTATGCAGCTAAAATGAGTTTAAATCGAATTTATTAATTTTTGGTAATTTTAAAAAAGAGAGATTTTTATAATTGCCAGATTACAAATGCGGGATTTTTATAATTGCCCAGGCTAAACTGTAGGAGATACAAATTTCTAAATATGCTTATTATGGTTTCAGACGTCGTTCTATGCAGCTAAAATGAATTTAAAACGAATTTATTAATTTTTGGTAATTTTATAAATGCGAGATTTTTATAATTCCCCAGGCTAAACCGTAGGCGATACAAATTTCTAAATGTCCTTATTATTATTTAAGACGTCGTTCTATGCAGCTAAAATGAGTTTAAATCGAATTTATTAATTTTTGGTAATTTTAAAAAAGAGAGATTTTTCTAATTGCCAGATTAAAAATGCGAGATTTTTATAATTGCCCAGGCTAAACTGTAGGAGATACACATTTCTAAATATGCTTATTATGATTTCAGACGTCGTTCTATGCAGCTAAAATGAGTTTAAATCGAATTTATTAATTTTTGGTAATTTTAAAAAAGAGAGATTTTTATAATTGCCAGATTAAAAATGCGGGATTTTTATAATTGCCCAGGCTAAACTGTAGGAGATACAAATTTCTAAATATGCTTATTATGGTTTCAGACGTCGTTCTATGCAGCTAAAATGAATTTAAAACGAATTTATTAATTTTTGGTAATTTTATAAATGCGAGATTTTTATAATTCCCCAGGCTAAACCGTAGGCGATACAAATTTCTAAATGTCCTTATTATTATTTAAGACGTCGTTCTATGCAGCTAAAATGAGTTTAAATAGAATTTATTAATTTTTGGTAATTTTAAAAAAGAGAGATTTTTTTAATTGCCAGATTAAAAATGCGAGATTTTTATAATTGCCCAGGCTAAACTGTAGGAGATACACATTTCTAAATATGCTTATTATGGTTTCAGACGTCGTTCTATGCAGCTAAAATGAGTTTAAATCGAATTTATTAATTTTTGGTAATTTTAAAAAAGAGAGATTTTTATAATTGCCAGATTAAAAATGCGAGATTATTATAATTGCCCAGGCTAAACTGTAGGAGATACAAATTTCTAAATATGCTTATTATGGTTTCAGACGTCGTTCTATGCAGCTAGAATGAATTTAAAACGAATTTATTAATTTTTGGTAATTTTATAAATGCGAGATTTTTATAATTCCCCAGGCTATACCGTAGGTGATACAAATTTCTAAATGTCTTTATTATTATTTAAGACGTCGTTCTATGCAGCTAAAATGAGTTTAAATCGAATTTATTAATTTTTGGTAATTTTAAAAAGAGAGATTTTTATAATTGCCAGATTAAAAATGCGAGATTTTTATAATTGCCCAGGCTAAACTGTAGGAGATACAAATTTCTAAATATGTGTATTATGGTTTCAGACGTCGTTCTATGCAGCTAAAATGAGTTTAAATCGAATTTATTAATTTTTGGTAATTTTATAAATGCGAGATTTTTATAATTGCCCAAGCTAAACCATAGGTGATATAAATATCTAAATGAGTTTATTATTATTTAAGACGTCGTTCTATACAGCTAAAATGAGTTTAAATCGAATTTATTAATTTTTGGTATTTTTAAAAAAGAGAGATTTTTATAATTGCCAGATTAAAAATGCGAGATTTTTATAATTGCCCAGGCTAAACTGTAGGAGATACAAATTTCTAAATATGCTTATTATGGTTTCAGACGTCGTTCTATGCAGCTAAAATGAATTTTAAGCGAATTTATTAATTTTTGGTAATTTTATAAATGCGAGATTTTTATAATTGCCCAAGCTAAACCATAGGTGATATAAATATCTAAATGAGTTTATTATTATTTAAGACGTCGTTCTATACAGCTAAAATGAGTTTAAATCGAATTTATTAATTTTTGGTATTTTTAAAAAAGAGAGATTTTTATAATTGCCAGATTAAAAATGCGAGATTTTTATAATTCCCCAGGCTAAACCGTAGGTGATACAAATTTCTAAATGTCCTTATTATTATTTAAGACGTCGTTCTATGCAGCTAAAATGAGTTTAAATCGAATTTATTAATTTTTGGTAATTTTAAAAAAGAGAGATTTTTATAATTGCCAGATAAAAAATGCGAGATTTTTATAATTGCCCAGGCTAAACTGTAGGTGATACAAATTTCTAAATATGCTTATTATGGTTTCAGACGTCGTTCTATGCAGCTAAAATGAATTTAAAACGAATTTATTAATTTTTCGTAATTTTATAAATGCGAGATTTTTATAATTCTACAGGCTAAACCGTAGGTGATACAAATTTCTAAATGTCTTTATTATTATTTAAGACGTCGTTCTATGCAGCTAAAATGAGTTTATATCGAATTTATGAATTTTTGGTAATTTTAAAAAAGAGATTTTTATAATTGCCAGATTAAAAATGCGAGATTTTTATAATTGCCCAGGCTAAACTGTAGGAGATACAAATTTCTAAATATGTTTATTATGGTTTCAGACGTCGTTCTATGCAGCTAAAATGAATTTAAAACGAATTTATTAATTTTTGGTAATTTTATAAATGCGAGATTTTTATAATTCTGCAGGCTAAACCGTAGGTGATACAAATTTCTAAATGTCCTTATTATTACTTGAGACGTCGTTCTATGCAGCTAAAATGAGTTTAAATCGAATTTATTAATTTTTGGCAATTTTAAAAAAGGCAGATTTTTATAATTGCCAGATTAAAAATGCGAGATTTTTATAATTGCCCAGGCTAAACTGTAGGAGATACAAATTTATAAATATGCTTATTATGCTTTCAGACGTCGTTCTATGCAGCTAAAATGAATTTAAAACGAATTTATTAATTTTTGGTAATTTTATAAATGCGAGATTTTTATAATTCTGCAGGCTAAACCGTAGGTGATACAAATTTCTAAATGTCCTTATTATTACTTAAGACGTCGTTCTATGCAGCTAAAATGAGTTTAAATCGAATTTATTAATTTTTGGTAATTTTAAAAAAGGCAGATTTTTATAATTGCCAGATTAAAAATGCGAGATTTTTATAATTGCCCAGGCTAAACTGTAGGAGATACAAATTTCTAAATATGCTTATTATGGTTTCAGACGTCGTTCTATGCAGCTAAAATGAATTTAAAACGAATTTATTAATTTTTGGTAATTTTATAAATGCGAGATTTTTATAATTCCACAGGCTAAACCGTAGGCGATACAAATTTCTAAATGTCCTTATTATTATTTAAGACGTCGTTCTATGCAGCTAAAATGAGTTTAAATCGAATTTATTAATTTTTGGTAATTTTAAAAGAGAGAGATTTTTATAATTGCCAGATTAAAAATGCGAGATTTTTATAATTGCCCAGGCTAAACTGTAGGAGATACACATTTCTAAATATGCTTATTATGGTTTCAGACGTCGTTCTATGCAGCTAAAATGAGTTTAAATCGAATTTATTAATTTTTGGTAATTTTAAAAAAGAGAGATTTTTATAATTGCCAGATTAAAAATGCGAGATTTTTATAATTGCCCAGGCTAAACTGTAGGAGATACAAATTTATAAATATGCTTATTATGGTTTCAGACGTCGTTCTATGCAGCTAGAATGAATTTAAAACGAATTTATTAATTTTTGGTAATTTTAAAATGCGAGATTTTTATAATTCCCCAGGCTATACCGTAGGTGATACAAATTTCTAAATGTCTTTATTATTATTTAAGACGTCGTTCTATGCAGCTAAAATGAGTTTAAATCGAATTTATTAATTTTTGGTAATTTTAAAAAGAGAGATTTTTATAATTGCCAGATTAAAAATGCGAGATTTTTATAATTGCCCAGGCTAAACTGTAGGAGATACAAATTTCTAAATATGTGTATTATGGTTTCAGACGTCGTTCTATGCAGCTAAAATGAGTTTAAATCGAATTTATTAATTTTTGGTAATTTTATAAATGCGAGATTTTTATAGTTCTCCAGGCTAAACCGTAGGTGATACAAATTTCTAAATGTCCTTATTATTATTTAAGACGTCGTTCTATGCAGCTAAAATGAGTTTAAATCGAATTTATTAATTTTTGGTAATTTTAAAAAAGAGAGGTTTTTATAATTGCCAGATTAAAAATGCGAGATTTTTATAATTGCCCAGCCTAAAGTGTAGGTGATACAAATTTCTAAATATGCTTATTATGGTTTCAGACGTCGTGCTATGCAGCTAAAATGAATTTAAAACGAATTTATTAATTTTTGGTAATTTTACAAATGCGAGATTTTTATAATTCTCCAGGCTAAACCGTAGGTGATGCAAATTTCTAAATGTCTTTATTATTATTTAAGACGTCGTTCTATGCAGCTAAAATGAGTTTGAATCGAATTTATTAATTTTTGGTAATTTTAAAAAAGAGAGATTTTTATAATTGCCAAATTAAAAATGCGAGATTTTTATAATTGCCCAGGCTAAACTGTACGAGATACAAATTTCTAAATATGCTTATTATGGTTTCAGACGTCGTTCTATGCAGCTAAATGAGTTTAAATCGAATTTATTAATTTTTGGTAATTTTATAAATGCGAGATTTTTATAATTCTCCAGGCTAAACCGTAGGTGATACAAATTTCTAAATGTCTTTATTATTATTTAAGACGTCGTTCTATGCAGCTAAAATGAGTTTAAATCGAATTTATTAATTTTTGGTAATTTTAAAAAGAGAGATTTTTATAATTGCCAGATTAAAAATGCGAGATTTTTATAATTGCCCAGGCTAAACTGTAGGTGATACAAATTTCTAAATATGCTTATTATGGTTTCAGACGTCGTGCTATGCAGCTAAAATGAATTTAAAACGAATTTATTAATTTTTGGTAATTTTATAAATGCGAGATTTTTATAATTGCCCAGGCTAAACCGTAGGTGATACAAATTTCTAAATGAGCTTATTATTATTTAAGACGTCGTTCTATACAACTAAAATGAGTTTAAATCGAATTTATTAATTTTTGGTAATTTTAAAAAAGAGAGATTTTTATAATTGCCAGATTAAAAATGCGAGATTTTTATAATTGCCCAGGCTAAACTGTAGGAGATACAAATTTCTAAATATGCTTATTATGGTTTCAGACGTCGTTCTATACAGCTAAAATGAGTTTAAATCGAATTTATTAATTTTTGGTAATTTTAAAAAGAGAGATTTTTATAATTGCCAGATTAAAATTGCGAGATGTTTATAATTGCCCAGGCTAAACTATAGGAGATACAAATTTCTAAATATGCTTATTATGGTTTCAGACGTCGTTCTATGCAGCTAGAATGAATTTAAAACGAATTTATTAATTTTTGGTAATTTTATAAATTCGAGATTTTTATAATTCCCCAGGCTAAACCGTAGGTGATACAAATTTCTAAATGTCCTTATTATTATTTAAGACGTCGTTCTATGCAGCTAAAATGAGTTTAAATCGAATTTATTAATTTTTGGTAATTTTAAAAAAGAGAGATTTTTATAATTGCCAGATTAAAAATTCGAGATTTTTATAATTGCCCAGGCTAAACTGTAGGAGATACAAATTTCTAAATATGTTTATTATAGTTTCAGACGTCGTTCTATGCAGCTAAAATGAGTTTAAATCGAATTTATTAATTTTTGGTAATTTTAAAAAAGAGAGATTTTTATAATTGCCAGATTAAAAATGCGAGATTTTTATAATTGCACAGTCTAAACCGTATGTGACAAAAATTTCTAAATATGCCTATTATTATTTAAGGCGTCGTTCTATGCAGCTAAAATGAA
The DNA here is from genome assembly GCA_963082815.1 of Melanotus villosus. Lineage (NCBI taxonomy): Eukaryota > Metazoa > Arthropoda > Insecta > Coleoptera > Elateridae > Melanotus > Melanotus villosus. Next base: position 18,222,686 of record OY720427.1, read on the forward strand.
TTTAAAACGAATTTATTAATTTTTGGTAATTTTATAAATGCGAGATTTTTATAATTCCCCAGGGTAAACCGTAGGTGATACAAATTTCTAAATGTGCTTATTATTATTTAAGACGTCGTTCTATGCAGCTAAAATGAATTTAAAACGAATTTATTAATTTTTGGTAATTTTATAAATGCGAGATTTTTATAATTGCCCAGGCTAAACTGTAGGTGATACAAATTTCTAAATATGCTTATTATGGTTTCAGACGTCGTGCTATGCAGCTAAAATGAATTTAAAACGAATTTATTAATTTTTGGTAATTTTATAAATGCGAGATTTTTATAATTGCCCAGGCTAAACCGTAGGTGATACAAATTTCTAAATGAGCTTATTATTATTTAAGACGTCGTTCTATACAACTAAAATGAGTTTAAATCGAATTTATTAATTTTTGGTAATTTTAAAAAAGAGAGATTTTTATAATTGCCAGATTAAAAATGCGAGATTTTTATAATTGCCCAGGCTAAACTGTAGGAGATACAAATTTCTAAATATGTTTATTATAGTTTCAGACGTCGTTCTATGCAGCTAAAATGAGTTTAAATCGAATTTATTAATTTTTGGTAATTTTAAAAAAGAGAGATTTTTATAATTGCCAGATTAAAAATGCGAGATTTTTATAATTGCCCAGTCTAAACCGTATGTGACAAAAATTTCTAAATATGCCTATTATTATTTAAGGCGTCGTTCTATGCAGCTAAAATGAGTTTAAATCGAATTTATTAATTTTTGGTAATTTTATAAATGCGAGATTTTTATAATTCCCCAGGCTAAACCGTAGGCGATACAAATTTCTAAATGTCCTTATTATTATTTAAGACGTCGTTCTATGCAGCTAAAATGAGTTTAAATCGAATTTATTAATTTTTGGTAATTTTAAAAGAGAGAGATTTTTATAATTGCCAGATTAAAAATGCGAGATTTTTATAATTGCCCAGGCTAAACTGTAGGAGATACACATTTCTAAATATGCTTATTATGGTTTCAGACGTCGTTCTATGCAGCTAAAATGAGTTTAAATCGAATTTATTAATTTTTGGTAATTTTAAAAAAGAGAGATTTTTATAATTGCCAGATTAAAAATGCGAGATTTTTATAATTGCCCAGGCTAAACTGTAGGAGATACAAATTTCTAAATATGCTTATTATGGTTTCAGACGTCGTTCTATGCAGCTAGAATGAATTTAAAACGAATTTATTAATTTTTGGTAATTTTAAAATGCGAGATTTTTATAATTCCCCAGGCTATACCGTAGGTGATACAAATTTCTAAATGTCTTTATTATTATTTAAGACGTCGTTCTATGCAGCTAAAATGAGTTTAAATCGAATTTATTAATTTTTGGTAATTTTAAAAAGAGAGATTTTTATAATTGCCAGATTAAAAATGCGAGATTTTTATAATTGCCCAGGCTAAACTGTAGGAGATACAAATTTCTAAATATGTGTATTATGGTTTCAGACGTCGTTCTATGCAGCTAAAATGAGTTTAAATCGAATTTATTAATTTTTGGTAATTTTATAAATGCGAGATTTTTATAGTTCTCCAGGCTAAACCGTAGGTGATACAAATTTCTAAATGTCCTTATTATTATTTAAGACGTCGTTCTATGCAGCTAAAATGAGTTTAAATCGAATTTATTAATTTTTGGTAATTTTAAAAAAGAGAGGTTTTTATAATTGCCAGATTAAAAATGCGAGATTTTTATAATTGCCCAGCCTAAAGTGTAGGTGATACAAATTTCTAAATATGCTTATTATGGTTTCAGACGTCGTGCTATGCAGCTAAAATGAATTTAAAACGAATTTATTAATTTTTGGTAATTTTACAAATGCGAGATTTTTATAATTCTCCAGGCTAAACCGTAGGTGATGCAAATTTCTAAATGTCTTTATTATTATTTAAGACGTCGTTCTATGCAGCTAAAATGAGTTTGAATCGAATTTATTAATTTTTGGTAATTTTAAAAAAGAGAGATTTTTATAATTGCCAAATTAAAAATGCGAGATTTTTATAATTGCCCAGGCTAAACTGTACGAGATACAAATTTCTAAATATGCTTATTATGGTTTCAGACGTCGTTCTATGCAGCTAAATGAGTTTAAATCGAATTTATTAATTTTTGGTAATTTTATAAATGCGAGATTTTTATAATTCTCCAGGCTAAACCGTAGGTGATACAAATTTCTAAATGTCTTTATTATTATTTAAGACGTCGTTCTATGCAGCTAAAATGAGTTTAAATCGAATTTATTAATTTTTGGTAATTTTAAAAAGAGAGATTTTTATAATTGCCAGATTAAAAATGCGAGATTTTTATAATTGCCCAGGCTAAACTGTAGGTGATACAAATTTCTAAATATGCTTATTATGGTTTCAGACGTCGTGCTATGCAGCTAAAATGAATTTAAAACGAATTTATTAATTTTTGGTAATTTTATAAATGCGAGATTTTTATAATTGCCCAGGCTAAACCGTAGGTGATACAAATTTCTAAATGAGCTTATTATTATTTAAGACGTCGTTCTATACAACTAAAATGAGTTTAAATCGAATTTATTAATTTTTGGTAATTTTAAAAAAGAGAGATTTTTATAATTGCCAGATTAAAAATGCGAGATTTTTATAATTGCCCAGGCTAAACTGTAGGAGATACAAATTTCTAAATATGCTTATTATGGTTTCAGACGTCGTTCTATACAGCTAAAATGAGTTTAAATCGAATTTATTAATTTTTGGTAATTTTAAAAAGAGAGATTTTTATAATTGCCAGATTAAAATTGCGAGATGTTTATAATTGCCCAGGCTAAACTATAGGAGATACAAATTTCTAAATATGCTTATTATGGTTTCAGACGTCGTTCTATGCAGCTAGAATGAATTTAAAACGAATTTATTAATTTTTGGTAATTTTATAAATTCGAGATTTTTATAATTCCCCAGGCTAAACCGTAGGTGATACAAATTTCTAAATGTCCTTATTATTATTTAAGACGTCGTTCTATGCAGCTAAAATGAGTTTAAATCGAATTTATTAATTTTTGGTAATTTTAAAAAAGAGAGATTTTTATAATTGCCAGATTAAAAATTCGAGATTTTTATAATTGCCCAGGCTAAACTGTAGGAGATACAAATTTCTAAATATGTTTATTATAGTTTCAGACGTCGTTCTATGCAGCTAAAATGAGTTTAAATCGAATTTATTAATTTTTGGTAATTTTAAAAAAGAGAGATTTTTATAATTGCCAGATTAAAAATGCGAGATTTTTATAATTGCACAGTCTAAACCGTATGTGACAAAAATTTCTAAATATGCCTATTATTATTTAAGGCGTCGTTCTATGCAGCTAAAATGAATTTAAAACGAATTTATTAATTTTTGGTAATTTTATAAATGCGAGATTTTTATAATTCCCCAGGGTAAACCGTAGGTGATACAAATTTCTAAATGTGCTTATTATTATTTAAGACGTCGTTCTATGCAGCTAAAATGAATTTAAAACGAATTTATTAATTTTTGGTAATTTTATAAATGCGAGATTTTTATAATTGCCCAGGCTAAACTGTAGGTGATACAAATTTCTAAATATGCTTATTATGGTTTCAGACGTCGTGCTATGCAGCTAAAATGAATTTAAAACGAATTTATTAATTTTTGGTAATTTTATAAATGCGAGATTTTTATAATTGCCCAGGCTAAACCGTAGGTGATACAAATTTCTAAATGAGCTTATTATTATTTAAGACGTCGTTCTATACAACTAAAATGAGTTTAAATCGAATTTATTAATTTTTGGTAATTTTAAAAAAGAGAGATTTTTATAATTGCCAGATTAAAAATGCGAGATTTTTATAATTGCCCAGGCTAAACTGTAGGAGATACAAATTTCTAAATATGTTTATTATAGTTTCAGACGTCGTTCTATGCAGCTAAAATGAGTTTAAATCGAATTTATTAATTTTTGGTAATTTTAAAAAAGAGAGATTTTTATAATTGCCAGATTAAAAATGCGAGATTTTTATAATTGCCCAGTCTAAACCGTATGTGACAAAAATTTCTAAATATGCCTATTATTATTTAAGGCGTCGTTCTATGCAGCTAAAATGAGTTTAAATCGAATTTATTAATTTTTGGTATTTTTAAAAAAGATAGATTTTTATAATTTCCAGATTAAAAATGCGAGATTTTTATAATTGCCCAGGCTAAACTGTAGGAGATACAAATTTCTAAATATACTTATTATGGTTTCAGACGTCGTTCTATGCAGCTAAAATGAATTTAAAACGATTTTATTAATTTTTGGTAATTTTATAAATGCGAGATTTTTATAATTCCCCAGGCTAAACCGTAGGTGATAAGAATTTCTAAATGTCCTTATTATTATTTAAGACGTCGTTCTATGCAGCTAAAATGAGTTTAAGCCGAATTTATTAATTTTTGGTAATTTTAAAAAAGAGAGATTTTTATAATTGCCAGATTAAAAATGCGAGATTTTTATAATTGCCCAGGCTAAACTGTTGGAGATACAAATTTCTAAATATACTTATTATGGTTTCAGACGTCGTTCTATGCAGCTAGAATGAATTTAAAACGAATTTATTAATTTTTGGTAATTTTATAAATGCGAGATTTTTATAATTCCCCAGGCTAAACCGTAGGTGATACAAATTTCTAAATGTCCTTATTATTATTTAAGACGTCGTTCTATGCAGCTAAAATGAGTTTAAATCGAATTTATTAATTTTTGGTAATTTTAAAAAAGAGAGATTTTTATAATTGCCAGATTAAAAATTCGAGATTTTTATAATTGCCCAGGTTTAAATCGAATTTATTAATTTTTGGTAATTTTAAAAAAGAGAGATTTTTATAATTGCCAGATTAAAAAATGCGAGATTTTTATAATTGCCCAATCTAAACCGTATGTGACAAAAATTTCTAAATATGCCTATTATTATTTAAGGCGTCGTTCTATGCAGCTAAAATGAATTTAAAACGAATTTATTATTTTTTGGTAATTTTATAAATGCGAGATTTTTATAATTCCCCAGGGTAAACCGTAGGTGATACAAATTTCTAAATGTGCTTATTATTATTTAAGACGTCGTTCTATGCAGCTAAAATGAATTTAAAACGAATTTATTAATTTTTGGTAATTTTATAAATGCGAGATTTTTATAATTGCCCAGGCCAAACCGTAGGTGATACAAATTTCTAAATGAGTTTATTATTATTTAAGACGTCGTTCTATACAGCTAAAATGAGTTTAAATCGAATTTATTAATTTTTGGTATTTTTAAAAAAGAGATTTTTATAATTGCCAGATTAAAAAAGCGAGATTTTTATAATTGCCCAGGCTAAACTGTAGGAGATACAAATTTCTAAATATACTTATTATGGTTTCAGACGTCGTTCTATGCAGCTAAAATGAATTTAAAACGAATTTATTAATTTTTGGTAATTTTATAAATGCGAGATTTTTAGAATTCCCCAGGCTAAACCGTAGGTGATACAAATTTCTAAATGTCGTTATTATTATTTAAGACGTCGTTCTATGCAGCTAAAATGAGTTTAAATCGAATTTATTAATTTTTGGTAATTTTAAAAAAGATAGATTTTTATAATTGCCAAATTCAAAATGCGAGATTTTTATAATTGCCCAGGCTAAACCGTAGGAGATACATATTTCTAAATATGCTTATTATGGTTTCAGACGTCGTTCTATGCAGCTAGAATGAATTTAAAACGAATTTATTAATTTTTGGTAATTTTATAAATGCGAGATTTTTATAATTCCCCAGGCTAAACCGAAGGTGATAAAAATTTCTAAATGTCCTTATTATTATTTAAGACGTCGTTCTATGCAGCTAAAATGAGTTTAAATCGAATTTATTAATTTTTGGTAATTTTAAAAAAGAGTGATTTTTATAATTGCCAGATTAAAAATGCGAGATTTTTATAATTGCCCAGGCTAAACTGTAGGAGATACAAATTTCTAAATATGTTTATCATGGCTTCAGACGTCGTTCTATCCAGCTAAAATGAGTTTAAATCGAATTTATTAATTTTTGGTAATTTTATAAATGCGAGATTTTTATAATTCCCCAGGCTAAACCGTAGGTGATACAAATTTCTAAATGTGCTTATTATTAGTTAAGACGTCGTTCTATGCAGCTAAAATGAATTTAAAACGAATTTATTAATTTTTGGTAAATTTATAAATGCGAGATTTTTATAATTGCCCAGGCTAAACCGTAGGTGATACAAATTTCTAAATGAGTTTATTATTATTTAAGACGTCGTTCTATACAGCTGAAATGAGTTTAAATCGAATTTATTAATTTTTGGTATTTTTAAAAAAGAGATTTTTATAATTGCCAGATTAAAAATGCGAGATTTTTATAATTCCCCAGGCTAAACCGTAGGTGATAAAAATTTCTAAATGAGTTTATTATTATTTAAGACGTCGTTCTATACAGCTGAAATGAGTTTAAATCGAATTTATTAATTTTTGGTATTTTTAAAAAAGAGATTTTTATAATTGCCAGATTAAAAATGCGAGATTTTTATAATTCCCCAGGCTAAACCGTAGGTGATAAAAATTTCTAAATGTCCTTATTATTATTTAAGACGTCTTTCTATGCAGCTAAAATGAGTTTAAGGCGAATTTATTAATTTTTGGTAATTTTAAAAAAGAGAGATTTTTATAATTGCCAGATTAAAAATGCGAGATTTTTATAATTGCCCAGGCTAAACTGTAGGAGATACAGATTTCTAAATATGCTTATTATGGTTTCAGACGTCGTTCTATGCAGCTAAAATGAGTTTAAATCGAATTTATTAATTTTTGGTAATTTGAAAAAAGAGAGATTTTTATAATTGCCAGATTAAAAATGCGAGATTTTTATAATTGCCCAGTCGAAACCGTAAGTGACAAAAATTTCTAAATATGCCTATTATTATTTAAGGCGTCGTTCTATGCAGCTAAAATGAATTTAAAACGAATTTATTAATTTTTGGTAATTTTATAAATGCGAGATTTTTATAATTGACCAGGCTAAACCGTAGGTGATACAAATTTCTAAATGAGTTTATTATTATTTAAGACGTCGTTCTATACAGCTAAAATGAGTTTAAATCGAATTTATTAATTTTTGGTATTTTTAAAAAAGAGATTTTTATAATTGCCAGATTAAAAACGCGAGATTTTTATAATTGCCCAGGCTAATGTAGGAGATACAAATTTCTAAATATACTTATTATGGTTTCAGACGTCGTTCTATGCAGCTAAAATGAATTTAAAACGATTTTATTAATTTTTGGTAATTTTATAAATGCGAGATTTTTATAATTGCCCAGGCTAAACCGTAGGTGATACAAATTTCTAAATGAGCTTATTATTATTTAAGACGTCGTTCTATACAACTAAAATGAGTTTAAATCGAATTTATTAATTTTTGGTAATTTTAAAAAAGAGAGATTTTTATAATTGCCAGATTAAAAATGCGAGATTTTTATAATTGCCCAGGCTAAACTGTAGGAGATACAAATTTCTAAATATGTTTATTATAGTTTCAGACGTCGTTCTATGCAGCTAAAATGAGTTTAAATCGAATTTATTAATTTTTGGTAATTTTAAAAAAGAGAGATTTTTATAATTGCCAGATTAAAAATGCGAGATTTTTATAATTGCCCAGTCTAAACCGTATGTGACAAAAATTTCTAAATATGCCTATTATTATTTAAGGCGTCGTTCTATGCAGCTAAAATGAGTTTAAATCGAATTTATTAATTTTTGGTATTTTTAAAAAAGATAGATTTTTATAATTTCCAGATTAAAAATGCGAGATTTTTATAATTGCCCAGGCTAAACTGTAGGAGATACAAATTTCTAAATATACTTATTATGGTTTCAGACGTCGTTCTATGCAGCTAAAATGAATTTAAAACGATTTTATTAATTTTTGGTAATTTTATAAATGCGAGATTTTTATAATTCCCCAGGCTAAACCGTAGGTGATAAGAATTTCTAAATGTCCTTATTATTATTTAAGACGTCGTTCTATGCAGCTAAAATGAGTTTAAGCCGAATTTATTAATTTTTGGTAATTTTAAAAAAGAGAGATTTTTATAATTGCCAGATTAAAAATGCGAGATTTTTATAATTGCCCAGGCTAAACTGTTGGAGATACAAATTTCTAAATATACTTATTATGGTTTCAGACGTCGTTCTATGCAGCTAGAATGAATTTAAAACGAATTTATTAATTTTTGGTAATTTTATAAATGCGAGATTTTTATAATTCCCCAGGCTAAACCGTAGGTGATACAAATTTCTAAATGTCCTTATTATTATTTAAGACGTCGTTCTATGCAGCTAAAATGAGTTTAAATCGAATTTATTAATTTTTGGTAATTTTAAAAAAGAGAGATTTTTATAATTGCCAGATTAAAAATTCGAGATTTTTATAATTGCCCAGGTTTAAATCGAATTTATTAATTTTTGGTAATTTTAAAAAAGAGAGATTTTTATAATTGCCAGATTAAAAAATGCGAGATTTTTATAATTGCCCAATCTAAACCGTATGTGACAAAAATTTCTAAATATGCCTATTATTATTTAAGGCGTCGTTCTATGCAGCTAAAATGAATTTAAAACGAATTTATTATTTTTTGGTAATTTTATAAATGCGAGATTTTTATAATTCCCCAGGGTAAACCGTAGGTGATACAAATTTCTAAATGTGCTTATTATTATTTAAGACGTCGTTCTATGCAGCTAAAATGAATTTAAAACGAATTTATTAATTTTTGGTAATTTTATAAATGCGAGATTTTTATAATTGCCCAGGCCAAACCGTAGGTGATACAAATTTCTAAATGAGTTTATTATTATTTAAGACGTCGTTCTATACAGCTAAAATGAGTTTAAATCGAATTTATTAATTTTTGGTATTTTTAAAAAAGAGATTTTTATAATTGCCAGATTAAAAAAGCGAGATTTTTATAATTGCCCAGGCTAAACTGTAGGAGATACAAATTTCTAAATATACTTATTATGGTTTCAGACGTCGTTCTATGCAGCTAAAATGAATTTAAAACGAATTTATTAATTTTTGGTAATTTTATAAATGCGAGATTTTTAGAATTCCCCAGGCTAAACCGTAGGTGATACAAATTTCTAAATGTCGTTATTATTATTTAAGACGTCGTTCTATGCAGCTAAAATGAGTTTAAATCGAATTTATTAATTTTTGGTAATTTTAAAAAAGATAGATTTTTATAATTGCCAAATTCAAAATGCGAGATTTTTATAATTGCCCAGGCTAAACCGTAGGAGATACATATTTCTAAATATGCTTATTATGGTTTCAGACGTCGTTCTATGCAGCTAGAATGAATTTAAAACGAATTTATTAATTTTTGGTAATTTTATAAATGCGAGATTTTTATAATTCCCCAGGCTAAACCGAAGGTGATAAAAATTTCTAAATGTCCTTATTATTATTTAAGACGTCGTTCTATGCAGCTAAAATGAGTTTAAATCGAATTTATTAATTTTTGGTAATTTTAAAAAAGAGTGATTTTTATAATTGCCAGATTAAAAATGCGAGATTTTTATAATTGCCCAGGCTAAACTGTAGGAGATACAAATTTCTAAATATGTTTATCATGGCTTCAGACGTCGTTCTATCCAGCTAAAATGAGTTTAAATCGAATTTATTAATTTTTGGTAATTTTATAAATGCGAGATTTTTATAATTCCCCAGGCTAAACCGTAGGTGATACAAATTTCTAAATGTGCTTATTATTAGTTAAGACGTCGTTCTATGCAGCTAAAATGAATTTAAAACGAATTTATTAATTTTTGGTAAATTTATAAATGCGAGATTTTTATAATTGCCCAGGCTAAACCGTAGGTGATACAAATTTCTAAATGAGTTTATTATTATTTAAGACGTCGTTCTATACAGCTGAAATGAGTTTAAATCGAATTTATTAATTTTTGGTATTTTTAAAAAAGAGATTTTTATAATTGCCAGATTAAAAATGCGAGATTTTTATAATTCCCCAGGCTAAACCGTAGGTGATAAAAATTTCTAAATGAGTTTATTATTATTTAAGACGTCGTTCTATACAGCTGAAATGAGTTTAAATCGAATTTATTAATTTTTGGTATTTTTAAAAAAGAGATTTTTATAATTGCCAGATTAAAAATGCGAGATTTTTATAATTCCCCAGGCTAAACCGTAGGTGATAAAAATTTCTAAATGTCCTTATTATTATTTAAGACGTCTTTCTATGCAGCTAAAATGAGTTTAAGGCGAATTTATTAATTTTTGGTAATTTTAAAAAAGAGAGATTTTTATAATTGCCAGATTAAAAATGCGAGATTTTTATAATTGCCCAGGCTAAACTGTAGGAGATACAGATTTCTAAATATGCTTATTATGGTTTCAGACGTCGTTCTATGCAGCTAAAATGAGTTTAAATCGAATTTATTAATTTTTGGTAATTTGAAAAAAGAGAGATTTTTATAATTGCCAGATTAAAAATGCGAGATTTTTATAATTGCCCAGTCGAAACCGTAAGTGACAAAAATTTCTAAATATGCCTATTATTATTTAAGGCGTCGTTCTATGCAGCTAAAATGAATTTAAAACGAATTTATTAATTTTTGGTAATTTTATAAATGCGAGATTTTTATAATTGACCAGGCTAAACCGTAGGTGATACAAATTTCTAAATGAGTTTATTATTATTTAAGACGTCGTTCTATACAGCTAAAATGAGTTTAAATCGAATTTATTAATTTTTGGTATTTTTAAAAAAGAGATTTTTATAATTGCCAGATTAAAAACGCGAGATTTTTATAATTGCCCAGGCTAATGTAGGAGATACAAATTTCTAAATATACTTATTATGGTTTCAGACGTCGTTCTATGCAGCTAAAATGAATTTAAAACGATTTTATTAATTTTTGGTAATTTTATAAATGCGAGATTTTTATAATTCCCCAGGCTAAACCGTAGGTGATAAGAATTTCTAAATGTCCTTATTATTATTTAAGACGTCGTTCTATGCAGCTAAAATGAGTTTAAGCCGAATTTATTAATTTTTGGTAATGTTAAAAAAGAGAGATTTTTATAATTGCCAGATTAAAAATGCGAGATTTTTATAATTGCCCAGGCTAAACCGTAGGTGATACAAATTTCTAAATGAGTTTATTATTATTTAAGACGTCGTTCTATACAGCTAAAATGAGTTTAAATCGAATTTATTAATTTTTGGTATTTTTAAAAAAGAGATTTTTATAATTGCCAGATTAAAAATGCGAGATTTTTATAATTGCCCAGGCTAAACTGTAGGAGATACAAATTTCTAAATATACTTATTATGGTTTCAGACGTCGTTCTATGCAGCTAAAATGAATTTAAAACGATTTTATTAATTTTTGGTAATTTTATAAATGCGAGATTTTTATAATTCCCCAGGCTAAACCGTAGGTGATAAGAATTTCTAAAAGTCCTTATTATTATTTAAGACGTCGTTCTATGCAGCTAAAATGAGTTTAAGCCGAATTTATTAATTTTTGGTAATTTTAAAAAAGAGAGATTTTTATAATTGCCAGATTAAAAATGCGAGATTTTTATAATTGCCCAGGCTAAACTGTAGGAGATACAAATTTCTAAATATACTTATTATGGTTTCAGACGTCGTTCTATGCAGCTAGAATGAATTTAAAACGAATTTATTAATTTTTGGTAATTTTATAAATGCGAGATTTTTATAATTCCCCAGGCTAAACCGTAGGTGATACAAATTTCTAAATGTCCTTATTATTATTTAAGACGTCGTTCTATGCAGCTAAAATGAGTTTAAATCGAATTTATTAATTTTTGGTAATTTTAAAAAAGAGATTTTTATAATTGCCAGATTAAAAATTCGAGATTTTTATAATTGCCCAGGCTAAACTGTAGGTGATACAAATTTCTAAATGAGTTTATTATTACTTAAGACGTCGTTCTATACAGCTAAAATGAGTTTAAATCGAATTTATTAATTTTTGGTATTTTTAAAAAAGAGATTTTTATAATTGCCAGATTAAAAATGCGAGATTTTTATAATTCCCCAGGCTAAACCGTAGGTGATAAAAATTTCTAAATGTCCTTATTATTATTTAAGACGTCGTTCTATGCAGCTAAAATGAGTTTAAGGCGAATTTATTAATTTTTGGTAATTTTAAAAAAGAGAGATTTTTATAATTGCCAGATTAAAAATGCGAGATTTTTATAATTGCCCAGGCTAAACTGTAGAAGATACAAATTTCTAAATATGCTTATTATGGTTTCAGACGTCGTTCTATGCAGCTAGAATGAATTTAAAACGAATTTATTAATTTTTGGTAATTTTATAAATGCGAGATTTTTATAATTCCCCAGGCTAAACCGTAGGTGATAAAAATTTCTAAATGTCCTTATTATTATTTAAGACGTCGTTCTATCCAGCTAAAATGAGTTTAAATCGAATTTATTCATTTTTGGTAATTTTAAAAAAGAGTGATTTTTATAATTGGCAGATTAAAAATGCGAGATTTTTATAATTGCCCAGTCTAAACCGTATGTGACAAAAATTTCTAAATATGCCTATTATTATCTAAGGCGTCGTTCTATACAGCTAAAATGAATTTAAAACGAATTTATTAATTTTTGGTAATTTTATAAATGCGAGATTTTTATACTTCCCCAGGCTAAACCGTAGGTGATACAAATTTCTAAATGTGCTTATTATTATTTAAGACGTCGTTCTATGCAGCTAAAATGAATTTAAAACGAATTTATTAATTTTTGGTAATTTTATAAATGCGAGATTTTGATAATTGCCCAGGCTAAACCGTAGGTGATACAAATTTCTAAATGAGCTTATTATTATTTAAGACGTCGTTCTATACAGCTAAAATGAGTTTAAATCGAATTTATTAATTTTTGGTAATTTTAAAAAAGAGAGATTTTTATAATTGCCAGATTAAAAATGCGAGATTTTTATAATTGCCCAGGCTAAACTGTAGGAGATACAAATTTCTAAATATGCTTATTATGGTTTCAGACGTCGTTCTATACAGCTAAAATGAGTTTAAATCGAATTTATTAATTTTTGGTAATTTTAAAAAGAGAGATTTTTATAATTGCCAGATTAAAAATGCGAGATTTTTATAATTGCCCAGGCTAAACTGTAGGAGATACAAATTTCTAAATATACTTATTATGGTTTCAGACGTCGTTCTATGCAGCTAAAATGAATTTAAAACGATTTTATTAATTTTTGGTAATTTTATAAATGCGAGATTTTTATAATTCCCCAGGCTAAACCGTAGGTGATAAGAATTTCTAAATGTCCTTATTATTATTTAAGACGTCGTTCTATGCAGCTAAAATGAGTTTAAGCCGAATTTATTAATTTTTGGTAATTTTAAAAAAGAGAGATTTTTATAATTGCCAGATTAAAAATTCGAGATTTTTATAATTGCCCAGGCTAAACTGTAGGAGATACAAATTTCTAAATATGTTTATTATAGTTTCAGACTTCGTTCTATGCAGCTAAAATGAGTTTAAATCGAATTTATTAATTTTTGGTAATTTTAAAAAAGAGAGATTTTTATAATTGCCGGATTAAAAATGCGAGATTTTTATAATTGCCCAATCTAAACCGTATGTGACAAAAATTTCTAAATATGCCTATTATTATTTAAGGCGTCGTTCTATGCAGCTAAAATGAATTTAAAACGATTTTATTAATTTTTGGTAATTTTATAAATGCGAGATTTTTATAATTCCCCAGGCTAAACCGTAGGTGATAAGAATTTCTAAATGTCCTTATTATTATTTAAGGCGTCGTTCTATGCAGCTAAAATGAGTTTAAGGCGAATTTATTAATTTTTGGTAATTTTAAAAAAGAGAGATTTTTATAATTGCCAGATTAAAAATGCGAGATTTTTATAATTCCCCAGGCTAAACCGTAGGTGATAAAAATTTCTAAATGTCCTTATTATTATTTAAGACGTCGTTCTATGCAGCTAAAATGAGTTTAAGGCGAATTTATTAATTTTTGGTAATTTTAAAAAAGAGAGATTTTTATAATTGCCAGATTAAAAATGCGAGATTTTTATAATTGCCCAGGCTAAACTGTAGAAGATACAAATTTCTAAATATGCTTATTATGGTTTCAGACGTCGTTCTATGCAGCTAGAATGAATTTAAAACGAATTTATTAATTTTTGGTAATTTTATAAATGCGAGATTTTTATAATTCCCCAGGCTAAACCGTAGGTGATAAAAATTTCTAAATGTCCTTATTATTATTTAAGACGTCGTTCTATCCAGCTAAAATGAGTTTAAATCGAATTTATTCATTTTTGGTAATTTTAAAAAAGAGTGATTTTTATAATTGGCAGATTAAAAATGCGAGATTTTTATAATTGCCCAGTCTAAACCGTATGTGACAAAAATTTCTAAATATGCCTATTATTATCTAAGGCGTCGTTCTATACAGCTAAAATGAATTTAAAACGAATTTATTAATTTTTGGTAATTTTATAAATGCGAGATTTTTATACTTCCCCAGGCTAAACCGTAGGTGATACAAATTTCTAAATGTGCTTATTATTATTTAAGACGTCGTTCTATGCAGCTAAAATGAATTTAAAACGAATTTATTAATTTTTGGTAATTTTATAAATGCGAGATTTTGATAATTGCCCAGGCTAAACCGTAGGTGATACAAATTTCTAAATGAGCTTATTATTATTTAAGACGTCGTTCTATACAGCTAAAATGAGTTTAAATCGAATTTATTAATTTTTGGTAATTTTAAAAAAGAGAGATTTTTATAATTGCCAGATTAAAAATGCGAGATTTTTATAATTGCCCAGGCTAAACTGTAGGAGATACAAATTTCTAAATATGCTTATTATGGTTTCAGACGTCGTTCTATACAGCTAAAATGAGTTTAAATCGAATTTATTAATTTTTGGTAATTTTAAAAAGAGAGATTTTTATAATTGCCAGATTAAAAATGCGAGATTTTTATAATTGCCCAGGCTAAACTGTAGGAGATACAAATTTCTAAATATACTTATTATGGTTTCAGACGTCGTTCTATGCAGCTAAAATGAATTTAAAACGATTTTATTAATTTTTGGTAATTTTATAAATGCGAGATTTTTATAATTCCCCAGGCTAAACCGTAGGTGATAAGAATTTCTAAATGTCCTTATTATTATTTAAGACGTCGTTCTATGCAGCTAAAATGAGTTTAAGCCGAATTTATTAATTTTTGGTAATTTTAAAAAAGAGAGATTTTTATAATTGCCAGATTAAAAATTCGAGATTTTTATAATTGCCCAGGCTAAACTGTAGGAGATACAAATTTCTAAATATGTTTATTATAGTTTCAGACTTCGTTCTATGCAGCTAAAATGAGTTTAAATCGAATTTATTAATTTTTGGTAATTTTAAAAAAGAGAGATTTTTATAATTGCCGGATTAAAAATGCGAGATTTTTATAATTGCCCAATCTAAACCGTATGTGACAAAAATTTCTAAATATGCCTATTATTATTTAAGGCGTCGTTCTATGCAGCTAAAATGAATTTAAAACGATTTTATTAATTTTTGGTAATTTTATAAATGCGAGATTTTTATAATTCCCCAGGCTAAACCGTAGGTGATAAGAATTTCTAAATGTCCTTATTATTATTTAAGGCGTCGTTCTATGCAGCTAAAATGAGTTTAAGCCGAATTTATTAATTTTTGGTAATTTTAAAAAAGAGAGATTTTTATAATTGCCAGATTAAAAATGCGAGATTTTTATAATTGCCCAGGCTAAACTGTAGGAGATACAAATTTCTAAATATACTTATTATGGTTTCAGACGTCGTTCTATGCAGCTAGAATGATTTTAAAACGAATTTATTAATTTTTGGTAATTTTATAAATGCGAGATTTTTATAATTCCCCAGGCTAAACCGTAGGTGATACAAATTTCTAAATGTCCTTATTATTATTTAAGACGTCGTTCTATGCAGCTAAAATGAGTTTAAATCGAATTTATTAATTTTTTGTAATTTTAAAAAAGAGAGATTTTTATCATTGCCAGATTAAAAATTCGAGATTTTTATAATTGCCCAGGCTAAACTGTAGGAGATACAAATTTCTAAATATGTTTATTATAGTTTCAGACGTCGTTCTATGCAGCTAAAATGAGTTTAAATCGAATTTATTAATTTTTGGTAATTTTAAAAAAGAGATTTTTATAATTGCCAGATTAAAAATGCGAGATTTTTATAATTGCCCAGTATAAACCGTATGTGACAAAAATTTCTAAATATGCCTATTATTATTTAAGGCGTCGTTCTATGCAGCTAAAATGAATTTAAAACGAATTTATTAATTTTTGGTAATTTTATAAATGCGAGATTTTTATAATTCCCCAGGGTAAACCGTAGGTGATACAAATTTCTAAATGTGCTTATTATTATTTAAGACGTCGTTCTATGCAGCTAAAATGAATTTAAAACGAATTTATTAATTTTTGGTAATTTTATAAATGCGAGATTTTTATAATTGCCCAGGCTAAACCGTAGGTGATACAAATTTCTAAATGAGTTTATTATTATTTAAGACGTCGTTCTATACAGCTAAAATGAGTTTAAATCTAATTTATTAATTTTTGGTATTTTTAAAAAAGAGATTTTTATAATTGCCAGATTAAAAATGCGAGATTTTTATAATTGCCCAGGCTAAACTGTAGGAGATACAAATTTCTAAATATACTTATTATGGTTTCAGACGTCGTTCTATGCATCTAAAATGAACTTAAAACGATTTTATTAATTTTTGGTAATTTTATAAATGCGAGATTTTTATAATTCCCCAGGCTAAACCGTAGGTGATAAGAATTTCTAAATGTCCTTATTATTATTTAAGACGTCGTTCTATGCAGCTAAAATGAGTTTAAGCCGAATTTATTAATTTTTGGTAATTTTAAAAAAGAGAGATTTTTATAATTGCCAGATTAAAAATGCGAGATTTTTATAATTGCCCAGGCTAAACTGTAGGAGATACAAATTTCTAAATATACTTATTATGGTTTCAGACGTCGTTCTATGCAGCTAGAATGAATTTAAAACGAATTTATTAATTTTTGGTAATTTTATAAATGCGAGATTTTTATAATTCCCCAGGCTAAACCGTAGGTGATACAAATTTCTAAATGTCCTTATTATTATTTAAGACGTCGTTCTATGCAGCTAAAATGAGTTTAAATCGAATTTATTAATTTTTGGTAATTTTAAAAAAGAGAGATTTTTATAATTGCCAGATTAAAAATTCGAGATTTTTATAATTGCCCAGGCTAAACTGTAGGAGATACAAATTTCTAAATATGTTTATTACAGTTTCAGACGTCGTTCTATGCAGCTAAAATGAGTTTAAATCGAATTTATTAATTTAAGGTAATTTTAAAAAAGAGAGATTTTTATAATTCCCCAGGGTAAACCGTAGGTGATACAAATTTCTAAATGTGCTTATTATTATTTAAGACGTCGTTCTATGCAGCTAAAATGTATTTAAAACGAATTTATTAATTTTTGGTAATTTTATAAATGCGAGATTTTTATAATTCCCCAGGGTAAACCGTAGGTGATACAAATTTCTAAATGTGCTTATTATTATTTAAGACGTCGTTCTATGCAGCTAAAATGAATTTAAAACGAATTTATTAATTTTTGGTAATTTTATAAATGCGAGATTTTTATAATTGCCCAGGCTAAACCGTAGGTGATACAAATTTCTAAATGAGTTTATTATTTAAGACGTCGTTCTATACAGCTAAAATGAGTTTAAATCGAATTTATTAATTTTTGGTATTTTTAAAAAAGAGATTTTTATAATTGCCAGATTAAAAATGCGAGATTTTTATAATTGCCCAGGCTAAACTGTAGGAGATACAAATTTCTAAATATACTTATTATGGTTTCAGACGTCGTTCTATGCAGCTAAAATGAATTTAAAACGAATTTATGAATTTTTGGTAATTTTATAAATGCGAGATTTTTAGAATTCCCCAGGCTAAACCGTAGGTGATACAAATTTCTAAATGTCGTTATTATTATTTAAGACGTCGTTCTATGCAGCTAAAATGAGTTTAAATCGAATTTATTAATTTTTGGTAATTTTAAAAAAGATAGATTTTTATAATTGCCAAATTCAAAATGCGAGATTTTTATAATTGCCCAGGCTAAACCGTAGGAGATACATATTTCTAAATATGCTTATTATGGTTTCAGACGTCGTTCTATGCAGCTAAAATGAATTTAAAACGAATTTATGAATTTTTGGTAATTTTCTAAATGCGAGATTTTTATAATTCCCCAGGCTAAACCGTAGGTGATAAAAATTTCTAAATGTCCTTATTATTATTTAAGACGTCGTTCTATGCAGCTAAAATGAGTTTAAGGCGAATTTATTAATTTTTGGTAATTTTAAAAAAGAGAGATTTTTATAATTGCTAGATTAAAAATGCGAGATTTTTATAATTGCCCAGGCTAAACTGTAGGAGATACAAATTTCTAAATATGCTTATTATGGTTTCAGACGTCGTTCTATGCAGCTAGAATGAATTTAAAACGAATTTATTAATTTTTGGTAATTTTATAAATGCGAGATTTTTATAATTCCCCAGGCTTAACGGTAGGTGATACAAATTTCTAAATGTCCTTATTATTATTTAAGACGTCGCTCTATGCAGCTAAAATGAGTTTAATTCGAATTTATTAATTTTTGGTAATTTTAAAAAAGAGTGATTTTTATAATTGCCAGATTAAAAATGCGAGATTTTTATAATTGCCCAGGCTAAACTGTAGGAGATACAAATTTCTAAATATGTTTATTATGGCTTCAGACGTCGTTCTATCCAGCTAAAATGAGTTTAAATCGAATTTATTAATTTTTGGAAATTTTAAAAAAGAGAGATTTTTATAATTGCCAGATTAAAAATGCGAGATTTTTATAATTGCCCAGTCTAAACCGTATGTGACAAAAATTTCTAAATATGACTATTATTATCTAAGGCGTCGTTCTATACAGCTAAAATGAATTTAAAACGAATTTATTAATTTTTGGTAATTTTATAAATGCGAGATTTTTATAATTCCCCAGGGCAAACCGTAGGTGATACAAATTTCTAAATGTGCTTATTATTATTTAAGACGTCGTTCTATGCAGCTAAAATGAATTTAAAACGAATTTATTAATTTTTGGTAATTTTATAAATGTGAGATTTTTATAATTGCCCAGGCTAAACCGTAGGTGATACAAATTTCTAAATGAGCTTATTATTATTTAAGACGTCGTTCTATACAGCTAAAATGAGTTTAAATCGAATTTATTAATTTTTGGTAATTTTAAAAAAGAGAGATTTTTATAATTGCCAGATTAAAAATGCTAGATTTTTATAATTGCCCAGGCTAAACTGTAGGAGATACAAATTTCTAAATATGCTTATTATGGTTTCAGACGTCGTTCTATACAGCTAGAATGAGTTTAAATCGAATTTATTAATTTTTAGTAATTTTAAAAAAGAGAGATTTATACAGGGTGATTCAAATTCGACCCTCACCATGGGGATCTCCCTTATGAGCAGAGTTAGAGGGAATGTTTAAATTCGGCAAAGTTGCTATTTTTTGTTCTCTTTAAGAATCCGCCGGCAAAATTGACTTGCGACAATTGACAATCGAAATATTTTGAAAAATCGAAAAAAGTGGGATTCAGTTTTTTGCTTATGGCGCTCTTATTTGAATTTATAATTAAAAACTAAAAACACATTTTCATAGCCATTTTTTCTCCTCTATCTGATGGTCTGGTTATAATTTTATTAGCACGTTTCGTCTCTTGCAGGCCATCATCAACTCTCTTATTTCTTATGGGGGCCATTTTGTTTTTTTAGAAATTCAGATGCTCACTTTTTCTCTGATTACAACGATATATGATATGTAGGGAAAATATTCTAAATTTAGTGCTTAATTCTCAAAAAAAGCGTATGTAACTTAAAATCATGTCTGCCATGCATTGTTTAAAAACAATGGAGCATCTAGTTAGGTCGCTTTTGTTTACTTGTGTAATTGTTACTGCCAGTGATATCAAAATATCATAATATTATAATAATGAAGCTCGTCATGAACCTAATCTAACGAAAATACCGGATTAATGAGAACAAAATTGGAAAATTTAATACATATTAAAAATAAAAACAATTGATTGCAATAAATGTTGAAATAATCTGCAGTTTTCATTAATGCATAAAAAGCGACCTAACTAGATGCTCCATTGTTTTTAAACAATGCATGGCAGACATGATTTTAAGTTACATACGCTTTTTTTGAGAATTAAGCACTAAATTTAGAATATTTTCCCTACATATCATATAGCGTTGTAATCAGAGAAAAAGGGAGCATCTGAATTTCTAAAAAAACAAAATGGCCCCCATAAGAAATAATAGAGTTGATGATGGCCTGCAAGAGACGAAACGTGCTAATAAAATTATAACCAGACCATCAGATAGAGGAGAAAAAATGGCTATGAAAATGTGTTTTTAGTTTTTAATTATAAATTCAAATAAGAGCGCCATAAGCAAAAAACTGAATCCCACTTTTTTCGATTTTTCAAAATATTTCGATTGTCAATTGTCGCAAGTCAATTTTGCCGGCGGATTCTTAAAGAGAACAAAAAATAGCAACTTTGCCGAATTTAAACATTCCCTCTAACTCTGCTCATAAGGGAGATCCCCATGGTGAGGGTCGAATTTGAATCACCCTGTATAATTGCCAAATTAAAAATGCGAGATTTTTATAATTGCCCAGGCTAAACTGTAGGAGATACAAATTTATAAATATGCTTATTATGGTTTCAGACGTCTTTCTATGCAGCTAAAATGAATTTAAAACGAATTTATTAATTTTTGGTAATTTTATAAATGCGAGATTTTTATAATTCCCCAGGCTAAACCGTAGGGAATACAAATTTCTAAATGTCCTTATTATTATTTAAGACGTCGTTCTATGCAGCTAAAATGAGTTTAAATCGAATTTATTAATTTTTGGTGATTTTAAAAAAGAGAGATTTTTATAATTGCCAGGTTAAAAATGCGAGATTTTTATAATTGCCCAGGCTAAACTGTAGGAGATACAAATTTCTAAATATGCTTATAATGGTTTCAGACGTCGTTCTATGCAGCTAAAATGAGTTTAAATCGAATTTATTAATTTTTGGTAACTTTAAAAAAGAGAGATTTTTATAATTGCCAGGTTAAAAATGCGAGATTTTTATAATTGCCCAGGCTAAACTGTAGGAGATACAAATTTCTAAATATACTTATTATGGTTTCAGACGTCGTTCTATGCAGCTAAAATGAATTTAAAACGATTTTATTAATTTTTGGTAATTTTATAAATGCGAGATTTTTATAATTCCCCAGGCTAAACCGTAGGTGATAAGAATTTCTAAATGTCCTTATTATTATTTAAGACGTCGTTCTATGCAGCTAAAATGAGTTTAAGCCGAATTTATTAATTTTTGGTAATTTTAAAAAGAGAGATTTTTATAATTGCCAGATTAAAAATGCGAGATTTTTATAATTGCCCAGGCTAAACTGTAGGAGATACAAATTTCTAAATATACTTATTATGGTTTCAGACGTCGTTCTATGCAGCTAGAATGAATTTAAAACGAATTTATTAATTTTTGGTAATTTTATAAATGCGAGATTTTTATAATTCCCCAGGCTAAACCGTAGGTGATACAAATTTCTAAATGTCCTTATTATTATTTAAGACGTCGTTCTATGCAGCTAAAATGAGTTTAAATCGAATTTATTAATTTTTGGTAATTTTAAAAAAGAGAGATTTTTATAATTGCCAGATTAAAAATTCGAGATTTTTATAATTGCCCAGGCTAAACTGTAGGAGATACAAATTTCTAAATATGTTTATTATAGTTTCAGACGTCGTTCTATGCAGCTAAAATGAGTTTAAATCGAATTTATTAATTTTTGGTAATTTTAAAAAAGAGAGATTTTTATAATTGCCAGATTAAAAATGCGAGATTTTTATAATTGCCCAGTCTAAACCGTATGTGACAAAAATTTCTAAATATGCCTATTATTATTTAAGGCGTCGTTCTATGCAGCTAAAATGAATTTAAAACGAATTTATTAATTTTTGGTAATTTTATAAATGCGAGATTTTTATAATTCCCCAGGGTAAACCGTAGGTGATACAAATTTCTAAATGTGCTTATTATTATTTAAGACGTCGTTCTATGCAGCTAAAATGAATTTAAAACGAATTTATTAATTTTTGGTAATTTTATAAATGCGAGATTTTTATAATTGCCCAGGCTAAACCGTAGGTGATACAAATTTCTAAATGAGTTTATTATTATTTAAGACGTCGTTCTATACAGCTAAAATGAGTTTAAATCTAATTTATTAATTTTTGGTATTTTTAAAAAAGAGATTTTTATAATTGCCAGATTAAAAATGCGAGATTTTTATAATTGCCCAGGCTAAACTGTAGGAGATACAAATTTCTAAATATACTTATTATGGTTTCAGACGTCGTTCTATGCATCTAAAATGAACTTAAAACGATTTTATTAATTTTTGGTAATTTTATAAATGCGAGATTTTTATAATTCCCCAGGCTAAACCGTAGGTGATAAGAATTTCTAAATGTCCTTATTATTATTTAAGACGTCGTTCTATGCAGCTAAAATGAGTTTAAGCCGAATTTATTAATTTTTGGTAATTTTAAAAAAGAGAGATTTTTATAATTGCCAGATTAAAAATGCGAGATTTTTATAATTGCCCAGGCTAAACTGTAGGAGATACAAATTTCTAAATATGCTTATTATGGTTTCAGACGTCGTTCTATACAGCTAGAATGAGTTTAAATCGAATTTATTAATTTTTAGTAATTTTAAAAAAGAGAGATTTATATAATTGTCAGATTAAAAATGCGAGATTTTTATAATTGCCCAGGCTAAACTGTAGGAGATACAAATTTATAAATATGCTTATTATGGTTTCAGACGTCGTTCTATGCAGCTAAAATGAATTTAAAACGAATTTATTAATTTTTGGTAATTTTAAAAAAGAGATTTTTATAATTGCCAGATTAAAAATGCGAGATTTTTATAATTGCCCAGGCTAAACTGTAGGAGATACAAATTTCTAAATATACTTATTATGGTTTCAGACGTCGTTCTATGCAGCTAAAATGAGTTTAAATCGAATTTATTAATTTTTGGTAATTTTAAAAAAGAGAGATTTTTATAATTGCCAGATTAAAAATGCGAGATTTTTATAATTGCCCAGTCTAAACCGTATGTGACAAAAATTTCTAAATATGCCTATTATTATTTAAGGCGTCGTTCTATGCAGCTAAAATGAATTTAAAACGAATTTATTAATTTTTGGTAATTTTATAAATGCGAGATTTTTATAATTCCCCAGGGTAAACCGTAGGTGATACAAATTTCTAAATGTGCTTATTATTATTTAAGACGTCGTTCTATGCAGCTAAAATGAATTTAAAACGAATTTATTAATTTTTGGTAATTTTATAAATGCGAGATTTTTATAATTGCCCAGGCTAAACCGTAGGTGATACAAATTTCTAAATGAGTTTATTATTATTTAAGACGTCGGTCTATACAGCTAAAATGAGTTTAAATCTAATTTATTAATTTTTGGTATTTTTAAAAAAGAGATTTTTATAATTGCCAGATTAAAAATGCGAGATTTTTATAATTGTCCAGGCTAAACTGTAGGAGATACAAATTTATAAATATACTTATTATGGTTTCAGACGTCGTTCTATGCATCTAAAATGAACTTAAAACGATTTTATTAATTTTTGGTAATTTTATAAATGCGAGATTTTTATAATTCCCCAGGCTAAACCGTAGGTGATAAGAATTTCTAAATGTCCTTATTATTATTTAAGACGTCGTTCTATGCAGCTAAAATGAGTTTAAATCGAATTTATTAATTTTTGGTAATTTTAAAAAAGAGAGATTTTTATAATCGCCAGATTAAAAATTCGAGATTTTTATAATTGCCCAGGCTAAACTGTAGGAGATACAAATTTCTAAATATGTTTATTATAGTTTCAGACGTCGTTCTATGCAGCTAAAACGAGTTTAAATCGAATTTATTAATTTTTGGTAATTTTAAAAAAGAGAGATTTTTATAATTGCCAGATTAAAAATGCGAGATTTTTATAATTGCCCAGTCTAAACCGTATGTGACAAAAATTTCTAAATATGCCTATTATTATTTAAGGCGGCGTTCTATGCAGCTAAAATGAATTTAAAACGAATTTATTAATTTTTGGTAATTTTATAAATGCGAGATTTTTATAATTCCCCAGGGTAAACCGTAGGTGATACAAATTTCTAAATGTGCTTATTATTATTTAAGACGTCGTTCTATGCAGCTAAAATGAATTTAAAACGAATTTATTAATTTTTGGTAATTTTATAAATGCGAGATTTTTATAATTGCCCAGGCTAAACCGTAGGTGATACAAATTTCTAAATGAGTTTATTATTATTTAAGACGTCGTTCTATACAGCTAAAATGAGTTTAAATCTAATTTATTAATTTTTGGTATTTTTAAAAAAGAGATTTTTATAATTGCCAGATTAAAAATGCGAGATTTTTATAATTGCCCAGGCTAAACTGTAGGAGATACAAATTTCTAAATATACTTATTATGGTTTCAGACGTCGTTCTATGCATCTAAAATGAACTTAAAACGATTTTATTAATTTTTGGTAATTTTATAAATGCGAGATTTTTATAATTCCCCAGGCTAAACCGTAGGTGATAAGAATTTCTAAATGTCCTTATTATTATTTAAGACGTCGTTCTATGCAGCTAAAATGAGTTTAAGCCGAATTTATTAATTTTTGGTAATTTTAAAAAAGAGAGATTTTTATAATTGCCAGATTAAAAATGCGAGATTTTTATAATTGCCCAGGCTAAACTGTAGGAGATACAAATTTCTAAATATGCTTATTATGGTTTCAGACGTCGTTCTATACAGCTAGAATGAGTTTAAATCGAATTTATTAATTTTTAGTAATTTTAAAAAAGAGAGATTTATATAATTGCCAGATTAAAAATGCGAGATTTTTATAATTGCCCAGGCTAAACTGTAGGAGATACAAATTTATAAATATGCTTATTATGGTTTCAGACGTCGTTCTATGCAGCTAAAATGAATTTAAAACGAATTTATTAATTTTTGGTAATTTTAAAAAAGAGAGATTTTTATAATTGCCAGATTAAAAATGCGAGATTTTTATAATTGCCCAGGCTAAACTGTAGGAGATACAAATTTCTAAATATACTTATTATGGTTTCAGACGTCGTTCTATGCAGATAAAATGAGTTTAAATCGAATTTATTAATTTTTGGTAATTTTAAAAAAGAGAGATTTTTATAATTGCCAGATTAAAAATGCGAGATTTTTATAATTGCCCAGTCTAAACCGTATGTGACAAAAATTTCTAAATATGCCTATTATTATTTAAGGCGTCGTTCTATGCAGCTAAAATGAATTTAAAACGAATTTATTAATTTTTGGTAATTTTATAAATGCGAGATTTTTATAATTCCCCAGGGTAAACCGTAGGTGATACAAATTTCTAAATGTGCTTATTATTATTTAAGACGTCGTTCTATGCAGCTAAAATGAATTTAAAACGAATTTATTAATTTTTGGTAATTTTATAAATGCGAGATTTTTATAATTGCCCAGGCTAAACCGTAGGTGATACAAATTTCTAAATGAGTTTATTATTATTTAAGACGTCGTTCTATACAGCTAAAATGAGTTTAAATCAAATTTATTAATTTTTGGTATTTTTAAAAAAGAGATTTTTATAATTGCCAGATTAAAAATGCGAGATTTTTATAATTGCCCAGGCTAAACTGTAGGAGATACAAATTTCTAAATATACTTATTATGGTTTCAGACGTCGTTCTATGCATCTAAAATGAACTTAAAACGATTTTATTAATTTTTGGTAATTTTATAAATGCGAGATTTTTATAATTCCCCAGGCTAAACCGTAGGTGATAAGAATTTCTAAATGTCATTATTATTTAAGACGTCGTTCTATGCAGCTAAAATGAGTTTAAGCCGAATTTATTAATTTTTGGTAATTTTAAAAAAGAGAGATTTTTATAATTGCCAGATTAAAAATGCGAGATTTTTATAATTGCCCAGGCTAAACTGTAGGAGATACAAATTTCTAAATATACTTATTATGGTTTCAGACGTCGTTCTATGCAGCTAGAATGAATTTAAAACGAATTTATTAATTTTTGGTAATTTTATAAATGCGAGATTTTTATAATTCCCCAGGCTAAACCGTAGGTGATACAAATTTCTAAATGTCCTTATTATTATTTAAGACGTCGTTCTATGCAGCTAAAATGAGTTTAAATCGAATTTATTAATTTTTGGTAATTTTAAAAAAGAGAGATTTTTATAATGGCCAGATTAAAAATTCGAGATTTTTATAATTGCCCAGGCTAAACTGTAGGAGATACAAATTTCTAAATATGTTTATTATAGTTTCAGACGTCGTTCTATGCAGCTAAAATGAGTTTAAATCGAATTTATTAATTTAAGGTAATTTTAAAAAAGAGAGATTTTTATAATTGCCAGATTAAAAATGCGAGATTTTTATAATTGCCCAATCTAAACCGTATGTGACAAAAATTTCTAAATGTGCTTATTATTATTTAAGACGTCGTTCTATGCAGCTAAAATGAATTTAAAACGAATTTATTAATTTTTGGTAATTTTATAAATGCGAGATTTTTATAATTGCCCAGGCTAAACCGTAGGTGATACAAATTTCTAAATGAGTTTATTATTATTTAAGACGTCGTTCTATACAGCTAAAATGAGTTTAAATCGAATTTATTAATTTTTGGTATTTTTAAAAAAGAGATTTTTATAATTGCCAGATTAAAAATGCGAGATTTTTATAATTGCCCAGGCTAAACTGTAGGAGCTACAAATTTCTAAATATACTTATTATGGTTTCAGACGTCGTTCTATGCAGCTAAAATGAATTTAAAACGAATTTATTAATTTTTGGTAATTTTATAAATGCGAGATTTTTAGAATTCCCCAGGCTAAACCGCAGGTGATACAAATTTCTAAATGTCGTTATTATTATTTAAGACGTCGTTCTATGCAGCTAAAATGAGTTTAAATCGAATTTATTAATTTTTGGTAATTTTAAAAAAGATAGATTTTTATAATTGCCAAATTCAAAATGCGAGATTTTTATAATTGCCCAGGCTAAACCGTAGGAGATACATATTTCTAAATATGCTTATTATGGTTTCAGACGTCGTTCTATGCAGCTAAAATGAATTTAAAACGAATTTATGAATTTTTGGTTATTTTATAAATGCGAGATTTTTATAATTCCCCAGGCTAAACCGTAGGTGATAAAAATTTCTAAATGTCCTTATTATTATTTAAGACGTCGTTCTATGCAGCTAAAATGAGTTTAAGGCGAATTTATTAATTTTTGGTAATTTGAAAGAAGAGAGATTTTTATAATTGCCAGATTAAAAATGCGAGATTTTTATAATTGCCCAGGCTAAACTGTAGGAGATACAAATTTCTAAATATGCTTATTATGGTTTCAGACGTCGTTCTATGCAGCTAGAATGAATTTAAAACGAATTTATTAATTTTTGGTAATTTTATAAATGCGAGATTTTTATAATTCCCCAGGGTAAACCGTAGGTGATACAAATTTCTAAATGTGCTTATTATTATTTAACCCTTATGCACTGTTCTGGGTCTATATGACCCAAAGCGGGTTTCAAGCTAATGTAGTTTTGTAATTATGGTGTGTAAGACTATAGCATGTTACGACTTTTATTTTTTTATTGTAGTTTACAACGTCCACATGTTTGAAAAAATATTACATTTATAATTTTCTTGTAGTAAATATAATTACACTTATTCTGCTCTGGGTCAAATAGACCCTTATATAAAAATACGGGTAGTTAGCAGAGTTTTTTTTTTGTTTTACGGTTGGTAGTGTATTAGTAACTTTCGTAAGACGCAGTGTGTGTCATTCGGCACAGTGTGCTAGTTTATATAACAGTTATATACATATTATTCTGTAGTGGTACTCTGTCTCTTTGTCATTTTTGCAACATTTACGTGTTTCTATCAGTTGTTTGCAGTGCTCATTCAACCCTAATTTGCAGTAACTGTGCATAATTCCTTAACTTTCAATTGTATTTTAAGTTTTATTTAGCCCAATAAACGATAATTTTCTGTAAAATCCTAATTTTTCATCACCAACAGCATCCCGTAATGAGAAAAAAACTGTGGGTCAATATGACCCAGAACATATCAAGCGTAGGTAAAATCTGAACAGAACACAAGGGTTAAGACGTCGTTCTATGCAGCTAAAATGAATTTAAAACGAATTTATTAATTTTTGGTAATTTTATAAATGCGAGATTTTTATAATTGCCCAGGCTAAACCGTAGGTGATACAAATTTCTAAATGAGCTTATTATTATTTAAGACGTCGTTCTATACAGCTAAAATGAGTTTAAATCGAATTTATTAATTTTTGGTAATTTTAAAAAAGAGAGATTTTTATAATTGCCAGATTAAAAATGCGAGATTTTTATAATTGCCCAGGCTAAACTGTAGGAGATACAAATTTCTAAATATGCTTATTATGGTTTCAGACGTCGTTCTATACAGCTAGAATGAGTTTAAATCGAATTTATTAATTTTTAGTAATTTTAAAAAAGAGAGATTTATATAATTGCCAGATTAAAAATGCGAGATTTTTATAATTGCCCAGGCTAAACTGTAGGAGATACAAATTTATAAATATGCTTATTATGGTTTCAGACGTCGTTCTATGCAGCTAAAATGAATTTAAAACGAATTTATTAATTTTTGGTAATTTTATAAATGCGAGATTTTTATAATTCCCCAGGCTAAACCGTAGGGGATACAAATTTCTAAATGTCCTTATTATTATTTAAGACGTCGTTCTATGCAGCTAAAATGAGTTTAAATCGAATTTATTAATTTTTGGTAATTTTAAAAAAGAGAGATTTTTATAATTGCCAGGTTAAAAATGCGAGATTTTTATAATTGCCCAGGCTAAACTGTAGGAGATACAAATTTCTAAATATGCTTATAATGGTTTCAGACGTCGTTCTATGCAGCTAAAATGAGTTTAAATCGAATTTATTAATTTTTGGTAACTTTAAAAAAGAGAGATTTTTATAATTGCCAGGTTAAAAATGCGAGATTTTTATAATTGCCCAGGCTAAACTGTAGGAGATACAAATTTCTAAATATACTTATTATGGTTTCAGACGTCGTTCTATGCAGCTAAAATGAATTTAAAACGATTTTATTAATTTTTGGTAATTTTATAAATGCGAGATTTTTATAATTCCCCAGGCTAAACCGTAGGTGATAAGAATTTCTAAATGTCCTTATTATTATTTAAGACGTCGTTCTATGCAGCTAAAATGAGTTTAAGCCGAATTTATTAATTTATGGTAATTTTAAAAAAGAGAGATTTTTATAATTGCCAGATTAAAAATTCGAGATTTTTATAATTGCCCAGGCTAAACTGTAGGAGATACAAATTTCTAAATATGTTTATTATAGTTTCAGACGTCGTTCTATGCAGCTAAAATGAGTTTAAATCGAATTTATTAATTTTTGGTAATTTTAAAAAAGAGAGATTTTTATAATTGCCAGATTAAAAATGCGAGATTTTTATAATTGCCCAGTCTAAACCGTATGTGACAAAAATTTCTAAATATGCCTATTATTATTTAAGGCGTCGTTCTATGCAGCTAAAATGAATTTAAAACGAATTTATTAATTTTTGGTAATTTTATAAATGCGAGATTTTTATAATTCCCCAGGGTAAACCGTAGGTGATACAAATTTCTAAATGTGCTTATTATTATTTAAGACGTCGTTCTATGCAGCTAAAATGAATTTAAAACGAATTTATTAATTTTTGGTAATTTTATAAATGCGAGATTTTTATAATTGCCCAGGCTAAACCGTAGGTGATACAAATTTCTAAATGAGTTTATTATTATTTAAGACGTCGTTCTATACAGCTAAAATGAGTTTAAATCGAATTTATTAATTTTTGGTATTTTTAATAAACAGATTTTTATAATTGCCAAATTCAAAATGCGAGATTTTTATAATTGCCCAGGCTAAACCGTAGGAGATACATATTTCTAAATATGCTTATTATGGTTTCAGACGTCGTTCTATGCAGCTAAAATGAATTTAAAACGAATTTATGAATTTTTGGTTATTTTATAAATGCGAGATTTTTATAATTCCCCAGGCTAAACCGTAGGTGATAAAAATTTCTAAATGTCCTTATTATTATTTAAGACGTCGTTCTATGCAGCTAAAATGAGTTTAAGGCGAATTTATTAATTTTTGGTAATTTGAAAAAAGAGAGATTTTTATAATTGCCACATTAAAAATGCGAGATTTTTATAATTGCCCAGGCTAAACTGTAGGAGATACAAATTTCTAAATATGCTTATTATGGTTTCAGACGTCGTTCTATGCAGCTAGAATGAATTTAAAACGAATTTATTAATTTTTGGTAATTTTATAAATGCGAGATTTTTATAATTCCCCAGGCTTAACGGTAGGTGATACAAATTTCTAAATGTCCTTATTATTATTTAAGACGTCGTTCTATGCAGCTAAAATGAGTTTAAATCGAATTTATTAATTTTTGGTAATTTTAAAAAAGAGTGATTTTTATAATTGCCAGATTAAAAATGCGAGATTTTTATAATTGCCCAGTCTAAACCGTATGTGACAAAAATTTCTAAATATGCCTATTATAATCTAAGGCGTCGTTCTATACAGCTAAAATGAATTTAAAACGAATTTATTAATTTTTGGTAATTTTATAAATGCGAGATTTTTATAATTCCCCAGGCTAAACCGTAGGTGATACAAATTTCTAAATGTGCTTATTATTATTTAAGACGTCGTTCTATCCAGCTAAAATGAATTTAAAACGAATTTATTAATTTTTGGTAATTTTATAAATGCGAGATTTTTATAATTCCCCAGGCTAAACCGTAGGGGATACAAATTTCTAAATGTCCTTATTATTATTTAAGACGTCGTTCTATGCAGCTAAAATGAGTTTAAATCGAATTTATTAATTTTTGGTAATTTTAAAAAAGAGAGATTTTTATAATTGCCAGGTTAAAAATGCGAGATTTTTATAATTGCCCAGGCTAAACTGTAGGAGATACACCTTTCTAAATATGCTTGTTATGGTTTCAGACGTCGTTCGATGCAGCTAAAATGAGTTTAAATCGAATTTATTAATTTTTGGTAATTTTAAAAAAGAGAAATTTTTATAATTGCCAGATTTAAAATTCCTGATTTTTATAATTGCCCAGGCTAAACTGTAGGAGATACAAATTTCTAAATATACTTATTATGGTTTCAGACGTCGTTCTATGCGGCTAAAATGAATTTAAAACGAATTTATTAATTTTTGGTAATTTTATAAATGCGAGATTTTTATAATTCCCCAGGCTAAACCGTAGGTGATACAAATTTCTAAATGTCCTTATTATTATTTAAGACGTCGTTCTATGCAGCTAAAATGAGTTTAAATCGAATTTATTAATTTTTGGTAATTTTAAAAAAGCGAGATTTTTATAATTGCGAGATTAAAAATGCGAGATTTTTATAATTGCCCAGGCTAAACTGTAGTAGATACAAATTTCTAAATATGCTTATTATGGTTTCAGACGTCGTTCTATGCAGCTTAAATGAATTTAAAACGAATTTATTAATTTTTGGTAATTTTATAAATGCCAGATTTTTATAATTCCCCAGGCTAAACCGTAGGTGATACAAATTTCTAAATGTCCTTATTATTATTTAAGACGTCGTTCTATACAGCTAAAATGAGTTTAAATCGAATTTATTAATTTTTGGTAATTTTATAAATGCGAGATTTTTATAATTCCCCAGGCTAAACCGTAGGTGATACAAATTTCTAAATGTCCTAATTATTATTTAAGACGTCGTTCTATACAGCTAAAATGAGTTTAAATCGAATTTATTAATTTTTGGTACTTTTAAAAAAGAGAGATTTTTATAATTGCCAGATTAAAAATGCGAGATTTTTATAATTGCCCAGGCTAAACTGTAGGAGATACAAATTTCTAAATATGTTTATTATGGTTTCAGACGTCGT
This sequence comes from Melanotus villosus, assembly GCA_963082815.1. Taxonomy (NCBI): domain Eukaryota; kingdom Metazoa; phylum Arthropoda; class Insecta; order Coleoptera; family Elateridae; genus Melanotus; species Melanotus villosus. The sequence goes on from OY720427.1 coordinate 18,255,147, forward strand.
TCTATACAGCTAAAATCAGTTTAAATCGTATTTATTAATTTTTGGTAATTTTAAAAAAGAGAGATTTTTATAATTGCCAGATTAAAAATGCGAGATTTTTATAATTGCCCAGTCTAAACCGTATGTGACAAAAATTTCTAAATATGCCTATTATTATTTAAGGCGTCGTTCTCTGCAGCTAAAATGAATTTAAAACGAATTTATTAATTTTTGGTAATTTTATAAATTCGAGATTTTTATAATTCCCCAGGCTAAACCGTAGGTGATACAAATTTCTAAATGTGCTTTATATTATTTAAGATGTCGTTCTATGCAGCTAAAATGAATTTAAAACGAATTTATTAATTTTTGGTAATTTTATAAATGCGAGATTTTTATAATTCCCCAGGCTAAACCGTAGGTGATACAAATTTCTAAATGTCCTTGTTATTATTTAAGACGTCGTTCTATGCAGCTAAAATGAGCTTAAATCGAATTTATTAATTTTTGGTATTTTTAAAAACAGATTTTTATAATTGCCCAGGCTAAACTGTAGGAGATACAAATTTCTAAATATACTTATTATGGTTTCAGACGTCGTTCTATGCAGCTAGAATGAATTTAAAACGAATTTATTAATTTTTGGTAATTTTATAAATGCGAGATTTTTATAATTGCCCAGGCTAAACTGTAGGAGATACAAATTTCTAAATATACTTATTATGGTTTCAGACGTCGTTCTATGCAGCTAAAATGAATTTAAAACGAATTTATTAATTTTTGGTAATTTTATAAATGCGAGATTTTTAGAATTGCCCAGGCTAAACCGCAGGTGATACAAATTTCTAAATGTCGTTATTATTATTTAAGACGTCGTTCTATGCAGCTAAAATGAGTTTAAATCGAATTTATTAATTTTTGGTAATTTTAAAAAAGATAGATTTTTATAATTGCCAAATTCAAAATGCGAGATTTTTATAATTGCCCAGGCTAAACCGTAGGAGATACATATTTCTAAATATGCTTATTATGGTTTCAGACGTCGTTCTATGCAGCTAAAATGAATTTAAAACGAATTTATGAATTTTTGGTTATTTTATAAATGCGAGATTTTTATAATTCCCCAGGCTAAACCGTAGGTGATAAAAATTTCTAAATGTCCTTATTATTATTTAAGACGTCGTTCTATGCAGCTAAAATGAGTTTAAGGCGAATTTATTAATTTTTGGTAATTTGAAAAAAGAGAGATTTTTATAATTGCCAGATTAAAAATGCGAGATTTTTATAATTGCCCAGGCTAAACTGTAGGAGATACAAATTTCTAAATATGCTTATTATGGTTTCAGACGTCGTTCTATGCAGCTAGAATGAATTTAAAACGAATTTATTAATTTTTGGTAATTTTATAAATGCGAGATTTTTATAATTCCCCAGGCTTAACGGTAGGTGATACAAATTTCTAAATGTCCTTATTATTATTTAAGACGTCGTTCTATGCAGCTAAAATGAGTTTAAATCGAATTTATTAATTTTTGGTAATTTTAAAAAAGAGTGATTTTTATAATTGCCAGATTAAAAATGCGAGATTTTTATAATTGCCCAGTCTAAACCGTATGTGACAAAAATTTCTAAATATGCCTATTATAATCTAAGGCGTCGTTCTATACAGCTAAAATGAATTTAAAACGAATTTATTAATTTTTGGTAATTTTATAAATGCGAGATTTTTATAATTCCCCAGGCTAAACCGTAGGTGATACAAATTTCTAAATGTGCTTATTATTATTTAAGACGTCGTTCTATCCAGCTAAAATGAATTTAAAACGAATTTATTAATTTTTGGTAATTTTATAAATGCGAGATTTTTATAATTCCCCAGGCTAAACCGTAGGGGATACAAATTTCTAAATGTCCTTATTATTATTTAAGACGTCGTTCTATGCAGCTAAAATGAGTTTAAATCGAATTTATTAATTTTTGGTAATTTTAAAAAAGAGAGATTTTTATAATTGCCAGGTTAAAAATGCGAGATTTTTATAATTGCCCAGGCTAAACTGTAGGAGATACACCTTTCTAAATATGCTTGTTATGGTTTCAGACGTCGTTCTATGCAGCTAAAATGAGTTTAAATCAAATTTATTAATTTTTGGTAATTTTAAAAAAGCGAGATTTTATAATTGCGAGATTAAAAATGCGAGATTTTTATAATTGCCCAGGCTAAACTGTAGTAGATACAAATTTCTAAATATGCTTATTATGGTTTCAGACGTCGTTCTATGCAGCTTAAATGAATTTAAAACGAATTTATTAATTTTTGGTAATTTTATAAATGCGAGATTTTTATAATTCCCCAGGCTAAACCGTAGGTGATACAAATTTCTAAATGTCCTTATTATTATTTAAGACGTCGTTCTATACAGCTAAAATGAGTTTAAATCGAATTTATTAATTTTTGGTAATTTTATAAATGCGAGATTTTTATAATTCCCCAGGCTAAACCGTAGGTGATACAAATTTCTAAATGTCCTAATTATTATTTAAGACGTCGTTCTATACAGCTAAAATGAGTTTAAATCGAATTTATTAATTTTTGGTACTTTTAAAAAAGAGAGATTTTTATAATTGCCAGATTAAAAATGCGAGATTTTTATAATTGCCCAGGCTAAACTGTAGGAGATACAAATTTCTAAATATGTTTATTATGGTTTCAGACGTCGTTCTATACAGCTAAAATCAGTTTAAATCGTATTTATTAATTTTTGGTAATTTTAAAAAAGAGAGATTTTTATAATTGCCAGATTAAAAATGCGAGATTTTTATAATTGCCCAGTCTAAACCGTATGTGACAAAAATTTCTAAATATGCCTATTATTATTTAAGGCGTCGTTCTCTGCAGCTAAAATGAATTTAAAACGAATTTATTAATTTTTGGTAATTTTATAAATTCGAGATTTTTATAATTCCCCAGGCTAAACCGTAGGTGATACAAATTTCTAAATGTGCTTTATATTATTTAAGATGTCGTTCTATGCAGCTAAAATGAATTTAAAACGAATTTATTAATTTTTGGTAATTTTATAAATGCGAGATTTTTATAATTCCCCAGGCTAAACCGTAGGTGATACAAATTTCTAAATGTCCTTGTTATTATTTAAGACGTCGTTCTATGCAGCTAAAATGAGCTTAAATCGAATTTATTAATTTTTGGTATTTTTAAAAAACAGATTTTTATAATTGCCCAGGCTAAACTGTAGGAGATACAAATTTCTAAATATACTTATTATGGTTTCAGACGTCGTTCTATGCAGCTAGAATGAATTTAAAACGAATTTATTAATTTTTGGTAATTTTATAAATGCGAGATTTTTATAATTGCCCAGGCTAAACCGTAGGTGAGACAAATTTCTAAATGAGTTTATTATTATTTAAGACGTCGTTCTATTCAGCTAAAATGAGTTTAAATCGAATTTATTAATTTTTGGTATTTTTAAAAAACAGATTTTTATAATTGCCAGATTAAAAATGCGAGATTTTTATAATTGCCCAGGCTAAACTGTAGGAGATACAAATTTCTAAATATACTTATTATGGTTTCAGACGTCGTTCTATGCAGCTAAAATGAATTTAAAACGAATTTATTAATTTTTGGTAATTTTATAAATGCGAGATTTTTAGAATTGCCCAGGCTAAACCGCAGGTGATACAAATTTCTAAATGTCGTTATTATTATTTAAGACGTCGTTCTATGCAGCTAAAATGAGTTTAAATCGAATTTATTAATTTTTGGTAATTTTAAAAAAGATAGATTTTTATAATTGCCAAATTCAAAATGCGAGATTTTTATAATTGCCCAGGCTAAACCGTAGGAGATACATATTTCTAAATATGCTTATTATGGTTTCAGACGTCGTTCTATGCAGCTAAAATGAATTTAAAACGAATTTATGAATTTTTGGTTATTTTATAAATGCGAGATTTTTATAATTCCCCAGGCTAAACCGTAGGTGATAAAAATTTCTAAATGTCCTTATTATTATTTAAGACGTCGTTCTATGCAGCTAAAATGAGTTTAAGGCGAATTTATTAATTTTTGGTAATTTGAAAAAAGAGAGATTTTTATAATTGCCAGATTAAAAATGCGAGATTTTTATAATTGCCCAGGCTAAACTGTAGGAGATACAAATTTCTAAATATGCTTATTATGGTTTCAGACGTCGTTCTATGCAGCTAGAATGAATTTAAAACGAATTTATTAATTTTTGGTAATTTTATAAATGCGAGATTTTTATAATTCCCCAGGCTTAACGGTAGGTGATACAAATTTCTAAATGTCCTTATTATTATTTAAGACGTCGTTCTATGCAGCTAAAATGAGTTTAAATCGAATTTATTAATTTTTGGTAATTTTAAAAAAGAGTGATTTTTATAATTGCCAGATTAAAAATGCGAGATTTTTATAATTGCCCAGTCTAAACCGTATGTGACAAAAATTTCTAAATATGCCTATTATAATCTAAGGCGTCGTTCTATACAGCTAAAATGAATTTAAAACGAATTTATTAATTTTTGGTAATTTTATAAATGCGAGATTTTTATAATTCCCCAGGCTAAACCGTAGGTGATACAAATTTCTAAATGTGCTTATTATTATTTAAGACGTCGTTCTATCCAGCTAAAATGAATTTAAAACGAATTTATTAATTTTTGGTAATTTTATAAATGCGAGATTTTTATAATTCCCCAGGCTAAACCGTAGGGGATACAAATTTCTAAATGTCCTTATTATTATTTAAGACGTCGTTCTATGCAGCTAAAATGAGTTTAAATCGAATTTATTAATTTTTGGTAATTTTAAAAAAGAGAGATTTTTATAATTGCCAGGTTAAAAATGCGAGATTTTTATAATTGCCCAGGCTAAACTGTAGGAGATACACCTTTCTAAATATGCTTGTTATGGTTTCAGACGTCGTTCTATGCAGCTAAAATGAGTTTAAATCGAATTTATTAATTTTTGGTAATTTTAAAAAAGAGAAATTTTTATAATTGCCAGATTTAAAATTCCTGATTTTTATAATTGCCCAGGCTAAACTGTAGGAGATACAAATTTCTAAATATACTTATTATGGTTTCAGACGTCGTTCTATGCAGCTAAAATGAATTTAAAACGAATTTATTAATTTTTGGTAATTTTATAAATGCGAGATTTTTATAATTCCCCAGGCTAAACCGTAGGTGATACAAATTTCTAAATGTCCTTATTATTATTTAAGACGTCGTTCTATGCAGCTAAAATGAGTTTAAATCGAATTTATTAATTTTTGGTAATTTTAAAAAAGCGAGATTTTTATAATTGCGAGATTAAAAATGCGAGATTTTTATAATTGCCCAGGCTAAACTGTAGTAGATACAAATTTCTAAATATGCTTATTATGGTTTCAGACGTCGTTCTATGCAGCTTAAATGAATTTAAAACGAATTTATTAATTTTTGGTAATTTTATAAATGCGAGATTTTTATAATTCCCCAGGCTAAACCGTAGGTGATACAAATTTCTAAATGTCGTTATTATTATTTAAGACGTCGTTCTATGCAGCTAAAATGAGTTTAAATCGAATTTATTAATTTTTGGTAATTTTAAAAAAGATAGATTTTTATAATTGCCAAATTCAAAATGCGAGATTTTTATAATTGCCCAGGCTAAACCGTAGGAGATACATATTTCTAAATATGCTTATTATGGTTTCAGACGTCGTTCTATGCAGCTAAAATGAATTTAAAACGAATTTATGAATTTTTGGTTATTTTATAAATGCGAGATTTTTATAATTCCCCAGGCTAAACCGTAGGTGATAAAAATTTCTAAATGTCCTTATTATTATTTAAGACGTCGTTCTATGCAGCTAAAATGAGTTTAAGGCGAATTTATTAATTTTTGGTAATTTGAAAAAAGAGAGATTTTTATAATTGCCAGATTAAAAATGCGAGATTTTTATAATTGCCCAGGCTAAACTGTAGGAGATACAAATTTCTAAATATGCTTATTATGGTTTCAGACGTCGTTCTATGCAGCTAGAATGAATTTAAAACGAATTTATTAATTTTTGGTAATTTTATAAATGCGAGATTTTTATAATTCCCCAGGCTTAACGGTAGGTGATACAAATTTCTAAATGTCCTTATTATTATTTAAGACGTCGTTCTATGCAGCTAAAATGAGTTTAAATCGAATTTATTAATTTTTGGTAATTTTAAAAAAGAGTGATTTTTATAATTGCCAGATTAAAAATGCGAGATTTTTATAATTGCCCAGTCTAAACCGTATGTGACAAAAATTTCTAAATATGCCTATTATAATCTAAGGCGTCGTTCTATACAGCTAAAATGAATTTAAAACGAATTTATTAATTTTTGGTAATTTTATAAATGCGAGATTTTTATAATTCCCCAGGCTAAACCGTAGGTGATACAAATTTCTAAATGTGCTTATTATTATTTAAGACGTCGTTCTATCCAGCTAAAATGAATTTAAAACGAATTTATTAATTTTTGGTAATTTTATAAATGCGAGATTTTTATAATTCCCCAGGCTAAACCGTAGGGGATACAAATTTCTAAATGTCCTTATTATTATTTAAGACGTCGTTCTATGCAGCTAAAATGAGTTTAAATCGAATTTATTAATTTTTGGTAATTTTAAAAAAGAGAGATTTTTATAGTTGCCAGGTTAAAAATGCGAGATTTTTATAATTGCCCAGGCTAAACTGTAGGAGATACACCTTTCTAAATATGCTTGTTATGGTTTCAGACGTCGTTCTATGCAGCTAAAATGAGTTTAAATCGAATTTATTAATTTTTGGTAATTTTAAAAAAGAGAAATTTTTATAATTGCCAGATTTAAAATTCCTGATTTTTATAATTGCCCAGGCTAAACTGTAGGAGATACAAATTTCTAAATATACTTATTATGGTTTCAGACGTCGTTCTATGCAGCTAAAATGAATTTAAAACGAATTTATTAATTTTTGGTAATTTTATAAATGCGAGATTTTTATAATTCCCCAGGCTAAACCGTAGGTGATACAAATTTCTAAATGTCCTTATTATTATTTAAGACGTCGTTCTATGCAGCTAAAATGAGTTTAAATCGAATTTATTAATTTTTGGTAATTTTAAAAAAGCGAGATTTTTATAATTGCGAGATTAAAAATGCGAGATTTTTATAATTGCCCAGGCTAAACTGTAGTAGATACAAATTTCTAAATATGCTTATTATGGTTTCAGACGTCGTTCTATGCAGCTTAAATGAATTTAAAACGAATTTATTAATTTTTGGTAATTTTATAAATGCGAGATTTTTATAATTCCCCAGGCTAAACCGTAGGTGATACAAATTTCTAAATGTCCTTATTATTATTTAAGACGTCGTTCTATACAGCTAAAATGAGTTTAAATCGAATTTATTAATTTTTGGTAATTTTATAAATGCGAGATTTTTATAATTCCCCAGGCTAAACCGTAGGTGATACAAATTTCTAAATGTCCTAATTATTATTTAAGACGTCGTTCTATACAGCTAAAATGAGTTTAAATCGAATTTATTAATTTTTGGTACTTTTAAAAAAGAGAGATTTTTATAATTGCCAGATTAAAAATGCGAGATTTTTATAATTGCCCAGGCTAAACTGTAGGAGATACAACTTTCTAAATATGTTTATTATGGTTTCAGACGTCGTTCTATACAGCTAAAATCAGTTTAAATCGTATTTATTAATTTTTGGTAATTTTAAAAAAGAGAGATTTTTATAATTGCCAGATTAAAAATGCGAGATTTTTATAATTGCCCAGTCTAAACCGTATGTGACAAAAATTTCTAAATATGCCTATTATTATTTAAGGCGTCGTTCTCTGCAGCTAAAATGAATTTAAAACGAATTTATTAATTTTTGGTAATTTTATAAATTCGAGATTTTTATAATTCTCCAGGCTAAACCGTAGGTGATACAAATTTCTAAATGTGCTTTATATTATTTAAGATGTCGTTCTATGCAGCTAAAATGAATTTAAAACGAATTTATTAATTTTTGGTAATTTTATAAATGCGAGATTTTTATAATTCCCCAGGCTAAACCGTAGGCGATACAAATTTCTAAATGTCCTTGTTATTATTTAAGACGTCGTTCTATGCAGCTAAAATGAGCTTAAATCGAATTTATTAATTTTTGGAAATTTTAAAAAAGAGAGATTTTTATAATTGCCAGATTAAAAATTCGAGATTTTTATAATTGCCCAGGCTAAACTGTAGGAGATACAAATTTCTAAATATGTTTATTATAGTTTCAGACGTCGTTCTATGCAGCTAAAATGAGTTTAAATCGAATTTATTAATTTAAGGTAATTTTAAAAAAGAGAGATTTTTATAATTGCCAGATTAAAAATGCGAGATTTTTATAATTGCCCAATCTAAACCGTATGTGACAAAAATTTCTAAATATGCCTATTATTATTTAAGGCGTCGTTCTATGCAGCTAAAATGAATTTAAAACGAATTTATTAATTTTTGGTAATTTTATAAATGCGAGATTTTTATAATTCCCCAGGGTAAACCGTAGGTGATACAAATTTCTAAATGTGCTTATTATTATTTAAGACGTCGTTCTATGCAGCTAAAATGAATTTAAAACGAATTTATTAATTTTTGGTAATTTTATAAATGCGAGATTTTTATAATTCCCCAGGCTAAACCGTAGGTGATACAAATTTCTAAATGTGCTTTATATTATTTAAGATGTCGTTCTATGCAGCTAAAATGAATTTAAAACGAATTTATTAATTTTTGGTAATTTTATAAATGCGAGATTTTTATAATTCCCCAGGCTAAACCGTAGGTGATACAAATTTCTAAATGTCCTTGTTATTATTTAAGACGTCGTTCTATGCAGCTAAAATGAGCTTAAATCAAATTTATTAATTTTTGGTATTTTTAAAAAACAGATTTTTATAATTGCCCAGGCTAAACTGTAGGAGATACAAATTTCTAAATATACTTATTATGGTTTCAGACGTCGTTCTATGCAGCTAAAATGAGTTTAAATCGAATTTATTAATTTTTGGTATTTTTAAAAAAGAGAGATTTTTATAATTGCCAGATAAAAAATGCGAGATTTTTATAATTGCCCAGGCTAAACTGTAGGTGATACAAATTTCTAAATATGCTTATTATGGTTTCAGACGTCGTTCTATGCAGCTAAAATGAATTTAAAACGAATTTATTAATTTTTGGTAATTTTATAAATGCGAGATTTTTATAATTCTCCAGGCTAAACCGTAGGTGATACAAATTTCTAAATGTCTTTATTATTATTTAAGACGTCGTTCTATGCAGCTAAAATGAGTTTAAATCGAATTTATTAATTTTTGGTAATTTTAAAAACAGAGATTTTTATAATTGCCAGATAAAAAATGCGAGATTTTTATAATTGCCCAGGCTAAACTGTAGGTGATACAAATTTCTAAATATGCTTATTATGGTTTCAGACGTCGTTCTATACAGCTAAAATGAATTTAAAACGAATTTATTAATTTTTGGTAATTTTATAAATTCGAGATTTTTATAATTCCCCAGGCTAAACCGTAGGTGATACAAATTTCTAAATGTGCTTTATATTATTTAAGATGTCGTTCTATGCAGCTAAAACGAATTTAAAACGAATTTATTAATTTTTGGTAATTTTATAAATGCGAGATTTTTATAATTCCCCAGGCTAAACCGTAGGTGATACAAATTTCTAAATGTCCTTGTTATTATTTAAGACGTCGTTCTATGCAGCTAAAATGAGCTTAAATCAAATTTATTAATTTTTGGTATTTTTAAAAAACAGATTTTTATAATTGCCCAGGCTAAACTGTAGGAGATACAAATTTCTAAATATACTTATTATGGTTTCAGACGTCGTTCTATGCAGCTAGAATGAATTTAAAACGAATTTATTAATTTTTGGTAATTTTATAAATGCGAGATTTTTATAATTGCCCAGGCTAAACCGTAGGTGAGACAAATTTCTAAATGAGTTTATTATTATTTAAGACGTCGTTCTATACAGCTAAAATGAGTTTAAATCGAATTTATTAATTTTTGGTATTTTTAAAAAACAGATTTTTATAATTGCCAGATTAAAAATGCGAGATTTTTATAATTGCCCAGGCTAAACTGTAGGAGATACAAATTTCTAAATATACTTATTATGGTTTCAGACGTCGTTCTATGCAGCTAAAATGAATTTAAAACGAATTTATTAATTTTTGGTAATTTTATAAATGCGAGATTTTTAGAATTGCCCAGGCTAAACCGCAGGTGATACAAATTTCTAAATGTCGTTATTATTATTTAAGACGTCGTTCTATGCAGCTAAAATGAGTTTAAATCGAATTTATTAATTTTTGGTAATTTTAAAAAAGATAGATTTTTATAATTGCCAAATTCAAAATGCGAGATTTTTATAATTGCCCAGGCTAAACTGTAGGAGATACAAATTTCTAAATATGCTTATTATGGTTTCAGACGTCGTTCTATGCAGCTAGAATGAATTTAAAACGAATTTATTAATTTTTGGTAATTTTATAAATGCGAGATTTTTATAATTCCCCAGGCTTAACGGTAGGTGATACAAATTTCTAAATGTACTTATTATTATTTAAGACGTCGTTCTATGCAGCTAAAATGAGTTTAAATTGAATTTATTAATTTTTGGTAATTTTAAAAAAGAGTGATTTTTATAATTGCCAGATTAAAAATGCGAGATTTTTATAATTGCCCAGTCTAAACCGTATGTGACAAAAATTTCTAAATATGCCTATTATAATCTAAGGCGTCGTTCTATACAGCTAAAATGAATTTAAAACGAATTTATTAATTTTTGGTAATTTTATAAATGCGAGATTTTTATAATTCCCCAGGCTAAACCGTAGGGGATACAAATTTCTAAATGTCCTTATTATTATTTAAGACGTCGTTCTATGCAGCTAAAATGAGTTTAAATCGAATTTATTAATTTTTGGTAATTTTAAAAAAGAGAGATTTTTATAATTGCCAGGTTAAAAATGCGAGATTTTTATAATTGCCCAGGCTAAACTGTAGGAGATACACCTTTCTAAATATGCTTGTTATGGTTTCAGACGTCGTTCTATGCAGCTAAAATGAGTTTAAATCGAATTTATTAATTTTTGGTAATTTTAAAAAAGAGAAATTTTTATAATTGCCAGATTTAAAATTCCTGATTTTTATAATTGCCCAGGCTAAACTGTAGGAGATACAAATTTCTAAATATACTTATTATGGTTTCAGACGTCGTTCTATGCAGCTAAAATGAATTTAAAACGAATTTATTAATTTTTGGTAATTTTATAAATGCGAGATTTTTATAATTCCCCAGGCTAAACCGTAGGTGATACAAATTTCTAAATGTCCTTATTATTATTTAAGACGTCGTTCTATGCAGCTAAAATGAGTTTAAATCGAATTTATTAATTTTTGGTAATTTTAAAAAAGCGAGATTTTTATAATTGCGAGATTAAAAATGCGAGATTTTTATAATTGCCCAGGCTAAACTGTAGTAGATACAAATTTCTAAATATGCTTATTATGGTTTCAGACGTCGTTCTATGCAGCTTAAATGAATTTAAAACGAATTTATTAATTTTTGGTAATTTTATAAATGCGAGATTTTTATAATTCCCCAGGCTAAACCGTAGGTGATACAAATTTCTAAATGTCCTTATTATTATTTAAGACGTCGTTCTATACAGCTAAAATGAGTTTAAATCGAATTTATTAATTTTTGGTAATTTTATAAATGCGAGATTTTTATAATTCCCCAGGCTAAACCGTAGGTGATACAAATTTCTAAATGTCCTAATTATTATTTAAGACGTCGTTCTATACAGCTAAAATGAGTTTAAATCGAATTTATTAATTTTTGGTACTTTTAAAAAAGAGAGAGTTTTATAATTGCCAGATTAAAAATGCGAGATTTTTATAATTGCCCAGGCTAAACTGTAGGAGATACAAATTTCTAAATATGTTTATTATGGTTTCAGACGTCGTTCTATACAGCTAAAATCAGTTTAAATCGTATTTATTAATTTTTGGTAATTTTAAAAAAGAGAGATTTTTATAATTGCCAGATTAAAAATGCGAGATTTTTATAATTGCCCAGTCTAAACCGTATGTGACAAAAATTTCTAAATATGCCTATTATTATTTAAGGCGTCGTTCTCTGCAGCTAAAATGAATTTAAAACGAATTTATTAATTTTTGGTAATTTTATAAATTCGAGATTTTTATAATTCCCCAGGCTAAACCGTAGGTGATACAAATTTCTAAATGTGCTTTATATTATTTAAGATGTCGTTCTATGCAGCTAAAATGAATTTAAAACGAATTTATTAATTTTTGGTAATTTTATAAATGCGAGATTTTTATAATTCCCCAGGCTAAACCGTAGGTGATACAAATTTCTAAATGTCCTTGTTATTATTTAAGACGTCGTTCTATGCAGCTAAAATGAGCTTAAATCGAATTTATTAATTTTTGGAAATTTTAAAAAAGAGAGATTTTTATAATTGCCAGATTAAAAATTCGAGATTTTTATAATTGCCCAGGCTAAACTGTAGGAGATACAAATTTCTAAATATGTTTATTATAGTTTCAGACGTCGTTCTATGCAGCTAAAATGAGTTTAAATCGAATTTATTAATTTAAGGTAATTTTAAAAAAGAGAGATTTTTATAATTGCCAGATTAAAAATGCGAGATTTTTATAATTGCCCAATCTAAACCGTATGTGACAAAAATTTCTAAATATGCCTATTATTATTTAAGGCGTCGTTCTATGCAGCTAAAATGAATTTAAAACGAATTTATTAATTTTTGGTAATTTTATAAATGCGAGATTTTTATAATTCCCCAGGGTAAACCGTAGGTGATACAAATTTCTAAATGTGCTTATTATTATTTAAGACGTCGTTCTATGCAGCTAAAATGAATTTAAAACGAATTTATTAATTTTTGGTAATTTTATAAATGCGAGATTTTTATAATTGCCCAGGCTAAACCGTAGGTGATACAAATTTCTAAATGAGTTTATTATTATTTAAGACGTCGTTCTATACAGCTAAAATGAGTTTAAATCGAATTTATTAATTTTTGGTATTTTTAAAAAAGAGAGATTTTTATAATTGCCAGATAAAAAATGCGAGATTTTTATAATTGCCCAGGCTAAACTGTAGGTGATACAAATTTCTAAATATGCTTATTATGGTTTCAGACGTCGTTCTATGCAGCTAAAATGAATTTAAAACGAATTTATTAATTTTTGGTAATTTTATAAATGCGAGATTTTTATAATTCTCCAGGCTAAACCGTAGGTGATACAAATTTCTAAATGTCTTTATTATTATTTAAGACGTCGTTCTATGCAGCTAAAATGAGTTTAAATCGAATTTATTAATTTTTGGTAATTTTAAAAACAGAGATTTTTATAATTGCCAGATAAAAAATGCGAGATTTTTATAATTGCCCAGGCTAAACTGTAGGTGATACAAATTTCTAAATATGCTTATTATGGTTTCAGACGTCGTTCTATACAGCTAAAATGAATTTAAAACGAATTTATTAATTTTTGGTAATTTTATAAATGCGAGATTTTTATAATTCTCCAGGCTAAACCGTAGGTGATACAAATTTCTAAATGTCTTTATTATTATTTAAGACGTCGTTCTATGCAGCTAAAATGAGTTTAAATCGAATTTATTAATTTTTGGTAATTTTAAAAAAGAGAGATTTTTATAATTGCCAGATTAAAAATGCGAGATTTTTATAATTGCCCAGGCTAAACTGTAGGAGATACAAATTTCTAAATATGCTTATTATGGTTTCAGGCGTCGTTCTATGCAGCTAAAATGAATTTAAAACGAATTTATTAATTTTTGGTAATTTTATAAATGCGAGATTTTTATAATTCCCCAGGCTAAACCGTAGGTGATACAAATTTCTAAATGTCATTATTATTTAAGACGTCGTTCTATGCAGCTAAAATGAGTTTAAATAGAATTTATTAATTTTTGGTAATTTTAAAAAAGAGAGATTTTTATAATTGCCAGATTAAAAATGCTAGATTTTTATAATTGCCCAGGCTAAACGTTAGGAGATACACATTTCTAAATATGCTTATTATGGCTTCAGACGTCGTTCTATGCAGCTAAAATGAGTTTAAATCGAATTTATTAATTTTCGGTTATTTTAAAAAAGAGAGATTTTTATAATTGCCAGATTAAAAATGCGAGATTTTTATAATTGCCCAGGCTAAACCGTAGGAGATACAAATTTCTAAAAATGCTTTTTATGGTTTCAGACGTCGTTCTATACAGCTAAAATCAGTTTAAATCGAATTTATTAATTTTTGGTAATTTTAAAAAAGAGAGATTTTTATAATTGCCAGATTAAAAATGCGGGATTTTTATAATTGCCCAGTCTAAACCGTATGTGACAAAAATTTCTAAATATGCCTATTATTATTTAAGCGTCGTTCTATGCAGCTAAAATGAATTTAAAACGAATTTATTAATTTTTGGTAATTTTATAAATGCGAGATTTTTATAATTCCCCAGGCTAAACCGTAGGTGATACAAATTTCTAAATGTGCTTTATATTATTTAATATGTCGTTCTATGCAGCTAAAATGAATTTAAAACGAATTTATTAATTTTTGGTAATTTTATAAATGAGAGATTTTTATAATTGCCCAGGCTAAACCGTAGGTGATACAAATTTCTAAATGAGTTTATTATTATTTAAGACGTCGTTCTATACAGCTAAAATGAGTTTAAACCGAATTTATTAATTTTTGGTACTTTTAAAAAAGAGAGATTTTTATAATTGCCAGATTAAAAATGCGAGATTTTTATAATTGCCCAGGCTAAACTGTAGGAGATACAAATTTCTAAATATGTTTATTATGGTTTCCGACGTCGTTCTATGCAGCTAAAATCAGTTTAAATCGTATTTATTAATTTTTGGTAATTTTAAAAAAGAGAGATTTTTATAATTGCCAGATTAAAAATGCGAGATTTTTGTAATTGCCCAGTCTAAACCGTATGTGTCAAAAATTTCTAAATATGCCTATTATTATTTAAGGCGTCGTTCTATGCAGCTAAAATGAATTTAAAACGAATTTATTAATTTTTGGTAATTTTATAAATTCGAGATTTTTATAATTCCCCAGGCTAAACCGTAGGTGATACAAATTTCTAAATGTGCTTTATATTATTTAAGATGTCGTTCTATGCAGCTAAAATGAATTTAAAACGAATTTATTAATTTTTGGTAATTTTATAAATGCGACATTTTTATAATTCCCCAGGCTAAACCGTAGGTGATACAAATTTCTAAATGTCCTTATTATTATTTAAGACGTCGTTCTATGCAGCTAAAATGAGTTTAAATCGAATTTATTAATTTTTGGTAATTTTAAAAGAGAGAGATTTTTATAATTGCCAGATTAAAAATTCGAGATTTTTATAATTGCCCAGGCTAAACTGTAGGAGATACAAATTTCTAAATATGTTTATTATAGTTTCAGACGTCGTTCTATGCAGCTAAAATGAGTTTAAATCGAATTTATTAATTTAAGGTAATTTTAAAAAAGAGAGATTTTTATAATTGCCAGATTAAAAATGCGAGATTTTTATAATTGCCCAATCTAAACCGTATGTGACAAAAATTTCTAAATATGCCTATTATTATTTAAGGCGTCGTTCTATGCAGCTAAAATGAATTTAAAACGAATTTATTAATTTTTGGTAATTTTATAAATGCGAGATTTTTATAATTCCCCAGGGTAAACCGTAGGTGATACAAATTTCTAAATGTGCTTATTATTATTTAAGACGTCGTTCTATGCAGCTAAAATGAATTTAAAACGAATTTATTAATTTTTGGTAATTTTATAAATGCGAGATTTTTATAATTGCCCAGGCTAAACCGTAGGTGATACAAATTTCTAAATGAGTTTATTATTATTTAAGACGTCGTTCTATACAGCTAAAATGAGTTTAAATCGAATTTATTAATTTTTGGTACTTTTAAAAAAGAGAGATTTTTATAATTGCCAGATTAAAAATGCGAGATTTTTATAATTGCCCAGGCTAAACCGTAGGAGATACAAATTTCTAAAAATGCTTTTTATGGTTTCAGACGTCGTTCTATACAGCTAAAATCAGTTTAAATCGAATTTATTAATTTTTGGTAATTTTAAAAAAGAGAGATTTTTATAATTGCCAGATTAAAAATGCGAGATTTTTATAATTGCCCAGTCTAAACCGTATGTGACAAAAATTTCTAAATATGCCTATTATTATTTAAGCGTCGTTCTATGCAGCTAAAATGAATTTAAAACGAATTTATTAATTTTTGGTAATTTTATAAATGCGAGATTTTTATAATTCCCCAGGCTAAACCGTAGGTGATACAAATTTCTAAATGTGCTTTATATTATTTAATATGTCGTTCTATGCAGCTAAAATGAATTTAAAACGAATTTATTAATTTTTGGTAATTTTATAAATGCGAGATTTTTATAATTCTCCAGGCTAAACCGTAGGTGATACAAATTTCTAAATGTCTTTATTATTATTTAAGACGTCGTTCTATGCAGCTAAAATGAGTTTAAATCGAATTTATTTATTTTTGGTAATTTTAAAAAAGCGAGATTTTTATAATTGCCAGATAAAAAATGCGTGATTCTTATAATTGCCCAGGCTAAACTGTAGGTGATTAGGTGATACAAATTTCTAAATATGCTTATTATGGTTTCAGACGTCGTTCTATGCTGCTAAAATGAATTTAAAACGTATTTATTAATTTTTGGTAATTTTATAAATGCGAGATTTTTATAATTCTCCAGGCTAAACCGTAGGTGATACAAATTTCTAAATGTCTTTATTATTATTTAAGACGTCGTTCTATGCAGCTAAAATGAGTTTAAATCGAATTTATAAATTTTTGGTAATTTTAAAAAAGAGGGATTTTTATAATTGCCAGATTAAAAATGCGAGATTTTTATAATTGTCCAGGCTAAACTGTAGGAGATACAAATTTCTAAATATGGTTATTATGGTTTCAGGCGTCGTTCTATGCAGCTAAAATGAATTTAAAACGAATTTATTAATTTTTGGTAATTTTATAAATGCGAGATTTTTATAATTCCCCAGGCTAAACCGTAGGTGATACAAATTTCTGAATGTCATTATTATTTAAGACGTCGTTCTATGCAGCTAAAATGAGTTTAAATCGAATTTATTAATTTTTGGTAATTTTAAAAACAGAGATTTTTATAATTGCCAGATAAAAAATGCGAGATTTTTATAATTGCCCAGGCTAAACTGTAGGTGATACAAATTTCTAAATATGCTTATTATGGTTTCAGACGTCGTTCTATACAGCTAAAATGAATTTAAAACGAATTTATTAATTTTTGGTAATTTTATAAATGCGAGATTTTTATAGTTCTCCAGGCTAAACCGTAGGTGATACAAATTTCTAAATGTCATTATTATTTAAGACGTCGTTCTATGCAGCTAAAATGAGTTTAAATCGAATTTATTAATTTTTGGTAATTTTAAAAAAGAGAGATTTTTATAATTGCCAGATTAAAAATGCGAGATTTTTATAATTGCCCAGGCTAAACGTTAGGAGATACACATTTCTAAATATGCTTATTATGGTTTCAGACGTCGTTCTATGCAGCTAAAATGAGTTTAAATCGAATTTATTAATTTTTGGTAATTTTAAAAAAGAGAGATTTTTATAATTGCCAGATTAAAAATGCGAGATTTTTATAATTGCCCAGGTTAAACCGTAGGAGATACAAATTTCTAAATATGCTTCTTATGGTTTCAGACGTCGTTCTATGCAGCTAAAATGAGTTTAAATCGAATTTATTAATTTTTGGTAATTTTAAAAAAGAGAGATTTTTATAATTGCCAGATTAAAAATGCGAGATTTTTATAATTGCCCAGGTTAAACCGTAGGAGATACAAATTTCTAAATATGCTTATTATGGTTTCAGACGTCGTTCTATGCAGCTAAAATGAATTTAAAACGAATTTATTAATTTTTGGTAATTTTATAAATGCGAGATTTTTATAATTCTCCAGGCTAAACCGTAGGTGATACAAATTTCTAAATGTCTTTATTATTATTTAAGACGTCGTTCTATGCAGCTAAAATGAGTTTAAATCGAATTTATAAATTTTTGGTAATTTTAAAAAAGAGGGATTTTTATAATTGCCAGATTAAAAATGCGAGATTTTTATAATTGTCCAGGCTAAACTGTAGGAGATACAAATTTCTAAATATGCTTATTATGGTTTCAGGCGTCGTTCTATGCAGCTAAAATGAATTTAAAACGAATTTATTAATTTTTGGTAATTTTATAAATGCGAGATTTTTATAATTCCCCAGGCTAAACCGTAGGTGATACAAATTTCTGAATGTCATTATTATTTAAGACGTCGTTCTATGCAGCTAAAATGAGTTTAAATCGAATTTATTAATTTTTGGTAATTTTAAAAACAGAGATTTTTATAATTGCCAGATAAAAAATGCGAGATTTTTATAATTGCCCAGGCTAAACTGTAGGTGATACAAATTTCTAAATATGCTTATTATGGTTTCAGACGTCGTTCTATACAGCTAAAATGAATTTAAAACGAATTTATTAATTTTTGGTAATTTTATAAATGCGAGATTTTTATAATTCCCCAGGCTAAACCGTAGGTGATAAAAATTTCTAAATGTCCTTATTATTATTTAAGACGTCGTTCGATGCAGCTAAAATGAGTTTAAAACGAATTTATTAATTTTTGGTAATTTTATAAATGCGAGATTTTTATAATTGCCCAGGCTAAACCATAGCTGATACAAATATCTAAATGAGTTTATTATTATTTAAGACGTCGTTCTATACAGCTAAAATGAGTTTAAATCGAATTTATTAATTTTTGGTGTTTTTAAAAAAGAGAGATTTTTATAATTGCCAGATAAAAAATGCGAGATTTTTATAATTGCCCAGGCTAAACTGTAGGTGATACAAATTTCTAAATATGCTTATTATGGTTTCAGACGTCGTTCTATGCAGCTAAAATGAATTTAAAACGAATTTATTAGTTTTTGGTAATTTTATAAATGCGAGATTTTTATAATTCTCCAGGCTAAACCGTAGGTGATACAAATTTCTAAATGTCTTTATTATTATTTAAGACGTCGTTCTATGCAGCTAAAATGAGTTTAAATCGAATTTATTTATTTTTGGTAATTTTAAAAAAGCGAGATTTTTATAATTGCCAGATAAAAAATGCGTGATTTTTATAATTGCCCAGGCTAAACTGTAGGTGATTAGGTGATACAAATTTCTAAATATGCTTATTATGGTTTCAGACGTCGTTCTATGCTGCTAAAATGAATTTAAAACGTATTTATTAATTTTTGGTAATTTTATAAATGCGAGATTTTTATAATTCTCCAGGCTAAACCGTAGGTGATACAAATTTCTAAATGTCTTTATTATTATTTAAGACGTCGTTCTATGCAGCTAAAATGAGTTTAAATCGAATTTATAAATTTTTGGTAATTTTAAAAAAGAGGGATTTTTATAATTGCCAGATTAAAAATGCGAGATTTTTATAATTGCCCAGGCTAAACTGTAGGAGATACAAATTTCTAAATATGCTTATTATGGTTTCAGACGTCGTTCTATGCAGCTAAAATGAATTTAAAACGAATTTATTAATTTTTGGTAATTTTATAAATGCGAGATTTTTATAATTCCCCAGGCTAAACCGTAGGTGATAAAAATTTCTAAATGTCCTTATTATTATTTAAGACGTCGTTCGATGCAGCTAAAATGAGTTTAAAACGAATTTATTAATTTTTGGTAATTTTATAAATGCGAGATTTTTATAATTGCCCAGGCTAAACCATAGCTGATACAAATATCTAAATGAGTTTATTATTATTTAAGACGTCGTTCTATACAGCTAAAATGAGTTTAAATCGAATTTATTAATTTTTGGTGTTTTTAAAAAAGAGAGATTTTTATAATTGCCAGATAAAAAATGCGAGATTTTTATAATTGCCCAGGCTAAACTGTAGGTGATACAAATTTCTAAATATGCTTATTATGGTTTCAGACGTCGTTCTATGCAGCTAAAATGAATTTAAAACGAATTTATTAGTTTTTGGTAATTTTATAAATGCGAGATTTTTATAATTCTCCAGGCTAAACCGTAGGTGATACAAATTTCTAAATGTCTTTATTATTATTTAAGACGTCGTTCTATGCAGCTAAAATGAGTTTAAATCGAATTTATTTATTTTTGGTAATTTTAAAAAAGCGAGATTTTTATAATTGCCAGATAAAAAATGCGTGATTTTTATAATTGCCCAGGCTAAACTGTAGGTGATTAGGTGATACAAATTTCTAAATATGCTTATTATGGTTTCAGACGTCGTTCTATGCTGCTAAAATGAATTTAAAACGTATTTATTAATTTTTGGTAATTTTATAAATGCGAGATTTTTATAATTCTCCAGGCTAAACCGTAGGTGATACAAATTTCTAAATGTCTTTATTATTATTTAAGACGTCGTTCTATGCAGCTAAAATGAGTTTAAATCGAATTTATAAATTTTTGGTAATTTTAAAAAAGAGGGATTTTTATAATTGCCAGATTAAAAATGCGAGATTTTTATAATTGCCCAGGCTAAACTGTAGGAGATACAAATTTCTAAATATGCTTATTATGGTTTCAGGCGTCGTTCTATGCAGCTAAAATGAATTTAAAACGAATTTATTAATTTTTGGTAATTTTATAAATGCGAGATTTTTATAATTCCCCAGGCTAAACCGTAGGTGATACAAATTTCTGAATGTCATTATTATTTAAGACGTCGTTCTATGCAGCTAAAATGAGTTTAAATCGAATTTATTAATTTTTGGTAATTTTAAAAACAGAGATTTTTATAATTGCCAGATAAAAAATGCGAGATTTTTATAATTGCCCAGGCTAAACCGTAGGTGATACAAATTTCTAAATGTCTTTATTATTATTTAAGACGTCGTTCTATGCAGCTAAAATGAGTTTAAATCGAATTTATTAATTTTTGGTAATTTTAAAAAAGAGAGATTTTTATAATTGCCAGATTAAAAATGCGAGATTTTTATAATTGCCCAGGCTAAACTGTAGGAGATACAAATTTCTAAATATGCTTATTATGGTTTCAGGCGTCGTTCTATGCAGCTAAAATGAATTTAAAACGAATTTATTAATTTTTGGTAATTTTATAAATGCGAGATTTTTATAATTCCCCAGGCTAAACCGTAGGTGATACAAATTTCTAAATGTCATTATTATTTAAGACGTCGTTCTATGCAGCTAAAATGAGTTTAAATCGAATTTATTAATTTTTGGTAATTTTAAAAAAGAGAGATTTTTATAATTGCCAGATTAAAAATTCGAGATTTTTATAATTGCCCAGGCTAAACGTTAGGAGATACACATTTCTAAATATGCTTATTATGGTTTCAGACGTCGTTCTATGCAGCTAAAATGAGTTTAAATCGAATTTATTAATTTTTGGTAATTTTAAAAAAGACAGATTTTTATAATTGCCAGATTAAAAATGCGAGATTTTTATAATTGCCCAGGTTAAACCGTAAGAGATACAAATTTCTAAATATGCTTTTTATGGTTTCAGACGTCGTTCTATGCAGCTAAAATGAATTTAAAACGAATTTATTAATTTTTGGTAATTTTATAAATGCGAGATTTTTATAATTCCCCAGGCTAAACCGTAGGTGATAAAAATTTCTAAATGTCCTTATTATTATTTAAGACGTCGTTCGATGCAGCTAAAATGAGTTTAAAACGAATTTATTAATTTTTGGTAATTTTATAAATGCGAGATTTTTATAATTGCCCAGGCTAAACCATAGCTGATACAAATATCTAAATGAGTTTATTATTATTTAAGACGTCGTTCTATACAGCTAAAATGAGTTTAAATCGAATTTATTAATTTTTGGTGTTTTTAAAAAAGAGAGATTTTTATAATTGCCAGATAAAAAATGCGAGATTTTTATAATTGCCCAGGCTAAACTGTAGGTGATACAAATTTCTAAATATGCTTATTATGGTTTCAGACGTCGTTCTATGCAGCTAGAATGAATTTAAAACGAATTTATTAATTTTTGGTAATTTTATAAATGCGAGATTTTTATAATTCCCCAGGCTAAACCGTAGGTGATACAAATTTCTAAATGTCCTTATTATTATTTAAGACGTCGTTCTATGCAGCTAAAATGAGTTTAAATCGAATTTATTAATTTTTGGTAATTTTAAAAAAGAGAGATTTTTATAATTGCCACATTAAAAATGCGAGATTTTTATTATTGCCCAGGCTAAACTGTACGAGATACAAATTTCTAAATATGCTTATTACGGTTTCAGACGTCGTTCTATGCAGCTAAAATGAGTTTAAATCGAATTTATTAATTTTTGGTAATTTTATAATTGCGAGATTTTTATAATTCTCCAGGCTAAACCGTAGGTGATACAAATTTCTAAATGTGCTTATTATGGTTTCAGACGTCGTTCTATACAGCTAAAATGAGTTTAAATCGAATTTATTAATTTTTGGTAATTTTAAAAAAGAGAGATTTTTATAATTGCCAGATTAAAAATGCGAGATTTTTATAATTGCCCGGGCTAAACTGTAGGTGATACAAATTTCTAAATATGCTTATTATGGTTTCAGACGTCGTTCTATGCAGCTAAAATGAATTTAACACGAATTTATTAATTTTTGGTAATTTTATAAATGCGAGATTTTTATAATTCTCCAGGCTAAACCGTAGGTGATACAAATTTCTAAATGTCTTTATTATTATTTAAGACGTCGTTCTATGCAGCTAAAATGAGTTTAAATCGAATTTATTAATTTTTGGTAATTTTAAAAAAGAGAGATTTTTATAATTGCCAGAATAAAAATGCGAGATTTTTATAATTGCCCAGGCTAAACTGTAGGAGATACAAATTTCTAAATATGCTTATTATGGTTTCAGACGTCGTTCTATGCAGCTAGAATGAATTTAAAACGAATTTATTAATTTTTGGTAATTTTATAAATGCGAGATTTTTATAATTCCCCAGGCTAAACCGTAGGTGATACAAATTTCTAAATGTCCTTATTATTATTTAAGACGTCGTTCTATGCAGCTAAAATGAGTTTAAATCGAATTTATTAATTTTTGGTAATTTTAAAAAAGAGAGATTTTTATAATTTCCACATTAAAAATGCGAGATTTTTATTATTGCCCAGGCTAAACTGTACGAGATACAAATTTCTAAATATGCTTATTACGGTTTCAGACGTCGTTCTATGCAGCTAAAATGAGTTTAAATCGAATTTATTAATTTTTGGTAATTTTATAATTGCGAGATTTTTATAATTCTCCAGGCTAAACCGTAGGTGATACAAATTTCTAAATGTCTTTATTATTATTTAAGACGTCGTTCTATGCAGCTAAAATGAGTTTAAATCGAATTTATTAATTTTTGGTAATTTTAAAAAGAGAGATTTTTATAATTGCCAGATTAAAAATGCGAGATTTTTATAATTGCCCAGGCTAAACTGTAGGTGATACAAATTTCTAAATATGCTTATTATGGTTTCAGACGTCGTGCTATGCAGCTAAAATGAATTTAAAGCGAATTTATTAATTTTTGGTAATTTTACAAATGCGAGATTTTTATAATTCTCCAGGCTAAACCGTAGGTGATACAAATTTCTAAATGTCTTTATTATTATTTAAGACG
The DNA here is from genome assembly GCA_963082815.1 of Melanotus villosus. Taxonomy (NCBI): domain Eukaryota; kingdom Metazoa; phylum Arthropoda; class Insecta; order Coleoptera; family Elateridae; genus Melanotus; species Melanotus villosus. The sequence goes on from OY720427.1 coordinate 18,279,056, forward strand.
TCGGTCTATGCAGCTAAAATGAGTTTAAATCGAATTTATTAATTTTTGGTAATTTTAAAAAGGAGATTTTTATAATTGCCAGATTAAAAATGCAAGATTTTTATAATTGCCCAGGCTAAACCATAGGAGATACAAATTTCTAAATATGCTTATTATGGTTTCAGACGTCGTGCTATGCAGCTAAAATGAATTTAAAACGAATTTATTAATTTTTGGTAATTTTATAAATGCGAGATTTTTATAATTCCCCAGGCTAAACCGTAGGTGAAAAAAATTTCTAAATGTCCTTATTATTATTTAATACGTCGTTCTATGCAGCTAAAATGAGTTTAAGCCGAATTTATTAATTTTTGGTAATTTTAAAAAAGAGAGATTTTTATAATTGCCAGATTAAAAATGCGAGAATTTTATAATTGCCCAGGCTAAACTGTAGGAGATACAAATTTCTAAATATGCTTATTATGGGTTCAGACCTCGTTCTATGCAGCTAAAGTGAGTTTAATTCGAATTTATTAATTTTTGGTAATTTTAAAAAAGAGAGATTTTTATTATTGCCAGATTAAAAATGCGAGATTTTTATAATTGCCCAGGCTAAACTGTAGGAGATACACATTTCTAAATATGCTTTTTATGGTTTCAGACGTCGTTCTGTGCAGCTAAAATGAATTTAAAACGAATTTATTAATTTTTGGAAATTTTATAAATGCGAGATTTTTATAATTCCCCAGGCTAAACCGTAGGTGATAAAAATTTCTAAATGTCCTTATTATTATTTAAGACGTCGTCCTATGCAGTTAAAATGAGTTTAAAACGAATTTATTAATTTTTGGTAATTTTATAAATGCGAGATTTTTATAATTCCCCAGGCTAAACCGTAGGTGATAAAAATTTCTAAATGTCCATATTATTATTTAAGACGTCGTTCTATGCAGCTAAAATGAATTTAAAACGAATTTATTAATTTTTGGTAATTTTATAAATGCGAGATTTTTATAATTGCCCAGGCTAAACCATAGGTGATACAAATATCTAAATGAGTTTATTATTATTTAAGACGTCGTTCTATACAGCTAAAATGAGTTTAAATCGAATTTATTAATTTTCGGTATTTTTAAAAAAGAGAGATTTTTATAATTGCCAGATTAAAATTGCGAGATTTTTATAATTGCCCAGGCTAAACTGTAGGAGATACAAATTTTTAAATATGCTTATTATGGTTTCAGACGTCGTTCTATACAGCTAAAATGAGTTTAAATCGAATTTATTAATTTTTGGTAATTTTAAAAAAGAGAGATTTTTATAATTGCCAGATTAAAAATGCCAGATTTTTATAATTGCCCGGGCTAAACTGTAGGTGATACAAATTTCTAAATATGCTTATTATGGTTTCAGACGTCGTTCTATGCAGCTAAAATGAATTTAACACGAATTTATTAATTTTTGGTAATTTTATAAATGCGAGATTTTTATAATTCTCCAGGCTAAACCGTAGGTGATACAAATTTCTAAATGTCTTTATTATTATTTAAGACGTCGTTCTATGCAGCTAAAATGAGTTTAAATCGAATTTATTAATTTTTGGAAATTTTAAAAAAGAGAGATTTTTATAATTGCCAGATTAAAAATGCGAGATTTTTATAATTGCCCAGGCTAAACTGTAGGAGATACAAATTTCTAAATATGCTTATTATGGTTTCAGACGTCGTTCTATGCAGCTAGAATGAATTTAAAACGAATTTATTAATTTTTGGTAATTTTATAAATGCGAGATTTTTATAATTCCCCAGGCTAAACCGTAGGTGATACAAATTTCTAAATGTCCTTATTATTATTTAAGACGTCGTTCTATGCAGCTAAAATGAGTTTAAATCGAATTTATTAATTTTTGGTAATTTTAAAAAAGAGAGATTTTTATAATTGCCACATTAAAAATGCGAGATTTTTATTATTGCCCAGGCTAAACTGTACGAGATACAAATTTCTAAATATGCTTATTACGGTTTCAGACGTCGTTCTATGCAGCTAAAATGAGTTTAAATCGAATTTATTAATTTTTGGTAATTTTATAATTGCGAGATTTTTATAATTCTCCAGGCTAAACCGTAGGTGATACAAATTTCTAAATGTCTTTATTATTATTTAAGACGTCGTTCTATGCAGCTAAAATGAGTTTAAATCGAATTTATTAATTTTTGGTAATTTTAAAAAGAGAGATTTTTATAATTGCCAGATTAAAAATGCGAGATTTTTATAATTGCCCAGGCTAAACTGTAGGTGATACAAATTTCTAAATATGCTTATTATGGTTTCAGACGTCGTGCTATGCAGCTAAAATGAATTTAAAACGAATTTATTAATTTTTGGTAATTTTACAAATGCGAGATTTTTATAATTCTCCAGGCTAAACCGTAGGTGATACAAATTTCTAAATGTCTTTATTATTATTTAAGACGTCGGTCTATGCAGCTAAAATGAGTTTAAATCGAATTTATTAATTTTTGGTAATTTTAAAAAAGAGAGATTTTTATAATTGCCAGATTAAAAATGCGAGATTTTTATAATTGCCCAGGCTAAACTGTAGCAGATACAAATTTCTAAATATGCTTATTATGGTTTCAGACGTCGTTCTATGCAGCTAGAATGAATTTGAAACGAATTTATTAATTTTTCGTAATTTTATAAATGCGAGATTTTTATAATTCTCCAGGCTAAACCGTAGGTGATACAAATTTCTAAATGTCTTTATTATTATTTAAGACGTCGTTCTATGCAGCTAAAATGAGTTTAAATCGAATTTATTAATTTTTGGTAATTTTAAAAAAGAGAGATTTTTATAATTGCCAGATTAAAAATGCGAGATTTTTATAATTGCCCAGGCTAAACTGTAGGAGATACAAATTTCTAAATATGCTTATTATGGTTTCAGACGTCGCTCTATGCAGCTAAAATGAATTTAAAACGAATTTATTAATTTTTGGTAATTTTATAAATGCGAGATTTTTATAATTCCCCAGGCTAAACCGTAGGTGATACAAATTTCTAAATGTCCTTATTATTACTTAAGACGTCGTTCCATGCAGCTAAAATGAGTTTAAATCGAATTTATTAATTTTTGGTAATTTTAAAAAAGATAGATTTTTATAATTGCCAGATTAAAAATGCGAGGTTTTTATAATTGCCCAGGCTAAACTGTAGGAGATACAAATTTCTAAATATGCTTATTATGGTTTCAGACGTCGTTCTATACAGCTAAAATGAATTTAAAACGAATTTATTAATTTTTGGTAATTTTATAAATGCGAGATTTTTATAATTCCCCAGGCTAAACCGTAGGTGATACAAATTTCTAAATGCCCTTATTATTATTTAAGCCGTCGTTCTATGCAGCTAAAATGAGTTTAAATCGAATTTATTAATTTTTGGTAAATTTAAAAAAGAGAGATTTTTATAATTGCCAGATTAAAAATGCGAGATTTTTATAATTGCCCAGGCTAAACTGTACGAGATACACATTTCTAAATATTTTTATTATGGTTTCAGACGTCGTTCTATGCAGCTAAAATGAGTTTAAATCGAATTTATTAATTTTTGGTAATTTTAAAAAAGAGAGATTTTTATAATTGCCAGATTAAAAATGCGAGATTTTTATAATTGCCCAGGCTAAACTGTAGGAGATACAAATTTCTAAATATGCTTATTATGGTTTCAGACGTCGTTCTATGCAGCTAAAATGAATTTAAAACGAATTTATTAATTTTTGGTAATTTTATAAATGCGAGATTTTTATAATTCCCCAGGCTAAACCGTAGGTGATAAAAATTTCTAAATGTCCTTATTATTATTTAAGACGTCGTTCTATGCAGCTAAAATGAGTTTAAGCCGAATTTATTAATTTTTGGTAATTTTAAAAAAGAGAGATTCTTATAATTGCTACATTAAAAATGCGAGATTTTTATAATTGCCCAGGCTAAACTGTAGCAGATACAAATTTCTAAATATGCTTATTATGGTTTCAGACGTCGTTCTATGCAGCTAGAATGAATTTGAAACGAATTTATTAATTTTTCGTAATTTTATAAATGCGAGATTTTTATAATTCTCCAGGCTAAACCGTAGGTGATACAAATTTCTAAATGTCTTTATTATTATTTAAGACGTCGTTCTATGCAGCTAAAATGAGTTTAAATCGAATTTATTAATTTTTGGTAATTTTAAAAAGAGAGATTTTTATAATTGCCAGATTAGAAATGCGAGATTTTTATAATTGCCCAGGCTAAACCGTAGGAGATACAAATTTCTAAATATGCTTATTATGGTTTCAGACGTCGTTCTATGCAGCTAAAATTAATTTAAAACGAATTTATTAATTTTTGGTAATTTTATAAATGCGAGATTTTTATAATTCCCCAGGCTAAACCGTAGGAGAAAAAAATTTCTAAATGTCCTTATTATTATTTAAGACGTCGTTCTATGCAGCTAAAATGAGTTTAAATCGAATTTATTAATTTTTGGTAATTTTAAAAAAGAGAGATTTTTATAATTGCCAGATTAAAAATGCGAGATTTTTATAATTGCCCAGGCTAATCTGTAGGAGATTCAAATTTCTAAATATGCTTATTATGGTTTCAGACGTCGCTCTATGCAGCTAAAATGAATTTAAAACGAATTTATTAATTTTTGGTAATTTTATAAATGCGAGATTTTTATAATTCCCCAGGCTAAACCGTAGGTGATACAAATTTCTAAATGTCCTTATTATTACTTAAGACGTCGTTCCATGCAGCTAAAATGAGTTTAAATCGAATTTATTAATTTTTGGTAATTTTAAAAAAGATAGATTTTTATAATTGCCCGATTAAAAATGCGAGGTTTTTATAATTGCCCAGGCTAAACTGTAGGAGATACAAATTTCTAAATATGCTTATTATGGTTTCAGACGTCGTTCTATACAGCTCAAATGAATTTAAAACGAATTTATTAATTTTTGGTAATTTTATAAATGCGAGATTTTTATAATTCCCCAGGCTAAACCGTAGGTGATACAAATTTCTAAATGTCATTATTATTTAAGACGTCGTTCTATGCAGCTAAAATGAGTTTAAATCGAATTTATTAATTTTTGGTAATTTTAAAAAAGAGAGATTTTTATAATTGCCAGATTAAAAATGCGAGATTTTTATAATTGCCCAGGCTAAACTGTAGGTGATACAAATTTCTAAATATGCTTATTATGGTTTCAGACGTCGTGCTATGCAGCTAAAATGAATTTAAAACGAATTTATTAATTTTTGGTAATTTTATAAATGCCAGATTTTTATAATTCTTCCGGCTAAACCGTAGGTGATACAAATTTCTAAATGTCTTTATTATTATTTAAGACGTCGTTCTATGCAGCTAAAATGAGTTTAAATCGAATTTATTACTTTTTGGTAATTTTATAAATGCGAGATTTTTATAATTCCCCAGGCTAAACCGTAGGTGATAAAAATTTCTAAATGTCCTTATTATTATTTAAGACGTCGTTCTATGCAGCTAAAATGAGTTTAAGCCGAATTTATTAAATTTTGGTAATTTTAAAAAAGAGAGATTCTTATAATTGCTAGATTAAAAATGCGAGATTTTTATAATTTCCCAGACTAATCTGTAGGAGATACAAATTTCTAAATATGCTTATTATGGTTTCAGATGTCGTTCTATGCAGCTAGAATGAATTTAAAACGAATTTATTAATTTTTCGTAATTTTATAAATGCGAGATTTTTATAATTCTCCAGGCTAAAACGTAGGTGATACAAATTTCTAAATGTATTTATTATGGTTTCAGACGTCGTTCTATGCAGCTAAAATGAGTTTAAATCGAATTTATTAATTTTTGGTAATTTTAAAAAGAGAGATTTTTATAATTGCCAGATTAAAAATGCGAGATTTTTATAATAGCCCAGGCTAAACTGTAGGTGATACAAATTTCTAAATATGCTTATTATGGTTTCAGGCGTCGTGCTATGCAGCTAAAATGAATTTAAAACGAATTTATTAATTTTTGGTAATTTTATAAATGCCAGATTTTTATAATTCTCCAGGCTAAACCGTAGGTGATACAAATTTCTAAATGTCTTTATTATTATTTAAGACGTCGTTCTATGCAGCTAAAATGAGTTTAAATCGAATTTATTAATTTTTGGTAATTTTATAAATGCGAGATTTTTATAATTCCCCAGGCTAAACCGTAGGTGATACAAATATCTAAATGTCCTTATTATTATTTAAGACGTCGTTCTATACAGCTAAAATGAGTTTAAATCGAATTTATTAATTTTTGGTAATTTTAAAAAAGAGAGATTTTTATAATTGCCAGATTAAAAATGCGAGATTTTTATAATTGCCCAGGCTAAACTGTAGGAGATACAAATTTCTAAATATGTTTATTATGGTTTCAGACGTCGTTCTATGCAGCTAAAATGAGTTTAAATCGAATTTATTAATTTTTGGTAATTTTAAAAAAGAGAGATTTTTATAATTGCCAGATTAAAAATGCGAGATTTTTATAATTGCCCAGTCTAAACCGTATGTGACAAAAATATCTAAATATGCCTATTATTATTTAAGGCGTCGTGCTATGCAGCTAAAATGAATTTAAAACGAATTTATTAATTTTTGGTAATTTTATAAATGCGAGATTTTTCCCCAGGCTAAACAGTAGGTGATACAAATTTCTAAATGTGCTTATTATTATTTAAGACGTCGTTCTATGCAGCTAAAATGAATTTATAACGAATTTATTAATTTTTGGTAATTTTATAAATGCGAGATTTTTATAATTGCCCAGGCTAAACCGTAGGTGATACAAATTTCTAAATATTCTTATTATTATTTAAGACGTCGTTCTATGCAGCTCAAATGAATTTAAAACGAATTTATTAATTTTTGGTAATTTTATAAATGCGAGATTTTTATAATTCCCCTGGCTAAACCGTATGTGATACAAATTTCTAAATATTCTTATTATTATTTAAGACGTCGTTCTATGCAGCTCAAATGAATTTAAAACGAATTTATTAATTTTTGGTAATTTTATAAATGCGAGATTTTAATACTTGCTCAGGCTAACCCGTTGGTGATACAATTTTCTAAATGTGCTTATTATTATTTAAGACGTCGTTCTATGCAGCTAAAATGAGTTTAAATCGAATTTATTAATGTTTGGTAATTTTAAAAAAGAGAGATTTTTATAATTGCGAGATTAAAAATGCGAGATTTTTATAATTGCCCAGGCTAAACCGTAGGTGATACAAATTTCTAAATGTGCTTATTATTATTTAAGACGTCGTTCTATCCAGCTAAAATGAATTTAAAACGAATTTATTAATTTTTTATAATTTTATAAATGCGAGATTTTTATAATTGCCCAGGAACAATTGGAGCAATATTTGAGTATAAATAATATTGTTGGTACAAAGGAAACGAAAAGAGAAGTGGCTGCATTATTAAGTTTAATTGGGCAGGATACCTACAAGATTTTAAGAGATTTGGTACACCAGAACTTCCTAAAGATAAAACTTATGGAGACCTGTGCAATTTACTTAAAACCAATTTCTCACCGCAAACCTGTGTTTTTAGAGAACGCATAGATTTTTATGATGCCCAGCAAGATGAAAACGAGACAATAAATCAATGGTATGCTCGTATTCATAATTTAGCCACAAATTGTGAATTTGGTGAACAGCTGAATCAAATTTTATGAGACAAGTTTCTGTGCGGTATGAAAAAAGGCAGCATAAGGGACAGGTTATGTGAAGAAAAAAGGGATACAACACTGAAAAAATTGTTGGAACTTGCTGCTGTTAGATGGAAATGCAAGGTTTATGGTAAGACACATACAGGAAACCAAGTTTGTAAGTATTCCAATTACACGTGTAATAGTTGTAATAAGAAAGGACACCACTTATCGAAAGTGTGTTATTTCAACAAGAACAAAAACAGCAACAGCAACAATGTGCAGTGTGTTCAAGAAAATGCAATGACATTAGACAGCATTAGTATTACTTAATACTATTAATAATATTAATTTTTCCACGGAACCAAACAAAGTAGATGTATTGATTAATTATAAAAAGTTAACTATTCAGTTGGATAGTGGGTCAGGGTTATCTTGTTTAACTGAACAATCGCATTTTTTGAAATATTTAAAAGGTGTTGAATTGTATAATTGTGGATTAAACAATTGTTGTTCTTTTACAGGAAACAAAGTAGAAATATTAGGTTGTCTGCTAGTAAAAATAAGTTATCGAGGTAAATGTATATTGTTAAAAATTTAAAAATTGTACCAATAACATTTTAGGCAGAAATTTTCTACAAAAATTTAATTTTAAGTTAATGGATGAGTCAGACCAGATCTGTAGTCGGAATAATAATTTAGAATTGTTGTTAAATGAATACGTGGAAGTTTGTGATGGTAAACTAGGTTGTTACAAATTTAAAACATTTAGCTTAAAGTTGAAACCTAATTCCACTCCTATTGTAACGGTTTTAAAACGTTTATTTAAAACTTCGGTTCGTTGTGTGAATTATTTATTAACAAATATTAAAATTATTAAGCAACGAAGAAACACGAAATAACAACTTAACACTAACCACACAAACCAATATTAATTCTAATACAAAACAATAATATTAACCCGTAGCACTAATTAATTTATTTGTACAGTTTGTTTATTTATAACTATTCACGTATATTTATATTAACTTTACCGACGTACATAATATTCGCGGCCGTTTATGTAGGCTGGATTAGACTGCCGTGTGTTCCTTTGGTCGCGCCTTATATATCCCAGCTCGTCCTTGCAGAACTCCATTCCAGAAAGTTCGACTAGTCGCACGAGTATGAGTAACCGTCGACCGCTGTGGAAGCTTCTCGGCGGATGACGAATATGATCCCACACGTGTGCTGACGCATCTCGTTACACTGTCCCCTTCTTCAAGTCTGTTCTGTCCCAGAACAGATTTTGGCCCTTGATTCCTGAAGAAAGGGTCATGACGGTATCGGCATTGTTCTCCGCTTCTGCATGTTCCACTGCGGTAGAAATAACAGTCTACACTCCTCTTTGATTTAGATGTGTTTTTCAAATCAAACTGCAGACTAGGATAGCCACACCGGAGTTCTTGAAGACAACTTCTAGCATGTTTCGTATGATCCGCCAATCTAGTTGATCCACTCCACAGCCGAGTTTAGGGACTGCCAACTTTTTAATGCCCTTGGCGAACAGGTCCTTCTTCAAATCCGATAGAGAATTCCAGAGGTCTCCATAATCCGTTTTCTGGTAATGGAACTGTTTCGTAACTAAATAATAAACGAAGCGTTGTTGATCTAGGAGATGTAAGGTTTTGCCGACCGTGGGGTTCTGCCTTTGGAGCTCGTCTAGTCACCCAAACTTCTTCTTAAATACAACCGCAATTCCCCTTCCTAAATGAAGGTCCTTGGAAACGCAGTGAGCTATCGAGTAGTCAGTGGGAACCTTGAAGAGATCTTGCTGCACTTCAGTCGTCACTCCAAATCGTGCTTTCCCTATTCCGGAAAACGCCGACATGAATTCTTCTAAAGTCAGTCGGCTTCCTACAGGCCCCATTCTTCTAACCTCGTCTTCAACATGTGCGGTTCTCTCGTTACTCCCCTCGTATGGTGCCAACGATTGGAATGTATCACCTTTGGTTTTCCTTTGGGTAGCTTCTGAATGCGATAGATCACGTGGTTTATTCGTTTTTTCACTTGATACGGACCTTCCCAATTCCGTTGTAGCTTCGGTGATAAACCACGACGCCTCTGCGGGTTGTACAGCCAAAGCAAATCTCCAGGCTGAAATCCACCTTCTCGGGTTCTTATGTCGTAGGAATTCCTCATCCGGTCGCTAGCAATCTGGGTATGTCCGCGGGCCCGATCATGAATGTCATTCAACTTCATCTTCAACTTAGTGACATAATCATCTCCTGCTGCTTCTTGTTCCGCGGGCGGACATCCAAATTCGAGGTCGCAGGGTAGTCGCAGTTCGCGTCCAAACATCATACAGGCCGGTGTTTGACTAGTTGTTTCGTGAACTGCTGCGCGATTGGCCATCAAGAACAGATGCAAGTATTGATCGCAGTCTCATTGATGGTCAGATACAACTTTGGTCAAATATTTTCCCATGGTTCGGTTCATTCGCTCCACCATTCCATCGGACTGCGGGTGTAGCGGAGTAGTTCGAGTCTTACGGATGCCCAATAATCAAACATTTCCTAAGAGTGCAGATTCAAAATTGCGGCCTTGATCCGAATGTAGTTCCAAGGGTACACCAAAGCGGCTGAAGAACTCCTTAACTAACACTTCGGCGACCGTCATGGCTTCCTGATTTGGTAGTGCATATGCTTCCATCCATTTAGTGAAATAATCCATTGCTACCAGGATATACTTATTTCCCGTATCAGTCTCGGGAAACGGCCAAACAATGTCTATGGCCACTCTCTCTACGGGATTTCCCACGTTGTATTGTCTCATGGGTGCCCTTCTTTTTCCTAACGGTCCATTACCTGCGGCACACAGCTCGCACTTGCGACACCATTCCTTAACGTCTTCTTTGCAGTTAACCCAATAGAATCTTTCTCTAACTTTCTCGACAGTCTTTTTCATACCACAATGTTCTCCTGAGGTGCAATCGTGAAGATGTCTAAGCACTTTGGACACTCGGCTTCTCGGCACTACGAGCTGAAGGCTGACGGTAGTTCCATCCTCGCTTTCCAGTTCTCGCTTCAGAAGTCCGTTTTCTATCTTCAAAGAGTCGCACTGGGTCCAATACGCCTTCAGGGTTCTATTAGAAGGGAACCCCTGCCAGGTTGGTGTTTTCCCCTTCCGTTTCCATTCAAGTACCATTTTTAGTTCGGGATCTTCCTCTTGCTCTCGTTGCAACTCTTCAGACAACCAATGGTCGTTGGCAATCGTGGTCCTAGAGACATGGCAAATGTCTCTTCGAGTCGGGAGCAGTGAGGGCAGTCTGCTGGACATGGCCTTCTTGAAAGGGCATCGGCATTTCGATGACTAGTGCCCGCACGATGTTCCGTGTCAAAGTCGTACTCTTGTAGTCGTTCAATCCATCTCGCGACTTGTCCTTCCGAATTACGGAACCGCAGAAACCATTTTAACGCGGCATGGTTTGTCCTCAGCAAAAACTTCCGCCCATACAAGTATTTGTAGAAGTGTTTCATGTCCATCTTGTATTTGGGAAAGAACACTTCCAATGGCTAGATTACTCGCATCCGTATCGAGTATAAACTTTCCATCCATCCGTGAGTAGTTTAATATCGGTGCTGTCACTAGAGCACGTTTCAGTTGTTGAAAAGCTGTCTCACAGCCTTCGCTCCAGATGTATTATTACTTGTGATAAGCATACTACTTCGTCATTTTCGAAGTTTGTTTTTTTTAATTTAATTATTTTTTTTTAATTACACACACACACCCAGAATTACAATAGTATTAAAATGAAAAAACTACCATGGCCACATAAGCTAGCTTGTGCGTGGCCATTTACAAATACTTAAATAAAGTATCTCTATTACAAATCAATCCATTTCTAATAACTAGGTACATAACAAAAACAAAAGAAAATCTCGTTACATGAATGTATATCGTATCGACGATATGAGCGTAAACTCCCACAGCTCGCATTCCCCGAAAATCCGATTTAGAACCATAGGATAGGTTAATACTTGTACTTACCTACTAATTTTTTGTGATTTGCCTAAAGAATTATTAAATCGAGCTGGGAGGATTCGCGCCCATATGTTCGACTCGCAACTGTACAATTCAAACCTTATTCACACTAGAAGCAGGAGCCATAGTAATCCAATCCCATTTCCATTATCCATTTCTTTATTTTAAATTTGAAACAGTTTAACGAGTAAGAAGATTTAATCTCGACCGGAATAAAGTTTAGTAATTTTACACAAAGAAAATACGCATGTTTTTGGAAATGAGCTGTACTCGTTCTAGGAATCAGGAGTTTACATTCACTCCGACTTCTTGTGTCATACTTATGAGAGCAGACATTAAAGTGTTGTTTATTTTTATAGGCAAATATAGCTATTGATTGTAAAAACAATTGGCGAACAGAGAGGATATTTGCTCCCGAAAAAAGCATAATTATTCATTGGATACTTGAATTCTTTCTTAAATATTATTTTTAAAATGCGTTTTTGCAAGATTTCCAATGGGTAAAGATAACAATTTGCAGCTCCACCCCATCCAATAATACCATATTGAATTACAGACTGTACAAGAGCGAAATACACACTTTTAATAGTATTTAGTTGCAAAATATGCGTGAGTAATTTAAATTTGTAGATTATTTTCCTAACCTTCTTAACTAGTTCTTCTACATGCGCTTTCCATCTTAATGTCGAATCAATAATTATACCTAAATATTTCACCTGCAAAGTTCCTTTAATAATTTGACTACACTTGCAATCAAGTTTGTTGTGATTCAAACAGTCTAATGTGTGGATAACTATATCCCTAATCGGCTGTAGTTGTAGGTTTGTTAAAGAAAAGTAAATAAATTTTGTTTTTGATACATTTAATGATAGCAAGTCACAGTTTAGTTTACTTTTTATTAATGCCATACCATATTCAACCAACAGCAATAACTCATCACAGTTCTCTGCTGCAAAAATGATCACTGTATCATCGGCAAATGAAATAATTTTAGCATTTATATCAAGCTTAGTTAGATCATTGATATATATAAGAAAAAGAATGGGACCCAACACAGTTCCCTGTGGTACACCCATCTTAACTTTTAGTTCATTGCTAATGCAAGAATTTACTTTGACGATTTGCTTTCTATTTGTCAAGTATGACTTTATAAAATCATTAGCAGGACCTCTAATTCCAATGTTGTCTAATTTGCAACAAATTGCTCGATGAGATACAGTGTCAAACGCTTTCGCAAGATCAAGAAAAATAGCTAAGGCTTTTTTATTATTATCCAAGTTTTCATAAATAGTTTTAGTTAACTCAAAAATTGCATCATTTGTCCCCATATTATTTCTGAAGCCATATTGCGTTTGTGATAAAATATTAAATTTTTCTAAAAAGCTTATTAATCTGTTTTTGAAACATTTTTCTATTATTTTACCGACACTATTCGTAAGTGATATAGGTCTGTAATTATTCACGTTATTCTTCTCTTTAGATTTGTGCAAGGGAATTATTAAGGCAATTTTAAATATCGAAGGAAATTTACCTAACCGAAAGCATAGATTAATAATATGAACTAGCGGTTTTATTATAAAAGAACAAAATCTTTTAATTAAATTATTTGATAGGCAATCCATTCCAGAAGAATGTGAAATTTTTAACAGTTTTATCTGTCTTTCTACTTCACCATTTGTAGCAGGTAACAGAAATATTGAGTTGGGGTTGTATGTATCGGAAAAATTATAGTTATTACTGTTATCGATCGCCTTCGCCATATTAATAGCAACATCCTGGAAGTATTTATTAAAAAAATTTGCCTTATCTGCATCTTCGTTTAATGTGTTACCTGCGTTGTCTAATATAGAATCAATATGTTCACTTTTAGGTTGTGAATTGGTAGCTTCATTGATTACCTGCCATGTTTTTTTCAAATTTCCATTTGCTGAGGCAATTTTAGTTTTGTAATAATTTTCTTTGCTAATTCTAATTAAACTGGTTAAATAATTCCTATAAGTTTTGTATTGCCCAAGAATCTGTTTATCATGAGGGTTAAGTAATACTTGTTTACTTAATTTATCCCTCACTCTTAATGCTTTTAACAGGCCATTAGTCATCCAAGGCTTTAATTTTTTAAATTTAGATTTTATTTTTATGATAACTACTGAATTTGAGACCAAAGTTTTTAATTTGGCAATAAATAGTTGAGATGCATTTGTACTCCCTCTTTTATTATTGAGACTATTAGATTCCTATCCCACTCCTTTAGTATTGTTGTGGTATTCCATTGTTATGTGACTCGCTATTTAATTAATTCAGGATTGATGGTGTCGCTGTCTGTTGCTGTACCCCTCCTCAGCTTTTTTATTGCCGCTTTTAGATCTTTTTCTGTTATTTCGTCGCTAAGTTCTTCTTCCCGGTTTTCGTCATTCCACACCCCATTTTCAGCTCTTTCTTATTCGTTAATTGCGACTACTTCTTCGTATGTTCTTTCTTCCTTATAATTATCCTCGTAATAACCCTTACACCTTTCCATGTCTTCACTACCTCTTTTTCATGAGATATGAGTTTTTATTCTCTATTTTTGGTACTTCTAACCGGTTTCCCATACTTTCCTCTCAGTTTCTTTATTATACCCCAGAATATCCTCTTGTTACCCCGAAACAAATGTGCTTGTTCTAATTCCTTCATTGTATTAATTAACCATGGACACGGAAAATGATCCTGTTTTGAGGTATTTCTTTAGCTTTTAATAGTCTACACAGATCCTTATATTTTCTGAACCATCTAGTGTGATCTTATTAACCATTCATCCTGTCAGGGTAACTGAGAGTCTAGAATAATTTCCTGGTCTAGAAGATTGTTAGGTACTTGTTATTAATAATAATAATGGTACTTAAGTGATGGATATAAATTCTTCTGTGGTGATTCAGTGCTTGATTTCTGAAGTAATTCCTAATTTGCGTCTTATTAGGAAAAGATATTCTTATATTTTTTCACCGGTCTCTATAGACTGTTAACAAGTTATCATTCTCACCCTTCTGTACCTCTTAAAAAATGCTTAATTTTGTATATTAACGCTATCGTACTGTTATCTGCTTTAATAAAGTTTACAATTTCTGATACTTTTCTATTTTTAAAATTCTTAATTTATTATTTTATGCCACAGCAACCATAAAAATTATTACAGTTCCATATCCATTATAGTTTAAATCTAAATTATCTAACGAATTGTATTATAAAAAAGATAAAATGGAATAATTGCAACTTAAATTTGTATGTATTATCAGAATGAATTCCATGAAACTTGAGATATTACAGCTTTGTTAACACGGGCGTTGAATAGGTTGCCTATACAATAGGGGCGTGCGTTCTGTGTTTCATTGTATCGCAGGTTGCTAGTATATTTTGGTTGTATAGTATTAATTTATAGTACAAAAAATAAGGCTATCACCACTCGCATTGAAAATAGGAATAAAGCAATGAAAGTTGTCAAATATTCAGTGAATGTGCTCAACTTAAAAATCAGTTTATATAATAATTCAACGATGAAATTCGAATTTTAAAATAAAATTAAAATTAGGTTGGTTTTAAAAAATAAATCTATATCGACTTGAAATAAAATCCAATGTTTATTTTCTCAGGCTAACTTAGCATTGTTTTCAATAGGTATAATAATGCCAATTTGGAACTGACAAAAGAGTTTGGAGTAATTGGGAAAACTTCGTTGTTTCCCAACAATTTAAAATCGTTTTAATCATATAATACTCGATACCATATCGCCAATCAATGCAAATATGTATTTAGTTCTTGTTATTTAAAACAATAAAGATATTTTTACAGACAATCAAGTAGTGTCAGATTCATTTACAAGCTTTAAAAAAGTACACAATAATATACTCCCCATTCGTCAATTTTTAAAAGAATTTAAGAATGTACAAAGCTTAACAATTAAAATTTGAGATTTTATTATGATTTGATGATTGGCGGAGAACGAAAATCCTACCAAAAAATGTAAGTACTCGTAGTTTGGTTAATTACAGTTTTTTTTTTCGGATACAATGTACGAATTATACGAGGATTATTCAATAGAAACACGGTTAGAACAACTTTTATTCAATGAATTTAAAAGCTTGAGTCCCACTAGTACACTAATTTACTCGTATAGATTCCCTACTGGTAAAATTCCTGCGGTTGTTTGCTTTTTAAGGATTCACTATTTTGAGCAAACATTTTTAATGTATTTGAACGGATTATGAAACCTTTTTTCGAACGGGAAATAATAATCCGTACTCGATTTTAATACAGGGTGATTCAAAAGTATTGTCATTAAATTAAATGTAAAACTTATCACGATTTTTGTTTATTTTAAATTTTGTTACACACTTTTGAGAACCGCTGGCTAATATGCATTTAAAAACTGAATGAAACATTACACATTTATGTAATTTACAATTTTCACTTTCCTGTCGCACTTTTTCAGGTTTGAAACTGGCAGTAAAAAATTATTGGCATGTTTCAAAAGTGATATAGAAAAAAATGTTGTAAATAAAGAGAAACAGGACTTACAGAAGATGTTCAAATGTTCCTCCATTAACTTCTACACAAACGCAAACACATACAGCACAAGCTATATTTCTTTAGTAGCTGCTGCAGCATTCTGAAAAGCTTCACCGTAAATTAACGTCAGTTAATTCGGTTGTTAGGTTGGCCTTTAGATGAATGCACTTTGAAAGCGAAGAATGAAATGATATTAACCTACTTACGTACAGGCTGGTCTCTCTTATCAGTATCAACAACAAAGGCGTTTGATAAATTTAAATTCCAGTGACCACCAAACAATTTTTGTGTTGATCTCTTTGATTTTTTTTTTCTGAGTTTACCGTTTATTTGCGACACACGGTTTATTGAGAAAAGTTGTTCTATTTGATATACTCTACCTGCCCTTAAAATTAATGACAATACTTTTGAATCACCCTGTATAGTAGAGTGGAGTGAAATTTTTTTTCCCATACCAGTCAGCTTGGGCGCGGAAAAGTTGTTGGTCTACATCAGTAATTTGCCAACATTTTTTTTTTTTTAATTTGAATAACATCTTCAGGTGCCACAATGACTTTGAAAATTTGTAAATTTAAGGAAAAATACCTGGGTGTTAAAACTTTTTCTTTATTCAAATCTGAAGACACTTTTACTTTACATGAATGTACTTACATATGTGTACCACTATTAACTAAAATAAATAACGTTTTGCTCACTAATCAATCATCTAAGAGTCTACAAAAAAAAATGAAAATGCATAAATGTTTTACTTAAGATTATACTCGGATTTCGTGTTGAACTTATGAATAATCGATCGTGATTTTAGTCTTGATCGAATGTAACCATCTCTTTGACTAGCATTAACAGCTGCAGGTGCTTCGGTTACAAGCCGAACACACCGTTCTACTGGTTGAGTATGACAGAGAAATTTTGGAAATGTTAGTGTTTCGTGATCATCGATACACCTTTTTATTTCATCTCGACTAATTGAATGTGTTAAGGGAGGTTCAACATTTTGGTAACTATCGTGGCTTATCATGTCGTAATAGTTTTGGTCTGTAAAATTCAGTTTTGGAACTCTAAAATGCCGAACGACTTACGACTTTACTTGTCCTTTGTTGGTCTTTGCATTTCAGCACACGACGAAGGCCCAGCTGTCTAACATTGACATCTTTCCTAAGCATAGCTAACAATATATTTTCAGGGTGGGCAAAGAATGCCTTTCTTTGAATTACAGGATCTATAATTTCTTTGATGTTTGGAGCAAGATATCTGCTGTATTGAATCATTTTCCACAAATGTCGTGGGGCGTTCCAACATGCTGATTTTGTTTGGATATCAAACCAAATGGGTACATATACTTTAACTATATACGTGACTAAAGTATATGTAGGTACCCATTTGGTTTGATATCAAGACAAAATCAGCTTGTTGGAACGGCCCACGTCATTTGTGGAAAATGATTCAATGCAACAGATATCTTCCTCCAAACATCAATAAATTATAGATCCTGTAATTCAAAGAAACGCATTCTTTGTCCACCCTGAAAATATACTGTTATCTATGCTTACTGACAAAGATGCTAATGTTAGACAGCTGGGCCCTCGTCGTGTGCTGAAATGAAAAGACCACCAGAGAACAAGTAAAGTCGTTCGGCATTTTAGAGTTCCAAAACTGAATTTTAAAGCCCAAAAATAATACGACCTGATAAGCCACAATAGTTACCAAAATGTTGAACCTCCCTTAACACGTTCAATTATTAGTCGAGATGAAATCAAGAGGTGTATCGATGATGATGAAACACTAACATTTCCAAAATTTCTCTGTCATACTCAACCAGTAGAACGGTGTGTTCGGCTTGTAACCGAAGCATCTGTAGCTGTTAATTTTAGTCAAAGAGATGGTTACATTCGATCAAGACTAAAATCACGATCGATTATCATAGGTTCAGCACGAAATCCGAGTATAATCTTTAGTAGAGTAGTTTCATTTATAACATGGTTTATTTGTGCATTTTCATTTTTTTTTTTTTTGAGATTCTTAGATGATTGATTAGTGAGCAAAATGTTATTTATTTTGATTAATAGTGATACACATATTATGTAAGTACATTCATGTAAAGTGAAAGTGTCTTCAGATTAGTATAAAGAAAAAGTTTTAACACCCAGGTATTTTTCCTTAAATTTACAAATCTTCAAAGCCATTGTGGCACCTCCTGAAGATGTTGACCGAAATTATTCAGATTTTGACGGCTTATCACTGATATAGAGTAACAACTTTCCCGCATCCAAGCTAAGTGATTTTCGAAAAAAGTTCAAAAAAGAACTTTACTTTCACTACGCAAACAATTGCCTCATCTTTTCTATGCAAAAAGGGTATACTTTTTAAATGTCGCTAAAGTTAACTGTTTCCAAGATATTTACTGTTGAAGTAAATGATGCAACATCTTGTTATTTTTTTAAGCATTCTGTAACGCAGTAGGCTTGTATTTAAAACAAAAAAGTTGGCATATTGTTGTCAAAAACAAGTAATAAGACACATAGCTATAGTGGTTCAGTGGGATATTTGACCTTAAATTTTTTTAAGATTTTAACAACAGAAGAACACATTTTTGGTTATTAAGATTGCTGGACATTTTAAAGTTAGGTTTTTCGTGTTAAAAAATAATATCATAGAAATATCTAGAATCTAGAGCGTTTTTAATACAGTCGAGAAACTAAAAACGAAAATTAGAACTTCAGTTCAACAATAACTCCTGCCACATTATGAAATGTCAGGCAGAAGGTATTGAACTTTTGAAGAGAGCCAAAATATGTTTAGACAATATCGGTGACATTTCGAGCATCTACTACAATTAGTATTCCGTTTCTTAAATAACCTTTTGACAGTACGATTGATTGCTTCCCAAGTAGTTTACGTTTTTTCAAAGTCTGCTTAATAGATTTGATTTTCTTTGGTTTTTAATGTTTTATCTCCCAATTATTAGAAACACATCCGCAATAGCTTTCTAAAAATGTAGAAATCTGCAGGGCGATACATTAAAAAGGTAAAAGTTGAATATCGCTGCATGCGCATAGTAAACTGTGTGTGGACTTACCACCACTTTGCATTCTGCTTGTTTCTGCTATACTTAAGCCAGAAAAGCCAACCCCTCCCCTGTATATCCTAGCTATAACTAACAATGTCGTCATTTTCTTTAAACAATCGTCAAACAAGAAAACAATGAGGACAGCTTAGAACTTAAAAAATAAAAATTTTTAATCGTCAAATACTCCTAACTTTATCAGCCATAACATCTTTTTAAAATGAAGATGTGCTTTTTACTGAATAGGTTTATCGCTTTGCCGAATATCCACTACGATATCGCTTTGCCTATAAAATTTTTACAGAAAAGCTTGCCCTACTTTTATAACTTTGTTATATATATCCGCTTCTAGATTTTCACAGAACAGCTTTTAATAATAAGGCAACTACTGAAATTTTAGAAAAGATTAAATACCTTTGCAAAGTATTAGGTAGTTCATTTTCTGATCAAAAGCGATGGATAAAAGTCGCCTACGTAAGAGGAAATCTTAATTTCAAAAGGTGGTAAAAGCTCGATATACTTCGTTGAGCAACTTGCACAAGCTGATATTACAAACAGGGGTGGAACACCTGCGAAGGTCTCAGAATGTTACACAGGCCAGCACTTTCGCATAATAAGCTGCGTGTTAATACGAGCGTCGAAATCGCTTTTAACGTAGCTACTGCACGGTTCGCTGAACGTTTCATCTTTGCGAACCCTACATGCAGTTCGATTTTAGTTATTATATAACATTTAATACCTCTACACTTCAACGATTTCCATATTATACTACTGCGTGAAAATAAAACCGATGAATGTATAAATTTCCCCCGCATATTCGGAGCCTTTGTTTCAGATTTATCTTTTAGCATATCAAAATAAATGTAATTCCTTTTAACTGTTAACAGGTTCAAAACTGAAATATTTTTTAAAAGCGAAACGTTGCTGAAAAGTAACAAAACACTATTAATTATTTATATTTGAACATAACATTTTAACATTTTCCCCTATTTCGGTCATACTAAATCTGGGAGTAATCGTATTAATCGAACACCTGGTTGTGTTTCACGAGTTATTTTTAATTCAATATTTTATGTTTAAATAACATTATTCCGCGAATTTATACTATTAAGATACTATATTTTGGTTATTATATAACATTTAATACCCCTACACTTCAACGATTTCCATATACTACTGCGTGAAAATAAAACCGATGAATGTTATAAATTTCCGCAGCATATTCGGGGCCTTTGTTTCATATTTATCTGTTAGTTAGCATATAAAAATAAATGTAATTCCTTTTAACTGTTGACAAGTTCAAAACGGAAATATTTTTTAAACGCGAAACGTTGCTGAAAAATAACAAAACACTAGACTGTAGTTGCAAGAAGAATTTCGCAATTCCTTAATTTTTTTTATAAATATTCATTTCAAATTTTTATTAATGTATTCTAACAAAGTAATTTCCCCAAAGAAGTAAATCCTTAAAAATGCAATTTCTAAGATTCAAATTTCTAATTTAAGTTTGAAATTGAAGGTTCCACAGTTCTTTATTATTCTTACTGAAACTCCACGTTTCGCTGTTACTTTATATTTAAAACTTATGAAGCTACTGATTCCAAATTAAGTACATATTTTAAAGAATACTCTTGATCTTTCATATCCTGCGAAATTTAGATTAAATCTGTATGGAATTTGTGTTTTTCATATTTAGTTTTCTTGGCAAAATGTTAATTTCCAGTTATTAATTATTCTAGCTGTACATATAAATTTTGGAATACTATGACGTACAACATCGTGTTGCTGCCATTGTTCTTAAATTAGAAATACTTATGACCCTAAGAGAGGCAAATTTAAACTTTAAGTAAGATTTTGTTTTATAAAACTAACTAAAAATTTTTATTCGAAATTTCAATAATATACTGATATGATGTGGTGGTATTAATGTTCATGTTGTGGGTTAAACACATTTTCTTTTAATTATTAATATAAATCTTAATAAAAAAATATAATTGTTTGTTGGCTATGTTAATGCAGATTTAACTTTATAATAAAATGTACATAATTTATTATTACTAAGGGTGAATAGCTTAAGGTAGGTTTATGTAGTGGGGAAAATCCAGTGTTTACAGTTGTCCGATAACAAAAAGAAATTTTCTGATTGGAAGAGGATTATTGGAGAAAAATATCCACTTTAAAGAAGTGAAACAAGAATACATTATTTACGTAAAAAGCATTGCCAAATTCAAAAATACAACCAAAATTAAAATTTTAAGCAGTGTCGTACAAAATAGGGGCGGTTAAGGGGTCCCGTACTGCTGATGTACGCCACTGGCAAAAGTGAGTAAACGCATTTTTTGCAGTTATGTGTCTGTTATATCAGTGAAACTGTCTGCCAAGTTTAATAAAAAAATGTATACTACCGCCAAAGTTATGGGCAATAATCATTTTTTAATTTTTAACTTTGACGCCTTGTAACACAAAAATGGAGGGTCTTAGGACATATGTTTATTAGGCAAACCCCACTTCCTTTTCAGTGTTCTATCAGCCGTATCATTTATGCCATATTTTTTTGAAACACCTTGCATATTGGTGTTGTAACTTTAGCCTAGATTGATACCGTTTACAAGCCCGTAGCCAGGGGGGGGGGCAGAGTGGACATTGTCCACTCTGGAAGAAAAAGTTGCCCACTCTAGAGAAAATCCCTTTTTTAACGACACACAACACAACAATTATTAATTTAAAAGTTGTGTTATACCGGTGTCAATGAAACCTGGGGTACCCCTATTTTTTAAATTATATTTTAAGATATAAAATGAAATTTGGTATATGTAATATACCCTTTAAACTACATTTTTTGACATAGAGCACATGTTTCTGCCACTTCCGGTTTCTCCGAAATTGCCCTAAATTTTGTTATTTTAAATGGTACACCCTCTATATTTATACATTTTTGGAATCTCCATTTCATTCTACGTAAGTTAGTAGTATCAAGTTTGAAACATTTTGATGGCCAATAAATACTGCAGAAAAGTTTATTTATTAATCTAGGATGCCATGACCTGCTTAAAATAAAAGTCAAGGTAGGGTGTAGGGTCAGGGGGTGATGTTATTAATAAGGAGTGTTTTAGAACTTCAGTTGTAGCAAGTCTGTCACTTGTTTTGTGCATTTCATTTGTTTCGATTGTTGTGAAACCCAGTGCCTAGATTTAAATGTACAAAATATGGTTTTTCTGAATGGAAAGTATTATTCCGAATTAAATTTCCATAGTGATCCCGCGTTATTGGTATCAATGATATCCTTGAAAAACACTCGTTTTTAATATCCTAGTGTAAAATTGAATGGAGATTCCAACAATGTATAAATATACAGGGTGTTCCATTTAAAATAACAAAGTTAATATTAATTCCGGCGAAACCGAAAGTGAGAGAAAAGTATATTCTATGTCAAAAAATGCCATTTAAAGAGCATATTACACATACCAAATTTCATTTTGATATCTTATAAAATAAGAAAATTAAAGGGGCGCCCCAGGTTTCGTTGAAACCCTGTATAGCGTGGTCCATAAGTAATTGGACACAGACCAACAGTAGATTCGTGAAGCCAGAATATTACGATCTACCTAAAATTACCTTGGTCCAAAAGTTAATATTTAGTGAGATACAGGTGTCAAAGTCGAAATTTTAATTTTAATTTTCTTCTGTAATTTCTAAAGTTTTCGCAATATTTCTATGAAAATTGGCGAAACTACCTTTTTCGGGACGAAAAACTATAATCCGTCCAAAATTTTAATGTAGCTTTTAAAATAACCTATTTTTCATGTTCAGACGAATATTGGTTATGTGATTGTTACTGTATATTGGTTATATCTTGATTCCTAAGTTTGGTCCAATATAGGTCCAATATATCTTTTTTAGATTGGTTACTTATTTAGAAACATATCTTGCATGAGTATAATGAGTACATATTCATGTGTATGTTTTATAAAAGATACTTTTCAGAGGTAAATTATAAATTATGTATCCGCAGTTGATTGCTTAATTGAACTTGATATACGGTGTTTTTTAAAACTTATATAATACACTTTACAATACTGACTTTTCTAAGAATTTTACTTTCTGCCAAACTTTGTTACATTTTAAAATAATTCTGTGTGAATACAATCGGATAATAAAGGTATGTAGTTTATTCTGAGCGCCACCTCAAATTAGTTGAATATTCTGCAAAACAATTCATTGGACTGCAATTATTACTTTAAGTGCGTTTTACGTTTTGATTGATACAAATATATATTTAATATAAATTTTTTTGAAAAATCGACGTGAAAAATGTTTTCTATTGATTGCGTACGGTATGGAAAACAATGTATACTGAATATATTTAACCATGCGTGTACAATTTATTACAAAGTTTAAAATCTATTTTAATTTTCGTTAAATTCCGTTATTGATAAATAATTTTTATTCTACGAAATGTTAGTTAGTGTGCTACCAAATTTACTGCTTCTTCTACAAATTCTAAGTTATGGCAATTTATAATTAATGCTATATTATTCAATTTCTTGCAATCCCAACAGTATTTTAAAATAAGGGGTATTTATACTATTTATACCAATAAAATCTGCGGAATTCTGATTTGTTATTGTTGTTAAAAAACACACTGAAAAAATACTAAGCACAAACTTACTTACTTGTACAGTATTAAATTTTACAGTATCAAATAGTAGCAGTGTTCTGGGACAGAAAAAAAAGGTCTAATTTAGTTAAATCACTAAGTTGGCTATATCTTAGAAACCGTGACACTTTGTATAATGATATATATGGTTAAATAAGTTCCAAACCAACTCACCTACCACCTCCTTTCAGATATACGTCGGTGAACCCAAACACCCTGTATATATTCAAATATTCAGAATCGCCCTTTAACGGAAAGTGCAACGATATAGCAATATAGTGGTCGATCACTAACAGTTCAGCAGTTATTCAATTGTTTTTAAAAAATCTAACCTCAATTTGGACGAACACCACTGTGAAATTAGCTCGAAGTAAGGGTTCTTTCTCAGGGTTTAATTTAAGGACTCTATCACCCATGGAATAGCTAGGATAATTCGACTCTAGCGATTACCAGTATACAGGGCGATCGAAAAATATCGACCTCGATTTTAAATGGAACGCCACATATTCGATCCGACAGATAGATAGCCACTATCATAAGCTTTCATAAAATACCCAACTTGATAGGTCTATACTTAATACGTACGAAGTTTCAACGCAGTTTCAATATTTCAATATTTCCAATTTTTTATGTTATCGGCTCATATGTAAGTTTTTTCATTTTTTCTTGGATGTAAAGGCAATAAAACATGAAAAATTCAATTTTTCAAAAAGATACTCATACTTCATAATCTTTTTGAGGATGGTTTTTTTACATAATAAATAAAATTTTTCGATCACCCTGTATACATGGTAAACGCTAGTGTCGAATTATCCTAGCTATTTCATGGGTGATAGAGTCTTTAAATTAAACCCTGAGAAGGAACGCTTACTTCGAAGTAATTTCGCAATGGCGTTCGTCTAAAGTGAGGTTAATTTTTTTAAAAACAGTTGA
This sequence comes from Melanotus villosus, assembly GCA_963082815.1. NCBI lineage: Eukaryota > Metazoa > Arthropoda > Insecta > Coleoptera > Elateridae > Melanotus > Melanotus villosus. Next base: position 18,303,988 of record OY720427.1, read on the forward strand.
ATAATTGCGGAACTGTTAGCGATAGACCCCTACAGTGCTATATCATTATATTCGCCGTTGAAAGGCGATTCTGAATATCTAAATATATACAGGGTGTTCTATTTGAAATAACAAAGTTAGTGTCTTTTTTCGGTATAACCGAAAGTTGCACAGTTTTGAATATATTTTAGATCAATTTATAATATACCAAAACCCTATTGTGCAAATTTTCATTTAGGTACTATAAGTTTTTCTCAAGAAACGTTTAATCGACGGTCGTCGTGACACACCCTGTATAAATAAATAGTGGCAATGCTGAATTCAACAAGGATACAGAAGCCAATATGCCAAATTTAATGTAAAAAAGAGTACTTCAAGAGGATTTTAGTTTGTTGAAATTAAATAATAATGTGCAAGCCTGTATCAAATAATAGTATATTATACACGACGCTATAATGTAGCTATTATTACCGAGGATAATGTTTGCAACACGAGCGAGCTTGCGAGCGAGTTTTGCAATTATCCGTAGCCATTATAGCGAGTCGTATACTATACTTTGTCCACGACTACAAAATACTAACAATTTTTTATTAAAATTTAAATAACAACGCTACTAAAACCATAGGGTAGGACTATATGTTAAACGAAGTGGTACAGCGGTAGGATTATAAACATTTGCGAGTCGGCAACACAAATTTTTAAACGTCAGTGTTTGAATATTTTAAGTTCTGTTAGAATTTTTCAGTTAAAACGTTAGCAAAATGAACAGCGAAAGCGATGAGATTTGTACACCACCCGAAATAACAGAAGCGGCAAAAGTCGCAAGTTTAAATTTATTACCAGAGAAATCGCAAAAATTGTATGTGTCAGTGTATAAATTGTTCATGGACTGAAAACTTGCAAAAAAGCGACTTCGTTCTCGGAATCAGTGCTACTCGTTCACTTTTCTGAATTATCGCAAAAATATAAGTCATCTTCTTTATGGACCTCTTATGTTCTTCGGAAGATTACGGAAATATCGAGTTTATTGGAGTAATTGTTTATTTATACTTGCACATAAAATATGAGATTACAGGTTAAAATTTAACTAACGACTAAAGACTGAAGACTAAGACTAAGTTCCTTATTATCATTCTTTTATAATATTTGAAAATACATTAAAATTCATTTAAGCAGTAAACATCGAAAAACCAATATATAATTAATTACAAAAGTACATGTGAAAGTATGAAAGCAACATTAATGTGGAAAAATACGTTGTTAATTATTATGGAACTTTACAGTAATTTAATATAAGTAACGAAAATTTAGAAAGTAAAACTACAATTATATCATGACAAATTATGAATTAATTCTTTCATGAAATTTTAAATTATATGGAATACATAACATCTTCTTAAAATTATAATACAAAATACATAACACTTTTAATATAAAATATATAACAAGTATAATATAAAATACATAACACCTTTAATATAAAATATATAACAATTATAATATAAAATACATAACAGACCCATTACTCCATGTTGAGAACTACGCTAAATATTTATGAAGAGGTCAACACAGAAACTTATCTTAAGCTGCGTGCATTCTTAAAAAGAAGGTCCGAAGGTTTTCAATCCAAGAAAGCTAACACTTTTACCGGTGAAAATATTAATAAATTTCTTACAGAAGCAATAGATCACCAATATCTTGGAACAAAGGTAAGAAATTAAATTAGAAACATTTTATGTGTAATAATCTAATTTAATTTTTAAGACTGCATTAATAATGGGAGTGATGGGCGCCTGTCGAGCTAAAGAAATGTACCAGATGAAAACTGACGATTTTCAAGATCTTGGGTCAGCTTATTTAATAAATGTGCCCAATACTAAAACCAAAATTATCCGTAATTTTATGATCACAGATAAATTTTATGAAATTTGTAAAAAATATGCTTCCCTCCGTCCATCTACTATTACGTCTAATATTTTTTTTTTTCTGAATTATCAGAACGGTAAATGTACAACACAAAGAATGGGTATAAATAAATTTACGATAATGGCTAGACCGCTAGACAAATAGCCTCGTATCTTAATTTACCCAACCCAGAAACATATTCGGGACACAGTTTTCGAAGATCGTCAGCAACTGTGCTTGTAGATGCAGGCGGAGATATTACCGCCTTAAAGAGGCACGGAGGGTGGCGGTCGACAGCGGTGGCGGAAGGTTATATCGACAACTCTATCAAAAATAAAATGGACACCGCAAACAAGATATCAACCGCGGTAGAAGGCAAGCCTTCCACTAGCTACCAGTGCACTCAAAATACGTCTACGAGTAATCAAAACTTTAATTTTGATGTTAATTCTGTACCGTCAGTTCAAATATCTAATTGTCCAAATGCAAATATTACTGTTAATGTAAATAAATAACTACCTAATTGTAATAATTTTGAGAATTGATTAATAAAAATGTTGGTTGTTCCGTAAATAAAAGGTTATTAAAACTGCATTTCTTCTTCAAATAACGTAATCATAACCTCTTTACTTCATTATACAGTGCAAATTTTGTTACTACGAACATAGCAGATGATATAACCAATTTACAAATGCCGAAAATTTGACATTGACAGTTGACGAATTTTTGTCAACATATTAATTTACAAAAATTAAGTCGGCTGTATACCATAAACAATGATGTTACCATGACTCATTATGCACTGCTAGCAGTGTATTATGGAAGCATTATGACTGACCAAACACATGAATAATTGACAGATTATTGACTAGTCGTGGATAAATTAATTTACATAACTATCCCCTCTGATCTTTTCCAGTAGTCAGTTTTCATATTAGAATCATACCAGATCCAATTACAATAACAGCGCATTTGTATTTTTTGCAGTTTTCAGTAATGTGAAAGTTTTTATAATGGCCTTATTCTCACATCTTTGTTTTCGCTTAGATCATCACTTCAGAATATTTTCTCTACATAAAATGTACTTACTTACCTATATCGGTGAACTTCTGCTAATGTAAAAAATTTCGATTATAAAAACAACGACACTGACAAGCAGTGGCGGCTCGTGAGGTATTAGGAGTGAGAGCTACAGAAAAAGTAACTCTAAATTAATGAGAAAATCTTACTTTAATTTTATTAATGGCAGAAAATAAAATCCATGCGACGGTTTTTGTAACTCACAAGCTTGTCTATAACTATAGAATTAAAGTTTTTAAAAACCAAATCATTTTGAATAAAATGCGCCACAAAATTGTATACAATCAATAACTTTGACAAAATATAGGTATCTATTTTTCTTTACTTGTTCATTAAGTTTCTTAATTGATTGTCTATAAGCACTATCTACCTGAGTGGGAATGTTCACTCGACCGATATTTGTCAGATTAAGGAGTGATATGGGTTTTATTTTCCCGGTGTCATTTAATATACTCCTGCAAATGCGCCGAATTTGTCTGGCCCTTGAAGCTCCATGAAGATTCACCTTTAAACAACAAGCATGGAAAACAAAATAATGCATTTCTTGTTTCACAAGCACATATCCACGAAACAACTGCATACATTTTGTTATTAAATTGTATTTTATAAGAACCCATTTTGCTTTGTCCACTTTGATTTAAAGTTAATTTCGGCGCAGTCCGTCTCAATGATTTCATTTCAAATTTTTCTTCAAAACTCTTGAAAAGGGGATTTTTAAAGTTCTTCGGCGGGATTAATATTGAATTTAGGTAATTCTACAACGATAAACAAAACACTACGCAAACACACTGCTTACGTGCAATATTAGAAGTACGAAAAGTATATGTGCATAATTAACTATGTAGTAATTCTGTAATTGTGTAATTCTGTGTTTGTTTGCTAAATAAATGTTTTATGTTTATGTATTATTGTCATCACCAGCCACCAGTACATAAACACAGCTCACAAAGAGCATACCACTGTTGGAAACAACATTCTCTCTAATCACCGCACGCGACTAACAATCGAGTGTCAGTTTTGACCGCTCCGGCGTAAACGTAAACCCGAATGCTTTAGAGCTTTAGACTACAATCTACCCGATTTCGGCACGTTGTTCGGAAATTCAAACCGTGCTAGAAATGTATCCGCTCGAAAGCTTTGAATTGATGTATTCTGATGTGCGCGGTCTTGCGCGGTTTTTCGCAAGCGATTTAATTAATGTCTTGAAAATATAATGCAATTCTGTTTTAATTAATACATAAACAAAATTTAAAGCAAATTTAATTTCGTTTCCGTAAATAAAAAGTAATTTCGGAAATTACTTTTATTTTTGATCACTGCTAATAACTTTTGTAAAATTTAAGTCAGAGCTGCCGCCCGGCAGCCCTTATATACCAGACGCCACGGCTAAAAAGTAACTTTACGCCTACTAAAGAAATACTGCAGATGATTTTAAATTTCGGCAAGAACTGAAAATTACACCACTTGCTCTGGCCTGCTCGTGATTCCCTTAAAATCCCTTCAGAAATTTTAATGCTGTTTTCTTTTAACTTAAACCAGTGGCGTCGAAGGTATTTTTATAAAACTGTAACAATCAATCATGGTTTCTTAAAAATCTTTTGGTTTCCCAAAGGAGTTCATTAGTAAAGCCGTAAATAAGTTGATAATATATGTAATCAACAAAACAATAATTATTTGTAATCATTAGTATGCTATAAGTAAAAAAGTACCTATAAGTCGGGAATACTAATTACTGTGAATGTAGGATCTAAATATATAAAATTTCTATAATAACTAATATTCAAATAGTTTTCCATATTTTGGCCGCAAAATATGTCAAACGTGCATATTTTTAAGTGAATCAAATTAACTTTTAATTTTTCTGCAAAACTATTGATTTTGTTTAAAGTAAAGACGTATAACAATTCTGTTTATCAATTTGCCGAAAATGTAAAAACATTAATTAACCAGCAATAAATTTTTAGTTCGTTTAATATACTATTACTATACAGGGTGTTCCGTATCGTTATGTTCAAATTTTGGGAGCATAAAATAAACTTAATTCTATGGATAAAAAACAAAAAAGTGGGAGGTCGATCTTTATTCGTCCTGAAGGTACAGGCCTTTGAAATTATAAACCATAAATAATCTAGGGCCATGGAACAGGGCCACCACGATCAATCCATCGTAGATAATTGTTGTTCATGAAATTCCGGACTTCAATTCCGAAATGTGCTGGTGCACCGTCCATTTGCAACCACATGTCTCTTCTTATGATCAGTCATAGTCACCTTGATTTTCAAAACTTATTAAACAAATAATTATTATTTATGGTTTATAATTTCAAATGCCTCTATCTTCAGAACGAATAAAGATCGACCTTTGTCACTTTTGTGTTTTTTAGTCTTAGAATTAAGTCTATTTTATGCTCCCAAAATTTGAACATTACGATACGGAACACCCTGTATAAGTACATTAAAACCTTAAACATTAAGACCTGCTTAGTCAGAACTTGATTAGATGACCACTCTGCGGCTCTATAAACCAAACTGAAATTTTAGCAGAATGATATTTGTGGAATGTTATTGTTGGTGCAAAACTGTTTCTAAATGTAGTACTAATGACGTTACCATAATAAGAGAAGTTTTTTGGTATACGTTAGAAACTTAGAACATCTAACTGCAGAAATTAAATATACAGGGTGTTAAAAAAAGTGTTCGGAAATTTTAAGGGCGTATAGTATAGACCAAAATAAGTGAAAAAAGCCTAATAAACATGGGTCCGCAAACTAACCGTTTCAAAGATATGAGCTATTTCCAGAAATGTACTAGTACTATCTAAGAAAATAAGAAAACAGTGTGTGGTATCAAATTTACGTTTTTTATTTCAGCCATTTTACAATAGGTGTTCTACATGTCCCCCTTCCATCTCAATACAAGATTCACATCTTCTTATCAACGAGTTTCGCACCTTTTCAAAAATTCCCGGTTTTACTCGAATTATCTCACAGGCATGTTCTATTCGCTCTTCTAAGTGCGCTACATTATTAATTGGATAATAATAAACTAAACTCTTTAAATATCCCCAAGGAAAGAAGTATTGGCGATTTGTTTTTACTGTTAATCACAGCAAACTTGATTGCATGTGTAGTAATTTGGTTTGTTTTGTTCTGTTCTGTTTTAGCCCATATCTTTGAAACGGTTAGTTTGCGGACCCATGTTTATTAGGCTTTTTTCACTTATTTTGGTCTATACTATACGCCCTTAAAATTTCCGAACACTTTTTTTTAACACCCTGTATAGGTATCTGTAGATTTTAAACAACATGAATTTGTAACACCGCATTTATTTCTACCAAACGTTTTGAAAAATTCCAATTAAACTGAACGAATAAATTAACATTAGTCAATATGAAGTTTGGGACAATCAATAATCCAGCATACCTACATTGTTATTGTTATTATGCAACATTTTTAAGTAATATTGCAAAACCTTTTGTTGTATGTTGATCAATTTCTTAGAATCTAACGTTAGTGCAAATTTATTTTTTTACAAAGTAGTTAAGAAACCAGTATGTTTGCTATAGTATAATTGCAAATTTCAAACAAAAGTTCTGTGGCACTCAGAAACAAAGCAAGTTTATGTAAATCTTGTTTGCAATGTGAATTATTTATTCGGTATAGTATTTATAATATTGTTTAGAAACATATGAGCATATCGCTAAAATAAATGTTATGGGGTAGTCAGAAAAGAAATCAATTAAATAAATACTGATCTATTAATAAAATACATTGATTTCGTTTAGATGAAACATCTGATTATTTGATGAAAGGTGCCCTACCATAAATATACCAGGTGGGTGAGGTGGGGAGTTTCAAAACGGAATATCCACAGTGCAAGCAGTACCTATCTGTTCTTATTGGAGATACAGTTGGGGGTCTAGAAGTGCCGCTTCCGTGCCTCTATATTTTCTATTCCTTGCTGGATATCTACAATAACAGTACCGCTTATCGTACTCACTCGGACAATCATAGATCATAGTTATAAGGTTATAACACCAGGTCCTATGATCTCATCATAACTAAAAGAATTAGGCGTTCGAAATCTGCACAGAACTCATTAGACGTTAAACTATTTAATAAATTACCTTTAATAATTCTAAATTATATACACACTCTGCAGTGGTTCATATGTTTATTTCATTTCAATGAACTTCCCTTGCGACACCTAATGAAAGAACTGGATGGCAAAACGTCTGGTCCTCGTGGACATAAAGGTATCATTGGAAAAAAATTGGAACACTGCGAAACTCTTCCCGTTGTAGAGTTTGAGAAAATTACAAGTAACCTTCCTAGCATACAGAACAGCATAAAATATGATCTCAGCACAGATCAGAAATATCTGTTTGACATAGTGCAGTCGATTGAATCTGGTAACATCTCTGCTTCTCTAATATTAAGAAACCCAGGGAAACTTTCTCACGCACGATGGCTTACCACAGCCAATCGAATTTTAATGCTTTACATCGCCACTGAAAATCCTTCAGAATCTCTCTGTATTCTAACGAAACACATTATGAAGGTGTATGCCCCATTCTGGTTCCGAGTTAAGCTCAAACCTTCATGTGTGGAAGGAGCAAGGAATTTATTTCGATTAGTAGAATCTTGCAGATTTCTAACAGAAACTGTATTAAAAATTATTCGTCCAGTAATTCAACGCAATGGGTTTTTTGCTCATCCAGAAAATGTATTGCTTTCTTTGCTTACGGATGAAGACAAAAAATACAGGGAGCTTGGAATGAGACGTATCCTCAAAGCTCGAGATATTAGAATACGGGAACGTGAATTTACTGTACCTGCCATAAATTTTGAAGCAACACATTATTCGGAATTAATTTTTTGGAACAAAGTAACCGTAACTGAACCGCCAATGACTACAAATATGGAAATCAGCTTAATTGAAGCCTCAGATCCAAGTTTTCCCAGCTCCCCGGATTTTCCAGCAACACCCAAGCAGTTGAACGGTGCGTGCGTCTTGTTGCGGAGGCATCCCTGGCTGTCTGTGGTCACCAAAACCGTGAAGGATTTATTCAAGGCCGCATAAAATCCCGAAATTGTTTGCCAAAGTTTGAAACAAAATCAGACTATTTCAAACAAACATAGATTTTGAATGGTCTAACTTTACGTTATTTTTGTTTTTGTAACACTTTTCATGCGTTGATATTTAAGTTTTTGAATAAAATTTTTGGTTTGACTTGTGTTAATTTTTACTTTCAGGTAAAATATAAGTACAAGAATAAATATAAGGTAAGTCCCACAATAGAAATTCACATGATGAGAATATGAGAAATATTGCTTTGAGTAAAAATTTTGGGCTCCTTGAGGAACCCGAAGATGACAAAATACGGCCTTCAGATTTTGCAAGGTGTTTTATGACTATAAAAGGCACGTTTTGGTAACTGTGACATATGCATTTTAAAAAAATTATATTTTTTCGTCGTTTTCGTTCCAGCCTAATGACCATCGACAGAATGAAAATCAGAAGAGCTAGAACATCAGAACGTCTATCATTTACAACTAAAGCAACAACATCTAGTAGGCCAATACTTGGATTGTTTTTTGATGGAAAAAAAGACGAAACTATGATCCACGAGAAAACGGATGGAATATACAGGGTGACCCAGATCGAGTGGGATTGCATGGGTAACTTTCTTATTATTGAAGATGGAGATTCGGTTAAATTGGCAATGTTTTTCAGTTTTACATGCTGATTTAAAATCTGTTTGAAAAAGTTCAAAATGTCGAACCCGTCAGAAGATATTTAAAAAAAACTAAAAACTATCATTTTCTTGTAAGCCAAATATCTTCGCAAGTATAAGAGATCCGAAAAAAGTTTCATATGAAAGTCACTGTTTTCGATAAGACCAATTTAAAATTGATGTCGAACAAACATTCAAGATGGCTGCTTTTGAGGTACTCGTATCAACTTCCTTAAGTTAAATGGACGCCATATTGGATTTTTTGGTTACTGAATAGAATTTTTTATTCTCTTTTCAACGATGTAAGATAACGTATGGTTGAATAAAATATACCAGTAAAATTAATTGTTTTTACATTTTAATCAAGTATGCTTACTTGGATCCAAACAAAATTAGCTTAAGTACCTGCTATTTGACAGATTGTGATAAACTTTGTTATTGTTTTTCATCATAGCTACTTACCTACTTGATTATACGTTTAAAAAGTAATGTCACGATGTTTTTTGTGGTTCAAGTACTTAATACTTAGTACTGAATTAACATGTTACTAAGTATTATAGGAATTACATACAAAGGTTTTCTAAAACAAATTTCACCTAATTTTGTTTGGATCCATGTAAGCCTACTTGATTAAAATGTAAAAACAGTTAATTTTACTGGTATTTTTTATTCAATCATACGTTGTCTTACATCGTTGAAAAGAGAATAAAAAATTCTATTCAGTAACCAAAAAATCCAATATGGCGTCCATTTAACTTAAGGAAGTTGATACGAGTACCTCAAAAGCAGCCATCTTGAATTTTTGTTCGACATCCATTTTAAATTGGTCTTATCGAAAACAGTGACTTTCATATGAAACTTTTTTTCGTACCTCTTATACTTATGAAGATATTTGACATACAAGAAAATGACAGTTTTTAGTTTTTTTTAAATAACTTCTGACCGGTTCGACATTTTGAACTTTTTCAAACAGATTTTAAATCAGCATATAAAACTGCAAAACATTGCCAATTTAACCAAATCTCCATCTTCAATAATAAGAAAGTTACCCATGCAATCCCACTCGATCTGGGACACACTGTATACCAGTTGATTTTTTTAACCTGGAATTTTTAAATATCTGGAGAAAGAAGCATCCTATGAAAAAACTGTTTGAAGTAAAAAGTTAAAATTTTCGCGGAAAAAATTCACTAGTGCTAAAATTACCCCCTCCCCTCCTCCCCCTTTGGGGGTGGAGCGGAGGGTAACTTTGAAATCTTAAATGGGAATCCCCATTTTTTATTGCAGATTCGGATATCACGTCAACAAATATGAAACTTTTATTCATAACATTTTTTTCGATTCGTGACAGATGGCGCTGTAATCGCCGAAATTCAATTTTCCGATTTCTTCAATTGAGAACCAATACCTTTAGAAATCCAGATGGCTGGTAAATACTTCTTTTATTTATTTGTGCCAACAACTCGTGAGAACATGATTGAGCGAATCAGGAATGCTTGTGCCCAAATTGAAGCAGATACACTTTTCAGTTGTGTACAATCATTTGAAGCGCGGGTCAATAAATGCATCGAATTTGAAGGTCATCATTTCGAGCACTTAATTTAATTCAAAGGTGAGAGGCGAGGGGACTCACATAAATCAAGCACTCCGATAGGTGAGAGGCGAAGGGAACAGAAAACTACTACGTCCACGTCGTTGTTTCTGGGTTATGCTAAAAGTAGTTTATTTACCAGCCATCTGGATTTCTAGAGGTATTGGTTCTCAATATTGAAGAAATCTGAAAAATTAAATTTCTGCGATTACAGCGCCATCTATCACGAATCGAAAACAATGTTGCGAATAAAAGTTTCATATTTGTTGACGTGCTATCCGAATCTGCAATAAAAAATGGGGGTTCCTATTTAAGATTTCAAAGTTACCCCCTGCCCCACCCACAAGGGGGGAGGAGGGGGGCTAATTGTAGCACTAGTGAATTTCCCCCGCGAAAATATTAACTTTTTATTTCGGACAGTTTTTTCGTAGGATGCTTATTTCTCTAGATATGTAAAAATTCCAGGTTAAAAAATCAGATGGTAGAAGAAAACGTATTACAGAAGAGCATGTTTCTGTTGTTAATGAACCTGGTTCCAGCTACTTAGGGCATGTGGTACCGGAGAGCGGTAGTGCTTTGGACATTAAAAAGTCCATTATGAATTTACTGGGACAAAAGTTCGATACAAAAGATTTAACTGCGGTTGGATGCGACGGCACCGTGGTTAATACGGGATCAAAAAATGGAGTGATTTATTTATTAGAAAAAGAGTTAGGACGCCCTCTGCAATATACAGTTTAAAAGCGAAATTAAAAGTTTTCTACTTAAAAATTACTTTTATTCCATAAAAGAATATTTTGAATTCACATTTAAAAGTGCTCCGCCATGAGTTCTATTATCTACTCGCGTTATTAAGTATGACTTGGTACAAACATTTTACTTCTACAGGGTGTATCAGAAATAAGTACATTAAATTCCCTCAGTAATAGAACTCATCAAGAACTACAACATTTCTTAATAACTCTTTTTTGTATACTTTTTAGATTTTGTGATAAAATTAGTTACAGATTTATCACAAATTTCATTACCCACCAATGGAAATCATGTCCGACACAAAACTTAAGTTTGGTTACAATAGTAAATCACCTTACTTAAAAATTAAGCTTAGCAGTATTTAATTATTTTGAAAATACATAAACAACTCGATATTTTAAGGGGGGGGGGGGGTAAAAATGCAAAATAAATGTGAGATTTAAAAAAACATTAATAAGAAATGTAGTAGTTCTTGGCGAGTTCCACCACTGAAAAAATTTAATGTACTTATTTCTGATACACCCTGTATAATTTAAAGTACTTAAATAAAGATTATTATTATTATTATTATTTTCCTTTCATTTTCTTTCTCAGCTTTTGCTGGTTACTCCCTGGACAGACGGGTGTTTACCAAGTCTGACCAGCGACTCTATTGTTTTAGAAATGTTCTTACTGTGTTGCAGGTTTTAAGTATGATTGCTTTCTGAATGTGTTGGTGTATTAATTCTATCTGAAGTTGTTTAAGATGTTTTGTGAATGTAGAGTGTGTAATGCCTGTTGCGGGTATTATGAAGGGGGTGATGTCCATGTGGTGTTGGTTCCAGATTCTTTCTAATTCTATTGCAAGGTGTGTATATTTTTCTACTTTTTCTGTGTATTGTTTGATTATATTTATGTCTGTTGGTAGCGCTATGTCATTTAGGTATGTTTGTTTTTTTTTATTTTGTCCTGTAGTGTTATATCTGGCCCGTTACAAATGATAGTTTTATCTGTATGTATAGTTACATCGTAGTAAAGTTTATACTGTTTATTCTCTAAGACGCTTTCTGACGGTTAGTTATAATACGGTTTGCTATGTGTTACAAGGTTATGTTTTAGGGCTATTGCTTGATGTATGATTTTTGCTGCGATGTTGTGTTGTTCCGTGTAGGCAGTTCCAGCTATGATTTTACAGACCCCAGTTATACGAGGGCTGTTCTGTATATTGTTAGTAGCAGGCCATGGATGCGAAGAAAAACAAAAACATTTGCATCAATCGAAAGCTTATTCTTTTGACAGTTTCCAGTTGCAATTTTGCAAGGTTGAAGTTAAAGCATATAGAGATCCTAATTTTTGATTGTTATAATTCGTTTGATTATTACTAAGCATTATGGAAGTGCCGCGGAATGCTTTTCGGGCTATGATTTTCTACGATTATAAACGAGGCTTAACATACGACCAAAGTCACCAAAATTTAATGGCAGCTTTTGGCGACAATAGTCCATCATTATCTACAATTAGTTACTGGTTCCGTGAATTTAAACGTGGAAGGAGTACGTTAGAAGATGAACCAAGACCTGGACGACCTGCAGTAGCTGTTTGTGCTGAAAACATTATTGCAACCGAAAAGCTGATTAAGGAAAAACGGAATATCACTCATAGAGAGATTCAAGACGAACTAGGCATTCGATCATCTGCAGTAGATATCATTTTACATAAACATCTGGGTCTAAGAAAGCTGGCAAGTCGGTGGATTCCACATTTGTTAACCGACGAACAAAAACAAGCATGGGTAGACTGGTACAGGTTTATGTTAGAAAAGGTCGATGGAGGATCTTCAAGGCAGGTATTTAGTATCGTTACGGGGGATGAATCGTGGATATATAATTATGATCCCGAGACAAAACAACAATCAACTGTTTGGGTGTTTGAAAAGGAGGAAATGCCAACAAAAGTTATTCGCGGTAAAAGTGCAAACAAAAAAATGATTACCGTTTTCTTCAGATACAGTGGTCCAGTTGCAGTAATTCCTCTTGAAGATCGTAAAACTGTAACTGCTGATTGGTATACAGAAGTTTGCCTTCCTCAAGTCTTCGAGAAATTGTGTAGTGATCGCCCAAGATCTGGTTTGCGTGGAATTTTGTTACACCACGATAACGCAACTCCGCATACGGCCGCAAAACTTTAAATTTTTTACACGAATCCGGAGTCCAACTGGTCACTCATCCACCATACAGTTCAGATCTTGCCCCTAACGATTTCTTTTTGCTTCCGCTGATTAAAAAACTCATGCGTGGTAAGAGATTTCCTGACGCCAATGCGGCTGTTGCTGAATTTCAGCGAATTCTTGACGACCTTCCAAAAAAAGAGTTTTCAGCGTGTTTCGAGAAGTGGTTTCAAAGAATGAAGAAGTGTATTATGTCTAAGGGGGAATACTTTGAAAAACAATAAAATTATTTTCTTTGCAAATTCCGTAGTTTTCTTCTAACTAACAATTTACAGAACAGCCCTCGTATGTTCTATGTTTTCTTGGTGTAGGTGGAATTTTCTCAATTTTCTGCATAAATCGTTTATTGTTGTATTTTTCATTATATGCTTTTAGTAATTTCTTGTGGCTATTACTTGATCTTGGATGGCAAGGAGGAATCCTTCTGTTTCTGGGAAGAGTTGACTTTTTTGTAACCATTTGTATGAATCTTGTTTGCTGATATTCTTATTGTCCATGATATACAGGGTGTGTAAAAATTCGCGTGCAAGCTCTCCGTAACTTCATTCCTTGGACAATAATAAGGCGAAATTCTTATAGCGAAAAAGTGTATTTTTTTGTACTTTTAAATGATAAATGATACTAAATTGTTGCCGTTATTACTTAATCTATGCATAAAGTAACAGAATTTTTCAAAAACGGCTTCCTTTTCGCTTTGCCAATTTTGAACTTTGAAGGCTTCGCACGGGTTGAGGAAGCATCTGGTGATCTGGTGATTTTTTCGCTATAAGAATTTCGCCTTATTATTGTCCAAGGAATAAAGTTACGGAGAGCTTGCACGCGAATTTTTACACACCCTGTATATGTGTGTACCATGTAGTTTTTTCTTTGCCCACTGCTCTATTTTTTGTTCTTGGGTCTGTATATGTGTTTGTTGTTTTTTTCGTTGTCTGATAGATTGAGTGGCGTGTATTCTTTATCTGCTTGTACTATTGCTCTATGTAGAGACGTGTTTTTGTTTTGTAAGTAATCCTAAATTGAGTGTTAATATCTGCTTTGCATGAAGTGCATGAATATCTATCATTCCTCTTCCTCCTTCCTTTCTATCTAGCGTTAGTGCGTTAGTCTTTCTTTACATCAGTTAGGGTGATGTTTTCTATACTTTGTTAGCTCGGTGTTTGTGAGTATGTTAATATTTGCTAAATCTGTTTTTGACCATTTTATGGCGCCGAAGGAATACGTAAGTAGAGGTATACTGAATGTATTTATTGCCTTGAATAAATTTTTTGAATTTAATTTCGTCTTTAGGATGAGGGTTAAATGGTTTTTGTTGTTTTATTGTATAAGATGTTTTTTTACTGTTGTATGTTCTATTCTCGTGTTTTGTTGAAATCCCAAGTATTTGTAAGTTTCAGCTTCTTGCATGTTATCCAGTGTTTGATTGCTAAGTTTTTCTGTCTTTATTTCATCTTTCGTAATCGTAATCTTTTATAATGTTAACGAAAACAATGATAATAACGCTCAAAAACACAGTCTATCAGTGACTTAAATAAAATAAAGAGAGTTATTTAATAAAATGCCTAATGTATGTGCTGATGGAATTCGCGTACTTCGGTTAGGAAAGCCTCCTGCATCCAACAAACCACGGCCTATGCAAGTAATTTTAAAATCATCATCTGATGCATTACAAGTTTTGAAAAATAAAATGTTGCTTAAAAATGCAGGACATACTAACGTTAACATAAAATCCGACGACACCCCTATGCAGCGCGAAATTATGGCGAAATTAAGAGACGAACTACAAAACAGAAAGGACAACGGGGAAGGTAACTTAACTATACGGTATGTCCGTGGTATTCCGAACATAATGGTGAATTTAAAAAAACTAGTAACTTTTGCAAAATCTCAATTCAAACAATTTTTCGGTTATTATCAGAATGTTCGGGGGTTGCGCTCGCAAATTCAACAATTTTTTTCATCAGTAAGTGAAGGTGAATTCGAATTCATTTAGTTAGTAAAAACAGCATTGACTACTGAAATAGGTAGTTCCGAATTATTTCCTGCTTGTTACAATGTTTTTAGATGCGATCGACAATATAATATTACTAAACAAGAGTGGATAGGTGGCGTACTGATAGCGGCAAAGAATCACATAGAAGCTGAACCTATAGATCTAGAAGTTTTAAATAATTCCGTTCATACTATTGATATTGTAGGTTGTAAGTTTAGTTTCAATCATAAGCATTTATATGTATGTGAGATTAAGCACGATACCTCTCCAATGGTTAGAGAAGATGCTTATCAACCGGCATTGCATGTAATATTGTGTGTTTTTCATTCCATTGTAACTAATTTTCCTGTCAACAGTGATAAGAAGTTATATAATTTTAACAAAGCAAATTTTGTACATCTTTAGGAGGCTCTTGAGAATATCAACTGGACATTTATTTCAAATCTTAGTGATGTGAACGCAGCTTGTTAAGCTTGTGATAGATTCTACAACTTTATTTACTCTTTGCTTGATTTATATGTTCCTCTGTATTATAATCGTAAACACTCTGACCCAAAATGGTACACTCCTGATTTAATCAAAACTATTAAATTAAAAAATAATTCCTACAAAAATTACAAGAAATTTCAAACCCAGAAATATCAAGACTACAGTCAACTTCGATTTCTTATTAAAACTAAACTTAAAGTAGCTTATAATAATTATCTTCAGAATATTCAAGATTCGATTGCTGTAGATTCTAAACAGTTATGGTAATTGATTCGAGCAAAAAAAGGTCGCGCTAGAATACCAGGCAAGATGTATAATGACGTCAATTTCATTGATTCTTCAGAAAGTATTGTTCATGCTTTTAGTGAATAGTTCAGTAGTGTTTACTTACCTCAACGTGATTCTACTAGATCTGATAAACAATTCAATGACATTCCAGTTATTAATATTAATAGTTTTTCTAAAGATGAAGTCACCTGCGCCATTCGTAAATTAAAAAACAAGCTGACTTCTGGTGCTGACCATATACCAAGCTTTTTCATTAAAGACTGTGCTGGTATTTTTGTTGGGCCATTACATTATATCTTTAATCTTACATTAAAAACATCAACTTTCCCACAAATATGAAAACTGGCTAAAAAATATGTCCAGTGTTAAAATCTGGAGACCCAAAAATTATAAGCAATTACAGACCTATAAGCATTTTGTCTAACTTTGCTAAGATTTTCGAGATTGCATTACATGCCCGTATCTATCCTCTTGCTAACGGGTGTCCCAATAAGAATGCACATCTTCATTTTTGAATATAACACATTAGTAACTTACAAAATTTAAACATTTTTATTTTAAACTAATCAGTATACAAAGCGGTTATGGGTGAAAAACAATATCGGACAAATGTCCGCCAAGGCTTTGTTGACAAACTATTACTCTTTCTACAAAATTTTTAATGACACCTTGGCACATTTCTGGCTCGACTTACGCAATGACGCGCTAAATTTCGTCCCTTAACTCAGGAATCGTTCTCGGTTTGTTCGCGTAAGCACGTGACTTCACGTAACCCCACAGAAAAAAGTCACACGGCGTCATGTCGCACCATCTCGGTTCTGATTTTCAATTCCAATTTCAATTTTCAATTTCCAATTTTGGTTTTCAAGTCCAGAATCGGAGACTTGCTTTTCAGACAGAGAAGTCTATTCTCAGTATTCTCTGATAAAAAAAAAAGTAAAATCAATTACTTTAAAAACTGAAACAACATTCAAAAGGTTTTTCAATAGTGTTTTGAAGAGATTATCTTATTCCATACAGGTAAACGCACTTAGTGGCTGAGTATTTCGCAGAAAAATGAACTTCTTTAGAAAATTTAAAAGTATGCAATTCTTGTTGAAACCATTTAAGACGGTAACGGTCCCTTTAAAAATCCGTAATCTTATGCAGCTCATTTTGTCATTTTATAGCTATAATAATTCACATTGCTGTATTGTACAAGGGATCTGGCATGCAGAGGTTTAACTGTAGGTTAACTGTTATAATACCCCAAGTACTAAGAACAATCATTGTAATACGTTCAAGCATTCTAGGATTATTTCTTTTGGTACTCAAAGATTAAAATCAGGACGAATGAATAGATAATATTTGTGTTTGACATTCAGAACTTTCCAAATCTTTACTTATTTTATCCCTAAATCTTAATATTGACTCTATTTGTTTGTATAAATATACGGTATAGTTTTTAATGGTAGTTAGTTTGGAGAACATGTAAAAAATTACTTTGAAAATATTTGAGCTGAAAAGTAAATTAATAATAGTAAATATGACACTACCTAAATCAAAAAATTTTTGAAGCTTTAAAAAGAAAACTACTTATTTGCATTTGCGCTTAACATTATAATATGAATTGCAATTTTCAAAAACAAAGTTTCTTTTAAAATCACAATGCCTGAATGTTATAACTCAAATTTGATTTCTGAAATTCAAAACTGAAAACATCTAATATTGTAAGAATCAAGCTGAATTCAGTTCTTTATTTTTATATAATATATAGAAAACGGATTAATTAGTTCTGCTGTTTTAAAATTGGGAATCGATTTTTCAGATTTAAAATCGGAAATCGGAGTTTCGTTTTTAGAATCGGGAATGGGAAATTTGATTCTATTTAGAATCGAGAATCGAGATATCGATTTTAAAATCGAGAATCGGATATTCGATTCCAGGACCGAAAATCGATTTTACAGTTCCAGAATCGGGATCGGTTTCTCGATTCTGGAATCGGGAATTCTGTTACAACACTAGAACCGGTTCTTTAGGCCAAAGAATCGATTCCGATTCTAGGACTCGGAATCGGTTGACAGCACTAATGTACATACATACGGGGCCATTATTAATGTGTAAGAACAGTATAATACAGAAGTGTACATACGTATATTTTATAATTCCATAAAATTAAAAAAAAAGATATGGTTAACAATAAATTTATTTCAAAAGACTTACCTTGGCATAAGCACCAATACATTTCTAATAACTAGATTGTAAGTACATATATTAATATATAACAAAACTGTTATGCGTTAGACAACCAAGTTCAGTCACCTCGTGTAACTGACCTCTGTTAAGAAATATAAATTTCTCTTATTTCTTGCTGGCGGCATCTTCTAGCATCTACTAATTCTGGCAATAAACATTTATTATAGAAATCGCATAATTTTTTCTCCATTTTTTGGTTCCAGAATTCGTCATCCCTAAAAATAAAAATAATTAAGTTGGTAACAAGTGATGGTATACAAATTTTACCTTTTAATTTCTTCTATGTGGATTCCTCCTTTTGTATACATTGCAAAATAACATAACTCTCTTTTTGTTATGCGTAATTGCCCTTCAATTTGGTAAAAGTAGCTATGATTGCGTTTAAGAGTTATTTTCCCATTTTCAAATATACAGCAGTCAATTTTCTTTTGGGCAACTGCCTCAACTAGGAGTAAATTTCCACTCTTTTCTGAAACTTTTATTTCCACAACCGCGTTATTTCCCACTAACCCATCAGGAGAACACGCTAAATAGGGAAATTCTTCATCGATTATTAATCCGCTTCTTTGAACAGATTGTCCAGATTGTTGTGCAAATAAAGAAATAGCCTCCTCTTTCTTTTCTAAGCCAAGTTTTGTGGCGCTAGTTCCAGAAAAAGTGGAATACAATAGGGACGCAACGGTCTTAGCTGTGGATGTGGTTTTTCTCAGCTTACAAATTTTTCCAAAATTTGATGCTGTCACTCGCTTTTTACGTTCACTCTTCCACTCTTCACTACTTGACTGTAATAAAGTTGTATGAAATATCTTTTCCCTGTCGGCATCTTTTAGGTCGCTTAAAAACTTTGTGGATTTCATCCTAAATATCTCCTTCTCCATATTTGGAATATAATCTCTAACCTCGGGGCCATAATGTTGATCAGCAGTTGCCACTACACGTCTTTTCGTTAATTTTGCTAAAAAGTTAAATAAAGCAATGGTTTAGTTCAAATAATGTAAAAGCAAAATATGGAAAATCACCTTTTCTACGAATTTGTCTCGCTTTTTCTCGCACTTCATAGAATTTTTCTCTGATAGATCCTAGACTTTCACTAGGATTTCCCTTAACTAACTTTCGTATAACTGTGCCTATAAAATTTCCACTGCTGTTGTAGGATATAGCTGCTGCTTTACATCTCAACTCATAAGAACCCTTTAAAGAAAAATTCAGTCGTTTGCCGCCAACAAATTTTGCGATAATTGAGTTGTATGCTTCGGCCGCGTTCGTATCTACATCGTGAAGAAGGCTTTCAGCGTGATTTCCAAGTCGTTTATTAATAGTTTTTAATAAATCAAACAGTAGTACCGGATTCATCATCCATAACATCGTGATCAACATTTGGTGTATATTCGGTGACAGAGACGTCATTTGAGTCAGTAATACATCCTGAATTTCCATCACTTGTCCCTTCAGGTGCTTGATCACAGAAAACGACTGGATCAGTTAAGGAAACGTTTTGTTGTAACGTGGAAGTACTGGAGAAGGACATGACACTATCACTACCAGAAGTTTCCATCGACATGTTTTCTGCTGCATCAATAGCCAGTGTAGGCAAATTTAATTCATACTTATTTATAAAAAGGAAGAAACCAGAAAAAAATGTGGTTTTTATTTCACCACAGCTACTACGAAAAAGCAATTTAAATGAAATTTGGCAGCACACTTACGTTTACTTTTACGTAGAATCAGATGTTTCTGGAATAAAATTGCTACACGACTCCTAAGGGGTAGTTTTGGTGGGGTTGGGGGGGTGGTTTTCAGCTATAATATCCCCAGGACATTGATAATTACGAAATAATTTTATCACAGTTACCGAAAGCACGTTGCTTGGTAACCGCCCGACGCCGAAGGAGGAGGGCTGTTACCTAAAAGCAACGTGCTTGAGCTAGTTGTGATAAAATTATAAGTTATTTATCAATGATCGAGGAATATTCGGTCAGAAAATTTTTTGCAATTATAATTAAATTAAATACCGTGAAAATGACATTTTCAAATTATAACGATTAATATTTCATTATCTGTTAAAAACTGTTTGTTAATTAGCAACCTAATTTTCTGATCACGTGCTGGAAAGTAACCAATCAGAACAGCATTACACTGATAATCGTCCTAGGGCGATCATCAGTATAATCTTGTTCTGATTGGTTACTTTCGCACACGTGATCAGAAATTCAGGAATTCAATTGGATAATTTTTTAACCAAAAAATGTTCATGGTAACTTTTGTATTTTAAGTGTTTTTTAAACTTTAGTCCAATATTCGAAAAGGTTTGACAATTTTAGGTAAAAAAGGTGCCGTTGTTTCAAATCGATACATCCAGCCGTTTTCCAGATATTTGAACGGGAAGGTTTTATTATTATAAAATTATGATTTTGGTAGACCCAAATATACGCTGTAAAAATTAAAAATAAATCGCAGACATATTTAAAGAAATAATTTTGTTAGGGCCGCAACTTTTTAATTTGGCCTTTCACGAAAAAATTTATTTGAAATATATACAGCGGTATCCACTTGAAAGTGGGACACCCCCAATGAATTTATATTCTTTTTATTTATTTATTCTACACCTAATAAGACTAAGCCTCGTTATATTGCATGCCGTACGTAAATCCCATTATAAAATTCAAAATTTATGAAGATGTACACAATACTGGACAAAATCAATTTGATCGCCTATGTAAATTACCGAAATTAAGTTATATTAAATTTGTACTTACATTGCGGAAACTTTTTGTAGTCGTAGACGTTTGCTGTTTCTTGGTCGGGATAACCGATAGGTGCCTTTTGCCATTATAATTTTTATGTCCTACCGGTATATTAATTGACTCTATTTTGAGGTATATTATATACAAAATAACGCCCTAGGGCTATTATTTTTTCATAATGCCCTAGTAGGCCAGTCGGCAAGGGGTTTATTGTGGAAAAAAATGGTGGCAAGTTGGAATAAATTTTATTCTCTTTAGTGGGACCTCCAAAAAGACATACTAATTTTGCACGGTCTAGCGATCCCGGATTTTGCCGCCATATTGAAAAAACCACGTGAAAAAAGACATTTTTATTGATTTTCGTGAATATCTCGGTTTGAATTAACTTTAGAGCAAAATATAAAGTTATTGAAAATAAAGTAAATAAAATTGTCTACAAAAAAGATGAGAAACTTTTTTCTTTTAATTGATTGATTACATAGTTACAGATATTCAAAGCACGCAGCATATATTTATTGTTCTTAATATTTCTTTCATTTCAACATCCCGCTCGTTCCAAAATATTTTTAATAATTTTAAATTAAAACCAACGTAGACTTGGTGCCTAGAAATATTTTTTTAGAATATCTTGTTTTCTGTTGTGCCTATTTCCACTCCACCTAGCGGTAACCCATACAGCCAAAAGTTACACAAAAGTTAACTAAAGATAATCCGTAAAAGTTGTACTGTATAACCAATAGTTAACCAAAAACTAACATATTTCTCAACTATGTCCCGAATATTTCGTCTATATGATGTCTATAGGTAACCACAGTAGCGCGTTTACCTATGGGCTTATGGGGCTTGAGCCCTAGGGCGCCGGGCGTGAGAGGGCGCCGGACGTCAGGGGGCGCCCACCGTGACGTACAATTGGACAAAAGTTTTTTGAAGTGAAACTTCTTCTGAGCGCGAGGTCGAAGGTTCGATTCTCGGACGAGCGGATTTTTTTTAGCTCTATCTATAAATGTGATCAAAACAATGCAACGTGCAAAATTCTCTGTCTTTCCACAACACGAGTGGCGCGCGTATCCCCCACCAACACTGTACGCGCCGCCTCACGGCCTTCATCGACTCTCCCGCCAAGCGTCACCGAGCAACTCGTCAAAATAAAAAGTGCGCCGTGTATTTCATGTTCATCCTCTATCACTGACAATAGTCAGTTCTCAGTTGTTTAGCTTGTTATATCTGTTCTAAATTTTTCCAAAATGTATAAAAAGTTGAGTGGTGGTGCAAGAAGAAAATTGAATGCAGAAAAAGTTCAAAAACAACAAGAAGTACTTGAGAACGTGCCAAAAATAAATATTTTCTTTGCACAAAAACAAGATAATGAATCCGATGAAGCTAAAAGCTCAAGTAATATTGTCGAAAGGTAATTTTCTATTAAGTTCTTATTGCACTAGTATTATTAATGTAATACCGGGTTAAATGAGACTTGACGTTCTGAATTGATTTCTGCTAAATATATCGAATTAATCTCTAGCTCTACACCCAGAAAAAAGATTTCATTGATTCAATTGAATAGGTGGATTGGAATTTTGTTTAATTGAATCAATTAAATGTTTCTTCTTCTAACTCATTTATTGTTTCTTTATTATTTTTAAGATATGACCAGTTGCCCTTCTGAAAGAAGCGGACAAAATGGACGAAAACTGTACAAAAGCTCATAAGTTCTATAACCGTTTTTATCCAAATTTACGAGCTTTTGTACGGTTTTGTCCATTTCGTCTGCTATTTTAAGTATGGTAGGGCGCTTGAAGATCATAAGCCCCTGGGCGCTGATTTTGTAAACGCGGCACTGGGTAACCAACAAGTTATCTTTAAGTTAACCACTTGAGGTTTCCATAAAGTTAACTTTTATAGTTTATGATAAACCAACCATATTAACAGTCTCTAGGATGAGGTAGCAGAATATACAAAAGATGTCTACGTAGTTATCGTAGGGTTAACTATACAGCTGTCGAAAGGTCGAGATAGTGGAATTAACAAAATATATCTAAAATGGTTGCTTTATGGATAACCAAAGATAACGCACGATAGTTACTTTTAGTACCTCAAAAATAGATATTCTATTTGGTTATCTAAAAGTCATTAATTTATACTAACTATAAGACAGCTACTAAAAATGAGAGTAAGTTTAGATTCACAATGAATGTAAACATAAGTAAAAGTAAAAATCCCTCTAAATATGATGACATATAAATTTCTACGTTTATGTTATGTTTACATTCATTGTGAATCCAGACTAATTATAAATTTTATTATTTATTATGCATTTTATAAACTCCTGGACAAAATTAACGCACCACTTCATTTTTTTCAAATAACTCCTAGATTAGAAGGATTTTTGACTTAGTAAGCTGTGGACCTCCGATGTCATTTTTATCTCTGTTGTCATAGTTTGTTTTGTTTAGAATTTGCAATTTTCATTTTATGTGATTCTTGACTTGGGAACTTTTCGTAATTCGATTCGAAATCTTCTTTTCAACGTAAGTTAACTTTAGTTATCATGATTTTTGTTATCAATTCATCATTTATGAATATCCTAGACTACAAAAATGAATCGAGCCAGAAACCTATCAGTGGAAGAATCGGTACAAGCGGTAACTCTTTTGGGCGAGGGATACTCAATGCGTCAGATTGCTAATCGGCTAGGAAGACATCATTCCAGCGTTAGTCGCATGGTAAGCCGCTTTAACGAGAGTGGATCTCACTCACGAAGACGAGGGCAAGGTCGAAAGCGGTGTACTATTCCATGGGATGAGCGGTTTATTAGACATTGCGCTCTGAGAAACAGGAAAAGCACTAGCACTGAGCTACAAAATGAGCTTAGAACTGTTCGCAATGTTCGAATATCGTCTCGAACTGTCAGAAGACGTTTAAAGGAAGCTGGATTGACTAGCAGAAGGTCGACAAAAAAAACATTCCTAACTACGGAACACAAAGTTCGAAGACTGCGATTTGCCCGAAATCACCAATATTGGACTCTTGATGATTGGAAGAAGGTTTTATTCACCGATGAAACCAGAGTGAGCCTAAAATCTAATGATGGACGTGAACGTGTCTGGCGAAGACCTGGAGAAAGATTTTCGAGTTGCAATGTCTCTCAAAAAATTCCTTTTGGTGGCGGCTCGGTAATGTTCTGGGGAGGGATTTGCTTCAACGGTCCCACAGAGTTAGTCCCTATACGTGTGAGGTCTATGAATGCAGATCATTATCTGCAACACATCGTAGTTGATAATGTAATGCCATTTGCTCCCTTTATCGGAACTGATTTTCTGTTTATGCAAGATAATGCTCGACCCCACGTAGCTGCACAGGTTCTTGACTACTTGAATGCTGTTAATATCCCGTTCATGGAATGGCCAGCGAACAGTCCTGACTTAAATCCTATTGAACATTTATGGGACGCCCTAAAAAGAAATGTTCGAAGTCGTACACCTGCACCTATCAATCATGACCAACTGGTAAATGCAACGCTTGAAGAATGGGAGAATGTTCCTCAGGGTTTGATTGAAAATTTAATCTCCAGCATGCCAAGGCGTATGGAGGCAGTAATTAGAAGTAGAGGAGGTCATACGCGGTATTAACACCGCGTTGAATACTCAAATTTCAGTTTTTACGAATTTTTCCGTTCTCACAATTTGAGTGATTTGTAGCAAAAAAAAGATTTGAAGTCAAAAAACAAAGATTTGAAGTCAAAAATTTTGGAATTGAGGTCATGTTATAACACTAGTCTAATTTATGAGTTTTAGCGTAGTTTTGGTTTGATTTTAATTTCTATATTGAAATTAAGTACGTTTAATAAAGTGGTGCGTTAATTTTGTCCAGGAGTTTATAATAAAGGGTGTTCAAATGAAAAATCATTTGGAGTAGGCCTAGTAGAGAAATATTATATATTATGTCATTACGTCACCTTTAATTTAATTTTCAATTCAAATACATATGTCATCGTGACCACAGAGATAAGGGAAGAATAATTGTGAATTGTCAGATTATTGCACAGCATACTACTAAATTATTAAAGGTAATATGCTATTTCTTTCCTAGGCCTACTCCAAATGATTTGTCAATTGAACACTCTTTAGTTATATCACTACAATTACATTATAGTATGACTATAGAAACAACATCTATACTTTAAATCACTTATTTATTTTCAAAATTTACAAAATACTAAATATCTGTGTTGTGTAGGTACAGATCAATTTTTATTTTTATTTCTAATCCGCTCTGTAGATTTACGAATCCATACTTTGGTCGCAGCAAAAAAACTTCTGCAGTTGTGGCGTTGGGGATGGCCTTTTTTACGGCAGCTGAAAAATAAATAATAAAATACTTAATAAAATATTATAAAAGTGTCGAATTATTAGATTGTTTGAGGAACGTAATTTTTCGTTATAGGTATTTATTTATAATGAGTTTACATTAAAAATATAGCGTAATTGGAAAATTTTAAAACGCAGTTGTGCATAATTTTTGTTAATTACCTTACGTTATTTATGATTTACTTATAATTTGGTTGGCTTTGATAGAATGACAGTTAAAAAATATTTAGACTGAATGTCAAGTTTAACGCCAAATTATTTAATTGGTTAAGTTTTTTTTTAATAGTGTAGTGTAAAATTGTTTGGCGCAAACAGTCTATTATTTTAGATAAAAGATTAAAACCTTTTCTACAGGGTGTTAACGGGATTATGTTGCAACATTCTAAGGTTTATAGGAGGGTCATATGTGACCTTTCTGCCGAATAAACTCATATCCAAAAATGCGCCTCCCTGGTGCTACAGACCGAACAAACTGATATACTTCAATGACTTACATGAAATTGTTGCAATAATAAACGAACTATAAACAGCTAAACAGCATTATCCTATCATGTCGTGCCGTTGCACTAGGTACTTCTATCTATTGTGGGAGCCGCCACTTTCAGCAGCTCCTATAGCGTTTGTTGTTATTTGATTATTAAAAATAAATAGTCGTTCTCTTTCGACGAATTTAATAACAAAATTTATTAAAAAAGTATCATTTCAGTTTATTCGGCCAGTAGCGCCGAAGGAGCGCATTTTCTACTATGGGTTTATTGGCAAAAACGATCACATATGACCTCCCCTACATATCATAGAACGTTATAAAATAATTAAATTACATTAACACATAAGTTAATATTCTTCAACATTTCTACATATCGCTTTTCTTCCGTTTTATTTATTAGAAAAAAGTCATTAAAATTGATGCCTTACCTACTACAATGTTGTTCATATGCATATTTGCCATTTTGAATTTTTTATTGTTAGCTCCTATCCAACTCAGCTGCTGACCTACTTCATCTATCAATATTCCAGCCCAAATGTGCCGTGTAGCATCTTGGGAACTATGGCCACCAATTGATGATAAATGTTTGATCTAGTAAAATATATCAGGGATTATTTATTGTTTATATTAAATTTAATAGCTATAAACTTCACCATGGCACTGCACTGTTGTGGTACTTTTATAAATTCTTCCAGTACCAAAAATTCCTCCAGCGTTTTGGTTGGCATATCTGGTAACTGAACATCAGGATTTGGGAAGCAGCATTTTTTATAAGTCTATTCTTATGTCGTTTGGAAATGTTTGTAAACATCTAAAATGTATGTAAATATTTTGTAGAATAATACATAAAAACGTATATCAGCTTACCTTGCAAATAGCGAGTCGAGGAAATACAAACAGCAAAACACTAAGACAGGAATTTAGGCAATTCCGAACTCCTACTCCACTTGCTGAATGCACTAACAGAAATGGTCACCACAAAACAATTAACAATATGGTCACTTTCAGCACAGCAGCCAGCGTTGCCAAATTGACAAATTTATTTATCGCACTCTAACTAAAAATAAGTCCTAAAATCGCATTGTATCATCTATATGTATAATCTAGGCGGAGACGTTTACTGAAGTAGGGACAAAATTCAAAATACTTTGGAGTTGGAGATGTACATAAAATACAATTTCGTAAACACATAAACTTGTAAAGATATTGATTCTTTATAATTTATCATTTAAATATATCTTTGGGAGTGTGAAAACATTACCACTTTATAGTGAAGCGAAGATTCGAGATCAGTTATCATTTGGGAAATTATCACAATCTCAGTAGTCTACACTGATTGTAAGTTACAAAAAAATTGAAGCTAAGTATGAAAAGAAGTACCCTCATTTGTGACAAATCGTGGTATCTGGCAACTCTGTCAGCTGCAGACAATTCTGTCTTTGTATACACTATCCAAAAGCCCTGTGACGTCAGTAAAGCCTTTCAATGGGAATTTACTTAAGGCTTCTTAGGACAGCTAGGAAAAATCTACTTTGCCCCTGCAAAATAAATATATATGCAACTTACCATACAGCAGTTTGAAACCTATTCTCAACGTGGAGAATGCTAATGACAGTAATCTTCTTTAAGCCTACTTATCCCTTGAGTCATTTTTGTATGTACGTACACAAAGAAAGCGGTTTTATAACTAAACAGACAAGTTCTGAATTACTATTTACCTACGGTATGAACCTGATGTAAAATTTCATCTTATTTTTAACTTAGTTTTATTAAATTATTTTAGGTGCCTCTACTTATCAATAATAAAAATTATTTTATTCCTGCTATGCAATTTCTAGCGCGACAAAGTTAATGACACTGCTACACTAATGATCCTTATCTGTATTTTATATCAGCTACGGAATTTCGCCCTTTGTGCAGGTAGGTATGCGAAGTTGACCAGGGTTATGACTAAGCAACTATAAACGATACAAGGCGATTTCTAAATTTCGCGAAGTGGAAAATGGACAATACATATTGCTCTTTGGTAAAACGGTAAAACCAATTAACATGTCGGCGATTTTTCTAATTTAAAACCCATTACTGAAAAGCTTATATAAACGGGAACTTGTCGTAGTTTCTTTCATTACCTAGTACCTACTACAAATAGTAACTTCTTGGCGATTTGATTTTCGTGATCGATTTTAGTTTTGTGCTCTGTGCTCTGTGTTTTTTTTACCATCTACAATGGTTAAAGCGAAGATGCGTTTATCCAAACCAAGAAAAAGTAAGAAAGTTATAATGAAGATTCTCACAAAACGGTAAGAATAACTTGACATTTTACAATTTACGATTTAGCATGTTTTCCGTGTTATAAATTTTTCGTTGTTTTGATTCTGCAATAGTAAAGTTCTCTGACTGCTATAATCATTAGCTACAAGATATTACATTTAATTTGCTGTTATTTAATTTACAATACTTTTTATGAGTATAGAGTTCCAGTTAGAGACTCTAAATATGTTTATCCTTTTTTGTCCTAGTATAGTTATTTGTACAACTAGTAATGAAAGCAATACTTTTTTTCATGAGTTTGAAGTTTGATGCACGACGGCGAAGCCGGAGTGCATCAATCAAACGAGTGAAAAAAAGATGCTTTCATACGAGTTGTACACAATATTTTTTTGCATTTTGACATCTTAAATCCCTCAAAATAGGATAAAAAGGATTTGAGAATTTACAGTTGTCAAACTGACAATTTACAATATTTTATTTAAAGCATACTTACTTAATGCAAAATGTAAAATTAAATAGTTAGAAAAAGTGTTGCTTTCTTTATGATTTTTTAATAAAAAAAAGTCCACTTTTTTTGTCAAAATGCAAAAAAAGAAATTAATATGTCTCAATGTGTCCAACCGAAAAAACGTAAAAACAAAGGATAGAAGATAAACGTTGACTCAACTCTGGTTAATTGACAGATCTGTCATTCATTTAGGGACCCTAGTGTAAACTAGCTTGAGGTCAACACATGCATGTTTTTGTTTTCTCAAAAAATTCTATTGGCACATTGTATCTTTTATAATTTTCGTGATTCCATTGGTGTTCACAAATAATAGTCACAGAAAATTATTTTTTATTCCAGAAGATTTCTAATGCAGAATTATAATAATAGTTTCAAATTATCGTCTCACAATAATCTCTTTTTTAAACAGCATTTCTGACTTTGTAGGAGGCTCCAATTATTAACCGATTCTAAATCAGTATCACTTTCTGATAACCAGTGTAGCACAAGTGTAATGTCTTACTCAAGCATTAGTGATGCTGAAAGCGAAAAAACTGAGAACATTACTGACAGAAATTTAAATTTTGAACAAACTGAAAATGATCAGGTTGCATTTTCTGATAGTAATAGTATTATTATTGAAAGTGATGAAGAAAATTTTGAAAAATACGAAATTGAAAATTTTGATTCAGGATCGGTTTTCCATGAATCTGATTGCGTAGCAACAAATGAAACATCCATCGAACAAGACAATATTGATGAATCTAATTATCTAATGGCAAAAGAACAATCTGATGACGAAAATACGGACGAAGAATTATGTTACGAGTATGACATTCAGCATAGCGATTCTGAATCTGATCGCAATTATCAAGTTCATGGAAGGCGTATTGTTGAAATATCATATTTCATTAATCAACTAAAGTCATTAAGACATGAAGGTAAAAACTAACAAGAGTATAAAAGAAAATGTGTGTTTTTAATGATCTGTTTTAGGATTCGATTGTTCTTTCTTTGATGTAAACCTCATCTCAGAAAAAATTGAAGGTCTTTGTAGTATATTTACATTTAAGTGTTCTGTTTGTAATAAAACTGAAAAAATCAGATCAGAAAAACCAGATACAGAATCTCTACATGGCTCATCAAATATATTAGCTGTAGCGGGAACGATAGCAACGGGAATAGGGCATTCGCAATTATCTGAATTGTTTTCAGCAATGAACATCCCTAATATGTCAAACAAAACATATACAAAATGTTATGACGTATTGTGTCGAGCAATTGATGAAGAAAACACATCGTTGATGAGAGATGCTGCTAGTGAAGAATCGAAACTAGCAATCGAGAATGGAGAAGTTAATGAAAATGGGGTTCCTATAATCTCAGTAATTGTCGATGGAGCGTGGAGTAAACGATCGTACCGTACAAATTACAATGCTTTGTCTGGAGTGGTAAGTCTTCATATTTCTTTTCAATAAATTGACCATATTCCATGCTTGAAAATGTTGTAGGCCTGCATAATTGGAGCACGAACAAAAAAAATGTTATATATAAATGTAAAAAATAAATATTGTTTCATTTGCGACCGATCTGAAGTTCATACGGATCACAAATGCTATAAAAACTGGAACAAATCATCAACCGCAATGGAAGCTGCGATTATTGCTGAGGGGTTTCAGCAATCTTTAAAAACTCAAAATCTTATTTATGGTCGAATAATCGGCGACGGTGACAGCAGTGTCTACAAACGAGTAACAGAAGTAGCTCCGTATGGTCCAGCTTTTGCAGTGGAAAAAATTGAATGTAGAAATCATCTGCTCAGAAATTATTTGAATAAAATTTCTGAAATTGGGAAAAATACATCATTTCCAATCATACTTCGCAAAAGGGTGACAAATAGTGATACTTTAGGTCGTTTCCGGAACGCGGTAACAAAAGCTATAGAATATAGAACCACCCATGAAAGTCAATTAAACAATACGTTACACACAAAAGCGGAGTTACTAAAAAAAGATATTGTTAATAGCCCGTATCATATATTTGGAGAGCATTCCAATTGCGAGGAGTACTTCTGCAATAAAAAAGAAGAGGTAGGTAACTACATAAGTTTTTTTACTCCCTATAGTTCTAGTACATATCTTAGATATTTTTGTTTTGTTTATAGAGTTTTTTTTTTAGGAAAATTTAGTACCGCAATTGCAATTTAGTGGAATATTCGCGGTTATCACAACCATAAATAAAAGGCTATCTAGTAATGTCTATAGTCTTCTATATAATGTAGACACTAATGCTGCAGAAACATACAATTCGATTGTGGCAAAATTTGTTGGAGGAAAAAGGATAAACTTTTCGTTAAAGAATTCGTACGAATATAGATGTAAAGCTGCAGCTATATCTTATAATACCAAAGGCAATTTTTTATGTAAAATTGAAGCATCTATATTTAGCGAAGGTCCTGGATATTTTACTAAAAGATTGTTCACGGCACGTCAAAAACAATATAGTGCAAAGTTGAACAGCTGCAAACGTAAGTACCTATAATAGATTATATGACTAATAAATAGTGTACAGTTTAAAAAAAACTCAAATAATTATTTATTTTAGGGAAATCTTTTAAAAAGCGAACTTTTGCTACAGTTGATGAAAACTACGGGTTAGAAGTAGAAAATAAAGTAGAAGACATGGATTCTGAAACTTACGAAACAAATTCCAAAGAATTCTTAAAAAATCTCAGTAACTGCAACAGAGAACAAATTTTTAATGAAACAATTTTGCAATCAAATAGCGATTTTTGGAAAACCGAGAGGAAAAAACGCCTTACTGCTTCGAATTTCGGCAGAATATGTAAGCTTAGAAAAAGCACATCGACTGCTAAAACTGTAGAAAATTTATTGTATAGCACATTCAAAGGAAATACTGCTACAAATTTCGGTCTACAAAGCGAAGATACAGCAATTTCGTTGTTTGAGAAACAATATTCAAAGCAGGTAAGAAAGAGCGGTCTGATAATTGATAAAATTCATGCATTTTTAGGTTGTTCCCCCGATGGTTTAATTGACAATGATTCTTTAATTGAAATTAAAAGTTCGGAAAAAAGCGGGGACCTTTCTCCACTTGAAGCAGTAATTAAAAAAAAAATTGATTATTGCATACACAATGAGGAAATGGGCACGATCAGTTTAAAACATAATCATAATTATTATTATCAAGTTCAAGGGTTGCTGCATATTTCGGAACGGAATCTCTGTTACTTTTTAATTTATACTAAAGGCGGGCTACATGTCGAAGAGATTAAAAGGTACATAGTATATGTATAATTACATACAGCATATAGTTACCTGAAAATTTATTGGAGTAGTTGTGAAATTTTAAAAAATTTGCCTAGTAGGTT
The DNA here is from genome assembly GCA_963082815.1 of Melanotus villosus. NCBI lineage: Eukaryota > Metazoa > Arthropoda > Insecta > Coleoptera > Elateridae > Melanotus > Melanotus villosus. Next base: position 18,335,984 of record OY720427.1, read on the forward strand.
ATAATATATTTTTTATTTCAGGGATAGCAATTTCTGGAAGGAAAATATGGAAAAACAATTGTCCGAATTTTACTTGCACTCTCTGCTTCCAGAATTAGTTGACTCACGAAGATGTCGTCAACAAAGTATACGTGATATATATAAAACTAATTAAAATGTCAACACTGTTTAGCGATATCTGTATATGTTATTTGTTATATTATTATTGTATTATATTATTATTTATTATGATGCTTTAATTACGAGTATGATTATTAATATATGTAATTTAGGCAATGTATACATTACTATTTTAACTTGGTTTTCTGGTATTGTTTTGATATTATTATAAAACCAGTAAATTCGTTTTTTCACTACTACCTTTAGAACCTACCATTATTTATGTATTTTCTAGAATCGGCTCTAAAAAGTTAAAACAAACTACAGGTAAATTTTTAATTTAATTATTGTTTTAATGAATTTAGAAATAAAAGCTGTAGTAATTATTTAAAAATAATTAATTTATTGATTTTTATTGGTAATTTCACTAAGACAATAAACTTTCTTGCAATTTTGAAAACATGAGTCATTGGCAAAATAAAAAAAGGCTAATTCTGTTTCGGCCGACAATTTCCGTAAATTTCAGATTTCTATACAGGTAGCCGATTTCTACTAATAAAATAAGAAGTGTCCCGTCAACAAATATATTGCAATGTTGGTTAAAAATAAAATAAAAGTTTTCGATTCACTATTACAGAAAATAATTCATTTTGTCATGTCGGCTATACCGAACTGTTACTCAATTTGTTTTTACATAATAGTATAATTATTCTGTAACAAGGTTAGAATGAAAATTCGATACGAGTGGAAGATTCCGAACGCGAGCGTTAGCGAGCGTGAGGAATCACGAGTAGATCGAATTTTCATTCTAACCGAGTAACAGACTGTATTTTCTCCACGACCGGAAAGTATGAATCAAAAACAATTAAATCTGAACAAATCAAGTTATTTATTGAAACAATTATATTACATTGTATTAATATTTATATTTACATCTGACACTGACAGTTTTGAAATCCATGGCAATCTATGTATTTCGTTGAGCATAATTATGGAATATTCATTCTATCACTTGTTATAGAATGAAAATACTTGCAAAACACATAAAAAGCAAGTGTTTCAGAATAAATATTCTATCTCAAGAGTGAGAATTTTTACTTTCTATTATTAAAAATGATTTCGGAATTATTACATTCACAAATGGTCGTGGAGAAACTAATTCCTGTAAGTTGTATATCAGGTAAAGCAAACGACCTGTCAATCACTTGTAATCCTTAGGTAGTCGGCATTGTATTTATAAGTACTTCTAAATACAAAGGTAGTCGGCTTAGTGTGTGTCATTTGGGTTGCCTGAATTTCGAATATCTCCTAGATGTGAAATACAGAATCTACGACTTTGGATTATGTTTTGATCAAGATTCTAATTGTAAATAATTATTTAATAAAAGTCTCTCATCACCAATTTATTCTAAATTGCAATCAAATGTCTACTACGAGACGAAATTTTCAATTTGTTGGCGTGATTTTGATATATCAACACGGCATTAAAATATAATTAATCTAAATTTACGGTTATCAAATAAGTATAGGAAAAAAAACCTCTCGAAGGACTAATTCTATTGTAATTACCAATATACTAAGGCAAAGAGAAATTTTCTAAATTAATTCCTATTCTTGATATCGTGATCAATAGTTCAGCAATTTTGTGCTCTAGGTTCACTGTTCACCGCGTCTGTCCTAAGAAGCCTTAAGGCTCCTCTGCAGTTAAAAAAAAATCAGTTTCATGTATAAGCAACCCACCGAACAGTTCCAAAAACTAAAGCTATGGGAAGAAATATTTTAATCCTCCTATTGTGGTAATGTAAACAACCTTCACTGTTTAAGATTTAGGATTTAGATTTATGTTGTTTCAACAAAATTGTAGTAAAAACTTGATTCATTTTCAAAGTGATTTTAATAGAAAGTAGTTGTACTGCAAGTGACATTTTAGCTTCGAAAAAATACAACAATGATGTTGAAAACTTTAATTCATTAATTAGTAAATTGGTTGGTGAAAAAAGGATAAACTTATCATTGCAACTTTTATACGAAGCACGATGTAACGCAATGTAGCGTAATCTAATCTATTTTATATAAAAATAAATTATACAATAGTATTATTTTCTAAAAAAAAAATTGGTATCTTACTTAAAAGCTTTATCAATTAATGATTTTTTGAAAGGAAATACTATGTAATAGCGTATAATGATGTGTGTGATGTGAAGCCTTCGGCGATTAATAAATACCATTATACGCGAACAGGATACTATATACTTTTTCTATGACTATTTACTTTTCGTGAACATATGATGTCAACAACTTTTACTAATAAAATAACCGCCGCGCCGTGTACATACACATGCGTAGCTATTAGATAATAATGCAACTGTGAAATAAAAGATTTGCAGTTTCGGGATTAGCAGAAAGCCGTGAGTACCTAATGGGATTTGTAGTTTTGTTATTAGGCAGAACTATGCGATTTATGTCATAATTCAGCGGTTAGAATTACGAATGTCATTATTTAGCAGAAACGCATATGTAATGAAGAGTGAACGTATTATTCAATAGTCATATGAAAAATATGTATGGGCGATGAAAACGTTATTTTACTAACTAGAAAGCTGCTTATCATTTTATTTAAAACGTATTTACTTACAGTCTATAGTTTTTGCAGAGATCCGACGACCACGCACTATAAAGTCAATTTATTAGGTGTTTGATTTATAAAAAAAGAATAATCTTTGATTTAATTGTTTGGTGTTACACTTTTAAGAATTTTAGATAGTTTCGCGATTCAAAATTTATATATCAATAATTAAATTTAAAAAATCTTGTATTGTTTATCACAAAAGTGATAATAATAAAATTTAAGATAATCCCCTTAACCAATTAAGCGTTTTTTCTAATTTCAAATTTCTTATTTGTGCCTTATTGAATAATCATCGAATGGTTACGTGCAGTTTAGGCCCGTGCGATTTCAGCTCATGACGTCATTCGTGTTCTTTCAGCCCAGAGATGGCAGGTAAAAATAATTGGATGTATTCTCGGCCCAAGTTATTAGCATCTACTCAAACTGACAACAAATAACGATAATCCTCTTTTGTAAAAGAAATAGTTTCTCTTTCAGTTTGCGAAAGAATTCAAGTTTTAAATTTAACTAAAAATATTACATTTCGACAAGAAGGGTACGATTGACACGCTCATTTATTCCGTGTTTATTATTAGTAATAAAATTAAGGAAAAACTAGATGCAATGATTTTTTCTTTTACTTCAGATTTCTGTAAAAGTAAGTTAAATGTCAGTGATTTTCTAAGTTAACTTTCAAATTTTGGTAAAAATAAAATGTAACAATTTTCTGTTATTAATTTTTAGTTTTCTTCTTCTTCCTCTTATGGCCGAAGCCTAGGCCGATGGCCTGTTATACATTCGTAAGCCGAGACCTTTTAGACGCGGATCCGCTCCTCCAAATTTTTAGTTGACATATTATATTCCTTATATTCACGATTAGTAATTTTCTAATTTTATGCAGTCGGAAATATACAAGGCCTCTTTTTTACTTTACTACAAGAAAATTGAAAATACAAACATTGTAAGCTGACATTTCTTCCCTTGTACAATACTAATCCTAATCTCTACAGGGTCAGGTAAATTGCCACTTCGAGTAGGATGATTCACTTATGCAGTTTTAAGTAATTTCTTAACAAAAAGTATTGTTGGTTGCCTAATTTAAATTTTTTAAATCTAATTTTATAAAAAACAGTACTACATGTAAACAATGTGATGACGTAGCGAATGTGACTATTACGATACCTATTAAATGGTTTAAAAAAAATTAAATAGCGCAATTAGTTTTCAGGTAATTACAGTTTAAGGATTTTGCATAACTAATTATTTTAAAGAAACTAAAATTAATTTTTGTAAAAATAATTACCTAGCGAACAAAATGTAGACGGTTTATGCAATTAAATATATCGCGGCTATTTCCATCTCCTAAATTAAGCTTGTAAATACATTTGAAAACATGCTATTTTTACGTTACTTTACCATACTGCTGCAGAAGAACCTTAAAACCTAACAAGCATTTCTAAATGCAGATATTTTAAGAATAATCCTTTGTGTCAATCATTTTGTGATTTTTGGAACCAGCAATTAGAATAGAAATCTGTGGAGTCACCACACTAGATATTTCGATACATATAGTAAATAAGAAATGATTATATAATATAAAACATATCCATACATATTTTGTATTCTAATATTCTAAATAAGCATAACGTACATTAGGATTTTTATATGCATTGGTATTTTAAATCTCCAGATTAAATGTCCTTTCAATTGAGTAAACCCTGTAGCCAAATAACTTTTCTATGTTAAACTATCTTAAGAATTACGTAGAACTGCCATTTTTAAATCATTTTGATTGACAGGTACCATTTACCTCTCACAAAGAATTAAGGACCTATAGAAAGAGCATAAATATACAGTGTTTCCTTTTAAACTTTCTAAGAAAACATAATACTTACCTAGACTAGAAAAAAGTACTTTGATTGCTGCTAATCCAGTAATTCATAAATACAATGAGAAAGCGCATGCAATTGAATTTCTAAAAATTCGAAATATAAAATAATAGGCCGGCCGAACATTAATTAAAAATTATTTTTAAAAAAGGCAGTTATTTAATTAGTGTAGACTAAAGCCTGTGTTACATTATACTTTCTTCGTCTAGAAATTTTCATACTGGACGCACTTGTAAGAACTTGGACAATGTAAATCAGACAAAGATCAGTTAAGTTTTCATACTAGAAACGTCTAGAAATTCATTTCAAACTAGGTTTAATAATATGTCGTAACAACAAACAGCAATTTCACAAATTAAAGCATGTTTTGTTATAAAATAGAATGCCACTTTTTTATGGTTGCTACATATACAAATATTTTATGGCAACGATTAATTTAAGTAGATTTCTTTAGAGCCCGAGATTTAATTAACTATTATTTTCATAAAGATAATTTATAACACGCCTACAGATACAAACATCACTTTTGCCTCTTGTTATATACATATCCAATACCTAGCTATTCTTTGTTAGCACTAATATTCTTATTATTACCATCGACGTCATCATTATTAATTTTTATTGAAATTACCAATAGCTTAAAAAAGTACTTAATATCAAAAAAGTTAATTTGAAGCAGAACGTGAACAAACAGTTTTAAAATTTGAAGCACATCCATTTTGTTTACTATAATGTAATTTGTCCACTGATTTATTTAAATTAAACTATTCTAAGTGAAGTCTAATTTAAAGATTTTTCCCACAAGGGAGTTTGAAGGAACAGAATGTATAACTATTTACGATCTGACCGCCAAATTTTCATTCATACTCTCGCTCTTTATCTTCATATTTAGAATAATGCAGCAGATATTTTGGTTATTTCTGGAAAACATTGTTAAAAGATATGTAGCAGTGTATCATTTTTAAGAGTTGACAAAATTATGCAGATAAAAATATCTAAATTTTTAAAATACAGTACTTAATTATAACCAGCCACATATTTCTGCTCGAAATGGTTGTGGATAAATTCAATTAAGAAGGTATAGGATTTTAAAACTAACAAACTGTAATTTCAAATGTTAACTAATTATTAACGCTTGTAGTTATTTTAGAGTAATGCAGATTAGTTAACTTTTAATCGACGTATCGGAATAGTCTTTGAACAGCTATCAAGGGTGTTCGAAACATAACCGTAAATTTTAACTAAAAATTAACGCTTGTGGTTATTTTAAAGCAATATAAATTGGTTAACCTTTTATCGACTTGTTAGAACAATCTTTGAACGGCTGTCCAAAAGTCAACCCTTGTGGATGGCTTTTAAGGCTCATGTACAACAAACTGTACGCCTAAATGTTAACTCTTATGGTCATTTTTAAATAATACATAGAGGTTAACTTTTGATGGACTTGTCGGGATTGTTTTTGAAAACGCGTCCAAAAGTTGACCACTGTGGACGGCTTTTAAAACACACGTACAGGGTGGCCCATTTTCGATGTTTTTAAATGGGAAGTACCCTTAATATCGGAGATAGACAAAAACTGATGTCGGAGTCCAGGGCTCCTTTTTGATGCAGGTTCAGTTCCCGAAAACAAAATTTCGCTATCTTTTGTTATTTTTTAGTTATAGCCCAAAATTCAAAATTTGGCCATATCGAAAACTTCAAATAACTCTCTTGGTTTTGAAGATATCCAAACGTTTTTGGATATCTTCAAAACCAAGAGAGTTATTTGAAGTTTTTTTTTTACCGTTGTAAAAACATTCTACAGGCACTTTTTCAAGTAGAATACGATAGTCAATTCAGATATCTTCTAATTTTCATGTTTTAAGAATTATGACATAAAGTTGGTATTTTTTAAATATAAGTCGTAGTTGGCCATGATACCATTAAATTGCATATTTTCTCTGCTTTCCGAAAATATATAGTTTATAGGGGTTAAATGCAGTAACAATACCTTTTTTGAACAAAATCAGATTATATTATGATGTTGTTAGCAATTAGTAGGCCATGGTTCATGATAGCAAAACAAAAAGTAGTAGAGTGGTTGCATGTGACGTCACTAGGTCATCAGCTGAACTCTTGTAGGGTAAACAAAGGGTAGATTTGTATGCATCGGTATACTAATTTTACCAAAAAGGAAATATTACATATTACAATATCAAACCCAATAAAGATGTGTTTAACCAGATGATGGATGGTTTAACCCACATAATTTTGAAATTTTCAGTTACTTAAAATTTTCCCCACGGTCAGTTGATACGAACGTAATTGAAAATTTTATCGTGAATTAAAAAGAGTATTAGGGAACGTGATATTTCCCAGAGAAAGCAGTTAGAGAAAAGCTCTCTAAAACAAGAAACTAAAAATTTTGCCAGGTTATACGTAGAAACTTGTAAAATCTCCATATGTCAAGATAATTAAAAGCTGTTAAAGATAACGCGAGATTTTCTACAAAATATTAAAGTAATTATTTAGTTTTGTTAACTTACAAAACTGTCGTTCATTTTGAATCGGGCGCGTTATTGTGTGCCTGGTGACATCACATGCACCCGCTCTATTAGCCTTTGTTTATTGCTATCATGAACCATGGCCCACTAATTGCTAACAACATCAAATAATCCGATTTTGTTCAAAAAGGGCATTGTTACTACATTTAAACCCTATAAACTATATATTTTCGGAAAGCAGAAAAAATATGCAATTTAATGGTATCATGGCCAACTACGACTTATATTTAAAAAATGCCAACTTTATGTCATAACTCTTAAAACATGAAAATTAGAAGATATCTGGATTGACTATCGTATTCTACTTGAAAAAGTGCCTGTAGAATGTTTTTACCGTTTTTGGATATCTTCAAAACCAAGACAGTTATTTGAAGTTTTTGATATGGCCAAATTATGAATTTTGGGCTATAACTAAAAAATAACAAAAGATAGCGGAATTTTGTTTTCGGGACTTGAACTTGCATCAAAAAAGGGCCCTGGACTCCGACATCAGTTTTTGCCTATCCCCGATATTAAGGGTACTTCCCATTTAAAAACATCGAAAATGGGCCACCCTGTACAAACTGTAGTCTTAAAAGTTGAGTAAAACTTAATCTCTGCGGTTATAAAAGAGCAATCTTTTAACCACAGCTTTTATTATTAATTATAAATTAAAGATACAATAATGACTTTTTAAAACAACTTGGAAAATAGTAATTTACATAAAATTCAAGAAAGTATTTGAACCACGAAGTTGGGTATTTCAGGCATTACAAGTAGATGCTTTTAAACTTGCTTTGCCAAATAATGACCGACTGCAAAAGATAATCTTAAACCGTCTTTGTAAAACACCATTGTGACAACCTTTCAAGATTACTTTTGTTCATTAGTATTAAGCGTAACTGGCAATGTTACTTTTAAGACGCCCATCTGTATTATGTATCAAAAAGTTAGGTACAGGTTAATATTTCTGGTTGTTAAAATGGCAGATATTTGAGATAACTTTTTTGATATAATAAGTTAAACTAGGAGCACACTTGGATTTAGGTAGGCTTTACGGTCGAATAAAGAACATCTGTGGGATAACCTAGAAAAGTAATCTTAATCGGTTAAGAAGTGGTTACCTTCTAGACAGTGCTGGTTAACTTTGGCTGTATGGGAAAGCACTCGGCGCGTGTTTTTTTTAAGTGGTATCCCCAGTATATGGAAAATACTTATTGTAATTATACGTGTTGTTTACTTCTTTTTGATGTTGATGGTTTATCTATAATCTCATTGGTGATCTTATCGGCACTTTGAGCATCCTGCTCCTGTAATTCGGATTCAAAATTCACCTCCATAATATATTATGTTCTTGGGAGAGGAGGCCCTCTATTTGCGCGTCGATTTCTTCATCATCGCCTAGTTCTTATATGACTTTTTCAGCATTCGAGCAAGCCTTTCCCTGACATGATCCACACACTACTGAACACTGCAATCCAGCCTTTTGTGCATTTTCACGAAATGATTTTCAGTAACTCTTGAGGAGTGGCGTCTTGTAGTGTGGGTATCGGCATCAGTCCATTTCTTGTATTCTTCCATCCCCAGTCAGTAGGAGTCTTGTCACTTCCGTGCCACTGCTGAACTTGTAGGTATGTACAAAATGAGTGCATACGACTTACGAGCTGCTTCTTCCGTTGGAGGTAAGGACGCAAGATTGAACAAAATTTTCGTTATACATTGCGCAAAACACTTGTATCATTCGTTACCTGTTTTTCTCAGGTATAAACACACAGGGCAAGTTCAATACGAATATAATTCAGTTAGATAACTTAAAAACATGTATTGATAGCGTTTTATTATTAATTATTAAATAATGAAATAAATAGAGAATGGCAGATATATGCGCGCTTTCAATATCTGTAACCAATCAATTAAGAGAAAAAAGTTTCGGATCTTTTTTGTAGACAATTTTATTTACTTTATTTTAAATAACTTGATATCTTGCTCTAAAGTTAATCCAAACCGAGATATTCACGAAAATCTATAAAAATGTCTTTTTTTTCACGTGGTTTTTTCAATATGGCGGCAAAATCCGGGGTCGCTAGACCGTGCAAAATTAGTATGCCTTTTTGAAGGTCCAAATTAAGAGAATAAAATTCATTCCAGCTTGCCACCATTTATTTCCACAATAGCCTCTTTTAAACGCCCTGCCGACTGGCCTATAGGGCGTTATTTTGTATATAAATACTATTTGTTTCCATGGATACAACTTTATAATGCCCCACTGTCACAGTGAAAATTAATGACAGCTCAAATCTAAATTACAAAATAAATGTGAATTAGATAAGAAAACTGGTAGGACATCAAACGTTGAAGGCACCACGGGCATTATGAGCTAAGCACCCTCGATTGTTGTACACTAACAATCTTGGGCGCTTATTTTGCTCATAATGCCCTTGGTACCTTAATAACTATTTTGAAACAATAACAGAACTGAGCACTATCACTTATTGCTAACGATAGCAAATAAGAAATGCGTAAACGCAGCTCCATTTATACGTAATAAGGGCTACGGTAATCAATTACGTAGAAATGTAATATGTAAAGAATTCCTTAATTATCTTTATTATACATAGCAGATTAATAATAGAAAGTTAAAACAGAAAATTGCGGAAAATTTAATAAATTAACGTTGCCCAAATAAGGGAATACTTTATTCATCAATAATGTTTTTGCCATGGGCGACAGAAATAAATTTTTGTAAATCGGTTTTGTGAATTTTTGCGTGTAATCAAAACCTTTCGATAAAATCTTCAGGTTTTGTTATATTACCAATACAAATTTCTTTAATTCTTAGTAGAACTGGATTATCCAGTACTACCAATAGGAAATTATAAATAAGAAACTGGCGAGCATTACTCGCACTCAAATTAATTCAGAAATTGAAATGCAGAAATCCAAGGAAAATACAAGCATTTTTTAAATCGTCTAATCCTCTGCGTTCCAATTGAAGTGCTTTATTTGACATGAAAAGCTCTCCTTCTTTATACATCTTACATCTAATTCTTTACATGGTCCCACTAAATTACGAAAATAAATTTTCAGTGTTGCAATTTATTATTTTTACTGTTACTCTAGCGGAAGTTAAAATGCATTCATTGCATAAAAAACAAAGAAGAAGTCGTATAATATCACCAACAGTGCAAGAAACTTTTAAGTTTAAATAAAATAATTAGTTTCTTGTTGCTAATAATTTGATTTGATTCTACCTTTTCATTTTTTTACGTTTCAAAACTGTATAAGTAACTATAGTTTTTCTGTCTGTATTATACTTATTAATATTTCTTTCAAGTAATATTATTAATTTGAAGGGCAAAAAATTAAATAATTTCAAATATACCAGTATTTTCCCAAGATACAGATTCCAAAAACTAATATAATCCTCCCTATAAATATTATTTTTATTAATTGCAGTTGTAACGGAAAATACTAAAATTACGATAAATGTAAATTTAAAATACAAATTTGAAAAGGATGCAAGTACTGTAAACATAAAAACAGACTTTTCAGGGAGTTACGAAAACAAATCCGATAAGAATAATAGAAAGTAACAATGTTGGGTTTTTCCACAGAGCCAGGTAAACCTGGTGGGTGGGGCATGACTCATAGGTTGCTCTCCTTTGTAAACAAGAAAGAACATGTTTCTCAGGTTGTCTAACTATTTTTTCTATCAGGCGCAATGAAAAAACCTTGCAGGTACGCCGGAGCTGTCCTTAGCCCCCTTAACATCAGTAACTGAACCACTTTGCTCGAACTTTTCAATTATTCGTCGAATTGTCGATGAATCGGGTACGTTTCGCCAACCGAAAATTGTACGCAATTTGCGGAGTGTCTCTAAAGAACTTTCCCCGTTTTTGAAATAAGTTTTGACGATGATAACGCGTTGTTCGACAGTAAAGTGATTCATTTTCACTAACCGCAATGTCTCTAGATGACAATTGAGCTATTGCTATTGCAGGCGTTGCCAACCGAAGGGAATGAAAATGGCGTGCAATTTAAATTGTGCATTCTTACTGGGACACCCATTAGAAGCTACATTTCTCCACACCAACATGGATTTATGGCAAATCGCTCCACAATATCCAATTTATCATACTTCACGCAGTTTGTATCAGATACGATTGATGATCATGGTCAGGTAGATGTAATCTATACTGCCTTTTCAAAAGCGTTTGATCTCAGCTTGCGGCTCGTTATTAGCATTCTTCGCATCTTATCTGGATAATAGATTGCAATATGTGACATATAGCGGATACAACTCTGAATCTTTTGTGGCATCATCAGGTGTTCCGCAGGGATCAAATTTAGGTCCTCTGTTGTTTGTACTGTTCATCAATGATCGACCAGAATCCTTGACGTGCGAAAAATTATTATCTGCGGACGATTTGAAGATATTTTGTCGTATTACAACGCTAAAGGATTGCGATATCCTCCAAAAGCAAATCAATCTAGTTCAAGAGTGGTGTGAGTGTAATAATCTTTTTCTCGATGTTGCTAAATGCAAAATTATTGTTACCTATACCAGGAAACCTCAACCTATCACTCATCGATACATATACTTGTAACAATTTACAGTTAGCAAGATGTTCCGGAACAACAGATGAAGGTATCTTCTTTGATGTAAAACTGAATCTCACCGATCATATTCAAATAAATTATAGGTCTTGCATGAAAACTTCGGGTTTCATATTTAGAAACTGCAGGTCCTTTACTAATTGTTTAGCCTTAAAAACATTATGTGGTTCACTTATCAGATCAAAATTGGAATTTGGAGCAATTATATGGTACCCCTATTATGAAATTCATAAAAGTATCTTAGAAGCAATTCAATAAAAGATTTTTGAAATTCTTATGTTACAGAATTGATGGTCATTATCCTGTACATGGCATTGACCAACAGCTCTTACGAACAAGATTTGATTTACAATCTTTAGAATTTAGAAGAGTTATTATTAGTCTAACCTTTCTATATGTATAACACGCTTATAACGAACTCACTTTTAACGTACATTCGGTTATTACGTACTTGAGAGCTCGGTCTCCGTAGGATACGTCGTGTATTGTTCTTTTACAAACGCACTTCTTCTTCTTTTACTACGGACTTCTTAATGCATAATTTCTTTTATAACGTACTTTATTATTAAAAAGTGTAATCAGCAAAAGTCGCATAATAGTTTTAATCGCAGAGTACACAATGCGGGTATTCCCCGGAGTTTAAGAAATAGTTTACAAGACGAAATCCCATCATGTATGTACTCAGTCGATTGTTAGCCTTTTTGTCACGTACAATTATATAAACAAACTCTCATAACAGATTTTATTAAATAACCGAGTACCTAAATATAGCCTACGTATTATTATGTTTCTGAATACAAGTACGCACGATGAAAGATTGCCCCAAGGTCGGGTGCGTACTCGTCTAATTTTTAAATTGCCAGGCCAAGGAAATAGCTGATATCAGTGGTATCGTCGCTAAACTGCATCACATGTACTCCGTGAAAAAACAAGTTTTTGAAATATTGTTTATTCAGTGAAATAATGCCGCATTGTGTAGTTTAAAGATTTATAGAGTAATTAAAAACCATTAAAATGCCATACAAAATATTGTGAATTTCGAGGTGACTCACATTAGCTGTAGTTGCGCACTTTCTTATACGACCCCACTGGGAAAGCATCATAAAGCATTTGTGAAAATATTCTTTTAATTTAGTGCATTTTTTTTAAACGTACTTCTTTTATAACGTGCCGATTGTCATGGTCCCGACGAGTACGTTATAAGCGAGTTATACTGTAAACTGTTACACAATAACATTGATTGTATAAAGTTTGTATCTCTGATAAATTTTCACGTGCCACGTGTTACAACTCGTAACACAATAACTTTTTACTGTTCCACTGCACGCACTAATATTTTACTTAAATCGCCAATACAAGTAATGCGCAACAATTTTAATAGAATAGCCGCGATGTGTGATATTAACCACTGTACACATAGATCATTAAAAAAATATGCTGAGAATTATTTCAATTTTTTGTAACTCAAGTAAACTTATTAATTTATAAGACATATAAAATGTGTTTCAATTCTTAAGTTAGTTATATAATTTCTGTTGTTAGCATTATGTTAGTAGAATACCGTGTTCTTAATATCTATGTGATAATTGGGTATTATCCTGTAATTGGAATTTATTTTTTCTGTTGGGCAATAAATTATTATTATTATTATTTTTATCTCTTGTTTTCACAGCGGAAATGCTGGTTGTTAAATCAATCTATGGAGAAGCCCCTCAGCTTAACAAATAGCGAAAAATTTACGTGTAATGTGGCATGTCTGTAAAATTACCGCACGCTGCATAATAGTAAGTAAGCCCAAAGGTAGCTTTGTTTTGCTTAAGTATTTGCTGAAGTTGTTACTCACTACACCATCAACTGAAATTATTATTGGTGCTATATCTACTTCCTTGAGTTTCCAGAGATTTTTTATTTCTGTGGCTAAGTTGAGGTATTTATCAACTTTTTTATGTTCCGTTTTTATAAGGTTGTGGGTCAGCGGTATAGCCACATCGATGAGTAAACCAATTTTTTTATGTTTATCTATTAGTATTATGTCTGCTTTATTGAAATCGACTGTTCTATCTGTTGTGATTGGCCTGTCCCAATATAGTAATGCGTTGTTGGACTCCAGAACTGCATTCGGTACATATTTATATTACGGTGGATAGGACTGAATAAGGTTGTATTTTATGGCAAGCTGTTGGTGAATTATCTTTGTCACTTGATTGTGGCGGCCTAAGTAGGCATTCTCTGCTAGTCGTGGGCAACCCGCGGTGATATGCTTCTACCAAGCTGACTACACTTTCTGCATATATCAGTCACTGTTGACTTCAAGATATTTTTCTCATAACTTCTGGTTTTAATAACTAATAGATAGCATGAAACCTTCAGTTTCTGGATATAAGGTGCCTTTCTTCAACCATTTAACACTAGGATCTTTATTTACTGTGGCATCAGCAGTGGCGTAACTATGGGGGGGCCCAGGGGGCCCGGGCCCCCATCAAGATCAAAGTTATTAATCAAAATTTCAGTTAGAAAAAATCGATAATTGTAGGTATCGGCATTACAAAAGCCACCCAATATGGTAAATTTGAAAACCAAACAGTGGAATGGGCCCCCTACAAACTACATTTCTGGTTACGCTACTGGGCATCAGCAAGCTGGAGTGCAAATTTTCCATGAAGAAGTTTATCTTTTCAAGACCTTAAAGCATCAGGGACAGTCGGCTGCTGTTTTTCTAGGTCCCGTACACTTAAGTTTAAAGGGGTATACGATCTATCGCTTTCCACTATTTTCTGAATTCTTATATCGACATGGGCATGGAAATATTTGCGTATATTAGATTATTATTATTATTTTTTTTTTTTTACAAATCTTCCTCGGAACGTTTCCGGCTTTTGCTGTTGTGACAGAGAGGAAGTTCGTCCTATTCTGTCACACATTCGAAAATGTTCGCATAATATGGCAGGTCTGAAGTATGACCGTCATTTGCATAATCTTTAAAAGATTAGGTGGAATGTCTAACTGGTGTAGATAGACAAGAAACTTTTTAGTTACAACCCCTGTGACAGAGATAATAATGGGTATTATTCGGACACTGGTTAACCGCCAGGTATGTTGTATGTCTATTGCCAAGATCTGATATTTCGTTAACTTTTCTGCTTCTGTCTTTTGCAGGTTCGTAGTAAGCGGGCAACCTATATCGATTATAGTAGCTTTCTTGTGTGTTTTCTCGATGACTACTATATCGAGCCTATTATAGTCTACAGTCCTGTCCGTGATTATAGGTCTATCCCAGTTAAGCACAACATCAGCTGATTCTAGCACGGCACTAGGTACGTATTTATAGAATGGTGGTGGATTATCAAGTAGATTATATTTCAAGGCTAATTGTCTGTGGTGTATTTTAGCCACTTCATTATGTCTCGTAAGTCTCGTCAAGTAAGCTGAGTTGGATTGTGATGGACACCCCGCTGTTACGTGTTCTATTGTCTCTCTAGGTAAATTGCATAATCTACAAACATCTGTTATTGCACCGTTTTTTAGTATATGCTTCTCATAATTTCTCGTCTTGATGACCCAATCTTGTGCGGCTATTATGAATCCCTCAGTCTTGGGGTGCAAACATCCTTCTTTTAACCATAACAGCGACGATTCCTTATCAATTGCAGGATTATTAATTAAGTTGGGATATCTTCCATGCAAAACTTTACTCTCCCAGGCTAAATGGTATTCATCACCGAAGTCTTCCTCAGGGGCAATTGCTTCGGCACTCTTAAGGTTAAGAGTGGTATAGTTATAGTCTGATTCGACTATGTGTTGTAGGAGAGAATTGTTAGAGGCTTTAAAATAATCTCTCATGTTTCTAATTTGCGACTTGCACAATTTAGAGATATTAACTAGTCCTCTGCCACCTTCTGCTCGCGGCAAATATATTCTCTGGACAGCGCTGTTTGGATGGTGCATTTTAAATTTAGTTAGAGAAGTTCTTGTAATTCTATCAAGTTCTTCAAGATCGGTGTTTGAATACTTAAGGATACCAAACGAGTACGTAAGGGTAGGAACAGCATAGGTATTTATAGCATTTATGAAGTTCTTAGAATTTAGTCGAGTGTTAAGTAGTTTGTAGAGTCTATTCTTATACACAGCCCTAAATTCATGTTTTAATTGGGTGTGCTTGATACGTCTGTTTTGTTGAATCCCCAGGTATTTATAGGTTTCTTCCTGATGAAGTTGTTGGAAATTCCATTCCTCTTCCTGCATCTGCGTATCCTTCCCCTTCAAAAGATGGATTTCTGAACATTTATCCAGCCCAAACGACATTTTAATATCTTCGCTGAACATTTATACTGTGTTAATCAAACGCTTATAGTGATGTTGGGTTTCAGCATACAGCTTGATGTCATCCATAAATAATAAATGACTAATTCGAGAAGCGTTATCTTTTATAGCTAGTCTATATCCCAGATTTAGGTGTGTTAATAAATGGGACAATGGGTTTATAGCTGGACAAAACCACAAAGGACTTAATGTGTCACCCTGGTAGATGCCTCTTGGGATTTTTATGTTTGCTGAGATGTGGTTGTTAACGTGAATTTGTGTTTCCCAGGTGTTCATTAGGCATTCTAATAGGGCAACAATCCTGGGGTGTATTTTATAAATTTCTAATACTTTTAGCAGCCAGTCGTGTGGAATCGCACCTTTAATACATCCTTTTTGTTCCACACTAACAATATTATTTTGTTGGCAATGTTCGTAGATTTTAAGGTGCAGGAGTGGTGTCAATAGTTTATATAGAGTTGAGAGGCAGGTGATCGGCCTATAATTCTTCCGATCAACTATATCGCCCTTTTTTGGGAGAAGGTAAGTAGCTAGAAAGTTCGGGATGTTTTTAGGGTCTTCCAGTATATTGTTAAAACAGTTTGGTATAAAAGGATGCAAGGTAATAAATTGCTTCAGCCAGAAGTTTTGTATATGGTCAGGAGCTTTCTAATTTAATGCATTTTTTAGGCGAGCTTTAATGTCGTCACTTGCGTTTGACATCGGTGGTAGTTCACTTAACCTTTCTTCTATTTTGTTAAGCCATATAGATTGGTGGTTGTACGTAGTTGGTTCGGACCATAGTTCCTCCCAGTAATTTTTAAAACGTTCTGGGTCTACCACTGCGTTGGCCGTTTGCGGAGAGTTGTTATTTTCTAATTTCCTGTAGAAGGCTTTCTGAGTGTTTTGAAACTGTTTATTCTGTTCTTTGCGTTTACTAGTATTGTTATAACGTCGCAATCTCGCTCCCGTAGCTTTGATCTTTTGTCGTTGCTCATCTTGGTAAAGAATTAGTTTTCGTTGCAGTTCGCCATCTTTATGCGTTAATCCACCCTTGCGTAAGATGCTGTTTAGTTTTGCTTTCACCCTCCTACTTTTGTTGTTCGCGATATATGCCTGTATGATGTTAATTTCAGTTCTCATACAATCTATGTTCCTCTCGATACAAACTTGCCAATCAGGTTTTCTTTTTAGTGAGTTATTGTTGGCAGGTCTTCTTTCGTAGACCTTCTGACCATTGAGCTCCGTGACAGTAGCTGCTGCTGCATAAATTAAGGCATGTACAGTAAGGTGTAGAAGTAATGACTACTGCACCTTGCAATATGCAGCCCATCTGTCACCATTCCGGCAAGGTAAACAATTATTGCGTAAGGTGTAGAAGTAATGACTACTGCACTTTGCAAATATACAGCCCATCTATCGCCATTCCGGCAAGGTAAACAATTATTGCAGAAATAGAAATTGTGCAGTAGTCATTACTTCTATACCTTACTGTACATACATCTGATAGATGATTTAAATGTTCAACCATTTCAGTTAGTGTATCATTCACACGCTTTACATGAACGTATACGTATGTTAGTTACTTGAAGACAAGTTTAGGAATAACGGGTCTATGATGCGGATCAGAATCACGGTATAAATTGAAGTATTCCTTAATCTTTTCGCTATACTCCCTTAAATCAGCAGGTTATTCATTATAATGGTTCATTTCTACGACTTCTTGTATGTCATCCATTTCCTCATTATTGTATAATTCATTTCCAACTTCCCTTCGCAATTTGTCTATTTCGAGTTGGGCGAGGTACTGCTTTTTAATTATCACGTTTTTTCTATCTGCTAGGTTTTGCTCCGTTAATGCAAGACTGGTATATTTCTTGACAAATTCGGTATAAAGTCTCTGTCTCCAGCCAGGCAAAGGTTCATCTCTACACTCATTTATGAGCAGGTAATTACGAATGACGTCAATATTCATATCTCCGCTCCATTTAATCCGTTTAGCTGTTCCAGGTTATCTGGAAGCGCCCGTGCCTTCTTGTTGACCGGTTCGCCCTCCAGTGAGACTTTGTGGTCTACCTTCACCATTGTTGTTTGCAGACGCGGTTCTTATTATTGTTATTATTATTATTATTATTAATTGTCCATTAGGGACAGATGGTCTCTCTGGGAAGCCCTCCTTCGTTCACCCCGGGGATAGGACAGAACCTAGCACCCGATCACTCACGTTGGAGGATTCCCAGATCTCCAACAGGCTCTACCAACTTCAGGGCGGGTGACTCATCATACCTGGCATCACCTGTACGGCTCTTCCACGTGCTCTATCCCAAACCCTGGTGATGTGTGAGCACGCATTACACCACCTCGTGCGCCCTCGCGATGTGGAGGGAGCCAAGAAGAACGACTTTTTGTACTCTACAGGTCAAGGAGGCCGAAACTGACCTGCATTCCGGGATGATCTCAAGTTCCCGGACATAGCTTGCCTTTATTCCGCCTAGGACCCCAATAATCAAAACGACCAACTTGACTCTATGTCCTGGATACAATTTTCCAAGTTCGGACAGGAGATCTCTATACTTCTCCCTCTTCTCGATCTCCTTAGATGTGATGTTAGGTTCTGCTGGACAAGAAAGTTCGATGACATACAAACATTTAACATCTAAGTCCAGAAGGACTATATCCGGCTTGGTTGCTGTCTCGTGGTGGTAAATGAATAATTCCAGTGTATACGGCATCTGGTATTTTCCACCACGGACTCGATCTCAACGGGGACATACTGTTTTACAGGTGCATTGTCAATACCGTAAGAGTGCCTTAGATGATAATAGAGCACCCCCAGGGCTGCATTGTGTCTGCTGATGTATAACGACACAGCGTATGAGGGGCATGCTGACAATATATGCATAAGTGTCTTGAAATGGGCCTTTTCACGCTCTAGAGGCAGTAGGAAGATGTTCCTGAAAGACGATATTACGATACACCAGCGTGTTAAGCACACCATCCTGGCATGCCAGTACAAACCCCTCAGTCTCGGACTTCAGACCGGCCGACTTTAAGAAGGCGAAGGTAAGTTCTCGAGAAAAAACCTCTCGCTCCACATGACGAAAGAACTGGGAGTGTATCGCCTTTCCCATATGTTCTCTCATCAGACGATCGTATTCTGCCTTCTTCGTTCTTGAGCTGACGGTTGTCACATTCTCATGGAGATTAGGAGCACCGTCGGCTATATACCGATCTGGTGAAAGCTCTTGTAGTCCGAGCTTTTCTGCAGCCCTGCGGGACGCTTGAAAAAGAAAGGTCCCGTTCCTCGCTTGCTCATGTGACCTGACAAACAACATGAGCGGATCATTACCTCTTAATACACGGTGACATGTATCCAGGACGACACGATCGTGCAGACACTCCAGGCTTAAAAGACCCCTTCCTCCAAGATGACATGGGAGGTAAATGCGCTGAACGGAGGACTTCGGATGCAAACTACGATTGATCTTTCTGGTTTCTCGGTCGAGCGTTTGTAACTCTACGACGTTCCACTTCGTAACGCCGAAAGAGTACAGAAGAATCGGGACAGCAAGCATATTCGTCGCGGCGACCTTATTCTTACCCGACAGTTGCGATCGCCAAATCTGTCGGAGACGCGATTTATACTTGCTGCGGATAGCCTTTTTTTACAGGGGACCCATCCTGCATGCCACTTTGCTGGATGCCCAAAAACTTGTATGATTCTCCAACATCTAGATGTCTCACGATGTTCCCATCTACCAGATGAACATCTTCAACCTCATCCGGTGGTCGGCCTCTGTTCAGATGAAACACAGCGCATTTGTCCATCCCCAAACTCATGCCGACCGCAGTACTATAGGTAGATATAGTGTCAAGGGAGCTCTGAAGGTCTCCCCTGCTGCCGGCATAGAGCTTTAAGTCATCCATGTAAAACAAATGGGTGACTTTATGCCGACGTCTACTGCGCGGCCCGGCCATGTAACCTCTGCCTTTCCTGAGCTCGATCGAAAGCGGCAATAGCGAAATGCAAAAGAGAAGCGGACTCAAGGAGTCCCATTGAAAAACACCGCGCTGAATTGTGATCCACTCTGTGATCCACTTGCCGGATCTTATGGCAAATTTTGTTTTCCAGAGCAGCATCGGACTTTCTACACATCTCGCTATATCAGGGTGGATATAGAGGTCTCCCAACAAGCGAATGATCAACTCGTGGGATGTGGTATCAAACGCCTTCGCATAATCCACCCAAGCCATTGATAGGTTGCGTCTGTAGTGAACTGCATCGCTGCATATACAGCGGTCTGCTAATAAGTTGTCTTTGCAACCTGAATGGCCTCGCTTCGATCCTCGCTGTTCATATATGTTTTCCCATACGGGAGCAATAGGGCTCAGGATACGTTCGTATAACACGCTGGTGAAGGTTTTATATAGCGTGTTGAGGCAAGTAATTGGCCTGTAGTTTTGGAGTCTGGACAAATCTCCCGATTTCTGGATCAGCACAGTTCTGCCTTACCCCAGCCACTCTGGGATGGTTGCGTGGCCCGAGATGAATTGGGTGAACACCCTCGCGAGATGAGGGTGCACGGACGGGAAGGATTTCTACCAGAAATTCTTAAGGGCGTCAATTCCTGGGACCTTATCTCCATGTCCGTCATGGGGGGGCATTCTTCGGCTTGCGAAAGATGTTCATCGCAATAGTGCCGGAACTGTGCTAGCACGGAAGTGTCTCTCACTGGGATGGCATTCTCCAGAAGGTCTCTATAACGTTAGCCGAAGGTGTATTGCGAGGAGCTTCATTTTTTGAACGAAAAAGTGAGGAAGGATTGGAGTTGAAGATGTTATTCTCCTTAATCTGTTTTACTTTGTTAACTAGCAAAGCTAACAAAGCTCGAACTCTATCTACTGCCTTTCGCTTCATAAAAATTATTGTAGATAGGTTGAGCGTGTGATGGTTAGCGCGAAACCTGCTATTAATGCCCTTAATGTTTGATGTAGGTCGGATAGTACCCTTGATAACATCCATCACGCATTGTATCTTAGATGTCTCTCATCGTGTTGTTGCGTACAGAACATAAAACAATGGCGGCTGCATATACAGCTCGGCTAACGTCCCACAGATCGTGGTCGGGGATTAGATAGTCCCTCAGAATGCCATGCATCTGGGCCAGGTCTTCGGCTCTCGGTCTTACTTTCAGGTAGACCTTGAAACTGCGGTCCTCGATCTTGCCGAGAGCAGCTCGGAATTCGGCCAAAAGATCTCTTTGAGGAGTAGGCTCAGTAGAGGCAGGAGCGACTGTTTCCTGTTGCTTTACGCGCTGCTTCGACATTTGTCGTTTGAGGGCGGCTACCTGGTCCCGAAGGTTTTGTTGGGACATAAGTTAAGCTCCGGATGGACCTCACGCCACAGAGAATGGAGTCTTGACATGTAGCCCCTCCTCCTAGGCGAAACTGCCTCGAATAGATTAAGCAGCTCCTGTTTCAATTCCTGCGTCCACACATGACGACGTCGAAGCGCGTTTCTGCCGGTGCCAACTTGATTGGACAACTCCTCCGAGGCTGGAGGCCCGTCGTGCCCGGCAATACAGATTCTCCCAGTGTAACGGAACCGTGTATAGACCAGTCGGGGGGTTGTCCCAATCTGGCCGTTCTAGTGAATTTGCAACTTCCATTAGCTTATGCCAACTTCTGTCACTGCTACCCGCGACAACCGCTTCCCTAGAGTCTGGGGTAACTTGACTTGACTAGACTTGACTCATTACTATTATTATTATTATTATTATAGCAAAATTATATCACAATATTCAACTCGTATGTTCCAACAAAATAAACAAGATGATTATTGGGAAGAACTGCAAAAACGTAATACTGGTGGGAGATACGAACGCAAAAATTAGAAATGTTAATGAAGGCCGAGAAGAAGGAGTGGGAAAGGAAGGAATCGGGGAAAGAACTGATAATGGTGGCAGTTTTTGGATTTTTGTACTCTAAACAACCTATTAGTAGGGGTAACATTTTTTCTGATAGGTTAATCATCAAAATCACAGGTCTAAGTGGGAAACCCTTTAACAAAATTGATGATGTAACCATAGAAAAAAAGATGTAGAAATTGCCCACTAGATGTGAGAACAATGCACAGAGCAGATAGAGGATCCGATCATTCCTTAGTCAGAGCAAAAATAAGAATTAAACTAAAAGCAAATTATAAGACTCATAAAAGGATAAAATATAATACGCGTATACAAGAATTAAATATTGATGAACTAAATATAGAACAGTTGTGTGAAAAATTAAAGAAATGTTAAAGAAAATAGCAGAAGGAACAATTGGAATAAAAAAGAGGTTGACCTTAAACACACAAATATTAATAGAAGAAAAAAGCAGGCTTAAACAAAAAATACTATCTGCAAAAACATAGAAAAGAAAAGAAACACTATCGTTTATCATCATTTATTAATGGAAGCTGAATTTGCAGCAAACAGAAACGGGATTATATAACACAGCGGTGTTTTTAAGACCTGGTAGCCTTCGGTGCAAGTACCCGCAAAGGGCCCGGACGTAATTATATCACCCCCCCCTCCCCGGCACCACACACACACACACACACATACACACCTACATGCATAACGTAAATAAAAATCACATAAATAATTAAACTAGAATATTTTTTAAAGTTCAGCTTTTGATTAATTTTTTTGTTAAGCCTTTATAAGCACGATTGAATATTAAATACATAGTACATATCTGACTACATCAAATACAACTCAGAACTCAACACAAAAGATTATAAGGGAATGCCTCTTCTAACTTTTAATAGATAAGATTTTTTTTACAATACTGTCTAAATCTATATCAATCAATAACGGAAAAAAGCGATTATTAGCACTCAAATAAAAATAACTACATAGTGCATAATCTGTAATATTTTAAAATCAGAATTTTTTTATTAGCGGTTTAGGCCTTTAGGGGCCCGTGTACAAAAGGCCCGTCGGTGCGAGGCACCGGTTGCACCGACGTTAAATGCGCCCCTGATATAACACCAAAAATGTCTGGAAAAAGAACTATAACAACTAGTAACATTAAATATAAGAAAGGAACGACGCTTACGTCACAAAAAGAAATTATTGACATATGAGAGATTGAGAAATGGTTGAAATGATTTAAGGAAATTTACAAAAATACTAGCAGTTGTAATATTATAGTAATACCAAAAATGATGTTGAAGAGAGTGAAGAAGAAGGATTAAATCTAAATATGAATAAAATATCAGAAGGAGAAATAGTACAAGCCATTAAACAACTAAAAAATGATAAGGCGGCCGGATTAGATGGCATTCCAGGGGAGCTGATTAAAGCAAGGGCAAAAGCAGTGGTTCAAATTACTGAACAAAACTTTGTTAGACGAAAAAATTTCGAAAAAATGGAGAGAAAGTCTTATAGTCAAAGTACCAAAAAAGGGCAATATTGCAGAATGTAATAATTGGAGGGCAACTACAATTCTAAATATACTAGTAAAATCGTAACAAAAACAATACTGGGAAGATTAAAGGATGCGACATTACATACGCTTAGAAATAGTCAAGCTGATTTTAGGCGGCGAAGATCCTGTATAGACCACAATACAAATATAACGAGTGGCAGAATAAAGTACATATAGGATTTATTGATTTTGGGAAAGCGTCCGACAATATAAATAAGGTAATATATGTGGCAGTTACTTAAGGACTATGAAATGTCAATAAACTACATCAAACTTATTAAGCTGCTTTATGACAATCACGGCGCTTGTATAATGGGCAATGAAGAGAAGTTGCACAAATTTGCAGTAGAAAGTGACGTTAGACAAGGCTGCATTCTATCGCCTTGCATTGATTAATAATAATCGATTGGTAATGAGAAAAACAGTAGATAACAAAAAATAATTAGTGGGATTTAACATGAAATTCGAAGATTTAGAATACACAGACGATGTCTGCATAGTAACCGAGAAAAGAAACCATTTACAATAAAAACTAAATTTATTAAAACTGGCAGCAGACAGTTGGTCTAGAAATTAAGACAAATGAGGCAAAGACAATAAGAAAAAATACTGTGGATAAAACTGAAATAGAGTTGGAAGGAATAAGTAAGAGTAAGAATGTTAAAAATTTTGCCATTGACTGAATGAAGTCTCTCTCTCTCTCTCTGTCTCTCTCTCTGTCTCTCTCTCTGTCTCTCTCTCTGTCTCTCTCTCTGTCTCTCTCTCTCTCTCTCTCTCTCTCTCTCTCTCTCTCTCTCTCTCTCTCTCTCTCTCTCTCTCTCTCTCTCTCTCTCTCTCTCTCTCTCTCTCTCTCTCTCTCTCTCTCTCTCTGTCACTCTCTATCTCTCTCTCTCTCTGTCTCTCTCTCTCTCTCTCTCTCTGTTTCTGTCTCTCTGTCTCTCTCTGTCTCTCTCTCTCTCTCTGTCTCTGTCTCTCTGTCTCTCTCTGTCTCTGTCTCTCTCTCTGTCTCTCTCTCTCTGTCTCTCTCTCTCTGTCTCTCTCTCTCTCTGTCTCTCTCTCTCTCTGTCTCTCTCTCTCTGTCTCTCTCTCTGTCTCTCTCTCTCTCTGTCTCTCTCTCTCTGTCTCTCTCTCTCTGTCTGTCTCTCTCTCTCTCTCTCTCTGTCTCTCTCTCTCTCTGTCTCTCTCTCTCTCTCTCTCTCTCCCTCTCTCTCTCTCTCTCCTCTCTCTCTCTCTGTCTCTCCCTCTCTCTCTCTCTCTCTCTAATTAAACACAAGAAAAAACTATAGGGAATGTTCAAAGATAATAACGTAACTAAACGAAAGAAAAATGTAAGGTTTAAATTAACCCAAATCGTAATTAAACGAACGTAGACTCTCGGAGGGTTCGCAAGAATAATTCTTAAACTAAATTAAATAACTAACGAACACGGATAAGAGTGAGCTCACTTTAGTCGTTGTCGCAGCTATAAAAAAACATAATAACACAAAAGTAAATAATAACAATGTCCTGCGAGACCTATCGGTAACCACAAATTCAATTACGACTGAATAAAAGAATAATAAATTAAAAGAAAAAAATAATTGACTAAGTTGAAACACGAAAATTTGAATATTCCTTTACAAAGTAAAAATTACAGTTCATAAATTGACGTTGCTGTGACTGCAACCACAATGTTTAAATATTCGCACTGGAGTACGATTTACTAAATGACGATTGAAAATTTTACTAATACTTTGAATTACAATGCAAATTAATTACGGTAATATTACTAATAAATAAATGCTTCTAATCAAATTTCTAATAACACAACTTACTAAAATGTTTGGATGTCTTTAAATTTAACTAATATACTGAGATAACCTCAAAATCAAATCAAGTTTATCTGACCTTAAACCTCTTAACATGGGGTCTTAAGGGTGGGTTTTAGTTAAAATATTTTTCGTTTTTAAGTATTTTGGGCTGCCTGACTTAAAAACAGCCAAGACAGTGGGAACAAATGATGGAACGTTTATGTAAATAAGATTATTTTACTACTATTGTGCGCACTCAAAACTACTTAAGTATTTCGAAGAAGGATTAAATCTTTAGAAAATAAACAAACACCTTAAATTCCTTTAAGGGATATTTATTACTTTTCAACTCACCGAAATCTAAAAGAGAATTTAGTTAAATTTTTTCCTTCAATATTCTTAAAATTGCAATGTGATTTAAGGGCATGAATAATTCTAGGAATGCTAATAGGCAAATGGCTAGTGTAAAATCATTATTTGTGTTAGTTACCTGGCCACCAGGTCCAATAGACTGACCTCTTTGCTGTTGTAAATATATTTTAATTCTTTTTCAAAATGGGTAGAAAATCAGTGCATTTATTAAAATGCCCGCGTTTAAGTGCAAATATGTGTAGCTTAAAATATAAAATGAAAAAGGCTCGAGCTTCGAAAAAAAGTGAAATAGTGAATGTTGTGCCTTCCGAGGAAGTAATTACCGAAGCGGTCGAATTTCTTCTAAATAGTGACCTCACAAATCGACTAAATGACGAAACAGTCGATAACTTCAGTTTTAGTTCGGAAAGTTCTGAAAGTTTTCCGGAATTAGAAATAAACAATGACAAAAAGCTAGAATCTAGTGAGTGCCTATCGAAAGGCATTAGCGGGCGACGAATTATTGACGTTAATTATTTTTTTAAAGCCCTAAAGGAATTAAAGCACGAACGATTTGGTTGTTCTTTCTTTGATATGGACCTTATCAGTGAAAAACGAAGAGGGTTTATGTCGATATTTACTTTGAAATGTGCCGTTTGTAATAAAATCAATACGATTTCAACTGAAAATCCAGAAACTACCGGAATGAACATTAATTTATCTGCCGTTTCCGGAATCATGTGTATAGGTGCAGCATATCCTCAATTAAAAGAATTTGTTTCGGCATTGGATATTCCTGCACCGTCAAGTGCTACTTATACAATATACCATGAAAAGGTTTCTGAAATCTATGACCAAGCTGCCACTGAGACAATGAAAAACGCTGCTGAAGAAGAGAAACAAATAGCGAACGATCTTGGTGACATTGATAACGAAGGCCATGCTAATATAGCGGTAGTGGTTGATGGAGCCTGGTCTAAAAGATCTTACCGAGCTAATTATAACACTTTATCAGGGGTAGCGTGTATAGTAGGTGTTCGTACAAAAAAAGTGCTGTATATGGCAGTAAAAAATAAATTTTGCATTACATGAGCACGAAAAGATCTGCACAAAAACAACGAAACCCCTAAACATACATGCTACAAAAACTGGAGTGGAACTTCGACTGGTATGGAAGCTGCGATAATTGTTGAAGGATTTCAGAAATCTATGGAATTATATGGTATCAAATTTATTAAAGTAATAGGAGACGGTGACAGTAGTGTCTACAAAAAATTCACAGATTTCGCAATCCTTGCAACCATCGGATACATTGGAAATGATAATGCCATATGTAATACATAAAACATATAAACTTACCTCAGTTACGACTTCGACATTGTGGAACTATCACACCTCTGAGAGTAAATTAAAAAGTGGCCTTTTAATGTGTCAAATCTAGTTATCAAAGCAACATTTTAACGTGAAGGGTGGATAAAGTGTTGCTATAAACATTGTATCCACACTATCATGGTGCTTTTAAATTAGGTTGCTAGCTATTGTTTCATAAAGAGATTTTATTCGCTCAAGGACATTAGCTCACTCGGCTGCGCCTCGTGAGCTAAACTTTTCCTTTCCTGGATAACATTTTTCTTTATTCACTCACGGAACGCCGAGTGAGCTATATTCTTAAATAGTGGCGGTGTGGCCTCTTTAATTCCTGTAGAAAGAAATATTACACGTTTTTGACCTAAAATATCCTAAGGCGCCTTCAAGACATATTGCTCCCTCCTCCTCCCAAAGATAGGTACGCCACTGGTACCATAAATAGCGATTAAACTAAATAAATAAAAGATAATACATATTCAATCAGTTTGTACCTGTTTGTAATACGAATACGACTATGCGTATTTCTTTCCACTTGCAGCAGTTGTCTATTCTTCTTACGCAGTTTTATTCGTTTAGTACGAATGTTTGGTGATCTCATACCAAACATTATTGTTGGATCGGATGTCGAAGTGCTAAACGGCACGAAAAGAAGGACATTAATAATTTGATTGTTGAGCGGTCGAGTTCGAATGAGCTTTTATACTAAATCTTTTATACTAACGTTGCTTTGTTTTTGTGAATTAAAGACTTTGACACTGAAACGATCGAAGCAACTTTCCCACATTCAAACTTTTCGTGTCGTCTTCTATTGTTTACGTTGGAATATTTTCGTCCACATTTCGAACATTCAAAGGCGTCAAATCCTTTTTAAACGACACCAAAAATGCATCTAAAACACACTATAAACATACGGTATCTGCCTATGTTAATTACTCGTGAATGCCGTCATCAACGCGGTGCGTATGTAGACTCAACAAAACGTGCTTTTCTTATAAACTCAATTGTTACATATTTGGTTATTCAAAACACATTAAGACCGCTTAATGTTTGTTATTCTGAGATCATCGGGTTGTACCAACCGTTTGATGTGCCGATGTCGCAAAACGTACTAAAAATCTTGTAACTTTGTTCAATAAGCGAGCGCATAAACATTTCCAATGTTAAAATTATTGCAATGCATGCCTCACGGTCCTTTGACGTTGATCCAGAAAATAGAATGCAGAAATCACATCCTGTGTAATTATATGAATAAAATCAGAGAATGCGTAAAACAGACAGAAAGCCGCCTACGAAATACAATTTCCGGAAATTTGCTTAGATTTCGAACTGCAATAACAAAATCTATTGAGTTTAGAAAAAAAACAAGATTTAACACTGAACTTAAAAATTAAAGAATTAGAACGCGATATCTTAAATGGACCTTATCATATTTTGGGTGATCATACCGGGTGTGCAGACCGTAATTACTTTTGTACAGGTCCAAAACCTGGAGAAATAAATATTGTACCAGATTTGAAAAAATGTGGGATTTTGGAGGTGATCTTGAATGCAGTTCGTCGCGTGGCGAGTCATTCTAATAGCCTTATTTTTGATGTAACCAATAATTCGGCCGAATTGTATAATTCTCATGTGGCAAAACTTGTAGGGGGTAAGCGAGTTAATTTTTCGTCGCGGCGATCTTATCAAAGTAGATGTCAAGCTGCTGTAGTAGCACATAACGAAGTTGGAGGTCTGCATCAGGTAATACCAACCACACTTAATAAAAATCCTGGAATGTACACGTTGTCTTATTGCAAAAATCAAAAAAGAAAGCTACAGCTTCGCAGAGAAAAGAAAACTCCAAAAAAACGGAAAATCGCACCCATGCAAGAAGCAGATGCAGATTATGGTCCGGATGCTGCTGAAATTAAGTCGGATATGCCAATTAAAGATCTTCAGCGTGCTAAGCAAAACTTCTTACACGATTTATCATCATTTCATACAGATGAAATTTTTGAAGAAACTTCAGGTCAACACAGAAATAATCCTTGGTATGAGGAACAACGAAAAAGAATAACAGCATCTAATTTTGGACGCATCTGCAAGTTGCGCTCGACAACATCCTGTGCGAATGTTATAAAATACACATTATATCAACAATTTTTTGGAAGTGCTGCTACTCGATACGGTGTAGAAAATGAACACAGAGCCGTCAAAACATTTACAGAAAAAACAAAAATGGAAGTTAGGTCGTGTGGTTTGTTTATCGATAAAGATTATCCCTTTTTAGGTGCATCACCTGACGGTTTAGTGGACGATGACGCATTAATCGAAATAAAGTGCCCCTATAATGCGCGACTATGTACTATTGAAGAAGCAGTTGCTAGTAAAAAAAATAAATTTTGTGAAATCGATGAAGGCCAAATAAAACTAAAAAGAAATGACAATTATATGTTTCAAGTGCAGGGACAGTTAAATATAAGTGGGCTGAATATTTGTTATTTTGTTATTTGGACTCCTAGTGATATTTCAGTAGAAATAATTAAGAAAGACGTACTCTTTTGGAAAAAAAAAATGCTTCCCAAGTTAAAACAGTTTTACCTGGAGGCGCTGTTGCCAGAATTAATTGATTCGCGTTATGCTCGAAATTTGCCAATCAGGCAAACATATCTAAAATAGTTGTAAATAGTTTGTAATATAAATATTTATGTATATCAAATAATGCAATTATATACATAGGGATAAAATGATTGTAAGTTATTTCAGAAATGAAAATTTAAAAAACTTACAAATAATCAGTATGTTATATACCTACTGTCCAGTAGCATTTTTTATTAGTTGTATATAAATATTATTTTAGATTAAAAAAACAAAGGCGAAAATAAAACGTAACAGTATTAAAACAATATAGCTATTATATTTGTATTGCAATTAAAAATTAATGTTTTTTCTACTAGTGATAAGTAATTTAGTGTATAAACTGTAAATATTTGTATTTCTATTTGTTATTATAGCAGAATCATTTATATATCACAAATAAAGAGAAAAAAAAATTATATTTCCAATACTGTTATTTATAGTAAGTACACTTTTTTGACGACTGTCAATCGAAACATTGACGTTTGAAAATTTTGAAATCAGTTTTCTTGGCTCCAAGAATTTTTTCAAATGAAGCAATGGTGGCTCACTGAGTTAGTCGAATAAACTAAGTATGTTTTAACCAACCGAACCAATCTGTGTTCTAGCATAAAAATATTTCTAAAATTTTGATACAGCTGTTAGATACAAAACATTACAACAGCGAGCGTCCTAACAAAAACTTATTGTTCCATTGTCTTCCAAATATATAAGTTTTACTTGAATCAAGCAATTCAAAATAAAAATAATGGGTATTTGTAAATTAATAAAAAAATATTAAAGAAAAATTCCGATTTTTAACTTTTTCAAATAAATGCTTGAAACTTTGCATATGGCCCTAAAATTAAATTTTAAGCAACTTTTTCAAATAATTTTCTTCGATATCTTGTCATCTAACCCACTTCTTGCGACTGCAGTATTTTTTTTTAAATTTGCCGCCATACCAGTGGTCACGTCACATACCTCATTCTGCGTATCCGATAATCTAAGATATGCAGAATCGATACCCCAGAAAAATTTTTCGATACTCAAATAATAAACATTTTTCCCTATATGTTGTGGATTTTTTATGGGTCACTGTACACATTATGCTACAGCAAAAGAGGCGCAATAAAAAAAACATTGTCCACAAAAAGAAAAATCTGATATTATTTAGTTTCAAAAGCGTTTAAACTCCATAAACAGCAAAACATTTGGAATCTTCTGCTTCTCTGGCGAGATGTTATAATCCTCATAATCCGGAGCTTAATATTTCTAGGAAATGATGAGGTAAATGTTAACTGTGTTGCCTAACTCTTTTTTCATTTATGGTTTTGATAGTGAATTTAAAAAAATATATTTTAAGAATTACACTTTTATGAAACAATTCTAAAAAAGGGTCTATACACGTAAAACTTCAGAATGAATAATACTTTGCTGCTATAGAAAGAAAAATTGCATTTTTTAAATATTTTGGATTTGATGTTTGAAAATATATATTTTCTTAATTAATTTATAAAATTCAAATTTTCGTGAAATTTGATTTTTTCGTACTATAGCAGCAAAGAGCAAGGATGGTTCTATGTGTTTGTGTATTGCACTTTATTTCAATATACTAACTATTTTAGATATTTGTGAGTTAAAAGCACTAATTTCAGGTATTCGGGCTGGTACTAAAATCCCCCCTTAAAACGTATAGATAACGAACTGCAGAACAGGAAAATCCCAGGCTAATAAACGTATCTTCTAAATCACAGGGTAGAATAATTTCTTCGGATTAACGAATTACGAATCCCTCAAAATCGTGATGTTGAACTAACAGGTGCATAACAGATGTTTTCTACCAACGAACACGTTGTTCGTACATGAAGTACTACAAGAACGTACTAAGACGCACTGCCAGAAAAAGGGTTGAAATACAACGAATACCGTAAGAAATCTTTAAATAAAACCAATGCATTACATACCAACAGATGTTAAAATGCCCTAAGAAATGCTCCTATCAAAATGGTCGTCGAATAGTTAAATCCCAATAAAGGTTTAAAATGGTAATTCAATATAAAACTCACTAGCGTTTCAAATTCTCTAAAGGCCTCTAAGGCTAACTAAACCATTTTATATAAAGTCGTACCTCGGATCATCAAACTAATTTGCAACAAAATTTCCTAAAGAAAAGCCAACATAAAATTTACAAATTCCCTAAGATTAAAACCCACTAAGTGAATACCAAAATAAGAAGAGGCGTGACGTATGAAATAGCATTGTATGCAACCATGCAATCTTTAGATGTAACTGGGAAGTCTAAATATACAACTAACTAGACTAAAGTAAATCCGAGAATTTACATAAAACAGCAAGCGAGTGATTTCTACTGTAACACTCTCTCTCCTCCTCCCTCCCTCTCTCCCTCTCTCTCTCTCCCTCTCTCTCTCTCTCTCTCTCTCTCTCTCTCTCTTTTCAAAATGTAACTTAAACGTCCGGAAGCTGCCCATGCCATTCTTACTCTTCTGTTTACTTCCACAGTCCGATTTTCTTTGGTTAATCTTATTTCTTGTCCTAAGTATATGTAACTTTGTACCTGCTCTACTACATCATTTCCTAATATTATTTCTCTGTTTTCTTCTGTATTGATCATAACTTTCGTTTCCTTCCTATTAATTTGTAATCCAATTTCTTTTGACTTTTCATCGAGCTCTTGCATCATTGTTTGTAGGTCTTCAAAATTATCGGTTATTAA
Organism: Melanotus villosus; assembly: GCA_963082815.1. Classification (NCBI taxonomy): domain Eukaryota; kingdom Metazoa; phylum Arthropoda; class Insecta; order Coleoptera; family Elateridae; genus Melanotus; species Melanotus villosus. The sequence continues at coordinate 18,368,335 of OY720427.1, forward strand.
TAGGTATTGTATCATCCGCGTATCTGAGATTATTTAACCGTTCTCCATTTATGTTCATTCCTTTTTGTTCCCAGTCTAGTTTCTTAAAAACATCGTCCAGCACTAATGTAAAGAGCTTCGGCGATATAACGTCCCCTTGTCCCACTCCCCTCCTTATTGGTATTGAGTTTGTGTCTTCATGCATTCTGATAGTGGAGGTCATTTTTTCATATATGTTGTGTAGTAATTGGCTATATTTAAGTATAATCAATTCTGCAGTTTTGTAATGATTTTTCTACTGCCCATATTTCCACACTATCAAAAGCCGTTTCGTAATCTATTAGTGCGAAATACAGTGGGAGGTTATACTCGGTGGCTTTTTCAATTAATATTTTTATTGTATGCAGATGGTTTCAGGTGCCGAAATTGGATTTGAATCCCGCCTGTTCTTTTGGGCTGGTAACCGTCTAGCTTGTTAGTAAATCCCTTCATCGTTATGATCCTAGTGAGTAATTTGTATAACTGTAAGAGTAGCGTTATTAGTCGGTAGTTCTCAAATCTTGTATTGTCTCCTTTTTTAAACAGTAGTTGTTTGGAAAAGACATATATATCATTAATATTCATATTAATCAATGTGCGTTTTTTAGGTTACATTCAAATATTATTTATTGCACGACCAAGTGTATATTTTTGAACTCTTATTCTCTGCTATTTCTTATCCGTCACTCGACCATGGTGCAGTCTCAGCATTTTTATCACACATACGTTCAACGCGGAATGCACCTCGTGGCGAATCTAGTTAGTGTACCTTTGACATGTATTGACAACAGTCGTGTTTTGTGAATATCAAGAAAGTTCTTTAATTAATGTTAATAAATCAAGTAAAACCTCGTGTTAATTCATCCATCAACTCAGTTACAGCCCACTGGCTCATTTCACGAACATTTTTTGGTCCTTCGAGCCGGATAAGTTCCGAAATTCGTCATTTAAATAAATCTGAAAATCGATCACTTGCATTGATTTTCGATTATTGACTTTGACTTTCACGGTGATAAGTGTGCAACATTTTTTAAGTTTTCGTGGCATTTATAGACATTATAATGTCGAAAAAACTCGTGTGTTGTAATTTTTGCTGAATGAAAATGCAAGCTTTTCGTCAGTGGTGGCTCGCATTTTCAGTGACATTTTTGTAAAATAAAACATTGAATTAGTGTGTGCATCGACTTTACAAGTTTATCAATTACAAGATTGAACTTGTAACAACAACGAACATCTACGAGAGAGAAAGCAGATATTCACGGAGTCGTCGAGTTACTTCGTCGACGTGATTACATCATCGCTTACATTCACACTCTCTTCATCACGACTAGCAAACTGTGAGTTCGTTCCAACTACATTTTATCAGCGGAATTTTAAATCGCATTAACTGTCTGTATTTTTGCTTATTGGTCAATTTGTTATAACCGTCAAAATGGCTGACCATGATGCAATCATTGAACGTCAAAATAAACTGTTCGGTTTTATCAATCGTACTATTGAGAATTTAAACAAGCTAGGCAATGCTAACATAACGAGAGGCGTATTTAGAGTGAGAATTAAAAATCCTAACAAACAATGGGAAAAATGTAAAGGTAACCATGAGGAATTGCTAAGGTATGAGGACCGTGAGAAACGCCCCTATTTTACTCAAAATCAAATGCAGTTAGCTAAAGCCAGCTTCAACGAGCAAATGGGTACTCCTAGACAACAACCTCCAAGAGTAGCTCCAACAATCGCAATGCCACCTGAATTTAAGCCCTTCGGATCCCACAAGAACTTCTCGAAGCTTTACGTGCGCAATCACGAGCTCAGCCTCTTATGCAACCTCACACGCAATTGCCGCACATAAATTTTCCAAAATTTGACGGAAATTATACAAATTGGCCATATTTTCGAGGCCTTTTTACGTCTCTTGTCGGATCGAAACCTAACGTACCACCGGTAGAAAAAATCCATCATCTAAAAACCAGTTTAGAAAAGAAAGCCCTTCAGTTGCTCAATAACTTAGCAATCAGAGACGCCAATTATCAAACCGCTTGGGACAAACTCAAAAACAAATATGAAAACAAACGTTTGCTAGTTGACGCCCACCTTGCATCCCTCGTTGCAATTGCTGCGGCGAAATCCGAATCTGCAACAGAACTAAAACGCATTCTCTAGGCGAAGGATGCACTCGAATCCTTAGGCAGGCCAGCCGATGATCACGTAGATTGGCTTGTGTACAAGACCACCAAGCATCTTGACCCTCAAACAAGACGCGATTGGGAGACCGCAAACGGGGCAGCCAATGACCCCATCTCTTTCGAGGATTTGCAAAAATTTCTCGAAACTCGTATAAAAGCACTGGAAGCCATTAACGAGAAAACTCCCACGATCCCATCAAAACAGGTTTCACAACCTAAAAACTCTTTTCCCTTTAAAAAAGAAAAATGTGACGTGAGCTCAAACCACGTCGCCACTACGAATTCACAAAATTCGTCAGGTTCACGCAAGTGTTCGCTATGTTCGCAAGAACATTTTATAGCAAAGTGTGATCAATTCAAAGCATTTAGTCCTTGTCAGAAAAGGCAGACCATTATTTCCAAAAATCTTTGCCTAAATTGCCTAGGCGCTCACAAGACCCAAGAGTGCAAGTCGAAGTTGAAATGCTTTAAATGTTCGGAAGAACACCATACAACGATTCACGGTGTTTATTCTGGTGGTTTTTCATGGCCTCCCTCGCAGACAATGAAAGAACAAACAGCATCTGCAACCCTGGCAACCTCTGATTCGCCCACACAACTCTAGTGTACTCAAACAACACTAGCGCAAGTTGTGAATCACTCTTCATGTACAGATCCCAAACCTTCGCTTTTGGCAACAGCTTACATTCGAGTTATTGCAGAATCAGGCTCAGCAAGCTACACCTGAGCTCTCGTTGGCTCATGTTCAACTGACAATCTTGTTGCTGAATCTCTGTCCCAGCGACTGAGATTACCCAGACGAACAGCACAATATCCAGTCAGTGGAACCGGCAAAAAACGAACTTGCACGACACGTGGAGCAGTGTCCTTCGAAGTGAAACCCCACTTTGACTCGGATTACAAGCTTCCAGTCAACGCATTCGTAGTGAGTGATCTAACTCATTTTGTTCAGAACTGCCAAGACGACCAAATCAAACTGTCGCACTTGCAAAACTTAAACTTCGCCAACCCAGATCACTCGTTCTCACAACCAATTGGGGGTTGTTGGCGTTGGATCGTACACTAGAATCCTCGAAGAAGGCATCCGCAATGGGCCAAGCTCTAATCGCGCAGCAAACATCACTTGGGGGGATAATACTCGGTGAGTTACCTACGGACTACGGATGTTGAGCCAGCTCAATGGAACACTCTCGTGATTCACCAGTGTCACATTGACACACAACTCCCAGAGCTTCTTCAAAAATTCTGGGAACAAGACGAAATTCCAATCAAGTCACAGCACTTGAGTGTCGAAGATCAATTCGTCGAGGACCATTTCAAGAGAACACATTCTCGCGATCCAGATGGCCGATACAGAGTCTGCTTACCAATTAAGCAACTAGAGAGTCAACCTGGCGACTCTCTGACCTACACGCATGTTCCAATACATGGAACGCCGCTTTTCACTTAACGACGAGTTACGTAAGCAGTATTCCCAATTCATGGACGAATACGTTGAATTAGGCCACATCGAGAAGGTGGACTCTACAAACGAGTTTACTCTGCCTTCAAGGTCGTTTTATTTACCTCATCACGGTGTCTTGAAAGCCACTAGCACAACCACAAAATTAAGTATTGTGTTTAATGGGTCGCAAAAGACTGACCTGGGGACTTCTCTCAACGCTCAACTCTGCGTTGGTCCCAAACTTTTAACAGAACTTCCCGAAGTTCTGCTCAAATGGCGATCGCACAAGATAGCCATCTCAGCGGACATGGAGAAAATGTACCGACAAATTTGGGTACATGAGAATGACCTTCAACGTCTCCTGTGGTATGACCGTAATTCCAATACAATGGCTACGTATCGTCTTACCACTGTTCCTTTTGGTCTGGCTACTTCTCCATTCCAAGCTATCCGCACTCTCCATCAATTAGCAGACGATGAACAAGAAAATTATCCAGTCGCTGCTAAACTTCTCAAGACTGACGCTTACGTCGATGACGTCCTATCAGGCGTAAACGATCTACCCACTGCACTTGTGATCCAAGAGCAGTTGATCAATCTCCTCAAAGCGGGCGGATTCTCCTTGAGGAAGTGGACTTCCAATAGTACACGTATGGTAGATCATCTCCCAGGTGGCATGGTTGCCCAATCCAACTTGAATTGGCAATCAAGTCCAGCTTATAAAATGCTAGGGTTAACCTGGCAACCCGATGCTAACCACTTCATCGTCAACGTGAAGACGCCAGAGTTGCCTCCACAAACCACGAAACGGAAAGTGCTCTCCATGATCGCACAGCTGTTCGGCCCTCTAAGCTGACTAGCCACAGCGATCGTGACAGCAGAAATCTTTATGCAGTCACTATTGCAACTCGAACTTGATTGGGATCAGCCCTTGCCAGACTGCAAGGCCGCTAAGTGGAGAAACTTCTACTCCCAACTGGGCCTACTAGCAAACGTCAAGATACCAAGGTATCTCGGACTCTCGCCATCTAATCGTCTCTGCGAATTACACGACTTTGCAGATACATCAGAGCAAGCATACTCGGCTTTATATACGAGTATCAAACAACGAAGACTTTTCTACAGTCAGATTAGGGGCATCTAAAACCAAGGTCGCACCATTGAAAACCATTACCTTGCCAAACTCTCATCAATGGTGCAAGCTACACTCAATTTACAGCAGTTACCTTTACACTTGCACTCTGATTCAACCGTCACTCTTCACTGGATCAGAGGCCAACCTGCTAGATGGAAAACATTCGTCGCAAACAGAGTCTCACAAATTCAACGACTCGTTCCCGATGGTCACTGGCACCACGTCTCATCCGAAGACAATCCCGCTGACATCGCCACTCGAGAACTGGACATGTCAGACTTCATCAAACGGGACGATTGATGGAATTTCTCGGCCTTGTGCCTCACTGACGTCATTCCATGCCCCACTTCCACAATCATCCCTTCTGCTGACCCTGTTCTAGAAGAGAAAATAATTGTTACTCACCAAACAATACCTATCAACCAGGAACCATGGGACCTTATCCAACGATACTCTCAACTTACCAAATTATCCTCTGTAACAACCTGGATTTTACACTTTGTGACAAAGCTTGCCAAGCGCAGAAACATCAAGTTAAACACACCTGGGTTTAACAACGCTGTATCACATTCAAGGAATGTGTCACCTCGAGAACTTGAAAACGCCAAACAATTTTGGATTCATCAAGTTCAACAGCAATACTTTCAACCAGAGATTGAGCGATTCAATCACGATTCTTTCTGCAACATCAAGGGACCCCTTGCACGTCTCACATCATTTATCGACGACCATGGACTTCTACGCATCGGAGGTCGTCTGAAACATTCACTTCTTGACGCTGATGAAAAACAACCAGTCATTCTCCTTCGGGAATCTTTTTTCAGCAGTGATCATCCACCGTTATCATGAAAAATTTCTTCATGGTGGAATTCAACCTACCCTCAGCCTAATCCGTCGCAAGTACTGGATTTTAAGAGGACGCAGCGTAGTGAAGACCATCATCTTCAAATGCGTCAAGTGCTGAAGACAGCGCAAAGCTACAGCTCAACAGCTGGTGGATGACTTACCGAAAAATCATGTGACTCCATCAAGAGCTTTTTTCAACACTGGAGTCGACTATGTCGGACCAATCTGGCTACGAACAACCAAAGGACGTGGCCATAAATCATACAAAGGCTACATCACAGTCTTCGTATGCCTAGCCACCCGAGCCATTTATCTCGAGGTTGTATCAGACTACACAACCGTATGGTTCATCGCAGCTTATAAAAGATTCACTGCAAGACGAAGAATTTGTGCTACATTACGTAGCGACTGCGGTACTGCACTTGTAGGAGCAGATGCCGATATGGGAAGACTTTTTAATTCGGCAAAACAAGAATTACGACAAATTGGGCATCTTCTCGCTCAAGACGGATCTTTAATCCACCTGCAGCTCCACACTTCGATGGGATTTGGGAAGCAGGCGTAAAATCCGTCAAACGTCATCTCAAGAGAACTATAGGTGAGTCTACACTCACTTTTGAAGAGATGAGCGTGTCTCAATTCACGCCCACTTCAATCCCTAACGGAAGACCCTGACGACTTGTCAGTTCTAACACCTGGACACTTCCTTATCGGAGGTCCTCCAGCGACGATTCCTGAGCCCTCTCTGGCTGATACATCAGTCATTCGGCTCTCACGTTGGCAACTCATACGCCAACAATACGAGCACTTTTAGCAGAAATGGTCCCACGAATACCTTCATGAGCTTCAAACTCGCTCAAAATTGCAAACCCGTGAGCCACAAGTCCAAGTCGGCGACTTGGCACTGCTCAAAAATGAACTACAACCACCTTCTAAGTGGGTTCTAGCCAGAGTCCTCGACGTTCGTCCCGGACAAGACGGACTTGTTCGAGTCGTGACAGTACTCACTGCCACTTCGACCTTCAAACGACCGATCGCCAAGCTCTGTCCGCTTCCAAGGACAGACGAAAATGATGACATCGCCTGAAGATACATGTGCTTTCCATTATCTCAGTGTTAATAGTGTAAAGTTACTGGTCTTTAAACTTTATTCATCGTATAGATGAAGGCGGCCGGAATGTTTGGAAAAGACACCGTTAAAGTCCGCATCATATGCTACAACCTTGATATTTTTCACGTTTTCCTAACATAACAATATTTTGGGTCATTCGAATTTATTAAAATCCGAAAAGACCCGCAAAGATGTAATACACTCAACTGCCAAAGGAAAAAATGTTTCTAATTGGATTTTTTCAAAAAAATTTCAAATATGCTAATAGAATTATGACATACTTGATGCAAAGTAGCTCTAGTTTCAACATTTCACAGCCAAATTCGCTTTAACCATTTTTATCACAGTACAAAAGGTCATTTCAGTTCAAAAATGCCATAAGCCAAAATTTTCAAATCAATTTACCAATTAATAGACCTCCAGAAGAGTTCTGTGCGTGACGCGGACAAGGGAACACGTGTTTCGAGCGGCTCTTGCTGTTTCGGTTAATTTCAAAGAGTTTTTCTCAGAAAACGCGATTTGCTAAGGGTTATAATTACAAAGTGATATAATGCTCCTACTTGAGTATCAAAGTAATAATAGATTGGCGCGAATCATAATAAAACTGAATAAAAAAAATAAATTTCAAGGCATCTCTTTTGTAAAGAAGGTATACCAGAAGACTCGCCTTATCAGGGTCACCTGTGCTTATTAAAATGTATGTCCGGTATTGGTACCTAAGTTAATCTTCAAATAGACTTAATCACAATTAGTTAAATGACAGCAGCTGTCAGCAGTTTTAATAAATAGTGGATATTTAAGAATTAATCTAAGACATACTTAATTCTTTTTCATAGGATTACTCCGATAGGACGAGTTCTTCTAACACTCGTTATAAGTTAAAAGTGTATTATATATTGCTGTAAAATAACAATAACATTACATTACAATAATTAATAGTACCCAAGATTTAAATTTTGTACGCGCCTCTTAACAGCAAAAAACGCCATGGATACCACAATCGGGAAGGCGGCGGGGGCCAGGAAGCTGGTGCCGTTTCAGGTAGAAAACCCTATTTAAAGAACGGTCACAAAAACGAGGACCGCTAGCGTGCAGGGTAGGGATTAGAACATTTGAAATATGTTTACAGGGTAGCACTTAGGTAAATAGGAAATAGAAATCCAATAATAACACCTAGTATTACAAAGACTAATAGGCAATAGGGGCATGCGAATGGTACATATGTGTACACAAACCAAAAGTAGGGTCCACTCAAGAAGGAAGCTCTGGACTTAAGAAGAAAAATCGCAAGGTATGTGAGGGAAAACCAAGAAAAATGCAACTGCAGCTGGAAGAAAATATCAAAGATCTGGCCTACAAATACGATCATCTGATCACCCCTTCGGCCTAGCCATGCAAATCAACGCCTACATAAAAGATTGGGGAACAGAAGGATTTTGGAGTGGATACGCTTCCATTCTCGCAGTGACAGACGTCTTACAAACGAAAATAGAAACGCGACAACAATAAGAATAGCATATAGGACCTCAATAAACGGCTCGAGAAAGCACTACGTCAGCGTACAAGCGGTAGAAGGAAATAATAGTGAAATAATATACACGCAAAGCGGGAACTGGAACGCGGATATAGAAAAGCAACTAACAGGAATATAACCAGAATGGTACGGCTTGTCCCTACAAACACAACCATCTTATAGGCAAATAGAAGTGCCAATATCAACAGAAATGAAGATAGCCTCGTGGAATGTCAGAGAAGCGCGAAGAAAAACGTGAAGAAATAGACAGACTACTAAACCAAAAGGAAATCACCGTAACACGATTGCAGGAAACATACATGACCACAGGGAAGGCAGACACCACGACCAACAGATGATACCTCAGCGAAAAAAAAAAAAAAAAGAACAAACAAGAAGAAGCGCTGCGGCTCTAGTTGGAAAAGGCGTAACGATTACAGCTCATCAAGAAATCTCCGAGGATATCTGCTCAATGACAGTAGAAATAAACAACCACATTAGAGGTTTTATAGGGGTGCACATACCATCGGACAAATGGATGTACAACTCAATGCCAGAAGTATACCAGGAAACAAGGAATGCAATCAGAAGAACGTCAAAGATAGTAGTAGGGGAGTTCAATGCACACCTAGGTATCGAAGAAGAGGCAAAAATTAATAGGACCAAAACTGAGGCACAGGAAATGCATCGCAAACGGTATCGTATTGAAAGATTTTGCACACCTCTTCCGACTTCATATTCAAAACACCTGGAGTAAATCGAACTCCGTCAGAAAAACATGGGAAAAGGGAGAACATCAAGCACAATTGGATTAGTTTCTAGGGAAAGAGGGAAGCAGACCAAATTCTATCACATATGTACAAGCATCATGGCACCATGAAGTACGCATGGAATACGTACCTGTAAAAATAACGGTTAGACTTAGTTAGAGTTAAGTAACATATAACAGGGCAGGCATGTCTGCGCTAAGGCGTTTCATACCATAGACCTAGAAAACTAGCGGTAATACTAGAAATAGTGTTAGTATAAAATGAAAAAAAAAAAAAAAAAAAAAAACTTGATTAACTATCTCGGTCATATATTCGACTCCCATTGAATATGTGATCTACTAACTACCTTGCACTGTAGAAGCGGTGTCTAGCGGCTAGCGTCACAGGCATGTTAACGTCATACAGTGTTCCCAATCCAGGATTGATCCACGAGGATCTGCTCCATGTCAATTGATGATGATGATGATGAATTTACCAATTAATAGACCTCCAGTTCTTGCTAAATTAATTTAATTTAATGTTTTTCTGGGCTAATACTTAAAAATTAATCATGATCAAGTTGCTCTTGAGCTAAGAAGTATGCTATGGAAAGAAAAGAATTAAATGTCATAGAAATTAAGAAAACAAAATGTTTGACAGTTTCTCTAAAATTATGAAACAGTGATTTTTATCAATATTTTTAAAAATATCAAGGTTGCCCAAATTTGTTCAAATTTAGTAGGTGGGTAGAAAACTGAAAAAGAAACAACTTGTGCATTTAACATTTTGCGAAATTTTGAAAAATAGCCGAACTTTTTGTAATATTTCTGAAAATATGTAGAATTTGACAGGTATAGTCGATCGATAAAAAAAATCGTCAACGTCATTTTGAATTATTTTCAAAGCAAAAACTGTTCATGAAATCCAAATTTGCGTAAACTAAATAATAAAAGAATGTCCCATATGATGCGGACTTTAAAGAACCGAAATGCCGGTCTGTTTGTAGATGGGAACATTGCCGGCCAAACTGTTCCGCTACTCATTGATACTGGGGCAACAAAAATCCATCATACGCCCAGACCCCCAGACGTTTTTCAAGAGTCCATGTCATCCACCAATACCCAGCTTCGAACTGCGACAGGTGATGTGATAACGATGCATGGTATAGCGAAGATGACGATCGGTATTGGAAGCGAAAAGCTTGTACATAAAGTATTAGTGGCTGACATTACTGACGAATTTATCCTGGGACCCTTTTGAGAAAATTCGGGGTTTCGCTAGATTTGAAGGAAGGGGTTTTAAAAATCGGCAACAAAGAACTTCCTCTACATCCGATGGACGATCCTGTAGTACGAGTCCTATTAACTGAAGACGTGGCGGTGCCTGCTAGAAGTGAACGAATTGTCAAGGCAGGTCTGGATCGAGATATTCGGGCGGGATGTGGACGAATGATGGAACCTATTTATGATAAGAAAGTCCACAGCGGTATACTGGTAGGAAAAGCGCCGGTCAAGATCGGAAAAACATTACCGGTGAGGATTATAAACGTCAATATGGAGCCGGTGACGCTGAAGAAGAACACCCTTGTGGGACAGTGTGTGCCAGTATCCCAAATAGCCCAGTGCATGGATGAATTCCAAAGACCAGCTTCTAAACAACATGCTGGTGAACGTGTTGACATGATAGCCAATTCATGTGAAGATATCAATGAAACAGAATTGAGCGAGGTGCGAAGCTTGATTTACCAATATCAAGACGTATTTGCCCTTGATGAAGATGAAATGGGACGAACAGATGTGGTACGACATAAGATTAACACCGGGGAGTCCAGACCCATATTACAACATCCGAGACGGCTTCCATGGGCGTTAAGAAGTGTAATACAATACTGCATTGATCAAATTACGAATACTATAAATACTAGTTTAAAGACCGGCAGTTTCCCAACGCAATGGATAAAAGCTGTAGTCATATGCTGTCCAAAAGTTTCTGATCCTTTAAAATTAACAGATGTTAGGCCTTTAAGTATTTTACCTGTATTGTCTAAAATAATTGAGAAAGCTGTAGCTAAACAATTTATACTCTATTTGGAAAACAATAGAATATTACCTCCATATCAGTCAGGGTTTCATGAAAAACATAGTACACAAACGGCACTATTAAAAGTTACAAGCAATATGAGTATGACTATAGATAACTCTAAAGTAACTTGTCTTGTTTTGTTAGATCAAAGTAAAGCGTTCGATGTGGTAAATCATGGCATGTTGCTTGCTAAATTGAAACATATAGGTTTAACAAAAAATTCATTATTGTGGTTCGAAAATTATATTCAATGTAGAATGCAGTGTGTTAAGCTAAACGGAAAAATGTCCGAAATGAAATTAACAAAAAGTGGTGTCCCACAGGGGATTATATTAGGCCATGTATTGTTTTCTGTATTCACCTTTGACCTTTATAAATCTCTGAAACATTGTAAATATCATATGTATGCAGATGATGTGCAATTATACTTATCGATGGAAGTATCTGAAATTAAAGAGGGCATTAATAAAATTAATAGTGATTTAGAACAACTCTTCAGATGGTGTACTGTAAATGGTTTGAATTTAAATCCTAATAAATCTGTTGTTTTATGTATAGCTAATGAGAGACTTAAGCAAAAGGTAAACATACAGCAATTCAATGTATGTATTAATAATACACAAATAGTCTGGTCTACTACCACAAGAAATTTGGGCGACATATTTGATAGTAACTTATTCTTCGGAAATCATGTTGATAAAATTACTCAGGTGTCTTTTATGAAGCTGAAAATGCTTTATAGATTTAAACATATGCTTAATGAAGATACTAAGTTAAAATTGGTTCAAAGTTTAATCTACCCAAATATAGACTATTGTTGTTGTGTATATTACAATTTCCTTACACAGTATAATAAAAACAAACTTCAAAGAGTTCAGAATGCTAGTATGAGGTTTATATACAGAATACCATTCAGAGAACATGTAACACCATACATAAGAAGAGCGAGTGAATTAAACATCTCTAACAGAGTTAATTACTTGTACTGTATTTTTCTTAAAAAGCTTATTACTAATAAATGTCCTGCGTATTTTAGTAATCTGTTACTCAAAAGAGCAGACATTCATAGTGTAAATGTTCGTAATGCTAATAATTATTGTATTCCTAAACACAATACTACTAAATACCAAGGTTGTTTCGTTCACATGGCACCAAGTCTGTTGAATTCGACTTCAGATTACCTAAACAACTCATTAACGTCGTTTAAGGAAATAATTAAAAAGTTATTATTAAATAAAGAATAGGTCATGACTATACGTATAATAAGAAACAAAGTAGTCTTTAAGTTAGTAACATTTATTGTAAGCATAAGATATTTAGTTTTATTTCTGTATTTAGTCTTAAGTAATCGTGTAAAAACTACACATTATTATTAGAATCGATTATTCTCTATGTATGTATTTAGTCTTAAGTAATAGTGTAAAAACTACAAAATATTATTAGAATCGATTATTCTTTATGGAGGACTGGAAGAACGGCTTATGCCGAACTCCTACCTTTTGTATATGTAAGTTTTTCATTTCTTTTTCATATACAATAAAGTGTTATTATTATTTAGAAAAAAGAACAGCCCATGGGCATCACCAGTGGTTCTGGTTGGCAAGAAGGAGGGGTCAACGCGTCTCGGTGTGGACTACCGGCAGCTTAATAAAGTCACGAAAAAGGACATCTATCTCTTACCGCGCATTGATGACACATTGGACACGTTACCGGGTTCCCGGTGGTTTTCGACACTGGACCTAAAGAGTGGCTATTGGCAAGTTGAAATGGAACTTGAAGACCGAGAGAAGACTGCGTTCACCATCGGTTTGGGATTATGGCAGTTTACAGTCATGCCATTTGGCCTATGCAATGCTCCGGCCATCTTCTAGCGCCCAATGGAAACACTGTTGAGGGGATTGTCCTGGAAAACCTGCCTGGTGTATCTGGACGACGCGATTGTAGTTGGCAAGTCATCTGAAGAACACCTGACAAACCTGAAGGAAGTTTTCCAAAGACTTCGTACAGCCAATTTGAAATTGTGTCCGAAAAAGTGCCACATTTTTAGCAAAGAAGTTAACCATCTTGGGAATTTTGTATCACGAAATGGGTAGCAGCCGACTCTGATAAAATTCGAGCGGTGCAAGAATGGCCAATACCAAGGGATAAACACCAAGTGCGAAGTTTCCTTGGATTATGCGCCTACTACAGACATTTCGTGCCGGGATTCGCCAACTTAGCGAAACCGCTGACAATGCTGACGGAAGTTGGACGCGAATACATCTGGAGCGAAGACTGTGAGACAGCTTTCCAACAACTGAAAAGTGCTGTAGTGACAGCACCGATATTAAACTACCCACGGACGGATGGAAAGTTTATACTCGATACAGATGTGAGTAATCTAGCCATTGGAAATGTTCTTTCCCAAATACAAGATGGACATGAAAAGGTTATCGGCTATTTTAGCAAGGTCTTATCGAAAGCTGAAAGAAATTATTGTGTAACCAGAAAAGAAATGTTGTCTGTCGTCAAGTCCGTAGAACACTTCTACAAATACTTATACGGGCGGAAGTTTTTGCTGAGGACAGAGCATACCGCTTTAAAATGGCTTCTGTGGTTTCGTAATCCGGAAGGACAAGTCGCGAGATGGATTGAGCGGCTACAAGAGTGCGACTTTGACCCGGAACATCGTGCGGGCACTAGTCATCGAAATGCCGATGCCCTTTCAAGAAGGACATGTCCAGCAGACTACCATCACTACTCCAGACTAGATGAAAATATTTGCCGTGTGTCTAGGACCACAATTGTCAACGATCATTGCTTGCCTGAAGAATTGCAACGAGAGCAAGAGGAAGATTCCGAACTGAAAATGATGCTTGAATGAAAACAGAAAGGTGAAAGACCAACCTGGCAGGGGATCAGCCCTTTTATTAGAACACCGAAGGCGTATTGGGCCCAGTGGGACTCTTTGAAGATAGAAAACGGACTTCTGAAGCAAGAACTGGAAAACTGAGATGGAACTACCGTCAGGCTTCAGCTCGTAGTGCCGAGAAGCCGAGGGTCAGAAGTGCTTAGGCATCTTCACGATGGCACCTTACACACATTACGGTGTATAAAAGACTCTTGAGAAAGTTAGAGAAAGATTCCATTGCAGAAAAGGCGTTAAGGAATGGTGTCGCAAGTGCGAGCTGTGTGCCGCAGGTAATGGGCCGCTGGGAAAAAGAAGAGCACCCATGAGACAATATAACGTGGGGAATCCCCTAGAGAGAGTGACCATAGACATTACTGGACCATTTCCCGAGACTGACACAGGAGATAAGTACATCCTGGTAGCAATGGATTATTTCACCAGATGGACGGAAGCATATGCACTACCAAATCAGGAAGCCGCGACGATCGTCGAAGTGCTAGTTAAGAAGTTCTTCAGGCGCTTTGGTGTACCATTAGAACTACATTCGGACCAAGGCCGTAATTTTGAATCTGCACTCATGGGAAATGTTTGCCGTTTATTGAGCATCTGTAAGACCCGAACTACCCCGCTACATCCGCAGTCCGATGGAATGGTGGAGCGAATGAACCGGACCATGGGCAAATATTTAGCCAAGGTTGTATCTGACCATCAACGAGACTGGGATCAATATTTGCACCTGTTCTTAATGGCTAATCGCGCAGCAGTCCACGAAACCACTGGTCAAACACCGGCTTGTATGATGTTTGGTCGCGAACTGCAACTACCCTGCGACTTCGAATTTGGATGTGCTCCTGCGGAACAAGAGATAGCAGGTGATGATTACATGAGTAAATTAAAAATGAAATTGAATGACATCCACGATCGGGCCCGCGGAAATACCCAGATTGCTAGCGACCGAATGAAGAATTCCTACCACGTAAGGACCCAAGAAGGCAGATTTCAGCCTGGAGATTTGGTTTGGTTGTACAAACCGCGGAGGCGTCGTGGTTTACCACCGAAGAACGGAATTGGGAAGGTCCGTATCAAGTGAAGAAACGAATCAACGACGTGACCTATCGCATTCAGAAACTACCCAAAGGAAAACTAAAGGTGATACATTCCAATCGTTTGGCACCATACGAGGGAAGTAACAACAGAACCCCACATGTTGAAGAGGAGGTCAAAAGAATGGAGCCTGCAAGAAGCCGATCGACTTTTGAAGAATTCATGTCTGCGTTTTCCGGAACCGGGCAAGCATGATTCGGGGTGACGACTAAAGTGCAGCAAGATCTCTTCAAGGTTCCTACTGACTATTCGATAGCTCTCTGCATTTCCAAGAACCTTAGTTTGGGAAGAGAAATTGCGGTCGTATTTAAGAAGAAATATGGGCGACTAGACGAATTCCGAAGGCTGAAACCCACGTTCGGCAAAGCCCGACTGCTCCCAGATAAACAACGTTTCATTTATTATTTGGTTACGAAACAATTCCACTACCAGAAACTGGATTATGTAGACCTCTGGAATGCTCTATGGGATTTAAAGAAGGACTTGTTCGCTGAGGGCATTAAGAGGTTGGCAGTTCCCAAACTCGGCAGTGGGCTGGATCGTTTGGATTGGAGGATTGTACGAAACATGCTGGAGGTTGTCTTCAAGGACTCCGATGTTGCTATCCTGGTCTGCAGTTTTGATCTGAAGCCTGCATTTAAACCAAAGAGGAGTATAGACGGTTGCTTCTACCGTAGTGGAACATGCAGAAGAGGAGAACAATGCCGATACCATCATAATCCGTTCTTCAGAAATCAAGTACTAAAACCTGTTCTGCGACAGAACAGACTTGAAGAAGGAGGCAGTGTAGCAAACTCGCCAGCTGTCGCGAAGAACACGTGCGCGATCGTGCGTGGGCCGCCAGTGGAAGCTTCTCGGCGCGATCGATATTACTAGACGCGCATAGAATAAATAGATTTAACTGGAAGTTTGCGCTCGGATATATGTGGCGCGCGTTCGTGGCGAACCGCAGTTAGTTCGACAAAAGCCTACAATTAATATTAGTGTTAAGTTGTTATTTCGTGTTGCTTCGTTGTTTAATAATTTTAATATTTGTTAATAAATAATTCACACCACGAACCGAAGTTTTAAATAAACGTTTTAAAACCGTTACAATATTATTATTTCGTGTTATGCTGCATGTGTGAAATTTATTTGGTGCTTATTGATTTTGTTATTATATTATTATTTGTGTCTTCCTATCTTTTGTTTGGAATTGAGGGGCTAAGCTTGTGAATATCTTTGCCAAACTTAAAGTAAATGTTGCACCCTCAATTCTCGTTCCTTTAGAGTAAGCGTAACTTTTATGATTTGTTTTTAACGTAACATATTTTTGATTGTCTTTTGTGTAATTTCATGTGTTCATGTTTACTTTTGGTTCATTAAATATTTCATTGTCAATTTAGTTGGCCTTGTTATTTGCGTTCAGTCCTCCCCGATATTATTTGTGTTTCAGTATTCTGTTAAAGATTTATGTGATAGCCTGTCTACAAATCTGACCATTGCAGCTAAGTAAAGTATTTTCAGTACGCAGGGTAAGTCATATCTTGCAGCAGAAAAGCAGAAAGCAGCTACAACGACAACCCTTGTTCGAGCCCTTGGGAATCTTCTATGATGGGTTTCCTTCTTTTAGACCTCAGCGTGACATATCACAGTGGCGCCCAATTTCATCCCCATTATGACCAACCCTTAATTAAAGGGTTCTACCGTTTCGAACCCCCATCTTCACTGTGTAGCTAGTCGCGAGCTTAAGGGATTCCATCATCCCCCATTTAATGTCGTAGTGCAGGATTGGCACGTGACAACCGAAGTTTTAAAGAACAGTTTTAAAAACGTTACAGTTGGTTCGTCCGGCATTTGGGGATTCTGATTATTTGAATATAATACTATAAGTGCGGGAATTATCTGTTTTTGTAGCAAATTCAAATATTTTGCAGCATTTAATGCGCCGTCAATAGAAAATGGTGCAACAATAAATTGTGATACTAATTTCTCGAAAATATGTAACATAACCATAAAATTTGGCGTCTATACGAAAAAAATGTGCTCTTTTAAATGGTTTTTATCAAAAGAGGATGTTTCTATTTAAAAAAAACTGATGATGACGTCATCACTCGAACAGGGAAAATATAAATCATACATCTAAAAACTAGGATTACTTAATTTAGAATTTAGGAATCAAAATTCAAATTTAAAAACTAAAGCTCAAACCTTATAAATATAAGAGGTTTCGAATTTCATAATTAATAATAATAAATTTAAGTTTATTCATAAAACACTTAAGAATTTAACATCAAAATTGTGACATTCAAAGTTTAAAATTAAAGTCGTCTCTATATCTTCACACTGTAGATATACTCAAGGTCAACTTTTCAAAATAAAAATGTGAACAGGTGAACGGCAATTTGTAGTAAAATTTTTAAATGTAGTATTCCTGCATGCGAATGCTTATGTAATTTGAAATAAGAATTTATGAATAAAAAGCTGTAAAACTAGCAAGAAAGAAGGCATTTTCAGACGATTTGTTAGAAAATCCGCACACCTAATCAAATAACACCAGGTGAGTTGGTGGGTAACATATGCAGGCAAACCAAATGACAACTTCTTAGAGATAAACTGAAAAGGGAATTTAGTACTAAAATTTTCAACTTTGTAAATATACTAATTCAAAATTATGATTTTCTAAGTAATAAAAAATGCTAAGCTTAAATAATTCCTTTATTTAAACTTTAGAATAATTTAAATACAGAAAGCACTCTGGCGATTAACACTTCGTATAAGTAGAAAACAAGCCCCTTATAGTATATAATATTTAGTTGGGGTTGTCGGTCTAATTTGACATGATAGTCACCGAACCGAAACGATTCGGAAGAACACAATTAATGGGAATGTTGACAGCACATGCCAGAAACGCCCCGGACAGATAATCCTTGTTGGGGAGGTGTTACGTCTGTTCCAGATTGCTTATGAATGCCGAAGGTGTCGAAGCTAGTGAGGGTGATGAGCAATTAATAAGTTCCCTGGCAACCCTTTGTCAGCCTCTTTTCCTCGATATCGGCTATTCAAAAATAAATGCGATAAATGGGACTTGCTTGAAGGGAATACTAAAAAAATAAAATTAACGAGAGATAATTATTTTTAGAGATCTCCTATTGGATTTTCATAAAACTCGTCATCTTACTGAAATTAAAATAACGCAATTTTAGTTTATTATAGATTTTTAACGATAAAAAATAAAAACTTAAAACACATACAAATTTAAGTGCCTGAAATTTAATGCAATGGAAGTCTTCAATGTGATAGTATGAAGTATGCACAAATTAGTTATGTAGAAGTAACATTTAATTGTAAAGTTAGTATAAATTCTATCGAATAGGGTAGTATAGCAAAAAAAAAATTAGTAAGACATCATTTACAGACATTATAAATGTTTAATGCGGTTTCCTCTTGTTACACGGCATCTATCTAAGGTGTCAGCTACTTTATCCTAAATCCTACTAATTATGTCTCTTATCTGAATAAACGATAAAAAATCTAATACTACAATTACAAGAAGACATGAACAGAGAGTTTTTCTTTCAACAAAATAACTCACCTCCACATTTTCATGATGAGGATACATCTTACCTTAACCGCGCCATAACTCCTAGAATCGACATGGAACGAAAGCTAGGCCGTCACAATTCGCGTATCTGATTTCTATATGTGGGATTACATTAAAGACAGGGTTTTTGTTCATATTTTTCCAGCAAGCCTACTGAATTGCTATTTCGGGTAAGAGAAGCACTTGCAACAATAGGCAGTGATGTGATTCATAAGATTTGCAATGAAATTGCTTATAAGTTATATACTTGCCGTATGACAATCACATTGAACATTATTTGTAATACGAAACCAAATAAATATAAAACGTCAAACTCGCCACAATAATCCTTTAGAAAATATGAAACCAAGCTGAATCTTTTGCTGTAACGTATGCAACATAAGATTTGGGAAAAAGTAAATAAAACAATAATAAATAATAAACACTTTTATTGAAACATTAACATAAGGTCTCTGCAAACTAAGTCGGTAAGAAAACTAGTTCTACGACACTCAGGGGCGGATGGGACGACCGGGAAGACGGGAAATTTCCCGAACGGCCGGTCCTGTTTGGGGCCGAATAATTCAACTGGGACATCTTTTGACGTTACTAATTTTTTTAAACTACTTATTCCTATACTGAAAGCATAATCATTGATATAAAAAACACTCCGATAAGATTCTTGATGTTCAAAATTAAGAAACTAGATACCACCGAATTTGATAAATTTTATTATTTTGACTAAGCCAATATTATATAGCGTGAGTTGGCCATTGTATTCAAACCAACAGTGGTAGTGTTTTATACTTTTATGTATTATTGTGTATTCACACTGATACTAGAACATATATTTAAGCAGCTACACTGAGAGGATAAGGAAGTATCAATAAATGGTAAAAAACTTAACCATCAAGCCAACAACATTGTCCTCATAACGGAGAACCCTAGAGAACTACAGGAAATGCCGACAAAGCTAGATAGAGAGTCAGCAAAAATTGGTCTAAATATGAATCCACTTAAAACCAACGTAATGTGCAAAGAAAATTACAATACAGTTAACAACACTCAACTAGATAATGTTAGTGAATAGGTATGTGTATCTTGGATACAGACCAATACTAGGGCGACATAACCAAACTAGCGAGATCTCACGAAGTAAAAAACTTGCATTGAGTGATTTTGACAAGCTATGCACACCGTTAAAAATTAAAAACATCCCCATACCATGGAACCCGATTCTTTGAGTAATATATCATGAATGGAATTGAGGGTAACAACGCGCCATGGAGTGTCAAATGCTCGGAATATTCTTAAAAGACCGAAAACGAAATGACCATATAAGGAGAATCACGAAGGTTAAGGATGCAACGCAGGCAGTGGCCGAGATTAAGTGGAACTATGCCGGCCATGTTGTCAGATACCCAGACGAAAGATGGTACCAAAATATCCTAAAATGGAGACCATATAACGGTCAAATATCACAATTTCATCATCCCATGCGCTTGTCTGGCGATTTTAAGAAAACGGCAGGTTTGGATTGGTTCAAACAAGCAAAATACGGACAGCTGGAAACTTATGGGGAGGCCTATGTCTAAAAATTGATTAAAGACGGCTAAAAAGAAAAAAGAAGATGTTATTGTGAAGTGAAGTGCTTCTTACTTTTCGAGCTTATCTATTTCCTTCCATCTCATGCTTTTATTTTGGCTTAATTCCTTGATTATCCTTTCTCCTGTACGAGTATTACTTTTGTTACAATGACATCTCAGTTTTCTTTTGATCTTCCTATGCCTTGTGTCCTTCTAATTCTTGTCTCCCATATTCTAATGTTGGTTGTTCATCCGCTGTAAGAGGCCCCATCACTTGAACAGTTTTTGTTGTATGAGTTAAAGAAGGATGCAATTCCTAGTTCTTCTCAAACTGACGTATTACATATTCCATTTAGTCTAATGTTTCCTTCAACATCTCTTCATTTCTAGTCCTTTAATTTTATTTTCCATTTTTTTCCTTAAGTGTCCAGGTTTCATTGCCAATATGTTAAAATTGGTCTTAGATACTGTTAATTTGGTTTCCTTTGGCATTTATTTTACCTTAATAAAATTGTGTTGCGTCCTGTAATGTCTTAATAGTTTTTTTTTTATCTTTCATTAATATCCGGATCTTGTATTCCATCGTTTTCTATTATCTCTTCCAGGTTATTTTCCTTCCTCTTCCATATTTTTAAGAATTTAAGATGTTAGTTTATCGTAACTTGGCGGTACCATTTATTTCTTTTATAGTTATTTTATGACTCTCTTCCTATTTTTCTTTAATTGTATTTAATACTCCTTTTAAAAGCTTTTTCCATTTCTTCTATTATTTTTAGATTTTCATTGATCGTAATTTTTACACTCCTTAAGTCTTACGGATTGTAAACGTTTGTTTTGTAAGAGCTTAATACTTACCCAACATTATTATGATACAAGGCCGGTGGATGCTTGTCTCGGGCTGGTTTACAGTGGCCCGTCAACCCCTGACAACACTGATAGGGATCCGTTATCTTAAATGGTAGCTATTGTTCATTTTGAACTTCCCAGCCATTATAGTATATCTTGTTACCTAGAAGTTCCCAAAAATTTTTCAATCGATCACGCTTGAGGAACATTTGGAGGATTAAAGTACAGAATTTGAATTATTTTCTGTTTCTTCCAGTGGACCAGCTACGGCGGCGGGGGATCCGGTAAACCAGAGAAAACCTTTAACCTTTCCCGAAGAAGGCTTCAAAATCTTCCGCAACGAAGAGTGCCACTGGAAGACAAAAGGGAGTGTCTGTGGATAAAAATTCGAAGACCAAACAAGCCAAAAAAAGTCTCTTTGGTAAAAGGAAAAAAATTGTCGACATTCGTCGAAAAAGGCTTCTTTGTCGCCTCCAACGAAACAAAAACTACTTCTGCAAAGTGAAAAAAACACAGGGTATCATTGAAAAAACCAAAAACTCACAACCTGGGTTCCGGAAAATGCAAAGCAGCCGCTCCATAAACGAAATAGTCTATTCATATCCGCTTTTCTACTACCATTTATTGATGAAAAACGTGGTGTCTTGCAAAGGTCAAAGCTACTTTTTATACAAGCAATTATTTATATTTTTTAAGCCAGCAAAAACGGTGGATACTAATAATACTTTGGAATCGGTAAAAAAAAGAGGAGTTCTACTTCGGGTAAAACGCTGTTTGTTATACCAGGTTTATTACAGTTCTTCGTCGTCTTGTAAACTTATTTATATAGCGAAACAGGAAGCGCAACTCGCAAAGCAAGTAACAGCGGATCAAGAGCATGGAGGGAAGAAAACATTAAAACATTCAACGAAGACAACTCGTACCTTCTTGAGAACAATGATCGAGGAACAGCCGCACATTTCAATTTGACATTTGCACCAAAAAGTCAACCTTTCTCACAGTATTGGTTATTGCATCTTTAAGCAAACCCCTATGGCTTTGCAAGCTTCCTCTGAAACAATTTCGAAAAATCTACTACAGAAAGGAGTCCTATTAATGGTTTCAACTTCGACAAATATATTTTTGAATGAATGTTGGTCCTACCTCTCTGAGTATATCAATTTACGAAATGTGTGAATGTTAAGCTCAAATAATCCGCATTATTTTATTGAAGCACCTTTGCACCCACAGAAAAAGAATGAAGTTTGCGCAGCCATCAGTAAAAGATGCATAACAGCATTCTTTCAATCTTTTTTTAGCCACTGAGAGACTTTGATAAGAACAATGATAAGGCAAAATTTTATACTTTTAGAAATATTTAAAAATATGGGTAAAATGTCCACCACCTTCCTCATAACATTTTAAAATTTGTCGTCTAATTGACTGTGACACCTTGCTGAGCATTTGTGGTGTATTATTAGGGCAAGGCAGAAAAATCAAAAAAGAAAAGAATTGAATGTAATGTACAATAAGCTAATGATTGATGCCGACGCATTGGCATGGAACAGTTAAAGTTAATTAACGATTCAAAAAACGAATAATTATTGAAATAATATAATTATTAGAAAATTAAATTGTTAATTTAGAATACAAAATTTGGAACAAAAACTCTTATAAGATGCAACTTATAAAATAATATAAAATAATGTTACTAGATTTTAAGGTAATTTAAAAAAAATATTGTTATTTACGTTCAAGTTTGTATTTTATAAAATAATAATAATAATAATAATAATAATAATTATGAAGCAAAAGGCAGTAGATAGAGTTCGAGCTTTGTCTCTCGCCAAGAGGAAATTGGTTAACAAAGTAAGGTGGATTAAGGAGAATAACATCTTCAGCTCCAATCCTTCCTCACTTTTTCGTTCAAAAAACGAAGCTCCTCGCAACCCACCGTCGGCTGACGTTATAGAGACTTTCTGGAAGGGGATCTACGAGAATGCCATCCCTGTGAGAGACAGTTCCGTGCTAGCACAGTTCCGACAGTATTGCGATGAACGTCTTCCGCAAGCTGAAGAAAGCCCTCCCATAACGGACATTGAGATAAAGCGCGCCCTCAGAGGAAAACGCAATTTCTCTGCCCCAGGAATTGACGCCATTAATAATTTCTGGTGGAAATCCTTCCCGTCCGTGCACCCTCATCTCGCGAGGGTGTTTACTGAATTTATCTCGGGTCACGCAACTATCCCAGAGTGGCTGGGGGAGGGCAGAACTGTGCTGATCCCGAAATCGGGGGATTTGTCCAGACCCCAAAACTACAGGCCAATTACCTGCCTCAACACGCTGTATAAAATCTTCACCAGCGTGTTATACGAACGTATCCTGAGCTCCATTGCTCCCGTATGGGAAAACATCTATAAACAGCGAGGATCGAAGCGAGGCCATTCAGGTTGCAAAGACAACTTATTAGTGGACCGCTGTATATGCAGCGATGCAGTTCACTACAGACGCAACCTTTCAATGGCTTGGGTGGATTATGCGAAGGCGTTTGATACCACATCCCACGAGTTGATCATTAGCTTGTTGGGAGACCTCCACATCCACCCTGATATAGCGAGATGTGTAGAAAGTCTGATGCTGCTCTGGAAGACAAAATTTGCCATAAGATCCGGCAAAGAAGTGGTATCTACAGAGTGGATCACAATCTAGCGCGGGGTTTTCCAAGGGGACTCCTTGAGTCCGCTTCTCTTTTGCATTTCGCTATTGCCGCTATCGATCGAGCTCAGGAAAGGCAGAGGTTACATGGCTGGGCCGCGCAGTAGACGCCAGCATAAAGTCACCCATTTGTTTTATATGGATGACTTAAAGATCTATGCTGGCAGCAGGGGAGACCTTCAGAGCTCTCTTGATACTGTGTCTACTTACAGTACTGCGATCGGCATGAGTTTGGGGATGGATAAATGCGCTATGTTTCATCTGAACAGAGGCCGACCACCGGATGAGGTTGAAGATGTTCATCTGGTAGATGGGAACATCGTGAGACATCTAGATGTCGGAGAGACATACAAGTTTTTGGGCATCCAGCAAAGTGGCATGCAGGATGGGTCCGTTGTAAAAAAGGCTCTCCGCAGCAAGTATAAATCGCGCCTCCGACAGATTTGGCGATCGCAACTGTCGGGTAAGAATAAGGTCGCCGCGACGAATATGCTTGCTGTCCCGATTCTTCTGTACTCTTTCGGCGTTACGAAGTGGAACGTCGTAGAGTTACAAACGCTCGACCGAGAAACCAGAAAGATCATGAACATCAATCGTAGTTTGCATCCGAAGTCCTCTGTTCAGCGCATTTACCTCCCACGTCATCTTGGAGGTAGGGGTCTTTTAAGCCTGGAGTGTCTGCACGATCGTGTCGTCCTGGATACATGTCACCGTGTGTTAAGGGGTAATGATCCGCTCATGTTGTTTGTTAGGACACACGAGCAAGCGGGGAACGGGGCCTTTCTTTTTCAAGCGTCCCGCAGGGCTGCAGAAAAGCTCGGACTACTAGAGCTCTCACCAGATCGGCATATAGCCGACGGTGCTCCTAATCTTGAGGAGCATGTGACAACCGTCAGCTCAAGAACGAAGAAGGCAGAATACGATCGTCTGATGAGAGAACATATGGGAAAGGCGATACACTCCCAGTTCTTTCGTCATGTTGAGCGAGAGGGTCTTTCTCGAGAACTTACCTTCGCCTTCTTAAAGTCAGCCGGTCTGAAGTCCGAGACTGAGGGGTTTGTACTGGCATGATAGGATGGTGTGCTTAACACGCTGGTGTATCGTAATATCGTCTTTCAGGAACATCTTCCTACTGCCTGTAGAGCGTGTAAGGCCCATCCCGAGACACTTATGCATATATTGTCAGCATGCCCCTCATACGCTGTGTCGTTATACATCAGAAGACACAATGCAGCCCTGAGAGTGCTCTATTACCATCTAAGGCACTCTTATGGTATTGACAATGCACCTGTAATACCGTATGTCCCCGTTGAGATCGAGTCCGTGGTGGAAAATACCAGATATCGTATATACAGGAATTATTCGTTTCCCACCACGAGACAGCTCCAAGCAACCAAGCCGGATATAGTTCTGCTGGACTTAGATGTCAAATGTTTGTATGTCATCGAACTTTCTTGTCCAGCAGAACCTAACATTACATCTAAGGAGATCGAGAAGAGGGAGAAGTATAGAGATCTCCTGTCCGAACTTGGAAAATTGTATCCAGGACATAGAGTCAAGTTGGTCGTTTTGATTATTGGGGTCCTAGGCGGAATAAAGGCAAGCTTCGTCCGGGAACTTGAGATCATCCCGGAATGCAGGTTAGTTTCGGTCTCACTGACCTGCAGAATACAAAAAGCCGTTCTTCTTGGCTCCCTCCACATTGCGAGGGCGCACGAGGTGGTGTAATCCGTGCTCGCACATCACCAGGGTTTGGGTTGCGAGCACGTGGAAGGGCCATACAGGTGATGCCAGGTATCATGATCATTCGCTTGTTGGGAGACCTTCATATCCACCCTGATATAGCAAGATGTGTAGAAAGTGTGATGCTACTCTGGAAGACAAAATTTGCCATAAGATCCGGCAAGGAAGTGGTATCTACAATCCAGCGCGGGGTTTTCCAAGGGGACTCCTTCCGCTTCTCTTTTGCATTTCGCTATTGCCGCTATCGATCGAGCTCAGGAAAGGCAGAGGTTACATGGCTGGGCCGCGCAGTAGACGCCAGCATAAAGTCACCCATTTGTTTTATATGGATGACTTAAAGATCTATGCTGGCAGCAGGGGAGACCTTCAGAGCTCTCTTGATACTGTGTCTACTTACAGTACTGCGATCGGCATGAGTTTGAGGATGGACAAATGCGCTGTGTTTCATCTGAACAGAGGCCGACCACCGGATGAGGTTGAAGATGTTCATCTGGTAGATGGGAACATCGTGAGACATCTAGATGTCGGAGAGACATACAAGTTTTTGGGCATCCAGCAAAGTGGCATGCAGGATGGGTCTCCGCAGCAAGTATAAATCGCGCCTCCGACAGATTTGGCGATCGCAACTGTCGGGTAAGAATAAGGTCGCCGCGACGAATATGCTTGTTGTCCCGATTCTTCTGTACTCTTTCGGCGCTACGAAGTGGAACGTCGTAGAGTTACAAACGCTCGACCGAGAAATCAGAAAGATCATGAACATCAATCGTAGTTTGCATCCGAAGTCCTCTGTTCAGCGCATTTACCTCCCACGTCATCTTGGAGGTAGGGGTCTTTTAAGCCTGGAGTGTCTGCACGATCGTGTCGTCCTGGATTCATGTCACCGTGTGTTAAGGGGTAATGATCCGCTCATGTTGTTTGTTAGGACACATGAGCAAGCGGGGAACGGGGCCTTTCTTTTTCAAGTGTCCCGCAGGGCTGCAGAAAAGCTCGGACTACAAGACCTCTCACCAGATCGGCATATAGCCGACGGTGCTCCTAATCTTGAGGAGCATGTGACAACCGTCAGCTCAAGAACGAAGAAGGCAGAATACGATCGTCTGATGAGAGAACATATGGGAAAGGCGATACATTCCCAGTTCTTTCGTCATGTTGAGCGAGAGGGTCTTTCTCGAGAACTTACCTTCGCCTTCTTAAAGTCAGCCGGTCTGAAGTCCGAGACTGAGGGGTTTGTACTGGCATGCCAGGATGCTGTGCTTAACACGCTGGTGTATCGTAATATCGTCTTTCAGGAACATCTTCCTACTGCATGTAGAGCGTGTAAGGCCCATCCCGAGACACTTATGCATATACCGGGTGATCAACGGAATTTATAATTAGAGCAGGCTGTGATATTTACCATAAAGTTGGCAACACAGGCTTGCAGTTTGAAATTAAAAATTTTAAGTGTCAGAATTGTGACATTTATTTTTAAAAATGTTTGATATTCAACATAAAATTTTTCTCACTGAAAGCAATTTCAATTTTTTCTTCAAACTTATTTTATTTCTGCGTTTCAGCAAAATAATGTTTACTATATCATCAAAGATCGTACAAAGCACGAGCATAACCTCAAATACAACAATTGTCAATTTATTATTAATTTCTCAGGGTGTCCAACCACACAGCATAAAATAGCACCAATCACAGCCTCCTCTAATTATAAATTCCGATGATCACCCGGTATTGTCAGCATGCCCCTCATACGCTGTGTCGTTATACATCAGAGGACACAATGCAGCCCTGAGAGTGCTCTATTATCATCTAAGGCACTCTTATGGTATTGACAATGCACCTGTAATACCGTATGTCCCCGTTGAGATCGAGTCCGTGGTGGAAAATACCAGATGTCGTATATACCGGAATTATTCGTTTCCCATCACGAGACAGCTCCAAGCAACCAAGCCGGATATAGTTCTGCTGGACTTAGATGTCAAATGTTTGTATGTCATCGAACTTTCTTGTGCAGCAGAACCTAACATTACATCTAAGGAGATCGAGAAGAGGGAGAAGTATAGAGATCTCCTGTCCGAACTTGAAAAATCGTATCCAGGACATAGAGTCAAGTTGGTCGTTTTGATTATTGGGGTCCTAAGCGGAATAAAGGCAAGCTTCGTCCGAGAACTTAAGATCATCCCGGAATGCAGGTCAGTTTCGGCCTCCCTGACCTGCAGAATACAAAAAGCCGCTCTTCTTGGCTCCCTCCATATTGCGAGGGCGCACGAGGTGGTGTAATCCGTGCTCGCACATCACCAGGGTTTGGGATGCGAGCACGTGGAAGGGCCATACAGGTGATGACAGGTATGATGAGTCACCCGACCTGAAGTTGGTAGAGCCTGTATGAGATCTGGGAACCCTCTAACGTGAGTGATCGGGTGATAGGTTCTTTCCTATCCCCGGGGTGAGCGAAGGAGGGCTTCCCAGAGAGACCATCTGTCCTTAATGGATATAATAATAGTAATAATAATAATAATAAAACCGCATAGGGAAGTTACCTTCTAGGTAACTTACGTGTGTAGCAAGCACGCGGACCCTAGCTCCTCTAAGCCAAGTTGTTAAGCGACCCGTGATGAGGGCTAAATGGCATCTGGAGGTTAACAGGTGTCGATAACGGAGCCTCTGGGGTACCTTCCGACCCCCCAGAGTACATAGGATTGCCGTGGCGTGAGGCACTACCACGGTCGACTTGAGTGATAATAATAATATTAATAATCATTACACAAGACAAACCAAACACCGCCTTTCTGAAGCTCGGCGTCAAAACCAAAGCAACTATAATAACCAGCAAACCAACCCTCACCACCCCACGTCGGATGCTTTGCCAGCAGAACAGCCGGCAACCACCAAAGCTGGGAAAGCAAGGCAACGCATGACTTGGAATAATGCAATGAACAGACACGTCATGTGGTGCTATTACCTATCTACAAAACTGGAAACCGTATCCCTTCATAGACCAGAACTACTACAATTGTTTTTAGAAAAAATTTCTACGTATATCAATGTAACACAACAACTGCTAGTTGATCAAAAAAGGGTCATCATTAACAATAATCGATTAACAAGATTAGAAACAGAACAAATTAAAAAACAAGTAGCTGAACACCTAGCTGCTACAGAACAAGTGAGTGACAACGGCAATAACGAAACTAACCAGAACATTATTGTAGATACAAACCAAGGAACCTCTCAAACATAAGAAGAAACAGTAAATTTTGTACCTCCACCATCACCACCGGCGCCATCTCAAGGTGTCAATACGCTAGAATCAGACAAAAATCACAAATGCGATTTACCTTTGAGGAAAATCTTTTAAAATGGAAGGGAACAAATCCAACAAAGATAAATTCACTCCCTAAATTACACTACAATAAGAATATAAATACTAACATTCAACTGATGAACGACATGCTTATTGAATATATAGAAACCTCTAACAACCTTGTAGACACTCAAAGACTCATATACTGTGCAGCAGCAACAATTATCGCCCATAATAAACAAAATCAAACAACAGAACGTAACAACAGATCTGAAAAGAAGAAGCCTGCATGGCAAAATAGAATAGAAAAGAAAGTTGAATCACTTAGAGCTAACATAGGAAGATTAACACAATACATCTTGGGAAATCGATTGGAAAATCTTCTTAAAAAATACAAAAACTAAAAATAGACAAAGAAACACACATACAGGCTCTAGATAATTATAAACAGCAATTATACGTTCAGACTGCACGTCTACGGAGGTATAAAAAATCAAATAAAAGGAAAATAGAAAACAAAATGTTCCAAAACAATGAAAAGAAATTTTATAAGACCATTAGCAAACAAGATGAGATAAACATCCAACCACCAACCAAAGAAGAGATCACCAGATGCTGGCAGAATATATGGTCCCAACCAGTCAGACATACAGAAAACGCAACATGGTACGAGAAAGAAAAACAAAGACATATAAACATTCCTCTCCAAACAAATTACATCATACAAGAAACAGAACTTACAAGGACAATAAACAGAACTCATAACTGGAAAGCAGCAGGGACCGATTACATTCAAAACTATTGGTACAAAAAGTTCACCTCTACACGCAAAACCCTT
Source organism: Melanotus villosus (assembly GCA_963082815.1). Lineage (NCBI taxonomy): Eukaryota > Metazoa > Arthropoda > Insecta > Coleoptera > Elateridae > Melanotus > Melanotus villosus. The sequence goes on from OY720427.1 coordinate 18,397,974, forward strand.
ACAGAACAAATCAATTCAATTATTCAAAATCCTGAAGCATGCCCAGAGTATCTCACAGAGTGAAAAACATACATAGTACCGAAAAACCAAAATACTAAGGACCCTGCGAATTACAGGCCCATCACTTGCCTCCAGACCCTCTATAAAATCATTACTGCGACCATCACACAGAAAATAGACTCACATCTTACTAACAATTTCATCCTCACCGAACAGCAGAAAGGATGTAAACGCAACAGCCGAGGATGCAAGGAACAGCTTATAATCGATAGTGTTATCATGAAGCAGATCCAAAAAGAACAAAGAAATGCTCACACTTGCTATATCGATTATAAGAAAGCTTTCGACTCAGTACCGCATAGCTGGCTTGTAACAGTCCTAGATCTATACCGAATTCATCCAACAATTCGAACTTTCCTTACCCATTTAATGTCGAAATGGAGAACAAGTATTCACCTGACTACTAGCACTGAAGATATACAGACAGAACATATCAAGATCAATCGTGGCATATTCCAGGGAGACTCACTGAGTGCCCTTTGGTTCAGTATGTTTTTGAACCCTCTGTCCAATACATTGAATAACTCCAAATATGGAATTAACATCAAGTATCAAAAAAGAAATGAATATAAGGTCAACCATCTCCTCTACATGGATGACATCAAACTATATGCCCCAACTACTGAGCAAATGTCATATTTACTTCGAACAACGGAAGAAGTAAGCCAAGATATAGGAATGGAATTCGGAATGGACAAGTGCAAAATCCTTCATATAGAAAGAGGTAAATGAGTCCTTAGTGGTACTGAGGAAAAACTCAACGAGCAAATTTTAGATAACATGCAGCAGACAGAAACATACAAATACTTAGGTTTCCAACAAAATAAGCGAATAGATCATGCATACATCAAACAACAATTAAAATATAAATATAGAACCAGATTAACAGCTATAGCTCAGTCTTACCTCAATTCGAAGAATATATTCAAGGCCATAAACACTTACGCTATCTCTCTCCTCTCATACTCATTTGGCATAATTCATTGGTCTCAAACAGAACTCGAGGAAATCAATAGGCTCGTCAGAACTGAACTCACTAAACACCGTAAATTACATCCAAAGTCGTGCATTGAAAGAATCACAATAGGCAGGAAAGAAGGAGGAAGAGGATTGATAGACATAGCAGAACTCCATAGTAAACAAATAATAGGATTGAGAAAGTACTTTCGCTCGAAAGAACATCCACTACATGAAGCAATAGTCAAAGCAGATCTAAGGTATACACAACTCAATCTTTCAAACACAGATCACACACCACACACTTGCACAATCGCACAAAAGAAAGGCAAGTGGGCAAGTAAGGCACTTCATTTCAGTTTTATGCCACTTTTTTGTTTTTTCCCATGGGTAGTGTCCTCAACAAATCTAATTATTATATTTTATAATGTGCAATAAAGGGGATCTGAACCAAAAAATCGTTTTGATTATGATTTATTATTGGATAATAAATCATAAGCAAAACGAAGAAATGGCGGTACGGAACCGTGACGGTACGGAGAAATGACGGTACGGAGAAATGACGGTACGGAGAAATGACGGTACGGAAAAATGACGGTACGGAGCCGTGACTGTAAGGAAGGAGAATTGAAAGTAATTGACAAATGTATTTAAAGTCACGTGATTAGAAATACGGAATTTTGCAAATACGGAAAAATAAAGGTACGGAGAAATGACGCTACGGAGAAATAACTGTAAGGAGCCAGGAAAATACGGAGAAATGAAGAAACCCTGTCACGGCGTAATTTTACGGAGAAATGACGGTACGGAGCAATGAAAATACGGAACTTTGACGCGTTGCCATTTCGTACATCTTATGGGCATATTTCTTTGAAAATCGATATATTTCTGAATTAATTGACAAAGTCAAAATTTTGTGTTAATATAGATAAATGGCATCTTATTGTTAATAACAATAACGCACCCCATTGAAAACGAACAACAACTTTGAAGGTTAACAAAATCATATAATTTTATTTAATATTTATTAATATTATTTAGTAGAAAATCTCGCACTATCTTAAACAGCTTTTAATTATCTTGACATATGAAAATTTTACAAGTTTGAACGTAAACCTGGCGTAATTTTTAGTTCCTCGTTTTTCTTCTTTTCTAATTCATGGCAAAATTTTCAATTACGTTCATATCAATTGACCGCGCGAAAATTTTAAGTAACTGGCAAATTTCGAAATTATGTAAGCTAAACCATCCCCCATCTGCTTAACCACATCTTAAATTGGTTTGATATTGTAATATTTCCTTTCTTGTATTGCAATTATTACCCCGGCTCCACACTTGCGTTGTTCGTGTGCGAATATTCGGTATTCGGATAAAATGCCGCAAGTGTGGATGAAAAATTCGTATTCGTATACGAATATTCGGCACTTTTTCGCCAACACCAATGTTAGATATTCGGTGTCGGTAAGTTAACACACATCAAAGGCGACGAATATTCGTTGTAAGGTCTTTTTCGCATGCCCTCCACACTATCGTGTACTCATTAAAAAATACCCGGCAGCTGCAATACTACTAGGCCTTCTTCTGAAGACGAATCCATGATGAATAAAGTGAATACGAATATTTTCCATATTTCAAATACTTACCAAATACGAATATTCGGCTAATATCACGTATGTGTGGAGGGTGTGTTCGACAAATATTCGTAAACAAATATTTGTACACGAATATTTGTCAACTTTAACGAATATTCGTTAACGCAAGTGTGGAGCCGGGGTTACAATTACTAACATTTAAGTACAAGTAAACTATATTTGTAACTTGTGAATCCTATTGTGCAATAGGGCCCTGGGCCGGTGTAAATCGTTCAAACTTACACTAACTGCACCTACAGCGTACAGTTTCCTCAGTTTATGCAAACGAACGCAATTTGTTTGAGTAAGCAAACGAACAGACCTTTTATAATTTTCAGTAGTTTTGTGCTTGGCCTCTACTAGTTATGATGGAACAAACACAAACAGATAAACCATCCTGCTCGAATAGCCAATATAACTGTGTTTGTGTATTGTGCAAAATATTATAGAAAAAGGATTTTCTGGCTTCGATTTCCAAGAAAAACTTAATTTATTTCTACAGGTAGGCATATGCCATCCATAAAGTTAGAAACTAAAGGTGAACAGTCTGCTAAGTAATTCATTAGACACTTTAGAATTGACTTTTATAATAAAGTTAAATGGCTTACGGGATGCAACACACTAAGAAAATTATTTTGTTGGCCTTGTTTACTTTTCAACATGCGTGAAAAAACTCCATTGAACTCGAGTGGGTTTTCGGACCTAAACAACTTTCACAAAAATGTGTACTTATTAGTAAACAAGAAGCGCTTCCCCAAATAAAAAATCCACCGCACGCCACTGATCGCAGGGTTTCGTTGAAAACGAGTGGTGCCGTAGTAAGCTTAGAATTTTAGAAACTATATCTCTTTTTACTACCATTTAGTTTTTGCTTATTTACTAGAATACGGTTGGTTTTAATAAAATATGACAGCAGATAAAAACGTTTTCTTATTGAATTTTATTTAAATGAATGTAGTTGGATTTAGATTTTCTTACACATAATTTTTTCCAAGGTATTAATTTTACTCTCAATCCCCAGAAACACCCTTTCACTAGAGCGATATTTTTAGTTTTTTGGAAAAATGGGCTTTTTAATAAATTATTGAGGTGCTCCAAATACTTCCTTCACAACCTTTATACTTTTGAATATAATACATTTTCTCTAAATTTTAGAACAAACTTTGATTGGCCGTATCTCCGCAGAGGTATGTACCTATATCCTAAGTAATCAAATCAAAATGCTCTAATTTTGTCTACAAAATCTAAAAATGCATTGTAGAAGTTTGTCGGCTGTAAACATTGATCGAAGTTTACAGAATTAAAATAAATATGGGAATACCTTTAAAACCCTACAGTGCACACGTGAATTAAAATTACACCGTTGCACACCTTGGGCCTCACAAGCCCAATCTTCAAATCTAGAAAAGCATGGATGTATGGAGTACAAAATAAAATATTTTTATACTATATACTTCTTTTTTATTATTTTAAACTATATATTGAAGTGATATTAACCTTTTGGAAAATTTATATTTATTTAAAAAATACAAATTTGGAGTATACTTTTAGGATGCAAGTTTTAAAAGATTAATTATGTAAATAAGTTAAGATTAATTTAAGTATTTATTGATATTTGTTGTAAATATTGTTATTTATTGTTATTTAGTGTTAATTATTGTAAATAGTAGTCATAGTTATATTTTATATGCATGTATGTGAAAGAATGAATGTTATAAAAAAATTCAAGGAATGGGAGATTTTGGGGAATAACTAGGGAAGGATATAAAAATTGAAGAACGAAAAACAACAGTTGTTAAAACTGAAATATTGAAGAAAGACGTGTTTTTAAGTTTTACTCTGAAAACTTATAATATTAAAATAATACCAACGGAAACTTTAATACTAGTTAATAAATAATCAAAACAAGCTGGGATAAACGGATAATATTGATTTGGATTAATTGGATAAAATTTTATAATTGGAAATTGGATAATCAAATTTAATTAAAAGAATATTTGGAACAAATAATAATAAATTGGACAAGGAACTATATTTTGGTGGGATTTTTCAAATTCGGGGATTGGTTGTTGTGAGTGAGTGTTTTTAGTTTTAGATTTGTGTTAATTTTAAGTTTAGAAATAAGTTTTTGTTGTTGTAATAAATCTTGCATTTTAAAAGTTGATTGAAATTATTACATAATTTTTCAAAATTCAAAATCGAATCTTTCAACGACCCTGAGATGTCAAAATTTCATTATTAATTTAAAATTTAAAAAAATATTAAGTAGAGAGTCTGAAAAATTGTATGGAGCTTCTTTTTCTTTATAAATGAAAATAATTAAAAGACTGCAACCATAACAATAATTGTCGAACCCAACGTGGGGCATAACAATATCTATTGCATTCAATTTATAATAAGAAAAATGATTATAAGAAAATAAAATGCATTACTGGCTAAATAATAGCTTTTTAATACTGCGGGTCACAGTTATTTCAGTGTTGTTCAATATCATGAGAACGTGCCAGACTAAAATAATGAGAATGTTGTAAACAAATGCACTTACCTTTGTGGAAATGTTCTCTGTACAAAATACAGGTGAAATGCTAGCTAATATGCCACTAACAGATAAAAACTAAAATTGTAACGTCGGTGAACACGTAGGGCCTGCGATGCCCGACGCCCCTTTTATTGGAATACCATTCAACTTTTCAAAATTTTCTGTACGTCCGCTGGTGCCTTCTAATATTACAGAAAGCTACACCAGATACAATAAATCTTATTTAACAGGTTCCTTGAATATATTCATTTAACTGTTCACTTGGGCCTGTCAGGCACCACGTGTGCACTGTAGGGTTAAGAACAATTATAACATGAGATACTCTCATGTATTACTAAAAATTCAACTCCTTTTCCTTTTTCTCCTAAGCTTATTATTAATCTTTCTCCTTTCTTTGTTCTGCCTAATCTTTCTCTCTTTCTCTTTCTTCTCTCATTTTTCCTTAAATAGAATCTACATCTTAATATAAATTTCAATAAGCCAAACCAAACTGTAATTTTATTAAAAAAAAAAACTAATGCAAATCTTTTTATGTAACTGTAAAGGCAAAATGCGTAAAAATCTCAGAAATCTCTTTACCAACTTCACAAAGAATTTTAAGAAAATCTAATTTAAGCCATCAAACAAATGGTCGTAAAAAGAATGACAGAAAAAATGTATGTTTATTCACTTAAAGAACATGAACTTACAACTTCTTTAATAAATATTATTTCAAAAATAAAATGCAGCACCCTTTTGTCCGGTTACAGAAAAACAACTACACGATTAATTTAATACGTGTTAAATTTACTCCTTAGTTCTTTAACAAATATGCAAAACTTAAATAGCACGTAACCCCATCACGATAATAATCTGCAGAGGTGGAAATTGTAGTTGAAGAGCATCGGATATGATCATCAGCACGAAGGGTATTGGTTTAAGAATTTCTGATAGTAGATTAACCCGAGTGTCCTTTAACCACGGTTGTGATTAAAATCTGTACACGTTAACGACTTGCTAACATTATTACACTTTATAAAAGATTTTAATACTTGTTTAAAATTTAGAACATCCAGATATGTTTTATAGTATTAGATTTTTGAATTCATCTGCACTAGTTATTCAAGATATTCCTTGGAAATTTAATGTAAATAATAAAAAAATTAAAAATATTCACTCATCTACAGTGTGCGTCATTAAGTGTGCAACAAATGGGATTTTTTTAAAATCTTTGCAAATAAAAAATTTGAATACCACCAAAAGTGGGTGCATGTTCAATAACTATATTAGGTATACTTAGAATTGATCCAAGTCAAGCAGCATACAGGACAGGTCAAAAAATAGAAAAAATGTTCAAGAGTAAAGTGGTCTTATTTTCAAAAACACATCAAAACCTTATTGAGAAAAGTTGTTTAGATTTACAAGATATGTCCAAATACAAAGTCATTGCCTCCTATTCGAAAAAAGCCTGTATGCTGTTTGACTTGGAGCCATTCTAAGTACACCTAATACAGGGTGTCCCAACCATCTGGGATTTTTCGATAGCGTCTTTATTATTATAGTTATGTCAAAATATTATTAAGAAAAGTTGTAGGGTTTGATGTTCTACATATTCTAAAATTATTTTCATATATACAGGGTGTTTCGTAAACATGTGACCATATAAAGTTGTGTTTTTTTAAATGGAACACCCCATATTTTTTTACATATTTGGATTCTCCCTTCAATCGCGATTGCAGCGATATAGCATTATATGGGTCTATTGTTAATAGTTCCGTAGTTATTCATTTATTTGTGATAAAAATAACCTCACTTTGAACGAATATAACTCCGTAATTACGCCGAAATTTTAACTATTTTTCAGGGTACAATTTCGGATCTATTTTCAATAAAACTGCGAGGACTAAGAGGCTCTAGGTATTTTCAATATACAGGGCGATCGAAAAACGCGAACCTCAAGATTTCTTGAAAATTTTAAATAGAACGCCCCATATGCGATTATGTCATTAAATAGCCGCTTTTCTAAGCTTTCAGAAAATACCATACTTGTTGGGTCCAGGTTTAATCGTTACGAAGTTATGTCAGTTCCTTTGTCATATTAGGAATTCCTACGCGAACTCTGCAGTCAATTTAATGAGCGATTGCACCAACTGCTGATTGTTTTTATCGTTGGTTGTTTGGAACAAAATCGCATCGAATTTTGTTTACAAATACTTTTGCTGCCGTAAATACGTAACGTTTGATGCGATTTTGTTTAAACAACCAGCGCAGCGGTTGAATATTATAGGCGATTGGTGCATTCAGCCATAGGAGTGCTTAGGAAACAATTGCATTTAACAACTACGAAAACAATTGCTAGAATATTTGTCAACAAAAACAACTACTTCTGCGCTTATGTCACAGTGTTTGTAGAGTTTGATAGAAACGCCTAGAAATCATGAATTAGTAATTAGTAAATAACTAAAATTTTATGCGCTATGAAACTATTATTTATAAAATAGAAAACAATTTACTAAGAAACTAACGAACATGAACTAAGAAAGATTTGAAAAAAAAACAGGAAGACAGACTGCAACAACAAGTTTTGCAAAAAAAATCCATTGTTACAAAAATAATTATCGTTACATCATTTGTTCAAAAATTCTCCTTTCTGTTTCAATGCATAGACGTAAACGTCTTAGTAATGTCAACTGAACATGGTGAAGGGTTTGGATATGCATTCCAGCAAATGCTCTTCTTATCCGATTTTTCATATATTTTATTGTAGTTGGTGGTTCCTGGTAAACTTGGTCATTTATATGGACCCACAAAAAGAACTATTGGACTTAAATCGAGAGAGCGCGTGTGCCATGGTAGGGGACCATTTCAACCGATCCACCTTTGCGCTCTCCAGTTGTTTAAAAATTCTCGTACCCTCTAATAACTATGGGGCGTAGCCGCATCATGCTGGAATCACATTAAATGGCGAGTTCGAAGGTCAACATCTTCTAATACCTCAGGAAGCCCGTCTTGTAAAAAATTTAAGTATCTCTCCCTGGTCAATGGTTCATTAAAAAAGTATGGACCAATAACTTCAGTATGCTGAATATACGCATATACGCGACTGGCTAATAAACTATTTCCATTGCATTCACCCAAAATATAAATCATATTTATTGACTCTTCTTTCGTGAAATTCATTAGTTCTAAGCTTTTCTATCAAACCCTACAAGAAATGTGACATACGCGCAGAAGTAGTTGCTTTTGTTGACAAATATTCTAGCAATTGTTTACGTAGTTGTTAAATGCAATTGTTTCCTAAGCACTCCTATGGCTGAATGCACCAATCGCCTATAATATTCAACCGCTGGTTCTTTAAACAAAATCGCATCAAACGTGACATATTTACGGCAGCAAAAGTATTTGTAAACAAAATTCGATGCGATTTTGTTCAAAACAACCAACGATAAAAACAATCAGCAGTTGGTGCAATCGCTCATTAAATTGACTGCAGAGTTCGCGTAGGAATCCCTAATATGACAAAGTAACTGACATAACTTCGTAACGATTAAACCTGGACCCAACAAATATGGTATTTTCTGAAAGCTTAGAAAAGCGGCTATTTAATGACATAATCGCATATGGGGCGTTCTATTTAAAATTTTCAAGAAATCTTGAGGTTCGCGTTTTACGATCACCCTGTATATTGAAAATACTTAGAGCCTCATAGTCCTCGCAGTTTTATTGAAAATAGATCCGAAAAATTGTACCCTGAAAAATAGTTAAAATTTCGGCGTAATTACGGAGTTATATTCGTTCAAAGTGAGGTTATTTTTATCACAAATAAATGAATAACTACGGAACTATTAACAATAGACCCATATAATGCTATATCGTTGCAATCGCGATTGAAGGGAGAATCCAAATATGTAAAAAAATATGGGGTGTTCCATTTAAAAAAACACAGCTTTATATCGTCACATGTTTACGAAACACCCTGTATGTATGAAAATAATTTTAGGATATGTAGAACATCAAACCCTACAACTTTTCTTAATAATATTTTGACATAACTATAATAATAAAGACGCTATCGAAAAATCCCAGATGGTTGGGACACCCTGTATAGTTATGGAACATGCACCCACTTTTGGTGGTATTCAAATTTTTTATTTGCAAAGAATTAAAAAAATCCCATTTGTTGCACGCTTAATGGCGCACACTATACAGGGCTACATTGAAAAAACTACAATGCATAGTACCACGCGATAGAGGACCATAAAATAATAAAAAAAGTTCTTATACGCTAATGTCCGATCTCCTTTTTTTTTCAAGATTGGATGTTAAAAATTTGTTAGGTTAGGTTATGATATGATAATATTCTAATAATGCTCGAAAATAAAATACCTACACAAAATAGCCACCTGCAAGGGCATGTAGTGTGCACTAATTTTGGTTCAATTATGTCTTCACAATCTGACGAAATTTAAAAAAATTTGAATTTTCTAACAAACCTTTAACATCCTGTATCTTGAAAACAAAAGGCGATCGGACATTAGCGTATAAGAACTTTTTTTACTATTTTATGGTCCTCTATCGCGTGGTACTATGCATTGTAGTTTTTTCAATGTCACCCTGTATAGGTAATCTCAAAAGTTTAATTAAGATTAGTGACAGTTACAGCTTTATTAAAATATTTAGGTTATAGCAAATTTATAGTAATATTTTAAATATTTTGTGAACTTCGATGGTTTTTTGTTTAAAAAATATTATACAGCGTGTCCCCGGATGGTGTTTGCAGTAGGCATAATGAACCAACGATTTTTAAAAAACGTTTCCAGCTTTTGTAGTCAAGGTCTGCTTGGTTTATACTGAATTTTTACCAAATTACGCTTGAAATGATATCTAGATGGCGTAGTTAGCACAGGAAGAACATAAAGCGGGCTAGGTAAAGTGGTTCTTTTTATTATCTTTACATTCTCTACACAAAAATTTTATTTGAAAAATATGTTTTAAATTATAAATTCGGGCTGTAGGCAAATTGTCAGTACATTTAACAAAAAAAAATTGAGACCTTCAAAATTACCATAAGTACTTTTTTTCCCCATTCATGCATACTACCGTACCCCCCGGAACCGCTTATCGCATTACTTCAGGGGGTACGGGCGTCCCTTACATACTACCTTACATACTACATACATGCAACTTATATACTAACTTACACTAAGTGAAACCGGCTTCAGGGATTTTTGTAGCTTTTCTGTGATTAGCTCTTCGAACTTGTCCCACTTTGTACTGTTATTATACAGTGAGGAGTGGCTGTGTTTTATTTTTAATATCAGTGTCCCATATCATACTATAAGGGTCAAAGGGAGTCGTCGGAAGACAATTCAAAGCACAATTCCACCGTGAAATAGTTTTTCTTGATTTGAAGTTCAACAAATCTAGAATTTTTGTTGGATCCGATGTCCAAAATGTTGGTTCACCCACTGGCGATATAGAGATATTCTAGATATTCAACGTGAATTGCAAGATGTAATTGACACCCCCTTAGGGTTGTCGTTCGAGATCTTCAGGTGATTTGTTTTGCTCTTCTATTGTGAGCGATGATCGAGTGGCTGAAAAAAGCATTCGAACTCTACCTTCTTTATACTGCCAAGTCTTCAATAAGTAGCTGAGTTGGAGTAGGTGGTATGTCGATTATAGAATATACCAATCAGTTGTCAAAGTGATAAGGTGAAAATGGATTTCTCTGAAGAACATAAAATTTTTATGCTAGAAACATATTTTAGGAATGGGCGTAAAGAGGATGATGGATAATGGTCGTATTCTGTGCAATTGGCTTTTAATGACTTTCTTACAAGACTTCCAGACCAAATTCCAAACCTTACCTGCAAAATATTTTACAGCTGTCTTATGAATTGTGTTCGAAATTTCAGAGAGGGTGACCCTATTCGGAAAGAAAAATCTGGCAGACCTAAGAATAAGAGAATAGCTGAAAATAATAATAATGTGAGAGAGATTATAGACAGAACATCATCAAAATCAATAAGGAATATTTACCAGGAAACAAATTTATCTGTGGGAACTTGTCAGAAAATTTTAAAAGTTGATATTGGACTCTTTCCTTACAAATTTCATGTGTATAACGAAATTGTACCTCGAGATTTTTAAAGGCGTGTGGATTATTGTCAATGATTTAATCAAATTTGAATAATAACAATGTTTTGGGTGTCCTAACCTTTTTTTCGGAGGAAGCCTGGTTCCACCTATCTGGGTAAGTAAATTCTCAGAATATGAGAATATGGTCTGCGGAAAATCCACGTGAATTTCGACAAACACAACTGCGTCCTATAAAAATTGTGGTGTGGGCAGCAATATCCTAAAAGCGGATAATGGGACCAATATTTTTTGATTTTACCGTCAATGCTGAACGCTACAGAAAGGATATCTTAATGCCCTTTTTCGGCGTCCTACTCCTCCCCCTCACGATGATGAGTTCAGGAACGGTTACTTTCAACGGGACAATGCAACAGCCCACACAACCATAGAAAATATAAATTTTATTCGTGAATTTTTTGAAGACAAAATTGTTCCGTTTCCTCCACGAAGCTGTGATTAAACGCCGTGTGATTATTTCTTGTGGCCATACCTCATAAATACTGTTTTCAAAAATTATTTAAATCATCTATAAGACCTGCAGAATGCAATTAGAGAAGCCACCGAAGAAATTTCATCGGTCCCTTTGGTGAACGTTTTTGAAAACATGAAAAAAAGCATAACACTTTGTTTGGAAAATAACAGTTTCAACACCTTTTGTAATGTTTGTTCTTTGCTATTTTAATTAAATTTTCAAAAACTTAATTTGTGTTTGAATTCTTAATAAATAGGAGTGTAAGAGTACATAATTACAAATATTCTATAATATATTACATATTTTTATTGTTTGTGCATTATACCGGGTGTTTGACTTAAGGAGCGAACATAGGGAAATAGCATGGGAAATCGTATATATGTATGCAGGTTTTTGCTCCCCGTTTGAGTTGATAGGATTGATCGATCAATCGAAAGACAAAAGAAATTCGCTTATTTTGATACTACTTTACTTGAATTTGTTGCTTATTTAAGAAATAAATAGCTTAAAAACCGCAATAAATAATTTGCATTTTGTTCGCAAAAAGCAGACCGGCCATGATCAAATTTGAAGTTTCTTTATACCAAAATAAATTTTATTTTCTGTCAGTTATCAATTCACGTATCTACCTAATTACTATGAATAAAAATGTCGAATATTTTAATGAGGAGAGGGTTTTTATTGCCAAAACATTTTATACTGGCGTCAGTTTTCGCACAGTTCATGATTTAAAAAACTTCAAATTATCATGGCTGGTCTGCTTTTCGTGAATAAAATGCAAATTATTTATTGTAGTTTTTAAGCTAGTTCTTTTTGTCTTTCGATTGATACCACTATCAATCCTATCAACTCAAATGGCAAGCAGAGATCCGCATATACCGGGTGGTGCATTGTCTCATGCACCATAGTGATTTCAATGGTAAATTTTTAATTTGTAAGTGTTTGCTTCCCCAATTATTTTAGACCAAAAGTGCAAATATATTTTTTGTAGAGAAAAAAATACCCAATCCAATGAAGCTATTTTGCAGTTTTTCAATTTTTCCGTAACAGAAAAACTGTGGAAATTAATTCTTGTACATTGATAAAAATCACTGATGCCTTGGAATTACTGAAACAGTCTGGCTTGTCAGTTAGTTGCACTTGGTAAAATTGCCACATAAAATAATTTTATTTTCCGTTAAGTTTCTTTTAAAAAGTAATTTCCCGTCCTGTTGAATTTGTTGAATAATTTTTATTTGTTTACCCAAAAAGTTACATTTTTCGTATTGAAAAAGAATTTCAAACTGTTATTATGACAGAGGGGTGGAGCTATAATAGTGTCACAGCTCCACCCCTCTGTTTCAAAAATTTCATGGCATTAGTGATTTTTGTCAAAGTCCAAGAATTAATCCCATAGTCTTCTGTTACACGAAACTCGAAAATTGTGTAGAATAGCATCAAACGATGCAGTATTTTTTTCTCTACAAAAACTGAATTACACTTTTGGTCTAAAATAACTAGGGAAGCAAATAATTACATATTAAAAAATTACCATTGAAATCCCTATGGTGCGTGAGGCAACGCACCACCCGGTATACGATTTCCCATACTATTTCCCTATGTTCGTCCCTTAAGTCAAACACTTGGGAAACGTTTAAAATTGAAATATTAAAAGTGCAAAATATATCTGTGGCTCGCCTAGAATTTTTAAATTTCAAATTGGCTCGAGTCAAGTTAAAGGTTGGGCACCACTGCCCTAAGGTATGACAACTTAATCAGGTGGTTACAAAAAAATCTGTTTTTTGTAACCACCTGATTAAACACTGAACTAGGATTCCTCAGATAAATAAAGATACTTTGCCATAATTATTTACCTTTTTTTTACTGTTTATCAAAATACTTTAGCAAAGAGCTGCAATAAAAGGCCCCGGTTACTTCTGAGCATCAACTTAATAATGCCGGATGTTCAGATCACCGAAGATCCAAGAGCTTACCGGTCCTAAAATGCTATACAAAATTCTATTAACCGTGCATGCCTGAGGCTCATTTTATAAACGAAGCAACATACGGTCATGAATGGGAAATATATTTGTTCTTTTCCGATACTATTCTCATTGACCCATCTTGCTAGCAACTTGCTTATCGAAGCGTGGATGCTTTTGAAGTGTACAACCGTTAATCAGCTGTTGTGTTCTAAAGTAAATAGTGGTTTGCCATTTTTGCTACAACAGCAGCCCTTTTACGCATACTTGACAGAAACAATAATTACATTACGCATTTTGCAATGGAATGGCAGGAGAAATTGGGGTGTAAATATAAGGCATTATTTTCAAATGCTTACTTGAAATAAATCTCTTCTGTTTCACCCTGCAGAAAGGTTCTGGGCCGGTTCAGTAAAGTAATAAGAATTTATAACAAAAAAATTAGTTGGGAAAAATTAAGAACTAAACAATTAGAATTTTTTTTATTTTTAAAAATGCCCATTATGACAATAACAAATTAATGTTTGTGAAATTACTCTCTCTTTTCTATTATTTTCAAAAAACATGATAGCTGTGAATGACACAAACGAATAAACATAAAATTATAATTCTTGAATAAAATATTGAAGTCTTTTTTACATAATTATTTTTTGTTCAATTAAATTTTACATATTTTGATATTTTTAATAGAATTTGGGTTTTATTTGTGACAAAAAAAGCAAACGAATATTCATAACATGATAATAAGAGTAAATATAATAATATACAATAACCTACCTTACACATGTTAGCTATTCTAACAACTTCTGTAACCACAGATTATCCTAATCAGGTAGAAAATCGCTAAACTGCAAAATGCGATGTCTCCATTTCAAGTTTCGGTAATTCTATAATGTTTGGCCCTGTACAGGATCTGCTGTCACGAATTAAATTCAACATTAAAAACTCCTTGGATAATTTACCTTACATTACAATTTAAATTTAAAGCAAATATTCAATAAAAATAAATAATATGAAACGAACTAAAAATTAGATAAATTAAGATAAAAATTAATTTTAAGTTTGTTAATTTTGTTGGTTAAAACCAAACTTGAAATCAAAAACCCGATTTCAAAAACTAATAAAACTTTTGTGGCAAAGCAGAAAATTATTAAGTCACAGAACATGTAATTTGCAACCGAAAGTTAAATCGAGTTTCATTTACTGAGTTCATTAAATCCAAACTTGAAATCAAAAATTAAACTTTAACTTTCAAATTCAGTATTAAAAACTAGGAATCTTATTTCTTATCAGAATATTGTTAAGTTATAAAATTGGTTATTTCTACCTTGAAATTTATTTAACTTAAATGTTTGGTTTTTGATTCAATTTTGAAATCGAAACTTAATTTCTGGCCTTAAATTTAAAAATACTAAACTTTAACTAAACATAAAAAAATTATTTATAATTTTAGATAAATGTTCATTCAAGCAAGTTGAGGCAGAAAAAAGCACTCATGCACTTCGTGCATTCGTGCTTTTTTCAGCCCAACTTGCTTTCATGCACATTTCCCTAAAATTATCGATAATTTTTTATGCACTTATTATATTATTACTGAAAATTTCATTTAACTCTGGTCACGGTAATTTTTAAGGAGTTGGATATTTAGTGTAAACTTAAAATTGAAAACTAAACTTTAATATTCAAAACTACGAAATTCTTTTGTTAAAAAACATTACTAGTTCAAAACATTTCAAATTTGTATATGAAATTAAATTTAATATAAAGATTTATATCCAAGTTAAATTTAATTTAGACCAAATTCAATGCAAAACCAAAAACGCGTTTTGATTTTCAAAATCCGAACTATGTAAACATGTAAAGTTAAAAAGTGTTATAGTTATTACACGCTATAACATTATGGATTTACATGAAATGCTATTTGTCTAATGAATTTGAGATTTAGAAATACATTCTAATTCATATTTGACAACATAATACTCTTTAATACTACAGTTTTTGAAAAATGATATACTTTTTACAACATTATTATTAACTTATAAAACTTGCTATTTGTGTTATTCTAACTTTAAGTTAAGTTAAAATCTTTAGATTGACTAATATACAGTGTGGAAATTAAGTAGCGGATAAATTCGGTAACTCCGTTAAATCTTTGTGATAGAAACGAAATTTAAAAGACGTGTATCGATTAAAATTAGAACGCATCCGAAAAAATTATTTTCAGATTTAACTTTCATTTGTTTTAAAAGTTATGAAGTCATCAATTTTTTTTGTAATGACATCCTATATTTCTTTGTTTTTTATTTCGATAGAGTATTTTAATCTGTTTTCAGTGGTACAATTTTGAATAGGTTACATGAGAAAAAATTCAAGAAAAACGGCCTACAAGTTCAAATATGTGCCTAGTAAGAATGAACGAAATTAATCGAGTAATCCTATTATCTGGGTTTAAAATTAAAACCCATAATGTTACATTCATTTCTTATGTTAAAATTGTTGAAAATGGCTTAAAAAATAAAACACATAAATGTATTGGTCCATTTGATGTTTGTTTTTGTTTTTTTTTTTTTTTAATGTAACTTAATCAAAATTGTATCGGTACCATTGAAAACAGATAAACAGATTAAAATACTCTTTCGAAATAAAAAACAAAAAATATAGGATGTTATTTAAAAAAACAATTGATTACGCCATAACTTTTAAAACAAATGAAAGTTAAATCTGAAAATAACGTTTTCAGATGCGCTGTACCTAATTTTAATCGATACACTTCTTTTAAATTTCGTCTCTATCACAAAGATTAACGGAGTTACCGAATTTATTCGCGACTTAATTTCCACACTGTATATACATAGATTAATACCAGCATTAGAATTCTTGATTTATGAAATTTCAAAAAAAGATTCAAGAATAAATGAAAGTTGCCTGGACAGCATAAAACGGTTTATTCGTCAAATGATATTGAAATTTGAGTTGAATAGCAAATTTTATACAGCAAATGAGTTATTAGGTTATAGAATATGCTTTTTCCACGAAGTAAATTTGTGTCATAATTTTGATGCGACTAAACACATTTTTGAATTCTGATTTGAATTTTAAATTTATGTTTCCATGCGTTCTTTAATTTTGACCTTAAATTAACTCTTTAGAATTCAAAATTTCCAGTAGAATTTAAAATTACGTAGCCAGTTTGTCAAATAAGAACTTTGATTATGAATTGAGAATTGAAATATGCGTTGTAAATTTCAGGTTTATTGTGACTTCACCGTTCCCATAGCATCGTCTTCTTTTCGAAAATGAATTAACTGCGCTTTTATGTTTATAAATCTGTTGATTCTTTTATAGTCGTCCAAATAAATGTTGAAAAAAGGTTTAATCCAAAGCTTAAATAACTTTAATGATTTAAATGTAGATTTTGTGTTTTACCAAAATTGAACAGAAAATGTTCCATAAATGTAATCGATGGTTCTTTCATTCATCAAATTCCGTTCGAGAATTAGCAAAATGGAACAGCTAGTAGAACGTAATATCCTAATATTGTGTTGTATGGCAAAAGGTAGTACAATATCGGGATTAGAGCAACAAACTAGTGAATCAGAACACATGGTTCTACCACATGTGGTGTGCGTGTGTAGTGGCCGGATTACCGATGTTTTTTCCCCTCGACTGGTCAGTCACAACAGATACTCTCATAATATTCTTAAGCAGATTACATTCTTGGCCCGATCGCCGCTTACTTTTTGGATGCCGCTTACACTTGTGCGTTTCCTAATAGCTTCTTATCTCTACGAACGTTTTGTACGATCATTTTAAACGGTTTATCCACCCACTCTTTGTCCTATACAACTTGCACAACCAGTATGTCCTCTTTGGTTACCTGAATCTCATGTGACGGGTTTACACATAAATTAATTTTTGGAACTTCTAATTTAAAAGGCCACGGCGGTTCTCATTGAAAATCTTAATTCGGAGATTGTATAAAAGCATATTCAGCTATGAGATGAAAATACTGGGGATGCTTTTACATTATTCCATTTCCCCTAGTTTGTACCATAGTAAATGAATGCATATTTTTAGTTTTCCTGAACATTTCTAACTTCTGACTAAAAGATTTAACTTACAAAACGGATTTTTGTTGAATCCTTCTTTTAATTGCGTAGATTCATTTAGTTACAAAACTTAGTAACAATTGCGTTTATGTGAACTTCACAGCGTAGGTATTTTTGCAGTTACCTTTTTTTCATTAAAAAAATAAATAGACTGTAATGGTCGACTTTTTACTTTTGGTCACGAAGCTATGATTATTTAATTATTTAATTGGCTATGGGAAAAGGAATAATGTGAAGAAGCCAAGGAAGGCCTTTACAACTATCTTGATTTCAATATACGGGGTGATTTCAAAGTTGAGGCATTTATTTTAACAGGTTGTAGAACTCTTAAAAATAAATCATTTCACCAAAAATAACCTATACTGAGTGTTTCCTAATTGCACGGCACCATTTTATGTAGGTGTTCTCTAGTACAATACACGATTTACCTAAAATTACCTTAGTCCAAAAGTTAATATTTAGGGAGATACAGGGTGTCAAAGCCAAATATTAATTTTAATTTTTTGCTGTAATTTCAAAAGGTTTTAAACTATTGACATGAAAATTGGGGAAACTACATATTTTGGGACGGAAAACAATAACCAGTCCTCAATTTTAATGTAGGTATTTAAAAAACCCTATTTTTGCTGCACCCAACACCTTAAAAATACTTCAACTTTTTTGTACTTAAAGTTATAGTAGATGCAATTGAAAAAAATAATTTCCTCTTCTTTTTTATACAAAAAAGGTATCCTAGTTAAATGTCTCTAAAATTAACCGTTTCCAAGATATTTGCTGTTGAAGTGGAAGTGATGCTACATTCTTCAGTCCTTAAACCTTAAACAGCTTACTTATGTTACACGTTACACTAAAATCTTACAAATTTTTAATGACAAATATTCAACTGATCCACTATTACTTTGTGTCCTATAACTTGTTTTTGATAAGAATGTGTCTATTTTTTATTTTAAATGTAAGCCTCCTGCGTTACAGAATGCTTAAAAAATAAAAAAGATGTTGCATTACTTACATCAATAGCAAATATCTTGGAAACGGTTAACTTTTAGAGACATTTAACTAGTAGGTATACCTTTTTTGTCTAAAAAAGATGAGGCAAATGTTTGTTTCAATTAAATCTGTACTAACTAAGTATAAAAAAGTTGAAGTATGTTTAAGGTATTAGGTGTAGCAAAAATAAGGTTCTTTAAAGAGCATTGTTAAAATTGAGGACGGATTATTGTTTCTCGTCCCAAAAAAGGTAGTATCCCCAATTTTCACATCAATATTTCGAAAACTTTTGAAATTACAGCAATAAATTAAAATTAAAATTTCGACTTTGACACCCTGTATCTCCCTAAATATTAACTTTTGTACTAAGGTAATTTTAGGTAAATCGTAATATTTTGTACTAGAGAACACATTCCTAAAATGGTGCCGTGCAATTATGAAACACCCTGTATAAAAGTTGCAAAATGAAAAACACTTAGTTTATCGTAGTGGAAAAGTGAATAACGTGGAAGAATTAAGAGAGCGAATAGAAAACTCTTGTGAAGTTGTTCGCGGACACCGACAATTCATGTTCGCGGCGTGTACCGAGTCATGGATACGTCGGGCAAGATTGTGCGCGCATCAAATAAATGGTAACAACTTTGAACAATTTTCATAATTTTTTCTTCATATCTGCGTCATTTTGCAAATTTTATATAGGCTATTTTTGGAGAAATGATTTATTTTTAAGAGTTCTACAACCTGTTAAAATAAATGCCTCAACTTTGAAAACACCCTGTATAAAACAGAAATACATTCTTGATAAAGCGAATTCCACCCCAAGTTGACTGTCTAGGATTAAACAGCGTACTTCTCTCGTAGATTTTTTTTGCGATTTTCAACACTATTAGTCCTTATAGCAATAAAGTATTGCTGCATCAAACTAAGAATTATTTCGAATTGTCTTAAGGTTAAATTGGTACTGTCTTTCTTGAACACAGTGGTATGTATATCAAGTCTATTCCTGTTTGAGCTAAATAAGTAAAGATGTGTAATAAAATTGTTAGAATTACATATGATACGCTGCTTCATCCAAAACTCGTCACTTAGGTTGGAACTCGCGTTTAATTACGGCCACTGTTTTTTATTAATTACCGCCTCAAAATTTGTATTGCCGTAAAAGAGATCACCACAAACTTTATAAGTTCTTCGATACTGATTACTCACCTTTGCTGTTAAGCAAATCTTATTTATGCAGTTTTAAAATATATTGTGAAAGTCAGAATGAGAGTGATTAATTGAAATTGCAAGAAAATAAACCCTACTTATAAATGCTTATTCTGCTTATTTTGCTATTTATGTGCTTATTTTGACAAAAAATGCAATTAATGTTTAATCTGCTTATTTTTGTGGTTATCTGATATACCTATATAATCTTTTAACTTATAAAATACAGGTTAAATAAAGACAGAAAGTGTCTGAAATTTCGAATTAATAATTGAAACTGTGGATGTAGAAAGAACGTTCCAGTATACAAAATTATTTTAATATAAAGCTTCGCAGTTTTACACCACAGAATCTGAAAAAGGCATTAACAACTTACTGTTTCCCTAATTATAATTCAACTTTATACATTGCATTTTGCATAAAAAAAAATGTATCACGGTATTTTTTCACTTAAAATGTAGCATAGTGCAAAATACAAAAAACTACTTTTCGGCAAGAGATTTCTTAGAAATCTCTTATTTAATTTAAGCTTGTTGAAACTTATTATTTAAACTTATTTATAGTTATTAAATCTTATTTCTGCATGTTAGTACCATTATTTGAGCATATATTTAAGTTTTCTGTGCTTATTTTCACAATTATATGCGCCTAAATATCCGAGGTATAATTATCACTTGTCACAGGTGTATTCATTGCTGTAAATGACATTAACTCCTATTACGAATTGTTGTTATGAAATGCATTTTTTTTTTATTAATACATATATCTTTTCATAAACTAAAATGGGCACAGCTAATACCAAGACTGTATATGTATAAATTATATAACCGTACCTATAACAAAATTTTGTTCCGCATTACAACGGAATTCAAAGTACGCAAACATTAATTACCTACAAAGAGCCACAAGATTAAGAACGGATTTAGAAGTGATAGCCAAAGACCTGATCAAATGGCAAAAAGCGTGGGATCAAAGGAATATCTTGAGTTAGCAGATGGAAAGACGTCGTAGGTAGAAGAAGTGGTTAGATGTTTTAATCCCAGGGGACAGCGAAGGAAAGAAAGTAGAAGCCAGATTAGTCAAAGGAGATAAGGAATGGGAAGTATAAGTGAGATGATGAAAGCACAAAATCTGTCGTGGAGTACAAAATTACGAAATTATAAAAAGGAATTAAGTTCTATTGTGATATATGGCAGTGGAGGAAGCGTGGGTTGTGAATAAGATAGAGAAAAATAATAGGAGCGTGGGAAAGAAAATTTTCAAGGAGAATCCATGAGAAAAAATCGATTGAGCAAGAATGGTGAAACCACAATCAGCCAGTTAATTAAAACCGAACAATAGGATGGTTAGAGCATGTGGAGAGATTACTAAAGGGCAGCAAAAATAAGTAGTTACAAAGGTATACCGTGCGTCCACGAGACTACGCACCATGACGCTGGAGTGATGCTAGTTTATTTTAAAGATCTACTCTTCCGGTGGCAATTGATAGTCAAACGGTTGCTAAGCATTGACCATTAAAATTGAATTTGCAAGTAACAAATAATACACAAAAATCAAAAACGACAAAAATAAATAATTTAATCAATTTCGCAGCCAAACAAATTACAACTGGAGTATTCAAATTAAATGTTCAAATAAGTTTCCATTTACTGCCATACAGTATCGTAACCTATCATAAAAATTACGTCTAAAATTTTAAGTAAGGCCATAAGAAAAAAATGTTCTTAGCCAAATCAGGGGACCAAGCGGGCCAACCAATTGCACCTCCACGTCCAATCCAGGTTTCATGAAAGGTATTGTATTGAATTCTTTAACTACTGCTGAATTGTGAGCGGGACAGCCAGCGTGTTGGTACTATATTGGTCGCTCATCTCCAAGCATTGTATGTTCAATTGCAGGATAAATAGTTTCAGTTCTAAATAAGTCTGTCCGGTTAACGTTTCGTTAATAAAATAAGGTCTAATTACAACAACGTTATTTAATATTCCACACCAAACATTAACCTTCTGTGGATATTGTGTGTGTTTTTACAATTAATTGAGGATTGTCGGTACTCCAATATCGAAAATTTTGAGAATGTGGTTGATTATTTAAAGTAAACGTACATTCGTCAGTAAAGCAGTTCTTGATGAGGCTGATATTTATACGATTTAAATTTATGTTTCTTTAATATTTTATGTACGTAACTTTTACTTAACCCATTTTCTGCACTTAATTGCCGCACTGATATGGTTGGGATTGGCACGAACAGCTGCCATTATATCAATTTCACGATCATGAACCGCAGGAATAATGATATCAGGCGCTACAAATCTTGAGCAAACATTACCAGTATTTTCAAATCTGCTTATGATTCTTCCAACAGTAGTGTGTGCAGGACGAGGTCTGTTGGGATATGTCGTTGCAAATCGTCTACACGTTTCCCTGTAACTGTTTCCTGTGTAGACCCATTTCACTATTTGAACTTTTTTCTTCCACAGTGTAAATATTCATGACGATTTTAGTATAAATTCAAATAGGACTTGTTTCAAACAATACGTCAAGTTGAATGCCACTTAATCGTTTATTGTCAAAGAAAAATATATATAATAGGGTTTGTTGTTAAACTGTTTTCTTAAAAGCAAAGAGCTGATCTTTGGGATGAATTAACGTTGCTCTGATTCCTTGATGCGAAACCCTGTGGACACGAGGTATATTACATCCAGATAGTTACAATAAGCAATAAAAGAAATGGAACACAAAGGAATTCAGAATTGGAAAATAAAGAAAAGTAAGGAATGGGAAAAATCATAAAGCTATGAACCTGAAAGGCTTGTTAAAGCTCTACATAAGTTACAATGTTTGGTTTATGGCGTGCTTTTCACGTTGAAAATTATCGAAAATTTTGTCTTCATCAGCCGTGCAATGGTACCTACTATAATGACTACCGATATTACTTATTACCAACACTATAGACATTATTATCATCATCACAGATTTTTTTTTGTGTCTTCTCAGAAATCGGAAATGTAGAAATGGCATTTCAATTATTAATAACATTAAATATATTACTTTGGGTTTGAGATTTTAAAAGTTTTTTCTTTATGATCCTTGTAATTTTTTATTTAATCGTTTTGAAGAAAATAATGCAAAAAGGATTAACTATCTGCTACATAGAAAATAATATTCAGTAGAACAAATTGATTTAGCTGTACGCTGTGGATTTTGATTAATCTACACACACCGGCAAAAAAACGAATCACTTACAATTTACTGATATTTTGTTAGAAACTGGCAATATGATGTAAAGATCAAGTCGCTACTGATACTTGAGAGTCTTAGCCGACCATTGCAAAAAACAAAAGCTTCAGTGGTCATCCGTCTCATTATTATTGCATTATTGATGGTTATCGTTCAAGCTACGTTTTCTTTATTGATTGTTTTTAATTGTTATTTATCAATGTTGCAATTGCTAGTGTTGATTTTTGATTAAACTCTTTAGAATATCGTGTTTTACTAAGTCTGTATCGACTAATTGCGTTAAACAATCAAGATGTCGCTAAGGCTATAACTCTAGAGGAAGACGGGCCTACGCAACTGTGTTCATCAAGCCATCCTTAGATATCAAGAAACTCACACTTATACGAGGAGACCTGGATAGGGTCGACCAAGAGTAATAACGGTCCGTGATAACAGATTTTTAGTAACTATTGTCATGCGGAATCATCATTCTACAGCTGTTATGGCACGAAATCGGTTGGTGTGAATAATGTAAGCGAGAGAACGGTAAGAAGACGCTTCATATGACTGGATTAGGGTCTTTAAAACCAGCGACAGGCCCAGAATTGCTCGCACAACATCGAGTGGCTCGCTTACAGTTTGCAAGGCAACACTTAGATTGGACAGAACAGCAATGGGACAATGTTTTATTCTCAGATGAGTCCAGAGTTGCCTTGCAGTTTCCAGATGGTTGAGGGAAAGTATGGAGAAGACAAGGAGAACGATATTTTGAATGTACATTGTTCCAAGGACACAGTTTCACAGAGACTTTGTAATGGTATGGGCTGACATTTCTTACCAAGCCAGTACGGAGCTCGTTTTCGTTGAAAATGGACCTTTGACGGTTCATAGGTACATAAAAGAGATCCTTTCAGAACATGTTGTGCCCTACGCCCTGTTTATTGGTGATGGGTTTGTGTTTATGGACGATAATGTCCGACCGCAGACAAAGCGTGCAAATTCATCGAACGATTACACCAGCGCGTAGCCCTGATCTAAACCCCATTGAACATATTGGGGACATGCTTAAAAAACGTGTCAGAGGTCATGCAGCCGTCCCAGATAATGTAAATGACCTTCGCATTGCTCTTGAGGAAGATTGGGGAAATATTCCTCAAACCGACATTCAGGCCATTATTCAAAGTATGAACCGAAGAATGGTAGTTGTACTAAGGACAAGAGGAGGAAATACGCGTTATTGATAACTTAATAAATTAAGTTATATGCAACTTTTTCCTTTTGTAAATTTATAATGTTTCTAATTTTAGTAAGAATTTAAAATTAAATGCCTTTAAACAAATTTAAACTGCTTAAAATGTTGTAACGTACTGCCAGTTACCCATTTTAGCAATACATCGACGTAGTACAATAAAATTAATAAATAAAATCCTTAAATTATAGGTGATCCGCTTTTTTGCCGGTGTGTGTATTTTTAGGACTTGTCCTCCCATCTATAAATGTTGAAGCTTTTCGCAAAAAAACGTTTGAAGCAAAAAGGTCATGAGTAGTTGTACTTTGGCTTTTTACCGAATAACACAGGTGTCGGTTAATAAAAGTGTAATAATTTTTTTTTAAATAATACACATTGATTTTACTATTAAATAACATTTATTAGCTATTATAGGTATCCCTAAGATGTCGACTGTTTACAGTCTAAGCATTAGCGATAGTTATATAATATAATGCCGAAGAAGCCTCCATGAGGCCGTCTTTCAATATTGCACATTTAAAGAGAGATTCAGGCCACTGATATTCAGAGTCTTATTATTTTATATATGTCTTCACAACTTCACTAGAGTCACAGCGACTTTACAAAAATTCAGAAAGGGTTGCTTCATCGATCGTGTTGTTCGTAACAGTTCCTGGGGGGTCATAACAGTTTACCAGAATACACAGGTACTGGTGGTCTAGAGGGGGGTGGCGGCAAAAGGAAAGGGCTGATAAAATGTTGCAATTCTCGTTCGCCGGAATAAACGGAGCTACCTGTGCTGGTACTCAAGAACTCGCTGTCGCCGCCGTTTTCATGCAACTTCCTCATATGTTTCTTGAGATCGAAATTCCGACAAAAACCTTTTCCGCATACTCTACAGGTAAAGGGCTTTTTATCGTTATGAGTGTGCATGTGAAACGTCAAATTATAAATCTGGTGAAAAGCCTTCGAGCAAACAGAACACTTGTATGCTTTTTCTCCACTATGTGTGAGTTTGTGATTTTTGTAGTTACCCTTTTGATGGAAGCCTTTACCGCAGTATTCGCACACGAAGGGTTTATAGCCGGCATGAATACGTGCGTGTGTGTTAAGTGTCGACGACCGGTTGAAGGCTTTTCCGCAGGTGTGGCACTTATGCGGTTTTTCCGATGTATGTATTATCTTATGACGGCACAAAGTGGAAGCTTGACGGAAACCCTTTCCGCAAATTTTGCACACGAAAGGACGAGCACCTGTATGAACAGGCATATGACGCGTCAGATTATAATGAGCGTTGAAAACTTTTCCACATTCTCCACATTCGAAGCTCTTCTGCTTGGCGGAGTTAGTTGTTGACGTGCTTAGTGCGCCCTTGGCATCGATCCCCGGCCCCATTGTCCGCTTCATATGGCTCGGCTTGACATAGTGCTCCGGCAACGTTGCGGAATGGCCAGAGGGAGCGGAGTTAACCGTGGAGAGTCCCGCGGGAGCAGTGCTCGCCACCACCGCCTCAGGAGACACAGAGTATACCGAAACGGACGTTGCCGCTACGCACATTAGTTGACTAGGATGATAATACATAAACGGATATTGCTGTAAAAGTTCTTGAGACCGCAACACATTTGGAACGTACTTCTTGAAGGCCGACTCTAATTGGGACGAATTCGATAAATTCGACATCATGGGAACATTAAGGACTTGCTCTATATTAGTATCACGTTTCTTTGCAGTCTTTTTATCTGGCTCCATTATCTTTTCGATCGAAAAATTTAAAGTCCGTGAAGGAGACGACGATGCTCTCGACACCGACGGCTGCGACAACAAACCTACGGGGCTTTTGGACGCCATATTGCCACTTATTTAGGGTTTGATTTTGCGCTATTACATATCTGCAAATAAAGAAACATCGTATTAGCAACACTTTTGATAACATTTATATATATTATAAAAACGAACTTGTTGAAAGGTTCTCAATAAATATAATCTGTTTATTATTATTATTATTATTATTATGACGAGTTAAAAGTAGCAAGTCCTGCTATAAACACCCTACCAGGATGGCTTTAAACTGTTTTCTGAAAATATTTTAACATTTTATAAATGAATTCTTCTATTTTAAGGCAGCTGTAAAATTTTTCGAGTCCGGTTTAGTACCCCTACAGTGCACACGTGGTTTCTAACAAGCCCAAGTGAACAGTTAAATGAATATATTCAAGAAACCTGTTAAATAAGATTTACTGTATCTGGTGTAGCTTTCTGTAATATTAGAAGGCACCAGCGTACGGACAGAAAATTTTGAAAAATTGAATGGAATTCCAATAAAAGGAGCGTCGGGCATCGCAGGCCCTACGTGTTCACCGACGTTACAATTTTAGTTTTTATCTGGTAGTGGCATATTAGCTAGCATTTCACCTGTATTTTGTACAGAGAACATTATACCTACCACAAAGGTAAGTGCATTTTTTTACAACATTCTCATTATTTTTGTCCGGCACTGAGATAACTGTGACAGATAACTGTTACCCGCAGTATTAAAAAAGCTATTATTTAGCCAGTAATGTATTTTATTTTCTTATAAACATTTTTCTTACTATAGATTGAATGCAATAGATATAAAAAAAGAAGTACATACAGCAGACACGACTTCATAAAAGTAAGCCGATATTTCTGAAATTTTGCGTGGATCGATGATTTTACATTGCGAAAAACTTTTCTTAATGATGTTTTGCCATAGTTAATATAAAAAAGCTACTTTAACTAAATACAAAATACTTTTTTATCTACCATCA
Organism: Melanotus villosus; assembly: GCA_963082815.1. Classification (NCBI taxonomy): domain Eukaryota; kingdom Metazoa; phylum Arthropoda; class Insecta; order Coleoptera; family Elateridae; genus Melanotus; species Melanotus villosus. Next base: position 18,425,252 of record OY720427.1, read on the forward strand.
ACGCCTCCTTGATTTGAAACAATCAAAAATATTCTTAAAATTAGTTTCAAGCCAAGCAGGGGTTAATCCCCAAATATGCAATTTAAATTTAAAATCTTTTTGTCAATCATACCTCTTTGTAACTCAATCCGTGGACATACTGTATATTGTTAACAGATTATAAGATGAAATGAAAAAAGAAGGGTTGCGTATATGAAGATTTCTCAGAAAGATTTGCTATTATTACAAAAATGTGGTTTTTGACTTCCTCAGCGTAAACACAACATTCTTTAGATAACCCACCGCATAAAAATCCAGTGGATTCAGGTTTGAGGAGCGTGGGGGTCATCTAACAGGACCGGCGCGACCAATCCAATGTAATGTAATGTGGTAATCGCCAATTAGGATATCGTTCCGCATACAGTCGAACAGCTGCATGCGCGTTGCTTCTTGCCTCTCCATATATTAAGTAATATCGGCATATTCTTGAAATATGTACTCCATGTTTACAAATACTAGAACACCATTTGACAACTTACCTATTTTAATAGTAAAACAATATCTCAATATGACATATTTCTAAGTTTACTTGATTTTGACTTGAATTAATGTTCCAGCCAATTTGATAATTTTCAAATGTTTAATTGCTTAAATCTAGTAAGTAAGCGTTTGCGGACATATGTTTATGAAAACTTTTTTTCTGGTATTGGACCATATAATATATCCCCAAAGTTTGATGGTGAGTTGTTGTTACACCCTGTATGCAGGGTGGTCCAAAGTAATGGGACACAGACCAACAGTAGATTCGCGAAACCAAAATATGTATTACGATTTACCTAAAATTACCTTAGTCCAAAAGTTAATATTTAGGAAGATACAGGGTTTCAAAGTCAAAATTTTGATTTTGATTTTCTCCTGTAATTTCAAGAGTTTTCGAAATATTGATATGGAAATTGGGGAAACTACCTTTTTTGATTCAGTTTTAATATAGCTCTTAAAAGAACCTTACTTTTGCTATACCTAATATCTTAAAAAAGCTTCAACTTTGTTGTACTTAAAGTTAGGGCAGATCTAATTGAGAAAAACAATTGCCTCACTATTTTGATACAAAAAAGGTATACTATTTAAATGTCTGATATTTGCTATTGAAGTAAGTGGTGCTACATTTTATTCATTTTTTGAACAATCTTTAACGTAGGAAGCTTGGATTTAAAATTAGAATTTTCACATAAAAAAACAAGTGATGTGACACGGATCAATAGTGCATCCGTGTACAAGGAACTGTCCCAAACGAATTACTCCCATTAGATTAAGGAATGAAGCATTCCATCAAGATTGTATTAACTGTAAGTTAAATGTTCAAAAGGAATAATGGTGTGGGTTGTATGTTCGCCAAAAATTTAGAACGACTTGAATTGATTGACGGATTGGTAAATTACCAGAAGTAATTCACACTATTAGAAAAGAATTTGTTGCCTACCACATGGAAATTCTATCCAGACAATGAAACAATTTTCAGTTCCTCAAAGAACATTGGGTACTTGTGTTAGACTAAAATTTTTAAAAAATTGAATAAAATATCCCAGTGATCCACTATTACTCTGTGTTCTATTACTTATTTTTGACGATAATATGTTAATTTTTTGTTTTAAATGCAAACCTACTGCATTACAGAATGCTTAAAAGATGAATAAGATGTAGCATTAATTATTTTAATAACAAATATCTTGGAAACGGCTAACTTTAGTGACATTTAAATAGTATAACTTTTTTTGCATAAAAAGGTGGGGCAATTGTTTTTCCAAGTAAATGTGCCATAACTTTAAGTATAAAAAAGGATTATTGTTTCCTGTGCCAAAAGAGGTACTTTTGCCAATTTTCATATCAATATTACGAACATTTTTGAAATTACAGGAGAAAATTAAAATCAAAATTTTGACTTTGACACCCTGTATCTCCCTAAATATTAACCTTTGGACTAAGGTAATTTTAGGTAAATCGTAATATTTTAGCCTCACGAATCTACTGTTGGTCTGTGTCCCATTACTTATGGACCACCCTATACAGGGTGTCCCAACCATCTGGGATTTTTCGATAACAACTCTAATATATAATGCTACATTGTTGCAATCGCCATTGAAGGGACAATCCAAATATGTAAAAATATACGGGGTGTTCCATTTAAAAAAACACAACTTTAGATCGTCACATTTTTACGAAAAACCATATATATGTATATTGAAGTGATATTTAATTTGGATGCCTATAATTAAAGGTTATGTTGTGTTTGAGTTAATTAACCAAAGTATTATTTTGCAAAGATTGGTAATGCAGATTTTTTTAAATTATAAAAAATTGTAATATAATTTTAAGATAGCTAGATTAAATTTAAGTTATTATAGTGATCATTGTTAGTAAATAATTAGCTAAATTAGTAGTCTTAGAAACGTAAAATAAGTTACTTTAGAAACCTTGTAAATAGTCTTTATAGTGAAAAACAAATGTGAGTTAAAATCCAGGATACAGAAAAAACAAATTTAGAATTCAATTGATATTTTGAATTCGAAGGGGTAACAACAAAATTAAGTTGTTCGTCCCGAAAAGAGTAAATATTGAATAAATAATCAACTATAAATACAATTAACAAGATTAAGAACCTGTATTAAATAAAAGAAAGTGAATTTGAAGAAAAATCAAGTGAAGACTGAACTTCAAGAAAAAGCAGTTCGATCAAAAGCAGTTTGAGCAAACGCAGTTCAAGAAAAAGCAGTTCGATCAAAAGCAGTTCGAGGAAAAGCAGTTCAAGAAAAGCAGTTCGAGTAAAAGCGGTTCGAGCGCGGGAAATTTCAAGCAGGAGCGAGTTAAGCAGAGGCAAATTGGATTTTTGGTTTTTGGGGATAAAGAAATTTTTTGGAAAAGAAGAGGAAGTTAAAAGTAGATAGTGATTTATAAAAATAATTTTAAGATAATTTTAAGCAGTTCTGATAGGGAAAAACTAGAAACAAAAAAAAATCTGCATTATAAAATTTGAGTAAATTTTATTTTGGTTAATTAAAATAAATTTAAACAAACAACGAACCTACCTAACCACCCGAGAGGAGAGATCTCTGTAAGCAAATTAAATTAAAGAGCAAAGTAAATTATTTTTGAAAATTGTCGTTGCCAACGTAAGTAATAACTAAAATAGGGGTACAGTGCAATATACCGGGTGTAACACGATTATGGTACTCCCCCCTTTTTTCCTTTAGGTTTCAAGATAAATGGTTGAAATTTGGAACATGCTGTATACTTATTAAACGTCACTTTTTGACCTATTAAATGATTTTTTTCCACTTCCGGTTTCACCGAAACCGGAAGTGACACTAACTTTTGATTTTCAAATGAAACACCCTATATATTAATGCATTTTTGAATTCTGCATAATTTTGTGAATCCAACGATACCACATAAGTGACATTTCAGTCTTCAATATTTATTTTAATTTAATTTTTAGTTTTCTATGTAAGTGTGCCATGACTGTTCCGATTTATTCTAATTGAGCCGTGTATTACTAGAAAAATCGAAATCCCGTCGAAACTAGTAAATTATGTGATTTATGAGCAAATAAAGTTTATCAAAATGGTTTTTGGGACAAAACACGATCTTTTCAAATGTAACCATATTGGTACCGTGGTACCATTGATTGCTAACATTAATAAGGAATTTATTAATGTGCCTTATTAAAATCTGCGATAAATACAATCAAAATTATAGCTAAGAGGAAATACGATTTTGTTCCAATTATAAGGTAAGAAGTAAATAAGGTGGCTTTGAAAACACTGAAAACAATAAAAACACTGGTAAATCAAGAAATGTTTGACAAGCTAAATATTTCATTGTTTTCAAAGCCACCTTATTTACTTCTTGCCTTACAATTGGAACAAAATTGTATTTTCTTATTTTCTCTTAGCTGTAATTTTGATTGTATTTATCGCAGATTTTAATAAGGCACATTAATAAATTCCTTATTAATGCTAGCAATAAATGGTACCACGGTACCAATATGGTTACATTTGAAAAGATCGTGTTTTGTCCCAAAAACCATTTTGATAAACTTTATTTGCTCATAAATCACATAATTTACTAGTTTCGACGGGATTTCGATTTTTCTAGTATTACACGGCTTAATTAGAATAAATCGGAACAGTCATGGCACACTTAAATAGAAAACTAAAAATTAAATTAAAATAAAGACTGAAATGTCACTTATGTGGTATCGTTGGATTCAGAAAATTATGCAGAATTCAAAAATGCATTAATATATAGGGTGTTCTATTTGAAAATCAAAAGTTAGTGTCACTTCCGGTGAAACCGGAAGTGGAAAAAAAATCATTTAATATGTCAAAAAGTGGCGTTTAATAAGTATATAGGATTTTCCAAATTTCAACCATTTATCTTGAAAACTAAAGGAAAAAAGGGGGGAGTACCATGATCGTGTTACACGCGGTATATGAAAATAATTTTAGAATATGTAGAATATCAAACCCTGCAACTTTTCTCAATATCGCTATCGAAAAATCCCAGATGGTTGGGACACCCTGTATAACATTTATTAATACAGTAATATACGTACGCACGTGGGAAAGTTAATTAACTATTTTTCTAGGTAGATGTCCATTACTTTAAAATATTTGTCCCAGCGGTTCATTTTATTAAAGACTTGTTTTCGAAAATATTTCATCTATTTAAGTTCATAGAGAAAAGAAGTTACTACCTACTTCCTTACTTTGTTCTTCATTTTCAAATTATTACAGTCAGTAAAAGCAGTTTTTAAAATACCAAAGAAATGGGAGTCTGAAGAAACAAGGTCAGGACCGTGAGGTGGATGAGGCAAAATTTCGCAGTGAAATTGCTGCAAAAGATATCGTCTGCATTAACCCGCGCGGCCTTGCTCCATCGTGCAACAGACCTCTCTTGTTAAATGGCTCTGGGAAAAGCAACCATAACGTAATTTTAATTAGTAGTGTAAGAACAAACGTTTATTATTTGCAATTTTTGCTAAAGTCTTGGTCTAGTTTTTAAATATGGATCTATTCAGGGGCGGCTAAATTATTACAAAAAACATTTGCGAGCTTTTTTATCTGCAAAATCTTTAATAAAGGAGTCAATATCTGGACGTAAACGTTTCAGTTAAATAATAAACTACAACTTATTCCTAGGTAATGAAAAAATAATCGTTTTAACAGTAGATTGCAAGATTGCCCAAAATTCACCTTTACCTATTTTTATTAGCGAAAAGAAAATGATTTTTTTTCTCATTTCATTTTTATTTCATCCGCCGATTTGGCGCCCCTCTGGCGCGGCGCCCCGGGCAGTCGCCCGGGTCGCCCGGGCCTTAAGCCGCCCCTGGATCTATTATCTAAGCAGGTGCAAGATCTTTCGATTTCTAAACCCCGCAATAACTCATATTCGTCATACATGCTGTACCTACTTTCAAATAAAATTTTGTTCTTTCAAAACTTGATAAGTCATTCAAGGAGTAAATGCAAAACACAGCTCATCACGACCGATATCAACCCTTCTAAAATAATAATAAAGCGATTTAAAAGAGGAGACGAGATGTCAGAAAACGAATTTATTTGAACTAAATGATATATCTGAAGTAAGTAGCTAAGTGGTAGAATTTGGGGTCTCGGTGGGCGAGTGGTCGCTCCGCTTACCCGCCGAGGCCACAGTGAAATCGGTCTGCTCGGGCTGTGGGTTCGACTCGTGGCCCGTGCGAGTCGGTTTCACTTAGTATAAGTTAGTATGTAAGTTGCATGTATGTAGTATGTAAGGGACGCCCGTACCCCCTGAAGTAATGCGAAAAGCGGTTCCGGGGGGTACGGTAGTATGCATGAATGAAGAAAAAAAAAAGTGGTAGAATTTATCAGAAAAAAAACAGATTCACGCTTGAAGAGATCTGCTCAAAGTGAAAAGAAACTGCATAAAAAGACAAATGCTACATTGCGTCATTCTCGCAATACAAGCTTGCAAAAAAGAAGACATGTCAGAAAGTGCTTATAAAATATTTGTTGTGTAGTATTCTGAATTTTATCTTGCAGATTCTAAGTTTTTGTAGGTTGCAGATGATCAGTATCGTGACTAGACTTGCTGGCGCTTCTTTTTCTTCTATGAACAAAGAAACATTTTATAAAAGATACACCCAAATATGACTCGTAACATTTTTTAACACAAATGACTACTATTATTTTCTAAACAGATAATTTCGATTTTCGTCCCCAAACTTTTAGCCAGCAGCGTATTCGCACTTATAAATACTTTCATACGGATAAAGTTCATCGCCAAAAAAAAAATAAAATCTATTAATAGAACAAACAACATACAATAACAGATCAATCATCGACGGTCAGACATGGAGAAGGAGTGGCCCTTAGCTGTCAGATTTCTGATGAAAATTATTTGCCGATTAAAGTGCTTCTAAACAAGAAAATTGTTTTTAGTAGGCGTCATATAAGTGAAAATCAATTTATAAACGCCCCCATAAAATCGCAGTAATAAGTGACAATACCTTCTATGCGTCGTAAGCAGGGAGGGTTCGATTAGAATTAGAGCTCACGCGCAGTTAATAGGACGTCTCCGCAACGGCGCGCTAGGGTGCACAAGGCTAATCACAGTCAATTAACGATGGAGAATTATCTGGTTCTGAACGGATCCGCAGATGTCATTGTTCAGGACGTCGGGTAACGCGGATGTCACGCCATACGGTTTTTATATAAAACTGCCGACCGCAGACTCAATCATTTCAGACAATTATAGCCACCGCATTTTATTCCTGTCACTATTCCACCCTAAATTATCTGATTGCCTACTGCTATTGCAAGTTAAACATGCGATGGAAGTTAATTATTTTACACGACTAACGCTAAATCTCTTACCAAGAAAAATATATGTGCAAAAAATGTTTTCACATTTGCTAACATTTAATATATTATATAAATTAAAAACTAGATTTCTGACAGAAATATATCCTCATTCAACTGCCAACGTAGAATGTTTTCACCTTAACGAAATTTTGATAAATCATATTCGATTATTATTAGAATTTCTATTTCAATTGATACGCAAATGGAAACGATTCCAGATTCTTTATGGAAATAAAACAACTTGACTACTTTATCTACAGCTATATCAGCAAACGAAATGCTGCCCTTATTATAAATTAGTCCAAAATCGTTATTTAAATAAACTAAGAATTTCGAACAACAAAAATATATTAAAATACTGCTACTTATTAAAAAAGAAAAATTTTAGCAGCAAAATTAACGCAAAACAATATTATATAAAATATATTGTTGGAACGCAGAAATACAAGAAGAGGTGAAAAGAAAGAAAAAAGCCTGGAAACATTAACATTAACACGAAAACGGAACAAGATAAAAAGAATACCTACCATAGACACAGAAATAAAGTAAAAGAAATGATAAGAGATGCAAAGAAAAGATACGGAGAAGAATTAAATCAAAATTACAGAAATAATTATAGGGGTTTCTGGAATAATAAAGAGCAATAAGAGGAAGAAAAAGGAAAGAGATAATAGGAATGAGAAATAAAAATAATCAAGTGAAAACACAAATAAACGACGTACTTGAAATAGCAGTACTATAAGGAAAAATACAAAAGAAAAGAAGAGGAGCAAATGGCACATGCAATGGATATACAAAACCAGATAGAGGAAAATGAAAAGGAAAACGAAATAGAAAAAATACGGCAAGAGAAACTCGAGGAGGCTTTAGGAAAAATACGAACGGAAAAAGCGAGTGGAACAGATAGAATAGACCCAGAGATGATAAAAAGGATAGGCGAGAGAGGAAAAGAGTGGATGTTAAAACTAATCAGACAATCATGGCAAACAAACTCAATGTCGAAAGAGTGCGAAGAAAATTTGTTGGTATTCACAAAAAAACGGATGAATTCAAATACCAAAATTATAGAGACATACATATGCCTGTTATCGGTTGTATACAAGCTGTACACCAGACTAATAGAAAAGACATTGAGAGCAGAAGTGGAGGGAAAACTGGAAGAAGCGAAAGCGACATTAAGACAAAAGAGACAAACAGTAGACAACATAATATACATACTAAGGAACCAATGGAGAAGAAAAATGAACAAGGAGAAGATATATTATCACCTTTATCGAGCTTAAGTCTGTGTTCGATACAGTGGACAGGAACATATTATGGGAAACCATGAAAGAACTTAATATCGCCACAAAAATAATACAAGTAGTGAAAAGTACGAATAACAGAACAGGGGGACAAGCGCAAATAGGTGGTAAAACATCGTCAGAATTTGAAATGGGAAAAGGAATTAAACACGGAGATAGTCTCAGAAATAAAAATTAATAAAAGGAAATTAAACTGGTGCGGACACATAGTAAGAATGGACGAAGATAGATTGGTGAAGACAGTGATGGAGGCCAAAAGAGATAGAAGACGAAGAAGTAGAAGAAGAAGAAGAAGAAGAAGAAGAAGAAGAAGAAGAAGAAGAAGAAGAAGAAGAAGAAGAAGAAGAAGAAGAATAAGAAGAAGAAAAAGAAGAAGAAGAAGAAGAAGAAGAAGAAGAAGAAGAAGAAGAAGAAGAAGAAGAAGAAGAAGAAGAAGAAGCAGGCCGAGAAAAGGATGGCTAGAACAAATAGAGAAGATTGGAAGGCATAAAGGAAAAACATTACAAGAATTAAAACAGATGGCAAGGAACGGGAAGGATTGCAAGAAGTGGGTGAATGGTGAATGAACTAATACATCCGACCTAGCCCTGTCGATATTGAAATTTCAATATCGATAATATTTGCCAAAATGTTATCGATAATATCGATTTATCTATAATATCGATAATACCGATAATATCGATTTATCGATAATATCGATAATACCGATAATATCGATAATACCGATATTATCGATAATATCGATAATATCGATAATACCGATAATATCGATTTATCGATAATACCGATAATATCGATAATACCGATATTATCGATAATATCGATAATATCGATAATATCGATAATATCGATAATATGGATAATATCGATAAACATCGATATTATCGGTAATTAATACCAATAATATCAATTGCTAATTAATTACTGGTCTATCATACCGGTAATATACTTAATTAATACCAATAACTTTTGTATCAATATATGTATACGTTAATTAGTAGATACAATGTGATGTTTTACAAACTCAATTGTAGCAGGCCGTATTCTGTCTTAATAACCTAGAACTGTCTGTATTAAGTCAGAATACGACCTGCTGCAGCTGAGTTTTTAAAAAATCACATTCTATCATGATATCTACTAACTAACTTGTACTTGTATTATCCATATTAGCGATATCAATATTATCGATACTTAAATTATCAATATACTTGTTAGAGACACATGCCGAATCTGACTACTTAAGATATATAAGAGATAACGTGCAGAAAATTTGGGGAAAAATTTATTGATTCAATATTATTGAAAATTATGGATATTATTGAAAAATATCGAAAATATCGATATTTAAAACATGGATATCGATGTATCGATAATATCGATATATATCGATAATATCGATAAATATCGATAATATCGATAAATGTCGATAATATCGATTATATCGATATTAATCGATAATATCGATATTCATCGATAATATCGATATTATCGATATTTATCGATATTATCGATACTTATCGATATTATCGATATTTATCGATATTATCGATATTTATCGATATTATCGATACATCGATATTCATGTTTTAAATATCGTCTTCCGATATTTTATTAAATATCGATATTATCGATATATCGATAATTTCTGCCACGGCTATCCGACCACCGACGCCTAAAGGGGCAGAAGGAGTTGGGACAAGAAGAAGAATTATCACAAACGGCAATCAGAGGACCTACTAGATGGGGTAGCTGGTTAAAATTCGTAGGACTTTCCGGAAAAAAAACTACACTGAATTTAAAAACGTTATATGCCAGTTTGATCCCGAAAGCTCAACTGCAGTTGAAACTTGTACCTATCAAGTATTTTAATGATTCAAAAATTAAAAACCAGTTAACTTATATTAAATCTTATTATTTGCATCGCAACTGCCATTAAACAGTTAAAAAAGCGGGAACTTTCACTAAATGAAAGTTTATCAATTATTGAATCTCTATAAACTGAGATTGCTAAAGGTGGTGGTGGAAAAATAAAAAAATCGAAAGAAAACTAAATTCTGTTGTAAGTAAGGGTACTGTATTAAATGGTAGATAGCGCAATGATTTGTTAGATTTGGACCCAAGTACGATATGTGCCTTTAAATACGCACCTGTAACTTCTTGCGAAGTTGAGCGCACATTTGCTAAGTGACCGAAGACAGTCTTTAACCACTGATAATTTAGAAAAATATTTAGTAAGGCACCGTGCAGAATCGTATTGTAAAGAATAAGTTTTAACTTAACTTAACTATTACGTTTTTATTATTTTATGTTTTTAATGTTCCTTTTTTATTAATGTCAGAACAAAAATAATTATTTTTAGTCGATACTTGTAGTATTTCTTTTTTTTAATTAAGTGTCAGTTACAGAAAAATAAAAAAAAATATTTTGCATACATTAATGCATAAATGCATATTTTGGTTCATATTTTTGCTATTTTTAATGCATATTTGCATGCACATTTTACGTTTCTTTAGAGCTTATAATCCAAGCTCTAATGATAATTGTCTTGACATTTTATGGCATATAATATAAACAAATGAGTTAAAAATCCAATGTATTTTACACAACTGGATTAAGACAAAACGAAAACCTTAGTTCCATCATGTTGTATCTTATCATTGGCAGGATCACCGAGAATGTCAAAACCATTAACGCTAATTACAGAATTAAATTGCATGCACCTAAAATACTATCCTTAAAATGAAACATAAAGTGATTCATTGAAAAGGCATAGTTCCATCAGTACCCTCAAACCACCTCTAAGTTTCAAGTTAGTTATTGATAGTTAGTTATAGGTTATAGCAATTCAAGTCTTCAATTCGCCTAACTCGGTGCTAATACATCCAGCAACAGAAATGTATGGCATAGAAGGTACGTAAGTCAGGAAGTCTATGCACTGTTATCTGATGCAATAAATTTCTGACAATTTATGGCAGAGTTGGGATGCATAAAACTGTATTAGAATATAATAATTTATGTTACAAAAACCAAACAGAAAACCTCGAACACCACAAAAGTTCTATGAAGTATGTAAATGTATACAATACATCTTAGATAGACAAGTGACTAGAATAGATAATTGTACAAAATTTAGGTCACTGTGAAGTTGATAAGAGGGAGAAAAACGTCAGTTGTAAGAACATATAGAGAAGAAGAATAATCATAGGTTCCCCAAAACAATAATAAACTGCAAACTTAATTCTAGCAGGATTTCAGAATAGAATGGAAAGAAAATTGGAAACTAATAACCAGAATATACCAATCAAATATTTAACAAGCCAATTTCGAAATTAATCCGAAGAATAAGAAAAAGAAGCAAAGAACCAACAGTACTGTATTCTTATATTTTTTAGGGTATAGAATAGCTTTTGACTGTGTATAACAGAACAAACTTTGGACTATAATGACCAGAGACTTAAAAATATGCAAAGTACATATTTCTATTTTATAGCATATCTTTTTGAATCCTTGTTTCCATGCGTTTCACATGGTGATAATGCGATTTTTGATTAGTTTTTTTAGTGCATATTTGCATATACATATTACCATTATATTGCATAATGCATATGCAAAACGGTATAGTGCATATTTCAGCTCTTTTCGGTCAACTTAATACATTTTTTTTACAAATGCTTGTATAAAATCATTCTAAACACATTTTCAAGTATTGAATAAAACTTAAGTAGTTTCTTACTTCTTAGTAAACTTTCCAACGCACATTCTTTACTTCATGAAATTTTCCTAGAATATCATTTACGAGATTAGGATTATAACTGGGTAGTTATTTGTCAACTAAGGAACATTTCCCATAATTGCAATACTAAAGTTATCCTTCTTGGAAGTAACCTAACAAAGTGGGGACAAATTGTCAAATACTCCTTCTTGCTCGTATGCTCGTACATTAAAGACAAAATTCAATAGTGTTAACTAGTGTTTGTGTTGAGTGGTTCCTTTTTCATCAATTAAAGAAGCAACTGGAAGAAGTGTTCTTCTTAAAAAGTTGATCAACAACAAAAACGATTTGGAAATAATAGATCAAACCCATGTGTTCTGTGTAGTTTGCAATAAGCGAGTAAGTTTAATAAATTTTATTATTTTTTAAGTAGTAGAAGCTAAACCTATATTTAGTATGAACTTTTCTTTTTCAGTAAATTAAAAATATTGGATTAACAGTGTTTTTTTAGTAGATCTCAAAAATATCTTTGGGATAATTAAAGAAATACTAAGTTGATTTTCACAAATTTTATTGCTGTACCATAACAATTGTTTCGCCAAACGTTGGCATCTTCAGATGGTGACTGTGAGTACAAGACTGACTAAAAATGACAATTTACATACACAGGTAAACTAAAAATACATAAAAACATAATAACATTTAATTTTACACAGAAATATATCTAAATTTTACGGGGTTCAGATAAGTTTTACAAAAGTAGGATTGGGGTAACGGTTTCTTCGGAAAACCGACTGTTCATTTAACGTAGAAGCCATGGTTTAGCATAACAAAATTTAGTAAAAAATGATCACCTGTCAAAAATAGTTTGTTTATGTTTAAACTTTCTGTCACGGTTTGTTAAAAGTTGTACTTGTGTAGTTGTACTTAGCAATGAATCATCCATTTTCTAACGAAGAATATGCGGAAATGCGGACATTGTTTTTATCTATGGATAACAACACACTATAAATGTAGTTAATGGAACTTTAAATGCATAGAGGTAACATAACTTTTTGAGCACCACATTTTTTGATCTTCTGGAAGACGTTTCACTCCATCTGATGCCAGATATGTGGTGTCAGCCTGACAGGGCTCCGCCTCACCGAGGAAGACAAGTGACCGAATGGCTGCATACTCATTTTCCAAATAAATGGATTGGTAACGGAGGTTCTATACCATGGCCACCTAGATAACCCAACTTAAATCCTTGCGATTTTTATTTATGGGGTCACTTCAATTTTTGAACATTTACTGTAGTCTAAATGTTGCTTTCTGTTTGTTACAATAAATGTTTTTGATTTTCTTAAAATATGATTACTCATTAGTGTTCAAAGAGGTAATTATTTTAAAAATCCTATAACTTCTTAATAAAGGAGATAGAATCTACATTCATATGACCATTTCTTCTAGAATTTACATCTAGTTTTCATTGCCAAAGTTTTTAAAGAGGCTAATGAATCGCCCTGTACTTCGTCAGACTTGTTTCTATTCAAAAACTTGAAAGAGCATAGATGGAATAAGTGTATAAGTGTTGAAGGGAGTTACGTAGAAGTAGAAAAAAAGGGTTGTGAATGTGAAACGTGTTTTTTTTTTCATGGCTAGGTATATACCATAAAAATACGTCCTCGTACAAGCTAATCTCAAAATGCTGTGTAGATCAAAGTTGGCATTTCCACGACCTAACTTAGGCCACTACATTATAGATGCAAACAGAACCATGTAGGGCCGACCTAGCTCTTCTGTCGGTTTGGATAAAACTAAAAATTTGCTGATTTTATTTCAACAAAACGTTAATAACCTGTTTTTATAATATTTAGTCTATTAATGTTATTTGTGAGGATAGTTTGTTCTACCAAACCAATACCCTTGCATTTTGCCGCCTTGAGTAGGGGTCCAGCTTTTCGTACTTCTGCCGACTCTTGCACCTTCAATATATCCAATACAGTAATTTTAAGGAAATGCCCAAGGAAGGTATTACTTGCAATCCTTTTGCATACCTAAGTAACCACGGTGACTTCTTAGCTCTACTTTTTAGATAACACTCTTAGCTTGCTACCGGTGCGTGACAAGCTTCAGAAGCTCGTTATAGTATAATATTTTGGACATAAATTATTATTATTATTATTATTTCTTGTATATTCTTGGGTATTTAAAGAAGTCCCTGCACTGCGGCCGTAGGCTCATTGTACCTTTCAACTTATAAATCTTCTACAGAAATCCCGTATCTTTAAAGAAGTTCAGGATTTGTTTGAAATCTACCGACCCTCCCTCTTCTTGATTCTTCTGCTTTAGCCCAAAAACGCAAAAGCCTCCTAGTACTTAGCGTAGTACATATACTGATATACATGAGTTTCTTCCTCTTTTTCACACACTGGTTCTTTTAAAAACCCTAGCAGGTGTAGCTGGTAGCTGTTTATTTAGGTGACAGTGCCGCGTAATAATAGCTAATGTCTAAGTAAGTTTTAAATAGCGGTTAAACGGGGTTTTTGTTTCCCCGCCCTACGCAGTTGGATATGGACGGTGTTATGTATAAAACCCAACGTTTTTACTCATCCTTTATACAATAAAAATAATTTTTACAATTTTTTGTATACAGATACAGATAATTATTATTACGGGAAACTGTAGCGGGTGTAATTATTCATACTTTCGAATTGAAATGAAACTATTTACGTTTATTTATTTCTAAATATTAACTACAATCATTAGTTTTCATACATAATACCGTCCACAGCCACGCCCTGGTCTATTGGCAAAGACAACGTTTATTTCCGTGTCCCGCTCTGACTCGTGGAATTTGCCATGCGTTATATCTTGTTGTAACTAAATCTGAAACTGCATACGGCAGGAAAACAAAAACCCGTTCAACCGCTATTTAAAACTTGCTTAGACTATATCACCACCGTTTCTATCTAATCTGAGCAATTCAGATGTGATCTTATTGATGGGTTCCTAAGGAAGATTTTGGAGTGTCTACTCAAGAATTTCCCTCCGATATTTGTTATGCCCTTGCCTAAGCAATATATTTATTTCTGCTTTCTTGGCAATTTCATAGAAAATGATCAACCGATCCTGGTCCCATGAAAAATTTTTCACTTCCGTTTTTAACGACATGATCTACTTCTTGCTTTCCTGCTATATTAGCAAACCCAGGGTCCCATGTTCCCCCTCGAAATAATTGTTTTATTATTATGATTATTGGAGTTTAGACGGAAGACATCAAATTTAGGAAATAATAACAATAGACATTATTTAGGCACGTTGGAAAAGCAAAGTTTGGCATTTTGACAGCTAATATTAAATGTAAATAATTTATCTTAAGAATATCATACCCTACGAGTAAGTAGATTCTCTCCCTAACGTAGTAGATCGGCCAAGAGTTAGTTGTAGTGTTGTGTTAAATGAAATGCAAACAGAAGAAGTATTGAAAATGTTACTGTTTTAGAAACTGAGAAAAACAACGTTTCATAAATATATGTTAATTAAATATCATTTACTGATAGGGCGCAGTGGCGTAGAGCTAATACCGAGAACGCCCGCAACCGCCGGGGGGGGGGGCTTTGTTCCTGCCCAACTTAACTACTCGACTCTTAAATATGCACTGTGATACCACAGTCTAGAATAAATCAGTCATTTCACTCTCGGTCGGCACTTTGATCTTTGCGGCACGAAAAAAGTTAGTGCGCATATGCCTAAATTTGAGAAGGCGTGGTCAAATTGGCGAGACTTTCATAAGTAGGTATACATAAAATATGTTATATGTACCAAGTACATACATGTATGTATATGTATGACTGCTTGTTTCTTTTCTGTTCTTATTTTGTCTGTGATTTTGTGTAATAAGTACCTTTTTTTTGTTATACTACAGTTTTATTTATCGCTATATGTTTTAATTAGGAACTAGCTAGGTACGTTTCTAGTTTTTATTCTTAAGTCGTTTTTGTTCCTCCTAATTTTTAGAAATAATAAGCCTATATTTGTTAATCATAAACTTATTTCTTGTTAAATAATAATATTAACTATATCGTGCCACACTGTGTTTTATTAAAAAGAAAAACAAAAGTAAGTAAAAACTGTATAATGGGGGGGGGGGCTAAGTTGATTTTCCCGAGGGGGCCGGATTCTGTCACTGCGCCACTGATAGGGCGAGATCTAGGCTTCCGTAAGTGTAGAAAAATGCAGTAGGTACATACCTCTGACAATATGTGTCGGAAATTCCGAATTTTATATCCACAGTCAACGTGTTAGGTACATGTAATAAGATATGAGAATTTAACAGCAGACGTTTAAGGCATGTGATTAATTAACGATCGTCTGTACTTACATAAGGTGACACATTAACCACGTTTCCTCCTTATTTGCTTACACAAACTATTTAAACATATGGTACCATACTATATTATTAAAGACAAAATTATACATTTTTAGACAATTCAGCAAAAATCTTAAAATCAAAAGTGAAACACCCTTCTTCCAATTTAAGGGCTGTAATATGAACAAACATGATTTAGAGGAGTGTGGTAGCTTAGTGATGGTGTTTTACTTTGTCGTCGGACATAGGTTCGAATCCCAGCGGTTGTTGGTAATATTTTCAGAGCGCCCAAAATATAAACTCCGTAAGCTATGATCAAGCATCAGCGATATGCTTTACAAGAAAAAAGTAAATAATCATGTTTATAAAATTTATCTGGGTAATATCAGATTTCAATTCAAAATAAAAAATTTCAATTTAGGTATGTGGCCACTAAACAGCGAATTCAGTAATTTAACATCGATTTAAATAGCGACGATGTTAGCTGCTACTGCTTTGATTAAGACAAGGGACACGTGCATGTAAGTAGTGAATAGGCAAGCTGTCCCAAACAATTGAACGATACCTCCGCATCCGGACACGTGCCGTTCCCGACATCGAGTTTTATTTCCGACAGAATTAACCTTACCGTTTCCGACAACGGCGAAAAAGGGTAATTTAGGGTTGCCCATTTTTAAAAATAACTTTATGCAAAAATACAAATCTTTTGAATTTTAAATTTTTAGATTTCAACATTTTAAATTAAACATTATTGAGAAACAAAATTAAATCTTACGTCTTCAACCAAAAAAGAGAAAAAAAATATAGTTATTATTATCTACAATCCACAAATAAATTAGTACCTACTGATAAAGCGAATAGAATAAATAAATGCGTGTACAGCACTAAATTAAAGTGAAGAATATATAATTAGGTGGGTTTCTAAATTGCTAATAATTACACCTGAACACCCTCGCCTAGAGTGTATGCATATTAAACTTTTAAGTGCAACACTTAATTTCTCTATTAATCCTCGCTCCCCTTCCTATATGAACCTGAAAATAGTTAATTGGTTGCTTAATCATCCAAGCGTATGAAGCATATACATATAATAGAATGTATAACAATAATTAATAAACACGAAGTCATACATATAGGTAGCTATTATTTGTGTTTGCTTTGACTACCTATAGTTGTAATGAATTTTTTAATTTAAGCTTGAATTTCAGAAATGTTACAACAATTTTGACCAAACGTCGATACTAACGCAAACAAAGAAAATTGATCTTGGATTTTGATTCGCATGTTACATTTCAGCTTCAATTCAGCTCCGATGTGGCTCAAAACTTAAGAGGTCCGTAATTTTGCATATCACTGCGACTTTTGAAATTTCAAACCTTTATTTTACATCAAATCTAGACCCGATTCACTTGTAAATTTTGTATTCAAGTTAGCATCATAGATTAAAACTTAAGTTTAAGCATAGAGGAAATAATATATTCTATTCTTTAATCTATGGTTTAAGCTATTAATTCGATATTCAAATTAATCTGTAATCTACAATTAATATTGTAAAGCTGAAATTTAAACTTTGAAAAGTGGATTCAAATTTTAACACGATTCGAAACTATATTAATAAACTTTATACTAAATTTATCAAAACTTTTATAAAGATGTATCTACTATCAGGTAGGTACAATCTCTAACTTGGTTCATTTATAGTTGTTATAAGTATATTATTTTTTTAATACAAAATAAATGCAAAAATAAGGATTTTGTCTATTAAATAATGGTCAATTGTACGTGCGGTGACTTGACTGTGATGGCAAAGCATTTGAAAATTATATGAAAATTATAAACAAAACAATGTCAGTGCCAATAAATTAACAAATGAGTATTAAGGCAAATGAGTGCAATTTTGATATATCTAGTTGAGGTGAGTCTAAAAAATTCAGTATTAAATATACATAGATTGATAAATTAACTTCTTTGGGAATATTTTTCAATTTTCCTTGTATTAATAACTATTAGTTAGGTTAGAAAAACGGAATGCAATTTATAAATTTTAATGCAAATTTCTTTAATACGGCAGTAGAAATGCAGACCCTGTGCCGTATTTAATAATCGCAGGCAATTTATTGAAGTAAAAAAGATTTGATCTGCCATGAAGCAAATTCGAACCAGCGAGTGAGCGAGTAATTACAAAATTTTGTGAAAAACTATTTATAGCCTATGTATGTTCGGAATCGCATTTTCCCGGTAGTAAGTTTTACCTATGACTGATTTTCTGTTCTATTGGTAAGAATGCATAAATATAAAACAAATACATTTAATAAAACGCTAACTTTTATGACTTGAGAAACGAATATTCTGCCGCTTAAGAACTTGAGTTGGTCATATAGAACAGAAATTATTTGTTGATGTATTTAAATAAGTGAAATCTGCCTAAAGCAACAAATACCATTTGTAGTTAACGGTCAACAACGCACTTGTTCCTAATTATACACTTTTTGTAATTCATAAACGGTGTAGCTTATACATTCATATGAAGTGAGTTAAAAACAGTTCTATACTAGCAGTACTGCAGTACATTATACTTAAAGCAAGCAAGTTCTGATGCATACCTACTTTTTAAAATTCCCATTATTTCATGGCGTAGTTGTTAAAAATTGTTACTGTAATTAGAAAAATTTACAAATAAAGATATGATTAAATACTGCATGAAAGTTAGGTTAGGATTCATCAAGGTTCGATGCAATAACCACATACTTCGGTATAATATCCACAGCCCACGCTTGCTGTTAAATAGTTAAATCGCGATCGCCATTTGTAGCTCAATAACGGTCGAAAAGGCACCGGTTCTTAAGTTTTCTATACTTTTTGTAATTTATAAACAGTGAAACTATAGTATATCTAATTGAGGTGAGTTTTTCAAAGTCTTGTACTATCAAATGCAATTACTGTAAGATTACGCATTTATACTTTATGATACTGGAGCTGGACAAAATTAGGTTAGAAAAACTAAAATAGAAATATATAAGTAAAAGCGATCGCTTTTCAATTAGTCGCCGAGGTATGAATCCTGTTAATTAAGTGTATCTAAGTTTAGATAGACCATATGGTTATGGTTATACTTAACCGTGCTATAGTTTATTGAAGAATTGCTATTTTCTGGAGGGTTGAAATCATGTCGGTGGCGTGAAAATTACCACGAGCCGCTGAAATATGTTTCTCGTTAAGTTAAATTTGAACGTCCCAATATCGGTGCCAGTAATGAATTAAAAAATATTATTATTTTTGGTTGGTTTTCTATGGTACGATACAGTACCCACAGCGAAAAACTGATATCAGCTGTACTTGTTAACAGTGTTTCTATACTTTTTATAATTTATAAACAATGTAGTCTTATAAAAGCTGAAGTGAGTGAATAACAATTATGTGCTGGCAATTTATCGATAAAGCAGTGTGTTGGCCATAATCTTCCAAAGTGTGGTTAGTTTTTTTATTTCAAATTCGAAAAATAGTAAACAAAAATGCACGAACAGCTTACTGAAGCAGTTTTATATGACACGAATTGTCCCGATTATATGAGAACCAAGTTAAAAGATGACATTTGGAATGAAATTGCCTTTAATTTATTTTATTATACCTACCTAAAGTACTAAATAATATAAAATGTTGTACCTATTAAAATGGCGGGTTGCACAAACATAATTTAACAGCTCCAATTAATCATTCGTCAAAGTGAACAAAATCGAATCAAAATTCGAATGCATATAGCAAATAATACATTAGTAAACAAAAAATGATGCTCTTTTGTCAACTTTAATCATTCGTTAATTTAACAAAAGCTTTGTGCAACCGGCCCTTAGTGAACAAATATTTTGGCCTAAAGTAGCATTTAACATAATATTATAATATATGTATAATAATAAATCAAATAATTTATCAGCCATAAAAAAATATAGCCTAGTGTATTTATTACGTTTATAAAATAATGCCTGCGTTTCAATGTACGTCTTGCTTTACGGTTTTGACGTTTCCCTAGCTTATGTATAGTATTTTGGGGTTGAATTTAAGATCATAACATAATATTAATCATGTTCTCAACGTGAATATTTATTATTGAATTGTTAAACTAAATACTTTATCTACAAACACCTGAAGAACTTGAGATGGCCACTCAAAAATTCACCAAAATTATCCAAGACGCAGCATGGGAAACAACACCCAAAATATCCAATAAGAGAGCGCAAGAACTGTGTCCATTAATAGTGAAAAGAGAAATTGCTGAAAAAAGGCAACTTAGAAAAGCCTGGCAAAATTCAAGATATCCCTCGGGCAGAAGAAAATACAACCAGGCTACTTCAGAATTGAAAGAACTGATAAAAAATTTAAAAATGATAGCTTTAATGAATTGCTAATATGACCGCCACAGAAGATACAAACTACACACTGTGGAAAGCGACAAAACGTATCAAATGTCAACAACAACCAATCCCTCCGCTCAAGAGAGAAGACGGCACATGGGCACGTACAGAACTCGAGCAAGGTGATCTTTTCGCGCTACATCTAGAAAAGGTTTTTCAGCCAATTCCATCACAGATAAGTAGAGATGAAGAATTAGAAATACAAAGCTTTTTAGAAGAACCCCATCAGCTTACTCCGCATATGGAACTCTTCATCGTAAGAGAAGTCAAAAATACAATCAGATCCAACCTAAATCCAAAAAAAGCTCCTGGGTACGACCTTATTATAGGTCAATTAATAAAAGAGCTGCCAGGAAAAGGGATTGTCATGATAACAATGCTATGCAATACAGTTTTGAGGCTAGGACACTTTCCACCACAATGGAAGGTTGCTCAGGTGATCACGATTCCCAAGCCTGGTAAATCCTTACACGGTGTAAACTCCTATAGGCCAATTAGTTTATTGCCAATATTAGGAAAACGATTAGAAAAAATGCTAATCAAAAGAATAACACCAATAATAGAAGGAAATACCATTATCCCTGACCACCAATTTGGGTTTAGGAAAGGTCATTCGACTATTCAACAGGTCCATAGAGCTGTAGACGCCATTAACCAAGCCTTCGAAGAAAGGAAATACTGCACAGCTGCTTTCCTTGATGACGCTCAGGCTTTTGATAAAGTGTGGCACAAGGGCCTGCTTTTCAAACTAAAGAAATGCCTCCCTCACTCAGTATTTATTAACCTAGAATCTTATCTGTCGGAAAAATATTTTCAAGTAAAATATGGGCAATACTTAACAGACCTCCGTCCAATAAATTCTGGTGTACCGCAGGGAAGCGTCCTTGGGCCGCTATTATATCTATATCTTATTTATACAGCTGATATACCCACAAATCAACACTCTCTTACTGCAACTTTTGCCAACGACAACCTCATCATGGTTAGCCACAGTGATCCAGTGACAGCAGCTCGAAACTTACAACAGAATTTAGATGAAGTCGTGAAGTGGTCTAAAAATGGCGTGTCAAACTAAACCAAACAAAATCATTCCACATAGCCTTCACCAAGCGTACGGGTATTTCGCCACCGGTATTTATTAATAACATACCCCTAGCACAGGTACAGGAAATAAAATATTTAGGCGTGCACCTGGACAAGGGCCTGACATGGAGGACTCATATTTGGAAGAAGCGCAAAAAACTGGGTGATAAGTTTAAAAAACGTTATTGGCTTCTAGGAAGGAAGTCCAAACTATCCCTTAAGAACAAGCTTCTCGTATACAATGCAGTATTTAAACCCATATGGACATATGGCATACAACTGTGAGGCACAACAGCAAACTCCAATATCCTGATAATAGAAACGTATCAATCTAAAGTGCTAAGTGCAATATGTGATGCGCCATACTTTGTTAGAAATGTGGACATCCTAAACGACTTAAAAGTGGACTCAGTTAAAAAGGTGATTGTGAAATATAGTGAAATATATCTTAGTAAATTTAGAATCTCATCCTAACGTTCTGGCCCTAAATTTACTAGACAATAGTGCTCATATACAAAGATTAAATAGACACAAACCATTGGATATGCCATATAGATTTTAGTGTTATAGGTAACATGTAACTTCGCAACTTATGCTGTATAGAAAATTTGCACATAACAATCTCAAGATGTATCTCACTGTAAATCATTGGATTTACACTCATGTCATTGTTAACGTCGCTAAATACCTTCTGACATATGTTTTGCTTATTGTAAATGTACAGATTGCAAATAGGTATTATACATATATTTAAAAAAATATACTTTATGAACCTAAATTTATAATTGTAATTTATAGGTATAAATATGGCTTTAATCTTAAATATGTTTTGAAATACCGAAAGAGATGAAACCGTCAACTCGCTTGTTCTTTGATTTGTCAATTGAATCTAACATTCTAAATTTCAGTACCGAGTTGAGTTGGAATCTAAAAAATTTTGGAGCAATAAATATAAAAGATGCTATCAATATCAAACTAGGAGTATAGCAGCATAGTTTAAAGCTGCCAGATTCGCCAATTTAAATTGTCTGACCGTAAAAAAGAGAGGAGTTTTTAGACAATTTGAACATGTAATACTTTAGTTTCTTGTTAAAAACTTGATGAATATTGAAATATAACAGCACATGAATTAATCAAAAAATAAATATTGGTTTTTAATTTTGAACTAAGAAAAATCAAAACGGTTTTAGTTAGAAAACCTCAAAGCATTGATTGACAGACTATGCTCACTAAAATTGAAATTTCATTGAAATTATAAATCGACTGAATCCAAAATTGAACCCAACAATTTATTGAACTCAATTTTTTTAAATTCATATAAAAATCCGAGAAAGAGGCTTCTGTCCCTTGGAATAAAATTATTAGTTTATATAATTTACTAAGTACTTGTGTGTCGAAATTTAACTAATCGTGAGACAAAGGAAATTTGAAGCAAAAAATTCAATTTAGAAATTAATTGAATCGACTTTTACTTGATGAAAATCCATAATGCGATAATTAAAGAAATACAAAGTTGATTTTCACAAAAATTTTTATTGCCAACGTTTGGCGAAACAATTGTCATGGGACAGCAATAAAAAAATTTGTGAAACTCAACTTTGTATTTCTTTAATTCAATTTAGCTTTAAACTTCCAACTACGAAAATTAACAGAGCTGAAATCTCAATACATATTTTAATCTGCTATTAAGTGTTCAAACTTTAAAACTTCAATCTAAACTCAAAGATTTATTGCTTGGTCTAGAATCTAGAATAACATATTAAAATATAAAGTTTCAAAAGTATTGAAATAAAATTTAATTAATTAATTAAAAATACAAGATGCAGTTGTTGCAATAGCAAATCTTCTTCTTTCTGTGCCTTATCCTTTCTAAGGACGTTGGCAAGGGGTACAAGCAGGGGTGTAGTGGAGCCGGAACGCGCCGGAACGCCGTTCCGACACTGCTTATTTTTTTACGAAAATAAATTAGAAAAAATTGTAAAATACCTCCTTAAAACAGTGCGATCGTCGTCTTATCGTTACCCTCGAAAATATGATAGTTATTTCAAATTAATATAAGCCACCGCCCGCCAGTGGCTTATTAATAACTACAAAATATACATTGTTTCATTGTTGACATTTTATTATTTCCCTATCACCCGCTTCATTCTGTTCCTCGACCGCCCCCCCCTCGCCAAGCAATACCGCCCAGGTCAGAGCGTTCCGGCACTGCTTAATTTACGACTACACCACTGGGTACAAGCCACATTTTTAAACGACGTGAACTTTGTTATATCCTTATGCTAGGGAAATGTGTTCTCTGTGGTGGTTTCCCGTTGCCTTCCGCAGAGTTTGTGACCATGTATTAAGTATATACACGTTGTCCCGTGAAATTTTGAATACGGGCATTTGAATGCACTACTTGGCGCTTAGTTACCACGCTCGTTTTTTGCATAGCTGAGTCAAATATTTTAATTCACTAATCAACGGGAAATAATTAGTAATTTCTAATTTGCAATAAAATAGGGAATCAAAGTGAAAAATATATACAGGATATTTTAATATTACAAATTATACTTAAATTCTAACAAACACAACGCTAACTAACGAAAACATCTCCTTGTTGAGCCAAACAATATCCCAGACGATCATAAAATTCTTGTGGCATTTCTCTTAACATCGCAGGAGTGATATTTTGAGTGGCTTCGAGAATTTTTAATCTGAGGTCATCCACGTTGTTAGCTCTTTGATGCTGATGGGTATAAATTGTTTGCTTTATATGGCCCCTAAGAAAAAATTCACAGATTTCGCAATCCTTGTAACCATCGGATACATTGGAAATGATAATGCCATATATAATATATAAAACATATAAACTGACCTCACTTACGACTTCGAAATTGTGGAAATATCACACTTCTGAGAGTAAATTGTTTTTCCAATTCTTACACATAAAGTGGCATGTTAATGTGCCAAAGTTAATTATCGAAGCAACATTTTAACGTGAAGGGTGGATAAAGTGTTGCTATAAACATTTTATCCACACTTTCCTTGTCGACACTGTTGCTAACGCGAAGGGTGGATAAAGTGTTGCTAGAAACATTGTATCCACACTTTCCTTGACGATACTGTTGCTATAAATATTATATCCACACTTTCCTTGACGACGTGAATTTTAGAATTACAATCATTAGCTCACTCGGCTGCGCCTCGTGAGCTAAACTTTTCCTTTCATGGATACAATTTCTCTTTATTCACTTGTACCATAAATACATATTTAATTAGTTTGTATCTATTTGTAATACGACTATGAGTTTCTTGTAAAATTTTCGTACCCTCTAATTGCTTAAATACTTTTTGTTTCGACGGTCAAAACATGTAGTTATCAAAGCAACATTTTAACGTGAAGGGTGGACAAAGTGTTGCTATAAACGTTTTATTCACACTTTCCGTGACGACATTTCATCCACAGTTTCCTTGACGACGTGAATTTTAGAATGAAGATCATGGTGACTTTAAATGTAGGTCGCTAGGTATTGTTTAATAAAGAGATTTTATGCACTCAAACTGTAGCAGACCTTATCTATTCTTCTTACGCACTTTTAAACGAATAATTTAAATGTTTACTATTAATGAGATCATCGAGTTGTAGTCGAACGAAGTCCGAACGTTAGTCTAAACAAAACGTGCATTTTCTAGGAAACTAAATTCTAACATATATGGTTATTAAAAACACATTAAAATTCTTACAATTCGGCCTTCCTGGATCAAGCGACGTCCTAGTCGTTATCACCATTACAAATCATCTGTGTTGACAGGTTTCTTACTAACTAATTTTAATCTATCTACTGCAAGTATTCCCTTATATAATCGTCCGCTCTGCTCTGTGCTGTTCCCCTTCAATATCACCTACCAAATATCTATCATTACCCAATACCCTGATTATTGCATATGGACCTCTGTAATTAGGCGTTAATTTACGACTTTCGCCTGTAGAAGGTGCTTCAGATCGCACTAACACCAAGTCACCTTCGCTAAATGTATTAGGCGATTTCCTACCCTTATTGAAATATTTGCTTTGCTTTTCTCTATTCCTTTCTATCAAAACGTCTACCTGCTCGAGTTCCCTTTCCTTTCCTAATTCATCATTCAATTGTTGAATTTCACGTGATAATGTATTATCAATGAACCCGGAACTCTTATATTGAAAAATAAGGCTAAAGGGAGCCCTTTTTGTAACTGCGTGTACTGAATTGTTCACTGCCCATTGTACGTCTAATAATTTTTCGTCCCAGTCATCAACTTCTAAATTTTCTATGGATTTCGCTAAACACGATTTAATTACAGAATTTAACCTTTCAACTTGTCCATTCGCCCTAGGCGTGCCAGCTGCTATTTTTACATGTTGTATATCATAATTCTTAGTAAACTGTTCGAAATCTGCTGATTCAAACGCGGCGCCTCTGGCGCCAATAATTTTTAACGGCCTACCGTAATGTGATATGAATTCTTTTAAGAACCGGACCATGCTTTCGGCCTTGACTTCTGGTACTGCTTTCAAAACACAGTATTTGCTGAAACCGTCTATTAATGCAACAACATATCTATTACATATTTGGTTATTCAAAACACATTCAATTGTTACATAAATTCTTACACTTGTCTCAAAAGTTAATTTTATCGAACACCTACCTACTATCTGAAACAATAGACGAAAGAACGCGCTACGGAAATTATTGATTTACCGACACTTTGGTGGAATTTATCGACACTTTTGCTGTCGCGACCAACTACTCAAATTCTTGTAACTCTGTCCAGTATACGAGCGCATAAACATTTCCAATGTTAAAAATCATTTGGGGACAAATCAGGAGATCTTGGTGGCCATTTTATATCTCCTTTAGTGCTAATAATGCGACGAGGAAATATTTGATTTAAATATTCCCTAGCCGCATTATGAGCAGGACATCCATCGTGCTGATACCAAATGTGGGCCATATCAATATTCTGTAAGCCTTATACTGCTGGTATCACTTGGTTCTCAAGCAGTTGCAAATACTTTTGGCCATTGAGATTCCCGTGAATAAAAAATGGTCCTATAATAGTGTCCCCCAGAATTCCGGTCCTAACGTTAAGCTTTTGGGGGTACTGAGTTCTTAAAGTTATTCTTCGGTGCTTGTTTTCTTGGGACCAGTATCTCACTACCGAAGGATTATGACGACCATGTAACGGGAAAGTCGATTCGTCACTAAACAGAATATTTCGAAGAAATTCGTAATTGTTGTTTATTCTATCCATCACATCTTCACAAAATTCCATCCGACGACCATTGTCAACCGCGAAAACCTCTTGTGTAGTTTTAACTTTGAAAGACTTAAAACCATTCCTTTTAAGTAGTCTATGGACTTCTGATTTTCCGGCATTAATTTCTGGATTATCTGCAAGGGCTCGTGTTGATAAAGTGTCATTTTCTGTTAACATATTGCGAACCATAATTTCCCGCATTTCAGCTTCTTCACTTTGAGGCCTCCGTTCCTTTGAGCACTTACATGGTGGATTTACAGAACCAGTTTCCTCAAACAAATGTATAACATGAAAGAGCGAACTGGTGTTTACTGTCACATCGTATGTCAAAACAAACAATTTATTTGCGATTTCATTCATGGAATGACCTCCATAAAACCATTTAGCAATTTGAGTTTTCTGTTCCGTTAACATTTTGAAAAGAAAAATTAACTTCACTTAAGTGTATCAAATTTGAAGCTATCTAAGTCAAATTGACATGCATTTTGCTGTAACAACCATGGCAACCTATTATAATAATCGAGAAGAACAAAATCACAGTGCCTACAAACACATTACATTACTCATATTCACAATTTCAGGGGACAACGTGTATACAGGGTGGTCCATAAGTAATGGTTCACAGACCAACAGGAGATTCGTGAGGTCAAAATATAACGATTTACCTAAAATTGCCTTAATCCAAAAGTTAATGTTTAGGGAGATACAGGGTGTCAAAGTCGAAATTTTAATTTCAATTTTTTGCTATAATTCAAAAGTTTTCGGAATATTTATATGAAAATTGGTGAAATTGCCTTTTTTGGGACGGGGAATAATAATCCATCCTCAATTTTAATCTAGCACCTAAAAAAACTTACTTTTGCTGTACCTAATACATACATTAAAAAACCTCAATTTTTTTGTACTTAAAGTTAGGGCAGATCTAATTGAAAAAACAATTGCCTCATATTTTTTATACAAAAAAGGTATACTATTTAAATATCTCTAAAGTATCTCGAGTACCACTATTCTTCATGAGAATACTGTCGGAAAGAGCCCGCGATGTAAATAAAGATATCTTCCTTCTCTTTATTGATTATGAGAGGGCTTTCGATAAAGTACAGCATGAAAAACTTTTCGAAATATTACTAAATTCGCAAATAGATAAAGCGGACATTCGAATCATAACAAACTTATATAAAGACTAAAAGGCTCAGGTACGAATTGACGGAAAAAATACGGAAGAATTAGAGATACTACAAGGAGTGAGACATGGTTGTGTGCTGTCGCCGTTGTTGTTCAATGTGTAGTCGGAAGAAATATTTAGAAGAGCTCAATCCAACTCCGATGTAGGTATAATAATGAATGGAGAGAAAATCACATCAATACGCTATGCTGGCGACACGGTTCTGATAGCAGAATCAGAACAAGACCTGCAAGAAATGCTAACTAACATCGCGACAATTAGCGAGGAATACGGTCTTCAAATAAATGTCAAGAAAACAAAGTCTATGACAATAACTAGAAATCCACTTATACCTCAGATGACCCTACAACATAAAAATGTAACTATAGAGAACGTATCCCAATACCGCTACTTAGGATCAATGTTAAACGACAGAAGTGATTGCCTCCAAGAAATTAAGTGTCGTATCGAAACTGCGCGATCAACTTTCATGAAAATGAAAACAACATTATGTTCTAAGCAGATGCATATTAAATTAAGAACTAGACTATTGAGATGTTATGTATTCTCAGTTTTATATTATTGAGTAGAAACATGGACATTAAGCAAAGATGCACTGAAGAGAATTGAAGCTTTCGAGATGTGGACATACCGAAGAATGTACCACATTTCTTGGATACAAAGAATAAACAACAAAGAGGTACTAGAAAGAATGCAATATACAACTGAATGCGTCAATACTATTCAAAGGCGCAAACTTGAGTATCTGGGCCATATAATGAGGAATGATAAATATCGCCTATAACAGACTATATTACAAGGTAAAATCAATGGGCGCCGCCCACCAGGCCGAAGACGCATATCCTGGCTCAAGAACCTCAAGGATTGGTTCGGATTAACATGGATAGAACTTTTTAGAGCAGCAGTATCCCGGCTGATGATCGCGAACGCTCTCCTCCGAAGAGCACGCACGTGAAGAAGAAGAAAGTATCTCCAAACCGTTTCCAAGATATTTGCTATTAAAGTAAGCGATGCAGCGCCTTATTCACTTCTTAAGCACTCTGTAACGCAGTAGGCTTACATTTAAAACAAATAATTGACATATTCTTATCAAAAACAAGTAATGGGACACAGAGTTATAGTGAATCAGTGGTATATTTGACATTAAAAAAAAATTAAATTTTATGTGCAATGTGTACCGCAAGCAATGCTCTTTTTAACGAAGAAAATGTAGCATCACTTACTTCAATCGCAAATATCTTGGAAACGGTTAACTTTAGAGACATTGAAACAGAATACCTTTTTTGTATAAAAAAGATGAAGCAATTGTTTTTTTTTCGATTAGATCTGCCCTAACTTTAAGCACAAAAAAGTTGAAGTATTTTTAAGGTATTAGGTGTACCAAAAATGATGTTATTTTAAGAGCTACATTAAAATTGAGGACGGATTATTCTTCCCCTTCCCAAAAGAGGTAGTTTCTTCAATTTTCTTAGAAATATTGCGAAAACTTTAGAAATCACAGCAAAAAATTAAAATTAAAATTTCGAATTTGGCACCCTGTATCTCCCTAAATATTAACTTTTGGGCTAAGGTAATTTTAGGTAAATCGTTATATTTTGACCTCACGAATCTACTGTTGGTCTGTGGACCATTACTTATGGACCACCCTGTATAGTGAATGCCTGTCTTGTTACTATCTGAAGTCGACCACTCCGCAGACAAAATCGGTAATTGTAACCAAAAGATTAAATGCAGTGGCGTAGCTACCATATAGCAAGAATAAGCAAAGCTTACGGGCCCGCAAGGCTTAGGGGCCCCGTGGTTCTTAAGGCCCGGTTTACATAGTATATTACGTTAGATTCTCATTAAAATGTCAGATGAAGATATTTTAATTAATTGTGAACATCTCGTAAACATATTCAGAAGTACTGTTTGTAAGTATCATTATTGTACGTGCTTCTTACTTGATAAAACGATACTTTATTGAAGCTTTGATACAAAATAACATTTAACAGATTCGAACTGAACTGATTGCTTCAATATTCAAGAGTCAAATTAAATTAAAATTATAACTAAGTCAAAAACTTAGCAACGATGCTCGCCACATTACCCCCCCCCCCCCCCCAGACAATCTCCGTATCTGCTGGGGAAATGTACATGTCACCCTGACTTGGTAACTTTTACAGTATTTGAATTCTTGGATATTATGTCATTTTTAAGAATTGATTTAGCCAATATTTCCTTCGAAACATCTAAAGATGGTAAGAAAGCTGGTTTAAGTCTATCAATGGAAATGGTCTTCTTATTTACATTGATGCCTACAAGGAAAATTTTATTTGTCCTATTTAAAACTTTATATGGACCCGAATATGGCATCTGTAATTTAGGATGGAAGGTATCATCCAGTGGCGGCTGGTCCATAAGCGCTGCGACACTGCAGCACCCCCAGAACAAAATACGGAAATTAATTACCTATTAAATTTGTACTTGAAAATATCAATAATATAACAATCATTCAATATTTTGCATAATTATTACATAAATTTAATTAATTAAACCGCTTTTAAAAGGAATTATTTTAACCGAAGCTGTAGATTCCATTCAGAGACGCTGCGAAATGTACGTACGTCGCGTCGAAGCAAGCTCCGCGGAGTTCAGAGACGCTGCCGAAGTTAATAGCTTCGAAAACGTACATTCTCTGAATGTTCCGCGCATGCTTGTTTGTTCTATAAACACACGATAATAAGTAGCGCGAACGCTGCTGTCTTTTACAGTGTACAGCGTCATCGTTGTTCGCCAGGAATTTGTAGCATAATAACTAGCCCGAAATCTGCTATCTCAGCAGCGTCAGCTTATTTGTGATTTAATTTGTATGTTTTTATTCAGAGCGAATTAATCTTTCGTATAGGTACGTAGGATAATATTCTGTTTTTTTTTCTAACATTTAAATATTTGTTACAGAAAAATACAATTAAATATGTAATAAATATTATTTTAAATACGTTACGATGGGTGACATGGGTGTTACTGTTGAATATGTTAAAAAAATTACATTTTCCCAATTGTCACTGCCTGAAAAAATTAAAATAAAAAGTAAAGGTCGATGTACTCCAGATGTTATTATTTTATTCTAGAAAAGAATTTCACAACTTTAATGGCTTACTTGCATTATTAAATCTATTAACTGAAGAAAATGTGTCAAGGGTTTTTACTGAAACAATCAAACTTATAAAAATATTAATTACAATTCCTATGACTACAGCAGAACCGGAAAGATGTTTTTCAACTTTAAAAAGGATAAAATCATTTTTAAGAAATAATATGAAGCAAGAACGATTAACTGCTCTGTCGATGATTTCCATTGAAAAAAGCATGATTTCAAAAATAAAAAATTTTAATGAAAAGGTGATCGAAAAATTTTGTGAAGCTAAAAATCGCAGAATGGATTTTATATTTAAATAAGAATTCTTTTTATTTCGTTTAATTCGTTTTATTTCCTGTAAGCTTATTTTTTTATAAATTGAGTAATTGAGTACAATTTCGATTTGTTTTGTTTTATTTAAAATGCACCTTAAAAATATCAAGGATCGTTACTGGTATGTAAGTATATTTTGAAAGCTGCAGCACCCCCATAATTTCAAGCCACGAGCCGCCACTGGTATCATCTCTTAAAAAGACGTGAGTGCAGTTCCGCAGCTCCCTAAACACGAAAATTTTCTCCTTGTGATGATGATGATCTGGTATTGGTTTGAGATTTTGCATAGAGGTGCGTAGTTTTTGAGCAAAATTAGTGGGATTAAAAAAGGATTGACTACTAACAAAGAAATCACCAGGGAGTTTAAGTATTTTTCCATAAACCATCTCAGCAACCAGTGGCGGCTCGTCAGATGAGGCAAATGAGGCGCCGCCTCACCTACAACCTTAGACATTAATCTGTTTCTCAAATTGTTTTTTATTTTTGGGGTAATTGTTTAATTTTGCTAATAATTTACTTTAAATTAGTTTAAATTGAGCAATTAGCATGCCGCCGAGTCCCATGCATAATACTGAGAGGATTGCTGAAATTTACCGAGGCACCAACTGGGTCGCCTCAGAAATGACGTAAAATTCCTAGAATCGCCAGCTGATTTCATCATACGCGAGGATTGCAATTCGCCTTGTTAACGTAGATTTGAGGCGCTGGATATCGGTGCTTCTCGGCTATATTCGTCATGTCTCGCGAATTAATAAGTCCGCGTAAAATGCAAGATGCAAAACAAAACGTGCTTAATGGATTAATTTCTTAAATGACCTAAGATTAATTTCAAGATAATCGACACATCGACAGTTGACAGTTTGTAGTCTTGGACGTTGACTGTTTTACTTTCCGTTGCATAATTCTTGTATTTACGTAATCCAGAATTAACTGTTTTATTGTTGGGAATTGTTATATAAACACAGACAGTTTTATGTATTTATTCACAATTCTTCAGTTGTTTGGTGCTTAGGGAACAAACAGTGCTACTGTGAGGTGTCAGTGTCGTGATTTGGTGTTGTAAACAATGAATCCATTCCATGACATTGTTCTGTCGCTTTTGGACTTGGAGATCCCATTTTCTAGGCGAAATCAAGCAGAAAAGCAAGACATTTTAACCATCAACCGCTCTACGCCACAGATAAGTAGACTTAGTAATGATAAAAAACATGGTCATGATTTTTCTAGATCGTTTAATAGTTCATGGTATGAATTGCACAAATGGCTTTGCGCTAGTTCATATAAACAAACTTTTTATTGTTGGCCGTGCTTGCGTCTAAGCATAAAGAAAAATGTTTGGACCACCACCGGTTACTCGGATTTGAAAAACTTATCTAGGGCATTAAAATTGCATCAAGAAAGTAAAGAGCACATTCAACATTTTGTAGGACTTAAAGTTTAGAAAAAAATAAAAGTACCATTGCGGATGCCCTTCAGGAAAATGCTCGTTTAAACATAATCCTGTACAATGAAAATGTTAGAAAAAATCGTTTGCTTATGGCCTACTTAATTGACGTCACGGTACTTTTGGGGAAACAGGAACTGGCTTTTCGCGGTCATGATGAATCATCTTCTTCGCATAATTTGGGTAACTTTCGCGAAATTTTTAATTGTGTAATCAAGCGAAATCAGGAATTAACTGATCATGTCAATAAATTTCAGAACATTTTCACGGGTCAATCTAAAACAATTCAAAATGAATTAATTCATTGCATTGAACAATATTTAAAAAATGTTATTAATAAAGAAATAAATGAGTCATATTTTTTGCCGTTGAAGCTGATGATACCACAGATATAGTTGAAAAATCGCAATGTTGTATTAGCGTAAGATATGTTTTTAATGGGAAATTGAAAGAGCGTTTCTTTGGATTTTTTGACGTAAGTGCCAATAAAAAATCAGACGGTCTTTTTCAGTTAATATCAAGTATTTTAGAACCCTTCGATATTCAAAATAAGTTAGTTGCACAGTGCTATGATGGTGCTAGTGTAATGGCAGGAGAGCTTAATGGTTTGCAGGCTAAAATAAAGGCTATAGCGCCTCTGGCTTTATTTACGCACTGCTGTGCTCACAGGTTGAATTTGGTATTGCAACAAAGTGCCAATTGTATTTCCCAAAGTCGCATATTTTTTGCTACACTTACAGGAATTCCCACTTATTTTCATCAGTCACCTAAGCGTTCTGTCGTTTTGAGTGAAATAATTGGTAAACGAATACCCAAAGCAAATGATACCAGATGGTACACTCGGTCAAAAATTTTAGAAATTGTAACAAGTAATTGGTCCGGGCTTGTTACTGTTTTTGAGTCCATAATAAACAATGTAGAATCAGGAACCGAATCAGTTCGTATGGCCATAGGGTATCTTAAACATTTTTCAGATTTTGACTTTATTGAAGCTTTGATACAAAATAACATTTAACAGATTCGAACTGAACTGATTGCTTCAATATTCAAAAGTCAAATTAAACTAAAATTATAACTAAGTCAAAAACTTAGCAACGATGCTCGCCACACTGTCTTCCCAGTTTTCTCCTAAGTTTATTAATTTCATTTCTTTAATTAGAAAAGTCTTAAACGAAACAATGTCTATAAAACAGTTCTTTTCGCTACTAATAACAAAGTACAGCGTGTTAGAGAATGAATTTTCCGAAATTTTTACTGTATTTCTTTTACTCCTTACGTTTCCTGTGACAGTAGTTAGTGTGGAAAGGACTTTTAATAAACTCAAAATTATAAAAGATTAGAAAACAAAATTCTATTGGACAAATTAGATTGAGAGCTCTTTCTATGCTAGCTACTGCGCATGAACAAGCTGCTAAAATGAATTTAGTAGGTTTAATTGATCATTTTGCAAATGTAAAAGCCAGAGAGGTCAAGTTTTAAGTTTTAAATTAACTAGGTTGCTGTATTAAAATGTCTTTCTTTTTTTATTATTCTGTAAAGGGTTTCTGTTTGTTATTTTAATTTTTATATAATATATTTTGTTTACTGGTGTAATTATATTATTATAATCAGGTTTTGGGTTTTGTACATGCTTTGTGTTGAGAATAGTATATTAAAATACAAGTTGCAGAAGGCATCTATTCAAGCATGAATTTGAAATTCCGAAACGAGCCGCATAGCGGCGAGTTGAGGAACAAATTAGTGCTTGAAGGACCTTCTGCAACGAGTGTTTTATACTATTTTTTCTATTTTGCCGTTTTATACCATTTTATAAATTTATTAAAAAATTAAAATTTTAAATCTAGGGAATTTTGCGGTGGTTGGTGACGTTTATGTGGCGTAATTTTAGGCGGCTGTGAAAAAAATTAATTTGAAACGTCAGTTTTTTTTACTTTGGCGTTTAATGTTTGAAAATGAATGCAGAAGAAAGTTTATCACTAACACCGCCGAAAATTAGGCAAATTGTACAAAAAACGTTAGAAAATTTATTGCCGGACAAGTCCAACAAATTTGTAACAGAAAGGTGATTTTGTTCATTAATGAAGTTGATTGTTTCAATTTGTATATCATTACAATATTCGGTGTTCAAAAACAGTTCCAAGAAAAATATAAAATTATAAAAATATATTTAAAAAAAACATTACTATAATAAAATATTGCTTGAATTTAAACTAAAAATAAATTGGTATTTATTCCCTTAAAACCTATATTACTATTGCCTATCCAAAAGAGTGGGCAAAGAAGGGTGTGCTTAATAATATAATTTTTCAAAGCCAATTTTAAAACTTTTTTATATCCAAAGTTAAGCATATGTAGATAGTACATAATAAATTATTGCAGCCTGAGTGTCAAAAGAGTTCTATTTAGTATTATGGGCTAAACGACTTCTGGAACGCATTTTTTTAATAAGTAATGCACTATAATGATGTGGACTGAATGTACTATTACTTCCAAGTGGTGAAGTAGTATATGTAAGATTCGCCAACTTTGTAACCCGCAGAGACGGGCCAGGTTGTGCATTAAACCCGTAGAGCCTCATACGTTAACGCACTAGCCTCGACACCGAAAGGTATAAGAGGTTACCGATAATACACATACATATGTCGGTTTCAATAACTACAATAATTTACACTAATTATATAGCTATGTATTTGACGTTTGTATTGATTTCTACTATTTTCTTTAAGAAAAGCAGTAATAAAACTTAACATAAGGATGTATCATTAGAAGAGTTCTCAAAATATTTAAAAATAAATAATTAATAATAACTAGGTATCTATTAAAATAACATTTGTTTTTATATTTCAGAAGATGAAGACTCCTAATTCTTCTGACCTTTGCAACACCGAAGGTAAAATAGTTGCTTTGCCAGCTTGCGAAACAATTCCACTTCAGAAGAAATCACCCGATCCTTGCCCGAAGAAATATAAGCAACAGCCAAGTTTGTTAGGAAAACGTGGAAACTATTACTTCTTTAATGGAAAATCAACAAATCTACCTAAACACTGTTTTGGCTTTCTTGAACGTAAGCCATCTGTTATTTGTGTATTCATAGATCCAAAACTGGTGAAGGTGCCAGATAGTCCCCGACAAGCTGAAATTTTATGCAGACGCATCTCCGATGGTCCAAATAGCAAAAGAACACCTTTCACTCTACCAACAATTGACACTGAAGATTCTGAATGCCAATGTGAACCTAGCTTTTTCTGCTCCATATGCAAAAAAAATAAGCTGGATATATTAAGATATGAAAATCTTCAAAGGTGCAACAAGTCTAGCCAGGACAAGAATACTAAATAAACTTTGCATACCGTACTATCAAGATTTTCCGTTTAATAGATCAATGTTATAAAAAAACGTATGAATCCTGTTTCTGCTACCTTTTATCAATGTTTATAAATTACAATTACAAACATGTATTAGGTAAAACTGCACTAAATTTTAAGAAGATTATCACTATTTTTTGTAATACGTGTATACTATTTCTGTATAGGTACTTGTTAAATTTTTTTGAATAATAAGCGCTAGTTAAATACCTTGTGTTTTATTTATAGGTTACAAAACTCTACGATTGGACGTACAAAGTTTAAAATTTTACTTTCTTATTAAGAAAGAAATTTTTAAATAGTAGGTACATATATGTATAATATAAGATTAGGACTTAAGATAATACAAAAATTACATAAATGGTTTGAGAACTAATTCTTACATTGACAGCCTCGTCTGTACTTTAAAACCTAAATTTTTAAATTTCTCTTAAGAATTTAAAGTTTCAGTTTTAATGTTGAATTCTGTAATTCATAAACTTCAAATGAAGTTTTAAGAATCTTTTAGCTGTATACTTATGAGCTTGTAATAATTTTAATATTGTAATGTTAAGTTACCTATTAAATACTAGAATTTTTAATTGGATCAAAAATTGTAAAACTCAAAATTTTACTATGAAGACTTATCTTTAATTTAAAACTTCAAGGTAGATACAATTCATAAGGCAATTATTATTAAAATATTATAAATATTGCAGGATTTAAATAAAAAGTTACATTCCCAGATACTACTTCAAAAATTTTAACTAATACAATATGAAGTTCTCAATTTTAGAATCTTCAAGATTCTAAAATTATATTTTTTAAGTAGTTGTAAATCTGCAAATCAAAAATACATAGTAGAATACCTACTTCACCGTTTTAACGTCCATACAAAACTGAAGCTTATTATTATTATCATCTTAATGTTCAGCCCTCAAAGGTAAGGTCTTACGGTTTTGTCGTTTTCCTAGCCTATCTAGTATTTTGGGGTTGAATTTAAGATCTTAACATACCTAATATTAATCATGTTCTCAACGTGAATATTTATTATTGAATTGTTAAACTAAATATTTTGTAAACCTTCTAAATTTATAATAATTGTAATTTATAGGTATAAACAAAGGCTTTAATCTTAAAATATGTTTTGAAATACCTAGAAATAAAACCTTCAACTCATTTGTTCCTTTATTTGTCAATTGAATCTAACGTTCTAAATTTCAGTACCGAGTTGAGTTGGAATCTGAAAAATTTTGAAGCAATAAATATAAAAGGTGTAGAATAGTTTAAAGCCGCAAGATTCGCCAATTTAAACTGTCTGGCCGTAAAAAAGAGAAGAGTTTTTGGACAATTTCAACAAGCAATTTGTTTTTAAATGCTTGCTAGACATTTAAATTTAACAGCACATGAGGTACGAATTAATCAATAAATAATAAATCTTGGTTTTTAATTAAGTATGAAAAATCAAAACCGTTTTAGTTAGAAAATCTCGAAACATTAAGGGGCTATGCTCACTAAAATTGAAATTTCATTGAAATTATAAATCGGCTGAATTCTAAATTGAAACCAACAATTGAACGAGCAATTGAACTAAATTTTTTAAATTAATACAAAACCCCGAGAAAGAGGTTTCTATCCCTTGGAATGAAATTATTAATTTATATAATTTACTATTTGTGTGTCGATATTTAACTTATCGTGAATTGGGAGAAAGAAAATTTTACGCAAAAAATTCAATTGGGTTTTAAACTTCCAACTGTGAAAATTAAGAGACAGGGCTGAAATCTCAATACATATTTTAATCTGCTGTTGAGAAGTGAAACTTTAAAACAATATAAACTCAAAGAGTTGTTGCTTCTTCTAGAATACCTAATACCTATATTGAAATAAAACTTCAAAGATTTTTTTCAATTTTATATCCAAAAATATCAGAATCTACTTACTAAACTAAAACTAAGAGAACTTTGCAACAAAACTCCTTCGTTTACGAAAGCTACGTTGTAGAAATAAGGATTGCTTGAATTATTTACATTACTTGAAATATAAGCGATTAAACAGTAAAACTATTTTGTTATAAAATTACTTCAAACTGGTCTTTTTATAGGTTTAGCCCACTCATTATGAATCAAAAACCTGGATTTGTAAGAAAGAAAACAAAATCAAATATAACAAAGATTATTTCTACATGTTTCTAAAAAAAATGATGCGTGCTAATGAAAAAAAGGCGGATTCGTTATTAAATGTCGAAATTACTCACAAAAAACGTGGAAATAACCTTTATTAAGCTTTACTTAATTTTTGTACTTACAAATACACTTTTATGATTCATAAATTAACATAATAACAATAACTTTTAATTGTTTGTTCATATTTAAAATTAGTAATGAATACTGTAGTAATCTACAATTTTAGCTCATCCTCTTTGGCCGCTCTTCAAGAGTAAATCTTATAATTTTAGGTTTCAGTAGCAAATTAATTCAAATACAAGGTGCAGTTGTTGCAATAGCAAATCATTGTGTTCCAAATCTTACACGATTTAGTATGTTTGGAACAAACCGTAATTTTTTTAATTTAGTTATGTTGATATAAAAGTATGAAAGTATCTAAATTATATAAAGGTCTGAACAAACACACACAAAAAGAAGTATTTAGACTTATCCAACCTTAATATTTGGTTAAAAAGTGAAATGCAATCAAAACGATTAAAAACGTTTAGGGAAGCTGGTAAATGAACAGATGAACATCATGCATAAATTTTCGATATTAACCTTAAATATAGAGTTGCAGCTATACATTTCTTCCACAAAAAGTCCTATCCGAGAATAGCAAAATTGTTTTGATAAGATGTCAGTCATAATTGCTTATTAGTCTCAGGAACAGTTGCATAAGTCTAAAAAGCATTCGCGTATTCGTAGGGTGTTTTGATTGACATAAATAATATACCAATTAAATAATACGAAGCGTGCAGATGTAATGCAACTCGATCCTCAGAAATCCGGCGGAAGCAGTTTCTCAAGACGTTGATCAAATGATCGCATATCCTCATTGTACTCGGCGCGTGTCGCGCGGAGTACAATAGTAACAGGCGGAAGCGCGGGCAGATGCGCGATGCCAACAGCAATATGTACCAACTCCATGTTAAAAGGTCGTGAACACCTACTACAGTTTTAATAACGAACCTTAGGCTCGTATTCTAAATAAACACTCGTACTCGAGATGGGGGAGAAGGGATTTTAATGTGTACAAACTAAATATAATCGAACCAAACGCAGTTATTCAATATTTAAATTACAAAATGAACGAAGGGTGGCGAACGTAAAGCAGGAAGTCGTTGTTGTGCTTCGGTTAACCGATTAAACCACTAGAAATGAATTTAAGATGTCAGTCAGGACTTAACGTAAATATGCCGACGACTACCCTGATTTATAATAACTAAGTACACATTCGAAGAGATTGCCGAGTTTCGTTCCTACTAGATAAACCTCTCGATGACTCGCTTCTTCTAAACTTTAAAGTATATTAGTATGCCGACTGAAAAACTTTTGAGTTTACTTCTTTCTTGAAGTAGAAAAGGAAATTACAGTATTCATTAAACCAAATGATATTCCGGAAATGAATTCTCAATTCCGAAGAAGAATATATACTGCAGAATAATCAAGCTAGCAAACTAAATTTATAATAGGTAATTGTAAAAATGTTTGTTTCAATTTGTGGTAAATATATGACTAAACACAAAATATACCTACCTAGTAAATACGAAGTAAATTACAATTGAAAAGTTGTGTTTATTATTGCTATAATCTGTACTGTGTTTTTGTGTTATCGTAAAACGGTTGTATTAAAAATTACAGTAGGAGTATATCAAAAATTATGCAGCAGTTATGACAGAATATCGAAGTATATGATTCACATTGCTTAAATTAATTGTAATGGAATTTACTAGAAACGGCAATACAAAACAAATGTGTGAATGAAAAGTAATATATTTAATTACTTTTTATTATATGCATAGCACTTTTTAAAACTTTACTGTAATAAATTTTAAATCACCGTTGTGTGAAAATATCGTGTAATAAAGAATTATTGGAGGAAATGTAGTTTTTAATAAAATCAAATACTACACAATTTCAAAAATAAACAAAATACATTTTAAAAGAATAGAAATACAATACGAGGAGATACGAGGAGTGTTCAAATTTAAACAGGAATGTTTCAATTAAAACCCCATCTGAAGACAATTCTAAAAATTAAATTATTTAAAGGTTAGCCGTGACTCTTGTTAACATATCCATGGCAATTGTTTCGATATAATATTATTTTGACAGTTACAGTTACAATGTCTGAAAGTTCTGTTCATTGTAGCGTGGAACAGCGTATAATAATCAAATTTCTTACGAATGAAGGCGTAAATTCGACTGAAATTTTTACAAGAGTGCGAGCACAATATGGCGATCAATGTCTTTCAAAAGGTCGAGTGTTTGAGTGGTCAAAATCCTTTAGAGACGGGAGAACGCATGTAGCAAATGAGCCTCATGTACGGCGAGCTGCAACTTCGGTTAATCGTGAAAATGAAGAAAAAGTTAATGAAGAGATCATAAAAAACAAGCTAAAGTATCGTAAGGTGAGTGCCAGGTGGATTCCGCGCTTGTTGACTGAAGAACACAAGTTGAATCGTTTGCAAATCGCTTCTGGGACCTTCTTCCGCATCCAGCATACAGTCCTGATCTTGCTCCCTCTGATTTTTATTTGTTTAGCCCATTAAAAGAATTTTTAGCCGGGAAAAGATTTCAGTCGTTCCGAAGCTATTCAGGAGTGGATACGCATGCAACCCAAAGACTTCTTCCAGCAAGGTATTAAAAAGCTTCCAGATGGTTAGCGCAAGTGCATCGCTAGGCAGGGAGATTACGTCGAAAAGTAATATAGTTTTCATCGTTTTAATATTGTAATAACTTTTTTTATAAATAAATTCCTGTTTAAATTTGAACGCTCCTCGTACAACAGATACTGCACAAACTAAATTATGTAAAAAAATACGTAATAATTAATATTTAAACGAACGTAACTTTAACTTACTATGGTTGTGGAAACTGTAACCAATATTTTACAGAAATAAATATTTTGCCATACCTTTGGCTTATCAAACATGGATGATTACCATGCAAATTGTTGGTCAATTTGATTTTAGAATCTAATTGTGTTTCATATGCATATAATTATTAAACCAACGTCTCTATTGTAGTGGAGGAATTTTTACTAATTTTTCCAAATACAGGTATTTCAGAACTAACTACTAAAACTGTGCCCTCTTTATATCTTACTCTTTTAATTTCTATAAACATTAATGAATGTAATTTTTAATTGTCAAGTTTGGAAATAGGTATATATAATATTATTTAGGTTATCGATTTCGACTAGACTTTAATAAAATAATGCTTCCTTGGGAAGAGCTCACTATTTGGTTTCAATTTTACTTTATGAGTTAAAGTGCGCATAGCCCAAAGCGCATGCCCTAAAGATGAACTAGTGGGCCACACATATAGAAAACTTCGTTATAATGTAATATACGTATGATGACATTATTAATTTAGGCATCACTTTTTTGAAAAAAGATTAATATGGTTTCTACGTATTTTTCTGTTAATATCAAAAAACGAATTCAGTAAATCGCAATACTGGTGCCACTATAATATCCAGTATCTCTCTGAGTCATTTCCATACTTTCCATATGTTTACAAATTATGGTATTGAATCGCCAAATAAAACACTAAAGTATCTCACAAACACTAACATTTCAGTAGCCGACTAGGATTTTAAATGATCATTTATTATAATCGGAGGTTTATTTTCTGCATTGCCAAAGTTAAATAATCGATAGTTTAGTGCAATGGTCGCCAAAGTGGTCGATGTCGACCCCCAGGGGTCGATATAACATTCTAGGGGGTCAATTCGGGTTTAGGGGTCGATAGAACAATATAAGACATCATTGCAGATTTTGAAAACATACACAATCCAGATTGGGTTTTCGTGCCATTTTCTGTAGATATTGAAAATATCGAATGTAACTTACAAAATAAACTTATTGAATTGTCAGATGATCTTGAAGCTAAGACGTTTTTAAAAAATAGTACTTTAAGTTACTTTTGGACGAATATAAATGTTGTACAAAGATATCTAAAACTTTCTGAAGTGGTACTCCCCTTTTTGCTTGCATTTCCAAGCTCACATACATACATACATGGTTGAAGCTGATTTCAGCTTCAACTCACATAAGCGTCTTTTTTGGTTGTCCTATTATAATTACGTAATAGTAAAATAGAGGGGGTTGATAAAAAGTCAAGAAACTCTTGAAAGGATCGACCGACGGTCAAAGAGGTTTGGCGACCCCTGGTTTAGTGTATTCAGGAAAAGTAGGTAAATTTAAATAAATAAAATATCAGAGCAGTTAGTAAACATGTCACATCATAAACACACACACACACACACACCTTCTAAAATATCGCGCATGATGACTACCATAAAATTAGAAATAATATTAAAATCTGGTAATTTGTGCCAAATGCAGTACCGGTGAGACTCATATTATTTAAGATAATATGTCATTTTCATACTCTTCTAGCGTTCTGGCTGTATTTGTGTCTTTTAAACGGTAGATTGTTTTAGCTTCCTTTTTTGGATTTTTACAAAATATGCTACAATAAATTAATGGAAAATTCTCAGTGAAACCCAAAATCAAATGAATTCCCAAATTATCTCAACAAATTAAACCTAATTTAAAATAAATATTTAATTTTGCGTCATCTATTACGACAATTGTTCAATAGAAGCACGTTTGGATTGCGCAGCCGCGACTTTATCACCACGACAACGGTATTCAGTTGTTTATATTGATTGTTTAAGTACTAGTAATGCGTCTCTCAACAGTATTTGCTGTTTACTTCTTTGTAAGCATGGCCGGCAACAACAGTGGTGCCCGCGTGCTCGGGCACCACACGCAAAATCAAATGGTGGTGCTCAGCACCACACGCTTCGACGATGAATTATGCACAGGGTACAGGGTACAGTTTTATTTTGCTCTATATAAATCGGTCTTTTTGTCT
Organism: Melanotus villosus; assembly: GCA_963082815.1. NCBI lineage: Eukaryota > Metazoa > Arthropoda > Insecta > Coleoptera > Elateridae > Melanotus > Melanotus villosus. The sequence continues at coordinate 18,468,806 of OY720427.1, forward strand.
CTTATTGTGAATACTGAATTGTGTTGTGATTTGTGATGCATGTCTGCAACAAATTGTGACTTTGCATCGACATGTACAGCAGAAAGATCTTGTTCTGCACTTCGTCGACTAAAGACATATTTACGTTCCTGTCTCAGTCAAGAACGGCTGAATCACACTGCGATTCTTCATGTGCATCAAGACTACACAGAAGCACTTGATTTAAAACCACTCATAAATGAGTGGATTTCCAGGGCTTCAGTTAGTGTCTCCACTTTTTCCATATCCATGTAAAATTATTTATATTATGTATAATATGTTAATATGTTAAGCAAGTGCCACGGTGGCGCAGTGGTACCGCGTCAGGCTAGCGTTGCGCTAGTCCCCGGTTCGAATCTCCGGATGGGCAGGATTTTCCTGCAGTTTGGAGGTCGGTATCGAGTCCTGGTGACCATTCGTCGTTGGGCACCTAATTAACGACGCCCTCCTGAAAATACAGGTCTAAGATATAGAGTATCAAGGTCGTACACACACTTGCACTTTACACATGGTGCAGTATGTAAGTATTAAACGGCGCACCATTCACGCAACTCGCAGAGCCGAGGCGGATTGTGCACTGCACCCGTAGAACCTCATACATTAACGCACTAGCCTCGACACCCACCGAAAGGTACAAGAGGTTACAGACAATACATACATTCATAATATGTTAAGTACCTATGTATGTACTATGTATGTATATTTACGTATGTTTGTAAGTAAAGCGTTGCATTTAAATATACATATGTTTTTTTTTTGAGCACCACACGCAAAAATCAAAAGTTGCCGGCCCTGTTTGTAAGTGTTGTGATTAAGTTAGAAAATAACATTTGTGGTACAAAATCCGTCCAAAGATAAATGTGTGTAATGCTGTTCAATTTTTGGCCGCCGAAGGACGTCAGCCAATGGAAATTTATACGAGAATGGTGACTATAGATATTCTCATACGGTATTGGTTAAATGGTGCAATAAATTTCGACAAGGAAAAGAATCCACTAAATATTTGACCCGTCCATGTCATACTCATGTTGCAGCATCAGATGAAAATGTGAGATAGTTGTAAAATGCTTTACGCGCAAATAGACGAATTAAAGTTAGAGAACTTTCTGACATGAGCATCAGTGTGGGAACTGTTCGTGCCATTATTCATAGTCTTGGTTATCATAAGTGGATTCCACAACTGCTTACTAATGAACAGAAGAATTTACGTTCAACGTTGTCACTACAGCATTTGATAAGCTATCAACAACAAGGTAATGCCTTTTTACACGAAATTGTTGCCAATAATAAGTCTTGATGTTATCACTACGAACCAGAATCCAAATGCCAGAGTATGCAGTGGAAGCATGCAGAATCTCCGAAGGCGAAAAAATGTCGATCCCAACCTTCAGCGGGAAAAATAATGATGGCCGTATTTGTTTATTGCCAAGGTGTACTACTCTTAGATTTTAAAGAACCTGATGTTAACATCAATTCTGTACGATATGCAGACACCTTAAGCTGTTTACGTGCCAGCATTAAGAATAGACGTCCCGAGAACCTCACAAACGGTGTCATCCTTCTGCACGATAATGCATGTAGCCCGATCGGTTCAAGATCTGCTTGCTCATATATGTTAGGAAGTCTTACAACATCTACCTTACAGTGCCGACTTGTCCCGGTACGGTTTCCATGTGATTGGCCCATTAAAATAATCGCTAAAAGGGCGGCGGTTCAATTGGGAGACTGAGGTAGAGTTTGCTGATAGAAAATGGTTTCGCAAACAGCAGCAGGAATTTTACCAGCAGGAAACTATAGGTAGAACTCATGCCTTGATGTTAATGGAGATTTCTTTTAAATTTGTTGAATAAAAATTGCTTTACAACCTCTAAACGTGTTTCTATTGAACAATCCTCGTACAATTCCAATTGCTTCTAAGTACAGTAATTCCTCAATGAAACTACCAAATATTTTTCATTCCTAAATTGCCTAGGAACTTTTGAATAAAACAAACTGAATATGAACATGTTATTACAAGAAGAAGATAGCTTTAGAGTTTATAAACATGGAATTGGCAAATAAACTGCGCCTAATTTGTTAGTATCTATGTGTGAACCGAAAAGATTGCCAATTTTAGTTGAAAACCATTACAAAATAGAAAGAATGGTATCCCAATTTTGCTATTAGTTAGATAATTTTGGGACTTAGTTTTCCATGACTGATCTTGAATAAAATTTATAGGTATATGTATTGGATTTTTTTTTTGTATTTTATTGTATAGCTGCAAACACTCTAGTCTTTTTAAACATAACTTTAAATATTTAACGTAAAGATATAATCTTATAAATAGCTGATTATTGTTCTAGGGTCATTTTTCCATATTGTCCTTTCTTGAAAACACTTTTGTAACCTAGTATAACATCTTTAGATGGACTAAATTCGTTACATTTTGCATCATATTTGTATTCTGTACCAAAATGTACAAATAAATCCTTGCATACTTAATAACACATTTGCATTAGAGAAATTATGTTTTTAGATACTGTATAACTCTAGAATTCCCATTAAACTCTTTAAAAAAGGCATTATTATTATTATTATTGCCACAAACACAATTCGAACGCATCCATAGTAGGTACATAATTTTATTTTTTTTTAAATTTATTAGATATTATGCGATTGGAATACATGTTACGTCACTAAATACCACAGAACACTACCTATATAGGTATGTACTGACACTAACGCGTTAAAATCGCTTTAAATGTTTTGAATTCGTTTAAATTGCTTATGGCCGATGGTAATCGACAATAATTGTATAAGATATTAATAGTAGTATAAAGAAGTTTGTTATGTTTTACCTACATTAATTTTTAAGCATAGGCAGAAATTGCTTGCAATATTTCACAAAAATGTAGAGATTTTTCTAATACTTAGTATTAGGTATTAGGTATTAGGTATTAGTACAATACATAACATAATTTATTAAATGATTTCTGTCAATAAAACTTCCTTTTCTATAAAATTACCTGCAGAACTCAAGTCCATTAGGTGAGGTGTGTCAATACAGTTTTAAAAATATTCATATAATAACTTTAGCTTATCCATGCATTCAATTTCCATCGGCCTTAACTTTGAAAATATTAACCTTGCCCCCAATTTTGGAAACGTTCCCCTGCCTCATCTTAAACGATTTATTAAGAGAGGTGTTTTGAGTAAACTTTAATGTTGCCGTACGAAACGCTTTTTCAGGTAATTTGTTTGTTCATTCAAACACCGTCGTTATTAAAAAAAAATGATAATAAAAATATTAATACAAAATTTACGTAAACTAATAATTGAAGTAGTAATTACGTATCAGGATGGCAAATCACTCCTAGACCCAAAAGACACCGTTCCGTTCCTAAAATTTTTAACAGTTTATAGAAAATAACAGTTTGACAAACCCCAAACGTTGTCTTCCTAGTTTATGCAGATGCTTTTCGAAATACCGGGTGTCAACGAAACCTGGGGCACCCCCATAAATTTTTTATTCTTTAAGATATCTAAATAAAATTTGGCATATGTAATATACTCTTTAAATGGTATTTGTTGACATATGAAACAAGTTTCTGTCACTTCCGGTTTCGCCGGAATTTACATCAACTTTGTTATTTTAAATGGAACACCCCGTATATTTATACATTTTTGGAATCTCCATTTAATTTTACGTATGGTAGTATCAAGTTTGAAACATTTTGATGACAAAGTAAATACTTGCAGAAGAGTTTATTTATTAATCTAGGATGCCATGACCTGCGTAATATGGAAGTCAGGGTGCTACGACACTCAAAACAAATTATTTTAGCACTTCAACTGTGGCAAGTCTGTCTTTTTTTTGTGCATTTCATTTGTTTCGCTTGTTTTAAAACCCAGTATCTAGATTTAAATGTCCAAAATACGTTTTTTTTTTGAACGGAGAGTGTTATTCCGAATTAAATTTTCATATTAATCCCGCGTTATTGGTATCAATAAAATCCTTGAAAAACGCTCCTTTTTAATATCCTAGTATCCCACCCTAGTGCAATTTGAAAAAATAGAGTTATTCTCGAAAAAGCAATTTTGCCAACTTTAGGCCATTCTAATACAGCAACTAAAATAGTTAAAGTTCTAAAACAATTTGTCTCGAGTGTTGGGGCACCTTGACTTTCATTTTGCGTAAGTCATGGCACTCTAGATTAACTTCTGCAAAAAATTACTTTGTCATCAAAATGTATCGAACTTGATACTAACATACGTAAAATTGAATGGAGATTTCAAAAATGTATAAATATATAGGGTGTTCCATTTGAAATAACAAAGTTGATGTCAATTCCGGCTAAACCGGAAGTGACAGAAACTTGTTTCCTATGTCAACAAATGCCGTTTAAAGAGTTTATTACATATACCAAATTTCACTTAGATATCTTAAAAAATAAAAAATGTATGGGGGTGCCCCAGGTTTCGTTGACACCCTGTATAATGGGTTGTATTTGCATAAAGGTGCGCTTTTGTCAGGGGCGTAGCAACCGCTATATCTACTGTATCAATGATATAGGGCGCACCAGCCTCTACGACCTTACAAGAAATAATTTTTTTATCGAGAATTTAATATCACTTCGCCCATTCTTAAAATACAGGGTGTCCCGGGAGGAACCTGCCAAACTTTGGGAATATGTTCCTGGGGTCAAAAATTTGTTTGTTAGACAAAAGTAGATGTTGTTGTTTCCAAAGCATTCTTCGCAAAAACATTTTTCTTAAATTCTAATCAAAATGTAAAGCTTGGCCATATCATGTGATACATAGTCGTAATCAGAAAAAAGAGCTCTATTCGAAAATGCAAAAATCAAATATGGCGCCCATAAGAAAAAAAAATTAAGTGTTGTAACTCTTGCATCTAGGATGCCTTGGAAAACACGACGCCAGATTCAGATTCCTTGTAAAAAAGTGCCTTCACATTGTCTTAGTTAAAAATGTCTAGTTTTATTGGTTTTCGTTTAAAAAAATTAAAACAAAAATCGCAATTTTCCATTTTTCTCCAATAATTCAAAAACTAAAAATGACAGATCAAATTTTCTTTCAGATAATTGATCACCATAAAAATGCGCAACTTTGCCCTAATTTAACCGATCTCGCATCTGTTATAATAACAGAGATCCCCATGCTTTAGGTCGAAAAACGGGCACCCTGTATAGGTAAAGTAAGCTAAAATGCTCCAATGTTTTTTAAAACTGCAATGCAGAAATTTGTCTTTACATATGCAGTGTGTAAACTAAAGCAGGCTCACTCCCGTCCTTTTTATTATTCTTTGGAGTTGAACATTGACTCTTACAGGGGTAAATATGAGTAAACTTAACTTTTATTTATTGCGAAATTAATACGAAATTTTTTTGTGGGTCATGGAACACTTGATGAAAAAATAAAATTTTGATTTTGTCGATTTTTTTACAAATCGAGAAAGTTAGGCATTCAGATTCAGAATTACCTCCTGATTCCAAAAATGTAAAAATATAAGAGCGCGTTTAATTTAAAATCTAAAAGTTTTTTGTGTTCCTCTGTATTTAACTATTTAGTCCCATAAATTTCATTTTTCAACTCGGACGAGTAAAAAAAACAAATTATATGAGATCACTTGCTTCGAAATAACGACCATTATAAAAATAATCTTCATCAAGAACACTTTTCTCGGATTGTTTACAATTCAGTTTACTCTGTAAAATATTGTTTTATTTTAAAATAAGAAAAAATCGAATTCGAAATACGGATGTATACTGTCAAAATTATATTAGCAAAAAGCAATTTTGTTGCCCGAATGTTCTTAATAAATTCACGTGGAGTACATATAAAGCTCCAGCATCCCCAGTTCATTTTAGTAATTGAAAAAATTTGAAGTGTTTAATCTTAGCAATCGATAAAACGTACCCGGTTTAAAGTACGTCCCAGATTAAAAATAATAATAAACTCGTATCCAAAAGTTTAGTATACGCATTAACCCATTGTTTTCTTTAAGTTAGAAATCGGGTCAGAGAGAAAGGTTAGAACCATTAGTTTACGGAAAAAAGAAATTAGAAAAAAAACATAAAAAAGCAGCTACCAAGAAATGTGCCAAACATTTAAAATGTAAACTCGAGATGCGAACAAATTATTTTTCTGAGCGTTTCGTGTTTAACCTTAAATGCAAATGTGTATAGCGTGCCGCTGTCAGAGTCGAGAGTCGAGTATGTATAAAGTCTGCTGCCCTGCGTAACGCCCCATTGCATCAATGCATTGAAACCGTTTTCGTAGTACATTCATCCACTAAATTCCCGCCCTCGTTGATGGGTGAGACGCGAGATTGGAATCACCTATACCAATTTCATCTGTCGCTTCCTGTTGTGATATCTTAGCTCTATCAAGATGCAGGGGGAATCAACCGGAATGAGCTTATTCAAAAAGTTCTTACAATGGATAAGCAATAAAAATCTGTCTTACCGTTAAGATAGACATCCGAAATTATCAGCTAAAAACTCAATTTTTCCAATTCATGTCCAATTTAAAAAAATTTAATGAAATTTTAAAAATAACTCCTCTTAACATATTCTAACGAAAATATTTTCCCATAAGAGTGAATCCTTAAAAATGTTATTTCTAAAATAATCTATGTTGTCGAAGCAAAATTGTGGTTCATACTAATACACTCATGGACAAAAAAAAACGGACACATATTTTTGGCTTTAATACCGTCTAAGAAACTCAAATAACGCTTAAATATAAAAATATTTTAAAAAATATAAGGGTCCGGTTTTTTTGTCTACGAGTGTAAGATTTCAACTAAAAATTAGGATGTTGTCTTTGTAGATTTTCAAGAGTAAAATAAAATTGAATTATGTTAAAATTCGCAGAGAAAGCCTAATTATTTTTGAGACGAGTTGAAACACGTTTGAAGCGTGTGAACATTTGTCAGTCGGCTTGAATCATTCTATTGTGTTGCATTCTGCAGTCTGCTTGTTACTATTTTACGCGATATTATATCGAAACATTAAATGTAAGAACATTGCTAGGAGAAGAAAGGATGATTGAGCTAGAGGAAGCACTTAAGAAGACCAAATGGGATATAATAGGGCTTGCAGAAACACGTAGATCTGGAGACAAAATTACAGAGAGAAGAAATGGAATATTGTTATAACATAATGGAGAGACAAAAGGGCAGAAAGGAGTTGAAAGACAACTCGCAGAAACACTTGAAAATATGCATGACTTAAACGAAAAAAGTTTGCAACAAGCTTACGACTTGATAGTAAAAGGAATACAAAAGGCAACCAGCCAGCTACATATTGAAAAAGCCTCAAAACAAAGCAGACTTTCAAACGAAACCAAGGAAATGATTAAAAGACGTGAAGAGTTAAAGAAAAGAGAAATCAAAATACCAGAGCAAAGATCGAATATTGCGAATTAAACAAAGTAACAAAAAGAGCCATAGGAAGAGATATACGAAAATATGAAAAAGATGTTACTAGAAACATCGTAGAGGCAAAATACTCCACTAAACAAATTAGCCACATGGAAGCAGTGGATGCAGCCAATAAAAAACCCTCTCAACGATAGAAGGGAATTTGATAGAAGGAAAATCCTTGAAATAATAACAAATTACTACCGAGATTTGTACAAAAGCAATGTAAATAATACTGGAAAAAATTAAAGAAACATAGGAACGAGCAGTGAACCTGAAACTGCACCGGAAATTAAAAAAACACGAAATAAGGACCGCAATAGCTAAATTAAAAAATTAATAAACCCCAGGGGATGATAAGATAACCAATGAAATGTTGAAATTGGGAGAGGGTAATAGAACAATTATTTTGGCTGTTTAATAAAATATTGGAGAAAGAAGATATCCCAAGGCAATGGTGCAGGTCTGCGATAATACTGACACACAAAAAAGGAGACAGAGACAATATTTCGAATTACAAACTTATAAGTCTTAGTGGAAAGTCTATAAGTGGAAAATACAGAATCATTCACACTAAATCTACACCAAATAGAACAGCAGGAGTTGGTGTAATTTTAAACAGGAAATTTGGAACCAGGGTAACATACTACAAACAATACAATGAAAGAATCATTTTGGTAAAGATTAAAACAAGACCTGTTAACACAGTGATACTACAAGTGTATATGCCTACAAGTCAACATAGCGATGATGAAATAGAAAAAATATATGACACCGTAAGTAAAATACTTAAATAAATACCAGGCGATGAAAATTTAATAATTACCGGGGACTGGAATGCTGTACTAGGAGAGGGAGAAGAAGAAAATGTGGTAGGAAAATATGGTCTAGGAAAGAGAAATAATAGAGGAGATAGACTTATTGAATTCTGCATGCAACATAAATTAATTGTAACTAATACAATATTCAAACATCATGTCCGAAGGCGCTATACTTGGAAAATGCCAGGAGGCATAGCAAGATATCAAATAGATTACATATTAGTCAAGCAAAGGTTTAGAAACCAAATTAAAGACAGTAGAAGGTATAATTTAAAATTTAATAGAAAGAAGAATATGTACAAGATCAACACATAAAACCAAGACTGAGATAAGAATTGATGGGGAAAAATTAGGCGAGGTGAACGAATATGAATACTTGGGAAGCAGAATTTCAAAAGATGGAAGAAGCAAAAGAGAGGTAAATCACCGAATTATACAAGCCAAAAGAGCATTACTAAATAAAAGAAGTCTTCTAACCTGCAAAAATATCTCGCTATACGTAAAAAAGGCATTTATACACACTTTCGTGTGGAGTGTCGCTTTGTATGGCTGCGAATCGTGGACCATTAATCTACAAGAAAAAAGAAAGATAGAAGTTTTTGAACAATGGTGTTACAAAAGGACGATGAGAATTAGTTGGACGGACAGAGTTACTAATGACGAAGTACTAGAAAGGGCTGAAGAAAAGAAAAAGATGTGGAAACAGATACAGAAAAGACGAGACCAGCTAATTGGACACATTCTTCGCCGGGAAGGAATTTTGAAAACAATTATAGAGGGGAAGATAGAAGGAAAAAGAACTAGGGGACGTCAACGCAATCGATATATTAAACAAATTATGGATGACGTGGGCGCGCGTGATTATGAAGAAATGAAGAGAAAATCCGAGAGAAGACGAGATTTGAAACATGCGTCAAACCAGTCAAGAGACTGGAGACCTAGAGAGAGAGAGAAGTTTTATCTCTAACTTATACAAAGTTTTCGCGAACATAACTGCATTTCATAAGAAATGAACCACCCCGAAGAAGTTGACGCAGAACTTCGAAATTACGTAGAAATGGGTAGTGCATGGAGACATACAAATGATTACAGTTTCAAAAACAGATGACAACATTTATTGAAAATATCATTAATAATGTGTTGCATCTCCGCGTACTCTTATGCATTCAGTGGCCCTTCGTGGCATGCTGGAAATCAGATGGTCGATTGCCTCTTGGGGCAGCTCATTCCAGGCTATCTGTAGCTGTTGACGTAATTCCTCTAAAGTGTTGGAAGGATGGGGTAATCAACGCAGTTTTCTGTCCATCATGTCCCAGACATGTTCAATAGGGTTTAAGTCCGGGGATCTTACCGGCCAAGGCAAATGCAGAACTTTGTTTTGTGCTAGGAACTCTAACGTTACGTGAGCAGTATGAGGCCGCGCATTATCGTGTTGGAAGACGGCCCCTGGAAGGTCTCGGAGGAATGGCACTAACACGGGCTCTAAAATGGTGTCAATGTAACGGCGCGCGTTTAGAGTGCCCGGAATGAATATCAAGGGAAACCTGCCGCCGTAGCGTATTGCTCCCCACACCATTACACCAGGAGTTAAAGCCGTGCGGCGACGCTAAACAAACTGTAAATTTTGCCTCTGACCTCTAGGTCGTCTGATCCGTAAACGTCCATTAGAATGCCATAAGCAAAATCGGTATTCGTCGCTGAAGACGATAGCTTCCCATTTATGGTCCCAATGTTGTCGGTTTTGGCTCCACTGAAGTCTGGTATCTTTATGTTGTTGAGTCATAGGAAGACGAAAATAAGGACGATATGAGCGTAACCCAAATGTGGGTATTCGACGATAAATTGTGCTCATAGACACTCTACGACCAATTGCTCTTACCCAATTGATTGCAACAGCTCGCGTTGGTTCTACTGGGTCCTGCATTGCACTTCGCTTTAACAGCCGATCTTCGCGTGCTTCTGTCACTCTAGGACGTCCACTGCCTCTACGACGAGTTTCTAGGTATTCTTCCTGCCAATCCATACAAGTCCGTCTAATAGTGGCGTGAGGTCGGCCCATGCGCTTGCCAATTTCCCGAAAGCTTAAACCAGCATCATGCATTCCGATAATTCGTCCTCTTTCAAAGGGCGTAAGATGGCGAAAATTTGCACGTCTTCGAACGCGTGGTATTTTTTAGGCACTAACTTCACTAATTCAGTAACAACAAACACAAACAAACGGCGAACTACTCCGAAAAATACGATTCAACAAAAGACAATTTCAGGTTCTAACAGACAGATAATTTCTATCAGCAGTGACAGATGGCCTTCAAAATTTAATCATTTGTTTGTCTCCATGTATAGTCCAATTGGCTATCCAGGTAATGCGCGTCATCAGTCACATGATCAACGGTCGGCGTTACCAATAATGCGCCATAAAAAAATACAAAATGTACTTGCTAAATATAAATTATTTTTGTAGTTTTCTAAGATTAGGCAGCCGTGTTTAATCACAAGGTCTATAAATTTTTGAAAATAAGAAAGAAATCGGGTTTTTATTTTCTAATTTAGCTCATATTTATTTTTTGTAAAGTTAGTATTATTTTTGGCATATTTATATTTCCAATTTCCAATTTCTCTTGCAAATTTTTGACAGATCGTGTTGTGTGTCATTAACGTTTGTTTGACATTTGACGTTTTTTAGGTTATAAAATTTCTAAATCGTTTGGAACTTTATGTAGACGTACCAAGTTATGATGTCATAAAATTTATTGATGACGTGCATTACCTGGCTGGAAAATTGGACCATACTACCCATTTCTACGTAATTTCGAAGTTCTGCGTCAACTCCTTCGGCGTGGTTCATTTCTTATGAAACGCAGAATAATACAAACAAGGATAAGCCCAGCTTTAAATAAAAGGCAGTCCATCGAACAAGCTGGTTTCAGGCAAACGTTTTAAACAACGGATCATCGTCATAGCGTAAACCAAATAATTGAAAAACATAACGAATTTGATATACCATTATTCTTAGCAATTGTTGACTATACTAAGGCCTTAAAATTATCAAAGGAGTGCGACAAGGTGGCCCGCTTTCGCCTACCTTATTTAATGCTACTCTAGAAGAAATATCCAAGATTTTAATAAATTGGGCAAGCCGAGGTATAAATATCAATGGTTATTATTATATCGTATGGCGATCTACAGAGCCCTTAATAACTAATTATAAAAATATTATATATATATGTGTGTATAACAAACTGTCAACATGTTAAAACTATTTTAATGATTAAAATTTATTAAAATATTAAAACTATTAAAATTAAAAAAGTATTATTATGGTTCTTATTGTCATTCCATATCTATAGGTCTATGTCCAGGTCGGTCAACCATTTGATAGCCTCAGGAGTTGCCTTTATAATTCCGTCCCAGTTCCCTTGGTATTTTCGGAGGGGGCAGTCTTGTACTATGTGGGCTACCGTTTGTTCTGGCGCTCCGCAGTCACAGTTGGGGGAGTCGGATATTTGCCATTTATGGAGCATCGAGTTGCATCTACCGTGGCCAGTTCTAATGCGATTTAGGCGACACCATATTTTTCTGGGTAGCTGCATTCCTGGTAGAGCGGTGGTTGGATCTTGAAGCCCATTTTGGTTGAGGTTGTTATTTAACGTCCATTTTGTTTTCCATGCTCCCTTTAGGTCGTATTCTTCACGTTGTAATAATGTTTCGTCCGTCCATATTGGGTTTCGGGACTTTAGGCGGGTGCGAGGAGGATTATCCAGCGTTTTATGGATTGGGAGCGTTCTAAGGTAAATATCTATCTTAACTTGAGGTTCGCAGATGATGTGATACTTTTCGCATCAACACAAACAAAAATGGAAAAATGATGCAAGAACTAAGCAATAAATGTAAAACAATAGGGTTAATTATGAATGACAAAAAAACAAATATTTTAACAAACAGACTAACAACACAAATAGCAATTCGGGGAAAAAAGTGGAAACAGGAACAGAAGCGATATACCTTGGGCAAATAATATCATTTGATAATAAGCAAAAAAAGGAAATCAGAAGGAGGATGCACCAGGGCAAGAAGAAATTTTGGGCTCTCTCTAGTTGGCGCCATTTAATAGTTTACTAGTCGATTCAATTTTTACGCCTGAAATGTGTTTGATGTGTGAACCAAAAACTTGACCGATTTTAGTTGACCCACTAAAGTTGATCGACCAAAATCGAATCGTGAGAACGCGCCTATTTAGGTACATCGAAGGAACAGTGGAGGAGCGGATAGCCGCGTGTAAAAGGCCTCGGTCTCTCACGTAGGCATCTTGGGTTCGATTCCTGAGACCGGCGATATCCTCGCCGGAATTTAGAAGGTCGTACGCTTCTCCGCGCTTCGGAGGGCACGTTAAGCCGGCGGTCCCGGTTATCATACTAACACCTTTGATAATCATTAACCTCGCAACACTGCGGGTCGATCTTCTTCACCTCTCTCGATGGGTTAGGTTAGCCTCCTGCCCAGCATACGTGCTAAGAGGGATCACAGAACTCGTTCTTACGAGTTTCTAACAGGCCATCGGCCTAGGCTTCGGTCATAAGAGGAAGAAGAGGAAGAAGAAGAAGAAGAAGAAGAAGAAGAAGAAGAAGAAGAAGGAACAGTGGAGGGCCTGTTTCGAAAACGAAGCTTTTGACATCAATAGCAGAAAGATCTTTATTTATTTGATTTTTGTATTTTTTGAATTTCGGGACAAATACCGAAATTTAAAATGCCAAGATAAATATCACAAACAATATAAAAAGATTATATTTTTTATACTAAGTATAATCCTACGAAGATAATCATTTACATAATTACAAACCATAAACATCAAAATATTTTTGTTTCAGTAACATGCTATTATAAAATGCATTTTCCAATTTAGTAGTGGTTTTCTTTTTAAAACAATGCAAATGAAAATCTCATGTTTATTTTACAAAAAAAAAACAATTATAATAGCGGTGCACCGCTGTAAACTTTTAGAAGAATGATAACCTGATTAGGTGAAGTTAAACCTGCCGATCAAAATCGAATATTAACTGGTGCAAATTTATTTCTTTCCAAAAACATTCTGATATACCTAATCTTAAAATTGAGTTATTTCTAAATTTTCAAAGATTTTCGATTTGTTTTGATATTCAAACTTTTCGTCGATTTTTATTTTTTCATTCAAAATTATTTAAATTTTAGCAACAAAAATCATTATTACGAACTACCAGCCAAAGTGTTTTAAAATAATTACCAGAGACTATCTCGGATTTTCTTAAACGTTTTGAACTGTCTGGGAATGCATCGAAATATCGGAATTTTCAAAACTGTCTTACTGCCCTTAAGAATGCCTTTGGACTACCCCATTAATGAGCAAAAGACTGTTTGATTAGTCAATCCTCGCCCAAAAGAAAAGAATAAATAAAATAAAACCCAAAACGAATCAATTTTATCACAAAAATTAGCAGTCTAGAATTGATTTACAAAATTTATCTTAAACACATTCTATATTTTTCAGTATTCAGTATATTTACACGACTAACTATTGTAATAAGCTTGTGCTAAAGCTTTCAAAAAAGAGGAAACTTACTTATATTATTATTTCTGCAGAAACTGGTTCATGTTCGTGTCCACCATTTATCCTAAAATGCTCTTCAAATCTACCCGAAAAGTTTACCATATATTATTTATGTTTTAGCTAGCTTTTATTACTGTGGACAATTGACAATTTGATAATATTTAATTTAAATGGTGAAAAACCAAGACGGTAGTGTACAAGTTTAATAGCTTTATGGTTGAAAAAGGGCGCAATTCAAAAATAAGTTTTGACGTATCTTAACGAATTAACAAGAAACTAACAAATGATTTGAACCTACATTTTCTTTTCGGTTTTTTTGTAACAAAGGTCATTATAATACAGAAAAATAAATATTTTTTTGAAATTCTGAAAGAAAGCAAATGCCAAAAAAGCGCCTTACTCGAATCTCAAACAATTCTTAAACTTAGAACGATACAATTAATATTGCGTCAAGCTTTAAAGACATTTCTATTACAAAAACGTTCTTAAAAGTAATGCATTGCAAAAACTTTTGACGAATGAAATCTATTCCGTTTTCAATTTTAAATATCCTAAAGTCTTCCTATAAGATCGGAAAAGATAATGGGTTACATAAATATTTATTTTTTCTCTGCTTTTAACATCGAAAGATTCTACAAAAGAAGTGTTAAAGGGTTTTAGGTATCATTTGTCAAAAATTTAATCAGATATGTTTTATTTTTTTATTTTATTTTGAAAAATAAATAAATACGACTATTAAAAAGAAGGGAAATTCCAAAAAGTCATTGGCGTATATTTGTAGCTTTACAGGCACTCAGATAAACTCAAAATTAAAACACAAAACACAAAATCTAACGATATTTTCACCACTCTATAAAAAACAAGAAAAGATCAGACAGGAAGTCATTCATAACGCACACAAAACTTACGCCATTATTTTTCTGGATACAACAATAGAAATATCGGCATAACAATGAGCTGGCATATTGACACTGCCCTAACAGAGCATTGGATCTGTAATTTTAAAGGCAGGACAATTATTTGTTGTGCCGCAGGACTTCGTTCCCCTGCGGTTTTCTTCAATTTGCAAGCATATGTCATAATCACGTTCCGTTCAACTTCGTTATTTTACAGCTCCTTTTTTATTCGGTCTAAATATTTAGTTTTATTTTAGTTTAAAAACTAGTTTTTGTTATAAAGTAAAGAAATCGCCTTGGGATTATATACTACTATAAACTTATAATCTTTGAAAAGATATCGCCTCTAAAATTTACATATACCTAAAGAAAAATAAAAGTCTTGGTTGATGTATTTAAGAAAGTTAAAAATACATATAAACAAAATCTGAACTTATTATGCCTATGGTTTTTGGGCAAAATCTAAAGTTTGAGCAAACCTTCATAAAAAAGACATGTTGTTATCCATTTTAAACCATCAAAAAGCGCCCCAACCAAATCTAAAAATTATATAAAAAGTGCATAAAGTTATTCATTTAAATTAACAAACCGGTTCTCATTTAAATTTAGAATATTTTACAAAGGTATATACCAATAGTGTACTTGACGACTAATTAAGTAGTAGGGATTATACAATATAACGGTGTATGAAATTATAACGAGCCAGAATATTGGGAACCCATCAAAATGCTTCAATACCGAATGATTGGAATTTGATTTGACGTATGTGAAATGATCCGTAGCTTTTATGAAGTACATAATACACCTATGCACACCCGGTCAGCGGCTGTTAGACCGCTCGAGGGCGCGTAGATCGAAGTTCACATATTTAGCCTACCCCCATAAATGTCTATTTTGTAAAATTAGGGTGATCATACCTTTCTGATAGGCCAGCTTAATTCTTAACCCATTTGAGATAATCGAATACAGAAATGTGAAGATAGAAGACCAGTCAACTTCCCCAATTTAAAGGATCTGTATTTTTTTGACATTCACAATCGAAAGGTGTTTTAAACTATATGTAACAGTTTGATAATTGAACAAGTAATGTAATGGAAACCCTGTATATGTTGAATGGATGCATTAAGATTTCCACGACAAAAAGTAATTTCCGCCCCAAGGGGCAAAAGAAATGCAGGAAGACCAAGAACAAAATGACGAGGCGAAACAGACCGGGAAGCCTAGTCCACCAAGACGGTGATGATTATGATGAGAAATACTGTTTCCGTATCTACACCAGATTTTTGTTACCGTATTTAATAGCTAATGATTCTGCTATCCTTTATCCAGGAATGTAAAGTGGGATATGTTGTTATTAATTTTAAATGGATTTTTAACTAAGAGAAATCCTTGAGGAAGAAATATTTTTCTATGTAGCCAATAGTTCGGCTGCCTCTTATTCACAATAATAACATCATGTAACACAAGGTGCGCAGTCAAACATTCTGTTCTTCCTTGCAAACCTATAAGCCTACTATTAAATAAAGTACCCTAAAATAACGCAAAATATAGCATATAATTTATATACTGAATAGAATTTTCATTTCAATAGAAAATCTTTAAACTGCAATATAATTTTTGATGGCCTTTTTAGAAATGTATGTTCTAAAACATAAAGGTTTCTGGCAACAACATGCACCCACCCAATCACCGCCCATTAGAATACTGACAACGATACTCCTCTTCGAGTCTGATTAGCAAGTATTATAAAACAAGATATAGAAGAATTGCCTGATTCATTCAGTATATATGGAATAAAATTTGCGGTCAATAATTCACCCTTGTGGAACTGACTCAATTACTGAACGGCTTATACCCGGTGTCTTAAAAATAATTAAGTACATCTAGTTATCCTTGAAATTTGTTTGCGTGTAAACTTTTATATGCCACTCCATTGTTTCAAATCATACTAGATGTATTTAATTTTAAGGCACTTTGTAGAAACTCTGTAGACTATTTTGGTATACTAATTCATATCAGTAAAATGGTTAGGGAAAAACGTGGTAAGTAACACTACGATCAGCACCAATCTATTGAAGAATAATTAAGGGGAGCACATGCTTAATTGTATCGAAACCTTTTGATAAATGTAATACTACTGATACTGCCATTTGTTTGTTATAAATACTTATAAAATTATCATTGGTGATACTCAGGACTGCTGTCAAACAACTAACGGTTTAGCTCCTCTGGGGGGCATAGTGCACCTTTTTTAGTCGATTGCTTTAGCTGTCTTTCTTGTTTATACTTATTGAGGAGATTTCTATATTCTTTAACCAGTTTTTACTACGTTTTTTTAATTTTGCCTTATTTTCGTCAAATCTCCTTTCCATGTTTCTGTTAGTCTTCCTTGTTGCATTTTTCTCTTATTGTGTAATCGAGTGCTCCTTGGTTAAGTCATTGATTTTACAATATGTCCGTACCGTTTCCATTTTCGTCTCCTCATAGTGATTTCAATCGATACCTACTTGATTTATTTTTCCCATAGCATTTGAAATGTTGTTAGGCCAATATATTTTTATCACGGTTTTTAAATACTCATTTATAAATATTTGTATTATGCTGTTTTTCACTAAGAGGCCACAATTCACTGTCCTATAGAAGCACACTCTTCAGATCTTCTCTCTCTTGAAGAGTATATAGTATACTATGTGTCTTGTTAACTATCTGCAGTCGACCACTCCACAGACAGAATCGTTAATTGTAACCAAGCGATTAAATGGCTTCACTCGCTCAAGTACCGACCGCGAACAATGAGGAATTCTTTGTAAAAGTCCTTTCCACTGCGTGAGGTTCGAAACCAAGACTCCTAGCTAGGAGCCCAGTTCTCTTACAACTGCACCAACGGGCTTCTCACTCTTCAGATTATTATTAAAAAACCTAATGCTTTAATGCTTGTGTTTCACAATAAGTCATTAGATGTTCACATTGTTCAGCTTTAATTCATCTGGTGCCCTACATATTCTTCTTTTGATGTCGTTTTCACAGGTTCTCATATTATCATCCATAATGCTGCTAAGACACAAACTGGTTCACATTTTGGATTGTTTTTCCATACACTTCTATTTTTCGGGGATCATGTGGTGCATTTACTTATAAAATTTTTATTTGTCTATTGATTTCAACGTTTTTGGTTATCGTTTTCAGGTTGCTCTCTGCTGTTGTATGTGTTGTTTTCTGTTATTAGGCAGACATTGACGGCAAACTCAAAATGCTCCAGAACTTGTCCGAGTCCCTGAGTTTTTACTATTGTTTGTTGTTTTTATACCCAATCTACCGCAATAAAAAATAGAATAGGTGATAAGGTGTATCACCGTTTGACCCCACTTGCTACATTGATCTTGTCCATCATACTCTGAACATATTGGATTCTTATACTATATATCCTTCGTGCAATACTTTTATTATCTTAATATACAGGGTGTCTCTAAACCTACTGCCATAAATTTACCAGCCGATTCCTGACGCAAAAATAAGTCGAAAATGTCTATAAAACTTTTGTCCTAAACCGCTCCATGTGGAAGCTATTTTATCACATGCTTTTTATTGATTTGAATTTAAAATCACAATCACTGTATTTTACACTCAGACAAACAGAAAACCTAAATTTTATAGGAAACGGTTAGTCCAGGCGAGTTGAAGCAAGAGTACCTTTTTTGTTAACTAGGCAGCAGGGAATACAAATCTGTAAACTAAAATAGAAAAAACAAAAGGTTAAGAAAAACGGGGTACAAGAAAAATGTGATAACCCCCATTCGTGCCGCCCCTGGTTAATTTACAAAAAAAAATAGTAGGAAGTTTATACCTTCAATAGGTTAGACCGCCTGCAAAATTTCGATTTTTTATCTGAAACCGTTTTTAAAATGCAATTGTTTTCCTTTTTTTCAACACCATTTTCAAAGACTTGTAGCTTCCACATGGAGCTGTTTAGGACAAAAGTTTTATAGACATTTTCGACTTATTTTTGCGTCAGGAATCGGCTGGTAAATTTATTGCAGTAGGTTTATTCGGCAGACCATATTTTTCAACAGCTTCCATAAGATTTTCCATTCACTTTGTAAAGTCATACAATTATGCCCTTATCAAAAACCGGATTGTACTAGAATATTTTTATGTCAAGCTGATGTATTAACTGCGAATTAATAATACGTTCTATTACTTTTAACAAAATTGAAAGTACACCAATGAACCTCATACCGGTTAAATTGTGAGGGATTTACGATACATGTTTTCCATAACGTAAAAAGAGCTCTCTATTAAATAAGAATTTGCCGTATGCATAAGTTGACACAAAATGATTGACAAGGATTGTTTTATTATTATTAATTCTATACATGTTTTTTACAAGATTTAACCTTCTCAGTACGAACCAGATTGCTACTGAGCAAGCACTATTATTTAAAATGACATTCTAATTATGAATTCCTACCTATCATTTAAATTGATATAACATGAATATTATTTATAAGTAGTAAAATCTGCTTTGACGTTGATATTGAGTATATAAGTACAAAAAACAAATGTATAATCAGCAATAATATCTAAAGAAATACTGTCGGTTTTTACAACTTCAGAACGCATTATTATTACCTATAATAAATAAATAAATTTTGGTAACGCTATTCAAAAAAAATACTACTTGGATGCCCACAAGAACCATTTAACTTGATAGTTTTGATATGTCTATATTACCCCGATTGCAAAGTTTGGTTATATCTACGTTTAGCCAGAGGTTTTAGTATTTGATTCTACTGATTTTTCCCACAAGTTAGACCACTTGGGATTCAAGTCAATGATAGCAAGACTAAATGACAAAACAAAGCCTTCTATTCTCTTGGAAGCCAGAGTGATACTTGTTATTACATCAACCTTCTTGAATGACGTAACTCAACCTCTGAAATCCTATTGACTCAAAAGGTATATGCCCAGAATAAACGTGGTCAAAATGTTTTTTGGCTAATTGCGATATTTCAAGCAAATCAACTGATACCATGCAGAACCAAAAAACCCATGGTGCCAAAAATTTAATAATAAAGTGAAGATCCATTTCAGAGCGCTTTATTTAGTTTTAAAAACATTAATTAATTACAAGCCCATATAAACCTGGTGAAATGCTATCTATAAAAATTCAACGAAAAAAAACATTTTCAAATTTTCCGTTCTTAAAGACTTCTTTAATAAACTTACTAAATATGTCTCTTTTAGAGTTTAAATTGAAATCTGACCCCGAAGACCAAATGGGAACCAATTGTATCCCTAATTTAGCTTATCTTAATGTAAATCTGATAACCCTCGTTTTAGTGAAGTTCATTTGCTAGAAGTGGTAGCTGAAAGATAGCAGAAATTTCCTTTTCCTGCGGTAACTAACCTTCTAATTTACATAAAATGAGACGAATTGGCCGGATTGTTCCGCAATTATTATAGGACTTTGTTATGGGTATTACAGTTCAGGTCCATTTAAACGCGTCAGCACATTCGCAATTTTTCTTGTTTTTTATAATAAACAAATAGAATGAAATGTTCAGATTTTTAAACGTACTATTGCCAGTGGCGTAGCTAGTATCTTATTTACAGGCGCTCGAGCGCCTGTAAAAATCTGTTGAGCGCCTGTAAAAATCTGTTGAGCGCCTGCAAAAATATGTTCTACGACTACTATTTTTTTTAAATAAATTATTTAGTTTCAGTTATTTGTGCAGAAAATAGTATTGTATGACTTGTACCGAAAAAAAAACTATAAAAATGCAGTAGCTTGAAGCAGCAGGTGAATATTGAATCGGAAGAGGCAAAATCTTTATGTACAGACTGCATTATAGAAAAATTTTCGGAAAAATCTAACAGAAGAGTAGAGTTAATGCACCAACATCTAAGGCATTTGCATTAACATGCTTTAAGAGTATCTTCATTATTAATATATTTGTCTAGAGCAGGCATATATCACATATATGTATGTAGGTTATGTCATAATACTTGGGATTTATGGTTAAGAATTTCAAATTTTATTTTATTTTTCACGATATTTTTGTTTATAATCATTTATATGTTTTTGTTTACTATTTTAGATATCTATACATTTTATAAATAAAGATATATAAATTTCCATATATACCTTTTTTTCTTTCTTGGTTGTTCCAACCTTCTAACGACTTAAAAGGTAAAAAGTACATTGTTAGTGGTTGAACACTAAAATGCCGAGCGCCTGCAGCTAAAGAATTCTGGCTACGCCACTGGTTATTGCTGACAAGTCACTGTAAGTTATAATGAAGATATTTATTTTGTTCCATTTTGCATTTCTCATAACGACACCAAAACTTTTCAACCAAATGATTTTCATTTAATTAAAAAACTAAAACGATTTCATTAAATATCAACGAAACTAAGTACTACTTAAAATGAACAGAAAAATAGCAAGCCGTTTCTGGGGGTTTATCAAAATGCAATCAATTCTAGAAAATGGGGATTCAGATCCCAAATTTGCTATTTAAAGCTACAAAATGTTCGAGTAACGACGTTTCTGCTTTAAAAATGAAACGTTATTTTTATATAAACCTCAAATAACAATCCGATATTTATATATTTCGAAGAGACGGTATTACGTATATAATATTACATAGGGATTAAAAATGTAAAAGAGGCTCCCATGGTCGTCAGTGTTAAATCGATCCAAATAGTTAAAAGGTAAATGCAGAGCAAATATTTGAGTAAGATAATTACAGCCGCGCCTGGGAGGCGGCACAGAGCAAGTTCAGTTTCGAGGGTTTAGCATTTGCCAACGTTAAGGGAAACGCGTTGACTGATCACGACCCCTGTATAACTTCTGCATGTCTGACGGGATTCGCTGATACATCCCTACAAATTTCAACTAGATTACCAGATATTACAACTCTTGGAATAAATAAGAAATTCTGTCTATATTAAATACGTTCAAATTTAAAATAAATACGTCGCAAATAGGAGTTCTAATAAGTCGCTTAACGATGTATTTTCATTGTGAAGAGATTGTAAACCCTAAAAACCGTCATTTTAAGTTAAAATCATTCGTAAACTATCCGGAAAGTAGGATATTTTTATATATTTTTATTTAAAAACATGGCCTTCTGAGATCTTAAAGATAATTAATAAATTATGCATTATTTTTCTTCATTGAGTTCATCAAGCTGATTATTTTTTAATGCTACCAAGATACCTTAAACAGATAGTATACTGCCTGTTCCTCAATTCAAAGGAAGAAAAAATCTACCAAAATTAAAATATAAACTGCCAAGGCAACAATTTAAAGCAAATCTGTAGGAGAAAAGAAGAAAATATTGGAATTTTGTTCATCCCTGTAAAATATGTCTTGACATCTAGTTTTGTCGTCTGTAAAAACACCAGTATGTTAAAATTTCAAAGATATAACAAACAGCATCAACAGATCCTTCTTAAAATAATAATAGGTGGTTGGTTTATGGAATAAAAAAAAATTCAACAGCAAAAAGACGTAAGCCCATCTTTAAAGGGGCACTTAAAAAGGCTTTTTGTTTAAAATACAAACCGCTAGAAGGGTTTGCCACCAACCTTGCTATACAGCAACTTTAGAAGCAACGCAACAACTTTTCTGTAATTTATAATCCTGTAATAAAACCTTAAAACTGAAAGAATCTACTGTGTATTCTAAAAAACAAGAAAAATAAAAACCATTCGTTAATTTACCTAAAAATTTCAAAAAATCGCCCATTTTTACCAAAAATATGAAGTGAACCCTCTTTCACAACACCTAGCTTAATTACGTTACAAATTGGACAAGGGAAATATAAAAAGAGCATAATTTATCGCCAGGTTAGTCAGTAATTAAAATAAATCTGTTATTACAAACAAGTTGAACATAATACTTGAAGAAATATTTCAAGGCATTTTTACGAAAGTAGCCTACCGACTCGAATGATAGAATTTATCATTTTTTTCTACATTCGTACGGTCTAGATTCACATTATCCTGTAGGAAGGAATAAATATCTGAGGGTAGCATGCACGCAAGGGCTACTACTAAACCTAGATAATATATTCATGTCTGTCAGTCTATCGCGAGATGGCCATCGCGTTCGCGCATTTATCTTTCAGATAGAAGGCTTGACAGCAGTGTTCACCTGGCTGGCCGCAATCACGCTATATGCTTATGTTTCAACTTGGGCATAATAAACAGTTGGAGATTTATTGCCCAAAAATCGACTCGAATTTAAATGTAAATGTTACACTTATTTTTGCCGAATCATTGTTTCAATGTTTATCAACTTTTTGAGAATTTTAATGAAGACACGTAAACTATTTCATGTTAGGTAACACTACATCGTATTTTAAAGTTACGTGCACAAATTTATCACTGTGCCGTTTGATATTTGTAGCCCAAAGAAAAAGTAATCGCAATAGTAGAATTTCCATAGCCTGGTTAGCTTGCAGGGGCATATTCATATTCAGATCTAATAATTTTTCACAACTTGTAGTTTGGTCTTCATTTTTAACGGATGTTCGGAAAATCAAAAAAAAATTATAATTTTTACAAAATTATAACATACACAAATTGTTTTTCTGCTTCTTCAGAACTTTTTCGAAATTAGCAGTTTCGAACAAGTCTTTCAAACATGTTCCTGGAATTAGTATTATTAACTTTTTGATGCTAGGTATATCTCAGAGGTTCTCAACCTTTTGGGTGTCCGCGTACCACCCAAAGAATATCAAAATTTTTCCGTACCACCACCCTTTATAAAAAATTTTGGCATCAGAATAAAAATATAGGGTGGCAAATAAAAAGTATTTATTTTCGTCTATGACAAAGGCAATAATCGATAAAATGGAGATATAGTTTTAATTTCTTTTTGTTATACCTACCAGTTCTACAGTATTTGAATAAATTATTTAAATATAATTTTTCAAAAATAGTTTATCTTTCGCGTACCACCAGTGGTAATCGTCATTTTCATTAATTGTTCAATTTCTCTTTTTAATAACTTCTGCTTTTTTCTCGAAAGGAAACTCCCCAAATGCTAAGTAACTTGAAGAACCTATTAAGTCGTTTTACCAAAGCTACTAAGTCGTTCAAAGCCTCTTGAAAGATTGTTACTGTGCCTCATTCTCTACAGTAAAGTCTTTAAAAATAACTTTCTTTGTTTTATCTTTTTCTTATTCATGCTTTCTCAGATGCCTATCTGACAGATCGTTGTTTTCACTAATTTTTCAAAATCGTTCCTTTTCAACTAAACTTTTTTTCAGAAGGAACTCCTCAAATATTTGACTAAGGTGAAAAATTGATACCATCCAAATTTTCAAGTCAATGAAAATCTTTTTGGGAGATTGTCGCTATCTCACTCTTCATAAGAAACTTTGTAAGGAAACTCTGCTCCTACACGACTTAACATAGTTTCATGGCTTCCATCTTTAAAATTTTGTAATTTCTTCAGTTCCCTTTCAACTACTTTTTTTCGTTAAATTTTGGAGTAAGTTGAAAACTTATTATAATCTTTCCACTAATTTGAAAGAGATGCAAGAATCGCGGGAAAACTTCTAGAGGTAACTTGTTCTCCTATGTTGCTCCTTGCTGATACTTTCTCAAGGTTTATTTATCTGGCTGTTTGTTCTTTTTATTAATTTTTCAATTCAGATCCCTCCCAATTCTCATTTTTACAAAAGGTAACTCCTGAAAAGTCGAGTAAGTTGAAAACCCCATAGCTTCCTTACTTCAGATTTCGTAAATCAACTGCTTCCTAACTTATACTTTTACAGATTTTCCAATTCAAATTATTCATATTTTCTCCTTTTTGTCAGTTTTTTCATTTTCTTTTTCTTCGTCTTCTATTACTAGATGGAAACGGCATATTTTTACCTTTTAAATGCCTGTTATTTGAAACAGAACATAATATGTCAAAAGCTAACTTTACTGATTAAAAGAAGAGTAGGTCTATTTATAGCATTGCGTAGTTAATGGCTGGCAAAGGCATTCGTATATCCATCGAAAGTGCCAACTTAATTTGGTTTCCGAAGCAAGAGTTTTTCTTTATTGTAAATCATGTCTCATTAAGACTTGCTACTCCTACCAAAAAAAGAACATTCAATCGCCCTTCAAATAAGTTACGTTTAAAAAGCTATAGCTGTTCGTCTTCATATAAAAAGCTGAAGTACTTAACCTTGATTAATCTGAGGATAAGCATAATTTCTATTGATTATAATCAAGGTTAACTTTTAGCGAATGGTATAAAGGAAGGAAAACCATCGTGTATGTTACGCAGATTCAAATGAGAATATGCAAAAAATGGTAAACACTTTATTAATCTTATTAATGGCTCGAATTCGGTTAAATCTACTTAAATCTTAAATGTATATCTAATATATTTAACGAAATCTTTAGCTTTGAATTGGTTCCACGTTTCTAAAACAATCGTAGGGATTGAACTTTATAATCGGTCGATTTGAAGGGTGTGTTCATGTTTAACCACAGTTAGGTCAGGCATCGCGATGAGTGTTCAGTTTGGTCGACGATAAAATCCGTAGAGACAGTGCACGACATGTAGCTAGGCTTATAATCGAATACTGAAACCAACCAGTTAACTTTAACTACCCTCGATACTCTCACCTCGCCTCATGCTCGGATTCGCGCCCCCGCGGTTAATTTTATTGCCTGTGTTAAAACATACGTACCTACAACACGTTGCGTGCGGAATTTACTCGCTTTATTAGGCAAGTTCATTGTGGGAAAACATTTCACGTTTAAATTACACGTGCATCTAGTTTAACAAATTGTTACAGAAGGCAATTTATCGCCGATTTAAACGGCTTAGTTTACAGCTACTGATAATTGTAACTTTTACACCCCTCATCTTTTCTTCTAACTGAAACACGCATTTATACTTCAAACATTTAGCAAAGGATAAATAAACAAACAAATAAACACTTGTGAGAGTATGACACATAACTCAGTAAAACTGACCTATATCATCTAAGCAGTACGGTGATTTAAATCATGATTGTACCGACGTTCTTCAAAAACACTTAACATTGAAATAAGCGGTACGTTCCTTCTAATAACTGTAAGCAGCAAACAGCTGCAAGTTCTTAATATAAAGGGAGCACTTACAAAACCCAGCCAACCCTAGGTTTTGCTCCTTGTAGGAGGTAACTTCCACATCGTTAAGAAAAGCGACAATTTTCACCTTGTTTACATTCTTCCTAATTTTATTTAGAAAATTCTACATTTCTATATTTATTAAATCGAAACTAATTTCAAAAAATATGGATATGACGAAAATCAACTTTTATTTTAATGTATTGTTAGATAACAGTATCTAACAATACCTTCTTTTAATTCTTTAATATTTTAATTAGTATTTAATTACTACAACTTTATAGTTACGATTTATTTTGTATTTACTACTATAATTATCAATTGTGCATTGATTACACTTTATTGTCAATAGTTAATAGTGTTATTCTCATAGCTTAAATAAATGTTTCTTGAAATCATAAACTTCCATGCAGTTGGACTTTGATTATTCTGAATGTAAACCTTGTAAATATTTTTATTTGTTGTCTTAGTTTTAGTTTTTCTTATACATGTAAAACTTTAGACACGAGAGTTGTAGTTTTGCTTCAGTAACTGTTTCACCGCTCAACAAATCACCGTTGCACAAGTTACATCTTTACTCTGAGAACCCAACATAATTTGGCGCAGTCAGTAAAATATCCCAAGGACCAAAGAAAGAAAAAGCAACCGTCCTTCCTAGTCCATTTCGATCGGCAAATTCGAATTGCTTGTATTAGATCCAGAATTCTGGTTAAGAACGATTTACATCCAACCATCGCTGGAAATTTTTGCAAGTGCAAATTTCTTAGATTTAGTATGCTTATGTAGGACTTGTGACTTACAACAAAATGCCTAATACCGAAATTCGTAACACAAATAATTCAAATTTCTTTGTAAATTAATACCTACAGAATTAATTGATTATAGATTCGCACTAAACCAGTTTTTAGCAAATTGCAAAAATGATGTTCAGTTAGCTCCCCACATCAACAAACCCCTTTGTTGTATTGTATTTTAGCCAAAACTTCCGGTAAAGCTAAAGAACAATTAGCTCAACAGTTCTGTAGTAGTTGGAAATTATTTAAAACAAAAATTAAAAGACTTATATCAAGATAAGAAACACTACTCTCAGATAATCGAAGAATTACATAATTGTAGGCAACATTATAATGAATCTATTTCATATTTTATCAAAGACTAGAAGTTTTAAATTCTCGAGCTTTGTCAGCCGTTCAACAGTACACTACAGATAATTCTATTTTGCCTGGTAAAATTGCAGAAATTAATGAAACCCATGAAAATATATTTGTTTTTCATTCCAATACTCAAATTGTCAAATTTCACAAATATTGAGGTGGAAATTAAAAATTGAAATTCTACATACACAGCCGCATTAACTGAAGAACAAAAAAAAAACAAAATCAAAATTCTGTAGATAATGTGGTCGTAATAATCGTAACACTTCACATTACAGATCAAGATCTTACTCTAATAACAATAAATCTGTGAACTTAGTACAAAATACAAATGTTCAATCTACTACTAATAATTTGAATCATAATTCTCAGAGCAATTATATACTAACCCTAATAATACGAGGATAAGACTGATAATTTTGCGGTTAGGCGATTAAAATCAGCGTACCTATGAGCTGTCATGTGTCAGCTTACAATTTGGTTTTACAGATTGAGAAAATCTTGTTTGGTAAATTTTCTAGGCGCGTTTAAAGTTAGTGGTGCGCCGTAAAAATGAATTTAAATCGTGAACATTTCCGAGCAACGATTTTTTACGATTTCAAATCGTCGCTAACACGAAGACAATATGCGGAAAGACTTCAAAATGCATTTGGTGATAAAACCCCACACGTTAGCACTGTCGAGCGCTGGTATAATGAATTTCAGCGAGGGCGCGGATATCTCAGTGACGAATTTTGCGAATGACGTCCAACGTCCAACAACAACTGTAACCGATAAAAGCGTCGCTACCGTACAACGAATGCTTGAAGAAGACAACCGAACAACCTATGATGATATTCAGGCATCCTTAGGCATTGGTAGGAGTCAAGTGCAAAAGATTCTTCATGATCGCTTAGGTGTCAAGAAGCTGAGCACTCGCTGGATACCGCATACCCTAACAGATGACCAAAAACAGGCACGGGTTGATTGGTGCAAGAAAACAATCAATAGATTTAATCAAGATCGGTCAAATGACGTGTACGATATAGTTACAGGTGACGAATCCTGGATATATTGCTATGAACCAGAAACTAAAAGGCAAACCATGCAATTGGTCTTCCCAAATGAGACGAAACCAACCAAAGTTAAGCGGGGCAGAAGTGTTGGCAAGCAAATGATCGCGTCATTCTTCACTCTAGCAGGACATGTGGCTACTGTAGTCCTAGAAAATTGTCGTACCGTTAATGCAGAATGGTACACTGCTATATAGTTTTTGAAAAAGTACGGGGCTTGCGACCAAAAAGTACAATTATTCTGCACCAAGACAATGCATCGTCCCACACCGCCAATCGAACAAGCGAGTTTCTAGCCGCTTCACGTGTAAAATTATTATCGCATCCGCCCTATAGTCCAGACTTGGCGCCGTGTGACTTCTTTTTGTTTCCAACAATAAAAGAACAAATGCGCGGCACCATGTTCACAAGCGCGGAGACTGCCGTGAACGAGTACGAAAAACTGGTTTCAGAGATACCTCGAGAACAGTGGGCTGCGTGTTTCGATCAATCATTCCATCGCATGGAAAAATGTGTGAAATGTAAGGGGATAGTATTTTGAAAATCAATAAAGCCGTTTTACCCAAATAATTCTCTTGTTTTACATGCGAACCGCAAAATTATCAGTCTTGCCCTCGTAGTAAAAAAAAAAAAAAATGTAATTCAAGAATGTCGTATAAGACAATTTAATAACGAAAATCCAAACTCCTAACGCTCAGATGAACCAAACTCAACGCACAAAATATTCATTTAAACTACCAACCATCCTCGGTGGCCAACACCTCAGTCGAGGACTCTGCCGTAAATTTAACGATGTTCGAGAACTAAAAATTTTAGTAACCTTAATTATATAGAAGCTACCTTTAAAAATTCAAAAAATTAAAATTCCATGTTCAGATTTTAGTAAATACGGGGGCAGGTGCGTCTTTAATTAGAGGATGAGTTTCCATCCCCAGTACTAAATTCGATTCGAAAGAAGAAATTACACCTCGCGGGCTTAGACCTACCTAATAATTCCATACAAACTGAGGGAAGTTGTAATATTCCTTTACAATTTGAAGATAAAATTTTCCATGCAAACTTTCATATTTTTAATTGGGCACAAACATTCCTTTTGGCGACTTGATAGGAAAGGATTGGAATCACAGATTGATTCAATTGATTATAATAATAACACTCTTACATTAACATCATTAAATCATCTAATAAAATTACACACTGAATCAGTAAATTCTAATTAATTTATCATTTAAAATCTCTAGAACCGAAACCTTGATCAAAGTAAACATAAAAAATCCTGAAATTCAAGAAGGATCCTTCTTGAAACTAAATTACAAAAGGGTGTTTATTTATCCAAATCGTTAGTAAACGTTAATAAAAATTCTAAATCTTATGCAACAATTTTAAACACGCACATAATCGATCAACAAGTACCAATGATAACTGTTTTTAGAACCTATTCCCGAGTCAGTCGCCATAATTAATCGTAGTTCAAATACAGAAATAAAAAGTTCTTGTAAACGACTTCTTACAAAAAATTTACGTTTACATCATTTGAACCAAGAAGAAAAAAATTCCATTGTAGATATTTGTTTATCATATAATGACATTTTCTATTTGCTGAATGATAACATTTTCTGTACTAGTGCTACAGAACATAAAATTAAAGTGATCAATCCTCAACCTATTTTTACTAAATCATATCGCTACCCCGAAGCTCTCCAAAACGAAATAAACAAACAAATATAAAAACAACTAAGGTAAGGAATTATTCAATCTATAGTTCGCCTTATTCATCGCCTCTCTAGATAGTACCGAAAAAACGGGATGATTCCGGAAAGCAAAAATGAAGAGTAGTTGAGTTTAGGAACCTAGCGTCTGGATTTCAACAGATACCAATAAAGAAATATCGACAAAAGACAACATTTACTACACGCTTCGGACATTATGAGTTCATCAGTTTATATAACTATGCCGTTTAGGTTGAAAAACGTCCCTTCGACGTTCCAACAACTGATAAATTCTATTTTATCTGGATAATAAGAATTGCAGTGTTTCGTCTATTTAAATGACATTGTTATCTATCCATCTTCACTTCAAGAACGTTCCCAGAAACTCACAACAATGTTTAATCGCCTACGGGATAATTCTTTAAAACTTCAGCCAGATAAGTGCGAATTCCTCAGGAAAGAAGTATCTTAGGTACTTGGGTCATATTATTTCCGAAGAAGGTGAAATGCCTAATCTAGATAAAGTAGCAGTTATTCGCAGTTTCTCGATATGTCGATACCTTAGAACAAGAAAGGCATCAGGGTATTTTTAACACTCATTAGTTATTACCACCATGTTACTATCGTCAGTAAAAATATAAAAAAGAAAATGTTTACGGAAATTATACCCTATCATATCTTTTAAGATGTAAAAAATATTGAACCCTTTAGCTTGGATAAGAAAAGAATTCCGCCTAGTTCAAAAGAAGAAATTACAAAAATTGCTTCAAGAGAACCACACTTCTATACTTGCAGGTCATTCTGGTTTTATTAGAACCTATAAATAGGACGAATTCGAAGACTTCCACGGTCAATGTCAGTGTCAATGGAACGTTTTCCGGGTTGGGAGCATGTCATTGTTAAGAAAGAAGAACTCAACGTTTCGCCCAGATTCTTAAGGAGCTTCATCGAGAAGATGTACCCTTTTTCCTCCTGATGAAGACCCAATAAATTGGGCGAACCATGGAGTTTTTCTTTCTCAACAATGACACGGTCCCAACGCGGAATACGTTATTTTATTCAAATGGGATTCTATGAAGAAAGCCATCAAAGATTTTATTAAACAATACCCATCATGCCAAATTAATAAAACAAATTCTAAACTAACCAAAGCACCCATGAAAATAGCCTCTACATTCGAACAACAATTTCAAAAACTTGCCATTGATGTAGTTGGTCGCAATGCAAGATGACTTAACCAAATTTCCTTATGCGGTACCAACTCAATACTATGAATCACAAACTATCGTTTCAGAATTATTAAAATTTATTAGATACTTCGGTGTACTAAAAACTATTCTTGCAGATCAAGGAGCAAAATCCACTTCCAATTTAATTAAGGATCTTATAAAATTGTTTTTTCACTACTAGTATTAGAAGATGTCATTATTGACCTTGTTTTCAAGCCCAGAAGATGATTTTCTCTCCTAGTGGTCAATAATTTTTTATTATTGACTACTGGTTAATAATAGAAACAAATGCTCTGCATTTAGGTGCCTATCTTAAATATGTTTTACCCAAATGTCAATTGAAATTAACCTCTCCCCTTGTTTTCGAGCAAGGCTATTTGATTTTTGTGGATATTTAGAAATAAATATATGCAACTGTCATTTTATTTTTTATTGATGTAAAAATGATTAATTAAAAGGAATAAAGGTGCTAGTAGTGAAAAAAATAGTATATAAACCACGGTAGAGAAGACTTTTCTCAGCCTCACAACTCAATAACATAATAATACTGCTCGGCTGAGAAAAATGTCTTCTCTACCTTGGTCTATAATATACTATTCAAACTAATCATATTTTAACATCATCCCACCATCCTTAACGTAATGGATCCCTTGTAAGATCACATTTAACCTTGAAAGATTATTTGAGGTAGGTATATTAACTGGGATGAATTTATTATACCTTTTGCTATGTTCGAATACTCAAGCTTTTCCTTTTTGAATTAATAGTTGGCAATTAACTTTTTCTACGCAATTACAAATACATAAGAACCTAAATTCAGCTATTCTTATAACGATTACATAATAAGCCGAAAACAAAACTTAAATTCAACTCCAAGCCAACTCGTGTTACCATCTCTTGTGTTTTGTGTTACCAGCCCAATTGAAGACATTAAATTGAAATCTACTGGCGTTTTCCATTTAAACCCTTATTGTAAGGCATATACCTTGGCCGATGTTCTATACAATCAAATACAGTCTACAATCCATTGCATTTAAATATTATTCCCGATGTAGACATTCTTCAAGATGATTGCTGTATTCGTAAATCTCTTAATATTACTGAAGAAGTTATTCAATTGCAATCTATTCATTTAACAAAAATCAACTTGGATGAACTAAATTATGCTTACCATAAACTTCAACAATTTGACAACATTCTCGGAGATGATCTAAACCGTCCTCACGAATTTCAGTCACCTCAATGGTATTCCATATTATATTCATTAAGTGCCTCACCCATTGGAATCAACATTTTATTGTGATTTTATCAAGTATGGTTTGTTGTTCTTTGTTGTAATAGAAATATGGTGAAGTCTTACAGCAGGTGTTGCCCCAAAATCTTTATAATACAAATATAACTGGCGACAGTGACACATACACAGTTGTCTGAAATTCTAGAGAAAGAAGAGAACGCAAACGAGACAATAAATCTAATTAGTATTAACACAACGTCTTCCGGGTTGGGACCGTGTCATTGTTGAGACAGAAGAACTGTTGTTGAAATTCTAATTTCCCATAAATCAATTTTATGAGGGGAGGTTAGATACCTTTATTTTACTACTTTAATATTTTAATTGGTATTTAATTACTATAACTTTAGTTACGATTTATTTTTTATTTACAATGCAGTTGAACTTTGATTACTCTGAATGTGAACCTTGTAACTTATTTTACTTGTTATCTTAGTTTTAGTTTTCCTTATAAGTACATATAAAACTTTAGACAGGTCAGTTGTAGTTGTGCTTCCGTAACTTAGTTCACTTCTCAATAAATCATCTTAGCCCAAGTTATTTTACATCTTTAATTTGAAAACATAACAGTATTAAGTCCATTTAATTTATCATTTATTTGACATTGAGTTAAATGCCTTTGATTCTATTTTTTGTCATGATTATTTAAAACTCCTACAATACCTGTTTCAATATTCCATCATTTTAAAATGTCAATGTAAGGAATTCGTTTTTCGATACAAAAATAAACCGTTGACCTACAATTCCTGGGGTTTTCTTTCTATAATCTACAATGGAACGCCACCAATACTATGCAACGTAAAGGAAATAAAAAACTTCAGCATATATGCGATAGTACATCGCTTGAATAAAGCGGTACAAACATTCAGATTTCAGGTATAATTCAGACCTACAAAGACAGTGTGACTAATTTTGAAGAAATTTTCGAAAGAAGTATAGCGTAATAAATTTTCCAGTTAAGATTATACAGGGTGTTAATTAATGTCATGCAGATATTTCAGGGGGTGATAGTACTCGGCAAAATAAGAAAAGAATGTTAATATGCACATGATCAAAAACGCCCCATTTTTGAAATACAGGCTGGCGAAGTTTCAATTTTTTTTTTTTCGTACTTTGCGTTTTTCTCCCGTTTGTTTTGAGATAATTATTTGAAATTTAGTACAGCTGCTATCTTTTAGAATCTACATTAAAATGTGAAAATCATCAGATGCAGTATACAGGGTGTTAAACACAAACAAAAAAAGCTTTATTTTGGACGGGACATGCGGCCTTATTTCGTATTCGACAGACGGCAAAGTTTCAGGTTGTTTTTGCATTAAAAATCTCATCTAACCTCATCTAGAATCGATCCCGAAAATTTAATTTATAAAGTAACCTTGCTACTCTTCATACAACTCCGGTCGAACTTATGGTATTTGTTCATAAAATTAACGTTGGGATATGCCTGAGGTTTTATTTCACAATCGTGCTTACATATATTCACGTATCAGTGATAATTATTGTAGGTAACCTGGTATAACTTTAATTTAATATTTCAAGGTACATCTACGAGTAAATATTGAAAATTAAATCGTATTTCAGTATGAAACCTATGTAATTGCTCGGTTTTCATGTATCTGGGTACCATAAGTGCACACAAAAGTAATATTAAATCAAAAAGCTTTTAGCTTGGGATAACAGTGAAGAGAAGTCGCGAGGTAAAGAACTAGAGAGACGACTAGATATAGACCAAATACTGAGGTTACTTCATATACATTTTGATAAACGTAGGGGAACTATACATATGATGGCACCCCTAACTTTGAATGCGTTTTTTTCACTTATTAGAATATATTTTTTAAATTCAAAAATACCAAAAGTATGCCAAGACAGTTATCTTTCATTATCCTGTTCAGATTTTGCGTAAGATTGTCAATTAATGAGTTTTAAATTTTTTAAGTTTTGGCATGGTGTGCCATCATACCAACAGTTGAGGTGATTTGATGGCATACCTAAAATAAAACAATAAACAAGCTAAAAAACTTATTTTATTAATGAAAATTAACGATATTTTATTATTAAAATACATAAGAAAGTCGCTAAACATAATTATTTGCAGAGGTCACATGTAAATGCTTTGGTTCGACGATTTACACCAGCACAGTCTGCATGGCACCAGTTTTTGCAATTTTGACACTGCATCCAGAATTCATTTGCTTTGGAGTGTGAATATAAGTCATTACAATAAATGCAAGCACAGTCAGACTCATTATCAGATTCCATATTTTTAAATGAAAGTTCATCGTCACTTTCTGTTAGGGTAGTAATATTCTTCCTTGCCTTTCTTGCTAATTTGGCTCTCTCTGTTATTTGCTTTTCGGCCTGCTTTTCTTTTGCTTCTGCGACATCTGGCGTCGAATTTACCACGCCCAATTTGGATGGTTTGCGACCTTTTTTGTTAGATTTTTCAGTAGCAATAGGAATTGGTGACAATTCTTGTATGCTCACTGATAATTTAGGTGATTTACGAGAAACAGGATCTTGTTCAGTTTCGGCAGAAATTGGTTTTCGTTTATTTAGTCCTGAACCTGAAGGAGGAGAATCATCATCTACGGTGTTGTTTGTGGTAGCATTTTGATGAGATGTTGTAAGAGATGGGGCAAACAAATATTCTTCAAAAATATTAGGGTTTAGTGGAAAAATGCCTGTTTTTTTTGAACGCATTTATTGCATTACAAGGGGTTGCAGATTTTAAATAGGCGTTGTTAAAAAGTGACGCAACTTGGAAATGTGTAACTGGTCTTCCGGGGTGATTTTTCAGCCATAATTGTATTTCTTGATGATAGTACGTCTTTAGTGGTGCAAAAAACCCCACATCCAGGGGCTGTACACGATGTGTACAGTGTGAAGGAAAGCAAAATAGAACTATCCCATTATCTTTCGCAAAGCCTAAAACATCAACGTGGACGTGACTGGTATGGCCATCTAATAAAAGTAGAATTTTGTTTTCTCTGCTAGGTTTAGCATATTTTACTAGGTGCTGCAACCACTTCAGAAATATGTCTGAAGTCATCCATCCGCTGTCATGACAAAAGGCAACACTGCCAGGGGGTGCCCCATCAATCAGTTCGTTTTTCTGCCTTTTCCTAGGAAAAATAAAAGCTGGTGGCACAAATGTGCCAACAGCGTTCATACAGCATACCACTGTCAGGTGGTGGCCACGTTCTGCACTGCTAATGGCACCGACTTGCTTACGACCTTTAGTAGCTAAAACCTTTTGTGACTTCCCCTGAACGGTTGACAATGCCGATTCGTCCATGTTGTAGATATCGGCTGGACCAAAATTGTTATTTTCCAATGTGGTAGTTAAAGCTGTAAAATACCGATTAATGTTTTCTTTATTGAAGGCACGTGCTCTTGCAAGGGAAGTGTTTTCCGGTTTTCGCATAGATATTTGGGGATTACGATGTAAAAAGCCCCTTAACCAAGTCCAACCAGCCTCTCTTGTTTCTTTGTTAAAACGATGGGAGATTCCATTCTTTTCGGCTATTTGGAAGGCTAGTTTCTTAAGACCAGTGGTTGTTAATCCAAAGAAACGTGTCTCCAATTCTTGTAAGTGGGAAATTAATTCCTGTTCTATTGCCCCTGCAAAGGTCGGTCTTAATCCTCCTAGGTCACCCTTTTGACTACCCATATTATTTTTGCATCTCCTTCGTAAAGTGGTTGCCGGCACGTTAAAGGTTTTAGACGCTAATTTCCATCCCATGGTGCCACTGTTAACACTCTTTATGGCTTGCTCCATCTGTTCCTCGTCCCACTGCTGTCGTTTTCTGCTGTTCTCTGCTTCACTCATCACGCTGAAAAAGTTTCATTAAATAGGTACCTACGTTGTCTACAAACGTCTACATATTTGCATGATGGCACCCTATGCCATCATGTAAATACGAATAAGGTGCCATCATCACAACACCTGCACATTCTGATAGATTATTTAAAATAAAAATAAACGCGTGACATAACCTAAAAATTATATGCCTATAGTAAGGAGGACATGTCAGTGATATGCCTAACCCAATTACAGTACGTTATAAGTTTACACGAATGAACTACAAAAACATTTATGAGTTTACTAATTTAGTTGAGGACTTACCAAAATCAAATATCAATTCTCAGTCGCACAAAAGTCAACACATCTTCACCATATTACATTAGAAGCCGAATAAGTCACATTCTAAGCAACAACAGCAACATTCGTTTTGAACTTCCGCGGGAAAGCTGAGTTATTAGCAGTATGCCATCATAAAAAGGGTGCCGTCATATGCATAGTTCCCCTACCTGTCATGTAAGTTTTAGAAAATACTTATTTACCTAAATTGTAATTTAGGTAAATTATGAGGAAGACTACCATCTTATCTTATTAGTTATAGATTATTATTGAAATATATAAATTCTAAGTTTTGCTAGATTTCCGAAAAATGTCTGTACTGAAGGCTCAGGAAATTTCTCATTCATTCTAAAGAAGGGAGAGGCCATTCGCCTGTATACTACCAACGTGACAATTAATGGAAAATTGGTGGAAAGAGAAGAAAATAAAATTATCTATTGAAACAAACACCGAAAGGCAAACAAAGGCATTCAGTTATATTTTACATTAATAGTATGATCTAAAGCAATAAAAAATCAATACTAAACCATGTTTCTTACGTTATAGTTAGAGAATAAACGCTGTTGTATGAGGGTCTATAGTTTCAAATATTGAATTAATTAATTCCGCAGATCGCCATGACCAATTTTCACGCATCAAACGAAAACAAAGACAAAACATTTTAAAGCTAAAATCTGAAACTTTTGCAGTTACTTCTAAAATCTTCACTTCAAAATACATTGAGCTCGCAGTTAAATTTTAATATTCATTTCAAAGTTGTCATAATCGTTATATACTTACTTCTTGTTATTTTTGTTTCGTATTTCGTATTTTTTATCACTATGTGTATGAGCTTGTGGCAAAGTCTAAATCAGCTGTGCCACCGACTGCCACGCCGCATACATCAATAAATTATTCCAGGTGTTTTGTTCTACTTTTTTTTATTATTCATATAATGCAGTAATATTTCAGTCTAAAAACGAACCAATTGTTGAATGCAAAAACATTCAAAGAAATAGCTAACAACTTTATAAAACTATTCGAATGTTTCAGACATGTTGCACATCCCTGTGTCAATGTTAGAATGTCTGGAAGGTTTTGGCCTAAAAATCTCAAAAATATTTCTTTGATAAACTGAAGAAGGAAAGAAATGAAAAAGAGAAAACAAACTGGAAAAAATGAAGAGAAGCATGAGAAAAATGAGAACGGGAAAGAAGAGAACAAAAGGAAAATCAGAAAACACATAAAAGAAGAAAAGCTCCCACATCTCAGGGGAAAAAGAAGTGGCAGATTAACAAAGCAATTGTCATAGGTAATAAAAAAATACGTAAAAAATGTTGTAGGCACTGAGTGGACGATGGACGAATCCCCCCTCCCACAAGAAGAAAAACAGTTATTTGCATTTTTAAAAATACCTTTTTATTATGATTAATATAATATGAAATTAACTATTTTCCCTCTCCCCCCAAGTATGCTTATTGCTTATATATTTACCACAGTTTCTACATGAGAAAGGAAGAAAAGAGAAAACAAAACGTGTAGGTACCTACTAATAAACTGAAGAGAAAATAGAAAGAAATAGAATAAAAAAGAAAAATAATGGCAAATGGACAAGAAGATTGAGAAGAAGAAAAACGAAAAGAAGCAAAGGATATCTTTTTGGGCACAATAAAGAAACAAATGATGAGAATAACTCAATAAAAAAAATGAATGAACAATCTTATAGGTGAAAAGAAATTTTCAGAAAGCGTTATGA
The DNA here is from genome assembly GCA_963082815.1 of Melanotus villosus. Classification (NCBI taxonomy): domain Eukaryota; kingdom Metazoa; phylum Arthropoda; class Insecta; order Coleoptera; family Elateridae; genus Melanotus; species Melanotus villosus. The sequence continues at coordinate 18,506,989 of OY720427.1, forward strand.
TTTATGATATGCATTAAATACCTACTGCTTTTTACTAAAATACCTCAATCCGGGGTCATTAATAAAATCTTCTTGAAGGTTAACCTACATAAATAATGTATAATAAAAATGGCAGCCATTATTTTCCAAACCTTGTAAATTAGTCCTTATGATGATACTGACACATTCCTTCGAAGTTTATTAGGTACACGTTTGTTAGCGATTATTTATATTGTGTAATCTAAAACATCATCTTCAAATATTGGCCTTGTACAAATACAAAAAACCCATAACATTAAAATTAGTCATATTGTATCAGACTTAGAGATAGGGTCCGTAGCGGAAATAGTTGTAACCCTTACAGTGAGGGGTTGAAGAGTTTACATGCCGTGCAATGCTCTCACGATTTTATACGGTATGCAAACAAATAAAATATCACGTTTTAATCGACCCCTTTTAGACCATAAATTAATGTAAATACTTAATAACATTACTGTTAGCCTACGCTACCCCATAAATTGCTTTATTAATATCGGCGTCCATCCCCATTACTAAAAGTTTAAAAATTATAATTAGACAAGTCTAAATTACTCGGTGTCGAGAATTTCATTTTCATTTTCACTTCCACCCTTACGTTTTAATGCAAATTATTTTCAAAGAGTGATTTTATCAAACGCAAGACATGCATAAAGTAATCTTTGAGAAAAGTTCAGGGTTTGTAACTTTAGTTGTTTTATAGATTAGATGTACACGTTAGAATTTTAACCCTAATTAAACATTTTCGCCTTAAGGAATAATACTAAGTGATTATTTTTGATTTGCGTTTTATTTTAAATTGTTTTTTTCATTTTTGAGCTCAACAAGAGGTAATGCCCAAATGTAAAAAAAAGTTAGATGACTGTTTAAAAAATGTATAGGCCTATTGAAGTAGAATCCTTAAATCAAGAACCAGAAATACAAAAATTCAAGAAAAAGTTTAATGATTTCTTTCAATGCATAGAAATACAATTAAACATTCCATCAAACGTAACGGTTTACCTTCTTCACCTTCCTCTAATTTTAATACCTATTTAAATCAGTAGAATAAGCACTTTAAATCAGTAAGGTACCTATTCTATGAATCAAAATATTTACAGTAAGAGATTACCAAAGTTTCGAAACGATTCGTAATAAATTATGGTATGGCCATATCAAAGAACTCTCTTAATTTTTTTATGTACCAACTTACACACATATATGCACATAACAATAGTACTCTCGAGTGTATACATTACTTGTATAAATATTTATCGATTCATAATAGAAGTGAGTGGCTGCTTTTGCTGTCTACTGGGGTTTGAAAAACGGCAGCTTGTACTTGTTTTTGTTTTTCAGTAATGAAAGCCCTTAGAAAACACTCCCAACTCTATAAAGAAAGCGATTACGATCGGTTTTTTGTTTTACGCTTTCATGTGGGGATTAAATGTCGTCTGTTGTTTAACAAAAGTAAACCGTACGGATAGACTTAAACGAGTTTTATGGTGGTTAACGGTGTAAATGCTCGGATTACCTAATACAGGTTCAAATGTAATTAATTATTTGAATATTTTCAAAATATTGGGACCGATTGTTTATGTTAATAAATCCCTTATATTGCCAGGCAAAGTTTTAATTTAAAGTGCCGTGAACTAAAACCCTTTAAATCTGAAAAAAATGAATTTATCTGAATTTCGAATTTATCTAAAGTTTTCAGTGTTCTTTCGAAAACTTTAATCGCAGAAGGGACATTAAACTGATTAACAAGGATCCACGGGTACCTATTTACTTGAATTACATTACATTACAATACATTAGTGATAGGCAGAGAATCGGTGGAATTATGTTAAGTAGGTAGTTAGTTGCATCTATTAATTCCATTACTTGATTGTAAACCTACCTTAAAATTCCAAAATATTCAAAAATTCCTTTCTCATTTTAGAAACTTGAAACTTGAAGTTGTATTTTTTACTTTCATATTGTAATTTTTAAACAATTTTAGAAAAAAATGTTTACAACAGTTGACAATTTTAGCTAGTTTTGATTTAAAAATTTGGAATCTATATTTTTAAGAAATGTAGGTCGAAATTTGAACTTTTATGTATGATTTCATAAGAACTGCAGCCTTATAAGTAAATTTTGATATTCTGTTCTAATACCAATTTGTTTAAAATTTATTTTGAATTCCAGGCGCAATTTAAAGATATAATTTTAAAATTAAAATGTTGAACTAAGATCTCAAACTTTTTAAACTTTTATACCTAATAAAAATTTCTTTATACTAAACTACGCATTTTTAATTCTGTAAATAAAGCTTCATTTTAAGGGCATGTTTTAAATTTTAAACAAGTAAAGTTTAAACTTAAAGCAGGGGCGGATCAAGCTTTTACGGGGCCCGGGGCTAAATAGCTTTGTGGGGCCCTGCTAAACAAAATGTAAAACTCAAAAATTATCAACAGTAATTACAGTGGTGATAATTTTTTGATAATTTTAACTAGATTCACGAATCTTTATTGCTATGGAAATTTCACGAATGGACGAAGTCCACGAGTGGAATTTCCTAATAGCAATAAAGATGAGAGCTAATCTAGTTAAAATTATCAAAAAAAATTATTACCACAAATGTAATTCGGCGTGATTATTTTTTAAACTACTACACAATGATGACAGTCCTGAATTTTTAATGTTTGTATTGAGACAAATGGCTGCGCTACCTTAACAACCAAGTCAAAGCTAACTTTTTTATGTATTTATTTAAACAAAGATCCAATGAAACAATGTGAAAAAATTGTCGCTGTAATCAGCTACTAGCAAATTGTCAGTGTAATTTTGATGCTATTGGTCGATTTGAATTTTTTTCTCATTATGATTGGCTGACAGGACTGTTTAAAAAATAATCAACATAATTTTTATTGACACCAAAAACTACAAAAAATTTTTCCTTATTTATCTTTAACGAAATCAGTAATAATATCATCGAATTTTAATTTTCTAAGGTTTCCCTTTCGGTGCACATTAGTGTCAATGCATCGAGTCGCCCTTGCTACATGGTTATTCTGAATCCATTCTTATAACAAAACTCCTTTTCCAACTCGAAACTCTTCTGAGGCCCGGGCCCCGTACCGCCCGGGCGTCTCGGGGGCCCTTAGACGGACGGGGCCCGGGGGCTCCAGCCCCCAAAGCCCCCCCCTTAATCCGGCCCTGACTTAAAGTATAACTTATGGTTTCCAATTTGGACAGCCATCTGTAAAATTTGGCAATTGAAGTTCGAATCTAAACTTATAATTAGGTTCCATAAAAACTTGAACTTTAAAAATAAATTTTGCTCTTCTGCTCAAAATTTGGGTTGATTTTCATGTTTAATTTATAATTTCAAACCAAAAATTTGGACTTTAGATTTTTTAGCTTAATTGTATTTCCTTTGAAAGTCAGTAGGTATTTAGTCAAATTTTTTGCTTACCAACTTCTGCACAGAATGCAATTTAAATTCAAAACATTGCTTCGAAATTTAAAAAATCGAGTTTAACATTACATTTGCATTTGTAATTGGCATTAATTGCCAGATATTAAACTTCAAAATAAAATTTGGGAACAACTTCAATTGTTTCAAATTCGTAAATAAAGTTAAGTATATTTCCAAGTTCAACGTAAAACCCCTTTTATGTATATATAGGTATGTTTGAACTGAAAGCTTTTGAAAAGGTTGAAATTCCAAATTTTATTTCCAGGGTTTGGTTCTGGAATCTGAAATCAAAATTGCTGTTTTTATGCCTATCTTACATTGAAATGTTTGTAAAATTATGTTCAGATTGAAAACTGTTTCAAAATTCAAAAAGTCTTTTATCGGAATTCAAAGAAATCAACATTTTTAGTTCCTTGTCCTTGTTTTAAGCTTTAAATAGTTTGAGCAAAAAAACGCTAAGGTGCTACTTAGCAGAGAGCAATCGTTATTAGTACTTATTAGGTTAGATTTAGCTGTGTTCAAAATGTAAAAGAAAAATTAAAGGTGTTTTTTCGTGAATAATTTTAGAAGAAAGCGAATTTCGAAAATTATACTTATTATCAGATCTTAATTCTGCAACGGGTAGTTTAAGCTCAAGGCTGTTAGCAGCAGAGTTATCTGGGTTTAAATTCGGAACCAACACTGTAAAATGTAGGTAGGTAGCTTAACAATTTTTTTTTCAATTTTCAAAATTTCAACTATGTAATTTCATATTTGTTTTCCTCGTTTGCCTTTTTTCAGATTTAAATAATTGTAGTAAGAAATTTTGGGGATACATTTAGAAATTTTAGCTGAAATTAAAGTTTTTCGGAATTCTAAAAATAAACAGCTTTAAAACTTTAAAATCATTTCATTCATTTTTGTTAATTTCGAATGTAAAATGCTAGTATCTTGAAGTTTGTTACTCTTTAAAGCTGGTTTTGAATCTCTAAAGTTTCAACCTGCATTTTGGTTAAAATATTTAATTATTAATTTAGAGTAAAATGTATTTAAAAAAATTTTAAATGAGATTCTTACTTTCGTTAATTTCAGTTAATACAACAAAATATCCTTAATCTTAACGAAGCTAGTTTAATTGACAACGATTAAACAAAATTAATTGAAATTTTAGTTCACAATTGCATTAATGTTGAAGCATCGATTAGGGGAATAAAACTATTTTAACAAATAAACGACTACCTAACTACCTATTAATTGAAATTTAAAGCAAAAATTTACAAAAGCGAGACGATCCGGAATTGCTTTACTATGAATATAAAAAAAAGACCGAATTTTCAATCAAAGGGCATAATTTTAAGTGCATCAAATTTTTTATCCGCAATACCTTCGTTTAATTTTTAATTAATTACTTGTATTAGTTTCAATTATCAGATTTCCTTATCCAGCCAGATTAAATAACCAAAAAATAAGCAACAAATATTTGGAAATGCGTTTTAAGAAAATATGTGAAATCCCCATAAATAAATCCGAGCATTATTTATAGCTGAAAATTATCCAGGAAGGCATAATTATGGAAATATAATAAGTAGTCAAGGGAAGATCCCCGAGAAATATAAAAGGGGCGATAAAGAGTTCCGCTGTCAACTGTCATGGTCATAAATTTCATATGAAAAGGCGATGAAAGATTAAAAAAAGTCAGAAAAATTATTAAATTAAGTAAGTATAACACGATATTATCGAGCAATAATTAATTGTTTAATGTTTTATCCGTCGGATCTACCACTCACATGCACGCAATCACTTCGGTTATTATAATACCGGTGTTAATTTAATAATCCGACATTTATGCGGAATATTTGATACATTACGCGATATATTTTTATGTTTCATGACCTACGTTACTTTTGTTGTTCCCCATTTTTTATGGATTTCTTTGCGTAAGCGTTTCTAAATCCCATTAAGTATAGCCAATTCAGACTGGCATTTTTCAAAATTCTTTAAATTTCGTATTTAAGTAGCTGCCCTTTCCGAACAATTTACCACAAAATTTCACTAACGATTTAGATATTAGAAGTTGGGGTGCAAAATAAAAGCATTATACCTACCTAATAACCATCAGGACTTTCTTTACTTTTCAGGTAGGTATTAGGTACATTTTATTATGACTTTTTTTTTTCAGAAATATAGGTATACTGGTAAATTTTCTTTTGAAGGCGATATTTAAAAAAAAAATTTGTAAATCCGTCAATATTAGGTACCTACTTTTAAAGCATATATGTAATTTTAACATTGGCAGATAAAAATACCTAAACAAATTTAGCAATATAACTTTCGGGACGTTAAAAAATTTAAGCAATTTCAGGCCTACCTAAGTTAAAAAAGATAAAAATTCTCACAATTACAAAAAAAAAATATTCTTATTCGTAAAAAGTATCTTCAGAAATTGTAACAATGAAGTCAATATTTATTTTCAGAATGTTGCGCAACCAAACCATTTTGTTAAATAATTCTTTACTAAATCAAACAACGTCAGAAATATCGTATTTTGTTCGAAATTCCATAAATGAAGTATAGCCGTAAATAAACTTACGGTAGCAATTTTTAAGGTGAGTTGTGATTTCTGGAAAATCACAGTGTGAATGATTTTTGTAAAGGGTTTGCTAAAATATCACTATTACGCTAAAACAACAAAATTGGATTATTTGTACTTAGGTACTTATTCCCGTAAAATAATGAAAAATCATTTCACCAAAATAGGTACGTATATCTTCAGTCTGAGGAGAAGGTTATTTTATTCTTCAAAACACATTTTCCTGTAATGACATATTTTTTCTAAAATATTTTAAAGTCTATATTTTTCTAAATTGCCATTCTAAAATTGTATAAGTAGGTACCTAATTACCTATAGGTATTATTTTTCTCTTACTGATAAGTTAAACTGCTTCGTTAAAGATAAACACAATTTTTTGGGCAAAATTAAAAAATACCTGGCCATAGGTACTTGTTTTTTAAATTTTTGAAACAAACACGTTGTATGTTTAATTGTTTAAATGCATAACCGTTATAAATATAAACTATTAGTATGTGCTATTTTATCTAATGAATCTAAATATAGGTAATTGGGAAGCTGTGAAGGTAACGGCAGATTGAACGTGAAACAAAGTTTCTAATACTTTAGGCATGCCACTGAAGGCGTCGGCATACTTCAAATAAACTACTTTCATTAAATTACTACCTATTTTATGTTTTTTATAGCATCTAAATAAGGATGCGAGAAAAAGCTGGTCAGTATTGGTTTGGGCGTTGGAACTTTTCTCTAAAGACGACTCTAAGGTCAATAAGGGTTTGAACATGAATTTACTTGGATTGAACCTAATATTTGTATTATTAGGTACCTACACATTTTTTTGATATTTAGGTACTCAATAAAATTGAAATTAAAAATGGTCCAGTAGTTTGTATATTAGGTACTATTATTTTTAATAGGTAATTTTTCAGAAGAAATATCTAATGATTTTTGAAAACTTGTAGTCTCAATTTTTGTAAGGGTTCCGATATCCTGTGTATTTTATTAAAATACCTACTGCAATATTCATTTTTAACACAGAACATTTTTTAAGGGCGTAGTACGTCAGTTTAAAAATTACCTATAAAAAAAGATGAAAATTTAAGTAACCGTCGTTAAGACTAACCTGAATTGAGTTTTCAAAAAACGATATTGCCTAGCTCCCCGAAGACGGTCGTCATTTCGAACACACACACACGACACAACGGTAACTTTCTACGTGCAGATTGCTGTAGGACGGAGTCGGGAAGGGCAACCAGTGGCTACTGCAAAGGACAAGCTGACGGATTCAAAATAGAACATCGATGGTGATATTTTGTCGGTTTGGTGAACCTGGACCTTTGGCGGTGGTAAGTACCCCCACTAGCTCTCAGAAAAGCGCAAAATTGCTACCACCGCGACGGTGCCACGGATCTGGTTCACGAAAGAGGGCGAATTGTGCTGGAGGTGAGCAGAAAAGCATTTGCATAATTATCTAGGTAGAAGGCAGCCAAATTTGGATGTCACAGGCCACCATGGCTCAATGCTGGGATGCGCCAATCATCAAGAGCAACGGAGGTGCTCATTTTAGAACGAAATTTAGCGGCCAATGACGGTGCGATGCGAAGCCGCTTTCTGCGAAAGGCCGGCGCAGGGAGGAGCGCTTGTCCCTAGGGAGCCCATCGGCTGCAGCTGCTCGCTTGTCACAGCGCTGATCCTATGCGCTTGCTTCGATGAAACCACTTCTACACCTGACGTCGTGATGACAGCCTTCCTCTGCCTTTGTCCATTTGCAGCATTTGATGTTTACTTCTCCAGTACTTGTATTAAGGCGGCAAGTTGGCCTACGGAGTATACCGAAATTCGGAACGTTTCATAATTTCCCTTTGAAATCCGGATTATCGAAAAACCTGTGGTTAAGCAGTCCTCATTACGTTCTCGGTAACTGTACTGTGCTACAAATATTTTGCACTGGATACATTTTTAATATGCTATATTTTTATAAAATTCCTCCGCTCATAATATTAAAAAAAAGCAAAAACTCAATCATGTTCAACAAAAATAACCCAACAGCATCCACTATTAACCCCGTAACTGAAAAAGCGTCGCACACCTGGCCACTACGTTCGATACCGGCCTTCAGTTTTATTGCCACTGCGTTGTTCTTTATCTTGTTATAGCACAGTTAGGGAAACATACCTATGCGCTAAATTTAAATAATTTCCTTTAAATGATATTATTTTCAAATAAGTACCTACCTACTTACATGGGAACATCGGAGTTTCGCCATGAGAGATGCGATATGTAAATTTTCAAGGAGGCTAATACCAACTAATTATATTCAGCATTTTCAAATGCCACATGTGCAACAATTTACCTGTTACACACTTTTCATTATTTAACTGTGAACATTCAAAAATAGGAGTTGTTAACAATCTTGATTCGTTGAACTTTGTCTACTTATCTATGAATGCAGGAAGATAAGTACAAATCACGATTAGTAAACACTAAACAATAATGTTGCTAAAGCAAATTCACTCCAAATCTGGTTATGGGTTTCAGATTAAGCAACGTACCCGCTACCCCCCTCATACGACTCTAACAACTTTAAAATCTTATTAGGAAAATGTTCGTTAAACCCTAGCATAACAATTTAAGAAATTTAAATATTGACAACCTTGCATTTACAAACACAGCCATCAGCCAACTCATCGATTATTATCTAGTTAAAGCAAAAACAAAAATAAAACAGTAACAACAAGATAATTTAATTTTAATTTTAATTTGCAATATATTGCCAAACGTATTTTTGATAGGTACAATCAAACACATTTGGAAGAATTCTGTGAATTGAAATTATGAAAACTAGTATTTTTTTTGTACTTTTAAATGATAAACAATACTAAATTGTTGCCGTTATTACTTAATCTATGCATAAAGTAACGGCTTCCTTTTCGCGTTGCGAATTTTGAACTTTGAAGGCTTCGCACGAGTTGAAGAAGCATCTGGTGGCTTTTTCGCTATAAGAATTTCGCTTTGTTATTGTCCAAGGAATAAAGTTGCGGCGAGTTTGTACGCTAATAGTTTTTACACACCCTGTATAGATTTTTAGTTTTCCAAGCAGCATTAATTCAGAAAATTCTATCATTTAAGTATATGATTTCTTAGAATAAAAGATTAACGTCACACAAGACATTTTCTTCAAGTTCGCTGGATTTTATTTTTAATTGCTTAGATTCATTTGTCTAAGAAATGTTAGAATAACAGTTTTTGCGATAGTTTCAAAGGTGTTGTTAAAGTTGCTGTTTTTCCTAATTGAACACTAAATTAAATTATCAGTTTGTTAGTTTTCAAGTCGAAACTATGGTGCTTTCAGAATCCTATACCTGTCCAAAATTATATCTGCAAATTTACCGTGTTTGGTTAAAATGTTAAAGAACAGTTCATTGGCTATGGGAAAATGAATAAAAAAGGGAGAAGTAAAAGTGTTATCTTAATTTCTATATGTAAAACAGAATTATATTCCTAATAAAGCAAATTTCATCCCAAGCTAAAGAGTTCATATTAAACAATTCTAATAATTTGAAGTAAATACCTATGACTATTTGCAATGTTAGTTAGTAGGTATAACAATAAGTAATACCTATGTCTTAAAGTTGTTAGAATTGAATCATAGAGATAATTACTTGGTTGGAAACCCATTAGTTTCGGATGGAAATCACTTTAACGGGATTTTTATCTTAAAGTAAATAAATAATCTGCAGAAATAATACTGTTAGGTATATAGTAAGTATAAATTAATTGTTACTGTTTACAGCCTTCTACATTTTTAAGGAAGTTTCACAAGGATCTATGCTGGACTGAATATCATGTAATAGGTAATAGGTAAGTTTGCTATGAATTTGAAAATTATCATTTTATAAATTTGTAATTGTTGCATTTCTTGAGATTTTTAAATATGAAAATTTACATAATTCGAATCTCCCAATGCTAATTCCATGTTTAAATATAACTGTAGGTAAGTATTACTGCAAAAACGCAAGACTTATTTCAGTTATTTCAAACACATAGTTTGTCTTAACGCTGACATTGAGTTGATCTGTATCCAGCGTCGTAGCTAGGGTCTGGCAACAGGGGCACGCGCCAGGGGCGCAAGCCTCAGAGGGCGCAATCAGCGAAGCAGTTATTATACAGTGGAACTTGGATAATTCGAAGCTAAAGGGACCACTTAAAAATTCGAATTATCCAAAAATTCGAATTAGAAAAGTTACATCTTTTTGGTTTAATTTTAGGTCCTCTGAACGTCTGAACACAAGGAATTGTAATATTTCTGATTGTTTTGCAGAGTTTAGTCTTTTAAGGTTAGCAAAATCTTCAAGCACGTTCAGTGAATGAAAAACAGCTTCACTTAAGTTGGTCTGTCCTTCAATGTACCAATGAAATTCGCGCAGATGACGAATGTTGGGATTGGCAAGTGACAACTTTAGTGCTAAAGTCCGTCGATTCGGGTAACAGCTGATTTGTAGGTAGACGCGCGAACGTGATTAGACAATAGCGATGACTTCTTTACAATGGAGGGCGAAATCTCACTCTCCAAATTTCCGCATTTAGACTAAGTTTTGACTGATTTTGGTACAAAAACTTCGAATTAAAGAAGGTAAACTTCGAATTATCCACGATTTTTTTACATTGATTTAATACAAAATTCAAGGGACCGCGAAAAATCTTCGAATTAACGACGATTTCGAATTATAGACGTTCGAATTATCCAAGTTTCACTGTAGTATTGAATAAATAATTTTATTATTAAATAGTAATTAAAAGCGTTAGTTTACATATTACATTTGCCACTTGCAGCGAGAGTTAAAGCAAGGCCAGCTAAATTAAATATTACATAATATGTAATATTTAATTTAGTTGGCCTTGGTTAAAGAATACTGGGCGCTGTTACCAACTGGCAGGCGGCGCCACTGTAGCGCACGAATCCGCTTGCTCGATCTCGTGTGATAAAATTGAACTGTACCAGTGGCGTATCCAGAAATTGCTCATGGGGGGGGCAAGTCCATACTTCAAACCCAACTCCAGCCCCACCCCCCCCACTCGCCACCCGCACATGACCTTCTAGTTTTCTACCCCTAATTCCAGTCTAAACCTTGACCTGACATAAGCACGGTTTTTGTTGGTGCAGTCGGATTCCCAAAGCGTGAAAGTCGGTACAGTTAACAGTTATTATTGTTATTAATTGTTTTATTTTTCATTGAAAAAAATATGTGTATAATATCTATTTTCATTGCTTCGTGTTTGCTATTGAACTGGTGTGGGGGGGGGCAATTGCCCCCTTTGCCCCCCCCCCTGGATACGCCACTGAACCGTACTATCGACAACGCGGGGAATCCCCTAAAATTTCTCCTTTCGCGGAAAGGTGCTACGATATACGATGTGATGTGTGTTGTATTTATTCTAGTGATAGTGAGCGAACAAGTGCCATACTGTTATTGTTTGGAATAACTGCCGTTTGACTTTTAAGTGATTTTTTGATTCTAATCCATTCTTTTGTCACCATTCACCCAAGTAAGTTAAAATTCAGTTTATTTACAAGTTTTTTTTTTAATTATATTCAAACCAAAATTCAAACAGCTTAAGAAAGAAATTAAATATTTTGAATGTACAAACACAGCCCTGTTACTTTTTAATTGTATACAGGGTGTGTAAAAACTCGCGTACAAGCTCTCCGTAACTGAATTTTCCGAAAACCCAGAAGAAAGGTCAAGGTAATGTTCGACGAAAAAGCCAAAGATGATGCCGCTGCATTAACTCCGCTTCAAAATTTTAAAATGAAACTTTATCGTGTATTAGATACGTTGATCCAGCAAATGGAATGGAGGTTGTTCCAAAGTCTATCTAGGGTAGCGTCTTTTGGTTTTTTAACAGGAAGTTCTCTGCAGGAAATCCCCATCGAGGAATTAAAAAAATCAGCAGCAGATTTGGCTTGGAAATATAAAGAAGATTTGGATGCCAATGAATTATGTATGTAAATTGAAAGCTTCAAGTATCAAGCCAAATCATTACTGCCAGATTTAAAAAGTGCAGATTTCTTAACCCTTCTCAACTGTTATGAGGAATACGGGTTGGCGTCGAGCCGTCGAGTTATCCAAATATAGGAATATCTCTCCGTTTGACGCTGACGTTGCCCGTTACTTCCGCAAGTTGTGAACGATCATTTAGCTAAGAGGTGGTTCAGAAAAAAAGTAGCACCTGTTAATTCCACATTAAAAAAAAAGAGACGGTCTTTTCGAACTTATATTTTACGTAAGAAAAATATACCATATTATTTATTAAATTGCAATAAATAAACAAAATAAAATCACCCGTGCCAAAAATATCGAACTTTGCTTTAACCCCCTTCATCAAAGTTTGAACATGAGCATTACTGATTTGTTGAGCTTGTTTTCTCCACTTTTTTCGAAAATCATTCATGTCTGCCGCCTTAGATTTTGTGTTTTTAAGTTGCCTTTTCATGTTAGCCCAGTAACGCTCAATTGGTCGGAGTTCGGGACAATTGGGCGGGTTTGCTTCCTTTGGTACGACGATTACATTATTCTTTGCATAAAAGCCTGTTGCCTTTTTGCCGTAATGACATGTGGTCAAATCCGGCCAAAAGAAAACAGAATTTTTATGTTGTTGTATTAGTGGCAATAAACGTTTTTCCGGATATTCCTGTACGTAAATTTCTCCATTTATAGAGCCAGTTGTAACAAATCCTTCAATTTTTAAGCCACATGTGCATATCGCTTGGCAAATCATAAAATTTTGGGGAAATTTACTTGCCATCCAATATTTATATTTTAGAGCCACATTGTCCTTACATGTTGCAACAAAAAATTCTTGTCCAGGGATTTGGCTAAAATCAGCAACAAAAAATTTTGCCAACTTAACTTGACTCCAGAGAGGATTTTCAAGGTGGGTGTTCACAATTAGCTTAATACGAATAACTTCATTCGTTGGCATGACGCTTTTTTATCAAGATTTTACCACAAAACTTGCGCTGGAGATACTCAAGGATGTAATTTGACAGTTGTAATACATATACCAATTTTTTTTTGCAATGCCTGCCTAGATGATGAAGTTTCTTGCTGCTACTTTTTTTCTGAACCACCTCTTAATTAAAATTAGTAAAAAATTATTTGCGCTCACAAATTGGCCAGGATCGTCTAACATCTAACTAATCTAGCGATATTATCTATAGAATACGACATCGTCGAGAAAATTAATTTTGATCAAATAATAGATAAAATGGCCAGTGAAAAATCTAGAAAATTAATATTGTAATTATTATTTTTTTTGTTTATTGTAATTTTATTAATTAATTTATTAATTTTTGTTGTAGTACTTATTCGAGTCGAAATATATATTTTTTTATTCTTTCTACAGCTTTTGCTTAGGGACCTACATAGTTTACAAAATAACCTAATTCATAAATAAATGGTATATGTAATGATTTTTATTGTTTTATTTGAATAGGTATATTCAGTCGAGAATTTTTAAGGGCCAACATCGAAATCTTGCCCTGGGCGCCAATGACTCTAGCTACGGCACTGTCTATATCTGTACCTACGACCTACCCGTAATCTCTTTTATCTTTCGGTGTCCAGGCTGACACATTAACGTATGTGGTTTTTACGGGTACGACTCTTCGGGTTACGTGATTGGTACGCGTTTGATCCTGCATACTGCACAAAGTATATGTATAGTGAAACTGTGTATACATGCGTAGGACCTTATTGCTCTACGTCGTAGACCTGTATTCGGAGGAGGGCGTTATTAATTTGGTGCCTAACGACGGATGGTCGCCAGGGCTCAATACCTCCAGACTGCAGGGAAATCCTGCCCATCGAGCGATTTGAACCAAGAACTAACGTTACGCTAACCTGACGCTCTACCACTGCGCCACCATGGCTTACGTTGAGTTGATTCTAAAGTGAATTTCATTCTAAGCTGACGGATTTTGAATTAAGCAAGATAACTCCCACGTACAATTCTAACAACTTTAAGCTACACCTTCATTTATTTACGCTAAACAGTAATGGACTTGATGTATCTACCTACCACTAAAGTTGTCAGCTTAAGATGGAATTCCCGTTAACTCTTGATTTGCTGAAGTTACACTTATTGGCTCGTGATATTTTCAAGAGAAAGGCTGAACAGAAAATACAAGTAATAACGAATAGGTAGGTACCATAACAATAAAATATTTATATCACCGTTTGATGTAACTACTTACCAAATTTACGGCGTTTCCAGTGCATTATTTCTTTAAATTATCTGAAGTTTGAAATTGTATCTAATAGGACCTTTTCAAATAAATAAGTACAATTTAAGTGTAGAAAGCATCTTTCCGTTTCGGCCATGGTCATTGGCCACTGTCTTTAACGCTATTAAACGCCACCAGTGCCGGATTTAATGTAAGCGCCGCCCCAAGCCCAAAAAAATTTGCCCCCCCCCCTCCACCAGGATATCATTTTACATTTTTAAGAATTTACCACAAACATTAAAAAAACAATACATTAACAAAAACTTTATTCTTAAACCACACTTCTATTTCCTAGGGCTATTTATTAAAAAAAGCAGTATTTCAATGGAACAAAAAGAAACACAGAAACATTAGAATCAAGTGAACAATGACATAATAAAACAATATGGCCCCGCCGCGTCGAGGCGATGTGCGATATGTTATGTCTTTGGCCGTAACAAACGGAAAAATTAGGCTAGCGAATTTAGATAATGTAGTAGGTGAGGATAGATGAGAAATCTTTTGTATGAATATGTAAACATCGATGATAGATCAAAAAACATTAACATTTTTTTAAAATATAGGAAATTGTAGTAGTGCTTTTCGGTTTTTGCCGCCTATAAATTTTGCCGCCCCAAGCCCGGGCTTAGTTGGGCTAGGCCTAAATCCGGCGCTGAACGCCACTAAACTTTAAAAGGCAAATGACAACTTTTTCATTTCTATAATTTTCATGTTATACCTAATGCAGCCCAGAGAATGTTCACAGTTGAAGATTCTTCACGCGCAGCGCGTGCCTTTGCCATGAAGACGCTATGGTTTAATCAGCATATTTTTACGCGGAAGTTATAATTTATAAATTATCATTCCTATGTCCCTGTCATTATTCCTATGGCCTATGGGCATTATAGACTAGTACATATGTTTATTTGATACATTATAATAAACAAATAACAGGTAACCGAAATAAAATATTGTAACGGAACGTTCTGTGTTAATATTATTGTATTAGTCAGTATTGCCATGATTTGCGGGTATATTGGTGTTTTTGTTGTAAATAAGATCGATATTGTGTAATTTGTTTTGAATAGATGACAGTTTTGTTCATTGAATATTAAAAACTTAAAATTCATTAATTAGAGTCTCATTAATTGCTAAACTGGCGCCCAACGTAAAGCCCAACGTAAAGCCCAACCCAAAAAAAATTAAAAATTGTGAAAAACCAGTGATCCAGTGCGAAAGACAATTTTCCAGCGGTAAATACAAAGAAAGTTGAAGGTTTCCTTTGTTTGGGGGCGCAGTGCTTAGCCATTCTTGGTTCGTGACAAACCCAAACCACACCATCCCTTTGTTCGACCAGCGAAAATCAGTCTGCTACTGACGTCATCAGTTTCAAGGACTGCATCAAACCCAAAGTGACATTTTTCCGGGGGCTCGTCACCGCAGGTCAGCTACCCGCGAACGCTTGGTTTGCAGTTCGGAAACCTACCACGGTTAGTAACTTTCTAACTTTAACTTGGGGTAAGTGAAAACGCTGAACTCTTACAACGAGGTGGAACTTTTATACAATTTACGCGATTGTTTAAGACATTTCGAGTTATTGGGATTAAAGTAATCAAAGTGGAACTGTATTACGTTATTTATTAATCCATTTTGCAACCATTTACATAAATTTCACTTTTAAAATAGTGCGTGTGAATGTCAAAAGGTCTCCGTCGGAGTGAAAGATTGCAAAACATTTCTGGAATCAAAGAGTCTGTCTGTCCACCGGTAGTTGAGACGGTGAATATGGATAACGACAATGCACCCGTGGTTCAAATGACTGCGCAACAATTACAGCAACTACTTGCTGGCGTACAAATGCAAGTAAACGAGCAAATACGGCAAATACAGCTCGATTTCCAGCAAACACGATCCACATCTACAACCCCGGAAGTACCGACAATTACAGCAAAAGGAAGTTTCGCGAAATGTACTTCACGGTTCTCGGGAGCGACCGATGAAGACGTTTCCGCATTTTTAGATGCGATAAACACGTATAAAGAATGCACGAACATTTCTGAGGAAAACGCGTTACGCGGATTGACTCTGCTTTTGACAAGGGATGCGGCTACCTGGTGGCAAGGAGTCAAATCATCCATCTTTAGCTGGAATGCAGCTACGGAAGCGTTAGAAAATTCGTACGGTCCGCGAAAACCTGCTTATCAAATATATCGCGACTTATTTGCAGACGAACAAGATGATAAAACGTCGACAGATATTTTCGTGAGTCGCGCAAGAGCAATGCTGTCAAAACTAAAAGAAGCTCCTACCGAAAATATACAAATTGATATGATTTACGGCTTACTTCATCGACGAGTCCGAAAACGAGTAAAACGCGACGACGCGAAAACGTTCAACGATCTTCTTACGTTAGCACGCGAAGCGGAGCGGTCTATGCACGAAGCGGATGCCCGGAAACCCCGCAAGCAAGCGGACCCCTCTCACCAGACAAGAGAGCGGCCGCGTTGTGTATATTGTCGGAATTTTGGGCACACGGTCGAAGAGTGCCAGAAGAAAGTACAGAAAGACGCAAAGCAATCACCATCTGTCAAGGCCACCGTACCAGATTCACCCGGGATTAAATGTTACGGTTGTGGTTCACCAGGGATGGTACGCTCAAATTGTACCATTTGCAACAGCGCTTCGACCTCGAATAAGTCAGTAAACCTTGCAACCTTAAATTTCACCACGGTAATTGAAACAACCACGACAAATGGATGTCCAAGACCGCTATTACCGCTAGAAATTTTTGGGCGCACGGGCGTGGCTTACGCTGACTCTGGAGCTCAAGCTAGCATGGCAGGTCGTCGTGTGTTAGATTACTTGCGGTCAATAGATTACCCCGTTTCGAGTACAAGTATGACGCTCGCGTTTGCCGACGGGATAGCTCGTCAGGAAGATGTGCTGGGGGCCCAAGTCCCAATTACCATCAAGGACCGCTCGATACAAACAACGCTGATTATGTTGTCCCGTGTGGAAAATAACCACACACTTTTAGGCATTGATTTTCTTCAAGCGGCGGGCATAGTAATCGATCACGGGCAACAAAGATGGTACTTTGCTGACAAACCGGATCATATATACGGTTATGCAGAAGACGTGATGGGTTCCCAAGAGGAAAAGGTTTCTATACAGGAACTTTCTGTGAAAAACTTACAACTGCCCGAGGATGAAGGTACGCAATTAAACAACGAAGAAAGGAACCTGTTTAATAAGTTATTCGAAGTATATGAAAACGTCTTTCGTCCAGGGGGAGATCCCACTCTCTTTGCAGAACATGAAATCAAGACAGGAAATCACCTTCCTATAGCAGTGTCTCCTTACAGTATTAATCCAATAAAGAAGGAGTTGCTCAAGAAAGAAATCGCTCCTTATCTGAAGCGATTCACCACGGTTTTACGTCAAAGCCACGAACGGTTGGAGAGGAAGCAGGATCGACGTAAAGAAGAGGCAGATGCAAAACGCCGATGTGCAGAGGGTTATCAACCTTCCGATAAAATATTGGTAGAAAGCCATGTCTTAAGCAGTGGAAAGAAGGGGATAACCTCCAAGTTTGTTCCCAAACGAGATGGTCCCTATCAAATACGTCGTCAGATAACCCCAACGTCTTTTGAAACAGAAGATCTTGAAGGAAACCCCATTGGTGAGTTCCATGTATCGGACTTGCGACCTTACGTTTCTTCTGCAGAAGGACCTAGCAGTTCCGCTATCATTCCGAAGAGGAAGCGAGGCCGCCCACGGAAGCACCCCAAGGAGTAATCAACCTGACGTACCACGAGACGTTTTGATACGTCAGGAGGGGGAGACTGTAACGGAACGTTCTGTGTTAATATTATTGTATTAGTCAGTATTGCCATGATTTGCGGGTATATTGGTGTTTTTGTTATAAATAAGATCGATATTGTGTAATTTGTTTTGAATAGATGACAGTTTTGTTCATTGAATATTAAAAACTTAAAATTCATTAATTAGAGTCTCATTAATTGCTAAAATATGTTATTTTATAGTAAAATTATGGGGAAAAAAACGATTTGCGAGAAAGCAGTCGCTGCACTTTACATCGAACAATTTTTTTTTCTATATGTACAAAAAAGTAAAAAATATATGTTACAATCATAGGCACTTTACATCGAACAATTTTTTTTATATAGGTACAAAAAAGTAAAAAATATATGTTACAATCATAGGCGGTCAAAGCCAAGGGCGCCTTGCGGCGCCCTTGGCAGTGTTGTGCCAGCGGAAAACCGCCCGCCCTCGCCCTTATGATTATGTAATTTTTGTTAATTTTAATAATTAATGACCTAATTAATTTTTTATGTTTTATGTAAGTACATCTGAGTAAAAGAGATCAACATAGAAAATTGTCCTGAACCTGTTTTTCTAGGAATAGAGGCGCCCTGTAGCCCTGCGGCACCAGCCGCCACTGCTAGTGCCGCAAATCACAAAAGTGAAAAAAAAGTATCCTTTTAAGCGACTTAACTTGAACAAGTCGAGGACAAGTTGTGAAAATTGTATGATGGAGGTACGTTGCTTAATCAAAAACCCACCACCCTTAGATGGAATTCACTGTATGCAATAGCAGCTAAAATATTGTTCTGTAAATATTCAGTACATAGGTATTATACATTGCTTTAATTCACCTTTAATACGTGTGACGGTTCAATTTTAAAAATTTAATTTTGACATTTCCAGCTACTTCAATATAATAAATTTTAATTAATTTTTAGAGAATCTCCTAACTCAGGTCGCCAAAAGGGATCGCTTTGTGAATTTTAAACTTTTATAAAATTCACAAGATTATTTTAAATAAACACCTTCTAAATTATGTAAAACTTTACAAATTATAACAACTAAATTTTAATGACTAACGAACACTTTCTAAAATTAAAAGTAACAAATTACCTTTTTCAAAACAATTCGTATAAATTCCCTTCCCGTCTCCTTCTTCAACTCACTAAACACCGTTCCAATCTTCCCAAACCAATACACCTTTCAATCCAACTCCAATTTCACCAAAAATCTCCCTTATACTTATTTCAACTAACAATATACACTACTCAAAAGAAAAAAGTAGTCACTTTTTCAAAGTGGTGTAAATTTACTGTCAGTTTAGGAATCTTGTTGAAACTTGGCATATGTGAACACTTGTCCTTTATCTTTAATAATTTCTATATAATACAAAAATATCATCAAAATAACAAAAAACAAAGTAGGGTGTACATTATTATTACATGCATATATGCTAATGTACTTGTTAAAACTGCTTGTTATCATTATGGGTGAACACATTCAAGGTGCACCGCAAATAAGAAGGCAATTACCGCCAATACAGGTTATGCGAGCGGTAACTTTGCTACAAGAAGGGCGATCTCAGCGATACATGGCTCAACAATTGGGAATTGCACAGGGAACTGTGTGCAAGCTCTAGACACGTTATAGGGAGATCGGACTTGCCACTAGACGTCCTGATAGTGACCGAAACAGAAAAATTACTGCAGGAGAGGACCGTTTTCTTCGTTTACAAGCCCTTCGCAGTCGTACAACTACAGCACGAGACCTTCAGGCAGACGTTCGACAAGCTACTGGGTGCATAATTAGTGACCAAACTGTTCGAAATAGACTGCATGAAGATAGTCTAAGGTCCAGAAGACCCGTTAAAGTGCCCAAGTTGGCCAGACACCATCGTAGAATTCGAGTACAATTCGGCCGAGAACACCTAAACTGGCAATTGAAGCACTGGCGACGTGTCATGTTTACAGATGAGTCTAGGTTCCTTCTGCCAGGTAATGGTGGACGTTTACGTGTATGGAGAAGACCAGGAGAACGTTACCTTCCCTTTACAATGCGTGAAACTATTCCTTTTGGTGGAGGATCCGAAATGGTATGGGGCGGCATCACTTTAGATACCCGTACTGAGCTTGCTATTGTTCTAAATGGTGCTCTGAATGCACAAAGATACGTAAATGAAATCCTACATGTACATATTCGTCCGTATGCCCAAAATTTTGGTCAGGAATTCGTCTACATGCTTGATAATGCTAGACCACACGTCGCAAACATAGTGATAAATTATCTGCAAGATCAAGACATTCGAACAATGAATTGGCCAGCATGTAGTCCTGACATGAATCCCATAGAGCACATGTGGGATATGTTGGGAAGAGCTGTTCACACTAGTCCAAAACCCCCACAAACCCTTGTTCAGTTAGAATAAGCTCTGATACAAGAATAGCAGCGCATCCCACCGGATGTGATTCGTAGGCTAATTCGAAGCATGCCAAGCTGTAATTCGAGCAAGAGAAGGCAATACTTCGTATTGAATTTATTGTTATCATAAGTAATGACGTGAAACTAATTTAAGATATAATATTTTGTTATCAGAAATTTCCTATACTTCATTCAGGTTAAAGATGAAGTGGATGTAAACAATGAACGGCGCGTGATCAGTGCGTGATCAGCACGTGTGCTCCATTTTGGCTAATGCGATTGGTTGAACCTTCACCACTGCACCCCGGAATTACAAGTCGTTGATATCAGTCCATGTCCGGCTTAAAATTATTTTATTTTCATTTTATTTTTTATTTATTGTACCCAACTTTATCATCGAATAAAAATGTTCTTTATAAAATGTTATTCATTACCAAATGTCTAATTATTAACATCATTTCAAATTTGTTTTTAGTTGGTTTTTTAAATATTTTTTTACTATACTGGTTCGTATGCAAATCTTTACGAATTTCCTGTTTCTTTCAAGCACGTGAACAGCGCATGTATTTGTTTACATCCACTCCATCTTTAACTTGAATACAGTATAGATTACTTTCGTTTTTGTTACTGATAAGTTCTAAGCTATACAAAGATTACAAATTTAATTAAATTTTTAAAAAACATGTAGAATTATCCAAATAAACAATTTATCTACATATACAGGGTCCTGCAGCTCACCTCCCGTCTTATGTAGCTCATTTATTAATAGACATAGAATTTTTATATATCGCAGACGTTGTCTGTACCCGAGGGCGCATTTCAGGAAAATATTTTTGATTATACAGGATGTTCTCAAAAAGTGTGACGTCATTATGATATATTTTTTTAGATTACACGCCCGATATTTTTTTGCATATTTGGGTTCCTCTTGTGGTTACCTACATACCCCTAAAATTTTGTTGAAATCGGTTCAGCGATTTCAAAAAAAAAAAAACAAAAATAGACAAAAAACTGTTTTGCACTACTGATTTTAAAACTTGATAAAAGATACAAATAGTGCCTCGTTAATAAAATTAAAAAGGTACCTATTAAGTAAGGTAATATCAGTTTCGTTAACCTAGTTTGGTTGATCCGAATTATACAGGGTGTCCAAAATGTAGTGTCAAACTCTTCAAATTTTAAAGCAATTAATTTTCCTTATTTTCAATTGGAGCCCCTGTATATTTTTATGGCATTCGATGCTAAATTAAAAAATAAACATTTTTTCTAAATACAACCCTATCAAAATTCCTAACACATTAAAAGTTATTCGGCGAAAACTCGTTTTGGTAACAAACTATTCCAATTAATGCCTACTAATATTAACGGATTTTGACATAATTTTGTAATACAATAGTAGATTACGTGCCAAGTGCAGAAAAGTGGATTTTTACTAGACGAGTATGGCAGGTTTGAGTACGAGCGATAGCGAGTACTTAAATGCCATACTATTTTTTCGCATTTTATGTTCTCACATAAAAAGTTATCTAAATTTATTGAGATACATTCTGAATAAAATTAATAAAAACACTGAAAAAAGTAGGCGGATTCTCGATAACATAGTAATCTGACAGGAACCGTTTTTGACATAACAGAATTCAATTCAAACAAATAAATACATTTTTTTGGAAATCTAATTCCGAAATGGACTTGAGTGACGAAAATAACTTGGAAAACCATTCAGAAGATATTTTAAATGCTGCCCGAGAAGCTGTCAAATTGCATTTTAATGAAACCTGGCGTTGCTATGCAGTAATGGTTGCTATACTGTAAAGTGACCCATTACTCCACGATTTTGAGTGTACTAATGTAATACATTAGTGTATGAAACGTGAAAAAACATATGATATCAATAAATTGTTTTTCAATGCCACCTTTTTTCATTGAAATTACTATGGGAATAGTTTGTTACCAAAACGAGTTTTCGCCGAATAACTTTTAATGTGCTAGGAATTTTGATAGGGTTGTATTTAGAAAAAATGTTTATTTTTTAATTTACCATCGAATGACATAAAAATATACAGGGGCTCTAATTTAAAATAAGGCAAATAAATTGCTTTAAAATTTGAAGAGTTTGACACTACATTTTGGACGCCCTGTATAATTCGGATCAACCAAACTAGGTTAACGAAACTGATATTACCTTACTTAATAGGTACCTCTTTTAATTTTGTTAACGAGGTACTATTTGTATCTTTTATCAAGTTTTAAAATCAGTAGTGCAAAACAGTTTTTTATCTATTTTTTTTTTTTTTTGAAATCGCTGAACCGATTTCAACCAAATTTTAGGGGTATGTAGGTAACCACAAGAGGAACCCAAATATGCAAAAAAATATCGGGCGTGTAATCTAAAAAAATATATCATAATGACGTCACACTTTTTGAGAACATCCTGTATAATCAAAAATATTTTCCTGAAATGCACCCTCGGGTACAGACAACGTCTGCGATATATAAAAATTCTATGTCTATTAATAAATGAGCTACATAAGACGGGAGGTGAGCTGCAGGACCCTGTATACCAAGTTTCAACAAGATTCCTAAACTGACAGTAAATTTACGCCACTTTGAAAAAGTGACTACTTTTTTCTTTTGAGTAGTGTACTTTCCTTCTCTATCAAATTAATATTCTGCCAATTTCCAAATTTATAATAACTTCTTCAAGATAAATTCCATTTTATAAAAATTTTTATTTATTGAACATCTTGAACTATATTTTTATATGTATAACAACACTCTTCTTAATACAATACTTCAATTAAATATGTTTTATTTCAGTTTTTGAATATTATTTAAGATTTTACAGTAAGTTTCTTAAGAACTTTTCAAAAAACTCAACTGTATTTTTTGAAAAATACTATTCAACTTTTTATTTATATTACATTACCTTAGTTTCTAAAATTTTAACACACTATGACTATTTTATATGACATATTTGCAACTTAAGTAACTAGATATTCTACCCTATTTATTTACAATACTAAATTTCTAACTTATAACTATTTACATTTTATTAACATTAAATTTAAAATTAACAACGAACATTTTAACATTATTTACATTATTTTAAAATGTGTTCATTTTCTTTTTTATCATCCCAACCAAATTTTAACTTCCTGCATCAAGATATTCCCTAAATATATCATATCAAAAACCCTACCTTGTTTGTGTGAAATTTTGTTTTAAAACACATTTTCTCAATTTTTTATTTCGTTAAGTTATCATTACTATTTGTCATTTTAACATTTAAAATAAGGTTAATTTAATTTTGACTTTTAAAATTATATTTGTCATTTTTGACGTTTAAATCACTTTTGACTTTTAAAATATTTTGATTTTTAAAATTCATATTTGTCATTTTTACATTTAAATTAATTTTGACTTTTAAAATTTATATTTGTCATTTTTGACATTTAAATTAATTTTGACTTTTAAAATATTTTTTCTTTTAAAATTTATATTTGTCATTTTAACATTTAAATTAATTTTAACTTTTAAAATATTTTTTCTATATTCTGTTAATTTTCAAATGGGTACAACATTGATATATGAAAAATTAGAGGAATTTTTCATGTATTAAATTCAATTTTATTATCAAACAAATTTCAATTTTAAATTTTAAAATTTAAATAATCATTTAAATAAATTTCAATTAAATTTTTCATTTGGTTCATGTAAATAGCATTTAACAATAAACAATTAACATTTTAACAAATAAACATCTTAACAAAGTTTTAAAATTTCATTTTTTTATGATTTTATGATTTTTATATCGGTGGTCCATGAATTTCCTTCACTTCCATTTTCTTTTTGCTTCTAACATGTCTTTTAATTATTAAAAGGCTCTGTTTTTCAATTTTAATTAATCCAGACCTTTTAATTGAATCAAAATTCTTGTCGTGCACACCAGTTTTAATAAATCGTTTAATATTTTTATGAATTAGAAACTTCTTGCACATTTTTATATAATTCTTCATAATAGTAACTTTATTTAGTTCTGAAAACCTCTTTTTAACCTGTTTGGTCATTTTCATTTCATATTTTAATTTTCCAGTTTTGATAAATAATTTAATATTTTGTTTAATTAAATTCTTCTTATTTATTCTTACATAGTTCTTAAGAGTATCATCTTTGATTACCCCTGAATTTTCTTTTTCGCTATCCTTTATCATTTTCTCCATAAATATTACATTTCCATATTTCTTATTTTCATCCATTACCATTTCATTTATTACCGTTTCATTTATTACCATTTCAATATTTTCATCTAATTCGGCAATTTCATCTTGAATGCTTTCATATTCTAATATAACTTATTCTTCCTCATGTTTAACAATTTTATTTTTATTTAATTCGATAACTTCAGAATTATTAACATTATTAATATTTTCCTGAACTTCTATTTCATCTTGTACACCTTCATATTCTTTAATTATATCTTCATATTCTAAAATAACCTCTTCTTCCTCATGTTTAACATTTTTAAATATTTCTTTAATTTCTTTGCATAATTCTTGTTTATTTTTCACAAGTTCTTCCTTTAATTCTTCAAATTGTTTGTTATTTTGTTGAATTTCTTCTTTCAATTCTTTAAATTGTTTCTTATTTTCTTCTTTCAACTCTTCATATCGTTTCTTTGCCTCCTCATCTCTCTTCTTAGAATCTTCTTTAATTTCACCTAATTTATTATTCAATCCACTTAACTGTTTCTTGGTATCTTCATTTTGTTTGTTTAATTGTTGCATTATAATTTGTAACATTTCATTCGTATTATCATTTCTTGGAACTTGAGCTCCAACACTTTGAGGTTCCTCTTCTAACTGTTCACTTACATTTCCCATGCTCCTCTTCAACCTCAATTACCTCCATTTCATTATCCTCCTCTTGTTGTTCCATTTCCTGTTCTTTATCTTTCCTAGAACTTATTCTCAAACTTCTTCTGCCATCGCTCATATTATCAATTTCAAAACTTTGCTAAAATATCTGTATCTTTAAATTGAATATTATTATTTGAATATTTAAGCAAAATTTCGCACAAACAATGAACAATCAAGTTTGTCAATATTTATCAATCTGTCAAATTTAATAAACTTCAAATTGACATTTACTATTAAACATTTCAAATATTTCTCTTTTTCAATTAAGTATTTAATATTGATTCAAATCCGTATTATTTCAATTATTAATTGAATTTTATTCTCTATTGTGAACGACCCTACCAAGTTTTAACTACTTCTGTTCTCTGTTAAGATTTTATTCAACTAATATTGACCCTACCTTGCCCTTCAGAACCCCTTCAAAATTATTAATAACAAAATATTATTAAGCCTCACGTTGCTGGTGCCATTTATTGTTATGAGCCTCACGTTGGATTGACAAATTAATTGATTTGTAAATGTCAAATTGTAAAATTGGCCCCATTAACTATGAATTACTAGAAAGCCCCACGTTATAAGCCCCACGTTGGGCGCCAAAAATTGCTATAATTCACCTTTAATACGTGTGACTGTTCAATTTTAAAAATTTAATTTTGACATATCCAGCTAGCTCAATATAATAAATTTTAATTAATTTTTAGAGAATCTCCTAACTCAGGTCGCCTAAAGGGATCGCTTTGTGAATTTTAAACTTTTATAAAATTCACAAGATTATTTTAAATAAACACCTTCTAAATTATGTAAAACTTTACAAATTATAACAACTAAATTTTAATAACTAACGAACACTTTCTAAAAATAAAAGTTACAAATTACCTTTTTCAAAACAATTCGTATAATTTCACTTCCCGTCTCTTTCTTCAACTCACTAAACACCGTTCCAATCTTCCCAAACCAATACACCTTTCAATCCAACTCCAATTTCGCCAAAAATCTCCCTTATATTTCAACTAACAATATACTTTCCTTCTCTATCAAATTAATATTCTACGAATTTCCAAATTTATAATAACTTATTCAAGATAAATTCCATTTTATAAAAATTTTTATTTATTGAACATCTTGAACTATATTTTTATATAACAACACTCTTTTTAATACAATACTTCAATTAAATATGTTTTATTTCAGTTTTTGAATATTATTTAAGATTTTACAGTAAGTTTTTTAAGAACTTTTCAAAAAACTCAACTGTATTTTTTCAAAAATACTATTCAACTTTTTTATTTATATTACATTACCTTAGTTTCTAAAATTTTAACACACTATGACTATTATACCGGGTGTAGAATTGGTTCACGCACCATAGGGATTTCCATGTTAAATTCTTAATGTTCAAATATTGGCTCCCAAAATTATTTTAGAGAAAAAGTGTAAATATGTTTCTTGTAGAGAAAAAACTACTGTATAGAACCATGTCATTACTTATTTTTTTTACTTTCCATACAAAGGGGAAATCAAGGAAATTAAAACTACTATTTTAGCAAAAATAGGTGGTCCCTTGGAATTGTTGAAACAAAAACCCGTTGATCGTTAGCTGCCATGTTAATATTTTAATCACAAATTTAGACGTATTTTAAGTAATTTTGCGTTTAGACAATGCATTCTAGTGCCGAAAATTTATTTTTTCGCATTTTGACAAAAAAGTGGACTTTTTTTATTAAAAAATCGTAAAGAAAGCAACACTTTTTTTAACTATTTAATTTTACATTTTGCATTAAGTAAGTGTGCTTTAAATAAAATATTGTAAATTGTCAATTCTCAATTCCTTTTTATCCTGTTTTGAGGGATTTAAGATGTCAAAATGCAAAAAAATATTGTGTACAACTCGTATGAAAGCATCTTTTTTTCACTCGTTTTCACTTCGCCGTCGTGCATCAAACTTCAAACTCATGAAAAAAAGTATTGCTTTCATTACTAGTTGTACAAATAACTATTCTTTTCTTACAAGTTTTAAAAACAGGGAAACTAAAACTGCCACCTTAACAAAAACCAGCTATGCTTTGATAAACTGTTGAAACAAGGCCGCTGTCATTCTGACAAGTGGAATCTTGTTTTTCTTACATAATAAAAACGAATTAAGTAGGTAACACAAAAAAAACAATTACTATAATAAATGTTCAAATAAGCCTCCATCCACTGTTAAACAATATCCCAGTCTATCAGAAAATTCTCGTCTGACATTTGCTAACTGATATGGCGAAATTCTTACGCAGTGATCTTGAATACTAGTTTGCAATTGTTCCAAATCTTCAAAACGGTTACCACTGTAAATCTTTGATTTCAAATTTCCCCATAGAAAGAAATCATTAGGAGAAAGGTCAGGACTCCGAGCAGGCCAACAAATTTCGTATCCTCTACCAATAACTTTGCCATTAAAGCTTTGATTTAAATATTCGCGGACGACACGACTGTTATGTGCAGGACATCCATCCATTAGAAACCAAACTCATTTATAGCTGGTGTTATTTCTTCGGACAATATTTGTAAAAAACGTTCAGACGTTAAATTTCCGCCAACGAAAAACGGTCCAATCATATGATGCCCCAAGATACCGGCCCAATCATTTAATTTTTGAGGATATTGGGTCCTCGTTTCTAAATAATTATGAGGATTTTGTGTAGCCCAAATCCTACAGTTTTGCGCGTTTGGCTCATTGTTAAGCGTAAACGTGCACTCATCTGTAAAACACACATTCCTTAAAAAATTTCTATCTTCGTTTGCTTTTTCCATAATGGTGTAGCAAAACTCAGCCCTTCTCTCCATATCACCTGGAAGCAATTCTTGATGGCACTGATATTTATAGGAACGGTAATGGTGCTTTTTCAAAATGTTGTGTACTGTAGTGTGGTGTATCCCAATATTTTCTGCTAGTTGGCGTACACTTACATTAGGATTTTCAGTTACTGAAAGTAATACGTCGACAGCGTTTGCATTTTCTTGATGTCTTACATTCTGTAGGGCGTTTTCATTACATTTGCACTTATTATTTACAGTACCAGTTGCTTCAAATTTGCGGATCATTCTTTCAACAGTAGTGTGGTTTGGAATTGGTCGATTCGGATATTCTGCAGCAAACATATCACGTACTGCACGTGCGCTATTACCAGAATAGTACCATTTTATCATTAGGATCTTTTCATTCAACGAATACATAACATTAACTCAGAATTACTTAAAATACTTCTAAATTTATTATTAAGATGCTAACATGAAAGCTAACTAACAATTGTTTTTTGTTTCAACGATTCCAAGGCACTACCTATTTTTGCTAAAGTACCAGTTTTAGTTTCCTTAATTTTAACCCTTGTATGGAAAGTAAAAAAATAAGTAATGATATGGTTGTATACAGTATTTTTTTCTCTATAAGAAACGTATTTACACTTTTTCTCTAAAATAATTTGGGGAGCCAATATTTAAAAATTAAGAATTTAACATTGAAATCCCTATGGTGCGTGAACCAATTCTACACCCTGTATATGACATATTTACAACTTAAGTAACTAGATATTCTACCCTATTTATTTACAATACTAAATTTCTAACTTATAACTATTTACATTTTATTAACATTAAATTTAAAATTAACAACTAACATTTTAACATTACTTACATTATTTTAAAAGGTGTTCATTTTCTTTTTTATCATCCCAACCAAATTATAACTTCCTGCATCAAGATATTCCCTAAATACATCATATCAATATTTATTTCTATTTAAAAGAACTTTCTTAGCTTGATCGTGAATCATTCCAGTGATTTAGTGATTTGAAGCGTATACACAAGGTTAGATAATATGGCTAAATGCTACCACGATGAAAAAATTTGAGCAATTTCCGGATTTGTCGTTTTTAAGTACACCGCCAATAATTCCTAATTTAAAATTTTCATTCGGAGATTTGATTATACTATCCATCAAGTAGTAATATTGCTGTGTATCGTTCCAGCTGATCTAATCTCGTTTTGGCATCTGAATCTGACACGACCTTCACCCCGAAATCAATTGTGAGTTATGCCTAAGTCCATCGGAAACTATCAGACAAGATTTGTTACTACAATTTGAATTTGTATATGCATTTTTAAATATTTCCTAATCACAGTGAAAGAAATAAGTAGTTATAGCTATTTAGACATTGATTAACCAGCACCATAGTTACTATCGTTAAACCTTAAACCACGATTTAAACTGATCGGTATTAATATCGGATATCTTGTAAAATATTTGCGAGCCCTTCTTCAGTAAAGTCAAATTAATCTACATTTTAAATTTATCGAAATTTCTAAGCTTACAACGTAAATAACAAAAATACGTTAAACAACCAATACTCGCCAACAGGTGGACGCCGTCTATTTTTATGGTCCCACACAAAACGTTTATAAAATATTCCCGACATTCTGTTCAGCATAGTATTTACGATCGATTTTTACCCCTGATACCTTGACTGCTTGGATAACCACGCACATTGTACCTTGTACCCGAAAGATAAAGCTACAAATTAGAACAGCTTGCACAATTACATTGACTTATTGTAGGTTACCAAGGGTGGTTATGTATTAATTAGTATATTTTAGATTTATACACTTTATGCCACCATTTATTCGTAAATCGGATAATGCGGATGTAAAAAAAGATTCTGCGGGCTTCTAATTTGTTATTTTATTTTTCCTCTTCGTCCGTCTTTGAGATGTTTTTTCACCGTGTTGTTCGTTATTCGTCCTTCGTCGGTTGTTCTTTTTTCTTTGTGCCAACCACAGTGACGTATATTAAAGGGGTTTAGTGGGTTTCAAAACCCGGTGCCTCAGCCTCACGTCTTCGGCGCCTTTTTCTCTTTTAAGAAACAGAAACCGAAACCGAGATATCTAAAGAAGGATATGTTCACGTTTCCAAAATTGTTGAAACAAAAGCTGTAGAAAGTGATGATCAGTTTGCAAGAGACTATTTTTCTGATCCAGTTTTATATAAAAATGAAGTCCTTACTTCCAAATTAATGCGCTCGTTAATCATTATAGAATCATGCCAGTCGGGTTTAAAAGAGAAATTCAGATCAGATTCACAGCAGGGCATGTGAAGTGGCCCCACTAAAGGAGTGGAGAATTTCAGAAAAGGTTTGAAAAAATTAAAATTCACGAATCCTCCGCTAAACATAAAGAAACTTTAAATACACTTTTTCTTACTACTTATCGAATTAATAGTGATAAAGCTGTAGTTAACGAGCAGTTAAGTGCAATAAAAAAAGAACAAAAACGAAATAGAAAAATAGTGTCTACTATATTAGATTGTAGGTATTTTATTTTTGGCCCGACAAGGTTTACCGCTACGAGGCCATCTAGAAAACAGTAATTTTGACGAAAGTGATAGTGGAAGTGGTAATAGAGAAAATTTATTAGAATTGGTACATTTCTTAAAGGCATTGTCAACTTATGAAAAGTCGATTTTTTTTTATTTTGTAATTTGATTGAGTAAACTGAGTATTGCACCTTTGCAAAATTTTTTGGCCGAATTATAATTCGTTACCATGTTATGGGAGCTAAAAGTTTAAGCTATGACGTCAACTACGTCGGTCGCCGGTAAGAGCTCTAGCATAGCTACAAGTACAACGCTAAATTTAGGTTATGTTGTCGACACTCGTGACGTCATGTACGTAGGATCTGAATTTTATTTTGGTTTTATTGTGGTTATTATCAAAGATATTGAAATTCTACCAATGCGGGTACTTTTACGAGTATTTTAACTAACGTATTTTGATATTTACTAAATATGTTGCATAAGTTGACAATGCCTTTAAGTAAATATGACTCAACTTTAGCTACCCATTTACATACACAAATTGGAACGAAAGCTATGTATTTGAGTGCTGGAATACAAAACGAATTCATTCATTCACTTAGCTTGTTCTGCACAAAATCAGTTGTACGTGAAGTTCAGGAGTCGATTTTTTTTCCATAATTGTGGACTTTTTTCCAAAATTGTGGATTCTACAATTGACGTTACAAGAATCGATCAATTTTCACTATCAGTTAGATACGTTGGAAAGGATGGTTACGCGCGGGAAAGATTTTTATCATTTGATGCTCTGCCAGGCTCAAGTGCACAAGGCCTTTTTAATACTTTAATGGCAATCTTAAGTAAATTGAATTTAAATATCAATTTATGTCGCGGACAAGGATATGATGGCACAACTACTATGTCTGGCCATGTATCGGGATTACAACAGCGCATCAAAGAAGAACAGCCAAATGCCATTTACATTCATTGTTTAGCGCATAATTTAAATTTAGTGCTAATCGACGCTGTTTCGTGCTTAAAGGTAAAATGTTTTTTTGGCAATTTAGAAACAATATACCTACACGTTTTTAACTAGTAGCTTACCTCGTTTAGATTTGTTAAAAAAAACACAAAAGGAAGAACTTGAAAATGTAAAAACGGTAACAAAATTAACTTTAAAAAAATTTTTTATAGTTCGAAAATAGTTCGGGTTCGGTTCGCATTTTTTTTTTAAGTTCGGTTCGAGTTCGGTTCGAAAAATCATAGGTTCGCACAGCCCTAATTAATTTTCACTTCAAAAAAAGAAACAATTAAAATAAACCTTATTCTAAATTTTATCTATGTCAATAATATGACTGATACTTTCAAAAATTTGAGTACTTTATATATAATATTTTTGACCTTCCGATAAGCAGCGCAACTGCTGAACAAAGCTTTAGTCGACTGAAACAGATAAAGTCATATTTAAGGTCTACAATGACTGAGACGAGGATGTCTGGTTTGGCAATATTAAATATTGAACGAGAGTTTTCCAAAAATATAGATTTAAATGAGGTGACTGATTTATTTAAAAACTTAAAAACGCGCAATATTAGTTTATAATATTGTAACAAGCGCCAGGTGTCAGGTGTTCGCTGAATCACTTCGTACCCATGCATCACCTGTTCTCGAAGGATCTATTATGACTAATCGTTCTACAATAACGTGGAACTCACGAGAATAAAAGGCTGCCTATATATAAGGCGCGCTCGCTTACGAGAAGTCAATCTAATCCAGCCAACAGTCGCGGTCGCGAAGTTAATATAAATATCCGTGAATAGTCTTGAACTGATAATCGCGGCGTGTTTGTGAATACGTAGAAATAAATTGTTAAATAAATAAACTGTTATAAATAAATTACTTTAATGTTCGGTTTTAATATTAGTGTTCCGTTTTAGTTTTACGTTAGTGTTTAATTGTTGTTCTTTATAATTATCTCGTACTTTAAGTTTGTTTAATAAATTAATTTACACCACGAACCGAGTTTATTTTGAATAAACGTAGTAAAAACGTTACAATATCTATCATTTCTGGATAACTTGTTGAACATATTATAAATGTTATATAATATGGCGCCTTTTTTCATCCTCATACCTGCCTCATATTGGTATCAATATACGCCACTGGCCAACCCCAACCATACACATAGGTAATCATAGGCTTTTTACCTGTAATTACCACTAACTAAATTACATTGTACTAGCAGTGACGATTTAATCTAAAAGACACACGGTTTTACCAAGTAAGTTTGAATTAATTATGCGGATACAAAAATTCAAGATTTGACGTAGCTTCCGTATCAATAAAAATATATTTGCAACCAGTGGCTGCTGGCGCGGGAAGGCTGCAGGATGCTGCCCTCCCTAACAAAAACAGGCTCAGAAAAATGTTAACATTTAAAATTAATAAATTAATTATTAAAATTAACAAAAATTACACATTACCTACTGAACCTTCTGTTGTTTATGTTGTGTTGCGCATAGACAATTTCCATGATTTCACTTGAATGGGGCTGACAAAACTGAGCCCGATATTTTAAACGTGGGTATGTATAGTCGATTCTTGCACTATTGTCGATTTGCTGGAGGCATTTTACAACTTAGTGGTGGATTATAAGGGTTAAATACAACATCATAAATCATTTTAACTAGGCCGGACTCGAAATTTGTTACAGCTATCTATACGAGCTGAACACAGAAGAATTTGCTTTTAAAATTTTAAAAGGAAATTCTTCAGAGTTCAGGTAAAAATTTTCGAGTCCGGCCTAGTTAAAATGATTTATGATGGTTGTATTTAACCCTCATAACCCACCACTAACTTGTAAAATGCCTCCAGCAAATCGACACTAGTGAATGAATGCTCTATACGGATACACCGTTTCCATGGAAAAGGCATGCCCTTGAACTGGTCGTGCGGGCGTAGAATCTTCAGCACTAACCATTGCCTGCCCTGCATAGATACAACATGAAGGGTGGAAATTAAAGGTTATCGTTTACTTCTTTAAGTTTAGCCGACAAAATTAGTATTAAAAACAACCAATTTTTACAATAAAATTAAATTGATTAAAACTTATTTAAAAATACCGTGGGTGAATCCGTCTTCTCAAGTTCTTACGTCGTAAGAATTCTTCATCCGATCGCTAGCAATCTGGGTATTTCCGCGGGCCGGATCGTGGATGTCATTCAACTTCATTTTTAATTTACTCACGTAATCATCATCTTCTACCTCTTGTTCCGCAGGAGGACATCCAAATTCGAGGTCGCAGGATAGTCGCAGTTCGCGTCCAAACATCATACAGGCCGGTGTTTGGCCAGTGGTTTCGTGAACTGCTGCGCGATTGGCCATTAAGAACAGATGTACTGTATTGATCACAGTCTCGTTGATGGTCAGATACAACTTTTGCCAAATATTTGCCCATGGTCCGGCTCATTCACTCTACGATTCCATCGGACTGCGGATGTAGTGGAGTAGTTCGAGTCTTACGGATGCCCAATAATTGGCAAACATTTCCGAAGAGTGCAGATTCAAAATTACGTCCTTGATCCAAATGTAGTTCCAAGGGTACACCAAAGCGACTGAAGAACTCTTTAACTAGCACTTCAGCGACCGTCGCGGCTTCCTGATTTGGTAGTGCGTATGCTTCCGCCCATTTGGTGAAATAATCCATTGCTACCAGGATATACTTATTTCCCGTATCAGTCTCGGGAAACG
This sequence comes from Melanotus villosus, assembly GCA_963082815.1. Lineage (NCBI taxonomy): Eukaryota > Metazoa > Arthropoda > Insecta > Coleoptera > Elateridae > Melanotus > Melanotus villosus. The sequence continues at coordinate 18,541,498 of OY720427.1, forward strand.
GCCAGGCAATATCTATGGCTACTCTCTCAAGGGGATTCCCCACGTTATATTGTCTCAGGGGTGCTCTTCTTTTTCCTACGGGCCCATTACCTGTGGCACACACCTGGCACTTGCGACACCATTCCTTAATATCTTCTTTGCAATTGACCCAATAGAATCTTGCTCTAACCTTTTCAAGAGTCGTTTTCACACCGTAATGTCCTCCTGAGGTGCCATCGTGAAGATGTCTTAGCACTTCTGACAGTCGGCTTCTCGGCACTACGAGCTGAAGCCTGACGGCAGTCCCATCTTCATTTTCCATTTCTCGCTTTAGAAGTCCGTTTTCTATCTTCAAAGTGTCCCACTGGGCCCAATACGCCTTCAGGGTTCTATTAGAAGGACTGAGCCCCTGTCAGATTGGCCTTTCACCCTTCCGTTTCCATTCAAGTACCATTTTCAGCTCGGGATCTTTCTCTTGCTCTCGTTGCAACTCTTCAGGCAACCAATGGTCGTTGATAATGGTGGTCCTGGATAAATGGCAAATCTTTTCTTCTAGTCGTAAGCAGTGAGGACAGTCTGCTGGACATGGCCTTTTTCAAAGGGCATCAGCATTTCGATGACTAGTGCCCGCACGATGTTCCCTATCAAAGTTGTACCCTTCTAGCCGTTCAATCCATCTTGCGACTTGTCCTTCCGGATTACGGAACTGCAGAAGCCACTTTAACGTGGCATGGTCTGTCCGCAGCAAAAACTTCCGTCCGTACAAGTATTTGTAGAAGTGTTCTACGGACTTGACGACAGCCAGCAACTCTTTTCTGGTTTCGCAATAATTTCTTTCGGTTTTCGATAAGAATTTGCTAAAATAGCCGATAACCTTTTCATGTCCATCTTATATTTGGGAAAGAACACTTCCAATGGCTAGATTACTCGCATCCGTATCGAGTATAAACTTTCCATCCATCCGTGGATAGTTTAATATCGGTGCTGTTACTAGAGCACCTTTCAGTTGTCGGAAAGCTGTCTCACAGTCTTCGCTCCAGATGTATTCACGTCCATCTTCACACTTGATGTTTATCCCTTGGTGTTGGCCATTCTTGCACCGCTCAGATTTTAACAAGGTCGGCTGCTACTCCATTTTGTGATACAACAAGTCCAAGATAGTTAACTTCTTTTCCAAATATGTGGCACTTTTTCGGACTCAATTTCAAATTGGCTCCATGAAGTCTTTGGAACACTTCCTTCAGGTTTGTCAGGTGTTCTTCAAATGGCTTGCCAACTACATTCACGTCGTCCAGATACACCAGGTCGGTTTTCCAGGACAATCCCTTCAAAATTGTCTCCATTAGGCGCTCGAAGGTGGCCGGGGCATTGTATATGCCAAATGGCATGACTGTAAACTGCCATAATCCCGAACCGATGGTGAACGCAGTCTTCTCTCGGTCTTCAGGTTCCATTTCAACTTGCCAATAACCACTCTTCAAGTCCAGTGTCTAAAACCACCGTGAACCAGATAACGTGTCCAAGGTGTCATCAATACGCGGTAATGGATAGCTATCCTTCTTTGTGACCTCATTAAGTTGCCGGTAGTCCACACAGAAACGCGTTGATCCATCCTTCTTGCCAACCAGAACCACTGGTGATGCCCATGGGCTGTTCGATGGCTCAATGATCCCTTGTTTTCCATGTCAGAAATAATCTTTTCAACTTCCTCCCGCTTTGCCCATGGAAGTCTTCTCGGATGTTGTCATATGGGTCTGGACTCTCCGGTGTTAATCTTGTGTCGTACCACATCTGTTCGTCCCTTTTCATCTTCATCAAGGGCAAAGACGTCTTGGTATTGGTAAATAAAGTTTCGCACCTTCCTCAATTCTGTTTCATTGAGATCTTCACATGAATTGGTTATCATGTCAACACGTTCACCAGCATGTTGTTTGGTAGCTGGTCTTTGGGATTCATTCATGCATTGAGATATTTGAGATAGAGGCACACGCTGCCCCACAAGGGTGTTTCTCTGCAGCGTCACCGGCTCCATATTGACGTTCATAATCCTCACGGGTACTGTTTGTTCAACCTTGACCCGCGCTTTTCCTACCAGTATACCGCTGTGGATTTTCTTATCACAAATAGGTTCCATCCTTCGTACACATCCCGCCCGAAGATCTCCATCCAGACCTGCCTTGACAATTCGTTCACTTCTAGCAGGCACCGGGACGTCTTCAGTTAACAGGACTCGTACTACAGGATCGTCCATCGGATGTAGAGGAAGTTCTTTGTTGCCGATTTTTAGAACCCCTTCCTTCAATTCCAGCGAAAACCCGACTTTTATCAAAAGGTTCATTCCCAGAATAAATTCGTCAGTGATGTCAGCCACTAATACTTCATGTACAAGCTTCTCGCTTCCAATACCGATGGTCATCTTCGCTATACCATGCGTCGTTATCAAATCACCTGTCGCAGTCCGAAGCTGGGTATTCGTTGATGACAGCTTCACGGATTCTTGCAAAACATCTGGGCGTATAATGGATTTTGTTGCCCCAGTATCAATGAGTAGCGGAACAGTTTGGGCGGCAATGTGCTCATCAAGAAACACACTGGAATTTCGGTTCTTTGACGATACGGCGTGGATGGTGATCTTCGGGGCATTTCCTTTCGAGGTCGACGTTCGCCCTCCCACGTCAACCCATTTTAGTTTTCCGACGGCTGTTCTCTTCTTGGTTTAACGCAGCGGCGCCGGATGTGCCCTCGCTCGCCACAATTCCAACAACGGGGTCCTTGTTCTTCGCGGACATTCTTCTTACGATTCTCTTCTTTCTGGATAACCCTCAGCAATAACGCTTCTAATCCATCCTGGGAGTCTTCAGGTTCATCGGCCATCATGCGGACATGCCCGTGTCCTCGTAATGCTTGTTTCGCCGCCTCAAATTCTAAAGCGTGGGCGAGTGCATCGTCGGTTGTTCTTGGCCGCGGTAACCTTAATGACTGCTGCGTTTCCCCATCCCTTAAACCATCTATGAACGTTTGTACTACTAGCTGTTCCAAGAAGGAGTCGGGAGCCGTAGGGTAGGCTAGTCGAACCTATCGTGCGATGTCGGCTTCGTACTCTTGAAGATTTTCTCCACTCTTCTGAATACGATTCTTCACTTGTGCGTGGTATACCTGTTGAAGATGTGCGTCCCCATATCTCATTTCTAATCGGGAAACTAACAAGCGGTAGTCATTCTGCTGGCTTGTTGGAATCGCCTGGAGGACGTTTAAGGCATCTCCGCGCAAAGCAACGATTAATGATACAGCCTTTTCTTGGTCAGTCCAACCATTGGCCTTAGCAGCCGCTTCAAATTGTTTGTGATAGGTGGACCATGGTGTCTTCCCATCAAACGTTGGTGGTTTTATCTTCATTCCGGTGACAGGCCCTCCTTTAATCACTGATCTATTTTCGGCAGGCTGTGTGGTTGTTAAGGGTGATAATATTCGATTCAGCCTTTCTTTAGGGAATTAGTTGACCCTAGAATTTACCTCATTGCTTACGGTTATATGTAATGTACAAAAGGTGCCGAACGGAGTTTCAGAATTTTGGTATCGTTGAATTTCTAAAGACGTAGTATATTCGATAGCCCAGTGAATCACCATTGTTGGATTTGAAAAAATTCACTTACAGTCATAAAAACCGATTTCAAAAACTTCAAATGCCAGTTTTCCATACCGTACACAAACTACCTAGGTACAGTAACAATTTATCAGTTATTTAGTTATGCAAATTAATAAGTAATAATTTTTTTGAACGGCATTGATTGAAATATAAAATTTTGAAATTTTTGTTTAGTTTTCCCAAAATTGGGAAAGTTAGGTATGCAAATTCAAAATTTTCTCCAGAGTCCAAAATGTAAAAATAAATATACATATATAGAAAGAGAGGAGTCCAAAATTAGATAATACGACAAGTACAAAAATTCCCTTACCTAGGCAGCATTATCCCTAGTGATGGCTGAAGCAAAAAAGTAATTATTAGTACTAGGTTGCCCCCAGGGCCGGATTTACGTATAAGGTAGAAAAGCTACAGCTTAGGGCCTCGCAATCTGCCGGGGCCTCAAAACAAAAAGCACTTTATCTTTCTTGAAAACAGACTCAGATACCAGAGTACTAAAAAGACTGTGTGACACTAGGTGGGAAGCAAATGTCAAAGCAGTGTCTGCCATAAATGTGAGTTATAAGCCAATCATAGATGCTCTAAACCACATTTATGATGATGAGAATGAAAAGGGAGCTATAAGACTAGAAGCTGGTACTCTTCTGAAAAAAATTGAGGAACTAGAGTTTGTTTTTATGCTACATCTGTGGAATAATTTGCTGCCAGAGTTTCACAAAACCAGTATGGATCTCCAGGATACAAAGATTGCACTTACCTCATGTGCAAATCTGTACAAATCACTTTCTCACTATGTTAAAAACATTCGAGAAAATGTTGATGATCTTGAAGAAGAAGTTAAATCTAGATTGCCCGGTGTAGAATATAAGTCTGTAGTAAAAAGAAAGAAGATGAGAAAAAAACAAGCCAATGATGGAGCTGCACCTGATGCTGATGAATAGCTTTCTCCAAGAGACAAATTTTGAGTGAAATCCTTTATTCATATCATAGACATCGTTGAGGCAAATTTAACGAGAAGAGCAACAGTCTACAATTATGTTGCAAATAAATTTTTATTTTTAGTTGATTTAGAAGTTTCAGAGGTAGAAAGGCGTCACTTGATACCGCCATTTTGTTTTTAATTAGGTCAATCAATTTAATTGATTGCGCAATCAAACGGCTTATCTAGGTTGATTTAATGCGATTAGCAGTTTAATTAGATCAATCCGCGGTTTATTTAGGTCAATTTAGATCAATCCGCGGTTTATTTAGGTCAATTTAATGAGATTGGCGGTTTATTTAGGTCAATTTACATCAATCCGCGGTTTATTTAGGTCAATTTAATGAGATTAGCGGTTTATTTAGATCAATCCGCGGTTTATTTAGATCAATTTACGTTTAATTCGATCAATTTAGTCAATTCGACGTTATAATTTGATCAGATTAGTCATTTAATTAGGTCAATTAAAACTGCGATTAAAACTTCGATTAAAAGCGGCGGCCATCTTGGAATTAATTAGGGCAATCAATTTATTCAATCACATTATCTGTTTAATTAGATCAATCCGCGGTTTATTCAAATAGGCATTTAATCAATTCGGCGGTATCAATTCAGCCAATAAAATTAACTAGATCGATCATTTGGTCAATCAGTTTTGTTAAGCAAGGTACGTTTTTTTATTACGGCAGGTTGGAACCTGCAGACACGCTTGTCATTCAAAGCTTATGACGTCAATAGGGATTTATTTTTTAACAATAGACACCTTTCTAGAAAACGTTACTCATTGCTCGTCGCATTTTTAAAAGCGTAAACAAACTCGAAAACTAACATGTGACTTATTTTTAAATTCCCGGAATACATTTATTAAATAACAATCTATTGCCGTTAAGTCAATTTAGTTGATAGCTGATCTACATTTGTAGATGGAAATAATTCAATTAAACCCCAAAATTATCGTTTTTAAATATTGAAGCATGCTGTTTTAAAACTCGTTGCATTTCTAAAAGGGACCCCAAAAGTCCGTAATTTACATACGTTTTAAAACAGTATTTAAAATTATCTTCTAGTATATACGCTGCAGTTTGAAACAAAAATAGAATTCGTATTTAACTTTGTTAAACTTTCACAATCATGGGGGAAATTTCTTGCGGAAATGACTAATGTGTGGCGCACAATAGTTTCGTTCTACGGATTTTTTAATCTAGGCTGAAAAAACCAGTTTTGAAAAACCAACGTTTTATTCTTTTCTAGTTTTAAACCGTGTAAAAGGGAAATACATTAAATAAAACTTATTAGTAAAGTAAGTAAGTAATTATCTATTAACATCTGTTTATACAGTGCGAATCTGATTCATTATTTATTTTTATAGGTAACTGTTGAATCACCCGGGGCGGTTGTACAAACTAGAAAACAGCAGCACGAGTCGATGGGGAACGCTGTCAACGTAAGTACAGTTTGCATAAAATCAGTTTAAGAAATTGAAGTTTTAAAGGACGCCATGTCTGAAGTAATGCAAAATTCTAATTTTTAAAATCAATTTGCAGGCTTATGCATTAGGGCCAGGCGTACCCTCAACATCCCCCCAACTACCGACTGTACCGAGACAGGCACCGCCTACGGCCGTTCAGACGCCTAGGGTTGAGATGGGAAACGTTGTCAACGTAAGTACAGCTTTCATAAAATCAGTTTAAGAAATTGAAGTTTTAAAGGACGCCATGTCTGAAGTAATGCAAAATTCTAATTTTTAAAACAATTTCCAGGCTTATGCATTAGGGGCCGGTGTACCATCGACTTCACGTCAAGTACCGGTTCTGCCGAAGCAGGCACCGTCTACGCCCGTTCTGACGCCTAGGGCTGAGGCTGCTAGTGATCAGGTAAATATTATAAAATTTATACTAAAAGTCATCGTACGATAAATTAAAAATTTTTAACTGAAGTAAGGTGAATGAAAGTATTCAATTTAATTTTTTATTTTAGGTTATCAATTTGACCCGGAGGCGTGAACCTGCTTACAAGGTAGGCATCCGTCAGCAGCAACCCCCAGTGACGCCGTTTAAATACTTCAAGTTGATTATTGAAAGCATGAAGATGGTCAAAAAGTTCAACTTTCATGCCAAGACTGTCACCTTAAAACTTGCCGACGTTGACAATGAAGCGAGCAGACCCGCTTTATGGCTTAAGGTAAATAAATTATTTTAAACTTATAGTCTTTTGAAAAACAATTATATTTTTTAAGAGTGTTTGTTAATTAAGAAATATTATTTTTAGAATGCATTCACCGAGATTATTGACCACCTGGTAGCCGACGCATCGCCATCTGATCGTGTGGGTCTGGTCATCCACAGCGAGAATTTCCCAGAGAAACCTATAGGTATCTCGTTTCGCCGGGTTGACCAGTTGCCGCGGAGGTCGTGATGGCGGTGCTAGAGGAGATCCTGCAAAGCAACGCCAGTTTTTTCTCCCAGGACGCACTGAGAATCCAGCTGGACAGGGTCTCGCTCCCAGTGGGGTATGGCCGAGAAAAGTTAACTGGCGTTAGCTACGAGGAATTCTGTCGGCGCAAGAAGGGCATCATGGTGATCAACAACGACGACAACCAGTGCGTGGCCAGGGCTCTAGTGCTAACCATGGCTTGGAGGACAAAGGATCCCCAGCTCGTAGTTTTAGAGAAGGGGTATCCCGAGATGGACCGGCGTACGCACGAGCTATGCACTAGGGCCCAAGTGGATCTGAGCCAGGGCGGTACCAGGGACCATATAGAGCAGTTTCAGCAATATCTGACAAATTACACAATAGTCGTGTACAATAACCGTTTAGGTAAGAGTGTGTATTATGAAGGACCCCGGCATCACGATAAACCAGTCCTGAACTTAATTCTTGAAAACGCGCACTACAATATTATTACTAATTTATGCTCAGCTTTTTCAACTCAATACTTTTGCGAGATGTGCCGTATTCGTACTAGTCACAAAGAATCCCATAAAGGCTGGAAATACATTTGTCCGTCCTGTCACACCTCACCTCCCTGTAATGGGAATGTGGACCTCGTTAAATGCAGCGAGTGCCACAGAGATTTTCGCGGTCAAGCCTGTTTTACTGAGCACACCAAAAATTTGTGTAAGGCTTTGCGGAGGTGCCCAACCTGCTTGTATAGTGTGTGGACTGACAAAAAGTCCAATCATAAATGTGGGTTCAAGCACTGCAGTAGATCTAGGTCAGAGCAACCCGTACGTCATCTTTGCCATATGGCAAAGAATATAGCGAATAAGAAAAAATTAGACAAACATTTTGGTTTTGTGTTTTATGATTTTGAATGCCGACAGGATTCTCTCTTGGATGGTACAGATAATGTTTATCTGCACCAGCCAAACTCGTGCGTTGTACAGAACGATATCAGTAAAGAATGCAACAAGTGCGGAAAGCCCCAGCACATTTTTAGAGAGAAGCCTGTCGAAGAGCTTCTAAATTTCATTTTAAAATTTAAAAAATCGGTGGGATCCGTAGTTGCTCTGGCGCACAACGCTAAAGGCTATGATTCGCAGTTTGTATTACGCCGGATTATTAGTCAGAAGGAGCGGTGGAACCCTAAAATCATATCGAATGATACCAAGTTAATGTCCATCACCTGCGGCGAAGATATACAATTTTTAGATTCGCTTAACTACATGCCGATGCCGCTTAGCAAGCTCCCCAAGACGTTCGGCTTCCAGGGTACAAAAGGGTTCTTCCCGCACTTCTTCAATACTCTGGGTAATCAAAATTATGTAGGACCAATGCCAGCCACGCACTATTACGGGGCTGACGAGATGACTACGTCAGCTAGGAGCGAGTTTCTTGCTTGGTATAGAGGCGAGGTCGAGCGAGGCACAGTATTCAACCTGCAGGAAGAGCTTGTTAAATACTGTATCTCAGACGTCGATATACTGAGGAAGGCTTGTTTGGAGTTTTGGCGTAGTTGTTGCACTCAAACGGCGTTGATCCCTTCCGTGAAGCATGCACGATTGTTGGATCCTGCAATGCAGTATTCAGACGCAAGTTTCTTGCAGACGATACAATAGGCCTTATACCCCCAAACGGTTATAGAATGGCCGACAAGCAATCTGCTATCGCCATCAAATGGTTGTTATACCTTGAACACACTTTAGATATTCAGATTAAACACGCGGGAAATATTCGCGAGGTTAAACTTAGGGAGGGTTGCTTGGTCGAGGGCTTCTGCGAGGCTACAAACACTGCATATCAGTTCCATGGATGTTTCTACCACGGTTGCGAGGCTTGTTTCCCTGATCAAACAGCGCAACTTGGAGGTGACAGAACTGAAACGATGTTTATGCGTCGTGAGAAGACAGAGGCCACAGCAGCTCGCATTCGATCCCTTGGGTATAACCTCGTTGAAATGAAAGAATGTCGATTTAAAAATTTTCTCTAAACTAATATTCAGGCCGCAGAATTTTTGGCCAATCACAACATTATTCGGCACGAACCCTTAAACCCACGAAATAGCTTCTTCGGTGGGCGTACCAATGCGATTAAGCTGCATCACAAGGTAGAAAAGGATGAGAAGATCAGGTATTTAGACGTCTGTTCACTGTATCCCTTTGTTAATAAGTATGAGAAATACCCCATAGGGCATCCTAAAATTCATGTGGGCAGGGATAAATGTGAACAGATTGATCTTAATTCTGTGGAGGGCATTGTCAAGTGTACGATTGTACCACCAACCGATCTATATCATCCTGTTCTACCTCTTAGAATGCACGGTAAATTGATGTTTGTTCTGTGTAGAACTTGTGCTGAGGACAAGTTTATGGGCGAGTGTGTTCATACACAGGATGAACGTCAATTTACCGGTACTTACGTTGCGGATGAACTCCGGAAAGCTATTTCGCTGGGCTACAGGGTCATAGAAATTTTAGAGGTTTGGGAATATAAGGTCGCTCAGTACAACAAGGCATCGAAAACAGGTGGGCTCTTTTCAGATTATGTCAACAATTTCGTGAAGTTAAAACAAGAGTGTAGTGGATGGCCTTCCTGGTGTACGGATGACCAGACCAAGGATCGGTATGTTTCCGAAGACGCTGATCGAGAGGGGGTTGCATTAGATAAAGCCAACATCGCGTCAAATCCGGGTATGCGGTACATTGCGAAATTATGTCTAAACAGTTTCTGGGGTAAGTTTGCCCAGAGAGAAAATCTAATGCAGTCCTCTATCCTCACGGACTCGAATGAGTTATTCAAGAAACTTACCGATCCTTCGGTAGAAGGTCATACATTAACGTTCGTGGACGACGATACGGTAATTCTAAATTGGAACAGACCGGACGAGTGTATTCAGCCATTCAATACCGTCAATGTCGCGCTAGCTGCATATAGGACAGCATTTTCACACAGCGACCGGGTGAGTGGGTTCCCGAAACAGGAGATTTCCTCGGAGACATGACCGACGAAATCGAGTGTTACGGGCCCGGTAGCTACATCGTCGAGTTCGTGAGTGGCGGGCCTAAGAACTATGCCTTTAAGGTGTTTTCTACCAATAAGAACGGATTTATATTTATTTGTAAAGTTAAAGGGATAACCCTGAATTTCAAGAATTCTGAAAACGTAAATTTCGAGACCCTTAAAGACATGGCTCTTAACAACGAAGCCACGTACGTTCAAACCGACAGGAAGATTGTCAGAACACCTATGCACGAAGTCGTTTCCAAGCCTGGACGGGAGATTTTCCGAGTTCAGTATACGAAACGGCGTCGTGTAGAGGATAGTTTTGACACGCTTCCTTTCGGCTATAGAACGTAGATTAGTAATAACATGGTAGATTTCCATCCTAGCCCCGATATAGTTAAAACTGCTCGTCATATCCCGGTAATTAATTTTAGTTTTAGTTTGTACGTTAGAATAATTAATCTTAGTTTAGTTTTTATATACTTTTTTCCTACCACAATAGTTTTAAGTTCAATTATTAGTATTTTAATATGTATATAATTTTGTGTGGCCAAATTTAGCTTTAGTTATTCAATTTTATACGTTTATGAAAATTTACATACTCTCGCTATACGGCGTGATTATTTGTACAGTACTCTATTATAATAGTTTTTAATTTCCAAGTATTAGCATTTTTACACTGTAGATAATTTTATGTAACCAAGTTTAACTCTGCTACACCAGCACTAGGTGAAGTATATCAATTGTTATTCGGAGGTGATAACACTAAATAAACCCGATACTCTGTTGCGTGGGCGTGAGGTTTGCTAAAAGAAAATAGTAGTGCTTACTAAATACCCAAACTAACGATGTTCCTTGGGCGCCAGATCCTTATAACGTAACGTCTTCAGTCGGACCTCTTGAAGAATAGACCTCCAAAGTCAATTGACTTGACAATAAAACGCAAGGCTTTGTAATTAACGAATAGGATATATTAACTCGTAAGCAAAATTTACACATATACAATTGAAATTGAAAAAGTAATGAATAATGAAGTTATTAATTCAAACGATCAAATAAAGAAATTACTAAGATCGTAAACAAACTAAGTCTAAATGTTAAATTTCTAACGAGATCTAATTAAATACAAAAAAACTATAGGGAATGTTCAAAGACAATAACGTAACTAAACGAAAGAAAAATGTAAGGTTTAAATTAACCCAAATCGTAATTAAACGAACGTAGACTCTCGGAGGGTTCGCAAGAATAATTCTTAAACTAAATTAAATAACTAACGAACACGGATAAGAGTGAGCTCACTTTAGTCGTTGTCGCAGCTATAAAAAACATAATAACACAAAAGTAAATAAAAACAATGTCCTACGAGACCTATCGGTAACCACAAATTCAATTACGACTGAATTTAAAAATAAATTAAAGAAAATAATTGAAACACGAAAATTTGAATATTCCTTTACACAGTAAAAAAAATTACAGTTTATAAATTGACGTTACTGTGACTGCAGCCATAATGTTTAAATATTCGCACTGGAGTACGATTAACTAAATGACGATTGAAAATTTTACTAATACTTTGAATTAGAATGAAAATTAGTTACTATAAATATTACTAATAAATGCTCCTAATCACATTTCTAATAACACAACTTGCTAAAATGTTTGAATGTCTTTAAATTTAACTAATATACTGAGATAACCTCAAAATCAAATCCAGTTTATCTGACCTTAAACCTCTTAACATGGGGTCTTAAAACGTATAGATAACGAACTGCAGATCAGGAAAATTCCAGGCTAATAAACCTATCTTCTAAATCCCAGGGTAGAATAATTTCTTCGGATTAACGAATTACGAATTCCTCAAAATCGTGATGTTGAACTAACAGGTGCATAACAGATGTTTTCTACCAACGAACACGTTGTTCGTACAGGAAGTACTACAAGAACGTATTAAAACGTACTGCCAGAAAAAAGGCTGAAATACAACGAATACCGTAAGAAATCTTTAAATAAAACCAATGCATTACATACCAACAGATGTTAAAATGCCCTTTGAAAAGCTTCTATCAAAATGGTCGTCGAATAGTTAAATCCCAATAAAGATTTAAAATGGTAATGCAATATAAAACTCGCTAGCGTTTCAAATTCTCTAAAGGCCTCTAAGGCTAACTAAACCATTTTATATCAAGTCGAACTAATTTTGGAAAACCAAGGTAAACGACGTCTATCCGCGACGAATGTTTCAAGTAGAAGAAGCTAAGTAACGAATTTGCAACAAAATTTCCTAAAGAAAAGCCAACCTAAAATTTACAAATTCCCTAAGATTAAAACCCACTAAGTGAATACCAAAATAAGAAGAGGCGTGACGTATGAAATAGCATTGTATGCAACCATGCAAGCTTTAGATGTAACTGGGAAGTCTAAATATACCACTAACTAGACTAAAGTAAATCCGAGAATTTACATAAAACAACAAGTGAGTGATTTCTACTGTAACAACTCTAGTTAATCAATTTTAACTATTAATGGTAATTTACGTTGCTATACTTATCACTTACACTTTCGTTATACGATTATTATTATATTATATACATAATTCACTTTTATACTCACCAACATAAACGGAAATAATAATAAACTCTTATACAAATCGAATTTTTTTTTGTTTTACTTCGTAGAGAATAAGGAGACAAGAAATCGTTTAAAAAAGTTTTATTTATACAGGGTGGGGCAATAGTGCGTCCGACTTCGATAGCTCGAGTTCTATGATAGCTAGAAATTTGATTAAAAAACATAAATAAACTAGAGAAAAAAGTCTATAACCGGAAATTATTTTCGAATATAAAGGGTGACCCAAGACGATTGTACAGGGTCAAGTGACTTTTTTTTAAATGGAATGCTGTGTATAAAAGAAGATTTTTTGAAGCCTCTTCCTAGACTCTTTTCACTCCCATATTATTATTGACTATCTCCAAACCACTTGGATGTAGTGATTTTTTTTGTTCAAATAATGGCATCTGCAGATGCATATTAAAAAAATCACTACAGTCACAATTACGGGTTTTAAGAAAAAATTATGTAAGTACCAGTTAGGAAACATCTGTGCGATGTCTTTGAATCATTTTCACTTCCTAAAAATTATACAGGGTGGCAAAACATGATTTTTCAATTTAGAACTTTTTGAATTGAATTTTCTCAATTTTTTCAAATAGAACACCCTGTATATTTTTCAACCATATGATGTAGAAACTAAAAACGAACATTTTTTGTATGTACATCCCTATGGCTATTTGTAACCATTTTCGATTTATTGAGCAATAAGTACAAAATTCAAGGATAATTTAAAATATTAGATCGTTTTTCAAATAACTCAACAGATAAAATTATAACAAGTGATCCACATGTTGCCCATGAAAAAAAAAACACCAACAACAATCCAAAATCTGAAGGAAAGAATAATAACTGCTTTTAGAAGTATCACACCGGCAATTTTAAGAAAAGTAGAACTCTCATTTCAAAGGCGCATAGAGATGTGTGTCAAACAAAATGGGCAACATGTGGAGCACTTATTATAATTTTATCTGTTGAGTTATTTGAAAAACGATCTTAATATTTTAAGATTATCCTTGAATTTTGTACTTATTGCTCAATAAATCGAAAATGGTTACAAATAGCCATAGGGATGTACATACAAAAAATGTTCGTTTTTAGTTTCTACATCATATGGTTGAAAAATATACAGGGTGTTCTATTTGAAAAAATTGAAAAAATTCAATTCAAAAAGTTCTAAATTGAAAAATCATGTTTTGCCACCCTGTATAATTTTTAGGAAGTGAAAATGATTCAAAGACATCGCACAGATGTTTCCTAACTGGTACTTGCATAATTTTTTCTTAAAACCCGTAATTGTGACTGTAGTGATTTTTTTAATATGCATCTGCAGATGCCATTATTTGAACAAAAAAAATCACTACATCCAAGTGGTTAGGAGATAGTCAATAATAATATGGGAGTGAAAAGAGTCTAGGAAGAGGCTTCAAAAAATCTTCTTTTATATACAACATTCCATTTAAAAAAAAGTTACTTGACCCTGTAGCATCGTCTTGGCTCACCCTTTATATTCGAAAATAATTTCCGGTTATAGACTTTTTTCTCTAGTTTATTTATGTTTTTTAATCAAATTTCTAGCTATCATAGAACTCGAGCTATCGAAGTCGGACGCACTATTGCCCCACCCTGTATATAAAAAAGTGCACTTACAATTTATACATTGGACTGTATTACATTTAGTATGTCATATGCCAAAGTTGACAAGTTTATCTTAGGGAAATAACTATCGTATATCAACTTGACGAGCCGATCGTTGCTTTTTAAATTATTATCAAACATACTTAGAAAATCTAAAGTTGATACATTATTCATTCTTAAATATAAATACACTAAACAGTAATGGCCGCAAAAATTTGAAGTTATACTCTGGATCATTCTGGTATTACATTTCCAAGATTTACAATTTTTCTGAATAAAATTATAATGATGTCCTGCGGGTGGGCGTCCGAATGAATCAAAGTACTCGTCATAACCATTTTCGTCCACGTAGAAGGCTGCCCAGTGTTCCCCGGGTTTATAAGATGGATCTGTGTTTGCCACAATCGCACATGGTCTAATTATAAACGTAGGTAATTCATCACAAGCATAAACATGACGATTCACACTCGCTAGACTCGGTATCGTCTGGAGAGCTCTCTTTATTTCGAACGTGTTCATTGTACCAATCAGATAAAAGTAGTTTTCTTTTTCTTCAATTTATTTAAAGACGGACACCCAAATTCCTCCAAATTTATAACAGTTTGTTTGAGAAAGCTTAAAACTTTTTTCTTTTCCTTGCCTTTAACAAAGACTGTATCGAAGCACTACACCCCACGTTTGAGTTCAAGTTCAAACTCTTCAAATTTTACGAAGCTTGAATCCCAAGACAGTCCGTGAAAATAATTTTCTAGATATGTCACTTCCTTTTTTACAGAAGCAGGTAGCGATGAATAAATTTGAGGGGGTTCGAAGTGAAGGATTTCAATTTTGTTTCCGTCGCCGGAAATAATAAGAACTTCTTTTGGAATAAACTTTTTTTCAACTCCACGGAAACCTTGCAAGTCAACGAATACGTCCATACTATGCAACTACAGGCACCTGACTAAATCCCCACTTGTAACAAAACTTGTTTTAACTGCTAAAATCCACCACTACGTTCCGGTGTTTATCAATTTCGATTACGTTGTCAAATTCTGCGTACAGCAAACAATTCATTGTTTCTTTCAAAGCTTCTTCAAAACCTACTTCTACACGAAGTGAACCATTTTTCACAAGATTCCAATGAGTGCTGGCATTTGCCGATAAATCTGGGGTTAGGTCAAAAACGAAAAAACAATATCCTTTAGAGTAATTTTCGCGTGAAATATCGTTACCCTCGTTCAGAAAATGAATTCCTGTCCCCGAAAATAAGGTGTGGTGGGCACGAACGTACATTCCGTCCTTTGTAAAATCTGGTTGTAAAGGTTTAGTAGGAATCTGCTGTCCATCAATATACAATGAAAAATAATTCATTTTAAAGTGATCGAAATTAAAGGGATTGGATGCATAATCGCCGTTGAATGCTTTATTTGATACAAAACCGACAATGCAACGTTTCGGTAATTGTCCAAGAAACACATTGTCTAAGGATTTTCTTTGTACACCTGATGGAATTGTTAAAACCTTGACATCAGTTCTAGTTATTGGATATTTAGATGTAGCTGTGGCCAAAGCTTTAGTGTGGGCTATCAAATTGCTGGGGTTTATCTTCATTCTTCTTATTAATAAACTAGCGTCAGTAATTTTCACTTTATACGTCGAACCCGCGATAGCCATTAAACTAAACGTGTCACGTGACCGAACAAACTTTATCTTCATTTCAACACCGTTAATAAGAAATTTCTCTTGATTAAACAAATCCGCATGAACATGACCCATTAATTCAACTTGTTTACTCTTACTCGTGAACGACCGCCTTTTAGCTAGTCCACTGTTTTCGTCGCCTGTGGCGTCCATATTTCCAGCTGTATCATTATACCATAGCGAACAAGTTAAGTGAGAACTCTTAGCTTCAGGCCGATAATTCAAATGGGTCTCTATGTATGAACGTAAGTATTATTTGGAGGTGATACCAGTTTCTGATTTAAATATATCTCCACTTGACTAAAAAGAGAATTTTGCCAATTATTTACGGGAGCTGGTTTGTCCTCATCGCCTAGAGGTGTATCGTCTTGTTTCACTATTTTTGCGGTTACATGTAGCATAGTCTGACTCAGGTCCAGGTAATCATTTCCATTTCCGGGTACAATAAATTCAATAGGTGCGTCATCAGTAAGCGAGGAAAGTGGTTTATAAAATATCCATTGTCCATTTTCGATACTAGTTTGAGTCGAAGGTAATGCAAACAAATCCAGTTCGGATTTAATGCATTCACAAGAATGGGCATGCAGGAAAGACATTTTTAAATTTTAGTAAATACCAGTTGATTTTTTTAACCTGGAATTTTTAAATATCTGGAGAAAGAAGCATCCTACGAAAAAAACTGTCCGAAATAAAAAGTTAATATTTTTGCGGCGAAATTCAATAGTGCTAAAATTAGCCCCGCCTCCTTCCCCCTTGTAGGTGGCGTGGGGGGTAACTTTGAAATCTTAAATAGGAACCCTCATTTTTTATTGCAGATTCGGATAGCACGTCAACAAATATGAAACTTTGATTCGTAACATTTTTTTCGATTCGTGATAGATGGCGCTGTAATCGCCGAAATTAAATTTTTCCAATTTCTTCAATTGAGAACCAATACCTTTAGAAATCCAGATGGCTGGTAAATAGTTCATTTATTTATTTGTGCCAACAACTCGTGAGAACATATTTACCAGCCATCTGGATTTCTAGAGTTATTGGTTCTCAATTGAAGAAATCGGAAAAATTAAATTTCGGGGATTACAGCGCTATCTATCACGAATCGAAAAAAATGTTACGAATAAAAGTTTCATATTTGTTGACGTGCTATCCGAATCTGCAATAAAAAATGGGGATTCCTATTTAAGATTTCAAAGTTACCCCCCACCCCACCCAAAATCATTTGAAACGTAGGTCAATAAATGCATCGAAGTTGAAGGTCGTCATTTCGAGCACTTAATTTAATTCAAAGGTGAGAGGCGAGGGGACTCACATAAATCAAGCACCCCGATAGGCGAGAGGCGAGGGGACTCACGTTAATCAAGCACCCCGAAGGTAACAGAAAACTACTACGTCCACTTCGTTGTTCCTGGGTTACGCTAAGAGTAGTTTATTTACCAGCCATCTGGATTTCTAGAAGTATTGGTTTTCAATATTGAAGAGATCGGAAAAATTAAATTTCGGCGATTACAGCGCCATCTACCACAAATCGAAAAAAATGTTGTGAATAAAAGTTTCATATGTGTTGACGTGCTATCTGAATCTGCAATAAAAAATGGGGGTTCCTATTTAAGATTTCAAAGTTACCCCTAGCCCCACCCACAAGGGGGGAGAAGAGGGGGCTAATTTTAGGACTAGTGAATTTCCCCCGCGAAAATATTAACTTTTTATTTCGGACAGTTTTTTCGTAGGATGCTTCTTTCTCCAGATATTTAAAAATTCCAGGTTAAAAAAATCACATGGTATATCACTATGTTTTGCTTTCGTAGTATTTTTACGCTTGACGACCCTTCCAGGAGATCTTGATATAGACTGAGTAATGTTTAATGTGCGTGGTCTTTTATACCCAGATCCGTCCATTAAAGTGCTGATTTTTGCATCGGCCTTGCGTTTTAAATTTTTTCCAGCTTCTTCCAATCTATTGTGAAAGGCTTCTTTAACGGTACGCTTGTCGGCTAGGTCATTTAAAAAATTACTTCCACTTCTCAAGGCTTCTTCTCCCACCACTCGAGCACCAGTCTTAAAAAGAGGAAGGATGCTGCGAAATATACCTCCCAGAAATGATCCAATTCCATGCCCACGTTGATAAGGAGCTCCTCTGTAAATACCCCAATACCGCTCCCTGCCTGTTGTGTGTAATATTGTTGATAGGGACAATCCATCATTAATTAATTTTCTTGAAGTGTAGTTTCAAGCTCAGAGTTCCAAACTCGAATGGCATTACGGCTCTGGTCTCGGTCCTTATATCTATCTCGAGATTTTCAAATTATTTTCGCATCACAGGGATGTAGTGAGTGGGTGAGAATATTACATCTTTATGACACCCGTAATTATAATTATTGTCTGAGGTTATATTGATAATACGAACAAGTGGCGATAAAACATCACCAACAAGTTGAGGTTCTACAATATCGCAATATACAAACATTTGAGATGGTAGACCCATCCAGATATTTGAGGGGTGAGACGGGGCTTGGTTGATTGCAATGTTTGTCCCCGGTTTATATCCAAGTTGAAGAGCCAATCTTTGCGATAATCCCAGTACGGCTAGTTGCTCTTTTAAATTTAACGACACCCGTTTAGCAACTTTATTGTACTCAAATTCTAACAGCCTGCTTAGTAATTGATGATTGTTGATGGTCGTAATAACATCTTCAATATTCTCGTAATTCCCTGCTGGTATGTGAAAAACAAACCATCCGTCATTTTCGTATAAAACCTCTGAGCTGTCTTTGAAATGGCTGCTAGCATTTTTTAACACCGTTTCTTTGTCTTCAGAGTTAGGCGGCGTTAGACGATAATAAATTAAGTTATCAGTGTCTGTCGCCGCTAAAAAGGAACACGGATATTGAATTTCAGCAATTCCAACAACCCAGTTGTTAGTTAACCTTACACGTTTATGTAATTGTGTAATAAACTTTGTTGTAGTGTTTTTGGGAAAATATTTCATTGAACTGTTGCTTAAGAGAGTTAGATAAAATTCGTTCTCCATTTTCACAAACGTTCAAGTTCTGAAGCGGCTACCCAACTATTAAATTTGTCGCTGTACCCCCTCCACTTCACTAAATAATATTTAGATTTGCCACGACCTTTTTCAGCTAACACTTTATCGATTTTAAATACTGTGTCTTTTTCTAACGTTACAGGTTGTAGTTCCTCCTCGTCGAAAGTTCCTTCGATAATTTCGCCGTTTAAGTCAACTATCCTGTATACAGGCGGCTTCCGCTGTATAGTCGCGCAGATTTTAAAGACCTCTTCACTCCAATTTGTCTCGTAACCTTTTTCGAATGTATGTTTTGTTCTACTGATTCTAACATGCCGATTCACTTTAAATTTAGGTTTTCTTTGTACCCCCACTCCTCCACGATAAAGATTGTTCCACACTTCCAATACATTTTGTTCGTTCACACTGCTCGGGGCCATTTTGATGCTCGAGTGATATCTATTGTTATATGATGAAACTAAATCTTGCAGTACATCGAGGTATCTATACGAGTTTGAATAGGTAAAGTAACGCCACATTCTTGTTTTAAGTGCTCGGTTGAATCTGTCAATTACTGCAGCTTTTACATCGGGATTATTGGTGACAAAGAAGTTAATGTCATGTTCTTTAAACAGTTTCTGCACGGGCGCGGACACAAACTCTTTGCCTTTGTCAGTTTGAATTTTTAAAGGGGTCGTTTCACATTCGTTAAATATTTCTTTAAAAGCTTCAATTACCGATGATGCAGTCTTAGATTTTAAAGGCCTTACCCAAGCCATTTTGCTAAAGACATCTATTACTATAATTAAAGAAATACAAAGTTGATTTTCACAAAATTCTTTATTGTTGTCCTATAACAATTGTTTCGCCAAACGTTGGCTTCTTCAGATGGTGAGTACAAGACTGACTAGAAATGACAATTTACATACACAGGTAAACTAAACTAACAACATAATAAAAAAAATTTAATTTTACACAGAAAATGCCTAAATTTTACGGGGTTCAGAGAAGTTATACAAAAGTAACGGTTTCTTCAGAAAGCCGACAAGGTAATAAATTTATTTACACAGCAGTCCGAAATAGATTGAATAAAGGCGACTGGTTTCAATCTACTTGTTCATTTAACAGATAGTTTAAATTTTTACGTTTATTAATTTCTAAGCACTCAAGTAACGACAATTTCAAACCCTTATCTTCATTATGAAGGATCTTGAAATTATGGCCAAATACATGTTTTTCATCTAACAAGTGACCAGCATAATTAGAATCTGATTTATTAAGATGAAAGCTTCTTTTATGTTCCGTGATCCTTTTCTTAAAACTTCTACCTGTTTGACCAACATATACTTTAGGGCAAGTACCACAAGTTAACTCATAGACACCCGACTTTTGTTCTTTAGTAGACCGGTCCTTATTATTTTTAATTAAAGTACCTAGAGAATTATTCGTTCTATAAGCAATGTTAATATCTTTTTTCTTCAAATATGACGAAATTTTTTCAGTTGGGAGTCCTATATAAGTTAAAATACTGAATTTACTGTTTTTATCTATATTTTTTTGAAAAATCTGTTTAATAGCTAATCTATATTGTTTACTAATAACTAAATTATCTATCAAGGAAGCATTGAAACCGTTGTTAATTGCAATTTATTTAATTATATTTAATTCTT
This sequence comes from Melanotus villosus, assembly GCA_963082815.1. Classification (NCBI taxonomy): domain Eukaryota; kingdom Metazoa; phylum Arthropoda; class Insecta; order Coleoptera; family Elateridae; genus Melanotus; species Melanotus villosus. The sequence continues at coordinate 18,562,158 of OY720427.1, forward strand.
TGTTATAATTTTCTACGGACATAGGAATATTTAATAATCTATGAGTCATACTTTGATAAGCTGCTAATTTATGTTGCATAGGATGAGTGGAACTAATATGAATTGTTGTGTCAGTATGGGATGGTTTGTGAAATATTGAAAATTCATGTTTGTTATTACTTCTGTTTATGGACAAATCTAAAAAGTTAATGTTTCCTTTAATTTCTTCTTCTGTAGTAAATTTAATATTAGTATGTAGAGTGTTGATATAATCTAGAAAACTATTTAACTGTCTATCTGTACCTGTGAAGCAAGCTACAATATATACAAATAGACAGTTAAATAGTTTTCTAGATTATATCAACACTCTACATCCTAATATTAAATTTACTACAGAAGAAGAAATTAACGGAAACATTAACTTTTTAGATTTGTCCATAAACAGAAGTAATAACAGACATGAATTTTCAATATTTCACAAACCATCCCATACTGACACAACAATTCATATTAGTTCCACTCATCCTATGCAACATAAATTAGCAGCTTATCAAAGTATGACTCATAGATTATTAAATATTCCTATGTCCGTAGAAAATTATAACAAAGAATTAAATATAATTAAACAAATTGCAATTAACAACGGTTTCAATGCTTCCTTGATAGATAATTTAGTTATTAGTAAACAATATAGATTAGCTATTAAACAGATTTTTCCACAAAATATAGATAAAAACAGTAAATTCAGTATTTTAACTTATATAGGACTCCCAACTGAAAAAATTTCGTCATATTTGAAGAAAAAAGATATTAACATTGCTTATAGAACGAATAATTCTCTAGGTACTTTAATTAAAAATAATAAGGACCGGTCTACTAAAGAACAAAAGTCGGGTGTCTATGAGTTAACCTGTGGTACTTGCCCTAAAGTATATGTTGGTCAAACAGGTAGAAGTTTTAAGAAAAGGATCACGGAACATAAAAGAAGCTTTCATCTTAATAAATCAGATTCTAATTATGCTGGTCACTTGTTAGATGAAAAACATGTATTTGACGATAATTTCAAGATCCTTCATAATGAAAATAAGGTTTGAAATTGTCGTTACTTGAGTGCTTAGAAATTAATAAACGTAAAAATTTAAACTGTCTGTTAAATGAACAAGTAGATTTAAACCAGTCGCCTTTACTCAATCTATTTCGGACTGCTGTGTAAATAAATTTATTACCTTGTTGGCTTTCTGAAGAAACCGTTACTTTTGTAGGGTTGGCATGTTTAAAACAAAACGTTTAAAACAAATGTTTAAAACTTGTTTAAAACAAAGCATTGTGTTTAAAACACGTTTGTTTTAAACAAGTGTTTAAAACATGTTTTAAATGTTTATGTTTTAAACGTTTAAAACATGTTTTAAATGTTTATGTTTTAAACATTTTTTTATAGAGCTGCAAGTCGTAAATTTAATGTAAAGGAAAATAAATTGAAGCTTTATGCGAATAAATGTGTATTTATTTTAAAACAACAATACAGTAGTAGAACAAGTATAAAATACAGTCGTTAGACCGATAAAAACTAAAAAGTAAAAACACATTACAAATTATCTGCATCCTCAAGCGAAGGGTTGTTTTTATTGGGAGTTTTGAAAATGCTAACTAGTTTTGACGCTTTTTCGGTTCCCAATCGATTTCTTAATTTACTGTGCACTATCTCAAAAGAAGAAAATAGTCGTTCAATTCCAGCTGCTGAAGCAACTGCTGTGTATAATTGTATTGCCAGATTTAAAGTTACATTATTAAGATTATTCTTTAGTGCCATTCACCACGCAATAGGTTTTACGTTTTCGGCAGAGTGAATGGTAAATAAATACTCCTTGAACGGAGAAGTTTTCGCCTGATAATTGATGATAATTGCCAAATATTTTGGATGATACAAATGAACATATTCCATGGCCATTTCCAATTGATTCTGATTTAATTTTTCTCCCTAAAACGGTGGCCAAGTAAATTGGTTAAATAATGATATGGTGTCATCGCCATTTCCATGCGTTTCTTACACCGATTTATATCAACATCTGTAAATCCTTCGCCTTCAAATTCCCGTAGAAGGTTTATCCAGATTTCAGTAGCTTCTGAAATTGTACATGTATCTTTCTGAAGCCTGTCCAAGGCAACTGCTATTTTTTTTAATTTACATAGATAGACTTCAACTTTTAATTTTAAGTCAACATTGTGAACTTTTGATGCTACATTAGTATCAATAGCAGCTCGATGTTCTGTACATATCTTCGAAAGAACATGCCAGTTATTTGAATAAGATTCTAAATAATCCGCGAGTGTGTTCCATCTAACATCTTGTGCCAATATCAACAGATTTCCACCTGTCTGTCGATATTTCGCAGAAGCAAAATGATTGTTTCTGAAATATTTAATAACTTGCTTAACTTCTTCTTTAATACCCCGAAATTTCGATATCGTGAGCCAGTAAATTGAGAATGTGAGCTGAACACCCATAAGTAATAACATCTGGCACGCCAATATCCTCAACTTTTGAAAGCTGTGTATGCATTTTCGTCATATTACTAGCATTATCGGTTACAAAACTACGCACAGAACAACCAAATTCTTGACATTTTTTTATAGACTGAATTGCAATATTTAATAAATATTCGAAAGTGTGACTGTTATCTGCTGTATCAATAGTTTCCACCAAATGAACATTTTCGTCTAATAAGTCCGTTACAGACACACAAATAATGGCATCATTGTGACAATTACTCCACCCGTCTTGGGCCATGCAAACTGTTTTACCTTTCAATTTTTTTTTTATAGATGTATCTGCACTTATATAAACCTCCTCTAATAATTCATTTCCAATTTGACGACGACTGGGGGGCGAATATCCTGGACGTAATAATTGTATCATTTTGATAAACTCTGCGTGCTCCAGGTGCCGAAATGCCGAGTTTGTCGCATATATGAACCTTGCTATCTGAATATCCAACTTCTTTACTGCCAAAGAAGTTTATGTGACAAATTTGTCCAACGTTTTCTTCAAAGATGCAACCTGGAAATCGGAAGGCAATTTGTTGGGGTTTTCACTTGCTTCGGAAAACGATGTAGAAGGTGTACTAATTATGGAGGTGTTATCCCCAGATAGGCTTGGTGTTTGAAGCGGTGAATCTAAACAATGATTATTTATTTATTAAACGGACTTAAAATTAAACCTCTAATATTTAGGTGTAAAAACTACATATATATGTATAACACCTATTCATCTTACCGATACTGACAGAAGTAATTATATAAAGAAAATATTTCGAAATTTGCAACTTTCCGCACTCAAAGTTTAAGTTCCTACATACTATATTAAAATTTAAAATACAATAACAAGATTTATTTTAACACACTGAAAATTTTTCGCTAAAATTTAAGATCAAACGCACCATTAAGTTACTAAATATTTGCAATTTCGTTAACAGTTAACAAATAAAACAAAGCAAATAATTTAACAAATAATCAAAAAATAATTACTTACTCTTAGATCTCTTGCTAACTAACTGTGCTAAAACAATCTCGTCATCTTCACTATCCGTTTCAATATTTGCTTCACGTTGACTGTTGATAGCAATGATAGTACATACTACATTTTTCTACATGCTTTTTCAAACGCGCCACTAAACCAGCTATTTCCTTACTGCATTTTTTTACATTTTGCTCTAACACACTTATTATTGTCTGATTTTACTTTTATAAAATATTGCCAGACAAAATCTAGCCTCCTTCCAGACATAATATGTAATAGCTTTTACTCGAGAAATATGTGGAAGTTTAGTTTTTTAAGGAATTTAATTAAGTCGGGTCACCAAACGTCATGACCTAAACCAAAACTGCAGCTAAAATAAATGTTCAGTGCATATGGTATCTTACAGATTATGAGTTTTATTGGGGATTCCTTTATTAAGATGAATTTGCTAGATAGGTACTTCCCCTTAATGTCTAGAAACTAATTTACGGTCTTTGCACCAACAAAACTCAGTGCAGGCATAGCAGTAGCTCCCCCGTTGTATAAGCTCTCTTTGCAAACAGTTATTTCGTGTTTAAAAACTTTTTGTTCTTAATTTAAAACTTGTATTTTTTTGTTTAAAACGTGTTTTTTTTACTCGATAAATTAAACGTGTTTTAAACGAAAAAAACCGTTTTAAACTAAAAAAAACGTTTGTTTTGTTTAAAATTAAAAAAACATGTTTTTTGCCAACCCTGCGTTTTGTATAACTTCTCTGAACCCCGTAAAATTTAGGCATTTTCTGTGTAAAATTAAAATTTTTTTATTATGTTGTTAGTTTAGTTTACCTGTGTATGTAAATTGTCATTTCTAGTCAGTCTTGTACTCACCATCTGAAGAAGCTAACGTTTGGCGAAACAATTGTTATGGGACAACAATAAAGAATTTTGTGAAAATCAACTTTGTATTTCTTTAATTATCGCATTATGGATTTTCATCAAGTAAAAGTCGATTCAATCAATTACATCTATTACTGTTAAAATATAATTATTTCCATCGTTGTATTTAGTCAAAGTCCTCATGTCGCAAAGATCCACCTGCCATAATTCAAACATGTTGCTGACAACCTACTTGTTTCTTGGAAAATGTTTTCTAAGAGGTTTATGAACAGTGTAAGCATCCTGTTTCTTTAACCACTCTTCTACGTCTGCTTTTGTGACTTGATTTTTTACAGAGTTTATTAATGAATCGGCACCGGAATATCCAACAGGGTTTGAAGGGTCGTAGTAGACGGCATTCAAATCAACCATTTTTAAGTTTAAGTTTTGCCCAACCCAGAGATTTAGCTGAGCGTGCGGTATTGCCTAAAGTTTTACGCTTTTTAGAACGTGTGCTAGCAGGTGTTTGTTGACTGGTTGAGGCAGTTCCTGAAACTTCTTTTATACGTCCTTCTGAATCGGCATCGTAGTCTTCGGGTTCCACTTCTGATTTTAAAAATTTTGGCGGTGTACCTTGATTATAAGATGAAACATTACGTCGTTTAGGGTTACCTATTAACTCATGAGGTATATTTTTCTCATTCATAAAGGATGCAAACTGCTCCCAGCCTGCAGGATTTGAAATTTTGCGAGGTCTTAGTGTGTCATTTATTAGATCGATAATATTTGATGACGGTAGAATTTCACCTTTTATGGAGACGATTCCCTTATTATCCCAATCAATTGAGCCAGTTGAAGATAAAATATTAATATAAGATTCTCGGCCTTTCTCTTATACGTATCGGGTAGTGTAGCTAGTATGTCTGAATGCTGTAAAGATTCTTGTTGGACTTCCACAGGCACGTTGACTGGTTGTCGAGACTGGTCCGTAAAATGTAAATATCTTTGCAATACCTGATTGTACTGAGCCCATTTGTCATGATCCGATAATTTGGAACCAAGAACTTTTTGCATGTCTTCGTCTAATTGCGATAATATTTTTAGTTGTGTATTTTCAGAAACATTTAACCGTTGTAGCAACTCGGGAGGCACAATCATCATTTTCTTAGCATGCTCCATTTTTTTTTTAGTTTATTTTAACAAACTTCCCAGAATTCCGCTAATTAGTGGGCCAAGAATTAACGGCAGTAATGCACCACCTTTTTGTATTAACAATTTTCTTTTCTTGAATATAGATTCCCTGGGTTTCACTAATTGTCTTAGGATGTGTTTGTGTTGAGAGATTCGCCTTTTCTGATGAGTACTTAATGGAACTTTTCCTTTTAAAGTGTTATAAATACATTCACAAATACAATGAATTTCTTTATCGCCCACGGCCTTTAAGAGAGCCGCTCGCTCCTTAGGTCCGAGTTTTGCTAGGGCACGGAGCAATTCAGAGCTTTTAATCACAGCGTGAGGCATCGTGCACTAATGACGCTAGATTTATAGGTGTTGTTGCATTTATACTCCTTCTTCGGCACGTACACATAGCATGAACAGTCCTCTCGAAATATGGATGTTCTGAATCTAAACTCATCAGCTGTTAATTGTTTTAAGTCAAAGAGTAAACAGCCGTGGGGCCTGGAGGTCGCATCTCTGTACGCTTCTTGTAGAAATTTAATGTTTGAAGGGGCTATTTGACACGCTAAATGACGTATTTGAGTTCCATCTCGCGGATTTTTAAAATATATGATATAGTGCGCATTAAGGGAAATATCCCTCTGCCCTTTGCCCTGATGGAATATATTTAGTGTTATGAAAAACACACTTAAATTCCTATGATGACACCCCTAAGTAAATATATCTACAATACTGCCGTTTGTCTCGCGCATTAAATCGTCAATGATTATTAAATTTGGTTGGACCCCGTCAAACTGATCCATATTTGGTAGTCCTTGTTGAAATTCAACTACGGAACATAAGTCTTTATACAGGGTTGCTCATTAGTGCGTCAAAGTCCAATATAGGCTTTATTAAATAAAACTGGAGGAATTTATTTTATAAAAAGTGGTACAGTAACAAAAAACGCACATTTAAAAAATAATTTGAATTATACAGGGTGTCGCCCTAAAGCGGGGCACATTCGAGAATTTTTTTTTTAAATGAAACACCCTGTATATTTTTTGTTTTTCTAATCTGCTTTAAATTCTCTTTTCAACGATCCCTTGGTTTTTGTTTTTGGATGACGCATTGTTGAGTTATTAACGAAAATTTTAAAAAAATGGTCGCGACAATGTTTACCATACTAATTCGATGCGACAGTATTACGATTAACTAAGACAAAATTATTTGGTAAGTATGCAGCCAAGGGATGTGTTGAACCTACAAAATAATCAAACGTTAATTTTATTATACAGGGTATTTGTTACGATGCAGTCAATTTGGCGATTGTCAAAGAGCGTTTACTGAATTTTTTCAAATGGAACACCCTGTATATTATTAAATTTTTGGAATCACGCGTTAATTGCGCTTAATTTTTGTTAATAATGTCCTATACCCAAACCCAATAATTTCAGAGATATTTTTACTTTTTCATTACAAACCGCTAAATTATTTGTTTTCGATTCGATCTAGTGTACTGGGCAAACGCTTTGACAAACAAAAACAAATAAAGACAAAAAGTATCAAACTGTAATTTCGTTAGAGTGAATATTTACAATAAATTCTCAAAGTGACCTAAATTTTGATTAGAACACATTTGCAGTCTTGACAGAAAGGACCTATTTACGTCTTGTAACATCTCAATGGAAACTGTGTCAAAAGCATGTATTATACGTTGCCTCATATCGTCTGCTATAGTTGGAGGTGTCTGGTACACAATATTTTTTATGTGCCCCCATAGAAAAAAATCAAGTTTCGTCAAATCTGGCGATCTAGGTGACCACCGCGGCCGATCCATCGACTTTCGAATTCTTGATTCAAATATCGTCGGATATCTAGTGCAAAATGTGCAGGAGCACCGTCGTGCTGGAGCCACATATTTTCCCTTAGAACTGGAGGAACGTTTTGCAGAAGCTGAGCCAAGTCATATTGCAAGAAATTCAAATATTGTGCACCATTTAGATGTCCATGAAAGAAATGTGGTCCAATTATAAAGTTGACCATAATACCACCCCTAACATTTACAGTCCATTGTCTCTACTTATCAACCGCTCTTGCTATTCTTGGGTTTTCTGTTGCATAATTATGAAGATTATGACGGTTTGGGCTACCACTCTGAGTAAAGGTCGATTCGTCAGTAAATAATACTTTTTGGAAGAAGTGATACATTAGTTTCTGTTGATATTTTGGTTGAACTAGTAGAGGGCTCCTCAATTACTGATAACAAGACTTTCAATTTATCTTCGTCACTTGTCCTCTTTCTCCGTTCACACTTTTCATAACTCACATTTTCTGTTCTAATGATCTTTCGTTAAGTCTTTCCAAACTTGTAACTGAAGGTTGTCTTCTGTCAGGATATCTTTGCGCATAAATTCGCTGAGTTAATACACAATTTTGTTCAGATCCCATAATGAAAATCATGTCAACGAGTTCGTTTCTTTCAAATTGCATGTTGACTTAACTAAAAACCGTAATAATAATATGTGACAAACAACGAATGTGCTAGAAAACTACGTACCCACTAATCCAATCAATAAATAATACAATGACAATATTAAAGGCAGAAACTTAAGAAATCATTAATACAACACCTAATTAGCAACAATAATTAAGATTTTAACATTTGACACTTTTTGTCTTTATTTGTTTTAGTTTGTAAAAGCGTTTGCCCAGTACACTAGATCGAATCGAAAACAAATAATTTAGCGGTTTGTAATGAAAAAGTAAAAATATCTTTGAAATTATTGGGTTTGGATATAGGACATTATTAACAAAAATTAAGCGCAATTAACGCGTCATTCCAAAAATTTAATAATATACAGGGTGTTCCATTTGAAAAAATTCAGTAAACGCTCTTTGACAATCGCAAAATTGACTGCATCGTAACAAATACCCTGTATAATAAAATTAATGTTTGATTATTTTGTAGGTTCAACCATCCCTTGGGTGCATACCTACCAAATAATTTTGTCTTAGCTAATCGTAATACTGGCGCACGGAATTAGTATGGTAAACCTTGTCTCGACCATTTTTTTTAAATTTTCGTTAATAACTCAACAATGCGTCATCCAAAAACAAAAACCAAGGGATCGTTGAAAAGACAATTTAAAGCAGATTAGAAAAACAAAAAATATACAGGGTGTTTCATTTAAAAAAAATATTCTCGAATGTGCCCCGCTTTAGGGCGACACCCTGTATAATTAAAATTATTTTTTAAATGTGCGTTTTTTGTTACTGTGCCACTTTTTATAAAATAAATTCCTCCAGTTTTATTTAATAAAGCCTATATTGGACTTTGACGCACTAATGAGCCTGTATAAAGGCTGCCACTCATCCTAAAACCAGATTACTTTTTCAAATTTCACATTGCACATATTATCACTGTTCATATTTTTTTAAAAATCAACTACAAAAAACGACTTTCCACACCCTGACGGTCCCGCAACAATTGCAGAAAACGGATGTTGAAACTGACACTCCATGTTTATTGCATCAGTGTCAGAGTTAAACTGGCTGTAGGAAAAAGATTTAGAAATTTATATAAATAATAAGACAGGTATACATGGAAATAATATTTATTTATTTATCTATTAATACCACCAGCAATGTACAATCGATCATCAGAACCTACACTACCTTGAATTACAGTAATAACAAAATTTTTAAAATTATAGATCAATTCACCTAAAACATCTTCACCCCTATAATCTATTTTATAGGTGTCTGAAAGTAAAACGTCTAATACGTCAAAATTTTCAGAATTTTCAACAATACATGCTACATTTATATAAAACTCGGTAAATAACACAGACATCTTCATAGCACTCCTTTTCAATGTCTCTAGACGCACAAAAAGAAAATCTTTCATATCCACAATTTTCGCTAGCGTAGAATTCATTGTATAAAGTTCAAATGTGTCTGTACCAGTTTTTGGTACAAATTTACACGTTTGCCACCCCGTACAGAGCATTTTGTAACGCTGCAAATCGAAGTTTAAACTACCTTCACGCAAGGCCACTAATATCTGGGGTAGAACATCAACGAACTCCTTGAACGTTTCTTGTTCGAATTCTATCCCAGCTTCAATACCGCTTTTAACGATACGGACAACCGGGGCAAAATCTTTATACCGGTCCATTCCATTATGTATCAACTTACTTGCAGAATTATTTAACGGGAAGTAGGATCCGCAAAGTAGACGCTTCTTCTCGTTTCGTACCAGGTTTCTCTGCTGCTCGTCATCTTCAGAGGGTTTAATACCGTATGCAGTGCGGACTTCCTCTTGAAGCACACGCACATCTTTTTTGGTGATATGGCGTTGTGGTGAAGAACTTCGGGGTCGCTCTTTGAATATTGCAGCTGATGTAGCCTTCTGGACGCCGCCTCGACGCGATTTAACATATGGAGCCTCAACGGTTGAATTTTCTTGCTGGTTACTCATAAGTTACTCAATAGGTCACTAGGTAGAAAGCACAGATAGGAACTCTGAATGACCGAGCAGGAGCTCTGTTCGCTTATTTATACCGTAGTGTAGGATGGAAGGGGAGATGTCTCAGCCCTCACAGACAAGTCGAAACATGCTTTTTTCATGACGCGACTTGTAGAATAATCTAGAAAGATCCTTTGAACAATGGTTATTGTTACCGGTAATCACATAATGGCTGTCACATTAGTCATTTCCTGCATTCCGGAAATTTAAAATAAGTCCCAGACTAGTTTTCGAGTTTGTTTACCCTTTTAAAAAATGCGTTTACACCGGTGGGATTAGTGGATGATTGACGTTTTGATGACTCATGTGTTTTTCCGTGACGTCACAGCTGGACCCCTCGATTTGAATAAATTGATCCCGCGGATTGATCTAATTAAACCGCTAATCTGATTGAATAAATGATTGCCCTAATTAATTCCAAGATGGCCGCCGCTTTTAATCGAACTTTTAATCGAAGTTTTAATTGACCTAATTAAATGACTAATCTGATCAAATTATAACGTCGATTTGACTAAATTGATCGAATTAAACGTAAATTGAACTAAATAAACCGCGGATTGATCTAATTAAACCGATAATCTCATTAAATTGACCTAAATAAACCGCGGATTGATCTAAATTGACCTAAATAAACCGCGGATTGATCTAATTAAACCGCTAATCGCATTAAATCTATCTAGATAAGCCGTTTGATTGGGCAATCAATTAAATTGATTGACCTAATTAAAAACAAAATGACGGTATCAAGTGACGCCTTTCTACTGAAAAGCATTAGATACGTTAATAAAAGAGCATCCACACGATGTTGATATTAAGATCACGAGTGAACTGAGGCACTTCCATGAGTATGTCAAGCAGAATTATCCTGAAAAAGAACCTTTTCAACACAAGATTTGTATCAAATCATCTTTCAAGACAAAATTGAGTTAGTTTTCCCTAATATGGAAGCAATATTACGACTGTTCATCTGTTTAATGGTAACAAATTGTTCAGGAGAAAGATCATTTTCACAGCTAAAGAGAATACAAAATGAACTGAGAGCAACTATGTCTCAAGAAAAATTGTCTGCACTTAGCATCGTGTGTATAGAAAGCGATAAGTTACGTAGCATATCTTTTGCTTTTGGGAAATCAAGAAAGAAAATGTTTTAGAGTATTATATAATATAATAATTTCTATTAAATATTGTCGTATTATTGATTATGTTGTTATATTAATTTAATTTTTACCTTTTATTTTCCTATTTTAAGTTAAAACTTTCTGTTCTATGAGCCATATTTGTCGTTTTAAAACCCTTTAATTATATAATTATTTCTGTGATTTTGTAAACACATCCATTATTATTTTTTTTAATAAAAATTAAAAGACAATATATTTTTATATATTAAAAAGGCGTATATATTTTAATGATGTAATTTAAAACAGTACGAGGCCTCTGGGGTTTGTATAACTTAGGGCCACAGCAAGTCTAAATCCGGCCCTGGTTGTCCCATAAGTCTTTGTGCATAATATCCTATTAATTACAAAAATAAAAAATTAGTTAACAAAAGGCATTTATTCCGAAATATATTCCATTATTTTGTACTAACAAAACGTTTAATGACTGACAAAAACTTGTTTTTGTCATTGTTACCACAGGTCACTAGATTAATATAAAAAGAAACAGGGAGAAAATTAAAGAAACCTCTGCTAGTTTTTATGCACATGAACTTATGGGAGAACCTAGTAGAATTCAGCAGGTAAAACGAGCTTTCTTCAACAAAAAGAAATTACTGACATCAGGAAAATTTCCAATGTATCAAAGAAAAAGTTTAGAGAAAATTAAAGAAACCTCTGCTAGTTTTTATGCACATGAACTTATGGGAGAACCTAGTAGAATTCAGCAGGTAAAACGAGCTTTCTTCAACAAAAAGAAATTACTGACATCAGGAAAATTTCCAATGAATCAAAGAAAAAGTTTATACAAACCTACCTATACCTGGAGTGAGGTCACGTATGGATGCGAAACATGGACCGTTGAAGCATAAGCGAGAGGAAAGTTGGAGGCTCTAGAAATGTGATGCTACAGAGTACAGAATGATGAAAATACGCTGGACGGATAAACTAACAAACCAAGAAGTGCTAGGAAGAGCTCAGACAGAAAAGAAACTGTGGAGCCATATCGGAAAAAAGCTACCAACTAATAGGCCACATATTAAGAGGATAGCGAGCTATTAAAAATTATTATTGAAGGGAAGATAGCAGCAAGAAACGCAAGAGGACAACCACGGCTACAATACCTGAATCAGATAATGCTGGACGTGGGACGCATCAATTATGTGGAGCTGAAAAAAATTGTTCGAGATTGTAGAAGTGAAAAGCTGCATCCAAGCAGTCCAACGACTGAAAACCTAAGAAAGAAAATAAAAAAATATAAAAAATAAAGGAAATTTTATCAGTATTATCAACTATGTTATGAGTTCCGCGTGCAACGAGCTCGAATACGGTCGTGTCTTGAGTTTATTTCGTTAAGTGCGTAGCTGATCAAATAATTGCTTTGGTTAATTTCAATTTTACCGGTTACTTAATAATCAACACAGAATATTAAAAGTGGAACGTGCGAGTTCTTTGCGCTGCAATCTGCTGATTGCAGCGTAGACCCTAGTCTCACAAGGACAGCTGATCTACAACTTTCAATACAACAAAAATAATTCGAGACTCGTATATTATTTACGAATGCGTACATATAAAATATGAGTGATACAAATAAATTGCTACTACGACCCCCGAACATAATTTATAAAGGGAGTAAGGTATCTCCCAATACAACTGAAATGGAACACGAAAATATTACTGACAAAGACACAAACAGTCTCAAACGACCCCTAACCTCACCAGAAGACAGTGATTTTAATAAACGGTATTTATTTAGCACAGATACTCTAATTTCTCAAAATAAGTTTTACACACTACAATCTGTGAATGAAACAAACACCTCACAACCAAGTACCTCAAATCACGCTACTGAAAAACCGAAGGTCCCCCCGATATTCATACCCAATGGCAGCAACTATCAAAACATAATTACAGATATTAAATCAACCATAACAGAAGAATTTACTACCAACTACAAAGGTAAGGAACTAAAAATCAATTAGAGCAGCACAGACGATTATAGAAAGCTGACTAAGTTCTATGACGACCACAAGGTTAACTATTACACGTACAGGAACCCTGAAAACTCTAATACCTCAACAATGATACGCAATGTTCCTATCTCAATAACTGTAGAAGAGATCAAGGCAGAATTAGAACACCTAAAGTTCCCAATAATCAAAGCCACACGACTACTGAACCGCAATAAGGCCCCAATACCAATAGTTGCTATCGAACTAAGCAAGAACGAAAAAACCAACGATATATTCAATTTGAATAGACTTCAACATTGCGTAGTAGCTGTAGAACCTAGACGTAAGAATAGTGATATCCCTCAGTGCACCAACTTCCAGCTGGTGGGGCACACTAAAAACTATTGCCACTTACCCCCACGTTGCGTGAAATATACTGAGAACCACCACTACTCACAATGCAAAAAAGACAAGAACACTGACTCTCCCAAATGCGTAAACTGTGGAGGCCCGCATACGGCCAACTACAGAGGTTGTCCATACTTCAAAAAATTCCCGGTAGCCAGACCTATAAATCCTAATGCGATCATAAGAGGAAAAATCACGTCCAATGCAACTTATGCTTCAGTACTGAACCACAACCCCCATACCCCTAAACGAAACACCCCGTATCAAAATAACCAAAACTTAACAAATCAAAACCCCCCTGCGACTAACTTCCTGCAATCTATTATCGAAATAATTACCCCCTATCTTGAACAAATTAAAAATTTTATTATATCATTATTACCAATGCTCTTCCAAAATGCCAGCAAATAAACGAATTCCTATTGATAAGTTAACCCTTCTAAACTGGAACGCCAATGGTATTAAGAAACAACGATCAATACTTATCTCATTCCTACATAGGCACAAAGTAGATATCGCATGCATCACGGAATCACACCTCATCCCAAATGAAAGATTCACACTACCGGGATATCACATTTATCGGAAAGACCGACCAACAGGAGACGGGTGGGGAGGCAGCGCAATATTAATCAAAAAGAAGCTGTTTCCCCAGTCGCATTAGAGGATGTACACTTTTTAGAAGCCGTCGCTATAAATATAACAATAAACGACAACTCTACACTCCGGATTGTATCAGCCTATAAACCGCCCACAACTCAACTCAGTCAAAACGAACTCAATCAAATTTTCGTAAGCCAACATCCCACACTCCTTGCTGGTGACCTCAACTGCAAACATACGAACTGGGGATGCAGAGTGACTAACCCTAACGGGATAAAACTTAATAACCTCACCTCTCAACTGGCACTACAAGTGGCTGCACCCTCTGAATACACTTACTTCCCATATCGACATAACCAACTACCAGATATCCTCGACATTATTCTACATAAAAACCTAACTCTACCAATAACCCAGACAGTACTCACGGAACTCGACTCTGACCACCTACCAGTGTTATTCACTCTCAATTGTTCGCCTCATAACTACCCGCATCTCCCAAGACTAATTAACGGACCCATTGACTGGGAAAAGTTCCGATCTACCATGAATAATTTACTGACTTGCCCTTCCAACATAGAATCTCATGAAGATATTGACAAAGCGGTGGAATTGTTCAAAGATGTAACTACGCTAGCGACCCAACAATCAACCAAAATAACTCGAACACATCGACACCGCACAGATCAAACACCGCCCACATACATACAGCAATTAATAAATGATAAACATGCAGCACGCAGATTGTGGCAAAGAACCCGTAACCCAGCAATCAAGACCCAACTGAACAGACTTATTAGGCTAGTTAAAACTGAACTAGACCAATTCAGAATATCATCTTATCAAAGCCACATAGAATCCCTTGATCCTGGGGATCCCAATATGTGGAGGGCCACCAGAAGGATCCTAAAACAACCAATCATAATTCCACAACTCCGATCCGATGGTTGTACGTATTCGGAAGATTCTGATAAGTGCGAGATTTTTGCAGAGCAGCTGGAAAAAACTTTCACCACTCCTTCTAACCCAAATGATACTAACCACCCTGAGCAAATCGAATTAAACAACGAAGTTCCTCCCGGTACAACAAAAATTAACCCAATATCGCCATCAGAATTAAAGACGTGTATTAAGAAACTGAAATTCAAGAAAGCTCCAGGAATAGATCTTATACCCAATGCAGTACTAAAAAACCTACCAGATAAATCCATTTGTTACCTAACAGCGATATTCAGCGCATGCTTGAGAAGCGGATACTTCCCTACTGCTTGGAGAAGAGCAATAATTCTGATGATTCCAAAACCCGGCAAACAGCACCACAATCCTGCGAACTATCGCCCCATTAGCCTGCTATCCACACTTTCAAAACTTTTGGAACGAAGCATACACGCACGGTTAAGCAAATACTTGGAGACACACAACGTTATTCCAGAATTTCAGTTTGGATTCCGTAGTTCTGATGCAACAACACACCAGCTTCTTAGACTCACAGAACTAATAGAAGAAGGATTTGAAAACAAAATGCACACACTCGTTACATTCATAGATGTGGCACAGGCCTTTGATCGGATCTGGACTGACGGGCTCATTCACAAAATGATAACGACGAATATTCCAGCATACTTACTGAAGGTAATATCCTCATTCTTGTCCGCTAGGACCTTTCAAGTAAGAGTTAATTCCTTCACCTCCTCGATCCGTCAAATTAATGCTGGGGTTCCACAAGGATCAATTTTGGGACCCACACTGTTTAACATATTTATGTCCGATATTCCCTCACCATCTGGATCAAGTCTAGCTATGTACGCTGATGACACAGCGATCATCACACAAGACTATGATATTATTAACGCAGCCTCTAATCTCCAAAAGGACATAAACCTACTTAACTTATGGCTTAGCAAATGGAAGATCACTGTAAACGTAAACAAAAGTGAAGCAAAAATCTTTACGCTCCGACGGCTCCCAGATCCCCCAAACTTAATTATCAACAACACTACGATACAATGGAATCCAGTAGACAGTGCCCTGCGATATCTTGGTCTATATTTTGATAAAAAACTAAATTGGAACTTACACATTAACAAAAAACTTTCTGAGTCATACGCAAGACTGAGTTCGCTCTATCCAATAATCAACAAAAACTCGCCCCTCAAAATTAGATGTGGGACCTTGATCTACATGTCTTTGATAAGACCTATATTCACTTACGGTTGTAGCGTGTGGAGCGCAACATCTAAGACTAACCTGAAAAAACTTCAAGTCTTACAAAATAAATAAAGTCTTGAGAATGATAACTAACTCAGAATGGTTCGTCAGAAACTCACAGCTGCACAAGGAAACCGACATCCCAACGATTTAACAGCACATCAGGATAATTACAAGAAAATTCTACGATAACATCAACCAGTGCGATGGTGCTAACTTCTATAAGTTAGGTAAAAAATCAGTGCACACTAGGCTCAAACGAAAACTACCCATAGACCTCCTAAGCAGTGACAGTGAATAAACCTTTAATTAATCACAGTGTAAGCTTAATAACAATAACGAGGTGAACTCCAACATACAATGTAAAAGTGATATCAGACAAATGACTTTAGTGAGTAGTGCGTCTAGTCCCAAAAACGTATAAATGAACTCTGCCATGAATAGCAGTTTATGCTGGACTGGCATTATTAAAATTATTATGTTATATAGTTTATATGTAACCCGGAAAAATTCCTCTGCTGTTAATTCTGCCCAGGCAAGCCAAAAGATTGGACGCCCCTGGAACAGTGTACTTATCCCTGTGTTTTGTGGTTTGGTTATGTTGTGTTCACTAATTTTCAGTTTTGGTGAAAGCATTTTGTATTAGATTTCTGCGATCGCTATTTCTCTGTAGTAGGTACTTTTTTTGATAAACTCTTTTTCTTTAAATATTTGGACGGACAGCAACCTTTTTTCCTTTGATAGAAGTGTAGTGCAAATATCTGCAATGTGTATTTTCTCGCGGCATAGTAATATATTAAAATTGCCTGTATTTTGTAATGAGTGTATTAAGGTAATTAATTATTTTGTCCGATCACACAAATTCAACGGAGCTTTCTTGGCAATTGATTAAGTTGAAAGATTAGTTCAACTCATTATTATTAATATCGCAAAAAGATATCATCAGTATGTTTCCACAAAATTACTTATTTTGTAAAAAAAAAACTATTGCTTTCTCTTTTATTTCGTTTGAAGACGAACTTAGATTTTTCCTGAAACGTAACGCTATTTGTTGTAGATTACATTAAAATGTCCCCATCTGCGTCAGCCTCTTAAGTTATAATTCTAAGGGTTTCCCATATTCTACCACATGCAGATTGGTATTTTTTGCCCTTTATTGAGATCAAAACCGTAAAGACATTTCCGGATGCTCTTTAGTACTTTAGAAGACTTTACCCCAGTAAATGTATGTGTATTTGCAGTTTCCCAAACAGCATTAATTCAAAAAATTATAAGATTTACATGATTTCTTGTAGTACAAGATTAACGTTACAAAAAATATTTCCTTCAAGTTCACTGGGTTCTATTTTTATTTGCTTAGATCCATTTGTTTAAGAATGTTAGAATAATAGCTCTTATGGTAGTTTCAAAGCTTAAAGATGAAAAAAACACCCAAAAAAAGAGCTAACGCATTTTACGACGCATGGAGAAAAGTAATAAAATAATGTCTAACTATTAAAAAACGAAACATCCGATATTTAGACAGGTTACGTATGTATGTAGATGAGTACCCCGTGCTATAATAATGTAAGGGAGGTAAAATCGAAAAGGAGAGTTTAATGGGGAGGAGAAAGATGCTAAAAGAATGGGGTGGCTGGCATAGCCTTCAGACGGCTATGTCTAGAATAAGTATAGCTGTGATATGTGATGCTAGTTAACCTCTAGTAGAGAAAGCATCTCAAAATAGAGCAAGTAGAGAAGATTTACTTGAACCTAAAGTGCCTAAAGCCTCATAGTAGAAAAAATGAAGAACAATAGCAAAAGCAAACAATAGTATAATGATTACTAACCATATTCTTTCAAAAGCGTCTTTTTGATTTATACTTTCAAGTACTTAAATCGCTTTACCTTTAGGCTTAGTCTCATCTGTCTTTTATTCCCTAATAGGGCAGCTATTTTTAGTTTAAGGCAATACTAAACATTCAAAAGCTAAAGCAATTTGGGGCATTCCGAGCCTGTTTGGTGACATTTCGGAACAAATCATAACAATATAATTCAAATTAGAACAATCTATAGCAGTTTTCCGATATTTACTAATATAATTATTGCATATTTTTGGAATAGTGTTCTTGAGGTGTCAGTGTAGTCTTAGAAACATCCCAAGACAATACAATAGAAAAACGCTTTTTTATTCCTAAGATTGAAAGGTTACCGCTCCTTATTTTTGTTACCTTAAGGCAATCCAACAATCCGAGTGAGAGTTGACAAGAAACTGAATTAGATTGTCCTGTATTTTAGACACATTAACAATCAAATTAAAAGTAAATACAAATCGGAACTTTTGCGAAAATCTAAAATATTTTTCAGCTATACGTCAATAATGTTCGGCGGAAACTTTCAGTTTATTTATTCAAAACGCTTAAATGTTTTTCTATATAGATACATACTAAAAACATTTTTCACAAAAATGTGTAGGTTATACTACAAGGTTTAATTAATTATTAATACGTGATAACGTGCATCATATTTGAACTAAGGGGATTTTTAATCATCTAAGAAGTACCTATACAATATTATAAAAGCCAAGTAAGGGAGGGTGTTAAATAATTTGAAAGTGCCTGTATCTAACTTTAGCTTCCTTTTAATCCATTCAAAAGCTGGTACTTCCATTAAATATATTCACTAGACTAATCCAACGAAAAGCGTAGCTGATAACATCGCATCTCGTTTTTGACCAGCAACATCTGATACTCGAGTGGCAAACTGTATTTATTAGCAGGTAAAGTTTCAAGTAAAAAAAGCTCCTTTCGCCTTATTAAAGTGGGATGAAATCCTATGTTTTTAATTCGATTAAATCTAATTTCATTCAAAATCGTTTTATATCAATTACACAATGATGTTTTCGTAATAACATAAAATTATTAACTAAACGCAAAAGTTTCACTAATTCCTTAGGCGTTAACAAAGATCAATAGTGATTTGACGTGCGCTCGAGGAAATTTGAATTCCCTTTATGTATGCGGGAGTGAAGCACTTAGACAGCGGAACTTTGATCCGGGACGGCATCGTTATCTTTGTATTTATAACCAGAGCGCACTCGATATGGTAATACGGAGAGCAGCATCTCGAAACAGGCTTGGATTTCGCAAAATTAATTCAGATATGTAAATTTATACGCTCGTATTTGATTTGTGGCCCCAAAAAGTTAACAGTTTTATATTGAGTTGTTTTTGATAATCTTACAAATACACATGTAATTCAATTAATTCTAAAAAATTTATCATCAACAAAACTAGTTAAAAGTTTAATTTGAATCTATTAAATGTAGTTTTAAGAGGGCCTTGCTCTTTTTTGAGCATAACACCTTACTAGCAACATATTATAAGTTTTGAAACTTGAAACTAGTTTTAAGTATCAGAAAAACACGCTTGCTGAATGTTATACTCATAGGTAGTATTATTCAGTTAAAACAAGCGGACGAACATGTTATTATAAGAGTATAAAATATCATAATTAGTACCGCTACAATATCTTCCTCCTTTCTTCAGCCCATCTCTATTCATAATTTGATGAATGCCACCTTCTTTGATTTCAATTTTTTACAGTTTTAGGCTTTGTTTATCTAATTTAGTCCTGACACATTTTTAATATTGCTGTACCATCTATTAAACGACCGTCTTCTATTTTGTCTATAGTCCCATTGCAATATCCTCTTTGTTTATTTTTTTATTTATATTCATCAATTCAAGCTAGATAAACTTCCCACGCCCACTTTTGTTTCGTTTTAGATCCACTCATTAGTTTTTTCTGTCGACTAGAGAAATCGCTGTTATTTTTTTTCCTTGAAATTCAATCTGTTTCATCCACCTTGTACCCTGAACCCAAAATTTGCCGACAGATGAAGATTGTAGTCATGCTAGATTTTGATAGATAGATACAAAAGACAACACAAAATCACGACAATAAATAAGGTTATAAAGTCATTCTTCCTACCGCTACAAGGACTTTAGATCCCTACTGGTTCTGGTAAAATCCTTTGTGAAAACATATGAAAATACTATTGTGAAAAACATTGTTCTAGCAGTTTTTATGAAATCGGCGATTAACGTAGAGAATCTTCTAAGAATCAGGAAAGATAATTACAATTGAGCAAAAAGAAACTAAAAGGTATCACGTATACCTATAATGGAAATAGAAGGATGGGCAGGAAGGGCAGATGGGCCAAGTCAAAATTTGGGGAGAAACAACAAACGATTGAAAACAAATACGCAAAGAGTGAAATTAAGTACATCAAAAAGTTAGGTGAATAAAGTACAAAGATAGAAAATAATACTAAGGCGAAAGAAGATCATAACGGCACCATGCGCACTATACCCCAACTGATTTCGGGAACATATTATGAATAATAATATACATAGCATTGAATCCTTTTCTCATTAACATTGGCATTATTTATAAATTAAACATTTCCAGAGAGCTTTTTGTTGCATCAACTTTGTAGCATCTGAAAGCCCTCTTACAGAACAAAACTTTCAGTATACAGCCTCTAAAATGTGTGGACATTACTTAACCACAGATTCCTGGGCGCAAAATAAGACGATTTAACCCAACTTACCTATATCCAAATTAGTTTCATTAAGCCAGTATTCTGATTCAGAGTTCTTTGAAACAAAATTAATTTTTCTTATAACAACAAAACTCTTAGATCGATTTGGATGATATTTAGCATGACACTCCATACGGGCATAAGACATTTTTTAAGATAATAATGGTTATTATCGATAAATCACTAGTGTATCAAACATGGGTGTCACAGCCCATATTAGACAGTAACTCTTTAATGGCAAAACCGATAATTAAAATAATTTTTTTTTAACGAAAAATTCAATAGTAAACTTTTTTGCCTCCTTCTAATTTGTGATATCTGTTACGGTTTAAACACAAAAATTTAAAATCTGAGTAACTGCGCAGAACATTTCTTGAAGCCAATGTAGTCTAGTAACTTGGTAGGTATTCTAAGAAACAAATGACGAACCGGCAATTTGATAAAGTTTCTTAGTCATAAATAGGTTTATTAATAGAAATGTTCAAAGCGACCACCATTTACCTGGATAAAAAGGTCGATTCTACGCAAAAAAATTGAATAGTACCCTCTGCAATATTTCTGCATTATTTCCAATTGACCATGAAACGTTTTGTATCTTAGTCCAAAGTTTTTTTTTTTTGTTTTGAGCATTAAATAGCAAAGTGTATTCCAGTCCCACAAACACTGAGTAAGAAATTTGGACTAGGATCAAAACCTTAAGGCTTAAAATGATAATATTGTGTCATACTAATAACGGTAGTGACACAGCTTCTTTTGTAAACGAAATAACACGTTAAATTTGTTTATTTAGCCAAGACCAACTGAATCTTTCCATATATTTTGATGTTTTTATGGAATAACCGATTTGTGATAGGCTCTCATGTTCTTAAACAATATTGCACACAGACAAAGTTAAGAAACTAAAGGGTACAAGGTGGAAGTCAAAGAACCAACATTAACAAGCAAAAACGAAAATCATGAAAATATGAAATTAAGAAGAAGCAACGAAATCAGGGTAAAATAGGCAAAGATGATAAATGATAATGGAAAGTGACATTAAAAAACTATCAAAAATAGGAAGCAAAAGTAACAACCTGTTAAAAATTGCA
This sequence comes from Melanotus villosus, assembly GCA_963082815.1. NCBI lineage: Eukaryota > Metazoa > Arthropoda > Insecta > Coleoptera > Elateridae > Melanotus > Melanotus villosus. Next base: position 18,584,198 of record OY720427.1, read on the forward strand.
TCGTAAAAATTATAAATACAAAACAAAGGCTAGAAAAATGTGAGCATGGGAAAAAGTACCCAGCAGAATAAAAAAGTAAAAAGAAAACTGAAACTGAAAAATAATTGTGACAATAATGGGGACTGTGACAAAGCAAATTAACTTGAGAGGCACAACATAGAACTATTAGTAGTCCAAGAAACCAGTACTAAAGGAGGGCACATAACAGATATCGGAAAATGCGCTTTTTTTAATAGTGGAGATGAAAATAATAGACTAGGGGTTGGATTTCTCAGAAGAGATAACATACGACAACAGATAGTGGATTATAGAAGATTAGTAACAGAATGGCTTATCTAAGACCTATAGGGTAAGGCAGAAAAATTAACATCATAAATGTCCATGACCCCATTGAAAAGTCGGATGAGGAAGAAAAAGAAATTTATTATAAAGAGCTAGAACGGCTATACAGGAGGATATCAAACTACGATACTAAAATTTGTGTAGGCAATGTCAATGCAAAAATAGGAACAGAAGAAGGAACTAGGTCATATATAGGAAATAATAGCATACATACTATAACAAATAGCAACGGACAACAAGTAATTAATTTTGCAGCAAAACATGATCTCAGAGTAAAAGCAAAAAAATTGACAAGGGGACATGGAAAAATCCAGATGGAAACACAATTATTCAGATTGATCATGCCTTGATAGAAGATAAATATTACGATGTTAAAAGCTGTGAAAGTTTTGTTACTAATTCCGATCATTTCTTAGTTAAAATTAAAGTAAATCAGCAATTACCCCCGCCAGTGAATGTGACTAAAACTCAGATCAAAAGGAAATGGAATTGTGCAAAGCTGGCGAATGAAAAGGAAAGAGGTAATTAGCTGCAAGAAATAAACAATAAGTACATTGAGCAGAATAGGGAACGAAATGGGCATAGGAACTAAGTGAAAATTAATGCAAAATCGTATTAGATATCTAACAGAAACACATTTTCAGCCACCAACAAGAAACAATAATAATAATAATAATAATTGGTTTAACGAAGAGTGTAAAGAGATGCTAAAAAGACGAAAAGAGGCTAGGTTAAAAATGATATTAGAAGATACCTTAGAATTTAGGAACTATTACAAAAAAATAAGTTCTACAAAAAACTTACTTAGAATCAAAAAGTTTCAGAACAACGACATGGATATGCAAAAATGAAGACGGAAACTTAATAAGTGGAGAAATAAGAGTATTACAAAGTTAGATGGAGTATATTCAGAATATAATGAGTGCGAAGAGAGTGAATCGGAAGGACACGGTAAGATAACTCAGTCAGAAGAAAGAAGAGTAAGTAATAACCCAACATGTGAGGAATTTGAACTAGCTCTGAAACGAATGAGACGTAACAAGAGTCCTTGGAGCGATAATATTCAATTGGGGCTCATCAGAAATGGAAGTGATCGATTTGATCGGAGCTATGTGAATTGATAAAGCAAATATGGCATGAGGAATAAATGCCCAATGATTGAAACCGAACAATTATATCACCTATCTATACAAAGGGCGTTCAACTAGTATGCGCTAACTATAAACCCATATCTGTCCTAAACGTAGCGTATAAAATTGTATCAACAATTATCACTGATAAACTGAAAGAGATAGCAGAAAGTGTTATAAGTGAATATCAGTCCGGCTTTCGACTAAATCGATCAGTAACAGTTCAAATATTTCTGGTCAGACAAGTACAAGAAAAATACTGGAAGAAAAACGTTAATATCCGCACCTTGCTGATTGACTTTATACAAACTTATGACAGAGTTAGAAGAAGTGCTATTTTTAAGGAATTACAAGAACTGAACTTGCCCGAGAAAGTAATTTATCTAGTTAAGATAACATAACTGAAACAAGTAGCCAAGTTAAGGTTCCAGGGAAAGCTGTCAAATAGCTTTAATATTTCTACTGGACAAGGGGTATCAAATGACCCCTACTTTACTTAATATTAAAATAGAATATGTGACAATACAAAGTGGGTTAACACAAAACGGTATACCTACTATTTAGGAATTCCTATCAAGTCATGGCATATGTTCACGATGTTATAATATTGTCAAGGGGGAGAGAAGGACCGAAAACATGTAGGAGAAAGTTGAAAGAAACAACTGGTAAATGTGGGCTCCAAATTAATGAAGAAAGGTCTTACTATACAGGGTTAGTACCAAGTCCCGGGACAGTCGAATAACTTTGTTATTTGAAAAGTAATTTCTTTGAAATTTAGTACGGATATACAGTGTGTCCCCGGATTGAGTTCACTATAGGTATAATCGACAAAAAATTTGAGAATTTCATTTTCATATTTTGGGATTCCGCCCTGCTTGGTCTGAAAAGAATTTTAAGCAGATTTTTAGTTTTTTCAAAATTAAGACGGTCATGAAACATGTGAAAAAGCTATTTTTTATTCAGGTAAAATGCCTTTTCGGTCGATAATACGGCAAAATGTTATTGAGAAAAGTTGTTCAGAATATGAAATTATGGCTCTGTGCAAAATTTCAAAAAGATCAGCTCAAAAAAAATGTAAGTTTCTAACATCGAATTTTATTAAAAAAAGAACTTTACTAACAATTACTCTATTTGACTTCCTCCAAGGTTTTGACTTTAATCTAAGATAATAACAATCAATTGTTTGCTTTACTACGACGCGATTTTTCGTTCATTAACACAAAAAGCGGATTTAATGAAAGTGAGCTGATCTTTTTGAAATTTTGCACAGAGCCATAATTTCATATTCTGAATAACTTTTCACAATAAGATTTTGTCGTATTATTGACCAAAAACGCACTTTACCTCAATAGAAAATAGTTTTTTCACATTTTTCATGGCCGTCTTAATTTTCAAAAATCTAAAATTTCAATTTCAAATCAAAGATATCTTGACTTTGCGTTATCGGTAGTTTTTTTTGTATTGCTTTATGAAAAATTACGTTAATATTTTATATTCTGCATCCAAAAATGTAAAAATATACTGGGTGTCCCATTAAAAAAAAAATAAGTAGGGAGCATTTCCTGTTAAACAAGAAGTGAAAAAAAAATAAAATGTAATAAATAAATTTGTTAGTTTTAATTATACAGTGTGTTTCACTTTACATGAAGCCACCTACGTAACTATTTTATTAATAACGCAATTAGTATAAAATTTTTACCAGTGATAGAGGCCATTAAGACGAATCTTTTTTGTCGGAATGAAACTTTTTTAGAGTCCAAATCTAACCAACTATGATTAAAATAAAAACTAGCGTTTCAAGTAAAGTCATAGCAGCGATTAAGATAGAGCAAATTTAATTCCTACAAAAAAGATTCATCTTAATGTCATCTATCACTGGTAAAACTTTTATACTAATTGCGTTATTAATAAAATAGTTATTTAGGTGGCTTCATGTAAAGTGAAACACACTGTATATCCGTACCAAATTTCAAAGAGTTTACTTTTCAAATAACAGAGTTATTCCACCGTACTGGGACTTTGTACTATCCTGGATAATTTTAGGAAGAAATAAAAATCAGGATAAGGGGAATAATAATAATAATAATAATAATGTCTTTATTTTCCACAATTTAAACAATTATTAAATTAAGCAATACATACATATGTGTAAATATATTATATATTTATATTATACAGGGTGGGGCAATAGTGCGTCCGACATCGATAGCTCGAGTTCTATGATAGCTAGAAATTTGATTAAAAAACATAAATGAACTAGAGAAAAAAGTCTATAACCGGAAATTATTTTCGAATATAAAGGGTGGCCCAAGACGATTCTACAGGGTCACGTGACTTTTTTTTAAATGGAATGTTGTGTATAAAAGAAGATTTTTTGAAGCCTCTTCCTAGACTCTTTTCACTCCCATATTATTATTGACTATCTCCAAACCACTTGGATGTAGTGATTTTTTTTGTTCAAATAATGGCATCTGTAGATGCATATTAAAAAAATCACTACAGTCACAATTACGGGTTTTAAGAAAAAATTATGTAAGTACCAGTTAGGAAACATCTGTGCGATGTCTTTGAATCATTTTCACTTCCTAAAAATTATACAGGGTGGCAAAACATGATTTTTCAATTTAGAACTTTTTGAATTGAATTTTCTCAATTTTTTCAAATAGAACACCCTGTATATTTTTCAACGATATGATGTAGAAACTAAAAACGAACTTTTTTTGTATGTACATCCCTATGGCTATTTGTAACCATTTTCGATTTATTGGGCAATAAGTAGAAAATTCAAGGATAATCTTAAATATTAGATCGCTTTTCAAATAACTCAACAGATAAAATTATAACAAGTGATCCACATGTTGCCCATGAAAACGGCATGAGTTTTTTTAGTGAGTTCACTTTATGTTTGATTCTCGATCTCGCCCAGCACATCCATTTTTTGTTAAGATCTTACTTGTACGTACATTTTTTGATTTTTATTTTATTCGACAAACAATACACATTTATCGCAGTTACCGGTCGTCAGTTCTCATTTGTGCCAATTTTGAAATATTTGGAGTTTTCCAAAATGAATTTTAACAAAGCGGAACTTGTAGCTTGTAGACATGATGGACCCCATTTCTTTGATGGTACATTGACTGGAGCTATTTATCTTCATTTTCTGGAAAACTATCTGCCGCAGTTATTGGTGAATCTTCCCGAAAGGGTCGGAAACAGGATATGGTTTCAACAAGATGGTGCTCCACCACATTATTTAAATGCAGTAAGAGACCACCTAAATAATATCTACCCACGGCAATGGATTGGAAGAAATGGCCCCACTAAATGGCCTGCTAGATCCCCGGATCTTACAAAAATTGATTTCTTTTTATGGGGATACGTGAAGGAAATTGTTTATAAAGAAACACCAACAACAATCCAAAATATGAAGGAAAGAATAATAACTGCTTTTAGAAGTATCACACCGGCAATTTTAAGAAAAGTAGAACTCTCATTTCAATGGCGCATAGAGATGTGTGTCAATTAAAATGGGCAACATGTGGAGCAGCACTTATTATAATTTTATCTGTTGAGTTATTTTGTACTTGAATTTTGTACTTATTGCCCAATAAATCGAAAATAGTTACAAATAGCCATAGGGATGTACATACAAAAAATGTTCGTTTTTAGTTTCTACATCATATCGTTGAAAAATATACAGGGTGTTCTATTTGAAAAAATTGAGAAAATTCAATTCAAAAAGTTCTAAATTGAAAAATCATGTTTTGCCACCCTGTATAATTTTTAGGAAGTGAAAATGATTCAAAGACATCGCCCAGATGTTTCCTAACTGGTACTTACATAATTTTTTCTTAAAACCCGTAATTGTGACTGTAGTGATTTTTTTAATATGCATCTGCAGATGCCACTATTTGAACAAAAAAAATCACTACATCCAAGTGGTTTGGAGATAGTCAATAATAATATGGGAGTGAAAAGAGTCTAGGAAGGGGCTTCAAAAAATCTTCTTTTATACACAACATTCCATTTAAAAAAAAGTCACGTGACCCTGTAGAATCGTCTTGGGCCACCCTTTATATTCGAAAATAATTTCCGGTTATAGACTTTTTTCTCTAGTTCATTTATGTTTTTTAATCAAATTTCTAGCTATCATAGAACTCGAGCTATCGAAGTCGGACGCACTATTGCCCCACCCTGTATATTATTCTTCTCCACCGTAAGGTAGAAGAGGACGGATTAAGTAAGTAAGTACATATTACATATTATTCAGAATAAAAATATATGGAAAACCACAAGGTGCAAGTTCAGGCCTTATCCTGATCTTCCACTTGAACCTTGAAGATATAACAAAGAAAGAAAAAGAGATTTGATGCTTAAAACTAACTAACTACTAGTATTCTGCAAGCAACACCGCGGGATTTACATCGTTTTAACTGCAAAAAGAAATAGACAATAAAGGATCTTTCAGGTAGCTATCTGGTCTAATGAAGTAGCATTATTATTTAAGTGTTTTTATTTAGCAGCATATGAGAAAGACGTTTTTTAAAGGAGTTTGTTGGAGCAGTCTTTAGATTTTCAGGTAAGGGATTATAAATTTTTGATATTTGATATCGAAAACTGCGTTCAAAGAGAGCCGTCCTATGTTTGGGGGGCGTGATGGTATGTGGAAATCTAATGTTAATGTTATGTACATCTTCTCTGAAGGAGATTTTTTTATATAAGTATATAGGAATTTTGTCTATAATTACTTTATGATAGAGTGTAGCAGTTAATACTTTTCTCCTATTTGCCATAGATAGCCAGGCAAGTTCAGTTAACTTGTGTGATATGTGGTCGTATTTTTGAATGCCAAAGATAAGACGCATACAAGAATTCTGAACTCTTTGGATTCGATTGGAAGTATCCTGAGTGATACAGGAACCATAAATCTCAGCACAGTATGTGAAATGAGAGAGAACGAGACTTTCACAAAGAATTGTTTTAGTAGTTGTTGATAAATATTGTCTGTGAGGATAAATCAGTTTGAGATTCATGTAAGATTTTTTAACGCAATTATTGATTTGGGAAACAAATCTAAAGGAGTTGTCAATTATAAGTCCAAGATTACGAGCTTCCTTTACAATTGGTATTACAGTACCATCCACAGACAAAATAATGCTATCTTGCAATGATTCTATAGCTTTCTTATTTCCAAACAACAGGACAACGGATTTCTTGGGTTTAAGTTTCAGGGAATGCTTTTTAGAAATGTTGGCGATATTCGACAGATCTTGATTAATATCAGATAATGCGCATTTACTGTCGCTTAAACTGAAAGAATGATAAATTTGGGTATCGTCCGCATACATATGCATTTTACTAGTTTTTACATATTTACAGAAAGAGTGTGTATAAATAATAAACAAGAGAGGCCCAAGAATAGAACCTTGCGGGACGCCCCTAGTGATGTCTCTGGACTTTGAAAATCCGCTAGGCAACCTCACCCTCTGCGTTCTTTTTGTTAAATAGTTAGAGAGCAGCATGACAGAATCATCTGAGAGCCCGATGTGCTTAAGGATAGAGAGCAGCACGGAGTGATCAATCGTATCAAAGGCTTTACTAAAATCAAGTAGAACTAAGATAGACATGTAATTTCGGTCTCTGGCCGCTATTATATCATCAATGGCGTCCATCAAGGCCGTAGTACAACTATGCCGCGAACGGAAGCCAGATTGAATTGAGGGGATAATATTATGTTTATCTAAATCATTTCTAAGCTGCACATCAATTACTTACTTTTTCCATGATCTTTGACATCGCTGGGAGAATGCTAATTGGTCGCAAGTCGTTGTACTCAATAGGATTTGACACTTTCGAAATTGGTATTATAATGGCATTCTTCCAGCATGACGGAAACACGTTATGTAGTAGGCAATAATTGATAATGTGAGTGATATAAGGTAAAATAACTGGACAACTATATTTTATTATTTGTAAACTAATATCATCTGATCCTATAGAGTTGCTTTGTAAGTTATTCACGATTCGTGCAACTGTAGATTCATCAACATGTATAAAATTGAAGTCAGTTATCCCCTCATTCAATCTATGACCACCGTAATAAGTAATAAGTTCATTGCTGCTGTTCTGCGTAGCAGGGCAACTATTTAGGAGAAATTCATTTATTTTATCTGGGTTTAAAAGATTGTCGGGTAGTGTACTATTTTTTGGCTTAGTTAAATTTAATGACCTCAGCATACTCCATTGTGATTTTGAGCTTTTATTTTTGAGTTTGAATTGAAAATAGGCCCTTTTTTCATTAATAATAGCCTGAGTAGTGAAGTTGCGTAACTGTTTGTAATAATCCCAGTGAGAAGATCTTTTGCTACTTTTGAACTTTTTGTACGCTTTTTTCCGTAAAGACATAAGTAATTTGATATTATCCGTTATCCACGGGGTATTTTTTTTTTGGTAAATTTAGCAGTTTTTATAGGAGCAAATTTGTTAATTACAAGAAGTAAGTTAGAATTCAAAAAACTGATTTTCTCATCCACATCATCGTAATAAAATAATCTATGGAAAGGTATGGTTGTAAGTTCTTGATTATATAGGTCTATATCAAAATATTTAAAGCAACGGTAAGTTCTAAAGACTGGCTGAGATTCAGGTTTCAGCATGGATAGATGGCAGAAAATCATTTCATGGTCAGATAAATGTAAATTGTTGACCCCTGATTCAATAATATATTCAGTCCCGGAAGTTAATATTACGTCCAATAGCGTCGCTGAATCTTTGGTTACACGGGTAGCTTCAGTGATTAGTTGTCGAACATTAATTGATTCAATCATAGTTTTAAAGTAAATGCAATCATAAGTATTAAGACGCAGAAAGTCAATATTTACATCACCTAAACAAAGTAATTCATCAGAGATAATCATACAAGATGTGAGACTTTCCTCTAAATGATCACAGAAAAATTTAAAATTGACATTGGGGGGCTTATAAACCACACCAATTGCGAGAGTAGCATTTATCAACCGCAGGCTAATCCATAGCTGCTCTATAGCGTCGGTGGTTTCAAGAATTTTAAAGGTTTTAAAGGTTACAAATATACAAAGTAATAAAACGTATAAATTTGCGCAAATAAGCACAGTCACATACTTACGAGTGGAAATGAATAGTGGTAATAACATCAGCAGTGAAATTGATAGAAGAATATCAGCAGAGTTAAGATCGGCAGCTAGTGTTCGCTAACTGTTAACTGCAAAAAATATTTCGTGGAAAGTTAGAGTGCGAATATATAAATCGATTATTGTACCATTAGTGACATTTTGAAGTGAAATGACTCTGTGACAACAAGACATCAAAAAACTGCAAAGACGAACAAACCAGGTATTGGAAGATACCTATGAAAAACCCAATATAGTGAGTGTAGTAAAGCAAGGTCAGTTGGAGCACAGAATAAACAATTTGGGGCATGTTGGGTGAATGACTGAATCAAGAATGCCAAAGAAGGTCATGATGGAAGAACCATGGGGTACTAATTCCAACTGGACCTGATAAAAATCCTTCCAAAAGAAATGAAAAAGTTTGGCAGAAGCATTACCTAACACCCTGTATAATTAGTGAGCTTCGTATATATGAGGAGTCATCTTCTCTTTAGAAAGTCTTTTTTGATTATTTTGGATATGAGACAGCACCCAGCAAAGTTACTCATGTTTAAAAGCTCCCAGATTTCCTACAAGCCATTGTAATTTCAATGTCTGGTAATGTATCCTAATTAGACGTTACTTAAAGAGGAATTTTGTATGGCCGCACTCCAAATCCTGATGATATAAAAATATACCTCGTACTACTTGCAATGTAGTGTATGTTTCTTTTTTACAAAATAATCCAAGTTTTGAGCAAGTGTTTAGTAAGATTTCTGTTTTAGAAGGCCTTTCTGTTAGTATTAACCTAGGATATTTTGTCAAGGCTTAATTTTCCTATATTTTTTTTATTATAAAATAAATCACACATTAAGACCTTTGACATGCTTTAATTTTATGAATTAACATATTTTATTTAAACATCTAAATTTAGAAATTACCATTCAGTAGTTGATGTTCAACTGCTTTTTATTACCTTTGAATTTGAATTACAGGGGTGACTAACATTACATTTGTTTTAATTTTCAATAGTAAATAATAAAAGTATTTTATTTACTATATAAAATCATCAAAAACAAAATATTTTAAGACGAAATAATTACACGAGACGAGTCCAATCCTGAACGAAGCTCACGATTATTGTTTCATAGCGCAATGACATCCAATTATATTAGCGGTGTTGGGCAAAGGTTTCTGAAGTGCACTTACCGCGAGGAATAGGTTCTGATCGCCAAAGCAGACGAATTTACTCATTGACCCGAAACTACTGCTACCACTTCACCAAATTGTGTCTTATTCATCAAAGAAAATAACGATAAAAATAATAATTTGAAAATGAACGCCGACAACTCTTATCCAAAATAAATTTTAGTAATCTAATTATATCTATTCTATAATATTAAAAATTGATTTGGCTCTTAATACGACTACACACAAAAATTTGAGGGCACAACTTTCAATAATGAGAATAATAAAAATAACTTCGTCGTACTTTGGAAAGCTAGTAAATACAAAATTTTAACAAAAATCCAATAAAAAAAGCTCCCCTTCAGAACGATAACAGGCCATACATTAATATCTTACAAATTAACTGGGTTTAATAACAAGTAATTAGTATCATTTTTAATATGCTGTACATAATCAACCCCAACGAAGTCTGCAAGCAACACAGGCTTCTGCTTAAGTATTATTGAATGCAATATTAAACTGTACTCTCCGTGTTCAATTTTAAATTTTATTCTGAGCTTCAAGCTACGTTATTAAAAGTAGGAGCTTTATAACAAGGTTGTTCAAAGTATCATCTGTCTGGGAAATTCAGTTATTTAAATCTCTAAATACCTTCTGCATTTTATGGATGCTCTATTAAAACATATAATTTAAATAATAATTCTTGAAAGATTATTGTCAGGTTTGTCTAAAATATTAAAAGCGTGCTCTAATTATGTTATTAATAGACGTAGGATAATCATGCATTTGCAGAAATATATGCGATTGCATATTTTAGGCGATTTTAACAATAAATGCATATATTCAATGTTTTAAGCATAAATACGTTTACTTTTACTTAGTCCAAAGCCTTTCTACCTTTCAGTATAAGGCTGATTTGGGTTGGGTAGTGGTTGTTGTGAATTCCGGCTTGTCTTGCATATTTCTCTCCATATCTTCCTGTCTTTTGCTTTTGTGGTTACTCCCTCCCACTTTATGTTTCTTGCTTCTCTTGCCTCCTTTACTTCTTCTTTTCATATTTTCCTCGGCCTACATAAGTTAAAAAGGGGAAATATTTTTTGAAAAAATACAGGCAACAAAACATAAAGGTTGTACACGCCAAAATCTGGCCACAGAAAACTGTAGATAAAATTAAACCAGCATGGTTTGAGTTTAAATTATACTTTTATTAAATAAAGATACAGTGACCTAAAAAGTTAACATTAACATTTCAATGGTCAGCTGCTCCATACGCTATATTACTCACTTTTCACGAACTTGATTCATCAACTGCACTAGGCTGTTATCAACTTTCTGGGCTGCCCATTGCCCAAGTCCATTGAGACGAAAACTGTAGCTACCTCACCAAATTTCTTCTTTAATATCCCCTTTATTATTGACCAGTACAAGCTCCCAGAAGCAAACAAAATCCCCGGAAAATATGTGAACTAAATTTAAAAATTTTCAGCGGTAAAACGTTTGTCCAATTCTCAGAGCGTACATTCCCAAGCAAAAGTAACGCCGAGGTCGCGCCAATTTGTACGTCGTATTTTGCGTTGGCAGGTTATGTTTGTGTTTTGAATTTTTGATGTTAATTAGTAAATTAGTGTTTATAAAAACAGTCTTTTTCAAGACTCTTTTTTAGTGGTTTTTGAGAAAAAGGGTATGTATTATGTACACATATCTTTTAATATTAATATTTAAGTAATAATATAATTTTAGCGTTCATAACCCCAAAACAGTAAACATGCTTGTTTTAAATATCGATTTACATCGATTTTCAATAGTTTATATAATTTTAAGTAGATATTTATATATGATTTTGCAATACCTAACTCCAATTAATTTAAATGAGCACGACTTAACTTTTAAAATATCAAATTATGTTGATTTTCAGTATTTTGTAATTTTCAGGTTTAATTCGTAATGGCTAGTCAGTCGAAGAAAACTGTTCATTCTGAAGCCCGAAACATCATTAGAAAAGTTGTGGAGTTTTTTGATAGACAGAAAGCTGCTGGTGTGTGGACATTCCCCTTGGAGAAGGCAACTGAACTGGCTGCTGCGGCAACAGGAAAATCGAATACCTTCATAAAGAAAATTAGGTACATATGTAGTTTGTGAACTTTAAAGTTAATTTTTAAATGACCTATTATTTTGTATTAGGACTGAAGTTGCGACAGCTGAGCATTCAGTGCTAAAGTCTCCTTCCAAGAGGAAAAGAAGCGGAGGATCAAATAAAATAGCTTCAGACGAAGCAAATTTAGGCATTTTAAAAAGGACTGTTCATGAAATTTATACAATAGAAAAAAAAGTGCCAACGATGAGCATGTTAGTCCATAAAATGCAGGACAAGATTAATTACTCCGGAGGATAAGATACTCTAAAAAAGGCTTTATTACAAATTGGCGTTAAATTTAAAAAATGCCTCAATAAACGAAAGTTATTAATGGAGCGCAATGATATTGTTGCTTGGCGTTCTCGCTATTTAAGAAGATTACGGCAAAATGATGCTCTAGGAGAAAATAAGAAACCAGTTACTTACTTAGATGAAACATATATCCATCCATCGTATGGAGTAAGTAAGTGCTGGCAATACACCGATGAACCCGGTGTGTGCCCAGGGCCGCCGAGAGCCATGGTGGGCCCCGGGGCAAAACACTGGCAAGGCCCCCCCCCCCACATATTGTAATCTATTTTTTTTACCTACAAACTCTTCATGTTCTACTAAAATGAGTGTACTTACTAATTAGGTACTAAAAATGTTTGTAAAGAACCGTAATTTCTTTGTGAATTGCTACAGTTTTGATCTTGGCCAATTATTGGTGTAGCAGCTGAGAAAAATTCATCATTCTTAATACTAGAACACACCTACTGACCTACAACCTACAACCTTTAACATCTTTTAAGGTTTGTGAAAGTGTGAAACACAAAAAATTTTGCTAGAGGTAGAGGCAAAGTGATGGCGCGAAGGGAGGGAGAAGACTGAGAAGAGGAGGGGTGGAATACGTAGAAGCACAATATTATAATTTTTTATGTCACCGTGAACTTTAAACAAAAAATAAAAACTCTTATATAGGCCTACATAAAAAAAACTGAAATTTTAATTCTTCGTTCTAATTATTATACGACTAGCGGTGAGTACTCTGCCAGGCCCCCCCTGGGCTCGGGCCCCGGGGATTTTGCCCCCCCTGCCCCCCCCCCCCTCTCGTCGGGCCTGTGTGTGCCACACCAACAGAGCTGGTCAGCGGTATATAATCGTTCATGCAGGTGGATCTTATGGTTGTTGGCTGTTGATTTTTAAATCCCAAACAAAATCTGGCGATTATCACGATGAGATGAATCACACAAACTTTATGCAATGGTTGGAAAAGCAGTTAATACTAAATTTACCGCCTAATGGTATAGTTGTAATGGATAATGCGCCTTATCATGGTGTTCAAATTAATAAACCACCAATACAAGCGGCAAGGAAACGAGAAATTCAAGACTGGCTGGAAAATAATGGAATATCGATAACCGATGAAATGCGAAAAGCTGAACTGCTGCAGTTAGTAAAACAGTTTCATTCTAATAAAACATACTATGTTGATGAGCTCCTTAAAAAACATGGACACACTGTGCTTCGTTTGCCTCCTTATCATTGTGACCTCAATCCAATTGAATTTATATGGAGTTTGGTAAAACATAGGGTTGCAATGAATAACGTTTCGCAAAGTGGAAGTAATATCGAGAGTTTGGTACGAAATGCATTTGTGGAAATAGTTGCATCCGACTGGGACAAGCAATGCAGGCATGTTAATCACATAGCTGAGGAAATGTGGCAACGTGATGGGCTACTTGACGAAACAGTTGAAACTATGTCTTTCATGGTAAATACAGGATCATCAGATGAAAGTAGAGAGGAAGATGAATTTTAAGAAAGTGTATAGAAAACCATTTTTAGTTTTGATTTTTGATGTTGTATAAATAAATAATAATAAATTCAACAAAACCACATCTACTTATTTTTCAACAAACTTATGCATATGTATTTTATTGTAAATTTTACATGTTATTGATATAATTTCAAATAATGACGTTGTACTTGATTTTTTAAATGCTGTGTATCTTATTTACATTTAGGAATAAATCGTTTCCACACTTACTTTTACTTACCCAACTAAGAAATCACATGAAAATTGTAACTATTGGAAATATATCACGTTTCATTCCATGTACCTATTGTACACACTTTATAAAAACGTGAAATTCTAAATTCACCATCCATAAAACATTTAAATTTACCGCCACGATACTTTTTAGCCTGAGTGTACTCTTCAAAAATAGAGCCACCAGGACACGCCCCCTCAGGGACTTTGTTTGCGTCTGACAGCTTGTATTGCTCTATTGGCCTTAACTCTGGGCAGTTAGAAGGATTGCACTCCTTCGGAACTATAACAACATTATCACCCCTGTACCATTCTTTTACAGTTTTAGAGTAGTGGGTGGTAGCTAGGTCTGGCCAAAATAAAGACTGAGGCAGTTGTCTCAGGAAAGGCAAAAGTTGCTTTTGCGTTATTAACAACGTTCGGTTGTTATTAGTTGGAAGTTATTAGGAAGGGTGAAGTAAAAATTTGTAAAAACATTTGTATAAAAAAAATTTCGATTTGCCAGATTTTCTATAAAATATACAAAAAATAAATAAAATATTTTTTAGATAATTATAAACTACTTATAACCACCTAAATATTTTAGTATGCACTTGTTTTATCATAATTTTTGATTTCAGAAAATATACATTATAAATTTAACATTTTATACACCTAAACCTGTAAAAATGTATGATGATTGCTAAGAATGTTTAAAAGCACAACTATAGGTACTCACTATACACTATAGGTACGTACCTATTACAAGTTGTGTCTTACAGCAAAGAAGTTACATGTATCGAGGGAATCTCACGAACGCATGTTAACATTTTTTAAGCAAACGTTAGTAATTAGTGCTTCCTATTCCCTTTGTTTACTTTGTGTAGTAAGAATTTCAAGTTTGATTCTTGAATGAATGTGTTAACGAGTGATTCACAAGTAGATTCATCAAAGTCGGCCATGGAAGACAAAGATGGACATATACTACTACATGTCTGATATTAGTACAGAAACGCAGAAAATAGTTCATGTATTGTTTATAATTTCTGTCAGCTGTCAGCTCGTTTGATGTCATCGTGACTTAATAGCTTAATACGCTAGGGTTGCCATACGTCCGTTTTTATAACGGACTGTTATTTGAAATGTGTACGTACGTTCGGTCCGTTTTCGCAACGTGTCCGTATTTTTAGTAATTTTACGTCCTTGAACAATACAACTTCAAATTTATTGTTCGAATCCTTCCGTCACCCGTCACCATACTCACTCCGCAGTTTAAAAAAGAAATTTATTTTCTCTGTTTCGGTACCCCAGCACCCATTTTGATGCTTTAATGAGCTTCATTATTATACGATTTTTGGTGATATTTTGTTTTCAGAAATTGGTGATACTGTAATCAAACAATACACAAAATACCTAGGCAACCATTCAGTTGCTAGGCAATCAGTCAGTTGCTAGGCAACAAAAACGTCAAATGTCAAACTTCTGTCAACTGTCAAACAAAAATTACTATTACCAACCCAACTATTTAACCAAATTTCCCCAACTCGAAATTGTCAAGTATTTTTATAAAAAGAAATAATGGAAATGGAAGCCGAAACAGGGAAAATAGTATGAAAAACTCGTTACAGAAGGCAATTCGAGCACTCGTCCGTTCGGCCAGTCGCCGCTACGCGGCTCGTGTCCAAATTTCGAACCCGTGCGCGAAAACGATGCCTTCTGTAACTTGTGTTTTATTAAATATTCTATTAGACTGTGCCGAGCCTTACCGCAGTCTAGGTAAAGTAAAAAACAGTCAGTTCGCTTCGCTCTACATCCACAGAAACTTGGAGCAGCTATCAGTAGAAGACGCATAATAGGACCTATATTTTTTGAAGGGATGCTGAATTCTGATAGATACCGCCTACAAATTTTAACTCCTTTTATAAATCAGTTATTGGATGATGAACTAGCAGAAGGATATTTTCAACAAAATGGGGCTGCTCGAATACATACCACAAGAGAAAATCTTAATTTCCTTATGAAGTATTTTGAAAATCGTATCATCAGTTTAAACACGCCAATTATATGGCCTCCAAGATCATGCGACTTGACTCCATATGATTTCTTTTTATGGTCGTATCTAAAAATTCCATTTTTAATACTCCTGTTGGCGATATCAATGACCTTCGACAGAAAATTATAAACACAATCGAAGAAATTAATGATAATCCTGAGTTATTAAACAATGTTATGTGTAGCTTTAAAGGAAGAGTTAGACTGTGTAGACATTGGAGGTGGCCACATAGCACATCTTCTTTAACTAAAAATGGAAGCTTTTCCATTTAAATTTATTATAAGTGTCAAATTTTTCAATTAATTTTGTATCAAGCAACTGTAGCATGTGTATAACTAGCAAACTTAAAACGTGTTCAAATGTTTGTTGTTGTTATTCCATTACGTACAATAAAATTTAAGATAGATGAAATTGGCCCTAAATAATTAGTTTACTTTGCTGTGTATTCAGATTTATAAAATTAGTTTCAATGGCATGTAAGAAGTTCACATGTGTCAATTTAAGTAAAGACATACTTAACTTTTATCATGGCACTCTTTGATGAATCTACTTTTGAATCACTCTATATTCCGAATGTTTGACTTAAGGGGCGAACATATGGAAATAGCATAGGAAATCGTATACAATACAGATTCCTGCTTGCCGATTGAGTTGATAGGGTTGATAGTGGTACCTTTCAATCGAAAGACAAAAAAATGCGCGTAATTTGATACTATTTTATTTGAATTTGTTGCTTGTTTAAGAAAGAAATAACTTAAAAGCTGTTAAAAAAATTGCATTTTATTCACAAAACACAGATCAGCCTTGATCAAATTTGAAGTTTGGTTCTGCCAAAATAAATTTCATTTTCCGTCAGCTATCAATTCACGTGTCTGCCTAATTACTATGAATAATAATGTTGAATATTCTAATGAGAAGAGGGTATTTATTGTCAATGCATTTTATAAAATATGTATGTAGTAAATACTAAAAAAAAAAAAAATGGAAGAAATAGAGAAGCACATGGGAGGAAGTATCAGTAGAGAAGCCTGGAAAATAATATCAAATACAAGACAAAACGTACAGGAAAGATGCCGATTGCTCCTAGTAGACATCAAAGAGTGGGAGGAGTTCTTCGAGGATCTATTGCAAGAAAACAGACAACCATACATACAACAAACAACCCCCGCGCTAGAAAACCAAGAACAAACAGAAGAAATAGAGGTTGAGGAAATAGAGATAGCGCTAAGAGGAATGAAAAATAGCAAAGCTCCTGGTCCAAGAGGTATTCCAATTGAGCTTATTAAACATAGCACAGCACAAGTAAAAGAAATTATTACAGAAATATTTAATGCTTGCCTCAAAGGGGAAAGTGTGATACCCTTGGAATGGAAAAAATCAATCGTTACACCTATTTTTAAGAAGGGGAACAGGAAAAACTGTAATAATTATAGAGGCATCAGCGTGACAAGTTCAATTGGAAGACTGTATGGACGTGTAATAAAAAAAAGAATAGAAATGGAGTGGCAGGATACTGAAGAGCAAAGTGGATTCAGGGCTGGGAGGTCGTGCACGGATAATATTTTCTGCTTAAGGCAACTGATGGAAAAGCGCTCAGCAAGGAACCTAGAAGAAGGCATATGATACAGTACCTAGAAGAAAAATGCTTGAGGTGTTGCAACAAACAGCAATTAATCGAAAGTATATTCAAGCAATAAAAGAGCTCTATACCAATACAACAGCATTGGTGAAAGTAGGAAACACGACTTCCGGGGTCTTCCAGACATCGAAAGGACTATTGCAAGGGTGCTGTCTGTCACCCACCTTATTTAAAATTTATTTGACGTATGTCCTTCAACACTGGACAAGAAAATGCCGTACAATGGGGATATAAGTAAATGACTCTTACCTGTTTGCGTTACTATTTGCTGACGATCAAGTGGTTATCGCAGCCGATAAGGATGACGCCAGCTATATGATGAGAAAGCTGAAGGAAGAGTATCAAAAATGGGGGTTAGAGATAAACTTAGAAAAAACTGAATATTTAGCGGTAGGAGCGAACAGTGAGGATCTAGATCTAGAAGGAGAGTATGTAAGAGTCTGCAATGAGTTTAAATACTTAGGTGCAATCTTTGATAAAAACTCAAATTGCGACAAAGACATAGAGCACCGATTGAATCAAGGAAAAACGGCTATTAAACAACTAAACGGCATATAGTGGAGCAAAGGAATACAAAATACAACAAAAAGACGAATCTACCAAACCATCGTAGAAGGAATTGTCCTGTACAACGCAGAAGTATGGGAAATGCAAAATAGACAAAGTAAAAGAATACAGGCATTAGAGATGGACGCACTTAGGAGAAGAGAAGAAGAATATCTAGACTACAACACATTCCAAACGAAGAAATAAAAAACATGATGAGAGTAGAAAGAGATATCATAGACAGGATAGAACAAAAAAGGCTGACGTGGTACGGGCACATCCAGAGAATGGAGGAGACAAGATGACCAAAACAAATGATGCGTTATGTACCACCAGGGAGACGAAGAAGGGGAAGACCAAAAAGGTCATGGAAAGAAGGCGTGGAGAAAGCCATAAGCAGCAGGCAACTCGAGGAATAAAACGTGTATAATAGAAAAGTATGACGAATCGGATGCAGGACACGGCGAACGCTGTAAAAAACCTGTATAATAAAAAAATATATATATTAGTAGGTATAGAGCATTTATTCGCTTGTGTTAATTTGCTGGAGGCATTTTACAACTTAGTGGTGGATTATGAGGGTTAAATAGAACCATAATAAATCATTTTAACTAGACCCGACTCGAAAATTTTTACCTGAACACAGAAGAATTTACCTTTAAAATTTTAAAAGCAAATTCTTCTGTGTTCAGCTGGTATAGATAGCTGTAAACATTTTCCGAGTCCGGCCTAGTTAAAATGATTTATGATGGTTGTATTTAAATCTCATAATCCACCACTAAGTTGTAAAATGCCTCCAGCAAATTGTCACAAGTGAGAGAATCGACTATACTCCGTACTTAAAAGTTTATATTTTGTTTTATTATTATATTTGTATTTATTAAATTGAATATCTTATTGTTGAAATGCCTTGAATCTGCTATTAAGTAAGGTATTAAACCGAAATAAGTACATATTGTTATGTAATCTAAGTGATTGCATTAAATAAAATTATTTCTGAAAGCCACACGTTGGTGGGCCAAAAAATATGTAGTGATATTTAATCTTAAATTAAAAATTAAAATTAAGTTTACTTAAAATGCTTGAACTTAATGCTGCAATTGTGTGGGTGTTGTTTACGTGTATCTCAGGGTATGTATAAGGTGTTTAGTTATATGAATTATAATTGATACAATAACAATTAAATAACATGAAACTCCTGCAAAATAATGGTACACAATACCGATAAAATAACGAATCGAGTAAAACACAAAATAAATTAAATATTGCATTAAATACGTGAGTTCTCTTGAGTTTAAACTTTGAATTACAAAAAAATAATAATAAAGAAATTAATTTATAGGAATTCGAAAAGCTTGATACTTGAAAATCAGTTTTCCTCATAAATTTAACAAAATTATCTTTTGACATTAATTACACAAATAACATAAAAAAATTGCTGACTTGAAATATGCACCAAATAAAATATAAATAAATAAATCACTTAACTAAAATACTCGGAAGCGTGTCTGATTCCTTTCTTCGAGTTTGCACGTGTAGTTCGTAATAACCTTGGGACAGCTGTAGCAGTTTAGTTGGAATGGACAGTTCGTTCGGATTGCTTATGAATTTGTTGCAATAAGATCTTCACATCCATGGGTAAGTAACATTGGCACATTATTAACTTTTGTCTTTATACTTTGACGTTGTAGCATGTAATCTTAAACACTTGAAGTTATATCTGCTAACTTAATTTTGTTTGTTTTCAGAAGAATCTTCTTTATTTAAAATAAAACATAAAACATTCAAGGATTCAGGATTTTGAACTTAAAGAATTGTTTTTAACGGGTATTTATACACTTTTTATACATTCACATAAAACATCATTAAAGCTTAATCAATTTTAACTATTTATAAACTTTATTTAAATTTATTAATATAGAATTATTTAATTCTTTTACTTTTACAACCCAAAACATGACCACGAGAATTTATTAGGTTATCTTTCACTTTTTGTTTTATAACTTTTGTTTTTCTACCGCTTCATCAAAATATTCTAGAAGGATCGTCCTTCATATGTTTAAATATCGATTTTTATTTTAAAATGGAAGAGCACTGAAAATTGCGTGTGCTTACAGCAACAAATGAGTTTAGACTTTAGACTGAGCTTCACGTAAATAAACAAAAGCTTTGACCAATTAGCGAGCTTGGATTTGAATTTTGAGTCAATTTAAAAACTAAAATTAACTTAATTAATCTTAATATCTAATTAAATCTAATTATATTTACATATTTACACAGCTAAATACAAACCTTAAATTTTGGTATAAAAATTAAAATTATAGATTAAAGTTTAAAATTTTATTCAAACATCTTTTGATTCAAGTGATTAAAACTTATCTAATTATTAATTTTTCTTGATCATAATTTAAAATAGTACAAATTTTTCGTTATTTTTCTTTTGTCTGAATTCTTTTTTAGTTTTATTGTAAAATCGATTTAAAATCTCGACATTATTGATTATTTTTAAATTCTGTTTTTATGTTTAAAATTGTCTCTCAACTTTTAAATTTAGCATAAACTTAAAGCTTCTACTCGTAGTCAATTTTTGATATTACTTTCATTCTAGTTAACAGACTTTTTATATTAATAACTTTCAAACTAAAATTTCATCTGACATAACCCATCAACTTATTTACATTTGATTTAAATTTGTCACATAATTTATGATTTCTCTGATTTTCTTTCTAGCTTGGAATTGAAATTAACCACTAACAAGGAATCAACATATCCAATTCAATAACTCAGAAATCTGTAATAATGAAATTATTGACATATCCAATCTACGTCATTCGATCGACAAACCTCGGATTCATATTTTTATCTATATCATGTAAACAATAATTTTACAGTCCTTTTTTTAACAATGAATGTTTATAACAATTACCTACTTCTAAACTGATTTATATTGAAAATTTGATTAATAATTCTTATATTTCATATAACTTGTAAATCGTAAAGTGTTATCGTAGTATGTTTTATGTGTTAATATGTGTGTGAATAAATGTTATATAAATGTTTAAATATGTGAAATATCACAACAATATACAGGGTGTTTCTTAATAACATGCTAATATTTAAGGAGATTATTCTTGGGTCCATTTTGAGAAAAGAACTTTATATGAACATATGTCCTAAAGGTCTTAACTTTAGAACTACAGGGTGCTAAAGTTTTAAGAAAAAAATCTTTTTTTTATGATAACTTTGGTATGACCCTAGATATTTTTGTGAAACGTAGTACGCATCTTCTATGCATCAAACGGCATTTTCTGCTGTACAACATAATTTTATAATGTTACCGTTTAAAAATTATTCTCTTAAATGAGTTTTTGTTTAAAGTTACATAAATTGTTTTTTCTCGTAAGTGGTCTAACGAGACGCAAATGAATGAATTTTATTTTTTTATGCGAAAACCGTACGTCAAACGAAAAAAATCAAGAGACCAGATTTGCTCAGAAAGGAATGAGGATTTCAAAAATAATTTTTACTTTAAGAAAAAGCAGTGGCGTATCACTTTTCTCTTTAAAATGATTCAGTGCAAAACCCGCACGAACGCCACTGGCAAGAATAAAAAATTATGTTGTACAGCAGAAAATGCCTTTTGATGCATAGAAGATGCCTACTACGTTTCACAAAAATATCTAAGGTCATACCAAAGTTATCATAAAAAAAAGATTTTTTTCTTAAAACTTTAGCACCCTGTAGCTCAAAAGTTAAGACCTTTAGGACATATGTTCATATGAAGTTTTTTTCTCAAAATGGACCCAAGAATAACCTCCTTAAATATTAGCATGTTATTAAGAAACACCCTGTATATTTTTCAATTAAATTTTCAAAACAAATTTCGCCAGACCTCTTTCGAGAAACAAGGGGGCGCACGAATTTACTTGCTCCAGGGCGCTGAATATGTAGCTACGCCAATGTATCTTACAACACCCTTTTAAAATTTTGCACGCCTAGGCGATTTTGTTCAATAGTTTCGAATTTTTTGCCAGATTTTGGCTTGTACAACCTTTACATAAAAAGTCGACATTAAGAGAAAATTATCCTCATGAACTATACACCATTCAACAATTGCTGTTTTTTAAACGATTATTTAAATCTCCTATAATTGGCAGGACTTTTGTATGAAATGTCGTAATAGTTTTTTTTTGCTGATCCTGCACCTTACGTGCGTAAAACCATTCAAGGATTATAATTGTTGTATCCAAAGATGATACAAGTAACTTGTACAGCGTATGGTTTGGACGAAGTTGAAAAATTAATTTGAACTCGTTAGTCAAACGTCAATCAACTGATATCATCTGTTAAAAAATATTTCTTAAAGTACCAAATCGTGTGAATAGATTTAAAAAACTTGCAGGAAACCTGCCGCTTCCACATGTTCCACAATTACAAGATAGGGAACTTGGATATATTAATAATTAAATTGTTAATTAAACTTATAGAAAAATTACAATTACTGCAAAACGATGTCGAAATAAACAAACATAAGCGAATGAAATACTTTCAAAATTTATACCAAGAAGATTAGAATAAAAATAATAATAAAAATAAAACACGAAGTCTATTCCCACAAATGTATTTAATCTTACGTCTTACGCATTAACGTTTTTGTACCGGCTCCGGTACATCATCAGATGACTCCAAATACTGGAAAATCAAAGGAAGGCATTCACAATATGTTCTAGGAAAATTAACAAGTTAAATGCTTACCTGCTAAACAACATGGAAAAACATAATAATTTAATTTTGGCTTAAATATAACTTAAAATTTAAGATTATCAAAGGTACTTGATATGTAAAGGAAACCCCACAAACCGAGAGAATATGGGGCTCCTAAATATTCCATAAAGCACGCCAAACAAAATAAACTAAACAAGCTACTAGACTGTAAGATGACTCACAAAACATAAAAAAGGTGAATTTAAAGCAAAAAAGAGAAAGATTAGAATATCGACAGCAACTTGACACGTGAACCAGATAAATTCGTTTAATTAAAATCCACGAAAATGGATAATTAAAAGTATGAAATTAAATTCTTAACAAAGAAGGTTATTTTGAATACAATAATCACAGAACTGAGTATTAAACCATCTAGTTGATATAGTGGGTCTTTTATATTTTCTATTGGCCCTTACTGTAAAAAAAGAGTGATTAGTTCATAAAGTTATTTACAGTTAATTGTCATATTGGCAGCTATTATATTAAAATCTCCTTTTTAAAGTTGTATTTTCATAACAGCAAAAGATTTTCACAACCAACCCTTGCGTTTGAAATGAAATTACAAAAAATTGGGTTTAGTCTCCAAGTTTGCATTAGATGATAAGTTTCGCAAAAAACTTTCAGAAATTGTATAGGTAGACTATGTTAGTAGAATACAGTCACTTGGAGACGCCATGTTGGATTTTTAATTGGTTTTTAATTGCTTTGACCTTGGCCCCTCAGTCTGATCTTGTTTACGTAAACAACAAGTTATTTTTTACCTGTGGCATTGTAAACAAATGGTTTTTCTAATTGATTTAAAGATATTTATGTACATAAGAATCGTTATTTACGTAATCAACAAGTTACTTTTTTACCTGTGGCATTGTAAACAAATGAGTTTTCTAATTTCTAATTGATTTATATTAAATGCTATTTATGCAAACAACAATCGTTAGTTACATAAACATTTACTTCTTATTTTTCTGCAACAGTGTAAACAAATGGGTTTTCTAATTGATTTAAAGCTATTTATATAAACAAGAATCGTTAGTTACGTAAACATTTACTTGTTATTTTTCTGCGACAGTGTAAACAAATGGGTTTTCTAATTGATTTAAAGTTATTTATGTAAATAAGAATCGTTAGTTACGTAAACATTTACTTGTTATTTTCCTGTGGCATTGTAAACAAATGGGTTTTCTAACTGTCTAACTGATTTTAAAATTTTGTTTTATTTAAAAACATTATGGTGATATTCAAAATTTCCCAAGTTATACATATTTATTTTTTAGAAATTAGAGAAAGTGGCTTCAATAACTTTGTTTTCTATTTTATTTATACAGAAGTATTCAAAAATTTCCTTATGTATTGACAAAGTAATTAATGAAAAAGTATTATATAGGTGAAAATGAACATTCAATGAGATTTTTTATTGTACCTAGATTACAATTTGATTTTATAATAGGGATTGACATAATTGAACAAATTAAAATGGTTGTTGATGCTAAACAAATTTTATTAATGAAATTAAAATACCTTGGCTAAATAATGTTGAATTTATTAAAGAAAATATATCTTTAAATAACTGTTTAGTTGAAAATTTAATTGAGGATAATCAAATAGGAGAAGAATTTTTATTTATTAAAAATGAGTTATTAATACAGTTGCAAGAAAGAATTAAATTAATCAACAATGAACCAGGTTTAGCTAAAGATTATGTTCGAGAAGTAATTAAATGATCTGCCATTTAAAATTTCGATCAGCAAGAATAATCAGCGAAACAATTATTTGTGCAGCATTTTATTTTTTGGTTTAAAGAAATTAAAGAAAATGAGTTATTGTTATGTTTTCCAAATTTCAAACAAACTTTTATATTAAGAACAGATGCATCGAATTTTGCTACATCTACAGAATTAATTCAAATACAATAACTAGTATAAAAGTCGAACAACCGTTAGAATTAGTAACTATCGATTACATAAGCAATCTTATTACGGATCATAGTGGAAATAAACACATTTTAGTATTATTGGATGTATTTACGAAGTATGTAAAACTTTACCCAAGTAGGAGATGTAATACAAATCATGTAATTAACCCATTTACAGCTACTGTCTTTTTAAAAGTACAGTGACTTTTAATTCCATATTTAAATTTTGGCTATTGTTACAAAGATGGCGCTACTGTCATTTGAAAGAAGAAGAAGAGCTCTCTGTAATGTGGTTTCTTGTTTGCATGAACTCCAAGTAATAAGGTTGTGACACGTATTCCTTCAAGTCGAAGCTTTTTTGAGGTATCATGGATTATTGGAAGTAAGTATATTATTATTATTATTATTATTATTATTCTATGTATGTAGTTAGTGCAATTATTTATTGGCTGAAACTATATACTTCCATTGGCTTCAACCCACTTTTTCATAACCTCAATAGATTTCTTGGAAATTTGCCTCAAATATGCCCGCCCTTTTAAAAGGACGGTAGGATAATATGTGTACCATTCCCAATTTTAAAATTATAAAAATGTTTGTATTTTTTGCGTTTTGGATGTATTATTATTTTAGGTATAAGGTATAGTGTTGTTTCATGCTATCTAGGCAGTGTCTGTTAGTAAATAATTATGGTAATATTTTATAGACAACCTATGAAACTTCACGAGCTCTTAGAAGAACTCGAAAATTCTGATGAAATCCCAGTAATCCCAGATGGTATTATACTTTATCCACCCGAGGATGCAAACGCTATTTTAACAGATGAGGATTCTGGCGATGAAGACTATGTCACCATGAATAATTTACCAGGGGGTCAACTTCGCTCCGATGTGGAAGTAGTCATTGACCAAGAACCGTCTGGGGACGAACTTGACTCTGAGGACGACCTGCCCCTCTCGAGCTTTGTAACAAAAAAACCTAAGTTAACAAACCTAAGAAAAAACTCCTGTCATGGAAGAAACAAGATCTTGGCCCAAAGAATTTTAGGAAATTTGATGATATTTCTGGACCAACAAATTACCTAACGCCATTGCAATTGTTCGAGTTTTTCTTTGATGAGGCGACTTTATCCCTGATTCTAAATTACACAAATATGTATGCGGCTCAACATAATGCAGTGGGTGACATAAGTATTGACGAACTTAGATGTTTCATAGGAGTACTGATTATCAGCGGATATGTGGTTCTACCACGACGACATATGTTTTGGGAGAATTTGAATGATACAAACAATAAACTTGTTACCTGTGCAATTTCACGAGTTCGTTTTACTTTCATCATGAAAAACATACATTGTTGTGATAATAACAACTTAGATAAAGCTGATAAGTTTGCGAAGGTTCGGCCGCTAATGAACCTGCTAAATGAAAAGTTTATTGAATTTGCACCTCTACAAGAAAACCACAGTATAGATGAATCAATGATTCCTTATTACGGGCGACACAGTTGCAAAAAGTTTATCAGAGGAAAGCCCATAGGGTGGGGATATAAGTTTTGGACTGCAACAACTCGATTAGGCTACATAAACTGGTTTGACCCGTACCAAGGTGCATCTACAACTATGCCAGACAATTATAAAAGTATGGGTTTAGGATCTAGCGTTATTCTACAATATTCAGATGTTTTACACAGTCGCTGGCAAAATATGCCTTTCCATCTATTTTTTGACAATTTCTTTACGTCACTTCCTCTCTTGAGCGAACCTGAAAGTCGAGGTTTGAAAGCTACTGGCACGGTGCGAGAAAACCGAACAGAAAAATGTCCCCTAACTGAGGCTAAGATAATGAAAAAAACGGCCAGAGGGACATTTGAATTTGCAAGATCAGATAACGGAATTATCATATGCAAGTGGAATGACAACAGCGTTGTAAATGTTGCATCCAATTATTTACAGCTTCATCCCACCAATCAAGTGAAAAGGTACTCTCATATAAGGAGAAAAGCAAAATCAATATCGAGCAACCCGGAATTATCAAAACCTATAACGCTAATATGGGAGGAGTAGATGATGCGACCAAAACATAAGTTTATAGCGCACATCTATTCGCGGTAAGAAATGGTACTTTCCGTTGATCTGTCAGTGCATTGATATGGTTCTACAAAATGCTTGGCAATTACATAGAATCAATAGGGGGACCAAGGATCAGCTAAGTTTTAGGAGAGCATTCGCCATGAATTTACTGGAAACCTACAAAAAGTCCACGAGGAGGGGGGTTGCCAAAGCTTCCAGTTTGGCACATGAATTTTCTAGATATGACCGAATTGACCATTTGGTTATCTACCAAGATAAGCAAAGTCGATGTGGACAATGCCATAAGAAGGTGCAGTTTAGATGCGAAAAGTGTCAAGTTGCGTTACATCCAAAGGAGTGCTTCAAGTTATACCACAGCCAATAATTTTGTTAGTTCTTTAGCATGTAAGATTTATTATAGAAATTAATGTTTTTCTTTTGTTTTTGAAGCCTTAATTTGATTTTCCATTAAATAGTAAAATATTACATGTATTTTTTTAGTAGCCAATAACCCTACTGTACTTTTAAAAGGACATCCTTATTATTGAAAAAAATTAGACGCATTTGCTTGATATTCTAAAAGATGACTGTTTAAAGATGAATTTAAGTTATTATCATCGTTCAATTCTTCTGTAATCGTAAAAAAACCCTTCAGCAATATCTGGGTTAACAGCATAAAAAAATATTTAGTAGAAATAGGTAAACCAAGAAGAATTCTAGCAGATAATGTAACAATATTTTCACACTGATAGGTTCAAACAAAACTTAAAGAATTTAGAAATTCGATATTCATTTTGTAGCATACGTCATCCAAAAGGAAATCCAGCTGAACGATACATAAAAGAAGTTATTAAATACTTAGGAGTAGTAACTTTTTACGGACATAATGCATGGGTAAAATATTTACCAAAAATAGAGCAATTTATCAATGAAGTACCAAACACTGTAACTGAAATTTCACCAATTACATTAATAAAAGATTTGTTGCCTAAAAGACCTTGGAGGTCAGAACAAATAATTACCGATGTCGATCAAACAGACCACACAGAGAATACTAAAAACTAATCAAAAATATGAGCTTAAACAAATAGCAAAATTAAGAAAAGAATTAAGTTTAATGTGGGAGATTTGGTAATAGTAAAAAATTTAAGAGTGTTACAAGGACCTTAAACGTCTTGTAATAACTAACTCGTGGTCAACAGAAATGTCCTTTATTGATACACTAAAAATGGTACAGCTTAATTATTACCAGTACTTTATACTAAACATGTATACTGAGCGCCTATGTTCTCGAAGAAGAAGCGTAGGGCTAGTAGTGTCGAGTTGCTGGTAGCTGCTTGAACTCCACTTGAGCTCGAACTGAACTGAATTGAATTCACTGAACTGACTGTTGAAATGGTACGGCACGCTTGTCATCCTTGCGGGTTATAAGTTTATGCGTGAGCGGTATATGGTAGCGCCCTCCGGCGAGGGCGGGTAAAACTGCTAGCGAGGGTTGATGGTGTAGAGATGGGTGCGGTATTCTGTGCTAGAGATGGGGTGTGTTACAGACTCCCCCTCTGGATGCGATAGGCGCCTCGACGTAGGATCCAGCAACTAGTGGGTTTTCTTCCGAGGCCTCCCTCGTTTCCTAAGAGGTCGTACCGGGGTAGGAGCGTTGCTTAGTTCCCCTATGTAGCGGGTAAGGGCTGAGGTATGATAGATACCAACGTATTCTCCGGGATTCTTCGGGTTGGTTACTTCATATGAGGTAGGTGATCGTTGTCGTACTATCTCGTATGGCCCATCTAGTTTTGGTTCAAATTTAGCAGTATTGCCCTTGGTGGCGTTACTTAATGGATGAGTTGTCACCCAGACGAGGTCGCCAAGCTGGTACGGAGGTCCTTCTTGTCGGGATCTATCGGCGTACTCCTTAGCTCTGTCTCGAATGCGGATTTTCCAATAACCGGAACGCAGATCCATGGTACTAATAACGGCTGCTCTCGCGGCATGCAGGAGATCATCCATCCGCGGGAGAGGGTAATGGTCGCTGGTGGTTATCGCATTTAGTTTTCGGTAATCCACACATATACGATAGCTTCCATTGGTTTTTGGCACGAGGACAACGGGCGCAGCCCAGGCGGACTCGCATTCCTCTATGATGCCCTGAGATTCCATCTCCTTGAGTTCTTGGTTTAGATACTCTTGTTTCACCGGAGGGAGCCTATACGGAGGGCTGGCAATAGGCGAGTGTGGTCCTGTCTCGATCTTGTGTTCCCCGTACGGAGTAGGTTCTCCCCCTAGCGCGAAGCAGTCGGTGAACCGATGAAGTAAACCGGCAAGTTGCTCCCGGTGTTCCGAGGATAGCGAATGTCCTTCGTCCTCACGGAGGTTTAAGTCTTGACACTCAACCATAGCAACGTTTCCGGCGACGGATCTCGTGATCGGCGACGTGATGATAGTTAGTTCGAATCCTATGCACTCGCGGAACTACTAAAACACGTTTACGCTAACTAGCCACGGAAATGCACTATTTCGACGGTACTTTCCTGAACACTTCGCTATGCGGCGATGATGTCCTGGATACTTCCTGTATTGCTGAACACTTCGCTACGGCGATGATGTCCACTGGATACTTCCTGTATTGCTGAACACTTCGCTACGGCGATGATGTCCACTGGATACTTCCTGTATTGCTGAACACTTCGCTACGCGGCGATGATGTCCACTGGATACTTCCTGTATTGCTGAACACTTCGCTACGCGGCGATGATGTCCACTGGATACTTCCTGTATTGCTGAACACTTCGCTACGGCGATGATGTCCACTGGATACTTCCTGTATTGCTGAACACTTCGCTACGGCGATGATGTCCACTGGATACTTTCTGTATTGCTGAACACTTCGCTACGGCGATGATGTCCACTGGATACTTCCTGTATTGCTGAACACTTCGCTACGGCGATGATGACCTGGGTACTTCTTGTATTGCTGAACACTTCGCTACGCGACGATGATGTCCACTGGATACTTCCTGTATTGCTGAACACTTCGCTACGCGGCGATGATGTCCACTGGATACTTCCTGTATTGCTGAACACTTCGCTACGGCGATGATGTCCACTGGATACTTCCTGTATTGCTGAACACTTCGCTACGGCGATGATGTCCTGGATCCACCAAATTCTTCTTTCCCGAACTTACGTGAAAATTCGGCCACTGGTTTGGGCGCCAATGTTACAAGGACCTTAAACGTCTTGTAATAACTAACTCGTGGTCAACAGAAATGTCCTTTATTGATACACTAAAAATGGTACAGCTTAATTATTACCAGTACTTTATACTAAACATGTATACTGAGCGCCTATGTTCTCGAAGAAGAAGCGTAGGGCTAGTAGTGTCGAGTTGCTGGTAGCTGCTTGAACTCCACTTGAGCTCGAACTGAACTGAATTGAATTCACTGAACTGACTGTTGAAATGGTACGGCACGCTTGTCATCCTTGCGGGTTATAAGTTTATGCGTGAGCGGTATATGGTAGCGCCCTCCGGCGAGGGCGGGTAAAACTGCTAGCGAGGGTTGATGGTGTAGAGATGGGTGCGGTATTCTGTGCTAGAGATGGGGTGTGTTACAAGAGTGGCAAATAAACGGGAGACTCAATGTGCAAAATTACAGTTATCATACATAAAACCTTTCCGTATAAATAAAATAATTTTCGAAAATTCTTATGAACTTAAAGAAATAACTTCTGATCAAATTAGAGTGATATTTCACATATCAATGTTATATCCGTATATTGAAGGTTAAAAAAAATAAATTTTATTTCAAGGTAGGGTTTTTGAGGAAAATTTATATTCTTTAATTAAAATACAAATTTGGAATAATACCCTTTTAGGATGCAAGTTTTAAATATTAATTATGTAAATAAGTTAAGGTTACTATAAGTAATTTATTGTTAACTATTGTAAGACCTATATTATAGTTATTATTATTTGTTGTAAATAGTAGCCATAGAAATGTTTTATGTGTATGTATGTGAAAGGATGCTTGTTTTAAAATAAAACCAGGGAATGGGAGATTTTTGGAATAACTAGGGAAGATTTAAAAAAAATGGAAGAGAGATAAACAGCAGGTTTTTAAAACTGAAATAAACGTGAAAGACGTGTTTTAAGTTTTCCTCTGAAAACTTATAATAATAAAATAATATTAACGGAAACTTATTAATACTAATTAATAAAGAATAAATACAAGCAGGAATAAACTGATAATATTGAATTAGATTTATTGGATAAAAGTTTCAATGAAAATTGGTTAAAGAAATAATAATTAAGAGTACAAAGGATAATTGGAACAGATAATAATAAATTGGACAGGGAACTATATTTCGGTGGGACTTCTCAAAATTAAAGAAATAATTGTTTGTGAGTGTTTTTAGTTTTAGATTTGTGTTAGTTTTTAAGTTTAGAAATAAGTTATTGTTGTAATAAATCTTGCAATTTAAAAGTTGATTGAAATTACTACATTATTTACTTTTCAAAATTCAAAACGAATCCTTCAGCGGCCCCTGAAATCAAAATTTTCATTTTGAATATTTAATTTTGAATTCATAATTTTATTTAAAATAGATTCTGTTGACAATAATAATTGATAATTTGAGAGCTAGTTTGGGATATTGGATGGAGCACCTTAATTATTAAAAAGGCGGCGACCATATCAATATATTGTAATGTTACTGTTACGATTTTTTTGCTTAGCGATAAATCGTATCATTTTTTTGTTTGATTTGCCAATGTTGTTAGCGTTAAGAATTTTTTGTTGTGCTTGTTTAACTTTATTTTCAATTCTTTTCTTCAAAATTTCCCATTTTACTTGACTAATTCATTTAGCTTTTCCCTTGTCGTATCTTGTAAAGATTTTCTTTCGTTCGTGGTTCTGACAGCATTTGCTATGCTTTATTTCCATTGTGCCGGCGCATAAATCTCCATCTTTAAGCGATGCCTGGTCATTTAGTCCATTTGCTTGTCTTAATTTTCGTCCAAAAGTAAATTCTTTCTGTTTTACCGACTCTATTCTTCATATATTCTTTTGTGTGCTATTAATTTTCCATGTCTTAATTATATTTTTATATTGTTGTGAATCCATTCCTTTCTACGCACTCTGTATATGAATTTAGTAAGGTCGTAGTTCTGAGGATGAGTGTGCGCATTAGTTTCGGTGGGGCGAGTTCATTGTGTCGTACGGTGCAAGTCTCTTTGGCCGATGAAAATTCATACGAAAGAACCTATGGGCTCCGTCAAAAATTATTTTAACCTTCGATTCATTTACTTTAAATGTTCGATTGATTGATTTGAAATCTTCCGTTGATTGGATGGAACTTCGCTTCGATGTATTTCTAGTTTATTCTGATATTTAAATTTTGCACTCTCTTTGACATTGTGGTAAGTTAAACTTTTCTTTAATCTCCATTTTCTTATTGAATTGGAATTTACAGCGCCTTGCTTGGGTTATATTATATCCGTTTTCCTGTGTGGATATATTTCATATTTTAATGGTCCCTGGTTGGAGTTCTTAATTTTGCTTTAATTGCAAACTTACGAAACACGTGGGAGGACGCCATTACGTTTTGTCGCCATTCACCATGTGGTGCTGTCGATCTGGATAGGATTTCAACAAATTCTTCGCTTTCTATGTTAGATCAACACCTGCTTTTGTCGACGAATTTTAAGGGGATAAGTACCTACTTAATTTATTATTCCTTGTAATTTTGTAATTTTTGCTATTGATAATTTTTAGTATTATTAACATGTGTTTGCCACATGTTATTTTCCTGTTTAGTAAGTAATTAACTTTCGTATGTAAAATTTTGTATAGTATGATTCATTCATGAATTAGGCTTTGCTTATTAACTTTTATTCTTTTAATTTTTTTCTATAAATTGTCATTTCCCTAATTTATGGACGAATTGCTATAATTTTTTGATATTTAAAATTTTCGCTTGTCTTTCCACCTAGATATTTCTAGATGTATTTATTTTGATCTTTCGTATTAAATTTATATCTTTTATATGTATAACTATTTAAATTTGTATGTATCGTATATCAAGTCTTTAACAATTACTCTAGTCAATATGTAATGTTTCTTTTGATAATTATTTTGAACCTTGGCCTTGCGCCGTTAATTGAGTTCCGAGAAAAATAAATTGTTACTATTATTATGGCTTTTTATTATCGTTGGATAAGTTTTTCGTAACATTACATATTTCATGAATTTATTTTAACTAGGATGATGAAATTTTAAAATGTTATGAGATGAGTTATAAAATAATAAATTTGTATACAGATTTTAAAATTTAATAAAAAAATGTAAATAAATAAATAAATAAGTTAGCTAGCTAGAAATATTTAAAATTGAATTATGTACATTATTTAACATGTTAAAAATGTAATATAAAATTAGCTAGAAGGATCTGATTTAATCATAATAACTGTATTTGAAAATCAAGTAAACGAAGATGGATAAATTAACCAGGACAACGAAAATTTTATAAAAAATAATAACAGATGAAAAATTCTGAAAAACAGATTATTCAAATTTTGTAAAAGGAAAGCTTTGAATATAAATTAATTAAAAGCGAGATTATTTAAATGAAATTAATTATAGAAGATATAAAAGCCTGTTAATGGTATAAATATAAAATAATTATCATTTAAAAAAAATTAAGTGATTAAAATATTTGAATATTAAAATGTATAAAAGAAGATTAGAAGTTTAATTGGAAGAATTTGGAATGTGATGCATATTTCATTGAACTGGAAGAAGTCCGAAAGTGATGCTTGAATTGAAAAGTGAGAACATTAAATAAGAACTCAACATACGTGAGCGATT
This sequence comes from Melanotus villosus, assembly GCA_963082815.1. Lineage (NCBI taxonomy): Eukaryota > Metazoa > Arthropoda > Insecta > Coleoptera > Elateridae > Melanotus > Melanotus villosus. Next base: position 18,617,978 of record OY720427.1, read on the forward strand.
TTTTTAGTAACATTAAATTAGATTCTATTTAGATAGGGAATAGTAGGCAATTTATGTGTACTAAATTTATAATCAACAATCTGTTAATAAATCTGTATTACACTTTTGACTTGAAATTATTGATACAAAATTAACTGAATTTAATTAAGAACTTAAATAAATCCCAAATTAAGAACCCCATCAACCCCTAAGAGATACTGAGTTAGCCGGAGCTTAAAATAAAGGTAAAAGTAATAAAGATTCTGTCAGGGTAAGTAAATTTGAAAATTGTAATTAACTTAAAAAGCTAAAAGAAGAAAACCATCATAGCATTTTTTGGCATTTATCAATAAAGAAACCCACCATAGCAATATATATTGATATAATATCAAATTGAATAATAATTTCGTATATAAAAATGCAGTTTAAAAAAATAAATAAAAATTGTTACATTAGCTAAATTGGATTTTAAATATTAGTTGTAGAAATTGTTAATTGTTGTATATTATTAAATTATATGTTGTTGTTATGGTAAAGTATGAATGTGATGAATGTATGAACGTTATTTTTTAAAAATGAAATAATAAAACACCAGGGAAACGGGAGGAAAGAAAGCAATTTATATAAATAAACAAGTTGGTATTTTTGAATTGAAAAGTGGAACGTTGGAAAAGGAATTGCTCCTCTAAATTGAAATCAAAATATCAATTTAAAATATAAAATTAATTAATTTTAATATGATTAATAAAATGGTTGATTTATAAGAAGAATAAAAAATAAATATTAAACTTGAAGTGTATGTATTGGAGGTGATTTTTTAATTGAAGATAGATAAGTTAAATTGGAAGTGGATGTAGAACAAATAATTAAAACTAATTGAATTTAGAGTTGACAACTGATATTCAAGGTATACGGAAAATAGAATCAAACTAAGAGTGGAACCAATCTGGAAGAAGGATTAAATCAAAAAGTGCTGGACATAATCATAATTTTGGAAAAAGCGTGTGAGTGTTATTTAGATATTAATATAATTTTAAGGTAGGGAAAGATAGGGATATTGTGAAATAAAACTGTATTTTTGAAAATGTTTGAATTATTATTATTTATTTTGAATTTTTTGAAATTTAAAACGATTTTTTTTACTGTGGGCTATTTTTTGAAATTCAACTTAAAAATAAAAGTTGCCAATCCCTTAGAACGACTCTAAGATAAGAGAATATCTAAACTAAATTAAAAGCATTAAATCATATCGATAATTTATAGTATGGTAATTAATTAAAAAGTTGGTTATCACAATAATATACTGTTGTGTATTTTGAGCATAAAACATTTTAAATAACACTAATACATCCATACAATAAACACAAACAAGTTTATACACTTTATGAACATTTTATTAACACAATTTTACATACATCAAGTATATAAAATTGAATACCAAATTGATTTTTGATGTAAAATCATTTTATTGATTGTTTACGATTTATTAATACAAATTAATTACAATAAAGCAAATATTAACAACAATTAAGTTATAAAAACGATATTTAAAGTTGACAATGAAGGATAGAAATTCAAATATCCAGATATTTATTTCAATTTACAGTACAAAGCTGATTTTTCTTGATGAAGTAGTCTTTTGGAACACTTAGATCAGTTTATTGTGCTAGAAATAATGATTAAAGTTAAAATCATAACGTATTATCTGAAAAAGGTAAATTTCAAGGACAAATGTATGTGAAAAATAGAAAATTATAAATTTCTTATTTTAAAAGGTTGAGATAAGGTATAAAACATAACTAAAATGTTTTAGAGCATATAAGATTTAATTTTGTCAAGAATTTAAATACTAAAAGCAAGAATTATTGAAATTATCAATAAAAATGTAAAATTGAGTAAACGTCAGATTTCAAATGCAATTATCAGTCAAACTGATAATTTTAGAGAAAATTGATAAGAGACAAAATCTCATTATTTTGTCATAATTAATATAATTACATAGTTTTTAGTTTAGTTATTAATAATTTTGAAAAATAGGTAAATCAAGTAGAGTTTTAAACCAAGAACGAAGTAAAGAAACTTTTTCTTTAAAGTTAAGTTTAAATAGGTTTAGTTTAAATAAAAATTTAAATTAAAAGTTAAGTTTAGTTAGTATAAATAATTTTCATTTAGTTAATAATAAATTTTGATTAATAATTAAGCGTAAATAAGTAATTAAAGTTAAAGATGGTTTGAAAATTGGCTAGATTTATTTATTTTACTTGGTTTTAACAAAAGAAAATACGGCAGTTGCTCGTAAAAATCCATTGGGGATGCACGTATCTAAAACGCTCCCAAAGTTTGTTATTATGACGTAGTAGAGTTCTTTTGTTTTTATTCTAGAACAATAAGACAGATGAATATCGGGTAGCAACTGAAATGTGTGAAACAGATATCACGTGATCTAAGAATGATTTAAATTAAAAGTGTAAAATGAAGTGAATTAAAATAAACAAAACCAATTAAAATAAATAATAAGAAAGTACTAGTAAAATTTACTAATAATAAATAGTCGTAAAGAAAATTTGAGTGTAATAATAACAATAATATTTACATTTATGTAAACGTTGATAATTAAACCAAGTGGGTTATTAAATAAATGTAATGTGAATTTTCTTCGTTGAAAATAAAATTAGTTAAATTGTTATTTGAATAAAACATCGTTTTATTTACCTACGTATTTGAAGGGTAATCCTTAATCTAAAACAAGGAACCTGGAAATTTAAACAGTGATTAATTAGTGAAATTTAAACAGTGATAAAAATTATAAAGACAAGTAAAAATACAAAGACTTACCATTGAGAGTGTTGGGGTTGGAATTCATGGGCATCAACGCAGAACAGCTGATTATCAATGCAGCTGTGCCAAACTTCGACCTTCACCAAGATTTACCCGGATTTTAAGAAGTCACCAGATAAGTCAATTAAATAATTTTTTTTTTGTGTTTTTATAAAATTAATTTGAATTTTGATTGTTGTAATTGTTAATAAGGTAATTTTTATAAAGTCAGATTAAATATTGAAAATTTTATGAAGTAATTGTTAATTCGAAACTTGATGAATTTTTATTGTGAACGTATGATTTTAAATTTATTCACTATTCAGTTATCAAAAGTTTATTTGTCAACATTAAATTATTGCAATCTTTTGAATCCTAACTACAGCTAGAACCCATGTAAAAAACTTAAATTGAGCTTGTTATGAATTTCGTTCATGTATTTTGGAATGTGATGAATTTGTTGTTGGTGTTTGTTTTTTGCAGGTGGTTTAGATACGGAATATTTATTTGGTATTTGGTTTTATGTATTCACACACACATCTGCACACAACACATAATAAGTTCAATTAAAATGTATGTTTTCAATCAGAGAACATAACATATTTTTGGAGCCCAGTAATGTGGGGCATTTCAGAGGTAATTAATTATTTTGGCTGTCCCAACGTGTGGCGAGTTCGAGACAAGTTCAATAAAATTGTTCTGTGGTCACCTTGATTACACAACATAAATTTGGCGCCCAAAGTCGTGTGGCTGTGTTATTCTGAGGGTTGCATATTCATATTTAATTTGATTTAATTACTATTGTAAAGTTATATGAAGAAATTTTTGCTTCATACGGATAAGAAAATTTTAAAGCATAAGAAATCCAAAAGTGTAGGGGAAAAACCTGAGTGTGAATTCGAAAAGATGGCAGGTAAAAAAGATAAGGCAGGTTCTTCGGAAGAAAAAGGTGAAAGGGGGAAAATAGAACCTACATTTGAGGATAGAATGATGGAAATGATGACGAATATAAATTTAAAATTAGACAAAAATAGTGAAGATTTAAATAGTGTAAAAACAGAAATTAATTTAAAATTAGAAGAAAATAAGGATGAAATTAATTTTAGGTTAGACAATTTGGTTATGGAAAATAATGATCTTAGCTCAAAATTAGAAAATGTAAATTGTAAAATAGATGAAAATAGTAGGGAAATTGAAAAGTTAAATAATAAAATGGACAACGTGAATACTAATTTAGTAGATAGAATTGAAAAACAAGAAATTAAATTTAATAACAAATTACAAGAATCTATACAAAAAATTAAAAATGAATTTTATAGTAATTTAATAAACAATGAAAAACAAGTACAAGAACAAAAGTTAGAATTAGTTAATTTCAAAGATGAAGTACATGTAGCAATGGTCAAAAATGATAATGAAGTAGTAAATATTAAATCAGAATTAGGAGATGTTAAAACTAAATGTTGGGAAAATAATAACATGATTGTAGAATTAATAGGGGAAATTAAAAGTAATTTTGAAGATGAAAATATGAATGATGTAAGAGGGGAGAATAATAATGATTTAACTTTGAAAGTAAACGGTATAAATAGAGAATTAGGGGGTAATTTTGAAAAGAAAAATAAAAACAATAAAAGGTCCAAACATAAGGGAAAACATAAAAGTTATAATGAAAGTAAAAATTATAATGAGGACAAAAATAATAAAAATAAACGCAAGTATGAGTTTAAAAATAGGTATTTTGTTAAATACAAAATAAGGTATAAGAATAATTTCAAAAATAAAAATTACAAGAGTAATGTAAGAAATAAGAAGGGTAAAAATAAATCCAAAAATAAGACGAAAAGTAAAAGTAATAAGAGTAGGAATAATTTTGATAATAAAAATAAGTTTAGATTTAATAATCAGTATTATTCTAAAGATAATGATAGGTATAATAATTTTAGAAGAAAATTTCATAATAGATTTAGGAATAATTATGTTAAGTTTCAACACAGAAATTTTATTTATCAATATGATAGCCAACGAAGGTTAAAAAATAGTTTGTTGGTAGGATTCGCCTATGATAGGGAATCAACCCCTAAAAAGAAAAAGAAATTAATTTAAAGTTAACGGAGATTTAATGTTGACGACTGCAATGAAAAAGTATATTCTAAAGTATTAATATTATGTACAGTTAAAGTAGTTAAGTAAAGTTAAAGTAATTATTTAAAGTTAAAAATAATGATGTAAATAAAAATAGTTTAAATGATAGCTTATTATGAGATTTGAAAAGTAAAAACTCTTTATTTACCTAGTTTGCCATGAATAGGAAATTTTGAAAATAAATAATGAAAATAAAGGATTGAAAATTTTAAAGATTTTAAAAAACAGTAATATTTTAAATAAAAAGAATTGAATTTAATGACAGGGATGACAGTAAAGTGATATAATAATTGGAAATAATAGGAAATTTTAGATTAATTGATACGGATAAAAGAACGGTTGATTATGAATTTTGATATAAAGTAGGAGAAATATAATTTTAATAATGATTTTGATTGATTGAAATAGGAAGTGAAGGTATAAGAAAGGGGGGTAAAATGAATAAATCTACGATGATATAAAATAATAATGAAATATAAATAAATCTACGATGATATAAAATAATAATGAAATATGAATAAATCTACGATGATATAAAATAATAATGAAATATAAATAAATCTACGATGATATAAAATAATAATGAAATATAAATAAATCTACGATGATATAAAGTATAATAATGAAATATAAATAAATCTGCGATGATATAAGGTATAATAATAATGAAATAAATAAATCTACGATGAAATAAATATGAATATAATAGGTATGAAGTTAGATATTGGGGGAAAAGATATTTAAGAAAGGTAATAGAAATCATTATTAAAAAAGATTAAAAAGGTATTGAATAATAAATCATTGATTATAAAGATTATAATTTTGAGTTAAAGCTAGTAAAGAAGGTTCTTTTAGAAGTAAAAAAAAAAAAAAAATATCCAATTCAACGTGTGTATTAAAATGAAATGAATAAGAAAAGGTTAAAGTTTGTTAGAAAGTAATTTGAGAAAGTAGAAAAGTCAATTAATTATGGTAAATCCTGTTGATTAAGTAAAGAAAAGAAAAGTTAATGTTATTACAAAATTAAAAATTTTGAAAAGGCAAAGTAAGTAGTTGATTAAAGTCAAAGTATTAAAATTTTGAAAATAGGTAAATAAATGAGATAAGAAAAGGCAAATAAATATTAAAAAGGTAAATAAGATATTGTCAGTTAAGAGGGGGATGTGTAAATATTATTTATAAGTTAGGAGTAGATTAGAGAAGTTTATAGGAAATAAGATTTGAAAATATTTTATTAATAAGCAAATATATGAAAAGTAGATCATTTATTATAAATCAAAAATTTGGTAGTTCTTATGAATTAAAATTTGTAGATTCAGATAGAATAAGAGGTAGATTTAACATTCAAATGTTACAACCTTATGTTGAAGAATAAATATAAGTCTGTAATTATTCAGAATAATTTTGAAAAATTTACTTACCAGTTAATATTTTTGAAAATTCTTAAGAGGGGTAAATGTTGTGTATTTTGAGCATAAAACATTTTAAATAACACTAATACATCCATACAATAAACACAAACAAGTTTATACACTTTATGAACATTTTATTAACACAATTTTACATACATCAAGTATATAAAATTGAATACCAAATTGATTTTTGATGTAAAATCATTTTATTGATTGTTTACGATTTATTAATACAAATTAATTACAATAAAGCAAATATTAACAACAATTAAGTTATAAAAACGATATTTAAAGTTGACAATGAAGGATAGAAATTCAAATATCCAGATATTTATTTCAATTTACAGTACAAAGCTGATTTTTCTTGATGAAGTAGTCTTTTGGAACACTTAGATCAGTTTATTGTGCTAGAAATAATGATTAAAGTTAAAATCATAACGTATTATCTGAAAAAGGTAAATTTCAAGGACAAATGTATGTGAAAAATAGAAAATTATAAATTTCTTATTTTAAAAGGTTGAGATAAGGTATAAAACATAACTAAAATGTTTTAGAGCATATAAGATTTAATTTTGTCAAGAATTTAAATACTAAAAGCAAGAATTATTGAAATTATCAATAAAAATGTAAAATTGAGTAAACGTCAGATTTCAAATGCAATTATCAGTCAAACTGATAATTTTAGAGAAAATTGATAAGAGACAAAATCTCATTATTTTGTCATAATTAATATAATTACATAGTTTTTAGTTTAGTTATTAATAATTTTGAAAAATAGGTAAATCAAGTAGAGTTTTAAACCAAGAACGAAGTAAAGAAACTTTTTCTTTAAAGTTAAGTTTAAATAGGTTTAGTTTAAATAAAAATTTAAATTAAAAGTTAAGTTTAGTTAGTATAAATAATTTTCATTTAGTTAATAATAAATTTTGATTAATAATTAAGCGTAAATAAGTAATTAAAGTTAAAGATGGTTTGAAAATTGGCTAGATTTATTTATTTTACTTGGTTTTAACAAAAGAAAATACGGCAGTTGCTCGTAAAAATCCATTGGGGATGCACGTATCTAAAACGCTCCCAAAGTTTGTTATTATGACGTAGTAGAGTTCTTTTGTTTTTATTCTAGAACAATAAGACAGATGAATATCGGGTAGCAACTGAAATGTGTGAAACAGATATCACGTGATCTAAGAATGATTTAAATTAAAAGTGTAAAATGAAGTGAATTAAAATAAACAAAACCAATTAAAATAAATAATAAGAAAGTACTAGTAAAATTTACTAATAATAAATAGTCGTAAAGAAAATTTGAGTGTAATAATAACAATAATATTTACATTTATGTAAACGTTGATAATTAAACCAAGTGGGTTATTAAATAAATGTAATGTGAATTTTCTTCGTTGAAAATAAAATTAGTTAAATTGTTATTTGAATAAAACATCGTTTTATTTACCTACGTATTTGAAGGGTAATCCTTAATCTAAAACAAGGAACCTGGAAATTTAAACAGTGATTAATTAGTGAAATTTAAACAGTGATAAAAATTATAAAGACAAGTAAAAATACAAAGACTTACCATTGAGAGTGTTGGGGTTGGAATTCATGGGCATCAACGCAGAACAGCTGATTATCAATGCAGCTGTGCCAAACTTCGACCTTCACCAAGATTTACCCGGATTTTAAGAAGTCACCAGATAAGTCAATTAAATAATTTTTTTTTTGTGTTTTTATAAAATTAATTTGAATTTTGATTGTTGTAATTGTTAATAAGGTAATTTTTATAAAGTCAGATTAAATATTGAAAATTTTATGAAGTAATTGTTAATTCGAAACTTGATGAATTTTTATTGTGAACGTATGATTTTAAATTTATTCACTATTCAGTTATCAAAAGTTTATTTGTCAACATTAAATTATTGCAATCTTTTGAATCCTAACTACAGCTAGAACCCATGTAAAAAACTTAAATTGAGCTTGTTATGAATTTCGTTCATGTATTTTGGAATGTGATGAATTTGTTGTTGGTGTTTGTTTTTTGCAGGTGGTTTAGATACGGAATATTTATTTGGTATTTGGTTTTATGTATTCACACACACATCTGCACACAACACATAATAAGTTCAATTAAAATGTATGTTTTCAATCAGAGAACATAACATATTTTTGGAGCCCAGTAATGTGGGGCATTTCAGAGGTAATTAATTATTTTGGCTGTCCCAACGTGTGGCGAGTTCGAGACAAGTTCAATAAAATTGTTCTGTGGTCACCTTGATTACACAACAATACATATATTGTTGTGATATCTACACACATTTAACATTTATTTATTCACACACATATACAAATTTACATACAAAAACTGGCATTCCGATTACACAATACTAATTTATAGTTATACGAAATATAATATTTTTATCAAAAGATACTCTGTGAATATGGTAAAACAGTTAAAAAAAATTAGGGGGAAATTGATTAAAAGAATATAAAATATCATAAAAAATCAAGCCTTTATTTATACCAATAATCATGTACATACAATAGTAATCACATAATACAGAAGAGCTCATTTGATAATTTCCTACAAACCAAGATCCACTTGATGGAGCTTTTTCTTCAGCACGATAATAATTAACAGAATTCCATCCATAGGTAACTGAACTATTACTACTTAATATATTTGTTAAAATTAGATTAGTTTGTAAAGAGGGTTTTGCTAATGGAATCCATACGGAAAGATAATTTATTGCATAATTAATTTCAGCATTTACTGGTGCGTGTAAAATATTTTTAATTTTATTTTTACGTAGTTCAATTTTAATATCTCCATTTAATACCTTATTAACATCACGGGCAAATCGAAAAATACTTGATAACGGAATAAACTTAACAATTGTTTGATTATTTTTTGTTAAATGCAATTGTTTGAAAAAACCATTATTATATTCAGAATTTTGTTTAATTTTCGATTCAAAAGAATCTAGGCTATCTTCTACTACATTCATTTTTGAATCTTTATTATCATCCTTGTACATTAAGGGATTTATGTTTGTAGAATCAGCTGTATCTAAATACCAAAACAATTGTGATCCAGTAGTATCTGACACATCACCAGAAAATTCTGTTAAATTTAATATTAAGGTAGTAATTCCAAGAAATTCTATCACTTCCATTTCTCCATTTTCATAATGTATTCGAGCTTGATTAAAATCGTTTATTCCATTATTTGACACAGTTGCAATATTATTAGTATCACCTTCTATTTCTGATTTGACATATAAGGTATGCTTTATTCAAATGTTTCCAACCTGGCGTAGTAATATTTATTTCATAGTTTTCTAAAGTTTTTACATTTACATTTAACTCTCTTACTTCATAATAATTATATTCTTCAGTAGATTCATCGCTTAAAGGTGGCTCATTAATTTTCCAAAAATCGCTGGTTACCTTTTCTAATTCAATTTACTTAGAAAAATAAAGCGGTTCGAAGAACCGAGATACGCCCCCGGCATAAAAAGATGGTTAATAATCACAATCATCACTATGAGATTTATTGCGCCAATTAATATTCTTAAAAAAGTCTAAAAACAGTTTTTTATCTCGTACAAATTCTCTAATTAAAAACATTGATAATTCTTGATAATCAATAATTTGAACCCAATCAACTTTATCTTTAAATTCTTTTATAAAATCACTTGTTAGTTTTTGATATTGTGATATACCTTTCCAATCAACTTTATCTTGAAACTCTCTAATGAAATCTTCTGATAATTTTTGATATTGTGATATACCATTCCAATTAACTTTATCTTGAAACTCTCTAACGAAATCTTCTGATAATTCTTGATAACATGATATTTTATTCCAATCAACTGTATCTTGGATTTCACGGACGGAGTCTTCTGATAATTTTTGATATTCCGAAATCTTTTCCCAATCAACTTTATCTTGGAATTCTCTAATAAAATCGTCTGATAGTTCTTGATATTTCGAAATACAATACCAATTAACATTATCTTGAAACTTTTTTATAAAATCTTCAGGTAATTTCTGTTCAGCTGATATTTTAGATAATTTCTCAAACAACTCTATTTTTGTTTCCATTTATTACGAAAAAAAATAAAATAAAAAAATTTAATAGGTCCTATGCGTATGATCAACATTTTGTATTACAACAATGATTTAAAAAAATTTTTTGATTCTTTACTTAACCTCTTTATTCCAGCTCCCTTTAAATGCTCACTTAATGATTTTTCTTTCATTTTTTTATAAATAGGATTCAAAATTTCTTCTTTATAAGCAGCTAATGGTGGTGATTTTTCATATAGATACTAAATTTTTTACACCAGATGTTACGCCTGGTATAATAGTATCTTTATTATTTCTCCATAAAGGTTTTAATATTTTGTTATATGAAAATCCAAAAGCCGGCATTGCATATTTTTTCATAGTTTGAAAAATATTTCCACCTCTTATTTCTCTATGATATTTTAACCCAAAACCATACTGTTTGGGAAAACGTTGTTTCCTTCGAACAATAAGTGCCATTTATTAGATAATAAAGTTAACAAATAAATAAAAGTAAATTGGATTATTTAAATGATAAGGTTTTTCTTTCGAATATTTTTCCTGCAAGCCTGCAAGCCAAGTTGGTAAATTCATTACATATTGATTATAATTTACGGAAGTATTTACTCTTTCACGTTTTATATAAAAATATAGAATATCAAACTCATTAATACTGAATGGTTTTAAAATATCTATTTTCTCATTTCTATTATTTATAAGACGTAAATCTTTGTTCTTAGCCGTTGAGCAGAATTTTATAACTTCAACTTTTATAAGAAACATAAGTGATTCTAAACCATTAAAAGAAAATGATAACCATGGTTCATCATTAATTGAATTTTCCTTTATTTTTCCAATAAACTGTAAAATAGAATAATTACTTTTAATCAATTGTCCTTTGTTAACAGCATCATAGCTATCAATAGCATCAGCAACTATTTTTTTTGAAAATTATGATCTACTGCTGGTTGTAATATATTTATTAAGCCGGAGGGGTATTCTGGCCTTTTTAGACCTTCAATTATATTTCCTGGATTTAATCCTAATTTTAGGTTATTTAAATCACTGCGGAGCAGTTCGAGAGCTTTGCTTGAATCATCATTAGTTTTCTTGATCTTTTCGTTTGCACTTTTTATTTCTCTTAGGAACATTTCAAATGTGAATAAATCTAAACTAGATTTTAAGTTTTTTATTTCTTTTTCAATTTCTATGAATTTTCCTAAATTAACTGCATCATTTGAGTTCTCGGGTCATTTTACATTAACTAATTTATGTCCACTAATATCATAATCTCCGTTTTCAGTAAGGTTAAATCCTATTCCAGGGTGTCCCTTTGTTGATATATTTCTCTTATTTCTATCTTTTCTTAGAACATATGTTGTCATTTATTATAGGGAAAAATGGGATCAAAATTAACCCTATATTTCATATTTGGCTTTTTAAGATCAATTGTTAAACAATTATATCCTGTGATATTATTTGTATAATATTCTTTAATTTTTTTATCTACACCTTTTTCCTTAAATATTAAACTTACATCATTACCATCACAAGAAGGATATAAAGAAAGATAATTACATTGTAATCGAATTGTTTTAGGTACTCTAAAATAGTCTTGTGTTAGGTAAATTAAAGATACATTCATTTTTCTTCCTCTTATTGATAAATTACTAATTTTCTTTTGGTCCTTTTCAGTTACAAAATCATCAATAACTATCAAATTTTGATTATCTCTATCTAATTCATCCACATCAATAATATCTTCTGGATCTGAAGAAAAGTAAGATTCAATTTGTTTTTGAATTTCCTCATCTTCTAAAATTTCTTGTAAAAGCAGCTAATACGGTTCCCCCAAATCTTTGGCATATAAGTGAAATGTGTCGAAGGATAAATATCTTAATACAAGATTCATTTCTAGATTTATTTTTCCTGATCCACTAGGTCCTACTATAATCAATATAAAAGGCCATTTCGGTGCTAATTTATTCATATTGTAATATTTTCTTTCATTTGCTTTAACATGTTTAATTTCCATTTATTTAGAATATTAAAGTATTTACTGTTCATAGTGAAAGGTATATGGATTCGACCAAGGCATCAGTGTCTGTTATGATAGCCGGATCAGCTGCAGGGCATATATCACCACCATACGTTGTGTATAAGTCGCTACATTTATATGACACATGGACTGAAAATGGCATACAGGGTGCAAGATATAATCGGTCTAAATCGGGGTGGTTTGACATTACAATATTTGAAGACTGGTTTTTTCAAATTGCTCTGCAATATTTCCGACAATAAGATGGGCCAAAAGTCATGATGGGAGACAATTTGTAAAGCCATCTATCAGATCGAGTAATGAGTGCCTGTAGAGAATATAATATTAGATTTATACTATTGCCCCCTAACTCGACACATTTATGCCAGCCTTTGGACGTGGCATTTTTTAAGTCAGTCAAATCTGCTTGGAGAGATGTTCTACTTAATTGGAAACAAAAAAGGTTGTATTCCAAAGGATCAATTTCCAAGATTATTAAGACAAACTCTTGAAAAAGTAAAACCTGAAAATTTGGTGGCAGGATTCAGGGCCACAGGGATATATCCTCTGAATAGAGAAGAAGTGCTAAAGCGACTGCCAGATTGGTGCCAAGCACCTTTGAATCAAGATGCTTTAAACAATAGTTTCGCGGACTTGTTACAACAGACTCGCTTTTCAGATGAAAATAAGCAGATTAAACGCAAAAAGAGATTAGATGTAACAGCAGGAAGAAGTGTATCTTTACATACAACTGAAAAAGACGAAGCAACAAATGTAATAGAATCTGAAGAAGATAATAACAACACAAAAACATTTTCGAGAGCCACCACTTCACAAGAGAGCGACACCTCGCTCTCGGATAGACACATGTCTGTCCATGATTCAGAATCCGACAATTGGGATGAATTTAATTTAGAACCAAATGCATACAATGAGGGAGATTATATATTGGTTCAATTTATTCCTGAAACGAAGAGACGTCAGGCCGTAATGTATGTTGGTCGTGTCCACGAAGTTTTACAAGAAAATAATAAGAATAATTTATTGTATTGTAAATTTCTAAGAGCGGCCGTAGGTACAAAATTGCCTAAAAATAGCTTCAAATATCCAGAAATAGATGATTTATCAATTGTCGATATAACTCAAGTAAAAATGAAGCTACCCGCACCAAAATCGAAACGGGGAATTTATACATTTCCAGGGCATTTTAAACTATCGTAACATGTTTTGTAAAAAATTATTTTTTGTTTTTCAGTTAGAAATATTAGTTTTGGTTTATTTTTGGGTCAGTTTATGTTTATATTTTTTTATATCTAGTCGCATTAGATAAAGTCAGGCACTATGTTCCTATAACAATAAGTTGATTATGTTAATTTTTGTATTTTTGAATTAAACAATCTAAATAAATGCATTTATTTAATTTAAAATAGCCTTACCCCTACCAATAAGATAGCCAAATATTTTTTTTACATATTTCGTGTTGCAACTCAACGAATACGTGCTCCTAAATATAAGTACTACCGAAAAAAGCCACGTGTTGCAAGTATCCACATTTAGGTGTCTAACTTGCAACACCCTGTTTTTTTATTTTTTTTTATATTAAATATTAATTTCGTTGAAATATTTTATTAAAATCGGATAATAGACCACAAGACTAAAATTTTGCTACCAATGCTGTCAAATTTGACAAAAAAATAAAAAAGTTATCGACAAAATAATATTGAAAATGTTGCAAGTAACCCTATCTTACGGTATGCTTCATCGTCGGTTTCATAGTTTTCCAACTCAGAAATGGGGTTGGGGTTCAATAATTTCATAATGTCTTGGACTCCCAAATTGATAATGTGCGCAAAGCAACGAAAATGATTATCCTCATTGAAAATAATATTTTTGTCAGCCAACATCTTAGACAGTTCAAGTGTGAACGTCGTATTCGAAGCTGCGTTATCCAGAGTAATACCCTGTATTTTTGATTCAAGTTTATTGTCCCTTGCAAAATTGAAAAACATATTGGCTATGTCTTGACCAGAATGAAGGCCCCGTGATGGAACAAAGTCAATAACAATAGACCGTAGTTTCCACAAATCATCTATACATATATAATGTATAGTTATCCCATAATAATAATAATAATAATAATAATAATAATCTTTATTTTCCCTTTTTTGACAGAACATACTGTATAGGAATGGTCAACTTATATAACATAAAAAGGACATGACTACAGAGAAGAGAGAAAAAAAGAAATATTAACAAGTAAAACTATTGAATATATCTAGAACAAACACATATCTTGTATGCTACATATCACAGTAACAAAGTCAACTGACATTAGAATGAATTATTTATTATTCTAGAAATTCTTCTACGGAGTAGAAGGTCTTTGAAATTAATAATGATTTTAGTTCTTTTTTAAAGGATATCAATGTTTTACATGACTTAAGATATACGGGAAGTAAATTATACAGACGGAGACTTAAGCATCTAGGTGACATATATGCTACTCGACATTTACTGAAAGGTACATAGTAGTTGTTCTTATATCTAGTGTCAAACATATGTAGATTTTTATTTTGCAAAAAGGTATCTTTCTTATGAAAAACGTAAATACAGAGTTCATAAATGACAAGAGCGGGCAATGTTAATATCTCAAACTTTTTGAATACATCTTTACACGTTTGTGTTGTTGGAAGTTTGGCAATACATCTAATTATTCTTTTTTGCGCTAAGAAAACATCTGTGCACATAGCTGAACAGCCCCAAAAGCAAACACCATATCGAAGACGAGATTCAACATGTGCATGGTAAAACATTAATAATTGACGATCATTGAGTACAGTTTTGAGATTTTTTATTACGTAGGCTAAAGAATTTAATCTGGTTATGAGGTACTCACAATGTCGCTTCCAATTTAAATTCTCGTCTATGTACATTCCTAAAAATTTAACAGAGTTAGCTGTAATAATGTTTGTTCCATCAATTTTGAAATTTAAGCCAGTAATATCTTTCTGCCTATTATGAAATCTTATTGCATTAGTTTTCTCAGCGTTAAGATAGATACGGTTTTCTCGGAACCAATCATTCAATTTACTTAACACACTGCAGCATTTATTTTCTAGTACAGAATCATTCTTATCTGAAACAATCACAGATGTATCATCTGCGTAAATAGTAACATGAGCATCTGGGGAGAGATTGCTTAATTGATTTATACTGCCTTCCAAAAAAAGTGCAACACCTTGAGGCCGTGGACCAATTTTATTCAACTTTTCACAGAATATGTGTTTCAACGATACAAACAAATGATTAGATTTTGAAAACCGTAACACTAAAAGTTTAAGAAAAAATCAATAATGCGTAGGTCCTCCACGATTTTCCCGACACTCATTAACTCTACGAGGCATGCTTCCAATCAAGTGGTCTATGGCCGCTTGTGACAAGCCATTCCATGCGTCTTGCAAGGCCATGCGGAGATCTTCTAAGTTGTTAGGGGGATAGCGTAATTGCCCCACCTTTCTTCCCATCATATCCCGCACATGTTCGATAGGGGACAAATCAGGAGAGCAAGCAGGCCATGGAAGTACGTCAACGTTGGCATCTTCCAGGAACTGCATTGAAGCCCTTGCCGTATGAGGTCGTGCATTGTCCTGCTGGAAAATAGGGTTGTTGAGACCTTGAAGGTATGGAAGACAAACGGGCTCCAGCACACTCGCGATGTAAGATGCAGCTGTCAAAGTGCCCTCAATGAATACCAATGGTGACCTGCTTCCATGGCATATCGCTCCCCAAACCATTACCCCAGGTGTACGGGCAGTGTGTCGTTCGGCGAAAAAATTGGGATTTTGCCGCTCCCCACGAAAACGCCTCACCCTCCCACGGCCATCATGAGCCCAAAGACAAAAGCGAGACTCGTCGCTAAAGAGCACCCGTTGCCAATCTTGAGCCCAGTTCCTCCTCCGTTCATTGCACCATTCCAGTCTACGGGCCCGGTGATTAGGAGTGAGGGGAAGAGTTAACAGAGGAAGGTACGAACGTAGCCCAAAAGAACGAATTCTTCTATAGACGGTGCTTGTTGAGATCGGACGTCCTATTGCTGCAACCCACTCGTTTCCCACTGCTCGTGTTGAGGTAAATCGGTCTCTGACAGCCACTACTCGAAGACGTTGATCTTCACGTACAGTGGAGGCTCTAGGACGACCAGACCCATTTCGTCGACGATAATTGGCCTCCTCGTTCCATCTTAGCCACCATCGCATAACAGTCGCTGCATTGCAACCGATTTGTCTCGCAATTCCGTGAAAAGAACTTCCTTGATTTTTTAGGGCAATAATCTGGCCCTTCTGGAAATCAGTCAAATGATGGTACTGTCGAGGTTGACGAACTCTAGGCATTTTAACACTGTTGTAGTTCACTGTATCGTACTTATTTTCAAAAATGTGCAGATAACAACCAGGAAAAACACAAAACAATTTGTTTTCTTGTATTGTTACCAAGGTAAAAAACAAAAATAAAACGGCTCCTAGATATCTGAAATTTTAATCATTTGTTGGTATCGTCGAAATACTTGTTCTGTGAAAAATTTATGAAAATCGGCCAACGGCCTCGAGGTGTTGCACTTTTTTTGGAAGGCAGTATATATTGTTGTGTAATCAAGGTGACCACAGAACAATTTTATTGAACTTGTCTCGAACTCGCCACACGTTGGGACAGCCAAAATAATTAATTACCTCTGAAATGCCCCACATTACTGGGCTCCAAAAATATGTTATGTTCTCTGATTGAAAACATACATTTTAATTGAACTTATTATGTGTTGTGTGCAGATGTGTGTGTGAATACATAAAACCAAATACCAAATAAATATTCCGTATCTAAACCACCTGCAAAAAACAAACACCAACAACAAATTCATCACATTCCAAAATACATGAACGAAAATTCATAACAAGCTCAATTTAAGTTTTTTACATGGGTTCTAGCTGTAGTTAGGATTCAAAAGATTGCAATAATTTAATGTTGACAAATAAACTTTTGATAACTGAATAGTGAATAAATTTAAAATCATACGTTCACAATAAAAATTCATCAAGTTTCGAATTAACAATTACTTCATAAAATTTTCAATATTTAATCTGACTTTATAAAAATTACCTTATTAACAATTACAACAATCAAAATTCAAATTAATTTTATAAAAACACAAAAAAAAATTATTTAATTGACTTATCTGGTGACTTCTTAAAATCCGGGTAAATCTTGGTGAAGGTCGAAGTTTGGCACAACTGCATTGATAATCAGCTGTTCTGCGTTGATGCCCATGAATTCCAACCCCAACACTCTCAATGGTAAGTCTTTGTATTTTTACTTGTCTTTATAATTTTTATCACTGTTTAAATTTCACTAATTAATCACTGTTTAAATTTCCAGGTTCCTTGTTTTAGATTAAGGATTACCCTTCAAATACGTAGGTAAATAAAACGATGTTTTATTCAAATAACAATTTAACTAATTTTATTTTCAACGAAGAAAATTCACATTACATTTATTTAATAACCCACTTGGTTTAATTATCAACGTTTACATAAATGTAAATATTATTGTTATTATTACACTCAAATTTTCTTTACGACTATTTATTATTAGTAAATTTTACTAGTACTTTCTTATTATTTATTTTAATTGGTTTTGTTTATTTTAATTCACTTCATTTTACACTTTTAATTTAAATCATTCTTAGATCACGTGATATCTGTTTCACCACATTTCAGTTGCTACCCGATATTCATCTGTCTTATTGTTCTAGAATAAAAACAAAAGAACTCTACTACGTCATAATAACAAACTTTGGGAGCGTTTTAGATACGTGCATCCCCAATGGATTTTTACGAGCAACTGACGTATTTTCTTTTGTTAAAACCAAGTAAAATAAATAAATCTAGCCAATTTTCAAACCATCTTTAACTTTAATTACTTATTTACGCTTAATTATTAATCAAAATTTATTATTAACTAAATGAAAATTATTTATACTAACTAAACTTAACTTTTAATTTAAATTTTTATTTAAACTAAACCTATTTAAACTTAACTTTAAAGAAAAAGTTTCTTTACTTCGTTTTTGGTTTAAAACTCTACTTGATTTACCTATTTTTCAAAATTATTAATAACTAAACTAAAAACTATGTAATTATATTAATTATGACAAAATAATGAGATTTTGTCTCTTATCAATTTTCTCTAAAATTATCAGTTTGGCTGATAATTGCATTTGAAATCTGACGTTTACTTAAATTTACATTTTTATTGATAATTTCAATAATTCTTGCTTTTAACATTTAAATTCTTGACAAAATTAAATCTTATATGCTCTAAAACATTTTAGTTATGTTTTATACCTTGTCTCAACCTTTTAAAATAAGAAATTTGTAACTTTCTATTTTTCACATACATTTGTCCTTGAAATTTATCTTTTTACATAAATACGTAATGATTTTAACTTTAATCATTATTTCTAGCACAATAAACTGATCTAAGTGTTCCAAAAGACTACTTCATCAAGAAAAATCAGCTTTGTACTGTAAATTGAAATAAATATCTGGATATTTGAATTTCTATCCTTCATTGTCAACTTTAAATATCGTTTTTATAACTTATTTGTTGTTAATATTTGCTTTATTGTAATTAATTTTTATTAATAAATCATAAACAATTAATAAAATGATTTTACATCAAAAATCAACTTGGTATTCAATTTTATATACTTGGTGTATGTAAAATTGTGTTAATAAAATGTTCATAAAGTGTATAAACTTGTTTGTGTTTATTGTATGGATGTATTAGTGTTATTTAAAATGTTTTATGCTCAAAATACACAACATTTACCCCTCTTAAGAATTTTCAAAAATATTAACTGGTAAGTAAATTTTTCAAAATTATTCTGAATAATTACAGACTTATATTTATTCTTCAACATAAGGTTGTAACATTTGAATGTTAAATCTACCTCTTATTCTATCTGAATCTACAAATTTTAATTCATAAGAACTACCAAATTTTTGATTTATAATAAATGGTCTATTTTTCAAATATTTACTTATTAATAAAATATTTTCAAATCTTATTTCCTATCAACTTTCCTAATTAAATCCTTCCTAACTTATAAATAATATTTACATCCCCCTCTTAACTGACAATATCTTTTATTTACCTTTTTGATATTTATTTGCCTATCTCATTTATTTACCTATTTTCAAAATTGTAATATTTTGACTTTAATCAACTACTTTGCCTTTTCAAAATTTTTAAATTTTTAATAACATTAACTTTTCTTTTCTTTACTTAATCAACAGGATTTACCATAATTAATTGATGACTTTCTCAAATTACTTTCTAACAAGCTTTAACCTTTTCTTATTCATTTTATTTTAATACACACGTTGAATTGGATATTTTACTTCTAAAAGAACCTTCTTTACTACCTTTAACTCAAAAATATAATCTTTTATAATCAATGATTTATTATTCAATACCTTTTTAATCTTTTTTAATAATGATTTCTAATACCTTTCTTAAAATATCTTTCCCCCCAATATCTAACTTCATACCTATTATATTCATATTTATTTCATCGTAGATTTATTTATTTATACATCATTATTATACCTTATATCATCGTAGATTTATTTATATTTCATTATTATTTTATATCATCGTAGATTTATTTATATTTCATTATTATTTTATATCATCGTAGATTTATTTATATTTCATTATTATTTTATATCATCGTAGATTTATTTATATTTCATTATTATTTTATATCATCGTAGATTTATTCATTTTACCCCCCTTTCTTATACCTTCACTTCCTATTTCAACATTTATTTCTGTTAATTTAAAATCATTATTAAAATTATAATTCTCCCACTTTACTACAAAATTCTCATAATTAACCGTTCTTTTATCCGTATCAATTAATCTAAAATTTCCTAACATATTAATTGGAAGGAATATATCACTTTACTGTCATCCCTGTCATTAAATTCAATTCTTTTTATTTAAAATATTACTGTTTAAAATCTTTAAAATTTTCAATCCTTTATTTTCATTATTTATTTTCAAAATTTTCATTCTTGGCAAACTAGGTAAATAAAGAGTTTTTTATTTTTCAAATTATCATCATAAGCTATCATTTAATCTATTCTTATTTACATCATTATTTTTAACTTTAAATAATTATTTTAACTTTATATAACTACTTTTACTGTACATAATTTTAATACTTTAGAATATACTTTTTCATTGCAGTCATCAACATTAAACTTTCCGTTTACTTTAAATTTTATTTCTTTTTCTTTTTAGGGGTTGATTCCCTATCATAGGCGAATCCTACCAACAAACTTCTGTTTAACCTACATTGGTTATCATATTTATAATTAAAATTTCTGCGTTGAAACTTAAGATAATTATTCCTAAATTTACTATGAAACTTTCTTCTAAAATTACTATACCTATCATTATCTTTAGAATAATACTGATTATTAAATCTAAACTTATTTTTATTATCAAAATTACTCTTGCTTTTATTACTCTTACTTTTCGACTTATTTTTGGATTTATTTTTATCCTTCTTATTTCTCACATTACTCTTATAATTTTTATTTTTCAAATTATTCTTATACCTTATTTTGCTTTTAATAAAATACTTATTTTTGGAATCGTACCTATGTTTGTCTTTATTATAATTTTTACTTTCATTATAACTTTTATGTTTTCCCTTATGTTTGGACCTTTTATTGTTTTTATTTTTCTTTTCAAAATTACCCCCTAATTCTCTATTTATACCGTTTACTTTCAAAGTTAAATCATTATTATTCTCCCCTCTTACATCATTCATATTTTCATCTTCAAAATTACTTTTAATTTCCCCTATTAATTCTACAATCATGTTATTATTTTCCCAACATTTAGTTTTAACATCTCCTAATTCTGATTTAATATTTACTACTTCATTATCATTTTTGACCATTGCTACATGTACTTCATCTTTGAAATTAACTAATTCTAACTTTTGTTCTTGTACTTGTTTTTCATTGTTTATTAAATTACTATAAAATTCATTTTTAATTTTTTGTATAGATTCTTGTAATTTGTTATTAAATTTAATTTCTTGTTTTTCAATTCTATCTACTAAATTAGTATTCACGTTGTCCATTTTATTATTTAACTTTTCAATTTCCCTACTATTTTCATCTATTTTACAATTTACATTTTCTAATTTTGAGCTAAGATCATTATTTTCCATAACCAAATTGTCTAACCTAAAATTAATTTCATCCTTATTTTCTTCTAATTTTAAATTAATTTCTGTTTTTACACTATTTAAATCTTCACTATTTTTGTCTAATTTTAAATTTATATTCGTCATCATTTCCATCATTCTATCCTCAAATGTAGGTTCTATTTTCCCCCCTTCACCTTTTTCTTCCGAAGAACCTGCCTTATCTTTTTTACCTGCCATCTTTTCGAATTCACACTCAGGTTTTTCCCCTACACTTTTGGATTTCTTATGCTTTAAAATTTTCTTATCCGTATGAAGCAAAAATTTCTTCATATAACTTTACAATAGTAATTAAATCAAATTAAATATGAATATGCAACCCTCAGAATAACACAGCCACACGACTTTGGGCGCCAAATTTATGTTGTGTAATCAAGGTGACCACAGAACAATTTTATTGAACTTGTCTCGAACTCGCCACACGTTGGGACAGCCAAAATAATTAATTACCTCTGAAATGCCCCACATTACTGGGCTCCAAAAATATGTTATGTTCTCTGATTGAAAACATACATTTTAATTGAACTTATTATGTGTTGTGTGCAGATGTGTGTGTGAATACATAAAACCAAATACCAAATAAATATTCCGTATCTAAACCACCTGCAAAAAACAAACACCAACAACAAATTCATCACATTCCAAAATACATGAACGAAAATTCATAACAAGCTCAATTTAAGTTTTTTACATGGGTTCTAGCTGTAGTTAGGATTCAAAAGATTGCAATAATTTAATGTTGACAAATAAACTTTTGATAACTGAATAGTGAATAAATTTAAAATCATACGTTCACAATAAAAATTCATCAAGTTTCGAATTAACAATTACTTCATAAAATTTTCAATATTTAATCTGACTTTATAAAAATTACCTTATTAACAATTACAACAATCAAAATTCAAATTAATTTTATAAAAACACAAAAAAAAATTATTTAATTGACTTATCTGGTGACTTCTTAAAATCCGGGTAAATCTTGGTGAAGGTCGAAGTTTGGCACAACTGCATTGATAATCAGCTGTTCTGCGTTGATGCCCATGAATTCCAACCCCAACACTCTCAATGGTAAGTCTTTGTATTTTTACTTGTCTTTATAATTTTTATCACTGTTTAAATTTCACTAATTAATCACTGTTTAAATTTCCAGGTTCCTTGTTTTAGATTAAGGATTACCCTTCAAATACGTAGGTAAATAAAACGATGTTTTATTCAAATAACAATTTAACTAATTTTATTTTCAACGAAGAAAATTCACATTACATTTATTTAATAACCCACTTGGTTTAATTATCAACGTTTACATAAATGTAAATATTATTGTTATTATTACACTCAAATTTTCTTTACGACTATTTATTATTAGTAAATTTTACTAGTACTTTCTTATTATTTATTTTAATTGGTTTTGTTTATTTTAATTCACTTCATTTTACACTTTTAATTTAAATCATTCTTAGATCACGTGATATCTGTTTCACCACATTTCAGTTGCTACCCGATATTCATCTGTCTTATTGTTCTAGAATAAAAACAAAAGAACTCTACTACGTCATAATAACAAACTTTGGGAGCGTTTTAGATACGTGCATCCCCAATGGATTTTTACGAGCAACTGACGTATTTTCTTTTGTTAAAACCAAGTAAAATAAATAAATCTAGCCAATTTTCAAACCATCTTTAACTTTAATTACTTATTTACGCTTAATTATTAATCAAAATTTATTATTAACTAAATGAAAATTATTTATACTAACTAAACTTAACTTTTAATTTAAATTTTTATTTAAACTAAACCTATTTAAACTTAACTTTAAAGAAAAAGTTTCTTTACTTCGTTTTTGGTTTAAAACTCTACTTGATTTACCTATTTTTCAAAATTATTAATAACTAAACTAAAAACTATGTAATTATATTAATTATGACAAAATAATGAGATTTTGTCTCTTATCAATTTTCTCTAAAATTATCAGTTTGGCTGATAATTGCATTTGAAATCTGACGTTTACTTAAATTTACATTTTTATTGATAATTTCAATAATTCTTGCTTTTAACATTTAAATTCTTGACAAAATTAAATCTTATATGCTCTAAAACATTTTAGTTATGTTTTATACCTTGTCTCAACCTTTTAAAATAAGAAATTTGTAACTTTCTATTTTTCACATACATTTGTCCTTGAAATTTATCTTTTTACATAAATACGTAATGATTTTAACTTTAATCATTATTTCTAGCACAATAAACTGATCTAAGTGTTCCAAAAGACTACTTCATCAAGAAAAATCAGCTTTGTACTGTAAATTGAAATAAATATCTGGATATTTGAATTTCTATCCTTCATTGTCAACTTTAAATATCGTTTTTATAACTTATTTGTTGTTAATATTTGCTTTATTGTAATTAATTTTTATTAATAAATCATAAACAATTAATAAAATGATTTTACATCAAAAATCAACTTGGTATTCAATTTTATATACTTGGTGTATGTAAAATTGTGTTAATAAAATGTTCATAAAGTGTATAAACTTGTTTGTGTTTATTGTATGGATGTATTAGTGTTATTTAAAATGTTTTATGCTCAAAATACACAACAATATATAAGATAAACAAAACTGGTCCGAGAACCGAACCTTGCGGGACGCCTGTATTTATATTTACGCTTGATGAAGTAACTTTACTTATCACATTATTTTCTACGCTGGAGATGGAGACAAACTGTTTCCGATTATTTAAAAAAGATTTCAACCATTTTGAGGATTAATCAGTGATACCGTAGTTGTTCAGTTTAAAAATTAATAAATCGATATCGATGCAGTCGAATGCCCTGCTAAGGTCACAAAATATTCCTACAGGGCATTCGCCCGCATCAACTAACGTAGTAATTTGATCGTAAAACGAATTCACAGCCGTAACTGTTGATCTACCAGCTAAAAATCCGTGCTGATTGGCAGACAAAATCTAATTTTTATTTAGGAACGTACTTAATCTGTTTAAGAAACAATATTCAAACACTTTTGAGAAAACTGGTGTTAAAGTTATGTTTCTGTAATTTTCCATTTCTTGCACATTCCCTCTTTTATATATCGGAATTACCTTGCCAATCTTTAATTGTTGCGGAAAAGTTCCAGTGCAGAAAGAAAGGTTTACTAGGAAAGTAAGTTGGCTTGCTATGATGTAAAGAACCCTTTTAATTATAAAGGAAGGAATATCGTCAACTCCAGACGATCTCTTATTTTTTAATTTATTACTTAAAAATTCTCGTAGTTGGTTTTTTTCATAAGGGTACAATTTTAAAGTTTCCGTGAGGTTATTTGCAGAATTTGCAATATTACTATTATTATTAACTGGGATTTTATTAAGAATACTTAATGGCGTATTTTTAAAGGAGTTGTTAAAGGCGTTGGCCACATCAATAGGGTTTTTAATTAAAAGTCCTTCCTGTTTTACAGAAATATTTTCAAAAGATTGGTTTTTAATATTGCATAATTCTGATATGACTTTCCATGCAGTTTTAGTAGAACTGTCAGATTGAACAATTTTATTCTGATAATGTTTTCTTTTAGTGTACCTACTGCACCAATTTCCTGTGACACATCTTTGCTTTTTTGTAAGCATTTGTCAAAGCAGGGTGTACACGGCTATTTACATACAAATCTTTTAATTTTATACTCGACACTTTTACTTCATCGTTTATCCAAGATTTACTGTTATTCTTAGCGGTAATAAATTTTTTTAAGGGAAAACAAAGGTCAAAATAGTGCAGAAAGATTCCATGGAAGAAATCAAAGGCTAAATTAACATCATTGAAATTATACAGATTTGACCAATCCTCGTTTAACAAAGATTGTTCAAACTTACATACATTAGGATCAGTAAATTCTCTCCGAAAGGATGATAATCTGTTACTAACTTTATTACAGCTTATATTATCTATTTCAAAAAGTACTGTTTTGTGATCGCAAAACGACATTGTCAATCACGCACAGCAGACCGTTGCCAGGGTAATTGGTATAGATATGGTCAATAAGGGTACATGTTGAATCTGTTATTCTTGTTGGCCAGTTTACAACATTAACAAGATTAAATTCCTTTAGTAAGTTACATAATTTTTTATAGTCGTGTGGGCAATTATAACAGTCAATGTCAATCCCCACATAAAATGATTCTTGCTTTTGGGTTAAATACAAAATTTAAGATATCAACTAATTTATTGAGAAAGAACTTTAAATTTCCAGAAGGGGATCTATAACACGTTAAAATAACGTGGGAATTGTTTCTGTGTGTTACATAGGATAAAGCACAGACTTCAAATTCCTTATCTACGAAAAACTGTTGAACATCGATGTTTGTTATTTTGCATGAATTTAAGGGGTTCTTGATCCATATTCCAACCCCTCCACTTTTAAAATTGGTTCTAAAATAACTAGTGAAAAGTGTGTAGCCTTCAAAATGTAAATTTTTAACTAGATCCACATTTGCACCGATTTCAGTTAGACACAAAAAATTCAATTCAGAGAATTGATGCATGTCCAACAATAAGTCGTTTATTTTATCACTATTTAATGTCTGAACATTTAACAATAATAAGTTGGGCTGGAATACTAACTGTTGTTTTCCTTTACCTGTTTTCGGAAGAAAAAACGTCTGATGCAGGCGTGATTTGGCCACTTGGATGGATCCATCGCCTTCCTAAAGTTATCTTCAGAAATTGTAACTTTAAAAGACGAATAGATTTGCGGGTTTAATGATGTTAAGAGTTCACACTTAACTTCCGGAAATTCAGGCTTCAAAAATTCCATTAAGTTTTCACCTTTAGTTTCCGGTGCAAGACGACTTACATGAAGAGTTACTACTTTAGGAACGCCCTTTATATTTAAAGACACAGAGTTTGTACTATTGCTTTTTCCTACAACTACCGGGTTTTTTTACGGCGATTTACTACCTTCGTCCAACCATCATTTGCAATGTTAATTGCGGGGATCTTTTTTATCTTCATTGAGATTTATGATTGCATTACATTTTGCCTGAGCTTCGGCTTCCATGATTGCTACCGACACTTGCTTGTTTTCAATAAAATGTTGTTCCTTTTTGTTACTTAAATTTTCGTTCCTGGTTAAGATAGATTTGTATTTATTGGTACCTTCATTATCAGCAACGTCTATTTTTGTGGAGCCAGGTAGATGACCGTATTTATAGGATTAATAGGATTTATTTGCGATGGAAGTCCAACAAACCACTGTGAATGAGAAGTTTGAAGTATTTTCTTGAAGTACGGTTGCAAGTGCTGCCTTATAAGCAGCAAACCTCTCCATGGTTTTTGTTTTTAAGCTGCTTCTCTTGGGCAGTGTGATATTCTTATTAAGAGATTTAAAGAACTCTTGAGTGTCATCAAAAAAGCTAAATAGAAGATCCCATCCAATCCACACATTTTTCTTCAAATACTTTTTGTGACATTGGCTGAAAAACAAAAGTTCTTTTCAAGTAGATAGGCCAATTAAATCAGACATCGAACACGAAAATATGTCTGGACAAATCGGGACCAGCACAAATCGCTTTGTTTTGGGAACCTATAAAGGAGACTTATGTTGCTCCGAAAAAGAATACTGGCATAATCAGTTATTAACAATTTTGTAAACAAAAAATACGGTTTTTTTTTGTTTTTCGTAAATATCTCGAAAACTAAGCCAGATAGGGCTGCAAACTATAAGTCCCTTTTTTGTAGAGCGTAAAATTATCTACAAAACTCACCGAACACATTCGTCGTCAAGTCATTGGTATAGCTTCTATGCGCCGTCACAAAGTTCGAACTTCGAGTCCCGAAAAATGTGTATTTTTTTGTAGATAATTTTACGTTCTACAAAAAAGGGACGTATAGTTTGTAGCCCTGTCTAGCTTAGTTTTCGAGATATTTACGAAAAACAAAAAAAACGCGTTTTTTGTTTACAAAATTGTTAATTACTAATTATGCTAGTATTCTTTTTCAGGGCAAAACGAGTCTTACTTATAGCATTCCAAAACAAAGCAATTTGTGCTGGTGCTGGTCCCGTCCTGACCAGACTTATTTTCGGATTAACATAGGAAAAATGTCTAGTATGACTGGCCTAAGATAGATTGGAGAATTTCCTATCGCAAACAAAGAAGGAGACACTATAAAAAATTAAACTCTAAGAAATCTTATGTTTTTTCCCTTGTTATATAAATATCAAATGGTTTCGCCTTCGATGTTTTGTAGAGAGACTAAAGTTAGCCGTAGGGGTTGAAGTTGTATTTGTTTAGAATTCTGTCTATTTTTAGTGGGATGTACATGTACACGTCATCAGATTTCGATTGGTATATTTTGCTTATCGATAAATTGCACAGAAATAGACGCAATTGCTATGACGCGAAAACGTTGCTTCAAATTAATATAATAGATTTCAAAACCAACTAAAAATAAATTTAATTTATTATTAGAATTAAAAATTAGTTTTAAAATAAAAAGAACATATTTTTCGCCCGAAAAAATGTCATTTTAAAATAAATTAAATTTTTAAAAATTAAACTAAATTTAACTATTCTTTTGTAGTTTCAGGTAGTTTCTTATTTTGCCTATTTTTAAAAATTTTGCCTAAAGTTAACCAATTGATGCCTATTTTCTCTTATTTTATAGCCTTTTTGCATACCTATTTTTGTGTTTTTACTTTCCCAAAAATCCCAAGCACTAGGTACTTATCACAAATGATGGTACTTCGTAGTTGGCTATTATATGAGTCAGAAATTATTTTTTATTTATTGGAGTTATCAAATCATTATTAAATGTTTGTCTTGCACTTTGTGTTACGTGAAATATTATACCGAAAGATTTATAATAACCCTGTACCTACCTTTAAAGATGTTAGCATGTCACTCAGAGTCAGAGTGCGTTTGGAAACTTCTTGATTAGGAAACGATTTTCTGAATTTTTGAATGTGATGTATTTTCAAGTGTCGTTTCAGCCCAGTTGCATTAAGATTGTGTCATTTTTATTTTTGAATGACATAATCTACAGCTTGCAACTTTGTTATTTTTGTACCTGTCTGTGTCTGTTATTTTCTGGATGTGAAATGCTTCTTAAAATTCGCAACCGCTCTGGCATCACTTGATTTCGATAATAGAGTCTCGTGAGACGAACCTGCCACACTTGAACTGTCATCTACTCTTCTTGGGCTCTTAGTTTTTTTATTTTAGGAGTTTCAATTTTCTTTGTAGGCGTTGTTGATGAATTGTCCGTTGTATCAGTACCTTCACTAATCTTATAATCAACATCTTTCACCGAATCATCATCATCTTCTGTTACAGTGGTATCGCTTTCCACAGCACTATTTTTTTCGGTTGGTTGAACTTTATAGTATTTTTTTATACCGCGGTTCATTTTAATAAGTCTGAGAAATAACGATTTTTTAAGAATATGCACTACAAAAATTTAAATGCCGTAAAATATCCAATAACTACACAATACTGATAAACTTGTAAACACTTATTCACATGATGTTAGACCAGCAAACGTGAACGAATAACTGTGTACATACATTAGCATACGTGTGACATTATTTGTTTATACTCGTACCTAAGTATAGGGGAATCACCGAACTTTATATCATCAAGGGCATTGCAGAACGTTAATACACGGAGCATGCGGTGTTACGCAGTCGCAACTGCCTCAATTCAAGAAACAACAAAAACACTTCAAGAATATGCAGATATGTATCTAATCTTAGGTGAGGCTGGAAATTTTCATGTAGCTGAACAACTGTACTCGCAACATTATCCAAATAGAAGACATCCTAGATCAAATGTGATAAGAAGGTTAGATATAAGATTACGGGAGACAGGAAGACTTGCACCTTATGCGACTGACAGAGGTCGCGGCCGACGTGTACTGGAGCCAGATCTGGAGGAAGAGGTACTGAATATCTTCGAAAATAATGCTGGATTAAGTACTCGTTCTGAAGCTCGTAGATTAATAACCTTAATCACTCAACAGTACACCGCTTACTACAAGAAAATGATTTATACCCAATACCCATATCATTATCAACGCGTACAAGTTTTACTACCAGAAGATTATCAGCGGAGAATGCGATTTTGTGAATGATTGCTTCGTCAGCAAGAACAAAATCCCAGATTCATTGAAAATATCTTATGGACGGATCAAGCCACTTTTACTCGAAACGGGATTTTCAATATTCACAACATGCACCGATGGAGTGACGAGAACCCCCATGCTATTTATCAAACCCATCATCAAGGTGCGATTTAGTGTAAACGTTTGGGCTGGAATACTTGGTGCTACATTAATAGGACCACACATTTTACCCCAACGTTTAACTGCAAACAATTTTGTGAAGTTTCTGACTAACAACTCGCCCGGTTTATTAGAACACATCCCTTTAGCAACCAGAGGAAGTATGTGGTTCCAAATGGATGGAGCACCAGCTCATTGGGAAATTTAAACAAGAAACTGGTTAAATGAGGAGTTCCCTGAGAGATGGATTGGATTGGACGAAGTGGTACAGCAGAGTGGTGTGCAAGAAGTCCGAATTTAGGCTGTCTTGACTTCTACTTATGGGAAACTTTAAAAGAGCTCGTCTACCAAGAAGAAATATACACCGAAGAGCAGCTGATAGAAAGAATGCAGCAAGCAGTCGCCACAATAAGAGAAAATAATATGTTACAGAACATCATTCGCCGAGGGAGAAGGTGTCGAGATGTTGGAGGGGGTCATTTTGAACAGCTACTATAAATTGTTATCTAGTTTTAAATAAAAAGTTGATTATTTAGTTTATTATTTTTTAATTGTAAATAGTAACACTGGTAAAAAGTAAAAACGTTGTAGCCAAATTTGAAAAACTTTAATTGAAGATATTGTGGAAACTATGAGTTTAATGCCAAAATGCCTTTGAAGGCTCTTGTTAGGTTTTTGATGTAGTTTCTCATGATCTGACTATATGTCAGCTTTTTTCATATACCCTATATATGCAAAAATTTCAGAAACAGAATCATTACTGGTGCTTTCGGCGTTTTTATCGGTACTTTTATATACCAACTAGTTTTGTGAAAGTTTTATTCAAATAAACTGCTTACTAAATATCACAGCCTCTTATAACTTTTTTATCTTATACAACGGGAGATGTTTGTTAATTCCAGAAAGTTTTATTTATGTAAGGGCGCCACTGTATAGAACATGGGATTCCATATACACTGTGTCAATTGTAAAACTTACAATGGGCTGTATCTCGTGAACGAAAAGAGATATCAAAAAACTTCAAAACCGTTTCTAGGGTAGAGAGGGGGAACTAAAATGACATAAGAGAGAACGCATCCCCCTCTACCCCCTATGCCCCACCTTCCCCACATACAAAAATTTAAATGGCAACCCCCTACTTGTGATACGTCGTTGGAAAGCCCGTAGAAAATGCTTTCCAACGGTATAAGTCATAATTATACAGGGTGTAACAATAAAGCAGAAAAATTTATTTGACAACAAAAATAACAATTAATTGTGGAACGATACTTTGCATTGAAAAGCTCCAAATAAGGTGCAAGTACGGTCCCTATTTAAGTATTAAATGTACTATTAGTTGTATTTCGAACAAAAACGTGCTTTGCTTTGCAGTTTTTAAAGAACAAACTTTGTTATTCTTTTTTGCATTTCCTTTCTGTACTCAAATTATTGGTTTATTTGATACGTACCTTAATGTCATTGTCATTAGTGACAGATTAATCATTTGTACGTTTGGTACGTTAACTTCGCTACAAAAATCACGATGGTTTACACTTTACCTGAACGTGTGGAGATAATTTTAATATTTGGCTCCCAGAACGAAAGTTATTTACAGACAGCTAACGTGTTTAATGAAAGACATCCTGAAATGACATGACTATCACATGAGTCGGTACGGCAAGTTTTGAAGCTTCATAAATTTCACCCCTATAAAATGCAATATCTTCAAAAATTGTCCGATGACGATCCAGACCGACGAATTCAGTTTTGTGAAATTATGACTGAAAGAATTAATAATGAACCTAGACTTTTAAAAAATATTTTTTTTAGTGATGAGTGTACGTTTTATCGAAATGGTAATGTAAATAAACAAAACTGTCGTTATTGGAGTGATGCAAATCCACATCTTTTTAGAGAAAACCACACTCAGTATCCTGAGAAATTAAATGTTTGGGCAGGGATATTAAGAGATTCTGTGATTGGTCCCTTGTCCTGGAGGACACTATTGAGCCCTTAATTGTTCATGAATTAGAGAATCAACAGGACGGCGATGGCAATCCAGCTCTAGATGAAAGTTTGTTGCACTTCCAGCAAGATGGAGCACCTCCCCATTACGCAGTAGCAGTTAGGGACTGGTTAGACAATAATTATCCAAATAGATGGATTGGAAGGAGAGGTCCCATTGAGTGGCCACCTAGGTCACCAGACTTAACGCCACCTGATTTTTTTGTGTGGGGTTACCTTAAGTCGGTTGTTTATAAAACTCAACCGACCTCAATTGACGATTTACGACGAAGAATAAGTCAAGCCTGTCGTGATATTACTAAAGCAACATTTGCCAACGTTCGTATGGAGTTGGAAAATAGGTTGTACTATTGTTTACAAAACAATGGAAACCATTTTGAACATTTACTAAATTAATTTACATGTTGGTAGTTCAACATTTAGCAATATTTCATGTTGTTGTCAAATAAATTTTTCTGCTTTATTGTTACACCCTGTATAATTATGACTTATACCGTTGGAAAGCATTTTCTACGGGCTTTCCAACGACGTATCACAAGTAGGGGGTTGCCATTTAAATTTTTGTATGTGGGGTAAGTGGGGCATAGGGGGTTGAGGGGGGTGCGTTCTCTCTTATGTCATTTTAGTTCCCCCTCTCTACCCTAGAAACGGTTTTGAAATTTTTTTGATATCTCTTTTCGTTCACGAGATACAGCCCATTGTAAGTTTTAAAATTGACACACTGTACAAGAAATTAATAGGGGGGCACCATGTCATAACAACTTTTTTAAAAACCAACTGGAGCAAATACAACTAACTGCATAAGACAATTTGTTCTATTTAGGTTTACACACCAAGATTGAGCTACACCAAGATGAGCCAAACTGAGATTAAAGTGAGTTGCATTTATCCAAGAAACAACTAAAATAGACCTCTTACTTATTTCTACATATAGAACCTACATAAATATAGGTCGTCTAGAGAATATACAACTCTAGCGCTTAAAACACCTATGCAGTGCGCCACTTTTCGTTTTCACCACTGCATTGTGTGTGAATTTTATATTGTAATTATATATCGTAAATAAAGTGAGAAGTCAGGAGTAGAAAGAAGAAATCGTTAATTGACTACGTAATAATAAACAGAAGTTTTAGGAAGGAAATTAAAGACACAAGAGTCGAAAGGGGTCCAGAAATATACTCGGACCACTACTTAGTAATGTCAAAATTAGTAACACAAACAGAAAACCACAGAATAAGAAATGCAACAGGAAAAATGAGAAACATATCCAAAGAAAAAATTAAAACTCATAAACTAAGAGAAGGAGACACGGCAAGAGCATATAATACAAGAATAGAGGAGGAGATGGACAAAATCAAAGGAAAAGCAAACAACTTAACACTTGAGGAATTATGGAATAATATAAAAGATGCACTAACAAAAGTAGCAAGGGAAGTATACGGAACCATCAAAGTAAATGAACACAAGAAACAAACAAAGTGGTGGAGCGAAGAAATAAAAAGGGAAATAAAAATCAAAAAACAGAAATGGAAAGAATATCTAGGAAGCAAATCAAACGAAAAATACAACAGATACAAAGAACAGAGAGACAATGTCAAGATGCTGGTGAAGAAAGCAAAACAAAAATCGTGGGAAGAATTTGGAGAAAAGATGGAGAAAGACTGCCATGGTAACCAAAAGCTATTTTACAAGGTTCTCAAATCATTACGGAAAGGAAAACAACACGCCTAAACAAATAAAAGACAAAGACGGAAGAACACTAGAAGAGGAAGAGGTGGCAAGGAGATGGAAGGAATTCTTCCAGGAAATATTAACGATCGAACAAACAAACGGAAAGACGAGGAGGAAGAAGAGGTTAATAGAATACAAGGCAATGAAGAATGCGAAACACACCAAGGAATAAAAATAGAAGAAGTAATAGAGGCTGTGAAAATGCATGGCAAGAAGAAAGAATACCAAGCGATTGGGAATTAGGAATACTATTACCAATATACAAGAAAGGGGACAAAAGAGTGTGCTCAAATTACAGAGGGATTACTATGCTGGGCATATTAGCGAAGACATACGAAAGGTTACTGGAGAAAATACTAACGAAAGAAACGGAAACACAACTAGAGTACTCACAGTGCGGGTTCAGGAAAGGTAGAGGAGTCCAAGACCACATATTCGC
Source organism: Melanotus villosus (assembly GCA_963082815.1). Taxonomy (NCBI): domain Eukaryota; kingdom Metazoa; phylum Arthropoda; class Insecta; order Coleoptera; family Elateridae; genus Melanotus; species Melanotus villosus. Next base: position 18,652,218 of record OY720427.1, read on the forward strand.
GATTAAACAACTTATTTAAAAATACGCCAATGATAATATATTTGCAGCTTTTATAGACATAGAAAAAGCTTTTGATAGCGTACCGAGGAAAACTGTGTGGAAGAGTTAAAAAAGAAGAAGGGTGAGTGGAAAATTACGGAACTGTATAAAGAGTATCTACAAAAATACAAGAAATTACGTGAGAACGGGCACTGTACAATCGGAAGAGTTTAGAACGGAAGAAGGGCTACGACAAGGAGGAGTGCTTAGCCCTGCCTTATTCAACTTAGTGATGGATGACATAATAAAGGAAAGGAAGTAAAGAAACTGAAGGTGGGATACCTGAACACGGAACTAGTGCAAATAACTGAAAGTGCTTTCGCGGACGATCTAGTGGTATACGCAAAAAACAAACAGGATCTAAGACACAACATCGAGATATGGGAGAACTCGCTACTTGCCAGAAACCTAAAAATAAATGCAGATAAATCTAAGATAATGGTGATAGGGAAAGAGGAGATGGACATAACAATAGAAATAAATAATAAAGTGATTGAACAAGAATAATGGAAAATCTTATGCGGAACTAAACGACAGACTGGAAAGTGCGGCTAAACTATATTACGCGTTAAGTAACACATTCGTAAAGAAAAAGGAAATTACGAACAAAACCAAGATAATAGTGTTCAAAACCATTTTCAAACGCACACTAATGTACGGTAGCGAAAGCTGGGTACTAACGAAATAAATGGAGAGCAAAATTCAGGCCATAGAAATGAGGTACTTACGAGCAATAAAAGGGATTACCAGAAGAGACAGAATTAGAAATGAAGTAGTAAGAGAAGAGTTAGAAGTGGAACCTACATTGGAAAGCATCAAACGGCAACAAATGAAATGGTTTGGACACTTAGTAAGGATGGGAGATGAAAGAACAACGAAAAGGATTTGGCAAGCAAGATCACAACAAAAAAGAGGTAGAGGGAGACCAAGGAAATCATGGGACAAGAAAGTAGAAGCAACCCTAATGGAAAAGGGGATGTCTTGGAGCAAGGGGAAAAGATTGGCGAAGAACAAAAAAGAATGGGCCAGGCGTCTATACGAGGTATAAGGGAACGAATATTGGTAATGATGCAATTTAACGGAGACGTAGTTATGAACTTGTGTATTGATATTTATTTAGTCTTGTATCTATATTTATTTAGTTATGTTAGTGTAATTATACAATCTAAGCAGGGATATAGGTATGTACTTATTCATTAATAATAATAATAAGATCTTTATTTAGCTACTGCTAACAGAATACATTTATATATATTTACAGGAAGTATATTTATATCTACAGGAAATATAATTACCTACATCTACCCCAATCCCTCAACATTCCTCCCCCCAACAATAGCCTCTTTTACTCTCCTTTTAAATACAGCCACTGAAGAAGCTTGTTTTACATAATTATCCAACTTGTTAAACAAAATAAGACCTTTTTTAACAACTGAATTATACCCTAGATTAGTTGTAGCATTTTGAACATATAAATTATCTCTACCTCTTGTATTATAGTTGTGAATTTCATTACAGCGAATAACATATTTATCAAAATAAGATGGCATTAAACCATTAATCATCTTATACACAAAAATAAACATCTGATACACCAACATTTCCCTTACCATTCTAAACTACTTAACATTATTTTTATGTTTGTATTATCCCATCTACATCCCAGTATTATTCTCATCCCTAGATTTTGTAAAATTTGTAACCTGTTTATGCCACCCTGGTTTACTAAGTACAATACTGTACCACAGTTATAATAATATGGTAAGATAATAGTATTATATATCCTTAATTTACTGTAACTCGTCAATACATATTTTAATCTAGCTAGTAATCCCATTCTTCTTCCAATTTTACTATTAATATAATTAACATGCTCATTTAAACTTAATCTGCAATCTAAAATTACCCCTAAATATTTAATTTTTTCAACAAATTCCACAGGTTCATCATCTATCATCACATTAACATTATTTTCCTTAACTGCCGCATATACATTATTACTAGTTACACACATAGCTTTGGTCTTATTTAGATTTAGCTTGAGCTTATTAACTGCAAACCAATCGCTTACCACCTTTAACTCCCTATTTACTGTATCAATAATCTCCATAATATTATCACCCTCCAAATATATAACAGTGTCGTCCGCAAACAAGTGACATTTACATAACGTAAGAATTGACCCCAAGTCATTGATATATAATGCGAACAATAAGGGACCTAAAATACTTCCTTGTGGAACTCCTATATTAATACCTCCTTCCTCAGAAATCAGATTACCACACTTCACTTTCTGTTTTCTGTCTGTTAAATAATCACTTAACCAGTTCCATGATTCACCACTAATTCCCATTTCACTCAGTTTTATCAATAGTCTTTGTCTGTCTATCGTTTCGAAGGCACGCTTTAAGTCCAAGAATACCACCACCACTGATAGCCCTCTATCCCTACACCCTTTCCAATTACTAAGCACACACTGTATTGCCGTCTCACAACTATATCCTTCCCTGAATCCGGACTGCACCTCCATTAATATGTTGTTCTCCTTCACGTACATAATTAACTGATTATATATCACCTTTTCTAATATCTTCTCTAAAGCCGGAAGCATGTTCACCGGTCTAAAATCCTCACATTTGTTCGACCCTGGCACTTTACAAATTGGAACTATAGTTGAACTTTTTAACATACTTGATATTTTAGAATTTTCTATTGCTAAGTTAATAAAATTAATTATGGGCCACTTTAGTTCCTCCATATAGTCTTTAATAAATCCAATTGTGATTCCATCTGGACTACCTTTATTTGCCATGCCCGATATAATTTTTTCTAGTTCTACTATTTCAATTAATTTAAAGCTGTTAAAATCATTAACTGCCCTTGGTATTTCAAATTGAGTATTACACACTGCCTAATGGAAGCACTGACCTCATTTATACTCTCAATAAAGTAATTATTAAAACAATTTACAATTACCTGTAAATCATTTTCTTCTTTACCTTGAAATCTAATATTATTGATATTACCATTATCTTTCCCAGCCACCAAACCTTTCAGTGTTTTCCACATTTCCTTGGGGTTTTGTTTATTCCTATCTATTTTATTTTCATAATACTTTCTTTTTTCTATTCTTATTATGGATACAACTTCATATCTAGCCGTCCTAAATGCCTCCCAATCTTGCGGATTATTTCTCCCAACACATCGTTTATATGCTTCATTTCTTCTTAAAATAGCTTCCTTCACCCTGCTATTGAACCATGATTTATTATTATTAACTACCATCTCTTTTACTGGCATTATTAAATTTATTACTTTGTTTATGTTTTGAAATACAATATCAGCCTTTGTCTCTACATCAGTCACATCATATCTCCAATTTAATCTTACAATATGTTCCTTTACTACTTCCCTACTTAGCACCTTTTTTCTAATCCTTTTAACTCTTACATTTTGTTCCGCTTTCATATTCACAACAATTGTCATATGATTTGTATACCCCGGTTCACATATAATTTCAATTTTCAAATTTTGGATATTTGTTATCAATAGATCAATTATAGTCCTACTATTCTGCATTATGTGCGTACTTTCTTCTACTAGTTGCACCATCCCACAATCACTTACAACCCTTTTTAATCTATTAGAGTAAAGATCATTACTACTCCAATTGATATTAAAATCCCCCACTATAATTATATTTGACAAACCTCTACCTATTAATTCATCACATAACTGTTCATAGTAGTCTAAAAACAGTGATTTTCCGCTACTCGGTGATCTATAAATAGCCACTATTGTAACTGACCAATTTTTACAAAATATTTTACCCACTAACACCCAATAACTCTTTTGCAGTACTTCACTTTTCGTCACTTTATACTTCACATCCTCCCTTATATACATAACAACTCCCCCAGTATACCTACTATTCGAATCAACCCTCACACAATTATAACCCTCCATTTTTATTTCAAAATCTTCTACCTCATCTGTGAGACGGGTTTCACTAAGTATAACCGTTAATGGTTTTTGTTCTTCTATAAATAATCGTATCTCATCAATATGTGCTAATACACTTTGTGCATTAAAAGCATATATTTTAGAATATTCCACTTTCTTATTTAATTGCTATGCATTGTAATTAATTCCATTCCTTGCATTATCAATTTGTCTTAATAGAGCTGGACATTTAATATCAAATACACTATGTTCATCATTTATATCCATATTCAATTTCCTTTTTGCTTCCATACCTACAGCATCCACATCTGGTAATATTACTTTCACAATCATCAGCTTTATGATCATCCATTCCACATTTGGCACAACATTCCTTATTCATACATTTATCAGCTTTATGGTTAAATTTCAAACATTTATAACAACGCAATACTGATATGTGTTCAAAGACTTTGCATATGTCCCAATTAACCTTTAGCTTTCCTATATCTATTATTCTATTATACAATTCACTATCCGCCTCAATAATTGCCATGTATCTAGTCTTCATTTTTTTGACAACTTTAACCGTTATTGCCCCATTATTTCCCCGTTTTGTTTCACTATATACCCCTTCAGTTCCTCTTTGCTGTACTGCTCAGTCATTCCTATTATTTTTAAACACGGTCTCCTTTTTTCTACTGCATGTGTTACGTATTCCTTACCCAACTTACTATCAATTTCATTCTTTAATTTGTCTCTGTCTGAACTTCTTTCACAATTAATTGCAATATTTCCATTTTTAAACGTGTTTACCCCTGTTACACCTATCTGTAGGTTTATGAGATCAATATTTTTCTTAATCACTTCTTGCGTTTTAGTTCCGTTCTCCCCTTTTTTTCCTTTTGGATATACTATAAGTGTTTCCACATTTCTTCTCCCTACGCTTTTCGCATAAGAGTTATCACTTCCTTTATCTTCTTGTCTTTCAGTTTCCATTACTGCCTGCTTCAATCCCGTTATCACTTTGATCTCTTCTTTCATCTCCTTTATCTTAGCACTCAATAGTTTCTCATTTTCTTCTTGCATCTCCCTTCCATATTGCAATAGCATTAACTCCACTTTCCTTAGCATATCCTCTTCCCCATTTGCACCCTTAATCTTACTAAGGCACTCATTAGTCATTACATAAATACTTCAGTGATCTTTCTTTTTTTAGCTGTAAAACTCTTGTTTCGGATGTCGTAAATTTTTCCGCAGAACATTTAGTTATGATATTTATTTAGTTAGGAATTTATATTAATTTTGTTATGTAGTTACACCTTACACCTAACGGTAAAAAGGAATTTAATAATATACAGGGTACTGGTAATTCGATACATTCCTTTGGAGATGTGATAGGGCAGGGGCTAAGAAACAAATTTAACCCTAACATACATTATACAAAACTCAATAGTTTTTGAGATATGTCAATTTTTGTGTTTTTCTCAAAAAAGCAGATCTTAATGTCTTTGAAGTTAATTTTAAAAAAATCTGCTTGACATTTTTTGAACTTTTTTACTGGATTACTTGTCCCACTCTATGGTCATCCATTTGGAATGGAAAATACCCGGAAACATTTCGATCATGTGAAAATTTTAAATAAAAACTTATAAAAAATAATTTTTAAAAATCAGCTATGAAAATTACCAATTCGTTTTTCTCAAAAATTATCAACACAACATGCGTACAAATTATTTAAAAAACTTCTTTATTTCAACAGCTATCTATCAAGGTACAAAAATGTTCAACGTGCCCTTGATAGTTCTAATAAAAAAATAGTATAAGTGATGCAAGTAGTATGGTTCTTATTTTTGGATAAACAGTAAAAACCGTATTGTAAAGGTAATTTTTTAATTCTTAATTAATTTCAAAGTTGCACTACATTTCTTGCACAAAATGGGAGCCCCTACTCCGTATACAAGCACGGCAGCGTCTTCGTATTTCCGTCTTTGTTACTCTGGTTGTGAGGATATGCCGTATGTGTTGGGCAACGTCGACTATCCTTTGTCTAAGGTCTACGGTATTCTCCGTATCGACTGGTGTTTAATAGACCATTTCTTTCATATGGCTCCACACGTAGAAATCTAGAGGTGTTAAATCTGAACTTCGCGCTGGCCAAGGCCTGCCCTTCCAATCAAACGGTTAGGAAAACGTTGACCGAGTAACTGTCGTACCGTCAACCGATAATGTGCTGGACAACCGTCGTGCTGTCTTGCTGAAATATTATTAGCTCAGTCACGGTGAGAGGACCATCTTCATCCGTCCATAAAATGTTCAGTAAGAAATTTGCATTGTCTGCATCTGAATTTAACATAAAGCGGCAGAATTCCACTCTCCTTCCAGGATCGCCTTCATGAAAGCCTTGGACAGGAGTATAGTGGTAAGGATGGCATCGAATGTCGCAATATTTCTTTCTCATCATCTGGTTGATAAACGCGAGGAGCACCGGCGTTACCTTGTATACGTTTCACGGAGCCAATTTCAGCGACATTTCGATATGTCGTACCGAATACACGAACATTTGGTATACGACGCTTAGGGAAGCGACGTTCATATTCTCGGCGAGCTTCGGCAGCTTTGCCGTCACAATATCCGTAAACAAACAAGATGTCAGCGTATTCTGCATTGGTGTAGGTGGCCACGGCACTTAAAACACAATAACAACAACAACGACCTAAACCAAAATCTTCAGCAACTAACTCAATAACAGCAACAAATTTAAGTTACACGGAGATAATAATGTCAGTTAATAATACACAAGCGTAAGCATCAAAGTCAAGGACTGACTGACTGACATGAACAATTTGTCATTTTTTTTCTACGCACACATTTACTTTTTACTGTTTATCCAAAAATAAGAACCATACTACTTGCATCACTTTTACTATTTTTTTATTAGAACTATCAAGGGCACGTTGAACATTTGTACCTTGATAGATAGCTGTTGAAATAAGGAAGTTTTTTAAATAATTTGTACGCATGTTATGTTGATAATTTTTGAGAAAAACGAATTGGTAATTTTCATAGCTGACTTTTAAAAATTATTTTTTATAAGTTTTTATTTAAAATTTTCACATGATCGAAATGTTTCCGGATATTTTCCATTCCAAACGGATGACCATAGAGTGGGACAAGTAATCCAGTAAAAAAGTTCAAAAAATGTCAAGCAGATTTTTTTAAAATTAACTTTAAAGACATTAAGATCTACTTTTTTGAGAAAAACACAAAAATTGACATATCTCAAAAACTATTGAGTTTTGCATAATGTATATTAGGGTTAAATTTGTTTCTTAGCTCCTGCCCTATCACATCTCCAAAGGAATGTATCGAATTACCAGTAACCCTGTATATATATATATAAATAAAGTGAATGCGTTGTAATTCTTTTAATTATATACACAGTTTGATGGTACAATAACGCTATTAAATAATACGTACTATTCTTGACTGTGTCCTTTATTTTTTTCTTAATTTGATAAGAGCAGTGGCGGCTCGTGACCCATTTTATAGATGAGGCGATAGATGATGATAATAATAATAATAATAATACATGACTTTACTCAAAGAAGACACCATGGATTTGAATTACATTTTTATGTTTTGTACATTAAATCAATTCGCCTATTTTTCAATTTACTAAACATATCTGTAATGTCATCATAAAAATTCGGAGTTTTCGCCAACTCACTAAGAATAGCATTCCTAATACTGACACAGCCGATCCTCAGACATGGTATTCCGTAGGTAGGTTTTAATTCTCTTCAAGCAGGAAAATTTTCTTTCTATTTGAACTGACGTAGCAGGAATAGTTAAAATTAAACAAACAAGTTTATACGTTTCAACAAAAACCTCTTTTAATTCCTCTATCTTTTTGAAAAATGCCATAATGTCGGTATTGCGAAATTTTGAATCGTCATCAATATTTACCAATTCATTTTTCAAAAGCGATTTATTAAAAATATTTGGATAGTTTGTAATTAAACACGATAAAACTGTCAACTGTCGATTATCTTGAAATTAATCCATAATTAAGCACGTTTTGCAAGCTTGCATCTTGCTTACGCGGACTTAATTCACGAGACATGACGAATGTAGCCGAGAAGCACCGATGTCCAGTGCCTCAAATCTACGTTAACAGGGCCAATTGGAATCCCCGCGTATGATGAAATCAGCTGGTGATTCTAGGAATTTTACGTCATTTCTGAGGCGATCCAGCTGGTGCCTCGGTAAATTTCAGTAATCGTCTCAGTATTGTGCATGGGACTTGGCGGCATGCCAATTGCTCAATTTAAACTAATTTAAAGTAAATTATTAGCAAAATTAAACAACTAAATTATGCCAAAAATAAAAAACAATTTGAGAAACAGATTAATGTCTAAGGTTGAAGGTGAGGCGGCGCCTCAGTTGCCTCATCTGACGAGCCGCCACTGGATAAGAGTAGGTACATTTGAATTTTTGAAATATGAAAAATTAATCATATTAAAAACTGTTTAAACGTTCGGTAGGTATAACAAACAACTTTTGGTATCTGTGCCAGATTAAGACTGTGGTGGATTTAATGAACCGGTAAAACAAGTTTCAAATACGACAACCCGGTGATGCTCTGTCTGCGTTGAAGAAAGCAGCCAAACAGAGATAGTATCGCGAACACTCTTAAATATATACGTGTTCATTTTACGGCGAGTAAACCAGTAATGCAGAAGAGGATGCCACTAGTTTGACATTGCTTCGCTTAACTAGCAGCTCTAATGACCCGGAGCTGTATATTCGCTAGACGCACTAGTTTGAAGTTATACAGGGTGTATGAAAAAAGCCGACAAATAGTAACATCATGAGAAACTACATCAAAAACCGAACAAGAAGCTTCAGGCATTTTGGCATCAAACTCATAGTTTCCACAATATCTTCGATTAAAGTTTCTTAAATTTGGCAACGTTGCTACAACTTTACTTTTTACCAATGTTACTATTTACAATTAAAAAATAATAAACTAAACTAAAAAACCAAATTTTTATTCAAAACTAGATAACAATTTATAATAACTGTTCAAAATGACCCCCTCCAACATCTCGACACATTCTCACTCGGCGAATGATGCCGTCATTCATGGTCTGTAACATATTATTTTCTCTTATTGTGGCGACTGCTTGCTGCATTCTTTCTATCAGCTGCTCTTCTCTGTTTATTTCTTCTTGGTAGACGAGCTCTTTTAAAGTTTCCCATATGAAGAAGACAGCTTAAATCCGTACTTCTTGCACACCACTCTGCCGACCCACTTCGTTCAATCCATTTCTCAGAGAACTCCTCATTTAACCAGTTTCTTGTTTGAATTCCCCACTGAGCTGGTGCTCCATCCGTTTGGAACCACATACTTCCTCTGGTTGCTAAAGGGATGTCTTCTAATAAATCCGGCAAGTTGTTAGTCAGAAACTCCACAAAATTGTTTGCAGTTAAACGTTGGGGTAAAATATTAAATATGTGGTCCTATTAATGTAGTATGAAGAATTCCGGCTCAAACGTTTACACTAAACTAAATCGCACCTGATGATGGGTTTGATAAATAGCATGGGGGTTCTCGTCACTCTATTGGTGCCGTTGCGAGTAAAAGTGGGTTCATCCGTCCAAAACACAAAATAATGAAACAAACGGACAATTTTCGAAATTATTAAATCAGACAAGCAATTGCTGACAAGTCAAAATGACAGGAAAGCAATGTTGATCTAAATAAAAAAATTTCGAATTTTCCAGTAGTTACTTAGAAACAGTGCAGCGTTGCAAAACCTTTTAAAGCTTTCAGAAGCAAAGAATTTGCTTTAATTGAAAACACATTACAGCCAAACCCCAAGCAAAAAATGCTAAAATACTAACTGGTTGTGTTTCCTGTTGCCTAAACTATGACCAGTCATTGTCATTTAATAATAATTCACACTATTAAGAAAATTAGTATCCTACTTAAGACTATCAATTACTCGATAACTAGAGGGTTACCAGCAAAATGGGACTAGAGTTTTTTGTTTACTTCTTAATGCTGCTTCCCATGGCGTGCCTATTTGTCGGCTTTTTTCATACACCCTGTATATAGAATATTTGATGCCAGGATGGCACAGTGCTAGAGCATCAGGCTAGTGTTGCACTAGTCCTTGGTTCCAGTCTCCTGATGGGCATTATAAAATAATAAAAAATTTAAAATCCCCAGGCCACACTGGTGACAACATAACCCAGAATATTTATGTAAATTTTTTTGAAATGTAAATCCCAATTTTTACATTTGTTCAGTTAAGGAAGTAAAACAGTTCAGCTCTTCTCACTATATAAAATAACAAGATTTAGACAAGTGAAAAAGTAATAATAAATGTAAGTTTTTTGTATAAAACTAATACACTTTTAAAATGCTTTGTATACTTAAGTCTTTTTTTATATCTTTTGCTAAAATTATACTTCTCACTAAATTATCCCCAAAATTATTGCAATTAAAATATGACAGGAAACATTTAAGTAATTTGTTTTATTACAATTTTAACTGTAAAATTTCCAATTTTTGTACTATAAAATATTAAAAGTTCAAGCTTTAAATGAAAACACATACTGCAATTATGTAAACCTTCCAAACAAATCCCAAGTGCTTGATCTACCCTAAGTTGAAATGACAGTAATAACCTAAAAATTATGTGATTGGGTAAATCGTAAGAGCGGCTTCTTATTTTATAAATTATTTATAAAGGATATATTTACTTTCTCATATACAAAATTTACTAACAATATATTTAAAAACAACCATTCTTTGTACTATTAAATAAAACCAGAAATATTTACAACTGCAGAGAATTTGTATAATAAGAAAAAGATTATAAACTATTTAAAATTCAATTCTTATTTTATACAAACACTGAGCAATTTATACTAGTAGTGCAATTCGCATTACATGTTAACATAACAAGTACACGAGGCTGAAAGAAAGGAAAGCAAAAAGTAGTTTTGAATGCGCAGTTAACAAGTACCTTCCAATAACTTGTTTTAGTAACAAAATATACCACAAATATTATGACTGTAATATCAGTTCACAAATTACCCAAGCAGTCGTTTAGATCTCCATTTTTTTTATCAACACAAGATATGAACTTTTCCTTTTTTTCAAACCAATTTTTAAACTTTACAAAAAATTAGAAATCGTGGACTGAAATTTAAAAATATTCTTTGCCATATATACAACTTCCTTGATACAAGGAAATAATTGAAATGTTCCAGATATTTTAGTCGACAATTTAATTTTAATAGTATTTAAATTCCGTAATCACCGGTAAAATCATATTTGGAACAATTTCATAAAGATACATATTTTTAAATAACATTCCAAAATAACATCGAGTATTTTCCAATTTTCTGTTCTTTTTATTTTTAATATAAAAACAACAAGTTAGTATATTTTACTGGATAGTTCAAAAGCTTCCTGTTTCAAATTAAAAATTAATTTACATTTGTTTGCGAATAAATAAAAACCATCATTAAACTACACATTTTAAAATTCATCTAATATTACACTTGATTTAACCTTTTATCAAGTTTTATTTCAAATTCTGCAAAATTATTGAATAAGATGTGGATTTAGAAAAATTTGACCATCAAAACAATTAACAACATGAAAATTTTTCTGTTGTTACTTAATTCGCTAATGGATAATAAAACATACCTTACAGCAAGGTGTAATACTTACAACAAATGTGCAATTAAAAAATAAAAATTTCAAGGTTGTAGCTGAACTCGATGTTTTATTTTTAAAAATGTAAACCACTAAGAGAAGCTTTTAGTACTACCCAGTAGAAAGAAAGCACATTCGACAAATGATGTTTTAAATGCACATTTAATATATATGTTAATAATAAGTTGAATTTGCAAATGTGCAACCACCATATCTTCAGTTCACTTGTACAACATGGTGTTCAAATAAAATTAAAAAAGAAAATCTAATTAAAACTTATTTTTCTTGTTTGCGCATCCTAAATTGCTGTAACTGAACAGATAACTAGTTTATAAAATTACGATTCTGATTGTACATTATCAAACCCACTTTTTCATGAAAAATGCAACGGTGTAAACTGAACATTTTTTCTTTATTTTTGCACTCTTCAAAATTACTGTTCCCATTTTATAAACCTACATTTCTTTTAAATTATATTGTATAATTTACCTATCCAATTTAAGAAAACTAACACTTTCTACAACAAAAATAACTCAGGCTACAAACAAATACCCGCCGTTCATTTTTCGTTTGTTTAAAGAATATTGTTTTTCCATTTTTTACTCGACACCATAATTTGCATAGATTTTATTTTAAAGATACTTTTCTGAAACATGTAAAATTTATGCCATTTATTTTTTAACTTGGTTAATTATTACATTTATATTTTTATTTAACAAGAAAATTTTTAAGAATAACTTCGTCACTTTAAAAAATGAATATGCCAACTCTGCATCTTCAGATATCTCTTTAAGATTAACTTTTAAACGAACCCTAAGCCAACCACCATTTCCCATTTAAAAACAAAGTTTTAATTTGAAAATTTAAAAGCTAGGAGCATCTGAAATCTATGCAAAGTATCTGTAGAAAATCTTTGTCCACTTTAAGATATTTCTAAAAATAACGAAGTTAGAAAACTTGCTAAAATTTATAGTTACTTATGGCAGGAAGATAAAAGAAAACTGTCCATCTTTGTTTTCACTGCCGAGTTGTTTTTAAATAATTAACTAAATGGCAGAGTTATTATTACTATAACAAACTTGAACACTAACTACGATACTGACAATATTATAAATATGGTGCAGTACAACAATTGAAGTGGTTTTCTTTTGTTTTACTATTTTATGGTGACCTGCACACTGTAAATGCTTCTGCCTTTCTCATTAAGCACATTAATTACCGAGCATTTCACATGCATTTTAAAATCGTCAAAGCTACTCTAGTAATTCTGTCATTAAATTACTATTGCTTTTTGTTTGTTATTAGCCCTCTATCATTCATGAACTTCATATTATTTAAAACAACAATTCAAATACTGCAAGGAATTTATATTATAACTACAAGTATTTATATCAGCAATGGTGAACAGAAGGCTTTTCTTAAAATCTTTCGATTACCTTGCTGCTTATTTCCTACAATTTTTATACAATAAAACATTTTAATCGACATCTAAATATTAATATTTAATTTTCTATTTATTGAAATTTCTTAAAATGGTTTCAAGCTTGCTGAAAATTTAAGTTTTACTTAAAATAATTTTTCGAATATACTTAAAACATCATTTGCCGAATTACTTATATTTTAAGTACATATATCCTGTTTATGCTTTTATACTTTAAACATAACAAATACATAGTTCAACTTTTCATAACATTTTAGAGCAGAATTTTATTTTTCTTCAGTCTCTTTCATTTCACTGTATGATTATTAGCGAAACAATTTATAATAGAGTTCATAGTTATTAAAATAACTATACATTCTAATTTTACCATTTTGATTTACACTTAAGTTATTATTCACAGTCATATTTTGATGGTTATTTTATTACATCTGTGAATCAAATAACATTAGTACAATAATTATGCAAAACCAATGATATTCACTTTATGAAATACTTCTTAAAATATCTAACCTATGGTAGTTAATTAATTTTGCGAGTTATAGAAAATGATTTGTTTTGTAGAGTAACCTATAGACTTACACGCCTTTTCTAAATTATGCGATCATCAGAAACCTAAATGCTTTAGCCACGGTTAATTTTTTAACATAATGAAATGCAATTTCGATTATTACCTGAAGCACTGAAATGCGACTAACTTAGCATTCATCATGCTCATTCCTCACATAGCACTCAAAACATGTAAATTTTAAAAACTTTGCTCAAATTTTAGTAATAAACATAAAGAAAATGCATTGAACAAAATAACAATTGCTACTTTTTAGTCTGTTACTGGTGACAAAAGCGGTTAAAGAATTTTTTTGAAATCCAATATTTACTTTTTGAAATCCAACATTTACAATCTGGGCAAATTGTTTTTTTTTTAAATACTTATAGGTTTAATCATAACTGCAGATGCAATAAAATCCATCAAAATATAAAGAAAAATACTGTTGATGCACTAAACTAATTTCTATTGATACAGCTGCCATTACTGAAATTGTTTTAAAATGCCAATGTTAATATTGGCAACAAGAACACCATGAACATCGTATTCTCGATAATAGTTATAACTTATAACCTACATATTTTATAGTAAACTGCAGAAGTGTGTATATTCATCATTTGAAATTTAAAATCCCATTGTCACATATAAAAACACTTATTATTCGAGACTTATGCGTGTACATACATATATGTATACAATTTTGCTCTAAAATTAATAATTTTTTTGCTTGTCTTAATCTTAAACAGATTTACCCAAAAATTAAAACTTTACACAAATTTGTTTATGGTAATGGAGCTTTTATTAGAAGTGTTCTTAAAAAATTTAAATAAACTAAGTAGTGAATCGTTAACAACAGAAAACATAACTGATGTCTATCACATGATGCAATCATTTTAAGTAACTTGCATCTACAATGTGATTTTTTAAAAACTCAATTGCAGCAGGCCGTATTCTGACTTAACACAGACAGTTCTAAGGTTATTAAGACAGAATACGGCCTGCTGCAATTGAGTTTTTAAAAAATCACATTGTATGTATATAAAAAACAAGAAGTAACAGTGAAGTAATAAAGTAACTACAAAAAATAAATCATATTAAAACAATTAACCCTATTATGTCATATTGTTAATCTATTGTCTGTGAAGGTTCACCGCTAGCACAATCATCACGATTAGGTGCCACAGTGTTCGTACTTCCTAATGCATTATCTACAACCGATTCTAATAATTCTACGTCTTTTTGCTGCTGTGGAGTATCAGAATGTACAGTAACTATACCTACATCTGTATTTACAGACAAAATTGACTGGGTGTCCACATTACCAATCTGCGCTTCTGCAGAAGCGTCAGTATTTTTCATAATTACCGCATCTCCCGCTCCTTGAGAAGATACATTCTTTACATTGAATGTTTGCGCGCGCTCTGGCACGAGCTCCTGTGTCTTATCAGCATCTTTAGAGGTGCTCCCTACAGCACCAACTACAGCTGTATTGGACGTAGACACAGATACAACTGTAAATCTATGAGTAGGGGACAAAGGTGCAGTAGGAGTAGATTCAGGAACTGTTACTACTTTAAAGCGGCTTCTAGAAGCAGCCGCGGCCGCTGCTGCTGTAGTTCGTGCTCTCGTACGAACACGTGGTTGAGGTACAAATTCTGGCTCACAATTTAGAGAGAATTCTCTGCCCCAAATCTGATACTGGTCAGGCTCTAGATCTTCCCACACAATCTTATTTACGGCAACCATATGACGAATCTTATTTATTACTTCGATGTACTGCTGAGGATTCTAAAAATTAAAAAATACTATCACACGTCTATCTTTATTTAAAACAAAATAGAAAATACAGCGTAAAGGTAAAGGAAATATATAAAATTAAGGAAACTGTGCGTGTCCTAAAACTGAAAAATATTCAAGAAAAAGTATAAAGAAACATATACCAGGCCTGTTTTGATTTCTCTATTGAGATCAACAAAAAAAATGAAAATTTTTAGAAATACATACGTTGAAACTTAACGCATCTACTATTTAGATAGAAAATGATCAGACACAGAAGCAGTAAAAAGAAAGGGAAATACTGGTACAGCATTTGAAGTTAGCTCAAAACGGTGGATATACAGCACATACAGTGTGTTTCACTGTACATGAAGACACCTAAATAACTGTTCTATTAATAATGCAATTAATATAAAACTTTCAGCAGTGATACAGGCCAATAAGATGAATCTCTTTGTAAGAATGGGATTTTTTTAGAGTCCAACTCCTAGCCAACTATGATTGAAATAACAACTAGCGTTTCAAGTAAAGTCATAGTAGCGATTAAGATAGAACAATAAAGTATTTAAAAAAGTTGTTATTAATCACAAAAATTCTCCAAACACAAAGTTTCGCTGAAAAATGTTCATTTTTTAATTTTTCTACATTTTAGTGTGAACTCATTAAAAAATTTCTTATCTCAAATATCAAGTATGCAACGCACAATCAAAACAATTAAATATCGTTTGAAAGGTCAGCTCACAAAACATTACTTAAGTGGTATGGAACTTTTGTTGTATGATTAGTGATGGCTGAACAACGGTTAAGTATTCCTGAAAAGGCAGAAATATACGACTTGTTGGTGATAATGTACGCTCTACCCAAGAGGCTGCTAGAGAGTTTAAGACGAGACATCCTGAACATCCACCTATCCATCATGGAGTAGTTCCATACGTGAATCGTCTTTTCAACACTACTGGAAATGTTATTAAATCAAGATCACGAGAATTAAACAATTGAAGGCACCCTGATGGTGCAGTAATATTAGCAGCACATGGTACTAATCCTCGCACGAGTTTACGAGAAATTAGTAGAAATTTAAATATCTCTTATACTAAAATTTGGAGATGCCTTCGTCGTCATAAATTAAAACCTTACAAGCAAAAAGCCTTGCAGACTTTTGAAGAAGGGGATCTCCATAAAATAATGGAGTATTGTCTATGGTGTCAAGCTAATTTTTTAAACGACAGAATTTTTGAAAAAAATTATGTTTACTGATGGTGCTACGTTCACCACCAAGGGTGTAGTTTCATCACAAAACTGCAGGTACTGGGCAGCAGAGAACCCAAGTTGGGTTATTAATTGTAAAAGGCAATATTTACAACAAGTTAATGTATGGTGTGCAATTTTAAATACAAAAATCATTGGCCCCTTTTTCTTTTTCAATATGTTAAACATACAAAGGTTTTTAAATTTTTTAAATTCCGAATTAATGGATTCGTTTGATGATTTGCCACTCATTGTAAGGCGAGAACTGAATTTCCAGCTCGATGGAGCCTCAGTTCATAACGCAAGAATAGTGTGAGCATGGTTGGACCAAAAATTTCCTTTAAGATGGACAGGTAGTAATAGCCCTTTAATCGAATGGCCTCCGAGATCGCCTGATATTATACCACTACTTTTTTTGGGGGGAACTATTAAAAATATTGTGTGTGCATCAAGACCTCGAAACATAGAGGACCTGTGCGAGAGGATCCGACAAGCCTGCTGAGAAATTTCGCCAGAAATGTTACGACTTGTACTGAATAACAGAAGACGAGTTGAAAAATGTATTCGGCTTCAGGGCGACTTAGTTGAAAAATCTCCTATTTAATAACTGTTTTAACATTAGAATTTAATGTTTAATTTATTTGTAAAATTTTTTAATGAGTTCTTACAAAAATGTAGAAAAATTAAAAAATGGAAATTTTCAGCGAAACTTCATATTTGGAATATTTTTGTGATTAGCAACAACTTTTTTAAATACTTTTTCGCTCTATCTTAATTGTTACTATGACTTTACTTGAAACGCTAGTTTTTATTTTAATCATGGTTGGCTAGATTTGGACTATAAAAAAATCTCATTCCTACAAAAAGATTCATCTTAATGGCCTGTATCACTGCTGAAAGTTTTATATTGATTGCGTTATTAATAAAATACAGTGGATTTCATTTATAACGACCTCGGTTGTAACGACTTTCCTGTTACAGCGACGTAACATTATGTCCCTTGAATTTAAACTATACTTTTCATAGGAAATTTATTCGGCTGTAACGACCGATTTCGGGTGTAGAGACCATTTTTTGTGAGTCAGTTGTAATAAATACAGGAGTGTTTTGAATCAAAATCGCTAAAAATAAAGAAAAATCGTAAACCGACTCATCAAAATGTCGAAAATGCGCTTCTTGTGTGGTTTAAAGCTCAAAGAAATCAAAACATACCTTTAAGCGGGCGCCTTTTACAAGAAAAGGCCAATCATTTTGCCAAATTGTTTGGAAAAACGACTTCGAATGTTCTGAAAGCTCGATATACCGATTTCGTACATATGACAAGTATAGTCCATTGTAATATCATATGTGTACATTCATTGAAATGTTTAATTACATATTCGCGTAAAGCGACTTCCGGATATAGAGACCAAATCTAGTAGCCCCTGCATCGTCGTTATAACCGAAATCCACTGTAGTTATTTAGGTGTCTTCGTGTAAAGTGAAACACACTGTATAAAAGGAAGAAAATTAATTGTGGGTAACAAAGCTTATGGAGTGAATGAATTAGATGCTGAAGATTCTGAAGCCTATCGAAGAATAATGCAGAAGACACTAATGTGGTTAAAGGTAGCAGAGTTGAAGAAATAGTGACCACAAGTACTAAGAGAACAGTCGTGGATCGATCTCCTGAAATGCACTTCAACAAGAAAGTAGGAAAACACCATATCAGAATAAAGATGTGGACAAGCAATACAACCCAAAGGCTTGGACACCGAGCCAATTAAAAACTTTTCCAGACCCAAAACAATTAGATGGCGAAACAGGTGGTTCAAAGACACCAAAAAACTACTTAACTCAGGATACAATGAAGTAACAGAAATAATAGCGTCAGACAGCTTAAAAGAAGATGACCACAGCGACCCCTTGGTAAATAATTTGATGATAAATTTAGAAGTACTTTCCAGAATGCCGGCCACTAGGGAAGTAAAAGGCTACAACCCCCCCCCTTAATAAATACAAACATCAATATTGCTAGCGAATATGCCAGTAATCACAGGATCAGGACACATACAAAATTAAATATTACTACTATAAACGTACAAACATTATTATTGGATGATAGAGAGGAGGAATTACAACATGCAGTTATGGATTTATTTAAGAATGCGCTTAATAATTATATAGCACCGCTATAAGTTTAAGAAGTTTGTTAATGCTTTGTCAAACATTTATTGTTACTGCCACCATGTATTGTACATAAGGGGGTATTATCGGTTTTACCGCCTACCCCATAATAAATAATAAAAAATAATAAAATAAAAAACAAAATTTGATTAAGTATTTTATTACACTGGTCAACAGGAGGGACTATTCGGAGTAGAGGTGGGTAGATCCGCTCGGAGTCGTTCCTTCGGAATGACTCCGGCCTCGGATCTGGTCGGAACCATTCCGATTTTTATTTCTGAGTCACTCCAAGTGGGTCCGTACTCTTCGGTTGTAAGTAATCAATTATATCGACAAAGTTTTGAATCCAAATGAGTCCGGTGACGAATCGTAATTCGATATTCGGTGATTGGAGGCAGGTGTGGAATTATTTTTGATTTGTGCACTTGCAAATTTTTCTTTACGACAACAGAAACATTAAAATATCGAATTACCGAATATACGGCACGTCATTTTGTGTTATATATTTTTAACCGTTCGTTTTTATTTGCATCCAGTAATGACACTAATTAGTTATTAATAGCAGCGTAATAACTCTATTATTTTTTATTTAAAGAGACAATACATAAAGAACTGAACTACAAAACTTCTGAAAAAAAGCTTAAACAAAAATTTTAAAATATACTGAGATGATACTTAATTGGATGTATATAATTAAGGTTAAGTTGTTTGTTTAATTTATAAAAGAAAAATGTTATTTGCCAAATATAAGTAATGCAGATTTTAAATTATTAAAAATTGTAATATAATTTTAAGATAGCTAGATTAGATTTAAGTTATGTGAAAATGTAAATAAGTTATTGTTATAATGTTTGTTAGTAATAATTAGCTAAATTGGTAGTTATAGAAATGTAAAATAAGTTACTATTAGAAACCTTGTAAATAGTTGTTATAGTGAAAAACAATTTAGATAAAATATCTTGGATACAGAAAAAAACAATTTAATAAATAAGTGATATTTTTGCGTTAAAAGGGGCAACAACCAAATAGGTTTGCTCGTCCCAAAATACTAAATATCAACCGATTATTTAACTTTAAATTGAGTTAACGATCAAAAGAATCATTTATTGAATCGAAAGTGAAATAAAAGCAGAAGCAAGTGAAAAATTGAATTTCAAGCAGAGGTAATTGAAAATTGAAATTGAAGCGGAGGAAATTGAACGTTAAATTTGAAACAGAGGCAAATTGGATTTTGGTGGTGAAATAGAAATTATTTTGGAAAAGAAGAAATTTCAAACAAAACCCAGGAACCGGTGTAAATAGTGAGTGTAATTACCGTAATTATAAGATAGGTTTAAGGCAGGGTTGATAGGAAAAAACTATAATAAAAATCTGCATTATAAGTATTTGTGTAATTTTATTTTTATTTGGGTAAAAATATACTTAGAAAGATAACAAACAAGGAACCTAATTAACGACCTGAGATAAGAGCAATGCAAACAATTAAGTAAAATTAAAGAGCAAAGCAAGGGATAATTGTAAATATTGAATGTGGGCTTAATAATAATTAAATAAAATTTAAATAAAATCTTTTAAAAGAGCAAGACCATTTCAATACACTGCGTTTTCTAGAAGACATATTTGCACCTTACAATAGTCGATTGTAGGTACTTAATTACTGTAGTATTTAGTTACACCTCTTTAAAGTTTTGACATGTACAAGTACAACGTGACTTTTGTTGTGCCCGTAAAAATGCAACTCTCCCGTATTATATTTTTTAAACTAAACAATGTCATCAATTGTATTGCTAGCCACTAACATGAGTAATTTCGCCAAAACAATTCCCCACCGCTCCTTGATAAGATTTATTTGCCGGATTTTCTCATCGGAGTCGTTCCGCAGTCGGATTTGGTTTGGCGGAACTGGATCCTCGAAAGGAACCGGATTGCCCATCTCTAATTCGGAGTAGGTTTTTGGGTAAAATCATCATGAAAAACAAAATAGAGGAGTTTAAAGGGTACTCAAATAGATGCGCTTTGGTGGTATTAATAATAAAAAAACCATCTTAAAATTTGAATAATGCAAGCCTATGCATCAATGGCAACAGCAGAAGAAATGGTGGATGAGTTTTATGAAGTATTAGAGGATGCAATTAAAAATATAAAAGTGAAAACGAATAATATTATCAAAATGGGCGACTTTAACGGCCAAATAGGAAAACCAACTATAGAAGACAAAGATATCATGGGATGCTATGGATATGGTAAGAGGAATGCAAGAAGCATAAGAATGATCGAACTTGTAAGAAAACACAAAATGGTAAGTGCTAATACACTCTTTAAACGAAGATAAGGACTGAGATGGACTTGGATTACACCTAATAATCAGTATAAGAATGAAATTGATTATATCGTCACTAACAGAAGACAATGAATAATGAACGTCGGGACAAAAACTAATTTAAAATTTAGTACAGACCAGTAGCGGCTCGTGGCCGAAACGTTTGGTGAGGCAACATCCTCAAAAAATTGAGGGTTATCTCTAAACCGGGGGATTTGGGGGGCAGAAGAGTGGTCCGGGGTTTCTCCCCCAGAATTTTTTTTAAAAACTTACATAAGGCTGTTTGAACTGCATTTTTTACCACATATCTCAATTTAAATCAAGGCCTTTTCAGGCTTTATAATTGGATATGCTTAATTGCTTACAAAATTTAATGTTCCATTTAAGTTAGTCAAATTTCAACGAGTGTTTTACAATTTTCTAATATCTCTCCCACAAAAACAACAAGCAGTTCGTTCTTCAATTTATCCCGATCGAAGAAATTATATTGTACCAATAATTTATTTAATAATTCTTCAGGGAAATGTTTGACATAAAACGAAAATTTTGAAATATTGAGCAAATCAAAAAAGTGCAATTTTTCCAAATCAGAAAATCTCACATCAATTTGCAACGGTGTTCAAAATTTCAAAGAAAATTTGTCGAAACCGCTGTTTTTTATCCGGAATATCGACATTTTTGCGACCTTTTGTCTCTATGTCTTCAAAATTCAATTTGTTGTAAATTTGCTCAAAAAAAGCTTCGCAGCCCCTAAACTCGCGTAATTTTGATAAAAGAGATTGCAAGAGTCTTCTTGATTTAACGATATCTGAAAATTTATTTTGCAGAACAGAAAATACTACACCACTTTGTTCGAAAATCAATTTAAATGTTTCTAGCGAAAAAACGAATTTATAATCTCCTAAAGTACCTTTTAGACTTCTTGCTGCTATTATTATAGTTTATCCTCGTACGAAAGGTGACTAAACCGGCATGTATTTATTAGAAAATTTACAATATCAGAACAATCTCTCAAAGAAGCACCCGGTTGTTGTATTTCTGCTAAACTACATTCTGTTGCCATTTTTAAATTAACTGACACTTACGAAATTGCCGAAATCAAACCAAACAATCATACTACATTAACTACATAACCCAACCTTTTCAGGTTTTTTCAACTGAACGTAAAGCTAGCTCGAACTGGATCCTGGTTACTGGTTATCAATTCAAATATGAAACTTGCATCTTGCAGGCGGAAGTCTGTCACTGTCTAACTCACGTCTTATTCAAGCGGGACACTGCCTCTCTATAGGCGTCCTTTTCTGCGTTCTTTAACTGAGACGTGAGGTATTTTGTTCCAGAAATATTGTGTTTGGCTCGACGATGATTGGTTGACCAGCTTCGGCTTGAGGCATTTAGCCGAACTGTCCACTCGATTACCGTCGAAACGGCGGTAACAATTTAAACGTATCGTAACGGAGCGTAATATTTAGTAATTTTTAATTACAATAAAACCGATAGTTATACACAAAAACGGTGATATAATAAAATAAATAATAATAATAATAAACTTTATTTTACCTTTTAGCAGTACATCAGATACATATAAAATAACATATTGTGTATTGTAGAGGTAATGTCAAAATACAAGTAGGTAAGTAGGTAGGTACATATGTAATACATTTTTTAAATTTGTTTAACACATTGTTCAAACTCATTTACTGTATAGAAACAATTCTGTATCAAGAATAGTTTAACCAGATTTTTAAATTCTTTAAATGGTTTTTCTATCCATTCTAGTGGTAGCTGATTCAATAATTCTAAGTGTCTATGCTGGTTGGAAGTTGCTGCTATTCTATGGCCTGGAACAAGTACCTGGTAGTTTGAACGTAGATGGTGCTTTGTTGTAGATCCTTTTCTTTTTAATTGTGGAAGCTCTGTTTTGGCTCTAAGCAGCTGCTTTAAGATGTACGAAGATGGAAGTGACATTATTTTATTCTTTATAAATAATGGTTTGCAGTGTGTGCGTTGTTTCACTTGTTCTATTATGCGTAAGGCCTTTTTCTGTAGTATAAAGATGTCAATGGCATGTGCTGATTCACCCCATAGTTGAATTCCGTAGGTCATACGTGAATGAAAAAGTGCATGATATACTACGATTGTTGTTTGTTTGTCCGTAATTTGCCTAATTCTTCTGATAGCATATAATGCCGATGATAATTTTCCTGACAGTGCATTAATATGCTCCTTCCAAGTCAGTCTGGTATCTACTGTTATTCCTAAAAGCTTAGCAAAACCAGCATTCCTTGGCGTTATATTTCGTTTACTTGTCAGAGGCAACTGAACAGTCTTTTCTTCATTAAGAAGAAGTTTGTTACATGAAAACCAAGTTGTGGCTTCTTCTAAGATTTTTTCTGTTTGTAGCGTAAGTTGTTGTTCATTTTTACCTCTGCACAAGAAAGTAGTGTCATCTGCATAAAGCACTGTATAGGACGTGATGTTGTGTGGAAGATCATTCACGTACAGGCAAAATAATAAAGGGCCTAAAAGCGACCCTTGGGCTATACCATGTGTGATATGTTGTAACTCACTTTGTTCTCCATTCAGATATACTGCTTGCATGCGATTTGACATGTAAGAATGTAAAAGCTCTGAAACTTTACCCCTTATCCCATATCGTTCTATTTTCTGGAGAAGAAATTCTCTTTGTAAGCAGTCAAAAGCTTTGGAGAGGTCACACATTAACATCCTACACTCCTCACCTTCTTCAAAAGCGTCCCATGTAAAATTCAGTATGGATATAATCTGAATAAGTTATCTAAACTGAAATATTACGACATTTTCAAGAATTAGTAGTTCTTTTCATGAATACAATGTAATAGCCAACTATTAATTGTGAAGAAGGTAGTCGCGTCGTGATACACATAAATAAAAATGCGTTTTACCTTTTACCTCTTTTGCATGGTGAGGCACTGCCTCCCCTGCCTACCCGGACAAGCCGCCACTGGTACAGACCACAGAATGCTGACGGCAAATTTAAAGACTAATACCAATTATGAAAAATTCAGAAGAGTCAATAAGCAGCAAATAAGGCGAAAAACTCCCGCATCCAGAGAATTATATAAAAACAAATTAATAGAATTAACCGACGCATGGAATTGGCAGGAGATAATGGGTTACTATATTCAACAATTGAATGATCACATCTTAAATACAATATTGTTTTCCTCAAGCGCTCATACAAAAGGGGTTTTTAAGAAAAACAAAGTACATGGTCTGTCAGAGAACACCAAAAAATTAATCCACAAAAGAGAACAACTTAAGGACAACATGAGCGGTATATATCGAGTAGAGTACTACGAAATAAATAAACTGGTAAAATGAGCCATCAGACGAGACAAACGGAAAGCTCAAGAAGAAATGATTACAAATATAATTGAAAAACGGGCTCTACTAAGAAAATTATGAAAGAACCCTCGAGAGAGCAACTATGGATAGTTAAATTGAAAGATACCACTAATAAACTTAAACAAAATCATAAGGACATAGTGGTAACAGTAACTTGCTTCTTTAGAAACTTATATCGTGAAAGAATGAACAAGGACCCTGATACAGAACCATTAACGTTGACTAACGGTAACTCAGTACCTGAAAGAACTCGAATCAGTATTACAAAACTTAAAAGTGGATAAAGCACCCGGAAGAGATAATATAACAGCAGAACATCTGAAAGATATCCCACAGAAACTAAAAGAGGCTATCGTACTATTGTTTAATAAAATACTGGAAACTGAAGTAATCCCATCCTCATGGCAAAAATCAATAATAATTCTATTAGCACAAGAAAGGAGACTTGGAGGACAATTATAGACCTATTAGTTTGACATCTACAGTATATAAAGTTTTCATGTGAATAATCAAAGAAAGAATAGGTGATAGGTTAAATGAAGAACAATCTATAGAACAAGCAGGTTTCAGAAGTGGGTACTCTACCATGGACCATATACAGTGCATTAATCAAATGTCCAAACAAAAATGTAAAGAATATAATATTACCATCCATATGGTGTTTATAAACTTCATGAAAGTATTTGAAAGCTTATTCCATGAGTTTATGCTAAGGGCGTTGAAGGAGCAAAACATAGATCATAAATACATTAGACTTATACATAATATTTACCATGAGTCTACTGCTAGAATACGCTTGGACCGGGAGGGACTAGTTTTAAAATAAATAGAGGTGTAAAATAAGGGGACCTGATGTCTCCAAATATTTTCAATTGTGCATTGGAGCAGATTTTCAGTCAGTTAAACTGAAAGAACTATGGATTATCGGCTGATGGAAATAAACTGTCAAATTTAAGATTCGCGGATGATATAGTCCTGTTGGCAGAATCGAAAAAAGACCTAATAAAAATAATAGTGGATCTACGAGGCTGTTTCAAATTAAATCCGGATTCGGTGTGTAAAGCTGTATTTATTCAATAAATTTACAAATTGACATATTATTTCTCTACGTAATCTCCTTGCCTCTCAATACACTTTTTCCACCGGCCTACCAACGTTTCAATTCCATCTGAGAAGAATTTCTTTGGCTGTGCGCGAAACTATTTATGCACCGTGGTTTTTACGCTCTCGTCGTCTCGGAATTGCAGCCCACCCAGATCTTTTTTTAATGCTCCGAAAATATGGTAATCACTTGGGGCTAGGTCTAGAGAGTACGGTGGATGTTCAATCACTGTAAAACCAAGCTGCTTTGGAACCCATCTTGCACACACCTTATGAAATTTAAGATTTTCCACAACAATATTATGAGCTAAACCAATGCTGATATCAATTTCTGAAGCGATTTCCTTAATTTTAATTCATGTATCAATAAATTAGCTCTTATACCGCCGCTGTGTTCTCTGGTGTGATTACGCGATTCACCTGTCCTGGTCGCGGTGCGTCTGCTACACTATCACATCCATTTTTAAACTTATTGGATCATTCAAATACGCTTGGATCGGGCCATACAACTACCACTATACACAATAACCATTCTTCTCTAAATTTCAGAAGGATTAATGCCCTTAGCAGTTAAAAATCTTATAACTGAGCGCATTTCTTCGCTGGTGCAATTCTCTAGCGACGCCATTGCAAACAACTATGACAATTTGTAGTTGCAAATGTTTTATCTAATAAATAATGGCGTCAGAGCCTCGCCAGATAAATACTTTAAAACATTATTCATTGTGTTTTGTAAAGTTCAAACATTTGGATGCTCCGCAAGCACAATCTGGATTTCATTTGAAACAGCCTCGTAGAAGAAGCGGGTCTAATGATTAATTATTGGAAAATATATGCTTTAACAAATAAAAAATCACAGACTATAAAAATAGGAGGAAATGTCATCAAATATTTGGATGAATTATAGTATTGGGACAAAACATCTCTTTCCATAATAACAGGCGCAAACAAGCTGGGTGGAAGTGTTTCTGGGCATTAAAACATATGTACATTTAAACAAAAAATAAATATTCAAATTAAAAGAAAAATGTTTAATAGTTGTGTGATACCTACATTTCTAAATGGTGCACAAACATTGTTTTTAACAAAAAATCTAAAACAAAAACTTAAAATTACCCAAACAAAAATGGAAAGAGCAATGCTCAACATACGCCAGGGTGACCGAATCCCCATTGAAAAAAATTTGGAAATGTACAGGTGTAGGTGTGCAAGATATTGTAGAGAGAAGTAGGCTACTCAAGTGGAATTGGGCTGATCATATCATGAGGTTGCAAAATAAGCGATGGACAAAATGCGTGACAAATTGGAAACCTAAATAGAGAGAAGGTAAGAAGGGAAGACCAGCAACTAGGTGGGACGATGTATTAGAAAAAGAGGGAGGAACCAACTGGAGGGTACGGGCCACAGACAAGAAGATATGGAAAAGGAAAGGGGAGGCCTTTGCCCGCAATTGGGATTTATAGGCTCATTGTTATTAGTTATTATTATTATAAGAAAAGGTAAAGGTATTACAAAAGCGGGTTTGGACTAACAGGGGAAGAGATATTTATAACGAAAGATGTGATCAAATGAGAAAGAAAAATACGTATAAAAACAATAGAACAAGCTAAAAAGAAAGAGGAAAATGGAAACAAAGTTAAGATAAGAGTATCAAAAATTGTAGATTAATGGGAAATTACATAAATGAAAGAAAAGCTATATACAGATCCAATATCTCTCAAAAATCAAAAAACTAACAAAAATTTAAACGGATGGAATAAATAATATGACAAGCAATGCAATGAAAAAGGAAAAAAGGTAAGAATAGTTAACAGAATATAAAGACGATAAATACAAAGGAACCGAAGATAATAGAAGTAATGTAAAAATATGACATACAAATTTTAAAAGCTAGCAAGACAAAGAAAAGGGGAAGGGTACAAAAACATTAGATGGAGGTTATACAGGGTGTGTATAAATTGGCGAAAGAACTATACGTGGCGATGTTGGTCATAAAATTCTGAGTCGAAAATCTTAATACCAAAATGTTGGACAATGCTTCCTCTGTCATCAGGAACCATTTTAAAGGAACGTACATTTGACAACATTGGATCCACACACCACAGGTGTTTTGTTATAGCACGGTAACTAAGGATGTCCGTTACATCGCAATACTCCGTGAATGTTGCCATATGTATTTTTTACAATAATAACTTAATGAAGAAATGTTTAAAACACGCTTTTGGGGCTGAAAAACAACATCTATGAAAAAATAATTTTTACAATTCTCCCTTCTAATTTGCAGCTCTTTCTGTCACCAGATACTTAATTAAAATACTTATTAAAAGACTTCATTTTCAAACTTTGGAAATCCCGTGCATACCCAGGAAACATGGTACAATATTTTGGTATTAAGATTTTCGACTCAGAATTTTATGACCAACATCGCCACGTGTAGTTCTTTCGCCAATTTATACACACCCTGTATATTAAGGTACTCAGGAGTAGAAAAATCAAATACAGCTAAAAAGAGGAGTAGGAATTATAACAGGCCCAAAAACTGAGAAAACAATAACAAATTATATGAAGACATTAATTCAAAAATAAGAAATATAAAATTAACAATACAGGAAAGCATAAATATTACACAGATTTATGTCCCCACTAAAGCAGCGAAGAAGAGAAAAATAAATTTTATGACAAATTATGGGATTCAAACTGTAATGACCCCAATAGCTTCAGGAGAAAAGACAAAACAAACAAAACCAGAGTCAGGGCAGAAAAATCAACAACATCGAATAAATAATAACTACAGGTACATTTAGGACAGATTAAAAGGAAAACGACATACATTACGAATATAACTACGCAAATAGAAGATAATCAAAATGCAAACTTAGCACTCCACAGCAGATCGGTCACCAGCGGAGTTAGAGACCAATTATGCTTCCATAAATATAAATATGAATATAATTACCAAAAGGGTAGTAAATTTAGTAAAGGTAAGAATTGGATACCAAATCAGAGAAGAATGAAAAGTAGTGAGGATCATATAAGAAGAAAAAATAAACAAAAACGGAGTTTGGAAATAGCAACGCTTAATGGTAGAACTTTAAAGGAAAATGATAGAATAATAGAATTTGAGCATGCATCAGAAGATGTAAACTGTGAGATATTAGGATTAGCAGTGAGCAGAGGAATATCTAGAAAGAAAAAAATGGAAATATTTTGGAACAACTGATGGCATATATGGAGTAGGCTTGTACGTAAAGAAAAAGCGACGGAGTAATATCGAAGAAATACAGCGATATAACTAATGGGAGAATAGCGAGGATACTACGATTTAGAAATAGAAAGAAAATAGCAATAATACAGATACATGTCCCAACAGAAGTATCTGAGGAAGAAAAATCAGAAGAATTTTATAGCGCTCTAGATGAAATAGTGGAATCAACAAAAAAGGAAGTGCAACATACAATAGTGAAGGGAGACTTTAATTATAAAGTAGGACAGCAAGTAGAGGACTTAAACGCGACAGATAAATTTGGAAAGAGACAAAGAAGTCGGCTTTCGCTGACGAGGGATAATGTAACAGCACTTTTATTTACTTTTTGCTCGTAGTAGCTATTAAGACATAAATCATGTACTTAATGTTGTTATATTGATCAATAAAAAAAAAAAAAAAAAAAAGTCAAAGAGGACATAGGACATAGGCTAATAAATTTCGCACAAAATCATAGACTACATATAATGAACACATATTTTAAAGCGAGAATAGAGAAGAAATAGAAGTGGCGATCGCCAAACGCACAACACAAAAATGAAATAACTATATTTTGGCAGATAATAAACAAATAGTAAAAAATGTTACAGTACTAAATAAATTTAAGTTAAGGACAGATCATAGGATAGTGAGAGGAAAAATTGAAATATACGAAGATGGAAGATGTATAAAACTAAAGAACTATAACAGAAATTGGAGACAGTTAAAAATAGACTGGGTATCTTTTCAAGAAAGAGTACATAACAAAATTGAAGAATTGGCAAAATCAGCAAAAGTAATAGGAATACAAAATAAATACGATAAGCTAGAGAGAATGTTGCAAAAAGCAAAACAGAAATCTTTCACCAAAAAAGAAATTCAAAATTAAGAAAAACTTTCAGCAAAGACTATACGTATACAACTAATAAAACAAAGGAAGGAGCTGAAGGGCAAATCAGGACATAAGGAGATGATTAAATATAGTGAAGTAAACAAATTAACAAAGAGGAAAATTAAAAAGGACTTAAGAAAATGGAAGATGGAAATAATAACAGATAAAATAGACAATTATGGATCAACAAAGAAGATATTTAAGGAACTTGGTATGGGAAAATTTCGGTTAAATAAGCTCAAAACAGAAAATGGGGTGGAAGTAAGAAAAAGAGAGGCGATTAGAAGAAATTCATTTAGTTCCAGCAGTAGAAAAGTATGAAATAAAAAGAATAATAGAGAACCAAAAAGCAAACAAAACAACAGGACAGGACAATATAACAAATGAAATGTTAAAAATGCTACAATAAAAATGCTTTAGAATTAATGGTGAAATTATTTAATGAAATAATTAAGGAAGAGTACAGTGTGTCCGATATATTTGAAAAGTCCTTAAAATGGTCTTTTAAATGAGGTCGACACCAACTATGATTCCCATTGAAAAAACACAACTTTATGCTGTAACTAAAACACCATAGCAAATGGAAAAAATCTATGTACGCCACTGGAATCTACGTAAAATATCTATAAATAAGCTCTATACTATATTCAGATATTTCTATAAATAAACAAGTTATAAGACTTTAGTAGAATTGGAGTAATTTTCAGTTTAGCGCAATAACTCGAAAACAAAAGAAGATTTCTGTTTCCACCATAGAATTAGTCTCAAAAAGTTGGCCCAATAACGTACAATCGGTTTTGCCGTAACTGTACAAATAACAAAGTTACCCATACATGCACGTCGAATTTAGGACACACTGTACATATTACAATAATGGAAAAAGGCAAAAATTATCTTGTTTAAAAAAGGAAGTAAAACTAAAACGAATAACTACAGACCAATAAGCCTTCTGCCGACAATGTATAAAAAACAATAATAAAAGACAGAATTATTGAAACAATAAATATCAAACAGAGAAGCAAGCAGGATTCAGGAAGGACTTCTCGACCATGGCCAATTTACAAGTGGTGAATCAATTAATTGAAAAATTTTCAGAATTCAGAAAAACCGTTTACATAGCTCTGGCAGACGCTTTTGATACCTTAGAGTACAAGGCTATTTTTGAAGCGTTAAGAAATCAAAATATACCAATTAAATTCATAAATATTATTCAACAAATATAGAAGAACAGTAAAGCAAAGATTAGTCTGGACAGGCAGGAAGAATATTTTGAACTTCAAAAGGGATATGACAAGGAGACCCTCTATGAGCATATGGAAAAACGAAGGAATACTTGTTGGTGGTAGTAGACTATCCAATTTGTGTTTTGCAGATGATGTTACTCTGTTTGCTGAAAAAGCTTGAAAGATATGTTTGTAAATCTGCAGAAAGAAAGTAAGAAAGCAGGCTTAAGACAAAATCGAGACATATTTATAAAATGTTGCAATATACGTTTATAGAGTAGAAATACATCTTTTAGCTACGATTTTTTATTTAATAATTTACAGTTTCCAAATTAATTAATAACCGATTCGCAGTAACCCTATTTTTTCAAAAATTTAGATAGTTTGTAATTTTTTTTTGGCCGATTGGTTAATTTTATACAAAAATTTGCAAAGTACCGACCTAAAGCAATCTTTCTAGAATGCGCTCAATTTTTTTCGGTTCGAAAATCGTTTTGCAATTAGTAATAACACCGATTTGAAGTAAAGCTGTTTTATAGGGAGGCAACCCTCTTAAATATAAATTTCGAAAAAACCAACATAATGACAACGTCAGAAAGGAAAATATGTGTAGCGACAACAAAACAATTGACGGTGACAACCCACGTAAGACAAAGAGTATCCTTTGAAAATAGATGAAACTGCAAATAGGTAGTAGAATAAAAAAGTTTGGACAAAGTTCTGGATGTTATGAAACATATTAAAAAATAAAAACATAAACATGGCAAGAAAAATAAATATTCTTAATTTGTGTTCTCCAACAGTACCTATCATATGGAGCACAAACAATAAAGCAGTACTAAAAACTTGCAATAACACAAGCAGAAATGGAAAAATAGATGTTAAATATAAAAGTGTTGGATAAAGTGAAGCTGGAAGAGATTTGAAGGAGAACAGGTGTTAGTGACATGGTGCAAAAGTATAAAAGCTTAAAGTAGAACTGGGCTGAACACGTGATGCAGTTGCCAACAGAAAGATGGGCTCCTGGATATCCGTACCAATAGATGTATCAAAGAAAAGAGGGAGACCGAAGAGGAGATGTGTGCAGGAAATTCAAGAACGTATGGAAGAAAAAGGTGGCGAAGATTGTAGGAACACGGCAAGACAAAAAAAAATGGAAACAAATGGAGGAAGCCTTTGCCCTACACAGGGATGTGGGGTAATTATTATTATTATTATTATATTATGCCCCCACTAAAGCTGATAGGGAAGAAGAGAATTTTATGACAAATTAGAAGACACAGTGGAAACGGACGAGAAAAGACAAAACACGTGATAATAATGGAAGACTAGAATATAGGCAACTACAAGGGGGGGCGGGGATTCAACTAGGGAAAAGATATGGAAAATTATAAAATAGATGATAGCTTGTTCAGAGCAATTAAAAGTATAGGTATACAGATATTCGCGAAAAACCATGTTGAGTGACATTGGACCACGCGTGAAACTTTTAGCGGCACTCGGATCGATGGGGACTTTTGACATTTTGTTTAGAACCACAATGTCAAGGTCCATACCAAAATCCAGCTTTCCGGGAATTTTTCCAAAGCGTAATGTCTAATTTCACTGGACTATAATGTTATAAACAGTTTAAAACAGTGATTTAAAGATCAAGGCAAATATGTCATGTTTAGATCGGAATCATTTTTATGAAAACGCAAATTTACCAGAAACTTGTTTTCATTGTTTATTTTCACATTTAGAGCGACTTGATGGTAATTTCGACAAAAATGAATTCATCGATGAACTTAAAGACTTCCCCATGAAATGGAATACTTTTAAGAATAATTTATTAGACGAATGCATCTAACTCTGGCACCAACGAAAATAACGAGGATCTTAACGACAAGACTGATTAGAATAATTGTAAAAATTGCGTCGTGCGTTGCTTTTACGTCTTAAGAAAATTTAATGTGCACAGTATAGCATGTAAAAACTTATTTTTAGCATATCAATATCTGTTAACTCTATCTTGTTCTGAAGTTTCTTGCGAACGAACTAATTCAAAATTGAAAATTGTATTCAATCGTTTGAGAAATAGACTTTCTCCAGATAATTTGGAAAAATGTTTGCTAATGGCCGTAGAAAAAGACATCCTTTTTAAAATTAAAAAATCTCAAATAATAGATTCAATAGCGGGAAAAAGTAAATTGTTACAAAATATGTTATTATATTAGATAATTAAATATGGATACGTATTGTATAATATGTACAACATACATATTGAAATCTTACTTAAACTTTTCCCAAAATTTTACTAATGCAACCTACTAAAATTTTGCTACCAGAAGCAGAAAAATCTGACGATTCCAGAAATGTAAAAAAATTGCCATTTAAAAAGGTAAAGTTGCATGCCCCTGTACTTAGACTTAGACATGATGACATACGACCAATTCAAGGCCACAGACATATATGGAGTACCTACTTACTATCAATTACCATCTAACAAATTTTGTTAAAAATATTTTTTCTAAAAGTCGACAATAAAAGAGTTATAGTGATATTGCGTTACTTTTTCCTCACCCTGTATATTGCTGGCAGACAATATTGTTTGTTGTTTAATAAAAGTGCAGCAAATCTTATACTTCGTGTTTTCTATTTTTTGTAATAGAAGGCCGGTTGGTTCATAAATTTCCCGGGCCGCTCAAATGAGCCAGTCCGTCACTGGCTAGCATTACTTATACGTGCCCTATTTATTAATTTATTTATTCTAATATAACTTGGTTACAAAAGTACCATGTAGATATCGCGGCATTACAAGAAATCAGGTGGGCAGGCAATGGAGAAATTAGAAAGGAAAACTATAGTATCTACTACAGTGGGGAAGATAAACAAGGGCAGAAAGGAATTGCATTATATGTATCAAAAAGAGTGAGAGAGGACGTCCTGATTTTCCAACCCGTCAATGGAAGAATAGCGACGCTACTCATAGAAAATGCAAACAACAGAATAACAATTGTGGGGGCGTATGCTCCGACCGAAACACAGGAGAAAGAGATGAAAGACACCTTCTACGAGGAATTGCAAAAAGTCTTAGAGAAGATTCCTAAGAAGAATATGGCAGTGATCCTCGCAGATTTCAACGCCATGATTGGCAAAGAGGATTATCTGAACGGGTCCTGTGGAAAGCATACGGCTCATGACAACACAAATGACAATGGTCATAGAGTCTGTGCCCTAGCAGCAATGGAAAACCTAGTCGTGGCGACAACCTTGTTTGAGCACCCAAAAAAAACACAAAGTCACATGGAAACATCCCAATGGAATCACCGAAAACCAAATCGATCACATACTAATCGGAAGAAGTCATTTCCAGAACGTGCTGAACGCAAGATCATATCGTGGCGCGTGTGGAGACACGGACCACTACTTGGTGATGATGATAATGAAAGACAAAAAAACGAGAAAACATTATACGAAAAGAGTAAAACAGGAGAGATGGGATGTAGAAAAATTGCAAGAAGAAGTAACGAAGAAGAACTATATAGAAACCGTAACACAAGAACTCAACAAGAGAAGAAGGGAAGAAGGTATAAACGAACAGTGGGAAGCATTAAAAACTAATATAATAGAAGCAACGAAGAAAACTGTTGGAACCGAACATAGAAAAAATAGGGACGGAGGGTGGTACGACGCCGAATGTAAAGAAAGAACGGAGGATAAAAATAAAGCCAGAGACAGATGGCTGCAAACAGGGAAGGAAGAACAAAGAAAGCGCTATGTGAAACTTAGGAACAG
The DNA here is from genome assembly GCA_963082815.1 of Melanotus villosus. Classification (NCBI taxonomy): domain Eukaryota; kingdom Metazoa; phylum Arthropoda; class Insecta; order Coleoptera; family Elateridae; genus Melanotus; species Melanotus villosus. Next base: position 18,687,053 of record OY720427.1, read on the forward strand.
AGCAAGAAATCTCTTCAAAGAAAAAAAAAACATATGGATAAACCAGAGATTGGAGAAAATAGAGAAAGAGAACGAGAACAACAATGCAAGACGCTTCTACATAAACCTTAGAAACACGAAAAGCAGAGGGACGACAACTATGAAATGCTTCAAAAATAAAGATGGACACCTGACCCAGGACAGAGACAAGATCAAAAAGATTTGGGAAGAATACTTTTATGAATTGCTTAATGTGGAGGTCTCTAAAGACATACAAGAGTGCAATGAAGAAGGTCAAAATGATAAAGAGGCCCAAGAAATCCCGATCCCGTCGGAAGAGGACGTAGCAAGAGCTATAGGGAAATTGAAGAAAAACAAGATGGCAGGAAGCGATACAATACCATCAGAATTAATTAAGTACGGGGGAACTACCCTACAGAAGCAACTCCATAAAATAATAAAGAAAATATGGATAGAAGAGAACTTGCCCAGGGAATGGAACAGAGGCATTATTGTACCGATCTTTAAGAAGGGCGAGAGAGAGGCCTGTGAGAATTACAGAGGCATCACGATCATGAACACAGCCTACAAGGTCCTATCAAGTATAATGAAAGAAAAACTGCAATATTACTCCGAAACCTTCATTGGGGACTATCAATACGGATTTCGCCCTGGGAGAAGTACCACTGATGCCATACATGTAATGGAACAAATATTAGAAAGGGCATACGCGTATAACATGGAACTGCACATAATCTTCGTGGACTTTAAAAGCGCGTTCGACTCCATCGACAGGGAGAAAATAGTACAGGGATTACACACAGCAAAAATCCCAAGCAAATTAATAAATCTAACCAAAATGACCCTAGAGCAAACTGAAGCGATAATCAGAATAAAGGACATCACTACAGACAGTATTACAATCAATAAAGGCGTGAAGCAAGGAGACGCACTCTCTCCGCTACTGTTCAACATCATCGTCGAATGCATAATGAGGAAAATGAAACTACAGGGAACAATAATTAACAGGCAAATACAAGCTATTGCTTATGCAGATGACATCGTCCTGATCAGCAGAAACAAAAAAGAATTAGTTGAAAAAGTCCTAGAGCTAGACAGAGAGGCAAAGTATTATGGCCTGCACATAAACCAAAAAAAGACCAAATACATGAACTACAACAAGAAAGAAGAAAAAAAGCATGGAATAAATATAGGAACAAGCAAATTTGATGAAGTGGACAAATTTATCTACCTAGGATCAACAATAGAGAAATCAAGTAATACCAGGGTACAAGAAAGAACACATAAAGGAAACCGAATAGCATTTGTATATAAAGATTGCCTGAATAGTAACAATTAAGTACAACAACCAAAATCAAGATATACAAAACACTAATCAGACCGACGGTGATTTACGGAATGCAAACATGGGCGCTGTCGCATAAGGACGAAGAAGACTTGAGACGCTTCGAACGAAAGATATTAAGGAAAATCCTAGGTCCAGTAAGAACGGAAGACGGGAGTTATAGAAGAAGAATGAATTTCGAGATATCGAACACAATGAACAATGAAGATATAGTTAAAGTCGTGAAGGCGTTAAGAATAAAATGGTATGGACACATAATGAGGTGTGAAGAGGCGAAAACAATCAAGAAGATAACAGAGTGGAAACCAGATGGTCAGAGATATCAAGGAAGGCCGAGAATCACCTGGAGGGGCAACGTTCTACACGACCTGGAGGAAATGGGAGTGCGGGACTGGGGAAGGAAACTTAGGGACAGAGAACAGTGGAGAAAAATAACTGAAGTGGCTAAAACACACCCAAGACTTTAACAATAATTTCTAGTGAAATAAAGTGAAGTGCGCACGGCATATCCCCCCCTACCTCTGATAGGATACGGGATACTCTCCGAAAGGAGCGGCCATGACTCTATGAGTTTCGTGCCTTATATATATATATATATAATATAACTTGGAACAGGCATGCTAATTTTACTTTGACTCATTTCGCTTAAATAGCAATAAAATCCTAAGAAAATTCTCAAAATATAGGTAATTCCTAATTCTATATTGTTCTATTCCTGTATTGTTTTTCGGATTTTGAATATCTCGTCAACGGCTTACATTATTTTAATCCCTGGGATGATTTAGTTTGTATGAATTTTATCAAAGTAGGCCGATCGCTCTGAAAATTTGCATAACGCCATAACTTTTCATTCTGAACAACTTTTCTTAATAAGACATTGGCATACTGTGAACGGAAAAGGTACTTTACCTGAAACGAAAAGAGTTTTTGCTCAACTGTAAGGGCCTACTTGATTTAAAAAAATCGAAAGTAAACTAAAAATAAGTTTCGGACCGAGCGGGGATTAATCCCAAAATATGAAAATCCAATTCGAAAATTTTTGGTCCATCATACCTATTGTCAACTCCATCCGGAGACACACTGTATACTGCCTTCCAAAAAAAGTGCAACACCTTGAGGCAGTTGACCAATTTTATTCAAATTTTCACAGAATATGTGTTTCAACGATACAAACAAATGATTAGAAATTGAAAACCGTAACACTAAAAGTTTAAGAAAAAATCAATAATGTGTAGGTCCTCCACGATTTTCCCGGCACTCATAAACCCTGCGAGGCATGCTTCCAATCAAGTGGTCGATGGCCGCTTGTGACAAGCCATCGCATGCGTCTTTCAAGGCCATACGGAGATCTTCCAAGTTGTTAGGGGGATAGCGCAAATGCCCCACCTTTCTTCCCATCATATCCCACACATGTTCGATGGGGGACAAATCAGGAGAGCAAGCAGGCTATGGAAGTACGTCAACGTTGGCATCTTCCAGGAACTGCGTTGAAGCCCTTGCCGTATGAGAACGTGCATTGTCCTGCTGGAAAATAGGGTTGTTGAGACCTTGAAGGTATGGAAGAGAAACGGTCTCCAGCACACTCGCGATGTTAGATGCAGCTGTCAAAGTGCCCTCAATGAATACCAATGGTGACCTGCTTCCATGGCATATCGCTCCCCAAACCATTACCCCAGGTGTACGGGCAGTGTGTCTCTCGGTGAAAAAGTTGGGATTTTGCTGCTCCCAACAAAACGCCTCACCCTCCCACGGCTGTCATGAGCCCAAAGACAAAAGCTGGACTCGTCGCTAAAGACCACCCATTGCCAATCTTGAGCCCAGTTGCTCCGTTCATTGCACCATTCCAGTCTTCGGGCCCGGTGATTAGGAGTGAGGGGAAAAGTTAACAGAGGACGGGGCGAACGTAGCCCAAAAGAACTAATTCTTCTATAGACGATGCTTGTTGAGATCGGACGTCCTATTGCTGCAACCCACTCGTTTTCCACTGCTCGTGTTGAGGTAAATCGGTCTCTGACAGCCACTGCTCGAAGACGTTGATCTTCATCTACAGTGGAGGCCCTAGGACGACCAGACCCATTTCGTCGACGATAATTTATTTTCAAAAATATACAGATAACAACCAGAAAAAACACAAAACAATTTCTTTCGTTTTATTGTTACCAAGGTAAAAAACAAAAAAACAACGGCTCCTAGATATCTGAAATTTTAATCATTTGTTCGTATCGTCGAAATACTTGTTCTGTGAAAAATGTATGAAAATCGGCCAACGGCCTCGAGGTGTTGCACTTTTTTGGAAAGCAGTATATATTGCACTTTTTAAATTTAAGTCTCAGTTTTAGAACAGCGGTTGCTTCATCTTGTAGGCTTCACGTGTTTTTTATAGTTTAAAACTTCTTACGTGTAATTGAGTTAATTATCTAGAATTTGTTTTCTTTTGGTGTTCGAAATGTTAAATACGTGTGCGTACATAAACTGTAAATCAAATCAGAAAACTCATTCTGTCTTAAGTTTTTCTCAGCTCTTTTTTCTCTTTTCAACGATGTGTCACACGTACGGGGTTTTTGAAGAAGAGCAGGAATAAAATACATTTTTTTTTATCATAGCCTACTACGGGAATAAAGAAAAAATGTATTTTATTCCCGATCTTCTTCAAAAAAACCGTACATGTGACACATTATTGAAAAGAGAAAAAAGAGCTGAGTTTAGTTACGACAAAATTCAATATGGCGTCCATATGAAAATCAAAAGTAGTTGTTCATAGAATAGAAACAAAGCGTCATAAATATAAACAAATGGTACCACCCGATTCTCCGTAAAAAAGTGCCTTCACAATGTACAAGTTTTGAAACTAATAACTTAATACTTTCCGAGATATTTTGGAAAACAGAAAACTCCAAATTTCCGTTTTTTCAAGATATCTCGAAAACGATCAAAGTTGGCTGTGATTTCTCAACGGATATGAAATGAGCATTAAAATTCTTAAAACTTTCCCTATTTAACCAACTTTGTAGCTTTTATAATTTCCGAGATCCTAATGGTGGGGATTGAATTTGGGACAGACTGTAGGCGTTAACCTTCTTCTCTATTATAGAAGAAATTGTTTTTTTCACTTATATCTGTCATAATTTTAAGTTTAAGTAAAAAGTGGAAGTATTTTTAAGGTATTGGGTGTAGCAAAAATAGTTTTTTTTAAGAGCTAGATTAAAAAATTGAAGACCGATTATTGTTTCCCATCCCAAAATATGTAGTTTCCCCAATTGTCATGCTAATATTTTGAAAACTTTTGAAATTACAGCAAACAATAATTAAAATTACAATTTCGGCTTTGACACCCTGTATCTCTCTAAATATTAACTTTTGGACTAAGGTAATGTTAGGCAAATCGTAATATTTTGTACTAGAGAACACATTCCTAAAATAGTGCCGCGCAATTTTGAAACACCCTGTATATTGTACTGGCTTAAATGGACCTTATGCTTCTTGATTTATTTGTAAGATTATAAGTTCATGAATTGATTCCACAAGTCAACAATATTTAATTTATACTTGCCCTTTAATTAAATTGACTTTCTGATACTCTTATCTCTAACAGGTCGTTGCGAAGGTGCGTTGTTATTTTATTTATAATATTAATTTAACAAATAATTTTTCACTCAGATTTTTTTAATGCAAATTTATTTTTAATTTTCCACCGGATCAACCCTACCTTAAAATTATAAATTTCGCACTCACAATACAAAAGTTTCAAAATTATTTTCAAATTCCACTTATTTTTCAATATTATTATAATTCAAAATTAATCCAAATTGTCTTTACTGTCAATCCAAATTGCCTCTATTTTGTTATCTTTAACTATTGTAATTGTTTATCGTATTTGTAATTGATTTTAATTATCTTTTAACTTATTTCAAGTTAAATACCTTCTTGATATTTAATATTATTGAAGAGCAAATTTATTTACGTTTTGTCCTTTAAAAGCAAAAATATCTCTTATTTATCACTTTGGTTTTTTTTCGTCTCCTCGGATTTTTTTATAAAAATGTTTTTTAACCATAACAACTATATTTACAATATTTCTATAACCGACTAATTTTAGCTAATTAAAATCCAACAATAAGAAATTTTAACAATAAATTATTTACATTAACAACTTAAATTTTATCTAGCTACTTAAAATTATATTACAATTTTTATAATATAATCTGCATTAACAATCTTTAGAAAATAACCTTTATCAACAAATTAAAGATAAGAGCATCTCCCAAAACAGATAAACGTAAAAGGAAAGGTATGACTAAATGGAGAATAAAGTGATGGAAAACTGCAGAAAAAAGAAAATTGGACATTCAGAATTAGAACCTGTACATATGCAACATCTAGTTTATGCTGACGATTACTGATAGTAAATGAGAAGAGAGAATTACACACACACAGCAGAAGTATAGAAAGAATTGAGAAAAGTGGGCCTAAAAATAAATGTAAATAAAAGCAAGGATATGAAAATCAATAAAAATTAAACACCAATAGGGGAAATATGTATAGATATCGAATTAACTGAAGAAATATGTCAGTAATAACAAGTGATGGAAGGACTTCCGACTTTTATTAATTGTTTGCCCCGAAAGCATAATAATAAGAAGAATAAATTACCAAGGTACTGTGATCAACAAGGAAATTCAGGTAGTAGTCTAGGCTTATGATGTGGTAATAATAGCAAGAACAAACACACAACTAACAGAAATTTTCAGTAGAATTGAAAGTGAATCAAGGAAAATTGAATTAATGATTAATCAGGATAAGACAAAGTTTATGAAATTACAAAAAAATGGGAACTACAATTTTGAAGAAATATATATGTATATTTCAATACTTAAGTAAACAAATAAATGGTCAATATGAGATGGAGGATATAATAAGAGAATAATGAATGGAACCAAAGCACATTTCGCGAATAAAAACATAGAGAACAAGCAAGTTGACACAAAAAACAAAAATAAAAATATATAAAACCCTCATAAGACCAACAGTCACCTATGCAAAGAAAGTGTTATGTCTAAAAGACAAGGAAGAAGCACAACTGAGCATTTTTGAACACAAAAGATTAAGGAAAGTAATTAAACCAAAGACAGTAGAAAATGAATGCAGACAAAGAATAAACCACGAATTTATGAAAGAAATAGAACATGAAGATGTAGAACAATTTATAAAGTTCAGAGAATAAGATGGAATGGCATGTTATGAAGGCAGAGGAAAACAGAGAATAATAATAATGGCAAAATGGAAACTAATGGAGACGCGACAAATGGGGAGAGCAAGAGACTGAGATGGAAGGATGGAACTGAGCAAAATTTAAAAAACACAAGAGTATCCGACTATTATACAAAATTACAGAATAGAAAAGTATGGAAAGAGATTGTCAAATCACGCAGAAATTTATGAAGTGAAGAACCAAGGGCGAGAAATATTAGGGATTAATCCATCCTACTTAAAAAAAATGCGGCTTTATCCCATTAAGAATGTAATGCATATAAATGAATAAATAAATGATTAGCTAGCTTATTAGTAATTAGTAATTCTTTTTGTAATTTATTTTATTATTTTTAAGTTCCTTATCACTTAATTAATTTGTTTTAGTTTACTTGAAAATGGTAATCGTGTCATTATTGAAACATGTCGCCATTTACATTGTTATCCATTTATTAATAAATTATGATGAAGAGTACTTGCTTTCCGTCTCGCTTGTATTCATCATTTACTTCAATAAAAGTATGAATAATAAATGGTATTTTAGTTCAAATTTTATTCCAGGTACTTCAAAACTGAAATTATATTTTTTTTCACTACAATTTTTGATTTATACATTGAAAACTTCATTCTTGGTTTCAAAAATCAAAATTCCTAACGTAAACGTCAAATTATTAATTCTGTACAAATACAGTATTTTAAGATATTTTTGAATTAGGCAATAAACATATTTTTGGTTTACATTTCTGTAAACATTGATTATTTTAGATTAAAAAATTAACTAAAATCTTATTAGAATTAAAAATAAAAACCGTACTTACACTGCAAGATCTATTAACATCATCCACATCAATCTGAACCAAGGTAGTACGATGTATTACATCAGCTAATTCATTTAAAGCTTCAGATTGAACGGCCTTGTTACCTCGCAGATTCAAGTGCTTAACAAAAATAAAATAATTATTTAATATTATTTTATTAATAATATAAGCATGACCATTGAAAAATGTGCCAACAAATAAAGTCGTTCTTATAGAGGGGTTAACTATGATTGATCAAATTGGAGTACAAAAGATTAACCTGTTTTAATTACCTTTTTTTTCATTATATCTTAGTGTATACTTATTGTTTTTATAATTTTAACAAACAACACTAATATTTACTCATATTCACTGTAGTATTTTCAGATGAAATTGATTTAGATTACTGCCATATGAAAGATCTTTACAGTTAATCCCACAATAATTACCAAGATCACTTTCTGACGTATTTTATTGAAACCCTATTATAATAATAAAAAACTTACTCGAAGCGATTTATTGACTTGACAGGCATCAGCCAAATCATGTAGTCCACTACAAGTCAAAAGAATTGACTGCAGACCAAAAGTCTTTAGCGTTGTAGTAGCTGCCAATGTAGATTTAATCTCGCCAATAACAAAATCGGTTAGATTGTTGACGCCCATATTAATCGAATGTAAAAGACGGCAACAAGACTGAAAAATATAAAATAAAAATTTAATAAATTAAAAATTATGAATCAAAAAAACAGAAAATCCAACTTAAACATAAACTAACATACAAATAGCAAAAATAAAAATAACAAAAACATGGATGTTTTGCCTATTTACTCACAATAATAGTTTTCAGAGTTTCAGCACATTTTTCGGTGAGGCGATTGTTTGGTAACATCAACACAACAACACCTTCACCCTTCTGAGATTGTTCTAACAACCCTCTTGCTAAAGCGTCAAAACCACGGTCACCAATCTTGTTATTGCTTAAATTCAGGATTTTTAAAGTAGTATTCACAGCCAAAAATTTCCCTAATATATCTGCTTCTTTGAAGTATAAGTCGGAAAAGCACAAATGTAGCTCCTCAAGGAAGTAGTTGTTCTTCAGGTGGTTTGCTGTAAATATAATATTGAACTCTTAAATTATTTTTTAAAATAACTTTTTACTCACCAAGCATGAACGCTGGAGCTCTATTGAGTTCACAACCGTCAAAACGGACAATCTTAATATTCTGATTAGAATTAATACCATCAAAAATAATACGCAAAGCTTGGTCCTCGATATTAACTTCTCGGAACGAAACACTAGACAAGCTTCTATTATTGCAAGTAGCATCGGCAAAGCTCTGCCACATGCCAAGATCTTCTCTATGTCCAGATATAACCAACTCGTGTGTGGGATCGTAATAATCTATCATGTTAAATATATCGTGAGTAATATCAGAATCCAACAGGGCAATATTTATGTAAATTGTACGGAAATTAATCATTTGGAATATCGTCTCTAACATATTAATTACATCACCGTTTACTTTTACACTTGTTAAATTTAATATTGCCGAATGATCACGGTTGTCCTTGATTTTCTGAAATTTAGAGAACATATTACATTACAAAAAGAAAAGCCACTTTAATATAATATTATTAGGTCTGAACCCGACTACACCGAATCGGAAGCTTCGGTTCTATAAAAAATATCTAATCAAACTAAATTTCCCAGTTTAAAATTAGTGCTCTTTTTAAAAGGGCTGGATCTTCATTATTGTATAGTATATTCGCTACCACATTGGGACTGGAGTTTATGCATAGGGTACCGGAAACTCGCTAAAATAAATAAATATTAGGCGTTACAGTATTAATATTAACAATGCCGTATGTTCAGAACCGCTGGAACAAGTCTGTAATCTCTAAACTCTTGAGTCATACGGTGTGGCTTCAAGCGGAATTGTCCTTGAACCCCAATGTGGTAGCGAATATACTATATGTTCATACATCGTACTCAACATAGCTCAGGGATCAAAATACTAACATTGATTGACCTTTATGGCAGATCGTTTAGCTAATCAGGGCATGGGCACAAAAGGATATTAACAGTGACGCCAGAAAAAAAAAATATGACTCAGTATCAAAAATAGGAAGACCTTCTTCAACCCGGAAAAGAACAGTAATTTAAGAAAGTGGAAAAATAGAATCCTAACTTAAATCTATAGTAGAAGACCGGAAACAATGGAAAGAGTTCATCCCTTCCCTTTATCCCTCACGAGAATAACGGGACTTATTATTATTATCGGTTGACATTTACAACAGTCTGTTTATGCAATCAGGGCATGAACATGAATTTATTGTAACAAGTATAAAGATGGGGAATCAAATTGATTGAAATTTTAAAAAACACATACATACATCTAACCTGCAGAAGGCAACAATTATTAATAAATGGCAAACTTATGTTCCCCATGAAGTTTTTTTATTTATTTTATTACTAGTGTTTTTTTTAACTAATATGACTAATCTGGCTAATTCTGCAGCTAAACAAGCCCACATTTAAAATTTTAATTTTAGCTAAATTCAAAGTTAACAAACATTTTTTTCTTTAAATTTGCAACTTAATTCTAATTCAATTTAGTTAAGTATTTAAGCTGGTCCATATCCATTTAGAAAAAAAATTTACCTTTCTCAAATACGGTTTACAAACGTACTACTGGAACGTGGTCATACTATTAGAATTTAACGCCTTCCGGGTTGGGACTGCGTCATTGTTGAAAAAGAAGAACTCAACGTTTCGCCGACTTTCTTAAGGGGTTTCATCACGAGGAAAAAGGGGGCACTAAAAGAGCATGGTTAACTAAATGTGTGAACCATGCCAAAGGCAAAATTCTTCCAACATACGTAAAAATAAATGGAAATTCCAAAGATGTATACATATACAAGGTGTTCCAATTAAAATAACAAAGTTGAAGATAATTCCCCCCAAAATCAGAAGTGACAGGGAATTTGTGTTCTATATCAGATAATGTAGCTTTAAGAGATATTACATATTATACTAAATTTCATTTTAATATCTTAAAATACAATTATAAAAATAGGTGCTCCAGGTTTCATTGACACCCTGTACATACTAGAAAACAAGCACAAAAATGGAATAAAGAAAACAAACCGGACTTTTATACTACACAAATACTAACGGGACACAATTACATGAGAGAATACTTATATCATTTTAAAATAATAAACAACCCATTTTGCCCGTGTACAAAAAACCACATACAAACTCTAGAACACATAATTTATAACTGCCACAAAATTAAAATAGATCGAAGGAGGTTCTTATGCGCAGCTATAGCGAACAACATAGACATATTCAATATACCGGAAGTCGGAAGTGACAACCAATACAAGAACTTCAAAAATATTTTTAGAAATGGCTCGAGAAGCCATGATCCAGTGTAAAACAATTAATGAAGAAGACGTAAATAATTAAGGGAAAAAAAGAAGATAGACCCGTTTACCTTGCGGGGAACTTTAAACACCATCAAAATCAAAAAAGAAGAACATGGAATTAGAAAATTCATCAACAATCGAGGAAACAAGACATATACAGGGTTCTCAGACATGACTCCCCAGGCCTATAACTTTGTTATTTTTAAAAATAACTATAATAAACTATATATATTCGTAAATGGGAGCAAATTCTCTATAAGATGGGGAAAGAAAATGTTAGAAAATCTGTACTCATATTATGGCAGCGATATTCAACTTTTTTATTTCAAATTGCACACTATGCTTTTTATCGGTCATTCTGATAGTACTCTTTATTCTCTTTATAACCATGTAAACCAATATGGGTCTTACATAAGAAAATTCTCGAAAAAAATACGATTGAAAGTTGAAGTCTAGGTTTGCCATGGAAACAACTGATTGTTGTAATTTGTACTCGTCGGCGATGAAAACAATAGCGTATAGCTGTAAAACAATTGCAATTTACGTTGTAGAGAATGACAGGTGCTCTTTCTGTATTATTTGTATGTTCTTGTTTAAAATCATAGGAGTATTAGACATAAATTACACTAATTCTGAAAAGCTTGATATGATCCTTATTTATGGTTTATGCGAGAGGAATGCAAGAAGAGCAGCAAGGTTGTATGCAGAAAGGTATCCGCTATTGTTTTTATCGCCGACGAGTACAAATGACAACAATCAGTTGTTTCCATGGCAAACATAAACTTCAACTTTCAATCGTATTTTTTGCGAGAATTTTCTTATGTAAGACCAATATGGGTTTACATGGTTATAAAGAGAATAAAAAGTACTATCAGAATGACCGAAAAAAAGCATAGTGTGCAATTTGAAAAAAAAAAGTTGAATATCGCTGCCATAATATGAGTACAGATTTTCTAACATTTTCTTTCCCCATCTTATAGAGAATTTGCTCCCATTTACGAATATATATAGTTTATTATAGTTATTTTTAAAAATAACAAAGTTATAGGCCTGGGGAGTCATGTCTGAGATACCCTGTATATGTCTTGAAAGGGTGTCATCTTTCACCTACCTAGGAGCGGAAATAACCAGCAATGGGGATAAAACTGTAGAGATTAAAAAAAGGACGACGGCAGGGATGCAAACGTGTGTGATATTAAGCTGAGTTAAATAAAAAAGTAGTATCAAGGGCAGTGAAGGTGCACATTTACAAAACTGTTGTAAAACCAGTAGTTATGTACGGGAGTGAGACGTGGACTTTAACAAAATCAACAGAGAACAAACTAGCTAGATGGGAACGGAAAGTATTACGGAAAATCTATGGAGGGGTAAAGGAAGCAGAGGGGTGGAGAAGTAGAACCAACGAGGAAGTCTATGAACTGTACAAAGACGCTCCCACTATCAAGACCCTGAAACAAGAAAGACTCCGTTGGTTAGAGCATTTAGCAAGGATGGAGCAGACCAGAGTACCCAAGACAATCCTCAAAGGGGAACCTGGGGGGAGGACCAGAAGAGGAAGACCCCCAAAAACATGGTTGGAATCAGTCACTCAAGATTTGACAGAAATGGGTATCGCAGACGAATGGGAAATTTTGGCAAGGGACAGAAGTGGATGGAAGAATTTCAAAGCCACAGGCCTTTAAGGCCTTTTGTGCTGCTTTATTATTATTAAGTAATTTACAACACGATTTTGCTTAGCACAGCCGCCTTTGATCAAAACTCTGTACGAACATACTGTATTTGTTAAAACAATTACACAGCTAAAATGACAGGCAATTTAAGTAGACAAAGGGCGCCTCTTAGTTCATATCACACTGAATGCAGTTGCATAACCTGATTTTAATGGAAGATCAATTAATTTTAAGCATGTAATAGTATATTAAAACACAAGTTACAGAAGGCATCGTTTTCGTGCACGAGTCCGAAATTTGGACACGAGCCGCGTGGCGGCAAGTGGCCGAACGGACAAGTGCTCGAATTGCCTTCTGTAACGAGTTTTTTATACTATTAGAGAGTTTGCGGTAGTGCATTTTTCCTTATAAAGATTGTCGCTATATTGCGTGTAACGTAACTTAACCTAAACGCGTGCTGAAGCGTTTGCAGTTAGCGCCGACAATTAAACGTTATATTTGACATGTGTATGTTGACATTTGGTGAAACCAACAAGATATGACGGAGAAGCATGCAACGTTTTTAGGTTAGCTTACGCAATCAGCTGTGCGCTGTTACTACTGGGATGGTATGCACATGCGCGGGTCATAAGAACTAAATTCTGATTGGCTCCGTTATTTTTGGAAATAGTGTAATTTAATTCGGTATACGGTACAAATTTTACCAAAAACTAACGTTATACATTATAACGACAATTTTTATAAGGAAAAATGCACTACCGCAAACTCTCTATTTTCTGTTTCGGCTTGCATTTACATTATTTCTTTTTATAAAAATACAGTTGGGAAAATTTGGTTAAATAGTTAGGTTGGTAATAGCGATTTTTGCTTGACAGTTGACAGAAATTTGACATTTAACGTTTTTGTGCGATTTTTGCTTGACAGTTGACAGAAGTTTGACATTTAACGTTTTTGTTGCCTAGCAACTGACTGGTTGCCTAGCAACTGTATGGTTGCCTAGGTATTCTGTGTATTATTTGATACAGTATCACCAATTTCAGAAAACAAAATATCACCAAAACTCGTTTAATAATGAAGCTCATTAAAGCATCAAAATACGTGCTAGAATGATGTCATTCTAGTACCGAAACAGAGAAACTAACTTAAGACACAGATTATGTTTTGATAAACATAATCTTGTGTAAGAGCAAGTATGATTACTTGCTCTTACGCAGAAATCTATATATGTCAACTTACTTACAGAGATAAAATGACAGAACATTTAAACAAAGTTAATAATAAACCTTTTAAATTATACTTGTAGTGAGCTATTATTACAAATATTAAAATGTTATTAAACAAAATAACTTACCTGGAGTTGTTCCAATATCACATCGATAGGAACTGTCTTGGCTTTAGCACATGCTAACTGGTATCCATGAACAAGTTCATCAGTAGCATGGTTTGTTACTAGAAAAATTACAAAATGGATTATCATACAAAAATATCCACTTTTCTTTAATAAATAAATCATTGGATCTGTTATGTGCTCAAAAACTAAACTTATTTTATTAAATAGCAATGCAATATACAAGATGAACAATTCTTTAATATGTGTGTAAACTGGAAAAACATAACACACGGAAGTAAAGAATATAATTTTTTTTATAATCTATTCATCGATGGACAACTCTTCCTTCATGAACAGCAATTTATATTGAATTTGTAATGAATTAGATTGACTATAGTAATATAAAATCGTGATACCTTTGAATATGATTTTCAAGCAACACAGTTTTTAATAGCTTGTCTCTTAAAATAGATTTATATTAGTCGGCAACCAAAATCACCCTTGTGCGAATTATTTCGGCGCGGCCCAAGATAACTTTCGACGTTCGAGCCGATGTTTCCCGGTAAAGTTCAACGCTACACGGCCAACGTTGAACACCGCGTTACAAAATGCGTTAATTTGCATAAAAACTAACACTTGATAATGTAATAATTCTCTGACATTCATCCATCCTAACCTATTTAACATTTGATTTGATCTTGTATACCAATTACACCTCAGAATTAATCGCATACCACGATTCTGTAAAATTTGTAATCTATGACTGCCTCCTTGATTTACTAGGTATAAAACTGTGCCACAATTGTAAAAATATGGCAAGATAATGCTATTATAGATTGTTTGTCTCGTATAAATAGATAACAACTTACTCACCCTTGCTAGCACTCCCAATCTTTTACCAATTTTACCACAAATATAATCAACATGATCATTAAGATTCAACTTCCAATCCAACATTATTCCTAGGTACTTGATTTTATCTACAAATTCAATGACCATTCCATCAATCCTTATTCTACTTCCACTATCTCTAATTCTTGTATAAACCCTACTGTTAGCAATACACATAGCCTTAGTTTTGGCAATATTAATTTTCAGTTTATTCACCGCAAACCAATCACTAACTCTTACCAATTCACTGTTTAATCTCTCTATCACTTCTATGATATCTTCTCCCTCTAAGAATACAACAGCATCATCAGCAAATAGATGACATTAACAAATAAATAAAAATTAAATGGGATAGCTCTAGAACTGCAGTATGCATACTGTTCGCTGTATGAGTGGGAGTGAGACTGCGCGGCCTGCTATAGCTATCGCAGTCAGGCGGTTATAGGGACAAATCGACGGACGCTGAGCCCTGTGCATAAGGATAGCGAGTTGATAGACCTAATTTATTTTTGACTGTGCCGCATACCGAAGAAAATTGTAAACTACAAACCTAAAGGCAAAAGAGACATCGGTCGCCCCTGGAAAAGATGGGAAGACATTTAATTTATGAAGTCGGAACAGGCGCATAATAGCCTAATCCCTGAGAGGAGATGACCACGACCACAATAAAATTTTTGGTCATATACTTCCTACTATAAATAAACTGATATTTCTTTTAAACTTGATATACTGATTTACCACCTGCTTTTAAATATTTGCTTACTCATAGCAGTAAATAATAATTTAGGGTGTCATTACTGAAGCTGATCGTTTATTAAATTGATTGGTTAAAATGACCTTTAGTGGTGGATGCTATTAATTAATAAAAATATTCAAAATTAATAGGAGTAAATATTTTATAATCTCTGTAAAAATTATGATTACAGTTTAAAACCAATTATTTAATATTGTTAAATTAGCCTCGAGTATAACATTGCTTTAAAAACATCAATCACATTTGTAAAATCATAAATTTGATATTTCATAGCAAAAAGCATTAAGAATCTGCTTTGTGATTAAATTACAGTATATAAGCTGCCAAATAATCAACTCATTGCTGCCTTTGATTAAACAAAAAGAAATTTTTTAAAATACGTGATTTGTCTCCGCATTGAAATCTATAATGAATGTTTAAAATTCAAGCTTTATCTGTCTATCTATGACAACTATGTTTTATTAGTATCGGCATACCGATATGTAATATAGAAATTAAGCAACGAGAAATGTAATACCAAAAGTATGCAGTCCAGTGGCGTGCGGTCCATGGAAGCGGTGGAAGCACCGCTTCCCTTGCCTTCATAAGGCAAAGCAATATAATTTATTAATTTTATTTTTGTTTCAGCAGTATGTTAAAATTATTTATTTAATTTTCGCTTTTAATATCATGCGAATACTCATTGCAAATTAACGCATTTTGTAACGCGGCGTTCAACGTTGGCCGTGTAGCGTTGAACTTTACCGGGAAACATCGGCTCGAACGTCGAAAGTTATCTTGGGCCGTGCCGAAATAATTCGCACAAGTTCCCATATAACAATCGTTTGTTGTATCTGCGCTGTTGTAATTTCACATACGTGATTCTAGCTGTACGAGAAGCGCTGGTCGCTGGCGCAAAGCACATATTTGTACTTGCCTTTTAGTGGAGTAACTTTACGTTTATATCTCGAAACCGGTTCAAACTTCTCCGATTTGAATGATTTTTTTTTGTAAACGTCGTAAATATAAAATATTATAACCTATATGGGTTAAAATGACTCTGATTGTTCATTCAAAAATTTATTAATTTTATACAGGGTTGTCCAAAAGTAATGGGACAAAGACCAACAGTAGATTTACGAAACCAAAATATTACGATTTACCTAAAATTACCTTAGTCCAAAAGTTAAAATTTAGGGAGATACAGGGTGTCAAAGTCGAAATTTTAATCTTAATTTTTTGCTGTAATTTCAAAAGTTTTCGAAATATTGTACTTTTCATTTAAACAAAAATATAAACAGGTAAAAACATCAACAAAACTGCCAAGAAACCTTAATGTCCAAAACAACGCAATCCAAACAAAGACCACAAAGTACATCAAACATAACTGAATACTTAAAAAGGAAAAGACCGGAACAGGTTGAAGAAATAAATCAATCTAATTTAAACTCTGAAGCTGAAATCTTCCAAAAAAGCAAAAAAATAATTAGATCTTCGACAAAAACCACACCAGAACAAAAAGAAATTAACCTAAATACACCAAACATGGAAGAAATTCTGGAAAAACTCAATAAAATGGATGAAAAACTAACAGAAGGTTTTAAAAAAAATCCAAACACTACAAGCGAATTTCGAAAGGAAAGAAAAGGAATGGGCTTCAGAAAAGAAAATTCTAATCTCAAGAGTAGAAAAATTGGAAGCAAAATGGGAAATTCAAGAAAAAATAGAAAAGAAAAACAATCTAATTATCAAAGGACTAAGAACAAACGCAGCAGATTTAGAAACCGAAGTCAAAGCACTAATCAACACCAAAATTGGAATAGAAGTTGAAATCAAAGATCTAGGAAAAAATGAAAATACAAGAGCTATTAAACTAAAAATAGAAAATTTCAACAAAAAACTAGAAATATTAAGAAATAAACATGTCCTAAAAAATTCCAACATAATTATTGAAAGTGAAATGACAACTAAAGAAAAAATAGTGCAAAATAAAATCAAAGAAATAGCAAAAGAAGAAAAACAAAACGGAAACACTGTGAAAATTGGATTCCAGAAACTATATGTAAACAATAAAAAATATATATGGAACACCGAAAAAAACACATTGATATGCCAAAAAGAGGCTCAAGACCAAGGTGCCCAACAAACCCAACCAAAAAACTAGCACAAAAAGATGGGGTAAAACGGAAGTCCCACCAGTTTACCCCAATAGACCACACAGGGACCACGACAACAAACAAAGCAAAGTCCAAGGTTAAGCGAAACAAAAAACAAACAATCAAGTTAGCTACATGGAACCTACAAGGATTAAATAAAGAAGGAAATATGAAACAATTGGCACAAGAATTTAAAAAATATGATTTAGATATATTAGCCCTACAAGAAATAAATAAAAAAGGAACAACAATAACAAACTTTGAAAACCAAATTTGGTGTATTGGTGGAGGGGAAAAAAACAGATTCGGTACAGGCTTCATATTAAAAAATGACTTAAAAGAAAAACTAATAGATTTTAAAGTAATCAATGACAGAATTAGCATTATAAGATTAAAAGGAACGTTTAGAAAAATATCAATTATTAATGTGCATGCACCTACAGAGGATAAGGACGACGATATAAAAGATGAATTTTACGACACAGTAGAAAATGAAATGAACAACATACCAAACTTCGATATTAAAATTATAATTGGTGACCTAAACGCACAAATCGGGAAAGAAGAACGTAATACTGAAATAGCCGGAAAGGAAAGCCTACATAAAATAACTAATACAAACGGACAAAAATTAGTCGACTTCGCAGCTAGCAAAAAAATGATCATCAAAAGTACCCGACAACAACGCAAAGACATCTACAAAGCAACATGGATAAGCCCAAATAAGAAGATATTCAATCAAATCGACCACCTGATAATAGAAAAAAAACACGAGAAATTAATTTCAAATGTAAGAACTTACAGAGGGGCAGATATTAATTCGGACCACATGTTAGTTGTAGCAAAACTTCAACAAAGAAGACCCGTGTTACCAAATAACACATACAAACAAAAATTGAACTGGAATAAAAAATACAACAACCAAAAATATGAAGAAAACATTAAAAAAATAATAACTTCAAAGAAAGAGACAGAAGATGTGAACAAAGAATGGTACAACATAAAAGATACAATAACATTAAGTACAAAACTATCCCTAGATCCCCCAACCTACAAAGAGAAAAAAGAATGGTTCGACAGCGACTCCAAGAAAGCAATACAAAAAAGAAACGAAATAAGAATGAAAATGCTGCAAGATAATACACAAGAAAATATAGAACTATACAAGCGAACAAGGAAC
This sequence comes from Melanotus villosus, assembly GCA_963082815.1. Classification (NCBI taxonomy): domain Eukaryota; kingdom Metazoa; phylum Arthropoda; class Insecta; order Coleoptera; family Elateridae; genus Melanotus; species Melanotus villosus. The sequence goes on from OY720427.1 coordinate 18,705,836, forward strand.
GACACACAAAACCTAATCAGAAACAAGAAAAGAGAATCAATAAACGAAAAACTAAAATCAATTGAAGAATATTATAGAAAAAAGAACTTAAAATTATTTTATAAAAACTTAAAGGATGAAAGAAAAGGCTTTCAACCACCTACAATTGCGCTAAAAAACCAACAAGGAGAAATCTGCGTAGGAACCAAAAAAATATTAGATATTTGGGAACAATTCTTCAAGAATACCTTAACTCAAGCCCACAATGAAAACCAAAACGAGCAACCTCTACAAAAAGGAGAGAATGAACAACAAGAAGATGAACCAACAGAAGAAGAATTGATAGAAGTAATAAAGAAAACAAAAAATAATAAAAGTCCAGGCTCTGATGGCATCATAATAGAACAAGTAAAAAATGGGAACGAAGAACTATTAAAAAGACTACACAAACTTATCAAACAAATCTGGAAAGATCAAATCATGCCCATAGAATGGAACCAATCGCTGATTTACCCAATACATAAGAAAGGCAACACACAAAATCCAGAAAATTACCGTCCGATTGCACTCTTAAACGTAACTTACAAACTACTAGCAAAACTAATAAACAACAGATTACAGAATGACATCAAAAATAAAATAGGACAATATCAGGCAGGGTTTAGAAGTGGAAAATCAACAACAAATCACATATTTATGCTACGACAGATACAAGAAAACTGTGAAAAGAAAAACATCCCAATCCACGCAATATTTCTGGACTTCAAACAAGCGTTTGACAAAATAAACAGGAAAAATATCTTCGAAGCAATGCAAAATCTAGAAATACCAACCAAACTTATACACTTAACTAAAATGACACTACAAGAAACAACAAACAGAGTAACATATCAAGGACAACTTTCCACAGGCTTTAGAAGCAATACAGGAGTCAAGCAAGGTGACCCATTATCATCAACGCTATTCAATATAACCCTCGAAAATACAATAAGAGAAAGCAAAATCAAGACAAATAACATCATTTTAAAGGACTCGTACCAACTACTAGCATTCGCTGATGATGTCGTAATTCTATCGAGAACAAAAGAAGAACTCAAACATATTATAAGAAAATTCGAAAAAGCAGCGAAGAAAGTAGGTCTCGTAATAAACCAACAAAAATCCTCCTACATGATCCTGGGAAATAAAAATCAAACTGGAAACCTTAACTTAAAAATAAAAAGTGATAACGACAATGGTCATATAATATATAACTTAGTTAACAGCGTAGTTTACCTTGGAACAGAAATAACAAGTAAAGGAGAGTGTAACAGTGAAATCAAAAGAAGAATTACAACAGGGACTAAATGTGCGGGATCATTAAAAAAAGTGCTAAGTGATAAAAACATAACTAGGAAATCAAAAATACACATATATAAAACAATAATAAGACCCGCAGTGACTTATGCAAGTGAAACGTGGACAGTTACAGAAGAAAGCAAAAAAAGCCTAGAAATTTTTGAAAGACGAATCTTAAGAAGAATTTATGGTGGTAAAAACATAAACGGAAATTGGAGAAAAAGAACTAATGAAGAGATAAACGAACTATTTAAAGACATAGGAATAATTGCAGTTATAACCCAAAATAGACTCAGATGGTTAGGCCATATAGCACGTTTACCCGAAAACGACATAATAAAAACTACAATAAACAGGGAAATGCCAGGGAGAAACAGAAGAGGAAGGCCAAAGAAGACATGGTGGGACAACATAAAAGAAGACATCAACCAATTCAACCTCCAAGGATGGGAAAACATGGCAACAAACCGAAAACTATGGAAAACCCGTATCCAAGCTATAGGCCTTCAGGCCTGAGATGCTGTTTTATATATATATATTCGAAATATTGATATGAAAATTGGGGAAACTACCTTTTTTGGCACGAGGAACAATAATCCGACCTCAATTTTAACATAGCTCTTTATAGAATCTTATTTTCGCTACACATAATACCTTTATAGCAAAAATGAGGTTCTTTTGAGAGCTACATTAGAAATTTGGAATAACATTACGTAACAACTGAGTCAGGTTTCAGAATTTTAATGAATTAAAATTTGTCGAATTATATTATTTCACTAGCTACAACAAATCTCGTTTTCCAAAGAAAGCTTTTAATAGCCTAAAACTGAATTATGCCAATTTCTTTGACACTGACGTTTTGCATTATCAAAAGCTGTCACTTTTTGTACTTATCAGTAAAACAGAAGCGCTTCCCCAAGTAAAAAACTCACTGCACGCCACTGATGCAGTCCTAATCAAACCTAAGAAAATATATTGTTACCTAATATGAGTTAAATATTATTTTCTCGCTTTTAAGTTGCAATGGATGAAATGATAAAAAGTCCTATAATAATAGATTAGTTCTTGCATAACTTAATTAGTATTCATATAGATATTAATTGTATTTAATATTAATTGACTCAATTTTCACACTGAACGTTACGACTTATTTTACATAAATGGTGAATAATCTCTGTAACACTTTCCGTATTTGCTAGATATTTATATAATATGCTAAAACACTTTAAAAATGAAACCATTTCTGTTAATTGACAAGTTATTTCAAGAACTTACTACAGTTAATCCAACAAGAACTGAGCTAGAATGAAAACAAACAGTTTAACAACTCAGCAATGTTGCCTTACACAATGTTATTTTACATCACTGCCTAATTTCGTTTTTATATTTTTAAATACCTTTGGATCAAAGAGCACGTTAGATTATGCATTCTGTAATAAGCTAAAATAACCTAAATAAATCTGTCAAATACATAAGATAAACCACAGGGAAATTATGGTGTACAACCAAACAGAATTCCTTGGGAGTTTATGGATATTAAAAGCATAGTCAAATGGAATGTTGTGGAATTCCTTGTTGTGGACTTTTCTATAAAATTCCGATACACAATTTTGCTAGCGGCTTATGTCTTGTTCAAATATACAAAAACATTAAGTAAAAATTGCTTGTTTTTAGGCAAGATTGCATAAAAAATAATTATAAACTTGGTTCTTCAAACCTCGATACTAATCCAAAGTTTCGGTTCAATGAAAAATTTAGATCCTAAGTTTTTTAAATTTGGAAAAAGGTTTTCAAAACTTAAAATTATCGTTCTTTGTAAAGTAATACGTAACGGCCAACATAATTTAAATACAAAAATGATGCTTTAACTAAAGTAACTAAAGGATACGTCAAAGAAGTAAGTAACACCCCTGATCACATAACAATCAGATTCGCCAAGTAAGTGTAAAATCCAGCAGCATTTTTATGCTTAGTTTGCCTTCAGTGGCCAGGTGACGCCACCATTGCACGGGCAGACACGCGACTCAAGCGACTCTAAAGTGCTTCGAATCAGCTGATTTGTATACAAATTAAGCACTTCAGGGTCGCTCGACTCGCGTGTCTGCCCGTGCAATGGTGGCGCCACCTGGCCACTGAAGGCAAACTAAGCATAAAAATGTTGCCAGATTTTACACTTACTTGGCGAATCTGATTGTTATGTGATCAGCGGCAACACTAACAAAAATATTTCAAAGCAATGACAAAAATTTGGATAAATTCGGTGAAGTAATTTTTTTAAAATACAAATTTAAAAATTCGGGTTTCTTTGGGATAATTACTTTAGCCATTGAACTTGTTTTGAAACAGCTCTAATGTAATATAGTAGTCGAGTTATAAATAAAGTGAAAATGATAGGAACCTCTCTTAATATTTCAAGTCAAACATTTTTAAATTATCATACAAGGCATGCCAGAAAAATTGTAAAGATGGAAACAGAGTAATTAGAAATGCACTTTTAACCTACTATAAATTAAAAAAATGCACAAACAACTATTTAAGAAACAATTTTGAAAATTAGAAAATACTGAAGCGTGTTATTTTTGATTTTCAAAATTTGAGAAATTTCTTTAGTTATAATTTGGAAGACCTGAGACTATAATTTGATTTAAGTTTAATAGCTCAAGAATGTTTGGAAACGACTACTTTAAACTTATGATTTTGAAAAAATAGCCTGAGGTGTGATTTTGGAGTTACAAATTATATGACAAAACATCAGTCAATTTGTTTTTGCTTGTTTTTTGATAAAGTAATGTTATATTTTTCTAAGGCAATGTGGGCAATGCTATTCAATCTGGGACTGGATGTAATAGTAAAAAACACAAATATCAACAACACTATAGCAACAAAAACTACCCAAATAAATGTTTATGCTGATGATATAGTACTCACTGGAAAAAACAAAACAGATTTAAAGTAAGAGCTCACTAAAATGAATACGATTCACGTAAGCTGGGATTAATAATAAACGTACAAAAAACAAAATACTTGGAATGCAAACGACAAGAAATAAAACCGATATGAAAAAGTGAGAAGTTTTACTTATCTAGGCACACAAATTACAAGTGACAACAGCATGAGAAAAAAATATAAATACAAAATGATAATGGCATCAAAGTTAATAACAAAAAGAGCCAAACTAAGGATCTATCAAGCAATAATAAAACCGACAGTAACTTACGGTTGTGAATTCTGGACTTTGAACGAATATAAAAAACAGTTACTACATAGATTTGAAAGGAAAACAATGCGAAAAATATATGGGGATATAAAAAATCTGCATACTAGCATGTTACATGCTTGGCATAACAAAAATGAAGAGTACATATACAAAATCATTTATTCATCTCCAAGTTGAAAATTCTAAATGTTTAATTTAGTATGGAATAATACATCAATAAACAGAACATTTTCACCAAGCAAATTTAAAACATGTCATTCAATGTTAAAAAAACGTCTTCGGGGGTTGGAACCGTGTCATTGTTAAGAAAGAAGAACTCAACATTTTGTCCGCTTTCTTAACACATTTGCTGCTCAAAAAAATTGGCTTGATGCACCTGGGAGCTGAATGACTTTTGTCATAAAAAATAATTTTTTTGAGCGTAGAATTAGGTCTAGATACATACAACGTAAAAGAAAATAGAATTCATTGCAAAAAAAACATGACGTCTTTAGGCGTCAAGCGCACTGGCTGTAAAATATTATTATTATTATTATTATTATTAGAGAATACTGCTCTGTTTAGTTCAGATCGGCAATTGACGTCTGAAAACGTCATGCGCACCGACACAAAGTTAGGTTATGACGTTTATCAACGTCATGAGCAGCCAACGTGTTAAGGGGCTTCATCAGGAGTAAAAGGGAGCACTAAAAGAGCACGGTAACTCAACTCCAGAAGGGCTTCGCCTGGCTTGGTTTACAAGTTGAGTTACCGTGCCCTTCTTCCTCTCGCAAAAAGATTTAACCACTGACGTGACAGGTTGAGTTACCATGCTCTTTTGGTGCCCCTGTTTTCTCTTGATGAAGCCCCTAAGACAGGGGCCGAAATGTTTAATTCTTCTTTCTCAACAATGATACGGTCGCAACTTGTTGTTTTAACTAGAGATGAAACAAATACTGATTTCTGGCAGTAACCGAATACGAATATTCCGCTGCTAGTCTTCGGCAGAATATTCGGCCTTGCGGAATATTTTATTGCACGAACTTTTATTTAATACATGTGTAGGTACCTATAACGGCTATAACTAACACAAAAGATACAAATACAAAGGTAAATGTGAGTTCCAGGGTCCACAAGTGCAACTAAACTAAAAATATCAATTAACCGAGATAACTATTAACTTGACTATTCAACCCTAACTTTAAATCGAATTTATCCAAGCCATAATTCCATGAATGAGCTAAGATAAATTCAGATTGTTTCAGTAGGCTATGAACAGCTATAGTGTAAGACTACAAGTTCCTTTTCAAAAATTATATTTATCGTATTTATATTTAGTTTTTAATTTTTAAGAAATTTAGGCCTATTTTTTCTGTTTATTGTTTTGTTTATATTTATAATGTGAGAAAGTTAATAAATCAACATGTCACATTTTTTTTGTGTTGCTATTGCAATGAAACTAATAAACTATGATTTTGAAAACTAAAGTAGGTATACAAAATATTTAGTAGTTACGAATGAAAAATTAGCGAAATTTTTCGATTCTGCCAAATATTGGGTAAAACGGCCGAATAGTTACTTAACTGAATATACGGTGCATCTGTACTTTTAACACTGACACTGACCGTGGAAGAATTTTCCTAAGTAAATTTCAAAGATATAACACACTTTAAAAGATAAAATTTCTCATATAACTTTTACTAAATGTATTGATAATTAAATATTTTTATAACATAACAAAAACAAAATAAATAGAAAATATAATATTTCACACTAAAAAACTTACCTCCCCCCCAATTGAAGGTAAAGAACATATCTTGCAGTTTGGTATCAACTATGTAGTTAACATTCTCAGCAAAAGCAACGGTTTTAATTGATGGAGTAGAATCGGGACCTTTCTTCAAAATAGATTTCATGGATTCATACGAAGCATCTCCGCCACAAGATACAAAACATTTATTTAAACACTGCTCAATTTTCAAGACTTTGGTCTCCTTTGCTTCTGTTTTTAGATAAACAGAATTGTCATCGGTGCCACAATTTGGTTTTTCAGCAGTGTCTCCTCCACCACCTTGGTTGCTCTCTAATAATTATAATTATTTAATTTCGATTTAATAAATACTAAAAAATTAATTTACCGGTATTGGGATGTTCTTGCAAACTCTCACATCCTTGTGATATATTTGAGGTCTTCTGGAACGCCACTTCGGCATCAGGGCAGTTTCCTTTTTGGGTAAAAATTCGCATATAAATTTAAATTCGATTAATACATAAATTATTACCATTTTTGTCCGCATCATCAACTCCATCCTTTGTCAGAGTAGTGTTGCTAGAATTAGTTGTAGTATCATCAGCGCTAATCTCCAGCAGGTCTTGGTTATCTGAAAAATATATTCGATGTGTTAATTTTTTACATTGACAAATTAGCATTAGAAACTTTTATGCATAGAATTATTGCAGCATTTTTGCTGAAATTATCGAAATGCTTAATTTAAATTACATACCATCATTAGGGCTTGGGCAAGACTCTTCTGTTTTACCGTCACTAAGTGTAACATTTTCGGAAGCCTCTCCTGCAGCTCCACGTTGATTCATTTTCCTTTTATACGAAAGCACTGTCATAAAAAAATAATGTATTTTTAATTTTTAATATTTACCTCCAAAGATCCGAATTATTAAATCAAAGGTTACTAACCATTGTTTACAATTACAAAACCAAAAGTGAGGTTAAGTCATTAGTAAATTAATTGTTGACTTTTCTACGAAGTTTAAAAATTTTTGTCTATTACATTTTAAATTAACAATCGTAAAACGACATGTTTAACATTTAAACTGCTATAATACAATAAACAATCGCGAGAAAACACTACAAAAACCCTAAACACGCACATATTACTGTAAGTACTACCGAGCTAACAACCATACCAGACACTAATCTGAAGTTGTATTACACTCTAAAAACTACATATTAAATCAAAAATGAATGCTTACATCAGGATTGCAACATAATAGGGAAAATGTACCACAATTTTTGAACATTTAATAGCAACCCATTATATTTATTTTCAAAAATTTTATACACCTACTTAAAACAATTATTATTATTATTCAAACATTTTCTTCTGCAAAGTCACATGTTGATTTTTACACACAACATTAAACATTTATGTTAATTTTTAATTGCTATTTTTCAAATTTATGCTAATAATTTTTATAAAATGATAAAATAAAAAACATAACTTAACCAAAAGTGATCAGGGATGGATTAACATTAAATTGGGCCATATAAAATTTAGGGCACCTCTCTTTACCATTATGTTCTTCTGGTAATTGGTGCACTTTTAAAAATAAAACTCAAGGCACAAAGCAATGTTATTTAAAATTCATATTAAAACAACCCCTACGATAGCCAGTAGTACCATAAAATATTCAGAAACTAACACTTTGGGAATTCCAGAACGGATTAACACTAAAATGGGATTTAGCTACTTACATAATTAAGGCCTGCTTTGTAATACCGTGTTTTATTTAACAACCCGAAACAAATAAAAAGGAATTATTGAAAGCGCTAAATCTGATTAGTCTTCGGCTCTTCGGATGTTTTTGTTTAACAAAAGATAATTGATATACAGGCTGCCCCAAAAACAAGTCTATTATTGAAATTGAAAGGATAATAAAGACATAGCAGAGTTATATTTCTAAAAGAAAATAAAATCTAGAAAATTTAGAATATAATATGTTACATTTGAGTGGGGAACAAAGCTAGCTATTTGTACATGCATATTATCAAAACAAAATGTTTTCATTGCCATTCAGCCATTTTCAATTGCTATCTTGTTAGGTTAGCGATGGTTCTAGCTCAATGGGCCCAATATTTTAATGATATAGTAGTTGTTAAAAATATATTTTCCAAGTGCAAAAATTAAACTTATATTAGTAAAAGTTTTACATAAAAAACAATTTTTGTTTTGTTGCTGTTTGAAATAGAAATTTTTAGCACCCTAATATCTAATAGAAAAATGTTTCTAATTAAAACAGTTTTGAATATGAAATGAGGTTGGCTCAGACCAGCAGTTCAAAGTGAAACTCTAGGAGCTTGGCTTTACTAACAAACATTGAAGTTGCTACTTATCAAGTTCTTAATGCATTTATTAAGCTCTGAGTGATAGAGCTCCAGTGCATATACAGGATAGTCTATAAGTAATGGGACACAGACCAACAGTAGATTCTTGGGAGCAAAATATTACGATGTACCTAGGATACCTTAGCCCAAAACTTAATACTAAAAGAGATAACCGGGTGTCAAAGTCAAAATTTTAATTTTAATGTTCAATTTCAAAAAATTAAGTCAAACTATTTTTATTTTTTTTTTTTTTTGATAAGAAATAATAATCCGAGTTAAATTTTAATTTAGCTCCTAAAAGAAAGTGTTGTATACTTAAAGTTATGGCAGATCTAACTGAAAAAGAACGAGCCTTACAAAAAAGTAAATTGTTTAAATGTTACTATTTGTGTAGTAAGTGATGTAATACTTTATTCGTTATTGGAACAATTTTTAGCGTAGAAGCTTTAACATAAATTAAATGGAGTAATTGTTAAAACTAAATTCCAAGTGCCAAAATTAATTTTATAAATGAAGGTTTTATATTAAAAAAAAAACCTTTTAGGAAATTGTTTTCAATTAAAATATTGTTTAACATGACCGGTTCAGAGTAAAACCCCTGATCACATAACAATCAGATTCGCCAAGTTAATGTAAATTTTGGCAGGCAGTTTTATGATTAGTTTGCCTTCGGTTGCCAGGCGGCGCCAGCATTGCAAGAGCAGAAGCGACCCTGAAGTGCTTGGAATCATACAAATCAGCTGATTCTAAGCACTTTAGAGTCGCGTCTGCTCGTGCTATGGTGGCGACGCCTGGCAACCGAAGGCAAACTAAGCATAAAACTGCCTGCCAAATTTTACATTAACTTGGCGTATCTGATTGTTATGTCATCGGGGGTAAAATCAAGGATGGGAAATAAATAAACACAAAGCATTAGTAAAGGATTACCGTTGCCGACCGAGTAATACGAGCCGTGTTAACGACCAACATTGGATAGACTTTCATCATCTCTATTCTTTTCTTTTGGGCATAAGGTGGCGCTAGATGTACCTATAGCACACTATAGCATTTGTCTTTGATTTTAATTTTCTCCTATAATTTCAAAAGTTTTTGAAATATTGATATGAACATTGGGAAAACTCCCTTTTTTGGGACGAGAAACAATAATCCGTCCTCAGTTTTAATATAGGTACTTCTTAAAAAAAACTGCCAAACCCCTGTAAAATTTTAAAGAAAAGACAAGAATAGAATGTTCAATAGACTTTTAATAAAAATTGCAAATACTTATGTGAATTAAAACAAAATAATACAGTAGAATCACATGCGTGTAATTAGGTCTCGAATTTCGGAATTTCACACTTTATAATTGCAAGTACTTAATGTAGTTACAGACAAACTGATTTTTACGAAGCAGATACTTACTGAAATTTTTAAAAAAGTTTGGTGTCTTATTACTGCATATATAGCCCGAAGATGCGATTTTAACATTTTAACCAAAACTACTCCTCTAAGCCCTAATAAGTGATGTAATCACAATTTTCAGAAACGTTCCGTCTTCCACCAATCAGGTTTTGTATTTTTTATAAACACTACATTTGACTGTTTCGTTGTTGTTTTCTGATTTGTGGAATTTATGATATGTCTAGGTTATTTAAATTAACAAGCTCAAAAACAGAAAAAATGTCTTTTTTAATTGTTAAAATGACTCTTGTTAATTATTATTGTTATTATAAAAAAAATTCTTGTTATAATTTGTTTTTCACTAAAAAAATAATTCACTACCGTGATGTCTTTGTATACAGGGTCTTAGGTAATGCTTCTGCCAAACTTAGCTTTATAATGACAAATGGAGCAAAAAAAGTATTATGCAATTTTTTTCTAATATGCATAGTTTCTGAAAAAAAAAATTTAAAAGAGTTTTTACTTTTTATTCTCGGGAAAAACAAAAACAAAGGGTTAAAGATACAGGAACAAAATTTTTACGGATAAATAAGAGTCTAATACATCAAGTAACAATAAAACTTTATTAACAACCACAAATTAAAGGAAAAAAAACAAAAAAAAAATGCAACTGAGAATGAAATGATACCTACCTATGTACCTATAAGAATTTTTTATTCCTTTCATCGTTACAAACCCACTCCTAAAGTTTGGCAGAAGCATTACCTAACACCCTGTATTTATATTTTTCACCACTACACTAGAATGTGCATCTAACAAATAAATACCTTTTAAATAAATTTGAAAGTAAGTCTGGTTAGCACGGAGGATAAAGCGTGTATTACATTGTACTTTTTTTGTCTCGAAAACTTTGACAAGTTTGTAAACTAGATGAAACACTAAACTAGAAATTCAAATATGCCACCTCCCAATTTTAATGGCTGTCAAGTCACCGTTCTTTTTACGCAGACTCCGCTAAAGTTCAATCGCCAATTGCCAATTTAAAGGAAAAAAATTGTTTGCGGTTAAGTGTTTGTTTTGGTTAGTTTCACAGAATACATTTTAGATTACGCTGGTTAGTATATTATTAAAGAAGGAAAAAAGGAACCGCAATAAAAAACTACAAAAATTTAGGTTATAAAAACTAACAAAATTGAAAACAAGTTGGATGTAGTTGGCAGCTCTGAAATTCGCTGCAATGCGCAAGTCTAGTACGAAAACTTGGATAGAAACTTGGTCCGTACCTAGTTTCAAAACTTGTATCAAACTTGAACAAGTTTCTGAATTACACTATCAAAGTTTTGACAAGTGAATCTAGTACAAGAACTTGTCAAAGTTTTCTAGACAAAAAAAGTACAATGTAATACAGCTTTAACACTTGTCGTGGTGTTAAAATATTGTGATTTATGATGCGCATGCGCGACGACCATGCATTGCTGCCTGAATTCCAATTTGGCTTCCGCCCTCTGGTCGTTGTACCAACGATCTCCTATTTAGCTCTCAAGCAGGGTTATTTTATGGCAGCCGGGTTCTTGGACGTCGAGTGAGCGTTCGACTCAGTTTGGTACAAGGGACTCCTGCTCCGCAACTTCTTGGGTGACCGTCGCCATCACGTGCGTGTTCAGGGTCATGCGTCCAGACCGTTCACGCTACTGGCCGGCGTACCCCAGGATCCATACTAAAACATCTTATTTACCAGAGATGTTCCAGTACCCCTCAATCCTTCAGTTCGCTTGTTCTAATACGCAGACGACACTGACCTTTATTGGTTCTCCTCTCCCTCAAGCACCCCAGCCTCCCGTCACGTTTCGGCGGCACTCGCCAGTCTCGAACGCTGGTTCTTGCTCTGGAGGGTAAGGCCGAATCCTGCTAAAACCCAATGCATCCTGTTCCAACACCCCAATTCCACCCGCAGACGACACACACATGCCGGCAATATGGATCTTGCTCTGTAGAGGGAGCATCTGCAACTCTCTTCTATGATTATCTACTTGGCGATCTCCTTCGGACAAATCCTCAATTGGTCTGAGGAGGTTCGCAAATGCCTCGACACAGTGCAACTCTGCAGTGCAATCCTCTCCCGAATCCGAGGTTGCCGCACCCAAACACGAATCCACACGTACAAAACTTTCATCAGACCAATAATAGAATACGGTTTTTCTGTTTTCAGCACCCTCGGCCGTGCTCATACAGACACCCTCCGGAGTAAGGAGAGTGCCATTGCTAGGAGTATGCTCCGGTTGGACCGCTTTCATCCCTCACGGGAGGACTGCGATCTTGCCAGCATCCCCCTATCGATGTTCGCCTCTCCATACTCCGGGGCAGCTTTGTGGTGCGCGCGGTCGAGGTCCAACACATCCTTGACACCCTGAGGTCCCCCATTGCCCAACGGAGGAAGCTGCGCCACCCTCCAGCGGTCCACCTAGCAGACGCCCCCGACCTTCCGGAGCAGTGGTGTAGTCGTAAATTAAGCAGTACAGGAACTTTTATTAATTTGAAAGAAAATCGCGCTGTTTTAAGGAGGTATTTTACATTTTTTCTCATCTATTTCTTGTAAAAAAAATAAGCAGTGCCGGAACGGCGTTCCGGCGCGTTCCGGCTCCACTACACCCCTGTTCCGGAGGATCTGGAAGAGCTCCTCGAAGACCTTCCTTTAGCACTTTTACTTTATTTTTTATATACATATAAATATTTAATTTTTTTTTTTGAATTAAAAGTCCACGGCTGAAGAGAGGATTAGCCACTAAACAGCCAATTAGGTTAACTTATATTGTATATTATCTTAGCTTAATAAATTACTTTGAAAACGAACTCATGCACACGCGCAATTAAAACGAAGGTAGGTAAAGGATCAGCAAAAACAAACCTAAAAATCGTTATTTCTATTTTTTTTTTTCAAATTAAACATAATTTATGCAAAATTAAATAATTAGTTTCTAATTATTAACTATCGCATGGTGTTTTTTGTATTAAAATCAATATTATTTAAATATTAAAATATAAAAAATATGGCCGTGGTTAAACGGGGATTACGCCCTGCCCCCGTTGAGGGTAATTGGTAATTTACTTTTTAAGACAATGTATAGCACATATTTGAACATTAAGATTGTCATGGTGGGTAATTTTCTACTACACGCCCCCGTATTTGTATTTGAGAACGCATGAATCATGTTTGTAGATTTGGCAACAGTGTTGCCCTAAGTACCAAATTTCGTGCAAATCATGCTGTTATTAAGATAAATATTTACAAAAAAGTTTTAAAAAATATTAACTTTGGCACCCTGTATTTCGGAAACTATCAACTTTTGGACTAAGGTAAATTGGGCTAGATCCTCATATTTTAGCCTCGGGAATTTGTGCTAGCGTTTTGTACAGACCTTTTAGAGACACCCTGTATATCTCTGGGAGGTCAGTACCTACGTATCTTTCGTATGCTCTATATATGACTTTCCAAAAAAAAGGAATTTGTTTCCCCTCTTTTGAAATTCGAATTGAGAAAGTTCCCCTCATCAAAAATACCGGGTGTAACACGATCATGGTACACCCCCCTTTTTTCCTTTAGTTTTCAAGATAAATGGTTGAAATTTGGAACATCCTATATACTTATTAAACGTCACTTTTTGACATATTAAATGATTTTTTTTCCATTTCCGGTTTCACCGGAAGTGACACTAACTTTTGATTTTCAAATGGAACGCCCTATATATTACTGCATTTTTGAATTCTGCATAATTTTCTGAATCCAATGATACCACATAAGTGACATTTCAGTCTTCAATATTTATTTTAATTTAATTTTTAGTTTCTATTTAAGTCTGCCATGACTGTTCCGATTTATTCTAATTAAGCCATGTAATACTAGAAAAATCGAAATCCCGTCGAAAGTAGTAAATTATATGATTTATGAGCAAATAAAGTTTATCCAAATGGTTCTTGGGACAAAACACGATATTTTCAAATGTAACCATATTGGTACCGTCTACCGTGGTACCATTTATTGCTAGTATTAATAAGGAATTTATTCATGTGCCTTATTAAAATCTGCGATAAATATGTACAACAACAGTCTAACCTCCATTAACGGACACCTCCCTATAGCGGACACCTCTATATTACGGACAGTTTCTGAAGTCCCAACCATCTGAATAGGCGTTTCTATGTATTATTACCTCTGTATAGCGGACCCTCTATAATATAACGGATGCGGACATCGTGTTTTTGAGATAACGGACAGTTGAAATTTAATATGAACGATAAAAATTGCGTTAGACACAACAATACGTGCAGATTTGGTACACGACAAGGTTTATCTTAATTATTCATTCGTAACTGACCTGTTATACGCTTCGGTACGAGTTTATTTGAGTCAAATTTCGTGGAAATCGTGTATTTCAAAATGCCCCAAAAACGCACATCTTTACCGCTTAAAACTAAAATTGAGGTGTTGGAATTCGCTTCTGAACAAAAGATCGGTATTCGTGCTTTAGCCCAAAAATTTGCCGTCGGTAAAACGCAGATTAGTGAAATATTAAAACAGAGAGAAAGTTTAACAAAATTGTGGCGAGAACATGCAGATTTAGAAAGAAAACGCAAATTTTACGGTACTCACACTGCCAAAATTGATAGTGTAGTGTTTAAATGGTTTATCAGTGCTCGCAATAAAAATATTCCAATTTCCGGCCCTATCCTGAAACAAAAGGCATCAAGTGTAGCATCGGAATTGGGATTATCCAATTTTAAAGCTTCAAATGGTTGGCTCCAAAAATTCCTGCGACGGCACAACATTTGCTTTAAGACGATAAGTGGAGAAAGTGCAAGTATAGATTTAAATCAAGTCAATCAATGGAATGAAACAATACCGAACCTTATTGCGTCCTTTAATCCCAAAGACATTTTTAACGCTGATGAAACTGGATTATATTTTAGAGCCCTTCCAAACAAAACTTACCATTTAAAACGAGAAAAGTGTAGTGGAGGCAAACAGTCCAAAGAAAGACTTACAATTCTTTTATGTGCTAGCATGATTGGCGAAAAGATCAAACCTTTAGTTATAGGAAAATCAAGAAAACCGCGATGCTTTAAAGGGCTACAATTAGATCAATATCCAGTTGAATGGTGTTTTAACAAAAAAGCATGGATGACTCGAGACATTATGACTCGATGGTTAACAAATCTTGATGATCAAATGAGAAGACAAAATAGAAAAATTTTACTTTTTTTGGATAATGCTACGTCGCATCCACAGCTAAAACTTAACAACGTCGACATTATTTTTTTACCCCCTAATACAACAGCAGCATGTCAACCTTTGGACCAAGGAATAATACAGAACTTTAAAATTTTGTTTAGACAAATTGTTTTAAACAGGCTTTTATGCTCAATAGATTCATCTGATTCACTTTATGAGTTGGAAAAGTCAATAACCGTTTTAGACGCTATAACTTGGATAAATTCTGCATGGAATAACGTTTCTGATAACACAATTCAAAACTGCTTTAAAAAAGCAAGGTTCTATCATAATCCAGTAGAACGTGTAGAGTTTGATCCAGAAGATGACATACCCTTAGCAAAATTATTTAGAAACGTTGGTAATGAAATTGTTGATGTTGAAGCATATTCTCACGTTGATGAAAATTTAGAAACAGAAGATACAAGTGTGGATATTATTCAGATGACAAAAGAAGTAACTGTTACTTTAAGCGATGATGAATGCGAGGTAGATCAAGATGAAATTGAACCACCAACAGAAAGTTCGATCCATTCTTACAACGAAGCACGGCATGAACTAGTGAAACTGGAGGATTTTATTTTACGTAAGGAAGATGGTGTTGGCTTTTTAATGCTTTCGAAATTAAAACTTTATTTCGAGAATAAACTGGCCGAAAACAGACATTTGCGCCAAACTACTTTGAACGATTTTTTTAATCCAATATAAATATCAAAAGTTTATATGTAGTAGGTAGATACTTTGTTTTACCATTCTTAAATATTTCGTTCTGTAAACTTATGAAATAGTTATTTTGTGTACCGAGTTTATTAGTTATCATTGTTAGGAAATGTTTTTTCAAAATAAAGTTTTCTTTTTAACTTAACCTCCATACACCGGACACCTCCCTATAGCGGACAAAAAATCCGGTCCCATCGCTGTCCGCTATATAGAGGTTACACCAATCAAAATTACAGCTAAGAGGAAATACGATTTTGTTCTAATTATAAGGTAAGAAGTAAATAAGGTGGCTTTGGAAACAATGAAAACAATAAAAACACTGGTAAATCAAGAAATGTTTGACAAGCTAAATATTTCATTGTTTTCAAAGCCACCTTATTTACTTCTTACCTTACAATTGGAACAAAATTGTATTTTCTTATTTCCTCTTCCTGATTGTATTTATCACAGATTTTAATAAGACACATGAATAAATTCCTTATTAATGCTAGCAATAAATGGTAGCACGGTACCAATATGGTTACATTTGAAAATATGGTGTTTTGTCCCAAAAACAATTTTGATAAACTTTATTTGCTCATAAATCACATAAATTACTAGTTTCGACGGGATTTCGATTTTTCTAGTATTACATGCCTCAATTAGAATAAATCGGAACAGTCATGGCACACTTAAATAGAAAACTAAAAATTGAATTAAAATAAATATTGAAGACTGAAATGTCACTTATGTGGTATCATTGGATTCAGAAAATTATGCAGAATTCAAAAATGCATTAATATATAGGGTGTTCTATTTGAAAATCAAAAGTTAGTGTCACTTCCGGTGAAACCGGAAGTGGGAAAAAATCATTTAATATGTCAAAAAGTGACGTTTAATAAGTATATAGGATGTTCCAAATTTTAACAATTTATCTTGAAAACTAAAGGAAGAAAGGGGGAAGTACCATGATCTTGTTACACCCGGTATATCAAAGGGAAGTCATGGAGGTCAGGTCGCCTCTTCTGTATGCCGGAGGTGACAACTTACCGGGAATTCTAAAGCTTTCGACTCAATTAACTGGAATAAACTATGGAAAATTCTATCTGACATGGGAGTACCCGAACACTTAGCTTATTTAATAGCACAACTTTATTTGTGAAACCAAGCAGCAGTAAAAGTCGACAATCATTGATCTTCTACTTTCAAATTTAACGCAGGTACACGACTAGGGTGTATACTATCACCACAATTAAATATTTAATATATATACCGAGTACGTAATGCGCAAAACCCTGGAAAACTGGTGGAATAGTCGTTGGTGGTAAGAAGATAACAAATTTAAGGATGTAGATGATACCACCATATTCGGTAGTAATGCTGAAGAACTGTTGGAATTAATTACCAAGCTTGAACGCGAAAGTAATCAAACAGGACTCTGTATGTATCATTAAGGGAAAAACAAAAATAATGATATTAAACCTAATGACTAAAAGTGCTACTAGAAAACTCCAAACAATATGGTAGGATAATTATACCTGCAAATCAACTAAAATCCGTCTGATTAAAGCTACAATTCACTTGGGATGATAAAATTTATATCTAAACATGCATCACTATGGTGTCACGACGCATCAGGAGTGATGCTACGAGGCTACGACTGAGAAGAAAAAAGTTCAAGGCTTTACTGAATTCTATGTTTTTTAGATTGTTTTTGAATATATTGTTTTTCCAAATAAAATCACTTATTTTTTCACGTTGTACAATGTACATCCTTATTTGCATTAGGTAATATTTCTTCAATATGTTTATCATACGCTTTTCTAAAACTTAAATCGATAAAAAATTAATCTAATTTATTAGCTGGTAATGTAACAGATTTAGTCTCTATTTATATACAGCGGGTCCCCAGATAGGGTTTGCGATAGGTATAACGAACCAAAATTTTTTGAAAAACGTTGGGCACCAAATTAACGACGTTCTCCTCTGCACACAGGACTAAGAGGCAGAGTAACAAGGTCCTACACATACACACACACAATACACATGGTGCAGTATGTAGGTACAAACCTACAAACGGCGCACCAACCACGTATACAATAATAATTTAAAAAGGACAAATTTCAAATCGCAAATAAAGTTTCAAAATGAAATTGAAGTGGACTTAAACTGTTAGATATACTCAACACACGAAAAACGATGATATATTTCAGAATATACATTAATATTAAATTTTCTACGCCGATTTCAATAAAACTTGTGAAAAAAACACGTTTGCGAATTGCGTTGTAATTCAACAAAATCGCGTTTAAATTATTTTACGGTCCTCACATTTTTTACTTTTTAAATTGTTTTTAGCGAATTGATAGTTTAATCAAAACGAATAGATATATATTTGTGCTACTGAATATTTAAAATATATTACATATTTTGAACTAATATGAACAATTACCTCAGTAACGAAGTTTCCACGAAGAAACCACACAGCGAACTGAATGAGTGAATGATTTAAACTTAATAATAAAATTAAAACTTTAACCAGTGCTGCCATTGGAACTAACCAGTAGGACCATTACAATTAATAAAAAATGAAAGTCACTAAAGAGAATTAATTAAAAGGGCATCAAATTTAAAAACAATAATGAGTAAAGTTTCAAAATCAGATCGATTTATTTGAAAGGTATAGATAACACGAGAATTAAAAATGTCAACATTTTTATACAGGGTGAATCCTAAATGGCGTATATTTTCACCACGCGATTCTGCGTTAAAAACTAGACAAAAAATTGTATAACAAAAAGCGAGAGCTATTGAATGTTTCTTTCGAACCGGCGTACGAATAAATGGAGAGTGGCAATATTCACTTTATGACTGCATGACTGATTTTCGTGAAGAATACCCCGATTTAGTGTTCAATTACAATTATTTTCGCGACGTTGTAACTAAATCTGTGCAGTTATTTAGACAAAGTGGAAGAGTCGCTCGTAAAAGTGGAAGTGGACCGCCGCGCCGCTTAGACGAACAGAAACAACGATTGAATTACAAACGTTATAAAATGTCATTCTGTGGATGTGGCTAAAGTACCAATTCTAAATAATTCAATTTTACAGCCTACCCTAATTGGTATTTTTATTGATCTGTCGTTATTTATACTTCTCCATTGTTCATTTTTGTTTTTCCCGCTATTCTTCTCAGCTGTTTCATTTCCGCCGCGTTCAATGTGCTTCTATGTTTTTCATTTATAAATTATAACCCATGTCCCATGTCTTGCTTGCATATATTAATGTTGGTACCTACTGTTATTGCATTGTATATGTATATTTTTGTTTTCTGTTCTATTTCTCTCTTGCTAAAGACTGTTCTGTTTAAGGCATAGTATATTTTAGTTGCCTTTTTAGCTCTATTTGCAATTTCTATGTCCATCTTCCCATCATTTGATATCACTGTCCTGAGGTATTAATATGTTGACAGTCTCTCTATTTCTTGTCCTCTACATCTCAGTCCATTTCCGTTATCTTCCTCTTGCTCTTTTTGGCTTATCTTCATATATTTACGTTTATTGATGTTTATTTCTAATTTCATTTTTTGCTCCTCTTCTAGTTTTCCTTCCACTTCTGATCTCATCTTCTTTTCTATCAGTCTCGTGTAAAATTTGTATACCACTGATGACAAATATATGTCTCTGTAGTTTTGAGTTAAATTCATCTCCTTTTTTATGAATTGGCACCAATAGATTTTCTTCCCAGTCTTTCGGCATTGAATTTAATTGCCATTCTTGTCTCATTATTTTTAAAGGCCATTCTTTTCCTTTTTCCCCTATCCACTTTATCATTTCTGGATCTATTCTGTCTGGCCCGCTCGCTTTTCCTGTTCTAATTTTTGCTGTAGCCTCTTCTAGTTCATCTTGTTGCGGTTCTTCAATTTCATTTTCATTTGCAATTCCCCTTGTCTGGTTTTGTATCTCAGTTTCGTGCGTTATTTGTTCTTCTTCTTTTCTTTTGTATTTATCCGTATAGTATTCTTTCCATATTTCTAATACTTCGCTTATTTGTGTTTTCACTTGTTTATTTTTATCTCTTATCCCTCTTATTTCTTTTCTTTTCCTGCCTCTTATTGATCTAATTTTACTCCAGAAATTTCTGTTATTATTTCTGTACTGTTGGTTCCGTTCTTCTCCATACTTTCTCTCTTAGCTTCTCTTATCATTTCTTTTACCTTGTTTCTGTGTCTGTGATATTCTATTTTATCTTGTTCCCTTTTCGTGTTAATATAGGTAGGGGAGAGGTGTCCACAGTGAGACGATGTACACACTGAGACGAAGTAGTTATTTCATTTATTCAAAAACTTTAATCACAGCGTCATCTGCTGGTAGTGACAGAAAGCATCTCAACTGCAAACAAACACAAAATCCCTGTAATTTGTTAGGTTGTTTTGAAGGGAAGTGTCAGTTGTACTTATTTTAGCTATAAAGTAAAATATTCTTGGTAAGTAAATACTGTATTATTTTAGTAATCAAATAATTATTTGGCAGTTTCATCAATTTCATTTTATAATTATACTATATAGAGATAAGCATGCATAATAGTTTCTCATTTTATTTCATGGTTAAAAAAAAATTCACTCTGAACTGATCAAACCTCATTACGTGCACAGTGAGACATGACTAAGGGGTGCACACTGAGACATGTCTCACTGTGGACATACCTGCATACCTACATGGTTTTGGTTTTTCAACAGATTTACCTACCCATAAAAGATGCCTATGCCTAGAAAAAGTCGTCGTAAAACCAACATAGGCATGTTTTCTAAACAAACTATGGAAGACGCTGTTAATCTTGTAATAAGTGGCCGAACTATTCGCTCAGTTGCCAAAGAAAAAAACTTGTCATTTCAAACACTTGCCAGGTATGTTGCAAAGCTCAGGAATATAGACGGTGACCAGGAAATTCGAATGACACCACACTATAATGTTCGGCAAGTATTCAGTGATCGGCAAGAAGTAGAGCTATGCGAATATCTCATAAATTGTTCAAAAATGTTTTATGGTCTCCCATATTTAGAGTTTCGCAAATTAGCTTATGAGGTGGCGACTCTAAACAACATTAGTATGCCAAACAACTGGGAAAGAGATGAAATGGCTGGCTTAGACTGGCTTAAGGGATTCATGGCTCGTTATCAGGATGCTCTGTCTCTTAGAACTGCTGAGGGATGCAGCTTGAGCCGGGCAACTTCATTCAATGCCCATAATGTGAAGAAATTTTTTGATAATTTGTCTATTGTATACAGAAGAAATGAACAATTTGCTGATGGTACCCGTGTATTTAATTTAGACGAAACATCAACATTGACTGTGCAGAAGCCCTCAAAAGTTATTGCACAAAAAGGTATCAGACAGGTCAGCAAAGTCACCAGCGCAGAAAGAGGCACCCTTGTTACGACCTGCTGTATTATTAATGCAGCAGGGAACGCTTTACCTCCAGTGATGGTTTTCCCGAGGGTGCACTATAAACCATTTATGACAACCGGTGCACCTACTGGAACCTTAGGTCTCGCAACAAAAACAGGTTGGATGACTCGAGAACTTTTTGTGCAAGTGATGCAACATTTTATTAAACATTCACACTCCTCGTTAGATAATCCTAGCGTTTTGCTGTTTGATAACCACGAAAGCCATTTATCGATGGAAGCTCTAAATTTGGCAAAAGAAAATGGTGTTACAGTATTAACTTTCCCGCCTCATTCTACAAATAAATTACAGCCACTTGATGTAGGCGTATACAAACCGTTCACCACTTATTACGATCAAGCAGTTGATACTTGGATGACTCATAATCCGGGCCAAACGTTCAGCATCTACAACGTAGCAGCCTGTGTAGGGCAAGCACATGAAAAAGCTCTAACTCCTAAAAACATTATATTAGCTTTTAGGAAAACTGGGATTTTTCCTTTTAATCAAGATGTCTTCTCAGAAGCTGACTTTCTATCAAGTTATGTAACTGACCGCCCCATAGTAGAGAGCAATCAGAATGAGCAAGATGTAGTTATACCCTCAACCTCTGGGGATCCTATTCTGATGACACCACCAAAACGGCCACCTTTACCATCAGCCAGCCCACTGTCCAGGGACCATCTAATGAGCATAACAACACCAACACAGCCACGTTCATCATCAGTCAACCCACCAGAGCCAACGACTAAATTCATAGCTGCTACTCCTACTTCTAGTGCAGCTTTCACGGTAACTCCCGAAGCAGTAAGATCGTACCCGAAGGCAAAAGCTAGAAAACTAGCACGAAAACCTAGACGCCCAGGTAAATCAATGATAGCTACAGATACACCTGAAAAAGCAGAAATAGAAGAACGATTAAATATGAGTAGAAAAAAAGCAGGGCCAAAAGTGAAGCAAATAAAAAAACCGGTTTTTAAGATAAATGAAGAAAACCAAAACGAGGAAGTTAATAACATGAGAAAAAAAGTTAAAGAAAAAGTTTTCTTAGATGAAGATGAGTTAAGTGATGATGAAGAAGAAGAAAACGAAAAGATAAACTACATGGAAAGTGACGATTCGATGACTCCTTTTTCTGAACATGAAGACGACGATGTCAGTGATTCCAACCATACTATTCCAATTGTGGGCGACTATGTGTTGGTTAAGTTTGTAGTAAAAAAGAATGTGAAACATTTTGCGGGAGAAATTTTATCTGCTGTAGGTGAATCTGATTTTGAAGTCACCTTTTTAAGAAGATCTGCCAAATTTGACAAATTATTTTATCTTCCTACGATAGCGGACGTGGGCACTATTCCTAAAAATGACATAGTCTTGGTTTTACCGAAACCATCACAGACAGGTAAAACCAAAAGGCAGCAATCATCTTATCGATTCTCTGTTGATTTGGGACAATATGCTGTTAACTAATTATTATGATGGGATATTAGGACAGTAATAGTTATTTGTGCGGTTAATATAGGTCTAGTTGATAAATCTCGCACATGCAGAACGTATTTTGTTTTTATTTTATGGTTACTTACATTATTGTGATTATAAAACATGTTTTTTTCCATTTTTTTGAGTTGTATTTAGGTCGTCTCATTGTGTACACCTACATGTCCACAATGAGACGTTTACAATATTTTAAATAAAATTAGCTTGTATATCTAAAAATGTATTTTTGAAATGAAACTAGCAACCAATGTTAGCTCTAATAGTTACTAAATACAGTTTCCTCAAAAAATATATTAAATCTCTAAAATTCCCTGTGATACGAGGGCTGTTCTGTATATTGTTAGTAGCAGGCCATGGATGCGAAGAAAAACAAAAACATTTACATCAATCGAAAGCATATTCTTTTGACAGTTTCCAGTTGCAGTTTTGCAAGGTTGAAGTTAAAGTATATAGAGATCCTAATTTTTGATTGTTATAATTCGTTTGATTATTACTAAGCATTATGGAAGTGCCGCGGACTGCTTTTCGGGCTATGATCTTCTACGATTATAAACGAGGCTTAACATACGACCAAAGTCACCAAAATTTAATGGCAGCTTTTGGCGACAATAGTCCATCATTATCTATAATTAGTTACTGGTTCCGTGAATTTAAACGTGGAAGGAGTACGTTAGAAGATGAACCAAGACCTGGACGACCTGCAGTAGCCGTTTGTGCTGAAAACATTATTGCAACCGAAAAGCTGATTAAGGAAAAACGGAATATCACTCATAGAGAGATTCAAGACGAACTAGGCATTGGATCATCTGCAGTAGATATCATTTTACATAAACATCTGGGTGTAAGAAAGCTGGCAAGTCGGTGGATTCCACATTTTTTAACCGACGAACAAAAACAAGCACGGGTAGACTGGTGCAAGTTTATGTTAGAAAAGTTCGATGGAGGATCTTCAAAGCAGGTATTTAGTATCGTTACGGGGGATGAATCGTGGATATATAATTATGATCCCGAGACAAAACAACAATCAACTGTTTGGGTGTTTGAAAAGGAGGAAATGCCAACAAAAGTTATTCGCGGTAAAGGTGCAAACAAAAAAATGATTGCCGTTTTCTTCAGATACAGTGGTCCAGTTGCAGTAATTCCTCTTGAAGATCGTAAAACTGTAACTGCTGATTGGTATACAGAAGTTTGCCTTCCTCAAATCTTCCGAGAAATTTGTAGTGATCGCCCAAGATCTGGTTTGCGTGGAATTTTGTTTCACCACGATAAAGCAACTCCGCATACGGCCGCAAAAACTTTAAATTTTTTACACGAATCCGGAGTCCAACTGGTCACTCATCCACCATACAGTCCAGATCTTGCCCCTAACGATTTCTTTTTGCTTCCGCTGATTAAAAAACTCATGCGTGGTAAGAGATTTCCTGACGCCAATGCGGCTGTTGCTGAATTTCAGCGAATTCTTGACGACCTTCCAAAAAAAGAGTTTTCAGCGTGTTTCGAGAAGTGGTTTCAAAGAATGAAGAAGTGTATTATGTCTAAGGGGGAATACTTTGAAAAACAATAACATTATTTTCTTTACAAATTCCGTAGTTTTCTTCTAACTAACAATTTACAGAACAGCCCTCGTATGATAATTTAAAAAAAAACGTCTCACTGTGGACACCTCTCCCCTACAGTTTCCATGCCTCTTCTTTCTTTTCACCTCTTCTTGTATGTCTATGTTCCACCAATCTGTATATTTATGGTGTTTATTGATCCTGTGTACTCCGCATATTTCCTCTGCCTTTCTTAATATTAAACCTTTGACAGGGTGGACCACAACATACTGATAAAGAAACTGCAACACATAGGAATACGCGGAATTGCTTTGAACTGGTTTGAATCCTATTTAAGTAACAGGTCTCAAAAGGTGTGCCTAAAAGGTGATGGAAATGTCCATCTATCGTCAGAGCTGCCGTTAAAACAAGGAGTACCCCAAGGCAGCATCTTGGGGCCGATATTATTTCTTATATACGTAAACGATCTATACCAGCAGGTTGCTTCCCCAAATTCTCTCGTAGTGAGCTACGCTGATGACACAAATATATCGGTAAAGGCGAATTCCAAATTAGCTTTAGAAGATGCGGCAGCAGAAGCGTGCAGGACAATATCCAATTGGACAACAACAAATAAGTTAATGCTAAACGATGCAAAGTGTACCAGCGTATTATTTCAAGCTAGCTGTATCCAGTCCACGGTGGAAGTTTGGATGAATAAAAAAACAATTACGGAATCAAGTTGTGTAAAGTTCTTAGGTCTAACAATCGACAAGCAATTAAAATGGGTGGAACACATTAGTGCCTTGTGTAAAAAATTAAGCAGTGTGTGTTTTTCCCTAAGATTTCTAAAAAAGACCGTCACCTCGGCGGCGGTTATTACAGCCTACCATGGGTGTTTCAGCTCACACCTACAGTTTGGGATCATATTCTGGGGACTTTCAACCGACTTCAACAAAGTATTCTTAACTCAAAAACGTGCGATAAGGATAATTGCTGGAATAGGACCACGTGACTCATGCAGGGGTTGGTTTAAGCATTACAATTTATTGACGCTGCCAGGTTTATACATTTTAAAATGTTTGTGTTTTTGGTATAAAAACAAGCAGTGTTTTTCGACTTTCATTAGTAAGTCCAATTATGAAAAACGAGCTGAACATTATCAGCTTCCTATTCACAAGCTTAGACGGTACGAAACAGGTGCTTGCTACTCGATTATGAAATTGTATAATCACCTAAATGTAGATATAAAAAAATGTCAAAATTTTAGATCCTTTAAGAACATGCTCAAAACACACCTAATTGAATTAGAGCTATACAATGTAGCAGATTTCTACACAAGTTGATTTATCATTTTCTCAACACTTGTAGTTGTCTATTACTTTTTAGTGCAGGTAGTTAAGTGCTGCTGTATTTATTTCTAGAATTAAAGATGTTACTGTTATATACAAGTTGATGACCTTTTCCACACATATGTATACAGGTATGTTACTGGAAATAAATATATTATTATTATTATTATGTCTTTAAATATCTTCCACCTTTCTTCTATACTTAGTTCTTTTTCCTTTTCCTTATATGTTTCAAATTCTGTGTCTGGTTCTTCCTTATATCTTTTCTTCTTATCTGGGTCTTGAAGTCTCTTTATTGCTATTCTATTGTATTCGGGCTCCTCCATCTCTTCTAGTCTTTTCTCGCTCTTATCTGCCACTACGAAGCTATGTTGTGTTCCTATTTCGGCTTTATTTTCCGTTTTAATTTGTCCAATTATTTGTTTCATTTCTTGTGTATACCGGGTGTCAATGAAACCTGGGGCACCCCTATTTTTTATATTAAATTTTAAGATATCAAAATGAAATTTGGTATACGTAATATACTGTTTAAATGGCATATTTTTTGACATAGAACACATGTTTCTGTCACTTCCGGTTTCGTCGGAATTACCCCGGATTTTGTTATTTTAAATGGAACACCCTGATTATTTATACATTTTTGGAATTTCCATTTCATTTTACGTATGTTATATCAAGTGTGAAATATTTTGATGACAAAGTAAATAGTTACAGAAGAGTTCAATTATTAATCTAGGATGCCATGACCTGCGTAAAATGGAAGTCAGGGTGCTACGACACTCAAAACAAATTCTTCTAGCACTTCAACTATAGCAAGTCTGTCACTTTTTTGCGCATTTCATTTGTTTTAATTGTTTTGAAACCCGTTGTCTAGATTTAAATATCCAAAATACGGTTTTTTTGAACGGGGAGTGTTATTCCGAATTAAATTTTAATATTAGTCCCGCGTTATTGGTATCAATAAAATCCTTGAAAAACGCTCGTTTTTAATATACTAGTGTCCCACCCTAGTGCCATTTGAAAAAATAGAGTTATTCTCAAAAAAGCATTTTTGCCAACTTTAGGTCATTCTAAAACAGCAACGAAAATAGTTGAAGTGCTAAAACAATTTGTCTCGAGTGTTGGGGCACCTTCACTTTCATTTTGCGTAAGTCATGGCACTCTAGATTAATTTCTGCAAAAATTTACTTTGTCATCAAAATGTTTCGAACTTGATACTACCATACGTAAAATTGAATGAGGATTCCAAAAATGTATAAATATATAGGGTGTTCCATTTAAAATAACAAAGTTGATGTCAATTTCGGCGAAACCGGAAGTGACAGAAACTTGTTTCCTATGTCAACAAATACCATTTAAAGAGCATATTACATATACCAAATTTCATTTTGATATCTTAAAAAATAAAAAAATTATGGGGGTGCCCCAGGTTTCGTTGACACCCGGTATACTATAAAATCTATAATACTCTTTGCATCTCTTTCTTCGGCTATGGATGTGTATCTCTCTTGAAGTGGTTGTTGCCAGAAGGAATTGCCAATTAATAGGTCGTTTATTTGGCAAAATATTAACATTTTAGCCCCATTTCTGTTTTGTACTTCTTCACCGTATTTTCCCTTGCATCCAAGTCCTCTGTTTTTATCCTTTCCTATTCTTGCGTTCCAGTCCCCCATCAATATTATTTTCTCTGTTTTCTCCCTGATCTCGTCGAGTGTGTTCTGTAGTTCTGCCTAGAATTCTTCCATTTTTATTTCCTCAGTTCCTTCTATCGGTGCATATATTTGGACTATATACCATTCTTCTTCCGTTTCAATTTTTATGTACATTATTCTTGATGATACATGTTTAAATTCTCTTACTTTTGCATGTAATTCTTCCGTTATTATTATTCCCACTCCTTCCTTCGCTCTCTGGTTTGTGTCTACCCCTGAATAATATAGTGTATGTTTTTTTCCTATTTTTAAACTTCCGTATCCTGTTTTCTTTGTCTCGCAAATTCCCATTAGTGTAGTATTTGAAGAATCGTTAGCTAAAGTTTTGTAAACTCAGCAACACTGTGTGGTCAGTCATATTACGTCCCTGCGATATCACCACTTGATAATGCAATTGTATTGTACATCGTTGCAACATTTATGAAAAGCACAAGCACTACAAAAATTTCAAACTTTGGATGGAAATTCTAAGTAAACCAAGGGTATGTTGAGTACAATTGCAGATTGATTATTTCTTTTGTTGATTAAACTACAGCTAAAAATCATTATTTCATAAAAATATCACACGGCAAGCAAACAAGAATACGACTTAAGGCTGCCAATAACTTCTCATCTAAGAAGTTAACATTAAATTGGTATAAGGTTCATTGCTTTGTTTTTGATGCAGAATCATGTGGTGTGGATATTATCCGCCTTTTAGGATTCACCCTATATATTTAAACACATCAAACAAATGCAAACTTTAAATGTGGTTCATACTGAGACTGAAACCGAAGAACCTAAAACATTTTTTTTATTCTATTTAACACGAATGATTAGGGAGTTAACAGCAGAATTTCATTTGGCAATTCTACTTTTTAATATGAAAATTTTTTGAGAAATGAATGGTAAAAGTTTCGCATTTATTGCATACTTTTTGGAAAACACTGTAGAAACAAATGCTTTAATTTGGAGAGAGCAAAAACAGATGTCGGAACAATCCAAACACTCCTTTTTAATAATAAAGAAGCAAGTTCACAAATCGCTTTTAAACAGAAGCGTCACTATATAATAAAAGTATTTACAGTTAAAATGGTTGAGATGTGCACACTGTAGTGTAATAAATACACTCGAGCCGAACAATAATTCAAGCCATTTATTCTTCTTCCTCATTTGTTATAGGACAATTTCCTCTTCCATGCTGACAAAAAAGTTAATCATACCTGTTATTTAAAAAGAAAATTAATATTATGGGATTAAGGACTACCAAAGGACCTTACCTTCTGTTGTACAAATGAAAGCATGATCTACTGTAATTTCCATTAACAAATTGTTTGGTTGCTTATATAATAATAATAATAATAATAATAATAATAATACGTTTATTTGCCCAACAGGTTTACCCCAATTACAGGACAAAATTATAAATAAATACACATTACTTAAGTACATCTACCTTGTATATACATAGTAACAAATAAACCAAAGTTTTAGCATCCAATAAACTAAAGTGAATAACAAATAAAATAAAAAACAAAAAATAAAAAAGAACAATGGAAAGAAACATATGAATTTTTTACTTTACATCCAAATATCACAATATCAGTGTAATAACTAATCATTAAAAAGAATTCTAGCGCATCTTACAATTTCTAATTGCGAACATGTATATAAATCACATATTTCACTAATTTTGTTAAAGTAATTACACATTAGATGCAGTGGTGATTTAAGCAGAACGTTTGTGTTAGCTTTAACACAGTAAAAAGTATAATCATAACGCGAGTGTAATCTCGGGATATAAAAATTAAGTTGCGATAAAATTCCAGGAGCATCAATTTTGTTATTTATTAATTTATAAAGAAATACCAAAAAATAACAAACTCGACGGAATTCTAGGCTATCTAAGCCAGCCAGTTGCAATAACAGAAAATTATCTACACCCCTTTCACGATAATGACCTGTTAGCTTAAAGTTTAAAAATTTTAAGAATTTTCTCTGAACTTGTTCCAGACTATTTATATGCATTTGATAGTGAGGACCAGGGCCGGCTTAATAAAATTTGGCGCCCCAGGCTGTAGTGATATTTGGCGCCCCTCCCTCCGTTTCAACGTTGGTTGGATTTACAGAATAGACGGAAAAATATCGATGTTGGAAAATAACAATCAGACATCATATACCTAATGAAAAATAATAATAAAATATAATTATATTTCAAATTTTCGGAATTTATTGGAAACTTTAAACGATTTGTTTTGTGATTTTGGCGCCCCCAGGATTTTGCGCCCCAGGCCACTGCCTGGCTGGCCGGCCCTGGTGAGGACTCCAAATTATAGATCCGTATTCAAGTTTTGATCTAACATATGAGTAGTACAATAACTTTATTGCATTCATATTTGTAAATGAATTACAGTTTCTTAATATGAACCCCAACATTTTAATTGCTTCTTTGCTCTTGGTTGATATGTGTTCAATAAAGTTTAATTCCACATCAAAATAAATTCCTAAATCTCTGATTGAAGTCAGTCTTTCTAATACCTCACCATCTATAGAATAATCATAAGTGTATGTAAGTTTTTTTTTTGTGTATGAAACGACTTTACACTTACCGATATTTAGCTTTAGTTTATTACACAAACACCATTCATTAATATTATTCAAGTCACGTTGTAGTGAATCGCAATCCTGTTTGGTATTTATACTTTTAAAAATCTTTAAGTCATCTGCATATATTAGTTTGTCACATTTTATTTCCTCACATAGGTCATCTATAAATAACAAGAACATTAGAGGTCCAAGATTACTGCCTTGCGGCACTCCTGACGAGGACGTATATTTTGATGACTTAAAACCATTATAAAATACAAATTGAGACCTCGACGTCAGGTACGACTGGATAAACAGTAACATCTGCGTATTAAATCCAAAATGCGCCAATTTTACTAGTATAGACGTTTGTGATCAACTCTATCGAACGCCTTTGACATATCTGTGTATACTACATCAACCTGTCCATGTTCATCTAGTATCTTAGCAACTTGTTGAGTAAAAACTACCAAGTTTGTTACTGTAGATCTATACATATATTTTTCTTATGTTTTACTATTAAGTATCAATATTTTGTTAATATAAAAATTATGTCCTGATCATAAACCATAGGCAACACATGTTATTATAAGTTAACAATGCATTAAAAATGCTTGTAGTAAAACTTTTACTTATGTACTACGTATTTTATAAAAGGTAAATGCGATCAAATTCGATATAAACAAACATAAGATAAGGAAACAGAAAACGTTTATTATTCTCAATGTTTTTAGTGTGTACAATTTTATACATATACCCAAACATACACATCAAGGTGACTCTATTTTAGTGTTAGAAAGTTTTAGATTCTCATCAATTAGCCATTATGTATACATCAAAGCAACGAATTTTTAACATTAATATTGAAAAGTAAAATGTTACAGCACTAACGAAATATAAGTCACCTTGAATGAACAAACTTGACCCTATTATACGATCGATTTGATTGACGGCATTGTTTAGAAATTCGAGTTGTGCTGATTTAAATTTGAACGTTCTAAAGGCCTTACAAAATTCTATTGGCATGATTTGATGTTAATATCAGCTTGCCGTTTTTCAAATCAATGGTGAAGGTACTAAAATACTGTTTCGTTAACTAGTTTCTGCATTCCTATGGACTGTAATTAGTATTTCATAAATAATTTTAGGTTAATGCTAAATATATAAACTTACATTTTACATAAAACACAAAATACAATACAATTTTTAAATACTTTATACACAACTCTTGCCAAGTTCCAAATGCATTATGAAAAATTAGAAATACAGTTTGTAGTACACACTGACCATTTTATACATAAGCTAATAATAATTAAAGTGTAAACCTTATAATATATGTACAAACTTTATCTTATTTAAATATATCAAAAAAAAAAAAATGAAAAACAACAGCATACTTAGCTAACCAAAAAGCAAATTGTTATGTACATAGATTTTGTTAATTCTTTCAGACTTTAGATTTCATAGACAGGCATGGATTTAAAACTGAAAGTATTTCAAAGTTTTTTGCCTTTATGTAAGTAGTTACCTTTATGTAAAGTAGTTACAACATTTATATTACCTAATAATTTTATTCTAATTTTATTACGCATTTGATAATTAAAGTTACACTTGTATTATATATACATCAGAATTACTAAAGACTGTAGCAAATTTCTGCCTATCTATGGTGCTTTTCTAGAGCTATAAATGATTTATACTGATGCGAAAAATTTGCTTCTTGGGCTATTACATGTAAACATAAAAAACTGCATGAAAAATCAAAAAATCCATTTTACTTTCAGATTAATGTAAAAGGACTAGAAGTATTAAGTATTTTTAAACAATACTTAACAATATTGACTCGGTAACTAGGTACTGCATTACTTAAAAAATGTACAAATGTAAAAATTTAACTAGAAACTAGATTCGTCATTTTCACCCTACACTGTATTAGGAAATATCTTAAATATAATTGTTTTTATACGTTAACCACCTAATATAATTTTATTTGCGCAGTAATTAAATCATTAATTTTGCAGACTTTAAAATTGGCCTATTAAAAGCAGTGACAAACACCAACCAGCCTTTTCGTTCTGTACTTTTTCACACATTATAAAAATCTCTACATGTTCCCTTTTTACAAGTTTTTGAATGACAAACCGTTTCAACAAGAAAACCTCGAACTCCCAATTTTTTAGCACCACTTTACCGACATTTTGTAAATAAATTAAATTACTTAATAATTAAAGTAAAAACAGTTTCACTGGTATATCGATGAAAACTACAAAGAACTACTTCATATTTTTTAATACATTTCAGAGTTACGAGGTTTTCATATTAGGCCCACATTTTGTAAATTTGTTTAAGTTGTATAACAGAACTAAATTTAAATCATACATTTTCGCTTAAAAATTTCGCAAACACATTTAATTTAACAAAAATTCTTCATTACGCATTCAAATAAAAATGTTTTGCAATTTGAATTTTCTATGTGGATCACACATAAATTACCTATGTTACATATAATTATTGCTGTGACTAAGAAGCACTTGAAAAAATAAATTAGCTACAAATTGCGGATTACTCGCGTTTGTTTTTATTTAAATGCAGTTTCTTCAAATAGCAAAATATTTTAATATTAATAAAAATAGTTCTATTGGTAGAACTACATTTTATAAATGAAACATTCCTACTTTATGTACTCTTTGTTTCTAAAAATGTGACAGGTGCACTTTCAACGATCGAACATATTACCAGTTTTTCTATTCAAAAAATGCTTTGGTAGAAACACAGAGGTGCTTCAAATTGAGAAGAACTAGCAGGTTAACAGTTACAATGTAATGCAATTATTTTTTCACTGACTACACTATTTTATACCAGAAAGCTTGTCCAAACATATTTTGATTTTTGACATTTTAAAATAAGTTTTAATTTCGCATGAAAATAATTTCTAATAAATTTATTATTATAGTACAGGCATAGATCAAACCATTTATAAGATTAACCACACTTAAAACGGACCTTTGATCGTATAAATATTATTTATCCTTTTTCTTTTTTAAAATTTTGATTAAATTCATTTTTAATTGTTTTAAAAGTACATCTATTTCTATTATATCTACCAAATACTTTACATTACATAATTAATGCTATTGGTTTAGTTCACATATTTAGTATACGCAATCTCTAAAATACATTTACTTCAGGTTACACTCTAACGTACATTTCTTCTAATATTTACTACATGTATTACCTAAAAGCGTTTCGTAATGTCTGATCGATACCCGTATCACAATATCAAATAATTTCGATAATGAAATAAAAGAGGGACTTAATTTGCAACTGTTTTTAATTTTACTTGTATACATATCGATGAACAAAATGTAACTTTAAACATTTCGTCACAAAAAACAATATAAAGAACTTAGTAAAAACTAGCTTGCATTCAAATGTAAAAACATCGAACATATCTTACACTATTAAAGGAACACCGTTATTTCTGACACGAAAAAATATTTAACATCTATTTTTAACATTAACATTATTATGTAAAAAAATTTATACCCAATACTGCACATGGTGTGGTTTTCTTCAATATTAAAAAGTGCGTATGTAAAAAGTAATACAAATGCATTGCGATCATCATTAAATATAAAAATATTACGTAATATTTATGTGCCACCATATTTATATATTACAGTATTAACTAAAAATGAAATACGGAGATATGCAAAATTTTACTGGAAACAAGCAAAAACTTGTAGCCATTACACAAAACATTAATTTTACATCCATCTAACAAAAATAATTGTAACATCGACTGTCCATTCTTGATTTAAAGTTAAGTTAAAAGAGCTACAGTTAATTTGCACTATTGTGGGTGCATCTCAGCAGTAGCCGATGACTAGGGCACAACATTGGGGAAATACATCTATTAGTAGTTGACATACCTGTAGGTACTCAAGGTTTTATATGGTTGTCACGCTTTATAGCAATAAATTAAGCCCGCTTTCAGGCATCTGTTTCTCCTCCTTTTAGCCGTAACCTTGCAAAATCTTCAAATATTATATCATCATCATGATCTTGAGCATTTTCCACATCCCTTAAAAACAAACACCGTAAGTTTCAATTTTTTTCTTACATTTTTTACAACTTACGCATCTAACTGAATGAGGTTGGTATCCACTGGTACATCTCCTATTTCTTTGTTACCTCGATGTGATGGTGAAGCTACCCCTATTGAAGAAGCTTCTTCTTCGGGTTTTGGATGCATAAGTATAAACGGTAACTCTGCTACTAAATCCCTAATACCAAAATTTTTATTTTTAGATTTTTAAATTTAAAAATAAAAAATCCTTAATATTATTAAATATTATCAATTTTAATTTAATTTACTCATAAGTAAGTTTAAAGCTTGATTCACATATATACGGCAGCCGGGGGCCTGCACAGCCACGGACAGGACCGCCAAAACATTAAACAATGATATTATATGATGAAATTTACATTAGACCGTCCGCCAACGTACAGGAACGCACAGTGTTTGACCACCAGCGGCCAACATTCTTTAAGAGAATGTTTTGCCGGTGACGGTCACGTATTTACGTGACTGTATGGCAGTTGTTGTTGTAATATGAATGACGAAAGGGGTTATTATACTACTTTTAGCAGCTCGCCGTTCTGTAAACGGTCGGTACTTGTCGTTTAGATGTGAACTACTGGTGAATTCGCCGGTCCCGTATGCCGCGTACCGTTGCGGTGCAGGCCTGTAACTGCCATATATATGTGAATCAAGCTTAAAGCTTAAAGGTAGAGTAGTTTCAACTAAAAAAACCTAGTACATTATATGTTCACAACATGTTTGAACAGGTCCATTGTGGCAATTGAGGAGCGACTGTGATTTATTTTGACATTAAGTTGCATTTCTATGGGTTTTTAATTTTTTCTATTGTGAAAGTTGAGTAAAACTCAGTACTTCTTGAAATTAAAATTAAATATATCTACTAAAATCAGAGCTGTGGGTTAAAGCAGCAGTTACAAAAATATAGTAGCTAAAACAAGTAACTAAATTTAGTTGTATTGAATTATCTTGTTTAGTACATGAGCAAGCACATGATTAGTCTGTTGTTTAGTCAAGTAAATAGAACTCGTTTCTATTTACTCGCGCAAGTAGTTTCTCTCTAGACAATTGTGGACAAGCTGATTTAGTGAAGTAGTTTAGTACGAGCCTATTTAGTTCATTTAACGTGAAAATATTTGTACATGTTTATTCATCGTAATTTTAAAAAAAGTTTGTCGTTGAGATGTGGCATATAAAGACCTGGAAGAGGTTATGGAATCAAGGGATTTGATTAAAGTAAAATTCATTTCACATACTGTCAGTAGATGTCCCTTTTTGAATTAGCTAAACAATCTAACTACTAAAACAAACTTTTCCTAAATTTTAGTTACTTGCTTTAGCTACTATATTCGTGTAACCGCAGCTTTACAGTTGAAGGTTTATCTGCAGATTGTATAAGGTAAGAAAACAACAATGAGATTACGATATACTCATGTTTACTGCTAAAAAAGTAATTCAAAATTTTGTTGCTTTTCCCCTAGTTAAAAGCTTGATATTGGTTTAAAGTTACAAATTTTAATTACAGTACTTTTATAAAAAACAGTCTACTGAATTGTTGAAAATTAGAATCTTAATTTTAGAATAAAATAGTGTGACAATTACATTAGGGTCAGTCAAATGAAAACGGGTCATCGCACGCATAAAACTCACGGCACGCAAAAGTTGATAACACTGGAGTTTGATAACGTTACTGGGATCTGCTGGGACCGGGGAAAGCACAGTGATAATTTGCACACTAGTTATTCTATAGGGTAGGACCGAGATGGACAACAATAATCCTGTGGCAGGGCGATACGGCAAACCGGTCACAACTGACAATGGAAGATATTCAATAGATTTATTCAGGGATGCAGGCTTTAAGAATAATGAATGGTTTCTTTCCACATAAAGAACAACATAGGTAAGACCAAATATACAATTCAATAATTGATTATGTTATCCATCACTAAAATTCAAAATTAAAAAATTTAGTGATTGCAAAAGTTGTAGTTAATTACAAAAAATCAATTAAAGTTTGCTTAAATATTTGTGGTCTTTTAGGTGATTGCACACCACACACATATGGATAGAAGATCGGCAACGCCCTGTAAAGGGCATGCCACTTCTAGAAGAAGGTGATTGATGTTTTGCTTTCAAAGCATTAAATAAGATTATCATGGCTCTATACAATGGATAAAACCCAATGGTCCTGTACATTGCGCTCATTTTATCATAATGACATCGACATACAGGATAATTAATTGCCAACAATTTTTATACGTTATGAAAGTAATCAACGCTATCTATTTAATATACACCCCGCGACACTTAATTAACCTCAGCCACTATTTTAATATTTAACAAAACTATAATATTAAGGCAACATCTGGAAATTTTACATTAAAATAATTAAAAGTAGGGTGTTTAGGAACAATTGGAAATAACATTTTTTAAATTTAAAACTTCGAAGTTTTTTTTTGCTAGACTGCGTTTTTCAGAGCGACAATTGATTAACCTTAGTCTTGAAAATGGCCACAACAAAACACCTCAGTGTCAATGGTATGATTTTATTTTACAACCGACAAGAAAAAGAGCAAAAATACAGATTTAATAATGTGTATGCGATCCGCTTTTTTGTATAACTTCAAAAATTCTTCTGTTCTTTCCTCACATCATTGAAATAGTGATGAAATCCATCTGGATCATCTAAATAAAATCGTTTTTCCTCTGTAAAGATGATGTTTCTACTGGTCAGTCCAGTGCATATGGCTTCGAGCGAAATTAAGCCATGCTTCCTTGTGTGTGCAGTTAGAAGCGATTTTCTGCGGAGACTATGTTGCTTCAAATGTTCATAATTGTTTATTATCCTTTGGAAAGTAGGATTGTAGAAGTGTCCACAGCATCCCTACTATTCCTTGCTGTAAGTGACCAGTTGGATACTTCACGAAGAATCAACCGCTTTTCTTATTTAGTTGTGGCTGTAGCTTCACGTCCTTTATAATTTTGTCCATAACTTTCAATATCGTTCATGAAATTATTAATCACACGGACATTATGATAAATTTTTGATGTAATTTGCCTGTTGGAGTAACCTTCTTTTACACGCCTATTTCGTCTTGACTTAACCTTCTTCCATGACTCACTGTAACTAGAAATTGTAACTCTTCTTTCAGAAAAGTAACTGCTTTCTCAATCAGCAACCAAAAAAATAACTACGCAGGCTAATCAAGTGACACGGTTTTATATGCAGTGAAAAAATGAAAATGTTCCAGAAATTTCTAGATGCATTGAGAGGTTTTGAAATTCTGCTGAGTTCATTTTTCCCTAAACTGATGAACAAAAATGGTATTCTCTTTCAGAAATACAAACTGTCGGCATATGATGATTAAAATTACTATCGAATGGGCCGGAGTGTATGACAAAATCAGGCACACTGTTCAATAATCCTCATTTGAGAATTGTAAATTTAAAAATCATTGCGTAGATTATATGACTAAGCTGTTCATAGATGCCATTATCTATTTAGAAAATTTTAGTTAACTAAATGAATGCAGCCATAACAGCACCAGCAGGTTCTGCCAATTTTAATAAGTTATGATTATGAGTAACAATCCTTCCGCACAGCATTGTTATAAATTTTATCATATAGCTTATCTTGTTATGATCTTGATAATATATAATAATAATATTCCCTATTCAAAATCCCGGTTCCGGACAAAGGCTCTATTTTTCGCCTTCACCATCCAGCTTTTTCCTGCAAACTCTTCTATTTCGTCCACCCACCTTACTCTTAGTCTCCCTCTTCTTCTTTTAGCCAAAGTGGGTATTCGTGGTGCTATTTGTGCATCCATTTTTTTAATCTAGCGAGGTAACCCACGTACTTCCGCGTTATAATTTGTTTTCTTATTACTTTTATATGTAACTATTCGGTTCTTTAATAATTTTTGAAAGTGTTCTTAACGTTTTATTTTGAGTTACCTTAAGACTTTTTGTCGATCTTTTAGTTAATGCGCTAGTGTTGGTAACAAACATTCATTAAATATTGTACTTTTATGGTTGACTGGGGTATTACTTTTAAATATGAACTTTAAATCCCAGAATTTCCTTCAACCCTAATTAATTCTTCTTTTTATTTCTTTTCTTGTCTATTCTCAAAAGACGTTAGCGGTCCCAAATAACTTGCTTCTGAGACTGTTTCCACGTTTTTTGCGCTGTTCCGCAGTTTGTCACTGTGTATTTTTTCAAAATTGGTGTTTAGTCCTATCATTTTGCTGTTATTAATAATTCTTTTAGCGTTTTTTCCGTTTGTTTTAATAATGACGCGAGTAACACCACATCATCCGCAAACCCTAAATTTGATAGCCGCTTTCCATTGACATTGATTCCTTGTTGTTCCCATTTCAAGTTCTTAAAAAGCTTCTCTGGTGTAGTGTTAAATAACATGGGAAATAATGGGTCACTCTGATACACCTCTTTACTCATTTGGAAGATGGACCATCGTGTTTCGTTTCGTGTGTCTCCATATTTTCATACATTTTTCTTATCAAGCTAATAATTATGTATATGTATTGTTGACTCCTTGTTCTTGCAGCACCTGCCACATGCATGAATTTTAAATGGGTTTTAATAAAGTCAACCAGAGCCATGGTCTGGCAAAGAGCCCTGCATTTTATAAACTAAAAAAAATTTAAACTAATCTAATTACAAATACGGTACCATTTTTATGTAAAATAGAAGGCTTGGGAATTGAGAAATTTTGCTAGAACGTTTTCTGAATGAGTTAAAACTATAAAATGATACTACAGCATGGCTGTTTTTTACGCTGGGGTTCTAAAAATATGGTATACAGGGTGATTTAAAAGTATTGTCATTAATTTTAAGGGTAGGTGGAGCGTACCAAATAGAACAACTTTTCTCAGAAAAAAATTTTATACATTAATACAAAAATTGTTTTGGGGTAACTGGAATAGTGGAATAGGTCAGTTAAAGAAGCACCTTATGGGTCAGCGCTACAACGACGATGATGATGTCAAAACGGCCGTGCAGCAACGGTTATCAATTCAGGCAGCTAATTTCTATGAAGATGGAAGGCAGAAGCTGATCACACGATACGATAAGTGTTTTAATAGAGGCGGAAATTATGTAAAAAAGTAGATTAACACGTTCGGTGCCACCGGCCACTTACGGGGACGCGCCGGCCACCGGCTATATGAGCCTGTGCCAGGGGCCACGTGCGTGGCCAGTTGTAGGGATACACTAAACACTCAGTTGTTTGCTGGCATTGATAGTGAGTGAATGTTTTTCGTGTCGGTGTAGCAGAAGAATGTTTTAGAGTGAATTTTATCGGGTTGGTTTTAAGTTGCGCGCTATATTTATTTGGAAAAAGCTGGTCAAAGCGAGAAAATAGTGTATGTTGTATAGCAACCCTTATGTAAATTTGTGACTGTAAATAGACAATTTTGGACATAGTTTCATTTCTAAGTTGTGATTATTTGTCTGAATGAGATAATAAGTGACAAAGCAGTTTGTTGAATATACAGTAAAGATAAAAATTTGACAGTAGGAGCCTAGGAGCCGCCGATTCCGATCGGTGCCATGCTTGGTTCTGGCGGCCAGTGTCCCCAGTCGAAGTGGGCAGTGAAAGTGTTAAGGTCCAGGCTTTTATGTAAAAATAAAATTGTTAAAAAAATTGCCCTTGTTTTTTTTTAATATCAAAACGGTACTTACTTAAAAAACACCCCTCGTACTTTTCGTAAATTTAGTAAAGCATTCGATAGTCTAAATAGAAAACAGCTACTTCAAACAATGAAGATCTAAATTTCTCAAAGGACTTAATGGACTTAATAAAAATGACATTAACTGAAACTTGGGACAAGAAGGAAGAACTTCGGAATAAATTAAGATAACAAAAGGCCTTCGACAGGGAGATCCGTTGTCGACAACAGTATTCAATATAGCACTAGAGGGTATAATACGAAAAAGTAAAGTAAACGGGGAAAAAAACATCTTAAAACATTCTTATCAAATAATGGGCTACGCTGATGATTTGACAATCATTTCAAGAACAAGGGAAGAATTAAAAAACATCTTTAAAAAAATTGAAAGAAAGGCTAGAGAATTCGGTTTAACAATAAACGCGAAGAGAACAAAATACTTGGTAACAACAACAAAGAAAGACATACAGCTAGTAAATCTAAACATTAAAAGTGATTGGGAAGGCAAACAATATAAATTTAAACAAGTGCATAATTTCATATACCTTGGTGTCGAAATAAGTGATGTAAATGACCCATACAGTGAAATACAAAAGAGAATATTACTAGGCATTAGAAGTGCTGCGTCCCTAAACAAAGTGTTTCAAAACAAAAATATCTCACGAGTGGTAAAAGTGTGGTTGTACAAAACAATAATAAGGCCAACAGTTATATTGCTTGTTCCAAGAAGCTCCTATAGTAAATTTAATCAAGCAGCGAGGCCTGAGGTGGTTAGGTCACCTGGCAAGAAAGCCTGAAGTAAGGACCCCCAAAAAAAGATATTTAAAGAAATCCCTGAAGGAACAAATAGGAAAGTATGCCCCCATAAGGAATGGCTACAGGTTATTAAGAGCACCAAGTACCTTAGTTTTACGGAGTTTGCACTTAACTCGGTTAATTTTCAACATTTTTCGATTATTTATTTTGCAATTATTTATTAAAGGTGTCCTTAATGGCGCTTGCTAAAAAAAATAAGTTCTACGACTGTTTTTAATATTTTTAAAATAATGATAAAGTTCATAAACCTGTCTTTTATAGTCAGCGCCATAGCTACACTATAGATAACGACATGCCATTAAGAAAATTTAGAATTTATTGTTTCTAAAAGAAATAATTTGTAAACTGTGATTTGAAATGCACCTTGGTATAAAGTGCTGCCCTCGTTTGCATACGGCAAGTGTAGCATTGGATGTAAGGATATTTAAAGGTAAGTTTTATTGATTTGATGTTAGCACAATCAATTACCTATAACACATGAATAAATTAGTGTTTCAAGTGTATCTAGAAACGGTCCATCTCTAGTTAGTACGTGTGAAATTATACCAGAAGGTAGGCGTTTTGTGGATATTGCCTATTTATTCCAACAAATAAAAGAAATGTCGAACCATTCTCCATTTGACTGAACAGTGGCTGATCTATACATTGTTAAAGAAACAAGAAAAGGTCTTCAAGACACCTTTACATTAAAATGTAAGATGTGTTGTATAGAAAAAACATTACGTTTAGACCAAGAATCTAAACCTAATAGTACTATCATTGATATCAATTCTGCTGCCGCTCTTGCTACCATATCAACAGGCGTTGGATATTCGGCTACTGAAGAATTTATGTCTGTTCTAAATGTTCCATTTATGAGCAATAAGACGTATCAACAGTATCACGAGAAAATTTCCAACGTAATTCACAGTACCGCATGGAAAAGTATGGAGGAAGCCGCACGTGATGAGGCAAACATTGCAAAAGAACTTGGTGAAGTTGGCAAAGATGGCATTCCATTTATCACCGTTGTAGCCGACGGAGCATGGTGTAAACGGTCTTACAACATAAATTATGATGCATTATCGGGAGTAGTACGTATTGTCCAGTTTTTAAAGATCAAGATATTAAATATTTGCTTTCAGGCTTGCATTATTGGACAAAGAACAGGGAAACTTTTATTCCTAGGAATTGGCAATAAATATTGCAGCATATGCGCTGGTGCTGAATCCAAAAACGTTGCTGTAACAGAACATCTTTGCTACAAAAATTGGGGTAGTACATCTACAAGCATGGAGTCAGATATTATCGTAGAAGGGTTTAAGCGCAGTGTTGAGATGCACAATATAAAGTAATAAAAAATAAGGCGTTTTGTGAACTTCACATAATTAATAACTTTGAAGGTACTTGAGGCTTGTTGGGGATGGAGACAGTAGCGTGCATAAGAAGACATTGGAATCGAGGCCATATGGGAATATCTTGGTGCAAAAAATCGAATGCCGAAACCATTTATTGCGAAATTTTTCAACTAAAATTCGCGAAATATGTGGTACGTTTGTTTGAAGGGTTATACTTTTATGTCACATTAGTGTGCAGCGTTCGACACAATGCGTATAAAATGCAAATATAAGGCTACAACGGAAAAATGTTATATTGTTTTTATTATTTAGTAATATTTTTCAATTTATAGGTAGAACACGGAGTAATTCCAAAAATATTCCCGTTGCTCCTACTCTTCGAAAATTGGCTCTTGACAGTTCACAACGCATGAGAACGGCAATACTAATGGCTATATGTCACAGAGTAAACGAAGAATCTAAAAATTTCACAGAAAAAAACCGGGACCCCTGCAACGATTTTAAGAATAACCCTTCGCATGTTTTTGGAGAACACAAGTCATGTTCTGAACTTGCGTATTTTAAATGTAGTAAAAAGGAGAACGAACAAAACGAGGTACCCGAATTAATTCGCTGTGGACTTTATGACGACATAGAAGGCTGTTTTAACAGACTTATATACAGGGTGTCTCTAAAAGGTCTGTACAAAACGCTAGCACAAATTCCCGAGGCTAAAATATGAGGATCTAGCCCAATTTACCTTAGTCCAAAAGTTGATAGTTTCCGAAATACAGGGTGGCAAAGTTAATATTTTGTAAAACATTTTTGTAAATATTTTTCTTAATAATAGCATGATTTGCACGAAATTTGGTACTTAGGATTTCTTTAGGATGAGAAATCGAGATCTGATCACAGTTTCGATGTACATTGCAGAGGGCGCCACCAGCAGCATTTCGCCTACATCTAAAGCTTCATAACTTTTTTGTGCCTCAGTATATTAAATTTCCGGTTAAAAATTCTTATTCCTTGGCATCTTCTGTCCAGACAAGGTATACCTAGTCGGTGTCGCTTCGAGCAGCCGTTTCTGAGATAATCGAATTTAAATGTTTTATTGCGTACTGAAACTCGTCGTAGCCCCCCTTCACACTTTATCCAGGCTTAGGACTGGCCCAAGAAATTTGGAGCGTGTTTAAGGGCCAACAGGCCAGCAACAATAAAAATTTAAATAGCAACGACCTAACAATGATAAGAATGTAAGAATGAACTGGCAAAATACAATAGGAATAAAGTCTAAGTAAATTTTCAAAATGACCTCCGTTTTCATGCACACAAAGATT
Source organism: Melanotus villosus (assembly GCA_963082815.1). NCBI lineage: Eukaryota > Metazoa > Arthropoda > Insecta > Coleoptera > Elateridae > Melanotus > Melanotus villosus. The sequence goes on from OY720427.1 coordinate 18,749,188, forward strand.
AACTGCACCCTTTCCATCATCTCTGTATCTAGCCTGGATAAAGTGTGAAGGGGGGCTACGACGAGTTTCAGTACGCAATAAAACATTTAAATTCGATTATCTCAGAAACGGCTGCTCGAAGCGACACCTGCTAGGTATACCTTTTTTGGACAAAAGATGCCAAGGAATAAGAATTTTTAACCAGAAATTTAATGCACCGAGGCATAAAAAAGTTATGAAGCTTTAGATGTAGGCGAAGTGCTGCTAGTGGCGCCCTCTGCAATGTGCATCGAAACTGTGATCAGATCTCGATTTCTCATGCTAAAAAACCCCTAAGTACCAAATTTCGTGCAAATCATGCTATTATTAAGATAAATATTTACAAAAAAGTTTTAAAAAATATTAACTTTGGCACCCTGTATTTCAGAAACTATCAACTTTTGGACTAAGGTAAATTGGGCTAGATCCTCATATTTTAGCCTCGGGAATTTGCGCTAGCGTTTTGTACAGACCTTTTAGAGACACCCTGTATAATGTGTCAAGACATATTCACAATATGGACAATAATATTGTCGAGCAATATAATTCCATAGTGTGCAAGTTTGTGGGAGGAAAGCGGTTTAATTTGGCATTGAAAGGTTCATATCAGCTAAGATGTGAAGCTGCGGCAGTTTCTTTTAATGCTAGAGGGGAATACCACTGTACAAGGTGGTCCAAATTGGACACTTTTGATAGGAAACACCAATTTCTAGAGGAGATAGAAAAAAACTAACCTACATGTTACGAGCTCGATTTTTGTGAGAAAGTGAATGCCGAAAACCGCACATCGATATCTTGAACTGTTTAGAAGATATAGGGTGGTTTTCAATTTTGTGCATTTTTGACCCACCCCCGTAACTTATTTATTTATGAATATTTTTTGTTTCTGTAAAAACATTCTTAAGGCACTTTTTTTAAAGGAATCCAATGGTGTCCCAAGTTTTTTTGTAAAAAGAACGGTTTTGAAGATATGACATAAACTTGTATTTTTTCTTATGGACTACCCTATATATTTTTGCATATTCTTTTTCTAAATATATAAAATACTTGCTACTTTGCTTTTTAAACATGTATTTTATAACAGCTGTAAGTTTATTTCGTTTTATTGTTCAACATGGCACTCCAGATTAACAAAATTCATCTATAGTATTTTAGAAACAGCAATAAGAAAAAATACAAGTTTATGTCATAGCTTCAAAACCATTCTTTTTACAAAAAAACTTGGGACACCATTGGATTCCTTTAAAAAAAGTGCCTTAAGAATGTTTTTACAGAAACAAAAAATATTCATAAATAAATAAGTTACGGGGGTGGGTCAATAATGCACAAAATTGAAAACCACCCTATATCTTCTAAACAGTTCAAGATATCGATGTGCGGTTTTCGGCATTCACTTTCTCACAAAAATCGAGCTCGTAACATGTAGGTTAGTTTTTTTCTATCTCCTCTAGAAATTGGTGTTTCCTATCAAAAGTGTCCAATTTGGACCACCTTGTACAGTTCAGAAAGCAATGACACAATGGAGAGTCCATCGGGATTTACAAAAAAATTTGCGGATAGAATGAAAAAAAGTAGGACGTATTACCAAAATAAAAAACATATTGCGAGAGTATTGCTCAAAAAATCCAAAAGAATTACTAATGCTGAGTTATGGAGAAGAACCAAACAGAAGCCGGTTATCGCAACAATTAAAAGACATAAACAAAAGTGATTTAAAAAAATTAAAAACAACACAAAATTCAATGATCGGAAATATATTACAAATAAAACTAAGTGATAAACAAAAAATAGTGGACCTACGAGAACGAGTGCGGTCAGAAGACATAACAATCACCTGCAAAAAATTAAAATGGAGATGGGCAGGCCATGTATCACGGATGGAAAACAGATGGACAGTCGCAGTAACTCAATGGAGGCCAATATTGCAAAAAAGACGAAGAGGTCGTCCAAAAATTAAATGGAAGGAAGATATAGGAGGGAGGCATTGGATGGATTTAGCGAAGAACAGGAAAACATGGAAAATGCTAGAGGAGACCTTTGCCCGATAACGGGATTTTGTATAGGTTTATATTATTATTATTATTATTAAATAGGGATGGATTGGGAAAAGAAGCATTATAAAAGAATGTGATAAAAGAAACATGACTTGGAGCGAAATTAAAGCAAGTGCGAATGACAGAAATAACTGGAGAAAACTAGTGTTAAGTGTAGCGAGTTAATAATTACTATAATTAGTATGAGCAAATTAATAAGTTAATAATTCATTCTATGTGCAGAAATGTGCAATAAGGGTGCGTTAGTTTAGCTAGTCTTATGACGCCCTATGTTCCGTTAGGAACAAACGGGGCATACAATTTCATCAAGAACTGCTGTAGAAACAGCTGAGAAAATAAATGCCAATTTGTGATAGTTTAGCGGCTTTTATGTTTTATTATAAACGCATTTTTCAAGTCTTCAAGTCTTTGTCACACACATTAATTTTACTTTTTTAGAATACATTATATTCACATATTTCAGATTAGTTTCATTTTAACATATAACTTGCACAATCATAAACATCCAAAAGCACAGCAAGTGGCAAATTATAACTAACGAGGTTAATAAACTCTGTCAATCTAACCCTCACGAGAGTAATTTCCCAACAGTCGTTAGATTAAGAACAACCCTTGCGATGATACGGGATGAACCTCAAAATAGTATCATTTAATAATATAGACTTACCCGCCTAATGCTCCAAGACAAAGTTTAACTTTAACTTTGTATTGTACTATTATGCCAAGATTTTCACGCTGAGAAGGATCGGCTACCCTGTAACAGAAAAATTATAATAATTACAAATACTTTACTCACTAACACTTACAGGGTACTCGATGCTAGATTAGTATCTTCATGCTTTAGTTGTCCATCTAGAGCTAGACCCCATTTATCTTTGTTATTGGCAAGTAGTGGCGTTAATGTAAATACTTTACTCAAAGTAAATCCTGGACCAATTGGACATCCATCTCTAAAAATACAACAAGAAAAAATTACAAACAATTTTCATTACATTTGATTAATAACTTACTCGCTTTCTGCTTCAGCTACAGTACATTTGTACTGGGCAGTTGAAAATAAACAAATATCCGCAAACTGTCGAACCGAAACTTTAATTTTCTTCACTGTCCGATTAGAGTTATTAGCTATATGGACATTAACAGCAATATTCTCCCCATGATGATAAAGCTCTTTATCCAGAGACGCTTCTAAATGCAGTTTGTTTGGGCTCATCATGAACTCTTTGCTAACTTCAATGGACGGTTGTTCCCCTTGCTTACTTGGTGCATACATTATTTTACGAATTGCTAATCTGTAACATAATGGTTTTTAAACAAAAACTAAATACCTATTGTTATTCGGATTAAAATCAATTGATAGGTTTATAAAAATTTGCATTTGTTTTACTACATTCAAATAATGTATTAGCAAAAAATAAATTCAAAGAGAAACTTGTTTTTTTATTTTGTTTAGTGTTACCAATGAGATTTAAAAATCTGCATGGACTGGTTGTCCAATTTACTACATCATCAAACTTATAATATACCAACATTTACAGTTGCTTTCAAAAAATTTTAATTACTGTAATTCAAAAAAATAAAAGCAGAGTACAAACGACACTGAAAAAATATTCACCTGACAGAATTTCGTTTATGCGGTTTGTCATCCTGTGATTCTCCAACGAAAGCTTTTAGTTCATAATCAACACCACATGGTTTTCCTGTGTCTCCTGGTGCAGGTTGCAACGTTACAGATGCCGGACAGTGAGGAGGTAATTCAAAATAGAATGGGTATGCATTTGGTCCCAATTTCTTTATTAAGCGTTCCTGAAATTGGATTTTACATACTTTTATTTCCTGTTGCTAATAAAACTAGTTATTAATCCTAATAATCGCTATCTGTGTTAAAAGCATTCCCATTTATGTTTATATTATTTTTTAATAACTCTTTTATGTATGTATTTATATTTTATACTAATGGTAAAACTTGATTGTGTATAAAAATAACATCAATAATATAAAAATTTACAAACAAAATATTAACAATAAAAAAGAATTTACCTGCAGTCTAGTCAACGGCCTTTTATTAACTGCATTATCTTGTGGAAAAATTTGTTCAAAAGCTAAATATAGGTCTTTCCTAAATGTCAGGCCCAGAACATCCAGGTCTTCCCTACCATAGCGAAATGCTGCAAGTACATGCCCAAATACTTTGCGATCCTTCACATATTCTGGATCAATTAATACAACACCATCTGTAATCAATTATTAGGTACATACATATATTTTGAATTAATTATATTACAATTCAATCTAACATAACTGCAAAATTTTAACGTAGATGTTTTACTGTGACGTTCAAAGCGTTTCCTAAAAAATGATAAAAAAAAGCAAAGCTAAAACTACATTCAAAAAACCATAAACAAATATAGAAACCCTCAAAAATTATTTACATCAAGTACAAAACATATGCCAAGACATGTGAGAGGATTGTAGTTAACTCAATTATTATGCAAATTACAAGTTGATAAAAATAGGACAACGGGTGAGATGCGCACAAATTAGAGTAGTCTAACTAGAGTTGTCTCAATGAAATTTTGTGAGTAAGATGCGTTGATGTTTAACCAGTGAACAGCCAACTTATTTATATCGTCTTATGTAAAAAAATAGGAAAAATTACAAACATGTATGCAACAACTAATAGAGAATTTACACCCTATAAAATTGCTCTGTCAATATAACAGTTACAGCTGGTATCCACAATAGAATGAAGGAACATCATATAGTAATGCACCTACATTATAAAGTATTATTATAGTGAAACACAGAAAAACTGATATTTTGTTACTTAATAATTGATAAACTTTACCATATTTTTTCTATTGCTATACAGTTTAGCTGACAAACCATTAATCAGTTTATATTTTTCTCATTATAATATGTAGAAGAAAACTAAGAAGTACCAATAATAATAAATAGACTACAAAAAATAGTAAGATAAAATGTAATGAAAGTTATCAGGACTCTAATCACATGTAATAGTTAATGGAGTATAGGCATTTGGATACAAGACATTCCTCAAGTAGTTTTTTACAACTTTTCGGCGACTCATATGTTAAAACGTATTTTGCATAAGGAATATGCAGATTCTCTTTTGTATAATTCATATTATGCATAAAAGCATCCTTATTCGTGAATACGTAAACACAATTCTAATAATAACATAAACTAGGAAGTGTCGTTACATTTTTTAAAAATATCAATACAACTACATGTACTAGGAGCTCCTTCTATACATCAAACAATTCGTTTCTGGGCGATAAACATATCGGTGGATAAAATAGAATATCCCCAGAAACAAACACATGCCTAATTCGTGATTCAACGTGAGCATTATAAAACATAATTAACTGCTTTTTGTTAAGAATCATGTGTAAAATTTTAAATAAAAACGTATAAGAGTTAATCTTAGCTATTAACTGTTGACAGTAGAATTTCCAATTTAAATATTCATTTATATTTAGGCCTAAGAATTTAATACACTGTTAATTTGAAATTGCACTATTGCTGATGATGATATTAAGAAAATCACAATTTTTCTATCGATTATGAAACTGTAGGTACACCATTTTACGAAATTTAGATATGTATATAGAATTTTTATTAAACCAACTATGTACCTCATGTAACACGGTGTTCCATTTATTTTGTGAATTAATATCTTGTATGATCATCGATGCATAATCAGCATAAAATTTAAACAATGACTTAGATGTTACAATGTCAAGCTTACAAATATACAATAGGAAAGCATAGGCCCTAATATAGACCCTTGTGGAACTTCATTTAAACATTTGGAATTCACTTTTTGTAAAGTTTTTTTTTCAGAGATGTAAACGTATTGTTTACGATTATTTAAAAATGATTGTATCCATCGTAAAGGAATACTAGTATACAAACTTTATTAGTTTTTTATTTAATATCCTGAAAGTACATCAAATTCTTGTTTCAGCGATCTAATACAGTATGGCTATTAATTTATAGTACAGAAAATTTCAACTTTTTCACTTAAAATAATATGTAATAATAAATTAACACTTAAGTATTAGCTTTACAAATAACATGTTCTAAGTGCCCTCCATTACGTTGGACACACAGTTCGTATCGTTCTTGCATATTTGTGGCCATACTTAGAGGTTTAAGCAAAAGTAGGGCTACCGTTTCAGTACTGTAAATTAATAGCCATACTATACAACCAAAACTTTGTAAAGAAAACAAACCTTACATATAACTGTATTTTGAGAGTAACCTTAGTTACCACTGCATTTAATGAACAGTGTAATAATACCAAAGGCGGTAAAAAATAATTGACAATTACCAAGGAAAAGGTTGAACAAAGTCAATGTCAACTGTTTTCTACTGCTTACTGTTATGATTACCGATGCAATAGTGACTTATATTATTTCATAAGGTATGTTTTTAATTAATATTAAGTTCATCTCATGAGCTTCAGCACAGAAACCAAATTTGGTACAGTTCTCGCTACGGGCAATGGGCAATCTTGAAAACATCTGTTATTTTTTGACAACTTTTGTTAAATTTACAAGCGATTAAATTATTTGTGATTTTGTGTTTTTATACGTTTGGCTGCTGTTTAGAAAAAATCGGTCTTTTTGTTTGTTTTCTTAGGGTTAGTTAGTAGTTATTAATATTTTTAAGCAGATAATAATTCAAATTTGGCGCCATTTAAAAGATTAGTTACTGTAGGTATTAATGTATGTGCTTCTTACTTGATCAAACAATACTTTATTGAAGCTTTAATACAAAATAATATTTAACAGATTGTTTCAATATTCAAAAGTCAAAATTAAAATTATAACTAAATCGAAAACCTAGCAACAACGATGCTCGCCACATTACTCCCCCCCCAGACAATCTCCGTATCTGCTGGGGAAATGTACATGTCGCCCTGACTTGGTAACTTTTACAGTATTTGAATTCTTGGATATGTCGTTTTTAAGAATTGATTTACCCAATATTTTCTTCGAAACATCTGAAGATGGTAAGAAAGCTGGTTTAAGTCTATCAATGGAAATGTTCTTCTTATTTCCATTGATGTCTACAAGGAAAAATTTATTTGTCCTATTTAAAACTTTATACGGACCCGAATATGGCATCTGTAATTTAGGATGTAAGGTATCGTCTCTTAAAAAGACGTGAGTGCAGTTCCGCAGCTCCTTAAACACGAAAATTTTCTCCTTGTGATGATGATGATCTGGTATTGGTTTGAGGTTTTGCATAGAGGTGCGTAGTTTTTGAGCAAAATTAGTGGGATTAAAAAAGGATTGACTACTAAGAAAGAAATCACCAGGGAATTTAAGTGTTTTTCCATAAACCATCTCAGCAACTGATACATCTAAGTCCGTGCGGACGGCTGTCCTTAATCCAAGTAGAACTATTGGCAGCGCCATTGCCCAGTTTTTATTTTCGTGGCAGCGTAAGGCTGCCTTTAAATGCCTATGCCATCTTTCCAAAATCCCATTAGACTGAGGGTGAAACGATGTAGTTTTGTTGTGCTGGATACCGCACAAACTTGTTAACTCCTTGAATATAGCAGAGGTAAATTGACTACCCCGATCTGTTGTAATTACACTTGGAACGCCAAATCTTGTAATGCAACCGTTAAAAAATGTTTTAGCTACTACCTCTGCCGAAATTTCGGCAATTGGCCATGCCTCAGGCCTGCGTGTGTATCTGTCGATACAGGTAAGGCAATATTTGCATCCCTCAACGTAGGGTAATGGGCCAATTATGTCGAGATGAATATGTGAACAACGCTCATCTGGAGCGGTGAATGATTGGATAGGGCTCCGATTACGTCTAGTGATTTTGGCTTTCTGGCAACTGAGGCATTCTCTGGTCCAGCGAGCGCAATCTTTAGATGTTTCGAAGAAAATATTGGGTAAATCATTCGCCGCAGCGTACATTTTATGGCTCGTGACATCTAACATCTATATATGGTTGAAAAGAGAATTTGATATACAGTTGAACTTCCATAACTCGAACTTCTATATGTCGAATTTTTCTATATCTCGAATTTTTTAAAAAATTTCTGTGCCAAGATGGCATTTTACCTTAAAAATTGTTTCTATAATTTGAATTTCTCTAACTCGAACTTTTCCACAACTCAAAGTAAAATTTGGGAGTTTTGAAGTCGGTGAACTTGGGCTTCCCAGGTATTTATCCTCGAATGAAACTTAAGCAAAGGTGAATGCTCTAAGACGGAAGTAGCCCTAACAATTCAAAGTGCGCTAGGCATTGACAATTCCCTTATAGCGTAGATAATAATTTTCGCAGAAAATTTGTTTCTAAAATTCCCCCATAATAAAAGGGTAGTAAATTGTTGTACAAATTGTAATTTTAAAGTGCAGTATTCATTCTTTCTTGTAATCGCTGCTGTAAAATTGAGTGAGTACATAGTTCCGACAATGTCGAGCAAGAGTCGCGGTCCACTCTAAACTTGAAAAGTGTTCATGGTTCGAGCGACAGTCACACGAGTGGCCACCGCCCGCGACTTACTTTCGTTTCCACAAAGTTTAGTGTGTACCGCGATAGTGCTCAACTTTGTTGCCGCGACATTGTCGGAACTACATATGTACTTATAGTCTAACAGTTGTGCATATGAGTGACCAGAAAAGAAAGTTGAATGTGCTATCATTATCGGACAAAGTGAGATTGATAGGTGAAATTGACAAAGGTGTAAAGAAGAAAAAGGATATTTCTATAACTCGAATTTTTTTCGGTGAACGATAGAGCTTCGACTTAGGGAAGTTCGACTGTACTTTCCGAGTATTAAAGAAATTAATTAAATTAAGTAAAACAAAAAAAGTAAAGCGTCCCTTTTAAAATAATACTACTTTTATTTGTTTTGCAGATATGTAGTAGTTTTTTCAGCATATGTATTATTAAAAGTTGGGAAACTTCCACATAATCTTTTCTTGCATATAGGCTGATCATGATTTGTCAATCGCACTGTATAGAACAGTTTTGATCATTTATGTAAAGAGAAAATTAAAAATGCCATTTAAAGTAAATATATTTGACCAGTCAATTGTACTAATTAAATAATTATGACCAAAAAACCATTAAGTATAAGGAATATCATTGTTATATGTAATGTTTCTATGGGTTATGGTATACAATTGGTAATTTATTATTAATTAATTTAGTTTAATACTTTCTAACAATCCCAGGTAGATTTATTATAAATGGAAACCATACTCATTCTATTTTGTTTCAGTTAGGTTATAGCATGGTGAACCTACTGGGCTAACTATGGGTCTTAGTGGTAGATTGGGTTTATGTATTTCTGGAAGTCGTATATTTTTGATTCATTCAGTAGACTTAGATTTAGATAATGTTTGGTTACAGGTTCTGAAAGATCGAATTTAAACACATCACACCATTACAAATGACAACATGATTCGTTCCTTAGCAACTGTTTCTATAACTAAGACACATGGAAACACATGTTTATAGTTTGGTATGTCACATAAAATTACAAAACTAGATTCGTTTTTGAAGCTTTTTAAATTGTTTGAAAATGGAAATAGAATTGTCCAAACATTATGTTCAGTGAGTTAATAGTTCATTAATTTAATTTAAATTTTAGCAACTGGTGGCAAAATATCCATTTAAGAAGTATAAAAGGCCAAACTCGCCACGACAAACCTTTAGAAAATGTAAGATATATTTTTTATATCTTTATCTAACTAAAAACCTTTTTTTAAATTATAATGTTAATTCAAGTCTTGCCCAGCAGAATAATTAAACTCGCCGAAAAAATAATAATTTGTTCAGTAAGATTTAAAGTCTCATTTATTTTTAATGTTCAACAAATGAGAGTTGTTGATCAAGTAATAAAGTAACTGTAGTTTTTCGAATTTATATCACCTAAGCATGGTACTACTTAAATACATGCAATTTTTGATACTGAAAAATGCTGTGTGCAGAGTCCTTTACAATTCCCAACTCTCTCAAAATACCTTTGTATCAATAAGTGAAATATACTATGAAGGCGTATTTTTATGTTATTTACCTAGCAATGAAACAAAAAAGCAACGATGTCAAACCAATTATTAAAAAATGCGACATTTAGAAGTACATGTGATAAGTTGCGCTTAATTTGTGCGGTTTATTGAGATTTGGGAAGGTTTACTTCTTGATAAAATGAGTGAAATAAATGTGGAACATCGCAGTGTCATAAACAGCATTCACCTTATAATCCTGTCCTAGCTCCGTCAGACTTCTTTCTATTCAAAAACTTAAAAAAGTATCTCAGGGGAAAGTTTTGCATCTGATGAAGCACTCAAAGAAGCTGTTGAACAATATTTTGCAGAGGATTTTTTCCAAGGATATGGGACAATTGGAAAAAATATAAGTGTTGAAGGGAGTTACGTAGAAAAAGAAAGGGTTGTTAATGTGATACGTGTTGTTTTCATGGCTAGATAGATAACATAAAAATACGCCCTTGAATGTGCTCTCACCCAACTTATACTTAAATTAATTCAAATACATACATACTTGAATAATAAAAATAGAAACAGGAATTATTAAATAGAAATTCATCATTTACGAAAATATCAATAATCATTGGCTTCTTGAGTACATGATCACTCATATTACTTCAGCTGGTGCTATGTGAACATGAACTTTGTACCTGCTAAATAAGACTGCAGTCGATTCTTGTTGGCATTTTTCTGGTTATTTTAATTTTGTTTAATTCTGGTTTCTACAAATAACTGAGTTATGTTGTTTTGCTTATTTTGGAAAAAAAGATTAGCATCTAAGCTGATGGGCGTGAATTAAGTAGTGCACCTTTTTTGTAAGTTTCAATAACTTTAAGATGTATCTTGACTCATTCACGGCAACAGCAAAAGTTGGAAATACCAATATGTATACTTGATAATACCAGTCTGAGGTTAAGAAAAAATGCCAGTTGCAGACTGAATATAGTTTAAAAAAAAAACTTTATTATAGTGATCGATGCTGCAAATCAACTCACACTATATCTTTAATTAATTCCATTCTGTAACTGCTTTAAATTGGTATTGGTTTTACTATAGATTAGAACTATCTCTGTTGAACATGGTGTATCGGTTTTTTATTGTTTGAGTAAGGGTCAAGTTATGCCTTAATGTAATTAACTTTAGGAAGGAAGTATACTGCTTAATCCATTAACCACCAACTTAAACAAACACTCATTTAACCACATACTTTAAAAAATGAGTGATAATCAAGCAAAACACAAAGACCTGAAAACATTAATAAATAATTACTTAAGAATAGTTCAATTCATTAAAATGCTAAAGCTTTGAGATAAAGACAGGCTCCTAAGCCATTTTTATGTTATTGTGGTTGCAAACAACTGATTAAATAAATAAAAACAAGAAATATTGTAAATACAATTATTTATGGATGATAAGAAAGCAACATTACCAAAAGCAATTTCGCAAAGCAAAAAAAAAAGAAAACCTAAATCGAAAAGAAAAAATAAATTTGACAAGAAAATGAAACATTAACACATTAATTGGAAGAAATAAACATTTGCTACAACATTTAACATTAAAACTCGGCATTGGAATCTCAAAAATCGTAGAAGAGAAAGAATTGACCAAATAAAGTGTTTTGGTTGTAATTTTGAAGTTATAAACAATGCCAACAATACTCCGCACTAAAATCTGGCCATAGTTAGGTTCGAACCTAGAACGACGATCTCGCCATCGTAAAGCAGGTACTTCCCTATTATCTATTATACTAACGAAAGACCTAAGCATTATAGTGTTAATAAAAATTATTGGTGTACGAATACCTATGATACAAAAGATAATTACAAATTCTATCTGTCTTATTTATAACTCTAAAACCAACTAAGCCCTTTGAATTTTTAGTGCATTACTGAATACAGGGTTCCCATTTTAAAATCCTGAGTTTGAAATATGAAAAACAAGTAGCACACTTAACAAGTCATCAACAACTATGTTTCTAAATTACAATATGTCAAAAATCAAGATCAGAGAATCTGTTATATACTGGGTGATTCACGTAAGACGCGCCCCATAAAATCTTCAAATGTAACGCAACATACATGTTTCTATAGCTACTAGAAAAATGTACAAATTAAAAAAACAAAATTTGATCAAGTAGATATGGTCACAAATACTTATTGTTTACTTATTCATCAAAAGTGACAGGAATTTTTAGTCATTTTTATATTAACCGTTGCAAATATTTTTCTTAATTTTCTAGTTATAGATAAAAGTTTCCAATTTGGAATATAATCTTGGCTTGATATTTTATTTGATATGCATTACCATTCTGAAGCAAGCAACCTCCGATTACATACGTTTAATTGAGAATTAACATAGATCAACACTATTTCTGAATTTGTAAGTTGGGTTGCCTATTCCAGTTGTTTAGAGGCAGGTCTTATGTGAATCACTTGTTAGTATGAGTAATAACAAATTAATTTGACATATCAGTTGAATACCATCACAAATGTTATATTGTCGATTTTAAAAACATTATAACTTAACAACACAGTTATTGGTGAGATATTAGCTGTGTTGCAACATTAAAATTTTCGAGCTCAACATTGTAAGATGAGCACCCTGTATCTATATCAAAAAATACTTTTGTACATGAATGAAGACTTCCACGATCAGTGTCAGTCTTCTGGGTAGGGACTGCGTCATTGTTAAGACAGAAGAACTCAACGTTTCTCTCACTTTTTTAATACTTTTTGTACAATTTAATCAACTTCCCATCTCACTGTATTTTTGACATTTCTATGGTAGATCAAATAATTAATCAGCTATCCTGTATAAGTAAAAATATTGCTGCTCTAAAATCAATTTAATTACATATATGTATACATACTTTTATTAACTTTATTTTTAAATAAGCGTCAGAAGGACCACACAAAACATTGAAGGTACTCTCATATTACTAACGGTGATTTTAAATATGTACATGCAACATTAACGAATTTTTAAAAAATAAAGGTTTATGATCAACAAATAAGAATTTTTAAAACACAAAAATTAACTTACCAATTGGATCTACATGCGATATATGATCTACAAAATCTCTTTTGCCAAGATACACTGTTATCTGCAAACAATATTTTAAAATAAAATGTTAGTTCACAATTATGAGGTCAACTACTAATTTAAAATTAAACACTAACAAAATTACAAAAGGGAAGGGACAAATGGTAATTAATAACATTTTTTATAAAGAACAAACACAAGTATACTATCGAAAGACTGTGAAAGACGTATAAACAACTGCAGGAAGACTAGTTGCTTTACCTTATTGATAATTTGCCAAAATAATAATGCGACTAAAAGGGAATAAAAATATAGGGAATAAAAATATGCGTGTGTAGAACAAATTAATTTCATACTTATTAGAACCAAAAATATTTCAACTCACTTATATGGTAAACATTTTTACATTTAGCAAAAATAAGAGGAAATCAAACACCATGGATAACTTTTATACAAAAAAATTGAATAAATAACAGAGGTGAATTTTATAGGTAGACCCAACCTTAAAAAGAAGTATAGAGCTTATGGAGAACAGCATTGCCATATTGCACCTAGTAATAACTGTGGATTGCTAAAACACGATGCATAATTATGCGCATAATAAAACCGATAACGCAGTTTTGTTAAACAGGAAAAGTACGATTGAAAAAATTTGAAACTGAAGGTAGACAAAGATATCCATAAAGGCCTGAATTTTTTCTAGGTTGAGACGGACTACAAATATCTTAAATTATTGTCAGTAGTTAAAACTTGCAAATGATTGCAATAAATTGTAAATTATTTTCATACAACTAACGGTTATAAAATATAATTCAAACAAAGAAGTTCAAGGTTAACAATCAATGATAAGCACCTATTATTTAATAATCTCTTGATAGTGTGGCTTACCGCAACATTGTTGGTGGTTGGTGCTTCAAATTTTGAACATATTTAGTGCTTGCATTTTTAAAGCCACTCTACTACACAATTGACTGAAATTTCGGTTGTAGTATTTCGTCATATTTGTATTTCATACGTAATAAAAAAACCTCCATTGCTATATTAGCAATGCCAAAAGCTTTGTAAAATGCAAGTTCTCAGCGTATTTTATTTAAAATTCGATTTATAAAGGTTAAAAATACAATATTTTAATGTAGTTTCTCGAACTGACATAGCATTACTTTATTACATCCATATGTCAGGTAACAAATCTCCGGTATAAACCCAATGTTTTAATGTAAATAGATAAATGTTCCACTATCAAAACCTTTAATCAAATTTTTGACGTGCTACGTTAATCGCAGTTAAAATAAGCATTTTTCTATAAGCTATTTTCTTTTCAGTTAAAGTGGTACCTACATACAAATTATAAAATTTAAGCAATACATTTTGCAGTCTTAAAAGTTCAAAAAATATCCTACTTTCAATATATTACTCTTACATCTGTTATTCTAAAATATTACCGTTTCTTTCTACACAGTGCTTTAAAGTTTTCTGAAATATTACATATATGTAGACAACGGGTACCTACATATGGAAGACATCAGTTGCTGTTATTTCAAGACTAAGTGTGATAAACTATCAAACAGCAGAACATGTGGTTGACTTTCATCAACTAAGCATCTTCTTTTTGTGTCATATCCTTTGATCCTGAACTTTGTTATATCTCCCTTATACCGTTGATTGAGGATTCCCTCAATCAACGCTTATACTATGGAAATGTGTTCTCTGCAATGGTTTCCCGTTGCCTTATGCAGTGTTGAATATTGAATTTTTTTGGAAAAATCTGTTAATGTGATAGCAATCACCAATGTTGTAATTGAAAATTTAGTAATACCGACTTACATTCGACATGAAAGAAATATTCTGGTGAAAAGTAACAATTATTTTGGAAATAAAATTCACTGTTTGGTTTGGTACAGAAAAAAACAGCAATAATCACAAGCACACCTTTACTGGTAACATGCATTTGCCCTTAAATTTCATGTACAAACCATAAATAATGGACTGTTCTAGTTCATTAAATGACTTTAAATTAAAAAATGTAATATATCTTTATACAATGTATGTGAAATTTGATACCCACTATGGGGATTTTAAAAATGCTAAGAAAAACAAAGGACAATATTTAGACATCTTTTGTTTATACAGGGTGGTTAAAAAAACTAAATCTACTTGGCTTTAAAATTAGTTTTCACGTAAATCTTTATGTGCCACATGTTCTTGAATTAGCCAGAACTATCACTAATTAAATGTCAATTTCTGGTAAGAATAACATTAATTAATTAATTAATTAATTAATACAAACAACATGTACACTTTACAAGAAAATATTTTCATTATTGAGGCACATTTCCGATTTAGACAATTTATAAATTCACAGCCAATTAGATTGTGTCTTTTTTAGCTACCCTGTAAACCAATGGAAAAGGAAAATCAAAGATCAGATGGAAAGAATAAATATACAGAATCATTAACCAACTAACAATTCTGGACTGGAGAAACAAAATCAAACATGGGAAAGCATTGGACAAAATAACAAGAGGCTAAAACACACTACTATCTATAACAAAAGGAAACAACTAACAGAATTTTGTCACATGCCCTGTGGTATGTCAAAAATTTAACATATCCGACAAAAAAATAAATTTTTTTTAAATAACGTTTTTAAAATACTTCATTAAGCAAGTTGTTTAAAATTTATTTTGAATGATAAGCACACTTTTCAGATCAACTTGAAAAATAAAATTTGTAAAGTTTTTCTACAAATCTAATTAAAACACTAATTACAGCATTGAAGTTCTAATTGCATATGGCATTATGATTAAATAAAAGGTACTAACACTCTACCAGTAAATATGTCTAGCAACATGGAGGTTAAAGTCTCTAAAGTCGTTTTCATATCCCCTTTGTCTCACAGGTTAAACCTACGTGGCGATATGGAGAACATCACATCTTCGACAACAATCAACAATATACTTTTCCTATTGTTGGATTTCTTAAAATAATAAAGGAATGTAAAACAAAACTCGCTGCGTCTGCATAATGTAACCGTTAGGGGTTATTAGTATTTATGTTCTTTATGGCTGTAGTTTTAGTCAACAGTTCCCTCGTAATTTTTATAATTTATCTCTTTGAAAATAGAGCGATCACAATGCAACTGCTGTATCGAGAATATTTGTATTTTAGTTAGTTGTTGTTCTCCTCTGACTGCGTTAACATACCTAAAGGAATTAAATAAAGATAATTAAAAATCTTTACCTTTAATTGTGTGTTTTATTTATCTGTTACCTGCCTACATCTAATACCTATTTCCTACCACTATCTTTCGGTTGTCAATTATTATATCAAGTACTTTCAAATTAATCAGAATGTTACAATACCATAATGTTTTAATTTGTTCAGGCCTAGCTGCAAGAAATTACAAATTTTTATGAAGAAACTTTAAGTGCAAAGAAAAGGTAATGAATATTTAAGTTGCTTGAATCATGATCTTGAAAAGTAATCTTTGACATTTGCAATATGAGTTCAAACTTCAATATTATAAACTTTTCTTTATTACGTTTTTTATAATTTACAAAAACAACTCTACTTTTGGCACTTTTGTGTCAACATGTCAAATTTTCAATATACTGAATGTCACATGATAAAATATAGGAGCACTATTTTAGTTTTTAAATAAGAACAAGTGACTAATATAATTTGCTTTTAGCTAAATCAAACTATCAAAAAAATCACATAAGAGTTTTTGGTATGCACTATATAGTGCCCAAACTAATCGGCTCACTGGCCACTAGATTTTAAAAAACCGTTAGAGATTTACTAACCAAAATGTAATATAAAATCACCCCTACTTCTGAAACAATTGATTTGTATGTTGATCGAGACTTTTTTTTTATTGTAAGTAGCATAAGCATTCAAAATTTTTAACATGTTTTTTTTTTAATACATGATATGTATACAGTATTCACCAAAAATCTATCAATAATGTAAACAAATACATGTAGTGACCAAAAATCACGTAACTTAACTTTCAGGCTTCTATTACAAATTTTACATACTGCTGTCAAAGGATTGGTTTACATTATTCCTAGTTTCTTGGTATAGTACTCCTCATACGGTACATGCTTAATATTTCCTTAAATAATTGAATTTTGACGGTAGGTAAGTATATTTTTCTTTTTCAATGACATACCATTTGGCAGCATACCAATCTACATTCGTTTTTATTTGAGATATACAGAGTAATTTGAAAAATGTGGAAAAAATTCTAAGGATTTCTAATCAACAATTAATGAAAGAAATATGAAAATTTAGTATATCTTCCTATATCTGCTTTATAGATTACTATTTGATAAAGTGAAAATGCCAAAACTATGGGAAGTACTACATGGAATTGAAGTTGCTTGCTCAATCAAATCTTTTATACTGTACAAAACACGTTCCCTAGAGATGAAGTAAACAATACACAATCTGATAACGTTCAACTGCAATCTGGAGTCAAGAATATGCATTCTGTCTATCCAACTATCCATCATATATGAAAATATACAAGATACAGTAGAATTTAGGGACAGTATAGTCTAAAAATTTGGAAAGGATCAATTAGCGCAACTAAAGGTGTTAATCTGATAGAATGTTCAGTTAGTAGATTATGTGAGAAAATTATAACTGAAAATACAGAAAAAACCTAAAATTCAAAGGTACTGTTAGAATTGTGCATTTATTTTGAATACCCCAATTGAACTGAGAAACATCGTTGTCAAAAGGAAGTAAAGGCAAGGGCGGCTTTATGGGGAAGGGGGTAATGACCCATTACCCCCCCCCCCCAGAATCCATCGTGTGCTACAAAATAACAATCGTCAAAACTACCATCCATCATTTTAAGATATTTTAAGTCATTTTTGAGGTAATCCTTCGTGTATAAAGAATTTTGGCAGTTATGAAAATTAGTACCCCCCCCAAAAATATGTTTTAAAACCGCCCTTGAGTAAAGGTTACACTTCTACTAATTTCGAGCAAAATTTTTACCAACAGGCTGACAAAATGCCATTTATCAGAAAATACAAAAGAAATTCAAACCTTCTTAGAACTGATTCATTGCAAAATGTCTGCAAAACATCCAAAACTAAAATAATTATTGTGTACAAATCCAACAATAACACAATAACAGACTTGATATTCAATATAAACATTGTTCAACAAAATTAACAGACCACTACTGAAAATACCTTTATTATTTGGGAATTCTGGATTTGGTACTTCCATCCAGCAGTAGAAAATAAAGTTTTATATGCAACTCTGTCTCAAAATTATAATCATTTTTAATGAATAACCTGTTCTAACAAAAGACTAAATAATCAGTCATATTTTTTGGATATGTTAGCCTTATAAAGATGGTGACAGTTTAATGCAAAAATATAATAACAAATTTATTCGGAACTTAAGTCTAAAAATGAGACACCTTAGCAAAATTGAAGCTGCAACAATGTCACTTTGACAGTGATTCGGTTATATTAAGATTCTGGCACAGGTATCAGGAAACTGAAAATTTACGTAGAACTAGCTGGGGCTGATAACGAAAAACCACCCTTTGATAAGACGGTCTCATTATTAATTGTGCTTTATAAGGGGCAACTTCCACTAGAAGGGATACTAAACTGATCTCCAGTGAGCCACCAGAATCCAAATTTTTAATCAGACCACCAGGAACAGATAAGGAGAGCATGTCAAGAAGACCTTCAGTAAATTCTGTTCAACTTGGGTGTATAAACAAAACTGGTTAACATTCCCTTCAATGTTCAAAGCACATTAATTGGGACATGAATCAGTGGTCTTCTATAGTGTAGGTTCATTTTAGGGAGCGATATTCACAACAGGTTGTTTAGGAGATCAATACATATGGAGAAGGATCTGTCATGCTCTAGGCCAGAAAAACTCTACACAACAGAATTGACTTCGCTGCCATCCCAGGTAGGTTAAATACTATGACATACATAAACAAGGTACTTGCAGATCATGTGGTACCTGCAGAGATATAGATATTGGCCATGAATTTATATTCCAACAGAATAATGTCAAGCTGCATATACCTGCTACAATCAGGAACTTCCTCGATGAGATGAGAATTCCAGTCATGAACTGGCTTGCTATTACCTCTAACCCCAATTTAAAACCTCTGTGAAGAGCTAGACTGAAGGGTCAGGGCAAGTCCGGCTTCTCTAGGAACTGTTGAAGGGTTAACAGCAGAGCTCTTACAAGAATACGCAAATATTGGACAGAATTGCATCTAGTGGCCGATTTCAAGTATTTCAAGTATGTCAAGTAGACATCAGGCAATGATCTTAGCCCACAGAGGACATACCAAATATTAGCCGAAAAACATAAATAAAAACTTTTACATTTCTGCTGTGACAAATTTTTTTTATTTGTATGTTTATGTATCGATTCACTAATATTTGTTATTGTTTATTTAAAATCTTGTAGTGTTACTTGTTTTTAAGCCCATTTGTAAATAAATATTAAAACCACAGCGGTCTGCTATTTTTTGAAGAATGTTGATATTATATCAACTAGTACTTCAACACATATTGGGGGCTGCTAATTAAAATTACCTAATAGTTCAACCAAAAGAAAATTAAAAGGCAGCATGAAATGGAAAAAATAGAAATCAAAATGTCTAATTTTACCTTATTTTAGTATAAGGTAGTGAGTTCTTCTTAATACTATGTCAAAAGATAAGAAAGTCAAGTTGGACACAAAATGCTAAACAGACCATGAACTTCACATAGGACAAATATATCAATATGTACTTAAGAACTCAAATTAACAGATGACTGTCTAGTAAAGTACTGCTAAATATGCAGATATTTTGAGCACATAATAAAAAAAAAATCTGGAAATATGGAAAGGTTAATAATATAAAGATAAAAAGAAAAACAAAAAACAATACAAAGGTAGTTCATTTGCTTGATAATGGACTACGCATTCATTCATCATCCTAGCAAAAGACCATTACACCATCTTCAAATAGACAAACAATATGCTTACATCTGAGATTAAAAAGAAATTGTACGAGATAAAAAATGGGTAAGTCAACTGACTTACTAACAAAGGGAACATTAAGACAAGATCAAACAACACAACAATTCAAAGAAGAAAAAACGGCCTTTTAGCGATATAAAAATCAATATTTTTATTTTAAAAATCTAAAAGTAAAAGACAATTATCGAAAGAAGGTTCTGATAGTGAAACGTAGTATGTACCACATTAAATTCTTTATTTACAATATACTAAAATTTTATATGAAATATCTACTTGCTACTTGGGGGTAGAAAACAATCAATTCGTATTTTTAGTTCAGCCTAATAGAAAACCAAGTCAGCACACACTCTATCCCGTCTCCAACTTTGAAAGAAATACAGGCTCTTATAAAACATGTTTGTCTATATTCAATCTGAAAGTTTTCTCAATCATACCATTTTCTTTCAACAAAACAGCATTGCCAATTTTATTATACTACTACGTGTCTATGCCAATGTTGCTATCCATAAGCCCTGTACTTCTTTCTATGGTTGGGATGTGATGGTCCATAATAAAAACTTTTATGATAAAATTAGTTTATTCCCTATATAAATGCTAAATGGCAAATTTACTTGGAAATAATGCATGTAAGCAAAAATCTAATGATAAATGGTAGGGGTGACGAGCATCAGACTTATTACAAAATAAGTACAAACTTGTTATATGATGTTATTTATTATTGAAAAATAATATTAAATGGCTCTTTCTGGATTTATGTAAAATAAATACCTGTCCTATTTTCAACATAACAAGTTTCGTGGAACTACAATTGTGTACAATAAAATTAAGTTATTTGTAAAATGAAAATCACCTTCAGACTAAAGTTTAAGCTTATCCGTTAAATTAAAAATTTCTATAAAACTTACCTTGCCATTAGGCGAGCTCTTTTTAAACACCCTGAAACAAAATAATTAATCGTTTTAAAAATACACATTTATAAATAGTATTTCATATAACATACAAGTAAAAATACTATACTTGGGTCATTAGAGCATTGGAATAAAAATGTATAACTTGCAAGTGATTTTTTAAAAGTGTATTTCTAATGGTGATCTAGGGCCCAGCAATATTAGAAGTTGCTTTAACACTTTCCATCCAATAATGATAATACAGATAAGCAAGAACAGCATATCATTACAGTGCTTCGACAATCCAAGTATAGCTATAGCATCCTATTCATTTACTATTATGGTGGTTCAATTTGAATTCTAATGCTAAAATAAAACCAAGTAGTTTTATTTACTGTATTCGACATACCATAGGGATAATAATATTGCCATCCTGTTGATTGAAAACATAAATCAAGAAAGTAGGATTGCAATCTAATAATAATCATATTTTATGTAGTTTTTTAAATTTTATTAATGTGATTATTTTCCTTATGCTAAAATAAAGTTGGTGAATCAACGATGGGCATAATAGATATAGTAATGGACCATAGCTACCACATAAGCGAGTACATAAACTTATGTGACCAACATAATAGTGACAGAATCTTAGTAAAACACAAAATTTAAGAACTTGAATGTTATTTATAAACTTATTAATTTATAAATAAAATTTGTTTGTTGACTCTGAACCAATACTTTTGATATTTTTAATTTCTTTAGTGTGTCAATATAATACAATAATAACAAAAAGGGTCAAGAAATTCAGGGGCGTATAGTACTCACACAAACAAAAAACTCAACTAAAACTAAAATTAAAAAGGTTTTATTCTTGCTTTTGACAAAATTGCATTCCGACACATTTTGTTTATAATCGTTTTTTTTCCTACCAATAGTACATGAAAATATGCCTCAGTACAGCGTTCATGAAGTTCATAAATCAGGGTCGACAAGGAATCATAACATCATAAATAAATACATACATTTAATTTTATTTTATTTCTCTAGATGTGGCATGTGCTACGTACGACTCGATTTTATCCGGCTGCGGAACATTTTTCAAATCTTATTAAATCCGGCCCCCGAAAACAAGATATTTTATCTTGCATTCAATACTGTTTCGTCCAAAATATATATAAATATTTGTATTGTATTTAGGACGGGAATTACCTATTTAATGATTTTATTTAATAAAAAAAATTTTTTGTCAGTAGACTACTTTTACTAATAGCTCGATGCGCTCAGTACTCGATTCCCTCACCACGCTGCATATGTGTAACTGTTTGATGCATGCATGCATAGTAGATGTTTTCCTTTACACTGTTCCTTATAAACGTATAAACCCGAAATATAAGTCCGGCCCGCGAGTAAGTGATACTCACTTTCCGGCCTGATGTCTTGACTAAGGACCGGTTCTACAATACGCATTTAACTAGAGAATAAATCTATCCTTGGAATAAATACAAAATCTTGGTTCTTGGAATAAATACAAAATCTTTAACCAGGGAATAGAGAAAACGTTGGTATAACTAGCAAGTTAACTTATCCCGTGCGCGAGCGACTAGATAAAGATCATATTCCACGGATAACTTGTAAAGTGAGGTTATGCAGTTGCATTTGTTTACTTGTTAGGAAGGTATAACCGTAGCAGATTTTAATTTTCGTGGCGGTAATAATGGCTGTAAACTATAATGTGTTGGTGTTTGAGTCCGATGATGAAATTAACAGCTCAATGTCAGTGAATAATTTATATTAAGTTTAAGTTTATATTTATATTTAAAGTACTGTTGAATTAAGGTTAATTTTTGTAAGTTCATTTGAGAAGTTATGTATCCAGCATTATGTAATTGGAGATTTCTGTTTAATTTCTGGTTAAATAAATAAATAATAATAATAAATAATGCAAAATTGCTGCAGCGATCTCTCTTCTCGGCCATAAATAACAAATCAATAATTATTAATTATTATCGATTATTATAGGATGAAGATTTTTTCATACCGTAAATATTTATAATTTGAATTGCAATCTAAATACATAGTTACTTTTATGAAGCGCAAAACCAACATTTAATAAATGTGTACCTACCTAATTACATTTAGAAATAAAACACAAATAATAACAACAAAACTGTAATAGTAGAAGCCACAAAATGAATGAATCATTAGTTTGAAAAAGGATTATCAGAATAGTCCGCTTATGTAGTATACATCATGTGCAAGATCGATTGGCAGCTAAAATTCTTACTACTAATTTATAATTACTAACGTAGTCGATTACTGAAATGTCTCGATTACTAATAATCGATTACTGAAATATCTCGATTATGCCCATCACTAAACGTTTACTGTCAAAAGTAAGGTTATGTTAACGTCGTCGCTGGCTGTAAAAATGTTTTCATTAGATCCAAAATTTTAAAATGTATGGCAATTTGAACATTGCAGTGCAGTCAACGGTACGAGAGCCTAAACCTGGAATAACTAACCTCGGAATAAAATGAATTGGTAGAACGGCAAAAATTTTATTCCGAGTTTAAATCTTAGGATAAATATATTCTTAGAATAGCTATACCGTGAGTTATACCTGCTTTGTAGAACCGGCCCTAAGTTGTACATGCCTGCTCTAGATAATCAATAAACACACAAATGTTAAAGTTTGTGCTTAGAAAAACATAAATGAAGTTTTAAAAGGAGGAGATGCCTGAGGAGTGGAGGTCCGGAGTTATAGTGCCAATACCAAAGAAGGCAGACTTGATGCTGTGCGAAAATTACAGAAGGATAACCCTGCTGAATTTAGTGTACAAGATATTAACATCACTAATACTAAAAAAATTAAATAGGTTTACAGAGGAAAGAATAGGAGAATACTAGAATGGATTCAGGCAAGGAAGGTCAACAATAGAAGCAACGCATACGGTGAAACAAATAATAGAAAAATGCTATGAACAGGATATAGGGGTGGAGAGAGTATTCATAGACTATAAGCAGGCATTTGATACAGTAAAAAGAGGATCAGTTATAAGAGATGCGAGGGAAATGGGCATACCCAAAAAACTGATAAGGATGATAAATATGACCATGGAAGGATCAAAAGCAGAAGTATTACACATGAAGGATTAACAGAAAAAATAGACATGCACAAAGGAGTATGACAAGGAGATGGACTATCGGCGACATCATTCAACATTGCAATAGAGGGAATAATGAATAATGAAAGAAAGCGGCATTAAAGGAACAATAATAGAGAAATCCATACAAATAGTGGCATATGCGGATGATATAGCATTGATAGCAAGAGATAGGAAAAGTTTGGAAGAAACGATGGAGACGATTAGTAGAAAGGCAAAAGAGAGAGATTTAGAAATAAATCAGGAGAGAACCAAGTATATGAAAATTACAAGAAAAGATGAAAGAGTCAGCAACAGAGTAATAAAAATGGGAAAATATAACATAGAGGAAGTAGAAAGCTATAAATACTTAGGGACAATTATAAATAGGAAGAACAGCAGTTGTGAGGAGATAGATCAGAAGATACAGTCGGGCTTTAAAGTATACTACCGACATAAAATGATAATGAATAACAAAAAGATAAGCAAGAAGACGAAATTAATAGTATACAGAACACTCATAAATCCGGTGGTGACCTATGCTGCGGAAAATATGTGTCTCACAAGAAAAGATGAAGAGAAACTTAAGGTTTTTGAGAGGAAAATAATAAGAAAGACATTTGGAGGAAAGAAGTTAAACGAGGAACAATATAGAAGACTAACAAATAGTGAGGTGGAAGAAATATTAGAAAATGAGAATATAGTCAGAGTAATAAAATCCAAAAAAATAAGATGGTACGGACATATAAATCGGATGAGTGAGGAGAGAGTAGTAAAAAGGATGACAAAATGGAAACCACAAATGCGACCAAGGGGGAGACCAAAAGTACGCTGGGAAGATCAAGTAGTAGAAGACATAAAAAGAATGAGAATCACAAAATGGTGGGAGAAGATGAGGAACAGAAGAGAATGGAAAAAAATTGTGAAAGAAGCAACAAGACACAACAACCTATAAAGTGAAGAGAAATGTAGTGAACATAATGAGTGCAGTGTAGTGGAGTGATGCACCACCAACACTAAAACAGTGAAAAGAGTTCTTAGGGGCGGCTCTAATTCCTATAGGAATGTACAGCCTTCTAATAATAATATCATCATTTCAAACAAAGAAACACATGACACTAATATAAATGAAGAACTACGCATAACACCACAATACTAGTCATACTGTGTTGTATTTACTGCATCTGAATAACACTGAATAATGTATCGATATGACTGCCACCATGACTACCACAATGATGAAAACCGCTACTGATAATTAAATTCTTTCAGAGAGAAAAGTATACATTGTTGATGAAAAGAACAGACATGAGAAAAAAAATCACACTTTACAAAGCTAGTACTAACTTCAACTTTACCAGAAATAATATTAAATTTTAACAAATAACTGGCATTTACCCTACTCTTTAAGTTTTGTTTAAGACTTTTTTTTAAGTTTGCTTAGCAACCAACATATAATACTGTCTTTCATATTTTGGGACATCCTATATAGACTGTCTCATGTAAAAAGAAAATTGGGTGGTAGTAGTAGATATCACCCATTGCATGCAGTTTGTAATGAATGTGGCTTATGTTCATTGAGGTGTATTATTTTTTTACTGCATCCTAATGTTTTCAAAGTAGTGTTTAGGGGAGCATTTCTTCTTTCTCTCTTTTTTTTAACTCTCTTATACCTTTACAGTGTCGAGGGGGCCGGACACACCGAGCCGCAGAGGGGTCACCAATCAAGTTCTGGCCAAGCAGACTCTTGCTTAACTCTGTAAATTTCAGTATTATGTACATGCACTCCCACTCTGCCGCACTACCGGTTTACGGGATAATTTAAATACAAAAAAGGTTACCATGTCTATAGACACATAACTTTTCTTAGTTCAACATCAAGGTGTATTAACCATTTTAAATTCTATAACAACCGGGGTGTCTCGGGAAGTATTTTAGGTCCAACTTTATATTTACTACATACAGCAGATCTGTTAAAATTTACATTAACTGCAACTGCGAACTGCGACGTATGTAGAAAGCAATAGCTTTACTATCTTTAGGGTTGCCCACTGCATACTGGGTGTCCTATTTCTTGTACATTATAGGTATAGGTAACATTTTTTATTTGTAAAAACAGAGAAACGGTTAAATTAGGTAAAGTAATAAAGTTTTTTATTAGGCATTTAATGGTATGAATAAATTTGATATACAAAATACAGTTAAAAAGTTATTAGTGAAGAATAAAAAATCGCTTTTTCTATCATCTCACGCAGTTATTTTATTTCTAAAATTACAAAAATATGTTCCAAATACTTTTTTACGTAGAATAAAGTAGGCTACATCATTTTTTGCTCACTTTTATCACATTCTAGTAATTGGCCAAAGTTCTATTTTTTTAAATGGAAACCATAGTTGGCTGCGACTTAGTATAATCCTTTCATCTCTTTTCAACCATGTATTCTTAAGTTTTTATTGCTAAGTCAAGATAGCCATGAAACACAACACAGACCAATATCACAAATTTGATAGGAATTTGCATATGAAACAAGGACAGGTAACACAAATAGCTCAATATTTTGCTATTTTTTACAAATATCTCAATCCAATTTATTAAGAATTTTCGTGGAACAATTAATTGAAACATAGGAGTTGTGATGTTGCACGCCATGATATACATTAGTCACATCAGCCAGTATCACATTTTGTTGTATTGAAGAAGATGAAGAAGTAAAAAAGGTTGTAACTAACGAATTATTATTTACAATAGAAGACATCTTTTTATGTTTACGTATCCATTTAAAATCTTATTCCCATTCCTTTTATAGGAACAAAAAATGACAAGCCAATGCACAGGTACTGGATTCGGACATCCCGTAGATCAGGTATGGGCAACCTTTCCTAGTTCTGGGGCCAAATTATCATTGTGTCTCCAAGTCAAGGGCCAGACCAAATTATTAGATAAAATAAATTAATATTAAATGAATTAAAACAAGTTGCTAATTATGTCATTTATTTATAATACAGGGTGTTGGGAAAAGGTCGCACCTGCACCATACTACCATATTTGGCGCTCAAAATTAATCATAAAACTGCCTTCAAAATCTTTCTACCTTATCTATTTAGGATACTACAAGAATTCCTAATCTAAAACTTAAGACGACATTACAGCATCTTTACTTATAAATATACTCGATTTTATTAAAAAGTAATTCATTATACCACTAAATCATTAATCTTGAACGATAATAATAAAGAAAATCTGTAAAATTCCAAATTTATTTTGTCTTAAGAATTACCAAGAAGGACATTAGTTCATCTTGACAACACTGCCTTATTTAAAAAAAAAATTGAAAAAAGAAAGTTGGCGTATGAATGTCAAGTTTTCCTTAGTTCGTTTGTGTGACACCAGTTTGACATAAGAACATTTACACAATTTTAGTGCCTACAATCAATGGAATACCAGTTTGACGAGTATTGCGACATGTTATTGTGCTTAGGACAGGCAAACGGTAATGCAACTGAAGCAGCTTGAATTTACGCACAGCGATTTCCCGGAAGATGCCATCCTGACAAAAATGTAATCCGTCCTGTGGAATAACGGTTCAGGGAAAGAGGACAAGTTATGCCACCCACAGAAGATTACGGCCACCCGCTAGCTGTTCGAACACCAGAACTAGAAGAAGCAGTTTTAGCTGCCGTAGAAGAAGCACCTGGCAGGAGTGTAAGAGGAATGGCAAGGGAGTTTGGTGTGGATTGTCATACAGTACATGACATTTTGCCAGTTGAAAATTGCCATCCTTACCGTTACTCTCGAGTTCAAACTCTTGTGCCGGGTGATGAAGCTCGAAGATTGGAGCTTTGCCAGTGGCTACTGATGAGACACGATGACGATCCGAATTTTTTATCGCAAATTTTATGGACGGATGAGTCAATGTTTACCCAGGATGGTGTCTTCAACCGCCACAATAATCATATCTGATCAGTAGAGAATCCACGTGCTATAAGGGCTAGCAGACACCAACATAGATACCAAATACATCTGTGGGCTGGCATCCTAAATGACAATTTAATAGGACCGTATGTTTTCTCCCCAAGATTAAATGCGAACAACTTCTTACAGTTTTTGGAGAACGATTTCCCGGGATTGTTAGAAGACGTTCCGTTAAATTTACGTGCGAACATGTGGTACCAATTGGATGGAGCTCCTTCTCAGTATGGTAGAGCTGTAAGGAATTGGTGCAATGAAAACTTTTCAGGGCGCTCGATCGCTAGCGGAGGAGCAGTTAGTTGGCCTCCACGGAGCCCTGATATTACGCCCTTGGATTTCTTTTTGTGGGGTTTCTAAAGGACAGGGTGTATGTTGAACCTATAAATGACATACACCACTTGCAGCAACGAATAAATGCCGCCGTCGCCGAAATAACTCCCGAGATGCTGCGAAATTTGCAGCCCAATTCAATACGGAGGGCACAGTTATTATGTGTCCAGGTCAACGGAGGACATTTTCAACATATTTTATAAGTTTTTATAAGTTCATAAATTCTTATTTTTGTTAATTTACTTTTGTTTAATTTAGTTCAATAAATTTGTAACAACAGCTTTATTTAAGGCGGATTTATGCAACCATTTTCATTTAATTTTAATTTAATTTTAGTTTAATTTAAAAGATAAATGTATGTAAACCAATGTAACCATGCATACACCATTCTCATTTACGTTTTCATTTATCTTTCATTCTCATTTAATTTATAAGATGACCAACTTTTATCTTTTAAATTAAAATTATAAATGACACATGCGTGTACAGTATGACAACGACAAGAAGTTGATCAGGTGGTTGTTATTGTGTATTGTTTGGGTTGTATTATCCATGTATTATCTTTAAAATGTCTGAAATCAACGATTCAGTTCTAATTGAGCTAATTAAAATTTTATTCCAGCGAAAATTGGGGTTATGTCGTTATGACATTCACAATCTGTCAGCGTATTTTCATATGTGGGTATGCGTTCATTTTCATTTATTATTTTGTTTGCATGAATTGGGACATTTAAAAAATGATAAATGAAAATTAAATTAAAATTAAATTAAAAATAAATGTAAATGAAAATGGCCGCATAAATCCGCCTTTATCTATGAAACCTACGAACTGAGCAAACATGTTATTTGAAAACGAAAATCATGGCTAATATTATTTCTTTACAAGCTTTGAAACGTGCATACATTGTTGCCAAATTTATTTGTATAAAAGTGGCTGTATTTGTAAAATTAACGGCTAGGGAGGATTTTCAACATCAGATTCATCTTATTTAAGTTGTACTGGACGCTATAGTGCTACTGGGGTGCGACCTTTTCCCAACACCCTGTATAATGCTCTGGTATAAAGCTCTACGTTGGCAGGTGCCCTAAATGTTATGCTAAAGCCCTGATTATTGGTGTCATAAAATTGCTATGAGCTATTTCGCATCTGAGATGGATCAGGGCTGGATCAAAAGAAGTAGAGGGCCCATATGTGCCGTATAGATTATGAAACCAAGTGGCAAGTTAAAATTTCAATTCTAACTGTTCTATGCGTTTAGTCTTTAATGCTACCTTGTGCACTGTACATGGCAGTAAAGATGTCAACCCAGTTCGTCGACAAATTGTCAATTAGAACTCAATATGGCACATGCGCCCACTGTAATACTGTAATGAATATTTTTACATTCTGGCTTTGATAAAATATATTTTTTGGAATTTCATTATTATTTAATTACAATTTATGCTTTATGCAAAATTTTCAACGTTTTAGCCGGACTTCGGCCATTTAATCCTATACAGGGTGTCCCGCAATAGGATGTACATAGCTTCAGTACGTGTACATGGTCTCTTTTTAAGTCGAAAACTTCCAATAAACATATGGCCTAAAATTAATCCCTAGAAAGTTATTGGAACTTTTTCATTCAAAAAATAACACTAAAGATTCAAAACTTTATTGATAAAGGACATCAATTAACGGTTCACAAAATAAAATGCTAGTTATGTGGCAGTTTCTATCTCAAGTTTTCAAAATGACCTCCTCGATTAGCTATGCACATTCGTACCCTTTGTGAAATTGTGGTGCAGACCTCCTAATAGAGTCGGGATCGTTTCTGATGATATTGGAAGCATCAATAATTATTCGATCCAGCAACTCATCTCTAGTGTTTGACTTTACCGCATACACCAAGGACTTCATATGGCCCCCAGAGATAGTAATCTAACGGCGTTAGATCCGGTGACCTGGGTGGCCAAATAACGGGACCCTGGCGTCCTATCCAACGGTTTTCAAAGTTTTCATTTAGAAATGCAGTTACTGCCCTGCCAAAATGTGGAGGTGCACCATCTTGCTGTATCCACATATCTGCTCTGATATTTAGAGGTACATCTTCTAACAACACTGGTAGTTCGTCTTGCAGAAAGCGGGTGTAATGTGCTGCATTCAAACGACCTTCAAATACATATGGCCCAATCATTTTGTTTCTGATGATACCACACCAGACATTAATAGAAAAACGGTGCTGGAAATGTGACTCCGTGGATGATTAGAAAACGTTGCCATACTTATTTTATGACAGATAAAATAGACAGAACACTGAA
This sequence comes from Melanotus villosus, assembly GCA_963082815.1. Classification (NCBI taxonomy): domain Eukaryota; kingdom Metazoa; phylum Arthropoda; class Insecta; order Coleoptera; family Elateridae; genus Melanotus; species Melanotus villosus. The sequence goes on from OY720427.1 coordinate 18,780,001, forward strand.
CACTTACTTACATTTGTTTTCAAAGCCACCTAATGCATCTTTTGTTTATGATCTTTGAGCGTAACGGCAACATTCAAATGTGAATAACTTTGTAGCGATTAATTTTAGGCCATATGTTTATTGGAAGTTTTCGACTTAAAAAGAGGCCAGGAACACGTACTAAAGCTATGTACATCCTATTGCGGGACACCCTGTATATGAACCGTCTGGTTAAAAAATGGACAGTTGGCAACCCTACCTATCTCTTCACCTATATCTTAAGCTACTAGAAGCAACCAACAGTGCAACCTTGGTAAAATACAAAAGTGAAGTGTGCGGGAACTTTATTTTTATGTGAGATGCTACTTAATTGGAATCAATAAGAAAATTTCAGTGTATAAAAAGTAATGTTGCACTTTAATAAAAATACTTTCATAGCTTGAATTTTGTTTCTCAAGTATGTTTTTACTTAAATAAATTTTATATTATTACGATTAAAAAAATTCTGTCAAAATGTAAAATACATACACTTACAGTATTTTTCATCTAGCATTTGGGTTGACGTCAACTTTCCCCGTCCAAAAACTGTCTGTTTAGACACGCATTCGTGCGAAGTAGGTAATGAAAACCTAGTTTAGAAAGAGATGAAGTATAGAGTATAGTTGGATTGTGAATTTAAATTCACAATCCAACTGACGACACAACCCAAATCCTAGGTGAAAAATACTGTATGTATATGTTACAATTTAATTACCTTATACATGGTGGCCACATTAATCTATTTACTATTAGAATCTTGAAAATGATAAGATAATGAAACTGCTAAATTAGTGGCTGTTTTTTTTTATAAAATAATATAAACTACAAAAACGCCTGCAATTGAAAAAATTGGTAGTCTTGAATTATATATTTAGAACCTGTATTAAAAAACGTCTCACTAATGCAAAACATTTTTCAGCATATTTCACTTGGGTCACGAAAACAATTTTTTGTTGCCCAATTAACTAAGTACTTTAATCTAGAAACGAATACAATTTCTAATCTTATCAAAAATCACTTTCCGTCTAATTCAACCAATTCTTTATTTTCGCGATTTCAATAGTGACCCGATTAGACTAGAAACTAACTGATAAATAAATACAAACCTAGTAGCTTGCCTTCTACCGCTCGCATCGTCCATATCTGGATTTGAAAGTGCCAGGATGATTTAGTTTTTGGTTCCGGCTAATATGTGAAGGCACAGAGTGCCCCACTGGAAAAATATCCTGTAACAAATTTTAAACTATTAATTATATGTATGATTTAAAAAATAAAATATACAATAAATTTTCCTTGTCATTGAATACTGAATCTAATCTGTTCATTACGATTATTGAACCTAACCGCTTAGCTTTATCTAATAGATATATAGATACAAATCAATTAATTTTCTTTTTTAAGCAAGTGCTATGATAAACATATATGAACATATAAAAGTTTTCGCCCAGAAAAATAATATTTCAAAGTTATTTTTTGTAAATGCCAAAGACAAATTTAAAATTCTGATCAACAGATGTATTTTAATAAAACACACGGTCCACAATTTTACACTACTTTAATTTATTGCTTGTTATCACAAGCTATAAACATATTTAGCTCAAGTTATCAGGACAACTTGCTCATATAAAAATTAATTATATTTTATGGTCACACCCTTATGTTACTATGGTTCCCTATTTTGTAGACGATATATTAAGCATTCTCATATTACAAAGTCATCAAGTGTTATAAATGCAGCTGAAACTAGAAATAAAGTAAAAGCAATTGAGGGGTTCTTTTTTGGTTATTGAACTACCACTTTTAGATTTATAATCGCATACACATTTCACCAATTGATTACTTAACAATAATCGGGTGTGTTCCTACATTTGAATGCAAATTTGTGCGAATACTGATGCTTTAACAAAATTAGTTGATAGTACCTTTCTAAATTATTAACTCTATACCATATTTGTATGCAATAGTAAAATCAAATTGATTTTATTTAATGAAAAAGCACCACCTTTTATGTCAATTTAATTAACCAATATAAAAAGTATTTAATTAAAAATTGTGTATTAAAATATATTTACTGAAAAAATTGATATTTTAAAGAAACTTTTTATGTAGTTTGAAACCTTTACAACCAGGATTTTTAGCATGTGTAAGACCATACCATGCCTTTAGTTTTAGTAACTGATAACTTAGTACAGTTGTGCAATATCGTGGATAAAATACTGGTTTAGAACTTCAACAAACAAAGTTGGGTCTTATTGATTTATTTACTTGCACGTTGTTCGGAATAATTTTTTTCTTCTAACTTTGATGTGGTTTGTATTTTCTGAAGTAGAATTTATGTGTAGAACAGGATTTACATTTAGCTCTGATCTATTCAAACCGTAACTACAAGCATTGAATAAGAATATTCTTATTCAATGCTACAAGTTATGAAGTGAACATTTGGAATAAACATTTTCATTGTACTTTTAGAAATATGTTTCGCTAACTTACTTTTTAATTAACTGTTCGGGAGCAGGTTTGCAGATTTCTATAGTTCAAACAAAATTAAATAATTTGCCTATGTAAATTAATTTCTTGTAATTTCTCAGTCCTCAATGAGAAGTTTATAAACTTAAACATGTGCTATTTCGGCATCTTTTAAGTTAGCGGAAGAATTTACTTTTCCATGCATACACTTCTGAGTAAATAAACTACATAAACTAAACAGCATTACAGCATAACATATACCATAAACATTTTATGCTAAGTTGTACCAAGTAATATTATGAACTCTCTTGAACAACAATTGTTAATTATTTACTATAATTATATCGATGTTTTTCCATTGTAATGTTTTATAACTGAACAAAATTCCTTGTGCATCGAATTTTGCCCGCACTTTGCCTCTACGATTTTCAATTTTAGACCAAATCTCCTGAGCTAAATAATTCATAAAAGCAATCGAATTATAAATATTATAAATATGATTCATTTAAGGATTAAATATTGTTATTTATTTTCTTAATTTATAAATTTATATCTTCTAACTTGCAGCTTTGAAAATGTAGTTCTATTCTAAAAAAAATGCACTTGAAGTTTACAAAATGAATTTGTCAAAAAATATGTTAATTTAAATTTGCCTTTGCGAACTTTCAATTATGAAAGCTTATTCCATTTTGCATGATTTAATTTATGTTTACATAAAATCCTTAAATTTAATCTCATATATTTGGTTGCTAAATTTAAACTATTACAGTCCACAAAATGGGCAGTAAAATTTAACATACCACAGGCAATTGAAATAACGTTCAAAACCACTTAGCTATTTTTAGCAAAAATTTGTATTTCTGTAACAAACAATATTAAACCAATAGCCAACTTTCGTAGAATTCAATATTTTACATCCAACGTTTTAGTGTTAAATGTTAATTTTGCTCATATTAAAAATCTTATTTAAATTAAAGTTTAAATATAATTAGAATGAGAATTACAGTCTATTACAATTTCAGGAAATTAAATAATCTAATAAGCAATTTTATTCGCTGGCGAAATTAAAATACTTTTGGTACCTAATATTTTTAAAATCAGAATTTCTGTGAAGCAGATTACAAAATTGATATTTTTTTCATAATGATTACGAAAAATTGCATCAATTTTCTTAACAAAATCTTGTCAGATATAAATTATAAACTATATTTATCATTACATATTTAAAAATTAAGGAAAAAATTACAAAATGCACTTTGCAATGAACCTAAATACTATTTAAAACATTAGCGAACGCTTTTAAAGTATTAAAAGCAACATGAAATACCACAAACTCCCCAGAATTACAATTTAATGAAGTAATTAATGCAAGACCTTTCAATATTAGTGAGGCTATTCATTGTTTCGCTGTTAAGTAAACAAGGGTTTCATTTCATTCCATAAATTATTTACTTGCAGTTTAATAAAAAACAACATTCCGTGAAAAACAACAAAATTCTTTTGGAAATCATACCAAATTGGTAACATTACGGTCTCAGAAAAATAATTTAGATAGGCTGCAGAACGATTACGCTGCCTCAAGTTAGAGTATTCTTTGTTAATAATGAGTAATTAATGTGATTCACCATTCAATTACACACGAATTACTGGAAAAAATTAGCATAACTATTTGTGATTTTTAACTTTAGGTACTTTAAATGTGAGGTGTATCTTAATAATATTCATCAATTAAAATACAAACCTGAAACAATGCACTGGCAAACTGATTCACTTGTCCTTCATTAGTCCTTTCAAAGTCTATGAAATAAAAAGTACAGTCATAAAAATATAAAAGGAATAAGTTATGGTAGCTGGCTGCTTCACCAAAAACGTAAAATTTCGGCTAGTTTTAACAAGTTCTGTTTTGCTGCTAATTTTTCAAATTAAACTTTCAACAACTCCTAACAAACACATCCATCAAAAAGAAATAAATAAAATTTAAATAAACATCATTAAACGATAATTTAATTAATATAACGTAAGCTCTAGGAGTAACGAACTTCTTTGTTTTTATTAAAGTTTCAACAACTATAAAAACAGTTTTGTTTACACTGAACGGTTTTACTGATTATTGCTTGTAAATGTTATATGTTATCTTGTAAAGTAAAACTTCTGACTATTAATACCTAGAAGTTTGGACAGCTGCATCTTACATTTAAAGCACTTTAATAGTTTAATAATATCTTGGATGTACAAGTTCTACTTTAATTAAGCTCCCTCTTTAAAACAAAACTAGTAAATAAATATTTAAATGGTATATTATTAAAATTTCAGTAAAGGCTTGTCTGCTATGATCAATATGATCAACTCTATTCAATACAGATATATGAATTGTTGCAGAAATAAAAATTTTGACTAGGAATAGGATTAATTAAACATATTTATCTCAGATCATGTTGTGAACCATTTTTAATCAGGAAGTAAATTTGATTATGATTGTACATTAATCAATAAGCTTTGAAAAATAAGCTGGTGAAATAAAAAATTGTTATACACTGGAGGCAAAAAAAAGTGGCCATCCCATATATTTTAATGTATAAGAGCAACGATGCGTGCAGCATCAGCACTAGTTATAGGCATTATTTATTTATAATACACCTTTATAACACTCATATCAACAAAATTTGACAAAAATTAAGAAGCGCGTTTTAAATTCACACTTCTAAGAAAATCGACTGTAAGCTGCATGTACTAAAGGGTGGCCACTTTTTTTGGCTTTCAGTGTAATACAAAATACCTGCTTCTTCTGTGAAAACCAATAATTTTTTATATATTAAGGCATTCTAGAATTAAACATTTTAAGCTAAGAATTGGCACTTAAATGTACATGCATTTAATTACAAAGTGAATATTCCATTGCACAATCACAAACTTGACAGACTAATCATAATTTTAAATTTTTTGTTAATGTACACAGATGTCTTTTCAAAGATCGAATAATTAAGGATTGATTCCTTCTGAAATGTTTTTTATGAATGCAATTAAACTTTGGAAAATCTGTATTTAGGAAAATAGCACCTTTGCAGGGATTTGAACCACTGACCTCTAGGTATCCTCCATGCCGTGGTCTAAAATTACAAACTACAGTAGAGAGTCGATTATCCAAACTAATTGGGACCCAGAGTGGTTCGGATAATCAAACCAAGGCTCACTTTCAAAAAGAAAACACTGCCTTACATTTAAATATCAATTTATTGTGCATAAATACAGTAGGCTACCTTTGTTTTGAACTGCAATAAATGTATTCATTTATAAAGATCTTTTTGGTTATACAATAGAAGTGAGTTTTTTAGAAATTCTTAAAACCCGCATAAGCATATTTGTGGAATTTATAGTTGATTTTTCTAAAAAAAAATTACACGCTAAGAAAATAATATTTAGAAGTTGAGTGATTTGAAATAAAAATTTATGGATACAGCAAGGAATATAAATAATTTTAGTTACAAAAGAAATTTTTACTCCAAGTAAAAAAAAACCCACTGTAATTGAATTTCTTTTGCCTTGATAAAAATCAAAACTCCTGAATTTAAATTTGTCTGAATTCAATTTCACCTGTTCTGGAGTGGAAATATCTTTAACGCAATTTAAGCACTACTTAAATTTGTCCGAATTCAATTTCACGTGTTCTGGAGTGGAAATATCTTTAACACAATTTAAGCACTACTTTTTTAAATATTCTATCTTGAATTTTACAGGATCATATACGTATATAGAATTTAAAGATATATGAAGGTCCCCAAAATCAAAAGGCCCATTCCATGCTAAGCATATATCTGTTTGAAATAAATATACATTGACCTGACCATAACAAATAATTTTTGCTTTGCATTAATAAGTAAAATGAGATGTTTTTATGTACCAATTCACTACTTACTGAAATTGTATTTTAGTAACAGTTGCTGCTCGAGGAATCAACTATACTTCAATTACTACAATCAGAAATTGGTTGTTTACATGAGAAGCACTTTAGAGAGGAAAAACTTAATTTTATTATTTACGTTGAAGGGCAAGTAATTTAATAAATAGTTGTATACATTATAAGAACATCTTATAAATTAGTCCAACATATATAAGAGTGTCACTTCATATCTGCTCCACAAACATAATAAACCTATTTACATTGGTTGAATTAGTTTAATATTTGCAATGTTCGTGCTTAGCAAACCCTCGAATGGGTGGAATTAGATACTCGAAACTTCTTAGTTTGAAGGGTCAGTATTAAATTAACATAAAATTAATTACTTCAGAGCATTCATTCGCAAGTTCTAAACAGTAGGTTACCAAAGTTAGGGATCCAACCTTAAAGGGTGAATTATAACCCCCAAATTTGATTTGAACAGAAATTTGCTTACGGAATACGCCCAAGGTCGTTTGTTAATACTACGGGCGTAATTTAAATACCAGTTTATAACTCGAAGGTATTCCCTGGAAATATTAAATTTATAGTACCACATTTAAGATAAACAAGGATCACAGTTTTACGAACACGAGCCGCATATACGTAATAAAACAATCACACCACATAATTACCTAAACAAAAACAACACTCCACTAGAACCGCACGAATTTAAAACATCATACCTTATTGGAATATGCCAAAGAATCCAATCAACGACGTCTACTTCCGATTACAAATATTTGGGCCGTGTCTATCAGCGTGTGGCAGCGACGATATGGGAAATTAGTAATAGGGATTTTCACTTTTTTACCAAATTCCACGAATTGACACGCAATTGACACTAACTTCAAGTTTTAACCTTGTACGATAAACAGGGCCGTATTTAGTAAATTTAAATTTCTCAAAAAATATACCTTATCTAATTTTTATACCCTAATTTAAATCATTCAAGTTCTCTTGAGCTTTCGATTGCTTATTTTAAGCTCTGTTCTTTTGTAAACACAAACTCGTTAATAATTGATAACATTATTATTGTTTAAATTTTATTCTTCAAAGACATTATTTTCTACTAGTTAACAAAAAGTAAGTACTACTTAACTGAACGAAAGTAAGAGTGATATTTTACGTTGGGTATAAAATTTTAACACATTATATGTTTATACAGATTTATGTTTACGGCATCGCAACATTTTGAATATTATTCGTTGTTGATGGTTTATACTTTATACACCATCAGTTGTTATCACCATAAATACAGAAATGCACTAAACAACGATGTATGATGTATGTAGGCAAAATGTAAGGTGAAAACCCCTGTAGAGGTAAAAGCACCTTTATATAACGAGCGTTCAAATGAATAATTATTTGGGGTAGGTTTTGGTTTATTCAAATATATCTAATATTTTGACTTTAACAGTAATAAATGGCATGTAAAAATTAAATTAAATTAAAGGAGGTGATGTAGTGATACATATTTAATTGAGCTATCGCCAATTTTTATAAAATGGCAAAACAATTGGTGGAAATGATATTAATATAACTTTTACCAAGATATTTTTAAATTGCTTTGATTATTAAATCAATAGCAAAAGATTCAATTTAAAGTCATTCTAAGATGGCTATGGAATTAAAACTCATGTCTTAGCTAGTAGCAGTAAATGGCATGTCGACAAGAGATACAAAAATAACACATAACCTCAAAATTTTCAATTACTGTGATTATACGGTTTGCCGGCTCGGTTCACTTCTTCAAGTTTGAGTTGAGTTTTCTAAGCTTCAGCCAAAACTTCCTCAGCTGTAAACATTTCCTATTTGGAATTCTGGAATACCTGTTAAAACAAACAGATATTTCCTGAATCTAGGTACTACTTTGAATTTCGTGGCCTCCTGAGGATGACTTTAAAAATTGAATTTCTTGATTAAGTTGTCAAGTTGCAAGTTTCTAATTTTATTATTGTCCTATAGAGGCGCTGCAGATGCTGATTAATTAATAATTTAGCATTTTTAAGATTTTCAGATTTTGAATACATTGATTGATTTAATGCTCGAATAGAAGTTTGTAAAAGTAGAAAACAAACTGGAATAATGTTGGAAATAATTAAATATTGTAGTTTAATTAGCTATACCTTTTACTGTCTCTTGATAAAATACCTTCCTAAAGGTTAGTGCTAGACCATAAAGTATATGTTGAAAGTGAAGACAAAACATGATACGTCTTCTTCAATTATTTTGCTAATAATTGCATCTAGTACTAACATATACCTATTATAAAGTTATCTTAATACCTCTTATAAAAAAAGTACTAATTAAGATGCTAATTAACTAAGACTTGTCATGAGTTAACGCAATTCCTATTACAGCTATGTAAGGGCGCCCACAAATGAGATTATTAAGGTTATGGAAGTTATTTCATGTATAGTTTTCATGATATTTTTTTGATATACGTGGAAATAAGGTCTGCTGCTATATAATACTAATTTGATAAGTTATAAAATTTTAAATTATTGCATAGTTAACTATGTATAAATGTTCCTAGATGGGGTTACCTAACTAGAGAATTTTTAGTTCACCAAGACACCTATTACAAATCTTCTTTGTTTGGCGCTACAACCCGGGGTGGGTTTTGGCCTGCTCTACAATGGTATGCCATCTCTTTCTATCGGCAGCTATGTTCCACCAGTTCCTATATCCAAGTTTCCTAAGGTCTTCCGTTACATCGTCTTTCCATCTTTTCTTGGGTCTGCCCCTATACCGCGTTTCGCAGGGTTTCCATTCCGTTATCCTTCTTGTTGATCTTTCCTCCTCCATTCTCTGTATATGACCCAGCCATCTAATTCTTTGGGATTTCACAAACCTCACTCTATATCTTCTCCACATATTATTAGTGCATTTAATTCGTGGTTTATTCTGCATCTCCATGTTCCATCTGCCTCTTGTACGGGTCCAAATATCTTGCGTAGTATTCTTCTTTTGAAAATTCTTAAACGATTTTCATCTGCTTTTGTAAGGGTCCATGTGTCACATGCATATGTAGTTATTGGTCGTATTAGGGTCTTATATAGTCTATGTTTTGTCGTTTTGCTTATTAGTTGAGATGATATTAGTTTCTTGTATATATATATACTTTTGGCTCCGGCTATGCATCTAGTCTTAATCTCTTCGGTCATATTGTTCCTATTGTGTAATTTGGAGTCTAAATAAACGAAACTAGTTACCTCTTCAAATGTTTGTCCTTCTATTTCTAAATTCTCTTGGTTTCTCTGATTTCTGGTGTTTCTCATGTACTTAGTTTTTTGTGTATTGACCTTTAGGCCTACTTCTTTCACTTCGTTTATTAGTTTAGTATATGTTGATTGAAGTGGTTCCTTTTTACGGCAAGATATAACAATATCATCTGCATATGCATATAGTTGCTGTTGTTTGGTGCTGAGTAGGTTATTCCCCAGGTTTAATCTCCTTACTGCTGACTCTAGGGCTAAGTTAAATAATAATGCTGATAAAGCATCCCCTTGTCGGACCCCACTGTTAACGCTGAAGCTTTCGGTTAATTTGCCTTGTATTGCGATTACTGCTCTTGATCCTTTTAGAGTCATTCTAGCCAAATTAATGAGTTTCATTGGTATGCCTAAGGATGGCAGTTTGAGCATTAGTGTGTTCCTATGTATTCTGTCAAACGCTTGCTTGAAGTCTACAAATATATTGTAGACTTCTATGTTGTGCTCGTAGCATTTCTCGAATAGTTGTCTCATTAAGTGTATTACAAATATTAAACGTAATTTACTAAAATTGGATCCTTTAGATTATTTCTGCATGGTTTAAGCGCCTAACGGCTTTATACGACTTCTACTTAATACTTAATTGTTAAAATAAAAATACTTTTGTGAAGTAGCGCTATTAATAAATAACTTTATTAAATATAGCGACTTACAAATTTTTATTTCTATATGCACAAAAACTATTTCCTAATAATAAGTTTATACAACAGCGTGCCCTAATTCGTCTTATATTCAAAATAATATAAACAAAAACGCACTTAAGAGTGAATTTGGCAACTTCCATAGCTTATAAAGTTTATGGCGGCCATATTGGATTTTTGGTTAGTAATTAGATATTCCTTAAAAAGTGCTTTTCAACGATGTATAACATGCCTCCAAAATATTTAGTTATAAGGAAAATATTAATAAAAACGTAAATTAATCTTTAATATGAAATTAGTAGGCTAAAAAATTAAACAGCAATGTCAAATGAAAGTGAAAAGATATTCTAAGTAATACTGTAAACTAACGAAACGATACAAAAATCATAATAAATAAAAAGTAAAGAAACAGTTCTTAAAGCTTAAAGAAATTGTTCAATATGACGACCATTCTGTTCCATACACTTTTGACACCTTGTTCTAGTTCTAGTAGAGTTACAAACTCTACGTAGCGTGTTTCCGTTTACTGATCGTAGCACATCTAGTACTCTTTGTTCTAAAATTTCCCGAGTTTCTGGCGGTTCAAAATCAAATACTTCGTTTTTCGTGGTAGGTACCCCATAAATAAAAGTCAAGGGGGGTAAGGTCTGGTGATCTCGCAGGCCATTGCACGGGTCCATTATTTGAAATCACTCTCTCATTAAAGTTTTCTCGCAAAAAATGTTGCACGTTACGAGTGTTATGGGCCGGGCAACCATCTTGCTGGAACCAGATGTTTTGCATGTTCTCGGGATTAATAATTTGCCTCAAAGCAGGCATTATCTCGTTTGTTAGGAGCTCCAAATATCTGTTACCAGTTAAATTGTAATCAAAGATGAAAGGACCTATTAACTGATTATCTAAAACGAAAAAAAGAGCTTAAAAAACAAAAAAAGTAAACAAAATTTCATACCAATTAAACCGCACCAGGCATTAAAACTAAATCGAACTTGAAATCTTCTTTGATTTACCAAATGTGGATTTTCAGTAGACCAATGATGGTAGTTATGCCTATTGAACACTCCACAATTGGTAAATCGTGTTTCATCTGTCCATAGTATTTTCCTAGGAAAATTAGCATCATATTCACATTTTTGAAGGTACCATCTGCTAAACTGTAATCTTCGGTGATAGTCATTATCACTTAAACCTTGTACAATTGTTGGTTTGTAAGGGTGATACTTGTTTTCCTTCAAGGTTCTGTGAACAGTAGATTTTGAAATCCCTGTTTCTCGTGCCACACGACGAACTGATGTGCTGGGATTGTTCCTAACGTTCTGCAAAATATTATTTCGACGTGTATCGTGTATCAGCATCATTGACTTCATAGTTTGCTCGTTTTTGTTTGAAGCTTCCAAAGTTCTGTAAATTGCTAACTAGTCTTCTAAAAATTGTCCTATGTGGTTGTTGTCTTTCTGGAAAACGCTCTGCATAACTCGTGCACGCATTTTCAGTGTTTCTGTTTGCTTTGAAATACACTTCCAACATATCCACTTTTTCTTCGTTTGAATATGTATGTGCCATTATCAATACTTATAAATCTTAATACTTGACAATAATTACGTATCACTAACTACAAGTAGTTTTAATTAACTTATCTCTGCAGCACTAATTGTACTTTGACAGGTTATCGTTTTGTTTCATTATTTCGCACTGATGTTTAATTCCATGGCTTACTAATTTTATTGGACAGCATGTTTTTTTTGTTAATAATGAAATTAAACGTCAGTATCGTTTCTTTATTTTACAGTATTACTTAGAATATCTTTTCACTTTCATTTGACATTGCTGTTTAATTTTTCAGCCTACTAATTTCATATTAAAGATTAATTTACGTTTTTATTAATATTTTCCTTCTAACTAAATATTTTGCAGGCATGTTATACTTCGTTGAAAAGCACTTTTTAAGGACTATCTAACTAACCAAAAATCCAATATGGCCGCCATATGAAAAACAAAAGATAGCGCTAATAACTTAAAAACAAATGACAATCGGGGGATTCTGTTTGCATCAAATAATTTGTCTTAAAAAAGTGTCTGAACAATGTAAAACTTTAAAAGAGGTCAGATTAAGCGTTAAAGAGTTATTGAGGAATAATGAAATCGGCAAATTATGTTTTTTTCTAAATATTTTAAAAATTAAAAAAGTTAGGTCAAATTTGAAATGATATTTGTCGTGAGTATTGAATTCTGCAAAACTTTCCCCATTTAACCGTTGCTCTATGTCTTTTAATAACCGAGATACCATTGGTGAGCATCGAAATTGGGACACAGTGTATGCATATCAAATTAACTAATGATATTTACCTCAGTACGGCCCTGACAATTATCCTTGTCTATAGCTTGAAGTACCTAAATTCATAAAGACTGACGTTTTGTGTTAGCTGAAGCGGGAAAAACGATCAAGTGTGTTAAAACCCACGTATAAATTTAGTTTGGATATTTTATAAGTAACAGCGTGTCTGCACCAGTATTTGAACGATAGTTAATTTCAGTTGGTTACCAGCTAGCGCAGGCGCAGGAACGACGTCGCCGTGGCGTTTAACATTTTCATCTGTCACTTTACGTTCCTGGAGTGATTTGTTGTGATATTTTACCGTGAAATTAGGGTTTGGGGAATTTTATTAAGAAATTAAATTATACAATCGAAATGTCGACTTCCGGTGATTTTGGTAATCCTCTTCGAAAGTTCAAGCTAGTTTTCCTAGGAGAACAAAGTGGTAAGTCGTTCTTGTTGTTTAATACCAGGCGTAGTCCTAGATCAATAAAGTGACACGTATTATTTGGAGTTATTCTTGCTATTTTTAAGAATAATTTAATAGTCGAATACTCCCAATAATATTTAAAAGCCCTCGGAACGACGGGAGTTTCAACACCCAACCGGTGATTCATAATTTTTGAAAATTTGACACTAAATTCTAGGTTAGGTTTTGACCCCTTGTCGACTATTCAGTAAGGGTACATACAGGGTGTTTCATAAATAAAGTAGTACTTATTTCCTTTTTTAAAAATACGTTTGTCACCTAATTTACCTGTAAACGAATAAACTACTCCCCCTTTACAATTTCGCTGCCACCATTCAGATTTTTACATCAATTTATAATTCACTCCAATTCTATTAAGCATAACCTAATTATATTTAAATTTATTGGCCACAATTATGTAAACTGTTATAACCTATCAGTTGTCCCAGTAAACCTGTATGTATTAATATTGTAATTTCTATAGCAATCCTAGCTCAAATTTAAACATCCGAATATTTAATGATTCTGATGTAGTTTATTCTGTATGTCAGTTCTGTGCCAGAGTTACATAAAATTATTTTCTAAGAAATGGGGTCGAAGGGTCAAATTCAAGAATATTGATTATAAACACACATAGTTCTATGATAGATGAACCTTCTGTCAAAAGTACTGACTGTGGATTTTGTAAGGAATGCTTAAAATCCCAATTCAATTCTGTGAAAAATGAGGTTGAATAAAGTAAAACATACTAACTTTAGATTTATCTACATTTCAGTGAAAATAGCAGTTCAAACTAAATACGTACATACATTTTTGCAAGTGGCTTTTATATTACACCTAAGTTTTTCCTACAATTTGCAGCATATTATATAAATTCTTGAAATTCAGCAATAAGTTTAAAAATTGTGCAATGCTGAGTAAACAGTAAAAATAAGTAAAAAAATGCGACGAGGTTTTTAAATAGTAATTTTTATTTCTTCGCTGCTTAAAATTAATAACTAAATTCAATTTCTTGTTCCTTAAATGTAATCGTTAATAACCAATACAATTTGTATTTGCATGTCAGTTACGGGGACATAAAACTCATATTGTCAGATTCAACAGAAGAATCATTATCGGTTTTCAACCAGAATTTTAATGTGATTTATATCAGTATAGATGGGTTTTCCATTAAGTTTTTTAATGTTCTGCTGCTTTTAATGAGAATTTTTCAGTCATTTGAATTTTATAATTACTTCTGTTGTTGCATTCTAATTATACAATGTGATTTGTTAAAAACTCAATTGCAGCAGGCCGAATTCTGTCATAATAACCTTAGAACTGTCTGTATTAAGTCAGAATACGGCCTGCTGCAGTTGAGTTTTTAAAAAATCACATTGTATTTATACTGCGAACGTAAATTCCCAAAACCGTATTCTGTTGTTTATCTTCAAATTATACTTTTGACGCTAAATTTTCAAGATTAAGTTTTCTTACAAGAATAAAAATTATTAGTGAAAACAAAAAAATATACATATATGTATAAAATAATACTATCCTAATTTAAGAAATAAAAATATTCTTTGAATTTATAAAAAATAAAGTAATTTTGAGCTTAAAAGTTAAAAGTATGTACTTAAATGACATAACATCGTTAACTATTTTCAGTACTATGTTAACTAATAATGGGAAAATTCAGACAAAAAATGCCAAAAGGTAGGATAGATTTAGAAACATGCAAGTTTTAAATAATAAATAAAAATTAAAAATTTAAATATTTAAAACGTGAATTTTTCTAATAGATGGAGAACATGTTTGACTGTGTTGGTTGTATCATGCATTGGAAAGTAATATGCATGGATTATTTCCAGTACGTTTCACACCATGGGGCGCTTATATAAGGTTAATTAAACGATTGATTGGTCCAAAGCTAATTATTGCCCTCAAAATCACTATTGACACCCTTGAAAAGAAAGGGGGTCACAGATCGCACTACTCTGTGTAGACGCTGTTAAAAACTAAGTCAGTAGTTAAGGGTTAATTTCAACAGATCGTTAATCATTTATTCAGACATTCAGAGGCAGGGTCGAGATGATTTAAATCATGAGATTTATTTAAAAAAATCATTGATTTAAATCACGGTTTTAGATTTTGACAAATTAACAAACAAAAACAAATTACACAAAAGTACTGATCTTCAGTGGTAAAAAGACAAACACTCCCTAATTGAATAAAAGGTTTATTTAAAGAGTTAACTGCTCTAAACGAAATTTATATTATTATAAAATGTTTTGACAATAAATACCCTCTTCTCATTAGAAGAAGATTCAACATTATTATTCATAGTAATTAGGTAGATACTTGAATAGATAACTGAAGAAAATAACATTTATTTTGAAATAAACAAAATTCAAATTTGCATTCTGGAATATAATGTAACATATGAGTTTGATTTAAATCAAAAAAATCCGATTTAAATAAAAAAAAATCGATTTTTTTGATTTTTGTTTAAATATCGTGTTTTTTATCAACCCTGTCAGAGGGTTGGTATAATTTAAATTGTTAACTATTTCTTTAAACCTACTTGGTGTTATTATAATTGTATGTTAATTTATGTGGTTTGCATGGGAATTTTTGTTTTTAATTTTAATGACCTATTCTTTAGAAAGTAGAACAAAAGATTAGAACCAAATGATACCGAGGTTGCTCTAACAGTACTTGGCTAAAATTGTTGTTTGTTTGAAGTTTATTAATTTTTCTTTTTGTTAATCTGCGGGTGTGATTTTATATTAATTAAGAATGGAAAAGCGAATTGCTTGAAACATACATTATACATATTGAAATAAACACTCTAATTTTGAAATATTTTTTTTGAATTATTGATAGGTCGGAAAGTATCAGGAAGAGGCTTTAATATATTTATATCGAACAAGTAATGGATGTTTTATGACTGTAGGAACTGAATGCCGATGCTACCAATCTTGTTTACAATAAAATAGCGGTAGAATTTTAAGAATAGCAATAAATGTTTTCTTCTTCTATTTGGAACTGGTCGCTAAAGGAAGTGAATAAAAACTCAAATTGATTATTGAAATTCCAGTTAATGTTACAAATTTGAATATGCTAAACTGAAAAAGTTATTCATGGTATTTCATTTATATGAAAATAAGTAATTAATGAAATTCTGTACCGTAAATGTATTTCGTTGTCACTGATTCGATAATTTCGAACATTCGAACTTGAGTAATTAGTAATTACGAATGCTTTTGAAAATTATGTATTTTACAATATGAGTGTTTATTTGTTAACAATTCACGTTTTGAAAATGAATTATATTGGGTGAATTTAAAAACAGCATCCACAATAAAATTGGAATAATTCGAAATTATTTTATGCCTTTTGTAAAAAAAAAAACCATCAATTGGAAAATATTAAATTACTTAATATAAAGCCAAATTTTCGTAATCTATTTTACATTTTTTCCAAACGAAGTTGCTCAGTAACTACAAAAATCCAAATGTAATTTGGGGGAAATTAAATTTGCAAGTTAGATTCATAAAAAATGTAAATTACTTCATATCGCTGGGAGATTTTTAATAAAAACACGGTGATGTAAAAAAATATATTAACTATAAATTTTCGTTATTGGTTTATTTGGTATTTGCAGCGTTCGTGTTTTTTTTTAAAGAACGGAAAGAAAATTATAAGAGAAGCAGCAGACGCTGTAACATTCTGATCCCACATTTTCGATTGAATAACCGTTTTCAACTTTATTTTGGCGTAAACGGCCTAAATTTTTTATTAACGCGCTTGTAGTATCGGAAATTTTTTACTGGATGTCTTTTTTCTTACCTTTTACGTTTAGTAGCCTGTCTTGCCGTATTTTCAACTTAAAAGGTGTTTAAACTATTTCTTAGAAAATTTAACATTGATGTGGGTGTAATTTAAGGAAATCGATGTTTGTAAAAGGTAAGAGCAGAATTAGGTAGTTGTAAGAATTGGAATTTGACGTGATTTAAAAAACATGTTTAGCCGAAAATTTTTATTTATTTTTATTCCGATACCCGATAGGTACCCGCTTTAAAAAGTATTTGCATTGCTTTTAACAATGAAATAGCGTTGTTGTCATGAAGTAAGTTTAGAATTATGTAAATAATCAAAATTAAAATAATAGTTTATGTAATGAATTTAACTGCAATTAGCCATGGTTTTTTGCATTGAACAGGTTGCTAAAGATAATATTTTTGATTTTCTTTTTCCATAATATGTATTTATAATTTTGTTGTTTATGACGACATATTTTCTGGCGATGTTATTAACTAGAAGGTGGCATTATTGATCAACCATTTTATTGTTGGACGTTTTATAGATAGGTTTAGTAATGGGTAGTATTTTTAATGGTGTTTTATGAAGTTCCTGAAACTCTGTTAGCATGAAAAAATTATGTATAATATGATTTTAACGTAAATAAAAATTTCTGCTAGATATTTAAAATTGTACCGATTTATGTCATTCAAAGTTTTGTTTTTTAAATTATTTCATAATAATAGAATGCTATAAATATTAGGGTGGCCCTTAATTATGGTTGAAACAAATTTTGACCGGGTCACCCCCCAAATCGATTCTAAAAAAATAAAACGTAATTTTAAGATTTACCAGACCTCTCAATTCCATCGTTAAGGGGTGCCCCAAGGAGCCTGCTTTTTCCCATTTAAATAACATAGGTTTTCAGCACACTTCTGATTTTTAGTTTTTTACAAAAGTACGTGTGCCTTAAAAAATCCGGCGAGTGCTCCGATTCATTGCTCACTGATGCCCCTTTCATGGAAAAAATATGGGAGCCAAGTGTCATATCTTAAGCAAATAAATGGGGGGTGAAGAAAGTGGTAATTTTAAAATATTGTCGTTTTTCTCGGTTGTAACGAGTTGTTAAGATATGACACCTGGCTCCCATGATTTTTGCCGTGAAAGGGGCATCAGTGAGCAATGAATCGCAGCACTCGCCGGATTTTTTCAGGCACACATACTTTTGTCAAAAAATAAAAACCAGAAGTGTGCTGAAAGCCTATGCTATTTAGTTTATAAAAATTTTAATTTTGGAGATTAAAGATAAGAGTTATTCTTTTCTCTGAAGTTTTAAGAATCTTTAGTAAAAAATAATAGAATTAAATTCTTTTCATGGAAAAATGCAGGCTCCTTGGGGCACCCCTTAACGTTGGAATTTGGAGGTCTGGTAAATCTTAAAAGTACTTTTTATTTTTTTAGAATCGATCTGGGGGGTGACCCGGTCAAAATTTGTTTCAACCATAAATAAGGGCCACCCTAATAAATATAAACAAAATAATTTAATTATAAAGGGAATTTTTACGAGTTAAATTATTAATAATTCTACCGGGTGTTTGACTTAAGGGGCGAACATAGGGAAACAGCATGGGAAATCGTATATGTATATATTGTATATGCAGTTTCCTGCTCCCCGTTTTATTTGATTTGATAGGATTGACAGTGGTATAAATCGAAAGACAAAAAAATGGGCTTAATTTGATACTACTTTACTTGAATTTTTTGCTTGTTTAAGAAAGAAATAGCTTAAAAACGGCAATAAATAATTTACATTTTATTTACAAAAAGCAGACCAGCCATGATCAAATTTGAAGTTTCTTTATGCCAAAATAAATTTTATTTTCTGTCTAGTTATCAATTCACGTACCCACCTAATTACCACGAATAGTAATGTTGAATATTTTAATGAGGAGAGGGTATTTATTGTCAAAACATTTTATACTGACGTCAGTTTTTGCAACAGTTCGTGATTTAAAAAACTTCAAATTATCATGGCTGGTCTACTTTTTGTGAATAAAATGTAAATTATTTATTGTAGTTTTTTAAGCTATTTCTTTCTTAAACAAGCAACAAGTTCAAGTAAAGTAGTATCAAATTAAGCGCATTCTTTTTGTCTTTCGATTGGTAGCACTATCAATCCTATCAACTCAAACGGGGAGCAGGAATCTGCATATATACGATTTCCCATGCTATTTCCCTATGTTCGCCCCTTGAGTCAAACACACGGTATGTAAATGCAGCATGAATTATGTACAGTTAAAATGTACTTTAAGTTGGAAAAATTTCCTTGCTATTTAGCGTATTTAACGAAGTTTTAACGTGTTATGGGCGTGATTCGTTACTGCTGATATTTAAAAATCCGCGTTTAGTACATTCTAAAAACCGAGTATTTTCTTTGGATTTAGAATCAGGAAAAATAATAACATTAATAGAATGTTAACGAATTAAATAGGAAAAACTCTGAAATGGTCGTTTCATTCCTGATTTAACATAGTAACTCATATTTCATAACTGATACAGGAGAAGGTACATTTTATAAAAAGTGCTTGTTAAATAATTGAAAAACGATTTTGTTTCTTAGAACGTTTTGCAAGATGTTTATCAAATGTGTACCTTTGTGAGCTATTTAGATAGAACCAACTGCATTTATTCAATGAAGTCAGGCAACTTAACCAAATAAATTAATAATTACAAAAAGTTATAACTTAATTTTAAAAATATATAAATAAAATATGTATCAAATTATACTGTAATTGGGTGAAAGTTTTTTGGGTTCGGTAAAATTTGAAGGGTGGTGCCATCAATCATAGCAGTTGACTTACATTAAAATGTTTGACTTCCGCAGGTCTATATATTTCGCAATAAACTGGTTGTATTTTTATGATACAACATCCACAATTAATTTTTCCAGCTTTCAAGTTTTTTTTTACTTATTAACTTGAGAACCTCCACCTATAAGTCCATTCCTTCTCTAGTTCTCTAGCACCAAACCAAGATTCGAAACCAGGGAAAAATGCCTCTTTCAATTTTGTGCAGAATATTGCCTTATTGGGGAATATTTCACATATTGTGACTGGATTTAATTTCTAATTGTTTTCAAACAGCACTTTTAACTTCTTGTCAGTTTCAATATAGATTTCTGCCATTTTACCAGAAATTTGAATATATTATATTATACAAATATTTTTAAACGCATTTTTGAAAAGATCTTTTAACGTAGGTACCAAATGTAATCCTACTCTTTGGTATATAGATTTAATATTCGATTGTAAACTATTTTTTTCTATACTTTATCTTTTGAAATTTTCGCAAATATATTATTCTTCACAATTTTTCTTTTTGTCGAACAATTCGAATTTTCGGAAAACAAGTCCAAATAATTACACCAATTTGTTTTTCATTAAATTAAATAATCTAAAAAAATTGTTAGCCTGGATGATGTTCTGTCTTTAATTGTAAATTAAAGGTCTTGGATCCAATTTTCGGTTCAGGTCAGTCGAACTTTCATGTGGAAAACAATAAATTAGAACTGTAGGTTCCCTGTCAATGCTGTGCTTGGCGCGATAAAGATTCCTATCAGTGCCGAAAGCGCTCTGGATCTGAAGTAGCTTTAGTTGATAATGGTAAGGTTGTGGCCTAAATGTTGCACCTAATAAATTAACAGCAATACCAACAAATAAGGAAAGGCTCATAATTTAAGCCTTTTGGCGCATACTGTCTCTATGTACCTGTGGCAAAATGGTACTGTGTGTTTCTTTATATCGTCCGACCACCTCATTTGGGGCGCTCTTTTGCTCTTTCCCCTAATCACGGACGTCATGTTTGCATGACCGCATTCCACCTATTGTCTGTCTGCCTTGTGTTATGGCCAACAAATTTCCGTTTCTGGTTGGCGACTCTTTCTCTTATGTCTATTATTTTAGTTTTACTTCTAATCCAGGTATTTCTTTTCATGTCTTGTAAAGTGATATGTAACATTTGTCTCTCCATGGCTCTTTGTGTTTTTATTAGCTTTTTTATTTCCTTGTTACTCTAATGATTACTCATATTGCGATTTTGTTCTCAGTTCTAAAAGACCATAGCATTTTATCTGAAACTTATAATACGAACAGTAACTCTGTTTTTCAGATACCATTAGCGTTTAGCTAGATCTCGATTTTTGATTCAGGCCTATTACTGACAATTTTATAAGTAATTTCATAAGCTTATTCTTTCCTAAAATCATTGTAGTAACACCAGAATATCTGCTCATTGGGAAGTAGCTATAGATAGTACTGAACCATTTGGATTAACATATTGTTTAATTTACTGCGAAGACTTTTAAACAAGAGTCCAACTAGGGTCCTTGTTTATTAAGTAAACAATTATATTAAAAAAATTATATCAATTTGATGAAATACTCAAATATTATACAATATATATTAGTTTACTCTGAGAAATTCTGAATTTAACAACAATAACGTGTTTTGGACAGAATTCAGTGCATAACTAGGTGTTTTAATAAATGGCTTAAATATAACTGAAGGGTTCGGTCTCAAACCTACTTTTGTATTTGTAGCAAAATGTTGGCATTCATCGGTGATTTCCCCAAAAAATTGTTAATAACAATGTTAACTGTACACAATTCAAGGGTTTATTTTGAAGCCTTCGCAAAATAAGCAAGTATGTTCTGGAATATATAACAAAGAAGGCAAACAAGTTGTCTAGAATAGTGCGACTTTGTTTAGATTATACAGATTAAGAACTAGAATGAATCTGTTTACGGAATATACGAATTAAAGTGGTATTCGAATTATTGAGTTTGCTATGGTGATTGGTTATCGTTTCGAGTGATCGTAATTGAAATACAAATTTGGTTATTAGTCGTAAGAATGAGAAGAAATATTTAAACGTTTCATAATCCAATCCCCCCCCTCGCCACCTTTAGTGTCATTAATTCAATATTCATTCGAATACTCAAATATTGAAGCGTTAATACTTCAGTCAATTAATAAAAGACGAAACAAGATCACATAAAGTTTAAGTTGTGATTTGAACACTAACTGCTTAAGCTTAAGCTTAATGAATATGATTTCAGTTGAGGGAATAGTACAGGTAAAAGCAGAGCCATTAGAAAATTATTTAACTTTTGTAAAGTGAATGGAGTACCTACACGAATTTTGATTTATTTGTATTCATTGCCGAAAAGTTCTTAAAAATTGAAAAATACGGCGGTAATAGTTGTTATGTTCGGCAGTAATAACCTAATAACTGTTATTTTGTTTTTATTTCACATTTCTAAATATAGTATTCATCACTGTTATTTAAGAAGTTTGAATCTGTCTTCTCTTCCCATAAATTAGCACTCTTAGATGTTTTGGAGAAACACAATTAAAAATGTAGCTCAAATCATCTTTAACAGGACCCTTGATGTTTTTACCTTTCTGCAGTTCTTCCAATAGGCAGTTTGCCAGTTTGTAATTGGCATGAATGAAAATGTGAATCGAATAACCTATCTTATCAGGTTAAGAACCAGACGACATAATTGATCTTTTATTACTTTTGCCTTTACCGTTGAAATTTTGTATTTTAATTGGGTCAGAAAAAGCTTTGTGGATACCAAGTATTTCATTGAACATCTGTTTTTATTACTACTTCGGAATTTTCTTAAATTCAGAGGATGTTTGTTCTTTGTAGGGATCTTTGTTATACTCACCACTCCATTCATATGCAACCAGCGGCAAGTAAAAATTATTTTAAATAATTGCGTGTTTAAAAATTACCTATTTGTCAAATAAATACTTTCCCTTAGTGTTTGTTACATTTGTACTTACTAGTTACACGTACAATAAATTTTCTTCTACTACATCGTACATACTGCTGTAAACTCAAATCTTTGCAGTCCTTAAATAATATGCAGTTAATAGGCTGCAAAATGAATGGAAGCGATTGCTGCTGGTGGTTTAGCGTATGCAGGCTTTTCTGAAGTGGTCTTGGACTTATTTTCTGTTGTTTAATTATAAAAATGATTGAAACTAGCATAAAAATACCTTTAATGCTAATTTAACAACTCTTTTGATAGTTAAAAAAAAGTAAGAAATCCCGAGCTTGTCAATTATAATAATTATTAAAAGCCCTCACTATATGCAACTTACCATTTTAACTGACTTGATTTTAAATTTTCGTAGTACAGATAAGCTCACTTAACAGCCTTGGGTCCAGATTGAATTTTAAATCTTTGATCTATAAAGTAACCTTGCCAACCACCACACCATTCAAATTGTAGTTCACTTTAAAGCACTCGAAATACTTAAAATGGATCATCCAACACAAAGTAATTTTTTCAAAGGTCATTTTTAAAAGCGGCAGTGGTTTCATGATTTTTTATTAATTTTGAAATAATGTTACGCAGATTTTAAAGAGCCGAATGTTAGTGGTTCAGGTCTGCAGAGGTGATAGTTTTTTTATATACAAATTTTTGAGAAATAATAAAAATCCATTCATATTTTATTTATCATCACATCAAAGATAATCAAATTACAAAAATTAATGTAAAGGCGTGTTTAACGTTCGAATTTGATAGATTAGGGTAGTAATGAGTTTAGAAGCTTAATTACATCAGTTGATGTCTGTAAGTTTAAAAGGAACTTCCTCTACTTATTAGGTTCTACTGCTGAAAGTCATTAAGGAGATGGAGATAGCAGTCTTAAGCTGGGACAAAGGGAGCGAAAATTGTCATGTATAGTGCTGAGTAATCACCGTACAGTTTAGTTAGAACCAATGGTAACTGCATTTGCAAAAATATTGTGCCAATTCACACCGCATAGAATTATAAGCAGTTTATCTGATTAAAGTTTTTTTTTTCATTAATATACTATTAATAAAATTTCTGTTGCTTACTCAAACACATTTCTTAAATGTTTTAACTGTGCCATCTATTTACAACGCAAATATTTTTTGATCAAACATAAAGACAAGGCAAAAATGGAAAACCTTGAAGGTGGTTCGTGTCTGGCAGATTAAATGTAATACAGCCTAAGAATATTAATAATAAACAATCATTTAGGTATGAAGATTTAATTCAGAAAAGAACATTTTCTATTAAAATCATTGAGGTTTTGGTGATGTATTTATTTACTATTTTATCCCATATGTTTGGATATTTTAAAACAATAACTTAATTCCACAAATAACACCTTTGTACAGGATGATTCACCCAAGTGTTTCTTTTAAACAACTTAGTTGTTCTAAAAACTAAAAAAATTAGTCAAATCAGTAATATATTGTACTGATGTTTGCTTTGACAAACTTATGTTATAACTAGGGCTGGGCAAATGCATATTTGCATGATTTTTCCTAGTGATCATAATCAGCTAATTTTTCGTTTATTTGCGTTTTCGAATGTTTACTTTAAAATAAACCCAATTTTATTTTGCATATATCATTGGTATACAGCATATGGCATATATAACTGTATATATTAAGCGTTGACAGCATAAAAATGCATATTTAGGAAAAAAATTACCTAATATTTTTATTAGAAATGATTTTATACCAGATACCAAATTTCTTCGAAATTCTACCTACTTTCAGGAAACAATAAATGAGAATAAAAGCCAAATATGTAAAAAAATTTCTATGAAATTTTGTGATTTGTTTAAGAAAAATTCTGGTTTAGTAATCTTTAAATCCGTAAAAAATATTTTAAACGGAGAATTCTCCGATTTTGATCAGAATGAACAAAATGTTGCTATTGTAAAATCACATTTACTTAAATACTGTCCTGTTACTTCTTGTGATGTGGAAAGATACTTTGCTATGTATAAAAATGTATTACAAGACACAATCGTCAAAGTTTTTTAGTAGATAACATAGAAAAGCACATGATTGTTTATTGTAATAATAAGTAGTTTTTCATTGTATTTCTGTTCTGTTCTGTATTATTAAAGATTGTACTAACCATAATTTTTATTTGAATATCTTTTAAAGAAATAAGAAAATTTTTAAAGCATATGCAAATTTTTAGAACATATATTAAAGCATATATAAGGTCTTTTTTGTAGCATACTTTAGAGCATATATGCTCTATCTTTACAGCATATCTGCCCAGCCCTAGTTATAACGTCTTCACGTTGGATCGACAATTTTAAAATGCTTTGCCCTTTAATTAAATAGAATTGCTGAGATCTCACCTCACGGGTCGTGAGATCTCACCTCACGGGTTGTTAAGAAGGTTCGTTGTGGTTGTTGTAGTTTAGAATTCATTTAACACAAAAATAAAATTTCACTCTAATTTTTAATGCAGATTTTATTTATTTTTTCAGCCCTATCAACCCTGCTTAACTCTAACTTAAAATTATGATTTTCACACTCACTATCTACGTATCTACAACGGTTCCAAAATTTGTTTCGGGTCCTCTTCTTTTCCAATAATTACTGCTACAGCTCTAAATCCAATTTGCTTCTATTTCTAATTCAATTTCTAATTGCCTCTGCTTCCAATTCAGTTTTCTTTGAAACCCAAAACACTTTCACTTTCAGAATTAAATTATCGTTTTACTTGTTTATCGAATTATTAATTGATTCTAATTATCGTTAACACTGTTTCAAATTAAATATTTGGTTGAGATTTAATAATTTGTGAGGAGCAAATCTATTTGGTTCTTGGTGTTTCGAATGCAAATTATCATCTCTTATTTATCAATTTGTTTTTTCTCGTATCCAAGATATTTTACATAAGATGTTTTTCACTGTAACAAGTACATATTTACAAAGTTTCTATGATAACCAATTTTACATTTCAATGACTACTGAATTTAGCTAATTATACTCTAGCAATGATTATAACAATAACTTATTTACATTAACAACTTAAATTTAATCTAACTACTTAAAATTTATGTTACAATTTTTATATTAAAATCGGCATTAATAATCTTTCGAAAAATAACGTTCGTTAACAAATTAACAGCAACATTATCTCAAATAACAGAATCTCTAATCAAAGCATCCAAATACAAATATCATATCAATATGTATTGCATGCTGCACTACAACCAATATATTTCACAGGATGTTTGGGCTGCTTAACCTAAGAATTAATGCAGAGTTTTCGAATACAACAGTCCATATATTATAAAAACTGAGATACGAAATGAAATTATGTTTTTGAAAATGTGTAATATTTGTATCTTTGCATCAAAGAATCAACCAATAAATTAAGTTTAAAAATTCAGCATAGCGGGCAAATGTTGAATAGTGGGTAAAAACAAAACAATGATCTTCTGTACACAATAAACAGAAGAATACATATGTATAATAGGGTGACCATATTTTATATTTTGTAAACCGGGACACTTTTATCCAAAAAGCTCAAAAATTAATTGTTGATGTTTGCTTGAAAAGAACATTTTATTTTGCAATCAATTAAAAGGAACACAAATAACGAATTTATTTTAAACAAACAAAAATAAAAAAAAGATTCTAATATTCTCGATTGTTTTAATTTTTCTCAGTAGTTATTAATTTGTTGAAATTAATTAATAGAATTCAAGACAATCTATATAGTAATTGTAAAACGTTTGTAGAATAGCTTTCAACAACTTATTTCCATCTCGTTCCTTTCTTTTATCTATTGGACATTCATCAAAGAAAATATTCTTTATTGCCATTATACGACAGAATCACGAAGAAATACTGACAAACATTGAGAAATTTTGAATATTTGTCAAAATACTAGCACTTTTGAAAATAAATACCACTTTTCCTAGCACTGCTGATTCTATTTAATTACGAAATCCTTATTGTAATTTTAAAACCGGGACATATAAGTGTCCCGAAGAATGTTTTCGGGACACCAGGATTGTTTATTGATAACCGGGACAATCCCGGAAAACCGGGACGTCTGTGTATAAACTGCTGTAAGATTGAGAAAAAATAATTCAAGTAAGCTTTTTTAATTGGGATATCAGTTGCCAATACTAGAATATTGTCAAAGTAAACCTTAAATCTAACATAACTTTATTTATTTTCATACATGCCAATCAAATGTCAGTGTTACCATTCTAATGTCTTTATCTAGGCGTACTCTAATTTTTTTTTCATATTACAGCAATATTTATTAAGGATACATTTGTAAATCAGATTAATGTTTTGTTTTTAATTTGTGTACTATTACTTTTAATTTATTATCTCGAAACTATAAGTGTTATCATTAGAAGGGTAACTTAATGCTGTATATCCAAATAGCTAATAATATATGGGGTGTTGTGTTATGAAATAAAGGAGAAATTAATAATATTGAATCAATATAGGGTGTTCTATTTAAAAAATCAAGTTGATCATTGGACTGGGTAAATTAATCCCGCAAGATCCAATCAAAATTTTCTGTTTTTTTAGAAAAGTATTAATTATGTTCTTTTTTCTTAATTCCTCGAAGCAATTCAGTAATTGTAAAAAAAAACAACACTTAAGTGAATCATCTTCTACAACAACTTATAATTAGGAAATTACTACATCTAATAAGAGGAAAATACTTGTATCTATAATGTATAAACTTTTAAAATACTTAAATAGTAACAAAATACGAAATTCTTCCAGTATAAAACGTGTTTAAACATGTTTGTTGTTGTAAATTTGTTGAATTGTATTTATTTAATCGTGACCTGAACAGAATAAAAATGTTCCGATTTACAAGTAAGTTAATAGATAAAAAAAAACTTGTGCGAATTTCGTCATTGGTAAGGGTTTGTAAAACCAATTAGAATAAGCTGTAATTTTGCACAGAAAAAATATTGGGTTTTTATAGCAATTTAGCTTGAAAGTATTTAGCATTGCTTGTGCTATAATATATTTTTCTAATTTCAGTTGGAAAAACGTCTCTAATAACAAGGTTTATGTATGACAGCTTTGATAATACGTATCAGGTGAGTAATATTATAGGATACTTAAGTTCAGATTATCTTTAAAGTATTAACCTAAATTGCAAATATATTTAGAAGCGATGTAACAAATATGTAATAAATTTAAAGTCTGCATCTCTCTATGTAAATTGTTCAGCAAATGTAAAATATATGTTTGTTGCTTTAAAAAGTACAAATGACTGTAACATTTTGAGAAAATACTTGTGAATCATTTGTATGATGGATAAAATATTCGTTAGACGCGTCACCAATAAACTAACGAAAATGTACTTTGGCACTTCAACGTTTAATGATTACTAAAACAAAATGTTTCTCAAGTATGAACTTGAGCTTATCTTTTCTGTAAGTACGTCATAATAAAGTACCCTAAAAACTTTCAAATGAATTGGCTTTAATCCAATTCCGTTAATTCAGTAATATTTTTGTATTCTTCCAAAGAGTATGTTTTACATACTCGTACTTTATAAATATTAAAACACTAAGATTGAATTATAAATAGGTAGGTAGGTAAATAAAATTCACCTTTTTCAGGTAAATAAGATAAATTTTCTAAATTATGTCAGTATTTATTTTTACCTACTTAATAAACAGTAAAAGTAATAAACTAATGTCAACGACCTTCACTTTTAGTTAATTTACATATTTCATATTAATGTTTAAATTTATATGTCTATCCTAATATTTATTGGAAACATAAGAAAAATCAATTAAGACTCGGAAGGGCTTTGCATGTTTGTATTGTAAGGCCGAAAGTAATTGTGTAGACTTTGAAGACTACGGTAAATTACATAATTTAAAATCAGAACATGCTTGAACATAAAAGAATATTACATGCCCTTAATACAGTTTGTGCTTGGAAATTTTGGAAAATAATTATGAAAGTGACTAAAGCTTTTCCATCTTTACTTTTGTTATTTATGTCTATGATTAAAACTTGAGTGCAGATTAAAATTAATAAAACCCTAGTTCATTGGTTTTTCATAAAGAAATTAAAAGGAAAAAAATTAAAAGGTTATTGTCTTTGATTATATGGACAAAGTATGATGATTAATAACTTGCACCGAATTTCGGTTCTAACATGTTATTAAATGTAGCTTGTATCAATGCAGGTCTGTTCATCATGCCTTAATTAATTTTGTTGTTCCATATGAATTCCATTCTCTTCTCATAAACATCATATCACATTTCCTTTTCAGATTTATTTCTGGACTTTCCCTTCTCAAATTAGTTTTATATCCAAAGGGCAAGAGAATAACCCAGTTATTAGTAACGGAATTCTTCTCTGCTTTTCATTATTGTTCGATATATACTGTTAACCTAAACTGTAAATATTCCTTTTTTTAAATAATAATTCTTAATCTCTTGAATGTTGTTGTTTTAAATATTCCGAGTAGTTCGTAAAACTTGAATTTTAATTTTTGTGAAGTTATTCTTTCAGTACTATTATTAATGTTGCATGATTTGTTTCTAAATTGCATGTATTTATAGGCAACTATAGGAATTGACTTCTTATCGAAAACTATGTACCTCGAAGATAGAACGGTTCGTCTGCAATTATGGGACACAGCGGGTCAAGAAAGATTTAGGTCGCTTATTCCTTCATACATTCGAGATTCAACTGTTGCAGTTGTCGTTTATGATATCACTAGTAAGTTGTTTCATTCTTAATGTTTTTTATGTTACAATCGATTGTTTTATACAGATGCTAACTCGTTTCATCAAACATCAAAATGGATCGACGATGTACGAACAGAGAGAGGTAGTGATGTTATAATTATGCTTGTCGGCAATAAAACGGATTTGTCCGATAAACGGCAAGTTAGTACTGAAGAAGGAGAAAGGAAAGCTAAGGAGCTCAATGTTATGTTTATTGAAACTAGTGCTAAAGCTGGATATAATGTAAAACAGGTAAGAAAAACAAATAGTTGTTTTTTTGCTTTTATTGTTATTGTGCTTGAAAGCCTGCATTTGTTGTTATATAGTCTGCTCCAAATTGGATGTTTATTGAAAAGAAAACAATAGGAAAATGCTGTTATTTTGTATTTTTGTAGGTTTTTTTTATTGTTATTGGCACATTGGTAATTGCTGTAACTATTTGTAAAACCTTCAGTGGGCAAAAATTTATTTGGATATAAAAAATCAAATTTTAATTTTTCATTCATATCTAGTTGGCCACGAATAACATTTGAAAAACAACGGTACAAAGCAGTTGTCCAGTTAGAGGTTTTTCTTTTGTTTCATTTAACAAGCGTCATCTCTTTATTTGTTTTTAGGATTTCAATAATAACCGTCAAATTTAGAACACACTATAAATGCTTTAGTGCTATAGGCCTTGTAGGCTGATGACTTATATATATACTATATTCTTTTCTAGATAAAATCTTTAAAATTTAATGTTTAATTTATTTTATGATATTTACTGTTGTGATAAAAAGTGTTTCCCAGAAAGTACGCAAAAATGGGGAACTCCTATTTTTGATTTCTTAAAAAAGTATTGGAACCGGCAGTACGGCAGAGTGGGAGTACACGTAAACTGAAATATTGAGAGTTAAGCAAGGGTCTGCTTGGCCACAACTTGGATGGATGACCGCTCTGCGGCTCGGTGTGTCCGGCCCCCTCAGCACTGTAAAGGTATAAGAGGGTAAAAGAAAAAGAAAGAAAGAAAGAAAAAAATATTGTTGATAGACAGTCGCTAAATTCTAAGCTCTTTTATTTTTAAGTACAATTATTTACCTGTTTTTATTGAAAAGAGGCAGTAAATAATTAAGTAAAGTAAATAATGTTTCGTAAAAATGAAAAAGCCTAAAGTTTAGTAGTTTAGTGGAAAGCAATTATATTTGTTGAATAAAAATTAGGGAAACTTCATATTTGAGCTTACCTTTTAAATACAATTAAATTTTTATTAGGACATCTTTTAAAATTTTTAAAAATAAGTGCGTTACTCTTCGCAATTTAAATTATTCAAGTTTTCCCATAAAGGATAGGGAAAGATATTTAAGTTTTAAAAGATACACAAACTGTTATCATGTTATCAAGAATACAATGTTGTGAGAAATCAATAATAAAAAAGTTTCATTTGTTGCATATCTTTTGGGAAACACTGTATATGTATGTAAATTAATTTAGTAGATTGTGTATCTTGACAATTTTGGGATAACTTCCAGATACTTTTATATGTATTTAATCCTGTATAGCAAATATGTCCAACCTTTTGGCTTGTCTGGCCCACCTTGAGTTCAGAGGAATTGGCTTGGGCTCACATAAAATGTTTTCTATAATGTAATTAAGGTATATAAGCAACAAAACTTTCGTTATTTTGTTTTATATTTCTTATAACATCAAAAATCATTATTAGCTGTAAAGGGCCACAGGTTGGACATTCTTGCCATACAGTTTTATTGCAAAGCAAACTGGGGTCGTTTGGGTTAGTAGTCTACCTTGTAATAAGGATTTAATTATAATAGGTGGTCTTTTTTAAAGAACAGTCGAGATAAGTATTTTTTCATTGAAGATCAACCGAACCATATGATAATAGTTTTTTTTTTACATTTACATAACAAGGGAGATAAGCGAGATTTACTCAGTTAAGCATGAAAGGTTGCAGTCAAGTGTAATAAGGGACCGACTAAATCATGTAACTCCCATGTTAGGTACAATATTTCTTCTGCTGCCATTCAAAATTTAATATCAATAATAGGCATTGCCTTTCAAAGTATTAGTTGTTGCTTCCCTAGATCATAACAAGTGATAAGTAAAATTAATCATCTCCTTCAAATATGATTAAATACCACATAGTATTTACTAAATTAGCAGCGATAGTATTAACAAAAGAGCTCAAGCATTTTATAGTTGCTATTTTATAATTCAGGCCATTTCATAAACTTGAGCACTGAACACAAAATACCTATTGTAAAAGCACCAAACCGAAATTTTAGAATAGGGGAAGTTCCCAAATAAACTTGTAAATTGCCCACCTTTGCATAATGTACTTTCTGTTTAATTTGGATTACCGATCAGAATCCATATTTTAGACATTCTGAATTTAAAGTCCAGCCATTACTAGACTTGTGTATTTAAAAAATATTGTTATTGAAAGAGTACCTGTACTATTAGTATATTGAATAAAGTGATACATCCAATGATTCAGTATATAAAATATATTGATTTATCATATGCTCCATACAACAATAATACACTTGTAAATATCTTGATAGTTTCTGTGTGAAATATGGAATTTATGGAATTCTTAAAATTATTAAATTACAATCGATCGAAAAAATTGTACAACACTGGCCTTGACTCAGTACTACCTTGATTGCAAAATAGATGTCTAATCCGTTAAACCCTGCAGAAATCTCTTTTTTGTGTTAAATAAATTGTCTTGTAAATTGATTGCTGTTAAACCTCGGAATATGTAAAGCAACCGATATTAAATATTTGTTTTTATAAAAAGTTATCGACTAGAGGTCGTACACTTATTATGGAGATACATGACCAGTTTAACTACTTGTAAATCAGATTAATGAAGTTTGATGCTACATTAAAATAAAACTTAATTTTTTTTTCTAGCTATTTAGACGTGTAGCAGCTGCACTACCAGGTATGGACTCAACGGAAAACAAACCACCAGAAGACAGTATCCTTTTAATTTTTTATAGTATACGCATGTGCATGATCACTGTAAAATATAAAGAATGCCGAATGTAAGTTTGTTGCATAGTAAAAATGGAATGTGTGTCATGTATGTTATGCTACCTGTTTCTCATTTGACTTTTATATATGATTTACACTTTGATTTTTTAATGAAATTTAAAGTTTCTGTTCTTGTATATAATGTATGCTTTGTTTTGTTATTTTCCTTAATATTTGTGTTTAGTGCAAGAAGTTGTATTAAAAGATACACCTAATGAAGTGAAAGATCCAGATGGAGGCTGTGCATGCTAACTGGAACTATGAACTTGGGATGATAGCTACAATTTTGTAGTGAGCTTTTCTATTTTTGTAAAGTTTATTTTTATTGTACATGTACATACATACGATTTTATTTAATCTGCAGAGTCCTTATTGTATTATCATTTTGAGAGCAAAATTGCGAATTATCCTCTCTAAGAGTATCGAAATGAATATTTTCAAGTGATCTGCAGTACATCTCGATTCTTGTAATTTTTTTCAACGCTAATAAGCCCACATAGTATGCTGTTTTGTAAAATACTCACTAAGCAATGTAGTTTTAAATTGAGCAATACAAGATCGTACTGCGAATCATTTTGAAATTTTCAGTAATCTTATGTATTTGTCGACTTAATTCGTCTCAAAAAATAATGTGCCTAATATTAATTCGGGTATATTTTGGTTTACTTAAAGGTATGTTAACGTATCTAATATTCGCTACACCAAAACATTTCTCATTTACTTACCTAGTAGATTATTTAATTTTGTTTAGAATTTGATGACCTGTAATACTGGTCCTCAGTTCCAGTGAAGTATTTATTGTATTTAAACAATTTATTGAATAGGAATATATGTGAACAAAAATTAAATAGCGAGAAACTGAAAAAAATGACGGATTGGAAATAATTAAAGGTGAGGCAGCAAAAAATTATTGCCTTTGTATTTTTAAAATGTTTATTTGTTTAATTGTAATTTAGTATTTCTAAACTAAGTCCTAAGATGAGACAAACATTTTGTGGATTTTCTTGATATTCTAACTCGATGAAGTAGACCTAAACGTAATTAAATGTTAACAAAATGTGTTGTGTAATTTTTATTTGAAAAAATTATAAAATAGTCTCGCTATTATGTTATGAAATTGTAGGTGGAAATGTATAGAATATACCTAACCTGTGTTTACTGAGAAGTTGCATATGATATAATCAAATACTTGTAGAAACTAAGCATTAAATATTCCTCGACCGGTTATAATTATTATAAACAAAAGTAATAAAAGTATTAGATTAATTCGTTAGAGCAGTAGTTTACAATGGTTTCAAGTTTATTGTTGAAATACTAAATGCATTTCCTGGTCGCAATACCTACAAAAAGTTTTTATATTACACGTAGCTTCCCAATAAATACGGTTTAAGGTCTTTGATTTGTGACTTCTTTCATTTTTGACAATTTTAATTCGAGCAATTATACAGGGTGTTAAAAAACAAATGTATGATATTTGTAGGACATACAGTACAGACCAAAATAAACCTAAAAGTCTTAATAAACAGGTGTCCTAAACTTAATTGTTTCGGCGTTATGGTTGACTACAATATTAGGCTCGGTTATTTGAATTTAATCACTGCAACATTTAATTGGTAAGAGCAAAATGATAATAGGCTTATCAGTTTTTTGTTCTGACAACTTAACTTATTATACTTGACATTTGCTGACTGAAGATTTCATTAATTATGGTTATTTACACGAATTCACATTCTTGAAAGAGTTTGCGGTTCATTTATTTGGAGGTAAGTGTTGAAAACGATGGGGGGCATTTCGAACATTTACTTTAGCTACAACTAAAACTTTTCACTATTAATTTAAGTGTTTTGTTACTAAAAACTGACACTTAAAAAAAAAAAAACCAACCATATCTCTGAAACGATTAATTTTAGGACACCTGTTTATAAGTTTTTTAGGCTTATTTTGGTCTATACTGTATGGCCTACAAATATCATACATTTGTTTTTTATCACCCTGTATATTTAAAATCCAAAAGTTCAAAATTGGTATTTTGTTCAAAACATTTACATGTATTTTTATATTTACTGTACAGCTATTAAAAAATGCTTATGGAAAAAATAAACCTCTTAATATTTATATGTAAAATTAATAATTAATAAATTAATGAACCGACTTGACTTATTTATCATGATATGAAAGATGAGCATCACTAGAAAACTATAGTTTCTGTACTTATGTTAATTATACTTTACAATTTAAAGAACTTGACAGTTAATGTACTTAATTGTTATCAAATTTTGTAGATACTTAGTTTGATGCTCTTATTTTATAGTTTCACATATGACTTATAATCAAAAAATGAAACAAATTTCGACAAAAACCACAATTATCAAGTTGTGTTTTGATAAATGGGCGAAGTAGTTGTTCTAAAAAATAAGTTCACATTTCTTAGCTTAATTAAATTTGTTCAAATTCTGAGGTATGTAATTCAGACTTAATTGAAAATGATAATTTTCAAATGTAATACCAATTACAATTCGTACTGAAACCGATGAGGCTGTTTTAAAAGACGTTTAGGTATTCATTTAGTAGTTAGCATACAACACTGCAGGATTGTAGTAACTAATGCTGAAATAAACTTAAAACAAAATATGTAAGATATGCAATTTTTCGAGCCGATATAGCTCCTTTATGTTTTTCTTTCTAAAATAAGGCCAGAAATTAAACAACAATTTCTAAATATTCACCGGTGAAAATGAAAATGAATGTAAATTGTTTTAGTACAAGAAATATGTTCCTATTCAGTAAAAGTAGATAAGAGAAATAGATCACTTACTCTGTTTTTCAGAGAGAATAATTTTTAAACTAATGCGAAGTAATTGGTTACGTCTATAAAGGGATGGTCTGAACGTTAACTATTTTTGGAAGTTATTCAGTTGTATGCATTTAAATGTGCAGTGTTTGCTTATATTTAATTTTTAATTCTCAACTGTTGACTTCCAGAAATGCTAAAAACTAAAGTCTGTCCGTGATAAACCTGACTGCTTTATAAACAAACACATGTTGTTCTTTGACAGTTGCACGTTAATAGAACAAGCACCGAGCGCTTATCATTAAAGAAAAGTTATGTTTTCTACTTTGTACCGGAGGGATAATTAATATCAAATCTTTCCAATATTTTGTTAGTGAATAGATTTATTTAATAGTGGATGTCTTAATAGTAATAGGCAAGGGAAAAGACGAAAGAAGTTATTATAATTATTTTTTATTGTTAGGCTAACTTGGTGCTTGCAAGCTATGTGAAACTTTAGCAATAAGTCCTCATATTGTTTGTTTACATCATGGTTTACTTATGATGAACAGACTTTGGTGCTGCCATCTCTTTATTGTATGCCTACCTGGTTTATTATAGGAGGTTAATGTGAGACCTTTTTTTTAAATTTGTATAAGTCATACTTATATGCTCATCATTAAATGAACCAATAACAAATTATCTATCACTGTTTTTGCTGAATGTGATCCTCTGTTAAATAATAATTCTATTGTAAGAAATAAGACTTAAGTTTTTTATAAGGATTTTTGCCATGTTCGATTGTTTTAAGCTAAAAAATTAAATTCACCTATATTGTGCATGAAATATCTTGTATTTGCCATTTTGCTTTTTTTAATATTTTGCCTTACGGAAATCTACGAGTACTTGTTTATGAACTTTGTTCCCGAAAACTTAAAGTGCAATATAACATATATATTTGCTAGAGAATTACTAATTTTTGTATTTCGTATACATGTTTTTAATAAAAAGTCAGTGTGGCTGTTTGTAGCACATTGTACAAATTTTAAGAATAATAAGTATTGCTGTAGAGTTGGATTAGTACTACATATAGCTTATAAGTATAGTTATTAGTTCTGTAAAATGCATGTACTATTAAAGCTGTCCTTTTTTTTTGACGTTCCATTTGTTACATAATTAAGGCGTCGCATTTCGAAATTAAGTTCGTTTTTGTTGGTAATTTTTCGTATTTTAGAATAGTTCGTAATAGAATATTTAGAAGCAAACTGAAGGTAAAACTTGAACAGTAATTTCAATTTCGTAATTTTAGTATTTACATACCTATACTTAATATTTCTAAAATTAAAATTTAATTTATGCATAAACCTTTGCCTCTTTTTTAGTTATTATTTGTTATTTATTTTTTGGGTGTTGTATGCATGTATTTGTAGTGTAAGACAATAATTTTAAGTTTTATGTTATCAAATAAGGGATTATACATTTAATCGGTTTAATTATATTTCGGATTAATATTGAGACTGCAAGATAATAGGAAATTTGTAGCACTTACTAGGAATTTGTTGTGTACTGTGTTTCTAAAATTATGCAGCAGTAGGTAAAGATACAGAAAATATTCATTTAACATAGTTGTACTGCTCCATTGTGTTACTTATAGGAGTTCATAAAAAATATAAAAGGCATTTTATAAAAAAATGTCCTTAGCCTTTTTTTCATCTGAACTTCATTTGCCTAGGTCAAACAAAATAGACAGGTACTGTAACTTTTCTGAAAAGCTTTTCGTATCTTATTTTGCAACAAAAATATCTACGTTTACTGATTTAACAGAGGCACTGTTTACTGTTTATCAAGATATTATTAGAAAGCGAAACGATTAATTAATTTAATTTACTTGAAGTTTATGTTAGGTTTATTACTTTATATTGCAAGGTACTTTATAAAATTGTTTTGAATATTTAAATAATCACGTAGTATTAATTCAAACAAAATATCAGATTTTTAAAATATGCAAATAAAAAATTGCATTTTTGCCACTTTTATTTTTACTGAAGCTGTGTGCAATTTTGCATTAAATGAACAAAATTCTAAAGTAAGGGACCATTTTTATTTTTATTAATAGTCCTAATTTTTGTTATAGAACCTGCAGTTGAAATGATCTTGTTTTTAAAAATTGCTATTAACTTATCGATATGCAAACAATAATCTGTTTTGCTTTCAGAATTAGTGGTGCTTACAAATTTCCCATGAAAAAGAAATTGTGATAGAAGAAATAGCAATCAAAAAATTTAATCAAAAAGATGAAACTGTTACTTATACCGGTGATATTTTATAATTAATTTTGCATTATACTTGTTCTATTTTGTTGTTAACTGTATATTGAATGTGTTATATTTTCTTGACTGTAAATTAGCTGTCGACTTACAAACACAACCACAGCTTCAGAACCACCAGCAAGACTCGGAAGGAGGCTGTATGTGCTGAAATCACCAATACTAGTTGTTCCAATCATCTTTAGTTGAAAACAATCTGATGTAGCCTCTGCCTGTGTTAATGTTTAAGAGCTCTTGAGTGTGATTTTAAGTTGCAATGGCACTTTATATGTGGTACTATCAACTGTTATAAATTCGATTGCATTTTTATGTAACGAGACTTTTAAATTGTATAATGTAATTTTTCTATTAAAACAATTTTTGCCTATCAGAAAGTTCCGTTTGTTATCGATATGTTTTATTTTCGTTAAAAAACTGCAAGCTATAAAGCAATGATGCATGCTCAGTGTCCTTATATTTACTAATTTTTAATATAAATGAAAAAACTGTAGCACGAAAATAAAGTTATCACCTTACAAATACATTTTTTTGCCTTTGTTTACCATATTGATTGATATACTTCTGCTGCAAGTGGCTGTGAAGCACTTTTTGTAACAATGCACCGTAATCTGTGTTTGTGGAAATGTAATTCGAAATACGACATGTTAAATTAAGTTTGAATATACTTTAAGCCACGGTCTCCTATATTAATGAAAACCGTGTCTTATGCAACCCAGTACGGAAAATTGTGATAAATGAGAAATAAATAGAGGAGGCCACAATGCATAACACTTTTTAGAAATAAATTCATAAGCAAATGTGACCGGCTGTATAAGACACCTTGTTGTTATTAATATAGGAGACCCTGCTTTGAGTTTTAATAACTTCTTTAATATTTAATCAACTTTAACGAAATTTTAACTTATTGTGGTTGTGGATAAAGCCATTTCCATCCTACACTGATGAGTTTTGATTTAAGCAACATATATAACTTTTAAACCAAACTATTCCAAGTGAAAAGTCAAGGCGGGTCTAAAATAGTTAGAATTGTATGGAGGAGGTGTTCTGCTTAATCCAAACCTGTCTGCTTACGATAGAATTTATTTTATCGAACGTGTTAGAAGTCAAGTTTTATATTAACAATCATCTTTCTCTCTGGCTAAACCCTAGGCCAATGGCCTGTTATTAACTCGTAATTTAAGTTTTATCAATGTAATAATAATTTAAAAGAAAAATGCATTCTTATTTTGTGAAAAAAGTTGTTAACTATTTTGGTAATATTTTATGTTAACATTCTTTGCAACAATAATAATACATAATATGTGTGAATTCACAAAATAATTCCTAACTTAACCCTTCGACATCTATTTTGGTTACAAATGTAAGAAACATTCAGGTAAGACATTCACACTTTCATTGAAATTGATTAAATATAAATAGTGACAAAGTTATTAAATCTTGATTTAGTTCACGTTGTATATACAATTTGCCTGAAATTTAATGCTTGCTATTAAAAACTTCAGAAGAGATGTATTGTTAATTTTACAGGATATAAACTGCATCGCTTTAGGTGAATACAGTCTGGGGGTATCGCTGACTGTTTTATAGAAACTTTTTGTGGCGAAAATAAAAACATATGACCAAAAAGAAGTTCTATTTATTTTACACCGTGAGTTCAAAAAGTTTTTACATAAGGGTTGGCCATGAGACACAAAAATAATGTCAATTGCAAGATTTAGAATTTATTAACTGTCATCAATGTGTTGCTGGCATAATACTGAAATTTCAATAAAATTGTAAAAACGAAGTTCTAAAATCTTGCAGTAGACATTACTTTTGTGTCTCATGGCCAACCCTTATGTAATAACTTTTTGAATTCACGGCAGTAAAAGAGTAATGTTTTATTTTTATGATTGATTTTGTTTCATATTTGAGATGGAACTAAAAACTAAAAATAGCTATACTTCATTCAAGTTAAAGATAAAGTGGATGTAAACAATGATCGGCGCGTGATCAATGCGTGATTAGCACCTGTGCTGCATTTTGGCTAATGCGATTGGCTGAACCCTCACCACTGCACCCTGGAATTACACGTGGTTGATATCAGTCCATGTCCGGCTTAAAATTATTTTATTTTCATTTTATTTTTTATTTGTTGTACCTAACTTTATCATCGAATAAAAATGTTCTTTATAAAATGTTATTCATTACCAAATGTCTAATTATTAACATCAACATCAAATTTGTTTTTAGTTGATTTTTTAAACATGTTTTTGCTATACTGATTTGTATGCAAATCTTTACGAATTTGCTTAATACTACCCTGCTTCTTTCAAGCACGTGAACAGCGCATGTATTTGTTTACATCCACTCTATCTTTAACTTGAATACAGTTTAGTTGTATTAATTTAAAAAAATATACTAGGTTATTTCAAAAGTTAAAAACAAACAGAAAATAGGTACCTTTATGTTACTGGAAAATATGTTAACATTTTGTTTTGTCTTATTTTGTATTTCTACTGCTAATCTATTTAAGTTTTTGTTTGTCATGAATAATCTTTAAAATTATTGGTCTGTAGGTACTTAAGGGTACCTATTCGCATCTTCTGAAGAGATCTAATAAATCTGTTAAATTTTGAGAGAAATTTGATCTTTTTGCTGTAAAACTTCACAATTTCGGTTTCTTATAACGGCTAAAACTAGCTATCAAAATATTATGAATCATAAATTTATGTAAATTATTTCGTGCTAATAATGATATTTTACTGCAAATAATTGTATAACAGGAATAATCCTAGCTTTTGCAGACATTTCAGTTAGGTAAAGTAATAAAAATGGCAGGCTAATTGTTAGCTAAGAATAATAAGAGAGGACGTATACCTAATGAGCAGCAAAAACTGCGAAACCATGATTGTATGCAATCGACTGTTACTGTTAAGCAGATTTGCGAAAGCAATTGCCCGTTTTTTTCTGTCTTATTTTTGTTAAAGGGAATTGTTTTGTAAAACTTAATACATATAATACTGTTCACGGTGATGGTAGATTAGGCACTTACGAGGTATTTGCAATTTCCGGCAGTTTAGTATGTGACAGTTTCAGGTAAGGATACTGTTATTAATTTTGTCTGTAATTAGTTATACCTACACGTTTAAAGTCACTATTTATATACACTATCTTGACTGTAGTGTTAATTAAAACAGTTTAGCTGCTTACAAAAATTCAGAGTTGTAGTAAATCACTCACATTTTGAGACAATTTCAATTTTGTACCTATTCAATTCTTGCTGGAGAACACCACCACTTCGGTTTCCCATAACGGCTACGCTAACTAGCAAAATATTATGAATCATAAAGCAATTTATGTAAACTATTTCGTGCTGATAAAGATATTTTACTGTAGATAACTTTATGACATAAATAATATAATCATAGCTTTTTGCCCTTTCAGTCAAAAGTTTTTTGTAGTTCGTATACTACCGTTTTGAAACAGCTTGCATTTAGGCCGTGTTTATGTTGGAGCTGCGATAAAAGCTATAACAGCGCCGATAAAAGCAGTGATAAGAGCTATTCTTCGATGCGTTTATGTTGGAGCTGTGATACTAGTTAAGTTAAAAGCAGTTGACCGAAGTGTTGCGTTTATAAAATGAATGATTCTGAAGAAGAAGTTTTATTATTATCTTCAAATTCTGAAAAATGGTATATTGAAAACCACTTGCGTAAGAAACGTAAATACTGTGCACATTCTATCAACACATTCTTCTTCTTCTTCTTTTTCATATCCCATTTATGCCTTAATTACGTAAAACTTCTATACTTTTTTTGCTGGTATAATTTAGACGGCGTTGGATCCTCGATCCATCTCCTGTAGTTGTTCCTCTGCCTCGCCAATATCCTGACTTCCTGGATGGTGTTCCATCGTTTCCTTGCCAGCTCCCTGATGTTATCCTCCCATGTAATTCCGGGTCTCCCTCTTTTCCTTTGACCTTCAGGCCTCATTTTAAATATTTTTCGGGGTTATGCGTCGACTCTCATACGAATAAGGTGTCCATACCATCTGAGCTGCTTGTTTTCTACTTCCTCCACTATTGGTTTTTGGTCTAGTTCTTCCCTTACACTCCTGTTTCTGACTCTGTCCCTTCTAGTCTTGCCTATCACCTTCCTTAGATACTTCATTTCAGATACCGCTATTTTTGATATCACTTTATCTGCCAATGCCCATGATTTTGACCCATACAGTAGTGTAGGTGTACTATATGTCGTGCCCACTTGGTGAAATCGTTCATTTCATGAAAATGATGTCCACTTCATAAAACGCATCCGCTTAGTGTAATATCTGTTGTTTTCACTATCAGCACAAAATGTTTGTCCATTTCATGAAACGGAGTGTCGTTCTATGCTCTTAAGGGGCGTTCTCACGGTTCGATTTTTGTTGATCAACTAAACTTGATCATAGTGGGCACGACATATATATTGTTTGGTAAAGATGCATTTTTGCTTTGACACTTAGTTCTTTTTTGTCTATTAGGGTGTTGTTTATTTGATAATAAATTTTATTTGCCTTGTTTATCCTGTGTCCGACTTCTTCTATTTTTCCATCTTCGTTGATTATCGTTCCTAGATATTCAGTTTGATCCACATACTCCAATCGTTTGTTTTCTATTTGAATGTCCATTCTTGCTATTTGTTCTTCTCTGGCGATATGCATTATTTTACTTTTATTGATATTGATCTCCATCCCTTTTTCTTCTAGGTTTCTTTTCCAAATGTTTATATTATTCTGGAGTTGACGCACGTTACCGGCTATGAGTAGTATGCCGTATGCGTATATCAGGTCCTGGGTCATTATTTGCATTAAATTGTGATATCCTAGTCTTGTTTTTGTAGTTTCGTTTTTGCATTTTTTGATTATGCTGTTCATGTATACTATGAAAAGTAGCGGACTAAGACTGTCTCCCTGTTTCACTCCCTTATCCATATGGAACTTTTCCGATTTATGTCCATTGAGCCTTACTACTCCCTCTACATTTTTGTTAATCAACACATTTCGGTTTAAATTTGGAGAGTTTTATCATTTAAATAGTGACTTGAGAAAGTATCCCGCAAAATTTTTTGAGTACATGCGCATGACGCATGTAAAGGCACTCGTC
Source organism: Melanotus villosus (assembly GCA_963082815.1). Lineage (NCBI taxonomy): Eukaryota > Metazoa > Arthropoda > Insecta > Coleoptera > Elateridae > Melanotus > Melanotus villosus. The sequence continues at coordinate 18,822,758 of OY720427.1, forward strand.
CACTTAAATATACGCACAATAATAATAAACTGTAAATACACTAGTCCACTGTCTCCCGTGCTGTATAGTAAAGTATAGTCGATAAGAGCAAAGAAATATCCACATTTGCTTTTCGCCGCTCTTATCGCTGGTCGGCAAGAAAGCGCCGATCTACTCGCCGCTTCAACTTATAGACACCTGCAACCTGCATACAAACGCATTTATTGTATTTCGTTGCTTCGCTAGTATCGTTGCTTTTATCGTTTATCACTGCTCCAACATAAACACGGCCTTAAGTTAGAATTTTTATTTAACGGCGATTATTTGAACAATTTTATCAAATTTTAATGTTATAAGTAATATATAGGGTGTTTGATAATTAAACCTCTTCTGCTGTTATGATGTCAAAGTTTGATTACACTTGTTCGGTCACACTGGATAGTCCTTCCGGACTTCGAAATTGGTTATCTCTAACCTTGTTCGGTATTTCAACTTTTCCAATAACAGTATAGTGTTATACCATGAGTTCAAAAACAAAATACATAAGGCTAGGCCATGGAAAAATAAAATAATGTCTACTGCAAGCTTTATATACCAATTGAGGCACAGTCGCACAGTCTTCTTAGCGCAAGCGCCAGTACCTAACCGGCAGTGTGTTAATGTTAGGTTAAGTTGCATTGTAAATAAACCAATTTTTGAAGAAATGAGTTCTTTTATTTCAATTTGGACGATAACAGTAACAACTAAATTACTACACTGTTAAACAAATCATAACAAGTAGGTAATCATTAAAATTGGAAATTATAATTTTTTGATTTCACAGTCACCTACAGAAAAATAAACATAAAAACTAAAGAAGCTGTTCAAAATGACCACCGTTTTCCTACAGACAAAAATTTACTCGTCTTTTCATACTATTAAAAGCATTTATAAGAATTTGAGGAGTTATATTGGCACACTGTTCGGTAATTCTGTTTTGCAGTTCCTCGATATTGTTAATAGGGGTCTTGTATACATTATTTTTCAGATAAGGGAATATAAAGTGTATGTAGTGATGTAGTGGGTTGCTCGTTCATACGTTGACGAACATCATCAACTGTATTTTGAGTACGAACTCTTGGCCTTCCAGTTCTATCTCTACAAGTAATTCTCCCTGTATCTCGGAATAAATCAACACATCTTCTAAGTGCGCTGTAAAAATCTCCTTCAAAGAAAGCAATATCTGGAAATTGATGCCGAAATTTCTATAAACATGACACCGCACACCGCACTGTAAATCCATTCGCCATTCTCTCGAACACCATTTAGAAAATATGATTCAATCATAATTTTTGTCTGTTCTATTGTAAAAACCATTATAATTGTAGCTTAATTGAATTTTCAATATAAACTTATGCCAACAACAACAGAGATGACAGTTAATAAATTCTAAGCTTGTAGTAGATGTTATTTTATTTTTCCATGGCCAAGCCTTATGTAATTTCTTTTAGAGCTCATGGTATTTAACCTTTTGGCTTTAATTTTATTGGTAATCTTATTCCATCTTTTTCTGTCTATTGCTGCTGCAGTCCATTTCACGATGCCCTGTATCTTCAAGTCTTTATCATCGCTTTTAGCTATGTTCTCCGCAGTCTATCTATTTTCTTTACCCCTTCGTCTCTCATCAATACCTTCTGGGCATGCTGTCTTTTGTGATTTTAAATACATTTCCCAGTCACTTTATTCTCTGTGTCCTGATAGCTATCCTCATTCTTTCTTCATTTGCTCTCTGCCTTTATAGCATTTCTTCTATTTGTACGCCATAATAGATTTTTTTCAAGACTTTTCTTTCCTAGATTTTAAACTTCTTCTCTACTTTTTTATTTGGGAATGAACATTTGACATCCGTACAGTACCACGGATTACAAGACTGTTTTATAAACTCTTACGTTCTTTTTCTTAGTGCCATATCCTTTTCAGGATGTTGGTGAGAGTTTAACTTTCTTTAATTACTTTATTTCTTTCATGTTTATTTGTAATTGTTATGCCTAAATTTTCAAACGGTTTGATCTTTTCAAATATATGTAATATATTTCTAAGTTCCATATACGAGGGGGTATTGATAAGTACTTAGCCTACCATATAAAACGCCACAATAGTTCAAAACAAAATTTGATTTATTCAACATGATTTCCTGTAAGACTTACACATTTAGTAGGGGGAACAAATAATAGTCTGACGGTGCTAACTCCGGAGAATAGGGCGGGTGGTCAACCAATTCAAAACCTATTTCATTAATTTTTTGCAACGCAATCAACGACTTGTGAGCAGGAGCGTTGTCTTGCAAAAAGAACACACCTCTGGCAAGTTTTCCGCCGCGTTTTTCCACAATTTTTTACGTAATTGAATTCGCAACTCAGTATAATATGCTCCCGTGATACTTCTACCCTGTTCCAAATAATCTATCAGAATTATCCCATCTTTGTCGGGCCGATTTGTGAACACGGAATTTTTTAGGTTTTGGAGAACCAGAATGCTTCCACTCTTTGGATTTCTCTTTAGTCTCTAGGTCATAGTGATGCACCCACATTTCGTATTTCGTCCATAGTAACAAGCCGATCCAAAAAGTTGGAGGAATCTTCATCAAAACGACGGCACATTGCCTTCGCCGTTGTCAATCGAACGCGCTTCTGATCAGCATTCAAGCATCTCGGAATCCATTTGGCCGAAAGCATTCTCATGCCCAAGTTGCGATGAACGTTGTGAAACACACGTTCATAGGAAATGTGCAATGCTTCTGCTATACGCTTGAGCCCAATTCGTCGATCTTCTAAAATCATACCATGGTCAAAATCAATGTCTTCCGGAGTGGTCACAGAAATTGGTCTTGCAGAGCGGTGCTCATCTTTGACATCTGATCTTCCTCTTTTAAATTCCCCAACGTAGTTTTTAATAGTGGCGTATGATTACCTAAGGTTTCTATCATAACAGCAAAAATTTCTTTGCTCGACAACGCTTTCAAAAATAAATACTTAATAACTAACCGAAACTCGATTTTTTCAAACTCTAGCTTTTTCTCAAACATGCCGTTTTCAAACATTCAATTTTATCACCGTTCAACTTCTGGATGTCAAATTTTGACAACTTAATTTAATCGATTTCTTTGGCATATGGTAACCATGGCCTCATACAGCTTCTATCTGATTATCAAGCTTTGTCCATTGTCCATAGCTGTTACTTATTATAGTTATTATTATACATATATGTATATTAATCTGAATAAGTATAGATGAGTTTCACTACTATAATAATGGCATAAAAGGAAAATGATTAGAAATCAATTAATATATCTCTTGTTAGTTATAATATTCAACAGCGGGAATATAGTGTAACGTTTTTAAAATGACTTCGGTCCATGGTGAGAACTATTTATTAACAAATTTAATTAGCGTAATAAGTAACACGAAACAACAACTTAAATACTAAAAAATAAAATTTAAAAGAACGTAAAACTAACACTAACCCGAAACACTACACTAATTTATTTGTATTGTATTGTATTGTCTGTAACCTCTTATACAGTGAGAAGGTGAGAACAGCAAAGGTTGACCGAAAAAAACTACTTTCCAACGCAGGTATTGTCAATCTTTACTTCCACTTTGCTTATGCGCGTCTTGCGATTTAGTGTGATTGTGTGATATTAACTTCGCACGTGCTTCGCATTTTGACGTTTGCCTTGCAAGTTTAATTTTTTCGCACAAATTTCATGTTTTAATTCATCCTATCTACAAAAACAGCTCAGCTAGTCAATAAACGCCATTTAATAATAATAATAATAATAATGTTTATTGCTTTAAAAGATGTACATACGACATATAAAGCGTGTCTGGTAGCAGATTGTACACATTAATATAAACATTTCACAATAGAGTTATAAAAAAATATAATATATATTTTTGTGTATTTTAGACACCAAACATTATAAACAATATCAATTTATTTACATAATTAACACAAATACAATTTACATAAATTTTGACAGTTCCGATATACAAATTTAACACTTACAAATTACATAAAGTCAAATATTGAGATAATTTTCATGTAGAGTCATTATCGAATTTTGTTATAATTATTAAATTAATATAAAAGTACTGTAAAGTAAATATACACAACGAATATGTCTTAAAATTATATTAAAGATTGACAGTTAAAGGATACAATTTTCGATATCCAAATTTTCATTCATTTTATGTTACGATGCAGATGTTCCAGGATGTTTTGATTCTTGGTAACATAGAATTTCACTTACCATGCTGAAAATAACAAATAAAGTTAAATTATTGCTTAAAAATTAACAAAATAAGTTATTGTTAAGTACATGTGTACTGAGATTCCTTGATGTTCAAATTTAACTAGAAAAATTCATACGAATAAAAAAATATGATAGAAAGTTGTAAAATGATATAAAGTATAGGAATAATAATATTTTGAGGACAGAAAGGTAAAAATATAAGAATAATCACAATTGTAAATCTTGACAAGATGTCAGAATTTTGAACGTAAATATAAGCAAAAAGAGACAAATTTACGGAAATTAACAAGAATAAAATGAGCTTTTAAATTTTGTAAATAGTAGGTTAGCATAATTTTTATTTAATTTAAAAATAATTTTGGAAATCCTTAAATTTAAAGATGAATCAAAAATAATTGAGGGTGTTAAATTCATAAAAATGAAAAATTTAAGTTAGTTAATTTATAAAAGTTTGTACATAAAATTAGTGTAAGGTAATTTAGTTCATAGTTATTTGTTCAAAATTAGATTTAAGTTAATTATAAAATTAAGAAAATATTGTTAACATTAAATTTGACTTTAAAGTAGAAAAAATACTCGAATTCTATTGGTTAACATTAAAGAAGGGGTCTTCAGTTGTATCAGAAATTCCAAGGCGAAAGCACGTATTTTCGGCAGCTCAAAAATAAAACATAACCATGAAATTCATGGCCTACTGTTGAAAAAATATTAGTGACAGTTGATCACATAAAAGAAAATTTTCAATATAAAGTTAAATAAAAGCAAAGTGTAACTAAGATCAACAATAATTAAAGTGAACCAACGGAATACGAATAATAATAAATAATTAATTAAATAAACAAAGTGTAAATAAAAATCAAAGTAACAAATTCAAGTTATTGTTTTAAAATAAATGAAAAATACTTACGTTTTGTGAATACCAAGTAAATTTAAACAAAGTTGTTTAAATGATTGTGATGATTTAACAATTTGTTTGTTAATAAAAATCTATTTATCGATTTTTAAAGTTAAAGTAATCGTTTTATTTATTTCGACGTATAAAGTGAGGTTATAATTTAACCCAAACAACAAAACCTGCAACAAATTAAAGTGGATTAATTAAAAGCAAAACAAAGTGAATAAGGAAAAACAATAAAGTGATTAAAGTGATAAATAATAACAAATAGAGACTTACCTGTGAAAAATCAAGTAGTACAGTTACGTTTTGGAACGAATTGTCAGCTGATTGAACTTCAACTACGAGGTCAACAATTCTGCGTTGCCAAGTTCAAGACGGAACCGCACAAGCAAGGATTTTTGAAGTTTAAGATAAGTGTTATTTGTTTAAAATTAATTGAATCGAATTTAAAATTATGATTTAATATTTCTTTATTGTAATAAAATGTAAATTTTTGTAGAAGTTTTAAATCTAAAGTTATTTGTTATTTGTTAATTAAATTTAAAAGTCATCAATCTTTAAGATAATGCAATTTTTCGAAACAATTCTTACAGCCAGAACTCACGTAAATAACCATTAAATTTATTTTGATTTTGGAATTAATGTTCAAGTATTTTGATTATATTTTTTTGTTGTGTTTATTTATTTTTCAGGAATAATTTTGGATATTGAGTTGTCTTGATATTTAATTTTATGTAAACACACCCACACATATTTCAAACACACACATACATTCAATTTACAGAACATTTAGTTTTCTTAATAAGTTTAAAAAAATTTGTTAGATGTAATTATTGTGATTACACTACATTTATTTGGCTAGCCCAATGTGGTGCTAGTACATTACATTTCAAAATAAGTTTAATTGAAAATTGTGTGTTATTAATTGAGATAACATAACAATATATACGGCACAATACATTACACAAAATACTCTTGTAAGTTATAAAAGCAATTGTCTAGTAGGTAAAGCTTAAGCTTATTTTTAAAAATAGGCGAGGAGCTACACAGCTTTATCTCCGTTGGAAGCTTATTAAAAATCTTTAAACCTAGGTAGTTGGGAGATCTCATAACAAAGGTTAGTTTAGTTTTAGGCAGATAGAAATCAGATTTGTGTCTGGTATCAACCTGATGAATATTCTGGTTTAGTTTAAACTTGGACTTATTTCCAAAGATATAGATGCATAGCTCATAGATAAATAGCAGGTGAGCGTCAGAATATGGAGATTTTTGAATAGATCTCGGCATGTATACCTATTAGATACTCCCGCAATACATCTGATAATCTTCTTCTGGCATATAAACACATCCGGAGATAAGCTGGAAGCTCCCCAGAGGCATATGCCATAACGTAGTCTACTACCTGCTTGTGCATGGTAAAGCGCTAAAAGCTGATGTGTAGTTAGAATTTTGTTTAAACATTTAAACTGATACAGGATAGTATTCAGTTTAGCACAGGTATTGAGGCAGTGAGCTTTCTATGTTAAGTGATTATCGACTGTAAGACCTAGAAATTTAACGTTTTCCTCATTAGAGAGATGATTTTGGAAAGCTACTATATGAGTCTTACTAGAATTAAGATAGAGCCCATTATTAGAGAGCCAGTTTGTAATGCTCTGTATGAAGTTGCTGCATTTTAGATTTAATTTTTGGTCATCTCTATCTGAGACAATAACCGATGTATCGTCGGCATAAATAGTAAACTTTGCACTTTCGTCAGTCTTCTCCAGATCGTTAATGTACAGAACAAAAAGCAAGGGCCCCAAAATGGAGCCTTGGGGGACACCTATATCAACAGGTATACTATCAGAATTTACCACTTTCGTACTCAATCCAGTTTTGTGGCTTACAGTGACATACTGTTTACGTTGGTTTAGAAAATCAGTTAACAATTGCAAAGGAATGCCCCTGATACCATATTTTTGCAGCTTATCGTATAGAATTTGATGATCAACACAGTCGAAAGCCCTGCTGAGATCACAAAAGATCCCAACGGGGCTTTCACCGGCATCAATGTAAGAAGAACTCTCTCATACAACGAATGGGTGGCTGTAGAGTTGGACTTACCATTTAAAAAGCCGTGTTGATTACTAGTGATTAGCTGATATTTATGTAGATAACATAGGAGTCTTTTGAGAAAGGCATATTCAAAGAGTTTGGAGAAAACAGAAGAAATTGCTATTGGTCGATAATTCTGCAACAATTGGGGGTTGCCCTTTTTCAGGACAGGAACAATTTTACTATTTTTCAGTATCGAAGGAAAATGACCAGTCGAGAAGGACAAATTAATCAAGAAAAGTAGAGGTTCAAGTATTACATTTGCTACTTTTTTAAAGACAATAAATGGTACTTCATCCGGTCCTGAGGTCCACTTGCTTTTTATTCTGCTATGCATAATATTAAGGATTTCATGCTTATACAGGAAATGGGCTTCGAAGTACTTCCACGCCCAGCTTATTCGCCGGACCTCGCACCCTCTGATTTCTTCTTGTTCGGAAAATTGAAAGCTCACCTTCGTGGAACGCATTTCCGAGATTATGACAGCTTAAAAACTGCAGTGACTTCGTGGTTAGAGGGTCAAACTTCAGACTTCTATAAGGAGGGCATTATGAAGTTGAAACATTGATGGGTCAAGTGCGTTGATTTGTCAGGCGACTACATAGAGAAGTCCTAACATGTACTTAAAATTTCACAATTAAAGCATTAGTAGTTTTTGAGAACGGCAGAATTTTTTCCCCTTCCCTCGTATAAGTAGATCTCTCGTAATTACGTGATTTGGAACGTACCAGGGGGGGGGGGGGGCATTAACCATTGTTCTTAAAGCTTTATTCTGAAAGCGCTCTAGGATTTCAAGCTTTGAGTTACTGGCTGTGCCCCATAATTGGACTCCGTATGTCCACACAGGCTTCAGAATAGTTTTGTACAAGAGTAATTTGTTGTCAAGTGATAACTGTGATTTTCTGCCTGTCATCCAATACATTTGGCGCAGTTTTATGCCTAGCTGCTTCCTTTTTGTAAATATGTGCTTCCTCCAGGTCAAGCGCCTATCTATGTGCATTCCAAGATACTTGGTGTCATCCGCTTGATTTAGCTGGCTGTCATTCAGTGTAACTGGAGGGCAGGTGTCTCTGTTTAGTGTGAACGTTACATGAACCGATTTGGTTTCATTTGCCATTATCTTCCATGTAGTTAACCATGTTTGCACCTTATTTAAATTTTCTGGAAGGTATTGTGAAGCAGTAACTGAATCGGCAGGTACCTACTGCTAGAACTGCAGTATCATATGCGTACGTGGCTGTTGTAGTTTTGTTGGTTGTCGGCAGGTCTGTGGTGCACAAGAGATATAGGATAGGTCCTAAGATAGGTAATAAGAGGCCCCGGGTACTCCAGATTTGATGGGTACCAGGTCAGTATATTCGTCTTGCAATTTAACTAGGAAAAACCTTTGCTGTAGATAGGCAGTAAGGACGGTGACAAAAGTGTGTGGGAGATTCTGTTTTAATTTGAACAGTAGCCCGTCGTGCCAAACTTTATCAAATGCTTGGCTAATGTCAAGGAAAGCCGCCGAGCAGTAATCTTTCGTTTCAAATGCCAGATTGATCACATTAACTAGTCGATGTACTTGTTCGATGGTGCCGTGTTGACTTCTGAAACCAAATTGATGATTTGGGATCAGTTTGTTATCGTCTAGAATTGGTTTCATTTGGTTCAACAATATCTTCTCAAAAGCTTTCGAAAGAACTAGCAACAAACTTATTGGACGATACGACGCCACTTCGTTTGGATTCTTCCCAGGTTTTAGCAACATAATTATTTGTGCTATTTCCATTGACTGGGAAAGTACCCTAGCCTCAGTATTGCATTAAAGATTTGCTGTATAGCTTTGTATCATTTTGCTGAAAGTAATACTTTACCGGTTATTAAATCAAAACCTGGGGCTTTGCAGTTAATACATTGAACTTCCTTGTTTTTTATTTTTCTGGGACACCTGACGTGAGATGTTGTCCTACGCATTTCAGACAGCGTGGATTTTTATTGCAAAAATTGTTCGTGCGGTATGTTTCGCTTAGCATGTGGTGCTTCAAAAGTAACGCTTGTATTCATCAGTAATTTTACTTTGTAAATTTCTTTGTTAGTGTCTCCTTGCTTTAGGTCGACGAAAAATATAGGAAGACGTATATCAGTACCTGGCTTTTTGATGTTCCACACGTTTGTAACTACATGTCCTAACTCTTGTATGCTATTTTTTTATTTCTTCTATATCTGCGGAGCGATGAACATTTTTCAATACCACTCGGAAACTTTTATCTTGTTTGGCTTTGTAAGTGTGGTATTCCGTGTTTTTATCTTTTAACATTTTTATAATATTAGTGTATGTTTCTCTATCTTTAGGTTCAATTTTAACTTGATTGCTACTCAGTGCTTTCGTTAGGTATTTTTCTTTTCCTATTTTATTTAATTCTGAGATTAGTGGTTTTATGTTTTCTACCCCAGCAATGAAAATTGGCGGTGCTTTTGGGTCCTTTTTTTGTTCTGCGTTGTCTGTATTCGTTTCCATTGAATCTTCCTCAGCAAGACCCTCGTAACGATTATTTAAAGTAACACTGTTACTTAACCAATATTTATTTGATTCGCTTTGTCTTGAGTGACCTTCTCCTTCTGTATTTCTTGGTCGTTTGTGGCTTTTTACGACTTGCCATTCATTAGCATGTGATGTTTGAGATAGTGTCGATTCTCTTATGGGATATTGTATTGTTTGATTTGGTAATTGCGTATATGATTGTTGTTGATTATAATTGCGTTTTGATTATATATTGTTGGGGGTGGTTGCATATAGGGCGTACTGTTAAAATAAGGGTTAGTGGCCATTTCGGCCAACCCCGGTGGGTATTTATTACTATTGGCTCTATAAATTTTAAATTTCGGCTGGATGTTAAAAATATAAAAATGTTGGTTTTGATTTATTATTGTTGTTATCTCAACACTGACCAAGGTCCCTTGATTTCCACTTTACACTTGATACTTCAGCACGCTGAGCACAATCACACAACCTTACTGCTTGAAACTCAAGTGGGAACTGTTAGAATTTTTAAAATTCTTTTCTTTTACAAAGATACAAATTTTACATTTGTTTATGTAATTTTTAATTATCTTAAGGTCATTTTTTATATAGACACATGTCCTGAATCCTAACCAAGTTTTCCGAATACCTATATGTCCATAATTCAAATGAATTTCCTCAATAATTTTTATTCCTAAATGTTTATTGACTACATATAGTTCTTGTTCTCCTATTGTTTTAATTAAAATGTTATTTTTCAATTTGTAACCCTTATTTTCCAAAATATTATTTAGTTGTAAATCATCTTTTATTTTAACAATTTCTTGATGACTTTGTTGTTCTTTAATTGTATTTAAAGAAAATTTTCCTAATTTTAAATTAATTTAATCGTTATAATTATTTGATTTTTTTAGGTGAAATATCTTTACACATTATCTTTACCAGGTTATGTTTAATTTCAAAATCGTATTCTTGTAAAAACAAAGCCCATTTGTATAATCTGTTACTTAGAAAATCTTTTTCCTTCATAAATGTTAAGCCTGAATTGTCAGTTTCTATTATAAATTTGTTACCTGTTACATAAAATTTCAATTTGTTTATTGCGAAAATAATTGTAAGCATTTCCTTTTCAGAAACTATATCTAATTTCATAACCTTTTAAAATTCTGGATATGAAACAAATAGGTTCTTCACCGTCATCTTGTATTTGAACTAATTCTGCTGATATAGCAAAATTCGACGCATCTGTTCTAAGTATAAAAGTTTGTTCAAAATTTGGAAAATGTAACAATAACTTTCTTTAATCTTATTAAAATCTTGTTCCCTTCTTTCACTTATTTTATAACCCAAAAGAGTTACATGATTTTTAAAAAATTCACATTGTTCTAAGATGAGTTTCAAACCATTTATTCTAACGTGATCAAAATAATTTTTAAATGTTTAATATGACTTTATAAATCTTCACTAAATACATAATGTACTAGAGGTGTGTCGGTCGTGAACGATTCGTTCAAAAAGAACGACTCAGTACACTGAATCGAATGAATCGAGTCCTTATTACTATCAAGTGAATCGATTCACTAATTCACTCGACTCGGCATGGAAGTCCGCGGACTGCGGAGCCGCCGTACTCGGTATCGACGCCAGCGGAACCATCGTGTATTAATTCTTGTCAAAAGATTCAGCGTTCAATTCGTTCGAGTTTCGAGTTCTATGTAAAATTGACCAGTAAATCGGATTCGATGGTGTAAAATTTGACAATGCGGTGGTTCTCCGTCTTAAAAGTAGATTCAAAATTTAATGTAAAATGGCAAATAAGTAAATCAGTAATTATAATTCTCTTTTGGCGTTGATTATTTAAATTAATTTATGTTTGGCAAATCATGCGTGAAACGTACATTTATGCCAGCGGTACGAAATACAACGGAGCGCTCGCTGTACAAAAATAAATCATATCTTTTATAACAATAAAGCTATGCAAGTAATTCTTCCACTAAAAACTTCATCATTCTTTTCTACCCATTTCATACGATATAATTACCCATCTATGTGAAATAGTTTAAAAAATACATCGATGCTGAAATTTCGGCTACGCGTTTCGCGTACGCTTAGTTTAATTAATTTATGTAGCATTTGTTAACAACAATTTTGACATAATTGTGGCAGCATCTGAAGCTAGAAAGAATAAACTTTCCAATGGTTTAAAAATCATTGAGATATATTTACAAATTAGCTTGTATATGCGATGTAAACATAAAATTATTCAATTTTAGATTTCTGAGTATTCAATACTGCTTCCTTTGTTAGTCCTCGTTAGTCCACGTTAGTCTAAACAAAGCGCGTGAATGAGTGAACCATTTAAGAACGAATCTTTGTGAACGAATCACTTGGAATGAATGATTCAAATGAATCGATTCACCAAAAAGAATCGAACTTCCCACCTCTATAATGTACACAAAATTGTTCATAAAAGTTTAAAATCTTTTGATGCTTGTCAATAAATATTTTAACAATAAACAATACAACAATTTAACAATAATAATTTTTTTTTAAATTTGATTTTTCTTTTTATATTTAAATTTTTAAATTTGTATAATTGAATACCCATACTATTCAAATAATAATAAATTTAGTTTTAATTGAATATTCATTATTCATGCATGTCTTTTTAAAACATTTTTTTCTAATTCATTTTTAACAATGTGTATTAATTTTGGCCTTTTAAATGAAACAGGATTGGTATCTTGCGCACCAGTTTTAATAAGTGATTTGTTACGTCTTACGTCCATAAACTGCAGTCTTGTTATACATTTTTACATAATTTTTCAGAGTACCAGCTTTGATTACCCCTGAATTTTCTTTTTCGCCATCATTTATCAGTTTCTTCGTAAATTCCATACTTCCAACCTTTTTGTCTTCATTTATTACCGGTTCGATATTTTCATCCATTATGCTTTCTACTAAACTATCAATTTTTGATAAAAATACCATTGGAAACTGATTTTTGAAACCTTCGAATTTCGGCATCATTTCAGAATTTAAGAACTTATAAGAAGAAAAAATATCGGAAGACAAAAGCGTCCTAGAAATGCTATTTTTAATAGATGTAATTTGCTCTTCACTCTTTTTGACCTCATCATTTGTGCTTTTATTTTATCTTCGATCTGATATATGCTTATGCTGTTTTGAGTTCATTTATTTTGCACTTGTTCTAAATTTCTTAAGGAATCTTCTTTCACTTCTTCCAATTGCATTTTGAGTACATTATTCTCTTCAGTAATCTTCTTTTCGATTTCTACACTTCTTTTCTAATTTCTTCTCGTTTCTTGGACTCTTCTTTATTTTCCTCAAATCGTTTCTTTAAATCTTCTTTATTTTCTTCATTTTGTTTATTTAGTTGCTGCATTATAATTTGAAACATTTCCATTCGTTTCTCGGAACTTGAGGTGGTTGAACTTCATCTTCGTGATCACCTACATAATTACCGACATCTAATTCAATTACATTAGCATCCTCTTCCTCTACTTCAGACTGTTCTTCGTCCCTTCTTGAAGTACTCCTTAATATTATTTTATCAGCCATATTTTAATTAAGTAAATTTGTTAAAAATTCCTTTATTTTAAATTGACTTTATTAAAATTACTAAATTTTCGAGACAATAATAATTGTTATTATTTAATATTATCGTTTTAATTCTACTGTGGGGTTTCGGTTTTAAATTTTCCTTTTATCACACTTTTATCAATGTATTTCAATTCAATTTTTTTTATAAATTTGAAAATCAATATGATCACAATCAAAATTTGGCAAGTGACATTGACATTTAATATTTTATTCAATCTATCAAATTGACAGTTATTATTTACATTTACAAATAACTCAAAATTCTTGGTAAATGATTTGCCCCACCAACTATGAATAACCCCTGTTATTACTCTTGGTCTTTTAACTAAGAAAACTAAGAAACCCCACGTTGGCTAGCGCCAATTATTGATATGATTGCCTACTTGTAAATTAACAACCATTCGTTTTTCGACGATTATTGATATGACTTATTTTTATTGGGATGCTCTTTAGTCTCTGGGTCGTTCTGATGGTTCGCCAATTTTTTATTAAAAAAAATTGAATTTCAAAAGAGGCCAACGCCAAATTTTGATAAAGGAAGTGGTCCGAATATGGGCCATGCATATAATATGGGCCATCAAAGAAAATCCACTGCGACAAGCAGCAGCAGGGTAGAAGAATATATAGGTAGGAGTACGCCATATGCGTTTTCTACTAGATGGCACTGACCATAGTGGTGTCACTTTAACATTAATTTAAATAGAATTGTACTTTGTTAGTGCAAGTTTTATTATTAAAATCGTTATGTTATTGTTCTTAGCCACGTTACATGCACAAATATATTTTGTTTGTCCAAGAATAAACAGATAATGCACACTTTTATAGAAATTCACTAGAAATATTACAAATTAAGGGTTTAAAGAAATGTTCAACTTAACTTTTTCATTTACATACCCACCTAATATTTTCAGTGTTTATTTACTGAAATTCCACTTTCATTTTATTTTATGAAAAACACATTATTATTGTGTTAAAATTGCATTATTGTCATTACATTCTCCGCAATTTTAAATCATTTGAAAATGCTGTCGTACCAGTAGTGCAAATTGTCGTAAATAATTAAAATGATAGAAATTTTCACACAGATAATAAGAGCTTTTTATATCTACACTGAAAGTAAACATTTTTTGTAATAGTTTACATTTTTTCCAGGAATAAATACAATAACTTCTACGCACAAAAGCCCCAAGTGCTCCAGAATTTAGGTACTTATATTTATAAAATACATGTTTTTAAAGGTAGTAAAAATAAAACAATGTGTAAATAAAGGTTTAATGAAAATTTATTAACATTTAATAAACATATAAAACAGAGTTGGACAAATTACCTTAAAAAGGTAATGCATTACAAATTACCCATTTTAAATTACTATTACATTACTTTATAATCTAATTGTAATTTGTACCCGGTTTTGCAGCCAGTAACGAAACAAGTTTTGTTTCGGTTTCTTCCCATATTTCTAGAATATACTCTATGTCTCAATAATATCAATTATTTTACCATAACAAAAACAATACATGTCACTCCCCATTACTTGTATTCCGAAATTATTGTAAGAATAAGACAATTATTAGGTTATATTGAACGACATTGTGATGTCTGTGTAACCACAGACACAGAAACTCGTCTGTGGTGTAACTAAAGGAAAATATAGTGGTAGGCAACCATCCCCAAATAGTTTAGCACCTTACACTATTGAATTTTTAGACAATATAGCCGAATCTTACTAGCATTTTGAAGTTATTTTACTTGCACCGAATTCAATCGCGTATATAAACACACTCTCAGCATAAACTACTTGTTAAAAATTTACCTTTATAAGTAACAACTGTTTGATTTTCCGCAAACGATGGGTTTCCAATAGAGAACACTTCAATAAAACGATCTTATTTCAATCAATTTCAATTAAAACTGTTACTGCACGTCACCGACAATAAACCACTACGGCGGCCATATTGCCACTGTCTCGTGCACACTTATGTGACGAAATCGGCGGATGTCGTACTCCTACCTATATATTCTTCTACCCTGAGCAGCACCATTTATCGTTAGTACCTTAAAGTACACTTCCTATTCAGCTAGCAATTTTGCTGTTATGGTTCAGTTCCCTGCTAACTGCGTTGGTGAGTTGCATTAGCGAAAGTGTTTCTAGAATTTCCATTATTTTTTTAGGTAAGATTTTATGACATTCAGCAGGATTAACATTAAATTCGCTTGTAATTCTTGCATGCAGCTGTTGTTTAAGGACCGACTGTTCTTATGTTCATAGGGCTTATTATATATTTAACCTCAAAAAAAGTTACATGCGATCTTTTTATACAATGTAATGCTTGTAATATGGGCCATCTGAGGGGTCCAAATATGGGCCCGGGCCAAATGTGTTGCATGTGGGCACACGGACAATGCTCCGGAGCCGAAAAAGAATATTACGTTTGTGATTATTGCTGCTGGTTTTTAGAATCTGTATGCTTGAAAAACAAAGTTGATTGTTTTTTACTGAAAATAAAGTTTATTTTGTAATACCTAGCATTTTTATAGGATTTTCAATGAGGATCCATATTTCATACACTCTGCCACTGTTTCAATAAATTACCAATTTGTAAATTTTACGTTATGTCACCGTATTTTTCTGCTTTCCTGGCATGAATAACTTCTAATATTGTAGATAATACTGTGGACTATACGTATACATATACTAGTTTTTAGGCAAATGTTTTGAAAATTGTGAAAAATACCAAGAAAAAACAAAAGGGGGGCCCATATTCGGACCACTTCCTCTATTAATCGAAGTCGTTTATAGTAGCACTTGATTTTAAATTCATAATTCAAAAAGACAAATAAAATTACTCACAAAATTTACAAAATAATACAATTTTATTACAAACAAAATGTTCCTATCTTTCCCTGTCTTATTCTATCTTAAAATTATTTGAATTTTAAAACAACACTCACGCTTTGCTTAAATTTCCAGTTATGCACAATATTTGTCAAATCCGGCTTTTCTTCCACTTTGTGTCTATTTTAAATCTAATTCACTTCAAGTTCAATTCTTGTTATTATCAAAATTCAATTCCAAATCCATTTTTTTACTGTCACCCCAGTTTAATATTTTGTTATTAATTCTTCTTCATTATTTATTGTTTTATTTAATAATATTATAGATGAATGGTTTTGATATTTTTAAATTAAATATCAATTTAATAATCCAATGATATAAAACAAATAACAATTTTCTACAACTAATACTTAAAATCTATTGTAACAAATAATTTTTTTAAAATTGCATCTTTTAATTTTTGTTTACTTTATTAATTTTATTTATTATTGTTTACAGTTAATATCATATCAATACATAACCCACTTCCTCTTTTACCGTAATGCAGTGTCGAGGCTCATTCACACTTGCTGGTGTTACAATTAAAATACAGATTTTAGTTTATTTACATCTTAGTTATTAAACTATCAAATTAACAAATTTTTAAATTACTTTATAAATCACATACCGGCCTTATTGTTGTATATTTTTTAACTAGATTGTCTTGTAAACCAAAGGTTTCAATTTCGATCGCAGCCAAGTGGGTCAGACCTTTCTTAAATAGATGTGTTAGATAATACGTACAAGGTGGTCCAAATTGGACACTTTTGATAGGAAACACGAATTTCTAGAGGAGATAGAAAAAAACTAACCTACATGTTACGAGCTCGATTTTTGTGAGAAAGTGAATGCCGAAAACCGCACATCGATATCTTGAACTGTTTAGAAGATATAGGGTGGTTTTCAATTTTGTGCATTTTTGACCCACCCCCGTAACTTATTTATTTATGAATATTTTTTGTTTCTGTAAAAACATTCTTAAGGCACTTTTTTTAAAGGAATCCAATGGTGTCCCAAGTTTTTTTGTAAAAAGAATGGTTTTGAAGATATGACATAAACTTGTATTTTTTCTTATGGACTACCCTATATATTTTTGCATATTCTTTTTCTAAATATATAAAATACTTGCTACTTTCCTTTTTAAACATTTATTTTATAACAGCTGTAAGTTTATTTCGTTTTATTGTTCAACATGGCACTCCAGATTAACAAAATTCATCTATAGTATTTTAGAAACAGCAATATGAAAAAATACAAGTTTATGTCATAGCTTCAAAACCATTCTTTTTACAAAAAAACTTGGGACACCATTGGATTCCTCTAAAAAAAGTGCCTTAAGAATGTTTTTACAGAAACAAAAAATATTCATAAATAAATAAGTTACGGGGGTGGGTCAAAAATGCACAAAATTGAAAACCACCCTATATCTCCTAAACAGTTCAAGATATCGATGTGCGGTTTTCGGCATTCACTTTCTCACAAAAATCGAGCTCGTAACATGTAGGTTAGTTTTTTTCTATCTCCTCTAGAAATTGGTGTTTCCTATCAAAAGTGTCCAATTTGGACCACCTTGTACATACGTACATACAGTGAGCACGTAAAGGTTGGAATAAATTCGATAAAATATTTATTGGGCAAGTAAGAAAATAATGCTCGGACACGTCGATTTTCTTTTTTAGATGCTCATTTTTTAGTATACGTATATTTTTTATTACGTCATCCCTGTTCGAGTTATGACGTCATCATCAGTTTTTTTAAATGGCAATACCCTCTTTTGATAGTACCATTTAAAAGAGCGCATTTTTCTGCGTATAGACGCCAAATTTTATGGTATGTTACATGACACGTGCGCATCTAAAAAAGAAAATCGACGTGTCCGAGCATTATTTTCTTACTTGCCCAATAAAGATTTTATCGAATTTATTCCAACCTTTACGTGCTCACTGTATAATGATATGATATTACTATTAATTATAATTTATTAAGGGTAAATTGAATTCAAAAGTCAACTTTTATAGGCAAAAATTATTATTTTCAGACGAAAATGTAAGTATCCCATTCTTAACACGAGACTGATATAATCACTCAAAAATAACTTTGTGCGGTAGAAAGGCAGCTTAATGACAATGACGAAAGACATCACTAAAAAACAATAAATGATATGCTATTAATTTCGTTGTGACCATTTATAATTAAACTAAGAATATCAATTTTAGTTAATTTTGTACAGAAAATCATAATTCCTAAAATAATACTCCTAATTAATATTGCTAGAAAGCCTTCGACCCGTTCTTTAAACTTTCTTAGGCGTGCAAAAACGTATCACTTTAGCAGCTATATCCAACTGAAACCGCTTACTGGGCCCATCAAAATCTTACTGGTCTATTGTGGGCCCCACATATAAACAACGAAAATTAATCGCACTATTATACAGGGTATCCCGGGAGGAACCGGCAAAACTTTGGGAATATGTTCCTGAGGTCATTTTAAGAAAAAAGTTCCTATAAATAAGGGTCCGAAAGTACTTCCTTTTCGAGATACAGGGTGTCCAAGAAATAAGCTTTTTTTTTATATCTCGAAAACGATTTAAGATATTAAATTGAGCTTTGGTATGCACTATACTGGCATGAAGAGACTCTTTTTCGGTCCAACTGGTTTTGATAATTCCAGCAGTGGCGTGCGTGACAGCAAAAAAAAATAATAATTCTGACGAAAAAAATAGGACGCCACTGCTTTTTTTCAAAATATGTATTTGTTTCTTAATCGGAAACTAATTCTATAAAGAAAAAGCCTCTTGCGTTTTTCTGGTAGGACAAACCGTTTTCGAGTAATAATCGAAAAACGTTTCCTTTGCAAGCGTTTTCTGAAATAACTAGTTCAAATTATTTTTTTTACAAAAAACGGTTTGTCCTGCCAGAAAAACTCAAGATGCCTTTTCTTTTTAGAATTAGTGTCCGATTAAGAAACAAATACATATTTTGAAAAAAAGCAGTGGCGTACTATTTTTTTCGTCAGAATTATTTATTCTTTTGCTGTCACGCACGCCACTGCTGGAATTGTCAAAACTAGTTGGATCGAAAAAGAGTCTCTTCATGCCAGTATAGTGCATACCCAAGCTCAATTTAATATCTTAAATCGTTTTCGAGATATTAAAAAAAGCTTATTTCTTGGACACCCTGTATCTCGAAAAGGAAGTACTTTCGGACCCTTATTCATAGGAACTTTTTTTCTTAAAATGACCCCAGGAACATATTAAGCTTTGCAGGTTCCTCCCGGGACACCCTGTATTGTATTTCCTTTAATTAATTCATTTAATACAGCGTCATTACAAATGATTCTAGTCGAAGAAGGCCGTAAATCTAAATGTAAAATTTCTTGTTTCTGCTTCACAAAAATAATGATTCAAATTATGTTGGATATAATAATAATAATAATAATAATAATAATACGTTTATTTGCCCAACAGGTTTACCCCAATTACAGGACAAAAATTATAAATAAATACACATTACTTAAGTACATCTACCTTGTATATACATAGTAACAAATAAACCAAAGTTTTAGCATCCAATAAACTAAAGTGAATAACAAATAAAATAAAAAACAAAAAATAAAAAAGAACAATGGAAAGGAACATATGAATTTTTTACTTTACATCCAAATATCACAATATCAGTGTAATAACTAATCATTAAAAAGAATTCTAGCACATCTTACAATTTCTAATTGCGAACATGTATATAAATCACATATTTCACTAATTTTGTTAAAGTAATTACACATTAGATGCAGTGGTGATTTAAGCAGAACGTTTGTGTTAGCTTTAACACAGTAAAAAGTATAATCATAACGCGAGTGTAATCTCGGGATATAAAAATTAAGTTGCGATAAAATTCCAGGAGCATCAATTTTGTTATTTATTAATTTATAAAGAAATACCAAAAAATAACAAACTCGACGGAATTCTAGGCTATCTAAGCCAGCCAGTTGCAATAACAGAAAATTATCTATACCCCTTTCAGGATAATGACCTGTTAGCTTAAAGTTTAAAAATTTTAAGAATTTTCTCTGAACTTGTTCCAGACTATTTATATGCATTTGATAGTGAGGACTCCAAATTATAGATCCGTATTCAAGTTTTGATCTAACACAGTGGCGTAGTAAGGCTTGCGCGGGCCCGTGTCTCAAACTACCCGCGGGCCCTTGTCTTTGCTGTCAAAATAATAACAATAAAACCCTTAATAATAATACCATCAACAATATCATTTGACTACTTTTATTTTTACTCCACCGCAAATCTCAATCACGTTCCAACTTCCAGCACCAACTTCCTACTGACACTGAACTCTGAATACGGCAAGTAATCTGACTCAAATCAAAGGACAAAAACGAAAAAGTAAATATCAGAGCTATGCACGTGTGAAAATAATAAGTAATGTATCGTTTTGCATTTTTATCTAAATTCGCTGCCAGTTTTAAGGGAGCCATACACGTACCGGCCGGCCTGTCAGTTACGGCTGAACAGTCCGCCTGTTGAACTGAGAACCCCATACACCTTCAGTTGAAACCAGGCCGGCAAGCACTTGACATCATGTGATCATGTTCCCCAGTGATGAAGATGCGCGAGCGATTCTCGCTTTAATAGTTAATAGTTAATTAGAGGCTAATAAAAAACTGAGGAAAAAACGTCAAGTATGGTGTAAAGAGTGGTTGCTGAGGAGACACGCGTATTCATACGTCAATTTGCTTAATGAATTGAAGCGGGCTCCAAAAGACTGGCACAATTACCTAAGAATGGACGAAAATACGTATTTACAACTTTTGTCATTAATTGCCAGAAAAAATACGGCGATGAGGAATGAGCGCCTGCGCTCCCGTCCGTTCAACCGGATGGACGACCGTGTTTTCGTTCGTTCTCCGGCCGCCGCGCCGGTTCAGTCGGATCTGACAAGCCAGCCGGAACCCACACACATTTCGACCGGCGGTCTCCTGGTGGACTGTTCAAGCATAACTGACAGGCCGGCCCGTACGTGTATGGATCCCATTAGTCAAAACAATTAGTGCTGCGGTGTCAGAGAAGAATAGGTATATTCGTTAGCGTTCGGTCGGCTTTTGTTTGCACTATTGATCTATAAAGAAATAGGAAATAGCATTATGTTGCACTATTTGGAGGCTGGCCGCCGGGCCTCCTGAGTCTGCGGGCCCGTGTCTTTCGAACACCCTGAACACCCCCTCGCTACGCCACTGATCTAACATATGAGTAGTACAATAACTTTATTGCATTCATATTTGTAAATGAATTACAGTTTCTTAATATGAACCCCAACATTTTAATTGCTTCTTTGGATATGCACTGTTCTACACACAAGTGTTAAATTGGTTGCATAACGAGTCAATATTTATGTAAAAAAGTTAAAATCGTTTCTAAGAGAAATAATCTTACCATAATTTTCACTTAAAGAGTGACATATCTACACTATTTTAACTCATTGTTAATGCATAGTTAATAATGTATTCCTATTACTAAAAAAAACACAGAAAGATAATCCAAAACTTATTTAATAATGATTATTTATATTATTTACAATAGATATTATCAAATCTGTCCACAACTCTCCGAATATGAGTCATTCCTCTTCAATATCTATGCCTGGAAACCCAACGAGATAGGTATGCATTTTTGCATGCTTGAACAGAATGTATCCATTGCCCGCCCGTCTTCATTTAATACACCGTTTCGATAGTAAGATTTAATAATAAAGGTGTTCTGTTCTAAAGAGTACACCATTATGCAAATTTAAACCTAAAATATTGCTTTTTGTTTATTAAAATTTCTAGGACTGCATTTAATTACACTTACGTATTAACACTCTGGAATCAGGAGTAGTCTTAATAAAGAGTGATTTTATTCACGTAGACTTTTAAGGAAGGGCGAAATCAACAGGCAAACTAGCCCAAAA
Organism: Melanotus villosus; assembly: GCA_963082815.1. Taxonomy (NCBI): domain Eukaryota; kingdom Metazoa; phylum Arthropoda; class Insecta; order Coleoptera; family Elateridae; genus Melanotus; species Melanotus villosus. Next base: position 18,844,988 of record OY720427.1, read on the forward strand.
TGTAATTATTCAAAAACACAGTAATACAGTAAATGGCATACGAGTGACAATTTACAGTTCACTTTGAAAATAAAAATCACTACAAAAATCCTTGCACTGTAATTATGTTTGTATAAAGCGGCAAAATTTCATTACCACGGGCGCCGCCTGCTTCGACTACAATCATTTATAATAACCCTGTATAATCAATACAATTATAAAACAAACTTTAATTTAAATTTTAATGTGAAACTTGTTTTTTTATATTATTACTTGCTAATTTTTTAATAAAGGTAATTTAGTTTACGCGCAACGCAGTTGATTCTTCATGTTTTCATCTGTCAGCCTATTGCGATTCTTCGATTTAACAATTTTCAGTTTCGAAACGAAAGATTTGCAGATATAGGTAGTTCCAAATGCAGCTGTAATGCACATTTCCAGTTGTAGTCCAGTAGCAGGGTATTTTGAGGTTGCAAAAGGTCGCATAGTTTTTATTTTTGGATATGTTGTACATTTGGGGGTCCTAATGAAGCATCCAAGTTTGTGACCTTGGATGACCTCCGGGGCAGCCACCATATTGGACGAATGGTGCAATATTTCAGTTTTTTCGAAATATCTCGTCACGGATGGGCCCTAGGGTAAAAATACCTCTAATCATTTTTGAATTTGACAAAATTCTCCACTACTTTTGTCTGAAAAATTTTTTCGTACGACAAATAGATAGCGAGCTGTAGCGCTGTAAAATATAAAAAAATATTAAACATTCACACAACGCTCATCGGCCGCGAGGACGAGTTATCCGTGGTGGATCAGATTAGCGAGGAACTTCAAAACGTCGAATCGGCAAATAATACACTGTAAAAAATATTTTGTCTTTAGTGGTCCACCCGCAGATTTTGTCAATTTTTTTTTTTTTACAGTGTACGAAAGTATTCGCCCTTTTGAGGAAGCTGACGAACCTGGACCGTCGAAGCGCCGCAAGATTAAATCCAATGTCATGCATGTGTTAGGATCAAAGAACGATTTCGGCCAATGGCCGAAAAAAAGGACCAGAACGCGATCTGGCCATTGCCGAATTACCAAAGTCCGACATATCGCTTTCTGGCTGTTTCGAAGAGACCAGAACGCGTTTTGGCCATTTCTGAACTACCAAAGTTCAACATATCGCTTTCTGGCATTTTAAGTAAACCACAACGCGTACTGCAGTTTTTGCAATTGCCAGAACACGAAATCGTAGCATACTTCACATACCGGCTTGACGTCGGAAGCCAGAACGGATCCTAGCATTATCGTGATTGCCCAAACTAAATAGATTAAATATTCAAAAAACAGTTTTATTTCCATAACCAATAAACCTAACATTGATATTCTACAAAAACATAACACAAAACACAGAAAAAATCAAATCTCAAAAATACAGAACAAGGTAAATATAATGAACTGTAGGTAGCTAAATAATAAGTACCTACTTATTCTTGCAAGAACTGTGGTTATGACATTTACTATTGCAGATGCGAATTATGCTACGATTTCGTGTTCTGGGGTAATTGCAAAAACTGCAATACGCTTTGTGGTTTACTTAAAATGCCAGAAAGCGATATGTTGCACTTTGGTAATTCAGAAATGGCCAAAACCCGTTCTGGTCTATTTAAAACAGCCTAAAGCGATATGTCGGACTTTGGTGATTCGGCCTTTTTTTTGGCCATTGGCCGAAATCGGTCTTTGGTCCTAACACATGCACCTATAAAAAACGATAATTTATAACAAAAAACACGTCAATAAATATTAAAAGACTATCATGCTGTCTAATTCAGACGAAATAATGAAAACAAATGCGCTGAAAGGTGCGTTGTGTGAATGTTTAATATTTTTTTATATTTTACAGCGCTACAGCTCGCTATCTATTTGTCGTACGAAAAAATGTTTCAGACAAAAGTAGTGGGGAATTTTGTCAAATTCAAAAATGATTAGAAGTATTTTTACCCTAGGGCCCACCCTTGACGAGATATTTCGAAAAAACTGACATTTTGCACCATTCGTCCAATATTGCGGCTGCCCCGGAGGTCATCCAAGGTCACAAACTTGGATGCTTCATTAGGACCTCCAAATGTACAACATATCCAAAAATAAAAACTATGGGACCTTTTGCAAGCATATGTCTCTTTTTTGTACCCTGCTACTGGATTATTGTTTCAATTTTGGAAATTTATCATCTTGTATACAGGGTGAGTTAAGATAGCGGCACCCCCCCTGTTAGTTTGTTAAATATTGATATTAGAAAAATAATTTGTTAACAAAAGATGTTCAGAATTATATACTCTATACAGGGTGATTCAAATTCGACCCTCACCATGGGGATCTCCCTTATGAGCAGAGTTAGAGGGAATGTTTAAATTCGGCAAGGTTGCTATTTTTTGTTCTCTTTAAGAATCCGCCGGCAAAATTGACTTGCGACAATTGACAATCGAAATATTTTGAAAAATCGAAAAAAGTGGGATTTAGTTTTTTGCTTGTGGCACTCTTATTTGAATTTATAATTAAAAACTAAAAACACATTTTCATCGCCATTTTTTCTCCTCTATCTGATGGTCTGGTTATAATGTTATTAGCACGTTTGGTCTCTTGCGGGCCATCATCAACTTTCTTATTTCTTATGGGGGCCATTTTGTTTTTTTACAAATTCTGATGCTCACTTTTTCTCTGATTACAACGATATATGATATGTAGGGAAAATATTCTAAAGTTAGTGCTTAATTCTCAAAAAAAGCGTATGTAACTTAAAATCATGTCTGCCATGCATTGTTTAAAAACAATGGAGCATCTATTTTTATAGCACCGTATAGAGAAAAGATAGTCCTTCCGAAAAAATGTAAAAAATATACAGGGTGCCATTTAAAATAAAAAAGTTGAATGCCACTGCTCAAACCTCAGTAGGCCATGAAATAAAATAAACGTACAATAATATAGAGCATATAATTCTGAACATCTTTTGTTAACAAATTATTTTTCTAATATCAATATTAAATGAACTAACAGGGGGGTGCCGCTATCTTAACTCACCCTGTATATTTTCGGTAAAATTCGAGTTTATAGTTGACTCCAAACATGTATTTTTAATTCAATACTTGACTATTAATTCCACTTGTAAATTTGAAGGCGCTAATTGTACATCAACGTCAAATGGACTTAAGAATATTTTGAAAATTTCCTCATATTTGTGCATACATATATGAGAATCTGTCTTCGAATGCAAAAATGTATAGGTATACGTAGTTGCACACTTAAGGCTTATCTTATGGGAACTCACGTCTGAAGCTCTGATCACTTATCCGAATTTCATAAAAACTTTCTATTAATTTCCTGTCCCTACATTTGAGTTTGGAAGTTGCGGCGACTATGGATATTGCCGATAAACAATGGGAAATTTATTCTACGTAAACAAATCTGATCTATTTGTTTTGGTTTTGGAATTAATCTGATTTATTGATTAAAATTTTTTGTTTTTAATGAAATTTCGGATTTGGCTTATTTGAACGATTCTGAACAACTTTTATTAACAAGATTTTTTGATAAAGAAATCCCTAATACGACTTTTTCAATTTTGCTGTTTATTTTAAATCGTAGTAGACTAGCATTTCACCGTGAAGGGAAATTAACATACCCTAAAAGTACAATTTAGTGAGGGGTATAATCAGAAAAAAGAAATTTTTTAAATCGATAATACAGGCTGTTTGATAAAAAACGGAGCAAGCCGTAGCACTCTTATTTATTAACTGATTTTAATAAAAAAATGTTTGGTCTTATAACTCATAAAAATCTACATTTTGCCGTAAAAAAATTTTTTTTTCGGCCTCATTGGTTAAGCGTGGTGACGTCATGATGAATTTTTTAAATTACACTCTATATATTTTTTTAGATATTCTCATAGAGAATTTTTTTCTCTTTTCAACCGTATAAATATTGGTTGCATAATAAAACTTTCGAGTTAAAGACAAAAAACCAATACAAGACTGAAACATTACGAACTTGTATCCGTCAATTCATCAGAATCCATTTTCTAATGGTTTTTCAGAGGAAATGCAACAATGCTGATTAAAAACACTTGACACTTCAGTAACGTTTAGAGCGACTGTTTTTTGTTTCAAGTTATTTTAATTTAATGGCCTACTGGCTTGTATTGGTATTTTGTCTTTAACTCGAAAGTTTTATTATGCAACCATATGAAATATTTACACGGTTGAAAAGAGAAAAAAATTCTCTATGAGAATATCTAAAAAAATATATAGAGTGTAATTTAAAAAATTCATCGTGACGTCACCACGCTTAACCAATGAGGCCGAAAAAAAATTTTTTTTACGGCAAAATGTAGATTTTTATGAGTTATTCGACCAAAATTTTTTTTATTACAATCAGTTAATAAATAAGAGTGCTACGGCTTGCTCCGTTTTTTATCAAACAGCCTGTATATAAAAAAAAATACTGGGGTGGTGCCGTCTAAAGTGAGACACACTGTAGGATTCATGTCAAAAAAAATCGCTAAGGGATGTTATACGGTTCGCATAATCTCAGCTCAACTCGGTCCGAATGTGGCAAGGCAAACTTACTTTGCTATGATTGAAAGTTATCTAGCTTACGCGCTGCCGTTCTGGGGGTGTATGCTCTTAGACGAAGTTCAATGAAATGTTTTTATTGCAAAAAAAGGAATATACCTACATATACAACATCAAAAATATAGAATCTTGCAAACCTTTGTTCCTAAATCACAACATACTAACATTGCCTTGTCTATTTATTTTAGAAACTGCCTGTATCATTCATAAACATAAACAGATTCTGCTTTCTAATTATGAACATCGATATACCACTAGAACATCCAAACTTAATGTTGCACTGCCCATACCTCATTCCACGTTGGTATATAAATCAATATATTATTACCATGGCAAAAAAATTGAAACTGTTTGCCAGATGATGTTAAAAGTCTGTCTGCTCTGTCAAAAAAATTTAGAAAAACTCTTAAAGAGTAGGTAATTACTAAGAAAAGCCTATTACAGTGTTGTGAAATTTCTAAATGAAAATCGGCGATAAAATTATAACTTTATAAAACTAATCAATATTTTATTCTTTTCTTGATCATCTACAATATTATGCACCGGATATTGTATAGTGTATATTTAAACGTTTTTATACCTACCTACATTATTGGTTATGTTATGTCTTATTTATTCTATTATTGTGTATGTATTAATATTTTATATGTAAAATGAACAATACATGTATACATGTGGTTCAATAAACTACTATACTGATTTATTTACACGGTTTATTTATTTTCACACACTTGTATTATTCCGCAATCCGCACACATTTATATTCACCGAGCGTTCAATACACGTATCCGCACTTGGTCGCCACTGTAGACTGTCACCGTTCGCTATCAAAACGCGCCTTATACATATACCAACTGCGGTCTTCGAGACGAATCCGGACTGCACCAGAATATTCGACATCTTTCCAGAGACGATGACGTGATCAAACAGTCGAGCTTCTGTCGGCAGATGACGCATATGACCGAAATCATTCACGCTCCTGTCATCCGATGACGCGTCTCGTTACAATAGTAATCCACAGAAAATATTCATTTATTCAAGGTGTTAAAAGAAACAAGAAGTTGAAGTCTCAATACACATTGCTCGTTTTGAAGATTTAGGTTGATTAGGCCCATTATTTTGTCCAGCCGATTTAATGGTCAAAAATATCTAAATTTTTAACGGATACGCTGTCTGGTTGTCTCATCTGCTACTGGAACAGGTACCACTGAACATCAGACGTGGATTATGGTTCATGCATAATGGTACATTAGTACATTTATTTTTTGCAGTTCAGGAACATCTTAGCGAACGGTAGAGTCATTAGCAGACCCATGTGTATTAAGATTTCCACTTCTTTTAGGCTATACTACCTACCCTCGAAGTTTGCTACCCTTTTTTTAAACACCGTGTATAAAAATTTATGAGAATCAGGGGAATATATTGCTTTTCTTCTTTTTTATATTATGAATTCAGAAGACAATTGATTTTAAATTAATATATTCAATAATCATATTAAGGGTATTCGGAGGTGAGTGCAGTAGTTTTTTGCTTTATGGTTAAATCACATCAGGGTGGTCGTAAAAGTTTGAACTATATTTTACCAACATTAACTATATCAAAACTAGTGAAGATTTTTCAAATAAAAGTTTCGCCTTGAGGGGTAAATTATAAAGTTAAACTAGGAAAATTGATAATGTTGAAAAGTAACTATACGCTAATTTATACCAATATTTGAAAAATAAATAATTCTCGAAATATTTACACTCAATTGGAACTTAGTTTCTGGACATGCCTTGTACTTTGTAATTTAATGGTTTTTCTTCCGAAGCGGTTAATTTTTAAACATAATTGTTAAGTAAAATGAGTCATAAGGGTTTAATTTTTGAATTTATATAAAAGTGCTACATATTGAGACATTGATATTCTTTGAAATACCTAGATCACTTTCAGTTTTAGTAGCTTTGAGTATAAATTATTCTAATGATTTGAACATTTTAAAAAGTAGGTACATTAATTGCGAAAATCTTTGTTCTGTGATATTTTACTGTTAAAAGATAATATGATATTTTTAAAAAGCTATTAATGAATTTAAAGTTGACGCGTTATCGTTTGATGAAAATGTCCGTTGTCGGAAGAAAACATAGGTAGTGGCGCGTCATAACCTAGTGGTTAATATAAACATTTACCATTTTGTTTCAGAATCCGGCCGAATCTAGTTTTGAATTCCCGTTTTTCGTTATATTGAGTGAATCAGATGACTAGATGCAAAATATCGTATTAGCTTGTTGTGCGGCTACTGTGAATGTAGTAAGATGTCTGTGTTCGTTTTTTACACTTATTTTACGTATCTATTTTAATTAAAATTTTAGAACTTTTACTAAGGCATTAAACCTAAAGAAGCTCTTCAATTATAACTTTAAATTTGAAGTATTTAACGAATTAATTTTTAACTAATTCCTTGTAATGGAAGAAGAAATCAACACTGATACGTTACAGTTTGTATATGACATGTTACTCTTCATGAAGCAAGATGCTGATGAAAATCCAAACCTAAAAGATTCCCTGGAGGTTGCAATTGAATGTATTCAGAACGCATTTGAAGTGTTCCCTGATTATTTTCATGATATTGGAGGCAGAGATGTTGTAAACCTGGCATCAGTAGTAATTGATGATGCCGAAGGAAATGTATGATTTAAATATATTTAATGAAGTAAACTTGTAATTATAGCATATAACTATATTTCAGTTTCTAGAAGAAGATTTTATAGGCGATGCAGAGGAATTTAATAGTATGGGTAACGAACTTGGTCTTGCAAAATTATACCCAGAAGCAGTCGAACAATATACCAAGTAAGTATGAATTTTATATATTTGATTTTTATGTAACTTACAAATAAAATTAATATTGCATACGAGTATTTGGTAAATATTTTGATAAATGATTATTTACAGAGCTTTAAAATTAAATCCCTATGAGTCAGTGTATTTTCACAATAGAGCGGTAGTATATTCTTATTTGGAAAATTACGAAGAGTGCATTCAAGATTGTGAAAAAGCCGTTTCCTTAGATCCTATTTATGGAAAAGCCTATGCTCGCATGGGGTATATGTTTATCTTAGCGTTAAATTGTTTACTAATCGTTTCCATTTTAGAATGGCCTTTTGTCGTTTGGGTGAATTTGGGAAAGCATACCAAGCGTTGCTAACGGCTTCGGAGCTAGAACCTAATAATAACGCATACCGCTACCACTTAAGTGTGATTGGCGAAAGAATGTCTTCATGTAAATTCTCTTTTCTTGTTATTGTAAAATTAACTAATAGTTTACTTTCAGGTTCAATAGAGGATTCCGAATATGTAAATGATCCAGAATTAGAAGCTGTTTATGATGCGTTGTATGTAATTTCTGTTAAATGCTGTTTTTATATAATTACTAGATAATTTTTCAGCGAAATGGAAGCTAATCCTGAATTATATACAGCAGCCAATGATAATGATAGTGACTGGGGTTCTACAAGCTCTATACTGGAAGGAGATGCTCCATATTGCCCTCGTAACAAAGATAATTCTGACGATTGTAATGATTGTATTTAAGTTATGTTATATATCCTTTGATCTAAATTTGTTGTTGTACCAGTTATAATCCTTTTAAGTTGTTTTGTGGTATTACAAGTAAAATTTAAATATTAATTTAACTTTTAATTTTTGTAAAGGTGCCAAATTCTAGTTTTAATTAAACTTTTGAATAATTGTCAATAAATGATTTTATTTGTGGAGAATCTGATTAGAAGGTGTATACATAAGTATACAATGTTAATATTATGCTGCACATCTCATATTCCTTGTTATATTAAATAGTTTGTGTAATAATAGTAACTTAGTAGGGACGGGAGACGCTTCCTGGGAGTAGTTTGGCATGTAATAAAGAATGATTGCTGAATACAATTAGTTACTTTAATAATAACTTGTGTATTATTACTAGGTACTTTCTATACAAATAAATAGAACATGGTGTCAAAATAGCGATAAACTGATAGAAGTCCTGAAATAAAGAAAAGAGCTGGAACCGTAAAAACATTTCTGTGTAAAGCGGGCAACAAGAAATATAACCTATAACCTTACAAGAGCAGGGAAAATCTGAGTGAAAAAAAAATTACAATTAAAAACGCATAATATAGCTTTATATTGTAGGGAAGATAGGAAAATGGCCAATTATGTTGGATCAAGGTGCCCGAATTCTTTAGAGATTAATGAGAATCTTGCAGAAAATTGGGTTAAATGAAAACAACAATTTCTATTTATGTGGAAGCTTCTGGGCTTCAGCAAAAGCCAAATAAAAGAAAAATAGCACTGTTGTTAACCATGTTAGGTGAGAAAAGGCTAGATATATACAATAACTTAGTGTATGCAAAAGATGAAAGTAACGATAACTTAGACGATGTTATAAATAAAATTAAAGAGTATTGCTTGCCTAAGAAAAACGAAGTTCTTGAAAGTTCCAAATTTTTCACAAGAGTACCTACAACTTGAAGGTGAAGTTTTTAAAGCATTTTATACAGATTTAAAGAAAAGAGCGAGCACCTGTGGATTTGATAGGCTGAAGGATAGATAGATCAGGGATACAATCGTAGCAGGGTACCTATCAGAGTTAAGAGGGTACAAGAAAAATTATTAATCGAGTTAACCTTGACGTTAGAAAAAGCAGTTATTACTTATAGAGCAGCGGAAAATACTTGCAAACAGATTATAGAATTACAAGACGGAACGAAACAAAATGCTTCAACGTAGACTCAGTCAAAAAGAAACACATAAAAGGAAGTGACAAGAAAATAGAGGCTCCACCTCGACAAACACAAAAAAAATAAGCAAGAAAAAGAGTGTGGCAAATGTGGTACCATACACAATAAACACAAATATGGACACTGCCCTGCTTTCGGAAAGACCTACTATAAATGTAAAGAATACAATTACTACGCCGAGAAATGTAAAAGAAAAAAAATACGGAACATAGAAGAAAATGAGAACATAAGGGAAACAGAAAGCGACATAGTTTCTGTTATGAATATAATAATAACTAGCCCGCTTATGTTTATACTAATTTATTACTATCGCTTACAACGCACACTACATATGGAAACGCCATTATAACCTTACGTTGCTAACTCAACTAACTGTTATGCTATAGGTATTACATATACTGACAAGAACAAAAGATAGTCATTAGGTGGCGCTCAATACACTACACTTTCTTTCCCCCAGTTAGGATGCAATCCTTCATACGAGCTGGAATCCTTTTCTCTCTGTTTGTACGTAGGGAGATGGTGTCTTCCCTCGGAATTGATCGTAGTTGTTTGGATTGAGGCACTCTTGGTATGATCTGTATGTCTTCTTATTACTATTCCGTTATCTAATATTGCCTTGTACGACACTGGACCAGTTCGGTTGTTGATTTGAGCTGATATCCACTTTGGACCTCTTCCGTAGTTTCGTATTGAAACCATGTCTTCTTCTTGAAACGCTCAAGATGGTTTTAATTGCTCAGCGGCTTTCTCTTGTTTCTGTTTCATGTTTTGAACAAAATCAGGATGCAAACGATCTAGACATGTTCTTATTTTTCTTTTGAAGAGTAATTCAGCTGGACTAACACCTGTTACTTACTGTAGACGGAGTTGTATGCTTGCTTAGAAGCATTTGCGCTAACTTGGTATGCCAGTCTCTATCAGTTAATTTTCCTAACATCTTCTTGGTTTCTTGAACTAGCCGCTCCGCTTGACCATTTGAGGACGGATAATATGGTGCGACAGTTGTGTGTCTGGTACCATTCTTCCCGATAAATTCTGTAAATGTTTCAGATGTGAATGCTGTACCATTATCAGAGGCTATCACATCAGGTAATCCATGTGTCGCAAATAACTCTCGTAACACTTTTATGGCTGCTGACGCTGAAGTCGTTTGAACCAATCTTGCTTCCAGCCACTTGGAATATGAGTTTACTATAATAATAATAAGGAATTGCTGACCATGGAAGGAACCTGCAAAATTGATGTGTAGTCGGCTCCGTGGCTGTGATGCCCATTCCCAAGGATGTCAAGCAACTTTAGGAGGAGAATGTTGACTCTCTTGACAAGTTTTACATATCTTTACCATTTGTTCAATAGCGAAGTCCATTTTTGGCCACCAAATATGACTTCTTGCTAACGTCTTCATCCGAACGATGCTTGGATGCGTTTCGTGTAGCACGTTTAATATTAGAGATCTAGCAGCTGTTGGAATTACAACTCGGGTGCCCCAATGTAAACATTTCTTGTATGAAGATAGTTCTTGTCTTCTGTGGTAGAACGGTTTTACGTCATCCACATCAGCTTCATTTGGCCATTCTCTCACCACCCAGTCTAAAACCTTGGATAGAACCGGATCCTTTGCTGTTAGTTTGGCAACCTTCGCTGCATTTACCGTGACTTCTGGTGACATTTCTACCATTGTGGTACGTCTTCTTTTACCGGTACCGAATTAGTCTCTACTGGTAGACGGCTGAGAGCATTTGTGTGAGCTATGGTGAGCCCTGGAACATACTTAAGAATATAATTATAACTGTTTAAAAGTAATGACCAACGCAATAAACGTGGCAAGATGATCTCAGGAGTTGCTTTGTCTTGACCCAATATGCCCAATGAAGGATTGTGCTCCATATGCACTTCGCACCTACTTCCATATAGATAGTAGTGAAACTTCTTTAATCCATCTATGATTGCAAGGGTTTCTCTATCTAATTGTGAGTAGTTTCGTTGTGCAGCATTTAACGTTCTCGAATGGAAAGCGATAGGTGCTTCCAATCCATCTGGCATTTTATGGCTTAATACAGCTCCGACTCCGTATGCTACTTGGTGTTCTTTTGCCCAATCCCACTTTGTATATATACAGCGTCACCGTTAAAGTCGGCATCATATGGGACATTTCTTTATTATTTAGTTTACGCAAATTTAGATTTCATGGACAGTTTTTGCTTTGAAAACAGTGCAAAATGACGTTGACGATTTTTTTATCGATCGGCTATACCTGTCAAATTCGACATATTTTCAAAAAAATTACAAAAAGTTAGATTTTTCAAAATTTCGAAAAATGTTAAATGCAAAAGTTGTTTCTTTTTCAGTTTTCTACCCATATACCAAATTTGAACAAATTTGGATAACCTTGATATTTTTCATCTTTTCTTAACCTAACAATTTTTTGGCTCATTCGAATTTATTAAAATCCGAAAAGACCCGTAAAGATGTAATACACTCATCTTCCAAAGGGTTTTTTTCTGTTTAAAAATGTTTCTAATTGGATTGTTTCAAAAAAATTCCAAATATTTTATTGTTACAAATATACAGAAATAAAATATTAAGATAAATTTTGTTAGAAATAAATATAAAATGATTATTATAAAGTATTAAATTCAATAAAAGTACTGTAAAGTTAACATTTTAAACTGAAAGGCTGAAAAACATACCTACTTTGAAGTTTGACATTTAAGATTTCGATTTCCGATGTGGGAAATTTTCTTTAATACAGCTTACGGTCTTGATGTTTTGGGATATTTTGATTCCTAGTAACATAGTTTCTTATTTACCATGCTGAAAAGAACAAATAAAGTTAAATTTTTGCTTAAAATTAATAAATCATGTTTTAAAAGTAGTAACAACGGAGGTTATGATTTTTTACATTAAAAGTTTTGATTATAAAAAAAATCAGTCACATGTAAGATCATCATAAAAAGATATGAACAAACATAAAGAAAAGGTGTATAGTATATTCGCTACCACATTGGGATTCAAGGACAAGTCCGCTTGAAGCCACATCGTATGACTCAAGAGTTTAGAGATTACAGAGCTTGTTCCAGCGGTTCTGAACATACGGCATTGTTAATATTAATACTGTAACCCCTAATATTTATTTATTTTAGCGAGTTTCCGGTACCCTATGCATAAACTCCAGTCCCAATGTGGTAGCGAATATACTATAGTTAGGTTTTAAGAGCAGAAAGTTAGTTTTATAAGAATAATCAAAGTTTTAAAATTTGTACTTAAAATGTCAAAGATGAAAATAGAAATTTGAGCCTAAATAGACAATTTCAGGAAAATTCACAAGAATAAAAATAATGATATTTTTTTGTAAATATTATGTTAAGTTAGTTTTTAGTTGAATATAGAATATTTTAGAAAATATTAAAAAAGTCATGATAGTTTATATAAAAACTATGTTCATAAAGCAAAATTTAAACAAAATGCAAATCTTTAGTTATTGTATATAAAATTTAAGTTAGATATTATAAGTTTCAAATATTTGTTTTATATTACAAAGTTTTTATAAGTAAGTCAGTTTTTGAATTGAATTATTCTTAGAAAATTATAAGCGTTCTGATTGGTCCATGATCAGAAAAATGTGAATATTCAGTCTGTTAATAGCTTTTGCTAAGAGTACACGTATAAATTTGAGCTCCAGAATTAAATTTAAAGAAAAGATAGTTAATTTATAAAGTATGTAATTTCATATTAAATGTAAATTTGAGATAAAAATAATTAATTCAGTGAGAATCAATTACAACGAGAATAATTTAAATAAACAAAAATTCTACGAATAAAAATTAATGTGTACAAGTTTTATAAATAAATAATATTAGTGGAATAATAATTTAAAAGTTACTTACGATTTGTGATATGTTATAGGTTATAAACAAACTAGTTAATTTAAATTGTTCTGTTTCAAACCATATTAATTAAGTTAAATAAATTTTTCATCGAAGTTTAAGTGATTAAAAAATTCGTTTCACTTTTAATAATAGTGAGATTATTTCAAACACCCCCCAAGTAATCTGAAAAGAATAGAAAAACAGTTTAGGTACTTTAGGAAACATTAAACCAAGGCAGGGTAGAAGAATATATAGGTAGGAGTACGACATCGGCCGATTTCGTCACATAAGTGTGCACGAGACAGTGGCAATATGGCCGCCGTAATGGTTTATTTTTGGTGACGTGCAGTAACAGTTTTAATTGAAATTGATTGAAATAAGATCGTTTTCGAAAAATCAAACAGTTGTTACTTATAAAGGTAAGTTTTTAACAAGTAGTTTATGCTGAGAGTGTGTTTATATACGCGATTGAATTCGGTGCAAGTAAAATAACTTCAAAATGCTAGTAAGATCCGGCTATATTGTCTAAAAATTCAATGGTGTAAGGTGCTAAACTATTTGGAGATGGTTGCCTGCCACTATATTTTCCTAATATCTAATTACTTTAAATATATTTACATTACTTGTGCATCATTTCCATTACGTTCAAATATTACAAAGTTGTATTGCGATTTATTAGAAGTACCTAATTAAGAAAGTAATGTAATTGTGTAATCTAAATTACCAAGGTAATTGTTAATTTAATTACTTTCAGTTTATAGTATGTAATTAGATTATAAAGTAATGTAATAGTAATTTAAAATGGGTAATTTGTAATGCATTACTTTTTTAAGGTAATTTGTCCAACTCTGTTTTATGTGTTTATTAAATGTTCATAAATTTTCATTAAACCTTTATTTACACATTGTTTTATTTTTACTACCTTTAAAAACATGTATTTTATAAATATAGGTACCTAAATTCTGGAGCACTTGGGGCTTTTGTGCGTAGAAGTTATTGTATTTATTCCTGGAAAAAATGTAAACTATTACAAAAAATGTTTACTTGCAGTGTAGATATAAAAAGCTCTTATTATCTGTGTGAAAATTTCTATCATTTTAATTATTTACGACAATTTGCACTACTGGTACGACAGCATTTTCAAATGATTTAAAATTGCGGAGAATGTAATGGCAATAATGGAATTTTAACACAATAATAATGTGTTTTTCATAAATTAAAATCAAAGTGGAATTTCAGAAAATAAACACTGAAAATATTAGGTGGGTATGTAAATGAAAAAGTTAAGTTGAACATTTCTTTAAACCCTTAATTTGTAATATTTCTAGTGAATTTCTATAAAAGTGTGCATTACCTGTTTATTGTTGGACAAACAAAATATATTTGTGCATGTAACGTGGCTAAGAACAATAACATAACGATTTTAATAATAAAACTTGCACTAACAAAGTAAAATTCTATTTAAATTAATGTTAAAGTGACACCATTATGCTCAGTGCCATCTAGTAGAAAACTATCGAGGCGGAACATTTATGCACGCGATATCGCATATGGCGTACTCCTACCTATACAGGGTGAATAAAAAGTAAGGAACCTCGATGCTGGAGCCTTTATTATTAGTTTTAGAAAAAAAAGTTTAGATAAAAGGTTTATAACAAATTATTTTCCACAAACTGATGGTTTTAAATATTTTTTTCAAGGTCATACCTTTGCGCTATGACGTCATCAATACTTTTTTTAAATGGTAACCTATATTTTTTAGGTCGAAATTTTATAGCATTTTTTTTTCTCTTTGTGACCATCTAAAAATATCATACGGTTGAATAAGCGAAATTTCTAGAAAAATCAAGTTGAATGTTATTCGTACCCGTATTTAATGTACCTACAATTCTCTGACCTAGATATATGCAACTATCGACCTCTTCTATAACCTTGTTGTTCAGTTTAATCTTATTATCATTGTCAATATCTTCATTACTCATAATTTTTGTTTTTTCAATGTTGATTCTTAATCCCACCTCTCCTGATCTCTCCTGCAAATCTGTCATCATTTCCTGTAGATCTGTGATATTTTCTGCTATTAATATGACATCGTCTGCAAATCTTAAGTGGTTCAACATATTGCCATCTACATTTACCCCCTTGTTATCCCAGTTGAAATTTTTAAAAACATCTTCCAGACACAGCGTGAACAATTTAGGCGAGATAGTGTCTCCCTGTCTTACTCCTTTTTTCATTTTTATTTTGTTTGTTTCAGCGTGTGTTTTAACTATTAGTGTTGCATTTTGATATATATTCCGAATCAGATTTGTGTACCTATGATCGATGCGGCTATTTTGTAGGGAATTCAAGATGGCGTATAGTTCAAGAGAGTCGAATGCCTTTTCGAAGTCCACGAAGCCCAAATATAATGGCATGTTATACTCTTTGGACTTCTCTATTAAATTTCTTGTTACCTGTAGATGATCGTTTGTCCCGAAACGCGTTCTAAATCCGGCCTGTTCCCGTGGCTGGTATTGGTCCAATTTGTTTGTTAGTCTATTAGTTAAAATTTTTGTAAACAACTTGTATACTTGTGACAAGAGACTAATTGGTCTGTAGTTTTCTAGTTTGGTTTTATCCCCTTTTTTATGTAAAAGCACCACAACCGCACTGTTCCAGTTTGTCGGTATCTTTTCTTCTTGTAGACAGTCATTAACGAGCTTTTGTAGTTGTTTTAAAAGCAATTCTCCACCTTCTTTCAGTGGCGGCTCGTGGGTCAAATAATAGGTGAAGTGCTATTGTGGTCAGGGGCGTCGTTAGCCCTTTTTTGCCCCCCCCCCAAATTGACGTTTGCGCTCCCCCCAATTGTAATGCAAGAATAAATACCTAATAATATAAGGTATAATACATTAAAAAGTTTTTAGACTTTTTGGAATTTTTACTTTTTCTTTCAAGTCTTGTAACAGTAAAGGGGAACGCAGTATATATATTTTATCTAATTCCGTTTTGAAAAGTTGAATTTTACCTAACCTTTTGACGTTATGAAACGTCACTTTTTACCTAATCGAGTGTTGTAAAAATCTTTACGTAACTGAGTTACGTAATAGTAATTTGTAATACAAGTGTTGAAAGCTTGCGTTTGCCACACGAATGTGAAGTTTGCAGCACGAACGATAGTGAGTGCTGCAGTCACATGAGAGTGGCAAATACAAGCTTTCAACACATGTATTACACGCTATTTTTTCTACAACCACATTTCCATAAAAAAAATTCTGCAAAATCAAATCTGACATTCATCAAATGTCATTATGAAATCAGTGTGGATAGTTTACTTTCCGCACCCAAATCAAAATTTGAGTGTGGAAAGTTTACTTTCCGCACGCAAATCAGATTTGCGTGCGGAAAGTAAACTTTCCACACGCTAATTTTCACTTGTTCGACAAACACTAATTTTCAATACTCGTATCTATGGAGACGAAGTTTGAAAATCCCACTTTCCATGGTGGGAGTAGAAAAAGAATATTACACAACCCAATTTTAAACCAAATGCCGCGCAGATGCCTACTATAATAATAAATAAAATAATTTATTGCTTGTCAGATATTGACAATGAATTATTATTTAGAACGTGGAAGAACGAAATTACGAAATTAGATAAAATTTTGTACGTAATACGTTATGAAAAGCGATATTGTTTGACGAGTCGTAAGTTTGCCAAAACGAGCGTTAGCAAATTACGCTCTTTTCATAACTGATTACGTAAATAACTATTTCTATCCTCGACCGAATGATTGTAAAGCTGGTAAAACGTTTTTACGACAAAAACATGGAGATTTTTAAATCAGATTTCAGTCATTCTTAAATGTTTATAATATAAAGCAGCAAGACTTATAGTCTGAATTCCTTGTTTGTCAAAATTATATTCAAAAATTGACGCCTAAACCAAGTGATATATCCTCACTATTTTCACATTTAGATGAAACAATGTTTCCTAATCGAACGAATACAGAAAATTGCATTATCAATTCCTGTAGTTGTGAAAGATCTTTTAGTGTACTAAGATGAGTAAAAACGTATATTAGAGCAACAACGGGCCAGGATAGATTATCAAATTTAGGTATAATTAATATTAATTTTCAGTTAGATGAAATTTCTGCGGAAACAATTAAATATCGTTTTGCGCAAATTGGTAATAGGCGAAATGAACTTTTACTACCAAAAAATTTAAATTAATAAAGTGAGTTCGAAAAATTTCGTTATCAAAAGGGCGATATTAGATCTTATTTTACTATTACTACTTTTTTGAGCCACTTTATTATAAATGAATATTGTATCATTCTGAAAAATATAAATCTTATTCAATGAATAAGTAGGTACGATTAATTTCTTTTTCTTCTGCTATTTTTTAACTTAACAAACTAATTATTAGTTTATATAGTTATAAATAGATAGTGTAGTAGATAGTAGATTATTATTATCTCAGGAACAGTAGAAACAGTAATAATTTTTAATAAACATAAGTTAGTCTAGTTTTTCGTAATATAGGTACCTATGTTTTAGTATAAATATTTGTGCAATAAAATTTGATATTATTTTTCTGTACGTCTCTTTTATCTATCAAATTTCATTAAAAAATACTTTTTATTTGGACTTACCTAATTTTTTTACACCAAGTCAACCCTTCTGTCTTTTAGGGTAGCAAATTTGTTGGTAATATCTTCGTAAAATGGTTGGTTTTTAATTAACCCTAGTAAGAGTTCTTTTTGAATTGAAATATTCGCCAAAGACGAGAGTCTATCGTGAGATATTGTATTCCTTAGGTATATAATTTCTATAGTCTTCTTGATAAAAATGCTGCTAAAAGTTCCACTACCCTTTAAGTCCTTTTTTGCAAAAATTGTTAAAGCCTTTGTTTCATGTTTAAAAACACACACTTATTGCAAAACAAACACATAAACAACAAACAGTACAAACACCAAAACAAGACATGAGTTTCAATTATTTGAAATCAGTGATAACCGACTATTCGATAATTAGGAACTTCAGATATTTAATAAAATCACAGATATTTTAATACGTCCTTTGTACGACACATATGCTTCAAGACTATATCTGGCATTTAACTGACTAATAATACTAATAAATAAAAATAAGTAGGTTAGTGTCTCTCTCTTTATTGCCCAGACGTGAGGTTTATATAAACAAGTAAACGAAAAGGTTCACGTATCGATTCATTTTTGTCTAGCAATGAATTTATAAAATAAACCAACACCGATTACGTAAGATTGCTGCGCGATATACCAAACATACAACCATACAGTATATCCACAGCTACAGGCGACTGATGAAAAATCTCTTCACTTGTTGAAAACCTACGTACCGCTTCATGCGAGTGACGTCAGTGTTACCATAGCAACCTAGTGAATAGTACAGAGTTCCAAGCATATTTACGTTTAGCTCTGCAATTTGATACTGTGCTGCGAAATACATACCTATATCTATAAGAAATGTTTTGCGTATTGAACGGGGATAGAATTCATTTATAATTTAAACTATTTGGGAATTTAGATAAATGGTAAGAATAATCATTTTTATATATAAAAAAAAAAAACTAATTCGAGTGAAATATTAGGTGAAGAGGCACTTCACCTACTTCACCTGGCGAGCCGCCACTGCCTTCTTTTAACATTTCTGGTAGTATTCCGTCTTCTCCGGCTGCTTTTTGTTCTTAACGGTCTTTAATGCCTTTTCTATTTCAAACATTTCTATATCTGGGATCTCTTCTGAATTCACGTTTGTAATTTTTCTATCTGCGAATGCGTGTCTTAAATTTGAGTCATATAGCTGTTTATAAAATTCTTCTGTTCTTTCTATAATTTTATTTTGATTAGTGATTAAGTTTCCATTAGCATCTCTTATCGAGGTAATAATATCTCTACCAAGCACCTTTTGCCTTTTCCATTCTTTAGTTTTACCTCCATCGTTTAGTGCTTCCTCTATTTTCCTTTCATGCCATAATTTTAAATCATTTTTAATTGCTTTTCTAATTTCTCTATTAAGTTGTGTAAATCTTGTTGTGTGTCTTGATGGAGTTTGAGCCATTTGCCATCGTTCTTCCATCAGGAGCTCCGAGACTGCTGGGGACTGAGGGCCTTTTCCTTTCTTTCTCTTCATCATTTCATTTCACTGGAGGTTTGTAGCCTAATGCACCACGTGGGCTATACGGCTTGGTACATACATTTTATACCTTCTGTCAGGTTTTTGTACAGCCGCCCCTCTGGGGTCAGACGCTGGCTGTAGCCGCCCATTCTGGGTACAGACGCCACTTTGCCTGTTGGTCCGCGGGAGGTATTTTATTTCCCTCCTACCCTCCATATCTGGAGGGCATTCCCCTATCCGCCACCTGGGGACGCGCCCTCTAGGGGTTACAGGCCTAATATAATGCAACAATTTAAAAAAAGAAAATCATTTTTATGTTGGTTCGTTCGCAATAAAAATTAAAATAACATTTTTTTAAGTTTATGAAAAGATTATGTATTGATATTTAGAAAATAAACATTTCAACTACCTGATAGGTACAGTTGCTCAGTAACAGGATATAGTTTTTAATAATTAATACACAAATACACTCGGTCACGTATACATATAAAATGGCTGAAATAACAGTGAACGCTAACTAGGTGAAAGGTGGTAATCAAAAGAGTAGAGATAATTTATCATTAATATGCTTGCTCTATGGTATAACCACGGAATATATATTTATGTGAAATTGTTCTATGTTGGGTGTTGGGAAGGAAGACTAAATGATAATAAATAATAACAAATGTATCAGCGTTTTTGCGATTAATGATTGGATTTTATGGTTATTAAGGGGTTATGTCGGTAAAAGTAAGAACTAAAACATATCCTAATTAATTCAATTTCATTTTTATTTAAAACAATCACATTAATTCAAACAAAAACAAGCCGAGTCATCAAAAAACAGTTTTTTTGTGAAAGGAAATTAATATTAATGCAAATTTTCAAAATTTTGCATCACAGATATCTAATATCTACATATACAGGATGTTTCAAAAATGGCGGATAAACTCTCTGGCACGTTGTTTCGGGATATTCCCTAAGTACGAGAAAAATAATAAAAAAATTCTTCAGGCAATATTTTTGAAAATATAGCGGTTTAAAGATTAATAAATCTGACAACGTTGTTTAATAAGCAAAAGTAGTAAACTGGTGTTTAGCATGTGTTTCCGCAGATATAATTTTTTACTCAAATTAAATTTGATATTAAGTACTTAAAAAAATCAAATGCTTTGTTGCCAAATAACATTTTTAGCGCTCTGAACACATTTTAAAAACTATTGATTTTAACATTTCTTGAAATTTTTGTAGTAAAAATTGTTGAAAATGTAATTTTATGCGTAATTTACTTGAAATAATTAATTGATCCGGTTGTAATTTTAAATATTAGCGTATTAAGATCCAAATTTTGGACCTCCCTATTTTCAAAAAAGTAAGAGAAAGAATTTTTTTATTATTTTTCTCGTACTCAGCGTGCCAGAGAGTTTATCCGCCATTTTTGAAACACCCTGTATATGTACGTCTTTATGATATATATTTTTGTTTTTCTATTTTTAGCGTAAACATTGGTTATCAATTAATTTGAAAATCATACTTTTTCAAATATTTAGACGCCCAGTTCTTTCCCTAGTGTTTTGGGCCGGCAAATTTCTTTACCACTAGTTTTAATCCTGTTGTTTAATTTTATATTTTACAATAGGTGTTACTAGTACTAGGAATTTATGGATTGGTAATAATAATAATAATAAGTACCTAATAAGCTGTAGAAATGTTTAAATCCTATTTACATTTCTTGGTTGACATCAATTAATTTTGATTTTTGTGGAGTATCGTTTTATATCGTCTTTATATTGTATTAATTATTATTATTATCATTAACTATTTTTTAAATACACTTTGAAAAATGATAAAAATACAGTGCAACAGTAAACATTTTAAATTGACGAAATTTGTCATTTTTTTAAAATTAGATTTACATGAGAGTTTTATATTTTTTAAATTGTGTTCAGGGACGGATAAACTAAAATATTTGTGAGGTATATTAAACTGAGTAATAAAATTACGATCATTTGATTAGCAGTATTTACAAATCTAATTTTTTAGTATTTTTGCTCCAAGCACAAAGAAAAATTCCCACTGATTTTTGCAATTAAGAAAATGTTACTAATTAACGTGATTTCGTATAAAAGGTATATGCATATTTCATATAATGCAACCTTCTAAAATTTGTATGCTGCCAGAAGCAGAAAAATATGACGATTCCAGAAATGTGAAACAAATCATAAGTTGCCATTTAAAAAAGTAAAGTTGCATGCTCCTTTACTTACACGTGATGACGTAACACAAATTCAAGGCCACAGATATATGGAGTACTTACCATCTAACAACTTTTGTGAAAAATATTTTTTCTAAAAGTCGACAATAAAAGAGTTACAGTGATACTGCTGGAGGTGGTCGTGTCTCAGTTGGTTCAGCACACGGTCCTTGGGTTCAGCATGCGTCTGACCACTGCGATGGCCCGGGTTCGATTCCCAGAGCCACGTATACGCTGAAAACACCCGGCCGCTTCCCTCGGAAGGCAATGGCAAACAACCGAGGTGTATTCTGCCTAGTAAGTCCTCCCTGGAGTAGAAGTGCAAGCACTTTCGTGGTTCGGAGCCCACGTAAAGCTGTAGGTCCCCTATGTCTGTAGGCTACTTGACACGCACGCCACAGGCATATGCAGAGAGGATCGGCAACGCTCTGTAAAGGGCATGCCACTTCAAGAAGAAGTGATATTGCGTTACCTTTTCCTCACCCTATATGTGCATTTAATTCAAAAAATATACTGAGGAATTACAGTCATAAAGTACTTACATACCTATCTTTATAATAGGACTCATCTTCTGAACTATCCCTGTCCATTTTCTCCCAATCACGTTTGTGTTTTTCAGACTTACTGCTCTCACTATCCCGCTCCTTTTCTTTCCGCTACTTTATCGGACTTTCTTAGTAGTTTCCGTCGATAATGTTCTACTTGTTGCGATACACTCCACCTGCTTTTTAACGTCCTTTGTCCCGATTCTAATTCGTCTTGATATTGAATCGCTTTCAGTTCTATTTCACGAAGCTTTGTGCGTCTTTCTTCAATAATATCTCTAAAATATACATACAAACATCGAATTTAGAAATAAAAATGGATGAAGAAAAACAATATATTATGAAGAAACGAACAGTAAACGTGTCGTTATCTAAAACATACAACGAAAAATACTTAAAGAAGATGTTCTACATGTCATGGATGGCTAGGGGTTGGCAAAAAGGGCCTATAGAGGCATACTTGCTAGACCTAGGTTAGGTCTCCCAACAATTACTACTACTACCTACTACTACTCTACATGTCCACCTTCCATTTGTACACAGGCTTCACATCTTCGTCGAAAGGAAGCTCTTATTCTTTCGAATATTCCTGGATTTTGGCGAATAGTTTGGCAGTCATTTTCTATTCGCTGCTGCAGCTCATGTAAATTATTAATGGGCCGTGAATGCTCCAGTGATTTTAAATATCCCCAAATGCAGATGTCAATCGGGTTTAAATTGGGGGATCTAGGTGGCCATGGCACTGGACCTCCTCGTCGTATCCAATTATTGTTGTATGCTGCTTTTAAAAAAATTCTTACGTCGCGATCGCGATGATAGCGAAATGCGGCCGTACATAAAGTGCATCTCTGTATTTGTACAAAAGAGCATTTTCTTTTATTTCAAAAAGATACTGTTACTAATAGAAAATAATCGAAAACTGATAGCACTGCAGCGAGATTAATGACACTTACAGCAAATAAAGGAAAACAAAAAACAACAATGATTTAAATTTGTTTTATTTTTTCCTTGAAAAACACGATAGAAGTTCAGGTATGGTGTTTATTGATTAAAATACAAAATCAACTCAATCTTTAAAACACTTGATTTGCGGACCTATGTTCATTAAGACTTTTTTGTTTCTATTGATGAGTACTATGCGGCCTTCTTTTAAACACCCGTATAATAAAAAACAAAGTATTCTTCAAGAACAAATAATATGAAACAATGTATTGGTATGATTCCCCTTTATATTTATTTTAAAAGAAAAACAATCTAGATAATAATATCCCAAACTAGCTCGAATTGTCAAATTCAGTCTTTAAATAACTGTATGATTGCTTTGATAAACCAACATACGTCACTGAATGAATATTACGAATGTACAAACCTATTTAATTAACTGAATCTATTTCAGATAGCATTACCTTCTTTTAATAAAATTGTCTTAATTAAATTTCAACTTTAGTATCTCAAAATTAAATTTATTTAAATGAAACAAATAATCTCAGGGCGTTAAAAAGGTTCGATCAGTTAAATTTTGAAAAAGAATAAAATAACAATTTAAAGCAACTTTCAATATGCAAGTTTTATTACATAACCCAGATTCCTTATCTTATTATCTAACAAAAATAACTTATTTCTACACACTCACTCACTAACATACCATTTCTTAAAGTTTCTTGAAAAATATTTTGAATGTTCTCCCTTTATTTACCTATTTATGCAATTCAGCTTCAAGTTTATTTACTTCAACCCAATATCCAATTAATTATTATTTTGCATATAACCATTTCGATTGCTTAAATCCAATTAACCATTAACTCGTTTTTATTGTTAGATCATCAAATTTTTTTAAATACATTAACGTTTCTACCTTTTTACATCTAAATAAAATCTTCCCTTAACAGAAGATTTACCTCTTATTAGAGTCAATTAACCATTTCTATCAATTTTTCCAGAGAGTTTTTAATTACGTGTTTTTCGTAAAATAATTTTTTAAAAACTTGTTATTCAATTTTTTTAATCTCCATCTTGGTTAATTAATTAAAAAAAAAACCTTCATTCCTTGACTTCGAAAACAAACATTCTTTCTAACATTAAAGCATATAACAAACGTTACTATGGCTATTATATACAATACAAACTTAACCGTAAATAACAATATTTTTTTAAATTACCTTAAAATCTAGTAACATTACTTTATATTATTTTAAATTCAAATATGACAAGTTCAAACTCGAATAATTTTCTATTTATATGTAGTGAATGTAATAATTCATTCAGCAATCAATCTAAAGCCGTGCAAATGTAGTTGGTGACATACGAAAATGCAGTTTAAATTGATGGTTTGGCATGCTGGGTACGATATCTTCTGCAAAACCATAATTTTTTTCTACATCATCTTCATCACTGTCGTCGACTTCATAATAAAAATGTTTGAAAGCATTGCATACCGACAGTAATGTAACTCTATTAAATATTTCCATAGTATTTCGAATTGCACGTACTTTTATCACAAAAATTAAACACATCGCTATTAAAAACAAATATAAACAATGTTTAACATTATTATTATTATTATTTTATTATTTGGATACAATTTTTGAGAATAGGTGGATCGGTAGAAGGGGTAGTATCGAATGGCCAGCCCGATCGCCCGATTTGAAGCAGTTGGATCTTGTGGGGCCATCTTAAAAGTAAAGTTTACACAAACAGGCCCAGAAATTTAGAAGAGTTAAAAATTCGTATTCGTGAAGAAATACGGGCAATACCAGCCGAAGTAATTCGGAATGTATTACAGGGATTTTCACATCGAATTGGACATTGTCAGATAGCGAACAATTTGAACATCTTCTGTAATAAAGTAATATTACTCATTGTTTGTATTTGTTTTTAATAGTCATGTGTTTAATTTTTGTGATAAAAGTACGTACATTAATTACTGGTACGAATAACATTCAACTTGATTTTTCTAGAAATTTCGCTTATTCAACCGTATGATATTTTTAGATGGTCATAAAGAGAAAAAAAAATGCTATAAAATTTCGACCTAAAAAATATAGGTTGCCATTTAAAAAAAGTATCGATGACGTCATAGCGCAAATGTATGACCTTGAAAAAATATTTAAAGCCATCAGTTTGTGGAAAATAATTTGTTATAAACCTTTTGTCTAAAACTTTTTTTTCTAAAACTAATAATAAAGGCGCTAGCATCGAGGTTCCATACTTTTTATTCACCCTGTATATTCTTCTACCCTGAACCACCTGAACCAAGGTAAAGATAGTTTCTCGCTATTACCAGAGGCGTACGGCTAGGTTAGAGGAATAATTTCTCCCCTCTAAATTCTACGCCGCTGGTGTAGGTAATCGTCATTTTAGTATGATTCTTGAGTTTTTGATCATTTTTTTACGAAAATAATGTACTCTTACTCCATAACGATAAAGTAATTATTTTTTGAGATAATTAAAGACAAAGGTACGGCTGCACAATATTCTGATTTGAATGTTTAATTTATTGTTCATATTCGTATTGATCATTTCGGCATTTTACTCATAAAATTGCATGGGTTACGTGAAATAAGTTTTACAGTTAACTTTTTGTAGAAGATCTGAGGTACAGAGTGTTTTATTTCAAATTTTTAAAGCAATTATTTATTTAATACGAAAGCAGATACAATTAAAGGTAATAATTTAAAATAAATACTACATAATAATACCGGGTATCCCAGCGAAAAGCGAATCATTTTAACAACGAATGTTCACTAAACGAAGTAAAATTAGAGATATGCGCGTCTCACCAGTTACTTTCAGAATGCAAAAAGCTTTTCTCACGTTTTCGCTGGAATACCCGGTATTGTACAAAAATTTCACATAATTTATAACATAACAAATGTTCAATGTGGCCCCCATTTACTTCAAAACATTTTTCAACTCTTTTGTTAAAAGATCTCGTAACTTTAAAAAATATGTTCGGCTGATTTTTAATAAAATCGGCAGAATGGACTATTTGTTGCCATAACTCTTGGCGAGTACTTATCTCTTGAGAATATACCAAAGGTTTCATGTGTCCCTAGAAGTAGAAGTCTAAGGGATTATAATCCGGACTTCCAGGTGACCACAGGAATTCGCTTCCACCACCAATTCAACGATGTGGAAATTGATCATTTAGGTAGTTGCGCACTACTAAAGGAAAATGAGGCGGGGCGCCATCCTGCATGAACCACATATCTCGTCTTCGATTAAAATATTAAGTGGCAATCGCTCTAACTCGTCCAAAAGTGTAGTTTGAAGGAACTGCAAATACGAGTTACCTTTCAAATTTGCGAGTAATTCATAAGGGCCTAACAAGCTATCTCCGAAAATACCGCACCATACATTTAATTTAAACTCGTGTTGGAAATGTGCCTCTCTGAATACATGAGGATTTTCAGTATCCCAACTGTGGCTATTCCTCCAGTTAAAAACTCCTCTACGAGTAAAAATGGCTTCATCGGTGATGAGAATATTCTTAACAAAATTAGGATTTTCATTCTTTCTATCTCTTATAAACTGTGCAAATTCCACTCGTTCAAGAAGATCCCTTGGCAATAAGTTTTGTACTGGTGTAAAATGGTAAGGTCGCAGATTTTCTTTTTTAAGTATTCGAAATACTGAAGCATTGCTTACCCCAGTAGTCGCTGATAAACGTCGAGTGCTTAGTTAGGGATTATCAGCAATTCGCACTAAAAATAAATGTCGTCCCCTTGATCAACAGAAATATTTTTTGGCCGTCCCATATCACGTTTGGACTTGAATTGTTTAGTTTCTCCTAATCAATTAAAAATATTTTTGAAGGTTTAGTGATTGGGTTGGACTCTGTTCGGATACATTTGGAGATATCTTCTAGTAGCCGCACGACAGGAATAGTTTTCTTGTACATAAACACAGATCATATCCCGCATTTCAAGATTTGAAAAATTATTATGTCGTGGCATTTTCACTAGATAAGCTTTTTAAATTTTTAAACAACAAGGAAAATAATGAGCGACAGTAATATCAAAAATTGACAAAAATGACACAACCCTACTAGATCGAAATGATTATTTCAGCACAAAATTTATTTTCCTTTTCAAAATTATTGTATTACGTATCAAGAATGTCGTTGAATTAATCAGATCTTCTACAAAAATTTAACTGTAAAACTTAATTCACGTAACCCATGCAATTTTATGAGTAAAAATGCCGAAATGGCCAATACGAATATGAACAATAAATTACACATTTAAATCAGAATATTGTGCAGCCGTATCTTTGTCTTTAATTATCTCGAAAAGTAATTACTTCATCGTTATGGAGTAAGAGTACATTATTTTCGTAAAAAATGTTCAAAAATTTAAGAATCATACTAAAATGACGATTACACCAGTGGCGTAGAATTTAGAGGGGGAAAATTATTCCTCTAACCCAGCCTCTGGTAATAGCGAGAAACTATCTTTTACCTTGGTTTAATGTTTCCTAAAGCACCTAAACTTTCTGCCAAATATGATAAAGAAATATTAAACAGTATCAAAATAATGGCCAAAAATTACTTTAAAAATTTGAAATAAAACACCCTGTATCTCAGTAAGGAGGCATATTTTATATAAGAGTTACAGGTTAAATCTTCATATTTTGGGCCAGGGATTCTCCAGTTAGCGTATGTACAATTATTAATGAAACACCCTGTATAATCTAAAACCCCTTTACCACTTGGTGGTGTAGGCTGTACATATTTCTATTCTTGTATAAATTTCCTCCATTTTTCCAGCCTCCTCTTAATATCTTTGCTTCTGTCCATGTTTTACCTTTTCTTTGTAGTATTTCCAATATATGTAGTTTTATCCCACGTTTTTCTGGGTCTTTCTCTCTTCCTATTTTTCCGTATCTTCGCATCCCATATTTTTCTCACGAGTCTGGTCTCTTCCATCCTCTGCAAGTGCCCCCACCAACCAAGCTGCCTTTCTTCTATGAATTCCAATGTGGGTTGAATTTCTAGGTCATTTCTTATTTCTGTTTCTTATTCTATCTCTCTTTGTAATCCCTTTGACTCTACTCAGGTATTTCATTTCAGCTGCTTGTATTTGACTTTTTTGCTTCTTAGTTAAATTCTATGATTCGCATCCAAAAGTAAGTATTAGTCGGTATATGGATTTAAACACCCTCAATTTAGTTTGTTGTGAGATTTCTTTCATATTTAAAAATTTATTGCTCATGGCGCAATACAATTTGATTGCTTTTTCAACTCTGTTTTATCCCAATTTCTCGGTCAATAATGTTTTGTATTTGTCGGGTATCCCTTTATTCCTTAATTTATAAGATTTTATAGTTTCAAACTCTATTTTCGTTGTTCAGTTCCTTCATTTGTTTTAATAACTTCGTTTTTTTTCTCTTATTTTACTTATTACTACGTAGTGGTCGCTGCCGATTTCCGGGCCTCTTCTTACTATTGTGTCCAATATTGTTCTTCTATTGTTATTTTCAACTAGTATAGTTATAGTCAATCATTGATTTTTCCCCTCTGCTACATACTTCTCTAGTGTATCAATTAATACTCTTATGTTGAAAGAATGTATTAGTTATTATTAAATTATTTATCAAACAGTAATCAAGCATTCTCTTTCCATTATTATTTCTAGTGTCTTCTCCGTATTGTCCTATTACTGTACTATATATTTCATTTTTTTTTCCCGACCTTACTGTTAAAATCACCTATTATACAGGGTGGTTCATAAGTAATGGGTCATAGACCAACAGTAGATTCGTGAGGCCAAAATATTACGATCTACCTAAAATTACCTTAGCCCAAAAGTTAATATTTAGGGAGATACAGGGTGTCAAAGTCGAAATTTTAATTTTAATTTTCTTCTGTAATTTCTAAAGTTTTCGTAATATTCATATAAAAATTGGTGAAACTACCTTTTTTGGGAAGGAAAATAATAATCCGTTCTCAATTTTAATGCAGCTCTTAAAATAACGTTATTTTTGCTGCACCTAATACCTTAAAAATACTTCAACTTTTTGTACTTAAAGTTAGGGCAGATCTAATTGAAAAAACAATTGCCTCATCTTATTTATACAAAATAGGTATACTATTTCAAAAGTTTGCTAGGTCCATCATAATATTTCCATCCCCCATATCTGTTTCTAGTTTTTTGAATTTCGTACTTGTATTAACTTTTCCTTCTCTTTATCGCATTTCCATTCTTCGTCTCCTATGTATAATTTTCTAAATCCTATTTTTGTCATTTTTCCTAGTTCTCTTTCTTTTTTGGCTTTGGTTCTTATTTGTTCTTGTATTTTCCTATCTTCTCTTGATAAATCATCGTTGATATAAACCCTTTCGCCTGTTTTACTTCTCAACTTTATTTTATTCTGCATAACTTTCTTTTTTTTAGAATCATTTTCCAGATGAATGAGGCAAGTTTTTTCCCCTAATTTTATTACGTTCTTCACCTGTACTTTTATTTGTAATTATTTATCCATAAAATCCACTATTATTTTTCTTAAATTCTCCCTGTCCTTCATCTACTTTTAGCCCTTGCAATACTACATTATTTCTTCTCTTCTCATTTTCCATTCTTTCTATTCTATCCTCTATATTACACATATTCATTTTAATTTGACTATTCTCCACTTTCAGGTCATTACTTTCTTTTTTCAGCTTCTCAGTTTCATTTCTATATTCCTTTTGTTCTTCCCTCATTTCTGGTATTTCTTTTGTTAGACTCTTCATTGATGCTCTCATTGTCTTCATCATTTCCATTATCATCTCAACATTTTCCTCAAGTTTTTTCTGTATTTTTGCAGGCGACCTGGCCATTCTTTTGCTTTTTCTGAAGATATTTTCATTGTCTTCCTCTTCTTCAACTCTTTCTCCTTTCCTTTTCCTGTCCTCAGAGCTGTACTCGTCACTATCCATTTTCTTGTTTTTATTTCCCTTTAATACGTTCTTACTCCTGTTCTGTATTGTGTATATTAAAGAATATGTATAATTTTAAATTTTAAATGTAGAACATTTATTGAATACAAGGCTAGTCTAATTCCGATAACGTCGTAAAATCTTTTCACCGCGAAAAAAGTCCGACTCCGGTCAACCCGTCGCAGGCCTGACTTTTATCGGTGTTATTTACTTATTTTAATTATTTCCTTTTATTCTATTCCGTTTTGCATCCAATTTAATCTCTATTTACCTTGTTTAACTGCAGGTCGATTGTTATACTTTCTTGCTCTGCTTTATTCACCTTTTAACACTTTTAATTAGGTACTCTAAAAATTAATTTTACTTCTTTATTTTGTACAATCCCACTTTGTACTTATGTGTAACAATTTGTGCAACGGTTCTGCGACCGTTGCTTTCCCATTCAAAAAATTGTGATAAAAATTCAGCATTCCCAAAAATGCTTGGAGTTCCTGCTTATTTTTTGGGGATGGAGCACTCTTGATAGCTTCTACTTTATCTTTGGTTGGACGCAGTCCCTTAGAATCCAATTTAAACCCCAGAAAGTTTAGTTCCTGTACTACGAATACACATTTTTCCTTTTTAAGACACAATCCATCTTCTTGAAACCGTTTGAATAGTTTTTCAAGTCGAACAGCTAACTGTTCTTCTGAATCGCCAGCTACTAGTACATCATCAAAGTATGGAAATACCCCAGATATCCCACTTAGCCTGCAATTCATAAATTTCTGGAATATTTGAGGGGCAACGCTCAGTCCAAATTGTAATCGTTTAACTCGAAACGGACCCTTATGGGTGCCTAATTATCGTTTGGGCGTCTGCAGATTTATGGTCAACTAATAATTGTTGGTAAGCCTGCGCTAAATCTTGCCACCTCCTAATGAACTCAAAATGGTGTTAACAGCAGGAATTGGGTATACGTCAGTACGTGGGGCCTTATTTAAGGTTTGATTATAATCACCACATATTCTGATCTTGAATCGGCCTTAAATGCTGGTACTATATTGGTGTGCACCAACGTGGATGTGCTATAGGTTCTAAAATACAATACCCTGCATGCACAACTTCTCTAATTCACTTTCAATTTTGGGCATTAGAGCAAACGGTACCCGTCTAGCTTTACACAGAATAGGCCGTACATTCTCATCAATAGGTACGTTAACAGAAGGACCTTTGTACATACCCAATTCATCTTTAAAAATGTCTGAGTACCTGCTCAACACTCCTGCTATAGAAGGTGTTATCGACTGATGATAAACTCCTGTCATTCCAATTTTTAATGCGGTAAACCAATTTCTTCCCAATAAACTGCTACGGTTACCCTCGATCGCTGTAAGAGGCAATTTTGCACAACGCCCTTGCATGAACTACGTCCACCACACAAGTTCCAACCCATTTAATAACATTCCCTTGATAGTCTTTCAAAGTGACCTTTGCACTTGTCAGTTCTGGCCTGCGCTGTCCGAACACTCTTTTAAATGTTTCGAAAACCATTAACGATACTCCCGCACCAGAATCGACTTCCATGCAACACTTTTGTCCGTTTAACAACACTGCTACTTTCATTGTACTTGCCTAAGGCGACAATTTGTTGTCATCCTTTACTTTAAAGATTTCTACATACTCATCTTCAGCACTATCTGATACTGTCACAACATTGGTATTACCTTGTTTGCGTTTATTCTTGTACAAGCATGCCTTTTCTATGTGACCCATTTTCTTACTAAACCTGCATTCTTCATTACGAAATCTACAAGAATCAGGAGGATGCTTACCCCCACATCTAAAACATGACCTCATATTATTTAGGTTCTGTGAACTTCCATTTTGGTATTTCTGTTGTCGGTGATTTTGGTTTTTATTGTCATTTCCAACTTGACTGAACGAACCCGAACGCCCTCTATCGAGAGAGGTTTTATATCTGTGTGCTACTGCTACCTGTTTTACTGGCGCTTCATGATTGTTTCGAATTTCAGACGTATTTAACTCAGCAATCTCGGATGGCGTTGCTGTTTCTAATGCTGTTTTGTAGGTTAGATCCTTTTCTGCTAGTAATCGCCGTTGTAAAGCTTCATTGCGAACACCGCATACTAATCTGTCGCATTGTCGCGTAACAATGTTTCCAAGGTACCTGCCGTAAAATAAAATTACACTGTTCAGCTATTTTTCTCAATTCCGACACATACACTGCAATCGTTTCGCCTTGTTTTTGGTCGCGTTTATGAAACCGAAATCTCTGTACCTACTATCTTAGACGGTTTTGACGCGAAATGAACTTTCAAGGTTACAAGTTACAAGCAACTCGGCGTATGTTTTTGAACCCGGCGTGGCTGGCGCTACCAATGAATGTACGATCCCATATGTTTTTGTGCCACATACAGTTAAGAGAACTGCTCTTTTCTTCTCATCTTCTATTATTTCATTTGCCTGTAAATAAAAGTTGAAGCGTTCAGCATATACTTCCCAGTTTGCAGCTTCTTTTGGATCGAATTCTCCAATGTTTCCTAAAGCAACTGAAGCCATTTTGTCTCTCCTCCACTTTTCGTTCGAAACTTCTTTGGTTGCACGAATTTGGAGTTAATCCAGTTTAACCTCGTTGCCAAATGTTATGAATATAATAATAACTAGCCCGCTTATGTTTATATTAATTTATTACTATCGCTTACAACGCACACTACCTACATATGCAAAACCAGGGCTTCCACAAAATATTTATTTAAAAAAAGTGAAATAGTGAATATTTTTCCACAAAAAAGTGAGGAAGTGAATATAAAATGAACAAAAAGCGAATAAAGTGAACATTATTTCAAAACTTTATTTCCACCGAATACATAGTACCTTTGATAGTACTAAATAAAAGTTGTTATAATATCGGTTTCTTAGCAAAATAAGTGGTTATGATGGAATTCTTTTTTTTTTCAAGAATGCCCATTCTCTTCTCTGATTCTTGCTCTTGTTTTCGTAGAGACATAGCACCATCTATTAATCCTTGGGCGATTTGAGCAATTCGAAGTTCTTGATCCATTAAAGCAGCTTTTAATCTGTTGTTGGCATTAACAAGAAGTTCATCGGCACTTCTTTGCTGATCAACTTTTACCTACTGTTTTAAC
This sequence comes from Melanotus villosus, assembly GCA_963082815.1. Taxonomy (NCBI): domain Eukaryota; kingdom Metazoa; phylum Arthropoda; class Insecta; order Coleoptera; family Elateridae; genus Melanotus; species Melanotus villosus. Next base: position 18,878,213 of record OY720427.1, read on the forward strand.
TTCCTCCATTTCACTGTTAATGTTAACAATAGTTTTTTTATTTAATTCCAGTTCTTCAGCTGCCTTAATTTATAATCCTTTATAGAAGATTCTTCTTTGTTTAGTCTTTGTTTTTCTTCTGCGATTCTCTTCTGCTCTGTAAAATAGTGTTCGTAACTACTTCTTGCTGATCTACCCAATTTTAACAGCACTGCAGTAATAGATACAAAATCGGGCCAGTTGTAGTATAATTTCAAACCATGCACAATGTTAATTTTTGCGTTTAGGTTTCTTTCAGGCATGGCAGTTTGATGTTCTCCAAGAAGAAGCTTGGATCTATTAAAACCTCTTTCCACTTCTGCATTTCCATGCGACACACATAAACAGGAAAAAATAAATTTTGCCAATGAACCAGATGGGACATCTTTTAAAATATTAGACCAGTATTCGTCAATTCTCATCTTGTCTGGTTCATAAACCGGTTGCTTTGGTACATTTATCTATCTGTATCAGCCGAAATTCATCAATAATATCTATTTCTTTTGTAATTGCGAATTTCAATTGTTTGAGAATATTTTCAATTCTATTAACACTTTTTTCATTACTTATTTCAGAAGGATTTAAAAATCTGAAATCTTCTAATACACCGTATACAAGACCTGTCTTTTCTAAAATATGTTTCCCAGCTGCTTTAAAGTGTTCTCTTACGTACCTTAAAAACAACAACTTATTTCTCGCACTGTATGTAGGATCAATTTTCGAGCACTTTACATCGTTAATATTCATTAAGTTATTGTTCTTGAATAGGTCGGCTAGTTTGTTAGGGTTCAAATTTTTGCAAATTCGAGAAGCTATAAGTAGACATAATTCTTTGAGATGCTTATAGAGAGCATGAATAAGGGGTTCATCATTCTGAAACAACAATGTAAATTTTGTAAATATACTTGCACTTTCTATAACCAATTGAATTTGTCCAGTCATATTGCTTTAAATATGCTACAATCGTTTCAGATCTCTTTGATTTCACGAATGTAGTTTTTTTTTTGTAGGTATTTAATTAAGAAAATATTTGACAATAGCTGGCTACTGGTTACTGTTCCAGCAAGCTCTCTGTAGCTGGTAACATAGTCAACCACCGAGTAGCACAGTGTTTTATAAATTTATTTTAGGAAATGTTTTCTTTTATTTGAATTGTTTTGTAGCCCTCGACTCTTGCAGGCCAGCCATCGAAATAATACTATATTTGAATAATTAGATCATCACCAGAACTCCTTAATACCTTTCAGAAATGCATTATGTAACGTATAGATGTTGCACGACCCTAAGTCCATTAATCCCCACCCTCGCTCTTGCTTTAATTTTTCACACATCAATCTTTTTTATTCGCATTTGGCCCATCTGAACCAAGCATTACAAAATTAGATACTGACAAATCTGCATTGTACATCGCTTTGTTGACAAATACAACAATAGTTTTGGCATCAGCATATGAGATAAAAAAAGTTTGTAAATGAGCTGTAAGTATTCTTTTTTGTGAGGATGAAAAATATCTCACTAATATTTGCAGTTCCTTAACTTTTCCTGCGTTCACTGTCTCGTCATACATTATTGTATAATTCCAATCACCTAGATCTTTTAACATCGCTGTTCTGAAGTATGGCCCTAACGTAGGGCTGCCATAGATGTCGCGACGCCACCGGGACGTTTGTGATGGAGAGTAGGAAGAATTGAAGAACTCATTATTATAGTACCTATTGCTTTATTCAACTAAAATTACAAAGTTACAAAACTTCGGTAAACAAAAAACTCTCAAGCAAACTATAAGTATAAAAAAAATAGTAACATAAAATATTCAAAAATCAACTGTTAAACTATAGTCGCTTGTGAAACAGGGACAACTGACTTGCCGACCGGGACATCTGGACACAGCTCGTTAAACCGAGACATGTCCCGGTCTACCGAGACATGTCCCGGTCTACCGGGACGTATGGCAGCCCTACCCTAACGCCTTCGTTACTAAATATCCACATTTAGTTCTCGCTAATTTAAATTTGTTAGCAACTTCATTATCAGGAAACATGATACGAAATAAGTCCCCCAGTTGATCACAAGAAGCAGCGACCCAGTTCTCATGAACAGTTTTAATGACCCATAATAGTTCTGCCTTTAAAACGGAATCACCACTAAAAGTCATACCTATGGTAGTTCGATTTTGTTGATGAATGTTTATAGTGTCACTATTTACTGAATCAAAATATTAGCAAATTTTAAAAAAAAGACAAACCTTTACTGCGCACTGATATAATTTTACAGCAGAGCCTGCAAAATACTTCATGTTTTGTTTTGTCGAACACCACTCTTCAATCAAATGTCCAGGTCTTTCATAATCTTTTCGTTGCATCCAAGCATCGTGCGTCAGACAATTTCGTAAAGCCATTTTTTTAAGTAGTCTTTTAACAATTTTATTATTCAATATACTGTAACGGTTTTAAAACGTTTAGTTAAAACTTCGGTGTGTGGTGTGAATTATTTATTGACAAATATTAAAATTATTAAACAACGAAGAAATACGAAATAACAACTTAACACTAATATTAATTCTAATCCGAAACGGCGAAACACTAACTAATTTATTTATACAGTCTATAGTCTATTAAACTTATATTTACGAACGTTCACTACGCGTTATCTTTTGCACATTATTTATTTTCACCGACGCGCACTTGTCTGTAGGCTTTTGTCGAACTAACTGCGATTCGCTACGAACGCGCGCTGTTTATATCCGAGCGCGAACTTCCAGTTAAATCTAGTTTATTCTATGCGCGTCTAGCAATATCGATCGCGCCAAGAAACTTCCATTGGCGGCCCACGTTCTATCGCGCACGTGTTCTTCGCGACAGCTGGCGGGTTCGCTACACTGCCCCTTTCTTCAAGTCTGTTCTGTCCCAGAACAGGTTTTGCTCCTTGATTTCTGAAGGACGGATCATGACGGTATCGGCATTGTTATCCTCTTCTGCATGTGCCACTGCGGTAGAAGTAACAGTATACACTCCTCTTCGGTTTAGGTGCGGCTTTCAAATAAAAACTGCAGACCAGGACAGCCACACCAGAGTTCTTGAAGACAACTTCCAGCATGTTTCGTACGATTCTCCAATCTAACCAATCCAGCCCACAGCCGAGTTTAGGGAATGCCAACTTCTTAATGCCCTTGGCGATCAGGCACTTCTTCAAATCCCATAGAGCATTCCAGAGGTCTCCATTATCCGGTTTCTGGAACTGTTTCGTAACCAAATAATAAACGAACCGTTGTTGATCTGTGAGATGTAAGGTTTTGCCGACCGTGGGGTTCTGTCTTTGGAGCTCGTCTAGTCGCCCAAACTTCCTCTTAAATACAACCGCAATTTCCCTTCCTAAATGAATGTCCTTGGTCGGCTTTCTGCGAGCTCCATTCTTCTGACCTCGTCTTCAACATCCAGGGTTCTGCTATTACTTCCCTCATATGGTGCCAAACGATTGGAATGTACCACCTTTGGTTTTCCTTTGGATAGTTTCTGAATGCGATAGATCACGTCGTTTAATCGTTTCTTTACTTGATACGGACCTTCCCAATTCCGTTGTAGCTTCGGTTGACGCCTCTGCGGGTTGTACAGTCAAACCAAATCTCCAGGCTGAAATCCGCCTTCTCGAGTCCTTACGTCGTAGGAATTCTTCATCCGGTCGCTAGCAATCTGGGTATTTCCGCGGGCCCAATCGTGGATGTCATTCAACTTTATTTTTAATTTACTCATGTAATCATCACCTGCTACCTCTTGTTCCGCAGGCGGACATCCAAATTTGAGGTCGAGGTTTCGTGAACTGCTGCGTGATTGGCCATTAAGAACAGATGCAAGTATTGATTCCAGTCTCGTTGATGGTCAGATACAACTTTAGCCAAATATTTGTCCATGATCCGGTTCATTTGCTCCACCATTCCATCGGACTGCGGGTTTAGCGGAGTAGTTCGAGTCTTACCGATGCTCAATAATCGGCAAACATTTCCGAAGAGTGCAGATTCAAAATTACGGCCTTGATCCGAATGTAGTTCCAAGGGTACACCAAAGCGGCCGAAGAACTCCTTAACTAGCACTTCGGCGACCGTCGCGGCTTGCTGATTTGGTAGTGCATATGCTTCCATTCATTTGGTGAAATAATCCATTGCTACTAAGTATCCGTCGTACCGCATGGACGTGTCTGCAGTCGTGAGCAGAAAGTTTGGTAAATTTGGTGGAATTGTTGAATATTGTGATAAACTCTAATTCTTTACATTGATAGGCAACGTACAAGTGTTATTGAGAAAGATAAAAGAAAGAAAAAACGTTACAGCAAACAAAAATTCAATATACTTGGTTTTGCCCGGTATTGGTGAACGTTGCTCGGGTTATCGGTAAGCATTCGTGTCCTCGGTGATATCAAAATGGACCGTTGCACCAGAAATAAAAGTGCCAATGTCAGCAATGAAAATTTCGCTGAACTAAAAATTGACGCAGCAGATATTAGGAAAATGTTTGTAACCATAAACAGTAAACTTGAGTCCATTGAAAAAAATCAGTTTTTGATAAACAATGATATAAAAGAAATTAATAGTTCATTATCCTTTCTGAATGAATAATATGATGATCTCTTAGCGATCGTAAATGGACATAATGAACAAATAAAAACCGTAACACAAGAATTAAATGCTTATAAAAATAACCAAACAGTTATGCATGAGTTAACAGACAGATTGCCTGAATTGGATCAATATGCAAGTAACAGGAACGTGGAAATTTTTGGAGTTGCCGAACATCCAGGAGAAGATTGTAAAGCCATAATCGAATTTATAGCACTACAACTACAACTTGAAATAACCAAAGCAGATATAGAAATTGCTCATCGCCTCCTGAACGGTAATAGTTATTTTCGTATCAAGTGTCGAAAGTAGCAAATATCAAGCGAGTGTTTATAAATAGATATACGAGTGCGGAGCGTAGCGGAGCACGAGTAGAAATATTTATAAACACGAGCGGAGATATTTGACTTTCGAACGAGTTACGAACACTATTTTTCCCACGACCAAAAATGTACATGTCAAAAAGTAACACTGACAGTTCAGGTAAAACGACCGTCATTTTTTGTTTTGAAGCGGCCGCAGCTTCCTATTATTGCGCAAACTGTGCGATATATCCCTATACGTGTTCATATCGCACGGGTTGTTCATTTGTTTTGCGAAAGTCAATCGCACGGGTGATATTGGCAACTTTCGCGCCTAGTTTGTTGTGCGTTAGGAGCGACTTTCTTATATGGTCGTGGGAAAACATAATACTCCACTCACAATAGTAGCGCAGTTTCATTCCAGAATTAAACGTGATTTTTTGGTTAGCCAAAAAGCACTAGTAGTTACTGAGAATAAATTATCAGGAATGCAAATGGGAACCAAGATATTTATTAACGAACACTTAACGCCTAATAATAAAAAAAACCTTTTTGCGAAAACAAAACAAGAAGCAAAAGAAAAAGGGTATAAGTGTGTCTGATACAGGAATGGAAGAATCTTTGCGAGAAAACTATCAGACTCTCAGGTTACCCGTATTAATAATATTGAAGATATTCGTACAAAAATAGTATAAGTTAAAAAGAATAAGGTATTTGTCGGTTTTTGTAACGATGCCTGCATGCCTATATTATGTAAGTAAATATTGTTATGTAATCGAAGTGATTACATTTACTTTTAAAATTTATATTGTGTAAACTAAGTACTTCAAAGTAACTGTAAGTGTGTATGTGTGTTTGTGTAAACTTACATGAAATCAAATATTAAGATGAACTCAATATCTGAAATAATTTCTGTAAAATAAACATACACAGCAAACAAATTCAAACCAAAATACATGAATATTAATTCACAACAATAAAACAAATTTAAATACTCGAAATGAATTCTTGACAGTGTAAAAATTGCACTATTATAAAGGTTGAAATTTTCGTTTTGTTAGTATTTACAATTTGAATCAAGTACGTTTGTTAGTATTATAATAAATCAAGTACGTTCAAATAATTGTAATTGTTTTAGTTCACTAATAAATGTCAGTTCGTTTTCGGGTGACGTGTTTTTTATTGTGTCGGCTTCATTATCCCCAACAGGTTATGGACTCAGAAATAACGAAGACACAAAAACAATAAAAAGTCATCTCGCGTAAAAGTCGAAACGTGGCGTATTACAAAAATCGAGTGTCGCGACGAATGAAGTGTCAATTCGAGTCGCGCATACGAAGTACGAACGTAACCTTATTTTTTTTTCGAGAACGTGATACGATATCGGGATGGCGCAAGGAAATATTTTTAACTCCAGCCGAATCGAAACGTTGACAAGAGACAATTACGATACTTGGCGAATTCAGGTCGAAGCATTACTCGTGAGAACGGATATGTGGGATTATGTTTCCGGAATAAGGGTTAAACCCGAAGTCGTAGGCGAAGGCGAGGAACGCAACAGACTACAAGTGGAACATAACACCTGGATATCTCAAGACCGAAAAGCCAAAGCAGATCTCGTTCTTGCCATCGGCCCGCCGGAATTGAAGCAGATCCGAGGATGCGAAACGTCACACCAAATATGCGTAAAACTCGAGCAAACCTACGCGTCGAAAGGTCCCGCACGTAAGGCAACTTTATTAAAACAATTAATTCAGCACAGAATGACAGATGAAGGTGACGTAAGAGAGCATTTGTCGAAATATTTTGACACCGTTGATAAATTGAACGCCATGGACGTCGAAATCAACGGCGATCTACTCACGATCATGCTTCTCTATAGTTTACCGAATAGCTTCGAGAATTTCAGATGTGCGATTGAGACGAGGGACACGCTACCAGACGCCAAATCTTTGAAGATCAAAATAACGGAAGAAAGCGATGCCAGGAAAAGGAAAGTCGACGATTCCGACTCCGGAGCAATGTTCGTGAACCGACAAAAGGGTTCTATCAAAAACGTGCAAAAATCGCAGTCAAAATTCAATTCACAAAGCAAAAGATATAAATGCGGTTATTGTAAAAAGGTTAGTCACAAAGAAGCCGACTGTTTTTTCAAGAAGAAGCAAAAAGAGAAGGAAAAAGAGGAAAAAGGCAACCTAGTCGGCGAAACCTTTTACGGTAAAAACGATGAAGGCGCGGCTCAATCATCCAAGACTCAAAAGTGGTGTTTGGATAGCGGCTTCACCTCCCATTTATGCAACGACAAAATTTATTTTCAGGACCCAAAGGTTACAAATAGCAAGATTAAACTCGCTAGTTCCGCAACTGCAAGTGTGAAGGCACGAGGAAATGTGACTATGACTGTCAGCAATGGTGCAGATAACAAGAAGATTAGACTCGAGAATACTTTGTTCGTTCCGGAGCTGAGAACTAACCTCATGTCAGTGGCGAAAATTGTGGACAAGGATCACGAGGTTATATTCAGAAAACACGAAGCCGTTATTCAAGATTATAAAGGCAACGTGAAGATGATCGCTGACCGCAACGGTGACCTTTTCTACGTACGCAAAGGATTCGACGAAACGCAAATCGCAACAAGCACCGATCAGTCCTCGGCGGAGGTTTGGCATGGCCGATTCGGACACCTCAATTATGCAGATCTGGAAGCAATGCGAAACCACGTGACCGGTCTACAACTGGAAAAAATCGAAAGTCTACGCAAATGCAAAACTTGTATCGCCGGTAAGTTATCCAGCCAGCAATTCCCCAAAGGAGGCGTTAGGTCATCGAAGCCCCTAGAGATCGTACATACGGACTTGTGCGGCCCGATGAGATCTGAATCAATTGGTGGCGCACGATACTTCATGACGATTACAGACGATTTCACTCGTTACACGGACGTCTATTTTTTGAAGAACAAAAGCGATGCCGCGACAAAATTCATCGAATATGTCAACTTCGCCGAGAAGCAGACAGGATTCAAGGTACAAGCGGTTCAGTCCGACAATGGGACCGAATATTGTAACGAGAAGTTGGACTCCTTCTTCAAAAGGGAAGGAATTCGACGCAGACTCACTACGGTATACACACCTCAACAAAATGGGATAGCCGAACGCAAGAATCGAACACTTGTTGAAGCAGCCAGATGCATGCTCATAGATTCTGGTCTTCCACCATCATTTTGGGCAGAGGCCATCGCGACGGCGAATCATATCCGTAACAGATGTGTAACGAAGAGCCTGGACAGCGGCACGCCCTTCGAGAAATTGACAGGAAGAAAGCCTAATGTTACTTATTTCCGTACTTTTGGCCGTAAAGCTTTTGTTTTAGATAAAAGCCCAAACAAAGGGAAATTCGAACCCAAGGACAAAGAGGGAATCTTCGTGGGTTACTCCACGGAATCGAAGGCGTATCGTGTACGGGTCCCAAACGATAGAAAAATTTACGTCAGCAGGAACGTGAAATTCCTTGACGAGTTTGACACGAAGAACGAGTATCAGGACATCGTGTCTAACAATACCGAAAATGGCAGGTTCAAAATTTTGGACAACGATCTCACCTCCAAGTCTAGAGTGATCAAAGTCGGAATTGACTGGAATCGTCCTACTGAGAAGGAGGATCAGGCTGCACCCGAAGAAGATGACGCCGAGGAACCTGGAATGCCTATCCAAGATGTATCCGTACCTAGGAGGGCCCCTGGGAGGCCAAAGCTGATTCGAACCGGTAAGCGAGGACGACCAGCGAAACAGTATCATATGGTTACCAACAAGGAGACATGCGAGACGAATGAAGACGTTCCTGAGGATCATTCGACAATCACGCAGGAGGATGAGAGCGGCGAAGAATGGTTCGGCGCCATGTCCGGGATGTGCACTGCCGAGATAACACTCGAGGAAGCCATCAACGGGGACGACCGTGAAGAGTGGAAAGATGCGATCTACGAAGAGATGAAGAACCTGGGGGTGGTGGGAAAGGACACATGGGAAATTGTGGAAAAGCCAGTAGATGCAAGGATTGTCGGGTCAAGGATGGTCTTGCGTAACAAACAGGGACCTGACGGGAGTCTGGAACGACGCAAAGCTAGACTTGTCGCCAGAGGGTTTTCACAACGCCCGGATATAGACTATCACGACATGTTCGCACCGGTGGCTCGATTGACTTCTTTCAGGATCCTGATTGCCCTTTCCGTAGAATTCAACTTGGAAATCATACAATTGGACATAAAATCCGCGTACCTGAACAGCGACATCGACACCACAATCTACGTTTCCAAGCCCGTATTTTTGGAGGAAATGCTTCAGAGGATCATTTGCGAAGAGCCGAATTCCGAACTTGAGAGCAAAGCGATAAAGATGCTTAAAGATCTCAAAGGTCACAACAGAGTGTGCAAACTCAAAAAGGCACTCTACGGCCTCAAGCAAGCTGGACGTCAGTGGTATAATGAGTTATCCCGAATTATGCGCGGAATGAACCTGACGCCAACAAAATCCGATCCGTGCGTTTTCCTCGACACTCTTAAACATGACTCGAAGACAATCGCTCTTATTTACGTGGACGACATAGTCATTGCCTCGAACGATCCAGGAAGACTCAACCAAATCAAAGCAGAATTATCTCGAAACTTTGAGGTCAAGGACCTCGGCCGGTTGAAGTACTGCCTGGGGATCGAGGCACATCACGAACAGGACAAAATCACACTATCCCAAAGCGGGTACATCCACGAAATCCTATCGAAGTTCAACATGGTGGAGTGCAAACCAGTACGGACGCCGCTCGCCACTGGAACGAAGATGACAAAGGGCGATGAATCGGACAAGATGGGTGATTACCATTATCGGGAACTCACCGGAGCCTTGATGTATCTGGCGGTCGGCACGCGACCCGTCATCGCACATGTGGTCAGCGCACTTTGTCAGTTTAATGATTGTTACAATGACAGTCATTGGGCGGCTGCAAAACGGGTACTTAGGTACTTGAAGGGAACATCAGACCTCGGCCTAGTCTACACCAAGCAAGGCGAACATTTAGTCGGTTACGTAGACGCAGACTGGGGTAACTGTGTCATCGACAGGAGATCCTACACAGGTCAAGTTTTCCTTCTATCAGGCGCTGCAGTTTCATGGTGTTCAAGGAAGCAACGCACCGTTGCATTATCTTCAACGGAAGCAGAATATCTGGGGATCACGGACGCAACGAAAGAAGCAGTTCATCTCATGCAGCTCCTGAAGGAACTGGGTTACAAGGATCTAGCCAGAGCAGTACTGTTCAACGACAATCAAGGTGCAGGACAGCTCGCAGCCAATCCCGTGCGTCATTCACGCACCAAACGCATCGACATTAGATGTCATTACATTCGAGAAGTTTTATCCACCAAGCCTTTAAAACTGGATTATATTCCGACGGAGAAGATGGCAGCAGACGTTTTGACGAAAGCGCTACCTTCACCGAAACACGATTTTTGCAGAGAAGCGTTGGGCCTCCTCCCTATTAGCGACATCGAAGATTAAAAATTGAGGGAGAGTGTTAGTATTTACAATTTGAATCAAGTACGTTTGTTAGTATTATAATAAATCAAGTAAGTTCAAATAATTGTAATTGTTTTAGTTCACTAATAAATGTCAGTTCGTTTTCGGGTGACGTGTTTTTTATTGTGTCGGCTTCATTATCCCCAACACTTTTTAAAACAAATAATATTAAATATCACTTTTACAAATGTTGACATTGAAAAGTTAAAAAATGAAGAAATGAAAACAAAAAAAATAGAATATCTGTTAAAACTAAATTCGACTTAGCTTAAATACTCTGAAGATTCCAGGGTTTTCTTATGTACGCGCGATAAGGCAACATCGAATTGAAGGACTCCAACGTAGTTGAACTCGTGCGGTTGAAAACAGCTGTTCGTCTCGTTCACAACTTTTTGTTCCATTAAATGTTCCAACAGGTAAGTCTTTATTTTCTTTTTTTTTATATCACTTATTTAAACACTTTAATTTCTTTGTCCATTAATTACTTTTATTTCGTTATGGTTATTTTGTTTTGTGTGTTTCAGGTTCAGTTATGTGAGTTAAATTTAACCTCACTTTAATCGACGTGAATGAAAAACACAACTTTTAATTAACTTGAAATAAAATGGGTTTTATTCACACAAATATTGTTAAGCATAACAATTAATTAAACAATTTGTTTAAATTTTTTTTAAACCTACAAGAATAGCAGGGCTCAGTAAAACTTGTTTAGATCACTTATTTATAAAAACTGCCACAAATAGGAATTCTATACTTTCAGCAATCTTTATGTTTAAAATTACAGATCATTGTCCTATATTCTGTCAACTAAATTAATGTATCAGTAAACAATGATAAGATTAGTAATAAAAATAATCGTATTCGAAAAATTATTACCTACATTAAACTTAATCAAAAATTAGAAAATATAAACTGGGATGAGGTATTAAATAAAAATATGACGAATCATTTGAAAAACTAGTTAACATTATTAAAACCGAAGCAAAAAATTTCACTACTGAAAAGTAATTTAACAATAAAACGAGAAAAAGACATACATGGATAATACAAGGAGTTATAAATGCAATAAATACTAGAGATCGACACTATAAACAAACCATTTAAAATCCAAATAACGAAAACGTAAAACATAATTACGAAATATAATTCCTGTACTAATAAAACGACTGAAAACACAGTATTATCAACAAAAAATTTCAGCTTGTAGTAATAACACAAAGCTGTTATGGGAAACTGCCAAACGTTCAATTAATATGGAAATACAAAATAGAAAACCTCCTTGTGATATATTACCTGATGATTTTAATAATTTTTTCGCAGATATTGGACAAAAGCTTGCCGATGGAATTAATGTTAACAAAAATGTACAAAACAATATGTTAAATAAAATTAACTTTATTAATACCTAATTCATTTTTCTTTGGTCCCACTACGCCTGTTGAAGTAAATAATTATATAAAACAGTTAAAAGATAGAAAGGCACCCGGATATGATGAAATTAGTTCTGAATTACTAAAGAAAATTGCTGAAAGTATTACTTCTCCCTTATACCAGTTGTTTAATGAATGGTTTTCACAATGTTATTTTCCTAAATGTTTAAAAATAACTGTAATTACTCCTATTTTAAAAGGCGGTTCTAGCGAAAATAAAAATAATTACCGTTCTATTTCACTCATTAGTAGCACAGCAAAAATTTTAGAAAAAATAATTAAAAAACAACTTTTATCATTTTTTTGTAGTAATAAAATTTTATCTTTAAATCAATACGGTTTTATACAAAATAAAAGTACAGAAAGTGCTATAATGGCGTTGACCAATAAAATCTATTCCGATCTCGATAATTCTAAACCATGCTTAGTTATCTTTCTAGATTTAAGAAAGGCATTTGATACAGTAAATCACCAATTGTTGTTAAAAAAGCTTGAAATCATAGGGATACGAGGAATGGCACATAAAATGTTTACATCTTACCTTTCAAATAGAACACAAGCGGTAAAGGTTGGCGGCATAAATAGTAAGGATACCTCAAGGAACGGTGCTGGGTCCTTTATTATTCTTAGTGTATATAAATGATCTGCAGAGCGCGGAAAAGTATGCACTATAAAATCGAGAAATATGCATTTTATATGCGGTTAAAATTAAGCAAAATATGCTCCTTCATATGCAATTATAGACAAATATATGCTGTCACTACCTAAAAATTGACACTATAAATATATGCACTGAAAAATCGCATACGAAATTTATATATTTATTTAAATTTCTATATTCATACAAAACCACTTTTGTTACATTTAATATTTATTCTAATACGCAATGCCCTTACTCAAAAATAAAAATTCACGAAGCTAATTGTAGTAATGCCAACTGTAATTGTAAAAACATTAATTCAGTATACTCTACTAAATATCTCGGTATATAACAATAGACCAGCATTCAAGATGGGACATACACATAAAAAATTTAGGTAATAAGTTAAGGAAAACCTTTTATATTTTTAAAAGACTTAGAAGTATTGTATCCTTAAAAATATTAAAATTTTTTTACTGTGCTTGAATCGAATCGGTTTTGAATTACGGAATAATCGGGTGGGGTGGTATCTATAATACTTCAAATAAAACAAAAGATTATATCTAAAATAATGCTTAAAAACCCTTGAGATATTCAACACATCATATAATGCTGGAATCTAAATTATTACCCGTCACTAAACTATACGTATTAGCAATTCTTAAATATATTTATAAAAACCCGGATTGTATAACAAGAATTAGTCATACATATGGTACAAGAAGTAATAAACAAGTAATGGCACAATTATCTAAACAAAATAAAACAATTGGACAACAGACCTTTTCATATGGTTCCAAGAATTTATAACAAATTTCAACAATATACTTTACAAAACAATGTTACATTAACAAAATATAAATTTAACAAAATCGTGAAAAACTGGTTATTGCAAATACCCGAGTATGAAATGACAGAAATTCTACAGTACTAAAATAACTTATAATTTGGACTTTTTAAGTAATGCTGCATAATTCTGTTCCTTTTGGTACTTCTTCATGCGGTCAAAACAACCTTAAAAACCGCACCCAAACTGTTTATCGGTTTCAGTGGTCCATGTTTTCCCACAGGAAAAGTACGTTGGTTGCCTAAGTGTGAGTGTGTATAAATTAAACCTTCGAAATCAACTCAAAAATTGGATCATTTCGAGCGAGTTAATTCATCAGAGTAGGAAAACCTGAAGGGCAAAATACAAGGAAATCTAGGATAATCAAACAGGAGCATAACTAAAACAGGTCAGATTAGAGATAGCTGTGAAGTTTCCTAACCTAAGCGAATAGTGATACGAGAATAGTGATAAAGGCTGTAACCTTCACATAATAAAAATTGTTGGTGCCTGGTTTAACACCTTAAGGATAGGGAACACAAATAACATTTCTGTATTAAAAAGGGTAGATGTTGTAGGTGTAGAAAAGTGTGCGTATTATAAGTTAAACTGGAAAACGGCATTTAAGAACTAGAAAAAGCTACTACACTGATAAGGTAGACAACTTTCGAGGAGAGGATCTGGGTTGTGCCTTTTAGCAGCTTAGGCGACGACAGGCAACGAACTCAGACATTAACAATAAAGAAACGGAGATCAGCAAACTAGATAAGCATGAGCGAGAGCTCAGAGGAGAGTAAAAGAGAAAGAGAGGATGATGATTCGGATGTGGATCTTAGAGTGAAAAAGAAAACTAAAAGACAGACTACAAAAAACAGAGGAAAAGTTGGACAAATTGCTAGAAATGATGGAGAAAATATCCCTGAACGTAATTGACGTAAAAAGCGAGCAAAAAGAGAACAACACAGAAATTAGGCGATAGGGTACACCCGCGATAGACGGTAGAAAACTACAATTTATACGAAACTATTTCATTTAAAATACTTCTCTATACTCAAATATGATAAAATAACTACACACTACATCTTAAACTTATAAACAATAAAGTAGATATGAAAACAAAGAAAATAGGTTTTCACCTGGTTGTGAGTTTATCTATTAATTAGTCTGAATTTAGTTTGCATCATAATAAACTTCAATGCTTTCTCTATGAGGTAACATATTGAAATTTTTCACTTGTTGGTTGTTGTAGGTAATAAATGAATTTCTATTGCCGTTTGATAAGTGGGATAATCATTTATACATCAAAAACCCAGTAATAATTATTTTATACTGCTCAGATTTGGTCATCCTCCTAAGTATATATTCTTCTAACCAAAGATACTAATAAAATAAAAAAATTGTAGTTTATAATCAAAAAATTGGGTGAAAATCGTCTTACAAAATAAGCTAGGCCATTATCATAGACAGAGAAACTTAAAAAGAGAGACAGCAAATGTAGTCATCGGTAAGTCAGGTAGAAAACCCCTTGAATAAAACCTCTTATTACAAAGCAGTTTACTGGTAACGGTTTTACGGGAGATAGGAAACTTTTACTAAATATACAAATATACTCGTATGTATGCAAATCAGGTGGACTACTTATTTCAGTAAAATTGTATTTGAAAAGTAGAAACTTAATAATAGTATCTATATACTTCAAAAGTGTTAATAATGCATTATTAATTTAGGTTGCTTAATTTTTGTCATCCCGCTAAATACATAATAAACTTGTTTTTAATCGAAGGCTTTAATTTAAATGCACTAACCCTTATGCAAGCGTGCCTTGTTTTACGACGTAGATGATCGATGGATGATGGATAGATATTATAAAGCCCCCTAGGTCCTTTTGGTGATCTTTTAATTTTTTTTAAAAGTATTATTAGATTAAAACAGGCGTACTGTGGACGTGAAAATGTTTTTCGTCGCCAAATTTTGACCACAAAATGTTTAAAAAAGACACAAATGTAAAGATATATAAATTAGGTAAAAATGTTTTATAATTTGAGGTAGGTTAATTTCAAAAAAATAGAAGCTGAAAGAGAGCGGTAAAAAATAACTCAAGATATCACTTAAATTTATTTATTTGCCAAAATTTACTGTAAATTATGAAAGATAGTGATATAAAATCTAATTAGTATTTGTTTTTATATTTACACTTTGAGTTTTTTCAACTTTTGCGCTTTAATAATTGCTTGTGAATCTCGAACTTGTAGTCCTCGTGGAATACGCGGATCACATAATTCCGGAAGAACACAGTCCAGCCAGAAACTACATAGTTTTGGTAACATTTTGTTCAACCAGAATTCTTCATCTCTTGTTATTTCTACAACTTCTAAATCGACATCTGTATATAGCAAAAAATAACACCTTTCCCTGTTGCAGATATTTAATTGTCCCTGAACTTGATAAAAATAGTTATGGGTTTCTTTTAAGACGAGAGAATTGTCACTGATGCCTAACCGCACGCACAATTTCTTATTTATTTTTGCAGCTTCTTTTATCACTTGGTTTCTAATAGAATAAAGACACTTTACTTCTACTAAAGCATCTTCTTCTATCAAACCATCAGGAGAGGCTCCTAAAAAGGGTTTATTTTCACACATAAAAAATCCACAATAATCTTTGTATTAAATTATGGCAAGACGTAGTTGGTCGTCTTAAACAAATTGTTCCAAAACTGGATGCAGTCAAACGATCTCGACGTACGTCATACCACATATTATTTGAATGCTGTCCTATGGTTTGAATTTGTATGTTTTTAATATCGTCAGAGGTTACTCTCATTTGGACCATTTTTTCACGCATTTTTGTTTGAAGAATATCTTCTGGCAAATCTGGTAAAGCTTCTTGAGCATTTTTACCATAATTTATGTCATTGTCACATGTTAATTTGTGTTTTTTACGTTCATTATTTTTCCGTTGTTCGTTATTATGTAACCGTAAACGTTCTCTTTTTTGACATAGCAGGGAAAGGCGGGAATTTTTTCGCAACGTTAAGTGCCAAGAAGGACCCCCGTTGTATGCCAGTGCGGCACCTAAACATCTTCTCTTATAAGATCCACCTTTAGTATAATCTACCCTCTTGCCACCTGAAAATTTAGCTATCAGTGACATGTATCGTTCTGCATAATTTGTTGTTACATTTCTTCGCAGTCTATCCGCCTTTCTTACAATATTATCAATTGCCTTTTCTACTTCAAAAAATAATTTTGATTGCCGTAAGAAGTCAACGAAATCATCTTCCTCTTCTAGTTGTTTACGATTGCAAACAGCATCCCGACAGTTATTGTGATAGCCAAAAATATGAAATGGAAGATTTTTCAAATCTATTTTCAATGTTGCCACGTTCTCTGCTCGACGTATTGCAATTCGAACAGTCTTTGTAAATCTCGCAATTACATTTTTTAATATTCGGCGTGATTCTATATTGAAGCTAGTAGTTACAGCAATTTTATGTAAATTCGAAGTAAAAGATCGAGTTATGTGGTTAGCACACTCCAGTTTATTTACAGATCTTCCATAAGATACCTTTTGCATCACCTTAGCAAAAATGCTTGAATCTCCATCTCCTATAAGATATTTATATCGTACTCCGTAGTCTTTTTCACTTCTGTTGAAACCTTCTACGATAATGTCTTGCTCCATTGACGTAGCCGGACCTTTATAGTTTAAACAACAGTCATGATTTTTACTAGACTTCATAACACAAGCGTAGCAAAATTTATTTTTAACTCCAACAAAGAGCAGTTTTTTTGTTTTCTCTCCGATAATGCATGCTACGCCAGACATTGAGGAGTATCCATGTCCATAGGACCGTTTGGCCCATCCACCATCAACAATTACACTTATATATGGTACTTCGTCTTCTACGTGGCCTGCAACGATGGCAAGCTTCTTTTCTTCGTCTGCTGCCTTTTTCATTTGAAAACAAAGTTCTGCTTGCCATTGTTCTCCAATTTTTTTTTTCATATTTTGAGAAGGTCTTGCGAGACATACATGGTATATCACAAACTGCAAAAAACTCCTGCGCTTGTGACAAACCCATTCCCACACATAATGTTCCCCATGCAAACGATTCATTTATAGAATGGGTTAAATCTTCAGGGTGAGTGGCGATAAAAATTGTTTCTTCGCACATATTACAAGTATATTGAAATTTTGAACAATTCCCATATCGTTTTTCTTTAATAAATTTCATTTCCCCACCAGTACACCGCAGGTCATGTATTGCCAAAAGTTTTACTTGGCCGATAAAATATTTTACATTGACGACTCGATTTCCTTCCAGAGTTGGTAATTGATTAATATCTTCTCTGTTTATATATTCAATTTCCATATCAGGTAGGTTTTCTTCGATCACACTAGAAAATATTAGTTACATAATAGTATCTAATTAAAATAAAGGTATAACTATTTCTTATGAATTTGCAAATTTTATTTGCGCAAATGCCAATAAATTTGAGTTTTTAAATTTTGATTCGAACAAATATTCGAAAAATGAAATAAACAGTTTACTGATACACTGAAAATGAAAATTACTGAAAGTTCAAGTGCTAAATTATTTAATGTAGCAATGAGAAACAAAACAATAAAAAAAAACACTACACTTTTTAAAGTAGATACGCTGTCACGTGCCAAACGCACACTACGACATTGAATTGGGGATGTCAAATCCGGAATGCACTCGGCTAGACTGCAGTGAAGATGGGTGGTTCGTATCACTGAAATAATACTCAAAAAACACTTATTAACCCTCCAAAAGGGGATGGTCGTAAACGGTAGATAGGGCGCCACCAGGTATAAAATCACCTCAACGATCTAAAAGAAGGAAACCCATCATGGAAGGTTCCCAAGGGCTCGGCAAAAAAAAGGGGTTGTCGTCGTTATAACTGCATCCTGTGCAAGATGTGACTTACCTGAAATTACTCTACTTTACTTCATGCTCGAACTTGAAAGCAGGCTAACACTTTACACATAAATCATAAAACATTGAACGCAAAATATCCTGAAATAAACGGGCAGCACTAAACACAAATTACAACACCAAACTGAATTGACAATGAAATATTTAATGACTTAAAGACACAAAAATGAACAATGAAACATTACGCAAAAGACAATCAAAAATATTACGTTACAACAGATTTATGACTACGAAACTTACTTTACGGGAAGAAGAATTGAGGGGACTGTATTTACGTTAGTTAATGTAAAAATATTCACAAGCTAAGCCCCCTTAATTCCAAACAAAGGAATAGAAAGACACAAATAACACAATAAACAAATTAACAATAAACACCAATAATTTTACATGCAACATAATATAAAACAATAATACTCCACACTTGAAGATACTATTTACTTTCAACTCAAAACGAAGAACATTAACAAAGGGGCCTGCGAGCAAGAGGCAAACGTCGGCAATTAAACTGACGTTGAACACAACGGCAACTGAAGAAAACAGGAGCAGCTTAAAGAAGTAGTTTTACCTGGCGATGTTGATGGTACTTAAAAACCAGGGAGCGACGTGAAACTGGACGGGCTTTTCCTTCGAAGACGGGTGCGGGAACAAGACGAAGAGTAATCCATAAAGTGTAGGTTTTTCCTGATCCCTCACGAGGAGGAAACGTGTAGGCGGCACGACACACTGTCACTTAAACTTCCTCACACACGATTCTATTTCATTCCAGGATTATATTGGCATTCCTCAAGTGGATCCGAACGACGTCGATAATTGTGATTCCTCCACGAGGAAATCACCGGTAGTGGAAGCCTTCCTGGTTCATTATAAGAACCCACCCTTAACTACGATAAATACGGCACCGCGTCTTAGAAGAAGGCGTCTAGCATGGTTGGTAATCTTTCACGCACTGAAGGCACTAAGAAGGCAGAGGGGAGTGGAACGCTCAATTGACACAGTCCGCGTCTCGGGGAATTCCCGGAAAAGTATCTTGACCAGCTGCGTTCGACGGAATACGATGAGATAAGCGTCGCCAACACACGCGTAACATTTAGGTCACCTTAAAATTTGAACAAAGAAAATATTTCACAACGATGCAATTTCGAATGTGACTTTGAAAATTTCGCTGAATTATAATCAAGAACGTGCCAAAATAAGTTGAAATGAAATCAACTGTAGCAAATATGAAATAATCGATACGAAATTTAAAATAAGGTACAGGATCGTACTAAAGAATTTACGAATAAATTTAAAATGACTGAAAAATCCTAAAATAACGTTGAATTACAAAAACACGTGACAACGCTAATATTAGTATAATAACAAAATAGTTTTTATGTTTACGCAATTGTTTCAAGAGAAAAGAATTCTGATTGTAGAATAACCATACTTACTTGTTATAATACGTTACATGGGTATCTTCATCAACATAATCACTTGATAAGCACAGCCGCAACGATTTTTCTCGTTTATCACGAATTCTTTTTGACACAGACGATTTGCCACGTTTTTTACTTCTATAATACGTCCTACCCATTTTACAATAATTTGGATTTTAAAATATCTGTAAACTCTGAGAACCCAGGTATAGAAAGTCGCCGTCCCTTGTAAAATCTACCTAGCTACTGTACCTACTAGAAGTAATTTACGATTACGGTTACCCTCAAGAAAACTAACTTTACGCACGGTACGTAGGTTTTTTTCATATAAAATATGCCGTAGATTTGGTTGCCTACTT
Source organism: Melanotus villosus (assembly GCA_963082815.1). Taxonomy (NCBI): domain Eukaryota; kingdom Metazoa; phylum Arthropoda; class Insecta; order Coleoptera; family Elateridae; genus Melanotus; species Melanotus villosus. The sequence goes on from OY720427.1 coordinate 18,898,339, forward strand.
TACTTTAACCAAAACTCTGGGTGTACCCTATCGCCTTAATAGAGGAAAATACTAAGTTAAACGAGAAGTATGAGACACTTAAACAAGAAAATAATGAAATGAAGATAAAATTACAGACATTAGACAGTAGAATGGAATTTTGGGAGAGGAAAGAACGACGAAATAAAGTGGTAATAACAGGCTTAAAAATAGATACGAGCGACCCTGCTAGGCTAAAAGAAGGAATGATGAATTTGATACAGGAAAAACTAGAAGTACAAGTACCAATAAAATCAGCATATAAGATAGGAGAAAAGGTATGGCTGGTAAGTTTCGAAAATATAGAAGATAAGAAAGAGATAATGGAAAACAAACATAAATTAAGAAACTGGACTGAGGAAAAAGTATTCATACATCATGATCAAACCATCAGAGAAAGGGAAGTGCAGAAGTTTATTAGGAAAAAAGCAGAGGCGGAAAAAAGAGTGGAAAACGAACAAAGATTGGAGATACAACAAACTTACTATAGAAGGGGAAGAATGGAAATGGAGCGAAAAAGCAAATACATTAGAAAAAAGCCTAAAAATAAGCTGCACAGACAAAAACAACCAAAAAAACTGATAAGCGCAAAGGGGGACGGAACAACGGTGACGAAACTGGCTATGAATATGGATACGGAAAATGAACCAAAGAGCAAATATAATAATAACGAAAAAAAAACAGAAAGTAGATAATATAATTAGGATAGAGACTTGGAACGTAAGAGGTACATATGAGGACGGGGCACTAAAAAATCTGGTTGAAGTAATGAAACAATACAAGTGTGAAATATTAGCACTACAAGAAACTAAACAGAAAGGGAAGCATGTTGTTAATATACATAGATGAGTATACTTTCTTCAATAGCGGAGGAGAGAATAGATACTTTGGTGTAGGTTTTCTTATCAGCAAACGTCTAAAGAAATCGGTCGTAGCCTTTGAGGCATTATCAGACAGGATGTGTAGCATAAGAATTAGAGGTAAATACAGGAAGCTAAATATAATAAACGTACATGCCCCGACGGAAGAAAAATCACTAGAAATAAAGACGAGTTTTATACACACTTAGAAGAAATTTACAGTAAACTGCCAAAATACGACATTAAGATGATAATTGGGAATACAACCGCGAAAGTGGATACCTAACTAAGATATGTACAGGAAAACGACAGGCGGCAAAAGTAGGCACAAAGAGAGCAATGAGAATGGAACCATCCTTATAGAATTTGCCATGGAGAATGATTTGAGAATAATGACGATTTACTTTGACCACAAAAATATTCACAAAGAAACGTGGGAAGCTCCAAATGGATCTACAAAGAATCAAATTGATCATATGCTGATCGAAAGGAAACATGCAAGAGCTGTCAAAAATGTTAGGGTGTATAGAGGGGCGGACTCAGACTCGGACCATTCTCTCGCAATAATGAAGGTTCAACAAGAAGAGAGTAGTAACTACACGTTTAAGGAAGTTCAATGTACATAAATTAAAAAACGAGGAATTAGCAGAAAGAATGGGGGAAAAATTTCAACAGAGGGCACAAAAAGGAAATATAGAAGACGAATGGTTACAATTAGAGACTGTAATGACAAGAGTGGCGCAAGACTGTCTAGGAATCAAAGAAAATAAGAATAGTCGTGAATGGTTCAATGAAGAATGCAACGAAGCACTAATAAAGAGAAACACAAAAAGACTGAGATGGATGGAAAACTCAACAGAAAATAGTAGGCAAGAATACCAGCAAGAAAGAAAAAGAGTTAAAAGAATTTACAGGGAAAAGAAACGGGCAAAGATAGAGAAACAACTCGAGGCAATAAAAGAACACTTTACGAACAAATAATTAAGAAACTTTTACGAAGAGAATAAGAAAAGCAAACAACCATTTCTACACATGCTACAGTATTGCAAAGATAAGGATGAGAATTTGATCGTATCCGGTAAATTCCTCGAATGCAATTGCTCGAAATCAATTGGTCGAAATCAATAGCTCGAAAATCAAATTGCTCGAATGTAACTTTTCTCGAAATACAAGTTCCTCGAATAGCAATTTCTCGAAAATGTTTTGCTCGAATTTATGTGGACTTAAATAATGCGTCAATACTAAAACCTTCAAAATCTTTTGTAGTAAGTTGTCAAAGGCAGTATGATGTTCTCGCAACGTCGTTATCGTATTATGTTCTCGCAACGTCGTTATCGCAGGACTGAGTCAGTAAAAATACAAACAAAGGGGTTTTCAACAATACAACAATAGGGTTTTCTTGGAACAGGCAAGTGATTATCACATGAACGTAATTACGGACTATTCATACTCAGGATAATGGGTTTCTTGTTATTACAAATAATGTTAATCTCCAATAGGTGATTATTATCGGAATGCTTAGAAAGCAACTTACTAAGAGAAATAACATATAAACACCCTGCGACCCAAATGAGTTTGTTAGTTCGAAAAAGAAATTTGCAAGTGAACAAGTGAACATGGCGTTAGAGTTCGTATCCAGTGAGAAAGGCAAATCGAAGTTGTGTTTTGAAAGTTTTTTGTTTATCAAAGATAAACAAGTTGATACAAAAATTTATTGGAAGTGCGAGCACTCCAAGAAAATGAAGTGCAAAGCTCGTGTGATTACTCTAAATAACCTTGTGTCGACAAGCAATAACGACCACAACCACAATGCCGACGCAGCGCAGCTGGAAGCCAATAAAGTTATGCAGAAAATAAAGGAAGCTGCAGAAAACACCAGACATCCACCCCAGTTCATTGTGTCCCAAGCTTCTGCTGGCTTGGGAAATGCAGTTGCAGCTAAGTTGCCATCCGTTAACAATATTAATCGGGCCGTTAGAAATGTGAGGGTGAGAAAAAACGTTGCACCGGCAATACCAAGACTTCGGGAGGAGATAATTTCTCCAGAAGAGTTTACAGTTACTGAAAACGGCGACCATTTTCTATTGTACGATTCAGGACCAATAAATGATCGAATTCTCATTTTTTCAACCGCGCGTAACATCAGCCTTCTGGCAACGGCCCAATACTGGTATGCGGACGGTACTTTTAAAGTAGTTCCACCGCTTTTTCTACAACTCTACACCATACACGGAATACAAGACAATGTGGCTATACCTTTAATCTATGCTCTCCTACCAAATAAGACGGAGCAAACCTACTTAACTCTTCTTCGAGAAATAAAAATCTACTTCCCGATGGCGTCGCACAACCACAGACCATCATGACAGATTTTGAAGTAGCAATGATAAATGCCATACGAATTGAGTTCCCGCAAACCGTACATCGTGGATGCTTCTTTCACCTCTGTCAAAGTATTTTCTGCCACATTCAGGAAAACAGCTTAAAACGGGAATACGAGACAAATCCAGAAGTTGCATTGACGTTAAAACTGCTTCCAGCCTTGGCATTCGTTCCAACGCAAGATGTAGTTGATGTTTTTGAGAACCTTTGCGAGCAAAATATTTTTTCCTCTGAACTGCAAGTTATTGTAGACTATTTCGAGGATACGTGGATCGGCCGCCCTCAACGGCGAGGGCGGCAGCGGCGCCCGCCCCTTTTCGCGCTCAACATGTGGAATTGCTTCGATGGTGTACAACATGGACTTCCGAAAACAAACAATTCAGTGGAAGGGTGGCATCGAGGTTTCCAAATGCAACTGTCTGCAGAACACCCAAACATCTGGAAATTTATTTCGGCATTAAAGAGGGAGCAGAGTTTGAACGAATTACGGATAGAACAATATGTCAGCGGTCAACAACCCACCATCAGTCCAAGAATATATCGTGATAGTGCACAGAGACTTTTAAGATTAGTGAATAATTATAGACATGACAGAAATATATATGATTATGTCCGTGGAATAGCACATAACATATCACATTAAAAACATGTGATATTTGTTTTTTATAATTTTTAACTTAATCACATACCTATACCTATTAATAAAGGTAATAATTTGTAATTTGTGTTTTTGTTATATTTGATAGTAACTGATTCGAGTTAAGGCACAACTTTGTTTTTTTCGAGCAACAGATAATCGAGAAATTGCTGTTCGAGAAACTTGTATTTCGAGAAAAGTTACAATCGAGCAGTTGAGTTTCGAGCAACTGATTTCGAGCAATTTGTTTTCGAGCAATTGCATTCGAGCAATTGCATTCGAGCAATTTACCTAGAACCGAATTTGATATGGGAAAAGTCAGAAAAACTAGCGAGATGGGCTGAGCATTTTTCAAAAGTACTAAATGAAGAGGAAACGGAGATATAAGAGAATGCTAATGAGGAGGTTTTGGACAACAGACAGAATGAACAAGTGGAGACCCCAACACAGCAAGAAATAATGGAAGTAATAAGTAATTTGAAGAATAATAAAAGTGCAGGAAGTAACGGAATACCGGCCGAAGTTATAAAACAAGGAGGTGAGCTACTTAAGCTAAGAATATGCAACCTAATAGTAAAGGTGTGGAGCAAGGAGAAAATGCTGGATCCGTGGAATCTAGCTGTTATTTGTCCTATTTTAAAAAAGGGGATAGAATGGACTGCAGAAACTATAGAGGCATTGCACTGTTGGATGTGGGGTACAAAGTACTGGCATAGTATAGAAAACTAATAGTAGCGACAGTTTACCGAATAAGCAGGGCCGATTCTAGCGCATGACGTATGACCGCAGATTTCGGCTAGGAACGTGACGGCTAGTGTTCAGCCTATCTTGGCTTTGCGCAGCTGTAATTTTAGCGCCAATGTCAATGCCACTGTCAAGGTCCCTCGCTTAACGTGTAAAAACTTCAAAAGAACCGCTTGCACTCTTGCAGTGTCGCTACTATTAGTTTTCTATGAAGAAATACCAAACAAACGAAGTGGGAGAATACCAAGGAGGGTTTAAAGAGGGAAGATCTACAATAGATCAAATTTTTACAATTAAAATGATCCAAAATGATACTTATGAATAGAATTTAGCTCTGCATATGTTGTTCATAGATTTCAGGCTTGCTTATGACTCAGTAAGTAGAACCACGTTATATAAAGCCATGAGAAAACTAAAAATTCCTACAAAAATTTTAAATTTAGTGAAAATGACTCTAAGCAACACCGAAAATAAAGTTGCTGTAGAAGGCAGTCTGTCGAACAAGTTTCAGGTCACAAGAGGATTAAGGCAAGGGGACCCGCTCTCTACACAACTTTTCAACTTCGTATTAGAAATAATATTTAGAGAAAGCGGATTATTCACACGAGGATTAATTTACAACTGCAAATACCAATGCATGGCCTACGCGGATGACATTGTGTTGATGGCAAGGACCAGAAGCGGACTGATAAGAATATTTAGACTACTTGAAAAGAATGCAACAAAGTACGGATTACAGATTAACGAAAAATTCTTTGTGGTTGAATTTTGCTGAATATTTCCGCTTCTATTGATGGTAGAGACCTCCGTTTTTTTTGCATTCTCTTCCTCTTTAATTTCTTCATAACGCAATAATAAAATTATTGTATCTTTGCATTTGAAATTTTTGAGATACTTGCAGTTGAAAGCAAGTTTCCACTAAAATGCTCCGAAAATTAAAAAAAAAGTTGGAAAAAAATTTCAAATAATATTTTTAGTAGACAATATTTAGAACTTTAAGAAAACACCGAGTGATTTGAAAAAGAAAATTTCAAACCAAAGATATAACTATTTTTAACCTTGGAGGTTATGTCTTCGCCCCGTAGCCCATCGCCAAAATTAATTGAAACTTCAAAGAATCCATTGTATGTAAAATTAGACGTTCATTTGATCTAGACATATTCTAATAGACCTTCATTTAGAAATTTTTCGAAAAAAGTGCGATTTAATGATACCGCCCCTCGATTGCGCCGCCCGCTGAAAAAATTGGCGGCTAAAAATATTTTTAATGGATTTCTTAGGTTCAAGTTTATTCATAAAATTTTTTCCCCGTTAACGTACGTCAACTACTTTCCGAGATATAGTCGGCGGCTGCGCTTAAGGACTCACCCTGTATATATTGTTATGTTCTCTGAGTGAAAACATACATAAATATTGAACTTATTATTTACTATTCGTTGGACTGGCCAATTAATTGTTACATTTGAAATCTGACGTTTATCAACAATTACATTTTTATTAATAATTTCAATAATAATCGCTTTTAACATTTAAATTATCAATTAAATTAAGTCTCATATACTTTTACACATCTTATTCATGTTTTATATCCTGTTTTAATTTTTTATAATAAGAAAACTTATCATTAATACGTTTGTCCTTGAAATTTGTTTATATTAATTAAATATCTTATAAATTTAACTTTGTTTATTATTTCTAGCATGGCAAACTGATTTATTCGTTCCCAAGAACTACTTCATCTATAAAAATCAGCATTGTACTGTGAATTGAAATAAAAATTTGACATCGGAATATGTGTCCTGTAATCGTCAATCTTTAACATTATTTTTATGACTTATTTGTTGTTAATTTTTACTTTACAGTACTTTTTATCTGTATAAATAAATTATAAACAATTAAAATATGACTTTACATTAAAAAATCAACTTGGTATTCAATTTCATATACTTTGTGTGTGTAAAAGTGTGTTAACAAAATGTTAATAATTTGTATAAACTGTTTGTGTTAATTGTATGAATGTATTAATGTTATTTAAAATGTTTTATGATCAAAATTATATATAATGAGCTCGCTGAATATATCAATAGTACCTTGTGGAGCCAAAAATGACGCTGTAACGTATTCCCCTGTATATCTTTACAGATGATTAAAAAAGCCCATAAATTTTTTTTTTCATTGGGCTCAAAAATGACCGATCCTATCCCCTATATACAGGGTGTAGTTCTGCAACAATCCATGTAGAGGGCGCTTCATGCGTATTTTATATACAATATTTACAAATATATAAATAGTTCGTTGTTGAACCCGATATGTGATAACGCTGTTGGGCTTCACAACGCATTAATATTTATAATTAATATACATAGTGGGCTTCAGAAGGTACTAATGCATCTACAAGATAATAAATTAATACAGCATGTGTCAAAAGATATTAAAACACATTGATATATTTCATTTTTATAGATTTCGCAAAAAATTTTCTTTTTAACAAAATTTGAAATTTGACCTTTTTATAAACTAAGATAATTTCAAAATATGAGTTTTGTGATTATAATATTTTATAAATTTTCTATAATTGAAATTTAGAACATCTTTACACAAGAAACGCGTTTTATTCTACTAGAAAGATAATTACGGATGTGTATACACTTTCCTAGCTTAAGCATTTATTAAAGCTTTGGTTTATGGCTAGTAACAATTTGTAAACTTTAGCTATTTGGTACAAATCTTGTAGCAACCTTAGATGGATTTAAAAGTTATTACCTTGTTTTTTGTATGTCCCATAAAATTTGGAAATTGTGCCATCTCATTATCAGTAATATTCATAACCTGAAGAACTGTCGATATTTGTTTCCTAAAACGAATAGAAGTAGGTAAATAGATTGTTATTTTTTAGACCCTACCGCTCTGCTATTTTTTTTTAATGTGTGACATTCACTGCACCACCTGTTTTCAGCTTTGGGATTGGCAAATAGGTATTCGTTAGTTTTTGGAACGCATTTTTCGTTTCATTTAAAAGAACCCTGAAATAATTTTTGAAACAGTATAGCGACAGGCTTACTTCCTTTTCCATTCGTTACAACCCGTTTGAAACTGTTGGTAAGTATTTTTTCACTTTCAAGAAGGGACTCTAAAAATTCTTCTTGTTGGGTATATTCTTCATATTAGAATTTTATATGCTTTAAGGGTTAAGTATTGTAGTTCAGCAATACGTTTTCTGTTCAGCAAAAGGTTTCAGTATTGCTTATGTATGTTTTTTATGTTTTGACTCGCTTCTTTTGCTGGGGAAAAACATATTTTTAAAACTAAATTAGCTTTAAAACTAAGCTAGTAAGCGGGAATATTTTCAGTTAGTTCTGTTTTTGTTTATTTAACTTGTCTAGAAAAGGAGAAACAACAAATATTTGCTAAAAATGGAAATCTTTGAAGAAAAAATTAAAATCATGGAAAACAAACGGAAACTTAAATAAAATAAACATAAGATTGTCTATAGGTAATAGGTATATCAAACGATCTCGCGGTACAGGAAAGAGAAGTAGAATTCAAAATAAAAGTCAGGATAGGCTATCAGAAAATTACAATAAATGAGACAGAATTTAAATGTACTGTAAACAAAAACGACCTCGTTAAAGGTCACGAGACAAAGAAAAAGGGAAACAACTCAAAAAACTAAAAGAAATGCAACCATACAGAGAATCGACCCTGGCGCGAACAAGGACAACGAGTAAGGAAAAATTAATACAAATGAGAAAGTCTAAAGAAACTACGGAAACAGTTGTAGAAAAGAAATTGTATAATAAAATGGCTACATGGTATGTAAAAGGTATCACAGGAAAAGAAAAGGAACTAGTTGCAGAAATCCAGAAAGCAGACATAGACTACTTCGGAGTCACGGAAACAAAAAAGGAATGAAGGGGAACTACGAAACTGAAGGATGGATTCTGGATTATATGGTCGGGAGTAGAGAAGGGGGTACAGGCAAGAGCAGGAGTGGCTCTAATGGTGAAAAAAGAAAAAATGAAATTTGTCAAAAATAAAAAGTATGTGAATGAAAGAATACTAACAGTGAACATAAAAGAAGGAAAAGAAAAAGAAGAATATCTACTGGTAATTGCATATGGACCAAACGAAGATGAGAAACACGAAGAAAAAGATAAATTCTTCCAAGAACTACTACAAACAATTGATAGTAGCAAATATAACGTAATAATTATGGGCGACTTAAATGGAAGAGTGAGGTATGAAAATAGAGATATCGAGTGGTGCTTAGGAAAACAAGGTGAGAAGTCTAAGAACACGAATGGAAATAGAATAATAAATTTTTGCATAGAAAACGAGTTAATAATCGCCAACTCGCACTTCCAACATAAAGAAATCCACAAAATTACAAGAGAGGTAAACAGTAGAAAAGAATAGTATATCATAGGTTACCTCTTGGTAAGTAAAAGCAGCTGGAGAAAGATTAAAGATGTAAAAGTTAGAAGAGGTTACGAAATAGGCAGTGACGACTTCCTACTTATGATGACTTGGGAATATGGAAATAACAAAATAAGAGAAGGTCATAAAAGAAAAAGTGTAAACAGATGGATTAAATGCTACAAACTAAGAGAAATGCAATATAAAAAGAAATTCCAAGAAATCATAGAACCAAATATGATAAATATTATCATAGACTGCAGGTAAACCCGAATGCTCCAAACGAACCACCAAAAATAATTATTAAATTTCTTCAACGAACTACAAAGGAAGAATTTCTCAAATGTAAAAAAATCAAAAGGAATCTGTGAACATCACACTTAGATTCTTCTCTCTCAGGGCCACTTAAATCACACAATTCTATCTTCATAAATGAATCATTATCGCTTTATAACAAACGTCTTTTACATCAGGTACGTTTATTTAAGAAACATCAGAGTTTTAAACATCTTTGGACAAAGGACGGCAAAATATTTTTAAGGAAAACAGTTACAAGTAAAATTTTTAGAATAAAAATCGAACATGACCTTAAAGATGCACATTAAACTAACATTGCCAGATATTTATTTTCAATACGTTTTCTGTTCAAAAATGGAAATATATTTAATTTACGTTACCTGTATCGTTGATAAAAATTTAAATTTAATTTGTAAACTCAAATTTAATGTATATGACAGCTTCATTTCAAAAAATGCTGTACTAGATTATTTCTTTAGTTTATTATTGTTATTATTATTTATTATTTCCTTAGTTTATTATTATTATTATTTATTATTGTTTTCAGATGCTTAGTTTTATAAATTTTGCACATTTAAATGCACGATCACTTAAAGATGATTTTACAGAAATTAGAGAGTTACTGATATCTTCAAACTGTGATGTAATAGGAATCACCGAAACTTGGTTGTCACCTAATGATAATGATGAAATTGTACATATTCCTGGCTACACCTTAATTCGTAAAGATAGAGTAACTGCTACCTGGGGCGGGGGAGTATGCATTTATGTTAGGACTAATATTACTTGTTCCGTTGTATCAGTCTCGAACAATTCCTTAGCTATTGAGGAATTGTGGATTAAGTTATCTCTAAAAAACTCTGTTCTGATATTCGGTACTGTCTATAGAAGGCAGGATTATTCATATGTTGAATTTATTGAATCGTTGGAGGACTCCATTTCACTGGCAACTTCTCTTACACAAGATATTATCTGTGCGGGAGATTTTAATATAGATGTACTTAACTTAATTGATCCTAAAACCACTAAATTATTGTCTACATTCGAAGCTTTAGGTTATAAACAAATAATACAAGAGCCTACGCGGATAACCAAAACTACTTCTAAAACTATTGACCTTATTTTCGTAAATAATTGTAAAAATATAAGCAGTTGCGGTGTAATTAATGTACATGGTTTATCTGATCACTGTTTTATTTATGTTGACTTTCCTATCGTCGATAATGTTACTGAAAAATCTGTTTTATATGCATATAGAGATTTCTCTCAATTAAATTATGAAGAATTTCTTAACGATCTTTACTCCTTGCCTTTAAACAACATATATAATTTAGAAAATGTAAATGAAAAGGTTGATTTTTTAAATACAACTATTTTAAATCTTTTTGAAAATCACACAAAAATTAGAACTGTAAAAATCTCAAAACCAAAGGCTCCGTGGATGACTGATAATATTAAGTTAATGATTTCTCTTAGAAACAAAGCTTTAGACAAATTCAAAAGGACAAAAAACCCGACACATTGGGATTATTATAAAACTCTTAGAAATTATACTTCCTTTGCGGTCAAACAAGAGAAAAAAGCGTACATAAATTTTAGACTGAAGGATCAATGGCATCATACTCTTTGGAAAGATTTAAAAGCTACAAATATTATTTTTAAATCAGAAACAGCTAGTATACCACCTAATCTCAGTGATGTTAATGAAATAAACAAAGCATTTATTGATTCAGCTTTATCTCTTACAAAAACTAGTTCAAATATTTTAGGTTTCTATAATAATAACTTGCTCCAAAACTTTTCGGCTAAATTTTTCTTTAATACTATAACAGAGGCTGATACTGGCAAAATAATTTCATCCATAAAGACTAATGCTGTTGGTTCTGATAAATTGAGTAATAGAATGTTGAAAATGTGCTGTCCTTATATAATCCCATTGATAACTGATATTATTAATACTAGTATTAGAGAGTCCTTCCTTCCCGATGCTTGGAAAACGGCTCAAGTAATACCTGTGCCGAAACATAAATCGCCAAGCGATTACAAAGATCTAAGACCGATCAGCATTTTACCATGTTTGTCTAAAGTTTTAGAAAAAACCATGGCTACACAAATACTTAAATACGCAAATGAACAAGGTATCTTACCAGAAACTCAGTCAGGCTTTAGAAGTGGATATAGTTGTTCGACATCTCTTTTAAATATAACTGACGATATTTTTTCGGCCCTAGATAATAATGAATTAACCGTTGCTATAATGCTCGATTATTCCAAAGCTTTCGATACTATAAAACACGACATTTTAATTTCAATATTACATTATATTGGTTTCGGTCAGCCTGCTATGTCATTAGTTCAAAATTATCTAAACAATCGAACTCAGATGGTTATTCTTGATAATGTTAAATCAAACTCCTTGCCAGTTACACTTGGAGTTCCTCAAGGATCAATATTGGGTCCTTTACTATACATTATTTATACTTTTAACTTAAAAAAGTCTCTAAAATTTTGCAGTTATCATTTATATGCCGACGATACACAATTACTATATAATTTTAATTCCATTATTTCCATAATTTTGTTACTGCGTTGGATCGTATAAATTTCGATCTTAACAATCGTATTCAATATTCTGAAAAACACGGCTTAAGAATTAATGCTAGTAAATGTTATGTAATATTTTTTGGCAAAACTAAAGTACGAGATCTTTATCACGACAGTGTTATATTTAAAATACATGATACAGTTCTACCAGTAAAAGAATCTGTCAAAAATCTTGGACTTGTTTTAGATCAAAATTTAAGATTTAAAGAACACGTATCCAAAACTTTACAGAAAGTTTATATAAATCTTAGGGTAATTTTTCAGAATAGATATTCATTGAATCAAAGGATTAAAACTATCTTATGTGAGCATATGGTCTTATCGCAATTTAATTATTGTGATTGCGTGTATGAACCTTGTTTGGACAGTACGGATATCAGAAGGATTCAACTTATGCAGAATTCTTGTTTGAGGCTGATATATGGAATAAGAAAGTACGAACATATATCACACAAATTAAAAGAAATTGGATGGTTAAATATGATTAATAGAAGGAAATTCCACTCAACTTGTTTGTATCATAAAATTATCACAGAAAAGACACCGCCGTATTTGTTTAAAAAAATTAGTTTTAGATCTGACTTACATAATATTAATATACGAAATAAAAGTACGTTAAATATACCATCGCATCGAACTTCGTTATATAAAAGATCTTTTTCTTACAATATTGCAAATACCTATAATTGTTTGTCGAATTCTCTTAAAACATTTAGTTACAAAAAATTTAAATTCAGCCTATTTAAAATCTTAGTTGACGATCAAAACAGTATCCTATAAATTATTCATTCTCAGCCATACTCTCTATTTTCTAATCTTTACTTTCTAATCTTATTTACTAAAATTTAAATTTTTTGTTAAGCGAGCTTCAGTTTCATATTTTACAAAAATTAAGGGGTTAAGTGGAAGAGCAGGAACACAGTTTCATAACTGAGTAACTGAACTTCGCCCCATTGGCAATAACCAATTATACGTCTAAATTTTGTTTATTATAATTATTGTTTATTGTAGTTATTGTTTATTATTATTAGTTTATTAAAATTATTGTTTATGATAATTATTGTTTATTATGATTAGTTTATTGTAATTATTATTTGCATATTATTTTATTTCATATGTGTATTTGGCGAGTCAATAAAAGACATTATTATTATTATTATAAATATAAACACACAAAAAACAATCGAACATATTATTATATGGATTAATTTTAAAGAAAGCATGTTAGAAATAGCTGAAAAAATATGCGGGTCGGCTAAGATAACAGATACGCAGATAAAAAGAATACATTGGTGGACGGATTCTATAAAAATGCAGTCAAAAGAAAGAAACAAAGCTGGCAAAAATACCTTGAGTACCAAAACAGAAAAAGATTAAGACAAATATAAAAAAGACAGAAAAGAAGTTAAAGAACCGGCTAAAGTAGAAAAACTAATGTGTTGGATAGAATTCGGAGAAAAAATGAAGAATGCGTATAAAGAAAACCAAAAGCTGTTTTTTGGAGGTATTAAAACTGTTAGAAAACATAAAACTACCCCATGTATCAATATAAAAGATGAAGAAGACGAGTTACTCACGGATGAAAAACAAATCATGGACAGATGGAGACAATACTTTATGAATCTGCTAGAAGGCTAACATACGAAGAACAGCAGCAAGAAGATGACATAAGGATAGAAAATATAGAAAAGGCCACTGCAAAGATAAAGGCAGGCAAAGCGCCAGGACTCGACCAAATAACGGCGGATATGCTAAAAGCTGGGAAAGAACAAATAAAAGAGATATTAAAAATATTAAAGAATAAAGTAATGACCACGGGTGTGGCTCTCAAGGACTGGCAAATAGGGATAATAACCACAATATACAAAAAAGGAGACACGAAGAACTGCAAAAATTATAGGGGAATTCCGCTATTAAGCACAGTAGGCAAGTTATATGTAAGAATATTAGAAGAATAATTAAGAGAATAACTAGAAGAAACAATAGAGGACTGACTCACAACAAGGATTTAGAGCAAACAGAGGGGTGACTGATACAATTTTCATTATTCGACAAATTACTGAGAGAACGATTAGAGAAGATGGAGAATTGCACTTATGTATCGAAGATCTGGAGAAGGCCTTTGACTGAATAAAACGAGAAGACATTTGGAAAACATTGTAAAAATGAGGAATAAACAAAAAAATTATTCAAGGAACGAAAGCTTTATACAGTGTGTCCCAGGATTGATGTTACAATAGGTGCGATGGACTAAAAATTTTTGAATTTTATTTTAAGATTGTGGGATTAAGTCCTACTTGGTTTGAAAAGAATTTTAAGAATATTTTTAGTTTTTGAGAAACAAGTCGGCCTTGACATTGAAGCGAAAACTATTTTCTTTTCAGGTAAAATACCCTTTTTGTTCATGATACGGCAAAATTTTACTAAGGAAAGTTGGCCAGAATGAGAAATTATGGTCCTATACAAAATTTCAGGAAGATTAGTCAGCGATAGTCTTTTTATGGCCTCCTGGCAGTTATGTGGAATAAATAATTTATTGTAGATCAATATTATTATTACGTTTCGTAAGTTAAATTTCTTGTAAATACTATTTGTTTCGTTCTACAAATAAAATTTTGAATAAATACAATTTATTTTGTTTAATCTAAAAAATGACGGTTTAATCAAAGTACGTAGATCTTCCTGAAATTTTGTATAGGGCCATAATTTCTCATTCTGAACAACTTTTTTTTAGTAAACTTTTGCCGTATCATAAACAAAAAGTGTACTTTACCTGAAAAGAAAATAGTTTTCGCTTCAATGTCAAGGCCGACTTGTTTTTCAAAAATTGAAAATATTCTTAAAATTCTCTTCAAACCAAGCAGGGCTTAATTCCACAATCTTAAAATAAAATTCAAAAATTTTTAGTCCATCGCACCTATTGTAACGTCAATCCTGGGACACACTGTATAAAAAAACTATGAATTAAGTAAGAATCAAACACGAAAAATCACAGATGTTTGAAATGAACAAAGGAGTAAGACAGGGGTGCATTCTAAGCTCGCTGCTATTCTCAATCGTGCTAGATGACGGAATCAAAACGGAAAAAACAGAATTAAAACAATTCAAAGTAGGAACATGGAAAATGGAAGAGGTAAAAATTACAAAAGATGAAAAACAATGAACGAAAATCTATATGTACTATACAACAACAGCTTAGAGTCGGTCAACATGAAGATAAGTACAGAGAAGACGAAAACAATGATACTCGTAGTAAACAGAAATGAAAGGACACGCCAAATAAGGTTAGGAGACATAGAACTGGAACAAGTTAAAAACTTTAAGTACTTAGGCTCAGTAGTATAAGAGAAGATAAGAAGACGAAATAAACGAAAGAACAGGAGCTGCAGGAAGATAATTTAATATGATAAAAAAAAAACAGTTTTTGGTTAAAAAGGAATTCCAAAGGAAACAAACACAGAGATTTTTAAGAAAGTTGCTACACCTGTACTGACATTTGGTTCCGAGACGTGGGCTCTATTGCAAAATCATAAAAGCCGAATACAGAGCATGGAAATGAGGTACCTCAGAAAAATAGAAGGAAAAACAAGGAAAGACAAAATAAAGAATTCTACGTTCAGAGAAATATTAGAAACAATGCCAACCCAACAAACAATAGAAAAGGGATAATTGAGATGGTTCGGGCGCGTAATGAGGATGGGAGAAGACAGAATAGTCAGAAAAGTATACGAAGTCAGAGCCGTTAGAAAAAAATTCACAGATTTCGCAATCCTTGCAACCATCGGATACATTGGAAATGATAATGCCATATGTAATACATAAAACATATAAACTTACCTCAGTTACGACTTCGACATTGTGGAACTATCACACCTCTGAGAGTAAATTACAAAGTGGCCTTTTAATGTGTCAAATCTAGTTATCAAAGCAACATTTAAAGTGAAGGGTGGATAAAGTGTTGCTATAAACATTGTATCCACACTATCATGGTGCTTTTAAATTAGGTTGCTAGCTATTGTTTCATAAAGAGATTTAATCCGCTCAAGGACACAAACTTTTCCTTTCCTGGATAAAATTTTTCTTTATTCACTCACGGAACGCCGAGTGAGCTATATTCTTAAATAGTGGCGGTGTGGCCTCTTTAATTCCTGTAGAAAGAAATATTACACGTTTTTGACCTAAAATATCCTAAGGCGCCTTCAAGACATATTGCTCCCTCCGCCTCCCAAAGATAGGTACGCCACTGGTACCATAAATAGCGATTAAACTAAATAAATAAAAGATAATACATATTCAATCAGTTTGTACCTGTTTGTAATACGAATACGACTATGCGTATTTCCTTACACTTGCAGCAGTTGTCTATTCTTCTTACGCAGTTTTATTCGTTTAGTACGAATGTTTGGTGCTCTCATAGCAAACATTATTGTTGGATCGGATGTCGAAGTGCTAAACGGCACGAAAAGAAGGACATTAATAATTTGATTCTTGAGCGGTCGAGTTCGAATGAGCTTTTATACTAAATCTTTTATACTAACGTTGCTTTGTTTTTGTGAATTAAAGACTTTGACACTGAAACGATCGAAGCAACTTTCCCACATTCAAACTTTTCGTGTCGTCTGCTATTGTTTACGTTGGAATGTTTTCGTCCACATTTCGAACATTCAAAGGCGTCAAATCCTTTTTAAACGACACAATAAGCGAGCGCATAAACATTTCCAATGTTAAAAGAAGAAGGGAAGGCCACGACGGTGTGGCTAGAAGATGTGAAAATGGCAACCGAAATACGGAATATAACTTGGCAAGAGGTGAAGCGAAAAACTCAAAATAGAAAAGAATGGAAAGAAATAGTGAAGAGAAAACCAACAGAATAACCCAAACTCCAACATGCCTTACACCGAAAGGTTCAAAAAGGTTTCTGGATTAAGCAAGTAAGTAAGTAAATTGTTCAAGCCTAAGCTGGAAACTTCCGTATTCCCGTGATTGAGAAAAAGTCCTCGTAGACTTTTGATACTTCTTAAGGCCATTTCCAATTATCTTCTCAAGTCGGCCACTTTTAACTCGTGAAGCAATTTCGTCGCCATTTCACTTGTTTTAAAGCACTGAATTTTTTAAGCAGCTCTACTGTCTCTTTTTAATTCACAACGAACACTCCACATCCGACGCCAATTGTAACGTTTTTAAAATTGTTCTTTAAAACTTCGGTTCGTGGTGTGAATTATTTATTAACAAATATTAAAATTATTAAACAACGAAGAAACACGAAATAACAACTTAACACTAAAACACAACACTAATATTAATTCTGATCCGAAACACTAACTAATTTATTTATACAGTCTATAGTCTATTAAATTTATATTTACGAGCGTTCACTACGCGTTATCTTTTGCACATTATTTATTTTCACCGACGCGCACTTGTCTGTAGGCTTTTGTCGAACTAACTGCGGTTCGCCACGAACGCGCGCTATTTATATCCGAGCGTAAACTTCCAGTTAAATCTAGTTTATTCTATGCGCATCTAGCAATATCGATCGCGCCGAGAAATTTCCATTGGCGGCCCACGCACGATCGCGCACGTGTTCTTCGCGACAGCTGGCGGGTTCGCTACAATACTATAAGTCGCTGTAGAACCAAATGAATCACTTTGCAACCACCTTAAAACTGTTGGTCTTTGAGCATGGTCTTTGAGTATAAAAGGGACTCTGAGTCAATTAATAGAAATAGGCCAAAGTAGACAAACTTACTGACTGGGTCAACGGTTTAGTCATAGTGGAAAAACAAAATGGAAAACTACGGTTATACTTAGATCTAAAAGATTTGAACAAATATATTAAACGAGAGCATCATTACACACCAACAGTAGATGAAATTGCTGGTAAGATGAATAAAAAGACTGTATTTTCCGTATTAGATATGAAAGATGGGTTTTAGTAAATAAAATTGAATGCACCGAGCTCAGAATTGTGTACATTGAACACACCTTTCGGAAGATACAAATTCCTGCGATTACCATTTGGCATAAAACCTGCTCCGAAAGTATTTCAGAAAAAAGGACAAGAGATATTTGGAGATATCGAGGGAGTGCAGATAATATGCGATGACATAATTATTGCAGGTAAAACAGAAAAAGATCACGATAAAGTTTTATTAAATGTATTTGTATTTAATCCAAATAAATTTAAGTTTAGAGTACAAGAAGTCAATTATTTGCGACATGTATTTGGTAAAGATGGATTAAAACCAAATAAAGAAAGAATCAAAGCAATAGTAAAGATGGAAAACCCAAAATCTAAACTAGAACTGATGAAGGTTTTAGGGATGGTGAATTTTCTAAGCAGATTTATCAGTAATAAATCAGAACTTACCACATCTTTACGAGAACTATTAAGACAAGATGTCAGTTGGCATTGGGATAAGAAACACGAACTAGCTATGCATAATATAAAGAATGCACCGATTTTAAAATGTTTTGACTGCAACGACGAATGATAATACAAAGCGATGCTTCGAAGGCTGGTCTGGGTGCATGTTTACTTCAAAATAAACATCCCGTAGCGTATGCATCAAGAGCGCTAACAACCTCAGAATATAACTATGCTCAGATAGAAAAAAAGCTGTTGAATATTGCATTCGCATTAGAGAAATTCCATCAATATGTTTACGGCAAAGAGGTGGTGATACAATCTGATCATAAACCACTACAAACGATTGTAAATAACAAAGAAATAGGTAAAATAGCTGCAAGGTTACAGAGATATGCTTCATGTGATGAGATATAAGGTAAAGGTCCCATACGTGCCTGCGAAAGAAATGTATGTAGCAGATTACCTTTCGAGAGCTTTTTTTAAAAGAATATCTTATAGAAGAGAAAGATTAACAAGAAATAGTTAAAGCTGTACATATAGTAAACAAATACCTAGCCATCACACCAGAACGACGAAAAGATTTTGTAGAAAAAACAAAACAAGACACTGTTTTACAGATATGCTTAAATTGTTGCATGGAGGACACCAGGGCATAGAAAAAACAAAATTAAGAGCAAAATCAATTATGTACTGGTATGGAATATCTAAACAGATAGAAAAAATGGTGGCAAATTGTAATAGATGTATGAAATTTGCAAATAAAAATTAAAACGAGCCACTACTATCTTATACAATTCCAGAGCATTTTTAATACAATTTTCGGCCTTTTTAGGTTGATAGGTTATAGTTTCATAAGATATAATAACTGAGATAAAATAAACCGCCATTAATCGAATAAATTAGAAGAAAATATTTAAAATTTCAGTTCACACAATAACAAAATATTTTTTTGCGCTTTTACATAACAATTTTATTTTAATTCTTTTAATAAAAAACATGAGAGTATCCGTTTTTGAGTACTGAAGGCTAACTTAGGATTATTATAAGTTCATTTTAATCTAGTAGGAGTTTTTAAAATTCAGTAATTTATAGGTTTAAATTGTTTCTGCTTGCTTAGAACCACTATAACGTATGTCCCAAAAGTTTTAGGAAAAATTTAAATTAAAATTTTTTATAGGAATGTAAATTTTTTAAATTTAACGATAATAAAACTTTGTTCTTACAACTACTCTTAATCAACATAAATATTTACAAAACAGATAACGGCCCATTTTCTTCTATGGCACGTAATTTGGTCCTCACATCTCTCATCAGTACTTGGACGGTAGCAAATTCTACTTCACGGATTTTTAGAAATATTCAGCGTCTTAGTTGTTCCTCATTTTGAGCTTCCCAACCACCATCGTAAACTTTTCTGCTCAATAGCGACCAGAATTCTTCAATGGGTCTCGCCTGAGGTACATTTGGAGGGTTCTCTATTTTGGGAACAAAATTGATACCGTTAGTGACCAACCAATCTGTTGTTCTTCTAGCGTAATGGCATGAGGCTAAGTCGGGCCAGAAGATAATTTCAACGTTGGCATGATGTGTATTTAGAAAATTTCGCAATTTCGTGAGTCATTTTCTAATGTAAGCATCTGCGTTGATGGCTTCACCACGAACACGTCCGACATAAGGCTACGAAACACCAGCCTCTGATATGGCACACCACACCAAGATTTTGTCCCCAAATTTGACCTTGCCTTTCAATCTAACATCATCCGGAGCGTCTTGCACATTATCCGTGTAGAAACCATCATTGCCTTTCATTTCAGAATTGGACAAGGTAAAATATTTTTCATCGTCCATGATGATAACTTTATCCGGAAAATGAACACGTCTCAGAGCACGGAAACATCTGGGGATTTTTTCCAACTGAGCGGGGGTGTATCTTGGAGCTTTTTTCTTTTTCGAAACTTTAATCCATTTCTGGAGATAACTCTACTGACGGTTGAGCGTGAAACACGAAATCTTCGAGATAATTTTCGAATTGAAATTCCCACCTTATTTTTTGCTCTATCCACCAACCTTTGTTCAGTAGCTCGGCTTAAAATTTTAGGACGTCCACTTTTTGGCAAGTTTATACATGGCAAACCTTCTTCGCAATCTTTTATTGTCTGATAGATTGTCGAAATTGAAATATTTTGGTTTTTATAGATTCGAACAATATCCGTTTTAGGCACTTGTCCAACCAACTGGTAAATACCTTTGCGAATCTCGAGCTTGGACGACATTCGTTCAACAAAATTGACTTGTCAAATAAAACGTCAATTAATTTGCTAAATTTTGTTTCCAGCGGCGACTGGCCCCAATTACGTTTACTGTGAATAAATATGATTCGAAAATTTTCCGAAAACTTTTGGGACATACCTACGTCATTTGGTAATACTGTTTGATGCAATTGGTTAATATAATTACCTATACTCAATGCTCAGTAAAGATGATGAAGATAAATAAATAAATAATAACAAAAACATAATATTTGTGGATTTGTGGGACGAATGATGATAATACTTATACTACTTTAACATGAGTTATTATTAGGCGAAAATTTAAAATAAATTAGTTACAAAACACTAACAAATTTGGTATTAAAACCTTTATTGGCTAAAAATTTTTTACGAACATTCTGTATCAGAAATAGTAATAGTAACTTTTTTTTAATAAGAAAAGTTGGATACTTTTATGTGGAAATATGAAGTAACAATATCATTACCATTTAAGAAATTTTAATTTCTTGTATCCAGAGCAATTTCAAATTTGATAAAAACGCGTGGAAGTCATAAATATCAAGCTTCTTAAGATGGCGGACGAAGCAAAGTCGCAATGTGTTGATGGTAATTTGCCTAAATTTTGTGGTGTTTGTAAATCAAAAACAGTGCAAAAACGAATGCAGTGTATTGAGTGCGGTGTATTTTATCATAAAAGCTGTGTTTCAAAATTAAAACAGGTTATTTTAATAGACAATGACAATATTTCTTGTTGTAAAAGTAAACTGGACAATGGTTGTCAACCAATTTTAGAGGACATCGAAATAGTTGACGAGGAATGTGAGTTTTCTGCTGTTTCCGAGATAAAATATTTAAAGGCTATCATTCGCAGCAAAAATCAACTTATACAAGAACTTACTTCAAAAAATTTGTTACAACAGCAGTTGATTGAATTTTTGGAGGCATCAAATAAAAATGTAAGCAAAAATAGTAGGACAGCGGAGGTAATGCCCTCAGTAAAAAATGTGAAAAAGGATTTGAATGTTAAAATTCGAACACCTAAAAATATAGCAACAGAAATCATGAATGAAGACGAACCTGTAAAAAACTCCAAGTCTTTGCAAGTAGCTTCTGTAAACAATACGGTTGTCTCGAACGATCAACTTATTGACAAAGTTACTTCGGAACGAGTAGCCCAAGCTATTCATAGATCTTTGACAGTAACTAAATGTAATAAAATTATTAATTTAACTAACAACGAGGACCACCTAACCCAAAACAGTAATATAAAAGATTCCGAAGACAACATGTACAATAACTGGTCTACAGTTGTAGGTAGAAAAAATAAGAAGAAAAACCGCACGGATTATAAGAAAATCGTTATAGGCGCTAATAGCAATCTTAAAATTAAGGCGGTTCCCAAAAGATTGTTTATGTTCGTATCGCGACTTGATCCAAGTACATCCAAAGAAGATATAGTGAACGTATTAAAAGAATCAATACCCGAAGTTGATTGTGAACAGTTAATATCAAAACATCCTTGCCATTATAGTTCTTTTAAGATCAGTGTTTTCGAAAAAAACTATGAAGCGTGTATAAATCCAAATAACTGGCCTACGGGAGCGTTTATATCGAAGTTTTTTTCGAGCAAAAACTAGACTACAAACTGATAGTGAATAACAATTCAACTAAGATAGAAGAATGCACAAAGTTAAACTGTGATCTTTATTTATTAAATGTGAGAAATTTAAATTTCGAAAAGGTTAATCTGTTAGAGTTAGAATTTAAACATTTTTCTTGCTTAAAATTTTTGTGTTTGACCGAAGTAGGTGATAATCCTGAGGTTCTTCAGGCCTTTTATATTAGGGGTTTTAAGTTATCCTCGTACTTTTGTAGACGGTTAAATAGTAGAGGAGGGGTTGCTATCTGGTCTAATATTAATTTAATTGTTGATGTAATAGATTTAAGTGATTATTGCATTGAAAAAAATTTTGAAGTTTGCGCTGTTTCCTGGAAAATGCACAATGAAATTAAATATGTTATAATTAATTGTTACCGATCTCCATCCGGAAACTTAAAAATTTTCTTCAATCAGCTGTACAATATGTTAGATGAACTATATAAGCCTCAGGATAAAATAGTTTAATGCGGCGATTTTAATATTAATTCTTATCCCGTGGACAGTGCGGATTTTAAGACGTTAAAAAATGTCCTGCTAAATTTTGGTTTTGTACCACAGGTTAAAGAACCTACTCGTGTTACCAACTCCACATGTACTACCATTGATCATATTTTCACAAATTTTGAAGGTCCTCAAAGCACTTGTATAGTAGATAATGTAATTGCTGACCATAAAACGGTCCTTATTGAGTTTACAAATAATGATAACAGTAGTAGTGGTCTATTAACTGACAAACCCGTTTATTTTAAGAGGCGGTTTGATAGTATTTCCATTTCCCATTTTAAAACTGCGATAAGTGATCACGACTGGACACTTTTGTATAGCATGTCTGATCTAAATGAAGCCTTTTCTTATTTTTTTAGCCTGTTCATGCATTACTTTAATTTAATTTTTCCTCTGCGTAAGTATACGAGAAAACACACTAATGTTAAGGAATGGATTGGAACTGATATAGTATCATCTAGCAAACAACTAAAAGATTTATTCCATTTAAAAAATCGATTTCATAATTTTGAACCCTTATACCGGAAAGCAAAAAAACAACATAACTTGCTAATAAAGACAACAAAACAACAGTTTTTTCAGAATCATATATTAGCTTCTAATAATCCAACTCGCGCAGCGTGGGCAGTTGCTAATCAATTATCAAATAAACGACAATCCGTTAATAATATTAATTTAGAAATCAATGGTGTAATTCAAGAGAATCCTTTTGTGGTATCTTCTTATTTAAATGATTTCTTTCAGAACTCGCCCATTAGGATTCGTAACAAGATTTCAAATCCCGTTGTAAATGTTGATATGACTGTCTCAGCTCAAACACATTCCCTGTTTCTTTATCCGTTTACATCTGAGGAATTGGCAAAGCTATTACAAACCTCATTAAAAAATAAACCTTCGTCGGGTCCAGATGGTGTCCCTAGTTCGTTTTTAAAGCAAATATTGGCGGATATTGTTGAACAACTAACATATCTAGTAAACTTATCGTTCGTAACAGGTAATTTCCCGTCTTTGCTTAAATTGGGAAAAGTGATCCCCGTCTATAAAAAAGGAAACGTTTTCAATCCAGATAACTATAGACCAGTAACACTTTGTAGTGTTTTTTCTAAAATATTTGAATACTGTTACCTAGATCGTCTACTAAAATTTTTAACGTGTTTTAACATTTTAAATCAGAATCAGCATGGCTTTTCTACGGGTAAGTCTACTTTTACTGCTATGATGGATCTATACTCCAAGCTAGTTGATAAAGTTGAGTGTGGTGAATGTCCAGTGGGAATCTTTTTTGACCTGTCGAAGGCTTTCGACAGTGTCAACCATCCTTTGTTACTGCAGGCGCTTTATAATTGTGGTATTCGAGGAATACCTCTTGATTGGATTGAGGCATTTTTGAAAAATCGAAAACAATACGTCTCCCTACGATATTTAAACAATGGTGTTATCAATACTGCTAACTCTGATTCCTTGAACACTGATATAGGTGTCCCGCAAGGGTCCGTTTTGGGGCCTATTTTATTCGTTATGTTTATTAACAACTTGAATAATATAGAACTGGATGCATCTTTAATTCTTTATGCAGATGATACTTCGATATGCGTATCGGATAAAGACGACGAAATCCTCTCTTTGAAATGTAACAGGGCAGCAAATAAACTAAGTTCCTGGTTTTCTTCAAATTTATTATACTTAAATACCTCTAAAAGTGCAGTTATTCGTTTTCACAATCGACAAAAAGAATGTAGCAACATTAAAGTTATGGTAAATTCTCTACCTCTACCCAATGTAAACAGTATTAAGTTTTTGGGTGTTTGGTTCGACGAAAATCTTTGTTGGTCGAAACATTGTCACGAATTAACTAGTAAATTAATTTCTACTTCCTTCTTGTTTAGGAATCTAAAAACCGTTCTTTCAACTGAACAACTTATTATGATGTATTATGCGTTGGTTGAGTCACGAATAAGATATGGGATAACTCTTTGGGGGGCATCTGCTACTGCAGATGATGTTTTTGTCGCGCAAAAACGAATTTTACGATGCATTGCGGGGGTTCATGGCATGTATTCATGTAGAACGTTGTTTAAAAAGTACTCAATCCTTACTCTTAAAGCTTTATTTGTCTTTGAACTATCTGTCTATGTATTTATAAATAAAAGCAAATTTAAGAAAAACTATGATGTACATTGCGTAAACACAAGATCCAGAGAGGACTTTAGAATACCATATTATCGATATAAAATTTCTATGAATTCGCCTAACTCCTTAGGAATTAGGATTTTCAACCACTTACCACTCTCAATTAAAAACTGTACTTCTGTAGGGTGTTTTAAGAGCACTTTAAAAGCCTATCTTCTTCAAAACACTTTTTATACTTTGGAGGAATTCTATCGGCTCTTTGACATTTGAATTTTAATTTTAAATTAATGATCTTTGATTATACGTGTATTTATAGATAGGAGTTTTTAACTTGTATGTTTATTTGTATGTTTATTATTATAATGCAACGTATATACCTTATGTTTGTATATGTATATATATATATTTTTTGACGTTTCCTATACTGTTTTTGTACAGTCTTTGGAATTAAATAAACTATTACTATATATATAAATTAGAACTTTGGCTTTGTAGTCATTCTCAGTATAATTAACTGAATGATTGCAAAATGCTTTAAATCGAAATAAGTCATAGAATACATTGAACCATTTTGTCCTGAGAACTCCATCCTTTATTTGTAGAATAAAATCAAAGAAAACTATGTTTAGGTTCTCAAATTATTAGTTTATTTACATAATTATGTTAAAACTGTTTTTATGTTCCTTTAATAACGCCAACAAATTTTAAATGTTAATTATTGCAATTGTTTGTTGTGAACCATAATTTAGATTTAAGAAAAACAATATAACATAAGTTATGCTTGAATCATGGTTTGGGAATTGTGGTCTGCGAGAAATATAATCATGTAACTGTAATGTAATCATAAGATTTTCGTTCTGTTTAGTCAATGTAGGCCACTTATATGATTATAGGCGCTGACTCTGTGGGAAAACCGGGACTCATTCCCCAATAAAGCAAATTTGATTACTGAAAAGTAGTGCTACCCTAAAAGGGAAAAACTACAAAATAACCGAGGTAGCATTCGGGACACGCTTTCCGACTAGCACTGGGAAGGTCGGGGTTCTTAACGAGCTGTAAATAAATGAAAGGGCGCCAATCAGTTAGGAGCGTGTCCTTCAGAGGAACCAAGCAGCAACTGATAACTGACTTCCTGAAAATTTCTTCAAAGTACAAACCCAATAAAGGACTCTCAGATCGTTCAAATATTTAATAAAGAAATAATTAATAAGTAAATGTATATATAGACAGGTACCAGACAAACCAGTTAAATATGTAGTATATATAGGAATAGTAAATATAAATAACACATAAATATATAACATATAAATATATAACAAAGAAATATATAACGAATAAATATATAACCTATAAATATAGCAAATAGATACAATAAAGTCGAGGCGGCTGATTAACGTACCCGATACCGGAAATTGAACGGGGCAAATAAATATTGAAAATAGTTGAAGACTAAACGGTGGATTAACAAAATTACTAAATAACGGGTTAAACAATTAACTTTGAAGTCAAAGTTACAGTACAGTAGTGACAAAATAAAAGATTACAAATGAATTATCGAGGTAACTTCCGTGTCGCAAGATAAATAATCTCGAAACGTTGGTAATCGTAAGATATAGGCCTGTATCTAACGCTAGTTCAAAATCGCGTACCATAAACTTATGTAAAAATGGACTAATTAGTCGCTATCATTTGCAACTAACCACACAGTACTTGCGTCACGCTCAAATTCAGTTTCACGACAACGCAAGTGTCTAGAATAATGATAACAGAATGGTAGTTAAACTTTAAGAGATATATAGCATAAATTAAATGATAACGATAACGTTAATGCAAACTGACTAAAGGCAAAGTTAAGACAAAGAATGCACTTCAATAATATAAGTGATAGTAAGACAAATTGATTAAAGCAAAGTTGAACCAAAGAATGCATTCAAATGATATAAATGATATTAATACAAAGTTAGTTATTACAGCAAAGTTGAAAATAAAGAAGACATTCAAAATACGAAAAAAAATACGAAGGTATCCTACCTACTTAATGTTATACAATAATAACTGCAGGGTGACCTGAATTTACGGGATACAAACTTCAAAGATTTTATGACGAATCAACATAAATCAAAAGCCTTCGGATGAAGGAAAATATATCAAGTCTACCTTACAGGTCGATCGGAAAACCACCAATATGGCAGGAGCTCTTCGTAGCCTAGAATCGAACTAGGAAAATGCAGGATTCTAAAATCAGTCCTCGACAGGAACAAACAGGAACATCAATTACAGCTTTCTAACAAACTCGGCACCATGTCCAATATGACTCGAAAGAGTAAACCATCC
Organism: Melanotus villosus; assembly: GCA_963082815.1. Classification (NCBI taxonomy): domain Eukaryota; kingdom Metazoa; phylum Arthropoda; class Insecta; order Coleoptera; family Elateridae; genus Melanotus; species Melanotus villosus. Next base: position 18,925,565 of record OY720427.1, read on the forward strand.
AGGGTTCTTTACAAGCTGGAGCGGAACATAACCACAAAATAGATACCAAAAACGTGGCCTATAAATTCCAATATAAATCCGATGTAAATTCTATCGTAAATTCCAATATAAATCTGGCGTAAATTCGGCTGAAATCGAATCGAAACGTGAGGGGGTTTGCTTAATTAAATCAAATAATAACATACCTTGTAAGGTCTTAAAGCCCACGAGTTGAAGGTAAAGATATCAGAAGAATATAACCGCAAAAGGCATTTAAGTTCTAGAAAATCTCTATATGCAAAAATAACGGTCAACAACACTTGACGACAAACTACACAAATTCTAGAACTTCATAAATGGGTTTTTAGAACCTCGATGACCCATTAAAAATGTATCTTCACAAAGATAATCAAATGGTCTCAAAACTCTTACGTCTGTCTGTACTCTTTCAACGTTTAAACAGGAAATAAAGTCAGTCGGCTAAGCTCCCCCAGATTTCAGGAAAAGAAACTAAAAATCCCTAGCTATACTACCAAGGTTATAAGATATACTATGTTTCAAATCCAATAGCCGTGAAATTCTATGTAAAGCCTAACCGGAATTGTTGAAATGTTACAAAGGTAGAAAAACCTGTAACAGTAGAGACTTTTGCATTACTAGGTTAACTTCTTTAATAAGATGCATTCAAAAGGTAAGTAACTGTTTTGCTTGGCTATCGATATTTCAGTCCAAGAGAAAGAATGTTATTAAACTGTACCCCCATAAGCATCTTGAAAACTCGGCGCCTATGTACAGGGTGGACCATTTTCGATGTTTTTAAATTGGAAGTACCCTTAATATTGGAGATAGACAAAAACTGATGTCGTAGTCCAGGGCTCTTTTTCGATGCTGATTCAGGTTCCGAAAACAAAATTCCGCTATCTTTTGTCATTTTTTAGTTATAGCCCAAAATTCAAAATTTTGCCATTTTTGAAGATATCCAAAAACGGCAAAAACATTACACAGGCACTTTTCAAGCAGAATACGATAGTCAATTCGGATATTTTATAATTTTCATATTTTAAGAATTATGACGTAAACTTGGTATTTTTTAAATATAAGTCGTAGTTGGCCATGATACCATTAAATCACATATTTTTTGAGCTTTTCAAAAATATATATTTTGTAGGGGTTAAATGCAGTAACAATCCCTTTTTTAATCTTCCTCCCTAAGGTAAAACTAACGAACAAGATTATGGAAGAACAAAGGACTATACCAAGAATAGCGTGTTGGAACATCAAGACATGGAATGGAAAAGATTAAAAAATGCTACTAGGGATAAACAAGAACAAGATAGACATATGTATGTGCCTATCCGAAACAAGAAAGAAAGGGAAGGAAACAGCGAACTATGAAAACTACATTTTGGTTTATTGTGGCAAAGCAAAACACGAAAGAGCACACTCACCTGCAGGATACAATCGATAATACCAATGAGAACCATAAAGTCATCCTGATGGGAGGTCTAAACGCTAAAATAGAAAACACGGAGATACCCGGAATGAAGCAAAGACTCAATGAACCAACAAAAAACGAAACGGCGAATACCTGATAGACATCTGTGACAAACGAACTAAGGGTAAACAATACATTCTTTCAACATATGTAAATACACAACGACAGAAATCCATTATTGATTACGTAATAACGAACAGAACTATAACTCCAACAGATATATTATTTAGATGTACGAGTACTAACTTCGCCCGACATACATAGGTACGGATCATAACTTAGTAATAAGCAAGATGACTATAGAAAACCCCCACAAAAATAAGACATATATCAGTATACCTCGAAAAGTACAACTTAGAATCACACATAGAAAGCACCAGAGAACTACTATAGAGGTAGCAGAAGGAAAGAAGAAAGCGTAAAAGCTCACTATCACAAGAAAAACACCATCGATACATTGAAGTAAGAAATAGTGTAAACTCTAAAATTAGGAGAATCAAGACAAAATACTGGCAAAGATTCACGAGCGATATTAACCATGACTTATATGGGGCATAAAGAAAGATATGGAAAATGCTGAAAATAAAGAAGACACTAGTCAACGAATTTATACAGACAAAATGCATTTCTCAAATGGACTGGGAAGATTATTTTATGAATCTATACAGTGTGTCCCACAACTTAGGGGCCACAGAGCAATTGGAGATAATAGCCATAAAAATTACATTTTGGTTTATGGAGAGGTGGTCGTGGCTCAGTTGGTTCAGCGTGCGTCTGACCACTGAGTAGGCCCGGGTTCGATTCCCAGGGTCACATATACACCGAAAATACCCGGCCGCTCCCCTCAGAAGGCAATGACAAACCACTGAGGTGTATTCTGCCTAGTAAAATCCTCTCTGGAGTAGAAGTGCAAGCACTTCCGTGGTTCGGAGCCCACGTTAAGCTGTAGGTTCCCTATGTCTGTAGGCTACTTGACACGCACACCACAGGCATATGGAGAGAGGATCGGCAACGCCCTGTAAAGGGTAGCTACTCTAAGAAGCCATAAAAATAGGTATTTTGAGCCAAATTTGCCTAAATAAAATGTTACAGGTTACAGAGATACAGGGTGCTGAAAGTGAAAGTTAATTTTCAAGCGGTTCCCCAGATTTTCGCAATCTGTCGATGGCTGAAAAATATTTTTAAAACACATTTTTATTAATGTGAATAAATTGCGTTGTTTTCAAAATTTTCATTTTGATTTTTTGCTGCCTTTTATCTTCAAATGCGAAAATCTGTGGAACGGCTTGAGATATCGAGATCGACCAAGAGTCCATTTTTTTACGTACAAATGTTGGCTCTTTTATAGTTTAAAGTATAAATATACTACTAACTGTACGGGTAAAAAAATATGGGTGAATTAATTCAACACGAAGTACGTAGCAAGCGCCCTCTATGAAGTATCTTCAAATTAATACCAAATTCGAATTTCCCATACTCGAAAACCTAGTTATACCAATTTTGAATTCGATATCTTCAACCGTTTTAAAATTATCATCATCTTTCGAAAATTAACTTTCAGTTTCAATACCCTGTATCTCTGTAACTTGTAACATTTTACTTAGGAAAATTTGGCTACCTATTTTTATGTCTATTACCTCCAGTTGCTCCATGGCCCATACGTTATGGGGCACCCTGTTTAACACAGAAGAAAATGCCGAAATACAAGAACAGGAAGAAGAATTAAAATACAGTTTCAAACAAATTTTGGACTAAGGTCATTTTAGGTAAATCGTAATATTTTGGCCTCACGAATCTACTGTTGGTCTGTGTCCCATTACTCATGGACCACACATATACTCTTCTTATACCTTCAAAGTGAGGTTGCCCAGAGTTCCGGTCATATAAAACATGGCAACCCTTGAAATTTAGTTAAATGAAGGTACAAACTTCATTTTTCTATACATTTTATCCTTGTGTTAGATGACGTAAGATTTTTTGCGGTGGCCTCCTGCTCTTTAGTCTAAGGTAAGGAAGACAAAGTTCACCATTGCTTCTCGTGTTATGGTCATGAACGTCTCTGTGTGACGGATATCGAGATTGCCTTTGTTTAACATATATTAAACTGTAACATATGCAGGGTGTTCCGTATCGTTATGTTAAAATTTTGGGAGCATACAATAGAATTAATTCTAAGACTAAAAAACCCAAAAGTGGTAGGTCGATCTTTATTCGTTCTGAAGTTACAGGCCTTTGAAATTATACAGCGTGTTCGAAAATGTCTGAGATAAGACTATAGGCAACACATTATACATGATTGGTATTTAATAACAAAAAAATTCCCAAAAAGGTTTATACAAAGTGCAGGTAAATTAATTACTTCGTCTATTAATAATTATTTTTTATTAATTACTAAAAACAGAACAATACTAAATTTGAACTAAATGCATTTGCTTAATTAAGCAAATTACACATTTTCCGTATTAAATTAAACGATATTAAAAGGAAGAACTACATATGTATATTTCAATTAATAATTAATAAGTATTTATATCATGTGCTGAAAATGTTGACCATCACTATTTAAGCATGCATTAACTCTCTTTTTCATATTTTCGAAAACTCTTTGAAGCTCTTCTACTGTAATTTGTTGAATTTCGTGACTTATTGCTTCTTGAAGTTCTTCCAGAGTATGAAACCTGTTCTTGAAAACATTATTTTTAAGTCGACCGAATAAGTAAAAATCTGGAGCAGTTAAATCAGGTGATCTTGGTGGCCATAAACCTTGACTAATAGTTCTGTTATCATAAAATTCCTCAAGATATTGTAATGTTTCTCTTGCTGTGTGGGCCGGTGCATTATCTTGTTGAAAGAAACCATTGTTTAATTCATCATCGTGAACTTGTTCAAAAAATTCTTGTAAAATAATCCTCCGATACCTTTCAGCTGTTATAGTTTCTTGAAAAAACACAGGTCCTATTATACGCCTTCTTCAAACAGCAACCCACACTCCAATCTTCTGGGGATGTAAAGTGGTTTCAACAAATTTATGGGGATTTTCAGCTCCCCAAATGCGGAAATTTTGTGAATTAATATAACCAGATAAGTGGAACCACGCTTTATCAGTAAAAAATGTTAAATCCAGAGGGTTATTATTTTGTGCTAAATTTTCGTTAAACCATTCGAAATATCTCATACGGATTGCAAAATCAGGTGGTAAGAGTTGCTGCACGACACTAACTTTGTAGGGATGCCAATGAAGCTTCTTCTTTAAAGCTGTGTGAACAGTACCGACTGCCAATCCTGAAATTATTTTAATAACTTATTGCATAGCTGTATTTTTTAAATGTTTAAGTTCAGTTAATACCTGTTTGAGCTGATAATTGTCCCAAAGAATTTTTCGGGCTGGTCGTCATGCGATGTTCGATATCGTCTAGTGTCTCTGCTGTTAATTTTTTTGGTCGCCCAGAAGACTTTCCCTTACAAATGCAGTTTTTTTCTTCAAATCGGTGGATAATATTGTGTTTGTGGTTTACAAAACTGTGACGATTAAATTGTACATCAGGAAACTGCTGCATAAATTGTTGAATGCTAGACTCCAAGTTATAGCTCCAAGATCTATCCGCATTTAGAGTTGCACTGCGATAATGAGCCATTAAAATAAAAGCGCCTTGCTCCGATGTAAACACCATATTTTTTCTTTTTGCTAATTAAATTATGTAAATGTAGTAATTGCAACATAAAATGTAATTTATTGCAACTAAATTTTGTGTTTTCACACTGGCGAGAAGCCGTACAGAACACAGACGCGTGAACACGACGTGAAAACACAAAAGTTGCACACACCGAAGCCGGAGTTTAAAGGTTTCTCCATGGAGAAATTAGCTATAATTTATAATTAAGTCCGTAGTCTTACCTCACAGAATGGACGAAGCAGGAATCGTTGAATTTCAGATGAGACGTGGACCTGCAGAAATCAAACGATTAGAAGAGTTCAAAGTACTGCGGTAGAATTTTACCTCAAGTGCCAAAATAGGTTCAATAGCTCTGAAAAGAACTGATTTTTCACAGATTAACCCAACAAAAACACGAAAAAGCGACCAGAAGCGAAAATCAAAAAGACAACACGATTTGACAGGAGTAACTGGTTGTTGAACCAATGTCAACTGTTAGGGATATTTTTTTATTACCAACCTAAATTTTGAATTTTTCGCGGTTCTTTTGACCTTGATCTCAAATATATTTGTACACGTTGTAAATCATAAATAATCTAGGTAGTCATGCAACAGGACCAACACCACCAACCACCAATCCATCGTGAATAATTGTTGTTCATGAAATTCCGGACTGCAATTTCGAAATCTGCTGGTGCACCATCCATTTGCAACCACATGTCTCCTCTTATGATCAGTCATAGTCACCTTGATTTTCAAAACTTATTTATTTCAATTACGAGAAAACAAGCGTAAAATAAGAATTGTCACTTCATCTATCGACATACGAGCACAAGCTTGTATTCAGTAAGCAGAAGGGCATTTTGAAAATATCATTAATTAAAAATTTCTGAAATAAGATAAGTTTTTAGTTGGTTTACGAACTTAGATCTGATTATTTATGGTTTATAACTTCAAAGGCCTGTAACTTCACAATGAATAAAGATCGACCTACCACTTTTGTGTTTTTTAGTCTTAGAATTAAGTCTATTTTATGCTCCCAAAATTTAAACATAACGATACGGAACACCCTGTAATAGACAAAGGAAAGTTAATATTTTTAAATTAATAAATTCAGCACGTACATCATCCCTATAGCCTTCACAGGATAGTATACGAATAACTTTACGCTGTAGTCTAAAGACTCTCCTGGTATGGGATGAATGACCCCAACAAATTATGGCATAAGTCATGTGTGAAGCAACTAGGGCGTAATATGCAGTCAACATAACTTGAATTAAAACTATGCCTTGTAGATTTCTTAGAAGATAAACATTTTTTGATAATTTTTTAACAATATATTAACGTGTGGCTCCCAATTCAAAGATAGATGCCCAAGAATTTAGTTGGTTCAATATAGTTTTTAGTTTTTACAGCACGATGAGTAAAAATCATATGAGAAGTGTTCTCATTATTTAAACTGAGACGATTTGCGGTAAATCATTTTTGAAGCTGTGCGAATTCGAAATCCATGGTATTTAATAAAACATTCTCATTGTACTTTGAACATACAAGAGACGTGTCGTCAGCAAATAGCAGCAGACGATCTGCGGAGATGGCAGTCTGCAAGTCATTTATATATATTAAAAATAGAATTGGCCCCAAAACGGAACCTTGGGGTACTCCGCTGAAGACGACTCCCTCACCAGACGAATACCGTTAACCGAAGTGTACTGTCTCCTATTTGAGAAATAAGACTGCAGCAGTTTGCAGCTTAACTTACTAAAATCGTAATATAGGTATTAATTTTCTTTCTAAAATCTCCCATGGGATACAATCGAAAGCTTTTCTAAGGGCAGCATAAGTGGCGCCAGTGTAATAATTACACTCGAGACCATTTACAATTTGATAAATCAAATAATTAAGGGCATCGGCTGTTGATTTCCCTGAACGAAAACCAAACTGGTTAATGAAGAAAAGCTCATTTTCTTCAAAAAAATCTACTATCTGATCTTATGGGTAGTAAAGAAATAGGCTTAAAGTTGTTTGGGTCACTCGTAACACCCTTTTTATGTATAGGAACGATTTTGCTTATCTTGAGTGCGTCCGGAAATACACCGAAGCTAATGCACTCATTAACTAAATTTGTTAGCGGTATAACAATTATGTTTTTTTATAGTTTCAATTAGATCTACTGTTAGTTCATAATGATCTTTACTAGCAGATTTTTTCATTTTATCAATGCTGCCCTCTACTTGAATAAATGTGACAAGTTTAAAATTGAACGCAGTGCTCGGCTTCCTGTTTTTAAAGTAATAGTAGTGTGTGTGTGTGTGTGTGTAGAGTAGTGTACGTTTGAAGTAGGTAGGCTACGTAAAATTGCATTAGGAACATTTATAAAAAAAATTTTCAGCTCGTTGATATCTACATCCACAGAGTTACAAGTCAAAGAAGAATTAGAATTACTTTTCTCTGTTTCGGCATTAGAATGACTTCATTAAAGCACGCATTCATTAATACATAATTTTTGGTGATATTTTGTTTTCAGGAATTGGTATGCTACACTGTATCTAAGCAACTAACAAAATAAATAAAGCTATATGAATACTTTTTGATATTTTGATTTAGCAAAAACGTAAATGAAGGGGTTAGAATTTCGATATTTAAAACTACTATTTACTTGGTGGCAAAACGAACCAAGTGATTTTCGATGTTTTAAAGTCAACCACCGAGATCGACTAGTTAACTGAAAAGGCGTGGAAACGCTTTAAATCGTATTTTGGTTAGGAAAATGAGTGAAAACTATATTGCTAAAGGTATGTTATAGTATAAAAATTGTTTTATAATTTGATAAAATTAAAAAAAAAACCGTTTAAAGGTTATTGTTGGCATAACCTAAAAATAAGTTTTTTATTATCACTTCTAGCTAAATGCAGCTATAATTCTAGAGATTCAGACCAATCCAAATTGTTCCACATCCTGAGGTCAATCAAAACCAGGATAATAGTGAATCGTCAGTAGTTCCGACACTAAAATTCATCGTAAGTTACATTTAATTTCATTACAGTGTAAATATAACCTGCACGTTGTTGTTGCATTTCGCGTGTTTGTTCTTCGTAGGATTAGTACCTTTGAAAATAATGCCGAAAAGAAATAGAAAAGTGTTGGCAGGTACCAGTTACCAGCGTTATGACCTCCACTTAGTTGAACACGCACTGCAAGATATTGGAAATGGCCTCTCGGTGTCTGCTGCCAGTGAAAAATATGGAACAACGCTTCAGGACAAGTGGCATGGTAGACATATTAAACCACGACCTTCGAGGAGGTGGAGGTCGTTGCTGCTATAAATCAACTTTCGAGAAAACCCTACATCAAACCACTGGATTGTTGTGAAACGAATAATAAAATATTTAAAAGGAACAATTAATCACGGAATAAAATTTGACAGTTCAGGTAATAAAAGCTTAGTTGATGGTTATTCTTACTCAGATTTCGCAGGTAACACAGACAACAGGAAATCAACTTCAGGATACACCTTTAAAATAAGTAATGGTCCTGTTACCTGGTGCAGCCGTAGCCAAAAATCAGTATCGCTATCGACAACGGAGGCAGAATACATTGCTGCCACAGAAGCAACCAAAGAACTAGTATGGTTAAAAGGTTTTCTAACCGACATAGAAGAACAAATATCCAGTCCAATCACACTGCATGTAGACAACCAAAGCGCCATCAAGTTAACAAAGAACCCAGAATTCCACAACAGAACCAAACATATTGATGTGAAATATCACTTTATTAGGGAGAAATACGAAAAAGGAGATATCGACATCGTCTACATACCATCATCAGAACAAGTAGTAGACATTTTCACCAAACCAAGTACATATCCTTTGTTTAAGAAATTAAAACATTTGCTGGGCATGACTGAACGCACAAATTAGTGGGAGTATTAAAAATACTGTATTTAGTCTTTGAATTTCGCGCTTTCATCAGTCGGTATATATTTATAAAAACCTTACTTACCATATATTATTCTAAACTAATATAAGTTTCCGTTTCCTGTTCTTGGTGATGTAACCAATATATTATGTATGTGTAACTTAATCTAATAAATAAGTTTGATAGTTATTGGCTACCTAATATATTAAGTGTATTCAAGAGAGCATCACTCTAATTATTTTAATACAAACAGCTCCGGAGTTCAGTTTTAAGAAAATGTCGACTACATTACATATTTTCTTTACCAACTGATAAGCTATATGCTACGTATCCACTAACTATTACAATAAAACTACAAAATGTGTCTTTTCTGACGGACAAATATGTACGCAAGAATGATAAATGGTACTACGATACTGTAGGGAAAGCAGAAGAACCTGTAACCGACGATGTTGAAGTTGAAATCGGTTAAACATAGAGAAACTATTTTTTATAGCTTTTTCCTTAATAAACGTTCATAACATTCATTTTCTTTGGTTGTGTTTTATTCTTGCGGCAAAAACTGGACAGCTCCATTTGAGAAAAAAAATTCTATACATTACTCTTGACAATAAAATCATTTTCCCTTATAACTATCTTAAGATAGCAATATCTACATATTCCAACTATTTTGGTTAAATTTTTCTTATCGTATTTTAAACGGTTTGTTTTTGATACCTACTGTAAAATTCAAACAAATGGATCTGACCGGTTGTTTAACCGAGCCCTTCAATTGTTCATCCAACATTACAATTTATTTAATTTTATCAATATTAATAACAAATTCGAATTTACAAAGTACGAACAAAATACACATTCCAATATTAATGTGCAAAACCATAAACGTCAAACATACCACTGTCACCAACCTAACTATTCTACCAAAAAATTCCCTAATGGAAATTGTCAACTAATTTTATAAAAAATTATAAATAAATAACGTAAATGAAAGCCGAAACAGAGAAAATAGTATAAAAAACTCGTTACAGAAGGCAATTCGGGCACTCGTCCGTTCGGACACTCGCCGCGTAGCGGCTCGTGTCCAAATTTCGGACTCGTGCGCGAAAATGTTGCCTTCTGTAACTTGTGTTTTAATATACTATTAATCACATTCCATTAGGCTTTACAATTATTGTTAGCATTTCTAATATACATATATTATTTAGATCTTTTTGAATCTTCGAGCTTCTGTTTATAGTGAGAACGAACGATTTTGATTTGATGTTTTAAATTTAGACGGGGAAAATGGTTATTGAGGCCAACACGATCATGCAAATAGTTTCTAATGCTTTTTAATTCATGTGTAAACCATAAATTTGAAAACGTTATTTTTAGGTCTAAGCTTTAATGGGAAAGCACGATTTATGGCATTTCTTAGAATGTATATAAATCGGTAAAATTTTAGATCAATATGTAACTTGTCACCAATAAAATTTTTCCAGTTTAGTCGTTCAACGAGATTATAAAATTTTAGTTTACCTGAAAAGGTAATCGGTCTTTGTAAAATTTTAGTACGTGACCGTTGTATACTAACGCATTTTTAAATTTTAATAAATACGGCGCGATGATCAGACAGACCTGGATCAGTTACCCAACTAGAAGATTCTCTACTGTTTTTAAAATTTACTAGAATATTATCAATGCAGTTGGTTAGTCTAGTAGGTTGCTCAATCGTGTGAATAGAAGATTCCTTGGAAGAAAATACATTAAATATAAATCAGGACTTAGCATCAGATAAAAAATTGTTGCTCCTCTCTAATAAATAATTTCAATTAATATTCCAGAAAAATGTGAAAACGAATATTAGATTAGAAATCCACTGATTGCCACTAAGCCTTAGTCCTGTCTCAATTATTGTAAGGCACCCTGTATATACATATACTATTCACTAATAAAGTTAGTAAGTTCAGTACATCATTACAATTCAATTTAGTTGGCATTGTGTTAATATAAACCAGAAAATTACGTTCTAACTTTATCAAGTGGTACCGAATAAACAATAGATTCAAACTACAGAACAAAGTTCACTCAAAATGAATAAACTAAGACTAAATATCTTTACACGATATATGTTATGAAGTTATGATTAATTATACTTTCATGAAACTGCAATAAATAAATATGCAACTAATTTTTAAATAACCGCTTGTGAAATATGTTTTCATTTAAGATTACTTAAATTTTAAAATTAATAACTATAATAAGCAGCTTACCTTTACGTGGTCATCCCCAATGAATATTGCCAAATATTTGTTAACATCTTCCATATCAATTTCAGAATTAGCGCAACGGTTTTCTTTAGGAGCAGATGTCATATCTTCTCAGAGTCGAATGAAGTAACAAACAAGAATGGCGATTACGTTGAAGCAAAATGTAAAACAAACACTTGGTGACTGATACGAACGATATGCATTCGTTATTCATTTCATTTGATAAGAAAGTTGCTAGTTAACTTTTTCGCTGTATTGTGGAAATTCTAAATTAATAAATCAAATCCTGTTACTAAATAAATTATTTCAAAAAAATAGAACAATCTAATAAATTTGAAAGTTGTACTTAACGTTTTTATTTTCTATTTTATATTACAGATCAGATAATATAAAAAAATGAATTACCTAATTTATGAAGGGGAAAACCTTACCTAGTAGTTATGAAGTTATTAGAGATTCATTTTTTTTAATCTGACCTTTGAGGAAATTAAACAGTCGACGTTGTTTTGGCAATGCTCGAAACTGTTATCACGATATCAAACGTTTAATTATTAAAGTTTATATTTTTTATGTAACAACCTTAAAGTTACCTTTAACAACAGCGATTTTACAAAAAGTGTAGTGTGGTTTTCCTTAGAAATAGTTTTTTTTAGGTGATAAATTTAATTTTATTTTATTTCCGAGATCAAGTTAGTATAAATGCTTTATTTTTATTCAATTCTGTCAGAAAGTTAGCCTTTAGAAACATTGAATCTTAGAATAATTATACATTTGCCTAAGTCCATATATGCGAATGCATACTTTAGATGTTTTTAACCATAAATTCATATATTCAAAGTTTTGAGCATAAATGCCTTTAATATCAAAGCATGCGTGTTTCCTTTCCTTTAAGTTTAAATTTTCGAGGGAAGATTTGACATTTCTGCTTCTTTTAAATAACTCAAGGTATGTTTTCTACATTTTGCAGTATTAGTGTCACTTTATCCCATTGTTATTTATTAGATCACTATTGGAATGGCAGTAATAGTTCTCATTTTAATCTTACCTTACTACTGTCACTGAACACAGGGGTTGCATGATAGGAGTAGAATACGGGCACTTGGGCGGCCATTTTGTTTTTAATTGGGTCAATCAATTTAATCGATTGCGCAATCAAGGTCGAATTAATGGGATTAGCGGTTTAATTAGATCAATTCGCGGTTTATTTAGGCCAATTTAGATCAATCCGCGGTTTATTTAGGTCGATTTAATGGGATTAGCGGCTTAATTAGATCAATCCGCGGATTATTTAGGACAATTTAATGAGATTACGTCATAATTAGATCAATCCGCGGTTTAATTAGATCAATCCGCGGTTTAATTAGGTCGATTAAAAGGTTTAATTAAATTCTCGATTAAAAGCGGCGGCCATCTTGGAATTAATAGCTCGATCAATCGATTTAATTAGGTCAATTAAATTCTCGATTAAAAGCGGTGGCCATCTTGGAATTAATAGCTCGATCAATTTAATCCATCAAAATTTCGATTAAAAGCGGCGGCCATCTTGGAATTAAATCAAGTATTATAGCTAGTTCAATCAGTTTAACTGTTTAATTAGATCAATCTATCTCTCTCACCCTCTATATTGTACAAATGGGCAGGGAATCGGCGGGTGCATAATTAATTATTCAGAGTGCCATATTGAATTAACCTTTAATCAAAGTTATCAAATTCAATCAGGTTAACTGTTTAATTAGATCAATCTATCTCTCTCACCCTAAGTGACATATTGAATTAATCTTTAATTAAAGTTACCAAAATTCGGCGTTATCGCGGTATCAATTCAGCCGATAAAATTAACTAGACTGAGTACAGTCATTTTTTTTTTCTCAAACAAGGTACGTCTTCGACAAGTTGGGACCTGTATGTTTACAATTCAAAGCTTATGACGTCAATAGGGATTAATTTATCTTAACAATAGAAACCTCGAGGGTCCAGCTGTGACATCACAGAAAAACACATGAGTCATCAAAACGTCAATCACCCACTCGGGGTGTAAACAATAATAAAAGTAACTTATTTCAAATTCCCGGAATACAGGAAATGACTAATGTGACAGCCATTGTGTGATTATCGCAATCAATAACCATTGTTCAAAGGATCTTTCTAGATTATTCTACAAGTTGCGTCATGAAAAGGCATGTTTCGACTTGTATGTGAGACATCTCCCCTTCCATCCTACACTACGGTATAAATAAGCGAACAGATTCCTACTCGGCCATTCAGAGTTCCTATCTGTGCTTTCTACCTAGTGACCTATTGAGTAAGTTATGAATAACCAGCAAGAAAATTCAACCGTTGAGGCCAGGAAGCGTTGGGCTCCATATGATAAATCGCGTCGAGGTGGCATCCAGAAGTCTACATCAGTAACCAAAGAGCGACCCCGAAGTTTTTCGCCACAACGCCATATCACCGAAGAAGACGTGCGTGTGTTTCAAGAAGAAGCCCTGCCTGCATATGGTGTTAAACCCTCTGAAGATGACGCGCAGCAGAGAAATCTGGTACGAAGCGAGAAGAAGCGTCTACTTTGCGGGTCTTACATCCCGTTAAATAATTCTGCAAGTAAGTTGATACATATTGGAATGGATCCGTATAAAGATTTTGCCCCGGTTGTCCGCATCGTTAAAAGCGGTATTGAAGCTGGGGTAGAATTCGAAGAAGAAGCGTTCAAGGAGTTCGTTAATGTTCTACCCGAGATATTAGTGTCCTTGCGTGAAGGTAGTTTAAACTTCGATTTGCAGCGTTACAAAATGCTCTGTACGGGGTGGCAAACGTGTAAATTTGTACCAAAAACTGGTACAGAAACATTTGAACTTTACGCAATGTATTCTACGCTAGCGAAAATTGTGGACATGAAAGATTTTCTCTTTGTGCGCCTAGAGACATTGAAAAGGAGTGCTATGAAGATGTCTGTGTTATTTACTGAGTTTTATACAAATGTAGCATGTATTGTTGAAAATTCTGGAAATTTTGACGTATTAGACGTTTTACTTTCAGACACCTATAAAATAGATTATAGGGGTGAAGATGTTTTAGGTGAATTGATTTATAATTTTAAAAATTTTGTTATTACTGTAATTCAAGGTAGTGTAGGGTCTGATGATCGATTGTACATTGCTGGTGGTGTTAATAGATAAATAAATAAATATTGTTTCCACGTATACCTGTCTTATTATTTATATAAATTTCTAATTCTTTATCCTACAGCCAGTTTAACTCTGACGTTGATGCAATAAACATGGAGTGCCAGTTTCAACATCCGTTTTCTGCAATTGTTGCGGGACCGTCAGGGTGTGGAAAGTCGTTTTTTGTAGTTGATTTTTTAAAAAATATGCACAGTGATAATATATGCAATGTGAAATTTGAAAAAGTAATTTGGTTTTATGATGAGTGGCAACCTTTATATAAAGACTTAAGCTCCATAGCTGAATTTCAACAAGGACTACCAAATATGGACCAGTTTGACGGGGTTCAACCAAATTTAATAATTATTGACGATTTAATGCGCGAGACAAACGGCAGTATTGTAGATATATTTACTAAGGGGTGTCATCATAGAAATTTAAGCGTGTTTTTCATAACACAAAATATATTTCATCAGGGCAAAGGACAGAGGGATATTTCCCTTAATGCACACTACATCATATTTTTTAAAAATCCGCGAGATGGAACTCAAATACGTCATTTAGCGTGTCAAATAGTCCCTTCAAACATTAAATTTCTACAAGAAGCGTACCAAGACGCAACTTCCAAGCCTCACGGCTATTTACTCTTCGACTTAAAACAATCAACACCTGATGAGTTTAGATTCAGAACATCTATATTTCGAGAGGATGGTTCATGTTATGTGTACGTGCCGAAGAAGGAGTATAAATACAACAACACCTATAAATCTAACGTCATTAGTGCATGATGCCTCACGCTGTGATTAAAAACTCTGAATTGCTCCGTGCCCTAGCAAATCTCGGACCTAAGGAGCGAGCGGCTCTCTTAAAGGCCGTGGGTGATAAAGAAATTCATTGTATTTGTGAATGTATTTATAACACTTTAAAAGGAAAAGTTCCATTAAGTATTCATCAGAAAAGGCGACTCTCTCAACACAAACACATCCTAAGGCGATTGGTGAAACCCGGGGAACCTATATTCAAGAAGAGAAAATTGTTAATACAAAAAGGTGGTGCATTACTACCGTTAATTCTTGCTCCACTAATTAGCGGAATTCTGGGAAGTTTGCTAAAATAAACTAAAAAATGGAGCATGCTAAGAAAATGATGATTGTGCCTCCCGAGTTGCTACAACGGTTAACTGTTTCTGAAAATACACAACCAAAAATATTATCTCAATTAGACGAAGACATGCAAAAAGTTCTTGGTTCCAAATTATCGGATCATGACAAATGGGCCCAGTACAATCAGGTGTTGCAAAGATATTTACACTTTACGGACCAGTCTCGTCAGCCAGTCAACGTGCCTGTGGAAGTCAAACAAGAATCTTTACAGCATTCAGACATACTAGCCACACTACCCGATACGTATAAGAGAAAGGCGAAGAATCTTATTAATATTTTATCTTCAACTGGCTCAATTGATTGGGATGATAAGGGAACCGTTTCCATAAAAGGTGAAATTCTACCGTCATCAAATATTATCGATCTAATAAATGATACACTAAGACCTCGCAAAAGTTCAAATCCTGCAGGCTGGGAGCAGTTTGCATCCTTTATGAATGAGAAAAATATACCTCATGAGCTAATAGGTAACCCTAAACGACGTAATGTTTCATCTTATAATCAATCGCCAAAATTTTTAAAATCAGAAGTGAAGCCCGAAGACTACGATGCCGATTCAGAAGGTCGTATAAAAGAAGTTTCTGGAACTGTCTCAACCAGTCAACAAACACCTGCTAGCACACGCTCTAAAAAGCGTAAAACTTTAGGCAATACCGCACGCTCAGCTAAATCTCTGGGCTGGGCAAGACTTAAACTTTAAAAATGGTTGATTTGAATACCATCTACTACGACCCTTCAAACCCTGTTGGATATTCTGGTGCCGATTCATTAATAAACTCTGTAAAAAATCAAGTTCCAAAAGCAGACGTAGAAGAGTGGTTAAAGAAGCAGGATGCTTACACTGTTCATAAACCTCTTAGAAAACATTTTCCAAGAAACAAGTACGTTGTTAGCAACATGTTTGAATTATGGCAGGCTGATCTTTGCGACATGAGGACTTTGACTAAATACAACGATGGAAATAATTATATTTTAACAGTAATAGATGTCTTTAGCAAAATGACTTGGGTGAGACCTTTAAAATCTAAGACTGCAGCATCAGTAGTAGAAGCTTTTAAAGAAATATTTAACGAATGTGAAACGACTCCTTTAAAAATTCAAACTGACAAAGGCAAAGAGTTTGTGGCAGCGCCCGTGCAGAAACTGTTTAAAGAACATGACATTAATTTCTTTGTTACCAATAATCCCGATGTAAAAGCGGCCGTAGTTGAAAGATTCAACCGAACACTTAAAACAAGAATGTGGCGTTACTTTACCCATTCAAACTCGTACAGATACATCGATGTACTGCAAGATTTAGTTTCATCATATAACAATAGATATCACTCGAGTATCAAAATGCCCCCGAGTAACGTAAACGAACAAAATGTATTGGAAGTATGGAACAACCTTTATCGTGGAGGAGTGGGGGTGCAAAGAAAACCTAAATTTAAAGTGAATCAGCATGTTAGAATCAGTAGAACAAAACATACATTCGAGAAAGGTTACGAGACAAATTGGAGTGAAGAGGTCTTTAAAATCTGCGCGACTATACAGCGGAAGCCGCCTGTATACAGAATAGTTGACTTAAACGACGAAATTATTGAAGGAACTTTCTACGAGGAAGAGCTACAACCTGTAACGTTAGAAAAAGACACAGTATTTAAAATCGAAAAAGTGTTAGCTGAAAAAGGTCGTGGCAAATCAAAATATTATTTAGTGAAGTGGAGGGGGTACAGCGACAAATTTAATAGTTGGGTAGCAGCTTCAGAACTTAAACGTTTGTGAAAATGGAGAACGAATTTTATCTAACTCTCTTAAGCAACAGTTCAATGAAATATTTTCCCAAAAACACTACAACAAAGTTTATTACACAGTTACATAAACGTGTAAGGTTAACTAGTAACTGGGTTGTTGGAATTGCTGAAATTCAATATCCGTGCTCCTTTTTAGCTGTGACAGACACGGATAACTTAATTTATTATCGTCTAACGCCACCTAACGCTGAAGACAAGGAAACGGTGCTAAAAAATGCTAGCAGCCATTTCAAAGACAGCTCAGAAGTTTTATACGAAAATGACGGATGGTTTGTTTTTCACATACCAGCCGGGAATTACGAGAATATTGAAGATGTTATTACGACGATTAACAGTCATCAATTACTAAGTAGGCTGTTGGAATTTAAGTACAATAAAGTTACTAAACGGGTGTCGTTAAACTTAAAAGAGCAGCTAGCCGTACTGGGATTATCACAAAGATTGGCTCTTCAACTTGGATATAAACCGGGGACAAACATTGCACTCAACCAAGCCCCGTCCCACCCCTCAAATATCTGGGTAGGCCTGCCATCTCAAATGTTTGTATATTGCGATATTGTAGAACCTCAACTTGTTGGCGATGTTTTATCACCACTTGTTCGTATTATCAATATAACCTCAGACAATTATAATTACGGATGTCATAAAGATGTAATATTCTCGCCCACTCACTACATCCCTGTGATGAGAAAAGAATTTGAAAATCTCGAGATAGATATAAGGACCGAGACCGGAGCCTCGATGCCATTCGAGTTTGGAACTCTGAGCTTGAAACTACACTTCAAGAAAATTAATTAATGATGGATTGTCCCTATCAACAATATTACGTACAACAGGCAGGGAGTGGTATTGGGGCTATTTACAGAGGAGCTCCTTATCAACGTGGACATGGAATTGGATCATTTCTGGGCGGTATATTTCGCAGCATCCTTCCTCTTTTTAAGACTGGTGCTCGAGTGGTGGGGGAAGAAGCCTTGAGAAGTGGGAGTAATTTTTTAAACGATCTAGCCGACAAGCGCACCGTTAAAGAAGCCTTTCACAATAGATTAGAAGAAGCTGGAAAAAATTTAAAACGTAAAGCCGATGCAAAAATCAGCACTTTAATGGACGGATCCGGGTATAAAAGACCACGCACATTAAACATTACTCAGTCTATATCAAGATCTCCTGGAAGGGTCGTCAAGCGTAAAAATACTACGAGAACAGAACATAGTGATATATTTACTAAAATTTAAAAATGTCTTTTCTACATGCTCATTCTTGTGAATGCATTAAATCGGAGCTGGACTTGTTTGCTTTACCTTCGACTCAAACTAGTATCGAAAATGGACAATGGATATTTTATAAACCGCTTTCTTCGCTTACTGATGACGCACCTATCGAATTTATTGTACCCGGAAATGGAAATGATTACCTGGACCTGAGTCAAACTATGCTACATGTAACCGCAAAAATAGTGAAACAAGACGATACACCTCTAGGCGATGAGGACAAACCAGCCCCCGTAAATAACTGGCTACATTCTCTTTTTAGTCAAGTGGAGATATATTTAAATCAAAAATTGGTATCACCTCCAAACAATACTTACGCCTACCGTTCATACATAGAGACTCTTTTGAATTATGGGCCTGAAGCTAAGAGTTCTCACTTGACCTGTTCGCTATGGTATAATGATACAGCTGGAAAAATGGACGCCACAGCCGATGAAAACAGTGGACTAGATAAAAGGCGGTCGTTCACGAGTAAGAGTAAACAAGTTGAATTAATGGGCCATGTTCATGCGGATTTGTTTAATCAAGAGAAATTTCTTATTAACGGTGTTGAAATGAAGATAAAGTTTGTTCGGTCACGTGACACGTTTAGTTTAATGGCTATCGCGGGTTCGACGTATAAAGTGAAAATTACTGACGCTAGTTTATTAATAAGAAGAATGAAGATAAACCCCAGCATTTTGATAGCTCACACTAAAGCTCTGGCAACGGCTACATCTAAATATCCAATAACTAGAACTGATGTCAAGGTTTTAACAATTCCATCAGGTGTACAAAGAAAATCCTTAGACAATGTGTTTCTCGGACAATTACCGAAACGCTGCATTGTCGGATTTGTGACAAATAAAGCATTCAACGGCGATTATGCATCCAATCCCTTTAATTTCGATCACTTTAAAATGAATTATTTTTCATTGTATATTGACGGACAACAGATTCCTACTAAACCTTTACAACCAGATTTTACAAAGGACGGAATGTACGTTCGGGCCTACCACACCTTATTTTCGGGGACAGGAATTCATTTTCTGAACGAGGGTAACGATATTTCACGCGAAAATTACTCTAAAGGATATTGTTTTTTCGTTTTTGACCTAACACCAGATTTATCGGCAAATGCCAGCACTCATTGGAATCTTGTGAAGAATGGCTCACTGCGTGTAGAAGTTGGATTTGAAGAAGCTTTGAAAGAAACAGTGAATTGTTTGCTATACGCAGAATTTGACAACGTAATCGAAATTGATAAACACCGAAACGTGGTGGTGGATTTTAGCAGTTAAAGCAAGTTTTGTTGCAAGTGGGGATTTAGTCAGCTGCTTGTAGTTGCATAGTATGGACGTGTTCGTTGACTTGCAAGGGTTCCGTGGAGTTGACAAAAAGTTCATTCCAAAAGAAGTTGTTATTATTTCCGGCGACGGAAACAAAATTGAAATCCTTCACTTCGAACCCCCTCAAATTTATTCATCGCTACCTGCTTATGTAAAAAAGGACGTGACATATCTAGAAAATTATTTTCACGGACTGTCTTGGGATTCAGGCTTCGTAAATTTTGAAGAGTTTGAACTAGAACTCAAACGTGTGGTGCAGTGCTTCGATACAGTCTTTGTTAAAGGCGAGGAGAAGAAGAAAGTTTTAAGCTTTCTCAAACAAGCTGTTATAAATTTGGAGGAATTTGGGTGTCCGTCTTTAAATAAATTGAAGAAAAAGAAAACTGCAGTACGTTGTATGAGTCATACAATTGAAAACCCTGTTTGCGCCGTTGAAAACGTACTACTTTTATCTGATTGGTACAATGAACACGTTCGAAATAAAGAGAGCTCTCCGGACAATACCGAGTCAGTCGAATGTG
This sequence comes from Melanotus villosus, assembly GCA_963082815.1. Classification (NCBI taxonomy): domain Eukaryota; kingdom Metazoa; phylum Arthropoda; class Insecta; order Coleoptera; family Elateridae; genus Melanotus; species Melanotus villosus. The sequence goes on from OY720427.1 coordinate 18,946,102, forward strand.
AATCGACATGTTTATGCTTCTGATGAATTGCCTACGCGTATAATTAGACCATGTGCGATTGTGGCAAACACAGATCCATTTTATAAACCCGGAGAACACTGGGTAGCCTTCTACATCGATGAAAATGGTCATGGCGAGTACTTTGATTCATTCGGACGCCACCCCGAAGGACATCATTATAATTTTATTCAGAAGAATTGTAAATCTTGGAAAAGCAATACTAGAATGATCCAGAGTATGACTTCAAATTTCTGCGGCCATTACTGTTTAGTGTATTTATATTTAAAAATGAATAATGTGTCAACTTTAGATTTTCTAAGTATGTTCGATAATAATTTAAAAAGCAACGATCGGCTCATCAAGCTGATATACGACCGTTATTTCCCTAAGATAAACTTGTCAACTCGGCGTATGATATACTAAATGTAATACAATCTAATGTATAAATTGTAAGTGCACTTTTTTATATATAAATAAAACTTTTTTAAACGATTTCTTGTTTCCTTATTCTCTACGAAGTAAAACAAAGAAAAATTTCGATTTGTATAAGAGTTTATTATTATTTCCATATATGTTGGTGGGTATAAAAAGTGAATTATGTATATAATAATAATCGTGTAACGAAAGTGTAAGTGATAAGTACAGCAGTAACATTAATAGTTAAAATTGATTAAAACTTGGTTACATAAAATCGATTAACTAGAGTTAAACTTGAATTATTATTATTTCCATATATGTTGGTGGGTATAAAAAGTGAATTATGTATATAATAATAATCGTATAACGAAAGTGTAAGTGATAAGTACAGCAGTAACATTAATAGTTAAAACTGATTAAAACTTGGTTACATAAAATTGATTAACTAGAGTTAAACTTGGTAGCATAAAATTATCTACAGAGTAAAAAATGCTGATACTTGGAAGTTAAAAAACTATTATAATAGAGTACTGATAAATGATTAAAAATGAATAACTAAAACTAAATTTGGCTATACAGAGTTATATACATTTTAAAATATTAATATTTGAACTTAAAACTAATGTGATATGAAAAAAAGTATATACAAGCTAAACTAAGAATAATATATAAAAACTAAGATTAATTATGCTAACGTATAAAATAAAACTAAAATTAATTACTGGGAGATGACGAGCAGTTTCAGCTATATCGGTGGAAATCTACCATGTTATTACTAACTTACGTTCTATAACCGAAAGGAAGCGTGTCAAAACTATCCTCTACACGACGCCGCTTCGTATACTGAACTCGGAACACCTTCCGTTCAGGCTTGGAAACGACCTCGTGCACAGGTGTTCTGACAATCTTTCTATCGGTTTGAACGTACGTGGCCTCGGCGTCGTTAAGAACCATGTCTTTAAGGGTCTCGAAATTGACACTTTCAGAATTCTTAAAATTCAGGGTTATCCCTTTAACTTTGCAAATAAATATAAAGCCATTCTTATTGGTGGAAAACACCTTAAAGGCATAGTTCTTAGGTCCACCACTAACGAACTCGACAATGTAACTACCGGGCCCGTAACACTCGATCTCGTCGGTCATGTCACCGAGGAAATCTCCTGTTTCGGGTACCCACTCACCCGGTCGCTGTGTAAAAATCACACTGTCGGTGTCGAAGTACAGCACACGTCTACCCAGCTTTTCCAAATACTTATACAGCTCGAGGCGTGCATTAGCTGTCGTATATGCAGCTAGCGCGACATTGACGGTATTCAATGGCTGAATACACTCGTCCGGCCTGTCCCAATTTAGAATAATCGTATCATCGTCCACAGGAGTTAATGTATGGACTTCAACCGAAGGATCGGTAAGCTTCTTGAATAACTCATTCGAGTCCGTGATGATAGAGGACTGCATTAGATTTTCTCTCTGGGCAAACTTACCCCAGAAGCTGTTTAAACACAATTTCGCAATGTACCGCATACCCGGATTTGACGCGATTTTACCTTTATCTAATGCAACCCCCTCTCGATCAGCGTATTCGGAAACATACCGATCCTTGGCCTGGTCATCCGTACACCAAGAAGGCCATCCACTACACTCCTGCTTTATCTTCACGAAATTATTAACGTAATCTGAAAAGAGTCCCCCTGTTTTCGTTGCCTTGTTGTACTGAGCGACCTTATATTCCCAAACCTCTAAAATTTCTATCACCCTGTAGCCCAGCGAAATAGCTTTCCGGAGTTCATCCGCCACGTAAGTACCGGTAAATTGACGCTCATCCTGCGTATGAGCACACTCGCCCATAAACTTGTCCTCAGCACAAGTTCTACACAGAACAAACATCAATTTACCGTGCATTCTAAGAGGTAGAACAGGATGGTATAGATCGGTTGGTGGTACAATCGTACACTTGACAATGCCCTCTACAGAATTAAGATCAATCTGTTCACATTTATCCCTGCCCACATGAATTTTAGGATGCCCTATGGGGTATTTCCCATACTTATTAACAAAGGGATACAGTGAACAGACGTCTAAATACCTGATCTTCTCATCCTTTTCTACCTTGTGATGCAACTTAATCGCATTGGTACGCCCACCGAAGAAACTATTTCGTGGGTTTAAGGGTTCGTGTCTAATAACGTTGTGATTTGCCAAAAATTCTGCGGCCTGAATATTAGTTTTTAGAAAATTTTTAAAACGACATTCTTTCATTTCAACGAGGTTATACCCGTAGGATCGGATGCGAGCTGATGTGGCCTCTGTCTTCTCACGACGCATAAACATCGTTTCATTTTTGTCACCACCAAGTTGCGCCGTTTGATCAGGGAAACAAGCTTCGCAACCGTGGTAGTAACAACCCTGGAACTGGTATACAGTGTTCGTAGCCTCGCAGAAGCCATCGACCAAGCAGCCCTCCCTAAGTTTAACCTCGCGACTATTACCCGCGTGTTTAATTTGAATATCCAAAGAGTGTTCAAGATATAACAACCATTTGATGGCGATAGCTGATTGCTTGTCGGCCATTCTATAACCGTTTGGGGGTATAAGGCCTATTGTATCAGCTGTAAGAAACTTACGTCTGAAGACTGCATTGCAGGAACCAGCAATCGTGCATGCTTCACGGAAGGGATCAACACCGTTTGACGTGCAATAACTACGCCAAAACTCCAAGCAAGCCTTCCTCAGTATATCGACGTCAGAAATGCAGTATCTAACAAGCTCTTCTTGCAGGTTGAATACTGCATCTCGCTCGACCTCGCCTCTATACCAAGCAAGAAACTCACTTCTAGTCGACGTAGCCATCTCGTCAGCCCCGTAATAGTGTGTAGCTGGCATTGGCCCAACATAATTTTGATTACCCAGAGTATTAAAGAAGTGCGGGAAGAACCCTTTGGAACCCTGGAAACCAAACGTCTTGGGTAACTTGCTAAGCGGCATCGGCATGTAGTTCAGAGAATCTAAAAATTTGATGTCTTCGCCGCAGGAAATGGACATCAGCTTAGTGCCATTGGATATAATTTTAGGGTTCCACCGTTCCTTCTGATTAATAATCCGGCGTAATACAAATTGGGAATCATAGCCTTTAGCGTTGTGCGCCAGAGCAACTACGGATCCTACCGATTTCTTGAATTTTAAAATGAAATTTAACAGTTCATCGACAGGATTCTCTCTAAAAATGTGCTGGCGCTTTCCGCACTTGTTGCAATCTTTATTGATATCGGCGTCGTCAATACACGACTTACACACGTTCTGTACAACGCACAAGTTTGGCTGATGCAGATAAACATTATCTGTACCATCCACGAGAGAGTCCTGTCGACATTCAAAATCATAAAAGACAAAACCAAAATGTTTGTCTAACTTTTTCTTATTCGCGACATTCTTTGACATATGACAAAGATGACGTATGGGTTGCTCGGACCTACATCTACTGCAGTACTTGAATCCACATTTATGATTGGACTTTTTGTCAGTCCACACACTATACAGGCAGGTTGGGCACCTCCGCAAAGCCTTACACAGATTTTTGGTATGCTCAGTAAAACAGGCTTGACCGCGAAAATCTCTGTGGCACTCGTTGCACTTAACGAGGTCCACATTTACATTACAGGGGGGTGATGAATGACAGGACGGACAAATGTATTTGCAGCCTTTATGGTCTGTTTTGTTACTAGTACGAATACGGCACATCTCGCAAAAGTAGGTAGTTGAAAAAGCTGAGCATAAATTAGTAATAACATTGTAGTGCGCGTTTTCAAGGATTAAATTCAGGACTGGCTTGTCGTGATGCCGGGGTCCTTCATAATATACCGTCTTACCCAGTCGGCTATTGTACACGACTATTGTGTGATTTACCAGATATTGCTGAAACTGCTCTATATGGTCCCTGGTCCCGCCCTGGCTGAGGTCCACTCGGGCTCTAGTGCAGAGCTCGTGAGTGCGCCGGTCCATCTCGGGATACCCCTTCACTAACACGGGGAGTAGGGGATCGTTGGCCCTCCAGGCCATTGCTAGCACTAGAGCCCTGGCCAAGCACTGATTGTCATCGTTGTTGACCACCATGATGCCCTTCTTGCGCCGACAAAACTCCTCGTAGCTAACGCCAGTTAGTCTGTCTCGGCCATACCCCACAGGGAGCGAGACCCTGTCTAGCTGGATTCTCAGCGCGTCCTGGGAGAAAAAACTGGCGTTGCTTTGCAGGATCTTGTCTAGCACCGCCATCACAACCTCCACGGATAACTGGTCAACACGGCGAAATGATATGCCTATAGGTTTCTCAGGGAACTTGTCGCTGTGTATGACCAGCCCCACACGGTCAGATGGCGATGCGTCGGCTACCATGTGGTCAATAATCTCAGTGAATGCATTCTAAAAATAATATTTCTTAATTAATAAACACTCTTAAAAAATATAATTGGTTTTTCAAAAGACTATAAGTTTAAAATAAGTTATTTACCTTAAGCCATAAAGCAGGCCCACTCGCTTCATTGCCAACGTCGGCAAGCTTCAAGGTGACTGTCTTGGCCATGAGGTTGAACTTTTTAACCAACTTCGTGCCTTGACTAATCACCTTGAAGTATTTAAAGACCTCAACTGCGGGCTGCTGCTGGCGGATACCTACGTTGTAGGTCGGCTCACGCCTCCGGGTTAAATTGGTAACCTAAAACAAAAATTAAATTGAATACTTTCATTCACCTTACTCCAGTTAAAAATTTGTAATTTATCGTATAAATTTTATAACATTTACCTGGTTGCTAGCAGCCTCAGGTCTAGGCGCCTTAATGGGTGTAGACGCTGCCTGCCTCGGTACTTGCCGTGATGTCGACGGTACACCGGCACCGAATGCCTGAAAATTGAGTTAAAAGATTAGAAATTACTTCAGACATGGAAACTTAAATTTCTTAAACTGATTTTATAAGAACTGTACTTACATTGACAGCGTCTCTTGACTCATCCCTGGGATGTTGAACGGACGTGGGCGGTGCCTGCATAGGCCGTGAAGTCGAAGGTTCACTGTTACCGTACGCCTGCAAGTTGAATTAAAAATTAGAATTTGCATTACTTCAGACATGGAAAACTTAAATTTCTTAAACTGATTTTACGAGAAGTGTACTTACATTGATAACATTATCGACCGGCTCGCGCTGCTGCTTTTTAGTCTCCCCAACAGCCCCGGGTGATTCAACAGTTACCTATAAAAAAATAAATAATGAATAAGACTCGCACTGTATAAACGGTTGTTAACAGATAATTAAATTCCCTAGCGACAAGTTTATAAAAACTGAATTATTTAAAAAAAATCCATTTTCGGAAAGCTTTATTTAAAATTTTACTTACCCTTCGATTCTCTTGCAGCTTCAGTATGTAGCCTTGCAGCTCTTTAAGGCAGTTGGATTCAACAGCCGTTAAAGAGTAGCCTTCGTATACCATCTTACGACAGATTAGATCGTACATGGTACACAAGCCTTCCTCGGTACGGATAAGGCCAGAGGCTACAATCTGCAGGAGTTCGTTGACGGTAGACATGGTTCTTGACGTAGTTGATGCTGGAGTCGGAGAAGTTAAGTGGATTGAGTAGAGCGATGCAGCTAGTTTTATACGGTTTTTTCAATCCCTACTTTCACGATTTTTTTTCTTCCCACGGTACACACACAAAGAAGTTTAACAAAGCTGAGCAGTAAAAATTTCAAGAAGATTGAATCACGCATTGTTTTATCTACAGACAATGCACAAAAGGTTTCCGGATAAACAAAGCTGGTCAGTAAAAATTTCAAGCAGATTGATTCACGCATTGTTTTATCTACAGACAATGCACAAAACTACCTTTGTTAAAAGACCACTGTTTACTGAAATAATACGACATGTTAAATACAATGTCTTAAATCCTTAAAGAATCGAACGTCGGGTTTTTTCAGCCCGGATTAAAAAATCTATTGTTTAAACGTATTAGTCATTTCGCATTTCACATTATTGTGAAATAATTTTTAAGCTTAACAAAGTTCTTCTATTTCGGTCTGTAGCGTATATACTAGAAAAAACTGTTTTTAAAAACGTGGTTAAATTCCGGATTTAGAAATTCATCGAGTTTTAATTATTTAAAACTATAATTGCTGGATTGAAATATTTCCATCTACAAATGTAACAATTAAAGTTGAATTATTTCCAATTAGCTGCAGTAGATGCAGTAGATTGTTATTAAAATGCATTCCGGGTATTTAAGAATAACTCACATGTTAGTTTTCGAGTTTCCGTTTTTTTTAAAAAATGCGACGAGCGATGAGTAACGTTTGCTAGAAAAGTTTCTATTGTTAAAAAAATTAATCCCTATTGACGTCATAAGCTTTGAATTCTAAACATACAGGCCCCAACTTGTCGAAGACGTACCTTGTTTGACAAAAAATGACTGTACTCGGCCTAGTTAATTTTATCGGCTGAATTAGATACCGCGATAACGCCGATTTTTGATAACTTTGAACTGTTTTTAAAACGTGTGTGAATTCTTGATCTCTCTTTTAGAAATCCATCGAGTTTTAAACAGCAATTATTTAAAAACTATAATTGTTGGATTGAAATATTTCCATCTACAAATGTAACAGTTAAAATTGAGTTATTTCCATCTGTAGATCAGCTGACAATTAAAAATTGAATTAACGGCGATAGATTGTTATTTAATAAAATGCATTCCGGAGATTTAAGAATACTAAGTCACATGTTAGTTTTCGGGCTTGTTTTTTAAAAATGCGACGAACCAGATGAGTAACGTTTCTTAGAAAACTATCTGTTGTTAAAAATAATTCCCTACTGACTTCATATTCGCCGGCGAACAGGTTTCAACCTGCCGAAGCTTGCCCAAGTGTTCGATCTAGTTAATTTTACTGGCTGAATTGATACCACGTAATTGATTAAATGCCGATTTGAATAAACCGCTGATTGACCTAATTAAACCGCGGATTGAAGTAAATAAACCGCGCAGATTGAGCTATTAATTCCAAGATGGCCGCCGCTTTTAATGGAAGTTTTAATCGACCTAATTAAATCGATTGATCGAGCTATTAATTCCAAGATGGCCGCCGCTTTTAATCGAGAATTTAATTAAACCTTTTAATCGACCTAATTAAACCGCGGATTGATCTAATTAAACCGCGGATTGATCTAATTATGACGTAATCTCATTAAATTGTCCTAAATAATCCGCGGATTGATCTAATTAAGCCGCTAATCCCATTAAATCGACCTAAATAAACCGCGGATTGATCTAAATTGGCCTAAATAAACCGCGAATTGATCTAATTAAACCGCTAACCCCATTAATTCGACCTTGATTGCGCAATCGATTAAATTGATTGACCCAATTAAAAACAAAATGGCCGCCCAAGTGCCCGTATTCTACTGATAGGAATGCCCACCAATTTATTCTAGCTACAGTTAAAACTTTTTGGGTAGTTATACACATACTGTTTTTTGGGTCAGTTGTATTAGTAAACTATTCTTAACAAGGGCAAGATACCTAAAGACAAACAAGATACCTAAAGACAAAAGAAGTGTGAATGCTGAACCAGTTTGTAAAAAACTATAGAGATTTTACAACACATGGAAGTATTTTATATTGTAATTATTGCGAAGTTTCTATAGCAGCAATAAAAAAAGTTTCAAATTTAAAAGCTTACAGAATTTAATAAAGAGCCATGTTAGTCATTCATTTCTTCGGACATACCCCTAGCGAAGTTAAAAGATAGCATCTGTTAATTTTTTCTTAAAGTACCAAATCGTTTGGACAAATTTAGAGAAATTGCAGAAAACATGCCACTTTTGGGCGATTTAATTATTACAAGACTTGGATTGATGCCGAAAATGTTATACTGATTATTTTTAAGTTATTAAAAATGTCTATTAATTTTATCGTAAAGAAGCTAAGAGTATAAAAGAAGTACAGGACGTTTTCAGAAAAAGGGGCGTTTGAGAGGACTTAATTTCCATTAAAGCTAATCTGGGTAACATTTTAACTGTTATTACAAAACTGAAAAAGAATCTTATCAGTACACACTACAAGAAAGGAAATTGACTTTATTTACAGAATTGGATCTCTGCAAGAAAAGACTCAAAGATCTATAAAGATAGGGTTAACGACTAGAATTAAAAAAAAACAAAAATTGTGAAATAGAGGGGAACTGCAATTAGGATCAATGATAAACTAGATATAAAAAGAGTAGAAGTTATAAAAAAAAGCTGAAATCCCATCCCATCCAACGGAAGCAAAATGTAATGAGTATCTATACAGGGTGCCCGTTTTTCGACCTCAAGCATGGGGATCTCGGTTATTATAACAGATGCGAGATCGGTTAAATTAGGGCAAAGTTGCGCATTTTTATGGTGATCAATTATCTGAAAGAAAATTTGATCTGTCATTTTTAGTTTTTGAATTATTGGAGAAAAATGGAAAATTGTGATTTTTGTTTTAATTTTTTTAAACGAAAACCAATAAAACTAGACATTTTTAACTAAGACATTGTGAAGGCACTTTTTTACAAGGAATCTGAATCTGGCATCGTGTTTTCCAAGGCATCCTAGATGCAAGAGTTACAACACTTAATTTTTTTTTTCTTATGGGCGCCATATTTCATTTTTGCATTTTCGAATAGAGCTCTTTTTTCTGATTACGACTATGTATCACATGATATGGTCAAGCTTTACATTTTGATTAGAATTTAAGAAAAATGTTTTTGCGAAGAATGCTTTGGAAACAACAACATTTACTTTTGTCTAACATACAAATTTTTGACAATTCAATTAAATTTCACTATTCGGTTGCATTATTTTTAATTTTGTTCCAATTTAAATACAAAAATTCTGCCTTATCCTGTTCTTAATTTAAAACTTAATTTTGTAGGTAAATTGGGAAGAAATGTGAACGTGCAACTCTAAATTTAATTGAATTGTCAAAAATTTGTTTGTTAGACAAAGGTAGATGTTGTTGTTTCCAAAGCATTCTTCGCAAAAACATTTTTCTTAAATTCTAATCAAAATGTAAAGCTTGACCATATCATGTGATACATAGTCGTAATCAGAAAAAAGAGCTCTATTCGAAAATGCAAAAATCAAATATGGCGCCCATAAGAAAAAAAAATTAAGTGTTGTAACTCTTGCATCTAGGATGCCTTGGAAAACACGATGCCAGATTCAGATTCCTTGTAAAAAAGTGCCTTCACAATGTCTTAGTTAAAAATGTCTAGTTTTATTGGTTTTCGTTTAAAAAAAATTAAAACAAAAATCACAATTTTCCATTTTTCTCCAATAATTCAAAAACTAAAAATGACAGATCAAATTTTCTTTCAGATAATTGATCACCATAAAAATGCGCAACTTTGCCCTAATTTAACCGATCTCGCATCTGTTATAATAACAGAGATCCCCATGCTTGAGGTCGAAAAACGGGCACCCTGTAGAGCAGTAATAAAAAGTAATAAGTCAGTAACGAAGAATATTCATTAAAAAAATTGGAACAGAAAGATTGTGAAATGACGGAGAAAACCACAATAAATAACAAGAGACAAAACACGACTCCTCACTAATTAACGACCCACAAATCGAAAGAGAAGCAAAGAAAATCAAAATATTCAAAAAACAAAACGAGCTGGCGCAATTTTTTCTAAAACCAAATCCAGCGATATTAATCTCTAAGACACCAAAAATCTACCTAAAATAATTAATACCAGATTTAGCGCACCCATTAAGTTTTATAACTTCTTTATTTATAGTAATATCTGAATATAGTATAGAGGTCGTTTATAAATATTGTTACGTAAATTCCAGTGGCGCACAGAAATTTTTTCTATTTGCTATGGTTTTTCAGTTACAGCATGAACCCGCGTTTTTTTAAATGGAAATCATAGTCGGCCTTGGCCTCATATAAAAGACCATTTTAAAAGGTTTTCATATATACAGTGTGTCCCCGGATCGAAGCATGAATAGGTGAAAAAGTCTGAAAATTTTTGGGTTGAAATTTCATCTTCGGGGGTACAGCCCTGCTTGAATAGAAACTAATTTGTGTCATAATTTTAGTTTCGAAAAATCAATTATGCCTGGGAAATTTACAGAAAAGTTATTATTCGATTATTCCCACTAGTAAAGTGCATTTTCTGTACTAGATACGACAAAAAGTTATTAAGAAATGTTGTTCGGAATGTTACATTATGCTAGTGTATAAAATTTCAATAAGATTTATTACTTCAATATATTCGTTAGACATCTAGATAATTATAAGTGATAAGAATACTACAATAATAACATAACACAAACAAAACATAAACAAAATACAAACAAATCACTGTGCTGAAAATATCAAAATGTCGTATGTGTGCCGCCGGTACAACGAAAAAGCATTGTGTACAATGGATATAAGAAAATAAGAGTCAAACAAAGTTTTGACACTTACTATGTGCTCTCAAATTGATCTCAAATTTCGAAGATACAAAAGTTATGCTTACTCTATCAGAACGGATCAGCCCCGGATTAAGGGGGGCGCACGGGGGTGCCCGTGCACCGGGCCCCCGAATTCTTAGGGCCCCTTGAAATCCAATATTTTCTGCATCATATTTGTTTTTTTCATTTTTATTTTTATTTTATTTGAAAAATAAATTTTTATTTTATTTGTAAAATACCTATTTCTTGGGAATTAAATCTTTACATCTAGACCATAAAAATTATAAAGATAGAATGTAGCGCAGTGGTAGAATGTACGGCTCGCAGTGTTGCCAACCGTCTAGCATGTTTCTCCACTAACATGCGCCAATAATTCCGCTACATTTTGTAAAATACCGCTACCACGTGAATTTTCTAGGACAGTACATGCATTTAAACGCCTTTTAGTTATTTTGTTAAAATATGAACATGCATACATGGAAAAAATAGACATTTTCGTTTTAAAATTCGTTTATTGTTAAAAATAAACACCAACAAACAATAAAAGAAATTGTTTTTAGAATCGGGAGTCTTTATGATCACCGTCGTATATGATTTTTAGGAATGCATACTTAAGAAAAATATGGTAAGGTGATCCTACATCAATTCTTCGAATGTTAATTTAAATTTTGTAGACTGATGTTCCTCATTTTTCAATTTTTTTGGTTTGAACAAATTCCGCTACTTTTAAAAAAATAAGTTCTTGCCGCCGCTACGCCACTACGAAGTCCAAAATCCGCTACAGTAGCGGAATTCCGCTACGGTTGGCAACACTGACGGCTCGTGTTCTTCCTTCTTAAACAACAGAAGGGTGTCATTCTTAAAAGTATTCGCGCGTCTAGCTGTATCCGACTGAGCCAGTGAGTGAGGGCGGGCGGACTCAGTAGTCGCATACACCCGGGATTTAAGAAAAAAACATTTTTGAATCTCTTTTATAAAACACAAAAATAAATATTCTTTTATTTTCATTTGTTTTATATGCTTTTATTTATTTCTAAACTCCTATTGCTCTTTACATTTTTCGAAAAAAAAAATACCTACCCCCCAAACCTATTTTTCGGAGAAAATGTTTTTGTATCGCGAATTTCTAACTTTTCATTAGAGCGCTTGACCTTCAAAATTTGAAAATTTTTCGCCTGCGGCGCAGACCCCCCGGTCTTTGGACTGACGCCACAGATTACCATTCTCTAAAAGGCCCCTTAACAAATGTTGCACCCCGGCCCCAAGGTACCTTAATCCGGCCATGGAACGGATGTTCGTAATTCAGTGTTATGGTATTGGGGAATTAGTTATTCCAGCTATTATTAGACTATTTAATCTGAAGTTTTCGAACACAGTATTGGTCCAATCTACAGTATCCAGACTGGTTAAGAAATTTCTCACTACCGGAAGTGTACATAATATACCAAAAAATAGGAAGAAATTTGATGAAGATGATGTAAGTACTTTGTTAGCAATGGCTTCAGTACGCGAACAGCCCAAACTGTCACTAAGAAAGCGGTCCGAGTAGACTTAGTAAATCGCATTTGCAACGCGTTTGTAAAGCAATTAAGGTAAAACCATATAAAGTAAGATTTCTTCACACGTTAGAAGAGGGCGATGAATCCCGAAGGTTGGAATTTTGTCTAACTTTGGGCGAGAAAATTCTAGAGGAGCGAAATTTTCATAAAAATATTATTTTCTCTGATGAATCGACTTTCACTACCAATGGTGTACCTTCCTCACAGAATTGTAGATAATGGTCTGAGAACAATCCCGATTATGTAATAAATTGTAGGCGGCAATATTTTAAAACAGTTAATATCTGGTGTGCCATTTCCTATCATTGTGGAGTAATTGGACCATACTTTATTGAGGGAAGACTTAACCAGCATACTTATTTAAATGTTTTGCATCAGTTTGTGGACGAACTCCCATACGAAGCAAGATATTTTTCATATTTTCAACACGGCGGTTGTCCTGCTCACTCGACTTTACGAATATGTGAATGTCTAAATGAGCTGTTTCAAGAAAAATGGATAGTCAATGCTGGTCCCATTTTGTGGCTGCCCAGATCTCCGGATCTAAAAATCATGGATTTTTTTACTTTTGGGGTCGAATAAAACAAATAGTATATTCGTATAGGCTTCCAAATGACGCAGAAGTGTTAAAGAATCGCATTAGAGATGCTATAAATTCTATTCCCCTTGATGAGATAAGAGCAGCATTCACTGCATTGTGAAAAAATATTGAGAAAAGTGCAGATAAAGGCGGCTGACTTATTGAATAAATAAATATTTTTAATGATGTGAATCTTTTTTTGGAATTTTTTTTTGATAATTTTAACACAGTGATTTGTTTGTATTTTGTTTATGTTTTGTTTGTGTTTTGTTTGTATTTTGTTATTATTGTAGTATTCTTATCACTTATAATTTATTATTTGAATGTCTAACGAACATATTGAATTAATAAATCTTGTTGAAATTTTGTACACTGGCATAATGTAACATTCTGAACAACTTTTCTCAATACCTTTTTGTCGTATCTAGTACAGAAAATGCACTTTACTAGTGGGAAAAATAACTTTTCTGGAAATTTCCCAGGCCTGCTTGATTTTTCGTACTTCCAAAGATGAAATTTCAACTCAAAAATGTTCAGATTTTCTCACCTATTTAGCCGCGGTAAATAAAATTGATACAAAAATAAAATAAAAAACTTGCAATTAAAGTATAAAATTGGTATCAGATCATATTAGTCGGTACAACGTGTTAATTGTTAAAGCAGAATAATAACAGCAAAGGCCGTAATAGGAAATTTGGCGATTCAGGCGATTCAGCGCGTGGCAATTAGTACGTCGAGAATTGTCATAGCAATCGAAAACGGACAGTAAGGCGCGAATCTTTAGGTGCGCATTGTTAGACGCGAGTTTTTAGGCGCTGCAATATTAGGCTCGGGCATCTTTGGCCGCAGGGACGTTTAGGACGTTTAGGAACACTTTAGGCGTGGGACCTTTAGGCGCTGGAAAATTTTATATTGCTATTTAGGACTATCTAGGGTTAAGTTAAGTTAAGTATATAACATATTTGTAGTTAAATTCTCCTTAAACAGTTTTTATAATTACGAAGAGAATCTTTTATTATAGAGCAATATAGTTTCAAGTACGATTCTAACGTACAGATTAAAACGCATCGTATATTTTTTAATGCCTGGAGTCTAACCGTCCTCACGGTAAAAAACGACGATAGGCTAAAACCCCCTCACGGCTGCGGGAAAGGTAACTTAGTGCGCCAACATTAAAATTTAGCTGAATATCTCCCAGGTAGAAGATTCCGGATTATGAATGAAAGAATTAATTAAATTAAAAAATCAATAACACTTTGAATTGCTAATTTTAAAGGGGACTTTCTTGCTATTTTTGTTATCAACCATTGGTGGAATCACTTCAGTCGACGAAAATAAATTCTATGGAAAAATTTGTTAGTTACCTTCTTAAATTAAATTTTCAGAAAGCTTATATGTATAGTAGTTTTTTAAATATTCGCTACTTTTGGAATCGTCTTATAAGGATTTGTCAAAAACGGACGTTACACGTTACAGCCCCCAAGTAAACCAGCTTATTAATAGAATATTAGGTTAACGTTCCATGATTTGACCCAATTAACTCTACAATTAAATATTTCCACCTGCACGGCTAAAAAGGTGTTTAATTATTGTTCAGTTTAACGATTGATTGACCCATTCCGATAAAGCTTCAACTAATTAATAAAATCCAAGCATCAGGCAAACCTTGAAATTATTCAAATCGACTTGATGACAAGTGATTTATTTGTTTTAAATAATCACCTTAACCGATCTAAAATTTTAATTTTAGTACATATAAATAAAGTGAAAATCAGCTTGAAGCTTAATTTGATCAAAAAATTAATGAAACGTCCACCTAACTTAAAACTGTTCTGTTTAATTCAGCAGTATAAAATGGAGGTTTAGTAATAAAGCTTTCAGTTTCGTTAATAGTAGTTTAAAATTTAAATAAATGTTCGGAATTCCGTTAATTTCGAAACTCAAATTTGTTTGAATATAAATGTAAAGTGCAACATTTTAATTTTAAATGTTTGGATACAGCACATCTATTACGGATGCATCTTTTTTTAAATTAAATTCTTGTCTTATATTCAGTATACTTAATATTTCATTTTATTTGTATAGCATTAAATGGTTGATGATATGTTTTCTACATTGCCGTTTTTGTTTTTTTATAAACTGTGATTTATATTTAAATAGTAAAAGGTTTATATGCGAGTATAAGCAATTCAAAGCTTTATTGATTTTTTAATTTTAAAATTTTAATTTAATATTGGCGCACTAAGGACTAAGCTATCTTCTTCACTTGCGTATTTCTAGCAGCCTTGTGGAGGTTTTAGCCTTTCGTTAAAAAACGCCGGCGTCTAACGTCCCCGCGACTAAAGGTTCCTGCGTTCAAAATGCCGGCGGTTAATAGCTCTCGCCGTAAGGTGCGCGCCTAAAGATGCACGCCTAAATGTCCTAGACCGCATAGCAATATACAGGGTGTAAATTAATGTCATGCAGATATTTCAGGGGGTGATAGTACTCGGCAAAATAAGAAAAAAATGTTAATATACACATGATCAAAAACGCGCCATTTTTGATATACAGGGTTGCGAAGTTTCCAATTTTTTTTTGTATTTTGCGTTTTTCTCCCGTATGTTTTGAGATAATTATTTGAAATTTAGTATAGCTACTGTATTTTCGAATCTCTACAATAAAATGTCAAAATCATCAGTTGCAGTATACAGGGTGTTACATTTCTTTGGGTTACCGACCATTTTACCTCCCGGAACTTTTTTTGGAGCACCCTGTATAAATTTTTATATCTTACTTGAATCCCTTGTTCTTTTCTCCAGCTTTTTGGTTTTTTCATTATTCCCGTATCTGTCACCGTTTTTGAGTTATTTGAAAGAATAGCGATCAATACACACCAAGTGTAGTCAAAATAATTTTCTCTTTGTTTTTTTTGTAACACCCTGTATACTGCAACTGATGATTTTGACATTTTATTGCAGAGATTCTAAAAGCTTGTAGCTATACCAAATTTCAAATAATTATCTCAAAACGCAAAATATAAAAAAAAAATTGAAACTTCGCCACCCTGTATATCGAAAATGGCGCGTTTTTGATCATGTGTATATTAACATTTTTTTCTTATTTTGTTGAGTTCTATCACCCCCTGAAATATCTGCATGACATTAATTTACACCCTGTATATGAAACCTCTTAAAATGGTCTTTTAAATGAGTCCAAGGCCGACTATGATTCCCATTTAAAAAAGCACAGGTTCATGCTGTAACTGAAAAACCATAGCAAATAGAAAAAATCTCTGTGCTTAACTGGAATTTACGTAACCATATTTATAAACGACCTCTATACTATATTCAGATATTTCTATAAATGAAGAAGTTATAAAACTTAATAGAATAGGAGTAATTTTCAATTTACCGCCATAACTCGAAAACAAAAGAAGACCGCCCATTTCTGTTTTCACCATTGAATTCGTCTCAAAATCGGTTTTGCCGTAGCTGTACAAATAACAAAGTTACCCATACATCTACGTCGAATTTAGGACACACTGTACACTAACGTAGTTTCGTATGCAATATTGCTATACTCCGTTTTGAAACTCCCCACCTGGTATAAGAGTGAGATTGACTATATTCTACCAAAGAACATGAAATATTTCCAAGATATAGAAACAATTAACCAAATTAAATTCGACAGCGACCATAGAATGTTGAGATTGACCGTAAAACTTGATAGACAGGAATGAATAAAACAACTTTCAACATTATACAGGAAGAGGACATACGGAAGGAATAGGGTAAATCTCAAAAAAGCTATAATAAACTTGAGCTATAGAAAAATTATATCAAAAAAATTAAAAGAATTGTCAAGCGAAACAACACAACTAATAAAACTAAAGGAAAATTTTAATGGAGATCAGACAGAAAGTGGAATTAAGTACATAGAATGATATGGAATTAACGAAATAACTAACAAAGCACTAGGAAGTGACATGAGGAGGAATAGAGACTGTATAATCGAAGAAACTTTAATAAAAACATATTCAACAGGAAAGCTAAATCAAGTGCTATGAACTGAACTAAAAAAAAAAAATGGTAAGACAGAAAGAAAATATTAAAAATAAGAACCGATTTCTATAAAGAACAACCGTATAGTTCTTTAAACACAAAAGAATCAGTGGAACTAAGAATCACAGAAAACCAATTTGTTTTAGATTTTAGGGGCAAAAAAAGCGAAATTTGGAGAAATCTAATACAACTGAAAAACGGAATATCAACTCGAGAAGACGACATCTCGAATGAAATACTAAAAAAGGGCTTTGAAGAATTAACCGATCAGATTATTTTCTTATTTAAGAAAAGACCAACTAACCTCATGTCAAACCTCTATAAATTACTTATTTTAGTAATACAAGAAAGAATTCAAAAAAACAACCAGAAGTTAGGTTCGTTGAAAGCCACTTTACAATAATTCGGGAATTGCGGGGTTAATTGGGATTTGCTGAAAAAAATTATATTAGGCAACAGTGTCACCGCGCGCTTGATTTACTGCAACTGCAATTTTAGTAGTGTGAAGTTAACCCCCAAGGACACGTGTTGCTTCTGAGAAATTAATTTTAAATCGTAAATAACGTTCAAAATAAAATCTTAAAATAGTACTATTAAACTGATCACAACATAAGCATGTCCAACTTTCACTTGTAGGGGTCTTTAGGTTTCATGAAACTAGATATGGATATGATTATACCGGTAAAAAGTTAGAAGTGTGGTAATGTCACTATGAGGTTTTGGAGTGATTCAAATTTAACGCCTTTTTTTGTTTATTTTTTACTTAAGAGGGGCAATTTGGGAAATTGTTATTAGGGTCCTGAAAGTACTTCAACAATTTTATTTTATGTATTTCAGGCCTACCTATTACCTACTACCTATTAATGTTTTTGTTACATAAGAGTTTAATTATTAATGTTTTTTTTAATAAGAGTTCATTTTGTGCTATTATATCAAGAATATCTATTTTTGTTCACATAAACATTTTTTTTTCTTTTGAAAAATTTGAATTCCTTTCCCAATTATCCCCTCAACCGGGTTTACTCGATATAGTATCAAATTAGCTTAATTCCCAAATATCCCCGAACTATGGGGCTATTTGGGAAAATGAATAAAAAATATATACAGGCTGAGTCAAGCTATACGATTTTTTCATATTAAGAACATCTTACAGCTTCGTTTAAGCCAAAAAAAGTGTACTGTTCCATTTGAAAATAAACAATTGAAAATCGCTACTTTGACATTTGACATCCAATCAAAAATCTGACTACGCCAGGTTGTAGAGCACCCTTCGAAACATACCGATACCAAAAATGGTTAACAATATCCTAATAATAAACTCATTAAAAAAAAGTCGTATAGCTTGATTCAGCCTGTATACCGGGTGTCAACGAAACCTGGGGCACCCCCATAAATTTTTTATTCTTTAAGATATCTAAATAAAATTTGGCATATGTAATATACTCTTTAAATGGTATTTGTTGACATAGGAAACAAGTTTCTGTCACTTCCGGTTTCGCCGGAATTGACATCAACTTTGTTATTTTAAATGGAACACCCCGTATATTTATACATTTTTGGAATCTCCATTTAATTTTACGTATGGTAGTATCAAGTTTGAAACATTTTGATGACAAAGTAAATACTTGCAGAAGAGTTTATTTATTAATCTAGGATGCCATGACCTGCGTAATATGGAAGTCAGGGTGCTACGACACTCAAAACAAATTATTTTAGCACTTCAACTGTGGCAAGTCTGTCTTTTTTTTGTGCATTTCATTTGTTTCACTTGTTTTAAAACCCAGTATCTAGATCTAAATGTCCAAAATAGGTTTTTTTTGAACGGAGAGTGTTATTCCGAATTAAATTTTCATATTAATCCCGCGTTATGGGTATCAATAAAATCCTTGAAAAACGCTCCTTTTTAATATCCTAGTGTCCCACCCTAGTGCCATTTGAAAAAATAGAGTTATTCTCGAAAAAGCATTTTTGCCAACTTTAGGCCATTCTAATACAGCAACTAAAATAGTTAAAGTTCTAAAACAATTTGTCTCGAGTGTTGGGGCACCTTGACTTTCATTTTGCGTAAGTCATGGCACTCTAGATTAACTTCTGCAAAAAATTACTTTGTCATCAAAATGTATCGAACTTGATACTACCATACGTAAAATTGAATGGAGATTCCAAAAATGTATAAATATATAGGGTATTCCATTTGAAATAACAAAGTTGATGTCAATTCCGGCTAAACCGGAAGTGACAGAAACTTGTTTCCTATGTCAACAAATGTCGTTTAAAGAGTATATTACATATACCAAATTTCATTTAGATATCTTGAAAAATAAAAAATTTATGGGGTGCCCCAGGTTTCGTTGACACACACAGTATAGGTGGGGATGTAATATTTATACTGGAAGTGAGCCATACCAAGCTATTTTAAAAATGGTATAGAAGTTCCAAAAATTCACAGGCGTTTTGTTTCTGTAATCAAAAAATGCTCAAAACGTTCCCAAATAGCCCCCGTTCTGCGGTAGTCAAATTAGGGAAAAATGGAGCAAATTTCGAATACTCATGATATAACTTTAATGGGAAGCAACAGAGGATGCCCAAAGAAGATGGCAGGGCGATTTTGTTGAAAATGTAGGAAACTAGTGGAAAAGGACGAAGCAAGATCATCTAAATGGTAATCCTATGGGGGAATTTGTTTCACAACGGAAAGAATCACATTAATTTATGTGACCTAACATTTGTTAATTGTTGTAAAGCTATAAACAGGAAAATGGTAAAAGATATCTAAATTTCAGCTATAATCGCTCCAATTGACATAGATTGGCTTCTTAATTAAGATAAAAGGTCAATAACATTTAGAAATTTATAGTTAAACTGTATTCAAGTTAAAGATAGAGTGGATGTAAACAAATACATGCTCTGTTCACGTGCTTGAAAGAAGCAGGGTAGTATTAAGGAAATTCGTAAAGATTTACATACAAATCAGTATAGCAAAAACATGTTTAAAAAATCAACTAAAAACAAATTTGATGTTGATGTTAATAATTAGACATTTGGTAATGAATAACATTTTATAAAGAACATTTTTATTCGATGATAAAGTTAGGTACAACAAATAAAAAATAAAATGAAAATAAAATAATTTTAAGCCGGACATGGACTGATATCAACCACGTGTAATTCCAGGGTGCAGTGGTGAGGGTTCAGCCAATCGCATTAGCCAAAATGCAGCACAGGTGCTGATCACGCATTGATCACGCGCCGATCATTGTTTACATCCACTTTATCTTTAACTTGAATGAAGTATAGTTACGTAAAGGTAATTTTTAAAAAGCATTTGGCAAAATTATTTTCTAGTAATTGTCTCTTTAAGATATTCTCATCATTATACAAAGCTTTCGATACAAATTCAATTTTGTTCAAAAGGCTAAAGGATTTGTACCTACGAAATTGTTTGGGTTCAACAGCAGTGATGATATATCGTTCGAATTTTAATTTTGAGAAATAGATACTTTCAACTGCAGCAGTATATTTAAGAATTTTTATCAGATATGTTGCTAATTTAATAAAATGCGAGAAATTCATCATCGGGTTGTCCTTCAACATAAGTGAATGAATTCTTCTTATTGAACAAGATTTTGCAAAATTTATTTTATTTTCTACTTTAACAAGTTATTTGTTGGTAATTATTGGTAAATTGTGGCACTATTAACACTAACATACATAACCACATATTCCTGGGCGCAAAATACGATGATTTATCCCAACTTACCTATATCCAAATTTGTTTGGTTAAGCCAGTATTCTGCTTAAAAGTTCTTTAAAAAAAATTAATTTTTCTTATAAGAAAGGTTGAGGGCAAGGTTTCCTGGTGATCAGACTCGTAAATGTGAAAATAACTCCGCTATTAAATCCAAAATACTGGAAGATTACGAGCATTTAATTTACAAAAGTGTAATAGGTAGATTAGGAAAGTGGTTATAACTAGTAGTAAAATAAGAAAGTAAAATTAAAAAATTAAACGAACTTACCTTAAGTGAAGTTCTATTTTAATTATACGAAGCGCCTCTCGAAAAGATCATAAGTGTAGTTTCCTCCTCTTTCCGCCAGATGCCGCCACTATTACAAAGCAAAAACACAAAGCCCCCACAAAATACCCCACTCTGAACAACTCATTCCTTTTTTAAAGCACTTTCTTCAATTGTTGCAAATTTTTCTTTGGGTAATTTCTGTAGGTTATAGAATGGGATAGGGAGGGTATGATCTTTTCGAGAGGCGCTTCGTATAATTAAAATAGAACTTCACTTAAGGTAAGTTCGTTTAATTTTTTAATTATACTCGCGCCTCTCTCTAGATCATAAGTGTAGATGTTTAAAGCTCTATTGCAACAATTATTTGAAAACCAATATGTTTTATTAAAACAAGTAGTATAAGTAGTAACACATACTAAAAGAGGGAAAAAGAAATAAACAACCCCCAAGTGTAACAAAAAACACGAACATTCCTATAAATACAGAGGAATAAATTTATATAATGACTGCTTCCGAAAACTCACGTTTTCTGTCTACAGGTCTCTCATAAAACCTTGCAAAGACCTCAGAACGGCTTGACCAGTCTGCCACTTTTCTAATTAAATCCATGCCAACATCTTTTCTAGCTGCGGCAGAGGTTGACGCATGTCTTGTGCTATGTGCAGTGAAGATATCAGTGTCTAGACCACTCTTGTGCAACATGGTCTTGATCCACCTGCTAATAGATTGTGAAGAAACCTTATGATGAGGTTTCCTGTAGGTAATAAATAACGATGTATTATCGTCCCTTCTCAAAGAGTTTGTCCTTCTTTGGTAATGCAATAATGTCGTCGCTGTGCATACATGTGGATTATTGAAAAAGAATGGCAGATATAAAGACGGTTGATCTTTATTTGGTCCAGAAGTTTTAATTCTAGCTGGGATCTTAATTTCGATTCCGTCAGCGGTTGTGACAATATTCCGCATGTCAATTAGGGCAAAGGTTTGTGCCCTATGGGCCGTCGTCAGGGCGAATAAGGTGACTAATTTCTGAGTTAAAACTTCTAAACTTAATGTTTCATTCTGACCCAAAGTTGTTAGGTATTCTAGCACTATCGAAGGATCCCAGGTAGTATTATATTTCGGTTTTTAAAGTCTTAAATTAGAAATGCCTCTGAAAAATTTCTTAATTAGAGGATTCTGGCCGATTTCTGGGCCAATGATATAACCTATAGCGGATCTAAATGTATTTTATGAGCCATAAGATGCTCCTTTTGAAAATTGTTCTGAGAGAAAAATTAGTATATTGTTTACACCCCCATCAAAGAGGGGTCTATGATTTGTTCTACAAAAGGTCCACCATAGTTTTAGTCCTGTGTTATATTGTTTTATCGAAGAATTTCTTAAATCCGACATAAGTATATCAATCGATGCATCCGGTATATCCCGCAATTTTAGCGATTCCCTGATAAGTGCCCTGATACCAGGGTAAGTTTCCCATAAGGGATGCGGGCTCCTGTCAGCAGAGAAAAGAAGTTTATTGTTAGGATAAAAATAAATCGGTTCTTCAACTAAAAAGGAAGTAAACAGTGGGAACCAAGGCTGTGTTGGCCACTTGGGCACCACTACTATTCCTTCAGCCTTGTCAGTTATTATTTTCTGTAAAACCCGGAGGATTATCGAAAAAGGTGGAAAAACATAGAAAAAAAAATGTCCCTGCCAATTTAAGGTAAATGCATCAAATGCTACTGCATCCGTGTCCCGAAACCAAGATACGAAATTTGTGCATTTGTTATTACTTCGACTTGCAAATAAATCAATAGTTGGGGAACCAAACAAAGAGGTTAGTTTTCGAAAAACGTAATTCTTTAACTGGCACTCAGTCTCAGCTGATAAGGCTCTGGATGCAGCATCCAATTCTTTGTTCTCTTTTGATTTTATATAAGAGGTAAATACAAATAATTTACGAGATTCGCACCATTGCTAGATGTCTCTCGTCAAGGTAGTAAGTTTAGGATACTGCACTTCCCCCATTCTATTAATGTAAGAAATCGCCGTAGTGTTATCGATTCTGCACAAAATATTACGATTTGACAAGTTTTTGGCAAAACCTTTCACCTTAAAACTCCACATTCCCCACGCCTCTTCACGGTTCCATATCCCCCCCCCCCCCGTCAAGCTGGAATCAGAGTAAATGACTAAATGAAAATTATCTCTTCTGATATTATTCTCCGCTTGCATTAGGAGACTATTCCACCACCTAAAATCATCTGATAAGGAGGAAGGGATGGAGACTGAGGCGTCATAATTCGAATTGTGTTTTGTTAGTGTCAAAAAATTTAAATCTCTCGAAACTCTTAGTATACAGCCAGCCGTATTTAATTGCTGGGCAAATAGAAATTAGCAGTCCAATTAATTTTGCAAACTCCCGAATCTTGCAAGCCTCTCTTAGACTAAATTGCTTAACCAAGGTTATAATTTAGGACTTTTTATCATTCGGTACACAGATCTTCATCTGCCGAGAGTCATAAATAAAACCTAGAAATTTTCAAATTCTAGATGGTCTAAGAACACTCTTTTCGAAATTAATTATAAATCCCAATTTTTGCAATAAGTGAGAAGTATCATTGACATTTTTTAAACACTCGTCATAAGTGTGGCCCATTAAAGGAAAAAAAACGTCCAGATATTCAACCGATAGAAAAACGTTGTCTCTGAGATGACTGATAACAGGTTTCACTAATTTTGTGAATACAAATGGGGCCGTGCACAACCCAAAAGGTAAACAATTATATTCATATAATTTTCCCTGTAATTGGAATCTCAAGTATTTTTTACATGAATTAAAAAACGGTACCAGGAAAAAAGCATCCTTCAAATCTAATTTACTTGAGAAATAGTCTCTTGTTATCAATCTTGACACAGTTTTCTGGTCCTCTGACTTAAAATGAGGACATTTTATGAATTTATTTAAGGATTTTAGATTTAAAATCATTCTAAAAACACCATCCGGCTTAGGAACTAAAAACGTTCTGGAAACGTATTGGTCTTTGCAAGGAAAACATTCACTAACAGCCCCAATTTTTAGTAGGTAATTTACGGTTTAGTAGGTAAATTAACGAAGTTTTTACATGCCGGAATTCTATTACGGACCACACTGGTTCTTTTGGTGAGACATGCTGCCTGGGTTTCATACGAAACTCAGGATTGTACCCTTTCAACCAAGAAAAAGTGGTTGGATCTGACGTTCACAAAGTACTTAAGTCTACCCGCTTAAGGACTTACATTTAAAGACGAGATTTCCTCAACTCGTGATTGGAGGACGACCTTCTGTCTGTCTGTCTCATTGTTATTGTATTTTGTCGCCGGTGATGGAACTGCGACTGGTACTGTGATTGATACTGGAACTTCTGCCTGTCTTGATAGTTTCCCTTGTGTAGTTGTCGAGGCAGGCCCTTTAAGTTTAAATGCCTTTTTTTTTTTTTTTGAGTCTCCTTTAATTTTTATCAAGAGTTTTGTCTAAATCTAAACAAAATAAATTACGCCTACTTAGCGACTGAGAATGGTGAACATCCGCCAAAAAACGAGCAGCATCACATAGTATTTTTATATAAGGACGCATAACCTCGTTTTCCCTTTCCTGGTGTATCAGCTTTGATAGCCCTTTTTCAAGAACCGACAGCACCACCCCCATTTGGCTTTGCACTGTTGCCAACCGAACATCTCGGGATTTTTAAAACCGAGGCTATATCCTTAAAACAGACTGTTCGTCTAGGACTTCCTCTTCATCGTGCAGTTCTGTTAAAAACAAAAACAAAACTTGATAAAAACACGATCACAAGGGCCTCCACCCTGTATCTGTGTGTTAATTAATTAGATCTTGAAAACCTGGGACGCTATATTGCACATACGTGCGACTATGCAATCACGTGTTGTACTCTACGCCTCTAAAACAGAAAAAATTTCAACTAATCAGTACCTGAGATAGACGATTCAGAAAACATCTGTATGAGACCCCGAACTCGGGCTAGCACAGGTGTGCGATTCCCCCGGCACCCCTTGGGCTCCGGCCTTCTAAATTTTTCAGTCGATTGTCTAACCGTTTTAAAATTTTTGATAACCTGCCATGGTTCCGATGAAGTGCTTCGCTCTCTACTTCGTCTCTTATTGCCCCCCATCACTTAACACGTTACTTTGTTCTTTAACGATCACAACATTCACAAAAATTAAATAATTTTAAAAACACACGTGGTTCGCATCAGACGCCAAGAAAAAGAATGAGTTGTTCAGAGTGGGGTATTTTGTGGGGGCTTTGTGTTTTTGCTTTGTAATAGTGGCGGCATCTGGCGGAAAGAGGAGGAAACTACACTTATGATCTAGAGAGAGGCGCGAGTATAATTAGTTTTTGGAGTGATTAAAAGTGTTAAAAAGCGAATAAAGCAGAGTAAGAAAGTATAACAATCGACCTGCAGTTAAACAAGGTAAATAGAGATAACGCTAGATTAAATTGGGCGCAGAATGGAATAGATCGAATAAAAGGAAATAATTAAAATAAGTAAATAACACCGCTAAAGGCAGGCCTACGACGGGTTGACCGGGGTCGGACTTTTTCATTGGTGAAAAGATTTTACGACGTTATCGGAATTAGACTAGCGTTGTATTCAATAAATGTTCTACATTTACAATTTAAAATTATACATATTCTTTAATATACACAATACAGAACCGGAGTAAGAACGTATTAAAGGGAAATAAAAACAAGAAAATGGATAATGACGAGTACAGCTCTGAGGACAGGAAAAGGAAAGGAGAAAGAGTTGAAGAAGAGGAAGACAATGAAAATATCTTCAGAAAAAGCAAAAGAATAGCCAGGTCGCCTGTAAAAACACAGAGAAAACTTGAGCCAAATGTTGAGATGATAATGGAAATGATGAAGACAATGGGAACATGAATGAAGAGTCTAACAAAAGAAATACAAGAAATGAGGGAAGACCAAAAGGAATATAGAAAAGAAATTGAGGAGCTGAAAAAAGAAAGTAATGACCTGAGAGTGGAGAATAGTCAAATTAAAATAAAGATGTGTAATATAGAGGATAGAATACAAAGAATGGAAAATGAGAAGAGAAGAAATAATGTAGTATTGCAAGGGCTAAAAGTAGATGAGAAGGGCAGAGAGAATTTAAGAAAAATAATAGTGGATTTTATGGATGAAAAATTACAAATAAAAGTACAGGTGAAGGAAATAATAAAATTAGGGGAAAAAACTTGCCTCATTCAACTGGAAAATGATTCTGAAAAAAGAAAGTTATGCAGAATAAAATGAAGTTGAAAAGTAAAACAGACGATAGGGTTTATATCAATGAATATTTATCAAGAGAAGATAGGAAAATACAAGAACAAATAAGAACCAGAACCAAAAAAGAAAGACAACTAGGAAAAAGGACAAAAATAGAATTTAGAAAATTATACATAGGAGACGCAGAATAGAAATGGGATAAAGAGAAGGTAAAGTTAATATAAGGACGAAATTCAAAAAACTAGAAACATATAAAGGGGATGGAAATATTATGATAGACCTGGCAATGGAAAAGGATAATGAACTGATAAGAAATGTGGTTAGAGAAAATGGGACAGCAGAAAATACGGTAAATATAAAATCAAAGGGAAAGAAAATAGGAAATATAAATAAATACGCAAAACAGAACACTATAGATAAAGAATGGAAAATAGGAAAATGGAATGGCAAAAGTCTTACAGGAAAAGAAAGAGAACTAGAAGACGAATTTGAAGAAATGGGGTGTATTTACTAGGTGTAACTGAAACAAAGAAAAAAGGTGAAGGGTTTGTAAAAATGGAGAAAGGGCACATACTAATATTTAGCGGAGTAAAAGAAGATCAATGGAGAGCAGCAGGGGTGGGATGCATTCTACACAAAAAACTAGAAGAACAAATATATGACTGGGAAAGCAATCTCAGAAAGAATATTAAAAATAAAGATGAAAGAAAAACCTAGGAACAAATAAAAAACATTAATAGTAGTATACGGACCAAATGAAGACGCTACAGCAGCAAATAAGTAATGGGGCACAGACCAACAGTAGATTCGTGAGGCCAAAATATTATGATTTACCTAAGATTACCTTGGTCCAAAAGTTAATATTTAGGGAGGTACAGGGTGTCAAAGTCGAAAGTTTTCGTAATATTCATATAAAAATTGGTGAAACTACCTTTTTTGGGAGGGAAAATAATAATCCGTTCTCAATTTTAATGCGGCTATTAAAATAACGTTATTTTTGCTGCACTTAATACCTTAAAAATACATACTTAAACTTTTTTGTACTTAACGTTAGGGCAGATCTAATTGAAAAAAACAATTGCCCCATCTTCTTTATACAAAAAAGGTGTATTATTTCAATGCCCCTAAAGTTAACCGTTTTCAAGATATTTGCGATTGAAGTAAGTGATGCTACATTTTATTCGTTAAAAAGAGCATTACTTGCGGTACACACAAAATTTAGAAATTTTTTAATGACAAATATCCTACTGATTCACTATTGCTATGTGTCCTATTACTTGTTTTTGTCAAAAATATGTTAATTATTTGTTTTAAATGTTAGCTTACTGCGTTACAGAGTGCTTAAGAAGCGAATTAGGCGCTGCATCGCTTACTTCAATAGCAAATATCTTGGAAACGGTTAGCTTTAGAGATATTTAAAGAGTATACCTTTTTTGTATAGAAAAGATGAGGCAATTGTTTTTTTCAATTAGAAATTTAGGTACAAAAAAGTTGAAGTATTTTTAAGGTACTTAATTAACAAGACAGTAGAGAACTATGAAAAATACAAAATGGAAAGAAAAAAGTAAAGGATTTAGTATCAAAGGCATAGAAAGAGAAATGGAAAGAATTCGGAGAAAAAATTGAACAAGACAGTAAAAGTAATCAAAAGCTATTCTACAAGGCATTAAAATCGCGGAGAACAGGCAAACATACTGTTACAGGTTGATTGTCACCCTTTGTAACATTTCTACAAATTATAGTTACACGATACATAGAACTTCACGGTATTGTGAGTTGCCATCCGGCTGGGCCGGTTATTGGATTTGAAGCAGAGTACAGTCTAACCTTGGTTTCAAAATATCTAGGGAGTTTTGAATTATTTTATAAGTTGGGCCTTTCAATATTTTTGGGGTCGTTTCTTTCTTCTGGTACAAGTCTTCTTCGAGGTTGGAGGTGCTTGGATATCGGAAATATAATTTTTGGTGCATATTTACGTGGGTTCATCCGGATATCTAAAGTAATATTTATGAGTTTACCGAAGCAGTGTTGGAGTTATTTAAGTGGCTATTGCCGTATTTTTGGTTTCGGTAACTCAATCACTCAGTGGTTTTAATTCCAATTACAAATTTCCAAGACACGTGGGTTTGAATATCTAATAAGCCTTTTTTTACGGTCCGTTATATTTGGATATTTTTATGGCCTGTTATATGGTTGGTTACTTTTCCGGACAGCGAAGTTTTATGGTTACTGGTTAAAGAAAAGTTATTATTTATGGCTAGTGGAATTTTCGACCGAGTTGGTATTTGGTATCGTGGCCAGGCTTAATGTAAATTTATGGTTCCGTTCTGTGTTCTTGGTATTCACTGTTTTGTGGCCAATCACAAATACAATACCAAAAATCGATATTTTGCTGATCTAATGATATCTTAAATCGCCCGTGATCAACTCTTTCTGCGGCTGACAATCGACTCGCGTGACGCGCCCAAATGTGTTGTCTTATTGTTCCATATAGAGTTCCATTATTTATCAAATTTGAGTCTAATCTATTTGTTTAATAGGCGTAGAAAGAGCATAGTATTACATTCGCGATTATGGCCATTATTCACTCAGATGATTTGAGCCACTCGCCTGCGGCTCGTAGCCTCGAAGGTCATCTTCGTGAATAATGGCTGTCATAATCGCTCATATAATAATATACTATTATTTGTGATCTATCTATGCGTTATATATTTAATTGTTATATATTTAATTGTTATACATTTAATTGTTGGGCTGGTATATGTCTATATATTCGCTTGTTATATCCATACTATTTAAATATCTATATTAAATATTTTGAACGATCTGAGAGCCCTTTATTGGGTTTGTACTTTGAAGAAGTTTTCAGGAAGTCGGTTATCAGTTGTCACTTGATTCGTCTTAAGGACATGCTCATAACTGATTGGCGCCCATTCGTTATTTTACAGCACCAAGAACCTCGACCTTCCCACTATTAGTCGGTGGCGTGTTCCCGAGTGCTACCTCGGTTATCCTGTTTATTTACCCTTTTGGTGTAGCAATACTTACATAACCAAAATTAAAAATAAAAATGGAGAAATATTAAATGAACAAATAGAAATAATGAATAGATGGAAAGAATACTTTCAGGAGTTACTAGATGATGAAAATGAAATCCAAAATAACTACGTACAACAAGATGAAATAATAGAGGAAGATATGGAACTGTTGGCAACATTGGAAGAATTACAGAATATAATTAAAAGCCTAAAGAATGGAAAAGCCCCAGGGAACTATAAAATAACGAGAGAAATGATAAAAAACATGGGTATTGTCGTCGGCTGACGAGTTGGCGTCAGGGGGCTGAGGTGAGGGGATTTCACTGGACAACTTTTGAGCTTTTACTATTTGTTTTAAAAACATTGTCGCTTCTGGACCGGGGTGACAAAGCATAAACATTTTAGTTGTACTTCGACATTGTTTCTTAACGTGCGTTGAAGTATTATTTGCGAATTTTTTATTATTACCGAGAGCTTTGTTGTTACTGTTATTAATCTTTTAGTTGTTATTGTTGTTAATATTGTTTGTTTTTGTTAAAGTGTTTGTTACTGTTACTAATCTTTTAGTTGTTATTGTTGTTAATTGTTTGTTTTTGTTCAAGTGTTTGTTACTGTTATCAGTGTGTGTTAATTTTTGACCTACCATATTCGTTATGGCTGAAGCACGTACCCGCGGAAAAACAATTCGGAGTAAGGAACGCGAATTAATCAGTAAGGTAATAGATTTTTGTGATAGGGAAGCGGAAACAAACGTCTCTAGTATCCCTTTGACTAACGCCACCTTAAGAGCAGCCACATCGACTGAAGTATCACAAAGAACAATTGTGAGAATTAGAAAAGAAAAGGCAGAGTAAAGGCGACAACCTGATGGAAATATTGCCCTTTTACGTAGTCCGGGTAAGCAGAGAAAACGCTCTGAAAACCGAAATGTTGTAGTAGATGATTTTGATGCTCGAGTTATCAGGGAAATCGTTCAAAATTTCTATATTAATGAAAAAAGAGTGCCTACGGTAAGAAACTGTTGCCTGTTGTACAGGACAGAATAGAAAACCGGAACTGTATGAGGTAATAGAACGTCACAAGCCAGCAGATAAAAAATATTTTATTGACATTTTATTAGAAACCCATGGACATACTGTTGTACGAACACCCCCTTATATGTGTGATTTAAACCCCATCGAGCTGGTATAGGGCAACGTTAAACATCAAGTAAGGTCAGTAAATATCTCTGCCGATTTTAGTTTAAAGAAGCTTAAGGACTTACGCAGGACGCGCTGAAAAGCATTAGAAAAGAAGATTGGGAAACTTACTGCAACAGAGTTGAGAAAATTGTGGAAGAATATTGGAATAAAGATGGACTTGTAGAGGACACCATCGATAACATAATAATCAATTTAGGACAAGATAGTGAAAGTAGGGATGACAATTACAGTGATAGTGGTTCAGACGGGGCAAGTGATTAAAAAAGACTAAAATACCATTCGTAATAGTATGAAATTAAAAATTATGCAGTATATGTATGTTTCTTTCTTTTAATATTCATTATTTATGTCCATTGTTAACAGAGTTGATAAAAATCATGATTTTTTTTAAATCAAAAAAATCGATTTCTTTAATTTAAATTAAACTCATATGTTACATTATATTCCAGATTGCAAATTTGAATTTTGTATATACCAAAATAAATTTTATTTTCTATCAGTTATCTATTCACGTATCTACATAATTACTATGAATAATTATGTTGAATATTCATCTAATCAAGAGAGTGTATTTATTGTCAAAACACTTTATAATAATATAAATTTCCTTCATAGTAGTTAACTCTTTAAATAAAGCTTTTGTCTAATTTGTTTTTGTTTGTTAATTCGTCAAAATCTAAAACCGTGATTTTTTTTAATAAATCGCTTGATTTAAATCACGATTTTAATTGTGATTTAAATCAAATGATCAAATTATCGCAACCCTAATTGTTAATAATATTGATGTGCTACTTTCCTGCAAAAAACGACTATTTTAACATCTTTTATTATATGCGAAGTAATAATGTTTTTGTTTAGAATAGTAATGTCGGGATTCCGGTAGTAAGTATGCACATTTTCTCGGAAGGTCGTATTAAGCCGCATTCCTAGCTCACGCCAACTCGTCAGCCGACGACAATAGTAAAGGAGAAGAGTGGTTATTAAAAATAAATGAACGGGTTTTGAAGGAAGAACAAATACCCCTAGACTGGCAAAAGGCATTAATAGTACCCATTTACAAAAAAAGAGAGCAAAAAGACACGCAAAGTGGAGTTAGGGGTGGAAGGAGTACCCAAGATCATGTCTTTACATTGAAACAAATCACAGAGAAATCGATAAAAAAAGAGAATATACTTAGGATTTATAGACCTACAAAAAGCATTCGACACGATACCAAGAGAGAGACTATGGAAAATTTTAGAAGATAGAGGAATAAACAACAGAACGATAAGAATAGTGTAAAAAATATATAGCAATAATAAAAATTCTGTAATCAGTTGCAATAGAAAATCGGAAGAATTTGCAACACAAAATGGTCTAAGACAAGGTGGAGGCTTGAGCCCAGTGCTCTGCATAATATTGTTTTTTTTTTTTTAGTATCAGCAGTCTAGTGCTATACATGGTTTTGTTAACTTGCTTACATGTAACACTATTGGCGCTACGGGATTGCCTTGCTGGCTTACCCATTCACTATTTAGTTTAATTAATTATACTTCGTTATCACTACTGTCGTCGGTTGAGAGGAGATCTTGCGTCAGTTTACGTTTCAGGCGTTGATGTATGTGCCTCATCCCTAGGGTGTAGTGGGCTGCTCCTGCACAGTTATTTATATTTTTGAAGAAGGTTTGCGCTGATCTTTTAATGAACTCTTCTATGGTTGGAATATTTAGCTCGGCATGCAGTTGGCGGTTTCTTATATACCATGGAGAATTTGTGGCTATACGTAGAATCTTATTTTGTAGAGTCTGTATTTTGTGGATGTGTGTCGATGAAGCGGATCCCCCCCAGGCAGCACCAAACGTTTTATTCACGTCATAATGTCGGCATCACGTTTGTCAAATTTACGTCTTTTTAGAGGTCGATATGACGTCTATATGACTTCTTAATGTCACAGCCCTACGACGTCATTAAATAACGTGAATATGACGTCGAACACTGACGCCCTAGGTACGTCCCTTGGAACCGCAACAACGTTTTATTCACGTCAATGTGTGACCATTAATGACGAATATTTTACGTCTGCTCACGAATTAATTTTACGTAGAAATGACGTGTACTATCGTCGAACACTGACGTCCTAGGCACGTCCCTTGGAACCGCAACAACGTTTTATTCACGTCAATGATGAATATTTTACGTCTGCTCACGAATTAATTTTACGTAGAAATAACGTCTATTTTTTCCTCTGAAGCCTTTTGTATACATTTGAGAATTTTACAAAGGGCAATTAAACAAAAAACATTTATTTATGTATTTAATATATAAATATAAAAACAAATAATTTATAAATATATATGTAATAATAAAAATATACCTAGTAGATACAAAATTGTCTTCCTAAATAATAATATACATTATAACTTAATATCTACTAATAAAAAAAAAATGAGAAAGTTAACTTTAATACCACATTTACTACTCAGATATACAATGAATTATTGGAAACACTACAAAATAATTATTATATGAATACACCATACACTTTGCCAAAATAGAATTTAGTGGCCAGATTTTGTAATCAGGTAGCAAGTTTTGTACTTTATATATATACAGATCTTTAGAATTAATGGGATATGAATACAGCGAATTTTTTGTATGAAATTCTTTTCCTACTATATAAATTGTGCCATGGTCTTCTATAATATTTTGAATTTGTATTACTGAAGTGTCACATGTGATACAATAAGAATTTGCATTTGAATAAGAATTTATGCACATTGTAAAATTATTTGATAAAATTTTTTTAAACTGTTTACAATTATTGTAACTTAAATGTGGAAGGGGACCATTATTGTGTTCATAACATACTTTTA
The DNA here is from genome assembly GCA_963082815.1 of Melanotus villosus. Taxonomy (NCBI): domain Eukaryota; kingdom Metazoa; phylum Arthropoda; class Insecta; order Coleoptera; family Elateridae; genus Melanotus; species Melanotus villosus. The sequence continues at coordinate 18,979,554 of OY720427.1, forward strand.
TATGAACATCGTTACTTTTTTTTGTGGTGTTTAAACATTCCATTTCGGACAAGCGACGTTGCAGTTGTTGTAAGGGTTTATGAGGAGATTTCACTAAATTTTTGAGTTTGCCTAAATAGTTCTCAAAAGGAAATGCCCAAAAATTATCTAATGGACCATACATGTCAACATCACTAGTGATATGACACAACATGTGAACATTATAAATCAAAAATTCTTTTCCATATAAAGATTCACAGTGGCGAATAAAAACATGAAGCAACTGGTTTGCCGACTTTGTACCAAATTTTGAAATATGACTAGCAGAAATTAATATAGTTATGGCAACATGCAATAAAAGAAAGTTTTCGTATACAGCAAGATCAACTACATTTTTTAAAATGGTTGGTCCCAAATATAGTAAAAAGGTCCGAAATTCGGTGGCTTTCCATCTTCGTATCTCTAATAATGTTCGGGGTTTTCTATTGAACTCTGTAGGAATGTCGTTTTTTAATGAATTCAAAACATTAGAAATTAAATGTACCGTTCGTCCAGATAAACGGGTTTTTAAAGGACCATTTGTCCAGTGCATTAATAATTTTTTCATAACCCCTAAACATATATTATGCATATAATCAATAGGGAACAAACTCACTAATCCTACTGACAGTTGTGTTAAAGGAGATACTCCTCTATGATGGTCTTCGTCTATCTGTGAACTAAATGATAAATCTGTTCTATTAGGTGCACAGATACTAGTAAAAACCATTCTGCCATTGAAATAGCTGCCTGGTTCATTGCATTTATCACATCCAGAATAGCCATTATGATTTTTTATACATTTAATGTAGGCTTTAGCTGGAGCATCACACACAAAACTGTGTACTGCTACATTAACATTTTTTTCTTTCAATTTTAAACCATTTTCCAATAGTTCCTTCAAATCGGATATCAAATTTTCCAAAAAATCAGAGAGAGGCATTGGTTTTCCCGTACCACAAAAAATTCCAACTACAAATGGTTCGCTATCACAATTTTTGACTAAGCCTAAAATAGGCCACAGTTGCACTGCCGAACTAGAAAAGAGTGGTAAACCATCTATATTAAAACTGACTTGAATGGTATTGTTAATATTAATGTTAGAGTTTCCACCACATAGACGTTCCAAACAATTTTTTAAATTAAAATGGTAGTATTCACCATTAGATAATTTTCTAGTTAATGTATTTCTTGGGGTATGGACTAGCGTTCTACAATCTAATGGCAATTCTGGATGGTATTTCGATAAAATATGCAGTAATTCAGAAACTGCAGTATGACTAACTTTATTAGATACAACCCAGTGCCGTAACTGAGGAAGTAGGTTATTTGTTTGTTCACCCTGGAAATATGCATTAGTATCTTCCGAATGCGAATTGTTTAACACAACTGAATTAAAAGTAAACACAGAATTATTTTCAACAGAATTATGTTTAACATGTAATTGTGGCACCTCTAATAATGAATTATTTTGTTGACTAACTGAGTTAGGGAAATCACAAGTTTCATTGGTTTCTATTACATTTAATTGGCTATTAGAATCGATTTCTGTACCATTGTTACCTTGTTTATTTTGTACAGATTGTTTAATTCTTCTGTAAATTTGCCTCTTACCCACAAACACCTTTTTTTTCGAGGGCGATACATTTTAAGTTATTAAAAGTAGATAGATTATTTACTTATGATCTATTATATACATACATACATACCAATATTAAAACCTAATTTTACTCCTAAATTAATTGCGTTTTGCAGCTTCCAGTTTTAACCGCTGAGGTGCATGCTTTAGCCAGCACTTAATGCAGTCTTCTATACTCCTTTCGGTTGTACTCGGGTAATGTTTCCTTACCGCATCTAGATTAAAAATTTGAAAAATCACTTAAGTAAAAATAATGCGTAATATACTGTAAACATATAACGTACCATAGATAACGCATTTTAATTTTAAATTATTAAATGCTTTTTTCTCAGCCCTGCTTCCATAGAAACTGTATTTGGTAGCCAATTCATTGGTTAGGCATCTTTTTAAAATATTATTTATGGTGCCTGTAATATCCTTGCCCCCAATAGTAGCTAGAAATGCGCCCTGCAAAAGCATTATATATAATTTATAAATACAAAGCAATACCCGATTTTCATTAAAAAAGGTTGAAAACAACTAATTCAGTGAATTTAATGGCATAATTAACTAACTTACCACATTAGAAGAATTTTCTTTCTGTAATAAATAATTTTCAAACAATTTCAAATCTTCAGGTGTTTGAATTGGTATTTGAACAGGCAAAGCTTCCAAATTAAATGTTACTGCTGAGGATGAGGGCGAAAAACCTTGTGTTTTCATCCACGAGAGAATTTGATCATTTTGTTGCTTAATATATTGTAATGTTTTCAATATTTCTTGCTCTACAAATATTTTATAAAAATTTAATATTAAATATAAATTTAATAACATTGAATGTTTACCATCAGTAAGGGTTGCTCTTGATGAAGTAGATGGAGTTGACAATAAATGTGTTTGGCTGTTATCTGTAATCAAAATATAATAAGTTTGTCACTTAAATTTTCAAATACTACTAAACATTATCTAATAACTTACTCAAAAAAGTTGGTGTACTGGTTGTTGCAGGTGAAGACTGCAAACTTGCAACAACTGCAGTAGGATTAAATCTTGGGGGACGTTTATTTAAAAGGTTTTGTACTTCATCATCATTATCACTGTCTTCTTCTATTATACGCCTTTTTCTAAATGATCTATTCCTGTCAGATGAAGAATAACTTTCAGAATCCAAATCTGAGGTATCTTCAGCTTTTTTTAGTTTTAACAAGGCTTTTTGATAGTCATCTGCATTGTAAACAAAATTATATTGTAATTACTGAATAATAACAGTAATACTAAGATATATGTACTGTTACGACAAAGAAATTACCTAATTGAAAATCTTTGACTTTTCTATTATTACCCCTATAAATGTTATTAAACAAATAATATTGTAAAAATTATATGCCCCAAACCTTTTATACATATTTTTCTAGTTTTATAAATAATTATAACGCGATAACACTACTCCACAGTAACTAGATGTCAAAAGATATTTTTAATTTTCTTAATAATTACTTGTCTTAGATTTTCAGTTGATTATTATCAATTAATTTGAATGTCTGGACCATTTAACCAAAAAATCAATTGCATTTCTTTTTCATTTCGTTGGTAAACAAATTTAAATATTTATTATGCTTTCTTTAAATTGGAGTTATTGCAATAAACCTAGATATTCAAAAATTAAAATTTATTTCAATAGTTTAATGAAGCCTAAGTTGACTCTTATTGTTGCAAAATTTTATTTTCAAATTAAGTAAATCACAAGTAAGCCCCCTTGCCCTACCATAATCGTTTACTAATTTATCTTAACTAACTGCATGGCGTACTAATGGATGCTTTTAGTGACAATATTTTGCAGTAATTATTAATAAGTTATGCAGGATTTTAAATTAAATTTTTAAGCAAAAAGTTTTTCTTTATGAGACACTTACCGCACTCACAAAGAGTTCGTTTCACAGGATACAGCTTCCACGTTTCTGTGTTTATTGGTTCACCATGTGCTACTGCCTGATCATATTTTGCTTGTTCTTTATATGGTGGCCAAAAGACTTCTCGTTTGCGTGGTGTTATCCATTCTTTTCTGACAATTGAAATGCCATCTTCAAATTCTACTACGGCAAACATTCTATTGTCAGCTTAAAAATTAAAAACAATTATTTCCATTAATTCAGAACGATATTAATAAATAACCTAAGCGTTTATAATAGCTTACCTTCTAAAACACAATAATTATGCAGTTTGAAGGAAAATATCAGCACTTAATAACTGTAACAAAACGCGTTCAAACTCGTGCTACACGCAGTTACACCACAGAACCTGCTACACAATGCTATTATGTGTAGGTGTATGTAGCAAACATTTTAGTTTTATATTTAAAACTCAAAGTCCCGTTAGATGTTCCGTTAGGTGTACCGTTAGGTATGCAAACCCTTACGATTTTTCAAAAGAATTTTAAAAGACAGGGGTAAAAGCAAACCTAACGGGACCCGGGGCCCCGGGGGTCCAACTGCAACTTTCGTTACGACAGGATCAACAACCCTAAAACCGTAGTGAAAAGACACAAAATGAATTCGATAGAACAGAATTCGCATTGTTTTAATTTTATAATTGTGTAAGAACCCACAAATTAAAAATGCCATGCCAGCATACGGGATTCCGCCACTGATTTGATCTATATATATATTTTTTGTAGTTCAAATCTTCGATTCAATAATAAAACAAATTTACATTTTCATATATTACATTTGTATACGCAATATTCAGTTCCTCATACAATAAAACTATTTTTTCAATAATTAAACGGAATAATTTAACGATTTATTCTGGTGTTTGAATAAATATAAGCCCCAAAAGATCCTTTAATTAACTATAAAAAACTTAACACTCGCGAAAATGTTAGAAATCATTAATGGTATGATTTTATATTAACAATGTTTGCTGATTTCACTTAAAATATAATAGGACAGAAAATTACTGCTAGAAATTTGACGTCATCTGACGTCATGGGTACGTCATTATTATAACGTTACAAATTGGTTATAAAAATGACGTAATTGTTACGTCATAAATAGGTCTATGACGTCCCCGACGAGTTATGACTAAAAATTCACGTGAATATGACGTCAGTGTGCTAGCTGGGGCCATACACAGCATGCATACATCGCCACTGGTCTGATTATTGCTTTATAGATTAACATTGTGCAATCTATGTGTAACGAGCTTTTCCTATTTATCAGTGGGTATAGCAGGGCTAGTCTAGCGTAGCTTTCATTTAATTTATGGTTGATATGGAATCCCCAGGTTAGTCGTCGGTCTAAGTATACCCCTAGATATTTAACTGGATCATTTTGTGTGTTCCATGAAATTTCCTCGTTATTTATTTTAATATTAGGGGGATCTACGAGGCGTCGTAATGTGAACACTTTGGCTTGGCATTTGGTTGAGTTAAGGTTTATGTGCCATTTTTCCATCCAGCTTGAGATTGTGTTTAAACCGATTTGTAATTCATTCGAGGCTTCCAATAGATCGTTGCTGTGGGTAAGTAGTGCAGTATTGTCTGCATACATTGCAATTGTTGTATTGGCTATTTGAGGAATATCGTGGACATAGATATGGAATAGCAGTGGGCCTAATATGGAGCCTTGTGGTACACCCGCGTCGATGGGTCTAACTGTTGAGTATGTGGAATTGATGCTGATAGAAAAGGTGCGATGCGTGAGGAATGAATGGATAATATTTATCAAATAATCTGGTATGTCGATATGCTGTAGTTTATATAGTAGGCCTTCTATCCAGACCTTGTCAAAGGCCTTGGCTATATCCAGGAATACTGCGGTGGTATATTTTTTGTTTTCGTAGCCTTTTTCTATGTATTCTACAATTCTCTGTAGCTGGTGGGTCGTTGAGTGTTGGGATCTAAATCCAAATTGGAACCCAGACATTGTGACTCCAAAACCGCTTTATCTGTCCACCGGCCGTGGATAAACCCCGATAAACGGCCGGGGAAAACGTATATAAGCAGCACGAACACCGAGAAGAAGGACCAGTTTCACTGTGTCGGCCCGTAGGGGAAGACGTCCGCACCAGGTCCTACCCATACCCACCAGGTCCTATACGTCGGCCCGTAGGGGAAGACGTTCGCACCAGGTCCTATATACGTCGGCCCGTAGGGGAAGACGTCCGCAGCAGGTCCTACCCGCACCAAACAAACCAGTTACGTCGGCCCGTAGTGGAAGACGTACCCTCCCGTGTTACACGAATCCTCGCATTCCCTAGTCACTCTGACATAACCGCCGACAACCGATGACCGGCTTCAAAACGGAAACGGGGTTAGAAACTAGGTGAAGAAAAGCAGGGATTCACCTACCTGAATTGTACCGCCAAAGTATCCAGCCATTTGACTGTTCGACCGTGCGCTGATATCCCTACTTTCGTCCGCAAGTGGGACCTGCGCTCAGATGCACACCGCTCTGCCGGTCAGGAAAGGCCCACCCAGATCCGCCGGTCAAGAAGGGACACAGTGACATCTGACGGAAAGTAAGCGACGAACCGAATTGGTGGAACAAGATTCATTACCAGAATTACTTTATTATTTAGTATTTACCAGAATTACTTTATTATTTATTATTTACCAGAATTACTTTATGATTTATTGTTTAATATACGGATTTATAAAACTCTGTGTCATTCATTCGAGCTGCGACAACCCCCTGGACCCAACCGAGCTAACCCGATGCACTACCCCTAAACTGGGGCGTTACAATATATATGGACGATATACTAAAAAAGGTGATTAGAAAAAGTAAAAAGTTTATGGGGGGCACAGAAATATGTAAAGGATAGAAATCTACGAAGGAGCGTTTGTAGATGACGTGGTAGTATATGTATAAAGTGAAAAAGAATTACAGATTAATATGAAAACTAGACTTGTCAGAAAAATATGGGATGCGAAGATACGGAAAAATAAGAAAAGAGCAAGACCCAGAGAAACGTGGGATAAAACTATACCGGAAATACTACAAAGAAAAGGTAAAACATGAACAGAAGCAAAGATATTAGCAGGAGAACGGAAAAAATGGAGGAAATTTATACAAGAATAGAAATATGTACACCCTACACCACCGAGTGGTAAAAGGGTTTTAGATTATACAGGGTGTCTCTAAAAGGTCTGTACAAAACGCTAGCACAAATTCCCGAGGCTAAAATATGAGGATCTAGCCCAATTTACCTTAGTCCAAAAGTTGATAGTTTCCGAAATACAGGATGCCAAAGTTATTATTTTTTTAAACTTTTTTGTAAATATTTATCTTATAATAGCATGATTTGCACAAAATTTGGTACTTAGGGGTTTTTTAGGATGAGAAATCGAGATGTACATTGCAGAGGGCGCCACCAGCAGCACTTCGCCTACATCTAAAGCTTCATAACTTTTTTGTGCCTCGGTACATTAAATTTCTGGTTAAAAATTCTTATTCCTTGGCATCTTTTGTCCAAAACTGGTATACCTAGTAGATGTCGCTTCGAGCAGCCGTTTCTGAGATAATCGAATTTAAATGTTTTATGGCGTTCTAAAACTCGTCGTAATCCCCCTTGACACTTTATCAAGGCTAAATGCAGAAGTGATGGAAAGGGTGCAGTTCAACTTTCTCTGTATAATTAATCTGTGTGTGCATGAAAACGGAGGTCATTTTGAAAATTTACTTAGACTTTATTCCTATTGTACTTTGCTAGTTCATTCTTACATTCTTATCACTGTTAGCTCGTTGCTATTTAAATTTTTATTGTTGCTGGCCTGTTGGCCCTTAAACACGCTCCAAATTTGTTGGACCAGTCCTAAGTCTGGATAAAGTGTGAAAGGGGGCTACGACAAGTTTCAGTACGCAATAAAACATTTAAATTCGATTATCTCAGAAACGGCTGCTCAAAGCGACACCTACTAGGTATACCTTTTTTGGACCAAAGATGCCAAGGAATAAGAATTTGAAACCAGAAATTTAATATACTGAGGCACAAAAAGGTTATGAAGCTTTAGACGTTGGCGAAGTGCTGCTGGTGGCACCCTCTGCAATGTACATCGAAGCTGTAATCAGATCCCGATTTCGAATCCTAAAACACCCTTAAGTACCAAATTTAGTGCAAATCATGCTATTATTAAGATAAATATTTACAAAAAAGTTTTAAAAAATAATAACTTTGACACCCTGTATTTCGGAAACTACCAACTTTTGGACTAAGGTAAATTGGGCAAGATCCTCATATTTTAGCTTCGGAAATTTGTGCTAGTGTTTTGTACAGACCTTTTAGAGACACCCTGTATATACAGGGTGTAAAAAAATGGTGGGCTGACTATACACAGACGGCTGCTACGACTAAAAATAAGGAAAAAAGTTTATATAAACATATGTCCTAAAATGGTTCATTACTGAGTTACAGCAGTGAATTAAAAAAAATATTCACTGGTTACACGCATTTAAGCTTTTCAGACCATTATCAAGTAGGTAATCCGCGTAGAAAAATGACAGACTATTCTTTCGAAGAGATGTCCGACATGCATTTAATGTATGGTTTGGCACATTGTAATAAGGCGGAAGCGCGGAAGCAAGAAGAACTTTTTTCCTTATTTTTAGTCGTAGAAGCTGCCTGTGTATAGTCAGCCCACCATTTTTGTTGCCCCCTGTATACAGGGTGTTTACGGTCTTCTTATTTTTTTTTTTATGGGTGATACTATAAGTCAAGAGAAGGCGAAAAACGTTAACACACCGTAATAAAAGTTTTATAATAAAAGAGATATAAAATTTTTTAGTTTTTATTTTTATCGGATCACAAGAAAACGGTAAGCGCTTTTACAGCAGATGTTCGAAGTTATCACCCTGCTGTTGTATGCAAAGTCTTGCTCGGCGTACCCATGAATTAGCGGGCGCTGCAAGGCCCATGCCTTGTTGAATTTCTGCCGCTGCTGCTTCCACCCGGTTACGGAGATCCTCGAGGTCGATAATTTCGGTGGTGTATACTATGGTCTTCATAAGCCCCCACAAATAAAAGTCCAACGGTGCTAAATCTGGTGACCGGGGAGGCCAAGGAACAGGACCGCCCCGACCAATCCACTTATTTTCAAATACATTGTTTAAGTGTTGACGAATGAAATGGCTGAAATGCGCGGGTGCACCGTCTTGAAGAAACCACATCTCTTGACGTATATTTAAGGGAACGTCTTCTAAAAGTTCTGGTAAATTATTTTGAAAAAAGTATAAATAATCGTCGACATTTAATCGATCTGGTAACACAAAGGGGCCAATCAACTGTGAGTTTACCAATCCGGCCCATACGTTTACAGAAAATCTGTGCTGAAAATAACCACGACGAACAACATGCGGATTTTCCAGATGTGTGTATTGTGGTAGTTGTTTATGCCGTTACGCGTAAACGTAGCTTCGTCAGTCGCCAACACACTCAACGAAAAATTCGGTACTTCATCATGTTTACGCAAAAACTATCTACAGAACTGTATGCGTTGAGGATGATTCTGAGGTTGCAAAGCTTGTACTCGCTGTACATGGAATGGATATAATTGATACTCGCGTAATGTTCGCCATACAATGCGATTTGAGACACCTACTTGCCGAGCAATTTGCCGTGTACTGGTTGAGGTTTAAAATTTGTTCATCAGCGCTTAAATTCGTCGAAACCGAACAGGTCCTCCATCACGGCCTTGATGAGTTCGCAGATCAGCAGTATCTCGAGCACGTATTATTAAATTAGTAAATTGTTGAGGTATAGGACATCGCCTATTTGGAAATCGGTCTGCTTAAGCATCATGTCAACTAATTCAATATTAGAATACCGATAGTTCATCGTGCACAATTAAATGATAATGAACTACAGCTGACACATAAACAAATTAAAAAACAAAAGAAAAACAAATGAAATTTGTTAGTTCGCAGGTTACTACAAATGTTTCTAACATTAATTTATCGCCCCCTTATAAAAACTAGAAAAATTAATATCTCTTTTATTATAAAACTTTTATTAAGGTGTTTTAACGTTTTTCGCCTTCTCTTGACTTGTAGTATCACTCATTAAAAGAAATAAGAAGACCGTAAACACCCTGTATAAGAACAAAACGCTTGAATCGGTTCGGCTGATATTTGGCATGACGCCCCATATGGGCATAACACATCTTTTGAGATGACAATGGTTATTATATTATCAATGGACCATTAGTGTATGAAACTTGGTTGTCACAGACTATATCAGACAGCAACTTTATAATGGCAAGAACGATAATTAAAATAACTTTTTTTTGCAGAAAAGACATTCAATAGTAAACTTTTTTACCTCTTTCTAATTTGTGATGTCGGTTAGGGTTTAAACACAAAAATTTGAAATTTGAGTGCGTTGAACATTTCCAATATAGTTTTAGAAACTATAAAAATTTTAACATTTTCCTTTATTTTTTCTTTTGGGGGAATAAGTTCTAGTGATAAGACTCTTATAAGACCGGCCGTAACATATGCAGCAGAGACTATCGTTCTGACAAAGAGTGATGAAGAGCAATTGAGAATCTTCGAGAGAAAGGTGATGAGGTCAATACTAGGAGGTAAAAAAATTGGAGATGACTTATACAGAAGGAGAACAAACAGCGAAATCTTGGAAGAAAATAAAGAAGAAGACATAGTGAGAGCAATCAAGGCACAAAGGCTGAGTTGGTATGGACATGTCGTGAGAACAGAAGAGCATCGAGCGATAAAGAAATTGATGATTTGGAGGCCCTTGGAAAATCGTCCTAGAGGACGAATAAAGTTAAGATGGATAGACCAAGTGATAAGTGACTTAAGAGTGATGGGAGTGAAGGGCTGGGGTGAGACAGTTAAGGACAGAAAAAAGTGGAAAGCTATAGTGAAAAGTGCCAAACAACATAAAAACTTGTAAACATAGATTTAAGTGAAATAGGGAGTAATCCACCCTAACAAATGGATTGGTAGAGCCTGTTAAAGGCGGTTATGATTCCCGAAGGGAATTTATACCTAATAATAAATAAAAAGTTCTAGTGAAGATTTAACTGTCCATTATTTATAATTTACTTTGGATGTAATATGCTGTCAGGCATATTCTTTTATAGAGTGTTACTGTCGATACCGTTTCCTTTTTTATTTTCCATAATTTCTGCAATGGTTCACAATATCAGACCAAATTACTATCAATTTGAAAATTAAAATCTTATGTAAATTGCAGTTTTTTAAAAATTCGAAATATAATAAAAACAAAATAATTTCAGTAAGCATTTCCATTTTATTATAAGGACAAACGCAGTACAAATGCAGAGTAAATACAGTTTTATGAAGCGGTATAAAGTAAACAGAAAATTGGAGATTATTCCTCCACAATGTAATTAAATTAAACAAAAGTACAATAATTACTTCTACCTTCTACTTTATACTACTTAATATGCATAACTAATTAAATATAAATTCTCATGAATAATAAAAAATTCCAAATTAAGGTATATAATACTAATTCGTCTCCAAAGTTTTCAGATACAATGTGAGAAGACTGGTCTTAGCGGAAGGGTCACTTTCCTTTTATTGTATCAAAAGATGTTTTTGCTCTAAACACTAAATGTTAATATATCATGAAAGCAAATCAAGTCAAATAGGTTAATACAATAGATAGCCATAGTATGATTTATATCATAAGGTGATTAAACTAACTAAAAGTACAACTGATCCTGTTTTATACTTAACATAGCTATTTAGAACAAGCCGACTTAATTAAAACTAAACATTCCAATTTAAAGCAAAAAATAAATTCAAATTCGTCTCCAAAGTCTTCAAACACAATATGACAGCTTTAGTCTCGACTGAAAAGCCATTTATTTTTTATTGTATCTAAAGATGATGTTTTTGTAATACAAACAGTAGCATACCTGTAGTTCTTTATCAAAAAATATAAGAGAAAATATTCTAATAAGCCCATTAACCTATTAGCGTTCATAAAGAATTTATTATTTTTAATCCTCGGTTAATCTAAACAATATTACATCAAATTTTCATTATAACTACCAAACACATGTGAAATTTCGAATATTTTCCAACAACATTTGACGGTTAATGTAATAAGCCTTTATTTTATAGACTGTGTAGCTGTAACTTATTTTTACCTTAATATCCAATAACTATAAAATTTTATAATCTACATTAATATCTAATAATTATAAAGATAGTGATAATAATAATAAAAACACTCCCATTTAAAATAAGAAACTATAAAGTATCTTTCAAACATGTCAGTAGTTTAATCTGGACTCCTTCAATTAACATTTAATATCGAGCGACTGCAGTAAAGAAAAAAGTAATAGTGGACATAGAAATGAATAGAGATAGTTAGAGTTAGTTGTAGAGAAGTAAAAAGATGATTAAAACATTATTAAAATGTTAATAGGAATTCTGGCAGGTCATTGTGGAGACACCAAAGAAAATAGGAATCGAATTGGGGGTTTTTCTAGCATAGTTCGAGAAATATTAAGAGCAACATAACGCAGCATTTGACAATAGAGTAATTAAGCCAGAAGGGGCAAAGGACCATAATCCCACCAAGATCTTAAAGTTTGTCAGATTCATGGGAAAATTCTAACCAGAATAGGTCAGGAAAGGGGAAGCCGATATGGACTTGTAAAGCTTGAATTGTAGGAAGGTTATACCCATACTCCCAAATTGATGTATCTATTTAAACTGGTATTATTTAAGTAAAATAAAAGAGAATAAAAGTAACTAATTTTAAATATTGAAGCGATATTTAATTTGGATACCTATAATTAAAGGTTATGTTATTTTTGAGTTATAAACGAAAGTATTATTTCGCAAAGATTGTTAATGCAGATTTTTTTTAAATTATAATAGATTGTAATATAATTTTAAGATAGCTAGATTAAATTTAAGTTATTATAGTGATCATTGTTAGTAAATAATTAGCTAAATTAATAGTCTTAGAAACGTAAAATAAGTTACTTTAGAAACCTTGTAAATACCTAGTCGTTATAGTGAAAAACAAATGTGAGTTAATAATCCAGGATACAGAAAAACAAATTTATAATTCAGTTGATATTTTGCAATCGAAGGGAAAACAACGAGATTAAGTTGCTCGTCCCAAAAAGAATAAATATCGAATAAATAATTAACTATAAATACAGTTAACCAGATAAAGAACCAGTATTAAATAAAAAGAAAGTGAATTTGAAGAAAAATCAAGTGAAGACTGAACTTCAAGCAGAAGCAGTACAAGCAAAAGCAGTTCAACCAGAAGCAGTTCGAGCAAAAGCAGTTCAAGAAAAAGCAGTTCGAGCAAAAGCAATTCGAGCGGGGGCAAGTTCAAGCAGAAACGAGTCAAGCAGAGGCAGATTGGATTTTTGGTTTTTGGGAATAAAGAAAATTTTGAAAAAGAAGGGGAAGTTAAAAGTAAATAATGAGTGTATAAAAATAATTTTAAGTAGGGTTGATAGGGAAAACAAGATAATAAAAAAGAATCTGCATTATAAAATTTGAGTAAAGTTTTATTTTGGTTAATTAAATAAAAATTTGAACAAACAACGAACCTACCTAACGACCCGAGAGGAGAGATCTCTAAAAGCAATTTAAATTAAAGAGCAAAGTAAATTATTTTTGAATATTGTCGTATCCAACGTAAGTTACAGGAAAATAGGGATACAGTACAATGTATACCTAATAACTTTTAAATTTCACAGACCTTTTAATCATATTATATTACCGAAACACTATTAAATTGTAGATTAGATAGAAAATAGTCGAGTAATATTAAAAATTCAGTAGAACGTTCGAAATAGTAAAATCAATCAATTTGGAAATGCGTTTAAATACATTACACAATTAGTATTGATTGATTTACTAATGTATTTGAAAATCAAAATATCACTTAACAAACTCATACTGCAACCAAATATGAGTACCACTTATGATAATAACGATATAAACAGGTAAAAAAATCAAAAAGTTGTTACCAGCTTTACCCATTTCATACAGAAATATTTCTAATAGTCGATGTATGTTGAGTAACGTACATAGTTTGACTCGGCCTTAGTTTGAAAATGTTTACTACTATAATGTTCCTTTTAAACCTGACTAAAATGTTGTGGGCATGGAACCTATTTTTATGAATCGTTATAGGACATAATTATACAGCATTAATAATCAATAATTGATACATCATATTAGGAGAAACAACTATGATTATAAACACAATAGCCAATCTTATTTATAAAAATCTTCATTTGAGTTACCAAATTTACTATTTTTTTGAGCAGCTGCTTTCTAATAACCATACATTAATACCATATTAAATTGTTTTTACTTTAAAAAGGCATAATTAAAGGTTGCATTAGTAATTATTTAAAACTGCATAATAATTATGTGAAAAGTTAAATTAAAAACTCTTTCAGGTCAATAATATGATTAATTAAATAATAAAGTCCACTTGCAGGTACACCAAACCAAACATTTAGATAAAAACACTGATTTAGTTATAAAATGGTGTAATGTGTGTTTTCATTTAAATATTTAACAAAGACCTACGCAATATCCAGAACAAATAGTTAAAATCCAGCTGTTATTAAAAATAGAAATAAATTTGTATAAACCCAACACCGATACAAAATTTGTTAGCAGATTTGATTTCAAACGTTTCACTAAAAGTAATCACATTTAATAGTGGAGAGATGGGATTATTACAGTGAATACAGAGCTTTACAATATATGATAGAACTGTGTTATTGGTTAACTGGAAAATTTTTTGGTACATGTTTATACAAACCTTGGTACCAAATCAACTGAACAATTTTGTGCCAAAGTTAGGGGCACTTATTAAACGTGCCTAAAATTAAAAGCTAATTAAAAAAATCAGCAAATTTAACCTGCATGGAATTATTATTATTGCAAAGTAAGCATTTTTCTTATCAGCAGGAAATTTCTAAAGAAGATTAATACCATGAAGAACATTCTTCTATTCACCTGCAAAATAAGTACACCAACAATTAAAACCTGCAAAATTCTAGAACTGTATTTAATATTTACTGTTATAAATATATGCCTTTAGTATTTTGACCCAGAGGCTGAGCCAAATGTTGTAGTAACAGGATATGGAGGTGGCGGGCGTCGTAAATCTGGGAAGTTATAGTTGTAGCCCATTAATTGTTGAGGAATGGGTATAAATCCAGCATTATTTGGATTTGCAAAATCTGGCATGTTTGTCTGAGGAGTGTGCAACCTACTTCCGTATGATGGTGGAGGTAGTCTATATGGTGAATTGTGGGGTATGCCAGAAATAAAAGGCATGCGATTACGATAAGTTTCCATCAACCATGGATTTGGTCCAAAGGCTGGATGAAATGGTGTTCCAACAGGAAATGGCATTCCAGCAGGATATTGTGTTCCAACAGAAAATGGTATTCCAGCAGGATATTGTGTTCCAGCTCCAAATTGCATCATATTTGAACCCATGTAAGGTGGTGGTACTGGTCCATAAGTTGGATTAAATGAACCACCAAGAGGAGTGTTGTAAATTGGTGGATTGATTAATCTTGGATCATTGGGAACCATAACATTAGATATATGTTGTGATTGTCCTTTAACATCATTTTCTTGGTTGGTTTCATTAACTTCCTTAACTTGTAAAACATCCTGACGAGGTGGTAAATTGACTGACACTGATGGCATGGTTTGAGTACATGGGGTCTGATTCATTATAATTACTTTAGAGTTATTTATTTTTAAATCTAAAGGGGCATTTTGATTTAGTGTTCGATTGAGGATGAAATTATTTTGTTGAGCAAAATCAGGTTTATTTCTTGGTCTAATTATTGTTGGAATAGCAATTCCATCTTGCTTATTAACAGTTAAGTCTTCAGCTTGACCAATGGAATAGTCCAAGTGTGGTCTTTTGGGAAAATTGCTTTCAGGATGACAAAATTTGACTAAATCAGAAACTGATTCACCAGCTAACCTTTTCAGGGATGCAGCTGAATTCCTTCCTGGAATAAAAGGAAAAATGATACCTTTGTTTGGTACATTTGTAGAATTTTTGGGCACGTTACTCAGTACCATGTTACCTTTGTTCTGTACTGCCGTAGAGTTCTTTGGCACGTTTTTCAGTACGTGTCCCATGTTATCTTGGTCTGAAATTTTCCTTTGAATAGCATATATTTCTTGTTGCATTAGTACTGTAAAGGCATTGTTTGAGAGTGTAAGTAAGTGATCAACATTCGGGGTTCCTGGCTGGTTCTCAACAAATTGGTTATTTTTTGGTAGTCCAAACGGAGTTAAAAAATCCAGCATAATTTTATTAATCTCCAGTATTAACTCGCATAACTTTTGTTTTCCAGATTCTGACACAAGTTTCACCTTTGTTGTTCTATATATTTTTGTTAGGTACCGAGAAAATCTACTAAACTGTAATATAGAAAGATTAATTTCTCAGGATGGGCACAAAATTATGGTACTTACAAGGATTGTAACGCTTGGAATGTCGTAATATTCTATGTCGAAATTGATTTTATGTGCTGGGTCGATGCTGATTCTCTAAATAGAATATTTAAGATAAGTGTTAATCGACGAAACACAAATGGTGGTTTTGGAATAATTGTATTTTTTAATACCTACTGTACTGATAATGCCTAGAAATTTCATCAATAAAAAAATTGCAAGGAAATTTTAAGATGAAATTAGCAATAAATATTTGCTAAACTTCTTTAGATACTTTTGTTTGCTGTTTTGATTTAAAGTAGTTTGTTTTTCTGTTTAAAAAAGGATTTTTGTTATATGGCAGATGATAAAAATCCTTTTCTGTTTACAGTATATATACTTTCAAGGATTTTCAATTTTCACTAATTATGCCTTAATTATTCTAAAAGTCCGTATCCTTTAGTTTTGAAAATATATAATTATTTAATTTTATAATCTCATAAACTTAAAAATGATATTCTTTACCTGCACGTCATTTCTCAAAAGAGTTTCCAATTCCTTCATAGCTTGCCTGCTTACATCATCTGGGTGGGTAGAAGCCATTTTTGAACACCCAACACCTTTATATTAATAAGAATTTGAGTTTTAGTGTTAATAACTAATAAAATCAAACTCCTTAGCTTTGAATTAACTACTTGTTTAACACGCCCGCTCTAGAAAGAATGATGGCGTTGAGAAATTAAAAGCACAAGAGTGGGGGTTTTCCGGTTGCTAAAATCTTAAAGCAAGAACCTACTTGATCGACACAATCGGATTTGATCGTAGCAATCTCATGAATGCTAATTTTATGATGCGATTCTTAGTTTAGCTTTTCTATTATTTCCTTAATGGCGCGCGATTTAAAAGAGGTCGTAATTTTTATTATTATTTGCAAAAATATGAGAAGGTATGAATGTAGCAGTTGTTTTTTTAAAAGCAGAAGTAAATAGATTTCTAACAATTTAGGCAATGTAGATTTAACATTTTAACTCAAATGTTGAGACAAATTTTGAATATGCGACTAAAAAAATTATCTTTATAGCATTAATTAGAAAATATGATCAACAGATTTTTCACCTTTTAGATTGATTATTTTTAATAAAGGTAAAAAAATGATTTCTAAAGTTTTAAATTAATGAAAGGGAAAATCTTCCCGTACGTGAATTTATCAGCCAACCGTCAAATACAACGGAAATTTTTATCTAATGCGCATAGATTTCTCAAGAATTTATAAGCTAAACACCTGCATTTTGTTATAGCAACATATTTATCTAAATGCCGACAGTATTAACAATAATATGACTTATTGTAATAATCAGTACTGATATCAACAGTCTGTTTACTCGTTTGATTTTATAATCACAGATAACTATTTTAATGAAGTAGCTAAAGGAAAAATATGAATGTTTTGCTTAACACAGGATAACTTACCATTTAAAATATATAGGTACGTACTGTTAGTTTTGGAAAACACTTTTACTTCTACTGAAGCCATCTATCGAAAGCTAAGAATTTAAACATGCTAAGGGTGCGGTATACTTTACTTCCACTCAGCTACAAAAAACATAGTAACTGATATAGTTATATAATTTTGAAGTAGTTATTTAAGACATTGATGACAACAAAAAGCTTCTCAAATATTTAAGATATTTTCGTTAAAATTTGACACTGACATTTTTGACATTTGTTTTGAACGGTTAATGTAGGTTCCAAGCCCATATACTCTTAGCACCCACAGGTTATCGAACTTGAAATCCCATGTCGAAGTTTATTCATGTTCATTGATACCAAAAGGGCATGCCAAAAATATTTAAAAAGCATGCCAAAAATGAAGTGAAATGTAATCGAAGCGCAATATGTGCCAAAGGGAAGAGTAACTTCATCAAAACACGAGGGACAAGGAAACTTCTTCGCAGTTTAAATTATGCCAAAGGAAAGCGAAAATATTTCACATGCTAACGCACACCCAGGGAAAAGGAATGCGCTTCTAATTTCAGTACGTGCCGTCAGGAAGAGCACATGCCTCGAAGCTTGCCACACGCTAAGGGGACGAGTAAGTTTATCGTAGTTTATTTACATTTATTGAACTCAAAAACGCATGCCAGAATGAAGCAAAATTTGATCGAAGCTCAGTATGTGCCAAACCGAAAAACAAATTCATTCATAACGTAATACATCTCAAGATGCAGGGAAAATTTCCAAGTTCAATGCCAAAGGGAAAAGAAAATCTTTCGAAACCCAACACACGTCAAGGGGAAGAGCAGATTTACCAAAGTTCATTCGCCTTTATTGATTTCAAAAACGCATGCCAAAAAGATGGAAAACTTTACTAAAGCCGAATACGTATCAGAGAAGAGAATTTTTTTCGAAACAATAGATACGTCTCAAGAAGTAGTGAAAAAAGTTCAATTCATGCCAAAATCAATAGATAATTTTTAAAGCTCAACACACGCCAAAGAGAGAATGTTTCAAAACTTAACACACCCCCACAGGGATGAGAAATCTTTCGAAACCCAACACACGCCAAGAGGGAGGGAATTTTTTTCGAAGTACAACATGTACCCAAGAGAAGACAAAATTCTTCGAAACGTAACACACGTACACACATCGAGAGGTAGGAAAAATATTTCAAAGTCCAACACACGGTAGGGGAAGTTCAGCAAATCTCAAGAGAAAATGAAAAACTCTCTAACCCAAGATATTTCAAATATACTATAGAAGATTATATAACAATGAAAATAAATTTATTATATTAATAACTTTTATCTTAACACTGCAGTATGGTTTCTGTAACTTCTAACATTCTTAAGTATTTGTTTATTAATGGTAACATTACACAATTACGTCACTGTAGAAGTGACAGGACATGTAAATCCATACCCATAGCCCATAGGTTATCGATCTTGAAAATAGATGCAAAAGTCAACATACCCCTAGAGAAATAAAAAACCATGGAAACCTGACAGATATTAAGCATTCTAAGAAAGATTAAATAAAAATGTTATTCCTAAAAATTGCTGTATAATGTTCGTGACATTTAACATTTTTAATTAATTGTTTATTAATTGTAGTAATTTTATGGAAGTATTGAGTATTTTTTTAAAACGTTGAAAAGCGACCTATTTAAAGCTGTGAAAGTCAACTACGGTGGCCATTTAAAGAAAACAAAAGTTTGTGTTATAACGCAAAACTTAATAAGCAAATTAAAAAATCCAATTTTACAATGAAATTCTACATAAGAAAGTACACTAAGGATGTTTTTATTTTTTGTTTTTATCTTTACAAACAAACCAGTTAAAACCTCGAAAATAATTTCCGAAAAATTCAATTTTCCCTTGTAGCTCGAAAATAAAAAAAACTATATTGAATTTCAGTTTGCACCATTAAATTTATCTTAAAAATCTGGCCCGAGATACCTTCAGTACTTTTTGTGTAGGTGCAATAGTTAAGGAATCCCTTCGAAAATAGTCCTCCCTGTACCTACAGGTTAGTGATCGTGAAAATCTGGACAAGGAAAAATTCCTCGAAGCTTATTCACTTTTTTATCGACCATGAAAACACACTAAGGTAAAAAATCCTATAAAATAAAGAAGCTATCGATCTTGAAAATTACGCACCAAAAGTAAAAAGAAAAGTCCCACCAGGGGGAAGGAAAAATCATTCAAAGCCCACAAGTTCATAATAAGACCCTACAGTAAAGCGAAAGGAAAATGCTTTATAGCCCACTTACTTTCAGCGTCCATAGGAAATCAATTTCACAAATCTAACGGAAAAGTTAAAACTTCTAAAATTTACAGATTTAGTAAGTTATACAGGGTGTTTCAGAACTGCACGGCACCATTTTAGGGACGCGTTCTCTAGTACAAAATATTACGATTTACCTAAAATTACCTTAGTCCAAAAGTTAATATTTAGGGAGATACAGGGTGTCAAAGCCGAAATTTTAATTTTAATTTTTTGCTGTAATTTCAAAAGTTTTCAAAATATTAACATGAAAATTGGGGAAACTACCTTTCTTGGGACGAGAAATAATAATCCGTCCTCAATTTTAATATTGATCTTTAAAGAACCTTATTTTTGCTGCACCTAACACCTTAAACATACTTCAACTTTTTTATACTTAAAGTTAGGACAGATTTAATTGAAAAAAACAATTGCCTCATCCTTTTTATACAAAAAAGGTATACTAGTTAAATGTCTCTAAAGTTAACCGTTTCCAAGATATTTGCTATTGATGTAAGTAATGCAACATCTTTTTCATCTTTTAAACATTCTGTAACGCAGTAGGCTTGTATTTAAAACAAAAAATTTAGATATTCTTGCCAAAAACAAGTTATAGGACACAACGTAATAGTGGATCAGTGGAATATTTGTCATTAAAAAAATTTCAGATTTTAGTGTAAAGCGAGGTGTAAAGTAATGCTGTTTAAGGACTGAAAAATGTAGCATCACTTACTGCAACAGCAAATATCTTGGAAACAGTTAACTTTAGAGACATTTAACTAGTATACCTTTTTTGTATAAAAAAGATGAGGCAATTGTTTTTTTCAATTAAATCTGTCCTAACTTTAAGTATAAAAAATTTGAAGTATGTTTAAGGTGTTAGGTGCAGCAAAAATAAGGTTCTTTAAAGATCAATATTAAAATTGAGGACGGATTATTATTTCTCGTCCCAAGAAAGGTAGTTTCCCCAATTTTCATGTCAATATTTTGAAAACTTTTGAAATTACAGCAAAAAATTAAAATTAAAATTTCGGCTTTGACACCCTGTATCTCCCTAAATATTAACTTTCGGACTAAGGTAATTTTAGGTAAATCGTAATATTTTGTACTAGAGAACACATCCCTAAAATGGTGCCGTGCAGTTCTGAAACACCCTGTATAATCCCGAAGTAACACGCTGGGAATCAAGGAAAAATCTTTCGAAATACAGACCAAGGGGATGAAAAGAACCTTTGGCATCCATTTACTTTTAACTTTTACATGTCATTGATTCTGAAAATACATATCAGAGGGGAAGCTAAAATTATGAGTGTCTATTAAATGATAGAACTTTCCAGGTCTATATGTTTTAAAAGCTCTCGGAAACTGCACTGTAGTCTTGAATTTTTATATTAAGTAGTCTACTGTTTTTAATTTTGCTTATACAGGGTGTGTATAAATTGGCGAAAGAAGTAGTACGCGTGGTGATGTTGGTCATGAAATTCTGAGTCGAAAATCTTAATACCAAAATGTTGGACAATGCTTCCTCTGTCCTCAGGAACAATTTTAAAGGAACGTACATTTGACAACCTTGGATCCACACAGCACAGGTGTTTTGTTATAGCACGGTAACTAAGGATGTCCGTTACATCGCAATAATCCGTGAATGTTGCCATATGTATTTTTTACAATAATAAGTTAACGAAGAAATGTTTAAAACACGCTTTTGGGGCTGAAAAACAACATCTACGAAAAAATAATATGTACAATTCTTCTTTCTTCTAATTTGCAGCTCTTTCTGTTAACAGAAAATGAATTAAAATACTTATTAAAAGACTTCATTTTCAAACTTTGCAGATCTTGTGAATACCCAGGAAGCAAGGTACAATATTTTGCTGTTAATATTTTCGACTCAGAATTTTATGACCAATATAGCCACGTGTAGTTCTTTTGCCAATTTATACACACACTGTATACAGGGTGTATCAGAAATAAGTACATTAAATTCATTCAGTAATAGAACTACAACATTTCTTAATAACTTTTTTTTGTTTGTTTTAGATTTTGTGATAAAAGTAGTTAAAGATTTATCCCAAATTTCATTACTCGCCAATGGAAATCCTATTACAATTTTGGTTACCATAGTAAATCAACTTACTTAAAAATTAAGCTTAGCAGTATTTAATTATTTTGAAAATACATAAACAACTCGTTATTTTAAGGGGGGGGGGTAAAAATGCAAAATAAATGTGAGATATTTAAAAAAACATTAATAATCCTAAGAAATGTTGTTCTTGACGAGTTCCATCACTGAAAAACTGTAATGTACTTATTTCTAATACACCCTGTATATTGTAGAAAAGCCTCAGGACAAAATCATTTGACTTATTAACAATTACAACATTTTCAATGAATTGGAATTAATTTTGGAAAATATGTGTACTGTGTACGGCCACACATGCTACGGGTAGCGGAGAGAACAGCGCAGCATTAGTGGGGTGGGATAGCTGAAAAAAACTTCACATCTGGCAACCAAAGCGCCCCTTTGGATTCAGATAGTACATGGGTAGACGAGTCTAAAAAGCCCGGGACCCGGGACACAAATTTTCCTGGCCCTCTGGCGGTGTTGATGACGTAATCAATATGGCCGCCAAAGTCTTGTGACACACTCCTACATTTCCCTATATAAGTCGGGTTTGTATTTTGATATTAACCTATATTATTAGTGATTATTAATCAGGTGAATATCCAACGGTATATTTGACATCATTGTTTAGGTTCATAATACCAGAAATATTTATAACTTTATTAAAATTTTTCTTTTTTATTTTGATTTTTTCGATACATTTTGCTAAATAACTTGGAATCCGTTACATGTAGCTGAAAACGTGTCCTATACTTTTTTGTTCGTCAAAAAATTACCCATGATTTCTATTTTATCACAAACAGTTGCTGGAAATTTGCCAAAACAATGTAGCGTTGCACAGCGAGTCGTTATATATAAACGAGTGCAAGAAGTATCAGCCACAGTTACAAATGTGTTGTGTAAATAATATATGGAAGATGGTGTTTACCCGCCAACTGTGTTTGTAACATCAGCAATAGATAACATTGATCACAATCAATCTTCTTCTACTGCCGTTACTTCTTTCCATGGTTCAAGTGTTACGATTATTCAGCATCCTCAGAGTGAAGCAATTATGGAGATGACGATGACAGCATTCGTATCCAGCAGTGGAACAAAAAAATTGTAAATGGCCTCCCTGAATATTACACTACACCTTCCAGAAAAACATCCAGATATACATGCTGAATTTCTTCGTGGCAACTTTATGAGCAGTAAAACTGCTACACCGTTTTCTGCAATATCTGACGATCAGCTTCATGAATACAATAACAAAGTTATAAAGGGTGAAGGTGGAGCTATTGGATTCCTTGATAGTGAAAATGCTCTGCTTAAGTGGATGGTAGCAGGCCCTAGGATCAGTTCTATAATTGAGGAATTTGAAGAGAAATCAAATTTAAAAGATGACCAAAACGTGGGCGCAAAGCATCATGAAGATAACAATGCATTTCAGAAAAGGTTCTTGGCCCATGCCAAAGAAATGATTAACGTCTTAACCGAACAAGGAAATCCGTTTGAAGAAACCGATTTGGTGTCAATAGGGAGCTCCAAACTAATTCCAAGTGTCGAAGCTGTCAAGTGTGTTACGGAAGCATTTACTCTAGGACTAAAACAGTATGATGAATATGTCGTGTCCCGTCTCGATCAAGTTCAAAATTCAATTCATGAAATTATTCCTCGAACCAATATTCACATCTTCAAGACTATAAGAAGACAAGCAGATAAGGCAAAGTCCAAGATTGCTAACTTGCGTAAAGACTCCAACTTGTTCTGCAGATTGTATGTCGCATCTGAAGCACGGGATGGCAACATGGGTGATTTCTGTTCGCATGAAAACTAAATGTACCCACCATCTATTTCAGATGATGGCAAACTCCGAAAACCAACCAACAATGTAACAGCTAAAATATTTGATGGAGCAGCCGTAATACACATGCTTAATCCTGGTATTGCTACAACATTTTCCGGATACTATGAACATGTTTTCAAACCATATTTCACTAATCAACTGAAGAATACTTCACGACTAGATATTGTATTCGACAGATATGCTAGTAACAGTTTGAAGGCAGATACCCGAGAAAGAAGAGGAAGTGGCATAAGTATTAAAGTCTCAGACTCAACTGCAATTCCAAAAAAATTTAAGCAATTCCTATGTGTCAACGAAAACAAGACACAATTGTTCCAGTTGCTAGCTAAGAAAATGGTAGGAGACGAGTATCCAGGATAACATGTTGTCTGTACTTATGATGACCTAGTCCTCACGTCAACAACTATGGATGTATCAAGCATTTCTCCCGCCTCCCACGAAGAAGCAGATGGCCGCCTACTTAAGCATGCAGTAGAAAGTGGACATACTCGCATCTTAATACGAACTGTGGACTCAGATGTAGTGGTTATTTCAATATCACTGTTCCTACAAATACCAGATAGTGATGAACTATGGATTGAGTATGGTTGTGGGAAATACAGGAAATTTATTCCGATTCATGCGATTTGTGCCAAACTCTCACCGGAAATTTGTTGGCTTTTCATTCTGTAACTGGTTGTGATGAATGTCATGATCTGCTGCAGCGATTTGTTATTCTACTTTATGATCAGGCATCAGATCTTCAAACCATCAATGACTGCAGACGAGTGTTGTTTACAAGAAAGAATCGAGCAATCGAAAACATTCCTCTTACAGCAGATGCTTTACAGCCTCGTTGCACAATACACAATACCTTCGCCAACCAAGTGGGGATGCACAGTAACTTCAGGAGGATCATACCGACCTATGTGGACAACAATTCCAGAAGTGTCATAACACTCTGTACAACTTATCTCCTGTACTTGCCGCAAGCGATGCACATCTTGTAAATGTGTTAAAATGGGATTATGATGTACGAAACATTGTGTATGTGAAGGACAGTGCTCCGACAGTGATCGGTAATCACAAGTGAATTTACACAAATCATTTGGATATTATTGCATATGACAGCAATATATTAATTTATTTGGATATTATGGTAATTTGACAATGTATAGGATATTATTGAATTTGGATATTAAATTGGAATAATATTGTACTGTACATTCTTTTCTTTCTCATCCTTGTACCTAATGTTTGGAACGTATCTTACAGTTATGCCTTAAGTGTGCCTCATGTCACTGCTTTTAAAACGGAAATGAGAGTTTCATCGCCCTAAAAAAGCTAGAATTGATTTACATATACATCAAAAATTACAATAATTACATTTGCTACTTATAAAGCCGCTCTATTACTTTATTTCATACTGTCTGGTAAATTTAGCTTTCCTACGCCCTTTTGAGTCCGGAAAGTGAGCTATTACGGTATCAGAGCCGGAAAGTGTTACCTAGCAACACTTTCCGAACTGTTATTTTATGCACCCAATCAGAGCCCGTAAAAGTAACCAAGCCGCACCTACCGGCCTTGATACAGTAATGTCACATGTTGACGTTATTGAAAAAGTGTCACATGTAAAAATTAAAAAATCAAATTGTTTACAGTATGAAATAAAATACATAACGACATTCGTCCGTGAACTCTTTTTACAGTATTCGTTTCGAGTTTTAAGACTCGGCTCCTTACGTCGCCTCGTCTTTAAACATCTGACTCGTACTGTAAAATATGAGTTCCCGGACTTGTGACGTTAATTACTATTTCGGAACCTAATATAAATTATATTGTTGCCATAACGACTCGCTGTGCAACGCTACATTGTTTTGGCAAATTTCCAGCAACTGTTTGTTATAAAATAGAAGTCATAGGTAATTTTTTGACGAACAAAAAAGTATAGGACACGTTTTCAGCTACATGTAACGGATTCCAAGTTATTTAGCAAAATGTATCGAAAAAATCAAAATAAAAAAGAAAAATTTTAATAAAGTTATAAATATTTCTGGTATTATGAACCTAAACAATGATGTCAAATATACCGTTGGATAGCGCGTTTTCTCCTGATTAATAATCACTAATAATATAGGTTAATATCAAAATACAAACCCGACTTATATAGGGAAATGTAGGAGTGTGTCACAAGACTTTGGCGGCCATATTGATTACGTCATCAACACCGCCAGAGGGCCAGGAAAATTTGTGTCCCGGGCTTTTTAGACTCGCCTACGGTCTACCCATGTACTATCTGAATCCAAAGGGGCGCATTGGTTGCCAGATGTGAAATATTGTGGTATAATTTTCAGCTATCCCACCCCACTACATAGAGCGTAGCGTAAAGCGGATAGCGGTCACACATCTGGCGGATTGAAGCGTTTCTTACAGGGCGTATTTTCGAGCAGAGAAAATAAACCCTCGATCAGTCGTAAGAAGACGCTTGCTAAAAATGTATATTTTAAATTTGTTTCCATAAGAAAATTATTTGTTGTTAAACAAAATGTAATGACTAAAATATGTATAATAAATTTCTGCAATACTTACCAGGAATGTTCATATGTTTTGAAATTTCATTCCACAATTTATCCAAACGTTTCAGAGTGGCTTGCGAGTGAAAATTTCATTAATTAAAATTTCGTAGTCAATGATCACGTCTTTCTTTTTCCACATACAACGCTCGAATACGCTTCAATATTTCAAATAAGTTCGCTGTCTACGCTACCAGCCAGCTAGCCCACTCGCTACACGCTCTTCTTATCGCTGCATAATACGTGAACACGTTAGGTATTAGTTATTATATTGCCTTGTACGCTGCGGTACCAGCT
Organism: Melanotus villosus; assembly: GCA_963082815.1. Taxonomy (NCBI): domain Eukaryota; kingdom Metazoa; phylum Arthropoda; class Insecta; order Coleoptera; family Elateridae; genus Melanotus; species Melanotus villosus. Next base: position 19,006,222 of record OY720427.1, read on the forward strand.
CCGCTGTACGCCTGATGTGTGGCCGTACAGTATTATTATACAGGGTTATTCAAATTCGAGGCTCACCATTTGGATCTCGGAAACCGTAAGAGTTACAAAGACGGTTAAATTAAAATTAAAAAATTTTTTCAATCTGTTAAAACTTTCTTTAAGCAACTTTTTAGCCGTAATACTGTAGTGGTATCAAAAATTTTCTACGACGTTTCGTTTTTCCGGAATCATCATCAGGTTCGTTTTTTCTTATGGGCGCCATGTTGGATTTTTATAACATCTCATAGAGTTTTTGATGGTGATTTCAACGATGTATGACATGATGGCACTTCACTGCCGAAAACTACTGTTATTTACAATAATAGTAAATTTTAATAGATTGCCATGGAAAAACAAACAGAAACAAAATTCGACGTTCACCATTGGGATTTCGAAAACAGTAAGATATACGAAGACGGCTAAATTGGGGCAAAGTTGCGCTATAAAATCCTGATTAATAATAAAAAAGAAAATTGACCTTTCTAATTTAGCTTTTTCACTATCGTCAAAAATACAGAAAAATGCTATTTAGTTAGTTAGTTTATTTATTACAGAAGATGTTCAAACTGAAGGCCGTTCTCGCGTATACAAAGATTTGCTCTTTTTTTGGTATTGTTTATAGCTCTTTGAATATCTCTTGCTCGAATTGTAGCAAATGCGTTTACAATGTATTTTCTTAATTCGTCTCTATTGTTGATATTCTTCTTATAGATTTTATTTTTGAGATTTCCCCACAACACAAAAAAAATCTAACGGAGACAAACCGGGTGATCGAGTAGTCCATTCCACAACGCCACGGTTGCCTATCCATTGATTATGGAAATGCTGATTTAAAAGATCCGAACTGGTATACTGTTATGAGGGAGGAGGTGCTCCGTCTTGTTGCATCCATAGCTGTCCTAACTGTAATAATTGGATGTCTTCTAAATAGTTCATAAACAGAATCCGCAAAAATTAAGATACCGTTCTCCATTTAATGTCTCATCATAAAAAAAATGGACCAAGGATGCGATCACCTAAAATCCCTGTCCAAACATTTATATGAAAACGTGTCTGATTCTTAATTTCTCGGAAACGCCTCGGATTATCTACAGACCAATAATGTTAATTCTTACGGTTGAACGGACCAAATAATTTTATTTACAAATCGTTGTTTTGCTGAACTAACCAATTACAAAAGTTCAATCGTCGTACATTATCGCCAGGATGAAATGTTTGGGAAACATGAGTTTTGTAGGCCTTCTGGTGTAAAACTCTCCACACTGTTGTTTAGGACATATTTAAATCGGCCGCTACTTGATTAGTGGATAATGTCTGATCATGATTTATCTAAATTTTTTATTATTCCGATTTACTACTAACAAAAACCTTAAAGAGGTATATAAACTTGTTCCAAGATATTTAAAGAATCTTCCTAGCTTCTCTATTGCCATAACGATCTTGTCGAAAAGAACCATATTCTGCAAGATTTCTTACAAATTTTAGAAAAAGTGACCTGTCAGGTTGCCGCCTTTCAGGAGAGGCTTCCAAATAATTACTGCTTGCAACAACAAAATTACCACGCGCAACATAATACATTCGTAACATACCTATCTCGTTTTTCAGAATTCGAGAAAGCCATTTTAATAAATATTTAAGGTAATAATACAAAACTTTTTGACAAGAACTATTAAATCAACAAATTTTGTTTTTCTGTTGTTTCTGTTTGTTTCTCCAAGGCAATCTATTGAAATTTACTATTTTTGTAAATAACAGCAGTTTTTGGCAGTAAAACGCCAACATGTCATTTATCGTTGAAATCACCATCAAAAACTTTATGAAATGGTATAAACATCCAACATGGCGCCCATAAGAAAAAACGAACCTGATGATGATTCCTGAAAATCGAAACGTTGTAGAAAAATTTTGATACCACTACAGTGTTACGGCTAAAAAGTTGCTTAAAGAAAGTTTTAACAGATTTGAAAAATTTTTAATAACAACCAAATTATGCCCAAAAAACCAAATTGACATTTTTCTGTTTCTTGCTCTTAATAAAAAAAAGTAAGATAGGTAGGTCAAATTTATTTTTTAAATATTAATCAGCATTGTATAGCGCAACTTTGTCCCAATTTAACCATCTTTGTAACTCTTACGGTTTCCGAGATCCCAATGGTGAGCCTCGAATTTGAATAACCCTGTATATATATAATTTAAGATGTTATCATCTCCATATGGATTTGAACAAAATTAATTTCAAATAATTAAAAATATATCCTCAAAGCGGCGTATCGTTGAAAATGTATTTTCTAAAATTCAGACAGTAGCATTCACCATTCCATATAGAAGCCTACATTGAACGATATCATTGTGGTTATTTTAAATTTCATAGAATACAATTTGAAAAGTTTCAAGCACTTTTAACAACATTTCGGGTATTTGCAGGACTTCAAGGACCAATTTCTAATTTCAGGCATATGACAGCAATTTCAAAAATATCAGGCGTGGTAGGCAACTTCTGCTTATTTCTTCGATTTAAGGCTAGGCGAGGCGCGCAAATGTGATTTTATTGTTGCGCGATAAAGTCATAGTTGCAAAAAAATAATTTATAGATTTTTTAAGTGCTCACTTGCGACATAAAAACTACATTCCAGTGCAAGTATGGATTTTATTGAAACCGCTTGTATCTTAGCTCTATTATTATGAATAAAAGCCGGAAAACAACGCAAGAAGTTGGGTGCACCCAGTAATAAGTCAAAGATTCTTAAAAGAACAATTTTATAAAATTTATAGCGACTTAAGAGACCATCCTAAGTTTTTTTGATGTTGCAATCACTACACTCTTTCAGTTCCTTGTTGTAAAGAGCAGGTATCGTTTCCATCTTTGAAATTATCTTTTCTGCGACAATGGCACTATTTATTAGCTCTTCGGCGATTTTAATACAATCTGACAATTGAATTCACACTACCTTTAGTAAGTAAATTGCGACTCAGTCTAAATTGAAATATCTTAAAAGTTTATAGAATTATAGATAACCGCATTTTTTATCGTGAATCTCTTAAATGCATCACATTAAACTTTGGCCACTGACTTGTGTAGTTTATGGGTACCAAATTAAAGAAACAAAACTCTTAATAAAAAAAAATGTAATAAAAATAATTAAGGAAACAATATGGGACCTTGGTGTTAGGATTCACGTATGTGACGGTATATTTAAGAACGTAGTATACAGCTTATTTAGAAAAAAATCTACTTTAATAGCTATTTGTGTAACGAGTACATAATGTAGGTCTTTATGGACGCGCCAAAAAGTTTATCGCCGAGCGAACGAAGTGAGCGAGGCCAATAAATTTGGCAAGTCCATAAAGCCTAATTATGTACGAATTACATACAAAGCTTTATGTTCAGCTGCATATCAAAAAATTTACTTTTAAATTAATTTGAGGTTAAAATGTGTTTTATAGCTCTAGCCTCTTGCAGGGTGCTGTATTGAATAATCACCTAGTTACCAGGTTGTTTAACAAACAGAAGCAACCAATCAACGGTCGTTCTACTTCTACTTAGCACCGGCCGTTTTACTTTATCAGCAACCAATCAACGGCCGTGCTACTTAGCACCGGCCGTTTTACTTTATCATTATGGTGCTAGTCCGATAAATGATATAATTATGGCCTCTAAACAGTACAATAATCTAGTCATTATGAGACAGCTGAACATAAAGATAATTATAAACTTAAAACAGAAAATAGTTTATAAATTTTTTGGACAATAAGCTTATTTTAAATTATTTAAAGTGTAAATATAAATAAAATATGAGCAAACATCGCTCCGAAAAACCAGTGTTTTATGTTATAGGAAATCCATGGATATGGATATTTTCAGCTTGTGCCCCTGAATGAAATAATTAAAACCATATGTTATTAGCATAATGATTGTAATCAGGTTCCTCAGGTCTAATATAAAGCATATCTGTTTTTTACAATGTGTAATTTCCAGTGGGAGATGTGATTTCAATAATACATTTGGTTGTGTCCTTGTCGAAGTATTGTAATAAGGATGAAAACTGCACCATTATAATTTTTCCTTTGAAACACCAAGATTTTCGGTTGCTCATTTGTTGCCACAGTGAATTAAAAAGGTTAGTTGATTGTAGTCTGAAAATAAAAATTATTATTTTAAAAATCTAAACAAATGTCTAAACTACAATTAAGTTCGTTAGTTTAAAAAACTACTTATTTTTTTCCACTTAAGTTCTTTCAGTACGAAATGAAGCAAAAATGTTTAGATTGCTTTAATATCGTATGGTAGGCAAAAAGTGCAAATGTGTTACATTTTACTAATGCTTAAAACTCTTTTAAGTCTTTGTTTATCTAGTTAGACATTTGTTTTATCGCAAAAAGAAAATGTTCAAATCTCATTTGTACTTGGGTTTTTAAAAAATGTGGAGCGACAGTTGCGAATTTATTTGGATAAGATTAGACAAACAAAGAAAATACCTTTCAAAGGCTCTCATTTTGGTGATATTTTAAGCTATCTAAATTTTGTTTTGCTGTTTTTGAAATACACTGATCGGCACAAAAGGCAAATCACTTAAAACTTCCGATTTTGGACTAAATCCGACCCTTTTTTCAACAAATAATAAAATATACATTCTTCTTCTTCTTTCAACAGCCCCTAACAGTCCACTCCTGGGCATAGCCCCCCCTTGTTTCTTCCATGTTTTTTTGTCTTGTGCTAGCTGGTGCCAATTTCTTCCCGCTTTATTTTTTGATATCACCGTCTCTGATGTCTTCCAACGCTCCTCTTATACTGTCGGGGTCTCCACTGTATTATATGTTTTGTCTATCGATGTTCGTCCTGTCGAGCGGCATGTCCAACCCAACTCCATTTGAGCTCCGCTATACGAGTTATGACGTCTTTTACCTTAGTTGTCTGATTTTCTCATTTGTAACGTGATCTCTGAGGCTTATTCCTAGCATTCTTCGCTCTATTGCCCTTTGAGTTGTCCCGAGCTTTTAGCAATTACTAAATCTCCCACATTAAAATGAATTCTTTTCTTGATTTTACTGTTTTGTTTAAGCTCATATTTTTGATTAGTTGTTAAAATTCTTTGTTTGTTCTAACAAATGATCAACATCAGTAATTATGTGTTCTGACCTCCAAGGTCTTTTAGGGAATAAATCTTTTATTAATTGGTGAAATTTCAGTTACAGTGTTTGGCACTTCATTAATAAATTATTCTATTTTTGGCAAATATTTTACCCATGCATTATTTCTGTCAAAGGTTACTACCCTTAAGTATTTAATAACTTCTTTTATGTATCGTTCAGCCGGATTTCCTTTTCGATGACGTATACTACAAAATGAATATCGTATTTCTAAATTCTTTAAATTTTGTTTAAACCTGTCATTATGGAAATATGTCGCATTATCTGCTAAAATTCTTGGTTTGCCTATTTCTAATAAATAGTTTTTTGTTCTGTTAACTACGTGATTAGTGTTACATTTCCTACTTAGGTAAAGTTTTACATACTTTGTAAATATATCCAAAAATACTAAAATGTGTTTATTTTCAGCATGACCAGGAATAAGATTGCTTATGTAATCGATAGCTACTAATTCCAACGGTTGTTCGACTTTTATACTAGTTATCGTATTTGAATTCTCTTTAACAAAAATGCAAATTTTACATTTATTTACATAATTTTTAATTAATTTGAGGTCATTTTTAACATTCCCTAAACATTAACCATGTTTTCCTAATTCCTATATGTCCATAACTTCAATGTATTGTCACGTAGCGATTTTTGTATATTTTTGGTTATTTATGTAGCTCAAAAACCTTAGGGGTTAGCGTAGTTTTTCTAATAATTTTGGTAGAGAATTACACTACGTGACTTGTAAATTTTGCTTTGCTAATGCGAGAGGAGAAATGAGACACTCGGTCAACCAACATTCGTTTATTACAGTTAAATTGCAACATGAACACTTAGCATTTCAATATTAATTCTCTTTTTACAATGACTAAATTCTTTACATTTGAGATCACCTTAAATTATCTACATTGCCAATTAATTAATCTTTTAAAATAGAAACCATTATGTTTAACCCAAGTTTACATTTATTTATGATTATTTGAAGTCTGCATATTTAATTCTCAACACGACAATTAGTTAATTTAATTTCCATTATTTCGTTCTTATAAATTTCTAAGTTCACTTAATTAATTCTAAGACAACTTACATGCTTACGAACATTGTTCTTTCTGGATATCGACTTTCTCTGTATATAATTCAGAACGTCTTCTTTGGGAATGTAATCTAACACTGAGAGAGAGCTTAATGACGGAAATCTGAACTATATATTGAGATCTTCGATCCCCTCCTTTTTAATCCTTTAATGTTAAGCCTTTGTCCTAAAATTCTACCGCGTAAGCATTCTTAAAAAATGCTGACTGAGTTGTTCTTGTACACGCGTTGAGCTGTCGCTTAACATTTCTCCCGTCTCTGTTTTGTACACGCTTCCGCGACAGAGAGAGAGTGACCTTGCCCCATGTCGTTTTGATATCTGATGCGTTGTACGTTTACCTCGATTTATTTCACTGCCGATTTGAATTTAATTTAAGTTGTTTAATATTAATCCATATTTTTGTGATTTTACCTATTTGACTTTATCACAGTATTTCTTCTATGATTTGAAGTGCTAAATTTTTGTTTACCACATAAAGTTCCTGTTCCCCTATTAGTTTAATTAAAATGTTATTTTTCTGTTTGTAACCCCTATTTTCCAAAATATTATCTAATTGCAAATCATCTTTTGTTTTAACACTAACCAAAGGATTAATGTAACTAGTGATTGCTGGTTCAGTAATTTTTTTTATCGTGTTTTGGATTTCTGCCCTCACCTTTTCTCTGTATTTAAAAGGAATTGTATAATTTTTAACACTAAAAGGTGCTTCATTATCTACTTTTAAAGAATGAACATAACCTTTAGCTAAACCTGGTTCATTGTTGATTAATTTAATTCTTTCTTGTAACAATATTAATAACTCATTTTTAATTAATTCTTCTCCTATTTGCTTATCCTCAATTAAATTTTCAACTAAACAGCAATTTAAAGATATATTTTCTTTAACAAATTCAACATTATTTAGCCAAGGTATTTTAATTTCGTTAATAATAACACACCTTTGTTTAGCATCAATAATCATTTTAATTTGTTAAATTATGTCAATCCCTATTATAAAATCAAACTGTAATCCAGGTACAATAAAAAATCTTATTGAATGTTCATTTTCACCTATATTTACCTTTACATTGTAGGTTAATTTTTTTTGTAGTAGATAACAATTCTAATTTCGTATTTGTAAATGTTTTTAATTAAAAAATCTCCATATGAATTAATTAATTCTTCCTTAACTAAAGAAACTTCTGCCCCTGTATCTACTAACGCAGTATAATTGTTGTCAAGAATAGTTGTTATTTGTATACTAAGGCCGCGAAATTCCATTTTAGCGTACCGAGAGAAAAATTGTGGCCGAGGCCGCTTGCGGCGGAGGCAGGACAATCTCGAGGGCGCTAAAGAATTTCGCGGACGAAGTATACACAACATTTTTTGTGCAGCTGTAAAAAATTCATAATTACAAATTTTTATCAAAAATGAATGTAAATAGAGTCGGCTTTCATGTCACAATGTTTCTATGGAAACAACATAAATAAAATGCGTTTCGCGGCCGTTACTAATAAGGGTACCGCAATACAGGCCGCGAAATCGGATCTCGCGTCCTGTATTGCGAACGCGAAATGACTACTTCGCGTCCGGTTGCACAAAATAGTTATTTGTATACTAAGGCCGCGAAATTCCATTTTAGCGTACCGAGAGAAAAATTGCCGCCGAGGCCGCTTGCGGCCGAGGCAGGACAATCTCGAGGGCGCTAAAGAATTTCGCGGACGAAGTATACACAAATTTTTTATGCAGCTGTAAAAAATACATAATTACAAATTTTTATCATAAATGAATGTAAATAGAGGCGGCTTTCACGTCACAATATGGAAACAACATAAATAAAACGCGTTTCGCGGCCATTACCCTTAGTAACGCAATACAGGCCGCGAAATCGGATCTCGCGTCCTGTATTCCGTACGCGAAGTGGTCATTTCGCGTACGCAATACATGACGCGAGATCCGATTTCGCGGCCTGTATTGCGTTACCCTTAGTAACGGCCGCGAAACGCGTTTTATTTATGTTGTTTCCATAGAAACATTGAGACGTGAATGCCGACTCTATTTACATTCAATTGTGATAAAAATTTGTAATTATGTATTTTTTACAACTGCACAAATAATGTTGTGTATACTTCGTCCGCGAAATTCTTTAGCGCCCTCGAGATTGTCCTGCCTCGGCCGCCAGCGGCCTCGGCGACAATTTTTCTCTCGGTACGCTAAAATGTAATTTCGCGGCCTTAGTATACAAATAACTATATACGAAAGGTAAATTTTGTATTTCTGTTTCGTCGTCATTTTCAAATAAAAACTCTTTAGGATTCATGTAACTGGTTGTAAAAAAGAATATTTTAACAAATTTTTAAAATTTATGTTTTTTTATATATCTGGTGGGCCGTGTATCTCTGCAATCTCGGTTTTATTAAAATCGTCTTGATCTGTCTTCACATAAATTTGATTATTATGTTCCTGTATCATTTGATCATAAGATTTTCTTTCCTGATAATTATTATTTTGGTATTGAGGACGTTTATAATTTCCCTCGTATTTATTATAATAATTTATATTATAGTTTGGTTTCTGATAATTATTAAACTGTTTATTAAATTCGTATCTCCTGTTTTTTGAATTATCCCATTTTGTGTTTTGATATTGTTTATTGACATTGTAGGGTTTATAATCTTCTGAATTAGGTACCATTTCTCATAATTTTCTTTTCCCCATTTGTCGCACAATCATAATTTCGTAGGGTTTCTAAGAAATCCTCTAGTTTTTTTATTTTTCGTAGTGGAATAATTGACCTTGTTACTTCGTTTTCAAGATGTCTTGACAAGTGTATAATTAGGTCTTCTTCGTTCATCGGTGGTTTCAAGAATCTTGCTTTGTTGTACAATCCCATCATATAATTTTCTCTTGTGATTTCCCTTCTGCTATCATATTTGCCAATAAGTAATTTCATCTTTATATCATTTGATGTGAATTACTCCAAAATTGTCCAATAAAACTATTTCGAAAATCTTCATAACTCTTACACTTTTCTTTTATCAAATTAAACCATATTTCTGCGTGTCCTTTTAAAGACATTCCTACTTAATTTCTTCTTTTCATCCATTATGTTTTCGGCTAAACTATCAATTTTTGATAAAAATATCATAGGAAACTGATTTTTAAAACCTTCGAATTTTGGTATCATTTCTGAGTTTAAAATTTTATATGATGAGAAAATATCAGAAGATATTACTGATGTTGTACCCATATTTCTTTTAATACTGGTGATTTGTTCTTCATTTTTCTTGACTTCATTATTGGTATTTTGGATTTTATCTTCAATTTGTGATATGCTTATGCTGTTTTGCATGGTTTTATTCTGTACTTGCTCCAAATTCTTTAACGAATCTTTTTTAACTTGTGCTAATTCCCTTTTTATTCCATTATGTTCTTCAGTGATCTTTTTTTCGATTCCTACCACTTATTTTCTTATCTTCCCGTATTTCATGTTTATTTTTAATCAATTCTTCCTTAAATTATTCAAATTGCTTATTATTTTGTTGAATTTCGTCTTTAATTTCTTCAAATTGTTTATTTAAATTTTATTTTAATTCTTCCTCACGTTTCTTTGAATCTTCTTTTATTTTCTCAAATCGTTTATCTAATTTTTCATCTCGTTTCTTGGAATCTGCTTTATTGTTATCTAATGTTTCATGTAGTTTCTTTGTCTATTCAGATTGTTTCTTATTATTTTCATCCAACTTTTCATTTTGTTTATTTAGTTGTTGCATTATATTTTTTAACATTTCAAATTGATCTTGTAACGTCCCACTGTAATTAACGCCTTAATAATAACTGTGAAGTTAATTTCACAGTATTATTAAGTCGGTTACAGTTGGTGCTGTTTGAAATAATTTTCCGTTCTCCGACGTCACAACCGTGTAATCTGGCAGCAGGCTAAGATAACCCGCCAGCTTGCAAAGTCTACGTGATCTCCCAGCCTTTTCTAGTGCACAAAACCCAACGGAGAAGGAAGGTCCCGAAACCGTATAAAAGCGGTCACGAAATCGAGTCCACTGGGACGTCTCCGAGACCGGAGTCCACCGAGACTCGGGCCAGAGTCCATCTCGACTCGGAGGAGAGTCCACCGGTGTTCGCAATCCAGCGAGATCGTGGTACACCCGGACCGAAAGCACCAGGTCTAAACCGCACAGGAAGGTTGTCACCCACAATCCCAAATATCGGCCCGTATGGGGAAGGTCTTCAACCATACTAAACCCCGACCGCTACGATCGGCCCGTACGGGAAAGTTCTTTCCTCACAATCTCTAAGATCGGCCCGTACTGGGAAGGTCTTAAATCACAATCCCAAAGATCGGCCCGTACTGGGTAGTTCTATGGCCCGCTCAAAACCCGCACCCGCTTAACCTGAACCGACCTGACCGAAAATACGTACGAGACGAACAAAACACTTTCGAGAATAGGAGATTTACTTGCCTGTAATTATACAGCGACCGTAACGTAATATCCCGTACCAGTCCTGAAGGAGAGAATCCCTGAGATGACCCACGCACCAGGTAATATTTAGCGCTTGTACGTTTACTTGTTGTTATTTAGCAAAGTATTCCGACACCGAGAATCAACACAGACCGCACGCCGTTCGAGTGATACTGTTCACCGGCCTGCAAAACGAGATTGGCCCGCTACACGTACAGCGGAAAATCATAATATTTATTTGGTGTTAAATATTAGTTATGTACCAGAATTATTTTGTTTATTTTATACCGGGTAGTTAAGTTTACATTCCTGCATCTAATTAATTCATTTTATTTACTTATTTTACCTGTTCGCAATTGTATATAATTTTACAGAAGGGTGTTATTATTTATTATATTTATATTAAACTGTTTTAACCAAAAGCCTCTGTATTGTGAATTTCTATTATAGCTGCGACAAATTAACCTTGGCTCCGACTAAAGCTACCTGGAGCAAAAGCAACCCCAAGTAGGGGGTTACAATTGGCGGCCCGAGCAGTGACCTGGTTGTCCAGCAGAGGAAGTGTGAAGACGCAGAAGCCATTCCCGTACCAGAGTATCCGAAAGCCAGAACCGAAAGGCGCCCGAGGCAAACAGCACCAGCAGACCGAACCGTAGCATCGACGGGTAAGATAACAATAATCCCTTCCTTGTAGGGTATGTTAGAACTCGAAACCCCGAGTACCAGGACCATACCGGCACCTGACCAGACCGAAAGAAGACTCCGTGGAGACCGTCCACCCGCCGACCGTTACCAGCTACTCTCTTGGATACCGCCAAGACCAGCAGAACCGGGTACCGTTCACGACCGTCCACCGCCAGTCCATGGAGACCGTCACCGACCGACCGTCGCCAGCTGCACTCCTGGGAACCGCCAGGATCTGCAGCCTGTGACTCCGAAAAGACCGTTACTCCTCCGAGGAGACCGTCACCGACGACCAGCCGACAGCTTCTGGAGACCGCCGGAGCCTGCCACCGTCTAGTCTAAGTCCTAGTTTTCGTTTCACCCCGAAGTAAAGGGGATATGTAACGTCCCACTGTAATTAACGCCTTATTAATAACTGTGAAGTTAATTTCACAGTATTAAGTCGGTTACGGTTGGTGCCGTTTGAAATAATTTTCCGTTCTCCGACGTCACAACCGTGTAATCTGGCATCAGGCTAAGATAACCCGCCAGCTTGCAAAGTCTGCGTGATCTCCCAGCCTTTTCTAGTGCACAAAACCGAACGGAGAAGGAAGGTCCCGAAACCGTATAAAAGCGGCCACGAAATCGAGTTCATCACCAGAGTCCACCGGGACGTCTCCGAGACCAGAGACCACCGAGACTCGGGCCAGAGTCCAACTCGACTCGGAGGAGAGTCCACCAGCGTTCGCAATGCAGCGAGACCGTGGTACACCCGGACCGAAAGCACCAGGTCTAAACCGCACAGGAAGGTTGTCACCCACAATCCCAAAGATCGGCCCGTATGGGAAAGGTCTTCAACCATATTAAACCCCGACCCCTACGATCGCCCGTACGGGGAAGTTCTTCCCTCACAATCTCTAAGATCGGCCCGTACTGGGAAGGTCTTAAATCACAATCCCAAAGATCGGCCCGTACTGGGTAGTTCTATACCCCGGTCAAAACCCGCACCCGCTTAATCTGAACCGACCTGATCGAAAATACGTACGAGACGAACAAAACACTTTCGAGAATAGGAGATTTACTTACCTGTAATTATACAGCGACCGTCACGTAATATTCCGTACCAGTCCTGAAGGAGAGAATCCCCGAGATGACCCACGTACCAGGTAATATTTAAAGCTTGTACATTTACTTCTTGTTTATAGCAAAATATCCCGACACCGAGAATCAACACAGACCACACGCGGTTCGAGTGATACTGGAGCTCTGTCCAGTTCACCGGCCTGCAAACCGAGATTGGCCGGCTCCACGTACAGCGGAAAATCATAATATTTATTTGGTGTTGAATATTAGTTATGTACCAGAATTATTTTATTTACTTATTTTACCTGTTCGCAATTGTATATAATTTTACAGAAGGGTGTTATTATTTATTATATTTATATTAAACTGTTTTAACCAAAAGCCTCTGTATTGTGAATTTCTATTATTGCAGCGACAAATTAACTTTGGCTCCGACTACAGCTACCTGGAGCAAAAGCAACCCCCCAAGTAGGGGGTTACAATCTTCATTTCTCGGAGCTTGAAGTGTTTGAACTTCGGCTTCAAGGTCACCTATAGTTTGAGCTGCAGTTTCTATTTCACCAACATCTAGCTACTTCACTAACATTTAAATCCTCTTCCACTTCGGACTGCTCTCCCTCCCTTCTAGATGAACTTCTCGATACTCTCTTGTCAGACATGATTTTTTTGAAAATTTATAAATTTTTTTAAAAGTTCTCAATTTCAATTAAATTAACTGTAATTCATTACATTTTCAAAACAACAATTATTAAACAACAAAATAAAGTTTTACGCTTTACATTCTATTTACACAAATCAATAATGTATTCCTTTTTAGAAAAATTTATAATTTTAAATCAAAAGAATAAATTTTATTTCAATATAAGATTTGACATTGATGTTTAAAATTAAGTGACAGGCAAGTAACGAATTTAAGTGTGTACTTTAATATTGAATATTTTAATTGGTAATTCTCCAATTCACCCTACTAAATGTTAATATCCGTAAAGAAGCTTTACAAAATGTTAATTCACCTTACTAATTAACAATATTAATGTTTATATCTGTGCAGGTCGGTTAAATATAATTTCAAATTATTTTATACTTTCTTTCTACGTTTCTTTGCCCTACGTATAAGAAACGTTGGTCAGCGCCAAATATTTTTGATAACGCTCCTCGTTGTATTAAAAGCCCCACGTTGGATCGACAAATATTATTGATATGGTCACAGCCTTTATATTTTTAAAAGAACAGTGCTCCACACAGTATCCCAAACTAGCTCTCAAATTATCAGTAATTTAAACTGCTTGAGAAAGCGATTCTTAACTATGGTACGTTTAACAGAAACAGAACGCATCGAAATTTTGACGATACTTGGATACGGTGAAAGAAGAAGATCCCATTTCGAGGTGCGTGATATATTTAATAGGGAACATACCTTTGGTTCCAGCAAGATGGAGCGCCCCCCCATTATGGCATTCACGTTCGAAATTATTTGGATACAATTTTTGAGAGTAGGTGGATCGGTAGAAGGAGTAGTATCGGATGGCCAGCCCAATCGTCGATTTGAAGGCCCAGAAATTTAGAAGAGTTAAAAATTCGTATTCAGGAAGAAATACGGGCAATACCAGCCGAAGTAATTCGGAATGTATTACAGGGATTTTCACATCGAATTGGACATTGTCAGAGTTAATGGCGAACAATTTGAACATCTTCTGTAATGAAGTAATGTTAAACATTGTTTGTATTTGTTTTTAATAGTCATGTGTTTAATTTTTGTGATAAAAGTACGTACGTTAAATACTGGTTCGAATAACATTCAACTTGATTTTTCTAGAAATTTCGCTTATGCAACCGTATGATATTATTAGACGGTCATAAAGAGAAAAAAAATGCTATAAAATTTCGACCTAAAAAATATAGATTGCCATTTAATAAAAGTATCGATGACGTCATAGCGCAAAGGTATGACCTTGAAAAAATATTTAAAACCACCAGTTTGTGGAAAATAATTTGTTATAAAACTTTTGTCTAAAACTTTTTTTCTAGAACTAATAATAAAGGCTCCAGCATCGAGGTTCTTTACTTTTTATTCGCCCTGTATACGATTTCCCTATGTTCGCCCCGTAAGTCAAACACACGGTATAATTAAACATATGAATTCTAAAATTGAGAACCGCATATTGTAGCTAAAATGTTTAAAGTAGTATCTGGGAATGTAACTGTTTTACTTAAATCCTGAAATGTTTATATTTTAATAATAATCGCCTTATGAATTGCATCTATTGTTGAAGTTTTAAATTAAAAAGAAGTCTTCATCTTGAGTTTTGCAAATTAGTATTAAATTAAAAATTCTAGTATTTAATACTCAACTTTACAATATTTTACAAGTATTACAAGCTCATAAATATACAGTTAAAAGGTTCTTAAAACTGATTTGAAGATTATGAATTTTAGAATTCAACATTAAAACTCAAACTGAAGTGTAAGCATTATTTCTTAAACCATTTATTCTTCACTTAAAAAATAGAAGCTCCAAATGCTATTTTTAGTTATTTATTTTAGTTAAATCTGAAAAACTGTATATTAACTTTGAGAATTAATTGCAGAGTATTAAAGACAGGTTTTTTATAAACAACAAATTTTTCTTAAATTTCTTTGAAAATATTTTGAATTGCATTGAATTTTTGTATTATCTTAAATTCTAATCTTATATACTGTTTAAAAATTTAATAAGATAAATAATTAAGAATACCTACCTATATTCAAAAATCTGCAATTCACATTCCAAATTAAAATTTTGCACAACCAATCGTAGAATTTTATAACCAATAATTAAAACACAAGGTACTTAATTAGGGCTTAATATTCAGAAAAATTTGGGAAGTATACATATGTTACAAAAAATTGTGATAATCTTCCTAAAATTTAGTGCAGTTTTATACATGTTTGTAATTTATAAACATTGACAAAAGGTAGTAGAAACAGGATTCATACGTTTTTCTATAAAATTGATTTATTAAACAGAAAATTTTGATAGTACGGTATGCAAAGTTTATTTACTTTTCTTGTTCTGCCTAGTCCTGTTGCAACTTTGAAGATTTGCATATTTTAATACACCCAGCTTATTTTCTTTGCATATGGAGCAGAAAACGCTAGGTTCACATTCGAATTCAGGATCCTCAGTGTCGATTGTAGGTAGAGTGAAAGGTGTTCTTTTGTTATTTGGATCACCGGAGATACGTCGGTGTAAAATTTCAGGTTGTCGGGGACTATCTGGCACCTTCCCCAGGTTTGGATCTTTGAATACGCAAATAACAGATGGCTTACGTTCAAGATCAAAACCAAAACAGGGCCTCGGTAGATCTGTCGGGTTTCTAGTAAATGAGTTATAACGAGGATAGCTGAAGTGCTTTGTGGCGTTTCCACGTTTTTCTAGTAAACTCGGCTGCTGTTTATATTTCTTCGGGTAAGGATCGGGTGATTTCTTCTGAAGTAAGTTTTCGTAAGCTGGCAAAGCAATTATATTGTTGGGGCCGTGCTGAATTTCAGTAGATATTAATTCATCAGCACGGGGGTTAACGACAATCCATGGTTCGGTTATAGGCTTCGTGCTTCGAGGGACTATTTCCCAATCAGTATCTTCTGTCACGTACCCAGGGTCTTCAGTTATGGATTTTGGGAGTTCTTCAGCAGCTGCAGCAGAGTCCACAGGAATAAATTCTTTAAAAATTTGTTGCATACATTGCTGCTGGGCTTCGCGCAGAAGAAACCTTCCAAATTCTGTGTGGTTAAAATCATCTTCACAAATCTTAAGTCTATCTTCGGTGTTACAAACGTTAGAAGAATTAGGAGTCTTCATCTTCTGAAATATAAAAAATGCTATTTTAAAATATTCGGAGAACTGTTCTAATGGTACAACCTTATATTAAGTCGCCACTGATCAAATTAACAAAACTTGTTATTTCAAAAATGTTCACTACATATTTTCCATGCAGTTAATGCTGGTAAAGTATGTCCTAAACTTTTACGACCATCCTGTATAATTAGTCTAAATTATTGCAGTTATTAAAACCTATATTTTCACGGCACCGACGTGATTTCAACCCTCCAGAAAGTAGTGATTCTTCAATAAATTATGGCACGGTTAAGTATAACCATAACCATATGGTCTATCTAAACTTACACTTAATTAACAGGATTTATACCTCGACGACTAATTGAAAAGAGATCGCTTTTACTTATACAGGGTGTATACAAATTCGCGCAAAATCTCCAGGTAGCGATATTTCTTGTACAATTCTTAGTCGAAAACCTTAATACTAGAATGATGTATCATGCTTCCCCTGTTTTCACGAGGTCCTCAAAGTCTCAATGTTTAGTTTTGAAATAAGCATTATTATTTATTGATCTGTTGAATAAAACAATAAAAGATTACAAGTTGAAATAAAAGAACGTTATAAAAATAATTTTTGCATATAATTGTCTTTCAACCCTGAAATTTTAATCCTAACATTTTCATTTATTCATTTAGGTCTGTCCGTTAAAAAAAAATATGACAACACTGTACAGCTAACTGCCAAATGTTCTCGTATTGTCAAAGTTTGACGTTTACAAAACTGTTTCTAATTCGGCTTTGTAACTTCGTGCCATCTCTAAGTTTTGCGTTTTTTGTGTTTTATTCGTTATCTTTTTTACTGGTTTGTTCTAATTTTGCGTCATCCCTGTTTTTCGTATTACTTTTTTTGTTATCTTGTTTGGTTTATTTAAAGAATGGATTTCAGTTTTAATGAGTATGCTAATATGTACATGGTATATGGGTTTTGTGAGGGAAACTGTAACATGTCAGAACGAGAATATTGCGCGCGTTTTCCTAATCGGAGACATCCTACTGCAAACGTATTTCGAAGACTAAATGAGCGTGTTCGTGAAACTGGTTCATTTATCCGAAGAATTAGGGACACCGGTCGACCAAGAGAAAGGCGTACGATTCAACTGGAAGAGCAGATTTTAAATGCAGTAGAAAAAGATCCCTATGAAAATGATAACATTGCTCCATCTGATTTTTGCAACACTATTTTAAATAGAATTCGTGACGAAGATGGCTTTTTTGAGGCGCATTCTTTGGAGCGACGAGTGTATGTTTACTCGAGATGGCGTGTTCAATACATACAATACCCATTTTTGCACGTGTTTCGTGAATTTGGTCACCAAAGAAGGTTTTCTGTAAATGTTTGGCTAGGCATCATAAATCAGAGAGTTGTTGGACCAATTTACCTACCGAACCGCCTTAATGCCAATGAATATCTTAATGTTTTGGGACAAAGTGATTGATGAGATACCATTGAATATACGACCAAATATGTTGTTTATGAATGATGGAGCTCCTGCTCATTTTGCTCTTAATGTAAGAGAGTGGTTGGATGACCACTACCCAGGAAGACGGATTGGTCGCAATGGACCCATTTTATGGCCGGCGAGATCCCCAGATTTCAATCCATTGGACTTCTTTATTTGGGGTTTCATTAAAGAAAAAGTTTATTCCACACCTCCACAAAATGTTGATGAGGTTAAAAACAGAATTGCCGCAGCAATATTAGAAATTACACCTGATAAGCTGGGGCGGGTAATGCAAACAATACCAAAAATATTACGACTATGTTTGGAAACAGATGGTTTTCAGTTCGAACAGTTAGTGTAAATTAGTATGTTAGGTTAGACAATAGTGGTGTTGATCGACTACGCAAAAATGCCCAAAATTGAATCACAAAATCCTAATTTAAAACTTTTGGAATGTATTATGTTTAAAATAAATAATTTCTGAACTTAATTTTATCTCTCTAGTGGCACCTACAATTGAAGGTCTTAAGCCTATCCATCTGCGATTACCAACGAGTAACATGACGAAAATTTAGTTTTAACAACTCCAACGCTGTATCCTAAGTTACCATGCTTTAATTGTGAATACCATGTGTGGGATGGATTCAATGTTGCTAAATGTACATTTCTTTCAAATGGTTCATAAGGGCACGGGAAGCATGGTACAACATTTTTGTATTAAGGTTTTCGACTCAGAATTGTACAAGGAATATCGCTATCTGGAGCTTTTGCGACAATTTGTATAGGTACACCCTGTATATTTCTGTTTGAGTTTTTCTAACCTAATTTCAGCAACAGTTTTGTCCAGCTACAGTATCATAAAGTATAAATGCGTAAAATTACAGAAATTGCGTTTGATAGTACAAAAAATTGATTTTAACTCACCGCAATTAGATATACCTACTATAGTTTCACTGTTTATAAATTACTAGAAGTATAGAAAACTTAAGAACCGGTGCTTTTTCGACCGTTATTGAGCAACAAATGGCGATCGAGATTTAACAGCCCGCGTGGATTTTTGGTTGTGGATATTATACCGTAGTATGTGGTTATTGCATCGTACCACGATGAATCCTAACCTAACTTTCATATTAATATTTCTAATTACAGTAACAATTTTTAACTTTTCGACTCAGAATTGTACCTGAAGCTTTTGCGCCAATTTGTATACACCCTGTATAGGTTATAGTTCTTCACAAAATTCTGTAATTACTCGCTCGATCGAATTTCTTGCAATGGCAGATCAAATAATTTTTACTTCACGAAATTGCCTGCGATTATCAAAATGATACGGCACAGGGCCTGTATTTCTACTATTATGTAGTGAAGAGACTCCATTACATTTTTCTAACCTAACTAAAAGTTATTAAAACGATGAAAATCGAAAAAATTCCAACAGTTAATTTATAAATCTGTGTATATTTAGTACCGAATTGTTTACACTCACCTCAACTAGATATATGAAAATTGCACTGTTTATAAATTACAATAATTATATAAAAACCGCGAACTGGTGCGTTTGTGCGTTGTATACAAATTTTGGCGACCGTAATTTTACCTTTGGCGTCAGTTTTTTGCTGTACTTGTTGTACCTTTACTACAGAATTGTCCATTTAAGTGAAGTATGAGAAATATTACGAATTGCCAAATTAGTTTGAAATAAATACTGGAAACAAGTTTGTGAAAAATATATGCACAAAGTACAAAATAAATTATAAAACGTAAGTGTTGCCACCTTTATTTAAAAATATCTGCCGTACCTCTTATAACCTCATTGTCTACCGACTGTATTTTAGAATACAAATAATTAATTATTTAATTTACATCACCAACGAAAATAGTAATTAAAGTAATTCACCTTCTCCGTCAGTGTTAATAAATTGCAGTTACAACACAATCACAATAGTATAATTTGAAAAACAATTTTCTATGGTTATTGTACCGTTAACGTATCTGTTCTGTTTAATACACTCATTTGCCTAATACTTATTTGTTGATTTATTACTACTGACAATATTTTGTTTATAATTTTCAAACTTTCAAATGTTTTGCCATCACGGTCAAGTCACCGCAGGTATAATTATCCATTATTTAATGTACAAAATCCTAATTTTTGTGTTATTTTGTATTAAAAAATAATATAAAATAATTATAAATAAAACATGTTAGAGATTGTACCTGATAGTAAATCTTTATAAAAGTTTTGATATTGGATCGAATAGTTTGAATCCATGCCATTTAGTATAAAGTTTATTAATATAAAGTTTCGTATCGTGTTAAAATTTGAATCCACTTTTCCAAGTTTAAATTTCAGATGAATTACAATTTAATTCAAAAGTCGAATTAATAACTTAAACTTAAGTTTTAATCCAGGATACTAACTTCAATACAAAATTTAAAGGTGAATCGGGTCCAAATTTGATGTAAAATAAATTTTGGAATTTCAAAAGTCGCAGTGAAGAGCAAAATTACGGACCTTATAAGTTTTGAACCAAATTAGCGCTGAATTGAAGCTGAGATGCAACATGTGAATCAAAATCCAAGATCAATTGACTTTGTTTGCGTTAGTATCGACCTTTAGTGAAAATTGTTGCAACATTTCTGAAATTCAAGCTTAAATTAAAAAGGTCATTATAACTAGACATAGTAAAAAAAAACACAAATATGCTTCATACGCTTGGATGATGAAGTAACCAATTAGGCAATTAATTATTTTCAGGTTCACATAGGAAGGGGAGCGAGAATCAATAGAGAAAGTAAGTGTTAACAGAACGTCTTCCGGTTTGGAACCGTGTCATTGTTGATACAAAAGAACTGAACGCTTCGCCCACTTTTAAAGGAAGAAGAAGGCAGCGACCGGCTGTAACCGCTCAAGCATATGGAACCAAGACGACGGTTGGTAAGAAGTGGAGGGGGCGGAGCCAGTATGGATTACATAATTCCATATGTATAATAGATGATAACCAGCGTCACAATTCAAGTTGTAAGGGATCTTGATGATGTCAATGGTCTCATGGATTTTTCTGTTGAAAAAATAAGGGGCATTGGCATTCCTAACATTTCTTTTGTTATACAGTGTGTCCCAGGATTGATGTTACAATAGGTGCGATGGACTAAAAATTTTTGAATTTTATTGTAACATTGTGGAATTAAGCCCTGCTTGGTTTGAAGAGAATTTGAAGAATATTTTCAGTTTTTGAAAAACCAGTCGGCTTTGACATTGACACGAAAACTATTTTCTTTTCAGGTAAAGTACCCTTTTTGTTCATGATACGGTAAAATTTTACTAAGGAAAGTTGGTCAGAATAAGAAATTATGGTCCTATACAAAATTTCAGGAAGATTAGTCAACGATAGTCTTTTCATGGCCTCCTGGCAGTTATGTGGAATAAATAATTTATTGTAGATCAATGTTATTATTACGCTTCGTAAGTTAAATTTCTTGTAAATACTATTTGTTTCGTTCAATGTTCTACAAATAAAATTTTGAATAAATACAATTTATTTTGTTTAATCTAAAAAATGACGGTTTAATCAAAGTACGTAGATCTTCCTGAAATTTTGTATAGGGCCATAATTTCTCATTCTGAACAACTTTTCTTAGTAAACTTTTGCCGGATCATAAACAAAAAGTGTACTTTACCCGAAAATAAAATAGTTTTCGCTTCAATGTCAAGGCCGACTTGTTTTCCAAAAGCTGAAAATATTCTTAAAATTCTCTTCAAACCAAGCAGGGCTTATTCCCCAATCTTAAAATAAAATTCAACAATTTTTAGTCCATTGTAACATCAATCCTGGGACACACTGTATACATTCTTGACGAGATTGTCTTGGATATGAGCTAACTCGACTTGAAGACTGTCGAGCTGAGACACTGTGATCGCACGATGAACGAGGTAATCGATTACGGAGAGCTTTTGTGCCGAGTGATGATGTGACTTGGCGTGAAGATAGTTGATGGCGTCTAATGTCAGCTGTCAAATGTCATTTTACACGTATTTGGCAACAAACAAGTGTCAAATTATTTTTTGGAGATTATAAGAAAACCAGTTCTTTTTAGAAGCAAGCGAGTAACTTTCTAGTTTTTCACGGTTCAATTTCGAATCACGATGGTTTTTAGTGTAGAACAAAAAGTGTTTATGATCGGATTTTATTTTTGCAATGAAACAAAAGTTGATGGCATTTGGACATATTCAATACAAAGCTGATTAGAAGAATATCGAAATAAATTTCCAGAAGCATGCTTAAGTTTAATTTATTAATTCGTTCGTGATTTTCTGACATTTTTAAGTAGGTCTATGTTCACTTCTGTAACATATATGCCACCCTATGTTTGAAATTTTTCCATAGGTCACTTGGCCACAGTTTTCTTCGAACCCCCGTTATCAGGGTAGTGGTGGCCACGTCGTGTTACCCGGTTGAACAGCTGTCCGTGGCCTTGACTGAAAAGTTGTAAGTGGCCTTCGACCAAAAGCTAGTTAGACAATTCTTCTCGAATTTGAAAGATTTAAATATACAGAGATAACACATGGCTATATGATAAACAGTGGTTCGTGGACTGTTTGCGCATGGCCATCGCAAATGTTTCCCCGCTGAGGGGGCTCCTCTCCTTTTTCTAGAGAACGATTATAAAATGTGAAATGTAAAAAAACCCGATTTATGTGTTAGAGTGTTAGACAAAGCAGGAGTTCTAGATTATTTCATTTAGGTTTCCCTAACATTTGTTACTACACGATAATTTATACAATTGTAAGTCTATTTTTTCTCATATACATACATTGTTAAACTAGCATACTGCTTACAGTTATTCGAATTCAATGGGAAATTGATTTTATTACGGTTTAGAGAAAGCAGGAGTTCTAGATTATTTCATTTAGGTTTCCTTAGAATTTGTTATTACACGATAATTTATACAATTGTACGTCTATTTTTTTCTTATTTATATAATATACATTGTTAAACTAGCATACTGCTAACAATTATTCGAATTCAATGGGCAATTGATTTTCATTACAACACCAAATAACGTACGTACTTGAAAATGTAATGATAACATTTTAAGATCTAACGCAGTTCGTTTTAAAAGCTAAATAGCGAAATGTTACTTTATTAAGGCCGTTTATCTGTTTAATGGACATTTACATCTATGGCTGCGAGTGCTAAATGTCTAAACACGTCGGCGCAAAGTAAGTATTTTTTTTCTTAAAATTGACACTTGGGTTCTTAGAAATTCTAATAAAGTTTAATCTATTTTACATTGTGGTTTGGATGTTAGCGTTAATCTGTAATAATAATAAAGTAATCAAGGCAATAAATATTTGAAAATTTCTTTAACTTAACACATTTTCCTGAAGCTTTTAAGAATTCCAACCTTCTTTTGCAATTAGTAATATAATCATTCTTAAAATTCATGAACAGATTATATTTAAAGAATTAGCTAAACGAAACAAAAATATAAACATGTCCGTTTATTTTATTTTACGGGCTATTTCAACCATATTTTTCTACAAAAAATCATCTGGCAAAAAATTTGGGACTTTGTAAAGTCTGATAATAATTTAAACAAACGAAATTCTATAATTTTCACACCTTCAGGTTAATAAATCCCTTTGTATCAGGGCGAGGAACTAAGGACGTATAAAATATTTTTAGGTTGAAGTATTCGTACAAATGCAATTATGTTATGCCTTTAATATACATAATTACCTTTTTTATTATTTAATAATACTTTCTTACAAATCATCTCCTTCTTGGAAGCTTTTGAATGTATGTAAGGAATTGTTTACCTTATCTACTTATCTATAACTAACTATGAATTACCTATTAATAACATTTTGTTTTTTCTTTTAGTGCATCATACCAATCACTGCAGTGATTTATTTGAATACAGAGCTTTTACATTGGAACTTGAATAACTAGGAGACACCACCGGCAACTTTCCTCTGTGTAAGAATTAGAAAATAGAAATGTCTGAAATACTTTTACATTATTTTTTTTCTTCTGTGTTATGTCCTGTTAAGAACGTTGACGAGGGGGGCAAAGCCACATTTTAAATGACTTGGTGCCGTGAACTTTGTTATATCACCTTAAACTAAAGAAAATGTGTTCTCTGCAGTGGTTTCCCGTTGCCTTCCGCAGAATTTGTGAGCGTGTATTAAGTATACAGGGTGAATCCTAAATGGCGGATAATATTTGCACCACGCGATTCTGCGTTAAAAACTGGATAAAAAATTGTATAACCGTTTTATGCCAACACGTCTAGTTTTTGAAGAATTGTTAATTGAAGTTTTGTAAACTTAGCAACACTGTGTGGTCAGTCATATTACGTCACCTGCGATATCACCCATAGCAACCTACGTGATTTAATATAATTGTATTGTACATCGTTGCAACATTTATGAAAAGCGCAAGCACTGCATAAATTTCAGACTTCGGATGGAAATTCGAAGTAAACCAAGGGTATGTTAAGTACAATTACAGATTAGTTATTTCTTTTGTTGATTAAACTACAGCTAAAAATCATTAGGTATTTCATAAAAATATCACACGACAAGCAAACCAAAATACGAATTAAGGCTGCCAATAACTCCTCATCTAAGAAGTTAACATTAAATTGGTATAAGACTTTATTGCTTTGTTTTTGATGCAGAATCACGTGGTGTGGATATTATGCGCCATTTAGGATTCACCCTGTATAGTGTATGTGTCTTGTTACTATCTGCAGTCGACCACTCCGAAGACATAATCGTTAATTGTAACCAGACGATTAAATGGCATCACTCGCTCAAGTACCGACCTCGAACAGTGGGGAATTCTTTGTAAAAATACTGCGTGAGATTCGAACCCAAGACTCCTAGCTAGGAGTCCAGCGCTCTTACTGCGTCAACGACTTTTTGACTTGTACATTAAGCTGCTTCAAACACTAATCAATGTTTCGTATTTGATAAGTAGCCAATGCTGCGCAATATCAATTTCCTTTAAAGTAAATCTACTTTTGTTTAATGAAAACGTGAAAATACTGTCAGGGATACAGTTAGATAGAACTCTAAAAAATGTAAAAACTTTTAGTTAGTATACAAAGACGTTAACGACACGAATCTGGACATTTTAAGAGTAGGGGTTGATGTTGCTACCCCGTGTCCCCTGAATTTAGCGATGCCGTCTTAGTTACAGCTTGTCGAAAATATTTTAGGATTTTCCACCAAATTTGGTTAGTATACAAAGATATTAAGGACACGAATCTGGACATTTTCCGAATAGGGGTTGATGTTGCTACCCCGTTGATTTTACAGGTCGGCTGCTGTTAATATAATTCTATATCTTACAGTAATTTTGCAAAACGGATTAATGAGATAGAACTATGTAAAGAATTAATGAATTATACAGATCTAACAAGTGCTTAATTTAATTTGTGTTTACACGAAAATATACGTTTATTATAAAACAATGAGGGCGATGGAAAGAGAAATTATTGCGGATTTACAATGATCTAAATATGTTGTAGATCTCAAAGCTGCGGACAAAGCCGTGTTTATTTTTGTGAAGAAAATCATGCTAACCGGTGTTAGACAGTTGTCGGTATAAAGTAATAGTTCCTGTGAATTTTAATTATAAAATATTTATTAAATCTCTTAGAAACTTGGTTACAAATAAACATATTCTGTAATAGAAAAACAAAGAATATAAAATCGAAAAACATCAACAACACAAAAAACAAATGAAAAGTGAAGTGCAGATTTATTTTTGTTTCATCTTTGCGTAAATATCATTAATTTCTTCTTTGCAATCTTCTTACTCTTTGGTAAAATCTTTGTTTTCAGTTTAACCTCGGACTCAAGCTCGGGTCGCGCCTCGGGTTTAACAGAACCGTGACTAGAAGTTTTAGATTTGCTTGTAAAAAATCTTCGTAACCTATCAGTATTCACTCTCTGTGTTGTTTCTTCTAACAACCAGCATAATGAAGATTTCTTAATGACAGTTGACTTCCCGTCTGCTACTGTTACTCGTACTAGTGGTCCCTTTTCATAAACAGTATTTCTCTTTTCTGGAGTTAGCTTTAGCGAGAAATCTTTGAACAAAAGGTCTTGACCAATGCCTACTACACATAGGTTGCATATATCAGTGTGTATTTCGGATTGAGGACTAGCGAGGAGATCAGAGAGGTTATAGCTTTTTCCGCCCTCCGGCTAGAAACACTCAATTTTCATGCGTATAAATCGTCTGGAAAATCCAATTTTCAAGCCTTGGCCTGAAAGTAAAATTAGGATTTTTGATTGGTGGCGCTGAACCGAGCTGACTCCGCCCTCTCATTGCTACGCCCATTGTACGCCCAGAAAAATAAATTTCCTAGAAAAATAAATTCTCTAACGTCAAATATTTGAATAAAAAATGATTTTTTATAATTAACGTATTTTTATCAGATTTCTTAATGACAGTTGACTTCCCGTCTGCTACTGTTACTCGTACTAGTGGTCCCTTTTCATAAACAGTATTTCTCTTTTCTGGAGTTAGCTTTAGCGAGAAATCTTTGAACAAAAGGTCTTGACCAATGCCTACTACACATAGGTTGCATATATCAGTGTGTATTTCGGATTGAGGACTAGCGAGGAGATCAGAGAGGTTATAGCTTTTTCCGCCCTCCGGCTAGAAACACTCAATTTTCATGCGTATAAATCGTCTGGAAAATCCAATTTTCAAGCCTTGGCCTGAAAGTAAAATTAGGATTTTTGATTGGTGGCGCTGAACCGAGCTGACTCCGCCCTCTCATTGCTACGCCCATTGTACGCCCAGAAAAATAAATTTCCTAGAAAAATAAATTCTCTAACGTCAAATATTTGAATAAAAAATGATTTTTTATAATTAACGTATTTTTATCAGATTTCTTAATGACAGTTGACTTCCCGTCTGCTACTGTTACTCGTACTAGTGGTCCCTTTTCATAAACAGTATTTCTCTTTTCTGGAGTTAGCTTTAGCGAGAAATCTTTGAACAAAAGGTCTTGACCAATGCCTACTACACATAGGTTGCATATATCAGTGTGTATTTCGGATTGAGGACTAGCGAGGAGATCAGAGAGGTTATAGCTTTTTCCGCCCTCCGGCTAGAAACACTCAATTTTCATGCGTATAAATCGTCTGGAAAATCCAATTTTCAAGCCTTGGCCTGAAAGTAAAATTAGGATTTTTGATTGGTGGCGTTGAACCGAGCTGACTCCGCCCTCTCATTGCTACGCCCATTGTACGCCCAGAAAAATAAATTTCCTAGAAAAATAAATTCTCTAACGTCAAATATTTGAATAAAAAATGATTTTTTATAATTAACGTATTTTTATCAGCCGAAAAAATATTGTGTATCACACGCCTAGAAACTGCTTTGAAAGTACTCGTACTTGTAGGGCCTCGGTTGCACCTCGGCCTACAAACGTACTCGCACTTGCAAAGTGACAGTTTCTAGCCTTGTGATACAAATAACTATTGTTGTCTTGCCGTTGCACCGGTGGTAACATCTTAAAAATTTCACAGCCATAATCTTCTACAACAGCTAAATCGTAGTTAATTTTATTTTCTTTTTAATCTTCTACTATAGGAATTGACAATGCAACAGCAACACAATTCCAACTCTGCTCTGCAACCTGCAATCCTAAACTTTTAGGGAGCTGCAGGCTGCAGCGCGTAATGTAAAGCTTCTTCCACAGTGGTCTGAATGCAATCTTCGGATAAGTTTTTTAAGTCAGGTAAGGTGCTTGGTCCTTTCATTCCTTTTTTTTCTTTTCTAGGGAAAATTAAAACACCTTAGAGATCATTTATAATACCATTAATAGCTGTGATTCTGTCCAGTCTTCGAATAATGTCCTTAATACTATAGTTAACCACAGTTGATTACTTCGTAGTAATGTTGCTCTGAATGTTTTTTGCATGTCTGACTACTGAAAAGGTGAGGTAGGAACATCTCAATTGTCAGAATCGGATTTTCACGGAAATTCGTGCAGATGTTAATGAGTGCATTTAACTGTAACAATTTGAGGTAATAAAGTTGTCAACGATCTTGAAAGATGGATGATCTGCTATTCATTTGCGCCAAATGCGAAGAAAGAAAACACCAAACCATATTTTGTAAAGCCGTTCTTTTACATCTAAGGCAGGGTCCAAGTAAGATGCTATAGCAAACTGCATTCACCTAAGATATGCTAGTAGGTATACCTTCACTTCCAGGAATACTTTCAAGCAATTGAATTACCGCTTCAGAACACATCTTTTCCGCAGACTTGAAGCACATTTTATCTTCTCCTTTTAAATCCGATTCTGTTAACAAATGTTTCTCTTTTTTGAGAAATTTGCAATTAGCTGCTCCAAATGTTCAGGTAACCCAGTAAATGATTCAAATGTTAAAATCGTCTTAGGATTAAGAAATCTTGAGCGCAGTTTCATTGCGATATGCACAGGATATGTCAGAAAAATCGTTTTCCTTGTATCCTGCTTGATACCATTTCCACTTATACGTTTTGTCAATAGTCTGTGGTATAAGTGAAGTATGTTCGCGCATTGTTTTTAACAGACGAGTATCAACGTCACTGGAGAAACCTAGTAAGATTATACCCCGCCTTTTCCGGTTTTCTTTGATGTGTTTACATCTTTTCCTGACGTCGTTAGAATCAAACTTATTATCTGTTCCGAAAACAATGAGACAATACGGTCGTGCAGATTTTGGCAGAGGCTGGGACATTACTAGATAGGCGTAATTCGATTTAGAACTTGTCGTCAGAAGGTAACCCTGAATTGCTTTCACAAAGGTAGCTATAAACGCATCTGTTTGGGGTAAACTATCGACTAAAGGTAGAGTGAATCCAACCAATTTGTTACTTTTCGAGTCATATTCGATTTTGCCTATTACTCTCGTTTCATCTTCAGTGGCCCATAATGCTTTTGGCGAGTTTCTTTCTTCTAAAAACGCACAAAGTACATCATAATCAAGTATTCCCTTTTCGATCTTCTTGCCAGTCTTAGCCACATGGTTTTTTAAAATGGATATCGACGGTAAAATACCTGTCAAATTCTCGTAAATCGTTTTATACAATAGCCTCCCCCCGATGTACAATAAATACAATGCAAAATTTTTAACCATGGTGTTGTAATTATAGCGACTGCTGGAATGGCTCGAATTTTTGATTGAAATGTTAATTAACATCCTTAACAACTGGTTTCTATGATTTGCTAAAGGCTCTCCATTGAACTGTGGCAATGCTTCTATCGTCGCATTAATCCTAGCACCTATTGATTCAGTTTCGTCTCCGCGAATAACGTTATCCATAATAGTTACTCTCGACTTATCTTTCTACTGTGCGACGCAAAGGAAAAAATGAAGTTATAACTTCCTGATTGGTGACTTCAGCCTCACGCTTTCTTCTTGTCCTCTGATTTCTTTGATATTTTTCGGATGCCCATTTCCTGTTATCATTACATATCTAATGTTTTGGTGTTTCCTTGGGTATTTCTTGGTCGGTATATATACTTGGTTACCCAAGATGTTGATCTTTTGTGAACCCGCCCTATCTTGTGCAATTGCTTCATCTGTATTTTTCGATTTCTTATTTTCTACAACGTAATTACTAAATTTCCACCATTTTGGGGGGTTGGCTGATTCTCGCTTTTAGTGATGTTGTTTTCTACACTGTCTCGTTCAGAACCGAGGTCAGAACAGTGCAAGTCGGGGTTAAATTGAGTACTAGTAGTTGACAGACCACTTGGCCTTGACACCCTGATGAATTTCATTATTCCCTGTTGTTTCCTCGGCTGTTTCTTTATTGTACCGTGATTTTTGTTACAGTCCGAGGTTCAGTAATTTTCCAATGATACATCAGCAGGCATTACTTGTGCCCGGATGTTCTTGTCTACCACCGCTTCATCTGATACATTTTTGGACTGCAGATAGAAGTGGAAATACTTAGTCAAATGTCGGTAAAAGTTTCCATAAAGCCATCGCTCAGAGTAGTTCGTTTGATCGCCATCGCTATCGCAATCATGATCGTCTGGTCGTGATCGTCACCACGTAGATGTGTTCTCCGCTTCAGTATAAAAAATAATCGTATGTACTTACCTACCGAGCCTACTTCTTAATGAGTATAATATTATTATATCAGTCACACACATGCACTTCCTCACTTCTCACATATGTACAACTGTTCGATACAAACAGAACTAAAATCAGGAGATGCACAGAAATCCTCAGACATCCACGAAAATCCCAGATATCCACGACATCCGCGGAAATCCATGGTAATCCACAGGGATGTACACCAGAAATCCACAGCTGTTCACCCCTCGGTCATATATTACATATTAGGTGCAGGGCTGAAGTGTCGGGTGACAGGATGAAATATTGCTAACTTTGAGACAACTGCAAATATTAAGAGGCCAGCAAGTGCGTCAATATATTGTATTGTATTTAATTTGTTTTCAGGGAATATAATTTACGTTTTTGTGACAGAGATCATGGGGGGGGGGGATATATATCCCCTTTATCCCCCCCGTGCGTACGCCACTGGCAAGATGTATGTATTATCTGTAACCCCTTATGTATATCTTTCGGTGTCGAGGTTGGCGCTTTATGATATTAAAATGAAATAAATAAGAAATTATCCAGCGATATGTAAAAATCAGAATATGAAAAAATTTAAGAATAAGAAGTACGAGTACGTTTTTAAGATGAATAAAGAAATTTAGTAACGCACACATGTATATGTATCTGAATGGCAGGACAATCAACCAGATTGATTAGTTAATACGAGTAGTAGAGGCGAAGCGCAAGATATAAAAAATATCGTCAAACCATTATACAGTTAAGAAAAAGGTAAAAGAAGAAATTGGGCATAAACTTAAGATTAAGAAACACTAGGAAAAATTACAGGCGACGCTGTTAAAAAAAGTGAGATACGAGCCGAATATGGGAGTGTATAAGTGCCGAAGGAAGTAGGAAAATAGGAATTCGTACTTGAATGGGGCTCCCAATGTCTTTGCTGAATGAACAGGGGATTCGAAAGGGAACCAAGTCCAGTCTATACTCTGCTTTTACTACACTCGCCAGCCACGCGCCAATTGACGCCAACACGTATGTAGTTGTGGTTGGTGGATACCTTTTACACAAAGTTCTCTAGCACAGGAAAAAATCCGTATCAGACATTGTTTCAGGTTATGTCAGCTATGTTAGAAAACACTTTGGTAGCAATGCCTCGATTGTTTTCGACGGTTACCTCGAGGGGGCCACCAACAAAAACACCAAAAGTGCTGAACGACTGCAACGCTGTGGTGCTAACTTCTGCAGTGACATGCTTTTTGAGGAATCCACAATTATCCAACTACCTCAGCCTCAGCAAAAAGTATTGGCCAATGCAAATAACAAGAGGCGCCGCCTCATCACACTTCTTCATGATATATTCGAGCAGCGGCAGCGGGGGAAGCGAAAGTGGCCCAAGAAGACGCTGCTCGGGACACCATTGACATGGCACTATCCAAAAGTCCAATATTTAACCGTGTGATCATAGTAGGGGAAGATGTGGACCTCCTCGTCCTGCTCAATGGTTTGGGCTCAGACGCAACAAACATCTACCTACAGAAGAGTAGCAAAGATGAAGCCGGTTGTTGTCATTATTCAAGCTCCTCTTATGCCCATGGACCAGCTCAACACTCCCTAGGGGCAGTACTTTTGATACATGCATTCAGTGGGTGCGACACCACATCTGCACCTTTTGGCCAGGGCAAAACCAAGTTGGCCAGCTTGTTGTACAAAAATCCACACATTTTAGAACTGGCCGAAGGTTTCCTGCAGCCAGATTACAGTCACGAATCCATAGCAAAAGCTGGGGAGAAGTGCTTCGTGGCTCTGTACGGAGGCGATTTTAAAAAAGATACCTTGAATAGCCTCCGCTACCAGTTATTCGTTACATCTGCAGCCAACACCAGAATTAATCTTGCTCGTTTGCCCCCAACAGAAGATGCAGCAAGCCACCATTCCTACAGAACTTACCACCAAATTCAAAAGTGGTTAGGGGCTAACAAAAGTCCTACAGAATAAGACCATGTAAAATATCTGTAAATCAAACACTTTATGGTGAATAAAGATCTACTACTACTACTACTGCTACTACTACTACTACTACTACTACTACTACAGAATGGGGGTGGAAGCTCGATGATCAGGGGCTTACCCCCGTCACCGCCTCCACGGATCCTGCTCCTGAGCTTCTATTGCGCAGGATTTCCTGTAAATGCAAAAAAGGTTGCAGTGGCGGCTGAAGCTGCCGCAAAGCTGAACTAAAATGCTCGGCTCTTTGTAAATTTTGTGGTGGAAAATCATGCCAAAACGTGCCATCTTTTCAACTTGAGGATTCCGACGACGAAGAAGACTATTCGCTATTCGCTTGCTCAAGAAGAAGATTTCTCGGAGTCAGGGCTGTCAAAACAGATGAAATTATTATTATAATGATACATATTGTGTAAATATTTATTCTCAATTTTACACCTTTATTTTAAAATTAAAAATTAAAAAATGAAATTACATTACTACGGGAACGGTTTTCATTGATTTTTTTCCCAAAATCCATTTCCCCATGTTTTTGGTTATATGCCATTTTTGAGATAACTATTGGACATATGGGTGTCCATTGAAACTCAAATTAAAGCTAAATAAATGTATTTCAAATTCATTAGGTATGACTATCCTTGTTGGATGAATATATTTGCCGATATTTGACAAAATATACGACAAAAACTCAATTTTTGTCACTTTTTGGAATAAATGCTTAACTTTGAAGAGCAGTATGTCGAAAAGTACTGGACTTACGGAGCTCGGAGACGTCTCAAATTTTAGGAAATGATATAATATGTACTTTATTTAGTAATATTACTAATTTTACATTAATCGTACAAGAGTTTATAGTGTCCAATATTTTCTTAAAAACTATTCTTAACGTACAAACTTAATTGTTTCTTAAAATTATAAATATTTGTTTTATTTCCTGTGGAAGATTGTTATAATATTTTAAACCTTTGTAGAAAAAAGAATTTTGAGATTTCGATTTGGAAAATTTTGGTAATCTAAAGTCGGAGCGAGTTCTGGTATTATAATCATGTATGTCTAAATTGTACATCAATGACTGAGACATGTATTCTGGAAGTAAACAATTTATTGTTTTGTAGACTAATACTAGAGTTTTAAAGTAAATACGCTGTTTTATGCTCAACCATTGCAAGATATCTAACATTAAAGTAATTTTAGTAAATTTTGAACACTGCAGTATAATACGTATAGCTCTATTTTGTTGCTTTTGCAGTCTTTTTAATTCTGATTCCTGACAGAGAAACAAAATGCTTGCACAGTAATCAAAATGTGGAGCAATAGTTGTTTTGTAAACATTTATTCTTGCTTGAATAGTAAGCTTGTTAGATATCCTGCCCAGTAAACTAATTTTACGTGCTACTTTCTTGATAACATAATCTACGTGCTTCTTAAAATTTAATTTATCATCTATAATTACTCCTAAATATTTAATTTGGTCGACCTTTTACAAGTTTCCAAGTTTCCAAGCTGACTGAACATTTTTATTTGAAATAATCATAAATTTAGTTTGCGAGACATTAAATTTCAATTTGTTAACTTGTAACCACTGAGAAATGGTTTTTAATTCTAGATTTAATTTGGTGATAGCAAGATCGATATTTTCATCGGTAATTGACACTAAAGTATCATCAGCAAATAAATTAATGTTGCACTGACTAAGATTAAATTCTAAATCATTAATATAAATTAAAAACAGCAATGGGAGTAAAACCGATCCTTGTGGTACACCCAAATTATTCTGAATTTGTAAGGATTCTTTATTTCCATATAAAGTTGTCTGGAAGCGCGATGTAAGGTAACTTTGAAACCATGCATTGTCAGTACCACGGATGCCATAATGATTTAATTTATTTAGTAATCGTTCTCTGTCGATAGTTTCAAAAGCTCTTTTATAGTCTAAAAACACAGCCACAATACTTTTATTTAAATCTAATTCACTTTTCCAATTTGTCAGCACAAAATTTATAGCAGATTCACATGAATGTTTATTTAGAAAACCGGATTGACTTTTAGTTAAAATGTCATTTGTTTCTAGATAATCTTGCAGTTGTTCTTTAACGGCCACTTCTAGTATTTGTTCATAAACTGGCAATACATTAATGGGGCGAAATTCTTCACATTTTTTCGTAGAATTTACTTTTGGAACAGGCACAAATTTAGATATTTTCCATGTTTCCGGGAAAACTCCAGTTCTTAAAGATTGATTAATTAATTGTAGAAACAGATCTCCGACTATTGTCAATGAAATGTAGGTACTTTGAAAAAGGATTAAATAACTTTTTCTGTCATACTTTTGGAGATATTAACAAAAAGTGAAAAAGAAAAACGAAAATTAAGCAGTTTTTTGGGTATTACGCAGCTCGCACAGGTCTTTCAAATTTGCAAACTTGGTTTTTTACTATTGGCTTAGGCCCCAACAACATATAAAAAAATTAGAACTACATGACCTTTTGCAAGGTCGAGCTCTTTTTTGTGTCTAATTTGACTGGCCTATTAGGTTAGTGCTCATATCTATTATTGTTAACGTTTTTACAGTCTATTATTTTAATTTTTATAATCCCAAACCAAGTCACAGATAATTATTTTTCATATGCAGTACTTTTTGAAAAATACTGTGGGGACTTTCCGAAGAACATTAAACGATTGTTTTACCTTAATTTAGAAATACATAATTTAACAAGCTGTTTTTTATGACATTACATTTCGAAAGAAATACTGCTAAATATGTTTAAATTCTTCCAAATGTGTTTTAATGTACCATCAAGACAGATTTCTCGGTTTCTTTCAAATAAGTTTATATTTATACATTTTTATCTATACCTAAACTGAGGTTTAAATTTGTAATTTGTTTAATGCCTTGAAAATTGTGTAATTTTTAACAACGTGTTTGGCATAAAATAAACACGGTTCATAGTCCAATGAAAATGAGTAATGCATATTAAAAACTATGCCGAATATAACATTCAGTGCAATTTTGTGTATTAATTCCAGTTAAAAAGTTACTGCTATATACATTAATTAGTCTGTGAGTAACAATTATTTTTTAATGTATCAAAGGGCCAATTTTAAATCAGAAATTGAGTTATAATGTTTGTGTGCTTTAAATTGCATTATTTTATTATTAGTTATTTTATTTAATTATGTTCAACCAAATTCTTTTGTTCAACAAAACATAAACTATTGTAGGAACAAGCTTTCTAAAATTTGGAGTAAGTAGTTTAATTTTAAGGTAACCTAATTATTATACCTAACTAAATAAAATATAAATCATTATTATAGTTATTTTCATGTTATTTTATACTATCATATAGTTTTAGAAATTTAAGCTCTTTGGTATGCTACTGCTATCAAAATGCTTTGTCATGTGGCATACGCAAAGGTTTTGTAATATGAGTAAAGAAATTTTAATTGAATGTTTAGATTATGGATAGCAGATATCTTACAGTTATGACTATCAAGCTTGTTTTAAACAAGCGGTATAATTCTGTGGAATTCCGTGGTAGTTCATACCATGGCCAACTTTATTCATATCCACTGACGTGTATATAATCATGGCCGCCCCAATTCTGCTAAAAACAGGTTTTAAGAAAGTTCTCCCTGTGGCGACATCTATTAGATAGTTTAAAACGTTAATGACATTTGACGTTTTAATAAATACATTTTCTTTTATAACGGATTATTAATTTTTCTAAATCCGTTAAACTAGATTTTCTGTATATTATTTATAATAACAACGCATAAATAATAATAACCTCTGACAGGAGGACCTGTCAAAAATATTTAGAAGTGGATTTGGGACTGCCATATATACCTACACGTCACTGGATATGAATAAAGTTGGCCGTGGTTCATACAAACTAAAAGGATAGCCGAATGAAATTCCATGAAATTCATCATGGTGTTTTCATTGCGTTTTCATGGAATTCTGGATTACAAAATTTTGATATTAGTTTATTCCTCAATATTTATAAATTTAGGGAGTTCAGTGGTTGAATATCAGGACTGCATCCGAGCATAAATATTTTTAGAAATTTAATTTATAGGTAACTGAAATGATTTCACAGAAATCACATTGCTAAACAAATAATTAACAGAACTCTTAGAAAACGGTATCATAGGTTGTTCCGCATTGTATGAGTTTTATAATATTCAACAGATAAGCGTCGGATGCATTTCATTTCATGACTCATGTCGTCTTATCTTGTATAAATTAAAACTATAACAGGGTTTCGTCTTTGCATAATTTCAGACATTGAGTTACAGCTGTGTAGTTATCCTGGCCGCAAGGGTGAAATAAGTGGTACCTTTTAAAAAAGGTGATAGTTGAATAACATTAACAACATGGAAGATTGTTCCGAAGATTATATAAGGGCAGAAATGGAAGTCTCGAAATTTATGAGGATGGTGAAGGAAGATTTAAACAGGCCATTAATGGTAAGAAATTTTAACGCAAATATTTATAAATAAATGAATTAATTTCTTATCTTCAAATTATTAAACTTTTCTGAACTAACTGAATTTTCAGATGGTATAGATATTTTTTAATTAGTATGGTCTTTTTCCTTTCCTTAACTATCCTTTCCTTTTATTTGCCATATATTTTTCTTGGCGCTTCATTTCGTATACAAATTGAAGAAAAAAGTAGAGCAATTTAATTTTAATTAGAAATTTGCAGCATGATTTTTTATACAATTTTGATTTTTTTTTTTAGGTTCCTGGTTTAAGAAATGACTCAACGACCGAGCTGGAGAAAAAGTATTCAGACATGCCACACATAGTACTAATGGTATATACTTAATAGAATGCAAATTGAAATTATACCAAATATCCTAATTTTTTCAGATATGCGAAATAAAAACGCACTTCAGAAAATTAGGTGAAAGCACTGAAAATAACCTTAAATCAGATTGCATGAAAGACCGTGTTTTAAGAGCAAAAGGGCAGCTTCATAAAGTAATTGATGATTTTTTGTTAAGATACAATATTTTAAATATAGAGTCAGATGACAACGAAGAACAGATTGCTTCTTCTAGCATACCATCTTCCTCTTTTCAAAATAGTGCTTTGGAAAATGCAGAGTCCAACAGTCATTATGAAAGAAGTGGTAATATAGCACGAGATTCCGATGAGGATGAATTTATTGTCGTAGATGTCCTGTCAGATGAGGAACAACAGCTTAAAGCACCAACTTTATCTAATGAGGGTAGTGGTTCACCGGTAGGATCTAAGAAACCTGACAACGTATCACTGTTTTTCCCTCCCCAAGGTTATTTGAATGTTCCTCCCAAAAATAAGACAAACAAAATCAATCTCTCTCAGAAAGAAGGGCCAAAGCGTAAAGTTCCACGCATTTCAGAAACTAAAAAATAAATATTAATATTTATTTTGTCTGGAATAATTATATTATTCATCTTAATTTATTTTGTATTTTTAACTTGAAATTTATCTTATTTAATGCATTGAAAATGAAGCCTTCTTACTGTTATATTTCATAAGAAATTATTTTTGAGCTATGTATTGCTTTTGTATCGTGGTGTATTTTAAAAGATACCTACTTTTTGTTACATTAAATAATAAATATGATTTATTTATATAGTAAAACTTGTATTTATTATTATCATTACAATTGAATTGATTCGAATTTTCAACTTTAAACTCTTTATGTTTATAGATTTACGGAAGGAACTCCGATAGCTCTCCCCTTGAGACTATCACTGATATGTTATTAAATACTTTTGTAGCAAGAATGTATTTTTCTATGACTACTTTGGAATGAAGAGAATACTAGTTCCAATTATTTCAGTCACAGCTATTTGTTTTTTTCTAATTTGAGGCAGATTTCTTGGCAATCTAGTGATTCGACGTCTGCACAGGTCGAAGATCCATTCATAAACAGATTTTTAAAAATCTAGAGCAACGTGATATGAATCCTGTTAAGTAGCAGCAGTTAAATTAAAATAAAAAGAAAAATTGAAGCAACAAAGTGCAAATCTTTAGATAATACAGATTAAGTTGGATGTTGGATGACAAAGCAGCCAAGACGATGAATTTAAAAACAGAAATGTATGTATGTATGTAATCGTTGACCTCTTATACCTTTCGGTGTTGAGGCTGGTGCGTTAGCGTATGTGGTCTTACGCGTGAAATGCACAATCCGGCCCGCATGCGAGTCACGTAATTAGTGCGCCGTTGTTTTCCTACATACAGCACCATGTGCATAGTGTATGTGTGTGTACGCATAGAACCTTGTTATATTCTACCTCGTAGGTCGGTATTCGGAGGAGAGCGTCGTTAATTATTTTCCCAACGACGAATGGTCACCAGGGCTTGATACCGAACTCCGGGAAATCTTGCACGCAGCGAGATTCGAACCGGGGACTAGCGCAACGCTAGCCTGACGCTCTTACCACTGCGCCACCCTGGCAGTTAAAAACAGAAATGTATATAAGGCCGCGAAATTCCATTTTAGCGTACCGAGAGAAAAATTGTCGCCGAGGCCGCTACGTCCGAGGCAGGACAATCTCGAGGGCGCTAAAGAATTTCGCGGACGAATTATACACAACATTTTTTGTGCAGCTGTAAAAAATACATAATTACAAATTTTTATCATAAATGAATGTAAATATAGTCGGCTTTCACGTCACAATGTTTCTATGGAAACAACATAAATAAAACGCGTTTCGCGGCCGTTACTAAGGGTAACGCAATACAGGCCGCGAAATCGGATCTCGCGTCCTGTATTGCGTACGCAAAATGACCACTTCGCGTCCGGTTGCACAAAAAAACATTTAAGTTAAAAAAACGTAGTCGCCATGGTTTAGCATAACAAAATTTAGTAAAAAATAATCACCTGTCAGAAATAGTTTGTTTATGTCTAAACTTTCTGTCACGGTTTGTTAAAAGTTGTACTTGTGCAGTTGTACTTAGCAGTGCAGCATCCATTTTCTAACAAATAATATGAGCACATTGTTTTTATCTATGGATTTTGTAATGGAAACGCTCGTAATGCAACGAGAGAATATCGAAACAGATTTCCTAATAGACGTCAACCGGCACATTTCATACTCATTACATCTTTTGGAAGACTTGGCGTGACTGGTACTGCCGTTCCTCCTAGGTTCACTCGTCTGCATGATGTTAATATTGAAGACTTTGAAAACGTTAGGAATGCTGTAATTGAACAATCGGAAAGTAGTACCATACGCATAGCATAAAATTTAGGGCTAGCACAAAATTTTGTGTGGCGAGCACTACATCGCGAGAGGTTGCACCCTTATCATCGAAAAAGTATACAAGCATTGAATCACGGAGATGCTCAACAGCGATTAAATTTTTGACACTGAATTTTGCAACAACACGCACGAGATAACAACTTTATTTCAAAAATTCTATGGTCAGATGAATCCAATTTATCAAGAGACGGTATTAATAATTTCCACAATGGCCAGCTTTGGTCTCTGAATAATCCACATGCGACCAGAACGCGTAATTTCCAGCAGAGATTTAGTGTAAATGTTTGGGGTGGTTTATTTGACAACACACTATTTTTAAATGTGTTTGATGGAACTTTAAATGCAGAGAGGTACCATAACTTTTTGAGCACCACATTTTTTAATCTTCTGGAAGACGTTCTACTCCACCTGATGCAAGATATGTGGTATTAGAATGACGGGGCTCCGTCTCACCGAGGAAGACAAGTGACCGAATGGCAGCATACTCATTTTCCAATTAAATGAAGGTCCTATACCATGGCCACCTAGATCACCCGACTTAAATCTTGCGATTTTTATTTATGGGGTTACTTCAAGCAACTTGTTTATGCCGTGGAAATAAATGATCGTCATCAATTATTGCAGAGGATTCGAGAGGCTGAAACTCATATTAGAAATAATATGAATTTATTACGCGTGCAAGAGAGTTTAGTTCGTCGTTGTCAGTTGTGTATTCAGGAGAATTGACTAATTTGTGAATATTTACTGTAGTCTAAATGTTGCTTACTGTTTGTTACAATAAATTTTCTTAAAATATGATTACTCATTAGTGTTCAAAGAGATAATTATTTTAAAGTACCTATAACTTATGAACACAGAAAGATAGAACCTACATTCATACGAACATTTCTTCATGAAATTACATCTAGTTTTCATTGCCAAAGTTTGTAAAGAGGCTAATGAATCACCCTAAAAAGTTACTTTAAGAACTACACTACGCATGTATCCACATTTTAAGCACACTAATTTTATCTTTCCTTATGGTAGAGCATGTGCATCACGTGACTAAACTACAGCTGACTTGCCGCTTGTAGGGTAAACAAATAACTTTACTGGTATTTTCTGCATTAACGTTGGATGTTCTTCCTATATAAATTTCAATATTTTATGATGTTTGGCTATAATTACAGCATAGTAAAACGTAAAAATATCAAACAGTTTAAGGAGGGTTTATAAACTATGTTCAGAGTACTGAAATTTCCAGAATAGCCAAGGAAAAGGTAACTTTGAAGAAGTTTCGCATTTGTTACCCTACAGACAGTTTCTGAATTCGTTTATCATTATTAAAATAGCTTGAAAATTTGAGTTGAACGTTGAAAGGAGCGGACGCGTTGCTGGAGTGCTGTGTTTAACTTTAAATTCTTTGAAAAATCAATAATGAATCAATGTTTAGTGTGTGGTGTCGATACAGATATCCGTACGGGAATAACGTGTGATGATTGAAATAAAATGGTACATTTGTCGTGCAGTAAATTAACCCGAGATGAAGTGACTCTCTTATGTGGCAAATCACGGGTATTAAAATTCGTATGTGTAAAATGTGAAGCTAAAGAGAGTGAAATAAAATCATTGAAATCGATGGTTGAGAAACTGCAGCGAGATATGGATGAATTGAAGAATAATGTAAACAAAAATAATGATCAAGTGCAAGACGTGTCGGATGTGCAAATTGAAAACGTAATCTCAGAGCTACAAGACAGGGACTGGCGCGCGAAAAATGTTATTGCTTATCGCGTAACCGAGTCAAAATCTCTTAACAAGGACGAACGTATAGAGGAAGATTTACAACTTATTAGAGATGCATTTAAACCAATATTGGATATCAGTAATATGGAACTTAAGCTCGCAAGATTAGGACCTCCGAATGCAACAAAAATGCGGCCATTAAGAATAATCTTTAAAAACAAAGATGTTGCTTTGAAGATTCTACAAAATAAAAATAAAATTACAAACTTTAAAGTAGCTAACGATCGCACAAAGTTGCAACAAAGACTTTTAAACAAAATTCAAAAAGAATGCGAAGATCGGAAGAATAATTGAGAAAAAATTAAAATTAAATATATACGTGGTGTTCCGACAATAATTACTGATCAATGACAGAATGATGATCAACGGAGCGATTCCCACAGAATTGGTAAGCGTAATAGCGAAAATAGTGTTGTCCTTATTTATGTAAACATTCAGAGCTTGCTAGTTAATATTGACCAACTAAAACAATATATTTACAATTTACACCAATAAAGTTGATATAATTTGCCTCAGTGAAGTTAGAATAACGGAAGAAATAGATGAAGCAGAAATTCATATTGATGGTTATAATGTCTATACACTGTGTCCACATTTCGATGCTCACCATTGGTATCTCGGTTATTAGAAGACAACGGTTAAATGGGGAATGTTTTGCAGAATTCAATACTTGCGACAAATCTCATTTCAAATTCACCCGAACTTTTTTAAATTTTAAGATAATTTGAAAAAACCAAAATTTGCCGATTTCAATTTTCCTCAATAATTCGATAACACCTAATGTGACCGCCTCTAAAGTTTTACAATGTTGAGACACTTTTTTAAGACAAATTTTTTGATGTAAACAGAATTGTTATTTGTTTTCAAGTTATTAGTGCTATCTTTTGTTTTTCATATGGCAGCCATTTTGGATTTTTTTTTAGTTAGATAGTCTTTAAAAAGAGATTTTCAACGATGTATAACATACCTAAAAAAATTTTATTTGTAGGGGAGATATTAACAAAAAAAATATTTAATTTCTAATATGAAATTAGTAGGCTATGAATTTAACACCAATGAGAAATGAAAGCGAAAAGATATGCTGATATACGTCAAAATAATACAAAATGTTACGAACAATCCAAGCACATCAGTTCAGCGAGTGGCTCGAGAAACTGAAATTCCAAAATCCATTGTTTATAAAACCTTGAAGAAAAACAAATACCACCCTTACAAACCAACAATTGTACAAGGTTTAAACGATAATGGCTATCACCGAAGATTACAGTTTAGCATCTATGGTATGTGAAGATGATGCTAATTTTCCTCGGAAAATAGGTACTGTGGACAGATGAAACACGATTTACCAATTGTGGAGTATTAACAAAACGTCTTCCGGATTGGGACCGTGTCATTTTGAGACAAAAGACTCAACGTTTCGCCCACTTTTATAAGGGGCTTCTTCAGGAGGAAAGGGAGCACTAAAAGAGCACGGTAACTCAACGGGTCAACCACGCCAGAGGTGAAACCGCCATCAATACTGGTTCCGCCCCCTCCGCCCCTGACCAATCGTCGCCACAGTCGGATACGCTTGGCCGGGTACGGCCGGTATAAAGTCGCTGCTCCCTCTATTTCTCTTCAGAAGGGTTTCTCCTCTGGCTTGGTAGACAAGTTGAGTTACCGATACCTTTCTGCCTCTTGCTAAAAGAGTTTCGCCTCTGGCGTGGTTGACACGTTGAGTTACCGTGCTCTTTTAGTGCTCCCTTTCCTCCTGAAGAAGCCTATTATAAAAGTGGGCGAAACGTTGAGTCTTTTGTCTCAAAATGACACGGTCCCAATACGGAAGACGTTTTGTTAATACTGACACTGACCGTGGAAGTCTTCGAATTCATTACAATTGTGGAGTGTTCAGTAGGCACAACTATCATCATTGGTCTACTGAAAATCCAGATTTGGTAAATCAAAGAAGATTTCAAGTTCGATTTGGTTTTAATCTCTGGCGCGGTTTAATTGGTATGAAATTTTGTTTACATTTGTTTTTGTTTTTTCACTTAATAGGTCCTTTAATCTTTGATTACAATTTAACAGGTAACAGATATTTAGAGCTACTAACAAACGAGATAATACCTGCTTTGAGACAAATTATTAATCCTTACAACATGCAAAACATCTGGCTCCAGCAGGATGGTTGCCCGGCCCATAACACTCGTGACGTGCAACATTTTTGAGAGAAAACTTTAATGAGAGAGTGCTTTCAAATAATGGACCAGTGCAATGGCCTGCGAGATCACGCTACCTTACCCCCCTTGACTTTTATTTATGGAGTACCACTAAAAATGAAGTATTTAATTTTGAACCGCCAGAAAATCGGGAAATTTTAGAACAAAGAGTTCTGGATATGCTAAAATTATTAAACGGAAACACACTTCGTAGAGTTTGTAACTTTGTTAGAATAAGGTGCCAAAAGTGTGTGGAACAGAATGGTCGTCATATTGAAAAGTTTCTTTAAGTGAATCTGAACTTTTAGTACTCTTTCTTTACTTTTTACTTTTATGACTTTTCTTATCTTTTCGTTATTTTACAGTATTACTTAGCATATCTTTTCGCTTTCATTTCTCATTGGTGTTTATTTATTTATTTATTTATTTATTTTTTATTTTAGAACAAAACGCATCAACAACTAAGGTTATTAGCGTTACAAATATTTATATCAGTATGTTTTGATTTACAGAAGGTTATATTATGTTATACTTTAAGTCTAATTGCTTTTACAAAGCTCAATATGCTGTTTTCTTGCTCCGGCTTGTGGCCGAATGCCTCGGTGAGGTTGTTGGGGATATTATATTCTTTTCTTTCGACGGAGAACTTTGGGCAGTCTATCAAGATGTGCTTTACAGTTAAGGGAGAGTTATCACAGTCACAGACAGGTGGATCTTGCTTCTTAAAGAGGTAATCATGCGTGGAACGAATATGACCTATCCGTA
The DNA here is from genome assembly GCA_963082815.1 of Melanotus villosus. Taxonomy (NCBI): domain Eukaryota; kingdom Metazoa; phylum Arthropoda; class Insecta; order Coleoptera; family Elateridae; genus Melanotus; species Melanotus villosus. The sequence continues at coordinate 19,050,133 of OY720427.1, forward strand.
GGCGATTAAGGTGTGATGTATCCTTACGGGTTTGACCTGTAGATGATTGCCATTTTTTGGTATCAATTTTGATGGGGTAGAGTTTGGTAGTATTTCCAACTTGCCATTCGTTATTCCATTGTCCAAGTATTTTATATTTTACATAATTTTTAAAGTCTTCAGCAGTGATTGTGGAGTCATCTTCTATCTGTAGAGTAGCTAGTTTTGCTAGGTGGTCGACTTCGTTGTTTCCGTGGATTTCTTTATGGGAAGGTATCCATATTATCACAACACTTTTATTATTCAAATTTAGTTGATTAAACAGGGTATGTATCTCGTTTACGTGGGGATTTTTACTATAGATGTTTGTAATGCCATATATAGCACTTAAAGAATCCGTAAGCAGTAGATATTTATTTGACTGGTTGTGGGATATGTACTGAAGTGCTCTCTTGATTGTAAAAATTTCTGCTGTATATATGGAGCTCATGTCATTAAGTTTATAAGAACCACTATAGTTATTAGTCTTAAACGCACACCCCACTTTTCCGTTTAAAACCGAGCCATCTGTATATATTTGTTGATGATCGGGATATTTACAAATTAGTTCGGTATAAAGCCGTTTAAAGATCGCAGATGATGTATCACTTTTCGAAAATGTGGAGAGGGAAACGTTAATTTCAGGTAGTGATATAGTCCAAGGAGGTATCTGTTGCGAACAAGGATACAAGATAGGAAAGGGACAACCTAAGTTATTCATGATTTTCTTAGTTATTATTGGAATCGAAGGAGTTATAGCTGGTTTTGATTTGAATTTATTTTCATATAAGCAGTTTCGAAGTAAATCGTGATTGATATGATCTGTAGTAGTCGATGGTGATATAAAATTTCTTATTATGTGGTAGTTTCGGCGGTGATGCGGAGGCGGTTCACCTGTTAGACAATACAAGCTTGATAACGGGCTTGTCCTGTGAACTCCTGAGACTAACATTAATCCTGTGTTATAAATTACGTCGATCTTTCTGAGTAAACTCTTGTTGAGCGATGAGTGTATTATACATGGATATTCCAGTTTACTTAGTTTAAATAGTGTCATTAACGTGTCTTGATTTGAACCCCACGAGTGGTGCGATACAATTTTCAGAATGTTTAAGGCTTTATTGCTTTAGTTTTTAAATTGTTTATGTGAGATATCCACGATAAACGTTTATCAAGAGTTATGCCCAGATACTAGTGCTGTCAAGAATCGGAAATATAGTACAACCGATTCTCGATTCTCTACAGAATTCTGTAGAGAATCGATTCCAAAAGAATCAGATTTCGATTCTGAGAATCGAGAATGGGTTTTCGATTCTGAGAATCGAGAATTGCAATTCGATTCTTAGAATCGAGAATCGGCATTCGTAGTTTTGATTCTTTAAGACGAGAATCTAAATTCAATTGTTATAATCAAAAATCACTTTGATAGTCCAGAATCGGAGACTTGCTTTTCAGACAGAGAAGTCTATTCTCAGTATTCTCTGATAAAAAAAAGTAATATGAATTACTTTAAAAACTGAAACAACATTCAAAAGGTTTTTCAATAGTGTTTTGAAGAGATTATCTTATTCCATACAGGTAAACGCACTTAGTAGCTGAGTATTTCGTAGAAAAATGAACTTGTTTAGAAAATTCAAAGGAACGCAATTCTTGTTGAAACCATTTAAGATGGTAACGGTCCCTTTAAAAATTCGTAACACAATCTTATGCAGCTTATTTTATAGCTATAATTCACATTGCTGTATTGTACAAGGGATCTGGCGTGCAGAGGTTTAACAGTAGGTTAACTGTTATAATACCCCAAGTACTAAGAACAATCATTGTAATACGGTCAAGCTTGAAGTTCTCGAATGTTGGTATTGTCTTCTGAGGTTTGAAAAAGAATAAAAATGTATTTTCATCTTTTATTATTACACTGAAAAAGCATTTGTTGTTGTTGTCTTACATTAAAAGCGAATTGCTATTAAGTACAAATAAAAAGTGTTACAATGAATTAAAAACTATTTTTAAACTAAATTTTCGATTACCGTACTATTCCGAAAACAGTAATCCTTGTGCACTTAAATTTAAGTGCAACATATTTCTGAAGGATGTTACACATTTTTCTAGGATTATTTATTTTGGTACTCAAAGATTAAAATTATTCTTAAAGGATGAATGGATAGATAATATTTGTGTTTGACATTCAGGACTTTCCGAATCTTTACTTATTTTATCCCTAAATTTTAATACATATTACCTCTATTTGTTTGTACATACAGTGAGCACGTAAAGGTTGGAATAAATTCTATAAAATGTTTATTGGGCAAGTAAGAAAATAATGCTCGGACACGTCGATTTTCTTTTTTAGATGCGCATTTTTTAGTAGGTATACGTATATTTTTTATTACGTCATCCCTGTTCAAGTTATGACGTCATCATCAGTTTTTTTAAATGGCAATACCCTCTTTTGATAGTACCATTTAAAAGAGCGCATTTTTCTGCGTATGGACGCCAAATTTTATGGTATGTTACATAACAATATTTTCAAGAAATTAGTACCACAATTGTTGCACCATTTTTTATTGACGGCGCATTAAATGCTGAAAAACATTTGAATTTTTTACATTAACAGATAATTCCCGCGCTTGTAGTACTATATCCAAATAATCAAAATCCCCAAATGCCGGACGAATCGATATGGTACCAACAAGATGGCGCGTTACCACATCATTCACAGATTGTGCGTGATTATCTGAATCGCCAATAGATGGATATTGTCAAGAGGTGAATGATATGCAATTTCAACGTTTAATTACGTTTTTTTTTCGAAAATATTGTTATGTAACATACCACAAAATTTGGCGTCTATACCCCTAAAAATGTGCTCTTTTAAATGGTATTATCAAAAGAGGGTGTTGCTATTTAAAAAAACTGATGATGACGTCATAACTCGAAGAGGGATGACGTAATAAAATATATACGCATACTAAAAAATGCGCATCTAAAAAATAAAATCGACGTGTCCGAGCATTATTTTCTTACTTGCCCAATAAAGATTTTATCGAATTTATTCCAACCTTTACGTGCTCACTGTATAAACATACGGCAAATTTTTTTAATGGTAGTTAGTTTGGAGAACATGTTAAAAATTACTTTGCAAATATTTGAGCTGAAAAGTTGATTAATAATATGAAATATGACACTATGTAAATCAAAAATTTTTTGAAGCTTTAAAAAGAAAACTACTTATTTGCATTTGCGCTTAACATTATAATATGAATTGCAATTTTCAAAAACAAAGTTTCTCTTAAAATCACGATGCTTGAATGTTATAATTCAAATTTGATTTCTAAAATTCAAACCTGAAAACATCTAATATTGTAAGAATCAAGCTCAATTCCGTTTTGAGTTTTTATATACATATAGAAAACGGATTAATTAGTTCTGCTGTTTTAAAATTGGGAATCAATTTTTCAGATTTAGAATCGGAAATCGGAGTTTCGTTTTTAGAATCGGGAATGGGAAATTTGTTTCTATTTAGAATCGAAAATCGAGAATCGGATATTCGATTCCAGAACCGAAAATCGATTTTACAGTTTCAGAATCGGGATCGGTTCCTCGATTTTGGAATCGGGAATCGGTTTTTCGATTCCAGAATCGGAAAACCGATTCTGTTACAACCCTAGAACTGGTTCTTTAGGCCAAAGAATCGATTCCGATTCTAGGACTCGGAATCGGTTGACAGCACTACCAGATACACTACAGCGTTAACATATTGAAGATTTTGGTTACCAAGAAATAGTGGTGGATTCTGGGGATAGTGTTTCTTATTAAAATTTACACAGTTGTTTTTTTCTGGGGAAAAATTAGGTCCACTGGTTTTAGACCATTGGAGTAAGTTGTTTAGTGAAGATTGAAGTTGTTCTCCTATGTAGTTAACATTCTTATGAGCCATGTAGATTATAAGATCGTCTGCATAGAGCAACGATTTTACTGGGTAAGATTTAATCGTTGGTATGTCATTTACAGCTATTATAAATAGGACCACACTAAGAACGGATTCTGTGGAAGACCATTATCTTGTGTATACATTTTGGAATGAACAGATCCTACTTGGACTGAGAACGTTCTTGCTATCAAGAAATTTTTAATAAGATTGAGCATATTACCTTTTATGTTCCAGTTCTTCAGCGTTTTAATTATCTTAGTTGTCGAAACCGTATCGTACGCTTTTTGTAAATCCATAAACACAGCCACTAGGTGCTCTTTATTAATAAAGGCGTTTCTTATTTCTGATTCTAACTGTACTATATTATCTAATGTACAGCGCCCCCTCCGGAATCCGGTTTGTATTTTGTTTAAAAGATGGTGGTTTTCTAAATGGAAGTTTAATCTATGGCAGATCATACGTTCGAGAATTTTACACATAGTGCACGTTAAAACAATTCGACGGTAACTACTCGCGATTGTTTTATCTTTATTTTGTTTCAGTAAGGGGATGATTGTTGAGTTTTTCCATTTAATAGGAAATACCCCTTCCGTCCATATACGATTATAGAGTTGTAGTAATAGCTGTTTTAAAGTGTCTTAACATTTCATAATGTATATTATCAGGGCCGGTTGAGGAATTTCTAGAATGGGCAATAGCATATTCCAGTTCAGCAGTTGAAAGTGGTTGGTTATATAATTCATCATCTGGCAAGACTTCTATGTGTAGAGGTTCCTTGTTTTCAGTATTATCGTCGTTATTTTGATAGATTGGGTTTTTAAAAAACAGAGCTAACATATTTGCTATTTGTTCCTGACTTGTTATTATTTCGTTTTGTTGTGTTTTTAAGCCGGTTATTTTGAAATTGTTATGTCGTCCTTTAAGGCTTCGAATTTTTTGCCATAGTTCTTTAGGTGAAGTGTTAATATTGATATTGCTAACATATTTTCTCCATGATTCTTCCTTGCTCATTTTTATAGTTCGTCTAGCTATAGCTCTTTGTTTCTTGAAGTTTACTAGATTCTCTACCGTTTTATGTCTTTTATATACATGGAAGGCTTTGTTCTTTTCCCGTACTGTGTCTGCACAGTTTTTATTCCACCATGGCATTCTGTATTTGTAGACTGGGCTTTTCTGTTTAGGTATGGATTCTAAAGCTGCCCTAGTTATATGCTGGGTAATTTCCTCACATGCAGCATCTATGTCGTTTTCCTCTGTTATATTTGGGAGGTTATCGGATAAAAAGGTTTGAAATTTTTCCCAGTCGGCGTGCTCGAATTTCCATTTTGGTGGAGGCGAATTATTATCTTCGTTTGAGGAAATATTTGTCGATATTATAATTGGATAATGATCACTATTATAAAGGTTTGACTCAGGTGACCATGTGACCAGGGGTGCTAATTGTACATGACAAAAAGATAAGTCGATCGCAGAGAATGAATTGGTTGCCGTATTGAATGGGTAGAGCTTCCGTCATTTAAGAGGAATAAGTGATCAAAATTGTCTAAGGCACTTTCAATTGTTTTTCCTTTACTGTTTATGTAGTTACTGCCCCATAGTGGATTATGAGCGTTAAAATCACCTACTATAATATATGGTAAGGGAAGCTGTTGGATAATGAGCTCTAATTCTTTATAATTTAAGGGATAATTTGGTGGTATGTAGATATTACAGATCGTTATCTTCTGTGGAATTTTGATTTCAATAGCAATAACTTCTAGATTGCTATTTAGTAGAAGAGATTGATAGAAGATATTTTGTTTGATGCCTATGGATACTCCTCCACTAGCATGAGCTGCAGGTTTACATTTATTTATTAGGTCATATCCGCAAGGGGGTTTTGGTTGCTTACATTCTTTTAAATGTGTCTCTTGAATACATATAACATCGGGATGATGATTTGACAGGAGGGTTTGTAGGTCAGGTAGGTGGTTATAATAACCGTTACAATTAAATTGTATTAATTTAATTAATAGTTAAAAGGCATTAGTAGAACGAATCTGAATCGGCTAAAAGCGATTCAGGCTCGGAGATTTGATCAGTTACTAGAGCGTTTGCTGAAAGTAGTTGTTTTTTAATATTGCTTATAATTCTGGTAAAACGGTATTGCGGTGCGTTAATACGCTGTGAAAGTCTTGCAGCGTAGCTAGAAGTATATCTATGTTGTTTGTAAATTTTTGAGCAGTTTGTCGAGGATTTTGAGCAGAATGTATTCCACTTATAAAATTTTCAAAGTCAGAGTACGTAAAATTATACTTGTCGGTGTGTGTTTCTAATAAAGTTTTAACTGGTTCTAATAGAGATTGCAGTGTGGGTTCATCATCGCTGGAATCAGTTTTTAGTTTCTTAGGTTTTTGAGAAGAAGTTTTTTTTCTTTTTTTTCCTTTGGGAAGGCTCTGTTTCTTTTGTAGGTGTTAAGTGTTCATCGTTGGAGTATTTAGGGTTTTTTGCTACAAGTTCGTTTAGATTTACGAATGGGGAAGCATTTTCTTGTGTGGGAGTCTCTGTGGCTTCTGTAGTAGTTGAGGGTGGAGGACGTTTGTTAGTGTTAACTACGGGAATTGATGAATGCACAGACGTGCTAGGGCAGTTGGAAGAAAGGTGACCCAACTGGTTACAAGTAAAACATTTTATTTCATCATATTGCATAAAGATGCGGTAGTTGTCCCCTTCAAAACTAATTATTACAGAGTCTGGGAGGGTCGAATTTTCATTTGGAACAATGTAAAGAAACCTTCTGAAGCTTACTATGTGAGCAAAATTTGCTTCTGAAAAACCAACTTAATGAGATATATTGGAGATGTTATATTTAAGTTTAGTGATCTTAACGATTGCTCAATAACTTCGTTGGGTATACTAGGAGAGACGTTTGAGAGGATGATTTTCTTGGCGGGTGTAATTAATCTTCTAATATTTATTTGATGTTCACCTATTTGAAGTAATTGATGTTTATTAATAAGATCGTCCACTAAACTTTCTGATGACAGGTATATACAGATTCTTTCGTTAGAAAGTCGGGAAGCAGCAACAATATCTCTTGGATTAATTAAATTACCGATTCCATAGATATATTCTTTTATTTTAACACCCTCAACTGCATTTAAGATGATTCCTTGTTTCTTTTTAGGGTATTGGAAGACGTTTTTAGTAACATTAGAATAGGTTTTGTCATCTGTGGTATTTACATTTTTGGTAAAGGAACTTTGAGCTGATATGATGTCAGCCTCACTTCTTTGGCTGGAAGTGTGGCCGGGGACTGATAGATTATTTTCCATAATAAACTCGAATTTTAAGAATAATAACTAGGTATTGGGCTGCCATGGGCCTGAGCCCTGGCGTTAGGAATTGATGTTAATTAAGGATTATTATGAAGGAAGATTTTGTCGGTATTAGGAAATAAATATCGAAAAGTGATTATTACAGTCTTATCACGGTAACACTAACCTGTGGGTTTAACTCAGTTCGATGAGGATACCAGCGATCACAGACCACAAAAATCCGTTCACGAACACGGTCAAATTCGAACTCCGTGTTTAATTTCATGGCCTACTAATTTCATATTAGAGATTAATTTATTTTTTTGTTAATATCTTCCCTAAAAATAAAAATGTTTAGGTATGTTATACACCGTTGAAAAGCTCTTTTTAAAGACTATCTAAGTAACCACAAATCCAATATGGGTGCCGTATGAAAAACAAAAGATGGCACTAATAACTTGAAAACAAATGACAATCGAGGGTTTCAATTTACATCAAAAAATTTGTCTTAAAAATGTGTCTCAACATTGTAAAACTTTAGAGGCGGTCAGATTAGGTGTTATCGAGTTGTTGAGGAAAATTGGAATCAACAAATTTTGGTTTTTTCAAATTATCTTAAAATTTAAAAAAGTTAGGGTGAATTTGAACTGAGATTTGTCGGGAGTATTGAATTCTGCAAAACCTTCCCCATTTAACCGTTGCTCTATGTCTTCTAATAACCGAGATACCAATGGTGAGCATCGAAATGTGGACACAGTGTATATGTTTGTCAGAAAGCAGACACAGGAGGTGTACTAATATATGTGAAAAACAGTATTAAAGCCAGTATTGAAAAACTGAATACTTGTGTAGCAGAATATTGGTGTATAATAATAAAAATAAAGCTTGTATGTGGAGAATGGTACATATGTTCAAGTTATCGGTCCCCAAATGGAAATTGTTCTGATTATTTAAATGTGTTAGAGGAATGGTGTTACATGTACAAAACGAAAAAGTTTTTATTGTTGGCAGATAATAATATTAACTACCTTGATAATTCATTTTATACTCGTAAATGTAAAAACATTATACAGACATGTGGTTATGATCAAATTGTGAAAGAAACGACTTGAATAACGGATACTAGTAGAACATTAATAGACCATGTAATTACAAATGTTAATTTAATGCAAGTTAAGGTACTGGATACCCCTACTATTAGCGACCACGCAATTATTCAACTAAACATCCCAGCGTCGTGGAAAGAAACGACAATTGAACAAAAATGTTGCCCATCCAGGAATTTGAATACTGAGAAAATAAATAGTATAAGCATGGAATTGTTAAATTTTGACTGGCCTCTAACTTCAACTAATGTAGATTATATTTTTAACAGAAGTAACACCTTTAAGTCCTTTAATGATATTTTAAATAGAAAGGCTCGAGTAAAAATTAAACAATATGAAAATCCTTCAGTTCCTTGGTTTGATGATGAAGTGTTAAGGGCTACTAAACGAAGAGACTTAGCATACATGCAATTTAAAAATAGTAATAGGTATATTGATATGATATATTTAGAGAATTTCTTAATACAGGAAGTTATAATTTGATTAGGATAATATTAATAAATAAACACCTTTTAAAGTAATATAAAATTAATGTAAAAATGTTAATTGTTAATTTTAAAATAATGTAAAATTAGTGTAAAACTGTTAATAGTTATTGATTATAAAGAATATTGTATATAAATAGAATAAGTTAGCTTGATAATTAATTTTATAAAAGAATTCTGTATACAGTGTTAGTTACATAAAAATAATATATAACCAGGGAGATAAAAATATAAACAGAACATTAGAAGGTTTGAAAATAACCGATTTGGTTTTTATGAAATTGAAAACTAAAACTGATTTAATTTCATATTAACCTAATATAAATGAAAAATAAAGTATAATTTAATGAAAAGTAATTCAAGATTAATAATATTCTGTATAATAATAATAATAATTTGGAATTTATAAAATGTGAATACAAATGAAATAAAATTTTATTTTTTGAAACGAAATTATAAATTTGGATTTTAAAAAATAATTTAACTAAGGTGTGGATAAAGGTGGAATTGGATTGTTGTGGGGTGTTATTGGATTGAAAAGTGAGTGATAAACTAGTGAATTTTTGGAAAGAAACAGAAGGTGTGTTGGACAAGTCGATTGTGAAAGGTAGATTTTAAATTTATTAATTTTAAAAGAAAGTGTTTAATCAGTTATTAGAATTTGTTGTTAATTATAGTTTAGAGTTTATAAAATTTAGAAGGTGTTTATTTAAAAATATCTTTGTGAATTTTTTTATAAAAGTTTAAAATTCACAAAAGCGGTCCCTTTTTGACGACCTGAGTTAAAAGAGTTTTCTAAAATTTAATTAAAATTATAAAAGATTGAGCTAGCTGGAAATATCAAAATTATATACGATTTTTGAAAGGTGATTTGTAGTAATAATTGCACCCGAAAGATAGGGTCATAACAATATACAGTAGAAAGGAAAAATGGAACGAATATAAAGTACTTCGTAATAGGGCCGTAAATTTGTTAAAAAATAAAAAGAAGTTATATTATCATAGCAAAATTGATAGATATAAAAGTGATTCTAAAAAAATGTGGAAATCCTTAAAAGAACTGATTAAACCTAAATGTGGAAATAATTTGAACAAGAATATAGTTTTCCCCTACGAAGACGGATATAAAGAAATTAAATAGGACTATGAAAAAGCGACATGTTTTAATAAGTATTTTGTGGACAGTATAAGAGACATAGTTGCAACAGTGAATACACATATACAACCTATGTATTTAATTAACGAACATGATCTGAATACGTGTAAATTACATAACTTCAAACCATTACAAATCAGTGAACTAATATCAATTATTAAAAATATGGGTAACAAATCTAACTTAAGTGATAATTTGAATTGTAAAATAATAAAAGGTACTATTGATGTTACTACCCATAGTGCCCATATACAGGGTGTCTCAAAATTGACGCCCGTGCTTCTGGGATTTGATTCGGGGGGCTAAAAGAAATCGAAAATGAAGAGTGGAAAATTTTCCGATTGTCATTTGTTATCGAGTTATTGATGAAAATGTAAATAATGGCCTCCTAGATCACCCGATCTGAATCCCATGGATTACTTTTTCTGGGGCTATTTGAAAGAAAAGTTTACCGCGAACCTGTCGTAAATCCTGAAGATGTCGTAGCTCGTATTCACGCTGCTGTGGCGTCAATAGACGAAAATATACTACAGAGAGTTCGTACTTCAATGATAAACCGTGTGAATGCTTGCCTTGAAGTAGGAGACAACCTATTTGAACACTTTTTGTGACAACAGATGTGGAAAATAACTTGTTTTCAAATATTATTAGTTTTTAATAAAGTTTAAAGTTTATACTTAAATTTTTGTTTTTTATTGATAACTCGATAAAGACAAACGGACAATTTTCCACTCTTCATTTTCGATTTCTTTTGGCCCCCTGAATCAAATTCCAGAAGCACGGGCGTCAATTTTGAGACACCCTGTATATTCTTACATATGATAAATATTTCTCTGCAAACTGGTAAAATGCCGGTTAAGTTGAAATGTAGTACAGTAACACCAGTTGAGAAAATTAGTAATACAAATAAAGCTTGCCAATTTCGGCCTATAAATTTACTACCATTCGTTGAAAAAATCTTTGAAAAAGTTGTGCATAAACAAATTATGGAATATTTTGATAGTAACAACCTGTTCATACAGAATCAATCAGGATTTAGAAGTAAACATAGTTGTGAAAGTGCACTACAACTTACCATTTCTCACTGGAAGCGCTCAATTGACAATGATGAGTATACTGTGGCAATTTTTTTGGATTTTAAAAGGGCATTTGAGACAATTGATCGCAGTATATTACTTATTAAACTAATGCAATATGGAATAGGAGGAAATGTGCTAAGTTGGTTTAACTATTATTTATCAAATAGATTTCAAATTACGAAAGTAAATAACGTCATATCAGATAACATTGAGACTTCTTTTGGAGTCCCGCAGGGAAGTATCCTGGGTCCTGTATTGTTCATAATATACAGGGTTGGTCAAAAAGTACGGGTCATATGGGATTTTTTTTATTAAAGTATTTATTAAAAAAATCAATACGGCGTTGGTTTGTACTTGCCTAAAGACTAAAAAAATTGCACACAGATTTGGTCAAATAACATTCTGCACCTGTCAAATTTGACACTTTTTGAAAAGAATCTTCAAAAGTGGCCTTATTTATGATTGTTTTCGAAAGATTTCATTTGAAAAAGTTGTTCAGAATGGCATTTTACGTCGGTTCGCAAATTTTCAGATAAAAATTCGAACTTATTATTTTTTATTCATTTTTTTAAATTTTCCAAGTACTACTACAAAATTCTCATTTTTTTCATTGAAGTCTGATGAAACGTGTGGAATCAACTCATTTCGATAAGTAATTGCCCACCTGGACTCTCTTGAAAAAATACTGTTTGCAAAAAACTATTTTCCTTTTGAAAATTCGCGGCATCGTTGGACCAAAGTGGTTTTTATTCGAAATTGAATCAGCATTTTCGATATTTTTACTAAAAACATTAAAAGTATAATAACAAGCGAGTTTCATCGGATTTCAACGAAAAAAATTCCGCGAGAATTTTGTAGTATAACTACTACTTGTACTTGCAAAATTCAAAAAAATGAGTAAAAAAGTCCGAATTTTTAGCTGAAAATTTGCGAATCGGCGTAAAATGCCATTCTGAACAACTTTTCCAAATAAAAACTTTCGAAACAATCATAAATAAGGCCACTTTTGAAGATTCTTTTCAAAAAATGTCAAATTTGACTGGTACAGAATGTTATTTGACCAAATCTGTGTGCACTTTTTTTAGTCCTTAGACAAGCACAAACCAACGCCGTATTGATTGTTTTAATAAATACTTTAATAAAAACAAATCCCATATGACCCGTACTTTTTGACCAACCCTGTATATTAATGACATAGTTAATATGTGCAAATGTAACAGGAATCTTTTTTCCGATGATACTTTGTTGTCTGTAACTAATAAAAATGTTAATATGGCAATTGAACAGATTGACATAGAATTGAAAACTGTATTAATGTACTTAAATAGCAACAACATTATATTAAATGTAGATAAAACAAAAGCTATGATAATATGTAGTAGGAAAATCATAGGAAATGCAATATAAACAATTTAGATCATTTTTAATAACAAGAAAATAGAAATCGTACAAGAAATGAAGTACCTAGGTTTTGTTATTGATTTCAGCTTAAGTTTAAAAACCCACTGTGAGTATATTAATAAGAAACTTTCAAAAAAATTCACAGATTTCGCATTCCTTGCAACCATCGGATACATTGGAAATGATAATGCCATATATAATATATAAAACATATAAACTGATCTCACTTATGACTTCGAAATTGTGGAAATATCACACTTCTGAGAGTAAATTGTTTTTCCAATTCTTACACATAAAGTGACATGTTAATGTGCCAAATCTAATTATCAAAGCAACATTTTAACGTGAAGGGTGGATAAAGTGTTGCTATAAACATTTTATCCACACTTTCCTTGTCGACACTGTTGCTAACGCGAAGGGTGGATAAAGTGTTGCTAGAAACATTGTATCCACATTTTCCTTGACGATACTGTTGCTATAAACATTATATCCACTCTTTCCTTGACGACGTGAATTTTAGAATTACAATCATTAGCTCACTCGGCTGCGCCTCGTGAGCTAAACTTTTCCTTTAATGGATACAATTTCTCTTGATTCACTTGTACCATAAATACATATTTAATTAGTTTGTATCTATTTGTAATACGACTACGAGTTTCTTGTAAAATTTTCGTACCCTCTAATTGCTTAAATACTTTTTTGTTTCGACGGTCAAATGTAGTTATCAAAGCAACATTTTAACGTGAAGGGTGGACAAGGTGTTGCTATAAACATTTTATCCACACTTTCCGTGACGACATTTTATCCACAGTTTCCTTGACGACGTGAATTTTAGAATGAAAATCATGGTGACTTTAAATGTAGGTTGCTAGGTCTTGTTTAATAAAGAGATTTTATCCACTCAAACTGTAGCAGACCTTGTCTATTCTTCTTACGCACTTTTAAACGAATAATTTAAATGTTTACTATTAATGAGATCATCGAGTTGTAGTCGAACGAAGTCCGAACGAGGGCATTCAATATTTAACATTCAAACTGGTCTTATGTTTATATTGTGTTGTACGTATTTTATCGAACTAAACTTTGTTCTCATTTGATTATTATCTTAATTCACATCCTAACAAAGTCACCGCCCTGATAAATAAGGTGTGTGGCCGCTTTAATTTTCGATACAAAGAAATATTACACTGTTATGACCTAAAATAGTCGTACTTGTGTTATAATTCTGTGGGCAATACAATTCTAATGTCTAATAAAAACGTTTAATTATGAAAACACAAATACAATAATTAGAATAAAAAGTAAGTGAACGTCTTGTCAGTACAAAGCCCGTATGAGAGAGCCGGGCGCGCGAAAATGTGGTTTTAGGCGGTTTTAAAAACAATCGCTGACTACATACTTTAACCCGCACATGAACAATTATGATTCTAAAAACTTTCTTCATATACTGGCTTCATTTTGCTCGCAGCATGTATACATATACAAATTTTCATAAATAAAAGTTTTTCTAGATTGCTGAAAAATACATTCACGAAAATAATAAGTTTAAGTTTGCTATTATTGTAACAAATTAAAAAAATATATTTTATACTGACGTGGTACGTGGTTATAAGCGCTAATGTGTCTACTTTAATTTAAAAAAAAAACAGCTCGATAGCACAATTATTTTTAGAGATATAACGATGGAGACGTTAAAAAACATGTTACACAAACAAATCGATTTTTTAAAGTTTTTTCGAAATACAATAGTCTTTCACCACCAAAAAATGCCGTAAAAAGTGGTTTCGTGTACACGATCCCCTAATTAAAGAATTGCATCAAGTCTGGTTGGGTTCTACGCCAATTGTTTTTTTCTCACAACTAAGCGACTTAAGCTTCTCAATTGTAGTCGTCTAGTACGGTATCTGCCTATTTTAATTACTCGTGAATTCGTCATCAACAAGGCGCTGCGTATTTAGACTCAACAAAACGTGCTTTTCTTAGAAACTCAATTGTTACATATTTGGTTATTCAAAACACATTAAATTATTACGTAAATTCTTACACTTGTCTCAAAAGTTAATTTTATCCAACACCTACCTACTATTTGAAACAATAGACGAATGAACGCGTTACGGAAATTATTGATTTATTGACACTTTGGTGGAATTTACCGACACTTTTGCTGTCGCGACAAACTACTCAAATTCTTGTAACTCTGTCCAATATACGAGCGCATATACATTTCTAATGTTAAAACTGTACTTCTTCTCTAGAGTATTGAAAAACTTGTCTACGTCAACTAAATTAATTGTATACAATACTATAATAAAGCCGCACTTTCTTTACTGCTCTTCGCTGCTGTATATGATGGAAAAAACATCAATTACAAGTCTCCAAATAATGCAAAGCAAGGCAATGCGTATATAATTTTAAATTATCCTAAATATACTCCAATCAATCTCAAGTTAGACATGCTACAGTGGTTGAACATAAGTAATAGTTTAAAAGCACATTAGTATTTATTTATAAAATAGTTAATAATCAGCTTCCAGCTTACTTGAGAGATTTTATAAAATTCAACAGTGATATACATGCATATTATGAGACAAGGAACAAAAATAATATATACATTGACAAAACTAACTTGCATGGAACTATGAATACTTTATTCTTCAGAGGGTTTAACGATTTTAATAAATTACCCAACAATATTAAATCTAGCCGAAATGATTCTACATATTTTTAAAAGAGAATTGAGTTTATTTTTCAGAAGAGATTGTTTCACTTAGTTTATTTTCAAGGGTTTACTTTTATTTACTAGTAAATAAGAAAAAGAATGTAATCATCTAATCATATACAATAATTAGTAAGTTATACAGGGTGTCTCAGACATGACTCCCCAGGCCTATAACTTTGTTATTTTAAAAAATAACTATAATTAACTATCTATATTCGTAAATGGGAGCAAATTCTCTATAAGATGGGGAAAGAAAATGTTAGAAAATCTGTACTCATATTATGGCAGCGATATTCAACTTTTTTTTTCAAATTGCACACTATGCTTTTTTTCGGTCATTCTGATAGTACTCTTTATTGTCTTTATAACCATGTAAACCAATATGGGTCTTACATAAGAAAATTCTCGAAAAAAATACGATTGAAAGTTGAAGGCTAGGTTAGCCATGGAAACAACTGATTTTTGTAATTTGTACTTTTCAATGAAAACAATAGCGTAAATCCTACCCACAGAAGCCCTTGAATATCACACTGAGATGCAACGGTGTTAAGCGAAGTATTAGAATGTAATTGAACATATCCCAAAACAGCCACTGCATGAGCATCATCTGTAGCGATTCGTTTATTTAAATTTGGAATTCGATGCCAAGTTAATAAACGTTTTATGATCAGGATGTATTCTTTCCGGACACCTTTCTGCATATAACCTTGCTGCTCTTCTTGCATTCCTCTCGCATAAACCATAAATAAGGATCATATCAAGCTTTTCAGAATTAGTGTAATTCATTTCTAATATGATTTTAAACGAGAACATACAAATACAGAAAGAACACCTGTCATTCTTTTCAACGTAAATTGCAATTGCTTTACAGCTATACGCTATTGTTTTCATCGCCGACGAGTACAAATTACAAAAATCAGTTGCTTCCATGGCAAACCTAGACTTCAACCTTCATCGTATTTTTGTCGAGAATTTTCTTATGTAAGACCCATATTGGTTTACATGGTTATAAAGAGAATAAAGAGTACTATCAGAATGAGTGAAAAAAAGCATAGTGTGCAATTTGAAAAAAAAAGTTGAATATCGCTGTCTTAATATGAGTACAGATTTTCTAGCATTTTCTTTCCCCATCTTATAGAGAATTTGCTCCCATTTACTAATATATATATACAGGGTGATTCAAATTCGCGTGTATGCATGGGGATCTTGGAAACGGTAAGAGATAGAGAGTCGGTTAAATGGGGGCAAAGTTGCGTAATCAAAGGACCAACATTGTACATTTAAAAAATCTAGGCTAACTTATTCAGTTTTTTAAATATTTGAAAAAAACTAAAATTTTGGAGAATCGTTTTTATTTAATTTTGACCTTATTTGACGAGATATTGAAAAACGGAAAACACTTTCTCATGACTACTTTTTGTCCTCTATCGAATAGCTTAAATGGAACAAAAATTCCAGGTCCGTATTTAAGAAAATGAACTTGATGATGGCCCTGAAATACCGAAACGTTGCATCAAAAATGTATTTAAGCTATTCGATAGAGGACAAAAAGTGGCCATGAGAAAGAGTTTACCGTTTTCCAATACCTCCTCAAATAAAGTCAAAATTAAATAAAAACGATTCTCCAATATTTTAGTTTTTTTCAAATATTTAAAAAACTGAATAAGTTATCCTTGATTTTTTAAATGGACATTGTTAGTCCTTTGATTACGCAACTTTTCCCCCATTTAACCGACTCTCTATCTCTTACCGTTTCCAAGATCCCCATGCATACACGCGAATTTGAATCACCCTGTATAGTTTATTATAGTTAAAAATAACAAAGTTATAGGCCTGGAGAGTCATGTCTGAGACACCCTGTATATTAGATTTTATATTGCATAATTTTACTTAGTTTATTTTCAGGGGTTTACCTATATTAAATGATCACTAAACGGAACACTAATATTAAAACCGAACACTAAAGTAATTTACTTGTAACAGTTATGTATTTATTTATACGTGGGCCGCGCTTATCTGTTCAAGACTGACTGTGTTTGTATCGGTTGGGCTCTTATACCTGCGGCGACCTTTGACTCCAGAGTTGTGTGGATTTTTCTCGAATTTATTCGTCGGCTCGGGATCAGCTGACGCAGCGATGATGTCATTGCATATTTTGTCACACTGCCCCCTTCTTTAAGTCTGTTCTGTCCCAGAACAGGTTTTGACCCTTGATTCCTGAAGAACGGGATAGTAACACCGGAGTCCTTGAAGACTACCTCCAGCATGTTTCGTACGGTCCTCCAATCTAGCCGATCCAGCCCACAGCCGAGTTTGGGAACTGCCAACTTCTTAATGCCCCTAGCTAACAGGTCTTTCTTCAAATCCCATAGAGCATTCCAGAGGTCTCCATAATCCGGCTTCTGGTAATGGAACTGTTACGTAACCAAATAATAAATAAATCGTTGTTGATCTGGGAGATATAAAGCTTTGCCGACCGTGGGGTTCTGTCTTTCGAGTGCGTCTAGTCGCCCAAATTTCTTCTTAAATACGACCGCAATTCCTCTTCCTAAACGAAGGTCCTTGGATTCGCAGTGAGCTATCGAACAATCAGTAGGAACCTTGAAGAGATCTTGCTGTACTTCAGTCGTCACTCCAAATCGTGCTTTTCCGGTTCCGTCGCCATGAACTCTTCAAAAGTCGGTCGGCTTTCGGCAGGCTCTACTCTGTTGATAAGTTCTCTGCCCTCGTCTTCAACATCCGGGGCTCTGTTATTACTTCCTTCGTATGGTGCTAAACGATTGGAATGTACCACCTTTGGTTTTCCTGTGGGTTGTTTCTGAATGCGATAGATTACGTCATTTATTCGCTTCTTCACTTGATACGGACCTTCCCAATTCCGTTGTAGCTTCGGTGAGAAACCACGACGCCTCTGCGGGTTGTAGAGCCAAACCAAATCTCCAGGCTGAAATCCGCCTTCTTGGGTCCTTACGTCGTAGGAATTCTTCATCCGGTCGCTAGCGATCTGCGTATTTCCGCGGGCCCGATCGTGGATGTCATTCAACTTCAATTTCAATTTCGTGACGTAATCATTTCCTGCTACCTCTTGTTCCGCAGGCGGACTTCCAAATTCGAGGTCGCAGGGTAGTCGTATTTCGCGTCCAAACATCATGCAGGCCGGTGTTTGGCCAGTGGTTTCGTGAACTGCTGCGCGATTGGCCATCAAGAACAGATGCAAGTATTGATCCCAGTCTCGTTGATGGTCAGATACAACTTTGGCCAAATATTTGCCCATGGTCCGGTTCATTCACTCCACCATTCCATCGCATTGCGGATGTAACGGGGTAGTTCGGGTCTTATGGATACCCAATAATCGGCAAACATTTCCGAAGAGTGCAGATTCAAAATTGCGGCCTTGATCCGAATGTAGTTCCAAGGGTACACCAAAGCGGCTGAAGAACTCCTTAACTAGCACTTCGGCGACCGTCACGGCTTCCTGATTTGGTAGTGCATATGCTTTCGTCCATTTAGTGAAATAATCCATTGCTACCAGGATATACTTATTTCCCGTATCAGTCTCGGGAAACGGTCCAGCAATGTCTATGGCCACTCTCTCTAAGGGATTCCCCACGTTGTATTGTCTCATGGGTGCCCTTCTTTTTCCTAGCGGTCCATTACCTGCGGCACACAAGTCGCACTTGCGACACCATTCCTTAACGTCTTCTTTGCAGTTAACCCAATAGAATCTTTCTCTAACTTTCTCGAGAGTCTTTGTCACACCATAATGTCCTCCTGAGGTGCCATCGTGAAGATGTCTAAGCACTTCGGACACTCGGCTTCTCGGCACTACGAGCTGAAGCCTGACGGTATTTCCATCCTCGTTTTCCAGTTCTCGCTTCAGAAGTCCGTTTTCTATCTTCAAAGAGTCCCACTGGGTCCAATACGCCTTCAGGGTTCTATTAGAAGGGCTGATTCCCTGCCAGGTTGGTCTTTCATTCTTTCGTTTCCATTCAAGTACCATTTTCAGTTCGGGATCTTCCTCTTGCTTCCGTTGCAACTCTTCAGGCAACCAATGGTCGTTGACAATTGTGGTCCTGGAGACACAGCAAATCTTCTCTTCTAGTCGGGAGCAGTGAGGGCAGTCTGCTGGACATGGCCTTCTTGAAAGGGCATCGGCATTTCAATGACTAGTGCCCGCACGATGTTCCGTGTCAAAGTCGTACTCTTGTAGCCGTTCAATCCTTCTCGCGCCATGTCCTTCCGGATTACGGAACCGCAGAAGCCATTTCAACGCGGCATGGTCTGTGCAAAAACTTCCGCCCATACAAGTATTTGTAGAAGTGCTCTACAGACTTGACGACAGCCAACAACTCTTTTCTGGTTACGCAATAATTTCTTTCGGCTTTCGATAAGACCTTGCTAAAATAGCCGATAACCTTTTCATGCCCATCTTGTATTTGGGAAAGAACACTTCCAATGGCAAGGTTACTTGCATCCGTATCGAGTATAAACTTTCCATCCATCCGTGGGTAGTTTAATATCGGTGCTGTCACTAGAGCACGTTTCAGTTGTTGGAAAGCTGTCTCACAGTCTTCGCTCCAGATGTATTCGCGTCCATCTTCCGTCAGCCTTGTCAGTGGTTTCGCTATATTTGCGAATCCCGGAACAAAACGTCTGTAGTAGGTGCATAATCCAAGGAAACTTCGCACTTGGTGTTTATCCCTTGGTGTTGGCCATTCTTGCACCGCTCGGATTTTATCAGGGTCGGCTGCTACTCCATTTCGTGATACAACATGTCCAAGATAGTTAACTTCTTTTCTAAATATGTGGCACTTTTTCGGACTCAATTTCAAATTGGCTCCACGAAGTCTTTGGAACAGTTCCTTCAGGTTTGTCAGGTGTTCTTCAAATGACTTTCCAACCACAATCACGTCGTCCAGATACACCAGGCAGGTTTTCCAGGACAGTCCCCTCAAAATTGTTTCCATTAGGCGCTCGAAGGTGGCCGGAGCATTGCATAGGCCAAATGGCATGACTGTAAACTGCCATAATCCCGAACCGATGGTGAACGCAGTCTTCTCTCGGTCTTCAGGTTCCATTTCAACTTGCCAATAACCACTCTTCAAGTCCAGTGTCGAAAACCACCGTGAACCAGATAACGTGTCCAAGGTGTAATCAATACGCGGTAATGGATAACTGTCCTTCTTCGTGACCTCATTAAGCTGCCGGTAGTCTACACAGAAACGCGTTGATCCATCCTTCTTGCCAACCAGAACCACTGGTGATGCCCATGGGCTGTTTGATGGCTCAATGATCCCTTGCTTCTCCATGTCAGAAATAATCTTTTCCGCTTCCTCACGCTTCGCCCATGGAAGTCGTCTCGGATGTTGTCGTATGGGCCTGGACTCCCCGGTGTTAATCTTATGTCGTACCACATCTGTTCGTCCCTTTTCATCTTCATCAAGGGCAAAGACGTCTTGGTATTGGTTAATCAAGCTTCGCACCTTTCTCAATTCTGTTTCATTGAGATCTTCACACGAATTGGTTATCATATCAACACGTTCACCAGCATGTTGTTTGGAAGCTGGTCTTCGGGTTTCATTCATACACTCGGCTATTTGGGATACTGGTACACACTGTCCCACAAGGGTGTTCCTCTTCAACGTCACCGGCTCCATATTGACGTTCATAATCCTCACCGGTACTGTTTCTCCAACCTTGACCAGCGCTTTTCCTACCAGTATACCGCTGTGGACTTTCTTATCACAAATAGGTTCCATAATTCGTACACATCCCGCCCGAAGATCTCCATCCAGACCTGCCTTGACAATTCGTTCACTTCTAGCAGGCACCGTCACGTCTTCAGTTAACAGGACTCGTACTACCGGATCGTCCACCGGAATCTTCTCAAAAGGTCCATTCCCAGGATGAATTCGTCAGTGATATCAGCCACTAATACTTCATATACAAGCTTCTCGCTTCCAATACCGATGGTCATCTTCGCTATACCATGCGTCGTTATCACATCACCTGTCGCAGTCCGAAGCTGGGTATTCGTGGGTGACAGCTTCACGGATTTCATTCTGTAACGTTCTGGAATTTTCTAACATTTCCTGTTTTAGCTTACTACAATTTTCCAGAATTTTGTCTTCTAGGAATTTACTATTTTCGTCGATTTTGTTTAGCAGTACTTTAAAATCAATTCCGCTGCCTGGCATCTCGAAACTAAAGCTTTCTGGATCTTGGACCTCTTCTAACAATGCTTTTTTGAGGCGAACTTGCAATTCCTTTTTCGTTCCTGCCGTATCCAAATCCCTTTCTTCCAATTCTCTTCTCAAGTCAGTCACTTTTAACTCGTGAAGTAATTTCGTCGCCAGTTTACTTGTTTTAAAGCACTTAATTTTTAAGCAGTTCAACTGTCTTATTTAATTCACACCGAACACCGCACACCTGACGCCAATGTAACGTTTTTACGACGTTTATTCAAAATAAACTCGGTTCGTGGTGTAAATTGATTTATTAAACAACTTAAAGTACGAAATAATTATAAAGAACAACAATTAAACACTAACGTAAAACTAAACGGAACACTAATATTAAAACCGAACACTAAAGTAATTTATTTGTAACAGTTATGTATTTATTTATACGTGGGCCGCGCTTATCTGTTCAAGACTGACTGTGTTTGTATCGGTTGGGCTCTTATACCTGCGGCGACCTTTGACTCCAGAGTTGTGTGAATTTTTCTCGAATTTACTCATCGGCTCGGGATCAGCTGACGCAGCGATGATGTCATTGCATAGTTTGTTACAATATAAATGATGCTAGCAACATCCATAATCTTATTGTTGATGATTTTATAGTCGCTTACAAAAGATAAAGGATATTTTTATTAGATATTAATGTTTGGCGTTATATGTATAAAAATGATTAAATGTTCAAAGATAATCATTAATTTGTTAAAGGAGTTATGACAACGGGCTATTTTTTATTTTATGTGAATGCAAAACAAATTAATATTTTAAATATTTAGTTATTATGGATATTCTTTTTTTTTAAGTCGATATATTTCTGAATTAACTGAAAAAAATTAGAAACTTTTCATTAAAATGGATAAATGTCATCTTATTGTTAATATCAATACCGCACCCGACTGAAAATGAATGACAGCTTTGAAAGTTAACAAAACCAAATAATTAATGTAACATTTTGTAGAAAATCTCGTTTTATCTAAACAGCTATAAATTATACGGAGATTTTACAAGTTGCTACGTATAACCTGGCAAAATTTTTAGTTCCTCGTTTTCCAGAGTTTTTCTCCAACTGCTTTCTCTGGGAAATGTTGCGTTCCCTAATCCTCTTTTTCATTCATGACAAAATTTTCAATTAGTTTCATGGCAACTGGCCGGGCGGGAAATTTTAAGTAACTTAAAATTTCGTAATTATGTAGGTTAAACTAAACCATCCCTCATCCGGTTAAACAGATCTTAATTTGGTTTGATATTGTAATATTTCCTTTCTTGTATTGCCTTAGCCGTATACAGACACACAAACATCAATAACAATTAAAATTTGGTAAAATTAATATTCAGCTGCATACAAATCTACCATTTGTTTACCCTACAAGCGATCAGCTGATGGCCTGATGACGTCAGATGCGCCCGCCCTATTAGTTTTTGTTTATTGCTATCATGAACCATGGCTTACTAATTGCTGACGACATCATATAATCGGATTTTGTTTAAAAAAGGTATTGTTACTTCATTAAACCCCTACAAAGTATATAGTTTTAGAAAGTGCAAAAAATATGCGATTTAATCGTATCATGGCCAACTACGACTTATATTTAAAAAATACCAAGTTTACGTCATAATTCTTAAAATATGAAAATTATTAAATATTCGAATTTACTATCGTATTCTACTTGAAAAAGTGCCTGTTTAATGTTTTTACTGTTTTTTAATATCTTCAAAAACAAAGGAGTTATTTGAAGTTTTCAAAATGGCGAAATTTTGAATTTTGGCTTATAACTAAAAAATAACAAAAGATAGCGCAATTGTGTTTCGTGAACCTGAATCAGCATCGAAAAAGAGGCCTGGACTCCGACATCAATTTTTGTATATCTCCGATATTAAGGGTACTTTCCATTTAAAAAAATCGTAATGGTCCACCCTGCACAGTAATGGACTAGTTATACGAACTGATGGCAAGTTCCATAACGAAGAACTAAAGAAGTTTGCTTATGTACTGTAAAGCAAATGATGTCAACTTCGTGGAAAATAGCTTGTTTTAATAATCATTAATATTAATATAAAGAATATTTAAGAAAACGTATTTCTGGCAAGTTTTTTTCCTGAAAACAAATTGGATTTTACTTTCTAGATGGCCTTCCTATGTGAATAAATCTCACTCACATGTTTTATAATTTACTCAAACTTAGTTCGATTTGGTTTTTAGGACTCATTTTACATGAAGTATGAAATATTACTTTTCCCTTTAATTTTAAAAATATAATTCAGCCAAAAGTTTAAATTTAAATAGGAAGTCTAAATAAATCACTAATGTTTTATGTAAAATTTAAAATTAGTAAATATTTTCGTTCTGAATCAAATTTTGAAGATTTATATAAATGTCATGGTTTATTTCTGTAGTAGTTCTATCTTGTTGAAGTATGCCTATTTTTCAAAGTTAATCCATCAAAAATTAAACGTCGTGGGGATAACACTTATGGACACATACATTTTTAATCAAATTACTATTGAAAGTCTACAGTTAAATATGTATGTTCCAATTTTTCTCACATTGCATTGTTAAAGTCATCCTAACGTCATTTATATTTATTATTTATATAACTTTATTTATTATAAATATAACTTTACAATTTTGTGTGTATAGCTAAAATTCAGTAGAGCTACAACAATCAGAAATAGCTGAAGTGTTCATTAATTCACCAGCATTAACCGCAATTTCAAAGAATTCAAGTAATTCACAAACTTATTAAACTACAATGACTTTGAAAGTAATTTATCAGTAAAAAAATAAACACAAAAAATAAACTATTCGTCACTACTTCTTCCCTTTCTCGCCGAACGTTTAAAGGGGCGTCTCCATGGCCCGTGGATTGGAAATCAACGGGATGTTGATGTTGTTAATATTATTATTATTGTTGTTGTTATTGTTGCTGTTGTTGTTGTCGTTGTTGTTGTTGTTGTTGTTGTTGTGGTTGCTGCTCCTCCCAAAGGGAGCAAAATCTTGAGTTGCATCAATTATGTCTGGTGGTGCAGATGGCTGAGTATCAGTGATTGCTTCAACAGGAATCGGGGTTACTTGGTTAGGTTTTGCTTGATGTAAGACACTACCAAACATGCTACGAACCTGTGAATAAGTAATAAAAAAAAAACGTTAAATGGGGGTTTTAATAGCGCAGTGGAATTAGTGTTCTGATCCACAGTTGGGTTTCCATGGGTTAGAAGTTTCCAGTTAGTACGAGATGAATGAATGTGAGAATCGCACGCCATTAGAAAACATACAGGGTGATTTAAAAGGTGTGGACATAACTTTAGGGTTTGATTAGTTATACAATTTGGAGTAAAAAATAATAATATACCTATGTTCAATTATCAATGGTTACTAAGATAATGAGGAAAAACTAATTTAATTAGAATACAAATTCACTACACTAATTAACAGTAGAAACAATAAAAAAATAAGCATTATAAATTCATTATACCAATTAACAGTAGAAACAATAAAAAAATAAGCATTATAAATTCATTATACTAATTAACAGTAGAAACAATAAAAAACAAACAGAATTTACAAAAATTGTTCAAAATGGTTTCCATCACGTAGAATATAAGCTTCACATCGACGAACAATTGAATTATTTGCATTACGCAGCAGTTCGGGATTCTGGCGAATTTCTTCAGCAGTTTGTTGAATCCGATTTATATGACGTTCCCGACTTTCTATAGCGAGAGAATATACCTTTTCTTTTAAACAATCCCATAAATAAAAATCTAGTACAGTTAGGTCAGGTGAATGAGGCGAAAAACCAACTGAACCTCCACGTCCAATCCACCGTTGAGGGAATTGACCTGCAGTGTAAATGGGAGCCCCATCATGTTGAAACCACATGGCTCTTCGCAATGCCAGAGGTACATCTTCTAACAGAATAGGCAAAGTCTCTTGGAGAAACACTAAATAATTTGCGGCATTAAAACGATCTTGTATAATAAAAGGTCCAATTAAGTGTGCATCAATGATGCCAGTCCATACATTGACACTAAAGGGATGTTGGAATCTGGTTTCACGAATTTCACGTGGATTTTCTAATACCCATGTAGGCAGATTATAGTAGTTATTCACCCCATTTCGAGTAAACTGGGACTCATCAGTCCACAAAATGTGCCGCAAGAAAGCCGAAGTGTCATCAATAGCATTTAACAACCAACGACAAACATTTAGACGAGCAACACTGTCTCCTTCGCGTATATTTTGTACAGGTTGTAAATGAAATGGATAATAGCCTTCTGCATGTAGTGTACGCCATACTAAATTTTGTGACAAACCTAATTGGTGTGCAATTCTGCGGGTACCTACTTATCATAGGGTCAGCAGTTGCTGCGCGAATAATGTCATCTTGATTCGTAACATTTCTGATTCGACCAACATTATGATTATTAGTGAAATTCCTGAATTCATTAAGATTATTGTGAATTCTTATTAATACGCGATGATCCGGATCCGGATGTCTGCAATTTCGATATCGCTGACAATATTCTTCTGCTGCAGCTGCTGCATTTCCATTGCACAATCCGTAAATAAAATGCATATCAGCATATTCGCGATTGGTGTATTCCATTATTAACTCTTATTAATAATAAGAATTGAACCAACTTACTCACAAATTGTTTGATAGAAACCATTTGTTTTGTTTTATTATTCTTTTTAATGGTAGCTAACTTTTCTTCATTATCCCAGTAACCATTGAGAATTGGAAATTGGTATATTATTATTTTTTACTCCAAATTGTATAACTAATCAAACCCTAAAGTTATGTCCACACCTTTTAAATCGCCCTGTATAAACGTTTAGTTTAGAGGTAACTAAGTAAAATAATTTGAAACAGACTAATGATTCTAATTTATTACATTTACATTTACAATTAGGCGTTAATGATTTATTTTGTATATGGTTTAGAAATTTCATAAAGTCTAAATTAAGACTCAAAATTCTACTCACCGTTATAGCAGCTTGAGTAATTCCAATCAGTAAACCAACAATAATATCGTTAAGGTGATTTTCTCCATGAAGCCAGAAATCATAAATGCGACCACTGATTAAGTACAATAACACAATGGTTATAAATTGTTGAGAAGCGTGAATTCCAATCTGTACGTCAAAGTGGTCCAAGAAAAAGTACAAAAATGTCACACAGAATCCATAAATTGTGGATCTGTAAGAAGGAAATGACGTACGAAGACTTTTTTCCAATTGTTGCAAAGATTCCGAAGAAATAGCTTGGTGATCGCAATAAAATGACTTCATATGTTGGCTGCTGAAGAAGTAGGGGCGCAAGACGCCGGAACATAGTTTCAAAAGGTCGATTGTAATAGAAACACAAAGTATGTGTATTCCCAAAATCCCTATGGGATGTAAAAACGAAAAAATTAAAATAGTTCTAAGGTTATTATTGTTGTATTATAAGTGGAGGTGTAACAGTATGGCGTTCCAAGCATATGGGGTGCATGTAATCATTTCCTGGCTTTAAATAGGCAGTTTAACATTAAAATCAATATCTTATAGATTTGCAGTTTCTAGAAATTGAAAATTTTATGTTTCCCGTGCTTTCCGCAAATTCGGCACACAAATTCACTAACTGATGCATCTGGACTTAATTGCTCAAACAACGGTTATTTTGAAGGGGGGTTACAAAATATCACAATGTTCCTTTCCACTATATTTTTAAATGTTTTTATGGACGGATACTTAACTGTAACGTCAGTTATACAGTGACCGGCAAAAAGTTTGCAACATATGGGAAAAATTTTACTATTAGAGTATTCAAAAATCTTTTCTGGGGGATCGGTTCTGCATGTCCGGTAACCTAAAAATCGAATTTGAGATATGTCACGTTACCACTAGTATGGCGGTAAATTTAAAAAAATCACCGTGAAGTCGCAAGAAGCCGGGTTAGATGACAAAATATTCAAGACAATTTTGAAAAAGTTGCTTAGAATTGAATTTTAGGCCCATATGCAAAATTTAAAGTATTTATTTAAAAAGTTGAAAATCGCAATTTTTCTTGAATATTTTTTTATTTCTTTACAAATACCCAAATGTTTCCTTTCAAATAGCCTGACTGAAGTGAAACCTATGTACTTGGATAACAGTGGAAGAACTTACTCTATTTTTCCATAATTGACGGACCTAAATCTAAAAAACAGGTTTTCGCTAGGACGCTCACTGTTGCAATGGTTTGTATCTGAAAATTGTTTCAAAAGTTTAGAAATATTTTTATGCTGGAGCACTTAGAAAAGATCATTTTTCTCGGTAATAATCAAGTTTCACCACTAAATGTGAATAAACCTCCCTGAAATATTACAGAAAGAAAAAGAACAAGAAAAATTATGCAATAAAGGTGGTTTTTAGTGTATTGGCCATTTTATTCTTCTTTGTTTTATAAATTGATTAACTTTGACCATAATCAAGAAAATTGAGCTTTTATATGTGTTCTAGCATAAAAATATTGGTAAAAGTTTTCCATAGCTGTTAGATACAAACCATTGCAACAGCGAGTGTCCTATCGAAAACCTACTTTTTACATTTAAGTCTGTTAATTATGGAAAAAACGAGGAAGTTCTTTCACTGTTATCTAAATACCTAGGTTTCACTTCAATCGAGCTATTTAAAAGGAAAAGATTGGGTATTTGTAAAGATATAAAAAAATATTCAAAAAAAATTGCGATTTTCAACTATTTTAAGTAAATGCTTGAAATTTTGCATATGGCCCTAAAATTCAATTCTAAGCAACTTTTTCAAATAGTTTTCTTCAATATTTTGTCATCTAACCCGACTTCTTCCGACTTCACGGTGATTTTTTAAAATTTGCCGTCATACCAGTGGTCACGTGACATATCTCAAATTTGATTTTTAGGTTACCGGACATGCAGAACCGATCCCCCAGAAAAGTTTTTTCGATACTCCAATAATAATTTTTTTTTCCATATGTTGCGAACTTTTTGCCCGTCACTGTACATATATTGATTGACTGTTAACGATGGAATTTTTTTAGTAACTGTAAGTGTAACTTACAAAATAAAATGGAAACACGGACGTGATAAAATTATCAAAAACGATAAATTTTCACTTACAGCCTTCGGTTTAACAAAGCAATGCTCAAAAGTGATAAAACTGGTAATTTCCACTGTTCTTGTAAATCGTTAGTGTGTCGATTAATTACTTAATTATATGACAAACATTTTAATGAATTGATTTATTTTATAAGTTCACTAAAACAGATATACAAATAAAGCTTTGCAGGATTTCTGGAAGTAAGATAAATTTACTTTTACTTTAGATATTCATGGAATATAATCCATATTTCTTGGTATGATAATTTAGTTTCAACTTTATTTACACCAATTTTGAAATTGACCTTGTGGTCATAGTAGAAGTAGTGTTTCCAGTTATTTATATCGTAACAATGGCGAGTTACTGTTAGATGAAAATAGCCATTTTAAACTGAAGCCAACTTTCATTTCTTTTGTCTGTTCAAAAAATTGAAAATAAAAAACAATCTGTGTATTTTACATAAAAAATGTCTGTATTACTGTTAGACTTTTTTATTTACAAATTTAAATTAACTTTACAGATATAAGTATTTCAATATCTGTTTTTTCAGGTATATATTATTCAAACACAGGGTATAATAAAAAATAGGTCACCTCATTTATTACCATTATTTTTTAATCAAGAGTATCATCCGCGAAAAGCGCATTTTATATTTTTGCAGTATGAAGCACAAACGTAAACATGTTAGAACAAGAAGCGATAAGGAACAGATATAAAGGAGAAATAGAAAGAAGCTCATTGTAAAGGAAGAAACAAGTGATAATATAAGAGCTATAGAAATAGGTGAAAGACATAATCCAGTAATCAGCAGAACAGGTATTAGAACCAAAAGAAGAACAGAGAATGGTATGACAAGGAATGCGAAAATATAATTGAAGCAAGAAAAAAGGCGAGACTTGAAAGTGATGGAAAACACAACGACAGAGACGAGAACAGAGTATGAAAAAAAGAAGGAAAGCCAAGAATATAAGCAGACGAAAGAAAAAGAAACAGGAAACTGAAACAAATAGAGAGTTTAGAAAAATTCCACAACAGCAAGGAGATACTTTTTTTACCGTTTAAGTAAGAAAGGCGACCTCATAGGAGGAAAAGATGAAATTCTAAAACGAAAGAAGAACAAATGGAAACACCAAGTTTAGAAAACATAATTAAAATTATCAAAAACTTAAAGGACCACAAAAGACCAGGCAAGGACAATATACAAGCGGAGCTAATAAAAAATAGGGGAGAGAGATTATAACAGCAGATATATAAACTAATAGAGAAGATATGGCAGAATAATAAAATGACCAAGGAGTGGTAAGACGCAATTATATGCCCAATATACAGGGTGTTTTAAAACAACGTTTAAAGATCCCAAGGGTATGCAGTATGGTCGAAAATAAGGCAAAAAGCCCCAATACACACTCGTGTGTCCGCAAATCAACCGTTTACGAGATAATAGCGATTTTATTGCAATAGTAGTATAAATTTGTTTTGGGGTTTTTAAGGTGTTATTGTATTTTACAATAAAAAAGATTACAACTAACTAAGATGTTCAAAATGCCGTCCTTCCATATCGACACAGGATCTACATCTTCGTTCAAAGGAAGGCCGCACTTTTTCAAAAAACCCGGGTTTTGCTCGAATTATCTGGGAACAGTGTTCTATTCGTTGGCGCAAATCTGGAAGATCGTTTACAGGAAATGCATTGTTCAGATGTTCTCTAACAGCAAGCGTAAAATGCGGTGTAGCTCCATCTTGCATAAACCAGAGATGAGCCTCTGATTTAAAGGTAATTCTTCCAAAAGTCCAGGTATAGTCAATCTCAAAGCCTTATCTTACAGTCCATTTCTGAACATAGGCTTCTCTCATTTCTCTCCATTTACTTCTATTCTGCGCTTGTCGTGTCCAGCTTAGTCCTGCAGTCAGTTTTAAGTCATCTGTCCAGCGCATTTGTGGCCGTCCTCTTGTTCTTTTTCCCAAGTATGGTCGCCAGTGTAGTAATATTTGGGTCCATCTTCCATCTTGGCATCTGGCTATATGGCCGGCATAATTCCATTTTAATGTGGCTATCGTCTCGGCTACATCTTTAACCTTTGTAGCACTTCGGATCCATATATTACTCTTTCTGTCCTTCAGTGATATCCCCAACATCTGTCGTTCCATGGATCTCTGAGTTGTGGCTATTTTATTCATTGACTTTTTTGTTATTGTCCATGTTTGACATCCGTATGTCGATATCGGGAGAATACACTCGTCAAATAATCGTGTTCTAAGTTTTAGAGGGATATTTTTGTTTTTAAGTATTTGTCCCATCTTTCCGAAGGCTACCCACGCCAACCTTCTTCTTCGAAATATTTCGGTCGTCTGGTTTTCTTTGCCTAATTTTATTTGATGTCCCAGGTATGTGTAGCTGTCGACGTTTTCGATTTGAGTGTTTTTGAGAGTAATTTGGGGGTCCGTCTTGCACATCACCTTCGTTTTGCTCAAATTCATTTTTAGTACGATTTTGTTTACTGTTGCATCTAGTTCTTCCAGAATTTGCTGTAATTCTTCTGGACTTTCTGTGATAAGGACTATATCGTCGGCAAAACGTAGGTGGTTTAGTCGCTTACCGTCTACTAGTATACCCCTATTTTGCCATTGCAGATGTTTAAAAGCTTCCTCGAGGGCTAAGTTAAATAGTTTGGGTGATATAGTGTCCCCTTGTCTGATCCCTCGCTCGATATTTATTTCGTTAGTATTTTCATGTAATTTGATCGTCGATGTTGCTTTCTTATATATATGGTTTATTAGTTGGGTATATCTGTGATCAATTCTTGCATTTTATAGGCTGTTTATGATTATCCAATGTTCTACGGAATCGAATGCTTTATAGAAATCTACGAAAGCAAAGCAAATGTTAAGATGATACTCTGTTGTTTTTTCTGTAAGTATTCTCATACTGAGGAGGTGGTCACATGTACTGTAATTCTTCCTGAATGCAGCTTGTTCTACAGGCTGATATTCATCTAGTTTATTTGTAAGCCGGTTAGTTAGTACCTTTGTAAGGAGTTTATAAATTTGTGACAGTAGACTAATCGGCCTGTAGTTTTCCAAATTTGCACGATCTCCTTTCTTATATAAGAGAATTACAATTGCCTTGTTCCAAGTTTCCGGTATCTTTCCTTCTTTTATGCATTCATTAAACAATTGACATAGTTTTTGGATAATCTCTTCGCCCCCTTCCTTCAACATCTCTATGGTTATACGGTCTTCTCCGGGTGCCTTATTGTTTTTCATGGCGTTCAATGCTACTTTCACTTCTTCTTTATTTATATCCGGTATGTCCTCTGATCCCACGTTTAGTACCTTTGTTTTACATGATTTATATTCTGGATCTTCATTTAGTTGAGAAGTGTACATGTCTTTGTAAAAATTTTCCGTAATTTCCATTATTTTTTGTCTGTCTCTTGTCTCTTCTCCGTTTTTATCTTTTAAGTTTATGATTTGTGGTTTACCTTCCGATTTTCTCAAACATTTTAAATTTCTATTTTCTTCGATGGCTTTTTCTATCTCTGATTCGTAATATTTTTGTAAGTCTTTTCTTATCAATTGTCTTGTTTCTTTGGAAATTTTTCTGAGTTCTTCTGTTTGAGTTTCTCTGGATAGTTTATTTCTCTGTTTTATTTTATCTCTTGTTATCTTGCTTAATTTTTCTGTTTTCATGTTTTCTTTCTTTGCTACTTTCTGCGCAGCTTCTTCCAATGAAGTTGTTATATTCTTTGCTAGGTCTTCTAGATTTGGGGAGTTTGTTCTACTTTCGTGTTGTGTTAGATTGCATTGTAGTTCTTCTCTGTATCTTTCTCCGTTTTCTTTCAGTTTCCTTATGTCTATTTTTACGTGTTTTTTCTTTTGTTTTTGTAAGGGTCTTGAGCGGTGTTTTATTTCTATTTTGGCTCTTATTATTCTATGGTCGCTAGATATTCTAAATGAATTTAGAACGCTGATATCTTTTACTATTTGTTTTTGATCTGATATGATATAGTCTATTTCGTTTTTTGTCTGACCATCCGGACTGACCCACGTCCATCTTCTCTGTTTCTTCTTTTTGAAGAACGAATTCATTGCATATAAGTGTTTTTCGGATAGAAACTCGAGAAGTAATGATCCTCTTTCATTTCTTTGGTCAAAACTAAATTTACCAATATTTTCCTCTGTTTCGTCTTGGTTTTTCCCCAGCTTAGCGTTGAAGTCGCCCATAATAATTAAATAGGTGCTTTTGTTTTTATTTATACTTCTTGATATATCCTCGTAAAATGCTTCGACTTCTTCATCTGAATATGACGATGTTGGTGCATAACATTGGACGCATTTCACTGTGTGTTTGTTAGAAATTTTCAATGTTATGGAAGCTACTCTGTCCGATACACTATCATATTCTGTAACATACGGTGCAATTTTTTTGTTTATCATAAAGCCTATTCCCCGTTGGCTTTCATTTTCCGAGCCTCGATAATACAGGGTATGGCCTGATTCTAGGGTGATGCAGTACTCACCTCGTCTTCTTGTTTCACATAGTCCAACTATATCCCATGTGATCTTTTCGAGTTGTTGTTCTAAGTCGTATAGATCTCCTTCCTTCATTAGAGTTTGTACATTTATCGTTGCCATTGTCAATTTCATGATATTTTGACAGCCTGTTCTAGTCCGGTGATTCTTAGCACCCCTCACCTGTTCGCTATTCCGACCGCTGTCTTGGTTGGGAGCTTGCAGGTCGCCGGAGACTTGGGGCCATTTCAAGTTTCTTCTAATCACATGGAGAGTTTGAGGTTTTAGGATTTAAAACGCCACGCTATCCTACTGCGGGTTGGCGAGTTGGTGGAGGGGGGATAGGGGTTGTTAATGTGAGGCATGGGTAGGAATAAGGGTTAGGACCTGACTCCCCTCGGATAGGAGTTAAGAGAAAGTCAGTGCTCGCGTGGGCAGGGTTGCATCCCTGAAGTAGACCTACCTTCGCCGGGATCGCGAAAAGTGCCTACCCGCTACCAGGTATAGTATTGTCCTAGAAATCGAGGTATGCAGGACCTGTTAAGCGTTGTGGTAAAACAACCGGTCCCCTATCATGCCTAACCAGATATTTACACTGAAACGTTGCTGATGTCTGGATTCAACGATAGCTTGAGGATTCTCGTCAGACCAAACGTGATTGTTGTGGAAATTAAATATTCCATCTTCAGTAAAACCGGCTTCATCAGTAAAAATGATGCTAGCAATGAAGTCTGGCCGTTCAGCAGCTTCTCGTAAAAACCACTCACAGAATGTCCTTCTCGCTTGATAATCCGAAACAGTAAGGGCTTATACCCGTTGGATATGGTAGGGGTATAGGAGCTGCTCACGAAGAGTTCTCTAAAAAAGATAGCTGCTTATACCCACTTGTGCCGACATTCTTCTAACACTTGTTTCGGGATTTTCATCAACAACATTCAAAATTTGTTCTCTACCTCCGGCGTATACGGGTGATCGATTTAACTGGAGAAATGAGTTTTTCTGGGAAACGGCAGAGAAAAATAAATTATTTTCAAAAGTATTACATTTTTACTTACTTTTACTAGAAGGTAGGGTAGAAATACAAAAGTTATCTTTACGACGCTAGGCGTCGAGAACGCTTCAAAAAATTTTCTTTCGACAACATACACATTTTATTATGTTGCTGCAAAGATCCCTTAATTTTGAATATTTTTTCTACATTTGTTATGTTTACATTATTTAGAAAGTTATGGGCAATTTTTAAATCGTTACTTTGGTAATAAGATACCATCTTAAAAATACGTAAACCTATTAAATGACACCTTATATTTTAAAAGCTTTGCGGTAATCCTCCAATGCAAGTAAAAAATGAAAAGCAATTGTCAAATTTTTATCTGTTGTGATAGTTTCTTGCTTCACATTTCTAATAAATATCTAGTAAATTCTATTCGTCGAACTTTATTATTTTTCTAATAAATGCAAGAAGGCTGCGCAAAAAGCAATATTTGTTTTGATATGACATATAAATGAGAAGTGTCAGAATATTGGAGATTGTAATAATCATTATAGAGTTCATAGCATTAATTTTTTAAGTGCTGTGATCGTCCATTAGTGGTAGTTACTGAAAAGTAGCAATAGTAAAATGTTTTCCCACGACGAAAAAGTGCTGTTAATTTACGGAGAAGCCCGGAAAAATGCAT
This sequence comes from Melanotus villosus, assembly GCA_963082815.1. NCBI lineage: Eukaryota > Metazoa > Arthropoda > Insecta > Coleoptera > Elateridae > Melanotus > Melanotus villosus. The sequence continues at coordinate 19,084,850 of OY720427.1, forward strand.
TACGAGCAAGAAGATTATACGCACTGAGATATCCCGAAAGGAATCTTCCAAATCACCAAATATTTTCCAAATTGGAGAATGTTCTTCGTCAGAATAGTACATTATTTGTATTTAACAGGGTGAGACAAAGAACTGCAACTACTGATCAAAATGTGGCACGTATATTAAACTATTTTCAAAATCATCCTAAAGTGTCGATTAGAGAGGCATCGAGAGAGTTAAATTTGACGTATAATTTAATTCAACGAGTTTTAAAAATTAACTAATTTCACGATTATAAAATACTGAATGTGCAAGAGTTACGTCCTAGAGATTTTGAACGGCGAGAAAATTTTATTACTCAGTTCTTAGTTGCATTACATGATGATCCTTTTAATAACATTTTGTGGACAGACGAAAGTCATTTTATTAGTAATGGCATTCCAAACCGGAAAAATACTCATCATTGGTCGGACGAAAACCCACATAATACAAGAGAAGTTAAGTCAATGTATGGTGTGGAATTGTAGGGCGCCACTTAATAGGTCCATATTTTTATGATGGTGTCGTAACGGGGCAAAGATATTGTAATTTTCTTGCAAATGAAATTCTTATTCTTCTACAAAATGTGCCTCTTCAAATTAGGAGATACCTGTGGTTTCAACAGGACGGAGCGCCTTACCATAATGCTGCTGTTCAAAACTATTTAAATTTGCATTTTGAAAATAAGTGGCTAGGGACTAATGGCCCGTTACAGTTTTCTTCAAGATCCCTAGATCTAACCCCTCTTGATTTTTTCTTGTGGGAGCCCTAAAAAATAAGATGTATAAAACCAAAGATCAAATAATATGTTGTCTTTGATAAAACTAAAACAAACAGTATTGACCATTTGAAGCAGAAGACCACCGTTGCTTGTACTGAAATACGTGGCAATATTTTAATAAAAGTAACGTCCAATGAACTGAGAAAACGTTACGAATTGTGTTTAAATAACAATTGTGCTCACATTGAACACTTATTAAATCATTAAGTTTTGAGTTTATTTACTTTTGTTATTCTGTTTACTTAGTTGTTCCCTTTATGTTTACTTATTTCAGTTAACTTTTTATATTGTTGTGGTTTCCCTTATGATGGGTATGTTGTATGTAATTCTTACAAATTAATTTTAATTGTTGTATAAACAGTTGTATTATTGTATAGTTTATAAGAAATACACTTTTTATAGAACCATACTAATTGATACATTGAACTAGCAAGAGCATTGCAAAAGATCTATATAGGTGACTATGCCGTTGCAATAATTACGAGATATTCACCAGGGAATTGCCCATAACTTTCTAAATAATGTAAACATAACAAAATGTTATATAGAAAAAATAGTCCAAATTAAGGGATCTTTACAGCGACATAATAAAAAATGTATGTTGCTGAAAGAAAATTTTTTGAAGCGTCACGACGCCTAGCGGCACGACGCCTAGCGTCGTAAAGATAATTTCTGTATTTCTACCCTACCTTCCAGTAAAAGTAAGTAAAAATGTAATACTTTTTAAAATAATTTATTTTTCTCGGCCGTTTCCCAGAAAAACTCATTTCTCCAGTTAAATCGATCACCCTGTACATGCTGATCTCTGCCGTCCAGTATCATAAGACCTTTTCTGAAACGAATCAGTTTCTCTTAGTCATTGAAACACCGCCTGAAACATCACATGCGAAGGTTTTTAAAGCATTCCCATTGGCACGACCGTACATAAACACCATATCGCTCATTTCAGCATTTGAATACGCAACAAATTGCACAAAAATTCAAATTAAGCTGTCATAAAACAACCCCAACTCTGCCCAGCAAACAAAACCGATAAGCACATGTTTACTGGCAAGAAATTACAAACTGGTCGAAACAACATCCAGGGCCCGTTGTAACAGTTTATCAAATAGGAGAACTTTTTGGGGAGGCTTATATGAGAACTGCAGCTGTGGAGACGGCGGTTAATGGCTTTTTGAAAACAGGTCTTTTTCCTGTCAATCGTGGCATTTTCAGACAGGAAGAATTAATAGCTGAATCATTAAATGCAAATGATTTGGTATCAGAAGTACTTTCAATTCCACAGCCTGATGAAATTTCCGTATCAGAGAAAAAAGCAGAAGCAGAAGTGGAAGTAGCTCGTCCTTCAACCTCTTCAAATTTGGTGCTGCCTTCCGACTTGCTACCTATCCCAAAATTAGGTGAGAATATAGCGAAAAAGGAAAGATCTAATACAGGAAAAGCTGCTATTGTCACTAGCTCACCATACAAAGAAGAATTGGAAACAAGCCCCACTAAAAAGAATAGTCCTTCCACATCTGGAGCAACAAGAAACATCTTGTCTACTGGTAAACCGATAAAATTAAAACAGCCAACGAGGAGCTCCGAAAAATTGAAGAAAAATAGAATAAAAAACCAAAACTTTTGCTACCCTAAAAGGGAAAAACTACAAAATAACCGAGGTAGCACTCGGACACGCTACCGACAGCCAGTGGGAAAAGGTCGGGGTTCTTAACGCGCTGAAAATAAATGAAAGGGCGCCAATCAGTTAGGAGCGTGTCCTTCAGAGGAACCAAGCAGCAACTGATAACTGACTTCCTGAAAATTTCTTCAAAGTACAAACCCAATAAAGGACTCTCAGCTCGTTCAAATATTTAATAAAGAAATAATTAATAAGTAAATGTATATATAGACAGGTACCAGACAAACCAGTTAAATATACAGGGTGTCAACGAAACCTGGGGCACCCCCATAAATTTTTTATTTTTTAAGATATCTAAATGAAATTTGGTATATGTAATATACTCTTTAAACGGCATTTGTTGACATATGAAACAAGTTTCTGTCACTTCCGGTTTAGCCGGAATTGACATCAACTTTGTTATTTCAAATGGAACACCCTATATATTTATACATTTTTGGAATCTCCATTCAATTTTACGTATGTTAGTATCAAGTTCGATACATTTTGATGACAAAGTAATTTTTTGCAGAAGTTAATCTAGAGTGCCATGACTTACGCAAAATGAAAGTCAAGGTGCCCCAACACTCGAGACAAATTGTTTTAGAACTTTAACTATTTTAGTTGCTGTATTAGAATGGCCTAAAGTTGGCAAAAATGCTTTTTCGAGAATAACTCTATTTTTTCAAATGGCACTAGGGTGGGACACTAGGATATTAAAAAGGAGCGTTTTTCAAGGATTTTATTGATACCCATAACGCGGGATTAATATGAAAATTTAATTCGGAATAACACTCTCCGTTCAAAAAAAACGTATTTTGGACATTTAAATCTAGATACTGGGTTTTAAAACAAGTGAAACAAATGAAATGCACAGAAAAAAGACAGACTTGCCACAGTTGAAGTGCTAAAATAATTTGTTTTGAGTGTCGTAGCACCCTGACTTCCATATTACGCAGGTCATGGCATCCTAGATTAATAAATAAACTCTTCTGCAAGTATTTACTTTGTCATAAAAATGTTTCAAACTTGATACTACCATACGTAAAATTAAATGGAGATTCCAAAAATGTATAAATATACGGGGTGTTCCATTTAAAATAACAAAGTTGATGTCAATTCCGGCGAAACCGGAAGTGACAGAAACTTGTTTCCTATGTCAACAAATACCATTTAAAGAGTATATTACATATGCCAAATTTTATTTAGACATCTTAAAGAATAAAAAATTTATGGGGGTGCCCCAGGTTTCGTTGACACCCGGTATAGTATATATAGGAATAGTAAATATAAATAACACATAAATATATAACATATAAATATATAACAAAGAAATATATAAAGAATAAATATATATAACGAATAAATATATATAACGAATAAATACGTAACCTATAAATGTAGCAAATAGATACAATAAAGTCGAGGCGGCTGATTAACCTACCCGATACCGGAAATAGAACGGGGCAAATAAATATTGAAATTAGTTGAAGACTAATCAGCAATCATCAAAATTATTAAACGGTTGGTTAAACAATTAACCTTAAACTCAAAGTTACAACGTAGGGACAAAATGAATGAATACAAATGAATTATCGAGGTAACTTCCGTGTCGCAAGATAAATAATCTCGAAACGTTGGTAATCGTAAGATATAGGCCTGCATCTAACGCTAGTTCAAAATCGCGTACCATACACTTATGTAAAAATGGACTAATTGGTCGCCATCATTTGCAACTAAACACAGTACTTGCGTCACGCTAAAATTCAGTTTCACGACAACTCAAGTGTCTGGAATAATAATAACAAAAGGTAGATAAACTTTAAGAGATATACAGCATAAATTGAATGATAACGATTACGTTAATGCAAACTGACTAAAAGCAAAGTTAAAACAAAGGATGTACTTTAATAATATAAGTGATATTAATACGAAATAATTAAAGCAAAGTTGAGATAAAAAAATGCATTCCAATAATACAAATGATATTGAGATAAATTGATTAAAGCAAAGTTAAAACAAAGAATACGAAGGTATCCTACCTACTTAATGTTACACAAAAATAATCTGTAGGGTGACCTGAATTTACAGGATACAAACTTCAAAGATTTTATGACGAATCAACATAAATCAAAAGCCTTCGGACGAAGGAAAATATATCAAGTCTACCTTACAGGTCAAACGGAAAACCACCAATATGGCAGGAGCTCTTCGCAGCCTAGAATCGAACTAGGAAAATGCAGGATTCTAAAATCAGTCCTCGACAGGAACAAACAGGAACATCAATTGCAGCTTTCTAACAAACTCGGCACCATGTCCAATATGACTCGAAAGAGTAAACCATCCAGGGTTCTTTACAAGCTGGAGCGGAACATAACCACACAAAATAGATACCAAAAACGTGGCGTATAAATTCCAATATAAATCCGGCGTAAATTCTACATCAATCCTAGCGTAAATTCTATCGTAAATCCGGCGTAAATTGGGCTTGTAAGGTCTTAAAGCCCACGAGTTGAAGGTAAAGATATCAGACGAATATAACCGCAAAAGGCGTTTAAGTTCTAGAAAATCTCAAATATCCAAAAATAGCTGTCAATAACACTTGACCACAAACTACATAAATTCTAGAACTTCATAAATGGGTTTTTAGAACCTCGATGACCCATTAAAAATGTATCTTCACAAAGATAATTAAATGGTCTCAAAACCCTTACGTCTGTCTGTACTCTTTCAACGTTCAAACAGGAAAGAAAAAGTCAATCGGCTAACTCCCTAGATTTCAGGAAAAGAAACTAAAAATCCCTAGCTATACTACCAAGGTTATAAGATATACTATGTTTCAAAGCCAATAGCCGTGAAATTCTATGTAAAGCCTAACCGGAATTGTTGAAATGTTACAAAGGTAGAAAAACCTGTAACACTTTCTTCATTAGGCTCCGAAGTTGAAATAATTTTAGATGGTGGTGGTGAGTCACCATTTACTGAAGATGAAGATGGTGCAGCTTGCATCTTCCGCAACACTCTTTTTTCCGAAAATTCTTCCGGCGAGGAATGGATTCGTTAGCTTATGTGTACGAAATGGGCTCACGCTCAGTGTGCGGAAGACTCTGGCAAAAACTACATTTGTGATTTTTGCAAATAAAACCTACCTATTTGTAACTTTGTATTAAAAAACACATTCTGAATAAAGATTGTATTAATTTCCAGCTTCAAGAACTCATTTACAACGCTTACATGCACATCCAATATTTGGCTATACCACGACCCCATATTGGGAAAGCTGTATGCCTAATATGGGATTTGCAGTAAACGTGATGAGACAGTGTATTTGGTCTTAAATACAAATAAATTATCAGTTTCGGATATATCACCTAAATACATGAAATGATCTATTTGTAGACGCGTTTACAGTTGATTACAGCAAATATTTCTATACGTTTTTTGAAACTTAAGAAAAGTACCCCATATTTGGCGACTTTCCTCTATACTATAAACAAGGGTACGACATACTGAAAAGGTCAGAACTTTTAGAAGCCATGAAGGAATTAGGAATTCCGAATAAGATGGTGAGGCAGGTGAAAATGACACTAGAAGAAACAGGGAACCAAGTACGAGTACAAGGGGATGTATCAGAAAGTTTTAGAACAAACAGTGGTGTAAGACAAGGGGCCCCACTCTCAGCAATCCTCTTCAATTTAGTACTGAAAAAGATCATAAGAGAAAGCAAAATAAACAGAGGTTCTGGAAGGGCCATTTCGCAATTATAAAAATAATAACAAAAAAGGAGAAACCAGTTTTTATTTACACCATGCATATTTGTTACCTTCTATTACACGTTATTAATAACTGATGAAAATGGACAATATTTACATAAAATATCGCTAAAATCACATAATTTTGTATCTAATATAAAAAATAAAAACCAGTACCTAACGTATTTCTCCAATAATTAAGTTATTATTTCCGGTAAAATCGGAAGTAATGTAATTTAACTTAAATTATAGATCTGTTATTGTAATTTCACTGATGACGTTTGACCCAAGCGAAACTTAGAATTTTCGGCGAAACCGGAGGTAGTATAATTTGACTTAATTTTTGGTTTGACTTTGATTGACCACGTGATCTAGTTTTATGTTTCCTAAAATTTATGAAGTATTAGTTTTGGAGCGGACAGGCCGTATAACTTATGGCGCTATTTAAAAAAACGAAAAGGGAGATAAGATCCTGAAAAAACGGAGGTGTAAAATTTCTACCGATGCTACAAGGACAAGGCAACATCTGTCGGAATTAAATTTATAATATTTTATTCAAATCTTGATAAAATCAACACATATTTATGCTTAGGAAACCATAATTATTACATTCTCTATATACTTACAAATATGTAACAGCAGTTTACTCATGACCTTCTTCGCCTTACGTTTTTCAATTATCCCTTTAAGTAAAATCACCAGGCTGGACACAGCAAAAGTAAACGCAATTAACCCGTAAGCGAATACACAGTTTGATTCAGTAGGAGGGCTAGCGTAATAAGTCGTGTCGTTGCAATACTTGGACGCGTCCATCTTATAAACTTTAACAGCATCCGTGTATCTAATCGAAGTAAAATAGTGTATTTACAATAATTGATTTACAATTTCGAAAAGGTTTACCTAATGATGATAAATACCGCAATGCAAATCATCGTCAGTATGACATCTATGAACATAAATACTACGTCGCACAAAAAATTAAAGTTCCTCTCTCGTTCAACCCCGGTTTCCCTTACAACGTCGGCGTACGATGGAACTATTCATGATTATAGATAATAAAAAAATTGTTGTTTATTTAAAGAGTTTACTTACGCATTTCTTCTCGTTCGTTTTCCATTTCTTGAGTTTTTTTTTAATGTTACTCAAAATCACAAGTGAGCACTAATGTTATTCTGTTGCAGTTCAATTAAAGACTGCTTGCTAGTTGGTTAGCTAATTAATATTATCCCCACTATGTAAGAAACCTATATACAGGAGCAAAGGTGACAATAATGGAGTATAGGTGGGATGGCTATTGGAGATATGTATACTTATTTAAAAAAGAAGTTTCGAATTGATAACTTTGATAGCCATTTTAGTTAGTAATGCTAACGCTTTTATGTTTACTTTGAACGTTTTTTTATCGACGTTTATTTCTTTACGCTATCTAATACCCAAGAAATGTAATACCAACATTTACCTTAGGAACGCAAAGCTTTAAACTTGCTGTTGGTTATAAAAAACATAGATTTCTCATTCTCAAAGTTGTTATAAGATTTGAGAAAAATTATGGTCGAGCTATGGTCCAATTTTGATAATGCTATCAGAGCTCCGGCCAAAAATTTATACAGGGTCTACATAACAAAGTTGAATCCTTCTATTTTTTTCTTATTACTCCCATTAAATGCTTTAAATTTTCATATAGACATCGTTAGTTTTAATTTTTGAATATTTTTAGTGCATAATTCAAACTTTAATTAGCAATGCATCTTTTCAGTGAAAGCGGAGAATGTATCAAAAAGCAAAGAATAATAAGGACTTCAATTAGTCTTACGTAAAACATGCATAACAAATTGTATTTTTGTAAGTTTTTATTAATAAATGAAATTATTTTTTTAAAAATTTTGTGTGTTGCGTTAAATTCTAGAATATTTTTTACACTGAAATAATAACACACGGGCTTTTTCACTCGTTATGGTGTTTACAGGTTAATATTGTAACAAGATGCGTCATCAGTTACGTAAAGCAGGTGCGAGATCACATGCACCATCCGCTACTAGAATTTTCTACTGCATCTAGAAGTCCGTAGAGCTTATTAGATTGGAGGCTTGCCTATATAAGGTGGAGCACTCTCTTAGCGAATCTAGTCTAATCCAGCCTACACAAACGGTCGCGAATATGTACGTCGGAAGTTAATATAAATGTACTTGAATAGAAACTGTACAAATAAATTAATTAGTGTTACGGGTTAATATTAGTGTTTTGTATTAGAATTCATATTAGTGTTGTGTTTTAGTGTTAAGTTATTATTTCGTGTTTCTTCGTCATTCAATAATTTTAATATTTATTAATAAATAATTCACACCACGAACCGAAGTTTTAAATAAACGTTTTAAAACAGTCACAATTGGCGTCAGGTGTGGTGGTGTTCGGTGTGAATTAAAAACAAAGACAGTTGAACTGCTTAAAAACTTAGTGCTTTGAAACAAGTGAAATGGCGACGAAATTGCTTCACAAGTTAAAAGTGGCCGACTTGAGAAGAGAATTGGCAGAAAGGGAACTGGATACGGCAGGAACGAAAAAGGAATTGCAAGCACGCCTCAAAAAAAGCGTTGTTAGAAGAGGGCCAAGATTCAGAAAGTTTTACTTTCGAGATGCCAGGAATCGGAATTGATTTTAAAGTACTACTAAACAAAATGGAAAAAGTTGCGGAAAATTCTAAAACCTTAGAAGAAAAAGTACTTAAAAATTTGAAATCTTTAGAAGAAAAAGTACCTACTTGAAAATTCGAAATCTTTGGAAGGCAAAGTACTTGAAAACTCTAATGTGTTACAGCAAGAATTACTGGAAAATTCTAGAACCCTAGAAGAATACTCGAAAATTGTAAATCCCTGGAAGACAAAGTACTCGAAACCTCTAGTGTGCTGGAAAAGGTAGTAGAAAATTCTGGAATTTTGAAGCAGGAATTGCTGGAAAAAGTTATGGAAAGTTCTGGAATGTTGAGGCAAGAAATGCTAGAAAATTGTGGAACGTTGAAACAAGAATTACTAGAAAAAGTTCTAGAAAATTCAAGAACGTTAGAGAATAAAATCGTAAAGATGGTAGAAGAACGAATGGCTCAAATGGATCTAGCAACGACGGCCGAGGAAGATGAGACAACGACACTATTACAAGAAAGGTTGAATCAAATATTATCACCCTTAGCAACCACACAGCCTACCGAAATCGGAACGGAGATTAAAGAAGGGTCTGCCACCAGAATGAGAACCAAACCATCAACGTTTGACGGAAAGACACCATGGTCCACCTATCACAAACAATTTGAAGTAAGTAGCTGCCAGGGCCAATGGTTGGGCTGACCATGAAAAGGCTGTATCATTAATCGTTGCTTTGCGCGGAGACGCCTTGAACGTCCTTCAAGCGATTCCTACAAGCCAACAGAATGACTACCGACTGTTAGTTTCCCGATTGGAAATGAGATATGGCGATGCACATCTTCAGCAAGTGTACCACGCGCAAGTGAAAAATCGTATTCAGAAGAGTGGGGAGAATCTTCAAGGGAACGAAGCCGACATTGCACGATTGGTTCGACTAGCCTACCCTACGGCTCCCGACTCCTACTTGGAACAGCTAGCGGTACAAACGTTCGTAGATGGTTTAAGGGATCGAGAAACGCAACAGTCATTGAGGTTAGCACGGCCAAGAACAATAGACGATGCACTCGCCCACGCTTTAGAATTTTAAGCGGCGAAACAAGCGTCACAAATGATGGGCGACGAACCTGAAGGCTCCCAAGATCGATTAGAAGAGTTGATACTGCAGATTATTCGGAAAAAAAGGTGTCGAAAGAAGAATGTACATGGAAAACTAAAAGATGTTGACAAGAAGGGGCGAATGTTGACCTAGAGAAGAAATGCCCCGAGGATCACCATCCACGCCGTATCGCCAAAGAACCGAAGTGCCAGTCTGTTTGTTGATGGGAACATTGCCGGCCAAACTGTTCCGCTACTCATTGATACTGGGGCAACAAAATCCATCATACGCCCAGACGTTTTGCAAGAATCCGTGAAGTTGCCATTCACGAATATCCAGCTTCGGGCTGCGACAGGTGATGTGATAACGACGTATAGGTACTAGAAATTCAGAAATTCAGAGAAGGCTGAACTCAAGTGAAAAATTTATCCCACGCTAGGCGACCACGAGTCTCACTATTGAACGTTCAGGAAATTGATAGGCTGATCCGAAGTGATCGACGAATTTCCGTCCGTGATTTATCAAACAGACTTCAGATAAGTATAGGTAGTGTTGAAGAAATAATCCATGGACATTTGGGATTTCAAAGAATCTGGGCAAGGTGGGTCTCAAAGCTACGTTCTGTTGAACAGAAACATAGGCGGATTGAAATCTCAACCGAACTCCTTCATCGAAACGAGCCAGAAGGGGAAGCCCTTTTAAATTCAATACTGACTTGTGACGAATCCTGGGTACATCATTTTGTCCAAAAAATCAAGCATGGAATGGACACACAAAACTTCACCGAAGCCTAAAAAAGCAAAGGTTATCCCTTCAGCTGGGAACATAATGGCCACTGTATTTTGGGACGCAGAAGGGGCTTTATTTACAGATTTTTTAGAAGAGAAGCGTATAATTAATGCCCCTTATTACGTTCAACTGCTTGTCGAAAAAGTTAAGCCTGCATTTCGTGCGAAAAGACGTTCGATTAGGAGTGTGGTTTTCCTCCATGACAATGCGCGCCCAATTGACTAGAGAACTTTGGATAAATTACATTGGGAGAATGAATGAATGAAATCAAGGAAGTATTTGATCGTGATCGGGAGCACTACGGGCCCGCAATGTTTCCCACCACGACCAACGGCTGATTTAAAGCTTGTGCTTTCTGCAGCCTGGAGTGGGTTTGTTTGTTGGTGAACTGACGCAGTATGGCACGTACGAAAGAAAACGACCACAAGCCGGTTGGAAGGCAAGGATACCCGCTGACACTACTCAGGCAACGTCAGCGACGGCAAGAGATCTGAAACATAAACATAAAACATATCAGGGTTTAGGGAAGGTTCGATTGGAGGGTGCAGGGTGTGGTTGGTTTGTGTGGAACGGTTTTTTCAGAAGTTTGTTCTGTGGTAGTGATTAGTGGTGAGTGCTTTGAAGGAAAATGAGCGGGGTGTTGTCGAGGATCTCTTCCAGGTCGGCTGGGAGATTCTCGGCGTCCCGTAGAAAAATGGCGGTTGGGTGTTGGAGTTTTAGTCTGGGGTTGCGATTGCGTGGTGGATACTTGCACATCCTCGTTACAGTCCGAATTTGTCTCCTTGTGACTTTTATTTGTTTGGGCCACTCAAGGGAGTAATGGGTGGTATTCGATTTGAAGATGATGAGTAGGTCATAAATTTTGTGCAAAACCGGCTTGAAGCTCAGCTAAAAAACTTCTATGAAGCTTCCAAAGAGATGGCAAAAGTGTTTGGAGTTAGAAGGGGAATATGTTGAAATGTAGGATAAATCATATTGTAAAGATCTTGTTTAAATAAAAAGTTACAAAAAAATTTCGGGTTAAATTTGAACCCTCCTCGTATATTATAGTAAACGCAATCGTGGTCACAGTCCGATAGATACCTTTTTCATAGCCGGTCCGTCATTTTGTTAGTATTCCAGTTTCGTTCTTCGTATTCGTTTTCTGGTTCGGGGGGGGGGGGGTTCACCGATATGAGCATCCCTTTCCAGTTATTCCATATTATACACACTTTATTATCTATTATTAGTTTTTGATGTAAAATTTTCGTTTTGCTTCCTGTTTTTCTTTCTTCCATTGCTACAGCTATAATCGTTTTTGTATGGTTCTTTAATTTTGTGTTAAGTCGTTCTCAATGAATATATTTTTCCCTTTAAGTTCGCTTTTGTTTCTCATTATTTGTGTTTTTTGGGTGTGATTTTCCATTTTGGCAATTATAGCTTTTCTTTGGTATTCTACCGATTGTAAAACATTCCTTTACTGATGCGTCTACATGTAGGTCTTTTTAGGAATTCTTCCACTTCTTGTTTTAGGTTATTTTCATTCTTGTATCTCATACCTTTAATAATAATATTATTTCTCTTTTTTTCTTGTTCATGTTTTTCTACTTGTTGCTCTAGGTTTTTGAGTTAATTTTTGATTACTCTAGTTTAACGCACATTGCTCAGGGAGATAGATTGGAGCAGGTAATTCAGTGGTTTGGCCACCACGCTCACCAGACCTCACTGCCATGGACTTCTACTTCTGGGGTCACATGAAACAGTTAGTTGATGGTGCTTCACGGTCCGTAGCACTAAGGAGTAAGTAAGTAAGAATATAATAAGTGTTAAAAATGGAGAAAACCCAATAAATAATAAAGAATAATGCAAGAAAAAGAGATGAACAATTCAAAACGCAAAAGCAGAGTAAACACCAGACCATGATCAAATAACTATCAGAAACGAAATCGAATTAATAAAAATAATAAAGTAGTAAGAACAGAGAAACACCAGAAAATTGGAAACTAGATATATTTAAAAAATGCAACACAAAATAAAGTGAAATTTACAGGGCCGTCACATTATTTAGCGCATTCGCAAATTTATTCGCCAGGATCATGCAACAAGAAATGAGCAGGCAATTATAGGAAACCCTAAAAGTTAATTATTACCGGTTTTAATCACATAGTGGATTGCGAGACTTATATTAAGATAGATAGGTAAGAAAATAATAGAAGAAGCTGAAAATACACACGTATTACTTATAAAACACATTAGAAAAACCCCTTGGGCATAATGCTGGAACTGTAATATTACAATAATAATTTACAAATTATTTTAACGTATGTAGCTTAACATTTCAAAAAATTATTTAATATCGACGTGTACACACAACAGATTTTAATACTGTTAATGTTAGTTATTGTACTAAATCAGTTAAGGGTTAGCAATTGCGTCTTAATTAAATTGTGTACAGAGTGGAATTATTATCTAATGGGACTAGTTTAGGGTTTAGCATATATTATGAACAACAAAATCAATGATTTATATCGTAGGTAAATATTCGTTACTGTTCTGCTTTAATAAAATCAACCAAAGGTACGCCACTTACAGAGAAGTAAATAAAACAACCAAATATATAATTAAAACCTACATAAAAGTTGATAAAGAAGATTTACACGATAATGAATAAGAAAATGATTGACAGCATTCAAGCAGCATAATTATAGTACTATACCCGAAACTGTCACCACAATATATGTAACACAATATAGATTGCAAACACAATTCACACTACACAATTTAATTCCGTTCCCTGTTGAAGCCCGTGAAGTCCCGTAGTGCCTGTCACCATGCTGTTTTCAGACATAGGCCACCTGCCTCTTGGATCTCCATGGTCCATGTCAGTCAAAATTTAACTAAGGATACAAAACATACAGTAGAACCGGAAGGAGGACAATTAGAATAAGCAGATAAATTCATATATCTAGGAATAACAAGAATGCAGGATGAAAGAGGAAAGAGGTGGAGATAAAAAGAGGAAGGAGAGCAGCGCGACTTGTCGAAAAAAGAGATATCAAAACGAGCAAAAGTACAAATATACAAAATCGTGATAGTCTCTTTATGAACTTATAGGATGGAAGCATGGGTAAACACAGAAAACCAAAGAAAGAATATAAATAACACAGAAATAAGAATTCTCAAAAAAATGACTGAAAAACTATTACGTAGGAAAAATGTCTGAAATCGAAATCCATAAATATACAAAGATCTGCATGAGATGGTAAAGTAACGTAAGACGTATGTATGCCCAGAAAAAGAACAACAAGAAATGTCAACTACGCATTATGGAGAAGCCACATAATAAAACAAAAGGAAAACAAGGAATGTCGGTATAAGAGAAGTGAGTATTGTAGTAGGGAAAAAAGATATAAAATAGAAAGAACCGAAACGAACCACATATTTACTAGAAGAAAAAATAAGAAATATCGTGTACACCTAGGTATACAGAAAGAGTAAAAAGTATAAATATCGATTCAGATAAAGGCGACGAATATTATAATTATATAAGGTGGTTTATAATTAATGGACATAAACCAACTGTAGATTCGTGGGGCCAAAATATTACCAGTTACCTAGAATTACTTTAGTCCAAGGGTTAACATTAAAATCAATACAGGCTATCATCATCATCATCAATTGACATGGAGCAGATCCTCGTGGATCAATCCTGGATTACGCCAGGCCCACCCCATGCCAACAGGGAACACTGTATGACGTTAACATGCCTGTGACGCTAGCGGCTAGACACCGCTTCTACAGTGCAAGGCAGTTAGTAGATCACATATTCAATGGGAGAGTCGAATATATGACCGAGATGGTTAATACGATTCATTTCCCTCTTCATCCTAGTTCTGCTCCTTGCCCCCTCTTCCCAAGTTTGTTGTGGTATACCCGATCGCTCTATATCTTGTTTCAGTACTGTGTTCCACGTGTAGCAGGGTCTTCCCACTTTCATTTCGTCTGCTGCTAGGTTATATGCCTTCTTCAATATGTGGTCTTCCTCTCGTCTTAATATGTGTGCCCAATATTTTAGCCGTGCCGCTGTCAGCTTTTTAGTTATTGTTTTCCCTTCCAGTACCTCATGTGCGGTCGCCCCTTCGTCTTCTTTTGAACTTATCCTGAGGAGTTTTAGGATTTTTTTTCCATTCTTCGCAGTGCCACTCTATTTCCCTTTGTCATTGCGCTGGTTTTTAGTCCGTATAGCGCCGTTGTTCCAACTATCGTTGTGTAGATTGTCTTCTTCAGTTGCGGGGGCAGTTTATGCCGTTGTATTGTGGGTAGTATGGCGTAGGTAGCTTGGTGAGCCTTTGTGATTCGTTGACTCACTGTTGCTGGCCTTTCCAGCGGGTTGGTCATATAAGCTCCTAGGTACTTCATTTTTCTGACTTGTTTTATTTCATAATTCCCAAATTTCAGGTTTTGCTCCATTGCCCCTAAGTTATGTAGTCCCGGTTGTCTTATCATGGCTTCGCATTTATCTACGTTTATTTCTAGCCCCACGTCCTTCAGGTTTTCTGTGATTTCTTGTAGCAGTTGTCCCACTTCGCCCTTTTCTTCCGCTAGAATCAGTAGGTCATCTGCGTATGCTAAGATTTTTGGGAGCAGTAAGTCATTTCCGGTAGGGGTCCGATTTTGTTGCTTCCCTGGTAGGTCCCGGAGTCCTTTGTGGAGTGCAATGGTGAAGAGGCGGGGTGAGAGTGGACATCCTTGCTTTGTTCCTCTGCGTTTCCGGTATACCTTTGTTCTTTGTCCGAACCACTGGATGGCAGTGTTTTCTTCCAGTGCCGCCTTGATTATCCTATTTATTAGGTGGTGGGGTGCTTCGCTGTCCGTTAATCCTTCTATAAGGGCTGGGTGTGAGACTGTGTCGAATGCTTTAACTAGGTCCAGGGTTACTAGTATAGTTCGCTCTCCTGCTCCCCATCGTTCATCTAAGATTCTTTTGGCGACAAACAGGTGATCCTTCACGCTGCTTGATATGACGGCATTTCTTGAATCGTATCGTCTAGGGTCTTCAGTAAGTGTTGTGCGTAGATCTTATATCCCACACTGCAGACGCTTATCTTCCGGTATTCTGATGTATTTTTAGGGTTTCTGACTTTTGGGAGCGGGATTTGTACTGTCATCTTCCATTCATCCGGTACTGTGTTCTTTACCCATGTTTCCTTTATTATTTTGTGTATTCTCTCTATAGCGGATTGTGGGGCATTCTGTAGCAGTTCGGTTTCTACTCTGTCCATTCCTGGAGCTTTGTTTCTTTTCATTTGTTGGATGATCTCGGCTGTCTCTTCTAGCGTTGGAGGCCTGCTTAGGGGCCAGTGATCCACTTCTTTTATTTCTGACGTTCCCTGGTGTTCTTCCGATATTTTTAGTTCTTCTTCCCAGCTTCTCATTGGAATGTAGTGCCTTCTGGTTGCGGTGGCAGCTCTCCTCTGTTTCTTGATGTATTTGTATGTTTCCCGGATTCTTGACTCTGGTGGATGTGATTGTATTTCTTTAAAGAATTTTTCCCACTTCTCGACCTCGTGTTCTTCTTGGGCCTTTTTCCTATTCCTTATGGATTCATTAAGTTCTTCTTTGCTTTCTGCATTTTTCCTCATGTTGTTTCTAAAAAGCGCTTGTTGGTATTTTGCCTGCGCTTTCCTCCTTCTAGGTGTCATTGGTGATGTTGGTCTGGACAACGTTTCCTGAGCTGCGATAGTTAGACTTTCTTCTATTTCTGACCATTTAGTTGGGTTTTGGGCTTCGATTTTGATTCCCACTTGGTTGTTGAACCGTGTTTGGAATTGTGGGGACTTTAACAGTTGTACGTTCCATTTTTTCTCCTGTGTGCGTTTTCCCTCCTTGTTCTTGCTTGATGTCCTTGGGTGTGGGTCTTGGAGTTTTACCGTCCCCGTTATCATCTTGTGGTCCGTGCGTACTTCGTGGTGCCATGATGCTTGTATGTGATAGGTTTTGGTCTGCTGGTCCCCTTTCCCTAGGAAGTGATCCAGTTGTGCTTTATGTTCTCCCTTTTCTCATGTTGTTCTAACGGTGTTCGACTTACTCCAGGTGTTTTGAATATGAAGTTGGAAGAGGTGTGCAAAGTCCTTCAGGGCGATACCGTTTGCGTTGCATTTGATGTGCCTCAGTTTTGGTCCTATTAGTTTTTTGCCATCTTCCGTGAGGTCTTCGATCCCTAGATGTGCATTGAAGTCCCCTACTATTATCGTTGGCGTTCTTCTGATCGCTTTTTCTGTTTCCTCGTATACTTCTAACATTGAGTTGTCCATTCTTTTGTCCGATGGTAGGTGCACCCCTATCAAACTTCTAATGTAGTTGTTTATTTCTACCGTCACGGAGCATATGTCCTCGGAGATTTCTTGATGGGCTGTAACCGTTACGCCATTCCTGACTAGAGCCGCGGCACCTCTTCTTGTTTGTTCTTTTTTTTTCCCCACTGAGGTACCATCTATTGTTCGTGGTGTCTGCCTTCCCGGTGGTCATGTATGTTTCCTGCAGGCAAGCTACGGTGATTTCCTCTTGGTTTAGTAGTCTGTCTATTTCTTCGCGTTTCTCCGGTCTTCGCGCTCCTCTTACATTCCACGAGGCTATCTTCATTTCTGTTGGTATTGGCACTTCTATTTGCCTGTAAGATGGTTGGGTTTGTAAGGACAGGCCGTATCGTCCTGGTTGTACTTCTGATAGCTGCTTTTCTATATCCACATTCCAGTTCCCGCTCTGCGCATCTCTTCTTTGACTATTATTCTCTTCTACCGTTTCTGCGCTATCGTAGTGGTTTCTAGATCCGTTTATCGATGTCCTGTACGCTAGTCGTATTGTAGTCGCGTGCCCTCCCGTGGCGTTCTACGGTGTGTGCTCCGATTTGTGGCCTGCCTCGTTGTAGATTTCAATTTTTGTTTGCAGGATTTCCATCGCTGCAAAGATGGATTCGTATCCGCCCCAGAATCCTTCTGTTTCCAGGTCTTCTATGTAGGCGTTGATTTGCATGGCTGAGCCGAAAGTGTGGTCCAGATGATCGTACTTGGGGGCCAAATCTCTGATATTTTCTTCCAGCTGCAATTTCATTTCTTCTTGGTTTTCCCTTACGTATTTTGCGACTTCCCTTCGCAACTCCAGAGCTTCCTTCTTAAGTTCTTCTTTGTTTCTTCTGCCTTCTGTTATCTGGTCCGTTATTGCAGCGAATAGGCAGTTTCCATCGCCTGCTATTTTCCTTACTTGAATTGTGTGGTTGTTGATGTACATTGTTTCTCGGTCCATTCTGTTGCTTGTGCTTTCCCTTGTCAGTCGTCCTGCTTCTGGTATAGTTTTCGTTGATTTCTTGTGCTTGTGCCTTGCTGACTATGTTAACTTTGAACCCTACTTTTATCATGTGTACATACATGTACCATGCGCATGCCACTATTGCCTATTACCTATTCTTTGTAAAACTAGATGTAAAACTAGATGTTATTTTTATTTGGTTTATATTTCCTATTATTTATGTGCTAAACTGTACCAACTTACAATTTAGATATTTTAAATCCTGCGTGCATTCCTTGTATTCTTTTCTATAAATAGGATTTCTACCTGCGAACGGCCCCTTTTGCTTGACGCAGTGCTGAAACGGCCAGATTTCAGGGCTGTAACGTCACTTTCTGTGACGTCACTTACTGTGACGCCCAAACACTAAAGCTTGGGACGCGGCGTCCCCTTTTAATTGCAACTTTCTTGTTTGCGTACCTCTACACACGTGCTATTAATGCTGTTAGTACCACTATTGCGCCATTTTAAACTAATATTACTGTTATTGCAGTGTTTCATTAGTATATAATACACTTTATACTACGATCTACGATACACTTAGCTTTTGTTGCGCGTTTGCGGTTACGATTCCACCTTCTTGCACCTATGATTTGGAACCTGCATTCAATTGTTGGATGTGGAATTTCCTCCTGCAGCCCTTCCTGTTACACCCCTCCGTCTAACACTTGCGGTACCACTTTCACTGCACTTTCAGGTTATTGATTTATTTAATCCCCCGTTTTGTTGTTAATATTACAATTATTGTTATGTTATGATGTGAGTATTATTATCATTACCAGAGCCTTGTTAGTACCCCCGTGGGTATAGGATTTATTTACTAGTAATAATAAGTTTCCTAAAGGAAAGCTGTGAAAATATTCTTAAGAAAATTGGCGAAGCTAACTCTTTTGAGATAGGAACAATATACAGGGTGATTTATAACGTACGGAGATTTTCAGGGTAGATAGAGGGGACTTAAAGTAAACATGTTTTCAGAATAAACTTTTGACAAAAACCCAATAACAAAAAAGTTACAGTGGTTTAAAAGTCTTAAGAAAAGGTTGCCATTTAATACCTCTGAAGTAGGCAAATAGCCAAGTTGGCGTTGCTATTTAGGAAAGTGTCAAATTGACATTTCAGTAAATTTGAGCACATCAAATTTAAGATTTGTTATTAGTGGTTGTTACTAAATTATTAGTTCGGAAAAATGGTGAATTACACTAACGTTGAATACATGGACATGATGTAGTTATATTCATAACAAGTGCGGGAAGTTAGCGATTTCGAAACGAATGCAGGACGTTACAGAAACGAGCGAACCGAGTTTCTGTACCTGCATGAGTTTCGGAATCGCTCTTCCCGCATGTGTTATGAACAACATTTTTCCTAAAAACGTTTAGGAATCGTCCTAAACTATCATTTTGTAAGTTTTCAAGTTGTTAAATTTGACATTTCCTTTTAAAGTAATAATCTAGTAAGGATGGCTGCTATTCGATTTTCTGATTTTTCACTTTCCCGCACTAGTGCGGGAAAGTCCTAGTGCCGGAAAGTGGACTTTCCCGCACGCAAAATGAGTAAGGGAAAGTAACATTTTTAAACGTTTGTCGGAAAATAATTTATGGAGCTGCCGATGAAAATGCTGCACGAGCAAGACGTATGTATTTAGAAAAATTTCCAAATAGACAGACCCCTTCTGAAAATACTTTTCTCCAAGTTATTCATAAATTTGAAGAGCTAAAAAAATTGCCTATGATACAAAATGACAATATAACAACCGTTCTAGTTTTTATCTTGACGGGTACATTAATTAACAAAATTATAGGACGTGGAGTAGCAAAAATCCCCACTCGCAATAGAAGTTCCTCTTCATCCACAAAAATGAGGTATGGATGAGTCGTCGAAGGATATATCTTGTAACATCTTATTGTAACCAGTCGTGAATTAACTTAATAGAATAGAAGGAAAATGTCAAGAAATTAATAATTCACACTACTGCAATATGTTTGTGATGGGATGAGAAGGCGTGTTCAGTTATGTTTGGGAGAACGATGCAGGCATTTTCAGCATTTACTCTAATCATAATTTACCATTGTTTGTATTTTACGTTTTTTATTTAACAAAAAGTTATTTGTTGTTAAATTTGATACACCACTACATTACCTCAAAATTTTCAATGACGGTGTTCATACGGTTTGCCGGCTCTGTCGCTGGTACGCGCCGTCGCACTTCTGGGTATCACTTGAAGGGTATATCACTGCCATGCATAACATAGTAATTGTTGTTGAACTGGCAAACAAATGAAATTAAAAAAGGAAGTAGAAAAGAGATTCAACCATATAGATAATGTTGTTGAATATAAGACATGAATAAAGTCATTACCGATACTTTACAAAGAGTAAATCAGAACATCAGAATATGAAATAAAACAGAAAAACAATATTAGAAGGATTTAAAAAAATGGTCAAACAACGAGGACCGTAACTGAGGGCAATGGAGACACGATAGAATATATAAAGCTAAATGAACGCTATGAAATTAGATCTTATACTAAGTGTGAAAAAATATTAGATTTATAAATTTAAATATAAAAAATGAAATAAAGATTATTAACTAAAACACAGGTTAGGTTCTCTTCTGTAAATCAATTTTTCATTAAAGAGAAGAAAGTGTGCAGGTTAACCGACTCGTTGAAAATAAATTCTGTTGTCATATATTACGCAAGGAAAAAGGTTTTCAGGTTAAAATACACTTTTTGTTCAAATACAATTTAGAAATTATTTTTATGACGCGATGCTTTCTTATTAAGCAGTACCATTTTTCGAAGTCGGAAATTAATTATTTAGTATTTATTATTAATAATTTAATTAATTATCAGTTTATATATATTTGGCTGGAGAAGACAAATTTCTAATAAAAGGGTTTCGAAATTTTATTTAAAGTAGTGACCTTTTTAACGAGAAAAATTATTGACTCAAAAATTTAATTTAGAAACTAGTTTCGTCGTGTTTCTTTAAAAAGCAGATGCGTAGGTCGGATATTAATAATTTTTGATTGAAAATTCAAATTAAAACTTTACGTTTTGCCGAAATTAATTCCATTATCTCATTTTCTTCACTAAAATGCTGTTTTTTCAAGGAAGAACATAATTATTTTTGGTTTAAAATTAAACTGGAGATTACTTTTATCGCCTCAAAAAATAATAAGGTTTAAGCCAAATGTAATTAAATTTGTCTGTAAGCTTTCTTGCGTCCTCAGCAAGATTATAGAAACAAGCTGAATTGTTTCGCTTTTAAAAAAGCTAAATTCTAATCGGGAGTAATTCAAATTCGTTGCGAAATATTTCAGAGTTCTGTACATGTACATACATGACAGGTATGTGAGCTTGATTTTTTTGTAGTTGAAGTTAATAAAATATGAAACGTAAATAACAGAATTTGTCTGGATAATTTTCAATTTTTAAATTTCGTTGAGAAATAAAAAGTAGTAGATGGCTAAAAAAACGTTTATGTTCGCAATACAATTCTTTGCTAAATGTTAAATTAAGGCTTGCCAAGTTATTTCTAATTAAATTTATACAAAGCATATAAATATTAATTTTGTTGGGTTGAAGTTGCTGAAGTGTCAAACCTAACACAACTTCAGATAGATATTATATTCTTCCAAAATTATAACGTTTCAAATTGCATCATTGTTATACTATTTTCGGAATCTGTAGGAATTTAATCTAATTACGGCCTAAATTGACCCTTCTAACTTTGAAACAGTTGTGTAAATTTAGGAAAATGAAGAGAGAAAACCGCAGTACATTATTTTAGTAAGTTCTCCTTTAATGATGTGAGAATTTAGTAAATGTGGACCTTAACATTAATAACGTAATATTGTGTTCAAAGCCATCTTCGTAGGGTTGCTAGAAGAGGTGTGTGGTTTAATTAAATGAAGTAGAATATGGACAACCTTTTGGCCACTGCGTATGGAAATCTAAGTGTACTTCGGGTGTAAAGCCAAAACTTTCAAGGTTGAAATAATAATAAATTATGCTTTCTAGTTTGATTACTTCGCTTTTAACTCAAAGTTACCATCTTGAAAAATCGTTAATACGCTAAAATGTTTAACAAAATTACACAAAAGCGTTTACTCACGGTTTATATCGTATATAAAAATATTAAGTTACAAACCAATTAAACAAATCTTATTTCATCGTCCTTTTATTTTTCTCTTCGATGTCTGCTGATAACTGATGTGTTTTGTGGGCGCGATAACATGAACTTCTATGACTCCTTCGAAGGTGGCTGTGTACTGTAGACAATGCAAAGTGTATCAATTTATCAATTTATAATGTGTATATGTGTAATGTAACTAATTTATTGATAAAAGCACTTAGCACTGTTGTAAACGATAGGGTGTAGGTTTTAAATTATTCCCTAACTTTCTGCCTGGTCAGATATCATTTTTCCATTTAGATGCAGAGGCACTAAAATCCCTAAACTCTATTTGGCTTATTTCAAATACCATTTAAAGTCACTTCAAAATAATATAAATAAAAATATTTATATTCTGTTAGTTCAGAAAAAAGTTTGGGTTTGAACCTTTTAAAGGGACACACTAAATTCAAGGATTTACATTGGTCCACTTTTGTCATTGGATCGTAACTGCCAGTTACAAGCCTATCACAGATAAATAAACATGCAAATAAAAATATAATGTAAAAAATGAATGGTCAAACAAAAATGAAAATAAATATTTAGAACGAACAAACTGAGGTCGGTTATTCTAACTAATAGGTACTCAATGCGCTAGACGTAAGCTCTTCTATAGGAACTAGTGATGGTCGAATTCGAATGAAAAAAATCGGATCATTCGATTGTCGTCGGTATTCGAAATGTTTCGATTGTTATCGTCAAATCATTCGAATGATTTTTCATTCGGAAAAAACTCTGAAACGAATGACAAATGAAAAATCATTCGAATACTTTTTCATTCGGAAACTCTGAAACGAATGACGAATGAAAAATCATTCGAATGACTTTTAATTCGGGAACGAATGACGACTGAAAAATCACTCGAATGATTTTTCATTCGGAAACTGGGAAACGAATAGCGAATACCGAATGACGAATGCGAATGAATTCCCATCCACATAGAGTTATTTTTGTACGGCATTAACAACGCCTGGGACGTGCGGGTTGTCACTGCTGCAAGGTAAGTGTCAGACAAAGATAGTAATATACATAACTGCACGCCGTATTAAGTACTTTAATTTTGAAAAGTTTCTTTTATTATAAGCGCAGTATGAGTTTGCGCATGCAACTCGAGTGATCATTCGCATTCCGAATAATCACTTCCATTGAGAATTACGAATGATCATTCGAATGATTTTTTATTCGGAAACTTTGAAAGGAATAACAAATGAAAAATCATTCGAATGATTTTTTATTCGGAAACTCTGAAACGAATGACGAATGAAAAATCATTCAAATCATTTTTCATTCGAGTGAAAAATCATTCGAATGATTTTTCATTCGTAAACTCTGAAACGAATGACGAATGAAAACTCAATTCAAATGATTTTTCATTCGAGTGAAAAATCATTCGAATGATTTTTCATTCGGAAACTCTGAAACGAATGACGACTGAAAAATCATTCGAATGAGCATTCTATTGTTGAAATTATCCGATTGCCGATTATTCGATTCTCAAAATCATTCGATTGTGCCCATCACTAATAGGAACTGTAATTTATTTCTCAAAATTGTGTTTTAAAATGCATAAAATTATTTTAATAAGTCGGTGATATTGGTATTGTTTAAAATTCTCACATTTTAATAAAATCGTAGGATATTGAATTTGCAAACCTTTGGTACGTTTTCCACGTGATTCTATAAGATCAATAATAACTAACAACACATAGTAAAATAATAATAACTTTATAATGTACATTTTGTATGTGACTTACGTTAGACTGTAATTTATGTTTCTTTTGGATAACCTTGTAATAAAAATCTTTGGATTATTTCCACGCATTTATATTAAAATTAAATTAATGGTAACGTTTACGGTTACTCAACTGTAAATGAATAAAACACATAGTATGATTTAAACAAGGCATAGTTAAAATAGTCTTATTTGATGAAAAGCTTGTGATTTTAGACTAGTTTCTTCAGGTATTTATTACAGAAAGAAAACAAAACACTGTGGAGAACAAAAAAAATTATTTTGGTTTCGATTCTAGGCAGAACTAGTTACATAATGAGGTTTAATTACAAGAGACAGATTTTACATATGTTAAATTGTGCTATTCAGTCCAATTTCAAAAACATATCGTAAAGCCAATAAAGGACAAAGAAGACAAATGAAAGCCACGTGGATTTGAATATACTTATTAAACGCTGGGTGTAATATATGTTTTAGAATGTTAAATGCCTGTTTAGTAGTTGAAGTTTTTAGAAAAACAGCGTTTTTCGTAAGAGTCGATTCTGGATTTTTTGGTCTATAACAAACAAATTGCAAATCGAAGGGAGTATAATTTATAAACTCATACAGCTTTCAACCATGTTGTAACAGTTTTTGACAACGTAAACACGGCAAAACGTGTTAAAATTTTATAAAACGTCGAAGATACTCAATACAACGTATAAAATGTTTACAATCTTTATATAATGACAAAATCATACAGAATGGGTAAATAATACAGTTATTGTGAACAAAAATTGAAAGCTACGAATCTGTTTGGACCAAACATATTTAAACAAAGCGTTAAAAAGCACGCATTATCAGTTACCAACAATATAGAAGAGATATATTCCCTGAATTAACAAACGCAAAATTTTTTACTATAGTTACAGCAAAACATGGGTTTTGACTACTAAAAACTTAGATGATATTAATAGCAATAAACTCACAACCTTCTGGACCACATTTTTAGGCACAGATTTTTAACCTACCTTCCGGTGTAAATCTTACAATAGAAATATACCAAATGAAACGACATCAAATAATAAATGGGCTAAAAGTTATGATTGCCATAGCAGACATTCTAGTTTTCCGCACTGAAGAAATAATAGCAGATCAGGAAAATTGAGGAGCACAAATCTAAAGCTAAATATAGGAAAAGTGAAACTGTGCAGAGATAAAGTAAACTTCTTTGGACATATTAGCAAACCAAGGAATAAAGCCAGATAATATCAAAATTTTAGCCATAATCTATCATAAGTAACTGAGATACAGTTCTAATAATCATGACAAAAATTTGGTGACCAGTATTTTCAAATTTTTGGCGTAAAATGTTGTCCTGTACGAGTTGTCATTTTGGAGAGACCCACTCGGGAACTCATTGCTAAAAGAATTACCGAAAATCGCGTTTTTGATTTAATTAATAGACTTAAATTTGTGTTCATCACGTACTGAAGGCCCCAGTGATGACGCAACAAAATAATACAACCAACTGGGTTTTCCAGGACGCCAATGGTCAACCATAAATGATAAAACTACTCCAGGCTGGAGAGAAACCGATCAGTGGCATAATGACTTCCACGTTATCTTAAATTTTGAAATCTGCCCAACCGAATCAGCATGAGTCACAGACTATCCGTACAACAGGATCCCAAGTTTTAAAATAAGGTATCACGTCGAAAATAATAATTAAAGCTGTTCCGCTGACCACTTTGAGATATGTCCCTGAACCTGGCGGACAATGCACAAAATTATTTAATTAGCACCTTCACAGATGCAAATGTAAAGTTGATTACTTCCACTCCACGCAAAATTCAAACTCAAAGTTCACCCGTAATACAACAGTCGTCGCTAACTCAATAAAATCAAAAGAGTTATATTTCTCCACCTATATTGGATCACAGTGGGGCCAAAAAAACGTCAGAATTCTGTACACTGAATTTGCACCAGAGCACAAATGCAGAAAAAGTAAGAAAATGATTACGATATTTTTCTATGAAAGTATGAGAAAGTGCGACAAAGGGCACTACTTCGTATAATGAAGTGGCCGATGAATTTGTTGGGGAGTTCACAAATTCCCTAAATAATTCAGACACCGATCGATCAACAGTACGACCAAAAAATATAAGGAGGCGAGTGTACGGCGCTCTTAATATATTAATGGCCATAAATATAATATCCAAAGAAAAGAAATAAATTCGATGGTTAGGGCGACAAATTCCCTTCAGAAATGTATTCAGCTTGAAAGAGAAAAACAGAAACGAATCCAAAGTTTTAGAGAAAACACTAGAAAACTTCACGATTTAATTCTAAATCAGGCCGCTTTTAAAAACCTGGCGACGTGAAATAAAACTAATAAAACGGAACAAGGATCTCCCACACCTAACTCTTATATTGAATTGCCTTTTATCGTTGTTAACACAAATCAGAATACTGTAATTGACTATAGTATTTCTAATGATAAATTGGAATAGATGTTTCAATTCAGTGACAAATTCTAGATCCATGTTGACGTGTTCGTTTTAAAGCAAATTGACATGCATATGGGTCTGGATAAAGGAGAATGCAATCATGATGATTTTAAAAAGATTTAAAATGATGGCGTCCAAAGCGTTGGAAGATTATATTATACAGTTAACAAACAGATCTGCAGATTAAATAGAACAAATATTAGAATCGGCAGGCCCTTGATCCAAATAATGTGTCATTATTGAACGCGAAAGATTTAGTTGAAACTCAACTGGACAAGGACAACTATCTTCAGTCATCAAGTTACGATTCATTATCGTTTACCAATCTTGGTGTCTCGAACGAAGGAGAATTGGACCTGTCCAGTGACATCGAAACGAACTAGTAGTAAATGGGATTTTTTTTCCTAATAAATTCCATATTAAATAAATTCAAAATAATCAAAAACGTTATCAGATACACAAAATACTGCTAACTTGAAAAAGAAGCACTACCAATATTATTTAGAGGCAAAAGGTGTGATCGGTACATCCGCGGAAGAAAAGAAATATAATAGAAATAGAAACTGATCACAAACCATTATTGTCTATATTAGAGAAACCGCTTGTAATTGCACCAAAGATATTGAGATGATATTAAGACTACAAGGGTACAACATAAAAGGAATGTCACCATAGAAACCATTAAACAGGTTTCAATAAAAAATGAAACAATGACAAAACTATATGAAATATCAAATAAGGGATGACAAAAAAACAGGAAACTTAAAAACACTCCACTACAGCCACCAAGAAATCGAAAACACTACTAAATTAGAAATAAACACAGTATTTTGGGCGGGAATTATACATACAAGATATAATACGAAAATGTGACATATGTGTAAAATTGTTAGCAAATAAACCTAATCCAAAAATGATATCATATGAAGTTCCTATAATACCATTTCAAGGAATCAATGTGGATGTGCGTGAAATACTAGTTACTAGTTACCATTGACTATTTCGTTGATTTTTTAAATTAACCAATTGACAGATCTATTGGCAACAAATATCGTAAAAGCATAGTACAAATAGAACTTCTGTTGATATGGAATCCCATAAATTTCACTAACGAAAAGTTTAGAAGGTCCCCATCGCCAACAGAGAAATGGAAAAACAGAGGCTGCTGTGAAAAGAGCTGATTAATTAACAAAGGAAAATTACAAATCTAAAGCCGAAGCCTGCAAAGCACCTCTAGACCGAAGAAACATACCCAACAAGATAGGGTCAAGTAAAGTTGAACGGTTACTTGTTACAAAACTCCGTAGCACGACATCAAGTTGAAAATGTCAGAATCATAAAATTACAACCCAATCAGCACAATAAGTTGGAGAAGAAGTTTGTTCCAAAAAATCGTCAAGAGAAAAATAATGGAAAAAGGAAAAATGGTGAAAGAAACACATTCAATATCATATGAGATAGAAGTAGATAATAGCAAATGCAGACGAAGAAATAGTTCTAAATAAAATAGAAGAAAAAACGAGCGATTCCCGAAAAAACCAGAGTTAGTACAACAAGTATCCTCACATCAAGAACAAAAGAAAGAAGAGATAACGTTTAATGATAATCAAGAAACTAGAAGATCTACAAAATCACAACCTCCTGTAAATTTTGGACTATGGGCTAAAATAACTTTAATTTTAATGCATGCAAACGAGTACTATATTTTTTCTTCTTTGTGTGACGTACGGTCTTCCGCGACAGCTATATAAAACAGAGTTCTACGCAAGGACTCCTCTTTTCATTGTACTTACTAATTGGGGGTAAATATAACAGCAGATATTTGTTTTTTAAACGAACTGCTTAAAACAATATTTAGTAGAATATAAAAATTATGGTGGTAGGACCAAGAACGAGATCTTCACATTGAAAATTGACTAATTAACCCATTAACGGGCCTAAATACTTAGGGGTCACTCTAACACCTGATGAAAAACTGCAAGGGCTGATTGCTCGAGTAATTTTCATTATAAAAGTTCTAATTAACATAATTATGTCTAAAACGGCATAAGTTGGAAGTTACAGGGCGTTCCAAAATAAATTGAATTTTAAATAAATAAATTCGTTTTCAAATTGAAGACAGACATTTATTTCACTTAGTATGTCAAGTTATTCAGCAACAAAGTGTATTTTGATTGCTTGTTCTTTATTTACGTTAAAATAAATGACACAAATGCTGAGATGTGTGGGATTTTTGAACGTGTGCGTCAATCAATGCGGCGGAGAATAGAAGCATGTATTACAGTTGGCGGTAATCGTTTCCAACAACTATTATAATTTTATTCTATTAGTAAATGGCATTTTATTGGTTCTGTAAAAGATTCTTACTGCATTATTAAACAGCTTTTAACTTTAAAATTACGTCGTTTTGAACATATGCTCGTCTGAACTTTTCTGACAAAGAATCGGCACTTGAAGTTTTTCGCATATATTCATAATCACCCTCTATATATTAAATATTCTTTCCGTTAAGACACAACTATAAAATATAAGCAACTTTAAGAACCCCTAGATTTTTTGAACTTAATTTATGTTTCCTAATAAACGTCGTCGTCTCGGATCAGTACTGAAATTGGTAGTTCGACTGTTCCGTTAACGCGGCATCTCTCTCCCACGAGGACCGGTCACTTATTTTAGCATATGTTATATTTTATAGTTTTACATTATACAGGGTGAGTCCTTAAGCGCGGCCGCCGACTCTATCTCGGAAAGTAGTTGACGTACGTTAACGGGGAAAAAAATTTACGAATAAACTTGAACCTAAGAAATCCATTAAAAATATTTTTAGCCGCCGATTCTTTCAGCGGGCGGCGCAATCGGGGGGCGGCATCATTAAATCGCACTTTTTTCGAAAAATCCAACCCACGAAAAGTGTATTCTTCAGAAAATTGGAAAATGCTTTTTTATAAACAATAAATTGTTTTTGTTTAAAATATTAATAATGCATAAACTTTAGACCGTAGGTTCTGTTGAAATAGGCCGAAAGAAACTTAATTTTCAAAAATTTGATTTTTTTGACCATACTACATTGATTTTTTGAGGGTTGGATGCTTTCTGCAAAATAAAAAATTCAGGTTATTCAAATTTATTTATTAACATTTTGACTCAACTATAAGGAAAATTACAAGTGATTATTGATATAGTGTACATATTATATGGTAATAATAACAAAATTAAAAATTTAAATTTCTTCAATGCAGAAGTCTAAATTTTCCGTATTAAAACAATCAACATCTTCTTCAATGTTTGCATTCCCTGTTAATTTTTGATAAAAACCTAAACAATCTGCTGGCAAGAGATGGTACATTTCCCGTAAATTCGCAAGCTTCGGCTCTGCTATTGTTTTCCCTTGAGGCCACAGTTCGACCAAATTTAAAAATAAATCACTTTGACTTTGAAGTTGTCGTCCTCTCGTTATCTTTTTTATATTAACCTCTTTAATGGAACTATCAAAAGTGTTCTGCTGAATGAATAATGAGAAAGGTTCATTTTTTGTTATCTTGATAGATCTTTTAGTAAGCCGGTTAATTTTTTCACCATCAACAGATAATTTTCTGTTGGTTGTATTTTTTTCGATGGATGATGTACCAACAAAATCTTTCGAAGTCAGTTCAGTGACTATAAGTGGATTTTTCTTTCTACACTCGTTCATGACGTAAGTCCGAGTCGTTCGGCAAAAAACTATGGCCAGCACATAAAAACTTTAAAGTAATATCTTCAAGATGTTGGGGTGAATGCAAAATATATTTTAATATTAAAGTAACTTTGATGTTGCGATTCTGTCCCCCACACGAATCGCTTCACAAGATCAAATGTTTTACGTCAGATGACAAATATTTTTGGGTGTGACTTATTAAGCACGATCCCACTTCTTGTGCCCCTTTTCCAGCTACTCCTTCAGCCCATACGTAACAGTATCCACGATTTTCTGATCCACTATGCATCCCAGCATTGTAGACCCAAAGTTGTCTCTTATAGAAAACGATGTTGGTTGGAATCCGTGGAAGTGGTAAAGTTTTCTCCAAATCAAAAGTGAGGCACTCATAGTCATTCAGTTCTTTTGCCTTTTTAAAGTCTTCTCTTCTCAAGGTTTGTGCAGTTTCAGCCTCATCAAGGTGCCGTCTATGTTTTTCAGTTAGTTCCTGTTTCTTCGCGTTATTTGTTTCATTATTAATTTGCATTTTTAAACTGTCGCATATGTTGCATGATGTATCCTTTTTTAGCGTCTTAGTTCGCAAATTAAAGTTGGAATAAAAGATTTGTTTGTATTTCGTGATACTTACAGGTTGTTCACATTCTTTGGAATACATTTCGTACATTTTGGTAAGTATCACAACTGGAGGCAAAAATTTTGCATCAGTTTTCTTCCGTGAATAGTGGGAAATATATTTTGGGATCCTATTAATCTGATTGATTACTTCTTCCAACTTATGATCAGGCGTTTTATTCTTACCACCTTGATTAACACCTCGTTTGTCTACTAATGGTGCGCGAGCATGAAATTTCTTAAGTGCCGTGTTCACCCGGCAAGGGCTTATACCAAATGTTTTAACAAACATTTCTCTGCAGATGACTTTATCAGTTATTTTATATCATCTAGAGAAGTTGCGTCTTTCAGTATTTCTTCCGTAACTTCTTTTCTTTGGGACTTCGCGAACAGCAGCCGCTATATAATTACTTTGACAGTTGTACGATTCTAGTGCCCAGAATTTTTCGAATTCCTGCTTTTTTACTTCGACAGAAACAAACAGTGAACAGTTTAGTTTACATTGACAATCGAAATCTATAAACTTTCTTGATTCTTTTTTTTTCGTCCTTTGTAGTCAAAATGGGCCATGTTACTATTTCTTCTTTTTTTTCCTTCGACTCTAGATTGATCTGCAAATTTTCTTTTTATTCCCTTTCGAGGTCTGCCTTTATCAGTATTTATTTCATTTGGTCTTTCTTCGGATTCACTGAACGAATCGGCTACTTCATGATGACGAGCAGGTTCATAGGTAGGATCACCTACTGAATCATCAGATCCATAGTCAGAATTTGTAACACTTGCTTCTTCAATTCTATCACAGTAGATAAGCTATGCCGATTGTAGGCCAAAATCCCATGCTATTTCTTATGGAGGTTCATTTTGCACTTCAAGGCCATTGCATGGCGGGTTGCATACACAGCAGCCAACTTCAGAGCAGTAAATCTAGTGACTTTAGTGTTGTAAGGTTGGTTCTACAGTTGGTAAATCTGGGTTATCCAACCTCGGCTATATTCACCCCCAACATCCCCCCCCCCCCCGCGCGCGCACCCCTGGCATGCGGGTGTTAGAAACATCCTGGTAGTTTGGGCTTCGCCCCTCGGCCCCCTTAGGGCTAAACCCCAGCCCGTGGGCCCCTTGGAGCTTCGCCCCTCAGCCCCTTACAAGGCCCCCTTACAAGTATTTTTAGAGGTTAAGTCTTTGTTCACGAGTTCGTTCACGTATTTATTTAAATTATATTTGGTTTGTTTACATCTAAATATTACACGCGACATTTAAATTTAAAAATTTTTTTTTCTACATCTGTTAAAATAACTACACTTTTTTCATTAAACTGTGTTCATAAAGAACATAATTAATTAACAATCTAAAAGCATGAAAAAAAGTGCCATAACGATTCATTTTTAACACAATTTTTAATTGTTCAAATAAATAGTGTCCTGGATATAAATCAAACGCCAGCTATTTTGTCAAATCAAAATTCCAAACAAAATTTTAATAATATTACGACCTTCATGTTACTATACAACCACCTAGCCTATTTATAAATGGAGGCTAAATAGCGTAATGGCTGAGGCGTCGAGCTACGGATCCGCAGGTTACAGCTTCGAGGCCCCCGGCCAAATTTTTTTTATTTTTTTAATTAATATATGTGATATTCTTTATCCATCTAAATAAATTTTATTTTTATTTTGGTTATAAATACCGATATTCCATTTTCCATTAAGTAAGTATGCTTTAAATAAATTTCATTCACAGGGATTATTGAACTTACGTACATGTAAATACTGCAGAGCTGCATTTTAACCATTGTGGAAAAAACACGTATGTCAACATTCCAGTTAGTTACGCTATTAGAACATCCAAAAACAAATCTCAATTATTGAATTCGCTGAAGTTTAAAGTGCATAAAAATAGTAGCTACCTAGCTTATGTATAACACGTAACACGGTCAAAATATTTTTTATTTGTATAATTAAATTACGAGAAAATCGGTATAAACGCTTACCTGCAAAAGAAATCGTTAAACTCTTACGAATAGATTAATATCAAAGTTAAATATAAAATTACCTGAATATAAACTAAATTTTAAAAACAAAGCAAATCAAATAAAACACTAAGTAAAATTAATAATTTTTAATACTTATAATAAAATAATCGTGTGTGGGCGTTATTTACCCACACACTTATTATAGTATTATTCGGTAAACCAATCATTCCAAGATGTTCTAGATGAGGACCCAAACACACCATGACCTCAATAATCGGCAGCAGGAGGTACGCTGCTGGAGCATTAAAACGCACCAACGCTCCCTAATAAAGTGTTCTACTTCTAAAAACAAAAAAACAATGAAGTAAACAAGCACAAATACACGAACAAAACCACTTCACCTGCGTTCATGATGATATTTTTTGAATTGTAATAACTAATAACAAACTGAAAGAAGGGAAGTTTCAGTTTTCTAGGTAACATGATATTTCACACTCAACAAAACATGTAAAAAATATTATAGAACACAAACTACCCACTAAGCAAAATGCATTTAAATTTACTTTTGAAGTTATTGGTTTAGATGCAGAATCAGTAAGCAATTTTAAAATATAAAGATATTGAAATTATTAGATACGTATACGATTCATTCATACACCAGGATTATTAAACTTACATACCTACATGTAAATATAGCATAGTTGCATTTTAAGCAATATGTAAAAAACATGAAGCGTCTATTAAGAAAAAAGCTGTAATGACAGTATAAGAAAGAACAGTAGGGTTACTTTGTCTACACCTTCTTTGACATCAAAATTGAAATCGAATGACCTCAAACCATGCTCTTGTATATAAAAACTATTCACGCAGACAGTATGAGCAAAGTGCTAACATTTAAATTTAAATTAATTAGTTGTACAACAGTCTAAAATATTTAAGAAGTAAAAATGCACTCTCATAACATCAAAAGCAAACAATAGTGTGGGATATTTGTTGTCAAATTATTACTTCGTTGTAAAAGTACCCTGTATTGAATAACCAATAGCTTTTTGTTTGTAGTTTGTAGTTTCAAATTGGAGTTATTATAACTATAACAACGAAATACGCAAGAAAAATAGTTATTGAAATATCAGATAGTCGATTATTTTAATATTTATTTCATACTCCTAAACTTCTCATACCGCCGTAACGGTAAATAATTTAAATAGAAATGTGTACAACGGAAATTACGCAAATCGAACTATTCTACTTAGTTAGTTGCAGAGCCATTAAGCAATTTTAAAAATATAAAGATATTAAAATTATTAGATTCATCCGCGAAGGATATAACATTCATAGCCAGGGTTATTGTACAGGGTGGCCCATTTTCGATGTTTTTAAATGGGAAGTACCCTTAATATCGGAGATAGACAAAAACTGATGTCGGAGTCCAGGGCTCTTTTTTGATGCAGGTTCAGTTCCCGAAAACAAAATTTCGCTATCTTTTGTTATTTTTTAGTTATAGCCCAAAATTCAAAATTTGGCCATATCGAAAACTTCAAATAACTCTCTTGGTTTTGAAGATATCCAAAAACGGTAAAAACATTCTACAGGCACTTTTTCAAGTAGAATACGATAGTCAATTCAGATATCTTCTAATTTTCATGTTTTAAGAATTATGACATAAAGTTGGTATTTTTTAAATATAAGTCGTAGTTGGCCATGATACCATTAAATTGCATATTTTCTCTGCTTTCCGAAAATATATAGTTTATAGGGGTTAAATGCAGTAACAATACCTTTTTTGAACAAAATCAGATTATATTATGATGTTGTTAGCAATTAGTAGGCCATGGTTCATGATAGCAAAACAAAAAGTAGTAGAGTGGTTGCATGTGACGTCACTAGGTCATCAGCTGAACTCTTGTAGGGTAAACAAAGGATAGATTTGTATGCATCGGTATACTAATTTTACCAAAAAGGAAATATTACATATTACAATATCAAACCGAATAAAGATGTGTTTAACCAGATCAGGGATGGTTTAACCCACATAATTTTGAAATTTTCAGTTACTTAAAATTTTTCCCACGGTCAGTTGATACGAACGTAATTGAAAATTTTATCGTGAATTAAAAAGAGTATTAGGGAACGTGATATTTCCCAGAGAAAGCAGTTAGAGAAAAGCTCTGGAAAACAAGAAACTAAAAATTTTGCCAGGTTATACGTAGAAACTTGTAAAATCTCCATATGTCAAGATAATTAAAAGCTGTTAAAGATAACGGGAGATTTTCTACAAAATATTAATGTAATTATTTAGTTTTGTTAACTTACAAAACTGTCGTTCATTTTCAATCGGGCGCGTTATTGTGTGCCTGGTGACATCACATGCACCCGCTCTATTAGCCTTTGTTTATTGCTATCATGAACCATGGCCCACTAATTTCTAACAACATCAAATAATCCGATTTCGTTCAAAAAAGGCATTGTTACTACATTTAAACCCTATAAACTATACATTTTCGGAAAGCAGAAAAAATATGCAATTTAATGGTATCATGGCCAACTACGACATATATTTAAAAAATTCCAACTTTATGTCATAACTCTTAAAACATGAAAATTAGAAGATATCTGGATTGACTATCGTATTCTACTTCAAAAAGTGCCTGTAGAATGTTTTTACCGTTTTTGGATATCTTCAAAACCAAGACAGTTATTTGAAGTTTTCGATATGGCCAAATTATGAATTTTGGGCTATAACTAAAAAGTAACAAAAGATAGCGGAATTTTGTTTTCGGGACTTGAACTTGCATAAAAAAGGGCCCTGGACTCCGACATCAGTTTTTGCCTCTCCCCGATATTAAGGGTACTTCCCATTTAAAAACATCGAAAATGGGCCACCCTGTACTTACACATGTCGATGCACGTAAAAATATTGCATTTTAAGCAAGATAGAAAAAAGCAAGTACACAGTTTAATACCTAGTAAGAATTCAACGATAGATCTATAATTCGTTTTTTAAAGTGCAGTTGTAGACTGAACAGTTCAACCATCGCATCAGTAAATTGTGAAACTATACCTATAGAAATTATAAAATTAAAATAGCAGAACAACTTAATTAAAGTGTGTAAAAATGCATTCCTTATATCATTTAACTACACGTGCAGTATGTTTCGTATTTTCAAAAAAACAAATCAACAACTTTCTTTTACCACCAACAGTTAAACGACATCTGGAATTAGAATGGTGTTCGAATGTATTCAATTTAATATATAAGGTGCAAAATAACAGTGCTGAAGTACCTCATTGGGTAAAGAACACTTTTCAAAACTGGATTTTAAACGGAAGTTTCGGTTCGTTACATGGAACCTACTTTGATAATAATCATGATGGTGATCACCTGGAGATTTACTTGGCTATCATGTTATACCAAATTCCCGAAGATTAAGATGAAATCGACTGGTTACCACAAAAAACAATTGTATCTTATCAAACGTGTCGTGTATTTAATTCCGAAAGATATTTAAATTTATGTTATAAGTGTGCTACAGACAATGAACATTTAGAAGACTTTCCGTATATGCACGCCATTAACCATATTAGATTATGTAAAAACAGAAAAACAGTTGTGAAAATTTTAAAAAATATTAATAATTTTTGTTGCGAGTGTACATACGCCTCTTTAATTACGATACAGGATATTGAATTAGAATTAAACAACGAGGTAGGTTTATGTTCATCTATACCCTGTAAATGGGTGAGAACAAACGCTTTTTTATCACCTTATTATCGCTATGTATCATCTTTAAATAATAGCGGTTTGCAACGTATTCATGCCTGGGCAGCCGACGCCCAAATTATGAGAAATTTTCTTACTGGATATAACGATAGACAAAGTGGAATCCCTTTAAATATGGTACCAGAAGATCCCTTTCTTGTGGATGACGATTGAGAAGAAGCAATAGATGATTTTTCAAATAATTTTGTATTGTGAATGTTTATTTGGTTGTTTATAATCCGAATCAATAAAACATGCTAATTAAAATTGTAGTCTTTAAATATTTATAAAATAATAATCATGTGTGTTTGATTATTAACCTAGGCATTTATTAAACTGTAACTGTAGCTGTATTTCTCGGATAATTACATGTTGCTAATGCTTATTTTGCTTATTTATTTTATAACCCTTATTATCTCTAGAATAGGGAATAAATTCAACTAAATCAACTTGTAATAAATTATCGAAACATCTAATTATTACAAGTTGATTTAGTTGAATTATGTCTAGCAGGAGCAGCTCATTCACAACTTGAATTTTAAACATGTTACTTACTTAATTTTTCTATACGTCAACACCACCATGATAGAACAACATAACCGACTTTTAGTTAATTTAATTTAATGTCTAAATATAACTCAATGTTACTGCTAAGTGGTAAATCTTCTGTTTCATCTATTCTGAAAAATGCAATATTCTTACGTGCATTCAGATGTGTAGGTATAATGCTATGAATGCTGTGCCATAACCACAATAATAAGCAAATTTAGCAACCCATTTAAGATTCTTTTTCGAAAATCAGCTGTTGTTTGAGGGCGTCGATGATTTCAAGATTATAAAGATGAGTAACAAGACATATAAAATATGTTCCAGACGTCTTGTTTTGAGCCTGTTTCACTCCATTCGTAATACAACATTGTTTATAACATCCAACACAACGACGACGGGCTTCTGTTGCTAGCAGAGCATGGGAAACCGCTCCATCATTAGACACCTTAGTATTTTCCTGCTCTTTTGGTCAACATTTCCCCGCCAACACCTCCCCCTAATTCAAATGTATGGCCCATATTGGTCAACAGTATGATAATGAATGGCACAGATATTAAACTAAGTACACTCTTACATAACTCGTGGTACAGGCGGCATGATACAGCTCATGGTACAGGTACAGGTACAGCTTATGTTACAGCTCATGGTAAAGGTACAGGTACAGCTCATGGTACAGCTCATGCTACAGGTACAGGTACAGCTCATGGTACAACTCATGGCACCTCTGCCGTGAGCGAATATTTTGAATATCTTGCAACAGAAGAACTATGTGGAACACAGCAACTTGAAATATTTCAGAAGAAGCGGCATCACTTTCTACATCTTTCAGTTGAAATTCAAACTCCTTGGTATTGTATTTCGTTTGATATTCAGAAACGGTTTCATCAACCTTTTTAACTGATGCTGTTTCTACCTGTTTCTGACCTGTTCGACCTGTTTCTGACCTGTTTATGACCTGTTAGACCTGTTTCTGAGCTGTTTCCTACCTGTTTCTGACCTGTTTATGATCTGTTACGCAAACTTTGTAATCATCCGCAGTAAGACGATATGTAGCTATTCTGTTTTTAAATGTGTTGTTTATTAACGAAATTTCAACTCCTTGTGTCACACTCATTTTGTTTTTATGTTCCAGGCTCCTCTTGTGTTGTGTTATATATATGTCGTTCCCACTTGGTGAAATCGTTCATTTCATGAAAAGGATGTTCACTTCATGAAACGCATCCGCTTAGTGTAATATCGCTTGTTTTCACTATCAACACAATATGTTTGTCCATTTCATGAAACGGAGTGTCGTTCTATGCTCTTACTGAAATTCGTTATAATTTCATCAAGTGGACGGGCGATTTCATCTTTTCATGTAATGTTCAACAACTGCATTTAATAATACGGATAAAACAGTAAACACAATGGTTGGTATATCAGATTTTAATAGAAACAAACTAAATACATTTTATTTAACTAGAAAATAAGATCTTTTAAAACAATAATAATATTATATAAAGAACTAAACTCACTTACTGACTATAAAGTAATAATGAACCTAAAATAGAGAAAGCAACAAAAATAAACGCCTCCAAACCAATATTATTTGTTCACACATGGCAGAGACGCATGACATCGACTATTGCATAAGGTTTTCATTTTGAAACAAGCACATCTCTTGGTATTGCATTGTGTTTTAGATGGCTTGCAAGAACATTTAAAAAATCGTTGCCCTTCAGATGTTAGAGTTACAGCTTGTCGTAAGGAAATACATTTCGACTTATTAATAATTTCGTTTGGACTTACTAGATGTAGTTTTCTTTAAGTTATCACTTCCAAATCAACCTTTGATTACCCCATGTGCAGTTGCAACTTGGCGAATCCCGTTTTATTAAATGCAGTTATTGAACATTACATGAAAAGATTAAATCGCCCATCCACTTGATGAAATTATAACGAATTTCAGTAAGAGCATAGAACGACACTCCGTTTCATGAAATGGACAAACATATTGTGTTGATAGTGAAAACAAGCGATATTACACTAAGCGGATGCGTTTCATGAAGTGGACATCCTTTTCATGAAATGAACGATTTCACCAAGTGGGCACAACATATATATTTTCTAGGTACGTTAACTTCATATAGATCACATCTTATTATATCTTCCTTTTTAATTTTCTTATTTTCTGGTTCAGTATAAATTTTCTGGTTGATGTTATCACAATACTATCTGGTTTGTGCTTTTTATTTTTTATTACTCAAATTATTAATAAATTTTTGATAATTTTTTCAGAATAGATTAAACAGAAGATTTTCCACTTAGCAGTAACATTGAGTTATATCTAGACATTAAATTATAAGAACCAGATTATGTACAAAATAAAGACATACCTATTCAAAATTACCTTTTTATGATAGAATGTAAGACTTTCTTATAAAAAAAAAATAAAGCTTCTGAGAATCAATTCAGGGATAAATAAGGCAAAGGTCACCGTTGCAATAATCCAAGTTAACCATAAATTAGAAACTTTCAATCTTCGTTCAACTTGAAACAAGGATAGGGGGTAATAATTTTAATGCATCAACTGTCGATTCTTCTAAGGTTCTACAGTGGTGTCTAAAATTCAGGGTTTAAATGGTATTATTAAACGTTATACTAAAAACCCATTTTGTAACATTAAAATTTATAACAATAATAATATTGTCAATTCTAAATACAAAACAGAGATGAATAATTAGCTGAAGTTTAGTAAAAATAAAAAGTAATAACAAATTCAAAATGCAACCTTTCGGTAAATCCCAATGCGATATTTAACAATCTAAAATTTGATTTCACAGTAGTTAAGAATCCTTTTACATTTACGCAAACTTTGCAATCATCCGCAGTAAGACGATATGTATACATATGTAGCTATTCTGTTTTTAAATGCGTTGTTTATTAACGAAATTTCAACTTCTTGTGCCACACTTATTTTGTTTTTATGTTCCAGGATCCTCTTGTGTTGTGTTATATATTTTTTATCACTCAAAAATCCTAATAAATTATTGATAATTTTTTCAGAATAGATGAAACAGAAGATTTACCACTTAGCAGTAACATTGAGTTATATTTAGACATTAAATTAAATTAAATAAAAGTCGGTTATGTTGTTCTATCATGGTGGTGTTGACGTATAGAAAAATTAAGTAAGTAACATGTTTAAAATTCAAGTTGTGAATGAGCTGCTCCTGCTAGACATAATTCAACTAAATCAACTTGTAATAATTAGATGTTTCGATAATTTATTACAAGTTGATTTAGTTGAATTTATTCTCTATTCTAGAGATAATAAGGGTTATAAAATAAATAAGCAAAATAAGCATTAGCAACATGTAATTATCCGAGAAATACAGCTACAGTTACAGTTTAATAAATGCCTAGGTTAATAATCAAACACACATGATTATTATTTTATAAATATTTAAAGACTACAATTTTAATTAGCATGTTTTATTGATTCGGATTATAAACAACCAAATAAACATTCACAATACAAAATTATTTGAAAAATCATCTATTGCTTCTTCTCAATCGTCATCCACAAGAAAGGGATCTTCTGGTACCATATTTAAAGGGATTCCACTTTGTCTATCGTTATATCTAGTAAGAAAATTTCTCATAATTTGGGCGTCGGCTGCCCAGGCATGAATACGTTGCAAACCGCTATTATTTAAAGATGATACATAGCGATAACAAGGTGATAAAAAAGCGTTTGTTCTCACCCTTTTACAGGGTATAGATGAACATAAACCTACCTCGTTGTTTAATTCTAATTCAATATCCTGTATCGTAATTAAAGAGGCGTATGTACACTCGCAACAAAAATTATTAATATTTTTTAAAATTTTCACAACTGTTTTTCTGTTTTTACATAATCTAATATGGTTAATGGCGTGCATATACGGAAAGTCTTCTAAATGTTCATTGTCTGTAGCACACTTATAACATAAATTTAAATATCTTTCGGAATTAAATACACGACACGTTTGATAAGATACAATTGTTTTTTGTGGTAACCAGTCGATTTCATCTTCATCTTCGGGAATTTGGTATAACATGATAGCCAAGTAAATCTCCAGGTGATCATCATCATGATTATTATCAAAGTAGGTTCCATGTAACGAACCGAAACTTCCGTTTAAAATCCAGTTTTGAAAAGTGTTCTTTACCCAATGAGGTACTTCAGCACTGTTATTTTGCACCTTATACAGGGTGAATAAAAAGTAAGGAACCTCGATGCTGGAGCCTTTATTATTAGTTTTAGAAAAAAAAGTTTTAGATAAAAGGTTTATAACAAATTATTTTCCACAAACTGATGGTTTTAAATATTTTTTTCAAGGTCATACTTTTGCGCTATGACGTCATCTATATTTTTTTTAAATGGCAACCTATATTTTTTAGGTCGAAATTTTATAGCATTTTGTTTTCCCTTTGTGACCATCTAAAAATATCATACGGTTGAATAAGCGAAATTTCTAGAAAAATCAAGTTGAATGTTATTCGTACCCGTATTTAATGTACGTACTTTTATCACAAAAATTAAACACATGACTATTAAAAACAAATATAAACAATCTTTAACATTATTATTATTATTATTTTATTATTTGGATACAATTTTTGAGAATAGGTGGATCGGTAGAAGGGGTAGTATCGAATGGCCAGCCCGATCGCCCGATTTGAAGCAGTTGGATCTTGTGGGGCCATCTTAAAAGTAAAGTTTACACGAACAGGCCCAGAAATTTAGAAGAGTTAAAAATTCGTATTCGGGAAGAAATACGGGCACTACCAGCCGAAGTAATTCGGAATGTATTACAGGGATTTTCACATCGAATTGGACATTGTCAGATAGCGAACAATTTGAACATCTTCTGTAATAAAGTAATATTACTCATTGTTTGTATTTGTTTTTAATAGTCATGTGTTTAATTTTTGTGATAAAAGTACGTACATTAATTACTGGTACGAATAACATTCAACTTGATTTTTCTAGAAATTTCGCTTATTCAACCGTATGATATTTTCAGATGGTCATAAAGAGAAAAAAAAATGCTATAAAATTTCGACCTAAAAAATATTGGTTGCCATTTAAAAAAAGTATCGATGACGTCATAGCGCAAAGGTATGACCTTGAAAAAAATATTTAAAACCATCAGTTTGTGGAAAATAATTTGTTATAAACCTTTTGTCTAAAAACTTTTTTTTCTAAAACTAATAATAAAGGCGCTAGCATCGAGGGTCCATACTTTTTATTCACCCTGTATATTAAATTGAATACATTCGAACACCATTCTAATTCCAGATGTCGTTTAACTGTTGGTGGTAAAAGAAAGTTGTTGATTTGTTTTTTTGAAAATACGAAACATACTGCACGTGTAGCTAAATGATATAAGGAATGCATTTTTACACACTTTAATTAAGTTGTTCTGCTATTTTAATTTTATAATTTCTATAGGTATAGTTTCACAATTTACTGATGCGATGGTTGAACTGTTCAGTCTACAACTGCACTTTAAAAAACGAATTATAGATCTATCGTTGAATTCTTACTAGGTATTAAACTGTGTACTTGCTTTTTTCTATATTGCTTAAAATGCAATATTTTTACGTGCATCCACATGTGTAAGTACAATAACCCTGGCTATGAATGTTATATCCTTCGCGGGTGAATCTAATAATTTTAATATCTTTATATTTTTAAAATTGCTTAATGGCTCTGCAACTAACTAAATAGAATAGTTCGATTTGCGTAATTTCCGTTGTACACATTTCTATTAAATTATTTACCGTTACGGCGGTATGAGAAGTTTAGGAGTATGAAATACAGGGGCGGCTCAAGATAAAAATCTCACCCGGGCAAGAGGGCACTTTGGCGCCCCCCCCCCCCGTGTTAACTATATGTAACGACTATGGTGGACAATTAATAAGAAACAAATTCACACTGCATTCCAAAATTTTATTAGTGTAACTTGTAAGCAATAAACAGCAATTACTGCTAAATTATTACAAAAAACATTTGCGAGCTTTTTTATCTGCAAAATCTTTAATAAAGGAGTCAATATCTGGACGTAAACGTGTCAGTTAAATAATGAACTACTACTTATTCCTATAGGTAATGAAAAAATAATCGTTTTAACAGTAGATTGCAAGATTGCCCAAAATTCACCTTTACCTATTTTTATTAGCGAAAAGAAAATGATTTTTTTTCTCATTTCATTTTTATTTCATCCGCCGATTTGGCGCCCCTCTGCCGCGGCGCCCCGGGCAGTCGCCCGGGTCGCCCGGGCCTTAAGCCGCCCCTGATGAAATAAATATTAAAATAATCGACTATCTGATATTTCAATAACTATTTTTGTTGCGTATTTCATTGTTATATTTATAATAACTCCAATTTGAAACTACAAACTACAAACAAAAAGCTATTGGTTATTCAATACAGGGTACTTTTACAAGGAAGTAATAATTTGACAACAAATATCCCACACTATTGTTTGCTTTTGATGTTATGAGAGTGCATTTTTACTTCTTAAATATTTTAGACTGTTGTACAACTAATTAATTTAAATTTAAAATGTTAGCACTTTGCTCATACTGTCTGCGTGAATAGTTTTTATATAGAAGAGCATGGTTTGAGGTCATTCGATTTCAATTTTGATGTCAAAGAAGTTGAGACAAAGTAACCCTACTGTTCTTTCTTATACTGTCATTACAGCTGTTTTCTTAATAGACGCTTCATGTTTTTTACATATTGCTTAAAATGCAACTATGCTATATTTACATGTAGGTATGTAAGTTTAATAATCCTGGTGTATGAATGAATCGTATACGTATCTAATAATTTCAATATCTTTATATTTTAAAATTGCTTACTGATTCTGCATCTAAACCAATAACTTCAAAAGTAAATTTAAATGCATTTTGCTTAGTGGGTAGTTTGTGTTCTATAATATTTTTTACATGTTTTGTTGAGTGTGAAATATCATGTTACCTAGAAAACTGAAACTTCCCTTCTTTCAGTTTGTTATTAGTTATTACAATTCAAAAAATATCATCATGAACGCAGGTGAAGTGGTTTTGTT
The DNA here is from genome assembly GCA_963082815.1 of Melanotus villosus. Taxonomy (NCBI): domain Eukaryota; kingdom Metazoa; phylum Arthropoda; class Insecta; order Coleoptera; family Elateridae; genus Melanotus; species Melanotus villosus. Next base: position 19,128,997 of record OY720427.1, read on the forward strand.
CGTGTATTTGTGCTTGTTTACTTCATTGTTTTTTTGTTTTTAGAAGTAGAACACTTTATTAGGGAGCGTTGGTGCGTTTTAATGCTCCAGCAGCGTACCTCCTGCTGCCGATTATTGAGGTCATGGAGTGTTTGGGTCCTCATCTAGAACATCTTGGAATGATTGGTTTACCGAATAATACTATAATAAGTGTGTGGGTAAATAACGCCCACACACGATTATTTTATTATAAGTATTAAAAATTATTAATTTTACTTAGTGTTTTATTTGATTTGTTTTGTTTTTAACATTTAGTTTATATTCAGGTAATTTTATATTTAACTTTGATATTAATCTATTCGTAAGAGTTTAAAGATTTCTTTTGCAGGTAAGCGTTTATACCGATTTTCTCGTAATTTAAATATAAAAATAAAAAATATTTTGACCGTGTTACGTGTTATACATAAGCTAGGTAGCTACTATTTTTATGCACTTTAAACTTCAGCGAATTCAATAATTGAGATTTGTTTTTGGATGTTCTAATAGCGTAACTAACTGGAATGTTGACATACGTGTTTTTTCCACAATGGTTAAAATGCAGCTCTGCAGTATTTACATGTACGTAAGTTCAATAATCCCTGTGAATGAAATTTATTTAAAGCATACTTACTTAATGCAAAATGGAATATCGGTATTTATAACAAAAATAAAAATAAAATTTATTTAGATGGATAAGGAATATCACATATTTATAAAATTTAATTATAAAAAAAAATTTTTGAGCGGGGCCTGAGGACTCGAAGCTGTAACCTGCGGATCCGTAGCTCGACGCCTCAGCCATTACGCTATTTAGCCTTCATCCCTTCATATACATGGTTACTGGTAATTCGATACATTCCTTTGGAGATGTGATGAGACAGGAGGTAAGAAACAAATTTAACCCTAACATACATTATGCAAAACTCAATAGTTTTTGAGATACTTCAATTTTTACGTTTTTCTCAAAAAACTAGATCTTAATGTCTTTAAAGTTAATTTAAAAAAAATCTGCTTGACATTTTTTGAACTTTTTTACTGGATTACTTGTCCCACTGTATGGCCATCCGTTTTGAATGGAAAATATCCGGAAACATTTCGATCATGTCAAAATTTTACATAAAAACTTATAAAAAATAATTTTTAAAAATCAGCTACGAAAATTACCTATTCGTTTTTCTCAAAAATTATCAACATAACATGCGTACAAATTATTTTAAAAACTTCCTTATTTCAACAGTAATCTATCGAGGTACAAATGTTCAACGTGCCCTTCATAGTTCTACTTAAAAAAATAGTAAAAGTGATGCAAGTAGTATACTTAGGTCTTATTTTTGGATAAACAGTAAAAAACGTATTGTAAAGGTAATCATTTAATTCTTAATTAATTTCAAAGTTTTACTAAATTTCTGCATTTTTGCTCAAAATGGGAGCCCCTACTCCGTATATAAGCACGGCAGCGTCTTCTTATTTCCGCCTTTGTTACTCTTGTTGTGAGGATATGTCGTATGTGTTGGGCAGCGTCGGATATCCTTTATCTAAGGTCTTCTCTCGTATCTACTGGTATTTCATAGACCATCTCTTTCATATGGCCCCACACGTAGTAATCTAGAGCTGTTAAGTCTGGACTTCGCGCTGGCCAAGGTATTGGGCCTGCCCTTCCAATCCAACGGTTAGGAAAACGTTGATCGAGTAACTGTCGTACTGTCAGCCGATAATGTGCTGGACAACCGTCGTGCTGAAATATTATTTGCTGTCTCACGGCGAGAGGAACATCTTCTAGAAGCACCGGCACTTCACCTCTTAAAAAATGTTCATATATGTATTTCCCCGTTTAAATTTTGGGGAAGAAAGTATGGCCTTATTAAATAGCGGCCAATGACTCCCATCCACACATTTTCAGAAAACTTTATTTGGAAACTAGTTTCCCTTATTATATGGGGGTTTTCGTAGGCCCAATAATATAGGTTGTGGAAATTTGTTCTGCCCTCGCGATTAAATTTCGATTCATCCGTCCATAAAATGTTTAGTAAGAAATTTGCATTGTCTGCATCTGAATTTAACATAAAGTGGCAGAATTCCACTCTCCTTCCAGGATCACCTTCATAAAAGCGTTAGACAGGAATATAGTGGTAAGAATGGCATCCAACACTGCTTATCGTAGACCAACCTTTCCATTGTGACATTCCGGTTAGTCTTGCGACTTTATTAGTTCAAGTTCTTGGGTCTTCATCAAAATTTCGCAATATTTCTTTCTCATCATCTGGTTGAAAAACGTGAGGAGCACCGGCGTCACCTTGTCTACGTTTCACGGAGCCATTTTCAGCGACATTTCGATATGTCGTACTGAATACACGAATATTTGGTATACGACGGCTAGCGAAGCGACGTTCACATTAATCATATTCTCGGCGAGCTTCGACAGCGTAGCCGTCACAATATCAGTAGACAAACAAGATGTCAGCCTATTCTGCATTGGTGTACGTGGCCATGGCACTTAAAACACAATAACAACAACAATGACCAAAACCAAAATGTTCAGCAACAAACTCAACAAAAGCAACAAACTTAAGGGACACGTGGAGATAATTATAATGTCAATTAATAACACACATGCGTAAGCATCAAAGTCGAGGACTGACTGACTGACATGAACGATTTGTCATTTTTTTTTACGCAAATTTTTACTTTTTACTGTTTATCCATAAATAGGAACCATACTACTTGCATCACTTTTACTATTTTTTTTATGAGAATTATCAAGGGCTCGTTGAATATTCGTACCTTGATAGATAAGTGTTGAAATAAGGAGGTTTTTAAGATAATTTGTACGCATGTCATGTTGATAAATTTTGAGAAAAATGAATACGTTATTTTCGTAGCTGATTTTAAAAAATTATTTTTTATAAGTTTTTATTTAAAATTTTCACATCATCGAAATGTTTCCGGATATTTTCCGTTCCAAATGGATGACCATAGAGTGGGACAAATAATCTAGTAAAAATTTCAAAAAATGTCAAGTAGATTTTTTAAAAATTAACTTTAAAAACATTAAGATCTACCTTTTTGAGAAAAACACAAAAATTGAAATATCTCAAAAACTATTGAGTTTTGCAACATGTATGTTAGGGTTAAATTTGTTTCTTAGATCCTGTCCCATCACATCTCCAAAGGAATGTATCGAATTACCAGTAACCCTGTATAAATAGGCTAGGTGGTTGTATAGTAACATGAAGGTCGTAATATTATTAAAATTTTGTTTGGAATTTTGATTTGACAAAATAGCTGGCGTTTGATTTGTATCCAGGACACTATTTATTTGAACAATTAAAAATTGTGTTAAAAATGAATCGTTATGGCACTTTTTTTCATGCTTTTAGATTGTTAATTAATTAAGTTCTTTATGAACACAGTTTAATGAAAAAAGTGTAGTTGTTTTAACAGATGTAGAAAAAAATTTTTTTTTTAAATTTAAATGTCGCGTGTAATATTTAGATGTAAACAAACCAAATATAATTTTAAATACGCGAACAAACTCGTGAACAAAGACTTAACCTCTAAAAATACTTGTAAGGGGGCCTTGTAAGGGGCTAAGGGGCGAAGCTCCAAGGAGCCCACGGGCTGGGGTTAAGCCCTAAGGGGGCCGAGGGGCGAAGCCCAAACTACCAGCATGCCGGATTTCTAACACCCGCATGCCAGGGGTGCGCGCGCGGGGGGGGGGATGTTGGGGGTGAATATAGCCGAGGTTGGATAACCCAGATTTACCAACTGTAGAACCAACCTTACAACACTAAAGTCACTAGATTTGCTGCTCTGAAGTTGGCTGCTGTGTATGCAACCCGCCATGCAATGGCCTTGAAGTGCAAAATGAACCTCCATAAGAAATAACATGGGATTTTGGCCTACAATCGGCATAGCTTATCTACTTATCACTATTCGGTTTATTCTGCATTTGCATGTTTTCTTTATTATCCGTACAAATTTCATCCAGACTAACTGACGGCATCAGGATTCCAGTACTTGTTAAGTTTGGGTTTCCAATAGTTTCAAAATCTGTAATATACAAAAATATAAATGGTAGTGAATATAAAATATATTTAATTGAATCGGTTGAAAATCCAACTTCAGGAAGGCTTACACTTTTATAAGGAAAAGAAAATCATATCAGAAAAAAAGATAGTTACCGTAAAATAATTCTTGAATCTGAGATTCTTGGTTGTCTTGGTCATATATTCTGATGATATTATCAGTGTCATTATGTCTAAACTCATGTTCTGTCTCTTCGAGAGACACGGTCCCATTAATTTCTACTCCCCCATTTTCACCGGCAGAAGTTTGTTTCACAGGTTCCAAAACAGCAAATGTGTAGGTACTACTGTCAGGATTGGTAATCAATATATCTATTATAAAAAAATTAGTATTAGGTATATACAATGTTCAAAATAAAATTATTCCAATGCAGATTGCAGTTAATGACAAAAAAGTAGTGTCTGATCAGAAATAAATAATTATTCTTTATAAAAAATCTACACGAGCAGTAGTAGCACCGCCATAATCGTATTCTAAGTTTTCAGTAGAAAAACTTTCTTTTCTCTTGCGATTTAAAGCAAAACAGAAATCATTGAAAATGGAAACTTTATAACAAAGTTAATATATGTAGAATATTAAAGTCCACTACATCGTGTAACCCAATGTTATTTGGAATACAGTAAATTCAGAGTTATCAGAAATAAATTACCTACCTTGTTGCATCTTGACTAATTCCAATATTTTAGCACTACGGTTTCTTAACATGTTGAACAACACACTCTCTCACTCCTTAGTCATACTTTTTGACACTTTAAAACAACAAATATGAGCAAATATCACTTATTTCAACACAAATGCAACTAACTAATAGGCGAGATGAAATGATCATTCACTATATTTAGAGGTTAGGTGATAGATTTCTATTTTGCAGAAAACTTCCAATCATCATCCAACCCGCATTTAACCGTATGTTATACGAGAATTCAGAATTTTCAGAATGCATCCAACCCACTTGGGCAAAGGGTAAACGAATAGCGACAGACGACCATGTGGGTTGGATGCATTCTGCAATAATTTAATAGATATTAGAACATTTTATTTGTTGGCCATGTGGTTTGGATGTTTTCTGCAAATAAATAATTCGTGATTATGAAATAAATATTTTTACTGACGATTGTTTTCTCCTGTAAAACAGTAGGATAGCAGTTGGTCGTTTTATGCAAAATGAAGTATGGGTTAAAAGCAGCCGAAAAATGACATTAGCTCAGATTTTGCTACCATGTGGGTTGGTCGCTTTCTGCAGAAGTGGGTCCTATTAGAATATATCTAGATCAAAAGAACGTCTAATTTTACATAAAATGAACTTTTTGAAGTTTTAATTAATTTTGACGATGGGCTGCGGGGCGAAGACATAACCTCTAACGCTAAAAATAGTTATATCTTTGGTTTAGATTTTTCTTTTTCATAACCCTCGGTATTTTCCTAAAGCTATAAATATTGTCTACTGAAAATAAGGACGAAGAGAATGCAAAGAACCGGAGGTCTCTACCATCAATAGAAGCGGAAATATTGAGTAAAATGCAACCACGAAGAATTTTTCCGAGTTACCTAAAGATAAATCAACCCATTCATGAGAATGGGCCGATGTGATATTGTTTATAAATCTGAAACGTCAAATTTCTAGCTTCAGTGATTTGACTTTGTTGCTTTTTAATTGATGTCGCAAAATATTAATAATTTCGTCGTTCCTGTTATTGTGGCTGTTCCTGTTCTTGTTGCCGTTCCTGTTTGTGTTAGTTTTAATTGTGTTTTACTTGTTCATCGAGTTGTTCTTGTTAACTGTGTTTCGTCTTGATTTTGTTATTTGCTATTTGCTGAAAATTGTTTACACAAACGCTGAAGCCTTTGATATGCTACGGATTTATTTTCAACGTCACGAAAATGAGTTGATTACTTCAAGAACATACAACATTACGTATCCCAATCGGCAGCCCCAATAGAGAAAAGTCTTCCGTCGATTAGAGTTACGTTTACAAACCACGGAAAGAGTGCAACCAACTCCAGAAAGAAAAAAACGCCAGTTCGTAACGAACACAATAATGCGATTAATGTTCTGGCGTGCATTGAGATAAATCCCCATGTTAGTACAAGAGAAATTTCAAGAACGTTGGAGATATCTCACTGAACAGTTCTTAAAATTGTAAATGAACAAGGCTTACATCCATACAGTGTTGTGTTACATCAGTCGCTCACCGAAGATGATTTTGTGAGCAGACTGAACTTATGTTACTGGATTCGAAATATGCTAGAAGAAACTCCTAATTTCTTGAATCAGATTTTGTGGACCGACGAAGCTACATTTAAAAGCAACAGCCGGGTAAACTTCCACAATATGCACTTTTACTCTAAAAAGAATGAGAACTCGCATTGAATGCGCACTGTGAACAACCAACATCAGTGGTCAATGTCTGGTGTGGTATTCTTGACGGACGGATAATTGGTCCTCACGTTTTTAATGGAACTGTTAATGGTCAAATGTTCCTGGACTTTTTAGTTGACACTTCGTCAGGTCTTTTAGATGACGTTCCATTGGCCACAATTTTAAACATGTGGATACAAATGGATGGATGTCCTGCTCACTTTTCAGGGGAAATTAAAGATCACCTTAAAGCGGGGATCGGTGGATTGGCAGATGGAGTGTCTTTCTATGGAGCCCAAGATCCCCTTAACTCACGTGCTTGAAATTTTTCCTCTGGGGTCGTCTAAAAGACATTTTTTATAAGAACCCCACAACTACCCGTATTGATATGATACACAGAATTAGAAATGCAGTAAACATTTCGAGAGCCGAAATTGAATCTGCTGTTCTATCGACTCGGAGAAGAATTGAAGAATTGAGGACTGTATTAGAAGTAATGGGAAACAGTTTGAACACCTTTGTTAAACTTATTTAAAATGTAAAATAAAATAAAAGCTAAATCAACCAAATAGGACTTCTTTGTTCGGCTAAATTCACCATTAATGCATTTTTTCATACATCCGCTTTTTTGCATTTTCTTTTTCTTTCGATCTCTCTTACGATGATGACGAAATTCCCGTTGTTTTGCAATAAAAATTTTAGAATAAATGTATTTTTAATAGAGAACATTTAAAAATGTACAGAAATGTCGAATGCTTTGAGAAAAAATTGAAATCAGGAATATCGCCAGTTTAATTGAAATGCTAATCGCCCAAACAGACTTATCGACTGGAGCTTAATATTGACGTAAGCTTCAGCGGTTGAAGGTGATAACAAAGGGAAACAAAGTCAGAGATTTGACGTTTCAGATTTATAAACAAATGAAGTCAACCCATTCATGACTTAGCTAACTCGGAAAAATTCTACGTAGTTGCATTTTGCTCAATATTTCCGCTTCTAGTGATGGTAGAATCCTCCGGTTTTTTGCATTTTCTTCGTCTTTAATTTCCTCATAACGTAATAATAAAATTATTGTGCCTTTGTATTTGAAATTTTTGAGATAGCTGCAGTTGAAAGCAAGTTTCCGCTAAAATGCGCCGAGAATTTTATAAAAAGAGTTGTAAAAAAAATTCAACTAATATTTTCAGTAGACAATATTTACAGCTTTAGGAAAATATCGAGTGTTTTGAAAAAGAAAAATCCAAACCAAAGATGTAACTATTTTTAACGTTGGAGGTTATGTCTTCGCCCGATAGCCCATCGTCAAAGTTCATTAAAACTTCAAGAATCCATTTTATGTAAAATTAGACGTTCTTTTGATCTAGATATATTCGAATAGACCTTCATTTAGAAATTTTTCGAAAAAAGTGCGATTTAATGATGGCGCCCCCCGATCGCGCCGCGCGCTGAAGGAATCGGCGGCTAAAAATATTTGTAATGAATTTCTTAGGCTCAAGTTTATTCGTAAATTTTTTTCCCCGTTAACGTACGTCAACTACTTTCCGAGATAGAGTCGGCGGTCGCGCTTAAGGACTCACCCTGTATATTTTTATCTATTTTATACAATTTTACATTTTATATATTTATGTCATTACGTCTGTATACTTAATGGGTAAATCTAGCTTCCATACGAAATATACATATACAGTGTGTCCCAAATTTAATCCCCACTCATTTCATATTCGTTGAGAAATCACAGCCAACTTTGACCGTTTTCGAGATATCTTGGGGAACCCGAAATTTGGAGTTTTCTGTTTTCCAAAATATCTCGGAAAGTATTAAGTTATTAGTTTCAAGACTTGTACATTGTGAAGGCACTTTTTTACGGAGAATCGGGTGGTACCATTTGTTTATATTTATGACGCTTTGTTTCTATTCTATGAATAACTACTTTTGATTTTCATATGGACGCCATATTGAATTTTGTCGTAACTAAACTTAGCTCTTTTTTCTCTTTTCAACGATGTATCACACGTACGGAGTTTTTGAAGAAGAGTGGAAATAAAATACATTTTTTCTTTATTCGCGTAGTAGGCTATGATAAAAAAAATGTATTTTATTCCCGCTCTTCTTCAAAAACTCCGTACGTGTGACACATCGTTGAAAAGAGAAGAAAGGGCTGAGTTTAGTTACGACAAAATTCAATATGGCGTGAATATTAAAATCAAAAGTAGTTGTTCATAGAATAGAAACAAATCGTCGCGTCGTAACCAAACTCAGCTCTTTTTTCTCTTTTTGAACGATGTGTCACATGTACGGAGTTTTTGAAGAAGAGCGGGAATAAAATACTTTTTTCTATCATAGCCTACTACGCGAATAAAGAAAAAATGTATTTTATTCCCACTCTTCTTCAAAAACTCCGTACGTGTGATACATCGTTGAAAAGAGGAAAAAGAGCTGAGTTTAGTTACGACAAAATTCAATATGGCGTCCATATGAAAATCAAAAGTAGTTATTCATAGAATAGAAACAAAGCGTCATAAATATAAACAAATGGTGCCACCCGATTCTCCGTAAAAAAGTGCCTTCACAATGTACAAGTCTTGAAACTAATAACTTAATACTTTCCGAGATATTTTGGAAAACAGAAAACTCCAAATTTCGGGTTTTCCAAGATATCTCGAAAACGGTCAAAGTTGGCTGTGATTTCTCAACGGATATGGAATGAGCATTAAAATTCCCAAAACTTTCCCTATTTAACCGACTTTGTAGCTTTTATAGTTTCCGAGATCCTAATGGTGGGGATTGAATTTGGGACACACTGTATATTTACTATGAGAAAGTAGATCAATAACACCTCACTATGAAGTGGGAAAGAGAGGCCTTTGCTTTAAATAGAGATGCATGGGCTAACAAAAATAAAAAATGTTTAATCCGGTATTGCTTTGAAGGTTTATTTTAAAAAGCATTTTTTTCCTAAATGAATGCTTGCTTTGTTCAATGCAGATTTAAAAATCCAATCCATAATGCATTTATTTACACACGACAGCCATACTGAGTAACGTAGCCGAGAAATATAAAAGGTTTCACGTCTCATAATCCGTAAAAATTACGACATTATTTATACTAGTTGATAGCATCTAAAGCATCATGTTCGTTTGAATAGAGCTTATTGGGAATCGATTGATTTTCCTGGAAATCTGTCAGTTTGTAACACAAGCAATTCACTTGGATTTGAGATATTTAGTTTAAATATTTCAAATTATCCCCTCTAACTAAAATTCTGTGATACCTACAGTTTGCAGTATAGAAATTAAATTTATAGCTTTTTAACTATCTCTTGTAATTTAAGCCAAAAAGCAGTCTTTACTTCTAAACTGTATTTTTTGTTACTTCTGTTGCACCTACTTTTGGTGGCAATGACGTTTGCATTAGATTTCTTGAAACAAAGACCGCTTTTTGCCAAACCCGGACTAGAACTTTTATAGGGGGATCAGTCATGATCAAGGGCTCCAAGATCTCGACCCAGGTCAAACCTTAAGAAATACATATAGTCGGTCACAAGACGTGTTGGTGTACAGATGTATTAATTAATATAAAAAGATCAAGCGAGTTTGTGTACGGTGCGTAGAATGTGAATTAGTGGTGCATTGGTGTCAGATGCATTTTGGATGATCATTTTGATAAAGATGAAGAGTTAGTCGATTTTGAATTGAATTGATTCCATGACCGATGAGATAAGGGCGGTATGAACAGCTATGTTGTTGTTGTTTTCAAGCAGTGAGGTTTGTTGTTGTTATTGATGTTGGCAAGCATTGAGGGTTGTCGGGGCATTCTGTGTGAACGTATGAGACTCGTTGTTGTTTATTAGAGCATGAGGCTCTGGCACATATTTAGCAGCCCATGTGTATGGAAACTTGGTAATTCGGGGTGGCTACCAAGGACTCTTGACCTGGCTGCATTGATACAGTGCAGTGACTCCCGAGTATATGCCCCCCGGAGTAGACGGTAGCCCCGCCTCCGCATGTTCTTTCTTCCGTTGGTTCCTTAGACCGTATGGGTCATCTAGGATGGGTGGAACATCGACATGGTTGACTGTATTCCGTCATAGTTGGCTTGTGGCACATTAAGAGACCTTGGGCTTGTGGCACATTTCTGCCTGATTTCAAGATTAGATTTCATCGCGTAGGCGTATTCCAGGCAGGATCACCGAAATCTAGAGCTATAATTGTCAAATTCTCTAGCTATAGATATCGAGCTCGAATATTTAAGGATAAAAAAAAATTGAAAGGATCTGGAATTGTTATTAAGGAAGACCTCACAAAAACTAGAATGGACCTATTAAGCAGTGCCTGTGAACGTTTTGGATTTAAAAACGTGTGGTCGAGCGATGGAACGATAATTATTAATAACAACAGTAAGAAAATACGGATTAAATCAACGCAAGATTTAGAAAACGCGTATAAATAAATAAATTGTTAATAGTTTTACCGAAATGTATTCTGTAATCAGTTGCGAGTGCCGTTAAATTTTTGTTTTAAGCTTTCGGGAAGCTGTTGCACCTCGCAATAAGTGAAATTAATTAGTTAAGTTTCTGTTTTGTTTCCCTTTTTATTTTTTTATTTTTGTTAAGGATTGCAAGTTTTAGGTAAGTGGTGTATCAGTATTTTGCTACTTGTTCAAGTTTGTTATATTTATAGTCTAAATTTCCACAAACTTTTCTCGTACATATGAAAGCTAAAGAATTTACTTTATACTATCAAAATGTTAGAGGACTCCGAACTAAATCAAACACATTTCTTTGTAACCTTGCGGCCGAAGATTATGACTGCATTGTACTAAATGAAACGTGGCCCGACTTAGGTGTATACAGTTCTGAAATTTTTGATGATCGATATAATATATTGTTATGCTCTTCCACTTAAAAGAATTACATACAATTTTTAACTATTCTTCCGGCTAGCTCAATAATAATATTTAATTAATTTCTTTCAAAATCTCCTAACTCAAGGTCTTTAAAGGGTTCCCTTTGACGAATTTCAAAATTTATAAAAAATTCACCAAGATAAAATTTTAAAAAATATAACACCTTTCAAAATCATGGTAAACTTTTACAAAGAAATAACAATAAATAATTCTATTAACAAACTAAACAATTTTCTAAAAATTAAAAATATAAATTACCTTTTTCACTTAAACAACTTCAACAAAACAACACTTCCTGTCTGGTTTTCCAATTTCCCAAACACTACACCAAACTCTTCAAAATTAATACACCTTCCCCCTTGACTCCAATTTCGCCAAAAACCTGCCTTGTCCTCCAACCAATAATACACCTTCCTTCCTTTAGCCTTATTAACACTTGTCCAATATCCAAATTTATATAAACTTTTCCAAAAAAATAACTTTTATTTCATAAACTTTTATTAGATTAAATTTCAAATTATCTTGATATAATACTGCCCTTCCTCAATATTTATTATATTACAATTATTGGTTTCAAGAATATTTTCTTGGTATTTAAATAGGTTTTTAGGAGCTTTCAAAAAAACTCAACCCCCGTTTTTCCCAAAAAAAATATCCAACTCTTTGTTTTTTATTTGTTACCCTAGTTTCTTAAATTTTAACACTGTACAAAATTATTTTTATGACATATTTACAAAATTACTATCTAGATTCTATCCTACTTATTTACAATATTCATTTTCTAACTTATAACTATTTACAATTTTATTTACACTAAATTTTCATAATTTCAAAAGGTGTTCATAATTCACTTTATCCAAATTCAATTAAAACAATATCACCTCAAAACCCTACCTTGTTTTTGTGAAATTTTTGTTTTCAAACACATTTTTCAATTTAAATTTCCTTAAGTTAACCACTCTATTTGTCATTTTAACATATAAAATCAGGTTAAGTTAATTTTGACTTTTCTTTATCTCTGTCATTATTGACATTTAAGTCATTTTTGACTTTTTAATAAATTTGACGTTTGACATTTGATATAATTTTTCTACTTTGATTCTTTTAATTTTCAAATCGATATAACATTGATATATGAAAAATTCGAGGAATTTTTCATGTATGTATGTATGTAATCGTTAACCTCTTATACCTTTCGGTGTTGAGGCTGGTGCGTTAGCGTATGTGGTCTTACGCGTGAAATGCACAATCCGGCTCGTATTCATTTCAATTAATTATCAAACAATTTTCAGTTTTAAAATTTAAAATTTAAATAATCATTTAAATAAATTTCAATTTAAATTTTCATTTGAAGCATGTAAATAGTACTTAACAATAAACAATTAACATTTTAACACATAAACATTTTTACAAATAACCTTTGTTAAAACAGAATTTAAAATCCTGGTGGACCTTTTAATTCTTTTATACACAATTTTGAATTAGTTTTAAATCTGTATTTATTAAATTCTTTTAAATTAAAATACCTATTTTTAAATTTTAAAAACCTATTTCTTTTATTTGGATGCAAATTATCATTAATTATTAATTTTTGAATTTTATAATTGAATGAGTTTCTCTCTGTTTTATTACCATTTTTCATACAATTATTATTCAACATATTCCTAACCATTTTAACTTTATTTTTCTTTGGTAACTTCTTTATTTGATTGTTTTTTATTAAATACTTTTTAATTATATTGTTACTTATTTTTGGGTATTCTTTTAAAATTCCATGTTTTATTATACTTGGTTTATTTGAATTCTTCTTATTTACTCTTACATAATTCTTTGGAGTACCATCTTTGATTACCCCTGAATTTTCTTTTTCGCCATTCTTTATTAGTTTAACATTTTCATCCATTACCATTTCATCTTGCATATCAAGATATTCTTCTGTAATTTTAATTTCTTCTTGCACATCATTTATGTACATTTTATTTTTATTTAATTCAACAACTTCAGGGTTATTAACATTATTAATATTTTCCTGAACTTCTATTTCATGTTCCACGCCTTCATATTCTTTAATTATTTCTTCATATTCTAAAATAACCTCTTCTTCCTCATATTTAACATTTTTAAATATTTCTTTAATTTCTTTGCATAAATCTTGTTTATTTTTCACCAATTCTTCTTTCAATTCATTAAATTGCTTCTTATTTTCTTCTTTCAACTCTTCATATCGCTTCTTTGCCTCCTCATCTCTCTGCTTGGAATCTTCTTTAATATCACCTAATTTTTCATCTAACTTATTATCCAATCCACTTAACTGTTTCTTGGTATCTTCTTTGATTTCTTCTTTCATTACATTGAACTGCTTCTCTAATCTTTCATCTCGTTTCTTGGTATCTTCTTTGATATCTTTTAATTGTTTCTTATTCTCTTCTCCCATAACTTCTTTAAAATGTTGCATCATCATTTGCATGAAATTCCCATCAAATTGAGCTGGTTTTGTAATAATTTGAGAAGTTTAAACTTGTAATTGATCACCAACACTTCGAGGTTCTTCTTCTAACTGTTCACCTGCATTTTCATGCTCCTCTTCAACTTCAACTACCTCCATTTCATTTTCCTCCTCTTGTTGTTCAATTTCCTGTTCTTTGTCTTTCCTAGAACTTCTTAAATTTCTTCTGCCCTCACTCATATTATCAATTTCTAAACTTTGTCAAAATATCTGTATCTCGTTTCTTGGATTTTATTATTTGAATATTTAAGCAAAAATTTCACACAAAACAATGAACAATCAAGTTTGTCAATTTTATCAATTTGTCAAATTTAATAAACTTCAAACTGACTTTTATTATGACACAATTCAATATTTCTGGAAATATCTCCTACAAATAAATTCGTTATACTTTTCTTTCGCAATTTTATTTAGTATTGATTCAGATTTGTATTATTTCAATTATTAAATGACTTTTATTCTTAACTGTGAATGACCCTACCAAGTTTTAATTACTTCTGTTCTCTGTTAATATTTTATTAAACTAATATTAATTTACCCTACCAAGTTTTATAACCCCTTCAAAATTATTAATAACAAATTAATATTATTAAGCCTCACTTTACTGGCATCAATTATTATTAAAATAATTTGACGTTCCACTTTAAATTGACAACTTAATTAATTTTGTAAATGTCAAATTTAAAATAGCCTCATTAATTATGACTAACCACTTTCAAAGCCCCACATTGCTGGTGCCAATTATTGTTATGTATGACAATAATTGTTAGAATGATGTATGCAAAATTGTCCTGTCACTGTCAAAATAAACTCTTCGGAGCCCTAAGTACCCCTACGAAGTCCTATCAAAGCCCCACGTTTTTAGCGCCAATTATTGTTAGAATAATTGATGTGATAAGCAACCACGTTGGGCGCCATTTATTGTTAGAATAATTGATGTGATAAGCAACCACGTTGGGCGCCATTTATTGTTATGCTCTTCCACTTAAAAGAATTACATACAATTTTTAACTATTCTTCCGGCTAGCTCAATAATAATATTTAATTAATTTCTTTCAAAATCTCCTAACTCAAGGTCTTTAAAGGGTTCCCTTTGACGAATTTCAAAATTTATAAAAAATTCACCAATATAAAATTTTAAAAAAATATAACACCTTTCAAAATCATGGTAAACTTTTACAAAGAAATAACAATAAATAATTCTAATAACAAACTAAACAATTTTCTAAAAATTAAAAATATAAATTACCCTTTTCACTTAAACAACTTCAACAAAACAACACTTCCTGTCTGGTTTTCCAATTTCCCAAACACTACACCAAACTCTTCAAAATTAATACACCTTCCCCCTTGACTCCAATTTCACCAAAAACCTGCCTTGTCCTCCAACCAATAATACACCTTCCTTCCTTTAGCCTTATTAACACTTGTCCAATATCCAAATTTATATAAACTTTTCCAAAAAAATAACTTTTATTTCATAAACTTTTATTAGATTAAATTTCAAATTATCTTGATATAATACTGCCCTTCCTCAATATTTATTATATTACAATTGGTTTCAAGAATATTTTCTTGGTATTTAAATAGGTTTTTAGGAGCTTTCAAAAAAACTCAACCCCCGTTTTTCCCAAAAAAATATCCAACTGTTTGTTTTTTATTTGTTACCCTAGTTTCTTAAATTTTAACACTCTACAAAATTATTTTTATGACATATTTACAAAATTACTATCTAGATTCTATCTTACTTATTTACAATATTCATTTTCTAACTTATAACTATTTACAATTTTATTTACACTAAATTTTCATAATTTCAAAAGGCGTTCATAATTCACTTTATCCAAATTCAATTAAAACAATATCACCTCAATATTTAGATGTGATCGTGACAAAAAACTCACAGGTAAAAAAAGGGGAGGAGGTGTGTTAATTGCAATTTATAATAAATATCACTCTGAAATTATAAGAGTCGATAGCACACTTGAGACAGTAACGGTAGAAGTAAAATTTTTTGGATCTACTTTCATCATAAGTACCGTTTACATTGTGCCTAAATCACCGTCAGATAATTATTTAGAGTTTTATGCGTTGTTTGAATCTATTCCAAATATCTTTGATAAGGAATTAATTATAGCGGGTGATTTTAACGTACCTGAAATTAATGACACTAGTTTTAATCTTGCAAATGGTAGTCAATATACAAAACAGTTACTGGATTTTTTGAATCTTTTTAACTTAACAATGTATAATAATTTCAGAAACGCAGACAGCCGAACTCTAGATTTAGTGGTAGGTACTGTTAATTTAAACGTAATTATACAAGATGATGCGTTAGTACTGTAACTGTACGAACCCCAGGTGTGTCACCCTTTACAGTTTTTCGCTGTGATCGTCTAGTTTTTCACTAAGATTTCCTTAATCCTCAACCCTTATTGGTTAAGTGAAAATATTACCCTTTACTTAAATAACTGACTATGTAGTCAGAGGACCCTTAATGTTGTTGTGGTTCGTTGATCTAGAGTAGCTCACCTTATAAAACAAGAAATAAATACTCCACCAAGTTTAATACATATATTATAAAGTCAGATAGATATTTACAAATACAGTAAATAAGTAAGCGTAGTGTATGAACACCAGACTAGGCAAGTTAATTAAGGGCAGTGGCGTGAATAATTATCATACTTTTTGTTTTATGACTTTGATGTACTTAAGGTGGCCTGAGTGCGTGGTTAATCACAAGAAATTATACTGGAAGTCGGTGCGTCTGTCAAATATGTGATTCAAGATCGATCTTTTATGTGATTGATATTAAAATCAATCTTAAGCGGCCGGAGCCAAGTGTGGTTTACAACCAATCTTTTTGACGAGGGTGCAATTGCCCTCTAACGAGTGCGTGCGCTATGCAAGACTCTTAATTAGTACATGAGAAAGCGTTGCCTCTCATGTACGAGAATATACGAGATACTATGTATCCTCGTACTTTGTAAATGGTCAAGGATGTTTCACCCTATCGTTGATTGAGAATATGCCCAAGACATATCTCAGTAGTCAGAATTGTCGTTTTTGTTGTAATTAATTGTGATCAGCACTTACATCAGGGCAGGCTTACAGTACATTTTGATAAAGTTTAATCTTGAATACGTGAAATATATTAAAACTGCTAACTTTTCGGTTAATTTGGATTACTCAGGGAGACCCCCTATAAGAGATTTCTACTAGTTAATGCGAAGCAACAGAGTGCAGCACTACTAACTGTATGCTTTAAGTAGATACACTCGATCAGCGTATTAATCGAGGTCCCAGACCACTATACAGCGTAACTGAATAATGAAGACTGGTCAATTGATAAGATTTTGTTGTATATTTTGTATATGTTGTATAGCGGGGAGTGTTATTATGTGTTCTCACGAGTGTTTTCATAAATAGCTTGGTATCCAAATGTTCCCATGCGTAACCTTTGCTCTCTAATATCATAAACTCCATGGCTGAGTTAAAATCCCAATGCTCTGTATATTTTAAATGACTCTGAAATTGGATACTTTAGCAGACCACGTGTGGGTCCCCTTATTTACATATATATGCGGCGAACTAATTTGCCAAAAGGAACGTGATTGATTTATGATATTTCTGTTATTATTAGTTTACAAATGAAATCGATACTCTCTGCACATTCTTGCCCCCAAGAAACAACCCTAGCGATATGCTTTAAATAAAAGCAATTACATTAAAATATAATCCCTGAAAAATAGAAAATGAAAAAATACGCAGGTGGTTAATACAGTACCAATAGATAGTTTACACCCAGCTTTGTTAATTACAACTCAAACTATGTCTAATTGTCCGGTCAATGAACGCCCATTGTTAGAAAATAAATATGATTTTAAAAGGGCAGATTTTTATTATTATGCAATTCGCTGCAGAATTATGATTGGGATATTCTTAACTCTATAACAGACGTGACCGAAGCTGTAGATACATTTTATAATATTTTATACAATATATTGGGTAATTCTGTACCTAAAATTAAATACTGCGTGAAAAACGGACGTAAATATCATGGGTGGTTCAATAAAGAGATTATTTCAAACTTAAAGCTTAAACGATTTCACCACAAACGCAAAAAGGAATCTGACTATCATTTGCAAGAATTTAAACGTATTAGACGTGAGGTCAAACGAAACATTTTAAAAGCTAGAATGGATTACATACAGTCAGTTGAACACAGTATTGGAAATAACATTAACGAATTTTGGAATTATGCGAAAAATAACAAAAAAGATAGCAGTGCAGTAGGAACTTACCGGTACAATAATCAAGATATCGCAAAAGAAGAAACCGCAAATGTTTTCGCTAAGTATTTTAGTAGTGTGTATGAACACGAGTCGACTTATAACGTACAATCAGTCATGTTGCAGGCTAAACAGTTTGATGTGGGTATCCTTGCTCTAACTGAGATTACAGTAGATGAAGTTTCAGTTGCGTTAAAGAACCTTAAGCCTAAGAAGTCTGCGGGGCCTGATGGTGTACCTGCATATACAGCGTGTCCCAGGATAGATGTTACAATAGGTGTGATGGACAAAAAATTTTTGAATTTTATTTTAAGATTGTGGAATTAAGCCCTGCTTGGTTTGAAGAGAATTTTAAGAATATTTTCAGTTTTTGAAAAACAAGTCGGCCTTGACATTGAAGCGAAAACTATTTTCTTTTCAGGTAAAGTACCCTTTTTGTTCATGATACGGCAAAATTTTACTAAGAAAAGTTGTTCATAATACGAAATTATGGCACTATGCAAAATTTCAGGAAGATCTACCTACTTTGATTAAACCGTCACATTTTAGATTAAACAAAATAAATTGTATTTATTCAAAATTTTCTTTGTAGAACATTGAACGAAACAAATAGCATTTACAAGAAATTTAACTTACGAAACATAATAATAACACTGATCTACAATAAATTATTTATTCCACATAACTGCCAGGAGGCCATGAAAAAACTATCGTTGACTAATCTTCCTGAAATTTTGCATAGGGCCATAATTTCTTATTATGAACAACTTTTCTTAGTAAAATTTTGCCGTATCATGAACAAAAAGGGTACTTTACCTGAAAAGAAAATAGTTTTCGCTTCAATGTCAAGGCTGACTTGTTTTTCAAAAACTGAAAATATTCTTAAAATTCTCTTCAAAGCAAGCAGGGCTTAATTCCGCAATCTTAAAATAAAATTCTAAAATTTTTAGTCCATCACACCTATTGTAACATCTATCCTGGGACACACTGTATATACAAGGCTTGTTGGGAAATTTTAAAACTTCCACTTACGATATTGTATAATAAAAGTTTAAAATCAAATTCATTTCCTGATAAATTTATAATGGCTAGAGTTACACCAATTCATAAAACAGACAGTAAATCCGCAGTGGTAAACTATAGACCAATTTCAATTATATCAACACCTGCCAAAATTTTTGAAAAAGTCCTGTATAAGCATATTTTCAACCATGTTAAACATCGGATTATCAATGAGCAACACGGTTTCTATGAACAACGATAGTTAATACTAACCTAATCACATTTACCGATTTTATTAGTAACGTTATTGATGAGGGTGGGCAGGTAGATGCAGTATATACCGATTTTGCAAAAGCCTTTGACAAGGTTAACCATGATATCTTATTACAAAAATTGTGTAATTTCGGTTTTTCTGACGATCTAATCCACTTTCTAAAATCGTATTTAGAAAATAGATATCAATCGGTAAATGTTATGGGCTATAACTCGCAATATTATTTAGCGACATCTGGAGTACCGCAGGGTAGTAACCTGGGACCACTCTTATTTCTTGTGTTTATTAATGACTTGCATTCCTGTATCAATCACTCTTATGGATTATTATTTGCTGATTACCTTAAGATTTTTAGAGAAATTTCATGTAGTGAAGATGTTACCCTATTTCAAAAAGACATTGATTCCATAGTTGAGTGGAGCTTCGCGAATAAATTATATTTTAATGTAGATAAATGTAAATATATGACGTATTCATTAAAAAAAAAAACGCATAACGTCTCAGTATACTATGAACAATGCTGTTTTACGTGAGGAGATTCAAATTAGAGATCTTGGTGTGTAGTTTGTTCCTACATTAAGTTGGGAACCTCATATTGAACAAGTAGTAAGTTCGTCGTTGCGAAATTTAGGTTTCTTGATGAGGAATACCTTCAACTTTAGAACTGTATTTTCTATTAAAATATTATATAATGCATTAGTTAAAGCTAAGCTTAAATATGGATCTCTGATTTGGAACTCTGATATAAAAAAATATCAAAACAAAATTGAATCGGTTCAAAATAAATTCTTAAAATTCCTTTACTATAAAAAATATGGCAATAATCCAGATTATAATGAATATCAAAATATCAGGCGTGAATTTCAAGTAATTAAATTATTTCAACGGCGAGAAATTAGTGAAGTGCTTTTTATTTTTAACCTAATTAATAACCGAGTCGACTGTCCCGGCTTGCTGCCACTGGTGTCTCTGTATGTTCCGGCCTATAAAACTAGACCTCGTGATATACTGTATGTGCCACCCTATAGAACCAACGTACGCTTGTATTCTCCGTTAGTGAGGATGCTCATTGGAACTAATAGGTTCATTGCGGAGTCAGATGCTAACATTTTCGATACGCCTTTTACTAAATTTAAAAATTTTACTACCACAATTACCTATAAATCTAACAGCCATTTATTGCTCAATGTTATGATGGCCACTGATTTAAATTTAAATTTGCAATTCTTCTGCAATTCTTTTGTAATTCTTTTATAATAATTTGTTTTTTTTTATTATCTATACTAAGATTATCTCATTTATTTACATGTATTTTTATCATGGGAAACTTGATATTGTTATTGGGCTACAGCCCGTTATATCAGTAACTTAACTTAACTTAACTGTTGTTAGTTAGGTTAGATTTTAAATAAATAAATAAATAAGTAGCTCAAGGTGCACCCATCATCATCACTTCGCAATATTCCCGAAGGGCGAGATGCGAAGTGGGATTCCTCACGGAAATTCCGTCCCTCCTGTAAGTTACACTATCCGAACCTACCGCTAAATGTAGTAATGTGCGCCTATTTTGCTTTCATGTATCGCTGATATCTGTGTTACACATTATATTTGCCTGGGTGATGTGAACATTAACGTTTTTTTTATCAAGCTTTGGGTGTTTGCGAGACCTGGTCGAGGTTACACATTAATCTAACTTGGGTGAAATGACAGTTATTCCTTGCTAAATTGATCGAATGTTGTTTTGTAAATATAAATACGCCATTTCAAAAATAAATAATGTAAACTTGAATAAATAAACTAAAATTGAAACAGTAACCGCGCGCCCCGCACAACACTTCAATATGCAACAGCTGTAAAAAGATATTATTACAGGTATTCAAGGTGAAAGCTGTCCAAGCCTCTATCACATCAGTTGTGTAGAGTTGTTGGTTAACTATGTAAAATTTGCTGGCGATTCCAAGATGGTTAACAGCTAGGCTCCCTTAATCGCAATAAAATGGGTGATAACGATAAAACTTAGGCTAAAAATCCGATTACAAATAATTTTCACACATGCAACATAAAATTGGTAAACGCCGTGACGGTTCGAATTTGTTTCGAATTGTTACCAATGAAGCGAATAATACGCACTGATTGAAGAATTGAGCACTTCGCCCGCACGGATTAAACGACAAAAAGGACGCTTGATATACTTAAATTACAGACAATGTTGACTAGTACCTGTCTACAAGTAAACCGCAATATACGGTACTGAATGGGGTTGAAGCTGGTACAATCACAACCGGCAAGTAAAAGGGGCAGCCTGAAATATCGTTACCTTGGAGAGGGCTTTGGTGGAAGCGATGGTAGTCTTCGAGTGCCAGGGAGAGTAGCAGCCGTCGGTAAGAAAGGGATGGCGTCGTTTCCCGAAAGCAGGTGCGAAGACAAATGGGATGCCCTTGAACTGGTAGGTTACTTAATCCGATATGAAACCATGTGAGAACGGTACTCCAGCAAACACTAAACTTCAACGAAACTTTCACACAGAACTATATTTTCCCGAAACGGTAAGGCACTCTCTATCACACAAATATGTCGTAAAACAGTTTTCCAAAACTAAAACGAGAACGAGAGGCTTTTTCGGGATTTTCCCTACCAAGGCTCGGAACGAAAATTTGCATGACCGGCTTATCTGAAGGTTAGTTGGACTCTGATTCGTTTCTTTTCTTTTCCGTAAAGCGAAAAGGATGTTAGAAAAAAATGCCCAAACGCGCCGTTCGTACGCGGTGGGAAACCTTGAACCTCTGACGGTTTTTTGCAATCAGTGGTTACCCGGACTTTTTAACAAAGAAATTCACTGAACAAAATATTAGATCATCATATTTGGGATTTCTCCGAAATATTTCGCAAGAACAAGAATACGCCGATCTACCATTATTCGCGCGCATTCTGCAAGCTTCAGGCGGGCTTAAACTTCGAACAACAGGGACGTATTACACTTAATTCACGCAAAATCTCAAAAGTCGTGACAGTACTGAGGAGAATAATTTTACTGTGCATTCTAAGTTGTTGTTGAATAATTTATATCTTCTAAAATAAACAGTATAGTAGAGGTGCGTGTAGTTACCTATTTACTTAAACAAATAGGTATCGTTGTCCACGAACTACACTCGCAAATTAATATCTGAAACAAACAAAATTAAGGAAACTAACGTTACTCTCCCACAAGTTCAAAGTTTAAAGTTTGCACTTATATTGGAGAAAATAACTTATTCGGATATAAATTCCAATATTGTTTAGAAGAACATCACTAATAGTGAAACTTCTTTGTTGATCAATCATACTGTAGAATGTAGATAAGCAAAAGTACCCTACACGGTGCAAGGTCAATCTCAGATTTTTACTAAGAAAAAGATTCCCACTGGTGACACAAATAAAACTTTATAAGTAAAATACATTAATATTAAAGAAAATAATTCAACAATCCACATCCAAATAATAAACAATATAACGATGATGAGTGAGAAATAGTTCCGCAAAAGAGGATTCCTTAGTGGGCTAAATAAAAACTTATGTACTGATATAAAAAGGATGTTCACAAAACTATAAGCAAGGAGGTAATGCTGCGTTTTTGATGAATAGTACTTTTCTATTTTCCAGATTTCTCGTTTGTTATTTACCCAAACAAAAATTCAAAAATCAATCTTGTTCAAGGTTGAACAGAGGGAATAGATCAATGTTTGTAATTAGTAAAGTAAAAAATTGTAAATTAAGTAAATTTAATGGAATATCGTGGTCGTATTTTCTTAATTACTCGGAAAGTACTGTAGGAAAACAAAATCTTCAAAAAAGGAGTTATTTCAGAGCCTCTTTTTTAAAACTAATAAAAAAAATGCTAATTCACCATTACCATTACCAAAGTTTATTTATTACTTCACTTACATTTTAAGAAAATATTTAGCAGTATAAAAAAATATATAATTGTAATGTTTGGTTTATGATACATTGTTGAAAAGAGAAAAGATTGCGTTTCAATTAGGCCACAGTCTGCTATGATTTCTATTTAAAAAAAACCTACAAGTTTGGCCAATTACTAGAAAATGATAGCGACCTACTTTGGTAGTACTTGATAGGTCATTTAAATTATTATTTTGATAAAAACTACACTGTAAAAATCTCAACTAAACAGTTTAATACCACTATTTTCCCGAATTAAAACCTTGATAAGCGGGATGTGTTTTGTCTATTACCGAATTGCAAACTATATGTTGTAACGGCGATCCGTACAAATGAGGAGCCTGCCGATGACACAAGAGATCACGTTCGTGGTCCAACGTACCCTCATCCAAGAAGGGGTGGCGAAACCTAAGAGGTGGTTTGACGTAGCGGCCTCTTATACACTCCCCCACTAGGTCGACGACGGAGTCCTCGCTGGTGACCTAAGATGAGTTTTTGCGTGGACATCATCGAAGCGGCTGTTGAGGCGTTTTCTCCAGGTCCTCGAAGTATGGAGTTAGATGGGATACCTGATGTTTTCCTAAATTCTTTGATGGTTCTGTAGGGTTGGCTACTTCATAACTGGTGTGGCTAAAGATCCTGGTGATAATGTGCGGGCCGTTCCGACGTGGTGCGATACGGGCAAAGGTGCTGTCGACCCCACAACGTTCTGCCATATGAGCGTCGTGATATTATTTTAATACTCGCTTTCGTCCAGCCTCGGGAACTACCAGATGTGCTTGTTCACTATCTTCTTCAGACACGTGTACCTATAAAGAATACCATTACATATTATATAGCCACGATCGGTCCACTTGCTAAATTCGGTCGCGGGAGCTTGTATTATTTTCTTGACTTCCGAGTCGCCTAATTGTCCTTCGCGTATTTCAGTAGCGCTCCGACTCGGAAGTTCTACAAATGCTGCGCGAGGAAACGTGTCGACGACGACATTGGCGCCTGTGGGTGTATAAGTGATCTTCATATCGAAGGGCTGCAATTGTAATGCTCACCTGGCGAGGCGGCCTAAAGGGGATTTAAGAGACATAAACTATCGTAGGGGTCGGTGATCCGTTCCACAATGGACTTCGGCTCCTTTAATGTAGCCGGGAAATTTTTGAACTACCCATACCAGAGCTAGGGCTTCCCTTTCCGTCGTTCTGTGGGGGTAACTAGTCGGTTGGCATACTCGATGGATCGTTCCTTGGGGCCCTCCCCTGGAATAAAACGCCTCCAATGGCGTAGTTACTACTATCCGTTTGTATGGCGAACGGCAAACTGTTTTCGGCTTGGCGAAGTACTGGCGCGGTCGTCAGTAATTCTCTTAACCGCATGAATGCTTCATGTTGTTCTGGTCCCCATTTCCAGGTGATAGAATTCTTTGTGAGGTCGCTGAATGGTTTCGCAATTCTCGAAAAACCTGGTATAAATCGGCGGTTCCAACTACAAGTCTGTAAAAAAACTTTTTGTATGTTTAAAATTTCGTGGAGGAGGCGTTTTCACTATACAGAATATTTTGTCCGGGTCAGCTTTTATACCCTAAGACGTTATTAAGTGTCCAAGATACCGGACTTCCTCGCTCACATACACGCACTTCTTCCTTTTTGCACTTAATTTAAATTGTCGATCCCCGAACAAACCTTTATTAACGGCTTTACGCACATACACAATGTACTTTACTATTCCTTGACTTGTATATAATTTAAAACTAAATTCTAGTCAACGATTGTGATAATTTTATTGTCATTTATCATTTTTATACAATGTTACTAGCTCTCAACTTTGTCATTATTATGCTGTTGCTTTATCAATGTTACAAGTTTTATACTTTTTCTACATTCTACTGTTTAACATTCATCCCCAGTTTCCTGATGAAGGTCATAATCGATGACCGAAACGTTGAAGAAATAAAGATGATTTCTTATAGTATAAATTTTTTTGAGAAGTTTGCATTAACGCTTGTTATTACAACACATAATTATCAGTCAGACGTTAACCAACATTTATTAGAATACAAATGTATTTACAAATTACGTTATGTCATTGCTAAAATGAAATGCACCACGCATCAAGTATGGTTAACTTAAGCTGACATATAAAACTATTTAAAAAACTTAAATAAATTACTTAATACTGATCAGCAGAGACTGGAAAATATGCACCAAAAAATCAGGAAATATACAATAACAAACCTAGCTACGGTTACATTGTTAGGTTTTTGATTAGCTATAAAATCCAGAAATCTTGAAACTGTGAACTTCAAGCACAACAGTATTAGATGTTTCTAAAGACATGTGATCGCATTACCTTCGAAATAAGTTACGCATTTTACAAATTGTGCTAATCCTCGGAAGACAGCTCCTATTTATACAAACAAATTTTGTGTTTTTAAACATACTTATCAAAATTCTCAGAATATCTGCTAAGGGAAGAGTAATTAAACTAAACTTGCCTAAAACGTTATCTCTATGTAACGAAACAACAAATTACACATGTGACATTTCATTTGAAATTTTTAATTGAAACTATTTTACATACCTCCGAATGTAAAAAATATGTATAATAAATTACGGTGTTCAAAAACAGGTTCTAATTCCTAATATCTCTGTTTTGCTTTTATACATGTAAAACATCCTAAAACATTTTATGTTTCGGTCATATTATTTCTTAGAGGGCCCAAAAGCAAAAAGATTACAATAATCCGCTTATCTCCCCATCTCTCTCAGATTAGCATTGTTTGGTGTGTTGCCTATGTTGTTAACGCTTTTTGTGAAATCGTGGTAATTTTTATGAAATGCAGAAATCAAATTATAGTTTACTGAAGCATTTTGAAAAATAGATCAACACGTAGATTTTTCCTGGGCACTTGATATTACACTGCTAAAGAGCGAAAAAAATTTAAATGTACCTATATTCAAAGAAATTAGGTATAATAACTGCAGAATAAGGCTTTAATTGAGACGATTGTAACATATGTATATTTCGAAAATTTAGATTTTTACTTCTTTAGCAGCCTGTAAGAAAGGTTATTGTGTGTTTTTATGTAATGAGAAATATCTCACCGGCCACAGCTCTTGTCTTAAACGAATTCCAGTATTGCTTATATTGACGCTCAGTCGAGTGACTAAAATCACCCCTTAAGTTGTATCTTTGTTTGTATATCGTTCTTTCCAATTACCATTATTTTCGTCTTATCTATATTTATCTTTAGGTTGCGTGTTTTGAGTGATCTGTTCCATATTTCTAAATTTTCTTGTAATTCTCTTGCGTTTTTGGCACATATCACCAAGTCATCTGCAAACGCACACTCTGTTAAGTATATTGGTTCCAAATATCTATATCCTACATGTAACTTCTTGATGTGTCCTTTAACTTCTTTTACTATGTCATCTAGTATAATGTTGAAGAGTGTCGGGCTCAGGACTCCTCCCTGTCTCACTCCTTCTTTAGTCACAAATTCTTCCGATTCTGAGTTGTTTGTCCTAACATAGTTCCGAGTGTTTTTGTACAGGCTGGCTATATTTTTCCTCAGTCTGTTCCCAATTCCTCTTCTCTTCAGGCTATCCCAGAGTATTTTCCGCGGTATCCTGTCGAAAGCCTTCTGTAGGTCGATGAACGCTACGTATATATCTTTGTTGTGGTGCTTTTCTATCAATTGCTTTATCGTAAATATGTGATCCTGGATTCCCCTCCCCTTTCTGAATCCACTTTGCGACTCCTCCATCTGTGTCTCTATTTTAGCTTTCAGTCTATTGTCTAGTAGTCTCTCATATACTTTAGCTACGTTGCTTAATAATGTTATCCCTCTGTAATTGTTGCAGTCGCGTTTATTGCCTTTCTGGTGTATGGGTAATATTATTCCCAGCTCCCACTCTATTGGTTGCTACCCTAAAAGGGAAACACTCAAAATAACCGAGGTAGCACTCGGACACGCTTTCCGACTAGCACTGGGAGGGTCGGGGTACTTGACGAGCTGTAAATAAATGAAAGGGCGCCAATCAGTAAGAGCTTGTCCTTCAGAGCGGTCTAGGACGTTTAGGCGCGCATCTTTAGGCGCGCACCATACGGCGCGAGCTATTAACCGCCGGTATTTTAGGCGCAGGAACCTTTAGGCGCGGGGACGTTTAGACGCCGGCGTTTTTTGGCGCGGGGACGGCTAGACGCCAGGCATTAAAAGCTATACGATCTGTTTTAAATTGTACCTTCTGAACGTTGGAAGCGTATTTAAAGCTAAATTGCTTTATAATAAGAGATTCTCTTCTTAATTATAAAGGTATAAAAATTGATTTAAATTTAACTAGTTACAAATATGTTCCACAGAACCAAACATGTTACATCGGGCAAAAAAATTAAGTATAAAAAAAATTAAGTAAATTATTATTCGAAACGTGACTCGCAAGCGGGCCGGATTGTGCATTTCACGCGTAAGACCACATACGCTAGCGCACCAGCCTCAACACCGAAATGTATAAGAGGTTAACGATTAAATACACACACACACATTATTAAAATTAAAAATTAATATAACTTGATTTTAGAGTTTATATTCTAAATAGATTAAACTAGTACTAGAATATTTTTCAGTTTTGAAAGATAAAGATAGTTTACTCTTATTAATTTAAATTTTTCGAATTTTTTAAATTTCAAAGGATACACAAACTTCTTATCAATCAAGCTGCTTGAAAATTAAATAAAAAATGTTTTTCGTTTTGCATACATTTTGAGAAATATTGTAAAACTGCAAAATGGTGAGACTATAAAACAACAATTATTAACAATATTAGTAAATATAAGTGTTTACATAAATTCTAATAGTTATATTAGTTGTTATTCTTTCAACTATTAGTATAAAAACTTTATAAAATAGGTAACTTTCTAAAGTTTTTCTATTTTTCTTTCTCTTGTCTAATTGCTGAAATTATATTATATGTTTTTATTTTTCAGTGATGATAAAAAGTGCTTTAAACGCATGCTTATAGAACGTGTTAGAAAATAGTAATTAAAAAACAAATGTGTAGTTTTATTTCGAAATATTTGCTGTTTTTGAATAATTCGCACCCAAACGTCAAGTTGGAAATTTTTTTTTAGATACACAAGTGGGTTAAAATCTGGACAAATATATTTTGACAGATTTATTGAATTCCGGTCATCCCTCTTTTTTATTTCACTGTCATTATTAGATAACAGTTATCCCAGTAAGAATGGACATCCGTTTGAGAATGAAAGCTACAAACAGCTTTGACCCTGAGCCTCCAATAAATCATTGAATATCCAGCCCCTGGGCTGGATATTCAATGAATAAATGCAGTTGCCCTAAAGTATTCCTATGCTCTTAATTTATTTTCTTGAAGGCAGACATTCGTCTTTCTTGAAATGCTATTATTGACTAACTATAAATAACTGCAATGTTTTAAACCATTCTCCTAAATTTAAACTAAATTCTAAATTACTTAAATTCCAAATAGTTTTCAAGTTAAAGTTTATTTATTTTCTTTTAAGTTTCGTACTTTTTCTATCGATTTTATTACTTACAGATGCATTTCTCGCTGCACTCAACAATTTTATTGTATTCAGTTGTTAAGGTTACAAAATCTATTTTTACGTCCATGCTCCACATTTTTATTAAAAAGTATGAGAAATTATTCAGCGCAACAAGAAACGCTTCTCTAACTGATTTAATTTTAAAAATTGTCATAATAAAAAAAATAACAAGAGCATATTTACTGGTAGTAATTTTGTTTAAATGCTTTTAGATGACTTTGTTTAATTTTGTAAAGATGCTAATTGTCATTATTAAAACGAAAGAATTCCAGTTTGCCACATTGAATCAAAATTTTTCTCAGTTTATATTATTTATCGATAATATTGAGAAACCCTACCACGTTTTTGATATCTGCAAAGACCTGCAAAATTTCAATATCTTGTGTTCCAAAAGAACATGCGCATTTATAACACGCAGGTATATTATAAATAACTACAAACAAAATAAATGAGTCAGAATTTTTTCTACCTTGGTTTTTATCGTTTAATAAAACGTTTTACAAAATATACAGGGTATCTCAGACATGACTCGCCAGGCCTATAACTTTGTTATTTTTAAAAATAACTATAATAAACTATATATATTCGTAAATGGGAGCAAATTCTCTATAAGATGGGGAAACAAAATGTTAGAAAATCTGTACTCATATTATGGCAGCGATATTCAACTTTTTTTTTTCAAATTGCACACTGTGCTTTTTTTCGCTCATTCTGATAGTACTTTTTATTCTCTTTATAACCATGTAAACCAATATTGGTCTTACATAAGAAAATTCTCGAAAAAAATACGATTGAAAGTTGAAGTCTAGGTTTGCCATGGAAACAACTGATTGTTGTAATTTGTACTCGTCGGCGATAAAAACAATAGCGGATACCTATCTGCATACAACCTTGCTGCTCTTCTTGCATTCCTCTCGCATAAACCATAAATAAGGATCATATCAAGCTTTTCAGAATTAATGTAATTCATTTCTAATACTCCTATGAACAAATTACAACAATCAGTTGTTTCCATGGCAAACTTAGACTTCAACTTTCAATCGCATTTTTTTCGAGAATTTTCTTATGTAGGACCCATATTGGCTTACATGGTTATAAAGAGAATAAAAAGTACTATCAGAAAGAGCTAAAAAAAGCATAGTGTGCAATTTGAAAAAAAAAAGTTGAATATCGCTGCCATAATATGAGTACAGATTTTCTAACATTTTATTTCTCCATCTTATAGAGAATTTGCTCCCATTTACGAATATATGTAGTTTATTATAGTTATTTTTAAAAATAACAAAGTTATAGGCCTGGGGAGTCATGTCTGAGACACCCTGTATACATAGAACTTACAGGTAAAGATGGTTTTAAGTATGATTTAATTATGCTTCTTGATGCAAGGTAACTATCCCTGATTACTATTTTTTTTAACCATTTTAAACATATCGCCTTTTCTTTATAAGATTGACTTAACGCTAGATGGTAAATATCAGTATAAAAGTTTCCAGCGCCTAAAGGTTCGGCGTCTAAAGTGTTCGCGTCTAAACGTCCCTGCGGCCAATGACGTCCGCGCCTAATGGTGCAGCGTCTAAAAACTCGCGTCTAAAAATGCGCGCCTAAAGATGCGCGCCTAACTGTCCCTTTCCGCCTTCAGAGGAACCAAGCAGCAACTGATAACTGACTTCCTGAAAATTTCTTCAAAGTACAAACCCAATAAAGGACTCTCAGATACCATTTATTTTCAAATTCAAATCATTATTATTAATGTCATTATTCATTTTTATTTCAACATCTCCTCCTTCATTACTTTCATTAACTAACTTTGTATTTAAATTATCATTAATATACTCCCCTCTTACATTATTTGTATCCTCATTTTCAAAATTACTTTTAAATTCCTCTTTTAATTCTACAATCATATTATTATTTTCCCAAGATTTAGTTTTAACATCTCCTAACTCTGACATAATATTTACCAATTCATTATCATTTTTAACCATTATTACTTGTACTTCACATTTGAAATTATCTAATTCTAGTTTTTCTTCTTGTACTTGTTTTTCATTGTTTATTAAACTACTATAAAGTTCATTTATAATTCGTCGTCTAGATTCTTTTAATTTGTTATTAAATTTAATTTCTTGTTTTTCAATTTTATCTACTAAATTAGTATTCACCATGTCCATTTTATTATTTAACTCTCCAATTTGATTATCTAATTTTAAATTCAACTCTATTTTAAATTCATCATTCTCTTTAACCAATTGATCTAATTTATCATTGTTTTGATCTAATTTTACATTTTGACTATCTAATTTTATGTTTAAATCTACATTAACATTATTGATATCTGTCTTAACATTACCTAATTCTGTTTTAACACTATTTAAATCTTCACTATTCTTGTCTAACTTTAAATTTATATTTGTCATCATTTCCATCATTCTATCCTCAAATGTAGGTTCTACTTTCCCCCCTTCACCTTTTTCTTCCGAAGAACCTGCCTTATCTTTTTTACCTGCCATCTTTTCGAATTCACACTCAGGTTTTTCCCCTACACTTTTGGATTTCTTATGCTTTAAAATTTTCTTGTCCGTATGAAGCAAAAATTTCTTCATATAAATTTACAATAATTATCAATTCAAATTAAAATATAAGTGTGCAAATCTTAGAATAATAAAGCCACCCAGATGGGGCGCCAATTAATTGTTATGTATTCTCAATTGAAAACATACATTTTTATCATTAAACTTATTTTGACGACCCACACATTGGGGTGGGCTAATAAATGTAGTGTAATTCTGAACTTGCGTGTTATGTCTGTGTTGTGTTTGGGAGTGTATGAATTTAAACACCAAGCAAATCGTTATACCTGAAATAATTCCTACAAAATAACTATCAACAACAAACTTACCAAATTCAAAATACATAAATATCATACTCAAAATAAATTCAATGTACAGTTTAACGTGGATTCTGGCTTTAATTATAATCTTCCAAAATTTGCAAATATTTAAAGTTGAAAAATTAATTTTGAATAAATTAATAATAAATAAATTTAAAATCAATCGTTCACAACTAATATTCATGAAATACTAAATCAATAAATTACTTTATCAAAATCTTCTCAAATTCAAATTAACTTTCACAATTTATGTTACGTTACAAATAAATTACAAATAACTTTATTAAACACAAGAAAATTTTTATCTAAATACAACTTATCTGGTAACTTCTTAGAATTCCGGGAAAGTTTTGGTGTAGCTGGAAGTTTGGCATCGCTGCATATAAAATAGAACTGGCAACCTCGAATATCCAACTCGGTTGTTGATAAACAAACTCCATAAAATAAAGTTTGTTTAAACTTTGAAGTAAGTCTTTGCACTTGATTGTCTTTTAAACTTTTATAATTTATTCACTATTTATATTTTTCTTAATCACTTTATCTTTCTTTCAGGTTCCTTGTTTTAGGTTAGGAAACCAACCTTCAAACACATTATTAAATAAAACAAAGTTTTATTTAAAAACAATTAAAATAATTTTTATTTAACGAAGAACAATTCACATTATGTGATTAAATAAACCACTTGGTTTATTCATCGATGTTTACATCAAATGTAAGTATAATTTAAAATTCTTTAACACTTTTCATTTTCATTTACATTTATTATTTTATCAATTATCAATTATTATTATCATTGTTTAAATAATCTTATTTTATTTTCATTGGATCAAACAAAAATTTAATTGATAATTATTAGTTAACACTCCCAACACGTGATCTTTCATCTTAAAACAAACTTGTTGCTAACTGATATACATTTGTTTCTTTCCAGAACAAAACAAAAGAATAATTTTACGTCATAAATTAATTCTCGGAGCGCTTGACAAATACGTCTATCCCCATTGAAATTTTACAAGCAACTGCCTTATTTTTCTTTTGTAATTCCAAATAAAATAAAATAATTTAGCCAACTTTCAAACCAAGTTTAACTTTAATTAACTAATTACTCTTAATTATTAACCAAAATGAATTACTAACTATATGAAAAATTATTATACTACCTAACACTTACTTATAACTAAATTTTTTATTTAACTTAACCTTATTTAAAAATAATTTAAAGAAAAATTAACTTTTCGTTTTTGGTTTTAAACTTTGCTTACAAATTACCTAATTTTCAAAATTATTACTAACTTGACTAAAATTTATACAATTATATTACTTATGATAAAATAATGAGATTTTCTCTCTTATCACTTTTCTCTAATTTTATTAGTTTGTCTGATAATTACATTTGAAATCTGACGTTTATTAACAATTACATTTTTATTAATAATTTTAATAATAGTCGCTTTTAGCATTTAAATTATCAATGAAATTAAGTCTCATATGCTTTTACAAATCTTAGTTATGTTTTATACCTTGTCTTAACTTTTTATAATAAGAAAATTTCAATTTTTAGTTTCTTAAATATATTTTTCCTTGAAATTTGTCTATTTTACCTAAATACGTTATGATTTCAAGTTTATTCATTATTTCTAGCACAGCAAACTGATTTAAGTGTTCCAAAGAACCACTTCATCTAGAAAAATCAGCGTTGTACTGTAAATTAAAATAAAAATCTGGATATTTGAATCTGTATCCTTCATTGTCAACTTTAAATATCGTTTTTATGACTTACTTGTTGTTAATATCTACCTTATAGTACTTAATCTGTATCAATCATTGATAAACAATTAATAAAATGACTTTGCATTAAAAATTAACTTGGTATTTAATTTCATATACTTTGTGTGTGTAACAATGTGTTAACAAAAAGTCAAAAATTTGTATAAACTGTTTGTGTTAATTGTATGAATAAAATAATGTTGTCTGTGATGTTTTGTGTTCAAAATACACAACAATATATAGACATGTATCAGACAAACCAGTTAAATATATATAGAGATTGTAAATATCACAAGTAAATATATAACACAGAAATATGTAACAGATAAATATATAACAAATAAATATGTAAAGGTAAATATAGAACATATAAATATAGCAAATATACAATATAGTCGAGACTGATTAACGTATCCGATGTCGGAAAATTGAACGGGGCAAATAAATATTGAAAGTAGTTAAAGACTAATCAGTAATCATCAAAATTATTAAACGGTTGGTTAAACAATTAACCTTAAACTCAAAGTTACAACGTAGGGACAAAATGAATGAATACAAATGAATTATCGAGGTAACCTCAGTGTCGCAAGATAAATAATCTCAAAACGTTGGTAATCGTAAGATATAGGCCTGTATCTAACGCTAGTTCAAAATCGCGTACCATAAACTTATGTAAAAATGGACTACTTAGTCGCTATCATTTGCAACTAGACACACAGTACTTGCGTCACGCTCAAATTCAGTTTCGCGACAACTCAAGTGTCTGGAATAATGATAACAAAATGGTAGTTAAACTTTAAGGGAAATACAGCATAAATTGAATGATAACGATTACGTTAATGCAAACTGACTAAAAGCAAAGTTAAAACAAAAAAGTGTATTTCAATAATATAAGTGATATTAATACAAATTGATTAAAGCAAAGTTGAACCAAAGAATGCCTTCAAGTGATATAAATGATATTAATACAAAGTTAGTTATTACAGCAAAGTTGAAAATAACGAAGACATTCAAATAATATAAATGATATTGATATAGTTTAATTAAAGCAAAGTCGAAACAAAGAATGCGAAGGTATCCTACCTACTTAATGTTATACAATAATAATCTGCACGGTGACCTGAATTTACAGGACACAAATATCAAAAATTGTCTGACGAATCAAAATAAATCAAAAGCCTTCGGACGAAGGAAAATATATCAAGTCTACCTTACAGGTCAATCGGAAAACCACTAATATGGCAGGAGATCTTCGTAGCCTAGAATCGGACTAGGAAAATACAGTACTCGATAGCAACAAACGGGGACATCAATTACAGCTTCCTAACAAACTCGGCACCATGTCCAATATAACTCGAAAGAGTAAACCATCCAGGGTTCTTTACAAGCTGGTGGGAAATTTAACCACAAATACAGCTACCAAAAACGTGCCGTAAATCCGGCGTAAATTCTAGCGTAAATTGGGCTGAAATCGAATCGAAACTTGAGGGGGGTTGCTTAATTAAATCAAATATAACATACCTTGTAAGGTCTTAAAGCCCACGAGTTGAAGGTAAAGATATCAGACGAACATAACCGCAAAAGGCGTGTAAGTTCTAGAAAATCTCTATATCCAAAAATAACTGTCAATAACACTTGACGACAAACTACACAAATTCTAGAACTTCATAAATGGGTTTTTGGAGCCTCGCTGACCCATTAAAAATGTATCTTAACAAAGATAATTAAATGGTCTCTAAACCCTTACGTCTGTACTCTTCAAACGTTTAAACAGGAAAAGAAAGTAACTCGACTCAGCTCCCCCAGATTTCAGGAAAAGAAAAGTAAAAATCCCTAGCTATACCAAGGTTATAAGATATACTATGTTTCAAATCCAATAGCCGTGAAATTCTATGTAACGCCTAACCGGAATTGTTGAAATGTTACAAAGGTAGAAAAACCTGTAACATGGTATTATGCACTCCTCCGAAATTTTGTTCAGCAATTTTGTTAGCGTCTCGATTCCATTATTCCCTAGTAGTTTCAACATTTCCGAGGTTATACCATCATGTCCTGCAGCTTTACCTCTCTTGAGCATTTTTATGGCTTTTATTACTTCTTCTGTTCCGAATTCTTCTTGTCCATTGTCTTCTTCTGCTATTTCTATATTTTCCTCTGCTTTATCCCATTTGTCTGTTTGTTCAGCGTTTAGCAGTTCCTCGAAATACTCTCTCCAGCGCTTCATGATGTCTGTCTTTTCCGATAAAGTTTTACCTTCCTTAGATGTAATGTACTGGCATTTGATTTCTTTGCCCTTTCTTAGTGTTTTCAGAATTTTATAGAACAATTTCTGGTTGCCTACCCTGTCCTTTTCCATTTTCAAGCCGAATTCCTCCCAAGATTTTTGTTTCGCACTCTCCACCATTTCCTTTACTCTTGTTCTCTGTTCTTTATATTTGCATAGTGTTCGTTGGTTTTGCACCTTATATATTTTTCCCATTTGGTTTTCTTTAACTTTGTTTCTGCTTTTATTTCTTCATTCCACCAGTGCATTTTCTTTTTGTTTTTGTCTCTGATTGTTATTTTGGCTGTGTTTACTACATTTTCTTTAAATTGCATCCCAAGGTTCTTCTAGTTTGTAATTTTTTGCCTTACCACTTATTTTTCCCATCTCTTTTTCTGTCTCCTCTGTATATTTATTTGCCGTTTCTTCTTCTCTCAGCTTGTACGTTATTATTTTTGTCTTCTTCAGTATGTTCGTTTTCGTTGCATTTTTGTCATCTTTTGTCTCCATTTCTATTTTAATGTTTGTTCCGACTAGGTAGTGATCGGTATACAGCTCAGCTCCTCTTCTTACTCTTGTATCTTGTACTTCATTTCTGTATTTCTTATTTAGTATTACATAATCAATGATCGATTTCTCCTTTCTGCTCACTACTTCTCTGGTATACTTGTGTAAGTCCTTATGTTCGAAGAACGAGTTTGTTACTGCTAAATTGTTAATTAGGCAAAAATTAATTATTCTTCTTCCGTTATTGTTTCTTGTTTCCTCTCCGTGTGATCCTATTGTCTCTCCTGTTTCTTCATCCTTTTTTCCTATTCTTCCGTTTAAGTCTCCCACTATGATTATTCTTCCAGTTATGTTTTCTACTGTCTCTGATAGTTGCTCCCAACACTGTTCTTTTAGTTTCGCTCTTTCATCTTCTCCCGGAGCGTATGCTAATACTATCGTTGTTTTGTCTTTAAAGCGAAGTTTCAATGAGAACGCGATAAGCAACTTTGCAATTGACCTTTTGAGGGAAGATTGGTCTAACCTTTATGGTACATTGCATGCTGATGCAGCTTTTGATTATTTTTATGACACCTTTCTGTACCATTTCAACGTTAATTTTCCCATTAAGAAATTTTACAAATCGAGTACAAATTTTGGTAAAGAGTGGGTGGATAGAGAGGTTAAAGTTTCAAGTTCTAATCTAAAAGATCTTCGTGTATTAAGTAGGTTACATCCAGAGCAAAAATCCAAGTTCGATCTAGCAAAAAAGCAACATCGTGACTGAAAAAAGAAATGATTTTATCAGAATATGATTTGTAATGCCAGTAATCCCGTAAAAAGTGCTTGGAATACCATTTCAGTTCTGTCCAAAAATGATAATAAACGTAATAATATAGTGATTAAAAATAAAGATGAACATATTCCCAAACATATCCCAAAATTTTGGGCGACCTTTTTAACTGCTTCTTTAAGAAGGCCCCCCTTGACATTGTTAGTCATATTCCAAAAGTAGCTACTAGTGGTGATTTTAAAATGTCCAATATATCAGTGAATCGTAAAACTAATTTTAAAATCTGTCCCTTTACTGAAAGTGAACTATTAATATTACTCACGAAAAAATTGAAAAACAAATCATCATCAGGACCAGATGATGTGCCCGGCTTTATTATCAAGCGCGTTTTACCTACCATAATTGGTCCCCTTACTCACCTTGTTAACGTTTCTTTTGCTACGGGTGTCTTCCCCGACAGACTGAAGGTCGGAAAAGTTATTCCTGTATTTAAGAAAAATGACTCTGAAAAGTTAGAAAACTACCGGCCTATAACATTAAACTCAATTTTCTCAAAAGTATTCGAATATGCATTTTTGGACAGACTAATTAATTTCGTGGAAAGGTATGATATTCTTACAAATAATCAACACGGATTTAGGGCAGGTCGATCGACTCACACAGCCTTGTACTCCCTCTATGATAACATTATACAGTATTTGGAAAAAGGCACCGAACCCATCGGCATACTATGTGACTTATCACGAGCCTTCGATTGCGTTAATCATAAAAATTTATTAGATATTTTAGCAAACTATGGAATAGTTGAAATTTCACATAACTGGATACATTCTTTTCTTTATAATCGTAGACAATATGTTTGCATCTCTAGTAACGACAATGGTTCAATTAAAACAACTCATTCTGATTGGGTAACAATTGACCTAGGAGTTCCGCAAGGGTCTGTGTTAGGACCCATTCTTTTTATATTATACATAAATGAACTTGACGCTTTAACTACAGATGCACTGTTTACCTTATATGCTGATGATACGTCCATGGTAGTATCGGACAGTTCCAATGTCAACTTAGAGAACAAGTGCAATAATATTCTACTGAATATAAGTAATTGGTTTAGTAGAAACTCTATTTATTTTAATGTAGAGAAAACAGTACATACAAGGTTTCATAATAGACAAAAGGTTTGTGGTGTTATTAACCTTAACGTCAATAATGTGCTAATCTCTCACGTGCAATGTACTAAATTTTTGGGCCTTTACATTGATGAGTGCGTGTGTTGGAAAAAGCATTGTCAATATTTAATTAAAAAGTTAAATTCTTTGACCTTCCTATTTAGAAATATACGCGATCTGCTCAATAAGACACAGTTAATTATGCTGTACCATGCCTACGTTGAATCGAGAATACGATATGGTGTCTGTTTCTGGGGTTGGTCGACCACGGCTCATAACGTCTTTTTATCTCAAAAACGCATTATTAGATGTATTGACGGAGCATCTACCACAACCACTTGCGTCAATATATGTATTAAAAAAATATAAATTACTTACCCTTCCTTCTTTATACATTTATGAATTATGTATTGTTGTGTATTTTAAGCATAAAACATTTTAAATAACACTAATACATTCATACAATTAACACAAACAGTTTATACAATTTATGAACATATTATTAACACAATTTTACATACACCAAGTATATAAAATTGAATACCAAGTCGATTTCTGATGTAAAGTCATGTTATAATTTGTTTATGATTTATTAATACAAATTAATTACAATAAAGTAAATATTAACTACAAATAAGTTATAAAAACGATATTTAAAGTTGACAATGAAGGATAAAAATTCAAATATTCAGATATTTATTTCATTTTACAGTACAAAGCTGATTTTTCTTGATGAAGTAGTCTTTTGGAACATGTAGATCAGTTTATTGTGCTAGAAATATTAAGTAAAACTAAAATCATCACGTATTTATGTAAAAAGGTAAATTTCAAGGACATTTATTGGATACGTATATAATTTTGGGTATTGGTTGAATTGAATTGAGTTGAATTTAATTGAGTTTAGTTGTATTCAGGAGGTTATACAGTTTTATATTAAATTACTAATTAATCGCATACTACGGCACTTTTAAAATATGAAATTTCTAAATGTAGCACACTTTAATTCTAGGTCTCTCGTTAATAAATTACACGATTTTAAACAACTTATCAGTAGCTCAGATTACGATATTGTAGCAGTTTCTGAAACATGGCTCTCTGAAGACGTTGATAACCAGGTGTTGCGTATAAGTGGCTATACTTTTATTCGAACTGATCGTAATACGAATACTTGGGGAGGTGGAGTGGGTATGTATATAAAAAATAATATTAAAACTTCTTCTTTGCAAATAACTAGTTCTAATGCAAGTATTGAGCAGCAGTGGATTAAAGTTAAAATTAAGAAATACAATTTTGCGATAGGAGTGATTTACAGACGGCAGGCACATAGTAGCAGAGATTTTCTGTTAGCATGTGAAGACTCTCTAACTATGATAACGCCAGAGTGCGATTTCATTGTGTGTTTAGGGGACTTTAATATCGATATGTTGGTTACTAGTTCTAATGCAAGCCGATTTACTGAAATTTTAAATTCATTAGATCTTGTACAAATAATTAAACATCCAACTAGAATAACAGAATCGTCACAAACTTTAATTGATTTTATTATTGTTTCGAAAAAACTTACTCTTCGTAGTTCGGGTGTTACCCCTATGCACCATCTAAGTGACCACGATTTAGTATTTGTCGAAATTGATATACCTATAGAAGAAAAAAAACCTACAATACACACATTTCGGGATTTTAAAAATTTTGATTTACAATTGTTTCAACTTGATCTTGACTTTATATCTTGGAATATAATATATAATATTAATGATATAGATGAAAAGGTAGAATATTTAAATAATTGCATAATAACTTTATTTGATGTTCATGCGCCCACAAAAACAGTTAAACATAATAAACCAAAATGTCCATGGTTAACTGACACAATTAAAATTATGATGAACTTAAGAAATAAAGCCTTTTTGAAATTTAGGAAAACCAAATTAAAAGAACATTGGGAAAATTATAAAATATTGAGGAACCTAACAACAGCGGCGATTCGTCGGGAGAAACGAGCATACTTAGAATATCAACTTACTGCATGTAATTCAAAAATACTTTGGAAAAAATTAAAAAACTTGGATATTCATACATCTAAAAACAATAATTCTATTCCAGAAGATTTATGTGACGCTAACAAAATTAATAATTTTTTCGTTAATTCGGCGCATTTGCAATTTCAGTTAAATACCAATGAAATAAATGACCAATACGCAGGCATAAAAGAAAACATAACTGGAAAATTTACTTTTTCTTTAGTAAATGAAGATATAGTACAGCATTATCTAAACGAAATAAAAACCACCGCTGCTGGGTGCGATGATATTAATATAACTTTAATAAACTATTGTGTTCCTAGAATTCTTCCTGTAATAACACACATTATAAACTGTTGCATAGAAAAAAGTTATTTTCCTATATCGTGGAAACAGGCGAATGTTTTGCCTTTAGCTAAAATTGATTGCCCTAGTGAGTTGCAACATTTGCGTCCGATAAGTATATTGCCAACGTTTTCAAAAATATTGGAAAAAATTATGAATATGCAGATACGAGAATATATTGATAAATACAACATATTACCACCGACACAATCTGGATTTAGGAGGGGTTTTAGTTGCGGTACAGCCTTACTGGGTATAATTGATGATATTTTGGCAGCCACTGAAAATAATAAATTAACCGTGCTGGTGTTATTGGACTTTTCTAAAGCATTCGATACCATTAACCATGAAATTCTATTAAAAATATTAAATTATATTGGTTTTGATGTCAGTGCCACCCTATTTATTGAAAATTATCTCAACGGTAGATCACAAAGAGTTGTCATAAATAATCAGATGTCTGAGTCATTATTTATTGATTGTGGTGTACCACAGGGGTCTATCTTGGGACCTCTCTTGTTTACAATATATACCAGTAATTTTAAAAAATCGCTAAAATCATGTTCATTCTATCAATATGCCGACGATACCCAAATTATGTATTCATTTGACCCTAATGAGGTCAATCTTGCTAGCAAATTAATAAATGAGGACCTAAATAGATTGACTTCTTACTCTGAGATGCATGCATTACGCCTGAACCCTTCTAAATCCACTGTTATGCTTTTTGGTAAAAGTAAAGTACGAGAATTAAATATCAATTTATTAAATATCCATATAAACAATTCACTACTACAGGTGAGTGACTGTTCAAAAAATCTTGGTTTACTAATAGATAGCAATTTGCGTTTTAAACAGCATATATGTGCAATTACTAAGAGAACCTACTTTAAACTGAAATTACTTTATCAGAACAGAGAATACTTAGGTAAAAATCTGAAAATCATGTTGTGTAACTCTTTAGTGCTTTCTAATTTTAATTATTGTGACATGGTCTATGGCCCATGCCTTGACTCTGTAGATAAACTTCGAATTCAAAGAGTCCAAAATTCTTGTTTGAGATTGATTTATAGTATTCGTAAATATGAACATATATCACATAAGTTAAGGGACACAAAATGGTTGAACATGAAAAATAGACGGCTGTTGCACGCTGCTACTCTATTTCATAAAGTTATTACTGAAAAATCACCTCCTTATCTGTATGAAAAAATTCGCTTTAGATCTGATGTGCACAATATTAATATAAGAAGGAGAGATATGCTTACTCCACCACTTCATAAATCTGCCTTATTTGAGAGATCTTACACATTTAACATTGCACAAATTTATAACTCATTGGCTTCTGAATTAAAATTAAAATCAGTTGAAAGTTTCAAGAGCTGCTACCGTAAAGTATTATTTGAGAATCAGTGTCTAGAAATATAAGGTATTTAAATTACTACGAATTAAAATAACTATGTTAGATATACCTACCATCTGATCGACTTTTGTACAATTCAGCTAATACACCTTAAAATAGTTTAAAACAGTTCAGTTGTTTACGTTTTTAATTATTGTAATTATACAGTTGAGGTTGAGTTGAAAAGCAGACATTGTTCTGAACTCCGCCGATTGGTTTGCATAATTAACTATAGTCTCTACCACATATATACACATATATACTTTCTTTTTCTTTTTTTTTTGTTTTGTATTTGATGATGTAACTTGTGCAAGCCAATAAAGCCATTATTATTATTATTATTATTATTAAATGTATGTATGAAATAGAAAGTTATAAATTTCTTATTTTAAAAGGTTGAGACAAGGTATAAAACATAACTAAAATGTTTTAGAGCATATAAGACTTAATTTTGTCAATAATTTAAATGTTAGAAGCAATAATTATTGAAATTATCAATAAAATTGTAAATTTGAGTAAACGTCAGATTTCAAATGCAATTATCAGTCAAACTGATAATTTTAGAGAAAAGTGATAAGAGACAAAATCTCATTATTTTGTCATAATTAGTATAATTGAATAGTTTTTAGTTTAGTTATTAATAATTTTGAAAAATAGGTAAATTCGAGTAGGGTTTTAAACCAAGAACGAAGTTAAAGAAATTTTCTTTAAAGTAATTTTAAATAGGTTTAGTTTAAATAAAAAATTAAGTTAAAAGTAAATGTTAGTTAGTATAAAGATTTTTCATTTAGTTAATAATAAATTTTGATTAATAATTAAGC
This sequence comes from Melanotus villosus, assembly GCA_963082815.1. Lineage (NCBI taxonomy): Eukaryota > Metazoa > Arthropoda > Insecta > Coleoptera > Elateridae > Melanotus > Melanotus villosus. Next base: position 19,171,912 of record OY720427.1, read on the forward strand.
ATAAATAAGTGATTAAAGTTAAAGATGGTTTGAAAATTGGCTAGATTTATTTATTTTACTTGGTTTTAACAAAAGAAAATACAGTCAGTTGCTCGTAAAAATCCATTGGGGATGCACGTATCTAAAACGCTCCCAAATGTTGTTATTATGACGTAGTCGTGTTCTTTTGTTTGTTCTAGAACAATAAAACATACGAATATCGGGTAGCAACGAAATGTTTTGAACAGATATCACGTGATCTAAGAATGATTTAAATTAAAAGTGTTAAATGAATTGAATTAAAATAAAACAAAACCAATTACAATAAATAATAACAAAGTATAAGTGAAATTTATTAATAATAAATAGGTGTAAAGAAATTTTGAGTGTTATAATAATAATAATATTTACATTCATGTAAACGCCGATAACTAAACAAAGTGGGTTGTTAAAATTAAGGTAATGTGAATTTTCTTCGTTAAAATAAATTATTTAAATGGTTATTTTTGAATAAAACATCGTTTTATTTACCTACGTATTTGAAGGGTGATCCTTAACATAAAACAAGGACCCTGAAAAGGAAGATAAGTGATTAAAAAGTTATTAATAAGCAAAAGACAATTTCATTCAAAGACTTACCATTGAGAGTGTTGGAATTGGAATTCATGGGCTTCAACGTAGAACAGCTGGTGATGAATGCAGCTGTGCCAAACTTCGAACTTCACCAAGACTAACCCGGATTTATAAGAAGTCACCAGATAAGTCATTTAAATAATTTTCTTGTGTTTTATAAAGTTAATTTGTTTTTGATTGTTTTAATTGTTATTAAAGTAATTTATAAAGTCAGATTAAATTATGAAAATGTTATGAAGTAATTGTTAATTTGAAATTTAATGAATTTTTATTGTGAACGTATGATTTTAAATTTATTTACTATTCAGTTATCAAAAGTTTATTTGTCAACCTTTAAATATTGCAATCTTTTGAATCCTAACTACAGCCAGAACCCATGTAAAAGAAAAAGACTTTGAATTGAGCTTGTAATTGATTATTGTTTGGTATTTGGTTTTATGTATTTACACATACACATCTGTACACAACACATAATAGGTTATTCAATATTTTGGCTGGCCCAACGTGTAGCAAGTTCAATTATTAGTTTTTTAAAAAAATGTTTTGTAATCAGTAGGAATACATAACAGTATATACTCCTTTATAAATAAAGATAGTTTTGTAAAAAATAAGGATATGCATAGTACTAATACTCGTACTAAGGACAACCTTCATGTACCCTTTGCACGATGTAGCATAACTTACAAGGCTCCTAAGTGCATTGCGTTGAAAGCGTTAAATCTTCTGCCTTTAGAAATTAAAAACAGCACATCCCTTAAAGGGTTTAAGGACCGCCTTAAAGACTTTCTTGTGAACAAATGTTTTTATAATGTTAGTGACTTTATGTAACTTTGTATGTACTTATTTTATATTTTATATTGACAATTCCTATACAAAATTTGTATTTAGTGGAAATAAACATTATTATTATTATTATTATTATTATATCCATTAGGGACAGATGGTCTCTCTCTCCTTCGCTCACCCCGGGGATAGGACAGAACCTAGCACCCGATCACTCACGTTAGAGGGGTCCCAGATCTCATACAGGCTCTACCAACTTCAGGTCGGGTGACTCATCATACCTGGCATCACCTGTATGGCCCTTGCACGTGCTCGCATCCCAAACCCTGGTGATGTGCGAGCACGGATTACACCACCTCGTGCGCCCTCGCAATGTGGAAGGAGCCAAGAAGAACGGCTTTTTGTATTCTGCAGGTCAGAGAGGCAGAAACTCACCTGCATTCCGGGCGATCTCAAGTTCCCGGACGAAGCTTGCCTTTATTCCTCCTAGGACCCCAATAATCAAAACGACCAACTTGACTCTATGTCCTGGATACAATTTTCCAAGTTCGGACAGGAGATCTCTATACTTCTCCCTCTTCTCGATCTCCTTAGATGAAATGTTAGGTTCTGCTGGACAAGAAAGTTCGATGACATACAAACATTTGACATCTAAGTCCAGCAGAACTATATCCGGCTTGGTTGCTTGGAGCTGTCTCGTGGTGGGAAATGAATAATTCCAGTATATACGACATCTGGTATTTTCCACCACGGACTCGATCTCAACGGGGACATACGGTATTACAGGTGCATTGTCAATACCATGAGTGCCTTAGATGATAATAGAGCACTCTCAGGGCTGCATTGTGTCTTCTGATGTATAACGACACAGCGTATGAGGGACATGCTGACAATATATGCATAAGTGTCTCGGGATGGGCCTTACACGCTCTACAGGCAGTAGGAAGATGTTCCTGAAAGACGATATTACGATACACCAGCGTGTTAAGCACACCATCCTGGCATGCCAGTACAAACCCCTCAGTCTCGGACTTCAGACCGGCTGAGTTTAAGAAGGCGAAGGTAAGTTCTTGAGAAAGACCCTCTCGCTCAACATGACGAAAGAACTGGGAGTGTATCGCCTTTCCCATATGTTCTCTCATCAGACGATCGTATTCTGCCTTCTTCGTTCTTGAGCTGACGGTTGTCACATGCTCCTCAAGATTAGGAGCACCGTCGGCTATATGCCGATCTGGTGAGAGCTCTTGTAGTCCGAGCTATTCTGCAGCCCTGCGGGACGCTTGAAAAAGAAAGGCCCCGTTCCCCGCTTGCTCATGTGTCCTAACAAACAACATGAGCGGATCATTACCCCTTAACACACGGTGACATGTATCCAGGACGACACGATCGTGCAGACACTCCAGGCTTAAAAGACCCCTACCTCCAAGATGACGTGGGAGGTAAATGCGCTGAACAGAGGACTTCGGATGCAAACTACGATTGATGTTCATGATCTTTCTGGTTTCTCGGTCGAGCGTTTGTAACTCTACGACGTTCCACTTCGTAACGCCGAAAGAGTACAGAAGAATCGGGACAGCAAGCATATTCGTCGCGGCGACCTTATTCTTACCCGACAGTTGCGATCGCCAAATCTGTCGGAGGCGCGATTTATACTTGCTGCGGAGAGCCTTTTTTACAGCGGACCCATCCTGCATGCCACTTTGCTGGATGCCCAAAAACTTGTATGTCTCTCCGACATCTAGATGTCTCACGATGTTCCCATCTACCAGATGAACATCTTCAACCTCATCCGGTGGTCGGCCTCTGTTCAGATGAAACACAGCGCATTTGTCCATCCCCAAACTCATGCCGATCGCAGTACTGTAAGTAGACACAGTATCAAGAGAGCTCTGCAGTTCTCCCCTGCTGCCAGCATAGATCTTTAAGTCATCCATATAAAACAAATGGGTGACTTTATGCTGGCGTCTACTGCGCGGCCCAGCCATGTAACCTCTGCCTTTCCTGAGCTCGATCGATAGCGGCAATAGCGAAATACAAAAGAGAAGCGGACTCAAAGAGTCCCCTTGGAAAACCCCGCGCTGGATTGTGATCCACTCTGTAGATACCACTTCCTTGCCGGATCTTATGGCAAATTTTGTCTTCCAGAGCAGCATCAGACTTTCTACACATCTCGCTATATCAGGGTGGATGTGGAGGTCTCCCAACAAACGAATGATCAACTCGTGGGATGTGGTATCAAACGCCTTCGCATAATCCACCCAAGCCATTGAAAGGTTGTGTCTGTAGTGAACTGCATCGCTGCATATACAGCGGTCTACTAATAAGTTGTCTTTGCAACCTGAATGGCCTCGCTTCGATCCTCGCTGTTCATAGATGTTTTCCCATACGGGAGCAATGGAGCTCAGGATACGTTCGTATAACACGCTGGTGAAAATTTTATACAGCGTGTTGAGGCAGGTAATTGGCCTGTAGTTTTGGGGTCTGGACAAATCCCCCGATTTCGGGATCAGCACAGTTCTGCCCTCCCCCAACCACTCTGGGATAGTTGCGTGACCCGAGATAAATTCAGTAAACACCCTCGCGAGATGAGGGTGCACGGACGAGAAGGATTTCCACCAGAAATTAATAATGGCGTCAATTCCTGGGGCAGAGAAATTGCGTTTTCCTCTGAGGGCGCGCTTTATCTCAATGTCCGTTATGGGAGGGCTTTCTTCAGCTTGCGGAAGATGTTCATCGCAATACTGTCGGAACTGTGCTAGCACGGAACTGTCTCTCACAGGGATGGCATTCTCGTAGATCCCCTTCCAGAAGGTCTCTATAACGTCAGCCGACGGTGGGTTGCGAGGAGCTTCGTTTTTTGAACAAAAAAGTGAGGAAGGATTGGAGCTGAAGATGTTATTCTCCTTAATCCACCTTACTTTGTTAACCAATTTCCTCTTAGCGAGAAACAAAGCTCGAACTCTATCTACTGCCTTTTGCTTCATAAGGATTATTGTAGATAGGTTGAGCGTGTGATAGTTAGCGCGAAACCTGCTAATAATGCGCTTAATTTTTGATGTAGGGCGGATAGTGCCTTTAAGAACATCCATCACACATTGTATATTGGATGTCTCTCGTCGTGCAACCGTCACCTTTTTTGTCAACTGCTGTGTACGCCGTTCATCCTTACGTACGTTTTGGTTGTTGTTGCGTGCAGGACATAAAACAGTGGCGGCTGCGTATACAGCTCGGCTGCGTATACAGCTCGGCTGCGTATACAGCTCGGCTGACGTCCCACAGATCGTGGTCAGGGGTCAGATAGTCCTTCAATATTGCCTAAAGCAGCTCGGAATTCGGCCAAAAGATCTCTCTGAGGAGTTGGAACATCTCTCACATGCTCGTTCTCCAACAGAGGTGGCTCAGTAGGTGCAGAAGTGACTATTTCCTGTTGATCTTCACGCTGCTTTGGCATTTGGCGTTTGAGGGAGGCTACCTGGTCCCGTAGGTTTTGCTGGGACATGAAGTTAAGCTCCGGATGGACCTCACACCACAGCCTCTCCTCCTAGGCGAAACTGCTTCGAATAAGTTACGCAGCTCCTGTTTCAACTCGGGCGTCCACACATGACGACGCCGAGGCGGGTTTCTGCCGGTGCCAACTTGATTGGGCATCTCCTCCGAGGCTGGAGGCCCGTTGTGCCCGGCAATACAGATTCTCCCAGATCGTAGTGGAACCGTGTATAGGCCAGTCGGGGGGTTGGCGCAAATTGGCCGCTCTAGTGAATTTGCAACTTCCATTAGCTTACGCCAACTTCTGCCACCGCTACCCGTGACTACCGCTTCCCTAGAGACTGGGGTAACTTGACTCCGGAGGGAAGGGGCGCCCATACCCTATCAACCTTAGAAAGATTGCCGTACCCGTTTATTATTATTATTATTATTATTTTTCTAATTGTATTTCAATCTTGAGTATTCTTTCGGTGATAGCTATCCAGTTTTTAAGTTATTTATAAATTTATTTTTTTACTATTCAACCCACTCCCTCTCTTGCTCTATATTAATATATTTCCACTATGTAGTCTTTCCTCTCCCTTCTCTTTCCTTTGGGTCTCTGTTACTCCTAGTATGTCCAATTTTGCCTTGTTAAATTCTTCATCAAGCTCATATTCTTTTCCTGTTATGCTTCTTATATTCCATGTCCCTATCTTCCATATTTTACTCTTTCGTTTATTTTGCTTGTTTTGTTTTAACGATTCAAGTCCAATATCTTTGCCAAGGTCGTCGTTACTAATGTTTTTTGTTGTGTCTGTGTTTATCAGTTTATTGCTGTCCGTGTTATTTTCCTTAGCTCTTCCCCCAGCTCGTTATTTGGTGATCTCTCACTCACAGTTCTTTTGCTACTGCTGCTGCTCGCCATCTGCTTGTTTTCTCTATCTCTTCCTAGATTTTCTTCTCCTTCATCCTTTGGTTCATATACTTTATTATCTATAATCAGTTTGTTATGTTTTAGGGAGGCTCTCTGTCCTCTTTTTCTGGCCTCTTTCATTACTGCAATCAGCTTTTTTCTTTCATCCATCGTTTCTTTAGTATAATCCTCATCTACCCAAATGTTGGTCCCCTTCAGCTTGCTGGTGTTGCTAAGTATTTCCAATTTTTTGTTTCCGAAAACTAGTTTCGCTAGTATGGGTCTTTGTCTATCCACTTTGTAACCTCCAATTCTTCTCACTTCATCAATGTCCTCCTTACTAATGTGTATTCTTAGTTTTTGTATTACTGTTATTGCCGCGAGCTTTGTTTCTTCCCCATTTTCTTTTTCCTTATCCTCCACTCCTCCTATTACCATGTTTTTCCTTCTGATTTCACGTTCTAGCCATTCAATTTTACGTTCTTGGGTCATTACATGATTCTTTAACTTAGCGTTTTCTTGCTTCATCTCTTCGTTTTCATTTATTATGTGTTAAAATTTTTCATTTATTGTTACCAGTTCTCCGCTTATATCCTCGAGCATATCTTCTATTTTCCTCATTACCTTGTTATCTGGATTTTCTGATCCCATTTTTAACTTTTGTCTTAAGTTCTTATGACTCTTACACAGCGGATTAGTGGTGGTCCCGGATTTTCACCTCTTAAGACTAACCCGTCCTTGTTTGTTTCAAATTGCTCTTTCACTTCCTGGTATCAGTTCACTTGCAAACTGCGGTGTATAGTGTGTTGCCTATCCTCACAATTTTGGCGAGGTTCTTTGCTTGCAGCTTTCAACCTTGATGCCTTTCTTTTAACCTCAAAATTGATCTTATTTATATCGATTTTACTCAATGTTCTGTTGTTTGTTCTACTTTTCACTCTCTCCAGCTTTGCAGGGCAGCCTGCTTCGTCTATTCATCTAACCTTTGCGTTTTAAAAATCTCGATTTGGCCCAATTTGGGCTTTTATATACCGGAGTTTCCAAAACACATTCACTAACTTAGAGGTCAATCATATTTTATGAAAAACATGTATTTGACGATAATTTCCAGCTCCTTCATAGTGAAAACAAGGGTTTGAAATTTTCGTTACTTGAGTGTTTAGAAATTATATATAAAAATTCAAATACTCTGTCAAATGAACAAGTAGATTTAAACAGCTAGCCATTACTTAATTCATTTCGGTCTTCTGTGTAAATTTCTAAACCCTCTCGGTGCTTTGAAGGAAACCGTTACACTAATCCCACTTTTGTTAAACATATTTGAACTCCGTAACATTTAAGTAAATTTCTGTGTAAAATTAAATTTTATTATGTTTTATTTTTAGTTTGCCTGTGTAAATTGTTAATTTTAGTTAGTTTTGTACTCACAGGCACCATCTGAAGATGCCACCGTTTGGCGAAACAATTATTGTCATGGTACAGTAATAAAATTTGTGAAAATTAACTTTGTATTTGTTTTAATTAATAGGGGTCTATTTCTTACTCTTAGTTTAGATTAGATTATATTAGATTAGATTAGATTACACATCTGTGATTAAATTCGTTTATTTATCCTAACTTTGTGGTATCTATATTGCTATGACGGTCCTGTTTTTACAGTAACACGTTGTACCGGCAAATATGCTATGATAGATACCAATTTGTACTCTTAATTGCAGGTTTGTTAAATTAATGTTGTATCAATATGTTTATTGCAGCTAGCTCAGCCTCGGGTCGTTAAAGAGGCCCCTTTTAGTTCAATAAGAATAATAATATGTTTTTATGCAGTTTTATTAACAAATTGTTATTATCCTATCTTCCCTAAATGTAATATCTACCGTTCATTTTAAAACATTAACTTCTAATAGTTTTAAATACGTTTTTGTACTTCAATCCAAATCAATTATTCAATTTTTGAATCCAAATCAGTTGATACAATTTTTAAATCCAAACCAGTTGATACAATTTTTGATTCCAAGTCAGTTAATACAATTTTTGATTCCAAATCAGTTGATAAGCACTGATCGACTTTCACTCCAATTTTAATATTTAGCTATACAGGAATCCAATTTCAATCTTCAGATAATCAGGAAACCAATTTATTTCTTATATCACCTTATTCTTCCTTTTTAATTCAGGAGAAACCACTTAGTTATCTTCTTCTAACCAAGAATGCAATTTCCCTTTTGAAGTAGAATTGCACTCCTATTTTATTTTCCTTTTTTAAGCTCACGGAAAAACACACAACTTGGTTTTTCAGAAAAATAAAATTCTACTTGTTAATTTATCTTGGCTCCCGTTATCCTAGTTCTCCCATATTTTCTTCCAATTAAAATATTCGTTCCTTTTCCTTGGTAACACTTAAATATTCATTCGTTTTCCTTGGTAACACTTATTTATAATAATAATGTCCTTTCAAATACACGTTTCTACGCTTCTAGCTATCTTAAATTAATTTTATAATACAATAACATTAACTAACTCTATTTACATTTTTATTTTACATTAAAACTGCATCAAGATAATCATTAATTTTAATTCGTTAAAAATAAAAGTAACCTCTATTTAATATAACATGTACCTAACCATCAATTGATATCATCTCAATATGTAGCCTAATTTATTTCATTCCTTTTAAAGCAAGTGCTCATAATTTATTATCATTCCGTTTTTTATTGTTAGTGATGTTAGCCTTTACTTATTATTTTTGATTTTAACATGTTTGTTTTTTCTTCCTGTAAGCTGTAACAATTAGTTTTATTATTGGGTTTTAAATTTTACTTTGACCTAAAAAATAATCAAAAAAATGAAAACATATACTCGTATGATATAAAATTCAAACCTAAGCAAAGGTAAATAATATCTTGACAAACAAACGAGGTAATAATATCACTGACTGAAATACGGGTATGATAAAATCTGAAATGGAAAAATCGTGTAAAAACATATCTATACAGGGTGTTAAAAAAAGGTAGGATATTTTATCCACGAATAGTACTCATCAATAGAAACAAAAAAGTCTTAATGAACATAGGAGTTGATTTTGTATTTTAATCAATAAACGGTATACATGGAGTTCTATCTTTTTCAAAGAAAAAATAAAACGAATTTAATTCGTTGTTTTTTGTTTTCCTTTATTTGCTTAAGTGTCATTAATCTCGTTGCAGTGCTATCAGTTTCGATTATTTTTTATTAATAACAGTATCTTTTTCTAATAAAGGAAAATGCCGTTTTATACAAATACGGAGATGCTCGATATGCACATTATATACCACCGTGCTAATGGCAACGCATATGAAGCACGGCGTCTGTACGCCGAAGCATTTCCTAATCTACACTTCCATTCGATAAATTGTTTTCGCAACTACATCAACGATTAAGTGAAAGTGGCTCATTTAATGTTAATAAACATGATGCCCGATGGCCAACATCAGTAACTACTCCCGAACCAGAAGAAGAAGTTTTAAGAAGAGTAGAAGAAAATCCGAATATCAGCACCAGAACAATAGCTACGGAACTAAATAGGAATGCTTCTTTATGGTGGAGGATTTTATGAGAACAGCAACTGTATCCTTTTAATATTCAATGGGTGCAAGCTCTTTGCCCCCGATTATCATTATGAAGACTAGCTTTCTGTAGGTTCATAATAAGAAAAGTTGCAGAAAATCCAAACTTTGATGCTAACATTTTATTTACTGGCGAGGCTATTTTTACAAACAACGGGATCATCAATTTCCACAATGATCAAGTTTGGATAGATGAAAACTCTCATGCTATTATGGAGAAAGACATCAACATCGGTTTTCTTTGAACGATTGGCTAGATATTTTGGGAGACCGTTTTGTAACGGGCTGAATAATATCCAAAATTTAATTCGAATTCTTTAATGAAATAAAAGAATATTTTTGTAGTTCAAGTTGTCCCCAGCCTGAAACACAATATCTCAAGAAATCAACAGGACGTTACTCAGCGAAAGTTGAGCTAGCATCCGGTACACTTTCAGTCTTTGCAAAAGCGTTAGCAACGTGTTTTCTAGTTAAACACACTAAGCTTGATAAAGAAAATGCTAAATTAACAGTTGGAAATAAATATAGATTTACGATATAAAATTGCTCCAAGTAACTCTTAGAAAACGTATACTAAAACTTATTTCTTTAATTTTGAAAAATAGACAGTTTTGGTGTCACCGAAGGAAAATACCTTCAACGGAGTCAGTTCGCGGTTCCCATCCAAAACAAGAAGGTAGCACGGGTATTGCCGGACTCGTGTTCCTTAATATTTTCCAAATTAATTTTCAATCATTTTTATTACCGAACTCGTGTTTAAATAAATTGTTTTTATACTTCCTGATTAAGTGTAAAATAACACATTAACTTTAAAATTCTATTCGTATAAATTAAAGTGAATTACCAAATTTTTGGATATAATAAACTTGGAGGACTTTTATAAGGTTAGTTTAAATATTAAGTAACATTCAGTGTAACTAGGAGGTTAGTTTCCACTTTTCTTTGTTTAAATTGTTATTGCTTCAGCAACTGATTTTCCTTTGTTAACTTGTTATTGTTTTCAGTACATTAATTGCTCTTTTAAATTGAGTTTTATTGAGTTGAATAATTTGCTTTTCTTTTCAGAGGACCCTAGGTCCCCCATAATTGCTTTCTTGAAAAGACTGTGTTAATAATTACGTGCGTAAGGCACTGAGAGAGATCTCTCCGACCTAAATTAATTATCAACTCTTAAAAATAAATCTTTAAATTAATTAATATATAAATACATAATATATCCCTCTTCTACCGTTAAGTGTAGAGGAATAAATTAATCTAAATAAAGAGTTAAAACCCGGGAGCAAGACACGCTACCCAAGATACGGCCAAAAATAACCATTTGGGGAAGTCCAGGGTAATTCTTCCATCACCCAAACGGGCAGGCCCCAAACGATTACAGTTTGATTGGACCAGTGTTTTTACCAAATCGTTTAAATGGAGACGAAGTTTATCTTGACTTTTTAAATAAAATTTTACCAACACTATTGGATGATGTTTCCTTAATTGATCGAGTTAACTTTTGGTTTTTTCACGATAGGGCTCGTCCACATTTCGCTATCGTCTTAAGAAATTTTTTAAATGCAACATACAACAATAACTGGATAGGTCGAGGAGGCCCAGTAGCATGGCCACCTAGATCCCCTGATTTAAACCCGACTTCTGCATTTGGGGATATTTAAACTCACTGGTATATTCAAGACTCATTAATAATGTAGATGAGCTGCAGCAGCCAATAGAAAATGACTGCCAAACTATTCGCCAGAATCCAGGAATATTTGAAAGAATAAGAACTTCCTTTCGACGAAGATGTGAAGCCTGTGTACAAACGGTAGGTGGACATGTAGAGCATCTTTTTTAAGTATTTTTTGTTGTATGTTTTAGATAATAACACGTTTACTGTTCGTTTCTTCATAATAATACAATTTGTTGGCGACAATACAAAATCAACTCTATCTTTGAAACACTTGATTTACGGACCAATGTTCATTAAGACTTTTTTGTTTCTATTGATGAGTGCTATACGTGCTATACGTCTAGCCTACTACTCTTAAAAACCCTGAACAGATGTTTATAAGAAGGAATAGTGGGTACGTGAAGTTAGCAAAGTAATAAAAGCACTAACGTTTATAATTTGCACATTATTAGTGCATCGTGCACTATAAATTAACTTCAGCAAAGTACGCATTTTGATATTATCGCAAAATATTTTTTTTGCTAGCTTCGCACCTAGCAAAATGTTTTTCTTAAATTCGAGGGGAAACACCTGAAGAGGTTAGTGAACCTCTGAAGAGGTTAGTGCTTCGTTAGTGCAATATAAAATTTTCGGAAAAAACTGTTGGCTTTCAAGTTATACCAGTAACAATGAAATTTTGTATTACACTTTATTTACACGCTAAGACTATAGCACACGATCACAATTTCATGTTGAAATATCTATTAAGTTTAATTAAATATTATTTCGCCTCTTTTCAATAATTGAGGAATAATTAAAATTTTATTAAAGTCGATTTTGCCTATTTAATGAATATCTTTATGCCAAATGGTGAACACTGCTAAATAAGGGCATTATTAATAAATACCTACGCTTAGTATTTACGCATTACATGCATTTTCACCTTTACGCTTTAATGATTTTTAACAATGTATTTATCAAAAATTGCAAAACTTACTTGAGCAAGAAATGTTAACTTGTTTCTTAGGCTACTTGTAAGAGTTGTGGAATTTCGAAGCAGTGCATGCCAACACAACGAAATACTAACGAAATATCTTGAACAGCTTGGCATTTGCTCTTATTTTAAATCGGCAACTTTAATATCGTAAACACCTTATGAATATATCTTTTAAAGTGAAGTACCTAGTTTACTTAAAAACATTATGGATAATCATCAATAAACAAATGAAGATGAGTCATTGTCTGAAGTTGAGTTACACAGGGCCTGTGGAGTTTTCTTTTCAACCGGGTGTGTATGTTCCTTTGTCCTACGTTGTAATGGGCTGCCCCAGGGCATTGGCGTAAATTATTCATAAATTTCTTGGTTAATTTTGTAATAAAGTCGGAAATTCGTTCGACACTTAATTCTTTATGAATCTGTTCATTTCGCACGTAGCACGGGCTATTTAACGTTACGCGCAACATTATTTTGAAATGCTTGTAGTTTTTTAACATTGAAAATGTTTAACAAATTGGAAGTGTGACGGTAGACGGGGGTCCGAATCAAGATTTGTGTGACGCTTGGAAATTTCGTACTGTTTTGCATATTGTGACAGTCCTACGACTGCTAGGTGGATGTTTGTGGTGTCATTTTGAAGATTGCGTTAATTGCAAACTTTTAGGAGAGGTGTAGAAAATGTAAGATTCGAAAAAGCGACAGTACGGGGGTTAAAACGATGTTTACACGCCAATGCGTTCGGTGCTGTTACATCGCATACTTTATGGAAGGTATAAGTGTGATTTTTAGCTTGTTGGAAAGAGGATGAACCAGCGCTTATAGTACTACAGGTAATGTGAGTCACTTAGGAATTCACAATATTTTTGTATGGCATTTTAGTGGTTGTTAATTACTCTACAAATCATTAAACTACCAATTTTCGTATACAAAGCCGCCAACATTATTTCTGCTTTCGCGGCGAAAGCCTATAAAAATCGTTTCTGTGGGGGTTTTGTTGTTACAAGCTGAAATTTTCACACATTTAAGTTAATGCCCTTGTAAATCTAAATTTCAAAGTTGTATAAAATTTTAATGTGCAAAAGGGCACTAGAGTCAAAATTCGAGTTACATACATAGCCGTGAGGAGCAGAAAATCTTGAATATTCTCATATAAAGAATGCCCCATTTTTGTGGCGCGTATATTTTTAATAATTTTTCGAAAAATGAACCTTATATTATCGTTTACGGAAAGAAATAACTTTAAATTGCAATATCTCGGAAAGAACGATGGGAAAAATCTATCGAAATAAACAGAATTTTTTGATTACATCGCATTATCTCGAAAAGTAAGAACTAAATCAAAAAATTGTACTCTCCGTAAAAGTTTCGCTTGTTTCTTGGGAATCCAACGGTGTACTTAGCATAATTTTCTGATACATGGTAATCTAATTATGCAATTAATTGAAAACAATACGTTTTTGGGTTACCCGAGGACAGTTCCAAGCCTCGCGACCCCACTCCTTGTGCGTATATTCCATCTCTTAATTCACCGTAGCTCCATCGCACTCTCGCACAGCGTGCAAAATACCCATGTAATGGGATGTATTGCAATAATTTGTTAAGTGTACTTTCAACTTTAGATGGTAATAAGGTAAAATACATTTTTTTACTTTAATTGTATTCAACGGTTTCTTAATAAAATTCAACAGATATGGAGAGTACCGACAGCGCCGATAGTTCAAACGGTGAGCTCGACTCTGTATTAAAATTCAAAATAAAAAAAGATCTTAGTTGTATAATGTGCGGGAAAATAGGTGTTACAACCAATGTAATCGCGAAAACTTGTGCTACACGCTTATTAAAGCTGTAAAATTGCGGGACGACATAACGGAAACATCCGATGAAGATATTCAGAAAATAGTGAATGACCATTTAATCGTTTCACCACAAAATTTCCCCCACAGAATTCTTGATATACATACCCCAGGGGCTTTAGTTGGTAGATCTAACATATCACACAAGTAAACGGACCCCCATCTGGCATAATTACTGTGATTATAAGTAAAAAACCACGGCAACATCTTCCTAAAACTTTGTAAGTGTAAATTCCATCGCCCTGTTCTTTCACTGTTCATAAACTCTAATAAGACCTCAACCATTTCCATGTAAGTGCACCAGAATCGGAAGGTGGGAGATTGACTTTCCATAAATTCTACGAAGGTATCGGACAACACTCGAACCTGGTTAACAAAACCGAAGAAATTGTTCAAGCTTCCTTTTTCCCTCAGTATTTTACAATTTTCATTTATTTGCCATCAATCTACTCATATTTAAAACGTGTATTTTATCACTTGCATTTCATCAGCCAATTTTCGAACATTGGAAGTAAAATCCGTAGTAAACCCTCATATGTTACTTTGTGCGCCCTTGCTATATTCCACTTTTTACCATCCATTATTCCTCCTACTGTAGCATCTCCATATAAATTGGACTCCATCCAGACCAGTGGCGGCTCGTGGGTCAAAAATAGGTGAAGTGGAGGTAAATTAAAAAAACTTATTTGGACTTACCTAATTTTTGTACACCAAGTCAATCCTTTTGTCTTTTAGGGTAGCAAATTTGTTGGTAATATTGTCGTAAAATGGTTGGTTTTTAATTAACCCTAGCAAGAGTTCCTTTTGAATTGGAATATTCGCCAAAGAGGAGAGTCTATCGTGAGATATTGTATTCCTTAGGTATATAATTTCTATAGGACATCTTGATAAAAATGCTGCTAAAAGTTCCACTACCTTTTAAGTCCTTTTTTTGCAAAAATTGTTAAAGCCTTTGTTTCATGTTTAAAAACACACACTTAGGTATTGCAAAACTAACACACAAAGCACCAGATTTAGTGATTTTGAAACCTCATATTTGCATGAGAAGCATAGCGTGCAAATACGAAGGTTGCAAGAGATTTTGCCACCTGCAAGCTTTCATAGATTTGTTTTCTGTATGGTAAACGAAAACGGAAGCGGGAATTTTCCTCCAAAGAATGGTTTGTACACTCGCACACTAAAAACACCAGGTGCTTGCTTACTGCGGGTAAACGATTTTGCGGCTTTCGCCGTAAGTAATTTGTTTCGTAAGTTTTGATATACTTCACGCAGCTTATGTGTCAATTCAAATCCTTTGCAAGCCTCGACGAAAGTCGATTTCTGTGCGATTGTTTTAACATCTTGCATGAAATGCCCCACAAACAACTGCCTACTGGGCTCACGCCACCAATGAGTTACGGTAGGCAGCAAAATTTGCACCCGGTGTTTCGGTTCTAACTCATCGATTTTGTTGTTACAAGCTGAAATTTTCACACATTTAAGTTAATGCCCTTGTAAATCTAAATTTCAAAGTTGTAAAGCATTTGACTCGATTGCAACAGAGTCATTCCTGCTAGACATGGATAACGCTAGAATTGACGGAAGATTGATATTCTACTGTAGGTAAAAATAGACGAAGAAACCAAAACAAACAAAATTCCCATACAGCGAGGTGTGCGTCAAGGAGACACAATTTCACCAACTGTTTACCTTGGCGATGGAAGATGTTTGTAAAAACTGACATGGCACCACAAAGGTCTTAAAGTTGATGGCTCATACCTAAGCAACCTACGATTTGCAGATGACGTTGCCCTGTTTTCCAGTGATCCAAAAGAACTTCAAGAAATGCTTCAAGAACTAAACGAAGCATCAAATAAAATTGGTCTTTAAATGAATCTGAACTAAACAGTTGAGTCAGAGCGACATACAAATAAAAATAGACAACTGTGATATCGAAAAAGTCAACGAATACATTTATCTCGGACACACTATAACATTAGGCAACGAAAATCAAGCCAAAGAACTAAAAAGACGAATAAAACTCTTATGGGCAGCCTTTGGAAACCTCGGACACATTTTATCAAATGGTCGAAATAAAAAGGCAAACTTGGCATATTGGGTAGGCAGCGATTTTTGACGAGGTGTAGAGGGGTCAGTGTTGAGGTTAAGTCAGGGTTTTCTGGGTGGTAACCCCCTCCATTCGCCCGCCATCTTGAAAAGAAGGGTTAATTAGTTTTTCGGCTATATTTCTGTATCTGTTAGTCTTACAATAATTTTGTACAAAACTTTTTTACATAGAATTAATAATAAAAAAGTTGTACGCCCTTAACTTTTTGTCTTTTCCGGCTTATAACTTTTTTATTATTATTAATGCTATGTAAAAAAGTTATTAATAATAGGTAATAGATAATACGATTCTCTACCAAAAATCTTTGTACAAACTTTTTGTAAGATTCACGACTACTGAGATATCGCCAAAACATGAATTAACCCTTCTTTTCAAGATGGCGGCCGAATAGAGGGGGTTACCACCCCGAAAACCCTGACTTAAACTCAGCACTGACCTCTCTACACACCAATAAAAAAAAATCGCTGCCTACCCAAAATGCAAAATAAAATTACCATTTGACTGGACTAATCGGGCATCTCGCTGGACACGTCACTTGAAAGCTTCGCATATTCTCAAATCGAATTTGTCCGTGTGGATCGTGGTTTGGATGTCGCTACGGCAATTCAACGTCGCTGCAAATTGTTTAATACTACAGTAGAGTCTTCTTCCTCGGACGATGAAAACGATGGCAAAAAAACAGTCATTCCGCAAAAAAAATACGGTGGCCTTAGCGGTGTCCCCACGACCTGGAGAACCCATATATGGACCAAACGCAAGCAACTCAACCTGAAGTTCAGCAAGCACTATTGGTTGTTGGGCAGACATTCTCAACTTTCATTCCACAACAAACTCCTTATCTATAAAGTAACTGTTCAAACCGATATGGTTTTACGGAATTCAACTCTGGGGGACCGCATCATCCACTAATTTAGCTATAATAGAAAGATTTCAAACCAAAACCATTCGGACCATCCTGAACGCACCGTACTACATAAGCAACGCAGACATCTACAGTGACCTTAAAGTGCGTACTGTGAAAGAAGAAATAGTGAAAATTAGTGAAAGTTACATCGCCAAGTTAGAACTTCACCCTAATAGTCTAGCACTAAACTTATTGGACAGCAGTGCTCACAATCGTAGACTTAAGAGACAGTACACTCTTGATTTGCCGTCTAGATTTTAGAATTTAGGCTCTTAATTAATTATACGTTAGTTCCTTTTGTAAAGCGTTAATACGTGTTAGTTGTAACTGAAGCGATGTTGATGAACATCTGCTTCCATTGTCTCACACACCACTTTCATTTAAGTAATTTACTTATTGCTCTACGAGCAGATCGTAAATGGTAATAATCTGACAATAAAAAAAAAAAAAAAAACATTGAGTGATGTTTTTGTTTACATCATTGTATCATTTTATGTGTTTTTTCTAACACTAATATCTTATACTGTTTCTATGGTGCATAAGAGCTCACTTGTTATGTTTCCTTTAAAATACGCTTTACGTCGTTGCCTAGCAATCTTCGCATTTTGTGTATTATGACGCATCTCAAATAATAATTTACTAAATTTCTAATAATATATTAGTGTTAGAAAAAATCTTGAACACAACTGGCGTTTTATAGTTTAAAAATCTCGGTCTATCAAATCCTCGGCTCACTTCGTTCGCTCGGATTTGAACTACGACCTTGATTTTTAAACCTTTAATAAAAGTGTGAAAATGTTTAAAACTTTTCTTTATTTCTAGTCCTTGTAAATTTTTCAGATTTTGTAAATTACATGTCAGACTTGGAAGTTAGCCAAGCTCATTTTCAATGCCTTAATGAAGGTTGCTAAATTGCAACTTCTGTAAATTGTTATTTGCGTTTTTGGAGCATTGCTCCATACTGGACAACTATAGGTAAGTAAAGGTCTTAGAAGGGATTTGTACATCAAGAGGGACAATTCTATTTTTAAAGGGGATTTTATGTTTAGGAGGGGATACAATATTGCTAACCGGGCGTAGCACTGATTTAATTTGTTGTTAATATGATAGCCCCATTTTAAGCGCGTGCAAACTAAATACCCAAATACTTGATTGCTGAGTTGTTTGGATTCCATTCGATGTTAGTTTGTTTGATTCTTAGAAGTAGAGGGTTATTTATTCTTCGCAGTCTGTATATTTTACTTTCGCACTTAGTAGGGTTTAATTTAATACGCCATCTATTGAACCATTGATTCAATTCATTGACTGCTTCTTGTAGTCTGGAGATTGCAGTTACCAAATTTTCGTGTTGGAAGATAACAGCGGTATCATCTGCGAACATTGTTAACTCTGTATTTCGCGGTTGAGGGATATCATGAACATGGATATTGAATAATGATGGTCCCAAGATACTTCCTTGAGAAACCTCTGCACCAATATTTCGATTATTCGAGAATGTTGAGTTGACTCGGATTACAAAAGATCTATTTTGTAAGAAAGATTTTATTATTTTAATTATTGTAACGTTTTTACGACGTTTATTTAAAATAAACTCGGTTCGTGGTGTAAATTAATTTATTAAACAAACTTAAAGTATGAAATAATTATAAAGAATGACAATTAAACACTAACGTAAAACTAAACGGAACACTAATATTAAAACCGAACACTAAAGTAATTTATTTGTAACAGTTATTTATTTAACTATTTATTTATACGTATTCACAATTCTCGCCGCGCTTCTTAGTTCAAGACTGCCTGTGTTTTTGTCGGTCCGACTCTTATACCTGCGGCGACCTTTGACTCCAGTCTAGTGTGGATTTTTCTAGACTCATCGAATTTACTCGTACGTTCGGGATCAGCTGACGCAGCGATGATGTCATTGCATAACTTGTTACATTATATACATTGGTGCGTTTATCTGAAGAAGTTTATATATCAAGCCATCTCCCCAGACCTTGTTAAAAGCTTGTTGAAGGTTTAAGAAAGCCACTGCCGTATACTTTTTTGTATGATATCCTTTTTCTATGATTTCTGTTAAATGTAGAAGCTGCTGCCCTGTTTCATGTTTTTGTTTGAATCCAAACTGAAATGGCGGTAAGGTATTGGTTTGTTTAAGAAATTAATTCCTGTAAACGATGGTTAATAATTTTTTCCAATAATTTCGAGATTGTGGAAAGTAGACTTATAGGGCGATAATTCCCTGTATTTTTTTAATCTTTGCCGGGTTTATTGAATGGGGGTATATAAGCCAACTTCCATTTTGATGGAAAGTGTCCTATTCTGAGGCACCAATGCATTTTAAACTGGCTTATTCCTTGCCAAAGTGAAATTACCGTAAATGGTATTTAATGTATAATTTTATTAAAATTGTATTGAAATTACGGTACGATATAAAAGGATAATTCCAGACTCCATTGTTATGTCACGTGCCATTTCGAAATTATGATTCAACAGTGATTCTGTTTTGAGCTTGAATTAGCATTACTACTACAAGTAATTAACGTTTTTGATATCAGTCAAAATTTGATTACCAAATATACAAGCCTTTATAAAAGGCCTAATGTTTTATTTTCAAAGTCACATCTAATTTCGGCCTTTTTTGATCATACGATAAGTGGCATCATTTATTCTATACATATGTAGTTACTGTAAGGGAGCATCTAACAATCTACTATCTATTCAGGTGAATTGCAATTATTGGCAACCTTTAAAATAGCTATTTTGTATAAGGTAATTAGTTGAAAAAATACTGATGTGAAACACGTGATATGAACAGTTTGCATATTGTTCTATAATTTTAAACTTATACATATTGTTATGATATGAGATGCTTCCTCTTTGAAATTAATTGTAAATTAATTATTTTTGAAAAACTAGCACATTTCACACATTTTACTCCGGTTAGCTCAGCCTGTATTTAAATTTACTAATTTAAAAGAACTCTTATCAAAAGGACGTTAAAGGGATCGATTTACCAACTTTTGACAATTTAATACACAAAATTATTATCTAACTAAACACTCTTTAAGAACCAAAATTTGTTTTTATAAATACCTTTAATCACTTTTAACCACCACACTTTTAATAATCATGTAATCCTATTTTCAACAATATCCCACGATAGCTGCAACACATTCCGCTCCTGTCACTGTTATCTTAAAATTCCACCTTTTGATTCTCGTCCAATAAATAAACTTCCAACTCCAATCTAATTCCAAGACCAAAATATCCTATTTTGCAATTTCAACCTCTTCCAATAAAATAGTTGTAACTAAGAACTGTATTTTTATTTTTATAAATATTTTCCATTTATTTTTAGTTTATAAGTATCATTAAACATTTTCTTTATAAACTTTGATAAAGGTTTTATTAAATCTATTTTGTTTATAATTCCTTTTTCAAAATTAGGATTTTTGAAAAAGAATCTTCTAATTTCAAAATTGTTTTATTTATTTTCGTTCAATTTTTTTCATTTAACATGGTAATATTTCCCTGGGTATCTTAATTTTTTAAATATAACAAAACCTTTATCATTTACAACATTAAATTAACAATATTTACATAAATCTAATATTCTACAAAATTTAAAATTATTAACATTTATCTTAAAAAGTTTACATTATTTACATGTTATTAAAAATTAGACTTGTACAATTTTAAAGTATACATTTCAAAATCAAATTAATTAAAAAAAATATTTATTTATAAATTTATCCTAAAGATATTATTTCAAATTGCCCCTTATTTTTTTTTATTAAATTTGATTTTCTAATGTTCCCGAATACAGATATAACATGGACACATGAAAAATTCCTCTAATTTTATTAGTAACCATATCTTTTAATTCATAAGAATTTTCACAAATTACTCTTGTTATACTGAAAGGTCCTATATAAGATAATTGCAATTTTGCACATCGGTTCTCTTGTTTATTAGCAACTTTCAAATTTTTCACAATCACTATATCTCCTACATTAAATTGACATTTCTTTTTGATTTTACAATTCTGTTTAGCTTCATATTTTAGATTATTTCTAATAATTCTTTGTTTAGTTCGTTGTAATAAATGATTTACATCAGTAGCTATTTGTTCAGATCTCCATGGTCTTTCTGGTAATAATTCTTTAATTAAGGTAACTGGTGAGATTTCTGTTACAGTATTAGGTACATCGTTAACGAATTTTTCTATTTTTGTTAAGTATTTAACCCACGCATTATGTTTGTCAAAAGTTATTACTCGTAAATATTTTACAACTTCTTTAATAAAACGTTCTGCTGGATTTCCCTGTGGATGACGTATACTACAGAATGAAAATTGTATTCCCATATTCTTAAGACTTTGTTTGAACCTCTCATTACGAAAATATGTTGCATTATCTGCAAGAATTCTTTTAGGTTTGCCTACTTCTGTTAAATATTTCTTTAAACTGTTAACAACATGAATTGTATTGCATTTTCTGCTCGGGTAAAGTTTAACATATTTTGTGAATACATCCAAGAATATTAAAATGTGTTTATAACCACCTTGACCTGTTATTAAGTTACTTATATAATCAATTGCAATTAACTCTAATGGTTGTTCAACTTTTATGCTTTTAATTATATTTGTATTCTTAAAATTCTTATCCTTAGTGAAAATACAAATTCTACATTTATTAACATAATCTTTAATTAACTGAAGATCATTTTTTATATAAAAACATTCTCTAAACATCAGCCAAGTTTTTCTAATTCCTGCATGTCCAGAATTTAAATGAAGTTGTTCAATAATTTCAATTGCTAAATTTTTATTAATCACATATAATTCTTTTTCCCCTATAATTTTAATCAAAATATTATCTTGATTTATTTTAAAACCTCTATTTACTAAATTGTTATTCAATTGTAACTCATCCTTTATCTTAACAATTTCTAGATGTTCTTGTTGATTTTTAATTGTTATTAAGGAAAATCTTCCTGTTTCATATATTAATTGATTTGCAATTATTATCTGATTTATTTTAGCAATTATATCCTTTCTACTTAAGAAATCAGCAGATATATTATCTTTTCCTGGTCTGTGTCTAATTTCAAAGTCATATTCTTGCAATAACAATGCCCAGCGATACAAACGATTACTTAAAAAATCTTTCTTTTTCATGAATGTCAAACCTGAATTATCAGTTTCAATTATGAATTTATTGCCAGTTAAGTAGAATTTCAGTTTATTTATAGCAAATATAATTGCAAGCATTTCTTTTTCTGATACAGTGTATCTTATTTCATAACCTTTTAATATTCTTGAAATGAAACTAATTGGTACTTCACCGTCTTCTTGTATCTGAATTAATTCAGCCGCTATAGAAAAATTCGATGCGTCTGTCCTAAGTATAAAGGTTTGTTCAAAGTTTGGAAAACGTAATAGTAATTCATTATAAAAATTGTCTTTAATTTTGATAAAATCTGATTCTCTCCTTTCATCCCACTTCCATTTTTCATTCTTTCTTAATAATTCAACTAAAGAAATAGTAAGTTCAGAATAATTCGGTATGAATTTTTTATAATAATTCAAAACTCCCAAGAATCGTCTTAAAGTTTTCAGATTGGTAGGTCTTGGAAAATTTTTAATTTCTATAATCCGATCTTCTTTGATATGTACACCCCTGTCACTAATTTTATAACCTAAATATGTCACTTGACTTTTAAAAAATTCGCATTTTTCTAAGCTAAGTTTTAAACCATTCATTTCTAATGTGATCAAAATAGTTTCTAAATGTTTAAAATGGCTTTCTAGATTTTCACTAAAAACAAGTACGTCATCCACATAATGAACACAAAATTCTTCATAAACATTTAATATTTTCTGCATTACCCTAACTAAAGCTGCACATGACGTGGATAAACCAAATGGAACAACTTTAAATTGAAAAATCTCACCATCTACGCTAAAACCAGTATATTTTCTACTTTCTTCATGTAGTGGAATCAACCAAAAAGAATTTTTAAGATCTAACTTTGAGAAAATTTTCTTATTAGAAATTCTACCTAACAAACTATCAATTGCTTGAGGAGCTTCAAATTGAGGTTTTGTGATTGAATTTATCTTCCTTGCATCAAGGCAAATTCTTATAGATTTATTTTTCTTTTTAACAATTACTAACGGATTAATATAGCTAGTAACAGCCGGTTCAATAATATTATTCTTAATCATATTTTTGATTTCTTGTTTTACCTGATCTCTGTATTTAAAAGGAATTGGATAATTTTTCACACTGAAAGATGCTTCATTATCTACCTTCAAATTGTGTATATAACCTTTAGCTAAACCTGGTTCGTCATTAATTAATCTAATTCTTTCTTTCAATAATATTAATAATTCATTTTTCATATAATAAAATTCTTCTCCTATTTGCTCATCTTGAATTAAATTTTCGACTAAACAAGTATTTAATGTAACATCTTCTTTAATAAAATCTACATTATTTAACCAAGGTATTTTAACTTCATTTATAATAAAACATCTTTGTTTACCATCAATGATCATTTTTATCTGTTCAATAACATCAATTCCCAAAATAACATCGAATTGTAAACCAGGCACAATAAAAAATCTGATTAAATATTCATTATCAGCTATTTTAATTTTTACATTAATTACTTTATCAATAAAAGTTAATTTTCTTTTAGTTGCTGCTAACAATTCTAACTTTGAAATCTTAAAAATGTTTTTATCTAGGACATTTCCGTATAACTTTATTAAATCTTCTTTTATAAGAGAAACTTGTGCCCCCGTATCGACTAAAGTAATATAATTGTTGTTTAGGAAACTTATTTTTAAGAATGGTAAATTCTGTGTTTCAATATCATTATCATCATCAATTAAAAATTCTTTAGGGTGCATATAATTAAAATTTATTACTAAGGATTTTGATAATTTTTTAAAATTCAATTTTTTTTTTTTATATATGTCAGGAGGTTTATAAACTTCTGCAGTTTCAATTTTATCTAATTCATTTTGATTTTCCTTAATGTAAACCTGATTTAACATCTTCTGATGATTCTTGTCTTTTATCATTTGTTGGTACGTCTTTCTTTCCTGATTCTTCTCATCTTGATATTGTAAACTCCTATTATTTTCATCATATTTGTTATTGTAATTCGTATTATAATATTGTCGTTGATACTGATTTGATTGCATTTTAGAATCATTTTTACCATCTTTATAGTTATCCCCTCTTGTATTAAAATTTAATTTATTGTAATTATTTATTCTTTGATCTTCTATATTTTTACTTCTATTAACTTTCTTAAGGTTATTGGTAGCTGAATCATAATTTCTTAATATCTCAAGAAAATCTTTAAGTTTTTTAATATTATGTAAAGCTACAGCTCTCGTTACTTCTTCTTCAAGATGTAAAGATAATTGTAGGATTAAATCCTCTTCAGTCATCGGTGGTTCTAAATATCGAGCTTTACTGTATAAATCTATTACATAATTTTCTCGTGTGATCTGTTTATTTGTATCATAACATCCCATTGTTAACTTATTTCTGATACTCATTTGATGTGTATGGTTCCAATATTGTTCTATAAAACATTTTCTAAATTCTGTATACGTCTTACATTCTTCTTTAATAAGATTATACCACGTTTCTGCATACCCTTTTAGACATAATCCTATAAATGTTAACTTTTTCTTTTCATTTGAAATAGACTCTACTATTCCATCAACTTTAGATAAAAATCTCATAGGAAATTCATTTTTAAAACCATCAAATTTTGGTGTCATCTCAGAATTAAATAATTTACAAGATGAAAATATATCTGAGGAACCAGATAATGTACTAGTATTATTCTTGATAATTGTAATCTGTTCTTCATTGATTTTCACATGTTCATTCGTATTTTTTATTTCTTTTTCTAATTGTGAAATCTCAATTTTATTTTGCTTAGATTCATTTTGCACTTGTTCAAAGTTCTTTTGTGAATCTTCTTTATCTTTCTGCATTTGAGTTTGGATTATACTATTTTGTTCATTAATCTTTTTTGTAACAGCTATGACTTCTTTTCTTATTTCCTCATGTACTTCTTGTTTATTTCTAATTAATTCTTCTTTTAATTCTTCGACTTGCTTCTTATTCTCTTGAATTTCTTCTTTTAATTCTTCGTGTCTCTTCTTCAAATCTTCTTTGATATCATTTTTAATTTCATTTAATAACTTTTTTGACTCTTCTTTAATTTCATTAAGCTGTTCATTTAATTTTTTATCTCGGTTATTCTCTCGTTCTTCCTGTTTCTTTGCATCTTCTAGTCGTTGTTCTTCTTGCTTCTTTGCATCTTCTCGTCGTTGTTCTTCTTGCTTCTTTGCATCTTCTCGTCGTTGTTCTTCTTGTTTTTTCTGATCTACATCTAACTTTTCATATAATTTTTGCATAAAATTTGACATAAAATCTTCATTAATTTGAGCTTGTGGTGTTGAAATTATAGGATTAGTAGATTCTATTTCATAATCCCCTAAATGTTGAACTTCGGCCTCTATCTCACGATCTAAATCCTCTTCGACTTCCGATTCCCCTTCATTCCTCCTACTTGCACTTCTCAAAGATCTCCTTTCAGACATATTTAAAAATTTATCAAAATTTCATTCAAATGAATAATTATTTTGATATAAATTTTCAAAACAACAATATTACCTTTATAAACAACTTAATACCCTTTAAACTAAAATATGCACAATACTTCACCTTGACAATTAAAATTGACACTGACTGTGACTCGATAAATCCCTTTAAAATCACTTTATTTCTTGACTTTTACTTGTCAAAATGACATATGATATTTATTAATATCAATTGCCCCTACGTTGAGCGCCATTTGTTATGATATGAGATGCTTCCTCTTTGAAATTAATTGTAAATTAATTATTTTTGAAAAACTAGCACATTTAACACATTTTACTCCGGTTAGCTCAGCCTGTATTTAAATTTACTAATTTAAAAGAACTCTTATCAAAAGGACGTTAAAGGGATCGATTTACCAACTTTTGACAATTTAATACACAAAATTATTATCTAACTAAACACTCTTTAAGAACCAAAATTTGTTTTTATAAATACCTTTAATCACTTTTAACCACCACACTTTTAATAATCATGTAATCCTATTTTCAACAATATCCCACGATAGCTGCAACACGTTCCGCTCCTGTCACTGTTATCTTAAAATTCCACCTTTTGATTCTCGTCCAATAAATAAACTTCCAACTCCAATCTAATTCCAAGACCAAAATATCCTATTTTGCAATTTCAACCTCTTCCAATAAAATAGTTGTAACTAAGAACTGTATTTTTATTTTTATAAATATTTTCCATTTATTTTTAGTTTATAAGTATCATTAAACATTTTCTTTATAAACTTTGATAAAGGTTTTATTAAATCTATTTTGTTTATAATTCCTTTTTCAAAATTAGGATTTTTGAAAAAGAATCTTCTAATTTCAAAATTGTTTTATTTATTTTCGTTCAATTTTTTTCATTTAACATGGTAATATTTCCCTGGGTATCTTAATTTTTTAAATATAACAAAACCTTTATCATTTACAACATTAAATTAACAATATTTACATAAATCTAATATTCTACAAAATTTAAAATTATTAACATTTATCTTAAAAAGTTTACATTATTTACATGTTATTAAAAATTAGACTTGTACAATTTTAAAGTATACATTTCAAAATCAAATTAATTAAAAAAAATATTTATTTATAAATTTATCCTAAAGATATTATTTCAATATATTCTTCTACCAATACTAGTTTTCTATAAAAATCGCGTAATAATAGTTATTTATGTATCAAGAGCGTAAAGAAGCTTTTCCTGAGATGTGATTTAAAACACGTAGAAGGCCATAAAAGCAAGTTACGCCAGTGGTACACACTTAATTTTATGCACAATCGAAGATTTTAAAACTGAAATAAAAGTAATAGATTAATTTTCTACCCACATCGAGTATTTGCTCAATTATTTTTTTTTTTACTAACTACTGTCAAATGGTCGAAGCAGTTGCGTCTAGGAAGATTCACACGAATAATTGTGTTAACTGTGTTATTACTATAAATTGCCCCAAATAGAGTTTCAGTAAAGAGTATACTTTCGATTTTAATTTAAAAAAAATCTTTGTAAGACTGTTGGTAATAGAAACATTAACAAAACTTTATTTCATTGAAATACTGCTGCTAGTATATTGTGTAACAAGTACGTGAAGCTGACCTTTTTACACGAGTGTACAGCGTGTACATGAGCCGCAAGGCGAGTGTCACAAGTACACGAGTGTAAAAAAAATTAAAAATAGACATTGTCTAACGGTTATTGGGGAACACTTTGAACATTTATTGAATTAAATTTTTTTTGTTTAACCTTTCAAAATAAAGTTCTTTTTGAATAAAACGCAGTTGTAAGCTTTATTGGACTTAAAACCTTACTTAAACTTTTCCCAAAATTGTACTAATGCAACCTACTAAAATTATTATGCTGCCAGAAACAGAAAAATCTAACGATTCTAGAAATGTAAAAAATCGGAAGTTGCTATTTAACAAAGTAAAGTTGCATGCCCCTGTACTTACCCTTGATGACGTAAGACAAATTCAATGCCACAGATATATGGAGTACTTACCATCTAACAACTTTTGTCAAAAGTATTTGTTCTAAAAGTCGTCAATAAAAGAGTTATAGTGATATTGCGTTACTTTTTCCTCACCCTGCATACACACCCCTGTGCTTCAACAATTAATGATCAATCACTTACTTTCTCATTTCTGTTCTTGTTTATTGTCATCCGGTTCTATGCAATTTTAATCATCATCGTAATTAGCTCTTCTACTGTTTTTAATTATTTGTTTATTCTATTATTCCTCACCATTGTCTCAAACATAGTCTACACCCTCTAACAGTGGTATTTTTATAACCGACCTCTACTTTCTGTTCCTTACTTATATCTTCTTTGACAAGTTCTTTCTAATTTTTACTTGTACGAATCTTTCTTTAGAGTCAAATCATTATCATTATCAGTATAAATTTTGAATCCGTTTACCTTAGACATTTGTCTTGGTCATATGCGTTGCATTACAATCCATTGCCATCTCTCAGATACTTGTGGTTGCGTCAATTTTACAGCTAATGGAAATGCTTTCCTCTATTGTTACGTTGACCCCCAATTTATTATTCACGAATTGCTTCTCGGTTTCCTTTTCTAACGTGTTTTTGAGTTTTAACAATTTTTTAAAATATCACTATTTTATTTTCGACATGCTCTATTATTTTTATAGATATTAGGTTAAATAATAGATTGTGCTTTTCATTTCAAAAATACAAATGCGGATTCAAAATTCGAAACGTTATTAAACTTTCAAGATTCCAACTTCAACCCAAATTTGATATTTAACCTTTAAATCCTGACTGTGATCCAAAATATTTAGTTGGCAGGTTTCACTTCAGTTTAATAAGCGTTAAATACTTTTTCAGTACCTTAAAACCTTTACCTTAATTTTAATAGAGTTAATATATTAATTTAGAAAGTGGAGGAATAAGAATATTTGACTGTAATTTTTATTAAATATAAAAGTGTAAATTCTGCTACGCTATTACCTTTTTATTTAATAAATATAATTATGTATACTGCTATGATATGCTCTTACTAAATTAAGATAAATGCATACAATTATTTTAAAATTCCAGCTAGCTCAATTTGTTAATTAATTTTTAATAAATTTTCAAAGATCTCCTAATTCAAGGTCGCCAAAGGGATCACATTCATGAACTTTAAACTTTTATAAAATTCACAAAGTTAAATTTTAAACACCTTTAAAATTATGCAAATCTTTACAAACAACAACAATAAATTCTAATAATTAAATAAACTACCTTTTGAAATACAACTTGTACGAATACAATTCCTGCCACGATTTCCAATTCACCAAACGCTGCTCCAACTTCTTTCCAACAATACACCTTCCCCCTTGACTCCAACTCCACCAAAAATCTGCCTTATCCTCCAACCAACAACACACTTTCCTTCTTTATCAAATTAATACAATATCCAAATTTATAAAAACTTCTCCAAAAATAAATTTTATTTCATAAAAACTTTTATTTATTCAAAATCCAAAATTATATTTTCATATAACAATAACCCTCTTCACACAATATTTCAACTAATTATATTTTAATTTGCTTTTAGAATATTAATTTATGGTATTTAATTAAGTTTTTTGGGAATTTTCAAAAACCAACTTTCATTTAGGTACCAAAATTAATATTCAACTATTTTATTTATCTTTTATTGCCTTGGTTATTTTTTTAAATTTCTTATAAATTAACACTCTACAAATTTTTATATGACATATTTTTAAATTAACTATCTAGATATTCTATCCTACTTATATACAATACTAAATCTTTAACTTAACAACTATTTACATTTTTTTAACATTAAATTTACATTCTTTTAAAGGTGTTTACAACTAACTTTATTAAAAGATCATTCAAAACACATCATATCAATACATTGTTGTGTATTTTGAGCATAAAACATTTTAAATAACATTAATACATTCATACAATTAACACAAACAGTTTATAAAAATTATGAACATTTTGTTAACACAATTTTACACACACCAAGTATATGAAAATGAATACCAAGTTGATTTTTGATGTAAAATCATTTTATTAATTGTTTATAATTTATTAATACAAATTAAGTACTATAAAGTAGATATTAACAACAAATAAGTTATAAAAACGATATTTAAAGTTGACAATGAAGGATACAGATTCAAATATCCAGATTTTTTTATTTTAATTTACAGTACAAAGCTGATTTTTCTCGATGAAGTAGTCTTTTTGAACATTTAGATCAGTTTGTTGTGCTAGAAATAGTGAGTAAAGTTAAAAAAATAACGTATTTATGTAAAAAAGATAAATTTCAAGGACAAATGTATGTAAGAAATAGAAAGTTATAAATTTCTTATTCTAAAAGGTTGAGACAAAGTATAAAACATAACTAAGATGTTTTAGAGCATATAAGATTTAATTTTGTCAATAATTTAAATGCTAAAAGCAATAATTATTAAAATTATTAATAATAATGTAATTTTTAATAAACGTCAAATTTCAAATGCAATTATCAGCTAAGCGGATGAAAATAGAGAAAAGTGATAAGAGACAAAATCTAATTATTTTATCATAATTAGTATAATTGAATAGTTTTTAGTTTAGTTATTAATAATTTTGAAAAATAGGTAATTTTAAGTAGAGTTTTAAACCAAGAACGAAAGTAAAAATTTTTCTTTGAAGTTAATTTTAAATAGGGTTAGTTTAAATAAAAAATTTAGTTAAAAGTAAGTGTTAGTTAGTATAAGGATTTTTCATTTAGTTAATAATTAATTTTGATTAATAATTAAGAGTAATTAGGTAGTTAAAGTTAAGGATGGTTTGAAAATTGGCTAAATTTATTTATTTTATTTGGTTTTAACAAAAGAAATTATAGTTAGTTGCTCGTAAAAATCCATTGGGGATGCACGTATTTGAAAACGCTCCCAAGTTTGTTATTATGACGTAGAAGCGTTCTTTTGTTTGTTCTAGAAGATTAAAACATTTGAATGTTCGGATAGCAACAAGTTGTTTTAAAAATGAATATCACGTGTTTTAAGAGTGATTTGAATTAAGAGTGTTAAATATTTGAATTAAAATAAAGTAAAACCAATTAAAATAAATAACAATAAACTATAAGTGAAAATTATTAATAATAAATAACTGTAAAGAAATTTTGAATAGTGTTATAAAAATAATAATATTTACATTTATGTAAACGTCGATAACTAAACCAAGTGGGTTGTTTAATTTGTTTAATGTGAATTTTTCTTCGTTAAAATAAAATTGTTTAAATTGATATTTTGAATAAAACATTGTTTTATTTAACAACGTATTTGAAGGGTGATCCTTAACCTAAAACGAGGACCCTGAAAAGGAAAATGAGTTATTAAAAGTGATTAAATAAAAGTTAATAAAGAAAATAAAAGAAATTTTTAAACAGTGATAAAAGTTATTAATAAGCAAAAGACAATTACATGCAAAAACTTACCATTGAAAGTGTTTTAATTTGAATTTATGGGCTTCAACGCAGAACAGTGCAGCGATGCCAGACTTCAAGATTCACAAAACTTTTCCGAAATTGTGAGAAGACACCAGATAAGTGGGCTCCGTGAAGTTAGCAAAGTAATAAAAGCACTAACGTTTATAATTTGCACATTATTAGTGCATCGTTAGTGCACGTTAGTGCACTATAAATTAACATCAGCAAAGTACGCATTTTATAATTATCGCAAAATATATATTTTTTGCTAGCTTCGCACCTAGCAAAGTGTTTTTCTAAAATCCGAGGGAAAACGTGTGAAGCGGTTAGTGCTTCGTTAGTGCACGTTAGTGCACGTTAGTGCACTATAAAGTTTTCGCCAAAAATTATTCACTCTCAAGATATTGCGTATTAAATTAATTTTGCTAAATTAAAGCGTAAAGATGTAAATACATACAGTGCGGGATTAAAGTATGGAATATGTATATTAATTAAAACCGAAACAACCCAGTTTTCGAACAAATCCTCGAACACGTCGATTTTGTTGTATGAAAATGCAGATTTTTCCATTAAATTCGATTTTTGATCGTCATTTGTTTTCGAGTAATGACGCCAGAGATTTTTTTTTAATGGCACCGCCTACATTTTTTTCGTGTTTTCGATAGGTCGTTTAATTCTGAAAACGATAACATAAAATTTTGACACCTTACATAAGAAAATTTTCGAACAAAAGACAATTTAAATGCGCAGAATTAGCCCACAAGTTATCGGCAATGTACAAAAATTTATAAGACGGCTCGCTTATTGTCAAGAAATCGATGGATAGCAGTTCCAATACTTAATCTGATTTTTTAAAAGCAAATGCTTAGCAACAGGAGTTTTTTTTTTGTTTCGTTGTGTTTTCTAATTTTCATTTGTCTTTCGTTCGAAAATTTCTTATGCAAGGTGTCAAAATTTTATGTTACCGTTTTCAGAATTAAAGGATCTATCGAAAACACGCAAAAAATTCAGGCGGTGCCATTTAAAAAAAAATTTCTGTTGTTTCGGTTTTAATTAATATATTCCATACTTTAATCCCGCACTGTATATGTAATACCTAACTGCTAAGCGTATTAATTAATAATGCCTTTATTTAGCAAAGTGTTCACCATTTGGCATAAAGATATTCATTAAATAGGCAAAATCGACGTTAATAAAATTTTAATTATTCCTTAATTATTGAAAGGAGACAAAATAATATTTAATTAAAATTAATAGGAGTAGTATATTTCAACATGAAATTGTTATCGTGTGTCTACAGTTTTTTGCGAAAATTTTATATTGCCTTAACGTGCACTAACAAAGCACTAACCCCTTCAGAGGTCACGGATTTAAGAAAAAAGCTTGGCTAGGTGCGAACGCGAAAAAAATTGATATCTAATATCTTAAAAGCGAATAATTTTTCGCCAAAATTTTATAGTGCACTGACGTGCACTAACGAAGCACTAACGTACATTAACGAAACACTAACCTATTTGGAGGTTACCCTCGGATTTTAGAAAAAAATTTTGCTAGGTTCGAACGCGAAAAAAATTGATACCTAATATCTTGAAAGCGAATAATTTTTTTCGAAAACTTTATAGTGCACTAACGTGCACTAACGATGCACTAACGATGCACTAACCGCTTCACAGGTTTTCCCTCGGATTTTATAAAAACACTTTGTTAGGTGCGAAGCTAGCAAAAATAATTTAATACGCAATATCTTGAGAGTGAATAATTTTTGGCGAAAACTTTATAGTGCACTAACGTGCACTAACGAAGCACTAACCGCTTCACACGTTTTCCCTCGGATTTTAGAAAAACACTTTGCTAGGTGCGAAGCTAGCAAAAAATATATATTTTGCGATAATTATAAAATGCGCACTTTGCCGATGTTAATTTATAGTGCACTAACGTGCACTAACGATGCACTAATAATGTGCAAATTATAAACGTTAGTGCTTTTATTACTTTGCTAACTTCACGCACCCAGATAAGTGGATTAAAATAATTTTCATTTTTTTTTATTTTTGATTATTGTAATTGTTATTAAGGTAATTTATAAAGTCAGTTAAAATTTGGAAAATCTTATTAAGTAATTTGTTAATTCAAAATTTCATGAACTTTAATTGTGAACGTATGATTTTAAATTTATTTACTATTCATCTATCTAAAATTAATTTGTCAACATTAAATTTTTGCAATCTTTTGAATCCTAACTACAGCTAGAACCCATGCAAAAACTTTAAATTGAGCTTGTTATGAATTTTTGTTCATGTATTTTGGAACGTAGTAAATTTGTTGTTGATGTTTGTTTTTGCAGGGAATTTAAATACGGAATATTTGTTTGGTATTTGATTTTATGTATTTATACATACACATCTGTTTACAACACAGACAAAAATACACGTGTTCGATTTACGGGACATTTATATTTTTTTTGTAACAATTAATTGGCTAGTCCAACGAGTAGTACATAATAAGTCCAATAATTATGTATGTTTTCACTCAGAGAACATAACAACATATATCAAATAATTAATATATCAAAAGCAAATTATTGTGCTAGAAAGATGCAATAAGAAATGCCCGTTGAAAGATACAAACCGCATGTGTACTGTGTACACTTGTGTAGAATTATTTGAACGTGAATTTATTGCAAACGAATAACATATCAATGACATTTGTTCAGCTTAAATCCGTATGTATTCCGCATTTCTAGAATTAGCTTTGTATGTTGCGTGTTAATCCGATGCTTCTCTTCAAAGCGTTAGATTCAAACGCTTCATCACTAAACTGAAACTGTACAAATAGGAACTTAAAGTTTTCTTTCCATTGCTTTTATTTTACACCAAATCATCTGCAGCAAGGGATTATCAGGAAACTCAGGAGCTCGTGCATTCAAAGGTGGGCTCAATAGGCGGATAAGCCGACCGAACTACTTCTTTAATCGATTTTACGGAAATATGCTCACTTATAGTTTAGATTAGAAGAAATTATAAATCTTCTAAATCATTAGCTGTTTTTATACTTAATTTGTTAATGGAAACTTTAGGTAACAGCTGGTTAGTGTCCGACCGAAACTAAGTTTTGAAGCCGTAACCGAAACCGAAACCGCATTTCGGATTTCATCCGAGTTTCGGCCGAAACTTATGAATTTTATATTAATTTAACTAATTTTGTACATAGAAGTTGGTCTAAATAATTACTCCTACTTGTTGTAAATACAGGAAAACATATAGTTTAATTCCAATCATTTATTTTATTATTTTGTATTGCTTCAGTAGTCATGTGGCTTCTTTTTAATTGACTAAATTAAATTTCATCATGAAATTAACGATAAGTATACGTAATTATTCTTTTATACATATTATTCCTTTATAACTTAGACTTATACTAACTTATTATTTGAAACATAGCCTTTCAGTATATTTGCTAACGAATTATACTCACTTAAAATTAAAAAAGGAAGGAAGAAAGAATATAATAAAATCTCTTTACTGACACTTATAATAAATTTAAAATTGTTTAAAACGAAAACAAAAATTTTAAACAAGAACTGAATGACTACAAAAGCAAATGTATTAATAATTAATTTTATAGTTAGCCGGCCGAGTATTCCCAAGGACGACCCGAAACGTAACGACCGAACTTCGTTACATCTCGCTCGGGTCGAGCGCCTTTAAACAAAAAGATAGTTTCGGTTGGGCCGAAGATTCGGCTGCTTTTTGGCCGAAACCGAAACTCAAGCCGAAACTCGTATTTTAGTCCGAAACTGGCCGAAACCGAAACCGAAGCTTCGGTCGGTCTCTACAGCTGGTACTCTAATAACACTTTCATTATTCCTTACTTGGACTGGCTATTCCGAATTTTTTCAGTTTAAAAATCGTTTGGCTTTGTTTTGGTTCTTAGTTCGAAGTTTTGACTTATTTTTTACAATTATGACTTTGTGCTGAAAATTATTCTTAAAACTTTTAACTTTGCTTTGCAAGTTGAAGTTTTGACAAAATATTCAAAATATTACACTTAGAAAACTCCACTATTAAATTAGAATCCTTGACATTCAATCGGAATTCATTGTTTTGAAACCTGAAGTATGAGTTATATGTAATTATCCCTGAAGTGCTTATTTTCAGTTCTAATCTTATAACTAAAACCAGGTCATTTGAATATATTGTAATGAGATGCGTCAACACACGTGTGGGATCATAAATATGCGTCATCCACCGAGAAGCTTCCAGAGCGATCGACGGTTACTCATTCTCGTCCTACTAGGGGAACTTTCTGGAGTGGAGTTCTTGAAGGACGAAGCTGGGATATATAAGGCGCGATCAAACGAACGCAGTCTACAGCGAGTTTTTACCAAGAACCTACAAGTGGTATACGTGACGCGTAGTGTGCTCGGTTAGTATAAATGTACGTGAATAGAAATAAACAAACTGTATAAATAAATTAATTAGTGTTACGGGTTAATATTAGTGTTGTGTTTTAGTGTTTAAGTTATTGTTTCGTGTTAACTGTTACATTGTTAAATTTGTTGATAAAACAATTAACACCACGAGCCGAAGTTTTAAATAAACGTTTTAAAACCGTTACAATATTTTAAAAGTTTGACTTTAAAATCTAATTTGTTGTCTATCACATGGTACTTATGCAGTTTGATTTACAAGTTTTTTGATATTAAATTTAAATTTTGTTTGTCTGCTTCAAACAGCAGTTAAATCAAATAAAAGTTTCTCAACGTAAATGCAAAATTTTGTAGTTAAAACTGTAATCTTAGTTCAACTAAAAACCAAAAATTCGAATTAAAATATAAAATTTTACTTTAAATATTTTACTCGTGTCTCAAATTTGAAATTAAACGTGTCATAGCGATTTTCTACTTCTATTTCTGCTTTTATCTGATATTAACATTACAATTTAAGGTAACCTTGGACTTACAACCTTAACTTCAGATTCAGGAAAAAAAGCAAAGCAGGAGGAAGATGAGCAGACGGAGTAGCAGTAAAAATTGCAGAAGAATAGTGGAAATCGAAAGATCAGACGGACGAGGAAGAGAACCGAACAGCAAACAGGAGAAGGAAGAAGAAAGCAGAAAAATTAGAAAGAATAGAAGGAACAGAAACGTTAGGAAGAAAGCGATACGATGTAGAAGAAGGAAACGTGTAACTAGCAGGAGCATGAGGTGAAGGAATTAGGAGGAGCAGAATGAGGCTGAAGACAGACGGACGAAAAGTAGAAGGTGGAGAAGATAAAATATACAGAAGGAGCAGAAGGAACAGAAGAGACAGAACGGGCAGAAGGAAATGAAGACGTATGACAAGCAGGAGCATTGGGAGAAAGAGTAGAAAGATCTGAATAATTAGACGGAGGATGATTACAGGCGAAGTAGGAGGGAACGGAAAAGGGACAATACATGATGTAACAAACGATAAGGGTCACAGACTATGTCAGTTAGCAGGAGCACTTAACATGACTCACTTATCTACAAAGTACGGACACCTCAAAAAACACAAGACAACATGGAGACATCCGGCAGGCACAGCTGAAAATCAAATTGACCACATATTAGCCACGAAAGAGATATGCAACAATACAGTAGACACAAGAACGTACAGAGGCGCACAAGCGGAATCAGACCACTACTTAGTAATAGGAAAGCTAAGGAACATAGATATGAGGAAGCACTACGGTACCAAAACGGGAGCAACAAAAGTAAATCTAGAAGCCCTCGAGTGCGAGGAAACGAGGAAAAAATATCAAGACATATATTCCAAAAACACACAAAAAAAACAACAAACATTACAGACATATAAATAATATGGAAAGAATTGAAACAAAACATACAAGAAACGAAGGAAGAAGTGCTAGGAAGAAAGACAACAAAAAAGAAAACGAAAGACTGGTATGACGAACGCAAAACGCCTGAAATGGGCGGGGCACATCATGAGGAGAACCCTGACGGAGATGCTCAGAAGAATAACACAATGGATCCCACCAAGGAAAAGGGGAAGACCCAAAAAAGGATGGCTAAAACAAGTAGAGGAAGACATAAGAACATTGGGAATAAGAGATTGGAAACTGAAATGCAAGGAAAGGACGGAGTGGGAAAAAATAACGTTCGAAGCCAGGACACCCAAGGATTTGTAAACAATCAAAGAAAAGAGGAGTAATCCCCCTCACAAACAGAATTTAAAGACGCTTGGTGTCAGCCATAATCTTAAGATTGTACGGCTTGATGATGATGATGATGATGATTACAGGCGAACAAGAAACAGAAGGAGAGGGAAAACAGCAGAAGGAACAGATAAAACGGAAAGAATAGAAGGAGTAAAGGAAAAAGAAGGAACAGAAAGGGAGATGAGCCGGATGAGATGTAGAAGGAAAAGGCGGACGACAAAAAGAGCACAAGGATTAGCAAATAATGAATGAACAGTAGGAGAAGGAGCAGAAAAACAGAAAGAGCAGAAGGTGGGAAGGAAACAGAATGAGCCGAAGATAAGGGCTGAGAAATAGGGATATGAAGAGACGAATTAGAAGGAATAGAAAGGGGTAGATGGGATAGACGAGGAAGAAGCACCAGGGACAGGAAGAACAGCAAGAGCAAAAGAAACAAATTTGTGAGAAGGATAAGGTGAAGCAGAAAGAGCAGAAGTTGGGAGAGGCGGAAAGGAATAGAAATGGGAAGTGGAGATTTGGGATAGGGAAGAATGGGGAGGGGCATGTTTACTGCCATGATCGCTACGTACAAGGAACTTTGATTATAATATTTGAAAAAGTTTTCCTTTGATATTATGTCGAGGTGCAGTAATCATATGCAATCATTACTAATGTTACTTTTAATGAGAATTGCACTTTGCTGGATGAATTAATTGAACACTGACTTCTGACTTGAATTCTTTTAAAATCCTGTTTAATGTTATGATAGAGTTATGTTAATTATGTTTGCGTACCTAAAATTTTGTTGTAAATTTCTTGTTTCCTGGATGATGGGCTTGTTGTGGCTTGACTGCGTGCTACTTGGTTTGACTAGACGGTTAATCTGTGACTATTTTTTGGTTTTTAGAGTCTGTGTTTTTATCTGGGGATGTCCCTGTGCCGTTGCGAAGTAGTTTATGGAGGAAGGTTGTGCTTCATATTATACAAGGTGTTCCGTATCGTTATGTTCAAATTATGGGAGCATAAAATACACTTAATTCTAAGACTAAAAAACACAAAAGTGGTAGGTCGATCTTTATTCGTTCTGAAGTTACAGGCCTTTGAAATTATAAACCATAAATAATTCCGGACGGCAATTCCGAAATGTGCTGGTGCACCATCCATTTGCAACCACATGTCTCTTCTTATGATCAGTCATAGTCACCTTGTTTTTCAAAACTTATTTCACAAATGATTATTTATGGTTAATGATTTCAAAGGCCTGTAACTTTACAACGAATAAAGATCAACCTACCACTTTTGTGTTTTTTAGTCTTAGAATTAAGTCTATTTTATGCTCCCAAAATTTGAATATAAGGATACGGAACACCCTGTATAGATTGAGATGTTATCTTTTACAAGTGGTTAATAACGTTTGATTATGATAGGCATAAAAAAAATATTTTCAGAAATGCAAGTCTTATTTTAATTGTTGTTAGTTTATAAGGTTGATTGTTTAAAATTGTGTTGTAGATTTAATTATGTTAAATAACTAGTTTTAAGAAATCATTGGGCATCTTAATGTACATTTAAAAAAAATTATGTTTATTAGATATTATGATTTTAAAAAAAGAAAGAAAATAAGCAGGGGAGAGAATAAAAGTTGAAAGTGGAGAAAATAAACAAATAAAAAAAAATTGAGTTTTGAAGTCTAAAAACGGAAAGACGTAGCTACTTTTAAGTAATCTCGTAAATAATTAGTTTATTATCAATTATGAACTAAAAGTTTATTGAAAACTAAATATTATAAATAAATTTAATAAAGTGGGATCATTTACAAGAGTTATTAAAGAAGTTGGTTGATTAGTTGGATATAAATTTCATAACCTGGTTATTTTGCTTGCTTGAAAAATGGTAATAATATGTAAAACAATATTATAAATAAATTTGGATTGAATTTGAAGTGATGTTGGAATTTGGTTTTGTGTCGACTATGATTATTATTTGATTGGTACGTCAAGAATTGGTGAAGTTGGACAATTTTGGTTTAGCAGGGAGGCTGATTTGAAAGGTCTAGGAAATTGAACCAATTACGTGTTGTGATCAGTGTATTACAGGTATAGTGAAACTGTTTACTTAATTATAATTTAGACCTTAAAATTATTTATAAATTTGTAAAAGTCATTTGAACGTATTACAACATTTCCTAATTTGAATTTTGAAAAGTTAGGGTGAACCCAATTAACGAACCTGATTTAAGAGTCTCTAAAAATTGATTACAATAAATAAAATTTGAGTTAGTCGAAGCATCATTATTTTTGAGGTGTTAACATAATTATATTACATAGTCAGATTAATATTTAATTAATAAACATAATATAATACAGCTCTACAGATCTTGTAGACCAATAGCTTCAAATCTTTTCACCATCTTCTTCCATTTTGTTCTGTCTCTAGTCTTCTCTTTTCTCTTGCCACACTCTTCCACGCCCAATTGTAACAGGTCTTCCTTCACTGCTGTCAGCCATCTTCTTTTCGGTCTTCCTCTCCGTTTTTTCCCTTCCTCTCCTGCTGTCAGCACCTTTTTAGCGAGTCTATTATCGGGCATTCCTGAAACATGTCCCAGCCATCTTAATCTCTGTGCTTTTGCGGTTTGTGCGATATTTGGATTTTTGTATAGCTCCCCGGTTTCGCTATTTGTCCTTATTTTCCATCCCAGCCCCTCCACTTGTACTCCTCCAAATATTTTCCTCAATATTCTTCTTTCCCATATATCTAGTCGAGTTGTCATTTGCTTATTTAAAATCCAGGTTTCGCACCCATATAGCACTGTCGGTCTTATTATCGTAACAACAGATCAATAAAAAAACCAATTAGGGTAGGCTGTGAAACTGAATTATTTTGAATTGGTACTTTAGTCACATCCACAGAATGACATTTCTGACATGAAAATTTAAAACTGAACGCTCTTGTCAAATTTTTTAAGTTTTTTATTTAGTGAAAAAATTTAAAGTTTGAACAAATGGTATTCACTACACAACAAAAGCGAAAGCTATTGAATGTTTCATTCGAACCGGCGTAAGAATAAATTACAAACGTTATAAAATGTCATTCTGTGGATGTGGCTAAAGTACCAATTCAAAATAATTCAATTTCACAGCCTACCCTAATGGGTTTTTTTATTGATCTGTTGTTACAATATATCCTTAATTTTGCTGTTCTGGATAGGTGCTTTGATGTTATTAATTCTGTTAGTGCTCCTACCAAACTGCTGCCCTTTGCTAACCTTTTATTTATTTCTACCTCTTCTTGGCAGTTATTCGTTAATATCACTCTCAAATACTCAAATTGTGCTACCTTCTCGAAAACATACTCCTTGTTGTTTATTGCCTTCAGCTTAGTCCGATTTATTTTTTGTGTGTTTGCTGTTTCATTTCCATATATTTTGACTTATCTTCGTTTATCAACAAACCGTACTATCTTCCTTTGTTCTCTAATTTCCTAAACATTCTTTCTAACTCGTTCTTTCCTCTCGTCATCAGCACTATGTCGTTGGCATAGGCAATACACTGTTGTCTGTTGTTGTTAATTGGTCCATTTCTTTGTATGTCACTTTCCCTGATTATTACTTCTAAGGCCAAGTTAAACAGCGTTGTCGACAGTGGGTCTCCCTTCCTTAATCCTCCTCTCATCTCAAAATCCCCCGATAAACTTCCTTCTATAACTACTTTGTTGGTAGTTTTCCGTAATGTTATTTTGACTATCTTGATTAAATTCTCGGGCACTTTTAGTTTCCTCAGGGCTTTGTAGAGTTTATTTATTATTAGAGAGTCGTATGCTTGCTTAAAATCGATAAACAGCAGGTGGAGTCCTAGTTTCTGTTCGGATGTGTTCTGTAGAATATTGTGCTTCATTAGGAAAATTTGGTCCGTTGTTGATCGTCCGGTTCTGAAACCTCCTTGGTATTCGCTTAGCTCCTCTTCTTGTATTTTGCATAATCTGTTTCTTATTATTGTAGCTACTATCTTGTAGACATCCAATAGCGCTATCCCGCGGTAGTTATCGCATTCTGTCTTCTCGCCTTTTTTATGTTTGGGACTCAACACTGCCATACATCAGGCATTGGAAATTTCCTCTTCTTGCCATATTTTTCTATCAATTGGGCGATTCGTCTCTTTCAGAATTTCCGCAGAAATTCCGTTTTCACCAGGGTTTTTATTATTTTTAAATTTCCTAAATATTTCCATTATTTCTTCTTCCGATGGGTCATCAACTGATGACTGTGTTTGTAATCGTTCTTCCTCATCACCTTCTTCCTCTTCTTCTTCTACCTTGTTTAGTTCTTTTTCTGGTTCCTGGTTTTTCTATTTAGTTTTTCTTCTCTATTTCCCACCAGTAGGCCCTCCTTATTTCTACAATATTTTGTTGTTCCTGTACCCGTTTTTTTTACATTTCTTTGCTTCTTGGTAAAAATTCCTGAGCTCTTTATTGACATAATAATCTTCTGTGTTTTGTAATTTGTTCTCCATGTATTCTCTCTTCTTTTTCTGGCATACTCGTTTTGCTGTTTTCCGCATCTTATCAAAACTGTTCTTGTTTTCTAAAGCGTTCATTTTTATCATCTTTATTCTTGCCTCATTCCTTTGTTTTAGGACTTTTCTGCAGTCATCGTCGTACCACCCAGTGCCCTTTCTATTTTTAATTTTCCCTAAACATTTTTCCGTCAGTTCCCTTATAATCCTTTCAGATCTTGTCCATTCTTCTTGTATATTTTGTAATTGTGGCTTCGATTCAAGTTTTGCTGTCAGTTCTTCGTTGAAAATTGTCTTAACTGTTGTTTTTTGTTGTTCATTTACGTTATATTTCTTCCATCTTCCTGCCTCTTCTTTTCTTTCTCTAGGTATTTCTTGTTTTACCTTTGCTATTATTAACATATGGTCTGAGTTCGTGTCTGCCCCTCTGTAATTTCTAACGTCTTTTACCATTCTTGCATGTTTATTTTCTATGATCATATGATCTATTTGATTCCCTTTCCTGCTATCAGATGAGATCCATGTTGCCTTATGTATGT
This sequence comes from Melanotus villosus, assembly GCA_963082815.1. Lineage (NCBI taxonomy): Eukaryota > Metazoa > Arthropoda > Insecta > Coleoptera > Elateridae > Melanotus > Melanotus villosus. Next base: position 19,214,189 of record OY720427.1, read on the forward strand.
CCTTATGATCGAAAGAAGTGCTCATTATCTTCAAGTTATTCTCCATGGCGAATTGTATTAGCCTTTTCCCATTATCATTGCTTTCTAAATGTTTGCTTCTCCCCCCACTGGTCCACCTCTATATTTGCTCTCTTCCTACTTGTGCAGTTAGAACCCCTATCAATAATTTAATGTCGTATCTTGATATTCCCTCCATTATGTGTCCTATATCTTCGTAAAATTTATCCTTGATCTCATCGTCCTTTTCTTCTGTTTAGGCATGCACGTTTAATAGGCTTAGTTTCCTGTATCTTCCTCTTCTCCTCATCTTACATATCCTATCCGTGATTCCTTGAAAATTTGCTATCATATTCTTACATTTTTTACTGAGTATTACTAGGTTTTTTGTTGCCGCAAGTTCCAATACCTTTTTTTTTATTTTCACTGGATGTTTCGTATAGGCTATGTTTCGCGATTATAAGGGGATAGGCTTGCTCTTTTTCAGTTTTTCACATTACAGTTTCCCACAATTGGCACGATGTCGTTTCGAGGCGTGGACATAATTTCTCCTTCTTTCTCCTCCAATGGTGTACCGAGAAGAGTAAGATGCTACTCAACCCCAAATTTGTCCAAGTCGTTCCACTATAGTAAATGTCCGATTCCCGCTTCTTCAATTTGTTTTATCCTGGCCATCTCATTTCTTGCAGTGCTGTTATGCCGAGGCGCTACTTCTTGATGTCCTTTAGAGTCATGCATTTTGTCCCTTGCCTTAGTTGCCATCTTCGTGGCCGTTCCATCCGAGGCGAAATTAGGATAATCTTAACTATAGTAGTTTCATATTTACCGAGAAGGGTTGGGAATCCTAGGGGGTAGTTAGCCCCATGCTCAACCCACCCGGGTTGGTTAGCAAATTTCTAGCAGGGTTGCTCACCACGAAGGTAAGGGTCGGAATTGAGTAGGCTAAGCTATTGGCACTATCTGGATACGTGCCATGTTTTACGCGTTACTACTCCGTTTGAACACCCGTATTGTATTATCTGCCATGATTTTTGTGCTGTATTGTTAATTTTTTACGATGTTTTGTAATATTTTTACCATTTCAGTAAAGTTTACTACGCAATGTACGAAAATACGTGGGAGTTTTGTAGTTTTGATTTGTAAGGCTTACGTTTACTTTTCTTATATTTGCATATTGCACATTTTACCATGTGTTTTCGCTTTTTATTCGTTTTCACACATATTGCCAGTTTGGTATCCACTGTCACTAGTACATAATTTACATTCAATATATTAAATGCCAATTATGGCTAGTATTATCAGGGGTTTATAGGAGGATTTCCTAGTGTATATTGAGATGAATAATAATTGTCCCTCATAATCGCTTGGAGAGAGTACATCTGGTTCATTTGTGGATTAATTAATTGAGGGTAATCTCGCTTAAAAAAAAAAAACGCTAAAGAAACTTCTACGAGCCTCGGAACCCGGACGGATAAAACGATGACGACTGCGGCAACGGAAATGGACACGAGAAAGGTAAAATACATAGGATGCTGGAATGTTCGCACGATGTACGAAATAAGCAAGGCGTACCAAGTAGCAGAAGAAATGGAAAGAAACAATGTAATAATACTGGGTCTAAGTGAAACCAGATGGAAGGGATGTGGGAAAATCAAATTACAAAATGGCAAAGTCGTCATATATTTAGGAAAACACAGGAGGAAGATATACACGAAAGCGGAGTCGCCTTCATGCTAGGAAAAGAAGATGCTATGGCTTCAATAGAATGGGAAGGGGTATCCGATAGAATAATAATGGCAAGATTTAAAGCCAGATTCAAAAACCTATTGATAATAAACGTGTATGCGCCAACAAATGAAGCAGAACATGCCACTAAGGAAGAATTTTATGAGCAGCTCCAGTCAACGTACGATAAATTACAAAACAGATATAAAAAAGACATGCTAATGGTAATGGGGGATATGAATGCCACGATAGGGTCATGTAATACAGGAAGAGAGACGGTGATGGGGAAAGAAGCACTTGGAATAATAAATGAAAATGGGGAAATGTTTACAGACTTCTGCATCCAAAACAGTCTAATGATAGGAGGCAGCACGTTCCCTCATAAAAGAATACACAAAGCAACATGGACCTCACCAGTTGGTCTAACGAAGAACCAAATAGATCATATAACAATCGACAAGAAATGGAGACACTCCCTGTTAGATGTACGGATAATGAGAGGAGCAGACGTGGGGTCGGACCACATGCTGGTGAGACGAAAAATAAAGATTAAGCTAAACAGAATTAAAAAAAACAGTAATGAAAAAAAGAGAAAGATATAATGTACAATGGCTGAAAGATGGCAGTGACTGTGTAAATGAATATATAACAAAATTGAAAGAAGCAGCCAATAAAATGGCAGATATAGAAGAAAATAATATTGAGGAACTATGGGAAAGATATAAGTGTATATATAAACAAATAGCTAAAGAAGTACCTAATAGGGATACAAAAAAGAACAAATAAGCCATGGTTGTCTTAAGAAACGTGGAAAAAAATAGAACAACGAAGAAAAATAAAACAAAAGATAATGGGGAAAGAACAAAAAGACAAAGAACGATTACAAAAAGAGTATAGAGAAAAAGACAACGAAGTTAAAAAAGGTGCTAGGAGAGATAAAAGAGAATACTAGGAGGAGCTGCTTGTGGAAGCAGAGACAGCGGCAAAACAACATGACCTAAGAACCTTATATAAAACAACAAAGAAGTTGAGCGAAACTGGGAAAACAAGTTCCACCGTGCATTTAAAAAACAAAGAGGGCAAAATACTGAAAACAGAAAAAGAAATAATAGCAAGGTGGGTAGAGTATTTCAAAGAAGTGTACGTAAAGAAAGATATAGAACAAGAACTAGAAGAGGAAGAAATAAGAGAGGAAATAAGCTTATCGGTAACAAATTTACACATGAGGAAATAAGTAACGCAATTAAACAACTAAAAAGAGGAAAAGCAGCCGGATCAGATAATATCACGGCAGATTAAAAGCAGATAGAGAAACTTCAATAAATATTCTGTACGTACTAATCAATAAGATATGGAAAGAAGAGAAAGTACCTGAAGAATGGAAAAAGGGAATAATTGTCAAGATACCGAAGAAAGGCGATCACATGAAGTGCGAGAACTGGAGAGCGATAACGCTGCTGAATGTGACAAGCAAGGTAATGACAAGAATAATATTGGAGAGGATGAAACACGAAATAGATCAAATGCTGAGACCCAATCAAGCCGGATTCTGAAGGAACAAAGCATGTACAGATCATATAAACACATTAAGAATTATATTGGAATAAACCCTGGAATGGCAGAATAAGATATATGTATATACAGGGTGAGTCCTTAAGCGCGGCCGCCGACTATATCACGGAAAGTAGTTGACGTATGTTAACGAAAAAAAAAAAAATTCATGAATAAACTTGAACCTAAGAAATCCATTAAAAATATTTTTAGCCGCAGATTCTTTCAGCGGGTGGCACAATCGAGGGGCGGCATCATTAAATCGCACTTTTCGAAAAATTTCTAAATGAAGGTCTATTAAAATATGTCTAGATCAAAAGAACGTCTAATTTTACATAAAATGGATTCTTTTAAGTTTTAATTAATTTTGACGATGGACTGCAGGTCGAAGACATAACCTCCAAGGTTAAAAATAGTTATATCTTTGGTTTGAATTTTTCTTTTTCAAAACACTCGGTGTTTTCCTAAAGTTATAAATATTGAATTCGAAGACTTCCACGGTCAGTGTCAGTACTAACAAAACGTCTTCCGGATTGGGACCGTGCCATTTTGAGACAAAAGACCCACTTTTATAAGGGCCTTCTTCAGGAGGAAAGGGAGCACTAAAAGAGCACGTAACTCAACGTGTCAATCACGCCAAAGGCCAAACTCTTTTAGCAAGAGGCAGAAAGGTAACGGTAACTCAACTTGTCAACCAAGCCAAAGGCGAAACCCTTCTGAAGAGAAACAGGGAGCACCGACTTTATACCGGCCGTACCCGGCCAAGCATATCCGACTGTGACGATGATTGGTCAGGGGTGGAGGGGACGGAACCAGTAATGATGGCGGACTTTCAAATATCGGATAGATAATAACCAGTGTCACGATTCAAGTTATTAGGGGTCTTGATGATTTCAATGGCCTCACGGATTTTCCTGTTGAAAAAATAAGGGGCATTGGCAATGCTCGGAGATTTTTCAAACAATATTTTATGACCAGTGTCGTGATGATGTTCAGCAACGGCTGAATGTGAAAAAAGACCTGATTTCAAGCAACGTTTGTGTTCACAGATACGTGTGCGCACTGAGCGACCAGTTTCTCCAATGTACACTAAACCACAAGAACAGGGGATGCTATAGATGCCTCTTGATGACAGGGGCTGAGGCTTATCTTTTACTGAAGGGATTATCTGTGACACTTTTGCAGGGGGTTTGAAGATGGTTTTGATGTTATGTTTTTTGAAAATCCTACCTATACGATCCGTAACTTGGCGAATGTAGGGTAAGAAAGCTGTAGCCTGGGGTGTACAGGTATTTTGAGGATTTTTAGGGTTTGCGGGGCGTAGTTGTTTTTGGACGACCTTTCTAACATCGCTTTTGTTATACCCATTCTTGATGAGATTTTCTTGGATATGGGCTAACTCGACATGAAGACTGTCGGGTTGGGACACTGTGATAGCACGATGAACGATGAACTTTCTGGCGTAGTTGACACGTTGAGTTACCGTGCTCTTTTAGTGCTCCCTTTCCTCCTGAGGAAGCCCCATCTAAAAGTGGGCGAAACGTTGAGTCTTTTGTCTCAAAATGACACGGTCCCAATCCGGAAGACGTTTTGTTAATTATAAATATTGTCTTCTAAAAATATAATTTGAAATTTTTTTCCAACTTTTTTTCTAAAATTCTCGGAGCATTTTAGTGGAAACTTGCTTTCAACTGCAAGTATCTTAAAAATTTCAAATGCAAAGACACAATAATTTTATTATTACGTTATGAAGAAATTAAAGACGAAGAGAATGCAAAAAACCGGAGGTCTCTACCATCAATAGAAGCGAAAATGTTCAGCAAAATGCAACCACAAAGAATTTTTCTGAGTTACCTAAAGATAAATCAAACCATTCATGAGAATGGGCCGATGTAATTTTGTTAATAAATCTGAAACGTCAAATTTCTGCTTCAGTGATTTGACTTTGTTGCTTTTTAATTGATCTAGCAAAATATTAATAATTCCGTTGTTCCCGTTCTTGTGATTGTTCCTGTTCTTGTTGCTGTTCCTGTTCATGTTAGTTTTAATTATGTTTTACTTGTTTATCGAGTTGTTCTTGTTAACTGTGTTTCGTCTTGTTTTTGTTATTTGTTATTTGCTGAAAATGGTTTACACAAACGCTGAAGCCTTTGATATGGTACGGATTTATTTTCGAAAATGATTTGATTGCTTCAAGAACGTACAACATACGTATCCCAATCGGCAGCCCCAATCGAGGAAAGTCTTCTGTCGATTAGCGTTACGTTTACAAACCACGGGAAGAGTGCAACCAACTCCCGAAAAAGAAAACCGCCGTCCAGGTAGTAATGAAGACAATGTAATTAATGTACTGGCGTGCATCGAGAGCAATCCCCATGTTAGTACAAGAGCAATTTCAAGAATGTTTGGGGATATCTCAACGAACAGTTGTTAAAATTGTAAATGAACAAGGCTTGCATCCATACCATGTTGTGTTACATTAGTCGCTCACCGAAGAAGGTTTTTGTGAGCAGACTGAACTTATGTCACTGGATGCGAAATATGCTAAAAGAGACTCCTAATTTATTGAATCCGATTTGGTGGACCGACAAAGCTACATTTAAAAGCAACGGCCGGATAAATTTCCACAATACTCACTTTTACTCTAAAAAGAACGAGAACTCACATTGGATGCGCAGTGTGGACAACCAACATCAGTGGTCCGTAAATGTCTGGTGTGGCATTCTTGAAGGACGGATAATTGGTCCTCACATTTTAAATGGGACTGTCAATGGTCAAGTGTTCCTGGACTTTGACACTTTGCCAGGTCTTTTAGATGACGTTCAATTGGCCACCATTTTAAACATGTGGATACAAATTGATGAATGTCCTGCTCATTTTCAGAGGCAGTTAAAGATCACCTTAAAGCGGAATTCCCTGATCGGTGGGTTGGCAGAGGGAGTGTGTTTTCATGGCGCTCAAGATCCCCTAATCTCACGTGCTGGGATTTCTTTCTCTGGGGTCATGTAAACGACATTGTTTATAAGAACGCCACAACTACCCGTATTGATATGATACACAGAATTAGAAATGCAGTATACAACATTTCGAGAGCCGAAATCGAATCTGCTGTTCTATCGACTCTGAGAAGAATTGGGGACTGTATTAAAAGTAATGGAAAACAGTTTAGTTTGAATATCTTTGTTAAACTTATTTAAAATGTAAAATAAAATAAAAGCTAAATCAACCAAGTAGGACTTCTTTGTTCCGCTAAATTCTTTATTATTGCATTTTTTCATACCTTCGGTTTTTAGCCGTTCCTTTTTCTTCCGATCTCTCTTACGATGATAACGAAATTCCCATTATTTTGCAATAAAAATTTTAGAATAAACGTGCGGAATATTTTTAATAGAGAACCTTTAAAAATGTTCGGAAATGTCGAATGCTTTGAGAAAAAATTGAAATCAGGAATATCGCCATTTTAATTTAAATGCTAATCGCCCAAACAGACTTATCGACTGGGGCTTAATATTGTAGTAAGCTTCAGCGTTTAAAGATGATAACAAAAGAAAACAAAGTCAAATCAGAGATTTGACGTTTCAGACTGATAAACAAATGAAATCAACCCATTCATGACTTAGCTAACTCGGAAAAATTCATCATTTATAGCTTTAAGAAAATACCGAGTGTTTTGAAAAAGAAAAATCCAAACCAAAGATATAACTATTTTTAACCTTGGAGGTTATGTCTTCGCCCCGCAGCAAATCGTCAAAGTTAATTAAAACTTCAACAAATCTATTTTATGTAAAATTAGACGTTCTTTTCATCTAGATACAGGGTGATTCAAAAGGTATGGTCCAACCTTCAGGGTGTGATTGGTGATGTTAAAATAAGTAAAAAATGCCAATAAACTCATGTCCGATTCACAATTGTTTTCTAATTATAACAAAATTTACGATAATTTATTATTAATAAAGAATGTATACAATTATAAGAAAAATTAAAAAGTATCACAGCAAACGTTCAAAATGTCCACTTTGTACTTGTATACAAAGTTGGCAACGCCGACGCAGAGAACCTCGAACATTTCTCTGTTAAGGATGTCTTCGAATATTTTCAACAGCTTCATTTATTATATTAACTAAATGGTCCCCGTTCTGAATTTACGTTGCATAAACTTTTTCTTTTAATGCACCCCACAAGGAAAAATCTGGTGGAGTAATGTCAGGCGAACGAGCCGGCCATATTACTGGACCGCCTCTTCCAAACCAGCGCTGTAGAAAGCGATTATTTAGCCGAACCCTTACCTGATGTGAATTGTGCAACGGTGCCTCGTCATGCTGATGCCACATGGATCTTCGCATATCAAAATGCAGATCTTCTAATAATTCCGGCAAGGCATTATCTAAGAAGTCTAAATACATGGCAGCATTAAACCGATGTGGTAATACATATGGTCCAATAACATGATCGCCTATAATACCGACCCAAAAGTTAACACTGAAGCGTTCTTGAAAAGCAGTAAAATCCCTGTAACTAGATAACTGTTGGAAATAAGACATGGGTTTATTGGCATTTTTTGCTTATTTTAACATCACCAATCACACCCTTAAGTTTGGACCATACCTTTTGAATCACCCTGTATATTCTAATAGACCTTCATTTAGAAATTTTTCGAAAAAAGTGCGATTCAATGATGCCGCCCTCCGTCGCGCCGCCTGCTGAACGAATCGGCGGCTAAAAATATATTTAATGGATTTCTTGGGCTCAAGTTTATTCATAATTTTTTTCCCCGGTTAACGTACGTCAACTACTTTCCGAGAGAGAGACGGCTGCAGGGCCGCATTTAGCTTCATGCCGCCCCTAGGCTGACCTAAAATCTGCCGCCCCCCTACCACTGACACCCCCCTAGCGATCACCCACGCACCCTCCCCCGAAGTAGGTACCTACGTAAACAAAACCAATACAAAATACCTCAAGCGTATGGGCAAATATTCTTTTTTCTTCATAACTACCTATGTTAATGTCTTGAAACTTGTAACCGATTTTTTTATTGATCCTTATTCCCTAATTCCCAAGTCCCAAAACGTATTTACCATTAATTATGACGTACAAATAAGCTGCTATAAAAATATGCCATCCCCAAAAATTGTCCGCCCCCAAAATTTGCCGCCCTAGGCTGCAGCCTACTTAGCCTTATTAGAAATACGGCCCTGGTCGGCGGCCGCGCTTAAGGACTCACCCTGTATATAAACTTTATTGACCTTAAACAAGCCTTTGACCAAGTAGATCGTGAAAGAATCTGGGATATACTAAGAAGATATGGACTACCATCCAAGTACATACGAGTGATAAAAATGTTCTACGAAAATTATACGGCGCAAATTATGCATAATGGAGAACTAACTGAATCAATAAGCATAGACAGTGGAGTCCGGCAAGGATGCATACTATCACCAACAATAATTTTAATATTGGTGGACTGGATTATGAAGAAATCAATAAGAAACAAAGCCGGAATAGGATGGAACGCCTTCAATCAACTGGAAGACCTAGAATTTACGGATGATGTATGCTTGATATCCGAAAAAAGACAACGCATACAGAGAAAAACGGAAAAAGTGTCAAAAGAAGCAAAGAAGATTGCACTCAGCATAAACACGAAGAAGACAAAAATAATGAAAACAAACACTGAACAAGAGATGGGAATATTTATTGAGGGAGAAGAAATAGAAAGTGTACAAAAATTCTGCTACTTGGGGAGCATATTAGATAAACATAGAGGAATAGGAGAAGAAGTAAATGCAAGAATAAACAAGACACAAAATGCGTTCTACATGTTAAGGAAAATTTGGGGTTCCAATGAACTAACACTAACAACTAAAGTGAGAATATTTAATATAAATGTAAAAAGCATATTATTGTACGTAGCAGAAACATGGAAAACAGATAGGAGAGTAATACAGAAGATACAAATATTTATAAATAAGTGCTTAAGAAAAATCTTGAAGATATACTGGCCAAATCGCATAACAAATGAGGAACTATGGGAAAGAACTAAACAAGAATCAGTAGAACCAACGATAGGCAGAAAAAAGTGGAAGTTTATTGGACATACGGTGAGGAAAAATGAGAACGACATAACTAAACAAGCCTTAGAATACCAACCAACAGGGAAGAGAAAAGTAGACAGACCAGCAGAAACATGGAATAGAAGTATAGCAAAAGAGATAGAGAGGTAGAAAAAAGCATGGGGAGAAGTAAAAGCAATAGCGAAAAATAGAGAAGAGTGGAGGAATTTGTAGAAGCCCTATGCTCCGATCGGCGCCAAGAGGATTAAAGTAAAGTAAGTAATCTCGCCTGTATTGTATTTACAGAAGATACTCCAAGTGCCTGTAAAACACTTTTCTTCTTGACCTTCAACTAATTTTTGTGGATAGAATCTTTTTATCACTACACTGGTTGTTTGACCTATATAGCCCTATTTGTCGTTATTACATTTCTTTGTTTGTCGAAAATAAAACGAAAACGAGGTCGTTCACACGCCTGTCTTCGACAAAGGCTGGATCACAATCAGTTCAGATTTAAGTTTCAAATTTTGATTTGAAGTCGACAAGTTTAATTTTCATCTCAAATTTTAAAATTTAAAACCTAATAATTTTTATTTTGATCTTAGTTTTAAACTAAACCTTGTGAAGTTAAGTCCATACTGAGAATTTTACAGAAAATTTTAGTATAAAATCTGAACTTTGAATTCAAATTGTTACTATAAACTTTTCGTTTGATATTAATCACTAAATTTTGACTTGAAAATTGTAGACTCTGAATTACAAATTTTGGATTGGAACTTTTGCTTTTCAGAAAAACTGTTTTCACAATTCTGTAATTATGAATTATGTAAAATTTGAGTCAAAACATTTCAAGGGTAATCTGAAGATTTTAGGCTTTCATCTAATAATTTAGCCGAATTTTAAATTTCAATTGCAATTTGGAATTATTGTGGTAAACTGATAACATTAATATTTCTGTAATTTCGATTCGTTTCATGATTTTAAGCTTTTACTTGCGAATTTTACAATTTTGAGTTCTTATTTAACTAAACACAAATTTCAGGGTGGAAATTCAGCTTCTATTCAAATTTTGATTACGAGAAAGCGTCGATGGATTATGTCATGCTTTCTGTGTTTTTATGTGTGATTTACATAAAATATTGGAAATTTGTGTTGAGTCCGAGTCTGCGTTTCGGATCAGATCTGACCGTAACCTACCCCTCCGTTTCGTAATCGCGCAGTTTTGTTTTGACTGTCGTGAGGGTGTGATGTCTTGTAGATCAATTTAGTTTGAAATTACGTTATGTTTTGTTGGAAACACGTGATTTTTCTTTTGTAAATGTAATCAATGCTTGAATATGAAGTGCACTTCTCGTATCGCGAGTGTTTATATTATGTGTGTTATTTTAACAGAGTTTGTTGGTGAGTTTTATTTTGTTGCTGCACTTTGCTTTTGTTTTAAATAATTTGGAAAACTTTAAAATTGCAAAAATGTTGATGTAAAAATAAAATATTTTAATTTAAAAACTGCAAGGAATATTTTGTGCTTTTAAGCAAAGGAGGCGTGAAGGTTAAAATAACCGCAGAGTAAAACCCTGTTCGTTTTATTTTATTGACAAGATTTGCTTCTTCAGCGTTTTAAAAAAGGTTTGCCCTTTTAAAAAATGTAAGTAAAGGAATTTTGAGGAAATTTCGCTTGATATTTTAATTTTTATCTCTAAATTGTCAATTGCGGTTATTACTTAATGTATTTACGCGAATAGATCCGTTTATTTAACACTAGGTCGTTGCTTATCTATAAACCCAGAAATGATTATATCTGTAATTTTTAAAGTACATAAACGTCAACCGGCTAGAAATAGAATTTTTAAAAAATACTGTAAGGTATAATCTACGCTTTAACTTGGTTAAATATTCTAAATGCGGGTAACATTTTTGAAATATCTCGGGATGAAATTCAATTATCTAACTTTGATTGTTTAAAACTTTAACTTCAAAGACCTTAAACCTTATAATAAGGAAATTTAAAAATAACGCAATCAAAGTTCCAAGAGTTATGTTTTGTAATTTACTTTTAAACTAGTTTTAAACAAATTAGTTGGGCTTTCCTTTCTTCCCTGTCACTTTCTAATTCGTAAAATCCCCAAGCCCAAAATTATCTTCTTTACTTTTTAATTTTTCATACGCTTTTCTATATCTCTTCTTTCTATTTTTATGGCTTTAATTCAGTTTATCCTGGACTTTTTTTATCCTGTGGTTTTCAGTTCACTTTCTCCTTAATCTTCCTGTTCTCATTGTCGATACCAAGCGAACCGTCTATGTTCGCTTTTTTTAATTGTGTTATCTTGACCATTCGTCCGTTTCTAATAATGACTGTTTTCCTGAAATTAATTTTTTGACGTTTTTCAAATCCTGGGATCGTTACCAATCGGTAGCGTTAGTAATCGCCTTTTCTCCGCGAGTTTGCTACGTTTAAACTAACTTTTACAAAAATAATTTTAGCATAAAAATTCGAGTGGAGTTTTGAGCTAAATAAAAGTTGTAACTTTTGGAATTAAAAAATGACGTTAGTTCTGAGCAAATATAGATTACTTTTGATTTATAAAGATACTTTGTAGATTTTCATATCAGGTGTAAGGTAAATGTACCGGTAATTGACACTATTAGAGCATTTTTTTATTTGATGAAGCTGTAGCAATATAAAATAAACCTTAAGGGACTGATTCTTATATCAGTCGCTTCCTTACACTACGGAGAATCATTCTAATCCAATGATTTACAGAAAAGGTACCTACTTAAAAAAATATTATTTGCAAATTTTTGGAAAACACGACCCTTGTACCAGTAATTGTCAATTAAAAAATTAGACTGCACCAGTAATTAACACGCCAATAACTGACTTTTGAAAATTAGTATTTTAGGAAAAACAATACTTTAAACTCGAAATATTTTTAATACTGGTCTTTCCCAGTTACAAGTAGTTAATGATGAAAAATAAAACATAATCATTGATGCAATAACTTTCAGAAATAGCGAGTTCACAATGTTCAGTGTGCGCTTCTAATAAATTTTCCAGTTCACCTCCAGAACTGTCAGCCAAATCCATGATTTCATCTAGATCATCTTCAGAGCTGCTGTCGTCATAGTAAGCTGCATCTTTTTTCTCTCTGTGTTTTGAGTTTGCCTCTTCATTTTTGGTTTGTTTTTTCAAAAGCCTTGCTTTATTTCGTTTCACCTGTTTCTCAAGTCCTTTTTTCCTTTCTTCTTTTTCTGCAAGCAATTTTGCTTTTTCAGCCTCTTCATTCCTATGGTATTGCTGCCATTTTTCAGAAGTTATAGCAGACGGAATCTTTTCTTTTTTCTTCCTCTTTTTGTTTGAATAATCTTCTTCCGGCCAGAATAATACACGTTTATTAAAGGATGATGGGATTACGTCTTTCAATGAAGAAACTTTAGCAAGTGGCGAAGACTGCAGTGAAGTAGCCAAAATTTCATTTTGAGTTGTTTTGGCTTTTTTTGTTGTCGGTGTTGTAACATAATTTTGTATCGCAGGTGTATTTTCTGATAATTTAAAATGGTCATTGGAGGTACTAACTGGCCCTCTGCATTAGCTGTCAAAAGTACAGTCAAATTCTCCTTTTCGTCATTACTACCAGCAAAGTATACATCTTTTTCGCTCTTTCTTGTCAATATATGACCACCTTTGGTTAATAAGAAGAACGCACTTCGATCTGCGTTGAATACTCGCCTTCCATCTTCTGTTACTTTTAGTAAATCCTTTGTCTTCAAATAGTTTTCATTTCAGAAAACCAGGAACGGATTTACATTTCGGTCACATTTTCTCTGGATACAGTTAAATTTTGAGCAATTCTTTGCCTCAATTGAGGATGCTGCTTAGCGAAGGGATCAAACCATTTTCTTCCTGGTCGATCATTGGTAAATGGGTTGCTTCGTTTCTGATCCTTTAAAAGCTTTTGTACACTATCTGCCAGCTGGACTTTGATGACAGGAAAATGTTTATCCGAAAGTTCAAAAATCAATTCACCTAAAAGTTGTTCTTCTGGAGGTGAGAGCACAGTTTTTGGTCCTTGTCTGCAATTTATAGGAAGCTTTCCCTTTACTTTGTACATTAGAGTTATTCGCGGGACTCCAAAATGTTTTGCTACTGCAGCACAACTCTGCCCTTTCTTCACTGCCATTACAGCCTTCTCCATGTCATCTTTGCTATAATTTTATCGTGGAGGCATATCTATAGTAAAACGTGTAGGTTCCAGTAATTGACACAAACAGTTCCTAATATTGACATACATGTCAATTACTGGAACCATACTTGCAAAGTCCTCAATATTTTAAGGAAATCTATGTTAAGTATTACAATGCTTTAAAATTTAAAAGCTGAGCAAATTTGAGAATACTGGCTGTGCTCCAGTAATTGACAAGGGATGTCAATTAGTGGCACACTTAAAGAATTTGGTGAACCAGTAATTAACACCCTTCGTGTCCATATTTCCTACCAAATAAATCTAACATTATGCCTTCATATCACTTTTAATAACATCATTACTCTTCATGTTAGAATAACAAGCAGTCACTGCAATTGGATAAAAACAGTTTAAATATATGTCTTAAAAAATCACCTACCTTAAGATTTTGAGCAAGAAACCATTGAAAAACGCGACACATACATCACAAGAGTCAAATTCAACTGCTGTACTGTACCTGCTGTGTTAAGTTAAAACTATCAGGTGTTTGTCAGTGTTACTAATAGGACTGAATAATAATTTCCCTACTGTGTCGTCTTGAAAGAACTACAATTTATCTTAATTTTCTCAAGTGACCCAAAATGTGCCAATTACTGGTACACTGTCAATTATCGGTACACTTACCTTATATTTATTGCCGAGGACATCTGGAAAAACAGGAAAAGAACTTGAAGAAGTCTACTTGGTTTAACGATAAATGTGAAGATCGGAATGAAACATTTAAAACTAAATCAGTCATCTTCGTTATTACCGTCCATCAGTCATAAGTCAGCTGTCTTTTAGGAAAGGCAGGACCACTATTCTTCTTCCTTCATTTATCTAGAAATTTGAGGTCTGCTTTCTTTTAAAATTTTGTCATTATTTTATGAATAAATCCATGTTCTTATTCACCGAATAATTGATTTCCTGAAGCTATCATTTATTGTCGTTGTCTTCTTATATTTTTTATTATAATTTTCTACTTTTTCTTTTCTCTTGCTCGACTTTCTATTCTACTTCGTCTTCTTCTTCGTCCTATTATTTATTATTTATTTTTATTATTACTATTATCATTTTTTAGAATTAATTCTTTGGTTACTCGTTTTGTTCTTTTCTAATTCTTTTGATTGTTATTATTTCTCATTTCATCGTCCTGTTAGGACTGTTTAGAAATTTTCATAAGCTCATCGGATGATTATCAGTACTACAACAATACTATATTTTAATTACAACAGTTTTATCGTTGATTTATGTTAGTCATATGAATTAAAAATTGAATACGAAAATTGTTTTCTGAATTATCAGCACTACTTATTTCCCGATCGGAAACATAACCACGAGTTTAAACTTAACGATCGCGTGACGTAGATTTTCAATGTTGCGGTAATTCCAGAAAATTTATTATGTATCATAAAGCCGGCATTTGAACATCGCAAGGATATAAAAATAGGAAAATTGTGGTTAAAAGCCAATGCCAGGTTAGATGAGTTCCTCTTTTATACTGAATTTTTCTTATTTACTGTATTTTAATAATTTAAAAAAGCTTTGATGTTTCGAATATCATACTAGTTTTCTTATAATTTTCCTAGACGTCTGCAACCTTAACGAAATTCTGGACGGTTGCTTTTTGTTAGTTCCTTTTTCAAGGAAAATATAAGACTGCAACTCTAAGGCATAGTAAACATTTTTAGTAGCCTTATTTCGATGTAAGATTCAGTAAGATTAACTCATGCGTGACCCTTGATACTGAAGTTTCTTTTTACCAGGTGGTTATTTTCATTTAAAAACCAACCAGGTAGTGTTGTTTATTTATAATTTCCTAGGTTCCTCTTCTTCCCTAATTTGAGCTGCTACATTTTCTCTGCAACCAAACATTAAAAAATATATACAGTGTGGTACAAAAGTATGGAACAAATTCAATATCTACAGAAATAATTGTTTTTTGGAAAAACGCTCGGACAGGTATAGCGATTTAAATTACGGTGCATATTTTAAGAGGAATCGAATTTTTTTGCGACACTCATTTTTCTGCGGTGACGTTATCGCCCTTTTTTTTAAATAGGAACTTGCATATTTGACAATTGCAGTAGATAGTCCTTTTTTTCTCTTTCTAACCGTGCAAAAGTTGTATACCCTCAAATAAGATTTTTTTTTGAGGAAATTGTCAAAATAGTTTTACGTCCAGTAGGCCTGGTACAATGGTACATTTCTAAACAATAACTACAGTAAATGTTCGAACTGACGGCCATTAACCTCTTGGCAATACCCCAATCGAAAAATAAATTCTTGCAGTACACTACGAATTGTTTCTGGTGTGATTCTGCGTATTTCTTCTCGGATTCGCAGCTTCAGCTCTTCTAAATCCCGAGGTTTTCTTATGTACACTTTACTTTTTAGGTAACCCCATAAAAAGAAATCAAGCGGCGTTAGATCTGGAGATCCAGGAGGCCACTCTATAGCACCTCGTCTGCCAATCCATCTGTTTGGGAAGATTTGGTTCAGATACTGACGCACTGTAGCTGCATAATGCGGAGGAGCCCCATCTTGTTGATACCAAAGATGAACATTCGGAATATCGGGGTCTTCTTCATTCGGAAACAACACTGATAATGCAGGAACAAGTTCGTTTCGCAAAAATTCCAAATATCGTTCACCATTTAGTGTGTTTTCGAAAAAGAACGGTCCTAAGATTTGGTCTCCAGCAATTCCTGCCCATACATTAATCTTTCGGGGGTATTGAGAATGTGCCTCATGCAT
Source organism: Melanotus villosus (assembly GCA_963082815.1). Classification (NCBI taxonomy): domain Eukaryota; kingdom Metazoa; phylum Arthropoda; class Insecta; order Coleoptera; family Elateridae; genus Melanotus; species Melanotus villosus. Next base: position 19,230,489 of record OY720427.1, read on the forward strand.
CCAATGGGGGTTTTCCGCAGCCCAGTAGCGACAGTTTTGCCTGTTCACAGTCCGGTTCAAACAAAAAGTAGCTTCGTCGGAAAAAACTACGTGTCTAACAAACATTGGATTAGCATTGCAGATCCCCATCATGTTTTCACAAAACTCTTGCCTGCGATCATAGTCATCATCAGACAGCTCTTGTACCAACTGTATTTTGTATGGGTGGAATTTTTGTTTTTTTAATATACGCAATGCTGTAACATGGCTCATGTCATGATGTCTTCCACACTGACGACTTGAGGTGTGAGGATTTTCTTGGATTTGTAATAAAACGTTAAGTTGTGCGTCTGCTGCCACTACAGGGCGCCCAGCTTTGGGTAAATCTCTAACATGACCCACTTCATGAAACTTTCTCTCAATTTTACTAACCGTTGATCTTGTAATGGGTGGACGGTGTGGGTGAATTTCATTGAATAATCGGCAGACTTCTTCTTGAGTTCTGCTCCTGTCGCCACATCCAATCATAATTAATATCTCAATTCTCTCTGTTTCTGTAAGATGCATAATCTTGCTGCTTAATATCTACACTAAGTCGAAATAATTTGACACTTTGATTGAAAGTTAGCTCAAATAAAAAAAAAGTATCGAGTTCTAGATGCTTTTGCTGTTGTTGACAAGCCTACTGGACGTAAAACTATTTTGGCAATTTTCTCAAAAAAAAATCTTATGTGAGGGTATAAAACTTTTGCACGGTTAGAAAGAGAAAAAAAAGGACTATCTACTGCAATTGTCAAATATGCAAGTTCCTATTTAAAAAAAGGGCGATAACGTCACCGTAGAAAAATGACTGTCGCAAAAAAAATTCGATTCCTCTTAAAATATGCACCGTAATTAAATCGCTATACCTGTCCGAGCGTTTTGCCAAAAAACAATTATTTCAGGAGGTATTGAATTTGTTCCATACTTTTATACCACACTGTATATATAGTTCAACCAACCAAGCGTTTTATTATTTATTTCTGAACAACACGTTTTGCTAAAAGAGGTGAGTAATTATCCAACGTGTGGATTAAATTCTAGCTCCTCTTCTGTAATTTAATTTTTACTCTCAAACTTTCTTTTTTCGCCTTTCCATACTTGTGTCTTCGTTTAATTTTGCTGAAGAGGTTTGATTTCGAGGATATTATAATTGACCCACGAACAAACCTATAACTGTTTGCTGTTTTAGTCCTGAAACTTTTTCGTTTACATTCAAGTTTATATCTTTTTTTTTTCATCTTTCGGTTTTCTATCTGCTCCTATTCTTATGCGGTTTCAATTTAAGCATCTTATTTTTCTTTTTTAATATCTAGCGTTTTAATTGCCTGTTACAAAAATATGTTGGACATTCGTAATATTTAATTAACGCATGTTTTCGTGTTGATGGAAAAGCTGTAATCCGTTTTCTAAGTGGAAGCAACTTAGAGAAACTTCTTCGTGGAAATAATAAGTTGGCGTTCGTTTATAGAGGAGTTCGGCAGAAGGTTTAGAAAGTCTGATAAAAACGGAAGGGCGAAAAATGAAACTTTTCTGAAGAAAATTGAGCTTGACGGGACATACAAAAAAAATAATAACTAGAAAGAATAAAGTCTAACAGCGACTAAGTTTCTTCACTTTTATTTGGAAAAGTTTATTAATTATTTTCTTTTTATTCTCTAAAAAATTGACCTGTTAATCATAACTATTATAATTTAGAATTTGGTTTCGTTTGTTTAATTAATTTGGCGAAATATTGTATTCATTATAGTATAATAGAAATAATTTTTCGTTAGTTTTTATTGGAGCGTTAAATAATAATATGTAATCATGTAATGTCGCGTAAGTAAACTAAGTTAGTTAAATGTATATTTGATAAACTAGCAACATGAAATGTAACCAAAAATAAACCACTATCATAAATATGCATGTTTCCACAAGTATACATATACAGTGTAAATTAGGGTCAGTTTGAATCGATAGAAAGGAAATGAAAATGTGTACAAGAAACGAGTTTATTATTTTTTATTATGATTAGTGTTTTTATTCAATATATTTACCTCTTCGTATGTGCGTCATTGAACACTAAACACATTAGCTTTTATTTCAGTTTGTTTCTGTAAAAGAATTTCTAAACCTAAACAAAACTTGCACGATTAATAAATAAGTGATGTTGTTAAATATTCATTCGAGGTCGTACTTGACTTTGTTCACAGATAATTATAGTTGAAACTTTAATACAAGGGGAAAACGATATATGACCGTCCGAAAAACCCTTTTAAATCTTTGCACATCGCGTGCATTATTTTTCGTTAACTTCTTAACAAGTTTTTGTAGTTTAGCTAAAAAGATTTGTATCACCCTATGTGTGTAAAATCGCAAGAGACACCCTATTATGTCGGTTTTCGACTCCATTTCTTTATTCTTACGTTCAGCAACAGGATTTAGCTCCTTTTCTTAAATGGAGATCATTTCTTTCTTCCTGCCCACGTTCGCTTTCTTTTAGAGGTTCTCGTTTTGTTTATTGTGTCGAAACCTTTTACAGATTATAACGTTCGGTAACACCTAGTTAGTTTGTATTTGTATTTTTCGACAAACCCAGCCTTATTTTTATTTTCAGAAAACAATCAACTTCAATTTCTTAACGTAATGGGAAAATTCCGAAACCCGATTGTATCTACAATTTACTTCCATTAGCGCTAGTCCTGAACTATAATCTATAAATCTAAATTTCCAGTTAATATTTATTCTGCAGATTTATTTTACTGATTATGTTATTTTTGGAATTATTTAATTTCGATAACCTTTGTCGAAATAAATGTCTTACAGGAAACAGTAGATTACTAAATCTAAAACTATAATTTAGAACTCATAATTACGGTGTTAATAACCTTCTTCGCCTTTGCTTCCGTACGTATACCTAGGTAGATTCAGGCTAATCAAGATAAATGCTTTGTCTACAATCCACGAGGTGGTGATGAATATGCGAGCCTTGGAGATTAAATCTGAGACTAACCTTTTCGCTATTATCAAAGTATTGTTTTGTAGAAAAATCCCTTTCTCGTACTGACTTGATTTATCCATATTTGTTACAAAAGTAGTCTTAGTTTCAGATTTAGGAATGTTACAGTCACATTGTGTGAATTTATGTCTTCTAAAGTTAACCACTTTCGATTTTTGGAGAAAATCGAAGATATTTAGGTGCTGAAATTTTGTTCATAAAAGAAAGGAAGTTTGAAAAGAACGTTTGGAGCTTATTATTGCGGTTGGATTAGTCCAAAGTTTAGTGTTTATTTTTTTACTATTATTAGATCTTATTTTGTAGTATTGTTATTAAGTTAACTTCAGAATTTGCTTTCACAATATTGTAACAAGATGCGTCATCAGTCACGTAAAGCAGGTGCGAGATCACATGCATCATCCGCTACTAGAATTTTCTACTGCATCTAGAAGCCCGTAGAGCTTACTAGATTGAAGGCTTGCCTATACAGTGATGGGCAAATGTGTGAAACCAAGTAAATATCTCTGGAGTTTTTAGAGATATCGAAATGAAATTTGGTAGGTAGATATTACAGTAAATTGTGTATTTGCGTTGAATCTTTTTAACAATTTTGAGCTTCCGGTTTGACCGGAAGTAATGCCGATTTTAAAGTTTGTAATGGAACACCCTGTATATTATTTTAATTTGGAATAGAACATTTTATTACGATTAAAATAATAATTTCAGAGATATTTTTACTTTTTCATTACAAACGGCTAAATTATTTGTTTTCGATTCGATCTAGTGTACTGGGCAAACGCTTTGACAAACAAAAACAAATAAAGACAAAAAGTATCAAACTGTAATTTCGTTAGAGGTAATATTTACAATAAATTCTCAAAGTGACCTAAATTTTGATTAGAACACATTTGCAGCTTTGACAGAAAGGACCTAGTTACGTCTTGTAACATCTCAATGGAAACTGTGTCAAAAGCATGTATTATACGTTGCCTCATATCGTCTGCTATAGTTGGAGGTGTCTGGTACACAATATTTTTTATGTGCCCCCATAGAAAAAAATCAAGTTTCGTCAAATCTGGCGATCTAGGTGGCCAACTAATGGGACCACCGCGGCCGATCCATCGACCTTCGAATTCTTGATTCAAATATCGTCGGACATCTAGTGCAAAATGTGCTGGAGCACCGTCGTGCTGGAGCCACATATTTTCCCTTAGAACTGGAGGAACGTTTTGCAGAAGCTGAGCCAAGTCATATTGCGAGAAATTCAAATATTGTGCACCATTTAGATGTCCATGAAAGAAATGTGGTCCAATTATAAAGTTGACCATAATATTTCTTTCACGGACATCTAAATGGTGCAATTATAAAGTTGACCATAATACCACTCCAAACATTTACAGTCCATTGTCTCTACTTATCAACCGCTCTTCCTATTCTTGGGTTTTCTGTTGCATAATTATGAAGATTATGACGGTTTGGGCTAACACTCTGAGTAAAGGTCGATTCGTCAGTAAATAATACTTTTTGGAAGAAGTTAGGTGTTATCCTTTCAATTTCTAATCCCCATTCGCAAAATGTCCTTCTAGTCTTTAAATCAGGCCCCAACAGTTCTTGATAAAAGGATATACTGTAGTCATAATATTTATTATTTTTTAAAATCTTGCTAACAGTAGATCGTGGTACATTCGTTTCTGTTGATATTTTGGTCGAACTAGTAGAGGGCTCCTCAATTACTGATAACAAGACTTTCAATTTATCTTCGTCACTTGTCCTCTTTCTCCGTTCACACTTTTCATAACTCACATTTCCTGTTCTAATGATCTTTCCTTAAGTCTTTCCAAACTTGTAACTGAAGGTTGTCTTCTGTCAAGATATCTTTGCGCATAAATTCGCTGAGTTAATACACAATTTTGTTGGGCAGATCCCATAATGAAAATCATGCCAAAGAGTTCGTTTCTTTCAAATTGCATATTGACTTAACTAAAAACCGTAATAATAATATGTGACAAACAACAAATGTGCAAGAAAACTACGTACCCACTAATCCAATCAATAAATAATACAATGACAATATTAAAGACAGAAACTTAAGAAATCACTAATACAACACCTAATTAGCAACAATAAGTAAGATTTGAACATTTGACACTTTTTGTCTTTATTTGTTTTAGTTTGTCAAAGCGTTTGCCCAGTACACTAGATCAAATCGAAAACAAATAATTTATAGCGCTTTGTAATGAAAAAGTAAAAATATCTCTGAAATTATTGGGTTTGGATATAGGACATTATTAACAAAAATTAAGCGCAATTAACGCGTCATTCCAAAAATTTAATAATATACAGGGCGTTCCATTTGAAAAAATTCAGTAAACGCTCTTTGACAATCGCCAAATTGACTGCATAGTAACAAATACCCTGTATAATAAAATTAATGTTTGATTATTTTGTAGGTTCAACACATCCCTTGGGTGCATACTTACCAAATAATTTTGTCTTAGCTAATCGTAATACTCTCGCATGGAATTAGTATGGTAAACCTTGTCGCGACCATTTTTTTTAAATTTTCGTTAATAACTCAACAATGCGTCATCCAAAATCAAAAACCCAGACAATTTAAAGCAGATTAGAAAAAACAAAAAATATACAGTGTTTCATTTAAAAAAAATATTCTCGAATGTGCCCCGCTTTAGGGCGACACCCTGTATAATTCAAATTATTTTTTTAAATGTGCGTTTTTTGTTACTGTGCCACTTTTTATAAAATAAATTCCTCCAGTTTTATTTAATAAAGCCTATATTGGACTTTGGCGCACTAATGAGCAACCCTGTATATTGTTGTGTAATTTAAACTCGTAACATTATAAAATAGTATTAATTTATTACAATTTAACACATGCACAAATTACATTAAAATTTGACATTTACGATACAATATTTTACACTTACAAATTACAGAAATGAAATATTAAGATGCATTTTATTTAATAATATAGAGTATATGTATACAGGGTGACATTGAAAAAACTGCCATGCATAGTACCACGCGATAGAGGACCATAAAATAATAAAAAAAGTTCTTATACGCTAATGTCCGATCGCCTTTTGTTTTCAAGATACAGGATGTTAAAAGTTTGTTAGAAAATTTAATTTTTTTTTTAAAACTACAATGCATAGTACCACGCGATAGAGGACCATAAAATAATAAAAAAAAGTTCTTATACGCTAATGTCCGATCGCCTTTTGTTTTCAAGATACAGGATGTTAAAATTTGTTAGAAAATTTAATTTTTTTTTAAACTACAATGCATAGTACCATGCGATAGAGGACCATAAAATAATAAAAAAAGTTCTTATACGCTAATGTCCGATCGCCTTTTGTTTTCAAGATACAGGATGTTAAAGGTTTGTTAGAAAATTTAAACTTTTAACATCTTGTATCTTGAAAACAAAAGGCGATCGGACATTAGCGTATAAGAACTTTTTTTATTATTTTATGGTCCTCTATCGCGTGGTACTATGCATTGTAGTTATTAAAAAAAAATTAAATTTTCTAACAAACTTTTAACATCCTGTATCTTGAAAACAAGAGGCGATCGGACATTAGCGTATAAGAACTTTTTTTATTATTTTATGGTCCTCTATCGCGTGGTACTATGCATTGTAGTTTAAAAAAAATATATAAATTTTCTAACAAACTTTTAACATCCTGTATCTTGAAAGCAAAAGGCGATCGGACATTAGCGTATAAGAACTTTTTTTATTATTTTATGGTCCTCTATCGCGTGGTACTATGCATGGCAGTTTTTTCAATGTCACCCTGTATATACATATATAATTTGTGATGGCAATAAAGTCGATTACTATTATTATTATTATTATTATATTATGGCAGTTCACAGTTATGCCCTTTGGCCTATGCAATACTCCGGCCACCTTCGAGCGCCTGATGGAGACCATTTTGAGGGGATTATACTGGAAAACCTGCCTGGTGTATCTGGACGACATGATTGTAGTTGGCAAGTCATTTGAAGAACACCTGACAAATCTAAAAGAAGTGTTACAAAGACTTCGTGGGGCCAATTTGAAATTGAGTCCGAAAAAGTTCCACATATTTAGAAAATAAGTTAACTATCTTGGACATGTTGTATCACGAAATGGAGTAGCAGCCGACCCTGATAAAATCCGAGCGGTGCAAGAATGACCAACACCAAGGGATAAACACCAAGTGCGAAGTTTCCTTGGATTATGCACCTACTACAGACGTTTTGTTCCGGGATTCGCCAATATAGCGAAACCGCTGACAAGGCTGACGGAAGACGGGCGCGAATACATCTGGAGCGAAGACTGAGAGACAGCTTTTCAACAACTGAAACGTGCTCTAGTGGCAGCACTGATATTAAACTACCCACGGATGGATGGAAAGTTTATACTCGATACGGATGCGAGTAATCTAACCACTGGAAGTGTTCTTTCCCAAATACAAGATGGACATGAAAAGGGTATCGGCTATTTTAGCAAGGTCGTATCGAAAGCCGAAAGAAATTATTGCCTAACCAGGAAAGAGTTGCTGGCTGTCGGCAAGTCCGTAGAATACTTCTACAAGTACTTGTACGGACGGCAGTTTTTGCTGAGGACAGACCATGCCGCGTTAAAATGGCTTTTGCAGTTCCGTAATCCGGAAGGACAAGTCTCAAGATGGATTGAACTGCTGCAAGGGTACGACCTTGATACGGAACATCGTGCGCGTACTAGTCATCGAAATGCCGATGCCCTTTCAAGAAGGCAATGTCCAGCAGACTGTCCTCACTGCTCGGGACTAGAAGAAAAGATTTGCCATGTATCCAGGACCACCATTATCAATGACCATTGGTTACCTGAAGAGTTGCAACGAGAGCAAGAGGAAGATCCCGAGCTGAAAATGGTACTTGAATGGAAACGGATGGGTGAAAGACCCACCTGACAGGGAATCAACCCTTCTAATAGAACCCTGAAGGCGTATTGGACCCAGTGTGACTCTTTGAAGATAGAAAACGGACTTCTGAAACGAGAACTGGAAAACGAGGATGGAACTACCGTCAGGCTTCAGCTCGTAGTGCCGAGAGGCCGAGTGTCCGAAGTGCTTAGACATCTTCACGATGGCACCTCAGGAGGACATTATGGTGTGAAAAAGACTCTCGAGAAAGTTAGAGAAAGATTCTATTGGGTTAACTGCAAAGAAGACGTTAAGGACTGGTGTCGCAAGTGCGAGCTGTGTGCCGCAGGTAATGGACCGCTAAGAAAACGAAGGGCACCCATGAGACAATACAACGTGGGTAATCCCTTAGAGAGAGTGGCCATAGACATTGCTGGACCGTTTCCCGAGACTGATACGGAAAATAAGTATATCCTGGTAGCAATGGATTATTTCACTAAATGGACGGAAGCATATGCACTACCAAATCAGGAAGCCGTGACGGTCGCCGAAGTGCTAGTTAAGGAGTTATTCAGCCGCTTTGGTATACCCTTGGAACTAAAGGGAGTTCAAAAATGTGTGAGGTCAAGTTGCCTTTGAAAATTTGTTTTCAAATATGTCATTCATAATATGTTACAGTAGCACGACGTAACCCCACTTTTAATTAAAAAATTTGACATTTCAAATAAACTTTATTATCTAAAATTGGTTGTATTATTATAACACATGGGTAAAATGTCCACCACCTTCCTCATAACATTTTAAAATTCGTCGTCTAATTGACTGTGACACATTGCTGAGCATTTCTTTCTCTAATTTTCTCCTTGAGCTCTTCCAAATCGTTAATTGGAGTAGGAAATATAGTGTTCTTAAGGTAAGGCCACAAAAAGAAATTACATGGAGTAATATCAAACGATCTTGGAGTGCTCTCGTTTTCAGTATTAAGACTCATTATTCGATTACCAAAAAATTCACGCAGTAGTTCCAGTGTATCACGTGTATAATGCGGAGTAGCCCCCTCCTGTTGGGAGTAGCCCGCTTGTAACACATCATCATGTAATTCATGGAAAAATGGTTCCAAGATCTGTTGGCGATAACGTTCAGCCGCCAAAGTGCCTTAAAACAATTTATAAAATTTTACTTTCCTAATAGTCGCAATGCATTAACTAATTACTTACCTTGAAAAAATATTGGACCAATTATTCTTCTCTGGCTAATTGCCGCCCAAACACCAATTTTGTCAGGATGCAATGTAGTCTCGACTAATTCATGCGGATTTTCGCCACACCAAATCCTCATATTTTGTGAGTTTATGTAACCCGTCCTATAGAACCAAGATTCGTCCGTAAAGAAGACATTACGCAGGGAGTCAGCCTGATTAAACGTATCGAAACCATCTACAAAAATTCAACGTGCGAGGAATATCGACGGGTAATAACTCCTGCACCGAAGTTATTCTGTATGGATGTAAATTCAGTTCCTTATGCTATATCGAGTGGCACGTTCCCACAGAGAGATCCACTTTTTGTGCTAAGTGTCTAATTGGGGTCCTAGGTTGTTCCTCCATAATTTTCCTAGCTGTCTCGACAACTTCCGCAGTACGTTTCGGCGGTCGACCGCTGCTATTTTTTTTTATAACGCTACCACTTTCACGGAACAGTTTAATGCATCTATTTAGCGTGCACTTAAAATGATTTTCATCCATAATAGCATCAGGGAACATTTCTGATAATTCTTGTCGACAATCATCAACCGAATATACCCAACGACCGTCAATTTTAGAACCATTTCGAAAATAACTCTCAACGAGGAAGGCTTTTTGTTCTGTAGTAGACACCATTTTATAAGAAAAAACTCAAATTTAGTTCTAAAAAGAACTTGTAACGAAATTAAAACGAACAACAACAACTATAACCTCGAAATTAGACGTTCAGAATGGCCGGTAAAGCAGATTTCGCACATCAGTTTGTGCAAGCTATGCAATGTACATAATAATTCACGACATACGTGACAATTTGCCATCGCCAACTTGACGATACACATTTTTGAACGCACGTTACATTCGGATCAAGGCCGCAATTTTGAATCTGCACTCTTCGGAAATGTTTGCCGCTTATTGAGCATCCGTAAGACTCGAACTACTCCGCTACACCCGCAGTCTGATGGAATGGTGGAGCGAATGAACCAAACCATGGGAAAATATTTGGCCAAAGTTGTATCTGACCATGAACGAGACTGGGATCAATACTTGCATCTGTTCTTGATGGCCAATCGCGCAGCAGTTCACGAAACCACTGGCCAAACACCGGCCTGTATAATGTTTGGACGCGAACTGCGACTACTCTGCGACCTCGAATTTGGATGTCCTCCTGCAGAACAAGAGGTAGCAGGTGATGATTACGTGAGTAAATTAAAAATGAAGTTGAATGATATCCACGATCGGGCCCGCGGAAATACCCAGATTGCTAGCGACCGGATGAAGAATTCCTATGACGTAAGAACTCGAGAAGGCGGATTTCAGCCTAGAGATTTGGTTTGGCTATACAACCCGCAGAGGCGTCGTGGTTTATCACCGAAGCTACAACGAAATTGGGAAGGTCCGTATCAAGTGAAGAAACGAATAAACGACGTGATCTATCGCATTCAGAAGCTACCCAAAGGAAAACCAAAGGTGGTACATTCAAATCGTTTGGCACCATACGAGGGAAGTAATAGCAGAACGCTGGATGTTGAAGACGAGGTCAGAAGAATGGAGCCTGCAGGAAGCCGACCGACCTTTGAGGAATTCGTGTCGGCGTTTTCCGGAACAGGTAAAGCACGATTTGGAGTGACGACTGAAGTGCAGCAAGATCTCTTCAAGGTTCCTACTGACTACTCGATAGCTCACTGCATTTCCAAGGATCTTCGTTTGGGAAGGGGAATTGCGGTTGTATTTAAGAAGAAGTTTGGGCGACTAGACGAGCTCCAAAGACAGAACCCCCCGGTCGGCAAAACCTTACATCTCCCAGATCAAGAACGATTCGTTTAGTATTTTGTTACGAAGCAGTTCCATTACCAGAAACCGGATTATGTAGGGGATTTAAAGAAGGACCTGTTCGCTAAGGGCATTAAGAAGTTGGCAGTTCCCAAACTCGACTGTGGGCTGGATATGTTAGATTGGAGGATCGTACGAAATATACTGGAGGTCGTCTTCAAGGACTCCAATGTTGCCGTCCTGGTCTGCAGTTTTGATCTGAAGTCTATATTTAAACCAAAGAGGAGTGTAGACTGTTACTTCTACCGCAGTGGAACGTGCAGAAGAGGAGAACAATGCCGTTACCGTCATGACCCGTTCTTCAGGATTCAAGGGCCGAGACCTCTTCTGGGATAGAACAGACTTGAAGAGGGGGGCAATGTAACAAGATGCGTCATTAGTCACGTAAAGCAGGTGCGAGATCACATGCATCATCCGCTACTAGAATTTTCTACTGCATCTAGAAGCCCGTAGAGCTTACTAGATTGAAGGCGTGCCTATATAAGACGCAGCACTCTCTTAGCGAACTTAGTCTAATCTAGCCTAAAAAACGGTCGCGAATATGTACGTCGGAAGTTAATATAAATGTACGCGAATAGTTATAAATAAACAAACTGTACAAATAAATTAATTAGTGTTGCGGGTTAATATTAGTGTTTTGTATTAGAATTCATATTAGTGTTGTGTTTTAGTGTTAAGTTGTTATTTCATGTTTTTTCGTTATTTAATAATTTTAATATTTGTTAATAAATAATTCATACTACGAACTGATGTTTTAAATAAACGTTCTAAAACCGTTACAATATAAAAGTTTTGTAGGGAGATTTCGAAAAAGTTCAAGGACGTTTAAACCAGAAGGAAACTTGTAAATAACTTCTGGAAGAAATAGGTTTGTTAGTTGAAATTTAAAAAATAAAGAACGGAAACACTTGGAAGCATTTTCTGCAAATTTGAAAAATTATAGGAAGATTCCAATGAATTTTGTTACCGAAGATTTCTTGCAAGATATGTATTCTTGCTTTTAAATTTGCCAACAGAACATGTCCAGTTTTAAGAAATTTCTCTATGAGAAAATGAGAGTTATTTATTTCTCTCAAGCATATGGTAAAACGAATTTAAATAAGAAGTCGAGAGAAATTCCCAACGAACGCTCATAAATCCAATCATGTTTGAATAAATTTCATATGGAGATATAGCTATGGTCCAATTGTCCAAATGCCGAGTCATTTAATGCGCGTCATCAATAAATTTTATGACATCACAACTTAGTACATCTACATGAAGTTTCAAACGATTTACAAATTTTATAACCAAAATTTTCTGATGAAAAAGGTTTGCACTTTCGTTTTCTATCGCGATTTTAGCGATAAATAATAAATGGAATTCCATTCCATAAGGAATATAGCCGTTCAATTTGAACTCTTTTAATTCATTTCTTCAGGGTAGATTACTTCATTTTCCGTATTTCCTAATTTTCATAGTTTATTGTGTGTCTTAGCTAGGTTTACTATTGTTCTCCATTCTGCCCTGTTGTTAATTTTTTGCTGCCAGTTTGTTATACCTATTGTTCTCTGTTTTCTCCGAGTCTTTTTCGGTTTTCCTTTTCGTCTGTTGTACGTGGGCTTCCATTTTGTTAAGGACTTAATTATATTTTTATCTTCGCTTCTAAATATATGTCCATACCATTTCATCCTTTGACTTTTTATGAACTTCACTACATCTTCTCCTTCTAGATCTTCCAATATTTCTTGATTTCATCTGCTTCGTATTTCTTCTCGTATCTTTTTAGGTCCCAGTATTTTTAGCATTACTTTTCTTTCGAAGATTTTCAGTTGTTCCTCGTTATTCTTGGATAGAGCCATTATGCTGCGTATGTAGTTATGGGTCTTATAAGGTTATAAGCGTCCTATATATTCTTATTTTAGTTTTATTACTTAATTTTTTATTTTTTAGGGTCTTGGAGTTACTGTAATATGTCCTGTAACCCTCTTGTCTGCGCTTCTTAATGTTTTCCTTTCTGTCAAGTCTGTTATTTATTAACACTCTAAGATAATTGAAGCTGTCAATTTCTTCAAACACAAAGTCACCCATGTTTATATGCGTTTTATTACTACAAGTTTGTTTCGGGGTCCTCATATAGTTGGTTTTTGGCTGTTTACTTCCAATCCTATGTCGACTGCTAGTTCACTTAGTTATTTAGAAATGTTTATTAGACCCATTTTGGTTCTCGATATTAAAGCAACATCGTCAGCATAGGCAATCACTTGTGTTTTGTTTATATTTATCGTTCTTTTGCAGTTTATTTTACGATATAAGCTTTCCACTGCGATGTTAAAAAGTTCGGCTGATAGTGCATCGCCCTGTTTCACACCCCAACGAATCCTCATAAATCCAATCATGTTTGAATAAATTTCATATACACATATAACATGCTATCGAAAAAATTTCACCTAAAGTTGGCTATGAAACATGAAAACAAAAAATTAGGCATGTCGACTTTTAAGTCATACAAATGTCAGCTGTTGTTTTATAGGTTATGTGAGGTGTGTGAGGTTATGTCTGTTTTGCTGTCAGACATATAAAATGTCACTAATTCTATTAAACACAGAATTCAAATCTGACACCAAGAAAATGGAGGTCACATAACTCATCTACTTTAAAATAATTTTCCGTTAATAACATTTTTCTGTTCAATTTGTATTTAATTTTAGTCTTTAGAATAATTTAATCTGCTCTAATTTTTACCAGTTAGGCGTGGTTTTAGATTTAGTAGTTCTAATGGCTTAAGTTGTATGACCTTAGCAAAGACACGATTTATATTTTTCATGGCAAACTTTGAGGTGAAATTTTTTAGATCTCACGTTAGCTATGGCCCAAATGGCGAGGCGAGTTAGGTAATGAGCGTCATCAAGAAATTTTATGACATGACAACTTAGTACGTCTACATGAAGTTTCAAACGATTTACAAATTTTATAACCAAAATTTTCTGATGAAAAAGTTTCGCACTTTCGTTTTCTATCGCGATTTTAGCGATACTATAAATTAAAATAAAGAGATAGGGGTAGATAATAGTTGTTAAATAGAGATGATTCCGATTACACTATGGTAAATAACACACAACACGATCTGCCAAAACTTTGCAAGTCACCTATAAACACGTCAATTACTTGATTCGCCAGTTCAAGTATATAGCTATTTAGTTTGTGGTTGTCCGACGGAAAATGTTTACTTGAAACAGGTAACGTGTTTAGGGGATTTCAGTCAAAATTTCAGGGCATTCGAAAATGTTCCAAGATGTTTTGAGAAAATCTTACCAGTAATTTTTATTTTTGTTATCGATCGCTTGAAAAGCATTTTCAGCTAGTTAAACAACACGGGGGAACGAAAGCTTAATAACGATATAATTACAAAGAAATTTAAATGAAGTTTTTCTAAAAAATATTTGGAGCTGTCTAGGAAATTCAAGGGAGCTGCCTCAGATCAGGGTTATTGCGACAAATTTACCTAAAAAGTTATAAATAAATTTTTGTGTTTATACCGGGTGTCAATAAAATCTGGGGCACCCCTATTTTTTAAATTATATTTTAAGATATCAAAATGAAATTTGGTATATGTAATATACTCTTTAAATGGCATTTTTTGACATAGAACATACGTTTCTGTCACTTCCGATTTCGCCGAAATTACCCTCAATTTTGTTATTTTAAATAGAACACCCAGTATATTTATCCATTTTTGGAATTTACATTAAATTCTACGCATGTTATATCAACTTTGAAACATTTTGATGACAAAGTAAATACTTGCAGAAGAGTTGATTTATTAATCTAGGTTGCCATGACCTGCGTAAAATGGAAGTCAGGGTGCTACGACACTCAAAACAAATTATTTTCGCACCTCAACTGTAGCAAGTCTGTCACTTTTTTTGTGCATTTCATTTGTTTCACTTGTTTTGAAACTCAGTATCTAGATTGAGAGTGTTATTTCGAATTAAATTTTCATATTAATCCCGCGTTATTGGTATCAATAAAATCCTTGAAAAACGCTCGTGTTCAATATCCTAGTGTCCCACCCTAGTGCCATTTGAAAAAATAGAGTTATTCTCGAAAAAGCATTTTTTCCAACTTTAGGTCATTCTAATATAGCAACTAAAATAGTTAAAGTTCTAAAACAATTTCTCTGGAGTGTTGGGGCACCTTGACTTTCATTTTGCGTAAGTCATGGCACTCTAGATAAATTTCAGCAAAAATTTACCATGTCATCAAAATGTTTCGAATTTGATGCTATCATACGTGAAATTGAATGGAGATTTCAAAAATGTATAAATATACAGAGTGTTCCATTTAAAATAACAAAGTTGATATCAATTCCGGCGGAACCGGAAGTGATTTTTTTTCTGGAAAATTTTTTCTATGAATAGCAATAATTAAGATACACAAGATTAGAAAATTATTATTGTTGCATGGAGGATATAGTTAGTAATTGACGAAATAATTATTGCAAATAGAAATTGTTCCAATTAAGTCTGCGTTGTTTGTATTGATTCCCTTTAATAATATAAAATTTACAAACTACTTGTTTTGTAGTTTGTTTTCTCTAAACTAGAACCTTTTTAAAAATGAATAAGTGTTAATTTCACAACCTTCAGAGAATAATTTATTACCGGTTGCTCGTTGCGTGTTTGAGAGCAATGTTTTCGTTCGATTCAATTTAATATCTTAGTTTAAAGAAAGAGCGGATAATAGTAAAAGAAAAATTCAGTTTCTTATGTATTTATTTTTGATACTTTTGAATCTCTCCAAGATTTCTCATCATTTTTGTCGTTAGTAGAAGCAACATCAATTTTTCGGAAAATACAGATGTTTCAAGCAGATTTATTTTTCTTTTACTTTACTTCTTAGGTGCTCTGTCTTAATTTGAAGTTGCTTTATAATTTTATCCTTAAATTTTTTGTAATTTTGGGCGATGGGATTTTTGGTAGCCCAGAATTCGTTTCATTATTAGATAAATAATAAACCAAGATTAACAAAAACTATAACCATTTTTTTTATATCCTTTTGGTAGACTTAACAAATAAACCCAAAAACTTTAAAAATCGTTGTCGTAATTAAATAATTAATGGATTTTTGTAGAAAGTACTGACTAAACTCTTGTATTAGGTAGTATTATTAGTATTTTATCTTATCATGTGGGCTTCCATGTTTGTGTTGGGGTTGACCGACTCCACATCAGCTTTGCAAGCACTTCTACTTTGCGCTACTCTTCCCAATTCGTTGATCTTTAATATCCATCTTGTGCTAGGCCTTGCCCTTGTTAGGTTCTTACACGTTGCCCTTTGTTTAGTTTTTAAATATTTACCGTTGCCCATTTCTATGACGTATCTTAGTATGTTTACCTTGATCACTGATACGTTTTCTTCCTCTTCTTATTCCCCTTTGACCAATGTCCTGTAATTAACTATAACGTAGATGTTCTGCTCTAAGCCCTTTTGTATGTGTGGTAGGAGGTTAACATTACCCGTTAAAGAAAAGGAAAAACAAGTTCTACCTACAATATTACAATGGTTAAGATTGCCAAAGACATTGGTATGTCAAATGCGACGTGATCTCCGAAGTACGGAAGAGTGTAAAATAATATTTTCATTTTTCAAAATCTGTTTTATTTTCTTATTTGTTGTTCTCCTTCAAGCATTCACCTCCCATATAGGTCCAATATACATTAAGAAAATTGTAAATGTTCAAAGATATTAATGTCACAACAACATTTGCAACCAAAAGAGTGCTTAAATTAATGAAAAATGTCCGATCAGCTGGAAAAAGTAGAATGTTTCAATCGAGATGCTCAAATTCGGAGGATAGATGTTTACAAAAAAAGAGAATTCCAACAAATTGGAAAAATGAGGAAATTTTGTACTGTATCCTGCAGTAATGCATAAATGTGCAAAATACAACATTCCTCTACAAATGTGTTTCGTTAACTTTAAAAAGACAGTAAAATTGTTGGGGACCACAGCAAAGACGTAACAATAAAAAATATCTAGGAAACACCACCTCCAGTAGAAAAATAGGATAAACTCGAACAATTCCTATAAAAAGAGGGAACCCGATGTCCCCAAAGTTATTTACAACTGCGCTACCAAATACGTTTAAAAAATATGGGGCAGACATGGTATAAATTATAAAGGAAAATTATTCTTGTCACTTACAGTCTTTATTAGCAGTGATACTAACGAACCCAAAGACACGATAAAGCACTTTAATGCAGTTGCAAAAGTATTGCCCTACAGTGAAGTTGAATAAAACAAAATTCTTTCTAACAGTATATCAGGATCAAAGTTGTACTGCATGCTTTAGGTTTTAAAACATTTTAAAAACAAGGAAATACCGATTTGTATGATACAAACGGTATTAGACTTGTGCATATTTCCAGTCGTGACAAATGGATTACATACTATAACTTTAATAGAAGAAAGTTCTGAAACGCTGAAAATAACAGTGTGTCATAGAGAAATCTATGTTTGGGCTAAGACTTTTAGAAGGGGTCAGAAATATAATAATTAGAAACCAAAACGAATAGGGAATATGACAAGAAATGTTTCAAATCAAGTAATTCAATGGACACCTAGGGCATACAGAGGAAGCGTGGGAAGATCATCAAAAGATCGATGGATGACATGACGGTATTTGCAGGAAATTTATGGCATCAATCACATAAGACAAAGTAGCGTGGGTGACTTTAAGGGAGGCCTAGGTCTAGCAGTGGACGAACCAAGGTGAGGAAGAAGAAGAGTGACAATTTGTTTCAAAGAATTCTTAGAATAAAATGTTTCTATTTTTGTTCGTATCTAATTCTCCGAAGAGTAGTGTATAGTTTCATAGGTGTTGCAGGGCCTTGGTCTGTTTTGTAGTATTATTCTTATTCGGATTTCTTCTTCGAAATTATGAGTGATATTAATTATACAGTCAATACACAATATTTAACGAACAAGAGTGTTTGGAAATTACATTTATTTATAGGTATTAGTTGGTAACTCTGCATCTTCATCTTCAACCTTCTTTCCTCTTGCTGCATGTAGATCTTAGCCAAAGTCCTCGAAGTTGTTCCGTCATATAGAATTCTCATCCCATGTTTTCAATGGCTTTCCTAATAGCAACAACCCACTTTGTGGAGGTCGCCCACCACTTCGCTACATTTAATATGTTGAGTTCCGGCAACGTTTTATATTATAGTTCGGTGTTCTGTCCAATTTCATTTTAGTTGCGAAGTTTTTTCTTTATTACCACGTCAATACTTTTTATGAACATTTTACAAAAAAAAAAAACAAAAATACTTTTTAATACAACAATAACAAAATAAAAGTAAACTCATGCAGAATATGATATAAGTGTAGGTAATTTATAATCATAAATAGAAAATTTCATTTTAATAATAGTTATATCTAACAGAAAATAAAGTTAAAGATATACGATTTATAAATAATTGTTAATAGTGTCATACAATTTATTTGTACACCACGTAAACATAACAGTGATTTCGCGGATGCAGCACTTAAACGATTTCGTTGTTTTCGAATAATAAGACCAGCATTGGAAAACAATCGTACAGCTGGTACACTTGTAGCTGGGGTACATAAAAAATTCCGTGCCATTTTAGATAATGTTGGATATACATTCGAATGGTCTTTCCATCAAGATAATATTTCAATATTTTTATCTGCTCGCTTAGAATTTACATACATATTAATTATCAATTTCCTTCTTCCAATCATTTGTAACAGCTAAATTTTCACTTTCGTATAATGACGAAAAATCTATAGCATCGTCATGATTTTCAGCATTACATGTAGCAGGTTGAGGATTCATTGAACTTTTTTGTTGAATTTGGGGTGAAATACAATATTTTGATTTATAAATTTCTTCAAATTTTTCGACTGAAGTGTTTCTCATTTCTTTTCCCGAAGAAGTTAAATTAAATGTTTCAACTTTGGTCGGGGTCAAAAATTAGCACAACGCAATGAATCCAACTTGTCTTTTTATAATGCTTTAGTTTTAGTATATAGTTTGTCCCGTTCACTTTCATATGCTAGCAATAGTTTTTCGTCCACAAAATTCTTGTTTTCTTTATTATCCAGATTAAATATTTCTGTTTCTATTTTATCTAGAAGCATATTCATTCCAACAATAACCATTGTCAGTTACATAATATTCTCCCCCTAGAATGATGGACAGTGTTTTAAAATGTTTTAGTATTTTATACACTTCTTCCAGTAACTTCCAGTCATGATCTAATAATATTAAATTTTTTAAGAGAGAGACCGCCCCAGGTCTCGTCTCGTCTCGTCTCGTCTCGCGGCAACACTACCTGTTGTAATCGTCAACCCATATCGTTAGTGGTTGCTTTCGCTCAAATATATAAAATTTGAAACTAGCTTTACCGAAAGTGGGCAGTTTTCTGTAGGAAAGTTGGTCATTATTTTGATCCTTGTGATTGTTTTTTAACGTTGTAAAATGTCTAACATTTAGTCTAACTTACCTGGTACTAATGCGGTATTATTGGTAAATCGTAGATCGTTCAGTCTTTGCACCTAAATATTTATCCTATCTTTATCTCCCATTTTAATTCTAGATAGATATTCTCCAAGGTTAATGTACCTGTATATGGTCGCCTTCCTGGGCTGTACCTGTATAATTATGGTGTTTTCGGGTTTCGTTCCTATTCTTTCATTGTACTGTAAGTATTATATTACCCGGCTTCCGAACTCCTTGTTTAATCATTTGTATTAGGTACTTTTTGGTGATTCCATGTTTTCAGCTTATTCAGTAACTCTTCAAAATACTCTGTCTTATTCAACCTTATTACTGATTAACTCCCTGTTTTCTACTCAAGTTTAATATAAGTACCTAATTAAAATTAGAATTTTCTCAGACCGGTGAGGGCTTGTTGTCTTTACACACTCTAGAAAGAAGCGTATTCTGTGTACCTTTATGTTTGTGTTAGAAGTATAAGGTTTAATTATCCTAAAGCATTTTCTGCGTCATAATGCGTTTGTTTCTCCTAATTAAAGCGTACGTCATACTTGGAATAAATATGAGGAGTGTCTATTATGTAAAAAACGAATTCGTACCCTCATTTCCCTACCGTTTAATGATGTCAGTTCAAATTATAACGTAACAAATGTTCACGTTTATAGATACAATCGATTTCCGTAATTTTCTATATTAAACCGTAAGCGTCTCATTTTATAACCTAAAAAATTCGACTGTAATCGGCCTATATTTGCTTGTACGTTGCTTTTATCGATACATTTCATCATTTCGGTCGGGAAAGGAAAATGTCGTGTACACTATATTCTTTTTTGTCGTTGTTTTTGCGGATATTAGTATCATTGCTTTCGTTAAAGGATATTCCTGCAAAACCAATTCATTTCCATTTTCTCGAGTTGCTCCAATACACCCTAAATGCGAGGGGAATTACTTCTATTGTACCATTCTTGATTGTCTGCATTTACATTTAATGAGGCAATTTTTTCTTTTTATTACCGAAGTTTCGCCCTCGGAACTATTTTGTTTCGTTTCGTTGAATGATTCTTTTTTGTTGGCCCGTTTTCTATGCGGAATTTTGATTAATAAAATTAAGGTTTTCCCACATGCTAGAATATGAAAAACTTTCCCAAGGCTTCTCCAAAAATTACAAAAGGAATCCTATATTTTAATATTTGGAAGGAGACCCCGAGTATTTCCCCACAACATAAGAAATTGTAACATCCGCGCAATATTAATATTAAACAAAAAAAATCTAATCAAAAAATTACTTTAACTATTCACAAAGCCTAATATGATCACTAATTTTACAGAACAATCACGTGGGGTTTTCTAAACATTTTATTTTCTTTTAAATTAAGCTTCAGTTTCGTAAATCATTGTTAAATGGTAATTTTGTTACACTGTAAATATTATCTTAAACTGCAATCAATACAACTATCCACACATAAAACGATAAAAGCTTCCACCTACATGAAAGTTAAATGAAATCGTTATTTACCCTCATTAATACGACTATGCTCTGAATGACGTTCAAACCACTTCCTACTAATTTCCTTTGTGATACCTAATTATATCTTCGTCCTTTGCATTTCCAACTAACTACAAATATTATTGCATATTATTTGGGACCTGAAATATTGATTGCGAAAGTTAGTATTTTAATTTTAGTAGAAAAAAGTTTAGGAAGCGTGATGAGATTGTGCAAAAACTTAAATTTGTAGCTTAAACTCTGATAGTAACGACTCTAAAACCTTTGGGTGTTTTATATCGTATCTGCTGTCGTTTGATGTAACTGATCTGATTGATCAATAAGTTAACGAATATGTAATTGACAAATTAAAAGCCCATTAGTGTCTCATAAATTATTAAAATACCTAATAATACGACTTGTTTTCGAAGTTCAACCCTTCAATAAAGGAGAATCACGCACGAGACATTTTGGGACGTGCCCGATCGCTTAATATGATTAGTATAGGTGCAGAATGGGTCCTTAGTTGACGTCTTTTAGAAAAGTATGTACCATATTGAGGGTCCTTCTGTTCCTTTCGAGGGATTTAATCTCCGATTTAATTTACAAGCTGATTTGGGCTCCATTTAGATTTCGCA
Source organism: Melanotus villosus (assembly GCA_963082815.1). NCBI lineage: Eukaryota > Metazoa > Arthropoda > Insecta > Coleoptera > Elateridae > Melanotus > Melanotus villosus. The sequence goes on from OY720427.1 coordinate 19,252,099, forward strand.
GATGATGAAACTTACCGAAAGAGGGAAAACGTCGAGGGCATTAGTTTTAATTATCGAATAGCCAAAATATATACCAAAATAACACCAGAGTTTCAAATATTATATCATTCGGATTTCGAATTTTTAATAAAATATGGTTAAAATTTGAATTTTAAATCTGAATTCTTATTCCTTCAAGTAAAAATCCATCTAAACAGACGGTTATCAGATTAAGCACCGTATCTTGAGTTTCAAATGTTGCGAAAAATTACCGTTATTGAGTGACTTAATGATACTCAGATTCGAATCCGAACTTAATATTTTAAGACAGGATTTGATAAGCGATATGCATTTGATTTCAAAGTTTTGATTCAAGCGTTGAGTAGTGACTTTAGATTTAAATTAAGGGATCTCAGAATTCTCAATCTTGAGCTTTGAATCGAATTTTTTTAGCAATTAGAGACATGTTCAATTTCTCTTCCCTCAGTGGATGCTTGTGTGATTTAGTTTTCGGAAATTTATAGCTTTACTTGAATCAAATTTAAGTTACCGGTTTATAAGTTTTTGTATATTAATTTGAAGCTTTGAAAGTTTGTAAAAACCTGTTGGTTAAACGGATTTGAATTCATAAACTAAATAAATCGAAATCTAAGTTTTCACTGATATTTAGACAAGTTCAAATCTCAAATCCTAGTTTGACTTTCGAATTTGCAAATATGTCCAGCTTTGGGGGTTTGATTTCAGATTACGTATTGAAATGTCAAATACAAATTCGACTTTATGGTTTGCACATAAATGGAGTATACAGACTGGAATTTTTAAACCGCGTATGAAAACTGATTTTGTTAACAACGAACTGAACAAGTTCTAATTAAATAAATTTCAAATATTATGCATCAATTTTATAATCTGGAATAAATTTGAAATATAGCAAAGAGCAAAATAATATGAAAAGTGAGTTCGAAGTAAGAACTGGAAATTGAAGATTCGTATTTGAATGTTAAAATAATAGTCTCCTTTTTATTATTTAGAGTTTAAATTTTAACCTTCGAAGATTTCTATTTTGCAGATTTAAATTTTATAGATTATAGATTTTATAGATTTGAGAATTAAATCCAGAATGGTCTGTTGGTGGCCTAGTAGTTAGAGAATTGTTTTGTTACTAAGAGAATACAGGTTCAAATCCTGTCATGGCCAGTCTTTGCATTTCGTTCTGGACCGCCTGAGATTCTGAGATTTAAATCTTGTTAGGTAGAGAATCTAGAACATTTTTGAACCCTAAAAATCTCAAACCTAATTTAAGGACGGATTCAACTTTTCTGTTGACTTAAAATATTATTTTTTAATTCCAAAATTACCAACTGAACTCATGAGTTAATAAATAAATTGAAAAGGAATTAATTTAGAAGACGTTTATATTTTCAGGTGGAAGTTAAGCATTCATATTTAGTGAATGAAATTTACAATTGCTGAATTTTCAAAAAATTCACAAGTAGAATCAAATGAGTTAACTTTAGAATAGGAACGATCGTCTAAATTTTGGATTCGAGCTTCAAACCTTAATTTCAAATACGAATTGCACATCTGAATTTGAAATTTAAATAAAAACATCTCTAAAAATCTCTAATTGAAGATTTATATTTCGTATATAAATTTTGAGTTTGAAATTCAAAATTATTTTCCTAAACGAATGATTTGATTTCAAACCTAGATTTGAAAATTTCAAGTCTATGGTTTTAACTTTTTGCAAATTGAAGACCTAAAGCTTGGGTATTTTCGAATCGAAATAGTTTTAATTTGCGTTGATTTAAATGATTCTGTGTAATTGTTTTGTTTTTAATATAGTATTTATAAATTTATAACGATCGTTAATCTTCCAAAGCTCGCAATGTAGTAGGATGTTAGTCTGTAATACGAAGATCCGAATTTTATATTATTCAAAGTTCTTCAACAGTAAACGAATTCCGCCTAATTTCAAATTTTAAAAATCTTAGTAGTAGATAATATTTATTATTTATATTTCAGAAAAAACGTCAAAACTCCAATATTTATAAAACAAAAAGATAACAAAGAAAAATAAGACAATCCCAAGAAACATCAAAGAGAGAAATCGTTAGCCCATTCGATTTACAGATATCACGTAAAAAGTCTTTTGTAGCTGAAAAAAGGACTTTAGATGGTCGTAATTCGAAATAATCGCCTTAATATCAAAAGAACAACACGTAAATGAAGAATTGTTTAAAATTCTGACGATATTTCATTCAAAGTAACAAACATGTTTAGTAAAAGCGTTGATTGAATTTCCTCAATCAACGGTAAAAGCTTATTTCCGTGCTTTTTAGCGTCTCATGCGCTTGATGCTATGTTGTTATATAGCTCTGACATAATAGAAACCCATAAGTTAGTTACAAGATTGTTTAAAGCGTAATCTGACAAAGATTTACTTAATAAATGCCTGAATACACGATGTCCGTTCTGACTTCGGTATTCGAGTAGAAAAGCGGCGGATGAGAATGTTCAAGAGCGATTGTTACACATTAAGCCGAAGACTTTAGTATATGTATTGTAACGAGCGGCAGGTGTCAGCTGTTCGGTGAATCATATCGCACCCATGCGTCAGCTGCCCTGGAAGGTTCTATTACTAATCATTCTACAGTATTGTGGAACTTACGAGAATGAAAGCCTGCTTATATTAAAGGCGCACTCTCTTACGAGATTTTAGTCTGCAAAACGGTCGCGAATATATGAGTCGGTGAAGTTAATATAAATGTACGTGAATAGTTATAAATAAACAAACTGTACAAATAAATTAATTAGTGTTACGGGTTAATATTAGTGTTTTGTATTAGAATTAATATTAGTGTTGTGTTTTAGTGTTAAGTTGTTATTTCGTGTTTCTTCGTTGCTTAATAATTTTAATATTTGTTAATAAATAATTCACACTACCAACTGAAGTTTTAAATAAACGTTTTAAAACCGTTACAATTGGCGTCAGGTGTGGTGGTGTTCGGTGTGAATTAAATAAGACAGCTCAACGGCTTAATAAACTTAGTGCTTTAAAACAAGTGAAATGGCGACGAAATTGCTTCACGAGTTAAAAGTTTGCGGACTTGAGAAGAGAATTGGAAGAAAGGGAACTGGATACGACATGCACGAAAAAGGAATTGCAAGCACGCCTCAAGGAATAATCCAGAAAGCTATAGTTTCGAAATGCCAGGCAGCGGAATTGATTTTAAAGTACTACTAAACAAAATCGACGAAAGTTCTGGAACATTAAAACTAGAATTACTGGAAAAGGTTGTGGAAAATTCTAAGTCCTTAGAAGAAAAAGTACTTGAAAATTGTAGATCACTAGAAGAAAATGTAATAGAAAGTTCTGGAATGTCGAGGCAAGAAAAGCTAGAAAATTGTGGAACGTTGAAACAAGAATTACTAGAAAAAGTTCGAGAAAATTCCAGAACGTTAAAGGATAAAATGGTGAAAATGGAAGAAAGAATGGCTCAAATGGAACTGGCAGCGATGACTGCGGAAGATGATACTACGAGACTGTTACAAGAAAGGACGAATCAAATATTATCACCGGGACAGAGCAGACTCGAAGAGGGGGGGCAGTGTAACGAGCGGCAGGTGTCAGGCGTGGGGTGAATCATTTCGCACCCATGCGTCATCTGCCCTGGAAGGTTTTATTACTAATCATTCTACAGTATCGTGGAACTTAGGAGAATGAAAGCCTGCCTATATTTATTGTTATTTCGTATTTCTTCGTTGCTTAATAATTTTAATATTTGTTAATAAATAATTCACACTACGAACTGAAGTTTTAAATAAACGTTTTAAAACCGTTACAGTATAACGGTTTACACGTCACTCGTACTGTAATTTGGATGAAAATGTTAATGAATTTAATGAATCAGTACTTTATACTTTCAATAAGTTGGATATTAGGGATTTGGATATATTTAGAGTTGGGAAAAAGGTATAGGAGCATAAAGTTTAAAGTAAGCTTTATTATTCTTGAAGATTTTCATTACTATGATTATTTAAGGCAGTACAATCTTGATTTGCAAGTGTTTTTACGAAGCCCAGTTCTCGTTAAGTAATTTCAGAAAGTCATATTATCAACATGTAATCTAATTTTCCAACGCCACTCGAAATTGTGTCGGTTGTAACTTGCATAATGTAAGCGGTCTGAACAATTCATAGAATGGAATGTCCCTACACAAGCAGACAAGCATCCGTCAAAGGCAGTTAAGACATCTCATTTTAACTATTTTGTTCTGAGGGAGTTTGTTTGCTGTGTACTCATTTAGAAATTTTAAATTTGCTATGTTTTTAGCCACAAGGCAACATTGCTGCTTTATTAAAACGAATTTTCTAAAAATATAACAGAGTGTAATTTCGTTATTCCGGGAAGTATTTTAAATATGAGGAAATTCTTGGAAATATCGACAAAGAAAGTATAAGATTTTTCCTTGATTCTTTTTATTTCTGCATAGAAAACTTTATCCTGTGCCTGTGGCAGTTTTATATTCAAAAATCACGTAAATAAAACCCCTGCTATAAATCTATAGTGCTTTATATCGTTATTAATGCCCGAATTCAAAGGTAGGCTTGTCAACTGACAAAAACATCGGTCGCTGGGGTGTAAATCAATAATAAGTAAAAATCCATAGATACTTAAAACTACTTCTTCAAAATTATTGCCGGTTTAATGTTAGGGGAAAGGAAGCGTTACGTCATGATATTTTGAACGTTTGATAACCGCTTCATTCAATTTGATACGAATATCAAAACGAAAATTATAAATGCGAGTTCACTTATTCTAATGATTTAAAATTTCTTTGATTTACTGGATTGTATCTAGGACGTTGACATGTTACCTATACTTTATTTACGCTTCCTTTTAGTTGATCTTATGAACCAGTTTCCTATTAGAATCTTCTTTAGTAATTTTGTTAGTAATCCTAAATTTGAATCTTTCCACACAAGCCTGCAATTTTAATTAACCAAGTTTCCGCTTTTCCCCATCAGATAAACAACCCCCAACATAAGAATTTTCACTCCTTTGTATATTGCTAAACTAAAATATCCCTCAAATTTGTAAAAAAGGCGGAGCTAATGTAATGCCTTTACTAAAGAGCCAGATAAATTGACTGTCTGAAGAAGCCGTTCTGTAACCCATCCTTTGATATGCTGTTAGCAAAACTTAGTGAAACTGGGGCAACGTTTTAACGTCGACCGTCATTTTACCATTAGCAGTCAGTCAATAGTAAAATAATTAGTTTTGACAGCATTCAGTTTAACGGACCCTAGCCGTATTGATATCGATTTTTAGTTAGAGATTTTATTATTGACAACAATTTTACTTCAAAAAAACGTCTTGAACAGTACTTCATAAACAGAACTCTTTGTCCTAAACTCGCGAATGACGAAAATCCTAAGACGTTAAGAACAGCTTATTTACTTTAAGTACTAGGCTGGTATTGATTTGAAGTATTTTCGTAGGAATTCCGAACAACTAGATTGAACACTGATAATAATTTCGGATTGTGGAAAAAGCTAGCAATTTAGCTTAGTCGTAATTTTCATTATATCAAGAAGTCGAGTAATGAACTAATTGATTAATAGAAATATAACTTGATGCGAAATTTTATGCGCCTTTGACTTTCTCTAGAAATAGATTAACAGTTATAATGGAAAAGGCCTTTGTAGAAATAATTGAGGGACCGCTTCTAATACAACGTATGGAACAATAACGAGTTGTTTAAACCGTGATTATCATTTAGAACCCTTAGCTATTTACCATGAACACACATCATCCAATTAACTATTCACGTTACGTAGACAACATGGAGTATTTGCAAGGGAATTGCATGTTGAGTTATTCCGAATGTTTATTTTTACAAAATTAAAAAATAAACTCCACGCCCTTATCTCCTCCATGAATTTGTGCTGTTCACGTTGTTTTATAAACAGTTGTCTAAAGGTGTGTTTAATATTAACCCCATTTAAATTACATATCTCTGGGAAAATGCTTGGCAGGTGTCTTTGGTAAACCACGTATTCCCAAAAGGGTACATACTTCAAACTCGAACTTTTTTGAAGACGGAGGTTGTTAACTTTGTAGTTTATGTCAGTTCTAAATGTTTTAGTAGTGCTATTTTTGAATCCATTTTGTTATTTTAATTCGATTTTTTGCCCTAGTTTAAAAATTGCTGGGCATTGAACTCTTTTGAGACTCTTTAGCTATGTGAAGTAACTTTCTATTCGAAAATTGGCGTAGTTTTAGCAAGATCTCGGTATATTAGAATTAGGATAACAACTGAAATGTATTGGCAAGTTAGGTCTCTATTTCGAACGCCAATTATCGCGAAAAAAAATATTCTTCACATTTCATTGCCATGAATTTATTTAAATTGGATGCCAAGAAAGCCTTGTATCATGTTCTAGTTTTTTCTGTCAAATTTATAATAATACTAATAATATGCCATTACGATAACATGCAAACTTGGAAAATATTTATCCATATTTGAAAGTTTTCGTTGTGATGCCTCTTTAGGGGGCTTCTGTAACTTCCAGCCGAAACGACTCGACCGACTCGATACTGTACTCGACACGATCGTGTGAACTTCAGACTCAGAAATTTTGTCCGGAAAGTTGACGGACAAAACGGATGTCTTCTGCTGGACAAATTTTGGCAATTCAAAATCGCCGGACATTTCGCAAGTTTGTTTGTTTTATCCCCGTTCAATACGCAAAACATTTCTTTTAGATATAGGTATGTATTTCGCAGTACAGTATCAAATTGCAGAGCTAAACGTAAATATGCTTGGAAGTCTGTACTATTCACTGGGTTGCTATGGTAACACTGACGTCACTCGCATGAAGCGGTACGTAGGTTTTCCACAAGTGAAGAGTGAAGGATCTTTTCATCAGTCGCCTGTCGCTGTGGATACCGTATGGTTGTATGTTTGGTATATCGCGCAGCAATCTTGCGTAATCGGTGTTGGTTTATTTTATAAATTCATTGCTGGACAAAAATGAATCGATACGTGAACCTTTTCGTTTACTTGTTTATATAAACATCACGTCTGGGCAATAAAGAGAGAGACGCTAACCTACTTATTTTTACTTATTAGTATTATTAGTCAGTTAAATGCTAGATATAGTCTTGAAGCATATGTGTCGTACAAAGGACGTATTAATATTATGTTCGAAAATAGAACCACGGGACCGCGGTTATGGTTCGAGGTTCCTGAACGGTTACGGTTCGCGTTATTATTTTCGAACCGCGTGGTTACAGATAACCTATAAAAACAACTGTCACTCTCTTGCGCCAATGGTCTGAAGTGTGTAGTAGTTGTGAGTTTAAGGTTATGTCACAATATTTTACCACGAAACCGCGCTCAGATCGCGGTTACTGTGGTACGCAGATTTGACCACGGCGTTCAGGAACCGCGTTTGTAAATAGTACCGGTTTCCTGAAAAAACTAACCGCGGTCGCGTGGTTCTATTTTCGAACATAATATAAAATAATAGTAAATCAAATATCTGTGATTTTATTAAATATCTTCAGGCTCCAAATTATCGAATAGTCGGTTATCACTGATTTCAAATAATTGAAACTCATGTCTTGTTTTGGTGTTTGTACTGTTTGTTGTTTATGTGTTTGTTTTGCAATAAGTGTGTGTTTTTAAACATGAAACAAAGGCTTTAACAATTTTTGCAAAAAAGGACTTAAAGGGTAGTGGAACTTTTAGCAGCATTTTTATCAAGAAGTCCTATAGAAATTATATACCTAAGGAATACAATATCTCACGATAGAATATCCTCTTTGGCGAATATTTCAATTCAAAAAGAACTCTTACTAGGATTAATTAAAAACCAACCATTTTACGAAGATATTACCAACAAATTTGCTACCCTAAAAGACAGAAGGATTGACTTGGTGTAAAAAAATTAGGAAAGTCCAAATAAAAAGTATTTTTTAATGAAATTTGATAGATAAAAGAGACGTACAGAAAAATAATATCAAATTTTATTGCACAAATATTTATATTAAAACATATATTACGAAAAACTAGACTAACTTATATATATTAAAAATTATTACTGTTTCTACTGTTCCTGAGATAATAATAATCTACTATCTACTACACTATCTATTTATAACTATATAAACTAATAATTAGTTTGTTAAATTAAAAAATAGCAGAAGAAAAAGAAATTAATCATACCTACTTATTCATTCAATAAGATTTATATTTCTCAGAATGATACAATATTCATTTATAATAAAGTGGGCTCAAAAAAGTAGTAATAGTAAAATAATATCGCCCTTTTGACAACGAAGTTTTTCGAACTCACTTTATTAATTTAAATTTTTTGGTAGTAAAAGTTCATTTCGTCTATTACCAATTTGCGCAAAACGATATTTAATTGTTTCCGCAGAAATTTCATCTAACTGAAAATTAATATTAATTATACCTAAATTTGATAACCTATCCTGGCCCGTTGTTGCTCTAATATACGTTTTTAGTCGTCTTAGTACACTAAAAGATCTTTCACAACTACAGGAATTGATAATGCAATTTTCTGTATTCGTTAGATTAGGAAACATTGTTTCATCTAAATGTAAAAATAGTGAGGATATATCACTTGGTTTAGGCGTCAATTTTTGAATATAATTTTGACAAACAAGGAGTTCAGACTATAAGTCTGGCTGCTTTATATTATAAACATTTAAGAATGACTGAAATCTGATTTAAAAATCTCCATGTTTTTGTCGGAAAAACGTTTTACCAGCTCTACAATCATTCGGTCGAGGGTAGAAAAATATATATACTGCGTTCCCCTTTACTGTTACAAGACTTGAATGAAAAAGTAAAAATTCCAAAAAGTCTAAAAACTTTTTAATGTATTATACTTACCTTATATTATTAGGTATTTATTCTTGCATTACAATTGGGGGGGGGGGGCGCAAACGTCAATTGGGGGGGGGGGTCAAAAAAGGGCTAACGACGCCCCTGACCACAATAGCACTTCACCTATTACTTGACCCACGAGCCGCCACTGTAACCTTCGTTTATGTAACATTAGACAAATAATTGCCAAATCAACCTACGATAATTATGCAAAGCAGGCAAACGAAAATTGAAAATCACAAATCAATAACCTTTCTGAAAATAATGTAGGTTAAAGTGTGGTTAAAAGAAACAAACATCAGGGTTTATTCAAAAACCTACTCATGCGCACGCCATGGATCGTTTGCTTTCCTTACCGGGGTGCTTGTTGGGTAGATCGGAGAATTCGGAGATTAATCTTACCGCTTCTTACGATTCAAATTCTACACACCTCCTTATTGGTTCGTTTAAATTTCTCCGTCTACTTTCCGGACAAAATTTCCGAGTCTGAATGCACCTTTATTGCTGATCGCCGCTAAATGACCACGCTAAACCAGGGCCGTTAAATTTGCCACGAAAATCTCTTCTTTTTTACTGAGCTGAACAGAGCAGCTTTAGTGACTTTCAAAAATTACTAAAGAATTCCCTAGATTTGTTTTTGTTTTGATTTAAGTTATCCTAACCTACATTTTTACACATGTACTATTCTTAACATTTATGTCAATAGTTAGTGGTTTCTGGAAAATTGATAAAACCCTAAACACTAAAGCAGCGGGCAGGTACACTAATGACTAATAACTTGTTTAATCATGGATTAAAGATCATGTACATTGTTACATTTTAAGCATAAACTTATAAGGACAATCCTTGAATCCTTGAAAATAGTAATACTTTAAGACTTCTTAAAATTGGAAAAAATACAATCACCGTTTGAGAATAAGTACTTTTGTATTTTAAATTACTCACTCAAAGAAACAACTGAATTCTTCCTTACAAATGGTTACCTATTCTTTCAGATTAATAGAGTTTTTCATATTAAATTTTGACAGAAAATGTTTTAAAACATTAGACCAAAAATTTTTAAAAATTTGCAAATGTGCATTTCTAATTCACATATTATGTAATTTATAGATATTTTAATTCTAGCTTTTAAATTCAATTCTTCGTGCTTTTAGTACACGCATAAACACAAAATAGACGTTCATATATAAATCGTAAACGTCTAGTTATAACGCAGTAAACAATAAATGTATGCAATTTTGCGAGATTTTCGTATCGTGCGCAGCTAAACGATGCCTTCCGTGGTGTCGTCAGTTGATGACGTAATTGGCGATAGCAAGCCGTTCCGAGTCGTCACTAAACAGGTTACGGAATTCGAATCTAGTGACAAAATGGCCGAAATGAGTCGTTTGCGAGTTACAGAATCACACTACTGATGTAGCGGTCGTGGCTCAGTTGGTTCAGCGTGCGTCTGACTACTGAGATTTAGAATGGCCCGGGTTCGATTCCAAGGGCCACACATACATAGAAAATACCCGACTGCTTTCCTCGAAATGCAACGGCAAACCACGGAGGTATTCTGCCTAGTAAGCACTTTTACGTGGTTCGGAGCCCACGAAAATTGTAGGTCCCCTATGCCTGTGGGACACCACATGCACACCACATATGGAGAGAAGACGGCAACGCCCTGTATGGGTATGCGACTCTAAGAAGAAGAAGATGCTCTGACGCTCTATTAAGTGCCCCAAAATATGAAACTAACAAGTCTATTTTAAAATATAAGTAGAGGAGAGATCATATATAAATGAAATTAAAAAGTTCTATCTGTTTGTAAAATCCGGTATAGTCTGAATTCGAAGACCTTCACCGTCACTATCAGTGTTAAAAGAACGTTTTAGGGATTGGGACCGTGTCATTGTTGAGAAAGAAGAACTCAGCGTTTCGCCCACTTTCTTAAGGGACCATCAAGAGGAAAAGGGCGACACTAAGAGAGCATGGTAACTCAACATGTGAACCACGAGAGTCAAAACTCTTTTAGCAAGAGGAAGAAGGGACGGTACACTGATATTGATGGTGGTACACATCTTTCATAAAACTTCCTCCCTTTTTCTATAAAGTTCGTCCTACTCCTCTGTACATTAGCTTTTCTTTCTCATTGCTGTGATCGCAAGGTTATTCCCAACTTCTTAAAGATTAAACACCAAATTTCGACGTATTCATACCAGAATATTTTTCATCGTACTAGCTTTGTCCTTACCCGAGAACGCATAAGGAAAACGCGACGGGATCGTGTCGCGACAACTTTTGAGTCTTCATTTGGAGTTTCTAATATTCTTCGTAGCGATGATTGCTCTTTATTTGACAGGATCGCCTATACCCAGGCCCAAACCACCTCTGAACTTACTACTGCTGCCCACCGTCGTAAGTTTGATTCCTTTAGGCCTGAATCCTTCTTCAACTATGTCATTGTTATCTAAAGGTCTTAATTTTTCTGTAGCTCCCTTCAAAATTCCCACCGAAGACATTGTTAGTTCGGTTGAATCATCACTACGTAGACTCCCTAAAAATAGTGCTGACATTGTTAACTTCGAAACAACCAGGTGTATCCGTTTTGCGAAACCTCCATGTTCCAAAGGAAGAAAGAGTTGCACCAAAAAGTCTTCAATCCATTTCTAGTATTGTAATATTACCAGCTGATAAGGGTAACGCCACAGTCGTCTTGGACAAAACTCAGTATGTGGCAAAAGTGGATGATCTTCAAGACAATGCATATACCCCTATTTCTCACGACCTCACTTCCAAAATTGAACGCGAAGTTGCCACACTCATCAAATCATCTGACCTCGCACAGGATATTCAACGTCGTTTACTCCCTCGCGAATCCAAACCGCCGAGGTTGTATGGTCTTCCTAAAATTCACAAACAGCAGCTCCCTTTCTGCCCCATTGTTAATACCATAAATTCCCTCACCTACAACTTGGCCAAATATCTCGCTGGCATTCTTCTTAAGACTTATACAGGAAAATCATTTTCACATATTCTAAATTCTTTAAACTCTGTTTTGACGTTACCTCTCTCTTCACCATCCCCCCATCCCTGACTCAGTAGTTGTCATCGAATAGTTACATTGTTAAAGACGGCAAACCTTCAAGTTTAGCCATTCTCGTTTCAAAGCACAAATTTTATAAGCAAGTGACAGGCGCTGCTATGGGTTCTCCCCTTTCTCCGGTGGTTGCAACATCTTTATGGAATCTTTTGAAGCTATAGCTTTGGAATCTTCTGATTTAGAACCTACGGTCTGGTTCCGTTATGTATATGACATTTTTATTACCAAGCTCCATGGAAGACATCTCAACTATCAACACCCTGATATCAAGTTTACTATGGAAATAGAATCGAATGTTTTCTCCCTTTTCTCGATGTCCTGGTCACCCGTAAACCGAGTGGTCATCTTGCACACTCAGTTTATCGTAAACCTACACACACCGATAGGATCTTCATGATAATTCACATCATCACCCCGCACAAAAACTCTCCGTAATCAATTCTCTCGTCCATCGTGCTATCACAGTGTCTTAACCCGACGGTCTTCATGTCGAGTTAACCCAGATTCAAGACATTCTCGTCAAAAATAGCTACAATAAAAGGGACGTTAGGAAGGTCATCGAAAAACAATTACGTCCTTCACATTCTCGGAGTTCGCACCACACTTGTACACCTTAGGCTACTACTTTCTTGCCCTGCATTTCTCAACTGACTGATCAAATACCCTCCAAAAGTGTCACAGATACTCCCGTCATTAAAAGATAAGCTTCAATTCCTGTCTACTGTTTTCCTTCAGAAGGGTTTCGCCTCTAAGTTGGTTAACAAGTTGAGTTGCCGCGCCCTTTCTCCTGTTGCTAAAAGAGTTTTGCCTCTGGCGTTTTCATTCGTTTTTTAGTGTCCCCTTTTTCCTCCTGATGAAGCCCCTTAAGAAAGTGGGCGAAACGTTGAGTTTTTCTTTCTGATGGCTTAAGAGTTCATATCTTCACACTGTACAACAGGGCGGATTGGACTAGACGTTGCACTTGGCCATTCTATAGCTTAGTTGGAAACTGAAGTAATTGTGAAAGATTTCATAACATCAGGAAGGTTATTCTTGTCCCCAGTTATGTTTTTTTTTGTTTCTAGGTCTCAGTAGCTTTTTATGAGGCATCCTGTGTATTGGAACTTTGTAACCTGTTCTGGTGTCTCTCTATTGATACGTACTTGGACGTGGGATGTCATTTCTACTGAGAATCATATTTTTTAAAATTTGTATTGAGTTTGAGGCCCATTCACGTACTAACTTCATTTACAGCGTATAGCACAACTTGAAGAGCGTTGGTATTATCTGCATACCTATCATTATTGATAGGACTACCATTTACTTTGATCTCTAAATGGATTTTCAATATTATTGCAATGAAGACTTTTTCGACCCATAGATCGGACAACATTGGAAATAGAAAATAACCTTTCCTCATTCCCTTTTTACATCAAATTCTTCTGTAGCGTTGAAGCTGTATTTCTCCTGTTTGGTTTCAATATACATTTTTCCTTTGATCGAAACAATTTTTGATTGTGTACATTGTCTTGAGACATTTTCCAGGTATATGTATAAACGTCTAAGCGATATATTATACCAGGTGCTTATTATAACAATTTCTTTTCCTTGACTAGTACATTAACTTCTCGCCTCTTTCGTATCTTTTTGCAATAGTTTAGTTATCTACTATACACCTCATTCCACTTCTGCCAACTTAAATATTAAAGTAGCCTAAAACTATGTTTATGTTACTGATTTTTGTTAGTTTTAAAACTCGGTCTAGTTATTTCTAGAACTGCTCTATTTCTTCATCAGATTTATTGGTTGCGCGGGCATAAATTTGAATGATACCTTTCCGTCTAGTTGGATTCCTCCAGAGTCAGAGGTCATTGGAGTTTGATATGGCGAAGATTATGATTTTCATTCGCTGCATTATCTCTGAGTAACCAATATATTTTAAAGGCGTTATTCCTAGATGTTTCCGTTTTGTGAAGATGTACTTGAGACACATAAGTCTCTTATGAAGATACACCCCACGGTATTTACTGAGAGTTGCCCATTGTTTATATAGATAAATGCACAGGCTGTTTTCGTATGATAAACGTACAGACATAATTCCGTTGATTTTTATTCTCAATTTTTTACAGCTAGGTTTGAATAGCGGTTTAATTGGTTTACAGTATCTGTGAAACAATGTTGCGATTCTTATCGGTAGCTAGGACTGCAGTAGCGTTGGCAAGTGTTGCTATTAAGACGTCTGGCGTAGTTGGAAAATCTGAACTGTAAACTAAATATAATATTGACCAAAAAATACTGCCCTGAAGTGCTTCGGCGTTTATTGGCAGGAGTTACGCGTGTTCAGTTTCAAATTTTACTAAGAACTGTCCGTTATATAACTTTAATTTAAGGGCGAGGAAATAGTTTAAAGGGATGGGTATATAAAAAATGATATAAAAAATTATCGACCGATAGCCGTTTTACCTGTTCCCGCAAAGATTTTTGAATACGTATTTAATATATGATAAAATTTATTCCCATGTAAGTAATGCGCTCTCCAATATTCAACACGGTTTCTTAAAAAAGAGATCGACTGTCACAAACTTAATGGTCTTTGTAGATGAAGTGAGCGCTGAATTGGATAGGGGTGGCCAGGTTGATGTAATTTATACAGATTTTCAGAAAGCCTTCGATAAAGTTGATCATGAGATATTAATAAGTAAACTTGAATTATTTGGCTTTTCCTTCAACTTGTTACAATTTATTAAATCTTACCTTACCGATCGCCAATTATTGGTGTTTTTTGATGGTGCTTATTCATCTGTCTTTTATGCAAAGTCTGGTGTGCCCCAGGGTTCAAATTTGGGACCACTCCTGTTCTTATTATTTATTAACGATCTACCAAACAGTATAAAGTATTCTAAATCTCTTCTCTATGCGGATGATCTAAAACTATATAAACCAATCTGTAACTTACAACAAGCACTAGAGCTGCAGGAAGACCTTAACGGCATCCTTCAATGGAGTCTTGCAAATAAGTTAAAATTTAACTTCTCAAAATGCTATGTTATGAGTTACAATGTAAAAAAAAGCAATATAAACGTACGCTATACAATGAACAATAATGGTGTTTTTTGATGGTGCTTATTCATCTGTCTTTTATGCAAAGTCTGGTGTGCCCCAGGGTTCAAATTTGGGACCACTCCTGTTCTTATTATTTATTAACGATCTACCAAACAGTATAAAGTATTCTAAATCTCTTCTCTATGCGGATGATCTAAAACTATATAAACCAATCTGTAACTTACAACAAGCACTAGAGCTGCAGGAAGACCTTAACGGCATCCTTCAATGGAGTCTTGCAAATAAGTTAAAATTTAACTTCTCAAAATGCTATGTTATGAGTTACAATGTAAAAAAAAGCAATATAAACGTACGCTATACAATGAACAATAATGAGTTACAAAGGGTAACACAGTTTAAAGACCTGGGAGTGCATTTCACATCGGATCTTAATTTCAAAGTACATATTGATAAAATTGTTAATGCCTGCAGCAAAAACTTAGGTTTTATTATTAGAAATGCCTACGCATTTCGTTATAGTCAATCAGTTATTGTTCTATTTAACGCATTTGTCAGATCCCACTTGGAATATGCATGCACGATTTGGTCACCGCATACGCAGTATCTTCAGCATCACCTTGAGAAGGTACAAAATAAATTTATTAAATACTTACACTACAAGGAATTTGGCATTTGTCCGGAATTTGAATCTTATCAACCCATTAGGGATTACTTCAATATAAAAACTTTACAATACCGACGAACTTCACATGTTATTATCTTTTCTTTTAAAATCCTAAATTATCTTATAGACTGTCCTTATCTACTCTCCCAACTCGCCTTTAGAGTGCCTCCACACGGTATTCGACCTACCTTTTCTTTTCATGTCCCATTTGCAAGAACAAACGTACGTCTCTATTCACCTATTGTTAATCTGAGTTCAACTATGAACACCCATTGTCGTCATTTAGATTTATTTGGATCTTCCTTAAATCAGTTAAAGATACAACTAAAGGATCTAAAATTATAGTTCTCGCGCCCATGCATTGTGATGGTGCCGCCATGTACAACATGATTAATTACAATTTCTTTTTTTTTCTTGTCTAGTTTTAGTTTAGCTTGTAATTAGAGATAAGAGCAATATATATGTTTTATGTTTATAAGAAACATGTAATTAGGCTTTGCCTGTTTGTTTCTTAATAATAAATAATAATAAATAATAAATAATAATATCACACTTTGTCGAACGTAGTTTGTTTTCATAAGTTGCATTGATCATTTGCATGATTTGATAAATCAGCTCTGTTGTGAAGTATATTTGTGTAACGCCAAATTGGCGATAAGGTATTAATTTAGTAGGCTCAAGAGTAAGAAAACGACTTTTCCGTGAAAACTTTTCACACATTTTCGGTAGATAAGAGACTTATCGATAAGATTTTAACTCATTAGGAGATTACCCTATTTTTAAAATGAAGATAGTCTGTACCACTTTTCACTGGGCCAGGAAATATCTAATTTGCAAAGTTACATTTAATAACTTAGTAAGATATTTTATCTAATGGTAGGCATTTCGTTAAGGATTTGCTAGTAATTAGGTTGTATATTAATGCGTTTTAGGATATAGAGTATTAACTAGGTACCTCTTGAACATCAGCACTTTAAAAACACTTAATTGTTAGTTGGTTGTTGATTTAATTTTTTGAAGGATATAGCTCCTGTTAGGCGTGTAAAAAAACTTACTTTTTTCTTTATTGTTTCTTGTCTCTGTATACTGTATCTTTGAAAGCTTAGAGCTGATTTAGTGTCTTTTTTAGTTTTAAAGAAAACATTTAAACTTCCTTTCATTGAACATCTGAAGTCATCCCAGTTTGTACCTATGTCTATTGCTTAAATTTGGCCGTTTTTGTTTGCTTATCGGAATACCGAGATCAAGATTAATGAGTGATTTGAAGATGTGCCAAAACATGTTTTTGCCAAACACTTTTTAAGGGATACCTTTTGTAACGTAAAAGTCAGTTAATTTCTGTAAGAATGCCAATATTTAGGTTTTCCTGTGAATAGGCGTTTCGCGTTATTTTTTCTAGAGTTCTAAATCATTCTCGCCTTTTGAGCGTTTTAAGCCTAGATTCCCAAACAGTTTTTTTAGCATTGTAATCCCTCTAGCAATAAACTGTTCTGCTAGGGTACTATAAAAATTGTCCCTGTTTTTCTGTATACCTGGAACCTGGAAGGGCGATAAACAACCTAGATACGTATAAGACCGATGGAATCTTTTTTGTCGGGCTGGTAGCTTAGAGGAAATCTTTGTTACCATTGTCCATCTGATGGTTCCTAATTACATTTTTAATTATTGGAGCAGTCTGCGCTAGCTAATTCGTACAACAAACTGAACAGTTATGAATTTTTAAATAATCTCTCACTAAAGTATGTTTTAGAAGCCAGTATGACTTCGACGTCATAGTTAAAGATAAATATTTTTTGTTCTTCCCACGTTGTGACAGACCATTGCTGTTCCACAAAGATAGTGGCAGGAACTTATCTATTATTTAAGTTCGGGAAAAACAGTTGAAATGAAATTTAGTATGGTGTCTATTTGCTTAACCAGGCCCTTCGTCATATTTTTAACTCCTGAAAATCGTTAGATTGTCGGTAAGGTTGATTTAGGTTAGGTATTAGCATTATATTGTTGGAAAGGTAAGGTTGTTGCTTTTGTTCGTTGGTTATTGATTCGTCAAGGTTTTTTCCATGGGCATTTCAAATTATAGTAATAACTTTTAAGTTTCTTCAGCACTCATTGGGACTTGATTTTGAGTAATGTTGGTCATGACCGCGTTTGTGATCTCTTTTACCTTAAATGTCTCAAATTGCAGATCCACGTAGTGTGACAGGTATGATTTGAAAATTTTTGCTGTGTTTAGCAGGAACGTCTTAAAATCTTTACAAATAATTAAAAATTTACTTAAGTGGAAAGTTAAGAAGAGGGCCAGGTAATTATTTCCCTTCTACACACTCCCTATGAGGTTTATAACTGAAATTTTAGTTTTCTAAATTTCTTTGCAGTTAATTCTTTTCACGTACAATAATTTCTAACTTATTAACAAAAGATAAAAAAAATCCTTGCCTTTTTCGAAAACTTCGACTATTTTCAGGCAAGAAATAACTGGTTGCAAAACGCTACGGTTTATAAAACCAGTATTAACATTTCACTGGCGTATTGCTGCAGTTGCAATTTATATTCAGCTAAAGCCAAAGCAAAAATTTTGTGACCTACTTTTTAAAAGGTTGTAGACTAACCATCGACCACATTTTCCAGATGTTTGCTTTTGTATACCTACTGTCTGTAAATCGATATTAGTAGAATAATAAAAATTCACGTGCAGCCAAAAGTATATGCCAAGAATGCCGGTGCCAAATTGCATGTCCTTTAATTCTAAAAAGCTCCTTTGCACACATGTCTATACGATCCTGAAAACTATCATGTCAGCGTTGTTGAAGGCGGCGAAACCAGAATTTATTGCTTTTACCCTGGAGTATAAATGTTAAGCGCGGATTTGAAAACTAAAGCTCCATTATAAGTAAAATAAATATAAAGGCATGAAATTTTTGCTGGCTGTTAGTTAGGAGTTACGATTCTTTCAATAAAATTAAAACAAATATGCAAACATTCGAAGCCTGCTGACCGAAACAAATAGGTACATATATTATTTTATCCACGCTAACGATTATCTTGACATTTTTGACGTTTTTCTACTCTAAATATCGAGAGAAGGATTTAATCTCGACGTTTTTACTAAATCTATTTTTCGCAGTGCAGATTTAGAAATTAATTTACTATTACAACACCCCCTTAAATGTAATGCTTTAACAATCAATCTGAAGTCTGGAAAGTATATTTATTTAATAACACAGTTCGCTTTTTTCTTTTATGCAGTATTATTTTATAAAGCACTGGATGGCCAAATAAATCCTTTCTTCGACTCTTAATTGTTGAAGTTACTAAAATTTCACAAGTAGCAAGTTTAGTTTTAAATATTCTATAAAGTTGTGAAAGACGATGATTCAACTTTCGAATACAATTAGTACTGCAATAAGAGTTTTCGCACCTCGTAAAAGGGAGGCTATGCATAATGACTAATGCCAACTTCGACTTGAGAAGTGCGGTTGTTTTACTATTTTATAGTTTAAAGGGTAAAAAATTCATTTCGGTCGATAACCGTTTCCCAGGTAACGTTCGAAGTAACACCTTCCACATGAAATTAAATTTGCAGCTATGCAAATGCAGCCCCTTGTCCCATGCAGATTAGAAATATAAATAAAAAGGGGGTAATTGTAAAATGTCGATAGCAGATTAACGGTTTCATTATGTTCAAAGTAAAGTGTTGTATCCAATTTGGCACTTTTACAAACCCGTTTCAATTTCAATTAACCGAACAGCCTGTACTCGAAAAAGGGTGGATTAAAGAGCAAAGGATCAAAGAATTAGGTCAAATGCTGCCGCTAAATATAATAATTTATTTATGTAATTATTTAGAACCTAATCCAGACTGAAAATGTAATTACGGTTCTTTGTAAACAAAAAAGTGCCTTTGACGTGAAAAGAAACCTGGAGTTTTACGAAAAATTCTTAATTAACATTGTAATTAGAAGAAGTTCATTGTACTCCTTTTTAATAAGTCTCCTGCAGCTGTTTATAAAGGAAGCTTACCAAAAATGTCTTCCTACTACAGGTAAGTTTCTTAAGGCGGAATTGCTAAAGATAGGAATTCCATGCGAATAATGAAAAATTATCCCAAGCCAATGGCAACGAAATAAGCATTAATGGGTATAGGAGAGAAAAAATAATTGTAACAATCGTAAAAACTTAATTCGTTAGGAAAATGAGGTCCAATATACTTCAACGTTTTTCAAAGCTGTAGAGAAAAATTCCAAGTCTTAAGCAGCATTAACGGGTTTGATGACCACAACAAACCAGTGGCGCTTTATTTCCCTAAAGAACATATATAAGTTCGTTACGGTGGATCCTTTAAGTTTATTAGGCTTTTCTGCCTAGATATCCCGTTACGTAATAGAATTTTCCTTTGTTATTCCACGCTCTTGAATTCATGACTTCGTAAGGTAATAAGTAAATAACGAAGCACGCTTTGATTATTAAATACTCTCTTCGAACTCTTAAATTTTCCCCCTTTTTACGTAGAGCATTCAAAATCGGAAACTAATTAGGGAAAATTGAAGAATAACTTTACTTACACTATTTGTAGGTAGAAACAGAAAACCCTTATTTCATTCACTTTCTCAATCCCATTCAGAACTTCATCTTAGACTGATCAATAAACAACTCTCACTCCTCTCCTACCAGGTATCAATTTCCTTCGCTTTTAAATAATAAGTAAAGCCGACTTAGCTTAGCTACACGGTAAGCTAAGATTTTCTCAGTTTTTTTATCCGTTAAAACTTTCAGAATGCTACTATCAATAACGGCAAGAGGAAGAAACCCAACTCCTTTTGTTGTATCCTAATCTTCTAGTTTAAAATAAATTATAAAACTTTTCCTTCGGCAAACGTGGCACGCAATCATTAAGAAAGTCGCGGTGAAATTCCAAAGGCACTTTATGTGAAAGCATTTGATCAGAAGATCGCATTGCGTCGTAAACTTTTGACTGCAGTACATCATCTGTCACACATGACACTTTTGTGGATCCTTAAATTTGTAGCACCCAGTTTTAGTAATATTCGATCTGAAAGTTATGATGCAGATATTTTACTTTCCTTTGAACACTTCCTTAAGTTATAGGAGGCGCTTTTTCTATTGACACGACTAATTTTTATTAGAAGTAAAAGTTCTGAGGAAAGACGTAATTCTTCTTCGGATTATCGTTAGTAACCAAATCAAACTTCTACAAAAAATATAAAACTGAACTGAACTGAACTTTAGATACCCAATTAAAAAGTTCAAATATATTTCTGTAAAAGAATTACGTTTTTTCCTCAAATGTCTCAACATATTTTATAAGCTTCAAAAATTTACAATTTCCGAAGCTTCAAACCGAAAATCATGATAGGCAGATTAATAAAAACCGTGCAAAATATTTAAATTAACGATAATTGGCTTCATTATATGTATATAAAACTTCAGGAGATGAGAAAATAAAAGTTGTTTCGTCAGTCCTTCCGCGTTGTTAAAGGTGTACTTGGTAATATGAAACATGCATCAGTGATGGCTCGTGGTTGAAAAAATAGGTGAAGAGTTACAAAATTAGCCATAAGAAACATTTACTCTGAAAATCATTTAATTATCACTTACCTATTTTTTGTATATTAAATCGATTCTTCTAATCTTTAAAGCTGCAAATTTGTCAATTATGTCGTCATAAAATGATTGCTTCTTCGTAAGCATCAGTAGAAAGTTCTTTCTGAATAGAAATATTTGCCAAATGAGAAAGTCTTTCTTGAGAAATTGTGTTTCTTGAGTAAGTTTTTATTCTCTTAAGGCAAGAAAAGCTTCTTTCTACTGACACACTTGTAGATGGAATTGTTAAAATCAGGGAAAACAATTTATAAGCTTCTGTAAAAATGTCTTTATCTTCATGAAGCTTTCGAAGAAGTTCTTGCTTCGATATGTTTCTATATTTTTCATCGGAATACAAAAGAGTCAATTCATTATTAAGGCGCTGGGGGTTGGTAAATATATTGCCGTAAAAATGTTTCAGACTTTCAAGAGCAAGGGCAGGAAAGCATGAATTAAAATACTCGAATTTTGGTGTATCAGTTTTTCACAAGCTTGAAATCTTGTGTTGATTTCCATAATAATGTGATCCAACATTTCAAAATATGATTGTTTATAATTTTGAAAAATTGCTTCTGGTGTAAGAGCGGCATATTTGCGTTTAAATCTGTTTATTTCTGTGATATTTTTAGCTTTTTCAAATAGCCGTTCAAAAACATCATCGTTTCTTTTACGGCCTAATATATCACAAATTGTTTTAATTTGAGCTACTCAATAGCTTATGTCCAGTGATTTTTTCTGAAGAATTTCGAATAAAATATCGGTGGAGCCAAAAATGTCATTAAATACTATTGCCAAAAATGTGAATTCAAAAGTGTGCATATCATTTACGAATCCCTTGGCAAGTTGAATTGCTTTTTTATCTGATTGTGCACTGTTCGTCAAAAATTCAAATGCTTCCTTTAATTTATCCCAATCTTCAACAATTACATTTACTAGTTTCGAATTAGAGGACCATCGAGTTTGTGCTATGGTTGGTATGCGTCTTGCGGATATTGATATAAGCGTATAAGCTCGCTTCGCTGAACAGACTGCAGACGAGTGACGTTGCCTAAAAAAATCTTCACTTGTGGTGGGAACCACAGATAAAAAGGTGGAGACCTAAGTAGCGACTCATGAGAGTGACGTCAGTGTTACCATGGCAATCCAGTGAATAGTGCAGACTTCCAAGCATTTACGTTTAGCTCTGCAATATTTGATTCTGTGCTTCGAAATACATACCTATAAGAAATGTTTGACGTATTCAACGAGGATACAATTCATTTATAAGTTAAACTATTTAGGAATTTAGATAAATGGAAAGAATAATCATTCTTATACACAAAAGAAAACTAATTCGAGTGAAATATTAGGTGAAGAGGCACTTCACCTACTTCACCTGAAAAGCCGCCACTGACATGCATACAAGAACCTATATTTAACGAACAGAACGTTAAAGTAGGTTGTTTACTAACGACCCAACATCTTGAATTACACAGTACGTCTAAAAGGGAGCAAATAATGGGATTCTGGGTTTATTATTAATTTGTATTTTTACATGAGTACTTGCTTTCGACACGTTCTTTCTATATTTGTTTGTCAGATTCAGATATTTACCTTGTGTGATCATATTAGCCTTGAAAAAACAACTTTTCTTATTTTTATATAGATACACTTTACATACGAATTTTATTTTATTTTTTTTTGTATTGTACTTTACGTTTTATTATCATCTTCGTCGCCATCATCATTCACTGTATCTAAAGTTTTAGAGTGAGTGTTAGTTGTAGGTGCGTGACTGCGTAGTTGTACACCTGAGTGGTACGCAAAAAAAAGTTTCAGAACCGCAGTGTTACTGCATAATGAAGCATGACTGATACTGTGATTACTTAATTAGTATACTGGCTATTTTTGTGACCGTATGTTAACTGCATGTTAAAAATGTGATTCTATTGTGATAAACTGTCCACTCATTTTGTTGACAAACTTTTAAAATGTTATGGAATTTTATATGTAGTCCTGCTTATATTTGACACTGTCTTTGTCCTTTTGAAATCCACGACAATAAATAATTATTATTCTTACTATTATTATTATTATTATCACCTTTATCAGGATTAGAAGACCCTTAATCATCGTTATCATTATCTTCATCTTTTGTTGTTTGTTCTCACCAATAACCCTACGCCGCCCCAACTCAAGTATCTGTTCCATTTTTCACCACATTTCCATTCTTTGTCTTCGCCTTTTTTCCTTTTCCATCTTGATTATTTCTTTTGTTAACTTTTATTTAAATGTTGACCATTATTTTATTCATATTATTGGGCCAATTTTTTCGGAAATTAAAAATTTCTTATTTTACTATTTCGTGTTGCAAAAAGAAAATAAATTTTCTGTAATTTTGAAAAATCTGTATTGCTTATTTTATCAGTTTTCAGAATATACAGGATGTCAGTGAAACCTATAACCCATATATTTTTATTATTTTTTAAGATATTAAAATGAAATTTGGTTACGGAGTATACTGTTAACTGCATTATTTGACATAGAACACAAAAACTTTGTTATTTTAAATATTTAATACCCTGTATGTTTATACATTTTTGGAATCTACATTTAATTGTATGTATGTTAATATCAAGTTTGAAACATTAGTATAAAGTAAATTTTTGCAAAAAATTGTATTTATTAATCCTAATTTGTTAAATTTGGTTAATTAACCAATAGTACAATAATTATACTGTTCAGATAAATAAATAAAATAAAATTGCATACAGATGGTATCAATTTAGGGCCATGACACAAATCGTTCATTGTGTTAATTACTTAGAAGAGCAAAAATATGTATTCAAACAAAAAGTGCACATTTTGAATTTATTTTAGATTTTTAAGGTATTCTATTATTATCTAGTAGTCGAACTGTGTGCACTTATTTGTTTTAATGTGGAGAAAAATGCATTTGTGTGTGGATTATCAACAGCTCGACGAGATGACCAGGATACTGTCAGGTTTCGCGATGGTTTTCAACATTGCACTTGCAGATTTGCGGATCGGGAGAATATTACATGTAGTCTGTGCAACATTACGGCAACGATGGAGTGTTTTACGGAGACCATATTAAAGGAAATGCCTTTGGGAAACCTGTTTAGTACATTTGGACGATTATATCGTAGTTGACAGCTATTTTGCCAAACACCTGAAAAATCTAAAAATGTTCCAAAGACTACGCAGGGCCAATTTGAAATTAATCCCGAAGACATGCCATCTATTAAGAGTGCCCAATACCGAAAAACAAACACCAACTTCCATGGATTACGCACTTACTACAGACGTTCTGTTCCTGGATTTGCCAAACCACAAAACCACTTACAATGTTGATACAAGGTGGATGTGAATATGTTTAGAATAAAACTGCAAAAACAGCTTTTCAGAAATTGAAACGTGTTCTAGTGCCAGCACCAATAAACTATCCACGAACAGTTGGGGAGTTCGTACTCAATACGAATGCGAGCTATTGGGAGTGCCTGTTTCATTTTAGTAAAATGCTGCCAAAAGCTGGGAAAAAGTATTGTAACATCAGAAAATAATTGCTGGCCTTCTTAAAATCCGTAGAATGTCTTTACAAGTAGTATTGTATGTATGAAAGTTTTTGTTGAAGACGATTCATAATGCGTTGAAGTGGCATATACAGATGTGTCATCCGGAAGGTTAAGTCATAAAGGTTATCGAAACATCGATGTCCTTTCACGAAGACCTTATTCAGCAAACAGTAAGAAGCCCAGTGTCGGAGGTGCTACAATACCTTCACGATGGCACCCACTATCAAATAAAGAAACTGCTTTGGTCGCTGAAATATTGGTTAAGCAGTTCTTCAGTAGGTCTGGAGTACCCTTGCAAGTACATTCCAAATCAAGGTCATAATTTTGAGTTCACGCTTTTCAGAGATGATTATCGATTATTGGGCATTCTTAAGAATTGGACTATGCCGTGAGATCCATGGTCTGATAGAAATGGTGAACCACATGAACCGGACTTGTGTCACTTCACGAAACTACTACACCCTCTAACCTTGAATTCGGATGTATACGAAATATGGGTTAGCAGGAGACGGATACGCCACTTAGTTAAAAAAGGCATTGTAGTTCCTCAACGAAGTTAAAACGGAATTTGGAGAGCCCGTATCCCCGTATCGCGGCGGAAAGAATCAAATAAATAGTGTGGTCCACCGTATTCAGAAGTACCTATTCTAAATAGTAAGGCTGAAAGTATAAACGTATTTGTTATATTGAGTTTAAATTAAAAAATGTTAACGATTTATATATTTTAAATTAATGTTTGATTACAAAAGAACCTCTTTTTATATGTCACGCTGTCTTCTCAATCCCAAAGCCAACTCCTTTAAAATAAAACAACCAGCTTACAGAACGCAAAGGTGGTCTATTTCAATCGTTGGCGCCTTACCAAAGAAATAGTAAGGCAGATGAAAGCCACAAATGGCCGACTTTAGATGAATTTATGACTGAAAGAAGCACAACTTACTGACGACCGAGGTAGAACAAGACCTCCTCATTGTTTGGAAAGGGGAATTATATTCGTGTTTAGAAAGAAATTCGGATATCTTGACAGACCGCGCTTTATGTTGGTAAAGCCTTACGGTTTCCGGATCAACAACACTTAATTTATTTTATCTTCTTCTAAAGGCGGCGTGCTGTTTTACAGGGCGTTGCCTACCGACATAGCGGACATTGAATTTTGCGTGGATTCTACTCCAGAAAAGACTTACTAGGCATAAATACCTTGGTGGTTGCCATTTCCTTCCAAGGGAAGCCGTTGGGTGTTTTCAATATTTGTCTGGTCCTGGGCCCAGAAGCTCAGTGGTCAGACATACGCTGAACCAACTTAACCACGAACCGTTCTTAATTTATTACTTGACTACCAAACAATTTTACTACCAAAAACCTGATTATGTAAGTGAATGGAAAGCTTTTTGAGATTTAAAAGACGACCTACTCCCCAAGGGCATTAATAAGTTGGCAGCACCCACGCTAGGCTTTGCACTGAATCCATTGGACTGGAGAAGCAGTTGGAACAAGGTGTAGATATATATCTTCAAAGACACAAGTGTGACTATCTTGATCTACAGTTTGATCAAAAGCCCATATCGGATCTGAAGAAGAGCGTAGGCTGTTACTCTTACAGCAACCCAACATAAACAGATGCAGAATGTCAATACCGTCACCAGAACAGATGAGAATTAGTCCGGTAGTACCTGTTGGAGTCTATAGATTTTGTACGATTGCGCCCCTAAAAGTATTTCTTTAGATTTATTCTTTATATTAGAAAGGATAGTACACAGCTAAAAATTTAAGAATTACCATTAAAGTGTAAAGTGAACGGTATAATCAAACCGTTTCTTAGCTAGCTCTAAATGAGGTAGGTAGCTCGGCATCAGCAACACTGTCGAACTTAACAACTTACACAAAACGTATATTTATTGCTATGCACACCCTTATTGAATAATATCATATGCGAGGGGGTGCATAATTATTCAATTTTAAATGTGTCACAATTTTGACATTTCCACAAGGTCAATCTTTTAAAATTTTAATTAAATTTTAGAAAACTCTTAACTCAGGGTCGCAAAAGGGATCGCCTTGACGAATTTCAATATTTAATAAAAATTCACCAAGTTGAATTTTAAACACCTTCCAAAATTATGCAAATTTTCACAAATTATATCAACAACAAATTCTAATAACTAACGAACACTTTCTAAAATTAAAATTTACAAATTACCTTTTTCAAACAACTCGAACAAAACAACACTTCCTGTCTGGTTTTCCACTTTCCCAAACACTACACCAACATCTTCAACTTCAATACACTTTCCCCCCTGACTCCAATTTCACTAAAACCTGCCTCATCCTCCAACCAACAACACACTTTCCTTCTTTTAGATTTATTTATACTTGTCCAATATCCAAATTTATAGAAACTTCTCCAAAAAAAAAATAACTTTTATTTCATAAACTTTTATTAGATTAAATTCCAAATTATCTTGATATAATATTACTTCTTTTCAATATTTATTATATTACAATTTGTTTTAAGAATATTCTTTTGGTAGGTATTTAAATACGTTTTTTAAGAGTTTTCAAAAAAACTCAACTCACGTTTTTCCAAAAAAATATCCAACTGTTTTTATTTACATTTCATTACCTTAGTTTCTAAATTTAACACTCTACAAATTATTTTATGACATATTTACAAAATTTAACTCACTAGATATTCTACCCTAATTATTTACAATATTAAATCTCTACCTTATAACTATTTACATTTAATTAACAATAATTTTCCATAATTTTAAAAAGGTGTCCACAACTCACTTTATCAAAACTCTTTCAAAACAATATCATCTCATTATATACATCTGAGCTGATTAACTACCTAGTACTGTAATGTCTCATTGTCCCATTGTCTCATTTCTTGTATTCGTTGATTGTGTACGAAAGAGCGACATATACACTCCTATGTTTGTTAGTAAGCCCGGGTTGAATAACAACCCGTTGATGTATCAGGCTTCACAAGATTCCGTTTAGGAGTATTTATATACTTGCGTTCATGTCGGAAATAAACACTAATTCGTGTTTCAACTCAATACAAACGGAAGTAAACACTAATTTCGTGTTTCAAGTGAATACAAACGCATATTTAGAAACTTTGTAGTTTCACATGATTTACTTTTTGGAAATGACCAAAGTAATTTTGAATATACGAAATATGGTTCGCCAAGTGATCAACGGAATTTATAATTATATCAAGGTGTGATATTTACCATAAAGTTGGCAACACAGGCTTGCAGCTTGAAATTAAAAATTTTAAGTGTCAGAATTGAGACAGTGTCCAACCACACAGCATAAAATAGCACCAATCACAACCTCCTCTAATTATGAATTCCGTTGATCACCTGGTAGTAAAAATTAGTATTAATAACTAATTAAAGCTCGTTACTTGCTAATCCCATTTCCGCATCTTTATTGATAGGTGAGACCGCATATCGTGGCATTTAGCATATTTTTTTAAAGCAAGCAAAAACCAGAATCTTACTTCAGATATATTTTAGTATACTTACTATTCCCGATGCTTAAAATAAATAATAAAATATTTACAAATCTCAGACTTAAGCCTATATCGAAATTGATGAGCAGAATTTTTAATTTGCCGGCTTGAAGACCTTTTCAGCGTAATTTGAAGGGGTTTTTAATTTATAAAATGTTGAAACTAGGTTGTCGCCGTAGAAAGGCGCTGTGCACCGGAAGCAGGGTATGAAAAAAATCGATTTATTTAAAAAAAAATCAAAAAAATCGATTTTTTTGATTTAAATCGATTTTTTTTGATTTAAATCGATTTTTTTGATTTAAATAAATTTTTTACTCAAACGGTTAGTTTATGGCATAAGTTCTAAAATATTTACATAACTGGAGAGGAAAGAAAAGAAACATATGGGCATCATTTGTATTAGAATTAATTACATAAGTGAAAATTACTTATTTTAAATTAAATCATGTAATAATTTAGTCAACAAAAGTGAATAATGCTTTGGTTAGTTTGTTTGGGTGTAATCCTATATTGCGGTAATTTCCAATACAAAACATCTTGAAGGCGGTACTTTTGGCGACCTTAAAGTTTAAACCAAGAACCATAAACTGAAAATCAATTAAGTACCTTGATTTAAATCATGATTTTTTTAAAAATAAATCATGTGATTTAAATCGCGATTTAAATCAGCGATTTAAATCACTTGATTTAAATCAAACATACCCTGACCGGAAGTAACTGGGTGTTTTTCAGATCATATAATTTATATACGACAATTTTAATATCTGTATTGTTTAACCTCCTTTTCTGGCCTTTTCAGATATCTGAAATCTGAAAAATTTTAACCTTATATTTAGTTGGTTCTGGTGTGGTCCTACAGTATGTTGTTCACAAATACATTCACCTACAGAGTGACGTATTGTATTTTGCGATATTCGAAAGAGTTTTTAAGCAAGTTTGACTGTCTGACATAATTTAGATACGCTTACGTCTGTAAGCCTTTTTATTATTTTCCCATGCACATTTGCATTCTCGCGGAAGCTTGATTTCCTAACAAAAACCACTCTCTCTCTCCTTTAGTTTATCTCCATGAAGGCACCTCAGCACTCGTCAACCTACCAAACTAGACTTTTTGATGAAAGGTTTTGTTTAAAATCTGCCCACTCACTGCGATCCTGAACTTTTACTAGAAAGATAGTGTTTAGGTGGAACTTCTGAACCACATGATCCGTCTTTCTTTGTCATATCACCGCGCCGCCCTGTTGTCGGGTGGTTTCCGATTTCGTAATAATATTTTTTATATACAGGTTTCATGCCAACACCGTCAGCGTAACTGATCATTCGTTACTTATCACCGGCCACCTCTGTTACTAAATTATTATTAATTAACATCGTCAACACCACGCTACTTTTCAACGTGCAGTCAATTCACCTCTTCCAGCTCAGCATTTTTTATGACTAATAATATAATATATAATAATAATAATAATATTTATTCAAACGGATTATACCATTACAAAATTAACAATAAATAAAAATAGAAACATTTCACATATTAGCCCAAATAATTTACATTTTTAAATGAATTTTAATTTTCTTTACAAATTCACGAAACGGAGCACCAATTAAATCTATATCCTTTAAATTATTCACAGATCTTACAATACGATTGGCGGGACTATTTGACCCGTAAACAGTTCGATGGTAAGAATGTTGTAATAAATACAGATTTCTTGTATTTACCTGTGAAACCTGCAAACTAAATTGTTCAATAACATCTGCACAAGAAATAATATCTACCATTTAAACATTTATAGGCAAAACATAGCTCAAAATAAATCCTTCGAATATACATAGCGTGAAAACCAAAATACGTTAACTTTTCGTGATAATTATCATCCCTGAAAATTAATCCACTTTTGTAACACTTTAACAATCTTACGTTGAACATTTTCGAGTCTGTTTACGTGTACCATAAATGCATGCGCCCAGATTATACAATTGTAATCTAATACCGAACGCACAAAAGCTACATAAAGTATAACTAAGCATCTTATATCTTTAAACACGGTAGTTATTCTTTTAATAAAACCTGACTTTGTCATAGATTTTGAGATTATGTAGTCAATATGCCGAACAAAACTTAAAGAGCTAACACACCTAAATCCTTAATCACATAGACCTGGTCAAGAGCATCATTATCAATGTAATAACTATATTTAGTGGTTATTCTTTTTCTACTGAATGTAATACTTTTACACTTCTGAATATTTAGATGCATTTAGTTATCAATACACCATGTGTATAGATTGCCCAGAACAATTTGCAAACCACTGCGGTCTGCCTCAGACGAAATCAATCTAAATCACTTTAAATCATCAGCAAATAGAAGGAAACGTGACCGCAAACGACTACCTATGTCATTAATGAATATAGAGAATAAAATCGGCCCTAAATGAGAGTCTTGAGGCACTCCTCCACTACAATCCCTGATGATTTAAAATTATTGACATTCACTAACTGCAGTCTACCGCTAACAAATGAAATTAATCAAGACAGTAACCTTCCCTGAATACCATATCCCTTGAGTTTTTCAAACAATATAGCATGATTGACCTTGTCAAAGGCTCTACTAAAATCTGTGTAGACAGCATCTACTTCAAAGCCAGATTCAATTGAATCACTTATAAAATTACTGAACGGAAACATATTAGTCGACATACTTCTACCTGGGTAGAAGCCGTGCTGCTGATCAATTATGATATTCATAAAAAGCTCCTGGAATAATTTACTCACTAACTTGTCCAACATTTTTGGAACGCAAGATTGTATACTTATAGGTCTATAATGTCACAACGGTCTCCATTTTTAATAATCGGAATTATATAAGATCGTTTCCACTTTAAAGGAAATACATATGTTCTGAGAGACATATTGTATAAAAAAGATAAAGGATTAACCAGCTCGGTGCAGCAAGAAAAAGTGTATGCTGAAAGACGAGAACCATTTGCAAACTTGGAAGATCTGCGCCAGCGGTTAGAAGAGGTGTGGCCAGAAGTGTCTATAAATTTAATTAGAAGAGCAATTTTGCGGTTTAAACATAGACTAAGAATTGTGAATTTACAAAATGGAGGTCCCATACAACATGTTTATAAGTAGAATACACCATACAAGATGTTTATTGGTAGAATTTTTAAGAACATTGTCAACGTGTAATTGATTTTTTCTAGTTGATATTAAAAAATTCGCCATTCCTTTGTTTTTTAAAATAATTGTTTGTAATTTGGCAGGAATAATTTTCAATCCATTGTCTCTTAGAATGCAAAAACTGAAATCGCTATCTTAAAGCGTTCCGGAGATGTGAGAACTTAAACAGGATTCGTTTTTTTCTAGCCACCCGGTATTTTGGGGAACTGTCTTTATAGAATTATTCTTAAGTTTCACATAGCGCCAAAAACAATTAATATTATTTGGAATATCTATTTCTACACCTTTTAAGTAATTTATGTAAGCAACATTAACAACATTTTTACATCGGCTATACTCAGCATAATCAAATTCAGTTTTATATAACTTAAATTTCTTGTGAGCAGCCTTTTTTGCTTTTATTAAACGTATGAGATCTGGAGTAAACCATTGTCAAAAATTACTATTTATACGACGTTATTTAGGGACATATAAATTTAGACCTGATCACCTGAATATAACACATCATAAAAACTTTCTATACAAGTATCAAGATCACCATCATCAAATACTAGATCCCAGTTCACATTTGATAAATATAATTTTAAGTTATCTTGTTCACAATTTCTAAAGTCGAAATAAAATTCTTCTATTGACGGTAATTCAGATGATTGAGATACAAACACTCTTAAATGTGCTAGTAATGTAGGATGATGATTATCATTCCGAAGTAGATTCAGTATTAGTAATTTCCAAGCCTGTATTAGAGAAGAATAAATCTAATATTACATTATTAATATTTTTAATACTATTAAATTGACGACGGCCGCAGTACGAGTAAGAATCATATACAGGGTGAGTCCTTAAGCGCGGCCGCCGACTATATCTCGGAAAGTAGTTGACGTATGTTAACGGGGAAAAAATTCATGAATAAACTTGAACCTAAGAAATCCATTAGAAATATTTTTAGCCGCTGATTCGTTCAGCGGGCGGCGCAATCGGGGGGCGGCATCATTAAATCGCACTTTTTTCGAAAAATTTCTAAATGAAGGTCTATTAGAATATATCTAGATCAAAATAACGTCTAATTTTACATAAAATAGATTCGTTGAAGTTTTAATTAACTTTGACGATTGGTTGCGGGGCGAAGACATAACCTCCAAGGTTAAAAATAGTTATATCTTTGGTTTGGATTTTTCTTTTTCAAAACACTCGGTATTTTCCTAAAGCTATAAATATTGTCTACTGAAAATATTAGTTGAAATTTTTTTCCAACTTTTTTTCTAAAATTCTCGGAGCATTTTAGTGGAAACTTGCTTTCAATTGCAAGTATCTCAAAAATTTTAAATACAAAGGCACAATAATTAAAGACGAACAGAATGCAAAAAACCGGAGGTTTCTACCATCAATAGAAGCGGAAATATTGAGCAAAATGCAACTACGATGAATTTTTCCGAGGTAGCTAAGTCATGAAGGGGTTGATTTCATTTGTTTATCAATCTGAAACGTCAAATCTCTGATTGGACTTTGTTTTCCTATGTTATCACCTTTAAACGCTGAAGCTTACGCCAATATTAAGCCCCAGTCGATAAGTCTGTTTGGGCGATTAGCATATAAATTAAAATAGCGATATTCCTGATTTCAATTTTTTCTCAAAGCATTCGACATTTCGGAACATTTTTAAAGGTTCGCTATTAAAAATATTATTCCCCATGTTTATTCTAAAATTTTTATTGCAAAATAATGGGAATTTCGTTATCGTAAGAGGGATCGGAAGAAAAAAGAACGGCTAAAAACCGAAGGTATGAAAAAATACAATAATAAAGAATTTAGCGGAACAAAGAAGTCCTACTTGGTTGATTTAGTTTTTATTTTATTTTACATTTTAAATAAGTTTAACAAAGATATTCAAACTAAACTGTTTTCCATTACTTTTATTACAGTCCTCAATTCTTCTCAGAGTCGATAGAACAGCAGATTAAATTTCGGCTCTCGAAATGTTGTATACTGCATTTCTAATTCTGTGTATCATATCAATACGGGTAGTTGTGGGGTTCTTATAAACAATGACTTTTAGACGACCCCAGAGGAAGAAATCCCAGCAGGTGAGATTAGGGGATCTTGAGCTCCATGGAAACACACTCCCTCTGCCAACCCACCGATCAGGGAATTCCGCTTTAAGGTGATCTTTAACTGCCCCTGAAAAGTGAGCAGGACATTCATCAATTTATATCCACATGTTTAAAATGGTGGCCAATTGAACGTCATCTAAAAGACCTGGCAAAGTGTCAACTAAAAAGTCCAGGAACACTTGACCATTGACAGTCCCATTTAAAATGTGAGGACCAATTATCCGTCCGTCAAGAATGCCACACCAGACATTTACGGACCACTGATGTTGGTTGTCCACACTGCGCATCCAATGTGAGTTCTCGTTCTTTTTAGAGTAAAAGTGCATATTGTGGGAATTTACCCGGCCGTTGCTTTTAAATGTAGCTTCGCCGGTCCACCAAATCGGATTCAAGAAATTAGGAGTTTCTTCTAGCATATTTCGCATCCAGTGACATAAGTTCAGTCTGCTCACAAAAACCTTCTTCGGTGAGCGACTAATGTAACACAACATGGTATTGATGTAAGCCTTGTTCATTTACAATTTTAACAACTGTTCGTTGAGATATCCCCAAACATTCTTGAAATTTCTCTTGTACTAACATGGGGATTGCTCTCGATGCACGCCAGTACATTAACTACATTGTCTTCATTACTACCTGGACGGCGTTTTTCTCTTTGTGGAGTTGGTTGCACTCTTCCCGTGGTTTGTAAACGTAACGCTAATCGACGGAAGACTTTTCTCGATTGGGGCTGCCGATTGGGATACGTATGTTGTACGTTCTTGAAGCAATCAACTCATTTTCGAAAATAAATCCGTACCATATCAAAGGCTTCAGCGTTTGTGTAAAGCATTTTCAGCAAATAGCAAATAACAAAATCAAGACGAAACACAGTTAATAAGAACAACTCGATGTAAAACACAATTAAAACTAACATGAACAGGAACAGCAACAAGAACAGGAACAATCACAAGAACGGGAACAACGCAATTATTAATATTTTGCTAGATCAATTAAAAAGCAACAAAGTCAAATCACTGAAGCAGAAATTTGACGTTTCAGATTTATAAACAAAATTACATCGGCCCATTCTCATGAATGGGTTGATTTATCTTTAGGTAACTCAGAAAAATTCTTTGTGGTTGCATTTTGCTGAATATTTCCGCTTCTGTTGATGATAGAGATCTCCGGTTTTTCGCATTCTCTTCGTCTTTAATTTCTTCATAACTTGCAGTTGAAAGCAAGTTTCCACTAAAATGCTTCGAGAATTTTAGAAAAAAAGTTGGAAACAAATTTCAAATAATATTTTTAGAAGACAATATTTATAACTTTAGGAAAGCACCGAGTGTTTTGAAAAAGAAAAATTCAAACAAAAGATATAACTATTTTTAACCTTCGAGGTTATGCCTTCGCCCTGCAGTCCATCGTCAAAATTAATTAAAACTGAAGAGAATCCATTTTATGTAAAATTAGACGTTCTTTTGATCTAGACATATTCTGATAGACCTTCATTTAGAAATGTTTCGAAAAAAGTGCGGTTTAATGATGTCGCCCCTCGATTGCGCCGCCCGCTGAAAGAGTCGGCGGCTAAAAGTATTTTTAATGGATTTCTTAGGTTCAAGTTTATTCATGATTTTTTTCCCCGTTAACATACGTCTACTACTTTCCGAGATATAGTCGGCGGCCGCGCTTAAGGACTCACCCTGTATAAGTTGGTCTATTATACTACGAAGGTTAATAAGAGATAAACCATCTTTTGATCTGTCTTTACGAAAGACTACATATCTTTCGTCAATAAATTCTTGGTTTTCAATAGATTCTATAAGCCAAGATTCAGTAATCACTATAATGTCGTATGACTCGCTTAAAACGGTTAAATAAAATTCCGATATCTTGGTACGCATACCTCGAACGTTCTGATAATATACACTATATGCAGACAATTCTGTTTTTGAATTTAGTTTTTTGACGACACTCGTGAAGTCACAATTTTAGGAGTACCATTTACATTTACTAATGTTGTAGAATTGCAGGAGGTGTTATTACCTATACACTCGTTCTACGCCCAAAAAGGGTCTAGGAAGGATCCCTATGTTTTCCAGTATTTTATCTCCTGGTAAGCTAATAGAGAATCTTACTTCGGCTATATTTCAGTGTACTTTTTCCGATGCTTACAGTTTAATTATCTTACGAAAGAAAATACTCTACCAGAATAGATGAGCATAACTTAGTGTATTATTAGTAAGGCTGTAAAGACCTTTCCGACGTGATTCAGAGGAGATTTTTAATTTATAAAAAGGGGAAAATAGGTTACGATCTAGGAAGGCGATACGGAAGTAAATCGTACACCTGACCCAATAAATTTGATTTCTCTATTATTCAACCTGCTGAAATTGCTGAAATATTAAAACTTTCACTTTAATTTTAGCATATTTAGTACGTTCATTATGAAATGCATTTTGATAAAATTACGTTCGAAAATAAATTCTGAAAAGTTATGTTCTGTTTTATTTTCTTACGTACGGAAGAGGTTTTTACTAGGTTGTATCTAAAAAATTGGGTTGGAAACATAATATTATAACGTTTTTAAAATTTGAACTTTGGTTCGTGGTGTGACTTGTTCATTAACAGAGTTAAAGAAACGCAATAACAACTTAATCACTAATAGGAACACAAAATTAACAGTAACACGAATTATTAAACTAATTTATTTACACTGTATTTATTTTAACACGCTAATATTATCCTGCACATAATTATGTTAAAACCTTCCACGGACTGGCCTCATAAAATTAGTAAACGACAGGCCGGGGTCCAGTCGAACCCCATGATGAAAAGTCACGAAAAATGTTTCTAGTATGTAATGTATCGGTTTTAAGAGGCTACAATAAATAGCTCAGGGAAAACATCAGTCATGCATCGTTTGCTACTAATACTAGAGAAATCCCTTGCATAATTGAGAACAATTTTAACCGTCTGTAAAGGCGGACTGGAGTCTGTACGGACCCCGGATTGAAAAAATGTCATTAAAATGTAAACAGGCACAAACACTTGTACACACATACGAGGGCAGCCTGATAAGTCATGTGAATCACTACTTTGCATAAATTTTATAAAAATAATTATATAGCATATACATCAAGTCATCCTTAAACAGTATGTTTGCAAAATTTTATCACTCAATTGTTTTTATTAATGGTGGAACTGTCAATCGAAGTACATCATGTCGGGTGAATTTGAAAATTCTGCGAAAATAGAGCAACGTGCTGTAATTAAATTCCTCGTTAAAAAAGGTTTAAATGCCACCGAGATTAAAAATGATATGCAAGAAGTTTTAGGAGAGTCCGCCCCATCCTATCAAGTTATTGCTTTTTGGTTATCTCAGTTCAAAAGAGGTCGGGAGTCTATTGAAGATGATTCTCGCCCTGGAAGGCCTGTATCGTGCACTACTGATCAAAATGTTAAAAAAGTGGAAGATCTAATTCTTCGAGATCGCCGAATTAAGATGTGGCAAATAGCGACTGAAATGGAGATTAGCAAAGAAAGAGTGGGAAACATCGTTCATGACGTTTTGGGTATGTCTAAGGTGAGCGCAAGGTGGGTACCCAAAATGTTATCAGCATTTGACAAGCAACATCGTTTACAAACTTCCAGTGAGTTTTTGGAGATGTGTAAAGGAAATGATGAAAAAATTATTAACCGTGTAGTAACTGGTGATGAAACCTGGATTCGATACTATGATCCGGAATCTAAAAGGTAATCGATGCAGTGGATTTATTCAGGTGAAACTGCACCAAGGAAGTTCAAGGCGCAAGCATCAGCAGGTAAAATAATGGTAAAGATCTTTTGGGACTGTGAAGGCATTTTACTAATCGACTATTTACCACGGAAAACTACAATGACAGGCCAATATTATGCCAACTTGATGGCAAAATTAAGGAATGCTATTAAAGAGAAGCGGCGTGGTAAACTTCGAAATGGTGTGTTGCTGTTGCACGATAATGCACCTGCCCACACCAGCAAACTTGCCAAGCTAGCCATTCGAGACTCTGGCTTCGAGGAAATTGACCATCCCCCCTATAGTCTGGACATGGCCCCCTCTGATTATTACCTCTTCCTAAAATTGAAAAAGCACCTACGGGGAACAAAGTTTCTGGAAGATGAAATGCTCAAGATGGCAACAGAGGTGTATTTTGCAGAGCAAGAAAGAGAATTTTTTTACAAGGGTTTATAGTTATTATTGAAAAGATGTAATAAATGTATTGAAGTTGAAGGGGATTACATTGAAAAATAAAACTGTTAATTTGGTTTCTACTTGATTTCTTTATACCAATTTACATGACTTATCAGCCTGCCCTCGTATAATAAACAGATAGAGGGAGGAACAAAGAACTGGAAACCGCAGACAATACTGAAGAAATCCTCTGCATAATTGAGAAAAAATGTAACTCTCTGTAAAGGCGGACTGGGATCTGTACGGACCCCGGATTAAAAAAATGCTATAAAATGTAAACAGGCACAAACACTTATACACAAATATAATAAACAGATAGAGGGAACTCCAAAAAACAGATAGCTAACCGCCCAATATTCAAAACTTCAAATTTTAAAAGTTATTTAAAAAAAACATAGTCCGGGGTCCACATGGACCCCGGGTAGTCCGTTGAAGGTTAACCGAGCCTTCAATATCACCAGTAGACTGTCCAGCGCGCTTACCGAATGTGCCTTATATACCACCAGCAGACTTCCATCTCAATCTGGAACGCACTAGCACTAGAGCATTCCATGGCGATCGACATCTTTCCTGAAAGTTCCAACACCTGACGTGTTTCGAACGATCGAGATCACTTGCGAGCCTCCGACTTAAATAACAGAGGTTACGCTCGAGTTCTTGCCGAAAAACGACGCGTTTCCTGCACATTGCGTTTCACTTTATACTGTTGCAGCCAATTCCATCTTATTTTTATACAAATTTAAAAAAAAAACTTGTCTTTCTGCGTGCACCATCTAACAAACTCCATTTTTTGAGCTTACTGCGTTTCCACTGTTATTAAAATATACCCCGTAATCAAAAGTAAATGCAGAAAACACATTAGGCATTTTTTAAATACATATTTTATGGTACTCTGAAGAATCGTGAAAATCATAACAAAGTTATAAATAATCGAATACGTATTTTGAGGACTGAGTTGGCTGAAGTTAATCTCTGAAAATATACCTTTTCGACATTAAAATTGAAAAATTGTCAAGTTGACTGAAACAAAACTTCGGAAGATGTATTTCACTAGTTATGGAAGGAGTGGTAACTGACTGCTTGGCGAAGAGATTAACTCTAGTCAACTATGTCAAGGAATTTTATTTATTAAGTAGTTGGTGAAGTTTTCAGGGTTATTTAGAATTCAATCGGATCAGATCGAAAGTTTCATTTTACGTTTTATTGCTTAAAATGACAAAATTTTACGTTTTATTAAAAACAACACGTATGGAAGACGTTTCTGGGGTTTCAAATTAAAAATGCGCGTTATTCATTTTGTAATGGGAAATTTTTATTATTTAATAAGTTTTTTTAAATTTTGCTTTTTAACCAGCGTTCGTATTTGATCTTTCGAAGTGACTTCATAAAGAAAGCTTTCCATAAATATTACTGTTGCATTCATCTTTGATTCTAAGAAGTATATGTTTGACTACAGTGGAAACCGAATATGCCCAGAATGTTGCGCTTGCCAACTTGCCACTACCTACATACAGAAAAAAAGGTTTTTGTAATTTGATCAGAACAATGTAATTGGGTGATGCTTTGTCTAGAGCGCACGGTTTGCTAACGAATTTTTCGAAGTCATTGCTAAGTAAAGCTGAATAATATTTTACATAGGCTGACCATACGTCCCGTTTGCACCGGGACAGTCCCGTATTTTTCGTATACAGGGTGTCTCAGACATGACTCCCCAGGCCTATAACTTTGTTATTTTTAAAAATAACTATAATAAACTATATACGGGGTGAATAAAAAGTAAGGAACCTCGATGCTGGAGCCTGTATTATTAGCTTTAGAAAAAAAAGTTTTAGACAAAAGTTCTATAACAAATGATTTTCCACACACTGATGATTTTCAATATTTTTTTCAAGGTCATACCTTTGCGCTATGACGTCTTCGATACTTTTTTTAAATGCCAACCCATATTTTTTAGGTCGAAATTTTATAGCATTTTTTTTTCTCTTTATGACCGTCTAAAAATATCATAGGGTTGCATAAACGAAATGTCTAGAAAAATCAAGTTGAATGTTATTCGTACCAGTATTTAATGTACAGGGTGGCCCATTTTCGATGTTTTTAAATGGGAAGTACCCTTAATATCGGGGATAGGCAAAAACTGATGTCGGAGTTCAGGGCCCTTTTTTGATGCAAGTTCAAGTCCCGAAAACAAAATTCCGCTATCTTTTGTTATTTTTTAGTTATAGCCCAAAATTTATAATTTGGCCATATCGAAAACTTCAAATAACTGTCTTGGTTTTGAAGATATCCAAAAACGGTAAAAACATTCTACAGGCACTTTTTCAAGTTGAATACGATAATCAATCCAGATATCTTCTAATTTTCATGTTTTAAGAGTTATGACATAAAGTCGGCATTTTTTAAATATAAGTCGTAGTTGGCCATGATACCATTAAATTGCATATTTTTTCTGCTTTCCGAAAATATATAGTTTATAGGGTTTAAATGTAGTAACAATGCCTTTTTTGAACTAAATCGGATTATTTGATGTTGTTAGCAATTAGTGGGCCATGGTTCATGATAGCAATAAACAAAGGCTAATAGAGCGGGTGCATGTGATGTCACCAGGCACACAATAACGCGCCCGATTGAAAATAAACGACAGTTTTGTAAGTTAACAAAACTAAATAATTACTTTAATATTTTGTAGAAAATCTCGCGTTATCTTTAACAGCTTTTAATTATCTTGACATATGGAGATTTTACAAGTTTCTACGTATAACCTGGCAAAATTTTTAGTTTCTTGTTTTCCAGAGCTTTTCTCTAACTGCTTTCTCTGGGAAATATCACGTTCCCTAATACTCTTTTTAATTCACGATAAAATTTTGAATTACGTTCGTATCAACTGACCGTGGGGAAAATTTTAAGTAACTGAAAATTTCAAAATTATGTGGGTTAAACCATCCCTCATCTGGTTAAACACATCTTTATTCGGTTTGATATTGTAATATGTAATATTTCCTTTTTGGTAAAATTAGTATACCGATGCATACAAATCTACCCTTTGTTTACCCTACAAGAGTTCAGCTGATGACCTAGTGACGTCACATGCAACCACTCTACTACTTTTTGTTTTGCTATCATGAACCATGGCCTACTAATTGCTAACAACATCATAATATAATCTGATTTTGTTCAAAAAAGGTATTGCTACTGCATTTAACCCCTATAAACTATATATTTTCGGAAAGCAGAGAAAATATGCAATTTAATGGTATCATGGCCAACTACGA
Source organism: Melanotus villosus (assembly GCA_963082815.1). Lineage (NCBI taxonomy): Eukaryota > Metazoa > Arthropoda > Insecta > Coleoptera > Elateridae > Melanotus > Melanotus villosus. The sequence goes on from OY720427.1 coordinate 19,293,274, forward strand.
CTTATATTTAAAAAATACCAACTTTATGTCATAATTCTTAAAACATGAAAATTAGAAGATATCTGGATTGACTATCGTATTCTACTTGAAAAAGTGCCTGTAGAATGTTTTTACCGTTTTTGGATATCTTTAAAACCAAGAGAGTTATTTGAAGTTTTCGATATGGCCAAATTTTAAATTTTGGGCTATAACTAAAAAATAACAAAAGATAGCGAAATTTTGTTTTCGGGAACTGAACCTGCATCAAAAAAGAGCCCTGGACTCCGACATCAGTTTTTGTCTATCTCCGATATTAAGGGTACTTCCCATTTAAAAACATCGAAAATGGGCCACCCTGTACGTACTTTTATCACAAAAATTAAACATATGACTATTAAAAACAAACACAAACAATGTTTAACATTACTTTATTACAGAAGATGTTCAAATTGTTCGCCATTAACTATCTGACAATGTCCAATTGGATGAGAGAAATATAAGAAATGAAAGATTGCATTGGAAACAAATGCAAATTTCACTTGTGACAGTCTGTGTATATATATACACATCTACGCACATTCGGGAGTAAAGTCTTTATTCTCGGCAAGTCTCCAAACAAAGGGAAGTTCGAACCAAAAGGATTGCAAGGATTCTTCGTTGGATACTCGGATTGCTCCAAGGCTTACCGGGTATGGATACCCAGCGAACGGAAAATTCACACCTCCAGGGACGTAAAGTTTCTAGACGAATTCGGACCTGAAAACTCATACGAGGACTTTTCTCCGGACGAAGAGACGCTAAACCGAAAGGCTTCTTCGGGAAAAGAAGCTAAAATCGACGTAAACGTCAACAATCCGCCTGCGGAAATCATCGAAATTCCACAAGCGCAACCGGACGTCCATGCTTCGGCGGCTCGGGGACGTGGCAGGCCCAAAATCGTAAGGACCGGAAAGAGGGGGCGACCCGCAAAGTTGTACAACACGACAGTTGATCGCGTCGATTCAAACGTTTTCGACGTCGGCTCTTCCTCCGAGGACGGCGATTCTGAACCTCCACCGGCAGGCCCATTACAGCAACCGACCGACAACCTGGATGATCCAAGCGACGGAGATGACGATTCGTTTCACGATGCCGATACCGCCATGAACGCATCGGAGATCCCCCTTGCTGACGCCATAAACGGACCGGATCAAGAGGAATGGTTCGACGCCATTTATTCGGAAATGAGAAGCCTGATTATCAATGATACCTGGGAAATGGCGAAAAGACCCGCTGACGCCAAACTGGTCGGTTGCAGGACCGTCTTAAGGAACAAATACAATCCCGACGGCACGCTACTTCGAAGAAAGGCCAGGTTAGTCGCGCGAGGATTCACTCAAAGACCGGGAATCGACTTCATGGAAACTTTCGCTCCAGTGGCCTGAATCGAATCGTTTCGATTACTTATGGCTTTATCAGCCAAATTTAATTTACAAGTCTCACAGCTCGACGTCACCACGGCATACCTGAACGGCGATATTGACACGCCAATCTTCATGGCGCCGCCGGATCTACTGGAGGAAACTCTTCAGAAGATGATCGAGACTGAAAATGACAAAATCCTCATCGAAAAAGCAAAGGATATGCTCCGAAATCTGAAGTCTGGGAACAACACTTGCAAGCTAAGGAAGGCGATTTATGGACTTCGACAAGCGGGTCGGCAATGGCACTCCAAGCTGAGTGCTGTCCTGAAATCCGTTGGATTACGGCCCACGAACTCGGATCCGTGCATTTATGTCGACGAAGGAGGGAAAGCTCCTGTTTTCCTGCTCGTTTACGTCGATGACATCGTCATAGCCCCCGGAAACGCGAACCGGACCAGACAAATCAAGGACGAGCTCACGAGAAGATTCGATGTAAAGGACCTCGCAAACATAAACTACTGCATCGGCATCGAGGTCAAGCAGACAAAGGACAAGATCACCCTATGTCAGACCGGATACATCAGGGACGTCCTACGAAGATTCAAGCTTGATCTCCCCGACACCAGCGACGACGCTCCGCGCTTCCCGTTTAGGGAGCTCATCGGAGCACTCATGTACATCGCTATTGGCACTCGTCCTGACATTGCCTACACGGTCAACATGCTAAGCCAATTTAATAATAGTCATAAACAAGACCACTGGCAGGCCGCCAAACGCATCCTGCGTTATCTACGAGGAACCATCGACATGAAATTGATCTACAGCGGGGACCAAGAAAACATTATCGGGTTCGCAGACGCTGACTGGGGAAACTGCATCACCGACCGGAGATCATACTCGGGATACTCTTTCATCCTGTCCGGATCAGCTGTTTCTTGGTGTTCTCGAAAGCAAAGAACGGTCGCACTTTCTTCGACTGAGGCTGAATACATGTGCCTCACTGAAGCTGCAAAGGAAGCGGTATTTCTATGCAATTTTGTACGGGAATTGGGTTTAGAAAACTTGTCCCAAATTGTCATCTTCAACGACAATCAGTCTGCCGGGAAACTAGCCCAAAATCCAGTATTTCATTCTCGCTCTAAACATGTAGATATCCGACACCATTTCATACGCCAAGCTCTTCAAAGTCATCCTTTGGAAATCAAGTACCTACCAACCGAATTCATGACTGCCGACATCCTGACGAAACCTCTACCAGGAGCCAAGCACGAAAGTTGTGTTCACGGATTGGGTTTGCGAAATTGACTTAATCACGGTTAAAATTGAGGGGGGGTGTTAGATTTCAATTATTACCGCCATTGCATTATATAACCTATGTAACTGTGTTAAACTTAGTCACGCCAGATGGCGCTTCGTTATCGATTTAGTATGACCTTCTCATATACATAACCTTACATTGTCAGTTCTATTCCGACTGTCACTCGGTCAGCTGTATTCTTAAAATAAAGCCTCGCATTTAAAGTTACCCCGTAGTTATTATTTCTCGACCTGACCAACATATTTCATATAATATAGTTTGTAATAATAATAATAATAATAAATTAGTATTAATAGCTATATATTTTTATATACAGGGTGTATCAGAAATAAGTACATTAATTTTTTTCAGTGGTGGAACTCGTCAAGAACTATAACATTTCTTATTATTTTTTTAAATCTCACATTTGTTTTGCATTTTTACCCCCCCTTAAAATAACGAGATGTATTTTCATTTATAATCTCACAAGAGCATTAATTCTTTCCGGAAATTTTTAGGTGTGCATTTCAACAACGTATTAATCGGCTCGAGCGGAACCCGATGGGCGATTACGTTGTTGAAACGCACTACTAAAAATTTCTCGGACATGAATTAATGCTCGAGTGTAAATTCGGTAAGAAAATCGTAACGACATCGCCACTAAAAGCAGTAATAATTCATTACATATTTAAATTTTAGAAACGTAACCGTAACAACTTGTACGTCAGCTGTCACATTTGACATAAAAATGTCCACTTTTTAATTTCACCTAGGTTGGTCTAGCGTTCAACAATAAATTTCCGAGAAATATGGGCGTGGCCGTGGTAACCATACTCAATATTGACGTTTCTATTGGTCGTTAATTAGTGTCGTACGATTTTCACTTATAATCTCACAAGAGCATTAATCCTTTCCGGAAATTTTTAGGTGTGCATTTCAACAACGTATTAATCGACCCGAGCGCTCAGTACGTATTTAAATTTTAGAAACGTAACCACAGCAACTTGTACGTCAGCTGTCACATTTGACATTAAAAATTTCCACTTATTAATTTCAGCTAGGTTGCTCTAGCAATCAACAAAAAATTTCAAAGAAATTTGAACGTTGCCGTGGTAACTATGCTCAATATTACGTTTCTATTGGTTGTTAATTAGTGTCGTACGATTTTCAAAATAATTAAATACTGCTAAGCTTAATTTTTAAGTTAATTTACTATGGCAACCAAAATTTTAAATTTTTTGTTGTATGAAATTGAGTTACTCAAATTTTTTGACATTAACTGTTCGCATTTGAAAATTAGTTTTTTGTTCAAAATACATTTTTTACTAACAGCGAATACACAGACAGTGTGCTGGCTTATGGTGAAACTCAGGCGAACGCCGTGTGTCCCAGGATTGATGCAATAGGTGCGATGGACTAAAAAGTTTTGAAATTTATTTTAAGATTGTGGGATTAAGTCCTGCTTGGTTTCAAGAGAATTTTAAGAATATTTTCAGTTTTTGAAAAACAAGTTGGCCTTGACATTGAAGCGAAAACTATTTTCTTTTCGGGTAAAGTACCCTTTTTGTTCATGATACGACAAAATTTTACTAAGAAAAGTTGTCCAGAATGAGAAATTATGGACATATACCAAATTTCAGGTAGATCTACCTACTTTGGTTAAACCGTCATTTTTTAGATTAAACAAAATAAATTGTATTTATTAAAAATTTTATTTGTAGAACATTGAACGAAACAAATAGTATTTACAACAAATTTAACTTACGAAACGTAATAATAACATTGATCTACAACAAATTATTTATTCAACCATAACTGCCAGGAGGCCATGAAGAAACAATCGTTGACTAATCTTCCTGAAATTTTGTATGGGACCATAATTTCGCATTCTCAACAACTTTTATTAGTAAAATTTTGCCATATCATGAACAAAAAGGGTACTTTACCTGAAAAGAAAATAGTTTTCGCTTCAATGTCAAGGCCGACTTGTTTTTCAAAAACTGAAAATATTCTTAAAATTCTCTTCAAACCAAGCTGGACTTAATCCCACAATCTTAAAATAAAATTCAACATTTTTTAGTCCATCGCACCTATTGTAACATCAATCCTGGGACACACTATATATAAGCTATTAAAGTATTCTGTGGATTAAGAATGCAACGACTGTTATTTTTGTAAACAATTTGGGGGCAAATTTGTCTATTTACGAGGATGGTTGTCAATTATCACGCAGAAGGAGAACGAAAGTTGATGACGTGCAAGAAATTGAAGTTGCATCTTATGCGAAGAGACTATCATAGATAAAGCAGAAAAACAACTATACGCAGACCACGACGGATCAAGCTCGACAGAGGAAAACTACGAGCACGCTGAAGAGATATTTGAAAAAATTAAAAAGAACCGGACGACGATAAGAACGACGCAGGGCCGGACAGATTTTTATGTAAACACAGTAGTCGTTACTTAGCCACCATTCCAGAAGGTTGGTGTAAAAATAAAATTGGTTTGAATAACTTATGTTCCGAGTGTTTTATTATGGTCCTTCGGGCAATTAAAATTACAACAATTACCAACTCGAGACGACATATTAGTACGTCAAGTTACAACACTATCAATAAACTAAAAACTTAAAAGTGGAATACTGAAAGAAGACCTTTTGGCGTTTGTAAAAAGACATAGGTTGTAATTGTTTTGATGGCAGTAATTGCTGCAGGTCATAAGGCATTTTACCTGATAATTTTCGAAAAGAATAGGATGAACGGATTATTCTGGAAGGGAAATGTTACTCAGGCACCATGTATGCTGCCTTTGCTAACGAACCAACAAAATCGACTTTCATGCGAACAGACGTTCTTAAAAGAAATTTCCAATACTAAACTACAAAATGTCTTAAAATAAAATACATCTAGTATGCTTTGAATTTCCCATGTAAAATAAAATGTGCCACTTTCGCGCAATGCTGTTATGCTAGACGGAAAAATAACATAACCTCAATAACCTTTGTTGACAAAATTTAGTTAAGGAGTGGTTTTCGTTTACTTTGAACGTGACACACATGTATGTATGTATGTATTTTAACACATTATTCAACAGCATGAAAATTCTAAGAAGTAAGACAACCCATATTAAAAGTGATTAATCGTTTATTTTTTCCAGAAAATAAAAAACGTTTCTCAAATACAGAACATTAAGAGTAATGGAAGAAATATAACTGTATGGCAAAAGGTAGTCGTTAGAAAAGGGCCAGTTATTGCTTGCCTACAACAAGTGTTCAAAGTGTCCACCATTTTGTCGAATACATAATGCTACTCGACGTTTCATGTTGTCGAAAACGTGGTGCAACATTGCAGGTGTTATGTCGTTGCATTTAATTCTAAAGCATTCATCAGCTCCTCTAAGCTATTAATCGTTTCTTTGTAGACCTCAGTTTTAAGATGTCCGAAGATGGAGTAATGCAATGGAGTAAGGTCAGGTGAATTCGCTGCCCAAACCCCCCTGCTAACTACTATGGGAAAAAACTGCTTGACAAATTCTAACTTTTCCTTCGTTGTATGCGCAGTAACTCCATCCTGCTGGAAGTAACCTCCATTAAATTCAGCGGGGTGCAGTTGATCCAAAAAGGGCACTAACAGCTGTTCTCGATAACGTTGACCGTTTATGGTGTCATGGAAAGATATTGGTCCTATGATCCTACGACGTGACACAGCTAAGCATACTCCAACTTTAACAGGATGTCAAGAAGCCTCAATATGGTTATGTGGATTATCGATTAACTACATTCTGTCGTTCTGTTTACTTAAATGGAACCACGCCTCATTGCTAAAAAACAAATCAAAAACGTCGTTGTTTAAATTTTATTGGAAAAAGTTGCAATAATGTATTCGACTAGCATGGTCCCTTGGCCGAATTTAATGTACAATAGACACTTTATATGGATACATGTGCAGTCGCTTCTTCAAAATGTTGTGAACTGTACTTGAACAGATGTACGTCTGAGTTGAAATATGACGCACTGACATTTGTGGATTTTCTACAACAAGAACTTTGACATTTTCAATAATGTTTGGGTCGCTGGCTGGCCTTCCGGTAGACTGGCCTTTTTCTGCACTTCCTGTCGCAAGAAATTTTTTAACAGAGCAACGAATTTGGTGCAGCAATTCTGTTAGGAAACTTCAGTCGAAACTGTTGTTTACAAGACGCATAGGAAAATTACCATTTCCCATTTATTAACTGTCCTAATCGAAAATATGCCTCAATAATAAAAATTGTTTCCTTGCACAGTGTACATTTTGTGTTGTATTAGCAAATTTAATTAAAACTATTTAAAGTGAATTAGTTTACTTTTTAATTTTACAATAAACTAATGACAGCTGTGGATAATGCAATACCAATAACAATGTGGTGGCACATAAAAGTGAATTGTTTATTAACAAATTTAAACAACGCAATAAGTAATAGGGAACAACAGCTTAAACACTAAAAACACAACACTAGCATTAACCCGAAACACTAACTAATTTATTTATACGGTTTATTTATATTCACCGACGCACTTTTATTACGCGTATTCGTACTTGGTCGCGACTGGTAGACTTTGGTAGACTAGAGTAGCTTGCTCAGGAAATGCACCATATACAGGGTGATTCTAAATATATGCGACAAACTTTGGATAGTTATAAAGGACACCAAAACAAGCAATTTTTGTTGATAAGGCCATGTCCAAAAATGAGCCGTTTTGGCACTAGAGTGAATCAAATGTAGTTGATACGTATAATTTAAACTCCGAAACCGCTCTAGATACGGCCTGGAACTACAGAGGTAAACTTGAAGAGCGCGACAGCGCGAGTAACTTTCGTTCAGAAACCGAACCTATATCTAGAGTCGTTACGGAGCTAGGGTATCGCTTGTCAAGATCGACGTGCCCCGACTGATGTTACAAATTCCGTAGCTCCGTAACCACTCTAGATAGATGCTCGGTTTCTTAACGAAAGTTACTCGCGCTGTCGCGCTCTAGAAGTTTACCTCTATAGTTTCAGGTCGTATCTAGAGCTATTTCGGAGTTGAACTTGTACGTATCAACTGCCTTTGATTCACTCTAGTACCAAAACGACTCATTTGCGGACATGGACTTATCAACAAAAATTGCTTGTTTTGGTGTCCACCCAAAGTTTGTCGCATATATTTAGAATCACCCTGTATACCAACTGCGGCCTTCGATTCCAGTATGTTCTACGTCTTTCCAGAACGCACCAGAAACGATGACGTGTATCGAATATTCGAACAATTGCGAGTTTCTGTTATTAGATGACGCATACGACTGAAATCATTCGCGCGTCTCGTTAAAATATAAATATAGAAATTACCAAGTAAAGCAAATGAATTATGTTACTCGAAAGTAAAATCCTAATATGAAATAATTCTGTATAATATAAGGTACAGATTCTTACAGTCATATGGTCAATTTTATATACTTATACCGCTTATACGCTTAAAGTTTGATTGCTCATGAAATTTTTCATGCTATAAGTAGTTGAGATTTGAACCGATGGAAGTAGGCTTTCTATCTATTGCGGCCTCTTGATATTACCTCTTTCATTGAAGTCACTGTACATGGACACAAATTTAAAATATTACTGGAATCACTATAGTGTGAAATGTTCAGAATTTCAAGTTTTATATCGATGTTGGTGCTCTCACATCTTGAAAACCTTTGCTATAATCGAAAAATATTTCTATCTTGATCCCTTAAGGATAATACTTGGTTATTATTTTTTAGTTGTACTGCAGTTGCTGAAATCACCATTGTAATTTATAAAATAGATCAAATGTCTCGATTTTTAGCTAAAAAGGGGGTCGATTGACATTCGTATGATACTAAATTTTATTGTATTTTTAAATGTTTCGTTGTTGTGTGTATTTGTACAGCATCCATACATGTCTTCTGCGTGTTACTAGATGGTTCATTTTCTTTCGCAACATTCGCTAATACAAATATCATTCCAGGCGCTTCGCGAATAAACAATTGCAGCGAGAGTAAAGTAAAACAGGACGACGATGTAATGCATAGTAAACAAGGATCGATAAGTATGAAACGAAGAGGACCACGTTATGGCAGAGGTCACCGTACGTTATCTTTAAAAATATAACATTTAAAATGCTTATATCCCAATGTTGTTACCACAACCAAATTTCCAGTCGTTTTCTAACATATCGCAACGTTTTCTAGAATGTTTTAAACGTCTACACTGTCGTGGACCTTGCACATTTGGGACCCATTTTTCAGTTATACTAGCACAGTTGAATTAAATCAAGCAATATGTTTATTTATGTAGTTAAACTTACATAGCATATCCGCATATCCTGTCTGAAGTAACTGAAAAACTGGTCCTTAGGGTGTTCGCTTTTGTCAATTTTCGTATTCTTTTGAAATTTATGCTTTTCTACTTCTCTTGCTACATTTTCTGAATATGTCCATGTCTTTCACACTTTTTACTTGTGTCGTTATTTAGACTGGTTTGGCTAGTCTCTGTATTTGTATGTAATGAAATAATAAGCAAGCTTTAGATTTCATTCAATTTTCTCTTTCTTGTTGTGTGTTTGTTTTGTATTATTTTTATGTTTGTTATGTCATTTTAAATATTTTTAAAAACTTCTTGTCGCTTAGTGACGTTTAAAAACTTAAGCTTTTATTTCGTTTCTGTTTTTTATTATTTTATACTCTTTTACATTTTCCTCTCTTTTTCTTAGTAAAAGTTTAGTGGAGTTATACCGCTTGCAGCACAATTCGTGTGTTTTTGAAATTTCTCACTCTGTAGTGAGATGTCTTTCAACTGTTATTCTTCACAACTTATCTATGTTTTCAACACTTCTGAACAATTGCTTGCTGAACACATCTTTAACATATTCTTACCTGTTTAATCTTTTGCGTTCTATATGTCTGTATGTTCGTAATTCTAAATGAAAAAAATTTAGCATGCCAGGATTTGGCTGACAAGCCAAGATAATCAAGCTTTTGGAGATATTTTGAAAGTCGTTTAATTTAGTTAATCTGATTACTAAATTATCCAAATGGCACAGTTTTTTACTTGAATTATTAAAGTATTTCTGGTTGAAACAGCCAAAAAACTTTTGATATTTATCAGCTTGCCGGAATGATAAAAACAAATCTTCTATAAAAGAGGTTAAGTAAAGAAATTTGAAATTGCCATTGATTACTTTCAAATATTTTTCAAACAGCAAGGACCGCCTGTCAATTCAAATCTAGGTTAAGTTTATTAAGGATGTAACACAAAAATCATAAATAAAATTTACAAGTTCTTTTGAGAACCCAATTTCATTAATTTTGTAAAAAGGGGTTGTCCAAAACTCGTGAAGTGTTCTAAAAATAAAAGGAAGTAATTGTGGAAATTTAAAAATGCTTTTCATAATTCAGTACGGGAACTCTCTCGTAAAACTGTTATTTTCTCAGTTAATTACAATTGTGCAATTAATTTTATTAAGAATTAAGTTCACGAGAAAAGCCTAAGGCACACTTCGTTAGATTATACGATTAATGTTCCCTGAAGTGATTTAAATTCTAACACCCCCTAAGACATTTAAATTTCTTGAAATTTCACGGAGCCGAACATTTACCTATAGAAAGACGTGTTTTTCGTCCGAAACCCATCAATCTTTCGTTCTGTTATTGTATTAATTACTGATCAGCTCGTATATTTGCCAGTTGCTAGTTTGAGATGAAAGGTTTATCTCTAACTTTGTTTACAAAAGGATATAGTTTAATAATACCTAAAAATTCATAATTTCGATGAGAACTACAGCTAAATGCAAAAGCTGTGAAATTAAGATTAAAAGTTAAAAGCTAAATACGAAAGGAAATGGTAACATTTAACAGAAAAATATGAAAAGGCTGAATCTGTATACAAATTATATTATAGACGAGGAATTCTTTATTCAATTAAAAGTATTTAACTCCAAGAATATAGCGAGCAAACAAACATTCTTTTGAAGTATCGAGATTATAATCTGAACGTCTTCAATTTACAAAGAAAACTTAATAAAATGATTGGCATATTTTATAAAATACCTCAAAAGGAAATTTCTCAAACTTATATAAAGCTTTCAAGTAAAAAACTTCATCAAAGGTAATAATTTACTGGAAACTGAAAATATATTAAAACTTTCCTTTGTGAAGTAACTTTTTAACCTCAAAAGAGTTTTAAATAATTTCTTTGTAAAATAACCTGAGAGAAAGGTGGTTCATACCGCTTTTCGGGGTTATTTGTTGCTCCCACGATTTCTTTTATACGCAACGATAAATTGAAGACAGCAGGAAATAACCTGCTATAAATGTCTGAAATATCAGAAAGTTGGTCATTTCCTATCGTTTTGCTATATATGACTTGGGCAAAGGCTAAATCGAGCAAATCGTATTTATTATCGGATATTTTCTTCGATTTGTTAACTTCCCATCTCCAAACCGCAAAAATGTCATTCATTACCAGAAAAACTCGTTTCATCGTCTACCAAAAACTTATTGTCTAAATTTTAATTTAAACTTTTGCCAAACTTCTAATTGTGCATTTTAAAAGTTATATCGGGATATCTATTCAAAAGTAATTTACACTCGAACTTTGCCAGACTCAAAATATTAATAAAGCTTTAACTAAAACTTAGCGGGTTTTGATAAAAGCTTTAACATCGTTCGAATTATCCACACCTCGCGAATTTTCAATTTTTACGTTTTTTATTAAACGATTTCGTTTGAATTTTCGGCTCAGAATTATTAATTCATAAAAGTTATAACTCTCGCTTTTTTTGGTATTTTCAAATATGAGGTAGGTACTTTAATTTCAACTCGATACATCCTCTTTAATCATTCAACTCAATAGATTTGTTGGAAAATTAGAACTTTTGAATTTACCAGAAAGGTTTATGTAAATTTTCTTTAGAAGATATACAAATAAATTCGGGTTTAAAGTAACGAAGGGTTCAATTAGGGTTTATGAACCGTAAATAATTAAAGTGGACTTGGTACAGGGTTAAGGGAATTATTTTAATGCAATTTAATCAATACGCGTAACGTTTAAATCGTCGGTTTTTGAAATTTTACTGAATGTGTGCAAGAACTTGTATTGTTTGAATTATTAAGTTCTGGCAAGCTTTCGTTATTTAAGCAACCCGCAGAGCTAGGAAATAGCACGACCCTTTATCAGGGAGGTATTTTGTTTGAGTTTCCTTTTTTGGCATGGAAAACCCAATAACATAAAGAATGAAGTTTTATTAGAAAAATTCGTTTTTAAATTATTTTGTAGAAACTTATTTTTGACCATTTTTATTTTATGATGCTTTTTTAAGTTTCTTAATAAGATTATAAGTGACAATTACCTTGATGATAGGTATTTGTATTCCTGTTAGTCTAGACAGTTTGGAATGTTTAGATGGTGTCATATATCAGTTTTATTTACTGATTATTCTAATCACACTGTTGTACGTATGTGTCTTATATAGGGTGTCACATAAAAAGGAAAGTTTTATAATTGATAGGGTACCTGTTATTTACGTATTTCAAATTAGGTATAGAAAATTGAATTTGGAAAACATAACAAATGGGAGTGATGAAAATTTACTTTTGGCAAACTGCCAACGATTAATTAATGCTGTCACCAGGCAATAATTGTTCTTCCTTTAATGATAACTTGTTCCGGTAAAGCTTCTTGTACAGGCTTATGATAAAAAAGTATAAGTTAATTCTGAAAAAAAATCACATTTGTTTAAATTAAATACCTAACTATATAAGAAACTCTTGTGCTATCATTTAAAACGTAAAAAAATTAAGTTGTTTGGGATAACATAAGATATTAGATATGGTAGATCAGTTAACTTAAATTTTAACGCTATTTTTACTTTTTATGTGAATTTGGTTTGGCACTTAAAACGAAATTACATAACACACTTTATTAATTTCCTTTTAAAATGTTTCCCAAAGCTTAATAACGGTACTTGTTTATTTGATGTGATTATCAAAAAAAATCTGAAACTTAATAAAATTCTTATAGACTATCATTAAGAAGAAACAAAATTAAATATTAAAATGATGAATGTATTCGCATTTGTGATATTTTTATTACCAAATATCCTTAGAGGTTAGAAGTAGAGAAAGGAAAGTTTTTTAATAGAAAACAACTTGGGTAGGGACCCAGATTGTTGACCGGAATTCGATTCAACTTTAAAATTGAAATTTTAATCTATTTACCATTTAGATTTTTTTGTTTTGGTATCGGCACTTACGCTCCTCGAGTGAATATGGTCTACAACATGCAAGGTTAAGACCTCCTAAGTCGCTTTTAAGCGTCTAGTTTAAGGAGTGGAAAATCTAATTATTTTATCAGGCTGAATATTTTTAGGCTTCCTGAAAAAGCAGAATTGCAGTCGATTTTTCACAGGTAAAATATTTAATTATTAGACGAAAATTATCGATATTTTCGTTAAGAACTGAGTTTAAAGAATCACTGGAAAGTTCAATGTTTTTCAGGAGTTTATTCAAACATGAGCTGACCTTTTTCACAATGAATAATCTTCCAGAGCAAGTTGCGACTGTATGCATTTTTCAAGAGTAACGTGGTTTAATTCTTAATTGTCGAAAATTAATTATTGATAATTTTATCAAAAACTGAAAAATAAATAATTATCGGAAGGTTCAAAGCTTGTCAGGAGTTTCTTCAAACATAAGATAAACTTTCAGGCTGAAGAGTCTTAGGTTACCTGAAAATAAAAGAAATTTCGGGCGACTTTGCAGTTTCAAAATCACTTCGAATTTAAACCTAAGGACTTTCCTAAAATTCAAAGTTTTGCAGGAGAATTCCTTAAAAATAGGCAGCGTTCTGTACGTTAAAATTTTTCGGGTTGACTAAAATTTGTGTTGATATGTGAGCCTCAAGGGTTTTCAGGCTTCAGTTTTCTTTTAATTTCAAGCGTTTCTCGATTTAACAACTATCCATCTAACATATGACAAGTTCAAAAAAAATATCAATATTCTAAAGCGTACAGGTTGTTAATTGAAAGATTGTTCGGCGTAGTAATGTGTTGATATGTAGTGAAATGCCACTTTATAAAATGCGAAAAAAGAAATTAAATATGTAATAATAATTACTCTATTTGACTTCCTCCAAGTTTTGACTTTAATTTAAGATAATGACAATCATTTGTTTGCTTTACTAGGACGCGATTTTTCGTTCATTAACACAAAAAGCGGATTTAATGAAAGTGAGCTGACCTTTTTGAAATTTTGCACAGAGCCATAATTTCATATTCTGAACAACTTTTCTCAGTAATACTTTGCCGTATTATTGACCAAAAAGGCACTTTACCTAAATAGAAAATAGTTTTTTTCCCATTTTTCAAGGCCGTCTTAATTTTTAAAAAACTAAAAATCTGCTTAAAATTCATTTCAGACCAAGTAGGGTGGAATCCCAAAACATGAAAATGAAATTCTCAAATTTTTTGTCGATTATACCTATGGTGAACTCAATCCGGGGACACACTGTATTTACATTTGGAAAATAGTAGTCGTATTTTCTAACAGAGATTTAAAAAACAATACAGTTGTAGATATTGTGGTTTAATTCTTATAGAAACATAAAAGAAGTTCATTCAGTTGCAAAGCCAGATTTATTGTAAGAAATTTCAAAAATTCAGTCTCATTCTAAGCATTTGGAAATGATTAGAAATTGAGTAGGTATATAACATTGGAATTCTTTCTTGTCAAATTTTTAACCTTATACATACATATTTTAAAATGGCATGAAAAGTTGTAAAGAGAGCCTTACAGATAGAGCCAATAATTGAAAAACTGAAAAAAACAAACAATTTTTTGAAGGAAATGTTTGCATCATCAGTTTGAGAAAATTTTAAAATTTACGAATTTAATAATTACTGGAAATATAAATATTTCTGGAAGGCAGCTTAAAAAATCAAGAAAAAAATCCTTACAATTACTTTAGTAAGTTAAAAAAGTTATATCGGCAGTACACGATCATTGTTTCGAAGTGATTGCTGCGCATCAGGCATCTTTAATTGTTTTTATTAATTAAAACTCAACTTTTAGTTCACTTTCTTAAATATTTATATGTGTCTAAATTTGCTATTTTCTACAAATTATAAAACAACAATACAAGAAAAAACAGTACACACCTTTGTTTCTATAAATTAAAATGGATCTTCAATGGAATCACCTTTTATTTACTTATTTGTACTTTTGGATGGGAATGTTTAAACATTTAAACATCCATAAAGTATAATCAAATATTATGTCAAAATATTTAAAATAAATCAATAACATAGCGAGATTCATTGGGAAACATTATACAGTGTGGTACAAAAGTATGGAACAAATTCAATATCTACTGAAATAATTGTTTTTTGGAAAAACGCTCGGACAGGTATAGCGATCTAAATTACGGTGCATATTTTAAGAGGAATATTTGTAATAGGAGTCCAAGATGCGTCAAATGTACTGGCAGCCATTTAACCTCTCAATGCCAACGTAAAGCCCAAGATAATGAAGTAAGATGCATCAACTGCAACGGGAATCACCCGGCTAATTATAGGGGCTGTTCAGTATTTAAAGAGCTACAACAAAGAATGTTCCCTCCATTACGAAAGAAGCAACTTATGGTCACTACTCAGAATACAACACAATCAAATCTCACACATGCTCAGGTTGTAAGAAGTAATCTTCCAATACAACCTCAACCCACTCCAACGAACAATTCTCCCGACGACATAAACGAACTCAAAATAATGATGAAGGGGTTAATGGAACAAATGGGAACAATGTTAAATCTACTTACGGCACTTGTCGCGAAAATTAATAATGGCTCAACACCTTAGAATAGCTGAGTGGAACGCCAATGGGCTGATACAACACCGTGAAGTAATTTCCTTTCTTACAAACCAACACATTGATATTATGCTTATATGTGAATCACACTTCACCGACAGAAGTTATTTAAAAATACCAGGGTATGCGGTTTATGCAACATTACATCCTGATGGCACCGCTCATGCCGGTACAGCAGTGATTGTTAGAAACGCGATCAAACATCACGAACTTCCTGAATATAAACAAGCTCATCTCCAAGCAACCACCATAATTGTTGAAGACTGGGCAGGACCAATAACAATTTCAGCTGTGTACTGTCCTCCCAGACATCAAAATAAAAAGGATCATTATGAGCACTATTTTAACACGTTAGGAGCCAGATTTATAGCAGCCGGCGATTATAATGCTAAAAATATTGTGTGGGGAGCCAGACTGACTACAACCAAAGGTAGAGAATTGATGAAAGCCATGAATAACACTGGGTTGCATCACTTATCGACGGGCGAGCCTACTTATTGGCCCACGGACCCTGAGAAATTGCCAGATTTACTAGATTTTTGTGTTATAAAAAGAATCAATCCTAATTACATGCAGATTGAGTCCTGTCTTGATTTGTCAGCTGACCATTCACCTATTATTATAACACTAGGAACCCAAGTATTAATCTGCCAAAAAACACCTACGTTATGCAACAAACACACAAATTGGGAGTTATTTAGAGAAATAATAGACGAAACATTATCACTGGACATTCTATTAAAAACTGAAAATGACTTGACTTTAGCAGTAGAACGTTTTAATGAAACTGTGCAACAAGCTTGCTGGCAGGCGTCTCCTTCAAAAACACAATACCTTACAAGCTCAGAGTGCCACATAATAATAAAACAAAAATCGCTGAAAAACGTAGGCTTCGTCGAAGATGGCAAGTAACAAGGCATCCAGCAGATAAGCGTAACCTAAATATAGCAACGGCTGAACTCAAAACTTTACTTTCTGATGTCAAAAATCAATCTATACAAAACTACTTGAAGTCTTTATCACCGTCAGAGGCTACAGAATACTCTCTCTGGAGAGCAACTAAAGGAATAAAGAAGTCACAACAATATAAAACACCTATTCGCAGTGGCAATGGTAACTGGGCCAGAACAGACCAAGAAAAAGCTCTGGCATTTGCAAGTCACCTAACTGAAGTATTTCAACCTTTCCCTTCTGAAATTTCAAATGACGAAGAAAACGAAATTCAACAGTTTCTTGAAGCTCCTTTTCAGATGTCCATGCCAATGAAACAATTCACCAGAACCGAGGTCCGAACCGAAATTCTCAATAACTTAAATCCACGTAAAGCACCCGGATATGACTTGATCACGGGAAAGATTCTGAAGGAACTTCCCGATAAAGGGTTTAACTTCTTAACCTATTTATTTAATGCAATGTTGAAATCATGCTTCATCCCACCACAATGGAAGGTTGCCATGATTATCATGATCCTTAAACCGGGCAAACCAAAGGAAAATGTCACTTCATATAGGCCAATCAGTTTGCTACCGATACCATCTAAGATATTTGAAAAACTCTTGCTAAACAAAATTATGCCATTACTTCTGAACAACAACCTTATTCCGGATCATCAATTCGGGTTCCGCAAACAACATGCTACCACAGAGCAAATACACAGAGTCGTCGATAAGATCATTAAAGACTTTGAAGCAAAAAGATACTGCTCGGCCGTATTTTTGGACGTAAGCCAAGCTTTCGATAAAGTTTGGCACCAAGGCCTACTTTATAAAATCAAAAGTAAATTTCCTCCTGACTGCTATCAACTCATCAAATCATACCTTACCGATAGACACTTTCTTGTAAAATTTGGAGATTATCATACTACTATTTACCCTATTAGTTCAGGCGTTCCTCAGGGCAGTGTTTTGGGGCCGATACTATACATTCTGTTTACAGCAGATCTGCCCACGAACAGAAGTACAATGACTGCAACTTTTGCTGACGACACTGCTGTTCTAGCATCCCACCCTCCCTAATCCACAGACAGCATCACAAAACCTACAAGTCCACCTAAATGCTCTCCAATGTTGGTTTAAGAAATGGCGCATTAAAATTAATGGTGCTAAATCAGTTCACGTAACATTTACAACCCGAAGAGACACTTGTCCGTCCGTTATTTTAAACAACCAGCCAGTTCCACAAGCAGATAGTGCTAGGTATCTCGGATTACACCTTGACAGGCGATTAACCTGGAAAAAGCATATATGGACCAAACGTAAACAATTAGGCGAAATATACCGAAAAATGTACTGGCTTCTAGGACGTAAGTCACAACTATCCCTTAATAACAAGATTCTGCTGTACAAAGCCATCCTAAAACCAATCTGGGCTTATGGTATACAGTTATGGGGAACAGCCAGTAACTCCAACATTGACATCCTGAGACGCTTCCAAGCCAAGACGCTAAGATCCATGGTAGACGCCCCGTGGTATGTACCAAACGAGGTAATTCGGAGAGATCTTAATATCCCCACGATAAATGAGGAGATTCGTAAACACAGCATCCGTTACTACGACCGCCTTAGTGCTCACCCTAATACGCTAGTTGAGAGATTAACAGAAATAGACGTAAATGAGCCTAGACTCAAAAGGTTCAAGCCATCAGAACTTCCAAATCGATTTGTGTGAATGTGAAGTGTTAAAGTGTAAAAAGTGTTAGTGTTAATTCTAAGTTAGCACTCGTTCAAACAAAATCAGTGTAATGTAGGGAATTTGTTATTGAACTTATTCCATCATGTCATGCATGTTCATAACCACAACATTTACTAAATGTCTATAAATGACAGATTGTAAAGCCTTACAATTTAAAAAAAAAATAAATAAATAAAAAAAAAAAGCAGGTATAAAAAAATTGAAACTCGCAATTGTTCGTAGTTATTTTTTTCGTAATAGACAAATACCCAACTTGTTCCTTTTAAGTAGTTTGATTAAATTGAAACCTATGTATTTAGATAACAGTGAAAATGCTTTCTCGTTTTTTCCATAATTGACAGACCTAAATCTAAAAAATAGGTTTTCGCTAGGACGCTCACTGTTGCAATGGTTTGTATCTAATAACAGCTGTTACAACATTTTAGAAATATTTTTATTCTAGAGAACTTAGAAAATACCAATTTTCTCGGTAACAATCAAGTTTCATCGCTAACCGTGAATATATCTCCCTAAAATATCATAGAAAGAAAAAGAAAATTACATAAAAATGGTGGTTTTTAGTTTATTGGCTATTTTATTCTTCGTTATTTCATAAATTGATGAACTTTGACCATAATCAAGAAAATTTAGCTTTTCTAAGTGCTCTAACCTAAAAATATTCGTAAAAATTTTATACAGCTATTAGATACAAACCATTGCAACAGCGAGCGTCTTAGCGAAAACAAATTTTTTAAGCCTGTCAGTTATGAAAAATTGAGAAAATTCTTCCACTGTTAACCATATACTACATAGGTTTCCAAAAGAGGAATTCATCTCAAAATGTAAGAATAATTAATTCTTTATACAAAAAATTTTCTATGTTAATTTATAACAGTTAGTGTTGCTAGCACTATAGAGCAAACGAGTTTAATAATAATATGTAGTTATTAAGATACAAGTGTTAAGATGCAAATCTTATGATTTAACATTTTTAAATTCGCACAATTGTCAGTTTTTTCTACAACAAATATAAACGCTCTGTTAAACATCCTGTAAGAAGCGAGACTTTCAGGCAATAAATTTGCGACGGTCTAAATTTTTTAATTTACAGACTTGGCTTCGCCCTTTCAAAAAATCTATAAGGGCCTGTGATATGTGTTAAGATATCCGAGTAGAAGCTACTTCCTACTTTACTGTTTCAAACTCCTACCGTATATGTATAAAAGATAGTTTACAATATTCTTAAGTGAAGGGTAGCATCTGTTTGCTATAAAAAATATACGTCCACATTTCTTATTTCGAGTGAAAAAGTTGTCATATTTTTCTTTCGAAAAAAGAGAAATCTGTTATTCTAAATGCACGATTTTCTCTTTCTGTGATTTACTGTGTTATTTTAATTTTATTTTTAGAATTGTAATTTATTAAGCTATTTTTAACTACGATTACGATCGTGGAACAATTTTAAGATCCAATTACTTATTTCCTTGTAATTTGTTATTAGAAATACATAATGGTAGAATCTAATTAAATTGCATTTGCTGTTTTTAATGGGGAGCAGGTGCATGTCTAAATTTGTTTACTCTAATTTAATAAATTAAAAATGCATAAGAGTCTCATATTAACGCTTATATACTTATATGATGTCACCAACAAATAGCATTTCAAAATAGAACAAACGTGAACGTAAAACTTCTGTAGTCTATTTGTAACAGAACTTTTATGTTTTCACGTCGAAAACTCTCAACGGTATTTAAATTCCAGTCTGAAACGCTTTTGCATTATTACAGGACATCTGTAATAAAAGAATTTTACTTGGCTCTATTTTTCTACGAATTTGTAACATTTGTTGTAACATCTGGAAGAGCAATAATGATTTCCAGGCAAAATTTGGAACTTACAACATTTTTCCATTTTTCGTGCTTCCAATTTATTACGTCTTGTTGTATGGGTTGTATTGATATATCATGTTTTCCGCCTGAAAAGAAATACCTACTAGGTGTATTTTACTAACGGAATTTTGAAAAATAATCCATCAATACACGAACGTTCGATGTACGACATATTGTGAGTTTGCTCATCGTTAGTTTATTTATTGCTAATAAACATGTAGTACTAAGTACTACGATAAGTATTGTAATTTCTTGCTTACGCTTTCATAGTTAAGAACATAAACGCGGTTGTTTTTATTACAAGCGTCACAAGTTATCGATTTTGCCCCATAGCTCTGGTTTCACTACTCTATATTACCTGCATTGCGGAATTATTTGCAATTTTGGCTTTTGTAGGCGTTTAAATACGGTCTTAAATAATTTCAAAGTTAGTAGGTACCGTGCACATGCATAATGTACCAATTGATTAAGACCGGAATTAACTACTGCAGTTCAATGTATTACCTTGGGATAACAATCTATCACATTACGCGTTCATTATTGATGAACAAGTTCAAGCCATGTCATAATATAATCATGAATGTAAGGGTGATAATATACGTAATAGTGCTGCGTTTACGTTATGAATATGGAACCAAATGATGAGTATCGAAATGGTAAGGATGTCCTCTTTACTACTTCCTTCATCCTTCTAACTTTCAATCTTAAATGGAGCATCAATGGACGTAAAAGTGGTTGTATATACAGCACATTGAACTGTTTGTGATGTGTTTAAGTGTATTTTTAAATGTTTTAGCTAACGTACTTGGTTGCATTTGATTGATGGCCTATGACTGTATCTATTTTATGTGTAAAGCTAGCTGTGGGTGGATTTTTCTTGATGTATAAAATATTCTTTGGATATGTTTAATGTTGAATTTAGGAAAATACGAGCGGTATTTAAATGTTTTTATTAATTTTGTTACAGGTGGAATTGAAGAAGAATGTACCGATTTTCAAGGTCATACAGTGGATCATGGAATGTTGTACGTACCTGGACCTGCAGTTTGCACAATGTGCGTATGCTATCATTCCGAGCCAATGTGGTGTAAAGCAATTTACTGTGATCCACCTTACGTACGTACATATATAAATGATTCTCTTATTTTTTTATAATAAGAAAACAAATTATAACTTAAGTTTAGTAGCACAGGTTATTCCGCATTTAATTTTTGAAATCTGAGCTTCGTTCATTTATGTTTGCTTTTGAATTTCGTACTTATTTAGTAGCCTTGATTTTTTACATCTTAACGAATAAATTTCCGCGGTAAATTCCGAATCGGCTTTTTGAACACCCGCAGTGGAAAATATTAGGTGTAACGTGTAACTTGACGATTAAGGTATCCTTTAACGACAGTGAAAGATTATTTGCTAAATTTGGTCGTAGTGGGGTTGTGAGAATAATATCCTGTTTAAGTTACTAAAATAAAGTTGGTTGAGGCAGAAGCTCTTAATTAAGGATCTGCCGTTCATCAAAACGTCAACAAGAGAATTTTTTTTGGTACAGGTGCAGAAGGTGATTAAGCTTTTTTCATTAGGATTTAGCGGCGTGGTTGTCGGGATACGTTTCATTAATAAGACGGATTTCCGATTTTCATTTCAGTAATTCTTACACTGCGTCATTTTCCAAGTTCTTAAAATAAATGCTACATTATAATAATAATAATAATAATAATAATAATAATAATAATAATAATAATAATAATATGTACTTTATTTAGTAGTATTACTAATTTTACATTAATCGTACAAGAGTTTATAGTGTCCAATATTTTCTTAAAAACTATTCTTAACGTACAAACTTAATTGTTTCTTAAAATTATAAGTATTTGGCGCCTGTTTTATTTCCTGTGGAAGATTGTTATAATATTTTAAACCTTAGTAGAAAAAAGAATTTTGAGATTTCGATATGGAGAATTTTGGTAATCTAAAGTCGGAGCGAGTTCTGGTATTATAATCATGTATGTCTAAATTGTACATCAATGACTGGGACATGTATTCTGTAAGTAAACAATTTATTGTTTTGTAGACTAATACTAGAGTTTTAAAGTAAATACGCTGTTTTATGTTCAATCATTGCAAGATATCTAACATTAAAGTAATTTTAGTAAATTTTGAACACTGCAGTATAATACGCATAGCTCTATTTTGCTGCTTTTGCAGTCTTTTTATTTCTGATTCTTGACAGAGAAACAAAATGCTTGCACAGTAATCAAAATGTAGAGCAATAGTTGTTTTGTAAACATTTATTCTTGCTTGAATAGTAAGCTTGTTAGATATCCTGCCCAGTAAACTAATTTTACGTGCTACTTTCTTGATAACATAATCTACGTGCTTCTTAAAATTTAATTTATCATCTATAATTACTCCTAAATATTTAATTTGGTCAACCTTTTCCAAGTCCATATTTTCTATATTTATTTTAGCTGACTGATAATTTTTATTTGAAATAATCATAAATTTAGTTTTCGAGACATTCAATTTCAATTTGTTAACTTGTAACCATTGAGAAATGGTTTTTAATTCTAGATTTAATTTGGTGATAGCAAGATCGATATTTTCATCGGTAATTGACACTAAAGTATCATCAGCAAATAAATTAATGTTGGAGCAACTAAGATTAAATTCTAAATCATTAATATAACTTAAAAACAGCAATGGGCCTAAAACCGATCCTTGTGGTACACCCAAATTATTCTGAATTTGTTAGGATTCTTTATTTCCATATAAAGTTGTCTGGAAGCGCGATGTAAGGTAACTTTGAAACCATGCATTTTCAGTACCGCGGATACCATAATGATTTAATTTATTTAGTAATCGTTCTCTGTCGATAGTTTCAAAAGCTCTCTTATAGTCTAAAAACACAGTCACAATACTTTTATTTAAATCTAATTCACTTTTCCAATTTGTCAGCACAAAATTTATTGCAGATTCACATGAATGTTTATTTCGAAAACCGGATTGACTTTTAGTTAAAATGTCAGTTGTTTCTAGATAATTTTGCAGTTGTTCTTTAACGGCCACTTCTAGTATTTGTTCATAAACTGGCAATACATTAATGGGGCGAAATTCTTCACATATTTTCGTTGAATTTACTTTTGGAACAGGCACAACTTCAGATATTTTCCATGTTTCCGGGAAAACTCCAGTTCTTAAAGATTGATTAATTAATTGTAGAAACAGATCTCCGATTATTGGCAATGCATCCGAAATTACTTTGGCTGTAATGTGGTCTGCACTTCCTTTTCTTTTAATACAAGCCATTATTCTTTTAAGATCCCTATAATTTATGTCTGTAGCAATTAAGCACATAAAACAAGATTTGCAGTGGACACAAACGGTTCTAAAGGGAAACGCTTGCCTTAATTTCTTCAATTAAACTTCATGTAAAATTTAATTGTTTATTCTTAATGTAGAGACACACAACATTGGCAATATTAAACG
The DNA here is from genome assembly GCA_963082815.1 of Melanotus villosus. Lineage (NCBI taxonomy): Eukaryota > Metazoa > Arthropoda > Insecta > Coleoptera > Elateridae > Melanotus > Melanotus villosus. Next base: position 19,316,893 of record OY720427.1, read on the forward strand.
CTAACAAAATTACTGAACAAGTTTCAGCTATTAAACTACGTTAAACACGGTTAACAAGCTTAATACAAGAATACAACCTACTTGGGTTGCGAGATTTGCACGTCTGGTGAGACTAGAGCCCGCCTGCTACCCCCACAAACGGGATGCAGCTGCGAGTAGGGGATGCAAAATCATACAATGTCCTTGAACTTAAAACTGCAGGTGGCTTCTGTTATTGGACTTTCTTTAAATGCCGCGTTCAGCACAATGAAGTTGTTAATTTCAACAATACTGTTTACGAAATATTCATTGAATTTATTTGATATAATGTCCGGTTCACTAATTTCAACTTCATCGAACAATATATTCTTTGGTGTAGTAGTTTGGCTTTTCATTAATCCTTTAATAATCTTCCACATATTTTTGGAGTTGCCGGTGTTTTGCTGAATTCTAATTAACCTATTTACCAAGTTCTGTTGTGAATATTTAGCATAATTATTTATTTTTATCTCTTCAAAGTTAGATTTAATACATGTGAATGATTTTCCTGGAGTTACTTCAATTATTTTATGGTCGGTGATTATTGGGGCATCAAGTACGTCCACTTTTAAATTATCGTCATTTGCTATTACTAGATCTATGACTGTATTGCTGTTTTCCGTAGTACGTGTAAAATGTTCTACTATTTGCTTCATGCCTAGATTTTGAATAAATTTTATTAATTTTGTACTGTAATACCGGCTCTTTGAGACATCTAAATTGAAATTTCCTATTATTGTATGTAAACTGTTATCTGGAATAGTATCCTCACACCATCTTTCAAAAATTTCAATGAATTTAGCGTCACTCGAACTTGGTGAATGGTAAATAGCTGTATAAAATCCCTTTTGAAATCCTTTCGTTATTTGAATACAAAGTACCCAAAGGTTATTATTAATTGTAAAGTTAGCAATTAATTTGTATTGGATGTTATTATTCAGGATAATTGCAACACCTCCGATATGTCGATTATTTGCATTGCATCGAAGTATTGTGTAATCAGCAAAAGCGACTTCACAATCTTGAATGTCATCAGTTATACGAGTTTCGCTTAGTAACAGAATATTTGGCTTCCTATCTTCAATTAGGACCTCAAGTTCTTCCATATGTTTAATCATACTTTGTGAGTTTAATTATAAAATGTCAGCTTTTCTTTTATTTACTCTAAAAAATCAATTTTACTTCTTTCGAGTTCCAGTTTACGTTTGAATACTGCACATTCTGAACTCCATGCTGCATGGTTGACGTCCAGCTTTATTTTGAGTTTATTGACAGCATGCATACAATTTATGCATCTTTGATCCTCATCGCCAGCTTTACATTCGCTTAAGTGATGTGGCCCAGCACATTTTGGACATGCTTTTTGGGATTTACACTGGGATGCTTTATGATTGAATCCGCTGCATGTAAAACATCTCGTAATTTCCACAGCATCGTAGATTTTGCATCTATCCCAACCAATATTTACCTTCTGTTCATCCAGCATTACGCGGCAAGCGTAAGTGTTTACTTCAGCAAAAGCAGTATAACTTCTTCGATCTTTATTTGCTTTGATGTGCACAATTTTAACATGCGCATTTTCAGAGTTCAGAAAATTATTTTGTGACCGGTTCGTGTTTCTTCAACTTAAGCTTTTCTGCATAAGTATGTTCCTTACGTTCTTCGATTATTTCTTTGATATTAGGTTTCAGGTTGTCGTTGCACGTTGTTGCCTCATTTTGTAATTTTTCTATCTTATCATTTTGATTTTTCATTCCTTCACTTAAGTTGCTTAAAGATTTCATACCATCCACTATATTTCGTAAATAATTTTTCTTCTCCATACAGGAATCACAAAACCAGCCAAAATTTTTCTTGCTGCCTAACATGTACCCTTAAGATATATGGTGTTAAGGAGGATCTTGTGGGGGGTTAAGTTTTCACTTTGCACATCTTTTTTATTGAACATCCACCAGCACAATTTAGCAATGTATGATATTCTTTTCCCTGGCAATTAAACGTGACAAATGAATTGTTCGAGTAGTTGTTCATCTTCTAGTTTAAATTGTTGTGTAGATCCAAGTAATGCCAAAGCATCAAGAACTTCCCTCTCTGCTGTCTGGAATGCTCTCCAAAAAGATAGTTTGCCTTTATTTTTGAAGCACTCAGTAATACCACAACCCGAAAGTGCATGAAGAGCTAACAGTGCCTTAACTTTTGTTGGTCCCATACTGGAATAAACAGGATTAATATCAATAAATCGTCTATTAGCACCAACGCCTGTGACAAACATGCTGTCTTTTGGGAAAAGTTGCGACCACCACAGCGAAAGGATAAAAACATCGGTATCTGGTGAATCTCGTATGTGCAGGGTAGTAGAATAACGTGAGATGTACCATTGAGTGAAGAATAATTTTTGTATCAGCTTCTTCTTGCGTGTTTTGAATTTCTCTAACGTCATTTCCATCTGATGACCTTGTCTCATTCCTCCTACTACTTATCAGTTTTTTTTAATCCTCTGTGCATGCAATACGGCTTTATTTGCGAGATATGCTGTTAACTCATCCTTAGTTTTAGAATGAGCAATGAGATAAAAGGGCTCTCATTTCCACATTTTGAATATTGGTAGGCATTGCTTTTGCAGCTCTTTTTTTCCTACTTGTCCCTCAAGTAAAGCTGTAAGTAGCTTCTGCATCTCTGGTTCCAACTTTTCTTTGAATCCACCCTGCTCTTTATAAAACTCATCAAATAGTTCGAAGCATTGCCATTATAATATATAGTTCGCCCGGCCTAAGAATCCAAGTTTTTGATAGATCTTTGTTAGCCAGAGCTAATTTCAAAACAGGCTTGTAAAGGCCAAGATCCAAAGTTACAACTGTCAGGAGTGCTACTAGATGTCACTTGTTCTAATTTCTTCATGAAAGTGAGTTGTGTTTGTGTGGTAGTTGGGCTGGTATCTAAGAGTGGGAGCAAACAGATTCTAGTTTCTTTTTTTGGATTACTTATTATAGAATTAAAAGCTGACCAAGTCGGGATTGCATTCAGCGCAGTGGAATCTGCTTCACAATCACTTGGATTATTTTCATCCGACGGGTTAATATTTTCATCCAGCAACTCTTCATCCAAAGATTCTTGATAATCAATCAATGAAATATAAATTAGAAAATAAATAAACTAGACAAAAAATAAATTAGAACAGAAATCTCATTTGAATGAAAAACGTCAGAGAAAAACCAAAAACATGATTGTATCTCAGAAACGGTAACGGATATCAAAAATATTGTAATAACATTTTTTGTCCCTTATTTTATTAGGAACTAAAGAGGTCCGAGCTAAATTTGAATAGAGCCAACTATAAATGAGTAAAACATAAAAAAGGAGATTAGCGTCTACTTTGGCGGACATCTTGAAATTATGACGTCATACAGGCCCTCTGTCACAAAATCTGGCAAAACACCTGATAATACGTGATTGTATGGTTCATGAGCTATCCATCGCATATAGTCATACTATTCCTTCATAAAGAATCCCACGGACTAGGAAATAATTACTTATGCCCCTGCACTAATATTAGCGAGACGATAAATTAGTACAATAAACCACATACAGAGTGTAAGAAGTCTCATAAAAGAATGCGCAGAATCGAGGCCATCGATAACTTAAAGGCCGGCACCTTCCGAGGCATGAGTCATACCGCGTAGGCCGACTTTAGCAGCTTCGGTACAGTGATATATGGCATTAATCATAATAATAGGCCTGTTTCTAGCTAGAAATGTTTATTACACGATGATTTTAGAAATATGAGTAGTAAAGAATGTAACAAAATAAATACAATAACGAACAACATGCACTAATATTCAGGTATAAAATAGTTATTTATTGTATAAGTGTTTTAGAAGGCGTTTTGCAGATAAAATACATTATAAAAATCCTAGGATGAAAGTGTTTTTAATTTTTTCTGTTTTTTGTGTTGTAAGATATCTCATCATTTTTCTTTTTAGAATAATTGTTTAACAAGATATTAGCCATTATATTTAAAGCGTGTTGGATGAGGGTGCTAACAGTAAGACCACACTTACAAAAATCGTCAACAAATATACTCCCTCCGTCCGAAAATATGGTATACATTTGAAATTTTTTTGAAAATTAATGAGACATTGGTAAAGAACTATAATTAAATATACTTATTTGGCAATTCTTATGCTAGGCAAACAACTAATACATAGTTGGCTGATGTCCGATTTTGTTTGTGTCAAAAACGTCAATAGAGTTAACACATCATTTCACGAAAAATTACTTTACACATGCCCTCTTCACAAAATGGCAGATATTGTTATAAATAATGAAGTAAGCTTATTGAAAAGGAATTCCAAGTTCAAGCAATTAACCGGTGAGCAACGTCATGGTATACTGCAAAAATTGTTGCAGTTGAAAGAAGGCCAGAAGCTATAGGATTCCCCACATCAATAAGGCCAATCTTCGGCGTGAAGGACGCTTACCATCTAGTTTAGTGTGTTCCCAAGAAGCCCTAGACAAAGCTCGAACCCTCATCAATTAAATGTTATTTGTAATTATGTATAATACTCTAGTACTTAATTAAAATTGTAAATGTATACCATAAATTCGGACAAAAATAAATTACAAATGTATACCATATTTTCGGACGGAGGGAGTATCATTTTTCTGAAGAATTTGATATGACAAAGAGTAAAGTAACTGCTTTTGGTTTCTGCATTTAATAAATTGTTTTTCGTATTTACTGGACAGCAGTAAATTGAATGTAGCTAAAGTGTAACAACACATATTTAAAATTGTATCGGATGGGCAGAGAAGACCTCCCCTGTCAATTGCTTTCAGGTAGCATTTGTTAGAAGTTTCAGCTACAAAATCAAAATTTTTCTCTATTGTTGTTAATTTATGGCATTCGATGCAATTACTTTTCTTATTAACTCCACGTGCAATATATCCACCTATAAATGTTAACGCTTGTAATGTAGTGGATTCAAATTCGGGTACGATTTTCTCGCAAAGAAATTCTTTAAAATTATCTTCGATAATTTTTTCGGATAATGATCTTGATTACTATACTCAAAATGTTTCAGGTAAAATGTACCAGAAATGGACGAATTTAAATTTATAATTGAAAGCATTTTAAGTCTTCTTTCGGATTCCAAAATTTCTGTAGCGGACACGTGATACTGCCCACCAGACATTTGTCGGTATTGTCCAAATGTACCCTCTAAACAATAAGTTTGAAATTTACCTAACAGTATAAACTTCACTTGGCCTATTTCTCCTGATAGTAAATACTTGCACAATTCAATTTGTGTGTCTGTAGTATGTTTTAGGGCACAGTAAGTATCGGACGTTAACTTACCACTTTTAGATGCAAAATCTACCCTTAGATCGTTCCATTCTTCCAACCATGCTGAAAAATCTGCTAAAAATTTTACTTGTACTCCCATTAAGTCAGAGATTGCATCACGGTTTTGATCTCGTAAAAGGATTCCTTTTCTTAAACCTTTAACGTTGACAATATTCCACCAAGTCGATATTTTGACAAGAAATAGAATTGTCCCGTCAACATCTTTAAACTCCCGATTTTCTTGTTGTTTTAATTTTAAGGCAGCGACATTTTTTTCGTCAAACAATTTACACGCAAATAGAACGTTTTGCCTTTCCAAATTTGTAGGAAATAAAACCTTTCTACTCAGAGCTGGAGCAATTTTTATTACAGAATATTGCTCTAGTTGATAAAGTTTTTTCAAATGCTGTAGATTTGCAGTTACATGAGTACTAATATCGTTACTATCTGAAGACACTGGCAAACAGAAACATTGGTTTGTGACTTTTTGGTTCAACCAGTTATTTCTGATGCATTTCAGAAGGTGTACAGTATCAAATAATAGAAACAACTTTTCGTTCGAGTACGGATTAATTATAAAATTTTTAAGAGAACCGTCACAAAGTAATTGGTACATTTTCCGATTTACTCTGTTGTTATCACAACAAAGAGTTAAAACACGATAGCCACATTTTTAGAGAAAAGTGACCCTATCATAAAAACTTGTATGGTTTTAGCTATTTCGTTATTGTCAGTAAACCCTTCAATTTTTCCACCTTTGTACTGAATTTCGGGTCGTAAATATATTTCATCTAACATTAAATTAACAGTGAGTTCATTTTCATTTAGAATTTCACGCTTTCTTTTTAAATAATTTTTATGTGAATCCTGAATGCCACTTTCACACCCGCAATACGACTTGATAAATTTTTTAAGTACTTTGGATGTGGCAATTTTAGATATCCACTACCCCTCAGCATTTTATATGCAGCTGGATAGGAAAAATATAATTGTGCAGAAAACACTAGTCTTCCTGGTGAATACTTAATTTTGCTATTAACGCTCATATCCAATTCTTCATGTTTTAAAACTGTTATTTTTGAAATAAAATCTTTATCTACATCTTGATCTGATTCATCAGATATTTTATTCAAGTATTCCTCTAGTAAAAAGCAAGACAGTTTTAAATTATCCGTGATAGGTAGCGTTAACTGATCTAGAAAATTCATCAATTCTGTAAGTTTCGACCACTCGGTCAACAGAATTTCATTTTTGAACAAATTGATTAAAATGTGGGGTAAACATCTTTTTCGATCATAAAATATATTAATTTTTAAATCTGAACTTATTTTTAAAGACGCAACTATTTTAGGAACATCGTCAGTACATAAAGTAAAAATCAATACAAAAGTTTCGGTTCGTTTACAGAACCAATGATCAGGAATATGTGAATCGCAAACCTCTGAAAAACATTCAAAATTTTCTATGTTATCTGCAGCTTTCTCTGCTAGGATTGCCTCTTCTTCATTTTTCTTCTTACGTGTTTCAATTTCTGCTGCTCTTTCATCTGGCGTCTTTCGTTTAGCAGGTACTTTTGAAGATAAATATGAAGGCTGATTAGGCAATACAGTGGGATACGCATCTTCTGTTAAAGATGGCGTTTTTTTGGGCGCTGACAAAAGTTTTCCGTCCTGAGTTTTGACGGCACTATTCCTTGATATAAATCTTTCTTCAAAGTGTTTAATGCAGACTCCAGAATACTTGGTTGGACGGAAATTTTCACGGTTAATTTTTCTTAACCATAAAGCGAGCATATTCTCATCGTTGGGGAATTTAAAAGTTGTCACGTTCTCGCGTGTAATGTCCTTTAGAGAAAAATAATTTGAGTGACAAAGTGGCACACAACACTTTCTGCCCATCTGCAACAAATTAAGAATAAAATATCCACATTACAGCACAAGATTCAGTTATTTTAAATTATATGTAAGAATTACAAATGAATATCAGTATTCGAAATGGTTGTTATTTTGTTCGTAACTAACATACCTTTAAGCTTTAAAATCTTCTTTTAATAAATAGTAATCACTTTAACACACTGAAACACAAGTTCACTTTTAATAAGCGTTTAATTGCAGACAACCGAAGCCGATGGTAGCTGTGCATAAAAGAATAAATATACGTATTTCAGAATACGCACAGTCAAAAGTCGGCCTTCGCTGTGTGATTCATCGGGTTGGTGGAGGTGGAAGTTACCGGCCTTTAAGTTATCGATGGCCTCGGCAGAATTCAACATTCCCCTACATTTGGGCTTTATGGATTTCGAAATGCATTCGATACTGTGTAGTTGTGGGCAATAATTAAAACTTTGCAAGACGCCAAAATTAACTTTAGATATACAGCACTAATTGAGAATATTATACAAGAAAGCCATAACTAGTATAAATGCGGATATGGAGATATCAACAGACAAAATAACGTTAAACAGGGGAGTATGGCAGAGTGATACGCTATCTGCCAAATGCTCACACTTAATGCATTTAAGGAACTAAAGTGGTGAAATATGGGTATTAATATTAATGGAAAATACTTCACTCACCTCTGATTTGACGCCTATATCATTTTAATTAGCTCAGATGAAAATGCGCTAGAGGAGATGGTCAGAGAATTGTACGATAAACATCTTGGGTAAAAAGAAGAACCATAGAAAAGAATTCGAAATATATTTATTTGGGTCATCAGATAACAATAGGCAAGCTCAGCCAAACCTCAGAACTTAAATGAAGAACAAGATTCAGCTGTAACGTGTTCGGAACAATGGCATACATATTACAAAATCGAGATATTCCTATCAGACTCAAACGAAAAAATTTTGACCAATACATTCTACCAGTAATAACCTACGGTATGGAACGAAGTGCCATGGGACCGCGGATGCTGGGAGTAAGCTTATAATATATAGCAATAACTTAGGAATATTAGGGTAAAAACAGGAGTAACGGATATAGTCGAGCAAATCGCTAAATGGAAATGAAGTTGGGCCAGAAACCGTAATGGACAATGTAATGGGGACCTAGAACGTTGAGAAAAAGTGATGGAAAAGCAACAAAAATATGAGTAGACCGACATTAGAAGAATAACTGGAAAGAACTTGCATCTACAGGCACTGATATGATTCATAGGACGAAAACAGGGGAGGCCTTTGCCCAGCAGTGAACAAAACAATGCTGAAAAGACAAATTAATTTTAAATGAGTGATTTACACATACTCACGATTGTAAAAACCCCGATATTTAAATTTTAGTATCAAGTCTTATTCAAATTACGTCAGGACTCTAAATTTTTGAAACACTTAACTTTTATTTCAAGCTCTACCATACATTCACAAGACTTAATCCTTACTCCTACTTATCTTCACGAGTCTAAAGCATGGGTAGGTATTAATTTATCTTTGGTTGATCTTTTTCTACACTTCCTCCGGTCCTGCACAACTCTTATTTCATCTTCCCATTTCGCCTCCGCCTAGTCTCTCTTCTCACTTCTTCTTGCTACAGTTATCTTTGTCTTCCTATTGTTGCTTTTGCTAGTTCTTGCTATAGACACGCTCCTGCTTTTAACATGTTCATAACATATTAATTGACATTCTTCCATTTTGCTGTTTTCCTTTACATTTAACCTTTTTCTCTATTTTATGCTTCTTACCATTAAACAATTTAAAGGCATCCTCATCTATACCGGGTGTCAACGAAACCTGGGGCACCACCATAATTTTTTTATTTTTTAAGATATCTGAATGAAATTTGGTATATGTAATATACTCTCTAAATGGCATTTGTTGACATAGGAAACAAGTTTCTGTCACTTCCGGTTTCGCCGGAATTGACAACAACTTTGTTATTTTAAATAGAACACCCCTTATATTTATACATTTTTGGAATCTCCATTCAATTTTACGTATGGTAATATCAAGTTTGAAATATTTTGATGACAAAGTAAATACCCGCAGAAGAGTTTATTTATTAATCTAGGATTCCATGACCTGCGTAAAATGGACGTCAGGGTGCTACGACACTCGAAACAAATTATTTTAGAACTTCAACTGTAGCAAGTCTGTCACGTTTTTGTGCATTTCATTTGTTTCACTTGTTTTGAAAGCCAGTGTCTAGATTTAAATGTCCAAAATACGGTTTTTTTGAACGGAGAGTGTTATTCCGGATTAAATTTTCATATTAATCCCGCGTTATTGGTATCAATAAAATCCTTGAAAAACGCTAGTTTTTAATATCCTAGTGTCCCACCCTAGTGCCATTTGAAAAAATAGAGTTATTCTCGAAAAAGCATTTTTGCCAACTTTAGGCCATTCTAATACAGCACCTAAAATAGTTAAAGTTCTAAAACAATTTGTCTCGAGTGTTGGGGCACCTTGACTTTCATTTTGCGTAAGTCATGGCACTCTAGATTAATTTCTGCAAAAATTTACTTTGTCATCAAAATATCTCGAACTTGATACTACCATACGTGAAATTTAATGGAGATTCCAAAAATGTATAAATATACAGGGTGTTCCATTTAAAATAACAAAGTTGATGTTAATTCCGGCTAAACCGGAAGTGACAGAAACTTGCTTCCTATGTCAGCAAATGCCATTTAAACAGTATATCACATACACCAAATTTCATTTAGATATCTTAAAAAATAAAGAATTTATGGGGGTGCCCAAGGTATCGTTGACACCCGGTATAATTAAAAATCATGCCTTCATTAATAACAACTAATAAAAATTAAGGTATCTAGATTTTTATGATTATTATTGGTTTTTAATCATCTATTGGGATATGACTAGACTAGGCGACACCAAGCAGTTAAGCATATCCGCCCCCCTGACATCTGAAGGATGTCAGGGACGTCTTTAGGGGAATGAAGCGAGTTTGGCCGCTGCACCGACCTCACCCACCCGGACGATGTCCGGGCGCCAGCCTAGCACACTGACTTCCTGAATTACTGCTCAGGCGCTAGTTACCGGGAAGGCCCCAGGATCACCGGATCACATCGACCCGATCCACCCTGGGGCCCACCCTACCGTACGATTCGTTACCACTGCCCCCTCGAAACGTAACCTCAATCGGATACCGCCCGTTTCCGAGCGGGGGCTTGGGACCCGAGCCCGAGGTGATCGATAAGCACGACTATCGCTACCAGATGCATGTGCAATGCTCCCCCTGGTGAGGGACGTACCTTCTTACCTTACTTACTCCTACCTTATAACCCTACTTACTCCTCCTCCCGGTTTTTAAGAACTCTCTCGGCGAACTCCCTGAGGCGGTCGTATATGTCTTCTGGCACTAGGTCCTGTGGGCGTGGTGGCCATCTGACTCCACGTTGTTCCACGAAGACCTGTAACAGACCCCTCTCCCTTTCTACCTCTTGTGTCGCGCAGTCTGTTAGGAGGTGCGGGCTCGTGTCTTCCGCTCCGCACTCGCATTCGTCCCTGTCCGTCAAGTTGAAGGCTTCGCCCTGAAGTCGCCGTGCCCCGTCAGGAGCTGGGTGATCCAGAACGAGGGCTCGACCCATGACATCTGTAGCCTCTCTGCCACGCTGGGGAAGAATCCGTGCGTGATCCTTCCATCTCCCGACCTGTTCCACGAGGTTTCCCACTTCCTCAGGATGTGTTCTCGGAGTTCGACGAGAGCCTGTTCGATCGTCTGCTCCCTGCCATCAAATTGAAACTCACCTATATTCACCGGGATCCTTCTTCGTATCTTCCTCCGGTACCATCTTTCTTCTGCCCTAAGTGCCAACGGCATTCGTTTCGCCAGAACTCCCAGCGCATCCGTGGACGCCGTTCTGTACGCCTTCGTTGATGCTAGAAGCATCGGGCGTTGGGTGGTGCCTAGCCCATCCCTGAGCCTACTGTTCAACTTGTCGAACCAGACCTCCGCTCCGTAAAGAGCGACGGGTTCGAGAACTCCCGTGTGGAGCATCTCTACGGTCTTGTGGTTTAGTCCCCATCTGGCCTTTACGACTCGCTTGAGGCTCATCCCTAGCATCCGTCCCCTTTCCTTCAGTTCCCTCATATGAGGGATGATCGTCATTCCTTCCCCCCAGTATATCCCTAGGTGTCTTACCTCGACCACCATACGAAGTCGGTGGTTCCCCATTCTTACCCTCGGTCGCCTACCTCGATGAAATTTACCTTTAAGCATAAGACCTACCGATTTCTCTTCGGAGAGGTGCAGTTTGTGAAGATTGCACCACTCCAGTGTTCTTCCTAGGACTTCACTGGCTCGGTCTTCTAGTTGGGCTCTGGACTTGCCTTCGACGATGATCACTTCGTCGTCCGCATACGCCACTTTCTTGCACCACGGTTCGTCTTCTTCGAGGTTCTCGTCGAATACCAGGTTCCAGAAGTATGGCCCCAGTATCGATCCCTGAGGGCAGCCCCTCTGGCAGTCCCTCACGCCGGCGTCCTCTCCTTCCCTGAGTTCGACTTTTCTGTTGGTTAGATAATCTAAAATTACCTGATACAGATTCTTCGGGCACCTCCTCGCCCTGAGTATCCGGAGGACATCCGGTCACCAAAGGTTGTCGAAGGCCCCTTTGACATCCAGGAATATCCCCAGCACGTATTTCTCTTCTGACGTCTCCACGATTCTTCTGCATTCCTCCAGGGCGTCTATGGTGGATCGCCCTCTCCTGAAGCCGTATTGGTTTGGGTTGCTCTCCCTTTCCAAGCTGTCTTCTAGTCTCCTGTAAAGTAGCTTTTCAAATATCTTACCTAGCACCGATAACAGACTGATCGGCCTGTACGATGAGGGACTTGACCTGTGCCTTTCGCTCCCTTTTAGGAGGAGCACCAGGTTGCTGATCTTCCAGTCGTCCGGAAATGCTCCTAGCCGCAAGCACTCGTTCCAGATTCGAAGCATCGCCTCCCCTATAACCGGCCAAGCTTCAATTACCATTTCGTACGCTATGCCGTCTGGACCCGGCGATTTTCCTTTGGGCAGGCGCCGCAGGACACTTTCTGCCTCGTCCATTTCGAATTCGGCCGCATCTTTGACGTCGGGGATTTCCCTTACCTCCGCTCTCGTTCTACGGTGTTCTTCCATGTCCTCGTCGACGGGGTCGGTTTTGATCAGCTCGTCTAGGAGGATGTTCATGGATCCTTCCCAATCCACCGCGCGCGTTTCCTCGCTGACCATCGCCATGTAGCCCTCTCTCTTCCTGAACTTACCACATGTTAGCCTGTAGACTATGCCGAACGGTTCCTTGTTCCCGGTTCGGCCTACGTACTCTCGCCAGCTGTCTTGCTTCGCCTTCTTGATCTTATGGTGGTAGGTGTTCCTTCGCCTCAGGTATGTCCGTCTGAGTTCGGCCCTGTGATCGTCTCGTTCCTCCCTCTGGTACGCCCTACGTGCCGCGTTTACTGCCTTCTTCTCCCTGGTTAGCTCCGCCGTCCACCAGGGGGTCCTTCTAGTCATCCTCTTGATCTTCGGTATCGCTTCTTCGGATGCCCTACTAAAAGCGCCTGTTACATACCTTACTTGATCTTCTAACTCTTCTCTGTTCGTTGCCTGCCCTTCTATCGGTTGGCCGAGTTGGTCTTCTAGAACCTGCCTCAATCTTACCCAGTCCGCCCTTCGTATGGACGGCCTCTCCCGAGGCCCCTTTCCCTCGTTCTGCCACCGCTGCGAGCGGATTTCGTAGCGGATGACTCTATGGTCGCTCTGGACACGCCCGTCTTCGACTCTCCACCCTGTCACCTGGAGCCCTCCTAGGCCCTTTGCTAGCGTCAGGTCGATCCACGATTCGGCCCTTCCATTGGAGAACGTGCTCGGTTGTCCTCCGTCGTTTAGCAACCAGAGCCCGTTTGTCTCTATAAACTCTTCCATTAACTCACCTCTATCGTTGGTTAACCTATCACCCCAAGTCCGACTATTTGCGTTGGAGTCCACCGCAATTAGCACGGCCTTCCCTGCCAGCGCCGTTATGGCTCTCTGGACCGCCTCAAGGTGAATCTCGATGTCGTCCCTGAACTGGAAGTATGCCGAGACCACATAGAGATCGAGGTCCCTGATCCAGAGCACTATGCAGTGGGATGTGCATAACCACCCGATTTGTACCACGTTGAGGAGCGGGTTTATTACGACGATTCCCGCTCCGATTCCTGCTCCTGGATGGGCTTCCTTCTCCTGAAAAATTCTTAAATCTACCCCAAATCCCCGTATCCTCCCCTGCCCCTGGTACGGCTCTTGAATGGCGAGCACGTCCACTTTCTCTCTCACCGCCAGCTCTCTTACCTCGGCGGTTGCAACTTGTCCCTTACCTAGGTTAAGTTGCAGGAACTTGAACACACGTTCCTCGTTACCCCTACCTTGTTGTTTCTGTATCGGGCGTCTATCCACCGTAGTTCGTCCTCTCGATCACGCGTCTCAGCATCCTCCAGACGATCTGGCACTCTTCCCCGCTCATCCTGTGGTCGCTCGGCTTGCCGGCGGCTCTGCACTGGGCGCAGGACGTCCTTCCACGGCAGTCCTTCGCCTTGTGGTTCTCGTCTCCGCACCTGTAACACTGGCTCTTCTTTACCTTGCAGTCTCTGGTGAAGTGCCCGAAGCACCCGCAGACGAAACACCTGGGCAGTGGGACGTACTCCCGGATCCTGCTGACTCCCCAGGTCAGGTTCATCCTTTCCGTCTGGAGCAGGCTTCGGTAGAGCCGCGGCTCGACCCCTACCACCCAGTCGCGTCGTCGACTCTTCCTGTCCCCAATGATCCTCGCTGGCTTGAAATCTTCGGCGAACTGCTCTTGGGTGCGGCCCACTCTGCACACCCTGTTGACGTCGTAGGCGGCCCTGGCGAGCTGCTCTGCGGTGTCTTCCTCGGCGCCGTACACCACCAGGAAGGGGTGCCGTCTTCTTTCCCTCTGGGCCCTCAGCTTCCTCGATTCCTCCAGGTTCTGCACCTCAACTGCAACACCTGCTCTCATTAATCTTACCTCTCTCACCTGTACGCCTTCTTTCCGGATGTCGATGTTCTTGACGACGTCCTTCCTCATCTGCTCGCTGGTGACCACCTCCGCGGCTCCCTCCTCCTGTCGCAGGATGACGACCGGGCTCTCTCGGCTCTTCGCCTGGAGCCTGGAGCCTCTGGTTTTTAATCAGTACGTATTACCAGTAATATTGTAAGGTGCAGAAACCTGGGCACTAAATAAAGACATAACAAATAAGCTCAGAACAACACAACGCGCCATGGATAGAGTAATGTTGGGTATTTCGATCACAGACACGGTGAGAAACGAAGAGATTCGCAGGCGCACAAAGATGACAGACACAGCTGAAACAGCAGCAAAATTTAAATGGAACTGGCGGGGTATGTGGCGAGGATGGGTAATGATAGATGGGCAAACCGAATTCTAGAATGGAAGCCATGGACCGTCAAGAGATCGCCCACAGACCAGATACAGGGACGACATAATAAGGACGATAGGATCGAGAAGGATGGAAAAACAATGAAATAGGAACGAATGAAAAATTCAGAAGGAGGCTCTTGTCCGACAATGGACAATAGAGAGCTGATGAAGAAGATTGGTTTTGTATTTTGTCAACATATCCGAACCACACTAAGACACGATTTTTAATTCTCTGGATCACCTTTACATTGGATCACTCGATTAATTACACTTTTATCAGGTATTTGTTTCTCTTCCAAGAAGGAGCTTTTAATATTATTAAATAGTATTCGTGCTTTTGCTATTCCTTTTATAACTTCTTTAGCCAATCTTTGGTGTTGTGTTACTATTGGCCTATATAAGTAATAGAATCTTCCTTTCAGTACTATAATGCACTGATGTATTTTAATATGACAATTTTTGTTTTCTTCAGGTTAATGTTTGTGTTTATTCTATTTGACGCTTTTTTAAATAAACCTTTGCATTTTCATGTAAGACTTGCTCGTATTTTGTTATTACCATTTTATCTTTGTAACATACCTCTGGTTACTTTGTGTTTGCCGTTTTCCGTTATCACCTTTCGTAAACTTTAACTTCGTTATTACAAGAAAATGATCACCCTCTACCTCTGGTGTGCTACTTACCTTTACGTTTTTGGCCCTTTTTCAGCTTTCTGTATCATCTATAAGAAAGTAACTGGTGATTGGCTTCTATTTTAATTTATTACAAGTGTATTGTGAATTTATGTATTTCTTTCTTTTGAGCCAAATCTACATGCAAAAATATATTTCTTTCCATCGCTATTTTTCAAACTTCTCCATTGTTCTATTTCATTGCTGTGGAATTAAAAGTCATCTCTGAATTTGGTTGCTTCTATTATTTTACGCCATTGACATTTACTTGACGTCTTTTAAAAGTGAAAAGATTGTAATTAAAAGTGTACCAAAAAGATATATCTTTGTAATTTTTTGTTGCAAATCTCAACTAAACTTTGTTTACTTATAAAAATGTTATTTTTTTCCTTGAAAATTTGCTTTTATTAGAAGTTTGGGAAATGGTCAATAACGTAAAAATAATAGAAGTAAATAATTTTAGAGATGACATGTAATTTCCAGAGCAACAGCGATACAAAGACTTTCTGATCATGCGATACTTCTTACAAAAATTACCCATTAATATAATTTTATATTCACTTTAGCTTCTCTTAACTCTTTGTAACGGTACTGTTACTTTTTTTCAAATTTTTCTGATAAAATTTAGTAAACAAAGAAGCTCGCCTAGCTCATACAAGCTCCTGTTTTTGATCATTTACCGACTGCTCACTATTCAGGTAGTGGTGCGTCGGTTCCAGCACATATTTATGGTTAACCACAATATTAAATTTAAGCCAAGGAAATGCACACACAAGTTAATAGTGTTGAATATATTATTTTAAAATACAATCTAATTCTACTCAATCTTATACTACACTTGTACTACTACACTTAATGTCCCTTATTCTTATAATATAAAGTAAGTGCACTTACATACAAACACAAAGTGGTTTCACATGCGGTGCAACGGCCTGTACCCTGTAGCGCGGTTCCTGAACCGCTGTTGTGGCGTCTTCCCTGGCAATAGCGATACCCCGGGAAAGTAGGATTATAAGTGCCGGATTCAACTGGGCTTCTAGATCAGAGCCCGTTGTGGCTTCTTAATTATTGTTAACTGGCTGATAAAACGGACCCAAACTGGTCTTCTATTTTATTGCCTAAATGCACTCTTAATTTTTAAAATGCCCTTCTGCGTAGTATGTTCTAGCATTCCTCTTTCTAGGTTCCAATCCTGCCGTTCGGTTTCTATGATCATTTACTGATTGTTCCCATGTTTCCTTTCCCTTTTCACATTCCCATTGATCTTCTTGTGTATTTTTCTTTTTCTTATTACAAGATTGTTTATATTTGGTTATAACACGTTATCGGGGAGTAGGCTCTTGAACAATCTTACAATAACGAGTTACTGGGACTCTCGAGATGCGTACGCTACGTGAAATCCCTAGCTTCACATTATAAGTATTATTGATTGCGATATCGAGGTTCAGCTATGGCTTTGTAAAATTTTTCATTGTAGTCTTCAGTACATCTTTATTATTTGTAACCATTTTCAAACTTGTAGCCGAAATTGCCCTTTTTTCTAGTTTTTTAAGTCCTTCTTTCAATTTACAAAATTACCATTATTTTTAATTTTAATTTTTCTTTCTGTAGCTTGTTTGTTCCTTTTTAGAGGTTACACTCTTCTTATAAATAATAAAACCTATAATTTAGCAGAAACTTTCACCTCATAACGATAAACAAGCAGAAGATCAAAACACGCAGGATATTATTTGGAGTTTAATTTATTCTGTTTAAATTTTGAGAACTAAGAACACTTCAGCAAATACGTGTGCAAAGTATGTTGACGAATATCTGTGGCGCTTTGAAAAGCACATTTACATTGCGTTTAGCTAGCTGCATAATACTATTAGTTTCCATTAAAGTAGATTATGTAAATAAGCTATGCCTTGAAATTTCCTAGAAATTATGTGGTATGAAACCTGCGATATCTTACACATACGTTACAAATTACAAGATTTATAAGTAAATCTTCTGCTTCTGTTTTAATGTTCAAAATCGTCCATGATCATTTATATATTTTACATCTTCAACAAGTCATTTTTCATAAAGTATAGTATTAAAGACAGCAGTTTCCATGCCTGTGGAGATTGACCAAAGCAGCGGTCAGCTAGATCTTGATGCTAAGAATGGATGTTAAGAATAAAGCATGCTTCACATATAACCGGCATCCACAGACCAGCACAGCCACGGACAGGACCGACAAAATATTAAACAATGAAATTAAATTACGAAATTCTTATTGGGATACACATACAGGCATACACAGTGCTAACCACCACCGGCCTTATTAAAAGTAAGGATAAAATTTGCCAAATTACGGGATAAATAATTTTCTGGAAGTTAGTTTTTTTATAATGTTGTGCTTTCCTTAAGCACGTGGTTACTTTTTAAAATCTTTATTAGTTATTTTTCCTGTAGTTCGCGTTAATACGTTAAACTGTCTAACCATCTCATATTGACTGGAAGAATTTTGTTTGTTCCGTTCTAATCGGACGTGGTTGATGTTTGAAATGTTTTGATAGCTAATCCTTGATAAATATCGATATTTACAAATTCGATTTATAATGTTATTTATAGATATTTACATTAATCACATAACCACCACTTGTAATAAGTTTATGAACTTCCTAAAGAGACAAATTTTCTTTGGAAATTGCTTTAGCGAGTACCTTAATTTCTTTTGGGATTAATTTTGGTAATATTTAAAGTAACAACTTACAACTTGCGTATTTATAAATATCTTGACACTAATCTACAAACAGTTTTTGTATATATTCCACAGCTAACTATATATTTTTAAAATAAAGACGATGTACTCTCTGTAATTATGCACTGCGGCGTTATACAGTGTGGCCCTGAAATAGTTCGATAAAGTTAGGGTTTGGATTGGCTTCGCCATGCGGATAAAAATATTTCCTGTAAAGAAGTTAATAAATTATTAACATCTAATACGAAAAATGAAAGGCAGTGAAAGCAAAAATCTTTTCTTTTACTAACAGAAGTTATTGCAAATGTCCACCGTTAGCTAAAATACACGTTTCCATCCGTCAATTATTGACTATCTAACATGTTCCAAAATTCCTGACATATTTCTTAATATCTCTAACCCCCTTATGATTCTCCATAACATATGTAGATATCAAAGGAGCACTGGAACACCCTCTGCAAAACTTTTTAGCACGGTCAACATTAATTATATGCGTGTTGTTGAGCCAATGTTTACGGGAAGTGTTTCATCCGTATTTCCAATTCAATTTCTGATTGTGATAAACTATTTCGGATAACTACGATGGAATCACAAAAGTTTTAATATAAACGGTGGAAAACAGAGGCACCTACTATTTATTTGCAAATGACATTGTAATTAATATCTCTACTCAGAAAGAACTATAAATAATATTGAGTGAACTCGACCAAAAACTAAAACTAGCGTCGGAAAATTAATATCTGGATCAGGAAACAAATAAACATAAAAGATATTGTACAATAGAAATAGGGACGGAATAATGCAAGACAAACAAAAGGATGTTGGAATTCATATACAGGGTGGTCCATAAGTATTAAGTAATGGTTCCCCGACCAACAGTAGATTCGTGAGGTCAAAATATAACGATTTACCTAAAATTACCTTAGTCCAAAAGTTAATATTTATCGAGATCCAGGGTGTCAAAGTCGAAATTTTAATTTTAATTTTTTGCTGTAATTTCTAAAGTTTTCGCAATATTTCTATGGAAATTGGGGAAACTTCCTCTTTTGAGGCGGGAAAGAATAATTCGTCCTCAATTTTAATGTAGCTCTTAAAATAACATCATTTTTACTACACTTAATGCCTTAAAATTACTTCAACTTTTTTGTACTTAAAGTTAGGGCAGATCTAATCGAAGAAAACAATTACCTCGTCTTTTTTATACAAAAAAGGTATACTATTTCAATGTCTCTAAAGTTAACGGTTTCCAAGATATTTGCTATTGAAGTAAGTGATTTTACATTTTATTCGTTAAAAAGAGCATTTAATTGCGGTACAAATTACGCATAAAATTTAAATTTTTTTTAATGTCAAATATACCACTGATTCACTATTGCTCTGTGTCCTATTACTTGTTTTTGATAAGAAAATGTCAATTTTTGTTTTAAATGTAAGCCTACTGCGTTACAGAGTGCTAAAAGAAGTGAATAAGGCGCTGCATCGCTTACTTCAATAGCAAGTATCTTGGAAACGGTTAATTTTAGAGATATTTAAATAGTATACCTTTTTTGTATAAAAAATAAGAGGAAATTGTTTTTTTAAATTAGATCTGCCCTAACTTTAAGTACAAAAAGTTGAAGTATTTTTAAGGTATTAGGTACAGCAAAAGTAAGGTTTTTTAGGTGCTAGATTAAAATTGATGTTGGATTATTATTCCCCGTCCCAAAAGAGGCAATTTCACCAATTTTCTATGAATATTCCGAAAACTTTTGAAATTACAGCAAAAAATTAAAATTAAAATTTCGACTTTGACAGCCTGTATCTCCCTAAATATTAACTTTTGGATTAAGGTAATTTTATGTAAATCGTTATATTTTGACCTCACGAATCTACTGTTGGTCGGGGAACCATTCCCACACAGCAAAAACAGCTTGCATCAAACTTGCGGAAAGCTTGTCGTGGCAAGTCTGAAGACTTGCTGCAATCTTGTCATGTCAACACTCAAGGTTGTTGCAAGCTTGCAGCAAGCTAACTAGTCACCACCTGACAAGCTTGCCATAAGCTTTCAAGGCAAGCTTGCCATAAGCTTTCAAGGCAAGCTTGCCATACGCTTTCATAGCAAGCTTGCCATAAGGTTACATGGTAAGTTTGCTATAAGCTTACATGGTAAGCTTGATATAAGCTTACACGGTAAGTTATTAGGACCACTTATCATGTTCTTAAATATTTGAATTTATTTCATATTATTATTCATTAAAATGCATTTTTGCAACAAGTAACATTTTATATAACTAACTTTGTAGGTTTTCACACGTCTGTTCTCTAATCTTTATTATGAGCTTAATAAACGTCCTTTAAATCTAGCCAGCTAGATTCTTTAATCTATTTACTCGAATTTATGACTGATGATTGATTTTGAATTTTTAACCACATTCATTGAAGTCATGTCTGTTATAACACCACACAGGTAATCAAAAAATATCAAACTCTTTTTGACATTGACAGCTGTTATTAATACTTTTTGACACTTCTCATAATTCAAGCTGAGTTCTTAAATATGTATTAAGCTTGGAAGAGACGAAAGTATTTTAAATTAACCTATTATAAAAATATTTTAAAATAAAAGAAGTTATTGAGAATAAATCATATACATATACTTTATTAATCAAAATATTTGATATAAATAAATGCAAATACTTGTGTAGTATTGTTATTAAGTAATTTATACTGCTTCTCCTTGTTTTTGCTGCACCCTATGTTCTCTGCAATTAGAAAAATGAAAAGTTTAACATATTTTTGTATGCTGGTCAAATTAATAATGTAGTGTCAGAACTTTTTAATTACTTACTTTCGTGTCCTTGGCACCTTTGGTTGTTGAAGCTACTCAGCAATGGCTTCTTTTAAAATTTCATCAGTGGCATCATGGTAGATGTTTCGTACACTAGCTATGCAGAAAAATTGCAATTAACTTCAAATAATAGAAAAATAAATTCAAGATTCAATGAAACAATTTGTTTTTTTAAATTTAAATGTACATAGCTATAAAATCCTGTACCTATATATTGAGGTGATATTGTTTTAATTGAATTTGGATAAAGTGAATGAACACCTTTTGAAAGTATGAAAATTTAGTGTAAATAAAATTGTAAATAGTTATAAGTTAGAAAATGAATATTGTAAATAAGTAGGATAGAATCTAGATAGTAATTTTGTAAATATGTCATAAAATAATTTTGTAGAGTGTTAAAATTTAAGAAACTAGGGTAACAGATAAAAAACAAACAGTGGAATATTAATTTTGGTAAATGAAAGTTGGTTTTTTGAAAATTATCAAAAGACTTCATTAATTACCATAAAATAATATTTTAAAAGCAGATTAAAAATATAATTAGTTAAAATACTGTATGAAGAAAGTTGCTGTTATATGAAAATATAATTTTGGATTTAAAAACAAATAAAAAAATCTTATGAAATAAAATTTATTTCTGAAGAAGGTTTATAAATTTGGATATTGGTGACGAATTAATTTAATAAAAGGGGAAAGCTTGTTGTTGGTTGGAGGATAAGCGCTTGGTGAATTGGAAGTCGAGGCAGGAAGTGTTGTTTTGTTCAAGTTGTTTAAGTGAAAAAGGTAATTTATATTTTAAATTTTAGAAAATTGTTTAGTTTGTTATCAGAATTAATTATTGTTATTTCTTTGTAAAAGTTTATCATAATTTTGAAAGGTGTTATATTTTTTAAAATTTTTATCTTGGTGAATTTTTTTAAATTTTGAAATTCGTAAAAGGGAACTCTTTAAAGACCTTGAGTTAGGAGATTCTGAAATTAATTAATTAAATCTTATTATTGAGCTAGCCGGAAGAATAATTAAAAAAATTGTATGTAATTCTTTTAAGTGGAAGAGCATAACAATAAATGTCGAACCCAACGTGGGGCATAACAATAAATGGCGCCCAACGTGGTTGCTTCGTGGGGTTTTGAAAGGACTTCGTAGGGCTACTTAGGGCTCCGAAGAGTTTATTTTGACAGTGACAGGATAATTTTGCATACATCATTCTAACAATTATTGTCATACATAACAATAAATGGCGCCCAACGTGGTTGCTTTGTCACATCAATTATCTTAATAATAATTGGCACTAGAAACCTGGGGCTTTGAAAAGTGGTTATTCATATAATTAATGAGGCTATTTTAAATTTGACATTTATAAATTAAATAATTTGACAATCCAAAGTAGAACGTCAAATTATTTTAATAATAATTGATGCCAGAAAAGTGAGGTTTAATATTAGTTGTTATTAATAATTTTGAAGGAGTTATAAAACTTGGTAGGGTAAAAATTAGTGAATAAAATATTAACTAGAGAACAGAAGTAATAAAAACTTGGTAGGGTCATTCACAGTTTTGAATAAAAGTTATTTAGTAATTGCAATAATACAGATTTGAATCAATAAAGAAAAGTATAACGAATTTAATTGTAGAAGATATTTCCATAAATATTGAATTGTTTAATAATAAAAGTCAGTTTGAAGTTTATTAAATTTGACAAATTGATAAAATTGACAAACTTGATTGTTCATTGTTTTGTGTGAAATTTTTGCTTAAATATTCAAATAATAAAATTCAATAAAAACGAGATACAGATATTTTGACAAAGTTTTGAGATTGATAATATGAGCGAGGGCAGAAGAAATTTAAGAAGTTCTAGGAAAGATAAAGAACAGGAAATGGAACAACAAGAGGAGGAAAATGAAATGGAGGTAGTTGAAGTTGAAGAGGAGCATGAAAATGCAGATGAACAGTCAGAAGAGGAACCTCAAAGTGTTGGAGATCAATTACAAATTCAAACTTCTCAAATTATTACAAATCCAACTCAATTTGATGGGAATTTCATGCAAATGATGATGCAACAGTTTAAAGAAGCTATGAGTGAAAAATTAGAAGAAGATTCCAAGAAACGAGATGAAGATGCCAAGAAACAATTAAGTAAATTAGATGAAATCAAAGAAGATACCAAGAAGCAGTTTACAGAAATTAAAGAAGATTCCAAGAAACGAGATGAAGATACCAAGAAGCAGTTAAGTGGATTGGATAATAAGTTAGATGAAAAATTAGGTGAAATTAAAGAAGATTCCAGGAAGAGAGATGAGGAGGCAAAGAAGCGATATGAAGAGTTGAAAGAAGAAACTAAGAAACAATTTAAAGAATTGAAAGAAGAAATTCAACAAAATAATAAGCAATTTAATGAATTGAAAGAAGAATTGGTGAAAAATAAACAAGAATTATGCAAAGAAATTAAAGAAATATTTAAAAATGTTAAACATGAGGAAGAAGAGGTTATTTTAGTAGAATACGAAGAAGTAATTAAAGAATATGAAGGCGTGGAAGATGAAATAGAAGTTCAGGAAGATATTAATAATGTTAATAATCCTGAAGTTATTGAATTAAATAAAAATAAAATGTACATAAATGATGTGCAAGAAGAAATTAAAATTACAGAAGAATATTTTGATATGCAAGATGAAATGGTAATCAATGAAAATGTTAAACTGATAAAGGATGGTGAAAAAGAAAATTCAGGGATAATCAAAGATGGTATTCCAAAGAATTATGTAAAGATAAATAAGAAGAATTTAATTAAACAAAATATTAAATTATTTATTAAAACTGGAAAATTAAAATATGAAATGAAAATGACCAAACAGATTAAAAAGAGGTTCTCAAAATCAAATAAGATCAATAGTATGAAGAATTGTGTAAGAATATGCAAGAAGATTTTAATTTATAAAAATACTAAACCATTTATTAAAAATGGTGTACAAAATAACAATTTTGATTCAATTAAAAGGTCTAAATTAATTAAAATTGAAAAACAGAGCCTTTTAATGATTAAAAGACATATTAGAAACAAGAAGAAAATGGAAGTGAAGGAAATTCATGGACCACCGACATAAACATCATAAAATCATATAAAAATGAAATTTTAAAACTTTGTTAAGATGTTTATTTGTTAAAATGTTAATTATTTATTGTTAAATGCTATTTACTTGCTTCAAACGAAAATTTTTAATTGAAATTTATTTAAATGATTAGTTAAATTTTAAAATTTAAAACTGCAATTTGTTTGATAATTAATTGAAATTAATACATGAGAAATTCCTCTAATTTTTCATATATCAATGTTATATCGATTTGAAAATTAAAAAAAATTAAGATAGAAACATTATGTCAAATGTTAAACGTCAAATTTATTAAAAGTCAAAAATGACTTAAATGTCAATAATGACAGATCTAAAGAAAAGTCAAAATTTAACTTAACCTGATTTTATATGTTAAAATGACAAATAGGGTTGTTAACTTAACGAAATTAAAATTGAGAAAATGTGTTTGAAAACAAAAATTTCACAAAAACAAGGTAGGGTTTTGAGGTGATATTGTTTTAATTGAATTTGGATAAAGTGAATGAACACCTTTTGAAAGTATGAAAATTTAGTGTAAATAAAATTGTAAATAGTTATAAGTTAGAAAATGAATATTGTAAATAAGTAGGATAGAATCTAGATAGTAATTTTGTAAATATGTCATAAAATAATTTTGTAGAGTGTTAAAATTTAAGAAACTAGGGTAACAGATAAAAAACAAACAGTGGAATATTAATTTTGGTAAATGAAAGTTGGTTTTTTGAAAATTATCAAAAGACTTCATTAATTACCATAAAATAATATTTTAAAAGCAGATTAAAAATATAATTAGTTAAAATACTGTATGAAGAAAGTTGCTGTTATATGAAAATATAATTTTGGATTTAAAAACAAATAAAAAAATCTTATGAAATAAAATTTATTTCTGAAGAAGGTTTATAAATTTGGATATTGGTGACGAATTAATTTAATAAAAGGGGAAAGCTTGTTGTTGGTTGGAGGATAAGGCAGATTTTGGGTGGAGTTGGAGTCAAAAGGGGAAAGTGTATTGTTTGAAAGAAGTTAGAGCAGCGCTTGGTGAATTGGAAGTCGAGGCAGGAAGTGTTGTTTTGTTCAAGTTGTTTAAGTGAAAAAGGTAATTTATATTTTAAATTTTAGAAAATTGTTTAGTTTGTTATCTGAATTAATTATTGTTATTTCTTTGTAAAAGTTTATCATAATTTTGAAAGGTGTTATATTTTTAAAAATTTTTATCTTGGTGAATTTTTTTAAATTTTGAAATTCGTAAAAGGGAACTCTTTAAAGACCTTGAGTTAGGAGATTCTGAAATTAATTAATTAAATCTTATTATTGAGCTAGCCGGAAGAATAATTAAAAAAAATTGTATGTAATTCTTTTAAGTGGAAGAGCATAACAATATTTATCAACGAAATAGAAGTTTCTAAAGCGATCAACGCTAAATAAAAATCCATGCACAGCCTATTATGCTTGAGCCAAAAACACGTGTTTACGCCATTTTGACATATGTAAATAACTATAACTTACAACTTTCCTGGTACAATGTGGGTAGTATACCTAAATCTAAATTTCACACAAAGAAAACCTAAATAAAATAAATTAAATAATGTAAACTTAATAGTTAGATAAAATTTATAGAAACTTACCATGTTAAATCTTGTTCACGTTTCAAATTCACTACACTATAACTATATAGGTACACAACACAAAAATCTATATACACAATACACAATACAAAAAGTCAAAAATTATTATAATAGTAAGATTATAAAAAAAAACAACTAAATTAAAGGAGCACACAACACTATCTATCTATCTTCTCTATAAACACGTGGAGCGGACCAAGTGGTCAATATAAACGCGAACCGAAGATGGTTTGTAAAGTGACATAAACTTGAAGCCGGTTAACCCCGAGAACCAACCATCACGCACGATTCTAAGGTTTGAAATGGCCAAGACAGGCTCAGAACAAGGAGAAATAGTTGTCAGTGGAGAAGGCCTAATATCAAAAGGTGTAAATAGTTAAAGCTACTGACACTTTATAGTTCTATAAAAAATATTTTATTATTTTTACTACTAAGAAGCAATTTCGGTACTACCGAGTTTTAAATTTGATAACACAATACCATAAAACTATTAAGCACATTTAGATGTGGTATACTATTGTCATCATGATTACTAGTAGTTATTTTTTGGTGTCACATACTTCATACACTTGAGATTGTGTCAGGACATCTACATTTTATGAGGTGGTGTATGTAATTTATAGGACTGCGTGTAGAGCACTTAAGATTTCTGTAATGGCGTATCAGTCTTAGCACTTGTATGATCAGCTACAGACGACCGTGAGCTTATTTTTCCAGTTTATAACATTAACTATATGAGCTACGTTCCACAAAACGCTAATGTAGCTTGTGGTTACAATTAATAATGCAATTTTTTTTGGCAATACTAGAGAGTTTACTACTGAAACAACATTGATGTTTGATTTTTGAATTTCATTTCAAATTTAAGCTACAAATCGAGTCCAATACTTTATATTCAATTTTGTATTGGAGAGTGTATAGCGGGAATCTGATTCTGGCTCCTCGAGTTGGATTCTTGTGACCGGAGAAAATTCTCGCTAAAGCTGATAGCACATCGTACGTTCTTCCATGCTTCGGAGAGAGTTAAGCCGGTGACTTCGGTTGTCATGTTAATATGTTTACAGCCATTAACCTCCAATATCTGCGGATAAATCGCGTTTTCCAATGAGGTTTAACCACCTGCCTGACACGTGTTAAGAGGACTTAAATATTTCGCACAAAAAGAAGGAGGAAGGAGAAGAAGGTTGAGTGTTTGAACTCTAATTTGCACTTATCCGATCAAGTGTTTCAAACCAGAATTCTAAACCGAATCTTCAGTTAATGTTCAAATAAAAAGAATTAAATATTTTTTAAGTTCGAAATTAAATTAATCTTATTTAATTATTTACTTATTTATTTATTTTTGTGTTATAACTATTGTTGTGTAATCTAGTCATGTAACAATTTCAAACAACATTAATTTATTACAATTTAAGACATAAACAATTTACACTACAATTTGACATTTACGATACATTATTTTTACACTTACAAATTACAGAAATGAAATATTAAGATGAATTTAATTTAAAATCAATATAAAAGTTTTGTTATAAATCAGTAAATTCAATAAAAGTACTGTAAAGTTAACATACAGGACGAGAATGCCATAAAATTTGTTTTGAAGGTTGAAGTTTCAAGATTTTGATATCCGATGTTAGAAATCTTCTTTATTTCATGTTACGATCTTGATGTTCTGGGATATTTTGATTCCTAGGAACATAGTTTCTTATTTACCATGCTGAAAAGAACAAATAAAATTAAATTGTTACTTAATAATTGATAAAATATGTTTTGGATAGTAAGAACGAAACTTAGAAAAGTTTACATTAAAGTTTTGACTATAAGAAAATTCAGTCAGCAGTAAAAATATTATAAAAAGTTAAGATAAGATACAAAGACAAGGTTTTGTAGGATTATGAAAGCAGAAAATGATTTATACAGGGTGTTTCTTAATAACATGCTAATATTTAAGGAGATTATTCTTGGGTCCATTTTGAGAAAAAAAACTTCATATGAACATATGTCCTAAAGGTCTTAACTTTTGAGCTACAGGGTGCTAAAGTTTTAAGAAAAAAATCTTTTTTTTATGATAACTTTGGTATGACCCTAGATATTTTTGTGAAACGTAGTACGCATCTTCTATGCATCAAAAGGCATTTTCTGCTGTACAACATAATTTTTTATTCTTGCCAGTGGCGTTCGTGCGGGATTTGCACTGAATCATTTTAAAGAGAAAAGTGATACGCCACTGCTTTTTCTTAAAGTAAAAATTATTTTTGAAATCCTCATTCCTTTCTGAGCAAATCTGGTCTGTTGATTTTTTTCGTTTGACGTACGGTTTTCGCATAAAAAAATAAAATTCATTCATTTGCGTCTCGCTAGACCACTTTCGAGAAAAAACAATTTATGTAACTTTAAACAAAAATTTATTTAAGAGAATAATTTTTAAACGGTAACATTATAAAATTATGTTGTACAGCAGAAAATGCCTTTTGATGCATAGAAGATGCGTACTACGTTTCACAAAAATATCTAGGGTGATACCAAAGTTATCATAAAAAAAGATTTTTTTCTTAAAACTTTAGCACCCTAAAATTGATAATTGAAGTTAAATCAATTAAAAGTTACGTTTTTATTACATCGACCGAAGTGAGGTTAAGTTAAACTCACATAAATAAATCTGAAAGAAATAAAAACAGATTAAGCAAAACGTAATTGAAAGTGATTAACAAAATTAAACGCTAAAAGTGTTTAAGCAAGTGATAAAAATAAAGACTTACCAGTTCGAGATCAAATGGAATAGCAACAAGTTGTGAAGAGGCCAATCAGCTGTTTCAATGATGCGAACACAACCACACTCGAGTCCTAGAACGTAGTGTTCTTCCCGCGCAAAAAAAACCCAGATCACCAGAGTATTTAACATAAGTCGGATTTAATTTTACAGATAATCAATTTTTGATTTTGTATCTTCATTCATGAATTTAAATGTCAATATTTGTAAAAGTGGGATTTAATATTATTTGTTTTTATAAAATTCCAACCTTTATAATAATGCAATTTTCGAAATTTTTACACTGTCAAGAATTCATATTGAGTATTTATAAATTTATTATTGTAAATTAATATTCGTGTATTTTTGTTTGAGTTTGTTTGTTGTGTATGTTTATTTTACAGGAATTGTTTCAAATATTGACCTCATCTTAATATTTGATTTCATGTAAATTTGATTACACAAGCACACATACACTTACCATTACATTTTTAACATTGGAAATGTTTATGCGCTCGTATATTGGACAGAGTTACAAGAATTTGAGTAGTTTGTCGCGACAGAAAAAGTGTCGGTAAATTCCACCAAAGTGTCAGTAAATCAATAATTTCCGTAGCGCGTTCTTTCGTCTATTGTTTCAAATAGTAGGTAGGTGTTGGATAAAATTAACTTTTGAGACAATTGTAAGAATTTGTGTAACAATTTAATGTGTTTTGAATAACCAAATATGTAACAATTGAGTTTCTAAGAAAAGCACGTTTTGTTGAGTCTAAATACGCAGCACCTCGTTGATGACGAATTCACGAGTAATTAAAATAGGCAGATACCGTACTAGACGACTACAATTGAGAAGCTTAAGTCGCTTAGTTGTGAGAAAAAAACAATTGGCGTAGAACCCAACCAGACTTGATGCAATTCTTTAATTAGGTGATCGTGTACACGAAACCACTTTTTACGGCATTTTTTGGTGGTCAAAGACTATTGTATTTCGAAAAAACTTTAAAAAATCGATTTGTTTTTTAACGTCTCCATCGTTATATCTCTAAAAATAATTGTGCTATCGAGCTGATTTTTTTTTAAATTAAAGTAGACACATTAGCGCTTATAACCACGTACCACGTCAGTATAAAATTATTTTTTTAATTTGTTACAATAATAGCAAACTTAAACTTGTTATTTTCGTGAATGTATTTTTCAGCAATCGAGAAAAACTTTTATTTATGAAAATTTGTATATACATGCTGCGAGCAAAATGAAGCCAGTATATGAAGAAAGTTTTTAGAATCATAAGTGTTCATGTGCGGGTTATAGTATGTAGTCAGCGATTGTTTTTAAAACCGCCTAAAACCACATTTTCGCGGGCCCGGCTCTCTCATACGGGCTTTGTACTGACAAGACGTTCACTTACTTTTTATTCTAATTATTGTATTTGCGTTTTCATAATTAAACGTTTTTATTAGACATTAGAATTGTAGTGCCCACAGAATTATAACACAAGTACGACTATTTTAGGTCATAACAGTGTAATATTTCTTTGTATAGAAAATTAAAGCGGCCACACACCTTATTTATCAGGGCGGTGACTTTGTTAGGATGTGAATTAAGATAATAATCAAATGAGAACAAAGTTTAATTCGATAAAATACGTACAACAACACAATATAAACATAAGACCAGTTTGAATGTTAAATATTGAATGCCCTCGTTCGGACTTCGTTCGACTACAACTCGATGATCTCATTAATAGTAAACATTTAAATTATTCGTTTAAAAGTGCGTAAGAAGAATAGACAAGGTCTGCTACAGTTTGAGTGGATAAAATCTGTTTATTAAACAATACCTAGCAACCTACATTTAAAGTCACCATGATTTTCATTCTAAAATTCACGTCGTCAAGGAAACTGTGGATAAAATGTTGTCACGGAAAGTGTAGATAAAATGTTTATAGCAACACTTTGTCCACCCTTCACGTTGAAATGTTGCTTTGATAACTACATTTGACCGTCGAAACAAAAAAGCATTTAAACAATTAGAGGGTACGAAAATTTTACAAGAAACTCATAGTCGTATTACAACTAGATACAAACTAATTAAATATGTATTTATGGTACATTGAATAAAGAGAAATTGTATCCATGAAAGGAAAAGTTTAGCTCACGAGGCGCAGCCGAGTGAGCTAATGATTTTAATTCTAAAATTCACGTCGTCAAGGAAAGTGTGGATATAATGTTTATAGCAACAGTATCGTCAAGGAAAGTGTGGATATAATGTTTCTAGCAACACTTTATCCACCCTTCGCGTTAGCAACAGTGTCGATAAGGAAAGTGAGGATAAAATGTTTATAGCAACACTTTATCCACGCTTCACGTTAAAATGTTGCTTTGATAATTATATTTGGCACATTAACATGCCACTTTATGTGTAAGAATTGGAAAAACAATTTACTCTCAGAAGTGTGATATTTCCACAATTTCCAAGTCGTAAGTGAGGTCAGTTTATATGTTTTATATATTATATATGGCATTATCATTTCCAATGTATCCGATGGTTGCAAGGATTGCGAAATCTGTGAATTTTTTTTAATCCTGAGGAATACGTTATAAATTTAGTTTACCCAATAATAAATTGTAATTTTAAAGTGTTCAAACAACACTACACTATGTTATATTCTAACTTAACAGCCCAATTCACTAGCTGGACCATCGCTTTTGCACATTCTTGTTGCTTTTTAACATACCCGATGCCTCAGAAAGCTCCAGCTGCGTTTTCAACTTTTCTACAGTTCAGGAAGACCGGGATGATTCACAACAATAAAAAACTAAATTCGGGGCATTCAATATCTTTTTAACGCATCTTAATGGACTATTTAGTATTCTAATCCAATATCAAGGATTGATTCAATATTTAAACACGATTCACCTTTCAATCTTGAGTACACGTTGGTATTTCCGATAAAAGCCCTAAATTTTTTAGTTTTATGTAGATTTTTCCTTTTACCAAGAATTGGAATTTTGAAAAGATAATTATGTAACTATTAAAAAAAGAACTATGCCGATTCTAAATCTAAATTCGAGAATGTAAAGTTACCAATTTCTGAAACTGACATTTTGAATATGAACTGAAATTTGGAGTTTCGAATAGAAGTTTATTTTTTGTTCTAAAGAATTTGGATTCTGACACGCGAATCTCAAATTTGAAATAATATTTTGAGTCATAATTCCAGCACAGATCTCGAATATGTGTCTTATACTTCCGTAGCAAAGGTTAATCTTGTTTTTACAACAGATACGTGAAGACACTCGTAATGAAATCTAAAATTCGGCCAGAAACATTGGGTTCGAGGCTATTAATTCGAATCTATGGATAATTTCTAGTTACTATTTTAAATTTAAGCTATAAGCACTTTTTTAATTTTAGTTGGGGAGAGCCAACGGCTTTAGCTTTTTTCAAATTATTGTTCTAATTTCTTGTTAATATAAGTATTCCCCATTTCAGAATTTGTTTATCGAACTCTCAATTAAATCTATGTCTCTGTGAATTGTTTATAACACTAAAGTTAGATACAATAACCGACTGAGCTGAAATTACAATATTATTTAAAGTAAACTTTAAATATTTTCTTTCTAATTTTAGTTTCCGACTTAAAATTTAAGTCTGAATTAAACCTGGGCGAACATTTAGTTTTGAAGTTTGAACATGAAAGGGCGGATTTAGAAGGTTGAAGATTCATTTAGTAAATATATGTGTATCTGTTCCCTATGCTTGATTTGTGACTGAATCTTAAAAGCTTCAAGCTCAAAATTAAAGTTCAGAATCTGAATTACAATCTAATTTTCAATGTGATTTGCAGGATTTTAATCTCAAGAATGAACTTTAATTTTAGCTTGAAACTTTTAAGATTCAGTCAGAAAACATGCATAAATTCAAAAAATTTAAATTGCAAACATTAGGAACTCCAGATTAGATCAGACGAAATCGAAATTCAAATAGTTATTTGAAGTTTTGGAACGTGCAATCTCGATTTGCCCTGTTTTTAGCTCACTTATTCAATTTATGAGTGGACAAAGTGTGAGCTTGTTAAAAGTCGTACATGTTTTTGCAAATTTTTGATAATTTTATAACACCATAAAGCCTAAAAGCAATTCGACCGTTCGTAATGTTTCCAATATTATTCATTATTGTTACTTCTAGTAACAATTCTGTGAAGTCTGAAATCTGAATTTGAAATATTTATGATCGGAAATTTAAACCTGATTAAAATACCATTTGTCCCTTAAGTAAAGAATTCAAAAATACAAGATCCAATTTCAGGAATTTGAATTTTGGTCGTTTAAAGTACAAAATTCATTAATGATAGCTAGTGCATTGTTTTCAGAGTTTGTTAGTCTATATTTCACTTATGCAGCATGTTTTAATATAAAGAGTTCCACTAAACAATTAGTCTTACTTTAAGGGGCTATATGTACCAGGTGATTCACGTAAGACGCGCCCCTTAAAAGCTTCAAATGCAACCCACCATACGAGGATTAACATAGATCAAGGTTACTTATGAAATTGTAAGTTGGGTTGCCTATTCCAGTTGTTAAGGGGCGCGTCTTACGTGAATCGTACGGTATATCGAAAATAATAAAATATTGGTATAGCTATTATGATTTTGTGCCTTTTACTACACCAGTTTCAAGTTATAATAATACTACTAATAATAATAATAAGGCTCCTGCCTCTACTGAGCCACCTCTGTTGGAGAACGAGCATGTGAGAGATGTCCCAACTCCTCAGAGAGATCTTCTGGCCGAATTCCGAGCTGCTCTAGGCAATATTGAGGATCGTAATATCAAGGTCTACCTTAGAGTAAAACCGAGAGCCGAAGACCTGGCCCAGATGGATGGCACTCTGAAGGACTATCTGGCCCCTGACCACGATCTGTGGGACGTCAGCTGAGCTGTATACGCAGCCGCCACTGTTTTATGTCCTGTACGCAACAACAACCAAAACGTACGTAAGGATGAACGGCGTATACAGCAGTTGACAAAAAAGGTGACGGTTGCACGACCAGAGACATCCAAGATACAATGTGTGATGGATGTTCTTAAGGGCACTATCCGCCCTACATCAAAAATTAAGCGCATTATTAGCAGGTTTCGCGCTAACTATCACACGCTCCACCTATCTACAATAATACTTATGAAGCGAAAGGCAGTACATAGAGTTCGAGCTTTGTCTCTCGCCAAGAGGAAATTGGTTAAAAAAGTAAGGTGGATTAAGGAGAATAACATCTTCAACTCCAATCCTTCCTCACTTTTCCGTTCAAAAAATTAAGCTCCTCGCAACCCACCTTCGGCTGACGTTATAGAGACCTTCTGGAAGGGGATCTACGAGAATGCCATCCCTGTGAGAGACAGTTCCGTGCTAGTACAGTTCCGGCAGTATTGCGATGAACATCTTTCGCAAGCCGAAGAATGCCCTCCCATAACGGACATCGAGATAAGGCGGGCCCTCAGAGGAAAACGCAATTTCTCTGCCCCAGGAATTGACGTCATTAATAATTTCTGGTGGAAATCCTTCCCGTCCGTGCATCCTCATCTCGCGAGGGTGTTTACTGCATTTATATCGGGCCACGTAACTATCCCAGAGTGGCTGGGGGAGGGCAGAACTGTGCTGATCCCGAAATCGGGGGATTTGTCCAGACCCCAAAACTACAGGCCAATTACCTGCCTCAACGCGCTGTATAAAATCTTCACCAACGTGTTATACGAACGTATTCTGAGCTCCATTGCTCCCGTATGGGAAAACATATATGAACAGCGAGGATCGAAGCGAGGCCATTCAGGTTGCAAAGACAACTTATTAGTAGACCGCTGTATATGCAGCGATGCAGTTCACTACAGACGCAACCTATCAATGGCTTGGGTGGATTATGCGAAGGCGGTTGAAACCATATTCCACGAGTTGATCATTCGCTTGCTAGGAGACCTCCATATCCACCCTGATATAGCGAGATGCGTGGAAAATCTGATGCTGCTCTGGAAAACAAAATTTGCCATAAGATCCGACAAGAAAGTGGTATTTACAGAGTGGATCACAATCCAGCTCGGTGTTTTCCAATGGGACTATTAAGTCCGCTTCTCTTTTGCATTTCACTATTGCCGCTTTCGATCGAGTTCAGGAAAGGCGGAGGTTACATGGCTGGGCCGCGCAGTAGACGTCGGCATAAAGTCACCCATTTGTTTTACATGAATGACTTAAAGTTCTATGCCGGCAGCAGGGGAGACCTTCAAAGCTCCCTTGACACTGTATCTACCTATAGTACTGCGATCGGCATGAGTTTGGGGATGGACAAATGCGCTGTGTTTCATGTGAACAGAGGCCGACCACCGGATGAGGTTGAAGATGTTCATCTAGTAGATGGGAACATCGTGGTGAGACATCTAGATGCCGGAGAGTCATACAAGTTTTTGGGCATCCAGCAAAGTGGCATGGGATGGGTCGACTGTAAAAAAGGCTCTCCGCAGCAAGTATAAATTGAGTCTCCGACAGATTTGGCGATCGCAACCGTCGGGTAAGAATAAGGCGAAAATGCTTGCTGTCCCGATTCTTCTGTACTCTTTCGGCGTTACGAAGTGGAACGTCGTAGAGTTACAAACGCTCGACCGAGAAACCAGTAAGGTCATGAACATCATGCATCCCAAGTCCTCCGTTCAGCGCATTTACTTCCCACGTCATCTTGGAGGAAGGGGTCTTTTAAGCCTGGAGTGTCTGCACGATCGTGTCGTCCTGGATACATGTCACCGTGTATTAAGAGGTAATGATCCGCTCATGTTGTTTGTCAGGTCACATGAGCAAGCGGGGAACGGGACCTTTCTTTTTCAAGCGTCCCGCAGGGCTGCAGAAAAGCTCGGACTACACGAGCTTTCACCAGATCGGCATATAGCCGGCGGTGCTCCTAATCTTAAGGAGAATGTGACAACCGTCAGCTCAAGAACGAAGAAGGCAGAATACGATCGTCTGATGAGAGAACATATGGGAAAGGCGATACACTCCCAGTTCTTTCGTCATGTGGAGCGAGAGGGTCTTTCTCAGGAACTTACCTTCGCCTTCTTAAAGTCGGCCGGTCTGAAGTCCGAGACTGAGGGGTTTGTACTGGCATGCCAGGATGGTGTCCTTAACACGTCGGTGTATCGTAATATCGTCTTTCAGGAACATCTTCCTACTGTCTGTAGAGCGTGTAAGGCCCATCGCGAGACACTTAGGCATATATTGTCAGCATGCCCCTCATACGCTGTGTCGTTATACTTCAGAAGACACAATGCAGCCCTGAGAGTGCTCTATTATCATCTAAGGCACTCTTATGGTATTGACAATGAACCTGTAATACCGTATGTCCCCGTTGAGATCGAGTCCGTGGTGGAAAATTCCAGATGTCGTATATACTGGAATTATTCATTTCCCACCACGTGACAGCGCCAAGCAACCAAGCCGGATATAGTCCTGCTGGACTTAGATGTCAAATGTTTGTATGTCATCGAACTTTCTTGTCCAGCAGAACCTAACATCACATCTAAGGAGATCGAGAAGAGGGAGAAGTATAGAGATCTCCTGTCCGAACTTTGAAAATTGTATCCAGGACATAGAGTCAAGTTGGTCGTTTTGATTATTGGGGTCCTAGGCGGAATAAAGGCAAGCTTCGTCCGGTAACTTGAGATCATCCTGGAATGCAGGTCAGTTTCGGCCTCCCTGACCTGCAGAATACAAAAAACCGTTCTTCTTGGCTCCCTCCACATCGCGAGGGCGCACGAGGTGGTGTAATCCGTGCTCGCACATCACCAGGATTTGGGATGCGAGCACGTGGAAGGGCCCTACAGGTGATGCCAGGTATGATGAGTCACCCGTCCTGAAGTTGGTAGAGCCTGGAGATCTGGGAACCCTCCAACGTGAGTGATCGGGTGCTAGGTTCTTGTCCTATCCCCGGGGTGAACGAAGGAGGGCCTCCCAGAGAGACCATCTGTCTCGATCTGTCCCTAATGGATAATAATAATAATAATAATAATACATTTATTTCCGAAAATCGTAGTAAGTAGTTACAAAGTGGATATTGTCAAATAAGTTACATTATTTAAGATTTACAATTATAAGATTTACAATTTGTCATATAAATATTCATTTACACTATAGTAACTTTTTGTTAATAACAATATTTTAACTTTTTTTTGAATTTCAAGTAAGTTAAGATGCGAACTTCACCTGGTAGTTTATTGTATTTTACCCGCATACATGGGGCCTTTTTCACAAAGTGTTGAAGTATGTATATCTGATGTTTCTGCTATTTCGGAAGGTTTATTTATAATTTTTCCGTCTTCTTTTAACTCAATTTTATTTGTAGCCTTTGTTTTTCCCCGCTTACGATTTATAATGTCCCAAACTACTTTTACTTTATTTTCTGATCTGTTTATTAAACTATAATAGGCTTTTTTGTAGCATTAAGTAATTTTTTATACGCGTTTCTCTCTTTTTTGTATAACAGATATAGTTCATTTGTATTTATTTGTTTCCACAATCAATAAATATTTTTTAATTTATTACTAGCAATTATGACATTCTGGTTTATCTATCACTTTGTATTGAGTTTATTAATTTTATTTATTAATGGACAATTTACATCTACAGCCCAAGATATTGTTGAATTAAATTCGTCATATAGAGCATCCACATCATAAATTGTATAAATAAGAAAAATCAACCAAGGATAAGTTAGGATTCTGTCAACAATCCTAATGTACTTTCCGTAATTTTTCTAAGCTTAAGTTGATTTTGCACAAGTTTTTTACTATTTACACTATTATCAATTTTTATATTGTGCACTAGTGCTAAATGGTTCCCAATATTAGCTTGAACTACAACAGTATTGTTGGTGTCATTTGAATTAGTTAAGATATAGTCAATTTTAGATACAGACCTTTGATCTAATCTATTTTGGAATATCTTAGTGGGATCAAGAGAAGTTACACGTAGATTAAAACTAAATAATAGATCATCTAGTAAACATTTGCGCTTATCATGTTTTAAATAGTTGATATTAAGATCTCCGCACAGGCGCACACATATAAAATTTTACAGTAACGGTTACAATATAACAATGTTTGGTGTAGCTGGTCAAGAAAGATATCAAGGTCCCCTTCTGGGGATCTATAAATACAGTTAACACAGTAATTATTGCAAGCACCGTTGAGAATTACCGCACAGCATTCAAAATGTTTCTCAATTGAAAATTGATTACAATTTAACTTTGAGGTAATAACATTTTTATTTTATTTAACAAATACCGCACATCCTCCGTGGCCACATAATCTGCAGAAATTTGCCAGCAGTCGATATCCTTTTATCGCTGAGCTTGCAATACCCTCGGCCGTAAACCAATGTTCTGCGATGCACAGAACATCCACATCATGCTCGTAATTGAGAGATTTCATTTCGCATAACTTGTTGGTTAAACACTGGACCTTTATAAAAACTAGTTTTAATTTTTTATTATTGTTTTCTTTTACACTTTTATTGCACACTTGTTCAACTTTAGTGCCGAATTTGTCTTCCACGAAAAAAATGAAATTGTTTAACAACAACACCAGCTGGCCAATTTTCGGCACTATATAATTCGTTCATTATACTTATATCTGCACCCACCTTAAATGATTTACTGTTTGCATCCTCTCTTACTAGATAGATAGATAGATTTTGTTTATATGTTCGAAAAAGTATTCAATTAGTTTTGCTTTTGCGTTTTTAATAACTAAATACATATTACATTAAGTATTTGCATGCGTACTCTGATAGGTGCAGCTACGCTAGATCATCATCTGGCCTATTTGTTCACCAAGTCTCAAATCACTAAATTTCTAGTTCTGAAGTTATTTAAAGTTTCTAATGTACTCAGTAACAATTCCAGATGAATAGACGTTTTTGTTAATCAGTTAAGGCAGAAAATGAAGAAATAATAAAATACTTTCACGAGAAGAAGCTTAGGTGGCCCCATTAAAACTTGAACCTCAGCATTACTCAGACTACTAGCGTCATTAGCTTTACAGCTATACAATTTCCATAAATATCTATGTTTCTGAAAAGTATTGCCAGAATTTGTGTCCTTTTTTACTTTTTGTTAATAAGTAACCCCTACTTTTGTTTACTTTCCAGAATATTTATATTCCTTAAAACTACTCAAAAATTAGGTAGGAAAGCAATTTATTGGAGATATTAACAGAGCATAACCATTTTAAGAGGCATCTCAATATCGTAGGGGTTAAAAACATTTCCACATGTACATTTTCAAGGAAATGCTAGTGGAAATCATCAAATGGAAGATAATAAATAAGTAGTGCAAAACCATTTTGAATAGAATTACTGTTTTCTGCTATGCGGAACTAATTGTTTTATAGAGTATTACGGAGAATCTCGGAAGCACTTGGAAGCATTCGAACTATGGATTTATAGAAGAATACTTGAAAGCTTTTGTACATATATATTACGGGCAGAGTCTGCAGGGTGTGCAGAGTCAGCAATGCCCTGTTTCATATACTGTACTTGACATAGCGTGTTGGAAGCGGCGTTTATTGGAGGTTAGAAGTAGAGAAAAACAGTTTTGTTTAAAGAAAAACCCAAACTTCACTTCCTCCGACAGCGGACACTGCCCGGGCAGTGCTGACTCTGCACGCCCTGCGGACTGCCCGTAACATCGCGCTTGTATTAAAACGCGTAGAGAAAGAAACCGAAGAACCCAATGAAAACCGAAAAATATACAGGGTGTATTAAAAATGGCGCAGAATATTTATATCACGCGATTCTACGTCAAAATCCAAGCAAAAAACTCCAGTACCAATTTGCTGTTGACTCTTTAGTTATGGAGTTATTAGCAGCCTTAAGTCGTATTCTGGTTTGCTTGTCGTGTCATATTTTTATGAAATAATGCTATTTAGCTGTAGTTTAATCAACAAAAGAAATAACTAATTTGTAATTGTACTCAACATACCCTTCGTTTAATTAGAATTTCCATCCGAAGTTTGAAATTTTTGCAGTGCTTGTGCTTTTGATAAATGTGGCAACGATGCACATTAAATCAGGTGGGTTGCTATTGATATCGCAGGTGACGTAGTATGACTGACCACACAGTGTTGCTAAGTTTATAAGACTTTAATTAACAATTCTTCAAAAACTACACATTTTGGCCTAAAATAGCTATACAATTTTTTGTCCAGTTTTTAACGCAGAATCGCGTGGTGCGATTATTCTGCGCCATTTTTAATACACCCTGTATACTGTTATGGTTAAACCAAAAAACTTTTTAATTAATCACAGAAGCAAAGTCAAAGGAAAAAGAGATATAGGCAGAAGGCTCATCTTGCAGCTGGGAAGACTAGAAGATTTAAAACTATAACAAAATCACAAAGGTGCTGTGATCACCAACTTCCTCGGAGGATAACCCATGACAATAAGAAGAAGTAATTGATCATAGTTAACGAAAAGCTTAGGTTTTACAAGGACGGATATTCGTATATACAAGTCATTTTTTCAATATTTTTGATAGAATTGTCTTTTTGAGACATCGGGCATTTAAACCTCAAGGAGGCGTCAACTACTTCTTACAGTTCAAGCTAAAAACCTTCTCAAATCCATCTACGGACGAACCGAGTTTAACAAAAATCTCAGATCTCTTGTATAATAAAGAGTATCATAACAGACTACCGTAGGAAGATTCTTACTTAGAACTAGAAGTAAGGTAGGTTCACTTAAATTAAAAATTAAACGAAACCACTCTCATTCTATAACCACAGAACATACCTACTGGGGTAACTGCAGAGAGCTAATCACAAAGAGGCTACGAGCATGCTTGAGGCACCGAAGAAAAAAGAGGATATTGATAAAAAAAACACAAATTAAGAAAATGGCAATAAAACTCACCTTTTCTATCCAGATATACAGTGTGTCTCACTTTAGACGGCACCACCCCAGTATTTTTTTAATATATTATCGATTCAAAAAATTTCTTTTTTCTGATTATACTCCTCACTAAATTGTACTTTTTGGGTATTTTACTTTCCCTTCACGGTAAAACGCTAGTCTACTACGATTTAAAATAAACAGTAAAATTGAAGAAGTCGTATTAGGGATTTTTTTATCAC
This sequence comes from Melanotus villosus, assembly GCA_963082815.1. Lineage (NCBI taxonomy): Eukaryota > Metazoa > Arthropoda > Insecta > Coleoptera > Elateridae > Melanotus > Melanotus villosus. Next base: position 19,357,519 of record OY720427.1, read on the forward strand.
AAAATCTTGTTAATAAAAGATGTTCAGAATCGTTCAACTAAGCTAAATCCAAAATTTCATTAAAACAAAAACTTTTGAAAATCAGAAAACGAATAGAAAAATGTATACCTGCTAATGGTGATTTAGTTGAAAATACTGTTATTTAAGTAATTAAGCATCGTTTTTGTTATTGTATTGAATTAAAAGAATAAAATAAAAAATCATGGAAAACTTGTGAGATTATTATTCGAATTTTCTGGAGTTAGAAATTGTTTGAGGGATTTTAAAAATTTTTGTTTTTAATGAAATTTTGAATTTGGCCTTTTTGAGCGATTCTGAACAACTTTTATTAACAAAATTTTTTGATAAAAAAATCCCTAATACGACTTCTTCAATTTTGCTGTTTATTTTAAATCGTAGTAGACTAGCATTTTACCGTGAAGGGATTTAACATACCCTGAAAGTACAATTTAGTAAGGGGTATAATCAGAAAAAAGAAATTTTTTAAATCGATAATATACAGGGTATCTCAGACATGACTCCCCAGGCCTATAACTTTGTTATTTTTAAAAATAATTAGAATAAACTATATATATTCGTAAATGGGAGGAAATTCTCTATAAGATGGGAAAAGAAAATGTTGGAAAACCTGTACTCATATTATGGCAGCGATATTCAACTTTTTTTTTCAAATTGCACACTATGCTTTTTTTCGGTCATTCTGATAGTACTATTTATTCTCTTTATAACCATGTAAACCAATATGGGTCTTTTCTCGAAAGAAATACGTTTGAAAGTTGAAGTCTAGGTTTGCCATGGAACAACTGTTTTTTGTAATTTGTACTCGTCGGCGATAAAAACAATAGCGTATAGCTGTAACGTAAATTGCAATTGTTTTACAGCTATACGCTATTGTTTTTATCGCCGACGAGTACAAATTACAAAAATCAGTTGTTCCATGGCAAACCTAGACTTCAACCTTCAATTGTATTTTTTTCGAGAATTTTGTTATGTAAGACCCATATTGGTTTACATGGTTATAAAGAGAATAAAGAGTACTATCAGAATGACCGAAAAAAAGCATAGTGTGCAATTTGAAAAAAAAAAAAAAAAAGTTGAATATCACTGCCATAATATGAGTACAGATTTTCTAACATTTTCTTTCCCCATCTTATAGAAAATTTCCTCCCATTTACGAATATATATAGTTTATTATAGTTATTTTTAAAAATGACAAAGTTATAGGCCTGGGGAGTCATGTCTGAGACAACCTGTATAAAAGAAATGCTGGGGTGGTGCCGTCTAAAGTAAGACACACTGTATGTTAACTAAAAAGGGTCTCGAGTTTCACCTGATAATTAAAAAAGTTTTTATGCCTAACGGTGCTGCCAGAATGATCACAGTGGTATTTAATATCTTTAAAGCAGTAGAAGATTATTCAGATCACAGTTATTCCTAAAAACCAGGTAAAGAGGAAACTTTTATTGCATCATGTGGCCTGCACGTTAGAAAATAGAAAAGAAGCACCGTAAAAGACGATATTAATCAAATAGCTGTTAGGCCATTAAAATCATTTACATCAAATCTGATTAATACAATACCGTATATGCTGGTATGAACTAAGAAACTGCACCAATTGCTAAGGTTCTACCATGCTTTTAAAACCCGTACTTAATTTCAAATGTTATCTTGCATAATACATTGCAATTATTCCTAAAAAATAATTAGCTTTTTCGATTTATAGCTAAAACGCTGTCTTATATCTTCAACATCTTCTTTCTCTCGGTGTGATGGTTATATGTATAATTATTTTTACATTAAATACTTAAAGAAAAAGCCTACGGTCTAATCCAATGGAAGGTCACAATACATTAATAGTTACTACTACTAGTATTTTAAAACCGCTCAACAATGTTTGTAATGGTTGCACGTAAATTTCATCGTCAACTTGTTCTGGGAGGTTTAAAGGAAAGATTGGTATAAGCTTAAAGGTCTTGTATATTCATTCGTAAATTTTTTAGATTTCATTACGAACATATAACTTTTTTGACCTTGTGTCAAAATTATTTTAAAAAATAGATTTGAATGCAACAGTTGTTAATTAATACTTACAACAATTAATTGTTTATAATATGTAGACTAGTGGTCTTTAAACTGTTCTCCGGTACCCTGGAGTTCGGTACAATCTCTTTCGGGGTTTCGTGAGTCAAAGTCAAAATTCGAAAGAATAGTCGAAGTGATAGTCCGAAAATGTCGATATTTTGTGTACAACAGCTAATATAAAATAGCATAAATATGTAGCAATGATTAAAAATTAGTAATTGGTATCATATTTAATTTGTATTAATTTAATAATTAATTGTTCAATTCAAAAGAAAGATAAAATTAATAATGGTTCTGTTTTCATTTTCCGCATAAATTGCACGCAACATTTGTTTTCAATGATTTTTAACTTTCTTTTCTGAGATGGTAGGGGTTCTACAAATAAACATCTTAAGGGTTAACATGTTATATTGATTTTGTTTTTATGTCAATTGTTATTTCAAAAATTTTAGAAGATTAACCGGTATAAAGAGTGGTTGAATGTTACTAACAATTTGTTAAACAACGAATTAAATACGAGATTCCAAATTTTCTGTATCTGAGCAAACATCATACTAAAACTTAAGCACGAAAATAATTCCACATTCCGCATCAGAAGTTTGAATAAGTAAAGTATATTTTACGGAAGTGAAGTTTGCAGCAAATAAATTAAAGGCATTTAAAATTAAGGGATACAATATCGCGTTACTGTATTCGAAGAGATTAAGTGCAAACTTTTGTAAGGAATGATATTAAATTAGTTGCAAAGAAGTTCAGAAATGTTGAAATTAATAATAACATTTTTGAAGTATCTGCTTATAACTTATTTTATAAAGATAAAATATCTGTTGTTTGTTTGAATCTGCAGGGACAGCTCTTTACTACTACTACTACTACTTTTGAAAATTTACTTCTACAGTATAATGCAGCTGTAATACTTTTATTGATAGCGATTTTAAACGAAAAATTGGAGTTAGTGAACGTTATCAGTCGATTCTGCCCTTCGGCTTCATATCAATAATAAGTATACATTGATACATTATGTAAAAATATTAGTTAGTTGGCCGCTTGCGTAATTATTTTTTTGCAAGTACATTCTAAAGCTGGAAACTTTTGCAAAAATAAAATTGAGAAATGAACAAAAAACTAGAAAATTTACATCATAGCATTTTAAAATTTTCTTAAGGTTTTTATAAGTTTTTATATTAGTTAGAAAAAGCAGGAATTAAGCTTTCTTCTGACGATTAAGACACCCCCTCTTGCTATCTACGAGAAATCAAGATATGGGTCGTGCAAAACACATGTTTAAAAAAAAATTGATTTTTCTTCAAGCGTATCATAATTGTAACATTTTGCTACTGAATACACAAGGTAAAAATACTCCATTATGTTACTAATACAATAATGGAAATCATTTTGTTACTAGTAACATAATGTTAGTGCAACTCGTCACAAGTGGTGGCGCCACTTGTCATGGTTTTGATTATAACTGTCAAATTTGGATATATTCAGGCAGTTGAAAAGGTAAAATTACTTCAAAAGCGTGTTGTACTCTTCGAAAATCATTTTCGAACGATATTTCTTTTGTGTAGAAAGACCTTTTCTGTGCACGCGTCTACACAAGTTGTTGACAGTCAAGTAAGTACTTTTCAAATGGTCTGTCGTTTTCATTGATTAACATGCAAAATAGTTGTATAGCGCTTGAAGGAAAAATAGTATATGTCACTCGGAGCAGAAAGCTCTTTCTTGTGCTTCGCCCAGATTGCTTGGCCGAGGCTATCACCCCGGCCACAACCTTCTGGGCTCAACACAAAAAGTGAGCTTTCTACTCCTAGTGACGTAATATACTATTGTCTTACCCCGACTCCACACTTGCGTCAACGAATATTCGTTAAAGTTGAGGAACATTCGAGGACAAATATTTGTTTACGAATATTTGTCGAACACACCCTCCACACATACGTGATGCTAGCTGAATATTCGTATTTGGTATTACATATGGAAAATAGGATTCAGAATGGGCGTCAAGCAACCGACAACGGTGGCCTTGACCCATACAAGTTGTTTAGTGTTTAACGTAAGTGAAGTGATTTTTAAACACAAGAGTTAGACAATTGAGTAAAGTGTAAATAGTGAGTCGCAGGCGACAAATTGATTGGAACAGCCGAAAGCTTGTACAAAGAAACAACTAATTGCGTAATCAGTAATAACGTGAAATCGGGCTTCTTCACCACAAAAATAGGAGTACGACAAGGAGGAGCTTTGAGCCCTCTACCCTTCATAACTTATATGGATGAAATTATTGGAGAAACCGTGACGAAATCGAAAATAATGTATATAGGGCATCGGAACCTAGAGGCAGTACATCTCACCGAATGTGTATTCGAAGACGACGTTGCGATCATGGCAAGGAATGAAAAGACCTACAAGACAACTTGAATACGTGGAACGAGACTTTAGAAAAATATGGAATGAAAACGAACAAGAAGAAAACAAAAGTAATTAGAATTACTCGAGAAAAACGAGAACTACATATCCAGATAGAAGGAGTGGAAATAGATCAAGTAAATGAATTTCAGTACTTAGGAGTGACAATTGAATAAACGGGAAAACGCCATACAGAAATAAACAACAGAATAGAGAAAGCAAATAAAGTATATTATGCAATGAGTAAAGGTTTTATAAATAGGAAAGAAATATCGAAACAAACAAAAATGAAAATATACAGAGCGATATATAGACCTATTCTCACGTATGGCTGCGAAACATGGGTAACAACGCAACAAGATAAGAGCAAGATCCAAGCAAGTGAGATGAAATATTTAAGAAGGGTAAAAGAAGTCACAAGAAAAGATAGAATAAGGAACGACGTAATAAGGGAGGAACTTAAAATCCAGCGTGTAGCAGATTTTATAGAACAGAGGCAGTTAGGATAGTGGGGCTACTTACACAGGATGAGTGACAAAATACCAGCTAAAAGAATATGGGAAGCAAAGACACCACAGAAAAAAAGAAGAGGAAGATAGGACAGATGCTAAGAAGATAGCCATAAATAGAAAGGACTGGGCAAAATTTGTGAAATGTGAAATGTGAATAGTATTTGTACAGAAAACCGCTACACCCTTTGGGTATAATAGGGAATTTGATTATATATTGTTCTGATATCTACACACATTTAAAATTTACACAACATTTATTCACACACATATTTAAATTTACAACAAAACTGACATTCCGATTACACAATACTAATTTATAGTTATACGAAATATAATATTTGTATCAATTTTTTTTATATAAACTAGATTAACAGTAACTGTTATAAACAATTTTTAATATTTAAAACACTGTAAAGTTGTTGGATTCATGATATAAGTGAAAACTTGAATCGGAGAGTTTTCTTCAGAAAAAAAGGCGTAGGTTGGATATGTCACTATCTTCTTTATTTGAATTTGTTGAGTTATAAGATGAGATATGTTGATTCCTTGGTTGTTATTTAGGTATTCTAATTTCCAAGCTAGAAAATCAAAGTGAATTATAAATTGTGTAATAAAATGTAAATGAAATTTGGGTAATTTGAGGGTTATGTCATTTTATCTATTAATTTGTGAATATAAAAGAAATATAACTGAAGTAATTAAAACTTGACAAAGCTTATAAGGTTATAAGCTATGAATTGATTAAGAATGTGAAGGCTGAAAGAAAAATAAATTAATCAATGATACAAAGTTTTCAAAGTAATTTTAAAGTAGATTTAGAAAATAAGGAACATTTCCTGATAGTTTAAATTCTAATTAATAATAATTCTGTAAATAGGTAAATTTCAATATTCCAAAGTCAATAGAAGTCTTGATAAAATTGATCAATTTTTAAATGATAACAAACAATTATAAATTAGGTATCAATTTGAAGGAAATTTTGTGTGCTTTGTAAATATGTAAATATAATTAGATTTAGATAGATTTTAGATTAATTTAACACGTTTTGAAATAGATTTCAAATTGATTCAATTTGAAAAATCCAAGCCTTAGGATTGGTTGAACTTTTGTTTATTTACGCGATTTTAGTAGGTAACAAAACAGATTTGGTCGAAGGCAGACGTATTATTTTTGTCGTTGTCTTAATAAAATTAAAATCGATAATTTGAAACAAAAGAATAAAATTCGTTCTAGAATAAAAGTTCTGAACGTAGTAAAAAAATGAGGTTATAAATTTTAACTGATTAAAAACAAATCTTTGTTTATGTTGAATAAGTGAAATTAGAAGGCATATGTTATTTAATAATTGAATTCAATTTAAAAACAATTAATTATTTAATGTAAATAAATAATTAAGTAAGATTTAATAATAATTTTTTTAAATGTCAAAATGAAATTTAAAAAGGTTTAAAATCCCGGAATTAATGAAGTTGATCTGAAATTATATCTTCATGGTGATATGCAATTATAAGTTTAAATAAATTCTTCGTGTAATTAGTTTTGAAACTATATGTTTTTATTTTGTTTGGTTTAACCATACTTACAATCTGAAAAGGAGTTTTTAACAAATTAGTAACAGTGTATAAAGTATACTAATACAGCAACGAAGTTTATTAACAACAGTGATTAATTATGAACTTATACTTAGTTGCAAGTGTAATTTATTTCCGCACCATAAATTTGTTAACAAAGAGGTGTCCATTTTGTGTCACCCACTCAACAAACCGCCAACACCAGCTGATTTCAAATTGACCTACTGCGCAATGTGAGATTTGGAAGGGATGCCACCGCGAAAAGATAGTTGAGATAAGTTTGATTTTAATTTTTAATTGTTAGTAAATTATTAAGTCAGTAATTGGTCTGATTTGTGTTAAAAGATAATTGTTAAAATTTATGATGAAGGCTGATTTTCAAGTGATTGAGCATTTCAATATTTTCTTTATTTGTAATTTCAAAATTTTAAACTCGAGAGAATCGGCATTTTAATTTAATATTTTTTTTTGTAGTAGTGTATTCAAATTTAGACTTTATTGTGTGACTCAATTTTACAGGTCTGTGATTTTAATTTTTCATTGTGTTAATTATATTTCGTATAACTATACACATATACACACACACACACACATACACGTACCCTGAGATTCTTCACAAACGTCACACAACAACAATATTATTTATGCCACTTATTTTTCAAGAGCGAATTAATTAATTTTTTATTGTTTTTTTTTTAGTGATAAGAGAAATCACAATAGTTTTTGGCTTTCCCAACGTGGGGCATTCAAATTAAATTAATTAATTTAGTGTAATTATAATACACTACTTTTCACAACAATATACAGGGTGTTAATTAATGTCTTGCAGATATTTCAGGGGGTGATAGTACTCGCCAAAATAAGAACAAAATGTTAATAATCACATGATCAAAAACGCGCCATTTTCGATATACCGGGTGGCGAAGTTTCAATTTTTTTTTCGTATTTTGCGTTTTTCTCCCGTATGTTTTGAGATAATTATTTGAAATTTAGTACGGCTACTATCTTTTAGAATCTCTACAATAAAATATCAAAGTCATCAGTTGCAGTATCCAGGGTGTTACAAGAATGCGATTAGGATGGGTCGCTTTCGGAAAACTGAGCTACATCTGCAGAAACAGTATCTCGAAACAAAAGTCTTCGATCGGTGCGTACTATCCGTTATGACATACGCAGCGCAAACATAGACATTGACTCGGAAAACATGGATAGACTGATTAAAACACAACGGGCAAGGAAAGGCATACGCTCCACATTACTTTAAATGATCGAAAAATCAACACATGGATACCAAATAGAACAAAAGTCACAGACATTAGCGTAGGTGTATCCGACTTGAAATGAAGATTTGCAGGTCATGATGTACGATAGAACGACAATAAATGGAAAAAAGGAAGAGGACGCCCAAAGATGAAATGGTTTAAAAATATCAAACAACACGTTGGCCTAATGTGGACCAAAAGAGCACAGGACCGTACAAACTGGCAAAAATTAGGGACGCCTACACCTTGAAATGGATTCAAATGGGCTAAGGAAGAAGGAGAAGAAGGAAGAAATTAGTCTTACGGACAGGTGTACCGCAGGGTAACCTTCTTGGTTCTGGTCTGTTCAAACGTTTAGGTACATTAACCGTAATTACATTCTGTATAGAATGGATTGCCTACTCTTTATGCACAGGATAAGACTAGCACCACATTTGAACATAATTTCAATTTACTAAGCAAAGAACTGAACAAATGGAAAGGTTCCTTTGAACCAAAACTGTCAACTTAATTTTTAAAGTAAGAAGGTTACGGCGTTACCGTATTATTACACAGCTCTGAAGCTTCGACGTTAAAAAGATAGATCTGAATCGTTTAATGTCATTTGAAATATAGCGCTATCATGGCGTGTTAGGAATGTCATAGACAAACCGAGTTAGAAACACATAAGTATTCCAAACAGTGGTAAAAAGGAGCAAATTGTCATAATTACAAAACAAAGTTTGGACATATCTTAAGAGGAAAAAGGCTTATCATATCACGCAAAAACTGATTAAAAAAGAGGGAAGTATCAATAATACGGATGTATTTCTAATTCTATTTTTGAGTCGCCATAAACAAAATACGATACCTCCAGCGAGGAACAGTATTATAAAAAGATACAAAAAAGCAAATAAATGCATTGATCAAATTGGAAGCTAAACTGACTTAAAGGAATAACTGAGTAGCAAAAACAGGTCTTGCGTAATGTAATGCTAAATTATTTAAAACAGAATAGTATTATATTTTGGAAATACAGGGTGGGGCACGGGAACCAAGTATTTTTGGAATGGCTAGTACTCGGCTATTAGGAGAGGGAGGGTCGTGCGGCAGCTGGCATTCCATTCCTTGGCTCATAGCATTTCATTTTACCATTAGGATTTTTTCATTCAACGAATACATAATATTAACTCAGAATTACTTAAAATACTTCTACGTTTATTATTAAGACGCTAACATGACAGCTAACTAACAATTGTTTTTTGTTTCAACGATTCCAAGGCACTGCCTATTTTTGCTAAAGAACCAGTTTTAGTTTCCTTAATTTTAACCCTTGTATGGAAAGTAAAAAAATAAGTAATGATATGGTTGTATACAGTATTTTTTTCTCTACAAGAAACATATTTACACTTTTTCTATAAAATAATTTGGGGGGCCAATATTTGAAAATTAAGAATTTAACATTGAAATCCCTATGGTGCGTGAACCAATTCTACACCCGGTATATGTATTTATATATTTTTGGAATCGCCATTTAATTTTACGTATGCTAATATCACATTTGAAACATTTTGATTATAAAGTAAATTTTTGCAGAAAATTTTATTTATTTTTATTAAGTAACATAAAATAGGGGTGCGGCGGATTTTATTGACACCCCGATACGTAGCTGGATATTAACTAGTTTAATTTTATTCAATCCGAAATTTATTTTTTGGATTTTTCTTAGATTTCTACACTTCTACTTCCAGATGTCCTTTTGAGTTTCAATCAAAATTATGTTCAAGTGTTTTTTACTTTTTCGATATTATCTTCTTTACACTTATAAACATGTTTCTTTCTCGTTACTTGCTCACTTAGCTCTTAAATTTTAATCCATCCCTTATGTGTTGTTGTATTACTCGCTGTTACTTTATTTCCTTTGGAAATTATTTCTTGTGGGTTCCCACTTCATAGTTTCCTCTTGCTCTTGCGTATTTTATCATTTTCTTCTTTGGAGTGTGAAATTGGATCCCCGTGAAGGTGGTATATACAGATTAAAAATTCGTGAAATTTCTTCTTGGTCTATGCTGTAACATAATCTATTGTGCGTTCACCTCTGGATATTACTTCCATCGTTGTTTTGTGCATTTAAAAGATTATATTATTGTATAATTACAAATTTTAAATTTATGATTTATGAAATAATCAAATACCTTGTGAAATTCTCTAGAATTAAGAATTTTACAAGAATGAAACCAAAAACCAGGGTGAGTTTATGATTTTGAAACTTGTTCATTGTCCGTTATAACATTTCACCTAAATGCGAGATACTACAAAAAAATTATATTTTATAATTAGCAACTAAATAAGAGAAACCTGCATTTTTTCATCAGGAAATATATTCGGCTTCCACTAAGTTTATCAATCGGATATTTATCTGCATTCTTTCAAAATGAAATATTCGGCTTCCATTAAATTTATCAATCGGATATTTATTCACGCTGTGTAGAACCTATATTGACAATGAAATACTTTATTTATTGAATTCTTTAATTGAAATTGTATTTACTCATCGGAATATTAATTAATCTATGTGTCGGAACATGTATTATTGACATTTGGTAACACCAGGGGCTATTTCTAAACTTGAATATAACATACAGATATGTGTTTCATTTACCCTGAAAACCGTAACTTGTAACTAACTATACTGATATTCACATTCAAAAATTCAGAGCTCGACATGGGCATTATTATTACAATTAAGAAAATTGTTAAGTTGGTCGTTCTTCAAAAGGACATGTAACATCCGTGTAGCTTAAACGGTTTAGACTTTTTATAAAATTGTCTTTTGAATTACTCATACAGATCTCTTTCAGCAAAGCTGCAAGGCCTAGTAAATTAAACAATTTCTTTACAGAAGAAGATTGATTGCTAAACATAAGAAATGTTTAAGCATCATGTACATCCGATAATTTTAGTGAATTATTTCGGAGGTATCTCAATCTGGCGAAAATCAACTACAGCAACTTGGGAACACGAGTAAAAGCTTCTTAACATTGAAACCTTTTAAAAAACTGTTGTCGCGTACCATCAATTCTGATCTTTGTGAGTAACTCTGGTCTATTTTTTTATGTAAAGAGAACCCTTGAATGTTAAAAAAGATTCGAAGTTAGCAGCTACTTTAAAGATTTTATATAAGATATTATCTAACTTATGTGTAGGAGATCGTGTGCGGCTTTGAAGGCCGAGATCGCGGCCGGCCAATACGCTGATAATAAAGACTGGAAAATAACGCGGTGATAACAATAACTTATATAGCCGACTTGTATCATATAACGCAAATATTACAGAATATAAATATAAAATTAAACAGAATGGATCTAAAACTCGATAATTTGGGAAAGATTAGAAAATTAATAGAAAATAATAGAGAAATAAATAAATAAAGCAGAAACGAAAATTGAAGACCTAGAGGGAGAAATTAAGAAAGAGATTTGCGCAAGGTTACGTTAGATAAATACTCTAGAAGATAGGCATATAAATAAATTAACAAACAGAAGTAGCAACAACGAAAAGCTTGTGAAAATCTGACAACAAAAAAGCTACCGATCATAATGAAAACGACAACAAGGGAAAGAAAAATGAATATAACAAGAGTAGTTAACAATATTCAGCTAACAAGAATAAAGATTACGAAAGGTTATCCAAAAGTAATTCAAGAATAAAGAAAATCTCGAATTTCAATTATGTTACGCTTAAACGTAAATGTGATGCAGGCCTTTTATAACAAGATTTAGCCAAAAGCAAAGAAGAACATACGAAAGAAAATACGATAAAATGTAATGAGTTAAAAAGTCATGGCTGTGAGCGGTCCAAAAATTGTGTAGTATTTCGCCGTCCTTTGATCAGCTGCGTTAGAAACATGATAGTCAGAATTTAACATTTATAAATAATTACAGTCTTGGCCGTGACTTAGTTCACTTAGTTGGTTCAGCGGGGTGCGTGAAGTTAGCAAAGTAATAAAAGCACTAACGTTTATAATTTGCACATTATTAGTGCATCGTTAGTGCACGTTAGTGCACTATAATTAATATCAGCAAAGTGCGCATTTTATAATTATCGCAAAATACCTATTTTTTGCTAGCTTCGCACCTAGCAAAGTGTTTTTCTAAAATCCGAGGGAAAACTTGTGAAATGGTTAGTGCTTCGTTAGTACACGTTAGTGCACTATAAAGTTTTCGCCAAAAATTATTCGCTCTCAAGGTATTGCGTATTAATTTATTTTTGCTAGCTTCGCACCTAGCAAAGTGTTTTTCTAAAATCCGAGGGAAAACCTGTGAAGCGGTTAGTGCATCGTTAGTGCACGTTAGTGCACTATAAAGTTTTCGCAAAAAATTATTCGCTTTCAAGATATTAGGTATCAATTTTTTTCGCGTTCGAACCTAGCAAAATTGTTTTCTAAAATCCGAGGGTAACCTCCGAACAGGTTAGTGTTTCGTTAGTGTACGTTAGTGCTTCGTTAGTGCACGTCAGTACACTATAAAATGTTCGCGAAAAATTATTCGCTTTCAAGATATTACTTATCAAGCTTTTTTCTTAAATCCGAGACCTTTGAAGAGGTTAGTGCTTCGTTAGTGCACGTTAGGGCAATATAAAATTTTCGCAAAAAACTGTAGACGCACGATCACAATTTCATGTTGAAATATATTATTAATTTTAATTCAATATAATTTTGTCTCCTCTCAATAATTAAGGAATAATTAAAATTTTATTAACGTCGATTTTGCCTATTTAATGAATATCTTTATGCCAAATGGTGAACACTTTGCTAAATAAAGGCATTATTAATTAATACGCTTAGCAGTTAGGCATTACATGTACAGGGTGCACGTAAAAAGGAGGCCAATCCGTTAACCACATATTCCTGGAGCAAAAATAATATGACTTTTATAATGCCATTTTTCATTTAGAGTATTGGAAAATTATGAGATTACCGTAAGCCGCGTATCAAGAACCAGTACTTTTCAAGTTCTCTCTAAAACGAAGGATTTTATCAAAATTTGATAAGAGACAAAAAATTATCCAAAATGCATGATTACCTCAAAAAAGATAGCTCGGGAGTCACTGGCGTAGGTACTGAAAAACAGGGGAGGTCAGTATTTTGATTATTTGACAGTTGTTTTCGTTTTGCTTTTCTCAAAAGATGTGACTATTTATGTTGAAGCTCTGTACCAAATTTTAAATTGATAGCTTATTAAATTCTTCACTTATTAAAAATAATCAGTTTTAAATTTCAAACTTTGACGCCCTGTACATCGCACGTGTTGATCTAAAATGAAAAATGGTATTATAAAAGTCATATTATTTTTGCTCAATGAATATGTGGTTAACAGATTGACCTCCTTTTTACGGACACCCTGTATGTATTTACATCTATACGCTTTTATTTTTTTAACAACGTATTTATCAAAAATGGCAAAACTTACTTGAACAAGAAATGTTAACTTGTTTCTTAGGTTATTTGTAAATGTTGTGCAATTTCGAAGCAGTGCATTCTAACACACCGAAATACTAGCGAATTTTGGCAGTTTGGCATTTGCTATTATTTTAAATCGGTAACTTTAATATTGTATACACTTGAATTGAATATATCTTTTAAACTAAAGTAGTTCACTTAAAAACGTTATGAATAATAAATAACTAATAAGCAATGCCAATAGTTAGAAACATCAACAAAACTTTATTTCAGTGAAATACTGTTGGTATAAATGTGCGTGTACAATTCAAAATTTGGAAATTACGTTATTGTAAATGCAAGGCCGAAATAAACAAAACACAAGGTTTTGTATAGTACACATTACAATATGTGGCAGTATCTCAATACATGATTTAATGTTAATGCATTATTTCACCATATCGTCAAAATTTTCCCACATACTATCTATACGTCAAGCAATGCAACGTAATGCCACATGGAATTTAATTTGAACAATCCGGAGTTAATATAATGTGTAGCTGCTCTTAAAATGAAATTTTTACCTTTTACTGATATGGTAAAAGGTATTTCTTCTAATTGACATGAACCAATCATTTGTGTCAAAAAGATATGGTCATTTATTGCAAAATTATACACTACATTTTTTTTTAGTATTAACGATCATTACAATATTAATCATTATTTACCAAAATTTGTAACTGTTTTTGTTTTGTTTTGAACTTTAATTATTTACATGTTTAGTAAGAAAACTTTTAATGTTTCTTGTGATAATAATGATCGTTGAAAATTCTTAGTATGTTGATTCACAACATTATAAAATCAATCGACTGTTGTCAGTTAGTTGTATTTTTGAATGAATACCTATTTGTAACAATTTCAATAAAGTTTTATCTAACAAAACTTGTGCTTTCAATCAAATCAATTTATATTGATACAATACAAAAATAGTTATTATGATATCTAACTCAAAATATTTCTTATTATATTTTGGGAATATGTTTGAAAGGTCTGAAGTTTATTTTATGGTTTTACGATATAATCCAAATTCATACAAAACGGCACGACTTTACGGTTAGTCATGGATCGTGGCCAGGTAGATCAAAATTCTTTAATTATTTCAATTATAGTTAGACTAGAAAATTATTCGGAATAAATTATTTCAGAATAATTTTTTATAGGAATATTTCGTTTTCGACTACTTGGCTTTTCCTATTACAAAGCTATTAGTTAATAACGAATATAAATTACCGAAATGAAACGAATGAAAACCTAAGGACAAAGTTAACATTTCTTGGCCAAAGAAGTTCAGTTAAATAAATTAAAGCGGGAATTAAAATTGTTACTTGGGCGAATATTGCATATCTACTTATTTTAGAAACCTCTAAAAAATGTAATTTATTTAATGATTAGAATTCACACTAGGCTAGATAAATATTTGTTATGCCATATACTATTATGTAAATTATTACTTTTATAAATAATCTGAAAAAGATTCTTTCATTTGTTTATTGCTTATTATCCATAATGGCCCGTATTCTGATCTCATATTTAAATTTAACGTCATGTTTAACTACCATGGCAACATCGTGTATCCCTGCTATACACATATAAAATTATATAAAGCTATATCGTTTTATGTTTACGCTAAACACGACTTTAGTTAGAGAAAACTTTAAACATGAGGTGAGAATACGGCCCAATGTTTTTAAGTAAACTACTTTATATAATTAAAATCCATATTTCAGGTGGAGTAAATTGTTAAGGATGAAATTGTGAACAATTGAAAAAACTCACGTCTTCTCCACAAATATTATATTTGTGGAGAAGACGTGAGTTTTTTGAATTGTTCACAATTTCATCCTTAAACTATTTCAGTTTAAAAGATATATTCATAAGGCATTTACAATATTAAAGTAGCCGATTTAAAATAATAGCAAATGCCTAACTGTTTAAGATATTTCGTTAGTATTTCGGTGTAGAATGCACTGCTTCAAAATTCCACAACTCTTACAACTAACCTAAAAGAAACAAGTTAACATTTTTTGCTCAAGTAAGTTTTAGCATTTTTGATAAATATGCTGTTAAAAAAATTAAGCATAAAGGTAAAAATGTATGTAACGCCTAACTACTAAGCGTATTAACTAATAACACTTACCTTTATTTAGTAAGGTGTTCACCATTTGGCATAAGCATAAAGATATTCATTAAATAGACAAAATCGACCTCAATAAAATTTTAATTATTCCTTAACTTATTATTGAAAAGAGACAAAATAATATTTAATTAAAATTAATAGTATATTTTAACATGAAATTATTATCGTGTGCTACTGCTTTAGCGTGGAAATAAAATATAAAACAGAATTCCATTGTTACTTATAACTTGAAAGTCTACAGTTTTTTCTGAACATTTTATATTGCCCTAACGTGTACTAACAAAGCATTAACCTCTTCAGAGGTTTTCCCTTGCATTTGAGAAAAAAACTTGGCTAGGTGCGAACGCGAAAAAAATTGATAGCTATAATATCTTGACAGCGAATAATTTTTCGCCAAAATTTTATAGTGCACTAACGTGCACTAACGTGCACTAACGAAGCACTAACGTACACTAACAAAACACTAACCTGTTCGGCGGCTACCCTCGGATTTTAGAAAAAAATTTTGCTAGGTTCGAACGCGAAAAAAATTGATACCTAATATCTTGAAAGCGAATAATTTTTTTGCGAAAACTTTATGGTGCACTAACGTGCACTAACGATGCACTAACCGCGAAGCTAGCAAAAATAAATTAATACGCAATATCTTGAGAGCGAATAATTTTTGGCGAAAACTTTATAGTGCACCAACGTGCACTAACGAAGCACTAACCGATTCACACGTTTTCCCTCGGATTTTAGAAAAACACTTTTCTAGGTGCGAAGCTAGCAAAAAATACATATTTTGCGATAATTATAAAATGCCCACTTTGCTGATATTAATTTATAGTGCACTAACGTGCACTAACGATGCACTAATAATGTGCAAATTATAAACGTTAGTGCTTTTATTACTTTGCTAACTTCACGGACCCGGTTCAGCGTGGGTCTGACCACTGCGATAAAGAATTGCTCAAGTTAGCTTCCCTTGAAACACAATGGCAAGCCACCGAGGTATTTTTGCCTAGTATGTGTTCTCTGGTTCTGCGCCCACTTAAGCTCTAAGTCCCCTATGTCTATAGGCTACTTGATTCGCACACTACAGACATATGGAGAGAAGACGGCAACACACTGTAAAAGGCATGTCACTTTCAGAAGAAAAAATTACAAATTTTAAAACTGGTAGTTGATTAAAAGTTAACTAATCTAGAAAATGCGATTCGGAAGAAAAGAAAGCATGATTATATGAAATGGTTTTTGGAAGAAAAACTAGAGAGCTTAGAATTTAGTACATCTAGGAAGATTAATAAAAAAATAAGCACAAGAAGGAATAGACGCTCACTTGAGAATTCAATTGATTACAACAAGTCAATTACTGTTTTAAAAAAATCCAAGATGATGACTGTGCAAAAAATAACTATGCCGTAAAAACTATTGTTTGTCTGAAATCTGCTCGGATATAATAATAATAATAATACTAATTTATTTCCTTATGACTAATACATAGTATTGGAAAAAGTCAACGTATAGTATAACTACTAAGATACACGATACAAGATACAGAATACAGAATACAAAATAACGAATAAAGTAAAACAATTATTATGTGCAACCTCATTTATTTTTTATTTGACCTGTGAAAGTTAGATCTCCATTACCGAACTGAAGTATTCGTCTAAAGAATTAAAAAAAAAGTTATATTATCCCATGTGAAGTTTAAACTCTATATCTCTAACCGTATTAGCGGAAAAGCTAGGATACCAAAATTTTGTTCCATTCTGTATATTGAAAAAACATTAGAAAAATGGTATCAAAATACTCAAAATATCTGGAGTGGAACTAAAGACAGCTCCATTCTATACTCAATGCGTTTTGCCGGTGACCAATTTGCATAGATTATGGAGGCTGAGGTATTAAGTATAAATTGCTATAATATTGATATGCTAGCAGAAAAGCAAGATATTAAAGCTTGCCAAACGTTTAAATATACAGGATCGTTCCTGATGGCAAATACAAACTATAGGTACACGGGCTGATGTGGATCAACAGTGTTATGTTTGTTTACAAAAGCAGTAAAAGAATAAAATTCGAACAGTGGAGTTTGATTATGAGGGAAAGTGCTTATAACTTCCACGTAGAGTAAAATAAGAACATGGAAAATTAGAAATGGTATCGTTACAAAATAGATCACTTTAGTGGTATGGGTATGTAACAGTGACGCAGTGTGTCCAAGGGGAAACGGAAAAGATCCGAACCTACTTTGAGATGGAAATAACCTAATGATGGACGACAGAAGACTAAGGACAATGTCTAATACAAGCTACGGAAATACAAAATGGAAATGAGGCAATAGTGGAAGAAAGAAAAGAAGGATAAGGAGATAAAGAAAGGAAGAATGAGAAAGATACTAAACAGATACGATGGAAAAATGGAAACCGTGGAAGAAAAATGACAAGGACAAATTCCAAAAATAGAAACACAAGCTGAAAAGAACATGAAATAGAAGAAAGCGAACCAGAAGGATAGAAAGGCTTAGAAGAACAACAAATAGCAATTAATAGGAAAACGTTAGATAAAGAAAAACTCGTTGGGGTAATGGTAAGCCCTAGGTTCCTAGCTGGGAATCTGCAGTTCAAATCTACACTGGTAGTAAACATTTTTATGCAAACTTCCACCGTTCGGCACTTGAGCGAGTGAAGTCATTTAAATATTTAGTTACAGTTAACGATTCTATCTGCAGAATTGACTACATATCATTAAAGGACACAAACTCTACAGAAGGCAACGGGAAACTACCGCAGAGAACGCATTTCCTTGTACAGGAGAGGTGAAGGGCAACGGAGTTCTCTTTAACGCCAAGTCGTTTAGAATTTGGCTTTGATTTCCCTCGCCAAAGTCCTCAGAAAAGTAGGCACCCCAAAACAAGTTGCAAAGAGCAATAGTGGGAACGGCAGAAAAAAGCAGGATTTGAACGTCGAAAACGCTCCCAATACCATATACGTATACCGGATGTAACACGATCATGGTACACCCCCTTTTTTTCCTTTAGTTTTAAAGATAAATGGTTCAAATTTAGAACATCCTATATACTTAATAAACGTCACTTTTTGACATTTTAAATGATTTTTTGGCACTTCCAGTTTCACCGGAAGTAACACTAACTTTTGATTTTCAAATGCAACACCCTATATATTAATGCATTTTTGAATTCTGCATAATTTTCTGAGTCTAGTGATGCCACATAAGTGACATTTCAGTCTGCAATATTTATTTTAATTTAATTTTTAGTTTTCTATTTAAGTGTGCCATGACTATTCCGATTTATTGTAATTGAGTCGTGTAATACTAGAAAAATCGAAATTCCGTCAAAAATACCAAATTATGTGATTTATGAGCAAATAAAGTTCATCAAAATGGTTTTTGGGACAAAACACAATCTTTTCAAATGTAACCATATTGGAACCGTGGTACCATTTATTGCTAGTATTAATTAATAAGGAATTTATTCATGTGCCTTATTAAACTCTGTGATAAATACAATCAAAATTACAGCTAAGAGGAAATACAATTTTGTTCCAATTATAAGGTAAGAAGCAAATAAGGTGGCTTTGGTATTTTCGACGGGATTTCGATTTTTCTAGTATTGCACGGCTCAATTAGAATAAATCGGAACAGTCATGGCATACTTAAATAGAAAACTAAAAATTAAATTAAAATAAATATTGAAGACTGAAATGTCACTTATGTGGCATCGCTGGATTCAGAAAATTATGCGGAATTCAACAATGCATTAATATACCGGGTGCCCGGATTTTCTAGGGACAACATGGGTAACTTTTGTAATTGAAGAGATAGAGAGATGGTTAAATTAGCAAAAAGGTGCAGGTTCGAGAGCTCATTAAGAATCCATTCTCAAATTTTACTTGTCATGCCCCACTTGTTTAAAATTTTAGAAAAACCAAAATCTCCTAATTTCCTTTATTTGCCGTAACTTTTTTGTTACTTCAGATATGGAGATGTGGTTTGAACTAATTTGCATGGTAATTGAAATACTTTTATTGGCACTTAATAAAACTAATTTCATTTGTGCAAATTTTTAGTAATCTAACCTAACCTCAAAATTTTAAATTGGTACCGTGCAATTTTTTTGGACCTTTCAAGAGAGGATTTTTTTCTGAATGCAATGATGCATCACATGATATGGAAACTTCTTCAAAATTTTGAAAAACTTAGCTTATTCTTTTTACAGGCAGAAATCACTAGTGCCATGATCACAATAACTTTGTTTTTTGTTTATCATTATCTGTGAAATTATGTTTCGAAACAAAATTCATGGCACTAGTGATTTCTGCTCGTAAAAAGAATACGCTCAGTTTTTCAAAATTTTTAAGAAGTTTACATATCATGTGATACATCATTGCATTCAGAAAAAAAAACCTCTCTTAAAAGGGCAAAAAAATTGCACGGTACCAATTTAAAATTTTTAGGTTAGGTTAGATTACTAAAAATTTGCACAAATGAAATTGGTTTTATTAAGTACCAATAAAAGTATTTAAATTACCATGCAAATTAGTTCAAACCGCATCTCAATATCTTAAGTAACAAAAAAGTTACGGCAAATAAAAGAAATTAGGAGATTTTGGCTTTTTCTAAATATTAAACAAGTGGGCCATGACAAGTAAAATTTGAGAATGGATTTTTAATCAGCTCTCGAACTTGCACCTTTTTGCTAATTTAACCATATCTCTATCTCTTCAAATACAAAAGTTACCCATGTTGTCCCTACGAAATCCGGGCACCCGGTATAGGGTGTTCCATTTGAAAATCAAAAGCTAGTGTCACTTCCGGTGAAACCGGAAATGGAAAAAAATTATTTAATATGACGTTTATTAAGTGTATAGGATGTTCCAAATTTCAACCATTTATCTTGAGAACTAAAGGAAAAAAGTGGGATGTACCATAACCTTGTTACACCCAGTATACGGGAATAAGGAATATAATAGAAAAGAAAGTACAACAGCAAAAAGTTGCATTAAACATTCATAGATATTAAAGCAGCTTCCCACAGCATCTCAAGCAAAATACCTTGGAATATTATTATGGAAACCAAAAGTTCACGAAGGCTGTAAAGAGCTTATACAGAGAGTATGTGAAGTGAGGTCAAATGAATAAGAATAAGAAATGATTTTCAAACAAACCATAGCCTAACCATCATCAATGGCGATAATCCAAGGGAAGATGGTGATTTTTTAGGAGAAGGAGTTTGCATTCGGTAAATGATAATACATTTAATATTTCTCATGTTAACGTTCGTAGTATAATTAGTAAGGTGACAGAAATTGAAATGTTTGTTTTAAGTAATAGTATTGACGTCCTATGTGTTACGGAACATTGGTTAAATGTAAATAATGTCTCAAATCTTAGCCTAGAGAACTTCAAATTAGTTACGCACTCCTCCAGAAAAAATCATGAACGAGGAGGCTCTTTAATTCTAGTTAGAGACAGGATTTGTAATGTGGAGGATATTGCAGTCTTTAGCCAACTTTCAGTCGAATGTCATGTTGAAATGTGTGGCATCCGTCTGTCAACTCGCGGCAAGAAAATTATAGTTTGCAATGTGTACAGACCCCCAGCGGTGACATAGAAACATTCTTTGATAATCTTACGCATGCCCTAAGTCACGTATACAACAAAGCAAATTATTTGATTGTTAGTGGTGATATAAATATTAATTACCTCGATAAATGTCAAAACACTAGATTACTAGAAGACTTATTTGCCTCATTTGAATTAAAGCAGTTGTCCACGCAACCAACTCGAATATCTATCAATAACGATGGGCAGATTAGCTCGACATGCATCGACTATATGGTGTCATCGCTTCCGCTAGACTCTTATAATACGCAGCTAATTAACCCACTAATTGCGGATTATTTTGCCCACATTATGTCTGTAAAACCGGACATGCTTTGTCCTAATAATGAACAGACGATACTTAAGCAAAAAAGAATTATTACTCAAAAAACTCTAAACGAGTTCAAAAGCAAAATTAGAGTAATCAGCTGGCCCGATATTATAAATCGTGATATAAGTAGTGCTTTTATTTATTTCATTTAATAGGGTTAAGTGGTAGAGCAGGTGGTATGATGTATTTTCATCATACCAATCTGAACTTCGCCCTGTTGGGTAAATATAAAATTTATTTGTTATGTTTCAATTTATATATGTTTCAATATTTTTGCCCAATAAATGACTATATTATTATTATTATTATTATTATTTTACCTCCTTTGTAAATCGTATTTTATATGAATTTGATACTAGTTGCCCAACAAACACTGTTAAGCATGTTAACAGAAGTAACCCTGACAAGGCATGGCTTAACAGCAATATAATCACTGAAGGCAACTACGTTAGAAACTTATTTTGGCTAAATAAATTGATAAATTCCACAGCCAGTAACGAATTATACCGCAATCGGGTAAGAGCATACAAAAAAAGCATTAAGCTGGCTAAGAATGAGTATTACTATCAAAGAATTAAAAATTCCTCAAATCAGACTAAGGAAACCTGGAAAATAATAAATTCAAAATTGGGAAGGCCAAGCAACAGTAGTAATAACCCGATTGTGCTAAACGTCAATAATCAATTAGTTGCGGACAAGCATACCATTGCTGAACATTTCTCTTCTCATTTCGCAGATATTGCTCATAGATTGATCGCAAAAAATTTTGGTTCAAACCTATCGTTGCCTAACACAGTATCAAACTATGATCTGTCCAATTCCATATACTTCTACCCAGTTACTGAGGAGGAACTCATATCGGTCGTCAATGAGTTAAAAAACAAAAAATCCGCCGGTAATGATGGGATTAATAGCATAACTTTAAAAAACATTATCCTCGATATAAGTCACCCTTTTACGCAATTAATAAACAGGTCCCTGTCAGAGGGAATTTTTCCCGATTTCTTGAAAACTGCTGATGTTATTCCAATCTTTAAAAAAGGCAATTCCTGTGATATTGATAAGTACCGTCAGATATCCATAATTAGTGTACTATCAAAAGTCCTAGAAAAAATTGTAAGTAATCGTTTAACCTCATTTCTTAAGAAAAATAAATTAATGTCCGCTTCCCAACATGGTTTCATACAGGGGAGGTCAATCGAAACTGCATCATCTGATTTTTTAAATCATGTTTACCTTGAGTTAGACAAGGGCAAGCTGGTTATAACTACTCTGTTCGATTTAAGTAAAGCTTTCGACTCCGTAAACTGTGATATTTTAATGGACAAACTGTCAAGCATTGGTATTCGAGGTTGTATACTAAACTGGATCCGGTCTTACATGAGTAACCGTAAATTACGCGTTAAATATGATAATGTTGTCTCCCAACTTTGCGATGTTAGGCTGGGGGTACCTCAGGGCTCCGTACTCGGTCCTTTGTTATTCGTCTTATTTATAAACGATTTACCTAGCTCCATTAAATGTGGCCATACTATTATGTATGCTGACGATACAACAATTACCGTGTCGGCGGCAAGCCTTGAGGACTTGGAACTTACGCATAACTCAGTGATGGACAGTATGAGTTCATGGTGCCAAAGAAATAAATTAGTATTAAATCAGAAGAAAACGGTTTTTATTAATTTTCACATTAAAAAAAATATAACACAACGTCTAAGTGTTGTGTTGAATACAATACTCCCCAATAGTGCAAAATTTCTTGGTATACATATTGACGAAAAGCTGTCGTGGTCACATCATGTAGACTTTGTATGCGGGAAGCTAAATAAGGCCTACTTTGCATTATTGCAAATGAAGGACACCCTAAATGTAAACGGGCTAGTGTATATATATTACGCATTGGCTTACTCATATATGTCTTTTGATGTTATAGCTTGGGGCAAAGTAACTGACACAAACAGAATTTTTGTCCTTCAAAAAAGGATTATTCGATTAATCTTTAACCTAAAATATCGAGAAAGTTGCAGATTCACCTTCAAAGATAAAAAGATACTTACCTTTCCATGCATATATGTGTTTAAATGTGCAACTTTTGTTAAATTAAATATCCACAAGTATGCTACTGTAGGCAGCGTGCACACTCACGAAACAAGACATGGCAATATGTTGATGATACCTAGTCACAGAACAGCATTATATAAGAACTCTCCACACTACAATTCTGTCAACCTTTATAATGCTTTACCTGATAACATAAAAATCATTAGTAATACAAACCGATTTAAAAAGGAGATTAAATTATATTTAATAACAAACGCTTTCTACAGCGTCGATAAGTTTTTAAATAAACAATAGCTACGCAATGTTCATACACTGTAACCACGTACTAATTTGTTGTTATTGTTCTACCGTGTTGCTGTGAATATTGTCGGTTTATTTGTTTTAAATTCGGTGTTTGCATTATAAGCTTGGAATTAAAAATTCCAAAGTTATATAATTACCATGTATTGCCCTTATTATTAGATTCTACTTGACGTACCAAATGTGCATTGTACCTAAATTGGTTAATAAATATTATTATTATTATTATTATATCCATTAGGGACAGATGGTCTCTCTGGGAAGCCCTCCTCCGTTCACCCCGTGGATAGGACAGAACCTAGCACCCGATCACTCACGTTGGAGGGTTCCCAGATCTCCTACAGGCTCTACCAACTTCAGGTCGGGTGACTCATCATACCTGGCATCACCTGTAGGGCCCTTCCACGTGCTCGCATCCCAAACCCTGGTGATGTGCGAGCACGGATTACACCACCTCGTGCGCCCTCGCGATGTGGAGGGAGCCTATGTCCTGGATACAATTTTCCAAGTTCGGACAAGAGATCTCTATACTTCTCTCTCTTCTCGATCTCCTTAGATGTGATGTTAGGTTCTGCTGGACAAGAAAGTTCGATGACATACAAACATTTAACATCTAAGTCCAGCAGAACTATATCCGGCTTGGTTGCTTGGAGTTGTCTCGTGGTGGGAAACGAATAATTCCAGTATATACGACATCTGGTATTTTCCACCACGGACTCGATTTCAACGGGGACATACGGAATTACAGGTACATTGTCAATACCGTAAGAGTGCCTTAGATGATAATAGAGCACTCTCAGGGCTGCATTGTGTCTTCTGATGTATAACGACACAGCGTATAAGGGGCACGCTGACAATATATGCATAAGTGTCTCGGGATGGGCCTTACACGCTCTACAGGCAGTAGGAAGATGTTCCTGAAAGACGATGTTACGATACACCAGCGTGTTAAAAACACCATCCTGGCATGCCAGTACAAACCCCTCAGTCTCGGACTTCAGACCGGCCGACTTTAAGAAGGCGAAGGTAAGTTCTCGAGATAGACCCTCTCGCTCCACATGACGAAAGAACTGGGAGTGTATCGCCTTTCCCATATGTTCTCTCATCAGACGATCGTAGTCTGCCTTCTTCGTTCTTGAGCTGACGGTTGTCACATGCTCCTCAAGATTAGGAGCACCGTCGGCTATATGCCGATCTGGTGAGAGCTCTTGTAGTCCGAGCTTTTCTGCAGCCCTGCGGGACGCTTGAAAAAGAAAGGCCCCGTTCCCCGCTTGCTCATGTGACCTAACAAACAACATGAGCGGATCATTACCCCTTAACACACGGTGACATGTATCCAGGACGACACGATCGTGCAGACACTCCAGGCTTAAAAGACCCCTCCAAGATGACGTGGGAGGTAAATTCGCTGAACAGAGGACTTCGGATGCAAACTACGATTGATGTTCATGATCTTTCTGGTTTCTCGGTCGAGCGTTTGTAACTCTACGACGTTCCACTTCGTAACGCCGAAAGAGTACAGAAGAATCGGGACAGCAAGCATATTCGTCGCGGCGACCTTATTCTTACCCGACAGTTGCGATCGCCAAATCTGTCGGAGGCGCGATTTATACTTGCTGGGGAGAGCCTTTTTTACAGCGGACGCATCCTGCATGCCACTTTGCTGGATGCCCAAAAACTTGTATGTCTCTCCGACATCTAGATGTCTCACGATGTTCCCATCTACCAGATGAACATCTTCAACCTCATCCGGTGGTCGGCCTCTGTTCAGATGAAACACAGCGCATTTGTCCATCCCCAAACTCATGCCGATCGCAGTACTGTAAGTAGACACAGTATCAAGAGAGCTCTGAAGGTCTCCCCTGCTGCCAGCATAGATCTTTAAGTCATCCATATAAAACAAATGGGTGACTTTATGCTGGCGTCTACTGCGCGGCCCAGCCATGTAACCTCTGCCTCTCCTGAGCTCGATCGATAGCGGCAATAGCGAAATGCAAAAGAGAAGCGGACTCAAGGAGTCCCCTTGGAAAACCCCGCGTTGGATTGTGATCCACTCTGTAGATACCACTTCCTTGCCGGATCTTATGGCAAATTTTGTCTTCCAGAGCAGCATCAGACTTTCTACACATCTCGCTATATCAGGGTGGATGTGGAGGTCTCCCAACAAGCGAATGATCAACTCGTGGGATGTGGTATCAAACGCCTTCGCATAATCCACCCAAGCCATTGAAAGGTTGCGTCTGTAGTGAACTGCATCGCTGCATATGCAGCGGTCTACTAATAAGTTGTCTTTGCAACCAGAATGGCCTCGCTTCGATCCTCGCTGTTCATAGATGTTTTCCCATACGGGAGCAATGGAGCTCAGGATACGTTCGTATAACACGCTGGTGAAGATTTTATACAGCGTGTTGAGGCAGGTAATTGGCCTGTAGTTTTGGGGTCTAGACAAATCCCCCGAATTCGGGATCAGCACAGTTCTGCCCTCCCCCAGCCACTCTGGGATAGTGGCGTGGCCCGAGATAAATGCAGTAAACACCCTCGCGAGATGAGGGTGCACGGACGGGAAGGATTTCCACCAGAAATTATTTATGGCGTCAATTCCTGGGGCAGAGAAATTGCGTTTTCCTCTGAGGGCGCGCCTTATCTCAATGTCCGTTATGGGAGGGCATTCTTCGGCTTGCGGAAGATGTTCATAGCAATACTGCCGGAACTGTACTAGCACGGAACTGTCTCTCACAAGGATGGCATTCTCGTAGATCCCCTTCCAGAAGGTCTCTATAACGTCAGCCGAAGGTGGGTTGCAAGGAGCTTCATTTTTTGAACGGAAAAGTGAGGAAGGATTGGAGTTGAAGATGTTATTCTCCTTAATCCACCTTACTTTGTTAACCAATTTCCTCTTGGCGAGAGACAAAGCTCGAACTCTATCTACTGCCTTTCGCTTCATAAGGATTATTGTAGATAGGTTGAGCGTGTGATAGTTAGCGCGAAACTTGCTAATAATGCGCTTAATTTTTGATGTAGGGCGGATAGTGCCCTTAAGAACATCCATCACACATTGTATCTTGGATGTCTCTCGTCGTGCAACCGTCACCTTTTTTGTCAACTGCTGTATACGCCGTTCATCCTTACGTACGTTTTGGTTGTTCTTACGTACAGGACATAAAACAGTGGCGGCTGCGTATACAGCTCGGCTGACGTCCCACAGATATTGGTCAGGGGCCAGATAGTCCTTCAGAATGCCATCCATCTGGGCCAGGTCTTCGGCTCTCGGTTTTACTCTAAGGTGGACCTTGATATTACGGTCCTCAATATTGCCTAGAGCAGCTCGGAATTCGGCCAAAAGATCTCTCTGAGGAGTTGGAACATCTCTCACATGCCCGTTCTCCAACAGAGGCGGATCAGTAGAGGCAGGAGCGACTATTTCCTCTTGATCTACACGCTGCTTCGGCATTTGGCGTTTGAGGGAGGCTACCTGGTCCCGTAGGTTTTGCTGGGACATGAAGTTAAGCTCCGGATGGACCTCACACCACAGAGAATGGAATCTAGACATGTAACCTCTCCTCCTAGGCGAAACTGCTTCGAATAAGTTAAGCAGCTCCTGTTTCAACTCCGGCGTCCACACATGACGACGCCGAGGCGGGTTTCTGCCGGTGCCAACTTGATTAGGCATCTCCTCCGAGGCTGGAGGCCCGTTGTGCCCGGCAATACAGATTCTCCCAGATCGTAATGGAACCGTGTATAGGCCAGTCGGGGGGTTGGCCCAATCTGGCCGCTCTAGTGAATTTGCAACTTCCATTAGCTTACGCCAACTTCTGCCACCGCTACCCGCGACTACCGCTTCCCTAGAGACTGGGGTAACTTGAATCCGGAGGGAAGGGGCGCCCATACCCTATCAACCTTAGAAAGTTTGCCGTACCCATTATTATTATTATTATTATTATGTTTTTTGTTTTCTTTTACTCAGCCTTTTTTTTGCTGGCACTTTCCTGTCTAGACGGGCATATTGCCAAGTCTACACATTCTCTAGTTTTGGTTTAAGAAGTTTCTGGTGATGTTGCATGTATGGAGAATAACGGCTTTTTGTATTTGGGTATGTAGACGGTTTGGTAGATCTAGTTGATCTAAATGTTTAACAAATGAATGTGGGGTGATACCTGTGACTGATATTATAAATGGTGTGATATGTACTTCTTTTTGCTTCCATATGCGTTCTATTTCTATGGCCAAGGGTTGGTACTTATCTTTTTTCTGGTGGTATTTGATTGTTATATTTAAGTCGGAAGGTACAGCTATGTCGATTATGTAAGTTATGTTTCTTGTTTTGTGCTGTAGTGTTAGATCTGGTCTGTTGTGTGTTATTGTTTTATCTGTGTGAATGGTTAAATCCCAGTACAATTTATATTCCATATTTTCTAGAACTGTCTGTGGTGTGTATGTATAATAGGGTTGTGTGTCTGTGTGTAATTTGTGTTTAAGTGAGAGCGCCTGATGTATGATTTTTGCTACCGTGTTATGTCTGTTAGTGTATTCTGTGCCTGCCAACAGTTTACAGCCTGCTATGATATGGTCAATTGTCTCTGGAAATTGACGACACTTTCTGCACTTATCATCTCTAACGGTGTTATCTTTCAATATGAATTTCTTATAGTTGTTTGTCGCCACTACTTGGTCTTGTATGGCTAATATGAATCCTTCAGTTTCCGGATATAACTGGCCAATTTGTAAAAATTTACATGAGAGTTGTTTATTTACGGATTCATTGTTAATGCGGTTGTAGTATCTTCCATGAAGAGCCTTAGATGACCATGTCTCTTCCTTTTTCTCCATTGTATTGTCCTGAAGGTTGATTTCTATTTGTGATGATAAGTTAAGTGGTGTATAGTTGTTATCTATTTGTACTATAGCCTGGTGCAAGGGATGTTCTCTATTTAGAAAATATTGCCTTAGTGTATTTATTTGTTTTGTATGTAGCTGATGTAGGTCTATCATTCCTCTTCCTCCCACTTTTCTACTAATTGTGAGTCTCT
Source organism: Melanotus villosus (assembly GCA_963082815.1). Taxonomy (NCBI): domain Eukaryota; kingdom Metazoa; phylum Arthropoda; class Insecta; order Coleoptera; family Elateridae; genus Melanotus; species Melanotus villosus. The sequence goes on from OY720427.1 coordinate 19,386,300, forward strand.
CTTTGCAAGAATTTGGGTGCAATTTTCTGCTTTTTGTTAATTTCGTTCTTGTTAGTATGTTAACATTTTCGAGATCTGTGTTGGTGCATTTAATTACTCCAAATGAGTAAGTTAGTATGGGGACAGCAAAAGTATTTATTGCTTTGAATAGATTTTTTGAATTTAATTTGGACTTTAGTACAAGTTCTAATCGGTTTTTGTATTCTTGTTGTAGTTTGGTTTTGATGTCTGTGTGATTTAATCTTATGTTCTGATTAAAACCAAGATATTTGTAGATTTCGTTTTTGTCTATTTGTTGTAATATTTCTTTGTTTAGTGTTTGTGGTGTTTGTTCGTTTTTCCATTTGCCTCGTTCTGTATGTAGGATTTTACATTTGCTGACTCCAAATTCCATGTTAATGTCTTTTGATATAGTTTCTGTGATTTTGAGTAATTGTTTCATATGTGTTGTCGTGGAGGAATATACGAGGGCTGTTCTGTATATTGTTAGTAGCAGGCCATGGATGCGAAGAAAAACAAAAACATTTGCATCAATCGAAAGCTTATTCTTTTGACAGTTTCCAGTTGCAATTTTGCAAGGTTGAAGTTAAAGCATATAGAGATCCTAATTTTTGATTGTGATAATTCGTTTGATTATTACTAAGCATTATGGAAGTGCCGCGGAATGCTTTTCGGGCTATGATTTTCTACGATTATAAACGAGGCTTAACATACGACCAAAGTCACCAAAATTTAATGGCAGCTTTTGGCGACAATAGTCCATCATTATCTACAATTAGTTACTGGTTCCGTGAATTTAAACGTGGAAGGAGTACGATAGAAGATGAACCAAGACCTGGACGACCTGCAGTAGCTGTTTGTGCTGAAAACATTATTGCAACCGAAAAGCTGATTAAGGAAAAACGGAATATCACTCATAGAGAGATTCAAGACGAACTAGGCATTGGATCATCTGCAGTAGATATCATTTTACATAAACATCTGGGTGTAAGAAAGCTGGCAAGTCGGTGGATTCCACATTTGTTAACCGACGAACAAAAACAAGCACGGGTAGACTGGTTCAGGTTTATGTTAGAAAAGTTCGATGGAGGATCTTCAAAGCAGGTATTTAGTATCGTTACGGGGGATGAATCGTGGATATATAATTATGATCCCGAGACAAAACAACAATCAACTGTTTGGGTGTTTGAAAAGGAGGAAATGCCAACAAAAGTTATTCGCGGTAAAAGTGCAAACAAAAAAATGATTGCCGTTTTCTTCAGATACAGTGGTCCAGTTGCAGTAATTCCTCTTGAAGATCGTAAAACTGTAACTGCTGATTGATATACAGAAGTTTGCCTTCGTCAAGTCTTCGAGAAATTGTGTAGTGATCGCCCAAGATCTGGTTTGGGTGGAATTTTGTTACACCACGATAACGCAACTCCGCATACGGCCGCAAAAACTTTAAATTTTTTACACGAATCCGGAGTCCAACTGGTCACTCATCCACCATACAGTCCAGATCTTGCCCCTAACGATTTCTTTTTGCTTCCGCTGATTAAAAAACTCATGCGTGGTAAGAGATTTCCTGACGCCAATGCGGCTGTTGCTGAATTTCAGCGAATTCTTGACGACCTTCCAAAAAAAGAGTTTTCAGCGTGTTTCGAGAAGTGGTTTCAAAGAATGAAGAAGTGTATTATGCCTAAGGGGGAATACTTTGAAAAACAATAAAATTATTTTCTTTACAAATTCCGTAGTTTTCTTCTAACTAACAATTTACAGAACAGCCCTCGTATTTTGATATCATCCATATACATGAGATGGTTTATTTTATGGATGTCTACTTTTTGGTGTTTGATATGATAGCCGTATGTTGTTTGATTGAGGGTGTTAGATAACGGGTTAAGACATAGGCAAAACCAAAGAGCGCTAAGTGCATCACCTTGGTATATACCACGATTAATATTAATGTAACCAGTTTGTACGTGTTGTGAATTTGTAGTTAAGTTTATCTTTGTTCTCCAGGTCTTCGTTGCTGTTGCTAAAAATTTCTGAATTATGGGATGGATTTTATATATTTGTAAAACCTTTGATAACCAACTGTGGGGAATCATATCAAAGGCTTTTTTGTAATCTATATATGTTACGTGTATATTTCGTTGGTTCTTCTCTGCTTGTTTCATTATTGAGGTGTCTATGAGTAGCTGTTCTTTGCATCCTTTACTACTTTTTCGACAGCCCTTCTGCTCTTCTGTTAATATGTTGTAGTTGTTTAAGTGTTTGTCTATTTTGTTACATATCGTTGCGGTTATGATTTTGTATATAGTTGGAAGGCAGGTGATCGGCCTGTAGTTAGCTGGGTCTTTGGTGTTCTCACTTTTTGGTTTGATGAATGTTCTGCCTTCAGTTATGAAAGGTGGGATTAAATCTGGGTTTTGTATTATTCTATTTATTTGTTTAGTGAGTTGTGTATGGGTAGCGGTAAATTGCTTATACCAATAATTTTGTACATTGTCTGCTCCTGGACATTTCCAATTATGTGTTTTCTTTATTGTATTTGATAGTTCTTCTTCAGTAATAGTATAATCGTCTTGTTCCGGTGTATCTTGATATCTGGCTGCTTCGTCTTGTATCCACTTTGCATTATCGTTGTGTTTGGCAGGGTTTGACCAGAGACTTCCCCAGAATTCTGTTATTTCTTCTTTTGTGGGTGGTATTATCTCTATTTTTCCTTTTGATATTAGATTTTGATAGAAAGCTTTTTCTTTGTTTCGGAAGATCATATTTTGTCTTTTTCTATCATCTGACTCTTTGAATCGTTTCAGGCGGGCTGCATAGGCTGCGAGTTTTTGTTTTAGTGTTTCGAGGGCTTCTGTAGCTGTTTGTGTTTCGTTATTAATTATGTGCCGGATGTTTTTTATAACCTTTTTGCTATTATTCCCTAATATATATTGTGTCGTTCGACCTATTTGCCCTCTTAGTTTTTCTATTTTAGTTTCCAGTCTTGTTTGCCATTTTGGCGTTTTCTCTATCTTCCTTTTGTAGTTTGTACTGGTGATGATTTTTTGTTTATTCATTGAAATGGTAGCACTTGCGCATGCGTAAATTATTAGATGTAGTTCCTCTAGATCGGTATCGTCTTTAATATAAGTTTCTATAATATGATGATTTATAGTTTTGATAATATTATCTGTTGTTTTGCTTATTTTTAATCTGGGTAGCATAGATCTTGTACATGGATTAGTGCCTCTCCATTTGATTAAGTTTTTTTCTATTTCGTGTTTAATCTTTTCTACTTCTGTTCGAGTAGTGTGGTCTGTTATTGTTGCCTGTTCTTGTATGTCTATACCTTCCTCTTTATCTGATGTTGTTTGTGTATGTGATTGTTCTTGTATATATGGAGCTTCTATATTTTGTATGTGTATATAATAATAATAATAATATTGATTTATTCTGCATTAAAAAAAAAAGATACATTTGAAAGAATACAATTCAATAATACAATACAATACAATAAAAAAAAGAAAAAAAGAATTGAATATTAGTGAATACATAAATTTATTCTATAAAAAGCAGGACCACGAGGTGCCAGTTCAGTAGGGAACTGTTCTTCCACTGGCACCTGGAGAAATTAATATTTATGGCAGATGATTGCTTAGATTGCACAAAATTTGTTACTACCTAGAAAAATATATATAAGACGTTATGACTGCAGCTGAAACAGTAACAGAAACAGGTTTTTCTTAAATTGCAAAACGGAATACTTTTTAAGGTTTTGAGGGATCTCATTATAGATTTTGGCAATGTTGTAACTAAAAGATCGTTCATACAAGGCGGAATTATGATGTGGAATTGTAATTAAATATCTATGTCTCAAATTTATGTTATGCACATCCGTTCTAAAAGTTATTTTATTGTATAGATAAGGTGGCTGTTTCTCTACAATAATTTTATGGAACAAAACTGCAGAATGGAGATACCACCTATTGCTCATATTAAGCCAGCGTACTTCTCTTAACTTATGTGAGATATGAGAAAATTTAGGGATACCAAAAATGAAACGCAAGCAAGTATTTTGTACACGCTGTATTCTCTGTGAAGTTTCAAAATCAAGACATGGCCCATATACCACCGCGCAGTATGAGAACTGTGATAAAACCAGCGCCTCACATAACATAGTTTTTAGTTTCACACTTAAGTAGAACCTATGCGGGTAAAGCAATTTAAGATTGCAAAAAGCATTTTGGATATTTTTACAGACTTGCTGCTTGAACCTGAATGTTTTATCAACAGTTAACCCTAAATTTTTAACATTATCAACAAATGGAATTTCAGTGTCATTAATTTGAATAGCGTCTACTTGAAGATCAGTACTTTTTCCGAGTAGAATTGCACACGATTTAGCAGGATTTAACATTAAAGCATGCTGCTCCGCGAGGTGAGAAATGGTGTTAAGGTCGTTATTTATCTTACGGATAGCAGTATGTACATCATCTCGCATAAAAGAAAGGTACACCTGGGTGTCATCCGCGTACATGTGGATATTACAGTGGGTCATATGTTTGCTGAAATTGCTAGTATATATAGTGAACAGCAGGGGACCCAAAATTGACCCCTGGGGCACACCTCTTATAATGTCCATAGGCACTGACATGTGTTTAGCTATCTTAACAGTTTGACACCTATTGTGAAGATAGCTTTTTATTAACAGAATGGCATCCGGTCCTAATCCAATATAATGAAGGATAGCTAAAAGCAATTTATGATTCATTGTGTCGAAGGCTTTGCTGAAATCCAACAACGTTAAGATGGTAAATTTATTGTTATCATAAGCCGAAATAATGTCATCGGTTATGTGAAGTAACGCTGTTGTACAACTATGTGATTTACGGAATCCAGATTGGCATTCAGGGAGTAATTTATAATTTTGAAGGTGATCACATAATTGAGCGTTGATTATTTTTTCAAGTATTTTTGACATAACCGGCAAAATACTAATTGGTCTAAAATGTTTGTGTTCAACTGGGTTATCAACCTTCGGCAATGGAACTACTACAGCTTTCTTCCAAAACTCGGGAAATGTATTTTGCGCAATACTAGTATTTATTATGTGTACAATAAATTGTGCAATGTAAGGACAACAATACTTAAGCATCTGTGCATTCAAGCCGTCATGACCTACCGAATTACTTTTTAATGAATTGATTATTTTAAGTACATCGTCCACATCAGTCAATCTAAATTTCAAACGTGTATTCACTAGTACGTTATTTAGATATGAATTTACAATATTTTCATCAATAGGCAAATCCGGTATGCTATTAATAAAATAATTATTGATATCATTTGCATCTGGAACATATGAAGTACTACTACTGGTACCACGACTGCTCACACCCAAATGCTTCAGTTCCTTCCACATTTCTTTGCTGTTGCTATTATTAAATTTGAATTGAAAATAAGCTTTTTTTTCTTTATTGATAGCAAAACTAGTATAATTACGGAGAAGTTTGTAGTAGTTCCATGTACCTTGAGTTTTGGTTTTTATGTACTTCCTTTTTGCTTTATCTCTTAATTTCATTAGCAATTTAATGTTATCTGTAAGCCAAGGGGCAAGTTTTTTTGTAAATGTAACCGTTCGCCAGGGTGCATGTTTATCAAAGAGATTGATAAGCTGATCATTGAAAAATGCCACCTTGTCATTCAAGTCGGTTATATAGTAAAGTTGATGCAACGGAAGCATCTCCAACTCTGCGCGAAAGACATTTATGTTAAAAAGTTTATAGTTTCTAAAAGTTCTGGCAGTAGGAGTAAATTTGGGAGCGGAATTGGGGATGTTGCAATAAACGATCTCGTGATCGGACAACTCGGTGCTTTCAATGCCAGATTTAACAACTAACGATAAACATGACGTAATTATGACATCTAACAAAGAAGCCCGATTTATACCTATCCTAGTAGGTGCTTTAATTACCTGATAAAAGTTAAAACACTCCAGCATATTGTTAAAATATGCTGTCGCTGGATTATCAGGCAAAAGAAAATCAATGTTACAGTCACCCAGACAAACAATGTCTTGAGATAAGGGTGTGCATAACATAATTGTGTTTTCTAATTCATCAACAAATAGTTTGTAATTAATGCAAGGCGCTTTATATACGCAACCAAGGGCAAGTGTTTTTGAATTAATAGTTACGCGCAGCCATAATTGTTCTATATTATTATTAGTATTTATTATAGAAAACTTTAAATAATTTTTGATATAAAATGCAACTCCACCCCCTCTTGTTCCGCGATCCTTACGGATTAATGTATAATCATCAATTGTTAACATGTTTGAACTAATATCACTGCATAGCCATGTTTCAGATACTGCTAAAATATCAAATCTAAGCCTTATAAGTAAATCTTTTACATCATTAAGTTTAGGTATCAAAGACCGAATGTTAATATGTGCAATTTTCGAGCAATCATTTGCCATAATGAAAGATTAATAAATAATTTCAAAGGCAATCAAATACTAAACTGAAGAAATGAAGTGTGAAGCACCGCATACTACTTAAATATTTATCTACATTTACATCACGGTAAACCACTCAAAATAAAAATATGAATAAAATAAAAATTTGTTCTGAACATGAATTTGTTTAAACAGGAACGTTTCTTAGCTGTGGCAAACATAAAATTTTAAACTCAGTTATCATTTATGGCAAATGCCAACACCGATAATAGTAACACAATTTATATTCTATACAAAATAAAATGCAAGGCATACCTGCAATAAAGGTTATTCTATTTAACATGCAGAGATGATAAATAATCTTTGTAATTTCTCACATTGGCGAATTTAAGTAAGTTGTTACCGTCTTTAGTAAAGATGTTACCATACATGGACCAGACATTTTTTCTTCCGAACTTGGACGAAACTTCCATGAGTAGCTGCGAACGTATTTTAGTAAGATCTTCGGTAATTACGATTTTACTACTCTTTAACTGTTTTTTATTGCGAATCTCTGTTTTGTATACTTCTATCTGGTTCTTGTATGGCTATGTCGTTGTTTTCTATTTCCATTTCGTTTTCCCTTGCCAGTTGTTCTGCAACTTCTTGCTTTATGTTTTCTATCTCTATAGCACTGATTTTATTGTTATTTATTATGAACCGCTTTTGGTCTACCAGCCGTTGTTCGGTGATATTTGTATATTCTGTAAATTTGGATAAAAAGAGGTTTCTGAATTCCTTTCTGTTGAGTGTTTCGGTTTCCAGTTTAGTGAGTTTGTAGTAGCACCATATGACGTATCTATTTAATTCTTTGGACCATGTCATACGTTGCTGGGTTTTGCCAGCTTTAGTGGTTGCCGGCTGACTTGCCGGTAAAACACTTTCAGCTAGTCCAGTTGTGTTTGCTTGATCGTTATTTTGTTGGTCGACTTGTGGATTCCCGCGACGGCATCGACCGTACCGTCGCTCGTTACTCTTTGAGTTAATTAAATTATTATCATCCATCGTATTCCCACGAGAAGCTAGGGAAGGGGTTGGTCGCACCATCACAGAGCCCCGCATGTGACGTGAAGCCTACTTACTCCAGGAGGAAGGCCGGTATCCTGGAGGCTCCGTTAGAGATACCAAATATACCCTTGATACCATTCAGCCATTGGCACGGGTCGCATAACATCTTGGCTTATGGTCCTCTTTTAGTCGCCTCTTACGACAAGCAGAGGATACTGTGATGGTATTCTGATCCGCCATCACACGGTTTTTATTATTTATTATTATTATTATTATTTCTCTTTCTGCTCATCTTCTTGTGGTGGTGAGAGTTTCTTTTCTAACGGGCTGGTACCAAGTTAGAAGAGAGGAGTACTATTGTGGAGGAATGATCGGACTATGTTGCATGTTTTCAGAAGAATTGATTTTTGTGCTTGTATTTGTATGAAAGGGTCTAGCTGGAGTTGTTTAAGGTGTTGTACGAACGTGTTTGGGGTGATTCCCGTTGCTGATATGATAAATGGGATTATATATACGTGTTCTTGTTTCCATATTCGCTCTATTTCAAGTGCTAGTGGTTTGTATTTTTCTATTTTTTCGTTGTACTTCGATGCGATGTTTGTATCTATTGGTACTGCTATATCTATGATGTATGTTGTGTTCTGTTTTTTATCTTGAAATGTAATGTCTGGTCTATTATGTGCTATAGTTTTATCTGTGTGTATTGTTATATCCCAGTATAGTTTATATTCATCGTTTTCTATTATGTTGTTTGGTGTATATTTGTAGTATGGTACCCTGTCGTTTTGCAATTTGTATTTATTTGCTATTGCTTGGTGGATGACCTTTGCAGCTGAGTTGTGCCGTTCTGTATATTCTGTCCCTGCCAGTAGTTTACAACCTCCAACTATATGTTCTATTGTTTCGTTTTGTAATTTACACTTTCTGCATATGTCGTCTTCTGCGCTCTGGTCTTTTATGATATATTTCCGGTAGTTACGGGTGGCTATTACGTGGTCTTGGATCGCTAGTATAAAACCTTCCGTTTCCGGGTAAAGTTCTCCTCTTATCAACCATGCATACGAGTGTTCCTTATTAACATACTCACTGTTCATGATGTGGTAGTGTTTGCCATGTAATTTCTTTTTTGCCCATTCCTCTTTAGCTTGTTGTAGTGTATGTTCTTCGATATGAAAATTCTGTGCTGTTAGGTTAAGTGGCGTATAATTTTTATCTGCTTTTACTATTGCTTTATGTAGTTCGGTGTTTTTATTTCGGAAATATTGTCTAAGCGAAGTTATTTGATGTAGATGCAGTGAGTGAATATCTATCATGCCTCTGCCTCCTTCTTCCCTGGCTATTGTTATTGTCTGTTTGTTTGAGTTTGCATGTAATTTTCTGTATTTTGTAAGTAGAGAGCGTGTGAGTATGTTTATGTTTTCTATATCAGTTTTTGTCCACTGTATAATGCCAAATGAATACGTGAGAATGGGTATTGCAAATGTGTTTATGCCTTTGAATAAGTTTTTAGAATTGAGTGCGGTTTTGAGGAGTAGCTGTAGTCTATGTTTGTATTGTCCCGTCAAATGCTTTTTAATAAGTGTGTGATCTAGTCGAGTGTTTTGCTGAAAACCCAAGTATTTATATGTTTCATCCTTATCCATGTTATCCATTACTTCGTTATTAAGTGATTCTGTGTTTAACTCCATTTTCCATTTTCCTTTCTCTATGTGTAACATTTTACATTTGTTGATCCCAAATTCCATTTTCATATCTGACGTGATTCTCTCGACGGTTTCGAGTAGGTTTTTCATTTGTACATGTGTTTTTGCATATATCTTGATATCATCCATGTACATATGTACAATAGATGGTTTATTCTGTGTTGGGTCGTTTTATTATATCTTATGTCGTAGCCGTATTCTGTTTGTTTTAGTGTATTTGATAAGGGATTTAAGCAGATACAGAACCAGAGTGCACTGAGGGCATCACCTTGGAATATACCTCGTTTAATATCTATTTTATCTGTTTGAATAGTTTCGGTTTCTGTTTTTAGATGTATGTTCGTTTTCCATGTTTGCATGTTCTGTGTCAGAATTATTATTATTATTATTATTATTATTATTATTATTATTATTATTATTATAATACATGAAAGAACGTTGTAGGGGAAACTCGGCTAATTCCATGATAAGGATAATACCGTGATAACATAAAAAAACAGTTTTGCGGGTTTATTCAACACGCAGTTTTTGAGAATTTTGTGTGCTAATATGTCAAAGTTACACTGGTCTAATTTCGTGATAGCTTCCAGCTTTATAACAAAGTGTGCAGTCGTACTTCGTTAGTTTCTATATTGCTAGGCAACGGTAAGCATTATAAGCTCAGGCATGTAATAGTATATTATACACGACGCTATAATGTAGGCTATTATTACCGAGGATAATGTTTGCAACACGAGTGAGCTTGCGAGCGAGTTTTGCAATTATCCGAGGTAATAGTAGCCATTATAGCGAGTCGTATACTATACTTTATCCACGAACACAAATACGAAGAATTTTTAATTAAAATTTATCGACGACTTGTCAATAATCTGTCAATTATGATTAGAAACATAACCTATTTCAATGACAACATAACCTATTTCCTTCATTATACACCATAGACAATGATGTTACCATGACACCTTGAATGATCATTATACACTGCTGGCAGTGTATAATGGATAGCATTATGAGTGACCAAACACATGAATAATTGACAGATTATTAAGTAGTCGTGGATGAATATATTAATTATTTCTTAACAAAAATAGTAAGTATTTGACACACTCGAGTAGAACTAATGCTTGTTTAGCTGTTGTAAATATTCTCACTTTGAAATACACGATAAAATCGGAATTATCCTAATTATCACTAAATTATACGACCTTCACATTAGCATCAAAGTCGGCTTGGCACTATAATAAAATTAAAAATTTCGGAGTTACAATTCATAGTTTGTCAGATGAAGGTTGTACCTTTTTCACAACACAAGCTTCCTTTTGTTCCTTTTAATTTAAGAATATTACAATGAAAATAGTTCTTAAGTATCACTAAATTAGCCGAGTTTCCCCCATATGGAAAAATTCTTCTTCCTTTCCTCTTTCGTACTTCAATGCCCTGTTTGTAAGTGTTATGAACCCCCTTAATATGCTGATGATAAAAATAAACATATCCACCGATGGAGAAGAAGCTTTACACGCAATATTATGGTATTAACTATTATCAAAGTTGGTATAACAAACAGGAGAAAAAGAAATAAACGAACTGAAAAAACAGTAAATTTATGAATAGAAATAGATGTAAAGAATAGTAAAGGAACACGAATAATAGGAGAAAGGGAAGAATATAGACAAATAAAAGGAAAAATATAAAAAGTGCAGGAACAAGACAAGTAGTTAACAACGTTTGAAACCAGGAAAAGTTTTGTATACGAAAAACGGACTTGGAACTGTTAAGCAGAACGAAGAAGACTGTCTAAATACATTTATCAATTGACACAAAACCGTCCTAAATAAAAAAAAAATATAAATATAAATAAAGTGCACACATGCGCCAAATTTGCAGATTTCTTTTGGTGAAATGCTGGAATGATTTGTGTCAGAAATAGAGAAATTTTCAAAACGAATGATCCTATTTGTGAAAAACAACTCTGCTTAAGTTATTATACAATTATACTTCGCTACTTGCTTTATGCTATAAAAATTTTAACATGGAAGCAAGGGCCCCGGTACACTAAGCGAGTCGGCGCCTGAGATAATTCGGCAGTTACATGATACTAGACCACAGCATGACTCTGCCATCCTAGTAGAAAGATGGTAGTACAATAAAAGCATTAGAAATAAAATATACAGGAAACTCTAAAGGAAAAACTACTTGAGCTAATTTATCGTTTTCTATTGGCGATTGAATATAGAACAAATATAAAGAGAATAACAAAACACAATAAGAGTCAGGATAGGACAATATATAGAAAAACCTAGAAAAACAATGGCGGATAGAATAATAAAACGGGAGTACAAAAAATCAAAAACTCTCAAAGAGATGACAACAAATATGAAACCATTAAATCCTCAATGAGCCACGGAATAACAAACTGTGTCTTAACTTATAACCACTAATAAGGGGCAACCTATTTCGCTTAATGCGATTATTATTAATTTCATTGTATTTCCTACAGTTTTTTGAATCAAGTTGACCTTCAATGTCCCTTTTGTTTTTGAGACCACCACCGCCCCTTAAATTTCTCCTATGCCACCAAATAGGCAATATCGCCCGCTTTAGAAAGTCTACTTTATGCCCATTTCACGGTACAGGCTAATTTGCAGGATTACCCCAAACGAATCAGATACTTTTGCAACTTAGTTATATAATATGAACTATAAAATCTCAAACAAAAGCTAAGTAGTAGGACAAACGCGAACTAAGAATTAAAAGAATTATTTCATGTTGCTTCCAGTAAAACCGGGTGCATCAACTTCATTTTTTTATAGCAAGGTAAACTTATTGAGCTTTCTTCTTGAATGGATGGATCTTTTTGCCGATACGGTTAATTTTATATGATGCATAACTGGTAGAAGTATAGTACGATAAAAAAAGTCTTAGGATAGCGGTTGCTGTGGAATTTAAAGTCATCTCTGAAATCATACAACTTTATTATTTTTATGTCATTGACGTTTACTTGGCTTCATTTAAAAGTGAGTAAATTGTAATGAAAAAGGCTTCAAAAAGAATATAACATGTTTAGGATCCATAAAATGTAACATCCACAGCAACCGCGATTCAAGGACTTTTTAATCATACGATATATTATGTGTCCCGGAACGTGTAATATCGAATTATATTTTTATTGATAGGCAAGCCAAAATATTGGGTAATATCAGTGATTCTAAACCTTTTTCTACTGGCGTCCCATTTTTTAATATTAATTCTTGATATGTACTCCTTCCAATCAGTATTTCAGGCACTGGCAAACATGCTAATTGTTAATTGTTTTAGTTAGTTATTAACATAGGCCTATTAAAATTACGTAATTAACAGTATGCTTTTCAGCTATACCTATATTACATCCTCGTCATAAAATATGTATCGGGACAAACTTCACATGCTGCCGAACCGAGAAGTTCCGATATATATTCTGCAAGTATTAAAACGTTGACGACGTATTTTGACTTAAGCTTTAATTGTAGAAATATGGATAGATTTTTAACTGGACGATGGTCATGATACCGGCGTATCGACATCAACGAGAGAATGCAAGCGCGTGGTCGAAAACAAAGTCAAGAAAATATTCTAAAGAATGTTGTTTTGGCGTAACAATGACCGAGGTAAATGATGAAGAACAATCTCTGTGTGTTATTTGTTCGAAACTGTTGGCGCCTAATAGCGTAAAACCAAGGAAACTTAAATTGCACTTAGAAATCTTCATAAGGGGTATGTTAATAAATCTTAGGATTTTTTTATTGCCAAACTAAAATCCTATAAAACTCAAAAATATAATATTGAAAAAACTCGGTATGTAAATGAAAAGGTGCAAAAAGCCTCACACCATCGCAGAAAAAATTATTTTGCCAGATGCGATAAAAACTGTGAAGACTATACTTGGAAAAAAAATTGCCAAACAGCTACAGTGCATAACTCTATCAAATTATACCGTTGTCAAAGCTTTGCAACAAATTGTTCTCAATTTAACTTGACAGGGCGACAGTCAGTAACAAAGCCTGGCATTTAATTGCCCATGTTCGATTATATGGTGGACTATCTGCGGTTGACGTGCAATTATTTTGCAAGTCAATTGAACAAAGGGCCACATCATGTAAATCGTTCGAAATAGTGGACGATTTTATATGCAAAGCAAACATAATGGATGAATTATACCAGAACTTGCACCAATGGTGCTTCATTAATGCCTGGAAGGTGTAAAAGTTGTAGTTTATTTATCTTTGTTAAAAGTTTTAGAAGGAATTATATTTTTGTTGTTATATTCAACATCTTTTCCTATTATTTGTATTTTACTCGCTCCTCATTTAGATATTTCGCGTTCCATAGGTGAAGCCTGAAAAATGCATTGAAAATAATTTTATTTGACTTCAGATTTCAGATTGGAATATTTGATTGCAAATACGATGTTCAATTCAAGAACCATGTTCAAAATTTGAGTTCTAAGTTTAGATTCAGTTCTTGAATATCCCTTTTGGGCTTCCAAATTTGTATTTTCGCTTTCAGTTTCTGGTTTATATATGTATGTATACCATACATGACAGATTACTATTTATTAAAGGTTTTATGTATTGAATTTAATATTCAGATTTTCAATTTCAGGTTCCAAATTCTTTTATATTGTACTTGCGCATATATGCATACCATTAATACCTACATTTATTAAAATTTAACTGAATGATTTTGCGAAATTACAGAAATTTTTAATTGGAAAAAGTATTTAAACTGACTTTGTTGTAGTAATGTTTTAATGAAATATATGATTATATACCGGGTGGCTAGAAAAAAACGAATCCTGTTTAAGTCCTCACATCTCCGGAACGCTTTAAGATAGCGATTTCAGTTTTTGCTTTCTAAGAGACAATAGATTGAAAATTATTCCTACCAAATTACAAACAATTATTTGAAAAAACAAAGGAATGGTGAATTTTTTAATATCAACTAGAAAATATCAATTACACGTTGTTAATTTAATAAGCAACTTAAATCGAAACAACCTTTTGTTAAAACAAATGAAGTTATGAGTGACATCTTCAGTTAGTTGTTACTTTGCAATTAGTTTAGTGACATTTCGTGCTAATTTTACGTTCCAGGTCCCTCAAAGCAGACAAAATAACAGTGTTTATTCGACAACTAAAAATCCTGGAATGAAAAGAGTCGGCTATTTTTTACTGATTCTCAGTTAACGAAAACAAACGCAGATAGCTACATACGGCATTTACGTGACGATTTGCTACTGGAAATGCATGGATTGTACCCGAATAACGATTATGTTTTTATCTAGGATAGCGCTCCATCCCACAGAGCAGCAAGGGCACAACGGTTCTTAGAAGAAAACACGCCATCTTTTATTCGAGCAGACCAGAGGCTGCCTAATTCTCCAGACTGTAATACTTTAGACTACTCAGTGTGGAATGCATTGCAAGAAAAAGTGTATGCTGAAAGACAGGATCCATTTGCAAGCTTGGAAGATCTGCGCCGACGGTTAGAAGAGGTGTGGTCAGAAGTGTCTATAAATTTAATCAGAAGAGCAATTTTGCAGTTTAAGCATAGACTAAGAATTTTGAATTTACAAAATGGAGGTCCCATACAACATGTTTATAAGTAGAATACACCATACAAGATGTTTATTGTGAGAATTTTTAAGAACATTGTCAACGTGTAATTGATTTTTTCTAGTTGATATTAAAAAATTTGCCATTCTTTTGTTTTTTAAAATATTTATTTGTAATTTGGCAGAAGTAATTTTCAATCCATTGTTTCTGAGACAGTGTTGTTGTATGGAGGGGAAACATGGGTATTAAGTGCGCGAAACAGAAACAGAATACAAGCGTGTGAGATGAGATACTTACGTGCGGTAGTGGGAGTAACTAGGTGTGATCGCATCAGAAATGAAACAATACGCGAGCAATGTGACAGCAAACCGACATTGGAAAGGCTTGAGGGGATGCGGTTAAGGTGGTTTGGACACATGGCAAGGATGAACGACAGCAGGAAGGTGAAGAGTGTTTGGAAAATGGGAAGTGATGGAAAGAGGAGTAGAGGAAGGCCAACGAAGACGTGGAATGATGAAATAGGGGGAACCTTGGTAAAGAAAAATATGAAGTGGAAACAAGCAGAAACGATGGCACAGGATCGTAAGGAGTGGAAGCGGCTAGTGATGTCGCTCACCTCGACACCGCAAGGTAGAAGAGGAAGGATTATGTATGTATATGTATGTATGTTTCTGAGACAGCAAAAACTGAAATCGCTATCTCAAAGGTTTCCGGAGATGAGAGGACTTAAACAGGATTCGTTTTTTTCTAGCCACCCGGTATTTTAAAAATACATATACACATATGTAAATAAATTTTAAGATTTATTTACAATACGTTTGATTCGTAGGTACAAAGTTTTTCCGATAAGATATCAAACGTTCTTGTTCGTAATGGATGTCATAGTATGAAAAGTATCTCCAGATCCAGACATCTTTATATTTTAAGAATTTCGCATGAGTATTTTTAGTAGACTTTTTTATTATTTGTTACGTGCTACTACTTCCATTCAATTATTGATAATTGATTCTTTTTGATGATGATAAGCTAAAAAAGCTTAACATTCCCCGAATCTACATATACATAGGTATTAATATTGTAACGTACTTAAAATATTAATAGTTGTCTTTTCTGAACTTATGATTTCTAATTGGGTTTATAATAATGGTGAGTTTTATTAAAACGCACCTTATTGACACCGTCAGCAATAAAGCCCTTTTTACTTAGCAACGTCTTAGCTGTAACTAATCCGAAATTATACGTATGTTAATTTCAACGGAACATCTTGCTAAAACCATCTTAATATTTAAAATACATTAATCATACTACATACATATTAATTATACTATCGCCAAAGAAAATACTAATACGAGGGCTGTTCTGTATATTGTTAGTAGCAGGCCATGGATGCGAAGAAAAACAAAAACATTTGCATCAATCGAAAGCTTATTCTTTTGACAGTTTCCAGTTGCAATTTTGCAAGGTTGAAGTTAAAGCATATAGAGATCCTAATTTTTGATTGTTATAATTCGTTTGATTATTACTAAGCAATATGGAAGTGCCGCGGAATGCTTTTCGGGCTATGATTTTCTACGATTATAAACGAGGCTTAACATACGACCAAAGTCACCAAAATTTAATGGCAGCTTTTGGCGACAATAGTCCATCATTATCTACAATTAGTTACTGGTTCCGTGAATTTAAACGTGGAAGGAGTACATTAGAAGATGAACCAAGACCTGGACGACCTGCAGTAGCTGTTTGTGCTGAAAACATTATTGCAACCGAAAAGCTGATTAAGGAAAAACGGAATATCACTCATAGAGAGATTCAAGACGAACTAGGCATTGGATCATCTGCAGTAGATATCATTTTACATAAACATCTGGGTGTAAGAAAGCTGGCAAGTCGGTGGATTCCACATTTGTTAACCGACGAACAAAAACAAGCACGGGTAGACTGGTGCAGGTTTATGTTAGAAAAGTTCGATGGAGGATCTTCAAAGCAGGTATTTAGTATCGTTACGGGGGATGAATCGTGGATATATAATTATGATCCCGAGACAAAACAACAATCAACTGTTTGGGTGTTTGAAAAGGAGGAAATGCCAACAAAAGTTATTCGCGGTAAAAGTGCAAACAAAAAAATGATTGCCGTTTTCTTCAGATACAGTGGTCCAGTTGCAGTAATTCTTCTTGAAGATCGTAAAACTGTAACTGCTGATTGGTATACAGAAGTTTGCCTTCCTCAAGTCTTCGAGAAATTGTGTAGTGATCGCCCAAGATCTGGTTTGCGTGGAATTTTGTTACACTGCGATAACGCAACTCCGCATACGGCCGCAAAAACTTTAAATTTTTTACACGAATCCGGAGCCCAACTGGTCACTCATCCACCATACAGTCCAGATCTTGCCCCTAACGATTTCTTTTTGCTTCCGCTGATTAAAAAACTCATGCGTGATAAGAGATTTCCTGACGCCAATGCGGCTGTTGCTGAATTTCAGCGAATTCTTGACGACCTTCCAAAAAAAGAGTTTTCAGCGTGTTTCGAGAAGTGGTTTCAAAGAATGAAGAAGTGTACCTATTATGTCTAAGGGGGAATACTTTGAAAAACAATAAAATTATTTTCTTTACAAATTCCGTAGTTTTCTTCTAACTAACAATTTACAGAACAGCCCTCGTATGTTTTAATTACATTTCAAAAAGTACACCGTACATAACGATATGAATCCGAAGGTCTATGATATAAAAGATATTTCTAATATGCGGTTTAAATATTAATTTCAAAGTAAGGAACATATAATAATAAAATGAATAAACGTATTTGTAGATGAATCAACGTCATAAAGCACTCTTCAGTCGAACTTCTTTTTTATTGGATATTTCTACAGGTTTAAACAGCAAACCAACCTACAAACCTACTATAAAAGTGTCAAAGATGTACATCTAGTAATCGCTCAAACAAAAGTGTGTTTGTTAGTCGGTTTTGCTCTGCCAGAACCAAAAGTGAGTTATGACAATGGCCTATTTGTAAAATTGTAGCAATTTTAATGCATAAACTGACGCACTTTTATGGCAATTACATTTATAAATTTATATATACTTAAAATTGGAGGCCAGGGTGGCGCATTGGTAGAGCGTCGGGCTAGCGTTGCGCTAGTTTGGTTCGAACCTGACAACCGGCAGGATTCTCCTGCAGTCTGGAGGTCGGTATCGAGCCCTGATGACTATTCGTCGTTGGGCACCTAATTAACAACGATTTTCCAGGAAGTGATATGATGTTAGCTTTTCAATAAATTTTGATTTTTTTTTATAACTGGTACACTAGAAACATATTTTTACTTTTACTATAATTATTCAAGTTTTCCGTTGTAAACGGTATAGATAATTTGAAATTGTTGGAAGGTGAAACACTTCCTCAGTCAATTAAAAAGAACGAACTTCCTGTCACTTGCGATTTTACCGGAAACCATATGAAGTTAATTTTTTAGGTTGTAGTCCTTAGTTATTTTCAATTTTTAGCTTTTATTTGAGAAATATTTTTATAATTTGTATAATCAAGAGGATTGCTCATTAGAAACACGTTTAGAGGCCGTAAAGCAATTTTCATTCAATGAATTTAAAATAAATTTCTACTAATACTGAGGCATGAGTCTCACTAGTGCGCTAATCTATAGATTCCCTGCTGGTAAAATTCTTGCGGCTGTTTGTGAAACCATTCTCTAACAGCAAACTCTACCTCGGCGTCCGAATTGAACCGCTCTTTTAGCAATTGTTTTAATGGGCCAAACACATGGAAATCGTACGGGGGCAAGTCGGGACTATGAGGTGGATGTTGTAAAACTTCCCAACGTATACGAGCAAGTAGATCTTGAACCGTTCGAGCTACATATGGGCAAGCATTATCATGCAGAAGGATGACACCGTTTATGAGGTTCCCGGGACATTTATTCTTGGTGCTGGCACGTAAACAGTTTAAAATCGTTTAGCATTGATGTTGACACCAGATTCTTCAAATTCTAAAAACAGTACACCTTGGTAATAGAAAAAATACGGTCACCATTAGAGATCGACATTTTTTCGCTTTCAGAGATAATAATAATAACAATAATAATAATAGTGCTTTTATTGTGTCCGCAAAATTATGTATACATGTCAGAAAAATAAAAAATTGACAACAAAGGGCGGACTTCAGCTACTCGGTACTCCGGGTGCCGTTCGTCCTCTGAACCCAAGCTTCTACATGCTTCCACTGCATACTCTGGCGTTTGCATTCTGGTTCGTAGTGATAACAGCAACACTCATCGCCGGCAACAATTTGGTGTAAAAAGCACTACCTTGTTGTTGATAGCGTATCAAATGCTGTAGTGATAAGGTCGAACGTAAATTATTCTGCTCATCAATAAGGAGTCGTGCAATCCACTGAACAGCAACTTTGTGATAGCCAAGACTATGAATAATGGAATGAATAGTTCCCACACTGATGCTCATCATTTCAGAATGTTCTCTGACCTTTATGAGGATAACTATAGTCGCCATATACAGCTTTCATTCTCGTATAAATTTCAATTGGCCGACGCCCTTTAGCGGCCAAAAATTGAATAACAGCACTCAGATTATCTTTGGACGGATTTTCTACCATAAATGCCATTTTCCAACTTAATCGCAACGCATAGATAGAAGCAAACAGCAAATACTTTTGACAGACGCGCCACTAGGACCTAAGCAGTCAATATAAAAAACCACAAAAAATAAACCCTCAAGAAATGAAAACTCCTAACTAATCGTTGGCAACACGACAGCCATTTTTATAAGCTGCTGCACCCTGGCGGATGGCTGGCCCATTAGAAAAAGTGGCGGGTTATTTGAATGCACTACAATGGGGTATCCCTTGGGTTTTATTTATATTTTTGAGGATTACTACCAGTTTTAAAAAATGGCATTGTTTACCAGATAATAATGAAATATTCAATATTATCTGATAAACTTAATGCCATTTTTTAAAAACAGGTACAAATATAGATTATTCATTTAAAAAAATAATTAAGACAAGTAATTATTAATACTAAACTTTTATTAAACAATATATAACTACACATACACAAATAAATATATAAATTCTGACTTATTCATTTTCTTTGTTAAAAGCGACCTGAAATATTAAAATAAAAAACATTTGAATAAAAATTATAGTTGACTGATTAGACACCTAAATATGTACACTAAAAACAATATAAAAAATAAACATATGACTAACAGGTATTACAAAATGCAGATGCAAACTAAATAAATATATATGGCAATAATTAAAACTAAATGCTTTAAACAAGCTAACAAAACACAAACAACTTCTGTAACAAATTAAGAAATAGGTACCTAAAATCCTAAAACAAAAACAAAATAATAAATAAACAAGCAAACTAGCAGTAAATATATAAATATTAAATATACAATTTTATGTACATGGTTTATTTTATCGCAGCAAGTTTCTTCATCTTCTTTCGATGTCCTTGAGTTACTGTTTAGGGTCGATTCCGGTCTTTGACAAATTTGAATATTAGAAAAGTAGTGCACTTATCTAATATGAAATTGTCACAGTTGTGGTTGGGGCAGTATACTTCTTCAAAACCAATGGTTGATTTATAGAAGTTCTTAAAGGTGCTCTCCAGTGATGTTCGAAAACCATTAACAGAAAGAAATTCGTACAAATTATCATGAACATTTTAAACAAGCATCATAACATATTCACTAGCATATTGTAATATTGTTTTCTGAAACAAACACTTTCAATTAAAACAGCGTAGAATATCTGTATTAATAAGGATACTTAACTTTCAAAAACTTTTGTTCACTGTCTGTCACATGTTTCACATAACCTCTGTATACATGAAATCAAAGCATGCACTAACGGATTTCCCGCAGTGTCTAAAAGTTTATGAATGCGGCTGCG
This sequence comes from Melanotus villosus, assembly GCA_963082815.1. NCBI lineage: Eukaryota > Metazoa > Arthropoda > Insecta > Coleoptera > Elateridae > Melanotus > Melanotus villosus. The sequence continues at coordinate 19,407,008 of OY720427.1, forward strand.
TCACATCTGTCCAGTACACCCCCTTTGCGCCGAGTCGGGCTGGCACAACCGCGATTTGTGTTGTGCGTTTTCAAATGCCACTTTCACCCCTGTGTAAAAAACTGAATTCCGTTGTCGTGGCGATGAAGTCGCGGCTGCGCAATCCAAACGGGTTTCTACTGAACAAGCCCCGTACCACAGTATAATGCTAAAAGAATCAGTAGTTTCACTCGTTGTCGGCACCTTTGATCTTTATGGTCTAAAGTGTGCTTGCGTTTAGCCCACGCGCATACTTAATAGTGCAAAAGATATACTTAACATTTTGCATAAACTAGCAAATGCTATACAAAACTTCACCTCGATCAAAATACCCACAATTTCCTAACCTATATTTTAGCATGATAGGTATAGATAATTAACCAAGCCAGCTAAATTAAATATTACATATGTAATTTAGCATTATACTGTAACCAAACAGTCGAAGAAACGAAAAAGACGGAATATAAACCCTGGTTGTTAGTTGACAGTTGACATTGCGCTGTAGAACATTTGCCCAAATCTACTACGCAGTAGCCCACGCGCATTTAACAAGTCACGTGATGCAGTACCACTTTTTTTCACGAGTGAAACTACTGATTCTTTTAGCATTATACTGTGCCCGTACTATCTTATGTTGCTGTCGCGCTCATTGTAGAATGCTCTGTATGTAAGGCGGATAGAACAAATGAGAATGCAAAAGAAGATCTATAAGAAATTTTATCTGCGATATCACCAAACATTAAATGATATTTGCATAATTATTACTATAACTTTTATTAAATTTAGTTAAATAGTATAATAAACATATTCTGGGATAAAATCCATCAAGCGTTTTAAAAAAATTTTTTTTCCGTCATGCCACTGAAAACAAAATCAGTGTCCTAGGTTAGTTCAACTGTTTGCAGTTAATTAATTTGTAAAATTGATAGTTATGGTATGAACAAAGACATGCGTTTAACTTAAATTAAAGTCTAACTGCAGTCTATCATTAACGCCTTTTAAATGTTTCTAAACAGAATTTATAAAATCTCGTTTTGATTTTGAAAAGATTTTGAGAATCTGTAATAATTGTTGAAATCTGTTTTAAATTCTTATTTTTTTATTTTAATGTTGCATTTTTTGCTTTTGCCTACCTTAGAAGTAGCTTTAAGCAAATGATTATTTTGAAAAGTTTGAAGCTGCTTCATTTACTCGCAATAAGGATTTTTCTTTCCAGAACGTTTGTTTTTTGCGCTCCGAAAAAGAACTAATAAAATTGACTAACTTATGGTGAAATTTGTAATCACATTTATATGTGGATACCCCTTGAGTTCTGCTTCTAATAAATTCCGTGGGGGAGATTCTTACATTTTTTTGAAATTCGAATTCACGTGCAGAGTGAATCCATTTCAGTATTTATAGTTTTGGCGATGCTTTACCAGTATTGAAATCTAAATTTAAGCCACGAAATAGCTCAAAAAATATCCCTAGTAGGTATATGTTCACAATAACATTTTTTAAGTTGCAACAACTTTTACTTTTGTGTAATATTTACTCTTGCCTCAGTTTTTGTGCTCGATTTCAATTTCTTTTTAATAATCTTCTTCTGGTAAATAAAAGTATATTGGAAATTTTAGATATTATTTTTACTTTTATAAGATTGATATTTTCAGTTTTTTATTTGCTGCTCTCCGATGCCGTTATTGCATTTCACTTTTTTATCATCATTTTGTAATCAATCTCCTTATTTATTTATTTTGTTGGCTATTTTAAACTTAGGCTTGTTTTAATGGATACTCGCCTATTTAATGTTAAAACTGCCGCCTTTACCTTGATTAGTTAGTTTGTAACTAAACGCAGGAGAAATTCTCTGGTTGATTATTAACATTATTAAATGAAATCTGTACATACTTTTATATTAAGTTTGAATCTGATTTTTATTTTATTTAACTAATTTTTTTATTTGCATGTCAGTATTTGTTGTATGCTTTTATAGATTAGAAATTTAATGTAATTGTAGTGAATTAATTAATTTTGTAGTCAAAGTAAATATTAAACATTGAAGTTGTTTTCTTTACAGTTCTGCAATAAGTTCAGGGTTGGAGAAAGGTGCTGCGAATTTGAATGTTTAGATCCACCAGGAGAAGAGGCAGCTAAAATGCTTGAACGATATCGCCAATCTCGGCGACGCACTAATGCACAAATTAAGAACCAATATTCACCAGTAACTTCACTGTTGACCTTAATAGGAGTAATTATGAACATGTTTTAGTTATTTAGGTATGTTTTAATAGACTAATCGTATTATTTGTTATCGCTGGCTATACGGAGTTTTATTTTAACTTTTTTTAAATATGCCTCGTTTACGAGCAGATGATTTAAATATTTTGCAGGTAATCGGAAGAAGGAAAAACGAAGAACAGTTAGACCAAATGGAAGTTCATACATCTAGGACCAGGATATTTGTTGATAGAATTTTCTAATGCGTTAGTTCTGAAACTGACAAATTTTTATATTGTTGCATTGAAAATATGCTAAATGCACTTAAGGATTTTCCTGCAGTGCAATTTTCACTGACTTGAAGGTTCTTATTTGCTTCTTTCTTTGCTTGTACTGAATCATATTACTACATAATACTATAATGCACCAACTATAATATGCTAAATCTTAGACTTCATCGATATTTCAAATATTAGAAATGCCTTAACCCCAAGGATCGTTGATAATTAGAACTCCAACTTCACTATGATCTTTAGTTGATAAAGTATGCTAAGCTGAACAGCAGTTTTAAATTAAAAAATTAACAAACATGGTTAAAATGTTGCTTTAATCCCTGTTATAAAAACCTCGCGTGTTGGCGTTGCTTTCTGAATAATTCTCTGAAAAATTTTTGAATCAGAGTAATTGTTTTCAGTGGGATGGTACTAAGATGGCCTAGAAAGTTTATGGCTTAGAGATAATATGCAACTGTATTTAACTAATTGTCGAAATCAGTGCTACAATTCTTGAAAATATCGACACCAATAGGGTATTACTAGGGGACCAGAGCTAACGAAAGAGTTTAAAGTTCAAAAGAAATAGTATATTTTGAATAGGCTGTCCTCAGTCAAAGTTCAAGTAAAGTTTCGTATTTATGGTTAAGATTGCATTTACGATACTAAGCCAAACAATCTAGTAAGAAAAGTTGTTTTGTCTTCCTCGAGACAGCTTATTTTCCTACATATAATAAACTATGCAATTTAAAAACTTATTCATTATTTATAATAAACTAATAATTCTCACACTCTAGCTTGGTGAATTTAAGTAAAACCGCTTCGTTTTTTTATATTTAAGTCAAGGATGATGGTTAATTTAGGAAAACTTTACATAGTGTGATAAACTAGCATACAGAAGCATAGTTGATCACTAAACACTTAAAAATATCCTCTACTGTTGAATATTCTCTTTCCTAGGAAAATTGTATTGTTATCTATTTATACATAAATGTAGTCTGTTTTACATTAGCTTTATAAATCAAACGAGAAAGCATTTTATTGGATATCGTGTACAAGTTGTTTTCAAATCGTTGGTCGCAATTCGAGCTAATTTATTTTATCCCACCTGTCTATATTTTATTGTAGGTTTGTTTTCAAGCATAGATAAAGGAAATCCTAACTAATGTTTTCGAATAAATACAACTGGTTCTCGACCTGTCAGTTCATAGGACTAACGAAAGACCCAAAAACTTGTTAATATTTATGCGTACTAAGATAAGATTGCTACCATTCATTTTGTAAAAAGTTTCCACTTGTAACAAAAGTCCTGTATCGAAATTTTCTCCATCAAGTTTGAAACTTACATTAACATGGCAAAATTTAAGAGTTCAGGTATAGAATCAATACTCAAAACTAAACTAAACTAAAAACAATTTTTGCTATCAGTTTTTTCGAAAATATTTCTTTGAATTCGCTTTAAAATGACTGCTAAGATCGTATGCTGACCCTCAAACCTCAGCAGCTCGCGGAAATTTCCACACCACCATTGGGATTTAAATTTGTGTGAGCAGGTCTTCAACTCTTAATCTACTGCGTCACCGAGGTTTCTCCGCCTTTTCTTTTTTTTTTTATTATTTATTTAAACCTAACATACATAATTGTGTGTAATTTCCAAGCTGCTACCCTACTGTCTTGAATAATTTAAAAGTTAGGTGAATAAAACTAAGCTTTTCCGCTTGTTATTTGCCGCAAGCTCTTACTCTTTTGAAAACAACTTGTACGATACAGATACAGAGGTGTGTATAAATTTCATTTAATATATAAATATTTGATTTCGATTGAAAAAAGATTGTATTTTAATCACTTACTTATATTTGTACCCGATACGATATTTAGCCCTATTTATAGTTACATTTATTTATACACAATGATTCTATAGCAGCAGATGCGAACTGTAAGTAGTAGCGAAGATGCATCTGGGAATATTAGAAATTAACTGAGAAGTCAAACTGATGCCCAAATTCTATTTATATTCCTCTGATGGGTACTCTTCTGATATGTATTTAACCTATGTAAATGTTGTTGAAGAATAAGGTGTTCCAAAGATGATTTCTGGGAAGAATCGGCATAAGATGCAGTTATGGTATTGCAACAACTTTTAGAAATTTGGATGGAAACAACAAAAGATCCTTCTGTAGGATGAAACATGTAAGTAGCTGTACTAGTTCCTGGCAGAAAAATTGTTGGTTACTAACTTCAGTACTTTCCGCCATGGTGTTTTATGTGAATATAAAGTATCTTCCCTACTATAAAAACTTCAGGCAATTTTCTACAAAATTTTGAATATAAAACTTACAATCAAAAGCATATGCCCGGAAAATGTGTCTTCAAATAAACTATGTGGATCATGCAAATAATAACCATACAACGTTCAACATAATCATGTTATAACAATCTACGTTTTTTACAAGCCAATAAGGAACACATCAAACAAATTTGAATTTGTTTATTCAGAATGGTTTCGCCAAGATTTTGATTGACATCGTACAAAGAGAGGTACATACTCAAAACATATTATCACCATTACCGAACTCGCATGTTTATCTATCAAGATGGTTTTGAAAGAAATTAAATTTTTTCTGGCAGAAACGCAAAATAACTTTAATTAAAAACAATCTTGTTCAAAACTTTAAAGATTTCACAACAATGTCACTGTTTAGAACTGCAGGGTCAAAAATTTATATTGCCGTCTTCGGTAGAGCAATACACCAAACAAAAAGCTTATGATTATATGACATTTTCACAAGGTATTTCTTTAAGGAGTACAATGGCAATAATGGGAAAATCACTTTATTTTCTACTGATAATGATTTAAATTCAAGTGATTCCAGATAAGTACATATAGTTTAAAAGACCACTCACAAAAACATGTTGATAATCAAATTAGTTACCAATACAAGTACATTAGTACATTAATCCAATATCAATTAAAGGAGAAACTCATAATATCCTAAAAAATTCTAAGTAGGAAAACCAAACAAAACGCTGAAATATACTTTTCAGACCAACGATCACTAACAAAGTTCTTCGATGGATATATACGAATATGTTTATTTAATTATAAGGTAAATTTATAAAATCGAACAATAAAAACCAGTTTAGTTTAAAAACAGGTAATCAAAGGTATTAATGCAAGGAGATGTTTTTTTTGTACTGCTCAATTTAATAGTAGATGACATTATTGAAGTTAAGAAAAATACAGGAACGTATTTCAAAATGGTTACCTACCAAAGGAATAATTAAAATAATGTGTTATACTGATTTTAATGCGGTGTTATTAGAAAATAAAATAAATCAACTATTTTTGTATTTTACGTAATTGTAAAGAAGTATGGCAAGAAGATTACAGCAGGATAAACCAATAACGTGATGGTAGCAAAGAAATATATAGGCTGTAAACTGGCAGTTGCACCAATAAATCAAAGTAAGAAGTGCCAATTGCTGGAATGCCACAATTACTAGTAAGAGATATAGGATAACGCAAATGTTCAAGTATAGTAACAGAGCAGCGTCGATTTATGTTAGAATAAAGCAAGTAATTGGACAAACAGAAACTTGTATGTTAAGATTTGCAACACATACAAGGGGAAGTTTATACAAACTATCGAAAAAACCTAACACAAACATCCAAATAAAAATATTGAGAATAATAATCGGTATAGCGCAGACAGAAAGTATGGTAAGTTGGTAGACAAAATATAAGAGCGTGAAGAACACGTTCGGAGGATAGACAACGTTCAAAATGTTCGAGAATAAAAAAGCCACATATATTTCAACCATGACTGAGGCTACTGGAAGCCTATCAACCAAAATGAATTCCTAAAACAATTAGAAACCTGCAATGACAGCAAGAAAAACCAATAAGAAGAAAGATATGGACAACAAGTACTAAAGGTAATAAATACTCTGGAGGCTATTTGGTTATGTGGATGAATAAGGACAGAGGGAACAAACAACTGGTACGACTAAGCTAGCCGAGGCATTGCATTTATAGAAGGCTAGAAATCAGTTGGTATGTCAGCAGCAGATAGTGGAATGGAGTTCAAAAGCATTTAACAGCGCTTAATCCACTGGAGAAAGAAGGCCTTGAACAGAAGAGTATAATGGGTAGTTATAATGGCACTGTTTAACGCTTACTCTAACTAAGGGGAGAAAGAAAATAATGGACAGAATGACATAAAAAATGTATTAGAGAGCAAGCTAAGGCACATGAAAGATTGTATATCGATTGATGATTATGTTGATACTAATTAGCATTTGCAATAACTCAGTGGAGCAAAACACCATTGGCAGAAGGATATAAGAAAATACACATTGGAGGAAGCTAAGGTTCATAAAAAGTTGTACAACCGTGGATGGTTAAAATGGTGCTGCTTAGTATTTAACATTAACTTAGCGAAGAAAGAACCTATACCAAACGGCCAAGGTTCACAAACGATTCTAGAACTATGTTAATTAGCGTTTACCGTAACTCAAGGGAGCCAGAAAACCATAACCAGAAGGACATGAAAAGAGATATATTAAAAAAACTCAAGGACGAAAAGACCATGAACAGAAAAACACAAAAAAAATAGATTTAGAAGCGTTTAATATGTGTAACTCAATGGAAAAAGGACCATAGATAGAAAGGAATAAAACAGCGTATTTTTAAGCTGGCCAAGGTCATGTTCCGTAGTACCTAAAATATTTCATTTTAATAAGAAGACCATGAAGAAACATAAATATTACAGTATACCTAGACTCACGAAAGACTGTAGGACAACGGATATTATGATCATGCTTTGTAACATCTAACGTAACTCAGTGGAAAAATAAAACCGTAAACAGAAGAACTTAAAAGAAAAGTCAATACCCACGAAATATCGTAGAGCCACGAACCGATGATGCTGTTTCGACATATTGAAGGTGGTCCACTTCAAAGTTAATTTATTTTTATGTATCATCGCAGGTATAAAAATCACTGTCAATCCTAAATTCTTTAAAGGTTTATTTTCTTTCTAAGTACATTCATTTTCATTCCTCAAATTTACATATGTGTCAGTCCTTCTTTTTTGAGACCGTTCCCTTTCATTTTATCTTCTGTTCTACTTTCTTTTATATTTCCCTTAAATAATTTTCTTGACCAAAATCAATATATTTTTTCATTTCTTTCTGCTTTGATTTTATATTTACATCGTTAATCATGTTCTTTTACTTCTACTAATGTTAATTTTTATTCAAATTGCTTTAATCTTTCGCTCAGGTTGTATAGCATTTGTTGGATTTGAAGCAGCAGCATGATACTGACATTTTGTAGACGTAGTTTGATTATTCCTTTATGTGGATTCTTCCTGAAATTCGGATACCAGTGAGGATAATACCATCCGGAAAGCATAAAAAGTTCTTTATAACGTGAAATCGACAGTTTAAGAAAAAAGGTTTATTGCCTTTCTTTTACATTCTTTGTTTTCTGTGTCTGTAATCAACTTAGTCGCAATTTAATATGTCCAAGAATTTTTAGTCCACACTCGAATCGAAATATTTTTTATTGTCTAAGTACGCCATTTACAAAATTTGTTATATTTGTTTCCTTTCCCATTTGATGTTGTAACTACTTGCAGGTGATTACAGGTGCTAAATCAGGCATCAAATCCTATTTGTTCCAAAAATTAATACAGTTTGATTTGTTGATTAGCTTCTCTGTTATTATAAAAGAAGGTTGTCCGGCTTAGAGCATTAAACTTACATGAACAAGTTTATCATGAACGTTAAAGATTGAAACAATTTTGCGATGTTCCTGCTATTTAAAAAGACCGACAAAAGTAAACTAGAAAACCGTATCCCATTCAGTTGTATGCACTACTTAATTCTATCTGATTGGTTAATGACTTTAGCATAACGTTTAGGTTTGCAAGAATCTATTGGGTTAAATTTAACGCGTTTCAGCCTTCCCTTAACTGAATTGTATCTACTATTGGTGGAATATATCTTCGAAATCGTATTTGATTTCGCCTCAGTTAATTTGCAAGAAATGCTTGAAAATATCTAGGTGGATATTCATATTCATATTGCAGTACTTAAATTCAATTATTAAAATATTTAGGCAGGCTTAAAGATATGTATAGCCCAGTACAAATCACACTCGCTGGACCTGGTTCATTAATAAGTCAAAAATTAATAAAACTTGTAATGGCATATTGCACGTCCAAAGGTCTTTGCTAAGCACATGCCCAATATAGTTGCGCTCCTGACCTACGTTGGCCTGCAAATACCCAAAAACTGTAAAATGTCCCTAGTTATTAGCGTTATTAACCAGCCATAACAAGTACAAATCAATATGGAACGAGTATAAACTGTTGGCTTATTAAATATTACAGTTTTTATGATACATCAAATTATATCTGTTATAAAATTTTAAATATTTATGTCTTGTGTAGGCATAGTTTTCCGCTTTAAACATGTATAATCTTGTCCGACACATGAATTTTGCCGATACACCTCTGTGCATGTGAAATTATATTAGAATTTAGCTTTTTAATATAATGCATTAGTTAGAATTTCAAATTCAAATTTAATATTGCTTTTCTAAATCATATTTTTATTATAACTACCTACTAAAATGATTTATAGAGCTTTTAATCAATTTTAATGCTATTTAAACTGTTGTCAGTCCTTAACTGTGAAGTGTTCTACAGTGTGAAGTAAATTAAGTCATCAATGTTTCTAAAATTTGTTAATTTCGTTATTAAAGGCTAGTTTTATTTCTAAAATGAAAACGGTTCTTTTTGTTGTGCAATTTCAGATTGTTCACATCTTTCTGTCATAAGAAAAGAAAAATCACTCGGAATTATAATTTTATTAAAATCGATCAAATCGGGATGGTTTTTTTGCCACCTAAAATTATCCGGCTTAGTATAGCTCACACTGTATATCTAAAAAGTAATTCTGCGAACACGTTCGTTTCTATTTAATTTTCAAACAAAGTTACCGACTGGGATCATTAATGATAAGTACTACACTTGAAATCTATTTCCAAATATGTGATACTTCTAATAAACTTTACTGCTTTGACCGACTTACATATCGTTCTCTTACCTGTAAATTGCAGACTATTTATGTTAGTAACTTATAAGATCTTACCGCAATTATACTATATACATACCTATGCATAAACACTTGTACAATTATTTTAGATATTTCAAGAATGGCAAGTTGTAAGTTGCTACAACTGTAGTGCAATGCATCACTTTTATAATCTTATTAAGGCTGTGATTGCAGGACTAATGTGTATATAATTATCAAATATTTAATGGGAATCTCTTATGTTTGGTGTTCGAAGAAAAATTTCTGTTTGCGATTCGATTTGCAAAAAAACATTTAGGCCATATATAAGGTGCCCTACGTATTATCTTACTTACATCAGTATAAGATAAAAATATACTCCTGTAGGTCACTGTATATAAATCATAATTTTGCAAATAATTTCAAACAGAAATTTTTTATATGTGGCCGTGTATAGGTAATTAAGCCTCATCGTTTATATTTAAACATTTATTCAAACGATAATTCTGTGTGTCAGCCTAAGTTGTACAGTTTCTCGTTTAATGTGTTGTTAAAAAGGTATGTATTGTTCCCAATTCAGCTTTAATTTCACAGTTTGAAATTCTTCAGCTTTAGCAAAGCAGATTGCTGTCGTTTTCGATAACTGTATTGAAAATGGCTTAAAAGGCCGAATTGGGATTTTTGTATTAATATTTGTTTCAATAATGTTCTCTAAGCTTATTGAAGTTGTTCTTGGAACGAAAGCAAGAAACTGCAATAAAGTATAATAAAAACTTCAGTGTTTTATTGGAATGTCTTATTGGAAATATTGACTGAATAATGAATATTGAGTTCCTATGTATTCATTTTAAATGATATGGGTGATATTCAGATATTTTTAAACGCTTGTTTAAATAATATGTTCTTCAAAGGTTATTGCCATGTGTAGTTAGAAAATATTTCATGAAAGTGCATGTATCTCCGTCAAAGGGATCAACTTAAAATTGTATTATTTATGATATTCGATTTACAATAACTACTATAACGACTTTATAAATCTTCAAGATGTAGTAAATGCCAATTATTGTAATATTTGTTATTTAAAGGGTCCACCAAGTGATCATCCTATCTGTCCCAAGCTGATATTTCAGCAGATTTTTAAGATAGAAAAATGAAATCGATATAGGTAAATCTTAGTTAGAAGTCTACAATTCTGAATATGAAGTACTATTTATCACTCCTAGTTTTATTGGAAGTAAAGTTTTTTGTTTTTCAAATATATTGGAATAGGTAGGTTTCTTTAGCTCATTAAATAGCGATTTTTTCTTTTCAAGTATATGAACGTTGCTACAAGCATTTGTTCCCATCGCTTATTTATAAAACTGACAAAATTAAAATCTGGATGAAATTAGCTATGAGAAGTTGCTACGAAAAAGGGGGAATTACCGAGGTAGCTCTCGGGAACACGCCGCCGACTGCCAGTGGAAAGGTCAGGGTTCTTGTAATAAGCTGTAAAAGAACTGAATGGGCGCTAATCAGTTACCAATTCCCTGAAAATACTTCAAAACACATAAACCAAATAAAGGACTCTCAAATCGTTCGCAAAGATTCGGTATCACGACAACTCAATTGTCTTAATATTCAAAAAGCAACGCGATAGTTAAACTTTAAATCAAAAAGAAAGCAAAACGTAAATTAACTATTACAAAATGGTGTTAATACAAATTGACAGTGAATAAAAGTAAAATTGAAATGAAAAATGAAGAAACCCTACCTAGAGGTAATATTATACAATAATTGTTTATTAGCCCATGCGGCGACCTAAACTTACGGGGTAAGTATTACAGCAACGTACCGGTTAACTACAACAATTCGTACATCTTCTATATGGAGGTAATTGCAACAAATCTGCCTTACAGGTTAATCAGCGTAGTACATCACTATGTAGGACATAACTAAAGTCTTCTTGGTTGCATTAAACAGCACGTCACAAACAAAGAACGGAACCCCAAAACCATGTATCTACAGCAAACCATAAAATTAATGCTGTCCTCAAATTATCTTCCAATAACCGGCCTCAAAATTGTATAACCAAAAATAATGGCCGCAAAGCCATCCAACCACAAACAACTGGTCGTAGAGTTCTCTAACCTCAAATAACTGGCCGTAAATTGTATAACCAAAAATAACTGATATATTGAGATGATATAACATTTTAAAGAAGGATAATTTGAAATAATATCGTTTTATTAAATATAGAAATAAAGATCGCTTTCAGAATGCAAATTTAATCATTATGTATTGTTTGTAAAATAAATTGTTTAGTATAATTTATTAGTATTATTGTATATTGTTATATTGTTGTCGTAGTTATAGTTAAACGTATGAATGTTATTTCATGGATGAAGAGATTTTGAAAGCACCTGGGAGACGAAATAATTGAAAGATAAAAATAAATAGAGAATTGTTTTTCTGATTTGATAGTAAAAGGAGGTACGAATAATCGCTCTCCGAAAATTTATATAAATTCAATTAAAATTTGAATGTATAAGATCAGAAGTTACTCATAAACAAGATATTTAAAAGAGATATAAATAATTTAAGAAAATTAAATAACATATAATTATAAATTAAATAAAATGGAACTTGAATGGTAAATCAAATATAATGGTTAATGGACTAACAAGTTAAATGGAAATAAGTAGTATTTGGAAGTAAAGATAAAATACAAATCGATATGAAGAATAGTTAATGGACCTGGAAGTTTTAAACTGGAACTGAAGTATCATTGGGAAATTAAGTGAATATGTGTGAGTGATTTAACTTTAAGGTAGTTTAATTAACACATTGTAATAAATTTGTATTTTGAAAGTTGTTGATCTTTAATCTAGTTTTTCCAAATTTAATAAATCGAACCCTGGGAACGATTCTGAGATAGGAGTATCTCTTTTAAATTGATAACGAAAACAGAATTTCTAATTTTAAAGCTGGTGCACGTATTTTGATTTTGATAACTAACTTAATTTTAAAATTGTGGGGAATTAAATAATTTGGGGAAAAGATTATTGTGACAACCCATCAAGAACACATTTATAATTTATACAAACAGTAGGGGTCATCTCAATGTGTTACATTTGGTGGTAACTATTTCATTGCATTAAATGATAGAGCTGTAAAACTAGAATTAGATAACAGATATGCCTGGCAAATCATAAAGAAACTTAAAAGAAAAAAACAAAATATTGAACCTAGTGCTTCCAACATACTCCAAGCAAATTCCAAAATCACTATAATTCGCTATGAACTAGAAATGAAGGTGAATTAACAGAAACAGGAGATATAAATAATCAACCGCGAATACCCAAACCATCTCCTTAAGTTACATAAGTTGTTTAATTTCAGATACATGTTAAAATGCCATTCTCTAGTAATACAGAAAAAACCTAGCGTAGAAAAGCTATCAGAATTACTGTATACATAACATGCACGCATAAGAATCTAGCAGAGCTGCGAAAAGACGAAAAAATTATACGCCACACCCCCTAAATAAAAGAAAAAGGGACGTACAGAATAGTAATTAGAAATTTAGATAACTTCATACCAACTGAGGATATCAAAAAAGATCTAGAATAACACACGCACATACGTATAATGTACGTTTTACAACCTCGGCCATATAGTAAAGCCAGACGCCTTCTTCTAGACATTTGGCTTCCATTTCCTCATTTACCTCTTCTTTTCAGCTTCGTCGAGATCTACTCGGTTTTCGACGTTTGGGTGGCATCTATTTCTATACCTTTTTTGGCCATCTGTTATTCATCGTTCTTTCTACATGTCCGTTTGTCCGTACCGTTTCTGTGATGTTAATTATGATATTATCGACTTCAATTTTTTGTCGTCTCGTTTTATTTTGCCCGTATCTATTTTATTTTGGGTGAGACACAGCTTTGTCTCCATTAATACATTTCGAGGGCCGTTAGACGTTTTTTGTTTCGATGATTAATGTCCCATTATCTCTGATCTACACGTTATTATACTTTCAGTTGTGGTCTTCCCTATTGTCTTTTTAGCATTATAATGACGCATTTGCCTTGACATAGTTTGAAATTTATGTTTGTTAGTAGGGTAGAAAACATGACTTCAGAGAAACTATGGAGATATATTTAACCAAAATAACCGTAGACCTCCAGTAAATACATAATATAGTACAATGCATAAAGTCCCAAACTTACGGTCTTTTCAAAGGTTGTTATACCAAACCCTTTAATTGGGTAAAATATATTGAACGACATGACTAAAAAGTATGCAAGGAACCTAAGAGTACTTCAATGTGTGTGACACGGAAAACACCACTGTGCAAACTACAAGGGTTGTACTGTCTGTAAAAATCTAGCAACAACAAGAAACCGACCTAGAAGAGTTAATCTTAAAAATCAACTCCAACAAATTAATCCGAATAGGGATATACAAAATGGCCTTTATTTCCCAAATAAAGGTTCACCATACAATATTTTCCTCTTTATAACAACCAACCAAATATGCCCAAATCGCAAAAAAACATAACAACTAATCACATTTCTCAATGAATTCGAAGCTATCATTTTTCAATTAATAAATCAGAACGGTATAGTACTAAACTAAACAGTTAGTGAAAAACCAAATGCATAGCGGCTAATATTCTTAGAATTATAACTTGCAATGCCAACGGATTGCTTAACTACAAGCAAGAAATCATAAGATTTTTGAGCCAGGATCACAATTCAGTGGTAATTATCTAGAAATAATCTCCCATTATAAGTTATCCAAATACCAAACAGCAAAATCCGAGCAAAATGTGTCGAAGTAAAAACTTTACCCTAATACTTTTAGATCACTGTTTTGTAAAGCCAAGACACAAAATATCATCGGATAAATATACAAGCTTTTAAAATCCTTGGTTTATGGTAGAAGTGACTGGAATATTGAATTGGTCCCTGTGGACTATGATCAAAAGCTACCTTACTAGTAAAATGGTCACATACCGGCCAACAGCCCTATAATTATGTTTTTTATAAGACAGTTAAATCGATTTTTTTATGTAAGCTTTTGTTTTTGAGTTACGACATAAACATATTTGTTTTTAAAAACCATAGTTGGCTATGACTTTTTAAAAAAGGTCTTTTTCTGGTCTTTCTAATGATATAACATAGTTATTTTGAAAAACTAAAGAGATACTGCTGTTTAATAATTACTACTAATAATTATTTGACATAATAGGTATGGTTTCACTTTTATGTATTTTATTTTTTTTTTAATGTCTTTAACGTGTTCAGCACCCTGAAAAACATGTAAAATGACACCTCGCATGCCCATGCAGTGCCTTTTCAATAGGGGGAAGGGGGGCACATTGGGCCACTTTTTTTTTAATGCTGTAAAATTGTTACCTTTTGAGGATTTATTACTAATTTTTGTCCATTTCATATTTGGATATTTAGAAACTAGATGTCGTTGACAAAATGGGAATAGAATGGCACATTTAATCAAAAATAAAATTTATCCGACTTGCAGCTTTTGCCCAATGTGCCCCCCTCTGGGGGGTAGTTTGGTCCACCACAAGGAGCAGTTTGGTCAGGTAGGTATACTTGGTTAAAAAAACTAAAATAAGAATGAAAACACTTTAATAATAAACGTACAAACTTAAAAACGTAAAGAAAAACTAAACCCAAACACTGTTTTCTCAAAAGTTGCAACTCAAAAACATAGAAACTTAAAATTAAACTTTTACAGCTTGTGCAGTATTCTACAAAAGGGTATAAACAAGTTACTTAACATTGTATTTTGAAAGATCAATTTCAAAATAAATAAAGTTGAGAAGCAGCTCTTGATGTGCTTCCAACACGTAGGGGTGTGGGCAGTATTAAAATAATGTCACTTCTATCCACAGTTGAAATGTCTTTGGTGTCTGGTTCTACAAATTTATTGCTTTCTTTCTTTCTAAAATAAACAACCTCAAACTCTGAATCATTTGGAAACATCTTTTCAATTCTAGCAACATAATAGAATTTGGACGCCTTTGTGCCAAATAATATTAAAACAAAGTCATTTACTTCTAGCTTGTCACTATCACATAGCTCCTGAGAGACTTCATCGCTGATATCTATATCTGAATCTCCATAATCTATTTCATCACTTGACTCTGAACTTGATGAAGATGCTGCTTGTGACCGTTTTCTTTTAGGAATCCTTTTAACCTGCGCTTTTTTTATTAAATTGTTTAGTTCCACACGTTGGCTCAAATTCATCTTGACACCTTCTTTTTTTTTTCAATTTAATTTCTCTGGCTTTAACTAATTCTTCAGTCCTCTCCTTTTCTGGTGTAGATGTGTATATTCTTGATTTTCCTTTTCTTCAATCAATTTTTTTACTCGGTAAAATAATCTTTTTTAAAGGGCTAAGGCTTTTAGGCGTCAAAACATCTGGTTTAGACTTAGAGGTGTTTGCTTCCTCTGAAGTGCTAGGTTCAGCTTCTATAATTTCTTCGGAATCAGTATTATGATTTTGTGATTTTTCTTGGGCCCTCTCCAATGGTACAAAATCGCTGTCTGAAAATGCCAGTTTGTTAAATGGGCAAATTCCTGGCTTTTGGAACCCTTTCATTATGTTTTCTGCCGTAAACGTTTTGTGAAAAGGTGCAGATATTAATTTAGCAATGTTTAATATTGATATCTTTTTGTTGCTGTTTTCGGGATTTACCATCCACTCATTAAAACTGATATTGCAAGCTGATTTAAATGGGCCAAACACGGTCCGGTCTAGAGGTTGTAAGCGGTGTGAAGTGTGAAGTGGAAATGAAAGCATAACAATCTCATTTTCCCTGCAAAATTTTATTGCATCCAAACTTGCATGACTTTCATGGTTATCTATTAACAACAAGATTCGTGACTCATTTGAACAGTTTGTGTGATCTTGAATGTGATGAAGAACTTCTAAAAACAAGGTTGATGTCATCCATCCGCTTTTGCTCACTAAACCCAAAGTACCTGGAGGTGCTCCATCTATAAAGTGTGAGAGATATTTTTGCCTAGGAAATACTAAACATGGAGGTAGGTACTTTCCACTAGCACTTATAATACCAACCACAGTAACTAAGCTGTCCCTCTCAGCTGAGGATATCTGACCAACTTGTGGTTTGCCCTTTTCTGCAACGATTTTCGTGGATGGAAGAACAGTGGTCACACCACTTTCGTCTAGATTAAAAATGTTGTTAGGCAAAAATTTGTACTTTTTAAGGACTTCCTCTAAGTTTAAGTAGAACTCTGCGACACTCTCTTTATTAAATCCAGCAATACGTGCCATACTGGTATTCTCTGGTTTTCGAAGGCTTAAAGATGGATTTCGACGCATAAATGACTTCATCCACTCTTTTCCTGCCATACATGCATTATTCCATGAATGTGGATATCGACATTGAGCTGGGCAAGTTTTCTTATATTTTTATATGTCAGGCCATGCTGCAGTTCAGAAGCTTTTTTGATATAATTAACCAGCATCTCTTCCTGTTTGCCAGAAAAAACTTGTTGTGAAGCATATTTTGATTTTATTCCGTTTGTTGGTGGTGGTGATTCATCACCAGAACTGCTCTCATGCCCTGAGTCATCGATTGAAGTTGCTGATGGATCATTCAATTTCTTTTTAATTCGGTGTTGTAATGTCGACCTTTTCACTCCATAGGTTTGACAGGCCATTCTCTGAGACATTCTACGAGATATTACTGCTTTAACCGCATCTTTTATGGCTTCTTCGCTAATGTTGGCCCTCTCTGTCTTTCTCTTGTAAGCGCGCACCATTTTGGAACCAATTATATTCTATCTGCAATAAAGAATATACATAAATTGCAGTAGCCACAATAACGGAGCAGAATGGGCCATGGCCCAAACTGCCCCTATAGTGGGTGGCCGTATCTGCCCCAGGGTCACCTGAACGAATAAAATATCGCCACAAAATTAATTGATCATTTTTAGGTTAAGTGTACTGCACAAGTTTGTCTACAAATATGTGTAAAATTTAACCTTGCTGAAAGATATATCTAACAAATATTCTTACAGTACCTACCTTTGGAATTAAAAATGGTAAATATTATTGCAAAATCACATAAAACATCACTTTTTATGTAAAAACTAGCCTGTGCATCTAACTAAATCTGTTTGGTGTGCAACATGTGGGGATCGGTGTTGCCAACATCTGTGAATTATTTCAAAATTTTCCCATCACTATTTTGCGGGAATGACATACAGAAGCATTCTCAGCAAATGGACTACTAGGAAATTACTTAATTCTTCGGCTTCTTTATAATAATTAGCATTCGTATTACAATAGAATCTAACTTTGACTTTTTATCTGATCGTCCTCGATATCATCCTCGATCGCCGACCATTACTAGCATGAGCACTGTATAAACCGCTTTTTCCTAAGTTAACTCATTGCAACAAATTCTAAAATTAGCAAACATCAATCTTAAGCTACTTACAACTAAAATCTCCCGATAATCTGGACAAAGCAACACAAAACTTCACTATAATAGTACAACAAGCACTCTGACACGCGAAGCCCAAGATAATACCTTTGAACAATACTACCTTACCTATTTTTAGATGATTACACGATGTAAATGCAACAAAAAAGCTTAGAAATCAGCCCAATCCGTAATACTAATGGTAAAGGGCGTGCTCTGTCAAAAAGTTTACTGCCCAGAACAGGTAAAGTATTTAAACCACTTCTACTAAATACGAAGAGCATGAGTTGTAAATGCTCCTACTCAACTACCATTTCGATTTCTGAGAAAGCCACTCTGCAGTTCGATAGATTCGTAGGATAATCAACAAAATCACTGAGAATTTGAAAAAACAAGAAATTCTGCGATGCAGTATTTCTTGGTATCTCCCAGACATTCAAAAACGCATGTTCAAATTAAGCAGAATAGAACCGTATTTTCAAAATGGGCATTTCTCGAAAACGGGATTTAAATTTAAAGAAGTAATAAGTGGCATAAACGAATAGACGGGCGTTTAAATGGTATATATATATGGGGAGTCCCGTTCCAATTTTGTTGACAATGTGGCTGGGTTATGAAACACATTTTTATTTAAAAATATCGTAATAACGTATCTCAGGGTTTTCTTTAGAGATGTTTAAACACCGAGATACTCTGGTGGTAGTAAAATTGCAAATATACCCCCGGTATACCGGGTGTTTAAAAAATATGTTCGGATATTTTACCCAAATAAATGTTGCTTGTTATTTCAATAAGTTTCTCGCCCATTAAAACTAATAGCCGTGTAAATAAAACATTTTAATTACAAATAATTAAAGTAGATGTTCTACATGTCCTCCTTCCATTTGTACACATCCTTCGAATCTCCGTAAAAATGAACGAACGCCACACTCTTTCAAAGATTCTCGGATTTATACGAACAGTCTGGCAAGCATGTTCTATTCGTTCCCGCAATTCGTTTAAATTATTCACAGGGCTTGAATAAACTAACGATTTTAAATACCCCTAAATACAAAAGTCGAGTGAAGTGCGGTCAGGAGATCTAGGTAGCCATGCAACTGGACGCCCTCGCCCTATCCACCTGTCCTTGTAATTTTCGTTTAGAAAATTTCTGACTATGATTGAAAAATGTACAGAAGCCCCATCGTGCATCAACCACATATACATTCTATGAATGAGGAGTACATCTTCTAACAATAGTGGCAAGACATTACGCAAAAAGTCAAGGTACAATTGGCCAGTCAAATGGATCGGAAGAAAATAAGGTCCTATCAGATGGTCTCCAAAACACACCAAGCCAAACTTTGATTTAATAGTATGAGGGTTTTCATCTGCGCAAGCATGGCTGTTGTGGTAATTAAAAATACCATTTCTTGTGAAAGACATGATTATAAAAACAGCTGAAGAGGTATGTGGAACTACGAAGCAAAATAAAAGTAAAAGACAAACGCCATGGTGGAATAAAAAAGTTGAAGAAGAAATTAAGAAAAAAAAGATTCTATGGAAAAAAAAATTAAGTAAGAAGACCCAAGAAAATGAACAGATGTATAAAGAGCAACGAAACAAAGCTAAACAGATTGTAATAGAGGCAAAAAGGAAAGTTGGAAAGAATTTGGAAAAACTTTAGAAACAAACAGTAAAGAAAATGTTAAGTTGTCTTATAAAACAGTTAAAAACCTAAGACACAAAAAAGAACCAACTTTGAAACAAATTAGAAGTAAGACAGGAGAGATACTAACAGATGAAGAAGAAATTATGGAGCGATGGAAGGAGCACTTTGAAGAATTACTTGACGTTAAAGGAAATGAGGGAAGAGACAACGATAGAAGACAACAACAAGAAAATATTAGTCCGGATGAGAGTGGAGAAAAAAGCGAAAATGAGGAATACGGACGAGAATATATAACAGACGATGAAGTAAAAAATGCCCTAGGAAAACTGAAACTAGGAAAAGCTCCAGGAGATGACGAAATATACCCAGAAATGCTAAAATTTGAAAGTGAAACGGCGATATTCGAACTAACTAACATATTTAATAAAGTATGGGAAGAGGAGAAGATGCCCAAAGACTGGAAAAGAGCAGTTATACCTACTACCCATATACAAAAAAGGAGATCCTAAACAATGCGAGAATTACAGGGGAATATCCCTTTTATGTGTGGCTTCCAAGGTATATGAAATAATACTAGAGAAAAGATTAAGAGATATAACTGAGCAGCAACTAAAAGACCAACAAAGTGGCTTCCGAAAAGAACATGGAGTACAAGATCATATATTTACGCTCCAGCAAATTACGGAGAAGGCGATAGCAAAAAACAGAAAGGTATATCTCTGTTTTGTAGACATTAAAAAGGCATTCGACAAGATTAAAAGCGAAGAGATTTGGAAAAGCCTTAGAAGAAAAGGAGTTAACAAAAAATTAATATCAGCGATCCAGTGCATCTACGAACATACAACAAATATAGTTCGAACAAACAACAGGAGATCGAAACCTTTTAGAATAGTTGAAGGAGTAAGGTAAGGGGGGGGGTTCTTAGCCCATTATTATTTATATGTGCAATTGATAAGATAATTAAAGAAAGTATTAAGAAAACGAATGACTACAAGGTGGGATGGTGCAACATGAGGGAAGTTATGATAGAAATGTGCATCTTTGCAGATGATCTGGTCCTGATGGCGGAAAACAAAGAACAATTAGAAAAAAATCTGGAAATCTGGAACAATGAATCGAACAAATATGAGCTAGAACATAGAGAAAACTAAAACATTGGCGGTTACGACGCAAGAAGAAGCATTACAAATTAAAGTAGATGATAAACAGATAGAGCAAGTTGAAAACTACAAATACCTAGGAAGAATAATTAACCAACAAGGTACGATTGAAGATGAATTAAATAATAGGATGAAATCAGCTGGAAAACTGTTCTATTTATTGAACAATAGCTTTCTAAAACATAGAGAAATTAGTAGAAGAACAAAAACCACGGTGTGCAAGACGATATATGTGCCAATACTTACGTACGGGTGTGAAAGCTGGGTTCTGAATAAGAAACAAAAGAGTCGCCTTCAAGCATGCGAGATAAAATTTCTGCGTAGAATACTAGGTGTTAGAAGAATAGATCAAATTCGGAATTCAGATATAAGGAAACAACTAAACACAACGCCACTCCTCGAAAAAATAGAAGAGCAGAAACTAAGGTGGTTTGGACACATGAGTCGTATGAACGATAGCCGACAAGTTAAGAAAGTGTGGGAAGCCAGGACGACCGATAAAAACAAGAGAGGACGACCTAAACAAACATGGAACCAAAGTGTAAAGGAGATACTAGATAAGAAAGGGCTAACATGGGCAGAAAGCAAAGCAATGGCAGAAGACAGAAAGAAGTGGCGCAGTTTTATCCAAACCACTGCAGAAATGTGAGAAAAGACATCCTCAACACCCCAGGGTACAAAGAGGACAGGATTATGTATGTATGTATGTATGTATTCTTGTGAAACCAGCTTCGTCCATAAATAAGACTTTAGTAACAAAGTTTGCGCTTTCCGCAACTCTTGTCAGTACCCATCGGCAAAACATCAGACGTGCAGCATAATCAGGCACAGTAAGAGCATTAATATTGGTTTCGGCAGAAAGCCTTCTAGTACTGGTACCTGGATTTTCTTCAATCCTCCTTAAAATGTTAAGTTCCGTCGCAGGAGTAGAAACTGATCTAGGCCGACCAGCACCAACGTTTCTTGCAACAGCGAGCGTCCTAGCGAAAACCTGTTTTTTAGATTTCGACCTGTCAATTATGGAAAAAACGAGAAAGTTCTGCCACTGTTATTCAAATACATAGGTTCCACTCCAATCAAGCTATTTAAAAGAAAAAAATTGGGTATTTGTAAATTGATAAAACAATATTTACAAAAAATTGTGATTTTAAATTTTTTTAAATAAATGCTTAAAATTTTGCACATGGGCCTAGAATGAAATTCTAAGCAACTTTTTCTGATAATTTTCTTGGATATCTTGTCATCTAACCCCACTTTTTGCGACTTCACAGTAATGTTTTTAAATTTGCCGCCATGTCAGTGGCCACGTGACATACCTCAAATTCGATTTTTAGGTTCTCGGAGATGCAGAAACCACCCACCATAGGTTTTTTTCGATACTCTAATAATAAAAATGTTTCCCATATATTGCGAACTTTTTGCCGGTCACTGTACCGGGACATATCAGCATACTCATTAAAAGTGAAATCCATTCTTTAAGTAAACCAAACAAGATAACAAAAAAAGTAATACGAAAAACAGGGATGACGCAAAATTAGAACAAACCAGTAAACAAGATAACGAATAAAACACAAAAACGCAAAACTTAGAGATGACACGAAGTTACAAAGCCTAATTACAAACAGTTTTGTCAACGTCAAACTTTGACAATACGAGGACTTTTGGCAGTTAGCGGTACAGTGTTGTCATACTTTTTTTTTAACGGACAGACCTAAATGAATAAATGTTAAGATTAAAATTTCAGGGTTGAGAGACAATTATATGCAAAAATTATTTTTATAACTTTCTTTTATTTCAACTTGTAATCTTTTATTCAACAGATCATTAAATAATAATGCTTATTTCAAAACTAAACATTGAGACTTTAAGGACCTCGTGAAGACAGGGGAAGCATGTTACATCATTCTAGTATTAAGGTTTACGAATTGTACAAGGAATATCGCTACCTGGAGCTTTTGCGCCAATATGTATACACCCTGTATAACAATAATTATAACAAAAAAAGTAATACGAAAAACAGGGATGACGCAAAATTAGAACAAACCAGTAAACAAGATAACGAATAAAACACAAAAACGCAAAACTTAGAGATGACACGAAGTTACAAAGCGTAATTACAAACAGTTTTGTCAACGTCAAACTTTGACAATACGAGGACTTTTGGCAGTTAGCGGTACAGTGTTGTCATACTTTTTTTTTAACGGACAGACCTAAATGAATAAATAATAATAATATAATAATAATAATAAATGGTCTTTATTTTCCAACGTATAGAGATAAACAGTTACATAATATAATAATTACAGCAGGATTTAAACAAATACACAAATACAGTTGGAAAAATGCCGAAGATCAGATGGCCTATCCATAGGGGATAGGCCTCTGTTTTTCATCTTAAGCATTGTATTACAGCATAATGCACCGGCACTAAAACAAACAAAAAAATAAAAAAATAAAGAAACAGAAAGAGAAAAAGTAGTCTGGATAAGTAGTCTGGATAAGTATCTCTAGATCAGCAGCACAGTTTATAGATTTAAAAGGTATCTTTTGTATTTATATTTGAAGGCGGGGAGTTGTGTATTTCTTATTTCCTGGGTTATTGAGTTATAGAGTTTTGTAATTTGGTATGAGAATGATCGTTTAAATGTCTCGGTTCGATGAGAAGGTGGAGTGAGTGTGCCTTTGAAACGGATATTTACATTATGTATGTCTGTCCGGTAAGTTATTTTTTTACTTAGATGTTAAGATTAAAATTTCAGGGTTGAGAGACAATTATATGCAAAAATTATTTTTATAACTTTCTTTTATTTCAACTTGTAATCTTTTATTCAACAGATCATTAAATAATAATGCTTATTTCAAAACTAAACATTGAGACTTTAAGGACCTCGTGAAGACAGGGGAAGCATGTTACATCATTCTAGTATTAAGGTTTAAGAATTGTACAAGGAATATCGCTACCTGGAGCTTTTGCGCCAATATGTATACACCGTGTATAACAATAATTAGAACAACTTAATTTTTCTATGCAGATTTATTACATCTTTTACTAATCTCTATTTTCCTATCTTCCCTATCTAAACTACTCACAAGAATTAAGGGGTCAAAATTTCAAATGCTTGAAGTTTTTTTTAGGGCCGATGGCATTTTAATGAAGCTTCCTCCAGCTTGAATTACGGCATTACACCTACGTGGCATACTGCAAATCAGTCTGCGTATGTTTTCCTGGGGAATACGTCGCCATTCTTCAATGAGAGCTTGTTCCAGTTCTGCCAGCGTATCTGGTGGGTGTAGACGCTTGCGAATACGTTGTCCGAGTTGATCTCATAAATGCTCTATGGGATTTAGGTCAGGACTGAGTGCTGGCCATTCCATAGTGGCTATGTTATTCTAGCCAAGATACTCAGTAACTATACTCTAGCCGTGTGGTTATCCTGCATAAATAAAAAATCTTCTCCCACGGCAAGTGCCTGAGGCAGGACATGTTCTTCAAGGACTTCATTAATGTACCTTTCTGCCGGGAGAGAGCCATTTCTGATGACAACAAGTTCAGTACGGCCGTTTATTGAAATGCCGCCCCATACCATTACTGAACCGCCGCCAAAAGCCACGACTTCCTTAACACATGCCGGTAAAAAACGCTCGTGTGGCCTTCTCCACACCCTAACTCTACCATCATTTGTCCATAACTTGAATCTCGACTCGTCTGAAGACATCACTCGACTCCACTGCCTCAATTGCCAATGTTCATGTTCACGTGCGAAGAACATCCTCCTTCGTTGATGATTTTTGGTCAACTTTGGCTTCTTTGCTGGGCGTCTAGATCTCAAATCGACTTCCCGAAGTCGATTTCTTACCGTTTGGGCGCTTATCTGAACTTGCCTGGCTCTGGAAAGGCCGATTTGAAGACTACGAGCGGTTTTCGAGCGGCTGCGAAGGGCTTGAAGTCTCAAAAATCGGTCGTCTAGTAGGCTCGTTGCTCTGTGGCGACCCTGTCCAGGCCTCTTGGTGACAAGACCAGTCTGTTGGTGCCTCTGCCAGAGCCCCCACACCACAGACTGGCTTGCATTGAGTTTTTGAGCAACACTTCGCTGCACTCTACGTTCTTGTAGTAAGGTAACTGCTCTTGAAACTTCTACTGGATTCAGGTGTCTTCTCATTGCTCGTTTGACCACGTGACACCAATATTTTGTGGTTGTATTAAAAAACCGAGCCAAAGATCCCCAGGGGATAATGAAGAAGACAAGCTGAGAGAGAAACTAGTAAAAATTACCAAAGCAAATACGACAAAAAACTAGTGATACAAGATAAAGGATTGAATAGGGTAACGACTAAGGCGAGGAATAAGGAAAAAATGAATATAAATATAGCAAATGACACAAAAATAGAAAGAATCAGCTTAGAAATAATAGAAAAAACACAAAAAAATAAAAATAATAACACCAAAAACAAAAATAACAACAGAAATAAAAATAAAAGAAACATAATCAAAATTAGTACATGGAATATAAAAACAATGTTGAAAACGGGCAAAATGGAGACAATAGTAATGGAACTGGGTAGATATTGAATAAACATAGCGGCATTACAAGAACTTAGGTGGAAAGGACATGGAAGGATAGACAAAAGGAAATACACCCTACTGTACTCAGGAAGCGACAAACAAGGATTACATGGAGTAGGATTCATAATAATGGAAAGACTAAAAGACTGCGTAATTGACTTCAAACCAATAAGTGAGAGAATGGCTTATCTGAGAATAGAAGCAAAACCTTTTAACATATCACTTTTAAACGTTTATGCAGTAACGGAGGTAGCGGACGACGAAGAAAAAGAAATATTATATGAGAAAATAGAGGAAGAGATTGATACAATCCCAAAAGAAGACATAATAATAGCATTGGGAGATTTTAATGCACGGATAGGTAAAGAGGAAAATATCAAACAAGTAGCAGGTTCACGAAAAAACCAATAATAATGGAAAAAGATTGTGCAATTTAGCAATAAGGACAAACATGATTATAAACAGCACTAAACACAAACATCCAGACAGACATAAAATAACATGGAAATCACCGGATCAGAAAACACACACACAAATAGATCATGTATTAGTTAACAAGAGAAAACAATCAACAGTAAGGGATGTGCGCACATATAGAGGAGCATGCGCTGACACTGATCATTTTATGGTAACAGCAACATTAAAACAAAAAGTAAAAAAACAGAACAGGAATAAAAATATAAGACATAAGTGGGATGTAGAAAAATTAAATAATGAAAACACCAAAAAGAAATATGTTGAAAAAATAGAAGAACAACTAAAAGGATATAACATAAATGATAATGAAATAGAAACACAATGGACAAGAATAAAAGAATGTATAAATAGTGTAGCGGAAACCCAAATAGGAAGGGAAGTAAATCGAACTGAACCAGGATGGTATGACAATAAGTGTAAAGAAATAGTCAAAAAGAAAATAGAAGCTAGATTAAAATGGATTAGATTAAACAGAGAAGAAGATAGAAAAGAGTATGAAAGGTTAAGAAAGGAAGCAAAGAGAATCAACCGTAAAACGAAAAGAGAATGGATGGAAAATAAAATAAAACAAATAGAAGATAACAGACTTAAAAATACAAAAAGCTATTATTAAAGGATCAATGAACAAAGCAAAGTATACACGGGGAAGGCCACTGGAATCAAGGATGAAGACGGGAAATTGGTTGAAAACGACATTCAATACATGGAGACGTGGAAGAAATACTTTAAAGGATTATTGACAGACACGGAGACGTCTGAGACAGAGAATGAGATTGAAACAGCAGAACAAGATATGATAAACGAAACACCAACGAAAGAAGAAATAAAAGAAATTATTATTAAAAGCCATAATGGTAAAGCTCCAGGGAAAGATGGCATAAATATAGAACTTATAAAATATGGTGGGGAAGAATTACACGAAAAAATTTACATAATGATAAAAAGAATATGGAAAGAAGAAAGAATACCTGTAGAATGGGAAGTTGGACAAATGATTACAGTACATAAGAAAGGAGACCAACAAGTATGCAGAACTATAGAGGACTGACATTATTGAATACCACATATAAAATCGTGACGTCACTAATACAAAAAAGATTAATGGACACCACAAGGAATTTAGTCGGCCAATACCAATGTGGCTTTACTAAAGGAAGATCAACGATAGACGCGATTCACATAATAAAGCAGATAACAGAAAAAGCACATGAGTACCAAATAGAAATGGAACTTCTGTTCATAGACTTTAAGAGAGCATTTGACTCCATCCAAAGAATGAAGTTAATGAAGGCTCTAAAAGAACTAGGAATAAGTACTAAAATGAGAAGGCTAATACAGATGACAATGAGAAGAACAACGACAAGTGTGATAACGCAAAAAGGAGAAACGGAAGAATTCGAAACAAATAAAGGAGTGCGACAAGGGGACTCTCTGTCCACGACGCTATTTAACTTAGCACTGGAATATGTACCGAGAAGAATTTACAAGGGCAGAGTAAGGACAAGGGGACAGGGGGCACCCAAATCATTGCCTACGCGGATGACGTGGTACTGGTGGCGAAAAACCGCACAGTGATGAAAGAGATGCTAAAAGAAGTAGTACAGGAAGGAGAAAAAATGGGATTAAGAATTAATGAAGAAAAGACAAAAATAATGAAAATCGGTAGACACCCACAAACAGAAAAACAAAATATTAGGATGGAGGGATACGAATTTGAAATGGTGAATAAATTTAAATATCTGTGAGTAATGTTATCAAGTGACGGAAATAGAGATATAGAAATTGAAGAAAGAATAATGACAGGCAACAGAGCATTCCAAGCGAACAAAAAGATGCTAAGAAGTAAAATACTCGGGAGGAAAACAAAAATAAACATATATACAACAATAATAAGGCCAACAATATTGTATGGTACGGAAACAATTACAATGACGAAAAAACAGGAAGAAAACTTTAGAATATTGGAGCGGAAAATATGGAGATCGATACTAGGGCCTGTAAAAGTAGCAGAAAATGAATACAGGAGTAGGATGAACTTCGAGCTGAAACAAGAAATTGAAGAAGATATAGTCAAGAAGATAAAACAACAAAGGGCGAGATGGTTGGGCCACGTTTGGAGAGCTGGTCCAGATAAAACAATATTCTCAATGTTAGAGTGGAATCCCGGTAGTAAGAGAAGAAAGGGGAGACCGAGATCAACATGGATACAAGAGGTGACAGAAGATCTTAGAAAGATAGGAATTAAAGGTTGGAAGACTAAAGTGAAAGATAGAAGACAGTGGAAAGAAATTTGTAAGAAGATAGAATAGTAGAAGGGTACTGATCACACCCGTATAATGATCTAGAAAGCTCCGCACAGGAGCGGCGTTACTCCACTGGGGGTGTATAGCCACTATATATATTAAAAAACCGCCGTCTTGCAGTAGTTAAAATCTTATGCAGATACTCAAATTTTCATAGAAAACAAACTTGTTTATTTACAGTTTCTAAGAAACGCGGAAAACACAAACGAACGCAACAAAACATTGTAGCTGAATACTTGATTAATGGAATATATCAACACTTATCGTCTAGCTGATATCATAAGGAAGATATACCTTCTGAAATAAGTAACCCCTTAATTCCTTTGAGTAGTTTATTTGCTTATTATAGATAATAAATTATAACAGTATTAAATTAGTTTACATATCACTTATTGAGTATCCAAATCAACTTTAATTGCAATTCCATATTCATATCTAACATTTAATAATTTTCAATTCATCTTCAACTTCTGCACCATCAAATATAAACCGGACCAAACCTTTACTCTCAGAAGAACAACAACATGTTTATTTATTTTGATCTCTTTTATAAGAGATAGGTACTATTTTTCTTTCCAGCAAAGTAATAATTAATTATTTAATTATTTTATTCTTTTCTTTTAGGAAAGTACTTACCATTCTCCTTTTCTTAAAATAATATTTCACACTTATATACTATTATATTTTCCTTCCCAAAAGAAATACGTGTTCCTTTTTGAGAAGATAATTTCAATCTTCTTTATTTATCTCTTCTCTTACGTCTCCCTGGTTCTCTGATATTTTTTCTGCAATGAAAATTCTCTTTGCGTTTCCTTGGTAATTATTAAATATTTACTAGGTTTATAGCTAACTTATTTTATAATTACAATACAAAATTCTTAACAATTAAATTCTTCTACCCTAACTATCTAGGCTCTTGTTTTTATTACATTTTTAAATGAACTTATATTTTTATTTATTTAGTATATATGTACAGGCAACAGTAAACTAATATAAGCCCGAATCAATGTACATAAATGTTTCGCATAGTATTATCACAATTAGATATAACAAATCACTGAGTAGGTATTTGATAAACAATATTAATAAGCAATAACAATATGATATTTCACAGTGTATCACAATATTGGTGAACATTATAAACTAATGTCGGTCAAACAACCGATTGAGTATGTTTTTAAAATGAGGGAGGGAGTGAGCCGATACTGCGTCTTGCGAAAGAGAGTTCGAGAGATCGACAGTCCTGTTGGGAAGAAGGTTTTTACTTTGTAGAATTTTGAATTTGGTTTTCTTCAGTTTCATCGTATGACCTCTGAGATGTTGATTATTCGCATATGTGAAGAAATTTGGCAGCTTGGATCTTGTAAGTTTCAATGGCGTCGGCTCGTCGCCTTCTTGATAAAAGACTTGGCAAATTGAGGGCACTCAATCTCTTTTCATACGTCAAGTGTCGCAGGTGTGGTAAAATTCTCGTTGGACGTTTTCTAATAAGTTTATATCCTTGGACAGGTAGGAATTCTAAATGGTTGAACCAAATTCCAAAATAGGTAGAACGTAGGACTTGTATAGCGAGACAAACGAATGATTGTCCAGTGATTTGAAAGCCTTGCGTAAGAGGTATAAGGCTTTGTTCGCCCTTCGGACGGTGATGTAGTTAATATGGGATTCCCATTTCAAGTCGCTGGTCATCAGTATACCCAGATCTTTGATATTAGAGGTGGTAGGAACATCACGGTCGTTAATGAAGTAACTGAATTGAGGATTATTCTTCCCGATGTGCAAAACCATGCATTTGGATTCATTTAACGGAATCAACCCGTGCTGTTCAGGTGGGATGATGTGGGTTCTCACTGCAGACTGGATCAGTACCTTGGCTACAATTCGTTCCATGACCTTGCAAATTATGGATGTTAAGCTTATTGGTCTATAATTTCCTACACTCAGCTTGTCTCCCTTCTTGAAGATACGGGTGATTGTTGCAATTTTCCAGTCTGCAGGTAAAGTGCCAGAGTCAAGGGATTTTCGAAATAAATAGTAAAGTAGTGGTGCACAGTTCTTTAACAATATTGATGGAATACCATCAGGTCCTGGTGCTGAGTTGTGGTCAAGTGAGTGAAGGATCTCAGCAATATCTGATTCTCGAAAATCGATATCATCAAGGAGTTCAGTCGAGGCCTCGGTGGTTAACGTTGGTAGTGGACCGTCTGGTTCAACTGTATTGAAACTTTGGATCTCAGTTGCAAAAGTCTCCGCGATGCGAAGAGGATCTGTAGTTATTGCATGTTCATTCCTGCGAACAGCTTGTGGATTCTCGACGCTGGAGGAAATTTGATGTCTTATGTAAGCGTGGAGTTTTTTTCCCTTTGGCTAATGCAATATTACGTTCGTATTTCTTTCTGCTCTCCTGGATGTCGTTATTTATTTCGTTACGCAGGTAATTAAATCTGCGTCGGTGACATGCGAGTTTTGTTCTGGTATAAGATCTCCATATTTTACGTTTTCTCTTGATTTTTTGTATGATTGTTCTTGTGATCCAGGGTTTTTGTTTATTTCTTGGTCTTATTAAATCTGCATAAATTAACTTGCAGTTAAACTACAACTTTATATTCATTAACAATTATATTCAACTCAAAATCTTTAATATGTTAGGTACTCTTACAGATCTTCAAACCCACCGCTGCACAATGTCTTCTGGTTCTTAGCCTTTGCTCTCCAGTTCTGAACTTTTCTAATAGGTACGTCTTTTAAAACTTATTAGATCCATCTTCTGCGTGATCTCATGGTCTCTCTCTTCTTCTAATCTTTAGTAACACATATAGTGTTAAGCTTGATTTTTAAGTAAGTTGATTTACTATGGTAACCAAACTTAAGTTTTGTGTCGGAAATGATTTCCATTTGGGGGGGGGGGGGGGAATAAAATTTGTGATAAATCTTTAGCTAATTTTATCACAAAATCTAAAAAGTATACAAAAAAAATTATTAAGAAATAATGCTGTAGTTCTTGACGAGTTCTATTACTGAGGGAATTTAATGTACTTATTTCTGATACACCCTTTATAGGTATAATTATTAGTTTTTACTTTTTAGGGAATTTTTTGTATCTTTTTGTTTCCTTTCCTTCTTCGTTCTTTAGGCGAAGATTCTTTGCTTTCATACGTACTGTACTACTTTTCAAGGAGTGCCGTCCTTTGGAGCGAGATAATTATTTTGCTGAATACACTACTCTATGTACACCAGGTTTATATGTGTGTTGCCTGTAACCCCCAAATTTCAAACGGTATTTCCCTGACTGCTACTTAAAAGTCAAAGTTATCACCAATGTATAAAATAAATAGAGATTATAATAACATTTATTAAAGTTTTGTCTGACCTATTACTGTTTATTCTTGCTTTTCTGTCGCTAATTAAGCTACACCACTATTTGCTCTCCAGCTTTTGTGAAGTTGACTTACTCGATACTGCCCAAAATTTTGATTTGGTTTCACAGCATTACCCACACTTTATCACCAGCAGTTTCTATGTGTAATAATTATAAATAAAACATTTTTGGTATGGCTTAACCCTTTCTAAATTAAAAAGTTCATATTATAAGGTGAGATTTTTTTAGAAAATTAACTAGTGTTTATAAGCGGCAGGTTTCTAAAATTGCAGTATGTTTATATCGAACGTTGCTGAACCTTAACAAACACAGTTAATTATTCCGTCTCAGCCTTCATTTTCGTAATTTGGCGAAGAAAGAGATTGTGTTCACTCAACTTTGTCAGGGAAATTTCTTTACTAGGGTAGCAACTTTGTTATTGTACCTATCCACTAATAATTTTTGTGGTTTTCAGGGTTATGTATGTGGTTAAATTTGAATCAACGGGCTTATACCACAGGCTGTATTTCAGGTTTAATTATTAAAAGTATTTAAATATTAAATAGGAGTATACTTCATATGAAACGTCCTGTCCTGTATATATATTATGTTTTTAGTTTGGTGAAAATACTACCTAAGAGCAAAAGATGCTGTAGACGCCTCTTGGTGACAGCGATTGAGGCTTATCTTTTACTGAATGAAGTATATATGACACTTTTGGGGGTTTGAAGATTGTTTTGACGTTATGTCTTTTGAGAATACTACCTATGCGATCAGTAACTGGCGCATGTAGGGCAAGAAGGCAGCAGCCTGGAGTGTACAAGTGTTTTCGATGACCTTCCTAACAACTCTTATGTAGTACTATTCTTGATGATATTGTCTTGAATATGGGCTAACTCGACATGAAGACAGTCGGGTTGAGGCACTGTGATAGCACGACGAACGAGAGAATTGATTATGGAGAGTTTTTGTGCCAGGTGATGATGTGATTTGGCATGAAGATACCTATCCGTGTGTGTAGGTTTACGATAAACTGAGAGTCCAAGATGACCACTCGGTTTGCGGGTTACCAGGACATCATGAAAAGGAAGAGAACCGTTTGATTCTATTTCCATGGTGAACTTGATATCAGGGCGTTGATTGTTGAAATGTCTTTAAGGAAGTCAGATAATATAAGTGTCATCTACATAACGGAACCAGACCTTGGATTTTAAATCAGCTATTTCCTTAACAGATTCCATAAAGATGTTTTCAACCACCGGGGAAAGGGCAGAACCCATAGCAGCACCTTTCACTTACTTATAACATTGGTTGTTAAAAAGGAAATATGTGGAGGAAAGGCACTTTTCAAGGAGCATGGCCAAACTTGCAGGTTTTCCGTCTTGAACAAATATCTGTTGGAGGATAGCTATTGAGTCAGGGATGGGGCCTTGGTCCCTTGGTGAACAGAGAGGTAACATCAAAACTGACAAGCAAGACTTTAGGATCTACGGTGAGACTTTGATGAGGTTTAAAAAATGAAAAGAATTTAGAATATGTGAAGAAGATTTCCCTTCATAGGCCTTAAAAACGCCAGCAAGATATTTGGTCAAGTTGTAAGTGGCAGGAATTTATTTAAATTTTAACAAATGTTTTAAACTTATGTTTTGTACTTTAATAAAATAGATTTGTGTGGATACTTTTACACATGTAGTAATGTTATGTTTTGGTACATAAAATGTGGGAAAGGGCTGAATAAAAATTGAGGTTTTATAAGAAAATAGAAGAAAATATTTTCAGAATAAAATTAATAAGCTGAGTGTACAACGTGTTGCCTACATGAACGAATTTAAAGAAAACTACACGCGTACTAACAAGGTGTCAGAAACGTGTACACATTAATTTGTTTAATTTGAAATACTGTCAATTTCCAGTTTAAAATTCGGAAAAAAATGCCCTTGATAATTTAAAAAAATTAATTACGGAATAAAATAATGACTACAGATTATGAAAACGTTTCTGAATAGCTTTTCTTACTTCTCATGGCATATAACAGGGAATGGCGTGTAATTTTAAATTTCTCTGTAAAATTAACTGGACTCTCGCAGGAGCTTTTTACAAATATTTATGTTTCTTACATTATTTATGAAACTGTTGTCGAATCTAAAGGAATTAATTTGCTTCGTCACTCTATTTAATCTACTATGTGCCGCACATAGATTACGAATTAAATTTATGTTAAAAAAATGCGAAAATTTTGAGCCACTTTTACCATGAAAGGTGCTGCGTCGAACTGAACGTTGATGCACTGCAATGCTCATGTGGTGCCTGATGCACTGTAATACTCATGTGGTGCCACTTAATACATAGGTATAATATATATGTATATTCAGCTTTAACAAGCCATTGAGGTCCATAGCTTGTCGAGGGCGACACACCGAGCCGTAGTAAGCTGAGCCTGGATCGGGTCGCCCGTCCGATCATCCAAAAAATTAAAATAAAAACTAGAATTATTTGTTTCTCTATCAACGCACTGGTAATTCCAGGATTAATAAGCATTGGGGGTTGGTATTTTATATCACTGTGTTAAATGTATTTTCAATTCTTGTTTGTTAAACTATTTTTAGAATTACTGTATGTTAATTCGTATGACTGACCGGTACCACTTAGATTTAACAAAGGATTGCAAAATTGTACAAAAAGCGGGGTATTTTATTTAAAACAATTTTCTAAGAAAACTAATCCTTAACTAGATAAATGTGCAAGAAGCGTTTCCAAAAAAAGCACTTGAAATTTCCTGGATAGTTCTTTATGAAAATTGGAAGATATAAAAGTCACTGGGTGTCCTCTTGATCGTTAAAAGCACTATATGTATTACTTGATTAGATTAAACTTAAAAAAAATTAAGCTATTTGGTATTTGGCATACAATGAGAAAAAACGGAAACACACTTTGTTAGGAAACAATTTACACAACAAACCAGATTTTCTTTTTCATTATTGGAGGATGAAGAATATAAGCATATTAAATGTTTTATTACCAATGATTTTGATTGGGTATTTTTGTAATCAAATGGGTAGATCACTTCCTTTTAACGGTAGTTTAGTTGGCTTCACATTATCTG
Organism: Melanotus villosus; assembly: GCA_963082815.1. NCBI lineage: Eukaryota > Metazoa > Arthropoda > Insecta > Coleoptera > Elateridae > Melanotus > Melanotus villosus. The sequence goes on from OY720427.1 coordinate 19,441,666, forward strand.
TTTGTGGGGAATTTTCACGCATTCGAGATATAAAATGAATTATACAAAAGCAACTGAAAGCATCATATATTAGTAACAAGGTAAAAGTATAAACGGGATACCTATTTTTAATTACAAAGTATTAAAATGCCTTAGATACATAGTAATAAATACTTAATCTTTAAAAAAGAATATCACTAGCTTTATTATGAATATCATTTACATACAGAAAAATAGCCGGTAAATCTCTTAAGTTATAGCTAGAACAAGATGTATATTAAATTAGGTTTTTGAGATAAACACAAACACAACTGAGTTTCTTCGTTACTGAAATATAAATGCAAATTAGAGAGAAAATGGTCATCTATTAATATCTTAGGTAATGTGATAATAAGAAAAGCTTGTTACGAAACTAGTAGTTTATTCGTTGGTAACATGAGTAAGGTAACATAATAATGCCTTTGAAAATATATTAATGCTACGTAATATAAACAGGCTAACTATGCAGGTATAGTTTCATAAATATACGGTATATATGAATTCATATTATAATATATGCTTATAAAACTTGTGAAATTGCAGAAAACGCTAACAGTTTAACAATTTGGACCTCTGAATATATAATGCATAAGGTGCACCATTACACTATCACACCAGTATTTCCACTAATATTTTCTTAAATTACTTGTGTTTATTATTACAAAGAAACTTACACGGGTTTCATGTTGTGGAAGTACTGCGCATTGACTAATGCATAAGTTTGATGTAAATTTCCTTGTAAGAATATATTTACAATTAATCGAACTCAATTTTAAATTTTTACTTAGCATGCAAAATAATTTCAGCTTATCACCGCAACCCTTAGAAAATGCTTGTTCACTTATTGTTACAAAGAACATTTTACATACCAAGTAAATTTATACTACCTACGTACGGCTAACTTCATATTTAATAATCACAAGATGGGTCATTTACTCACTATAATCAAAGAGCAATTCATTTATCCTTCTTTATGCTACTTATCTGTATACCTAAATATTATCTACTTGTGTATCCACAATACATGGGTGCTTATCGTTGATTGAAACTAAATTATATTTCTGTTTTGTGCCAAATACTATAATCATACGTTTGCATTTTCCAAACTTTGGGTATAAAATTGTAACTAAAGATATTAAATATGAGGGTTGCAAAACATTATAGAAGGTATTTTTGAAGAGAAGTTTCCGAAACATTACAAGCAGATGTATCGTTACCACAAAATTTCACTATGTTACAGCCCTTATGTTGCATATTATCACATCTAGTGTAGGTAATAAATAAATTAGGCAATCACCTTCTCTCTAGTAAAAACTAATTGCATCCCGCGTGTAAAAATCATTTGCTACAGAAGTTAAAATTAAAGTAACCTAGCGATAATTTTTTGCAGTTATTGATTGCAACATGTCGATTTTAAAGATATAACTTATTTTATTTACTTTCTAGTGCTTGAAACAACTTACTTTATAATTTTTCTTTGAGAAAGAAACTCAAAAACTATGGCTTTTAACCTAAATCCATATTTACAGAAGTAAATCACATATTGCGAATATTTCGATTTAAAATTGTAAATATCGAAACGAAGCTGTTAACGTTTAAAAACATATAAGTACAATTCAATCTCATATCTGAAGCTCATTATTTGAACTTTCCAATGCAAGCTTTCAAGTTTAAATTAGAATCTTTAAGTTAAGATAAATGCAAATCGTTAAAAATTCTATTTGAAGATGTAATTCTTGCAGTTTATTTACCTTTTGAAAATGTCATATACCAAACATAATTTAGATTTAAATTTACCTGAAAATAATTCAAACATCTAACATTTAGATTTACACTTTCTCGAAGTCTATAAAATTGATTGTAAGCGTGTTTAATGTGATACGAAGTTCTCGTATTATGTAAGATGTAAGTAATTTTGAATAGGCTACCACTCATACTGATTCCACAAGGTTTACCTGTAACCTGTAAAATGTGTTGCCTATTCAGAGCCAGTAAGGGTTACGAGGTACAATAGCATTCTGTAGAATTAAAACATAACTAAGAAAAACAAGAAAAATGAATGATTATTATTAATCATTAAAATATTTATTATGTCAAATATGAAGCTTCATCAAGCTTCAAACCAATATTCAAATTTATGCCAGCAGATCTTCAAATCTGAATTTTAAGATTTTTATTACAAAATTACAAAATCCAAGTTTGAAATTCAAATACACGACCGAGCAAACATTTAGAATACAGATTTTCACATTCGAATTTTAAGTTTTCAGCAAATTTGAAATCTTATACTTAACATTCAAAATTACGACTTAAAGTTAAAACAACTTCACTTTACAGAATATTTTATATTTAATATTATGAAATTCAAATTCATGAAATTTAAATGTTAGACTCTTCGAATCCAAATTAGAATAGGTACTAGATGATATTAAAAATTTATATTTTCAAATTAAACTTAAAGGTTTGAATTCCATCTTTTGTTAACGAAATATGAATAATTTCAATCAATTTACAACTTAACATTTGAATCAATTTTGTGAATTTGGTTATTTTAAATCTTGGTTTCAAATATGAATTTTAAATTTTTGATAGTTATAGCAGGATTAAAGGGTTATGGTGACTTACTGTGGAGTTTCGGTTTAATATACAGTTGACTTTACTTTTAAACATTTCGATTCTTCTCACTCTATAAAACACAAATATTTTAATTTGCATCTTAAACTTGGATTTTGTGATTTGTTTCGTGTATAAACGATTAAAATAGGAACACAATCTGAAAATAATGTTACAGATTGAAGAAGTTGTATCCACATTTGATATTCAGCAACAAAAATTTTAAAAACATAAAAGTACAAAATTTTTACGCAAAATTGAGGTGGTAATATGTAATGTAATATAGGGGGCCTTATTCTGAAAACTACGAAATGTATGCTTGGTGTATCAATATAAGATTAAAACTAAGCTTAGGTTTGGTACTGCTGAGCTGGATTTCAAATTTAAATATAAAAATTAATCAAACTAGATTTGATATTGAAAATCCAAATAGAAAAAAATATTCGAAAATCTAGAGCATATTCGAAATTTCAAATTGAAGCCAGAGCTTTGTGTTTAAACCTAGAACAACATTTGAAACTCAAATTCGTATTTTTCATTCGATTTTATTTTAGTACAGATTTAAATTTCAGTTTCAGGTTTCAGATTAGATGATGCTGCATTTAAAACTCATTGGGAATAAACGACAAAATCTATTAATTTTAAGGTTCAATATTTGATTTTTCTTATTTTAGAAGTTATTCCGCCAGTTAAAGAAACTGAAGCCTACAAATATGTGTCAAATATCAATATACTAAAACTTTACCACAGGATGCAATTACATAAAATTCTTTAACTCAGTACACCACACATTCGTAGTCAATTTCCAGCGAATAGTTAAACCAAATCCCTTTTGCCAATCGAAAAAAAAATCTATAGTGCCATCAATAAAAACATTAAACCGCCCTTCAAAAGGTATAAGTGTCTATAACAAGTTTTATGTCAAATCTTAGAACATGTTAAATATTGTTGATTAAATGACATATTTATAATAGGTAAACCAACACTTGATTTTAAAAGCAGAGTTTTTACTCCGCAAAGATCACTACAACAACTTTTTCTTTTTCGGATAATAGCATATTAATATTATTAGTTTTAATTACACTTCATTCGATCCTTCAGTAATCAAACATTCACAATTGCTAAACTATTTTAACAATTTCAACTCCTTTAACTTAAATACATATTAAATGGCACAAGTAAAAGACATCTATCACATCATTGAAAATATTACATTTAAGGCAAATATTTAACCTCTCAAACCGAGATGTTAGCACTGAATTTGCTTGTTTCCTTGCGCATTATTTGATAATTAATAAATTTCAAATTTAGAAACTATAATTACACAGTTATAATCGGCAAGAGAAGGATATGTTACGGAATTTGTTTAAACTTACGTATAGATAAAATTGCAAATTGTATTCGTATAAAAAGTAAAATCAGATTAATGTAAGTATTTAAGGATAATGAGAATTACATCTAACACAGTCAGAACTGGGCGTGAATTAAATCAAAAGGAATTGTAAATTGATTTAAGCACATTTTTTTGATTTAAATCACATGAATTAAGCCTTTTTCAAAAAGTTACAAATTAGGCTTGTGATTTAAGTCCTTTGCAGCAATTGATTTGGGCTTATGAATTGATTTACTCCTCAAATAAGCTTAGTTTCGTTTTCCTGGGCTTAATTCAAAACCTTATTGGAGATCTTAGTTAATATTTGAGAATATAATTTTAATTTTTTTATTTGTACCTGTATTTCCATAAAAGTAAATAATAAATAAATTCATAATATTGTTTATTTAATTGTAAGTGAGATTTAAATCCAAAGCCCCAAGCCTCAATTCACAAGAAGACTTGTGAGTTGTATTTTACACACCTAATTAATTCACTTCGAAAATGAATTGGAATTCTGAATTGCCCGAAAATAGAATTACATTGATTTGTGAATTGTGAATTAATTCCTTTCATTCGTGATTTTACCCTGCTCTGAACACAGTATTTCAATATTAATTCGACAAAGCAATATTAAATTAACAGACTAACAGTAACTGTTCAGAATACGCAAATAATTTATTAATAACTGCCATTCGTTTACTGTAGCACAAATGACATTTTGAAATTGTAATTAATTAGTAGAACTATGGATAACTCAGACACTTGTAATTAACTAAATAACACCCATTTTCACTGTACAGGGTGTCCCAGAACGAGCGAGACAACATCATAACTCAGTCATACATTAACAAAGTGCAACTTCAGCAAAATATAGTGCGTTTTCCTTTTTTCAGCACTATAAAACTCCGTATGTTATACAAGAAAACAAAAATGAAATATTCATAGAAAACTTATTGATAGATGTTTTACAAATATACAAGACAGTTTAGTTTTTATACAAGCTATTAAAAAATATCTTAAACAAAATCCTAAATACTAGGAAAGGTGAACTAAAACTAATATCATAATATTTCCGGTAAATATGGAAGCAGCATCAACTTAGCTTAGTGGAATAATTGCAATGCATCCTTAAAAATTTAATTTATAATATGGTTAAATATAAAATGGTAAATGATATCTATGTAGAACGATACTAAATTATATATGTATTAACAAGGAAAGAATTGAGGATTTTAGAAAATATAACGGTTTGTTCAATAAGTCCGGAATTTAATTTGCAAAATCAAAAATCCAGTATTTTCGTACTATTTAAGCATTGTTTAAGATTTTTTTATAGCTTTTATAATAACCAAATTATAGTACTGTACATATTACGCGGTTTATGAAACGTATTCTTACTCTTTCTACAAATACTCATTTTTTATGTAAAAAATGTAGTATAACGAGCAAGAGAAAACCAGACAGGTCGCCGTAGAACACCCTGTACAGTGTCATCCTATAACAGTAACCCTTAAAACTGTCAGAATAGTCTGCAGCAAGTCTTCGCTAAATTTTAGGTTATGTGAAATTGTTGAGCATTAACTAACAAGTAAGTTTATAACTGGCAAATTTTCTAATAAAAATTTGGTTACGTACCATCTTGACACCACATAAAACAGATTGATGACATATTTTTGTTTGTATGATTTCATTCTTCTTTAAATAATATTCCAAATAGAAACAAATTAATCTCATGGACCTTTGGAGACTGTACACGCATGCCAACCGGTTAACTGTTCGGACTGTTAATTTGTTGTCATATTTGCTTCTTTTTACCTTTTTTAAATTGTAAACATTTGCTTCAGTTTTATGTACCACTTTGCTTCATTTTTAGTTGAAGCACTTATTTTAAAGCAAAAATTTACTTGCCATAAGGTGGAAATACTCTCAGGTGTCAAGGCATAACACATTAGATCAAAATATTTAAAAGTGAAACAGTGCTTTATGTATTTTGATAGTCTTCAAGTTACGATTTCACACAAAGATTTTTAGTAAAATATTTAACATATATTTGAGTACTCTGACTATGCTACACGTCCCAAAAGCACACTACGAGGAACCAAATATTGTTTATTCGGTATTATACTTATTCTATGTGCAATTCTGGTCCACAGAGGCACGTAGAAGGAACAATTAAACAGGTTTAAAGTATAATACATATTCCTGCTATTTTTTTTAATACACATATGAAATTTTGACACTCGAACTTCATACATATTACCTGAGATATGTATATAGCATAGACAAATATAATACAAGCCCCACGCGATATGCATTATAAATTAGTTCCTTCAACGTGTTAACAGTGCAACATTGACTTTAACTTCAGGTTAAATAACAACACATAATCTAAAATTTTCTAAAACATGCTACAAAAAGTTCTCTTCAGAATTTTTAAACTATTGCTTTAAAATGCAAATGTTGTCAATTCCTTCAACATTTTAACGTCTCTTTTGGGCCTTATAAAATACTAAATGGTTCCATAGAAAAGCTTTATTTCTGCCAACTTGGTGTTATTTTCGTGACCAATTTGTACATTTCTCTATTTTAATTTTAATCCAAGCACTGCATACGTAATTTGTTAAAAAAACAAACTATTTTTACATTCTCACTACTAATAAAGCAAGTGCAAAGGTTCTTTCAAACCCTATTACATACTGTTTTTTAATGTTACACCTTTATGCGTTGTAAATATTAAGTAATTTATTACCTTAAATAGCTTGGTATTATTCGAAAATCAACATTTTTCGCAATGGTAATTATAACACTTAATGTTTCTGTCTGTGAATCAATAGTTGTAACGTTGTAAGTTATAATGCATTAAAAATCAAGCATGCTTTAAACGAACGAGGTTGGATTTAAGTTTACAATGATTTAGAAGAATAAGTTTCTTGTTATTTCTATACACTTAATTTTCTGCCATAAGTTTTCTTAAATGCACAATTCTACTATAAATATGCAAACCATAAAATGGCATTCCCTTTAAATAAATAGTTTAAGAATGACTTATCAGCGTGGGAAATTGATACATACAATACAAAATTCACAAATTAATAATAGAAAATACATTAGAATATTTTGGAAATTAGCAAAGCAGATCAGCAGATACAGTATTAAAATAAGATGTGCAAAAAGCTATTTAAAAATATAACCTTATTTTTTGGATAGGTGGTACATGACGAAAATACAACAAATTTTTGAACTTAATTAAAAAATTGATACTCGCCACAGTTTGTTGTACCTATCATGTTTACATCTAAATATAAAAAATTAATATAAGTTTGTAAAATAACAGAAAACAAAATATCTATGCATTACATTGTATAAATGTCGATTTGTTGTTTTTGTGTATTATCCAAACGTTTTACTGAAAATCTGAGACATACTGAAAAATACAGCAAAAAGTTACAGTTTTAAAAAGTTTTGCCATTGACTGAAATACTGATGATTCTGCCGAACTGTTTAATAAATACATAATAAATAATGTATAGTATGATTATAGCATTTTAAGTGTCGATGATAGTTTGTAAAATTACTTATTAGTACCTATGACTAGCTCTCATTGTGATCTGTAAAATTATCTAAAGTAAAACTAATACTGCATATAGTTAAGGCTCTAAATACTCTGAAATTATTTATATTGTGTATCATACACAACGTTCCGTTGTTACTTACAGGCAAGCTTATCTGATAGTATAAAAATGTAACTATCGTGAATATCATTAGACAATTCATGTAAATTAGAAACTGACAGGAACAGGAATTTATGTATCTATGATACACAATAAAAATATATAATTAAGACTAGGTTATTGAATTTACTTTCGCAGGGCAATCAGCTCTGCGATGTAGAGGTTGTTGGAGGCTTACCTAAAGGTGGCAGCGCTGGTCCTGGCCACGGACATGCAGGAGGTACACTTCTAGCTTGTTGAAGACCTGCTGCCGATTCAGGATGTAAAAAGTTTCGACGCTGCTCCATTTTTTCGGCCTATATGAATCAATTGTTGGTTAAAATGCTTGCATAACAAAACTAAAAACACAACACGCATTTTAGTGCTTCTTTTCTAACTGAAATACATAGAAATGTGTAGCTGTTAATTAGGATTATGGATAATTAGGGTACAACAACTACAAAATTTGCAGGATCACACAGGGTATAATTTATTTGGTTTGTTGTACTTACCTGTGCCTGTATTCTTGAAGCTATTAGATCTGGCAGCAAATCCAACTGTTCTTGTAATGTTACTAACTTATCTTCCACAGTTGCAAGACGATCTTCTAAAGTATCTTGACGGGTACTCATATCCGATACAATTTCATATACTGTATTTTGGGTCTGCAAAAGCATAAGTTTGAGCATTTTCAGTTATCAAACCAATTTACGACGCTCATTTAAATTCAGAACAAAATGTGAAAACTGATGTGTAACATCCATGAAAAACCGAAGTTTCTCGGTGAGTAAGAAAGCACTTCAGGGTTATTGATGTTGAATTTTGATTCTTATTGGAAATTTTTAAATTTCAAAGAAATGTAGGGTTGAGCCTCAACCACCGACATAATGAATAAAAAATCTTTTAATTATTTTCTTCATTTAGAATTATAATTCAATATTATTCAAAGAGTAAAATGAATTAATATTTCACTTACTTTTGCCATATCTGTAATAGTATTGGCATTATCCATTAACTTGCGTTGGTCCATTTTAACTTTTCTTAGTCTGGAAGACGTAAATTTGTATTTTCGTATTAAGCATGTATTGCAATAATTTACTTACGCGTAAATAGCAAGTAAAAACTTCCTCTGATGAGTTCGTACTCTACCAGGGTTAACTCTTTTCACTAGCCTTGTGTGCTTATATATCAACCACGTTTCTCTTAGAACATTGGCTGCTGCATTTTTTAGCTGAAATTGCACAAAGTAATTAATTATATTCATTGATTTAATCGATTTTGAATTAAATAGCCGTAATAAATTTAATATGACAAATTAATAAATTACTAAATAAATAACTAACTAGTTTTCGTTTCATATACTTTAAGTATCTGAATATTGTAAAAGCATTTCGCTTTGTTGTAAAATTCGTGTTCCAAAAAATTTTTGAACACCTTTGATCATAGTTAGCGTTAGCTGCTCTCTTTGAACAGCGGGTAGTAATATCACAAAGGCTGTGTTAAATAGGACAAAAAATAAAGAGACATCGGCCCTTTTGACAAACATTCTCAAATATTACTTACTCTTTGAATTGTTTGTATCTACGAACAAACAGCCGGGGATGGACTACCCATTAGACAAAATAGGAACCACGAAATTTAAGGCCCTTTTAAACATCGCAATTTTTGGATTTTACAAAATTATCATTACACAACCATCAATATTTTATAAGTTTTAAGGTTTGCACTTTTTTAAACAATTAATTTTCACTGTTTAAGAAGTCGACTATAAACCTACACTTAAATAGCAGGCTGCAATATCTCGTAAACTCATCAAAATATTCACGCCGTAGACCAGGTTTGAACCCTGTACCAGCCAGTCGCGAAGCGGACTCTCAATCCGCTGCGCCTCTTATTTTTATTCTCTTATGGTCGCTACATCAAAACACAATAATGACGAACATATTAACCTGCTCCTACGTAGAGAACTCTTTGAAAAAGGAGATGCCTGCACCCAAATAAATATCATTTTCTGTTTTAAATCTATAAAACGACTTATTTATTTCAAATGAAAGCTGGTTTTCTTTGAAATTTACGCGTCATATATTTCTTTTCTTTTTATTAAATATGCACAACATAGTGCTTACTTTAATATTTACCTTACATGTGAGTTTTAAAAATAATTTTGATAAAGTGATCATACTTACTCGTTTGGTTAGCTGAGTATCCATCATAAAATTATGCACGTGTTTTTCAGCTCGTGTTAATTCTAATTTACGAGATACCACTGCAACTAGAAGCGCTGTACAGCCTGCTCCCTGCAATTATATTTTGAGTATAAAACAAATTAGTTTGCCGCTCAGGATGGATTTTATTAATAATAATAGCCTCGTATGCTATATGTATATGGTATCGATGTGGCTCTAAGAAGGATTAAGGTTAGATTCTGGTATTACCCAATTTAAAAAGATTAAAATAAAAAACATCCGAAGAAAATAATTAAATAACTAAACAAATAAAATTAAGTTTAAGTAAATTAAAGCAACATGGGACATTCAGGATCAGTACAGGTCCTCTTCATGGAGGCTAAACTGCAAGTATATATTTGGGCACTCACAATAATGTATTTTGGAGAAAAGAAGATAACAAAGAAAAAACTCAAGTTAAACGGTCTTTTTATTTGTCGGGGGCCTCAGTATATGCTTTTACCTGGATCCTTGATGGCCCCACCCTAGGATTCCGCCCTGTTTAGCATCATACAAGTTTCAAGATGTAACTAAATGTGTCGGTGGAAAATATTTCTGACTTATTAACATTGTTCAACTTATGATAAGAAATTAAAATTATTTAGATTTGATAACAATATACACAGCAACAATAATCAGAAATTGCATTTAAGCGAATGTTATGCTTCACAAAAAAGGAAAAAAAACAAGTCATTTCAGTTTTAGATTAATTTTTAAAATTCCAGGGAGATTTCTCTCCTAAGATTTAGCGGCTGCTTACTAAGTAAGCCCCGAATTTATTAAATCACTGATTACTAAATGAGTTTCGAATCTATTGAACTCCCAAAAGGTCTATAGCTGGTCTAGCTAGTAGTCTGACGTTTTTCCCGTTGGTTATTTGAACTAAGAAGTATTGTGTGTGTATTAGTCGTTTTAAATACTGAAATTATGCTCGAGTTTATCCTCAAAGTTGAATATAATAAGAAGTTTGTGAAATTAAAGCCAGTTAAAATATGATAAAGCATTGATTTTGGACAAAATTCGGTTGGCTATGAACAAAATAGGTCTCATTAACGACGTGTTCTCTGTCAGGGGCGCTGTTATCGCGGTTCGCATTTCTTTTTATAAAAACAATTCTTTGTTACTGTTCTAATGACATATATCTTTGGCACTTCTGTAACACTGAACAATAAAATTCTCTAGAATACTGAAAATTTAAATAAAAGTAGATACTAATACGCCATCTGCCGGACAAGTTATCGTTAATGTGGCTAAGTATGACGAGTGCCGGTATTTTAATGCGTATCAAGTGACTTTGAGTACAACAAGCCCTTGTTTTATTTTTTATAGTGACAAGATAATGTAAAAATGAATTTTAAATGTATATTGGGAATAATTAAAATACGTTAAGCTTTGAAATATTCTTACCATAATGCCTGTACTGACAGCGATGCCTCTCCCACAGTAAGTGTTTGGCACAATATCACCAAATCCAACGCTAAGGAAAGTTATCGCTATAAGCCACATTGCGTTAAGCAGATTTGCATGTTCCTCATCATGGAACCTGTAATAAAATCTTATCATCAACTTAGTTTACAAATGTTAGCTTACTGACCTTTCACACTGCCGTAAAGTCCAACTAGCTATTATCCAAAGCGATACCATGAACACTAATAAAACAGTTCCGGGACAAATTGTCATAAGCGTTTTGAGCACAAATCGGGTATTAAAATTAATCCGATTGAGTGCACCAATACTTCTCGAAGAGGCATCCGTAAATAATTTGCTGTGTAACAACATAACTCGACATATTAAATAGAGCCGAAGGAACATTGGCAGAGACAAGGGCACATCGTAGGGGACACACTTTTTTCCTATTCCTCCATTTTTGTTCGCTAACTTTGTAGTCCATACAAACTGATTATTTCCAGGAATTGGATGCACAGCACATATAGCGAGTTCCATCGAAATTTGGCCAATTCTCTGCCACGTCATGGCTATCCGCCAATCATCAGCACAATTGTCTATCATAAAAAGCTGAAAATATATAATACATTTAACATTCAATATATTTTCTAAATAAATCAGTAACCACAATTATAAATTATTAACGTAACAGGCAAAACTTCGAAACAATGACATCGGAGAAATGTGCAAAACAATGGACATAATAAAGTGGGGAAAAACACGCAAAAAGTACTGGTATAAACATGTGAGTCGAATGAACAACAACAGACTAGCACGGATAGCAATGGAAGAAAAACCAGTAAACCCTGGACACCCTGGCAGACCACCAAATAGATGGATGTAGAGCTGGAAATCTAGCTCCCAAGAAAACTAAATTTGTTTACAAACAGATCACTGATCTATAAAACGTAGAAGAGGAACTTAAATTTAAAATTACTTCATTTAAATTCGAACTAGGTATATAAGAAAGTTTTACAGAAAATAAAAAATAATTTGCTATCAAACTAACATAATTTTTTTTTAATTGAAAAAAAAAACTAAATTCTTATTGTATTTTACAAAATTATAGTTGTGCTATGGCAAATTTTCACCTAAGGGTGGGTCAACAATCATGCATTTACAGTGAGAAAACAAATGCCACAAAAATGAATTTAGATTTAATGTATAAATCCAGAGTTCGCACAAAATAAAGACAAGAAATAAAATAATAACGAATTAAGCAACAGTTTTAAAGTATAAAACTTAAAACAAAATAATAAACAATTCGGTGAAGAAAATTTTCTGAAATAGACAATGTTTTTAAGTAACTTCTTAATTGGTATTACTTAAAACTGAAAATAAGAAGAATATAACCCCTTAGAGTCTTAGGGCCGGTTGCACAAAGCTTTTGTTAAATTAACGAATGATCAAAGTTGACAAAAGAACATCATTTCTTGTTTACTAATGTGTTATTCGCCATATGCATTCGAATTTTGATTCGATTTTGTTCACTTTGACGAATGATTAAGTTAACCAAGCTGTTAAATCACGTTTGTGCAACCCGCCATCAGAGTAACAAAACCTGAAAAATCAGTAAGGCGCGATATATTACGCGCTTGAACTTGTTACAAATACATTAACAGTAGTACAACAAGCTCTTGTTATTTTGAATTAGTTAACATTTAAATTAAATTAATTTACATTACAGATTAATTCATTTATGTTAATGAGAATTAAATTAAATTCGGTAATTTCGCATCTACGCCTTTGTAGTGAAGAAATTATTCATTCAGGTCCAGATTAAAAATACGTTTCGTGTCGAAGCAGCTCCTAAAAAACACCTCTGATTTAATTAATACGACTTAAAATTTCTTCATTGGTAAGCAACATTTATTAAAAACTTCGCGTGTCATGTCACTGTTTTACGTTGTTATTTAGACTTTACAGTTATTGCAAATTGAAATTGCCTGCTGTTGTAGTTTACTCCGAGCGCACCTACACGAAAACTTCGAATTTGATAATCAGAAAATTGAATTAATAAGGCTTTCAAATATCTGAAACTGTTTCAGTTATTTTTATCCTCCCAACCGAAGTTTCAGTTTCAGATTTTTGATTGTTGTACACTTCTCCTTCATTGCTTTTGCGTAGAAATAAAAATGCAAATCATTATCTTAAAGTTATATTCGCAACAGAAGTCAGGCGATGGAACAGACGTTTATTTGAGTTGAGATTCGATTTATTGGAATTCAGAACAACTCCTATGAACTTGTAAAAATATTGCTTGTAATCTAGACTGTTATGGTTTGTTTTCAGAACTGATTAATAACTTAACCATGATATTTGTTTTACTCTATAATAAACATTATCTTGGCTAAAACTTAAAATAAAAGTAGATTTGTATCGAAAGTTCCTTTAAAATTTCGAAGGAAAACTAAAACAGCGTTTTTTAAATCTGCTGAAATATCCGTTTCATTTCTGTTCTAAAGCATTAACAAAACTTGAATCAAATTTCGAAGTCATAACTTTAGTTTCATTGCATTGTTTACTTCTTAAAATTATTTGCTAAAATAAAATATAATGTGTACAGCAAAAAATTCAAATGAATACGGACAAACACAATACCGAGACGGACTGTTATTATAAAAAACAGATTTTATTAATTTGAATAGATTATAAACCCATAGTGTCCTTATTATTTCTATACTCTGCAGCAATACATGAGTTTCATTTCTTTGTTCGTAAATTGGTTCACAGCAAAACTTCGCGCAACGTAAAGTCTAAAAATGAAAAATATTTTGCGCATAGGGCACCATATAATAAAGTGAATTCCATTCTACGCTGACAAGTTTCAGATTAAACAACGCATCTCCTAGATACAGTTCTAAAAACTTTAAGACACGCCTTAATTTTCATGATTTGCAGCACTTACTCCTTTAAACAATAAGTGTTACTTATTCGAAGACGTTATTTTCTTAAGTTAGGTTTAGTATTATCTTTGTTTTGCATCGTGTTACATTAAATCTCTTTATCGTTAAAGCGAATAAGTCAAAGGATATCTAAAAGTTTTGAGGATTGCATGAGAGAAGTACGTTGCTTAATCCGAAACCTATCAACTTATAGGAAGCAATTCACTTTAACAATGTTTTATAAAACGATACCACTAATACGAATTAATTGCCACCGCTTACTATCTTCTACAAAATGTTTTTAAAGAAGTTTCACAATAATCCATTATAGGCTAATGATAATGATATTCAAATTACTCAGATATTAAATTCGCAATGAGGTCTATATGCAAAACAATCATTTTATAAATTTCTAATTATTATTGCAATCAGGATTTTTGAAACTTGATACAGATTGCATATTCAAATCTTCGAATTCATGTTCCACTCCGCATTGGACGGTTCCAAGCCCAGATTAGAAAAGAGGAGGTTCGCGGATGAGCTAGGAACAAAGCAGCAACTGCATTGGCGATACTGATAAAGAGTAAATAAATATAACTTATCGAAAAATGAAGGAAACCTAAGGGTAGTTTCTAATACTAAAAAAGAAGTAATGTACCTATCAGACTTTGCAAAACATAACTGGAGAATCATCGCAGATATTGTGTGTATATTGAGTATTGAAGCATACCGCATACACAAGAAAAAGACGTATAAAAAATGTAGCAAAAGGAAAGAAGAAGCTCTATGTGTCGAGGATTATGAATAATAATGCAAAGAAATACTATATATCACGATTTATTTGTTTACGATGGAAGTAAAAGAGTTGCCCAAAAACAAACCCATATCTAAGACAGATGAGTAACAAAACAACTGAAGATACCTCAGTCGTAAAAATGCCCAAAAAGAGATATGTATCGAATACCTACAGATATCTTATTAAATGAAAAGGCCGTTCGTTAAAAAAGATAAATATGGAAACTAAGGCTTGTGATAAAATAATAATACTGTTTCAGAACAGGACATAACAACGGCTACAAAAGGATTAAAGGATACGATTCACATACATAATCACGCCAGTATTTCAGAAGAGTAAGGCAAAATTACGAATCCGTAAAAATTATACCCTTAGTATGAATTAATTTTACCCCTTTTATTTTCTGCTTTCTGCTTTCCAGCATAAGTATTTTAGAGGACTGCAAATTCTCAACTTCACAGAGCTTATGGGCTGAGGAAATTTACCCAAAATGACTCTTTGTCTTAAGTAGACAATGTACAGTAATCAAAATTAGAAATAAACTGTTGATTTAGATTATTAAATATCCTAATATACAATGTGTCCACGGATAGGTGATACAAGAGGTATAAATGACCAAAAATTTTTAGATATCATTACGCTGTTTGGCAGTCTATCCCTGCTTGTTCTTAAATTCATTTTAAGCAGACTTTCGATTTTTTTAAATCAAGGTATCTGTGTTAGCACTGTTAAAACGAAGGTGAGGTTTAGGTAAAGTCTTAGTATTTTAACAAATATCGCAAAACAGTATTAGAGTAAAGTTGTTCAGAACACAAAATTACGCTTGTATGCAAAATTTGAAGTTGTTCAGACAGAATTGATTTTTGTTAGTTTAAGGCTTTTGATGTGCTCGTAGACGCTTCAAAAACACAAAATTAGGATATGTTATTTCGAAAACTTTATTTTAAATTGAAAGTTTCCAGAATAAAGGAAACACAAATATCAAAATTATTCAAAAGTTGTTGTGGCGTCTGCTTGATCTGATTACAAAAATTTCAAAACTGAGGAAAATTGTGAATTTAAGTCTTAAATGATTACTTGCAGGAAAAGTAACATGAGAAATAATGCTATTAAACACAGTAAAAATTATTATCAAGAATAAAATTTTCTGAGAAATCAATAATAAAAAAGTTTTTCCTCTTGTATCACCTATCCGTGGACACATTGTATGTAACAGCTAACGAGAAAAACCTAATTTAAAAGAAACATATTGTCAGGAACGCTGTTTGTAATAGAATAGGAGACAAAATTGGTCAGCCTTTCTACGTTTCTTAAACCTAAGCAAAACTCATATTGACACAAATTCGACGAACGATTTCGTTTTTACCCTGACAATGGGTAGAATTATTGAAAGTATCATATCACCAGCAGGGCATAAATTCGAAACAAGTAACAAGGTGAAATTCAACTAGTCTGTTATACGATTAATATAGTAATAATGATATCTGAAAATTAAGATAATTAAAAAATTCTTACATAAGTTTATTGATATAAAGCACAATACAAATAAATCAACGCAAACCAAACTAAAAACCCAATCGGTCGCAAATTAGCAATAAATGACGTAATAATTTCGCCTGAATATTTGAGAATACATCAAGTTATAACTAATAACGTGATATTACATTAAGCAAGAAGCATATGAACAAGGAAGGTAAGGATGTGCTGCTGGGAGCAGAGTTGGTACTACAAAAACAAAATCTATGCTGAGAACACCAGAAATAAAGAAACTAAAAATAATGACAGATTACACCTGAAACGACACGAAATCGTACCTATAGAAAAATCCAATAATCAAGTGGTTTACCAACTATTGTATTGTAATACGGACGAGAGAACAAAGATAGGAACTGAATGAGAAAGTCGAGTGAATGTGAAAGAATACTCTGGTAACGATAGCAAGCAGTAGGAAGTCAACCCAGTGGAATGGGATAGAGGAACGAGAAGAAGAGTGAAGGAGGTGGATGAAAAGTAGGAGAAGAAGGAGGAATGGAAGCGGAGGAGAATGAGTAAGAGGCGGCAGTAGCGGAATAGACGGCGCTGGAGGTGGAGGAGGTACGCAAGAAAAACAAGAAGAAAGAGGAGAAGGCGAATCTAATTCAAAATTTTTGAAGAGCATATAGTCGAAATGAATTCGAAGATTTCAACGGTCAATGTTGATCGGTGTTAAAAGAACGTTTTTTGGGTTGGGGCAGTGTTATTGTTCAGAAAGAAGAACTTAACGTTTTACCCGCTTTCTTAAGAGGCTTCACCAGGAGGAAAATGGGGGCACTAAAAGAGCACGGTAACTCAACTTGTCAACCAAGCCAAAGGCGAAGCCGTTCTGGTTTTCTTTGTAGTTCAGATTTGAGTTCTGCAGTTAAATTGAGAATTTTAAAATAACCGATATATTCTTACTTTCCTAAGCTGATTATTTCAACATCTTGTTTTTTTTAAAATCTTATAAAAGAGTTTCGCAAGGATCCATACTGCAACTGCATTCAAACTAAAACTCTGAAGTTGATTGTAGAATTTATTTAAATACCAGCTACTTTTTAACTCTTAGGGGCAGTTTAGATGCCAAGACTATTATAAGATTTGAAAATGATGGTTGACGTTGCTAATGCAGAGTTACGTTTCAAATTATTATATTAAATCATCAGTATACTATTTCAAATTTAGAAATTAGGTAGTAATCTAGATAACATCACTATCATCAAAGTTTATCGGAGATAAAAATTATATTACAAAACAAGCACGAATTTTATAATTAATAGTTTAAACATTTTAGCAAAGTGAAATGAACCCTGAAAACCACAATAACAAGGAATTATTATAAACAAATACATATTAAGTTTTCTGGCGATTTCGTGAAGAGTTCTTCGGGAGTTCTGTCTTAGCCAACTCTACCTTTGTACATAATTTGCTGAAGGGAATATCATCGAGACTCCAATCAACTTTATCAAGAAGGATATCACTGAGGATGGCAACTTAGTTGCCGAAATATGCGTTTGATTATATTAATTTTTTATTTTTGTGGTTTTAAGGGTTTATTTGACCATTTGACGTTCGCTATTAAACCAGACTACAAGCTCCGTTCCTTGGAGTATTCGGAATTTTAAATTAAATCTGTTGAAAATCTGTTCAAATCCATATGCGAATCTGAATTTTAAACAGGTTGATCCATCTTCGATATAAGGTCCACCTTGGAATCTGAAGAATTGAAAGTCTGTTGATGAATTCTCGATTCGAAACTCAAATTCGAATCGGAAGTTAATGTACAAAATCAGAATCTGCGTTTGAAATGTGAAACTGGAATTCGGTCACGGTTTTAGGAACTCTATTGTTATGTTCTCTGAGTGAAAACATACATTTTAATTATTACATAAATCTATTCTAAATTCAATTCGAAATGCCATACATTGGGCTCGCCAAATATGTTGTGTACTTTGAATCTATGTGATGTGTATACAGTGTGTCCCAGGATAGATGTTACAATAGGTGTGATGGACAAAAAATATTTGAATTTTATTTTAAGATTGTGGAATTAAGCCCTGCTTGGTTTGAAGAGAATTTTAAGAATATTTTCAGTTTTTCAAAAACAAGTCGGCATTGACATTGAAGCGAGAACTATTTTCTTTTCAGGTAAAGTACCCTTTTTGTTCATGATACGGCAAAATTTTACTAAGAAAAGTTGTTCATAATAAGGAATTATGGCCCTATGCAAAATTTCAGGAAGATTAGTCAACGATAGTTTTTTTATGGCCTCCTGGCAGTTATGTGGAATAAATAATTTATTGTCGATCAGTGTTATTATTATGTTTCGTAAGTTAAATTTCTTGTAAATGCTATTTGTTTCGTTCAATGTTCTACAAAGAAAATTTTGAATAAATACAATTTATTTCTTTTAATCTAAAATGTGACGGTTTAATCAAAGTAGGTAGATCTTCCTGAAATTTTGCATAGGACCATAATTCCTTATTATGAACAACTTTTCTTAGTAAAATTTTGCCGCATCATGAACAAAAAGGGTACTTTACCTGAAAAGAAAATAGTTTTCGCTTCAATGTCAAGGCCGACTTGTTTTTCAAAAACTGAAAATATTCTTAAAATTCTCTTAAAACCAAGCAGGGCTTAATTCCACAATCTTAAAATAAAATTCAAAAATTTTTTGTCCATCACACCTATTGTAACATCTATCCTGGGACACGCTGTATGTCGTGTGTGTACATGAAATTAGATATCAATGAAAAATCAATATCCAAAATTCTTCCTGTAAAGTAAACCCAACAACAAATATACAAAATTCAAAATACATAGAATTATGAACTCAAAATAAATTCAATGAAATGTTTAACGTAGGTTCTAGCAGTGGTTATAGAATTCCAAAATTTGTAAATGTTAAAAATTGATAATTTAATTCTGTAAAACTCAATAATAAACAACTTTAAAATCAAACATTCACAATTAAATTAAAAAAAAGTAACAAATTAATAAACTACTTTATAGAAATTTTTAAATTCAAATTAGTTTCACTATTTACGTTACGTTAATTACAATGAACTTTATTAAATACAAGAAAATTGTTTAGAACGACTTATCTGGTAACTTCTTATAATTCCGGGAAAGTTTTGGTGTAACTCGAAGTTCGGCACCGTTGCATAGACAATAGAACCGGCAACCTCGAATATCCAAATCGGTTGTTGGTAAACAAACTCCATAAATTAAAGTTTAATTAACTTCAAGGTAAGTCTTTACACTTTATTGTCTTTTATTTATTTATAACTTTAATCACTGTTTACATTTTCTTTCACATTTTACTTTGATTGCTTTTACTTAATCACTTTACTTTTCTTTCTTTTCAGGTTCCTTATTTTAGGTTAAGGATTAACCTTCAAACACATTGTTAATTAAAACGAAGTTTTAAATCAAATGTAAGTATTATTTAAAATTCATTTACACTTTGCAAATTTCAATTAACATTAATTATATTAACAATTATCAATTATTATTATTATTGTTTAAATAATCTTATTTTATTTTTATTGGTTCAACTTTCATTTAATAATAATAATTTAACACTTCCAAATTTAATCACTTATAAAACACGTGATCTCATTTTAAAACAAACTTGTTACTAACTGACTGTTCAATTGTTATTTTCTAGAACAAAACAAACGAGTGCTCTGACGTCATTTTTCTTATTAAAATTAAATTCGGAAGCGATAGAAAAACACGTCTTACCCCTAGAACGAATTTGAAGGCACTGGCAATTATTTCAACTAGTTCAACCAACAAAAATGAATCAAATTTATGACTTACTTACTAAATAATTATCTATTTCTATCCTAAACTAATTACAAACTATATGAAAATTCATTAAACTACCTTCAACTTATTTACAATTCAACTTTATTTTACAAATAATATTATTTAAAATTATTTGTTATTACTTTGACTTTCGTCTGGTTTTGATCTTTGCTTAAAAATTATTGAATTTTCAAAATTATTATTAGCTTAACTAAAAATTATGCAATTAAACTACACATGAAAAAATAATGATATTTTCTCTCTTATCAATTTTCTCTAATTTTCTTATTTTGGCTGGAAATTGCATTTTAAATCTGACGTTTATTAACAAAATGATTTTTATTGATATTTTTAATAAAAAACGCTTTTAGCCTTTAAATTAACGATAAACTTAGGCCTTATATGCTTTTACATGTCCTAGTTATATTTAATACCTTGTCTTAAATATCTTAATTAAAGAAATTTACCATTTTTTAATTCTGTACTCAAAATTGGTTTATTTTACATAAATAAGTTATGAATTCAACTTTGTTTATTATTTCTAGCAGGGCAAACTGATTTATTTATTCCCAAGAACTACTTCATCTATAAAAATCAGCATCGTACTGTGAATTGAAAGAAAATCTGACATCGGAATATGTGTCCTGTAATCGTCAATCTTTAACATTGTTTTTATGAGCTATTTGTTGTTAATATTTACTTTAGAGTACTTTTATCTGTATAAATAATTTATAAACAATTAATAACATGAATTTATATTAAAAATCAACTTGATATTTAACCTCATGTACTTTGTGTGTGTAATTCATGTTCATCATAGCTGTCAAAAAATTTGTATAAACTGTTTGTGTGTTAATTGTATGAATAAAATAATGTTGTCTGTGATGTTTTGTGTTCAAAATACACAACACTATATTTATATTATATGTATATTAAAACGTTTATATTGGTAAAATCTAATTTTTTATTCAGATTCAAACAGGATTAACGATCGTTGATTTATCTGGACATAAAAAAATACATTGAAAAAGCAGTATAAGCAAAGAACATATTTTTATACTACGCGAATTCAAGAAACCGCTGAGCCCCTTTCAGCCAACAGATTAACGGTCTAAAAGAGCATTTCTAAAACTGGCTCAGCTTTTTATAAATACGTGAATAAAATCCTGAAATATTTCTGAAATTAAATGGCAAGCTATTTTGCGAGAAAACATAGCCCTCTGAAATCGCCTTTGAAAGAAATATGTAACCATTAATTTGTCAGCAATAAATATTATCAGGGTAAATTCATTATTTAGAATACTGTTAAGGTCAACGTTCTCGGCCGTTTCAAAGAGGAAATTTAATTTTCAGGAATTAGAGGGGCTTTTTGTTTTACTAAGTTGTCTCTTTTGTTTCACAGCCGGCATTTTAGAGCGCTTTGTTTGTTGACGAATGTGTAGGACAATTTTTGTTTACCTCGAAAATTCGTTTAATTCGAATTTATAACTAATAAGAGTACAAAGTTTCGGCATTGTTTCGGTTAATTCGAATTTTCCATAATATGAAGACATGCCTGAAACTCTAAATGGAAACGTGTTTCTGTTTCCTAACCCGCAATTGATTCAAAACTAATTTTGTTGTTTGGCAGATGCGAAGCTAAACTTGGAAAACAATCTTCGTACAACAGTAATAAATAATAAGCCTTACTAGCGCACCTATTAATAACTGCATGCTTCGCCCCTTTCGCGGCCTTGGGATGAATTAAGCAGATCGAAGTGGAAGCTCGCGTGATAACTAACTAACATTTAACCCAGGAATATCCAAAGTGTTTTGTAATTTTGAAATGCTCGTTTTTATGTGGATAAGCAAATTCGAATATTGCAAGGTGACGTTTGAAGCTCGACAGGAAAGGGTTACCGGAAAATCTCGACCCGTGAAAAATTAAAGCAGGAAATCCTTCGCTACAGGCAGTTTAACGGTAGGTTATGATTATGAATATATACCAACACAAACATCCCTTCGCTTTACCCTTTTAACTTTATTTAAGATGAACTTGAACTGACACCGAGCAAATAGTTCTTCTATTTATTTAACTGGAAACTTTTCTCCGAGTTTTATTGAAGTATAACAAGGGTGTTTTCCATTTCCTACAGCAAAAAGTTCTTGACTGGAAAGTTAGGTTTAATATGTATAAAACAGGTGAGAGGGTGCGAATTAATAAAAATACGAGTCATGAAGCTTAGAGAACGAATATTAAAGCCACATGTTTAAAAAATGCACAAAACCCAATGTTAGTTGTTAGTAGAACCGCACAAACACCATTAAGTTAGGGAATGGAATTCCATACGTTCCAAAATAGTCATCCATCAGGTTGCGTAGCAAAGTTTATAAATTCCCACAACTATTTATTCTATAATTTGGACAGTCGAATAAAGCTTCATTTCTAATGCTAGAAACAAATTTGAAGAAATGTCCAGTTTTGAATTATGCCCTACATTTTCACAATTTCAATCGATACTATTTACAAACCCTTAGTTATTGGAGTTCTCGAGGTCCGCCTATCCGGATGATTTACTATATTTCAAGGTCTATACTGAACATTCCTATCCTTCCGAATGTGCTCTATCGGGTAGGAATCGAACGCCAAAGCACTTACAGAAGCTAGCGAAAATTTACGATATTCTTTAAGGACAACTTAGAGAATCATTTTCATACGATTCCGCTTTACTAAAGTACTTCATCAAGCCGATTAATCGATTAACTAAATTCTATACATAGTAAAACTAATTAAAAATAAACTAAATACTTAATTAATTACCATATAGGTAATGATTAACTCGTTCCATTGGAACAATCCACCATTACCAAGAAAGCTTTTAGTTAGTTAAGAGTCTGATCCCACATCATTTCATTCTTATTACTTTCAGAAACTTAGCAGTTTTGCATAATTTGCGTAATGTGTCGAACGAAGATACTTCTGGATTGTACACGTCGATAAACCTCAAGTATAGTTTGAAAGTTTATTTAAAACTAAATTTAAAGCCATTCCTTCGGTACGTGCTGCATCAACTGACACGCTTGTAAAATTGATGTAAACTCATGAACACGTTCTGTGAGACTCTATCATTCTGAATTTTACCATTAATAATGCGATATCTAATAGCGAAAACAATGCTTGCAGCTTTCAGAATATGCATTCGGTTTGCTGAATTCCCGCCAACATTTAGAAATTTTACAAAGGAATAAAGGTTGATTAGCTATGACTTGCAAAAAATATTACGCCGATGTTCCACTATTCCATCCAATATGTTGTTCAAAATTTGACCAAAATGTTTTGACATGACGTCATAACCATAGGGCCATCTACATATTTGAGGCGCTGTTCCTGTGTCAATTATTTTAATAAAATACTCCATGCTAGCACCCGTAGCAGTATTACCAGTTAACACAAAAATAAGTATCTTAAATTATCTTGGTAAGTAGAACTTTATATACAAAAACTTTGTAAACTTAAAATCATGTTTTCTATAGTTTAAAACTTGAGAAAATAATCATAATTTTAAAAGAACCAACCGCTGCATTAACAAAATTAAAGAAAGCAGATGTAGCACACGTCCACTTCGTTTACAAAAATGCTTGCGCATTCGTCAAACGCCAACGAGAAACTGTTTCATCAAAATTTAGAAACTGCTTTTATTTGAAGCGTTTTGATTAAAATGTTAACGTGACGTCATCAAAACTGAAACAAGTTAACAAAATATTTTGAGTGATTTGATGGAATTTTGATAGTGGTGTACCGGCTTTAGTATCAGATGCAAAGGACTCATCACTTTAAGGCTCTTACAAAACGCTAGAATAAAACAAAGTTTGAAAAAATTAAGAAAGACAAAATGAATCGAATAAGACTGCACAAAAGTATACGAAAACTTAAAAAAATTACGCAAAAGAGGTAAGATAAACTAGCCGAGAACTAGAAAGCATTCTGAGGTTTACGTATCGCGTCTAGCACTTGAGTCGGACGGTTACTTAAATACCAGTGGCCCCGAATAGTTTACTCTAGTAGCTTCTCTATTTATTATTAAGCGAAATTACTAAGTCTTTCAACTCTGATCGTTATAAAACAAACTCTACTAGTCCAGTTTTATGTTTTAATCAAAAATATTTAGAAACCAAAGAACCGTTTTGACACCTTTGCTTTTCTCAAGCAGTTATTTGTCCCTCCTTTAAGAGCATGCAGTAATCACTCTCAACAAGTTGTCTCTTTTTAACGCGTACAAATACTGCAGAACGTACGTCTAGAACTCGAAGAAAATACGGCCGCCGTTTGGTTCGTGTACTGCAACCTATAGAAAGGATAGTTGTTTAAAAGCTGTTATAACTTGAAGGCCTCAAAATGCTTTCTAGTTCTCGGCTAGTTTAATCAGTTTATTCTAAATTTATTCCTGGAACCACATTTTATTGAAATAATACATTCAAAGGTTTTCATAATAGCACGGGAATTAAAAAAACTTCAGTGGGAATTTGAGAACAATTTTGTAAAGAAGATTTAATGGGTTCTGACTTCTGAGAAGTCCCATGAATTTCATTTGAAATTTGTTTTTAGGAGTTAACCTACCCTGAAAAATATATCTTACCTAAACAGTTCAATTGGAATGGTTGAATGACTAAAATTATACTTCGAAGAAACTATAGATATCAAAATAGTCATTTCTGAAAATCTAAAGGAAGGTTTCTAGAAAATCCAAGCCCTTTTAGTTGGAATTTATTTGTAACAATTAACCTATTTGAAAAGAAGAATTAATTTAACTAACAATGTGGACCTAAGCGAAATTTTGATAGGTTAGTAAGTTCGTTTGAAAGAGTTAAATAATTACAATTATACTTCTTAAAAACGACAAGAATTCCAAAGAAATGTATATACGTCTAGGTATTAGGTATATCAACAGGCACTTGTGAAAACCTAAGAACTATTTTTGAAAGGTAGGGGGAATTTCCGTTGAAATAAGTTTTTGGCGGTTATTATCTCGCGTATAAACCACATAAACTCAAAAAACAAAGCTAAAGAGAAGTTGCTAGAAAGTTCAAGAGCATTCCACAAAACAAAGGTTGATTTTTATGGACAGCGATTTTTTAAAAATTTCCCAGATATGAAGGTAAATACAACTGAAGAAAAATTATATTCCGTTCGCATGAAGAGTTCGAAGCAATCATCCATGATTAACATTACGGCAGATGTGAACTATTCTATGAAAAACATTTTTTTGAATTTTTCCTTTTTGTTCTTTATGAACTTTTATTTGAATGCTATACTAAGTTATTGTTTTAGTATAGATCGTTAGCAATCGTAGAATAATAAAAAGGGATGTAAACTGTCTGTGGAAACCATAGCAAATCCAAAAATTCCAAGCAAATTAAAAGGAAATCTCTAAAAATTCGTAAGAAATTTTAACAACGAGGATGTCGTTTACACTGCAAGTCTCTAACGGAAACTAGGAAGTGGAAGAGCATGAAACATTATTACAAAATAAAGTTTTACAATTTAAATAAAGTTTGCAAAAGATTTAAGAAATATATCAGGAATATTTGAAAAACGTTTTTGGGAAATCCCAACAACCTTTGGTTAAATGAAGTTCTGAAACTTTTTCTTAAAAAAAAAATAGTTTACTCAAACAAATACACAAAAACGTAAAGTATAAAGAGGAAGTTTCCATAAAAAACGTAAAATTCGATCAGGTCTATGGTCAATTTGGCAGACATATTTTTAAAATTTATATAATACCATAAAGAAAGAAAAGACTGTGTTTTCTTAACTTTGTTTTCCTGGAAGTCCGAAAGAATTTCGGCCCACAGCTAAGACCTTAAAGTTTTCCCCCAAAGCAAATTTTTACTTTTTTTTTTGAGGTGGAAGTTAAGTAACTGTAAAATGCAGAAACGTCAAGAAATTCTTGAAAAGGAAGGAGGAATCCAGCAAAACTTTGGAAGGGCAAAGTCTGATTTTTTCGTAGAGAGATATAATTTACCTGAAATTATAAAAATAGCAAAACTATTACGTTTTCTGAATGAAAATAAGCAATTAAGTACAAAGAATGAAAGTTTCCGCAGAAGTAATGCTTTCTAGAATTAGCACGTACACTGTGCTCAATTCGAACGTATCCGTGTAGTTGATAACAAGTCTAGATTTAATGAGGTAGCTTTTCGCAAATGTGAAAACGCATGTCGATCGGAAAATGACTAACTGATTTCTTTTGTGTTTTGTTCACCAGTTTGTTTTAATGACTTTCAGTTTATTTATGAGGTTTTCTGTTTCGTAAATATATTTATTTATTATACATATAAAAACGATCTGTAAACAACGAAAAGGCCGTTGATAACCACTTAATATCGTATGAAATTCCTTTCGGTATGAACTAGGTTAAATATTTATTATTTAGAGCTCTACACAAAAACAATTAATTAGGTTTGAGGTTTAAGCGGCAAGCAAACCAAATTTTAATAAAAAGGCTATGATTAATTAAAGGCGACGTGATCTCATGAGGTATTCATAATAGGTCGCAGAACATTTATGAAGGCACTTTTTTCATAAAATAATAATCAGAGTTTGGTGTAAACCAAACACGACCGATATGTCGGCTTTAAATGTGTTTTGGTATTTACAAAGTTGATGACCAAATTTAAGTTTCGTGGAATGGGGAAACACTTACCTGTACTTCTAAAGCGTGGTAGGCCACTATGAGGCCTAAAAGAATCACAGTCGAAACAGATATCAGAGTTTTGAGCGCAATTGAGTAAAATTCGTCCTGCAAAAAGCACAACATATTAAATGGTAAGGCAAGAGTAACAAAATAAGTCTCACTTTGCGGTAGACGCCAGCACTTGAAAGTTCATTTTCGATGACCATAACGATAATCCCGAACATTCCCATAACGAGGGCGTAATCGCTTATTCTTTTCCGTTTTTCGAAGAGAGCTTTACGTCTTCCTAACCGGTAACCTACATTAGGCTTATGTTTTAGGCTACCAGAAGAAGGCCCTTTATAAACGCCCGTTCCGATGGGCCGTTCCTCCATGAAGCGAGGATATTCGGCGGTGTGCGTAACCAACGCTACCCCTGACTCCTCTGGTTGTGTTCGTCCACTAGCGGAATCCCTGCTGGAGTTCTTCACAGCTCCGGGAATAGAGAGGGTGGATACGGGTTTTCGAAGCTGCAAGCGAGCCATACAAATTCCCAACATACTTCAAAACAGGCTGTCGTTAAACAATATACATTGCAAATTTGATTTCAACTAACTAAGTGGATAATTGCGAAGTTGCGGTTCTGCTGGCAAATTATTGCGGAGCGAGAAATTTCTAACTAGAATTAAAGATACGGAGCTTGAGTTCAACTTTCACGACTGATCGTTCTCTTTACATTTAGTTATGATGGATAACAGATTTGGGAGTCGATTAGCACATCACTAGAGGAAGATTAATTATCCTTTGCTTTCTCGATGATACGCGTTCCTCAAGGTTTACTTAACTGTGGTTGATAAAATACCTACGAGGCACTAACTCAAAAATATAACGCCGACCATTTATTTATTTTCATTAAGTAAGTGCATTTTGCAGGAGGGCACTGAAAATTCAACAGTCGCTTTTCGGTAAAAACTGGTTCAAATCTCAGAAATGCTCCAACATCACTGACTGTTGCATATTTAATTTACGAATAGAAGGAAATTTCCTCTGAACTTCATCGGGAAACTAGGAATTTAATAGACATTTTCAGAATTCCTTCAAACGGCGAAGTAAACCTTCGATCAATATATGATGTCATTCACCAAGATTTGGCAAAATTATCCCTCTCGAAAGCTTTAGAACAATACACAATCACGGCAAATGCCGCTGGAAACGACGGTGTACAGGGTGGCCCATTTTCGATGTTTTTAAATGGGAAGTACCCTTAATATCGGGGATGGGCAAAAACTGATGTCGGAGTCCAGGGCCCTTTTTTGATGCAAGTTCAAGTCCCGAAAACAAAATTCCGCTATCTTTTGTTATTTTTTAGTTATAGCCCAAAATTCATAATTTGGTCATATCGAAAACTTCAAATAACTGTCTTGGTTTTGAAGATATCCAAAAACGGTAAAAACATTCTACAGGCACTTTTTCAAGTAGAATACGATAGTCAATCCAGATATCTTCTAATTTTCATGTTTTAGGAGTTATGACATAAAGTTGGCATTTTTTAAATATAAGTCGTAGTTGGCCATGATACCATTAAATTGCATATTTTTTCTGCTTTCCGAAAATATATAGTTTATAGAGTTTAAATGTAGTAACAATGCCTTTTTTGAACAAAATCGGATTATTTGATGTTGTTAGCAATTAGTGGGCCATGGTTCATGATAGCAATAAACAAAGGCTAATAGAGCGGGTGCATGTGATGTCACCAGGCACACAATAACGCGCCCGATTGAAAATGAACGGCAGCTTTGTAAGTTAACAAAACTAAATAATTACTTTAATATTTTGTAGAAAATCTCGCGTTATCTTTAACAGCTTTTAATTATCTTGACATATGGAGATTTTACAAGTTTCTACGTATAACCTGGCAAAATTTGTAGTTTCTTGTTTTCCAGAGCTTTTCACTAACTGCTTTCTCTGGGAAATATCACGTTCCCTAATACTCTTTTTAATTCACGATAAATTTTTCAATTACGTTCGTATCAACTGACCGTGGCGAAAATTTTAAGTAACTGAAAATTTCAAAATTATGTGGGTTAAACCATCCCTCATCTGGTTAAACACATCTTTATTCGGTTTGATATTGTAATATGTCATATTTCCTTTTTGGTAAAATTAGTATACCGATGCATACAAATCTACCCTTTGTTTACCCTACAAGAGTTCATCTGATGACCTAGTGACGTCACATGCAACCACTATACTACTTTTTGTTTTGCTATCATGAACCATGGCCTACTAATTGCTAACAACATCATAATATAATCTGATTTTGTTCAAAAAAGGTATTGTTACTGCATTTAACCCCTATAAACTATATATTTTCGGAAAGCAGAGAAACTATGCAATTTAATGGTATCATGGCCAACTACGACTTATATTTAAAAAATACCAACTTTATGTCATAATTCTTAAAACATGAAAATTAGAAGATATCTGAATTGACTATCGTATTCTACTTGAAAAAGTGCCTGTAGAATGTTTTTACCGTTTTTGGATATCTTCAAAACCAAGAGAGTTATTTGAAGTTTTCGATATGACCAAATTTTGAATTTTGGGCTATAACTAAAAAATAACAAAAGATAGCGAAATTTTGTTTTCGGGAACTGAACCTGCATCAAAAAAGAGCCCTGGACTCCGACATCAGTTTTTGTCTATCTCCGATATTAAGGGTACTTCCCATTTAAAAACATCGAAAATGGGCCACCCTGTACATATACATGGTACCTATACCTTATACATGGTGGTCCATAAGTAATGGTTCACAGACCAACAGTAGATTCCTGGGGCCAAAATATAACGATTTACCTAAAATTACCTTAGTCCAAAAGTTAATATTTAGGGAGATACAGGGTGTCAAAGTCGAAATTTTTATTTTAATTTTCTTCTGTAATTTCTAAAGTTTTCATAATATTTATATGAAAATTGGTGAAACTACCTTTTTTGGGAAGGGAAATAATAATCCATTCTCAATTTTAATGCAGCTCTTAAAATAACGTTACTTTTGCTACACCTAATACCTTAAAAATACTTCAACTTTTTTGTACTTAAAGTTAGGGCAGATCTAATAGAAAAAAACAATTGCCTCGTCTTTTGTATACAAAAAGGTATACGATTTCAATGTCTCTAAAGTTAACCGTTTCCAAGATATTTGCGATTGAAGTAAGTGATGCTACATTTTATTCGTTAAAAAGAGCATTACTTGCGGTACACATAAAAATTAGAAATTTTTTAATGACAAATATCCTACTAATTCACTATTGCTCTGTGTCCTATTACTTGTTTTTGACAAGAACATGTCAATTTTTTGTTTTAAATGTAAGCCTACTGCGTTACAGACTGCTTAAGAAGTGAATAAGGCGCTGCATCGCTTACTTCAATAGCAAATATCTTTGAAACGGTTAACTTTAGAGATATTTAAAAAGTATACCTTTTTTGTATAAAAAGGATGAGGCAATTTATTTTTTCAATTAGATCTGCCCTAACTTTAAGTACAAAAAGTTGAAGTATTTTTAAGGTATTAGGTGTAGCAAAAATAACGTTATTTTAAGAGCTGCATTAAAATTGAGAATAGATTATTATTTCCCGTCCTTAAAAAAGGTAGCTTCACCAATTTTCATATCAATATCCCCAAAACTTCTGAAATTACAGAAGAAAATTAAAATTAAAATTTCGACTTTGACACCCTGTATCTCCCTAAATATTAACTTCTGGACTAAGGTAATTTTAGGTAAATCGTAATATTTGGCCTCAGGAATCTACTGTTGGTCTGTGAACCATTACTTATGGACCACCCTGTATATGTAGGTAGAATTTAGAACTATTAGCATGAAATTGTTGTTTGGTTAATACAAACATTATTGACTTATAAATGAAAGGGGCTTTGTTTTGCAGGTACTGGATAAACATTACATGAAAAATTCATTAACTATAAGGGTCTCTCAAACTTGATAATATAATTAATGAATAAATAAAATTAGCTAAATATAGATTTTGTACTCTGACGATAATTTTATAGTAAACCGAAGTGGAATGTTAATAAATATCTTGATACAAAATATATTCAGCATACAATTCAGGGTCAGTTGAAAAGAAGATTAAAATAAGTTGAGAGTGATAAAACAGACAGTAAAATCAGCTGAAAACTAAAGGCAGCTGTGAGAAACTGTAGAAGACAAGCATTCATACTTATAACTTAAGGTACCAATGGGTCAAAAACCTTAGTCAAAATATTCTAAATAGATGCAGGGATTTTGTGACGGTAGAAGAAGAAAACTTGGACTTCTGCAACAATCAAGAAAAGTGATAATTTTCGGAGATAATGGATAATTTCATAAAATCTTAACTAAATTAAAAGGGCACTACAGTAAGACAAACACAGTTAATATAAAACCAAGTAATAAAACGTATAGAATATGGCATTAGAAGATTTGTACTCGTATAAACTAAATGGGGAAAGTTATACACTAGAAACAATAAATGTAGGCAAGAAGGAAATGATGGGAAAGGAAAGCAATAGGAAAAAGGAGGATAACAAAGATACGATCCAAAAAGTAAGAACAATGAGTAAAAGATCACCAAGCGACATAGTCATGAAATAAGAAAACAACTTCGAACAGTTGCAAATACTGAATGTCACACAAAGATTAGTAAATGAACAAAACACGGCCGCAGTGGAAAACAATAATATAATAACATTAATAATATAGAATTAAGTTTATATAATAAATAAACAGGTGGGTAAAGAATATGCGCAAGGATAACTTTATTGGCAGTGAAAGAATTAGAATTAATAGAAGAAATGAACAACAAAATTAAAACAAATTGAAATTAGTGAGGTAAACAAAGTAGGAATAGAAAAAGAGAAGATACTGATAAATGCATAAAAAAGGTTGAAGCAATATACATATATGCTTCTATAGAAGGCACAAGAGGGAAAATTGTGATAAAGTTTTACAAGCAATTACGACAGACAGTAGATAGGAAAATAGAAGAGCAGAAAAGTCATAACGACAAGACGCCATAAACGGAAACCGAAGGAAATTGATAAATATCTGCTAGGAAAGTATACTTATAGGAAATTCCTTTTGGGAACCAGGGCTAGAAGAAATGCCGAAGAAAGGCCGAAAAGAGGAACACAAAAATTATAAAAGACTATACATCAAGTGATTCAACTTAAAATCATCCTCCGCGACTCATGAAATCAAAGGTCGTGTTTCGGCTTGGTTCAGGAAATGTTGACAAAGTACTAAAGAAATAATAATCAGGTAGATCTAGACAACTTAGTTTTAACTAGTTGTTTTAATTCCATGGGTTACTCTGGATGATTTTAAATTGGATAGTTTGATATAAACACCAGGAATAGTAATAGAAGTAAGACAAACATTTTAGGAAGAATTAGAAGATGATTTAAATCAGATGGACAAGAGAGTTAACAAACGCTTTTAGAGCAGCATAAAAGCAAGAGAGAACTAACCAAAGAACAATTCGAGTGGATCAGATAAAACTACCGTTAAATGAGATTTGAGAGATATGGAGAGGGTAGTACGAGAAAGAAATGACACGGTAAGTGCTCAAGAGAATTGGGAACAAAATATTAGCCATAATAATGAACTAGTAAGTGACAACATACAATATAAAAAATTAAGGAAACTAAACAAGATATCAATAACTAAAATAGGAACATCAAGTTGAGAAGGCAATATAGGCTCAGAAATGATAAAATGGATGAGGGAATGTGGAAAGTCTAGGCTTTGAAGAACGTGCAATGAGCAAAATTTTAAAGGAACGGGAAAAGAATTTAATTATGCTAATCCATAATAAATGGAACAGTAGAGTACTACAATTATTACAAAACAATTTTCAAGAGTTTTTAGAAAAATAATTAAGAAAAGAACTTACTGGAAAACACAACTGAGAAGGGAGGAGATGCTATACATGATATTCATTGATTTAAAGACACCGTTTGACACAGAAGCCCGCTATTGTTTATAATAATAAAAGACATTAAACAAAAGAACACAAATCTACAAACGGTAATAGGACAGAAATATAAGGTAGAACCGACAATTCGTAACAGAGTCCTAAGAGTGAATTCAAAAACGACAATGCATCAACTAATTACTACATGGGATGATGCAATAGGGAAGCTAAAAATTGGTATAAACATGAATAAAAATAAGTGGATAATAAGCCAATAATAAAAATATGAAGATATGCTGCAAAGAGTAAAAGTTGGAGACAGTGACTAAGAACGAGTGTCTGGGAACTGTTGTAGCAAACGAATGGGAAAAACCGATACATAAGTTGTAAATAGGACAAAATAGGCTAGGCACATATATTATGCTCTAAAAAGAAGGATATTATAAAAGTGAAATAGATACTAAAGTTAAAAGCAAATTTATAAGCCATAATAGTACCAGTATTGACGTATGCAGATGAGTTTTAGGTCCAAAAGAATCAGAGAAGTAAAATAAAAGCAGTTAGAATGTAGAAAAGAAAATAGCGGGGAAAACGAAATAGGATCACATTAGAAGCAAGGACATCAGAAGAAATATAGAACAGATCACGGGCGATATAGTAAAGGAACTATTAAAATGACTGAGACATGTTTCAAGAATGAAGGAATATAGATTCTTACAACGGAAGATAAAAGACAGTGTGATCAGAAGAAAAGAAAAAGAGCCAGGACATTTTATATTGAAAATTACAGAGAAATAGTAAAGTAAATAAAGGCGAAATATTAGAAAAGAAAGAAAAGATAGCTCAGTCTATGTTTTCTTCAACTTATCCTATTAATTCTGTAGATCGTGATCATGCTTCTTGCGGCAGGCATTAAAAGGCCCGTACTAATTCAGATTGCGGAAGTTTTCGTCCTCAACTTTACTAACCCTTATAACAAAAAGGACCATCTTCGATAGCTGAAATTCATTTTTCATCTCAAGTATTTTTTATCAACCACAGTAATTAAATTTTTTTAACTTTTTAAATTAAACTGACTTACGATTTAAAAGAAACAACAAAGCATCCAAACAAGTCCCAAGAAATCAAGAAATTAAATTATAATAAAATATAATTTAAGTGAAGCTCCAAATTTTACAATTTTCTAGTTAGAATTCTCTCTCGATATACTATGATTATATACAGAATGGAGAATAGTAAACAGCAAAAAACTAATTTAACTCTGCTGTACGTTGCTAACACTGCATAATGAAATTTCTTTAGTTCGTGTATTTTCACGGAACTACTATACAATTACTTTACTCAGGACTATGTAAAAGTTGTTGCTACTAGTTAGTGGCATTCCCTCTGGTATTACATTTAAAATTATGATAAGTAGAAACCTGGAGTTGCATTTGTTTTAAAATAGATGCTTGCTACTTTAACATACAGTAATTTAAAGAACGAGTTTGGGAAAGGTCTTTGGAAGATGAACTTACAGTAGGATTTGATCATTAGTTACCTTACAGCTTCAATTGTTTTTAAAATTTTAAATATTTAAAAGTTATTTCATTTGTGGTCTAAATATAGTTATAATTTTTTTATTTATTAAATTTAAGTGCTAAGTATATAACTGCAAGACTTAAATACACAGCGTTAAATTAACTTAAAAAAATTGCTTTTATTGAAGAAATTGATTATTTTAACAGACAAATAAAAATAGATCTTTCAGATACTTAAGGACTCAAACTGGAAATTTGAAATATGTACAAGAAAGTTTATAGGCTGCAAAGTTTGGATAAAATCCTCGTAAGAGTTAAAAAATAAACAAATAACATAAACATATCTTAGAAAAGGATAGCTCAGAGTTAAATTAAATTTTTACTGTATGTATCCCGATAGTTTCGAGGATTCCATAGAAGCACTCCTAAATTTTCCTAGAAAGCAGAACTTCTGCTAAGCAAAATTTATATTCTAAAGTTAGCAATAAATCATCCCAATCGTGTGATTGGTACCCCTTTTTTCTAATTATCGTTATGCTGTGTTTGTATGAAACTAAGAACGAAAGATAATATTTCATCAGAAATTTAGCTTCCGTTTGTGATGCTCGATTTTTCTATTTTAAAAAGCAACTGTTTAAGCGAGTAGCACATTATTCTATAGACGATGAGTTTTGTACAAGATCCCCAGCTGATTTACAAGAGATATGCATACGATTACATCGAAATTGTGTTATTAGTTATTTATAAGAGAAATACGGAAAAAAGCGGAACGAACACTGAATTTTAATTTGATTGGTAGGGGGATCGTCACAAAACTCGCGTAACAAAAGAATTCTGGTAAAAGCAGCTAATGTGAAAACGTGAGGCACTAAGCTGATAGTGATTTTTGTGCGGTTTAAACCGTATTTGGTGAATACAGCGAGTGATATTGTCACTTCACTACTTCATATACGTACCTACAGTGATCATACACGGATTGCATAATACCTAGGAGTAAGAAATTCATGATGACCGAGTTTCCATAATATCGATCCACAGCCATCACGTTATCCATCTATTTATTTACATACACAGTACCCTTAAATTAATTACGAACTTTCAATTTACGTACCATTTATTATTTGTGCGATTTCCGCTAATAGATGAATACAAATACCACAATTCATGGGAACATTTTTTTTAGAAGAGAATAAACTGAAATGAAATTGGCAGAATTAAGATTCAAAGAAAAATATTTCTTTGATTTCAGGAAAAGTACTGTGCCCATTTGCAATTCCTGGTTATATACAGTAATCTACGTGCACAAGGGTGTGATTATCAATAAAAAGCAGTGCATTAGTTCTGTCAGTGTTTTAAACAGGAAACTCACAAAAAAATGGCAAAAGGAAATTGAGTTATATACTTCCTGTTGACGTATTGCATCCTTCTGCAATTAGATCTTCATCCTTATTAGCTACGTATGTAGCACTAGCAATAAGGAACAGTAAGAAATAATTAGTTTATTACTGCAAATAAAAATAACCGATCAAGATGGTATGTTATTTAAAATGATCTTCAATCACATACGGAAATGTGTATTTACTGTTTAAAGGGACAATGAACTTCTAAGGAACCTTCAAGAATATACTGAATCAGATCAAAGGTCCACCAAAACAGTTTAACTTTAAACCTTTAATAGGCGGTATATCATATATGTTTAAATAAAACTAGAACATACGCAGAAAATAAGAAAATCAACCTATGTCAGATTTATTTGCAAATATAGTACGAGTTCGAAAGATGTTACGAAGGTAAGTCAAAAAGAAGAAAGTTTACTATTAGTATGTGGGTCATGTTTCTACGCCCTCCTCCACTAATTGCATGGACTTAGTTCCTAAGTTTTCGTACTGGGAAAAATATTTTGGTCTCATTTCCAGACACTCGAACATTTTTGTCTTTCTCTAAGTGAAATTTCTATTTACCCACTCTATAGCTTTCACCACAAGGGTAGAACTTACCGAGTCGGGGCGATTAAACAGCATAAAGCCAAGAAACGTTTTTGTTTCTCGAATGAATTAGAGTAAAATCTTAACTTTGGAAGATTTTCCACGGTTCTAAAGTTCGGCTGACTTTAACTCTGTTTAGTTTAATTTTTTACCTTCACATATGTTTGATTTGAACCAAATATGGGGTTTACATAATTTAAAATAGTGTCACTTTTCCCATAGAAGCCTCAATTTTGAATGTTTTTCTGTTGGTGATGATGGATGTTTACAAAATAAACCCTGAGGCTTATTCTTCTGTCTTCCAAGGGTTATTAAAAATGTTTGCTAAATTTCCAATTGTGTGCGTCAGTTAATTCACTCTCTTGCCTTCCTCTTCTTCTTCTTCTGCATTTTACGCGTTATAATTATGACACCGTTCTTCCACACTTTCCAGCCCTTTTCTTCTTTATCTGCCTAGGTCTTCTATCTCTGCAAACAGATTTTTCTGGGTTTTCTTTTACTTCTCTTTCTAATTCATATTTCCACTATTATTTTCTTCGCTAATGTATTTTAATTCGTTCTTAATATAAGTCATTGCCAGTTGCCCTTTCTCGCTCTTTGTTATAGCTGCCTCTTAATTTACTGATGGTCTTAGCTGTTCATTTCTTTCTGTGTTACTTTATACTTTCTGATTCGATCCTGCCTTATCTACTCACTGTTCCTATCTTGATTATCATTTCCCCTTTCTGTTACTTTAAGCTTGTTGATGCAATCATTTGCACAATATTTTTGTAATCCTGTTTTAAATTCATTGTTATTTTGCTCACCATACCAATTATATTGTTGCGTTTCAGTATCCTCATTATGTTTAATGATTTGTCCTAATTTTTTTTGCATAGTTGATTAATTTCTTTATTCTTCTAAGCTTTTTCACTTCAGTTCTTTTACAGTTTTTTTCACTATATCTCTCTTTCATTTGTATCCTTCTCTGTCTTTTCTTCTTCTTCCTGTTCTTCTTACTTTTTGATTCATTATCCTAGAGCGTTGTTATCTTATTTTTAATTAGTTGTTTTATTATATCATTCCACCTGTTAGTTTTTTTCTCTTGTTCAGTACTATACTTCCTTGTTTCACAAATCTCCGCTAATTTTTGCAGAATGTTATTCTTAAAAATATTTCTATGACTTGCTCCTGTTTTACTTAACGATTATTCACTTCTTCTTGAGGAGCTTAAACTTTGATTGATGTTGATATATTGTTGGTTTTCAAATAGCAAGACCTATTTGATCGTTCTTCATCTTTAATACGAATTTGGCCATTTAAAAACAGTTTATCACTGCTGTTTTATTCAACGAGTAAGTTGTGCACTATTTGCCGCATGTAATTATAGAAACGTATTACTCGTCCAGTGTTTCACTTAATCCAATCAAACAATTGATTTTAAACCGCTTTAAAACAAAAATACAAAAAATTAAACAGTTGACGCTTATTCTATACACACAGTTTTAGACTTTCAATCGCAGTATTTGAAATTGGCATTCGCCAAATATGTCGACATTATCTGGATGACATAACTAACGGAATAACGGTAAAAGAAGAGTTAATTCGGCAAATATTAATTGACTTTAGATAAACAAACATGGCATATGGTTTATTCAAGATAACTGACTACTCATTAGTTAGTAGAATTTGCAAAAAGCTAATTCTAGTAACCAAGCTAAGCCGATTCTATAAAAAAGAATATACTACTTTTAAGCATTTCAGAAAAAATCCAGAATTCTAGGAAAACTAAAAATAGATGACTAATTAGATCAGGACATGGAGAAGCGTTACTGAGAACCCACAGTTCATATCACATCGAGGGAACAATTGTTACAAATTTTTCTAGATAATCAAAACTGTATTCTAAGACCATAAATGAAAGACTATACGCCCTTGTCCAAGATGTTTGTCTATATGTGTATATCTAGAAAGTGACTTTTACTCAGGTCATTATCTTGTAGCTGGATAAGTAAATCCTTCAAATTGCTAGATCAAATTCAGAATTAACAGGAAAAAGATAGGTACCCATCTACCCAATTAACAATAAAGTACTGAGCTGCAACCGAATTATTGCAGACGACTATTGTAAGAGGTCTCACCGGGAGCTAAATAAGAACGAATTCTCAAAGTGGCAACTACGCCAGATGAGAAACCTTCCTGCAGAAACTGAGATGAAACACCAAATAAAGATATACCCCGCAGAAGTATGAAAAGCTGTGTAAAAGCCAGCTAAATAAAAGTCCATAATCTACAGGATAAGTTGTACAAACTATAAGGAAATATATAATATAATATGTAATATCAATAAAATGGAAGAAACGCAACTCCCTAAGAAAGTATTGATGTATAGACTAGCAGGTTGGAGAGATGTTAGAAGATCACTCAAAGAATGGAGGATAGAACCTGAACATAATACACTGACCGGCAAAGAAAACCGGCCACCTTGAAATATTTCACAAAAACACTTAAACGTTCATTAATTTAACTAAGAATTGGCATTAGGTTGAAGAACCATTCATTGTTGATACGGCATGGTAAATTATTATTAGCCTGTATGTCCTCCTCTAGCCTGAATTACGTCATTCAACCGTGATTTACGGTAAAATGTTAATGCTGTTGAGAAGAGAATCTCGCCTGTTAACATTAAAACTAGGGGTATTTTGGAATGGAACAAGCATCTTAAAACATTGATAACTAAGAAAAATCAGCTTAGCTCTTTATTTAGTTATAAAATATGCGGTTAAGGGAACCCTTTATAAAATATTTCAGGGTGGCCGGATTTTTTTGCCGGTCAGTGTATATATGGTCTTACCTACGAAGGGTGGAAATTGCTAGAAAATTACACCAACTGCTAGTTTAAATATAACAAAGATGCTAAATCAGTGAGAAGGCAATAATTTTTCATGGTTAGGATTTAGCATGCGAAGTAACAACTGACGGTTTCTTTTAACTTTATTTCTACCCTATAAGTGGAAAAATAATAGTAATATTTTTCTTTTCCTTTACTTGTAGCCATTTCCTGGACTTCCTTGAGTGGGCTTATGCCCACATTATCCATTTCCATGTAAGTTGTCTTCAGGATTCTTCCTCAATAATTTGGATTGATTGATTCTTCATTCTTAGAGGCAACTGAGTGATGATAATGCAGCAAACACTAAGTTGTTGTTTGTGTAGAAACAAACAAAAATTTCATCGACAAGCTGTGAATCAATGTTTTTGGCAGAAAAACAGAAATGTTCTGAAGGATATGGTTTTTGAAAAACCTGTACTGTAATTCAGAATACAAGCAAAGTGAAAATGTAGTTTAGACTGATATATTGCATTAAAAACGACAACAAATGATGCTAGTTATTATAAACGAAAGGTTTTCTATTCATATTCAACTAAAATGGCGGCAACTTACAGAACCATATGATGATCTTTACATGACCTCCAAGGATGATCTTGACATTGTTGATATTGAATGGTCTTTGACTAATATGTAAGACCCTTTAGTTAGTAGTGGCAATATCGTCATTTTTTTTCTGTAAAAACTTCTTGCTTCTGACGCACATGCCATTCGATTGACCCAGAAGTAGTAGAAAAATAATCACACCAAGAAATACAAGAAGAAACAGATGAAATGTGACCACAGTCATAACACATTAAATACTTACCAACCTCTCCTTGTTCAAAAATTATAAAAGTACACGTTATGTAGTGCAATATGATTTTAAAGTATTGGGAGTTACGATTTCGCTTTTGCTAAGAGATGGTATGGTAAAATAAAAAAAGTGCACTACCGCTAAAGTAAACAAATTTTTACTAAATTCAAAATTCTACCTCAATAACTTTGCTGTATTTTATTAAGTAAGTAATTAAGTAAGTTTAAAGAGTGCCCTAATTTTAAGTCACTCGCTTCCCAAACCCCTCAAAATTGTCACAGCCTGCACTCCGGACTTTGTTTCCGTGCTCTTGAAAATGTTTGTCCTAATTTTAAAAATAAATCAAATTCGAAACTGGAACTTATTTGTTCCAGGGTCGTAATTCTTTTCATAAGAAATAAATGCGATAACAGAGATGAAACAGTAATTTATAAATTTGTTGGTAAGTCCTCGCAAAACTAAGTTACTGAGTCATTCGTATGAAAGAAAAACTTTGTAAACTTTATGATGCGATTGTTAACAAACTGCTTTGTCTAAAGGAAGCCTTTTTAGATTAACTTTTAGAGACGTCGGCTTTTTGCTTCAATTGGAAATACTATAATTAGTCTTTGTTTTGTTTTTTCCATAATTATGAGGAGTGGCAAGACTTCTAACGAACAATCTGGATTTCATTTCTTAATGCCCATTTCTCTTTTCACATCTTGTTTTGAAGGTTGCAAGAGCGCGAGGATGTATATATAGTTATTTTTATCAACTTCCTATCGCGCCTCAATGCTCGTATATCTAAAAAAGCGGCTTTTTTGCATTTGAAGTGTTAAAGCTATAGAACAATTCCAAATTAAATGTCAAAACTGATTTGTGGGTAAAAATTTATAAGACGCACACGTAGGCCTGATTTATGAATTTCTTTATTTAAGCTAAAGCAGACCGGCGAGAAATACAAAAAAAATATCGCATAGCTATGCAAAAATTAAGGCAGAAATGTAAATGGAAACACGATTTCTTTGACTAATTATAGGAGATTATCGCTAACCTGAAAAATATATTTGAAAATAACATGAATTTCAAATATTTACAGGTGTTCCCTGACAACATAAATTTCGATATTCTATACTTTCATTAATTTGTACCTCTATTTATGTCGTTCTAGTTATTTAACACAATCGAATTTCTTAAATACAAGAAGTCATTTCCTGCATTTTAATTAAACGTACTGCCTCACAAAAAGCGTTCATTTATATCACGTTGCCTTAGTTTACGGCAGCTCCGAATTGTCGTGTTAAACTGCAAAGTTTATTAGTTGTCAAAAGCGTTAAATTACCGTTGCTGCGGTTTTGTCTACTCTACCAAAGATTACAAGAAAAACCTGACTGCCCCAAAATGTAACTTTATTTATTTAACACTAGCTTTCTAGGTCGAGACACCTAAGAACTTTGTAAAAATTGCGACACAGGCTTAGTTCAAGACGCAGCGGTATCCCTATAATCCCTTGCTACCGATTTATCAACAGTCTCGGGGCGTTAATCAGCAATCAATAATCAAAGTTAGCGAGTAAGTCTTTGTACTAAAGTGATTTTGGATTGTGGGCGTCACGGTATAATTTCAACCGAAAACTTTTATCGATAAGGTTTAATATTTCTTTCTAAATTTAGTTAATCCGATTCGTAATTGTTCACAATTTTATTTGAAAACATTTGATATAAAATTTCCGAAAAAGTTATTTATAGGAGTAATTCTGATAATGCAAAAGAACGTTTGTAAACTTACCTGTTTATTAAATAACTCGACTATGAAGTTATACATTTTCTAAAAGTATGTGGGTAAGTGGAGACGAGGAATAGACAGAAATACTCCTAAGCATTCGAAAAATACTAATAAAAATGCTAAAAATACACTTGGGGAAAATAGTTAGTTAACCACTTTTCGTCACTTTATATGTCAGGATTGAAAAAGATACCAATTTCATGTTTATTTTATTTTAAAAGTGAAAACATTCGAAACCATGGATTCTACAACTGACCTGTAATTAGAACTTTCAAATTCAAACCTAATATTTAAGTCTTTAAAATCACTCTCAAATTATCCTTTCTCTAAAGTCAAGGCTCGGAGGTTTTATTTAATTTTACACTATTTCTTAGGAAATATCGATTTTCAGTTTACTGGAATTCAAATCCAATTTTCTAATTTCATATCCACAAGTAACTTACGTTTCTTTAATGAAAACTTTTAAAATTCAACCCTTTGAATTCTAAACTCTTACCTTGTGAATATGAAATCTAGATCTCCAATTGCAGTCAAGTTTCAAAATCGCGTCCCATTTTCAGCTTTAATCATAAACCAGTAACAAATTTTGTTGTTTCAAATTTAGTTAGAACATCAAGCTGTTTAGTTTCATAAATAAATGTATTTTATAAAATCAATTAACAACGTTGGCCCTAAAGTTGGGGAGTACACTAACAAACTTTCAATACTGTACCATCCAACTTTCTATTAAGATTATGCTAGGTCTACCAAATTAGTTTTAAAAGGTCTAGCTAAAAGAAGGCAAAGGAAGGATATCAATTTTCAGAGTAATGGTATTTTGCGGTACTATCGGCAAGGAGTCTCTGGGACTGCTTTTACCAAACACATTTCTCGAGAAGTAATCGTTGAACCTCAAGGCATCAACGTAAATAATAGGAAGAAAATGAAGAATACTAATAAAATAAAATCAGAACACGGGCTTGAATGACCGATAAATTCTTTGTACTGGGATGAATGGAATACTTCCAGCAACGATTAACCAGGGGATTGAGAATCGAATCGCATTTCTATGGATTTGAATGTGGGACAAGTATGTGCGCAGACTATGCACCAAGCAGTTGGAAACAGGTCAAAGTGATATTAATTTCAAGAGTAAAAATTGTTTTGCATAGTTAAGAAAATTCGCTACGAGTCTTCCTAGATACAGAAGGGGCGCTTGATAACATGTTGATGAGAGCTGGCTTGATAACATGTTGATGAGAGCTGGTGTAACGGGTGGATTGAATGATCGTAGTATCAGCTAGACAACGTTAAGAAATAGAACAATCAGCGGTACTTCAGGAAGTCTGACCATAAAAACATAAGTTACCAAGAGCTGTCTTCAGAGTGGCGCTCTTGTCTCCTTTTGCTATGTAACTAGGGAGCTGGTCTAAAGGAGTTTTACCCATTGAGTTATGTAGATCTGGGTAAACAGCACATACATTAACGTCTTAAGCATAATACAGCAAACCATAAGGATCCTAGAAATATGGTCTACAAAAGTAATTAAATCGAAGAAAACTTCAAAAATAGTCTTCGGTCAGAAGAACAATCTTCAAGATTTTAAGGGACTAAAGATATGCGGACATGATTTATAACTAGGCAACGAATATGTTTTATGCTAAACTTAACTTCAATTCGCATCTACATAGAACTGTTAAACAGCCACATGGGAGCTAATATGGAGATTTAAATCTAAAATGCTGCTATGAATGTACAACAAAGTAGTAATATCCATATTTATGTATACTTTGGTATGGTGGAATAAAATCATAAACAGGAGAACTAGATACAAACTTGCAAAACGCTAGCATGACTAATTACCCCGCCTGTAGTTATGAAAACACTACTAGATTTAGTTACCTTCACTTCCATCAGTTGTAGAAACATAAGTACTTTCGGTACTTGTAACAAAAAGAGAACTAGAGCGAAATATTTGAAACCATAAACAGCTATACCATCT
The DNA here is from genome assembly GCA_963082815.1 of Melanotus villosus. NCBI lineage: Eukaryota > Metazoa > Arthropoda > Insecta > Coleoptera > Elateridae > Melanotus > Melanotus villosus. The sequence continues at coordinate 19,485,600 of OY720427.1, forward strand.
TAAACATATTCTGATAGGGTTGCCATAACTGAGCGGGAAGATGAAGAAAATAGAGTTGAAGAATCAGATTGCTTCCATCTGGTACATGAATTAGTCAAAAAAATCAGAAAGTTGTGGAGCTGGAATATATTCAGTAAACACTGGAAAATGCATAGACAAACCAAACACCATCTTAGAAAGAGAATTTGTAAATTAACAAAATATATTATTCAACATTCAACGTGCGTTATAGGTTGGAGAAACAGTTGAAATCAAACCTAAAGCAGTTCTTAAATGACAGACTACACTGGCAGATCATTATAACAGAATAAATCTGCAATGGGTACCGGGGCACCAAAATGTTAAAAAGAATTAAATTGCAGGACAGCTAGCAAAAGTGATGACGGTGGACACAATTTTGATTGTGTTAAAAGTGATTACGAGAAAAACATAGCAGTTATCGGAAGGAAGGCCAGAGACTGAGATAATCTCGAATATTTTTGGGAAGTCTCTTCAAAATCAGAACAGAAAAATGACTTCTGTTTTGTAGGCAACAAATGAGAAAACTAGCTGGGCTGTTAATAGGCCATTGCCAACGCCTCAACTTCATGAGGTGGCGTACCTTTTACGGGGCGTTGCGGGCGTTGGCGGTCTTCTCGCCATATGTCTGTAGTGTGCGTGTCGAGTAGTCTACAGAATAGGTAACCTACAGCTTTACGTGGGCCCCGAACTTCTACTTCAGAGAAGGCTTATTAGGCAGAGTACCTCGGTAGTTTGTCATTGCCCCCCGATGAAAAATATCGGATGTGTTCAGTGTATGCGTGGCCCTGGGAATCGAACCCGGGCGGGCCATTCTTCTTCAGATGCACGCTGAACAAACTGAGCTACGACCGTGACTCATAATAGGTGTTGTGAATTATCCCACCTGCCCATTTTGCAGGGAGGAAGCAACACATATAATGTGCGAATGATCGATAGCGAAAGCCTTAAGACCTTATTACTATGAGGTCAAGAGCTTAGATAATGGAAAGTCACCTGGCGAGGATGGTATTACAGGCAAGATAATGAAAAAAATATTCGAAGCATTTCCAATACTAATAACGACAATATACAATGACTGCTTGCAAAGAGGCATCTTTCCAAGTGTATGGAAGAACTCAGTGATTATCCCGATACAAAAACCAGGTACAGAAACTGCGGATGAACCCTCAAAGTTTAGGCCGATTAGCTTGATAAACGTAGGAGGAAAAGTATTGGAAAACTCATGATAAACAGAATTATGCACCATATACATGCGAACAAATTGTTAAATCCAAACCAATATGGCTTTCTACCACAACGCAGCACAGTAGATGCGATAATGGGGCTTAAAAAGTTTATAAATAAGGCATTTCAAGAAAAAAATGACGTAATAATTGTCAGTTTAGACGTACAGGGGGCATTTGACGCGGCTTGGTGGCCATCCATATTAAAAGCACTAAGATCATTTAACTGCCCAAGAAACTTATATTACCTTTCAGAAAATTATTTTAAGAACAGAACGGCAACAATCCAATTGAATACCATACAAAAACAGAAAATGGTTAGTAAAGGATGCCCACAAGGATCGTGCTGTGGGCCCGGCTTTTGGACAATACAGTACGATTCACTGCTAAATATTAAGTATACGAGGAATACACAGGTTATAGCCTTTGCAGATGATCTTCTGCTAATAACAAAAGGAAAAAACTTAATAGAAGCGGAAAATTACATTAACACGGAAATGTATAAAATAACTGAGTGGGCGACTAATCACAAAATGAAATTTAACGAACAAAAAACAAAAGCACTATTAATAACAAAGAAGAGAGTCAATAAAGACGCAAAAATAGAAATCTTTATGAACAACGTAAAATTGGAACAAGTTTCTCAAATAAAATATTTAGGCATATACATAGACCAGAAATTCAATTTCGATTTCCATATGGAATACGCAACAAATAAGTGTATAAAATTAATAAATATACTTTCAAGATCAGCAAAAATAAGCTGGGGACTGCGGAGTAAAGTGATGGAAATAATCTATAAAGGTGCTGTCCTGCCATTACTGTCATACGGAGTCCCAGTGTGGATAGATGCATTAAAAAAGAAATCAAACCTACGAAAACTGGAAAGAGCGCAGAGGTTGGTGAATCTAAAGATAATAAAAGGTTATAGGACAATATCATATGAAGCGTCCTGTGTAATGGCAGGATTAACGCCAATAAAAATAAAACTGGAGGAGATAAACAAAACGTATAGAATAACAAAAGGTTACGAAGAATACATAAATTACGAAAAAATGACCTCAATAGCAGAATGGCTACACCCTGCAGATATGCCTAAAATAGAAGAGATGGAAGAGAATTTAAGTTATTCTTTCGAAATCTATACAGATGGTAGCAAAAAGGAAGAACTAGTTGGATGCGCTGCAGTCATATATAAACACAGGAAGCTCCACAAAGTATTGTCTAACAAATTAAATTCTAAATGTTCTATTGATCAAGCTGAAGCATTAGCAATTTTAACAGCATTAGAAAAAATAAGCACACAGGATGAAATACACGGTAACGACAGAAAAGCAGTAATTTTTACGGATAGCCAAAAACTGTTAAAATCAATGGCCAACTGGAGTAAACATGAGTTGTTAATAGAACGAATAAGGAAAATACTGTTACAATTGTCACAAAGAGAGTGGAAAATACATTTCAAGTGGGTTCCTGCGCACGCTGATATCGAAGGAAATGAACTGGCTGATAAGAAGGCGAAAGAAGCAGCACAACGATCAACAGAAAATGAAGTGTACAATAAAATCCCAAAATCAGAAATGCTTCAAGAATTGAAGAAACAAAGTGTTCAAAAGTGGCAAAATAGGTGGGAAAATACAAACAAAGGAGCACAAACGAAGGAATTCTACCCAACAATAGAAAATAGAAGAAAAGTAAAAATGAACTGGACACCAAATCTAACAACATTGATGACAGGACACGGAAGACTAAGAAGCTACCTAAAAAGATTTAAAATAATAGATAGTGGGGTGTGTACATGTGGCGAAGAAGAACAAACGGTGAACCATATAATTTACAATTGCAAATTATTGGATAATCTAAGAACAGAAGTGAAAAATAATATAATAAGTAAGGCGGGCGTATGGCCTGCTGATAAAGAAGAACTGGCCAGTGTATATCTAAAGATATTTACTAATTTCGCAAAAAATATCAATAATGATGTTTTGTAAATGAAGAAAGTGTTAAAGACAAAGAAAGTGTTAAAAGACAGGTAAAAATATAAAGTAAGTTTCCTTAATACAATCATTATGATATTTAACATGTTTTTATAATGGTAACATTATAAGATATAAACTAACTGACAGATATTATTCAATTACACACTTAATTATAGTACATTATTTTAAAGTTTATTAGGAATAAGAAGTAAGATAATTATGTTATGTTATATATGAAATATTAAACGCATGTAGTATTACATCTTGTAATGGAGCATGTGGAAATAAATGTATATTAGAAAAGAAAAAAAAAAAAAAAAAAAAAAAAAACTATGAGGTCGGATATAACCCCTAAAATTTGATAAACGTATCCTACAGATGTGTGTTGCGACTAGCTAATCTGTAAAAAAGGGAAAATCTAATGGAACGCAATAACTCTTGCAACACAAGTGTACTGGGCATAAAATAACACATCTGGATAAGTCGTAACTCAAATGGCAGATGGATCAAACAGACTAACAGCAAAATTCGAAATTAGTTCAGATTTCAATTGAAATGTAAATTTATACAACCGTTGTAAATCAGACAATAAAAACCTAAATTCTAATTTGAAATTTCGAAATCAAATGCTAACTCCCGGTTTGAATCACAATACTGAGTCCAGACTGCATAGTAATAGAAAAAGTCTAGTCCATATATAAAATTTGTAATTCGAATCCAGGTTTAATGGACTTAGGTTTATATAATATCGGGGTACACTACTTAATAGAGCCCCAGTGACTTCTCACCGCAAAGTTATTACCTTGGTTCCTGATTAAAACTTTCGTTCTTTTGCTAAACAGTACCAATAATAGTTATGGATATCTAATGAGCAACAACTTCGAAACCGTAGTTGTGTTTTGTCAACTGGTAACGTTCAATAGACTAAGAAAATATTCTCAAGGTTTTACATTTTTCGTTTTTAGTTAATAAACATTATACTTCTTCTTAGAGTTAGAACCAACCAAGAACTGTATAATACAATTATCGACAACCTGATCTAGTTACCTAGATAAAAAGAACTAGATTGCGATGGCTGGGGCATGTAGGAAGGATGTTTGATGCATGTGTTACCAAGAAATTATTTAGAGGTAAACCAGAAAGAAGGGGGAAGGTTGGGAGACCCAGGAAAAGATGGATAGATGATGTGGAGGATGACATCAGGAAGTTAGGATTGTTAGGAATAAGAAGATGGAGGAAAAAGGAAGCCAATAGAGCAGAATGGCGGACTCTTATACAGCAGGCCAAAGCCCTTTAAGGACTGTAGTGCCACGGAGTACGGTAAGTAGTAGTTAATAAACATGCGTCTAACTTTCAGAAATATTTTTATTGTCGGGAATTTCAATTTTTTTATAAATTTGGGAAGCGAAATGAAAATCCTTTTAATTTGAACACACCAAAAATTGGAATCTTAAGTTTCAATTTAACGACCTTTCTGGGCCTCTCCTTTGAGTAGAGATTAAATAAAATATAAGCAAGATTCAAATACAGGTTTATCACTGACTGCAGATTAAATACTAAAACATCAAATCCTGTTGGAAATTTGAACACTTAGTACTCCTGAAATTTCAGCTTGGATAGTCTAAGCTGTTACTCTAAATGCAAGTAGAACTTCAAATTTGGAGTTGACTTTCGAATGCCACCAAAGTGTTGAAAATCCAATAAACTAAATTAAAAATCGGTCCCCTATTTCAGATTCGAAGCTAAAACCTGGATGTGATATTAAAAACTTGAAAGTAGACTGAGAGTTGAAATACAAATCCCAATTCAACGTTCGAATCCTTACATATTAATAATTGTAGTGTAACATATAACTTTAGATACTTATATCCAATATCCAATGCATCTTTCGTTTTGTGTTTTGTTCAAGTAAAATAATAATTCAGTGTGTTAAATTCATATAACAGTAGTCTACTTTTTAAAAACTTTGGCATATCCGTTATATCTTCATAATCTAGAAACTATGAAGTTAAGGAATCATATTGTAGTTAGTTGCAAATTACAGTTAACACTTTACTAGCTTTGGAAAATTTCTATTCTGAGTGCAGGGTATAAAAGGCAGTTCTGAAACAGGTTGTAAAATGATGGAAAGGCTATCGGAGTGCTATTAAAGATAAATATTTTTCAAATTCTTTTATCTTTCTGTTTTTGGCTTTCTAGCTGATCTTTGACTTTACTTTATTACTAAGTTTAAAAAATCACCAAAGTTCAGTCATAACCTAACCAAAGATTCGATTTAACTTAAACGTATAAACGTGACCATTTATTTATAGCGTAGACTAAAATGATTTATTGCTACAATTTGCAAAAAATACTTAGACTTTGATTAATATTGGAAAAATCGTTATCCTCGTCTTCGGTTTAGGCCTTTTATAGTTCGATATCTAACTTCAGGTTTTTGTTGTATTTACAAATCTCTGTATTACTTCTAAATTGTTCTGTGCCATTTGATTAAAAAAACTACAAACTGCAATTTTCTACAGCTTCTATAGTTTAAATTCCAAAAGATTTACGTTTTCTTTTTTTATATGCAGGGTGATTTTTAAATTGATTCTTTCCTTTTACCAGGAAATAAAGCTAAAAAAATAAGCATTTTTTTCATTTACCACTTTTCCGAAATATCAAAACTAGCGGAGGTACAGGGTGTTAAAATTTTAAAATTAAACACTAAAATTACTTAACAAAAATTAAACTAAACTTAATCTAACTCAAATTAAAAATTAATAGAGATACATGTATATTATTATTGATAGATACATTTTAGTTTTTGAAACTCCGGTAAAAACAAGGGAGCCATTGAGGTCGCGCGTTGCGCACATAGGGGAGGTTTCAACAACGATTAGAGGCAAACCAATTTCGCTACTTCGCACGATGACCGAGCAATGGTTACGTTGCGCTGAACGATGTGTAGAAGTGAATGGTGATAATTTTGAACATATCATTTAAGTTAGATTAAGTTTAGTTTAATTTTTGTTAAGTAATTTTACAGCCCGATTCATCAATGGGGTCTAACTTGTTAGTCAGACCAACGCGAGTTACGCCTGTGCAACGGTATTCACGAACCCGTTGCGCCCTTTTTTACGCCAAAAGTTACACGAAAAGTTAGACCACATTTACGACCTGTTTTAAAAAGAGCGCAACTTGACAGTTGTATTAAGTTGTGTAGTTTAGACGAATTTAAAGCAAAGTACTTCGATAAACACTAGCTTCGGATGTTGCAAACGGTTTTTAAGCCATAAGCATTTTGTTTGAATTCGCAAGAATTGTAGCAGTTTTAGAAGAAAACATAAATAATGCTCTTGTTAAGTAATACTAACAAGTAACCAACTCGTGATAGTAAATCTACAAATGGCGAAGTACTTTCAATATCAATTAAACCAACTAGCAGTGGCCGATGCATGCTTATTGAGGTACGTTAACTTTCTTTAACATGATTATAATAATTAACGTTTATTTACATTTTGAAATCACAATAATATTTATTGTAGATACCACTGATTGCTGAACACCTAATATTGGAATTATATTGAACTGTTACTTCCATGTTATAAATTGTATAATTGGAGGTATTCATGCAAATCAATCGTTAATCGAATGCTGAAAGGTCTTCGCAGAAAGATGCCTCTTAAGAAATTTCATATTATTTGTTAAATTATCATTAAATATGATTGTATATTTGATTAACTGTGTCTTATTCTAATCGTTAAGTACAGCACCCCGTTAGGTGTCGGACTTGCATATTATGTATGAACAATAAAGTTAGTAAAACCGCTTACGATTTTTTCTATTTTATATCTTTAAATTTCTTTTTAATTTGTAGTAAAGTTCTTGACATAGGACTTACAGTATTTACTGAATTCAATACTGCTTCCCCTGCAGATTTCTAAATATTGTCTACCGAAAATATTAGTTGAAAATTTTTTCCAACTTTTTTTCTAAAATTCTCGGAGCATTTTAGTGGAAACTTGCCTTCAATGGCAAGTACCTCAAAAATTTTAAATACAAAGGCACAATAATTTTATTATTACGTTATGAAGATATTAAAGACGAACAGAATGCAAAAAAACGGAGGTTTCTACCATCAATAGAAGCGATGAATTTTTCCGAGTTAGCTAAGTCATGAATGGATTGATTTCATTTGTTTATCAATCTGAAACGTCAAATCTCTGATTTAACTTTGTTTTCCTTTGTTATCACCTTTAAACGCACGTTTATTCTAAAATTTTTATTGCAAAATAATGGGAATTTCGTTATCATCGTAAGAGAGATCGGAAGAAAAAGGAACGGCTAAAAACCGAAGGAATAAAAAAATGCAATAATAAAGAATTTAGCGGAACAAAGAAGTCCTACTTGGTTGATTTAGCTTTTATTTTATTTTACATTTTAAATAAGTTTAACAAAGATATTCAAACTAAACTGTTATCCATTACTTTTAATACAGTCCTCAATCCTTCTCAGAGTCGATAGAACAGCAAATTCAATTTCGACTCTCGAAATGTTGTATACTGCATTTCTAATTCTGTATATCATATCAATACGGGTAGTTGTGGGGTTCTTATAAACAATGTCTTTTAGACGACCCCAGAGGAAGAAATTCCAGCAGGTGAGATTAGGGGATCTTGAGCTCCATGGAAACACACTCCCTCTGCCAACCCACCGATCAGGGAATTCTGCTTTAAGGTGATCTTTAACTGCCACTAAAAAGTGAGCAGGACATTCATCAATAATTTGTATCCACATGTATAAAATTGTGGCCAATTTAACGTCATCTAAAAGACTTGGCAAAGTGTCAACTAAAAAGTCCAGGAACACTTGACCATTGACAGTTCCATTTAAAATGTGAGGACCAATTATCCGTCCGTCAAGAATGCCACACCAGACATTTACGGACCATTGATGTTGATTGTCCACACTGCGCATCCAATGTGAGTTCTCGTTCTTTTTAGAGTAAAAGTGCATATTGTGGAAATTTACCCGGCCGTTACTTTTAAATGTAGCTTCGTCGGTCCACCAAATCGGATTCAAGAAATTAGGAGTTTCTTCTAGCATATTTCGCATCCAGTGACATAAGTTCAGTCTGCTCACAAAAACCTTCTTCGGTGAGCGACTAATGTAACACAACATGGTATGGATGTAAGCCTTGTTCATTTACAATTTTAAAAAATGTTCGTTGAGATATCCCCAAACATTCTTGAAATTTCTCTTGTACTAACATGGGGATTGCTCTCGATGCACGCCAGTACATTAATTACATTGTCTTCATTACTACCTGGACGGCGTTTTTCTCTTTCTGGAGTTGGTTGCACTCTTCCCGTGGTTTGTAAACGTAACGCTAATCGACGGAAGACTTTTCTCGATTGGGGTGGGGATGCCGATTGGGATACGTATGTTGTACGTTCTTGAAGCAATCAACTCATTTCCGAAAATAAATCCGTACCATTCAGCTTCAGCGTTTGTGTAAACCATTTTCAGCAAATAGCAAATAACAAAATCAAGATAAAACACAGTTAACAAGAACAACTCGATGAACAAGTAAAGCACAATTAAAACTAACATGAACAGGAACAGCAACAAGAACAGGAACAATCACAAGAACGGGAACAACGGAATTATTAATATCTTGCTAGATCAATTAAAAAGCACCAAAATCAAATCACTGAAGCAGAAATTTGACGTTTCAGATTTATAAACAAAATTACATCGGCCCATTCTCATGAATGGGTTGATTTATCTTTAGGTAACTCAGAAAAATTCTGTGTGGTTGTATTTTGCTGAATATTTCCGCTTTTATTGATGGTAGAGACCTCCGGTTTTTTGCATTCTCTTCGTCTTTAATTTCTTCATAACGTAATAATTTAATTATTGTGTCTTTGTATTTGAAATTTTTGAGATACTTGCAGTTGAAAGCAAGTTTCCACTAAAATGATCCGAGAACTTTAGAAAAAAAGTTGGCAAAAAATTTCAAATAATATTTTTAGAAGACAATATTTATAACTTTAGGAAAACACTGAGTGTTTTGAAAAAGAAAAATTCAAACCAAAGATATAACTATTTTTAACCTTGGAGGTTTCTGCGCCCTGCAGCCCATCGACAAAATTAATTAAAACTTAAAAGAATCCATTTTATGTAAAATTAGACGTTCTCTTGATGTAGACATATTCTAATAGACCTTCATTTAGAAATTTTTCGAAAAAAGTGCGATTTAATGATGCCGCCCCTCGATTGCACCGCCCGCTGAAAGAATCGGCGGCTAAAAATATTTTTAATGGATTTCTTAGGTTCAAGTTTATTCATGAATTTTTTTCCCTGTTAACATACGTCAACTACTTTCCGAGATATAGTCGGCGGCCGCGCTTAAGGACTCACCCTGTATATAGCTGACTGCAACTAAAAATAAATTGAAGGAAAATATTGCTAGGATGCCCTTTAAGTTCAAATGTGCTATCTAATTGTCACTTTACATGTTAGTTAAATTACAGATTATTTCCAGAATAATTTACAAACCTGGAAAACTCCTAAAAATTGCTTTTTATAGCCAAACTTTAAACAACTTTGAACTTTGATAAAAGTACTATTAACTTTCAAAAAGTTTAGGAATTTTTTGATTGTTTAATTTTGGTCTAACGGTGACGTCATATATGACGTTGACCAAAATGGCTGCGTCAGACTTACACCCGCTTCGTGAATAGGCTTACGCCATTTATTTAGACCCGTGCAAGTTTTTGGCGCAACCAGTGTTAGTCAGACTAACGTTGCACCCTGTTCATGAATCCGTATGTTAGTGTTTAATTTGAAACTTTAACACCCTGTACCTCTAGTAGTTTTGATATTTCGGAAAAGTGGTAAATGAAAAAAATGCTTATTTTTTTAGCTTTATTTCCTGGTAAAAGGAAAGAATCTACTTAAAAATCACCCTGTATAACTGAAAAGGACGACATTAACAAAATTTAATCTTGAATTTTATTTTACTAAATTGTCATTTGCGACACTTTAAATTCGTTCAGATTTAACTCCTGTAAATCCATAATTCATTTCCCGGCAATTTTTAAATTCATCACATAAACCTGACTTCAAACAACAAAGTATCTTTTCTAAAAGTCAGTCGAAAGGTTATCGTATTTTTGCAATAGTAGTAATTTAAGACAGGATTTTACCATAAAAATTTCATTATAGGATCGTAAAAGGACATAAAAATATAATGGCTTCAAGAATCTTTCAGGAATGGTTTTCTTAGATGGCAAATGGCGTACCTATTGAACTAGCGATAAGTTGTTAGGGTGTTCAATAATAGGAACCGGAAATTAGTAAGATTATTGATGATTTGAAAATTCAGTCGTATTATTGAGTTTAGGAAATATGCGTTCTCATAAACTGTTGCTAACTTTATTTATTTTTTTATATACGTATCTAATTAAGATTGTAAATAGATAAATAAACACCCAGTTCAGTTGCGAGCCGAATATTGCGGTGTTTGGTGAAATCCGTTACTTTGTAGTGCAATTATATCTCAAAATTTTCTTTGTTAAAAATGAGGTTGATGCAATTAAGAAAGCAGCTTGCATAATCAACACGAGGCTTCCTTATTTACGTTAACGAAGCTATTAACTGTTCCCGACTTGCCGCGTTTTATCATTTATTTTTAATTAACCGAACGGAAATAAAAATGTCTTCCGAACGAACTAATTAGGAATTTTAACGTTTCGTTTTATTTCTAGGTAATTAAAGGTGATTCGGTAAATGAGCTGTTTTTATTTGCTCGTGAAAATAAATCGTGAAGAATATTTACGACCCATTTAAAATAAATTTGCAATTTTCCAGAAAATTCTTAAGAGTTGAAGCTGGATTACCAGGAAGCCTCTTTCGAAAAATTAACGTGAAAATATAAATATCTTTTTTAAATTCCAATCATGCGGTTTAATTACGAGGTTCATTTAAGGTCCCAGCTTTTAGCTTCTTAAAAAAGAAAAATTTCTAAAGTAGCAAATAAATACATTGACGTGAACATCCGAAAAATTAAAACATTTGCTTTTTGGAATTTTTACTTTTGATCAATTTGACGAAATAAAAAACTAAGGCTTTTTATTCTATTATTATTATTTATTATTACCATTAGTCTGCAACATCCCTATGTAGGGCAAATGCCTCCCTCACTTTTTCGTGAGGGGTTTTGGTCTACTCTCCCATAGTGACCGGTCCTCGTGGTAGAGAGGTGCCGCATTGACGGTGCAATAGGGTTACCCATTCTAGTACTGACCGGAGACAACGCTGCTTAACCCTCCTAATCGCACTAGACTGGGGTACCTAGCTACCGCAACTCAGGATATTAAAAATTAATTATTTTTACAGAAATTTTATGCCGCTAAAATCTAAGTTATTTATTTCGTGTATGGCTTTGACAGGCCCAAGGGCAGTCATTTTCATTTTATGATACAGCAATTAATGAAAATTAAAACATGCGTATTTTTTAGTACTTTGAAGTTTGTAAATTAAACAATCAGTTATTTTTTTAATGTCGGGATTATTTTTCTTATTAAAAATTATTCGCCCTTCAAAAATGTCTTTTGTTAGGAATTAAAACATCGCAGTATTATTAAATTATACCAAAATGGACCATTTAATAAATAATTAAATAAATATTTAGGTATCTTAATGGATTACGAAAATTCTTTGCAGGGATTTGAACTATCAAATTTCGACTTTACGCACCAATGCTCTACCAACATATAAATATTTTTCATAATTAAAATACAAAGATATTGAGATGATATCAATTGGTATTAATGTTGTTGCATTATAAATTTAATTTAAGATAGCTAAACACGTAGAAAGGTGTATTTCAAAGGGCAGTATTATTATTTAAGTATTACCACGGAAATTGAATAAATATTTAAGTGTTACCAAGAAAAGGAACGAATATCTTAATTGGGGAAAATATGGGAAAACCAAAACAACGGGAGTCAAGGCAAATAAATAAGCAAGTAGAATTTTTCTTCTGGAAAAGGAAGTTGTGTATTTTATCTGTGAGCCTAAAAACGAAGATAAAATAGCGGTGCAATTGTATTTCCAAAAAGAGATTGCATTTTTGGGTAGAAGAAGTAAAATAAATGGTTTCTTCTAAATTGAAGAAGGAAAAATAACGTGATATAAATAAAAATAAACTGGTTTGCTGTTCAATTCAAGATTGAAATCGGATCCCTGTAAAGCAAAATAGTAAAATCGGGATGAAAGTCAATTACTACACATAAACTGATTTGGACTAATAAAATTATATCAACTGATTTGGGTTTGAAAGTTATATCAACTGTTTTGGAGTAAGAAAACTTAATTGATTTGAATTGAAAACACAAACATGTGAGCGTATTTAAAAACTAAAATAAGTGGTAGATATTACATTTAGGGAAGTTAAGATATTAAAAATTGTTAATAAAGCTGCATAATAGTATAATTATGCGATCAGCATTTTTTAATGAATACGAGTGTCTTAATAGCCATTAAATGCGAGTTGCATACACTATTTTTTCTACGACCAGTTATAATAATCAAAAAATAGGCACCTTCTGAAAAGCTGCTACCTAACCTTATTTTTGACAACAAAATACTTTGCTGCTATTGGTTATCTCAATTAAGAAACATCAACAACTCGCGTAACTATGGTTACCAAATAAAATACTTTGCTGCTATTGGTTATAAACTTGTATCTTAATGAAAAATCTGTATCTTAATGAATCTCATTAAAGTACAGGTACCTAGTAAATGTCTAATAAATCAATTAAAGTGTGGGAGTAGAAAAAACATAATTTTTTATTATTCTTTTTGAACTTTTAAAAGAAAGGACCTCATTTAACGACCCGAGAAAGTTAGTTGGAGCAAAAAAAAATTTGGTACACGTAAATTTAAATTTATCAAAATAATAATTAAATTAATAACAAAACAAAGGTCACTATAGCAATATACACTGTGCCCACCATTGGTATCTCGGTTATTAGAAGATATAGAGCAACGGTTAATGGGGAATGTTTTGCAGAATTCAATACTCGCGACAAATCTCATTTCAAATTCGCCCTACCTTTTTTAAATTTTAAAATAATTTGAAAAAACAAACTTTGTCGATTTAAATTTTCCTCATTCCTTCCTTTTTTGATGAAACAGAAACCCCCGATTGTCATTTGTTTTCAAGTTATTAGTGCTATGTTTTGTTTGTCATAGGGCAGCCCTATTGAATTTTCGGTTAGTTAGATAGTCTTTAAAACGAGCTTTTCAACGATGTATAACATATCTGAAAAATTTTTATTTGTAAGGGAGATATTAACAAAAATATAAATTAATCTCTAATATGAAATTAGTAGGCACTGAAATTAAATACCAATTATCTTAAAATTTAAAAAAGTTAGGGTGAATTTGAAATGAGATTTGTCGCGAGTATTGAATTCTGCAAAACATTCCCCATTTAACCGTTGCTCTATGTCTTCTAATAACCAAGATACCAATGGTGGGCATCGAAATGTGGACACAGTGTATATACAATACAGTGACCGGCAAAAAGTTCGCAACATATGAGAAACAGTTTTATTATTAGAGTATCGGAAAAGCTTTTCCGGGGGATCGGTTCTGCATGTCGGATAACCTAATAATCGAATTTGAGATATGTCACGTGACCACTGGTATGACGGCACATTTAAAAAAATCACGGTGAAGTCGCAAAATGTGGATCTACATGCCAAAATATCGACGAAAATTATTTGAAAAATTTGCTTATAAATTAATTTTAGGTCCACATGAAAAGTTTCAAGCATTTATTTAAAAAAATTGAAAATCACAAATTATTGTAATTATTTTTTTCTTAATTTACAAATACCCAATTTTTTCTTTTTAGGTAGCTTGATTAAAGTGAAAGCTATGTATTTGGATAACAATGGAAAAGCTTTCTCGTTTTTTTCCGTAATTGACATACCTAAATCTAAAAAACAGGTTTTCGCTAAGATGCTCACTGTTGCAATGGTTGCAACTATTTGTATGCTAGAGCACTTAGAAAAGATCAATTTTCTCTGTAATAATCAAGTTATATCGCTAACCGTGATAGGTGAATACATCTCCCTGAAATATCATAGAAAAAAAAGTTTTAGTTTATTGGTTATTTTATTCGCAAAAAATTTAGACAGCTGTTAGATACGAACCATTGCAACAGCGAGCGTTCTAGCGAAAACCTGTTTCTTAGATTTAGAACTGTCAATTATGGGAAAAAACGAGGAAGTTCTTCCACTGTTATCCATATATGTACATAGGTTCCACTTCAATCAAGCTATTTAAAAGAAAAATATTGAGTATTTGTAAATTAATAAAAAAATATTCACCAAAAATTGCGATTTTTAACTTTGTTAACTAAATGCTTTCAATTTTACATATGGACCTAAAATTAAATTCTAAGACGCTTTTTCAAATAATTTTCTTCGATATCTTGTCATATAATCCCACTTTTTGCGACTTCACAGTGATTTTTTTAAATTATCCGCCATACAAGTGGTCACATGAAATACATCAAATTAGATTTTTAGGTTATCGGACATGCAGAACCCACCCCACAGAAAAGTTTTTTCGATACTCTAATAATAAAAATTTTTCCCACATGTTGCGAACTTTTTGCCGATTACTGTACATATATTCAATGTGTCAATGAAACCTAAAACAAGAAATTCGTTTTGAGTGTCTGGGTACACTGACTTTAATTTTACGCAGATCATAGCATTCTAGATTAATATGTAAATTTTTCTGCATAAATTTACTTTGCAGTCAAAATACAAGGTGTTCCATTAAAACAAAATTGTGTTCTACATCAATTAATGTAGTTTTAAGAATGTATTACATACGCCAAATTTCATTTTGATATCTTAAAATATAATTTAAAAAATAGGGGAGCCCCAAGTTTCATTGACACCCGGTATATTATTTGAATCCTCACAAATATAATTTCTTATGTACTTGAAATGGCTAAATATTAAATTAAGATAGCTTCACTCCATTTTACACATTGACAGAATCGTTACAAGGGTTAGCCGGCGCAAGCTGCAGCGTCTGCTGTACAACTAACTTCCACCTATAGATAGCGCAACTTACTATTAGCAAACTGACGCTGTAGAAACGCTATGCTAGAGAGCATAATCTGGTTTCGCATCGGTAAAAGTTAAATAGAGCGGGTACGAAAACAGTAAAAGTATGAACAAAAGTGATTTTTTTTTTCTAATATGGTTGTACAAGAGCAAACTCAAAACTTAAAAGTGGCTCACATTGACAACTGTCAGATTTTGATAAAATTGAAGACATCTTTTGTAGTTTCAAATACGTTTAATTAATAAGAAAAACGATGAGTAGGAGGAGCAGGAAACGGAGGAGAAAAGAAAAAGACAAAGGAAAAGAAAAGAAGAAAAAGTAGAATTAGAAGGAGTAGAACAAAAAGGAGAAGAATAAGTCAAAAACAGAAGATTAGGAATAAAAAAAGAAGAAGGAGAAGAAGAATTCGGTTAACTGTTCTACAATTCAGCCTTTTGTAACTTATATTTGCGTGTAGTTTAGTCGGTTTTATTAAATCGGAGTTATTTTATTCCTCAATAATTATTAGTTTAGACTAATGGACTCTTTTAATGTTTCAAATCTTTCAGTTTCTATCTGATGGGCTCTTTTTACGAATGATGGAATAAATGATCAAAATTGCGTTTACTTTTCACACTTACCCTTAAATATTGTTTTTTTAAGAAAAATCTTAAATTTACTTATCCGATTTTATAAATAAATAACACGCATTAGGAACTGTAAAACAACTAATTTTTTTGCCTTGCCGATTTCCGAAAATTGTTTAAATTAATTTCATATTAGGAATTAACAATTTATGTTTAAAAATCAGGTACAAAAGTTCTAGTAGTTTACAACAAATATCTTAAAGGGATTTTTCAGGCAAGAAATGTAAACAGATCTTTTAAACTACAATATCTTTCTAAACTGTTATATTCGTTGAAAGCATAACAAACTTCACAGCAAATTCTTTGTTAACAATCATTCAGAATTTAAATATCCACAGAAAATGTAAACATTTTCTAGAACCTAAAGGATTTGTCGTTTGACCAAAACTTTAATTTTTATTATCCTAAAGTTTCATATTTCTCAGCATATCAGCAGGAAGGGAAAGTAAAAGATGTAAATATAATCAATCCTAATATACAAGCAACCTCCATTTACATTGTTTATGACTGTTACCGCAGATGATCGATCTTTCCTTTCAGAAATATTTTGATATATTTTCATCTTGACAAAATGAACGATAGAGTATAGTGATGTGTTGTAGCAACATTTCCTTAAATATTTTCTTTTTTACACCGTCATACTTTATTTAGTTTCGAGTTAATTCAATATAAAATTAAATTAGCACAAAACTCGAAACTCGCAGCTAAAGCAAAGGTAGTCATTTAGAAATATTCGAAGGATTTAAGATTTTCCATTGTTTCGAATTGGGTTTAGAAAAATGGGCAATTTACAGAATTCATAAAAGAAAAATACTTCCAGTTCAAACTGACATAAAAACAGAATTTGAATAACATGTAATGCAGTAAAGTCAAACTTTCTTCATCAGAAGTCTATCAGGAACTTTCGAGTTTCCAACTTCTAACGTCGTATAAATACGGATATTAACCATGCAGATTCCTGCCAAATTTAATTTGCAACCCAAGTGATCTTGTTCGTGATGAGGTAATTAAATCAATTCGGTTAAATTACAGTTGAGGTTTTAGCGATCCAAGTTTTGTGGTGTATTGCTTCAGTTATGTAACATCACTTAGGAGCAAATTTTAGGAGTTAATTGATTCGATGCAAATTGAGGTGTCAGGAGAGAAAATTAGAGCATCCGCAATGATTCTAAAATAAAGTAAAAAGGACCATTGGAGGGACACGATCAACAGCAGAATGTTTGTCAGCACTTTGAAATAGGATATGGTAAGGTAAACACAGCTGTCGTGTTCTTAAAATCGGGGGACTAAAAATCCACTCACGTATTTGTAGCAGTTTAAAGGGTATAACAATTTCAAGCTGTCTGTCATATTTAGGACCTTCAAGGATTTTGTGAAACTTTTCCAAACTTATTTTTTTATGATCCGTTCTAACTATTCTCTAAAGTCAAGGCTTAAAATAATACTTTAAAATTTTAAATTATGGACAAATAATTGACATTTAAAAATTTTGAAAGTAATCCCCGAAGTGAATATATTTAAAAAAAAGTTATGCATAATGGCTATCATAATTAGGACGCAATTTCTATTGCTAAGAAATGCAGTAAAGCAAAAATTTCACAGAATTCAATACAACGAACCAGAATCGATAAAGCAATCAGCATTTTGCCGAGTTCTTCCAGACGTACATGGCTGTCGCCTTATAAACAAACGTAATCTACAAACTTCGTTGAACAAAAATAGATCTTGGTAAACCTAAAATACTGGAGATAAGAATCTGTTTCTAGAAACTTTTCCTTTTCTATGTTGAAAACTCCTGGTTTTCTAATTCGGCATTGTAATTACTTCTTACTTCGAATCTTTTTTCTTCGAACGAATAGTGATTGTCTGTTCTTTATAACTAAAAATTGTCTAAGAAATACTCACTCAGCTTAGTTTTATATCGCATTCAACCCAGTGTAACAAAATAAACTAACCGTATTCTTGAGAAAGTGATGGTCAGGTTTCCCCATTAAGGAAAATCTATGTAACATGAAAAACAATAAAAAATAAATCTGTCTTTTGCACACTAATCTAGAAGTTACTGCAACCCTTAAGAACAGATCTGAATAATTGCATTCCACTTTTATCCTGATTTGGTTTTTACATCACTTAAAATATCGAAACTATTTCTTAAAAAAAGGACATCAATTATTCTCATAATGATATTGTCAACTAATGAATTCGAAGACACGATCAGTGTCAGTGTTAACAAAACGTCTTCCGGATTAGAACCGTGTCCTTGTTGAGACAGAAGAACTCAACGTTTCGCCCACTTTTTAAGGAGCTTCTTCAGGAGAACAAGGGAGAACTAAACGAGCACGGTAACTCAACGTATCAACCACGCCAGAGGCAAAACTATTTTAGCAAGAGGCGGAAGGGTAACGGTAACTCAACTTGTCAACCAAGCCAGAGGTGAAACCCGTCTAAAATAGTTTCGCCTCTGGCGTGGTTTACATGTCAAGTTACCGTGCTCTTTTAGTGCTCCCTTTTCCTCCGGAAGAAGGCCCTTAAAAAAGTGAGCGAAACGTTGAGTTCTTCTGTATCAACAATGACACGGTCCCAATCCGGAAGACGTTTTGTTAATATTGTCAACTGCTATTTCAAAATTTTGTAATAAACTGACTTATTTCATACGATTGTAGCAGATTGGAAAATAAATTTCTTATTGTCAAAATAAAATTTTCTAAATGATACTGTAGTTGAAAGGAGTAGACTAATTAGTTTTGCTCGCTCAAGCCACGTGATTAATCAGGACGTAAATCGTCGACACATACCAAATAATCATTATTAGTAAAGTTGTAACAATAATGGGATTAATTGATCCCTGAGAAATATTAAGCCTAAGCCATCGGATTTGCATTAAGCAGCGTACCTTCCTCGTGCAATTCTAATACCTTGAATTATAATACTATAATTCTACGAGGACGGTATGTGGTTTAATCCGAAACCAGCCAGTTTAACAGCTTAAGTGACGAATTTGCGTTTTTTACTATTGTCGGTGATGTGAACTTATTAATTTTTAAGCTGTTATGAATTTGTAAGATACTTAAATATCTTCGACATTTGATAGTGTGTGAATAGCTATAACCATAATGTAATGTAAAGGTGTCAAAAACAAAGTACTAGAATAAAGCAAAAACGATAATTTGACTGCAGATCGTGGGTGGCGTGGATAATTTCCACAAGCTGTTGAGTTGTAGCGAAACGAAAAAAAATGTGCCATTAAGCAGTTACGAAATACATACATATTGAGATGATATTTAATTGGATGTATATAATTAAGGTTAAGTTGTTTGTTTAATTTATAAAAGAAAAATATTATTTTGCCAAATATAAGTAATGCAGATTTTAAATTATTAAAAAAATTGTAATATAATTTTAAGATAGCTAGATTAGATTTAAGTTATGTGGAAATGTAAATAAGTTATTGTTATGATTTTTGTTAGTAATAATTAGCTAAATTTGTAGTTATAGAAATGTAAAATAAGTTACTATTAGAAACGTTGTAAATAATTTTAAAAGTGGAAAACAAATGGGGATAAAAATATCCAGGAAACAGAAAAAACAAAGTGAATAGTAAGTTGAAAATTGGTAATCGACGAAGCAACATCAAATTTGGTTTGCTCCCATAAAAAGAGTAAATATTCGAGAAATAATCAATTACAAAAAGTGAAATCAAAAGGAACCAGTGTCCAGTAAAAGGAGGGTGAATTTTGAGAAGAAAAGTTAAATCAAAAGGAACCAGTGTCCAGTAAAAGGAGGGTGAATTTTGAATAAAAGTTAAATCAAAAGGAACCAGTGTCCAGTAAAAGGAGGGTGAATTTTGAAGAAACGAAAAATAAAGATTGAGCTTCAAGCAGTTAAGTGAGAAAGCAGTTCTAGTAGGAGAGGATCAACAGAAGAGGATCAACAGAAGGAGTTCGAGAGGGAGAAAGTCAAAAAAGGGGACAATTTAGAGCGGGGACAAGAAGAACAGGGGAAGATTGGAATTTTGGTAATTGGGGAAAATTGGAATTTTGGAATTTGGGGAAGATTGAAATTTTTTGGAAAAGAAAAGGGAGCTAAGAATACATAGTGAGTTTAAAGGATAATGTTAAGTAAATTTTAAGGCAGGGTTGATAGGGAAAAACGATATTAAAAATCTGCATTATAATTATTTGAGTAAATTTATTATTTGGTTAAAAAATAAACTTAGAAAAATAACAAACAAGGAACCTACTTAACGACCTGAGATAAGAGCAATGCAAACAATTAAGTAAATTAAAGAGCAAAGCAAGGGTTAATTTTAAATATTGGATGTGGGCTTAAAAATAAATAAATTAAACTTAAATAAAATCTTTTAAAAGAGCAAGACCATAACAATATATTGAAGAAAATATCGTTAAAGAAAGCCACACAACAAAATAAGCATACCAGTACATTTATTACAGGAATAATTAACAAGCCGAATGTGTATCTAACATAACAAAAAATGAATAATAGTAGATGAGATTTAGAAGAACAGATGAAAAAAATGCAGAATAAAAGGAAGCAAAAAGAAGGAGAAGAAGGAGTAAAAATTTAAAGTTTTATAGGGTGTAATTTTTAGCTATGCACCAAAAATATTTGTCCTTCATAAAAGATGAAAAATAATTGAAGCGAATGAGTATTACCGTGAGATAAAAAAAACAATGTTCAGTGACTGTGTAGGAGAAGAAGCACTGCAAGAATAATATGAGCAGGAGAAGGAAGAGGAGGAAGTACATAAAAAAGAAGTAGGAGGTACAAGGTTAGTAATTTAAAATAATGTTTGAAAAATACTGTTGAGTCATTTGGAAAATTGTTCAGAAAAAGAAGAAACAGGAGGAGAGTGAGAAACGAAAACTGAAGAGGAGGAAAAGAGGTATAACGGTATAAGGAATAGGAGGAGGTGGAGGAGGATGAGTAGAGGAGTAGACGGAGGTATCGAAGATAAGTAGAAGGAAAGTAGTAAGAGGACTAATATAAAACCACATGCCATGCAAAAAATATATAAGAAATTATCAGGACACGAACGCAGATGAGACAGGTTATACTAAAAGTCCTTGTAGATTTAAATTTTTAAATGTAACAAAATTTAATTTAGAATGTTTACAAGCATCAGTGGTATTACCTATACAAGGGATCAATGAAACCTAAGGCACCCCTATTTTTTTAATTATATCTTTAGATATCCAAACGAAATTTGGTATATGTAATATACTGTTAAAATTCCACTTGTTTTTTTTTTTAATTTCAGTAGTTTCAATTGTTTTGAAACCTAGCACCTAGATACAAATGTCCAAAATATAATATTTTTAGACTGGAGAGCGTTCTTCCAAATTAATTTTTCAGATTAGTGCTAAATTCTTGTTACCAATTAAATCCTGGAAAAGTACTCGTTTTTACTATCGTAGTGTTCCACCATAGAGCTATTTCAAGAAAAATAGTCATCACAAAATCTTTTTTGCCAACTTTAGTTGAAATTCTAAACAATTTCTCTTGAGTGTTGGAGCACCTTGACATTTTTTACGCGTCAAGATACTCTAGATTACTAAATAAACTTTTATGGCAAAAATTTACTTTTTATTCAAAATGTTTCAAACTTGATATGCAAAATTGCTTGAAATTAAATATAGATTCCAAAAATGTATAAATATAGAGGGTGTCCTATTTAAAATAACAAAGGTTGAGGTGAAACCGGAAGTGACAGAAACTTGTTCTAACTCAAATAATGCAGTTTTAAGCCTATATTACATTTGATGTCTGCAAATATAGGTACTAATTTAAAAAATAGGGGTGTATACAGTTATTCAGAATTACCTGCACCAAAATATTTTCCAAACCTAAAGAATTGCAGAAAAATTTTCAAACAAAAAATTCTAAGATTTAAGCGAGCTATTTAAGTACAAGGTGTTCGTTTTGTTGTCGACCTTGCTTTTTGCAAATGAAGCATGCTGTACATTTTTACATTTTTGGATTCTACCATTAGTTTTAAGAATGTTTTGTAGGAATTAAGATTTATCAAATAACTTATGCAACTATAATTACAGCTAAGAACAAACTTTACATATATAACGACATTAGTTCGTTTTTGGCATATGGCCTACTCGATCACTGGTTTTAGTTGATTAAAGCTCCCCATATTTACTAATGCCAGTAGAAAGCTCCAAAATATAAGAACCGTTGTCGTTTTTACACATTTTAAGTTTGCCACAAACTAAAAGATTTACTACTGGTTAAACTTAAATTGTGCACTTCTCAAACGCCTCTTCGTTAAATCAGAGGTGCGTAACATTTGATCCGTACAAACAACATCGTAAATTTCTGCTATTTGCCTACTAGATATTCTTATTCAATGCTATTAGGCAAAATTACATAGTTCCATCTCTGTATCGCATCTCATTTTCACTGTCCATTTAAATTTACAAAACGGCGACAAACATCGAGAATCAGAGTGTAAATCCTAGTGCTTCTCTGAAATTATAGGATGTTAACTGACGCGTGAGGACAGTTCTTTGTTGTTTTGCAGTACAAGGGGTTGCTTTTTTCTGAGAAATATCTGACAAATGTATAAAGAATCGAAATGAAAATACAGGCTTTAAATATCCGCTTTTTGTACAAAAGATTTTTAAAAATCGGCAAGCTATAACGTAAAATTTGCCGTATATTATCGTCCTTACCTTAAAAAATTGTCCTTCTCCTGGTAATATCTAGAAAACAAACACGAAAATGTGCAGAAAATATAAATTGTTAAAACTAGTTCTGTGCCCGTTTTTCCATCAATAATTTTAATGAAGACTTTTACGCTCTACAAATGGGCTTTTAATTATTTAAATCTATGTTGGAAAAACGGGCATTACGAATTTAAGCTGCTTCGCTAAACTCCAGCGTTTCAGCCAAATGCATGAACTGTTCGGGTCGGAAAGTGTGCGATTAATTTTAGGTGACAAAAACAATCGTGAAACTAGGTACGATTAGTAAGGGTAATGCACATTAGGGTAATTTAGGGTAACTTTTAACGGAGGTGCAACTAAAAAAGATTTAAGTTACTGATTTTACCCTTCCGTCTCTAGTTACGCTAGTGATAAGGAACGCGAAAACGAATTACCATACAGTTGTAACAAACCTTTTGCATGCTTTGCAATTCACATCTAGAATAATCGGATGGATTTTCATACATAATATAACAAAACCCATTATCTCTCTTAATGGTTTGGCCGATATGCAATCCTTTAGATTAAGGAGAAAAAAATGCATAATTTATAAAGCCTGCAATAGATGAAAAAGTTGTATGTTGTATGATGTATATGTACAAAGACGGCAATAAAATGACAATATCACTCTGGAAATATGTAAATTAAAATCTTTGCATGCTAATGTGCTCTGTGCCTCTACAAATTGCTTTAAGGTTGTGATTTCACAACGAACTTCGCAACATTTGTACACAATTATAATTAAACACGGTTTAAGCGTTTTAGGTAGGTAGCTCTAATTCAAGGACTTTGTACAAGTTCTACTTAAGGAATTAGAGGGAAATTTTTTACAATTCACTGGGTACGTTCAGCATTCAGGGATTAATAACTTACAAGACATAACATACTAGATGTTGCCAAATTCTACTAGAAAACATAACCTTAAAGTGCTTCTGGCGTTCAAAACTAGGTTTATTCACTTAATTTTCCGTATCAAAATTTAAATTCTTAGTCCCGGACATACTAACTGTAATTACAGAAGCAAAATCACCGATATTACCATCTCGTAGAGATAATGCCAGAACACTGCAGTAATGAAAACTTCAGGTTCGCCTCAGCTTAACTCTGAAAGGATCTACGCTTTGTGCAAACGCCTGGAATAATGTTTACCGGACTGATAAACCTCTACTGTTGCAAACAAGAAGATCATAAAAGCACCTGCACATGAATGTAATGGACTTACTAACACGTTAATTAATAATGCATGAAATATTTTACGATTTTCCTTTTGTATTTTGATCTGAAAATTTCTTGTTTTTTCAACCGTAAAATAACACTCATCAAAAACACTAATTTAAAGCTTTTCAAAACAAACATTTCGAAATGATTGCTCATTTTCTAATTTCAAAGCCTTTGGTGTGCAAACCCATCGCTCATAAATGTAAATTTAACTTTTAATTAAGGTATCATCAAAAACAGAAGATTCGCGATGAAATACACTTTCCTAAAAACAACTTTCTTAAATCCTCTGCGATACAGATTCAGCCAGAAATATACTTCAGTTGAGAGATTCCATGATCTCTATAGCTCTGAGGAATACGTACATTATCAAAAAATGTTTCTAGTAGTAATAGAACAAGGCAATGATGAGGTACTTAGATCCAGACGAATATTTAAGAAGTAAGTTAATCGCAGAAACGAAGTTTGGTTTCTAAAGTGGGACCTCAAAGGCTTCTTGAATCTAAAATGATACAGTCTAGTCATTTCGATTACTTTGGAGTGCTTAATAATGCAATCGTAAAACATTTTAACAACCAGTAAAATATTCTGCATGAAAATTCCAAACAACAGTGAAAAGAAATTTTACAAAAAAAGATGAATAGTTCCGCACGCAAATTAGTAGTTGTCTTCGTTTAACAACAATAGCCAAATAAAAAGAAAGACTGCGTTAATTAACTAAGAACCGTGTAAAACCCATTTTTATTAAGTCGCAGTGAAAGAAGTATACTAATTAAAATAATTAATGATATTTTTTCACTCCTGCTCATTGCTACACTTTCATTTATTGACGCAGGGAGTGTTGTACTAATTTGCTATTTGAATTTGGTCAGATGAACTTTAGAGCTAATTCCTGTATAGCAATAAAATCATGTCTCAAAACGAAATCTGACGAAAATAACGTTTAAAATACTCGTGTTTTTAAAGCCTTGGACAAAATAGCAAAAATATTAGTTGAATGTTATAAAACAATTATCTAGAATTTCCAATCAAATTCGTTGAAAATCATATTTATTAAGAAACA
Organism: Melanotus villosus; assembly: GCA_963082815.1. NCBI lineage: Eukaryota > Metazoa > Arthropoda > Insecta > Coleoptera > Elateridae > Melanotus > Melanotus villosus. The sequence goes on from OY720427.1 coordinate 19,510,608, forward strand.
TAAAGGATTTCCAACAAATGTAAGTCCTCAGAGGTAAATATATTTAAATATTTCGATTTCAATAACTACAAAAGGGGCAAATTTCCCTCATACGGGATTTGATACCAACTAAAAGAAATAGCAAAATCGCAGTGTATGTTTTAAAAATTCCTACCATGCATGAATATGTAAAGGGATATCCGGAAACACTCCACCGGTTTTACCAAGTATAGAAATCCTATAAGTACGGATAAATCCACAGCATTTGGGAGAACTGAATTGTAAGTGTGATTTGGAAAGTAACACCTGAAAGATTACAATTTTTATGCTGTCTCATGTTAGATATAAAACTTTATATGGACATCAACGCTTCTTGCTTAAACAGCGGAAAATTTTTATTTTTTGTCGTCTCGCAAGTAAATAGAAGGAAAAATAGCAATAGAACCGAATAGGTTTGATCGTTAAGTTATTTGCTTCTGTAATTTCTAAGCTAGCGTGTTTCTCAGACTGATTCATCATAACATTTTTATTATCCTAATATGTTCTACGAAAGAAAAAAAATTATGCAAATAAACCACAACTCTAGCCATCGCAGGTGTAGCACTAGTGGGTATTATTATATACGATAGCTTTGTTGCCCACCGTTTTCACATAGGTTACGGTATCACTGGTAACTTCCGTCAGGGCGCGCTTTAGTCGAGTTCGCCGCGCTTGCGCCATGGACTGCGACGACATCAACAACCCCGAACCCTGTAGGATCATATATTGTGTTGGAACACTTTAAATCCTAAATCCTTTATTTGACACCCCTAAATACTCTATTCTATAAGAAAACTAGGTGGCTTACAGAGTACTCCACTCAATTTGACATCTGAACGAGAAATAACTCTACAAACTTATGCAAAACTTATAGTTGTCCATACCCGCAGAATAGAACAAAGTAACTATATTTATATTTTTTTATTAGGACATGGTTGGGTCCGAACCCGGGATCTCTCGATTTATATCTTTTAATAAACTGAGGCAAGGAATAAGGATCAAATAGTCGGGCATAAAAGGCAGGGTTCTATTTTGGAAACCGCTGGAATTAATTTAAAAAAATCGTACCCTCTTCCTTGGTTGTCATGCTAACACCTCTGGCAGCCGTCAACACCATAACACTACCGATAAATCATCTCTTCCCTGCCCCTTCAATGAGTAAGGTTGGTCTGTCACCCAAGTGCTTGATAAGACAGCTCAAAACATTCGAAGTGCGAATTAATAATAGGTTATTGGTCTAGACTTCGAGAAAAAAGGAAGAAGAAGGAGAGGAAAGGAAAGTAGAAATTTTTAAAATGCCATTAAAACAGTTTCAGTTTGAAACATCTGTGTTGGTTAATCTGCTTGCGGCTATGTTTTAATATTTAAATTATGAGATTAAGATTTAATTAAATCGTAGTTTCGGATTCACCTTAATTTTAAAGTAATCTTCTGAATCAGTTGATATAGAAGATTGCTTGAAAACTATGGCTTATTGGCAAAGCTTATAATTTCGTTTGTAATGTTTTTTTGGTTTCTTGAAAAGTTTTAATCTAACATTGATTCGCCCTGTGAGATGTTGTGATTGTATGTACCCACTAATGTTAATTGGTTCCATTATTAGAAGATTTATTAGAAAGCTCCGGCTTACACCATTTGACTCATTGATAAATTGTAGGTTTTCCTTTTTTTATCGAGTTCTTCCGTTTGTACGTTTTTTTGAAGATATTATTTAACAGTCATTCGTGTCTTTCAGTCCTTAAATTGTACATTTTCTGGTCTATATTGTGTGAAAGATTTTTTCGAAACCAATGGTCTTATTAAAAGATTATGGGTTCGAAGCTTCTTTATTGATTCCTTTTGATGAGATATTTTCGTGAACAAATTGAAGGTTCTGGTCTTCGTGTTTCAAAGACTGGTAACAAGGCTATATAATTTGTCGCTGTAGATTTATTAAATACTAGTTCTAAGTCAAAATATTCAGTTTGCTGATCGTTCCTGTAATTAAAATGTAGATTCTGACCCTTTGGATTAGTTCCTTTCCTTAAGAGGTTCTTCAGAGTCAGCTTTGCATCAAAGAGCTGTAGCCATTCAGTTCTTTGAGAAGTTGAGAGGCTAAATAATTGTAAGCACCCCCTGATCTCATTACTTTTTGGAAGATTTACTTGAAAGGTTCTGCCTAAATCTCTTGCATAGTTGAAGGGTCCAATACTGAGTTATATCTCAAGAGGAATTCACTTAATGCTGATTTGAATTAATTTCCTTGGAAGGTTTTTCAAACCTTACAATATCTTTAAGGCACACTAACGACCACTCTTCTCTTTCAGAGGTTAAAATGTAAATACCTACCGACCTACCTAATTAATTCTCTTTTTATGAGAGATTTTGTAAACGACCAGTCTAAACCACTCTTCTATTTGAAGGATTGAACTCTAAGTTCTCACCTTCTTAATTAATTCCTTTCCTTGGAAGGTTTTTTGAAATTTTTGGTTTCGTCAAAGAGTTTTAATCTAACAACCATTCGTCTCATTATGAAGTTGAATTAAAGCAGCTTCTACTCTGCTTACTTAACTTTCCTCTTAACAAATTTGTTAGGAAGCTCCAGTCTGAGTTGTTTGTCTTCCGAAGGGATTAACTTGTAGGTTATAATGTTTCTAGGTGATCAAATCTTTTCTTTTTAAAGCATGTGTTTCCGCCATTAGGTAATAATAATAAATATTCATGTCCTTGAAGACTTAAATTGTTGGTTATACATATTTTCTTGGTTTTGGAAGATTTATTAGAAAGCTCCATACCAAATCAATCGTCAACAATTAAATCATAATTTTTTGTTACTTAAATTACTAATAATCTATGGTTATTTTAAAGATTTTCCAATCAAATCATCTCCTGAAGGATGCAAGATTTGATACCTTTGCCCGATTCCTTTTTGTGGAGAATTAAAAAAAGTATCGAAATAGATAAAGACGGAGAATTTTAGGTTCCTAATTTAGTTTTCCCTGTCATGCCCATCTCAAAACCTTGATGATTTCAATTTTCTTTTCCATATTATTCTTTGTCTATTTTCTAACTTTTGATAATTTTTACTTTATCTTCCTACTTTTAACCTTTCTATCGCACCTAAGTGCTTCTTCAATAGATTTCCTTCAGTCTTATCATATTTTGCTAATTAGTTTAACCAGTTTTTCGTATCTCATTTATCTTTGACGATCGTAAACGGTTTGTTACTTATTTCAATCCATCTTCCGTAAAACTTTTCCACAACAAAAGCTGTCAACTAAAGCTGATAGAAATATTTAGCCTCCTTTGGACTCTGTGGCTTCTTCGTTCTTCTCTATTTTCTTATTCTAATTCCTCCATCACTGGAAACAGCATTTGCTGATCAAAAATAGCCTGGGTTTCTTCTTCTGCTATTAGTACTTTTTCCTTTCTATGCTTTTTCTTCTTCTATCCCTTCGCAGTAGATACCGAAAGCTACTCGTTAAAAAGGGTATCTACCTCTCGATATCTCTTGTTCTCCTTATCGAAACAATTACTTCATAGAAGATAGATTCTTCATACCTTCCTGTCTTTTGCATTTTTGACAGACTTATCTGAATATCTCAATATGAATTAAAATAAGGGTTCGGTATTTTAATCGTCAGTGTTATCCCGTTAGACAATATTCATTAATTAAGTTCGATTCACAAAATAACAAAATAACAATTATAACTATCGAATCAAACTTTTTCATTGTACCTATGTACAGCGCCACCAAGCAAACAAATCCATCGGAAAATATGCCAACTAATTTCAAAAATTCGTGGCGGTAAAAGTTTAAGCCAATACCTACAACTCCTGCCGGCGTTGTACCTTCCGTGTCAAAAGTGAAAGTAGCTACCAAATTGACAGGTTATCGCGTGTTTGTGTTTCTTAATTTTCTCTGCTTTCGTTCCTCTTTATAAAAAAATCAGTCTTTTTTAAGACTATTTTTGTTCGACTTATTCCTAATAAGGTAGGCATATATTTTATAGATAATTTAAAGTATTTTTAAAATGAAACTTTCGGATAACCTCAAAATATATTTTTTACCTATTAGGTATTTGCTATTTATGTATTTATTTATAGAATCCATTTCTTCTAACCGCTTTTATCGCTATGGCAAGTAAAGGGAAAAAACTGTTCATTCCGAAGCCAGAAATATAGAAATTTATCTAAAATAAAAATAAAGTTTCCTTATTTATTTCCTTCTCAAATCTAATTCTGGTACTTGTCTACTAAATTTTTTTTTAACAGTTTTAACAAATTTATATAAGAACGTAGGTACATAATAAAAATTAATAAACTTGAAAATACACAATGTTACACGTTTAAATTTACCGCCAAAGTACTATTGACACTGAGTGTACCTCCAAAATACAGCGACACCACACCACGCCAACCAGACAGACTTGTTTGCTTGGTGGCGCTGTAAGTATAACTATAAAACATTGGAAATTTGGGATGATGCAATTTTTAAAAGTATTCTCGAAATTAAATAGACGAATTTCCATTTACAACCAAAGATTTAGTCAAATTTCTTGTTGGAATTTAGCCAGAACTGCCTTTCTCGAATTCTTATTCTCGAAAAACTATATCAGAATATACGCCTGCATTCTCCCAATTTACTGCCTGAAATTTTTTGCAACCTTGCTGTGATTTTATTTATGGAAATAATTTCATTCTTTTAAAAGGTTTACTTTCGGGTAGCTGATTTAATTTTGTGCTTTTTGGTAACATTTTAATGTACACACAGCTAATAAAGTTTAATAATGAGCTTCAATCATATACCCATTAAAAAATTGCTGAAATGCCAATAGTGGAAAAGTTTTCTGGGAGATCATACAAATAAGGTTTATCCTGTTAACTTGACTCGTCCAATGAACAGAAAATTTGTTCATATATCAAACGGGCGTTCTTAAATGTCACCTTTACCAATTTCAAAACTGAAACTTTGAAAATCAAGCTTCATTACCGAGAAAATATTTTGATGGCGGAAAATCGTTTGAAGGTGTTTAAACTAAAACGCCTTCAAAAGAGTTTCCATACGCAAGGTATGTAAATATCCTCAGGAAGCACATTTATAATCATGCCTACATCTTTTATCATGTTATTCCTTTTAATTTAGTTTGTCTTATCAGTGTCACACGCAAGGGTTGCAAACTCATGCGATTAACGCATTAGTTTATATACTGTAGATATCTATCTGTCAAATGTTGCATGCACGATGCGATATATCATTACCGTTTTCGGACCAAATAAATTGCATAGTTTAATAGGATTATTTCATTGCATTTTTAGCTTAAGGGAAGTACTCTGTTCATCTAAAGGTTAGTGCAGCTTTACTTACGAAGTCGATAGAACGTTGCCCTTACTATCTTTTTCATGAATTATGTTAATTTAAGGACATCTCAGGAATTCGCTATATCCGAAGAAGATTAAGAAATATGAAACTTCCGGCCAACAAACTCAGGTAGGGGCGCTTTATTTCCAAAATTTAAACTCCATGCCGTTCTTATGAGCTAATATAATGTTTTTTTGTTGTTTTTTTTACTAACTAACGATCTTTACCGCGGATAATCGAATTAAGAAATGCTAATGCACCTTTTATGAGTCAAATCATTTTTTTAAATTAGCGGGCATTGCGAAGTTAAAATCAAGCCGGCCGTCTTTTATAATGAATAAAAATTGTGGTACTGACGTAGACATGTAAACTTGATGAATAATGCGGAAGACTCGACCGTAGGCTTAATAAGCAGATTATTTGTCTCAACGTATCCGCATGAAGAATGTTTCTAACGTCCTACAATAATGATCTGCGCGAAACTGCGTCACCTAAGCGCTTTCGTATCAGAATTTCTTTAAATCCTTTTTCTTTCGAAAAGGCATTTATGTTTGTAAATAAATCCATTTTCGGGATTTCGTGAATAAGTAAAGTGATCCTTCTTACGATATTCGGTCAGAATAAGCAACCTGAACAATCTCAAAATGTCTTAGTTAAATAAAAAATAGATTGGACGAAGTTCACCTGCAGGAAAATCAATTTTAATTTAGAGTCGCATTAGGACTGAATGAAATTGTGTTAAAGTTAAATTTAGTTGGTAGTTCATGAATCAAAGTTATCTTTGGAAGTCTTATTTTTAAAAGCAAGCGCTACGATATTTTGCTAAAACGTAAAAATATTAAATTATAAGAATTTCATTGACCAACATTCACAACACCAAAAAAAGTTTCTGATATCCTCAGTTGTGACTCTAACAATAATTAAAAGTTAAAAATGCAGAATAAAAGCAACATATTGAAAATTTATTTTGGATTCTATGTTACAGCGGAATTCTTTGACAAAGCTCGATTTTTATTTTTAGCAATAAAACTACACAAACGTATATTTCATCCGATAATAAACTAGAACAATAACAACATGGAAAGTTTCAAAACTCCAAAGAGATAATTACAGCCGAGAATACAGTATCCTTATTTACGACTACCGGTGCCACATATGTATCTAAAAGGAACAAAATCCTTTGGGAAGTATTTTGTTTTGAAACTTCTAGTTAATAATAGTTTTTCATGTATTTTTAGCCCAAATATAAACAAAAGCCTAAATAGAATATTGCCGAAAACGCATTTCGCATTGACTTTCAAGTTAATTTGTAATTTTCCCGTATTTGAACTGCCTTCCATTTATTTAAATTACCTTGAACTTGTGCACAGAATTTAAGAAAGGAACCTTCAGAAAATAACAAAGAACGGAAAGTTTATAGGATGTTCAGCAATGGAAATGATTAAATTACGAGAAGCTGACGAAGAAGCAAAATGGAAAATGAAAAGGAAAAAATGAAGAATGAAAAGCTGGCGAGAAAGCAAAATGGACACAAAAGCATAAGGGAAGTAGATACGACCATAAAGAAAACAAAGCAGAAGAAGCAAAATATGCAACAGAAAAGAATATGAGAAAATTATGATGCAAAACAATTAGAGAATGAAAGGAAGAATGAAGAAGATGCAGAATAAGCAAAGATGTCAAAAAATAATAAACGAAGAAGATATGATTACAAACAAAACAAACAAACAATAAATAGAGAAAAGAAGAAGGTGCAGAAAATAAAAGTAAAGTAAAGAATACGGAAAGGAATAAATATAGGGGATATAATGGCGAAGTGGAGAGAGAGGTGAGATCATAAAGTACTTAAAGGTAAAAGGAGAAGGAGAAGATGTTACCAGTCGTCTTCCTTTTTATCAATTACTATTATCTAAAATTTTTCATTCCATCTATCCCTTTATATCAAAATTTTTCATTTTTGTATATGATACCTAATTTTCTTCAAAATCCTTTCGGATGATCGTTGAATTAACTAAAAGATTAAATCTTTAATTAATTCTTTGCTGATAAATCAAAACCACCTTATTTATCTTTTCGTGTTTTGATAGTAAAACTTTTTGATAATTGATATTAACTAGCTTTCAAGCTTTCTTTCACAAATATTCTTCAGAAATGTTTTTTGCTATCTTATCTAATAAATTGTCTTCTCATTATTCAACGCCCCTCTCTAGTTTGCTTCTTAACGATAGTTTTCTAATTTTCAATCACCCAAACGTGCAAATAAACTTTTTAGAGATCGTTAAATTCAAAATTCAATATATAAAGCAGTTTTGATATTCTTTCTTTAAAGTTTTTGGTAAAGTAATGTATTTCATTTGTTCTTGCCATAAATATTCAGAAATCAATGTATTCGCCTTTCAACTTCGCTATATTAAGGTTACGTATTGTAACGAGCGGCAGGTGTCAAGTGTTCGGTGAATCACTTCGCACACATGTGTCACCTGTTCTGGAAGGATCTATGACTAATCATTCTACAGTAACGTGGAACGTACGAGAATGAAAGCCTGCCTATATTTAAGGCGCGCTCGCTTACGAGCTTTCAGTCTAATTCAGCCTACATAAACGGTCCGGAAATTATGTACGTCGGTAAAGTTAATATAAATATACCGTGAATAGTTATAAATAAACAAACTGTACAAATAAATTACTTAGTGTTACGGGTTAATATTAGTGTTTTATATTAGAATTAATATTAGTGTTGTGTTTAGTGTTAAGTTGTTATTTCGTGTTTCTTCGTTGTTTAATAATTTTATTATTTATTAATAAATAATTCACACCACAGACCAAAGTTTTAAATAAACATTTTAAAACCGTTACAATTGGCGTCGGGTGTGTGGGCGTTCGGTGTGAATTAAAAACAAAAACAGTTGAACTGCTTAAAAATTTAGTGCCTTTAAACAAGTGAAATGGCAACAAGATCGCTGTACGAGTTGAAAGTGGCCGACTTGAGAAGAGAATTGGAGGAAAGGGAACTGGATAGGGCAGGAACGAAAAGGGATTTGCAAGCGCGCCTCAAGGAAGCGTTATTAGAAGACCGCCAAGATCCAGAAACTTTTAGTTTTGAAATGCCAGGCACCAGAATTGATTTTAAAGTGCTCCTGAACAAAATCGAAGAAAGTTCTGGAACATTAAAGCAAGAATTGCTCGAAAATTCTAGATCTTTAGAAGAAAAAGTCCTTAAAAAGTGTAGATTCCTAGAAGACAAAATGCTGGAAAATTGTGGAACGTGGAAACAAGAATTATTAGAAAAGGTTCTGGAAAATTGTAGTAAGCTAAAACTGGAAATGCTAGAAAATTCTAGAACGTTACAGAATAAAATTGTAAAAGTGGTGGAAGATAGAATGGCTCGAATGGAACTAGCAACGTTTGATGGAAAGACACCATGGTCCACCTATCACAAACAATTTGAAGCGGCTGCCAGTGCCAATGGTTGGACTGACCAAGAAAAGGCTGTGTTATTAATCGTTGCTTTGCGCGGAGACGCCTTGAACGTTCTTCAAGCGATTCCAACAAGCCAACAGAATGACTACCGATTGTTAGTCTCCCGATTGGAAATGAGATATGGGGACGCACATCTGCAACAAGTGTACCACACGCAAGTGAAGAATCGTATTCAGAAGAGTAGAGAGAATCTTCAAGAGTACGAAGCCGACATCGCACGATTGGTTCGACTAGCCTACCCTACGGCTCCCGACTCCTTCTTAGAACAGATAGCAGTACAAACGTTCGTAGATGGTTTAAGGGATCGAGAAACGCAACAGTCATTGAGGTTAGCGCGGCCAAGAACAATACACGATGCACTCGCCCACGCTTTAGAATCTGAAGCGGCGAAACAAGCGTCACAAGGACACGGGCGTGTCCGCATGATGGCCGATGAACCTGAAGGCTCCCAAGATCGGTTAGAAGAGTTGATACTGAAGATTATTCGGAAGAAAAGGCGTCGAAAGAAGAATGTACATGGAAAACTAAAAGATGTTGACCAGAAGGGAAGAACATTGACCTCGAGAGGAAATGCCCCGAGGATCACTACCCACGCCGTATCATCAAAGAACCAAACTGCCAGTCTGTTTGTTGATGGGAACATTTCCGGCCAAACTGTTCCGCTACTCATTGATACTGGGGCAACAAAATCCATCATACGCCCAGACGTTTTGCAAGAATCCCTGAACTTGTCATCCACGAATACCCAGCTTCGGACTGCGACAGGTGATGTGATAACGACGCATGGTATAGCGAAGATGACCATCGGTATTGGAAGCGAGAAGCTGGTGCATGAAGTATTAGTGGCTGACATCACTGACGAATTCATCCTGGGAATCGATCTCATGAGAAAATTCGGGTTTGCGCTTGATTTGAAGGAAGGAGTTTTAAAAATCGGCAACAACGAACTTGCTCTACATCCGATGGACAATCCTGTAGTACGAGTTCTGTTAACCGAAGACGTGATGGTGCCTGCTAGAAGTGAACAAATTGTCAAGGCAGATCTGTATGGAGATCTTCGGGCGGGATGTGTACGAATGATGGAACCTATTTGTGAAAAGAAAGTCCACAGCGGTATACTGGTAGGAAAAGCGCTGTTCAAGGTTGAAGAAACAGTACCGGTGAGGATTATGAACGTCAATATGGAGCGGGTGACGCTGAAGAGAAACACCCTTGTGGGACAGTGTGTGCCAGTATCCCAAATAGCCCAGTGCATGAATGAATCCCAAGGACCAGCTTCCAAGGACCAGCTTCCAAACAACATGCTGGTGGACGTGTTGACATGATAACCAATTCATGTGAAGATCTCAATGAAACAGAATTGAGAATGGTGCGAAGCTTGATTAACCAATACCAAGACGGCTTTGCTCTTGATGACGATGAGAAGGGACGAACGGATGTGGTACGACATAAGATTAACACCGGGGAGTCCAGGCCCATACGACAACATCCGAGACGACTTCCTTGGGCGAAGCGTGAGGAAGCTGAAAAGATTATTTCTGACATGGAGAAACAAGGGACCATTGAGCCATCGAACAGCCCATGGGCATCACCAGTGGTTCTGGTTGGCAAGAAGGATGGATCAACGCGTTTCTGTGTGGACTATCGGCAACTCAATGAGGTCACGAAGAAGGACAGTTATTCATTACCGCGTATTGATGACACCTTGGACACGTTATCTGGTTCACGGTGGTTTTCGACACTAGACTTGAAGAGTGGTTATTGGCAAATTGAAATGGAACCTGAAGACCGGGAGAAGACTGCGTTCACCATCGGTTCAGGATTATGGCAGTTCACGGTGATGCGCTTTGGCCTATGTAATGCTCCGGCCACCTTCGAGCGCCTGATGGAGACCATTTTGAGGGGATTATCCTGGAAAACCTGCCTGGTATATCTGGACGACGTGATTGTAGTTGGCAAGTCATTTGAAGAACACCTTACAAACCTAAAAGAAGTGTTCCAAACACTTCGTGGAGCCCATTTGAAATTGAGTTCGAAAAAGTGCCACATATTTAGAAAAGAAGTTAACTATCTTGGACATGTTGTATCACGAAATGGAGTAGCAGCCGACCCTGACAAAATCCGAGGGGTGCAAGAATGGACAACACCAAGAAGGGATAAACACCAAGTGCGAAGTTTCCTTGGATTATGCACCTACTACAGACGTTTTGTTCCGGGATCCGCCAATATAGCGAAACCGCTGACAAGGCTGACGGAAGATGGGCGCGAATACATTTGGAGCGAAGACTGTAAGACAGCTTTTCAACAACTGAAACGTGCTCTAGGGACAGCACCGATATTAAACTACCCACGGATGGATGGAAAGTTTATACTCGATACGGATGCAAGTAATCTAGCCATTGGAAGTGGTCTTTCCCAAATACAAGATGGACATGAAAAAGTTATCGGCTATTTTAGCAAGGTCTTATCGAAAGCCGAAAGAAATTATTGCGTAACCAGAAAAGAGTTGCTGGCTATCGTCAAGTCCGTAGAACACTTCTACAAATACTTGTACGGACGGAAGTTTTTGCTGACGACAGACCATGCCGTGTTAAAATGGCTTCTGCAGTTCCGTAATCCGGAAGGACAAGTCGCAAGATGGATTGAACGGCTACAAGGGTACGACTTTGACACGGAACATCGTGCGGGCACTAGTCATCGAAATGCCGATGCCCTTTCAAGAAGGCCATGTCCAGCAGACTGTCCTCACTGCTCACGACTAGAGGAAAAGATTTGCCATGTATCCAGGACCACCATTATCAACGACCATTGGTTGCCTGAAGAGTTGCAACGAAAGCAAGAGAAAGATCCCGACCTGAAAATGGTACTTGAATGGAAACAGAAGGGTGAAAGACCAACCTGGCAGAGAAATAAGCCCTTCTAATAGAACCCTAAAGGCGTATTGGACCCTGTGGGACTCTTTGAAGATAGAAAACGGACTTCTGAAGCGAGAACTGGAAAACGAGGATGGAACTACCGTCAGGCTTCAGCTCGTAGTGCCGAGGAGCCGAGTGTCCGAAGTGCTTAGACATCTTCACCATGGCACTTCAGGAGGACATTATGGTGTGAAAAAGACTCTCGAGAAAGTTAGAGATAGGTTCTATTGGGTTAACTGCAAAGAAGACGTTAACGAATGGTGTCGCAAGTGCAAGCTGTGTGCCGCAGGTAATGGGCCGCTAGGAAAAAGAAGGGCACTGATGAGACAATACAACGTGGGGAATCCCTTAGAGAGAGTGGCCATAGACATTGCTGGACCGTTTCCCGAGACTGATACGGGAAATAAGTATATCCTGGTAGCAATGGATTACTTCACCAAATGGACGGAAGCATATGCACTACCAAATCAGGAAGCCGCGACGGTCGCCGAAGTGCTAGTTAAGGAGTTCTTCAGCCGCTTTGGGATACCCTTGGAACTACATTCTGATCAAGGCCGTAATTTTGAATCTGCACTCTTCGGAAATGTTTGCCGATTATTGGGTATCCGTAAGACCCGAACTACCCCGTTACATCCGCAATCCGATGGAATGGTGGAGCGAATGAACCGGACCATGGGCAAATATTTAGCCAAAGTTGTATCTGACCATCAACGAGACTAAGATCAATATTTGCACCTATTCTTAGTGGCTAATCGCGCAGCAGTCCACGAAACCACTGGTCAAAAACCGGCCTGTATGATGTTTGGACGCGAACTGCGACTACCCTGCGACCTCCAATTTGGATGCAAGAGCAAGAAGTAGCAGGAGATGATTATGTCAGTAAGTTGAAGATGAAGTTGAATGACATCCATGATCAGGCCCGCGGACATACCCAGATTGCTAGCGACCGGATGAAGAATTCCTACGATGTAAGAACCAGAGAAGGGGGATTTCAGCCTGGAGATTTGGTTTGGCTGTACAACCCGCAGAGGCGTCGTGGTTTATCACCGAAGCTACAACGGAATTGGGAAGGTCCGTATCAAGTGAAGAAACGAATAAACGACGTGATCTATAGCATTCAGAAACTAACCAAATGAAAACCAAAGGTGGTGCATTCCAATCGTTTGGCACCATACGAGGGGAGTAACGAGAGAATCCCACATGTTGAAGACGAGGTCAAAAGAATGGAGCCTGTAGGAAGCCGACCGACTTTTGAAGAATTCATGTCGGCGTTTTCCGGCACAGGGAAAGTACGATTTGGAGTGACGACTGAAGTGCAGCAAGATCTCTTCAAGGTTCCCACTGACTACTCGATAGCTCACTGCGTTATCAAGGACCTTCATTTGGGAAGGGGAATTGCGGTTGTATTTAAGTAGAAGTTTGGGCGACTAGACGGGCTCCAAAGACAGAACCCCACGGTCGGCAAAGCCTTACATCTCCCAGATCAACAACGATTCATTTATTATTTGGTTACGAAACAGTTCCATTACCAGAAACCGGATTATGGAGACCTCTGGAATACACTCTTTGGGTTTTGAAGAGGGACCTGTTCGCTAAGGGTATTACGAAGTTGGCAGTTCCCAAACTCGGCTGTGGGCTGGATCGGTAAAACTGGAGGATCGTACGAAACATGCTGGAGGTTGTCTTCAAGGACTGCTGTGTGGCTATCCTGGTCTGCAGTTTTGATCTGAAGCCTGTTTTTAAACCAAAGAGGAGTGTAGACTGTTGCTTCTACCGCAGTGGAACATGCAGAAGAGGAGAACAATGCCGATACCGTCATGGCCCGTTCTTCAGGAATCAAGGACCGAAACCTGTTCCGGGACAGAACAAACTTGAAGAGGGGGGCAGTGTAACGAGCGGCAGGTGTCAAGTGTTCGGTGAATCGCTTCGCGCCCATGTGTCACCTGTTCTGGAAGGATCGGTGACTAATCATTCTACAGTAACGTGGAACGTACGAGAATGAAAGCCTGCCTATATTTAAGGCGCGCTCGCTTACGAGATTTCAGTCTAATTCAGCCTACATAAACGGTCGCGAAATTATGTACGTCGGTAAAGTTAATATAAATACGCGAATAGTTATAAATAAACAAACTGTACAAATAAATTACTTAGTGTTACGCGTTAATATTAGTGTTTTATATTAGAATTAATATTAGTGTTGTGTTTACTGTTAAGTTGTTATTTCGTGTTTCTTCGTTGCTTAATAATTTTAATATTTGTTAATAAATAATGCACACAACGAACCGAAGTTTTAAATAAACATTTTAAAACCGTTACAATATTTTGGTCAGTTGTTACTTACACGACGGCATTATCTTTTTGCGTTAGACAAAAACAACTCATTTTAACAAAACATTTTCCAGTTTTCAATTTCTTCTTTTGTTCAATTTTTGTAATATTTTCTGGTGAACATACGGTTTATGAGTTTTCAATTCAGGTGTAGGTGCTGACAAGAAGTGACAAGGAAAACTTACGAAAATGGGAGAAAAGAATACCAAGAAGAATAGCTGAGATGGTTAGGGCACCTAACGAGGATGGAGGGAGCAAGAGTGCCTAAAACGGTTTTATGAGAAATGATATACAATGAAAAGATGATGATCAAAAAATATGATGGATAGATTGTGTAGAGGGTCTAGTCAACATAGGAGTTAGAAACTAAATTGTAACGGCAAAGAACCGAGGAATATGGCGAAGAGGTATTGAGCTATCTGGGCGCATATAAAGTCTTGTAAGACTAAACAAGCTAATTTAAAATAAAGATTGTCGTTTGTTGCTACAAATTTTTACACATAAATATAAAAATTAAATTTTGTTTACTTTTTCTTAGGTTCTGTCTTTCCTAAAAACCATTTTCAATTACCAAGGCGCAACAATATGAACTAAGATTTCCTGATACTTTTTATTTTGTGTGTACATAGGTTAAAATCAATTTTCCAATATCTTTCGAATATTTTTTATATTTTTTGTATTGGAAGGGAGCTTTAAATGCGCCGCACTTCATTCTATTCGCCTTGCAAAAATAGAGCTATGTACTTACAAATGAATACTTTCAACAATACATATCTTTGTTCAAGTTTTATTCTGAAACGAAAATACAACCCCGACATCACGCTTCCTTGATACAAAGTTGAAGGTAACACAGTTTCAGTGCTAAGATGTTTCGCTATCATAATCCTCATAAAATAACACGACCGAAAAGGAATAATAAACCAAAACACATACAAAGCTAGAAGTATAAAGAAATTAAATCAAGCGAATTTTAAACAACGGAAAAGCGAGATTAAATTTTATAACAATTATGTGAAGCCTCCGTGTTTAATCGTTTCAAAGATTATTACAGCAATATAAACGAATAACTTGAACTAGGTTGTAAACGTTGAGTATCTTTGCGGTAGATCAAGGGAAAACTTTTGGCGGAACAGTTTAAAGATACGACGCTTAAATTTTCAAAGTTTATTAACTTGAAAAGGAAATAGGTAATTCGCTTAAATTCTTGAATTCGCCGAAAATGTGCTTTTAATGAGTTGTAGATGTTGCTTTTAATTTAGTAATTTTAATTCTGTAATGGTTATTATTTATCATTCTTATATTTGACCCAACGAAAATTATTCCGCTAGTCTGAATTTGCTTTTGTGAAATGTTGTCTTAACAGGCTGAAGGTTTACACGGAATCTTTTTTCAATTAACTAAAAAAATCAAATTTCTTAGTAAACGTCGTCCTTTCTAACAGTCTTTAGATATAGTTTGTAAATGTAAGGAAACTTAGAGCCGTTTAAATATAGGGAACCTAAAAATGACAAAGTGGATGGTTTTCGGGGTTTAAAAATAGTTTTTGTTGAAAACCAACAAAAATAAAAACGTTGACTTTACTGCTATAAAAACGTTTTGGGGCAACTTGAAGTAAAACGTGCAAAGTGCCTAGAATTTAACAGGGAGGCAAGTAGCACCCTCATAAAGCCTCATCAAATTTTAAAATGTCCCTAGATTTACATAACAAATACAAAGTTATAATTATTTATCCTTCTTTACTTTCCAAGCGATGTTGGCTGGTTTAATCTCACGAATAAACTAATATGTACAAATAGATTTAAATCTAAATGCTTCTAGACTTATTTTAAGTTCTGGTTATGACCAAGGTTTGAACCTGTACCTTCGTGATTGCAAAGCAGAAGCCTTTACATCAAGGTCGCCGAAGACCTTGAATTATATTTAACATATTAGTTGAGGTTATCATGAAATTTGTCTTATTACTTGTATGATTGTTTATAATGTTTACTTATTAGATCAGATCTAGGCTTGCGAGGAACACAGATTTCAACGTACGTCGGCTGCTCTGCTCACTCGTATGATTCAATTAGAATTTTGATTTTGACGAACGCGGAACTTGAAAAAATCCTTATAGTGCCAAACATTGCATCGGCGCGGGACCTACAGTTTGTTGCTTCGTATTCTAGAGAGAATTTCAGATTTTTTTACATTAAAAATCTTACCGGACTAGGTCGGGAATCGAATCAGCGATCTCTGGTTTATAAGACTTATTTATTAATTCTAATCATTTCTAAATTATTTTGGAAAGAAGAGGAGAACCTATCAAGTAACACTTTTTTAAGTTACTTCTCATCAAATTGGGGTATATCTTTACCTTTACATGGCATACCCAAAATTCTGGAAATACCAACTAAATTATTCGTGACAGTTTTCTATTCCTTTGGCAACGTTGAGTACTTTAACTTTGATAGTTAACCTAATACGTCCAATAAGATTCAAATCTATACGATTCTACTAAATTTAAAGTAAAAATTACTAGATTTTGGCTACGGCAAAGGTCCGAACCAGTACCTTCGGTACAAAAAGGTGCCCTAACAAGGTCACAAAATACTTTGCCTCGTGTCTATTTAGCCCAAGTTATTGCCGTAAATTAATGTTACATCATTTATTAATCATGACCAGCTTGGTATCGTTTTTGGAAAAATGTGAAAGATTCTTTAAAATTCAAAAGAATCGCTAAGAAATTTTAAAACTTGCTTTCAGTTGGTTTTTTTTTGTATATCAAGGGCTTAATTCCTATATTTACACAATTTTCCATTTATTTTATTTATTTCTCGTTTACAAATGGGCAACAGGAAGTAAAGCTTAACGAAAGAAACAGAGGTAATAGGTTTATAGAAAAATTGCCAACAAAAGTAAAAAAATAGTAATGCTTTCCATTAATTTCATTTTTTTACGTACTGAAATAATGATATAAACATTTACCAAAGCAAAAGATGGTGCCAGGTTCATAGAAAAATGATCGATGAAAGTGAAGAAGCGTAGTATAAAATCTATTCATGTCAAATAAAGATATGACAGATGATTTCAAAATGGATGAATAAAGTCTACCAAGAGGACGAAAGGGATAGGACAAGAAAAAGCAGGATTCTTACAAATAAAAGAACCTAAAAAGAAGAATGAAGAAGAAACTTAAGTGAATAGTGTGAGATTATCATAAAGTAAAGAATGAAAGATTACGAGAAAAAGGAGAAACTATGAAAAGGCCTTTAAAGGGTAATAAATGAAATGAATAAGAAGATAACAAAAAGACTAAAAGGAAAAATGAAGAAACTGGCGGGATAGTAAAAAAGTGGAAACGAAAAGTAGAAGGAAACTCTACCGAGGCTTATGAAAGAAAAAAGAAAAAGAAAAGCAAAGAGGGAACAATTAATTAAAAATGTATACCATATGAACAAAAATTATTTATATAAGGGATGGCCATGGTAAACAAAATCACTGTCTTTGATAGGTTCAGCTTGTTGTTGGTTCTACATGTCAATTAAATGTCAGTTTCGATTTGAATTTTTATTCATCATGGTATTCTCGAAACGCATTTGAAAACATGAAAAGGCGTGTAAATTTATGTTTGCATGAGAATGGTGGCCATTTTCAACATCTAATGTAATAAATTGAAAATAAACCCGTAGCTTAATAACTAAGTTTTATTTAACCAGCTGATTAGCTTATATAACCTATATAATTTCAACTACTGACGATGAATCAAACATGCAAGGTATGTTCAGAATTCCAAAGCCACCCTTTATCTAAATAATTTTTGTTCATATGGTATTTACTTATATAATATTTAAATCGAGTAAAAACTTAAGTAAACTCAATTCAAATACGGGCGTTTGTTTATGAAAGACCAAAATTTTAATCATGATGATTATAGTAAAAAACTCAATCTTCTTTCGAAATAAAATGTGGTCCACAGAGCAGTAAAACGCGCTTTACATTAGGTAGCAGTTAATAACCTAACCATTTAACCTAAATCCGTATCGGTTATAAATTAGGCAAGCAAACATATGCTCTCTATATACCTCTAATAAACTAATTTAAAGGAGGTTCGTTTGGCCAAAAGACCTGTCATAATTTCAACACACCTATAATTTGTTACAAGAGGTTCGCCAAGAGTAACACATTCAGCTAGTATAGGAATTAACCTCTGCAGAAGTATTCGATTTCAAAATCCATTATTTAGCCCTTTTGAGGGGGAAAAAAGGTTAATATGGCTTCCATGTGTTATAAATTATGTGCTAAATCCATGCTTTTCTAAAATTTACAGCCAAGTGCACTCAGGTCAGTGTGAATTATTTAAGGTGCTTGTTTTTTATGAATGCCTAATTTTGGGTTAATTTGAAATCATTATAATTTTTGCAGAACAGAGGTAGGGTTTTTAGGTGTTAGGTGAGTTGAATAAATGATTGCTTTCATATGTTTAAACCTTTGTCGTAGATGACGTAGATTATAGTAACATGGAAAAATCAATTAAGATTATTAATACTTGCGATTTTTTAGACATTTCGGGCAGATATCCTAAAAAAATAACAGTCATCTCAAAAAATTAAATTCAATGCAAATAATTGTTGCTCCAGGATCCCAGTTTGGAAATTTATTTAATAAATTTGAAATATAAAAATGTATTAAAATAAATCTTACGCTATAGAAACAATTAACCAAGCAGGATTTAATTTTTGCTGTAGAAAGTAAATATTTCGACCCAAAATGACGAATTTAACGCAAAGAATGAATTTTCTAATTATTTTTTTTAAACTTGCGTCTGTAATATTTGTACATCCTTTAAATAAAATTGTGGCTCTATTATTTTTCTAAACGATATAATTATGAAACTGGTAGGTTAAACCAAGCACGTTGTGTATTACGAAAAATATTTTATAAAGTATAAAAAATAATAAGGATGGCCATAAACTCTTATTTCCAATTAACTGCAAGTTAAGTGAGCTGCCGATTAGATAAAAGGTTACTGGCGAAGATTTTGAGTAAAATCACACTGCAAAGTATTTTAATATCTATTAAAAGTAAAATTTACTAAATTGAGATAAGTTTATCGCTTTGTTTAGTTGCTTTCTATCGCCGAAGGTGGAATAAATATTTGCTAAATATTTGCTGATATTTAACTCGTTTGGGAACAAATTTAAAAATCATAATTATCATTATCATAATCAGCATCTATGTATGTTCACTACAAACAAGACCAGCACAATCATTAAGCTAAAATAAACCCTATGGTCTTATCCTATCGAACTAGAGATGGGAAGTTCGATTCTTTTTGGTGAATCGATTCATTTGAATCATTCATTCCAAGTGATTCGTTCACAAAGATTCGTTCCTGAATGATTCACTCATTCACTCGTTTTGTTTAAACTGTTTATACTAACGAGTCTTAACAAAGACCGAACCGAAGCAATGCTAAATGTACAGGCATGACATCGTAGATTGCAGTAATCGTATTCAATACTCAGGAATGTAAAATTGAACAATTTTATGTTTACATCGCATCTACAAACTCAATTGTAAATATATCTCAATGATTTTTAAACCGTTTTGGAAAGCTTATTCTTTCTAGATTCAGATGCTGCCACAATTATCTCAAAATTGTTGTTAACGAATGCTACATAAATTATTTAAACTAAGCATACGCGAAACGCGTAGTCGAAATTTCAGCATCGAGGTATTTTTTAAACTATTTCACATAGAAGGGTAATTATATCGTATGAAATGGGTAGAAAAGAATGAAGAAGTTTTTAGTGAAAGAATTACTTGCATCTTGCATAGCTTTATTGTTATAAAAAATATGATTTATTGTTGTACAGCGCTTCGTTGTATTTCGTAACGCTGGCATAAATGTACTCTGTACACTTTCATGCATGATTTGTCAAACATAAATTAAACTAAATAATCAACGCCAAGAAAAGCGAATTATAATTACTGATTTACTTATTTGGCATTTTACATTAAATTTTGAATCTACTTTGAAGACGGTCTAATCACCGCTTTGTCAAATTTTATACCATCCGATTTACTGATCAATTTTACGCAGAAACATTTAAAGACTCGAAACTCGAACGAATTGAACGATTCACTTCTGAATCTTTTCACAAAAATACCCGATGGTTCCGCGGGCTTCGATACCGAGTCGACTGAATCGATTCACTTCAAAGTACGGCGGCTCCGCAGTCCGCGGGCTTCGATACCGAGTCGAGTGAATCAGTGAATCGATTCACTTGAAAGTAAAGACTCGATTCATTCGATTCAGTGTACTGATTCGTTCTTTTTGAACGAATCATTCACGACCGACTCACCTTTATATCGAACGCTACTGAATCATAAAAACCCCAACAAATTAGTTAAAATAAGAGGCCTTCCTCTGATAATTTGGTGAAGAACATATATTCCGAAGTTCTGTCTCAGCTAAATTTGCTGTTGTAATTTAGTGAAGGGAATGTTATGTTTGGCAATGGATACTCGCATAACGCGACTCCGTTACACGGCGTAAATTGTAAGGAATTTTATCAAATCTACGAAAGTTGAGTGTATCAAAGTAGAGTGTTGTCTTGTAGTAACAAGTGCTAATTGTTGTGAAATAAAAGACTGTACGTAAAAACACAATTTAAGCACCTAATAACCACTTTTGGTGTACAAGGTTAGCGCAGAGTGGTAAATCCGCGTGCATTAACAACTGATCGACGCAACCTTGACCGGCTAGGAAACGTGAACTCAATATACCAGGGCCGTCCGGTAAGTAAAAGATTATAATACAAAGAACACTAGAAGTTTCTATAGTAAAATAAAGTCTGAAAGGAGAGGCTTCGTCCAAACAACAGGTTTGAGAGATGAGGAAGGAGAATTACATCTTGATGAGAAGGAAATGGTCGATATCTGGGCAAAAGACTTTAGAAAGGTCGTGTGGGACACAGGGGTCCAAGACCAAATGTCTTCAGAACGACAACTAGATGATGAAAACCGAATAGATACCCCCAGCTATGAAGAGTTTAGAGAAGTCATTTATAAAATGAAGAATAATAAAAGTGCAGGAGCCGACAAGATAGAACTGGAACTAATCAAATATGCAGATGGGGATCTCATCAATCGAATATATGAGCTACTAAAAAAAGTTTGGAAGATGAAGGAAATGCCAAAGGAGTGGTACACAGCCATAATATGCCCCATATTTAAGAAAGGAAATAGGCAGATGCCACAGAATTATAGACCGATTTCACTACTAAACGTGATATATAAAATCCTAGCACACCTCGTGAACGCAAAACTACAGAAAATAATTGAAAAGGAAATAGGTAAATACCAAGCAGGGTTCCAAAAAGGCAAATCAGTAATGGACCACCTATTTGTACTGAACCAAATACATGAAAAATGCAGTAAAAAAAATATTCAAATAGGGTAAGCGGTACAGTTATTGACACCTTAAGCAGGTGATATTTATTAAATTGAGATTAATTTCTGTTATAGTTGGATTTTTGTGAATCGGTTTGAAGTAGTATCAGTAACAGGGGTTTGTAATTATAATTCACTTTTTTGTAGGTCCCAAAAATTGTTAATATCATTTTCAAATAACAATAATCCACAGTTTGTGTAGGGTACAGTTATGGACATACACTTTCTATTGTTGACATCTTAGTGTACAGTTATTGACATTAGTTTATCTTTGTCGTTTCTTATATGTTAGAAGGCGTAAGAAAACAAGTGTAAATACAAAGTTTCCAAAAATATATTTAAAATAAAAGTATTATTATTATTAAATTACAATATTATCAATCTTACCATCTATGTGTCTACTATCTAGTTTCAGTAGAAAATCATAATAAAAGTAAAAAAACCATAAACTTACTTTATCTAGTTCTAATTTAGACCCTACAAGTTATACACTTAAACAACGTTGTACTGTCAATTAAATTATGTTTTAACAAACACTTGATATGGTATTGTCTGGTGCAAGACATACACTTTATTCCTTTATTTTTTGAGCTCATATTTGACGCACATGTATAGCATAATCCGGTTAATATGCGTTTGTAATCCGGTAATATATTTTCTAATTCTGATACTGGTACTAAGGACTGGTCATGTTCAGATGCGTTGGGTATATTTAGCTCACAGCTCGTCTTTTGTGATGTTAATATTTCATGGGTTTCATTTATTTGTTTTCTAACTGGAATATAGTCTACCTTGATTTCGTTCATTACGGTTTTTGGTTTATTTACTTCGTTTTGTACTGGGAAACAGTCTACAAATTCATTTTCAAAAAGTTGTTTTCTCTTTTTCTTCAAATGTAATACCTTTTGCGTTCCAGTATTTGCTTTCTTTTGTTCAATTTTTTGAGTTGGCATTTCTTTAAAATTTGATGATGTATTTGCAGGTGCGATAGTAATATCTGAAATTATATTTACTTTTTTCTTAGTTACTTTCTGTGACATAGGCCTACGTCTTGCAACTTTTAATTTTTGTTGTTCTTTATTCTTTATCTTTGCTTCTTTAGCTTCCAACCGTTTGCGTTTCTTTTCTGCTATTTCTCTTTCCTTTTCTTTCTTTTGTTCAATTTTTTGCATTGACATTTCTTTAAAATGTGATGATGTTATAACAAATGGAACGCGTTCGGACTTTCTTTTTCCCTTTCGTTCAGGCGTCATCGGCCAATTAAGAATATCTTCGATTTTGGATGTACTACTTGCTGCATTAATACCAGACTTTGTTGGCGCTAATAAATGTGGTGGTGGTAGAATGTCGTTGCCAGTGTTCTCTAAAATGTCATTAGGGTTGTAAGAATCACCATTTTCGGCATCATCAATAGTGTCATCAAAAACAACATCTGTTGATTGACTCAGTAAGTCGGTACACATCTCTATTGGCATTAAATTAACAGAACTTTGGTCTTCGCCATGTAGCAACGCATCTAAATTTGTCAAATTTGTTCCACCTGTTACATTATTTACTTTGCATAAGGTAAAATCTTCTTCAATAATATATTCACCTTCTTGAATGCTTTCCTGTAATGTATTTTCTTCCATTTCATCCGTCAAAGATACTTCTGTCTCTTCAATATTATTGACTTCTGTGTCCATATTATTCAGTGCTTTATCGATTTGTTCCGTTTCATGTGAAGAGTCGTTGTTGTTATGAAAATATTTCCAGATTTTAAAAAGCTTATGAAAATGTACATCTTTATGTTGATAATTGTCGTATTCCCTAAATTGTTCCAAAAGTTCTTTTCCTGTAATTTCCTTAAACTCTTCATAATTAAGTACCGTCGTGGGGTTGACAATAGCATCCTGCTTTGGGTATTCTTTTCCTAGACATTTAGTGTAATCCAGTGAATTTGGATTCCAAGGGTAAATACCACAAGCCATAAATCCGTTTATAATTGTTTGCTTCTCCAAGCAATTTTCAAGAACTACTTTTAGAATCGGAGCAAACTTCTCTTTAGTTAATGCTTCAGTTGGGTGGTCTCTTCTCCAGTTATGTACACCCCTCTTCCATCCGTTTTTTAAAGGTTTGAAAGCTGCCACATCAGCAGGCTGGAGAATACGAGTGGCGTTTGGATATAGCGCAATTAGAATAATTTCTAACTTACTACATAGTTCACTTAGCTCATATGTCATATGAGTGGCGTGACCATCGACAAATAGGATTATGGGAAATTTTGTTCCAGATTTTTGTAGACTGGGGTAAAGCACGTTACCAATATACTCAAAAAATAGTTCCGCCTTCATCCATCCGTTATCACTTATTCCATAACCCCATTCACTTGGTATAGTTTTAGAAATGTCCAAACTTCGTCTTTTATTTGGGTAGATAATCATGGGTGGTGTTATTCTTCCATCTGCACCAAAGGTGAACATTACAGTAAGCGTAGATTTGGAGCTGCCAACATCCACTTCATACACATTTTTTGTCCCTTTTGGTGCTAAAACCTTTTTTCCTTTCGGACACAGTTGGAAACAGGTTTCATCGCCATTAAATATTCTGCTTGGGTCATCTAATATGTGCTTATATCCTTGTACTGTTAGATAATCTTCGATTGATGAAAACCAGTTTCTTATGTTGGTCTCACTTACAGCAGAGCTAGCTACAGTAACACCTTCTGAGGTTCTGGGAGTAAGAATGGGGTGACGCTTAAGAAAAGCTTTAAACCATCCATCACCAGGGGTATTATGTAGGAATGGGTTCTTTCGTGGAGTGTTGTCTAGAAACTGTTTTACACACGCTTGAACATCCTCTTTACGTCGCGGAAAACCTTTATTTTGACTTGTAACTAGCCATCTAACTAAAACATTCTCTTCTTCGCTTGTAAGTATAGGATTAGGACCATGCCGTGTCTTAATAAATTTTTTGCTTAATCTAAAAATAATAGTTGATCGAGGAACCCCGAACATTTTAGATGCTTCTTTTCTCGACATACCATTTTCTATAGCTTTAAGAGCACGTTCGATGTCGTATTCCGAATACTTTTTTATATAAATTCCTTTCTTCCCAGTTTTAGCCATTTTCTGAAAATTACTTTTTAATTGGTAACATATCTAAGGTACCTAAAGTATGATCAAAATTTCTGTTCATCAAGTATGGCCGTGGAAGTGCAAACCAACGCATTTAAAATTGGCTCACATATCTTTTTTGACAGCTGTCACATTTAATATTATATGTAAGCCAATTTTAAAGGCGTTGGTTTGCACTTCCACAGCCATACTTGATGAACAGAAATTTTGATCATACTTTATTTATTTACATACAGCATGTTTTGGAAATCAATTACTGTTTTGAAATAAAACGTAATGTAGTAGTTGACACCCAATTATTACAGTTATTGGCATAGTGTCAACAACTATTTGCGGATAAAACATTATACGGATAGTTATTGACATCCCCATGTTAACAACTGTCGTAATGAAAATTAAAACATATAGTTGTTGACACCCATGAATATAACCTTAAATTAATATCAAATGAAGTGTAGTGGATTTATTGCATTGTTTTTATATGTGTATAATGCCATAAAACATAATTTGACACACTCATGTTAAATTTAAAAAAATTAAAAGCTTAATTGATATACCCATCACCATAAGAAATCAGTTAACACTTACCACAATTCAAACGACGTCGCACATTGACAGCAAACTTGATTTTTTAGAACCAGTTGTTACCAACTTAACAGAAAAATAATGCGCGCTCAGAAGGCTCGGTAGAATAGGGCATTTGCACAATAAAACGAATTATCCCTAGAAATTACCAAACTCTTAAGGCTGTTTGATAAAAAACGGAGCAAGCTGTAGCACTCTTATTTATGAACTGATTTTAATAAAAAAAATGTTTGGTCTTATAACTCATAAAAATCTACATTTTGCCGTAAAAAATTTTTTTTTCGGCATCATTGGTTAAGCGTGGTGACGTCATGATGAATTTTTTTAAATTACACTCTATATATTTTTTTAGATATTCTCATAGAGAATTTTTTTCTTTTTTCAACCGTTGAATAATAAAACTTTCGAGTTAAAGACAAAAAACCAATAGGTACTGAAACATTACGAACGTTTATTCTAGCAACTTTGAACAAATCGAGTGTGCCATGTTAAAATACATTAAACAGATGAAAACTATTAAAACAAAAAAAAACACAAGAAATGGAAACTACAGATATTGTTCAAATTGGGCACCATCGCGAGTTACGCATAGCTGGCATCTTTTTGCTAATTTAATGGCCTACTGGCTTGTATTGGTTTTTTGTCTTTAACTCGAAAGTTTTATTATGCAACCATATGAAATATTTACACGGTTGAAAAGAGAAAAAAATTCTCTATGAGAATATCTAAAAAAATATATAGGGTGTAATTTAAAAAATTCATCATGACGTCACCACGCTTAACCAATGAGGCCGAAAAAAAAAATTTTTTACGGCAAAATGTAGATTTTTATGAGTTATTAGACCAAACATTTTTTTATTACAATCAGTTAATAAATAAGAGTGCTACGGCTTGCTCCGTTTTTTATCAAACAGCCTGTATTTTTATTAATATAATTACTATGTCAATAACTGCCACAGTGTCAACAACTGTACCGCTTACCCTACATGCCGTATTCATAGACTTTAAAAACGCATTCGATAAAATCAACAGAGAAACGCTGTATAAACAAATGGGGGAGCTAGGTATCCCAGAAGAACTAACGAGCTTGGTAAGGATGACCCTAAGAGACACCACAAACAAATTTAAACACAGAGGGTGCGAATCTGAACCCTATAGGAGCAATACAGGTCTCAAACAAGGTGATCCACTATCAACAACACTCTTCAACATCATACTAGAACAGGTATTCAGGAAAAGCAATATCAAAGGAAACAACAACATACTTAAATCCTCGTATCAGGGCATCGCGTATGCAGACGATGTGGTGTGCGAGAACTCAAGAAGAACTAAAATCAATCTTCAAAAAACTAGAGAATCAAGCCCGACAGATCGGTTTGCGAGTCCATGAAGATAAAACGGTATATATGAAACTTGAAAATAAGCTTCATGGGGAACAAATGTTAGCAATAACATCTATAGATAAAACGAATAAATATGCTTTTAAACTGACAAATGAAGTAATCTATCTAGGCGCCGGAATAACTAGTGATGGGAATCACAGTAAAAACATTATAAGAAGAATCGCAGCTGGTTCGAAATATGCTGGGTCTTTAAGCAGCGTTTTAAGTGATAAGAATTTGACTAGAAATTTAAAATTGATATTATACAAAACAGTGATACGACCAGTGGTGCTTTTCGGTAGTGAAACGTGGGTGACAACAAAGGAAAATGTAAATAGACTACAGGTATGGGAAAGAAGAGTCCTAAGAAGGATTTGTGGAGGGGTTAAAGAAAACGGTACCTGGAGAAGGAGAACGAACGCCGAACTTAATAGTGTTTCACGAACGCCAGACATCAAATTGATAGTGCAACAAAACAGATTAAGGTGGTTGGGCCATGTATCGAGAATGAAATCTGAAGAGCTAATTTAAAAAACCTACGAGTTGGAACCTGGCGGAAGAAACAGGAAAGGAAGACCGAAGAAAATATGGTGGGACTGTGTGAAGTGCGATCTAAGTGAACTTAATTTAAAAGACTGGAAAACTTTAGTACAAGATAGAGTAAAGTGGAGGAAGACAATCCAAGCCATAGGCCTACAGGCCTGAAGTGCTGTCTTATACATATAATATCTTTAAAAACTAACTGCAACCAACTTTGCGAAGGAAGTTTTTCCACCGAGAATGGCAACTATCGTACTTAAGGAGTGATCTAAAGAGTTTTGTCCTTTCTACTTAGAAAAGTGCAACCTCAAAATTAAAAGATACTTAGCTTACAATTGTGAAGGTGTAATACAATACTTCTTCTTCGTGCTTCATGTATTAGGCCTTTATTGCCAGTTACGGTCCTCACTCTAGTCCTTTCCAGCTTTTGGATGCTCTGCCTAATGGCCTTCTGGCCAATTTTTGAAGGTCTGCTTTCCAATACTAATCTTACAATAACAAAAAATAATCGTTCTACTTTTTTCCAAAATGTTTAACTTTCCAGTAACGTCCGTTAGTCATGCTATTATCATTGCTTGGGTCACTTGTTTGGTATATCGTACTTAACACACTTAAATTCCTCAACAGCGTTTACTTGTTCCCCACTTTTACCTAGTTTCTGCTTTACAAGAGTCCGGTATCCTTCAATAGGACGTAATTACGGGGTTTTGTATAGTGAGTGAGCAGTCTCCAAATCTGACCAAAATAGTATAGATCCTTGATGTTTCTTTAAAAATTGAAGTAGTCTTTTTTTAAACATACATATATGTGGCGATGAAATTCGGAGTCGAAAATCTTAATACCAAAATGTTGAACAATGGCTTCCTTTGTCCTTAGGAACCATTTTAAAGGAACGTACATTTGACAACATTGGATCCACACACCACAGGTGTTTTGTTATAGCACAGTAACTAAGGATGTCCGTTACATCGCAATACTCCGTGAATGTTGCCATATGTATTTTTTACAGTAATAAGTTAACGAATAAATGTTTAAAACACGCTTTTGGGGCTGAAAAAAATATCTATGAAAAAATAATTTTTACAATTCTTCTTTCTTCTAATTTGCAGCTCTTTCTGTCCACAGATAATGAATTAAAATACTTATTAAAAGACTTCATTTTCAAACTTTGGAAATCACGTGCATACCCAGAAAGCATGGTACAATATTTTGGTATTAAGATTTTCGACTCAGAATTTTATGACCAACATCGGCACGTGTAGTTCTTTTGCCAATTTATACACACACTGTATATATCTGTGTCAATAGTGCCTTTTGTAAACAATGTTGACTTCGCAATTTATATTCACAAACTGCTTACCACACTAATTTTTCTTGACCATGTTTCTCTACTGAAACTGTTTTCGCAGTATCACCTACAAGAGTACCAAAACAAATTTCGACGCGGATATCGCCGGTCTTAGTTACAACTCGAACCTATCTGCTCCTCTGTTGGATTCTGTTAATTATTAATTCTTAATATTCACCTCGCACATTATATAAACAGCATTGTAACAAATAATTATTAACGTCCATCACTTTCAAACAACACATCACTTAAAGCAATTAATTTACAAGTAACCGACCCACCTACTTAAAACTTTAGTTCAACCCTTACTTAATTCCATGCCTTTTTAAACTTGCAGATGTATGTAAGACTATGCAAAATGAGCAGGGGGCTATTCCTTTGACGGTATTTTCCTAGTGTCTATAGTCTTTTATGTTGCATCAGTAGTCTTATCTGTTTCCATCTTACACCTCCCCATTCTATCGCGTTTTTGGACATTGGATATTCAATAATGATCTATTTTTAGTCCTGTTTTGACTTTTATATCCTTATATTTTGCCATGTTTGTTTGTCAACGAAAAAGTAATAAAACATAGATTTTTCATTTCTACTTTCATTTCTATTGCTATTTTTATTATTTATACAAAAATGCTTATTTCCATTTAGTCCATTTTTTTATGTGGCTGCGTCATGCTCTCACCGTATTTGCATAAGTACCATTTGATTTCATTAGCTTTATTTACAACTTTTCAATGAAAATCGCCCAATTACAGAACTTTGCTAGCAATAATCTAATCGTTATTTTAATTCATTAAAAAACTTATCTTTCTCTTATCTTTGCTCGTCTTCATTTGACCTATATGCTACCACTAGCATATATTCATCTCGGCCCTCTTCCTTATCCATTTTTATTGTTAGAATTCTTTCATTTATAAGATTTTCTCTTTTACCTTTTTCTTTTTTTATTATTAATGCTACTCCTCTGCTTTAGTATGCTTCTCATATCCCACTTCCGAACAATGCATCCAGCATCAGTTTGTTAATTTTTGAAACCCTTTAACGTTGTTTCTTTCTTTTTATACTTTTATAACTTCCAGATAGTCAGTCTAACTTTAACTTTTATATTTCCCCTGTTAATTCCTCTTATTTATTTGTTAAACTTTCCAAGTTCTATGTCGCCATTTTGTTTATTATACGTTTTTTCTTTCTTACTTTTTTCTCAGCAGTATTCCATCACCACCATCATTATCATCACATCCGCCGCTGTAGGCGTCATCATGGTTATCAACTTGTTTTATATTCAAACTTACATAAAGTATTCGACACGTGAAGGGCAGTTGTAATTTTCATACATCAAGTGAGGTTTAAACTATTTTGGGAGTTTGGCAAACTAGATATAATATAACTGGTATTCAATGCCTTTTGAGCTTCGACTGATTATTCTTTATTTGTATTTTCAATTTGAAAGCCGAGTTAATAAACCATTAACTACCTAGAAAAGAGATCTGTCAAATTTCATTACATGTTCCAAACTTTGAAAACAAGAATACGGCATTCCAAAAACTTCTTAGGGACATTCATAATTAAACACGATATTAAACTTCCAACCGAAAACTTTTATGATATGACGTTAAGATGCATTTCAGCCTTTACGAGACAAAGAGGGTACCGTCAAAATTAATTTTTGCATCAATGCACGAGGAAAGTGTTTTTAGAGGGTTCGAAACAGTTAATATACTCTGACATCAAAGCTTCTCAGTCAATATTTTAAAATTCTGAACTCATAAAGGGAAAGGGAGCAGATATCTCTGCTTAGAGGCGAACGTAAGCATATTTACATATTTAACATTCGCGACATGAGAAACCCTTCAATGTTTCGTACCAACTAACGGAAAACGTTTTAAATTGGGGTTGACTTTAGATGTGATAAGTAATGCCTTTAATTAATTCCAGGTTTGCCTTATTTGTCATTTAACCTCAAATGTATGACGTTCAGCCATTAATCAAACAAAGTCCAACGCCCCAATTCTAACAACCTTTCCAACTAGACACTTTTCTGCGTAAATCTAACACCTTCCAAATAATAAATTTTGTAATAATTTAAAAATAAAATAACAATTACAATCTTCCACATTATTTACTATTGACGATGGTAATGGCGAAAAATGGAACTTTATTTTTAATTCATTGTTAAGGACGCGTTATTTCGCGTGTTTAGGACACGGAAACATAAATTTGTTGCGATAGTAGCCGTATTTCTTAGTTTAATGATGCGCAAAGCCTCGTTTTTATGATTTAGATTTTTTGTTAAGCCTAGATATTTTTGGGGTGACTGTACACAAATCGTCAAACTTTTTATAGTCGTGGGAAATTTCTTAAATAAAAGTTAGTGTAGACTTTACATTTTTCGAACTTCCCTAAATCGAAGCTCTATCGTTCACCGAAAAAAATTCGAGATATAGAAAATTCGAGTTGTAGAAAGAACTCCCACATGCGTTTATTGATAATAAATACAAATAACAATTTGTACAACAATTTACTACACTTTTATTATGGGGAAATTTTAGAAACGAGTTTTCTGCGAAAATTATTGTCTACGCTATAAGGGGATTATCAGTACCTAGCGCACTTTAAATTGTTGGGCCACTTCCGTCTTAAAGCAATCGCTTTTGCTTAAGTTTCATTCGAGGATAAATACCTGGGGAAGCCCATTAGCAAACATTAAAAGGAAAGTTAAAATTTAAAAACTGGGCCTTCGGATTAATTTGTAAAAGGACATTTTATGTAAAATCCCGTAATATATTTTTACAAAGAGTATGAATGACTGGTTCGTTTAATGGAAAACTTATGCCGGCATCATAAAAGATGTTCTGCGTATATACAACAACAATGAAGTCATAAATACTTAAGAAACAGGCAACACTATTATTTATTAGATTGTTCGTAGCATAATTCTTATTTTCATATACCTATAGTCGGATTCGATTTAATTTGGCATGTGGGTTTTCACAGTATAGTTACTTGTGTAGTTATACTGCTCTCTTTCTAGCTTGTTAGTGCGTATAGGCTATTAGAGCGAGCGCAAGTCTTGCAGATGGCCGCTCAGAAATTTATGAAATGACTTGTGAAACGAAAAGAGATAGCATTTACTGTGTTCAGAACGGTTCAGTACATGCCAAATTGGATCGAATCCGACTATAACTTCGTATTTTTCCTGTTCGTAAAAATTTGCAATAAAAAAATTTAATTTATGGAAGTTCATCGGCTTTAAAACTCCCAAATTTTACTTCGAGTTGTAAAAGAGTTCGAGTTAGAGAAATTCGAAATATAGAAACAATTTTTAAGGTAAAATACCATCTTGACATAGAAATTTCTGTAAAAACTTCAAGATATACAAAAATTCGACATATAGAAGTTCGAGTTATGGAAGTTCGACTGTATTTTAAATTTCTAAAATATTTTTGACAGTCTTTTTTTAAGAAATATCTGAACGGTTTTCAATAGCATTGTGGGGTATACATAAGTTCAAACCTTGGTGCTTACATTAAAGAATTAAGAGTAGTACTAACCAAATAACCTCAGCAGCTAGTTGAGGGTACAAAAAATACTTTAGAATGTTTGGGTAACTTTTATACCAAAATTACCTTGACCGGGTTCTTCCCAAACTTATAAAAGTCTAAGAGGTCAACAAATCAATTAAATAAAAGTGGGCCTATAACGGGCCCCTGAGGGACACCCAATAACATATCGTTCACATCCGACATGTGATTGCCCTTTTATACAAAATAAATATGAATTAATACTTAGAAAGGTACTTTCACTTACAATCTGTGATATAACGTTACTTTTGAAAACATACTAAAACCTTTTATTATAGTTAAAGGTAACTAAAACGTAACTATTTTTGGAAAACTTGAAGCGCTTGCTCGGGAAAATTTAGAAAGACTTTTAGGTTTTCCTCCGGTGGTATATTGAAATGATTGATGGCGATGTACAATAAACGTCCAAAATATAACATGTTCTGCTGCACGTATGTGAGATGCAGCTAGAAATACCAACGTTTGGCTACGTTTAAACATAAATTCGACAAGGAACTCTTATATATCACGTACTAATTTATCAAACCAATAATTTAATTTGCGGATGCAATAACAGTTTTATTGCGAAGTTTGATATTTGATCGATTTTGAAAATAGGAAATTATATTTTTCTAAAAACGTCACAAGAAAATTACAACAAATTTGCACCTTCTAGCCAATAAAGACTTATAATAGCATATATAAAAAAATCAGTTTCAGCTCAGTTTTAAAATTAGGAAAATTCTAGTTCGCTTTAAGTTATAAAATAATTTCTTGGAACAACAAAAAGCCTCCCTAGAATAGTTTTGGAACACCACAAAGGAGAATGCCGCGTTCGCATGCGTGCGCATATGTAGCGTCGAGGGCCAAAATCAGTCAACAAAGCAGCGACCTGATTTTGAGCCCACGTGACTAATTTTATACAGCCATAGGTTTACAATTTGTATAAAAATTAGGTGTATTATTAATTTTCTCGATAAAAAATATTTTCATCCACTTTGTCATCTCAACAGAATTACCAACATAAATGGGAAACAACACGAAATCATAGTTATAATCGGAAAAGCTTTTGGTGACCAAATTACAATAAAAGTAGCGACTTTTTGAGACACATATTACTGATTACTAAGTAATAATTATTCGAGTACAAGAACATATTTTCAAAGTTTTCTGGCCGCTACCGGGACAGAATTACCGAAAGGTAAGGTGCAAAAGCATCGTAGTAATTCGGATTTTGCGCTTCAGATCAAGGACCTTCAAGTGTGTAATAGAAAATGTTTCCCTATCCGTTCGAAAATATACGCGACTTCCAGATTTTGCTGTGGTAAACAACCTTGCTACGGAACCTAAAATACGATCAAAACAATCTCGATATAAACGAATTAGACTACTAACGTAAAATCCTTCGAAAACAAAGATATAAATTATTTGACATTTCTGCTCGAATGTTGATCGATGTTATTCCCGACGAAGGTTAATTTCCACAAATTCCAGGCGAACGCGAGTACTTACAAAGATGAGTTGAAATAATGGTGAAATTTAGAATGTAAAATTTTTGAGTATAAACAAGAGTATTTTACG
This sequence comes from Melanotus villosus, assembly GCA_963082815.1. Taxonomy (NCBI): domain Eukaryota; kingdom Metazoa; phylum Arthropoda; class Insecta; order Coleoptera; family Elateridae; genus Melanotus; species Melanotus villosus. The sequence goes on from OY720427.1 coordinate 19,544,233, forward strand.
TACTTAATGAGGGCGCTATGAAAAATGTTGGAAACCTGCCAATATGGAAATGAGGAAAAACTAAATCTTAATGGCTTGTTTACAAATCGGAAATTTTGCACAAAAGATAAAACCATCTTCGCAATGTACAATACTTAAGATGGTCTTCATAAGAAGTAAGCCCCATCGAGTGGGACGCTCGGTAGCGTCCCACGGGGCTTTGTTTTTCAACAAAATGACGTGGTTTTTTTGGAAGATAGATCTATAGTTGTACGTGTGTCGCGAGTTCCGCTCAATTTGTTTTACTACGCTATATGCACTACAGCAGTAAGCAAACTAAGGAACGTCATACCTGCCGGAAGTTCCGCATGGCTCCGTTGATGCGGAGCGAATCGGCTGCAATTCCCGCGATACCGCCTTCTCCGTGGTCCCGCAGTTGTCTCAGAGAGGTGGAAGGAGCGGCTCCATGGACGCAACACGGCGCCGACGCTTCGGGTTGCGAACTTTGTCGTATTATCCTAGAGCCTGGTAGCGTCGTCACTACTGTTGGTGGTGCCGGACAAGAGCTGCATGATGCCTGTAGGAAAATACAACAGCCGTTAATACTCGTAGAAGTTTCGTTATCAACTGATCGTTGCGCGCGATATTTTATACAATGTGCGGTTTGACAGCCTCATTGCGCGCCGCTTTCACGACTGAGGCTACATAAGTTTTCAGTATCCTTTCCAGCGTTTCTTTTTTGCAGAATAGGCAGTATTTTCAATTCCTTGATTTCCTTTTGTTGTGTACTCAGATTGATTATACCAGTTTGGTTTAATTGAAGCACTTTCTTTTCCAGAATGGAACTACCTTCAAGTACTTAAACCTAATTACGGTTTCAGTGGATCGAATTATCACAACTACTTTCCCCACACATATCGTTTAATAGCGAGATTCTCTATAAAACTATTCGATAAAAAGTTTGTTAATTTATAACTTGATTAATACTCTCGGAAGTCAGAAGTCAGACATAGAAGAATATAAAATAGGTAGTAAAAATGGATAGCTATAGATAAATGAGGGGCTCTATCTTTTTAGAGGTCAAACTTTTTTGCAGGGCCGCACCCAGTAGAAAATCATTTCTGTTTTCCTATGATTCTTTCAGGTTTATTAAAGATTTTATCTAGAGTACTAGAAGTTTTGCAGTAATGTACGCACAACTGTTGCTGGGTAGCTCAAGTTATTTAATCCTAAATTAAATTCGGTCATGAACTTTATAAGAAGAACTGAGACGATACTTTACTAATACAATATATCGATGCAGAAATTTTATCTTTGGCATACATTATTGATTGCTACAACCAATAAAAGTTTATAGTTTGACTTATCTGCATGAAAATAAATAAGTGATGAGGATTATAGACGTTCCAAGGATGATGTTGGTTTCCAAAAGCACAATTTTACAACCTATATTGACAATTTGGTATTTAAATATATACAATTTTATTTACATCTATTACATCTATAAATTACTAAATATATTATAGTTTGTATTAATATTGTTATAAGAATTATCACCAAAATTAGCTTGAGTGTGATCTTACTACTACATTGTAAAGTCACAGGTTAACGAATAAATTAAACAAAAACGGACTTAAAACGTATACCTGAAGAACAACCAACAGCATATCTTTAACATCCGATATGTCAATTTTAGGCATAACTTCCTGATAGTCATGAATTAATACTTATGTGCTATGCTATGCTGTGCTGTGCTGAGATGTATGTCATTTTAAACTGTTCCGATGTAGTGCTTTTAGTTTTACAATACCATATTGAATGTCTGACAAAATGATTTTAATTAGAAATAAGTTTCAAAATGTTGGTCGAAGCTGCCATACGTGTCATCAGATCAATTACATATTTACGTAACGCTTTCCTTTAAAAAGCATAGCTTATTTGGACAAATAAATCGCTGCATGAATTTAATTTTATTTATGATTTCAAAGTGATAACTCAGCATATCATCATCATCAGCAGCAACAACAAGCATGTCTTTTAGAGTGCTTAGACCCTAAAGCCTGTTCTAGTACTACATTCCACCTCGTTTATGATTTTCCGACTTACTGCCTTCCATTTAACCCGTAGATTTTGTATATATAGGAAATTTCATGTTTTCCATGCTATTAATATGTTTCCAACTATCTTTATGATTATATATTTTGTCCTGTTTGTCTGTACCCCTCTTATAGTTTAACGTTAACGTAGGTGACTTTTCGAGTACAACTCTGTCCGACTCCTACAGTTTATATACGTAGTTGTATACCAACATATTGCATCGTGTGTATATATGTAGTGTGTGTAGTAGATGTGAGTCTTCCATGAACGAGTCGTTCTAAAGGAACGACTCCTCGGATGGAATCGCAGGAATCGATTCACTTATTTCAATCCAATTCGTTCCTAAGGAATCGCGCCGCGAGTACGTTACAAATCGTCACGATTCGTACAAATCCTAGGAATCGAGCCCTAACCTAACCCACAAATACATACAGTAATGCTATGCTACTTATTAAAATACACGATCCCTCGTTTAAATTCTATCACAAACAAAAGTAGACCTTATTGATTTATAAGGCTCTGAGATGTTAAAATGAATCTTTTTGTTCCCAAGTCGCCGGTATACATCAGTGTTAATGAAATACAGGCTTAATTGTTGAAATGAAACTTGAAACTTTTTATTAGTTATGCAAAAATAAGTGTTACAAATAACCGAGTAAAATAAAAAAATTGTGCATAGCTGTGCTCCTCTTTAGCGAGTTATTGTTTAGTCTTTTATACCCTCATTTATTATTGTAGACAAAATAATTTACGTTTGACGCTCTGAATCTGAATGCATAATAGTCAACGAATTTCGGCTTTCGTTCCAATTCGACTCGTTCTAGTACGACCGTGTACTTAATAAAAGTACATTTAAATCATAGGAACGAAGGATCGAGAACGAATCGAAGGAACCGATTCATGTTGTGGAATGGAATCGAAGGAATCGATTCACCGAAAGGAATCGATTCACCGAAAGGAATCGGATTGCCCAGCTCTAGTGTGTAGTATGTATAGCACCTTGTTGGATCTACCATTTACGGTTATATTTTAAAGAGAGTGTCGTTACCGACCTTTGAACTACAGGAAAAGACTGCCTACTCTACCATTACGCCATCCTGGCCGTAATATTGTGCCCTTTATTATAACTTCCCAATTAATCACAGCGTATTTGATCAGAATTTTACAAAATGGAATAGTATTTTACATTTTGGAACAGTCTTAGTTGTAATTTAGATCACAATATATGACACAACGCTTTATTAATGAAACAAGAAGCAAAAATAACCAGCGGGTAGGCAGTCAAGCGTTGGCGCGGTTTAAAAACGCCTATCATGAACTTCTTATAATCCCTTATACCAGGAATACGGTCTGTCCCAAATTCAATCCCCACCATTAGGATCTCGGAAACTATAAAAGCTACAAAGTTGGTTAAATAGGGAAAGTTTTAGGAATTTTAATGCTCATTTCATATCCCTTGAGAAATCACAGCCAACTTTGACCGTTTTCGAGATATCTTGAAAAAAACGAAATTTGGAGTTTTCTGTTTTCCAAAATATCTCGGAAAGTATTAAGTTATTAGTTTCAAGCCTTGTACATTGTGAAGGCACTTTTTTACGGAGAATCGGGTGGTACCATATGTTTATATTTATGACGCTTTGTTTCTATTCTATGCACAACTACTTTTGATTTTCATATGGACGCCATATTGAATTTTGTCGTAACTAAACTCAGCTCTTTTTTCTCTTTTCAACGATGTGTCACACGTACGGGTTTTTTGAAGAAGAGCGGGAATAAAATACATTTTTTCTTTATTCGCGTAGTAGGCTATGATAAAAAAAATGTATTTTATTCCCGCTCTTCTTCAAAAACCTCGTACTGGTGACACATCATTCAAAAGAGAAAAAAGAGCTGAGTTTCGTTACGACAAAATTCAATTTGGCGTCCATATGAAAATCAAAAGTGGTTATTCATAGAATAGAGACAAAGCGTCATAAATATAACTATATGGTACCACCAGATTCTCCGTAAAAAGTGCCTTCATAATGTACAAGTCTTGAAACTAATAACTTAATGCTTTCCGAGATATTTGGAAAACAGAAAATTCCAAATTTCGGTTTTTTCAAGATATCTCGAAAACGGTCAAAGTTGGCTGTGATTTCTCAACGGCTATGAAATGAGCATTAAAATTCCTAAAACTTTCCCTATTTAACCAACTTTGTAGCTTTTATAGTTTCCGAGATCCTAATGGTGGGGATTGAATTTGGGACACACTGTATATCCTGAGCACTGAACACAGAATTAAGGACAAAAATAATGGCCACTGAAACAGTTACAAGATTGTAGTATAAAATAAGAAATTATGATATAAGTCCTAGACCGAGAACCAAGTCAATCATACATAAATAAAATAGAAGAAAGACAACTCGGGTGGTTTGACCATCTCATAAGAATGAAAAAGAATAATCTAATAAAGGAGATATAGGGTGCAGGATGGGATAGGAAGATAAACATAGGGCGACCCAGGAGAACATGAAATCAGGAAGTAAGAAAATATTAAAATCAAAAGGCTGCAGGTGGATCAGTGTCAAAGAAAATAAAGGAAAAAATTGAAAATATTTTACAGTAGCAAACAAACCTCGACACATAGAGGTTCAAAAGGATGAATATATGACTAACTAACCAAGGAAAAGTGTTCTTTGCAGTAGTTTGTGGCCATAATATGTATTACAATCGTGAACTGTTACAAAATAATTAAACGGTGTCACTCCCTCGAGTATCAACCTTAAGATTTTTTAAAAATTTTAGCAGCGGTAAGATTCGAACGCAATGTCTGACCCAACTAGGGTCCCATAGCGCCCTTACCTCAGCGCCTTCTAGACATGTTTACAAAAGCTTGTATGCTCTACGCACGACCTTCTATATTTTGATGTAAAGCATTATTATCCGAGTTGGTCATATCTTAAAACTACCATTATTAGTGGAGTAATCTTAGGTTTTTATCTCGGAACCGGTCGAAACTGCTCCGATTTTAATGATTTAAACGTCGTAAATATAAAACATTACAACCTTTATGGGTTAAAAGTTGACGCTCATTTTTCATTAATAAATTTATTAATATTATACAGGGTGCTCCATAAGTAATGGGACAAAGACCAACAGTAGATTCGTGAGGCCAAAATATTACGATTTACCCAAAATTACCTTAGTCCAAAAGTTAATATTTATGGAGATACAGGGTGTCAAATTCGAAATTTTAATCTTAATGTTTTGCTGTTATTTCAAAAGTTTTCGAAATATTTTTATGAAAATTGGGGAAACTACCTTTATTGCGACGAGAAACGATAATCCGCCCTCAATTTTAAAGTAGCTCTTAAAAGAACCTTATGTTTGCTACAGAAATATAGGGTATAGGTGTAGCAAAAATAAGGTTATTTTAAGAGCTACATTAAAATTGAGGACGGATTATTGTTTCCCGCCCCAAAAGAGGTAGTTTGCCCAATTTTCATAGAAATATGTATTGCGAAAACTTTAGAAATTACAGCAAAAAATTAAAATTCAAATTTCCACTTTGACACCCTGTATTTCCCTAAATATTAACTTTTGGACTAAGGTAATCTTAGGTAAATCGTAATATTTTAGCCTAAGGAATCTATTGTTGGTATGTGTCCCATTACTTATGGAGCACCCTGTATAACATTAATACATTTATTAATGAAAAACGAGCGTCAACTTTTAACCTATAAAGGTTGTAATGTTTTATATTTACGACGTTTAAAAAAAAAATCATTCACATCGGAGTAGTTTTGACCGGTTCTGAGATAACGCCCTATTTTTGCCTGACGTTACTCCACTATATGTTATTGTACTCCGTATGACACTAGTTGCAGCTTACAGTTTGCAATTTATCGGCAGTGGACGACAGATATTAATTCACAATATCGACATTTCTTCCAATGACAATGATCGTTTCCATCGCGACCACACCTGAAACTGATATTTGATCAGACCGGAAAACGATGTTTTACATGAAAATCTAGAAATTTGGGTTCTAACTCATCAAATTTCGTTATTTCTCTCAATATACTCTTTTAACAACTTCTATGTGGTCATAAAACCCTTTGTAACAATAATAAGTTTACAAAATTATATGAATTATAATGTAATACACATTATTATTATCTGAATTTCCATACCAATTGCATTAAATCTGTCGGTCATATATCTACCCACTCTTCGTATAGCATATTATACTTAATTAGTATGCACTAAACAGTTTACTGTGCCCCGTAATAGTTTTAATTATCGGCCTACACTATGGATATAACTGAATTAAAAATTATGGGAAATTTTAAAAGCGTTTTATCGGAAAATACGGGCTTTACAATACCCACAGTTATGCTTTCCGCCTGAAGTAAATACGCGCGTAATGGGGCATACAATGTTGTAGTATAGTACATTGCTTAGTTTTATGCAGAACCATGTAACGTCACGTGCTCACTACATCAGTTTCTTGTCGAGCAAAAACAACGAAATAATATTTGCTATAACTTTTACCCCAAAAGCAATGATAATAAACCCCTGTTTTAAACCAATGCTGATTAAAACCTCGACAGCGGCTTGAAATTTCATCAACAATGCGAATTATATTAGTTCTGATTAGTAACAAATATTTTGCTTTGAGTTCGAGGATAAAATATTATATGGTATATCAAAATAAATGAATTGGCGTTCACTTGGTGCCAAGTAATGGAAGTAATGGAAATGGTTAGATTCTTTGAAACATTACGTTTTCAAAAAAACTTCCTTCAACAATATAAAGACACGAAAAAAATGACTGGGAAAGGACAAGAGCATACGTAGTAAAAATCAGTAGTAACGCCCACCTCAGGTTGTACAGTTGAATAATTTCCCCAGCACGTCTGTCTGGAATGTGGGAAACTATGTGTTTTCAAGTAATACAACCAAATGTTTGCAGTAAAACAGAAAAGGGTAGAGGTCAGTTCCATCTCCTCAAACAGAAACATCTCATTTAAGCAACTAAACCTCCGTGAAACATTGACGGTTTACCGAGGTCAATAGGTCGGGATAAAGGTCAACGGCCTTATCATGTAAAAAACTATCTCGACCAACTTTTAAGGGCCCGAATTCGACAATACATATTTTCCTTAAGTAAAAAAACTCCAGTTTTCAAAATTAAAAATCTAAAACTCCTTCCTATTTAAGGCTGGTTGAGCTGTGTAAAATTAACATTAATAATAATGACAAAGGTTCTCACATTTAGCAAATAGAATTGTGTGGATTAAAGGACAGATTCGCCAAAATAACCAATACGAAGTTTCCTGGGTGATATTTTCATTAAAACCGAGAATTTCTGAGGAAGTGTTTATTTTCTAGTGCTACCTACAAATCACGTCAAAACGAAAGTAGCCAGGTGACGTAACTTACAGAATAGAGCCACACAACAATGGCGTATCATTAGATTAGCTGTGCTAGGCTAAAAGGAGCAGAACTGGACAAGGTAACTTGATTAGGGTTTATGGACTTTATTTAACCTAAAAGGCACAAAGTCTGATGTCCTTCGTATCGATTTCTTAAAATTTAACAAAGTGATTTTTTAGGATCGTGAAACTCGTTTAACTAAAGCCCCTTTATAATCCAAACACTACTCTGATATGTTAAGGAGTTTTACTTAAAATTTATTGTTAAATGGGAAGAAATTTAAGAACTTAATGACCACACGAAGGTACAGTGAAGTGAAGACAAATGTACATCGTTTATTTCCCAGTTTTCCCCTCTAGGTTGGAACGTGAGGAATTCAGTAATTCTTAGTACAATGGCACCTTTTAAGACTGAATTGAAACTAGAATTTACAGAAACCATAAACATAAAGCATGATTTAAATTTTAAAATTTTAAGTATTTAACCGTAATTCACAGAGAGCTTTAAAAGCGATAAAACACGCAAGGGGGTCAAAACGAGTAGATAATTACAAATACATTCATTAATTTTTGAATAAGTACTTCAGTAAACATTTATTTAAGAAATATAAATTGCACTTCCATTTAAAGGGGACTAACGTAAAGGTGTATAATATAATGATATTGCAAAGATCAATGGTGCAGACTTTAACAGTAATGTTCGTTTTGACTGCTATTTTATTTTAAAGAAATTTTTATAACATCTGCTTTAAATGAATTTTATTACATTTCACCAAATAAGCGTTTTAAGAGAGACTAAAATGAGAGAGTAAAATAAACTAGTAAAAATAACGTACCATCATCATCGTCATGAAGAGCTTTCTTCGTTTATTACGAAGTTCAAGGTTTAAAATTAATAAGAGTCAGTTTTTGTCTATTGCCAATTTTTCACTAAAATATTTGTAATAGCACCGATCTTATTATCTAATGCATTACTTGAAGTAATTTCCTAGAGCTGTCAATTGAATCTGAATTTAAACATACTGTGAGCAAAATTCGAATTATTATCTAAGCAGAAATCTACTCCATATGCGCTAAGAAAATAAAACACTACGGATTTGGGTATGGAAGTTCAAATTTTGTGCCTTAAAAACAGAAAGTTTATATTTTGAATTTCGATTAGCATTTGGAACTTTAATAATGATTATAAAATGAAGTAACAATATTCATATATCATAAAATCCAACAATTTTGTTTCTAATAATTAAACTTTCAACTTACAATTAAATTTAATTGACCAACTTACATTTTAAATGTTAACCTGTTTTAATTGCCAGAAAGAGTAAATATACATTTTGCACTACAATTTAAAGGGGAAATAATTAGAATTTCTCTACGATGTCCGAGAAATCTAAAATATATTATTTACACATTTTATTTTAACACACAATTTTTAGAATTTATCTCCGAATTTTAAAAAATTGCAAATATTAAATATTGTTCTCTTTAAATATATGAATAGGTATCCTGATAACTCTATCAATATTGTTTTGCATTCGTCACTTTCTTTTTTATTTAGAAATATCAATAGGTAATACAAAGCACATTCGCACCTGCAATGGAAAACTTTACAAGTATTACTATAATCCTGGTAAACATAAGAATTGCATCTCGGCTTGAATTCTAGCTTAAAATTTGAACGAAAGATTCGACTTTGCAAGATTATTTCAAATCTCACAAGTTGTTCTTGGAGTTGTGAATGCCCAAATGGTGATTCGAATTTCAAATTTTATTCACGAAAATTGCATGTGTAGAACACGAAACCAAGCTCGGTTTTTATCAACAAACCTATTTAAGACATAAAAACTAAAAGCTGATTCAAATTTAATATCTTGAGTTCGTATTCGAAAATTCTAATTGGGAAATCTGAATTCTTAGACCACGATTGGAATTTGCAATCCAGAAACTTGTAGCAATATGAAAAATACATAACAACGTAGATATGACGTCATGCGCGGAATACCAAATCCCTATGCGCGATGTTGTGACGTCAGTGGTTAGATGACGTAGGTATGTATTTTTGGTATTGCTGGCGCTCTACTCAGAAAGGTGAAATTATTATTTACTTAGTTATTAACCAACACATGTAAAATTACTCAAATTCCATTTCGAATTTACATAATTGCACACAAACGTCATTGCTGTAAATACTTTTTCCAAAATTAAAGTTGCATTATCGTGAATTTATGGGGGGGGGGTCTTTTTGTTTTCAGCTGAATGTGGATTCGTATCATTTTGTTTTGTCCTGTAGTATTTCTGTGATTCAAAACTCAAAATTCAAATTTGGAACCAGATAAGCGGATTTAGATCTCGACTCAAACTCGTACGTATATTAAGATACTAATTTCTTTTGAATTGGAAGATTTGAATCTGAAGTCTGAATCAGAAGATACGAATGTCGTTTAACACCGTTAGTAGGTACTTTGCTTAAACTTCTACGTTGTGTGAGAAAATGCAAACTTTTAAAATAAAATATAAATACTCAGGGATTCATATTTAAAAGCAGTATTGCAGAAGATGCATTGGACAGTAACTAAAAGCTCTAGATGTCTAGATAAAGCTTCACGGGCAAATGCAGATTTCACTAGCATTCAATATCACGCAAGCACATTCTCGGCTTAGATTAAAGCACATATTGTCATTTCAGACTCAAAAAGCATAAATGATTCTGTTGAATCTACAAATTTAAACCAAAACCATAGGAACCGTGGAAAGATGGTGTATAAAAGAAGCACTAATGGTAAATCCAAATAAAACCTCGGTCATAACCTTCACAAGAAAAAGAAACCTTCGAGGGCCTAACGATTTGGGAACAAAAATTGCAGATAAGTAATGAAGTTAAATATTTGGGAGTCACCTTTGACACCAAACCTACCTTCAACTCACACTTGGATAAAACAGTTACAAAAGCTACGAGGGCGCTATGGGCGTGTTGAAGAAACATACGGAAACCTTGGGGGCTTAAACCAAAAATGGAGCTGTGGGTGTTCACTAAAATAGTAACCTATGCCACCCTGGTATGGTGGTATAAAATCATAACCAGGAACGCTAGTAATAAACTCTCTACGTTACAAAGGCTGGCTTATCTAGCAATAACCGCGCGATGACCACTACGTCAAATGCATACGGGAGGAATACTTGGAGAAAAGGGAACCATACCGAAATCCTTGTAACGATAAACATGCTGTTTTAAATATATACCGGGTTAGTCCAAAGTCCCGGAATGACCGAATAACTTTGTTATTTGAAAAATAATTTTTTTGAGATTTAGTATGGATACATAGTTAAAAATAGCGTATTTATTTATGATATTTCCATTTTTTGTTCACTTCCTGTTTAACAGGAAATGCGTCCTATTATTTTTTTTAAATGGGATACCTAGTATATTTCTACATTTTCGGATTCACAATAACTATTATTTTAACATTAACATAATTTTTTAAAAAAGCAACACAAAAAAATTGAAATCCAAACCAGAGGTATAAATTTATAAAGACAAATATAACATCGAATCTCAAATGCATAATTCCAGTTAAAAAGTCAATCAAATATCCACAATTAAAGAGTTAAATTTAGGAACTTCATCCGGTCGATCGAAGCTCAAATCAAGCTTCTGATATTTGAATCATTAAATCAGATTCAAGGTTAAACATTTTAAAATATTTTTTATTAATTTTAACTGACTAGGTATTTGGATACCTAACGCTAATATAACTAATAGGATTTCTCATTTACCGTCGCTCAGGATGAACTCAATGTATTGAACCCTGAGCTTTTGCATTTAGGGTTCCCCTTGTAGTTTCACACCTATAAGCCGCGATAATTTACTGATAACACCGAATAGTCGATCATTTAATCACAAATAAATATTTTTTATTGTATTTTTGACGATTATCAGTGAAAACTCAGCCACCCTGTATATGTACCAACTCGGAGATCGTTTCCCCATTAAGCAACTCCAGTATTACCGTGGATAATAATGAAATCACAATTTCGCAATCTGTCCATATATTGCCATGACATATGAGAATAATTTATGCCACCTGCTGTGTAATTGTTTATTAATAAATATTGCTATGACGGTGCTGGTTTTTACATTTACAGTAACACGTTGTAGCGACAAATATGCTATGATACCAATTTGATACTTTAATTGCCAGTTTGTTAATTTAATTTTGTATCAAGTTTTTTTATTGCGGCTAGCCCAGCCTCGGGTCGTTGAAGAGGTCCCTTTTAGTTCAATAAGAATAATAATATGTTTTTATGCAGTTTTATTAACAAATTTTTATTGTCCTATCTTCCCTAAATGTAATATCTACCGTTTACTTTTAAAACTTTAACTTGTAATAGTTTTTACACACGCTCACGTTTTTGTACTCCAAATTGCAATCCAAATCAATTATTCAATTTTTTTAATCCAAATCAGTTGATACAATTTTCTTAATCCAAATCAATTGAAACAATTTTTGAATCCAAATCAGTTGCTAAGCAGTGATCGACTTCCATTCCAATTTTAATACTTAGCTGTGCAGGAATGCAATTTCCTTTTGGAAATAAAATTGCACTCCTATTTTATTTTCCTCTTTTAAGCTCACGGAAAAACACATAACTTGGTTTTTCAGAAAATAAAATTCTACTTGTTTATTTATCTTGACTTCCGTTGTCCTGGTTCTCCCATAGTTTCTTCCAATTAAAATATTCGTTCCTTTTCCTTGGAAACACTTAAATATTCATTCATTTTCCTTGGTAACACTTATTTAAAATAATAATGACCTTTCAAACACACGTTTCTACGTTTCTAGCTATCTTAAATTAAATTTATAATACAATAACATTAACTAACTCTATTTACATTTCTATTTTACATCAAAACTGCATAAAAATAATCATTAATTTTAATTCCTTAAAAATAAAAGTAACCTCTATTTAACATAATACGTAAGTACCAATTGATATCATCTCAATATATATATGGTGTTACCTGCCAATACTTAGATACGGCAAACGTGTTAACTATCTCACCATTCGATACTAGGTTTAGTGTGAAATAACAAAAAACACCTCCTTGCATGCGTTGTTCCCTGTAGTCCTCTTGGTTCTCATTTCGTGGGTATTACGTATAACATATATACATTTTAAATTCGTAATCTCGATCATATATTTACCAGGCTAACATTGTACAAGTAAAAATCTGCCAGAAATAGGATATCTACGAAAAAAGAAATATAAAACTACAACAAATCGTCTAAAAGTTACATTAGAGACGTCTATTGAGATACCAAGATTTCTCACATTACATTAGGTTAGAATAAGAAGAATCGTTTTGTAAAACTGTTATTTGCTTCAAGCGTGTCTTTTGCTTTAAGTTTGGAGTATTCATTTACTTACTGAATCTGTTTAAATTCACCCAAGCGTACCTAAGTTATATCTACTATTCGTGCGAAAACCATTCAAAGGTGACGGTTTAAAATGCAATACGTATTTTCTAGTTTCTTTTAAAGTTACTGGCTCGTGCAGATCAGTTAAATTGCTACTGGAGTTGCTGGCCCTAGATCCTCGTTTATCGATTTAGTGGCTGGTCGGTGGTTTAGCTAGTTAGCGACTTATGACTAAGTATTATGAAAAGCATTGCACGTAGTTAGTCCACTCGCCTTTGTTATTTCCATTTCATGAAGGCGTTTTTTCTGTGGATACAATTTTCTTCGTTTCATCACGGATTTCCGTTTATTCTGCATTAACTGATTCAGCTATGAATTAACCGATTCAGTTGCGAATCTGTTAATTACTGATCATTTTCATTGTTCAGCAATTTTCTGTTCTCTTAGCAAAAGAAAATATTGAAAATGAAACTCGCGTGAATACCTAAAAAGGAAAAGCGAGACAAATATCGAGACGACTTTCCCAAAACTACCATTAAAAAGGATAATAAAACCTTAAATATAACCATTTATTTTAAGAAGCGAAAATAAGGAGCAGATTCATACATCGGTCGAGAGCCTGGCTTGTACTAGGAGTAAGGTCATTCTCCTGTTATCAAAATGTCCCGGTGGTTGACCTTTTCTCTATATGTGAAACTGCGAATTGGCTGGATACAAACTAAATGTTTGAATTTGTATGTCTGGACAATGTTATGGTTTAGTATAGGCGTGGTGGTTAAGGAATCCTCATATTATAACTTATAACACGCGACATAATTATTTTGTTTCTTGGACTTCTCTTTCAAAAAAACACAAACTAGGTACCTAATATTTAGTTGAATTATACTTTATCCTTTCTGCCTTTTATGGTCATTACTCATTAATGTAGATTAATTTTTGTATTTTTGGCAAAATGTATGTTCAGATTTGAATTAAATAATTTAAAACCATACATTTCTAGAAGGTCGCGGTGTTAAAAAACTGAACGAAGTAAACTATACTATATCAGGCCTGATTTTCATGCGTAGTTAACTAAGAATTAAATTGTATTTCCTGACTTAATTATAAACCGTGTTATGATGTTGTTATTCAAATAATTAAAAAAGTACAGCAACAACCAAAACTTGCATGCAAACGTCCAATTACATATTATCGATTGCTTGCACAAGATGCTGCCGTTCTACTTAATTCGAATAATCGAATTGTTAAGGTTATAATTTTTCGGTATTGGGAAAAGGACTGCCATAGGTTATTTAACATAGCCCTTTAACCAAGAACGTACAGTTAAGGATGAGATTAATCAAAGAAGTACATAAAGAAGATTGCTTCCATTATTTTGCAAGACCTAAGGCGTTTAAACTATAAATCAAGCTAATTTTTATATTCTCAATTTTAACATTTTCTTTAGATCTAATATCGAAATAGTAAACACGTTAAAATATGGTTTCGATCTAGTCCGAATGCAAGATTTTTATTTAATTCTTGGATCTCCACGCCTGACTTATGTAACGCTAAAGAACCCTGAAAACTGCAAAATGTATTAAATATCCACTGCGTATTTTGCCATCTAATTTGCTATTTCCGATGTAAAGCTTCCCTGACAAAGTTGACAAAGGTTAGCCTTCGAAGCTATGCTCTGCAAGAGAGATTATTTTCTTTGATTGTAATTTTCAAGAAGGATTTTAAGGAAAACTGTTGATACGCCACATTAAAGTTTCTTTATGACTTTTTCCTCTTAAGAAAAAATCAATCAAAATTGAAAGAAAACTAGTTAACATTTTTTTTATAAACTTAATTTTAGTTTAGGAAACTAGCTTTAGAAAACCTTTCAGCGAAAAATAAACAACATTTAAAAAAATTTTATGTTATAAAATCAGACTATCAGGCTCATTATTTAGTTTTTCAAAGAAAAAGGCTGGCATAATTACTTAATTACACTTTCTCGAAAATGGCTACGATTTTAAGAATTAATTTTGTCTAATTATTCTTGACCTACTAATACGTACAATGTAGATATTTTCAGTTCTTTTGGTACATACGGTGGATAGAAGACTAACTTTACCCATCGAAGGGGGAAAAGAATTACCCCTAGTGTTGCGAAGTAAAACGGCCCACTAACGTACCAACTAATTGTACAACTTGAAGTTGGTACAATTTTCTAGACAACTGACCAACTGATCCACTAACATCCCAATTTTGTATGCAATTTATTTTAGTCCAGTCAAATGGTCGAAATAAAAAGGCAAACTTTGCATTTTGGGTAGGCAGCTATTTTATTTTATCGTTGTGTAGAGGGATCAGTGGTGAGTCTAAACTAGAGTTTTCGGGGTGGTAACCCCCTCCATCCGGCCGCCATCTTGAAAAGAAGAGTTAATTGGTTTTTGGGCTATATCTCTGTAGTCGGGAATCTCAGAAAAAATTGGTACAAATCTTTTTTGCAGAGAATCGTATTATGTACAATTTTTGTTAATTACTTTTTTACATAGCATTAATTATAAAAAAGTTATAAGCCGGAAAAGACACAAACTTAAGGGCTTATAACTTTTTTATTATTAATGCTACGTAAAAAAAGTTATTCATAGAAATTGTATAGAATATGATTATCTGCAAAAGAGCTTCAAACAAACTTTTTGTAAGACTCACGACTACAGAGGTACAGAGATATAGCCGAAAAGCTAATTAACCCTTCTTTTCAAGATAGCGGCCGCATGGAGGGGTGGGGTTAAATTAATAAAAGTTATAGATTATGTAGATAATGCGATTCTCTACAAAAAAGCCTTGAACAAACTTTTTGTAAGATTCACGGGTGCAGAGCTATAGCCGAAAAATTAATTAACCTTTCTTTTCAAGATGGGGGCCGAATGGAGGGGGTTACCACCCCGAAAATCCTGATTTAGACTCACCACTGACCCCCATACACATCGTAAAAAGAAAATCGCTGCCTACACAAAATGCAAATTGAATTACCATTTGACTGGACTAGTCCAATCAAATGGTCAAAATAAAAAGGCAAACTTGGCATTTTGGGTGGGCAGCGATTTTTTGACGATGTGTAGGGGGGTCAGTGGTAAGTCTAATCAGGATTTTTGGGGTGGTACCCCCCTCTCCATTTGGTCGTCATATTGAAAAGAAGGGTTAATTAGTTTCTCGGCTATATCTCTGTATCCGTTAGTCCTACCAACATTTTGTATAAAACTTTTTTGTAGAAAATTACATTCTCTATGACTTTTACTACTTTTTTACGTAGCATTAATAATAAAAAAGTTGTAAACCCTTAATGTTTTGTCTTTTCCGGCTTATAACTCTTTTATTATTAATGCTATGTAACGAAGTTATTAATAATAGATAATAGATAATACGATTCTCTACAAAAAAGCTTGGTACACACTTTTTGTAAGATGCACGACTACAGAAATATAGCTAAAAAACGAATTAGCCCTTCTTTTCAAGAACTCTGACTTAAACTCACCACTGACCCCTCTACACACCGATAAAAAAAAATCGCTGCATACCCAAAATGCAAAGTGAAATTACCATTTGACTGGACTATTTTTCGTGCAGTACTTCTATGTCGCTAGAAGTAAAGATGTCGCAAATTTCAAAAAGAACAAAACTGTCTGTAATATTGGTCAGTGCAGTGCTAAGCTTTACAGAGAGACGCAAAAAAGAAGAAGTCGGATAAAAAGTTGGATTGAAAAACAAAAGCAATATACGCATATGAATTTATTAAGCCATTTACGGAACAATGAGTCTAATGACTTTAAAAACTTTTTGCGCATGGATGAAAAGACATTTCAAAAGTTACTGAAGCTTGTTGCACCTCATATAACAAAGCAGAACACAGTCTTTTCACGAAGAGCAATTCTTTTACAATGAAATCGTACTGTGAGTTGGGCAACCTGCACACACACGCAGCAACTAATTGGCACCAATCTCAAATTGATGTGCAGTGCACTCCAACCTGCCAACTTTCGTTCCAACTTGAAATTGCTAACACAATCGTGGCACTAACGCACCAATAATTGCACCAACTTCTAAAATTGTACAACTAGTTGGTACGTTAGTGGGCCGTTTAAGTTAACGTGCCGATCTCAAGAATCGAACCCGAGATCCTGCGTGAGAGACCGATGCCTTTAACATCCACCCCATTAAGGAGATAATTCGGTTGCAATATAAACCTATTAATCTTGTTATTGTCTTCTGAAGAGAAAAATAACACGGAAATGTAATTTTTTTATTATAGAAGTAAATGTTAGGAGCGGAACAGATTAAAAGCAGGAGGAGAATTATAAAACTACGAAATACTCTAACATTAAATATTTTTAAGGGATTTTATTATGCCTACAATGTTTGGGTTTAGCTAATCCAGCGAGGTAATCTGGTGACGTTCAAAAATACAAAAATGTAGCTAAATTGGCGGCTAACGGATTAAACATGCACCTTCCTCGTACCACCACTGGAGTTTTAAAACACACCTTAACTCGATCATGTCAAATCAGCAACATTATGATATGCTAAATAATAATAAAAGCGAAAACCAACCTGACCTTCAGAATGTGAAGGTTTTAAAGTAGTTGCGGTAAGCACAAGAGTCTTTAACATGTTTATATGTATTTCCAATTAAATCTTAATCTTCTTACACTTTTGTGGCTTGCAACATTATTTCTTACAAACACATTACTGCACCAAACCAACAATTACTTCAAACTATAAAGATATTTGTGTTGCACATTTTCAGTTATATTTCCCGAATCCACACTCAGTACATTATTAGATAATTTTCAGTAAGAATAGCCTCAACATCACTTCAAATTGTGTCTAAATTATTATGTTATAAAAAAAACAAATTACTAAACCAATAATATTTCAGAACGCAAATCTTTAGGGAAATCAAAATCCTAAGTTATTACTAAATGCTAATGATATTTCAAGAAGAGGAAAGAAACTTGAAGTATTGTCAACTAGTTACTTTTTTTTGCATGGAAATCATTATATATTCTTCTAATAAACACAACGCAGCAAGTTGGAGTCTTCCAACTCTTGTGCTGATTCTTTTTAATAATAATAATAATAATAATAATAATAATAATAATAATAATAATAATAATAATAATAATAATAATAATAATAATAATAATAATAATAGTTTATTGTCCAACAGCAAATGCCAATTACAGGACAAAAAGAAAGAAAAGAAACATTATAAATATGGGCAAAACAATATACAATGATGCATAATATCTTAAGTACCTAAGTAAGTTTTTGCCGAAATAATACCATCACCAAGCACCAATTTTCAACTCTTCTATTGATATCTTCCACAAGCGAAAGATTTTAATGAAACATTTCGCAAAGTCATTAGCAAAATGTAGGCCTAAGAAAATATTTAAATACTAGTATTTTTGCGAAATCTTTCAATGGCCAAAGAAAGAAAGCTGCTCAACTTACAAACCTTTCGTTGATTTGTTTCGCAAAAGTAACTTTTACTGACATTTTCTGCAACATTATTATCAACATTTCAGTTTCGAAGAGTAAAGACGTGTTGTTTGTGTTCTGTGTGAGATAGCAACGACCAATCAGATAAAGAAGAGGAAATACTAATAATGCTATTAAATCACCGCCTATCTTTGTGGTAGGTGTTAAATATACTGCCATTGGTTGATTTGTTGAAAAGAGTAGCTCCTAGTCGGTGCACTTAACTTAACTTACATAACAACGAAGTAAAAATATAAATATAAAAGAAACTTATTCTGCTATCACAAAGGCTCTCATGGAGAAATACCTAGTTTCACACTTATCAACTTAAAGAAGATAAATCGTTTCGGGTCGTTTTATAGAATATGCATCTCTCAGTAGACACCACTCAGCTAATAATCGAAATAAATGCACTTGGGCAGCATGGGATGAAGAACATATCTAACATTCGCGGAACAAAAACACCCCTACCACTTTTTCATAATGAACTAAACACACACCCCAATAACAAATTCCTCGTACACTCGATAGTAAAATTTGAACCGCCGCGCTGCACCTAAAATCAGAATTGCCACAGTGCACGAAGTGCCAGCTCCAGGCCACATTAAAATACTCTACTACAAAAACACAAGATGTGTCAAATGTGCCCAAGGCAACATCACAGTAGCCTTAAAAAAATCCAGTAAAGACGTAACATATATATTCAGTTTTAACAAGCCATTAAGGCCTATAACTTGTCGAGGAGGAGACACCGAACCGTAGTAAGCTGAGCCTGATTCGGGTCACTCGTCCAAGTTCTGATCATGGCCACCGATGCTTAAGTTAGTAACAATACTCACTACCGCATCGCCTTCCCTTATATTGGGGAAAAAATCCCCACAAATTATAAAAGATATAGTGTATACAAGGAACCACAAAAACCAACACAATCAACTCAGAACTTTAACGCAACTCGACGTTAGTCTCTCGATGTACATACTCCCATATAGCAGGCAACAGCAGTCAGTTAAATCAAATTAAAAATCAACAGAGTCAGGTCTTTATTCCCCCCAAACACCGCCAATTAATAACCTAGAGGCTGCTTTAAACTGTCTTCCGACTACTCACCGCTACTTGTAAACGTTAATACACGGGTCATTAGCAATAGCATTCCTACCGTGCTTCACGATGAAAGAAAACAAATTGGAAAATTTTCAGAGATGAGTTAAACAAGAACTTACAACTACACCTGTCGCTACAAGTATCAGATGGTATGGACCAAGCAATAGAAATTTTTAACGGCTTCATCCCACAGGCAGCACGGAGAACAACCCCGGATACTAACCTAAAAACAAACAGTTCCGCCCTTATATCAAACAGATGATTGCTGAAAAATGAAAAATAAGAAAACAGTAGCAAACTACCAGACAGCGTCGAAGGATAAACGAAAATTTAATCAAGCAATCAAGCATATTAAAGTATTACCAGGAAACAGCAGAAACCTTGCCGGTCCGTTCAGCAAGAGAAGCAAATGATTTCTTCTTATGGAAGGTGATTAAAAAACTGAAACAGCCACAAAAATCCATACCTCCATTCGCAAAACTGATGATACTTGGCCAAAGGACAATAATGAGAAGGCGTATGCCTTCGCTGATCAGCTGGCAGTTTGGCACCAAAGATTGCTGTACAAATTCGGTTACCGTATAATTACTATCAAATATTAAAATCTTACTGAGTAGACAAAAATTTCAAGGTAAAATACCAAGATGTGCAAAAAACCTTGTTCCCAACCAAGGGTACCCCAAGGCAGCCTCCTCGGGCCAACATTGTACTTATTGTATACATCAGATTTGTCAAAAACTAGACTAACCTCGATTGAGGCTACCTTCTTTGACGATAGAGCTGTCTTAGATTCAAGCAAGCATCCCAGAATTGCTTCCAAAAACTTGTAAGAGTATTTAAATGAAATTCAGGAGTGGCTTAAATACTGGCGTACACAAGCGAATGAAACAATAAAGTCACTCCATGTTACATTCACAATAAAAAAGAATAATTTTACAACTGTCCAGTTAAATAACGGCGTTTTCCAAATATTTCAATAACTACAAGGACGAGCCTTCAGGGCTTTTAACGGTTTTGCTAATGCTTTCCACAAGAGTATTTCAAACAATCATATTCGAGCTCCAAGTATTGGGAAGTGAACTGAAGGAGGAGCTTAGTTAAAATGGCCGCTGTAAGGAGGTTCAATTCTTAAAGCCTATGTATTTCCCTACTTAAATGCTGATTTTAAATCGCTTCTAGTATCTGTTTAAATAATTTTAGGGACACAATATTGGGATATTTTAACTCTTCATGGCATGCACTTTAAATAAAGATGTTTAAATGGGACTTTAATAAAGCTGTTTTGATAGAAATAAATAATTTCACCAGCCGCGAGTAACGTCATCTTGCATTATTTACAAAATTTCTATTTCTAGTAGATATTTGTTACGCATAGCAACTGTTGGGGAATTTTAAGTCTTCATTATATGGAATGTAGTTAAAGATGTTCTAATGATACTTTAATAGTAACGTATTAGTACAACAATAGTACAAATAAATAATTTCGTCACACGCGCGTAAGACAGTCAAACGGTTGGTTGTAAAGTTTCGTGATAAAGTGATAATGGCAGATAAATTAGCTATGCTCAATATTTGCAATTATGCACAAGGAACATTTTCTTCTAGGAAATTACATTCAAGGGGAACAATTAATAAATTCTGGACATGTTATTTATTGTGGGTGCAAAAGTCAAGAAAATGTTAAAACAAGTATCGTTGCTCTTTGCCTGCAAACTTCGGCGTTAAAAGAAGCACCACACGAAATCAACGGATGTTTGATTTTTGCAAATGAACAATGGAAAATTGAAAATATGATGTGCTCGTGTAAAGCTGGAGCAAGTCGTAGATGTAAGCACATTGTAGCAACATTAATGTAAAGCGTTTTGATAATGATTTGCAATCAAACACGCAACAAAACCGTTTCGATTTATTTGGTACAGGAGAAAATCTAGCTCCCTCACGTCCACGCTCCATTTTTACGTTATAGGTATCCCGTTATTAAAAATATAAACAATAAATTAATAAATATAAACAAGACACTGAACTTAAGCAAGAATAAACCTAGTAAGAACAAGTAAGATGAATGTAGGCATGTACCAACGTATTACAGCTGAGCTCGAAAATAAACTGCCATTAGTGGGGTAATTATAGGTCGAGTCTAAATTTCGACCTCCTACAGACAGTTCAAAATTCTACCGCATACCGCATAGCGGCGTAGCGCTTGGATTCAGTTGCCAATAAAGAAATATTCAGATACACCTAGAATTATGGAATCTTTCGGGAAATAAAGACTTATGAACTTCCAAGACCTTTGCTGAAGGAATAACTTTTGATGACAATTTCTGCAGCATAATCATCAGTATTTATTCCATACAGCAAATGCTTTATTAGACTTTCGGATATAGACAAATACACTTTATTATTATTATTATCAAATATCTAAATATATCTATCAAGTTATTTCCATGAACATAAGGGAGGAAGAGGTTCTTTTAAACATTTTGATAATACTTGCTTCAAAACTACGTAATTGCAGGACTGGACAACTAGTTCAAACATGTGTTTTGCTTTAACGTCGCCTTTGTTCTGCATATGGGTATTTCACCCTTTTGGTGCTTGTTGTAAAGAACAAGATGTGCTTTAAAGTCTAATAAGGAGGTACCTTGTTTAATTTACTAACGCTAGCGTAAAATACCACTTGCTATAACATTATGCGTTTTGCCACCTATTTATTAGTGATACAGGGTATCGGATGCCTAGCGAATTTCAAGGGGTAAATGCAATCCTCAGCCTAAAAGTGCACACCAAAATAACCTGGCAGATGTCAGGAACCGACCTTGCAATTTCTAGTTTTGTAACTAGTTTTTTAAGCCACTGAGCTGTACTGGTATGTAAGTGTCCTTTATAATTTTCTAAAGCATTTTGATTTCGCTTAAACTACCCGAATATTTTAGATAAGTGACTGATGTACAAACCAGATGAATCGTAGTCTCATTTGAACAACTATGGAAAAGTTACACCAATAAAATTCTGCTGATAGTTACTACTCAAAGCTTTATCTAAATATCGAATTACTAATACTTCTCAGTGCAAACATCAATATTTATTTGCTGTCAAACTGCTTTTATTTCATTTAAATTTTTACAATTATTTCATGGGTTGAAGTAAAAGCTATAACAATAACGTGTTGGTGAACAAACTTAACAACTTTACAAATTAAGCTTAAACGCCGATTTTGTTTTCAAAAGCCAACCCTTGTCGAAAATTTAAGCAAGTACCTACTGTACTTTCACCCTTACCAGGGCTATTACTCACAGAATGACTTTAAAATTTATGAAACTCGTTTCAAAGCTATATACCGTGAACACGACGGTCTCTTGAGGCAAAACAATCTGAGAGGAAAATTTGGTTACGTTCAAACACGTTAGCGACTCCAATAGGCGTTGATGAATGTAAGAACGTGCGTGCACCTTAATTTGACGAATTCGCATGAAAGTACGTTTACTGAAACATTTAATATCTAACAACATCATCTTTTATAAACTTAATAATAATTGTACTTTATAAGAAACGCGCTTTAGCACAAAAGGGAAATCTTTGTCGCTACGATGAAAAAAGGTGGTATCGGAGTTGAGATTTTAGATTAACCTCGAAAACATATTAAAATTCCGCACTCGTGCGCTAAAACTTTAAACACATATAAACGCACGGAAATTAAAAGCTCGGACTTAAATTGTCGTAATTTGTAGTTCATTTTCTTACCTTAAGGCGTTCCCTCAATCAACGCTTAAGGTCTTTCAGCCTAGGAGGGCGCGGCATTTATGCGGACGAAGCGTTCTTTCCCACAGAATATTAAAGCAAGTCTAAAATCGAGTAATATGTTTTGCGTGGAAACATCACCGGTAACTAACTCTGTAAGGCTTTAAAAGTTCTGTATACGCCAACCTGTTTACATTGCACGTCTTTCCAATCTACATATATATATATATATATATATATATACACACAAATACACTTTTATTTTTCCTCGTTATTTATTGCTTACAAAACTGATTTCCATAAGATGCCCCATGAAACATCTCATTTTAAATTTAAAATTATAGTATTAAATTTGTTATTTGTTTGTCGAATTTTTTTCTGACGCCTTTTGAAAGTGAGATTCAACGTTTTAACTTATTTAAATTTGAAAGTGGCTACTGTGAAATTTACGTGTTTAACAGCGTAGAAACAAAAATAAACCCATGGCTTCATTACTACAAGTTAATCTTCGTAATACTCTTTACTTTTTAGCATTTCACTGGGTAACGTCGAAACGATAAAGCACTTTTGTGGCTCCTTTAATGCACGCTACGAATGTGCAACGGGTTGGCGGTCAAGAAAATCTACAGTTTTTAGGGGAAAGCTCATGTTAATCCGATTATGAAGGAGATTACATCTTCGTGGCACGTTTTAAGTACAATAATATTTACCTTAGTATATTTTATAAAAATCCTTTTGGGGATTAAGGCAGGGGACTAAGAAAGTTTAGACTTAATTTACTATTGATAAACCAAGCAATAACTTTGAAGGATAATACAAATGCAACTTAGTAGGATAGGTATAAAAAACAAGAAATGTGGTTGTAATATCAACCCTAATTTTTAATCTGTTCATGAACTGCTAAAGTAAATTATACCGCTAGGTTTGTTTTACCTAGCAAATTTATTTAAAAAAGTACTTAACAATCAACTAGAAATATTTAACAAAGTTATAATAATTAAAACTAGTTCGCAATAGTTAAAGGCAGACACATTAAATTGAATTTTAATCTTTTCCAAGGAAAGACAATTGTTTTACACTAATGAACTAAGGAGATTTACGACTTACTAACGAGCTTTTCTTTCAAATCGATGTTCTCATTTCTTAAATTAACTTTTTATCTTAAGTGGTTACACCCCTTCGAAGATTATGTATACAGACATTTGATGACAACTGGCTTTCAAATGATTGATTTTATAACATGCTTGTGGTTTCTAATCGATCAATATGTTTCTGCGCAAATGAAATTAATATTGACTGCCAGTTATGTATTTTGTTGCTTTAGCGTTTTGTAAAGAACGCATTTTTGTTTGTATAATAAAAGAAATGAACATGGTAGGTTAGCTGTAGGCCATACATAGTCTTCGTTTGGCTTTTTTTTAAATTTTCATCTATAGCGCAGCGAGAATTTTGTATAACGAAAATTGCTATGTTGAAGACCTTTGATATAAAATTTGAAAATCAATAAAATTAAAAATGCGGTCGCGAAGACGGAACCACACGACGATGACTGAGAGAGAAGCGCTTTGCCGACAATGGTAAGGCGTCCCATCACAAGCAAGGAGCTAAAATGATACCTAAACTCAGCGTGTCGATCATAATGGCAAAGGGAGGAAAAAGGAGCTAAATTAGTGTTCAATGTCTACCGTCCAAATTTGGAAGTCTGCTGTGGCAAACTTCAATGTCGGTTTATTTTTGATATAATTTTTATTTTCCTTTGTTAAAGATGTTATCACTAGTTATGGGGCCAGATTGTGTAACTGATTTTCGGCATTCTACTCGTAGAACCATGCTGTAGAGTGTAGAGATTACCGTACTATTGTGGAATTTTCTCATTTGGAACGGGTGATGTGTAATTTGAAAAGTCCTGCCTCTTAAGACAAAAAACGACTATACTTTTCTGATTTGAATCGATTCTCCCTTAACTTAGTCTTCCATTCAGTTGGCTTTAATCTTGCCATTTCGTCAGATGCAATTCTCCTATTCAGTTTAATTCAATCCTCTTACTCGTTTTGATTCGGTTTTCTTATATATTTTAATCCTTTAATGGGCCCTTTTCGACCGAATTTAACTTCATTGATCTAAGTAAGTAAATAATTCACTGTTTCAGCGTTAGCTAGAAATGTAGATAAACGAAAAAACTCATATTTATTATCAGATGGAACCACTGAACTGAAATCAAGTATGGGAGGTTCTGAGCATTTTAAATTTTCTTTTCAGTTCGATTTTGTACGATGGTCACCGATGCGTGAATCCTCATCATAAGTTTAAATTTGTAGAAAAGAATTTCTGTCAAATAGTAGGACATATATCATTTTTCCAATGATTTGGAATTAATGCTACTATATCACAGAAGCCCGTTTTCCGATTCGCTCCATAAGTTTTTATTCTTAGTTATTGCAATTACTTTCAGTTGGCGTAAAATTGAAAGAGCGCCTATCAATAATCAACATGAGACTATTACGTCGAGCTTGTGTGATAATTAGAGTGACCGACGTAAAGTTGTTTTCGTATATTTCTGTAGTCTAAATGCAGTGGCCCCACCGGAGTGTGTGCCCCAGAAAAACCACTAAATTATTCATAAGCAGAAAAGGTCAAATGTAAAGTAAAGCTACGTAAAACATACATTACAGACACCTACTTATTCTGTCATTACATCAGCTTTCAGTCGCCTTATCTTATTTTCTTGTAGAAAAATTGCAAATCGTATAAATGATTCGTTTCAAACACATCAAACCTTCAGAAAAGCACGCGTGTCAAAGAAATATGGCAAAACTGAAAGTTATGAAAAGCAATTTTCATTTTTCTACGGTATATTACGTGTGAAGGAAAAATAGCAAATATGACATTCTTAGCGATTGATGAACTATTAAAGGTGCCCAAAAAACTTTACCCAAATTGTAAGAGAATTACAAAAAATGCTTTGTTCACACTATCATACTATCATTAAAACATAATACGATAAATCCAAAATGTATAGTAGTATTCTCTCCCCAAAAATGAATAAACAACATTTACAAAATTTATAAGTTGGAAAATCCGCTGGAAATACTGCTAAATAATGCGCCTGTATAACCTTATACTGAACTATAGAAGCGATAATGGATTCAAAACTATTTTTAGTTTCCCGTAAACGACGTATTTGCTGAAATAAACATAACGGAAGAGAAAATGAATTACCGTTTATTTAATCCTAAAAGGGGAAGAATTACCATAGAGCTTATTTTCAAGGCAAATTTATTTATTGTTGTGCGACGCTGTTTGTTTTGTTTATATAAACATGTATGTACGACTCAATATTTCTGTAGTTAGACGTTCTTTTCTTTTTGTAAATAACGTTCAATATCGTCATTACTATAACGAGCATAGATTTGGAATTAATATAACAATCAATAAAAAAATAACACAGGGGCTCCAGTTTCTGAGTAGCAGAATGGCAAGCACGCGTTGTCGTAGCTGAATTTGAATTCCACTTTCAACTTGTTTTGGGATATATTCTTTCTCTTTTATATTTTTTATTTAGTCTCCCTTAACCAGCTCTTATTCTCTTCTGACCCTGATACGATAGAGTTATTTGAGGGCTAGAAGTTTGTCATTTTATATCCACTACCCCGTAGTAACGAAGGTGGTGGATTAAAAGGTAACATAACCCACACACGAATGGATAAAACTGCAAAAATTGTTGCATAAACCAAATATTTTGGACCTTGAAATGACCCATTTTAAAAAGTAAAACCAAAAGTGATACTACAAATTTCTAATTAAAACAACGCAAGGAAAACATCTTCTAAATTATTATTTTCTTTAAAAGATAAATTACTAAACCAATAATATTTTACAACCTCAGTTTATTACAGAGCTTTTCTAGAAAAATCAAAATTTAGAACTATCTGGTCATTATTACTATTATTACGTTTTATCGCAACCCCCCTTTAGCCCGGATCACCCCCTTGCGATTTCTTCCTTTTTCCGAAGCTGCAAGCAAGCCTAAATTGTTGTTCAGCGTTAGGGGCGTGTGTGGACAGGGATGGTGATTTCGTAATAACACAACTTGTTAGGGGACATTCCAACCTTATAGAAAATCTATAGCTTATTTGCATTTTTTATCTATTAATACAGTTATCACGAAGGAAGCAAGACTTTTAAAAACATTCTCGTATTCTAACAGTATCCCAAGCAAGCACACACATTATGGTGCATAACTAATATTTTCTTTTTTTTATTTTTCTGCAAATGGGTTCTTCTAACAAACTGAAGACAGCAAGTATGGAACTTCCAACCCTTTTATTGATGCTTTTCCCCAGAATTACTTTTTGATGTAATACTCCAAAACACCATCATCAAAAATAATGGTAAATTCAATAAAAGATCAAATACACGTTACCAGAAAATCTTTCAAAAACCACTAGGGAAGAACTTGTGGACATTCAATTCGTTTGGTAATGCTTTCCAAAAAGAATGAAGTAGCTTGAAAACGGAAACACATGTAGAATTATTGTGAAATCTTCCACTAAACAAAGGAAGAAATTTCTAAACTTTCAACCTTTTGCTAATATGTTTTATACGAGTAAATGTTCTTATACCGCATCATCACCAAAAACCAAATCTGACGATTTTTTCAAATATACGTAGATTTATTATAAAACCTAGAACCCGCTTCCTGACTTTCAACTTTTTTGTTGATACTTTCAATTTTGTTATTGAATATTTTTAAAAATCAGTATTAATTTCCAGACCTAAGGAAATATTTTAAGTTCGCTAATTCGCTCCACAGGAGTGGAAGAGGTGTCTACAACACCGTCATCAAACTTTTGATCTTATTGCAGATATGTCACTGGACGCACCTTGAATACAAATACACATGGAATCATTGTGAAATATTTAAACAAACACAAGGAAGATGCTTCAGGACTTTTAACTTCTTTGCTAATGTTTTTCAAAAGAGTAACTTAATTAGCTATTTCGCAAGTTCGACCTGAAAACTTATTCGAATACACATAACATTATTATAGTATCTTTCAATACTCAATGCAAGAGTTTCTAAACTTGTAACCTATTTAATGATATGTTCCACGGGCGTAACTATTTCATAACATTTTTCTTATCTTCAAAATTCACATAGAATGATCGTGAAATATTTCAGAGGAGAAGAGCCTTCAGAATTTTCACCCTTTTACTTGTGTTTTATATAAGACCAATGCTGTAATGAAATGTTTCTAAAAGTTTTACCAATTATCAAACCATGGTTAAATAAATATTTAAATAAACATAATACTATTATGGGGAGTCTGGTTCGGAACGCAAAGGAGAGCATACGTTTGTGAAACGCGCCGATATAATTACTCAAAAAACTTGGGATTTATCGCGCTAAATCCGCGAACGTGTGTTTTATAAGTGGGAAGTGTAATTGTGATATTAAAAAAATCGGAAATAGATAGTAAGTTAGTTAAAAAGGAAAATCATTAAAATTAAAATTGTGCAGGCAGAAGTAATCGCGTCATAATTAGTGCACGTACATAACAAGCGCGTACGTACAAAGGTCAAACGCCGTACACAGAAAGTAAAGAATGCAGGCTTAAGCGGTTTCACGATATAATAGCGAAGGGTCATCAACCGAAGATTAATGCAAGGAAGAGAGAACGGAAATCAAGCTTCAAAATATTTAGAACAAGTAAAAAGATAGCTAGAACTCCTGTTAAGTCACAAAATGAAGACGGGGACATGGAAGAACTGAAGGAAATGATTAGGCAATTAATTGTGGAAGTAGAAGAAATAAGTAAAGAACAAGAGATATACAAAGGAGAAATTAAGGAATTAAAGGAATAAAACAAAAAATTAAGTGAAAGGGTAGACATGTTAGAGAACAAAAATTTCAGAGACGAAAAAAAGGAGAAGAAAAATAAGGTATTAATAAAAGGAGAGGCCTTTCAAGAAAATCGCATAAAAGAAAGAATCGAACAATTCCTAAAAGCAAAGCTAAAAGTAGAGGCCAGATTAGACGCCGCGGAAATAATAAAGACGAAATAGGAAAGGCTTTTGTAATTTCTAAATTTGAAAAGTGGGAAAAGAAGATGCAAGTTATGAAAGCGAAGAACAAACCTGCAGGAACAAATACATACATAGAAGATGACTTGATACCGGAAGAAAAAAAAGTACAAGCTAGTTTAAGAAGAATTACAGCATCTGAGAAGCAACGTGGAAAAGAAGCGAAAGTAGGATACAGAATAGTATATTAAAACACAAGTTAGAAAAGGCATCGTTTTCGCGCATGAGTCCGCAATTTGGACACGGGCCGCGTAGCTGCGAGTGGCCGAACGGACGAATTGCCTTCTGTAACGAGCTTTTTATACTATTTTCTCTGTTTCGGATTCCATTTACATTATTTCTTTTTATAAAAATACTTGACAATTTCGAGTTGGGGAAATTTGGTTAAATAGTTAGGTTGGTGATAGTGATTTTTGCTTGACAGTGACAGAGGTTTGACATTTGGCGTTCTTGTTGCCTAGCAACTGAATGGTTGCCTAAGTATTTTGTGTATTATTTGATACAGTATCACCAATTTCTGAAAACAAAATATCACCAAAAATCGTTTAATAATGAAGCTCATTAAAGTATCAAAATGCGTGCTAGAATGATGTCATTTTAATTGCGAAACAGAGAATGGTATATTAAAATACAAGTTGCAGAAGGCATCTATTCAAGCACGAATTTGAAATTCCGAAACGAGCCGCATAGCGGCGAGTTGAGGAACAAATGAGTGCTTGAAGGACCTTCTGCAACGAGTGTTTTATACTATTTTTTCTATTTTGCCGCTTTATACCATTTTATAAATTAAAAAATAATAATTTTAAATCTAGGGAATTTTGCGGTGGTTGGTGACGTTTATGTGGCGTAATTTTAGGCGGCGGAAAAAAAATTAATTTGAAACGTCAGTTTTTTTTATTTTCGCGTTTAATGTTTGAAAATGAATGCAGAAGAAAGTTTATCACTAACGCCGCCGAAAATTAGGCAAATTGCACCAAAAACGTTTATTGCCGGACAAGTCCAAATCCCAGTATGAAAAAGAATTTTTGACGTATGTCAGTTGACAGTTCAACGCTACCAACATCAATACAGTAAATTTTACTAGTCTATTCTAGCACACCAACGACTTATTCTAACACTCAAATGACGTCATTTGGGTGCTAGAATGGAGTTATTCTAAACGCAAAATAGAAAAAGTACTTTATTGGACCTGTTTTGAAAACAGATACACGTCCATAGAATTACTGTGAGATATTTCAGTTAACTCAATGAAAAGGCTTGACGAATTTTAATTCCTCTACTGATGCATTCACCAAAAGTACCTTTGTGGTGAGATAGTTTGCAGAATTGTTATCAAGCGTCAAGGTCTTCAAAAAATATAGACATAAAATTATTACGGGATATGTCAATAAAGGAAGGAAGTAGCTATTAAACCTACAAACTGTTTACTGATATGTTCTGCAAGAGTAACCTTTGTATAACAATTTACACAAAATCTGTGTAAAAATCCAGGTCTAATGAATTTTCAAGGACACATAAGATTCTTATAAAATCTCTGAATAAACAGAAGGAATAGGATATTTAACCCTTTTGGTCATGCTTTCGACAAGAACGTGGCTCATTAATTTATATAGCTGATTTTTACTTATCTCATTTGTTTAATAACTTTTTATACTTTTTTTCTGGGTATTTGGTTACCAGTTACTAAAAATAGAAAATGCAGCTAGTAAAACTACTATAAAACCGTTTCGAAGACAAGTCTACCTTCGTTTTCGAGCAAATTAAAAAACAATAAAATGTTAAACTCGCCATAAAAAACTTTCAGGGTAACTTTCCTAAGTAATAAATACATTATTGAAGTTGACTGAAATTATTTTAAAAATGTGCATTGTGCCATGCTTGAATTCTGTATTTAACCTTTTAATGTAAAACACAAGAGACGGAAAAGGTGTACAAGGAACATTGTCTTTCATATTTGACTAACGATTTTGACGTGTAAAATTCAAGATAGGAAACGAAAACGATTCTTAGACCAAGAGGACCTCGGACTGTCAGTACCGACGAAATGTCGGTTGGAGTTCATTGAGTAACTAATACAAAACGAAGAATAGCGGGTGGCCAATCCAACAGAACTTGAGGGTTGTCGGTCTGGGAAACAATTCGCCAAAGCAAAGAGAAGTTTTAAAAAACCCATGTGCCTAGTGAAGAGACATGTATCCGGTTTTATGATCCAAACATAAGAAAAACAGGACTATCATAACTACTGATAAATTGCGAGGTGGTTATGTTTTTATTGCGGTCAGAAAAACAGGTGTCTTATAAAGTTGCTGCTAACACAAAAAAAAATGAAAAGTTTGGTTGTCAGTATAGGTGGATAATAAAAAAATAATTATTTTCTACCAAATTCGGATTTTGAACTTTATTCGGAACATGAAGATAATATTATTATTGTGGCTGGTGACTACAATTTAGACAAAATCAATCAGAAAGTAGAGGTAGGTATAGAATGTCTTTCAGCAGCGTTTGTTTCTGGTAAAAGTGCTTCAGTAGTTAATGATGGTTTTATTTAGTGCGGTTTACGTCATTACAAGAATATATTTACCATGTCAATGTTTGTCTAATAAGGTAGATGAGTTAATGTTATTTTTAGATAAATATGATTATGATATTGTATGTGTATCCGAACATTGGCTATGTGAATCTAAATTGAAGTTAATTAATCTAGAAAACTTCACGTTAGTGAGTTACTTTTGCAGAATTAGGCTCAAACACGGAGGTGTAGTTATGTATACAGTGAGCACGTAAAGGTTGGAACAAATTCGATAAAATCTTTATTGGGCAAGTAAGAAAATAATGCTCGGACACGTCGATTTTATTTTTTTGATACGCATTTTTTGGTATGCGTATATTTTTTATTACGCCTCTTCGAGTTATGACGTCATCATCTGTTTTTTTAAATGGCAACACCCTCTTTTGATAGTACCATTTAAAAGAGCACATTTTTTTGCTTATGGACGCCAAAGTTTACGGTATGTTACATAACAATATTTTTGAGAAATTAGTACCACAATTGTTGCACAATTTGTTATTGGCGGCGCATTAAATGCTGAAATATATTTGAATTTGCTACAAAAACAGATAATTCCTGCACTTATAGCACTATATCCAAATAATCAAAATCCCCAAATGCCGGATGAACCAATATGGTACCAACAAGAAGGCGCGCCACTATATTATTCACGGATTGGGCGTCATTATCTAAACACCGTTTTCGCTAATAGATGTATATTGTCAAGAGGTGAATGACATGCAATTTGAACATTCAATTTATTGGGTTTTAGTTGTATTTATTATTTATTCTATTGTTATTTCATTACATTGTTATGAATTCTAAAATTTTTTTTTCGAAAATTTTGTTATGTAACATACCACAAAATTTGGCGTCTATACCCATAAAAGTGTGCTCTTTCAAATGGTATTATCAAAAGAGGGTGTTGCCATTTAAAAAAACTGATGATGACGTCATAACTCGAGCAGGGATGACGTAATAAAAAATATACGTATACAAAAAAATGCGCATAAAAAAAATAAAATCGACGTGTCCGAGCATTATTTTCTTACTTGCCCAATAAAGATTTTATCGAATTTGTTCCAACCTTTACGTGCTCACTGTATAAGACAGCACTTGAATTTCAAAACGATTAATTTAAGCATGTATTCAGTCGAACAAAATTGCGAATTTTGTGCTCTTAGACTAATTGAACATTGTTCAATGAACAACGCATTATAGTTGTAACTTGTGAAGTGCTTAGATTTAATTAGTTAATATTTAGTAGTTTAAGCAGTTTATTGTAACAATTGGTATGTAGAGCAAAACTGGAGCGTTGCGTACTTAACCACATAAGCAATAATTATTGCAACGTCTTGTTTATTGGAAAAGTACGGAACGTTACCAAAAAGGATACATTCCATTTCCAACTCGAGTCAAGTTAAGATCGTTTTGTAATTTATAAAATACATATTAATTTTGAGAACAAGATGTTTAATTTTACCAACCACCAACGGTAAGAGCAAGGTTTATCACATGGCGACCCTGCCAGTGGCTGGCTTTACTCGTTTTTGTGACGAAGTTTTGGCCACGCCCGACCTTTAAAGAAAATTTTGGGGTACAAGTCCAACCATTGGAATGAAAAATTAAAAACTTAAAAATGGGGACTACGCAGTCGAAGGAAGAAGTAATTATAGCGCAAGCAGGAAATAGTGGTGGAGCAACAAATGAAACAAGCCTCGCATCCTTCAATGTAGCTGAAATTTTGGGTATCGTTGCTTTTACTGGGTTCATTTTAATTGTTATAGCCCATTGTTGGGGCTACTATAAGAAAATGATAACCAAGAAAATCCGCCAGGAGCTCAGTAGGAGTACCGAAAAAATTTGAAGATCCACGTCATCACGGCCCACCCGAACCAAACAACAAAAATTTATAATGTGTGTAAGTAATGTGTTTAAACTATATTTGTGCAGTGTTCGTAGGTTAAATGTTAATTTTAATTTCTATAAGTAATATAAATGTCTGTATCTGTACCCACCGAGGTTAAATATTTGTTAGAGGATATAAGAGTTTTTTATAGAAATTTAGGAAAAGAAAATCTTGCTAGAAGGACAAATTTTAAAAATATAACTCGTAAACTTAAGAAAGTAGATAATTTTGTCGCGGAACTTGCAAATTTAAAGCAAATATTTAATCAAGAAACGCACTCAGCAGAAACTATAAACGCTACAAAAAGTGCTGTTGATGCAATAAATAAATTAATTATAGACTGTAGGAATATTTTAGAAAATAGGTTACAAGAATCTGAAAATAAAGCAGAAAGTTCAAGTTCAGAGTGTTCTGACGTAGAAAAAATGGGTAAAAAATTATTAATTTCCTATGTTTTAAAAACTAGGTTGTCTCAAAATGCGAAAATTCGCTTAAATCAACAATATGACACTATTGAAACACTTATTGAAGATTTGAAGAAATATTTTTTGCCAAAAAAGTCTCCCGCCGCATTATCGGTAAAATTACATAGTGCAAAACAAAAGGGTAAATCGATAGAGAAATTTGGTAAAACTATCGAACAGTTATTTGTAGATTTAACAATAGTGTAGTAGTAACAAGTGAGGACGTTGAGACAAATCGAGAGAATCGGACTGATCACCCGGGACTTGTTGAGTTGTTGAAATTACCTCAAGATTCATTTGAATTAAGACTTATTACTGAACGTGAGTTTCAAAAAATTTTAGTACACGAAGTATGTGATTATTCTAACGAGCGGTTAATATGTAACATAAGTTTGCAAACAATTTATTTAAAACAGGAACCTCGATCAACGTACTTTTCACTACGTGAAACGTTGAGAGACCTGAAGTATTTATGTAAGGAATATAACATTCCAGAACTAATAATTATTAAAACTGAGAAAGGCGCGTCATCATTGTTGAATCAACTATTAAAGGATCCTAATGAAGTAAAAAGTGCAGGTATAAAAATATCTGTTATACCGAGTGTACAAAAAATTATTGACTTAGAAACTCGACAATTAATTTTAAATGATTTTCATTTATTACCCACAGGAGGCCATGCAGGAGTTAATCGCATGTACAATAATATCAAAAAATATTATTTCTGGTCAGGTTTACGAAACGATGTAATGAAATTTATAAAACGTTGTGATGATTGTCAAAGATACAAACACTCCAAACCAAACATTGAGCCAATGTCTATAACAACAACCCCCTCCCATGCTTTTCAGAGGATTTCTATAGATATTGTAGGTCCGTTACCGGAAAATTTAGATGAAAATCGCTATATTTTAACTTTGCAGTGTGATCTTAGTAAATTTGTTGAATGTTACCCATTGCCTAACAAAGAAGCTGCAACTGTTGCTAGAGCTTTTGTAGATAACTTTATTTTGCGTTACGGAATTCCAGAAGAAATTATTACAGACCAAGGTACTGAATTTTTAGCTTCAATTTTTGTAGAAACTTGTAAAATTTTAAAAATTAATAAATTACACTCTACAGCCTATCATCATCAAACTTTAGGTTCTCTTGAAAATTCGCATAAAAATTTAGGTGCTTATTTACGAATTCAGATTTCCAAGTATCCAGGTAATTGGAGTACATGGATTTCATTTTGGAGTTTTGCTTATAACACTACAGTTCACACCGAAACACAATATACACCTTACGAATTAGTTTTTGGAAAATTGTGTAAATTACCTTCAAATGTTTCAAATCGGTTAGAACCGTTATATAATTTTGATAATTATCCTTTGGAATTAAAATATCGTCTACAACAAGCATGTCACGACGCAAAAAATAATTTACTTGTATCTAAAACTAAAAGAAAAGATAGATATGACATTAAAAGTAATATTGTAAATTATAATATAGGAGATAAGATTTTATTGAAAAATGAAATAGGGAATAAAATGGAACCTTTATTTAAGGGACCATATGAAATTTTAGAAGTTAAGTCACCAAATGTTGTAATTAAGGTAGATAATAAGTTAATACAAGTACATAAAAATAGGATTAAGTTGTATACTTCTTAAGAAATGTTTAATAAAAAAAAATTATTTTTTTCTCTGTGCGCGCAGTTAAAAAGGCATAAAAAACAATTTTTTTTCTTCCCCGAGGGAGATGTGAAGTGCTTAGATTTAATTAGTTAATATTTAGTAGTTTAAGCAGTTTATTGTAACAATTGGTATGTAGAGCAAAACTGGAGCGTTGCGTACTTAACCACATAAGCAATAATTATTGCAACGTCTTGTTTATTGGAAAAGTACGGAACGTTACCAAAAAGGATACATTCCATTTCCAACTCGAGTCAAGTTAAGATCGTTTTGTAATTTATAAAATACATATTAATTTTGAGAACAAGATGTTTAATTTTACCAACCACCAACGGTAAGAGCAAGGTTTATCACAAACTGTTTACCGCTCAGGCTTAGGAGACTTCAATGTTTTCCTAGCAAATTTTGAAAAAATATTAGCATACTGCTTTGGCCTTAACTGTAACGTAATTATCTTGGGCGATTTCAATATTGACTTTAATATGAAGAGTGATAACTTATTGGATCTGCAATCTCTCATCACATCTTTTGGATGTAGTAGGACTATTACTGAGTCTACGCGCGTAACCAAAGACAGCGACATATACACTGACCGGCAAAATTAACGCATAATTTTATACAACATAATATTTTATTGAAAAGTTCTGATTAACAACTATGGAAATATGTCAAACAACAGAGGGTGACTTAAAACAACTAAACTGTATAACTAGTCCCGTATACAGCTTCTTCTTCCGCAGCGTTAATCTTTTAATGAAAAATCTAATAACTATGATTAAACACATCAAGAAAAATCAACGGATTTAAAGGAACCAGAAGCAATATTTACTTGATTTAATATCTTGTATGCCCTCCTCGGGCTTGTATTACTGATCGGAGACGTCGTGGCATGCTCATGATGAGATTGCGAACGAAATCTTGCTCTATGTTTTCCCATTCTTCTTGCAGCAACTCACGCAGCTCGTGCAATAAAGTAGGCCTTGGTCTTCGAGCATGTAGTCATCTCTTGATATCGTCCCATACATGCTCAATTGGATTCAAGTGGGGACTACAAGCTGGCCAGTTCAAGCGATTAATTCCAACTTGATTTAAGTAGGTAGTAGTGACAACGGCGACGTGAGGACGAGCATTATTCTGCATTAACAAAAAGTTGCCTTCGATATCAGCTGCAAATGGCAACATATGATCTTGGAGAACATCTTCGATGTAGGAATGTGCGGTCACACTGGTTCTATGAAAGGCGACAAGATCTGTATACGCATTCAAAGAAATGGCTCCCCAAATCATGATAGAGCCACCTCCAAAGCGGCTCCTCTCGACAATTGCACACTCGGCGTAGCGTTCACCTGTTCTCCTCCAAACCCTCTGCCGTCCATCAGCAACCTTCAGTGAAAATCGGCACTCGTCTGTAAAAAGAACTTTCTCCCAATCCGCTATTCCCCAGTTCACATACTGTCGGTCGAAAGCTAATCGAGCGGTCCACTGTCGTCTCAAAAGAACAGGGCACACGGCGGGACGTCTGGCGTGGAGGTTTGCTTCTCATAACCTTCTCCTCACTGTCATTTCGCTTATTCGTACACCTCGCGTGGGTTCAAGGTTGTCATGAAGCTCTGGAGCCGTCAGAGTGCAGTCTCGCAGAGAATTAAATTGCAAAAAACGGTCATCTACCGACGAAATCGCCCGCTTGCGGCCCTGTCCTCGTCTTCTGCCGACGCTACCAGTCTCTCTTAGACGTCTATGAAGTCGCGAGATTGTTGACTGATGGGCTCCCAGCCGTATTGCAACATACTGTTGAGTTCTTCCTTCGTCCAGGAATGTGGTTGCTTTAACTGTATTATCACGACTTAAAACTGGCATAATTATCAAGCCAACAGTAAAATTCGAAACTAATAATGACAAAAAATGGTAAAGATTACTCAACGGCCGAAGATCAAAGATTTTCAGTGTAAAAAGTCAAAATGCCAATATACTGAAACGCATACACTGTAAGACAGTATAAAAACACGATGCAATAATAAATTATGTATAACAAGCCCGCGATTGTTTTTAAGTAACAGAAACAATTCTGACAGACGGCTACTGTGATGTTTTTGAAACCTCTAATTGAAATTTTTAGCTAGCTACAAGTTGTACTACATTTTATTGAAAAATAACCTGGTCTTTTAGATTATGCGTTAATTTTGCCGGTCAGTGTATGTATAGACAACATTATCACTAATCTGAATAAGGATAAATTTGTTGCAGGGACCTATGATCCATGTTTATCGGATCATAAAGGTCAGTTTATTAAATTAGATAATACCCTTATATCTTCTTGTGAAATAACCACTTATAGGAGGCATATTAATAATGCTGGGCTTCAACAACTAAGATCGTCAGTTATTGACATCGATTGGCAGATCTTTTATATGAGCCTACAAGATGTAAATGTCGCTGCAAATTTCTTAATGCATAAATTTACTTATTTTAATCAAACATGTTGTCCTCTTAAAAAGGTCACCCAAAAAGTCGGTAAACTATACGTAAAATGGTTTAACGAATCTCGTCGGAAAACTAGAGATAAATTCGCTTTGGTTAAACTTATTTATGATGTGAACAAAGATCATATTCTTCTGGAAACCTATAAAAAACTTAAAAAACAATACAAAAACGAAATAATAATTTCAAAAAAGGCAGCATATGGTAACTTTATTAGTACGTAATTCCAACAATGTGATGAAAGATAGTTGGTAGCTTATTAATCATGTAAGAAATAATAATTCAAGTAGTAACATGTACATTGTTTTTCACCTCATGATTATAATGATTACTTTTGCAATGTTGCCTTTAATTTATTAAAGTCTTTGCCAAAAAGCGATTTTGAAGCTTGTGATTTTCTTAAATTCGTTCCATCTCCTCAATGTCGCTTCATTCTCCATCCTACAACGGATGCTGAAATCTATAACGTTATTCTTTCGTTAAAAAACTTCCAGAGTGTAGACATTTATCACTTAAATAGAAAAATCATCAACTATACAGGGTGTCTCAGACATGACTCCCCAGGCCTATAACTTTGTTATTTTTAAAAATAACTACATATAATAAACTATATATATTCGTAAATGGGAGCAAATTCTCTATAAGATGGGGAAAGAAAATGTTAGAAATTTTGTACTCGTATTATGGCAGCGATATTCAACTTTTTTTTTCAAATTGCACACTATGCTTTTTTTCGGTCATTCTGATAGTACTCTTTATTCTCTTTATAACCATGTAAACCAATATGGGTTTTACATAAGAAAATTCTCGAAAAAAATACGATTGAAAGTTGAAGTCTAGGTTTGCCATGGAAACAACTGATTGTTGTAATTTGTACTCGTCGGCGATGAAAACAATAGCGTATAGCTGTAAAACAATTATTGCAATTTACGTTGTAAAGAATGACAAGTGCTCTTTCTGTATTTGTATGTTCTTGTTTAAAATCTTAGGAGTATTAGAAATGAATTACACTAATTCTGAAAAGCTTGATATGATCCTTATTTATGGTTTATGCGAGAGGAATGCAAGAAGAGCAGCAAGGTTGTATGCAGAAAGGTATCCGCTATTGTTTTTATCGCCGGCGAGTACAAATTACAACAATCAGTTGTTTCCATGGCAAACCTAGACTTCAACTTTCAATCGTATTTTTTTCGAGAATTTTCTTATGTAAGACCAATATTGGTTTACATGGTTATAAAGAGAATAAAAAGTACTATCAGAATGAGCGAAAAAAAGCATAGTGTACAATTTGAAAAAAAAAGTTGAATATCGCTGCCATAATATGAGTACAGATTTTCTAACATTTTCTTTCCCCATCCTATAGAGAATTTGCTCCCATTTACGAATATACAGGGTATCTCAGACATGACTCTCCAGGCCTATCTTATAGATAATTTGCTCCCATTTACGAATATATATAGTTTATTATAGTTATTTTTAAAAATAACAAAGTTATAGGCCTGGGGAGTCATGTCTGAGACACCCTGTATAGCAGATATTATTGCCTATCCAATTTGTGAACTTATTAATCAAAGTTTTCGAATGGGAATTTTTCCCGATTTGATAAAATTTTTGAGCTAGTCATAAAAAACGGACTAGTTAGTAACTTACTTCGAACATAACGACCTTTTCAATCCGGGTCAATACGGCTTTCGTAATAACCGTTCTACTACACAGGCGGTACTTCGTCTTGTAGAAAAAATAGTATCTAATCTGGAATCTGGTAATATATCTTCAATTACCTTATGTGATTTGACCAAAGCGTTCGATTGCGTTCCTCTTGACATCTTACTCATAAAACTTAAATTTTACGGTGTACCTGACACTGCATTAGACCTCATTCGATCTTATCTTGAAAATCGGCAGAACAGTGTTTGCATTAACGGAGCTTCTTCTGACTATAAACCAGTTAAATATGGTGTGCCCCAGGGCTCAGTTCTTGGCCCTATCCTCTTTCTTATTTTTATTAACAATTTCAGTGACTACATGTCTCCCAATACCAGTATCCTGTTTGGTGATGACACAACACTTTTATCGTCAGCGTCCAATATTCAACAGTTGAAAGGATTGTGAAGCTATGGCAAAAAAATGTTTCAACACTAACTTTCTCCTACTCAATCACGAAAAGACTCAAAACCTTGTCGTTTCCTCTAATAATACATTGACTAAAGGCAATAGTGTCAAACTGTTAGGGATTATATTAGACGACTCTTTGAACTGGAAGTTGCATATTGAATATCTGTCTAAAAAGCTGTCATCAGTAATCTTTCTCATTCGAAATTTAAGGCAAGTTCTGAGTACTGAGTTGCTAAAAACAGTTTATTTTTCCCTATTTCATTCTCACATTAGTTATGTGGTAATTTTGTGGGGTAATTCGACCCAAGCTATAAAAATATTTCGGTTACAAAAGAAGGTTATTCGTGTTATGGCCAAAAAAAGTAACGCGGAACACTGTCGTCCTATGTTTATAAAATTTTCTATTTTAACTCTTCCATCTCTTTATATCCTTTCTTCGTTGTTGGAAATTCACAAAAACGTCTCATCTTATTCTACGAATTCTGACATACATAATTATGATACACGAAATAATAATCTTCTAAGAGTCTCGAGATATAGACTAATCATTAGTCAAAATAATTCTTTAGACTTAAGACTTTATAATCATTTGCAATGTATTATTAAAAACTTAAACTATAATAATTTCAAACGTAAAATCAAACAAATTTTAATTAGGAAGGCTTTTTATACTCGTAAAGAATTTTTTGATACCTCGTTAAACATCGACTGTGATATTTAATTAATTTATTGTATAGTTAGTAGATTTATTGCTAATATGGCTAAGTGTGTTATTTTATTGTTTTTACTGTTTTCCTTTGACTTGCCACAAATGTATGTAATTTAATATGTAAATTGGTCAATAAATAAATATGAATATCAAAATAACAAATGTTAACAGTGATATTTTAGACCTTATATTTTGTAATTCTGTTTTAGAACGTTGTCGTTCATATCTTCTGCTAGCTAGTGATGTATATCGAATCAGCTGCATTGTTATCACTTAATATTATGTTTATTGTGCATGAGTTAAAGTCTGCCAATGCCTATATTATTATGATTTTCGTATTGAATTAAACAATTATTTAATTAAAGTTAACTAGTATGAATTATTGTCAACTACTGATATTGAAAAAAGCATTGATATATTAAATACTGCTATAGAAATTTATAATATATCCCCGAGAAAAATTATTAATAATAAATTTGCTAAAGGATTCTTACGTGACTTGACTAATTTAATTAAAAACAGTAAATAAAAGAAAAGAGCTAACAAAATATATAAAAACACCATATCTGTATCTCGTTACGGCGATTTTTGTACTCTTATAAGATGGTTATCTAAAATATCTGTAAGTTCTACTAATAATTCTTATATTAATGAGATACGAAACAGTTATTCAGTATACCACGAATTATCTCTGGACAGTATAGTATAAAAATAAGTTGAATCCTTGCATTACGAGTAGATCTCAGATCGTTAAAGTAAACAGTTTAAATTATAGTGCCATCTGGTGTACCACGAGGATCTCATATTAGACCTATTTTGATATGGAGTTGAATTACGGGGATGTTCCAGCTCCTCGGATATTGAAATCCTGCAAAGGTATCAGTCTAAAACCCTCCGCTTAATAACAGATGCACAATGGTTTGTTTTAAATGATACTGTACACAAAGATCTGAAAATACCATATGTTAAACAAGTGATTAATAATTATGCTGACAAACACAGAAATCGACTGCAGTTCATCCAAATGAAGTTACCCAACCTCTACTTGATGATGCGTTCCATAGGAGAAACGAAAGTGGCTTAGTGACATAACAAGTAGGTACTACTTAGAGATAGTTCTCTTCAAGACAATTATGTATACACATACAATTAGCTTAAAGAAATTTATTATTTATTTTCTGATACCTAATAAAAGTGTAAACAAAAAATGTAGTGATTGTGTGTTGTTGCAAAGGGACTTAAATGATTTACTTTGTTGATGTAAAAATAATGACATTGAATTAAATATTTCTAAATGTTAGATTATAAAAATTAGATTTAGTAAGAAATGTACTGATGCTTATAATTAATACAATATTGATGGTGACGTATTTGAAACCGTATAGATTTTAGAGTATAAACAACCGATCTATGTTGGTAAAACGTGTTTAAAACGAATTTATTAATTTTTAGTATTTTTAAAAATACGTGATTTTTATAATTCCTCAGGTTAAACCGTAGGTGATACAAACTTCTATAAATGCTGCTATTATGTTGAAAAGTAGTTAAATTGTTACGTTGTTAAATAAATCATGTTAAAGTGGTTCACCTTCTTTTAAAACTCAAATGTTTTCTCCGCCTATTTTGTTGTGACCAGGAAATATCAATACCTAACTCAGCTCTTTCCAGTAACGTGGAAAACCTAACTATCGATCTACAGTTTTCGCCAGCACGTGTAACCTAATTTATACCATTCGTTTAACAGTTAACTTAAACTCTCACAATTTATATTAGTTAAAATTTCAATTTGAGATTAATTCGGAGAGAATTCGTTTGAAAATGCAACAGTTGTGGGTTACTCGTTGAGGATAAACACCTCTGGTGCCAAAACGGGCAACATCGTTCTTTACTAAGGTAAACCAGTTTTAAAGTAGCTGTAATTACAAAAGTAACAACATTGGGTTTTATGTTCCATTTATTAGAGTTAAATCATCCTTACATTATCTGCAGAAGCGAAAGTAATCCTTTACAGATCCATACAATCATAATCTTTAAACATTATGTTAATAGGCTTAACTTAAGCCAGTGTCCCGAATCCAATCTGTAATATATAAATTATAAATGGTGATGCTAGTGTCGTTAAGACTCAGATTAGCTACTTTAAAATAATACCGAAATGAAGGTTTTGGTAGAACGGAATTTTCTCTACGAAAGTAGATAAAACTCTTTAGTATCGTTGCCAATTAAGATAAGTTAAAATTAATTTTGGATTTTTATCTTCAGTATATATGTGTTTTATTTTCCAGAAATTCTTACCCATGTATTTGTTTATGTGACAGTTTTCAATTTTTAAATACTGAAATATGTATATTTTTGTTAGCTCATAGTTTTTATGTTTTGTAGCCCTTAAAACTAGTTAGAAAAAGTGTTAAGAAAAGGAAATTAATTACAGATATAAACAAACTTATGAAGAAATTTAAGAAATGGAACAAATTGGAACTGAAAAAATGATAAAAATAGTAAAATGAAATATGAGGAGCAAGAACCCAAAGATAATGTCATCAAATTGGTCAGTGCTGATTAATTAAGCGATTTGTTTTATCATTTCTAATTCTCTCATTCTAGTCCAACATATTTCTTTAGAAATCAAGGTAAAAGAAGGCGATTTAAATTTTTAATATTTTCTGAAATTCTCGATTTTCATCATTTTGTCCTTAGAAATGGCGTCTCCTACGCCATATGTGACTCTTACACACGAACATAAAGATAACCCGATTCCCTAAGCTGCCATTTTAATAAATAATGAGATGTAAAACTTTCATTTTTCCAGGATGTTTTTATTTCAGAATTCATTTATTATTTAACTTATTCTTAAAATTGGGACATCTTAATTCAACAAGT
Source organism: Melanotus villosus (assembly GCA_963082815.1). NCBI lineage: Eukaryota > Metazoa > Arthropoda > Insecta > Coleoptera > Elateridae > Melanotus > Melanotus villosus. The sequence goes on from OY720427.1 coordinate 19,588,362, forward strand.
CGTATTCACTTTATTCAAACAATATTAAAAATAATCTTTAAACATGCATATTAAAATTTATGGTTACGTTAGGTAAACCCGAAAAATTACATTAATTTTATTTCGCAACTTGACTAAAATCCTTTAAAGCTCTTACTAATAATTATAAAGCAATTTTTTAAATAAATCTCTCGCTGTAGGCACAATAGCAAGTTTAAGATTAGCGAAAAGAATAGAGATAAAAGGAACAAAACCCTTTTTGTATTGCCTCTAATCAGAAACGTATCTTTATTGCTCCTCGAATCCTTTATCTTTTCTCACAAATTGCCTGTTAAAGTTACTACGGATATGTATGCTTTTATTCGAAACACCAACATCTTTGTTTTAGTTTTTAATCGCGTTTAAACTAAACTTGATAAAACCACATAAATATTTGGGCAAATACACTCCGTCCTTATTTTTAAGACGTTATATTTTATGAGCAACACATCGTCAGTCTGATGAGCCTAATTAAAAAAATATTTACTCTGCTTTTACTTCTTCCTAACATCAATAAAGAATAGCAACGAAATGTTTGGTGAAATTATAATCTTCGTTATTTGTAAGGACTTCAGCATGACGGCTGAAAATCGCTCTCTCCATTTGTAACTGTCGTCCGAGATTACACACCCAGGGACATTGTTTCTTTTTACTACGAGGCATTTGCGTTCCTATAATTACAGAAATAAATACCTTTTCGATAATTAGTTACTATATATTGGTAGTTTTCGGATTCTTGTATAAAATTAAATAAAAATTAAGGGTTTTAAACAGTTAGACTCCGTTACTTTCATAAATGAAAATTTCAGCAGAAAACAGCACTATAACTCAAATATTTTACAAAATTTTAGCATATTTTTCTATAATGCCGATTTTGAAGATACGGAGATAATAAAATTTCATACACTACCTTACAAACCAGGTAGCTGAAACAAAGAAGACAAATGTGCGAGAATGGCTGGGAAAAAAATAAAAACGTATTTATTGAAATAAAGGCTAGGAAAATAATTAAACAAAGGAAGATTAGCAAACGAAACATAATTCATAAGTATGTTTTCCATATTTGTGTCGGTGGTAGGTATTATCAAGATTCATAGGAGTCTACTTTAGCATTTTCGTATCCTAATCCGTGTGCCTTTATGCTGATAACATCTTCGTCTAATTCTTTTTTACCATTGCTGTTTTAGCTTGGTGTTTCATTTTTTCTCTGTTATGGCTTCTATTTCCATATTCGTTATAAGTTATAACAGTGTATCTATGTTGAACCTCCTCAAATTACCTTACTGCAAGAACCGTTTCTTTACTATTTTCTAGTAAAGACCCTTGCACTTGCATTGCTTTTTCCTATCTCCAAAAATGTAATCTCCGTCATTTAACCTTTCCTTCTCTCTTTGTTAGGATTTTTGTCCCATCTGTTGCAGTACTTACCTACAACAAATTTACTAAAAATACATTTCTTAATTTTTGTAAGTACTTCGTTCCATATAGAATGTAACTGTTTAATAATGTTTTTTCGGACCTTTCCGTGCTACAGCGCGTGCGTGTCTGCTTCACAACTGAAAGGCCCTAGGTTCGGACCTAGCCATGGTCAAGTTTCGATCTGTAGCACGGCTGGCGTTCGAATTTATTAGATTGAGATACACAAGTTTAAGTGGCTAATGATCTTAACTGTCAATAACACCAAGCAAAAAGACGTCTTTTTACTGTCTAATTTTATTCTATACAGCCTGTTTCAGAGTAAGCGCCTTATTTTTTTTTAGCCACGCTATGGGTACTACTTTCAAAATATTTGCAGTAATATGTTTCAGGACATTCTCTACACAATGGTGATATCCGATTTTCAATCGGACGACTTATTTCAAAATGGCGACTTTCAACTTGTTTTTTTTAAATGGAATGCCATAATTTTTTTTTATTATTGATTGTTTAAGAAAAACGAAATACTATCGTAAAAAGAATGTTTTTAGGATATCAATAATAAAAAAAAAGTTATGGCATTCCATTTAAAAAAAAAAGTTGAAAGTTGCCATTTTGAAATAAGTCGTCCGATTGAAAATCTAATATCACCATCGTGTAGAGAATGTCCTGAAACATATTACTGCCAAATATTTTGAAAGTAGTACCCATAGTGTGGCTAAAAAAAAATAAGGCGCTTACTCTGAAACAGGCTGTATACACATATTTATAATTAAATAACAAACATTAAAAAAGAAAGCTGCAAAAAGTAATAGAAATGAGCATCAGTGAACTAGTATATTTGTTGTGTTATAAGTAGTTAAATTGGCGTAACTAAAAGACCATTAAAACCCAAATATGCCCACTGTCCTTGTATAAGGACACCACCAATTTAAAGTGCTCTACACTGCATTTCAGCAGGTTAATTCGTGATTTAAGAGGTGGCGCTGCGTACTAGCTAACAAGGTTTAATTTTAGAGATTTGTTTAGTCTGTTTATTTACTTCTGATTGGAAGCATTTGTTTAGGTTATTTGTGTTGAAAAATGAGTGCACCAATTGATTTACGACCTGTAAGGTGAGTAAATAATTATGAAACGTGCTAATAGAAACTTTTTCCATGATTTGCATTGTGTGGTGTTTACAAGGGAAGGTTTTATTCATGTTTTGATTTTTTTTGATATATAGTTTTTTGTACACACTCAGATTATCAAGTGTTCTTCTAGAAGGACAGTAGGCAAATATAGGTTACTTTTTACAGGGGACTCTCTCTAGATGAAATTCTCAGGTCACTGGAAGAAATCGATGGTGACAACCAGGAACAGGTACAAATAGCTATTATGGCCCCAATAAATGCTTGCGACCCCCTGAATGACGAAGATTCTGGGGATGAGGAGCAGCTGAACATCAACAACTTGCCTGTATCTCAATTACGAGCTCCAGCAGAGCTGTTTAGGGTACATCCAACAACACTATCTCCACCCTCTCCCGTTGCTCAGCGGATACGTGCCAGTTCCAAGGCGCAGAATGCTCTGGGAAAATAGTAAAGACACCCGTAATGATTTGGCTTCAAATTCTTTATCCAGAGATAGATTTGAATACATATTCAGCAACCTACATTGTTGTAATAATAATTTATTAGATAAATCTGATAGATATGCAAAAGTAGGGCAGTTGATAAACGAAATGAATAAGATGTTTCAGAAGTACGCTCCTATATCTGAAAATCACAGCGTCGATGAGTCCATGGTACCATATTATGGGAGGCATGGGTACAAGCAGTTTCTAAAAAGTAAGCCAATAAGGCTTGGTTATAAGATATGGACAGGTGCCACAGATAAGGGTTATGTAGTCTGGATTGAACCCTACCAAGGCGTTGGAAGTGAGATTAGAGAAGAGTATCAAGAGTTTGGCTTGGGACCTTCAGTTGTCCTGTAATACGCTGACACGCTTTTCACTGTACAAAAGTATCCTTACCATATCTTTTGTGACAACTTTTTTACAACAATCTCCTTGACTGATGAATTAAAACGCCGAGATATTCGCATCACTGGCACCATTAGAGACAACCGGACATCCAACTGCAAATTGATAAGCCATATTGAAATAAAGAAGAAAGAACGGGGATTCATGGACTTCAAGTCAAATGAGAACGAAACAGTTTGGCATCGAACGGTGTTCCTGTTAACCCAGTTCATCCTGTAAGCAGATTTTCGGTAAAAGAGAAAAAGAGAATCAAGGTGGATCAGCCAGAAAACTTGTTTGTCAACGATAAGCACATGGGCAGAGTTGATAGGGCGGATCAAAATATCATCTTGTATCGAGTGGCTTTCAGAGGAAAAAAGTGGTACATTCGACTATTATTTCACTTGTTAGATTTGGCTTGCCATAATGCTTGGGAACTCCACAAAGCTCAGCGAGGAAAATTTGATCACTTATCATTCCGTAGGAGAGTGGCAAATGTAATCTTAGAAGGACATCAAAGACAATTTGTCAAGAGATCCAGACCATCATCCCTGGAAAATATCGATTCGAGGTACGACCGCATGGACCATCTAATTGTTACACAAGAGAAGCAAACTCGGTGCCGTTTATGCCACAAAAAGGTGTCAACCAGGTGTGAAAATTGTGATGTAGCACTACATGTGATCTGCTTTAAGCCGTACCATACTAAAAACTAAAAACCATTTATTTTGTAATCATGTGCTTTAAAATAAAATCAAATAAATGTTGATTTCATATTTGTCAATGTCCTTCTGAAAGGACGCCAGTTTTTTCACACTTCTCATATTTTGTTTTCAAAAAAACTTTTAAATATGTGTTCAGTAGGTGCCAATTATCTTATTTTTAAAGAAAAAAATTTAAAAATATACAAAAAAAATTCAGGCATAACTGGGTTAATGTATTGAAGCGTAAATTACATAGATCAGCGCTTTCCTTAAATCTTTATACCCCCTCTACCCCTCCAATTTGTATTTTTTCCGCTTCCTTTGTGTTTTTGTATTTCTTTTTCTTCTTTTCTTGTTCATTCTTCTTTCCACATTTATAAGCAAATTTAATTTCGGATATAGTTTTGAGTACCTTTTATTACTACTAACGATGCTTTTGCCTTAAAGAGTCTTCAGTGGACACACCTTCCCTTTAAAATTTCTAAATATCGATAACTCCAAAGCTTCTGATATTTTTTCAATACTGGTTTTTCTAAACACTGTACAGGGTGGAGCATTTTCGAAGGTAACTCCTTAATTACTACACCTAAGCAAAAAGTAGTAAAGGAGCCTCGGGCAAATTTTCGAAATAAATTTAATAGTGCAAACAGAAATTTACATTTTGCGTAGGTGCAATAGTTAAAAAGATAACCTGGAACCCGTTCGTAAATCGTCAACCCTATACATACAGGGTGAATAAAAAGTAAGCAACCTCGATGCCGGAGCCTTTATTATTAGCTTTAGAAAAAAAAGTTTTAGACAAAAGTTCTATAACAAATGATTTTCCACACACTGATGATTTTCAATATTTTTTTCAAGGTCATACCTTTGCGCTATAACGTCATCGATACTTTTTTTAAATGCCAACCCACATTTTTTAGGTCGAAATTTTATAGCATTTTTTTTTTCTCTTTATGACCGTCTAAAAATATCATAGGGTTGCATAAACGACATGTCTAGAAAAATTAAGTTGAATGTTATTCGTACCAGTATTTAATGTACGTACTTTTATCACAAAAATTAAACATATGACTATTAAAAACAAACACAAACAATGTTTAACATTACTTTATTACAGAAGATGTTCAAATTGTTCGCCATTAACTATCTGACAATGTCCAATTTGACGAGAGAAATATAAGAAATGAAAGATTGCCTTGGAAACAAATGCAAATTTCACTTGTGACAGTCTGTGTTGATTAAATAATAAGACAATAATTATTGTAATTTAAACTGCTTGAGAAAGTGATTCTCAACTATGGTACAGAAACAGAACGCATCGAAATTTTGATGATACTTGAATACGGTGAAAGAAGAAGATCCCATTTCGAGGTGCATGATATATTTAATAGGGAACATCCCTTTGGTACCAGCAAGATGGAGCCCCCCCCCCCCCCCCGTTATGGCATTCATGTTCGAAACTATTTGGATACAATTTTTGAGAATAGGTGGATCGGTAGAAGGGGTAGTATCGAATGGCCAGCCCGATTGCCCGATTTGAATCCGTTGGATTTTTTCTTGTGGGGCCATCTTAAAAGTAAAGTTTACACAAATAGGCCCAGAAATTTAGAAGAGTTAAAAATTCGTATTCGGGAAGAAATACGGGCAAAACCAGCCGAAGTAATTCGGAATGTATTACAGGCATTTTCACATCGAATTGGACATTGTCAGATAGTTAATGGCGAACAATTTGAACATCTTCTGTAATAAAGTAATGTTAAACATTGTTTGTATTTGTTTTTAATAGTCATGTGTTTAATGTTTGTGATAAAAGTACGTACGTTAAATACTGGTACGAATAACATTCAACTTGATTTTTCTAGAAATTTCGCTTATGCAACCGTATGATATTTTCAGACGGTCATAAAGAGAAAAAAAATGCTATAAACTTTGGATCCAAAAAATATAGGTTGCCATTTAAAAAAAGTACCGATGACGTCATAGCGCAAAGGTATGACCTTGAAAAAAATATTTAAACCCATCAGTTTGTGGTAAATAGTTTGCTATAAAAGTTTTATCTAAAACTTTTTTTTCTAAAACTAATAATACAAGCTCCAGCATCGAGGTTCCTTACTTTTTATTCACCCTGTATACTAACGCTGAAGATTTTTTATGAAATTAAATTAATTCTTGAAAATTATGTGTACGAGGATATTCTTCGTCTTCTTTGGCTCTACGGTCCTTGTAGGATCTTGGCCTGGCCTCTATCTAGTGCTTTTCTTTTACAAGTTCTTACTCCCAGCTCCTTCAAATCGTTTTCTACATCTTCGCTCCATCTTTTCCTTGGTCGTCCTCTCCTTCTCCTTTCCTCCGGCTTTCTTTCATATGCTAATTTTGGACCTCTGTCGTTTTTCATTCTTATTAGGTGGCCTAGCCATTTTATTCTTTGTGTTTTTATTGTCGATACGATGTCTTGGTCTTCGTATAGGTTCCTTAGTTCGTGGTTCATTCTTGCTCTCCATTTTTCTCCTTCCTTTATTGGGCCATATATTCGTCTTAGTATTTTCCTTTCGAAGATGCATAAGTTTTTCTGGTCTTCCATTTTTAGCACCCACGTCTCGCCTCCATATGTTACTACAGGCTTAATAATTGTTTTATATATTCTTTTTTTCGTGCTTCTTGATGTGCTTCTCGATTGGAATATGCTTTTGAGTGCATGGTAGCTTCTATTTCCCGCCGCAATTCTTGCTTTTATTTCTTCTCCTGTTTCATTATTGTTTGTAATTATGCTTCCTAGGTATTTAAATTCCGAGACTTCCTGTATTGTGTAGTTATCTATTTGGATGCTGTTTTATTCTCTTCTTCTGCTTCTCGTGTTCAGCATGTATTTGGTTTTTTCGTAGTTTACTTTTAATCCTGCTTTCTTAGCTTCTTGTTCTAGTTCGCGATAGGCTGTTTTTAATGCTTGCTCTGATCGCGCCAAGATTACCACGTCGTCTGCAAAAGCTTAATATTGGCAGCTTCTATTATATATGTTTCCTCTTGGGGTTATTTCTATTTTCCTTATGCACCTTTCTAACACTAGGTTAAACAATGTTGTGGACAGGGGATCGCCTTGCCTTAGTCCTTTTTTAACTTCAAATTGTTTGGAGAGGTTTCCTTGGCTTCTGACTCTGTTTTTTGTTTGTGATATTGTCATTTTTACTAAGTTAATTAGCTTTTCTGGAATTCCAAATTCTTTCATTGTTTCTTCTATGTACTTTCTATTTATGCTATCGTATGCTTGTTTGTAATCTATGTATATTTGGTGTATATCTATATTGTGTTCATAGGCTTTTTCTAATGTTGTTCTGATGGTAAATATATGGTCGGTGGTCGATCTTCCCTCCCTGAATCCTGATTGGTATTCGCCTAGAATTTCTTCGGCGTATGGCTTGGTTCTGTTTGCTATAATTGCACTTAGGATTTTATAAACCACTCCCAGTAATGATATTCCCCTATAGTTGGCGCATTCCAATTTATCTCCTTTCTTCTTATAAATGGGGCAGATTATTGCTTGTGTCCATTCTCTCGGCATTTGTTCTTCGGTCCATATGCTGTGGATAAGTTCATGTAATTTGTTAGTTAATTCTTCCCCCCCATTTTTTACTAGTTCTGTTGTTATCCCGTCTTCTCCCGGGGCTTTATGGTTCTGGAACTTCTTCACCTGCTGGTTCACTTCCTCTCTCGTTGGTGGTGGGATGCTTATGTGTGGGCCATAGTACTCGCTGTCTTCCTCCTGCTGCTCAACTTCTTCGTTGTTGTTACAGTTAAGCAATTCCTGGAAGTATTCTTCCCATCTTTCCATTATTTCTTCGTCATTTGTTATTAGTTTGCCTTCTTTGTTTTTGCAAATATTTGTTCTAGCTTGGTAACCCTCCTTTTGCTTTTTAACTAAAATCCTTGTGTGTTCTTTTTGTTGTACTCTTGCTCCATTTTTTCTATTTCTTCTTTCATGCATTTTCTCTTTTTGCTTCTACACAGATTTTGGGAATATCTTCTCTTGTTTTGGTATTCTTCTGCACTGGCCCTTGTTTTTCTTTGTGTCATTCTCATTTTAGCTTCTTTTCTTTCTTTATGCGCTATCTTACACTCTTCGTCGTACCATTTGTTTCGCTTGTCTTCAGTGGACACACCTTCCCTTTAAAATTTATAAATATCGATAACTCCAAAGCTTCTGATATTTTTTCAATACTGGTTTTTCTAAACACTGTACGGGGTGGAGCATTTTCGAAGGTAACTCCTTAATTACTACACGTAAGCAAAAAGTAGTAAAGGAGCCTCGGTCAAATTTTCGAAATAAATTTAATAGTGCAAACAGAAATTTACATTTTGCGTAGGTGCAATAGTTAAAAAGATAACCTGGAACCCGTTCGTAAATCGTCAACCCTATGCATATACTAACGCTGAAGATTTTTTATGAAATTAAATTAATTCTTGAAAATTATGTGTACGAGGATATTACACATCCGAATTTGAACTACTAACCTTCAGCTTTACGTCCCTAGTCTCTACCTGTTGAGTTACAGATGAAAACCACTAAGAATTGGTCTGTAGACAGTAATTACAATATTGAAATTATGATATCTGGGGGAGTTCAAATTCCTGTACCTATAGATACTTTTCTACATACAAATTTGTCAAAATTTATTTCTACGAGAAATGTTCAACTCCTAACCGGAATAATTATTTTTCTTAAATTCTATTTCTTTCTTATTAAACTGTCATCCTTTTTGACATATTGTTGCAATCAAATCACCAGTGATTCATTTATTTAATAAAATTGTTGGATGTCAAACATGGATGTGTCAAGTTCTGTTGCCAAAGACTAATCATAAAGTTTTTAGTTGCAGAAGAGGCAAAAACTCTGAAATTTTTGTAAGACTTTCTGCATAGTTCGGAAAAGTATGTTTTTCGACCTCCTGATTAGTAAGTGGACCATTATTGACGAAAAACTAGAACAGTAAGTGGAATTTACCGTTTGTTTATTGTTGTCATAGTAATGAATGTAATAACAGTACTATAATGTTAACTTACGCGAACTAGTACTGGTAAGTGAACATTATACTCCGCCACGTCACTTCGCAATTTGCTGTCAATCATGTTAATTTAATTTTAATATTATTACGTTTTTTGATATTCTTTTCAGGCGGTCGAAAAAATAGTATATGCGCCTTGTTCCGTAAGTATTGTTTTGGCCTTGCATGCTTAGAAAACTTCGGCTATGCCTCGGTTTTCCAAACTGCGTGCTCGTCCAAAGTTGACGACTGGTGAAAAATCCGCGTACCCTGCGTATCTCCACCGCTGTGAATGAAATTAATATTGTAGGTGCTGACCGTCTAATTCGTGAAAATTGACGAATAACGGTAAGAATAATTGTTGATATTCTTTCAATAAGTGTTAGAAATGTGGAAACCATAGTCCATAATAAACTGCAATTCAACAAAGTCGGTGCTCAGTAGGTTCCCAAACAACTGTCCCCTGAACAAAAAGCCCACCGAGTTCAAGTGTGCACCACTTTACTCCAGCGTTTTGAAGGAGAGGGTGATGAACTTCTTAAAACCATAGTCATTTGTGATGAGACCTAGGTCCACAACTTTGTGCCCGAAAGCAAATTGGTTTCAATGGATTGACGACATTCGTCATCGCCTCCGCCCAAAAAATTTAAAAGTCTGTGCATCTGCTGGAAAGGTTCTTGCAGTCATATTCTGGGACTAATAAGGAGTAATTTTTTCTAACTTTTTAGAAAATCGTAGTAATATCAACGCTGAATATTGTAACAATTTTCTGCAAAACAAAGTCAAGCCAGCTTTTCGCTCAAAAAGCGGAATTCTTCAATGCGTTTGCTCCACGTCAATGCTTGTCCCCATACAGCGACAGCAACAGACCAAACTTTCACTGGAAAGTTTTGCCGCATCCACTTTACAGCCCTGATTTGTCACCAATAAGTGACTTTTATCTTTTTGGTCCCTTGAAAGAACACCTAAGCGGCAATAAATTAGAGTCCAATAATACTGTTATCGAAACTGTACATTTATGGTTGCGACAACAACCAAAAATTTTCTATGAAAAGGGAATCAGGAAGCTAGTGGAAATATGGCAAAAGTGTATCGCGAAAGAAGGGCACTATGTCGAGAAATAAGAGTTAAGTTTGTAACGTTATTGTTTCATTTTTCTTAATAAAATAAAAATTTCGGTTATGAGTTGAACATCCCTCCTAGTACATTAAAAATATATTCCCAAAGCAATTAATATGTAAAAAATTAAATTAAAATGCCTTTAATCGACATCTGCATGATATTGGCCTTAAAGACGAAAATGTTGGAACTTCGAGATATTATTATTTTGCCCACAGCATTAGGTATCATTTAGCTTCGAAACATATCGAATCCAGCAACACAACTACGAAAATGACACAAAGGAATACTAAGTTGGTCAATTCCTTCAGAATACAATGGGTAATGTATGAATTCAGAGTTCCTGTGATGAAGTTCTCTACCAGTTACACTTAGATATAAAAAGCTCGAAGATATTAAAGAAGATTATTACGTACACTTTAACCGACAAATGTAATAATGTAATGATCAGTTTTCGGGCTCAAAGCCTCAAACTGTATCATAGTTGAGTGAAGACTCAATAGTCAATATCGGAAGAAGCTTCATTAGAAGATGCTTATAGGTAGATTTCGCCTCTAGCGTGGTTGACAGGTTAAGTTATCGTGCTCGAGGTCTTCTCTCCCAACCATGAACAAAATCTGGAAATCAATCATTATATGAAGAAGATTTTGGTTAAGGAAACGAAGATTTGTTTATTTTTTTCTTAAACTCCAAAGCTACCTTACGCATAGCTGCGCACGGTTATCTACAACATAGTAGATACGCATGTGGTATCTTTACGTAGAAAATTATAAATTCTAAACGGAAAGGAGGATCTGATGACTGGTTTCGATATGGTAATTATTGGGAACACATATTGCCTGTTAATTTCTACGGTTATGTATAAGATATCCTACAAGAAAAAGGAAGGTCGTATTTGCGTTACCTTGTGGTAGCCATATTCCTGATTATACTAATAACGTAATAACGTTGCGAATAGCTGCTTTGTTTGCTTTGAAACTGTTCAACAATGGTGATTATATTACAGTATTAGTTCGTGACCTGACTGAAAACATCTCACGCGTGCGTTTACAGAAACGTAATTAGCATAGTAGATGACAAATTTATGAATTTGGATATACAGGAGAAAGGAAGATAAACCATTCTGGGAATACCTAAAAAGTCAGGAAAGTCGTAGAAGAAGAACCGTGACAAGAAATATGTTGGAAACGAAGATCTATGAAGCAGCTAGAAGAATACCCCTACCTTCAATATAACAAATATTGCTGTAATAGAAGCAGTTATAAGACTCTAATTATAGAATCGATATATCCGCCAATGATGACAAAATAATACCTTTTTCCTTTTGTTGTTCTTCTTCCTCCTCTCCTTCTTCATTTTCTTACCTATTTCTTTTTCTTCTTTTATTTCTTCTTCTTCTTATTATATTATTATTGTTCTTCTTTGCCTTTGTTTCCCCTTTGTCTTTTACTTGTTTTTAATCGAAACCTAAGTATATGACCTATCTCGTAAAGTCAAATTCCTTTAACTTGCTACCCTAGTTAATTGCAATATCTGAAGTTGCTACGCAAGACAAAACAAATAATTCTGCACTTAATAAAACTGGCAAAGCTGTTTTGTTAAAAAGTGATATGATGCAAAAAATTTAAAAAAAAACCTATTTACGTCACCTCACAAAAATTGAAATATCTCAAAAACTATTGAGTTTTGCATAATGTATATAAGGGTTAAATTTGTTTCTTAGCTCCTGCCCCATCACATCTCCAAAGGAATGTATCGAATTACCAGTAACCCTGTATACTTTCAAACAGAAAATAAGTCCTTGTAGGTATGTGTTGTGTTATAGGGCAATTGTGGAGTTTTCGGTTATTATGACGGCACAGTAACGTGTTGGGAAACTTTACCTAAGCGGTAATTCCGCATACATGTTCTTTTCTAAACCATTGTGAAACTCATGCTTATTGTACAGCTTTTACTCCATACCGGCCATACCAACTGAAACGAATAAAATTAATTTATTTTTCCCTCGGGACGCGGCCGTGTAGTGTAAGCGCTTATATTGTAACGTCTGACTGACCGCAATAAAAGCTCATTTGGTTCCTGTTCCGAAGCTGGTGTTCAAGTAATTAAGATTAAAGCTCATGTTAGCCTCAGATGCAACATAAAATTCATTTTACAGCAAAATGTTTTGCGTATGTTTAATTTATGTCGTCCGAAAGTTGTACATATATGTGTCATTTTTTAAACTTCTGCTTTCAAAAACGGACAACTTAAATTGTCGTGTTAATATTAGTATTTACTGATTTAAATACTTATTACTCCTTGGATCAATGAATCACTTTCCAACAGGAAATTGAGGTAAGTAGAGGTCGTTAAAAACGACATACATTAAACCTGAACTATTCGAAGATTCGGTATCTTATCCATTAAATTTTGAAGATCATCTAAACTCCGGCAAATATTAACTGCTCCGTATAAAACTTCATAATTTTTCTTCAACGACTTAGACCCGAATGTCAGGTAACTTCAGCTCCATGGCAGTTACCGATAAAAGTGTTCGTTCGGGTACAAGCATAATTAATTAAATTAAAGTAAAGTTACATCAAAGACAACATGCCCGATTTTATAGTTAATGCTCGTTTAGCCAGGAAACAGAGAAACCACTATAAAACAAGTGCTCGAGTCAATAAATCAAAGTGGAAGGCTCCCACAACATAAATAATGGAATTGGTTTTGTGGTCCTTTAACAAGAATGTCAAAGCTCGCAAGAGGTTTAAGAAATTAGAAATCTTTAAATTGATGTTTCCAGTATCCAAAAATTTATTATAAATCGAAATTTATATGTATGGGAAAGGTACGGGAAATTGTAATTAAATTTCAGCCAGTTTTAGTACATCTTATCAACACTGATTGATGAAAAGGGATTTAATATAGATTATAAACTTTACTAATCCAGTAATTACCTTCCAGTTGGCAACCCCTAATCCACTAAATTTAATTAACATACAATGCAAAACCAGTTTAATCCACTATGTTTAAAGTTTTTGCCAGTTTTGCTTCCATTTAGATAATTATCATCGTGTCCAACATTTCTAGGACGTCTAAATAGTCGGAAAATATTAAATTATATTTAACACCATTAAATATTATAGGTAAAACCAACGAAACTGAAACGTTGCTTAGGCTAATCCATGGTCTAAAGAAGTGGAAGAAGAAGTACAGGAAAACGGAGGGAAAAAAGAAAGTAACTAAATAGGGAGAAAATAAATCGGGAGGAAAGGAATGCTGACTGATTAATTTCAGTTAATTTAAGGAAAACAAAAGTATTTAAATATTTAGTGCTCCCGTTTTCCTCCTGAAGAAGCCCCTTAAAAAAGTGGGCGAAACGTTGAGTTCTTCTGTCTCATCAATGACACGGTTCCAACCCTGAAGACGTTCTGATAAATATTTAGTGTTCACAAAATATTTCCTACTATTGAACATGGTAAAAAATAAAGCACCGCTATTGGATACACCGTAAGTTATTTTTATTCTGCTAAGATGAAAACTTTTTTGTAATCAGAAACCTTAGTTATGACACAGTTTTACAATTAAGAAATCAAACAAAAATCTACCATTAATCTATGTTTCACTATCGACAACTCGCGTGAACAAGAGATTAATGACAAAAGATAGGGTGGAAAAAAGTAGGTTAAGGTTTTAGAACTACAGGTGTATGACTACAATTTCAAATAAGAAAGCTTAATAGTTTATCCAATAATTAAATAGTTCAATTAAGCTTTATACTCAAATACACCTTGGGAATAAGACTTTGGCGATGCTTCATTTATTAAATGATCAGTATCCGTGCAGGGGTTGCCTACTTTCAAAGTAGTTAAAACTACTGAAACACGTCTATACTTACGAACAAATCTATAAAGGATCTATTCAGAACACGTAGTAAAGTTAGTGGTGTTAATTATTGGTATTGGCAGTTTGACAGCAACTTTCGTTTGAAAACCCAACTCATCTTATTTGTAGGTCAGTCAGTTTCAATCACGTAAAAAGCTGAGAAAGCGTAAGTAAAACTGAGTGATTTACAGTTGAGTTATACAGTAAGGCTTCGTCGGCCTCAGTTTTGTGAATAAGAGGAGGTCTTAAGTAGACTTTGTTCTTCAACATTCAGATAGATAAAAATATTCAAAAATAGGGTGATATGGGAAGGTGACCTACAACTCCTAAAGTTTCTTTTGCAGCATAGGGAACTAGACTTTCTTACATCATTGACGCATTTAGTACTCTGACGAATTAGAGCTAGTCTTCCGCAACTTCAAATAATTGAATCTATAGTGGGTCTGATGTGCAAAACTTTCAAGGCTGTTTGAAACTGTTACACAGTTCCTTCCACTGGGTAGAAACAATTTAGAAAATTAAACTAGGTGGAACTGATTCATATAAAGAAAGACGTAAAATATAAGGAAATTTATAGTAATGTCTGCTTACCGGGGCATTGAGGCACGGACAGGTGCAATGGTGTGCAGAGCGCACACTCTCCCTTGAAACCGATCTCACTATCTTCAAGGTCGAAGCCGGCGTCTGCGATGTGCGCCGTTGCTCCAATCCTCCCCGCGGAGATGACGTGTGTGGTGTTAGTTGGAAAGCGTTCGAAGAGCTCCTATTTCTCGTAGGAATATTCGTTAGTAGGTTCTGCTTGCATCCTTTTACGTCAAGTCTGAAAGAAATTTTAATGAACGTTACTATTGCAAACTTTAAGGCTACGGTTACATTGGCTGCGTGGTCGTACGACCTAATAGTCGTACATAGTCGTACATACTTTGGTCGTACGCGTAATGTGGTTACATTAGCCGCGTGTTCGTCAGTTGCTCCGTAAAATTCAAAATGGACGCCGTCGCTTGGCGGGCAAAGCTTCCTATGTGCCAAAAACAAAATTTTCAAGGGGGAGCAAAAAAGGCTTTGCAATGTTCATTACTTTAAGGTAACAATATTTTAAAAATTATTTTTAATAATTTTGATACACCATTTAGCACGTATGATGGGGTTCTACCAAACAGTGCAAAAAGGTCAAAATAATCGAAATAGACAAAAACCTTATTTAGTTTTTCAGAACAAAATGAGACACAAGAGATTTTGCCCGTCAAGCGACGATATGCTACTGGAAAATCCATTATTACCCTTGTTGGCACTACAACAACCAAAAATGTGTTGAGTTAATGATATTTTTGCAACACGCGAACAACTTGGAGAATTTAGAGATTTTCCGAGTTGCTAATCGATTCAGAAATATTTTGCGAATATTTTAGAATGAACTCAGAAACATTCAACTATATTCTGGAACGAATTAAGAACAAATTACAAAGGCGAGATCCATATTTTGCGCAATTACTCGTACGACTACGCACGAAAAAAACAAAATATTTTGTTTCTAATTTTTAGTCGTACGTAGTTGTGCGAACTCTTACGACAAATACGCATGCAATGTAACCGGTTATACTTAAGGTGCATTCAGACTCAGAAATTTTGTCCGGAAAGTTGACGGAGAAATTTAAACGAACCAATCACGAGGTGTGTAGAATTTGAATCGTAAGAAGCGGTAAATTCTACACACCTCCTGATTGGTTCGTTTAAATTTCTCCGTCAACTTTCCGGACAAAATTTCTGAGTCTGAATGCACCTTTAACTCAGGGGTTTTGTTCCACACGTACGTATATGTACGAGTTCGTACGACTCAATAGTCGTACGACCACGCAGCCAATGTAACCGTAGCCTAAAGACAAGTTTAGAATTTCACTTAGTCAGAGGTTTGAGGTACACTGGTTTTGTTGGAAGCATTTTAAGAATTCCAAAATGTTTCTTTGATAATAATAGAACAGTGTAGAGAATGCTTCCTATTATTTAGTGTTCTAATACTCTGTACCTTCAAAATTGTGACTCTCCCTTTGACTATACAAACTGCCTCATGTTCCCCTTAACCCTGAACTAGGTAATCGTCTGTTATACCCCAATAGTGCGAGTTTTATTGGCCCTTTTTATATGTATAGTGGGTAGAAGGTTATAAGTTTGAAAGGTTGGTATTGATAAAGCGATGTATATTATAATGACAATGATAACTTGATTATTAGCAAAAGTTTTTTTGTTAACTAACAATCGTTACTCATCATCAAGAGTCTATGAGAAACAAAAAGGTGCCATTATGCGCCCTGTCCTTCCTTATTAAGTACAACAAGATACATAAAGGCATAGAAAACTTGGCCAGGAATACCAAATATGACAAAGATCGAAATAACGAATAACGATTAAGTATTAAATACCTCCCAGAAGAACTCTTGTGAGAGTGCCAGTAAGACTCAAATACGAAAATGTTCATTTCATAAACAAAAACTACAGTCAATTACAGGTACATTTAATACAGTAAAAGAATTTCCACTGAAACAATTTTTAGTTGTAAAGTGCCATTATTTTTCCTTTGTTCCTTCTTCGGATTGCATAGATACTATTATCATCAATTTAGCGATTTAGCATTTTACCCATACTATGTTTTCCTGGAAAACATCGAGGTACCTGGAATATAACAGACTATCCCTATCTTTTGTAACAAAATTGAGTTGGAACAACAAAGATTTAATTGAATGGTAACCCTGAATTTATTGTTAAGTAGAAACGTCAAGCACCAATTTGTATGCCCTTTCCCCAACAAGTGAAGAATTATAAATACTTGTGAAGGAACAAATAGCACAATAAATGGAAAATTTTACCAAATTTCAGAAAATTTCAAGTAGAGATAGACAACCATTTGGCACTCCAGCAACAAGTGTATTGTTTATCACAATCAGTAGAAGATCAGAAGATTTCGCGGAAAAATCAAACTATCTTATTGGTTTAGTTTTTTTTCTAAACCGTGTCTTATAAAAAACCCTAAAGTATCACTTCAAAAATGGACCACGAACAAATCTATTAAAACGATGGCCAAAAATGGAACAAAGTATTCAGCAATCTTGGCAAGTCTTTTTTCCAAGAGAAACTTTTTTTAACTTTGAAGGAAAGTACCGCGGTTATTAAATACCAGAATGATACACCAAACGTGCTTTGTAATTGACCCCATAGAAAGAAAGCGATAGTGTTAAAAGCGTCTGTGGCTTTTTATAGTTGCACATTTACTGTGTTAATGACCAGAAGGTAACATCTTTCTAACAATGTTTCTCAATAACTTTTCCTGAAAAGTGGATAAATAAATAAAAATTACAATGGAAATCATGCAGTACGATCATAATTAATTCCTCTTGGGTATTTTATTTGCTAAAAAAAAAGCAATTTAAAAATCAAGCTATCTCACTTTTCCCGTTTTCACTATGCACTTTGTAAAGTTTCCGATGTAAATCCTAAACTTTATTTGAAGTTCACAAATTTAAAGGCAAAGATGAAAATTTGATGACTTTAACAAATACAAATCTAAATTTTCAAAATGGTCTAGTTAGAAATCTGAATTTGCAAAAAAAACAATAATTTAGTTTAAACGACTCTCTCCCTTTTCCCCTTCCCCTTTCGCTCCTTACTTTACTAAATCTTATCCAGCCTAAGCCAACAAAATGTTGAAACAAGTTCTGTTATGCGTACATAAATTCGTATACATGTGATAGCCTTTGAGTGTTAACCTAAAGTTATCTATCTTAGTTCTGCATTTATTATATAAGATGGAATTCTATTTTTAAATTTCGTCCCAAGGATCACATAACAAGGAATCAATATCGTTCCACTAAATCGTATCGACTGGTAACGTTCTAATATTTGCTTAATTTATTAGTCATGATCCCCCATTTCACCGTTAAATTGGATTAAGGTCAGAGTTCCAATTTTCTAGAAGTAAAATGCGAGATGGTCCCGGTTAATAACATGACGGACTGAAATATTTGAAAAATATTATTAACTTTGGTTGAAGGGACGAGATTGGAAGGACTTACTCGAAATAGCTGTAATTATCCAAAACGGAATAATCTGACATAAATTAGTAATTTTCTAAAGTTGCGCCTCGAAGGGAAGACAATCTTAATTAGTAAAGGCCCATTTCAGTATTGAAGTTTATTTAAAATTTATGCCAAGCATTTCTAAAATTGCAGATCAGGATGTTTAAAGGCATTACCTGCAAATTTTATGCCCAGTATAAAATTTTATTTATACTTTTTATCTGTTTTCTTCGTTATACGACCTATTTGTCACAATTTCCTCAGAACTGCACCCAAGCGTAAACTTATTCTACTCAATAATAGCAGTAAACGGGTTTTGAAGCCTGCAATTGTAGCAGATACGATATTTGATCTTATTTTTGAGATTCGATAAAATTTATTTCTAAAAACTGAATACAAAGTGCGCCAATTTGATATTATTCGTTAAGTTTAATTCTATTTGGATCAAATATTGTACCATAAGATAATAAATAGATATGGGTATTTGCCTTTTTAAAAATCCAGATAAAAGATGAAGCTTCAGATTGAATTAGCACAACGAAAAAAATCTTATTTGATTTCAAATATTTTTTTTAGAATGAAGAGGGCCTTTTGCAGCCAAAGTTATCAAATTGTTTATTCGGCAAACTTCTTTATCGACATTCACCTTTAATTATACTTTGAAAGGAGGCAATCAAGTTTAACTACTGTTACATTCGTAGATGGATAGCAAAATCGTAAGTTTTTTCTAGAAACAACAGCAGGTTCTAATCACCTTTTCGACATTCATTTTTTATAACTGTTACGGACAAACCTCGACCTCTGTCATCGCAAGGTGTTTACAGTGTTCATTATTCGGAACTTTGGTGTATGCTGGCCGCTTTGTAGTCTGTTCTTTCACATTCTGCTATTGCTGAACATTAGGGCTGTCAATCGAATCTGAATCCAAATTTGAGATTTAAATCCCTGTTAAAATAAAATTCGAATTTCGAATTCCGAATTCCGATTCGAATCTCGAATTTCGAATCCAGATTCAAATTTTGAATCTCGAGACCAAATATGCATTTCAAACAACGATTAAATTTTTGCATCCCGCATGCAGATACTGATCTACTTAGAACCCGGATTTGAATTTCCAACATCACAGTTGCAGTTTTGAATGTCGAACGAGGACTTAAAGCCTCAAACTCAGAGCTCGCTTTGAAATTTGAATGCTACAAACCTGGTCATAAAAGAACTATACAGGGGAGTATAAAATATGGAGACACCGAGTTTCTGTCGTTAATATTCATTTTAGAAAATAATGTTCAATACAAAAGCTTTTTATGAAATTTTTATCTACATACTGATTATACCAATGGGGGGGTTTAAGTGAAAGTGACAGAATTGCCAACCGCAATAAATTGCACAAAATTGAAATATTTGACATAAACAATAACAAATGCAGCCTTAGTGATATCACAGTTTGTTTATCGCTCCGCTTTTGTTTATCTTGGCTGTATCATTTACGAATCTAAAAGTTAATTGTAAATACTTTAACCGGCGTTTTCTCAAAGATATGTTATGCAAACATAACATTTTTATACCATTGAAAAGATAAAAAAATTCTCTATCGAATGGTAGCATAAAATTAATAGGTTCCTATTTAAAAAATATCGCGTAAAGTCATAACTCAAAAACAATTGAAGAAAAACATTTTCGTGTATAATCAATATGTAGATAAAAACTTCATAAAAAACTTTTGTATTGAACATTATTTTCTAAAATGAATATTAACGACAGAAAATCGGCGTCTCCATACTTTATACTCACTCTGTATATGCATACTATGTAATATATACCTATTGTAACCAATGGATGTATGGTTATAGTACTATTCATATTTCACGCATATTTTGCAGTCCTTTCTGTCAATGGCTACTTTCTTCCTCTCCTTTCACGTCTCTCGTTTTCTCTTTTTCTTTCAGGGCACGTCTCTCTATTGATTCTGGAGACACTGCAGCCTAAGACGCTTATTGTGTATACCTTAATTAGTAGATCACACCCATTTGGTGGTTTTTGTTCCCTATATCAAAAGGGATAGGTCCTTCACCGCGTGTATAGCAAAGTCCTTTGGGTTCCATAGTAAACTAGCCGAATATGCGCTGACTTTTTCTTCCCAACGCATCACAGATACACAAGATATGTGTTACGCTTCTGTTTCCTTATTACAGAGTCTACAAGTAAGATCTTCACTGTATTTTCTGATTTTCCACAGTACTCCTTAACAGTTGCATGTCCTGTTAGTAGATATGTAACGATCCTGAGTTGTGCTCTACCCATAAAAAGTAGTTCCGCAGTTCGCTTTTTATAAGGTCCGTTTATGAATGCCTTGCTGTGGTTTTATCCTAGTCTGTCAATCCAGTGTCTTTCATGTTGAGTGCTAATCCAGTCACTTACGTAACCTGAGATGGCATTTCTTGAAATTCCTAAGGCTGGTAATGGCTGGTAATGGCTGGTAATGGCCAAGGTAAGCCTAAGTCGACCCCTGCCTTGCTAATCCATCGGCTTATGCCCTTCTTGAACTTCTTCCTCTTTTTAGCTGATAATTTAGATTCCCATATCCTTTTTAATGGTATATTGCATCATTCATCTTTTATAAATGGCTGCAACATGCTAGCTACCTCTACTCTATAAAATTTGCTAAGGACTGTATTTTTAGTTCTTCCCTTATGTGACCATTCCTTATCCTATCTTTTCTCTTAACGTATTTCACTAGTCTTAAGTATTTCACTTCGCTCACTTGTATCTTGTTGCGTCACAACTACATATAATGTTTCTTCAATTATCACTCTTAAATACTGATGGTATTCACTAACTTGTTCTATTTCAACTCCTTCCAACTGTCCTTCTCCCTCCTTGCCATAAACGCTATATCAGCTGAAAACATATATTTGGGGATATCTTCTGTTCCTAAGTTTCGGTATCCTATGTGCACTGGTTTCGTGTTATTCTAGTTTCTCTAATGGTTTCGTCCATAACAATAATGGATAATAATGGACTCAACCCTCCTTTTTGTCGTAATCCTTTTTTGGAGGTAAAGAAATCTGATCTCATATTAGTATTAATCTATTAATTACACAGTTAGCTATTCGTATATATTGCAACAAATTATGCAATGACATCATCGCTGCGTCAGCTAATCCCGAACCGACGAGTAAATTCGAGAAAAATCCACACAACTCTGGTGTCAAAGGCCGCCGCAGGTATAAGAGCCGGGACCCACAAAAACCCAGTCAGTCTGAAAACTAATACGCGCGGCTGGAATTGTGATACGTCTAAATAAATAGTTAAATAAATTACTTTAGTGTTCGGTTTTAATATTAGTGTTCCGTTTAGTTTTACGTTAGTGTTTAATTGTTGTTCTTTATAATTATTTCGTACTTTAAGTTTGTTTAATAAATTAATTTACACCACGAACCAAGTTTACTTTAAATAAACGTCGTAAAAACGTTACATTGGTGTCAGGTGTGGGGTAGCAGCCGACCCTGATAAAATCCGAGCGGTGCAAGAATGGCCAACACCAAGGGATAAACACCAAGTGCGAAGTTTCCTTGGATTATGCACCTACTACAGACGTTTTGTTCCGGGATTCGCCAATATAGCGAAACCGCTGACAAGGCTGACGGAAGATGGACGCGAATACATCTGGAGCGAAGACTGTGAGACAGCTTTCCAACAACTGAAACGTGCTCTAGTGACAGCACCGATATTAAACTACCCACGGATGGATGGAAAGTTTATACTCGATACGAACGCGAGTAACCTGGCCATTGGAAGTGTTCTTTCCCAAATACAAGATGGACATGAAAAGGTTATCGGCTATTTTAGCAAGGTCTTATCGAAAGCCAAAAGAAATTATTGCGTAACCAGAAAAGAGTTGTTGGCTGTCGTCAAGTCTGTAGAGCACTTCTACAAATACTTGTATGGGCGGAAGTTTTTGCTGAGGACAGACCATGCCGCGTTAAAATGGCTTCTGCAGTTCCGTAATCCGGAAGGACAAGTCGCAAGATGGATTGAACGGCTGCAAGGGTACGACTTTGACGCGGAACATCGTGCGGGCACTACTCATCGGAATGCCGATGCCCTTTCAAGAAGGCCATGTCCAGCAGACTGTCCTCACTGCTCTCGACTAGAAGGGAAGCTTTGCCGTACCACAATCGTCAACGACCATTGGTTGCCTGAAGAGTTGCAACGAGATCAAGGAGAAGATCCCGAATTGAAAATGGTGCTTGAGTGGAAACGAAAGGGTGAAAGACCAACCTGGGAGAGAATCAGCTCTTCTAACAGAACCCTGAAGGCGTACTGGGCCCAGTGAGCTCTTTGAAGATAGAAAGCGGGCTTCTGAAGCGGCAACTGGAAAACGAAGATGGAACTACCGTCAGGCTTCAGTTAGTAGTGCCGAGAAGCCGAATGCCAGAAGTGCTTAGAAGTCTTCACGATGGCACCTCAGGAGGACATTATGGTGTGAAAAAGACTCTCGAGAAGGTTAGAGAAAGATTCTATTGGGTCAACTGCAAAGAAGACGTTAAGGAATGGTGTCGCAAGTGCGACCTGTGTGCCGCAGGGAATGGGCCGCTAGGAAAAAGAAGGGCACCCATGAGACAATACAACGTGGGCAATCCCTTAGAGAGAGTGGCCATAGACATTGCTGGACCGTTTCCCGAGACTGATACGGGAAATAAGTATATCCTGGTAGTAATGGATTATTTCACTAAATGGACGGAAGCATATGCACTACCAAATCAGGAAGCCGTGACGGTCGCCGAAGTGCTAGTTAAGGAGTTCGTCAGCCGCTTCGGTGTACCCTTGGAACTACATTCGGACCAAGGCCGCAATTTTGAATCTGCACTCTTCGGAAATGTTTGCCGATTATTGGGCATCCGTAAGACTCGAACTACTCCGCTACACCCGCAGTCCGATGGAATGGTGGAGCGAATGAACCGGACCATGGGCAAATATTTAGCCAAGGCTGTATCCGACCATCAACGAGACTGGGATCAATATTTGCACCTGTTCTTAATGGCCAATCGTGCAGCAGTTCACGAAACCACTGGTCAAACGCCGGCCTGCATGATGTTTGGACGCGAACTGCGACTACCCTGCGACCTCGAATTTGGAAGTCCGCCTGCGAAACAAGAGGTAGCAGGAGATGATTACGTCACGAAATTGAAATTGAAGTTGAATGACATCCACGATCGGGCCCGCGGTAATACCCAGAACGCTAGCGATCGGATGAAGAATTCCTACGACGTAAGGACCCAAGAAGGCGGATTTCAGCCTGGAGATTTGGTTTGGCTCTACAACCCGCAGAGGCGTCGTGGTTTCTCACCGAAGCTACAACGGAATTAGGAAGGTCCGTATCAAGTGAAGAAGCGAATAAATGATGTAATCTATCGCATTCAGAAACAACCCAGAGGAAAACCAAAGGTGGTACATTCCAATTGTTTGGCACCATACGAAGGAAGTAATAACAGAGCCCTGGGTGTTGAAGACGGGGGCAGAGAACTTATCAACAGAATAGAGCCTGCCGAAAGCCGACCGATTTTTGAAGAGTTCATGGCGGCGTTTTCCGGAACCGGAAAAGCACGATTTGGAGTGACGACTGAAGTACAGCAAGGTCTCTTCAAGGTTCCTACTGATTGTTCGATAGCTCACTGCGTATCCAAGGACCTTCGTTTAGGAAGAGGAATTGCGGTCGTATTTAAGAAGAAATTTGGGCGGCTAGACGCACTCGAAAGACAGAACCCCACGGTCGGCAAAGCTTTATATCTCCCAGATCAGCAACGATTTATTTATTATTTGGTTACGAAACAGTTCCATTACCAGAAGCCGGATTATGGAGACCTCTGGAATGCTCTATGGGATTTGAAGAAAGACCTGTTAGCTAGGGGCATTAAGAAGTTGGCAGTTCCCAAACTCGGCTGTGGGCTGGATCGGCTAGATTGGAGGACCGTACGAAACATGCTGGAGGTAGTCTTCAAGGACTCCGGTGTTACTATCCTGGTCTGCAGTTTTGATTCAAAGCCTGCATTAACACCAAAGAAGAGTGTAGACTGTTACTTCTACCGCAGTGGGACATGCAGAAGAGGAGAACAATGCCGATACCGTCATGACCCGTTCTTCAAGGATCAAGGGTCGAAACCTGTTCTGGGACAGTACAGACTTAAAGAAGGGGACAGTGCAACAAATTATGCAATGACGTCATCGCTGCGTCAGCTAATCCCGAACCGACGAGTAAATTCGAGAAAAATCCACACGACTCTGGAGTCAAAGGCCGCCGCAGGTATAAGAGGCGGGACCCACAAAAACCCAGTTAGTCTGAAAACTAATACGCGCGGCTGGAATTCTGATACGTCTAAATAAATAGTTAAATAAATTACTTTAGTGTTCGGTTTTAATATTAGTGATCCGTTTAGTTTTACGTTAGTGTTTAATTGTTGTTCTTTATAATTATTTCGTACTTTAAGTTTGTTTAATAAATTAATTTACACCACGAACCGAGTTTACTTTAAATAAACGTCGTAAAAACGTTACAATATGTATAATCTTTTAACTGAACCAATTAGCTTGTCGCTTACATTTCTTTCTAGGAACTCTGTCAGACACATTTTTCATATCAAAAAATGCCAGATACTTATACAATTATCTCGCTCGCTAATGACTTATTTATTATTTCCTTTATTGTACGTATGTATGTATCTCGTATGTTCATATACCAGTATTATTCCTCTACAGTTATTATTATTACATTCTTTGTTCTCTCCTTTTTTGAAAATTAGTATTATTAAGCTCCCAGATGCTTTTTCTTTGTTCTTTGTAGTGTTCATAGTTTAACTCGGATATCAATCTACAGCGTTTAACCAATCAAATAACTAGCCCCTTAGGGGTTAGTCAGCATGTTATCAGAAGACGAAAGTGACACGACAGTCAATGACACATCAAACAAAAGAAAAGGCGATCACTTATCACCTGAAGCAACACTTCTAAAAAAATATTTATGGGACTCAACCTTACTGGTAAGCCAAAACAAGTTTTATTTACCCGATCAACTTGAAAACAGCCTCCAGGACAGCAATTCTCCTACCAGCTCATAAAATTCAACTCGGCCAAACCATGCTAACAAAATACCTCCCATATTTTTGCACGAAGCGAATAATCACCAATCAATCATTAAAGACATAAATGACCTAATAGGAAGCAACTTCACAACCGTTTATAGATCCGATTACTTAAGAATAAATGTAACCCCAGAACAAGATTTTCGTAAACTGACAAAATTCTATACAGACCATAAGCTAAAGTTCCATACATTTCACAATCCAGCTAATAGTCCGTTATCGGTCATTATAAAAAATGTACCAGTCTCATTAACGGAGGAAGAAATCGAACACGAACTCAAGATACTGAAACTACCTGTCCTAAAAGTAGTGCGCCTACTAACTAAAGTCAAGAAACCGTTACCTGTATGCGCTGTCGACCTTACGCATAACGAAGAAGTAAAGAACGTATTCAAGTTAAATCAGCTTTACCATTCAATAGTAACCGTCGAGCCCAGGCGGAAAACTAGAGAAATCCCTCAATGCACCCGATGCCAGAGGTATAACCACACTAAGAACTATTGCAGTTTGGATCCACGCTGTGTCAAATGCCTAGGTAACCACCATTTCAAGGATTGCCCTAAGAGACCTAACGAACCTCCAAAGTGTGTCAACTGTGGTGAAGAGCATCCTGCTAATTGCAGAGGATGTAGACATCACCAGGAGCTCAAGAACAAAAACCAGCGAATAAACAACAAAGGCCGATTGCTGCAACAGCAAGATCTACCTAATCAACGTGATCATATACGTAATACTTCCAGTAACTACACGTACGCTAATGCTGTTCGCAGCACACCACAATCTGCACCATTACACCCAGAATCCCAACTCCCTAATCTACCCATAGACAGCATCCTCAGAATCCTACTGCAATTGATCACACCTTACATCGATAAGATCAAATCGTTTGTAATTAACACTGTTCTACCCCTCTTCCTGAATGCTCCCTAATTTGCCTCATGTAATACAAAAGCTAACAGTCCTTAAGTGGAACGCTGACGGAGTTCAAAAGAAAAGATCAACCTTAATAGCTTTCTTGGTGGCCCACAACATCGATGTCGCGTGTATCACTGAGACGCATCTAATAGAAACAGAGACATTTAAAGTACCCGGGTACGTAACGTATCGACACGACCGTACAGCGGCAATAGCATCTGGAGGAGTAGCCATAATAACAAAGAAAAACCTTAATCACTACTTACTATCCTGCAAAGACCTAATATCTCTTGAGTCAGTTGAAATAGCACTCCTACTGGACAATAAAATAACAATTAAGATTATATCCGCCTATCTATCTCCCAACAAAAGGATTATGGCCGAAGACATCCAGTTATTATTCGACCCTAACACTCCTACCCTCTTGTTAGGGGACCTGAACTCCAAGAATACTGTGTGGGGTTGCCGTGTTAACAACCCCAACGGACAACGTCTCTACAACATAACCTCGCAAAATGGAATATTAGTTTCAGCTCCAGACGTCCCAACTCACTACCCATACAGAAGAGACCATTTACCTGATATCTTGGACATTGGCCTTATAAAAAACTTCTGTAAACCACTTTTTCAGCAAGTACACTACGAACTAGATTCTGATCATCTGCCCGTAACCGTCTCATTTGTTCAAAGCCCGCAAGTTTCAACCTTCGTACCAAGACTCATAACCGGACCTGTCGACTGGGACACCTTTCGCGACAACATTGACACTGCTCTCAAGCCACCGTATGGACCGTCCTCTCAAACAAGAATTGACGAAAACATCGTCAGATATACCTCAACACTAGTGAATTGTGTGCACAGATCAACCATTCGCAAAGCTCAACGGCGACCGCAGAATGACTTCTATCAATTACCGCAGTATATACTAATGCTTATAAGGGGAAAAAATCGTACCAGGCGACTATGGCTCAGACACAAGCTACAACACCATAAACGCTTGTTAAACCAACTTACGCACCAGGTCACCTACGAACTGAACAATTACCGCATTAGCAACTATCAGAAATACATTTCTGAATTGGAGACAAGCCATAATTCACTATGGCGTGCAACAAAAAGGATCCTAAAGCGTAAAGAGATCATTCCACCCCTTAAAGAAAACAACAGGGATTAATGTAGCGACCAAGACAAAGCAGATCTATTTGCAGAACACCTGGAGCGCACCTTTCAACTGGGAGACGACCAACTAATGAAACAATCTACCAAAGAGATAGACCAGTTTGTAAGTAGCAACCTACCGATCGGAATCGACCTTGGCAACATCGAATATGCCTCTCCAAAGGAGATAATAAGCATAATAAGAAAGCTACCAACCAAAAAAACACCTGGCAACGACCTAATCCCTAACACTGTATTAAAAAACCTGAGCATAAAGTCTATTGTTTTTCTCACGACAATCTTTAACTCTTGCCTATCCCAAGGGTATTTTCCCAAAATATGGAAACACGCCGAAGTGATTATGATACATAAACCTGGAAAAGATCCCAAAAAAGCAGTCTCATACCGACCAATTAGTCTGCTTCCAGCGCTTTCCAAGATCCTGGAAAAAATTATACACAAGAGCCTAAACAACTCCCTAAAGGTCAATAACACCATTCCAATGCACCAATTTGGATTCAAGAGTAAACACTCCACTTTACACCAATTGCTTAGGATCACAGAGATCATAACCGAAGGATATGAAACCAAACGTCACACTTGTGCTGCGTTTCTCGACGCAGCCCAGGCCTTCGACAAAGTCTGGATCAATGGTCTCAGGTATAAACTACTACAAATCTCACCACCAGCCTACATCACAAACTTAGTTTCATCTTTTTAAGCGATAGAACCTTCCAAGTAAAACTCAACGCATCATATTCTAACTCCAAAGAAATTTGCGCAGGTGTTCCGCAAGGTTCTGTGCTTGGACCAATTCTGTTCAATATTTTTACGTATGACATACCAACACCTACTCCGGCGAAACTACCTATGTTTGCGGATGACACCCTGCTACTAACGCAACATACCGACGTAAACACTGCCGCGGAAAAACTACAGCTATCATTGGACGACCTGCTACAATATTTAGTAAAATGGAATATACAACTAAACGAGAGCAAGTGCAAATGTAAAATATTCACCCTTCGCAGACCCGATAATCCTCAAAACATAATTATCAACGGGGAGAGTATCGAATGGAACCCCTCCGATTCAGCAATAAAATATCTGGGGGTCTACTTGGATCGCCGTCTTACCTGGAGCTTGCATATCAACAAAAAGCTAAGCGAAGTTTATGCCAGACTGACCTTACTCTACCCACTAATGAATAGGAAATCCCCCTTGCGCATTAAATGCTCGAAAATTGTGTACATGTGTATTCTACGGACAGTGCTGACATATGCCTGTGCTGTGTGGGGAGCAACATCTAAAACGAATGTGAAGAAGATGCAAACATTCCAAAACAAGGTTTTGCGAATCATTGTAAATGCCCCTTGGTTCGTGCGAAACGATCAAATCCACCGTGAAATCGGTATAATATCGATATATAGCTATATCCGAAACACTGCACGAAAATTTTTCGCACAAATCCGTGACTGTCCTGGAGCCATGCACTTTCGTCTTGGTCAGAAGTCCACATTTACCCGCCTGAAGAAGAGGCTCCCGCAAGACATTTTGCTGTCAGAAGAAAGTAGTGACATAAGTGATTAATTTGATTTTATAGTAAACCAATTTATCATGTCAGGGTAAAACCATTCTTGTCATTTTACGTCATTGTATATAGTTTATAGTTCGAAAAACTGTGCATAACATTATGTATGTTGAGCCGGTTGATTCTTATTAAAAAAAAAAATTTATGTACTATATTACTTATATATTCTCACCATAGCTTCTTTTTAATTTTGACTTGTTGCCTTATCTCGTCAGTCCACCATGACGTTTGTTTCTTATATGTAGTCTTACTTGTGTCTCATACTTGTGTTGCCCCTATTTTTAAGTATTCCCCACTTTTCTTCTATTTTCATTTTTTTGATATTCTTCTTTGCCCTTTCTATATTATTAATTACTGCTTTTTCATATAATTTTGCGACTTCTTTATTTTTTAGTTTATATATATGAGCTGTTTATGTTCTTCTCTCGTATTTTTTATGTTTTATTTTTGTCGTCGAAAGGTAATTTATTATTCTATTTATTTCGCTTCTTCTTTCAACGCGTACATCTAATATTGATGTACTGGTTTCTCTTTCGACCAGTATGTTATAGATTTTTCTTTTCTATTCGGTTCTTCCCTTGTGTATCTTTGTGCTGGTAGAAAGTATTTGTTATAAATAACTCGCGTCTGTGACAAAATTCTAATAATCTTGTTGTTAGTTCTTGTTTCTTTTCCATAATTCCTGATAACTGTTGTATTTATATTGTCTTTTTTCCCACTCTTCCGTTAACGTCTTCGGCAACGTATACTTTTCCTTTTGCCGTTTCCAGTTGATATTGTCTTTTTATGTATTTTATATTTGAATTCTACCGCTAATATTTTTCGGAGATTGCGTCCCATTTGTTCATTAAATTCTTTTCATCATTATGCAACAAACATCCTGCCCCTGCTGCCACTCGTTCCTCTTTTTCAACTCCACTCCAGATTACTATTACTTCTTAAATTGCAAAATTCCTTTCTCCTTTCGTTTGTTTCTGTTACTACTAAGATATCTAAACTTGCTTCTTCAAATTCATTATTTTTGTATTCGAAGGTCCCATTTTAGTTATACTTTTTATACTATGCCTATCACTTCCACTTTTTCTTTTGTTCGTAAATTCATTTTATAGTAGACTATTTCGTCATGTCCTAATCCTAGTTTCTTCCTCCTTTTCCTTTGTCATTAGTTTATTGCTTCCTTTATGGGTTTATCGAATTTTCCTTTCTATATATTCAATCTCCATTTTTCATTGTCCATGACTCATTTCTTCCATTAAAAAATTCTGTAAATTCACATTCAATAACGTTTTAATTAAACTTATTAGCAGTATTAATATGATTAAGTGCAATTTAATACAAACTGGAATCTAAAAATACAAATCTGAACATTAAATAAAATATATTATGATTGTAATAAATAGTAAACTATCATAATCACACATAAATTACATTTGATGACAAAATTGGATCAAGAACAAAATCTCAACCCAGAATTCGAATTTTAAACTTACTTTTTGAACTGAACATCGTATTTGCGGTCAATGAATGATATAAAATTAAGATGCAGATTTGAATTTCGAGTTTAAATCAAAGATTGAAATTTCGAGTTCGAAATGGGAGATTCGAATCTTATAGATTCGATTCTTCTTGGGTTCGGGAATCTTGATAGCCCTCCTGAACTTTTTATTTAAAAATTATACCGGATGATCATCGGAATTTATAATTAGAGGAGGCTGTAATTGGTGCTATTTTATGTTGTGTGGTTGGACACACTGAGAGATGAATAATAAATTGACAATTGTTATATTTGAGGTTAAACTCGTGCTTTGTACGATCTTTGATGATATAGTAAACATTATTTTGCTGAAACGCAGAAATAAAATAAGTTTGAAGAAAAAATTGAAATTTTTTATTGAAATTACAATAGGTACTTAAATGTTCAAAGTGTTGTTCGTCAGCTTCAATGCACCGGGTAACCTCAATTCTGACACTTAAAATTTTTTATTTCAAGCTGCAAGCCTGTGTTGCCAACTTTATGGTAAATATCACAGCCTGCTCTAATTATGAATTCCGTTGATCACCCGGTATCTCATCTCCAAATATCCTATTTTTTTTTTTAACAGCGAGATCCACAAGGTCATAAAATTATCAAAATCCCTCACAATCTAAACAGGAGCAGTGGCTGTCCTCTTTCTGGAATGTGGAAGTCTTTACAATGATATTCGCCCTTCTTCCGCTCTTAACCAATCGGCTTCTTCGTCCGTTTTGCTTAAAATCAGAAGACTTTCGCCTTTACCTTGGTTAGCATGTTGGGTTACAGTACTTTTTTAGTTGTCATCTAGCATCTTAGAAGCTGCTTATTTAATTATTTTAAAGGGTATTTGCATTTTAAGTCCGATTTGACACTTCCAGCTCATGAGATTCCACATTTCCTTTATTGTGCTTTGCTTTCTAATAAATGCACGCTAAAACGACTTATTAAAAATTAAATAAAGGGCTCGATATTTGCGTAATGTTACCTAAATAAGATTTACAAAACGTTGAAGAAAATTTAATTTCTACAAATTATGGTTAATTTGATTAAAAAGTCTGAATTCCAGACAAACGAAGTTATGCTTATTTCTCTAGAAAGTTGTCTTTATAGTTAAGGCTGATTTGCTGCACTCCCTTGTTTCATTAAATTAAGTAATATTAATAAAGAATTTGTTCGCTTCCGATTTCAGTGGAGCGCTAAGTTCTAATAAACTTCTCTTCCTTTAGACTGAACATAAATTTTAACTGGACATTTAACAAACTGGATATAATGACATTAAGCGATTTGAAGTAATCAAGAGGAGAAAGGAGTTAACAGTTAACAGTAAATTTTTAACAATATTAAGAATATAAGCAATATAAACTTTTACAGCGGAACTTTTATACTGGTCGTTGTTAAAGTTTTCAGATTCAATTACAAAGATGAAAGAAAGCTTTTTTACCGTTACGCTTTTAATCTAAAACTAAACTTTTTGTTAAGAGTAGAGATTTATAGACGCATACGGGAAAAATACAACAAATCTTTCAGTAAGTTTATCTATTAGGGTGGCCCAAAAAAATGTAATTTTTTTTATAGAGTTTTGTTTTGCTCTTTTACTCACGTTTGAAAAACATTAAATGTGCTATTGTTATACACCATTAGAAACTAGTCAAGTAGGCGAATATCACTGCTCGATTTACTCTTGCTATTCTTTTGTTTCTAAGCTACAACAAACGTCATAATGGCAGACACAATTTTGATAATTTTGCGTCATTATTGGAAACAAAAGGAAGACGGTACGATAGTGAGTATTAGGATGGCGCATCGCTCTGCAAAGTGAAACATCGGTCGGTGCCCATGGTCAGAGCTCGGACGGGTGACCCAAACCAGGATTAGCTTACTACGGCTCGGTGTGTCCTCCTCGACAAGCTATGGGCCTTGATGGCCTGATAAAGCTTAATACACATTGGAAACAAAAGGTTTCTGCAACCACCGAAATTAAAAAGATATGTGAAGTGGAAGTGGAGGGAGCAGTAAATATTCGCTGGGCACAACGTTGGTTCAAAAAATTTAATGAAGGAGATACAAGCCTCAAGAGAAAACAAGGTTCTGGTCGGCTTAATTTGTTGAGTAACAACGAACTGCGAGACGTACTTGAAGTTAATCCATCTAGAAATACTCGTAAGTTGTCAGCACTGCCAGCAGAACTTGGTTATTCCAGAGAAACCATACGGCGTCATTTACCTCAAATTAGAAAGCCCAATAGACGCTGCAGAGAAGTTCCACATGAACTGACACCAGCAATGGCAGAAAGACGAGTTGAGGTCTGCAATCGGCTGCTTTCAAATTCTTGGGACGAACGTTTTTTTAAACGGATCGTTACTTGCGACGAAAAATGGATATCTTTTAATAATCCTAACAAAGAAAACCAATGGATTACCATCGGACAACCTGCGTTACCTGTCCCAAAACGCGAAAAGTTTCAGACAAAGGTCATGTTGTGTGTATGGTGGAATTTTCTAGGCGTTATTCACTTTGAGTTGGTTCCTGATGGAAGGACCATTGACGCCAACCTTTATAGTCAGCAGTTGGACAGCATGCATGATGCTCTATGTCGGCGTTACCCTGGATTGGTAAATAGGGGGCGCGCAATTCTGCATCAAGATAACGCCAGACCCCATACTGCTATTGAAACTCGGCAGAAAATTAGGGAGTTGGAATTAGAGCTTCTACCTCACCTATAGCTTATAGTCCAGACCTTGCAGCTTCAGATTACCACTTATTCTGATCGATGGTACACTTCCTGCGTGGAAGAAATTTCACAAGAGTTGAAAAAGTTGAAGCTATATGCCGAGAATTCTTTACCTCGGAAGATCCAGCATGGTACCGCCGCGGCATTGAGTTTCTTGCAGAAAGATGGCGAAAGATATTGCTTCATAATTGTCTATACTTTAGTGAATAAGAGTTGCTGGTTGTTGTTTTATTATTGAATAGGTACAGTTTTCAACAAAAAAACGGCATTTTTTATGGACCACCCTAATAGAATAAAGGGTAGATCTGGTTTTCATTATTTTTATAAAAACGGCAGTCGAATTTTTGTATCCCTCGATCAAATTATATGAGCATAAGCTTTCAGAGGAAGTCAGTGCTATTATCTCAAGAATAAAGGAAAAGTTCTAACAAGTGTAAATTATTTATTTAACTAAGCATTTACAGGAATTCCCGTTTGAACTAATTTACATAAACTAAAATTACCAAAACTACACAAACACTAACTTAGTCTAATTTATATATCACTATTTGCAGTAAAAAGGTTCACTAAGTGTCTATTTATCTCATTTACTAAGATTTGTTTCAAATTCACTAGCGGTTATTGGTGGACCGTCCTGTTCCGTCAAGCAGCGTTTATCTACCCTCATTCAAATCTAGAACCTTCGCTCCTTAGTAACGCCTAGCTCTTCTGTGAAACGTTTTATCAAGTATATTAAGGATTGAAGAACTTCATTTGCATAAGACTGCAATGGATAGCACATTGAGAGGTTAATTGCCTAATATATGGAACTCTTAGGTATTCATGTAAGGTTCGGTTAGTGACAAGCCACGGTGCGTCTGCTGTTAAGTGAAGCGTATTTTGATTGACATCTCTGCAGGATATCTATGTTTGTAAAGCTGAAAAACACCCCATAATTTAATTCCATGAGCTCATTTTGGTATGATCTCGATAATGTTTAAACATTTCTCTTTTCCATGGTGTGAGTTTTTCATTAACATTTTTGTCTATATGCATGTCGAAATATCAAACTACATCTGACTAGCTCCGTACAGTACTATTGAGGTTATCCTGAATGCTGTTATCAATTGCACTTTATTACTTTCTTAATGTGAACATAACATGCTTAATTTAAGATGTGTCTATGTCCAGTGATATATGGTATAAGTATAATTGTAATGTAGAAGTCCACGTCTGGATAGCCATCACATGTAAAGCTAGCTTTATCGTCTGCAAAGGAACTTGTCTAGTTAGCACTGCAGATCTACCTTGCAGGTTGGGCCATTTTCGAAGTGCAATAGTTAACGGCGGAGTTTACACCTTGAAAAATAGTCGATTATACGCAGACTTTGCTCCATTTTTTGGGAAACAATTTTAATGTAGGGGTGGCGGGCGATTTTTGTTTCTAATCATCTATGTTTTGTTTGTCTATAGACACCTCGGTTTTGTCAAATTAAAAAAAAATAACGTTTTAGCAATAAAAAACGTACAACTCTATTTTACTTTAAAAAATTCAAATAGTATTTGCAAAAATTGAGATATCGAAAAAATCTCCACGTCAATAGATAGATAAAAACATCTCCTTTTGAAAGGGTACACAGACATTTTTCCAAAATGCAAATTAATTCGCAAATAATGGAAACAAGATTTTAGAAATATCGTTATAACTCACTATTCATAATGTAGCGTGTAGGTATCTTAACTAACAGAGTGCGTTAGATAATAGGAAATATTTAAAATATGAGGCAGAATTCGAAGGCAAACTATTTCGAATTATTCCAAGAAACAATTTAGTCATCCCAACTTGTCAGTTATTGCCCGACTCTACAGTTTTGAGTCATACACAAATCCGTGCTTATTTAAGTAGTTATGCAACTTTAGATACATCAAATATAATGTCACTGCATGTATACGCCAGCCTTAAGG
Source organism: Melanotus villosus (assembly GCA_963082815.1). Taxonomy (NCBI): domain Eukaryota; kingdom Metazoa; phylum Arthropoda; class Insecta; order Coleoptera; family Elateridae; genus Melanotus; species Melanotus villosus. Next base: position 19,623,585 of record OY720427.1, read on the forward strand.
AGAAAATCTTGAATCCCTTCGAAAATGGCCCACCTTGTACAGTGTAGAGTCTAAGATGCTACCTTGTGGAACTCCAGCATCCATTCAATGCTAAGCTGAAACTCCACCTTGCATCTTGAAAATAAGTCTAGTAATGTAGGTGTTGAGCAGTATATAATACTGGTATAGAAACCTAGCTTTAATTTTGAATAAGAAGGCTTTAAGTCACACCTTATCAAATACTTTTTAAAAATCTAAAAATAAGGCAAAACGTGATTATACTCAAAAGCCTTATTTTTAAAATTGATAATAGGTGATACTGCTGGGTGGTCGAACATGTATGTCGAAATCCAAACTGGTGTTTTGTAATACAATTTTCTAGTAGTTACTCTTCCTGAATTCTTTACTTTTTCTAGTAACTTTGACATTATTGGAAGAGAGATTTGTAGGAAAAAAGCTTTATTGGAAGAGAGCCGATGGATTTATATTAGTGTAGCCTCATCAGGTACCTTGTCGGATATTAAGATCATAATGCTCTAAGCAAAGTTAAGAACTTGAAGGTACTAAACTATTTTCACAATAACATAAAGCTAATGGTGTACCAAAACTGCTTACCTAAAAAATCAAAACATGTGGTTATTTGAACATAAAACTTGAATTAACCAACGGCGGGATTTTAGTACAGCATTAGGCAGAGGCTTAACTTAAAACGACTTAAAGTAAGGCTTGGGTACAGCATATTGAGTTATGTAAGTATTAATTTAAGTCGGCTTAAATACCAAAATAAGTATTAACCACAAGGCTTTGCATATTTTATTCTGTTGAAGATCAGATTTTGGAAAACAATGGATTTGTTTGCAAATTTCATTGAAATAACACAGTATTATTCTGTTCTTTTCTATTTTATTGAATACTAAAAATGCGTATTTGGTTAATGAAATCTTCAAACAAACCCTTATAAAACTCCTAATTATTGTAAAATCTTTTGCCTTCTGTGTCAACTAAAACAAGACATATCTGAAAATTGTTGTTTAGCAAATTTATTAATTAATAAATGTAAAAGCACAGTTTAACAACACTCTTATTAATTAGATGTATTCTCTTCCTATATAGTTTACTTGCTCTTTTTTCTCTCTATTTTTCCCCTCCCTCAATCTTCTTCTTTCTCACACGCACGTGTACTTTCTGTCCCTTGCATACTCGCCTCTACACATCCTTTTTTCATAGATAATGTTCATCGCTTTGCTTTCCCTTTCTAATTTTCTCTGCATGTTTGTTTTTCATATCTTTTCATCTCTCCTTATATCGCTTCCCTATCTTTCTTTTCTATTTCCTCCTCTGGTCTCTTTCTGTTTTATTTGTATTTATCTTTTATTCCTTTTCGTTAACCATTTACCCAAAACGGATAACACGTATCATAGATCATAGCACTTTCTTTATACTTTTCTATATTTTGGCAGATTTTGTAGTTTTACTGGAGGTAAATTTAATTTATCAACTATAAATCTGAAAATATTCGCACTTCCATTGTGCTAATGTTGGCACAGGTTCAGCTAGTTACCAAATAAATGGCGAAGTTATAATTATGTAACCACAATATTGTTTTTGCCTTTAATGCCAGAAATTATCACAGGCGACCTAAATCTACTGTTACGTTAGAATTATTATTAGTGTACTCAGTTCGAGTAAATTCCGTATGCAGTCAAAATTTGCCAAGAAAGTGACTAGAAAATAAAAGTAGTTTCTTTACTATCTTATGGAATATAAAAAAAACTAAAAATCTAAATATGAAAACTCTAATAACATTTATGGTAAAAACGCCGAATTTAAATTAAAAAAAAATAAATTATTGTAGGTAGGTATTTGCTTTATAAATAAATATCCTTAAAAAGCAATAAAATCGAATCAATTTCTAAATAAATTCGACGATTGCCGCCCTTATCCAGTTTGCTTTCATATTCCACTTTCAAAACGTTATAATATTAATCAAGGTTTTTATCTAAATTGGATCTCAAAAGCTCTCTTTGAAAGAATTCATATTTCAGATACTTAAATCGTATGCAATCATTTACGTTGGAAAATGTTTAATAACTTCAGATGCTTGCTGGGTTAATTTCAATGGATTTGCCTTAGTTAATCATACAGTTTATTAAACTTTGGTTAACAAAATTGATGTCTTAGATCCCTACAATTTAGTTCGAATTGGGATTTGAATTTGAATTTCTTAACTAACTACAAGAAAAAGTTAGCAATTCGGTCCCATAGGTATTTTAACCTTTGAAACATGAACTAGCTAAATAAACTTAATTGAAATTGATTTAATTAATATACATAGGTTTGTTATGACGTAGCTTAAAGATTACCATTATTTTGATCTAGGATCATACATAGAAAGGCAATAATCAAAGACGCTGCTACTAACAGTAATGGTCAAAGTAAACAAAGTAAAACCTGTTTTGTTGTCAGACGATTACTAAGAAATAATCTGCAACATTAATGAAACATTATGTACTTTACGTTTCATCCTTTTCTTTCAGATTGTTGCCAGTCCTCTCCAAATTCGTTGAACGTGTTAAGCTAACATATTTTAATATACCCTTAAAAACAAAAAAATATATTTCACATTTTTTCATTTTCAGTTTTTAATACAAGTTTGTCAATTTAATTGGCAGGCGTTCGACATAGATAAGAAAAGTTTCAAATAACAATTTTTATTTGAATTGTTTTAGGGTCCCAAATGCATGAACTACTGTAAAATCTTGATCGTGATACTGTTTGTCAATAAACGGCGTCGAAGTTTATAAACAACTAGTTGAGATAATAATCAAAGTTACATGTCATGTGTGGATAAAACAAAGACCATATATACCCACGAGACAAAGTCTCAGGGTTCCAAATAACTTTCAAGTCCCAATAGAGAACACTTCGCGGTTTCGTTCCGTAACTGAAAGGTTTTTTTGTTCTGACAGACTTCTTTTCGTTTTCATTGGATGTAACCCCCTATAGTTTCATAAACATTCCTATAAAATTCTAATATGTGTATGTTGTTATTTCCTGAAAAAGTGGTAACAAACCAGAATAAATAAATAGAAGTGTTAATATTGCATTAACAATAAACGTGGTTTGTCTTGTTTGCATTAATAAATTGTGTTTATCTAACTTTCAATCTACGGTGAATATTTAGCAGTTTAGTTAAATTATTAATTTGATAAATTGGTTTCAAATCCCAGTAAAGGTAGCATTTACCTATGCAGGGTGGTCGTGAAAGTTTAGGAGATACTTTACCAGCATTAACTACATGACAATTTATTTTTTTTGGTTCATTTGTAACTTTACAATCTGTCACATAGTGGCATTCAGTAAATAGTTTGATATTTGATATAAGACATGTAGGAGGTTTTCCATCGAAAATTCCCTTATATTAATACAAACAGGTTTGATAATGAACAAATAACTTTAGCTTAAATCTTTTGAGTCTGGGTTCTTCGTCGTCAGAATTTAATAGATTCTCGACAAGAGAGTTAGGGTGAGCACTTATTTATTCTGTCACGATAGCGAACACTGCACTTTTGTATTTCCTTGTTTACTGTTGATATACCAGGTGCTGGTGCATTACCTCGCTCGGAACGAACCATGGGGCGTCTACCAAGCTGCGCAACACTTTTGATTGAAATCTTTTGATGATGCCGATGTTTGATCTGCTTGCAGTACCCCATATTTGTATGCCATAGGACCAAATGGGCCGTATGATCGATTTATAAAGTAATATTTTACTATCCAAAGACAACTGTGATTTGTGGCCAATCAGCCAGTAAATCTTCCGGATCTTCATACTCAGCTGTCTTCTTTTGGTGAAAATATGTTTTTAACATTGGAAATGTTTATGCGCTCGCGTATTGAACAAAGTTACAAGATTTTCAGTAGCTATGCGCTCGCGTATTGAACAAAGTTACAAGATTTTCAGTAGCTTTTGCGACATCGGCACATCAAAGCGAACCCGATGATCTCATAAGAACAAACAGTAAGCGGTCTTAATGTGTTTGAAAAGCACGTTTTGTTGAGGTTAAATACGCACCGCGTTGATGACGGAATTCACGAGTAATTATAAAATAGGCAGATACCGTATGTTTATTGTGTGTTTTAGATGAATTTTTGGTGTCGTTTAAAAAGCATTTGACATGAAAAGTGTGAATGTGGGAAAGTTGCTTCGATCATTTCAGTGTCTTTATTGTCCTAAATCAAAATTAGATGTAATAACTTCAGGTAAATCAAAAGAATAAAAATTGTATAAAGTCTTTAATTCACAAAAACAAAGCAACGTTAGTATAAAAGATTTGTCCTCACAAGGCCGCCTTGTGTTGGGAAAAGGTCGCACCTCAGTAGCAGTATAGTGTCCAGTACAACTTAAATACGATGAATCTGATGTTTAAAATCCTTCCTAGCCGTTAATTTTACAAGTACAGCCATTTTTATACAAATAAATTTGGCAACAATGTATGCTAGTTTCAAAGCTTGTAAAAAAATAATATTAGCCATGATTTTCGTTTTCAAATAACAGGTTTGCTCAGTTCGTAGGTTTCATAGATAAATAAAAGCAGTTGTTGCAAATTTATTGAACTAAATTTAACAAAACTAAATTAACAAAAACAAGAACTTATGAACTTATAAAATATGTTGAAAATGTCCTCCGTTGACCTGGATACATAACTGTGCCCTACGTATTAAATTGGCCTGCAAATTTCGCAGCATCTCGGGAGTTATTTCAGCAACGGCGGCATTTATTCGTTCCTGCAAGTGGTGTATGTCATTTATAGGTTCAGCATACACCCTGTCCTTTAAAAAGTCCCACAAAAAGAAATCCAAGGGCGTAATATAAGGGCTCCGTGGAGGTCAACTAACTGCTCCCCCGTGAGAGATCCAGCGCCCTGGAAAGTTTTCATTGCACCAAATCCTTACTACATCTCTACCATTTGGTACCACATATTCGCACGTAAATTTAACAGAACGTCTTCTAACAATCCCGGGAAATCGTTCTCCAAAAACTGTAAGAAGTTGTTCGCATTTTAGTCCAGTGAAATTAGACATTGCTCTCCGGAAAAATTCCCGGAAAGCTGGATTTTGGTATGGACCTTGATATTGTGGTTCTAAACAAAATGTCAAAAGTCCCCATCGATCCGAGTGCCGCTAAAATTTTCACGCAGTGTCAAAGGTCACACAACACGGTTTTTCGTGAATATCTCGTTAACGGTCACTTTTACGGAAATAATATTTATTATTAAATTTGTAGCTTATGAAATTTCCTACAAAACAGATGTAATGACTTTTATTTATAGGAGTGGCCGTTTTGGAGATAATGTGATCTACAAAGTTGTAACGAATGGTGTGCACCTGTGCACTCCTCAACGGCATGTATGTATACGCCACGTGCACACTGTTCGTTACAACTTTGTAGATCGCATTATATCCACAACGGTCACTCCTATGAATAAAAGACGTTACATCATTTTTGTTTGAAATTTCCTAAGCTACAAATTTGATAATAAATACTTTTTCCATAAAAGTAACCGTTAACGAGATATTCGCGAAAAACCGCGTTGTGTGACCTTTAATCCTGCGTGAAACTTTTAGCGGCACTGTGATCGATGGGGACTTTTGACATTTTGTTTAGAACCACAATATCAAGGTCTATGCCAAAATCCAGCTTTCCGGGAATTTTTCCGGAGATGGGACTTTTGTTTGTCTAATTTCACTGGAATATAGTATTATTTTTAAATAAACATTTTCCAAACAAAAAGAAACGTGGATTAGGCTTACTGCAGACACCACGTACAAAAAACTCAGCTTGTATTCTACCTCGAAGGTAGAAGGTAGTGTGGAAAGGAGTGCACGTTTCGTAAGAAAAATAAAGATTACAACTCTGTAGATCGCATTATCTCCAAAAGAGTTACTTCTATGAATAAAAGTCATTACATGGTTTTTGTAGGAAATTTCCTAAGTTACAAATTTGATAATAAACATTTTTTCCGTAAATGTGACCGTTAACGAGATATTGACAAAAAACCGTTTTTTGTGACCTTTGACCCAACATGAAATTTTTAGCGGCACTCGGATCGATGGGGACTTTTGACATTTTGTTTAGAACCACAATATCAAGGTCCATACCAAAATTCAGCTTTCCGGGAATTTTTCCGGAGATGGGCTTTTATTTTGTCTAATTTCTCTGGACTATTTAATCTTGGGGGAAAAACATACGGCCCTATTAAATTGTCTGCTCTGCTAGCCCTTATAACATGTGGATTCTCTACTGACCAGATATGATTATTGTGGCGGTTGAAGACACCATCCTGAGTAAACATTGACTCATCCGTCCATAAAATTTGCGATAGAAAATTCGGAACGTCGTCGTGCCTTCTCATTAGCCACTGGCAAAACTCTAACCTTCGAGCTTCATCACCCGGCACAAGAGCTTGAACACGAGAATAACGGTAAGGATGGTAATTTTCAACTCGCGAAAATTTCATGTACTGTATGACAATCCACACCAAACTCCCTTGCCATTCCTCTTACACTCCTGCCAGGTGCTTCTTCTACGGCAGCTAAAACTGCTTCTTCTAGTTCTGGTGTTCGAATAGCTAGCGGGCGGCCGTAATCTTCTGTGGGTGGCATAACTTGTCCTCTTTCACTGAACCGTTGTTCCCCACGATGGATTACATTTTTGTCAGCATAGCGTCTTCCGGGAAATCGGTGTGCGTAAATTCGAGCTGCTTCAGTTGCATTACCGTTTGCCTGTCCTAAGCACAACAACTTGTTGCAATACTCGTTAAACTGGTATTCCATTGATTGTAGGCACTTAAAAAAATTTGTAAATGTTCTTATGTCAAACTGGCGTCACACAAACGAACTAAGGAAAACTTGACATTCATACGCCAACTTTCTTTATTCAAAAATTTTCTTAAATAAGGCAGTGTTGTCAAGATGAACTAATGTCCTTCTTGGTAATTCTTAAGACAAAATAAATTTGAAATTTTACAGATTTTCTTTATTATTGTCGATTAATGATTTAGTGGTATAATGAGTTACTTTTTAATAAAATCGATTATATTTATAAGTAAAGATGCTGTAATGTCGTCTTAAGTTTTAGATTAGGAATTCTTGTAGTTTCCTAAATACATAAGGTAGATTGATTTTGAAGACAGTTTTATGATTAATTTTGAGCCGCAAATATGGTAGTATGGTGCAGGTGCGACCTTTTCCCAACACCCTGTATATCGACAATACTTTACTATTTGTGCAATAGAAGTTAAGCAAAGTTATGCATTCCTTTTTCGTTGTGATAAGTTCGTTAAGAAATAATATATTGTTTGTTTGTTTGTTTGTTGTATATTTTGTAAGTAGAAATTTTCTAGTTGTCTTGGATATATGGAACAGGACCAGTACCTATGTGGCTAGCAGTTTTAGTGTTTTAGTTTCAGACAGACTGTTTGTATAATATTAATTTTCATTAAGTGGCCCAGTGATGCGGTTAACACAACGCCTTCTGAGCGGATAAAATCTCTTTATGAAACAATAGCTAGCAACCTAATTTAAAAGTACCATGATTTTCATTCTACAATTCACGTCGTCAAGGAAAGTGTGAATAAAATGTTTATAGAAACAGTGTCGTCAAGGAAAGTGTGGATAAAATGTTTATAGCAACACTTTATCCACCCTTCACGTTAAAATGTTGCTTTGATAACTAGATTTGACACATTAAAATGCCACTTTTTAATGTACTCTCAGAGGTGTGATAGTTCCACAATTTCGAAGTCGTAACTGAGGTAAGTTTATACGTTTTATGTATTACATATGGCATTATCATTTCCAATGTATCCGATGGTTGCAAGGATTGCGAAATCTGTGAATTTTTCCACGTAAGACGCCTTTCTAAATGCACACCTAAATACTTGACGGTATTTGTCTGTTATTTAATATAACGGGCGGGCAGGTGCTTCTTCTTGTCGTAAAAGTTACGTGGACTGATTTCGTTTCGTTTATGTGGATAAGCCATTTTTTAAACCACACTTCTAAGTTGTACAAGCACGTTTGTAAATAACTAGATGCCATATTCGGATCGGAATGCGATGAAAGAGTTGCTGTATCATTAGCGAATGTAGCGACTACAGCTCCTTGTGAGGTAGGTAGGTCAGCAGTACACATACAGTAGGTATAGGAGCGGGCCCAGCACGCTTCCTTGGGGGACACCAGTTTGATTGGGAATAAAGAGGTGAAAGAGTCCCTGTACTTCATGAGAAAGTGCCTATTGGTGAGGTAGGATTTAAGTACTGCATAGTAATCTGGCAATAATAGCTTCTTTATTTTAAACAGCAGGTCTTCGTGCCAGACCCTGTCAAAGGCCTGTACGACATCTAGGAATACGGCTGAGCAACGCCCTGTAAAGGGTATGCAACTCTAAGAAGAATATGTTTTATGTTGAAAGTCCTTTAATATTGTATCTACAACTCTATGGATTTGTTCAATTGTGGCGTGCTGCTTGCGAAATCCAAATTGATGGTTGGGTATGATGTTGTTCTCCAGAACTATAGGCATTAGTTTCTGCAAAAATAGCTTTTCAAAAACCTTTGATAATATTGGTAGGAGGCTAATTGGTCTATAAGAAGATAGCTGATCACTTGGTTTACCCGGTTTAAGTATCGGTATGATTATTGCAACCTTCCATTGCTCGGGAAAATGTTGTAGTCTTAACACTGTGTTGAATAAATAAATAATATATTTAAATCCTTTCTCTGGTAGCTCTTTAAGAACTTTTCCCGTGACTACATCGTAACCAGGCGCTTTATTTGGATTCAAGTCCATTGTAATTATTGCCTTGATGTCAGTCACTGTATAAGGTTTGATTGGTAGGCACAATTGAAAGGGTGCACCGAGATATTGTCGAATATCGTCTTCTTCAGCTGTAGTTAATTGCGATTCAAATGGACTAAACACTTTTGTTAAGTGGGTTGCAAAGGCAGCAGCTTTATCAAGGTTACTTCTAGCCCAGCTATTGTTCTCTAGTCGTATCGGTGATATATGTTGCTGGGGCTGTTTTAATTTTTTTGTCGTTTTCCAGAGTTAATATTCTGTTGCCTCAGTAGATGATAGGCGCTTTACATAGTTTTGCTTTTTTATATTGGAAAGCAAATTTTCTGTTGTTGGTCGATTGAGCTTCCTTTTGTCTTCGGGATGTTTTGTTCTTTGCCACTTTCTTCTTTGATTGCGCTTTTCAGCTTTAATGGGGCATATTGGGTTTATGTTATTTAGCATTATCTTTGGTGTTGATTTCCAGGTTGCTTGTTGTATTACTGTATTGAAAATGTTCACTGCTGCTACTAAATCCTTATCGGTTTTCAAGGATATATCTAGTGATCATGTTTCATTTATTATTTCTTTGTAGTGATCTCAGTTCGTGAATCTGCTGCTGAGAGTAACAGGATTCTCTTTGTGCAATACCTGAGTAGACAATGTCACTATTATTGGTGAGTGATCAGATGATAAATCTAAGCAGCACTCAGCTTTACAGTAGTTTGGATTGATGCCCTTCACAATAAAAAAGTCTAGCAGGTCGGGTAGTTTCGTCATGTCTGAAGGCCAGTAGGTTGGCTTACCTGTGGACAGGTAGTGGAGTCCTTTGCTCGTTATTGCCTTCAACACTTCTCTGCCTTTCGTGGTGGTCACTCTCGATCCCCAATACTCGTGTTTGGCATTAAAGTCTCCAACCGATATAAATCTGTTGCCTAATGTTTCGGAATATTCTTCGAAGTGTTCCTTCTTAATGTTATGCTGATATGTTTAATGGGCCTTTCCAATCTTCAATCGTAATTGTAGTTGATTTTAAATGTTGTGGATTATATTTTGGTAGCTCGTAATGTTTGATGTTGTTTTTAATTATAATTGCTGAGCCAGTAAGAGCTGTGCCATCTAGATGTTGTGTGGTATAAATGGTGTAGGCTGGGATCTTTAGGTAACTCCTGTCTGTGTAGTGGAATTCTGATATTAACACGATGTCAATTGAATGGTTTGTAAGGAAAGCTGTTAGTTCTTCTGGATGGTTTGTCAGGCCATTGGCATTCCACTCTTAAGCTGCAGAGCCATGGTTTATTATTGTGACGACGATGGTTAAAAGATTTAGTAAGGTTACCATCTGCTCCATTATGGATTTTAACATTTTCTTTAGCTCAGCTAGATCATTGGATTCGATAGGTTGCGTAGATTATTGGTGTTGAGTCATGTTACTGCCTGTCTGATTGATGATATTTCTTTCTGCTTGAGCATAGGCGGAATTTTGTTGGTGCTGTTGCTCGGTGTGTTGTTTTGTATTTAGTAGTAGTTTGTTTCGTAGCGGCGGATACATTTTTTGTTGAAATTCTTTATAAATTTGACGACCTCTGTAATTGGCCGGATGGTTGACGTTATCGTTGACGCATTTAACGTTGCCATCTTTCACTTTTCGTGGACATTGGGAAGTTGGATGGTTATCAGTGCATTTGAAGCATCGCGGGTTTCTGCTACAGAAGTTCTTAGAGTGGCCGTGTCGTTGGCATCTGGCACATTGCGGTACCTCGCGTTTAGCAATTGGTGGTTCAAAGTTTACTATAGAATGGACTAGTCTATTAATGTTATAAACATCTTTATTATTTTCCGCCGCTTTAAGTTCGACAAAAAACATGGGTAACGGAGTTTTGCCGATTCTCTGACGTATGTTTGCGATGTTCATGACCTCATGTCCCCGTGTTTTAAGCTCTTGTTTTATATCATTTAAGTTGGTTGAGGGGTGAATATTCTTGAGGACTACTCTGAAGTTTCGCTCATCTTTCCTTTTGTATGTCTGGAATTCTGTATTTTTTTTTTATTTAGGGCTTTAATTATGACAGTGTAGTTTTCGATAGTTTTTGGTACAATTTTTACCTCTTCAATATGTAGAGTTGTAATTTCATAGTTATCTTTTGCTATTGTTTCTAGAAGTTTGATTATGCAATGTTTTTATACGGTACGGCGAGATACATTTATTGTTTATTCCTGTAGAAATTTTTCGAATTTTGACAAAACAATGTCCGGTAATAACAGAAAGGTAATTTGGACGTTGGAGCAGGATGAAATATTTCACATCACTGGCCTGAAGATGGCGACATATTAAAATTTCCTAAACGCCTTCACTTTTTCGATTTTTAAAAATTTCAGATTCTTCCGACCTTTTCGCATCTTCTTCCGATGAAGGCGACTCTTCTTCTTCCAACAATATTACCATCGCTCTATTGCGCCACCGCTATCCTAGGAAACTGTAGTTTTAGTGGTTGTAAAGCTTTGGCGCCCGATATATGTATTGGTGGAGGTTTGGGTTCTTTATTGATTTCATTTTTACTGCCGTTCGCTTCTTCTTCTAATGTATCTTCACTTAAGCCGTCGAACCTATTAGAGGGGTTCAACCAGTATGTTGCATATTTGCTTTGTTTGGCTAGACTTTGTAATTTTTCAGAACTGTGCCTTCGTTTTTTACTTTTGACTATGCGCCATTCGGCGTCCTGAGATAACCGGGCTGTGTGAGACTGAGATAGATATTATTTATTGGCAGTTGCTGCGGAAATTGATAATTTTGTTGTGCACACTGAAATTGATAATTCTGATCTACTTGCATAGGAAACTGTTGTGTGTTTTGAGTACTTGAGTACTTCAGTCATTTCTCGTCTAGGATTGTAAAATAGTCTAACCTGTAATTGTTTATATTGTATTGTATACAATTTCAATTTCTGAAGACGTTTCCTTATTAACAACAGCATCTTATAGGCATAATTTCGCTACTTTATTTAGTGATGCTGTATCTATGCAGCCGTTTGTAAAATCTTAATTTGACAGCATTTTAAGAATAGGTACCTACTTAAGGACTACAAGAGTTTAACCATAATATTTTAGAAGTATGAACCATTCATTGCCAAAATAATGTATGATCGAATATCCTTGTTACTATCCTATCGCACAAGTTTAACTGTCAAAATACAATTAAGAATATTAGAAATATGTCGTAGTCATACTGATATTACGTAAATTTGTAAAACAGAATTAGATGAACAAACAATATACCAGTAAATTAAAGCTAAATGGTGAAAAATCGCTTACACGTGACAGACTGTACAAATTCGTTAAATGCCTTCTGTTATGGCAACTGCAAACCATCTCCGTCAGAAACATCCTACACTTTTAACATCGTCATTTGCTCCGTACTGGCACAGACTGTACGTATTCATGTATTTATTGGGGAGCTCGAGGTCTGCCGGATTCAAGAACTTCTGAACTTCAAAACGCGTCGAGTGCTATGGTAACTTTACACTACCCAACTGGTATTTTGTGTCGTTTCAGGCTTAACTCCAAACCTATTTCCCGAACTTTAAAGAATTCAAGACGCACTCGGCATGTACATAATATATGTGAGCGTGGAAAAGAGAGTGGAATGTAATGCCTTAGCGGTCGTTAAACCCTTTCTTCTTCTTCTTCAGGTTACTTAACCAGAAAGTTCATTGTCTTACACTGTTTTCTCCTACTATTTTTCTCATGTATGATCAGTTACAGCAGGCCCTATCTTTCACTGAGCATGACATGGTAAAAGTATTGGAGTTTTGCTTTTTTAATTAGGATTTACTAAATCTCTTTCTTTATGCATGTGACGTAGGGCTTCTTCATTTGTTTTTCTCTCCATCCACGATATCGTCAACATACGTCGGTATACCCACAATCCAAAGGCTTGAATTTTGTCAGTATCTCGTTCTTTAAGCATCCATACCTCAATACATGTTTATCTTACGATAACATATTGCTAGAATCCAGTTCTTCAATGTCCCCACACTTTTAACTAATAATAGCATGTTACAAACATTCTTAAATTAAAACTGCATCTTTACTCAAACAAAAACCCAATATGATAACAACCAACTTAGGCAGTTTACACTACTTAATATACCCAGAAATTAAACATAGCTTTCCCGCTGATCCGAATTTTATATTTCCTTAATCGCTCTTTCATGTTTGAAAGCATTAGGAAATTATACTAAAGTGCACAATGCATCGGGAATTAGAGGCAAATCCCTAATATTCGAAAGCTCTACTCAGTTAAGCTGGATTCTAGAACTAAAAAAAGCAGTTGCATGCATATCAGCAAAACCGAGGGTGAACGCAGAAACCAGAGATTGAAAACCAAGCAGGCGTGGGAGAACAGCATTCAATCGACAAGTGAAGCGTTTTAATTAAGTGTTTTAGAATAAGTTTATTTTTACCTATTTTAACTTAGATTTCCTTACTGCCAATTAAGGAACATTTTCGATCATTATTCCACTTCATTAAACTAAATGACTATCTAATTAGCAATTTGTCAACATTCGAAACTTAAATAAACAGTTGAACAAATTCAAAACGTTTTTGTTTTAGTATCCAAATAAGCATGAATACAAACAAAAATATAAAATTACTTAAAATGATAATTCTATGTAATAACAATTTCGTGTTATTATCGAACGTTGCTTTTAGTAAATATCGTTTTCAAAATAATTTAAAAAATATAAAAATTAACAACTAAGTAGCTGAAAAGATGTAAATTTCCGGTTCTCAACGGGATAACACAAAACAAAACCTAGCGATAGCTGAAACTTAATGCCACAAAGTCGATCTCTTTTACGGGAAATTGCCGCGGGGTTTTATTTATTAAGGAAACAGCGATTTCGGAAATCGTGTTCATCCAGATTCTTCCTGTTAGTTTCTCTGTTCGTCCTAAACTTAAACATGTTCTATTTCGCACCTGATTTTTCAAGAATTCTTTTCTAAAGATAAAGTTAGAGCAGTCTAAAATTAAGATTTAAAAATGAGATTTACCTCTTGAATATCGCTGTTAATCCGATTTCAAAGAAAATCACAAGTAGTTGGATTTTTAACGCGCATTTAAATCATTCGTGTATATTTACACTTCCTAATAAAACTCGAAATAAAGAAAAAGCACACTTGTTTCCGATTCAATTTGAAGATACCAAATAAGAAAACAGAAACATGCAAGTTTCATTAGACGTTTCCATTATTCAGCATTTACGGTTTTCCTCGTTTGTGTTCGCATCTCTTATTTATTATTTTTCTAGTAAAAATAGGTATGTGCATTTTCCGCTAGCTTTATAATAAAAATTAAATTTCCGCTGCTAGTACTCGTAGACCTTTAGTTTCAAGTAAATTTAATCTCTTCCATACTTTAATTAGTTACACTTTTACGGTTGGACTAAGAATCAAACAAGTTCTACATAATACATCGCTTCTAAATATTACAGACGATGCAACAACTTGATTACTACCCGTATATCGGGTTTAGTTGTGCAAAATTTAAGCTTCGTATGCATTAAACAAATCTCGACATGGGAGATAAAGGAAATTGCAGGTTACGATAAGGAATTTGTTCCGCTTCTGATATATCACTTGTAAAAGAAGGATTTGGAAAGATTGATGAATTACATCTAACAGATTTAAGGCGATAGTCAATAAAATGTGGAAAATTTTGATTATTATTATACTACACGGAACGAGTTCTATTTGTGGTTATGTTTTGTGGATATCGTTTTATTATAAGTACCTACTGTTTATTTTTGATATCTACTCGAAAGTTTAATACAGTAATACAGTTTGCAAAGATGAAATCATTTAATAAAGAGATTTGAGATGAAATTTACATAACTCCTGTCTGAATGTCTAAAAGAACAATACAGTTTCAATAATCTTCAGGTACATATCAATACTTATTATTATTAATGGGTGCCATTGGTTTAGTAAGAGCAAATTGAAATGTTCTACGTCCAAAACCAGAGCTACGGTTTCCTAGGGTAGCGGTGCCGCAATAGAGCGGCCGTCATATAACGTTAAAGACGTCACACAAAACGCTGTCCCTGCATTTTGTATGTATGCGGTTTTTTAGGTAACGTTAGACAACACCGCCATATAATAAAGCGGCACCGTCATCTTCGTGGTGGCCGTCTTAGAGGTACGAGTCTGTGTGTGCAACGTTTTTATACGGTACGGCGAGCTAAATTTATTGTTTATTCCTGTAGAAATTTATCGAATTTTGACAAAACAATGTCCGGTAATAACAGAAAGGTAATTTGGACGTTGGAGCAGGATGAAATATTTCACATCACTGGCCTGATGATGGCGACATATTAAAATTTCCTAAACGCCTTCACTTTTTCGATTTTTAAAAATTTCAGATTCTTCCGACCTTTTCGCATCTTCTTCCGATGAAGACGACTCTTCTTCTTCCAACAATATTACCATCGCCAGGTCAAAATCGTCCATTTCAGGAGCCCAGTTTTCACGTCTTCTTCGAGAAAGCAAAAAACAATAACGTATTCTAACTTTACATCTGTGGTCAACGCTATAACGACCGTAATATTCGTTGGAGGTTTAAAATTATTTTGCCGCCATATTACGGCCGCTCTATTGCGCCACCGCTATCCTAGGAAACCGTAGCCTTTAAATAACAAGCTAAGGCATTGGTCTCAAACTGGCGGCCCGCGGGCCGAATCTGGCCTCAGAAGCAATTTTACACGGCCCGCGAATACATTTCAATTATGTATCTACCTATTTGCTGTAAATACGGTGCTTGGACTGCTTGGAGTTTTAGAGACTAAAGGCATTTACGAAAATGAAACCGATCCTAACCGGTTTACACCATAGGTTTTCGAAAATGTAAATTCACGGATCGAACCACGTTCGAAAATTGACTCGGGACATATTCCGGGTTTACAAAAAATCATGGACCGGGCGTTGAAGTCGGCGCATGCGGTTAGTACTACGTAAACATAACGTAAAAATGGCGGAACAGTGCGTGTTACAACCTATAGTCTCACTCTCTAGTGTTTGTAGTAATGCAAAAATCAATTTTCTTTTCTTATTATTATTCGTATTTAACCAAAATAAAAACTTCAAATGCCTCCTGTCCAGTGGCGGCTGGTCCATAAGCGCTGCGACACTGCAGCACCCCAGACAAAAATACGGAAATTAATTACCTATTAAATTTGTGCTTGAAAATATCAATAATATAACAATCATTCAATATTTTGCGGAATTATTATACATATAGATTCAATTAATTAAACCGTTTTTAAAAGGAATGATCTCAACCGCAACTTTAGATTCTATTTAAAGACGCTGCCAAACGCAGCAGAGTCGAAATAGTACATTCGGTGAATTTCGGCACGTTCCGTCGAGGTTCGTTCGTTCTTAATAATACATGGTAATAAGTGGCGCGAAAACTGCTGTTTGGGCAGCGCCAGCATTATTTGCGCATAATTTGTATGTTTCTATTCAGAGCGAATCAATCTTTCATATACGTAGGATAATATTTTTATTGTTTTAGTTGAGGGGGAGCAATAAAATATTCTGTTTTGTTTCTTGTATCTAATTAACATTTAAATATTTGTTACAGAAAAATACAATTAAATAATAAATATTATTTTAAATACTTATTTGTTATTGTTATGATGGGTGTTACTGTTGAATATATTAAAAAAAATTACGTTTTCCCAATTGTCATTACGTGAAAAAATTGAAATAAAAAATAAAAGTCGATGTACTCCAGATGTTATTATTCATCAAACAGCAGTTAGTAAAAACAAAATATGTAGTTATTTATGTATCAAAGGCGCAAGGAAAGCGATTTTATATTTAAATAAAAATTCTTTTTATTTAATTTTCCTGTAAGCTATTTTTTTTATAAATTGAGTACAATCTCGATTTATTTTGTTTTACTTAAAAAGCACCTTAAAAATATCAATGATCGTTACTGGTATGTATATTCCGAAAGCTGCAGCACCCCCATGATTTCCAGTCACGAGCCGCTACTGCAGTCCTGTTATAATAAACTTTGAACATAACCTAAAACAGCGGTACAAGGTTGTTCGATTTTATGCAGTTTGGTAAATACACCGTATAGTCACCGCTTTGTACAGGAACGAACCGACCAGTTTAATTTTCGTAAATGCCTATAGAGGTATTGACTGAGCTTATGTACGCGACTGCTATTATTGAAGGAAAAAGAGATAGAATGAATAGGTTGAGGTACGGTTGCTTGTTATATAACAGTTTAGACAACGGTGGTCACGTTTGAATTGATCAATCACATCACGTGATACACAGACGCCATATTCCCTCCAATTTCTTTGTTTATTTCATTACGTACAGGTGTTTGGTTGTGTTTGACGTTGTGTTTTGAGACAATTATAGGCGTTTGTACTTGTTCTTGGAATAAGCTGGTGAAGATACTTCATTATAAAGGTAGGAGGTATTATTATTATAGTATTTATAACAACATATCAATAAAAATACCAATTAGGGTAGGCTGTGAAATTGAATTATTTTGAATTGGTACTTTAGCCACATCCACAGAATGACATTTTATAACGTTTTTAATTTGACATTTTTATTGTAAACAAAGTTTATAACCTTAAATTGAAACTGAAAACAAAAAAATTAAAAATTACTAATTTACGATATTGAAATTTACATAAAACTATAGGATTTGTTGAAAATGTTGTCCATTTACGTCTAAACATAAACGAATTCTTCTTTGCAGTCCAGCAAAAACATTATGTAACATTTGAGGTGAGTTGTTGATTTCTTCACACTTTTCTGTTATGCGATTTCTCAGTTCTTCCAGATTATAAATTGGCGTTGAATAAATTGAATTTTTAATGTAAGGCCATACAAAAAAATCACATATGTTCAAATCGCAAGACCTAGTTGGATATGGGATTTCAGCGTCCCTGCTTATTATTCTGTTATCGAAAAATTCTGCAAGATATCGGAGTGTTTCTCTGGTAGTATGTGCTGTAGCACCATTTTGTTGGAAATACCCATTTTGTAATTCTTCGCCATCTAGCTGATTGATGAATTGGTCGAGTATTTCATCCCGATATCGTGTAGCAGTGAGTGTGCCTTCAAAAAAAATGGGACCCACCAATCTTCTTCAACAAATTCCAACTCAAACACCAACTTTTTGAGGATGCAAAGGTTGTTCAACAAAAAAAATGAGGGTTTTCACTTGACCACCACCTCATAGTCTGTGAATTGACATATCCAGAAAGATAAAACCAGGCCTCATCAGAAAAAAAAAACAGTGTTCAGAGCTGCTTCATTGTTGAGATTATTTTGAAACCATTTGCAGAATTCTAGTCGTCTTGGAGGGTCTATTGGTAAAAGTTCATGAAAACATTGCAGTTTATATGCATGACGGTTTAAATCTTTTTTCAGGATTGTTCGAGTTGTGCCATAAGATAAATTTATTTGTTGAGCCCATACTCTAATGGAAGTTTTTGGCTGTTAATCCATAATCTGCCGGGCAGCTTCAATCGTTGTTTCTGTTAGTCTAAGCGGCGGTCCACTTCCACTTTTACGAGCGACACTACCACTTTCTCTAAATAACTGTATTTGTTTTTAATAGTCATGTGTTTAATTTTTGTGATAAAAGTACGTACATTAAATACTGGTACGAATAACATTCAACTTGATTTTTCTAGAAATTTCGCTTATTCAACCGTATGATATTTTTAGATGGTCATAAAGAGAAAAAAAAATGCTATAAAATTTCGACCTAAAAAATATAGGTTGCCATTTAAAAAAAGTATCGATGACGTCATAGCGCAAAGGTATGACCTTGAAAAAAATATTTAAAACCATCAGTTTGTGGAAAATAATTTGTTATAAACCTTTTGTCTAAAACTTTTTTTTCTAAAACTAATAATAAAGGCGCTAGCATCGAGGTTCCATACTTTTTATTCACCCTGTATGTGTTTTTCCGGATTTTAAGGTAACCAATTTATAATTTTCACACAGAGACACTTGAAAATAATTAATATTTAACGTTAGTGTCTGCTAAGCATCCTCTATTTTTCAATTTTTCTATTTAAGTTATGTACCATGTGCATTCTTTTAAGCTCTGTTCTGTGTAGATTACATTAAAACTTTTTATTTTTGTTTATCGGACCACATGTTGGGGGCTAAATAAAAAACCAGGATGTTAATGTTAAATAACCAAATGTTACACAAAATCAAGAAATTTTAACTTGAACTACTTAGTGATTCTACTGTGTTACTGAAACGGCTTGTATTAGGTTAGCCCAATTTAATGCTGCAAAATAAAATTAGAGCATAAAAAGCAAATTAATGCAAAGCTCGTTGTGATCAAAATACTAATTATTAAAAAATATCAAAATTCGCTGACCGAAAAAAGAAATGAACATTACACCTCGCATTTTTACAATCTGTAAACGTAAACCAAGAAATATAAAAAAGTTAACATGTTTAACATTTAAATTAATTATTAGATTATTAGCAACTACGTATTAGCATACAACAATATACAAAAAATAGACGGCCCTTGTCAACTACCACAACCTTCATTAAAGTTTCAAATTTACCTGAAACCTGAAGGTACTGAAATTTGTTTGTGGTTTAATGAGGGTTGATTCTAAACCTGCGGAAGCGAGCGTTAGCTCCATGCAACATAACCATAACTTTAAAATTAAATTCCTAATTTTTACAAATTCGCTTTTAAAATTCTTCGTTTTAAATACCTTAAAAGAACACTTAACATTTCGAGAAATTTTGCCCAAAATAACTATCGAAGACAAGAAAATGCTTCGCATTCTATGCTTTAGCAATTTTAGGTAGGTACACATAAGTCCATTGGCTCGACTTCGTAAAATTCGAAATAAACGAGACCTATGTATTAGACCAGCTTAAATCTTAAGAACTTAACTGGCGTTTGAAATAGAAAAATGGCAAAAGTCGTCATCAGTAACGAGTTGCTGGGGAAAGGTGGGAAGGGAAACAACAATCAGGCTATTTTGAAGTACTAAGCCCCCAACAATTTAATTTGTGGTTTCGGCTTCGTTAAGGCAACGTAACCGTGTTCGTATCAGCTACCTGCTAGCTGCTAGGGAATTTCCATTTCCATATTAACTGATATACATATGTATAAGGATCATGTACGCAATACAATCTAAATCCCGAGTTGGTCTACCTGAGCCATAAAATTCAAGTAGGTTATATTCGGTAACCGTAATAAACTTTTCCATAATACGAATACTTATTAAGATCAATAGTTTTGAACATTAATAAATTAATATGTCTAGATTCTCTAGCTTAAAGAAATAGTTTATGAATGTTACATACATCCCTTATATTTACTTGTTTTTACAGATATCTCAAGAAATTTTCGTTAGATTTTACAGGATGCTAAAAATTATACGTTTTTAAGACGTTTCTGCATGATCCAAGTGTAAAAGTTCAAATTTAATCACTTCCTGCTTGTTCTCTGCTGAAGACGTTATCTCCAAACAGCATGATTGTTTCTCATCAATTCCCTAAACGTTATATAAAATGACACCTCGATTAACTCGAAGCTATTTTGTCTTTATCGCTGGCGGCACACATTTTGTAATTTCGCACCATGTTAGTTTAGTGACTGAGTCTTTAACATGTCAAGGATTACGTTAAATTACAGATAAGATAACCACCGTTTCCCGTAGTCCCTAGTCTACCCTAAAAATGCATTTGAATTGCCAAACTATACGGCACGACCCTTACATTTCGTGAATTCCCTGATAACTTCTATAATCAGTTGCTGTCTTATTTTCGAGGATAAATTTCGACTCGTTTCATGGCATAATCGTTTAATCTCGTTCCGTCAACTCGTTACCACACGAAAGGAGGTTCACATTCAAGTAAGGATTATTTCGAGTGTGTACTTCCATGTATAGCATAATGTGCTTAACGATTGGGATTTACGATCATCCCATTAAATAGTTCGGAAGACCATCAGATTATCTTTAGGCAAAGCCTAAGCATTTACAAGATTAGTAAAACAGCAATTGTCAAAGACCTGCTTGACGATGTGAATGTATTAAATCTGAATTTTTTATACTCGAAGTATAAAATCATACTTAACCACAACAATTACTGAAGACAAAGTACGAGAAGGTCTTATAAAACAACGTGTTTACGACACAGATAGAAGTCTTAGTAGATAGATAAGATATCTAAGTAATCGATCTGAACAATCCCGCACTGTCATTTAGCGCCCAGTGTAAATAGTTTTCCAAACAACCTCGGTAACACTTTGGGAAATTCATTTCTTTAAGTACAAAAATAAAATAAATGGGAAGAGAGACTACAAGCCAATAGCCCGACCCATTCATTTGCCCATTGAAGTAGGTTAATGCGCTTGCCAATACCTTTTTAAAATTGCAGTTATTTGTCCCAGTTATTTCAAGTTCCTTCTGTGGATTAGAAGAGACAAAAACTTTTAGGACATATGTTTATATGGACTTTTCGACTCTAAATAAGTTCTGGAATTCATCCTTGAAATATTTCCGGTACGTTTTGGGACACCCTGTATAATACAGGGTTACTGGTAATTCGATACATTCCTTTGGAGATGTGATGGGGCAGGAGCTAAGAAACAAATTTAACTCTACTATACATTATGCAAAACTCAATAGTTTTTGAGATATTTCAATTTTTGTGTTTTTCTCAAATGTCTTTAAAGTTAATTTTAAAAAAATCTGCTTGACATTTTTTGAACTTTTTTACTGGATTACTTGTCCCACTCTATGGTCATCCGTTTGGAATGGAAAATATACGGAAACATTTCGATCATGCAAAAATTTTAAATAAAAACTTATTAAATATAATTTTTAAAATCAGCTACGAAAAATACCTATTCGTTTTTCTCAAAAATTATCAACATAAAATGGGTACAAATTATTTTAAAAACAGCTATCTATCAAGGTACAAATGTTCAACGTGCCCTTGATAGTTCTAATTTTAAAAAAATAGCAAAAGTGATGCAAGTAGTATGGTGAGTATTTTTGGATAAACAGTAAAAAGTAAAAAGTGTGCGTAGAAAAAAATGACAAATCGTCAGTCAGTCAGTCCTCGACTTTGATGCTTACGCATGTGTATTATTAACTGACATTATTATCTCCGTGTCCCTTAAGTTTGTGGCTCTTGTTGAGTTTGCTGCTAAAGATTTTGGTTTACGTCGTTGTTGTTGTTATTGTGTTTTAAGTGCCATGGCCACGTACGCTGACATCTTGTTTGTCTACGGATATTGTGGCGGCAAAGCTGCCGAAGCTCGCCGAGAATATGAACGTCGCTTCCCTAACCGTCGTATACCAAATGTTCGTGTATTCGGTACGATATATCGAAATGTCGCTGAAAATGGCTCCGTGAAACGTAGACAAGGTGACGCCGGTGCTCCTCGCGTTTTAGCGTAGCGAAAAAGAGGTAGAATTGTTTCGTTTTTTTTTATGAGCTTAGAACAAGATCAGACACGATTGGTATTATCAACAACATCATTTTACACATAAAAACACGAAATACGACATTTTTTAGTGGTCACAGACATTTTTATTTTTAAAAAAGTGTAAATTTTAATTTTTCTTTGAATCATGTTTTTTTTTGTATATCTATTGCCATATCTCAAAAACGAATTGAGCTATCGACGTGAACTTTTTTTTGTTATAAAACACACACTTAAGCGCTTCTATCTGTGTATAGTATTGTTAATAAACAAATGTTTAAACATGCTAAAAACGTAGATAACTTTGAAAGTTCCGAAGATACGCAACCAAATTTTCACTAAGCTACAAACTTTTTTGTTTTTGTAAATTTTGTATAACATGCTGCGAAGAAAATAAAGCCAAAAGACGAAAAAAGTTTTTGATAGCATAATTTTTATTGTGTCTTTTATAGTTAAGGTACAGTGATTTTTTTAGAGCGCGCGAATTACAGAACTAAAAGCGAGCTAGGCTAGCGGCCGGCCTACATTTTGTACTTGTAACATAAATAACTGTTAGAAAAAACTTTTTGTCATTATTAGCAATAGTTTGCGTTTTATGATTTTTTTACTATGGATGAATTGTCGAAATGTACGCGTGCGACACTTAATAATGATTACCTAGGTATTGTATGTAACGGCACTTTTCATTATTATTTTTTTTATCTTTAGAACTATTTTATCACGTTTTAGGATCTGAAAAAACAACTTATTTTTTCTAGTGGCACATTAGGGATTAAGGGAGAAGGCTAAAAAAGGTTAAAAATCTTATATGGAGTATCTAGGATAAAAGTGCATTGCATAAGGATCTCGGAAATAGTAAAAAAATACGATTATGGTAAAATAGTAACAAAATACGATTATGGTAAAATGGGAAAAAAATTGCGCAACTAGGGGTTTAATAAAATGCCATAAACAGAAGTTTGGGAAAAGTAATAATTTTGGAGTGGTTTGATGAAAAGTAAACTATCGAGTTTTAGATTTTTCTGGCGTTATTATTGGAGCTAAATGAAGGCATTTTTTATGAACGTGGCAGTCTTAATATTTGTATCTGACATTTCCTGTGTCAGAGTCCTATCCGAAACCCCCATGCATTGTATCTTTATCCTAGATCCACTGTATACGCAATAATTTAGTAAACATGTTATTTTCGTCTAAATTAGGTAGGTACACATAGAAAAAAATATCATTAATTACGCTTCCTCACTTTCCGAATCTGATACATCGTCATGGGTATTTAAACTATTATTACAAAGTTTGCATCATTTTATAGCTAAAAGTTTTCTCAGATCTGCTGGTACTGGGTCTTTAGTTGTTAACAGTGGAGTCCAAAGATTATCTTTTAATACCCATCCAAACTTTGCCGGATCCTCACTAACTGTTTCTGGTAAGTAACTGGAATACCAGATTTTTAACTGGTAGATACACCTAACGAAAATAAACATTTATAAGTTCTTTATTAAGTCCTATAATGAGAAATATACTTTTTGGATGTTGCCTAAACGCATCTTCTGTTGGTGGAACTTCAGAAGCAGGCTTGTTTGACGTTGAGGTTAAATGAAATCTTAATCCATTTAAGTCTTTGATGGTTTCATTCTTATTTTTGTATAGTAAAAGAATATATTTGCTGACAAGTTCCATTGCTTCATCTTCAGATAATATTGGAAGCCTTTCTAATTCTGACAGACACTCAATATTTTTTACCAGCGTATTGAAAGCGGTTCTTTTACCTATTTTATAAAATGCATTTGTATTGTCACAACCACTTAAACAATGGATGGCTAATAAGTTTTTAGTTATTGGAAGTCCAAGATTCTTAACCACGTCATGAATAGCAACAACGTGTCTATTTTTGCTATGTCCCAGCTCCATAAACAAAAAGCATTTTTCCAGTTCTGGAGTAATACTATAGTAGTAAAGAAGTAAAAGAAGGACATCAGTGTCTACCGACTTTACAAGAATGGAGTTGCTATGTGATACTTCTGACAAAACGTCTTTGTGATATTTTACTCTAATTGTTCCGTTCAAAATATCTTGCTTGATTGCCAAAATTTTCTGCCCAAAAAGGTCTTTTCTAAATTCCGCAGACCTAATTATAGTCTCTAAACCCTGTTTCCATGGCTTGTGCACAACAAGTTTATCGTTTTCCTCTATTACTACTCCACATAAAATGCACTCCATTTGACAATAATTAAATATTTTTTACAGCAAACCACGTACAATGACCATACGTACAATACAATACAAGTGGTAGGTAAAGAATATCGTTACATATTTTATACTTTGACCTTCGACAAAAACAAATAGCGTTGATCGTGCCGGCTCGGCCGGCAGACGTGGCGGGCGCATCGAAACTTAATTTCTGCAATTCGCCCGCTCTAAAAAAAATCACTGTACCTGAACTATAAAAGACACAATAAAAATTATGCTATCAAAAACTTTTTTCGTCTTTTGGCTTTATTTTCTTCGCAGCATGTTATACAAAATTTACAAAAACAAAAAAGTTTGTTGCTTAGTGAAAATTTGGCTGCTTGTCTTCGGAACTTTCAAAGTTATCTACGTTTTTAGCATGTTTAAACATTTGTTTAGTAACAATACTATACACAGATAGAAGCGCTTAAGTGTGTGTTTTATAACAAAAAAAAGTTCACGTCGATAGCTCAATTCGTTTTTGAGATATGGCAATAGATATACAAAAAAAACATGATTCAAAGAAAAATTAAAATTTACACTTTTTTAAAAATAAAAATGTCTGTGACCACTAAAAAATGTCGTATTTCGTGTTTTTATGTGTAAAATGATGTTGTTGATAATACCAATCGTGTCTGATCTTGTTCTAAGCTCATAAAAAAAAACGAAACAATTCTACCTCTTTTTCGCTACGCTAAAACGCGAGGAGCACCGGCGTCACCTTGTCTACGTTTCACGGAGCCATTTTCAGCGACATTTCGATATATCGTACCGAATACACGAACATTTGGTATACGACGTCGTATTTCGTGATTTCTAATGAACATTGATCTACTTAATAAAATGGTATATGTCTGAGTTTGTTCTAAGGTTAAAAAAAAAAAATCGAGAACGAAGCGACTTTTTCCCAGTTTTTTACTCCACTATTTATCAATCAGATGATGAGGAAGAAATATTGCGACATTCTGATGAAGACCCAAGAACTTCAACTAATAAAGTCGCAAGACTAACCGGAACGTCACAATGGAACGTTTGGTCTACGATACGCAGTATTCGATGCCATCCTTACCACTATACTCCTGTCCAAGGCTTTCATGAACGTGATCCTGGAATTAGAGTGGAATTCTTTCGCTTTATGTTAAGTTCAGATGCAGACAATGCAAATTTCTTACTGAACATTTTATGGACGGATGAAGATGTTCCTCTCGCCGTGAGACAGTGAATGATATTTCAGCACGACAGCACGACGGTTGTCCAGCACATTATCGACTGACAGTACGACAGTTACTCGATCAACGTTTTCCTAACCGTTGAATTGGAAGGGCAGGCCCCCTAGCTTGGCCAGCGTGAAGTTCAGATTTGGCACCTCTAAATTTCTACGTGTGGGGCCATATGAAAGAGATGGTCTATGAAACACCAGTCGATACGAGAGAAGACCTTAGACAAAGGATAGTCGACGTTGCCCAACACATACGGTATATCCTCACAACCAGAGTAACAAAGACGAAAATAAGAAGACGCTACCGTGCTTGTATACGGAGTAGGGGCTCCCATTTTATGCAAAAAATGTAGAAATGGAGTACAACTTTAAAATTAATTAAGAATTAAACGATTACCTTTACAATACGTTTTTTACTGTTTATCCACAAATAAGAACCGTACTACTTGCATCACATTTACTATTTTTTTATTAGAACTATCAAGGGCACGTTGAACATTTGTACCTTGATAGATAGCTGTTGAAATAAGGAAGTTTTTAAAATAACTTGTACGCATGTTATGTTGATAATTTTTGAGAAAAACGAATAGGTAATTTTCATAGCTGATTTTTAAAAATTATTTTTAATAAGTTTTTATTTAAACTTTTCACATGATCGAAATGTTTCCGGATATTTTCCACTCCAAATGGATGACCATAGAGTGGAACAAGTAATCCAGTAAAAAAGTTCAAAAGATGTCAAGCAGATTTTTTTTAAATTAACTTTAAGAACATTAAGATCTACTTTTTTCAGAAAAACACAAAAATTGAAATATCTCAAAAACTATTGAGTTTTGTATAATGTATGTTAGGGTTAAATTTGTTTCTTAGCTCCTGTCCCATCACATCTCCAAAGGAATGTATCGAATTACCAGTAACCCTGTATATAAAACATATAATCTGACCTCACTTACGACTTCGAAATTGTGAAAACATCACACCTCTGAGAGTAAAATTTTTTTCCAATTCTTACACATGAAGTGGCATTTTAATGCATCAAATCTAATTATCAAAGCATCATTTTAACGTGAAGGGTGGATAAAGTGTTGATATAAACATTTTATCCACACTTTCCTTGACGACGTGAATTTTAGAATGAAAATAATGGTGCCTTTAAATTTAGGTTGCTAGGTATTGTTTAATAAAGACATTTTATTCACTCAAGAAATTAGCTCAATCGGCTGCGCCTCGTGAGCTAAACTTTTCTTTTCCTGGATAACATTTCTCTTTATTCACTCAAGGATAAAATGTCTCCTTATTCACTTGTACCATCAATAGCTATTAAACGAAATAAACAAAAGGAAATACATATTTCATCAGTTTGTATCTGTTTGTAATACCTACGACTATGAGCTTCTTGTAAAATTTTCTTACACTCTAATTTCTTAAATACTTTTGTATTTCGACGGTCAAATCTATTTACCAATTATTTGCTAGAAATATTGTATCCACACTTTCCTTGACGACACTGTTGCTATAAACATTTTATCCACAGTTTCCTTGACGACTTGAATTTTAGAATAAAAATCATGGTGCCTTTAAATTTAGGTTGATAGGTATTGTTTAATAAAGAGGCTTTATCCACTCAAAATGTAGCAGACCTTGTCTATTCTTCTTACGCGCTTTTATACGAATAATTCAAATGTTTACTATTCTGAGATCATCGAGTTGGAGTCCAAGCTCGATTGCTCGAACGAGGGCATTCAATATTTAACATTTAAACTGGTCTTATGTTTATATTTTTCTGTTGTACGTATTTTATCGAATTAAACTTTGTTCTCATTTAATTATTATCTTAATTCACATCCTAACAAAGTCACCGCCCTGATAAATAATGTCTGCATTCATTTGAAGTATTCTTAACTAGTGGCGGTGTAGCCGCTTTAATTTTCTATACAAAGAAATATTACACTGTTATGACCTAAAATACTCGTACTTGTGTTATAATTCTGTGGGAAATAAAAGTCTAATATTTGATAAAAGAAGTTTAATTATGAAAACACAAATACAATAATTAGAATAAAAAGTAAGTGAATAGACAAAAGAACGCGCTACAGAAATTACTAATTTACCGACACTTTTGGTGTCGCGCAAATCTACTAAAATTCTTGTAACTCTGTCCAGTATACGAGCGCATAAACGTTTCCAATGTTAAAACAACTCAAAATCGCTATAACTGTTTTACTAAATATTTAAAGAGAAGTAAATTTCGTATTCAATAAACAAAATTAAATACTTAGGAGTGAGTAAAATAGTTCCGTTCTTCTTATTTAAATTATTTTAACAAACGGTTGATGCCACATAAAAGTCTTCTGCAGCAAAATGTTTATTTAAACCGTGATTTATGAGATAGTAAAATAAAAGAATGGTCCAACAAGATATTTTAAAACGTTAATGGTATTTATTTGTTGTAATGTTTCAAAGAAAACTGCTGAAACGTAAACAGGGTTTCAGGTTAAAATGAGACATTCTGCGAGCACAATGTTTCCAGGAAAACATTGATATCCAGTCTTCAGAACCATTTTGTAAACTAAAAGTTTATAAACCTATAATCATTCCTTCCTAAAAATATTTCAAATAATGTTTTGAAAAATACAAAGACATTT
Source organism: Melanotus villosus (assembly GCA_963082815.1). Taxonomy (NCBI): domain Eukaryota; kingdom Metazoa; phylum Arthropoda; class Insecta; order Coleoptera; family Elateridae; genus Melanotus; species Melanotus villosus. Next base: position 19,652,011 of record OY720427.1, read on the forward strand.
CTAAACAAATTTTCTTATTATTTTTCCAAACAAAATTATTCGTTTGCTGTTTAAAAAACTATAGTTTTTCAATGAAGTCAATATTGAACACTATTTTGCATCGAATTAAAAAAATGTACATAGACCTATAATGACCAAACTTTTTCCATGACTATTAAATAATATTTCCATTGCATAACTGTTTGCTGTTAAATAATGACCCACATGATTCACACCGTTAAATAATGAGTTACAACTCATAGGCTGTGCCCAATCACAAAACTGCAGATCCCAATACTCACGGTTTATCCCAGAAATTGTGATAATTCGTCATTTTACGGTTTTTAATACTAAACTCAAAAGTTTACCCAAAATTGGTTTTCTCTCTCTTGTTCAATTGCCAGTTTGATAGATTAGTTTGTTGAAACTTTTCAGCGGTCCTCTCCTTCCTTTTGCTCAACTTCTTCTCCTTTTTCTCCTTTTTCTTCTTCCTCTTCGCATTCTCTTTCCTCTTCGTTCTATTTCTCCTCTTCTTCCTTTCCTTCGTCTTCCTTTTAATTGAGAAACCCCTTCTTCTTCTCGTGCCTTCCCCTATCTTCGGAGATTGACGAACAGTAGGTTGATTTCTATTTTGGAAACCGCAGTACGGAATAAAGTTGTGGTTGATTTGCCATACCATTTCCTGAGATTTTTGAACGCCGAAGGATCTCCTTCGGCGTTCAAAGCCTCTCTTTCGGCCAATTCTGCCCTGTATAATCAGTTTCAACAATTCATATTTTGAGCTGACTGTGTCAACTAATTCTTGTGATATGTTCATTCGATCTTCGTTTCGAACTCTATCCATCCAAGATATACGTAATAACATACGTCCGTATATCCACATTTCCAAAGCATCTATTGGTTTACAAAGCTTTTCTGTTAGAGTCCAAGCTTCCATGCAATGAAGGACGGTTGGAAAGATATAACATTTCAATATTCATATCTAATGTTGTTGACTAGTATACCGTTAATACCTATCCTCTATGTTCTTTCTTGGAGTATTTCTTTAAAAATTGCCTTTGAGTATACGTTGAATAGTAGAGGGGGCAAGATGCACCCCTGCCTTACACCTCGCTGAATATCAGCATCCCGCGTTTAGATTTGAGCCCACACGCATATTAGCAGTTCTTCCAATATTTTAATCAATATGTCATGCCTAACTCTGCCTCGACATCGTTGTATCAGAACATTAACAGCGAATAAGGCTTCTCGCGTTCCTAGCCCATTTCTGAAACCACATTGGGTATTGGTTAGAGTTTCTTCACATTTTTTGTAAATTCGCCCATGTTTTATGTCCAAAAAGATTTTTAACATGTGGCTCATTAGACTAATCATTGTACGATAGTCTTGGCAGCACTTTGGATGGAGAATTTTAGGTAAAGTAACAAATTACTTCAACCATTCTGTGGGTAGATTGCCTGTTGTGTAGATGGTCTTGAAAAAACTATTATTAGCAAAATAGAATGAATACATCCAACTGGAAGACTGGAATTTACAGTTCTAATACTCGTTTTTCCGGAACTCCAGTCCTGAAAAACCAAGTAAGAACCTGCTATATAGTTTGCATACAATAATGCTAATCAATCTATATTCTATAGTATAAGAGCAGTTCAGATACTGATGACAGGAAATTATTTCTAATTTCTATAATAATAAATTGCGATAATTAATTTCAGTTTTTACTGTTTTGTTTCTTTGTACTTTAAAAATGTAGGAAGCTTATTAGAAATAACATCCAGTATAGTCACACAAAATTTAGCTACTTTGCGTTAGCGCAGATTTTTTCATTATTACAATTAAATAATTAGAAAGAAATTTAGTAAAATTTTCCAGCAGACGTCGCTAATGTTTAAGAACCTTCAAAACGATACTAGGACACAATCTGTAAACAGCAAACATACGTAAAAATAGTTGTACTCAAAACCAAACCACTGCGAAAGTCTGATAATACTTGCACGAACGAATTCAATAGTAACCAGGACGTGTAAATAGAAATAATCCCAGGTACAGCACGCTTAATTAATCAAAAGCAAGAACAACAGAGTTATCAATTTTCCTTAAAATTAATTTCAGTACCTAACTTGTGATCGGTAATTCGTTCCATTTCAATTTATTTTCCTTTCCAGCTCGAGATTTTTTATAATAACACTTGTATAAAAACTTCTTAGAAACTCCCCGATTAAAAGTTGAAAAAGAAATCAGCAAGGTACCAAACCTTTGTTATCAATCGTGGCATTCTTTTTTTTAGACACCTTTCGTTCTCCGGGGAATTTTTTATAACAATTTCATGAACATAATTATAAGAAGTTGTCTTAGAAACATAAAAACTTATCCAGCAATACCTTTTTACATCTCCTCAAAACAATGGTCAATTAATGTATTAAATTTGATTAAATACAATTATTATTTTAAACTAACAGATTAAATAGTTATTTAAATTAAAATTATATATGTACTTTCAAAATGTAGTACATAAATGATGGTCACTTCTATACTATCGGAAACAATGGACATTTACCATTATTTGTTTAGCTAGAGTATATTAACATAGTAAAATGAAATGATAATTTTCGCTTGATAACCCGCAGAAGTTTTTAGCTTATCTAATGTCAGCCTGAATAACACTAGGGTCCTCTCTTTCTATGTTAGTAATCAAGGTGTGGTATCTCATTAACCTTTTTCTCTCTGCTGACAGACATCGGCAAAATAACCCTTAATTTTAAAGGCGGTTGTTAAATTTAGAAAGGTCATTTAGAAACAATGTTACGAATTCTTCTACGTTGTATGTTCGAGCCGAAATCAAACACGAGCAAATAAGGCCGCGCTAATTTGAGTTAATATTATTAAGTCTTTTAGCTTTCATCATCTTCCCGTTTTCATTATGGCAAAGGGATTAGCTTAGTTTCATATCCATATTTGTTGTGAAATTCACAAATGCGGAATATCACCCAACAGAGTCTTGCCCAAACGGTGTTTCTAGTAAATTTATTAAGCAAACTTCGGCTTGAATAAACACAAAAGTTGAATATAGTTTAATTTCAAACACATTTGATAACCGTCGGAACGGATAGGTAATTCTTTCTTTCGTAGTTATTCTACCATATTAATTAATTCCATTTAATACTTTCCGAATAACTGTGAATCCTATTAGCAGGATTAAATTTTAACCCTTAAAGGTTATAAACCCGTAGTTCAGAGTTTGAAATAATATCTAGGATGAACTAACTCTCAAAAGCTTCATGGCACGCTCGAAAACGTATTTATGTATACGGTTGCAGCTCGAATATAACGTGTTATTCACATGCAGACAGCCACTAACAATAAATTCTGGCGATAAACCTGCTTAATAGTAAACCAGATAAAACTGCCGTCGTAAATTTGCAAGTTACGAAAGAAAATTTTATTCACTGGGAAGTGGTATAAACTACGTTTGCGAATATCAAAACAGAACAAATAAGTTAGCCCCGTAAAATACCGATAAATCAAATACTTAATTTGAATTTACAGGTGGTAAATGGAGTTACTATTTCTTGGTAGCAAGCAAGACTCTAATTTTTTGTAGCTCCTGTTTAAACCAGCATGCTGTTAGAAAGCTGAAGCTTTTATTCAAAAATAAAACTCGCAAAGACAGGCAGTTTGCGAAAAAGACCCTAAAAATATTAAAGCGTATAGTAAAAAAACCCAAACAGACACCATGGCTTTTTTATCACTCAATCACTCTAGTCTAAATTAAAGTAATCTATCTGTACAAGTTAAAAATAATTAAAAAGCGAATCCCACATAGCGCAAGAAATGCATAGAATCGTTATCGTTTCTTAGAGAAAAAGCATAACTGTTGAAACAGTCATAAATTCGAAAAAGTCGAGATAGAGTAATAAGAAAATAAATCAACCGGCATAAAACAAATGTAAAGGAAAATGCATACCTACTAAAACAATAGGCATTAAGAATCCAAACGTGTCAATTAGGGTCACCAGCATTAAATATAAATTAATTTTTAGCTTTTTTAAAATATTAAAAAGGCCATAGGTAAATGCCATTAACGTAAAATTCATACTCTAGAATAATTCGATTTGAAATCTGCAAATAAAAAAAAAAGTTACCACTGTTAGAATAAGTAGACAAATGATTGCAATATGTCTCATAATTTAAAAAAAAACGTATATAATCGATAGCCTTTACCGCAATATTGTTACTAAACTTTGAGAAACGCTGAGTATCAGAGTTTTTAAAAATTAATATTAATAGAGATTTAAATTGTTCAATAATCTAATTTGCCTTTGTCGGTTTCAAACTCGTATGAGAAAAGAGGAAGGAGATGAGTAACATAACAGTTTTTGCTCGTAGAATAAACCCTCAGGATTTGAAGAGATTAATGATTCATCAACATCAACTAACCAGATGAACAGATGTAAAGTACTTGGATATCAATTTGGACACGAAACTATTTTTCAGTTTTCATACAGATACAATTTATTACAAACAAGACTATGAAGGCTGATTATTTGTATGTAAACAGTAAAATTCACTATAAATCTCAGTACTCAAACTTTTACGAACGGTGTTGCTCGAAGCCTTTTTATAATTTACCAGGTAAGGCTGCTGAATATGATACGGTATCAATAGATTTATCCTAACTGAGTAACTGTATATAATCCTTCGATTCACGTGTAGACCGGCGATCTACAACACGAAAGAAAATCTTAACAGCTAGACTCTGTATCGACTTTACCTTCATGGCTTACAAGTGCCAATATAAGTCCTAAACCAACTATTTTCCTTTAAAAATTCTACAAGTCCAGCCGGCCAACGAACTAATAATAAAAAAGTGCAAACTAAGTAAAAACAATCAATCAGATAACTAACCGACCAACTGACCGACCGACCGATCCACCAACCAACTAACCGACCATTAATAGCAAACATGAAAGCAATAAAGAAACTTGCATCCTACCAAGAATAACTAGGCAAGAATATCATATCTGCACACAAAGGTCCAATAGAGAAATGGAAGAATACTTCAGTGAACGCGCCAAGAATCTAAAACTACTTTAGAATGAAGTAAAGTAACGCGAAAATACTGGAACTTAGTATTCCCACATTGAAAACTACAACAAGCATTTTTTTTTTAAATTGAAGGTCAACCAGATCAACAACTTCAGATGTCATACATTATACATGGTTTAGATGTTATAATAGTTTACTTATTTTGACTTAATGATAATTATCACTGGATGCACAGTTTCCTCGAAACTCAGTGGACACTCACTCACTGTTGTTAAGCAGTATGTTTGTGTTACTACATAGGAATTTAAGTGATTCACTCGTATCACTAGCACTCTCACTTGAGCTTTGAATGCTGTCTTGGGGTAGTTTCCTTTTCAAGCGGACATGTAGGTATTTATAGCCAAGTTGTTGAAGGATGTTGTTGTCATTAGTACGGAGGGTATTAAAGAAATTTTTGATAAGTTTTTTGATAAACTGGCCTATTGTGAGAATACTTAATTCAGTATGAATTTGCTGATTGCGAGTATACCATGGAGCATTAACTGATATTCTCAGAATCTTATTTTGGTAGACCTGTAATTTCTTGAGGTTGGTTTTCGATGTTGTACATCAAATAGGACAGGCATAAGTAACGATTGGTCGAAGTAAAGTAGGATTGTGCAATCAGTGCGCAAAGGTGTTTTTCGATTGATAAGTGGATAGAGCTCTCTCAGTCTGTTGTAACCTAGGTTAAGTTTTTTGTTAATATGCTGACGTGAGCGGTCGAGCAGTGAGGTTGTACCTACTATCGCAGTGAATTTATAATCTTTGCCCAACTATCAGCAGCATTCTCAGCTGCATACATAAACTTAATATTTAAAAGTGTTAGTGAAAATTCAACTGAACAATTATTCTTAACTAATTTAAACTAATCTAACCCCTCGGGGTTAGGTACACTACAATGGCCAGCAAACGTAAAATAGATGAGTTAACTCCTCCCATTAACGAAGTCATTAAACATTACACGTGGAACTCCGATGAATTGATCAAAAATAACCCATATTACCCCTTCTCCACACAAACTAATGAAACTGATACTGCCACAAGTCAAATAAACAATAACATACCGACACAAAATAAAGTACCACCCATATTTGTACACAATGCCAACAATCATAAAGAAATTACTGCAGACATCAAAAAGATAGCGGAAGATAGAGAATTCACAATTAGTTATAGCACCAAGCATCTCAAAATCTGCCTTACATCCCACCACGATTATCGTAAATTAACAAAATTCTACATGAACAACGAAATTGAATTCCACACATTTCAAAACCCTAATGATAAACCTCTCACAGTGGTTATCAAAAATGTACCAATTTCATTAACCGAAAGCGAGCTCAAAACCGAACTTCTAGCCAAAAACCGTCCTGTCCGGACGGTAACCCGCCTAATTAACAGAAATAAACAACCAATCCCCATATGCGCCATAATTCTCACATCCAACGAAACCGCAAAAGAAATCTTCGAATTAAAGACCATTTTCCACTCTGTTGTGACGGTAGAAGTGCGAAAAAAAGCAGCGAACATTCCGCAGTGCCATAAATGTCAAACTATTGTGCTGCTAAACCACGATGTGTAAAATGCCAAGAAGATCATCCACCAAATGCATGCACAAAAAATATCAACGATGTACCCAAATGCGTCAATTGTGGCGGTGAACATCCAGCGAGTTATAGAGGATGTCCTCATCACCTACAACTCCAAAAACAACGAACCATAACACGTCATCCCAGAATAATCTCCGAACGACACACCCCGCTAGCAAACCAAATGTCCTACAGTCAAGCAGCACAAACAAATCTCCAATCAAACAGTCCGAATATTGAATCATCCCAAAACCAATCTCCATTTAACCTTGACAAGATACTGCAGTTCATAAAATATCTAATAATTCCCTACTTACCTCAAATTAAATCCTTCATCCTCACACACATCCTACCAAATATTCTTAATGGATAACTCACGACAACCAATTCATAAACTCACTATCCTTAACTGGAACGCCAACGGCATCAAATCTCAAAGGCAACTTTTCATATCCTTTCTAGCAAGATATAATGTAGACGTAGCTTGTATCACTGAAACACATCTATCAGAAGGAGAACTTTTTAAAATAAGGGGGGATAGAATCTTTCGTAAAGACAGAACAACTGGAACAGCAAGCAATTTTAATTAAAATTAATCTGAACCACACCACACCTATTAACGTACCAGTGAGTAATCTTGAAGCAATATCCATCTCTATCAAAACAGCAAACATAAACAATGTTGTTCAAGTAGCAGCAGTCTACAAGCAACCAAACAAACCGCTAACTAAAAATGATATCCGATACCTGTTTGCGACTGAAACACCAACTGTTGTTGTAGGGGATCTGAATAGCAAGAACAAGTTCTGGGGATGCCGCGTCAGCAATTCAAATGGTAACAAACTTAATGACCTCGCCTCAAAATACCACCTGCAGATATTTGCCCCAAATGAATATACTTACTGTCATTACCGAAGTGACCAACAACCGGATATCTTGGATATAATGATAACAAAAATTTTTACTCCGCCGACTCAACAGACAGTAATCTCTGAATTGGACTCTGATCACCTTCCAGTATTGATAACATTCACCACTTTAGCCACTCATAGACCACCTTTTCCAAGAATGATTAACGGCTTTGTCAACTGGAAAAAGTTTCAAGACGACCTAGATGGAAAACTAACCAACCCAACGCGAATTGGAAATACGGAAAAGATTGACGCACAAGCTTCGACATTAACTGCAACAATCAATGATTCAGTACAAGCTGCTACGAAACCCTATCCAACTAGATGAACAGGAAATGTTAATGTTCTTCCTGCTGATATAATACAAATGATAAAAGAAAAAAGCCAAACTAGAAGGAACAAGAGATCAAGCCTTAAAAAACCGGCTAAATTCCTTAGCACATCAAATCAGACGAGAGCTTGATAAGTACCGAGTGTATTTATTGTAGTGTTCTTTAATCACTTTGAAAATTAAATTTATCACTTTTACCTCAGGGTTTTAAAAAAATGTAACTGTATGTGTATTTGTGTATTTAAATATACATGAAATCAAACATTAAGATGAACTTAACGTATGAACAAATCCTGTAAAGAAAACACACTACACGAAACTCAAAGAAAATACCTGAACACTATTTTTCAATTAATAATAATCAAATAATAAAATAATAAGAATTCTTTTCATTGTTAAGTTTTGAAAATTGCATCATTATTACTACTGAAATTTTGGTAAAAACATATATCGTTAAACTCCACATTTAGAAACATGAACAAATAAACTCGTGAATAATTAAAAAATTGCAAAACTGATTATTGGTAAAATTAAATCAACTTATCTTGATTGACCTTGTGGTTCGGGCTTCTGACGAAAAGAAAACTATGTTCACGTGGTGAGTGACTTCATAAATAAGAATGGCTTTCCCCGCAATCGGTTGATGTCCATACAATCTTGCATAGGTAAGTCTTTATTTAACTTATCACTTTCTTAATCACTTTAACGTTTTTCTTTAGATTTGGTTAACCTGTTTTACTTTTCTTTTCAGAATAATTAATGAGTGTTTGAAGTAACCTCACTTTCGATTGGCATAAATAACACAACTTTTATCCACTTAAAACTTCGATGAAAAATTTTATTAACAATTAATATGGTTAGAAACACAATAATTAACTGGTTTGTTTAAAACTATAACATAATCTTCACAAATCGTAAGTACTTTCCCTTATCATTTTAAAATAATATTTTTTTTACTTTATGATTAACACTTGCATAAAATTAATTTTACTTATCCGTCGTATTATTTAATTAAATTATCTTCATTCAATTGATTCATTTTAATTATATTTATTTTTATTTCACATTTAACTTTAACTTTTAACAGTCGCACTGAGAAGGGGGGGGGGTCAGCCGCTGACCCCAGGTTACTTAGTTTGCTCGTTCTCGTGTAATTTTTAATATTTTTATCTCAAAATTTATGACTTTTATCCCTGAATCACTCTGAATCTGGCGATATATAATTGATTAAGATTAATTTCTAAACATCGGCGTAAAAAAATAAAATCCGCGGAAAGACGCTCAAAGTTAATATTGTACGGCGGCGTTGCAGTTAGATGGTATTACATTTTGTGTAATTTAGGCGGGAAATAAATATATGAAAGCCTGCACTCATTGCCAAAAGTATATTTACCCAAAGCATACCGCCGAAAAACAACAGACGACAACCATGACACGCATCAAATGTAATCATTCTGTATAATATCTTATGTGTAAAAATAGATATTAGAAACTAAAATACACTTTATTTAACTTATTTCAACCTCTGTATTCACTATCGCCTACATTTTCATGTAATAGGTTAAAAAAGCACTACAACTAAGACTTAAAACACTGGGGTCAGTCGCTGACCCCCCCGTTCTCAGTTCCTCAGGTACACGTTTTGGGTCTCAGTGCGACTGTTAATTATCAACTTTTAAAATTTTCCACTTCACATCTGTCATCTTTAAAAATTTATTTTATTCGACATAATTTTCTTGTTTTTGTTAAATTCTGGAGCTCCTAAAAATACGTGTGCTTTATGCAAGCGATTTTACCAGACTGAATACTTCTATTATTTGTATGATGAACCAATCAGAACGCAGATAATTTTTTAAAACTAACTCAATTCAAAAACTAACTTACTTATAGAAAACTTTGTGAATTACTAATCCTAATATTAAACAAATATTTAAAACTTATAATAACTATAATGAATTTGAAGACTTCCACGGTCAGTGTCAGTATTAACAGAACGTCTTCCGGATTGGGACCGTGTCATTTTGAGACAAAAGACTCAACGTTTCGCCCACTTTTATAAGGGGCTTCTCCAGGAGGAAAGGTAGCACTAAAAGAGCACGGTAACTCAATGGGTATAACAAAAGCGATGTTAGAAAGGTCGTCCAAAAACAACTACACCCCGCAAACCCTAAAAATCCTCAAAATACCTGTACACCCCAGGCTACAGCTTTCTTACCCTACATTCGCCAAGTTACGGATCGCATAGGTAGGATTCTCCGAAAACATAACATCAAAACCATCTTCAAACCCCCTGCAAAAGTGTCACAGATACTCCCTTCAGTAAAAGATAAGCCTCAACCCCTGTCATCAAGAGGCATCTATAGCATCTCCTGTTCTTGTGGTTTAGTGTACATTGGAGAAACTGGTCGCTCAGTGCGCACACGTATCTGTGAACACAAACGTTGCTTGAAATCAGGTCTTTTTTCACATTCAGCCGTTGCTGAACATCATCACGACACTGGTCATAAAATATTGTTTGAAAAATCTTCGATCATTGCCAATACCCCTTATTTTTTCAACAAGAAAATCCGTGAGGCCATTGAAATCATCAAGACCTCTAATAACTTGAATCGTGACACTGGTTATTATCTATCCGATATTTGGAAGTCCGCCATCATTACTGGTTCCGTAGCCACCACCCCTGACCAATCGTCGTCACAGTCGGATACGCTTGGCCGGATACGGCCGGTATAAAGTCGCTGCTCCCTCTGCTTCTCTTACGAGCGCATCCTGGCCACACGACTTCGCGGACACCTGGAAGAAAACAACGTCATTCCGCCATTCCAGCGCGGCTTCCAGCCCGGTAAGGGCACCCAAGACCTGCTCTGCCGCCTGCACTTGGACGCCTCCGTTGCCCTGAATGCCGGCCACTGCACGGTGGCCGTCATGCTGGACATAGAGAGGGCGTTCGATGGCATTTGGCACCACGGTCTCCTTGGCAAACTTCTACAACAAAACATTCCGCCACAATTTGTAAGAATTATCCGAGCGTACTTGGGTAGGCGCCAGCACCGAGTCCGGGTGGGGGGAAGCTTTTCGCGTCCCTTCACTCCGGCCGCGGGCGTCCCCCAAGGTTCCATTCTAGCTCCACTCCTCTTTATTTTCTATTGCCACGACATCCCCAGACCACGACATCCAACAGCGCACATCGCGCAATACGCGGACGATACGGTTCTATGGGCCTCAGCTACTTCTGCTCAACGCGCCTCCAGGGCCCTCTCCAACGCCATCACCGAGCTCGAGGGCTGGTGCCAACGTTGGAGAGTCAAACCCAACCCGGCGAAAACACAAACGATCCTTTTCCGACACCCCAGAAAAAGCCAAAACCGCAACTCACCCTGTGGGGTAACCGACTCCGGCTCTCTCCACTTGTCACATATCTCGGTGTGGCGTTTTCGTCCACCTTGACCTGGACGGAGGAGGTCCGGCGGGTGCTTGACAGGGTGCAGCGGCGTGCAGCCATAATTTCGAAACTTCGAGGCAACCTTCGGGGCTGTCACCCCAACACCCTCACACATACCTACAAAACGTACATCAGGCCAATACTTGAATACCGATCATCTAACTTTTCCACGCTTCCACAGAGCCTCATCAACAAACTTGCCCAGAAGGAAAGGGCAATCTGCCGTCGCGCTCTTCGCCTGGACCGAGACCATCCATCAGAAGAGGTTTGCGGCCTCGCAAATATCCAGCCAATCGAGGCACGACTATCCTCCCTCCGCGGTCGCGTCGTCGACCGCGCAGTGACACAGGACCGCGAAGATATTCTGACAATGCTCCGCACCAGACCACCACGCAACCGCCACCCCATTCTAAAACGCCAACACCCAACCGCCATCTTCCTACGGGACGCCGAGAATCTCCCAGCCGACCTGGAAGAGATCCTCGACAATACCCCGCTCATTTTCCTACAAAACAAATACCACTAATCACCTCCACAAAACAAACTTCTGAAAATACCGTCCACACAATCCAACCACATCCAACACCCTCCAATCGAGCCTCCCCTAAACTCTGATATGTTTTATGCTTATGTTTCAGATCTCTTGCCGTCGTTGACGTTGCCTGAGTAGTGCCAGCGGGTATCCTTGCCTCCCAACCGGCTTGCGGTCGTTTTCTTTCGTGCGTGCCATGGCTGCGACTGTTCCCCAACAATCAATGCACTCCAGGCTGCAGAAAGCACAAGCTTTAAATCAGCCGTGGTCGTGGGGGGAAACATTGCGGGCCCTTCGGGCCCGTAGTGCTCCTGTTCACGATCAAAACTTCCTTGATTTCATCATCATCTTCATCATCTGCTTCTCTTCAGAAGGGTTTCGCCTCTGGCTTGATTGACAAGTTGAGTTACCGTTACCTTTCTGTCTCTTGCTAAAAGAGTTTCGCCTCTGGCGTGGTTGAGACGTTGAGTTACCGTGCTCTTTTAGTGCTACCTTGCTTCCTGAAGACACGGTCCCAATCCGGAAGACGTTTTGTTAATACTTATAATAACTAACTTAAATTTTATATACAATGACTAGAGATTTGCCTTTTATTTAAATTTTACTTTATAAATGTAGTCTTTGCCTAAATGTTCATGACTTTTTATTATTTTCTAAATTATTCTAAATTCGATTAAAAACTAACTTAACTTACTATTTACAAAATTTAAAGATCATTTTCACTCTTGTGAAATTTCCTGAAATTGTCTTATTAAGCTTGAATTTCTCTTTTAACATTTGACATTTTATAAATTTTAAAATCTTGATTATTCTTATAAAACTCATTTTCTGCTCTTAAAATCTTATGATACCTTTTCTTTATGTCTATACATAACTTTTTATATTAATCTTATATGTGACTGATTTTTTTATGTAGTCAAAACTTTAATGTAAAATTTCATGACCTTCGTTTTTACTATTATAACATAATTTAATTTTTTAAGTAACAATTTAACTTTATTTGTTCTTTTTAGCATGGTAACTAAGGAATCAAAATGTCCCATAACATCAAGATCGTAACATGAATTAATAAAATTTCCAACATCGGAAATCGAAATCTTAAAACGCCAAGCTTCAAAGTATGTTTTTCGACATTCTCGTCCTGAATATTAACTTTATAGTACTTTAATTGAATTAACTAGTTTATAATAATACTTTTATATTTATTTTAAATAAAATTCATCTTAATCTTTCATTCCTGCATATTTGTAAATGTAAAATGATGTATCGTAAATGTCATTTACATCATCCTATAACGTTATCATGCTAATACCTTCTTAGCAACGAGTTATGTTAAGATACCTTTAACAGCACTAGTGCTGTAAAGCTTAATAACAGCACAATACGACAGCTTTACGTTACACTTTATGAATTGTCATTGAACTGTCATTGAAAATAATTTTTTACTTTTTGAAAAGAGTTACTCCTATTATCGGATGATATAAATCGTGTTACGGCACACGTAACGTTATTTGCTGGTTACGTTACTCGAGAATTAAAAGAACTCGCTCCTTCGTGCCTTCGTCGTTCGTTCTTTCAAACTTTTCTCTCGTAATGTAAAATGCTTCATAACGTTACTAGTATCGTAAATTACTATTAATTGTGTAAATTGTATGAGTGTATTACACTGTGATAAATTATTGTTGTTTTGTATTGTTTAGTTATTAGATTACACAACAATATATAGAAAAAGCATAGAAAATATCGTACCAAACAGCACGAACTTGTGGATAGCAACCAAAAACATACCACGGAAGCCAGAAATAATACCAACCCTAGTCACGCCAAACGGTACATATACCTCCGATGAAGAGAAAAGCAACCTGTTCGGAAGTCACCGAGAAGACATCTTTACACCAGCTTTCACAGATTATAGTAGATTACACTCACACAGAGTAATTAATTACATAGAAACTCATCAGCCAATTGTAACAGATTTCGACCAGCCCACGTCACCAAACGAAATTAAAGCATACATTCAGGCACTACCCCTAAAACAATCCCCAGGACCCGACTTGATACCCAATATTGTCCTCAAGAACCTCACTAAAAAAGCAATAGCATTCCTAACTACACTGTTCAACGCTTGCTTAAGACTAGGAAGCTGAAAACACGCACAAATTCTGATGTTTCACAAACCCGGAAAGAACAAACATGACCTAGATTCCTATCGACCTATTAGTTTACTTTCCGTTCTATCCAAATTATTTGAAAAGGCAGTTAGCAAACGCTTGAATTTCTTACTAACTGAACACAACATACTTCCATCAACACAATTCAGCTTCCGCGAAGGATACTCGGCAATACAACAACTACAAAGAATCGTAGAAATAATTGAACGTGGCTTCGAAAGTAAAAAATACACCGTAGCTGCATTTCTAGATGTCACCAAAGCGTTTGATAAAATGTGGATCGAAGGGCTAAAGTACAAATTACTTCAACTACCATTGCGTCACTACTTAACAGCTACCATCTTCTCGTTCCTTGAAAATAGAACTTTCTCAGTACGAATAAATTCTGCCATCTCGGAAACAAAACGTATATATGCAGGGGTGGCCCAAGGCAATATTCTAGGACCAACGCTATTTAATATCTTCATGAATGATTTACCTAATCTCCATTTAAGCACAATAGCCCTATTCACAGACGATACGGCCATTTTCACCCAAAACGAGCTTCTTGACACGGCAATAGATCATCTCCAAACATCCCTAAATACTCTCGGTAAATGGTTCGGCAAATGGTGTATTACCCTGAATCCAACTAAGTGCTCGACTAAAATATTTACTCTTAAGCGCATCACGAATTTCCAGGAAATAAATATCAATGGAAAACCGATAGTATGGAATCCCACAAACGAAACCATCAGATATTTAGGAGTGCACTTAGACACTAGATTAACAAGCAATTAACTTCGACCATTCAAGAAGATGGCTCAGAAGTTGAACAAAATCTGAAGCTAAAGGAACAATACATAGAGTTTAAGCATCTGGCCCAAATACTGAAGCAAATAAGAATGGAATTAGAAAAGAAGAAATCCAAACGCAGATTCGAGTCTTTGTTCTAATTTTTCAGATCAGGCTGTCTGCTACGGCACCGCATCGCTACTTTTACCCTAACTGGGTAATTTCACAGTAGGCAATGAATAGTGTCTCACACCATGCAGGTATGCTGCAGTGAATATACACTAAAGTAATGGTTTACACTAAAACTTAACCAACCCTTGTATGGTAGCCAGGGCCGTCTTAAGCATATTCTGCGCCGGGGTGCGAAAATCAACCCTGCGCCCCCCCCCCTGTCAAAAATTTAATTAACTATTTTTTTACAGTCTAGAGCCCCACACCACAACCTAACTTTTTCACTGGAACGATGAGATGAAGCAAGCAAAAAGCAAACAATAACTCGCGGCGGGTGTCGCAAATGCAATGAAGTAATTGATTGTTGCGGCAAAATTATACCGGGTGTCAATTAAACCTGGGGCACCCCTATTTTTTAAATTATATTTTAAGATATTAAAATAAAATTTGGTATATGTAATATACTCTTTAAATGGCAATTTTTGACATAGAACACACGTTAGTGTCACTTTCGATTTCGCCGGAATTACCCCCAATTTTGTTATTTTAAATGGAACACCCTGTATATTTCTACATTTTTGGAATTTCCATTTTATTCAAGGTATGTTATATCAAGTTTGAAACATTTTGAGGGCAAAGTAAATACTTGCAGAAGAGTTTATTTATTAATCTAGGAAACCCAGTGTCTAGATTTAAATGTCCAAAATAGGTTTTTTTTGAACAGAGAGTGTTATTCCGAATTAAATTTTCATATTAATCCCGCGTTATTGGTATCAATAAAATTATTGAATTTTTTAATATCCTAGTGTCCCATAGCCACCGTGGTCCCACCCTAGTCCCATCTGAAAAATAGTTTTTCTCGAAAAAGCATTTTTGCCAACTTTAGACCTTTCTAATACAGCAACTAAAATAGTTAAAGTTCTAAAACAATTTGGCTCGAGTGTTGGGGCACCTTGACTTTCAATTTGCGTAAGTCATGTCACTCTAGATCAGTGGTTCCCAAAGTGGGCGATACCGCCCCCTAGGGGGCAGTGGAACGATCAAGGGGGGTGATAGTAGCCTCGGGTGCATTTGGGGGGCGTTTAATAAAATAAGGTGGCGGTGAAATCATAAAGAAGGAAGAGAAGATAAGAAAATTTAGAAAAAATATTCGTACATGTTTCACCTATTGTGTAACATAGTGTAACATTATTAATTAACATTAACATTATTAGGGCGCTATAGGGGGTTTCTTACATATTTTAAAAAGGCTGTACCTGTTTGAATCGGTTTTATAATCTCTTTAACTCCGTGCTAGAGTTTCTAGAAAACAAAATGATGCTTTGCGAGACAACTTGATTGATTCCAAAAATGACAAAGCTTATTTAACAGACTTGTTTAACAAATTTAATGAAACAAATCTACAACTTCAAGGCGATGCGATGAGCTGAATTTAATAAAAACAAAAGCTGTTACATATTTCTGCGTTTGTGGCAAAACTTCTTCTGTACAAACAAAATTTAGGACGAGGGGAATCCAGCCAGTTTCCAAATTTATCAACAGTAGAAAAATATGGTGAAGACTTCTTACCTATTGTCAGCACTTGGATGCTCTCCATTTTGACTTCAATCAACGATTTGAAGATATTTTAAAAATGAACATAACCGAGTGGGCTCTGGATCCTTTTTCAAATACAAACACAGAAGAATCTCCAGAATTACAAGAAGAACTGATATATGCAACAACAAATGAAGAATTGAAATTTAAATTCAAAGACGGCTACCAACAATTCTGGCTGAAAAAGCAGATACCTACAGTTTATCCCGGATTATGGGCTATAATACAAAAGTTTTTAATTGCATTTCCTTCATCATATTTAGTGGAACGTGGGTTTAGTGCGGTCACAAATTTGTTAACAAAAATAGAGCCAGGGATCTTAATTTTCTATGTGTAATGCGAATGTTACTATGGTTGATTTTAATACATAATTTTATAATTTCAAGCTTCAAGGTGTCTTATTTACAACATCTTTATTTACTATGTTTTAAGACGTAGGTAGATATATACATAGATACATAAAAGAACGCAAATTTTTTACTATATCTTTCGCTTAAAGAAGGTAAATTTCCAGGGGGGCGATGAGTAATTTTTTTTCTGAAAAGGGGGCGGTAGGACAAATAAGTTTGGGAACCACTGCTCTAGATTAATTTCTGCAAAAATTTACTTTATCATCAGAATGTTTTGAACTATCTATCATACGTAGAATCGAAAGGAGATTCCAAAAATGTATAAATATACAGGGCGCTCCATTTAAAATAACAAAGTTGTTGTCAATTTCGGCGAAACCGGAAGTGACAGAAACTTGTTTCCTATGTCAACAATTGCCATTTAAAGAGTATATTACATATACCAAATTTAATTTTGATATCTTGAAAACTAAAAAATATATGGGAGTTCCCCAGGTTTCGTTGACACACGGTATACTCAGTATACACGGAGTGGATGGTCGCGTGTAAAAGACCTCGGTCTCTCACGTAGTAGGCATCTTAGGTTCGATTCCTGACACCGGCGATATCCTCGCCAGAACTTATAAGGTCGTACGCTTCTCCGTGCTTCGGAGGGCACGTTAAGCCGTCGGTCACGGTTATCATACTAATACTCTCGATGGGTTAGGTTAGCCTCCTGCCCAGCATACGTGCAAAGAGGGCTCACAGACCTCGTTCTTATGAGTTTCTAACAGGCCACCGGCCTAGGCTTCGGCCATAAGAGGAAGAAGAAGAAGAAGAAGAAGACGGTATACTCCTTGAAAACAGATCATCAAAGAAAGTACTGAAATCTTGCAAAAAGTACTTCAAATAAAATTAAACTTTAAAGTTATATGCAATAACTATGGGCTTCTAGTGCGGTGCCCTTTGACATAGCATACCTAACTCTTTGCTCTTTGAACTGGTAATTTCGCCGCGCGTGTTTGTCGGCGGGATCGGAACATAATAAAATAATACGTAATTTAATTCTTAGGTTTAAGAGCTGATTTGGCTTGCACATCACAACTGAGTGATATGACGTGCCGACTGCGGCGTCGGGGTATTTGTAAAATAAATGCGCAAAAATATTAACGTTTTTCAGGATAGCAAGATACTATACTATACTATTTTTTTTTTTAAATCATAGTTTTGAAAATGGTACCTAGATTTAGGCGGTCGGCTTGCGTCCCCTAGGACCCTGCGCCCCGGTGCCCCGCACCCCTTGCACCCCCGTGTTAAGACGGCCCTGATGGTAGCTCAGAATCAGACTGGGTATAGGTAAAATGAAAAACGAGGAAAAGCTTACTTTTTCAGCATTTTGTTGCGTGCAAATTCTGCATTAAGACATGCAAGACGTCCAAGTCGGGGTAGCTCGCGACTATAATTCGAGTGGAGACGGGGGTGCTTACCTTTAGATGTTTTATTTGAAAATTTAAATTATTTACATTAAGGCTGACATCTGCTCAAAGAAAAATGTGTTAAAAATACACAAATAACAGCTTATAGAAATTCAAACAACGTATAATGAATGAAAAATATGTAACACAAATTTAAAAGTATGGCAAGAAATATCAAAATAATTTATATTAAATTGAAGGAAACCGGGACTCCGTTGAGATGATTTGGACACAGAGTTGCTCACATTTACAAGAAAGAACAAATTCTATTTCCAAATCTCACAACTGTCAGTTAAAATAGAATACGTAAGTGTATGTGGTTTTTACGGATGCAATGCACAACCCTCTGCGAGTTACGTGATTGGTGCGCCGCACCGGTTTACCTACATACTGCTTCATGAGTATAGTGTAATTGTGTGTAAGTGTATGACCTTGTTACTCTACCTCTTAGGCCTGTATTCAGAGGAGAGCGTCGTTAATTTGGTGCCCAACGAGGAATGGTCACCAGGACTCGATACCGACCTCCAAACTACAGGAAAATCCTGCTCATCGGGAGATTCGAACCAAGGACTAATGAAACGCTAGCCTGACGCTTTACCACTGCGCCACTCTGGCATAAATTATTAAAGTTATTATCAACAATTATCTATTAAATATTAAAAAACACACAGTAGTGCAATAATAAACAGAATTTTGTGAAAAATTGATTCAAAGAAAAACTCTAAAAACGATAAAAAAGACAAACAGGTAGGTTTCTTAAATTTTAAATAACAACAAACAAGTTATGCAAATTACAACACAGTCGAAATGGCATATGAACAAAACCAAAAGTTCCAATTTAGATACGTCAATATGACTTTTTAGCTGAAGTAATAGGCTTCTGTAGTATGTTCAAAAATATAAATCATTAATGCTTTCAAGTAGGGGAGGCGGTACGGTAGGGAGTATTGGCATGGCGCATCGCTCTGCATAGTTAAGCATCGTTGCTCATGGCCAGAACTCGGATGGGTGAACCGATCCAAGCTCAGCTCACTACGGCTCGGTGTGTCCTCCTCGACAAGCTATGGGCCTTAATGGCTTGTTAAAAGCTGAATAATAATAACAATGCTTTCAAGTACAATTGGCATGAATCTATGATTTATTCCGCAGATTTCTGAGCATTGACCAAAAAAGATGCCAGGTCGGTTGAGGAAAAACATTGTTTGTTCCAGTCGACCTCGAGAAGAATAGGATGAAGAGATATTTACCAGCGGTAGAAGTAACGAAAGTTCGAAGCTTCGGAAAACCAGATAGAAAATTGTGTCAAAAGGAACGCTCGTACAATCCCTTAGCACAACGTAAAGAAAACGACACAACCGATAAATACGACCATAAAGGATCAATTATTCTTCACACGAAATTTATCTGCGGCTTGTTTTCCCCTTTTATTAATCCGGCAATATGTTCATATTTCAAAACGGTAATTGGGGAAAACGCCATTCAAGTTCGAACATTGGAAATAGTACCGGAAAATTTGCCGAAGGCAAAAGACACGAGAGTTGGAAATTTTTTTATAATTTACCGAAGCGCAGTACTCGAAACCCGGAAGAGTTCTTACACCCCTTGTCATGAAGTAAAGTGACTTAAGATGAAAAAGTGTGGGCGGCCACCTACGCCATTCCCGAATTAAGCAGGATCGAGCAGATTACCATATACGGATTTTGACAAATAAGGGCGCCAAAATATACCGCATCAGGATAAACAGGCAAACAAAAATTACTAAATTTCAATGGAAGGCCTCGAAACCAAATCTTCTAGCATGAACACTGAATCAAATTCTGAGGTAATTATGAGAACAGCTAAATTAAATTTTTAAAGACGTTTTAAAAAGTGAACGTAAAATAAAATGTCGAAATCAAAATCGGAAAAATATAAGTCTGTACGAAGAAAATCAATCAAAGGTTACAATTTATAGGGGCAATGAGTATAACGGTGTAGCGGTCGTGGTTCAATTGGTTCAGCGTGCGTCTAACGTCTAACCACTGATATTTAGAATGGCCCGGGTTCGATTCCCAGGGCTACACATTCACCGAAAACACCCGACCGCCCCTCAGAGGGCGATGGCAGATCACTGAAGTATTTCTGCCTAGTAAGTCTTCTCTGGAGTAGAAGTGTAAGTACTTCCGTGATTCAGAACCCACGTAAAATTGTAGGTATCCTATGTCACACTTCACACGCAGACGGGCCGAGCCGGCTAAACATCCAAAATTCATTGTGATCTTCTAAAAAGCTAATCTTCTAACATGTATATATCAGTAAGATTTTGAGATTCAGCATTATAACTTGTTTTTACCATTGTCATGCTTAATACATTTTATATCTGTGACGCTTGGCTCGTCCTTTTTTCTACCCAGTCGTTTAGAAGAGTTTCTTGAATTTTCGGACAGAGAAAAATTAGAAAAAAGGCATACTCCAAATCAATTGCCTGATAATGTCTAGGATCTTGTCGCATGTTGTCTCTGATAACAGATAAATAATTTCGTTTAATGGCCGCGCATACTGACTTACATTCCATGAATACGCGGCCGGGTTCAAGGCAATTTTGAAAATTTAACTATTACCAATATTTTATTACAAAATTAATGAGGGCATTCTATATATTGTTATTACGATTTTAATAAGTACATTTCAAGTAAGTAAACAATTATAGCTACGCTTGTTAAAATACATACTTACCAGGAAGCATCAAGTTACCAGTAAGATCACCTGTTACTCTGAGTAAATAGGAGATATTAAGTCCAAAAACAAAGAGCAGATAGAAAGAAATATCCCAATTACCTAATTTTAAGGTTAGAATTTTGATGGGACTGAAGGTAATTTTCCACTATGGACGTAATCATTACTGTTCTGGCTTCCACTACGTCATTTAACTCTTCTGCCTAGCTTCTTCGACGTCTACCCCTTTCCGACGTTTTAGTAACCTTCATTACCATATTTTTTTAACCATCTATTGTTCGCCATTTTTTCTAAAAATTACTTTCATATAAATGTTTTTATTTCTATGATGTTAATAATTATAGTACTATCTACTTCCATTTTTTTGTGGTTCTTCATTCTGCCCGTGTTTAGGATGTACCACAACTTCTTGTACAGTTATCCATACCGAAGGCCATTAAACGTTGTTTATTTCGCTCATCTTTATTATACTATCAGTAGCCTTATAAGTATATTGTTTTTGGTTTATTTTGTAATGTATTCATGCCGTAGTATACGATTTAACATTCGAATACATCGTTTGCCTTGGCATATTTTGAAAGTTACATCCACTTCACTTCCGGGTAGGTTAGAAAACATGACTACACCCCCTTTTCTACAAGATAATTTCTAGATACCACTTATAGTATTATTATAGTAACATGTAATAACTGGAGCACCACACGTTCTCGTCCACTCACTTGCAGTTGCGTTAAAATAAGAGAGTCACAAACCTTTTGATACATCGAATTCCGACGATATACGAGGTCTGATCAAAAAATATCCACAATGGTTTTATAACTTTGTAATGACTGCACACAAAGGACTGTGGTTTTGCACAAAGTCTGCTTAAAATATTTGTTATATACGTACTGTAAATCACATCTGCTCAATCAGGTGGTTTCACAGTAATGTTTTTTGTTGACACTTGCGTAGCTGTTTGTCGCATTTATTATGTCGGAAAAAAAGGATGAACGACTTTGCATCAGATTTTGTCAAAAACTTGGCGAGGATTGTATGAGTCGTGCGCAAGCTTATGAGTGGTATAAACGCTTTGAAAACGGTGGTGAAGGTGTTGAGAGTGATTCGCGTTTTGGAAGACCTACAAGCAGCAAAAATGTGCAAATTGCCGAAGTTGTTGCCGCAGTTGTGCGGGAAAATCGGCGACTTTCTATTCGTTAGTTAGCCACAGATCTAAACATTAGTTATGGTTCGATTCTATCCATTCTTACGGAGGATTTGGCGTCTCAGCTAAATTTGTACCAAAAGTTCTCACAGCTAAATAAAAACATGCCCGTGTTTTAGATGCTAGTGACTTGCTCGAATGCGTCAGAAATAACTGGCGATGAAATATAGGTTTATGGGTATGATCCCGAAACTAAGGCGCAATCTTCACAGTGGAAGACTTCAAATTCACCTAGACCCAAAAAAGCACGACAAAGCCGCAGAAATGTTAAGACAATTGCTGACTGTGTTTTTCGACCATAAGAGAATTGTGCATCATGAATACACTCCACCTGGTCAGACAATTAACAAGGAGTATTACTCTCAAGTTCTACGACGATTGAGGGACGCAGTTCGTCGCAACAGGTCGAAACTGCATGGTGGCAATTACATCACCATAATTCCCCGCCCACACATCTCAACTTATGCAGCGGTTTCTTGCTAAACATGGCATTCCGCAAGTCCGTCGGCCACCATATTTGGCAGACCTTAGTCCCATCGACTGTTTTATATTCCCCAAAATCAAATTTCAGTTAAAAGGAAAACGATTTCAAGACATTGAAGAGATACAGCAGAAGACGACCAAACAGCTACTAGCTATTTCAGAAGACGAATTTAAAAAACGTTTCGAGCACTGGCATCATCGTTGGATTAAGTGTGTTGCTTCGGAAGGAGACTACGTTGAAGGCGATTAAATATCAATTTCACAAATCTTGTATGTCTTTATAAATAAAGCCATTCTGGATATTTTTTTATAATTATCGTTTTTATGCAACTAGTGGAGTTTTTATGGCGTTGATGTATACTTCACTTATACTGACTATTTTCATAGATTCCCACATATTATTTTATGAAATACTGTATACCATTCTTATATTTATAAACGTTATGCACAGAGGTATTCCATGGGCGCTTTTCTTTTCAATAATTTGTTCTAGAATAGAGACATTATTTATACATCTTCGGAGCCCAAAGGGTTTAAAACCGTTTTGTTCTTCAAGTTTCATAAACTTTCCTTCGGTGCGTTCTTTAAGTACTACTAATATACCTTTAATTTTTCTACTCTCACCTATTGCATTTTTTTAAAATCAAAGTTTCCACTTTTCTGGGATTTTCTTACCTCACAGACACTTATTACATATGACGGTAAGAAAATCAATCTTGTAGGAGCAGCCTTCATCAGTTCGGCAGGAATATTTCCCGATCCCGGTTCAGTATCATTTTTCATTTTATTTATACATGAACAAGCAGAATGCATTTGGTATATAGATGAATTGTAAACTACAGTAAGTACTAAAATAGTACTCTACGAAGAATATCTGAACCTGGGAAACATCGCTACCATCTTTCAGCGATGACTTCAGACGCACAATACAAAAAACAAATGAATCTTCATCATGACGAACAATCAAGCTTAATTAAAAGCATCGAAGCAGTTAATATAAAATCTGTACTGTACGGGAATACTTAGAGATATCGGTGATAATGGCAGGAGGAAAATGACTGACTGGGTGCCAGGACAGCAAAGTATAGGTATGTGGTAATAAAATTGCAGGCCAACTAGAAAAATCAGGGGTAGACAAAGCTATAAGCTTTTACTAAAAAAATAAGGCAGGAAAAGTCCTGACAGCTACATTCGCAAGTTCACTGAACAGTATTCGTTTTTTTGCTGTTCGTCAGGTCAACTGATACAGTTCAACAGAAAAGCGAAGGTCTTAATCAGGTACCAATAAAATAGTTTCGCCATCAGGGGCAACAGTAACCTCATCAGGCGCTGAATTCAATACGACTGGCGCCGTAAACTTTTAAACTTTACAATTTATAAAAAATTACAATTCCTAGGAATATAAATTTCAGAAATTAACTAAAATGCCAGGCTAATTATTAACACAAAAATAAGACAGGAAAAATCTTTACAATTACTTCGGATAATCTACTGCGAAACGATGATCGTATGCTGCCAACTGATACTGTTCAGTAGATTTTCAAAAATAATTGCCATGGTTTTTGCTGTGTTTCTGGCTAATACTCTCTTTAAATATTTATATTTCTGGGTACTGTAATTTTTTGTAAACCATAAATTTTTGTTTGCATAAAGAAGTTTTGAGTTAAAAAATTAATTAATTTCTTCAAACCAACATTTTGTAAAGTAGAAAGGTCTCCTCATTAGCGCTCATGAATATATTTAAGGATTGAAAACACAACTCCCCATTAATAATCACGTTCGTCAATAAAGCGCAAAAATTTTTGGAATTAAATTTTAATAGCGAACACAATTAAGGTTCGGATTATAAATGTTAAATTTTGTCAGGGGGTACATTAATAAAGTCAATTAGTGAAATCAATGTTTGATTAAATTATTGAACATTCAATCAAATCGACTGGATAACTTTAGAAAATAGTTAAAGTTGTATTAAATACTATGTTTTCAATAATTTAACGCTTAATAGTGAAAATAAATAACTAAAAACTAGTATTTCAAGACAATACATAATAATCGACGCAGTAGATATCTTAAATCTCTCACCTTGACTTATTGGCATTTTTAGCAACAATTAGTTCCTAAGTAGCTTTTAAACTGAATAAAAAGTAGCCAAATAGGCAATTTAGACTTAAATTTGGCTCAAAACGGAAATAATTACTAGAAAGTTAATTCGTTATGAAATACGTTCCCCCTGGGTCCCCCTGTACTTCCTCAGAAAAATTTAATTAAATCAATAAGAATTTCGACAAAAAACTGACTTTTTCGAAAAATACGGCATTACCATTATTATTAACAGTTTTTCTTTCTGCGGTGAAGGTGGACAGTAAAGTGTTAATGTGACAAGAGGTTTAGAAACTTTGAGGAATCTCAGTATAAAGAGAAAAGATGGGATTGGGGAAAAATTGACGGCGTTAGTCATGTGGGAGTGCATATACAGAGCAGAAAACATTATACCAGACATGGAAATTACGTTCCAGTGTCTCTACCTGGAGGAACAAATGCAACAAAACCCCTCCTCAGAAGTGACCTACATCCCTTCGACTTTAAAACGTGCTGTCTTTATTGCGAGGAGACGGTTGATAAGGAGACTTACAAGAAGCACCCACATCGCTACCCAAAAATATGTCAAGTGGAAACTGTCCCAAAAATTTCAAGTATTCGGAGTATGTGCGCAAAGAGGTGCGACAAGTGGGAGAAAATAGTTTTAAATCGCATTAATAGCGAATGTGACTTGATTGCGGCCGATGCGCAATATCATAAAAACTGTGATGCACGATTTTAAATCGTTGGTTCAAGTATGTCAGGCGAGCCATCTGAAAATGTGGTCGCAAGACCCCCAGTCCAAGTTAGAGGCTTTCAGTAAATTATGCAACTTCCTGGATGACAACGATGACTGCCAGTACCTGCTGTGTGACCTTATGGAGATGCTCTTAAAGTTCAGTACCGAGAGTGACAAGTTGTACAGTGAAAAGGGGATCTTTTGCACAGAGTACATTGGCTCCGTCCAGTAAAGTATGGTGATGTGTGCAATGCCTACTTGGATTACGTCAACCGAAATTACGGAACAAATGTCATCTTAGTATTCGACGGATATGAACCAAGTACAAAAGATGCAGTGCATATGCGACGAGCTGTAGGGAAATTAGCTGCAAGGGTTGATGTAGCTCCATCCAACACCGTGACAATTGCACAAGAGCAATTCTTGTCGAAGGTTGAGAATTAAAAAAAATTGTTGATACTCTTTAGCACAGAATTCAGTCAGGACGATCAGCTGTTGTAGTTGGCGCGGACTCAGATCTACTTGTATTCATTGCTGTCTTGACGCAACCCCAAGGTGCCGTGTACATGTTAGTTCCGGGAAATTCTACCACCGCTGCTAGAAAAGTTTACTGCAGCAGAGAATTACACGAAGGCATTGGTAATATGATGAAACACCTACTTTTCCTACACGCTTTTATGGGATGCGACACAACCTCTGCTTTGTACAGAAGAAGTCCAATTTCAGGCTTCAACAAGCTACAAAATGACCGTGAACTGCAGAAAGTTTTGGAAATATTCAACAACCCAAACGCGTCGCAGCATTGTGTTTCAGCTGCAGGAGAGCAATTCATCGTTCATTTGTACGGACGTAAACGTTTAGAGGGACTGGACAAAACCAGATACAAGAAATATGTCCAGACCGTTGGTAAAAAACCTCCAAACTACGTTATGAATCTTGCGAGCCTTCCTCCTACTTCAGCTGCCGCCAACATAGTCTGCGAGTATATAACCAAGTCCAGGCGTGGAAGCGTAACGTCTTTTCAGCTAAAGATTGGGGCTGGACTGTCGAACAGGGACACTATAAGCCTGTCACATCCACTTTACCCCCGGCGCCAGACAACCTGCTGCATCTCGTACTTTGTGGGTGCAAAGGAGACTGCTCCCGAAATTGTGAGTGCAAGCGAAGTAGGCTGACATGCACCACTATGTGCAGCGAATGTGCGGGAGAGTCCTGCTTCAATCGGAATATTCCGGATTCCGAGGATGAAGACGAGATCGAAGGAAACTGCGATACCGACGATCATGTCGAAGCGAAACGTACCAGCGCCTCCACCAGAGAAGATTATGCAAAACGAAGACGAGTGTAATGAAAGACACAAATTTGTCAGACATATTGAACACTACCCGTTTATGTATACGTGTTCATATTTCATTTTAAAATGAATTCCATCAAGTTATAAGTTTGCAAACAATTTCTACAATTATTCTTTAGTGAAAAAATGCTGTTTTTGTATGTTTTCAAACCTGTATAATGCAATAATATGTTAATAAAATTATACCAACTCTCTATTTTAGACTTTATTTAAACATAAATTTTTGGCACCAACAGCACCTCCCTATGATTGTCCATTGCTGAGTTATGGATTTTTTTGAAAATATCAAAGATGGCGGCCGTTCCTCATGCAGAATTTTTTGGGAATTTTCTGGGGAAGTACAAGGGGGCCTAAAGAACGTATTTCAGAAGGAATCAGCTTTCTAATAATTATTTCCGTCTCCAATCTTATTTTGCCTATACTATTTTTAAATAACAAATTTCTAAGGTTTCGGGTAATTTGAAACCTATGTAGGCTTACCGTTGTTCGAAAAAATTTTCCTAATAAATTTGTGAAAATCACGAGAACTGTGAATTGATATTTATAAAACAATCTGGTTATGTATTCTGTGAAATTTAACACTCAATTAGTTTCATTACAGTAATCAAATAATAACGCAACACTGAGTCTCTCGCGCAATTTTTGGAATCGCACTCGAATTCCTCACAAACCTTCAGCGTTCCAAAAATTTATTATACCAATGGGACATAACAACGAAGGACATCTAGAAACGTACCTATGTATATATTAACAAAATGAACCTTTTGGCCATGAAATATTCGTATTTACATTACGTCGGAGAAATATAACATAAAATATTTCGAACGACTGAAGCGTTGGGATATTTGAATAATTTCATACCGTCCATGAATTTTATTTTCATTCATCCTTTATTTTCTTGTCGACTGTTGCATATTGTATTAGTGTATATTCTGTTAACTGGAGAAAACTCGTTTATGTAACCTTCGTAGAACTAATATTATTCTATGTTTGAACATAAATGTTTCCGTGCTGTTATTTTTACCCCCATCTTTTACACCAAATGGCTTCATAAAAATTGCCAAATGTTCAATTAATTCTATAGTTACAAACATAAGCCAATGCCTGATAAGAAAACTTTCACCGTTCAAAAATATTAAATTAACTAACGGGTGTTCATAAACAGTCGTCATCCCAGTAGGTTTTGACTTCAGAAACGTATGTCTATTAAAATTGAGCAAAAATGCAAACATCATTATTTACAACAGCAAGTTTTATTAACTGTCAAACAATGTGTCAAAAGTAAACCAAACTGAACTGAGATTACAATAACTGTTGGAAATGGTGACCATTTTCTTGAATACACAAATTAACTCTTCGCTTCATGCTTTCAAATACATTTATTAGCATATCTGGTGTTATTTGGTCGCACTGGTGTTGAATGCTGTTTTTCAAATCCCCCAATGTGTGTACTGGGTTTCTAAACACATTATTTTTAATGTACGGAAACACGAAATAATCCAAAGGCGTAAGGTCGCAAGAACGTGGTGGGTAAAGGTCTTTACTTATTAAACGGTCATCGAAAAATTCTCGTAAATAATTTAAAGTAACATGTGCAACGTGCGGACGCGCAGAATCCTGTTGAAAATATCCGGTTTGCAACTCGTCATCGTGGAGTTGATTTATAAACGGTTCCAGCATTATGTTCCGATAGTTTTCAGCATTTATAGTCTCTTCAAAAATATTGGGCCTATTATTCTTCTACGACTTACTGCTAACCACAACCCTATTTTAACAGGATGCATCGTTGCTTCTCTAAAGTAATGAGGGTTTTCGGTTCCCCACATACGCATATTTTGTGCATTAATGTAACCATTCAAGTGCACCCAGGCCTCGTCTGAAAAAAATGTCTTATCGAGTACAGCATTGTTGTTCAAATTTTCATTAAACCACTGGCAGTACTGAACTCTTTTCACATACTCTGGACCTAACAGCTCCTGGTACATTTGTAATTTGTATGGATGCGAGTGAATATCCTTTTTTAAAACATTGTACAAAGTTGTTGTACGAATGTCTAGTTCTTGGGAAAGCCTTCGAACTGAAGGTGTAGGTCGCTCTTCGATCGCGTTTCTAACCATATTGACAACATGTTCCGTGCGAAGTCTAGGTCTTCCACCTCCCCGTTGTTTATCAGTTGAAGCAGTTTCCCGAAAATTTGCAAGTGATCTGCTCAACTGCTTCCTAAACTGATTGTGGTTAAACACTACATTTGGAAACCTCTATCTGAATTCATTTTTAGAAGCTTCGATCGAGTATTGCCATTCTCCATTTTCCAGTACTCGAAAATAACTTTCGAGCATAAATGCTTTCTGTTGCGGCGTAACCATGATTTCAAAACTGAACAAACCTAAACGCGCTATGACAGTACTCAATGACGTTTCATAAAACTAGTTGACGTTTTCCAAGCTTCATTGTGTTGCACGAATTAATCAAAGATATAAAATTTTGTTTTTAAAGGCAACTGGGATGACGACTGTTTGTGAACACACGTTAGTTACTTGCGGTTATCAAGTTGAATCATTTAATTAAAAAGTTAATGATCCAAAAGGGAAGAAAAACAATAAAAGAATAAGAAATGTATAATCTGTCAGAGACATAATAAACAATATTTTCTATAACTATCAAAAAATCGGTATATTAGATATGCGCTT
Source organism: Melanotus villosus (assembly GCA_963082815.1). Taxonomy (NCBI): domain Eukaryota; kingdom Metazoa; phylum Arthropoda; class Insecta; order Coleoptera; family Elateridae; genus Melanotus; species Melanotus villosus. The sequence goes on from OY720427.1 coordinate 19,681,663, forward strand.
CCTGTTCCTATCCTTCAAAATTCACACCGTTGAATTATGACTTAATATTCGCATACTGTGCCCAATCAGAAGACTGCAGATCCCATTCCTTCCACTTGCGAATTATTGCACTTGAATTTTCTGGTGTAAGAAACTTTGCCCTCGTTGAGTAATAGTTATGATAACCCGCTCATTAAATAACATACTATAACATTTGACATAAAAAGAATAATTTTATATTTAGCTAATCGCTAGTGTTATTGTATCGTGTGAACGAAAAATAGTGATTCCAGTACAGCGCGAAAAGAAAAGTAGAAATGCTAATGCAAAACAAAATATTGTCAATATGATAACGGAGTAAATTATGAACAATACTGCAGTTGGATGACCATAGTCTTAGCTAAATGAATACGAACAATAAAGGGAAATTTTGAACACTACGGGAAAATAAAAAGAAATACAAATCTTCAGAAGCCACATACATACATCATCGATCCTCTTGTACCCGGAGGTGTCGAGGTTACTTGATCTATACTCTTCCGCCTGTGACAAACTTTAGCCATTCCTTCCTGTCTGCAGCTAGTTCTTCCGCCTCTTGCCAGGTCAAACCTCTCTCCTTTAGTAATTCACCAACGCTTTCATCCCATGCCTGTCGTGGTCTTCCTCTTCTGTTTCTACCCTGTACTTTGGTCTTCCATATTCTCTTTACTTGTCTTCTGTCATTCATGCGTATCATATGCCCTAACCTTTTTAATTTCTGCTCATCCAATTTGTTAAGTATGGACTTTATCTGAAGTGCTTCATCGAATATTATCATTTCTTATGTGTTGGTCTCTTCTGATGTTAATTATTCTTCGCAGGAACCTCATTTCCGCAGCTTGTATACGGGATTTTTGGAATTTGGTTAAGACCCAGTTTTCCCTCCATTGGGAGGTAGATAGATTTGTATACGACTAGTTTGGTGTGAATACTGCTTTTCTTTTTGTTTAAGAAATTGTTATGTAGGGCGCAGTATACCCTGTTTGCTGAGGTTATTCTGGCATTTAATTCCTCATCGATACTGCCATGTTGTGTTATTGTAGTACCCAAATACTTAAAACTTTGCACTTGTTCAATATCACTATCACCTATCTTAACATTTATGATGTTATCACTATTTGAGATTACCATTACTTTACTTTTATCTATGTTCATTTAAATTTTGTTATAGTTTGTTGCCAGATTTACATATTGGTTTTTAAGTTTTTTTCAGGATTTGCACATAAAACAATATCATCATCTGCGAAGGCGCATATTTGCAAGTTGATGGGTTCAGATTTAGATAGTCTCTAAAATGCGTGGACATGGCTTAACCGCAGATTCCTGGGCGCAAAATAAGAAGATTTAACCCAACTTACCTATATCCAAATTCGTTTCGTTAAGCCAGTATTCTGCTTCAAAGTTCTTTAAAAAAAAATTAATTTTTCTTGTAAGAACAAAACGCTTAGATCGATTTGGATTATATTTGGTATGCTACTCCATATGGATATAAGACATCTTTTGAGATGATAATGGTTATTATTAATGGACCACTAGTGTATGAAACATGTGTGTCACAGCACATATCAGGCAGTAACTCTTTAATAATAGTATAGAACTTCTCCATTTTATGCTTGCATATATTTATTATGTCATCCATTACACAGTTAAATAACAGCGGACTGAAAACACCACCCTGTCTAACTCCCGCAGTAGTTACAATAGCATTAGATAATTTGTTTCCTGTTCTCTCTCTGTTTAGTGTCTGGTTATAGATACTTCTGACTGCATCTATTAATTTATTGTCCACTTTCTTATTGTTTAAGCTTTGCCAGATGTTGCTTCTTTGTACCTTAGCGAATGTCTTCCTCATGTCGATAAAAGCTATGTAGATACTTTTATTTTTCCTACGTATTTTTTCTGACAGCTGTTGTAATGTAAAGATATGATCTTGTACACTGTAATTTGCTCTGAATCCACTTTGTTCCTCTTGGAGGTGGGTTTCAACTGCTTTTATTAGTTTGTTGTTAAGAATTGCCTCATAAACCTTAGCTGCAATACATATGAGGGAGAGAAGCCACACATAAAAATGATAAATTTAGCGTTCAAATTTAACGAACAATACTTCCACGAAAACTAAGTTTAATAGCAAACCAAAAAACGGATGTATGTAAAAGTTGGTTGTGAGCATTGGCAGCATAACGATGGCAACCCTCTTTAACAGTTTTACAGTTACAACAATCATGCCGGAGGTTCTTGTCCATTGCAGCATGGAACATCATTGTATTATTATCAAATGCTTGGAAAACGAAGACGTAAGTTCCACTGACATTTTTACTAAGCTGCACACTCAATATGGAAATGAAAGTCTCTCTAAAAGCCAAGTATTCGAATGGGCTAAACATTTCAAAGAAGGAAGAATTCGTGGTGAAACTGAGCCACATGTGGGACGAGCTGTAACTTCAGTTAACGAAGAAAATAAACAAAAATGTAATTGATTTTCGAAAACAGGAGAAGTAAAGTTCCAGAAATTTCGGAATATTACAAATCAGTGCGGAAAGTGTTGAAGAGATTACAAAAAACAAAGTAAAATGTTGTAAAGTGACGGCCAGATGAGTATAGAGCACGAGGAGCTGCACTCAATTGTAAATTGTAACGAACGATGAAACTTGAGTCCACCATTCTATATCTATGTCAAAATATATAAGCATGCTGTGGTGTCAGACCTACTATATCTCCAAAGCTCAAAAAATGCAACATTTTTTGGAACTCACCGAAATTTCCTAACTGAACGTCATACTATAAACTCGAGCTATTATTGAACACTTCTAAGTGAGAAGGTGACGAATGCCTTCAAAAAAGAATGGAATAGAAGCCAACGATATACAGATAGATTGTCCGAAATTCAATCTAAACATACAAAAATTAATGAGTGCAACAAGGAAGACATAAACAATATGGGTAGCACAACAAAGGTAGAATGAAATCATGGCTAGGTAAATTTTTAAACTAAAGATCTCTCGCCAATAACAAGCAAGAAAGCAAAAACATCTGTCATAGATATTGTTTGTTATTGGCGCGAGATCTTTAGTTTAAAAATTTACCTAGCCATGATTTCATTCTATCTTTGTTGTGCTACCCATATTGTTTATGTCTTCCTTGTTGCACTCATTAATTTTTGCATGTTTAGATTGGATTTCGGACAATCTGTATGTGTTTTCGCCAAAATAGCACTGAGTACTACCATACAGCTGCAAAAGTAATTGAAGAAATAATGAAACTGCTTTGGGATCTTCTTCAGCATACAACATACAGTTCGGATCTTTCCCTCTCAGATTATGATTTATTTTGACGCCTAAAAGACTTTGAAAAGGAAAAAACTTCAATTAAATGATGTTGTCGAAACTGTTCTGGACTAGGTGCGCATGCAGACAGCTTCTTTCGACAAGGAATCAGAAAGCTTTCAGATCTGTGGTGCAAGTGTATCCAAATGTATGTGGATTATATTGGAAAATATAATAACTTTTTCGTACATCATTATTATAATTTTTTTGTAAATAGATTCCTGTTTAAATGTAAACGCTCCTGGTAATTACATCAAGCATAACAAATTTAAAAGACGAGTTGATGACAGGAGCTTAATAGGGCGAATAATGTTTAAAACAAATCTATCCCAAAATAATACAAAAAGTAAGACAGTTAATAACTAACAAAAAACATACGAAATAAAAGAGTATGCAAAATATTGAGAGAAAGACTAACATTCTACAAAGAGACAAATTAGGATCAAATAACAGGAAATTTTAAGGACCGCCATACAGAAAATACAAACAGAAAATTTGAATAATTATATCAAGAAGAAGGAATTGAAGAAATGGCCGGTTAAGCAGGTACAACGTCGATGAGAGAACATCGAGAATGATAAAAACTAAACGAAGATATAAGAACACATCCACAAACTCAGTAAATTACTTAAAAAGAAGGAATTCGGGAGATAAAACAAAAATCTTCAAAATAGTGATAAATAAAAACGAAATTATACTAAAACAGTCATTGAAGTTATATTGATTTCTGTAATTACAGCCACGAAGATAATCAAACGTCGAAAGCATCGTATAAAATTTGGAAATATTTTGATAAAACTGTAGTTCAATGCCAAATATTGGTAACATAAAAAATAACGGATCTAATTCGCATATTATTCATTTGTATTAAAATGGATTTTTTCACCTTTAATGGTAATTAAAATTACTTACCAATAAGTGTTTATCTGGTTGTGTGAGTGTAGCGTAAGTTTGAGTTCAGTGGATTTACCTGAAAGAAAAGAAAATTTTATAAATTTCAAGGGTCAACTTTTTAATACGTTTTCTTCTTTAAAAAGCTAACTATAAATTTACAATCTACCAAAAACAACCAGTTCTTAATTTAATTATCGAAAACTCGTTGTTGTTTGCTTGCTGAAATTCTTGGTATTTCTTACGATTAGACCTAAGCTTCAAGAGTTTGTCTTTAATCATCATGACGGATTTTCCTGAATTCCATAAAAATTCTCCACTCATAAAGCTTAATACAATGTAGTCCGCTCACTTCATATTATTACTAAAAACTATAACCATGTGCCATACGTTTCCCAAAAAAAACCGAATTATGCTGATGGCATTTCATGCAAACTGCTTTGCTATAATAAAACGTATAAATCTAAACCTTACTTCCTTTATTACCACCATTATTATTTTTTTTAACATTGGAAATGTTTATGCGCTCGTGTATGGGACAAAGTTACAAGGATTTCAACAGTTTCAGAGACACCAAAAATGTCGACGTCAGACGCCGATGACATCATTCTCCAGCTCGGGAATGTTGTTAATAATTTTTATTAGCGTTCAATAAGTTCGCGATGATCTCATACCAAACATTTGAATTATTCGTAATAAACTAATAAAACTGCGTAAGAAGAATAGACAACTCCTACAAGTGTAAGGAAATACGCATAGTCGTATTCGTATTACAAACAGGTACAAACTGATTGAATATGTATTGTCTTTTATTTCTTTAGTTTAATAGCTATTTGTGGTACCAGTGGCGTACCTATCTTTGGGAGGCGGAGGGAGCAATATGTCTTGAAGGCGCCTTAGGATATTTTAGGTCATAAAAATGTAATATTTCTTTCTACAGGAATTAAAGAGGCCACACCGCCACTATTTAAGAATATAGCTCAATCGGCGTTCCGTGAGTGAATAAAGAAAAATGTTATCCAGGAAAGGAAAAGTTTAGCTGACGAGGCGCAGCCGAGTGAGCTAATGTCCTTGAGTGGATAAAATCTCTTTATGAAACAATAGCTAGCAACCTAATTTAAAAGCACCATGATTTTCATTCTAAAATTCACGTCGTCAAGGAAAGTGTGAATAAAATGTTTATAGAAACAGTGTCGTCAAGGAAAGTGTGGATAAAATGTTTATAGCAACACTTTATCCACCCTTCACGTTAAAATGTTGCTTTGATAACTAGATTTGACACATTAAAATACCACTTTATGTGTAGAAATTGGAAAAAATATTAATTTACTCTCAGAGGTGTGATAGTTCCACAATTTCGAAGTCGTAACTGAGGTAAGTTTATATGTTTTATGTATTATATATGGCATTATCATTTCCAATGTATCCGATGGTTGCAAGGATTGCGAAATCTGTGAATTTTTTTTGTAAAACAAAATCAATTAAGCCTATAGAACAAACAGTCAAAACAATACATAATAGTTGTATACTTTACTTAATCGTGCAAAAGTATCCTAAAGTAACGACACAACCACACAAATTTCCAACGCCGACGTATTTTATACCGCATATTTTACACTCTTTTATGAACAGATACAAAGAAATGGATTAAAAACTTGAAGTAAATGCTGTGAAGTGTAAAACGTTTTACTTCTATGGATAAACATCATGACCTTTTTACTCCTAGCTGAATGTAGAAAAATCAGAATTAAAACGAGCAAGGGAACTATTTATGTTTACTCTATTATACTAACGTACCTACTTCATTTTCTCGGTGGTTTTCTCTAAAATGTTTTTATGTATCCTGAGGTTGCGGCGGTTTCTATTTAACTGAACGAAAATTATTATGTTCATTAATTAACAGGTCCAACGCAGTTTCGTTATGACAAACAGCTTTAACAAAAATACTGCTTGCATTCAAGTGAAAATTAATTGTATTAAATCAAAACGATCCTTGAAAATAACTAGCAACAGGAACATTTGGAAACATAAAATTTATAATTTGCGAAAACAAAAAATTACAAGTACGTAAAATACAAAGTAAAAGGATAACGTAAATGAAGTATAAGTGAAATAAAATTTAAAACAGCTATGTTAGATTCACTAGAAGGCTAGCTAAACAGCATATAGAGCGTAAATTAATTCTTGAAATAATAAAGAAAGCGATTTTTAACTGTGCACATAAATCTATATTAGGGTTTCCTTAAAACCATAGAATTTGGTTGTACAAAAAGACAAAAAAAAACGAAGTTATTTTCATACTGTGTTTTTTGTTTGCCTACTGGATGAGATTTAGGTTAGTGACTGTCAAGTTAAGTCATTAAAATTACCATATTAGAATTGTTTCTCACGCTGCACATGTGTAGAAATGTTGTATGATGCTATTTACTGCATTGCACATGCTCTTAGGTGTCGCATGGGCCAATGAATTCTCAACTTATTTATTAATTAATTGTGATTGTGAAGTTTAAAAAAATATTGCAAATATGTAGTCGTAGACAAAGTATAGTGCGCAACACATGTATTAACACTTATTTCCAATTATGTGGTTGCATATAAGCAATACAGGTTGTTCTGCACTTGTTATACAGTATCCTATTAATCTTCAAAATAATTAATGAACAATTTCATTTCAATGTAAGACTAAATAAACTACCACGCAAGTGATATATTAGTTAAACTATTTACAGTTTACCTTATACATAGATACATAATTCGTTAAAATACATTGAAAGTATTTTCCTGATTAATACTACTCTTTACAAATTTTGCCAGGGTCTTGACCTTGAACTTGGAAAAAAATTGTCTAATCTTACAAAAAATACTATAAAATACAGTGTGTCCCCCGGATGGAGTTGACAATAGGTATAATGGACCAAAAATTTTCGAATTGGATTTTCATATTTTGGGATTAATCCCTGCTCGGTCTGAAACTTATTTTTAGTTTACTTTCGATTTTTTTTAATCAAGTGGGCCTTTACAGTTGAGCAAAAACTCTTTTCGTTTCAGGTAAAGTACCTTTTCCGTTCACAGTACGCCAATGTGTTACTAAGAAAAGTTGTTCAGAATGAAAAGTTATGGCGTTACGCAAATTATCAGAATTTTTAATAAAGAATTACTTTTCGTCGTAAAATTAATAATAAAGATTTTTTTCCTATTGTCAAGTTCTATTATCAAAGTAGGCCGATCGTTCCGAAAATTTGCATAACGCCATAACTTTTCATTCTGAACAACTTTTCTTAGTAACACATTGGCGTATTGTGAACGGAAACAGTACTTTGCCTGAAATGAAATTGACAAATAATGAATTTTATCAAAGTAGGCCGATCGCTTTGAAAATTTGTATAACGCCATAACTTTTTGTGCTGAACAACTTTTCTCAGTAACACATTGGCGTACTGTGAACGGAAAAGGTAGTTTACCTGAAACGAAAAGAGTTTTTGTTCAACTGTGAAGGCCTACTTGATTTAAAAAAATCGAAAGTAAACTAAAAATAAGTTTCAGACCGAGCAGGGATTAATCCCAAAATATGAAAATCCAATTCGAAAATTTTTGGTAAATCATACCTATTGTCAACTCCATCCGGGGACACACATGTATTGAACTTTACTGATCAAAAATATCTATTTCTAATATACCTAATTACTACAACTATAGTAATTTAGTGAACTAAAAGATTATTTTCCTGGCGTGACACTCATTTTTGGCTACTGCCCTAGCTAATTCCTACAAACAGTTCATATAATTTAAAGATTTTAGTATTTTTGCAATTTAAAAGTGTAAGGTAAAATTGTCGCGGTCGTGGCTCAGTTGGCTCACTGTGCGTCTGATCATTGAGATAGCCCAGGTTCGATTCCCAAAACCACACATACCTACACCAAAAGCTCCCGACCGCTTCCCTCAGAAGGCAATGGCAAACCACCGAGGTATTTCTGCCTAGTAAGTCTTCTCTGAAGTAGAAGTGCAAGCACTTCCTAGGTTCGGAGCCTACGTTAAGCCGCAGATCCCATATGTCTGTAGGCCACTTGACACGCACACCACAGGCAAATGGAGAGAACACGGCAACGCCCTGTAAAGGGCACGCCACTCAAAAAAGAGAAGGTAAAATGACAAAACAAATCGATAAGATTTCTTTCTGAAAGGCATAAAGTTGTTAAAACTGCTTGTCATTTCTTGAACTACTAAATATTTCTTTTACTAACATACAGTAGAGCTAATATGAGAACCAGGAGGAAGGAAATTTGATTATAATCCGTAGTTTAGGTAGAGACAATAATCAACGAAAGTTCTGTGGAAAAAGTAAATCAAAAAAGGAAAAGAATATCTACTTATATATAGCCTAATCAAGACAAATATAACAAATAACGAAACCAGTAAACCAAATATTAATAATGCAAGACACAAGAAACAGAAATAGGTAAAAAAAATGAATGCAAAAAGCAGATTGCCAACAAAATTAATTGAATCTTTAAGCCGCAGTATACCAAGAACTATTACTAAAAAAGAATAGTAGCAAAAGCAGTAGTAACACAGATGGTGCTAATAGCAAGAGGTAAGGAGCTTAGTACGGCAATATGTTGATGAGTGATGACTGCCTCATATACAGGTTCAAATCCCTACAGTAGCGCGAAATTTTTCTAGCACCGCCATATGGACAAAGCAATCGGTGCCTTAATTAAAAAGAAGGCGCAGTAGCAGTGAGGATATCAGTGATGCAGTAATTTGAGGACTTACTTCGTGCCCTGCCCAGCGAGGTTCAAATCCTTACAGTACCGGAGAAATGTTCAGAAATTACTGAAGCTTGAATTCCGCTAGTTAGAAAGGTAATAGAAACACAGCAGATGCTGGCGTAGAAAATAAAATACAACAGTAGCAGTAAAAGGTGAAGATAAATGGAGATAAAAGAGATAAAAAAAACAAAGAAGCAACTTCTTAAAGAGTTTTTAAAGACCAACAGAAGAGATGAAATCAAACGCACACTTCATACAGAATAATCGCCGCTTTTATAGTATCAAATAAAAGCAAACAAACATTACGTCTGACGTTAGGCCTACCACTAGCAGATAAGTTCTTACATCTCACGCAATAGGCAATAATTAGTCTTAGTTAAAATAAGTCGGAAATTATTACCGATCAAGCTTTAATTAATAAAAAAAAAATTAATAAAAATTTAAAATAAACCATATGTGGTCTGAGCGAATAGAAACATTGAAAACAAAAATCTAACAACCAGAGCACTATACAGGGTGTATGAAAAAAGCCGAGAAATAGTAACATCATGAGAAACTACATCAAAAACTGAACAAGAAGCTTCAGGCATTTTGGCATCAAACTCATAGTTTCCACAATATCTTCGATTAAAGTTTCTTAAATTTGGCAACGTTGCTACAACTTTACTTTTTACCATTGTTACTATTTACAACTAAAAAATAATAAACTAAACTAAAAAACCAAATTTTTATTCAAAACTAGATAACAATTTATAATAACTGTTCAAAATGACCCCCTCCAACATCTCGACACATTCTCACTCGGCGAATGATGCCGTCATTCATGGTCTGTAACATATTATTTTCTCTTATTGTGGCGACTGCTTGCTGCATTCTTTCTATCAGCTGCTCTTCTCTGTTTATTTCTTCTTGGTAGACGTGCTCTTTTAAAGTTTCCCATAAGAAGAAGACAGCTTAAATCCGTACTTCTTGCACACCACTCTGCCGACCCACTTCGTTCAATCCATCTCTCAGAGAACTCCTCATTTAACCAGTTTCTTGTTTGAATTCCCCACTGAGCTGGTGCTCCATCCATTTGGAACCACATACTTCCTCTGGTTGCTAAAGGGATGTCTTCTAATAAATCCGGCAAGTTGTTAGTCAGAAACTCCACAAAATTGTTTGTAGTTAAACGTTGGGGTAAAATATTAAATATGTGGTCCTATTAATGTAGTATGAAGAATTCCGGCTCAAACGTTTACACTAAATCGCACCTGATGATGGGTTTGATAAATAGCATGGGTTCTCGTCACTCTATTGGTGCCGTTGCGAGTAAAAGTGGGTTCATCCGTCCAAAACACAACAAAATAATGAAACAAACGGACAATTTTCGAAATTATTAAAACAGACAAGCAATTGCTGACAAGTCAAAATGACAGGAAAGCAATGTTGATCTAAATAAAAACAGTGCAGCGTTGCAAAACCTTTTAAAGCTTTCAGAAGCAAAGAATTTGCTTTAATTGAAAACACATTACAGCCAAACTCCAAGCAAAAAATGCTAAAATACTAACTGGTTGTGTTTCCTGTTGCCTAAACTATGACCAGTCATTGTCGTTTAATAATAATTCGCCCTATTAAAAAAATTAGTATCCTACTTAAGACTATCAATTACTCGATAACTAGAGGGTTACCAGCAAAATGGGACTAGAGTTTTTTGTTTACTTCTTAATGCTGCTTCCCATGGTGTGCCTATTTGTCGGCTTTTTTCATACACCCTGTATGTATTTTCAAACACTAAGTTTTCTCCCTAACATAAGATATCTTTGACAGAATAAGTAGTCTGAAACCTCTAAACTTTCGTTTGCACTTTTTTTTAGCCAAATGCGTCTCTTCCAAAATTTTGCCGCGTCTAACTTTTGTGTATTCGTTTAGTTATTGGGCGAGAGCTGGGCTTGGCGATGTAATAGATCTCAATGAAAATCGACTCCTATGATGGTCATTAGCACCATCCGACTAGAATTTTGCCATAGCCGCGATCCTTTGGTTTACGCCATTCAAGCCGGTAGTTACCGACCTATTTGATTTTAAGTATATTATGGTTTTAAGAATTTAAGACTGAGGAGAAGGAGTAAGAGTTACAAAACATCACAGATGTCTGCGAGGAAAAGGATCGAAAATATTACAGGAACAGTAACCACTACTTCAAATGAACATCGGATAAAAAAAATTAAAAAGAAGGTTATTTGTACTTGTAAGTTCTTTATTAAGTTTTACATATATTGTTGTGTATTTTGAGCATAACACATTTTATATAACATTAATACATTCATACAAGTAACACAAACAATTTATACAAATTATGAATATTTTTGTTAACACAATTTTACACACACCAAGTATATAAAAATGAATACCAAGTTGATTTCTGATGTAAAATCATTTTATTAATTGTTTATGATTTATTAATACAAATTAAATACTATAAAGTAAATATTAACAACAAATAAGTTATAAAAACGATATTTAAAGTTGACAATGAAGGATACAGATTCAAATATCCAGATTTTTATTTCAATTTACAGTACAAAGCTGATTTTTCTCGATGAAGTAGTATTTTGGAACATTTAGATCAGTTTGTTGTGCTAGAAATAATGATTAAAGTTAAAATCATAACGTATTATGTAAAAAAGGTAAATTTCAAGGACAAATGTATGTAAGAAATAGAAAGTTATAAATTTCTTATTCTAAAAGGTTGAGACAAAGTATAAGACATAACTAAGATGTTTTAGAGCATATGAGATTTAATTTTGTCAATAATTTAAATGTTAAAAGCAATAATTATTAAAATTATTAATAAAAATGTAAATTTTAATAAACGTCAAATTTCAAATGCAATTATCAGCTAAGCGGATGAAAATAGAGAAAAGTGATAAGAGACAAAATCTCATTATTTTATCATAATTAGTATAATTGAATAGTTTTTAGTTTACTTATTAATAATTTTGAAAAATAGGTAAATTCAAGTAGGGTTTTAAACCAAGAACGGAGTTAAAACAATTTTCTTTAAAGATAATATTAAATAGGATTAGTTTAAATAAAAAATTAAATTAAAAGTAAATGTTAGTTAGTATAAGTATTTTTCATTTAGTTAATAATAAATTTTGATTAATAATTAAGCGTAATTAGGTAGTTAAAGTTAAAGATGGTTTGAAAATTGGCTAAATTTATTTATTTTACTTGGTTTTAACAAAAGAAATTACAGTCAGTTGCTCGTAAAAATCCATTGGGGATGCACGTATTTGAAACGCTCCAATTTTGTTATTATGACGTAGTAGCGTTCTTTTGTTTGTTCTAGAAGAATTAAAAACATTTGAATGTCGGGTAGCAACGAGATGTTTTGAAACGAATATCACGTGTTTTAAGAATGATTTAAATTAAAAGTGTTAAAATAATTGAATTAAAATAAAACAAAACCAATTAAAATAAATAATAACAAAGTATAAGTGAAAATTATTAATAATAAATAGTTGTAAAGAAATTTTGAATAGTGTTATAATAATAATAATATTTACATTTATGTAAACGTCAATAATTAAACCAAGTGGGTTGTTTAATTTGTTTAATGTGAATTTTCTTCGTTAAAATAAATTATTTAAATTGTTATTTTTGAATAAAACATCGTTTTATTTAACTACGAATTTGAAGGGTGATCCGTAACATAAAACGAGGACCCTGAAAAGGAAAATAAGTTATTAAACAGTGAAAAAAAGTTATTAATAAGCAAAAGACAATTTCATTCAAAGACTTACCATTGGAAGTGTTGGAATTGGAATTCATGGGCTTCAACGCAGAACAGCTGGTTATGAATGCAGCGATGTCAGACTTCAAGATTCACAAAACTGTCCCGAAATTATGAGAAGACACCAGATAAGTGGATTAAAATAATTTTATTTTTCTTTAATTTGTTTTTGATTGTTGTAATTGTTATTAAAGTAATTTATAAAGTCTGTTTAAATTTTGAAAATTGTTATGAAGTAATTGTTAATTCGAAACTTAATGAATTATTATTGTGAACGTATGATTTTAAATTTATTTACTATTCAACTATCTAAAAATAATTTGTCAACATTAAATTATTGCAATCTTTTGAATCCTAACTACAGCTAGAACCCATGTAAAAGAAAAAAAACTTTGAATTGAGCTTGTAATCGATTATTGTTTGGTATTTGATTTTATGTATTTACACATGCATCTATGTTCACAACACAACATATATTTTGGCTGGCCCAACGTGTAACAAGTTCAAGAATTAGTTTTTAAAAATGTTTTGTAATTATTAGAATTACACTACAATATATTAAATAAAATACAACAAAAAGTAAAACCATGCAGTAAAAAATCAGTATACATTACTCTGAATATAAAAATAGTTTATCAATTCTGTAGCTGACTGAAAAAAGTGCTGTATCAAAAATTTTTTAATTTTTTTTGTGGAAGACATGTTATGTCAGATAGTAATTTATTAAAACAACCAAGATCATAACAATTGATGCTATTTTAACTGGAATCGAGTCTGAGGTTCTCTATCCTGATGTAACTACCACCTCTGATAGGATATATGCATGGCTGGGAATGCTGGGATGGATCGATAGAAAGTTCTGATTGTGATTTTTTTAACTAAATGATTTACATATGTAGAACAATTATAACGATAAAATGCCCAATTGTATAACTATACTCGAACTTGACGAAAACCTAGCATAGCTCTAACTGCTTTGCATAGCGATTAGAATGAAACCAGTGACCTCAGCGCATTAAAAATAATTCATAACAGAACAATTAAAGAATGATAAGCAGAGACTGGAAAAAAAGCACCAAAAAATCAGAAAATATGTATGCCAATATTCACTGAAAATTATTAAAATATGTATGCACATTTAAATTGTCATTAATCAATGATCTCGCCTATTAAATAAACAAACAAACTACATACGAAATAAAAATTCTTATTTGTTTATTTATCTTTTTTTGTTATAAACAAAAATCAAACATAATTTTTAGATATACAGGGTGAGTTACTAAGGCGTACTCGGAAGATAGCTCCTTAACTATTAATTTTAGAAAAAAATATTTTAGATAAAAGTTGCAGCATATCACGTGGGTCATATTATTTTTAAATATACAGGGTGTCTCAGTTGTTTAAGGTGATGCATGACTTTTTAATTTTAAACGAAAATCTTATGTCGAATTTTTTTTATACTAAGAAGAAAACTACTTCAGAATGTCGGAATAATAAACCAACTAAAAGATGAAAACGGAAATATAACATATGATAGAGGCGAGATGATAGGCATAACGAAAAGATTCTATCAAAAATTATACTGTTCCAATATAAGAATACGCGATGACCAAGGACGGACAAACAGAGAAATAATAAATGTTGGGTCCGAGGAAATCCCAGAAATAGAAATTGACGAAAATAAGAATACGATAAAACAGGCGAAGAACAACAGAGCGCCGGGAGACGACGGAGTAATTCCTGAACTTCTAAAGTATGGTGGGGATCAATTACTGAAAGCCCTAAAAACACAACTGAACAAATGCATACAAGAAAGTAAAATACCGGTGGACTGGAATAATGCCTCAGTAATACTAATACACAAAAAAGGCGATAAGGCCAACCTAGAAAACTACAGGCCAATAAGCCTACTATGTCAAACTTATAAATTATTATTATCTAGAGTAATAGCAAACAGACTATGGGCAATATTAGAATCTCTCGACAAATGCAGAGTGGAAACGAGATACACAGAACTCATAAAAAACATTTACAAACAAGTAACATGTATCATAAAAATACAAAATGTAACAAACCCGATACATATACAAAAAGGCGTTAGACAAGGGGACACAATTTCCCCGCAGCTGTTCATACTGGCTATGGAGGATATTTTCAAAAAACAAAATTGGAAAAAGAAAGGAATATCCATAGAAGGAAAATATCTGAGTAACTTGAGATACGCAGATGATGTGATACTAACTGCAAATACTGCTGAAGAACTGGGAGAAATGCTGATAGAATTAAAACAAAAGTCAGAAGAAGTAGGCCCAACACTGAATCTGACTAAAACTAAAATTATGAGAAGATCACATGAGGAAACATAAAATAATATAACTATTAATGGAAAAATAATAGAAGTGGTAGACCAGTACATATATCTATGACAAACCATAAAAATTGGGAAAGAGATGCAAACAGCAGATATCCATTCGGCAAGCTCAGCTATATTCTACAAAGTAAAAACAAACTCATCAACAATAGTACTGGAACAATGCGTGATTCCAGTTCTAGTATACGGTACGGAAACATGGGCTTTTACAGCAAAAACTCACCGAAAATTTCAAGTCACACAGCGACATATGGAAAGGGCAATTCTTGGCTACACCCTACGGGACAGAAAAACTATAGAATGGATAAGATAAAAAACTGGAATGGAAGATATAGTGAGCACAATGGCAAGGAATAAGTGGAGATGGGCAGGCCATGTCGCCCGGATGGAAATAAACAGATGGACCAGAATAACTACCGAATGGAAACTGTGGGGCGAACGGCGAAGTGTGGTGCGACCGTTTACGAGATGGATCAATGACTTAGAGAAACCCGTGGGAAAAAGGTGGATGGCGTTAACACGTAACTGAGACGATTGGAAGCCAGCTTAGAGAGAGAGAGAGAGAGACTTTCCTATACCCAACTTTAACCGTTTTCGAGAAAAAAATAATAATTTTACGAAATTTTGAAAAAAAATTACTAATTCCTGCTTTTAACAGCTTCAGACTCTCTAATAATGCCAACATATGATATTAACTTTAAATAATAATTTAGAATACAATTATCCATTAAATAATTTTAAAAAATAAAGATTACTCCAAAATGGGATGCAGATTTAATAAATTATAAAAAATTGTTATAGTAGTTAAATTAGATGTTAAGTGTTGTTTGTATAAATTGATTATTGTTTTAATGTTATTGTATTATAATATTATTGTTGTATATTATTGTATTGTATTTAGCTAGAAATATTATTGTTATGGTGATAAATGAATGCATGAATGTGTTTTAATATGAATGTTTATCATGGGTAAACGGATTTGAAAGAACCTGGGAGACAGGAAAACAAGAAAAACAAAATTATAAACAAGAAGTTGAATTGATAGTGGAAGGATGCACATATAGTTGCTCCTGAAAATTAATTTAAATTTAATTCAAATTTAAATTTAAATGATCAGAACCAACCTTAAAAATTATTATTTAATAAAATATTGAGATAAAAGAAGATTAAATATAAAATAATATTGAACTACAAGTAAACTACAAGTGGAATTGGATTGTAATTGGTATCAGGGTTGAATTAAATTGATATCAGATTAAGCTACAAGTGGAATTAGATTGTAATTGGAAACGGGCTTGAAGTAAACTGAAATCAGATTGAATTGCAATTGGAATTGAAGTTGGAGTTATCAGGGTGAATTACAAATCAGCTGAAAGTGGACTTGGATTTGACTCAAAGTGAATAGAAGGTCAAATTAACGAAAAATGTAACGAATTCAAATCAAAGTATAAGTGTGAGTGTTTAAATTTAATTTAATTTTAAAAAATAGTATAAGTTAGGACATTTTAGGGCATAAATTTTGTAATAAACCTGTATCTTGAAAGTTTATAAGTAATTTTTATTTTGTCTTTTTGAAATATTTAACGAACCCGGAGAACAACCTTGAGACAAGAGTATGTCAGTTAATTAAAACATAAAACATAATTTGAAATACAAAATATAAGCTGGGGCACATTTGTAATAATTTTACAATCAACGTGAGTAATCATATATTTTTGGGGAAGTAAAACAATTTTGGGGTGAATATTGTGGGATCCATAAAGAGTTTATAGGTTCACACATATCAATATATTTATGAAGATAAGAAGCAAGGTAGGTCCAAGCACTGAGCCTTTAGGTACTCTACCACATTGTTGAAAGCTCGTTTCCAATGGTTTTAGATTTTGGCTAACAGTAATTTGACTTAGCTATTTTGTTTAGATTGTTTAGATGATATCCCAGTTCCACATAAAATCTGAATTTTTGCACCTGCTTACACTTATTGTTAATTAATTACACAGATCTCTTGCCTACTGTATTACATATCTGATTTGCGATTAGAAAGACACAGGTTCGTATCCTAATCATAGTCGTGTTTCGAGTAATTAAGCTGCAAAGCCTCTTACGCAAATTAAGTTAAGCCAGATGGTCAACGAGCTCAGCAATTAATGCCTCAAAACACTCATACATACATATTAATACTTCACCCGATGACGAACCATTTTAAGTAATAGGTTTTACTAAAAAAAATTCCTGAAAATGTTATTCCCTGTAAATGATCGAACAAACACTAGCCTAGCGTATAAAAATACGCATTCTAGTGTAAGTGTTTTAAGAAAACTACGAATTTGGCAATAATAATTTATTAACTCTGTTGGTGTACACCAAAACATTATTCCACCATAATACCAGAAAAAACTTACTTCTAATATAATACATTCGTAAACAGATATATAAAGTTAAATAAAAGCAATTCTTTTTCAAAATTCTCCACCTTTAAAAACCTCATCTTGATTCACACACAATCGAATGCCAATCTTATTTATTTGTAAGCTGAAAGGAGTAAACTTTTCAGTAACGAAGTATATGTATTTGGATTTAAAGTAAATAGGGCAATAAAATTCTTTATGGAGCATATCACCGTTAAACATTCGTTCCTGCATAATACGTTACTTAAAGCGTTATACGCTGCTTTTCTGCCGTTTATCAGATCATTCTTCAAAATTGACGATTTTATAGGTACAGTAATAAAAAATTATTATTTTACCATATACCGAGCGGAGAGTTTCAAAACGGAACATAGCCAAATTGCATTTGAAACTACGTTTGTGTACACTGTACACTGTTGCTCCCCATTTTAACCTTCATAAATGGTAGTAGTATCAATATATAGAGAAAAATAGTGCCCATAAGATGCAGCTAGAATTAACTTGGAAATATGATTTTTAACTAAAATAAATTATTATAAAAATCACAATTTTGCTAAAATAGGTATAGCCATGGCTTCTCAGATTTTTCAATTGTCGGTTGCTGTTCTTCAAATAATTCTTAACTGTCAATTGAAAAGTCTACTTATTCGATTGAAGAAAAGGTTTTTATAATTAAGGTTAAAAAACAAAAGCAACAGACAAAGGACGGGAGTGCAACGGTGAGGAACTAAAACGAGTGCTGAAAAGGAATGAAAGGATATCCTGGAATAGGCAATTACTACAAAGTCGTTTACTTAGTATCACAGATGATACTCAGTATTTAGTATACTGAATATACAACACCTTATGAAGTTTTCTTGGTTTAATTGAATTATGATTTTGTTAAAAAATAGTTTTTGGTGGGCCCCTGTAATCTTGGTGATACCTTAATGCCAGTAGACAACCTCTAGACTCTAGATTTATAAGGCAGTACGGCATTATAATTGAAATTTTAAAACTATTTGCCACGAAGGACATAATAGTATTAAAAGATGCAACAGCACTGAATCAATTCAAGCTAGTTTTTTCAACATTCCCATGATATGTGATATGTTTCTTAGAACATCGCATGTCTTGGGCATTAACCTCACCCACCTATTCAACATTTAAGTCCGTTGGTCCTAAACGAATCCCAAGTGTTACAGAAAGTTGTACATGCTTATCTACAAATAATAATGCCAAATCTGATTCAAACCAGTTTAATTGGATATACATTACATAAAATTCGAATCATTGTTTTGGATTTATTCGCATTTTCAGTCAAATTAATTTAGCTGAGTTGTGGATGTTAAAGGTTTTTCAACGTAATTTTACTGAAAAGCTAATCATGTCTTAGATTTCACTAAAGGATTCAGCTGCACAATGCACCATCTGTGAATGTTTTCCGTGTTCCATCAGAAAAGGTCACACCGTTTAAAAACTAATTTGCGTAACTGCGTTAACTTATTACTTGCATTTAACTACTGAAAAAAATTATGTCATCGGACTGCCCAGATAAGAAAAATTCATATCTTTCAGTGATTTTCAACCTTCGTTGATTGTAAACCTCAAAAAAAGTGCAGATGTTCTCCTAAATGTGGTTAACCTTCGCGGCACCGGGCGGGGTACAAATGTACCCCACGGGTAGTTTTTATGGTGTAATTCTGAAAATTTGACATCTTATACCGTCATTTTTTAATTTATCCTTGCATAGGTACACAGCAACAATATTGCATATTTAGATTACAAAAAAAATCTAGAAATCTTCTGGTAAAAATTAAAATCTGTCTTGCGGTGCATTCGTAGCATGCTATTTTTGAGGCACCCGACTGCAGTTTGTCGTATGAATTAATTTTTCTCGAAGGTGTTCGGGCAATGTTGACATGTGCGTTGGCATGATAGTCAACAGGCAAGTAGTCAGATGACTTTAAGCCACATCTACAATATCAGTCGGTCGGTTCAGTGCAGTTTTATTATGGGGTACAAATGTACCCCGCGTGGTACTCCGTGTAACTTTTTTGACGTAGTGCCGCGAAGGTTAATTATAGGTTTCATTTGCGGAAACGACTCTTCCCAAGTTACTCATCTAAAGTTTGTTCGAGTTTAACCAAATTCTTACAACTTATGAAATCCCATTGGTGGAAAGTCCTCAGAGTACTATAGACAACAAAGTTTAATTTGTAGTGCAAGGTTAATCTGGGAAGTTCATGGAAACTGAAAACTTTTTGTTTGGTTACGAAACTATTTCAACAATAAAAAGGGGAGAAAATAAAAAATACGTACATCGTTTATATATTCCTAAAATGCCTAGGTTTATAGAACACCAGATGGTGAATAAGGGATATTCTTTGAATATCTGTTAACAGAACTGCTGAGTTGAATTTGGATGTTGTACTATCTGCTAATAAAATCGGACTAAGGAACACTTAAGTTAGAAAACTTTCCACCGAACTGTAATATTAAGTTATAAATCTGAAGAACTCTCAGAAAAAATCGAACACTTGACGCTCAATGCGTTCAAGGCGCAGATGTTTTGATAACAGAACATTACATAAATTTTACAATTTGTTGTCGTCTGCAGACTGGTATAGAATTTTCGAGGGTAGAGATTTAACGAAAAAAAAGCTTAATGCGTTTTATGATGTCTTTCCGGATATTTCTAAGTCGCATTTTTTCAACTGCCGTTAAAATATAATTCCAGCTAAAAACATTGTGTCGTGATCTATCTTAGATCATTATTTCGGCGAATCTAAGATTTACATCTTTATTTAAAGCAAGCATAAATAGTCTTACCTGTTTTTCAGTTTATACAACACCAGCACCTTCTACTGAAAGGCACACAAAAGGAAGTAATCTAAGGACCAACTGAACAGTTTACAAATAGGAGAAATTTTTAACATTTTTTTGTGACAACCCATTTCGAAAATTAAGACAGGCGTAAATTAACGTAAAATAAAGTTGAAAATACACGGGAAAATTTTGAAGTTGAAACGGTTACTTTGATGTGCAAAGGGCCAACTTGTTATATAAAACTTTGTAAATTCATATAATCTATGCAATTTCTTTATAGGACTTGGCTTGACGTTACTATCATAACTATCAAATTCATGAAAAATCAAAAGTGTTCTTTAAAAACAAAAACAGAATAGCACAAATAGCAGTACCATTCCATTTTATTCCTTCCAAATCATGAATTTTTTACACGAACTTCTAAAAGAGGGAAAGAACAACTTAAGATCCTAAAGGTCTCAAATTAACTCTAGTTGAACTACCTAGCGACGAAATCATTTCAGATTTTCAAACACGGCATTAGATGAAATTTTTATAACAGTTTCTGGAGAGAAAGAATGGGCCAAAAATGAGAGACAAGGAAAATAGGGAAAAAACAACCCTAAGAGTTAAGACATTTAGAAAAGGCTATTAGATATATCTTTTGTTTTAGCTTCGCTTCAAAAGGGAATACGAGAATCTTTATATCGTTCATACAATCAAACAGGCCTTTAGAATTAAATGAACTTAAACAGAATAGAATATTAAAATTGAAGAATAAGACAATTATTCCAACTAAGTTGGTAATGAACGTAAAACGAATAATTAGACCATGAATTTTAGATGCATTCACTGATAACTGATACAAGACAAGACAGCGTATGTGTATTATTTTATGTTGTTCAAACCAAAATTTTTTATTCAATTTAAATAATAAGAATACTTGCTCCCTTACTAAAAGCAACCTCCGTTTTTCTTGCATATAAAACTATTTTTCTAGGTATCAGAAATTGAATGGGATTTCTGTTTAAGTGTTTCGTGTTTCCTTTCTTACATAATTTTTTTTTGACATGTTACTATAGATATTTTAAGCTATTCTTCATCAATGTGTTCAGAAACTTTCAATCTATTATTTCTCGCTTTGTCTTGGTCTGGTTCGCTTATCTTCCCTCTGCCTCTAAAAAACATCGACACCATTTTGAAAAGAAGCGTGTCAGTATCTATATAACAATTATACGTACAAGAACAACGTAACTATCAATGTCTTTATATTATTTCAATATGTTTTGTTTTACACTAACTGAATATAGTAAAGAAGACGATTACTTTGATTCAATGGAAATCAATGGCAATGAGTCTCTCCCTTAGAAACTAATATATTAGCTTTTTATACAGTACTTGATTAACCCTTTCCTTCACAGACTACGTATTCTTTTTGATATTGCGGATGTGTAAGAAAGATTTTGAAATTTACAGTTGTATTCGAAAATCTGGTGAAGATTATAACACTAAACCTCTACTTTTCGGATTCAAGATATTATAAATCAAAATTACTACAAACACCTAAAGTGAATTAAATAAAACTTAGCGACAATGTCGGTTTCATATATTGCTTTTGTTACCCATACCAACACAGACAAAGCCATGCGTGTCGGTAATGTGTAAACTAATTAACTATTTTACAAGGTAATGTTCATTAGCGCCGAAGGGCGTGCTAAACAAAATAGAGCCGGTTTAAATAATTCCACCCTCAACTTTTTAATTCGGTTCGTATGCGAAACAAACAATTAACGTTCAAGCCTCCAATAAAACGCAAGATATTCTAATTTAAACATTTAATTGCATCGATATCCTTCCGTTTCAGTCACCTAGCGGTAAACCGAAAGCAACCGTATTTTAATGTCGTGTCTGAAATCCCTAGAGTTTGGCGTACCTGCAATGCAGTTCTATATCCGGCACGGAGCGGGTGCTGTTTTCCTCGAGGCACAAAGATCCGTCCTCTTCGCTGTCGGAAAACACAGATAGCTGGGGATGATGCGAAGATACCAAAAACGTTGTGCATTCTTGCCGCATCAGGACCGGCTTTGAGCAGTTTGCTGGCGAGGACGCCGTCGTCAACGGCGGGCCACCCACTAAAAGGCTCGCCGTTTCGTCCTGACTGCTCATGCTACTGAAAGGCCTATCGCTCACTCAACCCTGAAACAAAAATCCTGTATTAACTACTTACTTTACAACTTCAGCTTGAAAGTAGTCCTTGTAATAAAGACAAAAACAATAAAATAAAATCTTTCAGAGAGGTCAATTTTATCACAAAGTACTTGAAATGGGCACTTCCTGTCCCTAGTTTACTGCTTTCTTTATTAAACAATATTGCTTGCCCTATAAAAGGTATTGGAATTTTTATACAGCCAATTGTAGAATTTGTATAAAATCAGTTTTAGTACCAATACCAAAACCAATAACCAGTTAAATTATATTTATGACGAACCTTTTATATTATCATAAAAATATTTTAAAAGTTTTACTAAGTTTTATAAATACGAATTTAATTTTTTAATTCTACAAGATATAACATATTATTATGAAAGGAGAAAGAAGGAACACAAGTATCCAAACAAGAAAAGTGCATCGCCTTACCAGAGTGAAGAAGTTAAATGCAGGAAAGTAAAGCAACTCTTAGCAGAAAATTAGAAGAATAAGAAGAAAAAGTAACAGAAGAGTAACAAAACAAATAGAGAAATTTCTTAGCAAAAGTGAACAATAAGAACAAAATACATAGTAATACATTAATAAATCTGGCAGTAACGGCAAGTATAGGGGCTGCTAATACGTAATGCGACAATTTGTACAAAGACAATACAGTAAGCTCCAATTTCCTCTGTGGCATTGTTGTAAGCCCATTATAACATACCTGTAGTTAATCCATTCCCAACTCCAGTAAATGAGAATTTAATTATGCTTGTTGTTCTGTACTGAGTTACTCATTGCCATTACATCACTAGGTCAGTTGTGCTATAAACAGATCAATATGTAGGTGAATAACTTAGATATTTTAGAATAAGAGAACCAACACTTGCTTCATACTTTTCATTGTGAGCACTTAATTCAAGTAAATATATGTAAAAGTAATGTATTCGATGAAGTTAAATTCACTCTTCTTCTCTTTTCCTTTTTTCATAACTATCAGCCCCTTTACACTATTTTAAATCTTTATTTGCTTATAACTTAAAATAGGATATGTTTAGTCTTAATGAAGTATTAAACTAATGTTCAAATCCTTTTAATTATATTCTTTGGATTTCGATGACAATTACGAAATTTCGATTAAGGAATATTCAGAAACAAAAATTGGCCATTTAATCCTAGAACAGTACATTATGTATGATTTAAAGGCAATTTTCAGGAACCCATTCTTAATAAAAGCTTTTATAGCCGCAAATTGACAATTTAGTGGTTTATTTTGAAATTTAAAGTCACGTAAGCACGAACACACTACTAACAGTTCGAATAGAAACTTAATATACAAGTACATTTAAAAATTCCTATGATATTTGAATGACATAAATGATTTGATGATTTGTTCATTTTCTAAATTAGTTTGGAAACACTTTTTGTTCTTTTGTACAAAATGTAACTTTTTTTCCAAATATTGAAATTAACCACCGCATGCTACTTACATTTTTATATCGAATTCTGTTTATTAAGTCTATGTAAAATCTCCTCTAAAACTTCAACATTGCTTTCCTGTGATTATATTAACGCTGTGACTTCTCTAAAAGCTCATTTCCGGTAAGTGGTTTAATCAATCCCCGAAAACTGCCAGTTTCACCCTTGTGGTACTTTATGCAACTCTGGTTAATCAGTGAAGAGCAAACGCACCATTTTGTTTACGGGTTCGCTTATTCCTCTTGTTTACTCGATATAAACAGATGACATTGTATAGCTCGACTAACGTTAATTTGCACACAAATGCATTATCTCGGGTACATGCCAGCTTGTTTTCCTAAATACGAAATTCTTTCGATTTGCTGAACACTTAAGATAATGATAATTGCAAACTATCTTTTAATATGTAAGGTAAGGTAAAGGTATCGGCACTAACGCCCCATGAGAGAGCCTTCAACAATCGCCTACCTCCAATATTTTCAGTGACTGGGTACAATAATAAAGTAGTTTTGGAAAAGTTGAAGTTGGAAGCGTTCATCGAAAATCATTAAAATCTAAAAAAATCGATTTTTATAAACCGCTTGCGCTTACAATTTTAAATGTGATATGTTAGATTTAACGTTGATTCGTTCCCCACAGTGAAGCAGGGTAATCAGATATAGGGATAAATAGTATCTCGCTTCGACTTAAATTAATAGTAAAAAGTAGGAGTAGATGTAAATTAAAACAATAAAAGACAGACGGAAAATACTGGCCCAACATTTAACTCGTAGAAAACCAGAGTATGAACTCGAATAGTCTACCATGGGGATCGAATCCCTGAAATCACAACCAAATTAAAATAGATGTGGGTGTAAACTGTAAAAACCAGGTTTTCTAATTAGGTAACAAAAATTAGTTTCTTCAATATTCAGTTATTGTTTTGTTTACTGTTTCTAAGTTTAAAAAATAATTAACATCATTTTTTAATTCATTTATAATAATGTTGGTAAAACAATACTGACACAAAAAATAACTATTTTATATTATTTGCGTGACATAAGTACAATAACTTTTCAAGATTTTCTGGAGTAAAAACTTAGTTTTAGGTTTTTTGGGCGAAAAAAAGTAAAATATGTTTGAAAACAATAAAACAGATCTATTTCTAGGTTTTTTTAGGCGAAAAAAAGAGTAAAATAGTTTCGAAAACTACGAAATATATATTTTAGGTAAAATAAAATTTGGTAAAACGATTGCTATTTGGACGAAACAGATTTAGTCATAAAATAATCTTAAAAACCTTAAGAAATAAAAAAAGGTATTTTACCTAGAATCCGGGCTTTACTTATAACTTATAACATGTTCTCATTCGGTATATCATAAAACGAAACGAGTATAATCTCCACGGCAATTTTATTGATAATAATTTATTTTCACATGATGCACAAAAGTCCATCCCCACCAATGAAATGCCAGTATAATATATACCGGGTGTCAACGAAACCTGGGGCACCCCCATAATTTTTTTATTTTTTAAGATATCTAAATAAAATTTAGTATATGTAATATACTCTTTAAATGGCATTTGTTGACATAGAAAACAAATTTCTGTCACTTCCGGTTTCGCCGGAATTGACATCAACTTTGTCATTTTAAATGGAACACCCCGTATATTTATACATTTTTGGAATCTCCATTCAATTTTACGTATGGTAGTATCAAGTTTGAAACATTTTGATGACAAAATAAATACTTGCAGAAAAGTTCATTTATCAATCTAGGATGCCATGACTTGCGTAAAATGGAAGTCAGGGTGCTACGACACCCAAAACAAATTATTTTAGCACTTCAACTGTGGCAAGTCTGTCTTTTTTTTTGTGCATTTCATTTGTTTTACTTGTTTTGAAACCCAGTATCTAGATTTAAATGTCCAAAATACGGTTTTTTTGAACGGAGAGTGTTATTCCGGATTAACTTTTCATTTTAATCCCGCGTTATTGGTATCAATAAAATCCTTGAAAAACGCTCCTTTTTAATATCCTAGTGTCCCACCCTAGTGCCATTTGAAAAAATAGAGTTATTCTCGAAAAAGCATTTTTGCCAACTTTAGGCCATTCTAATACAGCCAAGTAAAATAGTTAAAGTTCTAAAACAATTTGTCTCGAGTGTTGGGGCACCTTGACTTTCATTTTGCGTAAGTCATGGCACTCTAGATTAATTTCTGCAAAAATTTACTTTGTCATCAAAATGTCTCGAACTTGATACTAACATACGTAAAATTGAATGGAGATTCCAAAAATGTATAAATATACAGGGTATTCCATTTAAAATAACAAAGTTGTTGTCAATTCCGGCTAAACCGGAAGTGAGAGAAAGTTGTTTCCTATGTCAACAAATGCCATTTAAAGAGTATATTACATATACCAAATTTCATTTAGATACCTTAATAAATAAAAAATTTATGGGGTGCCCCAGGTTTCGTTGACACCCGGTATATATACAGGGTGTATTTGAAGTGACCGTATTCCTTTTAGGAGGTGTTAGTATAGGTCATTTGTAATCGATTTGACCCTATAATGTATTATCCAAAGCCTACTGGTTTTCGAGATATTTTAATTTTTGTGTTTTTCCAGAAATGCACCATATTTTAGTACTAATATTGAAAACAAAACAAATTAGTAGCAATTATTGCCAATGTTTCGATTGTTATCGTTAGTTTAGATTCTGTTGTTAACTGTAAATCAGAAATTATATTAGTTAGTTTGATAAGAAAGAATTGCCAGAGCTTAAATCCACAGTTACTGGAAGAGAAATCAAAGAACTCGAAGATCTATCCTAATTTATTCCAAAAATTTGATAACACATTAAACGTGCAAATTATTTGAAAAACTTCTCTATTTTATTATCTTTCAAATGAGGTATAGTTTTTTAAGAAATACCTCATAGTTCCAAAGATATCGTAGAAACATTAAACGCGAGTGTTGCGAATTCATATTCTACCTACTATTTTTAAAGTAAGCCAATAAATTAAACTTGGCAAGTAAATTAAACACGATTTAAAAAAATATTTTATTAATAGGTTTTTACAAATTATTTCCAAATTGAGCACCTCTGTTTCTGATGCAGGCTCGAGCTCGTTTTATTACCTCACTCTTGGTCGGTTTGTTGGTGATATTATTTTGTATAATAACTGCAGCTTCTTGGATTTTGTTTACTAGCTGCTCCCTTGTATTTATTTGCACCGCGTAAACTATTGATTTAAAATGTCCCCAAACATAAAAATCAAGAGGTGTTAGATCAGGGCTCCTTGCGGGCCACGATATTGGTCCGCTCCTTCCAATCCAACGATTTGGAAACCACTGATTTAACAACTCCCGCAAACGTAGAGAGTAGTGCGCGGGACACCGTCGTGCTGAAATATCATTGAGCGTCGGTTAGCAAGCGGTACGTCGTCTAGCATTTCAAATAAATTGTTAAGAAGAAGCTCTTCGTATGCTGCACCATTCAGGTTATCAGGTAAAAAATGAGGCCCTAATAAATTATTTCAAATAATTCCCATCCAAACGTTAACGCTAAATTTTCTCTGAAAGCTTGTGTCCCTGGTTAAATGGGGATTTTCTTCTGCCCAATGATGTAAGTTATGTAAATTTGTAACACCTTCACGATTAAATTTTGATTCATTGTCCACCAAATTCTCGATAAAAAAGTTCTGTCTTGGGCATTTTTATTTAAAATGTACCTACAGAATTCAATCCTTCGTCCCAGATCCCCATGTTCTAGTCCTTAGACTGTAGTGTAATGATATGGGTGGTGTCCTGATTTATGAAGAACTGACCAAACTTTTGAATGTGACACACCCAAGTGACGAGTTACCTCTCTTGTACTGCGTGAAGGATCTTCGTGAAAACTATTCAAGATTTCTTCCTCTACATTAACATTAACTCTTGCACCTGCAGCTTCATGTGCAACACGTACAACACTACCCGTTTCGGAGATTCGTCGGAAGGTAGTGGAAAACACGGATACATGCGGAACGCGACTATTTGGAAAACGACGCTGATATTCCCGTTGCGCTTCTGCAGCATTTCCGTGGCAAAATCCGTAAATAAAAAGAATATTGGCATATTCTCTATTTGAAAACGCCATTTTCACATTCAAAAATTCATAAACTTGTTGAAGCACTTTAACAAGGTTTATTTCTTGTCAAAACAATTATTGTAAAAATTAACATAAAAGTAAAACAAGAAAACCAATTTGATTTGGTGATATGCCCTAGAAATACCTAATAGAGGTGCTCAATTTGAAAATAATTTGTAAAAACCTATTAATAAAATATTTTTTTTAATCGTGTTTAATTTACTTGCCAAGTTTAATTTATTGGCTTACTTTTAAAATAGTAGAATATGAATTCGCAACACTCGCGTTTAATGTTTTTACGATAACTTTGGAACTATGGGGTATTTCTTAAAAAACTATACCTCATTTGAAAGGTAATAAAATAGAGAAGTTTTTCAAATAATTTGCACGTTTAATGTATTATCAAATTTTTGGAATAAATTAGGATAAATCTTCGAGTTCTTTGATTTCTCTTCCAGTAACTGTGGATTTAAGCTCTGGCAATTCTTTCTTATCAAACTAACTAACATAATTTCTGATTTACAGTTAACAACAGAATCTAAACTAACGATAACAATCGAAACATTGGCAATAATTGCTACTAATTTGTTTTGTTTTCAATATTAGTACTAAAATATGGTGCATTTCTGGAAAAACACAAAAATTAAAATATCTCGAAAACCAGTAGGCTTTGGATAAAACATTATAGGGTCAAATCGATTACAAATGACCTATACTAACACCTCCTAAAAGGAATACGGTCACTTCAAATACACCCTGTATATACAGGGTGACATTGAAAAAACTACAATGCATAGTACCACGCGATAGTGGACCATAAAATAATAAACAAAGTTCTTATGCGCTAATGTCCGATCGTCTTTTTTTTTAAGATACAGGATGTTAAAAGTTTGTTAGAAAATTTAAATTTTTTTAAATTTCTTCCGATTGTGAAGACATAATTGAACCAAAATTGGGCACACTACGCCCTTGCAGGTGGCTATTTTGTGTATTTTAGTTTCGAGTATTATTAGAATATTATCATATTTTTAACGCGTTGAAACGCTTTCCTGTAGTTGGCTAGTATCTTGAAAAAAAGGCGATCGGACATTAGCGTATAAGAACTTTTTTTTATTATTTTATGGTCCTCTATCGCGTGGTACTATGCATTGTAGTTTTTTCAATGTCACCCTGTATATACATATTATGTAACATTACTAAATTTGTTGAAGAAACCTGAGTTTGAAATTAAAAAAGAATTCAAAAGAGTATAATATTTCTTTCTTTTAAGGGCACGGGCTCTCCGCGAGGAGCTATGGTCGGCAACATGAACGGTTAAGCTTCCATATTCCGTACATCTCGCACAATAAGGATTCGGAGAAATGTGGTAAGCATTACGTCCTCAACGGCCTCATAACTATCCTATTCCACCACTGCTTTTTTGGTTCTCAATTACTTTCAGTGATTGTATCCTAAACTGTCTACGCTTCAGTCGAATACATAATGGTAGGACACAAATAAGTCACCATCAAAAAGGATATAATACGTAAATAAATATTTTAATATTCAATCTAATTATTTAAAAATAGTAAGCGAATCATCGAAATGATTACAAATGAATTGGTTTGTATAAAAATACTTGCTTATGAACTTTCTTCTAAAACGAAGTGAAATTATGATGCAACAAACTATAGATAGGTAGTTAATATGATAAAAGATTTCACATCAGTTTTTCAATTTTTGGTCCCTTCCGTTTGCAAATTTTAATAACTATAACGAAGGTAATCGGGCAATGCTGCCACCATATTCTAACTTAAAACTGCATAAAACTGAAGTGTAGATTAAATAAATAACTTGAATGTAACTCCAATTCATTAAAATGATGAACAAATAATTGTTTTGGAGCGATATATCCTATTATTCATTAAAAAATTATGTAATGAAATTTAGTATATACAGGGTGTCAGTAAAATGTCTTAAAAGCTTCAGGTAGCCTTTTGCTACAACTGATAGAGACCACAAAATTGCAAGCAACTTCCTATCGCGCTTAGTTTCTTCATACGAGACAGTTCAAGTAATTGTTAGCATTCAATCGCTGAGGTGGTACAAACGGACCTACCAATTTGTTATCTACGATTCCTGCCCACAGATTGACCGAAAACCTAACTTGATAATTCCCTTCGTGCATGGCGTGGGGATTTTCATGGGCCCAAATATGTTGATTATGGACGTCATTTCGTCTAAAAGTAACTTCATCTGTCCATAAAATGTTATTTACAAATCTTGGGTTTCTTCTATGTTGTTGTAACAACCAGTTGCAGAAGGTAATCTTCTTCTTCAAGAAGTGACGTGCCCTTTACAGGGCGTTGCCGATCTTCTCTCCATATGTCTGTGGTGTGCGTATCAAGTAGCCTACAGACATAGGCTGTAAAAGGTAATACGTTTCCCATAATCTTCCTCTAATAAATGTTGCACTCTAACTTTGTGGTAGGGATAACGGCCATCATCCTTTATGATCTTGTGAACGGTGGTTTTTGATACACCAACAACTCTAGAAAGGGCACGGACGGAATACTTGGCTCTTCCGTTACCAGATTAAGAACCTCTTCTTCTAAGTTGTTGTCTCTAACAGTTCTTGGTCGACCTCTATCCTAATTTTGAACAGGAACGATATTTCCAGTTTCTCGAAGTCTGTGATTTACAGCTCGAATTAGTACGTGGCTTGGATGTCTTCTATTAGGAAAACGCTGAGCGTAAACCCTAGCAGCCTCATTGCAGTTTCCTTTACATTCCCCAAAGATCCAAATCGTATCAACGTATTCGTTTATAGTATACGCCATAATGATGGCCAAGAAAACCAAAATACGAACAAAGCAAAATACAAATGAACGCAAAAATACGAACCAAAGGCAAATTTAACACACAAATCGAAAATGTCAGTTCAAACTTACTTGACACACCTTTCAAAACCCAAACAACAGAATTTTGAATTTTATTGTCACAGTACCATGCACCTGCATTATTGTCAAATTGTATGTACTTTTACCAAAAGTATGATTTTTAACTGTACCTACCTACTTCCAAAAGAAGAACTAAATTGCTAATTCAATAATAGTTACCGTTTTTAAATGAATGTGTAACGGAACTACTTATGTTCTGTGTTACTGATATTTTTATGTACTGTGTGTTAGTCAGTATTGCCTTGGTTTGCTTGAGTATTGTTTTTTGTTTAAAAATAATAATCTACCCTATGTAATTTGTTTTGTAAAAATGACAGTTTTTGGTTGAATATTTAAAAAACCGCAAAATAGAGTCTTATTAACCGCTAAACTGGCGCCCAACGTAGGGCAACCACCACGGTAATGGAAACAACCACGACAAATGGATGTTCAAGACCGCTATTACCGCTAGAAATTTTTGGGCGCACGGGTGTGGCTTACGCAGATTCCGGAGCTCAAGCTAGCATGGCAGGTCGTCGTGTGTTAGATTACTTGCGGTCAACGGATTACTCCGTTTCGAGTACAAGTATGACGCTCGCGTTTGCCGACGGGATAGCTCGTCAGGAAGATGTGCTGGTGGCCCAGATCCCAATTACCATCAAGGACCGCGCAATACAAACAACGCTAATCATGTTGCTCCGTGTGGAAAATAACCGCACACTTTTAGGCATTGATTTACTTCAAGCGGCGGGCATAGTAATCGATCACGGGCAATAAAGATGGTACTTTGCTGACAAACCAGGTCAGATATACGATTATGCAGAAGACGTTATGGGAACTCAAGAGCAAAAGGCTTCTATGCAGGAAATTTATGTGAAACACTTACAACTGAAGGAGGATGAAGGTACGCAATTAAACAACGAAGAAAAGATAGTGAAAAGGTTCAGGCCATTGTTAGTAAGAAACCCCCATGGACAGCAAAGGAAGTCCTGTCGTTTTACCAAATCGGTTCTTGGCACCGTAAGTTTGTACCACACTTTTCAGAAGTTGCACGCCCGTTGTCAAATCTTACAAAGAAGAACCAGGGATGGGAATGGGGAAGGGAAGAACAAGAGGCATTTGACACTCTCAAACGGTTACTCACAACAGCACCAATCCTCCGACAGCTCGATTATTCGAAACTATACATCCTCAGAACGGATGCAAGCAAATACGCTCTTGGAACCGTTCTACTCCAGGGGGAGAGCGTGGACGAACGCCCCATAGAGTATATCAGCCGTTTGCTACTACCAGCGGAAAGGAATTATTCCATAACAGAAAGAGAAGCATTAGCAGTGGTATGGGCGGTAGAAAAGTTAAGGGGATATATTGAATATGTGCTGAAGTAATAGTTGGCACCGACCACCAACCACTCAAATGGTTATTCAGAATAAAAGCGCCATCCGGACGTTTGGCAAGATGGGCCCTGCATCTCCAGGCCTACGACTTAAAAATCGAGTACACGCCAGGTAAATCGAATATAGTTGCCGATACTCTGTCCAGACCACCAAAACCAGAATCCAACATTGATGTCAAATTGATGGGAGTGAGCGTCGAGGTCCCTCGGATCAACGCTCAAGAAGCTCGAAGGGCGCAGGCTTGAGATCCAGAAATGCGAAAGATTATTAACGCTTTCGAATCTGATGATTCCGTCAACTTGAAGAGGTGGATTGATAGGGGGTATTTGCTTTCCATGGGAATCCTTTACAGGTACGGCCCAGAGGCTGAAACAGAAGATACGCAGCAGGTGGTTACCGTACAGGAAATGAAAGGACTTATGCGTGAATACCACGACTCCCCAACAGCAGGTCATTATGGAGTTGAGAGAACGTACCAGAAAATCGCCACAAAATATTATTTTACGGGAATGCGAAATTACATTCGTGATTATGTGAAAAACTGTCAAGAAATTACAAAGCAGACAACATGAAGCCAGCAGGACTGCTACAAACCCCTGCCGTGCTTAAAAGATTTGAGATCATCGCCATTGATTTATTTGGGCCGCTTCCAAAAATCGCTAACGGTAACAAGTGGATTTTATTGGTTGAAGATACGGCATCTAAATGGGTCAAGTTGTTCCCAATAAAGGTTGCGACTGCAATATCGTGTGCCAGAACGCTTTTCGAAGAAGTCCTTCTCAGGAACGGGGTTCCCAGGAAAATTATTAGTGACAATGGAGTTCAATTCATCAGTGAAGTGATGCAACAACTAACACATCTGTTAGGAATTAAGCAAGCCCTCACGCCACTCTATCATCCAGAGAGTAATCCGGTCGAAAGGAAAAACCGAGTCCTCAAGCTCCAGCTTTCAACATTGGTAGGAACCGAACACAACACGTGGGATAAATATCTGAGTACCATCAGATTCGCCACGAACTCTACAGTATGCTCCTCTACGGGTCATACCCCAGCGTATCTAACGCTTGCTCGGGAAATGAGGCAGCCCAACGAGGTACATCGAGATCTTAGAGCGATCATGGACGCCGAGAATCTAGTCCCAGAAATCGACCCTTATCTAAAGCGACTCACCAAGGTTCTATATGAAAGCCGCGAACACTTGGAGAGGGAACAAGATCAACGTAAAGAAGAGGCAGATGCAAAACGTCGAGATGCAGAGGGTTATCAACCTTCCGATAAAGTATTGGTAAAAAGTCATGTCCTAAGCAGTGGAAAGAAGGGGATAACCTCCAAAGTTTGTTCCCAAACAACCAGATGATCCCTACCAAATACGTCGTCAGATAACCCCAACGTCTTTTGAAATCAAGGATCTCGAAGGAAACCCCATTGGTAAGCTGCATGTATCGGACTTGTGATCTTACGTTTCTTCCGCAGAAGAACCTAGCAGTTCCGCTATCATCTCGAAGAGGAAGCGAGGCCGCCCACGGAAACATCCCAAGGAATAATCAACCTGACGTACCACGAGACGTTTTGATACGTCAGGCGGGGGAGACTGTAACGGAACTACTTATGTTTTGTGTTACTGATATTTTTATGGTCTGTGATAGTCAGTATTGCCTTGGTTTGCTTGAGTATTATTTTTTTTGTTTAAAAATAATAATCTACCCTGTGTCATTTGTTTTGTAAAAATGACAGTTTTTGGTTGAATATTAAAAAAAACGTCAAATTCATCAATAGAGTCTTATTAACCGCTAAAAATTTCAATTTCAAATACATACATGTTTTACTTGGTTTCTCATAATCGTTTGGCTAAACTTCAATAAATTTCAGTATTAAAGCTATAAACTTTAACACCCTCGTACAAGAAAACGTTTACCTGAAGCTTTTAAAGCATTTTAGGGATACTCTGTATAAACATTATTTTATTGTTCCCAGTTCACCATAAGTGTTTGGGAAAAAAATGCTTTGGAAAAATATAGATAAAGCAAATTCCATCCTAAGGTAACGTGTTCGGATTACGCTTACGGCCTTCGTCCAACTTTAAGACTACATAAAATGGGACCTGGACACAACGGCCACCGGTCACAACGGCCACCCTGAAAAGTGGCCGTTATGGTCATGACCACAACGGCCACCTTGGGCACAACGGCCACCAGTATTTCTAGGACGAAACGGCCACCATGGTCACAACGGCCACCTTCGGCTCTGGCCATAACAGCCACCTTGGTCACAACGGCCACCGACGCCTTATCGTCTCAGTGTTTATCGACGTTGGTCACAACGGCCACCTTGGTCACAACGGCCAATTTAAATTTTGGCCATAACGGCCACCTTGGTCACAACGGCCACCATTTATTTTGGTCACAACGGCCACCTTGGTCATAACGGCCACTTTCCGTTTTGGTCACAACGGCCACCTTGGTCATAACGGCCACTTTTCATTTTGGTCACAACGGCCACCTTGGTGGTCACAACGGCCACCTTGGTGGTCACAACGGCCACCCTACTCGTGTAAGTCCGTCCGTTCGGGTCTGCAATTTTTGTTCTTCTTAAGGTATTACAATGGGCAATAAAAGTATTATGAATAGTTAGAAGTGGTAGATCCTGCCATAAACACCTTACCTTCCACGGTTTTAAACTGTTCCCCCAAAATATAAAAACAGCAAACTTTTCATTTTGTCAAAACGGCCAGCAGAAATGTTTTGAATTTGTTTGAATTTAATGACGAGAGTTACGGAAAATATAATTTTTTTATATATTGGGGTCATCTGAATGCTTATTCTGTTGGACAAAAAGAAATATACTTACAGATGTATGGCCTAACCACAGAACAAGAAATAATTTGTTCTGTGGCCTAACAGTTGTTACATAATGCGAATCCCTTAAGTGTTTGCTGTTTTTTTATAACCAAATTTATTATAAAATAAACAAACTTCTGCTTAGCTATTTCTAAAAAAAATGTAATGCAAAACTGATGTACAAATTTCGTATTAACATAACATTCAACTAAAACGTTAACGTAACAGTTTTGAAAATAATTATTTTCGATTTCAAGCTCCCAACAATTACGTAAATTCATAGACATATTTTCCCTGATATCTAAGTGAGACTATTAAAAAATAGAACCTTCGAAAAAAATGAATTCGATTTATATCCGTGTATTACTAAATGACAATTTAAAAAACATTGCTGGAAAAATATGATCATCTGATTTCCATTTTGATTAGAATTTTCACTGTCTTATTTTTTCGATTTAAGATCCGATTAAGTCCCAGATTCGAGTTGATATTATCTTAGTTGCAAACGATTTGTCGTTAGCCCGCTAAGAAGCTTTTGTTGTTAACGGGATTAAAAAACTTTTCAGAAAAACAAAACCATTTAATACGGAAATGATCTAGAAAATCGACAGACATTTGGTATTATGTGATAATAATGTTTACCAGTCTATAGAAACGAAATTATAAGTGAAGTAGATGGAGATAGAAATTATAGTACTAGCAAAAGTCTTTAAATCCTTTATAACCCTTCCTTAATAGTTACCGGCGTCTAATATAACAGTTTTATAACTTAAGTAATACTTCCCAAGCCGAGAAATAAACCAAAAATTTTAGTTCTCATGGTCAAATGTAACATTAACAAATATTACATGTTGATTTTCTGACAATCTGCTTATTTTCGAAAACCTTGTGTTCGTCTTTCAATTTTCTGTAATTTTGCAAAATTTCTCAAACTAAAAAAATTATTAAAGTCTGTCCTAGAAAAACGTATAAATTAATTTTTAATTATCTATCCCCTTAATTCGTAACTGGTAATTTTAAAAAATCTTTAGAACTCAAATTTGTAGCCAAGAATTCACTACTGTACATCTTTTGTTATTAAACTTTTTCTTAAAATAGATAGGTATGTAACTGAAATAAAAATCTCTTGATTTCGAAAATATTTGTATGTATATCAAAATGGTAACGTTACGATATGTATGAAATTTTTGAAATGGTGGCCCTCACTTTTTCTAATTTTTTGATGTAAATATACATTTTGTAAATAAAACTTTTATTTACGGATACCTGAATACGAAAAGAGCTTAGGCTCAGACAACTACAAAATATATCTGCCATCTAAAAGGGTGTTTTCAAACCGGCTAAAAGTGCAATTCAATATTGGGAACGATCATAAATACAAACATTATTGTTTGGAAAAATGTAAGTTCTTTGTTATAATATATTCAGAAATAACAGTTACCCAAACACCTCTGTACCTATTTTACTTCAAACGTTATGACTTTTTTAAGTTATTACGGTTATATGCTGTAATTACCTAATATATAGTTCATTTCACATTTATTATCGCTACTTTACTGACGTATTTTTTATTCATTATTTGTTTTAACTAAATTAAAACGTTTGCTAAACTTTGAGTAACAAAGTAACAATACGCAACTTTCTAATTATTAAGAATAACAACCTATTTGATTTTATTTTTTTAGGAAATGTTTTGTTTCTTTCGGATGGCATAAACATGTGAAAAACTGTCGAATCTAACATTTCAAGTAACTATAATAATATAGTGCATAACTAGAGTTGTAAAAAGCATATTATGCACAATTGAAAAAATTACAAGACGCGTCACCAGCAAATTTTTGTAAAAAATGAAGATTCCCTTTTATGTTTCGTGTATTTTTATAGCACTGTAAATAAACAAGTAAAAGAGTTTTAAAAGAAAAAATTAAAAAGTATACCTACTGAATATCGTTTAAAATGAAAAACTTGTAAATTTGCATATTATCTATTACTCATACTGAACAATTTATGTATGTTTGTTTTTCTTATTAACTGCCATAACCACACTTTTCCAGCATGTTTTTAGAATTTTTTAAATTGTCATTTAATACATGGATTTAAATCGAATTCATTTTGCGAACGTTGTGTTCAACACTAAACCTTCTATTTTTTAATTAGTCTCACTCAGAAACTCAGATATCAGGGAAAATATGTCTATGGATTTCCGTAATTGTTTTTTGAAAATGTTGCCGTTTTACTTAAAGGTATGTTAATGAAATTTGTACATCAGTTTTGCATTACATTTTTTTAGAAATAACTAAGCGGAAGTTTGTTTATTTTATAATAAATTTGGTTATAAAGGACAGCAAACACTTAAGGGATTCGCATTATGTAACAACTGTTAGGCCATAAATCTATAAGTAGGTACATTTCTTTTTGTCCAACAGAATAAACATTCAGATAACCCCAATATATTCATAAAAAAATTATATTTTCCGTAACTCTCGTCATTAAATTCAAACAAATCCTGAAAAATTCTTCTGGGTGTTATTGACTAAATGAAAAGTTTTTATATTTTGGGGGAACAGTTTAAAGACGTCACAGGCAAGGTGTTTATGGCAGGATCTACCACTTCTAACTATTCATAATACTTTTATTGCCCATTGTAATACCTTAAGAAGAACAAAAATTGCGGACCCGAACGAACGGACTTACACGAGTAGGGTGGCCGTTGTGACCACTAAGGTAGCCGTTGTGACCACCAAGGTGGCCGTTGTGACCAAAATGAAAAGTGGCCGTTATGACCAAGGTGGCCGTTGTGACCAAAACGGAAAGTGGCCGTTATGACCAAGGTGGCCATTGTGACCAAAATGAATGGTGGCCGTTGTGACCAAGGTGGCCGTTATGACCAAAATTTAAATTGGCCGTTGTGACCAAGGTGGCCGTTGTGACCAACGTCGATAAACACTGTGACGATAAGGCGTCGGTGGCCGTTGTGACCAAGGTGGCCGTTGTGGTCATGACCATAACGGCCACTTTTCAGGGTGGCCGTTATGACCGGTGGCCGTTGTGTCATAGACCCCATAAAATGATTTTTCTCTTCTTTCACTTTTATGATTTACAACATTAGTCGTTATAACAATAAGTATCACACCACCAAACCGTGAGATAATGGAGATTCCATGCTGAACTGACAACTTTAAGTAATACATCAAATCCACTGTTGTTTAATGTGAATAAGTCAAGATGGACCTTGAGGTTCTTAGAATTAAATGTGGAAGTTACATTGCTTAATCCAAATCCCGTCAGCTTAGAATGCAGTTTGTATATAGATGAGAGAGAGAGAGAGAGAGAGAGAGAGAGAGAGAGAGAGAGAGAGAGAGAGAGAGAGAGAAGCATCAAACAGGTATATGAAGAGATGGATTTTGTCGGAATTATTAATTTACAATGTATAACTTGAACTCAGTGGGTAAACATCATGCCAGAAAGAATGTTAAGTAACAACTGAAAATAGGCTGGACGAACTACAAAATCTCGAATCGGATGAAAGAAAAAATGAAGGAAAGGGGAGAAAAGCTTAGTAGCTGATAAAAATTCACAGAAAATATTAATTTTGCCTCACATTAAGCTTACAAAAATTGAAAATAACAAAGGGAAATGTGGTAGCACAGAAGACTGAGTCCATTTCGCGACCAGATCACACAGGATTCAAATCTCGTCAATGACAGACAAGACTTCCTTGAACCGCCAATTATGAATCTTATTAATTAAGGTAAAGTGGTCGTCTAAAACTTTAAAGCATTCTGAATTAGATGGAGTAAAGGTAGATGTCACTTAATAATTTCTTGATTATACTTTCCACTTAACATTTACCAGAAAATACTCAAGTATTTAAAATCCTCATTGCATTAATCTTGTTAAAATTTTACACTTGTCTTTATAAGTAATATTAGAACAAGTTCTTTCAATATTTAACTACACTGTAAGTGTATCAGTAAAGTATTCGATATATCTGAAACTGGAAATGGAAATGCAAATATCTTTTGGCCTATTTTTTCCCGAACAAAAAATAAAATTTCTAATTTGGAAATCGACAGAGAGATTTAAAAGAAATCCATTGTTTGTTTCAAAAATTTCAAGTTTGATATTTTTAAAATCGCAGTTTCAAAACTGGTTTTTAAAATCAAGTATTGATCTATTCTCACATACTTCGACATACACAAAGGATGACTCCAGATTTAATTCTAGAAATTATACATATCGGAAGAAATTTCCAGTGTTTTTGTTCTAGTTCTAAACTATTTATGAATATTTTAATTTGCAGTGCACTTTAATATTGAATATTTTGATCTTTATACGCCAATGTTAATCAAACCTTTATTTACAGGAATAATAACAGAGGCTGCGATAAATGATTAAAATGTTCCTTTTACTCGGCAAGCTAAAAATGTTTATACCACGCTATTTCTATTTCCTTCTACAACACAGAGTATAGAAAATTTTTTAGGGGTAGAAATAGAGAACTTACTCAAAAGCTTTGATTTTATAGAAAATTTTGCAATTTATCGTAATTAAAATAATTTATTTTGATATTCACTCTTCTTGAATGCTCAGAGTACAATTTTTGACGGCACAAAAATAATTATAATAATTAATATTAAGAATTTTTTTTTAGAATGGATTGATAATGAATGTGCACAAATCCGTTTTCCAAGACGGTTCTAAAACTACACCACATATTAAAAAACACTATTTTTGTTAAGGATTTTCAAGTTTAAAGAAAAGTTAAATTATTCTTGTTTGAAGAGTACCCCCTACCAA
Source organism: Melanotus villosus (assembly GCA_963082815.1). NCBI lineage: Eukaryota > Metazoa > Arthropoda > Insecta > Coleoptera > Elateridae > Melanotus > Melanotus villosus. The sequence goes on from OY720427.1 coordinate 19,721,742, forward strand.
AGTAAATGGCCCTAAATGATTTTGCAATTGTACAAAAAAATCAATTTTCTCATGCAGCAAAAATTAATTTTAATTGATAAAATTGATTGTAGTGTACGGTTTGGCTATGAAAATAATCAAAACACACTTTTAGCTCGAAGGTATAAAAGATTTTTAGGTTTTTCGGTAGGGATCTTGTCCGAATAATTATTAATTTTCGCAATTTGATTTTGACGATAGCGGTTTTCATAATTAATATAAAATGGCCATGTTATGTCATATCCTGGCTATATTTTTAAAAGTCTCAATGACAAATTTCAAATCGGTTGCTTATTTTTGGAAAAACTATAGAAACTTGAAGATAAAGATAATATTCTGAAATCGTGTAAAAATAAACTAATTATAGCACGTCATAAACTAAAATTTTTAAAATTAAAATAAAACCGAATCGCAGCCACTGCTTATACACTGCGTTTTACATATTACACTATTCTTAAGTTTAAGTTAAGTGGGCCATATGACCAATGGAATCGCCTGCCCGGCATAATTCATTTTAAAAAATAACAATGGATCAAGCATGCTTCCTCGAGGAACTCCTGCAGAAACTATAAAACTAGGTTAATCTAAACTGTTTACTACCACTGCTATTCTAAAATTGGACTACGGAAAGTTTATGAAAAAATTTGAAGGACCTCCTCATGCAATCAGTTTACGAAACGCACAAGATGGCCAACCTGGGGGAGATTCATGTGGTATCAGCATGACGGGGCACCGTTGTGCAATTCACATCGAGTAAGAGATTGGCTAAATAATCGCTTTTCACAGTGCTGCATTGGAAGAGGCGGTCCAGTACTATGGCCGGCTCGTTCACCTGACATTACCCCACTAAATTTTTACTTGTGGGGGGCATTAAAAGAAAAAGTTTATGCAACGGAAATTCAGGACAGGGACCATTTAGTTAATAGAATAAATAAAGCTGTTGAAGATATTCGAAGACATCCTCAACAGGAACGTTCGAGATTCTTTGCGTCGGCGTTGCCAACTTTGTATACAAGTACAAGGTAGAAATTTTGAATATTTGTTGTGATACTTTTTAATTTTTCTTGTAATATGTTATTTTAGATTTTTCTTGTAATTATTGTATACGTTCTTTATGTTAATAACAAATTATCGTAAATGTTGTTATAGCTAGAAAACAATTGTGAATCAGACATGAGTTTATTGGCATTTTTTACTTATTTTAACATCACCAATCACACCCTTAAGTTTGGACCATACCTTTTGAATTACCCTGTATGTTGATGCAAAATAAAATAAAATAAAATAGCCATGTAATCAATTACCAACGATTCCTTTTAACATTTTTAAATTAGAACCGAGCTTCATAAGAATTTATTTAATATAAATTTCACAAAGTTCTATATAAACGAATTCGGACCTGTTTTATTCACCGTACGCCTCTTAATTACCACGGTGTTAATTACCAGTAAGTAATTTTTGAGGCAAGATTATAAATTCAAAAATTCTATCACAAAATAAATATTAATCGGTAATCCAGTAGTTGAATTTTTAATTGTTACGGACAAAATTTTGCAAGGCGAGTTTGAAATTGAGAATACAATAATTCACAATGAGTTTTTTCTTTACATCCCCTCGTACTTGTCGATTCTTCTTCGGTAATTTCCAGTCTGCATTAGATTCGAGAGCAAGAATTGCTCAAAAGACGCTTTGTTTTTTCTTTGGCAAATCAAATTAAAATTTTGATATATTATTTAAGTCAGCAGATTTTAGAAACAAATGCTAGCTACTAAAACGTCGATAAATATAAATGATACTCGTGAGCCCCTAGTGTGTTAAAATGTATTGAAGTAAAGCTTCTCAGGGAAGTTCTGACACCGACGTTGACAACTTAAAGAATTCACAGAATTACAACTCGGCTGCCGCGGTGAAGAACAAAGTAAAGGTAGGTGTCATTTTACCCCCAACAAGAGTCAGTCGTTGTTATTTTTGCTCGAAATTGCTTTACACTTTAACATTTTTTTCTTCGGTTGGATGATGCATTCAAAATTAAGTTTAGGAAATAACTGTCAGTAGAAATACAATGAATCTCTCACGAATACGACAAAAACAGTGATTTTAGAAATTACATAGTTTTCTTTGAAGTTTTTCAAATTTCGTCTAAATCCTTATCTTTTTCCACAGCGTATATGCGAAGAACTATAAAAATGGTGGACATACCAATTTTAGTAGGTTTTTGTTTTGCGCTCATCTTTTCATGTGGTTAAATAATTAAAATTCTAAATGTCAACTTTGAACGACTGAGATGTTAAATCCACCTTCAGAATCTGTTTGTCTGCAATCGGCCGTTATGATTAGGAAAGCTTATAGTTTGAGTTGTGGTGAATTCAGTGGAAAGTCTAACAAATAAGTGGTTTGTTATGCGATTTGTAAACTTTCAGAATCATGTCTTCTTAGTTGTGCATGAATTATTTCCCTAATTTTAGGGTTGTATTTTTTCAATAACATTTTCTGCGAAATTTATTATTCTGAATCTAAATTGTGTAAACCCTATTATGTGGCTAACAATATTTTCTTCAAAAATTCTACAGCGTGTTGTATAAAATTTTTGAAATTCATCATTCACCTATGAAAGGGTTTTTTAAAATCTTGTTTTAACTTCTCATGCTTAATACGTCGCCTCCATTCAACAATGAAGTTTAAAAATAATTTCTAAACTTGAGAAGCACTTTTTGCTTGTACAGTCTTCCCTTAACTTACGGGTGGTACTTAATTGTATAGTTTATAAGTAAATTACATAGAACATAATACAAAATAAGTTTTTGTGTCTATGACTAAAATATACGTCGACGGAACTGCCAATAAAATTTCAGAATCCAGGCCTGTATCATAAAAGTTCATGAACCCGCATTTTCTTCATATGATGTATAGTCTGAGAGTATATATTTGCAAACAAAATCAGATGTCTGATGGAGGATAGACACAAGGAGTCGTACTGCTCGTTACTCTTCCTACAACAAGCAAGCGATCGTTGGAGATTACTGTCGTAAACCGTATCTATTTTAGGAAACAGTGGCGTATTTACTTGTAGTCATCACGAGCCTGCATAATAAAATTTCAAATAGGCATTTACATTTTAAACCTACCAATGTAGCGGTTTTAATATAACGCATTATTCGATAATGCATTAAACCGAGCACAAAACCATATTAAATCGAGGTTATGTAAACTAGATTGGCCCTCTGCAAAATCTACGATACAATGGTTGAGTGAAAATGACGGCGACCTGACGTAATCCAATTTAATTTAGATGGGGTATGGGTCAAACTCATTTCAGTTTAACTTTACCCAAAGACTAAATATAACAAATGGAACTCCCCTCCATATTGTTTGCAAGCTGTGTTAAACTCACCTTTCCGATTTTACTACTACGTTTAAGTGTACGAATACTTTGAAATTACTCGAAAATTTCATTTTTTTTTAATATTTTTCGGTTTGCTGATTGTGTTGAGGTAACTTATAAAAGCGTACAAGTTATTCGTTATACTATTTTTGATACTTAACATCAACAACGGAAAAAAAACTCGACGGCTGCTAATCTTCAAGCTGTTCAAAAGAGAAATACTTCAGATTTGTTCAAAGCTACCTTAAAAATTATAAATCAAACCGACAAACAGAAGGTATTGGCAAACGAAACATTTAAGTGGAAACCTCCGAGAGAAGGTTACACGTTGTATGACTAGACTGTAGTTACACTGACCAGCTATCCAGGTGGGTCAGTTCCGTATTTCAAAGGGGTTAATGGAAAGTTAGAGTGGCTATGCAAATTATTAACCAGTGGATATGTTGTGGGATGGGTGGTTTCATGGATTGACGGTTTTAGTTATAGAGTTACAAAGCACTTCCGATGACAAACGTAACAAAAGCTGTATTTCACCTCCAAGAACTTGTTTAACGACTACAGAAACTTAAATTTTCTTCAAATTATTACTATTTACCACTGGACTACGTTAAATCTAAAGTGCGAAAGAAACATAAACCACCATTTAAATTGTATCTGATAGTTAATACGAATACAAACCACAGTAAAGACATTGCCTTACTCAAAACGGTATTAGAAGGAACTTGAAATTTGACGATAGAAAAAACCTTTGTTTTTACGTTGTTTATTATTTTCAGAAATTTGCCTTGTGTACGATCACAAGCATTTTGCAAGTTGTTAGGTTATAGCTTGTTAGGGCCACTCTTCCTCACAAATTTAGGAAATGTGTTATTTATTAGAGGTTGGAATGAAACTTTGAAGTTCAAGTTCAAATGAGGTCAGTTCAAGTTTCGAGCTAAATCAAGCCTAAGAACTGCTGAACCGAACCGAGCCCAAGTTTATTGAAATTGCTGATAAAACTCAAGGCTCGCTCAACGTTTGAAGTTAGATGAAGCTCAGTAAAGGCTCAAAGCTCGTTGAAGACGCGAAGCTCGGTAAAAGCTTGAATCTAAGTAAAAGCTCGAAGCTCACTAAAGGCTCAGAGTTTGGTTAAATCTAAGTAAGGTTTTAAAGCTCGTTAAAAACTTAAATGCTTGGTTCAATAAAGATCAATTATTGTTAGGCTAAACTATGATTTGAAACCTGGCAAAAGTTACTTAATTATTCTATAAAATGTTAAATACATATAACAAAAATTCGACAGTTGGGGCTCAATAGAAATATACACGGTGGGCCAAATTTATTTGGAACCCTCTTTGGACCTGAATAACTTTTTTGGTTTTGGTCCGATTTTGATGAAATTTGAAACCCATATTAATAGAGCATATTTAAGTTAAAATGTAAAAGACTAACAGAAAAACTTTAAGGGGGATCTAAGTAAGGGGCATTTTTATAAAGCCTTGCTTTCAAGGTCGTTGCAAAAGTTACCCTGTTAATATTTAAATTCAAAAAATAGTAAAAACTAGTAAGGGAGGACACATCCATAATGAATTTAATTGTTATAAGAACGTCAAAATTTTGTTTCAAAGCCTACTACAAAAATCGTTATTAATCCGTATATCGAAGATTAATTAAAATAAAAAAGTTTTATAACAGCGCTAGCAAAACACTAGCAATATAAACGGGTTTATTACGATATACGAAAGCAATCTGAAATTTCGATGGATTTTCCTTTTGAATTAAAAAATAAATTTAATAAAAATAATATTTATGGCCTTTCAGAATGCCTTTCATTTTGCTCCGAACGCTTAAAGTTTTTTAATACGATTTTAAGGCTAGTCTTTCCGGATACTTATTAATAGTTTTTACTATTTTTTGAATTTAAATATTAACAGGGTAACTTTTGCAACGACCTTGAAAGCAAGGCTTTATAAAAATGCCCCTTACTTAGATCCCCCTTAAGTTTTTCCGTTAGTCTTTTACATTTTAACTTAAATATACTCTATTAATATGGGTTTCAAATTTCATCAAAATCGGACCAAAACCAAAAAAGTTATTCAAGTCCAAAAAGGGTTCCAAATAAATTTGGCCCACCGTGTATATCAATAGAATTTGAAATTCATGGTTTAGTTTCACAATTCGAAGTGCAGCTCGAAGTGTGAAAGTATTCGAAGCTAAAAGCCTTATGTCCGCTTCTATTTTACATAAGAAGATGCAATTTACCATTATTAAAAAAACGGAAAATGTAAGACAGCTTTACCAGAGAAATAAATAGCCAACTTGAGAACGGTGTGTAAATGGAAGATCTAGAGGAAGAATAGATACAGTTAGAAACAATAATATTAGACGACTCGCAGCGATGGCTGAGGTAAAAGAAACGAGGCAAAGGAAGGAATGAAATGACGAAGGGTGCAGGTTGGCCGTAAACAGCAGAAATCAAAGAAGATTAAGAATGATTAAGTTAAACACAGAAGAAAGTAAGATACAATTCAAGGAAATATACAGGCCTACAAAACACATATGCAGAAAATAGATCTAATTTTCATTAGGTCTACTGGGGCTTTGAATACTGGAAAATAATTATTTAGAAAAAGAGAAACAAGGAGTTCAGAAGTTCAACAGAACAAAGAAACGCCGACAAAATAAATAACTATTGTAGAGCCAAAGAATGGAAACTAGGTGGATAGAAAGACAAAATAAAGAGATTTGAATAGTACTTTAAGGAACTACTGAATGATAGTAACCAATTTAAGTGGAAAAAAGCCAACGATATATGATTCAATTTGTAAATTAAAAATCTAGAAAATAATTAGCGTTAGGGTGAATATTCTGACAAAAGAAAGAGCATATTACAACTAAGCATTAGTGAACTAATGAAGAAAGTCTGGGCATTGAATATCCAGCCCCTGGGGGTTGGATATTCAATGGTCCGGGGAAAGGAGCAAACGCCCGAGTTTTGGGAAAATGTTTTGCTTTGTTTCTACATAAGAGGCGGAGAACTACAAAATATCGCACTTTTAGATGTAACATATAGGATGGTGAATTGCTTCACGCACCATAGGAATTCTAATGGTTAATTTTTGATATGTAAATATTTGCTTCCCTAATTACTTTGCACCAATAGTGCAAATATGTTTTTTGTAGAGAAAAGATGCCGCATCCAATAACGCTATTTTGGAGTTATTCGATTTTTCCGTAACGGAAAAACTGTGGAAATTAATTCTTGCACATTGATAAAAATCACTGATGCCTTGGAATCACTGAAACCGTCTGGCTTGTCAATTAGTTACCCTTGTTAAAATTGTCACATAAAATAATTATATTTTCCATTGAGTTTGCTTTATAAAATAATTTTCCTTTGAATAGTAGTTATTTGTGCACCAAGGCCAAAAAGAATTTCAAACTGTTTCAAAAATTTCATGGCATCAGTGATTTTTGTTAAAGTGCACGCGTTAATCCCTACAGTTTTTCTGTTACGCGAAAGTCGAAAATAGTGTAAAATTAATCAATGCAGAAATTTTTCTCTACAAAAAACTTACTTGCACTTTTGGCCTAAAATAATTAGGGAAGCAAATATTTACATATTAAAAATTTACCAGTGTAATTCCTATGGTGCGCAAAGCAATTCACCGCCCTGTATAAGATATTAACTAGTGCTTTAAGAGGCAAACTAAGACAGTGCACGAGAAATAACGTAGAAAATGCTAGGGAGGTTTGAAAGCATGAAGATCCACGGTAGTTCATGTTATTTCCTGTTCTCTAAACAGGTATACCATTGGTAATTAAAAACTTAAACCAGTCATATAATAGCATATTAAAATACAAGTTGCAGAAGGCATCGTTTTCGCGCACGAGTCCGAAATTTGGACACGAGCCGCGTAGCGGCGAATGACCGAACGGACCACTGCTCGAATTGCCTTCTGTAACGAGTTTTTTATACTATATTCTCTGTTTGGGCTTCCATTTACGTTATTTCTTTTTATAAAAATACTTGACAATTTCGAGTTGAGGAAATTTGGTTAAATAGTTAGGTTGGTAATAATGATTTTTGCTTGACAGTTGACAGAAGTTTGACATTTGACGTTTTTGTTGCCTAGAAACTGACTGGTTGTCTAACAACTGAATGGTTGCCTAGGTATTTTGTGTATTATTTGATATTTGATACAGTAGATATCACCAATTTCTGAAAATAAAATTTCACGAAAAATCGTTTAATAATGAAGCTCATTAAAGCATCACAATGCGTGCTAGAATGATGTCATTCTAGTACCGAAACAGAGAAATATATACCCTCTGCTTTCTTGGATTTCCTCCATCTTACTTATAATAAAACCCTTAATAAATGACCGAGGTTTTTAATTACAAAGAAGAGAGTATAACATTCACCTATCTACAAATAGGCCAGTCAAATTAGACACAAAAAAGGGCTCGGCCTTGCAAAAGGTCATGTAGTTCTAATTTTTTTATAAGTTATAAGTTATAGTAAGAAACCAAGTTTGCAGCTTTGAAAGACCTGTGCGAGTTGCGTAACACCCAAAAATCTGTTAAATTTTCGTTTTTTATTCACTTTTTGCTCAATATCTCCGCAAGTATGCATCTGACAGAAAAAGCTACTTAGTCCTATTTTAAAGTACATTAAATTTCCTAAAATTTGAGATCTACCCGAGCTTGTCCAGTATTTTCCGAGATACAGCTCTTCAAAGTTAAGCATTTGTTCCAATGAAATACATTTATTTAGCTTTGGATGGTGTGCCTACCTTGTGTGAAATATAAACTACCTATATAGTCCTTTAACTCCTAATTGGAGCATAGGGCGTTGATAAAGCATTTCCATTCTTCTCTAATTTGTGCAGTTGCTTTGATCTCGTTCCACGTCTTTCCCATTTTTCCCGCCTCTTTGACTATCGTTCTTCTCCAAGTCGAATTTGGTTTTCCTCTTCTTCGGCTCCCCTGTGGGTTCCATACCAAGGCAGTTTTTGTGATGTTGCCATCTTCTCTTCTGAGTATGTGGCCTATCCACTTCCATTTTCGTCTTTTGATGTGAACACCTATTTCTTCCCGATGCGTGAGTTGCCACAGTTCTCCATTTGACATATAGCCTTACCACTTAAATTTGATTATTTTTCTTAGGCCCTTGTTAATAAACACTTGTAGAGAAGCACTGATTTCACATTTGAATTGAATATGCGTAGTTTTAGGTTTTGTGTTAAGTGTGCCGAGTTCCAAATTGGTTTGAGGAAACCAAAATTTCCTGCCACTTTCCCTGACTATAATGTCGAGTTTGGATCCGCCATCTGTCGAAATGGTGCTACCTAGGTAGGTAAAGTTAGTAACATCCTTGATTGTTTCTGCATTTACTTGGAATGGCCTGGTGTTATTTGTTTGTAATCTCATAGCCTTTGTTTTCGTTATGTTAATTGTGAGCTCAATTTTCTGCCTAATATCTGAGATATTTTGGAGTTTTCTCTGCATTTCGGCGTATCTCTGATCAATTAGGCATATATCATTTAGTTTTTTCTGTATGTTCCATGCTTTTCCTTCTTGTTCGGTAATGGCTTGTTGCATAACCCAGTCTAGGGCTAAATTAAACAATAGTGGTGACAACGGGCAGCCTTGTTTTACCCCTTCTAGCATCTCAATGCTCCTACTCTCAACTCCCCGCGATGTATTACCTTACTAGTGTATACCTCGTAGAGTTGTCGGATGAAGTGAATTATTTTGTCTGGTATTCCCTTCAATTTGAGTATCTGCCACAGCGCGCAGTGATTAATTGTGTCGAATGCTGGCTTATAATCTATAAATACTAAATACAGCGGTGAGCGCCATTCGACCGATTGTTCTACGATTATTCGGACTGTGTTTATGTGTTCAGTGCACGATCTGTTTGCTCTGAAACCGGCTTGTTCCTGACGCATTCGTGCCTCTACTTTATCAGTTAGACGGATTGCTAGAATAGTTGCTAGTATTTAATATAATAATATAATAATAGGGTGATTCCGCGCCAGTTGGAACATATTGTGAGGTCACCTTTTTTGGCAGTTTAACAGTCGTTCCTTCTTTCCATTCTTTTGGGATCTGCTCTTTTTTCCATATCTCACTTAGTATAGGTTGCAGTTCTTTTGCAATTATCTCGCCATGTACTTTAAGCATTTCATTGCTAATGTTATCTGGGCCAGGTGTTTTTCCATTCTTTAGTGCTTTAACTACCGCTGCAATTTCTTCTTTTGTTGGGGCTGGTGTATTGATGTCTAGCTCTATTTCTTGCCTTTCTTCTAATTGGTTTGGTTCTTCTGCATGTTCTGGGTGCTGTGTGAAAAATTGTTCCCATCTTCGTAGTTGTTTTTCCTGGCAGGTTATTAACTTTCCACTTTCATTTTTAAGAGGTTTATTATTAATATATTGTTTATTTGCCAGCTGCTTAGTTATTTTTATTTGATATATTTCTTGTCATTTCTGTCTGCTGCGGCTTGCGCATTTTGTGCTAGTTGTTCTATCCATTGTCGTTTGTCGTTCCTGGCAGCTTGTTTTACTCTTGGGTTAATCCTTGTGTGTTGTTCTGCTTGCTAGTGTTTGCTTTTCACCTTGTACTACTGTTGCATTTATTTTGACTTTATATTCTCTTCTTTCGGTGATGAGTTGCCAGGTTGAATCAGTTATCCAGTTTTTCCTCCTTTCTTTCTTAGTACTTAATGTTGTTGCGCTGGCCTAGTGTAGTCAGCAAATAAATCTTTTGTATTGGGCACATGTTAATATGAGGCCTTCTCGAATCAGTAGAGATAGTGGTGATGTGGAAAAACTGGTTCATACTCCATCCTCCATTTCCCATTACTGATAAGTTGCTTTCCATCACTAGTGGAATTGTAGGAGGTCAAGACATAAATTGCCACATGGCCCAAGAACTGGGAATCGAAGGAGTGATGAAAATTGTTGGTAACACATTTGGAAAAGTAACCTTCAAACGTAAGGACAAAGTAGCCACATTGGTATCCATTACCAACTCTGTTAAAGTGGCAAACAAGAGAGTTCTTGTTGATCCACTTATAATTTTCCAGAGGGTGTACATAACAAAAAAATCGGACGAAGAATTAAAAAATCGTTTCAAGTACGAATTAGCCCCATTCCCAATATCTTTGTTCAATGGACAGGAAATGCGAAAGGGAACCAAGTCCAGTCGATACTCTGTCTCAGTCTCGATTGTTTTCGACGGTTACCCCGAGGGGCGCAGCAACAAAACATCAAAAGTGCTGAACGACTGCGACCCTGTGGCGCTAACTTCTGCAGTGACATATTTTTTGAGGAATCCACAATTATCCAACTACCTAAGGAAAAAGTATTGGCCAATGAAAATAACAAGAGGCGCCTCATCACACTTCTTCATGATGTATTCGAGCAGCGGGGCGTATAAGTGAAAGTGGCCGAAGAAGATGCTGACATGGCACTATCCACAAGTCCAATATTTGACGGTATGATCATAGTAGGAGGAAGATGTGGACCTCCTCGTTCTGCTCAATGGTCTGGGCTCAGACGCAATAAACGTCTACCTATAAAAGAGTAGCAAAGATGAAGCCGGTTGTTGTCATTATTCAAACTCCTCTTATACTCATGAAATGAAAAGCTTTGAGAAAAATCTTCGGTGGCACACAAATAGAAGATGAACTACGAAGGCAAAAGGCAAATAAATAATTAATGCAGAAATATGGACAGTCAAGTGGAAGACAAAGTAATCATACAAACAAGGTACTGACAAAATGCGACAGGGAAAAGAAGAAAACAAACAGACCACGTAGAACATGGCTGCACGCCGGGTTGCAGAAACGTGATCTAACAGCTTTGACAAATTAATTATTTGTCAAAATAAACAAAATGGAGTCAAAATTAAAAGTTATATGGCAAAATTTTGTTCATTCCTTAATTTCCAAAAGCTTGGTACAATTCGCCCTTGAAAACACAGAAAATCGTAAACACGATGAACGCAGCAATAGACAGACAGCATTACAGATAATTCAAGTATTTGACATTCTTATTGGATGCATAAACGAATTAGGTCATGAAATTTTAAAAGGTGTGAAATACCTATCGACTTTTTAACTAAACAATCTCTGCTGCTTAGTGACTCCAAAGGTATGAATTAAAAAGAAGGGACATTTGAATTAATTTCGGAAATTTCCGACTTGTATGGTGGAGGATAAGGGTTAGCTCGCGAAGAAACTACCTAATAGTAGGTGTAAAAGTGAAACCATTGAAAAGCGCACTAACAGAAGGCTAGAGACACCGGCAAGTACTCCTGAAAACGAGTTTTTAGAACGCTAACTTCATGTTTGTCTTATGACGCCAACGAATGTTATACCACTGGAGCTACAAAAGTGATATGTAGCGTTTGTATACTTCGCTTCGTTTACTTAAACCAAAGTTGGCGGTGAATTTAAACAATCAGCTAATACGTATAGATAACCAAATTTTTACAACTGGCCAAATTCCTATCATCTTCAAAAGAAGGTAAGGTGGCAATTTCCAAAATTTGAAGATTGCGCTTGTCCTACTTCCTTCATCACGTAACTCATTTCTGTACTACCACAAAGCAAATGTCTTTCAATCTTCGCTTTCCAGATTAAATAATTTGCATTCGCATTGCCAAAATCATCAGAATTTACTACTGAAGACGTAAATAAGCAAATAATACATTTTTAATATACACTGCCTGAAGGGAAAGCTTTTTAAGGTAGCGTTTTCTCACAACTGAGCTTTTTCAAATTACTTTGGTGACGATTGCACTTTGTAAGTATGTTTATAGAGCCAGTAAAGTATTCGCAACTGACCCACAATACAACAATTTGATTGAAATAACACACAGGGCAACCAAAATAAATTCATTAAACTTCTAGTTTATTTAGGCTACCTACCATATTCTACTATTTACAGTGTGAACGTAAGCCTTAGAAAGTGTGAGTATAATTTGAGGGCGGTATAACTATATTAGTTCAATTTAATTTGTGTACCTGCTGAAGGTGACAATTTGTGTTTGTTATGTAAATACAACACCAGTTTGAGAGAAAGGTTAGATATGAAGCTAAATACCTTCATATTTGTCCTTGTTATGCAAAAAATAAAGCCTGCTAAACAGGGAGGTGTTGTTATTTTTCTCCTTTGTTTCTATACGTAACAGCTAAATATAATCTTAAATTAATCTTTCAGTATTAAGTAAACGACTGTAATGCATAAAACAATTTTTTCAATAGGTAGTAAAAAGTAAAGGCATCGGCAGTAACGCCCGCAAGAGAGTATGGCCGGTAACATGGAGAATTAAAAACCTTCTAAGTTGCTTTCATATCCTGTTGTCTCGCACGCTAAGCGTACGGGGTGGTTCAGTTCCTGATTATTTTCAGTGACTGTGCCCGCCGAGCATTCGATTTAGGTCTGAATCGACGACTGTTCGTGCTATAGTCGAGTACCTCAGCCACTCTGGCGTATTCTAATAGTAAGTACAGGGAGAACAATAATCGCCGGCCTTGCCGCCTCTTTGAAAAATAAACATAGAAAAATGTGCCGCTTCTTATGTATGTAAGCATGGACTGCACCTAACCTAAGAAACCAACAGAAACGTTAAATCTATTCATATTGGAACAAAATAGGCGTACTTAACCCGTACTAAGCACGAATATATCAATGCTGGTCAAAGACTGATGTAGAAGATTATGAAGGCTTTTACCAAGGCCTCCTATAGTGTACCAGGCTCTCTCATCTCCGAACGGTTACAAAATAGTGGTCATACTCTAGCATTGCGCGCCAGTCATGTATTTACTCATGTTATTGTTTAACTTTGATGTCTTATTATTTGTTATACTGTATTACACGACCTTTTGCTCAGTTTAAGCTAACTCTGTTATTTCCCCGTAGCTTGGAATATGAACCGTCTTTAACTTTGTACTCTGTCCGACTTTGTACTTTATTATCTTCTTTTCAAGATATATATACTTGTGTGATACAAGCCTAATTTAGTCTTAGTTCCATTATTGTAATAACAACGTCCTGATGTTACTCTGTACTCCTATGAAAGTAAATATCATAGTAAAATAACAATTTATATTTTTATTTTATTCATTATGACCACTACACGTAACTGGCGCAGTCACGTAGGATTCTAATAGAAAAAGTACATTACAACATTTAGTGTACTTCCTTACGTTTTCAAACGTTTAACTTGGAATCCAAACACAACTATCGCTCACCCCATCATCCCAAGAAGAAGCATTCCGACTATTGAATAACTTCACGGACCAAAAAAAAACAGTCCATTGGGATCAAATCCAGTCCATTGGGGACAAAAAAAAACAGATCATTGGGATCAAATCCAGTCTATTGGAGACAAAACAACCAGCTACCAATCAAAGAAGTACTGTACAACTGTAAAATTCATCAAAAAAAAAAGGATGAAGTAAGAATTAAATTTTTTAAGTGAACATTTTATAAAAAAAATAATATTTTTTCTTTATAAAAAACCTACTAACATAATATTAAGATTCGTTTAATTGTCAGGTACAGTGTGGTAAGCCAGGCCATCGAGTGTCGCTATTAGAGTGACTTAATCTTTACTCTTTGTGCTCTCACTGTATGCGTAGGAACCCTTAGATTTAAACTGTTTACTAAATTAAAATAAAATAAAAGTGAAAATCACAAAACTTGCAAATTTATTTGAATCTTATTAGACTACCAATATTATAATTAGAAAACCAAAACATGGCAAATCTATTTCCACCCGGATTTGATATGCGTATGTTAACAGAATTCCCTACATATGATGGTAACCCAAGTATTTTATCAGAATTTATTAGAGCTGTTGAAGTCATTTTAATTCAATTCTTAATACCTGCACAACCAGATGCATACATTAACACATTTTTATTATCCTCAGTTAGAAATAAATTACGTGGAACCGCCTTAGAAGTAGTCACAGGGTATCACTTTGACAATTGGAACACTTTAAAAAACACACTAATCAATAATTTTGGAGATCAGAGATCCGAATTAAATCTAAATATGGATTTGGCAAAAATTCACCAAATTAATAAAGAAACACCAATCGAATTTTATAATCGCGTTAGAAATTTGTTAGCTATAATCAATTCAAAAATGTAACTAGGTTTAGAAGCAATAGAGACAAAAAATTATAAGTTAGGTGCTGCTAAAGCATTAGCCCTTAGAGCCTTTTTAAGCGGATTAAACGAACCCTTTGGTTCTGTATTAAGAAGCAGAAACCCGTTAGATTTCGAAAATGCAATATCAATTATCAGAGAAGAATTAGACATCCGTTATTCACAAAGAAATCACGTTGTATACCATCCTAAACAAAGTATAAATACATTTCAAAATCCAACTCGATATCCTTATATACAACAAAACAAACCTAATTTTCAATTTCAAAACTCATATCAAAATTCTCCACATAATAATTTCAGAAATCCCACATTAAGATTAAATCCTAATACCCCTCCTTCACAATTCCCAAATCCAAACAATACTTTAAAAAGTACAATTAATAATCAAAATGTTTATTAGAATGCAAGAATTTACAAAATAAGTAACAATTATATTTCAATTTTAACACAATACATTGACAGTTTCAGTAACTATTAAGAAGTTATTTATTTTAATTTATTATAAGTATAACCTCTCATTATATACAGGGTTATTGGTAATTCGATACATTCCTTTGGAGATATGATGGGACAGGAGCTAAGAAACAAATTAAACCTAACATACATTATGCAAAAATAAAAAAATAATTTCTGAGAAAAACGAATAGGTAATTTTCGTAGCTGATTTTTAGAAATCATTTTTAATAAGTTTTTATTTAAAATTTTCACATGATCGAAATGTTTCCGGATATTTTCCATCCGAAACGGATGACCATAGAGTGGGACAAGTAACCCAGTCAAAAAGTTCAGAAAATGTCAAGTAGATTTTTTAAAAATTAACTTTAAAGACATTAAGATCTACTTTTTTGAGAAAAACGCAAAAATTGAAATATCTCAAAAACTATTGAGTTTTGCATAATGTATGTTAGGGTTAAATTTGTTTCTTAGCTCCTGTCCCATCACATCTCCAAAGGAATGTATCGAATTACCAGTAACCCTGTATAATAAGAATAAATTAGTTAATACAAATACTTATGTCTATGTGAACTGAATTCGGAAAAAAGGTCAGTTTGAATTAAGAGAGTTTCTTATCGATTTCCAGTATTTTTAATTTCTTGATGAAATTGACGTAATAGAACAAAAGTTTGAAGGCGCCCTAACAAAAATCGCAGAAGTACAAGCAGAAGATATAAGCGTTTTAGTTTATATCGCCGGTTAACTAGCAGATAAAGTTCACAAAAAAAACAAAATGTAATGAATGCATTAAATATTTGATATGCGATAAAGATATATGAGTCTCTTGGGTTTACTCAGAAAATAGTGAATATTTCAAAATTTTTGACAGGGGCAGCTTAAAATACCCGACTGAAAAGTTTGTTCACGTATTAGTTCAGGTTTTTGAACTTTTTAAGATTTTAATATCTCCCATTTATGAATCGGACTTTTTAAATGTTAATATTAGGTGTCAAAAATCTGTTTTCAAACATTTGGCGATTGATAAAATATCACAATTTTTATCATCCAAAAGTTGTGAACAGTGTGGTACAAACTTCTATAATTTATTTGATTTATGTTTAAATGCATTTACAAATATACTTTTAAATAATTATTCGAAAATTAAAAATAACGATGCCATTAAAAGAATAACAGAAAAATTATCATCTAAAACATCTAAATCCTCTAAATCACCGAAATCATCAGATAAAAAAAAGTAAAAGTCTTTCGAGAATTGTATTTTGTTACGGTTCACATAGGCATAAGTATTTGTATTAACTAATTCATTCTTATTATATGACATTGAAAAAGCTACAATGCATAGTACCACGCGATAGAGGACCATAAAATAATAAAAAAAAGTTCTTATACGCTAATGTCCGATCTCCTTTTTTTTTCAAGGTTTGGATGTTAAAAGTTTGTTAGGTTAGGTTACGATATGATAATATTCTAATAATGCTCGAAACTAAAATAGCTTCACAAAATGGCCACCTGCAAGGGCATATAGTGTGCACTAATTTTGGTTCAATTATGTCTTCACAATCTGACGAAATTTAAAAAAATTTGAATTTTCTAACAAACCTTTAACATCCTGTATCTTGAAAACAAAAGGCTGTATAAAATATAATGATAGGTTACACTTATAATAAATAAAAATAAATAACTTCTTAATAGTTACTGAAACTGTCAAGCTATTGTGTTAAAATTGAAATATAATTGTTACTTATTTTGTAAATTCTTGCGTTCTAATAAATGTCTAATAACTTGGTTTTTCCTAAACTAAATGTTATTGGAACTGTGCCTCATTGTAAAGATTTATCTAAGAAATGCTAATTACAATTTCTATAAATTGTAAACAATCCTTTCAATGTATGGTATTAGAATTTCCGTACTTTCATCTTGAATAAATAAATTATAAATATACCTCTACATAATCACCGCCTGCTTATAATTTTCGATTGCAATGGTGTAGGATAGTTATAGCAATAATTTGCAATCAGTAAAATTTATATTTACAATATTTGAAGAAGGTTTATTACATTGATTGTGCGAAAATACGCCGTTTCTAATGGGCGCGCTATGCTAGAGTATGACCACTATTTTGTAGCCGTTCGGAGATGAGAGGGCCTGGTACACTATAGGAGGCCTTGCTTTTACCCGAGAAAAAGCGAAAAATTAAACTTACAAGGCAAACCTCAAAATATGAAGCTAATATCACACTGAACCGCAAGACGCGCATAAGCAAAGTGGAAGAAAAGATTGGCAATACCTTGGAAAGTAGTTTTTTTCGGTCAACCTTTTCTGCTCTCACTGTACACAAAACCCCTCAACCAAAGGATCTAAAAACTAACTTATGATGCAACAGAAAATGATTATTTCACATGAATGGCCTACTTTATAAAACGATTAAGCATTCCTGCTTTAAAATGCGGTTTAACATTATTTTAGAATTTTGTATTGCACCTGAATTTACATTTTCCAAAAAGGGTTATTTTAAACGTTAAACTAAATGCTATTCAAACAGGAAAATGGGAAAAAATATTAAAAGGGTACACTTTTGTGACATTACGGGTGCGTGTTAAAAATACGTAGCAAATATGAAAGTGAAAACTGAGTAAAAAGCAGAAGATAACATTCTGCAAACACCGTTAAACTTTCACAAATAAACAAAGAGAAAAGTCCACCAGCCATGAAGGCACATTTATGAAGAACTTTCGAGGGTGCGGGTTTACGCATAAACCCCGCATTGCATTGAAAGAATAGGGTAACCTCAAGCTCAAAGAGATTACATAAAGGGCTTTTTCGACACACATAAAAGGCTGCCGGAATAAAGTTAAAACATCGACTCTCTCACCTCGAAATGGACGTTAATACAATAACAACTGACATCGTAAAAGTAAACCTCGTTTTCATCCATGCTTTTTATGAAATTGTATAACCTTTCCAACGGTTTGCATGATACGCTTTTGATTTATCATGGGTTCGCGGAATGAAAATTTAAAAATAATTGGTACTCCCTATTTTCATACTGATGAAAAATATAAATATTACTTCGACAATGTTTTTATTGTAAAACATTTTCCAAAAAATATACGATTTGAAAAAATATCTGAAAATGTAGTTATAATGCAAAAAATTTATAATAAGACTGAAGTTAAAATATTAAAACTTTGTAGTTACACAAATTTTATATTTGATTAAGAAAGGCTATTTCTCATCTAACTTTACTAAAATGAGGCTTTCGTACGTCTAATTAAATAACTGAAAATGTAATAAATAAACAAATTTAATAAAATCCGGTACTTACCTTTACATAAAGCAGTTTGATTATCACTTCCTCGTTTTATTAAGTGCAACTTTCTAGGACACGTGCTCACACTAGGGTTAGCTACTTATGTGCGTTGTGTGCTTAACTGACATTTTGCTACATTTAGTTTTGGTTTGAGAAGTGCTGGTTTCTATTGCGAATTTGCTATACAGGGCAAAGTTTCACTAACAACCTTTACTGCAATATTTAGCATAGTATAATTTAAAATGGCGACGACAGCAATTGAAAACGCCAGCAGAAGAACCAAACATCCTTAAACTTAAAACATGCTTGAGACTGATAGCAGCGCCACCTGTTGTTTTAATTTAAATTAGCTATGTTATAAAATATATTTACCGAGCATTTTGACTGGATGTAAATGGCAAATTATTAATCAAAACATGCCTTTCTTTTCTTTTTATTCTTCTGTTCTTTATCTGCCAATACCTTCCGTTCTATTTTTTATAGCCACCAGTTATCCCGTTTTCTATTCTTTTAATACAAAGTAACGTACATTGAATTAATGTATAATATGAAAAATGAAAAGAAAGAATAACTGGTGTATAATAATTTCCTTTGCAGGCATTTTCCAAATTAACGCTTTTAAAAATTTACATATTCAGATGCTGAATAGCGTGTAGAGTTTGTTAGTGAAGTGTAATTAATGTAGCGGGTTTAATCGAAAGCCAGTACCGGTTTTTGTAAGGATATTAATTCTAACCAGTGTTAGAAAAGCTATAATAAAATAAGCATTTTTGTAATTATATACATAGTATTTATGCAATCAAGGAGAGTATCTAGTAAGCGAATAAAGATATGTCAGATATACATTACATATATCGACCTTAAAGTAGTTCCCGCGTGAAAGGCCTATTTTAAGATAAGAATTTATGTTTTGTGCAATCATAATAAATCTTGTAAAATGAAGCAAAATTGCAACCTTACACCTGATAAATCAAGCTTACACTTTACAACTAGTTGTATGACGGTTTTGAATAAATTAGATTACAGCATAGTTTATTGTTGATTAATATTTTTAATTGAAATACTGTTACGCTTAATGAAAAACCAAACAATTGGTCTATTTACTTATTAAGCCACTTGTACGTTACCGTATAACTGTAGAAACCTGTATTAAAGTTTTTCCATTTTCTCTTATTATGATTATAACATAAGTATTCCCTCAGGAATTTGAATATCAGTGAAACATGTTTCTGATATTCGTTGAAATTGTCTGAAAAATCGTTTCCATCAGAACTTTTACCATTAGTGATAAATAATTAGAAGAATAAAGCGGCAGTATGCGTCACACTCAGAAGCGCTACCGAAGCGGTACAAACGGTTCTGACACTGCGGTGCAGAAAGCAAGTGGGAAACTACTGCACTAACCTCCCAAGAACAATCACCATGAATAGAAACACAAAGGATAAGGCCCCGAGTTCCCGGCATCCCTTAAATGGGACAGGAGTGCTAAGAATCCCCGGGCGGAATACTCATAAAATAGCTACATGGAACGTAAGAACCATGTTAGAAGCTGGAAAACTGTATAATGTACTGCGCGAAATGAACAGATTAGACATACAAGCACTAGGCGTCAGTGAATCAAGATGGCCAGGAGCTGGCTCAATCAAATCAAATGGATACTTTGTCTACTACTCTGGACTACCAGATGACAGACACAAAAATGGAGTAGCATTAATACTTCAAGAAAGAGTTAGTAAATCAGTTCTTAACTTTGTGCCCTTTTCAGACCGAATTATAATAATACAGTTATGTGGCAATCCTGTTAATATTAACATCTTACAAGTTTATGCTCCCACAGCAGACAAACCGGAAGAAGAAATAGAAGAATTTTACGAACAATTGAATACCGTATTGAAAACTACAAAAAAACAAGAAGTGAATGTTATTATGGGGGACTTTAACGCAAAAGTCGGAACCGATAGAACAGCAAATATAACAGGACGCCTTGGCTTAGGTAACAAAAACGATAAAGGTGACACTTTAATACGCTTGCCAAGAACAACAATTAATAATTACTAATACGTGGTTTAGCCTGCCAAAGAGAAGGCTGTACATCTGGAAGGCACCGGCAGATGGCCAGGGTACGATTATTAGAAACAAAATTGACTTCATTCTTGTCAATCAACGGTTCAGAAATGGTATGAGGGCAGTTAAAACATATCCGGGAGTGGACGTTGCATCCGATCCCAACCTGTTAATGGCAAGAATGCAAATAAAACTCAAGAAGATAACACAACCATCCAAGAAAGCAAAGATGAATACACAGTTACTAAAAAACCAAAGCATTCCAGAACAGTTTACTAAAAAAGTTAACGACAATCTCGATCAAGAGATGGAGAAAATTCATGATCTGACAAAAAATGATGTGGAGATAACGTGGGAACATATGAAGGAGGCAATGATAAAAACAGGAGAAGAAATACTAAAAGTCAAGGAAGAAAAAAATAAAAAGCAAGTATGGATGACGGACGAAATAATAGAACTGATAGAAAAGCGTAGAAAAGCTAAGAACCGAAACGAAGAGGAGTACAAAGACATACAACGACAAGTACGAAGGAAGATTCAAGAAGCCAAGGAAACCTGGATGGAAGAACAATGTTACGAACTGGAAGAACTACAGCGTAAGCTCGACGATATCAATGTACATAAGAAAATTAAAGAATTGACAGGCAACTTCCGCAAAAATTGTCCTTATATTTTAAAAAACGATGACGGAGAGTGATTACTCGATAACAATAAAAAGAAGGGCGAGTGGCGACATTACATTACAAAACTTTTTGATGAAGATAGAGATGAAGCAAGAAGAAATGTAGCAACTGACACAGGACCAAGTATAATGAAGGAAGAAGTAGAGAAAGTTATAAAGCAGGCAAAAGGTAATAAAGCTCCCGGCCCAGATCAGATTCCGATAGAATGGTTAAAATGCCTTAACGACGCAAATGTGAAAAATCTAACAAAACTTTTTAACCGTATTTTCGAAGAAGGCCAGATTCCACAAGAATGGCTTCGCTCAACATTCATACCTTTATCAAAGAAAAGCAATGCAAGATCATGCGGAGATTTTAGATTAATAAGTCTTATGAGCCACACTCTCAAACTACTGCTTAGAGTGATACAAAACAGAATTTTCTCAAAATGCGAAGAATTTGTAAGTGACGAACAAATGGGTTTTAGAAAAGGCCTTGGAACAAGAGAGGCTTTGTTTTGTATGCAAACATTACTACAACGATGCTGGGAAGTACGCAAACCGGTATACATCTGCTTTATCGACTATGAAAAGGCCTTTGACCGGGTCCAACATACGAAACTAATTGACACACTACAGCATATCGGATTAGATGGAAAGGACATTTCATTGTTGCAGACTCTGTGTTGGAACCAGTCAGCAACAATAAAAGTGGATGCAGAACAAGAAACAGACGACATTCCCATTAAAAGAGGCATAAGACAGGGGTGTGTTTTATCACCCTGCCTTTTTAATATATACTCAGAAATAACCTTTAAAGAAGCGCTGCACGAAGAAAAAGGAATTATAATCGGAGGAGAAAGCATTAAGAACATAAGATATGCTGACGATACATCCATATTAGCAGAAAGTATTGAAGACCTACAGAGGATGTTAAACAAAGTACGATCAAATTATGCGCATGGGGTTAAGTATAAATATAAAGAAAACCAAGTTATTAATGGCCAGCAAGATTGATATGGGCCCACAGAATTTACAAATAAATGGAACAAATATAGAACAAGTTGATCACTTTAAATATCTCGGTAGCCGGCTTAACAAAACCTTGGACGCGGATGAAGAAATAAAATGTCGCATACAGTTCGCTAGCCACGCCTTCATGAAGTACAGAACAATATTAAGTAACAATCACCTTAGGTTAACCACAAGAACTAAATTCGTCAAATGTTATGTCTGGTCTGTGTTGTTATACGGCTGCGAAACCTGGACGCTCAAAGTCAATACCATGAACCGCATTGAAGCATTCGAAATGTGGTGTTACCGCAGAATCCTCAAAATTTCCTGGACTGAAAGGAAGACAAACGAACAGGTGTTAGATCTGATCAATAAAGAAAGAGAACTACTAAATATAATAAAACGAAGAAAAATGGAATATCTTGGGCATGTGCTCAGAGGACAGAAATATGAACTTTTACATTTAATATTAAATGGAAAAATTGAGGGGAAGAAGTGGATTGGAAGAAAGAAGATGTCATGGCTGAGAAACCTGCGCCAATGGACCGGATTAACAGCGGATCAGTTATTCCAAGCCGCAAGAGATCGAACCCAATATCAAGAAATAATTGAAATGGTGATCGTCAACACCTGATAATCGGGCAAGACACGCGAAGAAGAAGAAGATAATAATTAAACATGGTCGGTTAAGAAAATAAGAAAACTAGGCAAGAAATAAAATCTCAAACTCGATCAGAATGTTTTTTTCCCAAAACGCCATGTACCATAGGTAGGGATAGAGTTAATAATTCCTTTCTATTATCTTTTGTTATTTGCTTCTTTTAGGATTAATCCCGTCTTATTTTTCTCCCGTATCCTTTTTATCGTTGTGTTTACTTCTTTTTCGCATAAACCATCTTAATCCTTGCATCTCAATTTTATCATATCTATCACACACTTCCTTTTTGTACTGAGCTTTCTATCTTTACTGGTATCTTAGTTATGTTACAGGCCATATTTTCCCTGATCCTAGCCTTGATCTTCTATTCTCATCTTTATTTTCCTCTATTATCACTGAAACTGTCGTAATTCTAGCAATTGTAACTGTCATATCTTTCACTTGTAACTTTTACTACTTTGACTATGGCCGTCGTCTTTCTTGCGTTTATTTTTTTTTGCACAAATTTTGACAAAAATGCTATTCCCACGGAAAAAAGAGGAATCAATCGAATCTTGGTGGTGACGGAGTATAACTAAGAGAAAAGAGAAAATAATGGAACTCAGGCGAGGACAGTGTAACTACTCTCTACGAATACTTTAAAGAATTTATAAAGCAAGCTAGAAAAATTTGTTCGAAAAATAACATGAGAACAAGTTTATACATACAAACATAGGGGCTACATAAAGTTAGGCTGCTTAGACAACATTAAGATATGTAAACATCTGTTAATAAAAAAAAGAACAAGAATTGGTGAGTAATGCATGGGAAACAAAACGAAAAACATAAAGGAAAAAACATTGATTGTAATGCAAGAAGGGGTTATTTGGAATTGCGTCAGAACTTATCAAATACGACAAAGATAGAC
This sequence comes from Melanotus villosus, assembly GCA_963082815.1. Classification (NCBI taxonomy): domain Eukaryota; kingdom Metazoa; phylum Arthropoda; class Insecta; order Coleoptera; family Elateridae; genus Melanotus; species Melanotus villosus. Next base: position 19,745,383 of record OY720427.1, read on the forward strand.
TATGCAAACATTCACGGCTATTTGAGTAAGCAAATAATGGAAAAATGGGCCAAATGAGTAGAAGGTGCAGGTGCAGGTGACATTTATTAAAAATGCAATCATGGAAAGAATTTATAGAAAAATATTGAGAGACACTCTAAAAAAGCACACACATGGAAAAATAGAAGAATAACAAGCAGTCTCAACAAGTAAAACATGCTCAGACTATATTTATACAGTTCAACACTGACGAGAAAGCAAAGAGTAAGACAGAAAAGAGAATAAAAATAACTTAGTTATTATATCGACCTTAAGAAGACAGGGTGTTCAAAAATTCACTATGAAAGTCTAATTGTTGGAAAATGTGATAAAGATGATAAATAACCTGAGTAAAGACAATACTGTTACCTCAAACTTTCAAACCTTTAGGGGACTGCTACAAGTATGTCCAAGGTGGCCGGCACTGTTTAAAATATTCATAGAAGATATGGAAACAGATATGTTGAGGAAAGGGAGTACCTCTGGTGAAGTAAATACCTATTATCTTCCGCTTATTTTGCGAACAACCAGGAGGCGATTGCGCAAGATGAAAACGGTATCAGGTAGACAGTGATGTATCAGAAATAAGTACATTAAATTTCCTCAGTAATAGAACTCGTCAAAAACTACAACATTTCTTAATAATTTCTTTTGTGTACTTTTTAGATTTTGTGATAAAATTAGTTAAAGATTTATCACAAATTTCATTAGCCACCAGTGGAAATCATGTCCGACACAAAACTGTTTTGGTTACCTACCATAGTAAATCAACTTACTTAAAAATTAAGCTTAGCAGTATTTAATTATTTTGAAAATACATAAACCACTCATTTTAAGGCGGGGTAAAAATTAATAAGAAATGTTGTAGTTCTTGAGAAGTTCCACCACTGAAAACATTTAATGTACTTATTTCTGATACACCCTGTATGATAAAGAAACTGCAACAACCACAGAAGAGCAAGTTTAATACCTTGAGATTTAAACGAACCTGGAAACAAAAGGAACACATAAATTCCATTTGAAAGAGAGAGGCCCCTGTCAGGTAGTTACATCCAGTAATATGACTCAAAAATATGAGAATATAAACAAAAAATAAATAAATTCGAGTATAAGCCCACCGTAAAAAGCATTAAGGCAGTAGTGGGACGATTCGTTCACTGACAAGGAAAACAGAGGAGAATGGAGAAGATACAGCCTAAATGGATGGATAGAATAATAAACTATAAATTAGAAGAAGAATGAAAATAGATATAATCAAATACATAGAATCAATGATTATCATGATAGAGCCCTGGGAAGAAAACAAAGAACAGACACAAAAAGGAAGCTATGAAAACCACTAAAACCGTGCAGAGGTAAACCAGACGAATCTATGTAGAAAAAAGAGTTAATGGGAAGAGACTAGGGAAGCAGACAAACATCTGATTCAAGGAAGGATGGTAGACACAGCTGCAGAAAACCTTGTATACAGAAATACATACAATGTGATTTTTTAAAAAGTCAGTTGCAGTAGCCTCTGGATTGTTCCGTCTATATTAAGCTTTAGAATCTTACATAATATGAAAATTGTAACAGCATAGCTGCCAAAAATAAATAAGTAAAGAAGCTTCAATTATTTATTCAAAAATGGATTTCACAGTGCAGCATAAGATATTTATGGTAAAAGCTTATTATCGAACTGGAATCATCATAAATGGTGAGTGACGGTATTCGATCCAGGAATGCTTCAACGATTTTAGAGACCATTTTGGAATTGTTGAATACAATCGATTTTACGATGCTCTAATACACACTGTGGAATTATTCGATGAAACAGGTGGTGTTACACGCAGAAAAGGAAGCGATAGACCTACAGAACGCACACCAGAAGACCTGGAAAATGTTAGACAAATAATGGCTGCAGCTCCCTCAACTTCAATTCGACGTCTTCCACAGCGCATTGATTTGTCTCGTATCCGGTAAATTGCTCGAATGCAATTGCTCGAAATCAATTGTTCGAAATCAATTTCTCGAAAATGTTTTGCTCGAATTTATGTGGACTTAAATAATGCGTCAATACTAAAATCTTCAAAATCTCTTGTAGTAAGTTGCCAAAGGCAGTATTATGTTCTCGCAACGTCGTTATCGTATTATGTTCTCGCAACGTCGTTATCGTATTATGTTCTCGCAACGTCGTTATCGCAGGACTGAGTCAGTAAAAATACAAACAAAGGGGTTTTCTACAATACAACAATAGCGTTTTCTTGGAACAGGCAAGTGATTATCATGGGAACGTAATTACGGACTATTCATACTCAGGATAATGGGTTTCTTGTTATTACAAATAATGTTAATTTCTAATAGGTGATTATCATCGGAATGCTTAGAAAGCAATTTACCAAGAGAAATAACATATAAATACCCTGCGACCCAAATGAGTTTGTTAGTTCGAAAAAGAAATTTGCAAGTGAACAAGTGAACATGGCGTTAGAGTTCGTATCCAGTGGGAAAGGCAAATCGAAGTTGCGTTTTGAAAGTTATTTGTTTATCAAGGATAAACAAGTTGAAACAAAAATTTATTGGAAGTGCGAGCACTCCAAGAAAAGGAAGTGCAAAGCTCGTGGGATTACTCTAAATAACCTTGTGTCGTCAAGCAATAACGACCACAACCACAATGCCGACGCAGCGCACTTGGAAGCCAATAAAGTTATGCAGAAAATAAAGGAAGCTACAGAAAACACCAGAGATCCACCCCAGTTCATTGTTTCCCAAGCTTCTGCTGGCTTGGGAAATGCAGTTGCAGATAAGTTGCCATCCGTTAACAATATTAAGCGGGCCGTTAGGAATGTGAAGGTGAGAAAAAACGTTGCATCGGCAATACCAAGACTTCGGGAGGACACCATTTTTCCAGGAGAGTTTACAGTTACTGAAAACGGCGACCATTTTCTATTGTACGATTCAAGACCAATAAATGATCGAATTCTAGTTTTTTCAACCGCGCGTAACATCAACCAAACATCATGACAGATTTTGAAGTAGCAATGATAAATGCCATACGAATTGAGTTCCCGCAAACCGTACATCGTGGATGCTTCTTTCACCTCTGTCAAAGTATTTTCCGCCACATTCAGGAAAACGGCTTAAAACGGGAATACGAGACAAATCCAGAAGTTGCGTTGACGTTAAAACTGCTTCCAGGCTTGGCATTCGTTCCAACGCAAGATGTAGTTGATACTTTTGAGAACCTTTGCGAGCAAAATATTTTTTCCCCTGAACAGCAAGTTATTGTAGAATATTTCAAGGATACGTGGATCGGCCACCCTAAACGACCAGGACGGCAGCGGCGCCCGCCCCATTTCGTGCTCAACATGTGGAATTGCTTCGATGGTGAACAACATGGACTTCCGAAAACAAACAATTCAGTAGAAGGGTGCCATCGAGGTTTCCAAATGCAACTGTCTGCAGAACACCCAAACATCTGCAATTTATTTCGGCATTAAAGAGGGTGCAGAGTTTGAAGGAATTACGGATAGAACAATATGTCAGCGGTCAACAACCCATCATCGGTCGAAAAATATATCGTGATAGTGCACAGAGACTTTTAAGATTAGTGAATAATTATAGACATGACAGAAATATATATGATTATGTCCGTGAAATAGCACATAACAGATCATATTAAAAACATGTAATATTTGTTTTTTATAATTTTTAACTTAATCACATACTAATGAAGGTAATAATTTGTAATTTGTGTTTTTGTTACATTTGATAGTAACTGATTCGAGTTAAGGCTATTTCACAACTTTGTTTTTTTCGAGCAACAGATAATCGAGAAATTGCTGTTCGAGAAACTTGTATTTCGAGAAAAGTTACATTCGAGCAATTGAGTTTCGAGCAATTCGTATTCGAGCAATTGCATTCGAGCAATTTACCTAGAACCGATTTGTCTTACACAAACACGAGGAATATTCTTAAAGCAGATTTAAAGTTATTCCCATATAAAGTAACTTCTGTTCATCAGATTCTACCAGCAGACATGCCTCTAAGAGAACGATATTGTCGATGGTTTTTAAACGCATTTCCTGAAGACAACGACTTGAACAACGTGTTTTTTTCGGACAAGGCATGGTTTCATTTATCTGGATATGTGAACTCCCAAAATATGAGAATTTGGTCTGCGGAGAATCCATATGCGTTTAGAGAAACACCACTTCATCCGCAAAATCTTGGTGTGTGAATTGGTCTTAGCTGACAACGACTTGTAGGACCAATTTTCTTTCAAGGGACACTCAATGCATTAAGGTATCGCGAAGAGATTTTGGAACCTTTTGTTAATCAGTTAGATGACCAAGAGCTGCGGGAGGGGTACTTTCAGCAGGATGGCTCGCCTGTTCATTGTACTCTGGAGAACTTGAATTTTAATCAGGAATTCTTAGGTAATAGAGTAATCAGTCGGAACGCTCCAGTTGCTTACCCACCCAGGTCCTGTGATTTAACAACGTTGGATTTTTTTGTCTAACCCTATCTGAAAAATTCAATTTATCAGACACCAATACAAAATTTAGATGAGCTTGCAGCAAGAATAATTCATAAATGCAACGAAATAAATAACTCACAGCACATGCTCGAAAATGTGTCTAGAAATTTAAAACAACGAGCAAGATTCTGTATAGAGCAAGGGGGTGGACATTTTGAACACTTGCTGTGAAAGAGATATTGTCGAAAAACCTGAAATTGACTTACCTTAATAAATTACAAACCAGTTGCAACTAAATACTTGTTTATTTTCACATTTTGTTGGGCCAAAATTTTTAACTACCTGAACTGTCACACAGTTTGACATATAGGTTAATGTCATTCAAAGCTCATTACAGCTGACTGCAGACGGAATAGCTTTTTTTCTAGGCTTGCTGCAATTGACTTTTTAAAAAACCACATTGTATGTATTGTGCAAATGTGTTACTCCATGGTACAATTCCTTTTTGACGTTTGTTATTTGGAAACAAGATGATATCTTCGAAATTGATATATTCTAATTGGTTTTTGTTTTCTTATATTTGATGTGTGTCCTTTCTGTTGTTCACCTGTCGCACCTAGAGGCTTACAGTTTCTTGTAATATTATATTTCTATACACTTCCTATTGGTTCTAACAACATATTATTATAAATGTCTTTTTACCCTTGTGTTCCTCTATATTCCTTCTATGTATGTATCTACTATCAAACAGTTTCTCTCGATCAACTGCACGGAGAAATAACACGAAGTCGAAGTCCCTTGTATACTTGTATAAAAATCCATCCCCTGGTCTAAAGTCTATTTGCATCTTTATTATGAGTTGATTTTTAGATCTTTCATGCTTTCAAAATGTTCTTCCTAACTCTTGTAGGCTACGCAATGGCATTTTTCTTATATTGGTGTTCCACTTACATTTTCCGGTCATTTTACATTCTTTTTCTTCATCTTCTTCTCTTTAGTAGATCGATGACCTCCTATTAGGTACCTACAATTATGAGCAGGTATGCGCGGCAAAAGGTAGAGGGGACGGTAATATTACGGGGGGTTAGCTCTCTGAAGTGAAGTGTAGGACTTTCTATAAATACAGGAGAAGATTGCGTCAGTCTCAAAAATCGAGCCTAGAATGCCAGTGTGAGAGATCAAGGTTATTTTACACGCATAATATTCCTCCTAACACCTGCTTCCTCAATTAATTGGAGCATTATCGGTTTGATATACAAAATGGTTTTCTTATCGTAAGCCACCCCACTACTGAAATGCTGCACCATAGAACCAGCCCTTAGTTACATTGACTATTAACTTAGAGGTTATCAATCTTTTTTTTATTCTTGAATGCTTAGACATATTAAAAATGTAAAACTTTTGCTAATTTTGTTCATGGTGTTTTTTATTTTTAAAACACTGTGATATTATACAGGGTGATTCAAAAGTATTGTCATTAAATTAAATGGGTATATGCTGACCTTAATAGAAGTACATTACAGCAAAAATTTAAAGTTTATCGCGATTTTAAATTTGGTTACACACGTTTGAGAACCGCTGGCTAATATGCATTTAAAAAGCCTGCGATACAAATTTGACCATGTAAAAATAAATGAAACATTACACAACTATGTAATTTATACGTATTACTTGCTTCTCACATTTTTTCAGGCTTGAGCCTGACAGTAAACAATTAGCGGCATGTTTAAAAAGTGATATTAGAAAAAATTGTTGTTAATAAAGAGAAACAAGACTTACAAAAACTGTTCAAATTCCTCCATGCAAAAAACACTAAACTTCTACACAAACACTCAAACAAAGACTATCTTTCAGAGTTCTTGCAGCATTTTAAAGAGCTTTCCCGTAAATTAAAATAATTAATTAATTAGGTTATAAGGTTATAAGTTTTAAGGTTAGCATGACTTTCCATTAAAGAGTTCGAACAGTGCACTTTCCAACCGAACAATAAACTGGGCACACGCACATGAGCTTTTATCAGTACTGACAAGAAAGACGAATGATAAATTTAAATTTTGAATGTAAACAGAATCTGTTCCAGTGACCCCAAAACAATTTTTGTATTAATATTAAATTTTTTTCTGAGTTTACCGTTTACTTGCGACACATGGTTTATTGAGAAAAGTTGTTCTATTTGATATGCTCCACCTACCCTTAAAATTAATGGCAATACTTTTGAATCACCCTGTACATATAAATAGATTCGTCTTTTTCAAACCAGTTTAGATATTAACGATAAAAAATTAAATTTCAAATATGTTTGAAAAAATCTAAAAATCAACTAATTGGATGTAAGAAAATTTAATAATTTTCGCCACTTCTTTTATTATTTTTGCTGCTAATTTGTGGTCCAAAAAGGGTTTCCTTGCCTATTTATTCATTTGTTGCACTTTAGAGTCTAAAACTTTTATTTGGTGTTTGAAAATTAGCAAGGCTGGGCTGGTTTGAAGCAATGATAATTCAAATACTAAAACTCGTTAATTTTCAAAAATTACTAAATTTCTTCTTCTCATTGCGATAATTGGGCATACTATGTACTCAAGTAGCTTGAAAATAAAAACTGTATGGCGTGGTAAAAGGTTTGATCAGTTTACCCAGCATGGCAAAGACACATACTTCAGCAATTTTTAGTTAAAATATTACAGTAATTTTGAATCTATTATTCTAGTTTAACGTCTAACACCTATTAATTGCAAAAATATTCCATGCATCCAAAGTACTGTTTAGCAATTGATCCATTTTAAGTCCGTGAAGTTATTTTGCGAAAACTGCACCTAAAGTAATCTAAACTTTAAGCATTTTTACCGAATACATCCCTACTAAACAAATTTATCATCGTAAGTGACATCTCGATAATAACCAGGCTAGGAATTTATTAAGCAAGGTAGACAATTATTGACGTAATACAAGACAACAGAGGGAACATCTAATTGATGCTATTTACATACGTCTGATATTTGGGTGGGTATTAATAGGTACGCAGGGTTATACTAAAGTATAAATTGGTTCACTTCCGCATTCAATTAATAGTTTACTAAATCTATGTGGCATGCCTATAATAAAGTGTTTCACTTACCTTGTTAAACCACCATGGAACCTATTTAGACCAAAAAAGATACAAAGAAATAGGATACGGAAAATAATCAAAATCTATCTTTTTTGACTTCACTGTGTAAACAATTTGCTCCGTGTTTTTGTGTCATCAAATAGTTAGCGGATAGGAAAAAAGACGTCTCCAAGAAAGAGTTTGTTATAAACTCTATAAAAACGCATAGCAGAAATATGTAGAAGCTTAATTTAAAGGCCCTAATTTATTCTGTTAGGAGTCAAATTCGTTCAATGTGCGAACTGACACTTACAAATCGCATGATTAGAAAGAGATGTTTAGCAAACCAAAGCAAAAGAAATATTACGCCAAAAATATTCGCTGCCTCATCGTTTTTTATGAATATTCTATTCAACACAAAGAATTCTCATTTGATTGAGGATTTGTTATTGGGCAGTTAAAATTCACACGGCTTTATTCTGGCCTTTTTTATATGAACGCCAGGGAAATTAAATATTTTTCGAATGTTTGTTGTGCCAAGTCAAAATAAAATTAAATTAAAATTTTAAAATCGTCACAGTTTATCAAAAAACGCCACCGGACATTCTTGGTCGCTTTTGAATTATATAATTTGTTTTTAATTTGTCCTCTTTGATGTTTGTTGTATTTTGCCTGATTTAATTATAGTTGTCATTCACAGTTAGTGGAACTTTTCAACTGTTGTTCTCTTTGCCGTTCCGTCTGTCCCTTCCCCCGTCTTCTCTCTTTGGCTCGTTCTTTTACTGGCCCATTATATATATTTTTTGCGAGTGATATTCATAATGCCTTCTTTATCTAGATTGATCAATATCATCATTCGTCATGAAATTCGCTATTTTCTCTCTTATTCGCCCCTCTTCAATTTTTCTTCCTCTTCAGTTTCGTTTTTTTTTCTCTTTGAAGGCGAATAACTTTGTTTAGTAATCAATCGCTAGTTGTGTAATTAGTCGCTATTTTCGTTTCGATTATTCAATTAATTTCTATTATTCGATCACTCAAGTATACCTATTAATAAAATGTTTGTAATTTATATAGTCCAGTCAAATTAGCCAAAATAATGGCAAATAGCCGAAATAATTCACGTAGTTTTGAAAATTGGTACAGTTGTTTCTTGAGGTGCCCTGAAAAATATACCAAAAGTCCCCGAGGGTGGGGTGTGAGCCGGGGGTGGGGGAGCTGTTTAAAGGTCCCTTTCTTCACTTTTTCTCGAATAGCTCGAAGACCGTGAAGTTTAGCGTTGCGATCATTCTATACGAAAATGTAGAAGATAAAATTTCCAACCAAAAAGGTCCCATGTATTTTTGCCGTAAGATCAATACCTTAAAAGTAGAACCGGGGTGAATATAAATAAAAGTTGTATAGAGTCATTCGGGTTAAGTGTGAGCACTTTAGACTTCTAAACCCTATTAAATAAAAATAGTTAAGTATATGAAAACAATTTCAACATTTTTAGATAGAGCATTTATTATTCTTTGAACATCGACTTTAACAAAAAAAGTAAATTCCCTAAATTTCTCATAAACTAAGAATAAAACAGTTTTGTCGGCATGCGTTCACTTGACCCGTATTGCGGGTAACTGTGCGCACCCGTATGGGGCAAGTGAACGCATACGGGGCAAGTGTGCGCATGCAAACTTAGAGTCATTCGGGTTAAGTGTGCGCACTTTAGACTTCTAAGCCCTATTAAATAAAAAGTATATGAAAACAATTTCAACATTTTTAGATAGAGCATTTATTATTCTTTGAACATCGACTTTAACAAAAAAAGTAAATTCCCTAAATTTCTCATAAACTAAGGATAAAATAGTTTTGTCGGCATGCGCTCACTTGACCCGTATTGCGGGTAACTTGCGCACCCATATGGGGTAAGTGAACGCATACGGGGCAAGTGTACGCATGCGCACACTTACCCGCGCACACTTGCCCCCCGGGACCAAAATTGAAAACAAAAATCGCGAATCCGATAGTGACGATTATAACCTTAAGCTTTCTACTAATATTCATTCTGAGATTGGCTCTGACAGCATGAAAAAATACTCACCGTTTGCAAATAAAAAACCTGGGTATGACACACTTTTCCGCGATGTTAAAATCTATTAATTGATATCACAAATTTTGTTGTATTGTAATTAGTTATGGAGCAAGCGACAAGTGACACAGTGACATGTCTGAAATAAGTCTAAAGCTGGGGTCGCTGATTTTTCGGAAAAAAGGTTTGGCCGCCCTTGCCACATTTCCAAAATACAGCCCGTGCGCACACTTACCCGCTGCGCTCGGTTACCCCGAATGACTCTACAGCTGTAGCCGACAATGACGATACGCATTCCTATACCTGGGGCACTATAACTTTGTTTGGAAGTTGTTAATCACATGGCAGCCCTGTTGCCACTTGGGTTGCGCATTTGGCAGGGGAGAACGGTTGTAAACCACCCACTACGACTCACCTTAGGTAAACCTCTTCATGTTGAAATTCAACCTGTACAAAAATTTGGCAACAGAAATCAACATTTACCAACTTTGTTTACCTTTATCGCACTTCTACTCCTAAGGTATTGATCTTATGGCAAAAATGAATAGCACATTTTTGGTAGGAAATTTTGTCTACTTCATTTTCGTATAGAATGGTCGTACCTCAAAACCGCGCGGGAAAAGCCAACAGTGGATACGATTAACGCAAAACTGAAGGAGATATACATATGGTGACAGAATTCTAATTCGTCACTTAAAGACACGTAAAACCGTCGTATGCTTTCGTGATACGGGTCGCAAAATCCTTAATGATGCGTTGTAAATATCAAAGTGTGAAGATGAGAATGAGGAGCAGCCCAGTTTGCGGCTGCCAGGGGGCGTGTACCAAAGGTGCACCCGCAGTTTGTTATAAGAGGACGAAGAAGATGAAGAAGATGACATTTTACTTAATAATAATTATAATTGACATAGCATTTTGAGTTTTTTTTTTAAATAAAATTACCACACTTTTCAACTTTCTTTAACATTCATCCCACTTCTACTCCTAAGATATTGATCTTACGGAAAAAATGCATAGAATCTTTTTGGTAGGAAATTTTGTCTACTTCATTTTCGTGTAGAATGGTCGTAACGCAAAAACTTTAAATTTTCGAGCTCTCCCACCCCCAGCTCACCTCCCACCCCCGGGGACTTTTAGTATGTTCGTCAGGACACCTCAACAAACAACTGTACCAACTTTCAAAACTACGTGAATTTTTTCGGCTAATTTGGCTAATTTGACTGGACTATTAATACAAATTATCCTTTATGTTATCTGAAAAATCTGAAGCAATAAGCAATAACGTAAACGCCAAACGTGCTTGTTTAAAGGAAAGGAGTAAATACCTATCCAAATCTTTTTTTTATCTGACAACCTCTGTTAAAAGTGTGTATTAGGCATTTTAATATTTTGTATTACGACATAATTTACGCACATTAAACATGAAATTAACGGCGTTGTTGATTGTCACTACAAATTCTAATAACATTTTTTTACTTTATTTTACCGCGATTTTATAAAATTTCCATTTAAAATGAATGATAAAATGTAAAAATCACTGTAAAATTACTATTTTGTATTGTATTAATTTTATTGGAATATTTGATTTAATAATAGTTTTAAAGAACTCAGTAAAATAATATTAGTAGTAATCAATAAGTGATTAACCGTGATAACAGAATATTCGAAACTAACCACGATAACTGCCTATTCAAAAGTAAATTATTAGATTTTACAAACAGGGCCGCAATAAGCGCGCGTGCAGGGCATCAATGCACGCGGGCGGCTAAGCAAGAGGAGCGGCCGCCTGTCTCGTATTTTAGTGAAAAAAGTAGCATCATAATAATTACACATTTCTAAAAAAATATTGTATCAATTAGAGTGAGCAAGCAAGTTGTGTGTATCGTCCAACAACCAAATAATTTATTATACTCAATAAGACTATTTCTGGCATATATTTATTTTATAAAAAATGTGCGAACTAATTACATGTTTTATTAGTTTGTATGCTATTGCATTAATAAATATATAAGATGCCAGGGTGGCGCAGTGGTAAAAGCGCCAGGCTAGCGTTACGCTAGTCCCCGGTTCGAATCTCGCTGGGTGCAAGTTTTCCCGGAGATCGGTATCGAGCCCTGGTGACCATTCGTCGTTGGGCTAATTAACGACGCTCTCCTCTGAACACAGGCCAAAGAGGTAGAGTAACAAGGTCACACACACATACACCCACACACAAACTCACACACAATGCAGGTGCTAAGCTAGTTCGCGTCCGTAGCAAAAGCTAGGCTAAACGTGCACCTTGGATAGCGCTAACAGAACTAGCACTACTGGCAGCCAAACAATCACTATGTGATCTCCTGGCTACAAATGCCATACGCCAATTAATAAATAAATAAATATATAACAATTGATGGAATTGTATCATAGCAAAGAGTAATATGATTATATTGCCATTTAATTTAAGTGACTGGTTTAGAATAAACCTCCGACTTTTTTTATTATTTGAGAAAAAACTAGATTATTGTTTCTATTAAGCTTTTACCCATCAATAATAGTGCGTTACGTATACAATCTATGCACCATCTGAAACATTTTTATATTATCTGATTTAATAAAAATTAAAGTGAAGTCATGTATGCCAACCTAAAAACTAATAGCGTATAAGAACTTTTTTTATTATTTTATGGTCCTCTATCGCGTGGTACTATGCATTGTAGTTATTAAAAAAAAAATTAAATTTTCTAACAAACTTTTAACATCCTGTATCTTGAAAACAAGAGGCGATCGGACATTAGCGTATAAGAACTTTTTTTATTATTTTATGGTCCTCTATCGCGTGGTACTATGCATTGTAGTTTAAAAAAAAAATTAAATTTTCTAACAAACTTTTAACATCCTGTATCTTGAAAACAAAAGGCGATCGGACATTAGCGTATAAGAACTTTTTTTATTATTTTATGGTCCTCTATCGCGTGGTACTATGCATTGTAGTTATTAAAAAAAAATTAAATTTTCTAACAAACTTTTAACATCCTGTATCTTGAAAACAAGAGGCGATCGGACATTAGCGTATAAGAACTTTTTTTATTATTTTATGGTCCTGTATCGCGTGGTACTATGCATTGTAGTTTTAAAAAAAAAATTAAATTTTCTAACAAACTTTTAACATCTTGTATCTTGAAAACAAAAGGCGATCGGACATTAGCGTATAAGAACTTTTTTTATTATTTTATGGTCCTCTATCGCGTGGTACTATGCATTGTAGTTTAAAAAAAAATTAAATTTTCTAACAAACTTTTAACATCCTGTATCTTGAAAACAAAAGGCGATCGGACATTAGCGTATAAGAACTTTTTTTATTATTTTATGGTCCTCTATCGCGTGGTACTATGCATTGTAGTTTTTTTAAAAAAAATTAAATTTTCTAACAAACTTTTAACATCCTGTATCTTGAAAACAAAAGGCGATCGGACATTAGCGTATAAGAACTTTTTTTATTATTTTATGGTCCTCTATCGCGTGGTACTATGCATTGTAGTTATTAAAAAAAAAATTAAATTTTCTAACAAACTTTTAACATCCTGTATCTTGAAAACAAGAGGCGATCGGACATTAGCGTATAAGAACTTTTTTTATTATTTTATGGTCCTCTATCGCGTGGTACTATGCATTGTAGTTATTAAAAAAAAATTAAATTTTCTAACAAACTTTTAACATCCTGTATCTTGAAAACAAAAGGCGATCGGACATTAGCGTATAAGAACTTTTTTTATTATTTTATGGTCCTCTATCGCGTGGTACTATGCATGGCAGTTTTTTCAATGTCACCCTGTATATAATTACACATGAAGGACATTATCGACAAGTGAATTAAACATATTGTCGTAGATCTGTTTACATCTGAGTCGCTTTAAATACAGGTATGATTGCTCAATACTCGAATTTATGGATTATCTTAATTACAGTCGACATATTTTCTTTGAAATTTCTTTGTACAACAGTGCTTCAATCTCTTTCAGTAAAATTCCGAAATTACATTAATAAATCACTATGTATTGTTACGGTTATAAGTTTTTGTTTAATCCATGCGAAAACGCCCAAGCTAACTAAATATCAATACAAATATATTACAAATTTACTGTTTATTACCTCGTCAAATATGGTTTCATAAACAAATTAGATAATGTTCATTGTTCATATGTCATCAGATTTATGTTGACTGTTTAATTTGTCATGTACTAAACACAACAAACAATCTTCTAATGAACAATTTCTCGTACTAAATGGCAACATATTTCCATCCGTGTAAGTAATAAAAGCAAGCATTGCACTTGCAATGTGTACTATGTGTAGCATACAGTGCGAACGCCGGCTGTGGAATACTCCGAGTAAAATGTTTTCGGTTCATCTGAGGTCGAAATCCTCGGACACGTAAATCTTAGTTTTTAATGGCACATCTTTTTTACATTACAATTTTTTTTTATCCCCACCTCCCTTTGCTGCAATCACGTCATCATATTTTTTTTAAATAGCAACCCCTACTTTTTCTTACAAATTCTGGTTCTCCTGGCAATTCTGCATATGACTGCATGTATTTTTTGGCCAGCACGATCACCTGACCTTACACCCCTAGATTTTTTTCTGTGGGGTTACCTAAAGAGTGAGGTGTATTTTAACCGACCAAATTCTATTAATACCTTAAAGGAAAGAATTAGAAATGAAATCAGGGCGATTACGCCAGAGATGCTTCAAAATGTTAGAAATGAGTTCATCTATCGACTTGCTTTAAGTCAAGAAGTTAATGGATTCCAATTTGAACATTTAATTTAATAATTTTAATGTTTTCTTTTTATTTTTTTTATAAAAATACACCTTACTCTTCAGGTAACCCCACAGGAAAAAATCTAGGGGTGTAAGGTCAGGTGATCGTGCTGGCCAAAAAATACATGCAGTCATATGCAGAATTGCCAGGAGAACCAGAATTTGCAAGAAAAAGTAGGGGTTGCTATTTAAAAAAAATATGATGACGTCATTGCAGCAAAGGGAGGTGGGGATAAAAAAAATTGTAATGTAAAAAAAGATGCGCCATTAAAAACTAAGATTTATGTGTCCGAGGATTTCGACCTCAGATGAACCGAAAACATTTTACTCAGAGTATTCCACAGCCGGCGTTCGCACTGTATATCAAGTTCTTACGTGCTAGACTTCCACACAAACTTATCCTACCTTACCCTTACTCATAACAACAATATTTAACTTATTTAAATGGTTCCAATACTATCGAGATATGTTTTCTTCGATGCTGATACGATCTTTTTTAGAAATGTTGCTTTTGAAGCCGTGTATTTTCCATTCATAAAGTACGCACAAAGTGTTCGTTTTTTTATTAGTAACGTAAATTTAAGTATGGCCAAACAGCGAGGACGCATTATTTCTCTATTAACAACATTAACCAATTTAAATATCTGTTATCCACGGTAACCTGAAATAAGGTCAATAATGAGTTAGGTAATAAAAATAAATTTAACGTATTCCTTAACACCAATAATGAGATTTTTAATATACAGGGTGGGGCAATAGTGCGTCCGACTTCGATAGCTCGAGTTCTATGATAGCTAGAAATTTGATTAAAAAACATAAATAAACTAGAGAAAAAAGTCTATAACCGGAAATTATTTTCGAATATAAAGGGTGAGCCAAGACGATGCTACAGGGTCAAGTAACTTTTTTTTAAATGGAATGTTGTATATAAAAGAAGATTTTTTGAAGCCTCTTCCTAGACTCTTTTCACTCCCATATTATTATTGACTATCTCCTAACCACTTGGATGTAGTGATTTTTTTTGTTCAAATAATGGCATCTGCAGATGCATATTAAAAAAATCACTACAGTCACAATTACGGGTTTTAAGAAAAAATTATGCAAGTACCAGTTAGGAAACATCTGTGCGATGTCTTTGAATCATTTTCACTTCCTAAAAATTATACAGGGTGGCAAAACATGATTTTTCAATTTAGAACTTTTTGAATTGAATTTTTTCAATTTTTTCAAATAGAACACCCTGTATATTTTTCAACCATATGATGTAGAAACTAAAAACGAACATTTTTTGTATGTACATCCCTATGGCTATTTGTAACCATTTTCGATTTATTGAGCAATAAGTACAAAATTCAAGGATAATCTTAAAATATTAAGATCGTTTTTCAAATAACTCAACAGATAAAATTATAATAAGTGCTCCACATGTTGCCCATTTTGTTTGACACACATCTCTATGCGCCTTTGAAATGAGAGTTCTACTTTTCTTAAAATTGCCGGTGTGATACTTCTAAAAGCAGTTATTATTCTTTCCTTCAGATTTTGGATTGTTGTTGGTGTTTTTTTTTTCATGGGCAACATGTGGATCACTTGTTATAATTTTATCTGTTGAGTTATTTGAAAAACGATCTAATATTTTAAATTATCCTTGAATTTTGTACTTATTGCTCAATAAATCGAAAATGGTTACAAATAGCCATAGGGATGTACATACAAAAAATGTTCGTTTTTAGTTTCTACATCATATGGTTGAAAAATATACAGGGTGTTCTATTTGAAAAAATTGAGAAAATTCAATTCAAAAAGTTCTAAATTGAAAAATCATGTTTTGCCACCCTGTATAATTTTTAGGAAGTGAAAATGATTCAAAGACATCGCACAGATGTTTCCTAACTGGTACTTACATAATTTTTTCTTAAAACCCGTAATTGTGACTGTAGTGATTTTTTTAATATGCATCTGCAGATGCCATTATTTGAACAAAAAAAATCACTACATCCAAGTGGTTTGGAGATAGTCAATAATAATATGGGAGTGAAAAGAGTCTAGGAAGAGGCTTCAAAAAATCTTCTTTTATACACAGCATTCCATTTAAAAAAAAGTCACTTGACCCTGTACAATCGTCTTGGGTCACCCTTTATATTCGAAAATAATTTCCGGTTATAGACTTTTTTCTCTAGTTTATTTATGTTTTTTAATCAAATTTCTAGCTATCATAGAACTCGAGCTATCGAAGTCGGACGCACTATTGCCCCACCCTGTATATTTCCCTGAAATATATTTAAGTACTGAATACAACAAAACAAATTACTTCCTAAAATTAAAATTTGCGCTATTTGCAAATCAGAAATGATCCGGAATTGATTCAAAAATAAAAATTACTAAAAGCCCGAGATATTGAAGATATTTGTAAAGCGAACGCTTATATTACGATGACAAACATTAAAAGAGGAAAATAAACATAAAGCCGTTTGGAATGCTATTAAAGAGAATACCAGGTTTAATGAGAATGCAAGTGTATCAAATAAAATGAAAACATCTGACATTAAAGTCACTAAAAATGATCAAAATATCGCAAAAAAATTTAATTCACATTTCACTGAAATATAGACCGAATAACACACTTACTAGGAACATGCAGAGTAATAAATAAATTATAACTCAATGCTTCGAAATACCATGTAGCCTGCTACAAAAAGTAATAGAATACGCAATAGTTCCCTTAACATAATTAATAAATTTAACTTTTGAGTTAGGATATTTTCCATACTTTCCCAAAACGGAAAACTTAAAAATTACAGACCCACTAGCACTGTTATCCATTTATTCAAAAATATTTGGAAATACATTCTTAATTCTATTACCAAATTCCGAAATCCGTACAAATCTAAAATGACACTTCTTCTTCTTCTTCATGCCATATCCTTTTTAGGACGTAATATTAAGCAAAAATGTTATTGCATCTTGATCTAGTATTTTTTGTCATAATTGTAAAGTAGCTTGCTAGTTATATTCGTCGTTTCAAAAGCCAGTGATTTAACGAATTTAGGTAACGCATTAAAACGAGATTCAGACAACATGTGCTGGAGCATTTCCTTATTATGCAAATTCCAAATTACATTGCAATATTTAAATTGTTTAAACTTGCCTTTTGGCAATAATTGTTTTTTAAACTTTAAATAACTCTGTTGTTAAATACGATCCCCGTCCCATTTCAGTTGGCCCACCTACTGAAATCGTAGTTTTTTGGGCACCATCAAAAAATAATAAATGCTACATGCTTTTTTAGGTCCAAAATTAATTAACAGGGCATATTTAATAATATGCAATAGAAAACACCAACTTTATCGTTCCCTTTTAAAATTTTTAGCAAAAAATCAAAAATGTTGCAAATAAGGTATGTTTTTTTAATACATCAATCCATTTCTATTTTGTTACAAAGAAAGCCTACAACCGAATTGGCTTTAGAATAATGGCCCCAAAACAATTGCTAATAACTGCTAGAATGCATTTCATACATTTTGAAGCTAGTTGTGTTCAGTAAAATAGGAAAAGGAAAGATTATCGATGAAAAAATCCCTACGTTAAGCGCTCTGTGGAGTGATTCTTTTGGAAGGCACTTTTGGAGATCCACATTTCACAGGGGGACTCACAAAATGGGAATTGGCACTTACAAGGTAAGTTGTTTGATTAAAGAAAATAAAATAGAAACAGAAAAATATTTTTTTTAAACTGTTCTTAAAATTGGCAATTGTGGCCAAAGGCCAAAGAAAAGCCACTTTTAACGCCAAAGCGGAAGAAAAATACAGTAAGATTGGCAAAAGAGCTTCGGCATGCAAGACTTATCGCTCCGATAAAGCTCGATTCGAAGTGCGTATTGGAGACAGTAGAGGCCGAGTTATTTGCAAAATACACAAGGCGCTTCAGGTTGACTATCTCAAAAGAAAAGTCAAATTTTCTGCATCGGTCATGGTTTGAGGCATCATGTCGCCGAAGGGGATAGGAAAAGTTCATTTTATTGAAGAAACTTTGGATACAAATAAGTATCTGTACATTTTAGAAGATTCGCTTTCACCGGTCATGGAAGAATATTTAACATCAGGACAAATTTTGTGTTAAAGCAGGACGGCGCAGGACGCCACAAATCAAAAAAGCCTTGAAATAGATGGAAGACGACGGTATACCGTCTTTGGAAGGGGTTTCTTTGTGGCACCGGATAAAAAAGATGCTTCGAAAACATTCTGCTAGAGCAATCCCGCAACTGAAGCAAAGGGTTCAGAAAATGTGGGATTCGTTTACAGCAGAATTTTGCCAAGGCTTCGTTAATACTATGCCCCAAAGGATTTCGAATATTATAAAAAATAAAGGCGATATTACCCAGTGGTAGACCTTAAAATTATTTTCTGTTAATTTTACGTATTTATTCATATTTTTTTTATTTGTCCTCATTTTGTGTTAGTTGTCGGTTTTAGTCACTGAATAGGCATTTGTTGTGGTTGAGAGATGCTAAAGATGTTGTCAAATGAATAAAACAATTTGAAGTTCATGTAGTACTTGTATTTTTGCTCTCTAACGAAGAATTGTTGAAAAATCCTAAGGTGGGCCAACTGAAATGGGACGGGGCTCGTATATTCCTTCATTTTGTTTTATACAGATTGTCCAAAATCCAATCTAAACATACAAAAATTAATGAGTGCAACAAGGAAGACATAAACAATATGGGTAGCACAACAAAGATAGAATGAAATCATGGCTAGGTAAATTTTTAAACTAAAATCTCTCGCCAATAACAAGCAATATCTATGACAGATGTCTTTGCTTGCTTGCTATTGGCGAGAGATCTTTAGTTTAAAAATTTACCTAGCCATGATTTCATTCCATCTTTGTTGTGCTAACCATATTGTTTATATCTTCCTTGTTGCACTCATTAATTTTTGTATGTTTAGATTGGATTTCGGACAATCTGTACATATAAGCTGTATTATTTCTGCAATTCTGCCGCAAAAAAAGTATAACCAAAATTTATATTTTATATTAGAAAACTTTAAAATGTAATTATTCTAAATTATTAAACTATATTAAACTATCAAAATTTGCAACTAAATGATATTCTTAATATATTTAAAACGAAAATTTACCAACTTAATAGGTTTCTAAGTATGGCCAAGCATTTGATTGCTCTCGCCATGCTTAAGCAAAGGCCAGATGTGCACATGTGCAACCTGCTACAACACTGTTTCAATTCTTTTTCTCATTTCAGCTTTCATCCATTCACGCAAATATCAAATGTGATTCAACAACATAAAGTAATAATTTTAACGTCAAAAATTATTAATAATAATTAGCTTTTAATAATATTTTTATGATTTCAACTCAAACTAGTGTTTCAGTACTGCAATGTGACATTAACCAGTAAAACTTTGAAATCTGCAACTTTTCAGAACTTTGAAATTATAAACTCCTGGACAAAATTAACGCATCAGCAAAACTTCTCATTATTACTTTTATTTTTGCAAAGTTTTAAGTCATAGTACCTACGTGATATTATAATTAAATGATTTCAACTAATGTTTGACAAATTAGAATGGTATTATCGGAAAAAACATGAATAAATAACAGAAAGAAACAATGATGTCAAATGCAATGAAAACGGTGTCAATAATGATAAGCTTAAAAAAATTGAAGGTGAAATTAAATCGTAAGAATTTGAAATCAGTAGCGTGTAGATCCTCCTCTAGCTCTTATCACTGCTTCCATTCGTCTGAGCATGCTATTGATCAAGTTGTGAGTGGTTTCCTGGGGAATATTCTCCCATTCGACAAGAACGACTTGTTCGAGTTCCCTAAGATTCGTAGGAGCAGGTATATGGCGCCTGACTGATCGTTTTAGTGCATCCCATAGATGCTCTATGGGATTCATATCTGGGCTTCTTGGTAGCCAGTTCATTGTTCGAATATTCACGAATCGAAGGTAGTCCAGTACCTCTCTAGCAACATGGGGCCGCGCGTTATCCTACCTAAAAATGAAATTGTCCCCGACAAATGGGGCAAATGGCATCACATGTTCTTCTACGATGTTTTTCTACGTAGAAATGTGCATTCATGGATCTCCTTCGTATAGGAACCAAATCCCTGCGAGCATCGAAACAAATTCCTCCCCAGAACATTATTGATCCACCAAAGAACAGGATCCTCGGAGAGATATTTCAGGCAGCAAACCTCTTTCCTGGCCTCCGCCAGACTCGTTGACGTCCATCTCGTGAATTAAGACTTACTCTTGTTTCGTCGGAAAACAAAACTCGCTTCCAGTCGTCGATGGTCCAATTTACGTGCTCCCTTGCAAAACGCAGTCTAGTAACTCTATGCCCCCTGGTGAGCAGTGGTCCAATAGCTGGTCTTCTACTGTCCAATCCTCCTTCATTAAGGCTTCTCCTGACCGTTCGTGCAGAAATTACTACATTTCGAGCTGCTGCTAGGGCTCTACTTACTTCTAAACTGGTAGAACACCTGTTTCTTAAGGCGACTTGCATAAGATATCGCTCATCTCTTGCATCTATAGACTTCTTACAACCTTGTCCTGGGGTTCTACAGTACCTTCTAAGTTCATTGAAGCGTTTAACTGTTCGGCTAATTGTTGATTGTCTAACTCCTAACACATTAGCCACATATCGCTGGCTACGTCCCTCGTTAACTAGAACCACCGGTTTCACGGCTTCATCTTCTCTAAAGTTGCCTGGACGATTCATTTCTTCTACTCTAAGTGCACTGGACAAAGTGTTTCATTCACTTAATGACATTAAATTTTAAAAAAATAACTAGTAAAACTGAATTTATTGCCTTCTACAAATCACTTTAAACAACGTTAAATGTCTTATTAAGAAGCAATTACAAAATGGTACTTTACATCTGTCAAACAATTGTAGTTGTTTATCAGTAGTGACAGAGGATATCCTAGGTCACCTACATAAAATGTTTAATGATTTAAAACTTCGAAAAGTTACAAGTAATGATGAGAAGTTTTGTTGATGCGTTAATTTTGCCCAGGAGTGTAGTTTGGTAAGTTTATTTACAAATATACCCTCATCAAGAACTCGTCAGAACAAAACTATGCCATTTCCGGGTTTTTAAACATTGTTGTCTTATTTAATTTATTACCATGTTTTCCCATCCGTAAGAAAAAATGTACATATACAGGGTGTCCCGAAACTCCCACTAAAGCTTCAGGTAACCTTTTGCTATCATGAAAAATGAACATAAAATTGCGCAGTTTAGTTTTCTTGTACGGTATGGTTAAAGTTGTTATCTCCAACAGCAAATTATAAGGAACTACAAAGAAAACTTAAAGAAAACGCATATTTTATCAATAAAAAATACATAAAATACATAAAATAAAAAGTATTGACCATAATTTGTTTTAACTATTCGTCTTTCGTTTGTGAAATGGTGTTAAAAGGTAAGAAATTTTGTTAAAATTAAACATGACGACAATGCATATTTTGGTGACCTGATATGAACAAAAATTAAAAATGGAAACAAAAATTCAAAATTCTTAAGTCAAATTTTGACTGTCAGTTGTGACATCAGAAGAATTATTCCAGACTGTGTTTTAGGAAACTGTCAAGGAAATTTTAATGAAGCTGCAGGGGTGTACGCCATACGTTTTCCCAACAGAAGGCACCCCTCTCATACTGTCATATGAGCTGCAGATCGAAGACTAACAGAAAGTGGAACCATTATTCCAGCTCATGATATGAATGGAGGTCGACCAAGAATAAGGAAACTCAACTTCGAGGAAAACGTTTTACAACTAGTATACTAAGTATTTCTAGAAATTTGGGTGTTTCTAAAACTCGTGTACATAGGATTTTAAAAGATGATGAACTGTATCCTTACCACAAAACAAGAGTTCAGAATTTATAGCAGGAAGACCCTCCACCTTCCAACCCTACTGGAGGATATTGCTTTTGCACCCCGGCGCGATTCGGGACACCCTGTATGTAATTATTTAACATCATAGTTAAAATCGTCCTACACGTTCAACATGAATTTACTTAAACTACAGAATGTGTTTTCTGAATAAGATCACAATTAGTATAAACGTTAAAATCATAATCAACATTAAAAAGGCATCAGATTTTTCTTAAAATTCGCCCCATCCTTTTTGTATGTATATATTGAAGTGATATTTAATTTGGATACCTATAATTAAAGGTTATGTTATTTTTGCGTTAATTAACGAAAGTATTATTTTGCAAAGATTGGTATGCAGATTATTTTTAAATTATAAAAGATTGTAATATAATTTTAAGATAGCTAGATTAAATTTAAGTTATTATAGTGATCATTGTTAGTAAATAATTAGCTAAATTAGTAGTCTTAGAAACGTAAAATAAGTTACTTTAGAAACCTTGTAAATAGTCTTTATAGTGAAAAACAAATGTGAGTTAAAAAATCCAGGATACAGAAAAAACAATTTTATAATTCAGTCGATATTTTGCAATCGAAGGAGCAACAACAAAATTAAGTTGCTCGTCCCAAAAAGAATAAATATTGAACAAATAATCAACTATAAATACAATTAACAAGATAAAGAACCAGTATTAAATAATTAGAAAGTGAATTTGAAGAAAAATCAAGTGAAGACTGAACTTCAAGAAAAAGCAATTCGAGCAAACTCAGTTCAAGAAATAGCATTTCGAGCAAAAGCAGTTTGAGCGGGGGCAACTTCAAGCAGGAGCGAGTCAAGCAGAGGCAGATTGGATTTTTGGTTTTTGGGGATAAAGAAATTTTTTGGAAAAGAAGAGGAAGTTAAAAGTAGATAGTGAGTGTATAAAAATAATTTTAAGATAATTTTAAGTAGGGCTGATAGGGAAAACAATATAATAAAAGAAATCTCCATTACAAAATTTGAGTAAATTTTATTTTGGTTAATTAAAATAAATTTGAACAAACAACGAACCTACCTAACGACCCCAGAGGAGAGAGCTCTAAAAATAATTTAAATTATAGAGCAAAGTAAATTATTTTTGTAAATTGTAGTATCCAACGTAAGTTACAGTAATATTAAACAGGGTTACAGTACAATAAATTGGCGGCCCAACGTGAGGTTAAACATCACAAATTAAATTGTCGTTCAATGTAGTTGCTTCTAACATTATATTGGCGCCGCAACGTGGAACGACAGAGTAAACTAACATCTAAATTAAAAAGATAACTAAAACGTATAACAAAAGTTATTAATAAGTTTGTGGAGCAAGGCAAAATAAGAAAAACGATTAAAAAACTGTCACTTGGAGAAAAGTCAAAACTAATGTCAATGCTATTTGTCAGATTTTCGATTTTTTTTTTAATATTTATTTTCAAACAAATACGAATAAACGAGAAATACATCATTAATAACAAATTCAATCACTGAAAAATCCAGAAACAAACAGAAATAATAATAATAACATTAATTTATTTTTTTTAATTTGGTACCTAATTTGATAAAAGTAAAAGATGGCGGATAAAAGGATGTTACGAAGTAGTTCAAGAAGGGATGAGGAAGAATCAGAAGAGGAATAAGCTGAAGTAGGGAAGGAGCGAAATGTAGTTGAACTGGAGGTAGGTGATCATGGAACAGAAATCCAAACACCGTAGGTTCAGAGAAGTGAAGATTTTGCGGAAATGTTTAAAATGTTAATGCAGAAATTAGATGAACAAAAACAAGATTTTAAACAAGATGCTAAAGAATCTAAAGAGGAAACAAAGAAACAATTTGAAGAACTGAAAGAAAATTCAAAGAATCAAGATGAAAAATTAAGTAAACGATTTGAAGAGATTAAAGAAGATTCAAAGAAACGATATGAGGAGTCGAAGAAGCGACATATAGAGTTAAAAGAAGAAACCCAACAAAATAGTAGACAATTTGAAGAACTGAAGCAAGAATTGAAGAAAAATAAACAAGAAACACGAGAAGAAATTAGAAAAGAAGTAGTAGGAATTGAAAAGAAGATGACCGAAGAAAATAAAGCCATCAAGTCCAAAAAGTTAGAGAAGATTCCTTAAGGATTTTAGAACAATTGCAAAACAAATCGACACAAAACAGCGTAAGTATAATACAAATTGAAGATAAAATTCAGAACACAAATAGTGAGGTCAAGAAGTATCAAGAACAAATAACCATTATTAAGAAAAATATGGGTACAACATCAAATGGGTCTTCTGACATATTTTCTTCTTGTAAAATTTTAAACTCAGAAATGATGCCGAAATTTGAAGGATTTCGAAATCAATTTCCGATGGTATTTTTGTCGAAAATTGACAGCTTAGTAGAAAGTATGATGGCCGAGAAGAAGAAATTAAACCTGGTAGGAATGTGTTTAAAAGGACACGCAGAAATCTGGTACAATTTAATAAAAGAAAATTGTAACAGTTATGAAGATTTTCGAACTAATTTCTTGGAACAATTTTGGAGTAATACACATCAAATGGATGTGAGAATAAAGTTAACTATGGGTAAGTATGATAACAAGAAGGAAATCACGGAGAAAATTACATAATGGGTTTGTATAACAAGGCTAGATTTCTTAAACCACCAATGACAGAAGAAGAACTAATAATTCATTTGTCACGACATCTTGACAGTAGTGAGAAGAAACCCAATTATAAAAACAATAATCCAGAAGAAGAGAAAACAAATACAAATAGACAGAATCAAAATACGAAATGGGAAAATTATAAAGACCGAAAATATCAAGATAACAGACCAAATAATTATCAGAAACCAAATTATAATCAAAATTATAATAACAGGTATGAGGGAAATTATAAACGTCCTTATTATCAAAACAACCAAGAACGAAAACCGTATGAACAAATGATACAAGAAAAAAATAACGAAAAAGTTATAAGTCGGATTTATGTGAAGTAAAACCAAGATGATTTCAATAAAATCGAAATAGCTGAAATACACGGTCCTCCGCATATAAAAAAAAACAAATTTTAAAATTTTGTTAAAAAGTTCAATTTTAAATACTAGTTATATGCATCCAAGAGAATTTTTATTTGAAGATGATGAAGAAGCAGAAATTCAAAATTTACCTTTTATTAAAATAAGTTTTCTTGAAAATAACAATATTGCGTTGATAGATAAAGGGGCACAAGTTTCATTAATTAATGCAGAATTAGTAAATTCGTATGGAAATGTCTTAATCAAAAACATTTATAAAATCGCAAAATTAGATTTATTATCTGCTACTAAAAGAAAATTAACTCATATTGATAAAGTTCTTAATATAAAGGTGAAAATAGGTGAAATTGAACATCCCATGAGATTTTTTATTGTACCTAATTTACAATTTGATTTTATAATAGGAATTGACATAATCGAACAAGTAAAGATGATTATTGACGCTAAAGAAATGTGTGTTTTTATCAATGAAATTAAAATACCCTGGGTAAACTATATTGACTTTATAAACGAAAATATTACAGTAAATAATTGTTTAATTGAAAATTTAATCGATGATAACCAAATAGGGGAAGAATATTTATTTATAAAAAATGAATTACTAATATTATTACGCAAAAGAATAAAACTGGTTGATAATGAACCTGGTTTAGCAAAAGGTTATATTTGTAGAATTTTACGCTGGATTTCACTAGCTCTCGAAGTTTTAATAATAAATCACGTTCTTTTTTTTAATAATATAATTAATGTCTCTATTACTTAATATGTTACAAATTTTTACAAAGCACATAAGTCTTACCAACTACCGGTATGTACGGGGTACTGCAGCCAACTGACTCAGCCCTTTTGTTAAGTCCAAGCGGCGCACGGCCCCCAACGAACAGGGACGTGCCATATCCTGGCGCCAAACTACCATACTTAAATTTGAATGTAATGGCGCGCGAACAATATTTATCAGTTAAAAGTTAATAATGCAGCATCTTTTAATATTAAAAATTATCCAATTCCGTTTAAATATCGAAGTAAAGTCAAAAAAGGAATTGAAAATATGATTAAAAATCAAATTATTGAACCTGCAATTACAAGTTACATAAACCTATTAGTAATTGTTAAAAAGAAAAATAATTCAATACGAATTTGCCTTGATGCTCGAATAGTATATTAAAACACGAGTTACAGAAGCATCGTTTTCGCGCACGAGCCGCGTAGCGGGGAGTGGCCGAACGGACGAGTGCTCGAATTGCCTTCTGCAATATCGGCTTCCATTTACATTATTTTTTTTTATAAAAATACTTGACAATTTCGAGTTGGGGAAATTTGGTTAACTAGTTAAGTTGGTAATAGTGATTTTTGCTTGACAGTTAACAGAAGTTTAACATTTGAAGTTTTTGTTGCCTAGCAACTGACTGGTTGCCTAGCAACTGAATGGTTGCCTACGTATTTTCTGTATTATTTGATACAGTATCGCCAATTTCTGAAAACCAAATATCACCACAAATCGTTTAATAATGAAGCTCATTAAAGCATCAAAATGCGTGCTAGAATAATGTCATTCTAATGCCGAAACAGAGAAAGATTAATTCAATCACAAAACCACAATTTGGGGCTCCTCAACCTATCGATTCTTTATTAGGTAGAATTTGTAATAAAAAGATATTTTCAAAATTAGATCTTAAGAATTCATTTTGGTTAATCCCATTCCATAAAGATAGTAGGAAATATACAGGATTTAGTGTAGATGGGAAAATTTTCCAATTTAAAGTTGTACCATTTGGATTATCAACTTCATGTACTGCATCAGTTAGAGCCATGCAGAAGATTTTAAATTGTTTTGAAGAATTTTGTGTGCATTACGTAGATGACGTGCTTGTTTTTAGTGAAGATCTACAAAGTCATGTCAAACATTTAGAAATCATTTTGGTTACCTTAGAAAAAAATGGATTAAAATTGAGTTTAGAAAAATGTGAATTTTTCAAAAATCAAATAACTTACTTAGGATATGAAATAAGTGATCAAGGAGTAATGAAGATAGGATTATTGAAATTAAAAATTTTCCTAGGCCAACTAATTTAAAATCTCTAAGAAGATTTTTAGGAATTTTAAATTATTATAAGAAATGTATTCCAAAATATTCAGAACTTACTTTATCATTAGTTGAATTATTACGGAAGAATGAAAAATGGAAATGGGATCAAAGAAGGGAAGAAATTTTATCAAAATTAAAGAAAAATTTTATAATGAACTATTGTTATATTTTCCAAATTTTAAACAAACATTCATTTTAAGAACAGATGCGTCAAACTTTGCCATATCAGCGGAATTAATTCAAATACAAGATGAAGGTGAGATACCAATATGTTTTATATCAAGAATTTTAAAGGGTTATGAAGTTAGATATACAGTATCTGAAAAAGAAATGCTTGCGATTGTTTTTGCAATAAACAAATTAAAATTTTATTTAACAAGTAACAAATTTATTATTGAAACTGACAATTCAGGAATAACTTTTATGAAGAAGAAAGATTTCTTAAGTAATCGCTGATATCGGTGGGCTTTATTTTTGCAAGAATACGATTTTGATATTAAACACAGACCTGGTAAAGATAATATTTCTGCAGATTTTCTAAGTAGAAAAGATATACTTCCAAAGAAAAACCAAATACATAATTATAGCAAATAAATTAATTCAAGAATCAGGAAAATTATGTTTGAAAACAATTAGAGAGATCAACAAAATCATGAGGAAATAGTTAAAATAAAAGATGATTGACAATTAAATAATATTTTGGAAAATAGGTGTTTTAAACAAAAAAATAACATTTTGATTAAAGTAATTGGGGAACAAAAACTTTTTGTAATAAATAAAAATTTAGCACTTAAAATCATAGAAGAAATACATTTAAATTATGGACATATTGGGATTAGAAAAACATGGTTAATGTTTAGAGAATGTTTTTATATAAAAAATGATATCAAACTAATTAAAAAATTTATAAATAAATGAGGTAGGAGTTATTTTTAAATTAGTAAATGCAAACATTAGTAAAAATATAGAAAGTGTATGAAACGACCGAGGCACGGTTAAAGCCTCAATCAACGGTTAAAGGTTTTGGCCTCCGACGGGACAGCCGGGATCTGACCTATTACGCGGTGATGTCGGTTATCGGTAGTTGAGAAGGCAGGACCGTAGAAAGGAAAAATAAAGTAAACATGGACGTTAAAAATAAAGAAGATAAATTAGACTTAATAAAATTCACAGATTTGGCAATCCTTGCAACCATCGGATACATTGAAAATGATAATGCCATATATAATATATAAAACATATAAACTGACCTCACTTACGACTTCGAAATTGTGGAAATATCACACTTCTGAGAGTAAATTGTTTTTCCAATTCTTACACATAAAGTGGCATGTTAATGTGCCAAATCTAATTATCAAAGCAACATTTTAACGTGAAGGGTGGATAAAGTGTTGCTATAAACATTTTATCCACACTTTCCTTGTCGACATTGTTGCTAACGCGAAGGGTGCATAAAGTGTTGCTAGAAACATTGTATCCACACTTTCCTTGACGATACTGTTGCTATAAACATTATATCCACACTTTCCTTGACGACGTAAATTTTAGAATTACAATCATTAGCTAAACTTTTCTTTTCATGGATACAATTTCTCTTTATTCACTTGTACCATAAATACATATTTAATTAGTTTGTATCTATTTGTAATACGACTATGGGTTTCTTGTAAAATTTTCGTACCCTCTAATTGCTTAAATACTTTTTTGTTTCGACGGTCAAATGTAGTTATCAAAGCAACATTTTAACGTGAAGAGTGGACAAAGTTTTGCTATAAACATTTTATCCACACTTTCCGTGACGACATTTTATCCACAGTTTCCTTGACGACGTGAATTTTAGAATGAAAATCATGGTGACTTTAAATGTAGGTTGCTAGGTATTGTTTAATAAAGAGATTTTATCCACTCAAACTGTAGCAGACCTTGTCTATTCTTCTTACGCACTTTTAAACGAATAATTTCAATGTTTACTATTAATGAGATCATCGAGTTGTAGTCGAACGAAGTCCGAACGAGGGCATTCAATATTTAACATTCAAACTGGTCTTATGTTTATATTGTGTTGTTGTACGTATTTTATCGAATTAAACTTTGTTCTCATTTGATTATTATCTTAATTCACATCCTAACAAAGTCGCCGCCCTGATAAATAAGGTGTGTGGCCGCTTTAATTTTCTATACAAAGAAATATTACCCTGTTATAACCTAAAATAGTCGTACTTGTGTTATAATTCTGTGGGCAATACAATTCTAATGTCTAATAAAAACGTTTAATTATGAAAACGCAAATACAATAATTAGAATAAAAAGTAAGTGAACGTCTTGTCAGTACAAAGCCCGAATGAGAGAGCCGGGCGCGCGAAAATGTGGTTTTAGGCGGTTTTAAAAACAATCGCTGACTACATAGTATAACCTGCACATGAACAATTATGATTCTAAAAACTTTCTTCATATACTGGCTTCATTTTGCTCGCAGCATGTATATACAAATTTTCATAAATAAAAGTTTTTCTCGATTGCTGAAAAATACATTCACGAAAATAACAAGTTTAAGTTTGCTATTATTGTAAAAAATTAAAAAAATAATTTTATACTGACGTGGTACGTGGTTATAAGCGCTAATGTGTCTACTTTAATTTTAAAAAGAAATCAGCTCGATAGCACAATTATTTTTAGAGATATAACGATGGAGACGTTAAAAAACATGTTTCACAAACAAATCGATTTTTTAAAGTTTTTTCGAAATACAATAGTCTTTGACCACCAAAAAATGCCGTAAAAAGTGGTTTCGTGTACACGATCACCTAATTAAAGAATTGCATCAAGTCTGGTTGGGTTCTACGCCAATTGTTTTTTTCTCACAACTAAGCGACTTAAGCTTCTCAATTGTAGTCGTCTAGTACGGTATCTGCCTATTTTAATTACTCGTGAATTCGTCATCAACAAGACGCTGCGTATTTAGACTCAACAAAACGTGCTTTTCTTAGAAACTCAATTGTTACATATTTGGTTATTCAAAACACATTAAATTGTTACATAAATTCTTACACTTGTCTCAAAAGTTAATTTTATTCAACACCTACCTACTATTTGAAACAATAGACGAAAGAACGCGCTACGGAAATTATTGATTTACTGACACTTTGGTGGAATTTACCGACACTTTTGCTGTCGCGACAAACTACTCAAATTCTTGTAACTCTGTCCAATATACGAGCGCATAAAAATTTCCAATGTTAATAAATATGAGGATGGAAATGAGAAGGGAGTTGAAAGAATATAAAGAAGGAATAAAAATGTTAAAAATGGAAAACGAAGAACTTAAAAATAAACACGAAATGACATCAAAAGAGAACACAGAAATAAAAAGAGAATTGGTAAATTTGAGAAATAACGTAGAAAACCTGGAAAGAGAAAAAAGAAAAATAAATGTATTAATAGGAAAAAAAAATAGATTCTCCCAACAAAACACAAAGCGAACTTAGAATTGAAATGAATGATTTTATAAGAGACACTATTGAAATACAAGTAAAGATTAAAGCAGTACAAAAGTTATGAGAGAAAACATGCCTGATAGAGCTGTACATCTGTACAATGTACACGAGAAGGAACAAATTTTAAGCAATAAACATAAACTGAGAAAACTGAGAAAACGGATATACATTAATAATAATTTATCAAAGAAAGATAGAGAGCTGCAAAAACAGCTGAGATTAAAGTTACAGGAAGTAAGAAGACAAGGACAAAATGCTAAGATTGAAAATGGCAAAATTCAAATAGGAAATGAAACATGGAAATGGAATCCTCACATAAAACAACTGGAAAAATAAAAAAAAACTAGATAAAATACTTAAGACTTATAAAACAGACGAAGACTGGGCTATGGACAAAGAAAAAGATATGCTAGAAGAAAAAATAATAGAGAGTGGAAAACTTTGGAAAATAGGAACGTGGACCGTTAGGAGTCTAACAGGAAACGAAGAGGAACTAGCGGAAGAATTGGAAAACGTAAAGGCAGATATTGTGGGTATTACCGAAACGAAAAGAAAGGTTTGGGGAAACATTATTAAAAGGAGGACATCTGTTGATATACAGGGTGTCCCAACCATCTGGGATTTTTCGATAGCATCTTTATTATTATAATGATTTCAAAATATTATTAAGAAAAGTTGTAGGGTTTGATGTTCTACATATTCTAAAATTATTTTCATATATACCTACTGGGTGTTTCGTAAACATGTGACGATACAAAGTTGTATTTTTTTAAATGGGACACCCTATATTTTTTTACATATTTGGATTCTCCCTTCAATGGCGATTGCAACAATATAGCATTATATGGGTTTTTTTAAAATCTATTTTCAATAAAACTGCGAGGACTAAAAGGCTCTAGGTGTTTTCAATATACAGGGTGATCGAAAAACGCGAACCTCATGATTTCTTGAAAATTTTAAATAGAACGCCCTATATACAATTATGTCATTAAACAGCTGCTTTTCTAAGCTTTCAGAAAATACCATATTTGTTGGGTCCATGTTTAATCGTTACGAAGTTATGTTAGTTTCTTTGTCACATTAGAGATTCGTACGCGAACTCTGTAGTCAATTTAGTGAGCGATTGCACCAACTGCCGATTGTTTTTATCGTTGGTTGTTTTGAACAAAATCGCATCGAATTTTGTTTACGAGTACTTTTGCTGCCATAAATACGTCACGTTTGATGCGATTTTGTTTAAACAACCAACGGTTTAATATTATCGGCGATTGGTGCATTCAGCCATAGGAGTATTTAAAAAACAATTGCATTTAACAACTACAAAAACAATTGCTAGAATATTTGTCAACAAAAACAACGACTTCTGCGCTTATGTCACAGTTTTTGTAAAGTTTGATAGAAAAGCCTAGAAATAATGCATTAGTAATCAGTAAATAACTAAAATCTTAATACGCTATGAAACTATTATTTATAAAATAGAAAACAATTTACTAAGAAAATAACGAACATTAACTAAAAACGATTTGAAAAAAAACAGGAAGACAGACTGCAGCAAGTTTTGTAAAAAAAATCCATTGTTACAAAAATAATTATCGTTACACCAGGGGTTCAAAAACTTTCCTTTCTGTTTCAATGCACAGATGTAAACGTCTTATGCCCGGTTTCTCGAACGCGTAGATATCTTTTTAGATAGCTATCTAATAGACAAAGTTAGCAAACAGATAAGTAGGCAACCGGTTTCTCGAATGTTATCCTCACGTGACTTGTCTTTGGATAACTATCTTGCGAATGCGTAGTTACCAGATCTGCCGCTAGATGGACCCTATACCTTTAGCTAACTTCAGGTGACAACTTCGGCGGCAAAATTTAATATTTCCGCTCTCATTTATGGCGCATTTAGCGTTTGCGTTTAAAAACAATTTTTTTATCAGATTGTACACTTGCTTCACACTGTCCGATTCTTGCAATAGTAATGCTAAATTTACCTTTGAAAACCAAATCCCATGCTAAATGCAGTCCTTAAAAGCAGTGATAAACAGCATAGGAATTTTAAGTAAATACTTTTTAAAATGTTCTACAAAAACCTTTATGTTAAATTTAATCCAGACAGACATGCTAAATGCAGTTTTCTTAGAAAGCAGTGATTTACAGAGTATTAAATAGGTACCTTCTTAAAATTCTTATCTTGACAACTGCAGCACTTCAAAGAATTTGTCAAGCAGATTATTAGATAAAATCCTTCTTAAAATGTCCACTTTAACTAAAATTTCAAAAATGTTTTTGATGAAAATAATTAAAACAATTACTTGTGGTTTTTATTTAGTTTAATTTTTTATGCATGTGATATAAAAATTTACGATTAAAAATAAATCTATTATTAGAAATTTAGTAATATTGTAGTGTAATTAAAAAAGCACAAAAATGGCATTGTACATAACTTTAAGAACTCCGTGCGAAATTTAAATATTCAAATATTCCCTCTCTGGTTTTACGTGCAATGCGCATGCTCGTATACGTGTACGGTTGGATAATATCTCGTGCTACTCGGGCAGATATCTTATCCAACGAGTTAGCTAAAGACAAGTCGTATCTAGCGTTCGAGAAACGGGTTTGGGGGTTTATCCAAAAGATATCTCACGGTGAGTAGATATCTTACGTTCGAGAAACCGGGCATTAGTAATGTCAACTGAACATGGTGTAGGGGTTGCATACCAGCAAATGCTCTTCTTATCCGATTTTTCATATGTTTTATTGTAGTTGGTGGGACCTGGTAAACTTGGTCATTTATATGTACCCATAAAAAGAACTATTGGACTTAAATCGGGAGAACGCGCGGGCCATGGTAGGGGACCATTTCAACCGATCCACCTTTGCGCTCTTGTACCCTCTAATAATTATGGGGTGCAGCCGCATCATGCTAGAACCACATTAAATGGCGAGTTCAAAGGTCAACATCTTCTAATAACTCAGGAATCCCGTCTTGTAAAAAATTCAAGTATCTCTCCCCGATCAATGGTTCATTAAAAAAGTATGAACCAATAACTTCAGTATTCACTATTCACTATTCACCGTGCTGCATATACTACGCGATTGGCTAACAAACTAGTTCGATTCCATTCACCCAAAATATAAACCATATTTATTGACTCTTGTTTCGAGAAATTCATGACAAACATTCTAGCAATTGTTTTTGTTTTGTAGTTGTTAAATGCAATTGTTTTCTAATCATTCATACAGCTGAATGCATCAATCGTCGATATAATTCAACTGTTGGTTGTTTAAACAAAATCGCATCAAACGTGACGTATTTACGGCAGCAAAAGTATTCGTAAACAAAATTCGATGCGATTTTGTTCAAAACAACCAACGATAAAAACAATCGGCAGTTGCACGCAATCGCTCACTAAATTGACTACAGAGTTCGCGTAGGAATCTCTAATTCTAATATGACAAAGAAACTAACATAACTTCGTAACGATTAAACATGGACCCAACAAATATGGTATTTTCTGAAAGCTTAGTAAAGCGGCTATTTCATGACATAATCGTATATAGGGCGTACTATTTAAAATTTCAAGAAATCGTGAGGTTCGCGTTTATCGATCACCCTGTATATTGAAAATACCTAGAGCCTTTTAGTCTTCGCAGTTTTATTGAAAATAGATTCGAAAAGTTGTATCCTGAAAAGTAGTTAACATTTCGGTGTAATTACGGTGTTATATTCGTTCAAAGTGAGGTTATTTTTATCACAAACAAATGAATAACGACGGAACTATTAACAATAGACCCATATAATGCTATATTGTTGCAATCGCCATTGAAGGGAGAATCCAAATATGTAAAAAAATGTGGGGCGTTCCATTTAAAAATACACAACTTTATATCGTCACATATTAACGGAACATCCTGTGTATATGAAAATAATTTTAGAATATGTATAACATCGAACCCTACAACTTTTCTTAATAATATTTTGACATAATTATAATAATAAAGACGCTATCGAAAAATCCCAGATGGTTGGGACACCCTGTATAGTGGGGTAAAAGAAAGAAATAGAGCTAGTGAAGGGGTAGGATGTTTCATTAACAAAGAGAACTTGAAATACATACGTAAATGGTACGGAATATCAGAAAGAATTTTGAAAATAGAAATGGAAATAGATGAAACAGTAAACACCACAATTAGAGTTGTACAGTGACCGGCAAAAAGTTCGCAACATATGGGAAAATTTTTTATTATTAGAATATCGAGAAAATTTTTATGGGGGATGGGTTCTGCATGTCCAATAACCTAAAAATCGAATTTGAGGTATGTCACGTGACCGCTGGTATGGCGGCAAATTTAAAGAAATCACTATGAAGTCGTAAAAAGTGGGCTTAGATGACAAAATATCGAAGAAAATTATTAGAAAAAGTTGTTTAGAATTTAGCGCTAGGCCTATATGCAAAATTTCAAGTATTTATTTAAAAAAATTGAAAATTGCAATTTTTTGTTATTATTCATTTATTAATTTACAAATACCCAATTTTTTTCTTTTAAATAGCTTGATTGAAGTGGAACCTATGTATATGGATACCAATGGAAGAACTTTCTCGTTTTTTCCACTATTGATAGGCCTAAATCTAAAAAACAGGTTTTCGCTAGGACGCTAGCTGTTGCAATGGTTTGTATCTAACAGCTGTATAAAATTTTTACGAATATTTTTATGACAGAACACTTAGAAAAGCTAAATTTTCTTGGTTGAGGTCAAAGTACATCAATTTGTAAAATAAAGAAAAATAAAATAGCCAATAAACTAAAAACCACCTTCTTTATGTAATTTTCTTTTTCCTTTTCTTTCTATGATATTTCAGAGAGATGTATTCACGGTTAGCGATAAAATTTAATTATTAGCGAGAAAATTGATCTTTTCTAAGTCCTCTAGCATAACTATATTTCTAAAATTTTTATACAGCTGTTAGATAATAATCATTACAACAGCGAGCGTTCTAGCGGAAACCTATTTTTTAGATTTATTCCTGTCAATTATGGAAAAAACGAGAAAGTTCTTCCACTGTTAACCAAGTACATAGGTTTCACTTCAATCAGGCTACTTAAAATGAAAAAATTGGGTATTTGTGAATTCAGAAAAAAATAATTGCGAAAAATTGCGATTTTCAATTTTTTTAAATAAATACTTGAAATTCGAGGCAACTCTTTCTAATAATTTTCTTCGGTATTTTGTTATCTAACCCCCTTTTGGCGACTTCATAGTAATTTTTTTAAACTTGCCGCCATACCAGCGGTCACGCGACATACCTCAAGTTCGATTTTTAGGTTATCGGACATGCAGAATCCATCCCCCATAAAAGTTTTTTCGATACTCTAATAATAAAAAAATTTCCGATATGTTGCGAACATTTTTCCGGTCACTGTATATAGTGTATATGGGCCCAATGAGGATGAAAAGCTGAGTATAAAAGATGAGTTTTGGGATCAACTAACGGAAGTGACCGAAGAAAGTGAGGGAAGATTACTAATCCTGGGGGATTTAAACGGAAGAGTTGGCAGAAAAGACGATGAAACAGGAAGTACAATAGGTATACAGGGTGTCCCGGGAGGAACCTGCAAAACTTTGGGAATATATGTTCCTGAGGTCATTTTAAGAAAAAAAATTCCTATAAATAAGGGTTCGAAAGTACTTCCTTTTCGAGATACAGGGTTGCTTTTTTTTAATATCTCGATAACGATTTAAGATATTAAATTGAGCTTGGGGTTGGGCTACTGGCATAAAGAGACTCTTTTTCGATTCAACTAGTTTTGACAATTCCAGCAGTGGCGTGCGTGACAGCAAAAAAATTAATAATTCTGACGAAAAAAATAGTACGCCACTGCTTTTTTTCAAAATATGTATTTGTTTCTTAATCGGACACTAATTCTAAAAATAAAAGGCCTCTTGAGTTTTTCTGGTAGGACAAACCGTTATCGAATAATAATTGAAAAACTTTTGTAAAACAAATAATTTGAACTAGTTATTTCAGAAAACGCTTGCAAAGGAAACGTTTTTCGATTATTACTCGAAAACGGTTTGTTCTACCAGAAAAACTCAAGAGGCCTTTTCTTTTTAGAATTAGTTTCCGATTAAGAAACAAATACATATTTTGAAAAAAAGCAGTGGCGTCCTATTTTTTTCGTCAGAATTATTTATTTTTTTGCTGTCACGCACGCCACTGCTGGAATTATCAAAACCAGTTGGACCGAAAAAGAGTCTCTTCATGCCAGTATAGTGCATACCAAAACTCAATTTAATATCTTAAATCGTTTTCGAGATATTAAAAAAAAGCTTATTTCTTGGACACCCTGTATCTCGAAAAGGAAGTACTTTCGGACCCTTATTTATAGGAACTTGTTTTCTTAAAATGACCCCAGGAACATATTCCCAAAGTTTTGCAGGTTCCTCCCGGGACACCCTGTATGTGGAGAAGAGGACAGAAATAATAATGGCCGAAGATTAATAGACTTTTGTATAGTGAACAACTTAATAGTGACAAATACATTCTACAAACACAAAGATACTCATAAATTTACAAGAGAAATAATAAGTAGAAAAGAAAGATTAATAATAGATTACGTTATTGTTAATAAGAATTATAGAAGAGAAATAAAAGACACAAGAGTGAGAAGAGGATGTGAAATATACTCAGACCACTACCTGGTATTAGCAAAAATAGAAATAAAAACTAAGAAACAAAAAGAACATATTAAAATTAAGAGAAACAATAAGAGCAACGTAGTAAAAGAAGTAATTAGGACTTATAAACTTAGAGAAGAAGAGACAGCCAAATTCTTTAAAGAGAAAATAGAGGCAGAAATGAATAACAACAGAGAAAGTATAAATAACATGACA
Organism: Melanotus villosus; assembly: GCA_963082815.1. Classification (NCBI taxonomy): domain Eukaryota; kingdom Metazoa; phylum Arthropoda; class Insecta; order Coleoptera; family Elateridae; genus Melanotus; species Melanotus villosus. The sequence goes on from OY720427.1 coordinate 19,783,235, forward strand.
CTAGAAGATATGTGGAGAACAATTAAAAATAAAATAATAAAAATGGCAAAAGAAACATGCGGATGTATCAAAAAATAATTTTAAGACAATTTTAAGTAGGGATGATTGGGAAAACAAGATAATAAAAGAAATCTGCATTATAAAATTTGAGTAAATTTTATTTTGGTTAATTAAAATAAATTTGAACAACCTACCTAACGACCCCAGAGGAGAGATCTCTAAAAACAATTTAAATTAAAGAGAAAAGTAAATTATAAATTGTCGTATCCAACGTAAGTTACAGTAATATTAAACAGGGGTATAGTACAATATATTCTAAATTACAAATTGAAAAGCAGCATTCAATATTTCGATTTTTTTAAACTCAAGTTTTGGTTTCGTTTCTGTACTATTATTTTTAACAACACAACATATTTCGTTACCTTTTTCATTCTTAACAACTTAAGAAAGATGTCATATTTGTGATTTTGAAATATTTATAGGTACCAATTTATTTTATTTATTAATTCTTTGCCCATAATCAAGGATTGCAATATCAAACATAGACTTTTTTATTTAATTTTCCATTTGGAATATATTTTTAAAGAAATTTTGAAGAAATTTCGACAATTTTTAGTTGGTTTTGATAAAATATTTAGAAAAATTAAGTCTCTATTTGTTGCTGTAATGAATATTTAAATCTGGTTCGGCTTTTGCTTCAGCTAAATTTTAAATATCATTCGCAAATTTATTTAGTCATAAATAACGTGTATTACATTTTTATGTTCATTCAATCATTTACTAATTCTTTTATTCATTTATCATTAATTTATGTACTTATTTATACCTTTATTTATTTATTTATATAAATCATATTAAATGCAAAACCTTTAGACATAGAACGCTGTTAAACTCTAAAAACCACAATTTCCAATATTTTTAATGTTTTTTAATAATGTATTGCCGCTTTGAGTTCAGCAGCATTCCACTGAATCAAACTACAACCGCCATTCCATTTCGTTCAATTAAATGTTGAAAATATTAAACATTAATACAAACAAAACTTGAAAATCTATTAATTAGTTTGAAATATATATGTTTAAACATACTATCTAAAAACAGTCGCTGATTTACTTTTTAAAAGTTAATTAATAATATTTATATATACCACATAATGTTTATCTTAATTAACTAGTGCCCCAAAAGTCTTGGAATCTTGCGGCGGCTATATTTGATTAAAAATAAAATAAATGAAACTTGGTCATAACTGAGTAAAATCAGCATAGCAAGGAATGTGTCCAAAGTTTTTGAGATAAAAGTTAGTAGGTATATAAATAAATTAGGAAGATTTTCACATATTTTATGCAAAAATTCCACATCAACTAATACAGTGGTTTCTCTAGTTTAGAAGGAAATTACATAAAAGAACAAATATGACAACTTCAAGCACATTTTCAAAAATTAACGAAAGAGAACATTGGGCAAAGTATTTGAGGTAGATTGCTATTCAATTCAAGAACTGGCAAGAAGTTATTATTTTTTTTAATTGTAGATGTCTAACATTTTCAAAAAAAAATGTATGCGCAGTACGTAGAACATGTAACGTGTGATCGAAACAATTTCACCTCAAAGTTTGCCATGAAAAATATAAATCATGTCTTTGCTAAAGTCATACAACATAAGCCATTAGAACTACTAAATCTAAAACCACACCTAACTGATAAAAATTAGAGCAGATTGAATTATTCTAAAAACTAAAATTAAATACAAATTGAACAGAAACATGTTATTAACGGAAAATTATTTTAAAATAGTTGCGTTATGTGACCTCCATTTTCTTGGTGGCGGATTTGAATTCTGTGTTTAATAGAATTAGTGACTTTTTATATGCCTGACAGCAAAACAGACATAACCTCACACACCTCACATAACCTATAAAACAACAGCTGACATTTCTATGGCTTAAAAGTCGACATGCCTAATTTTGTGTTTTCATGTTTCATAGCCAACTTGAGGTGAAATTTTTTCGATCGCATGTTATGTTTCGATGGAAGGTTAGTGATTTTCGCTTTCTTGCAATATTTATCAAGTTTATCTTAAAAGTTAATCCTTTAGTCTTTAAAAACGAAAAATTGTGATAAAACTGATTTCGCACACTTAAACAAAAATAACTATTTCCTCTGTACATGCATAATTTTTATCATAATTTTAATATTTTTTCGCCTCGTTGTGCATAAGCCTTCTTTCAAATTTAAATATTTTTTTTAGAATCTACTAATTATTCAGCTTACAGCCGGTATTTATCTGTAAATGCACATAGAAATTTCAACTCATTTTTCGGAAAATGTGAACACTTGTATCGTTTGTTGGCGCTTTTAGTTGTAGTATAAATGAATTAATCGTTTAGATTTTCATATTATTAACAAAATTTGGCTGATTTTTCAGGGGATACTGTTTTCGATTTAGCATATATCCCTTGACTGGATAGCATTTACTTATTTTACAAGATATTCAGACTAACCTTTTTTGAGCATTTAGCAATTATTTTACTTTAAATAGTTATCTGTACATAGATTGTCTAATCTGAATCTTATTTGACTTGTATCGTTTATTATCGTCTATTTTTGATTTTCAGGTTATATTAGGTAATTGCGGTTTTACCTGTATGCAGTTAGAAGCGCTTGTTTAAATAAATTAAAACTGCTTTCTTCTTCTGTATTATTAGGCCAGACTGGACGTTTTGAAGCTTTTACCGTTGATTGAGGATCCCTCAATCAACGCTTTTACTTTAGAATTATGAAAGTAAGGACATCATTTTGAAAGTGCCGTATTGTGAATTCTGTATGGTTTTTCCAAAGTGATTTTTTTTCTAGCCATGGTTGGGTCACAGACCACGGGATCTCTTAATCGTGAAGCAGCCACTCAATCGCTGCACCGCCAAGACACCCTAAATTATGTTGTAATTTACTTTATGTGTCCAAATAATTATTTTAAAAAGTAAGTAAAATAAAAATCATAAATTGTTTTACTTAAAGACATCACTAAATTTGACTTAATTCGTAAGGTATTTGTTGAAAATTGGATCGGAGTAGCAGAAAAGAAGTAAAGTACAATAGGGTAAAAGAGGTACTTATTGGCCGTTTAAGCAGTTGTTTAACTTTAGTTAAGATTTTTATAACCTATTTTGTACAACAGGTAAGAAGTAATAATACCAATACAAATTAGAAGGTTTAATCTTTTTATTTATTAGGTCAGAACTTAACACAATAACATACAAAAGATAACAAAAACAACTAAATGAAACAATGGTATTTCTATAGTTATTGGCCCCCAAATTACAGTTATCGGCCTGTAGCAGTGCAGTTATTGGCCATACAGAGAAAAGTTAATCAGTTAAAAACAGAATATATTGTTTTTATTGAAAAGATATATTCTCTTTGTTGATAAAATAAGGGTTGCTTTTTATTGCCATACAAAAATGTTTAAAGACTTTAAAAAATAAAAAGGGCATGTCGAGCAATGAAAAATAATTGCATTAGATTTATGAAGTTTGTGTTTTTTAATACACTTTACATGAAATGCTCTAGCGCATGTAGCACATTTAACTCCATAATGTATCATAGAGAATTTGTTTGTGCACGAAAAACACAGACCCTGTATAATGTTAATGTTATGATCTGGTGACAGACCGACGTCCGTCATATCAATATTCTCCTCTGGCTGCTGAATTTCAATTCCTGGCTTTAAAATGTGGCATGACAGTATGTTAATTTTATTGGAATTTGTATTTTTTTCCTTTTGCGTCATATCTTTTTTAGCCTATCCGGAAATTTGTTCGAGAGAAATTTGTTCGACGGTAATTTGTTCGAGGTCATTTGTTCGAACGGTAATTTGTTCGAACGGAAAAATATTCGATAGGGAATTTGTTCGAACGGAAATTTTTTCGAATCGAACATTTCCTAGTGGGTGTTCGAAAAATATTATCTTTAACAATTTTGAATATTTATCTAAAGAAAATAGATTTACCATCGCGTAAACAATTCTTAAGTTAGTTATGTGCAAGGAAAGTGATTAGTATTTCATTAGCGATAATTATCTAAAGAAAATAGATTTATCATCGCGTAAAAAATTCTTAAGTTAGTTATGTGCAAGAAAAGTGGTTAGTATTTCATTAACGATCCCTGGTTTAAATGATTACTTTACTTAACTCAAAATAATCTTTTAAGACGCTGCTTGGAATGTAACTAACCATAATTAGGGTGAGGATCGTTATTATAATAATCCGATCCCCATTATCTCAAGGTTACCATTGTGATTCCCTGAAAAATAAAAGTACTGATATTACCCCACTCCATTCAGCCACCATATAAACATTTGCTCAAGTGTTTCTAAATCATTCTAGTTTTTCTGTTTGATCACGTTGTATATCTTCTCTTTCGAATATTTTTCCTTTAGAACATTTTTCCATTCAAACAAATTACTGTTCGAACAAATTACCGTTCGAACAAGTTACCGTTCGAACAAGTTACCGTTCGAACAAATTACCTCGAACAAATTACCGTCGAACAAATTTCTTTCGAACAAATTTCCGGGATTCCTTTTTTAGTACCAAATAAATTTCGGGAAGCCAATTCTACTCTGTTGTCAATTTTTTCTGAATCATATTCTTTTTGCGTTTCTGCTTGTTTTGTCTTTCCCTTAATAACTTTCCTTCCTTTATTAGATACGTTTAGAACGTTATTCTTCTTTTCTATTCGGATTTGTTGTCTTCTTATCTTTTCCTGCTCCTTTCGTTCTTTTTTTATTTTTCTCCACTGGGTTCCTGTTAGTACATAAGGCATTCTTTGTGTTTCCCTTTTACCTTTTCTTTTCGAAGTTTTTGGCCACATCAAAATATTTTCTAAACTCGAATCATTGGGATCTTCTGAAATAGAATGGTGATTTGAATTTTCAAGTTCCATGAAGTTCGTATTTTGTGTTCCTACATCCAATTCCATTTCTGCAACAGAACTGCGCGTATCTTTAACGAAATCTTCGAAGATTATTGGCATATTGATGAAGTCTTCTTCAGAAAACCCTTTATGCTTATTTATTTTAGTATTTTCCGTTATATTAATATCACCTTCTCGTACAACTACTGCAATTTCTTCAGCTGCATTAGTTTTATTTGGAATATCAGTCTCATAGGTTACTGCAGTGCCGTTACCTTCACTCATATTATTATGTTGTATTCTACGATTGTTCCCATATTTTCTACTGATAAATTAACATCGTCATCTTCCCGGTCGTGTTCATTATTTTCCAATCCTGTATATTGTTCTTCTTGTTTAGAAAATTGGTTCCAAATTTTATACAGCATTTTTAATTCTTGAGAATAATTATCTATGTCATCATTCTGTATATTTTCAAATTCTATGAGCTTTTCTTTGCCAACAATCTTCTGAAACTGCTCTAAAGTGATTGTTTTTAATTCTATTGTTCGAATTCGTCTTTTTGATTTCCATGTTTCTTTCGTTCTGACCTCCAAGACATTTTGTAAAGTTAATATTATCTGGATTAAACCGATATAGTCCCGTTGCTCTAAATCCGTTTTTTATAGTATTGAATTTCGCATATTCATCAATTACAGTCTTAAGTATTGGGGCAAACTTTTCTATTGTTAATGTCTCATTTAGGTGTGTGTTTCGGCATTGAAGAACGGACTTTTTCCAACCTGTTTTAATCGGTTTGAATGCAGCTACATCGGCCGGCTGTAAAATGCGTGTTGCATTTGGATATAGACATATAAGTATGATGTCTAATTTCTTACATAATTCACTTAATTCATACGTCAGGTGGGTGCTGTGTCCATCTAAAAAGAGAATGACGGGGAATTGTATGTTTTCTTTTCTAAGGGCAGGATAAAGTACCGCTGAAATATATTCATAGAAGACTTCAGCTTTCATCCAGCCAGATTCTGACATACCAATTCCCCAATCACTTGGCACTTGGCTATCTCAGCTTTGCTCCTCTTTCCGGGATATACTTATTATCATTGGAGGCAGCAGCAGTCCCGAAGCGGAAAAAGTAAACATTACTGTAATTGTGCTTTTGGAAGAAGCATGATCCACTTCGTATACATTTTTACTACCACGGGGAGCAAGAACTTTTGTATTTTTGGGACATAAATTGAAAGATGTCTCATCTCCATTCAGTACTCTTGCAGGGTTAGACAAAATATTGTCGTAGCCTTTGGAAATGAGATAGGATTTTATCACCAAACCATTTTCGAATATTCTTTTCAGACACATTAGCACTGGCTAACTTTACACCCTCAGGTGTTCTACTAGCAAGTACAGGATTTCGACGAAGAAAGGCCTTGAACCAACCTTCATGAGGATAGTCATTTTTGAAAGGATTTGGCCTTGGAGCTTTATCCAGAAATTCTTTAACAGACAACTGAACATCGTGCTTTCGTCTTGGAAACCCTTTTACAGCATTTTCTCGAATCCATTTAACCAGGGTTTCCTCATCCTCTCTAGTTAGAATTGGATTAGGGCCACAATTAGATTTAACAAATTTCTTGCTTTTTCTAAACTGCAAAGTAGTCCGAGGAACGTTATATCTTCTAGAAACTTCTCTGACAGGTAATCCTCTGTTTATAGCATCTAAGGCCTTCTCTAAATCTTCTTTCGAATATTTTTAACTTAACTTAGGCATTTTGGACATATAAAAAACGACACCATAGTTATTGGCGGCCTATAATAGACAGTTATTGGCCCCGGGCCAATAACTGTTTAGGGCCTTCCAAAACACATAATACTCTAGAAACGTCATAACAGAACCGTTAAATTAGTAAATATGCATACAGAACTAAAATTTCGTTAGTGTCGTTACCAGACAGTTATTGGCCTGGGAGGCCAATAACAGTTTTTCGTGAACTACCTAAAGATAGTGCTTGGCCCCCTACCAATTTCTTTAATTTTGAGGTTAGACAGAAAATTTAACCATAAAATAGATCCTAAATACATGTTTAGTTAATGTAAACGTCAATATCTAGTTAATATACCGTTAAAATACAATAATTGACTTACCTCACATCAACTTGTCTTAGCGTTTTCTTAACAATTACAACTGCACATGCAGACATTGTAGTCTCTGAGAATATTTACCCCCCAAATTTCTGCAGTAGTACCAACAAAGATTATATTTGCAGTGAAACACAAGGAAATGTTAGTGAATTATAATTACAGGTCGGTAATTCAATTATTTGAACGCTTTTCTTATTAGAAGCAGCTAAATTCGCAGTGGCCAATAATTGCTCACTGGCCAATAATTGCTCACTGGCCAATAACTGTATAGTTTACCCTATATGAATTTAAGGCTAATGAATGTTCGTTTTGTTATTACCCAAATTGAATTATCTGTTATTAGCTAAACTACTTACTCCCCATTATAATTAGATTCACTCTTGGTTCGTCGTAGTAGATTAGACTACAATAACTAGTGTCAGTGATATTTTATGAATAACGTTTGAATTTCACATTTTAATTAAAATACAGTGTTCCCATTTTATCTCGTAACCCCAAACTAACTTGGAAACAAAAGGTACATGCTACAGGGAAACCTTATAAAAGCAGTATGGGTGGCTGCCTATTCAGAATTAATAAGGGAGCACTATACAGATGCAAGGTGGTCCTTAATACAATCCAAAATACAGTATGGCTATTAATTTACAGTACTGAAACGGTAGGCCTACTTTTGCTTAAACCTCTAACAATTGACACTTTTATTTGACATAAACATTGAGGTTTGGTTTTGGTTAGATGTACTAATATGTTTGCAAGTTCGTAAATAATGTTATCTACTGAAGAAACAGTCTTTTTAGTTGAACCCTATTTTCGCTCATACGGTTTAGGTAGACAAAATGGTCCAAGCATTGAATTCGTCCGCGAACAATTTTCGGAGCATTTCAATAAACAGGCACCAAGTAATGCTATTGTACTGAACATTATAACCAAATTTAGAAGAACTGGAAGTGTGCTACACCAAGGAAAAGGTAAAGCTCGACGAAAAAAAAACAGTGGATACCAACGAAAATCACGAACGTGTATTCAATCAAATTATGGACTCACCACGTCGTAGTCAACGGAGATCTGCTGCAAAATTGAATATAGACAGGAGGACTCTTCAAAAGATATTGAAATAACTTAATGCCCGTTCATACGTTATTCAGACGACCCAACAATTGAGAATGGGTGATTATGCTGCAAGACTTGAATACTGTTCTAGAATCCTTGCTTTGCAATATGATAATCCCAGTTTCATCGGTAACATCTGGTACAGTGACAAATGTCATTTTCATTTGTCGGGTCATGTAAACAGGCGTAGCAGTAGATTTTTAGGTTTCCAACGACCAGAAGAGGTGCAAGAAATACCGTTGCATAGTGAAAAAGTGACCGTCTGGTGCGCAGTTTCTGAACGAGGAATTATTGGGCCTTACTTCATTGAGGAAAACGGACGTCCAGCAACTGTTAATCAAGAGCGCTATATTACTCAAGTTCTCACACCGTTTGTAGATGACCTTCGGAGGTTTTGCAGATCAAGAAACTTACCCTTCGGTAGCCAGTTTTTTCAGCAAGATGGGGCAACGTGCCACACAGCACAGGCTACAAGAACCTTTCTGCGGGAGACGTTTGGAAACAATGTGATTTCACGTTTCACCGATTTTTCTTTTCCATCTCACTCTCCGGACTTAACATCATTGGATGCATATGTTTGGGGTATGCTGAAACTATGGGTTTTCCGACATAACCCTCCGTCGACAATACAACAGTTAAAAGAGAAAATTACAGCAGCAATACGACAGATGCAAGAGCCTCTATTTTCAAATATGGCCACAAATATGCAAGAACGATGCGAACTGTGCATCCAACGTAATGGAGGGCACTTAGAACATGTTATTCGTAAAGCTAATACTTAAGTGTTAATATATTATTACATATTATTTTAAGTAAAAAAAGTTTGAAATTTTCAGTTCTATAAATTAATAGCCATACTGTATTATGATTTACTTAGGGTTACTTTAGTCAAACAGTTAATATTAAAAAAAATACAGGGTGTCAAAGTCAACATTTTATGTTTAATTTCCTTCTGTAATTTCAAAAATTCTTGAAATATTCTTAATTATTGGTGAAACTAACTTTTTTGGGATGGGAAACAATAATTAGTTCTTAATTTTAATATAGCTCCTAAAAAACACTACTTTTGCTACACCCAATAGCCCAATACCTTAAAAGAGCTTTGACTCTTTTAAATTAAACTTATAGCTATGACAAATCTAACTGTAGGGAACAGTTGCCCTATGTTTTTTTTTTTTTTTGTAAAAAGGCTATACTGTTTAAATATTGTTAAAGTTAACCGTTTTTTATTACTAATTTTCCTAGACAAAATAAGAATAAGCAGACTCTTCAGTTAAATTGGCTTCTGGACTTGAATTTTATGTTAATTTGCAAAGTCAAAATCAAAAATATCACAGAATCCTGAAATTTTGAAGGTCCGCTTTTACAATTCGAAAACTAAATTAATTTTCAATACTTGCACTGACAATCTAAAATAAACTTTCTAAATTGTATGTTTAGATATTATGCATTTCATTGTAATTTGCTTTTTATTTATTTTAAAGTGCCTAATTTTAACACTAACTTGTAAACTTAATAATGCACCATTTTAAATAAAAATATATGTAAGAAATGACGACGCATTTACGGTGTATTTTATTTTATTTGGTAACTTACCTAAAATTGGTTATTGTAATTAAGCAGCAGACGAGTGACTTCGGCTTTTTTTAATTTCGTTTTAAATTAGCTCAGAGTTGCTTTACAGTATAGATACAAATAATTACAAAATCAATAATCTTAGTTGCTTAATATTTAAAAATAATAATCACCATAATTTTATAAGAACAACTTAAAAAGTACAAAAATTAATGAAGTAAATGTTCAAATGGTCTTTCGCATTTATTTTGACAGAGTGTCTTGAGTACTGAAACCTTAGTTATAGGAATACCATGTTTAAAAATTGTAGTCACCTTGTATCTATACTATGTGTTGCCTGTTTTGATCAACTATTCTCTTTCGGTAGGTTTTTCGCGAATGCAGGGTGTTTTCAGCATTTTCAAGTAAACACTCAACTTTTTACTGAAACTGAATTAAATCCGTCATGCTGAATAAAAGTTCAGGAAGTAGTTTCGTTGTTTTAATTAACTCCACACACACCACATTTTTATTAGTTTAGATTGTGAGGATTTACTGATTTTTTTATACGTAATATGGGTTATCGGTTTGATTCCTGGAAGATTAGTTTGCTTCCTTTGTGTATCTGGGGCATTTGTTTATTTCTGATGATGTTTAATGCATAATTGAACAAAAGAATAAAGAATAGTATAATAATGGTGAAAGGTTATTTGCTAACATGTGATAGGTGTTTAACAAAAAAGTAAATAAGCTTCAAACAATTTTATTAATAAAAAATATATATAAAGTCAAGAATGGTTCGAATCAGGGAATTATTGTTCCGCATTATTTCTGATTAAAGTATCTGTATGTAAATAAAAGAAAGCGCTGTAAAAATATTCACACGGTTTAGGAAAAAATGTAAACCTAGTTACTCGTATACAGTTGTCATCATGCTATCGATCCCAAGACCAATCGATTCTTTGTTTATATATCCCTTCACGTGAAATTTTTTATATCTTCTTTAGTAACCTGTGCTCTTTAATGCAATAGTTTAACCCTTTTCGGGCTTTTGTGATATCGCTTCCTGTCCCAAAGCTTTGTAATTCTGCAGATTCAGTTTTTGCTTAATTGTATTTATTATTTATTTTACGGCTAATCCCTTACGGTTTCTTATTCTTCACACCCTTCTTTACATTTTTAAATTTTTTGTTGTTTTGGGTTATTTTCCGCTTCTTGTCCCCGTATGTTAACGTGCTTTGAGAAATGTTCTGCCTGGCTTTCGAAGATTTTTGTTCATATCACGTACCTAGTTATTTGCTTTTGTAATCTTTAGATAGAAATTGCCTGTTAGATGTGAGAGCAATGAATGGAGCTGACGTAGGATCTGATCACGCTTTAGTGAGAGTAAAGATTAAAGTCAAATTAAAATCCAACTGCAGCAAAACCAATGTAAGAGTAAAATATAACACACACTTACTGAAGGATACAGAAATGCAAACAAAGTTTTGCACGAAAATGGAAGATAAAGTGAAAGTAAACATGGACGAACTAAACATGGAGCAGCTTTGGGAAAAATACAAAGAAATCCTGAAATCAACAGCAGAAGAAACAATTGGAATAAAGAAGAGGAAACACAAATCGTGGCTGACTTTGAAAACAGAGAAATTAATCGAAGAAAGAAATAAGCTCAAACAAAAAATACTAACTGCAAGAACAGAAGTACAGAAAAAGGTTCACGAACAAGCATACTGGGAGACAGACAAACAAATAAAAAAAAGTGCAAGAAATGATCGTAGAAAACAAATAGAAGATATGTTAGAGGAAGCCGAAATAGCAGCAGACAGAAATGACTTAAGCACGTTATACAATATAACACGAAAAACGTCTGGGAAAAGAAATGTAACAACAAATAACATCAACGACAAGGAAGGAAGAATGCTCACATCACAAAAGGAAATAATAGATAGATGGGTGGAATATTTTAAGGAAATCTACAGTATCAACAGGGGTCGTAACAATATAAGAGAAAACGATGATGAGAACGAAGAAACAGAATTACAACTAAATATAAAGACGAATGAAATAACAGAAGAAGAGATTGTACAAGCCATAAAACAGCTAAAATATGACAAGGCAGCGGGATTAGACGACATATCAGGAGAATTGATAAAAGCAGGAGCAGAATCAAGTGTAAGAATTCTACATAAGCTTTTAAAGAAAATTTGGACAGAAGAAAAAATCCCGAAAGAATGGACAGAAGGTCTAATTGTCAAAATACCTAAGAAAGGCAAAACCACAGAATGTGATAACTGGAGAGCTGTTACAATACTAAACACCACAAGTAAGGTATTAACGAGAATAATATTAGAAAGGTTAAAGGAGGCAACATTAAGTGAACTCAGAAACAACCAAGCCGGTTTTGGACCACGAAGATCGTGTATAGATCACATTAACACTTTAAGGATAATTTTAGATGAATGTAACGAATGGCAGAAAGAGCTATACATAGGATTCATAGATTTCAGGAAAGCGTTCGATAATGTAAACAGAGAGAAAATGTGGCAGACACTCAAGACTTATGGACTGCCAGATAAATACATCAAAATGATTAAAATACTCTATGAAGGCTGCAACGCCTGCATAATACATAATGGGGTAAAATCAGACAGGCTTGAAATTGAAAATGGCGTGAGACAAGGCTGCATCCTATCGTCCCTATTATTCTTAATAATAATCGATTGGGTAATGAGAAGAACTACAGATAATCAAAAAGGACTAGTATGGAGATTCAACACGAAACTTGAAGACCTAGAATATGCGGACGATATCTGTTTAATCACCGAGAAAAGAGAACACCTACAAGACAAACTAAACATACTTAAAAGAACAGCAAGCACAATAGGACTGGAAATTAATACAAACAAGACAAAGACAATAAGAGTAAATACGGAAGACAAAACAGAAATAATGATCGAACAAAGCAAGGTGCAGAATGTGACAAACTTTAGTTATCTTGGCAGTATACTCGATGAACAAGGAGGATGTAGGTTGGATATAACAGCAAGGATACATAAAGCACAAATATCCTTTAGAATCCTTTACAAGATCTGGATGTCAAATGAGATATCAAAGAAAACAAAAATAAGAATTTACAGAACAAATGTGATAACGGTACTTTTATATGGTTGTGAAACTTGGGCATTAAATAAACAACAAGTACAGAAAATACAAATATTCATAAATAAATGCCTAAGAACAATAATGAATATCCATTGGCCAATAACAATCACAAATAGAGAACTATGGAATATTACGGAGCAAGAACCAGTTAACGTGACCATATCAAAACAGCGATGGAGATGGATTGGTCACACATTAAGGAAGCCATGCTCAGATATAACCCGTCAAGCTCTCGAATACAATGTTAAAGGAAAAAGGAAGAGAGGTAGACCAGCCTTAACTTGGAGAAGAAATATACTTAAAGAATGTAAAGCGATAAACATAACATGGAATAAAGTGAAAGAACTAGCCCAAAAGAAAAACAGATGGAAAGACCTCGTTCAAACTTTATGTAATCAACAAGAACAAGACTCAACCCCCTAAACTAAAGTAAAGTGAATAATAATAAATAGTGTAATGTGTATATAAACAGTTGTAGTATAAGTTTGACTACCTTATACTATGGACTTACCAGTTAGAGAAACGTCTGGTGAAGACGCCCTATATTCCTAATAGGAATGAATGGACCCAAGAAGAAGAATCTTTACTTAAATATCAAAAAATAACTTCAACTTTTTCTTTTGCCAGAATTTACAAAACTTGATGATCTTTTTCTTCTTCTTGATGTTCCAATGTTTGCCTTCATCATACATATGTGACAGTGCTTTTGTTATTAAACCATTAATCTTTGTTGTCTGTTTACTGACAATTCCTAAGATAACCAAATAACTCAGACAACTACAAAGATTTACTAAAATATTATAAAGAATAACTTAAATGGCATTTTTCTAAATTAAATTATTAAAATTAAAATAATAATAAATATTAAGGATGATTATTGTACATATCAACATAATAATAATAATAATAACCTATTAAATTAATAAAGTGTAATATTGTCACGTAGATTGCAGTTTTTGAATCAAAACCATTTCAAGTAGGACTTGTATTAATATAAGAGAGCTTTATCCAAGCTTATAGTTTTAACAGTTGAAAGTACTTAATACTGGTTATACAAACATAAAAGGTTCAGTGAAATGGTAAACTTTTTTCTTAAAAATCCATCTTCCGGGCTATAGCTGCTTCCCAGAATCGATGGTCGATAGAAGAAATATTAGTCACAAAGGCAAGATATTTCAAGTATTGTTTCATTTTTAATAATTCAACATCTATTCCATTGGCAAAACGTTTGTGATAAGCACGGATTACAATTCCATTGTTGGGGTTTTTAATAAAATTTTTGATATTATCATCAACCATAATAGTATTTTCTTCCGAATAGCAACTGAATCTTCTCCATATTAATTCTAATGGCTTAATCTATAATCAACCAAAAATAAAAATAAATAAATAAAAACACGAAAAGAGAAAAAGAAACGTACCCCTATATTCCCTAATATTTGATGATGAATTTGAACGATGGCCTCACTATCCAAACAAAAAGAAAGCTTAAACTGGGGGTCATTCAAGAGACCTAACACGTTTAATTTCGTTTTTATAGTCGCCATTTTGGTAGCTGACCAAATCACAATATCGTAATCTACATAAGCTGAAGCCATGAAACTGTGAAGGTAAGGTCTAGCCAAGTCTTTTACGAACCGCTTATCAAAATCAGTCAAAGTAAAGTCTAAATCCAATACCAGCAGTTTTTTTCCATGCCTCGGTGGATTTAATATTTCAATGGCGTAGTGATTCACGCGATGCTCTATTATTTGTGAATACGTATAATGCGTCGGTGTCACTTCAGGCTTTTGTCCTCCTTGTTGATAGTTTACATCCTTGAAAGGCAGTTTTTCAGGAGGATCCATTCTGGTAATCTGCTTATCTGTAGATAGCTTCAATTAACTGCCCTTAAATGCAAATTATCAATTATTAAAAATAATAAATTATAGAATGGCCATATTGTCACCAATTAAAATGCCAAATACATATTCTGAAAGTGTTATAAATTAGTACTTATTAGATACTCAATTGATAATGATATAAGTATTTTAAGTATTTTGACTCGAAAATCGGAGAAGGATATAAAATTTGCTTATCTTTATTAACGCGCGTTATATATGTGGTTTAGTTTTTACCCGGAATGGCCCTTTCTCATACGTAATTCTGACCCCCAGAAGCATATACAGACCACAGTTTGAAAATTACACAGGGCTTACAATTAAGAGTACTAATGTCATTATCTCAAAAACTAATAAAGAGAATCCAACAAACCGCGTTTCGGTATACTATCCACAATAGTATATTAAAACGCAAGTTACAAAAGGCAACCTTTTCGCGCACGAATCCGAAATTTGGACACGAGCCGCGTAGCGGCGAGTGGCCGGCCGAACGAGTGCTCGAATTGCCTTCTGTAACGAGTGCTTTATACTATTTTCTCTGTTTCGGCCTCCATTTCCATTATTTGTTTATGTTTCTTTTTATAAAAATACTTGACAATTTCCAGTTAAGGAAATTTTGGTGAAATAGTTAGGTTGATGACAGCGCTTTTTGCTTGACAGCCTAGATATTTTGTGTATTATTTAATACAGTATCAGCAATTCTTGAAAATAAAATGTCACAAAAAATCGTTTAAGAGTGAAGCTCATTCTAGCATCAAAATGCGTGCTAGAACAATGTCATTCTAATGCCGAAACATAGACAAATAGTTTGTTTCACACCATAATTCCCGCTCTGTAGATTGCATAGAAAAGGTTCTAACCTCAATATTTTTAATATCAATAGACTCTATTTACATTGTGAATTTCCTCAAAAATAGTCCGAGAATTTTTAATTGCAACGCCCTTTTTAATTGAAACACCCTCTTCATCGAAATACAAAGCCTTGCAAGAGATCACATTTTAAATCAAACTACATACATGCCCCAAAGTATATATTCCGGAATCTTGAAAAAATGGTACATTTTCCCAGAGATAAATTACATAATATCGCAAATTGTTACACTCTTGAACTAGTACACCATGCCCTGTAAACAAGATGGGGGAAAGCTAAACGTCCCACTAACAAGCATTTGAAAGGGTCAAACAATTCAAACTCAAGCCGAGTAATGCCAAAACAAGGGAAGCTACTCATAACTTTGTATACACCATTTAATCCGTAGGAGGTTTTACCAAACACTGCAGAAAGGTCAAAATAATCGAAATAGACAAAAACCCTATTTCAGAACAAAATGACACTCATAAGGTTTTGCCCGCCAAGCGACAATATTGACTATTATACCCGGGAGTGAAGCCCACATAAAATTCAAAACAAGTTAAGGAAAACCAAGAAAGCGAATGTTAAATACTAGACTGAATGAACATATAAGAAAGAAAACAAAAACAAAACAATATACAAATTGTCCTAGTTCAAAATTAAATTACGCATAAGATATTATTTTTAAGCTTGTATCCCAAATTTAGACTTCATGGGCAAAAGTGAATGCAACGTGTTCAGAATTTTTTTCTTGGGCCTAATGCATCCAATAATTAAATAATGTAGCTAATTTTATTTCTCAGTTTTTGTGAAATGTAAGAGCAACCATTTGTTAACATGTAAATATGTGAACAAAATTAGTATATAATTATTGCATTTATGTTCAAAAGAAATTCTGAACGCCTTGCGTCTGTTTCTTCTCCTGTCACTAAGAATAGAGTTGGAAATTGAAATTTAAGATTTTATATGTAATTTCCTTACGTTGCGATTTGAAAAAGGACCATCAGTATAAAACCACATTTGAAAGTATAACGTCGCGTCGTATGGATAGAGTTATGGAAAAAACGTCTATTGGTCTTCGAAATCAAGAGATATGGCAAAATTTGGAGTAAATAGCACCATGATTTACACCATAGAAACAAAAGGGCATCTACAAAGAATTGAAAACAATAGATGGCCAAAAAATATGAGAATGGACACCATCTGAACGTTAAAAACGAGGAAAAACTTGACGATGCTGGAAAGAAGAGGTGATAAACTCAGAATTTTAGAAGAAGTTATCATTTTTGAATGTCTTGGCCAAATCAAGAAAACTATAACCTCAATCACAGCGTCTATAGGAAAACTAACACACTAACTGCGATCTCCATACTCGATCCAGCCCAAATATCGGCAGACCAGAATCATATTCAGCAGGAAGATATAATAAAACCTAACCAAACAGAACTCCAGGAGGAGGAAAACGAAGTATAATCTATCTACCGAAAATAACATTTATAACTAACAAAATATGCTACAAAGTCACAAAAATTGAATCCACCTTCAACAACAGGAAGATCAACACAGTACTCCCAACCCCTAAAATAAAGAGATCATCAGTATGTATTATTTTACACTGATTGTAGGGAGGCGTGTATATTCCAAACAAACTCTGGCTATCGCATGGAAATATGATCACAAAAACGTAAGTAACTCCTCTCTAGCATAACATGCGAACAGAAAATCACATACAAAATTGTTGGCTTACATATACAGGGTGAATGAGACCACCCGTATCAGTATTTTTTTTAAAGAACGGTGAGTCGTAGAGAGTTGGGATAAAAAAAATTATTATAAAAGTCATACTAAAGAATCGAATGGTGATATTATTATTTCTCGAAAAAGTCAGCATCACGAGTAGTTTTGTCCACAATGTCCAGAACTCCAAAATTTTAAATGGCACCATAAGTGGAAAAACGTACTGTTGAAATCGTTAAAAAAGAAGAAAGTTTTGTAGGAAAAATTATTTTACTACTACCACCCCTTTTAAGTAATATTCGATTAAAGTTATTAAATTTGAAATTCGTTGTTAACAAACAAAATTGAAAAGTCGGCTTTTAAAATCTAGTTACCGAAGTAAACAATGCTACACACACGTTTTAATGTCAATAATTTCATTTGTTGTATTAAGCTATCGTCAAATCACCCATTGTTTAAATTGATAATTTGTTGTTGGTTAGTGATATCTGTTTGTGGACAGATTAAAGTTAAAAGTGAATTTCATTAGAAAGTGAATTAACTTAAATTAGTGAAATTATGCCTTTTTCAAATTTAGAAGCTTTCGACATGTTAATGGTTTTGGGAGAATGCAGACAAAATTACAGAGGGGCTGAAAGAATGTATGCCGAAAGATATCCTCAGCGTGCCCATCAATCCTTCAATGTTTTTCGGAGATTGGCAGCACGTATTTGTACCACAGGGCAAGTGCAACCAACGTACAATCGCAGAAATAGAATTACAAGACATGTACGTAATGACAAGGAACCTGATATTCTCGCTGCAGTAATTGTTGATCCGCATATTTCAACGAGAGGACTTGCAAGGGATTCTGTAATTAGCCAATACTCCGTATGCAGAATTTTGAAGGATCACAAATTCCATCCATACCACATGCACATGCACCAAGAATTAAGTGAGAATGATTTTCAAGGTCGAGTCATTTTTTGTAATTGGTTACTAAATAAAGGTCCCCACTTTCCTAGGAGAGTTTTATGGACTGACGAAGCTAGTCTTAAAAGCACTGGAGAAGTCAATATTCACAATGCGCATTACTGGTCGCAAACAAATCCTCACTGGCTACAAACTATTGACAATCAACACCTTTGGAGTGTTAATACGTGGTGTGGTATTCTTGGTGGATCTATCATAGGCCCTTATTTTTTCGAAGGAACTCTGAATGGAATACGATATGCCGAGTTTTTAGGTAACGACTTGATCGACTTACTGGAAAATGTCCCTCTTTTAATGCGAGCAAGAATGTGGTTTCAGCAAGACGGCTGCCCAGCTCATTCTTCCTTAGTTGCCAGGAACACGATAAATCAACTATTTCCTAATAGATGGATTGGCAGACGAAGTACAGTGGTGTGGCCGCCAAGATCACCAGATTGTACGCCTCTAGATTTTTTCCTTTGGGGTCGGATCAAGGATATTATTTATAAAGAAAAACCAACAACGAGAGATGTAATGAAGCTGAAAATTCGGAATGCTTGCCTATCATTAAGTAATGAAGAAATACTTAGAGCCACTGATAGTGTAACTAGAAGAGCTCAACAGTGTTTAGAAGTAAATGGAAGACATTTTGAACACTTGTAACATTGTTTACTTCGGTAACTAGATTTTAAAAGCCGACTTTTCAATTTTGTTTGTTAACAACGAATTTCAAATTTAATAACTTTAATCGAATATTACTTAAAAGGGGTGGTAGTAGTAAAATAATTTTTCCTACAAAACTTTCTTCATTTTTAACGATCTTTTCAACAATACGTTGTTCGACTTATGGTGCCATTTAAAATTTTGGAGTTCTGGACATTGTGGACAAAACTACTCGTGATCCTGACTTTTTTGAGAAATAATAATATCAACATTCGATTCTTTAGTATGACTTTTATAATAAATTTTTTTATCCCAACTCTCTACGACTCACCGTTCTTTAAAAAAAAAATACTATATAACATTCGAAGACGAAAATAATCAGAGCAGTTTTCGAAAGACAGAAACGACAGGACAACTTAGACACTCCTGACGACAACTTGGTAACCAGTACTTGCAAATAAGTAAATAATCTAAAATGCGCAAACCACTAAACCGGAAATGTAGAAACCTAACAAAGAGTAAAGAAGTATGGCTAGCGATAAAGAAAAAATTAAAACAGTACATAACTAACTGACAAGGTATTGACGAAAGAATAATTAAGCTCAATATAAATAAAATATATATAGAAAGAGGGTAACTATACATTCACGGTAGTGTAGCGGATTAACATCCACGTCAAAATCGACAAGGCCCAGATTCAGAGCCATTCATAGCCAGATTTTGATTTGAAGCACGATAGCACTCGACCTGTTAGGTTAAATTAGACAAGCTTAAATGCCTTACAACGTTAGATGTCAATACCAGTTAGAAAAAAGAATGGTGCAAAACTTCCACGAGGTTTTAACATTACATGTATAACAACAAAACATAAAACAGGTGTATGAGATCTGTGTAACGACTACAGAAGTATATCCGTTATCAGCACTCTCAACAGACTATTTGGTCTTTTGACGAATCGTAAGCAAAATTAGAACAATAATATTTTAGCAAATGAGGGAGGAAGAATGGGTTGGTTTCGGACGAATAGATCGATTGTTGATAGTATATTCTGTCTGACACAAGTGATCGTGAAGGGGAATAATGTATAGTATTAAAAAACGCATCTACTCTTTGAAGCCGTATCCAAAGCCTACATTAATACGCTAACAGGAATATTATATGGAGCATTCAAACAAATTGGACTTACTGCCAGTTTAATTACCGAATCTTTGCAAAACATCAATGTCGCAAACGTTCAAGTAGCAGCCAAATAAGCAGTGGTTTGAAGGTGTAAAGGTTTACATCAGAGATGCTATAATTCATCAAATTCTTTTTCAAATCTCATAGCAGAATATGATAAATGTGGACTAAAACTGACAGTAAAAAGACTACGTATATCAATATTGGTGGTATAAAGAAGAACTTAAAACTGAATATTAAGTTTAATGTTTGGTTAATATCAGGAGAGGTAGGTATTCGACCTCAGAATTTCCTACAGATTACAAAAATATAAAAGCATACAGAATGTTCCACTTGAAGGTTGAGTTCATTTCCGGCGAAACCGGCAGTGGTACTGAAATTGTATATGATTCAAATAAACACATTTGTTCTCTATTTTCAGCCTTGTAAGTTGCATTTGTTATTTATACAAAATAATAACAAAATACGACTAAGTTGGCTTTAGTTTACACCCTGAATAGTCAATTTATTATTTTTGGCATACATGGCTTTAAAGACATCATGAATTAACCAAATATAAAAAATGCAAAGCGAGAAAAATATTAAAACAGCGTAGGGTAAAAGGAAAAACTTAATAAAATGAAGCAAAAATGAGAAAGACGTCAAATAAGTCAAAAACGTCAAAATCAAAATTGAGGACGAGAATGTACAGATGCCAATTGATTGAGTGATTAAAAAATTGTAATAATGAGAAAACATTAGTAAAAATAAAAAGCAAGACAAGGAAGAACAGAAGCAAAGAAAGTTTAGTATGTCAAGAAATAAAAAGGTTTTTAAAAAAATAAAGTCAAAATAGTAAATTAATCAAGATATCAAGGACTAGCAGGAAGATTATACTATTACTTATAAGGAAGTACATAAGAGGAAAAAATAAAAAATAGATAAAAAATTGTAGCCAACTCAAGTCCACGAACCACAAATATTATTGAAAGGACATTAAAAAAAAATTCGCTTTCAAAATGATTTGTATCGAAAATGCTTTTACAACATGTTTAACAAAGGATTTCCTACCATAACACTGGCTCAATTGAGAAATATGTCTTAATTCATTAGTTTCATGCGTGGAAAATAGCAGAAACAACATAACTTCAAAATCTTTACAGCTGCCAACTTTATTTGTCACAGCTTCGCTTTTCAACACGAGCTCTGGTACTTCAATATTAAATTCATTTCTTAATCTAATACTGAATGTACGACAAATATTCAGATGGAAAGTTTTAATGCGCAAAAAGTTAGAAATTCCATATATTAACCTTGAAATATAAATACTGCAGCAACATAACTTTAAAGCTGCATTTTTAATTAAAACTGCAAAATTCTATTATACTCGTATTGTATTATAATCGAGATAGAGCGTGCACTTCTGAATAGATATTTTACAAAAAAGTAACTGCCGACAAATTAAAGTCGAATAACGTGCCGCGGTTTCATATTTTAGTATTGGAATATTTTCCTTAGTGAAAATTATTAAACGAAATAGCATTGCGAATTATAGATAGATGAAAAAATTTTAAAAATTTTTAAAATGGTTTAACAGTGTTTAGAAATAATTTTTAATCAAGTAACGAAATTTTAGCCAAAAAAATAAGTAGACATATTTAGTTCTAATTTCTACAAAGTCAAAATGTCTGCCTCGATCATCAACTCCATGTATGAGCTTCTCTACAAACTTTAGTTTTTTAATCCCTCTGAAAAGTAGAAACTTGACAGGGTGTTTGATGGTATTAAAGAAATATTTAGCGAAGAGATTAAAACAAAGTAAGTAAAGGTTCAATCTTAAAGCCCTTATAAAAATAAACAAACACAAATACATACCTTTCCTTCGAATAACTTGAGAGTGTGGGCCGATCTGCTTTATATCTAGACCGATTGCGTGGTACATACCTGAAATAAAAGCAATTGAATTAGTTACAAAATTCCAGATATCTCGTTATTTTCGAAAACGTTTCCAATTCTTATACGCTGGGCGTCCATCATCTAACTAAACTAAATACCCCTTACTTAAATGCGATGAAGACATAAAACCTCTAAAGGAGAGAGTTTTAAAAGAAAATAGCTTAGAAACGAACTAGATTCTTAAATAATATTAAATACCAAAAAGGAGGTAAAAACGTTTAAAAGCACAAAAAATTGCGACTGTATATCTTGGTGTTCTTGTATTTTGTTTGCTAGATCGCCGTTGGTTCTGTAAATCCTTTTTGTAAAGTCTGTAATGCGATTGTAGTTGTCGCTAGGTATTTGCTGGAGATTTTTCGTAAAATCAGGGACTCAAAAAATGTTATGCTGTTTATGCGTTTTACAAGATGTACACGAATTGGCCTCACCTCTGCAAAAAAATAAAACATTCGACAAGTACCAGGTGATCAACGGAATTCATAATTAGAGGAGGCTGTGATGGGTGCTATTTTATGCTGTGTGGTTGGACACATGTCTCAATTCTGACACTTAAAATTTTTAATTTAAGCTGCAAGCTTGGGTTGCCAACTTTATGGTAAATATCACAGCCTGCTCTAATTATAAATTCCGTTGATCAATTGATACTTTAAGTATTCTGTGTTCAATTTATTTTCACATACGATAAACTCCTTCTTAAATATATAAAGCTAGAAGTTTTTAAAAGTATAATATTGGTTTGTATCTCCATATATTTTGCAGAGTAATTTTGTTGAGAAGTATTGAACAATTATTAATCAATAAAGCGATAATTTTCTTGCTTTTGGTGAGGCAGTTAAGGATGTTTCATTTGTCCCTTTCTGCTTTCGCCGGATTTTTAATTTACCGCTTCTTTTCTATTTTCTTCACCTTCAATTTTCGCTGTTCGTGCTGCAGCTTCTGTTTTAATCTTTTCTGCCATTTAAGTTTATAAGTTTGTGTTTTCTTCCATTTATGTTATTCTCTTATTCACTTTCTCTTATTTTTTCATTCTTTGTATTATTTTACTTAAATCCTGTTTTGTTATCTATTTTTTATTACCTTACTTACCTAAATCTTTTGATTTTTCTTTCCTCTGCTGTATCCCTTTTTATTTTTATTCTTATGATTTTCTTTCCATTTCTTTGAAATGTTAATTGTTTTTTAACCTTCCTTTAATGCCATTCTTTTTTTCTTTTTGATTAGTCATCGTTTTCTACTTCTTCTGTCTCTGGTATTTTATTTTTCTTAAACAGCATTATCTATTTACCCTTTCAAATGTCTTTGTAACATTTTTTGTCGTATTTAATTTTCATTCTACTATTTCAGTTAATAATCCAGCTTTTCTCAATACTTATCTCCAATTTCTATTATTGTCATGATCCCACTTTTTAAATTTGACATTCTTCCTTCATTTCGTTTTATTTTATTGGTTTCTTCTCTCCCTCTTCACATATTTTTTGTTCTTATCTATTTATTGTTCCTTGTCTTTATGGCACTTTTTGCATATTCACTTTTACTTTTATTCTTGCTGTTAGACTCCTAGTTTTTTTTTCTTCTAATGAATTCGAAGACTTCCACGGTCAGTGTCAATGTTAAAACAACCTCTACCAGGTTAGGACCGTGTCATTGTAGAGGCAGAAGAACTCTTCTTCGAATTTCTTTCTGTTTATCTTCTGTGTTTAACTTCCTGCATTTCTTTCGTTCTATCTTTATTGGTTTCTTCTCATTCTCTCCTATTATGTTAGTTTATTCTTCTATCCAGCCTTAGCTCTTTACCATTCCACTTACCTTTGTGGTCGATTAACTTTTACTTCTTCTAGGTTTTGCTTCTGCTTATCTGATATTTTATAAGCTTATGTGTAATGCCCTCTCTTCCTTTCGCTAATTTTCTATTAATTTTCCTTCGTCCTCTTCTGATATTTTAATTGTTATTTCTGCATATCTTCTAATTGTATTAAAGTTAAGCCTCCCTTTTAAAGTTTACGCCCTTCCTGCTTTCTTTTGTTCTATCTTTGTTAGTATTTTCTCTTCCTTCTTCTCCCGTTTTAATTTTTTTCTTAATCCAATCTAGTTGGTTTATCTTTCTTTTCCTCTGTAATATTCTTTGTCATATTCACCTGCCTTTCTACTCTTTCTGTTCTTCTTCGGTTTATAAACGTATTTTCTATTCTTCGTTCTTTTCTTGCTTCTTTTCTTCTTCTTCTAATGCCTTTTTGAGTCGTGAATTTGTACGCTTTGTCTTCTTAAATGTTATTTGTTTATTGTTATACTTTTACTTGTTCTAACTTTCTCAATGTTTTTATTTTCTTTCCCATTCTGCATCATTTTTCCTCTTAAACTCTTCGCCGTGTCTTTCATTTTTTCTTCTGGTATTGATAAACCATATTATTATCTCTGGGTAGCATTCATTCTCATAGTAGTAAAATTAAAATTATTCGCTTTGACAAGAGAAAATATTATTATACAATTCTTACTCTTTTTAATAAAAATGTATTGGACCGATATTACGGCAGAATGTACAAAGTAAAAGTTAGGATATTAATCCCCAGCAAAGGTATTTCCGGATTAACTTTTAATAATTTTGTTCATCATTGTGTGATTCCAGTGCCGTATCTAGGGCAGGGCCATAGGGGCACCTGCCCAGGGCGCAAACTCAGAGGGGGCGCAAATTCAAACTCTTTCCTCTGCTACTAAAAGACTCAAACTGAGCACAAAGTAAAGGCTTCGGGTTTACTGGCGTTGTTCGCTGACATTGCGGTTTTTGGATAATAAATAATTAAGATCCGGGGCGACGGGGGGCGCAAGGAATCAAGCTTGCCCAGGGCGCAAAATTGCCTAGATACGGCACTGTGTGATTCATCTAAATTGTATTTAAAACGTCAATTCCCATATCTTCATCATAATTCATTTCACTATTTTTATACCTTCATTCATGAAACGGATCAACTCGGAAAGTTTGACGATTTAAACCATATAAGCGTACTTGAAATACACGTACAGTATAGTAGACATAAAAATAAAACGCTAAATTTACAACAGAAGTCTTACCACCTTTTTCTACTGATTCATTTGTTTAGGTTGCTTTTTATCATTCTTTAATCATGCTAGGTGTCTTACAGCTGCAAGTCGAATTTACAATCACTCACTGTTAAACACTTTATAAACATGAAGCTTATCAGCTTCTACGTTATCGCATTTATACAGAAATTTTAATAATAAAAACCAAGCGTTAGTTGTTTATAAACGTAAGCTATTCAATTTCGTGATTTCAGACTGAAAAACATATTTCGTGACTCAATTAATGCAAGCTATACTGTTGAATGGTTTATAAATGTTTTAATTTGCCTATTCTTGGCTGTTTAATTCTCAAATCAATTGTCGAAAAATTGTTCAAATAAAATAAATGGCGATTCTTAAATTAATTATTAGTAGTAACAAGAAAAAATAAATACACAAAGATCTAAAATATCCGAACTAGAGAACGATAAGGCTAAGCTGAATTAATAGCAAAATTCTTTTAAAAACGTATTCCAGAAATAATTTTCCCGAAGATCTAGAAAAAGCATATAATTTATTGTGCTAGTGGGGATTTAAAAAATTCTATGAATAAAAATTTCAGCCGCGCTGATAATTACAAATATTTCCAAAGTTTCCGGTTTCTTAAAAATTCTATTCAGGTTAATCTTTTCATAAAATTAAGCATGAACATTTTCTTGAAAACTACCGAAAGGCGCTCACTACCATGGAGTCCGAAACTTTTAATTTCAAACAAAGGCTAAGCAAAAAGTTGAATTAAGATAACCAAAATAGTGATACTTACAATTTGAGTTTTCAACAAAGCACTGAACCTAATGAAAGTTTGATAATTAACTAAATTATGAACAGCCTCCAGTATTCCGAAAAAAACAATAAAAGTAATTTTTCTACCGCTTTGCCTTTTTTACTTGAGTTAATTACACTGTATGAAACTGAAATGGTTAAATTTCTACACAGCAAGTGGTGTGGGTAACGCGTCACCATTTGCCATCTTTCTCCAACTCTATAACTAACTAAAAACCGAACACCCTTCTCCCTTCTGGTCATTATATTTCGCGTTGAATGCAAATTTTATTTTTTGGCATTATATTAAGGGTCCTTTTTTCAGCGCTGTCAAGCATGGTAATTTTTATATTTGGTAGCATTAGAATAAATGAAATTTGTGTTGCTTATTTTTTGTTTTAATGAGGAAACCCGTTAAACCCAACAAAGGATTAATCGTATAAATCGCTTCATCAGTTTCTTCTACGTTGGCTCATAAATTTAAAAATCGTTGGTTCAAATCCCTGCCATGATTTTTTTCTATATATACATTTTTCAAAATTCATTCGAATTAATTAAATATTATTTACTACTTCATACTGGAAAATGAGGATTGGAACATTAGGTTTTTTTTGTGTGTTTGGATTCCCTTGTTGATATTTTCAGGTCCAGTATGGTTGACATCTGGAATTACCGTAATCTTTTAATCATGTTTTAACTCCTTAAGAAAATAGGCGAAGGATTAAGTCCTTCTACCACATCACTAACATGCTCCAAATTTAACGCTCTTTCAATATTATATAAGATCATCTTTATCACATTACTTTACAAAAAGGTTTAGGTCAGCGATAGTTGTATACTAAGAAGAAGAAGGTAAAAGGAAAAAACTGGGTTTATGACATGCAGAATACACATCTAAAATTTGACTTCTAACGTTAAATCTTCAAACCTTTCCTCTATAAATAGGAGTGTGGAATTAAAGTTCATACCACTACCGTTATCAGATTCATTTCTAAAACATATCACAATGTTGAAAGAAAATTACTTCAACATAGAAAATTAGGTAAAGTAACTAACAATTTAAAAAGAGTGAAATAAACTAAATGGCAAGACAGGCTAAGGTAAGACATAAGGATGAAAAAGGAACCGAAACTAAGCAGTATAGTAAAAATATAGACTCGTCAAGTTCAAAAGAATAATAGTAATAATAATAATAATAATTTAATAGTCTCCTTTTGCTACAAAATTTGTAGATTGGATATGTCAAATACATTTAAGAATAGAACATAAAATATACATAACATAACATAACAATAGAACATATTATTGATCTTCTAGGTGATCTACGAATTCATTAACCGTGTAAAACACGTTCTTTCGTAAAAAGTCTTTAAGCTTTTCTTGAAATTTTTTATTAGAATTGCAGCTTTTTATATCATTAGGTAATATGTTAAATAATTTTGTGCCCATGTATATGGGAGACTTCTTATATTGCTCGCGATGGTGTTTTTCTGTACAAAATAGTGTTTTACCTCTAGTATCATATGAATGAAAATGTTCGTTACGATGAAATTTATTCCTATTTTTGTTGATATATGTAAGTAATCTTAGCAGATATATACTTGTTATGGTTAATATTCGAAACTGTTTAAGTATATTTCTACAAGACGCGCGAAATTCTAAATTAAATATCAAACGCATTATGCGTTTTTGTAGAACAAAGACTCGTTTTATATCGCAACTTTGACCCCATACTAAAACATTGTACGATAATATTGAGTAAACTTCTGCATAATATATGTTTAGAAGCGTGTCAAAATTAAGTCTATCCTTTAAGGCAGAGATTAGGTATATACTTTTATTTCATACTGTCTGGTAAATTCAGCTTTCCGACGCCATTTTGAGTCCGGAAAGTGAGCTATTACGGTATCAGAGCCGGAAAGTGTTACCTAGCAACACTTTCCGGCCTGTCACATGTTGACGTTATTGAAAAAGTGTTTACAGTATGAAATAAAATACGTAACGACATTCGTCCGTGAACTCATTTTACAGCACTCGTTTCGAGTTTCAAGACTCGGCTCCTTACGTCGCCTCGTCTTTAAACGTCTGACTCGTGCTGTAAACTATGCGTTCCCGGACTTGTGACGTTAATTACTATTATTTCATACTGTCTGGTAAATTCAGCTTTCCGGCGCCATTTTGAGTCCGGAAAGTGAGCTATTACGGTATCAGAGCCGGAAAGTGTTACCTAGCAACACTTTCCGGCCTGTCACATGTTGACGTTATTGAAAAAGTGTTTACAGTATGAAATAAAATACGTAACGACATTCGTCCGTGAACTCATTTTACAGCACTCGTTTCGAGTTTCAAGACTCGGCTCCTTACGTCGCCTCGTCTTTAAACATCTGACTCGTGCTGTAAAATATGCGTTCCCGGACTTGTGACGTTAATTACTATTATTAAGTTTTGCACACACTTTATCAATGTGGTTGGTCCACCTAAAACAATAGTCTAATGTTACACCTAAAAACACAGCTCTATCTGCGGTAGTAACCATTTGATTATTAAATGCAAAACTAAAGTCACTTTTAGGTCTATGGACATTGTGAAATTCAATGAAAACAGTTTTTTCGCAATTTAGAATCAATCTATTTTTAAGACAGTAACTTTGAAAGTCAATTAAAACCGTATTAACCTTTTCATAAACACCACTGACTGTACAATCAGAAATTAAAATTCTAGTATCGTCCGCATACATGCCTAGGTCACCCTCCGTTATATTATTTGGCAAATCATTGATATACATTAGAAAAAGGAGGGGACCTAGGATGCTTCCTTGGGGAGTTCCAACGTGTATATCGTGATTTGTAGAACAAGTATCTTTTATTTTGACCTTTAGTGTCCTATCTGATAAATAAGAGATTAACCATTGATTTGTTCTACCCCTAAATCCCAATTTTCTAATTTTTTCAGAGAGAAAATTTCTATCAAGCATGTCAAAAGCACTGTTTAGGTCAAAAAGAATTAAGATTACATATTGGCCCTTATCCACCTCGGTGTGAATTTTCTGAACTAAGTCTACAGTTGCCGTTTCTGTGGAATAATTAGGCCTAAATCCATTTTGACAATTATTTATTAAATTGTATTTAGTCAAATATGCCATAATCTGTTTGTAGATTGATTTTTCAATAATTTTGGATAAATTACTAAGTAGGGCTATTGGCCGATAATTTTCCATTCGAGTTGCATCACCTTTTTTATAAATTGGTATCAGCACTGTTTGTTTTAGTATATCAGGAAACTGCCCAAGTTCTACCGACTTATTAATAAGATCTGCCAATACTTCAGAAATTTCAAATTTGCACTCCTTTATTACTTTAATATTAATTTCGTCGAAGCATCTTCACTTTGAACTGTCTGCTGGTTTCCCAAGAAAAAACTTTTTTACTAATACTCCCACTGGCCAATTTTCTGGGTCTATTACTTCGTCGTGATGTTCACGATAAGTCGTTATCTTGAAAGAACTATAATTCTGTGGATATTTAGATGATAATTTCTCGCACTGAATTTCTGGTATTGTTTCTTTAAGTGCATCTAGTAAGTCCTTATTTGTGGTGGTAGGGTCTAATCTTGATATAAAAAAGATATTTTGTTTTTCACAGCTTTCAATTTTGAATTTGGATTTGCACCAAATATAGGTTTATTTAAGATTTTAAATGATTTGGAAATTACTTTAGTATCTTCTCCATTCTTTAAAGAGAGTATTTCCTCACATTTGTTTTTTGTCTGAGCGTGCATAACAGCAGTAGCAACGTCAGCTTTTGTTATTTTAGGTTTAGTATTTTTAGCTGCTTGATTTTCATTGAACTTTTTGCTGTTTCCTTCAAAATTCACCTTTGTAAAAGGATTTAAATTTTTATATTTTGTATTTACCTGAGGATTTTGTAAAAATGCATTAGAAATATTTGAGATATCTGCATTTTCGATTTCTTTTAGTGACGACGACGGCGATATATCCTCTAACCGATTTAAAATTTGAATTTGTTCATGCAGCGAGTTTATAGTTATTTGTTGGCATTTGATTAAATTATCTTTTTCTATTAGAAGTCTCTTTAGAATGAGATACTCAGTTATCGATACAGAACTTTTCTCTTGCACATTATCACTGAAATCACTTGCACATTCCTTCGACTGAGCATCAAATGATAAACAACAGTCAATCTGCTTGTCATCGATGATTTTTACTGTTTTCAGTAATTTTACGCAACTGGGATGCGATATACACCCGCACTGAACACATTTTGGTCCATTGATTGCAATAGTTTTGCACTTTTTGCAACTTTTTGAAGGATCGGTTTTAACCGCGGTACTAGCAGTCGGCGCCATGTTTCTAATACGAAAGAGAAAGTAAAGAGAAATGGTAAAACCCGGAGGAAAAATTATAGGAGCACAGAGAATTGAACAAGTTATTAACACAACAACTAAAAAAGGGAAAAACAAAAGATTTCATTAGAAATGAAACTTGCTTCTAATTCTTTTTCTTCTAAAATTTTAATCGACAATCTGTTTCCCATTCCCTTACAGTTGCAGTTCAGTTTCGGGAAAACAAAGAAAGTCGTATTTAACATGAAAAAGAATGATTAATGAGGAGTATACCGATAGATGAATGTAAAGTTACATCATTTAAGCATTTTAACAAGCACTTTATAATGCCTAGAATCAAATAAACATAATACCAAAAGATGGCAGTTCAAATGCTTATAAATTTTTTCATGTTCTTAGTATATGTGTTAGGATCAAAGACCGATTTCGGCCAATGGCCGAAAAAAAGGACCAGAACGCGATCTGGCCATTGCCGAATTACCAAAGTCCGACATATCGCTTTCTGGCTGTTTTAAAGAGACCAGAACGCGTTTTGGCCATTTCGGAACTACCAAAGTTCAACATATCGCTTTCTGGCATTTTAAGTAAACCACAACGCGCACTGCAGTTTTTGCAATTGCCAGAACACGAAATTGTAGCATACTTCACATACTGGCTTGACGTCGGAAGCCAGAACGGATCCTAGCATTATCGTGATTGCCCAAACTAAATAGATTAAATATTCAAAAAACAGTTTTATTTCTATAACCAATAAACCTAACATTGATATTCTACAAAAACATAACACAAAACACAGAAAAAAACAAATCTCAAAAATACAGAACCAGATAAATATAATGAACTGTAGGTAGCTAAATAATAAATACCTACTTATTCTTGCAAGAACTGTTGTTATGACATTCACTATTGCAGATGCGAATTATGCTACGATTTCGTGTTCTGGTAATTGCAAAAACTGCAATACGCTTTGTGCTTTACTTAAAATGCCAGAAAGCGATATGTTGAACTTTGGTAATTCAGAAATGGCCAAAACCCGTTCTGGTCTATTTAAAACAGCCAGAAAGCGATATGTCGGACTTTGGTGATTCGGCAATGGCCAGAACGCGTTTTGGTCCTTTTTTTCGGCCATTGGCCGAAATCGGTCTTTGATCCTAACATATGTACCATATGAATAAAAATTATTTAGATAAGGGATGGCCATGGTGAACAAAATCACTGCCTTTGATTGGTTCAGCTTTTTGTTGGTTCTACATGATAGGTACGTTCAGAATTCCAAAGCCACCCTTTATCTAAATAATTTTTGTTCATATGGTATATGACAAAATTCGTTTCTTTGGAACAAAGGATTCTGATTATTATTCTTCTGAAAACTGTACTGCAATTACTTGTACTTTGATTGCTTATTTATAAAGTCTTCGGTGGTCTTCTTATGAACGATGTAATCAAACTTTTTCAGGAAACGTTTTCGAATTTACCTTATATTTGCGTTGAATGCTCGTTTTATTCAATGTTTCTTTTGTTCTTCGTATTGTTGTGATTTTTAATATTAGGAATTTACATCTTTCTACTTCAGGAGTTCTGAATAATACCTTCTTCTTGCATAATTTAGCAATGGCATTAAAAGACCTTATTTATTCATCCAGCCGGTATTATTTTGCTAGATTGTCTCCATCTGTTTTCTTTTCACTTTACAAGTTTTTCGGCATCTCTAGCACAGTCATTCATAAATTATTGTACTTTTATTTGAAAAAATGTAAGGGCGTCAAATCCAGAATACTTTACAATAAAAAGAAAACTAAATTTTTCAAAGAGAGAATAGCTAACTATAAACTATAAGAATTGAGAGTAGTAGGAACTGACACAGCCTTTAATTAAATAAAGACCATCAAACTAATCAATGAGTTTAATAAAGAATGCCGAGGGAAAGTAATCTGATACTCCATTTTTGCTCACAAAATCTATATCATTTGAACTGGTCGTAACACGGATAAATACATGTACACTGAATACAATTTCGGTATTTACCTAGATATTAAGATTGTATCATTCAGTTTTGTTGTTAATTCGCTTATACATTTACGTACAAGAGAAAAAAAGTTTAGCACCTAACTATAATGCATGTTTTCTACATTCACATTGAGTCTGAAAAATCCAATTGAAAAATGTCAAGAAAGAAACTCTCTGATATGTTGTCCTTTTCGCTTGAATTTATATAACAGCCAATACTTAGCCTAATATTTAAAGTAAAAAAAATAGTTTTAAAGAGCGTGAAAAGCGCACAGACAGACTAACAGTGTTTTTAATATTGTTCAATTCTACAACTTCAGATAGGGGTCCATATGCCTCTTTGGGCGATTTTTTCCGACAAACCATACAAAACTATACTATATGCGTAGTTTAAAACTCAATTAAGGGATTAATTGAGGGATTATGTAATTTATTAAGAAGAGTAGGACAATCAAAAAAACTGAAAGGTAGGTTTCTAGTCTCCAAAACGAAACCTTACAGAAATGCAAAAAATCTTTTAAATCTGTTTATCCAGTGTAATAATTTCAGGTACCTAGTTAAAATTTAATTTTAAAGAGATATCACTCAGTCACGGCTCGATAGAATTATATTTTCAGCAACTGGCTAACCATAGCATCTGAAAATTTAAAATAGCCCTCCCTTTGGCGTGAAAAATATAGACAATTTAAAAATGTCAACATTGTCAACCCTTTGTCGTTATCTAAGGGTTACCTTTTGTTTCCCTTATTTAAAATATAAAGGAATGAAAAGGGAAGCCGCGTTATTTATCCAATCCTTTATCTGCGATTTATTATGAATGCATTTTTGCCACCTACCTTGTGATAAAAACAAAATACACAGAAACCCTTTTTTGCTCCTTTCATGTAAGCTTGCCAACAAAAACGCTGTTTACATTTTTATTAGTATTTTCACTTCAGGCACTACGTTTTAATAGGATACTATGTCTCAGTGTTTACATTTTTTTACTTGTTAGCTGCGAAAGAAAATTTCTCCGTCATAAATCTTCATATTCGAATTTAATTTGCTAGTACCTAAACGCTTCATAATTTAAAAAAACATTTATTGATTGTTATTTTTCTAGTAAGCACCCGTTGTTATTTATACAATGTGTTTATACTTCTGACAAGTGATATGAATCATAGATAAACCATTCGATTATACTAAAAGTTGAAAATATTATGAAACACTCTTATTACAGTCGAAATGTGTCACTGCTACGTGTGTAACCTTGATTTTTCATTCGATGAATCAGATTAATAACAGCGATCTATGATACAGTGTGTCTCCAGATATACCTTTTTGATTTTGAATTTTCAAAAAATGTAATTCTTTCGTAAAATTTTTACTTGTCCTGAAGCGTCGTAAATGGGAATTATAGTTATTGTGGGTTATACAGGTCATTTAGGAAATTCGAAAATAGTAAGCCGATTTTTTTCGAAAAATCTTATCTAACAAAGTTTGAAATACAAAATTCAATTCAAAAATTATTTTCGTCTCGTCCGGAAACAGCAACGATTCGTCCCAAAAAACTTGATTTTAGGTACTTGTTACAAAAATAACTATTTTTATAAGTTTAACGAACCTGTGCAGTTTTCCACAATTCTTTTTTTTTTTAAATTAAATTTGGTATTAAAGGTCTTCTCTTTATTTGGAACAACTTTTTAAAATGAGATTAATTAAAATAAAAACTTGAAAATCATGGTAGGTTGTTAGACATCATTTTAATATTTTCGAATTTCTGAACTCCCTGTATAACTTACGATAATTATAATCGCAATTTATTACATTTCAGAACAAACTAAACTTTTTTACAAAACGACTTATTTCGAAAATTAAAAAATAAAAAGTTGTCTGTAGTGAGGTACTCCATTCGGGGACAGACTGTATTTGTATTTATAAGACTTTTATTATTTAATGGCTCTTTAAAATATAAAAATGCAGTGTTTTCGCATAAGTTTAATTAGCAAATCTTTGAATCAACAGACGAAAACCAAATCTGCACAGGTAAAATTGCTAACCTCGTCGTCTAGTCACGGTTTTACAATAACAATAGATTTTATCCACAGGTGATTAAATTGAAGCAATATATCTCCAACGTAGAGGGTACAAATAAGAGAAAATTACAGGCAAAGAAAAATTAGCCTTGCTCTGTATTAATGCTTGCAATTCGTGCTGTTGCACTGCTTAGTACCAACGAATCGCAACGAAATTTGTATTGTATTATTCGTGACATTATCTTAGTTTATATTTTGACGAACGATGAATTGTAAATCTTTATGAAAGTTGTATGTTACTATTTGTGACGTACAAATGCCTACGCACTCTGTTGTCTCGTTGTAAGAAAAAATAAATAAAGAACATATGAAACAATTACACCCAGTACATTTCATAAACAAAACCAACTGCAATGAGAATTACATATTATTTTTATTATTCGTAGTTTAATTACTATCTTGCACAAAACTGAAATTTTCAAGTACATTGACTCCTAAAACGAATTCGATATATTTCAACAATTCGTGAAAGTGGCGAAAACATTGAAAGCCTAAATTTTCTAATTTCCGTTGTAATTTCCGCACTAATAAGAAATATAGGCCACAATCTTCTTTATATCAAAGGTAAAAAAAGGAACTGCGACGAGCTGTTGCTTTTATTATTATTACCTGTATTGAACCTTCAGTTTCCAAAAATAAAATCGAAAGCCAAAGTATGTTCAATATGTACCTATTTACAAAATTACTTGTATGGGCTATTAAATTCATTTTTATAAAACATATTAAAACATTAACTGAACAAATACGTTTTACCTTTGGAAATATTTTCTGGAACAAAATAAAAGGCCAAAGCCAAAAACCTAAACATTGTAATTGTAATTGGGAATGCATTTTGCATGAAATTCCTTTCTTGTTATTTTTATAAGGCGCATTTTTAATTTGGTAGTTTTATACCAAATTAAAAAATGCTGTAACTTTTCTTCCAGGCAAACTATCGAACATGTCCATGGCCTTTCTGCCAAAACAAAATTCAAAAGCGTCATAGAGATCTAAAAAAGATATGGCAATATTAAGAGCTTACTCAAGGGTAAATCTAATAAGAAGAACACAAGCATTTTATTCGATGGGGTAGAAGTCACTGACAATGCTGTGATAGCCGAAAAATTTAATAAATTTTATGTAAGCAGCATCGTAGACCTAAATATTACGTCGATAGACCCGAGTGTTGCGTTTAACGAAGTTAAAATTGGTGTAACAAATGGCACTTTTAAATTTGAAAAAATTACTGAAACTTCTTGAGAAAAACGTATAGTAAATAAGTGAAAATTTGCTAAATAAAGTTTTCGGATATTACAAATTGATTGAAAATATTTTTAAGATTGTATAATTTCCGGTTATACCGGAAGTAGACGTTATTTCAAATAGAATACCCTATATATTTTTAGATATTCAGAACCGTCTTTTAATGGTGAGTGTGCCATGACTGTTCCGATTTATTCTAATTGAGCCATGTAATACTAGAAAAATCGAAATCCCGTCGAAAATACTAAATTATGTGATTTATGAACAAATAAAGTTCATCCAAATGGTTTTTGGGACAAAACACAATCTTTTCAAATGTAACCATATTGGTACCATGGTACCATTTATTGCTAGTATTAATAAGGAATTTATTCATGTGCCTCATTAAAATCTGCGATAAATACATCAAAACTACAGCTAAGAGGAAATAAGAAAATACAATTTTGCTCCAATTATAAGGTAAGAAGTAAATAAAGTGGCTTTGAAAACAATGAAAACAGTAAAAGGACTAGTAAATCAACAAATGTTTGACAAGCTAAATATTTCTTTCTTAGAAAACTAAAAATTAAATAAAATAAAATGTATGGTGAAGTGCCTCTTCACCTAAAATTTGTGCATCCAAATTATTTTATATTCAAATTATTTTTTATTTATCGACACTTCAACATAACGTATTGAGAGGATTTTTTATTATAAATGCATATTATTTACCATAATATACGCCACTGGCCACTAGCCTATTTTGTCCCTGTCTACACCGCATTCAAATGAAACGAACGCGCCTGAAGGGAAGAGTTGGAATTGACTGGCTTTAACGCTGCCTCGTTGCCATGGTAACGCATACCTGCGAGCGGCACGTTGACACATGTTGAATCGCTAGAGTGAAGTGTTTAGTTTTGTATGGGCGAACCATTTCACTACATCCACATCGTGTCGCGTGTCGGTCTTGGTTTATTTTATAATTCATTACTGGACAAAAATGAATCGACAAGTGAACCTTTTTGTTTACTTGTTTATATAAACATCACGTCCCCGCAATAAGGAGAGAGACGCTAACCTACTCATTTTTATTTATTAGTATTATTAGTCAGTTAAATGCTAGATATAGTCTTGATGCATATGTGTCGTACAAAGGACGTATTAAAATAATAGTAAATCAAATATCTGTGATTTTATTAAATACCTGCAGGCTCCTAATTATCCAATAGTCGGTTATCACTGATTTCAAATAATTGAAACTCATGTCTTGTTTTCGTGTTTGTTGTTTGTGTTTTTCTTTTGCAATAAGTGCGTGTTTTTAAACATGAAACAAAGGCTTTAACAAATTTTGCAAAATAGGACTTTAAGGGTAGTGGAACTTGTAGCAGCATTTTTATCAAGAAGTCCTATAGAAATTATATACCTAGGGAATACAATATCTCACGATAGAATATCCTCTTTGGCGAATATTTCAATTCAAAAAGAACTCTTACTAGGGTTAATTAAAAACCAACCATTTTACGAACATATTACCAACAAATTTGCTACCCTAAAAGACAGAAGGATTGACTTCATGTGCAAAAATTAGGTAAGTCCAAATAAAAAGTTTTTTTAATTAAATTTGATAGATAAAAGAAACGTACAGAAAAATAATATCAAATTTTATTGCACAAATATTTATACTAAAACATATATTACGAAAAACTAGACTAACTTATATTTATTAAAAATTATTACTGTTTCTACTGTTCCTGAGATAATAATAATCTACTATCTACTATACTATCTTAAAAAATAGCAGAAGAAAAAGAAATTAATGTACCTACTTATTCATTCAATAAGATTTATATTTTTTAGAATGATACAATATTCATTTATAATAAAGTGGGTTCAAAAAAGTAGATAGTATCAGTAAAATAAAATCTAATATCGCCCTTTTGATAGCGAAATTTTTCGAACTCGCTTTATTAATTTATTATTAATTAAATATATATATATATATATTGAGATGATACTTAATTGGATGTATATAATTAAGGTTAAGTTGTTTGTTTAATTTATAAAAGAAAAATGTTATTTGCCAAATATAAGTAATGCAGATTTTAAATTATTAAAAATTGTAATATAATTTTAAGATAGCTAGATTAGATTTAAGTTATGTGAAAATGTAAATAAGTTATTGTTATAATGTTTGTTAGTAATAATTAGCTAAATTGGTAGTTATAGAAATGTAAAATAAGTTACTATTAGAAACCTTGTAAATAGTTGTTATAGTGAAAAACGATTTAGATAAAAATATCTTGGATACAGAAGAAAACAATTTAATAAATAATTGATATTTTTGCATTCAAAGGGGCAACAGCCAGATAGGTTTGCTCGTCCCAAAACAATAAATATCAAACGAATATTAAAATTTAAATAAAGTTAACGATTATTAGAATCAGCATTAAATCAAAAGGAAGTGAAATAGAAGAAAATTCAATTGAAAATTGAACTTCAAGTAGAAGCACTTAAAAACAGAGGCAATTCAAGTA
Organism: Melanotus villosus; assembly: GCA_963082815.1. Lineage (NCBI taxonomy): Eukaryota > Metazoa > Arthropoda > Insecta > Coleoptera > Elateridae > Melanotus > Melanotus villosus. The sequence continues at coordinate 19,821,344 of OY720427.1, forward strand.
GAGGCATTTCAAAACAGAGGCAATTCAAGGAGAGACAATTCAACCACAGGCAATTCAAGCAGAGGCGAATTGGATTTTGGTGTTGAGATAAAGAAATTTTGGAAAAGAAGTGGAATTCAAGTGTAAATAGTGAGTGTAAATACCGTAATTATAAGATAGGTTTAAGGCAGGGTTGATAGGAAAAAACGATAATAAAAAAAAATCTGCATTATAAGTATTTGAGTAATTTTATTTGTATTTGGGTAAAAATATACTTAGAAAGATAACAAACAAGGAACCTAATTAACGACCTGAGATAAGAGCAATGCAAACAATTAAGTAAAATTAAAGAGCAAAGCAAGGGATAATTGTAAATATTGAATGTGGGCTTAATAATAAATAAATTAAATTTAAATAAAATCTTTTAAAAGAGCAAGACCATATCAATATATATAATTAATATACGTTTTTAGTCGTCTTAGTACACTAAAAGATCTTTCAGAACTACCGGAATTGATAATGCAATTTTCTGTATTCGTTAGATTAAGAAACATTGTTTCATCTAAATGTGAAAATAGTGGGGATATATCACTTGGTTTAGGCGTCAATTTTTGAATATAATTTTGACAAACAAACAATTCAGACTTTCAGACTATAAGTCTTGCTGCTTTATATTATAAACATTTAAGAATGACTGAAATCTGATTTAAAAATCTCCATGTTTTTGTCGGAAAAACGTTTTACCAGCTCTACAATCATTCGGTCAAGGCTAGAAAAAAATATATACTGCGTTCCCCTTACTGTTACAACACTAAAGACTTTTTAATGTATTATACCTTATATTATTAGGTATTTATTCTTGCGTTACTATTGGGGGGGGGGGGGGGCAAACATCAATTGGGGGGGGGCAAAAAAGGGTTAACGACGCCCCTGTCAACAATAGCACTTCACCTATTATTTGACCCACGAGCCGCCACTGCTCTAAGTTGATGCTAGACATCCTTCAATGGTTTAGTGACAAACAAAGAATTTATTTCAATACTCTGGCATTTGTGTATAAAGCAATTAAAAACTTGCTTCTAAAGTTCTAAATTATATGTATGTCACAGAGTTTAAGTGATAATTCCGATTTTCATGAATATAATACCATATATTGTCGTAACTTCAGGCTACCTAAATGCAAAAATTCAAGTTCACAAAATTCTTTGTCCTATAAAGGGTTGAAGATATATAACGATCTTCCACAAAATGTAAAGGATGAAAATAATATTAGAGTTTTTAAAAGATCTTTAAGGTGTATTATAAAAAATAAGTATTAATGAAGAATGTGATTGTAATGTATATGTAAAAATTAGCATATGCTACTAATAAAGCTTATTATTATTATTATTATTAAAAAAGCATTTTTATGTCAAATTCTTTTCTTGGTGCTTTCATAACACACTTACAAATTCACCAACTTCGCTGATTTCTTTTATGAACCGAATATAAAAATTAAAAAATTGGAAAGTTTGAGTACAGACAACCTCTTCACTGATAATTTGGGGTCAGAAAAGCGTATTGGGTCAATGAAAGATTTAAAAAAACACCAAGACTTCCGGTCCGAATTTGACAGAAAGTATCCAAGTCACGTGATAAAGTTAGTTGCGCTAATCACAGAAATCCTCGGAGGAGTTGACGTTGACTTCGTTACAAAACTTGAAATTGCCGTCTTTTACGGATCAGTTTCCACTTCTTGCAAGTAGAATTTAAAAGGTAACATTCTTTTTATGTTCCCTTATATTGAAGACTATACTAACGACACAATAAGACGTGTTCAGAAATTTGAAAGTAGTACTGTTCATATTAAAACTTAAATATACGCATACTAAATTTAAAATCATAAAAAAGTTGCATTTTGAAATAACTCGAAAACGGTGACAGATACGGGAATAATGGGAAAAAACAAAAAGCTGGAGAAAAGAACAGGGAATTCAATTAAGATATAAAAATTTAGACAGGGCGCTCCGAAAAAAAGTTCCGGAAGGTAAAATGGTCGGTAACCCAAAGAAATGTAACACCCTGTATACTGCAACTGATGATTTGGACATTTTATTGTAGAGATTCTAAAAGATAGTAGCTGTACAAAATTTCAAATAATTATATCAAAACATACGGGAGAAAAACGCAAAATACGAAAAAAAACTTGAAACTTCGCCGCCCTGTATATCGAAAATGGCGCGTTTTTGATCATGTGTATGTTAACATTTTTTTCTTATTTTGCCGAGTACTATCACCCCCTGAAATATCTGCACGTCATTAATTTACACCCTGTATATGTATACAGGGTGTTTCTTAATAACATGCTAATATTTAAGGAGGTTATTCTTGGGTCCATTTTGAGAAAAAAACTTCATATGAACATATGTCCTAAAGGTCTTAACTTTTGAACTACAGGGTGCTAAAGTTTTAAGAAAAAAATCTTTTTTTATGATAACTTTGGTATGACCCTAGATATTTTTGTGAAACGTAGTACATCAAAAGGCATTTTCTGCTGTACAACATAATTTTATAATGTTACCGTTTAAAAATTATTCTCTTAAATAAATTTTTGTTTAAAGTTATATAAACTGTTTTTTCTCGTAAGTGGTCTAGCGAGACGCAAAAGAATGAATTTTATTTTTTTATGCGAAAACCGTACGTCAAACGAAAAAAATCAAGGGACCAGATTTGCTCAGAAAGGAATGAGGATTTCAAAAATAATTTTTAGTTTAAGAAAAAGCAGTGGCGTATCACTTTTCTCTTTAAAATGATTCAGTGCAAATCCCGCACGAACGCCACTGGCAAGAATAAAAAATTATGTTGTACAGCAGAAAATGCCTTTTGATGCATAGAAGATGCGTACTACGTTTCACACAAATATCTAGGGTCATACCAAAGTTATCATAAAAAAAAGATTTTTTTCTTAAAACGTTAGCACCCTGTAGCTCAAAAGTTAAGACCTTTAGGACATATGTTCATATGAAGTTTTTTTCTCAAAATGGACCCAAGAATAACCTCCTTAAATATTAGCGTGTTATTAAGAAACACCCTGTATACAGGGTGTTTCAGAACTGCACGGCACTATTTTAGGGATGTATTCTCTAGTACAAAATATTACGATTTACCTAAAATTACCTTAGTCTGAAAGTTAATATTTAGGGAGATACAGGGTGTCAAAGTCGAAATTTTAATTTTAATTTTTTGCTGTAATTTCAAGAGGTTTCGAAATATTGATATTAAAATTGGGGAAACTACCTTTTTTGGGACGAGAAATAATAATCCGTCCTCAATTTTAACAATGCTCTTTAAAGAACCTTATTTTTGCTACACCTAATACCTTAAACATACTTTAACTTTTGTATACTCTAAATTAGTACAGATTTAATTGAAATAAACATTTGCCTCATCGTTTTTATACAAAAAAGGTATACTAGTTAAATGTCTCTAAAGTAAATCGTTTCCAAGATATTTGCTATTAATGTAAGTAATGCAACATCTTTTTTATTTTTTAAACATTCTGTAACGCAGTAGGCTTGTATTTAAAATAAAAAATTGACATATTCTTGTCAAAAACAAGTTATAGGACACAAAGTAATAGCGGATCAGTGGAATATTTGTCATTAAAAATTTGTAAGATTTTAGTGTAATACAAGTAATGCTGTTTAAGGTTTAAGAACTAAAGAATGTAGCATCACTTCCATTTCAATAGCAAATATCTTGGAAATGGTTAATTTTAGAGACATTTAACTAGTATACCTTTTTTGTATAAAAAAGACGAGGAAATTGTTTTTTTCAATTGCATCAGTCATAACTTTAAGTACAGAAAAGTTGAAGTATTTTTAAGGTATTGGGTGCAGCAAAAATAGGGTTTTTTAAGAGCTATATTAAAATTGAGGACTGGTTATTGTTTTCCGTCCCAAAATATGTAGTTTCCCCAATTTTCACATCAATATTCCGAAAACTTTTGAAATTACAGCAAAAAATTAAAATTAAAATTTCGACTTTGACACCCTGTATCTCCCTAAATATTAACTTTCGGACTAAGGTAATTTTAGGTAAATCGTAATATTCCGTACTAGAGAACACATCCCTAAAATGGTGCCGTGCAGTTCTGAAACACCCTGTATATATATTGAGATGATATCGTTTTGATGGGGTTTTGGAATTTTAATAGAGTGGGATATGGACGCCTTTTGAAATTATGGAAATTTATTGTTGATAAAATGTAAATAATTATAAGTTAGAATTTAGTATTGTAAATAGTTAGGGTAAAATATCTAGTTAGTTAAGCTGTAAATATGTTAAAAAAAATATATAGTCATAGTATGTTTACATTTAGAAACTAAGGTAATTTTAATATAAATAAAATAGTTGAACGTTAAAGATTTAACGAAAATTTGAGTTTTAAAAGTTAATACTTAAATTTGATTTAATTTCATAGAATTATAATTTGAAAGCAAATAAAAGTTATAATTAGTTAAAAGCAATATAAAAGATTGATATTATTGTATAGAGATAATTTGGAATTGTGTAATAAAAAATTTTATTTTGTTAAATAAAATTTTACTTGGGAAAAAGGAGTTGTGAGTTTGGAGCCAAAGCAGGAGGTGTGTTGTTGAATAGAAAATAAGGCAGGACTTGGTAAATTTGGAATTAAAGCAGGAGGTGTGTTGTTGAATAGAAAATAAGGTAGGACTTGGTAAATTTGGAATTGAAGGAGGAGGTGTGTTGTTGGATAGAAAATAAGTCAGGACTTGGATAAATTGTAATTGAAGCAGGAAGTGTGTTCGTTCGTGTTATTATAAAAGGTATTTCTGTAAATTTGTTAATTTTTTAGAATTTGTTATTGTTATTGTTTGTAAAAATTTGCATAATTTTGAAAGGTATTTGAATTTCAACTTGGTGAAGTTTTAAAGGTTCATCAGGGCGATCCCTTTGGCGACCTGAGATTGAGAGTTTCTAAAATTTTAACTAAATTATAATTAAAAATTGAGCTAGTTAAAAAAATTTTAAATTTGTATGTGATTCAGTTAAGTGGAAGATCATACCAATTTTTGGCACCAGCAACGTGGGGCTTAAATTTCATATTAGTATTGCGGGGTTTAAAAGTGGTTTTTTCATATTTGGTAGGGTCACTATTACAAGGGGTTTTAATTGAGAAAGATAAATATTTGTATTGTAAATGTCAATTTGAAGTTTATTAAATTTGACAGATTAGAAAATATTGACAAACTTGATTATTCTTTGTTTGTGTGAAATTTTGCTTAAATACAATCAAATAATCAAATTCATTTAAGACGAGCTACAGATATTTTGGCAAAGTTTTGAAATTGATAATATGAGTGAGGGCAGAATAAATTTAAGAAGTTCTAGGAAAGAAGAACAGGAAATGGAACAACAAGAGGAGGAAAATGAAATGGAGGTAGTTGAAGTTGAAGAGGAGCATGAAAATGCAGATGAACAGTCAGAAGAGGAACCTCAAAGTGTTGGAGATCAATTACAAATTCAAACTTCTCAAATTATTACAAATCCAGCTCAATTTGATGGGAATTTCATGCAAATGATGATGCAACAGTTTAAAGAAGCTATGGGTGAAAAATTAGGTGAAATGAAAGAAGATATTAAAGAAGATAACAAGAAACGAGATGAAGATACCAAGAAACGAGATGAAAAACTAGAGAAGCAGTTTACAGAAATCAAAGAAGATTCCAAGAAACGAGATGAAAGATTAGAGAAGCAGTTTACAGAAATCAAAGAAGATTCCAAGAAACGAGATGAAGATACCAAGAAACAGTTAAGTAAATTGGATGATAAGTTAGATGAAAAATTAAATGAAATTAAAGAAGAATCAAAGAAGAGACATGAAGAGTTGAAAGAAGAAAATAAGAAGCAATTTAATGAATTGAAAGAAGAATTGGTGAAAAATAAACAAGAAGTACGTGAAGAGTTAAGAAAGGAAGTCGTGGAGATTGAAAAGAAGATTGCTAATGAAAAAGTCTTGATTGAAAGTCAAGTGAAAAAGGTTAGAGAAGATGTTTTGAAAAATTTAGAACAAGTACAAATTAAAACAACACAAAATACATTAGAAATAACCCAAATTCAAGATAAAATTGAAATTTCTAATAGTGGAATAAAGAAAAATGAAGAGCAAATTTCAATTATTAAAAGAAACATAAATAATTCACCAGGAATATCTTCAGACATATTTTCGTCATGTAAATTTAGTTCTGAAATGTTACCAAAATTTGAAGGATACAGAGGTCAATTTCCAATGACATTCTTGTCAAAATTAGATACGATTATGGAAAACACTCTTGATGAGAAAAGGAAATTAATGATAGCGGGAATGAGTTTAAAAATGCATGCAGAAGTTTGGTTTAATATGATAAAAGAAAATTGCAAAACTTATGATGAATTTCGTAAGAATGTTATTGAACAATTTTGGAGTGAAACACATCAGATGGAGGTACGAATGAAACTTACCATGGGAAAATATGACAATCGAAAAGAAATGACAAGAGAAAATTATGTAATGAATTTATATAATAAAGCCAGATTTTTGAAGCCTATTATGAGTGAAAAAGAATTAGTAAAACATTTATCAAGACACATGGAAGATGAAGTTAACAGATCAATTGCTCTTCAGAATATTAAAACTTTAAAAGATTTATTAGAAGTGTTACGAAATTATGATGCAGTTACAAATGGAAATAAGAAGAATTTTAGAAATGGGACCGAAGAAGAAACAAGAAATAATAGTACACATAAACCTTACCAAAATACAAAATGGGAGAACAAAGAAAAGAAATATCAAGATAATAAACCATATTATAATTACCAAAGACCAAATTATAATCCACATTATAATAATAAAAATGAGGAAAATTATAAACATCCTCAGTATAAAAATAACGGTCAAAATAGAAAATCTTACAATGATATGATTCATGAGAAGAATAATCAAAAGGTGATTAATCAAATGTGTCTGCAGAAAAGTCAAGATGAATTTGATAAAATAGAAATTGCAGAAATTCATGGACCGCCCGATTTTAATAAAAAAAAAAACGTAAATTTTAAAACTTTGTTAAGGTGTTTGTATTTAAATTCAAATTATATGCATCCAAAAGAGTTTTTATTAGAAGAAGAGGAAGATATTGAAGTTCAAAATTTACCATTTGTTAAAATAGGTTTTCTTGATAAAAATTATATTGCATTAATAGATACAGGAGCTCAAGTTTCTTTAGTTAAAGAAAGTTTAGTTAATTCGTATGAAAGTAATTTGTTAAAAAATATGTATAAAATTTCAAAACTAGAATTATTATCAGCCACAAAAAGAAAATTAACTCAAATTAATAGAGTTATTGATGTAAAGATAAAATTGGGAAAAACTGATTATTCAATGAGATTCTTTATTGTTCCCGGATTACAATTTAATTTTATAATTGGAATAGATGTAATTGAACAAATAAAAATGATAATTGATGCTAAACGAAAATGCATTGTTGTTGATAATATTGAAATACCTTGGCTAGATAATGTTGAATTTATTAATGAAAAGATGTTAGTAAATAATTGTTCAATTGAAAATTTAATTGAAGATAATCAGATAGGAAAAGAATAATATTTTATTAAAAATGAATTGTTAAGCATATTAAAAGAAAGAATTAGATTAGTGAACAATGAACCAGGACTTGCCAAAGGTTATATACACCATTTGAAAGTTAATGATGATGCACCATTCAATGTTAAAAATTGCCCTATTCCTTTTAAATACAGAGAAAAAGTTAAAGAAGAGATCCAGGTGATGATAAAGAATCAAATAATAGAACCAGCAATTACCAGTTATATAAATCCTCTTGTAATTGTTAAAAAGAAAAATAATTCCATAAGAATTTGCCTTGATGCAAGAAAAATTAACTCTATTACCAAACCACAATATGAATCTCCACAAGCAATTGATTCTTTATTAGGGCGAATTAGCAACAAAAAGATTTTTTCAAAATTAGATTTAAAAAATTCTTTCTGGTTAATACCATTGGATGAAGATAGTAGGAAACATACTGGATTTAGTGTAGATGGTGAAATATTTCAATTTAAAGTGGTACCTTTTGGTTTATCAACGTCTTGTGCAGCATTAGTAAGAGCTATGCAGAAAATTTTAAATTGTTACGAACAATTTTGTGTACATTATGTTGATGATGTACTTATATTTAGCGAAGATCTAGAAAGTCATATTAAACATTTAAAAATTATTTTGGTTACTCTAGAAACAAATGGTTTGAAACTTAGCTTAGAAAAATGTGAATTTTTTAAAAGTCAAGTGGCATATTTAGGTTATAAAATAACTGACATGGGTGTCAATATTAATGAAGATCGAATTTCAGAAATTAAAAATTTTCCTAGACCTACTAATTTAAAAACTTTAAGACGATTTTTAGGGATACTTAATTATTATAAAAAGTTTATTCCTAAATATTCTGAACTTATTTTATCATTAGTTGAGTTATTGCGTAAAAATGAAATATAATATAATATAATATAATTACAGAAATAAGGGCAGGGGTGCAACCCATTATGCCCAATAAATGTGAACACAAATCAAGTAAATACAAGTAAATACAAATCAAAATCAAAAATTAACCAATAAAAAGAAAAAGAAGAAACTAAAAATTAATACATTTGATCACACAAGAGATCAAACTATTAAATTAACCAAAGAAATGAAACAAACTGCGAAATCACCGCCACAAAACTTATCTTGATTACTTCACCGATAGTTATCACGAAAAACAGGCCATATCCGTCCGCACTTTGACTAGTACACTTAATTATTTTACAAACACAGTTTTAGTAAACGCATCATATCTATTCTTGAAGCAGTTGATTGATGGCGCAGTCACTACTTCATCTGGAAGTGAGTTCCAATTACCAAAAACTCTGTTCGTTAGGAAGTGCTGTCGAGATGAAACTTTGAAATTTTCATGTACGAGTTTATAGGAGTGACCCCTAAGTCTCCGGTTGGTGTTTACACTGAACATATGCTTTAAATTAACTGTAAAAGTGTCGCGTAGTATGCGGTATGTGTGAATTAGGTCACCAGGTTTTCTTCGTTCTGTTAGGCATGGTAGATTTAGCAGTTCAAGTCGACTGTGATAAGGTAAGTACGAAATTTCGGAGATTTTACGTGTAGCTTTTCGTTGAACAGCTTCCAGAAGACGAATATCTTTAATTAGCTTTGGGGACCAAACAACTGCAGCATATTCCAGTAGAGGCCGGATGTAGGTGCAAAAAAGTTTATAAAATAGCTGCATGTTTGGTTTTTGGCTTTAAATATGACGTAACATGCAGAATTGGCTTTTCGAACAGTTAAGCTGACATGCTGTGACCAATTCAGTTTTTCGTCTATAGTAATGCCTAAGTCTAGTAGTAACTGTGGCCAGGATTGTTTGGACCAAGGTGGAGTACTGTACATTTATTGAGATTTAACGGAATCTGCCATTCTTTACACCACCTCTCAACAGTAAGAAGATCCATTTGAAGGTCATCGTAGTTGGTTATAGGATTGCTGTATATTTTACTATCGTCGGCAAAAAATGCATGTTGACATCGTAGGTGATTTGACAAATCTGCCGTATATATTAGATATAGTATCGGCCCAAGGACCGAGCCCTGGGGTACCCCTGACGTGATGTTTCTGAGTTGAGAATAACTCTTGCCTACACGAACACGAAATGATCTACCTGATAGAAATGCACTAATCCAATTTAGTAAACGGCCTCTGATGCCAAAGTGGTCAAGTTTAGCTACTAGTCTCCTTTTCTGGACCCGATCAAAGGCCTTAGAGAAGTCCAAATATAGAATATCAACAGGTTGATTCTCGTTAAGGTAATTCGTCCAGTCATTGAGGGAGTGAAGTAAATTAGTGGTCGTGGATCTACCAGGCAGGAAACCATGCTGACAATCGGGAATAATATTATACTGCATAGTGAAGGGTAGGAGCTGGTTAACTATAAGTCTTTCCATAACTTTAGCACAAATGGGTTCCAGGCTTATCGGCCTGTAGTTGCCAGAATTAAATGGATTTGGAATGAAAAAAGGGAATTAGACTTTATAAAGATTAAAGAAAATTTTTATAATGAATTATTATTACGTTTTCCAAATTTTGAACAAATGTTCATATTAAGAACAGATGCTTCAAACTTTGCTATTTCAGCTGAATTAGTACAAATTCAAGACGAAGGAGAGCTACCAATCTGTTTTATATCCAGAATTTTAAAAGGGTATGAAATTAGATATACAATTTCTGAAAAAGAAATGTTAGCAATTATTTTTGCAATTAAAAAGTTGAAATTTTATTTAACAGGTAATAAATTTATAATAGAAACTGATAATTCTGGTCTAACATTTATGAAAAAGAAAGATTTTCTAAGTAACAGATTATACAGATGGGCATTATTTTTACAAGAATATGATTTTGAAATAAAACATAAACCTGGGAAAGAAAATGTAACAGCAGATTTCTTAAGTAAAAAGGATATTTTACCTAAACGAAATCAAATAATATTAGCAACTAAATTTATACAAGAATATGGAAAATTTTCTTTAAATACAATTAAAGAACAACAAAGTCATCAAGAAATTATCAAGATAAAAGATGAATTACAATTAAATAATATTTTGGAAAATAAGGGATATAAACTTAAAAACAACATTTTAATTAAGACAATAGGAGAACAAGAATAAATTTAGGAATTAAAATTATTGAAGAAATTCATTTAATTTATGGACATATTGGAATACGAAAAACTTGGTTAATTTTCAGGGAATGTTTTTATATGAAAAACGATATTAAAATAATAAAAAATTACATAAACAGATGTCAAATTTGTATATTTGTAAAAGAAAAGAATTTTAGAAATTCAAATACAATAACAAGTATTAGAGTAGAACAACCTTTAGAATTGGTAGCAATAGATTATATAAGTAATTTAACTACAGGTCATGGTGGAAATAAACACATTTTAGTAATGTTAGATGTATTTTCAAAATATGTTAAGTTGTATCCAAGCAGAAAATGTAATACAAATCATGTGATTAACAGCATAAAAAAATATTTCGTAGAAATAGGTAAACCAACTCGAATATTAGCAGATAATGCAACATATTTTCACAATGACAGATTTAAACAAAATTTAAATAATTTAGAAATTCGTTATTCATTTTGTAGCATACGTCATCCAAAAGGAAATCCAGCTGAAAGATACATAAAAGAAGTTATCAAATATCTTAATAATTAGGGTAGTTACTTTTGACAAACATAATGCTTGGGTAAAATACCTTCCTAAAATAGAACAATTTATAAATGAAGTACCAAATACAGTAACGGAAATATCACCTATTACACTAATAAAAGATTTATTACCTAAACGTCCTTGGAGAACAGAACAAATTCTAACAAATATTGATAATTTATTAGAGAAAACTAAAGAAAGAATTCGAAAATCTAATCGAAAATATGAATTGAAACATAATAATTTAATTAAAAAAAGAACCCAATTTAATGTAGGAGATTTAGTTATTGTTAAAAAATTAAAAGTGGCAAATAGAGAATTAAATAAATGTGCAAAATTACAATTACCATTTATAGGACCTTTTCGTATTAATAAAGTTATATTTGAAAATTCATACGAGTTAATTGAAATTAATACACAAAAAATTAGAGGAATTTTTCATATATCAATGTTATATCGATTTGAAAATTAAATTTCAAACGTCAAATTAATTTTAAATGTCAATAATGACAGATATAAAGAAAAGTCAAAATTAACTTAACCTGATTTTATACGTATGTTAAAATGACAAATAGAGTGGTTAACTTAACGAAATAAAAATTGAGAAAAATTGTTTTGGAGCAAAATTTCATACAAACAAGGTAGGGTTGTGAGATGATATCGTTTTGATGGGGTTTTGGAATTTTAATAGAGTGGGATATGGACGCCTTTTGAAATTATGGAAATTTATTGTTGATAAAATGTAAATAATTATAAGTTAGAATATAGTATTGTAAATAGTTAGGGTAAAATATCTAGTTAGTTAAGCTGTAAATATGTTAAAAAAAATAGTCATAGTATGTTTACATTTAGAAACTAAGGTAATTTTAATATAAATAAAATAGTTGAACGTTAAAGATTTAACGAAAATTTGAGTTTTAAAAGTTAATACTTAAATTTGATTTAATTTCATAGAATTATAATTTGAAAGCAAATAAAAGTTATAATTAGTTAAAAGCAATATAAAAGATTGATATTATTGTATAGAGATAATTTGGAATTGTGTAATAAAAAATTTTATTTTGTTAAATAAAATTTTACTTGGGAAAAAGGAGTTGTGAGTTTGGAGCCAAAGCAGGAGGTGTGTTGTTGAATAGAAAATAAGGTAGGACTTGGTAAATTTGGAATTGAAGCAGGAGGTGTGTTGTTGGATAGAAAATAAGTCAGGACTTGGATAAATTGTAATTGAAGCAGGAAGTGTGTTCGTTCGTGTTATTATAAAAGGTATCTCTGTAAATTTGTTAATTTTTTAGAATTTGTTATTGTTATTGTTTGTAAAAATTTGCATAATTTTGAAAGGTATTTGAATTTCAACTTGGTGAAGTTTTAAAGGTTCATCAGGGCGATCCCTTTGGCGACCTGAGATTGAGAGTTTCTAAAATTTTAACTAAATTATAATTAAAAATTGAGCTAGTTAAAAAAATTTTAAATTTGTATGTGATTCAGTTAAGTGGAAGATCATACCAATATATTTTTTATACAGGGTTACTGGTAATTCGATACATTCCTTTGGAGATGTGATCGGGCAGGAGCTAAGAAACAAATTTAACCCTAACATACATTATACAAAACTCAATAGTTTTTGAGATATTTCAATTTTTGTGTTTTTCTCAACAAAGTAGATCTTAATGTCTTTAAAGTTAATTTTAAAAAAATCTGCTTTACATTTTTTGAACTTTTTTACTGGATTACTGGAAAATATCCGGAAACATTTCGATCATGTGAAAATTTTAAACAAAAACTTATAAAAAATAATTTTTAAAAATCAGCTATGAAAATTACCAATTCGTTTTTCTCAAAAATTATCAACATAACATGCGTACAAATTATTTTAAAAACTTCTTTATTTCAACAGCTATCTATCAAGGTACAAATGTTCAACTTGCCCTTGATAGTTCTAATAAAAAAATAGTAAAAGTGATGCAAGTAGTATTGTTCTTATTTTTGGATAAACAGTAAAATCCGCATTGTAAAGGTAATCGTTTAATTCTTAATTTCAAATTTGTACTACATTTCTTGCCCAAAATGGGAGCCCCTACTCCGTATACAAGCACGGCAGCGTCTTTTTATTTCCGTCTTTGTTACTCTGGTTGTGAGGAAATGCCGTATGTGTTGGACAACATCGACTATCCTTTGTCTAAGGTATTCTCCGTATCGACTGGTGTTTCATAGACCGTCTCTTTCGTATGGCTCCACACGTAGAAATCTAGAGGTGTTAAATATGAACTTCGCGCTGGGCAAGGCCTGCCCTTCCAATCCAACGGTTAGAAAAACGTTGACCGAGTAAGTGTCGTACTGTCAGCCGATAATGAGCTGGACAACCGTCGTGCTGAAATATTATTCGCTGTCTCACGGTGAGAGGAACATCTTCATCCGTCCATAAAATGTTCAGTAAGAAATTTTCATTGTCTGCATCTGAATTTAACATAAAGCGGCAGAATTCCACTCTCCTTCCAGGATCACCTTCATGAAAGCCTTGGACAGGAGTATAGTGGTATACTGCATATCGTAGACCAAACTTTCCATTGTGTCGTTCCGGTTAGTCTTGCGGCTTTATTAGTTGAAGTTCTTGGGTCTTCATCAGAATGTCGCAATATTTCTTCCTCATCATCTGGTTGATGAACGCGAGGGGCACCGGCGTTACCTTGTCGTTTCACAGAGCCAATTTCAGCGACATTTCGATATGTCGTACCGAATACACGAACATTTGGTATACGACGGTAAGGGAAGCGACGTTCATATTCTCGGCGAGCTTCGGCAGCTTTGCCGTCACAATATCCGTAGACAAACAAGATGTCAGGGTATTCTGCATTGGTGTAGGTGACCATGGCACTTAAAACACTTTTCTACGCACACTTCTACTTTTTACTGTTTATCCAAAAATAATAACCGTACTACTTGCATCACTTTTACTATTTTTTTATTAGAACTAGCAAGGGCACGTTGAACATTTGTACCTTGATAGATAGCTGTTGAAATAAGGAAGTTTTTAAAATAATTTGTACGCATGTTATGTTGATAATTCTTGAGAAAAACGAATTGGTAATTTTCGTAGCTGATTTTTAAAAATTATTTTTTATAAGTTTTTTTTTTTTAATTTTCACATGATCGAAATGTTTCCGGATATTTTCCATTCCAAACGGATGAGGACAAGTAATTCAGTAAGAACGTTCAAAAAATGTCAAGCAGATTTTTTTTAAATTAACTTTAAAGACATTAAGATCTACTTTTTTGAGAAAAACACAAAAATTGAAATATCTCAAAAAGTATTGAGTTTTGCATAATGTATATTAGGGTTAAATTTGTTTCTTAGCTCCTGCCCCGTCACATCTCCAAAGGAATGTATCGAATTACCAGTAACCCTGTATAATTAGTTATTAAGTGTTATGTAGATCGCCATATGATAATAATAATAATAGCACCTATATTAAACTAGCCACGGGCGGATGAAAATTTCATACTCCATAGGGATGCGAGTAATCTAGCCATTGGAAGTGTTCTTTCCCAAATACAAGATGGACATGAAAAGGTTATCGGCTATTTTAGCAAGGTCTTATCGAAAGCCGATGGAATGGTGGAGCGAATGAACCGAACCATGGGCAAATATTTGGCCAAAGTTGTATCTGACCATCAACGAGACTGAGATCTATACTTGCATCTGTTCTTGATGGCCAATCGTGCAGCAGTTCACGAAACCACTGGTCAAACACCGGCCTGTATGATGTTTGGACGCGAACTGCGACTACCCTGCGACCTCGAATTTGGATGTCCGCCCGCGGAACAAGAAGTAGCAGGAGATGATTATGTCACTAATTGAAGATGAAGTTGAATGACATCCTTGATCGGGCCCGCGGACATACTCAGATAGCTAGCGACCGAATGAAGAATTGCTACGACGCAAGAACTCCAGAAGGCGGATTTCAACCTGGAGATTTGGTTTGGCCATACAATCCGCAGAGGCGTCGTGGTTTATCACCGAAGCTACAACGGAATTGGAAAGGTCCGTATCAGGCAAAGAAAAGAATAAACGACGTGATCCATCGCATTCAGAAACTACCCAGAGGAAAACCAAAGGTGGTACATTCCAATCGTTTGGCACCGTACGAAGGAAGTAATAACAGAGTCCTGGATGTTGAAGACGAGGTCAGAAGAATGGAGCCTGCAAGAAGCGGACCTACTTTTCATGTTGCGTTTTCCGGAACCGAGAAATCGCGATTTGGGGTGACGACTGAAGTGCAGCAAGATCTCTTCAAGGTTCCTACTGACTATTCGATAGCTCACTGCGTCTCCAAGGACCTTAGTTTGGGAAGAGGGATTGCGGTCGTTTTTAAGGAGAAATTTGGGCGACTATTTACTATTTACGAAACAGTTCCACTACCAAAAACCGAATTATGGAGACCTCTGGGACGCTCTATGGGATTTGAAGAAGGGCTTGTTCGCTAAGGGCGTTAAGAAGTTGGCAGTTCCCAAACTCGGCTGTGGGCTGGATATGTTAGATTGGAGAATCGTACGAAATATGCTGGAAGTGCGTTTGCGGAACCATGTTAATAGGAACTTTTTTTCTTATAATTAGCCAAGAAACCCCACCCTTTATTTTCCGACACATGTTTTGAAACACCCTGTATATAAGGCGGACTTTCTCTAGCGAAGTTCAGTTGACTACCAACAACTGTACGAAGTACGTGACGCGTACTGAACGATCGTTTAATATAAATGTACGTGTAATAGAAGTGCGTGCGAGAAATAAATAACTTCATAACTTGTATAATAAGTGATTAAATAAATTAGTTAGTGTTACGGTTTAATATTAGTTTGTGTTCCTAGTGGTTAAGTTGTTATTTCGTGTTTTTTTGTTGTTTAATAATTTTAATATTAATTTGTTAATAAATAATTCACACCACGAACCGAAGTTTTAAATAAACGATTTAAAACCGTTACAATATCCAAAACATGAATCCTCTTTGTA
This sequence comes from Melanotus villosus, assembly GCA_963082815.1. Taxonomy (NCBI): domain Eukaryota; kingdom Metazoa; phylum Arthropoda; class Insecta; order Coleoptera; family Elateridae; genus Melanotus; species Melanotus villosus. Next base: position 19,837,640 of record OY720427.1, read on the forward strand.
CAGAATAACATTCAAAATTATCGGAATTATGTATACTGTTTACACAAGATATTTAAAATATTTAACTATTTGATTTACAATATATTTCAAGCAGCAAGTTCAAATAAAAAACAAAAAAAATACATAGCAAACCAGACTACAGAAATCTATAGAAGAATAAGACTACCAATCAGTCTAAGCAGAAACGTTTTCGAGTCATGTGTTATGCTAGTTCTTACATATGCATTGAAAATCATTAGTATCAGAGTGTAAAAAAGTTGGTTAGAGATCCATTAAGAAGTATTTGGTGACCTCCACAAAGATGAGTTGATGATAGTAGATAAGTAACTGGAAAATGAGGCTAACTATCGGTGATGGACAGAAGAAGATTGAAAGAGAGAGGTGCTGCTTTTCTTCCGTTTTAAAATTCCTCATGAAGTCATATTTCATCTAAATCAAGTTTTTCTCCACTAAAACGTAATTTGTACGTCCCTAAATATTTCTAAGGTTTTTATCTCCAGGGTAAGAGTTAAATGGACGTCTTCCGTGTTTGAAGTGAAACACTCAAAGTGCATAGTAACTCAACGTGTAAATCAGGCCATTGGCGAAACCTTTTTGGAGAATAAGGAGTTGTATTATTTTAGTATGTACATTATTCATCATGAAGCCCCGCATAAAGTGGGCAAAACGTTGAGACATTTTACCTCAACAAGGACGCTAAATCCGGAAGACATTCATTCAATTTTATATTTTGAAGCTTTGTTCTGCTATTTCTTTTGATAAGTGAGTGCATCCTTTTCGTTTACAATTCGAAGTTTTGCGTGCTTCTTCAAAATGCAATTTTCTGATAATCCCCGCCTCCTGACTTTTTGCTTCTGATTTTTATTTCTCCTTATTCCTTACGCCCTAAAAACTATTTCTATATTCCAGTAAAGACTCCAGTAATTCTTTAAATTTATATTTACTAATTCTTATTAAGTATTTTATTGCCTTTTTCAAACTGATAATGTCAAATATAATGTAAAAAATGTCAAATACACAATTCAAATTTTCAAACGTAATTTCTTATATGAGTAGCTTTGTTTTCAAACTCGCCTTTTTTCTAGTTGGAGGACCACAGGAAATCAAAGTTGGATAAATCCGTTATATTAATTTAGGAACAGGAGGATGCACAATAACTGTTCCAGTTACAAACAATCTTAGGACAATAAAAAGCTGCTTTTGTATACGAAGGTGGACATCATTTCCGTTAACTAGTCTAAACGACCTCCAAAGCTCAGACAAAAGACCTACTTTTTCATCAGTTCAAGAACACAAAAGCATAAATCCTCATAACAAACTGCAATCTTAAACATTTCAACTTAAAATATAACTTGTGCAGAAGCAAAAACGGAAACAATCTGAAAGTAATCCTTACCTCTCGGATAACTAAGTGCTCATGGAGATGACAAGAATTTATTTATACAACAAATAAAGCAAAAATGCCAGAAATAAAGAAATTATGGTCGGTTTGATGATTCGTATTTTAACAAGGAAATAGAGCTGTTAGAGAAATATTAAACACTCAGCAGTAGTTCGTTTTCCTTCGGTATCGTAAAACAGAAGTAAATTAAGCTTTTAACTGAAAGTACATAAAAATAGGTTCAAATGCTTACCGAGTTCATAAAGTTTTATGTTTTCCTTAGGGTTTTATAGTTATATAGGGGATAACGTTTTGACCTCTGTCGCTAAAGCAGTTTACTTAAGCCTATTTTTCTGTCATACATAATTCGTAGGAGTAAACCAGAATTGACGTATTTAACTTTCTTAAAATGCATTTTTCTTTTAGCTTGATATCCAGTTAGGGTAGGGTGACCAGACGTCCCGGTTTTCCGGGATTGTCCCGGTTTTCACTCAACAATCCCGGTGTCCCGAAAACATTCTTCGGGACACTTATATGTCCCGGTTTTTAAATTATAATAAGAATTTCGTAATTAAATAGAATCAGCAGTGCTAGAAAAAGTGATATTTATTTCCAAAAGTGCTGGTATTTTGACCAATATTCAAAATGTCTCAATCTTTGTCAATATTTGTTCGCGTTTCTGTGGTATAAGGTAGGTATAATGCCAATAAAGAATATTTTTCTCTGGTGAATGTTCAATAGATAGAAGAAAGGAACAAGACGGAAATATAGTTGTTGAAAGCCATTCTACAAACGTTTTACAATTACTATACAGGGTGTCAACGAAACCTGCGGCACCCCTATAAATTCTTTAGTTTTTAAGATATGAAAATAAAATTTGGTATATGTAATATACTCTTTACATGGCATTTTTTGACATACGCACAACACAAGTTTCTGTCACTTCCAGTTTCGCCGGAATTAAGATCAACTTTGTTATTTTAAATAGAACACCTTGTATATTTATACATTTTTGGATTCTCCATTTAATTTTATGTATGCTAGTATTAAGTTCGAAACCTTTTGATGGCAAAATAAATTTTTGCAGCAATTAATCTAGAGTGGCATGACTTACGCAAAATGAAATTCAAGATGCCCCAACACTCGAGACAAATTTTTTTAGAACTTCAACTACTTTCGTTGGTGTATTAGAATGACCTAAACTTGGCAAAAATGCTTTTTCGAGAATAACTCTTATTTTTTCAAATGGCACTAGGGTGGGACACTAGGATATTAAAAACGAGCCTTTTTCTAGGATTTCATTGATACTAATAACGCGGGATTAATCTGAAAACGTAATTCTGAATAACAAAAAAACAGTATTTTGGACATTTAAATCTAGGCACCGGGTTTCAAAACAACTGAAACAAATGAAATGCAGAAAACAAGTGACAGGCCTGCTACAACTGAAGTTCTAAATCAATTTGTTTTGAGTGTCGGAGCACCCTGGTCATGGCATCCTAGATTAATAAAAAACTCTTCTGCAAGTATTTACTTTGCCATCAAAATGTTTCAAACTTGATACTAACATACATAGAATTTAATGTAAATTCCAAAAATTTGTAAATATACAGGGTATTCCATTTAAAATAACAAAATTAAGGGTATTTCCGGCGAAACCGGAAGTGACAGAAACTTGTGTTCTATGTCAAAAAATGCAATTTAAAGAGAATATTACATATACCAAATTTCATTTTGGTATCTTAAAATATAATTTACGAAATAGGGGTGTCCCAGGTTTCATTGACCCCCGGTATAGATTGTCTTGAATTCTATGAATTAATTCCAACAAATAAATAACTGCTGAGAAAAATTAAAACAATTGACGATATCAGAATCTTATTTTTATTTTTTTGTTTCACATAAATTCGTTATTTGTGTTCCTTTTCATTGATTGCAAAATAAACAATTAATCAAACATCAACAATTAATTTTTGTGCTTTTTGGATAAGTGTCCCGGTTTGCAAAATATAAAATATGGTCACCCTAAGTTAGGGCAGCTTAACTTTGTGAAAATATTCGTGACCTATGAAGATACTATAAAAAAATCCGAATGAGCAATTTAAACGTAAACAAAAATTATCACTTCGTTTTATAGGATGCTTTTAACGACGGTTATGAAAACAGCATGTTTTGCTGACGTACTAGAATAACAAAGCGCGCTAATAAATATTTGGGGTTTTAAATTATGTTCGTACTGATAACAAACATCGTTTAACATTATGCTGCCTTAAAAATAAACGCTTTCTTACGGTTTCAGCTGAAACGACGTAATTCAGAACTGTGACTCATCTAACCGTCTGAAGTCACGTCCCGTGCCTTCAGTTTGCAACATAAATTCATTTTTTATTTCTGAAATAAGAACCTGGACATCAACTATCTAGAACTTGCACTGTTACGTTGAAAAATTGCAAATTCAAAAAAATGCTATTAGTACTTTGTTCTAACACCTCAGAAAGTTATGTTTGTATTGGAATACGATTCTGAACTTGTTTTATTAAATATATTATTGCCCTTATTTTATTGAACTTGTCATGAAAAATTCTTAATCCAGTCGAAAGTTAAATTCTGAAAATATAGAGAACGCTTAAAGCAATTATAAAATAAAGAAGGTATACAACTGACTCTTTCATGAATTTGTTATCACAGAAGTTTCTAAGAAGCATACTTGCAATGTTTGCCAAACGGGACCTCGGCAAACCTTTAACAGAAAAAGTTAAACAAGTTTTCGTAACAATCAGCCCTTGATACGAATACTTTAAATAAAGAATCCATTGAAATTGGGACAAAAAACGAGCAAGGAGCAATAGAAGAGGAAAATGTTGTAACTCACTTGCTAGATATTTATTATATTCTGGTTTTAACAAGATAAAGTTCTTCTAAATTAAGTTCTTTAAATTTCTTCTACCTTTTAAACTGCAAAATATTTTCGAATGTGTGAAAAGTCTTCTTAGTAGGCGATGTAGATGAATAATCGTTTTACCATCAAATAAATAAAAGCAATTCAAAAGCAATGGAACGCTATAAGTAGCATCGTAAAACCACAATGTGTGAAAACGAAACAGACATTTCGGCGGATAGGTTTCTGCCTTCATTGGAATAAATTAATCTCTGAACAAATTTAGAAAAAATACACGTTGGATAACTAAAACTATGATAAAAAGGTATAGCCATTACTTACGGGGCCGGCCTTCTATATAAAGGTGCAAGAAACTTTTTGGGGCCTTAATTTTTTTTCAAAGGTAAAAAAAACAGTATTCAAAAAAATAACGTATATCATCTCTTTCGGGGGCTCCTATGAGTGCGGGGCCCGGGTGCGTTGCACCCCCTGCATCCCCCCTATGGCTGACCCTGATTACTTATGGAAGAAAACCAGTTATTTTAAGCTGACATATAGCAAAGACAGAATAACAACAAGGCTGTCCTCAACAATCAAATTTCCGCCGAAATGTTGACTCTGGGAGAAGTAAGTGGAGAGATTTTGTATAGTTGGTGTTAACAAATCTGGCAAACCAAAAACTTACCACTTCAGTAATGCCAATCAATATTTGTAGCATTCCATAGAAAGTGATCTTCTAACAACCATCCGGGATTTTTCGATAGCATCTTTATTATTATAATTATGTCAAAATATTATTAAGAAAAGTTGTAGGGTTTGATGTTCTACATATTCTAAAATTATTTTCATATATACAGGGTGTTTCGTAAACATGTGACGATATAAAGTTGTGTTTTTTTAAATGGAACATCCCATATTTTTTTAGATATTTGGATTCTCCCTTCAATGGCGATTGCAACGATATAGCATTATATGGGTTTATTGTTAATAGTTTCGTAGTTATTCATTTGTTTGTGATAAAAATAACCTCACTTTGAACGAATATAACACCGTAATTACACCGAAATGTTAACTACTTTTCAGGGTACAATTTTTCGAATCTATTTTCAATAAAACTGCGAGGACTAAGAGGCTCTAGGTATTTTCAATATACAGGGTGATCGAAAAACGCGAACCTCACGATTTCTTGAAAATTTTAAATAGAACGGCCTATATACGATTATGTCATTAAATAGCCGCTTTTCTAAGCTTTCAGAAAATACCATATTTGTTGGGTTCATGTTTAATCGTTACGAAGTTATCTTAGTTTCTTTGTCATATTAGAGATTCCTACGCGAACTCTCTGTAGTCAATTTAGTGAGCGATTGCACCAACTGCCGATTGTTTTTATCGTTGGTTGTTTTGAACAAAATCGCATCGAATTTTGTTTACAAATACTTTTACTGCCGTAAATACGTCACGTTTGATGCGATTTTGTTTAAACAACCAACCGTTAAATATTATCGACGATTGGCGCAATTCAGCCGTATGAATGCTTAGAAAACAATTGCATTTAACAACTACAAAACAATTGCTAGAATATTTGTCAACAAAAACAACGGCTTCTGCGCTTCTGTCACAGTTTTTGTAGGGTTTGATAGAAAATCTTAGAAATAATGAATTTCTCGAAAGAAGAGTCAATAAATATGGTTTATATTTTGGGTGAATGCAATCGAACTAGTTTATTAGCCAATCGCGTAGTATACGCAGCACGGTGAATAGTGAATACTGAAGTTATTGGTCCATACTTTTTTAATGAACCATTGACCGGGGAGAGATACTTGAATTTTTTACAAGACGGGATTCCTGAGTTATTAGAATATGTTGACCTTCGAATTCGCCATTTAATGTGATTCCAGCATGATGCGGCTGCAGCCCTTAATTATTAGAGGGTACGAAAGCGCAAAGGTGGATCGGTTGAAATGGTCCCCTACGATGGCCCGCACGTTCTCCCTCTTTAAGTCTAATAGTTCTTTTTATGGGTTCATATAAATGACCAAGTTAACAGGAGCCGCCAACTAAACATACGAAAAATCGGATAAGAAGAGCATTTGCTGGTACACATATCCAAACCCTACGCCATGTTCAGTTGACATTACTTAGACATTTACGTCTATGCATTGAAACAGAAAGGAGAGTTTTTGAACACCTGATGTAACGATAATTATTTTTGTAACAATGGATTTTTTTTGCAAAACTTGTTGCGATCTGTCTTCCTGTTTTTTTTTAATCGATTTTAGTTAATGTACGTTATTTTCTTAGTAAATTGTTTTCTATTTTATAAATAATAGTTTCATAGCGCATTGAGATTTTAGTTATTTACTGATTACTAATTCATTATTTCTAGGCTTTTCTATCAAACTCTACAAAAACTGTGACATAAGCACAGAAGTCGTTGTTTTTGTTGACAAATATTCTAGCAATTGTTTTCGTAGTTGTTAAACTCAATTGTTTTTTAAGCACTCCTATGACTGAATGCATCAATCGCGGATAATATTCAACCGTTGGTTGTTTAAACAAAATCGCATGAAACGTGACGTATTTACGGCAGCAAAAGTATTTGTAAACAAAATTCGATGCGATTTTGTTCAAAACAACCAACGATAAAAACAATCAGCAGTTGGTGCAATTACTTATTAAATTGACTGCAGAATTCGCGGAGGAATCCCTAATATGACAAAGGAACTAACATAACTTTGTAACGATTAAGCATGGACCCAACAAATACGGTATTTTCTGAAAGCTTAGAAAAGCGGCTATTTAATGACATAATCGCATATGGGGCGTTCTATTTAAAATTTTTAAGAAATTTTGAGGTTCGCGTTTTTCGATCACCCTGTATATTGGAAGCATCTAGAGCCTCTTAGTCCTCGCAGTTTTATTGAAAATAGATCCACAAAATTGTACCCTGAAAAGTAGTTAACATTTTGGTGTAATTACCGTGTTGTATTTGTTCAAAGTGAGGTTATTTTTACCACAAACAAATGAATAACTACGGAACTATTAACAATAGACCCATATAATGCTATATTGTTGCAATCGCCATTGAAGGGAGAATCCAAATATCTAAAAAAATAAGGGGTGTTCCATTTAAAAAAACACAACTTTGTATCGTCATATGTTTAAGAAACACCCTGTATATATCAAAATAATTTTAGAATATGTAGAACATCAAATCCTACAACTTTTCTTAATAATATTTTGACATAATTATAATAATAAAGACGCTATCGAAAAATCCCAGATGGTTGGGACACCCTGTATATGATATACCACGCAACCAATATGTTGAATATAATGAAAGACATAAGATCTTCATTCTACTTAAACAGTCTAAAAAACAGCAAGGGTTAGTGTCAATAACAGGCGCCTGGCAATGGAACCCAAAACATCTCACTGTTAGGTAAATCATTGAAAAACTAAGAGAGTTTAGCGCTTCTGCTTCCAGAGATAACAGCTTTTCAAACCACTATTGCCAGTTGGTCATTATATTGCATCCCTTTATTAGTATTTCATTTTCTTTGTTTCAATTATGTCTCATTGCCTATTTCTTTTCTTTCTTTAGAGCCTTATAAAATAGTTTTGATTCAACTTGCTGTCTTCCTCCACTTCTTTTTGATAAATTCTTCCCAGAATGCTTTTCTGACTTGCTTGGCCATATCCTTAATTTTTATAATGTATTTCTTGTATTCTTTGTACTTATTTTTTGTCCTCTTTGTTATACAGGGTGGTCCATAAGTAATGGTACACAGACTAACAGTAGATTTGATTTTTTAGAATTACCTTAGTCCAAAAGTTAATATTTAGGGAGATACAGGTTGTCAAAGTCGAAATTTTAATTTTAATTTTCTTCCGTAATCTCTAAAGTTTTTGCAATATTTATATGAAAATTGGCGAAACTACCTTTTTTAGGACGGGAAATAATAATCCGTTCTCACTTTTAATGTAGCTCTAAAAAAACCTTACTTTTGCTACACCTAATACCTTAAAAATACATCAACTTTTTTACACATAAAGTTAGGGCAGATCTAATTGAAAAAAACAATTGCCTCATCTCTTTTATACTAAAAAGGTATACTATTTCAATGTCTCTAAAGTTAACCGTTTCCAAGATATTTGCAATTTAAGTAAGTGATGCTAAATTTTTTTTAATGGTAAATATCCCACTGATTCATTATTGCTCTGTGTCCTATTACTTGGTTTTGACCAGAATATGTCAATTTTTTGTTTTAAATACAAGCCTACTGCGTTACAGAATTCTTAAGAAGTGAATAAGGTGCTGCGTCGCTTACTTCAATCGCAAATATCTTGGAAACGGTTAACTTTAGAGACATTGTAAAAGTATACCTTTTTTGTATAGGAAAGATGCGGCAATTGTTTTTTTCGATTAGGCCTGCCCTAACTTTAAGTACAAAAAAGTTGAAGTATTTTCAAGGTATTAGGTGTAGCAAAAGTAAGGTTTTTTAGAGCTACATTAAAATTGATTATTATTTCTCGTCCCAAAAAAGGCAATTTCACCAATTTTCATATAAATATTACGAAATTACAGAAGAAAATTAAAATTACAATTTCGACTTTGACGCCCTGTATCTCCCTAAATATTAATTTTTGGACTAAGGTAATTTTAGGTAAATCGTAATATTTTGGCCTCACAAATCTACTGTTGATCTGTGTACCATTACTTATGGACCACCCTGTATGTATATTTCTTCCATGTCTCTTTCTTTAATTTTACCTGTTCTTTTATATCTTTGCTCCATCACCTGCACTGTTTCCTATTTCTGTTTGCTATAATTTGAGGAGCAAATAACTGCGTGTAAAAGGCTTTGGTCTCTCATGCAGACATCTAAGGTTCTATTCCTGAAAGTGGCGAAGTCCCCCCGGAATTTATAGAAAGTCGTACGCCCCTCCGTGCCTTGGAGGACACGCTAAGGCAGCGGTCCTGGTTGTCATAGTAACATGCTCCTCATATAGGGGCTCACAGAACTAATTATAAGTTAGGTTATGGGCCTAAATTTCGGCCATAAGAGTAAGTTTACTATAATTATTTAGTAATAACTCCTTAAATTCGTACCCACCCTGCCCTATACTCCATTCTTCCAGTACTTCACCTATTCTAAATTCTGCATATTGCCCATATTTAATAGCTATGTTGCTTTCCTCTAGCTTATATTAAGCGATCCAATTTAAAATCACCCTCAATAATCCATGGAAGTAAAAGTAAAAATACGTAATTCAGAAAAATAATACTGCAGCTACCTTCTGCGCCAATATTAATTTTCTAGTCCACCATGATTCTAACGCAAACTTTCATAATGACTTGCCTTTTCAATATTAAAATATGCTGAACTTAATGAAAATAGCTCCAATATTAAATCAAAAACATCTTTTATCCACCGCGAAAAAGTTAACCCCAAGCGCAAGTAAAAGGGTTCGTCAAACTCCGAAGGTTAACTAAAGCATAAACTCTCAAAGATTATAACTGGTTATTATTGATTAACCTACCTATCATCTTACCGAAATGAACTTACTTAAAATGCATGACTAGCAATGTTCATAAAACAAAATTAATTAATTAATCGGTTAATTTAGAAATTGACGGAAAAATTCTCAACACGCCAAAACGTGACCAAGATGTTCCATAATTTTAGAGAAATATAAACAAAATGGCACATTCGGTTGGAAAATTCAGTACGTTTATGGCTAACATATACCACTATCAAACTCATGAACTTTAAATATACAACGTTGAGAGTAATATCAATATCATTTTAGAAATGATTAATTAATTATAATGGCCTTTAATACATCCAATTTGTGTAATTTTATCTTTGTTTACTGGACAGGCGATCATTAGGGAGACAAGAACAGGATAATATAAATGGAGAGCATTAGACAAGGAGCAACCCCAACCAATTGATTATTTACACAACTAGTGAAAGAGCACTCACGTGTTGGCATCGGGGATGGAGTAAATATAAAATATGAGGATAACACTATACTATCTAATTAAAATTAAATTCCGGTTTTAAAAATAAATATTAAAATTAAACCCAATGCTTCCATCCAGTTTTACGTACTAAGCTAATCTTCCTTCTAAAAGATTTCTACTTAAATTTTCATTAAAAGGTGCGGTATCGAGATTATAACCATACGAATTACATTCATTTTCGCTAAGTCATTACCGTTTCACGACCTTTGAAACGTAATTTCCCAGCACGTAATAGTTCCCTTCCTTGTAACCATAATTAATAGGCAAGCGTGTAGTAACTGCATGTTTAATAGCAATTATCTTGATTAAATGTGCAAGATGTAACTGTGAGGAGCTTAAAATATAAACTATAAACAAATAAAAATAAATTACCGACAAATACAGCACGCCAAATTCTGTCAGCGTTTTTAAACGTTTTGGTCCTTAATTCGCTTGACAACAGAAAACCATCTTATGCAAACACAATTTATTAAAATCCGGGTTTGCTTTTTTGGTTGTTCAAATTAAATAAACAAATTAATTTCGTTTTACTTATCAAAATACCAGTAGATAATACTAAATAAAATTAAACCATGGGTTACCCCCAACGCATTTCTTTTAAACAAAAAAAAAAGTTAACCACCATTTTCCACTAATTAGCTCGAAAATAAAATTAAATCTAATAGGTCTTCAGAAAAGCCGCACCTCAGTTTGAAAAAACGAAATAAGTTCATTTAATTACATTTTTGGAACGTGTGTTTCTACCTCTATAAAAACCGGAAGTGAAAAGATTCATGAAACTTACAAAATAATGAAAGCGGCATCTAGAAATTCACACCAGAACAAACCGCATATTCCATTGATTCGATCAGGGTGGTTAGCTTAAATATAAACCATAAGCTTCTTCATTAACAAACCTAAACAGTAAAGTTATATAGGTAAACAGAGAACGACTTTTCATAACAAATCTGATAATTTAAATCTTATGTATGGTAGCAATTTACGAGGTTTTATAGATTTACTAACTAACTTAAGAGCATTCGACGTTTTAAAAATAAGATTTTTAAAAAATAAACGAAAAATGTTTTTTTAGCTTATATTTTAAAATAACAAAATCTCTTTGAATGTAATTCTGACTGAGATTAATATACACTGATGGGCAAATGTGTGGAACCCAGTAAATATCTCTGGAGTTTGTAGAGATATCGAAATAAAATTTGGTAGGTAGATATTACAGTAAATTGTGTATTTGCGTATATTTGTGATTGTTACGTTTGTTTCATAGACTCTATATCTCATTAGCCTTTGCCTCAAAAGTACTTTTTTTGTTAATATCTCGGTTGGCCTTTAAATAAAAGATATCGAACCCCATATTTTTGTAATCGTAATAAAATGTTCTATTCAAAATTAAAATAATATACATGGTGTTTCATTACAAACTTTAAAATCCGCATTACTTCCGGTCAAACCGGAAGCTCAAAATTGTTAAAAACATTCAGCGCAAATACACAATTTACTGTGATATCTACCTACCAAATTTCATTTCGATATCTCTAAAAACTCCAGAGATATTTACTTGGTTCCACACATTTGTCCATAACTATACAAGGTGTCCCAAAACGTACCGGAAATATTTCAAGGATGAATTCCAGACATTATAGACGAAAAGTTCATATAAACATATGCCCTAAAATGCTTGGTTTTCGATATACAGGGCGCTAAAGTTTTTTGTTTATTCGGTTTTTCTTAAAAATCTCGAAGACGGTTTAAGATATTAAACTGAATTTTGACACAGGTTATTCCAGGATAGAAACACACTTTTTAATCTGAAATATTTTTATTTTTGTCAACCAGTGGTGTAGCTAAGGCGAAACTCCAATACAATTTTAACGAAAAAAATATTACGCCACTGAGTTAAAAGAAAAGAAATGGTTTATTCTTAATTACCGATCAATTTTAAACCAAAGAGGTCTTTCATTTTTGTCGTATAACTTACCGTTTGGAAAAAATCGTTAATCAAATTTTTATTTACATACCGTCCTCCCCAAGACTTTTTTTGCATATCAATAACTGTGGCATTTAATTACTACCAATTCTTAAATTGATGTCGAACATCAATTGCATCACTAGCATTTCTGTACTTTATTTGCGTAGGATAGCTACGAAGAATCTCGAATGACCCTAGGTACTAGAAACTTTAGCACCCTGTATATCGAAAACCAAGCATTTTAGGACATATGTTTATATGGACTTTTCGATTCAAAGTTGTCAATTTTTGGTGAAATCAAAAATATTAGCGGCAAAAGAAAATGAAATTTTTTTTTGAAAAAGTAAATCTTGAATTAATCAACAGATATGAAGGTGCTAAGAAAATAAACTTGAAAATTTGAAGTCTACAGAAAAGAATAATTCAATCAAATTTAAATTGCAATCAATCAGACATACTCAAGGAGTTCTTCAAGACCTCGTTCTTTGTCAAAAATTCTTCGAAGTCTAGTTTCACCACCTTTATTAAATTTAATCCTCTTTACTTTCTTTATTTTTCTGCGCTTTCTTCATTTGTTACTAACATGAACAAAGATAGCAACACTAATCCAATCAAATGTATTATTTAATCTTATTTCTACAATTTTAGAGTTTATGTTAGCAATTTCGGTATTCATTAAACTGAACTTCATTTTATGTTCCCGGCATTCGATTTTTATTGGCAATTTAGTAGAATACTTGATATGATAGCTTTTAATGATCATAACAATTTCAATGATTTACTAACCCTAACTAGATAATCAACCATGCCATTTCTACATGCATTAAAAACTTAATTGATAATTAAAACTTAAAACCACCTCTTCAAAACCAGCTTTCAAAAACTATTAAAATGTCTAATGTTTATCATAAAGACCTCAAATCAATTTAAAATGGACCCCAAAATATTGATACTATTTCTACGGAAATACTCATCCTGAATACGGAAATATGTAGAAAGTAGCATACCTACGTAGAAAAGTCAATAATCCTTGGCCCAGAGACTCGCCGACCTACGTAATCGATTCTATGCTTTTAAACAAAACTTGCATTTTAACATAAAACTTATCTAAATCGTATCGTTAATCGAAGATTGCGCTAAGCTATAATCAGAAGTCCATTAATACGATTCAGGTATTTTACTACAATATAATAAAGGGCAAAAATATTTCTCCTATTCCAACAAGTCAAGTTGTAGAAATGTTACGAATTTATTTGAAGTTGAAGATGGTAACGATCTAGTACGGTAGTACGATAGCAACGATAGTAGAAGTATTCGTTTCTGACTTTTATACATTCACATGTTGTCTTGACAAATTCTTAAAAACAACATGTATTCAACATACCTATACATTACAGGGGAACATACTAACCTTGCTACAGTTTAGTAAACAAAATTTATGCCGTAATTTACTAGTGATAATGAGGTTTCGAGGTATCTAATGTACAGTCCATACCATTGAGCTGTGAAATCTAAAGTTATGCACGGCTACACATACAAACCATCTTAGATAACTTATCTTATCCTTATAATAATAGTTCTTCGATTTTTAAATATTTTTGTCAGTTTTAACAAGAATTCCTTATTGTAAGGAAGCACAATATTATGTAGACTTACAACGGACGTCAGCATGACTTTTAGTATCATGAACTGTCTCCATACGGTGAAATGGCGAATTATACATGTTGCTGTAACTTGATTCCCAAAATATTCACGGTAGAGTCAACAATACAGTTCGGCAATGCAGAGTAATGTCATTATTCTCGGAAGACGTGTACGTGAGAGTTAACCTCTGCGTAAAAGGATCCTGAAAGAATTTTTTATGGTTGATATGGTCATCAAAGTAACATATCCTTAAGAAGTCAGGTCCTTCGTTGTAGTGATATTCCCTATAATTTTAATGTAAACTAAGCTTCAGTTATTTAATTATATGTATATGTATTGTTGTGTATTTTGAGCATAAAACATTTTATATAACACTAATACATCCATACAATAAACACAAACAAGTTTATACACTTTATGAACATTTTATTAACACAATTTTACATACACCAAGTATATAAAATTGAATACCAAGTTGATTTGTGATGTAAAATCATTTTATTAATTGTTTATGATTTATTAATACAAGTTAATTACAATAAAGTAGATATTAACAACAATTAAGTTATAAAAACGATATTTAAAGTTGACAATGAAGGATAGAAATTCAAATATCCAGATTTTTATTTCAATTTACAGTACAAGGCTGATTTTTCTTAATAAAGTAGTCTTTTGGAACATGTAGATCAGTTTATTGTGCTAGAAATATTAAGTAAAACTAAAATCATTACGTATTTATGTAAAAAGATAAATTTCAAGGACAAATGTATGTGAAAAATAGAAAGTTACAAATTTCTTATTTTAAAAGGTTGAGATAAGGTATAAAACATAACTAAAATGTTTTAGAGCATATAAGATTTAATTTTGTCAAGAATTTAAATACTAAAAGCAAGAATTATTGAAATTATCAACAAAAATGTAAAATTGAGTAAACGTCAGATTTCAAATGCAATTATCAGTCAAACTGATAATTTTAGAGAAAATTGATAAGAGACAAAATCTCATTATTTTGTCATAATTAATATAATTACATAGTTTTTAGTTTAGTTATTAATAATTTTGAAAAATAGGTAAATCAAGTAGAGTTTTAAACCAAGAACGAAGTAAAGAAACTTTTTCTTTAAAGTTAAGTTTAAATAGGTTTAGTTTAAATAAAAATTTAAATTAAAAGTTAAGTTTAGTTAGTATAAATAATTTTCATTTAGTTAATAATAAATTTTGATTAATAATTAAGCGTAAATAAGTAATTAAAGTTAAAGATGGTTTGAAAATTGGCTAGATTTATTTATTTTACTTGGTTTTAACAAAAGAAAATACGTCAGTTGCTCGTAAAAATCCATTGGGGATGCACGTATCTAAAACGCTCCCAAAGTTTGTTATTATGACGTAGTAGAGTTCTTTTGTTTTTATTCTAGAACAATAAGACAGATGAATATCGGGTAGCAACTGAAATGTGGTGAAACAGATATCACGTGATCTAAGAATGATTTAAATTAAAAGTGTAAAATGAAGTGAATTAAAATAAACAAAACCAATTAAAATAAATAATAAGAAAGTACTAGTAAAATTTACTAATAATAAATAGTCGTAAAGAAAATTTGAGTGTAATAATAACAATAATATTTACATTTATGTAAACGTTGATAATTAAACCAAGTGGGTTATTAAATAAATGTAATGTGAATTTTCTTCGTTGAAAATAAAATTAGTTAAATTGTTATTTGAATAAAACATCGTTTTATTTACCTACGTATTTGAAGGGTAATCCTTAATCTAAAACAAGGAACCTGGAAATTTAAACAGTGATTAATTAGTGAAATTTAAACAGTGATAAAAATTATAAAGACAAGTAAAAATACAAAGACTTACCATTGAGAGTGTTGGGGTTGGAATTCATGGGCATCAACGCAGAACAGCTGATTATCAATGCAGCTGTGCCAAACTTCGACCTTCACCAAGATTTACCCGGATTTTAAGAAGTCACCAGATAAGTCAATTAAATAATTTTTTTTTGTGTTTTTATAAAATTAATTTGAATTTTGATTGTTGTAATTGTTAATAAGGTAATTGTTATAAAGTCAGATTAAATATTGAAAATTTTATGAAGTAATTGTTAATTCGAAACTTGATGAATTTTTATTGTGAACGTATGATTTTAAATTTATTTACTATTCAGTTATCAAAAGTTTATTTGTCAACATTAAATTATTGCAATCTTTTGAATCCTAACTACAGCTAGAACCCATGTAAAAAACTTAAATTGAGCTTGTTATGAATTTTCGTTCATGTATTTTGGAATGTGATGAATTTGTTGTTGGTGTTTGTTTTTTTGCAGGTGGTTTAGATACGGAATATTTATTTGGTATTTGGTTTTATGTATTCACCCACACATCTGCACACAACACATAATAAGTTCAATAAAATTGTTCTGTGGTCACCTTGATTACACAACATAAATTTGGCGCCCAAAGTCGTGTGGCTGTGTTATTCTGAGGGTTGCATATTCATATTTAATTTGATTTAATTATTATTGTAAAGTTATATGAAGAAATTTTTGCTTCATACGGACAAGAAATTTTTAAAGCATAAGAAATTCAAAAGTGCAGGAAAAATTTGATATTAAATTTGAAAAGATGGCGAATAGATTTTCGTGTTGGAGAGAAGAGAAAATAAGCGATTTAGAGTGGTCAAAACTAATGGAAGAGTATGAAACTCTGCCAGAGTCATTTAAGTTAGAATTAAGTGGAATGTTAACGCAAATAAATGATTTAATAAAGGAAAAGGAAGAATTAGGTTCAGAAGTAAATGATAGAAGTGATAGAATAAGAAATGAATGTATAGAAGCAAGAAAAAGGAATATACAAGTGAAAATTGAATGTTTTAATAAAGAAAGGAATAGGAGAATAAATAGGGAAAACAAGAATGTTAATACAAAATTAGACAGGAGGGTAATAGAAATGGCAGATAAAAATAAAGCAGGTTTTTCGGTAGAAAAAGGTGAAATGGGAGAGTCAGATTTATCAAAGGTAATTGCGATGTTAATGGGTATGAATACAAGATTTGATAAGTTAGAAAAAGATAATGAGAATTTAAGAACAGAGTTAAAAACTGATATTAAAAACGTAAATTTTAAATTAGATAAAAATAGTAAGGATCTAAATAGTGTAAAAGCAGAAAATAAGGATCATTTTAATAATTTAAAAACAAATTTTAATTTTAAATTAGATAATCAAAATAAAAATTTAAGTACAAAATTTGATAATCAGAATGAAAATTTAAATGCTAAATTAGATCATTTAGTTGAGGAAAATGAAGATTTTAAGATAGATTTAAGTATGAGGTTAGATAGTCAAAATGAAGATATGTATAGAAATTTTAATAATTTTACAACAAAATTGAATTCAAAATTTGATAGCCAAAACGAGAATTTTAATGCAAAATTTGATAGCCAAAATGAGAATTTTAATGCAAAATTTGATACTCAAAAAGAAGATTTGAATGCAAAATTTGATATTCAGAATAAAAAATTAGATCAAAATAATAAAAAATTAGAAGATTTTAAAACAGATATTAACACAAAATTTGATAGTATGAAGGATGAGAATAAAAATAATTTTGAGAAGTTAGAAACAGAATTGAATAATGTTAATACAGAGTTGAATTTAAAATTAGATAGTCAAAAAGAAGAGTTAGATACCAGTTTTAATAAATTGAAAACAGAAATTAATTTTAAATTAGAAGAAAACAGGGATGAAATTAATTATAAATTAAATAATCAAAATGCAAATTTAAATTTAAAATTAGAAAATTTTAAAACCGAGTTGAATACAAAATTAGACAATTTAGTTAAAGAAAATCATGATTTTAAAATAAATGTAAATTCAAAATTAGACAAAAATAATGATGACATTAATAATCTAAGAGGGGAAGTTAAAGTAGAATTATGGGATGTTAAAACTGAGTTAGTGAATAAAATTGAAAATCAAGAAAGAAATTTTAATGATAAACTTGAAATATGTAGACGAGAAATCAAAAATGAATTTAATAATAATTTTATAAATATTAAGGAACAGGGATTAGGAGTGAATATTATTAAAACACAGTTGGATAATATGATTACAAAATTAAAGGATAGTAGAAAAGAATTAAAAGAGGAAATTAAAAGTAATTTTGAAGATGAAAATATGAATAATGTAAGAGGGGAGAATATTAATGATAGTTTAGATACAAAGTTAGTTCATGAAAGTAACGAAGTAGGAGATATTGAAATAAAAATAAATAACGAGATTAATAACAATGATTGGAATTTGAAAGAAGTAGATAGTATAAATAAAGAATTAGGAGGTAATTTTGAAAGGAAAAGTAAAAACAATAAAAGGTCCAAACATAAGGGAAAACATAAGAATTGTAATGAGAGCAAAAATAATAAGAATAAAGGCAAATATGATTTTAAAAATAAGTATTTTGTTAAATGCAAAATAAGGTATAAGAATAATTTGAAAAATAAAAATTACAAGAATAATGTAAGAAATAAGAAGGATAAAAATAAAACCAAAAACAAGTCAAAAAGTAAAACCAAAAAGAGTCAAAATAGTAAGAGTAATTTTGATAATAAAAATAAGTTTAGATTTAATAATCAATATTATTCTAAAGATAATGATAGGTATAGCAATTTTAGAAGTAGGTTTCACAATAAATTTAGGAACAATTATCTTAGGTTTCAACGACGAAATTTTAATTATAAGTATGATAACCAATGTAGGTTAAACAGAGGTTTGTTGGTAGGATTCGCCTATGATAGGGAATCAACCCCTAAAAAGAAAAAGAAATAAATTTAAAGTTAACGGAGATTTAATGTTGACGACTTAAAGCAATGAAAAAGAATATTCTAAAAATTAAAATTATGTACAGTAAAAGTAGTTAATTAAAGTTAAATTAATTATTTAAAGTTAAAGATAATGTTGTAAATAAAAATAGTTTAAATGATAGCTTATGATGATAATTTGAAAAATAAAAAACTCTTTATTTACCTAGTTTGCCAAGAATGAAAATTTTGAAAATAAATAATGAAAATAAAGGATTGAAAATTTTAAAGATTTTAAACAGTAATATTTTAAATAAAAAGAATTGAATTTAATGACAGGGATGACAGTAAAGTGATATAATAATTGGAATAATAGGAAATTTTAGATTAATTGATACGGATAAAAGAACGGTTGATTATGAATTTTGATATAAAGTAGGAGAAATATAATTTTAATAATGATTTTGATTGATTGAAATAGGAAGTGAAGGTATAAGAAAGGGGGGTAAAATGAATAAATCTACGATGATATAAAATAATAATGAAATATAAATAAATCTACGATGATATAAAATAATAATGAAATATAAATAAATCTACGATGATATAAAATAATAATGAAATATAAATAAATCTACGATGATATAAAATAATAATGAAATATAAATAAATCTACGATGATATAAGGTATAATAATGATGTATAAATAAATAAATCTACGATGAAATAAATATGAATATAATAGGTATGAAGTTAGATATTGGGGGGAAAGATATTTTAAGAAAGGTATTAGAAATCATTATTAAAAAAGATTAAAAAGGTATTGAATAATAAACCATTGATTATAAAAGATTATATTTTTGAGTTAAAGGTAGTAAAGAAGGTTCTTTTAGAAGTAAAATATCCAATTTAACGTGTATATTAAAATGAAATGAATAAGAAAAGGTTAAAGCTTGTTAGAAAGTAATTTGAGAAAGTAGAAAAGTCATCAATTAATTATGGTAAATTCTGTTGATTAAGTAAAGAAAAGAAAAGTTAATGTTATTAAAAATTTAAAAATTTTGAAAAGGCAAAGTAGTTGATTAAAGTCAAAATATTAAAATTTTGAAAATAGGTAAATAAATGAGATAAGAAAAGGCAGATAAATATTCAAAAGGTAAATAAAAGATATTGTCAGTTAAGAGGGGGGTGTAAATATTATTTATGAATAAGGTAGGATTTAATTAGAAAAGTTGATAGGAATTAAGATTTGTAAATATTTTATTAATAAGCAAATATTTGAAAAATGGAACATTTATTATAAATCAAAGATTTGGTAGTTCTTATGAATTAAAATTTGTAGATTCAGATAGAATAAGAGGTAGATTTAACATTCAAATGTTACAACCTTATGTTGAAGAATAAATATAAGTCTGTAATTATTCAGAATAATTTTGAAAAATTTACTTACCAGTTAATATTTTTGAAAATTCTAAGAGGGGTTAATGTTGTGTATTTTGAGCATAAAACATTTTATATAACACTAATACATCCATACAATAAACACAAACAAGTTTATACACTTTATGAACATTTTATTAACACAATTTTACATACACCAAGTATATAAAATTGAATACCAAGTTGATTTGTGATGTAAAATCATTTTATTAATTGTTTATGATTTATTAATACAAGTTAATTACAATAAAGTAGATATTAACAACAATTAAGTTATAAAAACGATATTTAAAGTTGACAATGAAGGATAGAAATTCAAATATCCAGATTTTTATTTCAATTTACAGTACAAGGCTGATTTTTCTTAATAAAGTAGTCTTTTGGAACATGTAGATCAGTTTATTGTGCTAGAAATATTAAGTAAAACTAAAATCATTACGTATTTATGTAAAAAGATAAATTTCAAGGACAAATGTATGTGAA
Organism: Melanotus villosus; assembly: GCA_963082815.1. Classification (NCBI taxonomy): domain Eukaryota; kingdom Metazoa; phylum Arthropoda; class Insecta; order Coleoptera; family Elateridae; genus Melanotus; species Melanotus villosus. Next base: position 19,858,267 of record OY720427.1, read on the forward strand.
AAATAGAAAGTTACAAATTTCTTATTTTAAAAGGTTGAGATAAGGTATAAAACATAACTAAAATGTTTTAGAGCATATAAGATTTAATTTTGTCAAGAATTTAAATACTAAAAGCAAGAATTATTGAAATTATCAACAAAAATGTAAAATTGAGTAAACGTCAGATTTCAAATGCAATTATCAGTCAAACTGATAATTTTAGAGAAAATTGATAAGAGACAAAATCTCATTATTTTGTCATAATTAATATAATTACATAGTTTTTAGTTTAGTTATTAATAATTTTGAAAAATAGGTAAATCAAGTAGAGTTTTAAACCAAGAACGAAGTAAAGAAACTTTTTCTTTAAAGTTAAGTTTAAATAGGTTTAGTTTAAATAAAAATTTAAATTAAAAGTTAAGTTTAGTTAGTATAAATAATTTTCATTTAGTTAATAATAAATTTTGATTAATAATTAAGCGTAAATAAGTAATTAAAGTTAAAGATGGTTTGAAAATTGGCTAGATTTATTTATTTTACTTGGTTTTAACAAAAGAAAATACGTCAGTTGCTCGTAAAAATCCATTGGGGATGCACGTATCTAAAACGCTCCCAAAGTTTGTTATTATGACGTAGTAGAGTTCTTTTGTTTTTATTCTAGAACAATAAGACAGATGAATATCGGGTAGCAACTGAAATGTGGTGAAACAGATATCACGTGATCTAAGAATGATTTAAATTAAAAGTGTAAAATGAAGTGAATTAAAATAAACAAAACCAATTAAAATAAATAATAAGAAAGTACTAGTAAAATTTACTAATAATAAATAGTCGTAAAGAAAATTTGAGTGTAATAATAACAATAATATTTACATTTATGTAAACGTTGATAATTAAACCAAGTGGGTTATTAAATAAATGTAATGTGAATTTTCTTCGTTGAAAATAAAATTAGTTAAATTGTTATTTGAATAAAACATCGTTTTATTTACCTACGTATTTGAAGGGTAATCCTTAATCTAAAACAAGGAACCTGGAAATTTAAACAGTGATTAATTAGTGAAATTTAAACAGTGATAAAAATTATAAAGACAAGTAAAAATACAAAGACTTACCATTGAGAGTGTTGGGGTTGGAATTCATGGGCATCAACGCAGAACAGCTGATTATCAATGCAGCTGTGCCAAACTTCGACCTTCACCAAGATTTACCCGGATTTTAAGAAGTCACCAGATAAGTCAATTAAATAATTTTTTTTTGTGTTTTTATAAAATTAATTTGAATTTTGATTGTTGTAATTGTTAATAAGGTAATTGTTATAAAGTCAGATTAAATATTGAAAATTTTATGAAGTAATTGTTAATTCGAAACTTGATGAATTTTTATTGTGAACGTATGATTTTAAATTTATTTACTATTCAGTTATCAAAAGTTTATTTGTCAACATTAAATTATTGCAATCTTTTGAATCCTAACTACAGCTAGAACCCATGTAAAAAACTTAAATTGAGCTTGTTATGAATTTTCGTTCATGTATTTTGGAATGTGATGAATTTGTTGTTGGTGTTTGTTTTTTTGCAGGTGGTTTAGATACGGAATATTTATTTGGTATTTGGTTTTATGTATTCACCCACACATCTGCACACAACACATAATAAGTTCAATAAAATTGTTCTGTGGTCACCTTGATTACACAACAGTATATTAAGACTTACTAATAGCTTTGATTAGGTAACTTTGTTATTTCATTGTATTAACTTTAACATGTACACATACTTGAACAACGCCCTTAATGGTGTTAAAAATGTTTATTTGTTCACCCTGCTTATTATTGAACACTATTTTATAGGTCGCATGCAAGACCTATTATATGTTATATGTTATGTCAGTTGAGTGCAAATTGTTATCATAGAATCTCTTGCAGCATGCCCTCACATGGCGTAGCTGTCTAATAAACTACGTTACTTTTCCCTTTTGATTCAAATCTATAGTTAAGGTCTTAGCACTTAGTTTGGACTACAGCTTACTTTTATCCATTAAAATGTAAAGGATTATATAAAAGGCTAAATGTTATCTAAAATTTTAACTTTTAATTAAAATCTCTATACAGTGTTATATACCAAAGTACTCGTCTTATCAGAGTCACCTATGAAAAAGAAATTAAGTGTCTTAGATTAATTCTTAAATATCCACTATTCATTAGAACTACTGACAGCTGCTGTTATTTAACTAATTGGGCGCATTCAGGGACGGCCAGCGGCTGATGCGCTAAGTTAGCAACGTCCATGAACAGACACGCTGTGAAGAAGCTTGCAGTAAGCCGCTGCGAAATTCGCTCAGCGTATAATTTTTTAGCTGACTTTGTCCGCGGTGTCAAAAAAAGGAGCGAGAACGTGTAATTTAACCACAACGTAACTAATCTCAAATTAAATTCATACTATAGTGTTCGCATGTAAAGCGATGTAAAGTGTAAGATGTGTATTCTAGTTACACAAACTTAATAATTCGAATAAAAACATATTAATTAAAACCTAACTTTACAAAATAAATAGCAAACTATCAAAACAGCTTACTGTCAGACGTTTCATTCAGGGAAATACCGTTTGCTGTCATTTGGCATACGCCGACTAAATTACCGCTTAGCTAAGCAGTTGAGCATCCCTGAATGCGCCCATTGTGATTAAGTCTACTTTAAAATCAACTTAGGTATCAATACAGGCCCAATACAGGACATACATTTTAATAAGCACAGGTAACTCTGATAAGGCGAGTTTTCTAACACCCGTTATAAGTTAAAATACACAGTCGCAGAATTTGCAGTGTCCAAAGATGCTTTAGTCACACTACATCACTACTAAAGTGCGCCACTTTCTAGTAGTTTCACCATAATCCTACAACCGTCAAAAATGTAATATTTATGCATTACGTCGTAGTGAAATTCTGCTATGAATAAACACTTGCTATGTTATATTTGTTCATATTCAAGCAAAAACGTTACAAATCACTACTCAGCGTCCTCTATGTTGGATATCCTTGATAATAAAAGCTAGAACAGGTGAACAGGACACAGCCAGAAGATATCGTTACCCTCCTCATCGCACGATATTGTCATTATTCGTCCGACGAACCTGAGTATAATATGCTTAGCGTCATTCAGTACCACGTTATATTTAAATGTACCTAGGTACCCGTTCAGTTAAAAAATAATAATTGTAATGATAACAGATTTGTAAATTAAGAATAAAAACTTCTGGTTTATTTTAATTCTAACCTAAAAATCACCGATGTCACAGATCACAGCTGCAAAATCACCCACAAGGTGCGCCAAATTCAAATTATAATGCGCTGCAGTACTGTAAGACATGTTCTGCACTTACAGCGCCTACCCTAATCTGAAATTCATTCGATCACCCGATATATGTACAAACGATATCTTCCAGAATAGCCTACACGATTATACGACTAAATACCAGATACACTATAAAAATTATCCAAGTATACTTACCGACCTCAGAACACAGTGATGACGAAATAGACATATTTTATGAAGATATTTCCACAAAAAATCCAAAAAAGATGGACGTGGGAAAGCCTCGATGACAAAACGCACAATGAAATCGACTATTTTGTCACAAATAAAAAAAAATTTTTGAAGATGTCAACCGAGAGTAACCGTCGCATGTTAAGAGCCATTCTTAAAATAAATCTTAAAAACGAAAGCAGCGGATTGATTAAAAAAGAAAATATCAAAACATGAGCACGTCCTATGGAAACTGATCAATTTAGAAACGATATCTAAAGTGCAAAAGGGAATAAAACGAAACCGGAAAACAACAACATCAACATTTTGAACGAAACTATAATAGAAGCAGTAAAAGAAGCACAGCAAAAATCTTACCCAAAAAGCCCAAAACTAGAAAACAATCAGTCAAGAAATTCAACCTAAAATAGAAGATCAGAGAGCGCTCAAGGGAAAACCAAATGTAGATCAATAAAAGCTGAGCGAAATTAACAAATAAAAATCCGGGAAATGAAAAGAGACATTAAAAAATACAAATATGATAAGAACGGCAAAACTATTGAACAAAACAAAAGCATGAAAGTTCTAAGGAAACAATTAGCAACGGGAAAAGAGAAATCTTCCAACTCGAAGACAATGTGGAAGAATTCTACGAACACTTATACATGACTAACCATCCCTGCCCAGACCTAACTATACATAACCTATAGAAAATACAAAACCAAGGATCAGAAGACATTTCCAATATCACAAAATCAGAAATCAGTTACCTACGTTTCAAAGAAAATGAAATACAACAAAGCACATGGAGAAGAAGTGTTAATAGAAAAAATAGAGAAACTAGCTAACCTACATATGCCTACATAACCAGAAGATTCCCTCAAGATGGAACAATGCGATAACTATTCTTTTACATAAAAAGGGAGATGTAACTAAGCTTGAAAATTATAAACTAACTAGCCTGCTCAACCATCTATAGAAGCTAGACACTCGCATACTAACATTCAGAATAGAGACAAAACTTGATTTTTACCAGCCACGAGAACAGACTGAATTCCGCTGCGGATACGGGACAAACAACCACCTCAAAAGTCTAAAAATATTAATCGAAAAGACCATCACTACAATACACCACTAGTACTAATATCCGTAAACCAAAAAGCACTTGACGCAGTATACATGCATGCAATCTTAAAAGCCCTGAAAGAAAGTAGGATAGATTACCGATATATCAACATCATATCTATAAACAGGCAACAACAACCACAGAACTTCATAAGACTACACAAAGAACAGATGTCAAGCGCGGAGTCAGACAAGACGATACTAATAAGTATGTCGCCCAAATTATTCACAGCAGTCTTAGAACACGCTTTTAAAGCCCTAAACTGGGAGAACAGAGGTATAAATGTAGACGGCGAAAAACTGTTTCGCTAATGACATAGTACTGATTACATTGCATGACAAATCTAGTCCCCAACGGAAACATACACATCAGAGGAGCAAAAATAGAGAAAGTTAAAAAGTATATACATTTAGGGGATGGGATTAAAATCAGCTGGCACAACCAAAACCTGCCAACTTCTTATACGAATTAACCTAGGCTGGGCGGCATATGGTAGACTTAGATACATCCCCACCAGTTTAAAGAGGAAAACTTTTAAGACATGTGTCAGTACTTACCTATGGAGCGGAAACTCTAACCTTAACAGAAGCATCAACAAGAAAGCTGAGTATTACACAACGCAAGATGGAAAAAGAACGAAGGGATACTTAGAAAAACGGGAGTAGAGGACGTAATAGAAAAGATAGCCAAATCAGTGGCGATGGGCCGGCCTTGTGGCGAGACAGAGAGATAGAAGATGGACGAATAAACCATTGAATAGAGGCCAAGAGCTGACAATCGGAGTCCAGGGAGACCACCCACTCGATGAACAGACGATTTAAAAAGATTTCAACAAACTGGGTTGCAACTGCCTAGAACAGAGAAACTTGGAAACACTTAGCGGAGGGCTATGTCCGACAGCGGATCTTACAGACTGGTTGATGATGATGATAAAATACTCGTAAAAGTAAAGCAACAGTTACCATGCTAATGCAATGTAGGAAGCGTCAATACATATTGCGTAGATATTAAATATGAACTGCAAATTTGGGACGAACTATATGACGTAACTATATAATTATACAACAACACAGTGAACCATGGGCATTAATAAATTTGTTTTATTAAACTATCCGAAATTTATTCTTGGCTTTACTTTTCACTTCATTCGCATTTTCATTTTCTTTTAGACTTCCCGAGATTACTATCTATCAAAACAAAATTATGTTGCGCACAAACAAACCGAAAACATATATTACTTTTACTTTTCCTGGCGTTATTGTTTCCAACTCGAAGTTTTGATTTGTTTGTAAGGTTAACATATAGAAAAAATCATTCTTTGTAAACTGTTGACTTTGAACGACAAACAAAAAAGAATTTCATCGTGTTTTACATGTTAAAAGACCACGTCATTCAAAGTGAAATTCTCCTATCAACAAAAGTTAAAGGTACTCGTAAGTTAGAGAAATGTTTTATATTTAAACATAAAAGGAGAAATTGAAATCTATTTAAATTTAAAATTTTATACTTATAATATAGCAGGATACATTGACGTTTTTAAAAGTTCAGAAGCTCTTTAAAAGCTATTTTAAAAATGTATAAAAATAATCTGATCTTCACCTTGACAAAGAAAGAGGCGATACTGTCCTCCAATAAAAGCTATAGGGAATGCTGAGAATGTTCGCTTTAAATACTTTGATACTTTTGAAGTGTTCTTTATAATAACGCTCTAGAAAGGTTTGCACTTTAATTTTAATATAAATTCTATAAGCTTCCGTGCATATAATAGAATAAACGTATAAAATTATTTATAATGTTATGTCTATAAAGAGGAAAAATAGTTGTAATTTATACGGAGCGGACTTTAGAAAATGATTCTTATTAAAGGGCATATTGAATCCAAATAAATAGGGAATGGCTGCGCCAGATTGTCGTAGCTTTTCATATATATTTAAGCCGAAGCGCCATCTCCTGCAATCTCATTAAATAAGAATGAAATCAAAGACAGCTGCTTCCCTGCAAATAATAATTTATGTAGAAATTGACATTTTTCAGTAACTTGATTCCGGTTGCTTCATTATTTTATAATTATAAAACCGTACCGATGTCACGAAAACTTTCTTACTGAAATAAAACGAACTAGTATTAAACTTGGACGCGAGTTTGGACGGACCCTGAGGCTGTACAAGTTTTAAGGAAATATAAAAGGCATTGTCTAAAGGGAAAAATCATAAAACTAATTATCGTCCTCAGAAGGCTTAATTTTGCACTTTGTGCTGCAATATCGCGTCCATTTCATTGCTTTGTAGTAGTTATCGTAGAAATAATTAAGTTTTGGATACCATTTCAAAGAGAGTTGGTTACGATTCCATTTCGAACTCTCATAACTGATTTTCCCTATCTTTCTATAGAATAACCTCCCTAATTCATAACTCCGCTTATACTTACCAACTTGTTAGAGTTAATTAAATTCCCAGTATTGGAATTCTAAAATAAAAATAAAAAATTTGAAGCAGTTTTTTGGACAATCATATTGTATGGTTACTTTTGTCCTTTGAAGTAAAACTCGATAAGGGAAAACATATCCAGAAACTATGTTACCAACATAAAAAAAAATGAAATGGAAAGAGTTTTCTAAGCGCGACCTTAAAAATAATTGTTCTCAAAGCACTCAGGTTAAATATTTTCTTAACAATTTGTTTTGGGCATGTTTTAAAATAATCCAAAATTTGTATCGCCAAATCTTCATTAACCCCCCGAATTTTTGATATTTCCCCGGTGGAAAAACTCTGGATTCAACACGGCCTACGTTACTAACAAATAGTCGAATTATATTATTTCTTTATTTGTTAAGATCTTACTATTGTTAGTCATAATATAATTGGCCCTCCTACGCTCCTGTTCGGAAGTGCTGCTTTCAGAAAGTTAAACTTAAAGCCAAAAGCAAATTAGTGTCCCGAGTTCTAAGATTTGCTTTGGATTACTTAGTCATTTGGCTTCAATTACAAAATTATCAATTAAATCTATATTAACACTTAATCATACCCAGTCAGATTCCACTACATTTCGGTTTATGCCTGCAGATAATAATTTGCGTTTACATCTGCACTGTTAAATAATTAAAATGTATTATTATTTTACATGTGGTACGCGAATCCTTTAAGTCAAAAATGCATAACTGACCTTTTTATGTTTCGAAATTGATACATACAAATTTTATACAGAAAACGTATTAATATTTTCTTAATGACACGTTTTTGTGAAGAACATTGTCGTAAAATAAATACGGAAGAGTACAGTCTAACATTTATTCGGTGGTTCGTTGTAGATAGTAATACGTTCATGCATATACAGGGTGTCCCACGACTGGCTAGGTATAATTTAAAGGTGTATTGATGAAATGATTATGTAGACTTCCACGCCAACGACATGATGTAAGTGATTTCCGGACTAGTACCCTAGCATGGTTGAGGAAAAAGAAGAGTTTGTCACGTGATTTTGCAATCCCGTGTTATTTTGGAATTTTAAATTATTATTAAGATTCTTCAGTTACGGCCCTGTCCCTTAAGTTTGATTCCGTGTTAATTATTTTAGTTCTGCTTCAGTTTAATTTCATTTAGTCTGGAGGGCATGAAAGGTTAAGCCTAAAGTACGTCTAGCGAATATACAACCATAGCGCTTAAAATTCCTATGCAGTAGATGCAGGTGCGACGTGACTGAGTCATTAATTTGAAATATGGACTGCGCCGCTTTTCGTTTCCACCACTGCATTGTGTGAGAATGTTATATTGTAATTATTTATCGTAAACAAAGGGAATGTGTTGTAATTCTTTTAATTATATACATAGTTTGACGGTACAATAACGCTATTAAATAATACGTACTATTCTTGACTGTGTCCTTTATTTTTTTCTTAATTTGATAAGAGTAGGTACATTTGAATTTTTAAAATATGAAAAATTAATCATATTAAAAACTGTTTAAGCGTTCGGTAGGTTAAAACAAACAACTGTTGGTATCTGCGCCAGTTTAAGACCGTGGTGGATTTAATATGAACCGGTAAAACAAGTTTCAAATACGACAACCCGGTGATGCTCTGTCTGCGTTGAAGAAATCAGCCAAACAGAGATAGCATCGCGAACACTCTTAAATATATAAGTGTTCATTTTACGGCGACTAAACCAGTAATGCAGAAGAGGATGCCACTAGTTTGACATCGCTTCGCTTAACTAGCAGCGCTAACGACCCGGAGCTGTATATTCGCTAGACATACTATATATTGGCACGTTCTTCCTTTGCAGTTCTACGAATTCTTAAAGTCATTTCAGTGTGTTTCGTTTTTGTAAAAGGTTCCTTTGTTCAAATCCCAAGGTGACCTAAATTTTCACGCGTATTTTGTCAAGGCATAATGTCATCTTGTTTCAAGTATTGTAACTTCTCGTAATACGATGCTGGGAAATCCCCTGTACGTTAGGCCACGTCAGCTGTCCTGTGACGTCTTTTTGATTCTTCTGTACACCCCGCTCCCTTAGTACGTGGCAATTACTCAATCAGATCGGACGTCTTGGGCTGCTCCGACGCGTTTGCAAGTTCATTGTTTTCCGCTTAGTTATTTACCCCATCAAGAAGAGCCCTATTACCGTAGTTTTCAGGGAAAACTAAATATACGAGCCCAACGTCAATGAAATTCGTACACCTGTATTTTTCGTTACACCTATACTTTTAGAATGCTAAAAAGCGACTCTTTACAACGATATTCTGAAAAATTTATATTTAGCGTAGAAGTTTGATTTCTTCTTTAAAAATAGGTGTAATCGTTTTGCCGAATTCTAATAACTGATAGGAATGAAATTAAAATCAAACCTAGACATACAGTTCAATGAAATTCGTACACCTATTTTGCGAGTTCACTGAAATTCGTACACTTAGGGATCTTATTTCGTATTAATCTAATTGCCACGTTTTTAATCATTATCGTGTTTGTTTACAACATGTATGTACAAGCCTGAAGTCAATGAAATACATACACCTGAAATTTTTTACCTTAAACATGAGTAATTTGTTAATAAACAGCTATGCAAAAAAATTTAAAGAAACGGGTTTTCAACATATGAACTGAATTTATTGGCTTTTAATTACATGAAACTAAACATACTTATTGAGGCTTTTATTAAAAATTTGGTGGCCAAACAGAATATCAAATGTTTAATTATGGAGCGCCAGAAATTAGACCAAGGAAATTCAGATGGTTGGGGCATGCTCTGAGGAAAGCCAGGGATGCTCCAAGCTGTTTCGTTGGAATGGAACCCACAAGGTGGAAGAGCCAGAGGACATCCCCGCATTACATGGAAAAGGGCAGTAAAAGAAGAATATGGAAAAACCATCAGACAGTTATGTGCAACTGTCCAAGAGAAGGAATAGTGGAAACAGTTTGTAGTAAAATGTTATATGTAAATATGTAAATAACCACACAGTAAAGTACAATATCAATCAAAAAGGTTAACATTCCTATCTGGAATAGAACCACTCCTCTTCCGGAGTTTCATAGATTCATTTAGCAGTACAATATTAATCTTTGTAAATAACCCTATGTCCCCAAAGCGGAATAATGGGATTTAATGGTAATAATAATAGACATACTTACATGCTACATAGTTAGGAAAACTCCATTATTTGCAATATCTATGTATGTACATACTTTGGTATTGAGTGGCATCGCCTTTATTTGCAATTACTGCTCTTAGACGCTTGTTTATGCTTCCTATTAGTTCTTGGCACTGCTGTGCAATGATAGAATTCCAAAATTTTGGTTATTTTTTCTTTAAGAAGAGTTTTCGTACTACGACGACCTTTACGTAGAATCCTTTTGATAATTCCCGAAAGGTTTTCAGTGGGGTTCAAATCGGGACTAGATGACGGCCAGGTACAAAACATTGATGCTGTGATTTTGTAGCCACTGCAACTTACCCAATCTTGTTGAAAAATAATGTCTTCATCAGTACATAGCTTTTTCATGGACGGTAGAACATGATTCTTAAGAATACTTTGATATTTTTCGGCATTAACAACACCGTCCAGAAAGTGAAGGTTTCCTACAACATTGGCACTCATGTAGCCCCATACCATTATTCTATCAGCGAATTTAACTGTTCACAGGGTGAAAGACTTCAAATTTATTGTGAATAACTCTACCGCGGTAAATACGTAGCAACTGGATAAATACTAGACCAAATTCGTAAGTGTACGAATTTGACTGAACTCAAAACATAGGTGTACGAATTTCATTGAACCGTATGTCTAAATTTAATTTAAATTTTATTGGTACCAGTTATCAAAATTCAGCAAAATAAGAATACCTATTTTTAAGATAAGAAATCGAAATTCTCCTGTAAATATAATTTTTTTTAAATATCCTTGTAAAAAGCCGATTTTTAGCATTTTATAGGCATAGGTTTAGCGAAAAATACAGGTGTACGAATTTCATTGACGTTGGGCTCGTATACGACAACGTCCGATTCACTAAAAGGGTGTCATATAATCTCGAAGTAACAGTGTTGTGTGAAGTTTGTGGAAGTCTAGTGGAAGTTGGTTCACACAAATTCAGTATTAATTGGATTCTGAAAACCCAATGCCTAAGGAATATTCGTCGTTGGTCTTGCACCCGTCTTCTGGAGGAAGGTCGCCATCTCCTCTCGTTGGTGTAAGCCTACTTAACGTCTGCCACGTGCTCCTTGACCAAGTACCAACAGCTGGCCGGGTAAATCATTTTTAACATCCCTTCGCTGCACCTGCTTTTGCCGTTGTGTTTCAACGTTAGCTTCAATGCCGACGATTGCCTCTTGTTGGCAAGCCTTTTGATAACGTTCTTCGGCTTGTTTGTTTAATGAGTACCACCTTTGTATTTGTCATTTTGTGTTTTGTGTGCAACTTGTAATTTAAAGTAGTCGATTGCTGATCAATCTGATTGATCCGGTGGCATGTGAGAAGGTTGTGTGGATTGCCTGTTGGCAGATTCACTTCCACACGAGTAAAGTTTGAAGGTCCCCGGCATTCAGTTGAGCAGTTTGCTTTAGTAGTTTTGTGTTTGAGCCAAAACATTTGTGGTAACATAGGACACGAGTGTCAAACTAAAACTTTAGTGTTCAAGTAACGTTCTTTTGTGTTCAGATTGTAGTTCACTATTGTCAAAGAGCAGTATACCCTTTATACTGCTCTTTGGTATTGTGTCAAGTTAGGATATTATTTTGTGTTAAGTTGCATGCGTGAAATTCATTGGTGCTTATTAAATTTGTTAATATATTATTATTTGTGTTTTCCTATATTCTTTGTTTGGAATTGAGGGGCTAAGCTTGTGAATATTATTGCAGTATTTAAAGTAAATGTGGTGCCCTCAATTCTAACTTCTATGATTTGTTTTTAACGTAACATCTTTTTGATTGTCTTTTGCGTAATATTTTTGTATTCATTTTTGTGTTTGCCTTTTGAATTATTAAACATTTCATTGTCAATTTAGCCTGGCCTTGTTATTTGTGTTTAATGCTTGCCGATCACCTTTTGTGTATTAGCGTTTTGTTTAAGATTTACGTGTAATAAGTGTTAGCCCTTCTACAAGTTTGAGCATTGCAGTAAAGTAAGTTAATTTCAGTCCAGCAAGGTAAGTCATATCTTTCAGCAGAAAGCAGCTACAACGACAACCCTTCTCCGAACCCTTGGAAATCTTCTATGATGGGTTTCCTCCCTTTTAGATCTTTGGGTGACTTAAATATCATAGTGGCGCTCAACAATTTCCATCCCTTTTACGACCACCCTTAATTGAAGGGTCTTTTACCATTTCGAACCCCCCATCTTCACTGTTTAGTCTAGCCGCGTGCATAAGGGATTCCATCATCCCCCATTTAATGTCGTAGTGCAGAATTGACACGTGACAAGTTTAGCCTCTGAACTGACGACACGTTGAGTTGCCGTGCTCGTTTAGACCTCTTATAGTTTCTGATAAAGCACTTTATGATAGTGAGTAAACCGTTGATTTCTTCTTCCTCAACCATGACACGGTCCAAGTCGCTTATTACATGGAGTAGTGGTGAGATCATTTAAAGTCGAATATGTCCTATGAAGGTCTGTCTTAAATTCAGTCGCAATTTTTGAGTTTTCTATCGGAAATGGTCAATCTCTTAAACATGAATAAATTAAAGTGATCAAATCATTACAGTTATTTGCAGTTGCCTAAAGAGTCTACCTATAACACGTTTCATCGTTGCTACTGTAGTTACCTAGTTTATTCAGAATGGTTTAACATTTGTTACATTTGATTCATCGCCTTGCTTAGCCACCGGAGCCACACCTTTGGCTACTATTTCTGGGGACATATGAAAAATCTAATCTATACGGCGGAGTCGACCATCTTACTTTTCCGAAATCCACTTCCACAATTGTCAAAAATCCAAAAATGTGGTGGCAGGTGGCAGAAAATATCATTGAGTAACTGATATATTGAGGTAGTGTTAAATAATAAATTCAATCATGAATTGATATGAAGCAGATGCCCATGGATCAATGGTATATTACGCCAGACTCACCCCATACCAAAATAAGGTCTGAATGGATTTATATAATAAATACGACTCTGGAGCACTGTATTACGCTAAAACATGCTTGTACAGTTCAAGGTAGTTAGCGTTTAAATCAGGTATTCGATGGTATGGGATGGTCAAGCATATTTCATAGTCTTAGGTTAAGAGAATTTCTAACATTACAGTAAAACTTTGGCAGAAACATGCCTTCACGTGTTACATGTTACTTTAATGCCAGTTACTATTATTATTATTATTATTATTTATTCGTTATTCCTAACCGTTAATCTTCATTATTTATATCTTCTTCCTGTTCTATTTGCCCATTGCCCGTTTCTTCTACTGAGCCATGGATGCGAGTTGTTTCCCTTTTCACCATAATTTTGTTTCTTGCCAAGGTGGTTGTGGTATTTCCGAGCGCTCTATATCTTATTACAGTGCTGTTATACATATATTTATAGCAAAACCTTTCCGCCTCTGTTGTTCCCCCGTCCGTTGTTAGATTATAATAATATTATACTTTCTTCAGTAAGTGTTTCTCCTCTCATCTTAATCTGTATGTATTTTGTAATAGTTTTGTTTCTACTCTGTTCTTTCTCAATATTTTGTTCCCTTTTATTTGTTGGGTTATTTCGGTTGTTTTTTCTGGTGCTAGAGAACCGCTTAGGGATCAGTGTTTTGTTTGAGCTTTTCTTCTTTTGAGAGCCATAAGAATGTTAATCTGGGCAATGATTCATATGCTGTAGTAGACAGACGTTCTACAATATCTGGCCAATTAGTTGGATTCTGAGCTTCGATTTTGATCTCACCGAGTTTATTGTTCTGTGTTTGAATTTTCCGGTTCTTTAATACTCGTTTTTGTGCTTGTATGTAGGCTCCTCTTCTGACTCCTTACTTGGCATCCTTAGATAAAAATCTCCAAGCTTTATCGTTCCATTTATCATGTTGCAGTGTATGCTATTTCGTGATACCAGGATGACAAGTATTGGTATGTTGTTCCCATTTCCCTAGAATATTGTCCATCCAATTGTACTTTGTGTCCTTCATTTTCCCATGTTGTTCTAACGACGCTATTCTCCAGATTCTATGAACGAAAAATTGGAAGAGATTTTCAAAATACTTCAGTATGATAACCATTTGCATTATGTCGTAACTTTGGCCCTATTAAGTTTTTACCTTCTTCAGTAACACCTTCACTACTTAAATAGGCGTGGAAATCTCATCGTTGGCACCCTCCCAATCAATTCTGGCATGGTGCTATTCATACTGTACTAGTGTTACCGAATAGATATTTTCTTCTTGATGAATTGTAATCGTGCCGCCTATCATAATCAAAATCGAAACTCCTTTTTTTGTCTGAACATATCTCGCTCTACTTTAATACCTGCTTTTCTATATCTATCAATTTCCACTTTGCGAATCTCTTCTCATTTTCTTCTACTGTTTGCACGCTATCATTATGGTTTCCCAAGCCGCTATTCCTGTTAGTGTCGCGTATGATCCCATATGCTTTAGTGTGTGCTCCGATTTGTGTCTCGCAGTAGATTTATATTTTTGTATGTAGAACTCTCCCTCCGAGTATGAATTCATATTCCCCCAAAAAGTTTTCTGTTTTTAAATCCTCTAGATACGCTTCGATTTGCATAGCTGGAACAAAGCGTTGATTTAAATTATCGTATTTGGAAACCAAATCCTTGACATTTTCTTCCAACTCTAGTTATTACATCCTTGTTTTTGTTTGCATAATTTGCGATTTTCCTTTTTAACGACAGGGCTTCTTTCCTTAGTTTTTCTATTTCTTTTATCTTCTATTAATTGTTTAACCATGTAGATCTCAGATACAAGGATTGGTTTGGTTAGCTTAATATTAAACGAAAAAAAAGTTCCTCTATTTAAACGTTTAAAGCACCGTTATACTTTGACATTTTCAACTGAATTTAAATGACATCCAGTAAAGGCCCTTACAGACCTCACATGCGAGGTATGATTAACTTAACTCAATATTCAAGATTTTATTGGTACACATAGTTTCAGTCTACTGCTTATGATTCCGTGTACTTCTAGTTTCTGTGTGCTTTATGTTACGTACTCTTAATTATTAACTTGTTTGTTAATTTTTATGTAGGTACGTATACATTTCTTGCTTTTATTTTGAAATTATTGTAGTGTTACCATTATTATTTACTTTCTATTTATTAGATTATAATTATCTATATTTTTGATAACACTTTTAATATACTCGTTTTTCTAAAGAAACCTTGAAAAAGTGAGCTAGCCAAAGTTTACCCGTAGACAACATTTAGTCCAACAGCACCTGTGTACGATACTTAATTATAATTATTACATAATCAGAATTATAATAAATAATACGGCTTGAGTTTCCAAATACCTGTCACTTCATTACGTACGAACTTAAAATGACCACAGTATACGCGCTTATACTATTATGATCATTGAGTCGCGAGACACCCTGTATATAAATTAAGGTATTTAGACGTACGTGAAAAAAAGCTTGAAAAGTATTTGTTGGAAAAATCACTTTATGTAAGCGTTTACACGTAAAATAGACATTTTCTTATTTGTAATGCCACATTTGCACGCTTTACAAGCAACAACATCGTTAAAGTTTACACAATAACCACAACAGCTCCTTTGCTGGCACAAAATACAAAATATGAAATCGCCAATTTCATATACCAGTTACTGTTGAAAATTTTATTGAAATAATCTAGGTGATATCATTTCAGTAAAATTGTAATAGTTTCATTCATATAAATTAACAAAGCTAAATATTTAAAATAAAAATAAAGGTGTTATGTAAAATGGAAAAACTGCCCATAAAACGTTTTATTTCAAACATTAACTTGTTTGATACCCATGCTTACTATGCCTAAACAATTCGCAAAATCTAAATATTTTCATAAAGCTTGCTATAAACAATTTTATATTTCTCAAGGCCTACTGTCATAAGATTTTTGTAAACCTGTAATAAAAATGTCTAATACTTACATGCGAGTTTATTAAATGAGATTCTTTATGATTTATATGATTTGTATAGCCTGTAAGCCATTTATAAAAGTCTTACACGTGCAAATACGAACGTTTTCCCAATAAAATAGTAAACAAAACTCTGAACGAAAATTCAGGAGGCGAATGTCAGGCATACAACGAAGTCCTCTATTGGGTAACATTCTAATACCCAGGGCCGCATTTCCAAGTCTAGTCGGCGAAGAAAACGCAGGCCCTAGACAGTACAAACTATAACACATAGAAAAGGTAAGCAAAGGCCCAAAGGAACCCTATACAGCTTTGTTTAGGGAAAAGGCCTAGTTTGGGAGTTGACTTAAGTAGATATGCATTCACGTATGTGAAAGTAAAAGAAAGTTTTACAAGGGCCAGAAATTCTGAACTATGAATCAGTTTCTGAAAAGTAGCCATCCTAACAACTCCAGAAGGGTCAAAGAACCTTTAGGAGGTTCATACAGATGCTGAATGTATTTTTCAGCATACAACGTTATTACCCTCTGGTGTCGCCAATTGAAGTACCGTGGGGGAATGTGAAGACAAGCATCCTTTGAGAAGTCTGTAGTTGAATTATATTCTCTCGCATTCCTAAACAAAAGTCAGAGGAAAAACTCTGTCAGATATGTCACAATGAAGGTTGTAACTCCTGAAAAATCCATAAAGTATTAAACAGCAACGGAAAATCATTTGGGAGGAGGTCTTTCCGTTTTATGACACATCGTTGGCTATTTGTTTCAGTAACCACTCAAGAAAATGTCAATAAAGTTGACAACGTGGGCCAAAAAACGAAAAACTGCACATCGAAGTCATTGTTTGTAAAATTGGCTACTCGTATCATGTGACATAAAATACGACAGTAAAGATTTGCTATATGCAGTTTAAAAGCTAATCAAATTTTTAGAGCATGAAAAATCCTCGGAAAAAGTTACAATAATACAAAGAACGCCAAATTTATACTATCTTAAGCTTTATTAAACAAAATATAAACAAAACCCAAAAGATATCCCCTGAAAGAGCTTTTAATATACTCAGTGTTTGTTGTTAAAACACGGAGAAAGTTCAAGGTTCAGCTCTTTGCGGGAGCTACTGTTATTATGAATTTCAAATAGAGGTTGATTTTGTTAAGCGGGATGATGAACACTGATAAACGCAAATAGCGACATTCAAAATAATCTTTCATCACGGGTGCTCTAACGCAAATGCTTAATTTTATTTCCATTTGTACAACTTATTCTTTATGTATTTCGCGTTTGTTAAACTTATACCAAAACACAAAGAAAAATGTTTCCTTGCAAATTAATTACTTTCAAAATTTCGATTACTTAATGCCAACACGTCCTCATAAATTTCTTTATACGTCTTAAATAACAGTTAAACATCTAAAGTAACATCAACTTCGATAAATTTCATTACTTATGACACCTAAATGAGAAACTAATAAAATATTTCTACATTGTTTCAGTTAATATCTGATGGGTGATTGCGAATGAAAGTTTCCTCCTACTATTTGCAAACTAAAACTCCATTAAAATCTCATTAAAACTTCCTTCCTACTAAAATTTCAATTAAACCTTATACTTTTCCAGCTGTGAACGTAACCCCTAAATATTAAGTCGAGCGACTTCCACGCCACTCGTTAAGACAACGTTAAGAGTTCGAAACGTTAAAGAACCGGAATTGTAAAAACGCGGCTGATTTCCAAAATTCTACTGAAAAAAAAGAAAATGCTAAAATATATCCTACTAACGCCAAAACTAACTGCAAATATAAAGTATGATCAAAATTTCTGTTCATCAAGTATGGCGGTGGAAGTGCAAACCAACGCCTTTAAAATTGGCTTACATATATTTACTTCCAACTAAATATGTGTGAATTCGTTAATTTCAATATAATATTCTAATAAAATTTGGTAGTTTGAAGTAAATATATGTAAGCCAATTTTAAAGGCGTTGGTTTGCACTTCCACGGACATATTTGATGAACAGAAATTTTGATCATACTTTAGAACGTTTTGTGTTTCGCTGTATTTTGGACTGAAAGGTTAAAAAGAAAAGTACCTAGCAACATAATTATACATCAGCTACTAAGCGAATATTTCCTCTAAGCTATATCTAATACAACATCGCGTGTGCTTTTTTACGTAATTAATACATCACGCGACTTTCTAATAACCCAACGATGATTGTAGTTTCAGCAGCCATCCACATAAAAAATGCTTACGCTTGTAATAAAGTTGCAAATGAAGAAATTAATTTGAATGTAATTTCTCTAGTTTGTTATATTCGACAATACGTGACCTAACTATACCTCTGTATTACATACTTTTGGAAAAGAAGAAAGAAGTTATACGGAAAGTTAAAATAAAACAATAAACCGATTTCAAACCATCAAGTGGAGAAGAAAAAAATACAACCAACATGAGAGGTATATACAAACTACCGAGAAACAAATTTAAAAGAAAGGCAGTCTTGGGAAAATTTGAGAAACAATTCAAAATGAACTACAGCGTCATCTACAGGTTATCATGCAGACCTTTAAAACTCTTCAGGCAAGATGACAAGAGAAAAATCCATTAGAGCCACTTATAAATAAAGAAGCGAATATATTAAAAGAAACATGGAGAAATAGAAACCATATTATATGTATCTGTTGAAGGCACAAAATTATGAAGGGATATAGAAAATCAAGACAAATAGTGAAAGAAATAAAGAATAGAAGAACACCACCACCAATTACATCAATATGAAATAACAGATGAAATGCAAGAAACACTTAACAAAATGGCATTAGAAAAAATATACGGATAGGGTAGACTTATGCTAAAAATTATAAAGAAATATAAGAAAAATTGCTTAAATAAAACGTAGAAAGTAGGGGCAATCGGTATTTTCAGACTGGTAATAGTTATTCCTGTCATTAACAGACGTGAGGCAGCTGATGGTAGTAAAATTACACTTAAAGATTATTTTTCAGTTATCCAGGTAACACTCCTGAATAATATTATAAAATATAGGTTAAGAAAAACAAGAAAATTACGTCTTAGAAGACTTATAATATGAGCTGAAGTTCTATGGAACTACTAAGGTGGGATTAATAATGTTTAGCGTTTTATTATCTATAAAAGAAAATACATGAGATCTAAAACATTATAGATTCACCAGTTTGTTTTTCCATATCTACCAAATTATAACGAAATGCCTGAAGTGAAAACCAGATCTTTACAAACCTTAATAATAGACTGATTTTAAGAGTAGGTATACGATACAAATTATCATTTACAAACGATCAAGAATCTAGTAGGAAAGTCAGTTTAACACGATTTCGATTGTATCCTCGACCGGTGATACGCTTTAATCGGTATTTAAAAACCCTGCACTTTCAAAACAAAATCCAACACTTGCAAACAAACAAAACCCCTTTCGTTATTTCTTTCTGGCCATAAATTCTCCCTTCATCGGACGATTCGGTGACATGTGTCAACTCTTCCGTACTTGTTCTCGGATTTTAAAATTCTAAATTGTTCAATTTCTATTTAACTCCATAAGAAAGTGTTCTAAAAATTCATTGTCCAACGGTATCCGCCATAAACCACCAGCGGAGAACGCCCGCCTAAGTCTCTAGCCACCCGCGGGGTGGAAGGATCAGAATATTCTCCCTTAGTTTAGCGGAACCAATTAGGTCCCATAATACATAAGTGCCAATAAAAACTTTTTAATAGCAGGAAGCAAATATTCCTTATGTAAATCTAGCTAAGAAAAATATATAGCACATCTTAATATCAAACTCCCCTTCAAGCCAATTGCTTCTGTAACTCTAAAAACATCTACGTGCTATCACACATCACCTTCGCGCATTTCGCGGAGAACTGTCCAATCTTTATTCGCGGAAGGCACCAACCTGATAAACACGTTCTAGCTTGACTCAATAGGTCATGTGAGGTATCAATAGATGCGTCCCAACGCCAGCAGAACAATAATAACTACTAAACAAATCAGTGATTAGATTTGGGACAGTTATTTGCGAATAAGGAAAACGCAAGGATTTTATCCTATTTTTCCTCCTCCAACGACACTTACCAGCCAATGGGAGCGCAGCATTGGATTCTCGGGCTATAAATATGTTCGAGAAATCCAACTCACTCTCAGACATCACTCGCAACTTCATCTCAATCATCTCTCAAACATCACCCGCAAACATCAAGCTAAACATCACTCTCGACATCTCGGTGCTCTCTCGACATCTCGGTGCTCATTTGATTGCCATCATCGCCTTCACACTCCGCTGAAACCGCTCGTCGCCGCCAACGCCACCAGACGTTGCCTGTTTCAACCCACCTACGCTGCTGGAACCGCTCGTCGCCGCCTACGCGGCCTGTTCCAAGCCACCTTCACGCTAAACCGCTCGTTGCCGCCTACGACGCTGGAACCGTCTACGCCGCCAGACGCTGCCTGTTCCAAGCCACCTCAACGCTGAAACCGGACGTCGCCGCCTAAGCCGCTGGAACTGCTCGCTGCTACCAGACGCTCCCAGCCACTTCAACGTTGAAGCTGCCTGACGCCGTCATCTCGCCAGATCAAGACCAGGTTCACCATCGTCACCGCTTCCCGAACGCCGTGCGCCCTTGTTACACCGTCCCTTATTGCCGACGCCGACGTCTTCACCGTCGCCGCCGCTAGCTGGTTTTCCAATTCCCCAATTCAATTGCGTACAGACATTTTCTTTATTTTTTTTTAGTTGTAATAAATAATTATTTCCAGCCTCTTGTCTAATTACTGAGCTATCCAGTTTGAACACAACGCCTGTTAACAAGCAGGGCCTAGTTTGTGTCAATTTGAATATAATAAGCCGCCACTCATTGATTAAAAAATACAGCATTGAGAATATTAGAAAGTTCTAAATGAAGACAGACTCACAAGTTGTCGCGACATAAGGTCAAGATCCTACTTTGTTTACCTTGTGCGTTCCCGTATAAGGACAAAGCTGGCATGACGAAGAATTTCTGGGATGAATACGTCGAAATGTGATGTTTGATTTTGAAGAAGTTGGGAATAATAACCTTATGATCACGTCAGAAAAGCTAAGATGTAAAGAAGTTTAGTAAGTTTGTGATAAAGTTTACCGAAATGGGGAGTAATGCCACTATCGTCGTAGATAAAACTATGCGGCTAAAATAATCTTCTTCAGGACAATGCATAAACCACCATTCCTCGGGACCCCACTTCCAAAATTTAACGCGAAGTTGTCACACTCATCAAATCATCTAACCTCTCACAGGATATTCAACGTCGACTAATACCCTGTATCCAAATCGTCGAGTTTGTATGGTCTTCTTAAAATTCACAAACAGCAAATCCCTTCCGCCCCATTGTTAATACCATAACTTTCCCCACCTACAACTTGGATAAATATCTCTGGCATTCTTAAGGCATATACAAGGAAATCTTCTTGGCATATTCTAAATTCTATAAGCAAGTGACAAGCGCTGCTATGGGTTCTTCGTTTCACCGGTGGTTGCAAACATCTTTATGGAATATTTTGAGGCATTAGCCCTGGAATATTTTGATTTGGAACCCATGGTCTGGTTCCGTTATTTACTATCTGGCCCCATAACCTTGCTTCCTTCCTAGAACATCTCAACAATCAACACCCTGATATCAAGTTCACTATAGAAATAGAATTAAACGATTCTCTCATTTTTCTCGGCGTTTTGGTAACCCGCAAACCGAGTCATCTTGCACAATCAGTTTATCGTAAAACCACACACGAATAGGTATCTTCATACCAGTTTCCATCATCAAACAAAAGCTCTCCGTAATCAGTTCTCTCGTTCATCGTGCTATCACAGTGTCTCAATCCGACGGTCTTCATGTCGAGCTAGCCCATCTTCAAGACAAGTCTCATCAAGAATGGGTACAACAAAAGGGACGTTAGGAGAAACTGGTCACTCAGTACAAACCCGTATCAGTGAACACAAACATTGCTTGAAATTAGATCTTCTCTCACACTCAGCTGTTGCTGAACATCATCACGACAAGGGCCCATTCTCAGTTTTTCAACAAGAAAATCAGTAAGGCTATTTATCTTCAAAACCCCATCTGCCAGACATATGGAAGTCTGTCGTCGCTACTGGCTCCGTCCCCTCCACACGTTGAGTTACAGTGATCTTTTGGTGTCCCCTTTTTCCTCCTGATGAAGTCCCGTAAGAAAGTGGGGAAACGTGGAGTTCTTCTTTCTCAACAATGACACATATTTCTATGAATAATACAAGGGCTTCAGTTCTTTTGTTCTTTAACTTTTAAAATATTTCAAAGCGAATTAATTAATAAATTAACAGTTGATATTAATTTTTCCAAAACACTGTATTAGCCCCAGAGGAATGCTCTTAGAAAATAATAATAACACATATACTGAGCAAAAATATATGTGTGGAGGCTATGAAGGCCAAAGTCAAATCTAATAGTTATCAGGGAGGAATTTGGTACAGTGGGATAAAACAATTAAAAAAAGCTTTGTTTACTATTTAAAAGCAACATTATAGTTCAAAACAAGAGAAAAAGATAGACCGAAAATGAAACTTTTGTATAAGCAGCCAATAATAACAAAATAGCCTAAAAGAGAAAATTAACAAAGGAGGAGGAACAGTGTTAAAATAAGTTAACCAGCTTCAACTTAATCTTACTTGCTGTATTGAAGCACAAAGGGATAAGAAAGAAAACAGAGTAATCTGTTACAAATGTAACGACAGATCAATAAAAAAACCAATTAGGGTGGGCTGTGAAATTGAATTATTTTGAATTGGTAGTTTAGCCACATCCACAGAATGACATTTCTGACATGAAAATTTAAAACTGAACGCTCTTGTCAAATTTTTTAAGTTTTTTATTTGGTGAAAAAATGGTATTCACTACACAACAAAAAGCGAAAGCTATTGAATGTTTCTTTCGAACCGGCGTAAGAATAAATGGAGAGTGGCAATATTCACTTCATGACTGCATGACTGATTTTCGTGAAGAATACCCCGATTTAGTGTTCAATTACAATTATTTTCGCGACGTTGTAAATAAATCTGTGCAGTTATTTAGAGAAAGTGGCAGTGTCGCTCGTAAAAGTGGAAGGGGACCGCCGCTTAGACGAACAGAAGCAACGATTGAATTACAAACGTTATAAAATGTCATTCTGTGGATGTGACTAAAGTACCAATTCAAAATAATTCAATTTCACAGCCTACCCTAATTTGTATTTTTATTGATCTGTCGTTATTTTAAGCCTTATACAAAAAAAGGAACAAAAAATGACGAATAATAGCAAATCAAGAAAACTAATAAAACGAGAAAATTGATCAAACTAAAGGCCAAAGACATTAGTTAATTATGAACTAGACAACGTCAGCAAAAGTAAAAAATATCAAACCTTAAATAAGAAAAAAATGAGAATAAGAAAAAGAAAAAAAAATACGAAAACAGAATGAAAAATAAATGAAAAAAACGGAAAAATCTTCTTCCAATTGGTTCGTCGCCGCCTTCTTCTCTTTAGCTTAGTCTAATGGTTTAAATTTCAAATGTGAATTTTTAGTACGTATTGTGGGCAGGAACGCAACCTGGTGTTATGGGGTTAACGAATTCCCAAGGCATTGGCATAATAATCAGAACCCACAGCTCATCTTCCAAAGAGGGAAAATAGAGTTAAGAAATTGGAAAAATGGGAAAGAAAAACAATGATGAAAAAGGAGTAGAAACTGACAACAATTAAAGTAATATGAAAAACAAAACAAACAACAAACGAGGAAGACGTTAATACCCAGAAAATCAAAGCAAAAACATGAATGGAAACGGAAACAGAAACTGTTATCGGTCTGTTTATTTAATAAGAGATTGTCATTGTTATATAAAAAAATGACCCCCTCATAGCTTAGAAAACACCCTTGTGACCCTAAGTATGGGCATCGCCATCTGGAAATTCATTAAATTTGCTCAGTTCTCCAATTTCTATGTTCATGATACTATGCTAACTGACCCCTTCCAATAAGTAGCTTTGAACGACATAATTTATTTCAAGTATTGGGTCTTCAAAAAAACTTGACGTCGCGTACCGATGGAGCCACAGAAGTATTCGTTAATGCGATGCTGCAGTTAAAATAAGATGGGTACAGTGGCGGCTGGTATATAAAGGCTGCCGGATTGCAGCTCTGACCTAAATTTTACAAAAGTTATTAGCAGTAATCAACAATAAAAAGTAATTTCTAAAATTACTTTTTATTTACATAAACGAAATTAAATTTCGTTTACATATTAACTAAGACAGCATTACACTGTATTTTCAACTTAGACATTAATTAAATCGCTTCCGAAAAGACCGCGCACATCATAATACATGAATTCAAAGCTTTCTGGCGGAATACACCGACCAACGTGCGCAACTCGGATAGATTATGGTTTAACGCATTCAGAATAAGCAGATTTAATTTTGCACCGGGAGCGGCACAAACTGACGCTCATAGCCCCCCACCCCCCATACACTAGCGGTTAAATCGGACAGATTTGGTCGCAATGATTTCATCCACGATTCAGGCAAGTACTAAAACTGTGATTACTCGTTAACGATACATACTGATTCACATTCTAAATCTTCCAACTTAATATGTGATTTAAAAACCGTATGTTAGTATTGTTAGTGGTAAAAAACATGTCATCTTGGAACCGTTGTCATTCGACTCGTGGTCTTTTAAGAATTCTAAAAAAGTTTTGGTGTGATCCGTGTTGCTTTTGGACTTTTGTTTAACGAAAATGTATAATTCACGATTAGCGTCAGGACATTTTTGATAACTTCTATAAATAAATATGAAATCAGTTAAAAAATCCTTTGACAAATACCGAATATCAGAAGTCATAATTCTGGATGAGTAATGTAGATCAATATTAATAACAACAATTTACACAACTTATGCACTAAAGAATCTTAATAATCTCTGGTCTGGTCGTTGCTTCCCATTATTAACGTGCATACAAACTGCAAGTTAATACCTGCAGATTTTATCAGTACATATTTCTCCGAAACTGTGTTCGGGCCTGGCTCGTCATATACACAGTTTTATCTGCTGCATTGTCTCGTGCCTGAGTCGTGCCATATCAAATTCGTCAAGTTAACCGCTGGCGTTTGGGGGGCTAATTAGTCATGCCCTGATGGTTAGAGAGAACGGTTTGTGTGATTTTCTCATTAATTTAGAGTTTTTTTTTCTGCACCCTTTGCCCCTAAAAACTCACGAGCCGCCACTGGATGGGTATATGCAATTTCAGTCGCTATTTCGTAAATTATAAACCCGAATGAATGCATGGGCAGCAATGCCAGTACCATCAAAATGTATGCTTGATTGTTCTCTGCGGCTTGTTTATTTAATTCGGAATGTCTTTGTCGCTTACCGAAGTGAGTTAATTTACTACGGTTTGTATTCGGTAAACCCTACAATTTCAACAATTTACTATAGTTTTCTTTGTTTGTATATCTAGCTCTGTCCTTTATAGTAAATTCAGATTATTTATTAATAACTGCTATTTATATTCTGATGTCACAAGGACCACGTGACTGTGATTCCCAACCGCTTATCGATTAACGTAGATAATAAAAGAACAAAATAGAGTACGTGTGACGTCAGACGTTGCGTCATAACTATGACGTTCTGAATATAGACTTAATAAAAATAGAAATTTGAATCATTTTCGTATTTCTTGTTGTAATTTATTTTTTCTGAAAATCTACAAATTTTATTGCTGGGATTAAATTTTTTTAAATTATTCTTATCATTAACTGGAGAAGAGAGAATGGAGAGAAAAGTAAGAAAAGCGAAGAGAAGAAAGAGAGGGAAGGCATCTTGTCAATCAAAGACAGACGGACAAATAAATGAGCGAATGCAACTATCTACGCTGCATTTCCGAATTCGAAATTCCTTAAAAGATTGCTGTTAAAATATAGAATTTTCTACAATTTCACTTGTGTTTTAATCAGTGGCGGCTGGTCCATAAGCGCTGCGACACTGCAGCACTCCCAGGACAAAATACGAAAATTAATTACCTATTAAATTTGTACTTGAAAATATCAATAATATAACAATCATTCAATATTTTGCATAATTATTACATAAATTTAATTAATTAAACCGCTTTTAAACGGAATTATTTTAACCGAAGCTGTCGAAAACGTACATTCCCGCGGAGGTTTGTTTGTTCTTAATAGTACATGGTAACAAGCTGCGAGAAAGCTGCTGTCTGGACAGCGTCAGCATTAGGCCTGTATTACACTATCAAAGATTTGATAAAAGATCTTTTATAAAAGATGTTATAAAATATTCTTTGATTCAAAGATTAAAAAAGATTTGAAAACTAGTATTACACTACATAAAATATTTTATCTACTTTCATTTCGTAATGTCAATATTTCGAAACGAAAAATCGTGTTGTAATGAACTATATTACAGCACTAGTATCGTAATAACTTTTGACATAAAAATGACAGATTGACAAGAGAATTCATAGTTATTTTATTTGTTATAAACATTTATTATGCACTTTTCACGATTTTTACGATATGAATATAGTACAAAGCTTTATCTACTTGCATGAAATTATCAAAAAAAATTAAATATTTGCCAATAATTAATTACCTTATGCAAAAGTTGACTGTTCCAATTTTCATTCAAACTGACAGCAACCAACACCAAATAAACAAAACATCAAGCCTTAACGTATTAGATTTCAATGAAAATTGGAACAGTCAACTTTTGCATCAGGCAATTATTGACAAATATTTAATTTTTTTTGCTAATTTCATGAAAGTAGATAAAGCTTTGTACTATATTCATATCGTAACATCATATTACGATCCTCAATGGATTTGTCAAACTCGACCTGCGGTCTCGTTTGACAAACTTTCCATCTCGTATCGTAATATGAGTTGTTACAATACTCATATCGTAAATAACTATTATCACAGTTGTCATCATGGATGAACAACAGCTCTATGATTGTGTGGCTTCAATTAGTTCAATTGTCACAATTTGTGCAATATTAAAAAAACAAAAGACAGAGTAAA
Organism: Melanotus villosus; assembly: GCA_963082815.1. Lineage (NCBI taxonomy): Eukaryota > Metazoa > Arthropoda > Insecta > Coleoptera > Elateridae > Melanotus > Melanotus villosus. The sequence goes on from OY720427.1 coordinate 19,885,547, forward strand.
AAGCAAAGAAGACGTGAGTGGGTTAAACCATGGGTTTCGAGACGTGGCGATCTGGGTATACACCAAAACTTATTGAAAGAACTCAGAGTTGAAGATATGTCATGTTATAAAAATTATTCAAGAATGGATGATGCTACCTTTCAGCTGGTTGTATCAAACGTTGCTCCTTTTATTGCGCGAAAGAATACCCATTCAAGAAATTGCATTAGTGTAGAAGATCGCGTTCTTGTGACTCTTCCGTTTTTGGCCACTGGAGAAAGTTATTCCAGTTTAAAGTATTCTACGCGAATGCCACAATGTACATTAAGCTCTATAATACCCGAAACCTGTGATGCTAAATATTGGCTTCTCGGCTCATTTAACTTTTTTTTACATCAATGTGTGTGCATCAACCGCTGATCGCATTGGAAATTTCTTGATAGAGGTTGTTCCATTCTAAGTGGCGAAGGAACGGTCAGACAAGGTGGTCACGTTCACCAATGTGCAGCGTCTTTTTAAGAAGATTATGTTGCTCTAAGTATCTTAAGACGGCCCACTTGGTCTACTGCGCAACCAAGGGTTTCGCCATTCAGAATGAAATACCCTCTACGCCTCTAATATTTTATTTCTATTTTTGTAGTCTTCGTATTGAACATTATACAAAAATTCATAACTTTCATATTCAGAAATTAAAGTTTTAGAAGCATCAAGTGACCACGTGAACTTAGTTGACGCCATTTTGTAAAGTGGTTGTCAAATCTTTTATCAAATTTGGTCGAATGTAGCTACCTTTGATAAAAGCCCATTACATTGTAAAATTTCTTTGACAAAGAGCTTTTATAAAAGATCTTTTATCAAATCTTTGATAGTGTAATACCGGCCTTATTCACCAGTAATTTATAAGTATAATAACCGGCGCGAAATCTGCTGGTTGGGCGGCGTCAGCATTATTTTGTTAATTTGCGTAGGATAATATTTTTATTGTTTTCGTCGAGGGTGAGCAATAAAATATTGTTTTCTTTTCTTGTACTTAATTAACATTTAAATATTTGTTACAGAAAAATACAATTAAATAATAAATATTATTTTAAATATGTAATGATGGATGTTACTGTTGAATAGATTTAAAAAATTACATTTTACCAATTGTCATTACGTGAAAAAATTGAAATAAAAAATAAAGGTCGATGTACTCCAGATGTTTTTATTCATTAAACAGCAGTTAGTAAAAACAAAATAGTTATTTATGTATCAAGGGCGTAAGAATATCGATTTTAGCCCACGGTACATAACATACAATATTTTTTGCACTGGCGAAGATTTTATTTAAATTTGTTGATTTCTAATAAAAAATTTCTAATGGCATTTTTAAAAATGTCAAATTGACGCATTCACGGCAAGAGTGATTTTACAAGTTAGGTATATAAAAATTGTTTTGTAACTAAGAGGTAATCTACTTTTTTATTAATTTGTTGTGGGCGTAAAGTGCGCCCGCGGTCTACAATAACCCTTCTTCACGGGCGTAAAGTAATAACTTTCCGCCGGGGAGTGAAAAAAATATTTTACTAGATCTTTTAACAAGGACTGGCATGAAAAAATAAAATGGTTGCCTGGTTGCGAAATTAGAAATGCTCTATTTTGTTTTTCTTGCTTACTTTTTGACTACGATACTGTATTGGAATGAGTGTGGCTGAGAATGGATTTTATATTTAACTAAAAATTCTTTTTATTTCATTTTCCTGTAAGCTAATTTTTTTATGAATTGAGTACAATTTCTATTTGTTTTGTTTTACTTAAAAAGCACATTAAAAATATCAAGGATCGTTACTGGTATGTATATTTCGAAAGCTACAGCACCCCCATCATTTCCAGCCACGAGCCGCCACTGGTTTTAATACAACTTGACTCTGATGTAGTTCACAGTTCTATAGATGCCTTCATCGTGTTAGAATAAATTTTCACAACTACCACACCGCTGTTTAAGTAAACATTGAACTGCTCTCCAGTTCTGCGTTTCTATTTAGCATTTCTAATAAATCGATAATATTTGCATTTTCATTACACGAGGTACAATTGGGTTATTTATTTTATGCGAACAATTCACAGATGTAACTAATGAAAACTGACAGACAATTAATTTGAATTTAAAGCACTTTTGGGCCGTATTTAGTTTACTATTTAACTGGTATATTTTGTTAAACTTTTATAAAAATAATAATAAAAATAGGACTCATAGCTTCGATAGGTCAGATTTATAGAACAGCTAAGGTATCTTTGATCCAAACATTTAATTTCCAGCATATTTTGAACCACTACCCCCTCTATTCGCTCTTGTATTCAGGCTCCTCCTATTTGACCTTGAATTTAAAGGCTGATAGGGGTAGTTCCAGAATGTTCAATAATACCACAGTCTAGTAATATAACCAGTCGTCTCACTTCGTGTCGGTACCTTTGATGTTCATGTCTCCGAAATGTGCAGTGCGCATTCGGCTGGATCATGGATATTTTGGCGCGTTTTTCGAATGAACGAATAACAAGCACCACTCAAACACATACAAACACGTGGTTTATGGCTGTTAAATGCACGTTAAATAACAAACAACTGCAACCTGCACCGCAAACACGTTTTATTCTAACTGCGCATTAGGCTAAACTTTACACAGGCGCACTGGAATTCGGACCCACAAAATCCGGCGAGTGAGACGACTGGTTATATTACTAGACTGTGATAATACTAATGTCGTCATTGTATACCTACCTAACACTCTTTTAACATTGAATCCCTCAAATCATGGCGATCCACTCAATTCAATCAGAACCGTATTATTATGGTTCTAAAGAGATTGTTTAGATTATCAACAATTATTAAAGAAAAGCAATAACATTTCGTATAAAACATTTATAAAAGCAGGTAAACCCTCGATAAAGACAATCGTAATTGCTTTGAATAAAACAACAGTACCTAGTACAATATTTTAATTTATACTCATAAAATATTTTACAGAAATAATCTCAAAAATTCTGATTTAGTTTCATTAATTATATTTACGATCGACATACGGCAATTAAAATTAAAATATTCGTCCATATTTTGCGGTTAACAATTTTAATACATGTTTAATAAACTGAATTAATTATAATATGCCTGGTGTGTGTAAACGTTTCACAGAGTGATGTAAAAATTTCAATAAGGGTGTGATCACTAAAAATTGGCACACAGTTAAACTGTTGAATCTAGCAGGCTGTGCATATTCCGCGGTATTCGTTTGTTCAGCATTTGTTTCTGACATATCAAACGTCAAACAGAGATATTTATTGCTACTGTAGTTGCAGTTATTTGTACAATGGACGGATTAACTGAATATGATAAAAGAAATATCATTGGCCAATTCTACGTTGCTAATAGAAGTAAGCCCAAAAGTTATACAGTCAACCATTTTGTCAAGATGAAAATTTCACGGCGAACCATCTATAATATTATTTCAAGAGTAGAAGATGGTAAACAGCTTAGTCGTAAGCCAGGATCTGGTCGAAAAGCCCGAAAAATGCCGAAAAAGAAAAAAGATGCTTTGGAAAATGACGTTGTTGGAGTTCTTGGACAAACGCAAAGAAAAATAGCTAGAAAATATAAGATAAGTCAGGCATATGTAAATAAAATATTGAAAGAAAGAAATATAAAAGTTAAAAAACGGATTTCTGCGCCTCTTTACACCGAAAAACAATTGGAACAACAGCAAACGAAACTGCGCAAACTACGAAGTGGTGTTTTCAAACCATCAAATGGTCTTTCGATTGTAATGGATGACGAGTCCTATTTTACAGTAGATGAGAGTGATTGCGCTGGAAATAAACATTATTACACTAAAGAAAATATTCCGGTAGAAGCAGAAGTACGTTTCAAACGTCATACAAAGTTCCCAAAGAAGGTTTTGGTGTGGCTTGCGATTTCAGAGAAAGGAAGATCAGCACCGTATATTGTTCCTTCTGGAAATTCCGTAACCGCTGAAATATACAGTAGTGAGTGTGTGAAGAAACGTTTGGTGCCTTTCTTGCAAAAGTTTCATTCTGATGGCCAATATATCTTTTGGCCCGACATGGCGAGCTCCCATTATGCTGCACTGACAACGAGCATTTTCGAGAGGTACCATATTCCGTATATTTCTCGCGAAGAAAACGTTCCAAATGTTCCCCAACTTCGTGCAATTGAAAGATTTTGGCATTATTTAAAACAAAAAACGTATGAAGGCGGTTGGACTGCAAATTCACATGCCGATTTAATTGCACAAATTAAATCTAAATTGCGCCAAACGCCAAAATCGGTGTTTGCTAATTTAATGGCTTCTACAAAAACTAAAGTTCGAAAAGCAGCCGACTTCGGAGCAGATTCTGTTCTCTAAATATAGTAGTAACTAGTATTATGAATATGTTATCATTATAAAATTTGTAACGTTATAAATAAAATTAAAATCATTTGTGCCAATTTTTAGTGATCACACCCTTACAAATGTAATACAATTATTGTTCAAGTTTTACACACTGCTAAATTTATCAACCACGCGATCAAAGGTACCGTTTGCATAATGCTATAATTAGTAAATTTTTGTTAAAATTTAAAATAGTCGTTCATATGAGCCAACGTATTTAAAGCACGTTTATTGAAATAAGTTTGAATAATTCTATTTTAATGAATGGCACGGCACTATTAACCTACATTTTCTACTTTAAATTTGCACGAGTTAAACTTTATTACCAGATAAGGAGGGATTTGCTTTGAGTCAAGTGGCCATACCTGACTGTCTGTTCGCCATGACGAGTTGTACATGGTTTAGAAGAAATTAGAACGCAAGAACGTTTTGATGACGTTTTGTATTATTAATTATAAAATAATAACTTTTTGGCGAAGAATATAATTTGTAAAATTAGAATTCTGTAGTTATTTCTTCGGGAATATGCAACTCCTGTATACATTTTTGACGAACGGAAAAATGACCTCCTCCAATCTTCCACAGCCAATATAATCATATCATATTACACCTCACTGAAAATGTTAAAATTTACTCTGGACTGAATTAAGCTAAAGCATTTATAACGAGCTTTAAAACATAAGCTAACACTACTCAGCAATTCCGCTCGTAAACCTATGCTAAATAAAAACTTATGCCCACTACTAATTTAGACTAAAATTTCTAAAGAAGATTGAAATGAAACCGTCCAAACAACTATTTTGTATGTAAATGAAGTACCTAATTATAACGCCGGCTTTTTGTAAAGTTTTTACAGAAGACGTCAAACGCAAACTCCACATGTTTATTGGTTTACCTCGGTAAATGTTAATCAAAAATATAGATTGACGTGTTTTAATAACTTTTTAATAGCAGAATTTGCTTTGAATAATCAAGAGATTGATCTTCAAACGACATTCAAAATGTTAATTTTCCTGCTCTCGTTTGTTACTTTTCAGTTGTAGTTGTTTACAGTTTCGAATGTTTTTATATCGGCATTTGGCAATATACTACAGAAAGAAAGGAAGCTCGCCGTCGAATTAGAATTAAGTAGCCGAACAAAATAATTATTATTTAGAAAAATATAGTAAAACGCCAATAACTTGAAGATAATTCACATTAAAATGTAATATATAGAATATGTGAGTCTTCGTCGATATCGTATATAGTCTCCTATTATGATTACAGCCATCTAGATTTTAATGTAAAACCTCCTTATCTGGCCTAATCACTTTTTAAAAACACCAGAAAGAAAGGAAGCTCACTGTCGAATTAGAATTTAGTAGCCCAACAAAATAATTATTATTTTATTATTCGTGGTAGTCTTAGTTAGAAAAATACAGTGAAACGACAATAACTTGAAGGTAATTCACATTAGAATGTAATATATAGAATATGTGAGTCTTCGTCGATATCGTATATAGTCTCCTATTATGATTACAGCCATCTAGATTTTAATGTAAAACCTCCTTATCTGTCCTAATCACTTTTTAAAAACACCAGAAAGAAAGGAAGCTCACTGTCGAATTAGAATTTAGTAGCCCAACAAAATAATTATTATTTTATTATTCGTGGTAGTCTTAGTTAGAAAAATACAGTGAAACGACAATAACTTGAAGGTAATTCACATTAGAATGTAATATATAGAATATTTGAGTCTTAGCCGATATCGTATATTTATAATCTACTATTATGATTACAGCCATCTAGATTTTAACGTAAAACCTCCTTATTTGTCCTAATCACTTTTTAAAAACACCATTATGTCGGTTTGCTACACCTGACGGTAGTTACAGTCTACTCGTAACTTAGCTATAACGATTGACAGCTATTAATTGGCTCCATCAGAATTTCCTCCAATAACAATCGCTGTTTCTGTCCGTAAGTTACGCCATACGGAGAATACCTGAAGCTGGCTACTGAACACCTGAACAGGCCGGTTTTTTATTGATGTATAATCATTAGATGATACTACGTTTTAACCTTGTGAAAATTCTTTTAGTCCAAGTCCATAAAACTAAACACCAGTTCTTAATATTTCGATGAAATTTAGTAGTTAATTTCTTTATATTGTCCTTGATGATAGACATTTTTGATGTATTGACAACTAGCCTAATTCTATTATTTTTAAACGTTTGAAATCGATTTGTTATTCTTGAAGTGTGTCCCCAGATCATATATCCGTGCATAACTAGCGGACAAATGGTGTAAAGAATCGCTTTTATAAATACGTATTAATTACTGAATACTTGCACACACGTGTTCTTAACTTGGCTGTTTATAATGTTGTATTTCCACCCACGCATTGAATATTGGACAGAAGGATAAAATACAACTCGTACGAACAAAGACAGTAATACAAACAAACCTATTAAGGGAAAACTCATAGATTATTATCAGAGAATACTAGAAACACAATTTAAAGAGAGCGCGACAATTAATCAATAAAATTAACAACAAAAGTGTAATCAAAGCAATAGCAGGAGAAATTGCAGCTATAAATAATAAAAAAAAACAAAACAGCTTAAAAGACACTAGAGCAGCAAAAACAATTCACAAAACAAAACGATGCGTATAAATACGGAGCCGGACGTTTAACCGCGGCCACTTCGGCGCGGGTGTTTTGACGCGGCCGTTTAGGCGCAGACCTACCTACTTGGACGCAGGGACACTAAGACGCAGGGCAAAAGGGCGCCGAGACATTAAGACGCGAAACAGTAGGGCGCAAAGACATTAAGGCGCAGAGACACTAAGGCGCATACAGTAGTGTTATTTTAATAACTGACCGTTCTTTAGATACGCTGTAAAATATAAATGGAATTACCTATACAGAATGGAATATGTAGCTGTATATTTAAATTAAAGTCCTTATTGAGGTCTTAACAAATATTAGCAATTATTAATCTTGTATCTTGTACATAATAATTAGGAAATAACTGTAAGAAACAAAAAAATGCTGTTATTAATTGCAATCAAACTTTTTCAAAAATTTTCCGTAAAATACAGTTTATTATTTTCTCTGTACTTTCTAAAATTAAATGAATTCTATTTGAATTTTAATATGAGTTTCAAGTGGTGGATTTTTATTTCTTTCGCTAAAGAAATTTATCTGTATAGCTTAGGATACCCTGTACAATAAACAATTTAAAACTAGAAATTTAAATGAAAAATTTAATAGTCAGAATAGTTGAAAGTGCATAATAATTCGATTTACATAATACTAACATAAATATGTAGGTAAACGTTAATTTATTATTACGTAACAACTTCCGAATTAAAAATATTAAGAGTAAATCTTCATATATCATCAAAAAACCTGTAGTGAAATTGTAATGCGAGCCATATTTATTAACCATTTTCACCAAATGCCACAAATTTAACTATGTTCGTAAGACGGAAATAAACAGCAGCATGATTTTGAATGTAAGACAGAAACAAGGTCCTAAACCCATAGTAGGTAGTCAGTTCAAAAAGAGACAAAACTACCTACCGAAGATTAGCTTCGGAATAAACGTTTACAATGGAGTTAACAGTTAACAATAAATTCGGCCGTAAAAGGATAAATAGTGTTGAAATACTTTGAATGGCATTCGGGATTAACTCTTTTAGAGATATAGATTATAATATATTATTACAAATTAACGTTTTTTAAAAATGATTCTGCTTATTTTAGCATGATTTACATTTCCAGGGGCAAATTGTTTACCGTATGAAAATGTATAATTTATTTTCCTAAAAGTCTATTTTTCAGAATAAATGGCAGGTTTTAAATTTACAGGTTATCTATATTTTATTTTATTCCCTAAATAACCGAAAATTGTTACTCGCCCTTTTTTATATTTTACTCAATTACTCACTTTCTATATACAAATTAATATAAAGTATAAGTCTATTTCTTGAAGAATCCATTTTTTGAAACTAAACTCTTACAGGTATATTTTGTTCTGCTTTTCGATTGTAACCAAGTTTTTCATAAAAAATCCACTAACTAATATTGATTTTAAAATATTTAATCAGTCTTTAAATAGTTGAGTTGTCATATACAGTGTGTTTCACTTTACATGAAGCCAGCTAAATAACTAATTAATACGCAATTAGTATAAAACTTTTACCAGTGATAGAAGCCATTAAGATGAATCTTTTTTGTAGGAATGTAATTTTTTTAGAGTCCAAATCTAGCCAACTATGATTAAAATAAAAACTGGCGTTTCAAGTAAATAAGTCATAGCAGCGATTAAGATAGAGCAAAAAAAGTATTTAAAAGAGTTGTTGCTAATCACAAAAATACCCCAAATATGAAGTTTCACTGAAAAATTTTAATTTTTCTACTTTTTCAGGAATCCTTAACCGTTGTTCAGCCATCACTAATCACACAACAAAAATTCCATGTAAATCGTTTTGTGAGCTGACGTTTCAAGCGATTTTTAATTGTTTTGATTGTTCATCGCACATTTGATATTTGAGTTGAGGAATTTTTTAGTTCACACAAAAACGTAGAAAATTAAAAAATGAAAATTTTTCAGCGAAACTTCATATTTGGAGTATATTTGTGATTAGCAACTACTTTTTTAAATCCTTTTTGCTCTATCTTAATCGCTGCTATGACTTTACTTGAAACGCAACTACTTCTTTAAATACTTTTTTGCTCTATCTTATTCGCTGCTATGACTACTTGAAACGCCAGTTTTTATTTTAATCATAGTTGGCTAAATTTGGACTTTAAAAAAATCGAAAAAGAACAGAAAAATTCTATAGAAACCTGTACTAAATAAATTAAAAACTGTCACGTAAAAAGAAAAAATTAGGTAAACAAAGTCGTAAATAGTAATTTGGAGAATATACCCAAAATTGAAACAGACGAGCGTTGAAACAAATAATTTGCAAAGAGCAGCAGGCGAAAATGGAATTCTGATAGAAATGTTCCAACAGGATGGGGACATGACCATGAAACCGTTGTAACAGTATCCTGCCAAAGCGCACTAAACACAAATTAAATATGAACTTCAACAACTACCTCCTAGGGCCGCGCATTAGAAATGAAAAAACATTAATTTTTCGATGTACATTAAAACCACGGTTACTAGAATGTAACTTTCAGTAACATATGGAATCAAGGCATGGGTACTCAAGATAAGGGTTATGCACAAAACAGAAGTCCACTAGAGAATGATTGAAATGAAAATGCTGAGCAACAGTAACGCCGCTATCTGTACCACTATTAAAGCTCCATCAAATATTTTATGACAATTTAGTTAATATCTTTTTGTGACCAGTTCATTTTGACGACACATTAAAATGTTTTGATGGATTATTTCTATTTCGATGACGTCACGGTTTGATTCAATGTTCAAGCAGTTTCTAAAATTTTAATAAAATTGGCGGCTGCGCACCCTTTTCAATAGACGGAATGAACATTTCCTACATCTGATTTCTTTCACCTTGCAAAGCTGAACCATGTTTCCAGCTTAGCTATCGGCCGTTTTAATTATCTGTTCCTATTCAAAACAGGAATATTTTTTACAAATTTTAAACTATAGAAAACATGTTTAGATTTTTGCAAAATTTATTTTGAATATAAAATTCTACTTCAGAAGATATTCGTATCTTATTATTTGGCAAATAGTTGAAAATACCAAAAAGTAAACATTTGCGAACAGACAATCTCTTTCAAGAGAGCATTTAATAAAAATGTTTGCCAAATATTTTGATGACCTTGTGGTTATGATGTCACGTCAAAATGTTATGGTCAAATTTTGATAAAAATATTTGACAAAAATGTTGGTAGTTAGACAGGTGTTTAAAAGATAAAGAGAAAAATACATGGATAAAATAAAGGACTAAGGTTGAGGATATAACAGCACGAATTACATAATTAAAATAGCAATAGACTGATCAACCAATACATAGAGTGTAAAAGTCACAAAGTGGGGACTATAAGGGGGGCCAGCAATCTAGGAACAGACGTGAATAAACTTTTTTAATGGCATAAATACAAAATTAAAAATTTAAAATATTAAAGAATATACCCACATAATACGGTTAATACAATCTTTAAACTTTAAAGAACATAATCACTTGCACTTAAATACAGAATTTCAGTTTTGGTTATTGGAGGACCTAACCGTTTCTTCCGCCTCTGCAAAACTTTGTGTCAAGACATAGCAGACTTAACAAGGAATTAGCTACCTTGCTAACCAAAATCAGAGTTTTATCTAATTAAATATTATACTAAAACCGTCTTTCTAGACGTTTAAAAGAACTGGTTTAACATACTCGTAAGGGGCTGTCCCATAAGTAGATGGACACTTTTCAGCTATGTGTAATTGATAGATATCATTTTAATATCCACACGGCTTGTAACACAAATAATAGCGCTGTTTATTTTTCATCGATAAATGTCAAATATTTATTAAAATTACGCTGCATTTCAAAATGTCACGACAAGAAAATCAAGAATTCGCTAAACGTGTTGTGCATTTTTACCAATATACAGGCTGTTTGATAAAAAACGGAGCAAGCCGTAGCACTCTTATTTATTAACTGATTTTAATAAAAAAATGTTTGGTCTTATAACTCATAAAAATCTACATTTTGCCGTAAAAAAATTTTTTTTTCGGCCTCATTGGTTAAGCGTGGTGACGTCATGATGAATTTTTTAAATTACACTCTATATATTTTTTTAGATATTCTCATAGAGAATTTTTTTCTCTTTTCAACCGTATAAATATTGGTTGCATAATAAAACTTTCGAGTTAAAGACAAAAAACCAATACAAGACTGAAACATTACGAACTTGTATCCGTCAATTCATCAGAATCCATTTTCTAATGGTTTTTCAGAGGAAATGCAACAATGCTGATTAAAAACACTTGACACTTCAGTAACGTTTAGAGCGACTGTTTTTTGTTTCAAGTTATTTTAATTTAATGGCCTACTGGCTTGTATTGGTATTTTGTCTTTAACTCGAAAGTTTTATTATGCAACCATATGAAATATTTACACGGTTGAAAAGAGAAAAAAATTCTCTATGAGAATATCTAAAAAAATATATAGAGTGTAATTTAAAAAATTCATCGTGACGTCACCACGCTTAACCAATGAGGCCGAAAAAAAATTTTTTTTACGGCAAAATGTAGATTTTTATGAGTTATTCGACCAAAATTTTTTTTATTACAATCAGTTAATAAATAAGAGTGCTACGGCTTGCTCCGTTTTTTATCAAACAGCCTGTATAACAGAGTATAAGAAAAGTGTTACTTATCATCACTTTAAAAATGAAGGCAGGTCAAAATTTACCATTTATGGAATATTACAAAGGTATGACAAAACACATAATTATAAATACAAATCAATTCCTGGCCGGCCGCGGTCTGTAGCAACAGAAAGAATGTTAAATTGGTAAACAGAGTCTTTAAAACGAGTCCATCCATTTCTGTAAGAACTGCTGCCAAGAAGATTCATCTGGCTAAATGTACTGTAAGCAGGATTAAAACTAAAGAGTTAGGCATTAAAGCATACTCAAAATTACGGGCCCCAAAATATGTTAAAGACCAAAAAACAAGAGCAAAATCTGACTGCCGAAAAATTTACAGAAAAGCACTCAATAAAATTTTAATACTTAATAGACGATGAAACATACGTGCCAATTGATCCGAAAGATGTTCCTGGAAAGAAATATTTTCATGCGAAGAATCGAGATGAAATCAATTACAGTGAAAAAGTTATTGAAACAGCCAAATTTTTTTTATTTCGTCGTGTATGGCACAATATAAGCAAGAATGTTGCCTTGAAATCTGGACAAGCAGTTATGAAGAGGGGATGGAAGAATTTGCGCTCAATTGCCTATTATGGCATCGATTCCGCAAATTTGATATAAAATACACTATTCTGATTCTAATTAACTGTCTAAATACGAAATTTGTTTTTTTTTACATATGACTAAAAATAAATGCAACTTTAAAACGGTCCGTCTATTTATGGGACAGCCCCTTACTAGTTATTTTTTGACCTGGGAAGTTCTTACCAAAGCAAGCACATCCAAATCCTTCCACCTCAACAAGTAAACCCGGAAGATCTATAACTAACTTTGCCTACGAAAATCCTCATCATCTTATTTACCTTCTACATTATTACGCAAACATAAATACCTCGGACTGTCTCAGAAGTTTCCAGAGTTTAGACGGAGCTTAACAGCTTAAATCATTGACGTGTGTTTAACACGGCATTCATTTCATCAAAGCTAAACTATTAACTACTGCCAAGCACATGCAAACTCATCTATACAAGTTCTCGAATAAATATGAACAAATTAAAACTGCAAACGATACGGAAGTATAGGAATGAAAGACATTTTTACAAAATAGACAACGTTTTCGGAAACATTTAATCAACAGTACGGAGGCAAAATTATTTCATTAAACAAAACTGTCATTCAGCAGTTTAATAAAGCCACAGTATTAAATTTAATTTTCAGGGAATCCAACAATAAGCTCCGAAGGGCATAAATTTGGTTAAACTGATTGGCATATTTACTATTTGATGCGGTGCCAACTGGGCTTTCTAGTTTTTTAATTCAGAAAATATGAAACAGTGCATGCTATGCAGCTGCTCATTGCAAATTACAGAACACAGCTTTTAGCTATATGAAAATAAACTAAATTAGGAAATCAGTCAGTGCATAAAATAACATAAAAAGTAGGCGGCACTAGTGCGGCCTAGTGACGCGTTTCTGCCGCCTAGTGGCAAGTGGTTGTGCCGACTTATTGAAAAGATTTCACAAAGTACCAGGTGATCAACGGACTCCATAATTAGAGGAGGCTGTGATTGGTGCTATTTTATGCTGTGTGGTTGGGCACCTTCTCAATTCTGACACTTAAAATTTTTAATTTCAAGCTGCAAGCCTGTGTTGCTAACGTGATGGTAAATATCGCAGCCTGCTCTAATTATAAATTCCGTTGATCACTTTGTATAAGAAACTATTGTACTCGATTTTCGGTGCACACCGACGCAGGGGGGAGGCTCTCGAAAATCAGTTCTTATCAAAACCTGTTTGTTTTTTTGTTATATTCCTTCAACTTGAGATTGCATTTTTTTAATTTTTACAACAGCCGTTTTGCATTTTTTGGTCCACAGTAGCCTTGTTATTTCTTGTTATAAATCGGTTATCAGTATAATTTTCTTTTCGTTTATATTGTAACGAGATGCGTCAGCACACGTGTGGGATCATATTCGTCATCCGCCCAGAAGCTTCCACAGCGGTCGACGATTACTCATACTCGCGCGACTAGTCGAACTTTCTGGAATAGAGTTCTGGAAGGACGAGCTGGGATATATATAAGGCGCGCCCAAACGAACACGGGGCAGTCTAATCCAGCCTACATAAACGGTCGCGAATATTATGAACGTCGGTAAAGTTAATATAAATATACGTGAATAGTTACACATAAACAAACTGTACAAATAAATTAATTAGTGTTGCGGGTTAATATTAGTGTTTTGTATTAGAATTAATATTAGTGTTGTGTTTAGTGTTAAGTTGTTATTTCGTGTTTCTTCGTTGCTTAATAATTTTAATATTTGTTAATAAATAATTCACACAACGAACCGAAGTTTTAAATAAACGTTTTAAAAGCGTTACAATATATTTTGCTATGCAGAATTGTATATGTATTACTTATTTTTATTTTGAATCGACAGTAATTTATCATTTTCCGAATTAACTGAATGGTTAAGGTATTCAAGTTCGAACCCGTATCGGAAACCCGGCGAGCGACCTATGCAATCACTGAAAGTAATTGGGAGCGGAAGCGCAACTGTGTGGAGCAGGAAAGATAGATAATTTGTAAAGGCATTACGCTTACTACATTAATCAGTATGCTTATGAAATACATATATGGGGTATGAAAGTGATTTAGAAGAACTGCCCTTTCCATGGTGCTTACCATACTCACTAGCGGAAGGTTAATACAGACATAAAAAATCAGTTTTCTAAGAACTTTTGTAAATTAAACCTACTGATCTATACTTCAACCAAATGGGGGATTTCTTATTTTAAATTTTTTAACTTTAAACAATCAATTTTCTTTGATTTTTATTATTTGCTCATTTATTTTTGACATTTATTTTGTATATCAGAGAAACATTGCATGCAAAATATAATGGAAAAAAAGCTTTTTCTCGTAAAATAGGGTGTATAATTCGCATGTTGTTATATTCAATAGGGTTTTTATCTTTTTAGTGATGTTCTGATTTAATCTTCATGATAAATAATGAATACTTAAAACAAATTATGAACATTTCTTCGCATCCTCTTTAATGTTCTATATTGGGTATTTTTCAAAAAAGCGCCAGTATTCAATTTATTATTCGTTGATATGCCAACTTGTCCATACGTTTTGAATTTTAACTCTTCCCGGTATGTTTTAATGGTAATACTGCATGAATATTTAACTTAGTTGATTAAGTTCTGTCACGCAACTTGTGCATATTAGTATTTTACATGAATTTCGAATTATATTTAATTTTGAACAACTGACTACAAAATCGATACCAAATATAATTAATAACGTTTATACGATTATAATTATTACGTTAGTCGAGTTATAATAGTAAATACCTTGTAAAACCTAATACTCAAGACTAGCTTAGCCCTTAATCTTGATTTTACCTTGACATTAAAAAAAAGAGTACATATTTTCATAGATAATTTAATTAAAGTGTTTTTTGTATGTTTGGTATTCTTAAACGAGATAATGTTTTTAGGATTAATAAAAGTTCTCTTGCTCTTTTAAATTTGAATTTTAGTGATTACGGTTTTCATACCGCTCAGTTTCAAACTGAACTCCTGCGACTCACTGTCAGGACCATGGAAAGCACACGTTAAAGGCGGGGGACCATCGTCAATACATATTTAAAGCAACATCGCATAACGTTCACTAGACTTATTTACTAATAATCAACACGACAAAGCTTATGAAGATTGGATTGTACTCTGTACAGGCGCTGCATAAAATATTATCGGTTGTACCTGCTGCAAGATATACCATCATGGTTTGCTTAAAATTGTTAATGCTTCAACAATGTCCAATCCTTTTTCCTTTTAATATATTTACCCATCTCTTTGTTTTCTCTTTCTTTTCCCTCTGCGCCGCCTCCTTAATCATTCTCGTTCTTTTTTATTTTTTCTGTTCTTTCGTTCCTTACTTTTCTTCTTCCTTTCTTCGTACAATTATTATTTATTTTCGAAACAACACTTCAGCATTACACTGTTTGCGTTTTGTTCGCTCATAATCAGTTCTCTTCGAAGTATCTGTTTGATGTTGCATCGTAGTGATTCATTTATGTCAAGTAAGGGTTTACTGCAAGAGGCTCTGTAATACTACATACATTAACAGATTTTGCGTAGAATTTATTAAATCGTTTTAAATGAGAAACACGGTGAACAAATAAACGCTTAGAACAAATAAGAATGAATTTGAAACAAGTTTAAATGTTAAAATTAAAATTAAATTGCATAGAAACAGGTGATCTTATATCGTAGTGAACCTAACTATCATGAAGAACCTGACGTTTTGCATTTCAAAGATGGTTGTAATCACAATGATCTCATACCGGCTGCAACCTATTTTCATTTTTTTATTTAGCCCCCACATACCGGTTTTGGGTTGTTTGACTCTGTCGTGAATCGGCACATACTTTACTTCCGCCGTGAATGTTTTTATTTCAAGAATTCTTAGTTTAGTTCTAGACACTGAATCACATCATGTTAACATCTGTTGTTATTTTACACAATATTGGATATCATTGCAGTATAAAGCCTTACAATTAGCCTCTACTTATTCCTAGTTCAAAGTTATAAGATTTCAGAATCAGTATTTTTCTTTCAGTCCCCATCTTTTACTTTCACAATTTATTTATTATTTTCCCTTTTCCTTCTCATCCCCTTTTTAATTTTTTCTCTGTTCGCCTAGCCCTGCATCTTCCTATTTTTTTATATGTTCATTTTTCTCTTTTCTGCCGCTGTCGCTTGCTTTGTGAATACTTTCCTCTTTTCCAACAATTGTTGGGCCATTTCCCAAACAAGCAATATCTTTTACCAACCTATTCTTCCTGTTTACATTGGTAATTTATGTTTAGAACTCTTTGTTACAGACATATTATCTGGCACTAATTTCATTTTATTTAATTTTATTCTCAGCCATGCTGAAGACCGACGATCATCAGCATCTAAACCTTAGTAATTGGCTTTCAACGAAAAAATGAAAGCGGGACCTTAAAAAATTAATTAAAAATAAAAAAGCAACAACCGTGCGAGAAATTCAGGGAGAAGTAACGAAATCCGTATTTGGTTAGCATAAATATAATTTCAATCAAGTCCGATGCTCAACCTCTCTTCCATTCTTTAGAGTTTAGACTAAACTAAAAGCACTTAAATGCAATTTATTATTTAATAGAACATAGAACAACCGAAGAAGTTCTTTTCTATATTTTTACTAAATGTCTCGAGTACACTTTCAATCTTCTCAATTTCTAAATCATAACCATAATAGCTACTTCGCCGTGTTTTAAAGCTGACAACTTTTATAAAAATCTCCATCTTGAAACCGCCGTTACATTACTGAGATATAAATTTACAACAGAGCCTAAATTATTGATTGGTAAAAAAAATCGCAACATGCGTTAGCGTTAGTTTATATACTGTACTCAAGTTTGAAACTTCGAAAAATATAAAGTATGAGATATCATCCTTAATATATTTTTGAAGGCGAACCATCACTTCACTTTATCAGAGTGGTGCTGCGTGCTTCTCATAAAATATTCTGAAGTTGAACACTAGATTTTATTAATATTCTGATGACGTGCACGGAAGGCAGACAAATAATGGGTTAAATCAATGTTCGGAGATAGAGACTTATCTGAAGAGATGACAAACTTACTTTGTAAGTACAACTTAATAGTTCGTGCTTGTAGAAAATCACGCTGCACTCACGTCAGAACCAATTTGCATGGTTCTTTCACTTGAAGTGCCACGATTTACGAAAATTGCTATATTTTCGCAAGTGATTATCCCAAAGCAAGAAAATATCATTGGAAAAGCACCAATTGGCTTGTCAAGTGGTTCTGATTATTACACGAAGGCCGTGTCCTTCGGCAAGATCACAACGTTTCACGAATTCTCGTAATTCCTTTTACTTATAAATTGAATTTCCTTTTTCCTCTCTTTCTGAGTTAATTCGTTTATAACTTACTTCTTTTTAACTAATTCTATAAGGTTTCTTAGGTGACACTTTCATTCTAAGGAGACAACGATCGTACTCTATTTGTTTCCAAACCACTTTTCAATTTGTTTTAAATTCTTAGTAAGTCAGTTCTTGCTTGAATCGTACAGAAAGTGTTATAACTTTATCACTTTTGTATATTTAACACTTACTATCTCATATTATATTTTTAATTTAAATGTAGTTTTCATAATTTACCTATCTACTATTTGTAATTTTCGCATTGTGACTTTTCTGGTCCGCTTGTTATTTACTTTAAAACTATTTCTAGAAATAGTTTGTTTGTATTGATTACTTTGTTTAAAAATTCTAAATAATCTTCTGCATTTCGCCTTTCAGGAAGTATAAAGAGACCAATCAGCCTGTCTCCAAGTATTCCTGCCCATAGATTTAGTGAAAAACGTACCTGGTAGTTTCTTTCGTGAACTGCATGAGGATTTTCATGGGCCCAAACGTGTTCGTTCTGACAGTTAAAGATGCCGTTTCTTGTAAATGTAGCTATGTCCGTCCATAACACATTGCTTATAAACAAAAGATTTCTTCTATCGGCTTCTAACAACCACTCGCAAAAAGTAAATCGATGTGGATGGTCTTCCTGCGATAAATTCTGAACTCTTGTTCTGTGGTAAGGATACAGTCCATCTTCTTTTAAAATTCTATGTACACGAGTTTTAGAAGCACCCAAATTTCTAGAAATACTTCGTATACTAGTTTCTGGATTTTCAGCTAGTATTTGTAAAACGTTTTCCTCTAAGTTGGGTTCCCTTATTCTTGGTCGACCTCCGTTCATATCATGAGCTGGAATAATGGTTTCAGTTTCTCTTAGTCTTCGATATGCAGATCTTATCACAGTATGAGAGGGGTGCCTTCTGTTGGAAAAATGTGTGGCGTACATCCTTACAGCTTCATTAAAATTACCTTGACAGTTTCCTAAAACCCATATATCATGTCTGCTTAGGTATATAAGTATATGCCGCGTACTCCATGGTACAAAGACAAATTATGGTTGAAGCAAATCAAACGTAAGTGAAATTATGTCAGGTCATCAAAATATGCATTGTTGTCATGTTTAACTTTAACAAAATTTCTTATCTTTTAACACCATTTCACAAACGAAATACGAATAGTTAAAACAAATTATAGTCAATACTTTTTATTTTAAATCTATTTTCTATTGATAAAATATGCGTTTTCTTTATAGTTCCTTATAATTTTCTATTGGAGATAACAACTTTAACCACACTGTACAAGAAAACTAAGCTGCGCAAGATAATTTTTTTGCAGTTTTATGTTCATCTTTCATGATAGAAAAAGGTTACCTGAAGCTTTAGTAGAAGTTTCGGGACATCCTGTGTAAACTCAAGCGAGAGAATATTCATCATTATCCATTCCTAAATAATTCCAGGCCACTCATCATTCGAAATGATTTTATCTTCCTAAATATAAAGTTATCAAAATTGTTAAGAAAGTAAATCATTAAAGTTAAAGCAAAAGCATTTTCTTGCAAGAATCAATTTTTCTACATAACATAAATAATGAATTAATTAATTGATAACGCCTTAGAATAATGCTAACAATAAATTCATCTATCAGTTTAACAGTACCAGAATATACAATATACCTTGCAACATATACATGCGCTAAAAAGTAACAGCCACTTCTGACTAAAATTATTTATGATTACAACGTATTTAACCAAAACAAATTCATAAATAAATCTAATCCAGAGTATTGCAGTAACCACAAAGAAAAGTACCATGAGATCGAAAAAAAGATGATTCTGAGCAGGCCTTGACTAGTACAACACGATTGGCAAGACTGATTTCAAAATGTGGCAGTAGCTTAGAGGTTAATAAATGTCAAATAAATTAAAACACAAAACAGTATTTATTTAGGGAACAAACTGAAAACGATGATGAATACATGTAAGAGTAGGTGTTCAAAATGTGATCCTTCACTAGTATTACAACGATAAACTTAAATAATTCTGGAAACCAGATTGCAAGACTGACTTACATTTGAAATGTCACTGTCACATTATAATTCATAGGCATTCTAGAACCAGTGTTACCAATCGCGTTCTACTAGTCAAGGCCTGCTCAGAATCATCTTTTTTTCGATCTCATGGTATTTATTTAATGTACATCAATCACAAAACTAATAACGTTTATGACACAGTTGCTGTGTTTTATTTTTGTTGTTGACATTTACACAAAAACTTAAGTCACTAATGATGGTTAACACTTGGTGAAATTACTTAGACTAAGCAAATACTAAAGAAGCAAACACTCGTTACACAGTGACGAAAATGAGAATAAAATTGACTTGACTTTGAAATTATAAATTGCTTCATCAATTAATCATCTTTATCAATCAATATTCAACGATAATTGTCACTATCCTACCTCAAAAAGAATGTAGCTAAAGAACTAAGTGCAGTGAATATGATGTAATCAATATCTACTTACATTGTGTGAAATATTCTTCAGAAAATCTATTCGTTTTGACAAATGCGAGCTTATATACCGGGTGTCAACGAAACCTGGGGCACCCCCATAAGCTTTTTATTTTTCAGGATATCAAAATGAAATTTGGTATATGTAATATACTCTTTAAATGGCATTTGATAACATAGGAAACAAGTTTCTGTCACTTCTGGTTTCGCCGGAATTGACAACAACTTTGTTATTTTAAATGGAACACCCTGTATATTTATACATTTTTGGAACCTCCATTCAATTTTACGTACGGTAGTATCAAGTTCGAAACATTTTGATGACAAAGTAAATTTTCGCAGAAATTAATCTAGAGTGGCATTGGTAACGCCAAAGGAAAGTCAACACTCGAGACAAATTGTTTTAGAACTTTAACTATTTTAGTTGCTGTATTAGAATGATCTAAAGTTGGCAAAAATGCTTTTTCGAGAATAACTCTATTTTTTCAAATGGCACTAGGGTGGGACACTAGTATATTAAAAACGAACGTTTTTCAAGGATTTTATTGATACCCATAACGGGGGATTAATATGAAAATTTAATTTGGAATAACACTTTCCGTTAAAAAAAAAACGTATTTTAGACACTTTAATGTAGACACTGGGTTTCAAAACAAGTGAAACAAATGAAATTCACAAAAATAGTGATGGACTTGCTACAGTTGAAGTGCTAAAATAATTTGTTTTGAGTGTCGTAGCACTCGACTTCCATTTTACGCAGGTCATGGCATCCTAGATTAACAAATAAACTCTTCTGCAAGTATTTACTTTGTCATCAAAATGTTTCAAACTTGATATAGCATACGTAGTATGAAATGGAAATTCCAAAAATGTATATATATACAGGGTGTTTCATTTAAAATAACAAAGTTGATGCCAATTCCGGCAAAACCGGAAGTGACAGAAACTTGTTTCGTATGTCAACAAATGCCACTTAAAGAGTATATTACATATACCAAATTTCATTTTTATATCTTAAAAAACAAAGAACTTATGGGGGTGCCCCAGGTTTCGTTGACACCCCGTATATTTTTCTAGATTAATCTAGCCAATTGAAATGACATCATCACAAAGATTTTAGAGTTTAACTTTAGAACTTAACTAGAAACGCAATTGAGCACAAAAGTATATTAAATTTATTTTAAGTTTAGTTTCTTAGGATGTTATAGCTAAAACCGAACCTTAGCAAGATTGTAAGTCCGGTCGCACGATCAACAGTCCTGATTCAAGTTTTTTATTGATTTTGTTTAAACTATGAAATAAATGTTAAATAATATTGTTCGCCAAAACCTTACACATTTCTTGGTTTCTGTTCATCTCCTGCTTGAACCCTCCCTGCTACACTTCTTTCAGCTTTAAGAGGGATAGCGGGATACAATTTACCAGTATAAAACCTACCCATTTCTATAAGAGTGAACTTTAAACCTAATTTAAACTAACCTCTCAGAGACACAGGGTAGAAATTATACAGCAAATTTAAGAATGAAACCTGCTAAAAACAACCAACAAGTTGCGGCCCGATTGTCTTGTTAAGCCACCTTTTATCACGTTGGACACAGGTACGGTCTATCTATTGCGAATAACCGAAGCGATTAGACAACGCGTTTAAACGCTCAAGTTGCTCGAATGCATTTTGCTTGCATCTAATGCATCTGGTCTATCATCTATCTACAAGTCGCAACAAATCGAATTGAGGCGACGCGATATCAAATCGAGTTGACTTCAAGGCAAATTAGGTAAGCGTTTTACTAGTCGCTGCGATTTTTGTTAGTTGTTTGCTTCTTTGCATGGATTCTGTAAGAAAAATGGCACAACACAAAAGGAAAGAGATTCCATAGAAGAAGAGGAAACGTTAATTAATACAGTTCAAAAGCACCCGTCACTGTATGATGCAAGTTATAAATTGTATAAAATTCAGAATGTGAGGGACAATGTATTTTATTAATCTTACTTTGATGTTCTGATTTTGGCAAACTTAATAATAACGTCTCATCTTCATCTTTTTCTTGTAATAAGATATTTGCTAGTACACACATAGCACTTTTATAACCAGCCATTGTCAGTTAAAGAGTAAAAACGCAACTTAATTTCGTTACCAGATAGACCACACGACAGCGACTAATCGGCACGTTTTTCTGCATCGTCTAACCACTACGATTACTCGTAATATATAGACCGTTACAAGAAAAGGATAGATACTTAAAACCATAAAATTATTGATGTTCACAGCATGTTGACTTCAGCGGAATCCTATGATTCAGTCGATAGAAATAAGCTATACAGTCCTGCTGAACTGAAATATCAACCAAACTAATACAATCCATTAAAACAATAATGAAAGGTACTGCAACATGTGTACATATATAAAGTAACCTAACTAATACATTCAAAATATCGCGAGGTTTGAAACAAGTAAATGGGCTAGCCCACACACTATTCAATCTTCCTTTCGAGTGTAAATTAAGATAAATAGATGTTGGAAGAGCAAATCTGTTAACCAACAAACCAGTTTAACTAGCTTCATATGCAGATGATATTAATATTATGAATCAAACAGAAGCAGCAACATACTCACAGTTTAAAATAAATATCTGAATTATTGGTTTGGACGTCAACGTGGAAAAACCAAAACATTACGCAATCCAGATCAAGCAGACGTGCTGGAAGCATCGTTAACAAAGATGCGGTAGAAAAAATGAGCCAATTTACCTATCTATGGATACAGCTAATCAGATATGGAACTGAAGGCCGCATACTACACACAAGAATAGTGCTGGCCAATGACTCATATTTTACACTTTCTCATATACTACTATCAAAAAATATTCATCGTAATATCAAAATAAGGGTGCAAAACCATAAATCAACCCATCCTGGTATACAATAGCGAAATATGGAAGATAACAGAAAAAACGACGAACAAGATAAACTCTTTGAAAGAAAAAATCTAAAATTAATATTGGCACCCATAAATGAAAGTGGTATCTAAAGATCGAGGTACAGCCATGTCTCAAAGAAAAGCTAGTTGCAGAGTTTATGCAGTTGCAAAGGCTGCAATGAGTGGGTCATATTGAAGTAAAAATATTTTAAACATTTTTAGATGTTTAATATTAAAACTTAGTAGTTCGTTTAATGCTGTAGGGGAGAAGCCTCCCATGAGTTAGATCACTTGCCTACAAATTTGTGCTTCAAAAAAAAGTTCTTTCTAACTTACTAGAGAACCCGTTGTGCCTCGCGTTTTATTTAGTCAG
This sequence comes from Melanotus villosus, assembly GCA_963082815.1. Classification (NCBI taxonomy): domain Eukaryota; kingdom Metazoa; phylum Arthropoda; class Insecta; order Coleoptera; family Elateridae; genus Melanotus; species Melanotus villosus. The sequence continues at coordinate 19,909,050 of OY720427.1, forward strand.
AACTGTGAAAGCTTGTTCTAGTGTATTAAAGAGCCCTTCTAACCCAGTACCACCCAGAACATCTGTCTCTTCCGGTACAGCGTAACAAAATTGTTAGTTAATAGAGTCCAAATCCTCCAACAATCACAGCTTAATCATGAAGCTTTCTTGGGATTTTAAAAAATCCGTCGGGGCGGCTTAACCGTTATAGACAACCCAAGCTTTTCTTCAAATTAAAAATGCATACATTTCCATATAAGTAGAACAGTGCTAGTTCTAAATCGGCATTGATAGGCACCAGCCCCTGTCCCTTGAAACCATTTGTATACCCACTGTACTGTTAAGCCCCTTTTGTAGTGTTCATATCCCTCCAATAGTATGGAAAACTTTTTCCAATACTTTTAACCCATGTTCGAATCTCTAACAAAGTAACTATCTCACTCTGGCCATAACTGGATATTCCTACTTCCCCATAGCTACTTCGCCATACCCTGTGGAAGTCTTACGCAGTTTCAGCTTATACAAATAGGAAGTATATGGCAATTTGACGTAGTACAGCAGCAGTAATGAGAACATAGGCCCGTAGTTTGAGTTCTAGTTGGCTTAGTCGCAATATTATCATCTACCAACTCAGACCATCATATCAAAGGCGCAAACAAAATTACAAATCCAACCATGGTTCTGTATATCCATTTCGGCTATTTCAAAAGAAAGCCCCAGATATTACCTGCGACGGTTTTACATACCCAAATAGACCGTCTTGACTTTATTTATTATATGATACTTCCAACTTCTGGACTGAAAATATTCATTACATTCATTGCACTAACCGCAATAAAATTATATAAATATCATTCTTTGAGAACCCAGGCGCTAACCATCAGCTTTTACACTGAAGAGAGAGAATAATAATTACAGTTAGGTTAGGTTTAAGATTCACCGCGTTTAGCGGTTTAACTTTTCCAATAAATAATGTCAAGTTAGAAATGTCAGCCTCATAAGGGCATTCGTTTCCCTCTTTGAGGATAGAAACGAGGTGAAAGTAATTATTAAGAGTAGCGGTTTTTTTGTGGGCATTTCGCTACCAACTACTAAAAATTAAAACTTAAGCAAGTTAAAATAACTACTAAATCCAATGTAACGTTGCTAAAACAACTCCCCGTCTTCAGTGTGCATCAATAAATAAAAATATCAAGATACTCCAGATATTTGAGAATAGCCAGTGAAATAAATATTCACTCGCAATCGATTCACGGCCCCGGATTCGTAATGTTAAAAATAAACATCCAGCAGTTCGATACATTACTATCCAGGTACATCAATCGGTTCACGAGAATCATAAGTGCTTTCCCCATTAAGATTTGCAACCCTGCTAAGTTTACATAAACAACTTGAAGGTAATCGCAGTACATGAAAGTAATGTTGATTTCACCACTTCCATTATAGCAAAAGGAAAACTGTTCATATTTACTTATTACTTTTTCTGGTAATTTTATTCTGCTATAGGTATTATGTCAAAATGGAGTAAGCTGAAGCCTTTGTAATTTTCATAAACCTTACTCCCATGGAACGTATTATTTAGGAATTACAAAAATTTCGGTAAAGAGAGTGTGACAATTACAAGCTTTCAGTATTCGAAATAGATATACGAAACTTGAAACTGAAAAAGTGAAAAACTGGAGTTCGTAGAACCTGAATTGTATAAATATTTTTCCTCTTTTATTTTATAGGCCAATGGTCTGTTATTATACATACAGTGTGTCCCCGGATGGAGTTGACAATAGGTATGATGGACCAAAAATTTTCGAATTGGATTTTCATATTTTGGGATTAATCCCTGCTCGGTCTGAAACTTATTTTTAGTTTACTTTCGATTTTTTTTAATCAAGTAGGCCTTTACAGTTGAGCAAAAACTCATTTCGTTTCAGGTAAAGTACATTTTCCTTTCACAGTACGCCAATGTGTTACTAAGAAAAGTTGTTCAGAATGAAAAGTTATGGCGTTATGCAAATTTTCAGAACGATCGGCCTACTTTGATAATAGAAATTGACAATAGGAGAAAAATCTTTATTATTAATTACGATTACATGAAAAATCTTAGAACAGAAAGCAGGGTGAATACAAATTTTCAAATTCAAATTCAAATTTTTACAGTTATTCTATGTAGCTACCTAAATAATAAAGATTTTTCTCCTATTGTCAATTTCTATTATCAAAGTAGGCCGATCGTTCTGAAAATTTGCATAACGCCATAACTTTTCATTCTGAACAACTTTTCTTAATAACACATTGGCGTACTGTGAACGGAAAATGTACTTTACCTGAAACGAAATTGATAAATAATGAATTTTATCAAAGTAGGCCGATCGTTCTGAAAATTTGCATAACCCCATAACTTTTCATTCTGAACAACGTTTCTTAGTAACACATTGGCGTACTGTGAACGGAAAAGGTACTTTACCTGAAACAAAAAGAGTTTTTGCTCAACTGTAAAGGCCTACTTGATTTAAAAAAATCGAAAGTAAACTAAAAATAAGTTTCAGACCGAGCAGGGATTAATCCCAAAATATGAAAATCCAATTCGAACATTTTTGGCCCATCATACCTATTGTCAACTCCATCCGGGGACACACTGTATACAGGGTGTCCCAACCATCTGGGATTTTTCGATAACGTCTTTATTATTATAGTTATGTCAAAATATTATTAAGAAAAGTTGTAGGGTTTGATGTTCTACATATTCTAAAATTATTGTCATATATACAGGGTGTTTCGTAAACATGTGACGATATCAAGTTGTGTTTTTTTAAATGGAACACCCCAAATTTTTTTACATATTTGGATTCTCCCTTCAATGGCGATTACAACGATATAACATTATATGGGTCTATTGTTAATAGTTCCGTAGTTATTCATTTGTTTGTGATAAAAATAACCTCACTTTGAACGAATATAACACCGTAATTACGCCAAAATTTTAACTACTTTTTGGGGTACAATTTTTTGGATCTATTTTCAATAAAACTGCGAGGACTAAGAGGCTCTAGGTATTTTCAATATACAGGGTGATCGAAAAACGCGAACCTCAAGATTTCTTGAAAATTTTAAATAGAACGCCCCATATGCGATTATGTCATTAAATAGCCGCTTTTCTAAGCTTTCAGAAAATATCATATTTGTTGGGTCCATGTTTAATCGTTACGAAGTTATGTTAGTTCCTTTGTCATATTAGGTATTCCTACGCGAACTCTGCAGTCAATTTAATGAGCGATTGCACCAACTGCTGATTGTTTTTATCGTTGGTTGTTTTGAACAAAATCGCATCGAATTTTGTTTACAAATACTTTTGCTGCCGTAAATACGTCACATTTGATGCGATTTTGTTTAAACAACCAACAGTTGAATATTATCGACAATTGGTGCATTCAGCCATAGGAATGCTTAGAAAACAATTGCATTTAACAACTACAAAACAATTGCTAGAATATTTGTCAACAAAAACAACGGCTTCTGCGCTTCTGTCACATTTTTTGTAGGGTTTGATAGAAAAGCATAGAGATAATGATTTTCTCGAAAGAAGAGTCAATAAATATGATTTATATATTGGGTGAATGTAATCGAAATAGTTTATTAGCCAGTCGCGTATATGCAGCACGCTGAATAGCGAATAGTGAATACTGAAGTGATTGGTCCATACTTTTTTAATGAACCATTGACCGGGGAGAGATACTTGAATTTTTTACAAGACGGGCTTCCTGAGTTATTAGAAGATGTTGACCTTCGAACTCGCCATTTAATATGGTTCCAGGATGATGCGGCTACACCCCATAATTATTAGAGGGTACGAGAATTTTTAAACAACTGGGAGCGCAAAGGTGCATCAGTTGGAATGGTCCCCTACCATGGTCCGCGCGTTCTCCCGATTTAAGTCCAATAGTCCAATAGTTCTTTTTGTGGCTCCATAAAAATGACCAAGTTTACCAGGAACCACCAACTACAATAAAACATATGAAAAATCGGATAAGAAGAGCATTTGCTGGTATGAATATCCAAACCCTACGCCATGTTCAGTTGACATTACTAAGACGTTTACGTCTATGCATTGAAACAGAAAGGAGAGTTTTTGAACACCTGATGTAACGATAATTAATTATTTTTGTAACAATGAATTTTTTTGAAAAACTTATTGTTGCAGTCTGTTTCCTGTTTTTTTTTCAAATCTTTTTTAGTTAATGTTCGTTAGTTTCTTAGTAAATTGTTTTCTATTTTATAAATAATAGTTTCATATCGCATTAAGATTTTGGTTATTTACTAATTACTAATTCATGACTTCTAGGCTTTTCTATCAAACTCTACAAAAACTGTGACATAAGCGTAGAAGTCGTTGTTTTGGTTGACAAATATTCTAGCAATTGTTTTCGTAGTTGTTAAATGCAATTGTTTCCTAAGCACTCCTATGGCTGAATGCACCAATCGCCGATAATATTCAACAAAATCGCATCAAACGTAACGTATTTACGGCAGCAAAAGTATTTGTAAACAAAATTAGATGCGATTTTGTTCAAAACAACCAACGATAAAAACAATCAGCAGTTGGTGCAATCGCTCATTAAATTGACTGCAGAGTTCGCGTAGGAATACCTAATATGACAAAGGAACTAACATAACTTCGTAACGATTAAACATGGACCCAACAAATATGGTATTTTCTGAAAGCTTAGAAAAGCGGCTATTTAATGACATAATCGCATATGGGGCGTTCTATTTAAAATTTTCATGAAATCTTGAGGTTCGCGTTTTTCGATCACCCTGTATATTGAAAATACTTAGAGCCTCTTAGTCCTCGCTGTTCTATTGAAAATAAATCCAAAAAATTGTACCCTGAAAAGTAGTTAAAATTTCGGCGTAATTACGGTGTTATATTCGTTCAAAGTGAGGTTATTTTTATCACAAACAAATGAATAACTACGGAACTATTAACAATAGACCTATATAATGCTATATTGTTGCAATCGCCATTGAAGGGAGAATCCAAATATGTAAAAAAATTTGGGGTGTTCCATTTAAAAAAACACAACTTGATATCGTCACATGTTTACGAAACACCCTGTATATATGAAAATAATTTTAGAATATGTAGAACATCAAACCCTACAACTTTTCTTAATAGTATTTTGACATAACTATAATAATAAAGACGTTATAGAAAAATCCCAGATGGTTGGGACACCCTGTATGTAGGACGGTGGCGGACGGGGAACCGGTTGGTTGCGGTTCCCATCTTACTCTAATTATTCTTATAATGGCGTATTCATATTTACTAAAGCATATTCGATCAACTTCCACCAAGGTTAGATTAATGCGTAGCCTCGACCAGGTCTCGTGAACACCCAAAGCTTGATACACACATAAATGCTCACATCACCCAGGCAATCATATAACACAGATAGCAGCGATACATGAAAACAAAACATGCACACATTTCTACATTTAGCAGTATAGGTTCGATTAGTGTTACTTACAGGGGGGAGGGATTCCCCCTGTGGAATCCCACGTTGCATCTAGTAGAATAACCCTCTGGGATGTTGAGAAGTGAGGATGATGACGATGGGTACCTTCAGCTACTTATGAACCCGAAACCGGAACTACGCGCGCGCGTCAACCATGGCTGAACATAATCGACAATGGGAAATCCACCCATGTCACTGCTCCACCCAACCTAGGTGACCCCAAACCATAGGCAGCCGGAGGAACAGGACAATTGTGGAGACGGGCCTACCTTGCCACCCCGCGGCACACATGCGGGCGTCACTGGCTGCGCGATTACAGCCAGGTCAAGGGCTTTATGCACAACTTAAGCCTAGTTGTGGAAAGCCCAGGAACATAACTAGTTATCTCAGGTCCAGGAGCCTCATGCTCCAATAAACAATAACGAGCCTCATGCTCAATAACGTACGTATCTACTAACGTACTGTGCCCGGCAAACGGTTTGCCAAAAACAACAACAACAAGCCTCACTGCTTGTCAACATAAATATCAAATACAGCTGTTCATATCGACCTCCTCTCATCGGACATACAATCTCATATATTCAACAATATCAAGTACTGGCCATGCATACAATTACATAATAATTACCGACCAGCTTCTCATCTTTACATTACTAGTTATACAGATATGCGTCTTCAATCAATGCACTACTATTTCACATTATACACAAAAACACTTGGTCTTTTAATTATCATATGTGCAAGCTAAAGTGTTCCGAGACCGACTACCTAACCTACCCCTCAAGCTCCGAGGATCGGAGCTTTCAACCATAACTAATTGCCCTACTTTTAAAAATCCTAACTGGGATTATGTTTTAGAATGTGTCGTTTAAGAAGAAACGGTCTTTGTTTATAGAAATTGGACGCTTACGTCATCGCCATCAAAAATTACGTACAACATATATAACGTAGAAGGCTAGCAGCTCTTTTAACAAATATATTGAGCAGTAGGCTAAGCTAAATCATGTAAAAGGGGAAGCTCCACCCCTAATATTACGGATTAACGGTTACCAAAGCTATTAGCATGACAAATGACAACCGACTTAATGTACCCTCCCAAGCACGATGGAACGTAGAACCTTCTATAAATTCAGTCGCGAACTTTGTCAGTATCAAGAATCGAACCCTGAATGTCTGCATAACAGACCGAGCAGGTCTTTTTACACGTGGCTATCCTCGCCTAAATCCAGACGTGAAAATCACATTTGTGAATCTAAATTTCAAATTAGCTCTTCACGCAAGAATTTAAAATTAAACTACATAAATCTAGATTTCAGATTTTAAAAGCCAACCGAATTCGGGATTTCGAACCCAACATCTCTTAAAAATTCAAGACAATGGTTAGGTACGTTTCTAAAGCCTATTTAACCTATTTAACATTCAGTTGACATTAGAAGCAGGTATCCCAGATTAAAAATTTTCCTCTAAGACGGTTAAATAGGTTTAACTGTTAATGTTCAATTAATCGTTTCAGATTGACGATTTTAGCCGAATTTGAAATTGTATTCTGAATTCTAAGTCTACCGTGCAATGATCAGGCTTTGTATTCAAAATTTAGATTGTAATGCAAATTTAGATCGAACATTCAAATATTATTTGGATTTAATCTCAAAACTGAGAACCGAATTCACGTTCTTACTTTAGATTTTCACAAAAATTGAAAACTTAACCCCTACTGTTATTTTCTGTAAACCATTAGTTACTAGTGATTTCGAAATATTTGCGCATCATCAAGTATACCGAATCCACTATTGTTATCTAGTACAAAACAGAAACTAAACATAATAAGATGCTAAAAACATTTCGAAAATGAGAGATCAAAGATGACCCCATCTACTGTTAACGCTCAACACAGTAGAACCGTGAAACCAATACTAACCGCGAAAATTATTACCTAGTTTACTATTGCCTGGAGATTCAAAATTCTACAACCTCCGATTTCAAAACTTGAAATTTGAATCTAATTTTAAAATACAAAATTTAAATTTAATTTCAAGATATAAAATTTAAACCGATTTCCGAATCTCAGAACTCGCAAAAGCTCGTGAATCTCAAAACTCAAATCCAAATTTGAGATTATACAACTTGCTTTGGCAGTTTTCGAATTTTACTTTAAAATTTCTACGATTAAATTCGAATTAGAGTTTCATTGACATTTAGAGATTAATTTTTTGAGGATTTCCTTTGCTGAAATATTTTTACTAATACTGATATCTAGAAAATTCTACCAGTTTCTCTTAAATTGCAATCTATAAAAAAACTTTAATCCTAAAATTTACAGTTCCAACTTCTATTGTTCGCAACAAAAACTATCTCCAAGATACTAAAAATACCTAATGGAACGTTCATGTGAGCTTAGATTTTTGAAAAGATGTTAGATGAGTCTCAAAACTTCACAAATGCCCAACAAATTTTATAAAAGCATATTTCCCATGCTAAACTTTCAGAATCCTGACAATTCCACTATAATTGCGTCTTCCTGCACAAGGCTCTTCTTATGTTGAAGCCGATAGATATAATTTTTCTAACTTTGTAGATTGCTTGAAGAACGAATGCAATAAACGGAAAACTGGAGAGTGTTAGAAAACCCTTAAAGTCAAGAAAAAACCACAATTCTAAGAAAATCCTAATAATATATGAACTTGTGTAACCAGAAAAGAAATTTTAAAAGTGAAAAAATTACCAAGAAGGAGCATTAAATAACATAGTTATTCTAAAATTATGCAAATATAACGGGCACGCTGTGAAAACAAGACAGAAAGTCAGAAAATTGTGGAAATGGTTTCCTTACGACTTTAGAAAACTACCCCTACAAACAAATGGTGCTCCATTTTGAATTCTTAATGTACAAATTGAATTATGGTATTTCAGGCGAAGTGTTTTAAAAGTCCTTTTGTGTTTATAAGATTTTTTTTCTTTTTGCTCTTTCCATTGCTTAGCTAAATTGTACGTTATTAACACAGATATAATAAGAAGGAATTGGCTACTGCAAAAATTACGAGAAGGTATGTTATGAACAAAAAATACAAAGACATCTAAAAAGTAAACGAGAAGGCCAAAACATTATTTTTCTCTTAATTTAAGAATTCCATTGAATTCAAATAACCATTTACTTTATTTATTCTTAGGTTATCGGTAAGTCAGAATAGAATCGAAATTGCTTGAATTTATTTTACTTCTTCTTTCCAAAACCAACAAAATTTCTAAACTGCCATCAAAACTGATTATTATAAAAAAGTCCCAAGAGTAGGACTTAAAACTACGTTATGAAAACATCATGCCACATACAAATTGTCAAAAGAAACTAACACAGCGTAAACTATTAAGTTTTAATTAACTCGTTTAAATTAATAACTTCTCTGTGTTAACAAACAAGAAAATAGAATTTAATAGTATTCGCCGAACAATCAATAAGTTCCCAAAAACAGTTTGCTGGACTAAAATAACCTTGTAAAGAAATCACTTAGTCTTCTAATTTTTTAATCTTCTTTTCGGATTCGCTACTGTTTATAAAACAAACTCTCTTAATGATATAAATAAAACCGAAAAACATCTTCAAAAATTCGTGGAACCTGATAATGATAACATTTCTGTTAAACGAAAGTGTAATGTATAACCAACGAATTTTACGTTTTCGTGATATTTTTAGAAGAAATATTCTGTTAAACAACTTTACAGTCTATATATACAACTTTCGATCACTGTTTTAGCTAATGGAACATAACTCGCATCTGTAAAATCCGCAAAATCGTATAAATATTCGCGGAATATTCCAGTAAAAGAAAAACGTCAAAATATTTTCGCCAAATATTAAATTTAAAAATACAGACTTGATTTACTTGATTGCTTCAATTTTGTGAAAATGAAATATGAGGTCGGAGTCGTGACCTTAAGTTCCGCAATTTAAAGTGCGATATTCTTTTCATACGCTTCTCCCCAAATTAAATTAGGTTAAAAGTGCATAATAGTTGTATTTACTAAACCCAAAAATAACAGCGCTTTTGTTTTCCTAACTGCTTCCTATTCTATTATTTTCAACATGAAAGTAAAGGTATTCTAGTATCTCCATTCCCATTAACTACCTATTATGTAACATAATACGTAATGTATTATTACGCATTAATTAAGGAACACCGGCCTATAACAAAGAAACGTAATTCAACGTGTCTGCGATGATAAGGACAATGCCATCTGCCTTTTGTTACCTGATAAGGGTCATTAAAATCAAAATCTCCTCTGTTTACTATAAACATTAACTAAATCTAAACGCATAAATTTAATTTTACGTTTAGAGTTTTGTGATTGCATTGTGTCCCTTTTTGGAAAACCACAAAAATTATCCTAAAATGTATTAAATTTTACTTTTGATCCTTGTTTTTAAATAGAGGTTTTAAATATTTATTTAGTTTCTAATATTTGATCCTAGGTTGTTTGAAATAATGTTTAACATTCAGGCTGTCGCGTGCAGTCCATGGAAGCGATGGAAGCTTCCCTTGCCTTCATAAGGCAAAACAATATAATTTACTTATTAATTTTATTTTTGCTTCAGGCTTCAGCAGCATGTTAAAATTATTTATTTCATTTTTCGCTTTATCGCTTTTAATATAATGCGAATACTCATTGTAAATTAGCGCATTTTGTGATCCGGCATTCAACGCTGACCGTGTACCGTTCGTAGTTTAACGGCAAACATCGACTCGAACGACGAAAATTACCTAGAAAAGCGCCGAAATAATTCGCTTCAGTTCCCGTATTTTTAACGCAGCTGCGCTGTTGTAATTTCGCCTACGTGACTTTAGCTGCAGGAGAAGCGGCCATGCGCGCCGACTATGTGGGGGCAGCGGGGCACGTGCCCCCATTGAATTGCCTTTGTTTCAGAAATAAATACAATACAAACACATATTTCAATATTGATATTGTAGGTATCTAAATCTTTTTAAGTATTTTTCGCGCCGCTAGTCTGACCAACGGTTTGACGAGCCGAGTTAGGTACGAGTTTCATTTTGTGCAGAATATCGAAATATGCCTTACAACGCTACATGTATGATGTAGCACTTAGCAGCGTGGCAGCGTCCACCACCGAATTAAATAAGTACATATTATTTGGTATGATAACCTTTATCTTAACTTAACCAAGATTTCAGATACGTTTTAAGTTATTTTTTTAATGCAGGAATAATATAATTTTGGTGTTCCACTGTTAAAAAATATTAGAGCGCTTGACCTTGAAAATTTCAAAATATTATACTTATACTGGGGGGTACTCCGGTGCCAATGGCCCTACGTACGACACTGAGTTGCCGCCTTTTTGTGCCCCCATAGGATTTTTTAAAAGTCGGCACCCATGAGAAGCGCTAGAAGCTGGCGCTTGACGCATATTTGTATTTGTCTTTTAGTGGAGTAACTTTACGTTTATATCTCGCAACCGGTTCAAACTACTCCGATTTGATTTTTTTTAAACGTCTTAAATATAAAATATTAAAGCCCTTATGGGTTAAAATGACGTTCATTGTTTATTCAAAAATTATTAATTTTATACAGGGTGGTCCAAAAGTAATGGGACAAATACCAACAGTAGATTCGTGAAGCCAAAATATTACGTTTTGCCTAAAATTACCTCAGCCAAAAGTTAATATTTAGGAAGATACAAGATGTCAAAAGTTGAAATATTAATCTTAATTTTTTGGCTGTAATTTCAAAAGTTTTCGAAATATTGATATGAAAATTGGGAAAACTACCTTTTTTGCGATTAGGAACAATAATCCGCCCTCAATTTTAACATATATCTTTAGAGAACTTTATTTTTGCTGCACCTAATACCTTTATAGCAAAAATAAGGTTCTTTTAAGAGCTACATTAGAAATTTTGAATAATATTACGCAACAACTGAGAGTTAGGTTTCAGAATTTTAATAAATTCAAATTTGATGAATTATGTAATTTCACCAGCTACAACAAATCTCGTTTTCCAAAGGAAGCTTTTAATACAATAGCCTAAAACTGAATTATGCCAATTTTTTTGACACTGACGCTTTGAATTCACAATTAAATGTTTTTTATGATTCTCAAGAAGTCAATAATCAGAAAACACTATTGAATATGCTACGTTTTCTTCAAGAAACTGGTTTATAAGAGTCTTATAGTGAAGTGTTTAAGTTGTGCCAACTAATTTTAACAATTCCGGCAACAATTCGGTTGAACGTAGCCTTTCTACTTTAAAGTGCATTAAGATCTTCATCAGAAACTCAACAGGTGAAGAAAGACTGTCCAATTTAGCAGTGTTATCCATAGAAAAGGAGTGTATTAAAGACTTATCGCAAAATCCAAGGTTTTATGAATTATGAAAATGTAATTGACAGGTTTGCTCAGGTGAATAGAACTTCATTACAAATAAATCGCTATAAGTAAGTAAATTTTTCTTTGTTTTTTTTTTACTGTTGTGTATATCAAAAGCTGTCACTTTTTGTATAACAGTAAACCAGAAGCGCTTCCCCAAGTAAAAAACTCACTGCACGCCACTGCATTCAGGTCACTTTTTACTCTTACTCACAATATTATCATTTTACGGTTTAAGGGGACCTCTGAATTAAATAATTATCCTGCGTCGTCTTCAGCTAAGCGAGCGAAATAAATAATGTTTAAGAAAAAGACATTTGTGTTCCAACATCAGAAAATCGCATTGGTCACCTATTATTTTTATTATTATTAAATTGGCAAAATGTCAAATCTATAAGATACTACAATATACACAAAACAAAATAAAAACCCATATTTACAAAAATATAACAATCTGCATAAACAATGTATATTAATTGTTCGCTAATTGGTAAAAGAAGATCGAAATATACACCTTGCTCTAGGCTCTTGTTGAGGTTAAGAAAACTTTTAGACTTTAAACGTCGACACAGATACACCGAATTGCACATGTTATTTATGTGTGCTTCTTTTGAAGATTAAAAAAATAATACTTTCAAAATGTAAAGTAAATTTGTGCAAACTAATGATTATGAACGTTGTTTGCCTGCGAATTGAAACTATCGACTCATGCGTTATATACATTGTTATGGTCGTGCTCTTTTAACAGATTTTATTTAAGTTTAATTTATTTATTTTTAAGCCCACATCCAATATTTAAAATTAACCCTTGCTTCGCTCTTTAATTTATTTAATTGTTTGCATTGCTCTCATCTCAGGTCGTTATGTAGGTTCCTTGTTTGTTATTTTTCTAAGTTTATTTTTAACCAAATAAAAAAATTTACTCAAATAATTATAATGCAGATTTTTATTGTCGTTTTTCCCTATCAACCCTGCCTTAAAATTAACTTAACATTATCCTTTAAACTCACTATGTATTCTTGGCTCCCTCTTCTTTTCGAAAAATTTCAATCTTCCCCAAATTCCAAAATTCCAATTTTCCCAAATTACCAAAATTCCAATCTTCCCCTGTTCTTCTTGTCCCCGCTCTAAATTGTCCCCCTTTTTGAATTTCTCCCTCTCGAACTCCTGCTGTTGAATTTCTTCTACTGATCCTCTCCTACTAGACTGCTCTCTCACTTGACTGCTTGAAGCTCAATCTTTATTTTTCGTTTCTTCAAAATTCACCCTCCTTTTACTGGACACTGGTTCCTTTTGATTTAACTTTTATTCAAAATTAACCCTCCTTTTACTGGACACTGGTTCCTTTTGATTTAATTTTTTATTCAAAATTAACCCTCCTTTTACTGGACACTGGTTCCTTTTGATTTCACCTTTTGTAATTGATTAATTATCGAATATTTGCTCTTTTTATGGGAGCAAACCAAATTTGATGTTGCTTCGTCGATTACCAATTTACAACTGACTATTTTATTTGTTTTTTCCGTTTCCTGGATATTTTTATCCCCATTTGTTTTCCACTTTTTAAAATTATTTACAACGTTTCTAATAGTAACTTATTTTACATTTCTATAACTACACATTTAGCTAATTATTACTAACAAACATTATAACAATAACTTATTTACATTTACACATAACTTAAATCTAATCTAGCTATCTTAAAATTATATTACAATTTTTTTTTAATAATTTAAAATCTGCATTACTTATATTTGGCAAAATAATATTTTTCTTTTATAAATTAAACAAACAACTTAACCTTAATTATATACATCCAATTAAATATCATCTCAACATCAACAAGTCCTCCGAGGCGTTATTTATTACTCCTACTTTTTACTTAACAAGAAGATGCCGGGGGGCTAGCGTTGCGCTAGTCCTGGGTTCGAATCTGACAGTCGGCAGGATTTTCCTGCAGTCTGGAAGTCGGTATCGACCCCTTGTGACTATTCGGCGTTGGGCACATAATTAATGACGCTCTTCTCCAAATACAGACCTAAGAGGCAGAGTAACAAGATCCAACACATACACTATACACACGGTGCAGTATGTACTTAGGATCAAACGGCGCACCAATCACGTAACCCGCAGAGTCGGGCTGGGTTGTGCATTGCACGCGTAAAACCTCATACGTTAACGAACCGGCCTCGACACCGAAAGGTATAAGACGTTAACGATAACAAACAAAACTTAACAAAAAAGGTAGTTTAGACATTCAACAAATACATATCAATTCTTAAAAACTTAAAAATGAAACTTATGTCGTATTTTAATTTATAAAGAATTCTTAAAGCTCCCGTTTTTATCAGAAATAAAAAGGAATATTACACTGATCAGTTTTAACAATTAACTCAACTGCTATCTTTCATACTTTAATTTTACCAATTCAGTCACTTAACTAACACAAAACCAAAACGCAACCTCAAAAACAATTAAATCATTTTCTCTTTGACAGACCGTAATGTCTCATTAAATAATTATAACTTCGTCAAATATTTTCAATAATATTCCACAAACCACCAATATTTGAACAAAAATTATCCGAGTAGCTAGCATTTGGCTGATGTGCGGTTATCACATTACCCAACAAAATAAACAAATGTTTCCCAGTCGAAACACGTATGCACGATAAAATTGTATGGTTCCAAATTAATAGCAAATAACGCCTTTATAGCCAGGTATTTTAAGCGCATAAATAGGCTTTAACGTCGTTTAAATTTACAAGGTTCATAAAATTCGTCCAGTTTACTGTTCGATTTGGAAGTGCATTTTATAGAAAAATTAGTTTAAATGGACACGAAATTTGTTTCTTATTCTTTGTAAGTTCAAGTTATTTTTTTTAAGCGATTCGTATAACTAAACCCAATTCCAATACCAAATTATTAAAAATTGCACTGTGTGGCAGTGTGGCTGAACATCACATTTTGCTAATACAGTTTAATATTTCTCTTGACAAATTCCTTTCGGAGAACCAAAGTAATACCCCTGATCACATAACAATCAGATTCGCCAAGTTAATGTAAAATTTGGCAGGCAGTTTTATGATTAGTTTGCCTTCGGTTGCCAGATGGCGCTAGCACTGCACGAGCAGAAGCGACCCTGAAGCTGATTCTAAGCACGTTAGAGTCGCGTCTGCTCGTACTATGGTGGCGCCGCCTTGCAACCGAAGGCAAACTAATCATAAAACTGCCTGCCAAATTTTACATTAACTTGGCGTATCTGATTGTTATGTGATCAGGGATAATAATACTTTTAAAATGATAATTTAATCGAACATTTAAAGCAAACATTAGTGGTGGTTGTCTTCTTCTTTGTGCAGAAAAGAAACTTATGCGAATTCAAAAGTTTTAAAAAGATCGGCAAACGTTTACTAAAGTTTTAACAAGGTAAGTAATGTCCTACGTACAGAATAATTTACCTATGTTGTTTTTCTAAAGAATATTATTTTAAGAATAAGAAAAGAAAATCATACAATTAAAGTATTTTTTATTTTTTTCACTACTATCGTTAGAGGATATCATTATTGACCTTGTTTTCGAGCCAAGAAGATGAATTTCTCTCCTAGTGGTCAATAATTTTGCATTATTGACTACTGGTTAATAATGAAAACAATTGCTATGCACTCAGGTGCCTGTTATAATAGTAATTTGTATCACAAAGCTAGAAACTGCCACTTTGCAAGTGCGAGTACTTGCAAAGCAGTTTCTAGGCGTGTGATACACAATATTTTTTCGGCCGAGAAAAATACGTTAATTATAAAAAAGAATTTTTTTATTCAAATATTTGACGCCAGGGAATTTATTTTTCTGGGGTTGGTATCATCATGCATAAGACGTAATAATTCGAATTTAAATTTAAAAATCCAGTAGCTAGTAACCGTTGATTTTTGACATTTACTGTGCTTGTGTTACAATATTATTAATTTGTAATGTTTAGTTTTTTAATAAAGTTCTTTTTGTTCCTTTAATTCTTACTTGAAAAACCTAATTGAACCTAACCTACAAAATATATTGGCGTGACATGAGAGGGCTGAGACAGTTGGGTTCAGAGCTACCAACCGCATTTAAGAAAAAATCCTAATTTTACTTTCATATGGTTGGAATCATTTCTTACAAACCGACGTCAGTACGTTAGTGTACCGAATGTTGAAAATTTTTCAAATTCGAATTCATTGCAGCTGGCTATGGATGTACCGCAGGGCTCTGTATTGGGCCCTGTACTTTTTATTTTATATATTAACGAAATTGACTCTGCATCTCCGGATGCGTTTTTTACTATGCATGCGGATGACACATCTTTGATTATTTCAAATGAGGATGACGGTGCTCTTGAAGCCATGTGCAATGATGTAACCAAGGGGTTGCTCTGCTGGTTTAGTCAAAATCAATTATATTTAAATCCTGAAAAAACAGTTTGTGTTCGATTTCATGCACGTCAGAGGACTTGCCAATCTCTGGATATTTGTATCAACAGAATGCCCATTAATAATATTGATGAACGTGACAGCGTCAAGTTTCTGGGAGTCCATCTGGATAGTTGTTTAAATTGGAAATCTCATTGTAAATCATTAGTTGCTAAATTATCCTCATTAGCCTTTTTGTTTAGAAATATTAAACATGTTCTAACCATTGAACAATTAATTACTTTGTATTATGCCCAGGTCGACTCCCGGATTCGCTATGGTATTTCTCTGTGGGGCAATTCTGTGGATTCATATCGCAGAAGCGCATCTTACGTATTATTGTGGGGTTGTCAAGCACGCAGTCCTGTAGGCTGGTTTTTCAGGATTTCAAAATTTTATCTTTACCTGCTCTTTTTATCTATGAAATGTGTTTATATGTATTTCATAATAAATCCAAATTTTTACGTATAAAAGATTTACACAGTTATAATACTCGTAATAACCAGGAATTGTGCATTCCTTTTTGTAAATTGCAATTAACTGAGAGGCGAGCAGACTGCTTGGGAATCAAACTGTACAATCACTTACCAGCCGATCTGAAGGCGTCAGAGAGCGAATATAGCTTTAAGAGTAAATTAAAACAACACCTAATAAATAAAACTGTATATTCCCTTTCTGAATATCTACATTGCTAAATGGTTGCAGATTATTGGTATTTTGTTTAAATTTTGATGTTATATGCTTTGACGTGTCCCATACATGTATTATTCATGTCTTTATGTGGAAATAAAGTTGTATTATTATTATTATTGTATTATTCATGACTAGGCATGAAAGAAGCATTTTACAGACGATTTACACGAATGAGAATTGAGTGTTTCTAGACGAAGGCCGGAAAATATATTTTACACAAATGTCAATTGAAATTAACTCCTCCCCTTGTTTTCAAGCAAGGCTATTTGATTTTTGTGGATATTTAGAAATAAATATATGCATCTGTCATTTTAATTTTTATTGATGTAAAAATGATTAATTAAAAGGAATAAAGGTGCTAGGAGTGAAAAAAATAGTATATAAACCACGGTATAGAAGACTCAGCCTCACAACTTATTTCCCTCCATTCTTCGCATTTCGGGAAATAATACTGCTCGGCTGAGAAAAATGTCTTCTCTACCTTGGTACCTATATAATATACTATTATACTATTCTACAACATGGATATACATATTTCTTTTACAATGGGATACTTGAATCTTGAGTTACTTAGTCCAAAGGTTGGATTAAAAAAAAACGTTCCATATATTGTTAGATATCTGAATAGAAAATTCAATTACCTTTCTTTCGGCAAATAATATTTAACAATACATTAATAGTATATTATATACCAAGGTAGAGAAGACATTTTTCTCAGCCGAGCAGTATTATTTCTCGACATGCGAAGCATGGAGGGAAATAAGTTGTTAGGCTGAGAAAAGTCTTCTCTACCGTGGTTTATATACCATTTTTCTCACTACTAGCACCTTTATCTCTTTTAATTACTGATTTTTACATCAATAAAAAATAAAATGACAGATGCGTATATTTATTTCTAAATATCATCAAAAATCAAATAGCCTTGCTTGAAGACAACGGGAGGAGTTAATTTCAATTGACATTAATTTGTGTAATAGTACATTACATCCGAGGTGGGAAATGTTTCATTACAGCCGAGGGCTTATGTATGACCGAGAGGCGAAACCTCGTGGTCAGACACACGCGAGGCTGTGATGAAACTACAACCGAGGTATGTATACTATTTTATTCACAATTATCAATCATTAAATTTTAAATTACTTTTATTAATATTTTTTGACAGCTCTATTATAATTTATTTTAGCCTACTTTAACATATAGATCTATGACAGTGTCGCTAGGCAACCGTACATAAACATTTCCCGCCCGTGGGTGGAAAGTGTTTTCTGTTATTTCCCACCCAAGAGATTGTCATTATAGTTAGGAATGACGTATTTCCCAACCTCTAAAAGGTTAGGAATCGACATATTACTATAATGATTGTGAATAATAGTATATTATATACCAAGGTAGAGAAGACATTTTTCTCAGCCGAACAGCATAAGTTGTGAGGCTGAGAAAAATGTCTTCTCTACCTTGGGGTTTATATACTATTTTTTTCACGACTAGCACCTTTATCCCTTTTAATTAATGATTTTTACATCAATAAAAAATAAAATGATAGATGCATATATTATTTATTTCTAAATATCCACAAAAATCAAATAGCCTTGCTTGAAAACAAGGGGAGGAGTTAATTTCAATTGACATTTTATGTAAAACATATTTATAATAGGCACCTGAGCGCATAGCAATTGTTTCCATTATTAACCTGTAGCCAATAATGAAAAATTATTGACCACTAGAAGAGAAATTTATCTTCTTGGCTCGAAAACAAGGTCAATAATGATATCTTCTAATGCTAGTAGTGAAAAAAATGTTTCCTCAAGGGAATCCTCAAAAATTCAATCTCTAAAAGATTAATACTTATATGGCAAAATGTTTAATAATATGCCACGACCTAAGCAAAGCAAACACACAATTACGTCGCGGGACAACCATACAAAATTACTAATTGTAAATTTTGTTTTTCTAACTTGAATATTTAATTTAAATTACTGGACCCATTTAACGCACCATAATATTAAATCAAAAATAATTAGCTAATTTGTGACCGTATCAATAAATCGCATACACCAATGATGTAATAACTTAGTAAGGTAGGAGATGTCTTGGTAGGGCAACAATATCTACGATTTTTAAACAGAAGTCTAAGATCTTTGGGAAGATCTTCGTTAGGTTTCTTTTTGTTATAGTTACGAATTTCTAAGATTTAAAATATTTTATTCAATTCTGACGTTTTAAACTGACGTTTATTTGTTTCTGGCCTGCCCATAAAAGTAGGTGTTTTATAAACAATCGTTTAAAATTTTTATTCCGTTAGCGATTTAAAATTTTTATTCCGCTAGCGCTTTAAAAATGTCAAATCGCTTTAAAATGTCAAATAAATGCCAAAATTGAATAAACAGTTGTATTACACTTGCGGATTAAAATTAATTTATTAACTCGCGGTATCAACGCGCTTGCGGCTACCGCCGCCCGCGAGGTTAAACGTACCGCTCATTAAACATTAATTTAATCCGCATGTATAATAAATAACTATAAATGCCATTGTTACAAGCAAGAAGTTTAAATTTAATGTTTATTGGCAACTGATTCCCTCACAAAATCTACATTGAAGGTACAGAATATTTCCTTCTGTCGTCAGTGTTAAGTGTTAACTTGTTTTTCATGCATTCATATTCCCAAATTATCGTTCACTCTATTAGGTAGTATTATTCCTCTATAGTTATCGCATTACGTTTTTGTTCATTTCGTATGTGTAAGGGCAACAACATATGCCTTCTTCCATTATATTGCATCTTTTCTTCTTTCTATTAACTTGTGTATTAAATTATTAAATTCTTCATCTCCAGGTGTAACCAAATGTGTCTGTATATTAGATGTCCTTGTTTTTTTAAAACCCTTAATTATTGGTATCATGTTGCTTAATTCAACTACGCCGAAATCGGTCCCAAGTCCGATTAAAAAAGTGGCAAGGAAAACCAACCTTGTTCGACAACCTCTGGGTTCAGCTGGCTCCAGCTGATAGCACCTAGTAAGGGTCTCTACCTAGGGTTACATGTTCTACTGCCTTGTAGAGAGACGTGGAAACGTCAAAGGCTAGGGGAAGGAATCCCCGAAAGAAAATAACCCTGGTCCTCCAGGTTGGGAATTGTGCGGTGAACCAGTTCCGCGCTCCAGTAAAATTTTAAACCTACTAAAAAAACCAACACAAAGCCTCGGAAACAGAATGGAAACAATTTACGACAAGCTGGGACTATTCAGACTATGACGAATAAAACTCCTGAATACTAACAGAGATACTAAAATAATAAAATATAACTTAGATGTTATTATCTTATTATACTGCCAGAAACTAAGAAAAAAGATCACGATTTCGAAACCCTCGCAGAATATTATCATCTATAGTCAGGGGTAGAAAAATCAAATAGAGCACAAGCGGAATATCCATAATTATTGAAACATCATTAAAAAAAATTATTATAACTTTGTATCGGAAAGAATTATTACACTTACAATGAAACTATTCGGAGTTGAAACTTATAATAGGGGTAGGTATATGCTCTAACTGATAATTCAACAATACAACAAAAATACGAGTTCTATGAAGAATTATCATTTATTTTAATTCAATAACCCATCTTGAAGTAATTGTTGCAGGGGACCTGAATGAAAGGACTAAAAGCAGAAAAATGGATGAAGTTATCGGCTAGTTTACAGAAGAAGAGAAAAATGACAATGGTGAAAGATTAATAGAGCTATGCAAACTATACCAATTAAAAGTTACTAATACATTTTCCCACATAAAGACGTCCACCGGTAGACATGGGAAAACCATCTATGGCTCAAAAATTCATTATTGATTATTATGTACTACTAAAACAAAGAATATCTTTTAAGATAAGTATATGACTGTAGGTGCAGGGTAATGCGAGGAGCGAACTGTGGAACAGACCACTATTTTTTAGTTGCAAAAGTAGCATACTCATATATAACTCAGTTAACAAACAAAACGATGTACTTTATATTTACTACAAGATAGCATACGAACACATTATGAAAGAAGGTTGGCAGCAAAACTTATGAATTTTGAAGAAACAAAACCATATTGAGTAAAAACATAAAAAAATTAAAGCGGCTATGCATAAATTAGCTAGCGAGGCGTTAGGAGAATCCAAAGTAAAAAATAACAAGCTACCGGTGTGGCTAACGGAAGAAATTAAAAAATTAGTTCGGGTAACGAAACGATTGTACAATATACTTACTTAAGTGATCGTTCAC
Source organism: Melanotus villosus (assembly GCA_963082815.1). Lineage (NCBI taxonomy): Eukaryota > Metazoa > Arthropoda > Insecta > Coleoptera > Elateridae > Melanotus > Melanotus villosus. Next base: position 19,930,313 of record OY720427.1, read on the forward strand.
CTCAAACATCGAGAATACAAAAAGGAACTCGTGAACCACAAAAAAATAAAATAAGAAAAAAATCAACAATGGGAACAACGTTGTAATCAAATCGACAGTTTTCTTGACGGAGCCCAAACTGCAGAAATATGGCGAACCATAAAAATGAAAGTCAATAATAAGGATAAATTGAAGTAAACGTCATTAACAAACTAGAAGCTATTACAGCTGAAGAAATAAGAAAGTTTAAGAGAAATGAAGAACTGAAGATCTTCTGGTCTTGGGGACATTGCTGTAGAATTAATTACGAATGGTGGAATCATATTAATAGATAACATCAATACCCTTCTGATTAAATGCCTCGAACAACAAAAAATCTGAAAAGAATGGAAAACTTCTTACATCCTATCACTATTTAAAAAGGGAGATTGGAAAGACCCGAACAGGTACAGAGATTTGAGCGTGAATTCTACTTTAAGTAGATTATTTGGAAAAATTTTACAAAAAGAATTAAGGAAAAACGTGGGCCACAACATTTGAGAAGACCAGAGCTGTTTTGCACATGGATGATCATGTGTGGATAGCCTCTCTACTATACAGCAGGTAGTACAAAAAAGATAGCCAAAGAAGAAGAGATGCATACTGCTTTTTTAGATATACAAAATGCATATGACAATATCTCCAGAAATAAATTATAGAACGCCTAGCAAATAACAGGAACCTACCCATACTTAAAAAATAATAATACAAGGATTCTATGAAGACAACATCTCGTACGTAGAAGAAGAAGTCGAATATCCGAGCCAATACAGACTAGTAATTGACTCAGACAAGAATTCAGCTTATCACCACTACTTTTTAATATTTAGATGGGAGTAGCATTAAAAAATGGAAACGACGCTGGAATGGGTGTAGCTATAAATAAACATAATTTATTTACCCTCGGCAAAACTAACAGAAAAATGAATTTAAGTATCTCGGAGTTATTATAGATAAAGACGGATTAGGTTCATGAGAAATTAAACAAAGAATCCGAAAAGTTGTAGAAGCCTTGAATTCATTGTGATGGGGTAACGGTATAACAAAAAAAAAAATGATAGGGCAAGTTATGGTAGAAATTGTTTTGTGCTATGGAAGTGAGTAGGTATGGCCAACGCGAAAACAGAAGGAAAGAAAACGTCCTGCAGTTGAGATGGACTATTTGCGCAGAAGTAGTAGACGCTCGAAAAGGGAAGAAATAACTAACCAAGAGATTAGAAATAGAGTGTCAACCACAGAGACAATAATAGATCGAATACAGAAACGAAGTTTTAAATGGTTCGGCCAGTTATTAAGGATGAAAGACAGAAGATGGCTCAAACCAGAAAAAAAGACAAAAACGTAGAACTCGAAAATCCTGGAATGAGGGTATTAGAATAGCAACGTAGGGCCGTCAGACATTAAGGTTAGGAGTGGGAAGGCAACGATTAACTATATGATTATCTACTGTACTGTGTTTCTTGTGTTTCTTTATCAAATGGTTGCTCGGTCGTTCTTACTTTTCGTAACTTTTTTCTTTAACTGAACAGGTTACTATGCTTTATGTAATAGTTTCCCCGAATTATTCTGCAAATCTGTATATTATTTATTTTCGCCATTTTGATATATTTCCTGGTTTGTCTCTGCAAAATATTATTTATTAATTCCCATTACTATCATTAAATATGGCTCAGGAATATTGTTCTTGCCACTACTTTTTGGCCAATGCGTATTTTGATTCTCAAAACTTATAATTGAACATTTAGTTCGACTTACACAAATCAACAAGACAAAGAAATCGTGAAATGTTCGACTGTAATCATACAAAATAGACGATCGTTGCTATTACTTGCCAGTTTATTTGCATGTTTATTAGATGAGACCTAGGCTTGCAGATGCCTAATATCTCAACACACTACCCCACTCTTAAAAGGAATTTTGGTCGTGCATTGGTACGTGACCTACGGTTTTACCCCGTATTCAAGTGTCAAATGTCTTCCATACTAAAAATATCGCAGACTTCGACCAGGATCGAACTCAAGGTTTACAAAATAACCTTGCTATCCCTACAACACCAAAATCAGCTGTTTGTTTTTGGATACCTAGTCAATTTTAAATCCAACTAGAAATTTTATTCGGAATTCTGGGCCAAGTCTAACATACAATATTTATATTTTATAGTCAAATTCGAACTTTAATTGAAATTAAACTCGATATTGAGGCTGCAAGTTCAGGTTCGCTATTTTCGTTTTGAGTTTTGAAACTCAAAATTTAGGACTAATACGATACGATAGAAAAAAATCTGATCCGAAACTTAACATTAACATCTACGTCTAAATTTAAAATCCGATTTCAAATTTAATAAATTTTTGATTCTTATTCACAAAATCTGGGATATTAGACTTTAGTTCGGGCTGAACCTTACTGGGTAATGTTTTAGTATAATCTGTCACTTTATTTCGCAGGCGCAGAGTTTTCAGGATGCTTATGAGGCTCAGCTTGGAATATCGTTAGTCAAGGGAAATAGTAATGTAAATTTTGGAGGCACCTTAATATGCAAAACAGTTAACCTTAATTATGCAAAAGTGTGTTAGGTACCAAATTTTGCTATTTGCTTTATGGGGACAAGGGCCCCGGTGCCGCCATAGAGTCGGCGTCAATGCTTTCTCTGATATTAGATTCCGTAATTCAATGTCCTTATACTAAAAATTTTACTATTCGTGTAGTTTAGGGAACATTTTCAGCTTATATTTTTGGAAAGTCGACTAACCTTGTAAAGCCATAACTACAGGGTTTGTCAAAAAGTACGGATCATATGGGACTTTTTTTATTAAAGTATTTATTAATAAAATCAATGCGGCGTTGGTTTGTACTTGTCTAAGGACTAAAAAAAGTGCACGCAGATTTGATCAAATGACATTCTGTACCTGTCAAATGTAACACTTTTTGAAAAGAATCTTCAGAAGTGGCCCTATTCATGATTTTTTCGAAAGATTTCATTTGGAAAAGTTGTTCAGAATGGCATTCTACGTCGGTTTGCAAATTTTCAGCTAAAAATTCGGACCTATTATTTTTTACTCATTTATCTATTTGATTTTTCCAAGTACAAGTATACTACAAAATTCTCGCGGATTTTTTTTTTATTGAAATCTGATTAAACTCGCTTGTTATTATACTTTTAATGTTTTTAGTAAAAATATCGAAAATGATAACTCAATTTCAAATAAAAACAACTTGGATCAACGACACCGCGAATTTTCAAAAGGAAAATAGTTTTGTCCGAATTTTTAGCTAAAAATTTGCAAACCGACATAAAATGCCAATCTGAACAACTTTTCCAAATTAAATCTTTCGAAAAAATCGTAAATAGGGCCACTTCTGAAGATTCTTTTCAAAAAGTGTCAAATTTGACAGGTACAGAATGTCATTTGACCAAATCTGTGTGCACTTTTTTTAGTCCTTGGACAAGCACAAACCAACGCCGTATTGATTTTTCCAATAAATACTTTAATAAAAAAAATTCCATTTGATCCGGACTTTTTAACAAGCCCTGTATGTATTATAAATACAAAATACAGAAAACTTGATGTCTATAAAGAAAATATGTATTAACAGTCCTAGCACTTCTTTACGTCTCGTATTTTACATATTTTATGCAGCTGTTTACAGATTTTAATATTATATTTGAACTATGAACTCCGATAAATATCCAAATAATTATGTAGCTACATTAATACGTCATCAACCAAATCATGTTTTTCTGGATAGTAACGGCCAGTAAAAACTATTTATCCCGCATACTTTCATAACAAACAGAAGAATGTATTTTGGTTATCTGCTTATAATAATAGTTTTAGAACTAAAGCGATTAGATTAATAGTTGAGATAAGCGTGAATGTTGATCCCGAGTATAATAAATTATATTGACATTTCTTTTTATAGATGAACAGTAAATATATTCACGAGTACTACTATAGTATTCGTGTATTTGTAAGAAAACAAAGAAATAGCCGTACGTATACGCAGAACGAATTTCTAAATTTAACTCTGCAAATTAGGACTGGCACCGAGAGTTTTATGGGTGTTTTTAGTAAACCGCTTGTGTTTATCTGAGTTATGTATGTGGTGAAATTTGTTAGCAATTTCGTATCGAAAATGCATAGTTCACGCGTAGAAAAGATTTCATTTATACAGAGGAGGACAATATGAATGGCTTAATTAAGATTCTAAATTTTTGGCATTATTTATCTCCATAGCCAGACTACAATGCATTTTCTTTCTTTTTGTAGCTTTTGAAACTGTATGTAAACACAGGACTCTTTCCACCTTTCTACTGTTTTATAATGTTTTTATGGATTTTTTTAAACTAAAGATAATTACTTCTAATTTGGCAATTTTTACAAAAATGTAAGAAAAACTTGTTAGGGCTCTTTAGGTTTTTTGTAAGTTTCACGTTGCACGTACTTTTGGCGGCGATGACGATTTCTTAAAACAAAGGCCAGAGCTGTTAAAATAGGGGTTTAGTTATGGTTAAGTGCTCCGATCCAGATCAGAATCTAAGAGGTATAGTCATTCACGAGACAGCTTGTGTACTGATGTGTTAATATTTCAAACAGACCAAGTAAATTCGTGTACGGTGCGTAGAATGTGAATTAGGTGGTGCATGGGTGAGTAGTGTGTCTATGCCGATACGAGCACAATTTCGCGTGCTATTTCTTATGAAGCTCAATTCTACGTTTCAAGGACGTTTGCCAGGTGGGTTGCATAGTTATGTAGGTGATAAGAGCAACGTAATCAAGGTCAGCTGATAAGCGAAGGTGCAAGGTTCAGTTGCGGCAGCGGTGTCGGGGTCAAAGATCAATTGCCAATACGGAGTCAAGGTTGGGGAAGCTGATAGATAGCAAGGCGTGGTAAGCAGGTGCGATAAGATGGTAGATAGCAAGGCCGCGGGGTCAAAGTCCAGATGAAAAAACGCTAATGCAGGGAAGGCTGGGATACGGGATACTGATTGGGGGTCAAAGTTCAATTGCCAATACGGAGTCAAGGTGGGGGATCAAAGTCCAGATTCAAACGCTAATGCGTGGAAGGCAGGGATATAGGCTACTGATTGGGGTCAAAGTTCAATTGCCAATATGGAGTCAAGGCTGGGGAAGCTGGTAGATAGCAAGGCATGGTAAGCAGGTGCGATAAGCTGATCGATAGCAAGGCCGCGGGGTCAAAACCCAGATGCAAAACACTGATGCGGAGGGCCGGGGGATACTGATTGAGATCAATATTCGGATTCCAATACGGAAATCAGGATGCGGAGTCAAGATCAAGCGCTAAAATACAGGTGGTGATATCAGGAATCGGTTGCCTAATGCGGAAGCATGATAAATATTCAAATATGAGGAACTAATTAGAAGTAGGGTTCTAATCAAGCGCACTGTAGCGGGGTCAATATTCAGCTTCTAATACGGAATCAAGGTCGGGGAATCAAAACCCAGATGCGAAACACTGATTGGGGGTCAATGTTCGGGGCTCCAATACGGAAATCAAGGTGGTGGCTTAAGATTCAGACTGCAATATGGTGTGAGGAAATAGACGCTAATTAGATGTGGAATGGCGGAGGATGGGTGAATCAGGATCAGATAAGATATTCGAGATGTTAATATTAAATGAGATAGGGCCCAAGTTCATGGCGGGTGGCCTAATCAAATGAGAATTACATGGCTTGGATAAGAAAACAACTCGCGGTTTAATGTTAAAGTCAACATAAATAACCAGTTGAAAGTTATATTTGGAGCAATAATTGGCTATTTATGGTCCAAAATCCACAAATTCGTTACTTATCAACAAATCCGCATAAATAATAGCAAAACAATTAAGTGTATAGTAAAAATAGAGATACTTTCGGGTTGTTAACGTAAATATGATTAATAGCGGACAGTTAGGCGTCCAAGATGTAGAGTCAAAGTTCAGAATTCCGCTATAAAAAGAATGAAAAATTAATATCCGAGTTGGTTACATATCATTAGTTAACTTCTGTATAGGGTTCAAAGTAAATAAGATAGCCCAACACGCGAATAACTGATAAGGAGCTTGCAAAATATCTTGTATATGTCTATATTTACGCCAACTGGTCGAATAAAATGAAACGTAAACACCTTCAAATAATAAAAAGTATTTAAATCGAATATGAAATGTTCTAAAGATAGTCGAATAATACCAGCATTAATTGATAAGAATTTTGGGAAAGTGAAGTAGCTGAAGGTCAATAACCGCTAAGATATGAATATTATAACTGCTTGAGTAATTTAATTTAAACATATCGTGATCTTTCATGTAACATGCAACCAAATTTGCTTTTTATGATCAAAATCGGTATAAATAATCCTGTTTATTACTAAAATTCATGTATCATGTGTCGGGTCAGCCCAAAATACTGTCAGGCTGCACATCGCGGTCTTATCACTAAAGTCAACGCAAATTCAATGCTTATTGCTAAAATTCATGTGTCATGTGTCGGGTCAGCCCAAAATACTGTCAGGTCAGCCCAAAATACTGTCGGGTCAGCCCAAACACATGTGTCGGGTCAGCCCAAAATACTGTCGGGTCAGCTCAAAATACTGTCAGGCTGCACATCGCGGTCTTATCACTAAAGTCAATGCAAATTCAATGCTTATTGCTAAAATTCATGTGTCATGTGTCGGGTCAGCCCAAAATACTGTCAGGTCAGCCCAAAATACTGTCGGGTCAGCCCAAAATACTGTCGGGTCAGCTGACAATATTGGTAGGCTGCACATCACATCCATAACATTAAAATCATGTAAATGGTCAATTGAAAACTGATAAGGGAACTCGCAACCTATTTAACAATTAAAAACACGAATTATTGTAATCGGTGACGTAAATGCAGTCAAAACCACGATTAAATCAGAAATCAGGGTTGATATAAGATGTTTGAGAGATAAAGACTAACCGCGGATCAGGCAAGATGATTCCCAGCACGCGAGTAGCAGCTAAGAGTTCGATAAATTATGTTTGTTAGGCGTAAAAACAAAATGAGCTCAAGGCTAGCAAAGTTGAAATTAATTTAGGTGTAAAAGGATTAATTCACTTGTAAAACTCTACTGATCGCAATTAAACATTTAAATTCAACGCATGATAGAGCATTAAAACAACAAACACTTGCCCATTTGTTATTTTCATTTCCAGACGGTAAAGTGAACTTTATCTCGTTAAGGTTGTTAAGGTTAATGCATATCTAAGCACTTATCTAGTCAAAGTTGAACATTTTTAGGTAAAAACAGCTATTACTTTTGAAGGCTGTAGTGGAAACAACGTATTTTTAGAATAAAATATGTGCAAATCTACCCTGAAAACACATCAATACTTGTATCAATGTTAGCTAATTTGTACCCTTCGCATAAATATAATGAATTCTCTATATGTTATCGGATTCGATGATCAATAGATTGATATTATCCGTAAGACGCATTAAAAAATATTCTCAAATGAGTGAATTTCTAATTATATACACAATAAGTTATGTTATATAACCCTATGATATCAAATTGATAAGATCACCTTTGGCTGTAAGATGGTTACACAGGCAAACTACATTATATTATTCAAAGGCAGTCAAATTCAGTAATGCTTTTCAAACAAATAAGAAGAAAATATCGTAGATATTACTGATAATCAACCAATATGACGTATAAAACGCAAGAAATGCTTAAAATTCATTATCCACATATGAAAATTTACTTAAGCTGGATGCATGATCTCAAGATTAAATTTTAGCACATAATCCGCATATATATTCAAGCAAACTCGCTTAATCAAGTTAATTTCTAACTTAATAATCGTTTTTAAATTTTAGTCATCTATGCTAAAATAAAAACTGTATAGCTGAACAATAATAATTAATCCGCAGCACGCTGTCGGGAAATAAAGAGGTTAATAAAGGTTATCTATATCAAGGATACATACTACATGTCTCAAACATCATTTTTAATGCTTTATTGCATCCACCCCCCGGGCACATTAATATGAAAAAGGCTAAGTAAGCCTAACATTTTAGTTAAAATGGCATATTTTAGATGAAAATTCCACATTCCTGGAGCCAATTCCAACTGAAGTGACGGCAATTAATAGAAAATAAGGAAATGATAGCACTCATTTTATGTGATTTCAGCGTTTAAACACGACATGCATGCAAGCGAAATAGCTTAATACAGCTCTATGTCTATATGATACCCGTTCACATCCAAAAAATCTATACAAATTTGCTGTTTAATGTTAAAGTCCACATAAATAACCAGTTGAAAGTTATATTTGAGTTAATAATTGGCTGTTTATGGCCAAATCTGAACAAATTTGCTTATAAATATTAGTTTGTATGCGGAGTGTTTATTAGTAACTGTTAAGCTATTGTGAGGACTGCACACACCATTTTTTTAAGTCAGGATAAGAATTAGCCGATTGGCCAACGTTTTTAGGGTTTAAGAATATTATCAAACCGATTAAAAAATATTGTTAGATCAATTAAGAATATCAACAGATTACTCAACGTTATACGACGAGCTGCACAATGGGTTTAACATTTAATTATAATAAGTACAGATATATAGAAACAGCACCAGCTAAAAAGACCAACAAGACCGTTTCTGAACATCAACCGAAATACAAGGCTGAGGAGTTTGAATTTCAACTGAAAGATGTAGAAAGTGATATCAATTCTTCTGAATTCAAACAAAGGGAGAATCATGCGCTAGAAAGAATTGAAAATAGAAGAAAATGTATCGAGGAGTTTGAATTTCAACTGAAAGATGTAGAAAGTGATACAGCTTCTCCTGAATTTAAACAACAGGAGAATCATGTGTTAGAAATAACTAAAAACAGAAGAAATTGCGTCGTCTGTTATAGAAATATAGCCACAGAATTTGGTCGACAGCGAGCAAGAAATTCATGTAGTAAAACTTATTTTAAATGCCTTGCGTGTAATAAACATTTTTGTAGTGATTGTTTTAAAGATACCCACAAATTTCATAATTATGGCATATAATGCAGGGCTAGCTAGGATAAGTTTCGATTTATATTAATTGATGTGATTTAAACGATGTATATAAATAAACAGAGCATAGTTATATAATATAATTAAAGTCGAACTAAATGAAGTAAGTTGTGATCTATATTAGTAGATTTGAAATTAAAATATATATGCATATGAAACGTGTTTTATTTTAATGTTAATTAACCTGCACCCCAAGCTTTCCCAGAAAATATTTGTTGATTTATGTAGTTTCAGAATAGAGTTATTGTCTAATCTTGCAATCAAGTATACGCAAACCTAGCCAATAACCCATCCATCCCGAATCCTACAGGTTCAGGGTGTGTTACCCAAGCAAAGCGATGATATTATCAATATATAAAGTATCTTATTAATGAAATTCAAGCATGCACGCTATGAAGCTGTGGTAAATGGTTAACTAGTTTAAACATTATATCAAAACCTGTTACATAATACGTCAGTTAATTGTATTCAGTGAATTTTAGTAAACAAGAAGTTGAAAAGCGCATCACTCGATAGTAACGAATTTCATCATAAAATGTTTGAATTTGTATCGTTAACAACTATTGATAGCCTTTATTTTTGACCCCGGACCTAGCAACACACTATCATTCAGCTACTTAAATAACATTTTTAGCAAGCTAAAAATTTATTTTGATGTATTAATATACATACTTCTAAATTTAACAATAACATTCCAGGATGAATAATAAGCATGATCTAGATAACCATAAATACCATGCATTATGGTGACAATGTATGTAATTCAGCAAACATCTGCAACTGATCTATATTTTGCTAATACATACAATATGACCAGACTTCAACGACTAAACCAAATAAAAATCACGTCAAACTTTAGTAATAGTATGAGAATTTTATCAAGTAAATAACATAATTAGCTCACCCTTTAAATAATTCAGTCCACATATCAAGCTATAAATACTTTGCATTATGATGGTAACGCATATAATCCAGCAAACATGTGTAAACTAAACCCTAACACAATATAACCAGACCTCAAGCAACTAAACCAAATAAAAACTACATTTTTAGCACTTCAATTAAGTTTAAGAATACCGCTCAAACCGCGATTTAACAATGTTTGAATAATTAATCTCATAACACGTCCATTCAGCTAAAATATTCTTGTAACTATACGAGTTTTAACATAAACACCCAAATTTTTTATCTCGTCAGTCTCATATCCGGTGACCTTAGCTTGATCTTTACATCCAAAGCAAGTTACTACGCAATCTATTTTTTTAAAATTATTTTTAATTCGTCAAATATTTCTAGAGTAAAAAACAATATTTCTGTTCAGTTTTAAAATCCGGGTTTTATTATAATTGAATATATTAATATGACATATCCCGCGCACTCATTAGAAAGAATTTTCCCGTATTTGCCTGAAAATCGTGATCGATTTAAGATATTCTCAACGATAGCATAGACATTTTTTGATTGGCTTAATGTTATTATGATATGGAATTATTAGAAATATTAGGTAGGTATATGTAATAATGGCAATAATTAGCCAATCCAGCTATAAATAAGATTAATTAATATCTAAGAATGAGTATAATCTTCGGTTATTTGATTAAATAATGTCGTTCGTATGTGTGATCATCTTACCATTAATGCAATCTTATCAATTTAAGAACCATAAAGGTTGTAAACATGGCCTAGATGGCTATAAATACCTTGAATTATGATGGTAACATATATAATCCAGCAAACACTTGCAAACTAATTCCAAAGCAATATGACCGGACCTCCTGCAACTAAACCAAATAAAACTGAATTTTAGCACTTCAATTAAGTTTAAGAATGTTATTTAGCTAACGTTTTAACAACGCTAAAATAATTAATCTCATTTTCACGTCTGATAAGATAAAATATTTTCTGTAACTAGTCATTAAAACCATGTAAATTTGAGTCAATAATTGGACATTTACGATCAAAATCTGTGCAAAAATCGTTGTTTATGGTTGCGTTTGGGCTAAAATGGAATTTCGCGGCCTTAGCATACAAATAACTATAAGCATTTGTGCAGTTAATAATTGCAGAAATGAAGCGAAAACACCGTATTTTTACCAATAATTCCTCCATCTTATCTTAACTATATGCAAATACCCCTTAAATGCATGCAAATAACCTCTCTCTGTCCCTCCAAACGCAACCATAAACAACGATTTTTGCACAGATTTTGATCGTAAATGTCCAATTATTGACTCAAATTTACATGGTTTTAATGACTAGTTACAGAAAATATTTTATCTTATCAGACGTGAAAATGAGATTAATTATTTTAGCGTTGTTAAAACGTTAGCTAAATAACATTCTTAAACTTAATTGAAGTGCTAAAATTCAGTTTTATTTGGTTTAGTTGCAGGAGGTCCGGTCATATTGCTTTGGAATTAGTTTGCAAGTGTTTGCTGGATTATATATGTTACCATCATAATTCAAGGTATTTATAGCCATCTAGGCCATGTTTACAACCTTTATGGTTCTTAAATTGATAAGATTGCATTAATGGTAAGATGATCACACATACGAACGACATTATTTAATCAAATAACCGAAGATTATACTCATTCTTAGATATTAATTAATCTTATTTATAGCTGGATTGGCTAATTATTGCCATTATTACATATACCTACCTAATATTTCTAATAATTCCATATCATAATAACATTAAGCCAATCAAAAAATGTCTATGCTATCGTTGAGAATATCTTAAATCGATCACGATTTTCAGGCAAATACGGGAAAATTCTTTCTAATGAGTGCGCGGGATATGTCATATTAATATATTCAATTATAATAAAACCCGGATTTTAAAACTGAACAGAAATATTGTTTTTTACTCTAGAAATATTTGACGAATTAAAAATAATTTTAAAAAAATAGATTGCGTAGTAACTTGCTTTGGATGTAAAGATCAAGCTAAGGTCACCGGATATGAGACTGACGAGATAAAAAATTTGGGTGTTTATGTTAAAACTCGTATAGTTACAAGAATATTTTAGCTGAATGGACGTGTTATGAGATTAATTATTCAAACATTGTTAAATCGCGGTTTGAGCGGTATTCTTAAACTTAATTGAAGTGCTAAAAATGTAGTTTTTATTTGGTTTAGTTGCTTGAGGTCTGGTTATATTGTGTTAGGGTTTAGTTTACACATGTTTGCTGGATTATATGCGTTACCATCATAATGCAAAGTATTTATTGCTTGATATGTGGACTGAATTATTTAAAGGGTGAGCTAATTATGTTATTTACTTGATAAAATTCTCATACTATTACTAAAGTTTGACGTGATTTTTATTTGGTTTAGTCGTTGAAGTCTGGTCATATTGTATGTATTAGCAAAATATAGATCAGTTGCAGATGTTTGCTGAATTACATACATTGTCACCATAATGCATGGTATTTATGGTTATCTAGATCATGCTTATTATTCATCCTGGAATGTTATTGTTAAATTTAGAAGTATGTATATTAACACATCAAAATAAATTTTTAGCTTGCTAAAAATGTTATTTAAGTAGCTGAATGATAGTGTGTTGCTAGGTCCGGGGTCAAAAATAAAGGCTATCAATAGTTGTTAACGATACAAATTCAAACATTTTATGATGAAATTCGTTACTATCGAGTGATGCGCTTTTCAACTTCTTGTTTACTAAAATTCACTGAATACAATTAACTGACGTATTATGTAACAGGTTTTGATATAATGTTTAAACTAGTTAACCATTTACCACAGCTTCATAGCGTGCATGCTTGAATTTCATTAATAAGATACTTTATATATTGATAATATCATCGCTTTGCTTGGGTAACACACCCTGAACCTGTAGGATTCGGGATGGATGGGTTATTGGCTAGGTTTGCGTATACTTGATTGCAAGATTAGACAATAACTCTATTCTGAAACTACATAAATCAACAAATATTTTCTGGGAAAGCTTGGGGTGCTGGTTAATTAACATTAAAATAAAATACGTTTCATATGCATATATATTTTAATTTCAAATCTACTAATATAGATCACAACTTACTTCATTTAGTTCTACTTTAATTATATTATCTAACTATGCTCTGTTTATTTATATACATCGTTTAAATCACATCAATTAATATAAATCGAAACTTATCCTAGCTAGCCCTGCATTATATGCCATAATTATGAAATTTGTGGGTATCTTTAAAACAATCACTACAAAAATGTTTATTACACGCAAGGCATTTAAAATAAGTTTTACTACATGAATTTCTTGCTCGCTGTCGACCAAATTCTGTGGCTATATTTCTATAACAGACGACGCAATTTCTTCTGTTTTTAGTTATTTCTAACACATGATTCTCCTGTTGTTTAAATTCAGGAGAAGCTGTATCACTTTCTACATCTTTCAGTTGAAATTCAAACTCCTCGATACATTTTCTTCTATTTTCAATTCTTTCTAGCGCATGATTCTCCCTTTGTTTGAATTCAGAAGAATTGATATCACTTTCTACATCTTTCAGTTGAAATTCAAACTCCTCAGCCTTGTATTTCGGTTGATGTTCAGAAACGGTCTTGTTGGTCTTTTTAGCTGGTGCTGTTTCTATATATCTGTACTTATTATAATTAAATGTTAAACCCATTGTGCAGCTCGTCGTATAACGTTGAGTAATCTGTTGATATTCTTAATTGATCTAACAATATTTTTTAATCGGTTTGATAATATTCTTAAACCCTAAAAACGTTGGCCAATCGGCTAATTCTTATCCTGACTTAAAAAAATGGTGTGTGCAGTCCTCACAATAGCTTAACAGTTACTAATAAACACTCCGCATACAAACTAATATTTATAAGCAAATTTGTTCAGATTTGGCCATAAACAGCCAATTATTAACTCAAATATAACTTTCAACTGGTTATTTATGTGGACTTTAACATTAAACAGCAAATTTGTATAGATTTTTTGGATGTGAACGGGTATCATATAGACATAGAGCTGTATTAAGCTATTTCGCTTGCATGCATGTCGTGTTTAAACGCTGAAATCACATAAAATGAGTGCTATCATTTCCTTATTTTCTATTAATTGCCGTCACTTCAGTTGGAATTGGCTCCAGGAATGTGGAATTTTCATCTAAAATATGCCATTTTAACTAAAATGTTAGGCTTACTTAGCCTTTTTCATATTAATGTGCCCGGGGGGTGGATGCAATAAAGCATTAAAAATGATGTTTGAGACATGTAGTATGTATCCTTGATATAGATAACCTTTATTAACCTCTTTATTTCCCGACAGCGTGCTGCGGATTAATTATTATTGTTCAGCTATACAGTTTTTATTTTAGCATAGATGACTAAAATTTAAAAACGATTATTAAGTTAGAAATTAACTTGATTAAGCGAGTTTGCTTGAATATATATGCGGATTATGTGCTAAAATTTAATCTTGAGATCATGCATCCAGCTTAAGTAAATTTTCATATGTGGATAATGAATTTTAAGCATTTCTTGCGTTTTATACGTCATATTGGTTGATTATCAGTAATATCTACGATATTTTCTTCTTATTTGTTTGAAAAGCATTACTGAATTTGACTGCCTTTGAATAATATAATGTAGTTTGCCTGTGTAACCATCTTACAGCCAAAGGTGATCTTATCAATTTGATATCATAGGGTTATATAACATAACTTATTGTGTATATAATTAGAAATTCACTCATTTGAGAATATTTTTTAATGCGTCTTACGGATAATATCAATCTATTGATCATCGAATCCGATAACATATAGAGAATTCATTATATTTATGCGAAGGGTACAAATTAGCTAACATTGATACAAGTATTGATGTGTTTTCAGGGTAGATTTGCACATATTTTATTCTAAAAATACGTTGTTTCCACTACAGCCTTCAAAAGTAATAGCTGTTTTTACCTAAAAATGTTCAACTTTGACTAGATAAGTGCTTAGATATGCATTAACCTTAACAACCTTAACGAGATAAAGTTCACTTTACCGTCTGGAAATGAAAATAACAAATGGGCAAGTGTTTGTTGTTTTAATGCTCTATCATGCGTTGAATTTAAATGTTTAATTGCGATCAGTAGAGTTTTACAAGTGAATTAATCCTTTTACACCTAAATTAATTTCAACTTTGCTAGCCTTGAGCTCATTTTGTTTTTACGCCTAACAAACATAATTTATCGAACTCTTAGCTGCTACTCGCGTGCTGGGAATCATCTTGCCTGATCCGCGGTTAGTCTTTATCTCTCAAACATCTTATATCAACCCTGATTTCTGATTTAATCGTGGTTTTGACTGCATTTACGTCACCGATTACAATAATTCGTGTTTTTAATTGTTAAATAGGTTGCGAGTTCCCTTATCAGTTTTCAATTGACCATTTACATGATTTTAATGTTATGGATGTGATGTGCAGCCTACCAATATTGTCAGCTGACCCGACAGTATTTTGGGCTGACCCGACAGTATTTTGGGCTGACCTGACAGTATTTTGGGCTGACCCGACACATGACACATGAATTTTAGCAATAAGCATTGAATTTGCATTGACTTTAGTGATAAGACCGCGATGTGCAGCCTGACAGTATTTTGAGCTGACCCGACAGTATTTTGGGCTGACCCGACAGTATTTTGGGCTGACCTGACAGTATTTTGGGCTGACCCGACACATGTGTTTGGGCTGACCCGACAGTATTTTGGGCTGACCTGACAGTATTTTGGGCTGACCCGACACATGACACATGAATTTTAGCAATAAGCATTGAATTTGCGTTGACTTTAGTGATAAGACCGCGATGTGCAGCCTGACAGTATTTTGGGCTGACCCGACACATGATACATGAATTTTAGTAATAAACAGGATTATTTATACCGATTTTGATCATAAAAAGCAAATTTGGTTGCATGCTACATGAAAGATCACGATATGTTTAAATTAAATTACTCAAGCAGTTATAATATTCATATCTTAGCGGTTATTGACCTTCAGCTACTTCACTTTCCCAAAATTCTTATCAATTAATGCTGGTATTATTCGACTATCTTTAGAACATTTCATATTCGATTTAAATACTTTTTATTATTTTAAGGTGTTTACGTTTCATTTTATTCGACCAGTTGGCGTAAATATAGACATATACAAGATATTTTGCAAGCTCCTTATCAGTTATTCGCGTGTTGGGCTATCTTATTTACTTTGAACCCTATACAGAAGTTAACTAATGATATGTAACCTACTCGGATATTAATTTTTCATTCTTTTTATAGCGGAATTCTGAACTTTGACTCTACATCTTGGACGCCTAACTGTCCGCTATTAATCATATTTACGTTAACAACCCGAAAGTATCTCTATTTTTACTATACACTTAATTGTTTTGCTATTATTTATGCGGATTTGTTGATAAGTAACGAATTTGTGGATTTTGGACCATAAATAGCCAATTATTGCTCCAAATATAACTTTCAACTGGTTATTTATGTTGACTTTAACATTAAACCGCGAGTTGTTTTCTTATCCAAGCCATGTAATTCTCATTTGATTAGGCCACCCGCCATGAACTTGGGCCCTATCTCATTTAATATTAACATCTCGAATATCTTATCTGATCCTGATTCACCCATCCTCCGCCATTCCACATCTAATTAGCGTCTATTTCCTCACACCATATTGCAGTCTGAATCTTAAGCCACCACCTTGATTTCCGTATTGGAGCCCCGAACATTGACCCCCAATCAGTGTTTCGCATCTGGGTTTTGATTCCCCGACCTTGATTCCGTATTAAAAGCTGAATATTGACCCCGCTACAGTGCGCTTGATTAGCTCCTCACATTTGAATATTTATCATGCTTCCGCATAAGTCAACCGACTCCTGATATCACCACCTGTATTAGAGCTTGATCTTGACTCCGCATCTTGATTTCCGTATTGGAATCCGGATATTGACCCCGCTACAGTGCGCTTGATTAGCTCCTCACATTTGAATATTTATCATGCTTCCGCATAAGTCAACCGACTCCTGATATCACCACCTGTATTTTAGCGCTTGATCTTAAGCCACCACCTTGATTTCCGTATTGGAGCCCCGAACATTGACCCCCAATCAGTGTTTCGCATCTGGGTTTTGATTCCCCGACCTTGATTCCGTATTAGAAGCTGAATATTGACCCCGCTACAGTGCGCTTGATTAGAACCCTACTTCTAATTAGTTCCTCATATTTGAATATTTATCATGCTTCCGCATTAGGCAACCGATTCCTGATATCACCACCTGTATTTTAGCGCTTGATCTTGACTCCGCATCCTGATTTCCGTATTGGAATCCGAATATTGATCTCAATCAGTATCCCCCGGCCCTCCGCATCAGTGTTTTGCATCTGGGTTTTGACCCCGCGGCCTTGCTATCGATCAGCTTATCGCACCTGCTTACCATGCCTTGCTATCTACCAGCTTCCCCAGCCTTGACTCCATATTGGCAATTGAACTTTGACCCCCAATCAGTAGCCTATATCCCTGCCTTCCACGCATTAGCGTTTGAATCTGGACTTTGATCCCCCACCTTGACTCCGTATTGGCAATTGAACTTTGACCCCCAATCAGTATCCCGTATCCCAGCCTTCCCTGCATTAGCGTTTTGCATCTGGACTTTGACCCCGCGGCCTTGCTATCTACCATCTTATCGCACCTGCTTACCACGCCTTGCTATCTATCAGCTTCCCCAACCTTGACTCCGTATTGGCAATTGATCTTTGACCCCGACACCGCTGCCGCAACTGAACCTTGCACCTTCGCTTATCAGCTGACCTTGATTACGTTGCTCTTATCACCTACATAACTATGCAACCCACCTGGCAAACGTCCTTGAAACGTAGAATTGAGCTTCATAAGAAATAGCACGCGAAATTGTGCTCGTATCGGCATAGACACACTACTTGGGTGTAAGATGCACTTTTGATGATTATACCCATAACGTCCATAACGATGAAAACCTGATTGATAATTCTGCAATTGTGTATGCATGACCAGTAACTGAGATTGTTGAAGATGTAGTTGCTGTTATTGTTGATATTATTGTGGTTGACGTTGGCAAGCATTGGGGAATTGTCGGCAAGCATTGGGGCACGTATTTTGTGTGAGCATAAGGCTCGTTGTTGTTTATTAGAGCATGAAGCTCTGGACCCATTTAGCCGGCTATGTGCTTGGAAACTTGATGATTCGGCTGGTTACCAAGGGCCCTTGACCTGTCTGCATTTCTGCATCTATGCAGTACGGTATAACTCCCGGGTACACTGCTAAATATAGTAATGTATGCCTGTTTTTCTTTCATATATCGCTACTATCTATGTTATTTTCCCGGATAATATAAGCATTAACGTTTGTATCAAGCTTTGAGCGTTTACGAGACCTGCTGAAAATTACACAGTAATCTAACTTGGGTGGAATGACCGTTATTCCTTGGTAAGTTGGTCGAATGTGCTTTTGTAAATATAAATATTTCAAAAATAAATAAAATAAAATTGAAACAGCAATGCCCGCCCCATCCTACAACTAAAAATCGTTATAAATATTTGGCGCATCTTTTAGTTAATATCTTTAATTCTCTGATTTCCAGTTTTCTTTATTTTTCATGGTAAACTGCGGAATTCTTTTTTTTTTATTTCTGATGAAAAAATATTTTGATTGTTTTGTGGCATTTTGAAAATGTTTCCATTTCAAAATTTTAACTTCCAAAAGTTTTTCCTTAACTTATTTCTTCCTTATAAAGAGTGCACATTTTGTTTGTAAATTTTTGGTTGAATGAAAACCCCCCCTGATTCATTATTCCTGATTCCTTGCAACCTGCCGGTGGTTAATTTGCATTGCCAATACTATTATAAAATTCATTACAAGCTTTTAAATTATTTTAGGTTTTTGCGATTTTATTGTTGTCAAACAATTAATTTTAATATTTCAGTATTTCAAAAGTAATTCCAGATTGCCTTAAGGGGCGTTTTTTTGGTGTATGGTATCAACACCTTTGTCATTTAAATGTCGGCGAAGGAAGGAACCGGATTTTCAATTTCTGGTATTCCAGAAATTCCGAAAATAGCAAATTGTTCAAATCCAAAATACATTACGATATAATACAATTTCTAAGCTTCTTGTTCCTATGACTTTCTTTAATATACTTTTAAAGGAAGGAATCCTTCAAATTCAAAATTTTTTAAAGCTATAAATCATTATCTTCCCAAATTATTTTCAAAATTTCTTAAATTTCTTTCAGGATCCCCTCAAATTTTTTGGTAAAAATACGGGTGATTCACGACGAATAGTAAATATTTTAGGGGGTGGTATACTGGAAATACAGCAAGTTTGGTTGCACGTCATCAATGTATTATGACGTCACCGAATTTGCCGTAATTATTATGTTTACATTGTTTCCGATCAACAACGTACCTACAAAAAGCGAAGTTAGAATTGCGTTAACAGCGGAAATCGGTTTAAAACCGATATGTATATTGAGTAACCAGTGCTACCACCGAAATTTGAAGAAATATTACATAAAAATAGAATTTCTCCTATATTAATACACAAAACTTCAAAATATGAATCGTTTCATACAGAACTTTTAATATTTACCTGAGAGGAATTATATATAATGCTTAATTTTACCTTTATAAAATAGTGATTTTTTCTAGTTTGGCATTAAAAATGTCTATTGATGACGTGCAACAAAACTTGCTGTATTTCCAGTATAGTATGGACTATTTTGAGTAAAAAAGTTCATATAACCATATGTCCAATTCTCAATAATTACGGATATGTAGCTGTTTTAATGTTGCCCATTAAAAGTATCATTAAACGAATTAACGAAAGACAAATCACTTATTTATTGCATTTATTTACAACAAAATAAAACAAAACAACAACAGTAAATAGTCCATACTACCACCCCCTGAAATATTTACTATTCGTCGTGAATCACCCTGTATACTGTCTGCTGAGACTAAATTACATTCGTGGTCCTCATTTTCCATAAAATTATCAAATATGTGTTGCTACGCCCCTAAAGGTACTTTTAGAAACATTATTAAATATTTCAAAGCTTTTACGAATATCGACAGTAGATAAAGTTGTGCATTTATTAAAACAAAAAAAAACACGAATAAAACAACAAAATGTCATTTTACCAAACGGTATTCAGATTGAAGACCTATAGATCATTTGTATTTAGTAAATACACATATTTATATTCCATAAGCGGAGTAATTAATCAGTTTTGCGAGTTTAGCATGACAATCTAAAATCCCCCTTTTCGTTTTTGTAATAGTGAATGATTGATTCAACGCCCGTTCAACAGGTTTTTGATTTTCTCAATGGGATACAAGCGGCAATTATGCTCTGTATTATATTTAATATGTGCTGATGTAAAATCGATGTTAAAATTTTAATTTAGTAATTTTTCATTTTTCGTAGTAAGTAAGTTCAATCCGGTACTTAGAATAGGTTAAAAATAAATTTACGAAACAAGAATCTTTACGATACTAAATCACGAACTTATCAGACTAATGAAACCATAACATGACAATTCTCAGTGGGATTTGTGAATAAAGAAAGGAGTCTTTATAACATAAAATTTGTCTGTATTTCGTTCGTGTGCAAGATATTCTAATAACTGACTTTTTACTAATTATAAAACATTTCTTACGAAGAATGGTCAAGAAGAATCCAATAGCGATGCTTTTAAGATGCTGGTTTATCATTTCGTCTTACCTGAAACCAAAAAATAAAATTAAATAATTGAATCTCCTTGCTCTGCTGTTCTTTTATTTTTTATTTTAATTTTGATTCTGCAACCAATTACTGTTCAAGCCAAAAATATAGTAAATGATTATAAAACATTAACAATTGTAATATTTTATAAGTCATTTTGGTCAAAGAATGTGTATAACATTAACATTAGTCCAAAGATAATATTAAATATCAAGTTTCCCAAAAGTATGAAAAATTCCACTTATTTATATGTATATAAAACGCCATAAGAACGACATTAAAAATATTTACTGAAAGATTAACTACTGAAACACTACAGATATTATGTATTTTTATTCTTTAAGAAGGTATTTGAACGCCCATACCATATGACGTTATTTCATATTTCAAATGAAATGGAGGATCAAAAGAAATTAGTTGATTTATGTATTTTTTATTACACGATGTAAATATAATCCGAAACCTTTATTTTATCAACATTTGTTATATAAGGTTCTTCGGAATTTGCATCTAGAGGTAGTGCATTACCACTAAGCTAGATAACTGACCGATTTAATAAATTTTTAAAGTTAATTAGTTCAGCAATAGCTACTTTTAAAACCCGTCAAGTATGTCGCCGAGTGGTAGTATTCGACCTGTACTAATCCATCATTTACATATTATGTAAAGAGGATCTCCAAATTGTTAAAATACGTTCAACGACTATTCTTAAGCATGCTTTATATTATTAATTAAGGTTTGTATTTACAAGTCCATTCCAAACTCTACAAGTTTTTAGATTCACAAATTCTCCCTAAACGTCAAAATTATTAATTTTTGGCAATATCATTAATATTGATATCCCTTTATCGTCTAATTTTACTCTTAACAAGAATCGCCACCTACGGGTCAACACATAGAAGATCACCTTCGCTGATATGAACCTTCTTACCATATGTAATGCGTATGTCTTTGTTTATTAAATAGTGTTGCCAACATAACATTTCGTACACCATATACAGTGACCGGCAAAAAGTTCGCAACATATGATGGGTTCTGCATGTCCGATAACCTAAAAATCGAATTTGAGATATGTCACGTGACCCCTGGTATGGCGGCAAATTTAAAAAAATTACTATGAAGCCGGAAAAAGTGGGGTTAAATGACAAAATATCGAAGAACATTATTAGAAAAAGTTGCTTAGAATTTAATTTTAGGGCCACATGCAAAATTTCAAGTATTTATTTAAAAAAATTAAAAATCGCAATTTTTCGCAATTATTTTTTTATTAATTTATAAATATCCAATTGTTTCCTTTTAAGTAGCCTGATTGAAGTGAAATCTATGTACTTGGATAACAATAGAAGAACTTTCTCGGTTTCTCCATAATTGACAGGAATATCTCAAAAACAGATTTCCGCTAGGACGCTCACTGTTGCAATGATTTGTATCTAATAGCTGTATAAAAATTTTAGAAATATTTTTTATGCTAGAGCACATAGAAAAGATCAATTTTCTCGGTAATAATTAAGTTACATCGCTAAGCGTGAATACATTCCCCTGAAATATCATCGAAAGATAATGGAAAGAAAAATACATAGAGAAGGTGGTTTTTAGTTTATTGGCTACTTTATATGCTTCTTTATTTTATAAATTGATGCACTTGGACTACAACCACGAAAATGTTGCTTTTCTAAATATTCTTGTCATAAAAATATTCGTATATATTTTATACAGTTGTTAGATACAAACCATTGCCTATCCAGGCCTATCGATTGTGGAAAAAACAAGAAAGTTCTTCCATTGGTATCCATATGTATATATAGGCTCCACTTCAATCAAGCCATTTAAAAGGTAAAGAATGGGTATTTATAAATTAATAAAAACATTCACAAAAAAATGAGATTTTCAATTTTTTTAAATAAATACTTGAAATTTTGCATATGGCTCTTAAATTAAATTATAAGCAACTTTTTCTAATAATTTTCTTCGATATTTTGTCATCTAACCCCACTTTTTCCGATTTGACAGTGATTTTTTTAAATTTTCCACCATATCAGTGATCACGTGACATACCTCAAATTCGATTTTTAGATTATCGGACATGCAGAACTCATACCCCATAAAAGTTTTTTCGATATTCCAATAATAAAAAAATTTTCCGTATGTTGCGAACTTTTTGCCGGTTACTGTACACATGCTTTCAAAACCGTAGCCTGACTATTGTTTTTCAATCATCAGACACGTTTCTATTTGATTTAAATTTTTAAACTTTCGTTGTCAATTTTTTTTATTTTCTCATGCTTTTGTCGAATATTGAATTACTGCTGATTTCTTTTAACATTATGTATTGTATCATGTGAAACTAAAATATGTGGATGAAATTCATTTTTTGAGAATTTCCCTTCATTATTTTTGAGGCCTTATTTATTTTGATCAATATTATTAAACTTCCAGCTTTCAATATTTACTTGCTTTTGACTTTCTTCGGAAGTCTGTATGTTTGTTTACATGAAACTGATTTATCACCTTCGTCTTTCGTTTATTGCACAGAAAAAAAGGAGGTTTAATGTAAAAACCAATAAAGAGACGCCTCTCCATTTTCTTTTGCTTACGAAATTATGTACTAACTGAAGTAGCTTTAACATAAATCTTCTATATAATAAAGATAATTTGCGTTACACAATATGCAAATCCGCTTTTTGTGTTAGTATCAAAGGCACAAGCCTGACTATTAATAGACAATGCTGAAAAGAGAAGCACCTTTTCGTGGCAACTCAGAATATAAGACTAATACGAGGGCCAAGCTGAATTTATTGAAAATAAGAAAATCTAGTAGGCCGTGAAAAACAAAACATACAGTGTTATTTAGAGCAACTCTTTATCTGTCATTTGAAGTTTAGTTGTTGAAGTTACGTTCGTTATAACTCAAGTTACTAATTTTTTTAAGTGACATTACAAGTAAAAAAATGGAATTAACCAGAGAGCATTTTCGTATCATGATTTATTATGATTTTAAAAAAGGTTTAAACGCTTGTGAGTGCAAAGAGAGTTTAAATTCAGCTTTTAGTGAACAAGCACCTTCCTTGGCTACAATTTACCGATGGTATAAGGAATTTGAACGCGAAAGGAATTCTGTTCAGCATCAAAAAGGAGCAGGGCGTCCTCCTACGGCTTTTACCGACAAAAACATTGCTGCTATTAAAAAAATAATTGAAGAGGACAATAAAGCCACTTATGCGGTAATAGAGCATCAACTCAAGATTGGATCCTCAGCTGTAAAACAATCATACACGATCACCTGCATTTAAAAAAAGTGGACACCAAATTTTTTCCAAATTAGTGACAGGTAATGAAACTTATATTCCCTTTTTCGACGTACCTAACCGCCAAGTGAGTCGTGTATAGATTCACGAAGATGAGGAAACTCCAACAATGACCAAGAAGCAGCGAGCTATGAAAAAAATTATGTATGCGGTATTCTTCAGAAGTACGGGCCTAGTAAATGCAATTAAGCTAGATGGACAAAAGACAGCTACAGCTAAATGGTACACTGAAAAATGTTAGCGTGAAGTGTTCAGTAGAGTTCCAGACAAGGAAATTAAGCTCCGCCATGCATAATGTATGCGGCAACTTTAACTGTCCAGTTTTTGGCTGGAAAAAATATAAAAGTAATAGAACATCCGCCGTAGTCAGCTGATTTAGCAATGTGCGACTTTTGTCTATTTTTTGGGCTTAAAAGGAATTTGCGGGGTAGAAGGTTTTCGTCTGAAGAAGAGATTGATACCGCAGTTCACGCTTATTTTGAAGGTATTCCGAGAGAAGATTGGTTGGGAGCTTTTAAACAGTGGAAAGAAAGAATGGTCAAGTGTATCATTGCTGAAGAGAATTACTTTGAGCATATTTAAAATAAAATCCTAGAAAATATTAATCATGTTTTTTATTCTGAATAAATTCAGCTTGGCCCTCGTATAATAAAAGTGCTTTATGGCATAAACAGTGATGTAACATTTATTGCTGTAGTTGACTACTTCTTGCCTTATTTCATCGTGTTATACAAGACCAGACAATCAAATAAACTATCTTTAGTCTTGCTTCACTCTTGCATAACAACAATCTTATTTTATTTATATAAACTTCCTACGTTTTATCGCAAATTTCTCCGCCATTTCAAAAATCTTGTACACATGTAACTCAAAGTTTCCCTGCTTGCTCGCAAGGCAACTGTGCTAAGATCTGAATTATATGACACCAGAGCAAAAATGCAAAACCGCAAGGAAACCCACTTACACTTTTCTTGCAATCTAAATTTTTTGGCACGAAATATACCCCTTTTGTCTTGGCCTTGATTTGGATTTCATGCAAGAGCAAGACGAAAACAAGAAAAATGTAAGACTTAGAAAGAATATCAAAACAAAAATGCCAAAATCTTTTCGAAACAAGTCAAACATGGGCAACTTAACTCAAGTGTTTTTAACTTTATTTGTAATCACACAAAATATGGGGAGAAACCCCAAAAGTACACTCATTTTTTACTTGGAAATGCCATCAACGAGTGCTGAACCTTTCTTTCCCTTTCCCTTTTCAGAAACATATGTATAAAACTGGATAGTTATAAATAACAAGTTACAATGGTTTTAAAAAAAACTATCATCTAAGGATATTCACTATATTCACTTACAAACACACGAATTATATTTCAAAATCTCTTATAAACATATTTTCATTTCAGTAGCATAATAATTTATCAGTTATACAGCTGTTCAGTGTTAGGTGCCGCAAATTGGTTGCTTAGAGAAACTACCCATGGGAATTTCATGTCAACAACTGACGACCATTGAACACGCCCAGTGATTTTTTATCTTCAAAAAGGCTTTTGTAGAGATGTCCAAGCAATATTAAAGACTGCAGCTTCAGATAAGGGTAGTCTTTTAGCCCTGAAGTTTAGCTGCTTCCAGTTCCTGTGTTATGAAGCAACGTGTTTAACCATCACCTTATCTTAATCACCTTGGTATCTCTGCATCTCTGATTTTCATCATTATAAAGGAGGAAATAAATAAACGACTACTAAAAAAATAAGATTATAATTTTTTTAAATATTATTTTACTTGTCAATGTAATTGTACCTACCACTAACCCATAAATAAACATGGCCTGCAAGACAAAGAGCCAAGTAAAGCTATGGTTTTGAAAATTGAACTTGTGGTTATCGTTGGGTATAATCATAAGGTGAAGGTCTTATTATTTTCCTAAATATTTATGTGGTTATTACTTAGTTCTGTAAATGAAATGAAATTTAAACCCAACGAAGATGCTCAAGGCAGGTACGATAATCTACACGCAGTTTATATGTCCATAAATTTTATAACAGGCAACGGAAGGGAATCAAGTTACTTAAAATGTTTAACAGGGTCTAAACTGAAGTTATATAGCATTATATAGGATCTTTAGTTTCCGAAATTAACTAATATCAAATTTTCATAATTTTAGGTAATTCTGGCAAGGGCTAAGTCAATATTATTAATTAATTAATAATTTCTAGAGTGTGATGTAGTATTTACTTTAAAAAAAAAACGAACGGTCTAAAGTTCGTTATTATTTCCTGTATCGTAATGGAAAATAATTACATAAAAACTGTAGTGAACAGGCTAATATTTATATTAAGTTCGCGTGACTTCATGAAAAGGTAGCGCGTTAATATTTCCTAAAGTTTCCGTTCGATATTTTCACAACTGGCCGGCTAAAATGTTGGAAAGGCTAACATATTTAAAGGTAATGTTTAATATGAAATAATGCTGGCTTTAAGTATAGAAAGGAAACAAATTTACCGAAAAGGAATTACACGAAATTCGGCGGAATTTAGCTATAATTCAACGATTCTATAAAAAGAAACACTCAGGTATGTACGCTAGTATTAAAATTTTACAAGAACAGCAAATTGAAATGTGGAGCTTGTTAATAAGGCTTTTGATGTTGTGTTTGTTGTATTAAAAGGTTAAAATTATCAATACCAAACTTTTCATAAAAATCGAACGATAAAATTAAATAAAAGAGAACGATGTGTTGTTAGTCCGAACTATTAATTATTGTTAGATCCAATACGTACCTACAAATAAGTGAATTTATGATTAGCTATATCGTTTTTCATCAAATTATTCGTCGTTATATCATTAAGTCGTCAATAGTACGCTAATGATATTTATTTGTTTTTCTACAAAGTAGTTTACTGAAAATGTTAGAATGAAATACCCTTAAACAGCTATTTTTATCCTTGTGGATCAATATCATATCCACTTTTTAAATGGCTATCGCCACGTGATTCCTGTAACGTTTAAAACTTCTTGTTTTGTGCCGGTGGTCATACATTTTTTATGACTATTATCTCCTCGTTTCCTAAAAACAAATATGTTGTCTACATCATATCAAACGATCACGAAAAGCTCCACAGAAAACCTAAACAATAACAAAGAGACGTGTATAACACAAAACTCCAAACGTTATTTTATTGCCATTGAAGCTTTCTGAAATACTTACGACTAAAAATAAATACTTGCAATGCTACTAGATAACGGGTGATCCACAAAATTTGT
This sequence comes from Melanotus villosus, assembly GCA_963082815.1. Taxonomy (NCBI): domain Eukaryota; kingdom Metazoa; phylum Arthropoda; class Insecta; order Coleoptera; family Elateridae; genus Melanotus; species Melanotus villosus. Next base: position 19,957,722 of record OY720427.1, read on the forward strand.
CTTCAGAGTGTGCCATGGAAGAAAAAGATAGGTATACAAGTCAGTTATAAATATTTTCAAATGTTTTTAACTTAAGTAGCTTTTAGCTTTATGATTTAATTTCAAGCTAACCAACAAATTCGAGGAAATAAATAATTCGCGCGAGATACTGGATAATGTTATTTACGCCATCACAAATAATAGAGTTAGGTTATGTTTGAATGAAAATGGCGGCCCTATATCGCATCTTCTTTAATAATAAAAACAGATTTAGGATTTAGGTACATTTTATTTTTATTATGTAATCGAGCGGGTGCATGTGACGTCACCAAGCCATCAGTTGATCGCTTGTCGGACAACCAACGGTTTAGATTTGTATGCACTAATTTTATCAAATTATATTGTGTCCATATACGGCTTAGGCAATACTAGAGAGGAAGTATTACAACGTCAAACCAATTTAAGATGGTATTAACTAGATTAGCCTACATAATTTTGAAATTGCCACTTACTTAAAATTTGCCGCGCAGTTAATCGTAATTGAAAATTTTGTCATGAATGAGAAACAGGATTAGGGAACACGATATTTTCCATAGAAAGCAGTTAGAGAAAAGCTCTGGAAAACTAGGAACTAAAAATGTTGTCAGGTTATACATAGAAATTTCCGAGATTTTTTAAAAAATATTAAATTAATTATTTGTTTTTGTTAACTTTCATAGTTGTCGTTCGTTTTTAGTGAAGTACGTTATTTTTATTAACAATAAGATGTCATTTATCCATTTTAATTCAAAGTTTCTACTTTCTTCAGTTAATTTAGAAATATATCGATTTTAAAAGAAGTATATCCCATAACTTAATTTTTAAAATATTTATATGTTTTGAATTTACGTAAAATAATAAATGGCCCATTGGCATAACTCCTTTAACAAATTAATGATTGTCTTTGAACATTTAATCGTTTTTTTATATTAGGACGAAAAATTAATACTCGTAATAAAAAATGTACTTCTTGTTTTATAAGCTATTATAAATCTGTAAACAATAAGGTTGTAGTAATTTCACGAATGTTGTTACCATTATTCACCTATTTTAATAACGATAAACAAATTCAGAAACTGTCTTCATAGAGTAACAAATGCCAAACTTTCTTTCTTTAGTTATTCTGAAAATTATAGAACTCTAAACATAATTCTCTCATAGCTTTCAAAGCTCCTTAAACTGTTTTATATTTTTACATTTTAATATGCTGTAATTATGACCAAATATCATAAAATATTGAAATTTATCTAGCAAGAACATCGAACGTCAATGCATAAGATACCAGTAAAATTCTTTATTGTCGCTTGTAGGGCAAGCGGTCATGTAATGCATCCGCTCTATATTAAAATCGCCGTCTTTTGTTGTTTATACTCTGTGACCAGTAGTTCTAACAGTAAGTAGCTGAAAAAAACCATTATTTCAAGACTACGCTCGAACATACGTGATTTCTCGCATGGCACACTCTGAACTGAAGACAAATTTTGTGGATCAGCCAATAAAAACAAAGTAGAAAGTTAACAACCAACCAGTTTTTTGAGTTTTATTTTATAAAAGCTAAACTTTCGGAAACTTATTACTTTGTACAGTGCCATAAAGTCATTTATCGATTCAGCGACTGAAGCTAAACCGTTTTCTGAAATTTATTTCTATAATCGAACGTCAGAAGTTCTGTAAAAGACACAAAGATATTAATAAAATAAATACTTATTTCAGCAACTTAGTTGGGGCATCCTTAGTGTAAAGCTTTCTCGACAATGTTGGTTGGAGTCAATCTCTGACGATCTTCTCTTTGCCAAATTATAAAAAGTAAAGCACATTCCATTACATCGGACCACACGCTCCTTCCTTTGCTCCAGGTGATCAACCCTTTCTCATGTGTCATGTTGTCTCCCTAGGCTTCCTAGCCTATTGGTTCACCAGTTGTCAGCCATTCGAACTACACGACTCGTCCATCTCCAGCTAGCTCAAGTAATATGTCTGTTGACTTTTCATACGCTATCTCTTCTTGTGATTTTCAACATTACCCTTTCGATCGCTGCTTCTGACAATCTCAGTCTAGTTGCCGACCATTTTGTTAGTGTGTCTGTGGTTCAGCACTATAAGTACTTAATTACTGACATAATATGTTGTTCATGAAACTTACTTTTCAAACGCATTGGGAGATTCCCTGTAAGACATCGAACATTTTACCGAATACTGGCCATTCCCTACCTGACTGTAATCTTAAACCTATTGTAGTTCGTTTTCATCGATCTTCGTAATATTGTTTGTAATTAGGTTGGTCATGAACTCTTAGTTTCTTGAACGTTGATATTTAGGCCAATCTTGGTCATTACTAATTTTAGTTCGATAAACTTTTATTGGGTATCATCTAAGGTGTGAGCTATTTTGACAACATCATTGGCAAACCGTCTGTTCCTCTTCAATCTTAAGTTCATTGAGGAAAAGTAGTGGTCAAAAATTATGCGTCTTGTACGAGTATGTAGAGTTTTCGCCATATTTCTCCGTCTTGTGCTTCGATTACCAATCTATGGAAAGATTTCTTTGTCATCTGATACTTGATCTATCCAACTAAATGAAGAGCAACTTCGCTGTCATTTTTCTAGAACTTCTCCCAGAATTAGAAGTTTTCTCATGTTGTCTCCGCCTCTTTTCATAATGTTACCGAAATATTTGTATCTTGTAATGGTGGCTATAAACATTATTGAATATAGAATTCATACAGTCTTGATACGTTGTTTTGCTGTGCCGTCCAAGGTATTTTTAGCAATCTTCGCCAACAATACATTTCAGTCGGATCGATCTTTTTCCTCTTATTTTGTTTCAGCATCCAGGATTCGCAATCATGCATAAGGACTCAAATATTCGTCTTCGATTTTTATGCCTTTCTTATCCCAATTTTTTTGCTTTAAAGCACTTTTCAACACAGACGAAAAACGTTGTTTCCTTGTTTCCAGCAGCCCCATGGCGTCAAAAACTTTTTTACAATTCAATAAATAACAATTCAAGTACGAAAACTGGAACTAGATAATCGGATGGTTGAATCAGAGCTATGTAAATTTTGGATGAAGACGTTATGTTTACCAACGACTCTCTCCCGATTCGCCAACATTTGATTTTGGTCTATACCAGTGGTCGCCAAAGTGGTCGATATCGACCCCCAGGGGTCGGTATAACATTGTTAGGGGTCGATTCGGACTCAGGGGTCAATTGGGGGTCGATAGAAAAATATAAGAGATCATTGCAACACGTGTGCGGTTGCTTATTTACTTATACTTACACGTATTCGATTCCAGTCTGATTTTTGCATCGACATACAAGTGAGCGTTAATGTTCTAAAATTCATCAACATACATATTATGTATTATAATTCAATCGGAATTCATTCACGAACAAAACATTTCTATGGTGAAGAGTTGAGTATAAAATAAACAATCTAAAAACTCACACAAAGCGTCTTTTTTGCTTGTCCTATTATAATTGACAAGTGTAATAGTAAAATAGAGGGGGTCGGTAGAAAGTCCAAAAACTCTTGAAGGGGTCGACGGCCAAAGAAGTTTGGCGACCCCTGGTCTATACCCACCGTAATTTGAGGAGTTGCCCACTGATACAGTTAAAAGTAAAGGTAATTATAGTCCGTCTAGAAAGTATCCGGAATTTTATATTTTTCCTAATTTTAATATGTATATTTCTTTTTTGTAACATTCTAAGACAAAAGTAATGTATCAAGTAGGTTGTGCCGATAGTAGGCTATGGCCAAAATCGCATGACAACACCATCTGTCAAATATTGTTGATTGTAAACAGGCTTAAGTTTTGTGAAATAATGTCGCAAGTAGAAAAAAGAAAAGAGGTGGAATATTTGTATAGAAAAGGTTTTCGGAACGTTAAAAGATTAGTGCAATTGACTGAACTCGGAAAAAGTGCAGTATATGAGACAATAAAGAGGATAAAAAATTGCACAGATATGAGACATAGACCAGTTTCGGGAAGACCGCGTAAGATTCGCGGAAACCATTTAAACGCTTTAGTGGCCTTAGGACGACAAAATCCGCGCCTAGGGTTTCGAAAACTGGCTTACAGATTTGGACATCAACGAAGAATAAAAGTGTGCCCAGAAACTGTCCGCATGTCACTAAATAGACAAGGCTAAATATCAAGGAAACCAAAAAGAATCCGTGCAATGACACATCTACATATGCAACGAAGAATAGACTTTTGTCAACGTTTTCGAGAAGATAATTTTAGTAATGTTTTTATATCTGACGAAAGTTGTTTCCAGCTTGGTGCAAATCACCTAAGAATCCTATCAAACGAAAATGTTACCGTTCAAATTTCCAAATTTTTCACTAAAATAATGGTTTGGGGAGCAATATCTCAGCGTGGTGCTACACCTCTCTGTATAGTTGATGGCACCGTTAATAGTGTAAAGTATTGTGACATTCTAAATGGTTTTCTTCTTGAAGCGGCTCATGCTTTATATCCAGAGGGGTGGCGTTTTCAGCAGGATAATGCAAGATGCCATACTTCTGCCTATACTCAAGCTAGGATGCAAGAACATCAATTGGCAACAATTCCATGGCCAGCAGCTTCACCAGATCTTAGTCCCATTGAAAACATATTGGGACTAATGAAAATTGAAGTGGAAATAAAGAAGGTTTGATTCAGTCAGTTTTACAGGCCTGGACCACCATCACCGAACATTATGGCGACGACCTGGTTTCGGGTCTACCTGGACGTTTAGTTAAGTGTTTAGAATTAAATGGAGGTTGTATAAGTAAATGATATGAAGTATTTGTTGCTATTTTATAATTCAAGTAATAAAAATATATACCGAAAAATTATAATTGTGCTTTCTTTTTTCCGGATACTTTCTAGACGGACTATATATCGGCACACTCCTAAATCACCTTCATACCTAAATGTCTTATACGCTGAACAACCACTTGACTTCCCTAACTAACCCACTTGATCTTTCAGGATGGAAAAAATTTGAATGTTCCCTGAAATCAGCTACAAAATGGTCATCATTATTAAATTCGTTTTTTCCACTTTGACGATTAAGGTAGTCTTTGCTCCTTTAATAGGATAACCCAACGGCATTTTAAGAAGCAATTTAGAGTAATCCGGTATATTATCACATTTCCATCTCGTGACAGTTTGAAAAACAGTTTCAAGCAATTTTGAGAAACATTTTCATATTTTTGAAGCAATTCAACACTATTTAGTAATAATTATTGCATATTTTCTAAAAAGTATTCCAAAGAGGAAGCAACCTTCGAAAATATTTTTAGAACAACAAACATTTCTTTATTTCTTCTTCCCAACTTTAAATATGCTGCGAAGATTTTCTTCAAAGTATTACAATTTTTTTTTTCTTTCTTTTTTACAAGCAAGAAGAACGAGCTCGGTATGATATTTTTAAGGCCTCTTTTACTTAATAACAATTTCTTTTAATCTTCAAAATATTTTCTTTAAGCTCTCAATCCTAAATACAAATAGCAAATTTTGGCATCTTAGTATTAATCCCTCTGAATTTTTAGGGATGGCAAAACTTTTCTTTTCTCTGAAATCACATATACATTGTCGTATTATAGATTCATTCATGCTACTGTAATCATAAAAATCAAATAGGTTTTCTATTAAGACTTCTCTGAAAACGCTACAGTCAGACTTTAATTTATCTAAAGTATATCTTGGGACCATAGGCTTTTTTTGCTACTCGCTCAAAGATTATTTTATGCGGCTCTTACTAATTTCTCCAGAATGTTGTTACTTTCCTGAAATACATTCTAAGACTATTTCGTTTCCGAATTTGTTTCCAATAATTCTAGATCTTCAGGAGTGTCCTTTTTAGAACTTCATTTAGGCCTGTACCAGTTATCCAAATGTTTTCTTCTATTTTATGCGAATTGTGTTTATATTGTAACGTTTTTAGAACGTATATTTAAAACTGAGGTTCGTGGTGTGAATTATTTATTAACAAATTTAAACAATGTAACAATTAACACGAAACAACTTAAACACTAAAACACGAGAGTACCTAATATTAATCCGAAACACTAACTAATTTATTTATACAGTTTATTTAATTATATTCACGCACTTATATCAGTCGCGCACATTTATATTAAACGATCACTACTTGATCGCGACACGTTGGTAGACTCTTGGTAGACTAACTCGTTCGCCCAAGCGGGTCCAAGGAAATGCGCCTTTATATCCTGACCGCGGCCTTCGAGTGCAGTGTGGATCGCCCCAGATTTCTCTCGAACAATGAGTGAAACAGTCTGGAACAGCTGACGCATACGCGCGAAATGATTCACGTCCCGCCAACTGGCGCGTCTCATTTAACTATCTACAAGACAACTAAAATTGTGTAGCTTCTTTTCACCTTTCTATTTTGATAATCAGTGCATGCCCTTTAAGTTTTTGTCAATAGAAAAGTTTCATTTTTTGCAAATACATTTAGATCTACATTTTTTTATTGCAGTTTATGTGATTGTTGTAGATCTTTAATTTAGGGGAGTAGCATTAAGTGCAAATTCTTGTTCAAGTAGTCGAACTCTTTTAAATGTGTTTGTCTTAGTTTTTCTTTTACTAGAAATAATTTAGAAGGGGGGCGGTACGGTAGTGAGTATTGGTATGGCACATCGCTCTGCAAAGCATCGGTGCCAATGGTCAGAACTTGGAAGGATGTGTGTCCTCCTCGACAAGCTAATGGACCTTAATGGCCTGTTAAAGCTGAATACATTCAAAATAATTTAGACCAGTATTTTATTAATTTGTAGGTTTAACTTTAATCTTCTCAATTTCCAACGATTTCTATAAGTACATATATTTCCTCGTAACGTTAGAATTAACACATAAATCCATTAAATTAGAACGATAAATTACATTTAGTACATCATACTCGAGGTATTAATCTTGCAGTTAAAATAATGGTTTCTAATTGCCGAGGAGTAGTTCACCGCTCATTTCATTATCTCCAAATAAGCTTAGCGTATTCCACAGATGCGCAAAAAGGGACTCCGATAATCAAATGACAAATTCCTATATAAATTTTGGAAATTGCACTGATATAACTTTTTCGTCGAGGGAGCACCTTAAGCTTTCTGGCAGGATAGAAAAATATTACAAATTAAGCCGTAGCCTTTCAATTGATTTACTGAAGTTTTCCTGACTACCTGTCCTTTTAAAGTGAAAAAGGAGCTACATAAGCACCCAGCTTCAATTTCCTTGCCTTGCTGAGAAAACCTCGGATGCTCATATAAGCAATTTAGGTTTTATCTGATGTTACCGAACTTTTACTGAAATTTTATGTAGCAATGTCTTAGAAACTGATACATATACAAAATATTTCGATAACATCCTTGCCAATGTTACTAACAAGATTTGAAGCAAATCATAGCATTTATTAGAATCACGAAAACACTATCCCTCATTATTTTATAAGCTAATATAAAGTTAAGCTATCAAAATTTAATTCTTTTTTATTAATTTGTTTGACTGTACATTCGGTTAATTTTCTATGCTAACCTTTGTTTATGTATGAATCAATTTGTATGTGCTTTTTTTTAATTTAACTTTTTTTAACAAAAAATAAAAAAGTATATCAGGCCATAAATAATTAAACCAACATGTATACTCAAACTTAAAAAGCTCGAAACGTGCATGGCGTTACTTCTAAAACCTCTTGGGGCGCACCATAAAAAGCCAACAACGATACAAAATGCCAAATTAAATGTCAAAAGAGTCCATTACATCAAAAAAATTGACTTTTCGGTGTACTTATTTCATAATAGCCAAGATCTCATTACTTTTATATATTCCGCTTTTATTTTTATCGACCGAAATTGGTTAGGTAAACTTTGTGCGTATGAATTATATCACGAAAGCAATACCTGCATAAAACTACCACTGTACGTGGCTAATTGCTCTGATGAAAATAACCAAAAAATCTTTTATAATTCTACTACCTGGAAAACCTTTTCCAAAAGGGTACATAATTTATTAGTTTTCAAGAGAATATTTTATGAAAGGAAGCATATTTCAATAACCTTGAGCGACATTGTGATAAGTTCTATTATCAATACTTATAAGAAGGTCTAGGAATCACACCCGAGTCGGATGCTCGACGGGTGGCATACTCAAAATAAAATAAAAATAATTGGGAACCGAAAGACAGTAGTGGAGTAGAAAAGGTAGGCTGTTGTCGTAGGTGTGGTGCTTACCACATCGCCCCGTACGTATAAGCGTGTGAGACAACTGGGTATGAAAGCGATTTAGAAGGCCTTAACCCTCCATGTTTCAGCCATACCTCCTCGCGGATTGTAACTACCGTTACCTTTACCTTTACTTTATAAGAAGGTTGTAGGTATTTTTATAATACTTTATTTCTAGAACAGAAATGCAGTTACATATTTAATAATCGTATGAAATTTTTACCAAAGACTAACATAAAATGTGAAACAAAAATATAATAGAAAACCCTTACCCGATATTATCCTTCCAAATTTCATTTATTAGATGGTTTCCCAAAGGTAAGTTAAAACGAATACTGCCGTAAAGCAATATTATTCTAAAAATAGTAAAACCTTTACTTGCGATTTCTTTACGAAGCCATTAAACTGTTTTGAATACGTCAAACCTATCTCCAGCTACCGTTTCAGTACCGAGATTGCCTTCGAAAAAACATCAAAGTGCAACTGGAAAGCCCTGATAGTGGTTTAAAAAATCTGATTTGATTTAGAAAGTTAACCAAAACTTATCCAAAATCATTAGTAACGTAGAACGAAATCCTTTTAGTTTCTCCTTAGTACTGTGTTGTTCAGTAAGCATATTTAACGTATTATAAACCATCTGTTAGGCGAAGGCTACTTTTATATGCACATTAAAACACATTGATTTGTAAAACGTTCACAATTTCAAACAAAACATTCAAAACCGCTAGGTTTTTCTAGAACCATATAGACTTCATGATTTTCGAAGATAACGAAATCTACCTTGAACCAAAAAGATAAAGCACCAACGCCACGCCGTGTTTCGGTTTCCAATTATTTCCAGTAACTGAATAAGCCATCCGACTCGAGTTTAAACCCGAGTATATCCGGGTTATAATCGAGTACCTTAACCACTCGACCACTTCGCAGATTGCTTTATACGAAAATGCTTAATATCAATCAAGAATTATGAAAAGCAAATAAGCACGTGCATTATTCAAATAACCTTTCCTTAGAAGAAGAAAAAACACTCGTCTCAAACAATTCTCAGTAATAACAATATTATACTCGAGTACTCTTTCAGCTCTGCCGTATAAGTAATAGATCTCGATAAAAAAATATCCCAGAATTCTAGGAACCGAAAGGAAAGCATAAAATCGCGCCGCTATTGAAAACTTTTTGAGTTATTATGTGATATTCTTCTTTATAAAGATTTTTCAAAATTAATTCAAAATTATTAAAAATATTTCCTCAAAAAACCGTAATATCTAGAATTAAGTAAGTGTCATGATATACAATAAATTTTTTTTATGAGAAGGTACCCATCAGTAATATTTCTTCCGAGGTCGTTTGATGATTAGTGACCCACAAATCGTTAAAACATCGTCTCTTTGATCGTGGGACAAGTTGGTTGTTAATTCTCTGAAACCTATCATAATAGTTTGGAGCAAGGCTATCGATTTAGTTAACCTGGAGCTAAATTTTAAAATCCTCACGTAAGTCACGTAACATCCAGCAAAGCGTGAATTGCTGAATAGTTCCTATCTATCGACCTGGCACACATTTGAATTCTACAGGGTCCTGCAGCTCATCTCCCGTCTTATGTAGCTCATTTATTAATAGACATAGAATTTTTATATATCGCAGACGTTGTCTGTACCCGAGGGTGCATTTCAGGAAAATATTTTTGATTATACAGGATGTTCTCAAAAAGTGTGACGTCATTATGATATATTTTTTTAGATTACATGCCCGATATTTTTTTGCATATTTGGGTTCCTCTTGTGGTTACCTACATACCCCTAAAATTTGGTTGAAATCGGTTCAGCGATTTCAAAAAAAAAAAAGAAAAATAGATAAAAAACTGTTTTGCACTACTGATTTTAAAACTTGATAAAAGATACAAATAGTGCCTCGTTAATAAAATTAAAAGAGGTACCTATTAAGTAAGGTAATAACAGTTTCGTTAACCTAGTTTGGTTGATCCGAATTATACAGGGTGTCCAAAATGTAGTGTCAAACTCTTCAAATTTTAAAGCAATTTATTTGCCTTATTTTCAATTGGAGCCCCTGTATATTTTTATGTCATTCGATGCTAAATTAAAAAATAAACATTTTTTCTAAATACAACCCTATCAAAATTCCTAACACATTAAAAGTTATTCGGCGAAAACTCGTTTTGGTAACAAACTATTCCAATTAATGCCTATTAATATTAACGGATTTTGACATAATTTTGTAATTACAATAGTAGATTACGTGCCAAGTGCAGAAAAGTGGATTTTTACTAGACGAGTATGGCAGGTTTGAGTACGAGCGATAGCGAGTACTTAAATGCCATACTATTTTTTCGCATTTTATATTCTCACATAAAAAGTTATCTAAATTTATTGAGATACATTCTGAATAAAATTAATAAAAACACTGAAAAAAGTAGGCGGATTCTCGATAACATAGTAATCTGACAGGAACTGTTTTTGACATAACAGAATTCAATTCAAACAAATAAATACATTTTTGTTGGAAATCTAATATCGAAATGGACTTGAGTGACGACAATAACTTGGAAAACCATTCAGAAGATATTTTAAATGCTGCCCGAGAAGCTGTCAAATTGCATTTTAATGAAACCTGACGTTGCTATGCAGTAATGGTTGCTATACTGTAAAGTGACCCATTACTTCACGATTTTGAGTGTACTAATGTAATACATTAGATTAGTGTATGAAACGTGAAAAAACATATGATATCAATAAATTGTTTTTCAATGCCACCTCTTTTTTCATTGAAATTACTATTGGAATAGTTTGTTACCAAAACGAGTTTTCGCCGAATAACTTTTAATGTGTTAGGAATTTTGATAGGGTTGTATTTAGAAAAAATGTTTATTTTTTAATTTAGCATCGAATGACATAAAAATATACAGGGGCTCCAATTGAAAATAAGGCAAATAAATTGCTTTAAAATTTGAAGAGTTTGACACTACATTTTGGACACCCTGTATAATTCGGATCAACCAAACTAGGTTAACGAAACTGATATTACCTTACTTAATAGGTACCTCTTTTAATTTTATTAACGAGGCACTATTTGTATCTTTTATCAAGTTTTAAAATCAGTAGTGCAAAACAGTTTTTTATCTATTTTTCTTTTTTTTTTTTGAAATCGCTGAACCGATTTCAACCAAATTTTAGGGGTATGTAGGTAACCACAAGAGGAACCCAAATATGCAAAAAAATATCGGGCATGTAATCTAAAAAAATATATCATAATGACGTCACACTTTTTGAGAACATCCTGTATAATCAAAAATATTTTCCTGAAATGCGCCCTCGGGTACAGACAACGTCTGCGATATATAAAAATTCTATGTCTATTAATAAATGAGCTACATAAGACGGGAGGTGAGCTGCAGGGCCCTGTATAGATTAGCCTAACTTTATATAAGTAGAGCGCATACAATATACTTACTTTCAAAACAAAAAACAAGCCTTTGGTGTGGTATTTTTTTCCAATCCATCTGTGGGATGGCTACTAACTATGCCGTAGAATTATTTAATGCCGATGAATATAGCTTCAGCAGCTGATTTTACAAAGCTATTTCATTTCCTGCCATTCCTTGGCGACATCGCACACACAAAAGGGTTAAACTCACACCTACGTGCCTTTACAGTCTTTAATACTGCTTGATTGTCTGTCATTATATAGCTTAGTGACCCTTTAAAGTCATAACACTTAAAGCTTGGTATACCTACCTCATATGTAGATCCAAATACGCGTATGGCAGTTTCTAACTTTGCTGTAGATTAATTCGGTAAAATTTCTGCTCATTTGTGGTATTGCAGTTGTTACAATTGGTGCCCCTAGAAAACCACTTCAAAATAAATCTTCGTTGACATTTTGTCCGACGATCTGTTTGTTAGTTTTATCTGTAATAGACCAGCATCTCTAGCTGTCTCTCGGTTTGAACATTATAATCTAGGAGTGACTCATAGCGGTTTTAAGACCCTGCTGTTATAGCGAAAGGAAGTCTATCAGCAACTCGTATTAGTTTGGCAATAGATTTTACCATTTAAAACTATCAAATACCTGAACGATAGCTAGCAACACAGCTATACAGAATTCATTACTTTTTCAAGGCTCCTTGATACATCGTTTACAAGGTTTGGTGACATTAAATATATGTGCGTATTTACATATTGGAACACTCAATAATATGAGTATATTTGTCTGTATCCGTAACACTTTTACCTTTCGATGCCAAGGCTGGGGCCTTAGCATAAAATGTCGTCTTTACGTACCCGACTCGTCTCTGCGAGTTATGCAGTTGGTGCGCCGTTTAATAGCTACATGTGTAGGACCTTGTTACTCTACCTCTTAGGCCTGCATTAGGAGAAGAGCATCGTTAATTTGGTACCCATGGTCACAAAGGCCCGATACCGACCTCCAGACAGCAGAAAAACCCTGCCCATCGAGAGATTCGAACCAAGGACTAACATAACGCTAGCCTGACGCTCTGCCACTGCGCCACCCTGGCTACATACGTATATGTATGTATATTCAGCTTTAACAGGCCATTAAGGCCTCTAGCTTATTGAGGAGAACACACCGAGCCGTAGTAAGCTAAGCCTGCTTCGGGTTACCCGTCCAAGTTCTGAGCATGGGTGCCGATTCTTAACTTTGCAGAGCGATGCGCCACACCAATACCCACTACCGTACCGCCTCCCCACATAAGTATATATAATTGTTAAATATCTCTTCTAGAAGTTTAGTATGGAACCCAATAATAGCATATTACGCTTCGGCGTAATTAGTCTTTCGGCTTTTACTAAAAATTTCTGTGACAGGAAACAACTCAATTGAGGTTATAACTCTTTTATATTTGGTATATGTTCGTCTAATTTCGTTGACTTTTACTGGCAAAAATGGTTTTATGGCTAAACATATGGTACACATTGTCCAAATATTTTGTTACCCCCAGCCAAAACTTGCAAACTCCACCCTCAGGACATCCCCCTCTGGATCCCCGCTACAAGCTGACGCCGTCAAAAGTATTGAAGTGATATAACTTTTAGAAAATTTATATTCTTTATTTAAAATACAAAATGTGGAATAATACCCTTTTAGGATGCAAGGTTTAAATATTCAGTTATGTAAATAAGTTACGGTGAGTTTAAGTACCTATTGTTATCTATGTTAACACCTGTATTATATTATTGTATTTGTTGTAAATAATAGTGATAGTAATGTTTTATGTGTGTGTATGTGGAAGGATGCTTGTGTTAAAACAAAATCAAGAAGTGGGAGATTTTTGGCATAACTAGGGAAGATCGAAAAAGTTGAAGGAAGATAACCAACAGTTATAAAAATTGGATTAAAGTAAACGGATGTGTTTATGAATTTTCTATTAAAACTCATATAATAGTTGAGTGGTTATACTAACAAGAGGTTGAATCATTATTAATGGGGAATAATTGCGAATTGAGGATTAATTACCTATTAAGATTCGAATTGGATTTGTCAAATATAATTTTAATGGAAAATTGGTTAAACGGATAATAATAATAAATAGTGAATTGGATTGGAACATTAATTCGACTAAAACATTATTTTGGTGGAATTCCTAATAATCGAAGGAATAATAATTTTTGTGTGTGAGTGTTTGTAGATACAGTTTTGTGTTAGTTTTAAGGTTAGAAATAGGTTATTGTAATAAATCTTACATTTTTAAAAGTGGATTAGAAATTATTTCATTATTTACTTATCAAAAATATAATATTTGTCGATCTAATTATCAAAATTTAATAAACGAATCCTTCAACGGCCTTGAGATATCAAAATTTTCTGTTTTAATTTTTGATTTTTAAATTCATAATTATTGAATTTGGGATATTGTGTGGAGCTTTGTTCTTTTAAAATATAAAGACTGTGACCATATCAATATATCAACGGCGCATCCAGGGGAGATCTTCAATTTCTTTCACGAATTCGCTTCCTCCAGATCTGTTAAAAGATTTTGCGGTTTATACCCGGGCCTTGAGATCTTACGCTCGACATCCGTATGCGTAACCAGTACAATTTATTATTGTAATACTTATTGAATAAAATCCTGTAACGCTTTTACTTCTGTTAACATTCGACTCGCACAATATTTTTATTCCACGTCCCTCAATTGCCTAATTACCACCACCTAATGCGTGACGTCATTGTAGAGTTGCCCGTAAAAATAGGTAGGTACTCCACAAATGTCTCACTTTCTTCCTCGGTTATGATCTTATTAAAGACAAAGCAAGGGCACCAATAACGATTATTTGATCGTTAGGCGGCATTGTATGTGCTTGTTTTTTTAAGTGAGCAACACCAACACCTCTTGTTGAGACTTGATAACAATGATAACCAGTAGTGCCTTTGCTGAAACTGTCATTCCTGTCCGTACTTTCCTTCTCAATTAAGTTAATTAATGTATTATAATAAAGCTTACCCATAACCAAGCGAAACTTGGTATTTTGTTTTGGCTCGTTAGTTTTCAACAATTAATCTCGTCATGTGAAAGAACATATTATTTGCGTGTCAATTTGATTAGCGCAGCTTCCCACGAAACATCTTATAGCCAACAGTAGCAAAGTGTTAGTTGACCTTCTCATTAATTTCGAAAGCTTTTTCCAAGCTGGACGATATCAGCCAACCCACCAAAATATAAGAATATCTTGATTGGATTTTTTCGAATTCTAAGTGATTATATGGAAGATTTCCAGGACAACGTCACCTGATACCTTCACAACATTAATAATTTGATTAAACACAATGAAATTATAAAAAATTAAACCAAAAGAAGAACTTACGTTCCACTGGTGATAAAAATGATGCTGATAATCAAAATAATAATAAAATACGTTCCATGATGATATGATGATAATCTGATATGGTCTTCATTCGGTAGTAATTTTTACTAATTTGATTAAACTCTATTTATTAATTTTTGTTTCTTATTACTAGAGAACTCTTTAAAGCATCAGTTTCTAATAGCAATATTCCCCTGTAGTTAATATTATTACCATTCATGACATTCATGGACACTCGCAGTTGACTTTTTGCAACGGATTTAAATATTTGTCCCGGTATTCTCGGTATGTACGTAGTATACGGCTTATGTAAATTGAGAATAGTTCTCTCAGAGCCAAGTCAAGTAAAACGAATTGGCCTTTAATATTAATAAGATATGTTCCCTTAAAGTAGGTTTGAGTTAATTCTGATATATTGTTGGAGCATAAAAGACGTGGCTGTGCACTTTTCCGGATCATTTGCTGCAACTATCCATCTCCTTTAGGATTTTTAAGTTAATTTCACTCACGTTCGCACAAATAGCTCGTTTTCTCTTAAAAAAAACTTTTTTTATTTCATACAATACCAAACACTTTTAAAGGGTAAAAGAAAGAGTTCTGAACTAAAAATTATTCGAAATCGATTTATAGGAAAATACATTTTTAGACGTCTTAAAGGTCAACTATTTATCATGTAGAACTTCGAAACAGTTTGAGAAACACTCTACTGGTGAACCAAAAATAACTGAACAAGGAAACTTTAAAAATTAATTGCCTACTCCTACTCACTTCAAAACTACAAAGTAATAAAGGTGAATGGGGTCTAATTTTACGTTGCCACCACGTTTATCCTTAGAGACAACAATTAAGATTGAAACTAATAGAGTGCGATGAAATATAATAATTGCAGTTCAACTTCGCTCGAAAAAAAAGTTCTATAATTGCTCAGGTATGGAGGTAATAATTGTTAGTTTTTCTCATCCTGAAACAATATCGATGATTAATGGTCGTTGTATATTTATTTATAAAAAACATTCGTTTTGTGATATTTTGATTATTAGTTTAACGATTTATAGAATTTCTGTATTGGTCGTATAATTTAGCTAAAAATGACTGACCTTCCAGTGACCACAAATTTCAGTTTATTGAACACATGAAATTTATATTAATGTACCACCGGCTGTTAATGGCACTTTCATGTGTTAAGTAGGCAACCACGCCAGCTTGTTTATAATTATTACCAAATGTAAAAGTTTAAAATAACTAAAATTGAAATCATTTTAAGTTTTGTGTTTTCTGTCAATTAGATTTTTTTAATTTATAACATTTCTGATTTTTTAAAACCCTCTTGAGCACATTTTCGTATACGTAATTTGCCAATACTATAAATTTTGGAAATGATTTTCTATTTACGCTACTAACTTGTACATTACGGCCATGGTTTTTTCGTTCATAAAATTTAGCTCTGGTAATTACTAAATAAAATTGTCAACCAGAAGGGTTCGAAGGACTTTAGATTATTGCAATTTATCAAAGTTGAAGTCGTAGAATTAAGAAAGGGCAGGGTACCACTTCAAACGGAGTATATTAAAAATAGCTGTAATAAATGCCTCTCTTTTAATTTAACAAAATTCTGTAGTACTAATTATGCTTCCGACACTTAATTTTATGCGGTGGAATTTGGATTACTCTCCTTGGAGTGGGAGGATATTCGTCAAACAAGAACAATTTCTCTTTTTGGAATTTGAAAATCGTGGTTTTTCATATACGGTTTATTCTCAGAAACTGTCCCTCAAAAACCTCTAAAGAAATCTTAAATAGTCATTTTTACAGTTATTGCTGTTGTGTTTTTGTGTTGAAGATTTTGAAAGAACTTACTTAATCTAGGGCAATTTTGTATAAAAGGGAATATTGTGAGTAAGCGATTAGTTCGTTTTCGTGCTCTTGTTGTCATCTTTATCTGTCGCATGTTTTGTCCTATACGACTGTCATAAAACGTATTTTGTAGGTTTATAATGCGATCCTAGAAAACTTGCCTGTACTCTGTGTTGTGTAAATCAAAAATATTCTAGACTAAAATTTGAGATTGCCAAGTGAAAATAGAGTACTAATTTCACAGCCTTTCATTTTATTCCAGTAAATAAAGACAAGACATAAACATAATAATAGGGGATATGACCGCAAAGGTCGGAAGACGCAGAACAACAAATATGGTAGGAAGCTTCAGTGGGGCAAAGAAATGACAGAGGAGACAGGCTAGTACAATTGTGTCAAGAAAAGGACATGATAATAACAGATACATGGTTCGATCTGCCACCCCGACGTCTGTACACATGGATTTCACCACAGCACATGGACTTCACCACAACACATGGAAGAGTATATAGTAAGGAATCAAATTGACTATGTTTTTACTAGCCAACGCTGTCGCACTTGCATTCTTAGTGCCAAAACCTATCTAGGTGCCGACATACATTTGGACCACAACCCAGTGGTAGTTAAGATGGGAGTCAAACTAAAAAGAACACAGAAACCAAAACAAAAGAAACAGGTCGACGCGAGGTTACTCAAGGATCCAGATATAAAAGCAGAAGTGACGAAGAGAATCACACAGGACATAAAAAACATCTAAGATACCAACAATATAGAAAACTTATGGAAACAGATTAAGAACAGTATACAGAGAACTGAAGACACTAAGAAATACAGAACGAAAAATGCTAAAAAAGAATGGATGGCAACAGAAATTCTGGATAATGTGGAAGTAAGGAGAAAATATAAGACCAAAGGTATAAAAAAGTATCAAGAAATTCACAAGGAAATAAAAAGAAAAATAACTACAGCTAAAGAAAACTGGTTAAAAGAAAAATGTCAAGAAATAGCTAGAACAGCTTCAAGAAAAATATGATGATTTTAACCTGCACAAAAGAATCAAGGAACTAACAAAGAATCACAAGAAAGCTAGGCCCATAGGACAATAACAACAAAGTCATCATAATACAAGAAGAAGAAATGCAAACATGGGAAACATATTCAAGAACTCTTTGCAGATACACGACCAGCATCATTCAGTCAAAACAATATAAATAAGAAGAAGATCCAGATATTCTTATAGCTGAAGTTCAAAAAGCATTAAAAATAAGTGCTGTAGGCAAATCTCCTGGACCAGACGACATCATCTATCAGCGATGCACTATACCAATAGACTGGCTAAAGTCAATATTTATCACCATCCCCAAAAAACTGAACGCAAGAAAATGCAATCAATATCGAACAATCAGCCTCATGAGTCAGGCATTAAAGATATTTCTACGAGTCATATACGAGCGCATAAAACAGAAGTGCGAACACTACATTGGTCACACACAATTTGAGTTCAGGGCTGGAATGGGAACCAGAGAAGCAATACTCTGCACAACAGTATTAGCTGAGAAATGCCTAGACATGAGGCAGAATTTATACTTCTGCTTCATAGACTTCGAAAAGGCTTTCGACAAAGTCCAACATGTCCAACTTATGAATGCCCTTGAACAGATAGGATTAATAGAAGAGATACAGAAATAATTAAGAATTTATACTGGTAGCAGAATGGGGTAATCAAGGTGGACGATCATTTCAGTAAAGAACTGAACATACAAAGAGGTGTACGCCAAGGGTGTATACTCTCTCTCATACTATTTAACATATACTCCGAGCAAATCATAGAGAATGCGCTCTACGAAATATCTGAAGGTGTCAAAGCAAACGGTGTATTGATTAACAACATACGATACGCAGGCGACACAATCTTGGAGGAAGAACTACAACAACTACTAAACTGTATTTCAGAAGAAAGTAACAGAATGGGGCTAAACCGAGGGCTAAACACCAATGCCAAAAAAACGATGGTTGTGGTTATCAGCAGAGATAACATTAACGCGAATATAACCCACAATAACAACAGAATAGAACAAGTGCGTAAATTCAAATACTTAGGAAGAATTATTGACGAACCTTCCGATACAAATACGGAAGTAAAATTCAGAATAGAGCAAGCTCGAACAAACTTCTTCAAACTCCAAAATTTTATCTGCAACCATAAAATTAAAATTGACTTAAGGCTACGCACCTTCAAACGCATTGCTGCCTTCGACAACTTTAAAATTCACAAAAATCAATCGATCGATCAGACAGTCTTGAAGCTAGGAATGTTGCAAACGACGTTCCCTTCGCTTTAAACTGCTTGCAGTTTCGGTTTGACTTTCGCTAAGCAAGGACGCATTGCAGTCACGGTTATCGTGTGTAATAAAGTGCAAGCCGAGGTTAAAATATTAAAATATTTACATTATTGTGTGTGAATGAAAAAGCATTTTAAAACTAATAATTAATAAACTAAACACAGATACAATACTCAGTGCCCTATGCACAGCCATCAATGATGCAGTACCAGGCTCAGTACCCCCAGCTTCCGAATAATATGATGCAACCACAGTTTCAAACAGCACAGATGCAATATACACAACCTATATTTAATCACCAGGTAGGTCAAAATGTAGCACTACAATATTCAACACAGGTTAAGCAATGGCAACAACCCAATTATTTACCAACTACGTCTAATCAACAAGGCGAGGAATGGATTGCAATCACTCCAAAGAAAAACAAACGCAACCAACAAGATGAAGTAAACCGTATACGTAGTGAAACAAAAAATCACAGTAAACCAATCGCCACAACTTAATTTATCAAATCGTTTCCAGGCCCTCCCAGATAATGGGACAGATAATGACATGGAAACTGGTAAGCCCGCAGAAAAGAAAGGGATAAAACCACCACCGATATTTATTGCAGACGTGTTAAATATCAACCCGCTGATAACAGAATTGAATACTATAGCTAAAACAAAGTATACCCTAAAAATCGTAGGCAGAAACCAAGTGAAAATTATGGCAGAAGATGCAAACACATATAGGGCTTTAATAAATAGATTAATAGAGCTAAAAGTACAATTCCATACCTACCAAATGAAGGAAGAACGTAGCTATAGAATAGTACTTAAGAACCTTCGCCATTCTATTAATGCTGATGAATTAAAAGCAGAAATAGAGAAACACGGACACCGAGTTCAGAATATACATAATGTCAAACACAGAATAAGCAAGCTACCGCTGTCTATGTTTTTTATTGATCTGGCCCCCGCTGATACTACTAACAAAAAGATATATAAAATAACTCACCTATTACACACAAAAATAACCATAGAATGGAATGCCAATGGCTTGTCAAATCACACCCTCGAGTTAAAGGCGTTTATCACAAATTATGATTTAGATGTAGTTCTAATATCTGAAACACATTTTACAAATAGAAGTCATTTCAACATACCTAACTATATTATTTACGACACACAACATCTAAGCGGAGACGCACATGGAGGATCAGCGGTAATAATAAAAAGTTCCATCAAACACTATCAAACAAACAAGTATAGTCATGAACACATCCAAGCTAGCAGTGTAGTTGTAGAAGACTTTATAGGACCAATCACAGTCACAGCATTGTATAGCCCTACAAGACACAATATAAAAACAGAACACTACACCCAGTTTTTTGACACGCTTGGCGCCGCCGAAGACTATAACGCTAAGCACCAAGATTGGGGTGCTAGAACAACTACCACCAAGGGCAGAGAATTACTAAAATCACTTAATATTAACAATCTTAACTGTCTCACCACCAGACAGTCCACATACTGGCCTACGGACAGAAATAAAATTCCAGATCTGCTTGATATTTGTATAACTAAAAATATAGCACAAAACTATTTAAAAATCGAATCCTGTCTTGACATAGAATAGAAACAAAGCGTCATAAATATATAAACATATGGTACCATCCGATTCTCCGTAAAAAAGTGCCTTCACAATGTACAAGTCTTGAAACTAATAACTTAATACTTTCCGAGATATTTTGGAAAACAGAAAACTCCAAATTTCGGTTTTTTCAAGATATCTCGAAAACAGTCAAAGTTGGCTGTGATTTCTCAACGGATATGAAATGAGCATTAAAATTCCTAAAACTTTCCCTATTTAACCAACTTTTTAGCTTTTATAGTTTCCGAGATCCTAATGGTGGGGATTGAATTTGGGACAGACTGTATAACAGAAATATAATCCGTTAAGTATTTATATTAAAATTCAGAGAATATTCCCAGGGCCGTCTTAACCCGGGGGTGCAAGAGGTGCGGGGCACCCGGGCGCAGGGTCCTAGGGGGCGCAAGCTGACCGCCTAAATCTAGATACCATTTTGAAAACTATGAATTTTGAAAAAAAAAAAAATAGTATAGTATAGTATCCTGCTATCCTGAAAAATGTTAATATTTTTGCGCATTTATTTTACAAATACCCCGACGCCGCAGTCGGCACGTCATATCACTCAGTTGTGATGTGCAAGCCAAATCAGCTCTTAAACTTAAGAATTAAATTACGTATTATTTTATTATGTTCCGATCCCGCCGACAAACACGCGCAGTTCAAAGAGCAAAGAGCTAGGTATGCTATGTCAAAGGGCACCGCACTAGAAGCCCATAGTTAATGCATATAACTTTAAAGTTTAATTTTATTTGAAGTACTTTTTGCAAGATTTCAGTACTTTCTTTGATGATCTGTTTTCAAGGAGTATACCGTCTTCTTCTTCTTCTTCTTCTTCCTCTTATGGCCGAAGCCTAGGCCGGTGGCCTGTTAGAAACTCATAAGAACGAGGTCTGTGAGCCCTCTTTGCACGTATGCTGGGCAGGAGGCTAACCTAACCCATCGAGAGAGGTGAAGAAGATCGACCGGCAGTGTTACGAGGTTAACGGTTATCAAAGGAGCCCTCCGAAGCACGGAGAAGCGTACGATCTTATAAGTTCTGGCGAGGATCTCGCCAGTCTCAGGAATCGAACCTAAGATGCCTACTACGTGAGAGACCGAGGCCTTTTACACAGTACTATCCACTCCTTGTATACTGAGTATACCGTGTGTCAACGAAACCTGGGGCACTCCCATATATTTTTTATTTTTCAAGATATCAAAATTAAATTTGGTATATGTAATATACTCTTTAAATGGCAATTGTTGACATAGGAAACAAGTTTCTGTCACTTCCGGTTTCGCCGAAATTGACATAAACTTTGTTATTTTAAATGGAGCACCCTGTATATTTATACATTTTTGGAATCTCCTTTCGATTCTACGTATGGTAGGTAGTTCGAAACATTTTGATGATAAAGTAAATTTTTGCAGAAATTAAAAGTGACTTGACTTACGCAAAATGAAAGTCAAGGTGCCCCAACACTCGAGCCAAATTGTTTTAGAACTTTAACTATTTTAGTTGCTGTATTTTTCAGATGGAACTAGCGTGGGACCACGGTGGCTATGGGACACTAGGATATTAAAAAATTCAATAATTTTATTGATACCAATAACGTGGGATTAATATGAAAATTTAATTCGGAATAACACTCTCTGTTTAAAAAACGTATTTTGGACATTTAAATCTAGACACTGGGTTTCAAGCCAAGTGAAACAACTGAAATGCACAAAAAAAGTGACAGACTTGCTACAGTTGAAGTGCTAAAATAAGTTATTTTGAGTGTCGTAGTGTCGTAACACCCTGACTGCGATTTTACGCAGATCATGGCATCCTAGATTAATAAATAAACTCTTCTGCAAGTATTTACTTTACCATCAAAACGTTTCAAACTTGATATAACATACGTAGAATGAAATGGAAATTCCAAAGATGTAGAAATATGCAGGGTGTTCCATTTAAAATAACAAAATTGGGGGTAATTCCGGCGAAATCGAAAGTGACACTAACGTGTGTTCTATGTCAAAAATTGCCATTTAAAGAGTATATTACATATACCAAATTTTATTTTAATATCTTAAAATATAATTTCAAAAAAAAGGGGTGCCCAGGTTTAATTGACATCCGGTATAAATTTGCCGCAACAAACAATTACTTCATTGCATTTGCGACACCCGCCGCGAGTTATTGTTTGCTTTTTGATTGCTTCATCTCATCGTTCCAGTGAAAAAGTTAGGTTGTGGTGTGGGGCTCTAGATTCTATAAAAAAATTGTTAATTAAATTTATGACGGGGGGGGGGGGGGGGCGCAGGGTTGATTTTCGCACCCCGGCGCAGAATATGCTTAAGACGGCCCTGAATATTCCATAGGCTTTCGTATGTAGTATCAATATGTTCTTGTTCTTTTCCGCTGCACATTTTATATTCGGCGCCCCTATGACCACTGGAAATGCACTTTTTTGCGTACTTTTCTACATTGAACTGGGAAAGCGGTGGGCCCATGCCCATGATCTTTATAGAAATCAAGTTTGAAACGGTATCTATCGTTAAACGATTTCTTGTAGATGTTAATAAATCATTCATCGTACTGAATGATCGTTTGCATTCGGCAGTTGATACAATTATGGTATTAACTGCTGTCATTAGAGGTTTTAAATCGTGGGGAATTGAAACTCCTTTTGTCTCAATATGTTCTCTAATCCCTCTCTTTGCTTCGATCTTACTGATTTTAAATTTATCGCATAAAATATCGACATCCTGACCACCATCCAAAATGTATATACTTTCTGGCCATTTTTCTGGATATAGGATTTCAAGAGATGTAAGTAATTCGTTCTCATTCTTTTCCCTCAGATGCACTGAACTACTGGAAGCATGCGAACAAACTGTTGTGAAAAATCGGTATTTTTTAATTAACACTTAAACTCCGGAAAATTTGAGGGGGGTTTAGTTTAGGAGTTTTGTTTCCATTATGATGAAGTATTCCTTTAAAACTTAAAGAATCTATCGCCTTCATAGCTTCTACCAAATGAAAACCTTGTGTGTCTATATACGATTCAATTATTCGAATAATTCTATTAATAATTTTATCAGCTGACGCAAGTGATATATTTTGCTTCTGTAACTGCAAAGACACATCTGACAATTCGCTCAAAGCGTCATACATGAGTCCTAAGTTAGCAACAAAGTTTGCTTCCGTCATTCTATTTTGAAGAGCGCTAAACTGTGATCGTTCTTTACTACCACTACATACTCTCAGCTTTTTTTTAAGTATTTTACCAAAACAGGATAATTGTTCCACACTGCTTTAACAGTCCGTAAACTAGAAGAAACCCACCGAGTGTCAAGTACTTTTCCTATTACTAAAAGACGCAGGCCTACTTCTTTGGCACACTCTTCAATTTCAAAACGATTATTTGCTGAAGTAGAGAAAAGTGTATAGATTTTATCAAAAAATATTTTGAAATGGTGCACTCCATTGATATCCTTCATTCTGTCTCCTACAGCTAATTCTAGCTGTTCTAGCTAATTCTAGCACAGTGCCACACTACTAAGTTGGGAAATTTTTCCTTCAAAATTGCGGCATTTCTGCATTTCTACCAATCATATTTGAGGCTCCATCAGACGCAAAACTAATAAAATGTTCTTTCAAATAATCTTCGGAAAACCCATATTTATTAATTTGTTCTAAAAGCGTATTTTCGATAAAGTGAGAAGACATATTTTCCAATTCCGTTAAGTAGAGGAACAACATAAGGGGTTCAGAGTTAACGGAAATTGCTGCTCGTAAACAAATAACTAAAGCGGATTTATGGCTAACTGTAGTAGATTCATCAACAAGTAAAGTATTTTTCACCTAGGATTTGGGTTGTGACGTCAACGTGTCTATTCACACAGTTTTTGGGTGGGGCAACTTGACGGCACAACCCAAATGCTAGATGAAAAATACTGTATGCCTAGTTTTGACTGATTTTTTACTATTTCCTGACACATTCCAAGTTTCATTACCAAGGCAATAAAATTTAAGATATTAGCACAGACATGATCTGAATGGTTTATTCTGCCGACTGTCACCTGATTTAATTGATGACATAAAACATCTTTTGGAAGATCAATAAACGGCCTACCCTTTTTACCAATGTTATATACTATTCTGAAAATATTCGTCGTAGTTGCAATGTCTTTGGCGTAAAGCGTATTCACAGACTGTTCAATTCGTTGTTTCTTGCCCTCCTCCAAAATTTTTTCTCCTTGCAAGTGTGCTTCGCTACTTTTATGCTTATGTATTTTTTTCCGTAAAGACTGTCGTTGTTTTTTAATATTTTCACCATAAGCACTTACCGATGCACTGCACCATTCTGAAGAAATATGTATCCCTTGGAAATTTCTATTATGCATATTTAGCTGTTTCACATTTGCGCACACTGAACAACCTAAGTTTTTATTTTTAACAGTTAGCCACTGATATTCTTTCTTCTTTATCAGATACATTTCGTAATTCCAGCAGTTAGGAACTAATAGTTTTGTTTCGTCAGATGGATTTAGCGCTTCCTCACTGCTTGATCTCGCTTTCTTTGCAAAAATTTCTTGTTCATCCGTGTCGTGAGTTTCATCATCATTACTAGCGTTATTTTTAATGTCTTTATCAGTCTGTACTTCGTCTTGATCTTTACTGTCTTTGTCATCACCATCACCAGGTTTAAATTTTTTATTCGAATATTTTGAACTGCAACTATTGCTATCCATTTGTCTTTTCACTCTCACAGTAGAGCTGGGCAATCCGATTCCTTTCGGTGAATCGATTCCTTCGATTTCATTCCACGACATGAATCGGTTCTTTCGATTCGTTCTCGTTCCTTCGTTCCTATGATTTAAATCGCACTTTTATTAAGTACGCACCGTACTAGAACGAGTCGAATTGGAACGAAAGTCGAAATTCGTTGACTATACATTCACATTCAGAATGTCAAACGCAAATTATTTTGTCTACAATAATAAATGATGGTATAAAAGACTAAATAATAATTCGCTAAACAGCTGCACGGCTACGCACAATTTTTTTATATTACTCGGTTATTTGTAACACTTATTTCTGCATAACTAATAAAAAGCTTCGAGTTTCATTTCAACAATTAAGTCTGTATTTCATTAACACTAATGTAAGCGGACTTGGGAACGGAAAGATTCATTTTAAAACCTCAGAGCCTTATAAATCAATAAGGTCTACTTTTGTTTGTGATAATTGAATTGAAACGAGGGATACGCAACTTCGTGTCTTAATAGCAGTGGCGTATTTAAGTTTTGTTTCTGCGGAGGGTCCAACTGGATATTGAGATAGGTAGATGGGTATCTACGCGAGTTCTGTGAAGTTTATAGATAAGTTTTATTTGAATGAAGTGCAACAGATAACATTTTCATATATAGGAGTATAATTATGCATATTATGACCTAAATTTTATTAAATACCATAAACCTAGGTTTTAGGGGGGACGTTATTAAACGGTATTTATTTATAAAAAAAATTCAGTTGGGTCCCTGGGGTGGGTCTAGACCCCCTAGACCCCCCCCCCATAAATACGCCACTGCAAATAGCATACTATTAATGTAGCTATTCGTACTTTCGATTCCTTTACTGTATGTATTTGTGGGGTATGTTAGGGTTCGATTCCCAAGATTTGTACGAATCGTGACGATTTGTAACGTACTCGCGGCACAATTCCTTAGGAACGAATTGGATTGAAATAAATAAATCGATTCCTACGATCTCATCGGAGGAGTCGCTCCTTTGGAACGACTCGTTCGTGAACGACCCACCTCTATGTCACAGCTTTTCGCGTACTTTCACCACCATCACTTTTTTTAACCACTTTAATAAACTCATTGCTAATTTTAAGTATGTAATTAATAATTAATGAACTATTAGCAACAAATTTTCGACCTGTCTTTACGTTGTCTGTAATCATGAAATGCAGTTTTAAAGGGTATGAAGGGCTGGGTCATCAAGACTACGTAACTACGTACTTTCCGAAGCTTGCATTTCATCAGTTGTAACAATTTTTTGTGAATTGTTATTTGATTCATTTTTTCTTCCTTATAATTTTTATAGCTCTCATTGGTTATAGTTTATTTAGCCCTATGTTTCCTTTATGTTAAAGGGTAATTTCCCTCTTATTATTGTGTTAGTCTTGATTACCGCGATATTTTGCTTATTTTGCGTATTATCTTTATGTTTTCTGTCTTTTGAAAACAGTTTCATAGTTAAACCGATCCTGGGTTTACCTATTATCCTTTGATTCAACCAGTATCCTTTGATCCTTCTTCTGTGATTGTTTTGTAGATGTTTTTCTATATCCCAATCCTGATTTGGCATAATCAAGAAATTATTAAATAGCATCTACCTTTGCTCCCTCTACACTAAAATTCTTTAAAATGTTAGGTAATTACCTCACCTTAAAGCACATATGGGCAACCCCCGGCCTTATTCGGCCCTCTACTTCTTTTGATCCGGCTCTGATCCATCTCAGCAAAGTTAGTTGGGTTCGTGGTGCGAAAATTTAGAATTAAAAAATAATTAAATTACAAAATAAAAGAAAATATGTTAGAATAAGAAGGAAGGAAAATGCTTGTATTATTGTTTTAATTTCAAAGACCAATTTCAAAATAGAAATTAACAATCTCTATTAAAAATATAATATTGAATTTTAAAACTATTTATTTGGCATCAAGTTTAGAAGTCAAGTCCAGAAAGGTAGGTTTGGTGGATTGGTAGTATTTTTATTTATTTGTTTTCTTGTCGATTTGGCCAATGATAATTATAGATATTTTATAGGTACCCTGAGAATTTTAAAAGTTTCAAGCAATATTATAAATATTTAACATTTACCCTGAGAATTTACAAATTTTAGAATTTTTATAAAGTTCAGTATTTATTCAGGCTATACTTTTTTTTATATTAATTTAAAATTAAAAATATCATACAATAATTCAATTCAAAATACCATAGCATTTAAATTAACAATTTCTAATTTTCATAAAATTATAAAAATAAGACGCGAATAGCTCATAGCAATTTTATGATACCAATAATTAGGGCTTTAGCATAGTATTTGAGGCACCTGCCAACGTAGAGCTTTATACCAGAGCATGATATTATAAATAAATGAAATAAGAAGTAGCAACTTTTTAATTAATTTAATATTAATTTATTTTATTTAGTAATTTGATACGGCCCTTGACTCGGAGACAGAATGATAATTTGGCCCCAGAACTAGGAAATGTTGCCCATGCCTGCCTCAAAGTAACAAAAAAGATAACGAAGTCAATAGAGTAGTAATCAAGAAATTAAACCCTATCTACATCTAACACACCTCTTCGCTGTATTGCAAGGAAGCAACTACAAATGCATGATGCATCATTTTTCGGTGACGTTTATTAACCAGTCTTCTTACCTGCAACAAAATTAGTGTCAGTTAACTTACAATATTCAAAACTTAAATTGTTTAATAGTAAAAATTAGAAGAAAACTTGTGCCCTGTCTTAACAGGGTCAATATATTCACATTTTAAAAATAATACCCCAGCAAACAAATGCCGAAATCTTTGCTTTAGGGTCAACTATTATAATTTGTAGTGCTGAGCTTCAACACTGGATAAAAACATTTAACATTTTATTGTATTGGAGTTTTGGCTTTTGTCCTGGACAACATTGGTTGGTTACGTATATTACAATGACGACATACTGTCGATTAACAGCAGCTTAGTAAAATCTATTAAGTTATTTTGTTTGTAATTTTTATTATAGCATTGTTAAGTTATACTTTAAAAACGGAACTAAATTTTCTTTACTAGATACATTAAAATGGTCGCCGGAATGGCCGAGTGGTTTAAGGCATTCGACTACAGTGCGGACAGTCTCGGGGTCAAACCCGAGTCGGACACTAGGCGAGTGACCTACCCAGTCACTGAAAATAATTGGGAACCGAAACACAGTAGTGGAGTAGCAAAGGTAGGCGGTTGTCGAAGGCGTGGAGCTTTCACATCACCCCGTACGTATAGACTACGAGATAGCCGAGGTATGAAAGTGACTTGGGAGGCCGTAACCGGCCGTACTCCCTAGCGGGTGTAATTGCCATTACCTTTACCTTTTAGATACATTAATAGTTATTTAAGCTACAAGGAATGTAAGGACGTATTAACATTTGAGGTAGGCGAATACAAGCCGAAGCGAAGCCAAGGCTCGTCGCCTTGCGAAAATATTTACACTTGCAAGTAAGTAAAAGTTTATAATTAATCACTATTGTCAATAGACTTCGTTGCTGTATTTGTATACTTTGATACACTGTTAATAACTTTTATAACTTTCTTTCAGATTGTAAACTTGGTTACATCAAACAAAATAAAAACAATTAGGTTCCAACTTAAATACACGAAGAATTTATTTACACTTATACGTTGGAAATCATTAAGAAAACGTGATCACACATCACATTCATTAATACAGTTATTTATAACTTTTTAAATTTCACTTTGACATTTAAGTAATAATTAAATTTTATTTAATTACTTATTTATTTTAAATAATTATTTCTTTTTAATTTGAATTCAATTATCAAATCTCATAAGCCTCATTAATTTTCTAATCATCACAAATTAACACTTGTCTTCAAATTGGTTAAAATTCATAACCTCATTTTTTTCAATGTTAAAAACTTTTATTCTAGAACAATTTAACGCGTTTGTTTCGTGTTATTCATTTTGTTAATTTTATTGTGGGAACGACAAACACGTCTGCTTTCGGCAAATACTATTTTGTTACAGATATCTCGTAAATAAACATAAGTTCAACCAATCCCAAAGCTAATTGAATCAATGTAAATTCTATTTTAAAACTCATTAAATCTAATATCTATCTAAATCTAAATCTATTTACATATGTATTTACAATGTACATAAAATTTCCTTCAAACTGATATCAAATTTATAATTATTTATGATCATTTAAAAATTCATCCATTTTAACAAGATTTCTATTGGCTTTGGAATATTAAAATTTACCTATTTCTAAAATTATTATTAATTTTAATTTAAACTATCGGGAAATCTTCCTTATTTTCTAACTTACATTTTGCTTATCTAACATTTAACTTAAATTTGCCTAAATCTACTTTAAAACTACTTTGAAAATTCTGTATTATTGATTAATTTATTTTTCTAATTGTTTATATAATATTGCCCTTCAGGCTTCAATTTCTTAATAAACTTATAGCTTATAAGCTTTGTCGAGTCTTAAATATACTTTAACTTCAGATAAATATCTTTAAAATTCACAAAATTTATAAATAAAATTTCATGACATAACCTTCAAATTTCCCAACTTTCATTTACATTTTATTACACAATTTATAACTTACTCTGATCTTCTAGCTTGGAAATTGAAATAAATAACAATCAAAGAATCAATATATCTCATCTTATAACTCAACAAATTGATATAAAGAAGATACTGGCATATCCAACCTACGCCCTTCCGAAGAAAACTTTCCGATTCAAGTTTTCACTTATATCATGGATCCAACAACTTACATACTAACCTGCACCAAGTTTCATTAGAATACCTCTAGGCGTTTTCCAGATTTTTGAACAAAATTTAATTGTTGTTTAAACTTCAACATCCTTTATCTTGAAAACGAAGCCGTTTAGGTCCCATGTTTATATGAACTTTTTATCTTAGAATTGATCAAAGAATCACCCCTTAAAGTTTGTCTACGTACTTAATTAACACCCTGTATAATATACAGGGTGTTTCGGGAGGAAAGGGAAATATTTTAAGGAAGTATTCTAGAGTTCAAAATAAGAAAAAAAAGTTCCTATGAATAAGGATCCGAGAGTGCTTCCTTTTCGAGATACAGGGTATCCAAAAAATAAGTTTCTTTTTTAAATTTCAATTTCAACTGTTTCAAAGCCAACTTGTACAAAAATAATTTGAACTAGCTATTTCAGAAAACGCTTACAAAGGAAAAGTTTTTCGATTATCACCCGAAAACGTTTTGTCCTACTAGAAAAACTTAAGCATTTTCTTTTTAGAATTG
Organism: Melanotus villosus; assembly: GCA_963082815.1. NCBI lineage: Eukaryota > Metazoa > Arthropoda > Insecta > Coleoptera > Elateridae > Melanotus > Melanotus villosus. The sequence continues at coordinate 19,988,697 of OY720427.1, forward strand.
ATTGCCGATTAAGAAACAAACACCTATTTTGAAAAAAGCAGTGGCGTACTATTTTTTTCGTCAGAATTATTTATTTTTTTTGTGTCACACATGCCCCTGCTGGATTTGTTAAAACTAGATGGATCGAAAAAGAGTTTCTTCGTGCCACTATAGTAGGTACATACCAAACATCAATGTAATATCTTAAATAGTTTTCGAGATATTTAAAAAAAATCTTATTTTTTGGACACCCTGTATCTCGAAAAGGAAATACTTTCGGACCCTTATTTATAGGAACTTTTTTCCTTATCTTGACCTCTAGAATACTTCCTTAAAATATTTCCCTTTCCTCCCGGAATTTTGTATTCTAAAGGAAATATTCTGTTTGAACAATATTACCCCCGTTTCGTTTTTGTCCCAAAGAATTATGGTCAGCCTATTAATGTATTGAAAATTAAGTTGTTGTAGTGCTTTAACCAGAAATATTTACATTTCAGCGTAAAACCTTTATGATCATGTAACATATATGCCATTGAGGATTATACTGACGTAAAGAAATACAAAGCTAAATTAAAAATAAGCATCTGCGCTACCAACGGAGATTAGCAATTTTTCCATTCGTTGCAGCGTAACGAAGCATACGTACAGGGTGGGCATAATTGGATGTTTTAATAGGGCATCTCGGTAACCATAAGAGATAGAGGAGAACGAGTGGCCAAGTCTCTATCTCTTTTTTCGAGATATGTTTAATGGTGCAAACAGAAATTGGCTATCTTCTTTTGTTTTTGAGTTAGAGCTCAAAATTGACTTTTTCGACTTTTTTTGATATCCTCATAACTCCCTTGTTTTTAACAATAGCAAATTACCGTTTTGACATTATTAAGGCACTTTTTTAAGGAGAATCTACTGGTTTAATCAGATTTTAAATTTATTCATTTGTTTCTCATTTATAGCATAAAGTTGTATTTTTTTATATGGAAGTCATAGTAGGCAATGAAGTGGTTAAAAAGAGTTTTTTTTTCCATTCAAAAATATATGGTTTGTTCGAGATATTTCCATTATTTACATAAGAAATGTGAAAAGGTGTATTTTATTATTCTTTTTTTAACGTTTCAGTCCTATCTAGTTGTCCTTGACAAACAAAAAGCTGCAAAAAGGAATTTGCATGTTCTGTCATCTAGTAGGCTAGAAAAAACAAAACTACCAAATAGTTTGACAACTTCCAGAAAATAGTAATAAGTGTCAGTTGAAAATTGTTTACAGTGCTGACGACATAATCTGTTTGTAATAGTGGAAAAGTGTTAAAATGCCATACGAAAACAACGAGAAATACGATATGTTGGAATGTTTTATTTTAAGTAAGAATAGTGCCGATATAGCATCTCAAACATATTTAAATCGTTATCCTGAACGAAGACAACCTCATAAGTATATTTTTCAACGATTAAAAGAAAATCTAATCGATTATGGGTCATTTACCAGACCAAGACCCAAAAATTACAATATTGAAGATGCCGACGATGCAACCATTAATGTTATAGGAGCTGTTGTTGTAGACCCTTCAACTTCAAGTCAATAAATTTAAGCTGAGACTGGAGTTTCACGGCGTCGTGCTTTAAAAATTTTGAAGAAAAACAAATTCAGGTGCTATGCTATAAGAAAGCAGCAGCAGCTTCTAGCAGGTAACTCGCAAAGACGACTGGAATTTTGCAACTGGTATCAACAACGATGTCTTGAAGATCCTATATTTTCTAGAAAAATCATTTGGACAGATGAGGCCTACATCAGCAGTGCGGGAGTTTTTAATCGGCACAATCACCATTACTGGTCTGATGTCAATCCACACATAACGGTAGACATTCAGAACCAAGGGCGGTTCGGTTTTAGTGTTTGGTGTGCCATACTTGAAAATCGGATTTTGGGCCTACAAATTTATGAAGAACATTTAAATGGTCAGAGGTATCACCAAATACTGAGCCAAAATATTATCGACAACTTTCTGGACGTACTCCCAGTTGTCGAAAGAAGAAATTATTTCTTTCAACAGGATGGAGCTCCACCTCATAACACCAGCATATTGTCTGAGTTGCTAAATGTTAACTTTGGTGACAACTGGATTGGGACCAATGGACCAGTAAGATGGCCAGCGCGCTCTCCGAACTTAACTCCTCTTGATTTCTTTTTTTGGGGATATATCAAAGATCATCTCTACAAAATGGACAATAATAACATCAACCAATTAAGGCAGGATTACATAGAGTTAATATCGAATATCCATATTCAGAATGCAGTGAATACTGTGAATAGTGTGCTACGGAGGTGCAATTTGTGTGTGGCCAATAACGGCAAACAATTTGAAAAGCTTTTGTAGTTCTTAAATAATTTGATGTTAAAAACAGATTTATTTATTATTAGATTATTCTTGTCGAACTATTTGGTAGTTTTGTTTTTTCTAGCCTACTAGATGACAGAACATGCAAATTCTTTTTTGCGGCTTTTTGTTTGTCAAGGACAACTAGAGAGGGCTTAAACGTTAAAAAAAGAATAATAAAATACGCTTTTTGACATTTCTTATGCAAATAATGGAAATATCTCAAACAAACTATATATTTTTGAAAAGAAAAAAATACTCTTTTTAACCACTTCATTGCCTACTATGACTTCCATATAAAAAAATACAACTTTATGCTATAAATGAGAAACAAATGAATAAATTTAAAATATGATTAAACCATTAGATTCTCCTTAAAAAAGTGCCTTAATAATGTCAAAACGGTAATTTGCTATTGTTAAAAACAAGGGAGTTATGAGGATATCAAAAAAAGTGGAAAAAGTCAATTTTGGGCTCTAACTCAAAAACAAAAGAACATAGCCAATTTCTATTTTCACCATTAAACATATCTCGAAAAAAGAGATCGAGACTTGGCCACTCGTTTTCGTCTATCTCTTATGGTTACCGAGATGCCCTATTAAAACATCCAATTATGCCTACCCTGTACAGTGCCTCCGAGGTATAAAATGCAATCAACGTTTTAGCGTACATTAAATAAGTAATTTTTAGGTTATTTACGCTAATTAATATCCAGATATCCACGTCTAGCTAATTTTAACGCGCAAAATAATTTTAAAATATAATTTTAGGTCTAATGGAAAGTAATACCAATAACCAAGTTAATGAGAAACATTAAACGAAAAATGAGAAAATATCTAATTTACTATAGCAATTCAAACGTGGTCTGTCCCAAACCTCCCGTTAAGGCGCGTTGCTTAGTGCGTAATTTCACACATCCAATTCTCGTTAATTAATAAATCTTCCTTTACTGTTGAAGTATAAGTTTCCACTATATCAACATAATATACGAATCTGTGAAAGAAAATAAGAACAGTCAGTGAACGTCAGCTAACGCAAAGATGTCACGCTCGAGCTATTATTTTACGAATTTTCTATAATGGCACAGAATCGGTGATTTTATATCCTCCACATAAACTGGCCGAATGTCATATAATATTTACGTCAACCCTCAGAACTGACTGCCGGTTCGATATTTAGACTAAACAAAGTTTTATATTTTCGCATCCGATCGTGTTCTCTACGTTTTATGAAAACCGAAATACGTTAATGGGAAAATAATGGAATTATATTTCAGATTAATTAAAAAACCTTCGTAGAAAAGTCAACTGAGTGAGTAATAGTACGTAGGAGGAAAAGAAAAAGTATTTCAGACCGGCATCGGCAGGCTGAACAAAAGGGCGACGCCTGCGCTTTTGATCGCAAACACTTTTTATTCTCATTTTCTTCTTACTACTATTATTCATTCAACTTTACGTACGATACGCTACCAAACAACAATAAAACAGCTTGAAAAAGTGTAAAATGAAACTCTATATACAACTCCACGAATTTTTTTTAAATACACAGAAAGGCACAAATTAAAAAAAATGGCAAAAGGTAATCTAATTTATTTAGAATAAGTTGTTCGAAAATAAAAACGAACCAAACTAGAATAATTACAAGAGTCCATATATCTAAACTTCATGATTATATAACGTAAAGTCCCCCCCCCCCAAAGCAGGTAATAATTGGTTAATGCATTCAACATTACTCCAATATGTCTTAATTATTACTAAGTACACTGGAACAAAATAATTATATGATAGTTCAAATCCCCTGGAATTATCCCTCCCAACGTGTCTGTTTTTAGTTCTAACTCGAGTTTTAATCAGGAGAGAGATGTTACAGTACTACAAGTTATGTGCTGACCTTAATTTGCCCAGACAAATGTAAATTAAACAACACATGGTTCTGCAACAGCTTGAAGTGACTTCTACAGCAGCAAATTTGACATTTGCTGGTCCTTCAAAATTATTTCAGAACTGCCTAACTAATATTCTCTGGATGTTTGGTGTAGCAAGTTGCTTGACATTAGCAAAATTGCTTTAAAAAATTGAAAATGCCTACGTTTGAAGGCGCCCAACAAGAAACTGAACGAATTCAAATTATAATTAGAATAAAGTGTAAATGTAAAACCTAAAAGAGGCTTTACTGTCGGAAAAGGATTAATTTCCGTATGTGTTTTGAAAAGAAAGATGAGATAGTAATTAACAGTACTCACGAGGACAACAAATATATTTTGATACTACCGTGGGTAGGTAGTATCAAAAGATCGGTCTTTACATTGATTTTGTCCCACCAAATCGCACTTTTCCTCCACCTTAGCCATACGATTGTCTTTTCTAATCAACATAAAGAGTGAAATAAAAACATCTTTGGCATCAAGAGCTAACGTAACAACTGTTTAAACCATAAACAAAAAAGCTGTAAACTAATAATAATTACGGTAGCAATTAACCTAAATAACCTGCGTAATTATACGACATTAATTTATTTTACGACTAAAAATTCTGTAGTTTTGAGCAATAAAAAGGTAAACTATGCAAACAGAATCTTGCTAGGGAAGTTTTATAAAAGTAAATCAAGTAGGAGCAATGCGAAAAACTCCGAAGGGCATCGATTCACGCCCTAAATACAAAGAACCTTAAAACCGTCTGAATAATTTCCATATTTTCAAGTATAAAGGTCAAAATCTGTATCATAAAGCAGTAAAACCAAGGAGCATTTCGAAATAAATCCTTCAAAATACTAATAAATTAATGACAATCGGTTTCGTAAAAAGCTTCGTTGCTTTTCTGTAATAGCAACCCATCCATTTTATTCGGTTGCAGTCAATTTCAAAAATAATATATTTTACGTTAATTTTTGTTTCTAAGTAAATTTAAACTCCCAGGAAATTGCTTACTATTAAAAGCCGATACTAAAACGAGGTCAAATCAATGAATCGTTAATAATTTAGTACCTAGAAGTAAAATAAATAGAACTTAATTAGCAAGCCAGTTCTTACTGAAGGAGTTTTTAATAGTGGAAAAGGTTTGGAAAGCCATACATCTACGAATATTAAAATATAACGTTGTGAATAAAAAGGTCAAAGGATGTTATACCAACTTTCCTTACTATTCGTTAGAATTATTGAACTACCAACAAAAACGTTTGGGAAGGAACGAATTTGCTTTAGAAATTTAGTTCCACCCTTAAAATTTAAATTCTTCTTTTGCCTTGTTTAATTTCCATAAGATATTTGAAAGCAAACCATTGTTATTAGAAAAATGTCATTTATTATTTCCATTCGTCATTGATTACGTGCATTTACTGATAAGATTAAATGAACTTCCATGTTTCAAATTTAACAATGTAAACGTCATAGTAGGATAAATTGATTAGCAGTGATTTCAGGCCGATTTTATGCAATGCATTTAAAGAAAGCCTTATGAAAGAAAGTAAATGGGTAGATATCAATGATTTCCTACTAAAAATAGTAAAACTTAATTATGTAAAGGTTCGAGGCCACGGTTTATAAAAACTTACTAATTGAAGGATATTTTAAATGAATTTGAGCCAATTTTCCAAAATCTGCATATAAAAATCTCATAACTACCAAAATTCCAACCTTTGTGGAGTTAAGCTTTTGTTAGACAAAGGTTCTGTCATTAAAAGTGACCGAGTGAACAAATATATTTTGAAACAAATCTTAATACAATACTATCGCCTATCAAGCATAGGTACCGGGTGGTCCATCGGTCTGTATTTCTTTTTTTACTTGATTATTTTAAATATTACCGAAATTTTTTTCAAACAAAGTTTATTTTACATTAAAATGCCCACATATCTGCAGTATAAGTTTTTCTACCGGGTGTTCCATTTTCGCGCAATGATATGCAACTTTATATTTTTTAATGGAACACCCTATATATTTTTACAAAATTTTAAAGATTTGTTGTTTCTCTTTAAAACAGTTCTTATTCATTATAGTCCTAAAATGATAAGTACAGAAACTATTCATGTTTTTATTAATAAATAATCACACAGAAAGTATGCCATTAAAAAATATAAAGTTGGATATCATTGCGCGAAAATGGAACACCCGGTAGAAAAACTTATACTGCAGATATGTGGGCATTTTAATGTAAAATAAACTTTGTTTGAAAAAAATTTCGGTAATATTTAAAATAATCGAGTAAAAAAAAATACAGACCGATGGACCACCCGGTATTTAAGCTGATATTAAGAGGGAATTATAAAAACCAATAAAAAATAAAATGAAAAGCAAAGAGTCGATCTCGGTGATGTAGAGGAATAGCAAGGTTGCCTTGTAAACCAAAGGTGTCGGGTTCGATGTCGGCCGATGTCAGATAGGCTTTTGAATGGCGGAAAACCCCAAAACTGCTCTCAAGTATGAGATGAAACCGTATGTTCTGTGCCAATACGGCGTTTGGTGAATGATGTTCGCTTTCTAGAGTGGAAGTCGGAATCGGATAGTGCTAATAATCATAGCAGTTAAAACGCGCTCAAGTTCTTAGCACCCGCAAGCCTAAATCTCACCTTATAGACAAATTTAAACATAAAAAAAGGTGTGAAACAATCTTCCAATCGATAGTACAGATCGGTGGCGTCACCATCACCTGAAGAACTAGGAAGAAACTGAAAGGAGTGATAGACTGGTAGCAACTGTAGCAATACAATTACACAAAGTACTTGTACGAAAAATACAGATAGATAGATCACCTAAAGTTTTAAGAAGTTCAAAATTTCAAATACAAATACAAAGTCGCAAACATAAAACACTGCCGCAACTAAGGAGATAACTAACACTAGTGAGAGGAACAGCGATGCCTTATAAAGGGTGTTATTTATAAAAGGTAGGTACATTGAAAAGACCAATAAGAATTAGAACTTGCGTTGAAACCAATAACTTGGATGTCAACTGTGTTTGATGTTTCGCACTACATAACCGTGTGTTCACGTTTTTTAACTGTATGCATATCCTCTTTTGTGCGTAAAATTTATTCTGCTAAACATTACATTGGTATCTTCAATTTCTTAAGAGAATTTGGGAAACAAATGCTAAGGTAGAAATATATTTCTCTATCCATTTGCTTGGCACTTACGAATTTATATATTAGCTGAACAATTGTTTTTGTTGTTTAATATCTTACAACGGTTCGATAAGTTGTTGAAATTATTAGAAATTATTTCCGAAATGAATTGAAATTACAAGCTGTGCTACAAACCTATTACAAGCACTACATGTACAACGAAACATAGTCAAAATGAATCTTCTCGTGCTATTTTTATGATAAAGGAGACAATGACAATTTGAGAGAGTGCAGATGCAATCACTGAAAAATCACTCTAGTGTTTGTGTTATTATGAAAGTAAAATTATTTCATTTACAAGGAAGTGACAAATATTCTCAGCGCCGGATTTAGGCCTAAGCCGACTAGGCCCGGGCTTGGGGCGGCAAAATTTATAGGGGCGGCAAAAGCCGAAAAGCACTACTACAATTTCCAACTAAATTAAAAAAAATGTTAATGTTTTTTGATCTATCATCGATTTTTATATATTCATACAAAAGATTTCTCATCTAGCCTCACCTACTACATTATCTAAATTCGCTGGTGTTTATATGTATAACACTTGTTCGCTTAATTCTAATGTTTCTGTGTTTCTTTTTGTTCCATTGAAATACCATGAAATACTGTTTAATAAATAACCCTAGGAAATAGAAGTGTGGTTTAAGAATAAAGTTTTTGTTAATGTATTGTTTTTTTTTAATGTTTGTGGTAAATTCTTAAAAATGTAAAATGATATCCTGGAGGAGGGGGGGGGGACTTTTTTGGGCTTGGGACGGCGCTTGCATTAAATCCGGCACTGAATATTCTTCATCTCAATTATGAAAGCGTAGTTTTAATTAAATGTGGACACTCTTAATACGACTAGGTATTTAATGATATGCACGCAGCTGGTAAAAAAGCAAAAGAATCCGCTAAAACAGGAAAACTATGTAATGTACCATCACGGAAAATATAATTAAAACGCTTCAAAATTTCCCACTTAAAAATGTTTATAATATAATTTACTACACAATATTTAGAGGCCCCAAAGTTTACTCTGTTAGTTTTAGGTCTCCATAATTTTAAATTTTTGAAATTTGTGGTGACTAAGAAATGTGTGAAACGATTATTTTTAGTCTCAAAAGTAATTACACCCCACAACAACACTTCTTTGAGGCATCTTAATTGTAATGTATCAGCTAAAAATGAATTTAAACGTTAACAATGCAAATCAAGTATTTTCTAAAAAGATCCCTTTGTAAATTTAAATAAATATTAAAAAACCAATTCGCATGCGTGCAGATTCTTTATTTGTGGCCTATATTTACCATAGTGAAGACTGCGGCAGCTGTCGGAACATTCCTTTTATGACGTCATCGAAAACTTAAAAACGCATATCGCTTTTGTCGACTATACCAAAGCCTACGATAGGAAGAAAATAGCACCAACCGGAGTTTTCATAAACCGCTTTTCTATTTCAACAAGCTAAATAGATCAGTCTGTTTATTTTTTAGTAGGTACTCACATACAGTAACTGTTTCTAAAATCTTCTTTGATGATTGAATACTATGTATTTTCTAATGTTGAATAAAAAATAAATACCATAATTAATTTAGGTTATTGCAAACGCCGAAGAAGAACTCCAAACAGGAAAGCATAAATTAAACATAATTTCACACCAATATAATTGTAAAATAAAGTATCCAGGGTGACGCAGTGGTAGAACGTCAGGCTAGCGTTGCGCTAGTCCTTGGTTCGAATCTTCTGATGGGCAGAATTTTCCTGTAGTCTGCAGCTCGGTATCGAGTCCTGGTAACCATTCGTCTTTGGGCACCTGATTAACGACGCTGTCCTCAGAATACAGGCCTAAGAGGTAGAGTAACAACGTCATACACATGCACACACTAACACCATACACATGGTGCAATATGTAGGTATTAAATGGCGCACCAACTTCGTAAACCGCAGTTATGTATTACACCCGTAGAGCTCATACATTAACGCACCAATCTCGTCACCGAAAGGTATAAGAGGTTACAAACAATACCTACATACATAATTGTAAAATATCGTCAACGAGGAGCAAATAACCGCGTGTAAAAGGTTTCGGTCTCTGGCACAGGCATTCCAAGTTCGATTCCTGAGACTGGCCAAGCTCGCACCATTGTGGGTCGATCTTATTCTCCTTATTCGATGGGTAAGGTTAGCCTCCTGCCCAGCATACGTGCTAAGAGGGCTGAGAGAACTCGATGGTAACCGGCCATCGACCTGGGCTTCGGCCATAAGAGGAAGAAGAAGAAGAATATCGTCGAGAAAGACTAAAATAATGGCTTTCAGGGGAAAAATCCCCGTAAAATTTAAATGACATAACTACAGCAACGATATCCCAAATAAACTTTCCCACTTCGAAGCACTGTGTGACTCAATACGGAAAATTGGAAAACAAGCAGAAAGAAACCCAGATAAAGTTCTAATGCAATGGCAGTACCCGTTCTATTGTACGGCAGCGAAACATGGACGATGTCTGTAAAAAACGCTTCGAGAATCCAAACAGCCGAAATTAAATTTTTGAGGGCAGTAAAAGACTATCCAAAAGCAAACAAGATCCGTAATAATGACACCATAAGAAATGAACTGTCAGTAACGGCATTGCAAGACAAAATAGCTCAACAAAGAATTAATTGGAAAGCACGTTTGCAAAGACTGGACGTAACACAGCTCCCAAGAAAATACTTTCAAGTGCAAACCTAATGCAAAACGTGAGGTAAGAAGATCAAGAACAAGATGACGATTAAGGTCAGAACAGGTCTTAAGGCTTAATCTACGAGTATAATAGCGATCATGAAGGGAAAATGCTTGGTTTGTTATGTTGATATCAAAACCGCAAAATAAAACGTAATTGAGAATTTTCGGAAAAGGAACATATCTCCATATGCTGTTGTTTTCCAATTCTGAACTTACATGATAATTGAATAAATACCTAATTTTAGTGATTTTCATTGAAGGATTAATTTAGGACACTAGTAAGTTTAATAATATCTAAATCAACTCAGAATAGAATTGTAAAAATAACTTCCACTATTAAGATATTCAGGGTTTTTCTGGACGATTTTCCACAATATTTAGATATAATAAAGATTGAGAAACTAACATAAAAATTTAATAATGCATTTCAAATTCTTCGAATTTCTGTATTTTAGTGAATACACGGCACAAACAACTAGACAGACGGCCAGGTAAGCAGGTAGATCTTCAACATCCGGGAACCTGGTCAGGTTACATGAAAAAGAAGATAAACTTTAACGCGACTCCGTGGTTATTAAATTAAGAGAATATATGGCTAGTGAAGACGAAATTTTCAAACATTTTTTTGAAAAGCAGAAATGTTAAAAATGTTTATAAAAACATTTCGAATTTCAATTTCAAATCCACAATAGTTATACCAGAAATAAAAGAAGAAAAAGAATGAGAAAAACCATATCAACTCTAACATTATTCAAACAATGAATTAACTATCAAACCCCAACAGAACTAATGTACTTCAGTAAAAATTGATGTCTAACATGAAGCAATATAATTCTAAATGCCATGAATATAATCCATAAAACAGAACAGAAGGGAGAAAAATACATTGCTATTACGTACTTACATCGGGTCATTTTCATATCCCTTTTGCAATACGTATAGTGAAGAATGTTCTTGGAATTATTGTAACATTCATAACAAAAATGTAAAATGAGCATCTTCTGGCTTTGAACCATGTCGGCAATTAAATAGAAGAACTGCACTTTTTCTCACATTCATAATGGATCTCATAATACTTATTCTTTGTCATATCCTTTTAAGGACGTTGACGAGGGGGCCAAAGCCACATTTTTAAAGACTTGGCGTCCGTGAACTTTGTTATATCCGCCTTATACTAGGGAAATATATATTCTCTGCAGTGGTTTCCTGTTGCCTTCTGAGTTTGTGACCGTGTATTAAGTGTGTAGGTGTCCTGTTACTATCTGCAGCCGACCACTTCGCAGACAGAATCGTTAATTGACCAGACGATTAAAGAACTTCACTCGCTCAAGTGCTGAAATTCACAAGATATGTCGGTGAAATATTAATAATCACAAAAACCAGGGTAGAGGAGTTTCAAACTTAAAAAAAATCTGATCTTGTTGAGGTTATGTAGTTATTCATTTTTTACTAACAAACATCAGGAATTGACATGCATATTGCATATAATGCAATATACGAGTACAAGAGGTAGAGGTGGAAGTAAAACTTCATTTAATCAGTTGTTTGTATTGGAGTTAGTAAGTAAAGAATATCCTATACGAACCTTTGGGTATTGCTCGCTTTACCCAGGTATTAGAATAAAATTATCTCTTTCCTATCTTTACCCGTAAGATACAGGCTGACTGACAAAAAACGCCCCAACCCATAGCGCCGCTATTTATAGTCCGATTTTGATGAACAAAAAAACAAATGAATGACTCCTCAAATACTACGAGGAGGCACTAATAATTTTTTTATGCAACTTCTACTCTAACAACCGCGACTGCCAATTTTTTTTTTTAAATGGTAACATATTTTTTTGTAAAATTGTTTCTGATAGAGACTTTTTTCTGACTGCAGTGATGTACAACAAGTTGACTTTCGGGCAAAATTAGTTAGGGAAAATAATAAATGTTCGCCGACAAGAAATGGATCTTTTCATGAAATTTTCAATTGTCATTAACTGAGTGTGACATTTGTTCGATATCTTCACACAGTGATATTTACTCATTTTATTCTGAATAAAACAAATTATGAATAATAATCAACTGACCAACATTGGAAATAATGAGTAAAAATCACATGCTGTGTGAAGATATCGGACAAATGGCATACTGAGAGTTAATTCAAAGACATTTACTGCCACATTCAATGACCCAATTGAAAATTTCATGAAAAGATTCATTTCTTGTCGGCGGAGAATTTATTATTTTTCCTAACTAATTTTGCGCGAAAGTCAACTTGTTGTACAGCACTGAATTCAGAAAAAAAATCTCTATCAGAAACAATTTAAAAAAATATATGTTACCATTTGAAAAAAAAATGACAGTCGCTGTTGTTAGAGTTGAAGTTACAAAAAAAAAATTATTAGTGCCCCCTCGTAGTATTTGGGGAGTCATTTCATTTGCTTTTTTGTTAATCAAAATCGGACTATAAATAGCGGCGCTATGGCTTGGGGCGTTTTTTGTCAGTCAGCCCGTATACAGGGTGACTCGAGCGCCATAGCTTAAGGGCGTGTTATTGAAGTCATTTAGAGTTAAAATTGCTTAATAAACATATGTCCGAAAATGCTTCCTTCTCGAGATACAGGGTGTCCAAGAAATAAGTTTTTTTTTAAATATCTCGAAAACGATTTAAGATATTAAATTGAGCTTCGGTATGTACTATACTGGCATGAACAGACTCTTTTTCGATCTAACTAGTTTTGACAATTCCAGGAGCGGCGTGCTTAGCAGCAAAAAAAATAAATAACTCTGGCGAAAACAATAGTACGCCACTGCTTTTTTCAAAAGGTATTTGTGTCTTAATCGGCAACCAATTCTAAAAAGAAAATGCGTCTTGAGTTTTTCTGGTAGGACAAACCGTTTTCTAGTAATAATCGAAAAACTTTTCCTCTGCAAGCGTTTTCTGAAATAACTACATAGTTCAAATTATTTTTTTTATAAACGTTTTTCGATTATTTCTCGAAAACGGTTTGTCCTGCCAAAAAAACTCAAGAGGCCTTTTCTTTTTAGAATTAGTTGCTGATTAAGAAACAAATACCTATTTTAAAAAAAGCAGTGGCGTACTATTTTTTTCGACAGAATTATTTATTTTTTGCTGTCACCCACGCCACTGCTGGAATTGTCAAAACTAGTTGGATCGAAAAAGAGTCTCTTCATGCCAGTATAGTACATACGAATGCTCAATTTATTATCTTAAATTATTTTCGAGATATTTAAAAAAGAAACTTATTTTTTGGACACCCTGTATCTCCTAAAGATAGCATTTTCGGACATATGTTTATTAAGCAATTTTAACTCTAAATGACTTCAATAACACGCCCTTAAACTATGGCGCTCGAGTCATGGGACACCCTGTATATACCGGGTGTCAACGAAACCTGGGGCACCCCCATACATTTTTTATTTTTTAAGATATCAAAATGAAATTTGGTATATGTAATATACTTTTTAAATGGCATTTGTTGACATAGGAAACAAGTTTCTGTCACTTCCGGTTTCGCCGGAATTGACATCAACTTTGTTATTTTAAATGGAACACCTTGTATATTTATACATTTTTGGAATCTCCATTCAATTTTACGTATGGTAGTATCAAGTTCGAAACATTTTGATGACAAAGTAAATTTTTGCAGAAATTAATCTAGAGTGCCCATGACTAACTCCAAATGAAAGTCAAGGTGCCCCAACACTCGAGACAAATTGTTTTAGAACTTTAACTATTTTAGTTGCTGTATTAGAATGATCTAAAGTTGCCAAAAATGCTTTTTCGAGAATAACTCTATTTTTTCAAATGGGACTAGGGTGGGACACTAGGATATTAAAAACGAGCGTTTTTCAAGGATTTTATTGATACCCATAACGGGGGATTAATATGAAAATTTAATTCGTAATAACACTCTGCGTTAAAAAAAACGTATTTTAGAGATTTAAATCTAGACACTGGGTTTCAAAACAAGTGAAACAAATGAAATGCACAAAAAAAGTGATGTACTTGCTACAGTTGAAGTGCTGAAATAATTTGTTTTGAGTGTCGTAGCACTCTGACTTCGATTTTACACAAGTCATGGCATCCTAGATTAACAAATAAACTCTTCTGCAATTATTTATTTTGTCGTCAAAATGCTTCAAGCTTGATATAGCATACGTAGAATGAAATGGAAATTCCAAAAATGTATAAATATATGGGGTGTTTCATAAAATAACAAAGTTGACGTCAATTCCAGCAAGACCGGAAGTGACAGAAACTTGTTTCTTATGTCAAAAAATGCCATTTAAAGAGTATATTACATATTCCAAATTTCATTTTGATATCTTAAAAAATAAAGAACTTATGGGGGTGCCCAAGGTTTCGTTGACACCCGGTATAGGATGGTTAGAAAACTGCTAGATCTAGTTCTTGTTTGCATGTAAAGTTTTATGTGCCACAATATTCCTATAAGTACATAATAGTATTGTACGAAACTAACATATTTTATTTTAATGTAATGTACAATGTTATAATTTATACGAGGTTTTAGTAAAGAGTTATATGAAAAGCATTACAGTTGCTATTTATAAAATGTTATCGTAACTAACTTTAATTGAAATTAATTAACTAAAATCTTTTCCTTAGTAGTGATTATATTTTGTCAGTAATATACTATGGTACAAAATATCAGCTTTCTGTATAAACGAAAAATGTAAAACCAAGTTCTTCTAGTAAGATGACGCAAATAATTTTCTTTGGGGTAGATATACCTATTGTAAAAGAATTCAAACTAATTTTTATATGCAATACTAACACAAGAAAAAAAATTCAGAAAATAAAAACAGAAACACTTCAACTAACTAGCAGATCAATAACAAAATAACCTTTTTAATACACTCGAGCAGACAAAATGACCAAAATAAAGCATTTAAATTAAACAATGAGCGTTAAAATATATTAGATACTTTGTCTTTGGTACCTACAATAATAAGATGTATACCTTATCAACTCCAGATGGCAATCAAAAAAGTTTTGGGGATAATTTAACATTAAATAAAAACAGAGCATTGGCATTCGCAGCACAAATCTCTTCAATAATAAATTGCAGTGTCGTCAGCATCACAATTCAACATATATTTCAGCGTAAATTTAATATGCACGATGTATGTTCCTGGTATATTTTTTTATTTTAGGGATATCTAAAATACAGAGTATATAAAACAAAACCCCGAAATTTAATATCAAATATTCCGTAAGATATGCTTCACAAGCGATTAGAAGAGCGCATAATTCAACAAAATATCATTTAAACTTAAACCATACAATTTTTCAAAAATAAAACTTCTATGTTAGCATATTAAGATGCTGTAAAGTAAATTTTTATATCTTTGTTCAATAAAATGTTGCATAATTATAAAAGTGTCTAATACGTTCCGGCACACATTATACAGGGTGTCTCTAAAAGGTCTGTACAAAACGCTAGCACAAATTCCCGAGGCTAAAATATGAGGATCTAGCCCAATTTACCTTACTCCAAAAGTTGATAGTTTCCGAAAAAGAGGGTGTCAAAGTTATTATTTTTTTAAACTCTTTTTGTAAATATTTATCTTAATAATAGCACGATTTGCACGAAATTTGGTACTTAAGGGTTTTTTAGGATGAGAAATCGATATCCGATCACAGTTTCGATGTACATTGAAGAGGGCGCCACCAGCAGCACTTCGCCTACATCTAAAACTTTATAACTTTTTTGTGTCTCGGTATATTAAATTTCTGGTTAAAAATTCTTATTCCTTGGCATCTTTTGTTCAAAAAACGTATACCTAGTAGGTGTCGCTTCGAGCAGCCGTTTCTGAGATAATCGGATTTAAATGTTTTATTGCGTACTGAAACTCGTCGTAGCCCCCCTTCACACTTTATCCAGGCTAGATGCAGAGATGATGGAAAGGGTGCAGTTCAACTTTCTCCGTAGAATTAATCTTTGTGTGCATGAAAACAGAGGTCATTTTGAAAATTTACTTAGACTTTATTCCTATTGTACTTTGCCAGCTCATTCTTACATTCTTATCATTGTTAGCTCATTGTTATTTAAATTTTTATTGTTGCTGACCTATTGGCCCTTAAACACGCTACAAATTTCTTGGACCAGTCCTAAGCCTGGATAAAGTGTGAAGGGGGGCTACGACGAGTTTCAGTACGCAATAAAACATTTAAATTCGATTATCTCAGAAACGGCTGCTCGAAGCGACACCTACTGGGTATATTTTTTTGGGGCAAAAGATGCCAAGGAATAAGAATTTTTAACCAGAAATTTAATATACCGAGACACAAAAAAGTTATAAAGCTTTAGATGTAGGCGAAGTGCTGCTGGTGGCGCCCTCTGCAATGTACATCGAAACTGTAATCAGATATCGATTTCTCATCTTAAAAAACCCCTAAGTACCAAATTTCGTGCAAATCGTGCTATTATTAAGATAAATATTTACAAAAAAGTTTAAAAAAATAATAACTTTGACACCCTGTATTTCGGAAACTATCAACTTTTGGACTAAGGTAAATTGGGCTAGATCCTCATAATTTAGCCTCGGGAATTTGTGTTAACGTTTTGTACAGACCTTTTAGAGACACCCTGTATAATTTTTGTTTTGACAAGTTTCTTAAGTTCTTGCCTGAAAAGCAATTTGAAAAGTTAGAAGAAAGTTAGAATTATGTAGAAAAGGTGTTTACTACTAGAAATAATAATTTTGTATAGCAAGAATGTGGTCTGCTGTTCTTTCAGGTTCTACATATATTATCTACATATTAATCTATCGTCACGACCAGGCCCGTTCCTGGGGAGTCAAGCGCCTGCGGGCCTGCGTGCAAAATATTTTTTTCCGCCCCTTATATGTATTTTCAAATATTAATTTAACTAAAATAACTAAAGCGGTTTTAGAAATATTGGGATAAAATTTCTTTTTTTTATTTTCAACACCCTGTATCTCAATAATAATACCGTTGCGGACCTATGTTCATCTGAACTTTTTTGATCCGAGCAATGTGTACTATACGCCACAAACTTAGATATAGAATAGACTGAGGAAGGGGTTGACTTCGTTGGTACCAAATTTCCGCCATATTACGAGTCTCAGTTATTGCGTCACGTGGTATAACTCTGCGTGAAGTGGTTTAAGTTACTTTGGAGTAAGGTACAGCTGCTGAGATAACCCGTACAATTTAAAATTATAGTATGGATTTACATAATTTATTTATATATAAGTACCACTAATTCAGGTTAAGTGCGTAAGTTTTGATATGTCACAAAAAGTAAATATACACTAAACAACAAAGGGTTTGAATCTCAACTGCAGTGCCATTGCCACAAGTCAAACTTAGGGAAGCTAAATCCACTAAAAAATTACCAAATGAGTCTCCTAATATGGCTGTGTTTTGGGTACAAATTTTTTGGATTGGGGAGCACAGCAGCAGTGGTCTATTCTATAATTCTATTTCTAGGTTTGTGACTATACGTTTGGCAGATTACAACTACAACTGGGACACCCTGTACATAATATTATTACCAATAATACATACTTACTTACTTGCAAGACTTGCTTTACCAAACATCAAATTTAAAAATAAAAATAATTTTACAAATGATTGCTAATGTAGTTATCTAGTTATATTAAATCACGACAATTACCTAACTTTGCGTTTTTATTATCAATAATTTAATAATTATTTTTATTAGATCAGATCAGTTCACTAGGGCAGCGGGCAGCTAAATGAACACTACCAATACCGAACATTTAAATCTTAATAGATTTTTCCGACTTTAGCGAAACCGCGGGTTTTCATAAAGGCATATAAATGCAGGTGTCTAACATATATTAAAAGAGCCGACCAGGGCCGTAGCTAGAGGGGGGCTGGCCAGGGCGGAGCCCTGGTAAAAAAAAATTGAGCCCTGGTAAAAAACTTCGTTAGTGTTTAATCAAAAATTCCTGAAAGTTATAGTTGTTTGACAAGTTTTATTTTCTGTAAACATTAAATTTTGCCATACGGGCACGTCAACCTCGTATGGCCGATTTAATTTACTTAGCTTTTGAAAGTCGAAGAACACAGTCCCTCGACATGGAGTCATTTTTAATGAAATTCCACAATCGTAAACAAAGAAAATTGCAACTCTTTTAGTTTTCTAGTTTCATTCATATTATTTATACAGGGTATTTAAAAAATATGTTCGGATATTTTACCCACTTATAGATCTCATGTATACAAACAAAAAAGTCATGATCAACCTGCATCCGAAAATCAACGGTTTTCGAGATATGGAGTTTTTTTAGAAAATAAATGTTGCTTGTTATTTCAATAAGTTTCCCACCCATTAAAACTAATAGCCGTGTAAATAAAACATTTTAATTACAAATAATTAAACTAGATGTTCTACATATCTAGATGTCCTCCTTCCATTTGTACACATCCATCGCATCTCCGTAAAATTGAACGCCGCACTCTTTCAAAGATTCCCGGATTTATACTAACAGTCTGGCAGGCATGTTCTATTCGTACTCGCAATTCCTTTAAATTATACACAGGGCTTGAATAAACTAACGACTTTAAAGATCCCCAAATACAAAAGTCGAGTGGAGTGAGGTCAGGAGATCTAGGTGGCCGTTATAATCTTTGTTTAGGAAATTTCTGACCATGATTGAAAAATGTGCGAGAGCCCCATCGTGCATCAACCACATATATTCATTCTATAAATGAGGGGCACATCTTCTAACAATAGCAGCAAGGCATTACGCAAAAAGTCAAGGTACAATTGACCAGTCAAATGGTTCGGAAGAAAATAAGGTCCCATCAGATGGTCTCCAAACACCAAATCAAAAATAATTTTTGTTTAACTCACTTCCATAGCAGATTTGATAAATACGATTCTTCACCCCTATTGGTTGTATCTCGGAAGCGGTTGATTTTCGGGCCCATGTTTATCATGACTTTTTTGTTTGTATCTATGAGATCTATAAGTGGATAAAATATCCGAATATATTTTTTAAACACCCTGTATGTCTTGACTTTTTATTTGTTTCTATTTTTGTACCTATTTGTATGCGTTCCTATGTAGGTATAGGTATTCTAACAAGTCTCATGCATTTTGAAAACGTTCGGTTATTTTCATTTTGTTTCTTATGATATTTGTACACACGTATGCCAAAGAAGAAAGATTATTTTAATGTTTAGTGCTTAAGTACCTATCAAATTTATAAATATAAGAATATTAAGTACTTTATTATACAGGGTCGCTATTATGTATCGGACCAAAGCTCCCCTGGTCAAACGGTTTGAGATATGCGTTTCATATTTGGTATATGTTTATTAGAGGTTATTTTGCATATTCTGAAGCAAAAAAGTTTTTTTTCTTATAGTTTTTAAGCGCGGCCGCCATGCTGAATTTTTTTAAATAGCAACCTAGGCTGTGTAATACATCAATAGAAAGCTTATTTTTTTCTCTTTTCAGAAATAAGAAAATAACGCAGAAAAATTAAAAAAACGTTTGAGGCATATTTAATTCGTCGCTGCACATTTAGTGAAATCTAGTAACCATTGCATTAACAAAACGTTATAAATAAACAAAACACAAACAAAAACAAGTAGTAAGAGTTTAATAGGTGACAAAATAAACATCACACATTGTTAATTCTTCCTATAGTTGTGTTGTCTGGCAAATAATCTTTAGAATTCTGCAATATGGATCGTAATTTTTCTGCTTTATTTTCTTATGTAATCCTATACATGTTTAATATTTCTGAAAAGAGAAAAAAATAAGCTTTCTATTGATGTATCACACAGCCTAGGTTGCTATTTAAAAAAATTCAATATGGCGGCCGCGTTTAAAAACTATATGAAAACAAAAATATTTTTTTTACTTCAGAATATGCAAAATAACCTCAAATCAACATATACCAAATATGAAACGCATATCTCAAACCGTTTGATCAGGGGAGCTTTGGTCCGATACATAATAGCGACCCTGTATAATGAAACATGTTAAATGCGCAATTTGGTTTCATTCTTCAGAAAACAAAACAAAATAAATGGCGATATAATAAATAAAGAGTATATGCATATTAAGCATGTTCGCACGAAACGTAAAAAAATAATTTGCAGCGTCCCTGGAAAATCAAATATCAGTATCTTTCAATATGAGGATATGGGCCCTGGTAAAAAAACTAATAGCCCTACCAAAAATTTGGTTCTGGCTACGGCCCTGGAGCCGACGCGCAAATGCGGCGACTTCGCAAGCAATGCAGCACGCTGCCGAGTTAAAAGGAGTGCGGTTGCCGCTTTTGACAATCTTCCGGCAAGACAGAAAGGCGGTATTTTAAAAGGATAAATGAATCCAGTTATTTTAGTTTTGATTGGGAGTTTTTATTATAAAGATAATAATAAAAATAAAGCTTTCTGCGTTTACTAAAATTAAAATGAGTACCGAAATGGCGCCCCAAACTTTTGCCGCCTGCGTGCGGTGCATTCGCTGCATACCCGCTAGGAACGGGCCTGGTCACGACAAGCTTTCACACATTATGTTTTGCAAAATTATTTTTTTACAATGACAAGGTAGGATACTTAGGCTGAAAATCTTTATTTGTATCTGAGCTTTATCCGACGTGTTAACATTATGGTTATTCATTGCTTCTGAATTTCGTATTAAATTTTTTATTAAATGAGTTTTATAGATATAGATGAGAATAATGATTTTTCTTACTAGATAAAATAGATTTTCTATATAATATAAATATTTTGTTAAACTGGCGTATAAAAGGATTACATTTATTGTTAATGTTAGTATAAATTATAAATTTAGCTGCGACTTCCTCTCAAGTAAACAATAGTGCTTTGGAAACTTTTCGTTGAGGTACTTACGTTTTTTCGGAATATGCGATCTCCCCTTATCGAGGTGCATTCGCAAATATTTAACGATGTCTGTTGTGGGAACCAGTTATTTTATTTATTGTGACTGGTAGTGGATCACTTCGGCATTTCGTAAAGACGATGTGGTTTGATTTGGATTCGTTAATTCCAATACGCCATTTTTCAATTCCAGTGATATTGCTTTGAAGTATGTTTGTTGCTTTGATACTACTTTGATGTACTGCTAAAATGGCAGTATCATCAGCGAATGTTGTTGTAGTTACATTTATGTTTGTGGGAAGATCAGTCATATGCAGAACGCAGAAGGTACAGTATCGGATCGAACACACTTCTCTAAGGTATTCCCGATGCTATTGGGTGTAACGGTGCTGCTATTGTCCCCGGCTGACGAGTTGGCGTCAGGGGACTGAGGTAAAGGGATTTCACTTCTGAGAAGAAAATACAACTTTGAATAGTAATGACGGGATTCCCGTGTTAAGTACAAAGATTTTCTCGGAAGGTCGTCTTGGGCCGCATTCCTAGCTCACGCCAACTCGTGAGCCGACGACAATACCTCAGTTTCGTATCTTACTCTGAAAAATCTTTCCTGCAAGTAGGACTTACAGATGGTATGCATTGCCTCTGATAAGGTTTTCTTTAGCTTATAAACTATTTCTTGATGCCAAACCTTATCAGATGCTTGACTGGCATCAAGAAACACTGCTGCGCAATAGCTTTTCGCGTCAAAGGTTTTATTGGTGGTGTCGACTACTCGATGAACTTGTTCGATGGTAGAGTGCAGAGCAATAAAGCCAAACTGATGGTCTGGAATCAAGTTTCATTGAGCGATAATGTCTTGTAGTCTTTTTGCTAGAAGGTTTTCTATTATCTTAGCCATCAACGGAAGCGGACTGATAGCTTATTTGGTGGTTTTCGGGTTTTTTTTTTTATTACCTACTTCTGCCGTTTTCCATTGCACTGAGAAGTATTTTAGTGTAAACGTGCGGTATTGAAGAGTAATATTAACATAATCAATCCTATTTTAGGTAATTCTTTCATGACCTGGGTAGTGATAAGGTCATAACCCTGATGCTTTTTGATTATTAAGATTTTTAAGAACGTTTTGTACTTCTTTTGGCTTGAAAAGTTTTATGCATTCGCTTGGTTATACGAATTCTTCCAAGACTGTAATTATTTCATTGTCGTCATTTTCTTTAGCCAGCGGAAAAGGTTGAAAGTACTACCTGATCTATAGTTTTTGGTAAATTTTTAGTAGATTTGTCCTATTTTAAAACTCGGAGCCTGACATTCTGTAAATATGCAGCACACAATGCAACCAGGTGGCTTCAGGAGGGATCTTTAATCTATGCTTCAGGTTTTTGAGAATTATTTTGATCTTAATTATAGTCACCTATGATAACCTAAGAAATACATAAAATAGGTCAATATTTTTCTTTTTTCTTCTTACGGCTTCATTACAATAATTATCTATAATTATTAAACACATAAAAGCAAACAAAGTTTTGATACCACTGCTGATTATTATTTATTATTTATTTTGGATAAATGCATTGCTACAATAAAATGCATGTGTTTAGTTTAAAAATTCTTGAAAAATTAAAGTGCCATAGATAAAAAAATTCCGTGGTATCAACGGTTGGCTGATAAATATGCTTATAAAAAGATATTTCCCGTTCATTAATTTAAAATTTTATGATAAAACTGTAAAATTACATTAAGAAAAATATTAAGAATATTTATCTTGCCAAATGCAGTACTAAAATTGCTGTCCAGTTCCAGATTTCTTCCGCATTAAAAAACTCGCCGACCTGCACCGAAATCGAACTTGAGATATTTAATTTATAAGCCAGGTATACTAATCTTGATATATGTATTTTCTGTAACCTCTTATACCTTTCGGTGCACTCGTAGAGCCTGAAAGGTATAAGAGGTTGCAGACATACATACATACATAAATACTAATCCTGATGTCACCAAAGAGCATTATTTTTAAACTTAGATTTATTTATTATTCTTATATCTTATCTCGTAGTTAGTAGATTGAATGTAACAACAATGAAATAACAATTAATTAGTTGCAAAGCTACCACCAAAATAAGAGCAGGTGGCAATCTAAATCAGTTTCAAAAATGCTACCCTGCAAATGATTGAATATTTAAATTCCCACTTAAACCACCTATAGTCTAGTTAATTACAAACATTCCCATTTCAACACAAAACAGCAACGCAAACGATTCGATCTAATTTTTGATTACAAAGGATAACAGCCCAATGCCAAATCGCAAAACGCTATTAAGCTGTCTCGTAATTCTGTCCAATTTTGCTAATTTAACCAAACGCGTAACTCTTCAAATAACGGAGCTACACGTGTAGCAACGTAAATAATTGTTGCTCTGTATGTAGGGGGTATTTAAATGCTAGTGGGGACGTGGAAAACAATGACTCACATGGGAGAATAAAACAGTGAAAAACTTCTCGACGTAATTACTGTGTATTGAAAAAATTAATAGTTTTGATATTTTTAATTAATCTGCTAACAAAAACCATTTGACTTAATTATGAAAGTATTTGCTCTATCAACTTTTCATAATATGGGATAATACTAGTTATGAAATAGAAAATAGGTTAGATATTTCTGAGTAAACCCATGAATTGGTTGTTTAAAACTTTATTATTTCCGTTAAAAAGCTCACTGTTCGCTTCCTATTTTTAAAAGGTTCATACTACAAAAATGACGAATAAAAGGAATAAACAAACAAAGTAGGTACGCGAGTTTTCCCAAATGACTCGTTGTATTAATAGTCCTAACAGATGCTTCAGATACTCGGAGAATAAAAATAAACGAAATGGAAAATATAATTTATTCCCATTTTAAGTATTTAATTAAAAAATAAGTTATTTTTACAAAATAGTAAAGGAAGAGCGATTTCACTTAATTTGTCTATGCTAACCCCATTCTCATTTCAAAAGCAATTTTAAACCGCATTCTCTTCTGTTCCAAAACCAATAAGCGAGCTTTCCTCAGTTCGGATATATTTTAAACTGTACAAATTGACATCGTGGATATACCACTAGAGTGAATTATACCGTTTTTGTGGTTTGGTGTGTATTTACATAACCACACTTTATCTAACAAAGCTTTACAGTTCGCTATTAATTAAATACGTTATGGTGTAGTGAAGTTGTTCAGTTAACGGCATACAAACGATGTTCTGGTAAATTTTTTGCACGTTCTATTTTAAGCCTCCATTATTACAGATCTTCCGCGTTCGTTTTGCTCCCCATTTAAATTTTACAGACAATTTTCGCTTTAGTTGTGTTTTGTTGAAATTATTCTACCTGGAGTTGTGAATTTTTGACTTGAAGTTAATTAAATCCCCGCCTTTACATTTTCTGGCGGTTGAAGGATGAATTACATCTATTATCTTACAACAAAAAATTTTACGTCCTATTACACGTGGCCTAAAACGAAAAATATCATTTTAATACCCTTTTTGTATCTAACAGCGTCATGATAAATAATGAACAGTCTTGTTCGAATTTTCCTGTTGTAAACGTACCAAAATAATTGCTGCCTTTTCATTCGTTTTTGTGGCATAAGACGGCAAACGAATATAAGCAAAGAAAACATTTTTAAAGAGGGTTATGTGTTTTGTTCGGGCTTCACTTTTGAAGTAGTTCTTCCAACCTGCTTGTTGACAGCAGGCTCCACACAATAAGGTCAGGAAAAGTATGTACTTGATGTAGAGAGCTTCAAGAATAAGATCTTCAGATAAATTAGACTAATAATTCCAGTTTTCTATGTTTTAAGAGGTTGCATTGAAATATGTATAAAATCTTTTTTGCAAGTATATAGTTACAAAATTTAGTTTTTATAATTTAAAATGGAAATGTATTTGTAAGTTAGTGTATTCTAATTTTCGAAAGGTATAATTTTTATTATCAATCAGAAAGCTGATTATGTAATATTCTCCCACACCAAGCTCACACTTTAACTTTTGTAGCTAGTAAGTAAGAATTTTTCAAGAAGCAAAAGATCATTACAAGTGACATCTTCACAATTATTCTGTTTTCCCCAAATAATAAAAACTTAAAAATTTAATTTCTAAATCGGTAGGTTCTCACAACAACGTATGGTTTGTGCAAATAGCTTTTATAGTACTACTTACTTAGCATTATTAGATATTTTCCATGACTGTTTTTATGTAAAGCCTTAGATATTGTTGTTGATATGTAGAGTCTCGTGATTCGTGAATTTATTGTTTAGGTGTTATTATTTTGTGCTAAACATTGTAGCTCGTGGATTTGTTAGCATAAGACTCTGTTACCTGGGTATTTTCCTAGGGGACTGGTAGACCAGCATCGCTATCATTACCGCCTTGACGTGATAAATAGAGGAAATGGTCTCTCATAACTCTGTATTATCGTAGTCTCCGAGTTGAGAGTCGCTGGGTGGATTTCCCGTTGGTCTATTATGTTCCGTAATAACAAGCATCCGACAGAGTAACTGTCTGTTAGTAGGTTTAACAATAGCTGGCAGTGCATCTGGATATCTCCCGACAATTACTTTTAGTAGATACACCTTAGAAACCTGCAGGGCAGGAGACTTCCCCTATAAATAATAACTCGCAAGCACGTACCGCTAAATGTAGTTATGTGTTTATATGGCTTTCGTGCACCTCTTCCGTCTTTGTTTACTGATTAGTGAGGCATAACGCTTGAGTAGTAAAGAAGTCTAATCGGAGTTACGACTTAATGCAGCTTAGACAAAATGAATCTAAATCAGGGCCGTAGCTAAGAGGGGGCCAGGGGGGCTCAGCGCCCCCTGTGGCTTTTAGAGCCCCCTCTGAGCAAAATAAAACATTCTATCTACAGCTGACCGAAGCAAACAAGAGAGCTGAGGAGCCGTGGCGGCAGTTCTAACTATATAAGAAAATAAGATCGTGGAGTTAAAATAAATGATTGATAATTTGACAAAATATGGAATGATGTATTGTGAAACGAATTATTATGATTGTAAAACGAATTATTATGAAATAGAAAGACAGCTGTCAAGTATGATACAAATTTGACAACTCGTAATTTTGATTGTGGGTGTACCGTACTAATTATTCTTGCGTGATTGGTTGAATATCTTGCCGCTTAAAATATTTTAAATAAAATTCTTGTAGTTCGCATATTTTCCGACTCTCATGTTTGCTTCGGCGCGCTGTATCTATCGATCTTATCAGAACAAATTGTTAAACAATCCTTGTTTTTAAAATTTATGAATTTATTGAAAATTATGAAATGATTTTTCCTAATTACGTATATGTACCTACTTTTACCGACTGCCTTGGTGTACATTATAAATTATTATAGGTTTAATTTTTTAGTAAATTCTTGGCAAATTTAAGTTTATTAAGTTTTGAAAAAAACCGAACAATGAAATTGAATTTAGATATGTTTTTAAGAAAGTTCCATGACAAAGAGCTCAGGAAGCTACAATTATTTTAAAAATTGTATTTAATATACAGGGTGTAACATAAATGGTGGGCTGACTGTACACAGGCGGCTTCTACGACTAAAATAAGGAAAAAAGTTATGATAAACAAGAGTCCGAAAATACTTCCTTTTCGAGATACAGGGTGCCCAAAAAATAAGTTTCGTTTTTAAATACATATATCGAAAGCGATTTGAGATATTAAATTGAGCTTTCGTATGCACTATACTGGCATGAAGAGACTTTTTTTCGATTCAACTAGTTTTGCTACACCCTGTATATTCTCATTTTTAACTATTTTTTTTAATAGTACTTTGATACGATACGCGTATAATATGACCTATAAGAATATAACTATGTTAATGTATGTATATGTAAGATACTTATAGTTATAATTATTTTTATTTAGCGGTTTAAGATTATAGTTTTTTTTATTAATGTTCTTAATTAAATATACCATACATAGTATTTTTTTATTTTTATTTTACGACCCCCCCCCCCCTAACATGACTTTAGCCCCCTCTCAGAAAATAGTCTAGCTACGGCCCTGATCTAAATCTTTGGTAAATCCATCAAGTATGTAAATATATCTCCCTCGACATTAAGTAAATATTGTTAAAAACCAATTGTTATCAAAAACAACATTGCAAGTAGGCCACCACGCCAGAAATGAAAGACGAGCCTTGAGAAACTTAGTAAGCAAAAATCAACGTTGATTAAACTTCCCCTCTAAATTAAAGGAACTAAAATAATCACAAAATAACCATAAAGGATTTTTTCAAAACAAAAAGCAATATTACTTGAATCACAACCATTAAAATGAAATACCATTTAGAAGTATCGACCACGAAGTTACAAAACAATTTGTGAAGTATTAATATGCAATCATTAAAATTAACAAATGTAATCTAATCGAAAAATATAAAACCATTACCAAAGCTTTCAGGATTTCACGATATTTAGTACTGTTCTGTCAAAAGTTTGTTGTTGGGATAGTTAAAACTACAGTGGGGATATCAAGATACCTTCATCGTGCAAAATTGGTAGGACAGCTACTTTTTTAACTCGTATCTAAAAAAGAGCGGGCTTTTTGATTTCATTGGCATTAAAAATTTCACCGGACTAGATTGAGAATCGAACCCCAGATCTTTTATGTATAACAAATACGATGCTCTACTCGTCAGTAAGCAACTAAAACAACAATGCAATTCGATATGCTAGCATGTTCGAAACAAAAACATCCCAAAGGAAAGCCATAACAGGCTTATTAGTCAAAAATCAACGTTGCTTAATTCAATACAGCAAAGCGAAAACGTAGAGTAAGTTTACAAATTTTGGTACGTGCTTTATCGAGTCAATTTTGACATCCCATTTACAATACGTATACGTTTTTGGGCTTGTCCGTAAATTAATGATTTTAATTAGCACCCTCAGTGCTTAGAAAACAATATTTTAATATTTCCCTCTAACAACCCCACCTTTTTACCTCTAGTTACCAAATAAAGCCCCTGCAAGAAGGTAGGGAGTATTAAGAAAGTATATCCCCGCAAATTAGTCAATCAATCAAAACTAATGTTTTAAGTCTGTTTGACACGGTGACAAATTTACCGCAAAAAATTGCTGCAATTTTTAACAGAAAATTTTTAATGTAATTTTGACATTTTCCTGTTTGCAACTGCAGCAATTTTTTGCGGTAAATTTATCACTCACGCCTGCGTATTGACGTAAGAATTTAGTAATTTTATTGTTGTAGTAGTGGTAGCAATGGTACCCCTGTTTACCACTTTATTTACATTTTTGACGTTTTGATGGTGTTGTCTTTCGCGGGTAAAAATTATTTTTACGTTTCTGCGCACGGTTTTGCGCACTTCTTGCATGCAATTTATAATTTCTAGAACACGTTTTAAAAATGTTGCTGCAATATTTAGCGAAAATTCTTGCACCTGTTTTTTCTGTGTGCAACGACGGTAAATGCAATTTGAAAAATTTTTCGGTAAATTTTGCGGTAAATTTGTCACCGTGTCAAACAGGCTGTAGTGTCAATTTTGTAGCCAAAGTAATGGTTCAAGTTTCAATCATAACTAGATTGTCATGTCTCCACAATAAGGATTTTACTTCTGTTACGTTAAATCAAAAGGTTAACGACCTAAGCGGTCGACATCGTAAAGGAAAGAAGTTACAGTTTATTTCCAATAATGTTATTTTAGGAAGGGATACCCGCGTGTAAAAGGCCTCAGACTAGCATTCAGGTGGCCCAGGTTCAATTTTCAGCATCAGCGAAGTCTTCGTCGAAATTATAGCAGGTCGTAAACTTCTTCGTACTTCGAAGAGCACGTTAACCTCACGATTCCGGCTGTCTTTAATAACCTCCTAATACTGGAAATACACCCTTTTCAACTCCATCAATGGATAAGTTTTGCCTCTTACCTACCGTGAGTAAAGCAGCTCCGTGGATAATAACAGGTAATTCACTTAAATTTTATCAAGGTATTTTTAAGTCTTGTATCGAATTTATAGAAAACAAATCTCTTAATATTGTAACGTAGTGGTTGCTTTAGCGAGCTACGCCATGTAAGAGTTGACTGGGGGAGGATTTATAACAAAACCTCGAATTAAACTAACATAACATATATTTACAACTTTGAATAAAATTTACAAAATGATTGCAAGTATCAAATACAATGAATAAACAGTTTAATATTTTAACAGTAGTAACAAGCGATCTTCAAGAAATTATATACATATGTAAATGATTAATTATGAAAAATAAGATGTTTATTAGTATTATGTAACATCAAGTAAACAACACATGAAATACAAAAGACTTAACATTCTCAATTAAACACAATGAATTATACTTCTAAATTGAATAATCTTCACATATGTATTTAGTTATGTAATACAGTCATAAAGGTATGTTTGAGGGTATAAAAATGATGCAAAATATTTACATTTTTAACATTTTCAATTACTATTGAACTTAATGCACGTTAGTTTTTGGTGTGGGCAGATAAAAAAGTAATCTTTATTGACGTACTTTTAGGAGCCCATAATCGTAATTTACTTAGAAGACCCCAACATAATTCAACTTTATTTACAATCGATATAAAAAACTAAACGCGTTAAATGTCTCCTTTCATCTAGTGAACTAAATAACGCATACATGCTGTCAACAACTGCCTGTATAGTATAAGGTCTACAGATATTCCTACATATCTAAAGTCCTCATACCCCACAAACCGTTGGTGAATTCGTTCTACCTGTTTTATTTAACTGTATTATCAGAGGGACCATATACTAGAGAATTTAATATTCGACCTAAGCTATAATTTATAAAGTATCAAAAATTTCATTTATTTATTTAATTATCAGGAATTTTTTATTGTAAAGATTATAGCAATTAACTAGTCTAAACACAACATCAAATTTAAGTCTAAATCAAAATCATCATCACTTCTGCTCTTCTGCACAGAATCTAACTTCTTATGGAGAGTTAGTATAGAATGCTAATTATAGTAACCCCCTTCTTAGTGAAATCCTTTTGTATAAGAAGTCACTTCCATGTATAAGTTTCTCAAGAGTAAGCCGTACTTATTACTTGAATATAAGCCTTGCCGTGCCGCGCTGCGCAGATTGACTAGGAATATATCTGCATAGTTACAATTTGCTCAATGAATGTGAACATTTAAGCATCAAGTTAGGCCGTTGCTTCCGTGACACAATAGTCATCGCTGTAGCTTGATGGTTTTCTTCACATATTGGTTGTCTTTATTCTTAATCTAATTTATCGACACAAATCACATAAAATATTTTAATTTTACACAATGGTGTACTTCAGAAAAATATTCTGTTAAACAAGTAAATCGACTTAAATCCAACAATAGAAAACATGAATGTGATGTGCTTAGATCAGTAAAAACCTATTTGGAACTATTACAAAATAAGTTTTTATTTATACCGTGGTGACTTGGTCCACTCATAAAATTAATTCTAAACATAGGAAATATAATTGATATAAAAGTTTTTTTCCTTTTTTTACGTTTTGTTGATAGAAAATATAAGTTATTGATTAGTTTCTAGTGTGACATTTCGAATCAGGTTTTTATACGGTCCTGGCACTTCCAAGCATGGTAACCGATAAGGAATTTTATTAAGAAACAACCACATATAAAAGTTCCATTCGTTAACTGCTCCAACGACATCGACACTTCGTGATACTTCAACCGTTTAAAAAAATTAATTGAAGTCTTCTTGTGAACAGTAGGTGGCACGCTACAAAATTCCTAGTAAAACCCGAATTAAATTAAAGGAATATTGTCAGAATATGTTACTGATCATTTTTGCTCGAATTTGCAGTGCCTGGTTATTTCGTTGATTACAAATAACTAGCAATGAGGTCATTAATATTTAAAAATATTCTAGCCAAGTGGTTTGTTCTCTACAAGTACCCCTAAATTTTTAATGTGCCAATCGTCCAAGTTAGGAACCACCCTGTTTACCAAATTGTATTACATTTTTAGTAATTAATAAAAGTTGTAATTTCGGAGAGTTGTAAAATGCTGCTGCTACTTCAACTAATTTGTACAGAATAGCGTTTATTGTGTCTGTTAAATTGAAACAGTTGCATTTTCAGTAAATACAGGTAGACACCCGCATAGTAATTAAAATTTATATTGGTAGTTATATTAATTTGTGCTTTGGTTATTATCAAAATATTTTGGTTTTTCCAGTAATTCTTGCTCACTTCTCAATTCTACAAGTCTTTTGGACCGTTAAAACTTCCACAAGGTTTTTCTAATGTTAACTAATTTTGAAAAATTAATTATTTCTCTCGAAGAGCAGATAGCCACGTGTAAAAGGCCTTGGTCTCTCATGTAGGCAACTCGGGTTCGATTCCCGAGATCAAAGATATCTCCACCGGAATTTTAAATGTCGTGCGCTTCTTAAGGCATGTTAAGCCGGCGGTCCCGGTTATCATACTAACATCTTTGATAATCGTTAACCTCGCAACACTGCGGGCCGATCTTCTTCGCCTCTTTCGACGGGTAAGGTTAGCCTCTTGCCCGCCATACGTCCAAAGAACTCATAGTCATGAGTTAATAACAGGCCATTCGCCTAGGATTCGGCGATAAGAGGAGGAAGAAGAAGAAGAATTGTCTTTCTCTTTGTGCCGTTTCGTTCTTACATTCTTATTCACCTTCTTTATTCTGATCTTTATTGGCCTGTATCATTTCTTTTCTGCTTCTTATTTTACTCTGCTCACACAAAATCCTTTTAAAATCTTACTGCTAATTTCATGTCCCTCTGAATTAGTCCCCCGCATGATTCTCTCTGTCCCTTTCACTCCAGATCTATGATTATATTTAAAGCTGGTCATACTGAGAAAAATCACAATAAAAACATACAATACACCTTCTTTTTCTATTTTGTTGTTGTCTATTGCTAAATTTCTTCTCTCTTTGTCATTGAAAAAACTTGTCTTAGTTTTGTAAGAATTATAGTAATTTTACTAATCCTCTTGTCGTTTCATTCAGTCTAAATATTGCCATTAACGCATTGTTACCTATGTTTGAAATTCGAAACTCCACTTATAAAATGTAAAAAATAAGATAAACTTTCCATTCTAATTCTTAAATCAGCCCCAAGTTTAATGATCGATCAATCTATTGATAATAACTTTAACTTGATACTTAGGTGTGAATGATTTATGCAACGGTAAACTCATCGCGAGAGTATTACTTACTTGCTGTAGTGCACTTTGTAAGTTATGAAATAATTAATGGTGCTTAGTGTGGCCCTAATGTATTATTTGTAAACGGTAACCTTTGGCATTAATAGCTACTGATTTACCGTTGTTTTATACGGAACTCTGTGACTTGTTAATGTTGTTAACATTTAAACCCTTGTGACTCGGGTATTTATTGTTAATAGTATAGAAATGTTATTACCTACGTATTTTCCTGGGGGATCGGTTGTCTGGCGTGGTTATTATTGCTATCATGATCTTACAGTGTCCCTGACTTGCCAAAAAAGCTATCACAATTCTGCATTATCACAGCTTTTAAATTGGGAATCGCTCTGTATGGTAGCGCAGTTACATGAGTGAATTGACCATTGATATTCTATGTTCTATCACACTAGGCATCCAACAGGAGAACTGGGTTTTCTACAAGATCCGTTTTGGAAGCCTACAGGGAAGAACTCCTCTATAGGTAGTACCTCACGAACATATACTACTAGATACAGTAGTATATTTATGTTGAGAAGTGTGAATGCGCAACGCTTGTATCAAGCTTGAATAGTAGCGAGGCCTAACAGCAATGGCGGCTGCTCAAGGACTCGATCCTCCCAAAACCATTCTTAGGAAAGAGTAAAAGTAACTTACTTATTTAATTACATATAACCAGGGGCGGATGGGCCCACCGGGATACGGAAAATTTCCCCGTGGGCTGTGGGCCCTAAATTTACCAATTAAATATACCTGTGTAGGTACTGTGTAATTTAATTTAATTTTTGTTAAGAATGCTAAGAGATTCTTAGATCTTAGAACATATTTACGAAGAAAAAATAGTATTGGAAAAAATACGGTAAGTATACAACGGCGGCCCCGACGGAATATTATGTGGCAGAAGACCTGTTTTATTTTAGCGCGACTCGCCGGCTGCCGCCACGCAATTATAATCCTGCATAAAAAAAAATATGCCGCTGGTTGGGTGTACGAATTGCACGTGCACCTAGCAAACCAGCGACGCGGCGTCGGCGAGATAAAAAGGGCTGTCAAGACATCTGAGCCGTCTGAGCGGATTTCAATGAGTCATAAATTATTACTATAAAACAATTTTTGTTTGAATTGAAATATCCAATATGCTCAATGTTTACTGTTTAGTTTTCTGTTCAGTTCAGCGTAAGTGTTTGATCAGTGCAGTTGTGCAGTGTTCGTGAGTTCGTGTTTAAAAATAAAAACGTCTCCGTCTCAACTCTCAACGTCTACGGGCCAAAGTTTTATCCTTATATACCTTATAACTAGCTAAAAACTACTTACATTGCAATAATTCAAGAAGTAATTAGGTATGTCATCAAAACGAAAAGGAGGGCAAGAAAAAAAACTCGAAAGGGAAAAGAAAAAAAGAAACGAAGTAGCAATAAAATGCCAGTCCCTGGATAAAATGTTCACTCGTTTTTCTGCTCCTTCTTCAGGACCATCAACTTCCAGAGTTGCAGAGACTCAATTTCAAATGGAGTCTTTAAGAATGCAATTGGAGGAGGAGGAGGAATCAGACTCGGATAAGGACATGGACAACGACGACGACGTCGTGGAAATTGAAGGGGAGAATAACGATGACGTAGTAGAAGAAGAAGAAGAGGTAGTTGAGGTGGAATCACTTCTGGAACAACAAGAGCCGGAGCCTTCTGATTTCTTTGGCCCTCCGGATCCCAATAAATTAAAGTTATTTTTCGAATACCATCCCAAAATGCCTGCCGCACAAAAAAATACACCTTTTAATCTTCAAAAAGCTTTTGAACGTAAGAATAAGTCGAAGAGGCAATGGTTGAGCTACAGTGAAGAGCGAAAGGCCCTTTTTTGTACAGTTGGTCTGGCGTATGATAAAGATCATGATCAACATTCTGCTTTTGTAAGAGGTATGTCTATTGCTATTGTTCATGGAAACTTTCTGGAGATCATCCTTCTATTGTCCAAATTTGATATGATCTTAAAAAAGCATTTGGATATTATCATTCCACAAAGTGAAATGTACCACAAGAAAAAATCAAACGTCGAACTGGAAATTTCTACACTTTCTTGTCAAAAACGACTGTAAATTCGATCATTACCATAATTACAGAAATAATGAAAAAGAAGATTTCTTCAGAGATACAGGCTGCTACAATGTTTTCCATAAAAATAGACAGCACTCAAGATATTTCAGTTACAGACCAATGTTCAGTAGTAATAAGGTGTGTAATTTTAAGTATTAAATGAATGCTGATTTTTCTTTATTATTTTCATTTATTTCAGATATTTTTACAACAGAACAATCCACGAACGCCTTCTTGCAGTAATTCCCTGCCACGATAATACAGGAAGAGGATTTCATACCATGGTTCATGAAGTATTAGAAAAAAATGGTTTGGATGAGAAAAATTGTATTGCTGATTCTACTGACGGCGCGGCGAATATGCAAGGGAGTTATTCAGGATTCTCTGCTTTTATGATCCAGGAAAATACAAATCATGTTCATATTTGGTGCTATGCACATATTTTAAATCTTGTTCTGTCAGATATTTTTAAATCCCACATCAAAGCAGCATCGTTTTTTTCGTTACTGAACTGTATAGCCGTATTTTTCAAAGAATCACATCAACGAATGGACATTGGCAACAATCCTAGAGCGAAGAAGCTCCAATTGATAGGAGAAACTCGATGGTGGTCAAAAGAAGCAGCGTTAAATAAACTTTTTGGTAATTTTAATGAACCCGATAAAGCATTGTATGTGGACCATATCGATGTTCTTAATACGATAGAAAATACAACAAAAATCAAACCCGACACAAGAGCAACAGCTGCCAATTACAAGGGACAACTACTGAAATATGAAAATATCCTGATTGCGCAGATATTCCCTAAATTGTTCTCAATAACTGGCCCTCTATCAAGGTACGTGCAGACTGCAGGATTAGATTTGTTGAAATGTAACTCCATGGTTGACAACTCTTTAAGTAATTTCATAAAACTTCAAAGGAATATGACAGAAATCGAAGCTTCTACAGATAAATTTATAAATTGGGCTAAACTCGTTTTTGAAGACAGAGAATTTGAATTCGTTATTGAAGAACTACAGCCTGAAACTCGGTCAAAAAGGAAGAAGAGATTTTTTGATGAGAAAGCCTCTGATGAAATGCCAGTGAGTTTAAAAGATAAATTTAGGATTGGCTTCTTCAACGTTATTATGGATACTGAAATAGAATCTATCAGCAAAAGATCGTAAACAACGCTGAATTATGTAAGGATTTGAACGTTCTGGACCCAAATAATTTTGAAGAAATCGCCAAAGAGCTACCAGAGTACTCTTTGAAAAGACTGTCAGAAAAATTGATCAAATTTGACTCTTCTGCAACCCCTGCAAAATTAAAGGAAGAGCTGACAAGTTTTGCAGGAAACTGGAAG
The DNA here is from genome assembly GCA_963082815.1 of Melanotus villosus. Classification (NCBI taxonomy): domain Eukaryota; kingdom Metazoa; phylum Arthropoda; class Insecta; order Coleoptera; family Elateridae; genus Melanotus; species Melanotus villosus. The sequence goes on from OY720427.1 coordinate 20,024,420, forward strand.
ACTATGAAATTAACAATCCAAGATTCTTTCAAAACAAATTATGCCGGATTTAATGACGAAGATTCAGATGCAGACGCCTCTTCTGAAGAACAACTAAACACAAAGGTAGATGAAAGGAAGCCCAAAAAAATCCAAAGCGTGCACTGAGTCAAAAAAATGTCAAAACTGCGTAATATGTTGTTATAGTGCAATTTTTAAGTATAACCTATATAAAGGAGCGTATTCCACACTGGTGCTCGCGTATCAATATATTCTTTCCTTGCCAATTTCACAGGTAGCGTGTGAGAGGTCATTTTCGACTTTAAAATTCAATAAAACTGGATTGAGGAATACCACGTCTGATAATAGACTCGAGTCATTTATGTTGATGAATATTGAGAATGACATTCTGCACAAGATCAAAAACGAGGAAATCATCAATCGTTTGGGCCAAACAACCAAACTGATGAAGGAGGCATTAATGTATTGACTTTTTGTTTGTTTTTCTTTGTTCCTGCTTTTTCTTTATATAAATTGGTTTTTAAAGTAAAATGAAATGTGTACCTAAGTAGGCACCTGAATTTTCCTATAAATCCTGTAAATCCGAGTAAGTATTCGTGATCATTATTCCGAAAATGATCCTCGTGAAAAGTCTATATTTTTGTTTAAATGAATATTTCATTGAAATTCTGAAGTGCCAGGAGAATGCGTGACCTTGACAATTTTCAAAAATTTGCCTATGGCGCTCCCCCCCCCCCCCCCCCGGGCCATCTACTCATTTTTTCCCGGTCGGATTTATCTTACCCATCCACCCCTGCATATAACATACAATTTATTGTTAATTATTACAATACAAATTTTGCATATCTATATAAAGCATTACTAATGTATAACACATATTATTATCCGCCTGCGACGCGACGGTTACCTATATTTTAAATCGTTACGGCTCAGCCTTCGTCCGCATAAGAAATATTACGTAAGAACGAACTGAGAACGGAATTGCCAATTGCAAATTCTCTATTGCTTTCTTAAGTTTCCCGAAGGCTCGCGATTTTAGATACGAGAGCACGGGAAATATTTGTATTTGTAGAGCTATTCGAACCCTGCTTATTGGGTTCAAGTTACGGCGTAGGCGTATTTACTATGACTGCGAATGAACTTCCTGATAAATACTATTTATTTTGATAGCAATTCTTAGAACTCGTGAAAAGGCGAGTAAAAGTACCTACCTAGAAACGATTAGTAACTAATCGCTAAAAGTATCAATTTCGGGATGTGATGAGGTAAATGCTCTGTTTTGTTTTCCGTGTGTCTTATTTTATTTCGATGGAATGTACAAAACATGGTCGGTAACAGGCTTTAAAAATCTAAATCATTTAAATCAGAAAATAAAAAACATGAATTAGTGCAAATCATATAAAGTGTTGTACGGATTTGGCTGTTAGGCTCTGTAAATGTAGCAGCTCAGTTTATAGACAAAATATTATAAAACACAATGAACACGCGACCAAAAATAGGTACATTTTAAAGAAAATTATAAACTGTATTAAATTTTGTGGAAAATTGGAACTATGTAGCATTGGGATTTTGCTGGAGTTTAATGGATTTTTCATTTGTATGATTTTGCTCAGCTACTGAAGGTGAGTGTTTATTATAGAGCCCCCCAAAATAAATTATCACGAGCCGCCACTGCCTAACAGGGATTATAAATTTAATATAGCTTAGATTAGAGGAAATGAGGCGAACCACTAGTAAATCAATCTTATGTGCTTCTGTAGATATAAATAGCACTTCCTTAAATGAATATTATTAGAACAAGTTATCATCTTTATACATTCGTCTTCGTGTCAGTTGCTATATTTGTTATTTCTTTCCTTTTTATCCTTTTGCCACTGTAAGTTATATCAGTTTGTCTCTTTTGACTACTCTAAATTTTCTGTAAATTAAAGGAGCTGTATGGTTAGGACTTTTACTTTTAGTTTGATTAGGTTTAAGTGACCGCTTATTTAACAGAATTTAAAACTTGCCGATTCAAATCTTTAGGTACCACCATTGGCATTTACGCCTGTATGGACCAATCACGGAGTGGACTAATTTACTAAGTCACCAAGGAAGGTCCTTAGAATGTTTGCTTTTAAAGTTAGTTTTTGCTACTTCCTATATACAAGAATACAAGCAGCAATTATAAATGCTAACATACTTTGTTTAAGTTCAATACCGAGCTATAAATAACAAGATTTCTAAATAAATAATTACCGTTTCGAACCACATTATTTAGCAAAAGCTTTAAGTAATAAATTTTGTGAAAAACGGTTTAACTGTGCGTTTTAACGAAATATTTACGAATAGTTAATTTTATTGCCTTCATTTTTGTGGTTCGCAATAACACTGAAAGAAGTTTAAAGCTTCAAACTTTGTAACGACTGCGTTTTTTGTATATAGATTGTAACAACGGAGAAGTTGTTATTACAATCCGATATAAATTGCTTTGTTATTTTAAAGGCGCGCGTTTTTAAAAGACAATACGACTCCAGGTCGCCTACGTAATTTAAAATCTGGAATGAGTTTTCTTGAAGTGCCTGTTAGCGATTCCTTTACATTCTTTCAAAACTTTATTTTTTTCTTTCGATGCACCAAACAATTTTTAAATTGCATAAATACAACAACAGTCTTCCCGGTTTTAAAGTGTAATGTCCCTAACATCAAATTTTATCACCTACACTTTTAATTTAATATACAGCATGCCTAGATTTATTATTAGCAACAGCGTTCGGGATTTACGACGCAATAAAAACAGGACGTCATAACTTCATTCCGACATAATAGAACCGACATCGTGGAAATTCTATCTACCTTTATTAAAGAATTACGAATTTAAGATGAAGGAAATCCGGAGATAAAATTAGATTTTTAATCGCAATCTTGGCACTCGTTATGGAATTATGCAGAAAATCGGTGTTCTAAAATACAGATTTTAAGTTTTGACTTGTTACCTGTTAAACTGCTTACTTTAGCACAAAGATAATCCGAAATTATTCTTTTCGTGTTTGAAGGCCCGTCGTCAAATTTTCAAAATTCAATCTAACAATCAAAGAAAAGAAAAAAGAAAAGCTTTTCAGAGGCGTATTTCAAAAAGGTCAAAACGGATCATCCAACAACAAAATCTTGACATCACGACGGATAATAGTAATTTGAATTCGGCTATTCAGTACTTGATAGTGTCTTTTAGAAACGGTGGTAGCGTATAAGAAGGTAAGGAAGAAAGGGAACTACGGACAGAAACTCGAGAGATCATTGAAATTGTTAGATAAATCACGGAGAAGTGTCCTACAACATCTCATTCAACAAGTGTAGGTTATGTTATAGTATAGTTCAAATCATACTGAAAAAATATACGACAGGTTAGATGCTGATTTGCAAGATTTTTCTAATACTTGCAGTTGTTCACGATTTTTTCATGGGCTTCAGACTAGCTCAATAAAATATTCTTTAAATAGCTTCCAAATTAAATCATCCAAACCGTAAATCAATCAACTTTTATGCAAATCGTCTAAAACCGAGCAACTCATAACCACCAACTATCATGAAAAACAGCAAATCAGCATGAAATAATTTTCAAAACTCTAAAATCGAATACATTTTTGAATTAAAAAGAGATATCGAGCAAAACATTAATTTTTTTAATCAACCAGGTAAGTAATTTAATTTCAATTTATTTCAAATTAATACAAAATAGAAAACCTTGGGTATATTGAGTTGTAAGGCTTGGTACTCCATTTCTTTTTAAGTAAGAGACCAACAGCAATATTTTACTTGGTTATAAAAAATTATAATTAGGTTAATAGTAGTTTTTCGTGCAGCAGGTTTCATGGTCTGTCTTCTTTTCTGTTTCTTCCCAAGTATATCAAATCCATTAAGGTGTCATTTTTTCCTCTAAATTAATACAGCGTGTGATAAAAAATTCCTGCCAAATTAAAACAGTTCTGTGGCATAATGTTTTTCTTTAGAACTGACAAAATCTTTATTGGTAGGCGCCATTAGTATAAAATCTACATGATTTGTGTAATTTTTCTAATTTTGTAATACTTCAAACATCTGAATTAAATTCAAAAGATGTAAATTTTCTACAAATTAGTCGACAATGCTACCATTTTCATTTTATTTATCAAAAAAATATTCTTTGGCTCAAATTTTAATTAAAAAAGAATATTTTAGTTTTACACACTCTCGCGTTAAAAAGTTAATACCAAGTCTTCATTTTAAAAATTATCATCCGTTTATTAAAAATGAAAAAGCTGCACTGCATCAAGAAGTAAAACAGACGCCGTTAGTGGCATTGTTTGCTAGTTTGCAGCACTAATGTTAGTCTTGTGGAATTCCAAGCTTAAATAAACCACCGTTTCTTGTATTACAGAGTTTGTTTACCACACGTAGAAATAATTGATTTTACAGACAGAATTACTAAATAAACCGAAGTTTAATTGAATAATAAATAGTTTAACAACTACTGTTCTTACCGAAAGTCTCGTAGAAATTTAACATGCATGGCGGCCAAAATAAACACTACCTGCGCCTTTTAAATTGATTTAAACTGTTTTCCTTTCGTGTCTTTGTTTATCTACTGGTTACTTACTCCTCTAATGTAAGAGATTTTTGAAATCTAGGTACATACGGAAGGAATTAAGGTTTTCGATCTAAAAATGGATTAGATTTAATTAACTCATAAAATTGGAACTCAATAACAGGAACAATTTTTTTGCCAATCAACGAGAAAGACGTTCGAGTCGTGACTATAAATGTTTAAAAGTCATTAAATTTTTAAACTTAAAAAATTAATTAGACGATAAAACAGTTTTCAGACTTAAAAATTCGAGTTTGATGGACTTCTGTTTAGTTTCGCAAAGCTTTAGTCAAGCAATCAGTCGACATCCCGTACGTTCGAATTGGAACCATGATTCTTTAAAAGCCATTAAGTTTGCAAACTGTTACAGGTCCAACAGTTTTAAAATTTTCAGGCAGGATCATATTTAAAAATTCGAGCTTAATAGGCGCTTCTAATTAGTTAATACGTTCGAATCGCGACTATATTTTTTAAAGAAGCATCTAGTTTTTAAACTCTAAAAATGAGTTGCATAATATTAAATTAAACCTGAAAATTCGAATTGTGGGCCGGATTTTTAACAATCTAAAACAGTCAAAATTCAGTAACATGAACGAAACAAGTTCTTCCAATTAAGAGATACAAAAGCTCACTCATTTGTTAATATTGTATTCTAAACGTGGAAATCTTTATCTCTCTGTCATAGTTGATCCAAATCAATAATTTATTTAAACCAAAGAACTACGATCGGAAGTAAACGTCATTATAATGCCGGTTCTAATGCGTGAAAATTCACAAATTGCTATTTATTCCCAATATAATAGTGGTGTAAAAAATGCTACTAACAATAATACTATTATAACCTCATTCATTTCCGGTCATTGTCCTGATAGCCTTTTCGGTCGGACTGTAAATCGATAATTACTTATTTTCTGGTATTACGTTCAGAAAAGTTTTATTTGGAAATTTCCCGAAGTATAATAAAGTCTAAAACGCCTGAAAACATTTTTAATAATTCTTTCTGAAAGCGATTGATTGAGCAGTTTTGTTCATGTACGTTATTTCCAAATCAGCGATTCCATTCCGATGAATATCAGATTAAGTTCTTTAGTTGATATCCAACTGGAACAACTGCAATTCACTCTATTTCCCACAAGCATAGCGTGTCACCATATTTATAGACATAAAGAAATTTGACTTCAGTTTTATTATAAAGAAAATGTAAAAGGTTCTGAAAATTACAAAGAATTCAAGAATTTAATGAAAAATATAATCTGAGATTAAAGTTCGATTTACTTGTATACCAGTAATGAAACATATTAAACAATTTAATTCAGAAGATATGTGCAACATATCAGAAACAAGTTAAAAGGCGATAATTTTCGACTGATCTTCATCACGAAGATAGATATGAATATACTAACAAGAAAATTGAAGAGGTTCTGTGTAAGAACAAATAACAAGTCATGCTAAGAAAAGACAACACATCAATCTAAGGTTAAGAAAAAATTAATTAAAGACACAGAAATCTTAAAAGACGAAGAAGGAAGATGGGGAAAAAAGAAGAAGAAAACATTTCATGGGTCCCATCAAAGTCCAATACATCAAGTTAAGTATTTTTGCTTGCTTCTTACTCTTTGATTTTTCTTCTGGCATGCTTGTTATCGCTTGTTGTCCTCCCAGCCGATTTCTCTTATAAAATCTTGAAGTTGCAGGTGCTTTCTGATGGACTAATTCGGTTTCTTTACCAGTGTTGCTTTTATCGTCATAATTCGTAGTTATACTGAAGAAATTATGAAACGTTCCTATATCCATTTGTATCCACCTCTTGCGAAATACGGAACAAGTGGAAGAAATGGATCCAGGAAACTCTCATTCTTTTGGTTGTTAGTTTTCATCCGTCCTGTTTGATAGGACGTTCTCCATACTTTCCGTCTTACGTTTCCTTCCTTGAATTCTTCAGTTTTCTAAATGTCGATTATAATAATCCCATTTACGTTTATACGCATGCACAAGTGTGTTAGTTGTACAATGCAACGACAGCATATCAACAAGAAGACACAAAAATCATGGAAAATGAAGACAATGAAACAGCAACAGGCGATAACATCAACATTCTTAGATGGCTAAAGATGATCATGATGGTTGATAACTTTTTACGTCCAATTAACAACGTTTTCACATTAAACAAACACAGATTAAAAATTACTTCCCTCTTTTGTTGAAAGGTCCGTTCGTCAACTTGGTGGCGTTCGTCCTTAATCTCCTCCGATTCTTGACAGCTGCAAATCTCTAAATATCCCTAAAACAGTAATGATAATCGCCACCCATTTTCGACATCAATTATTTTTTCATCTCCAAATGCAAAACATCTTCGGGAAATGCCAGTTTATTCTCAACTCAACTTGTCTTTTAATCTTAAATAACATTACTCGTTTAAATCAAGGCGGAAACAGCAATATCGAAAGCTAATAAACTCTTAGTAGTCCATAAACAAGAGAAAGGTTCTAAAGGTAGAGTATAAGAAAAAGTAAGAATGGGAAAAAGAACGAAAAATACTGTTCGAATCTGCGGGTATATCTCGAATAACTCTTCCAGGCAATATTACTTCTTTAGTAGTACCTATAGAGCGAAGGAAAAGAAGTTTGAACATTTGACAGAAATTCATTGGGGTTAATTTTTACCATCTAATAAAAACTGGACAGTTTGTGGTTATTCAGCTGAACAAATGCCAATGTTTTTAATTCGTACTGAAACATAAAATTCTTAGGTTTGATAAACGCTTTTGTATTTTCGCTGTCGTAAATAATAAAGTTTATGAACTAAATTAGTTCCTTATTAACCTTAGTTCAAGAAATTGTCTAGAAATTAGTGTTTCATTTTCTTATCCATTTCAATTCTCAACGGAATGCAACTCTGTAATATAAGTTGAACTGAAGGCAATGAATCTATTAGTTTCACCCCATAGTAAAAATTTCTATGCGCGCGCCACACACGCCTAATTTTTTTAAACACGCGAGATCCGTTTAAGGAAAATACCTGACCACTAGTTGAATTAAAGAGTTGTTCGGAGATCTGATAAGTAAAAATTAAGTTACAGTTCCGTTAGTAAACACCATTAAGAGTAATTGTAAAATAACATGGCTGCAAACAAGAACTGACCACTATGAAGTCGCGTGACCGGCTACATATTTTCATTTCTATATTTGAACAACCCATAATTCTTACAAAATAAGTTGTTTGGACGATTATGTTTGGTAAATGAAGACGTATTTAAGTTTACTCAAACTGTACTTTTCAGTTTTGAGAAGTTTCCTTTAAAAATGAGTTAGAGGACGTTAAAATTAAATGTTAAACTATTTCGGAGAGGTTATGTAAGGCAAATAGTTTTTGGTAAACTTAACCGAGCAAGAAAATTTCTTACCTTTACGAAATTCAAATCTAAAGGTATGACAGAGCTGCATTCCAGATTTATAACAAGCACAATGTATTTGAAATTCCTTAAAATGCCCTACAGAACTAGTGGAAGTTTTCCCGAAATGGAAACATTATGAAACTAAAACACCCTTAAGTTCGATGTTAATCCAACGAATAAATGAGAAGTAAGGTCCTGCTTTCTTCGAATTTGCCCCGCACTACTAAATATCGTTCAAATTACACCTTGCAATCTACTTTTGGAGGTACAGTGGTACATTTTCCTTTCTTCTGCGATCATTTAATTAGTAATAAACGCTCCAACTCACTCCTACTTCTCTTTACTTTTTTTCAAAAATTGTTTTTCTCATCTCTTTTCGACGATCTTTCACATCTTTGCAACCAGTTGCCGCGAAAAAAACTGATGCAAAAAGAATTTTGATGTTCAGAACAGAAACGAATAACCTATTACTGGCAGTTCGCCAACACTCTTCCCAGAATTATCGAAAAATTGAAAGTTTAGAGCTATGCGAACTTGTTGTATAGACGAAGACTGCAATTTCCCCGAAGGACCTTAAAAACTTCGTCATCTAAGATAAAAGCGGAATCTCCCGAATTAAAAATTTTCAACTTCGCGTGTTTTTAAGAACACCACACTGCTTTTCTGTTGTACAATCATTTGTTTAATAAGAAGCAACAACAACTAATTTACAACCACAAGGTAAACAGAAAACTAAAGAGTGGCTGAACGAAGAACGCAAGGGAGAAGGGAGAAAGAACAAAGTACGTAGCATAAATATACAACTGCACAACTAGAGGTAAGCTATCAAAGAAAAAAATACGAAATTTCTACCAAGACATCAAGCAAAGGCCAATATGTTATAAAAAGGAAAAAATCTAATCAAAACTCAGCAGATAGAAACATGATTTTGAAGTAATATTAAATTAGGAAAACAAAGATACACCAAGTATGGAGGAAGCAGAAGGAATTGTCAAAAGACCGGTCATTTTCCTTTCACTGCAGTTTTTTTTTTTTAATTTTCGATATAAACTTCCAAGGTCATTGACCGTCTATCCCACCTAACAGCATTCGCATCTCATGCTGTTGATTTTTTACAATACCGTCACGACTGGAATTCGAACCTATGCTTTCTTGGTGACAAAGCAGACGTCTAATCACTATGCCACCAGCGAGTAACTTTCGATTATTTTCATGAAACGTGATTTGGCATTTTCGTAGCTGAGTGAATTTACGAAAACTCTTCGATTGATTTTGTAAAAATTCTCCCTTTTTACAAATAAATATTTTCTCCATATTTCATTTTATGTTGCTATTTTCAACGACTGGGAAATCGCTTCTGCAATAATTTATCTCATCTCTTGCCCTTCAACCCTAAAACTTCAGTCCTGATACATTTCCATTGTCCTATTTCCCATATTGTCACCAAGGTATTGATAAAAATGGAAGAATTATGTATAGGCTAGAGCAAACTTTAATGGAAGTTTGGCAAGTTTAAAACCCCAAGACTTCCAGAGAAATTTGGGGCATTTCTGAGATTTTCCATTTTCTATTTTCTACTACTTTAGATGAAGTAAATTTAATGCACGCTTCCAGATAAAGCTAACTTAACCGATTATAAAACAAAATCGGAATACTATTTCTCATGCAAATTTTCGATGAACCTAAAAGATATATGATATATTCCACTAAACGTCTACAGTCTAGACACTTCTTGAAACGCTGCCAAACGTTGTTAAGAAAATTTGTTCTAGTAAATGTCCGATAATTTTAAAGAGTGTCGCACACGTTCAAATAGTTACTCATCCTAAAATCCCATTCACGTTTCTAAATTGTAGCAATCGTTATTCAAACACATTATTATTTCTTTCTAACATAAAAAAGAATATTTTTCACCTCTAAATTCGAAATTCACGATCCAAAACCCTTACGAATAAAAATTAGATAAATAACGTGCCAATGGGGAAATAGAGATATAAACATTTATGACTACGTGGTTCGTCGTAACTCTGTGAAAAATATGCGGAGAAGTTTTGATCATATCTGTTTCCAGTTGCAAACGCCAGGATTTTCAGCCCGACCCCAAACATCACTAAACGATTAAAATTCTTTAATCGTCCAAAAACCGTAGAATAAATCAACTTATCATTAAAACTTCTTGGAATAAACTTGTATAAATTTTAAGCTTTATTAAAAATGACAACTAATGATATTTAACGTTAAATTTGTATTGGTATAATTTAAAAGCCGAGTTTGGGAATAATAAGTGACGTTATAATAGTCAGATTTGACAACCTCATTTAGTCTATAGGCTTGACATAATATATGATGAGAACCTCTCCGATTCATAATTTATGGAATATTAATCATCTACTTACGGATGAATATGTCTTGTAAGTTGCATATTTTTCCCTCTCTGTTTTTGAAATAAACCGCAATGGAACAGTTTTAAACTCCATTAGGCCCCACTTTTATAAATTGTATGCGGAAATTATAATTACCCAGTTAGAATTTTTCCCATTTATTACTTTAGGAAATAAATTGCAGTAAATAAGGTTTTAAGTCAAAAACGTCGTGAAATCCCCTTTATTCTTTTATTTAGTTAGTTGGTAATAAAACAAATCTTTAAGCAATCAACCAGATACCGTTACACGCAATAAACGAAAGGAAAACCGACACAAATTAAGCGTTATCAAATTGAGACAGGTCAAAACCCTTAAGTAACACATATTTGGCACGAAATTTCAGTTAAGAGTTTATCAAAGTCCATACGTTTAAAAACGAAGATAAGTCTGTCATTTACACCGACGTTTTAATATTCATAAAATGATAAAGACGCGTAACATGTATACTTTTAATTAAGAAAACTACAATACTAGGTTAATATTGACATGGAAATATACGTTAGAAAGTAGCTTCCGTTTCAAACAATTGAGAAATTGCTCTATTGATTATCTCTTTATATATAAAATACGTCTTTTATATTTTTAGAGAAAGGCACTATTGAACTGTATACAAGTATAAAATAACCAAAATAACTTCCACTCAACTATTAAGAAAAGAATATAAAACTATAAGAATGAAATCAATAATGCAAAACATTGCTGTGGTAATAACTCTTCCATTGTATGCGACCACAAAACATGTAAAATATTAATAGCAAGCAAGAATCAAAAAAGCCGCCTAATAGTCCAGTCATCAGGTACTTTTTTGGTGCAAAAGGTTGGGGAGTTTTGAAATTTGGCAGGAGTGTGGACTTGGGAGCCCTAAGTATGACGCTAAGTTTGCGACCCCGAGGGACCGCCGCTCGCGCCGCCATCTTGAAAAATGGCGGCCAAAGGCAGTTTTTAACATATAACTCCATTCTTGTAGGATTTAGTGAAAAAGTTTTTTAATGAAAGTTGGAGAGGATAAAATTTGCTACAAAATTATTTATAGACATTTTTTTCGTCAGACAAAAGTTCAATACAGACAGTTCGAAGGTTATCCACGGCCTGCTGCAATTCAGTTTTTAAAAAATCACTCGGTATATCTCTATATAAACGGTTAAATATTAGATAAGGCTACTTTAGGTACGCTAATTGGTAGATAATTGGTAAAAAGTAGGGTGTAAATGCCGCCCGCTTTTCTGCGGTTTAAAAAAAATCGTCCTATTGTTCGGCCCTGTAACTCGGAAAGTATTAGTCTGGCGAAAAAAATGTATGTAAGTAATTTTGTATAAAATTTTATCCTCTCCAACTTTCAATAAAAAGCTTTTTTTCTAAAACCTACAAGAATGGAGTTATGTGCTAAAAACTTCCCTTGGCCGCCATTTTTCAAGATGTCGGCGCGAGCGGCGGTCCCTCGAGGTCGCAAACTTAGCGTCATACTTAGGGCCCCCACGTCTACACTCCTGCCAAGTTTCAAAACTCCTCAACCTTTTGCACCAAAACACCTTTTTTATGTTTCTAATGACTTGACTATAAAGCATATCATATGGAATATGTAAACTTATAAAGGGCGGAAAAAATCGAAACTGACGTTCTGTTGTACTTTGATAGTTCTTCGTATTTTAGCTTGTACACAATTACAAAGTAGTTGTTGTTATTCGAATTATGGATCTTCATTCTGATTTTATAACCGTCGCCCTTTTTATAATAATTTCTTTTCTAATTATTATTATAAAGTTACTGCATTCTTCCTCGCTATTTTTTGTCATTCAATACTCTAAAATTAACACAAGTTTTATTTGCATCATCGTTTTCCCTATTTCGCTTTTTGTTCGGGATTCGAAATTATCATTCTTCGAAATAAACTTCATTTGTCGTATTTATAATGCTTTTGCTTCGATATTCATTTCCGCCGGATTTTTATTTCATTATTATGACAGAAGCCCCTGATTTTTTATTTATCACCTTACTTGTTGTCAGCACCAAACGGTATTCTTCCTACTATCCTACTCATTGATGAATGCCATCATAGTTTCATCGTTCGTCATCAAAATGAATTCATTCTCACCATGTTCGTGATACTTATATTTTTGAAAACAATTTCGATGCAACGTTCTTTCACAGCAAGCTGCTACGTTCATCGCCATAATTAATATTGTCGTATTTGTTAGATTTTTGTTATATACAATATACAATTGTTTGATAAGTAAGGTAAATGACGCTGTGCTCCATTCTTCAGACAAGCTGGTGCAGGCTTTCAATTCTATGTCATACATGGTTTTTGTTTAGATATTCAGAATAAATGATTCTGCACAAATGTCCAAAAATATGAATAGAAAAGAGGTTCGTGCTGTCGTAAATTTAAAAGAGAAAGCATCTACCCACATCATAGCTGAACTAGATCGTGTTTTTGCAAAAGTATTCTCTTTAGCTAAAATCACTCATTCATGGATTGCTGAATTTAAACACGGTCAAACGAATAGAAGATGAACACCGCAATAGACGCCCAAATGAGGTGAAAACTTCAAACATGGTAGAAAAAATCCAGAAAAGCATTTTGAAGGTTCGAAAGTTGAAATGACGCATGAAATAGGGATTTCAGCTAAACGTGGACGGCTAAGATAGAATCCGCCCCAATGAAAGTCAACAAGGAAAGTTCAGCATAAAGGAAAAAAGTACTACTAACCAGTATAATGCAAACCTTTTTATAGACTTTGAGCGACAAAATTAAGAAAAATCGACCAAAAAGAAAGTCCTCTCTCACCAAGAAAGACAACGAACCTACTCATACGCCAACAGTTTTTATATCTAAAATTCATGAACTGAAGTTTGAACTTCTGAAACATCCGGCCTGCTCGCCAGATTTAACACCCTCTGACTTTCATCTATTTCCAAATCTCAAGAAATAGCTCAGAAGGCAATTTTTCTTAGTGGTTCTTTAGTTTACAGATATCGACAAAAATAATGGTATAATGACATTAAAATATCCTTGGGCAAAGCTTGTTAAGTTGAAAGGAAATTATGTTAAAAAACAAATACAAATGAGTGCCAATTTAGCTTGATTACTTAAACTCTAAACTATCCTTGTAATTCTGTCCTCATTTCTTCTACGAAAGCCTCGCTGTTGCCATTTTTCTCCAAACGAACTTCATCTCTGTGTGTTTATGATGTATTTCGACCAGAATTATTATTATTATTAAATTATTGCCTTCTCACTCTTCTTTTCTTTTGGAGACCATTAACCTATTGCATATGCTTGGTAAGAGGCTAACTTTACCTACCGAAAAAGAATGAAGAAGCTACTGAGTTAATTGTTGCCTAAGATGTTGGTACGGCAACCGGAATTGCTGATTTAACGTGCCCTCCGAAAGGTTTTAGTACTTCAAGTTTGATTCCCAAGATCGGCAAAATCCTACTGCAGCCCAGCATTTAAGTTAAGAGGGTTTCACGATACTGTAAGTGGAATACAACATTGACCTACAAAACTGGAGAAGCAGTTACTCCCTTCTGTCTGATGGCCGATCGTTTTATCACTTTGACTAACGTTAATACAACTTGTGGTAGCCATTAGGCGACTTAAGTCGTAAGCCCAGTAACTCACTTACCGGTTCCAAACCCGGATAAAGGAAGAAAGTTTGACGGAGCTAACAACCCTATAACATAAAACACACTGTCGTGAGAACCCTAATTGAGTCTCACAAGGGACACATCTAAAAAGGACAAAATCCGCGAGAAGGGAGCATGAAAATTGAGAACAAAGAAGCAGACCAGTTAAAAATGCTGAAAATCCAAAACTGAAAAAGCAGAGCTTATCAGAGAGAAGAATAGAAACGAAAGTTACGGGAGGTCCAAGTCCAGGTCCAGATGATATCATTATTTTTCAAAATATTTTCTTTCTTATGTACAGGGTGTATGATGGGAGAGTCTCAGCATTGGAATCTCGAAAACCAGTGAAGATACAGATTCGCTTAAATGGGGAAAGAATTTGCTCATGACGAGTATAGTTTAATACAGCTTTTGTTTTCGGAATATAACTTATAGCCTACTAGATATTTTTCTAAAAACTAAAATATACCAATTTCTAAAAACCCGAATAAATTTTTTATTAGTAAACATACAGAAATAATTCAAAGGAAAAATTTATGTAACTTTTTACGTAGAATACGCTTGTGTTACTAAATTTTTCCTTACATTCATTATTTCCACGGAACAACATCAACTTTATTTTTTTTTAATGGGACGAATAGGTGGCTATGACATTTTCGAGATGTTTACTTTTTTCTCTTTCTAACGATATATGATAAACCATATTTATTTTCGAAAGTACCTGTTATATTAGAAATTTTATTTTTATAAAGCAGTTGGCCATAGAACAGGTACGAAAACAAGTTTAGTGAAGTCGGCTGTGCACCGATCGCCGATTATTTCAACCGCTGGTTATTTTGAACAAAATCGCATCGCATTTTGTTTAAAAATACATTACCGTCCATGATACAACAAACTTATATGTTGTATCATGATTAACGACGATAAACACGTGACGATTGATGCGATTTTGGTCAAATGCAATAGTAAATTGTTGTTGTTTTATAAGTGAGAAATTGTGATCAGTTTAATAAGTACCTATGGATAATAACTACACAAATTTTGAAAAAATAACATGCTGGAGTGTTATATTTTGAATCGTAAAACTAGTATAGCGGCAGTCAATATGTACCAAGAAAAATATCCGGAACGACGATCATCTCATCCAACAATGTTTCGTAAATTAGAAATTTCTCACTAAACCTAATCGGGAAAATTTTAGAATTATTGACTGTGATAAAGAACTTCAGGTACCTACTTGCATTATCCGAAGCGTATCCAAGAACTTCGATAAGAGCAGTTGCAGAAGAGTGTGGCATTTCTATAAATTCTGTGCATAGAATTCTTAAAAGACATAAATACAGGCAATATCAAATTAAAATTGTTCAAGAGTTGCATAATGGAGACCAAGAGGGGCGTTTAGAATTTTGTCGGTGGTTCAAATAATCATTACATAATTACTGATTACTTGAACGAACAGTTTGGTAATCATTGGATTGGAAACCTTGGTCCAATCCGATGACCACCTAGATCCCCCGATTTGACCCCACTTGATTTTTATCTGTGGAATTATATTGAGGACGTAGTTTATAAAAATCAGTTTCAAAATATAAACGACTTACAGAGAAAAATTGGGGAATGTGTGCAAGATATTAATAGTAGAGTTCTTAGTCACAAGCTGCATACCAAAGAAAATAGAGCAGTGTATTGAACATCATGGTAATCAATTCGAGCAATTTCTTTAAACTTTTTCGTAATTTGTTTTAGTAGTAACGTGATATTTTTATTCAATTAGCTTTAGTTAGTTTTGTATAGATTATAATTAGTATTAATTTTAAATGTTCTGATGTTTGGTTAGTCATGATTATAAACTAGTCTTTTGAAACGGCACTACATAATTTTCGGTGTTAATTAAACACTTGAAAACAGATTGAATTTCTTTTTTGTAATCGCTTTAAAAGTTAAAATAACGGCCGATTGTAGCAACCGCATATTATTTTCAATTATTGATTAGTTAAACAAACATAACGCAATTATTGCAGTTAATGTGTTTTTAAGCCAACTGCGATTCGATTTTGTTCAAAATAACCAACGGATGAAATAATTGACGATCGGCGCACAGCCTATTTCACTTGTTTTCGTACCTGTTCCATGACCAACTGCTTTATAAAAGTAAAATCTCTAATATAACAGCTACTTTCGAAAATAAATAGGGTCCATCATATATCGTTAGAAAGAGAAAAAAGTAGACATCTCGAAAATGTCATAGCCACCTATTCGTCCCATTTAAAAAAATAAAGTTGATGTTGTTTAGTGGAAACAATGAATGCGAGGAAAAATTTAGTATAACAGGCGTATTCTACGTAAAAAGTTACATAAATTTTGCCTTTGAACTATTTTTGTATGTTTACTGATAAAAACGTTATTCGGGTTTTTAGAAATTGGCATATTTCAGTTTTCAGCCAATATCTAGTAGGCTATAAGTTATATTCCCAAAACAAAAGCTGTATTAAACTATACTCGGCATGAGCAAATTCTTTCCCCATTTAAGCGAATCTGTATCTCTACTAGTTATCGAGATCCCAATGCTGAGACTCTCCCATCAAACACCCTGTATACAGGCTGAGTCAAGCTATACGACTTTTTTTTAATGAGTTTATTATTAGGATGTTGTTAACCATTTTTGGTATCCGTATGTTTCGAAGGGTGCTCTACAACTTGGCGTAGTCAGATTTTTGATTGCATGTCAAAAGTCAAAGTAGCGATTTTCAATTGTTTATTTTTAAATGGAAGAGTACACTTTTTTTGGCTTAAACGAAGCTGTAAGATGTTCTTAATATGACCATAATTTTTTTTTCATACGGATTTTCACCGGTTCTTCCAAATACAAGAAACATATCAATTAATTCATATCTGCTGTAATGTAAAGGCATTTTGCATGTAACCATGAACAATATCTAGCATGAAACTGCAAGCAATAGAATACCTTACTTGCAAGCTATTGTTTTGTTATAGTTACCAACAACTGTTCATTTATTATATGCAAAAACATCGATGCGTTTCGCGCGTCACGGTATACTAGACTAGAATAATAAATTGCATATTTCAGGCTAAAATCGTCAAAATGGTGGGAAAAACAAATTAGGGTCATATTAAGAACATCTCACAGCGTTGTTTAAGCCAAAAAAAAAGGTGTACTGTCCCATTTAAAAATAAACAATTGAAAATCGCTACTTTGACATTTGACATCCAATCAAAAGTCTCACTACGCCAGGTTGTAGAGCACCCTTCTAAACATACGGATACCAAAAGTGGTTAACAATATCCTAATAATAAGCTCATTAAAAAAAAAAGGACGTATATAGCTTGACTCAGCCTGTATATATTTTTAAGATTACTATTTGTATAATAATCTCCTGCTTCACTAAGTCTCTTTCTCATTGTCTATTATTATGTTTTTAGCGAAGTCATCTTCAAAGTCTAAACTTAAACTTTTATTCTTCCTCGCCATTAGTCTTATCTGTTTTATTTTCGCCTTACCTAAACTTTGCTGTTATTGCCATTACAACTCTTTTATCGCAATTCCCTTGTCTTTTTAGTATTATCCTTCCTGCTTTTTCATTATCGCTACTTTACTCTTTAACGTTATATCGACTTTCTTCACATATTTTATTTTGTTCTAAATAATTTTTACGAAGGGATGTCTGCAAATATTATCCGCTATTATTCTTATGTTACCTACTGGAGTACTCGAACTTGATGTAGAAGGTAACCTCACATGTGACCACTTGACTTTTGGCATGCTGCCAGAACTGTAACACCTTCCATATTAGCTGTAAGGTTTTGGTTTGGCATTAGACAAAAGTCCTGATGGCGTTAGATCTGTACTTTCTATTATATAACATTGAATACTAACTGTCTCATAAGCTCTTTTCATAACGGATGCAAAAAGATTTGGGCCTGTATAGTTCGGGTGGGTTCGCATGAGGATTTCGATTATTTTTATTTTGGTGAGTTCGTTTAAAGGTTAAGCATTCAGGACAATCATTACAAACACAATGTTTCCAGTATCTAATAACTTTGAACGTAAGAAACTACAGTGTGGAACGCATCAGCTTTCGCCAGCCTGATGCACCATCGAATGATTCAAAACCTTTCCTATTATTCCCTGGAAATTCAGAATACGTGTTGTGGAGCTAATTTCATCCAATTTTTGACTAGCTTAAGTGATTTAGGTTGTTCTGAATAAATGATTAAATTTCTAGTACCTCTATTATTATTATTATATTTTAAATGTTTTCGTCTGAAATTTACTCATCCGTTATCATTTGAATAAGATGCCAAAATTGCTTTGACATACCTTATTCGAGACTTTAAATTCAGAATATGGTTATATTAAAAGTAACTGGTAATTTACTTATATCTTCGTACTCCGAAGACGAAGATTATTTTCTATAGTTCTTGGAAATCTGAGGCTGTTCAAGGTCAGGCGTATCTTTCTCTTTATTCTTATACAAGAAGATACATACTCGGTATCTGCACCGACACATTTTTAACATCCATCAACAACCGATAGGCATAACACTTGTTGTCTATCATATTAGTTCCGATGTAGATAATGCATATTCAGTCACTATTTTAGTTTTTTACCAGAAAAATAAGCGAAACGAATTGTGTTACAAAGATAGCAGTTTTTTCCAAACTTCCAAGTATGCTTCGCTGTCTTCTTTTTTACTAAACATATAATTCGTTTAATTCAAACTGTACGTTTTGGTCGTTTTGATCATTCAGTGCAATTTTATTTAAATTTTATTGAACTTCTGTAACCTTTATCACAGAAAGCTACACTATCTTTATTTTAGTTGTCTTCCATGTTTACGCTCCTACTTAATCAACCTCATTTCTTTACTTATGCGTTAGTGTTACGCCTAACATGGTACTTTGTAGTAATACCCTTAATTTATTGAAAACTTACGCAGTTAAAATGCAAATTTCCGCCCCATTATCAGAATAGTAGAGCGCCTTATTAAATTTCCAGGCTACTATGTTGTTCCGTAATTTCACTATAAATATTTGGGGTTACTTAATCCGGAATTCCAAGCTACGCACTAATTACAAAAATTAACTGATTAAACTTTAAAAAATTAATCAAATTAATTAGGCCTCCTGCTTTCGAAGGAAAGCTCGAAGACTATTAATGTGATAAACGTTATTCAATCACGCGAATGCTTTATTTCAAATAACTACTTCGAAAGGCTTGCGTGAAAGGTACTACGTTCGAAGGACTTGTAAATCCCAAATTATTCCAAACATATTCCCTTAAGGACTGACATAATCGCTTATGAAAAGGACACAAAGCGCCGTAAATCTGATATTTGAAATAACGCAGAAACATTCTCATTTCGGTGCGTGACTTTCGCCAATATAATCTATAGAAGAAGATAATACCTGAAATTACTTTAAAAAAAAACATTTTTTTCTGGATTGAATGTTAAATTATAGTTATTGTAACACTTCTTGGCAACTTTTAATTTCATATCTTTTATCCAAGTGAACTAAATTCCTTCCCTGACCATTAAACATATTCTTAATTCTTTTGAAGTCATTGAACCTTGTAATTCTGTTACAAATTACAGGTTGCTAGAACTGATTTAAAATAGGTTAATGTATCTTAAACATGCAACTGGCGTTTACCCCTAACCCTTATTTAAAATTAACATGAACCTTCTTAACGCTCCAATCTAACCTGCACGTTATTACTTTACATTGAGTTATTACACTCCGGAAATCCCTTTTCCACCTAAGAACGTCGTTGAGATACGTGTCACAGATAAAAGTACCCAAAAAAATGATGAACGTCAAACAACCACTTTTAAAGCCTTTTGTGGGTCGCTTTAGTTTCCGCAATTTCGCAAACGGGATCCGAAAGTAGAATGGGGCCCGTTGGGCGGCCATTTTGTTTTTAATTAGGTCAATCAATTTAATCGATTGCGCAATCAAGGTCGAATTAATGGGATTAGCGGTTTAATTAGATCAATTCGCGGTTTATTTAGGGTAATTTAGATCAATCCGCGGTTTATTTAGGTCGATTTAATGGGATTAGCGGTTTAATTAGATCAATCCGCGGGTTATTTAGGACAATTTAATGAGATTACGTCATAATTAGATCAATCCGCGGTTTAATTAGATCAATCCGCGGTTTAATTAGGTCAATCAAAAAGTTTAATTAAATTCTCGATTAAAAGCGGCGGCCATCTTGGAATTAATAGCTCGATCAATTTAATCCATCAAAATTTCGATTAAAAGCGGCGGCCATCTTGGAATTAATAGCTCAAGCAGTTTAATCAATCATTATAACTAGTTCAATCAGGTTAGCGGTTTAATTAGATTATTCAGCGGTTTATTCAAATTCAGCTGTGACATCACGGAAAAACACATGAGTCATCAAAACGTCAATCACCCACTCGGGTGTAAACAATAATAAAAGTAACTTATTTCAAATTCCCGGAATACAGGAAATGGCTAATGTGACAGCCATTGTGTGATTATCGCAAACAATGACCATTGTTCAAAGGATCTTTCTAGATTATTCTACAAGTTGCGCCATGAAAAGGCATGTTTCGACTTGTATGTGAGACATCTCCCCTTCCATCCTACACTACGGTATAAATAAGCGAACAGAGTTCCTACTCGGCCATTCAGAGTTCCTATCTGTGCTTTCTACCTAGTGACCTATTGAGTAAGTTATGAATAACCAGCAAGAAAATTCAACCGTTGAGGCCAGGAAGCGTTGGGCTCCATATGGTAAATCGCGTCGAGGCGGCGTCCAGAAGTCTACATCAGTAACCAAAGAGCGACCCCGAAGTTTTTCGCCACAACGCCATATCACCGAAGAAGACGTGCGTGTGTTTCAAGAAGAAGTCCGGCCTGCATACGGTGTTAAACCCTCTGAAGATGACGCGCAGCAGAGAAACCTGGTACGAAACGAGAGGAAGCGTCTACTTTGCGAGTCTTACATCCCGTTAAATAATTCTGCAAGTAAGTTGATACATATTGGAATGGATCCGTATAAAGATTTTGCCCCGGTTGTCCGCATCGTTAAAAGCGGTATTGAAGCTGGGGTAGAATTCGAAGAAGAAGCGTTCAAGGAGTTCGTTAATGTTCTACCCGAGATATTAGTGTCCTTGCGTGAAGGTAGTTTAAACTTCGATTTGCAGCGTTACAAAATGCTCTGTACGGGGTGGCAAACGTGTAAATTTGTACCAAAAACTGGTACAGAAACATTTGAACTTTACGCAATGTATTCTACGCTAGCGAAAATTGTGGACATGAAAGATTTTCTCTTTGTGCGCCTAGAGACATTGAAAAGGAGTGCTATGAAGATGTCTGTGTTATTTACTGAGTTTTATACAAATGTAGCATGTATTGTTGAAAATTCTGGAAATTTTGACGTATTAGACGTTTTACTTTCAGACACCTATAAAATAGATTATAGGGGTGAAGATGTTTTAGGTGAATTGATTTATAATTTTAAAAATTTTGTTATTACTGTAATTCAAGGTAGTGTAGGGTCTGATGATCGATTGTACATTGCTGGTGGTGTTAATAGATAAATAAATAAATATTGTTTCCACGTATACCTGTCTTATTATTTATATAAATTTCTAATTCTTTATCCTACAGCCAGTTTAACTCTGACGTTGATGCAATAAACATGGAGTGCCAGTTTCAACATCCGTTTTCTGCAATTGTTGCGGGACCGTCAGGGTGTGGAAAGTCGTTTTTTGTAGTTGATTTTTTAAAAAATATGAACAGCGATAATATATGCAATGTGAAATTTGAAAAAGTAATTTGGTTTTATGATGAGTGGCAACCTTTATATAAAGACTTAAGCTCCATAGCTGAATTTCAACAAGGACTACCAAATATGGACCAGTTTGACGGGGTTCAACCAAATTTAATAATTATTGACGATTTAATGCGCGAGACAAACGGCAGTATTGTAGATATATTTACTAAGGGGTGTCATCATAGAAATTTAAGCGTGTTTTTCATAACACAAAATATATTTCATCAGGGCAAAGGGCAGAGGGATATTTCCCTTAATGCACACTACATCATATATTTTAAAAATCCACGAGATGGAACTCAAATACGTCATTTAGCGTGTCAAATAGTCCCTTCAAACATTAAATTTCTACAAGAAGCGTACCAAGACGCAACTTCCAAGCCTCACGGCTATTTACTCTTCGACTTAAAACAATCAACACCCGATGAGTTTAGATTCAGAACATCTATATTTCGAGAGGATGGTTCATGTTATGTGTACGTGCCGAAGAAGGAGTATAAATACATCAACACCTATAAATCTAACGTCATTAGTGCATGATGCCTCACGCTGTGATTAAAAACTCTGAATTGCTCCGTGCCCTAGCAAAACTCGGACCTAAGGAGCGAGCGGCTCTCTTAAAGGCCGTGGGTGATAAAGAAATTCATTGTATTTGTGAATGTATTTATAACACTTTAAAAGGAAAAGTTCCATTAAGTATTCATCAGAAAAGGCGACTCTCTCAACACAAACACATCCTAAGGCGATTGGTGAAACCCGGGGAACCTATATTCAAGAAGAGAAAATTGTTAATACAAAAAGGTGGTGCATTACTACCGTTAATTCTTGCTCCACTAATTAGCGGAATTCTGGGAAGTTTGCTAAAATAAACTAAAAAATGGAGCATGCTAAGAAAATGATGATTGTGCCTCCCGAGTTGCTACAACGGTTAACTGTTTCTGAAAATACACAACCAAAAATATTATCTCAATTAGACGAAGACATGCAAAAAGTTCTTGGTTCCAAATTATCGGATCATGACAAATGGGCCCAGTACAATCAGGTGTTGCAAAGATATTTACACTTTACGGACCAGTCTCGTCAGCCAGTCAACGTGCCTGTGGAAGTCAAACAAGAATCTTTACAGCATTCAGACATACTAGCCACACTACCCGATACGTATAAGAGAAAGGCGAAGAATCTTATTAATATTTTATCTTCAACTGGCTCAATTGATTGGGATGATAAGGGAACCGTCTCCATAAAAGGTGAAATTCTACCGTCATCAAATATTATCGATCTAATAAATGATACACTAAGACCTCGCAAAAGTTCAAATCCTGCAGGCTGGGAGCAGTTTGCATCCTTTATGAATGAGAAAAATATACCGCATGAGTTAATAGGTAACCCTAAACGACGTAATGTTTCATCTTATAATCAATCGCCAAAATTTTTAAAATCAGAAGTGAAGCCCGAAGACTACGATGCCGATTCAGAAGGGCGTATAAAAGAAGTTTCTGGAACTGCCTCAACCAGTCAACAAACACCTGCTAGCACACGCTCTAAAAAGCGTAAAACTTTAGGCAACACGACACGCTCGGCTAAATCTCTGGGCTGGGCAAGACTTAAACTTTAAAAATGGTTGATTTGAATACCATCTACTACGACCCTTCAAACCCTGTTGGATATTCTGGTGCCGATTCATTAATAAACTCTGTAAAAAATCAAGTTCCAAAAGCAGACGTAGAAGAGTGGTTAAAGAAACAGGATGCTTACACTGTTCATAAACCTCTTAGAAAATATTTTCCAAGAAACAAGTACGTTGTTAGCAACATGTTTGAATTATGGCAGGCTGATCTTTGCGACATGAGGACTTTGACTAAATACAACGATGGAAATAATTATATTTTAACAGTAATAGATGTCTTTAGCAAAATGGCTTGGGTAAGACCTTTAAAATCTAAGACTGCAGCATCAGTAGTAGAAGCTTTTAAAGAAATATTTAACGAATGTGAAACGACTCCTTTAAAAATTCAAACTGACAAAGGCAAAGAGTTTGTGGCAGCGCCCGTGCAGAAACTGTTTAAAGAACATGACATTAATTTCTTTGTTACCAATAATCCCGATGTAAAAGCGGCCGTAGTTGAAAGATTCAACCGAACACTTAAAACAAGAATGTGGCGTTACTTTACCTATTCAAACTCGTACAGATACATCGATGTACTACAAGATTTAGTTTCATCATATAACAATAGATACCACTCGAGCATCAAAATGCCCCCGAGTAACGTAAACGAACAAAATGTATTGGAAGTATGGAACAACCTTTATCGTGGAGGAGTGGGGGTACAAAGAAAACCTAAATTTAAAGTGAATCAGCATGTTAGAATCAGTAGAACAAAACATACATTCGAGAAAGGTTACGAGACAAATTGGAGTGAAGAGGTCTTTAAAATCTGCGCGACTATACAGCGGAAGCCGCCTGTATACAGAATAGTTGATTTAAACGACGAAATTATTGAAGGAACTTTCTACGAGGAAGAGCTACAACCTGTAACGTTAGAAAAAGACACAGTATTTAAAATCGATAAAGTGTTAGCTGAAAAAGGTCGTGGCAAATCAAAATATTATTTAGTGAAGTGGAGGGGGTACAGCGACAAATTTAATAGTTGGGTAGCAGCTTCAGAACTTAAACGTTTGTGAAAAAATGGAGAACGAATTTTATCTAACTCTCTTAAGCAACAGTTCAATGAAATATTTTCCCAAAAACACTACAACAAAGTTTATTACACAGTTACATAAACGTGTAAGGTTAACTAGTAACTGGGTTGTTGGAATTGCTGAAATTCAATATCCGTGTTCCTTTTTAGCTGTGACAGACACGGATAACTTAATTTATTATCGTCTAACGCCGCCTAACGCTGAAGACAAAGAAGCGGTGCTAAAAAATGCTAGCAGCCATTTCAAAGACAGCTCAGAAGTTTTATACGAAAATGACGGATGGTTTGTTTTTCACATACCAGCCGGGAATTACGAGAATATTGAAGATGTTATTACGACGATTAACAGTCATCAATTACTAAGTAGGCTGTTGGAATTTAAGTACAATAAAGTTACTAAACGGGTGTCGTTAAACTTAAAAGAGCAGCTAGCCGTACTGGGATTATCACAAAGATTGGCTCTTCAACTTGGATATAAACCGGGGACAAACATTGCACTCAACCAAGCCCCGTCCCACCCCTCAAATATCTGGGTAGGCCTGCCATCTCAAATGTTTGTATATTGCGATATTGTAGAACCTCAACTTGTTGGCGATGTTTTATCACCACTTGTGCGTATTATCAATATAACCTCAGACAATTATAATTACGGATGTCATAAAGATGTAATATTCTCGCCCACTCACTACATCCCTGTGATGAGAAAAGAATTTGAAAATCTCGAGATAGATATAAGGACCGAGACCGGAGCCTCGATGCCATTCGAGTTTGGAACTCTGAGCTTGAAACTACACTTCAAGAAAATTAATTAATGATGGATTGTCCCTATCAACAATATTACGTACAACAGGCAGGGAGTGGTATTGGGGCTATTTACAGAGGAGCTCCTTATCAACGTGGACATGGAATTGGATCATTTCTGGGCGGTATATTTCGCAGCATCCTTCCTCTTTTTAAGACTGGTGCTCGAGTGGTGGGGGAAGAAGCCTTGAGAAGTGGGAGTAATTTTTTAAACGATCTAGCCGACAAGCGCACCGTTAAAGAAGCCTTTCACAATAGATTAGAAGAAGCTGGAAAAAATTTAAAACGTAAAGCCGATGCAAAAATCAGCACTTTAATGGACGGATCCGGGTATAAAAGACCACGCACATTAAACATTACTCAGTCTATATCAAGATCTCCTGGAAGGGTCGTCAAGCGTAAAAATACTACGAAAACAGAACATAGTGATATATTTACTAAAATTTAAAAATGTCTTTTCTACATGCTCATTCTTGTGAATGCATTAAATCCGAGCTGGACTTGTTCGCGTTACCTTCGACTCAAACTAGTATCGAAAATGGACAATGGATATTTTATAAACCACTTTCTTCGCTTACTGATGACGCACCTATCGAATTTATTGTACCCGGGAATGGAAATGATTACCTGGACCTGAGTCAAACTATGCTACATGTAACCGCAAAAATAGTGAAACAAGACGATACACCTCTAGGCGATGAGGACAAACCAGCCCCCGTAAATAATTGGCTACATTCTCTTTTTAGTCAAGTGGAGATATATTTAAATCAAAAATTGGTATCACCTCCAAACAATACTTACGCCTACCGTTCATACATAGAGACTCTTTTGAATTATGGGCCTGAAGCTAAGAGTTCTCACTTGACCTGTTCGCTATGGTATAATGATACAGCTGGAAAAATGGACGCCACAGGCGATGAAAACAGTGGACTAGATAAAAGGCGGTCGTTCACGAGTAAGAGTAAACAAGTTGAATTAATGGGCCATGTTCATGCGGATTTGTTTAATCAAGAGAAATTTCTTATTAACGGTGTTGAAATGAAGATAAAGTTTGTTCGGTCACGTGACACGTTTAGTTTAATGGCTATCGCGGGTTCGACGTATAAAGTGAAAATTACTGACGCTAGTTTATTAATAAGAAGAATGAAGATAAACCCCAGCATTTTGATAGCTCACACTAAAGCTCTGGCAACGGCTACATCTAAATATCCAATAACTAGAACTGATGTCAAGGTTTTAACAATTCCATCAGGTGTACAAAGAAAATCCTTAGACAATGTGTTTCTCGGACAATTACCGAAACGCTGCATTGTCGGATTTGTGACAAATAAAGCATTCAACGGCGATTATGCATCCAATCCCTTTAATTTCGATCACTTTAAAATGAATTATTTTTCATTGTATATTGACGGACAACAGATTCCTACTAAACCTTTACAACCAGATTTTACAAAGGACGGAATGTACGTTCGGGCCTACCACACCTTATTTTCGGGGACAGGAATTCATTTTCTGAACGAGGGTAACGATATTTCACGCGAAAATTACTCTAAAGGATATTGTTTTTTCGTTTTTGACCTAACACCAGATTTATCGGCAAACGCCAGCACTCATTGGAATCTTGTGAAGAATGGTTCACTGCGTGTAGAAGTTGGATTTGAAGAAGCTTTGAAAGAAACAGTGAATTGTCTGCTATACGCAGAATTTGACAACGTAATCGAAATTGATAAACACCGAAACGTGATGGTGGATTTTAGCAGTTAAAACAGGTTTTGTTGCAAGTGGGGATTTAGTCAGGTGCTTGTAGCTGCATAGTATGGACGTATTCGTTGACTTGCAAGGTTTCCGTGGAGCAGACAAAAAGTTCATTCCAAAAGAAGTTGTTATTATTTCCGGCGACGGAAACAAAATTGAAATCCTTCACTTCGAACCCCCTCAAATTTATTCATCGCTACCTGCTTCTGTAAAAAAGGACGTGACATATCTAGAAAATTATTTTCACGGAGTGTCTTGGGATTCAGGCTTCGTAAATTTTGAAGAGTTTGAACTAGAACTCAAACGTGTGGTGCAGTGCTTCGATACAGTCTTTGTTAAAGGCGAAGAGAAGAAGAAAGTTTTAAGCTTTCTCAAACAAACTGTTATAAATTTGGAGGAATTTGGGTGTCCGTCTTTAAATAAATTGAAGAAAAAGAAAACTGCAGTACGTTGTATGAGTCATACAATTGAAAATCCTGTTTGTGCCGTTGAAAACATACTACTTTTATCTGATTGGTACAATGAACACGTTAGAAATAAAGAGAGCTCTACAGACAATACCGAGTCAGTCGAATGTGAATCGACATGTTTATGCTTCTGATGAATTGCCTACGTTTATAATTAGACCATGTGCGATTGTGGCAAACACAGATCCATCTTATAAACCCGGGGAACACTGGGCAGCCTTCTACATCGATGAAAATGGTCATGGCGAGTACTTTGATTCATTCGGACGCCACCCCGAAGGACGTCATTATAATTTTATTCAGAAGAATTGTAAATCTTGTAAAAGTAATACCAGAATGATCCAGAGTATGACTTCAAATTTTTGCGGCCATTACTGTTTAGTGTATTTATATTTAAAAATGAATAATGTATCAACTTTAGATTTTCTAAGTATGTTTGATAATAATTTAAAAAGCAACGATCGGCTCATCAAGCTGATATACGACAGTTATTTCCCGAAGATAAACTTGTCAACTTTGGCGTATGACATACTAAATGTAATACAATCTAATGTATAAATTGTAAGTGCACTTTTTTATATAAATAAAACTTTTTTAAACGATTTCTTGTTTCTTATTCTCCACGAAGTAAAACAAAGAAAAATTTCGATTTGTATAAGAGTTTATTATTATTTCCATATATGTTGGTGGGTATAAAAAGTGAATTATGTATATAATAATAATCGTATAACGAAAGTGTAAGTGATAAGTACAGCAGTAACATTAATAGTTAAAATTGATTAAAACTTGGTTACATAAAATCGATTAACTAGAGTTAAACTTGGATTATTATTATTTCCATATATGTTGGTGGGTATAAAAAGTGAATTATGTATATAATAATAATCGTATAACGAAAGTGTAAGTGATAAGTACAGCAGTAACATTAATAGTTAAAATTGATTAAAACTTGGTTACATAAAATTGATTAACTAGAGTTAAACTTGGTAGCATAAAATTATCTACAGAGTAAAAAATGCTGATACTTGGAAGTTAAAAAACTATTATAATAGAGTACTGATAAATGATTAAAAATGAATAACTAATGATAAATTTGGCTATACAGAGTTATATACATTTTAAAATACTAATATTTGAACTTAAAACTAATGTGATATGAAAAAGTATATACAAGCTAAACTAAGAATAATATATAAAAACTAAGATTAATTATGCTAACGTACAAAATAAAACTAAAATTAATTACTGGGAGATGACGAGCAGTTTCAGCTATATCGGTGGAAATCTACCATGTTATTACTAACTTACGTTCTATAACCGAAAGGAAGCGTGTCAAAACTATCCTCTACACGACGCCGCTTCGTATACTGAACTCGGAACATCTTCCGTTCAGGCTTGGAAACGACCTCGTGCACAGGTGTTCTGACAATCTTTCTATCGGTTTGAACGTACGTGGCCTCGGCGTCGTTAAGAACCATGTCTTTAAGGGTCTCGAAATTTACACTTTCGGAATTTTTAAAATTCAGGGTTATCCCTTTAACTTTGCAAATAAATATAAAGCCATTCTTATTGGTAGAAAACACCTTAAAGGCATAATTCTTAGGTCCGCCACTAACGAACTCGACAATGTAACTACCGGGCCCGTAACACTCGATCTCGTCGGTCATGTCACCGAGGAAATCTCCTGTTTCGGGTACCCACTCACCCGGTCGCTGTGTAAAAATCACACTGTCGGTATCGAAGTACAGCACACGTCTACCCAGCTTTTCCAAATACTTATACAGCTCGAGGCGTGCATTAGCTGTCGTATATGCAGCTAGCGCGACATTGACGGTATTCAATGGCTGAATACACTCGTCCGGCCTGTCCCAATTTAGAATAACCGTATCATCGTCCACAGGAGTTAATGTATGGACTTCAACCGAAGGATCGGTAAGCTTCTTGAATAACTCATTCGAGTCCGTGATGATAGAGGACTGCATTAGATTTTCTCTCTGGGCAAACTTACCCCAGAAGCTGTTTAAACACAATTTCGCAATGTACCGCATACCCGGATTTGACGCGATTTTACTTTTATCTAATGCAACCCCCTCTCGATCAGCGTATTCGGAAACATACCGATCCTTGGCCTGGTCATCCGTACACCAAGAAGGCCATCCACTACACTCCTGCTTTATCTTCACGAAATTATTGACGTAATCTGAAAAGAGTCCCCCTGTTTTCGTTGCCTTGTTGTACTGAGCGACCTTATATTCCCAAACCTCTAAAATTTCTATCACCCTGTAGCCCAGCGAAATAGCTTTCCGGAGTTCATCCGCCACGTAAGTACCGGTAAATTGACGCTCATCCTGCGTATGAGCACACTCGCCCATAAACTTGTCCTCAGCACAAGTTCTACACAGAACAAACATCAATTTACCGTGCATTCTAAGAGGTAGAACAGGATGATATAGATCGGTTGGTGGTACAATCGTACACTTGACAATGCCCTCTACAGAATTAAGATCAATCTGTTCACATTTATCCCTGCCCACATGAATTTTAGGATGCCCTATGGGGTATTTCCCATACTTATTAACAAAGGGATACAGTGAACAGACGTCTAAATACCTGATCTTCTCATCCTTTTCTACCTTGTGATGCAACTTAATCGCATTGGTACGCCCACCGAAGAAACTATTTCGTGGGTTTAAGGGTTCGTGTCTAATAACGTTGTGATTTGCCAAAAATTCTGCGGCCTGAATATTAGTTTTTAGAAAAATTTTAAAACGACATTCTTTCATTTCAACGAGGTTATACCCATAGGATCGGATGCGAGCTGCTGTGGCCTCTGTCTTCTCACGACGCATAAACATCGTTTCATTTTTGTCACCACCAAGTTGCGCCGTTTGATCAGGGAAACAAGCTTCGCAACCGTGGTAGTAACAACCCTGGAACTGGTATACAGTGTTCGTAGCCTCGCAGAAGCCATCGACCAAGCAGCCCTCCCTAAGTCTAACCTCGCGACTATTACCCGCGTGTTTAATTTGAATATCCAAAGAGTGTTCAAGATATAACAACCATTTGATGGCGATAGCTGATTGCTTGTCGGCCATTCTATAACCGTTTGGGGGTATAAGGCCTATTGTATCAGCTGTAAGAAACTTACGTCTGAAGACTGCATTGCAGGAACCAGCAATCGTGCATGCTTCACGGAAGGGATCAACGCCGTTTGACGTGCAATAACTACGCCAAAACTCCAAGCAAGCCTTCCTCAGTATATCGACGTCAGAAATGCAGTATTTAACAAGCTCTTCTTGCAGGTTGAATACTGCATCTCGCTCGACCTCGCCTCTATACCAAGCAAGAAACTCACTTCTAGTCGACGTAGCCATCTCGTCAGCCCCGTAATAGTGTGTAGCTGGCATTGGCCCAACATAATTTTGATTACCCAGAGTATTAAAGAAGTGCGGGAAGAACCCTTTGGAACCCTGGAAACCAAACGTCTTGGGTAACTTGCTAAGCGGCATCGGCATGTAGTTCAGAGAATCTAAAAATTTGATGTCTTCGCCGCAGGAAATGGACATCAGCTTAGTGCCATTGGATATAATTTTAGGGTTCCACCGTTCCTTCTGACTAATAATCCGGCGTAATACAAATTGTGAATCATAGCCTTTAGCGTTGTGCGCCAGAGCAACTACGGATCCTACCGATTTCTTGAAATTTAAAATGAAATTTAACAGTTCATCGACAGGATTCTCTCTAAAAATGTGCTGGCGCTTTCCGCACTTGTTGCAATCTTTATTGATATCAGCGTCGTCAATGCACGACTTACACACGTTCTGTACAACGCACAAGTTTGGCTGATGCAGATAAACATTATCTGTACCATCCACGAGAGAGTCCTGTCGACATTCAAAATCATAAAAGACAAAACCAAAATGTTTGACTAACTTTTTCTTATTCGCGACATTCTTTGACATATGACAAAGATGACGTATGGGTTGCTCGGACCTACATCTACTGCAGTACTTGAATCCACATTTATGATTGGACTTTTTGTCAGTCCACACACTATACAGACAGGTTGGGCACCTCCGCAAAGCCTTACACAGATTTTTGGTATGCTCAGTAAAACAGGCTTGACCGCGAAAATCTCTGTGGCACTCGTTGCACTTAACGAGGTCCACATTCAAATTACAGGGGGGTGAAGTGTGACAGGACGGACAAATGTATTTACAGCCTTTATGGCGTATCTTGTTATTAGTGCGAATACGGCACATCTCGCAAAAGTAGGTAGTTGAAAAAGCTGAGCATAAATTAGTAATAACATTGTAGTGCGCGTTTTCAAGGATTAAATTCAGGACTGGCTTGTCGTGATGCCGGGGTCCTTCATAATATACCGTCTTACCCAGTCGGTTATTGTACACGACTATTGTGTGATTTACCAGATATTGCTGAAACTGCTCTATATGGTCCCTGGTCCCGCCCTGGCTGAGGTCCACTCGGGCTCTAGTGCATAGCTCGTGAGTGCGTCGGTCCATCTCGGGATACCCCTTCACTAGCACGGGGAGTAGGGGATCGTTGGCCCTCCAGGCCATGGCTAGCACTAGAGCCCTGGCCAAACACTGGTTGTCATCGTTGTTGACCACCATGATACCTTTTCTGCGCCGACAAAACTCCTCGTAGCTAACGCCAGTTAGCCTTTCTCCGCCAGACCCTCCCACAGGGAGCGAGACCCTGTCTAGCTGGATTCTCAGCGCGTCCTGGGAGAAGAAACTGGCGTTGCTTTGCAGGATCTTGTCTAGCACCGCCATCACGACCTCC
The DNA here is from genome assembly GCA_963082815.1 of Melanotus villosus. Classification (NCBI taxonomy): domain Eukaryota; kingdom Metazoa; phylum Arthropoda; class Insecta; order Coleoptera; family Elateridae; genus Melanotus; species Melanotus villosus. The sequence continues at coordinate 20,056,826 of OY720427.1, forward strand.
ACGGATAACTGGTCAACACGGCGAAATGATATGCCTATAGGCTTCTCAGGGAACTTGTCGCTGTGTATGACCAGCCCCACACGGTCAGATGGCGATGCGTCGGCTACCATGTGGTCAATAATCTCGGTGAATGCATTCTAAAAATAATATTTCTTAATTAATAAACACTCTTAAAAATATAATTGTTTTTCAAAAGACTATAAGTTTAAAATAAGTTATTTACCTTAAGCCATAAAGCAGGCCCACTCGCTTCATTGCCAACGTCGGCAAGCTTCAAGGTGACTGTCTTGGCCATGAGGTTGAACTTTTTAACCAACTTCGTGCCTTGACTAATCACCTTGAAGTATTTAAAGGCCTCAAGTGCGGGCTGCTGCTGGCGGATACCTACGTTGTAGGTCGGCTCACGCCTCCGGGTCAAATTGGTAGCCTAAAACAGAAATTAAATTGAATACTTTCATTCACCTTACTCCAGTTAAAAATTTGTAATTTATCGTATAAATTTTATAACATTTACCTGGTTGCTAGCAGCCTCAGGTCTAGGCGCCTTAATGGGTGTAGACGCTGCCTGCCTCGGTACTTGCCGTGAAGTCGACGGTACACCGGCCCCGAATGCCTGAAAATAGAGTTAAAAGATTAGGAATTTGACTTACTTCAGACATGGAAACTTAAATTTCTTAAACTGATTTTATAAGAACTGTACTTACGTTGACAGCGTCTCTCGGCTCATCCCTGGGATGCTGAACGGACGTGGGCGGTGCCTGCATAGGCCGTGAAGTCGAAGGCTGACTTTCCCCTAATGCCTGGAAGTTGAATTAAAAATTAGAATTTGCATTACTTCAGACATGGAAAACTTCAATTTCTTAAACTGATTTTACGAGAAGTGTACTTACATTGGTAACATTGTCGACCGACTCGTGCTGCTGCTTTTTAGCCTCCCCAACAACCCCGGGTGATTCAACAGTTACCTATAAAAAATAAATAATGAATAAGACTCGCACTGTATAAACGGTTGTTAATAGATAATTAAATTCCCTAGCGACAAGTTTATAAAAACTGGATTATTTTAAAAAATCCATTTTCAGTATTTAAAATTTTACTTACCCTTCGATTCTCTTGCAGCTTCAGTATGTAGCCTTGCAACTCTTTAAGGCAGCTGGCCTCAACAGCCGTTAAAGAGTAGTCTTCGTATACCATCTTACGACAGATTAGATCGTAGATGGTACACAAGCCTTCCTCGGTACGGATAAGGCCAGAGGCTACAATCTGAAGGAGTTCGTTGACGGTAGACATGGTTCTTGACGTAGTTGATGCTGGAGTCGGAGAAGTAAAGTGGATTGGGTAGAGCGATGCAGCTAGTTTTATACGGTTTTTTCAATCCCTACTTTCACGATTTTTTTTCTTCCCACGGTACACGCACAAAAAAGTTTAACAAAGCTGCTGAGTCAGTAAAAATTTCAAGAAGATTGAATCACGCATTGTTTTATCTACAGACAATGCACAAAAGGTTTCCGGATAAACAAAGCTGGTCAGTAAAAATTTCAAGCAGATTGATTCACGCATTGTTTTATCTACAGACAATGCACAAAACTACCTTTGTTAAAAGACCACTGTTTACTGAAATAATACGACATGTTAAATACAATGTCTTAAATCCTTAAAGAATCGAACGTCGGGTTTTTCAGCCCGGATTAAAAAATCTATTGTTTAAACGTATTAGTCATTTCGCATTTCACATTATTGTGAAATAATTTTTAAGCTTAACAAAGTTCTTCTATTTCGGTCTGTAGCGTATATACTAGAAAAAACTGTTTTTGAAAACGTGGTTAAATTCCGGGTTTAGAAATCCATCGAGTTTTAATTATTTAAAACTATAATTGTTGTATTGAAATGTTTCCATCTACAAATGTAACAGTTAAAATTGAATTAGTTCCATCTGTAGATCAGCCATCAATTAAATTGAATTAACGGCAAATGTTATTAAAATGCATTCCGGAAGTTTAAGAATAAGTCACATGCCAGTTTTCGAGATTGTTTACGCATTTTTTTTTTTTAAATGCGACGAGCGATGAGTAACGTCTGCTAGAAAGGTTTCTATTGTTAAAAAAAAAAATTAATCCCTATTGACGTCATAAGCTTTGAATTGTAAACATACAGGTCCCAACTTGTCGAAGACGTACCTTGTTTGACAAAAAATGACTGTACTCGGTCTAGTTAATTTTATCGGCTGAATTGATAACGCCGAATTTTGATAACTTTGATTAAAGATTAATTCAATATGTCACTTAGGGTGAGAGAGATAGATTGATCTAATTAAACAGTTATCCTGATTGAATTTGATAACTTTGATTAAAGAATAATTCAATATGTCACTTAGGGTGAGAGAAGTAGATTGATAACCGCTAACCTGGTTGGTCTAGTCTTTGATTTAATTCCAAGATGGCCGCCGCTTTTAATGGAAGTTTTAATCGACCTAATTAAATCGATTGATCGAGCTATTAATGCACCGCCGCTTTTAATCGAGAATTTAATTAAACTTTTTGATTGACCTAATTAAACCGCGGATTGATCTAATTAAACCGCGGATTGATCTAATTATGACGTAATCTCATTAAATTGTCCTAAATAACCCGCGGATTGATCTAATTAAACCGCTAATCCCATTAAATCGACCTAAATAAACCGCGGATTGATCTAAATTACCCTAAATAAACCGCGAATTGATCTAATTAAACCGCTAATCCCATTAATTCGACCTTGATTGCGCAATCGATTAAATTGATTGACCTAATTAAAAACAAAATGGCCGCCCAACGGGCCCCATTCTACTTCCGAAGTGTCTTTATAATCGCGTTTGTTGAAAATATTCAATCGTATTTTGACTATAGGGAATCTCTCAATGAACTTCGTGAGAACGCACAAGTTTTCCGAAGAGAAAGCAGTTTTAATCTGCGTAGTTTGTCACGAAAATAACCCAAAACTTAATTTTAATCGGAAAGCAATGGCAATACTCCAAATACCCTTATGCAAATTAAAACCATCAGAGCAATTGCTTAATAAAAGAACACAAAAACGACATGCTATATGCTATTTTAGTCTAAATGATCTGCGTTTGAGCTACATTTTCTAAACTACTACGTCACATGTTCAGAATGGAAGGATGTATCGTGAAATTCTGACAATACCATACGAGTGGTGCAACCATTCCAGATTCGTTTCTTTTTCTTATATTCCGGTCATTTAAACCTTGAATAAGGAACATAGTAATAAGATTAATAAAGAACGTATATTTTTGGCGACTAAAATAAGCATCTACAGCACTACGAAATAAAATAAGATGAAGCACAGTATCTGAATGACAAAGAACCACTCGTCAATCAAGGTTAACTGATGAATAAAACTGTGTATAAACCTATAAACCAATATTCAGCACGGAAGATGTCGGGTGCAAACCCGAATTGGTTGCCCGATAAGTGGTCCAGTCAAAAAATAATTGGAACCGAAATACAGTAGTGGAATAGAGAAAATTGGCGGTTGTCGAAGGTGTGATGGTAACCGCATACCCCGCACGCTTAATGTACGAAAAAATGATTTAGGAAGCCTTAGCCCTCCATTTTGTAGGCGACATTTCCTCGTGTAGTACTAGTTCCGATGCTTTTACCTTTAACAGTGAAATAACAAATTGCCAAAAAACAATACCACATTTTTTTTCGGCTGTTAACAAGCGTATCAAGCAGGATTTCTGAAAATACATTACTTAGAGAAATTTTTCTCCGGGCTATTTGTGGATTGCTACAAAGGCTCTTCAACATCATCCAAAGTTGGGTCTCCATAAAACGAGGTAAATTCGAAATTGCTTTTCATTAAAAAAACGTCTAAGAACAAGTGTGAGGTTTGTTTAGCACGCACATTTAGCTTCCAGGACAGTCAAAGTGATCCTGGATGATATTGTAGTGCCATAGAAAGACAAAACAGTTACTCAGAAAATCTAGAGACTAAAAGCAATGGATTGATTTGGGTCCTATACAGCTATTGTTAGATCTTCAATAACCTATACAACTGTTATGGTATAACCTGAAATTCGTAAAGTCACTTGCAATGTGACACGTGCCAGGCACACCTCACATGCAGCGACTTTTGTATAGTATAGGTATAGTAGTACCTTTATGAAACTATAAGAAGGTCTCTCCAAGCCAAAGCCCAAAAAAATACTCGATTAAAATTCTATAAAACTGGCAATACCTGTGCTGCTGTGTCGTAATGAGACGGGTTTTATTGAAAAAAAAAATCACTTATCCAAGCTACAGAACTGAAACTTTTAAGAGCAGCTAAAGAGTAGAGAAAATAGAGAAATTTTCGAAGTAAGCCCATATGCAGCACGGCAGCACCCATCTGTACCGCCTAAGAATAAAGATTAGGCCCTATCAACGCATTCCCCAACCTTGCTTTAATTTAGTGATATACAATAACCTAAAGCTGACGTATCTTACGGGCTACCCTAGAGAGGTATCGGCATTCATACAAACATAGCTTCTACATGACGGGCCCCTGTTGTCTGGATAGATTGTATGCAGCAAATTTTTCAATTTCCGAAGCTGTTCAAAGTCAATCATCTACCTCAGAATGACTAGAAATAACACTCGAAACTTCGGAAAGCTGGAACTAAGTGTCCTTGTTTGATACACCAGAAGGGGAAACGGGGGCTAGATTTAAATAAATTCACTGCAGTCTTTCAGGCCGCGATTAGTCTGTCCACGGGAAAATGTACATATGGATATGCCAGTTTATATACAGTGTGTGGATAAAGTTTGGACAAATTCCTTATCTCCCGAAATATTAGTTTTTTTGGAAAACGCTCTGACAGGTATAGCGATTTAAATTATGACGCATGTTTTAAGATGCTTAAAAATATTTTTGCGTTAGTCAATTTTTTCTCGTGACATCATCCACATTATTTTTTAAATGGGAACATGTATATTTGATTATCGCATTGGATAGACATTATTTTTCTCTTTTTAGGCGTACGTAATTTTTATAACATGACATAACAAAATTTTTGAGAAAATTGCTGAAATAGTTTTACGTCTCAGGTTGTACATCTCCAGCTCAAAGCAATTGTTTATTTAAGCTTATTACTTTAAAAGTGAACATAAATGTGAGGATAAAAGTACATAGTTATTATAAAAAAAGATAAATTAAATAAATTAAATTAACAAGAAATTGATAAATCTCCAAACAACAACAATAAATTGACCGATAATGGTTCGAAGCACTAAAAATATTTTTAGTTTTAAATGACATACAAAGAAATAATGAAAAAAATTTTATAGTAAATGTTCAAATTGATATCCGTTTACAGCTTGACAGTGTCCAAGGCGTAAAATAAATTCTTGTTGAACCCTGTTAATAACGTCAGGCGTAATTTGCCTTATTTAATGCCGAATGCGTTCCTTCAAATCTTCCAAACTATTAGGTTTACTCTGATACACTTTACTTTTTAAGTAACCCCACATGAAAAAATCAAGTGGCGTCAGATTCGGAGATCTAACAGGCCACTCTATTGGTCCTCGTCGACCAATCCACCGATTCGCGAAAACCTCGTCAAGTATCCAAGTACATTAACATCAAAATGTGGTGGAGCTCCGTCCTGTTGATACCACAGGATATTCCCGGGAAGGTCAGGATCATCTTCATTAGGGTACAAAACAGGAACTAAATGTTCCTGAATAAATTCCAAGTACCTCTATCCATTTAGTGTATTTTCAAAAAAGAATGGTCCTAAAATCCTGTTATCAACAATCCCTGCCCATACATTAACTTTTTCCGGGTATTGCGTATGAGCCTCCCGCATCCAGTGTGGATTTTCTGGGGCCCAGTATCGGAAATTTTGACGATTAACATCCCCATTTACACAAAATGTTGCTTCATCAGAAAAAAATATTCTTTTCACAAACATTGGATCGGCATTGCGCATTTCGGTCATTTCCTGACAAAATTCTCCCCTACGATCAGGATCGTCTTCTGATAATTCCTGTACTAATTGAATTTTATAAGGATGCCATTTCTCTTTCTTTAGCATCTTACAAATTGTAGAATTGTTAACGTTATTCGTTATTGTCCGATCCAATGAATCGACTGGGGTGTGTGGATTGTCTAACAATGTTAGTAGAACATTTAGTTTTGTCTCTTCCGGTAATCCAGGACTACTACCACTTCTATTACGCTCTTTAACATTCCCAGTATTTCTAAAGTTTGTTTCAATTTTACTCACTGTTGAACGAACAATTGGTTGTTGATTTGGATATTTGAGGTTGAATGGGTGGCATACTTCTTCTTGAATTCTAGTGATATTACCACAACCAATCAAGATAAGAATTTCAATTCTCTGAGTTTCGGTCAACCGCATTGCAATCAAATTACCAAATGAAACTTTACACAATTAAGTTCAGTAAACGTCAAAGTCAAAATTTAAACAAAACCAGAAATAGCACACTAGGTTTTTCGGAAAACAGGTGTTCACTTTTAAAGTAATAAGCTAATAAGCTTAAAAAACAATTGCTTTGAGTTGGAGATGCACCTGCTGTTCCAGACCGGCCCACTGAGACGTAAAACTATTTCAGCAATTTTCTTAAATATTTTGTTATGTCATGCTATAAAAATTACGTACGCCTAAAAAGAGAAAAATAATGTCTATCCAATGCGATAATCAAATATATATGTTCCCATTTAAAAAAATGTCTATGGCGTCACTAGAAAAAAATGACTAACGCAAAAATATTTTTAAGCATCTTAAAATATGCGCCATAATTTAAATCGCTATACCTGTTAGAGCGTTTTCCAGAAAAACTAATATTTCGGGAGACAATGAATTTGATCCAAACTTTATCCACACACTGTATATTAGGCAAGCAGTTCTAAAGGATTTTAGTTCTCCCTGAATGAGGTCTACTGTGGTACAAGATTATCATCAGGTCTTGAAGCACGTTGGTTCTGTACACTAAATTTAACAGCTGTGGCTACCTACCCCTAAGAAGAATATGCCATTAAAATAAGAGGAAAGAAAAAATGTATTTCTATTCAGTCAGTTCATGATAAACTTCAAAAAGAAACAAATTCACACGACTTTATTTCGTTCTAAAGATAAACTGAAAACTATCAAACATAATCCAACCTGCTAACTCCATAAAAAAACCCTTCTGGTGCACACCTCTTAGTTAAAAAGAAGAAGAAAAAATATAACCACAAAAGACGTATTCATCAATTGAAACCTATTTTTAGAAGTTCATTCTTCTTTGCTTCTTTCGTAAGTTAGCTTAATTTTCTTTAACGTGTCACATTCCCAAAGTTTCGCTGTTAAATTCCGACCGTTCTTTAATGGTTTGGGAAAAGTGTGAGGCAACCCAGAATTTTCTGAGGTCAGGCAGTTCAGAATATTCAACAGATTTAAAAGCATTTTGAAATAGTATAGGAAATCTGGAGTAATCTGTACCAATCTAACTAATCTTCTTCTTCTTATTCGCCCTGTATTCTTCTGCTACTGGATATCGGTTTCTTCCAACGACTTCCATGTTTCTCTGTTTAGGATAGTTTGGATATAATTTCCCCTTGCTACTTTTTGAAGGTCATCCCGCCATCGCTTTGAGGGTCTTCCTACGCTTCTTTTTATTTCTCTCCCTATTAAGCTCAGAAGGAAAGCTTGTGATGCCTGCATTCTACTGCTAACAACCTTTGGGATGGAAAGAATAACTCTAATGGAGAATAGTGCAGAACAACTCAAAGAGCCATGGAGCATGCCATGTTGTGGATTAGCCTACAAAATCGCATAAGGTGAACCAGAGTTACAGGGGTTCCAAAAGAATAGCTCAGCTAAAGTAGCCATAGGCAGATCATATTTGTCTAGCCGATATTTAATAGTAATAATTAATATATATTTTCCCAAAGACCTTCAAAAAAAGTTGCAATCACATATCAGATTTGTTGTCCCTGAAATTCGTTGATGGACACAGCCTATTAATAAATAAGCTTATGTTTTTTTTTTCAACGAACAATTAAACATTGCAAAAGCAAATCTATTTTTTTTTAATTATTTTTGGTCCAGACGAAGCAAAATGGAAGGTTTATCAAAGATAACAACAAAACCACACAAAAATCGATACTTAAAAAATCCGAACATTATGTTGCTAAACTCGTTATTTCCCAAGAAAGAACATCTAGTTACAACAAGGGTAACCAAATTTTAAACATATCAAAAACAATACTACTATTAACGTTAAAAATACCACGATTTCCAATGATAGTCTCGTAACGCTATCGCCTTCAATTATTCGGCCAGATTTGTAATTTGATAACAACAAACCCCCGGGGAGCTTTTCAAAATGTTTCGTAAAAGCTTACCAACGTAATATATGGTGTTACAGAAAGCAATAAAACGAAACTTTACATTACTGCAGATATTGCACTCATGTTTGAAGACACACATAAAACGAGAGAACATACATATCTAAGTTGCAACTCAAGGCGTATTCCAATTTTAACCGAAATTCTCAAGTCTCGATCTTTTTTTATGTACATTTCAATTTTGAAATAATTAAGAAGCTTAAAATTACTTTCGTAAAACAATTTTGTATCCTTACTACCTGTAAATTTCCATATAAAATAATTTGGTATTTTGTAAGTCTCCAGAAGCTCATCAAATACCGAACTTTTTCACATTCAAAACCAGAAAGGCCTTTTTAATTAAAACCTTTACCGAGGAAAATAATTTTCAAATTAATTTGGAGACTTTAATCTGATTAATATATAAAGGACTGTAAAAGTCAATCTAATTATCCCAAATAAGTTTCTCCTTTCTCGTAAAATTTTTATGCAGTGTGGCTTTGAACATCAATCGAATTACCTTTCAAACAAAAACACCAAATATACGTCGCGTCGTATTAGAATTTAATTTTGCCTACATTTATTTGATTGAAAGACTTTGATTACGTAATTTGGTAAAATTAATGCTCGAATAAATTCAAATATTTTTTTTGCGTAAGCATCAGATTGAAGTTCAAACGAACGAACTTTTCAGGTAACAGTCGTAAACAGTTTATTATATAACAACACCTTCAGAAAAGATAATAACTTCCTTTAGGTAAACTTGAAACTTTCTGACTGGTTGAGGCAGGTTGATGTTTTAATCCTTCTTTGACCTGTTTGCCTGATTCCACGTTATTAATTTTGACTTCGTTGTTTTTATCCAATTTAAGAAAGTTCTTCTATGTTTTTATTTTCGCCAATCAGTCATTTTACCTTAACTATGAAAGTGGCACGTGCTTAACTTCTTAAAAGAACTTTTCGTAAGCACTTTTGAAATTCCTTCGAATATAATCAAAACAATAAGCTGTCAAATATATTAAAGGCAAAGCTAATCTAATAGTTCATTCAGTGTCAAATTACAATCTTCAACCCTAGGAAATCAGCTATTTTGTGGAATTTTGGGCCCGGTGTAATGTTGTACAAAAAATCTACTAATGATAATAAGAAACTAATGACTAGGCATTTATTATGTATTAACAATCAAAGTAAACACGTATAATGTATTTTACTTTATTTAAGCGTTGCTATCAAACATATTGATCAGGGGAAATAACGATAACAAACGATTAAAAGAGCGACCAACTTTAGAAAACAAAACCCTTCCATATTTTACTTAAAAGTTAAACACGATTGATTGTGAAAAGTAAACAATTTATAAATGATAAATGTGTAACTTTCACAAAGGATTTATCCGTAAAAAAGTTCTGTAAGGGACGTTAGGGTAATAAAATAAGTGGAAAACGTAAGTTTTGTAAGTTGTGGAACGCTTCAGTAACTTTGAACAAGTTCGGTTTAAGGTTTAAGTGCCAACCTTTCGAAAGACAGTGGATTACGGTCTGCTTTGAAAGTAATAAGTCATGTCTTTAATTGACTGACGGTTGGCCTTATACCTCAGAAGAGTTCCATCGTTTTATTATAACAACCCTTTACAAGTGAAACTCATCTTAGCTTTGTGTTCTTCCCTTTGTCTAAAGCGTCTCAGGATTCAGTTATTACACACAACATTTTACTAATATTTAAAAAATATTGTATTGAAGAGGTTAAAAACGCTTAAACTGATATTTGGGTCGAATATGCCAACTATGTTTCCCATAACATTGACGAACTGTGACGGAATCGATTGCCTGACAAGAATACAAAAAGTACCAAGACACCAAGAGTTGTCAATATAGCCCAACCAGTTTCGTTGTCCCACTTAATTATTCCAAAGTGGAGTATTTGGTAATACGTTTTAGTATTCACTACTATTTAAAAAGTGATAAAACCTCAGAATAGAATTGAATCAATAATAATATTAACTTATTTTATTGAGTTCCGTTCTTACAGTCCTGCCACAGGCTCTAAACCCAGAATTAAAATCTTTTGGCATTAACCAGCGAAATTTACAATGTGATTTTTTAAAAAGTCAATTGCAGCAAGCCTAGAAAAAAAGCTATTCCGTCTGCAGTCAGCTGTAATGAGCTTTGAATGGCATTAACCTGTATGTTAAACTGTGTGACAGTTCAGGTAGTTAAAAATTTTGGCCCAACAAAATGTGAAAATAAATAAGTATTTAGTTGCAACTGATTTGTAATTTATTAAGGTAAGTAAATTTCAGGTTTTTCGTCAATATTTCTTTCAAAATGTCCACCCCCTTGCTCTATACACAATCTTGCTCGTTTTTTTAAATTTCTAGACACATTCTCTAACATGTGCTGTGAGTTATTTATTTCGTCGCATTTATGAATTATTCTTGCTGCAAACTTATCTAAATTTTATATTGGTGTCTGATAAATTGAATTTTTCAGATAGGGCCAGACAAAAGATCCAACGTTATTAAATCACAGGACCTGGGTGGATAAGCAACTGGAGTGTTCCGACTGATTACTCTATTACCGAAGAATTCCTGAATAAAATTCAAGTTCTCCAGAGTACAATGAACAGGCGAGCCATCCTGCTGAAAGTACCCCTTCCGCAGCCCTTGGTCATCTAACTGATTAACAAAATCTCTTCGCGATACCTTAATGCATTGAGTGTCCCTTGAAAGAAAATTGGTCGTACAAGTCGTCGTCGGCTAAGACCAATCCACACACCAAGCTTTTGCGGATGAAGTGGTGTTTCTCTAAACGCATATGGATTCTCCGCAGACCAAATTCTCATATTTTGGGAGTACACATATCCAGATAAATGAAACCATGCCTCGTCCGAAAAAAACACGTTGTTCAAGTCATTGTCTTCAAGAAATGCGTTTAAAAACCATCGACAATATCGTTCTCTTAGAGGCATGTCTGCTGGTAGAATCTGATGAACAGAAGTTACTTTATATGGGAATAACTTTAAATCTGCTTTAAGAATATTCCTCGTGGTTGTGTAAGACAAATCAATGCGCTGTGAAAGACGTCGAATTGAAGTTGAGGGAGCTTCAGCCATTATTTGTTTCTAACATTTTCCAGGACTTTTGGTGCGCGTTCTGTAGGTCTACCGCTTCCTTTTCTGCGTGTAATACCACCTGTTTCATCGAATAATTCCACAATGTGCATCAGAGCATCGTAAAATCGATTGTATTCAACAATTCCAAAATGGTCTGTAAAATCGTTGAAGCATTCCTGGATCAAATACCGCCACTCACCATTTATGATGATTCCAGTTCGATAATAAGCTTTTACCATAAATATCTTATGCTGCACTGTGAAATCCATTTTTGAATAAATAATTGAAGCTTCTTTATTCATTTATTTTTGGCAGCTATGCTGTTACAATTTTCATATTATGTAAGATTCTAAAGCTTAATATAGACGGAACAATCCAGAGGCTACTGCAATTGATTTTTTAAAAAATCACATTGTACCTTATCTATTGCATTTTCAAAAATGTATAATCATCGCTAGTGTTAGCACAGTAACAATGTTCGTAATCCGCAAATGTATTTAGTCATGCTAGATACACCCCACATAGTAAAAAGTCAATTTGCAAAATAAAATCTGGTTACAGACCTCTTTAAATCAATATATTAGAGGAGTTTACACGCTGGCGCTGATATTTGGGACCATTTTGCCACTGATATTTAAAACAAAAGTACACTAAATTACGTAATCTTCTTATTCTGCCTCATTGTTTTTAAGTAGGGACTCTTGTTAGTTTATTTTTTATATTTCAGGATGTGCTTTTAGTATGAGAAGAAGAGTCGAAATGTTGCCAAAGGTTCCCTATAATTAATTTTCTTATCTTCTTATATTCCTTCAAACCGGGGCCCACAAAAAAAACTTTTTCTGATGCCTTCTTCATTCCATTGTGATTTCAAAATCTCCTTCGTATCTTAATAAGCAACGAAATATATTGAAGCTATCGGGGACCAAGAAATCTTCAAGATTCAAGAGAGTATGTCAGAGGTTTAACTAAGATTTGCAAAATTAACTATGTATTAAGTTATTAAGTATCATCAGAGAAATGTTTTCAGACTCTAAATTTCAATTTTTAGTAAACAGGTGGGTTTGTTTATTTTCTGATCCAATTTCCGACGCCATGAGGTGTTCATCCAAATTATAATCATACGGAAATATTTTCCAGGCGTAACTAAGGGTCGCAGTAATGACAATAACATCGTTTGAAATCGTTGCCCCCATAATGTTAAAGCGACAATTTCTTTATTTCATACTGTCTGGTAAATGCAGTTTCCCGGCGCCATTCTGAGTCCGGAAAGTGAGCTATTACGGTATCAGACCCGGAAAGGGTTACCAAGCAACACTTTCCGGACTGTTATTTTATGCAACTTCCCAGGACATGTATCGTATAACGTTTTATTTCATTCTGTAAACAATTTGATTTTTTATTTTTACATGTGACACTTTTTCAATAACGTCAACATGTGACATTACTGTATCAAAGCCGGAAGGTGTGGCTTGGTTACACTTTTACGGTCTCTGATTGGCTGCATAAAATAACAGTCCGGAAAGTGTTGCTTGGTAACACTTTCCGTCTGTGATACCGTAATAGCTCACTTTCCGGACTCAAAATGGCGCCGCGAAACTGCATTTACCAGACAGTATGAAATAAATTACTATTTCCCACCACGTTAATGGGCATACATTTGTAAGTAAATAGAGGCTCGTGACTTAGATTTCGGCCACAAAAGAAACAGTTTCTTGAGTCTTCGTCCGAATTATAGTTCATCTTACTGACATACTCTTCTCGGCGAAGCAAATGAAAATTTGTCCGAATTGTGGTAAGTCGTACAAACCAACACTTCTCAGTTAAGTCAACAGTCCGAGTAATGGGACTTCTTTAGACAACCATTCACGCCATAATACTAAGGATAAAATCTTTTTCTTCGCCCATCATGAGCAAAATTGGCTATATGACGTACATTTGTAGATAATGGTAAGCATTAGCCTTGGTTTTGCTTAAAGGAAAAGAAGGAAAAAACATAAATAAAATGTGTATAATAATGTACGAATCCCCTTTGGTTAAACCTATAAAATTAAAAACTAAATCTTATTCTACTCCACCAATGGGTGATTCTAGCCATAGAATCTTCATTTATAGGTAATAGTAATAAGAAACCAGAAGGCTGCGTTTTGATCACGAAAACGATAAAGAAGAAAAAATATTAAGAGGCTTTTGCTGCCATCAGTTTACCAAACAATTTTGTTGGTCACCTAAAAACATATACAAAAAAGAAGTTGTTAACCAGTTCTGGGCATAAAGGCGCAGACACCCAATGTGATCCTAAATCAACAACTAACAATGTTTTTAAAACGGCAATAAAATAAATTTCAGCAATTGATCAAGAGAACGAACTTTCTATACATTTATCGAACCTTATCTAATATTTAATAGCTTTTGATCTTCTTGTCAATTTCAGTCAATTTGATTTCTATCCAAAATTAATCATACAGGAAAATAAAGTTCTGTTCTAAACGTATACACAGTACATAACATTCTGAAATACTAAATCTTCAATAATAAAATTAGTCCATGCTCGTTCCAGTTTAACAAGCCAATAAATCATTTTACTATTAGTTATTAAAATTAATTAAACCACTTATAACTTGAAAACATTGTAAACTTAACGCATGTTTCTAGCGAATACTTCAATAACAACTCTGATGATTTTTTAATGTAAATTGCGTAATTTAATAACCATCTAAATTTGTCGATATTATAAATAATTAAATTGAGTTTAATAATCGTGGATATATTTAGAAAACGAAAAACGTCAAATACTTTAATTGGCCTTATATTTTTTAATGAGGAATAAGTACAATTTTATTATGCTTTTTTCAATTTAGAATTTCCTACCTATTTAGAAGACAACATAAAATACAATTGCGCGCATGCGTAAACGTTTGCAGAAATGCTCGTGAATACTTTAATGCATTTGAATAAGTAAAAGAAGAATCTTTTATCGATTTAGTTCGTGTATTTGTGTTTTCTATAAGTTTACTAAAATTACAACTTCGCTTTAAAAAGAATACAAATTTATTCGTTGAGGTTTGTTGACTTTACAGTAGAACTCCGATTATCCGAACTCCAGCTATCCGAATCGCCAATTATCCGAATCGGTTTTCGGGGGACAAAAATTAAATACATACATACATATGTAACTTTTTAAAAAAGTAAAAATTGATACTGTACTGTTTTTTATTACTCGAAAGCACTTTATGTAAGTACATTACATAGGTACCTACCATGTAAACAACATTGTTTTTGAGTAAAGTATTTAATATAATACATACATTAGTACATTATATATCAGTAAAATGAGCTTTTTTTCTAAGAAATTACCTTTGTTCGTAAATTATCCAATTATCCGAATATTTGATTATCCGAATAGGGTCCGGTCCCAGTTGATTCGGATAATCGGAGTTCTACTGTACTTGTAGAATTAATCTTACAAGAAGAAGTTGTAGTGTGCTATGAAATACTACGACTACTATTTGAGATTCTTTTTTATACATCTGATTCTAATTTATATTAATTATAAACACGGTTTGAATTAAAATCAATCTAAAAATAAAATAAGGTTTGATTTTGCAAATATATATTTAGTTATAGTCTACAGCATTCTTGTTAGATGTTTCTTAGACGTCTAAAACTTTTCCCACATTTTAATTTTAAACCTCTTATTCGGTATGAGTCTTATGACTACTTTTAATAAGATTTCTAAAAACTGATCTGTCGTTCCCTTATACATGCCATTTTTCTGAAATTTTAAACTGTAAAAAGTAAACTATATTTGAAGGGAAAGCCTTTCTAAGATGGTATTCAAAAATTTGTTTGCTGCCATTGTGAAGTTTCGCAATTTGACATTTATACAACTTGAATTGTTTCCAATCACTTATTTCGTCACCAATTACCTACTGAAAATTAAAAATGAAACAACCGATGGCGAAATATCCACGAAAAAGCAAAAAAAGTCCATAACTTAACACATTAAAGTTTAAAAAATATGTAAATTCAGAAATCTTCGCATGTAATTCGTCTTAGTTCTCTTTTTAGACCACACACGTCACTTTCAGACTCTATAAAATCGACAAAAATTCGTTGTTGAGAAGTAAGCTGTTTCAAGCTAGTTGTACCTTTTTTGATTGTTAGTTACGCCAAGAGTTGTGGGGAACTTTAAACCAGGTAGCCAACTTTTTTAAATTTAACGCAAAATACGAATTTACGGCCATTTGTTTGGCGAAAACTACTTTTCCATGCCGGATTATGGTCTTGTGTTTTTCACTCTATATTCAGCAAAAACATTTTATATTGAGTTTCTAAAATCTTCCATTTTATTGTTACTGGCAATCTTTATAGTTCCAAACGTGAGATTATTTTAAAAAGTTATCTCAAACCCCAGTTTCCATAAAAAATTGTAAATAAACGCATGTACTTCTGGAAAGTTAAGACAAAAGTAATATTTGCATTTATACTCCGTATTAAAGAGAGACAGACAACCTGTGTCTGTTTCTGCGCGTTAAATTTAATTGGGTTTCCAAATTGTGTTTCGTATTAAAAATAACAATTTCCTCGAACCGCCCCTAGTGGAATTGTCAGCTGATGTAGTAAACAGCCGGCATGCGCGAATTTCAAGATACTGCCGAGTTTAGCGTTTTCGCCGAAAAACACTTCAGGAGTTTCTGCAGCAGCAGAGTAGAGCTAGCAGTGGGTTCGAATGCGCCCTTCGCAGAAATGGAACACAATACAGATAGTTCAAGTATTCTGCACTTGAGGTAGGTTGCAGCTGTTGACGATAAGTCGATATAAGGTTTCATGCTAGCGGTATTAAATTTTATATAAAGACGGAACCTCGTTAATGTAAGGAATCGATATAATATAGATTGAAAGCCCCATTAAGTCGTGGTAAAAAAGGGATCTCGCCGCTTCCATGTGCGTGCATCCCGGTGCGATAAAGATATAGCACGTGGAAAAAGAAATGGTGGTTATTCTATATGTCAGTGCAATCGATTTTATAACAAGGGTTTTTATAAGCTTGTCCAAGGCTACACTGTTAAAAAACCAGATAAGCAATTCTGACGCACTCTTATATATTATAAATACATTGACATTTTCCATCAGTTCTTATCTGAAGTTCCTCGTGTAATTTATTTACATGCGAAGTCGGTTACTTCGTTTATAATCAAAAAAAGTGTTTTATTTTAACATTTCCGAAAAGATAAACGAAACCGTAATCTCTCGGCGAGTGCTAAATAAACACAAATGAATTGATTATGCAATGAAACACCATTACATAGTAATCGACATCTTATATTATCGAAGCTGAGAGGCCATGAATCGATTTTCAATCAGCTTTTACCAACTTCGATGTTAGACATACGGACCACGTGGGTGGCTACCATAGAACTAAATACAACTCGTCAAAGAGGAATGTGAAACTTTGAAAATAAGTCTCAAAATATTGATATATTTCAACAGCGTATTTGTTTGTTTTCGTTTTCAAAATAGGCTCTCACACGAACATTTCAATGATATGAAAAACGCGCCTTTTAACAGAATGAACTTACGAACGTACGAGCGTAAAATTCTTTCCGGTATCTTGAACAAAAGATCGATTAATCAGAAATTCCCCAAATATAACATCTCCGGAAACGTGAATGTTGAATTACGACCCTCGTGTGTTCCTGCGAGGGCTCTTTATTCCGTTGTTGTTAACAACCAGGCACATGATATAAACCATACGAACTGATGAGTCTTATTATCAGGTTCCAATACCCTAAAAAACCTGTTTTCGAAGAAAATCGTTGTTTATTGTACTTACTGTCAGGCGCTGGAAAACAAAACAAACACGTCTTATTTTGTGCAAAATAACCTAAACGTTTGTTTTGAATATTTATAAGACGTTCGGCGCTTAATATTTTGATCTCCCAATAACATTAAACACAATTAACGATTAACAGGGATAGCGCCAAATAAGAAAAACGAAAATAAGCCTTAAATTGGTACGTGTGAAGAATAAGCAAGGGATTCTTGCAATGATTTCTAGCCGGGGAGCGTTTCTAATACTCGAACTTATCGTCAACAGTTAGTTTAGAGTTTCCAATTATTTTAAATTTGATGTTATTCAAAAACAGGGAATTTACCGAAGAAATAGGCGTAAACTTACGAATTTGAACTAGGAACTACCAGTGTAAGAACGTACCTCTGTACATCACAAGTACACAGTACATTCCACTTGCACTAGACCACAACATGGAAACTGCTAGGAGGCACTAGAATCAACACGATCATTTACCAAATAAAGTCGCTATCACCGAAAAATGATATGTGATGGATCTTAGACGTCGTCCCGCGCGATTACCGCACAAGCTGACGTCTCTATTCAATACTCGAGTCATACTACACGTTGCTCGACGTCGCGACGTCGGCTGCGCGCCGCGACGTTCAAAGGCGCGCGTGTCAACGAAAAGGTGGGGATCTGCCCCACCCGAACCGCAATCCCTCATCAACTATCGATTCCATTTTTCAAATATTGACATGTTTTCCTACATACCCATACGTACGGTCAATTTCTC
Source organism: Melanotus villosus (assembly GCA_963082815.1). Classification (NCBI taxonomy): domain Eukaryota; kingdom Metazoa; phylum Arthropoda; class Insecta; order Coleoptera; family Elateridae; genus Melanotus; species Melanotus villosus. Next base: position 20,074,897 of record OY720427.1, read on the forward strand.
ATTTATAATGTCGAAAACTGGTTTTTGTCTGTCTTGGTCATTCTTCTTCGCTAAAAGAAAACATTGTCTCTGCGATCCTCATGTCGGGTTAAACCAACCGTGTGCAGGAGCTAGCAGCAAAAAATGATAAGGTTAAGGTAAACACGATGTGGTAGGGTAGAAAATTGTGCACTACAGATATCAACCACATAATCTTTACAGTAAGAGATAGTGAGGATAGAGGGAGCTTAAATTCTCACTGTCCGCAGATATCTATTCAATACGCTGAAAGCTCGACTTTAGATAATTTATTGTTGTAACAACCTAACTACTCATAACTGAAAATCAAAAACTCTGCAAAAATAGACTTTAAAATACAAAACTTTTTTTGGCATCGATTTAAATGACTTCGTTCTGCATGGCTTCTTAATCATCAGGTTCACACACATTTACTTATAATTAAATAGAATTTTGAACTAAAAACGCTGAAACTAACGAGTTCAATATAGCTATTAATTCAAAAAAATAATGTTTGCTTCTTTTTGAGGACAGTGAGTAAAATCCCTATAGGTACTAAAAATATTTTTCCGCATACAGAAAGGCATTCAAAATACCCTCTTATAAACAAACAATAATGTGAACATCTAAACTACAAAACGGGTTTTTTTTTTATAAAAATAAAATTAGAATAAAACATAAACCTAATGGTGCCAAGTATCTTAATGCGTGTTGACTGTCTTAGTCACTAACATACCACCCAACTAGAATTTTTTCTTAATCCAAAAGGCTTCCGCCACTGGTAGAGATTTTTACCGTATTGACAAAGCACATACTGTTTTACCTCGTTTTCGAAAAATAACACGCTTTCGGATTATTCTACATATTTGACCAAAAATGCACCCCAAAACTTATCCGTTTTAGAAATATATTACTAACTTATATTCATTTACTCACTGGAAATTCCCCACAAATAATAATATACATAGTGAAATACGTTCAGTAAAAGGAAAACTGGCAATTGTTGAAAAATTGCACGAATTTTTTGTATTTAAATAGTTAAAAACTCACCATTTTCTTGATGATCTTCAGATTTCAGCGGCCTTACTAAAAAACGGCGTACTGTCACCGATATACGAACTGAGAACACTGAACTTCGCTTCCTAATTACTATTAATATTTACAATTATTTACCATGAGGCACAAGAGAATCCTCCCTTGGACTACTCTGCGGACGAGACAGATTCCGGCCAGCACTGGTCAGTCTCTGAAGACTTTTATGTCTCAATTATGCTATTCGCACATGAGTGGCTGGTGGTACATCACATTAGGGCCAGTTCGTGTGCCCTTGCGATACAAAGGGAACCCAGGAAAACAACCTTTTGCACCCTGCAGGTCAGGGAGATGAAAATTTATCTGCATGATCACAAGTGTGCCACTGAGGATCCCAATAATCAAAACCATTAAGTTAACTTTATGTCCTTCATACCCTTTTTCAAGCTCAAACAGAAGATTCTGATACTTCTCCTAGTTTTCGATCTCCTCAGACGTAATTTTAGACTCTGCTGGATATGCAAGTTCGATAACATACGAGTATACACTTTTAATTTCCAAGTTCAGCAGGACTATATTTAGCTTGGTGGCTTGGAGCTGTGTTGTGGTGGGAAAGGAATAATTCCGATAAAGTGACATCTGGATTTCTCCACTTCATCAGGGACGTACGATATGACAGCTGCCGTTATTATTCATACCTCTCTTGCCCTTTCCGTTTTTTCTCCAATATTTTTATTCTATCACTAAGTAGAAACTGAAAATAATATAGTAATTAAAGGCTTGGAAATACATGTAAACGAGAAAGAACCGTCAATTCAAAATAAACTCCAATTACAAACTGAACTAAAATAGTACTGAGGAAGGCAAATCCAGAATACTAATGGTATAAATGGAGAATTGAGGAATGACGCAAAGAATACTAAGAATATAAAATCAAGTTACAAAACTAAATGGTACTTATATAGAAAATGATCTTACACTGAAGAAAAGAAAGATAGAACAAAAATAAGAAAAATCGCCAGAAAAAAAAGGAAGAGAAACCACGGCATGGCCGTGATTTACAAAAACATTATTACAAACGATAGGGCATACAAATGGAGCAGGAAGGAGGGCGGCATAGTAAAGGAGAACAGTGAGTCAAGAAATTAAAAGGAAATTCTAAAACAAAACAAACGATAGTAAACCGTGGCGAAAATGCAAAAAACACGGACTGACAAACTGAAAATTATATCAAAAAGAAATAGTATGTTATTTACCTGCAAAGAATAAAACACTCCGGTTGGATACGTTGAATATTAATGGACTGAGAGGCAAAGAGGCATAAAAATATTAGGAATAACATAAAGAAAGGAAAAAGTAAACAAACAAAAATGACGAGAGCAGGAGTAGCATTAAAAACTTCTTCTCCTTCGCGCACTTTTTACAAGCTATAGGACAAAATAACCAACGCCGATAATATAATAGCTTATAGGATAAAACGCCTTAAGCATATGAAGAGAGAAAAGGATAAGACAATGGTCAAAGCAGAAAAACAACGTCATAGGTGGAGTTTAGTTGTAAAATAAAAGAAACATACAAAAGAATCAAAAACCTTGAACTTTGAAAAACGTAAGATCAAAAGGATATAGCGACAAAAGTACTAATCTAACATATAGAAATAATGGAAATCTGGCTACAGTACTTGTAAGTAAAAAGCTGTTAGAGGCAGAGGAAACAGAAAACCCAAACAAACAAAGAACAACCAGCTATAGCACTAAGAAGAATAATAATTAATACCTCCAAAACAGACTAATAGTAAATACGCTGAAATTAGGAAAAATAGCAGGAAATGACCAGAGAGACACGGGAAATGATCAAACATCTCAATGAATGTGGAAAAATAAATTACTAAAACTATTTACAGAATTTCCAATACACTAAGGGCTGTAACGACTATAGAGAAATTTCTCTGCTAAGCGTGCAAAAAAAAAATTGTGATTGAATCCTGGAGAACATAATAAGGAAGCAATTTGGGAAAACTCTAGAAGATACACAGTACAGTTTTCGGTCAAACATAAGCACCCAAGGCTGTTACACAAATTAGAAAGACAATTAAAACTGAACAACAAATACATTTCTAACCTATTGATCAAGAAAACACATTTGGCCGAATTGGTAGAGGAGATGTGTGCAAAGCCTTGGAGAAAAGAGCAGTAACATACAATGACATAGCATCCATAGAAAGCCTTTATAATAGCAAAATTAATGACGTTGGGATGAAGCCTGGAATATCAAGACCTTTTGTAACAAAGAATGGCCTACACCAAGGATGTATTTTGGGCTCACTATTTTTTGCAACAATTTTAGATGACGCTCGAAACTCTAAAGTATTGCAAATATGAAACTAAAGGTTACATGGTAAGAAACTAAAAATGGAAAAAATTGAAATATAAAAAGGCACTGTAAAAAGATATAAAGATCGACAAGAACAAAAAGAAATCATTAGAAGCAACAACCAATTAACAACTTTAAATACCAAAAACAATTTACATAAGACATTAACGAAATATTTGGGGCCGCTTTTTAGCGATATAAAAACAAAATTCCTAAACTAAACAAAAACTCCAAAGCAAGTAAGTAAGGAGAAATTTACAAATAAAAAAATGCCGCTCTAATACTGACTTGAATCTTGAACGATAATCCAAAGTAAAAGTAAAAAGAACATAAAAATATGGTTCCTTAGATTGGCGAAAAACCAAACTCGATAGTTTAAGAGATGAGATGTACAAAAATAAAATCAACGTAAGAAGAAATCATGCGAAAAACTAACTGAAATTAATGGTGCAGATGCACAAAATCTAAGAAGACCGAACAACCAGAAAAGTCTACAAAGCCAATGTTACGGGAGGGAAACGAGACAGGCCGAAAAATCTAAGAAACAAAGAAATAAAAAAAAACATCAAGAGGAATACCCAAACGCCACGTCGTAAAAGAAGCCCAAGATAAAAAAAACGTGAACAGAAATATGTAAAGGAAAATTAAGATAAACAACCGATCCCGAATGAATAATGCCTTACAACTCTGGCAGAAAGACATGTGATGAGGTACTCGTAAGTACGTAAGTAACTAAAAATTGCTTTTAATCCTTTTAAATGGCACCCCAATTTTTATTTATAACGGCTTTTTATACAGCTGAAAGAATTCTTTCCTTCATTTACGATTTTCAATCTTTCATTTAAACGACAAACAGAAGTTTGAGAACTAAATAAAAAAGTTTTAAAAACTAAAAAAGTTAAAATGTGCAAAATACTGTCCGTTTATCACTTGACAACGTACTAACCTATCTGTAAACTCTTGTTAATAAGTTTAGGCATAACGATGCAAGTAACTAAACGGTCTGTGTGTGTTCTTCTTGTCTTTAATTCTACAATGTCTCGTAGTTTAATTTTCAAACCTGGTCGTTCATATAAGATAATACTAGGATGGTGAAATGATGTATCTGTCCATTCAGTTGTATCCCTTCTACTGCCAATCCAACAACTGACAAATATTTAATCTAAGGAACGGGGCCTGTAATCTTGTTCAATAACGAACGTCAAATAACCTGAAAAACCACAAAATAAAATTAATATAAACAAATACGTAACGAAGTTACCATCCTCAGTGTTAAACTTTCTTGAAAAACTTGGTTGGAGTCGGTCTCGGATTTTTACCAAGATCTTTACCAAATTAGCTGAAACAGAACTTCTGAAAATAAAGCCTTTCTCTGATTAAGGGTTTTTTTTTCTTCGGGAGTCTTGTCTCAGCCAATTTGGGGAAGAGAATATCTTTAGAGACTGACTCCAATCAAGTTTGTCAAGAAAGTTTTACACTGAGGATGGCAACTTAGTTAATTTTATTTTGTGGTTTTTCAGGGTATTTGACGTTCGTTATTGGCATTATTTAGTTCAAGTATATTCGTAGGATCACAAGGTAGTGTGAATATGTACCATCCTGTTGAAACCAAAGTGCATTGCTTAGTATATTTCTCAGTATATCAGAATCTTCACGATGAGGAAGGTGAGCTGCTTATCTTGAAATAAGAAATTTCTCCAAAATCGTCAAATTTCTATTGCTTACTCCCGTTCTACTAAAATAGAAAGACCTTAAAACAATATCGCCCTCAGTTCCTGACCGTGCATTTATTTTTGTAAATATGCAGCATGCCTCTCGTGCATTTAGTGAAAATTTATTTTCAATGCCAATAACTTTGAAGTTTCACCCGTCTAGTTAAAGAAAACGTTGATCGGCAAACATAATATTTCCTGCAGTAACTGAAGATCTGTGCAGCACATTTCTGGAGGCAGGTCAAAAAATTCCCGCCTTTTATCGAAATTGGAAATTGGCATCGGAAATCCCAACAGGCTTTTGAATTTTGTACCGGTTGAGTTTTATTCTATGTAAAAACTTTTAACATTGTCATATTTTTATTTTAAATCTTCCACTAACTTTTGCGTTGCCATTTGGGGATTTCCTTGAAAGAACAAGAACGTATAATTGTTATTGTTCTGTTACCTCCGGCGTTACAGGTGGCCAAGGGAACAGCGTGCAGGCGATGTTTTCAGGCGTGAAATTCTAAAACAAAAAATGTCAAAAAAGTATGACCTTGAACTTGAAAATTTTCGAAATAAAGAATGGTGATGACGTCATAACATTTTCAAATATGGCGGAAAAAAATTTAACGATATGTCAAAATGTGTGCAATAAAAAATAAAAATTGACCTATCCGAGGATTTTTTCAATAAATGAACCGACAACAACTTTTTATTTCCAGGTTTCCAGACTAAACGACCGCACAGTATATCTTTTTAGTAATGCTACATCATCGATGATCAGAAGAGAAAACCAAACAAAGGATGACGATAACCAGAGGAGCTCGGAAGTTACTGTACGTTAATGTAAATAACAATGAAATTTTTACATAACTAACATTGAAGAGTGTGTTATTAAAAACGTTACTTTTCGAAGTAAAAATATTTCAAAGTGAAATAATAGCAAGGATATCAAGAAGAAGTAAAACGACCGAATCAATCAATCCGTAATTCTTAATTTCGAAAGATTTCCTGAAAAATCTCCTTTATTATCAGGAGTACAGAAAACAACCTAAGTAATATTATGGAACGTTACAAACAAACTACGCTTGTTTAAATCAAACAATAGCTTTACTCCGGTTTAATTTTAATAAGATGAAAACAGACTAATTAAAAAAAAACATAAAAAGTTACTATACCGACTGTTTAACTAACACAATATTATTATATTTTTTGAACATTCAGAAAAATAACGTTTAAGTAATATTTTAACTAACAAAAACGAATAACAAAATATGGTGTGATTAAGAAATACTTTTTCAGTTTGCATTAAAAAGACTGTACCTAAAATTTAGATTTAACTTTTTTCAACCATAACACCATTGTGAAAGTTTGTCATTCGTCACACCAATAATTGAGGTTCTGTCAAATGCATCACAATAAACTAGAGAAAGAAAGACACTTGTATACAACAAAACTACGTCATAAACAAGGGCGTGCTGACTTAATAAGACAAGCCTAAACGCACCCTTGGTCATTAACGCCACATTGTAAAACCAAGTTTAAGTCACAAGCATTATCCTACATTTGCATCCTGGGCTACAATGGTCACATGTCACATCAAATGGCGTTTTGCGCCATTACTTAGTACTTGGTAAAAGGTGATAACACGGCTAAAAGATACAATCTGAATTATATCATATAATTTTTTACCTTTTACTTCACACCTGGTTAGGAAGTTACGCCAATCGACATACAAAAGTATCTCCACAGTCTTTTACCAACTAAAATAATATTTCATTGACCTTCTAAATTAAAACATCCAACTTAACTTGACATGTTCAAACGGCAATTGCATTCCTAGCCAATCCCGGAAGCTCTTGATCGTGAAGATCGATTGATATTGCCATAATTCTAACCTACTTCATAACCACCTGTGTTATAGAAATTCTATTCTTGAATCTTATAAAATTCTCCTAAATTATAACATCAATTTTTGAATACTTCGAATATAGTGGAATATAAATTTACCAAAACGGTGTGATTGAAGGATAAGTATACTGTGCAGCAAGTGCACGAAAGTTCTTATACCTATAAGAAATAGGAGCTTTGGCGCACTTTTAGCACAATATACTATTGTCCTGGTTTCTTCTCCTGTATGCTGTGACGTTTCTTCCGTAATTTCCTCTTCAATACTTTGTTATTTTGCAGTTTTTATATTAGCTTCAGAACACATTCCTTTGTCAATGTTTCGTTATTTTGCTTTATTAAACTTTGCAGTTCGGGTTCAGTAATTCTTCACAGTTCATTTGGCTATCCCCTACCAAGTTTCCTCTACATTCTAATATATTAAAAAAATCGTTAACATATATGGAATAACTGTCTCCTGTGGTTTTCCACATTCTAAATATTTACTTTATACTTTGACATACTATACATATATAATGTTTCAAATAGCTTTCGACAGATTTTATGCTATTATTTTTATTCTTATTATAGTTGTATGTTTCTAGTTCCCTCACCTGCAGCTGCAACCCGCGAAATTATTTTAGGTTCTAAAATATATTTTCCTATATCGCATTCACAAAGTGAATTTTGTACAACTGTTTTTATATGTACAAAAACAGTGCTACAATAAAAAAAAATTGTACAGCTGTTTTAGGGAATATATTATCTGTAACGTTCTTCCTAACTGAGTCTATATGTCAAACACATCGGTCATTATTCCATATGTAAAAATATTACAATTAAATTTATTTAACTGCATTAGAGGCAATGTTACTTACCTCAGGAGGAGTGCATTGTAATTCTACGTCCATTTTGAGATAGAAATCTTGTCAAAATAAATTGTTAATTGAATTTCAAATGTTTATTGGAACTGTCAATCTTACCAACCTTGACATTTAATATTTCTACTTAAATATTAATTTTTTAAATTAAAATAAATTATGCGAAATAGGAAAAGTAATTATGCGAAATAGGAAAAATAGTACAAAAAACATGTGCTACAATGACGAGTTGTAATATTCGTACATTGTGAACACATGTGAGGTCGTGGCGGTCATCCGTCGACAGACGCGATCTGGTTTGTTCGATGTTCGATTACTTATCGTTTCTGGAGTTACCGCGACTTTTTCTATTACATCATCCTTGGAGCGTTCTCGGGGCCACAGTTGGTATAAAAGGCGCATTTCCTTGAGCGAACTACCAGTCTACCAAAGCCTACCAACAGTCGCGATCAAGTGCGCGTGTAATAGAAGTGCGTTTGTGAATATAAATAAACTGTAAAAATAATTTAGTTAGTGTTTTGGATTAATATTAGCGTTGTGCTTTTAGTGTTTAAATTGTTGTTTTAGGTTAATTATTGCGTTGTTTAAATTTGTTAATAAATAATTCGCACCACGTACCGAAGTTTTAAATAAACGTTTTAAAAGCGTTACATTACCCTTGGTTGAAACTTTGCATAGTTCTTATTATTCTTCGCTTTATAAAAAATAATGCAGATTATTAACCCTTAACCGGTCAAGGTGTGCCTGACAGGCACATCCTGATGATTTTTCGGATCTATTTTTTCGCAGAAAAATTATTGGACCTTTGGTATTTTATTTATCCTTCACTAGTGTATGTTACGTACGTTTCTGCTTTTGTTCATAAATTTTTTCTCTTTAGATCCTTTAAAGAAAATATTAAACTTTTTTGTTACACAACCGGTCAGTTGTGCCTGTCAGGCACATGTTGCAGAATGTCATTTGTTACTGCAGTGTGCCTAGTAGACACACCTTGTCCGGTACTGTTAGTAAAATAGCTTGACCGGTTAAGGGTTAAAGCACTAAACACAAATAATCAAATTAGGATAAAAAATAAACAACAAACTGACATAAAAAATCTCTATACCGCAACCAGAATTAAACGAGGAGGCAGCCAAAGCCCCACGTTATTCATCATCATAATGGATAAAATCATCAGGGGGTCTAAGATCGGGAATAGTAAAATAAAAATCGTGTGGTGCTATGCCGATTACGCAGTGCTTCTAGCATTAACCATCTCCAAAGAATTGCTTCCAAGTAAATCAGCTATCGATAATAACACAATAGAACAGGTTATGACTTATAATTACCTAGGTGTAAATACATCTAGTACGAGAAACCTAAATGAGGAAGTCTGAACACAAGTAACGAAAGCAGCGCATTATCGGGCTACGTACGAGATGTGATGTGGAAAAATAAACACATGTCTGGAAAGTAAAGTACAAATTTACAAAATCTGCGTCAGTCCATTTTAACTTATGTCGCTGAAACTAGAGAAACATCTACGCATTTTACGATTAACAGAGATGAAAAACCTAGGGTTTATAGTAGGCATTACCCAACAAGTCAAAGTAAGGAGCGAAAACTGTAACGTGCCACCAGTCTTTAACGATTTAATGTATAAAATGTCCATTACAGCAAGTCTAGTGCAGGTGCACGTTAAACGGAATTTTTCCGTCCCGGATACAGACCCGACATTGTGGCGCCGAAACCGCTTAATCAGTTCGCCGGCCGAGGACAAACCAAGATAACCGGCCGGGGAAAACGTATATAAACGGCACGAAAACCGAGAAGAGGAACCAGTCCCGCTCGTCAGCCCGACCAGGGAAGACGTACCGACACAAGGAAACTTACCCACGTCGGCCCGACCAGGGAAGACGTGAGGGAAGCCGAATCTACCGATCCACTATCCGCTCGTCGGCCCGATCAGGGAAGACGTGAATGCCCGTACCTGCACGTCGGCCCGATCAGGGAAGACGTGAATACGCGTACCTGCACGTCGGCTCGATCAGGGAAGACGTAATACCGTACCTGCACATCGGCCCGAACAGGGAAGGCGTGATACCGTTACGCCCACGTTCAGCACGTCGAAGACGCGATCCAGTTTCCAGTACACCGCCATTAACCAGGCACCCGTTCCGCACTTCGAGGACGCGATCCAGTTTCCAATAAACCGCTATCAAACCGAAACCATATCTCCCCGCGAACCGCTGGATAAACAACGCTAAAGATCAGGGGTTCACTTACCTGCCGTAACAAATCTTGTGCACCCGCAACGATCCCGTATCTACCAGGCGGAGAGGAGCACGCACACCCAACCGCCGAGATATTTAATACGTATCATTTTATATTTGTTTACTCCAAATAGCATTCGCACCGGCCGCAGCCATTTTCGCACTGAGTACGTACAACAATTCCGCCACTGTCAACACAAGACCGACCTGCGCGGAGACGCACGCCTTGAGGTGAACCAGGGATGCTTGCGATAATTGTTAGGGCAGCATTTGTTTTATTTACTTAATTTGTACATAGTTATTCACATTATAAGTTGCTTTGTATTTATTTTACCATTGGAAATACATTATAATTTATTATACCATTTTACAAAGGTCTCTGTGTTCGTTCAAGCTACGACACTGCGACAATACACTTTACCCAAACCGAGCTACCCCAAGGCACTTCAGTAACGTAGGGCGTTACAAAACATCGGAGAAACCTGCAAAATTTAAGATTTAATAAGATGAATGAGAACACAACGGTGCAATTGGAATGACTATGGAAACAGAATGGCCAACAACAGACTTGCAAAAATTTTAATTTAGGAAAAGCCGAACACAAAAACTTCCCAAGGACGACCCCCAAAATGATGGCACGAAAGCTGGACTTCAGCATCTCAGAATTGAGAGACAAAATTGAAAATAACAGGACTAAATTATAAATTAAGAATTTTGCTACGGTAATCGGTGGCATATTCTTTTTTTTTTAACAGCCGATTAGTGAATTGTATTTATTTTTAAGTTGATACCAAAATGGACAATTAAAAAGGAATAATTTATTGAAATTTGGAACAGTTATCACCAGAATATACAGGGTGACATTGAAAAAACTGCCATGCATAGTACCACGCGATAGAGGACCATAAAATAATAAAAAAAGTTCTTATACGCTAATGTCCGATCGCCTTTTGTTTTCAAGATACAGGATGTTAAAAGTTTGTTAGCAAATTTAATTTTTTTTTTAAACTACAATGCATAGTACCACGCGATAGAGGACCATAAAATAATAAAAAAAGTTCTTATACGCTAATGTCCGATCGCCTTTTGTTTTCAAGATACAGGATGTTAAAAGTTTGTTAGAAAATTTAAACTTTTAACATCTTGTATCTTGAAAACAAAAGGCGATCGGACATTAGCGTATAAGAACTTTTTTTATTATTATATGGTCCTCTATCGCGTGGTACTATGCATGGCAGTTTTTTCAATGTCACCCTGTATATCACAGCTTCTTCAGGAAGCGCGCCAACCAGAATAAAACCACGAGGTAAGGATGGGTCATTGATACACAGGAAGTCATAAGAGGGAGGTGAAGTAATGGGTATCAACATACGAATAAAGTAACTAACTTAATACCAAATGATGTAAATAGTAAAAATTACGCTAATATATTTGCTAAATTAATTATAATAAAATTATTATGTTTAATATCTAACACCCCAATCGCTTTGTTTTAATTACTGATATAAAATATTTTGTGTAAGACGAGCTTTTGATCAACCCACCACGATAGTATAGTTAGATTAAAAGATCACCGTAACGAATTCTATTTTGAAGAAGCTTTCAAAAAAAATCATGATATGAATCCATCGTGACCTAATCAGGCAGCAGGCACAACTTTTTGATAATAGAATTGACCATGCTGTCTTACCAAGAGGTTAAATGCAGTAAGGATGATATTTTAAAAGACTATGTAATACGTGCAGCCCTACAGATTGGAGTTGTAATGGGAAACTTTGTCAAAGAGCAAAGAACTATAATCATGCATTAGCCTGCTCTTAGCGCTGACCTCAGTCCAGTCATATTTATGATTGTCTTGATCGATAAGTTAGGGCAGTTCCTATTTTTACACAAAAGTATAAAGTTATACATTGATTTCCTTCAACGACTAATTTCAACTATGTCGAAAAGGACATGTCAATGGACACACCGCATACTGGTTTTTTCTAATTTATACAAAGGCTAACTTTTCTCATGCCGTAATACTACTTTTCTATCGTTCACCTAAATTTCTTTATTTTTACGTATTAATTTTATAAATGCCTATCGGCTTTCCTTTTATTGAAAAGAATCAACGGTTACTCGTCCGCTGTACAGGCGAAATGCCCAAATTTTAGCAATTAAATTCAACAGTAGGATTGATAAATAAGTCTCATCAAACCAATCACAAACAACATGCATGTTTCAATTTAATGGAATTGAATTTTCGATTTTTTTGTTATTCTTCTTCTTCTTAGAGTGGCTACCCTTTACAGGGCGTTGCCGATCCTCTCTCCGTATGCCTGTGGTGTGCGTGTCAAGTATCCTATAGACATAGGGGACCTACAGCTTAACGTGAGCTCCGAACCACGGAAGTGCTTGCACTTCTACTCCAGAGAGGACTTTACTAGGCAGAATACACCTCGGTGGTTTGCCATTGCCTTCCGAGGGAAGCGGCCGGGTATTTTCGGTGTATATATGACCCTGGGAATCGAACCCGGGCCCTCTAAGTGGTCAGACGTACGCTGAACCAACTGAGCCACGACCGTTATTAAGTCCGAAAAACTATGGTTTCCCAAATAAAGCTTTTATTGCACCTTAAATTGTTTTGGGTACATTGACAAAGGTTTCCAACATCGGTGGATAACATTTTCATCTATTAATAGTTAAGTCATATACTAGAAGAGCTTTTTATGGAGATGTGAAAACGCTTTACAAAACCAAAAGATTTAACAAAATGTAAATATATATTTTTTCCAATGAAAACCAACCAACCGACATGACAACCAAGGTTTATAGGATAAATGTTTATTACCAATAACAACAACAGGCCTATACTTAACAATGGGTATAAAATTGCTAATAAATAAAAATTGATAATACCTACAAAACACCTTCCTTCGTGAAGTTTTTGGTGCGCTCTGTGTATTTAATTTTCTAATAGCTAATTGAAGAATATAGATCTCAAAAAAGCAATAGATTCTGTTTCTATCGCTTTATTGCTCCAACTAATCTTGGAATCCTTTTATATTTACTTTTAATAATGTGTAAGCGTCAGAACTTGCAAATGTATTTTTCTTTTTTTGTTTGGCGATCTTTTCAATAACCCTTTGGGTAACGTTTCAAACTGTTTCGGGTTTCATCAGACATTGCACTCCATGCACTTGTCTCAAATTTGCGCTCCACAGAGAAACAGTCTTATGGATATTTTTGGTTGGAATTTGGCTTAGTATTATGTATTAATATAGGTATAATATACCCCCCGATTGTTCTACCAATTTGTTTTTTGTTCGTTCCACTTTAAGCAGGAATCTATAATGATTTCCAGATGCCGAATATTATTTGCAATTTTTATTTCTCTATTTTCACTGTTATCGATAAAAGGTGATGAAAATGAAATTCGTTAATAATTTGTAATCAAACCAATATTTGAATGTTTCTATATTTGAGTTTATTCCTGCCTATGTTATCTCCTTATAGAATATTTAAGTGCCGTCTTGAAGAGAGGTAGTCGCTTAACCTATTTATAATACAGAAAATTTTCCTTGACGTTATAGAAAATAATATGTGGCCTATTACTACCCCCCTGTGGCATTCCACATTCTAGGTATTTTTTAAATTTTGGAATAGATGTGCCCCATTTTCATTATACTTGAATTAATTGAAGTACGTTGAAAAATTGCTTATGATTTTATAGTTTTATTTAAATATTCGAGTTAGCTCGAAGTAATCGAGTTTCCTAATCGTGCTCTGTATATATGTATATTAGCATGTACTTTGCCATTTTGCATAATATAATCATAATTATATACTCCTTCAATAATTACTTGTGTTCGGTTCTTGAATTTTACAAGATTTTGGTAACAAAATAACATCAATTTTAATATTAAAACTGTTTATTGTATCCTCCACTTCGTTAATATCGTTTTAATGCTTCGAATCTAACAAAAGGATGTGGTTGCAGAAAAGTATACTGTGCCCCACGTACACAAAGGTGCATATGCTGATAAGAAATATGCATCTGTGTGCAGTTAAAGCACCATATACTATTTTTTCTTCTCCTGTATACCGCAGCATTTCTCCCATAAATCGGCTACTTTCGGAACTTTATTGTATTGAGATTTGCGTATTATCTTCGAAATACGTTACTTGCATTAGTGGATCATCAACTTGCATTTGCTAATTTTCCAATAGGTTTCAGTTATTTTTTTAGGGGGCTTCTTCTACGTTCTAATTATACAGAAAAGAAATCGTTGACGTATATGGAAAAGAGTCTAATACTGTCCCATGTGGTACTTCGCGTTATAAAATTTTCTTTGAACTCGGTGTACTAGCTACTTTAAGTTACTGCAGCGCATAAAATCAACACTTTCAAGTGTATACGAAATGCGTTAGTAATGCATGTATCTGTCAGAATTAACAAAATAAATCTGCAAACTACTACTGGGTTGCATGTTAGCCATATTCGTAAAAATTTCACTTTTCGTTTTTAATGTTATATTAGAGACTTAAAGATATTGCAGCAATGTCAATTTTATTATACCATATCTATAACAGTTCATGTTTGAAGATGTTCTTTCTTTGTTTACAAGGTCGCCGATAAACCACTATAAGACGTTGGGTTGACTATAGAAATAGAAGTAGAAAAGCGAATGTCAATGTACTTTTTTCAAACCAGTACATCAACATTGGCTTCCTTACCTTTATTTATTTCCATAATTAAACAAAGTTGTAGCTATTCGAGTTGCCCACTCAAGGCTCCGTAAGTAAAAGACTAGGTAACCCATTTTACACAGAAAGGCTATTACTTGTTAATATAATTGTAAAACAAAATGAAAATAGGCAGCAAGAACACTTTCAATGTTGTAAAGTACAATGTGATTTTTTAAAAACTCAATTGCAGCAGGCCGTATTCTGTCTTAATAACCTTAGAATTGTCTGTATTAATTCAGAATACGGCCTGCTGCAATTGAGTTTTTAAAAAATCACATTGTACAAATTTGTGGTTGCAGAAAAAGCAAACTGTACTGCAACTGCAAAAAAGGTCGCATACTCGTAAAACATATGAGACTTTATGCAGTTATAGCACAATATACTATCTCCTCAGTTTCTTCTTCCGTAACTGCAGTATTTATCCCACAATTTTATTCTTCTCAGAACGTTGCTTTATAACTTTTATATTATCTTCGGAACAAATTTTTTTGTGGGCTGTTCGTCGTACTTTTTTTTAATTTCGCAGTAGGTTTCGATATCTTCTTTTTCCTGGTTAAGTAACCTTTCACTATACGATTTCTAAATGTCTACCACGCACCAGATTTTTTCTATAATTAATACATAGAAAAAAATGTTAATTTAACGTGTACTACCCCGAGTTCTAGATATTTCTTAAAATTCAGCGTTTTACCTACTTTAACATTTTGTATATGATTTTTCACTGTATCTATAACATATTCTGTGTCTCACCTTTCGTCGTTCTTTATTCATTCTCTGTTTCCCGAGGAATCGTTAGACTGTAGGCTCATCGTAACAAATACTATTCTGAAGAGGTTTTCAAAAAAAAATCTATAAATTCGCCATTCAGCTTTAATAAGTGACTTTCTCGGAGGTCTTGCATTGGCCTGCTCTTAGTCCTGACCTCAGCCCAATCAAACGTATATTGCCTTAATCGAAGTCTTCTAATCGCCATTTCAGAATAGTAACACTATACATTTACTGCATCTAACAGCGTATGTAAAGCAGTGGCGTAACCAAGGGGGGGCCAGGGGGCCGAGGCCCCCCTCCAGATCAAAGTTATTAATCAAAACAGTCTTTAAGATGTGACCAAAAATGCAGGGTGAGTGTATTATGTTGGGTCTCGTCGAGTGCAAGTGCACATGTATTTCTGACACATTTGTTAAACAGAGGACTGGGCCCCCTACAAACTACATGTTAAGCAGTGGACTGGGCCCTATACAAACTACGTTTCTGGTTACGCTACTGATGTAAAGTCCTTCTAAAAGAGTCCCAGGTAATTAGAGACACTCACTATGAACATATCTTATGCTGGTTTTGTGCTAATTTATATAAAAACCAACTTGTTTCCTACTATAACACTACTTTCTGTTATTGATTTACCTCTCTTTGTGTTAATGTATTCATTTTTAAATGCTTATAAGTTTTCCAACAACTACTTTTATGTTTATTTCCGTCTTCGTTTATAAATAAAAATTTAAAGCACTTGAAGTTTTTAATGGCGGTCTGCTAACTATTTAAGTAAGTAATGTATTAGTATCTCAACACTCCAATTTAATTATACCACACTGAAATGCTCTTGTAAGAGCGCAAAACACAACACTTAGAAATGGATATAGGGCTCATGTCTGTCTGTATTATTAAATCAAATCTGTAGGTTTCAACTGTATTTGTAAAAAACATAACTCTCGCGGTCTTCTATGTTTTTTTGTTAGTTCCTTTAAAATTTTTATTGGATATATAAAAATTTTACAACACTGTTAATTTTATTAGGTAGGTATATCATATCTATTAGAGTTATTTTCTGAACATGTTCTTTGTCTGTTTATTTAAAACATCGTTAATAAGCTCAAACTTGAATCATTAAAATACAATGAGTTGATCACAGAAATAAAAGCAGAAAAGCAAATGGTGATGGACCTTTTAAACCCCATACATCAGCATTCGCTTCTCCACATTTATTTATTTCCATAATTAAGTAAAATATGTAGCTTGAAATAAATACGCTAGTTTTAAAAGTTCGCTCATTGCAAAATGGTACGTATTCGAGTTGTCCACTCAAGGACTCTAAAATCAAAGAGTAGGCGACGCATTTTTCACAGAAAATCTATTATATAAATCAGTAGGTATAACAAAATGAAAATAGGCAGCAGGAATTCTTCGAACGGTGTGAAATATAAATTTGACAAAACGATGTAGTTGCAATAAGTATCCTGTGTGACACGGCACAAACGTTCATATATTCGTAACAAATATGCTGTTGTAGCACAATATACTATTGTTTTGATTTCTTCTGTATACCACAACATTTATCCCGTATTTAATTCTTTTCTTCAAAAAATATTCTTCTGTCAGCAGTTCGTCATCAAGTTTTTCTTTTTTGCACTATGTTTCTTTGTTTTCTTTTTTCTGATTCAGTTACATTTTACAGCACAATGTCTAAGTATCTATCATGTACCAGGTTTCTTCAGTAGATGGATCCGGAGATTTCTGGAACCACTTGTCGCCACTCGCCCTTAAGGCCAAAGCCAAGGCCTGTTTTCAAAGTCGCCACTCGACCTTGAGATTTTTAATTTAATATATAGAAAACATTTCATTAACATATGTGGAAAATAATACAAGTCATCATACTGTCCCTTGTGGTACCTCATGTTCTAAATATTTCATGGAACACAATGGTTTACCTATTTTAACATTGTGTATATAACTTTTCAAATAGCTTTCAACCGATTAGAGATTAGATGCTGTTCCTGTTATTCTGTGCTCCTATTTATTTATAAAATTCTTGATTGTTCTTACTTACTCTGAATCATTTGTTATAGTCGACTGCATATTTTTTAATATATAATATAATATAATATAATATAATATAATATAATATAATATAATATAATATAATATAATATAATATAATATAATATAATATAATATAATATAATATAATATAATATAATATAATATAATATAATATAATATAATATAATATAATATAATATAATATAATATAATATAATATAATATAATATATTGTATCTCTTTTTTACATACATACATATGTTTAAGATCGTTAAAACAAAAATCTATAACGACGCACAACAACAATATTCACAAAATTCACAGAGAAACATACATGTGTAGTACTTTGATGCTATTTCTGAAATCTGTAATTTAAGAATTCATTTATTTCATAGAAAGCGGCATTTAAAAGAAATTCCTTCAACCATTTTTTAAATTTGATCATTGGTAGCTCTCTGGCAATAACGGGCAGTTTATTGTACATACGTACTGCCCAGTTGCCCAGTAGTTAACCGATTGCCGGCTTCTTGTCAGTCGGTGATAGGGAACACTTAGAAAGTCGCCGTGCCTCGTATTGTAGTCATGATAATACCTGTTTGTTGCAAATTTATGCTTGTTCTGTTTTACGAACATAATACAATGATAAATATACAGTGTGGGATTAAAGTATGGAATATATTAATTAAAACCGAAACAACCCAGTTTTCGAACAAATCCTCGAACACGTCGACTTTATTTTATGAAAATGCACATTTTTCCATTAAATTCGATTTTTGATCGTCCTTTGTTTTCGAGTAATGACGTCAGAGAATTTTTTTTAAATGGCACCGCCTAAATTTTTTTCGTGATTTCGATAAATCCTTTAATTCTGAAAACGGCAACATAAGATTTTGACCATTTCTCCTAACTTATACAAAAACCTGCTTTTCGTACCATTACACTACTTTCCCGTTTTTGATTTACCTTTCTATGTGTTCAGATATTCTTCTATAAATGTATATAGGTACATAGATTTTCTCTTTATTTAAAAATCCAAACAGTTTGTTTCCGTCTTCATTTATAAATATAAATCTAAAGCACTCAGCTTTAAATAGGAGTCTGCTAAGTTTTTAAGCAATGTATTAGTATCCAACCCCACTCCACTATCATACTAAGGATTAGTCTCAAAAACAAAAACAGTAATATGCCACAATGAAATCCATTGGCACCACTTTATAAGAGAGCATAAAAACAACACCTACAAATGGATACAATCCTAATCCCTGTCAGTATTAATAAAACAAATCTGGAAGTTTCTGTTGCACTACATCTTGGTCATATTTGTAAAATATAAATTTTTTATTATTCCCTTATTCGTTTTTAAATTTCTGTTAAAGACGCAAAGATATTACAAGACTGTCAATTTTATCACAGTATGTCTATAACAGTTATTCTCTGAAGATACTCTTTTATTAGTTTACTTAAAATGTCGCTGATAAACCCAAACTCCTTGAATCAGGCAGCGAGTAGATCACATAAATAAAAACAGAAAAACGAATAGTGATGAGCTCTTCGAACACCCAGTACATCAGCATTCGCTTCTCTACATTTATTTATTTCTAACTTGAGGTAAATGAGTTTATGACTAAGGTCTCTAACTAACTTATAATAACAAAATGTTATGTATTCTAGTTCTCCGTTCAAGTCACATCCATTTCAATGTATTTTTTTAATCCCTACGAATGTTGTGAAGTGTAACTTCAACAAAAGGGTATCGTAGTAGAAAAAGTACACTACACAGCACTGTATAAAGGTGCATATACTCGTAATAAATACGACCAAATGTGCAGTTGCAGCGCAAGATACTATTGTTTAGATTTCTTCAGCATTTATTCCATAATTTGATTCTTTTCAAAACTTTGTTTTCCAATTTTTATTTTATCTTCAAAACACGTTCTTTTGTCGGCGGCTCATCTCGCTTTTTTGTAATTTCGCTTTTACCCGGTTGAGTAGCTTTTCACAGTACAGTTTTGAATGTCCAGCAACTGCCATATTTCTTCTATATTTAGGTATATTAAAAAAAGAGGTTAGGCAACACATTTCAGACATTAAACGAAAATTAATTTGAAAATAGTAAGCTAGGCTTGGTATGGTCATTTATGTGTGTGATAATTAACAGTCTAATTATACAGAGTAATAAGTTCTTTTGGGTTTTGAGATAGGGCTATAATTTTTCAATCTTTACGAACCACCGTTTTTGTCGCATCGTACTTTAAGAAAATTGTAGTCCCTAAACTTTCAAACTTGTTTTGCTATACTTATAATTTATCTGCGATAAACCTACGGTATAGTTCCCTAACAACTCCTTTCTTTCTTTTGTTTTTATTTTATTGGTAGCATCGACTACTTAATCATTTGGTCAGATTAAACTTATCTTAACCTAATCTTAAGGTTCATCTGCAGTACATACTCTCGCAAATGCATTGTAAAATGGCGCTTCCAATTTTTCGTTTTACATATTTATTTAACAAGATCAGAAAATTGCCGATATCTCCGAATAGGATGATTAATTATTTCATAAAAATAACTTTCCATTTTCCTATAAATCATTAATTATACAAATTCGTTTTTTTTCGTATTATGCGAAACCTTTTAATGCTATTAAGTCTGTTTAACCCAATTACTAGATAGCTACCTCGAAAAGCTAGGGCGCTATTTCCCTGGCATTTCGTTGTAGATAATGGGATACTGGAATGCGACTGTGGGTGAAGGTGACGACGAACATATGGTTGGGAAATACGGTCTAGGAAGACGGAACGAAAGAGGCATCCATCTAATCGAGTTCTGTGCTGGAAACAAAATCTATTTATCACTCATTCACAATATTCAACCTTCACAGGTCCACAAAATATAGATACATATAGGTACCTATAGGTGGCGCCAGGTGACCGAGCTAGATATCAACTAGACTATATCCTAGTCAAGCAGCGATTTAGAAATCAGGTGAAGAACAGCGGGAGTTATCCTAGATCGGCAGCAACCACAACATGGTCATGATGAGGTACAATATACTACAGTTTAAAAAACTAAACAGAAGAAGTTCTACCAAATGGGCATTAAATAAATTTAAAAATGTAGAGACACCGAATATATTCAAAGAAAAGAAAGGTTCTAAAAGAAGACGATAGCGATGGAGATGGAAAACTGAAGCAAGGTGGCAAACGATCACCTTAGACAAAACGAGACACAGATCAGAAAACCATGGATAACAGATGAAATTAGAGAACTGATGGATGAAAGAAGAAAGCTGAAAAACTCCATTCATGAAGAAGGCCAACAAAAATACAGAGAAATCAGAACAGGGAAGCCGTTTTGTTTTTTCTAGCCTACTAGATGACAGAACATGCAAATTCTTTTTTGCAGTTTTTTGTTTGTCAAGGACAACTAGATAGGGCTTAAACGTTAAAAAAAGAATAATATAATACGCTTTTTGACATTTCTTATGTAAATAATGGAAATATTTCGAACAAACTATATATTTTTGAAAAGAAAAAAAATACTCTTTTTAACCACTTCATTGCCTACTATGACTTCCATATAAAAAAATACAACTTTATGCTATAAATGAGAAACAAATGAATAAATTTAAAATTTGATTAAACCGGTAGATTCTCCTTAAAAAAGTGCCTTAATAATTTCAAAACGGTAATTTGCTATTGTTAAAAACAAGGGAGTTATGAGGATATCAAAAAAAGTCGAAAAAGTCAATTTTGGGCAAAAGAAGATAGCCAATTTCTGTTTTCACCATTAAACATATCTCGAAAAAAGAGATCGAGACTTGGCCACTCGTTTTCCTCTATCTCTTATGGTTACCGAGATGCCCTATTAAAACATCCAATTATGCCCACCCTGTACACTGGCTCCGATGTTATTTAATATAATGTACATACAACAAGCAATTTATTGAAGACTACAGAACGCTCACACAGAATGGAAACAAGATACAGGGGGAAAAATAGACATGCTGCGATACGCCGATGATATCGCCATGCATGGAGACGGCAAAGAAGAACTAAAAAACTGAATGAATTAGAAAGAATAATGTCACAGAACTACAACACGAAAAGAAACAAAACAAAAACTATCAAGAAACCACTGATACACGA
Source organism: Melanotus villosus (assembly GCA_963082815.1). Lineage (NCBI taxonomy): Eukaryota > Metazoa > Arthropoda > Insecta > Coleoptera > Elateridae > Melanotus > Melanotus villosus. The sequence continues at coordinate 20,096,706 of OY720427.1, forward strand.
ATTGGAAATAACATAGTACAAAAAGTACATGAATTTCCGTACCTACGATAGACAAAGCAGGAGTGAGATAAACTGCAGAATTCTTCAAGATAAAAAAGTCTTTTATAATAAGAAACAACTACTAATATTCAATGGCATTTCACTGGATACCAGAAAACAATTAATGAAGACTTATGTATGGAGTGTAGCACTGTAAGGATACGAGACATGGACCATCGGATCTGCGGAAAGGAAACGATTAGCAGCGTTCGAAGTATGGTGCTACAGAAAAATGTTAAAGATCAGCTCGGTAGATAGCGACGAAGTTTTTAGAAGAACAGAGGAAGAACGACCCATGTGGAGGGAAGAATAGAGGGCCGAAATGCGAAAGGAAGACCCAGACCACAATACACAAAACAAATAATGAAAGACATAGGCTGTAGAACATATGAAGCAACGAAAAGAAAAGCCATGAACTGGTCCGAATGTTTCGCTGCAGCAAACCAGCATTTCAGTTAGAATATTCTTTCAAGTATCTGGTAAAGTTTCATACAACAAGAGACTAAAAGTTTTAAACTAAAGAAAAAAGGTAATTGGCCACGGATTGCCTTAAAATTTGTTATTACCATTTTTAAGATAAGCAATGTAAGCTTTCTGATTTAACTAATTATAATGTAAAAAAATTTGAATCGTAAACTATCAATTTTTTTTTAAGATGTAACAGCGAAAAATTAAACGCAAAGGTTCTTCTTTTATAAATCAAAATAGATCCATTGAGAGATCCTTTATCTGCCTAATAAACTTTAAATCATTTAATCGCTAGATCTCTCCATAACCTACAAAGTACAAATTGTAAGAACAGCAATTTATGTGGCTAGGCCGAAAAATTGCTGTTTAGCGATCGAGGGTTTCAAACCCCGAGGGCGCTAAATACATTTTTCGGCCGAAACCCATACGCTCACTATTTTTTCAGAATTATGAGTAGTAACAGCCGCTAAATATTTTAGTGAACTTCGGCATTGATAACGCTCCATAAAGTAATGCTGTACCAAAAAGTGAAATTTTGCGAACTGAATCGCCTAAACGTAAAACTTTTTTTGACAATAGTGTATGAATTTCGGCCCAAAAAATTCAATTGTTTAAAAAAATAAATTTTAAAAAGGGGAAGAAGCAAGCTTTTCAGTGATGTGGAAAGAATCTGCTATTTTACATTTAAAACAATCTAAGCTTGTGTATAACCTTAAAACCAAAGGTTTATTAAATTGTGAATTACAACATCTGTAAGATAATCTTTTTTACTTTTGCTCTAAATTAAATAGTTACGAAAATTCATGAAATTTTAAAAAAATCAATTTTCTCTGTATCTTAAAAGGAATACGAGTTATTTAAAATCAAAAAACACTAGCAAATATACAGTGTGTCCACTGATGGACCTAACTACAACTGTAAACTCTTTTATTTCTCATTTCTCGTTCATATCAGGCGGTTGCTGCGGAATTTTGAAATAAAGGTAAATTTTCAAAACAAAAAATAATATTTTAATAACCAAACAAAATTTTGTTGCAAATTACAATAATAAATTACAAAACATATTCTACTTCAAATATTTGTAACTAATATTTACAATCTGCTTACTTTTGAAAAATGTTAAGTAAATGCCAAGGACATTAAAATAATAAAAGTAAATAACTTGAAAAATTACTTTGAAATTCCACAGCAACTGCCATCTATTCCAAAACCTTTTGATCATGCCATATTATTATTATGGAAAAATATGCATTTACAATACATATTAAAATATAATGCAGACCTAAAGAGAAGCTATTCTTTTCTACAACACTAACAATAAGAGCGATTAAGAATTACATTGTTTTAAGAAATCTATTTTTATAATAATAAATTAAATGGGAATTTAAAACGATTGCGTAAATGCAGAAGAATCTTACTAAGAACAAATTAAACAAGTAGTAAAGCAATTAAAGGAAACAAAAAGGTTCTATAAAACTATGAATCTTTACAAAGCCACGAACTGCAGTTTTTAAATTTTTTCTCTATTTCGGTACTAGAATGACATCATTCTAGCAAGCATTTTAATGCTTTAATGAGTTTCATTATTAAACGATGTTTGGTAATATTTTGTTTTCAGAAATTTACCTAGGCAACCAGTCAGTTGCTAGGCAACAAAAACGTAAAATGTCAAACTTCTGCCAACTGTCAAACAAACATCACTATTACCAACCTAACTATTTAACCAAATTTCCCCAACTCGAAATTGTCAACTATCTTTATAAAAATAAATAATGTAAATGGAAGCCGTAACAGAGGAAATATTATAAAAAACTCGTTACAGAAAGCAATTCGAGCACTCGTCCAATGCCTTCTATAACTTGTGTTTTAATATACTATTCTAATTCAGTTTTCGTTTTATTACATCGCACTAAATTACATTAAAAATTACAACATTTTCATTTGTGAAACGAGTTAGTACTGTACTTAGAATCCTCGAAAGGTGTGGCTTTTGTCTAGTTTAATTATAATTTGTATTATTCAACCTTTTCAAAACTGAGCACAGAATTGCGAACTCATTGTACAAACTTTCACTAATGTTTAAATAGATAAATGGCGTATAAACGTTTACGGTGGAACCATTTCATTTGCTAACTCCTTACTAACTCTGAATATGCAACCACACATACTGTATTTATGATGTATAGTGTGTCTTGCTTATTCAGAGCTAGCAAAACGTTACAAAACCCTGTAAAGACACCTAAGGTCCTTTAACAAAATTTAACATTGCAGGATTATCTAAGGCTATTAGCCTCTAAGAAACTGAACATCTTTCACAAATGTTATTTTGGTTGTTTACTGAATATTTTTGAATTTAGAAAGTGGAAGTAATAAGTAATGCGGCCATAGAATAGACTTCAATATTTGGTTTCAATTGTTAATGTAGAAAATTGACGCTGCCCCGGAGAACAGCCGCCGTAGCTCAAAGGTGAGAGCGTTGGTGCGTTTAACCTAAGGTCGGTGGTTCGATTCCCCGCGATGGTATCATTTTTCTATAAATTGAAATTTTCGTATGGTTATTCAAGTAAAATTAAATAATTTACTATTATTTAAATTTTCTCTACTGAACATATTACTTCCACTTTCTAAAATCTTTCACAAACTTTAATAACTACGACTGTCTATTTGTTGACGTAAAATGTCTTTATAGGGCCTGATCGTATTTTAAAACTAGCTGTAGTACTTGACTTCACATGTTCAATATTTCGTCCAATGATAAAGACTATTTCCATTGTCAAGTAACGCTATACAGAGAACACCTGAAACTGGCACTAGTTCAGGCCAGATGGGGACATTTATGCCAAAATCTAGAAAGTCGTAGGTATAACCTAACAATACATACTAAAATGCTCGTTGTATACTATGTTTAGATAGCACAACGCTAGAGTATATTGTTCAAAGTAAAGAATATTAAAACTTATAAAACAACTCGTACATACTAACTAATCTGTAGCACTGAATAAATAATAAGCAAGAAGAACTTTCTAAATACCTTAAAATAATTCGACCAGTAGGAGGCGCCACTTTAAAAGTACTATTGGCAATCACAGATTGCCTTATTTCTGCTAAACTGCATAGGAATAGCTTTGTCTATTATTAGACAGCACTTTTGAAGTAGCTAATTCTCTCAAACAACATTACACATGCCCTTCTAAAACTGATATAACTTAATGTTTCTGTATAGTCACATTTTATCTCTAAATCTATATGTATGGCTGTGATTCACAACCACGAAATATATAAGGTGTCAATGAAACCTGGGGCACTCCTATTTAGTAAATTATTTTTTAAGATATCAAAATGAAATTTGGTGTATGTACACTTTTAAAACTGCATTAGTTGACATAGAAAATTGAATGGAGATTCCAAAAATGTATAAATGTAGAAAATGTATTGTGCTGTCAGAAGACTAATATGTTGAAAAATAAATATCATTTTACACACATAACTAGTTTCTCATTATTAGGCTAGCTAGCCACTTATCATTCCGCCTCGTATAAATTGATTATTTTAACTCGGTTATTATATGACATGTACCTACCATATGGATACAAAGTTCTTTCCAAAATTCATAAATTTGGTTTTATACCTAAAAAATTAATATCTTGCATTTGATAATTTTTTGAGAATTAAAAACAAATTTTATGTTTAATTAAAGAAAAGGTTGTAAAATTTGTTTTTAATGAAAATAACTTGAAACTCGAAAGTAAAGAATATAAAAACAGTAGTTTTGAATTAGTGTTGGCTTGGTTTTTTTTTTTTTTCAGCAAAGGATATTACGATTTCCCCACGACGAGGATCTACTGAATGGTCGGCGTGATTACCTGAGTGAATTTACTTTTATGTCATTTACAGCCGCGACTTTACATTACCAGACCAAACAATTTAGACGATTTAAAGCACCGGATTCGTGTAGAAAAGGGTAATTTGGGGCCGGAAATTATCGAGTGTGATCAATGCCATCGAGTTTATGGGATACAATAATTACGTTAGGTTTTACCCCTGATCACATAACAATCAGATTCGCCAAGTTAAAGTAAAATTTGGCAGGCAGTTTTATGATTAGTTTGCCTTCGGTTACCAGGTGGCGTCACCGTTGCACGAGTAGACGCGATTCTAAAGTGCTTGGTATCATACAAATCAGCTGCCAAATTTTACATTAACTTGGCGGATCTGATTGTTATGTGATCAGGGGTTTTACTAGCTAAGGTTATTCTAATAATTATCATATATGCATTTCACTTCTGGTTGCACTAATACTATAAAAAGTCTGTGGACTGTTTTTATCTAGATATTAACTAAGTATTTTGTAGTTATAAAATATATTCCTATATTGTTTTACTAATTTGTTTTTTGTTGGTTCCACTTGAACTTCAATTTGTTATTTATTAAAGGTAAATTATTCTTCTCTCAAATAAAAACAGTCTTTACATAGTGATGGTGACTAATTGAGTTTCATAAAACGATAAAATTACGTTTAAATTAACGGTGCTCAAAATTTTTATTTCTAAAGAGGTGACATTAACCTTCCTGTTATTCAGACACTTATTATTACTCATGCAACACTACCATGACTAACAATTAATTTGTTGAACTGGTATAATGTCTAATTTAAAAAAAAAACACATACGAAGTGTACTATGCAACACTGTACAAAAGGCCAGATACTCGAAAGAAATGTGAGCTTATGTACAATTGCAGCACAATACACTATTGTTTCAGTTTCTTCGGCTATATACCATAGCATTTATCCCATAATTTTCTTCTTTTCAGAACTTTGTTGCTTTGTGATTTTTATATTGGTCATCATGTTTTTTTTTTAATTTCACAGTGAATTTCAGCATTTTTCTTTTCTGGATTCGGCAACTTTTCACAAAGTATCCACCATCAAGTTCCTTCTATGTGCGTGCATGTTTACTTCGACCTCCATATATAAATATAAATAGAAACAACTCGAAGTTCTAATAACGATTTACTAATTTTTTAAGCAACATATTATTAAATGATTGATTGAATCGACTTTTACTTGATGAAAATTCATAATGCGATAATTAAAGAAATACAAAGTTGATTTTCACAAAATTCTTTATTGTTGTCCCATAACAATTGTTTCGCCAAACGTTGGCTTCTTCAGATGGTGAGTACGAGACTGACTAGAAATGACAATTTACATACACAGGTAAACTAAACTACCAACATAATAAAAAAAATTTTTTTTCTGTGTAAAATTAAAAATTTTTATTATGTTGTTAGTTTAGTTTACCTGTGTATGTAAATTGTCATTTCTAGTCAGTCTCGTACTCACCATCTGAAGAAGCCAACGTTTGGCGAAACAATTGTTATGGGACAACAATAAAAAATTTTGTGAAAATCAACTTTGTATTTCTTTAATTATAACATATTATTACTATCCAATTAATCCAGTGGAAAGTATTTCATCCTCACCGTAATCTTTCTCTTTGTACTAGAGTTGTGCTTAGCGATACGATATATCGATATCATATCGATTCAGTAAATAAGCAGACAATATTGATACACAATTTAAATATCGATACAGGATCAATATGTATCGTTATAATTATTATTTTTTGCGTTACACATTTTTACAAAATAATTTCTAATTTTTTTTACATACAGTTGTTTTAATATTTATAGGCCGACTTTACCCGATCGACGTCGTACAAGTTTACTCTTGTAATTATTTCTTTTACGAAACTGCTTGCTGATTGGTTGACGTTCCACAGCTGATGTCTAGCATGCTATCTGCTGGGCGCTGGCTCTGCCATTATTTTCCTTTAATTTATGACATTTGTTATGCAGTTTCAATATATGGCCTAATATTAATTTGTGCTTTATTTATAAAAAATATCGTATCGGTATCGATAATTACCAAGGAATAGAATATCGATACAATAACTGAATATCGATATCGTATCGGTATCGTATCGAATGTCAAAAATATCGATAAGCACAACTCTACTTTGTACCGTAGGGTGTCGACGAGGAAAGTATTTAAAATGGGAAGATTCTACAAGTCGGAAATAACGACACTTACAAATAAATATGAAATACTCTAGCAACACCCATGTCTTTTAAAATTAATAAAGCAAATCTGTCGTTATCCAATCGGTAAAATTTGTAAAATATTAATTTTCACCCTATTTTATGTTTTCTTAATTTCGTTTTTTCTACTAAAGGCGTACAAATATCACATAAATATGAATATTGTTTGTCAAGCCATTTTCAGCAACGGTTCTCTAAAGATGCTCTTTCTTCGTTTACTTAAAAGATTATTAATAAAGCCAAACTTCTTGAAGCGTTAGAGGACAATCGATTGAAATAAAAGTAGAAAAGTGAATGTCAATGTATTTTTCTTAGAAATAATACACAAACATTCTCTTTTCTACTATTATTTATATCCATTATATCTAAAGGCGAAGGTAAGGCAACCCATGTTGCACAGAGAAACTTAATTTATTGTAGAAGTTGATATAACAAAACGAATACTAAATAGGAAAATTGACTTAGTATTAACATCTATACAGGGTCCTGCAGCTCACCTCCCGTCTTATGTAGCTCATTTATTAATAGACATAGAATTTTTATATATCGCAGACGTTGTCTGTACCCGAGGGCGCATTTCAGGAAAATATTTTTGATTATACAGGATGTTCTCAAAAAGTGTGACGTCATTATGATATATTTTTTTAAATTACACGCCCGATATTTTTTTGCATATTTGGGTTCCTCTTGTGGTTACCTACATACCCCTAAAATTTGGTTGAAATCGGTTCAGCGATTTCAAAAAAAAAAAAAAAAAAAAAAAAAAAAAAGATAAAAAACTGTTTTGCACTACTGATTTTAAAACTTGATAAAAGATACAAATAGTGCCTCGTTAATAAAATTAAAAGAGGTACCTATTAAGTAAGGTAATATCAGTTTCGTTAACCTAGTTTGGTTGATCCGAATTATACAGGGTGTCCAAAATGTAGTGTCAAACTCTTTAAATTTTAAAGCAATTTATTTCCCTTATTTTCAATTGGAGCCCCTGTATATTTTTATGTCATTCGATGCTAAATTAAAAAATAAACATTTTTTCTAAATGCAACCCTATCAAAATTCCTAACACATTAAAAGATATTCGGCGAAAACTCGTTTTGGTAACAAACTATTCCAATAGTAATTTCAGTGAAAAAAGGTGGCATTGAAAAACAATTTATTGATATCATATGTTTTTTCACGTTTCATACACTAATGTATTACATTATTACACTCAAAATCGTGGAGTAATGGGTCATTTTACAGTATAGCAACCATTACTGCATAGCAACGTCAGGTTTCATTAAAATGCAATTTGACAGCTTCTCGGGCAGCATTTAAAATATCTTCTGAATGGTTTTCCAAGTTATTTTCGTCACTCAAGTCCATTTCGGAATTAGATTTCCAAAAAAAATGTATTTATTTGTTTGAATTGAATTCTGTTATGTCAAAAACAGTTGCTGTCAGATTACTATGTTATCGAGAATCCGTCTACTTTTTTCAGTGTTTTTATTAATTTTATTCAGAACTTTTTATGTGAGAATATAAAATGCGAAAAAATAGTATGGCATTTAAGTACTCGCTATCGCTCGTACTCAAACCTACCATACTCGTCTAGTAAAAATCCACTTTTCTGCACTTGGCACGTAATCTACTATTGTAATTACAAAATTATGTCAAATTCCGTTAATATTAGTAGGCACTAATTGGAATAGTTTGTTACCAAAACGAGTTTTCGCCGAATAACTTTTAATGTGTTAGGAATTTTGATAGGGTTGTATTTAGAAAAAATGTTTATGTTTTAATTTGGCATCGAATGCCATAAAAATATACAGGGGCTCCAATTGAAAATAAGGGAAATAAATTGCTTTAAAGTTTGAAGAGTTTGACACTACATTTTGGGCGCCCTGTATAATTCGGATCAACCAAACTAGGTTAACGAAACTGATATTACCTTACTTAATAGGTACCTCTTTTAATTTTATTAACGAGGCACTATTTGTATCTTTTATCAAGTTTTAAAATCAGTAGTGCAAAACAGTTTTTTATCTATTATTTTTTTTTTTTTTTTTTTTAATCGCTGAACCGATTACAACCAAATTTTAGGGGTATGTAGGTAACCACAAGGGGAACCCAAATATGCAAAAAAATATCGGGCGTGTAATCTAAAAAAATATATCATAATGACGTCACACTTTTTGAGAACATCCTGTATAATCAAAAATATTTTCCTGAAATGCGCCCTCGGGTACAGACAACGTCTGTGATATATAAAAATTCTATGTCTATTAATAAATGAGCTACATAAGACGGGAGGTGAGCTGCAGGACCCTGTATTTATAAGAAGTAACATTCAAAGTGTACAAAGAAATACGTTTCGAAATTTGAACTTGAAATGCAAGCTCTTAAACTGATTAAAGAACCATAAAAGATTGTAATCCCAATCCAAAATTTGAAAATTATGTGGCTGTGATTTGTCTGCGATAAACCATTGGTGTACTTTCCTACAAACTTTTTTTTATCTGGTTGATGACAATAACTGCTGAGTCATTTAGCCAAGCTAAACCTACCTAATTTTAACTAACATAATTCATATCACGCGACTGTAAATCTGTTTTACACCACCGACAGAATTCGAACCCTGTTATACAGTGTGTCTCACTTTAGACGGCACCACCCCAGTATTTTTTTAAATATTATCAATTTAAAAAATTTCTTTTTTCTGATTATACCCCTCACTAAATTGTACTTTTAAGGTATGTTACTTTCCCTTCTAAAATGCTAGTCTACTGCGATATGAAATAAACAGCAAAATTGAAGAAGTCTATAATGAGAAAAGGTAGTTCCGGCTCTAACGATTCCATAATTTCCCAAATAATGAAGATTGTAGTTTACCCCATTAGAAATTTGGTTTCAACAATATGGAACGCTTCGCCGTTCTCGCGCAGTTGTACGAGTACAGCAATATTTTGATGAGGTATTCCGTGATAAACAAATAAAGCGAGGAGGGCCGATTGAATATTCAACACGATCACTTGTCTGTATTTCATAGAACCACAAGGACCGATTGAATGGTTAGCGCGATCACCTGACTGGATTTCTTTTTATGAAGCCATTTAAAATCTCGAGGGTTTACTGGCTTTATGTTATTTATTTAATGAATGTCAAGAATATTTTCACTAATAATAAATGTTGTGTTTTCTAATTTTATGCATATTTTTTTCTAAGAAAATTGCTCTACCACGTATTAATTTCCTAAGTCGACATTTAACTGTAAAGGAAGTCTATTCAAATTTGAGAAAAAATTGCGGTTGTCGTTTCAGAAATTCCCATAAATAAATAACATATTTTTGTGCCAGGTTTTGTTTCTTTTTCCTGATAATCTGGGCTTACTTCGAGGTCGTCCAAAATAAAAATAAATAAATAATAAATGTATTAATTTTATGCGGAACTCCATACTTACTCGGTACGTACATAGCCAGTAAATTTACAAACACTCCTATTTTGTTCTAAAACAGTTTGTCTCGAGTGTTGAGGCACCCTGACTTTCATTTTACGCATGCCATGACACTCTAGACCAGGGGTGGGCACGCATGAGGTCAATGAGAGCCGCATTCTGGTTTTTCATATATTATAAAGAGCCACACCATAGTTACATAGTGTTAAATACACAAATTAAAATTTAATTTAATTTAATTAATATGGTTACATATTCTACACAAGTCTTAAGTGCTATGTAAAGTTCACATATGTACATATAAGAAAATTTACTTAATTAAGAGAAAGAAAATACAAAATAATTATTTCAAAATTTAACAATAAAAATGTATTAATAAAAAGTATAACATTTAACGAAGACCTTTGGTAAAATCGTTGAAATTTGGCGTAAAATTTCTTAAGGCCGTCCGCAGCAATTCTGTGAGATGATTGTTCAACGGTCAACGGTGAACGATATTTCGACTTCACAAACTTCATTGTGGAGTACAAAGATTCACAGCAATATGTTGTACCAAAAATTGAAATTAGACGGCAAGTAGCTTTCTTTAAGTGTGGATATTTTGATTCTGGCACGAGTTTCCAAAATTCAATTATAGAAGTAGATTTGTGCTGCATTTGCCTGATCCTCTTTCATCTCTAATAACCGTTTTTTCAACAAGTATTATTTCAGAAATTGGAAATCCATCTTCAATAATATCACAAATAAATGGGTTCACAAAATATGCAAATGTAGATTTCAAACTTTTCAAATCTGCAAACCTATGGTTGAAATCTGCTTGCAATTCTTCCAATTTTTCTTTGTATTCGTCTAACTTTGACTTGAAACTTCACTTACTTAGTCAATTTAACAAGATTCGTGAAAAAAGTTCTGCGATAATAAAAAAAAACGGATTTAAATTAACTTAACTCAACGAAGAGCCGCATTTGCCCACCTCTGCTCTAGACTAATAAATCAATTTTTCTGCTGTTTAAAACTCAATACTAAATGAAGATTCCAAAAATATATAAATATACAGGGTGTTCCATTTCAAATAACAACGTTGAGGTTAATTCCGGCGAAACTGGAAGTGTTCAACATCAAATAACGCAGTTTTGTGTAAGAATGTATTACCTACACCATTTTTTTAAATATCTTAAAATATCACGTAACCCACAGAGTCGGGCCGGATAGTGCCTCATACATTAACGTGTCAGCCTCGGCACCGAAAGGTATAAGAGATTACAGACAATATATACATACATCTTAAAGTATAATTACATAAATAGGGTTTCACTGACATTTTGTATATATATTTTAATAATTTTATTATTCTTCAATCAAATCAACACATAAATTGTTTCTATTTATTTTAATTCGCCATTTTTTCGTATTTTTAACGAATTTGAATGAATCCTGAAAAATTCAAAATACATTCAAAATTATTAAAAATACGTTCTCAAAAAACTCCTTAAACGTGTTGTCTTTAAATAAAATTTTGTATTTTCTGCTGCACAAAAGAACTAGAATTTATGAAAAATGGCCAAGATAAAAACTCGACAGGCGTGAAACTCAAAGAGCCATAAAAATAAAGAAAAAAAAAAAAAAAAACTAGGCATGACAGAATAGTTTCAAAAAGATATTTAAAATAAAGACCGAGCGAAGAAGGATGATATAATGAACTAAAAGGTGAAAATATTAATAAATATCTGTAAGCGTGTTGTTCCAAACACTCATGTGATAGATAAATCGACGTACACTAAAAAAAACTACTTTTGACTTTAAAATAACAAACATTAAAATTTTATTATTTTTTACAGAATTTTCAAAATTAATAAATTCGCTAAAATATTTCCCTAATGAAAACTTTAATCACTAGAATAATGTTTTTATTTTTATTTATTTTGAACTTAATTCAAAAACTTTTACAAAAATTAATTGAATAAATTGGACGTTCAAAGCATTCATTTATTTAATCTACGAAAATCCCCCTTACACAAATATATAAACAAAACATACTTTAAACATATCTGGTGTCCTCGGTAAGTTGAACATTATTCGATATTTCTATAATTTACGGACACATAAAGCAAAGTCTGAACTAAATCATACAACTCAAACTCACCTTCTGATGATTACATTTTAAATTTACTGAGCCCTATAAGAAGTTGTTCTTCTTTAATTGATAAAATATAGATCTCGGTTGCTATTATAAAATTTTTAATCGCCCATGTGCAAATTTCTTTTGTTATTTAATTTATTCTTTGATACCGGAGCGCAAAGTAGTATAAGTAGTGTTCATAAGGACAACCCATGTTCCAAATTATTTTTAAATTAAAAAGAGGCTTAATAAAGATGCGAGTGGCCGTCGGCGAATTTTATTAAAATTGCCCGGGGCGATCCGAAACTTATGCAACACACATTACACATAAGGTATTAGGATCTGAGACGTGGGACTTTAATCTACTACAGCTCTTCAAATTATTGCAAAGAATAATTAGAAAAATAGCATTTCTTAATCATAAAAACCAAAACAGTTATTTTGTTTTACAAATATCGCAATTTCCCTTGAAATTGAGAAAAATTATTTGATTTTTTTTTCAAAGTACATGCCAAAATTTGTTTCGAAAGGCAAAAGTTAATAATTAACGTTGTTTTATTTAAATTGGCAATTGTTTTACTAAAACCTTAAATAATTAAAAGAAATTAAAAATATTCGTTCTTTTATTTCATAAATTTCCAAACAAAAAAACGCAACGTTTTTCTTAATAATTTATCCATATTATATAAATAAATTAAATTAATTTATTTTACGAGTTAGTCCTATGTCTCCGATCTCGATCAACTCCCTGAATTTCATGGAAAGTAAGTACTTAATTTAATAATTAATAGTATTAATTTAATTAATTAATACTATTAATTTAATTAATTAATAGTATTTATTTAATTACTTAATAATATTAATTTAAATAATTAACAATATCAATTTAATTAATTAATATTAGTAATTTAATTAATTATTTAAAGTGATTTTAGAAATAACAGATAACCAAAAGACATCGAATTAAATATACAGAAACATTTTGAAAAAACTCACAAAGCTGCTCAAAAACCAGTTGTTACAATTACTCAAAAACTTTAGACGACCATTCTACTTCACATTTCGGCACTAAATGAATTCAGGAGCATTCGACAATTCCTTAAAAGTGGTAACAGCCTCAACCCATTACACGCACGCGTTAATCATACATCAAAAAACATGCCCCTTGCAAAGATTGCATAAGATTTACTTCATAAAAAGTAATACAAAATAACAAACTGATAAAAACGGACATCTGTTGTATGCGTAAGGTATTACAATATTTCATTGTTTAGGTACTCTTAGTTACCGTGGTATTTGTGTTGCATAATTTAAATTTAGAGTTCTTTATCGTGGCTACAATATTCGTAACAAACAATCGTTTTTGTTGCGTTTTTTATTGAAACTTCTGAATCCTGTGAATAGCATCATTACGGAACTGTTTTCATTTTTAAGTTTCCTTTTAATGAATTTGTTCAAATAGACGGATTGCTTTACTACTGCCCTTAGAGGGACCTAACTTGACTGAGACCACCACAGCCTTCTTTATTTAATAAATATGCTTATTACAAAACAACACATGAATGGGTATCATTCTTAAGTTCTCAACTAGCATTAACGAAATAGTACAAGTCTTAATTACCTTTTACCTTTATACCTTTTTAAAAAATCAAATTGAGTTATTTTTATCTCAAGATGATATAAATACAAAAATGCAATTTACTTACTTGAATTCAACAACAAAGATAAATTGCACTAAACGCACTTTTGTTATTTATACATTTTTATTATTATTTATTTTAAATAAAATCGTGTTAAGTTTTGTTTACGCCTATAATAATGAACGTTTATTGTCATATAAAGTATAATAACACCTGGTTATGGTCAGTGCCTGCTTCATGGCCGAAAAGTCTCAGGTTTGAATCCAGCTATCGCCACATTTGAGTCTGAAGGCATAAAATTTCTTTTTAAAATAAAATGAACCAGAACTCGATGTATGCAAGATCAAGGAAAACCAAAGCGTCGTGTGCGCAGTTGGCCATCTTTCTAAACTAACGTTGCCACAACGAGCTGAAATTAATTTATTTTTGTTTTACAAACAATAATTACTCTTTATGGTTGTATTCATACACCAATATATATAAAATTTCAAGCAGTACTTTCAGATAAAACAGATTAAGCTCAGTAATATTTAATACCAGCATTAAGCTTCAAACATGGGGGCTTTATTCTCATTGTTGATGGTAACAACATTGATGTAAAAATTGAAATACTGCCTATTTTATTACTACTCCTTAAAAACATCTCAAAGACAAATAATACCTGTCAATATCTTTAATAAATTTCGGTAAATGTAACCTATACAAAAAAAACGATCTTTTCAGCTACTCTTCAGTAATGTTATCCTCGCAAATCTGATAGATACAGAGCACATGTTTAATGAAAAACATGGATTATGAACCGATTGGCAAAAGCTACTTAACACACGGAAGGAAAAGGCACTATTTTGGAATATGTAAAACAAAAAAAAACCGTTCACATTAGTAATGTGTTCAATATCCCATTTATCGGTGAAGACGTGAAGATGCAGTGAAAATTAAATACTTACAAAGGAACTACCCAAATACCCCTTAACTGACTGCAGTTACTTTATTTCCAAATTAAAAATGCAAATGGCTATCATTGTTCAATGCCGACTAAATACATTAATAGAGGACATAATACGAGGGTTGCGCTGAAAATTGTTAGTTATTAAAAGACCGTTGCATTTTTTAACAAAAAAATCTTTATTGTTTTTCAAAATATTCTCCATTCAGACTAATACACTTGCGCATTCTTTGAAACCACTTTTTAAAACATTCGGAAAATTCATTTTCTGAAAGGTCCTCAAAAATTCTTTGAAATTCTGTAACTGCTGCATCTGCGCTGGAAAATCTTTTACCTCGCATCATTTTTTAACAGTTGGAAACAAAAAAAAAGTCGCACGGCGCCAGATCTGAGCTATACGGAGGATGAGTTACCAATTGAACTCCCGAATCTTTCAAAAAATCCAATGTTCTGGCAGCGGTGTGGGAGGATGCGTTGTCATGATGGACTAAGATGTTACGCAAACCTGCCCTTTGACGACCTGTCAGTAATTTTGCAAACATCTGTAGTAAAGCCACTTCGCAGTACCATTCAGAGTTAACAGTTCTGCGATCTTCAAGTGGAATAACAGCAACAGGACCACTTCGGCGGAAAAAAACAGCAATCATTTTCTTATTGACGCTTCTGCCACGAATTACTTTTGTGGGCAAGTCTTCATCTTCGAATACCCAAACACTAGACTGCTGTTTAGTTTCAGGGTCGTAACTGTATACCCAAGATTCGTCACCTGTTACAATATATGCCACTTGCTTGGAAGCTCCTCCGTCAAATTTTTGCAACATAAATTTACACCAGTCTACTCGATCCTGTTTTTGACTTTCTGAGAGCAAATGCGGTATCCAACGGCTTGCTAGCTTTCTTGCCCCAAGATGTTTATGCAAAATGGTATTCACCGCCGAGGATCCAATCTTCACTTCCTCCTGAATCTCCCTATAAGTAATATTTCGATCGGACTGAATCAAGCTTGCCCCACGATCAACATTTTCTGAACAGACAGCTTCCGCAGGTCTTCCAGGTCTTGCTTCGTCTTCTAGCAGCTCTCGCCCTCGTCGAAATTCGCGGAACCAATGACTAACAGCGGATAATGAAGGAGCAGCATCGCCAAAAGTTGCTGTCAAATTTTCATGGCTTTGCTGCTGGTATCCTAACTGTCTTTTATAGTCATAGAAAATCATAACTCTAAAGGCAGTTCGTGGAATGCTCATTTTAACTGAATTAAAAATGCACTTACAAAATTAACTATATATTGTTTCACAAGGAAATCGGAACGTTTGACAATTGTGGGTAACGAATGTCAACTAATGCGACATTCAATTGTTGCAATTGTTTCTAGCCAATTGAGCTTCCATGGCCTGCTACTAACTATTAACAGAGCATCCCTCGTAAGTATGTCAGTCTATCAGTTAAGCTTAAATATTCCTATAAGAACATACTGCCTATATATTAACTAAGAAAACTAGATTTAACCACTATAATATCCAAGCTTATGGTTGATGTGCACTTGTGCACCGTACATACTCAAGATACAGACTTATCCCAAATTGTTACCATCAAATTGTGATTATTAACAGAGGAGAGTAGACAGACAATACATTTGGTGATAAGATACAATGAATTTATAACACAGGGTAAATTTGATGAATTAACAGATTCAGGGAAAGAAAAAATGTTAGTGATCTGCTATTAACCATAGCCTCCGCGACACAATTGGTCATACAACTCTGAGAATACCTACATTAAAAATTATACATATATCTCATTACAACAAATTACAATTTTTAATTATATAAAAACACATTGTTCATTCTGCTTTTTATTAAGAAAATTATTTTTTGCTAACCTGGGCTTGATTCCTAGGATCAACAGAATCTTTATCATCTTCTGTCAAGTCAATAAGCCATTTTGTCATGTGTGGCTGCTTCAACATTTCGAGTAGGTTCTCGCTGTTGTTGAATAACGTTAGCCTCCTGTAATATACCGGGTGTCTCAGGTAAGACGGTCCATTAAATTTAATTTTTAATTTAATCATAAGTTGCTAACATAGGATCTAAGAAAATAACCTAGGCACACAATTTTTCTTTTTTTATCTATAATAATATTTTTTATTCGCCGTAGAACTTTTACTTAAAATTTTATCCTCAATTAATCAAACTTTAAGTGTTTTTTTTTTAATTACTTTCTGGTACGTGAGACAACTTTTTCAATGAGTTGAGAATACGCACCATTGACGTTAAGTTCATTAAATATATATTGTGTATTAACTATTAACTATAACTATTTGTTTATCGTATATAATTAAATATATTTAAAAGCTTGGTATTTGATGAACTGCCTTAATCATTAACTTAGTAGTATTTTCAATTTTCTTTTGTTGTTATATTGTTTATATAGCGTTAAAAACCTTTAGACCTATCGACTATTATGATCTTGTTAAAAATTTGGTTAACTGTAGCCGCCTGTTTTATTATTTTTTTTTTAATAAAGGCAAAGCATCTTCGACTGCTATTATTTGGATGAAACTTATTAATAAGATATTTTGCAATATGTCCCAGGTGGTCGATTGCTAAACTATTTAGTCCCCGAAATTCAATAATACCATTTATGTATTTGTTAAAAATGCGTTACAGCTACCTAGTAACATTAATTAAAACAATAATTGATAAAAAATGCCACCTACTTAATGATTTGTAATCAATTTAAACTGTTGTACACCATATACTTTACTAATTTTAAGTGGGATTTTCTTAATGCCTATTTTTTTATCCTTCGTCGTTTAAATTTGTTTTGCAGAATTATTATATAATTAATATTTTTAATAAATTTTAAAATATAAACATAGGCGTCCTCTATTAGGAAGTTGTTATACTATTACATGTCAATTGGTTTTGATTATATGGGACTCTGTAGAACGGTAAGGCAAAGAAAATAAAATGTTAATTTAAAATAATATATAGCCTATTTTTCAACCCTTCTTTGCTTAGACGATTTTTTTACTAACAGAAACACATCACAATTATTTGATTTTGATAAGTTTTGAAATTGTACGCCACCCTCTATTAGAATATTGATGTACTATTTATGACAATTGGTTTTGGTTATGTAGAAATCTACAAAATAGCGAAGCAAAGAAAAAATAAAATGTCGCGAGAAACCAAAGCGGGGTTAAATTACGATATTAAATAGTGCACTTAATAGTAAACGCTTGCAGAAAAAATGTATAGAACCACTTCGGTTTTGTTAACCATAAAAAGCCATAAATCTAAGAAATTCTAAATTTGTGATCGCGTTTTTAAACCGGCAAATACATGTGTCATAGCATAGCAATGGATACTTAACCTAACTTTTAAAATATCTTAGCATTACTTTGGAGGAACAGCAAATTTCTCAGGATTCTGGTAAACAATACTTCGACAAACAACAGCAAGTATGACAGCGCCCACAAACACCAATGCAAGCGATGTGCCCATGTTTTTAGATGAAGATCTTCTAACACCGGAAGATGATAATTGCACTTTTATGCCCGACAGCATTCCTGAACAACCAGAAGATATCGTAGCGTGGTTAGACAAAAACGATAAGCAAATGGTATTAAACAACGATAGTATGATGGGTAACAAACCAGATCCTCTGTTAAACCAAGTTAATGTTAGAGATTCACCCACACTGTTGCATTTAAGTGATACTGATGTAGATCAATTAGGAGATATTTGCAGTATGGACATATTGGATAGTCCAGAAAGTGATTACTTTGATCAAAATAAAACTTTACCACATAACGCTCACATAGTTTCGAGAACCGATAAAAATATGAATTCGTTATCGAAAGAAAATAATCCAAACGTACCTTTTCTTAAGTCCGAACGAAGTAAGTGTGATATTTTAGATAACATAATCAAATCCGGATTAACCATAGAAGTAAGTAATTGTAATAGTAAGTTTCAAGTCAGACTGCAGAATGAATTCGATGACGAAGTATTTCCAAATCATTTCATCGTCGCAAGCGAAAGTGGTCACGTTAATCAAGCGCTCGTTAAGCAACCTATAAAATCTCTCGAAAAAGTTGTCCTCTCTTCCGAATTAGAAACTCAAATGCCATGTCTGCACACTAAATTAGGTTTAAGAGTATGGTTATGCCCGCTTCAAGATTGTCGTCGGGCATTTTATCGTTGTAATTTGGCCAAGTTACACGGTTTAAAACACTTAGATCACAAACCGTTTAAATGTGACTTCCCCAACTGCGAATGGGCCTTTTACACTTCATTCAAGTTGAGACGCCATCAAGAAACGCATAGTAAGCGAAAAGACTTTGTTTGTTCATATCCAGGTTGTGATCGTCGTTTTACAACTATTTATAATTTGAATTGGCATCGTCGTCAATGCCACGAAAAACCGGCAACCTTACCGTGCTTAGTGAAAAGCTGTGATAAACATTTTCAAACGCTGCGTGCTCGTGAATTGCATCTAAAGACTCATGGAGAAGACGAAGCTCCATATCGCTGTCCAGTTTCCGATTGTAACAAGCCATTTTTCATATACACTGCACTTTCAGCTCATGCTCGTGTGCATTCCCACAAGGAGTCTGAATTATGTTGTCAGTGGCCAAACTGCGGTCGGGTTTTCGAACAACCTTGTCGATTAAAACAACACACACTTCAACATACTGGTCAACGCCCGTTCATTTGCACATACGAAAAATGTAAATGGGCATTTTCCACTGCAAGTAAATTAAAACGCCATTTAAGCACTCACACTAATGACAGAAAATTCCATTGTACTATGGGTTCCTGTAGCAAATCCTTCTTACGTTCAGAACACTTGAGGGATCATACTTTAAGACACATCGGTCAGCGTTCGTTTCACTGTGATGGTGAGTAAATTTGTTTTGTAATTGCATTTTTCAAACTACTACACGAATTATACCTATCAAATAAAATACAAGAACAGTTACCATTAATTTCGAAAAGATTGTTGTGGCGAGTTCGACATTTTATATCGTGTGTTTGACGTAAGGGGCGAACATAGGGAAATAACATGGGAAATCGTGTAGTATATGCAGATTCCTGTTCCCCGTTTGAGTTGATAGGATTGATAGTGGTATCAATCGAAAGAGAAAAAGAATGCGCTTAATTTAATACTACTTTACTTGAATTTGTTGCTTGTTTAACACGTTCACTGCCACTTCGACTGGGGATACTGGCCGCTATAGCCAAGCATGGCTCCGATCGGAGTCGGTCCGCTCCTACAGTCAAATTTTTATCTTTACTGTATATTCAGCAAACTGCTTTGTCACTTATTATCTCATTCAGACAAATAATCACAACTTAGAAATTAAACTATGTCCAAAATTGTCTATTTACAGTCACTAATTTACATAAGGGTTGCTTTAATAACTTTAATTTTACTCTACATTAAAAAAAAATTTAACAAAATTTTTCAAAAAAACACGTGGAAAGTATTACCGTACTATATGCCCACTCAAAGTAAACTGGCTCTAACTGAGTGCCGGGTTGAAAATGACAATTGGGAATATAATATTTGTCTGGCTCCGATCGGAGTACCCGGCATATGACCCGTGTATCTGAGCGGCTCCGATCGGAGCCGGTGGCAGTGAACCAAATAGCTTAAAAACTACAATAAATAATTTGCATATTATTCACAAAAAGCAGACCAGCCATGATAATTTCAAGTTTTTTAAATCACGAACTGTGCCAAAACTGACGCCAGTATAAAATGTTTTGGCAATAAATACCCTCTCCTCATTAAAATATTCAACATTACTATTCATAGTAATTAGGTAGATACGTGAATTGATAACCGACAGAAAATAAAATTTATGATGGCATAAAGAAATTTCAAATTAATTTGATCATGGCTGGTCTGCTTTTTGTGAATAAAAAAAAGTTATTTATTGCAGTGTTTAAGCTATTTATTTCTTAAACAAGCAACAAATTCAAGTAAAGTAGTATCAAATTAAGCGCATTCTTTTTGTCTTTCGATTCATACCACTATCAATCCTATCAACTCAAACGGGGAGCAGGAATCTGCATATATATGATTTCCCATGCTAGTTCCCTATGTTCGCCCCTTAAGTCAAACACCCGGTATTTCATTGTTGGAATTTTTGACACCAGTTACTAAAATGAAATTATATCAATTAACTAGTAACTCACGTAACGTTTCGGAGACAAGCATGTCAAATTAAATTGGAAAACTTAACTCGTTTTTAAATCTTTTTGGATTGTTTGAAAAGGGAGATAGACTTGTCTCTGAAACATAATGTGTTATTTAATGTAATTTCATTGTAGCAACTGGTAGCGAAAATCCCAATAAAGAAATATAAAACGGTTACTACAATCAACCTTTATCGTAAAAAGTACAATTTTCTAAATAATTTCAGATTTATACAATTTTTAATATAACTTTGTTATTACAGAATGTGATTCAAATTTTACTGGAAAATCTGGGCTGTACCTACATGTGAAAAAATCCCATCCAAAACTTAATAAAGCATGTGCTCGTGCTGTTCCATACCAACAACAAGGTCCAGAAAAACAGAATTCTGACGATCTTCTAGAACAAGCAATACAAAGTCTTGATGTCCCTTCTGACATGATGCTAGGTACAAGCTTATTACCAGAAGAACCATTAGAATTATTAGAAAATGAAAATTTTTCCACTGTTAACCTACGGGATCTTGAATAATGTTTATTGTCTCATAGCTTTATATGTAATATTTATGTTTTTGTTTTTTTCCGTCTGTAAACATTCACAAATTTAGTGTGACAATTTGTGTGGAACGTTTTTATTCCTGCCTTGAAAAGAAATTAATTGTGTTGTAAAACAACGGCCATTTTTAATTTTAATTGTAAATTTGATATTCTGCATAGCAGTGATTCCCCTAGGACTTACTTATTCGAATTGTTACATGTTTCTTATGTTCAGATTTGGGACCAAATTTTTTAATGAAATTGATCGCTCCGATTTAATGTTAAACAAATTGTACGAAAGTTTTGGAGCTCATATATGAAATATTTATTTCATTTAAATTTTAAATATAACTGGCAATGTATTCGTAATTGTGGAAAGTAAATTGTAAATTACTGCATTATAGTTTTAATAAATTATTTGAAACCATGTACATAGTTTTCTAATTTTTCGTAAAATTAG
This sequence comes from Melanotus villosus, assembly GCA_963082815.1. NCBI lineage: Eukaryota > Metazoa > Arthropoda > Insecta > Coleoptera > Elateridae > Melanotus > Melanotus villosus. The sequence goes on from OY720427.1 coordinate 20,118,659, forward strand.
AACACTTAGTTTTGAATAATATACTGAAGACAACGTGAAAATACAGATGGATATTTTTTTAGTTTACTATATATTATTGCAACTTTCAAAATTAAATCGCACAAAAAAAACTAGAAGTTTTGCAAAGTTTGCAAAAACAATTGCCTCTACAGTATTATCACAATTCAGTGATGATTCTCGAAATTTTATCACCCCGTAAATGAAAATTCAAATATCCCATCTTTGTTAAATGATTTGTGGTTTATTAGACATGAGAAATAAGATCAAAATTAGTTGATTCTTGTGTTGCCAAAGTTGAAAAAATATGGAGGAAAAAGTGGTAGCTATTGACATAGAGTACAAACTTCAATTATTTTTAATGGAAACAAATACTGCTGAAATGTCAATGTAGCCCTATTTATCTTCAATGTTTGTAAAAAGGATAACAACCAGATTAATTTTAGTAAAGTAGGTGTGCTAGAACTTAAAATCTCCACTGTTAAGCAATTATTTTTGCTTTAAAGAAACTAAGCAACTTCAATTTTTCATGTGCATCTAGTTAGCCATAAATAATTTCGGAAAAACAAAAGAAGATTGGCCTCTCTAACACTACAACTTCTGCTGTATAAAACTAATATTGTGAAAAATTTTAAATACTGTAGTTTTATCAAGTGACTCAATATTATAATTTCATAATACTAAATAATATCTTCATAAGGAATTATGTGTATCTGTACACGTTGACACCCTACTTTTACCTAAATGATGATTCATACACATTTATATATTATTTTGGTTTGTATGAAGTGTTCCCAGAAATTGTCCGCTTATCTTATCTGTACTGTAAATTATTTATCTTGTAATATTTGGCCAGTTTGGTTACCTGACGAATACTAGCTAGTACTTGTTACGTGAAATTAGATTTTAAAATGAGGGAAATTGTAAATTTACAAGTAGGACAGTGTGGAAATCAAATTGGATCCAAAGTAAGTAAAACGTTTGTTGTATATTTATTTAGAAAACAGACAATTGGAAATATGAATTCCAATCTGATTTATTCAACTGATTAAAATAAAATTCATATTTGAGATATATTTTAATGCTTGGACGGTTCGTAAGTGTAAAATGGATTTTTTCCTTTACTAATCCCAACTCGGCTGATATTTAAAGTGCCAAAATGAAAATGCCCAGTAAATTAATAATGTAATGTAAAACACCATCCCATAAAATTGATACTTTATAACTTATCTCCTTGTCAATCAATATTTATCTGTTAAGTAACACAATATAAAAAACTTTGGCTAATTTTCATAGGTTTAAACAGAACTTACATTCTTTCAAACAAACAAATTTTATGCTCATTATTAATAAAATTGCGGTGACATTCTCAAACTTGCAGTACAATTTGTAAAAGGATTATTATATGTATGTATCTGTGATCTCTGCTACTTTAAAAGTAGTATACAAAAAACTCAAAATTCAGACCCAATATCGTTATTTTATTTGACATCGCTTTTTATTTCTGTCATGTAGTTCTGGGAGATTATTTCTAACGAACATGGAATTGACCCTCATGGACGATACATTGGAGAAATTCCCGAACAACTCGAGAGAATAGAGGTATACTACACTGAAGCATCCGGAGGCAATTTTGTGCCGAGATCGATACTTGTCGATCTTGAACCTGGCACGATGGACGCGGTGCGTTCAGGACGATATGGAACCCTATTCCGACCCGATAATTTTATTTACGGACATAGCGGAGCGGGAAATAATTGGGCGAAAGGTCATTACACAGAAGGTGCTGAATTGGTGGACCACGTTTTAGAAGTTATGCGAAAAGAAGCGGAAGGATGTGATTGTTTACAAGGTTTCCAACTTTCTCATTCCTTAGGTGGTGGAACTGGATCTGGAATGGGTACTTTGTTACTTGCAAAAATTCGTGAAGAATATCCAGATCGTATTATGACTACGTTTAGTGTTGTACCTTCACCGAAAGTTTCCGAAGTTGTTCTCGAACCTTATAACGCAACACTTTCTGTACAGCAACTAATTGAAAACAGTGATCAAACGCACTGTATAGATAACGAAGCCTTGTACGAAATATGCTTCCGTACTCTTAAAATGGTTAGTCCTACATATGCAGAACTAAACCATCTCGTTTCCTTAACTATGTCTGGTGTTACAACTTGTTTGCGATTTCCTGGTCAGTTAAATGCAGATCTCCGTAAACTTGCCGTAAATATGGTTCCATTCCCGAGACTTCATTTCTTTGTACCAGGATTTGCACCACTAACATCTCGTCAGAGCTTACAATATCGATCATTATCAGTAATGGAACTTACTCAACAAATGTTTGACCCACGTAACATGATGTCAGCTTGTGACCCACGAAATGGTCGTTATTTAACTGTAGCCACCATTTTTCGAGGTTTAATGTCGATGAAAGAAGTAGATCAAAATATGTTTGACGTACAAAATAAAAATTCGAGTTATTTCGTGGAATGGATTCCAAATAACGTTAAAGTAGCTGTATGTGACATTCCACCACCTGGTTTGAAAATGGCGGCAACATTTATAGCAAATACAACAGCTATTCAGGAAATTTTCAAACGTATTAGCGAACAGTTTTCCGCCATGTTTAGGCGTAAAGCTTTCTTACATTGGTACACTGGAGAGGGAATGGACGAACAGGAATTTGTAGAAGCAGAATCTAATATGAACGATTTAATTTCTGAATATCAGCAATATCAGGTAAGTTCATGGTTGAATGAATTATTAATTAACTCCCGGGCTAGTAGCACGGTGATATTTTTATATTGCGCCTTTATAAATATTAGCCCACGTCGCTGTGTACGGCAAAGGCCTCCATTTGTTTCCATTTTTTCTCGTGTCTTTCCGCATTCCTCCAATCTTCGCCACCTTTTTCCTCCATAAATTCTTGAATTTCCTGCACCCATCTCCTCTTCGGTCTCCCTCTTTTCCTTGATCCATCTATTGGTATGGGTATCCAGGAGCAGTGGCGGCTAGTGACAATAGAAACAGGTGGGGCCAGGGGACAAAGCAACGTAATTTTTTTATTCTTCTAGACAATAACGAGAAACGTTTTTCCGATAAACTATCGATTTTGTTCATAGTTAAAATGTATCGTTTATGGACGTAATAAAAATTTAAACTTTAAAATAAATTACGACAAAAAACGACAACAATAATTGAGGAGGTCGCGTGCAAAACTGGTTAAATCCATTTACATAAATTTTTCAGGAGGCGAGAAAAACGTATAACATCTTGGCCCTAAGGAATAATTACAAATTTCAAAGGCACATACATTGGGATCAACGTTGTTAATAGAACGTGTATATTTAGAATTAATTTATGATAAAGGTTTTGAAATTAATCCAAAAAACAGAATGGATTTAACCGGTTTTGCACACAAATCAATAAAAAATTACGAGAAAAACGTCGTTTATTCTTTTTAAAAATACATTTTAAACTTAAAACACTCATAAAAAATTGGAAATCTGTAATTTCAAGTTAATTAATTAAACACACTAAAAACAATAAAACAGATCAACAACGAGGAAAAAATAATACGGCAATGAAAGAATCGCGCGCTATTTACATACAAACGCAATGACGGACCAGACTAAACGGGCCCCAAGATAATTTTTGCGCCCGGTAAGCAAACACGATTGGTAGTGCACGCGCCTCATACATGCCCGCCCCGTGCTCTACACATACATAATACACAGCTGGCCTCAAAGACCGTACTAAGTCGCATTATACAATGTTGCCACAAAATACTACAGTAATTTTTTTATTAAACAATGAAACGTGTTGGAAATAGATCAAAAATAATAGTTACAAGAATCATATTTTTTAAAGCAACAATTATTGGGTTAGTTATACACATATAGGTGGGGTGTTACCCCTATAGACGAGCCGCCACTGTCCAGGAGGTTACTTTAGAAGCCATCTTTCTGTTGGCAACCACATCACATGCTCAGCCCAGTTCCACTTCAAGCTTTTCTCCTTTATAAAACCACAAATTAATTATGAACGGGGGTTGAGATACAACATTTAAAAAAATTAATATTTTTATATTTTCTGAATGTTCTGGCGAGTTTCTTGACATTTTCTACTTTTTGATTAATATTTACAATAGGATATTTAAAATTATCCCAATGACACAGAAAAGGATTGTGTTTAAGGGCCTTCAGATATTTGATATATCTGATAATCTGGATATTAAATAGTTATGTGATGTGTTCGGTTACGTAACTTGAAAACAATGACTTTTAAAGATAAACCCTGAAGTGTTTTAGTTATCAGTAAAAAAACAGATTATCAGAAATACACATTGTGAAAGTTTTTTATGCTTCGAAAATTAAGGACAAAAAAATACTAATTTGGTCAAATTTAATGTTTTTCATTTTCAAGTAAAACTGGTTTCGAGTATACATTTGATATTGAAGTCCATTAAAGTTTATTTAACCCATGTATAACTTCACATATTAGAGTTAACAGTTGAGATATCGCCTTATAAAGTTCACGAAGTATTGTTATCGAATTATCCAAATTATGCTATGTTAACTAAATCAAAATAAAACAAAAAATTTAAAAAAAATATAAACTGCCTTCTCTTTTCAGTTTAAATTTAACAAATGGTTAAATAAAGTACAAAAATTTGAAAAATAAAAATATATCCTTTTGATACAATTTATTGTAAACAATAACTGAACAAAACTAAACAGCCAAGAATTATACATTTTAAGTACACATAGTAAAAATTGTGGATGCAGACAGGACTTTAGAGGCGTATTATAATGCACATTTGAAACAAATAACTTATTCTATTAGACATTAGACTATGCTTAAATAAAGCTTTAAGGCATTGTCACTGCGTGAACCCGAATTCTAATATAGTATAAAGTGTTTTACATAAGTACATTCAAATAAATGAGTACTTTTTTATACAAAGACGCAGATAACTAAGGATTTCGAATTAAAATATTTTACCGAAGCTCATATAAATCTAGTGATTAACATTCCTAAACTAATAAGGGACTTCTTAATGTTATTCTATTAATTCTATAAATGGCATGTGTAGTCATAAGGGCGACTTAAAATTGAGCTTTTACTCTAAATTTATAAGAAAAACAGATATTTATTGTATAGTATTATCTTACTTTAACGTGTTTAATTTTTGTAATCAAAAGTAATATATGGGTAATAATTTTAATATGGCCGCTACTAATTTCTAGAGAGATTTTACCTCACCTGTAATTGTTTTTTAAATATTAATTCAAGTTCAAATTTTGTATAACACTAAACTTGAAGAGTTCACATAAAATAACATATTGTTTGTCATTTTTAAAAAACTACATTCATAGTTTGATGAAATTAAGTTGTGTAAAACACTAAAAACACATTTAGACATTATCATAACCATTTCAATTAGAATTGTCAATCGACTATAGTTAATGTCTTCAAAATATTCATCTACATTATTTTCCCCCACAATTAACTGTAAAGAAAAATTATAATTTAATTTTTTTGGCATTTTAAAACATGCATGTCTGCTAATAAATAAGAAAGCTGATTTGTAAATGTTTTCAAAAATGCTTCGAAAAGAACCGACAAGAAACAGTTTATCATTTTCCGTAATTAAGTCACTTTCACTAACTTCCAGTCTTTCAGAATTCAGAAGATATCATAACATATCAAGCCAAATGGACGCTCAAAATATATTCCAAAATTTAAGTAGCATTTCCATTGTATGATCCTCATCCGTCTTATGTTTTACTTTATTTTCCTTCCTTTCTTTCCATGGGTTGCTTGAATATTAAACCACATATTTTTGCATCGAAAAGCAAGCTGTTTAAAGATATCAAAGCCAACTGGTGTGGTTGTTTGAAAAAAGCAAATTTATATTATAACACAAAAATTTAACGAGCAAATTAAATTCCAATTTCACCATTAAATTCTACACGAAAGTGCCATAAAGGTGTTTTTACTTTTTGTTGCTTTTATGTCCTTAACTCGGTATAGTAAATAGCAATAAGTAGGTACCTACTCACCAAATCTCGTCGTTTATTTAACAGAACTTTATTAAGATGCTACTTACAATATAATTAAATGATTATTTTCAGTAACACAACTTGGTACTCTACTGTAATGGGAGTGTAATTTACTCATCTGCATTCACTGAACGGCCTGAGCGGGTGTGTCTGCACTTAACTTATTATACACCGCCGGTGAACCATTTAACTGTTAACCGGATACTGTCACTTGTATATGATATACATAACACTCTTCTTCCTCTTCTCATAGATTTAACCGTACGGACTTCTTTCTGTGGTGGATCTTCTAAGAGACTCTTTGGGAGATTCAGCTTTTTCTCCACGCGCACTTGGCTCCTCTCGAATACTATCACGCGCATGAGATTCCATTATGCCTTCATCTTTACTGGCGCGAACCACTTCTGCATCCTCTCCTCCTCCTTCCGTCCCTGCAACCGCCGCTTGCAATTCTTGGCTTGTGCCTCCTCTTTGCGCTTGGTAATCAGCGTCAAATTTCACTTACGTTTTCTTTGGTCCCTGGTACTTCGCCCGACGGATTTGCTCCACATGGCGTATGTGACTTCTTCCATCAATGTTTACTTTATAATGCAATATTCCCGTTTTTTCAATAACCGTGCCAAATTTCCATTTTATCGTTGGATTATTATAGAAACGAATTTGCGCTCTCTCACCTATTTGAATTTGGAAATGAGAGCCGGCTTTGTAATACTCCAATTTATCCTCTATAATCTCTCCAGTGAGATTTCTCTTTACTAAGTCTATTTTAGTACGAAATTGTCTTGAACATAAGTTCAGCGGGACTAGCTCCAGTAGTCGAATTTATGACTTTCCTATTCTGCATCAAGAACCTACATAATTTTAACTTTAGGTCACCAGGTTCACTCACAATTTGCGACTACTCTTTCACACATATCGCGTGGTATATTTGTAATGGTGCGTTGAATGTTCCGTTTAAGGCTAGGAATTGTTTGTGGCTTATTTTTGTAAACCAAAGATTTCACATGCCCCATAGGAAAACATCCAAGGGCGTGAGATCGCATGATCTTGGTGGCCAGTTGACATTAGCATTCTTCGAAATAAGGCGTCCAGTAAACTGTTGTTGCAATAAAACAATTGTCTGACGACATATGTGACACGTCGGTCCGTCTTGTTGAAAAAAACATTGTTTATGTCGACATTTCTCAGTTCAGGCCAATATGCTAACTGAATATTGGGCCTCCAGAATGCATCCAATCAGACGTACTCGAGGAGGACATTTAAACGATATTATTTTTAAAACATAATGACATCGATTGTTCCTCAAAATAAAATAAAAGATTAAAGGATTATCACTTGTAGTTATTATTGTGTCTCATTTGAAAGTTCTGACGCGCTAATTGGAAAACCCTTTATTAGGGAATCTTAATTTACCACAAAATCAATTACTTTTCTGCATTTCTTGTACAAAAATTTCATCCAATTGTAACAGAAATAAATACATTTGATTTTTCAGAATAGGTTTTTAAAGAAAAAAAGGAAAAATTTTGTTTTCTTGCAAGCAAGTGAAATATTTAGAAAGGCTGTAAATCGCTATAGATATTTAGGGTGGCAGAATTCTAGCAACTTTGCACATATTGTTTTGATTGTAAAAAATAATAAAAGCTATTAAGTAATATTTAACTTCTCCATTTAAGTGTTTCTTATAATATATTTTCAAACATGTTACTGGGGCGAGATTTAAATTCCTTTTCATTAGAAGTTTCTACTACATTTCCTATTTTGCTCCATTTATTTATTACTTACTTAATCGATGACCTCTTATACCAGTCGGTGTCAAAGTTTAACCTTTTCATTTATTTTTACCTGTTTGAAGCAATATGTTCGTCATAGGTGTTTTATGCAAACAACACTATTTTCCTTTTTTGCATCTTTACATTGATCAAAGAGTACTTTTTTCTTTTGGAAACTACAGAAATATATTTGTTATTAGAATTTTTTTAACAGTAATTATTACTGTTACAGGATAGGACGCAGCATTTTAGAATAAAACTAATAAAAACCCTTAATAAAAATAATTTAAAATCTACTTGAAATATTTTTGACTGACGAACGTTAGTAGCTAACATCTGCAATTGGCAGTGTCGTAATATTGCAATAGCAGTTTTACTGGAGGTAGCCATGGTTGAATGATATTTATCTAACAAATGTATTTAAGCGACCCCGTAATTTAGGTACATAATTTGTCTTAGCATTGTAAAATCTGCCAAATTTGAACAATCTTTGTATATTTTATACATGTGCAGTTAATACTCTGCCTTGATGATACAAACTAGAATCTGTTAGTCCTTCAAGCAGCATAAAGAAAAATACAGTTATAAACACTTACCTTTATGAAGAGTACAATCTCTACAACCTACCCCTTCATTAGAGCACAGACCATAATTTAAAACCTGCTTATTAGATTACATGTAATATTAAGTAAAAATATTTTTTCAGGATGCCGAAGTTGATGATGAATTTATCGAGGAAGAAGAAGGAGATGAAGAAGAACCTGCAGACTATTAGTAAAAACAACTATTACTTCGTTTTTAACATTTTTAATTTTAGCAGCATTATCACAATACACATATTTATTTTTTGTAATATTTTATTTGTGTTGTAACTAAAATACTGAGGTATGATCAACTACCTAAATAGGTTGAAATTACTTATACATTCGTCCTTTACTATGTAAGAATATTATTTTAATACTATTCGAAGTCATCTTGCTATAAACTTTATTTGTCTAACACATCAATACAAATATAACAGCTCACTAGAAAATCAAGAACAGTCATGACTTTTACTGGGAACTCAGACAGCTCGATCACGTTGATCGTCCGCGACTGTCCAAAATTTCAAACATCACACTAAGCCGAACAAGCACGACGATCCTTGACCGACCAGCTTGAAATTTCAATCTGTTGGAAATCTGATCAACCCGATTTAAGCAATCGATGATAATTGAGGTTATGTATAAGTTACTTTGTTAAATAAGTGTTTATTTCACGCTTCTATAGTAATCTTGGAATTTTTCGTCACTCCATAACTGAGGGCATAAAATAAAATATTCTCCCTTTTTACAAAACCACGTACTACGAGTTAATTTTGCTTTCTTGTGTAACATGTATATTACTAGAACCTCTTCCATTAATCGATTACAATCAATCATTTTGTTAAACAATTTCTTAATAAAAAGCAAAGCAAACAATAACCGACATTGCCTACTCTTTTAATAAATTGAGGTTACATTTAAGCTTCAAAAAATACGTGACATTGTTATGATGTTTAATGATTCTGTGTAAGGTTCCTATTTCAAAAACGGTCGATAAAGAATATAGTCCATCATGGTTGATCATACAATTTGTTCTGTCCGAGTTCTCCCTTAAACACCCAGTATTTGAAAATCACTTTTCTTAGCAACGCATACAATTGATGATGTTCATGGTTTGTACTACCTTTGACAGGTATTATTTTCTACTAGTATCATTTAAATGCTAAGCAGGCTGTGGTGATTACACAAACACAAATTTTAATGTGGGACAGTGGGACCAATCTATACAAATAAAAAATGATGTAAGAACAAACCTTCTTGATGTTAAAATGATCATACTTCATTCTTAAACTCCCCACACCATGACCTGTATGTTTGTTGGTTAAAATAAAACACAATTTTTAAAAATGTATGTTTTATTTAATATTCTTTTGGTACAATATATTATTACAGACTTTTGTTACTTTCAGCACTAAGACAATTGTTGTCCTCTGAATCACGTTCAATCAAGGAACAGTTAGGAGTAGTCTTCATGTTTTTGAGATCGATACAGTTCTGGAATAGTACAGAACATGTTTATAAACTTTTAATAATGTTTTAGACTATACATATTATTTACTCTACTTTTTAAAGCAAGGTTTCAATTTCTTTTTTATATCCAATAAATTCTACATTTTCGAAATGGTAAAATAGAAATATTTAAAAACTTAAATAAAGCATAAGCTGCCACCTCTAAAGAAAATTTAATTCTGTTTTTCAAAAATTATGATTTATCATATATGCATCAAAAATCCCAATTAATAAATTACTTTATAGCCATATTATCTTGCTAGTGAAAGTAAAAAACATGACAAAAAACGTATGTATATACCTTTTACTGTCATAAAAATACCATTTTTTGTTTTGAATTTTATTTTTACATAGAAACAACTGACTTTTTACATTACCAAAAAGTTTTATTTTCACCTTTTTTTTTAATAATATAGGCAACATCTGACATAATTATTGTCAATTTTTACAAAACAATTGAATCGTAATTGAATTCATTTAAACCATCTAGGTGTTGACATTCAAAAATTACTAAAACTGAGAGCAGGTATTATAACCACAACCTCCTATTCTAATAAGGGCAAAATGTCTGAACATAGGTAGCTTATTAAAATTGTCAGAAACCAATGATTCTATGCCTGTTTCATTCATGTTTTGGTAAACTAAAAATCTCAAAGAAGTTTTAAGATATGGAAGGAGTATACAACTGTTGGGTATGTTACCATATATATCACACAAACGTTTATCAACAATTTTTACTGTATGTATTTTAAGTTTACTGTCCTTGTCGTAGCCACACATTTGCGTATTTATGAAAATTATAAGATTATTGCTAGTCTATATGGCGCAACTTTAATATGACAATCTTAATTAAGAGTACATCATGTGGCCAGTGGCGTACCTACGGGTGGGGGCAGTGCCCCGCCTTTCTTCCTTTTAGCGGCTTCGGCGCCGTGCATTTTTTTGATATTTAATTTTTTAATTCACCCAAAATAAAAAATATAATTATTCTTATTATATAGTTAATTCTATAGGCGTGATAAAAATCAAAATGGCACAGTGAGCGAGATCTTTATATTTCTTATAACAACTAAGCCCCCACATTGTATTTATTTTATTTTTTACCGCCCTAATAAATAATGTCTGCATTCAGTTTAAATATTCTTAAATAGTGGCGGTGTGGCTGCTTTAATTTTCTATACAAAGAAATGATTATCTAGAACCTGCCGATGCCGTCGCAGTGGTTGGCGTCGGCAGCGGTAACTTTTGTCCTTTGTCATCATATCGTCTTTCCCGGTAATATTTATAAAAAAGTACATTATTTATGACTTACGTCGCGGCGGCAAAGAACCCCTTTTATGTGCAACTTTATTTTTAAAAGATCCGCCGATCCGTCAACATGCAAACGCATTGTATAAAAAATTAATAAGAATAGAGCAGTGTTCTGTTTTTCATTTCGACAATTTGCAGTTTGATTTTGTAGAGTAAAGATTTGCTTATATTATGTTCCGTGCTTAAAACTTATTTTAAATTGTTTTAACTGAGCTAGAACTAGTATATTTAAAAAAACAAAAAAAATCGATGTTCTAGTGCAAAAAATAGACAAAAAACGCGGTACTAGAATTAGCCCAAACTAAAATTGTCGCCTGTCATTTTTTTCCTATAATATCTAAGGGTCCTAAGGCGCTTTCAAGACATATTGCCCTCTCCGCCTCCCAAAGCTAAAGCACTTAAAGCTCCTTGTGACTACTAACAAAAACCTTGTTGCGTCTAAGTTGAATTAAAATAGGCAACCTCACCTACCACATTCTTGGGAAACAATTGTATTAGTGTAATTAGCAAAACCTTGTCAACCTTTCTAATCAAGATATTTATTCATACAAAAAAACTTATTAAATAAAAATTCATTATTCACAATAAAAGGTAAGGCGTATGCGTATGCTTATAGTGATGAAAAAATAATCAAATTCCATATACGATAATTATTACTGCACTTAAAACTCTATTAAATATAAATGGCAAAGACTTTGACTTGATTAAATTAGCTCATCAAAGTGTTAATCTAAGCTTTTACTATAACAATGCCGATTTCTATATGTACCACGGTATCCAATAAATTAAAATTTCAATATCTTTCAAATTTGATTGTACTGCCTACTGCGACGTTTAAATCATCTTCGAAGGATGATGGGTCAATATGATGTTTTGTATTACGTTACTTGTGGTTAATCCAATAGACAAGTGTATTTAAAAGAACACTCTGTAAAAAGATACGCTCGCTCCCTTCATAGGTGAGTTTGGAGAGGAAGAAATCACCATGGTAGAAGGGTAGAAAATTGCTAGAATCCTGTATGGAAAACGAATTGATAATCACAAATACTAAATTTAAACACAATTCATAAATATATGAGAGTACTAAAAAGTAGAGATGAAAAATCCATTATAGATTATAATTTCGAACACAATAATGAAAAGAATAAGAGATACTAGAGTAAAACATGGTTCTGAGATTTAGTAGTAACACAAGAGGTTAATGTTGGTAGAAAGAAAACTAAAAGCAAACCAGTACATAATATTAAAACATAAACTAAGAAATAAGGAAAGGTACCCAAGAAACAGAGACTGTGTAGAAGAAAGGCTAAAAGTATATACACTCCGCGACAACTGATTAGCCTCAAAAAAAAGATCCAATTTACACAATTATTTTAGGTATAAAAGCAAGTATAGTATTTTTATAAAACAAAGTAGGCTTAGATAACAAGTGCATATGATGTAATTGTCAGTTCTGACGCAGTATAATTTGAGTTACAAGTTTTACTGTCACAAGAAGGTTACTCTAATAGAAACATTGCTGGTAGAATTTATAGAAGTTCGTGAGTTGTGAATAATTTTGTACGAAATATGGAAAACTACGGAAAAAATTACAGAGGCGGCATTCAAACTGCAACTACCGAGAGAGAAAGAAGAAATATTCTATATATATTTTTTTTTTTTTTGAGGCTAATTAGTTGTCGCGGTGTGTATATTGAAGTGATATCTGTTTTGGGAGATTTTGATGAAGGATGCTGTTATCTTTAATTTGTTGATAAAGGTTATTTTCTAAAGATTATTAATGCAGATTATATTATAAAAGTTGTAATATAATTGTTATGTTATCTGAATTGATAACACACACTTTTAAATTAAACTTATTTTGAAAAGTAAATGTTCTGTAAATTAAATGCATGTGTGTGTTTGACATATGTGTGGGTGTGTATGCGAACATAAAATAAAATATTCAGACAACTCAATATCTGAAATAATTCCTGTAAAATCAATAAACACAACAAACAGCTGTAAATCAAAATACCTGAACATTAATTCAAAATCAAAATAAATTCAATAGTTATTTACGCGAGTTCTAGCTGTTAGAATTGTTTTGAAAAATTACATTATTTTAAAGATTGAAGCCGTTTTAATTTTGGAAGAAGAAAAAAAAATAACAAATAATTTTAGATTTATAACTTTTACAAAAATTTACATTGAATTCAATAAAGAAATATCAAATTAAAATTCAAATTTCATTTCAAATTAAATTAACCTAAAGAAATAACACTTATCTTAATTCTTCAACATTTTCCGGGTTTGTTCTTGTATAAAATACGATCTAGGCAACATCGCATTGAAGGACTCCAACGTAGTTGACCTCGTGCTCCGCTAACCGTTGATCCACGTTGTTACAGTTATTAAATAACTGATTTTTCACAGGTAAATCTCTATTTATTTATTACTTTTCACTTTTAATCACTTTATTGTTTATATTATTTACTTTGCTTTGATTTTTATTTAATTCACTTAATTTGTTTCAGGCTTATTGTTTGAGTTAAAATTATAACCTCAAAATCGTCGTCGGAAATGAAACAATTTATTTCAACTTAACAATCGTTAAAAGATTTGTATTTATGAAGAAAATATTGTTAACATATAACAATTGGTTAAACAAACTCTGTTTAAACTCATTTGATGTTCACAAAACGTAAGTATTATTCTTTTATGCACACTTAATTAAAATTTGTTACATTTGCTTTTATTTCATTACTTTGTTTAATTTATTTATTATTTATTATTGTTATTCTTTGGGTTCACTTTAGAAACGGATAATCTTATTTATTTTTACATTATTTAATCACTTATAAATACATAACTTTTCATTGACGTTTATTTTCATCGTTGATTTTCAACTATTAAAAAAAATAATTGAGAGTGCCAAGACGTCATTTATTAAAATCGATATTTCTGGAGCGACAAAATATACGTCCTCCTGCTTTGGAAACTAAATAGACACTGAAGACATCTTGTTTTAAAGTTAACCAATAGAATTCGAGTATTTTTAAAACTTATAAGTCAAATTTAATATAAACAAAACTATTTAAAATCCTAAACTTAATCAAATCTAATATTGAATAAATAACAAATAATCATTTTACTTAAAACTAATTTTACTGTACAATATTTAAATAATTAAACTAATTTAAAATTTCAAATTTATGAAATTAAAATTTCCCAGAATTCTTGACTTAACTTCTAATTAATGAATTTTCAAAATTATTCCTAATTAAAATAAAAACTATACCAAATTACTAAATACAAAATAAGAAAAATAATTTTATTCTTGTTGAATTTTATAAATTTGTCTAATTTGGCTTTAATTCATGCCCAAAAATTCTGACATTTGTCAAAATTACATATTGTGACTATTTTTATATTATTCACTTTCTGTCTTTAAAATATTAATATTCTTAAGCTCTATATGCTTTTACAACTTCCTATCATGTTTTTTTTATCAGTCTGAATTTGTTTAATTAGTGAAAAACACTATTAAAAATTAACTTAGTACACATGTACTTAAGAATAACTTATTTTGTTAAAATTAAGCAATTAATTTAACTTTATTTGTCATTTTCAGCATGGTAAATGAATTCCTATGTTATCAAGAACTAATACATCCTGGAACATTTGCATCGTAACATGAAATGAATGAAAAATTTGGATATCGTAAACTGTATCCTTTAATCGTCAATCTTTAATATGATTTTTAAGACATATTTGTTGTGTATATTTGCTTTACAGTACTTTTATCTGAATTTATAAATTATAACAAACTTCTAAAATGACTTATAACTATGAAAATTATCTCAATATTTAACTTTATGTAATTTGTAAGTGTAAAATTTGTATAACGGAACTGTCAAAATTTGTGTAAATTGTATTTGTGTTAATTGTGTGAATAAATTGATATTGTTTATGATGTTTGATGTCTAAAATACACAACAATAATTTTAAGTAGCTAGATAAAATTTAAGTTGTTAATGTAAATAATTTATTGTTAAAATTTCCTATTGTTAGATTTTAATTAGCTAAAATTAGTCGTTATAAAAATATTGTAAATATAGTTGTTATGGTTCAAAACATTTTTATAAAAAAATCCGGAGTACGAGAAAAGAAATTGATAAATAAGAGATATTTTTGCTTTTGAAAGAGCAAGACGTAAATAAATTTGCTCTTCAAAAATATTAAATATCGAGAAGATATTTAACTTGAAATAAGTTAAAAGATAATTAAAATCAATTACAAATACGATAAACAATTAAAATAGTTAAAGATAATAAAATAATTTTAAACTGGAAATGAAAACAATTTGAATTAGAAGAAGAGACAATTTGGACTGCAAGTGGACGCAATTTGGATTGACAGTAAAGACAATTTGGATTAATTTTGGAATTTTGATAATATTGAAAAATAAGTGGAATTTGAAAATAATTTTGGAACTTTTGTATTGTGAGTGCGAAATTTATAATTTTAAGATACGTTTGAAAATTAAAAATAAATCTGCATTAAAAAAAATTTGAATGAAAATTTATTTGTCAAATTAATATATAAATACAATAACGAACCTTCGCAACGACCTGTTAAAGATAAGAGAATCTGTAATTAAAATTAATTAAAGGGCAAAGTATAAATTAAATATTTTTGACTTGTAGAATCAATTCATGAACTTATAAATAAATCAAAAAGCATAAGGTCGGTACAATATATTGTAGAAAGAATAACGAATTGGATGTACGAACCTTGTGGGAAATATATAAAATCAGTATGATGGGAAGTGAGATGGAAACGTGTGGACAGAGGACGTAAAGAAAGCCATAAAAGTAAAAAAGGAAGCCCAGAAAAAATACTTAAAGGACCAATCACCAGAAAGTTATGAAGTGTACAAAGTTTGCAGGAAAAATTCCAAAGATAGTGTGCTCAAAGCCAAGAGAAAAACCTGGGATAATTTTAGCCTGAAAATGGAAGAGAAGTTTATCGGTAATCAGCAGTGGCGACTGGTGCTAAAGGGCACAAGGGCACGTGCCCTCCCTACACTCGAGAGAAAGAAAGCTTTTTTTAAATAATACTTCTCACTTCTAACTTTTTTTTTAACACAAGTAACACAACAATCTATTATTATACGTATAATATCAACATTATAGTCCATTGCCGCGTCGCCTGCCGAAGCGAAGAGTTATAAAAACTTTCTTCCGGTAACAAGTTAAAAGTATATCTATCTTTGGTGACCATCGCGCAACCGCGGTGGATAATATGCAGTAAAATTTGTCGATTATCGATCAGCTTTAGGGCACATTGAATCGTGTCCCCTGAAACATTCACGTTAGTTCAACAGTGGAACTCATGCGCGTAAGAATTGTTTATGTGTTTGCGTTTTGAGGTTACGAAGATTTAGTGGGAATCGCATTCTGTTTGGTTTTTGGGTTAATTTGTTGTTTTTATTTTGATTTCGTGGTTTGTTCGTTATTGGTGATTGTTGTTTATTTGTTGTCTACTGCTGTTTACTCTTTATAGACATGGATATCGAAGTAAATTCGGTACAAAATTTGTTGCAAAACAATAGTTTGCCGTACCAAGACAAACTTTTAATTAAAGAAAAAGATAGGCCTACTCCTGATCTGCAAATCGGTTATACTTCAAAGACGAAATCGCGAAGTTTTAACAGAGTGTTTAATAAAAACCTTTATGACAAATATGACTGGACGTGTGGTGTAATGAGTTCTTCAGACAATCCAGGTATTTGTGTAGGCTTAATTAACGTGGCTGCGGAATTAGACTCTGCCCTTGAAATACATTTGAAAGACGCGAAAGGGTTTAAAGGCACCTCCAAAACTATCCAAAATGAATTGTTGGGTGCAATGTTCGAAGTTTATAAAACTGAATTAATAAAACAAATAAAGTCTGCAAACTCTATTGCTTTGGAAGCGGACGACAAAATTATTTGATTCCAAAAACTTTAAAATGTATGGACAGGCATTCCCTTAAACTCTTTTTGGCGCAACCGTGAATTCTTATCCTATGTTCGATAGTGTAAAATTAAAAACTGGACTTAGAGCAATTTATGAACGAGACGATATGTGTAGCGTAGGTGGTGTTTTGTCACTTTTGGTGTTTATTGCTGATAATAATCTCACAAGAGTGTTTTTAGAAACTATTAAATTAGTTGACATTATTTGTATAACACCGATGTCTACGACTGAATGTGAAAGATGTTTTCCACTTTAAAGCGCATAAAAACATTCTTGAGAAGCACCATGTCTGAGGACAGGCTCAACGCATTGGCAGTGTTGTCGATTGACAAAAAGTTTATACAATCGATCCCCGATTTCGACAATAAAGTTATTGATGTATTCAGCAGTAAGAAGAACAGAAGGATGGACTTTCTATTTAAGTAGGAAGGTAAGTGTTTTTAGATAGGTAATGTTTCCAGCTCGGTTTTGATGTGCCCTCCCACTAAAAAAACTCCCGAGCCGCCACTGGTAATCAGAAATTTCTACAGAGTTGTAAGAAATATAACAACTTTACTATAGTTCAAAATTTTTCTTTAAACCACAGCTTTGAGTTTGATTTAGTTCAATTTGAAAATTTGATAGGTTCAGAAAGCCCTAAAATTAGCACATATGTAACATGGTGTCCCATTTAAATAAGGACAATCTGGTTTTTTTATTTACTTGAACTGCGATTGATTTTTTTTTTATATTCACGTTAAATAAAACAGAGAACAAATAAGGTTGCCTTAGCATAATTTTAGAAAACAGCCTACACTTTGACATACATTAAAGAATTTATTTCACTAACAAATATACTCTATTCATAGTCATTATTGCTGTAGAATCGACATTAATCATTCCACAAATTTTATGAATACTATTTAGTGACATTTCTAGTAACCTTCAGTCAATTTGTCTATTAGTTAAAAGATGCATTGGTCACAGTATACATAACATTCAGTAAGGACAGCTGCTGTCGGCGCCTTTGAAGTTGATAGTGCAAGTTTTACAACCAATATGGCCGTCTTGACGGGCCTTCACTACATTGTGTACAGATGTCGCCAAACGAAAACGGCGCGAATTTAAAAACCACACAATTTTTGCGAAATGTTATCATTTAAATATTCCTAAGATTAAACGTTCAGTTTTGTCGGTTAATTAAGCACCATCATTTAATGGCCGTTTGCACCGCTTGTACTTAAAATTTTAGCCTTAGTTATATTAGAAAATTTGGTTAGATATCATTTTGTTACTATGGAAATGTATAATTTAAGTAGGACTTAAATTTTAACTAAAAACTGTGCAAATAACGATAAAGCTTACATTTACAATTTACCATTTATCAATAAATTATATCACTCATCTTCTATGATAAAAAAAATACATGCAGAGAAATGAATTATTCGATCAAATAATGCTTCTTAAAGCAAACGAATCTGAGGAAAGGTATAAATAAAATGAAAGGGTGAATTGATGTGCAATAAAAAGTGGAAAAGTATACAGTAGTATAGGGTGTAAACGAAACCAGGAACACCCCCCTTTTTTCTACAAGTTTTAAGTTAATGAAATGAAATTTTGGGATGTTGAATTATTGGTAAAAACGCATTATACGATGTATAAATCACTGAACTAGCGCTTCCGGTTTAACCGGAAGTGACATCAACTTCAGATTTTTAAATAGCACCCTGTATATTTTTTAACAGATTCTTGTACTATTCGAAATTCTCTTTTCAATGGTTTTTTCAAATTTAAAATTGGTAAATAAGTGGCGTAGAAAATTGCAATTGTTTCTCTGCAGGGAGATGGCCATGAAATCAATGTTCAAGTTAGCAATATTTAACAAGTGGGCATTCAAAATTATTGTAAACATGTTTTAGTACAATTGTGGTAAAAAATCGAAAGTAGTTTAGACCAATAGTCCCAATATTTTTAAATTTTAATGAAAAATTCCAAAAAAAACAAACTTTCGTATGAAATAGCTGGCGATAACTCCATTTTTTTAAATGGGACCTACCAATATTTTTTGTTTTTTCTTAAAGAGTTTTTAATTGCTTTTCTAATGACATATGTAAATCATATTTTTACTCACAAAAATTCCAATGAAACGGAAAATAAAATATTAAGTGACTTTTTAGCTCTTAGTGATACCTACAAATTTAGTTATCCATGGCATAATTTCAATTGTTTTAACTGTTGTTTTTGTTTAATTAATTGTCAAACAGTGAAATTATTGTAATTTATGGCGAATGCAGAAAAAACGCAGTTGCTGCTTCTGTTTTACATGCAGAACGATTTCCTGATAGGCGTCATCCTCCCAGAATCTACTTTAGTAGAGTTGAACAAGAGTTTAGAACAGAACCAGAAAATGAAGAGGCGAATTTTATAGTAAGTGAAGAAGTAAATCCGACCTTCTCAACGATACAAATTGGTATTCAATGTGGAGTTAGTCACCAAACAATTTGGAAAATTTTGAAGAAATACCGATTTCATGCATTTAAATACCAATTACATCAGCATTTATACGCCAATGACTACATACGACGGGAAAATTATTGCAATGGGTTATTACAAAATCATGTAGCTAACAATACATTTCATCTTAACATTTTATTCTCCGACGAATCACGTTTTACCAACAATGGCATATTTAACCGACCGAAATAATAAAAGATATTGGTCTAGAGAAAATCCAAAACTTCTGAGAGTGGGAAATTTTCAGGAAAGATTTGGCTTTAATGTGTGGATCGGAATATTAAATAATCGTATTATTGGACCCATATTTTTTGATGATTCATTAACTGGCCAACGATATCTACAATTTTTAAGAAATGAAATAGAAGAGATTTTGGAAGAATTGCCATTGAGAAGCTTACCTTTAATTTATTTTCAACAAGATGGAGCCCCTCCACACAATGCAAGACGGGTGTATGAATACTTAAATCATAGATTTAATGACCATTGGATTGCTACAAATGGACCTGTTCGATGGCCGGCAAGATCACCGGACCTCACACCGATTGATTTTTTTTTTGTGGGGACACATTAAAAATATTGTATATCGCACGCCACCTACAACAATTATTGATGACTTGCGAAATAGGGTGAGGATAGCGATTAATAGTATAACCCCCAACCAGCTAAATCGTATTAGTCAAGAAGTTATAAGAAGGGCACAGATTTGTAGAGACAATAACGGACAGCATTTTGACACATTTTCTGTGATTGTAATATTAAATTTAAATAATTTTATACATATTTTTGTTGTTATTGTTTGTGTTACGTTGATAATAACTTTGTTAAATTAGAATCATTTTCTAGAAATTTTAAATTTTTGTTATAATAAAATGAAAACGAATTTTTATTGGAATTTTTGTAGTAAAAATATAATTTACATGTCATTAGAAAAGCAATTAAAAACTCTTTAAGAAAAAACAAAAAATATTGGTAGGTCCCACTTAAAAAAAAGGAGTTAGGTATGGACAGCTATTTCATACGAAAGTTTTTTTTTTTTTGAATTTTTCATTAAAATTTAAAAATATTGGGACTATTGGTCTAAACTACTTTAGATTTTTTACCACAATTGTACTAAAACATGTTTACAATAATTTTGAATGCCCACTTGTTAAATATTGCTAACTTGAACATTGATTTCATGGCCATCTCCCTGCAGAGAAACAATTGCAATTTTCTACGCCATTTATTTACCAATTTTAAATTTGAAAAAACCATTGAAACGAGAATTTCGAATAGTACAAGAATCTGTTAAAAAATATACAGGGTGCTATTTAAAAATTTGAAGTTGATGTCACTTCCGGTTAAACCGGAAGCGCTAGTTCAGTGATTTATACATCGTATAATGCGTTTTTACCAATAATTCAACATCCCAAAATTTCATTTCATTAACTTAAAACTTGTGGAAAAAAAGGGGGGTGTTCCTGGTTTCGTTTACACCCTGTATATACATATGTAAACAAATCTGACGTTTACGATAAAATGATAGGTTAGTTGTAAAGCTTTTGAAGTTTTAAACACGTGTTGATTAGAAGCGATTATAGCGCCTCTAGTGGACTATTCCGAAAGTCCCCCCAACAGATTGACATGCGCATACAAAATTGGCTTCGTCAAAAGCCCGAGCTGTCCTTACTGAATGTTATGTATAATATGCATTGGTTTCCAAATAAAATATGTGACAATTTCTGGTAGCTATGTATTAACCCTTGAGAATTTGAATTTGTGATTACACTACTTAAATATAGATGGGAGCAGCTACGCTTCCATGTATTCTCTAGTTAGGTAGGCATCTACTTATATACCAAATTTGATCATTTTTTGTAAACGTATACAGGGTGAATGAGACCACCCGTATCAGTATTTTTTTTAAAGAACGGTGAGTCGTAGAGAGTTGGGATAAAAAATTTATTATAAAAGTCATACTAAAGAATCGAATGGTGATATTATTATTTCTCGAAAAAGTCAGCATCACGAGTAGTTTTGTCCACAATGTCCAGAACTCCAAAATTTTAAATGGCACCATAAGTCGAAAAACGTATTGTTGAAAAGAACGTTAAAAAAGAAGAAATTTTTGTAGGAAAACTTATTTTAATACTACCACCCCTTTTGAGTAATATTCGATTCAAGTTATTAAATTTGAAATTCGTTGTTTTCTTAAAAGAGTTGCAAGAGTGTATATCTACAGTTCCTTACCTTAAATATTGTTAAACTAAAACATTAGCATGAAAAAACAAGAGAGGTCAGTCTTGACCCTGCCTGCCATACTTTAAGTGTGTGGTATGTAAGCCATACTACTTAAGGGTTAATAAATATTAACAAAATTTCCAACATAAACAAACTTAAAGTAATGCTCTCAATAAAGCTGTACAACAAAACAATTGAACCGAGCTAAACTATCCCTAAAACACCACACAACCCAAGATTTTCGTATTTACCAATAACATTCTTCAGTTACCAACAATCATCAATTGCCCACCCACAATGCAGTCTTCTTTAAGTTGGTTATTTCAATTGTTTAAACAAACAATTTTATCAATTGTTTTGTTTTAAAAATTTTAGGACAAATGAATGAAATATAAAACCATCAAGTCAATTCAAAAACAAATCCTTGAACAACTATCGCAGGTGCCAATTTGTAAAATTCATATAAAGTTCATTAAAAGAAAAGTTTGCAAAATCCAACACCATATCGTCCACAATATGGTATAACTAACGGGGAAAAAATGTAGCACTACCTACTATTTAAGAATTGTCGATTGAATAAACAAACCAACACCAAACACTCATATATACTTACACAACTCGCCATTTTTCCGAACTTTAATTAACTGGATCGGTTTGGCATTTAAAGTTTATTGTATTAATCTCTCACTTCTGAAAATAGAGTAAATAAATAATTGGAAAACTAAATAGTGTTGACTAGTTATGTGTACCTTCCATATTCAAACAAAGGTTGTTTATCTGATGTGACATTTTCAACTAACGCCTTGGGACAGGATTGGAGCCTATTTTCAAAAATAGCACAGTTTAACTGAAAATATTTTATGCATTGTTGATAGTACTGCTTATGTGTAAAAATGTAGAAATTTTACAAATATCTACAGAAATGGCAATTTGTTGACAGTTGTAAAAGAGGTTTAAATTTATAGCGTTTGCTTTGATTATTTATACGATATTTAATGTCATATTACAATCCTAATTAATAGTATTTAAACTTTAACAACCTGTAAATATTATTTAATTCGATTTTTTGCAAGGTCGTTTAATAAAAAGAATAAATAATTAATTAACTTGTTTACATAACTAAATTTTAAAGACAATATACAAAGTAATTTAATAACTTAAAATGAAAGAGTTTCTATGTTACTTATTGTGGTCTAAATTGTCGGTCATATTTGACAAGCATACTTGTTATTTGAAGGCAGGGGCGTATCCAGGAAAAAATTCTGGGGGGGGCACACATAGCCAAAGACTGAAGGGTAATTTTTGCTTGTTTTATTAATAAGTAGTAGTTTTACAAAAAAAAATAACATAGGATGTATATTACGAAAAAAAGAAAAACAGTATTACATTTTTAATTTATAATGCAAAATTAAATTAGAATAAATAAAAATTAAATGTTTATATTTAGTCGTCTTTTAACTTTAGACATTTCATTTAATACCTCCTCGGGGGAAACTGTAATATCAGGATGGATATTTAATAGTGCTAGACCGTTAAGACGATTAGAACCTGTCGTACTTCTTAAATAAGTTAGGAGCCTACGGAGGGTAGAGAAGGACCTTTCGTTTGTGCAACTTGTCACTGGAAGAGTAGCAAAAATTTGTAAAAGTTTCTTGATATTCTTCTCGAGAATCCCGATCGCCCAATCCGTGCGGCAGACCTTCTATTGGCTCTGGGGGGGCACGTGCCCGAGTGCCCTCCCCCCCTGGATACGCCCCTGTTTGAAGGTCACTAAACAATCTTAGAAACAGTAAAACATAGTATTGTTAATTAAGGCAAAAAAATGATCTTTAAATGGCCCTAATGTTCTACTGTTTTCCAGAAATTATTCATGATTTGCCAAAAACTAAAATTTAAAATTAATTTTTTTGTTTAATAGTATAAATAATATTTGTCCACGAGTAGTCAATAATCTGTCAATTATTCATGTGTTTGGTCAAACATAATGATCCATTATGCACTGCCAGCAGTGAATAATCATTATTCACGGTGTCATGGTAACATCATTGTCTATGGTGTATAATGAAGGAAATAGGTTATGTTTCTAATCCTACCACTTCATTTAACATAGTCCTACCACGTGCTTTTAGTAGTGTTGTTATTTAAATTTTAATTAAAAATTCTTCGTATTTGTGTTCGTGGACAAAGTATAGTATACGACTCGCTATAATGGCTACTATTACCTCGGATAATTGCAAAACTCGCTCGCTCGTGTTGCAAACATTATCCTCGGTAATAATAGCATTCATTATAGCGTCGTGTATAATATACTATTATGATTGCCTTTTATTACTCTTTGAGAAACAGGTCGAACTTACAGTTTTTTTGCAACAATAATTCAGTTAACTCCACTAAAAAGCTTATTTTCTCGTTTTTAATAATGTTGCTTGGCATACTTCAGATTTATACAAAACAACTGAATAAACAGAAAATCAAACTTATTTAATAAGGGTATAATGAAGTTTTAAAGAACGACAATCAGTAGGTAATCGGTTAAATTGCTGATTATGTAATTCAAATTCAATCTTTTCTTCTAATGAATCCTAATTTTATAACATACCAAAAGTTGGTTATTCAATTGTTTTACCAAAACTCGACATTTACAGAGTGTACCTATATGAAAACAGACTCAACCTTTTTTTCTTATTATTTTTTTTAAGTTAAAAACTGAAATTTATAGGACTGAATTAAGATGAAAAATGTGGGTTTTGGAACCAAAAACAATTTAGTAGTACCTAGAAGTCTTCGAATTCACAATTTAGAAACACTTCCGGTTTTTGCCGGAAATTGCCTCGCCTTTCGATTTTTAAATAGAACACCCTATATGTTTTTACATTTACTAAAACTAAAGAAAGAAAATTTCAAGCAACGCAAAATAAAATTGAAAGAAGTATTCTAAATTTGAAGCTCAAAGACAGTGAAAATATAAACAACTGAAATGGAACTGAGCAGGCCATATTGTCAGAATTAATAATGACAGATGGTACAGACTAGTAGAAAATGAATACCAAGACAAGATATGAGGATAACCAGTCAAACGATGGATGGAAAAAATAATTACTCGAGCAGGATGGAATTGGAAAACTACAGCGCAAAACTGAACGACATGGAAAAAAGTGGGATATAAAGTACGTCTAGCGAATATACAACCATAGCGCTTAAAATTCCTATGCAGTAGATGCAGGTGCGACGTGACTGACTCATTAATCTGAAATATGGACTGCGCCGCTTTTCGTTTCCACCACTGCGTTGCGTGAATTTTATATTGTAATTATTTATCGTAAACAAAGGGAATGTGTTGTAATTCTTTTAATTATATACATAGTTTGACGGTACAATAACGCTATTAAATAATACGTACTTTTCTTGACTGTGTCCTTTATTTTTTTCTTAATTTGATAAGAGTGGGTACATTTGAATTTTTAAAATATGAAAAATTAATCATATTAAAAACTGTTTAAGCGTTCGGTAGGTATAACAAACAACTTTTGGTATCTGCGCCAGTTTAAGACCGTGGTGGATTTAATATGAACCGGTAAAACAAGTTTCAAATACGACAACCCGGTGATGCTCTGTCTGCGTTGAAGAAATCAGCCAAACAGAGATAGCATCGCGAACACTCTTAAATATATAAGCGTTCATTTTACGGCGACTAAACCAATAATGCAGAAGAGGATGCCACTAGTTTGACATCGCTTCGCTTAACTAGCAGCGCTAACGACCCGGAGCTGTATATTCGCTAGACATACTATACAAGCTTACATCGATTAATCAATCAAACTTGTAAACATAAACAATAAAGTAAAACCAAAGGACTGGCAAAAGCAGTGAAAAACAAAAACTGAGGGAATTGGACTGCTTTTGACAGCTATTTTATTTTTTATTGTTTCCTTTTTTCAGAGCCTTGAACAAATTTCCTTCAGTTGTATGATAAAGCACACTATTTTTTTATTTTTAAGTTCTGTACACAAGTTCTTGGATGGATTTTCAAAATTTTAGCATCGTTTGATTGGTAAAAATATGATCTATTTAATTAACTAGGTCAGCCACTATTGTTCCATTTAAGAAATTCCCTTACAGTCAAAAAACTAATTACAAAAACTTTGAATGCCAGTATTTCGTACTGTACACACCCTACAGCAACGACATAATTTTTATTTAATTATAGGAATCAATAAGAATAAGAATAATTATTGTGGGTCATGGCATCTTTAATGGAAAAATCTTTTTTTAATTTGTTTAGTTTCTCAAAAAATCGATAAAGTTAGATAATCAGATTCAGATAGCCATCAGTGTATCGCATACGCGGATGATATCTCGCTGATAACAAAAACAAAAAATAAACTTATAAGCATTTTTAAAACAATAGAAAAAGTGGCAAAATCCAAGGGCCTCGAAATCAATGAAGCTAAGACAAAGTACATGATACTGAAATCTGGGAAAGTAAAGTAAGTGGATAGCGACAGATTACAGGTGAAGACAAATGGCAAAGAATACAAATTTGTAAGAGTGGGCAATTTTGCGTACTTAGGTGTGGTGATGAGAAGTAACAACGATACAAGTACAGAAATGAATAAGATTGGCAAAGGGAAGTAAAAGTAAGAATGTATAGATCCGTGATAAGGCACAGTGATATATGCGTGTGAGATATGGATACTAAACAACAGTGGCTATATGAAAATGGGGGTGTGGGAACGAAAAATATTGAGGAGAATGTATGGAGGTGTATAGGTTTGAGAAACTTGGCAAAGAAGTAGTAATCAAGGGATTATGGAGCTATATGGAGGGCCATCAATCATAAGTATAGCCAAGGTACAGAGACTGAGATGGTTGGATCATATAACGCGGCTGCAGGATGGAAGGGCAATAAAAACGATATGGGGACGTCGCAAAGAAGCGAACAGAACGCCCAAATAACAGATAGTTAGACGCAGTCAAGCAGGATATGAAACAACTAGGAAAGAAAAATGGGGGGAAAAAGAATTAGGAAAGCCATGGGCCAACTGGGTATGTAGAGTTACTTTATACAGGGAATTTTTCTTTTTAGTATACATATGCCCTATGTATACTTTTAGAATAAACGCAATATGTAGGGAACCAACTATACACTATAAACGTCACGTCACGTGGTGCGTAAAGGTTATGTTTCATGTTTGTAAATAAAAATAAATCAAAATTAATGGAATATCAAAATAATTTTAATTCAACGATTATTCTAAAACATAAAATATCAACAATACGAAACAGAAAGGAAAATAAAAACAGCAACACTTAAAGACTAATTTTTTGACATTAACTTAATTTGATGATTTTTGCCACAGCATGCTAATTTTTAAAATCATCAAATTAAGTTAATGTCAAAAAGTTAGACTTTAACGGCTCTTTAACTGTTGCTGTTTTTATTTTCCTTTCTGTTTTGTATTGTTGATATTTTATGTTTTAGAATAATCGTTGAATTAACATTATTTTGATATTCCACTAACTTTGATTTATTTTTTATTTACAAACATGAAACATAACCTTTACGCACCACGTGACGTGACCTTTATAGTGTATAGTTGGTTGCCTACATATTGCGTTTATTCTAAAAGTATACATAGCGCATATGTATACTAAAAAGAAAATTTCCCTGTATATGAGTATATACAGCGTGTTCACGGATATGGTTTGCGATAGGTATAATGAAGCAAAAATGTATGAAAAATGTTTATAGCTTTTGTAGTCTAGGTCTGCTTGGTTTATAATGAAAGTTTACCACATCGTCAACTGGAATTAATAAGTTGTCACCTATACGGCCATCCCATTCCATTTATTTTATATGTTACAATTCATACCTAAAACTTTACAGTTAGTACTCTATTTGGCGTCCTCTAATGGGTTTTACCTTAATTAAATTAAACTGCCAGCTATATATTTTAGTTTGCTACATCGGTTTGCATTTATAGGTTAGATTTTTATAAACATCTGTACAAGATTAAAATACTTTTAAGATGAACAAATATGACTATAGTTTTAAAACTTTACTACTAAGTGGTTTTGAAGTTCGTGGGGTTTTCTTTATAGTGTCCCACTGGAAAGTTTAAAACTATGATGCCACACTCAGTTAATAGATTTAAAACATTTATAGTTAAGGAATGAAAAGTATCAGCAGTTAATGTTCGATGGAAAAAGTATCCGGCTGGCATGGTGTAACGTGTTGACAGCTCTTGTTTAACAGAACAAAACAACTTATTGGCTATTTTCAGTTTTTCACCAACAGTTGCACAATGACAGTCATCAAGGCCATAAATAAAATCCTCGGATCTGCTGTAATCTATAATGCATCTTTTCCTTAATGGACATGTCGTCAACAATTAAAGAACAAATCCTTTGCACTGGAACTGTTAATTTTGCAATTTCACTAACTAACCTTTGTTTGCAAAGTTCGTTTGAACCTTTGTGTTTACCTGTTTACTAAGATATCTCAATATCGCAGTTTTTGATGGCAATTTATTTAAATGGTTACGACAATATTCATAGCTCTTGGGTGAAGCAAGTCGCCACACAGTAGGTACAAAGACGAATTGATGTTTCAGACCATCGAGGAACCTTTTTTTCGTAGTTCTCTGTAAGATCAATAATTAAAAATAAAGCTTTTTCATCAGAATCTTCAGCATCTTCATATGTTTTGTTTAGTCGATTTAATTTACAAGACAGGGCCTTACTTTGCGTTCAAGGTCTTTAATTTTTGATAAATAATCCATATTTGTTTCATTTACTCTTACCAACTTTTGATTTAAGATTTTACACTAATACTGAAGTTTTACTATTTCGGTATCAGAAACTACATCAACTTGAATGCATTGTGAATTAGTCTGTACTCTGTGTGGTGGTGAAATTTGAAAATCAGAACTAGTAGCGGTATTCTACAATTTAAAACATGAAAGGTAGTGTGTTGCATTGTAGTTTTGTAAAATAAAGAACACAAATTAATTCTTATAAATCTAGATTGTATAGCTCCTTTGATTAAACAGCATCTTTTATTGCCGATACTGAAATTGTTTTCTAGGAAGTGGCTTTTGCATATTACCGTATATATTGGAATTTCCACATACGAAAAATTTTTTTCCCATTTTTACTTAAAAATTTTAATTTTTCACTTAAGCTCAGTAAAAATGTTAACAATAGTGAAAATTTACATCAAAATTTAAAATTTTAAGATACAGTCTTTATATATTTTGAATTTTAAAAATTGTAGGAATTTTAAGATTCCTGTAAATCTAAATTTGATATTTTTTCCCAGAGGGCGTACCTCACGGTACGAATCTGTAAAATACCGTAATAGCAACTTGGATTATGATTGAAACGGCCGTATAAGTGACAACTTATTAATTCCAGTTGGCGATGGTTTACCAAACTACACTTGAAATGATATCCAGGTGGCGTAGTTTTTTTTTTTTTATTAAATCGTGTATTTACCAGATCAGCAAACGTTGTGTTATACATGGTAGGGTTAACATACAATTGTGTATCAATTAACAATTAAAATAACATTAAGAGGCTACAACTCTGACTAAATATATTGACCGGCAAAATTAACGCATAATCTAAAAAAACAGGATATTTTTCAATAAAATGTAGTACAATTTGTAGCTAGCTAAAAATTTCAATTAGAGGTTTCAAAAACATCTAAGTATCCATCTGTCAGTATTTTTTCTGTTACTGAAAAACAATCACGGGCTTGTTATACATAGTTAATTATTGCATCCTGTTTTTAATACTGTCTTATACAGTGTACGCGTTTCAGTATATTGGCGTTTTGATTTTTTACACTGAAAAGCTTCGACCTTCGACCGTTGAGTAAACTTTGCCATTTTTTGTCATTATTAGTTTCGGATTTTACTGTTCGCTTGATAATTATGCCAGTTTCAAGTCGTGATAATACAGTTAAAGCAACCACGTTGCTGGAAAAAGGAAGAAAAGTCAACAGTATGTTGCAATACGACTAGGAGTCCATTAGTCAACAATCTCGCGACTTCATAGACGTCTAAGAGAGACTGGTAGCGTAGGCAGAAGACGAGGACAGGGCCGCAAGCGGGCGACTTCGGCGGTAGATGACCATTTTTTTC
Source organism: Melanotus villosus (assembly GCA_963082815.1). Lineage (NCBI taxonomy): Eukaryota > Metazoa > Arthropoda > Insecta > Coleoptera > Elateridae > Melanotus > Melanotus villosus. The sequence goes on from OY720427.1 coordinate 20,148,759, forward strand.
AACTTAATTCTCTGCGCGACCGCACTCTGACGGCTTCAGAGCTTCAGAACAACCTTGAAACCACGCGAGGTGTACGAATAAGCGAAAGGACAATGAGGAGAAGGTTAGGAGAAGCAATCTCCACGCCAGACGTGCCGCGGTGTGCCCTGTTCTTTTGAGACGACATCGGACCGCTCGATTAGCTTTCGCCCGACAGTATGAGAACTGGGAAATAGCGGATTGGGAGAAAGTTCTTTTTACAGACGAGGGCCAATTTTCACTGAAAGCGTCGCGTCGTAACCAAACTCAGCTCTTTTTTCTATTTTCAACGATGTGTCACACGTCACACGTACGAAGTTTTTGAAGAAGAGCGGGAATAAAATACATTTTTTTTATCATAGCCTACTACGCGAATAAAGAAAAAATGTATTTTATTCCAACTCTTCTTCAAAAACTACGTACGTGTGATACATCGTTGAAAAGAGAAAAAAGAGCTGAGTTTAGTTACGACAAAATTCAATATGGCGTCCATATGAAAATCAAAAGTAGTTGTTCATAGAATAGAAACAAAGCGTCATAAATATAAACAAATGGTACCACCAGAGTCTCCGTAAAAAAGTGCCTTCACAATGTACAAGTCTTGAAACTAATAACTTAATACTTTCCGAGATATTTTGGAAAACAGAAAACTCCAAATTTCGGTTTTTCCAAGATATCTCGAAAACGGTCAAAGTTGGCTGTGATTTCTCAACGGATATGAAATGAGCATTAAAATTTCTAAAACTTTCCCTATTTAACCAACTTTGTAGCTTTTATAGTTTCCGAGATCCTAATGGTGGGGATTGAATTTGGGACACACTGTATAGTGGAAAAAAAAAACAGGGAAAAAATGAAGTGGTTTTTTTTTTGTAACAAGAAAAACTAGAAGTAAAATATTAGAATTTAAACCACTAATGCAAGAATTGCAAAATTAAGAATACAACAAAAAAGAACAAACATCACAATAATTAATATAAGGTTGGAATAAATTCGATAAAATCTTTATTGGGCAAGTAAAAAAATAATGCTCTGACACGTCGATTTTCTTTTTTAGATGCGCATTGTTTGGTATACGTATATTTTTTATTACGTCATCCCTGTTCGAGTTGTGACGTCATCATCAGTTTTTTTAAATGGCAACGCCCTCTTTTGATAGCACCATTTAAAAGAGCACATTTTTCTGGGTATAGACGCCAAATTTTGTGGTATGTTACATAACAATATTTTAGAAAAAAAAGTTTTAGAATTCATAACAATGTAATGAAATAACAATAGAAGAAATAATAAATACAACTAAAACCCATTAAATTAAATGTTAAAATTACATGTCCTTCACCTCTTGACAATATCCATCTGTTGGCCAAAGCGGTGTTTAGATAATCACGCACAATCCGTGAGTAATATAGTAGCGCGCCATCTTGTTGGTACAATATTGGTTCGTCCGGCATTTGGGGATTTTGATTATTTGGATATAGTGCTAGAAGTGCGGGAATTATCTTGTTTTGTAGCAAATTCAAATATTTTTCAGCATTTAATGCGCCGTCAATACCAAATGGCGCAACAATTGTGGTACTAATTTCTCGAAAATATTGTTACGTAACATACCATAAAATTTGGCGTATATACGCAAAAAAATGTGCTATTCTAAATGGTACTATGAAAAGAGGATGTTGCCACTTAAAAAAAACTGATGATGACGTCATAACTCGAACAGGGATGACGCAATAAAAAATATACGTATACCATAAAATGCGCATCTGAAAAAGAAAATCGACGTGTCCGAGCATTATTTTCTTACTTGCCCAATAAACATTTTATCGAATTTATTCCAACCTTTACGTGCTCACTGTATGTGCCCCAACTGAAACAAGCCAAATAAAAGATAAGGAAAAGTTTTATGAAGAACTGAATAAAATATTTGAAGATATACCAAAAAGTGATCTATTAGTTATATTAAGAGATTTTAATGGCCAAATAGGAAAAGAATAATACCTGGCAGATATCTGTGGAAAAAACACAATGCATGAGGCTAAAAATGATAAGGGGCATAGAATGTGTCAAATGGCAGAAGAAAAATGGACCTATACATAACTATATCATAACAACAAAATTTCAACACATCGTAAAGTAACATGGAAACATCCAAATGGACGAATAGAAAACCAGATAGATCATATACTAATTTCACAAAAAAGGATTTAAAGGTCAGAAGAAGTTTTTCAAAAAATCGGGAAAGTTAGATTAGATAATCAGATTCAGAATTGTCTCCGCATTCCAAAAATGTAATAATATTCTGGATGCTCCTTTTAGAAATCAAAGATCGAAGTAATTTCTGGTAAAACCAGAAGTGTTACTAAATTGTTTTATGGTTCAATAAGTCCTATAAGTTTCAGTTTTCAACTCCAAAAATAGTAATAAAAAAGGTGAGGGTGAGCCTGTTTCCGTTTACACCTTGCAATTATACTGTTGTTGCACTGAACAATTTTCCGAGATCATGCAACCTGAACTGAATATTCGGTAAACATCAACCATACCCTATGTTAGCCTCAGAAAACCTTTGCACCATAAGCGTAAATATAAACAGAAACATAAATTTTACCTACTTCTGTCAGATACTATGTATTTGAAATTCCAAAAAATACTTTTTCCAATTCAAATTCATAACCAAATTGAAAAAGTATTCGCAACCCCTCTGCAAATCCATCCCCCCATTTCAAAATTATGATCTGTAGGTACATACTTAAACACAAGAAAAAATTTCAATGCACCAGTTGTATATCCACTAGGGGAAGCCTGAAACCTAAAAACTTCCAGTAGACAAACAGAATCGGAGGCCCGCGCAAAATTACTGGAAGCATCGTTCAGCTTACTGGTGGATTATGAAGTTTAAATGCAACTATCTTAATCATTCCTTCTAGGTCGGACTCGAAAAATTTTACAGCTGCCTCAACATAAGAGAAATTGATTTATAAAATGTTTAAATATTTTGCGAGAACAGATTAAAGCTGTGCCTGGTATGGTGTTTATGGCAGAACTTGCCACTTCTAACTATTCATAATACTTTTATTGACGGTTGTGATAACTTAAGAAGCTATGCCGAGATTGCAGGCCCAAATGAACACCAAATATGAGATATACAACGTAATCAAGTAATACTGGTTCAGTTGGAAGTACAAAATTTTATTTAAAACTGGTAAAACTACGACCTCTTACTTCCTGTTGATGATAACATTTGACGGTTAAAATGTAATTAATGTATACAATATAACAGTGCACTAATAACCTTTATCCACATTTTCAGAAATAAAACCAATGTTGGTCATGTATCACATAACCTATTGGTTCACTTTGTCAAATATAGTATCACATTAGGTTAGCTAGTTTCACCAAAAATCTGCAAAAAAATCACCACAGTTCTAGTGCCAACTGAAACAGTATACTTGATCACACAGCAGAATAGAAATAGAAAGAGGTTTTGATAGGTTCAGCATACAAAAATAAATGTAGTATGATTGCAGGAATTTAATGCTGTAGGAAGAAATAAGATAACAAACCTTACCAAAATGGAGGAGAAACCCAACACAAAAATGAGAGTCCATTATAAGATTTTGTGTGCTTTAACAGATTGCGAATAATGGATATGAAGATGAAGAAAAAAGGTAAAGCATAACGATGATACTCTTCTTTTGTACATGGCATCAACAAAAATAACAGAGATTAGAGAAATCTGCTGCAGCAACTGAATGAAAGCAAGAAGGTAACGTACTAACAAGAGAAAAGCGTATAATACAAAGATGCAAAGAACACTGAACAACTTCTTGAAAGGACATGACAACATTATACAAATGAAGATGAACAATAAGAGATACTCGTAAACCCAGTTATAGAAGTTATCCCAGAAGAAATATAAACGGCTATAGAAAAACTGAAGAAAGATAAGACAACAGGCTAGAACCACATCATGTCAAAAATGCTTACAGTAATCACGTTAGCACAGAGGTACAAAAACATCCAAAAGGATTTGAAAACAGCAATTACTTTTCCTTTCTACTCGTATAAGAAAGGAGACAGCAGATACAGAACTACAGGGGCCAAGTGTCTCCAGCAAAACATATGAGTCTTAGATCAACAACTGCCAGATGCACAAAGTAGTTCCAGAGCCAGAAAAGGAACAATTAATGCAATTTTTGAATAAAAACAAATTAAGGAAAAAACTATAAGCCATAAGAAAGAGGTGTATGTATTTTATACATTTGGTAAAAGCCTTAAGACACAATTCCGAAGCCAAATATGCACCCTATTAAATAACTAATAAATGCCATATGTAATATACAGTGCGGTCGTTTAGTCTGGAAACCTGGGAATAAAATGTTGTCCGTTCATTTATGGAAAAAATCCTCGGAAAGGTCAATTTTTATTTTTTATTGCACATATTTTGACATATCGTTAAAATTTTTTCCGCCATATTTGAAAAAGTTATGACGTCATCGCCAATTTTTTTAAATGGCTAACCCCATTTTTTTGGCAGATTTGGATTCCTCGTGAAATTCTAAAACCAAAAATGTCAAAAAGTATGACCTTGAACTTGAAAATTTTCGAAATAAAAAATGGCGATGACGTCAGAACTTTTTCAAATATGGCGGAAAAAATTTTAAAACGATATGTCAAAACGTGCGCAATGAAAAATAAAAATTAACCTATCCGAGGATTTTTTCAATAAATGAACGGACAACAACTTTTTATTCCATATTTGAAAAAGTTATGACGTTATCGCCATTTTTTATTTCGAAAATTTTCAAGTTCAAGGTCATGCTTTTTTGACATTTTTGGTTTTAGAATTTCACGAGGAATCCAAATCTGCCAAAAAAATGGGGGTCGCCATTTAAAAAAAATGGCGATGACGTCATAACTTTTTCAAATATGGCGGAAAAAATTTTAACGATATGTCAAAATGTGTGCAATAAAAAATAAAAATTGACCTGTCCGAGGATTTTTTCCATAAATGAACGGACAACTTTTTATTCCCAGGTTTCCAGACTAAACGACCGCACTGTATAGTATGATCAAAAAGTGCTTGGATCGCGGTTGCTGTGGAATTAAAAGTCATCTCTGAATTTGGTTACTTCTGTTATTTTTACGTCATTGACATTTACAAGAAAGATTGTAACTAAAAACGTTCAAAAAAAACATTTCTTTGTAATTTTTTGTTGTAAACTTTGTTTAGTTATAAAAATGTTGTTTTTTCCCTTGAAAATTTACTTTTATTAGAATAGTGGGAAATGGTCAATAACGTAAAAATAATAGAAGTATATCATTTCAGAGATGACATGTAATTTCTATAGCACCTGCTATCCAAAGACTTTTTGATCATACAATATACAGGGTGAATAAAAAGTAAGGAACCTCGATGCTGGAGCCTTTATTCTTAGTTTTAGAAAAAAAAGTTTTAGATAAAAGGTTTATAACAAATTATTTTCCACAAACTGATGGTTTTAAATATTTTTTTCAAGGTCATACCTTTGCGCTATGACGTCATCTATACTTTTTTTAAATGGCAACCTATATTTTTTAGGTCGAAATTTTATAGCATTTTTTTTTCTCTTTGTGACCATCTAAAAATATACGGTTGAATAAGCGAAATTTCTAGAAAAATCAAGTTGAATGTTATTCGTACCCGTATTTAATGTACGTACTTTTATCACAAAAATTAAACACATGACTATTAAAAACAAATATAAACAATGTTTAACATTATTATTATTATTATTTTATTATTTGGATACAATTTTTGAGAATAGGTGGATCGGTAGAAGGGGTAGTATCGAATGGCCAGCCCAATCGCCCGATTTGAAGCAGTTGGATCTTGTGGGGCCATCTTAAAAGTAAAGTTTACACAAACAGGCCCAGAAATTTAGAAGAGTTAAAAATTCGTATTCGGGAAGAAATACGGGCAATACCAGCCGAAGTAATTCGGAATGTATTACAGGGATTTTCACATCGAATTGGATATTGTCAGATAGCGAACAATTTGAACATCTTCTGTAATAAAGTAATATTACTCATTGTTTGTATTTGTTTTTAATAGTCATGTGTTTAATTTTTGTGATAAAAGTACGTACATTAATTACTGGTACGAATAACATTCAACTTGATTTTTCTAGAAATTTCGCTTATTCAACCGTATGATATTTTTAGATGGTCATAAAGAGAAAAAAAATTCTATAAAATCTCGACCTAAAAAATATAGGTTGCCATTTAAAAAAAGTATCGATGACGCCATAGCGCAAAGGTATGACCTTGAAAAAAATATTTAAAACCATCAGTTTGTGGAAAATAATTTGTTATAAACCTTTTGTCTAAAACTTTTTTTTCTAAAACTAATAATAAAGGCGCTAGCATCGAGGTTCCATACTTTTTATTCACCCTGTATAAGAACATTAGCAACTATATTAGAACAAGGAACATGTAAACTACATAATTCAGAACGGAAGAAGGAGTAAAGCAAGGTCGAGTACTGATAGTATAATATATAACAAGACAATCAGGAGTAATGACTGGATACAAAAATATGGAATCAGTTGGGGTTTCAGAATTTATGAAGCAAACATTTTGGCAGTCACAGCAAACTCAAAGTTGGAATTAGGGTAGTGACAGACGCAGCGGTTTACGCCGAGTCGGCGTCCGACTCGGCCGCCGAATCGGCACCCTTCGTCCATGCTTTTAGTACTGTTAAGACACACCCCGCGGTCTATGTCGACACGTTAATCGAAGTCGACTCGGCGTTTCGTTCTACTGTTATGCCGCGGCGGTTTTTACGCCGTCTCTGCGAAAACCGCTGTGTCTGTCACTACCCTTATAGAGTAATATTCATATCTGGAAACAAACATTCAAAGCTAGAAATATGACGATCAATAAAGGGAAATGATATTACACAAGTAACCAAAAAGCTCTTAAAATGGGTAAGAAACTTTAAATACTTGGTATGCACCCGGTGCAGCAGAAGAGACATGAACAATAATCTCAATAGCGGAATCGGAGCCGTAGTCAAATTTAATCACCATCCAATGGAAAAAGATCCTTAAACAAACTAAATTAAGAGTATACAAGTATACGTACCAACCCTAATATAATGCAGTGAAGACACTCACAGGAGAAGCTACAAGCAAGCAAACTGTAGTGACAAAAACAGACAAAATAAGGAGAAGGCTACAAATGAAAACACTAAAAGAGAAGCTAAAAAGAAACTCACTTTATATGCTTAGATATCTTAAACAGAATGAATAGTGAAAGACAACTTAAGGCTATCAAAAAGGTGAGGACAAAAGGATAAAAAACCTCAAGGGCAACCAGCACAAAAGAATGAAAGAAAATGTGTGCAGATAAAAAGTGAATACTCACACAAGACAACCCATTAACAGATGCGCATAGGCGACTGTAGTCGATACACCTTCACACTTCACGTCACAAAAAGTAAAACTAGAGATTAAATGGGAAAAGACAACGGCAATGTATGCAAATGAAGGTAAAATGTTACTTCATTATAATATATTACCAATACATACATTACATAAGTAACAAAAACTGACATTGCAGGAATGGCAATTGTGTTAAAATGGAAGTATGCCAGCGATATAGTAAAATTAAATGTAAACAAGTAGAACACATTAATCCTGTCATGAAGAACACACACTCGATGAACCACAAAGAAAATCAGCTACGAGCCAAACTGATGACTTAAAATTACTAACTGAATTGGTTAGAACTGGAAACAAAAAATAATGGAAGATGCAATCAAAAGTGGATCTAAAATACTAACAAGAAAAAATTAAATAAAACCCCACTGGAAGAGACAAAAACGTATACATTTTCAATAGTTAAACAAAAGATCGAAAAAACACAATATTTTTATAACACTACATTTTTTTTCTTTCACCTTTGGTTACCAAAAAATATAAACAATATTTCAGTTACACACTTACTGCAACAATCTTCTTCCCAATTAACTAATATTTTATCACTTATCGTTTGAAGAACCCAATGATGAGTTTAATTTAGACCACCATAAATTTTTCTGAAAACAAAAAATTTTGAGTGAATTTACCCTTTAAGTTATAATAATCTATTAACACCAATTGAATTATTTCCATAAACTTTTTGCATAATTCTTACGTTAATAACCATCTTCAACACTGAAATAATTTTTAAACATTACCATTTCTGCAGTATTTGAATAGTAATACATGCAAATGTTAATTCTAATAAATGAAACGAAACGATTACTAAATAATAATTTAAATAAATGACAATACAAAAGAAACATAATACTAAATTCAAACAACACTTTAACACCGAAGTAGTGACATAGTTCATTAGCCAAATAATTAGTTAGGAAAATCACACAATTAATTAGTGTGTTTGGATAGTAAATTATTCAGCAGAACACAGAATGACAAGAGTCCGTCACCAATACTGAAAGAAACAAAGAAATTACAAATATTATATAACTACTGCACGTTTCAAATATGAAATGCTTCTGCCAATACAGTTACAAAGCTAACACGAAGTGAACATATGGAATATGGAAGTTTTTAATTTCTCCTTATCAATTATCAGTTACCCAAAAAATGATAGGGCGATTTGTCAATAAAAAAAGAAAAGGGCCTTAGCTACACAAGCACCTATAATACATAATTAATGTTATCATGCAAAGAAATTTTAAAATACATGCATTTACATGTGTGAAAATCACATATTTCGTCCAATTTCATGTTAACTATTACCCTTTGCAATCTTAAATGATGAAATCGTGCAATAATTATTTATAAACTCAAACAAGCTACACTAAAACATTTGCTTTTGATTAAAATGTAAGGCACCATATAACCATTGTTAACGGATTATAAATCGTACACAAAAGTAGTTTATAAGGCAACCTTAAATTTTAAACGAGTCATCCCGTCACCTACAACTAAAAATAACAAACATCAAAAATAGAATATAGCGAACAATTTAAACTAAACAAAATCACAAAATATACAGCCATAGGTTGCACAATCATTGGTACATCTTAAAATAATACATTCAATTTTGATATTAAATAAATTGATTAAATCATATAACCGCATTCCTCCATTTCCGCATTTTAAGTTAAGCGCACAATGAGGTAAACGTGGGGCTCACTCCCTGTTCGCCCCACTGCCTGTGAACAATTTGCAAATTAAGTTTCTTTAATCTTACATCAATTTTACCATCCACTTAGCAAATAAACTGGAAATTGCTCAACATTGAATCATTATGTACAACAATTGGAAGCTAAAACTAATTTCAATATTATTTTAAGAGGATATACGGATAGGTCTTACCCTTTAAGGGGTAGATCATTTCATTACTTTATGTACTGGAAAAGGAATTGTTGCGGTAAAGGTAGTAGTATTGGAAAAGAAACAATATTCTATGGTTTCATGACGATGAATATCTACTACAATCAAAATCAGAACATGGAATGTGGGGCTAATGATACCAGGAAAACTTGACGTTGTGGAAAAACAAATTGGTTCGTATGCAATCTGAGACTCACTGGAGAGATCGTGAACATTTTACATCACATAACGGTAATATAATCTATTTATCAAGGCATGAGGACTACGTCCGAAATGGTCATTGTGAACAAACAGTACAAAAATGCGGTAAAAAAATACATTAGTTAATGATCGCACAATTTTTGTACAGTATCTAAACCGATCAATGTAAATTTTGTTCAAATATATGCTCCTACTTCCCCTTTTATGCGAACCTAAAGAATGCACTAATTACCAAACAAAGAAATACCCATCATAACAGGCGACTTCAATGCAAAAATTGGAGAAACTACAGAAGACCATGGTAGTTGGCAAGTTCGGTTTGGGTGCAGGAAACGAAAGAGGAGAGCAGCATTTATATTTTTGCATAGAGAATAATCTTTTTATAGCAACACCGGATTTCAGCACCATCCAAGATGCCCATATACATGAAGATCTGCAGGAGAATAATACAGAAACCAAATCGATTTTATTTTTATCAAGACTTGCTGGAGAACTCAAATAAAGGATACCAAAACTTACCTAGGCAAGGAATGCAACAGTGACCATCAACTTCTGGCCTCAGAAATTAGAATAAAATTATGACGATCACAACTTGAGGCACACAACCGTCCAGACTGGTCACTAAAGAACAATATCACCTTTCAAAATCCTGCAGCTAGAGAGTTGGAAAAGATTAATATCACCCCACAGGAAACAGCAAATACCATAGTATGGGTGAAAACCAAGAACTCCCTGGAGTTAAAGGTTAGGCAGCAGGTAGTACATACAAGAAAGGAGTGCAGAAAACTATGGATCAGCAACACTACATGGTGTAAAATCCAAGAACGGAAGAAAAGCCAAAGGGTTGAATAACGAAAATTCAGTAAATTCATCAAGAACTAAACAGAGAAATTAAACGCTCATGCCGGGAAGACAAAAATAGATAGGTAGATAAATAAAGTATGCCCAGAAATAGAAAAACATAGAAATAGGAGTGAAATTGGAAACTCGTAATTTCACACCAAATTATACTTGCATAAAAACAGAAGAAGGAATACCATTGACACAAGAGAGTGATATATTGAAATGATGGAGATCATCATACTGTAAAAAACTGATGGCTAATGAAGTAAACTCCAATAATACATTAGCTACCGAATGCTACTGAATGCTAACTTGTCAGGACTTGTCGACTGTATCCCCACCACGTCCCAACAGTTGGGCAGGATTCCCGCGCTTTTCAAAATCGGACAATGTCTACGCCTGAATGGACGTCACCTTACTGGAGTTATTTTTAAATCTTAGTTACGTTTACTTAATTTTCTTAAATGCTTTTTTATGTACTTTAAGGTGGTAAAAATACAATTTGGAAAAATTGACTGCATTTTTTTTTACAGCCTTTTCAAAATCGCTCTTTGCTCTGCCCCACCCTGTATAATAATAAGTCAATGCATATGGAATACCTGTTCATGACCTGAGAACTGGTCAACATCAGTGCACATACCTATACATAAAAAAATACTTAAGGATGTGTGTCATAACTATCGTACAATTGCATTGACACAACATGCTAGCAAAATTATGCTGCATACAATAGTTGAGAGACTTAGACCGTAGCTTTTGCCAGAAATCCCAGAACAAGCGGGCTTTGTCAGAGGACGAGGAACACGCGAACAAATTCCGAGTATAAAACAAATTATTGAAAAGTCAACAGAATATAATGTCACCAGTCACCACATACATATGCTGCATCAATTACAGTAAAGCCTTTGACTATGTTCAATGGTAAAGGATGTGGAAATGCCTCTCGGAGATGGGAGTTCCACATTACCTAATAAATCTCATTAAGAGCCTATATGAAAAAAATTCTGCACGAATAAAAGTAAACGGTGTGCTCTTAAATTCCTTCTCGGTAAGAAAAGGTGTAAGGCAGGGGTGCATTGATAGCCCAATATTATTCAATATATATGGAGAACGCATCATGAGGAAAGCATTAACAATATGGAGGGAGGCAGCTTAATAGGTTGGAAAAAAGATTAATAACCTAAGATATGCGGATGACACCACATTAACTGCCAGCTCAGAAGAACTTATACAACTCAGGGCCAGTCTTTCCATCTGTTAATAATGTAGCTAATAACTACTTGTTAGTTACTTTTATTAGCCAGATTGCTTGTGAGCATCTTTCCACCCCTACTTATCTGGCTAATAAGAGTTTGAGTTTGATCTTGTTATGTTGGTACTCAAAAGGAACTAAAAGGCTGGCGAGGCAACTTCAGTGTATTGCTTTAGGTGTAGATAAAGATAACTACTGCAGTAGATGGCAGTAGCGTGCGATCAGGGTGTACAAGGTGTGCACCAAGATATATAGACTACATAAGGTATGCTAGGTTACTATAACGTTAACACATAGACTAGGCGGCATAGAGGTGTTTGTGCGGTATCGAGTAAGTCACCGGCGGAAGCATGTTGTACAGTGCATTACAGTGCATTATCTTCCCTGCATTAGTTTACACGTGTTCGCAAATTCAGAGTGTAATTGTTGTGTTATTTTAATAGAAATTTATTGTTTAAATATGCCAGGAAGTTGTGCAGTAGGATTGTGTAAAAACATTTCAAAAAAAGATAGCAAGGTTAATTTTTTTCGATTTTCAAAAGATGTTGCGTTAAGAAAACTGTGGATTAAACAATGTTTTAGAAAAGAACAATTTAATGTTGAAACAAGCAGAATTTGCTCGGATCATTTTGAGGATTCTGATTTTGAAAACTTAATGCAAATTAAATATATGGAAGGCAAAAAGTTATTTTTAAACAAGTTGGCTGTACCAACAAAAAACTTAAAGACCCCTATCGACGAAGGTGCTATTCAGATAGCTATTACATCTGATAGAACAATGCGTTATGAAAAGATCAGCAACACAAACAAGCCGAACATATTTTAGAATTGCATTCTAATAATATAGAGCTTATATCTGATGAAAAATTATTACAACTGGGCAATGTTTTAACTTCTTGTGAGTTGGATAATCAACTGTCTAAGGTTGCTGATCCTAGTTCTAACAGTGTTAATGCAGAAATTGAAAAATTGCAAACCAAAATATTTGAAATGGAAAACAAAATAACTACTTTACAACAACCAAACGAATATAAAAATAAAACCCTGCAAGAATTAAGATGTAAAGACGAAGAAAAACGGAAACGCTTGGTTGTACTAGATAGAAAACTGCGGCATTTAAAAACTAAAAATATTAAAGCGAAAAAGCAAATAGTAGAAGCAAAAGTTAGAAAAGTTTTATTCGAAGTATTTACCACCGACCAAATAACATTATTGTTACGAAAACAAAAAATAGTACGATGAGCAAAAAAGATATTTTGTTAGCCTTTACCATAAGATATTACAGCAAACGCTGTTACATTTTTTTAAGAGACAAACTTCATTATCCGTTGCCAGATAATTCTTTTCAAATTGTTTTTATTTTCTTGACTATTTTTAACTATTCATTTATTCATTTAAGGTTTGTCTATCTTAAGATCCTGGGCTTCAAAAATAAATATGAAAAGAGGAGTTTTAGATGGAGTTTTAAATCTACTGCAAGTAGCCGGCTCTATAATGTCTGCAATTGAAAAGTTAGTCGTTTTACAATACGACAAAGTCAAGGTAGCAGAAAAATATGAATATGATCAAGCAGATGACGCAATCATAGGTCCTCATAGATATTTACAAGTAGTTGATGCCAGAAGTCTATGCGGTAAATGGAAACAACCGATATTTGCGGATTTCGATCAGAAAGTTATCCAGGAAATTTTATACAATTTATTTTTTTTTTGTGTTATGTTTATTATGCAATCTGTGCGTATACAAACAATAAGCATACAAGATGACCGATATAGTAACATGGTAGAGATGTGATCCAATGATCACAAGCTCTATATATTAATTATACATTACATTTACGTATCTTCTAATAAAATGAAATGGAATGGTGAAATGATACCTTACTCAACCAACTGAGGTTTTACAATAATGACGATGGGTATAATAGTACCATAGTGCCTATTTGTGTAAAACTTAAATCACACGGATGATTTCACTGTCCATGTACCAAGTCTAATGGCGTTTTTCGTTTTAACCTTCTAGCCTGCTGGCTATTGTCTAATAGGCTTATTGCTAATGCGTTTGGATGCACTTCAAGTCGTTGTAAGTATCTTACACTACACTCTACAATCACATCACTCACAGGAGGTACTTCTAAATCTTGATAAATGTCTTTGTTGGTCACAAACCAGGGCGCATCAACTATGGCACGAAGGACTTTCGATTGAAATCTCTCTAGGATGGCGATGTTGGAATTCGACGCTGTTCCCCAAAGCTGTAGCCCGTAGGTCCATATCGGTTTGAAGATAGTGTTATACGCTAATAGTTTATTCCGTAAAGACAATTGCGATTTTCGTCCGAGGAGCCAGTAATGCTTAGCCTAGCTGTTTTCGTTTTTTCCATATATGGGATTTCCACGTCAAACCCTTATCTAGGTGCATACCTAGATATTTGACGTCGTTTACTGTGGGTACGATTTGATTGCATATCATTACCGGCGTTGCTTGTCCATGACATTTTGTAAAAACAATGTGTGCTGACTTCATTTCATTAATTTTAATGCGCCATTTTTTTGTCCATAGTTCTATTTGATTTAAGTTCTTTTGAAGTAGCCTATGTGCTTCTACAGGGTCAGGGCTAGTTGCTAATATTGCAGTATCATCCGCAAATGTTGAGGTAGTTACACTTGTGTCTGTCGGAAGATCTGCGGTATATAATAGGTAGAGAGTTGGCCCTAAGACGCTGCCTTGTGGTACCCCCGCTGTTATCGGGTACAGCGTTGTCAGTTCATTTTCGTATCTCACCCGGAATAGTCTTTCTTGCAGGTAGGATTTGAGGACATTATACATAGCTTCTGGTAATTTCTGTTTTAGTTTATACAACAATCCTTGATGCCAGACCTTGTCGAAGGCTTGACTGACATCAAGGAATACAGCTGCGCAGTAGCCTCTTGCTTCATAAGTTTTATTTATTGTATCAACAACGCGGTGCACTTGTTCTATCGTGGAATGCTGCCTTCGGAAACCGAATTGGTGCTCAGGAATAAGATTTTTCTCGGTGATTGTTTTCATCAATCTCTTTACCAGTAGTTTTTCCAATATTTTTGACATTATTGGCAAAAGACTAATTGGTCGATACGAGGTCGGATCGTTGGGTGGTTTACCTGGCTTCTGAATGAGTATCACCTCCGCTACCTTCCATTGGATAGGGAAGTATTTTAGTCTCAGTACTGCATTAAAGAGTTGAGTCATCATGACTATTCCTTTGTGAGGCAGCTCTTTTATTACTTGGCCAGTGATCAGATCATACCCAGGTGCTTTTCTTGGATTTAATTCTTTTTTAATGGTGTTTCTCACCTCTTTTGTCGTGATATGTGGCACCGGTTCGCTAGGTTGCTGTAGATCCTCTAGGTATGCATTGGTTTCTTCGTCCGTCTGTCTGTCATATGAGGGCAGTGGTTCAAAGACTCTCTTTAGATGTTCAGCAAAAGTTGTTGCTTTACTTTGATCTGTTTTGGCCCATTCTCCATTTGGCATTCTTATGGGTGGAATATGTCCGCGTGGTTGTTTGAGCCTTTTAGTAGCTTTCCATAGCGCATAATCGGAAGCAGCTGTTGGTGTTATATTTTCCAGGTATTCTTTAAAGGACTGATTTTTAAGATCTGTTAATAGTTGTTTTAATTGTCTTGCTGCCCTATTGTAGTTCGTTTTGTCTTGCGGGTTTCGTGTTTGTTGCCAGATTTTTCTGAGCTGTCTTTTTTCGACAATTTTCTCGCGGATGTTTAATGGACAATTTATTTCTTTCTGTTTTAGAGTTCGTGTTGGTGTTGCTTCCCATGCCGCTTCTTGAATTTTTGTGGTAAAATTTTGTACTTCTAATTCAAGCTCTTCACTTGTTTTTAATGATACCTTAAGGTTGATGTTGTCCTCCACTATTTCTTTAAAGAGTTCCCAATCCGTTTTACGGTTATATAGTTTTATCGGTTGTTTTTTCTGTTGCAATGCCGAATAGATGGTCGCTATTACAGGAGTATGGTCCGATGCAATATCCTCATTCGATTCAATGCCTAGGTACCCATCAGCAATACCCTTAGTTACAAAGAAATCCAGGCAATCGGGTAATTTATTTAAATCTGCTGGCCAGTATGTTGGTTTGTACGTGGATAAGTGGCCCAGGTGGAGTTCTTTCATTACTTCGTAGAGCACTTTTCCTCTTCCTGGAGCTGTGAGTCGTGATCCCCAACTAGTATGCTTTGCGTTGTAGTCAGCTCCTGCTAGAAACCTGTTCCCCAGTTGATTAAAATAGTTTACAAACGCTTGTTTATTTGCTGGGTAGTTAGGTGGGCAGTAGGCTGCGGATATTGCAATTGGTCCATACCAATCTTCTACGACTACACTAACTGCTTGATGGTATGGTTGTTCTATTTTATTTAACATGTGATGTTTAATGCCTTGCCGAATGATGATTGCCGCTCCAGCTCTGGCTCTCCTTTCAGTATCCGGGTGGGCTGCATTGTAGACTGCGTAATGTGGTATTTTAAAACTAGTGTTCGAAGTTAGGTGAGATTCTGATATTAACAAAACATCAATTTTGTTGAGTGTTAAAAATGTTTCTATTTCATGTTTGTGATTTAAGATACCATTGGCATTCCACAACGCTATTTTATACAATTGAGCCATTATTTTTTGGATTTAGTGGTTATGTCTTCTCTTAGTTGTCTGATTTCTTGGGTCAGTTGATTGATTGCAAGTTGTTGGTTTTCAATTTGTTGTTGTAGTTGTATATTTTGCTGTTGTAAGAAAGTATTCTGTTGTTGCAAATACGTTATAATGGAGAAATTTGCAGATTGTTGATTTTGTTGAGAATTTATGTTGTAATTTTGTTGTGGTCGTCTAGCTGCAGCTTGAGCATATGTCCTTGTTTCTGATGAAGTAGGTGCATTTTCTTGAACTCCTATCCTTTGCGGTGGTAATGTAGTCTGTGTTTTACGTACGGGTATTTTTGCTTGAGGCACTGTTATATCTTTGGATGGAAATCTTCGTTTTATAATGTCTAAATATACTTGACATCCTTTATAATTTGCAGGATGTGCGCAACCACAAAGTGTACATTTTGCTGGTTTTCCATCCTCTTTTTTCTTTTCACATGTTCGGTAATCATGCTGACCTGCACATTTTACACATCGATATTGTTGCGTACATTGGTTTCTTGTGTGTCCATAATTTTGGCACCTTTTGCATTGCACAATTGGTTGCTTTTTGTTTGGCGTTTCAAATCTAACAATTGCATTCAGTAGGGTAGTTATTTTGTAAATATCTCCATTATTTGTATTTCTTTCAAGATCTATAAAGAATAAATTTTTTTGTTCTTTGGTTTCCCTATTTCGTACATTCATTATTTGTTTCACCTTATGTCCCTTTTCTAGTAGTGCCTCTATTATTGTGTCCGGGACAGTGCTGTAATGTAGATTTCTTAAGACTACTCTATAGAATTTCTCTTCTGGTAGTTTGTATGTGTGTCTTACGATGTTTTGTTCGTCTAGTACCTTTTTAATTTTTTTGTAGTTTTCTACGCTATTTGGTTGTACTTTCATTTTTTTATCCGCTAATAGTTGATATGTAAACTCTGTTGTAGCTGTTTTAATTAGATCTACTAATGTGGGGACTTCTTTGGTTATCCCATAAAGAATGAATGGAGGAATTTTTGTACTAACTGGAATATTATTTGGAGCTGATTTTGAAGGTAATCGATCACCATTCGTTTCAGATAATGCTTCAAAACGATTTTTTGTTTTGATTTGATTCGATTCGGCTCGTACCTTAGCTACTTGTGCTTGATTTTGAGGGCTATTTTTATCTCTTTTTCGTTTTCCTTTTTTTGTTTCGATTTTTTGAAACTCATTTGGTTCAAAAAGTTCTTCATCGGAATCGTGATACTGTTCTGTGTTTGTTTCGTGATTATTTGTATTTTTTGGCGTGATATTTTGCGAGAACAAACCAATTTCATTGACTGGTAGTTGCTGATAAATTGGGGTATTTAATAACGGCATCGTTACTTGCTGTGTGTGATAGCTCGGTGGCTGGGATGATAATTCGAAGGTTCTTTGCGACTGATTTTGACTTAAAGGTAGTGGGTTTGGTTGACTACAACTATAATGTGTTTCAGACCATAATTGTGGATTTTGCTGGGGTTGTTGAGTGTAAATCATATTTTGAGCATGCATTTGTTGTGGGTGTTGGTTGTAAGTAGGTATTTGCTGTGATATTTGAGAATTGTAATCATAAAAAGTTACGTTACATGGCTGTGTGTATTGCGTGCTAGCGGCACTCGGTCCGTAGGACATAGCGTATGTTGTTCCCTGCTTCAAACATTAGCGAACGCCGCACTGTTTGAATAGTGTCTGGCCAGCCTGTGGCTTCACCTTATCACTTCACTGATAGCTCGCTTTTATAGAAAACACAGAACCTTACACTACGATAGTCAAACCGAGACTTATGTACGAAATTACATAATATTGGATTTCGTGTGGTTGCATGCGTCAGCGACTGTGGCCCAACCAATACTGGTCTTTGGACTATATTGGGAGTTTCATGGAAAAAGCCATGGATTAAACGTCCATGTACAACAAACAAAATTTTTTTTTGCTGACGCACCTCATATGCTGAAACTGATTAGAAATTGGCTTTTAGATACGGGCTTCGTGTTGAAAGATGGCACGAAGATAACAAAAGAGCCTTTAATTGATCTTATTGCAAATCAAACAGAAGTGAGTAGTATTTTCAAACTAACACAACAACACCTAAACTGTCAGCAGTGTCAGGGTCCTCTAAGACAAAAAGTATCTCTCGCAGCGCAGTTACTTTCCCACCTGTTTCATCTACTTTGTCTTTTTATGGAAAAAGTGGCGATTTGAAATACAGTAGCCTGGCGAAATTTATAGATACGATTAACAACTGGTTTGATGTGATGAATTCATATTTACCTTCGGCGTCTCTACCTAATAAATGTGGATACGGTAGCTCGGATGTTAAAACAGTTCAAGATGAATGTTTAAACAAGGCATTTGAAACAGTGTTGCATATGAGGCGCCTCAACAACCCAGACAGTATGTTAAAATTTCAACACGGAATTCTCCTATCTATAATATCTCTGCAACAAATGTTTGTTGATTTACAAACTGACTTTAATTTAAGTTATATTTTAATCCATAAAGTGAACCAGGATGCATTGGAGAATCTATTTTCACAGATTCGGAGTAGAGGTGGATTAAATGACCACCCAATGCCTATTGATGCACTGAGTCGGCTTCGCATAATAATTTTAGGAAAAACAGATATTGTGCAAAGAAACACAAATACTATGGCGACGAAGAATTTATTGTTGGTAAAGTTTTAAGACGTAGTGGAATTCCACTACCAACCCCCTCTGCTGATACACCAGAAAGTGATGGATATTCCAGTTCAAAATCTTCGCAGTCGTCAGATCATTTGGTACTTACTGAGACAGATATGCAAAATAGGAAACTTCATATCAAGGCGGATGGTGTGGAATATTTGGCGGGATGGATTGCCATAAAACTAAAATCATCTCATCCAGAATTGGGCTTCTATACGTATTTACAGGATGAAAAAGTTGAACATCGTTTACCAAAAAGTGGCCCCAGTTGGGTTCGTCATTTATCTTTTGGAGGATTAATCAGACCGCCAGAAGAATTCTTGGAACAAATTAAGTTGTTGGAAAAACTGTTTTATGAATATACTGCTAAGAAAGAATTTAAAAATGTAAAGCAAATAAACGAAAAACTATTTAAAAATATAACAAAAAAGTGTAATATTGATCATGTCATCATCAAAACATTTGTGAGACAGCGTATATTTATAAAAATAAATTTTTTAAACGTTCAGTTACAGCAACAGAAAATTAACTACGGTAAAAGAAAAATTAATGATCGCCAAGTTAGTAATAAATTAAAACGAACAACAATGTAATATTAAAACAAGATTCTATAATTTTCATGTGGGTCGGTATTATTTTATAAACAAATAAAAAGTATTATTTTATTTTATAATAAATGCTCGTATACAGGGTGTTTGGGGAGGAAACCGCCACATTTGGAGAATACGTTCAGGAGGTCAAAATAAACAAAAAAAGTCCTATAAACCTAGGTCGAATTCTCAACTATTCCGGAGATATGATTGTAATAGCGAGTAGCAAATAAACTGTTCTGTTTGTAAGTCCTACTACTAGAACACCCTGTATATGGAGTATAACACATTATGAATTTATTTTGTGATTATCAATAATAAATATATTGTAGGTCCTTTATGCATTTTTATATTTTAAGTTCTCAAATTAACAAAAAATGCGACAAGGTGTAATGTAAAAATAATTTTGTTGACGTTGTTATTACTCCAGAATTAAAATTTCTTAATAAATTATACGTGCCGAAGAAGTTTTTTGATAATCCGTTGTTACAGTTTTAATAAAATTGTATTCAAAACATTGGAAGCGCTGTGTTTTATGCAACGTACTATCTAACTCTGAAATTCCTTCCGCCAGTGACGTCACAAGCTTTCTTGTGCTAGGCATGCGTGATACGAATATGGGAACCGAGCATACCTAATGTAGTCTATATATCTTGGTGTGCACTGCACACCCAGGAATAATCCGTATAGGATAAATATTTTATTCTGATATAATGTTGAAATTATTTCAATTTTTTTGTCAGTTCAAGTAAGTAACGTATTTTCTGGCGCATTGTGCAGAAGCATTCTCTGCGCCTACGGGATATTTATTTTCAGCCGAAAGCCATGCAAGTCTCTATCCAGCTTCGTTTGTCTTCGGTTCAAATGACCCGAACGAAGTCGCTTACGGCTGAGTAGGATTGTTGCACCGATCTTTGCATTATTTTGCGTAAGCACGAGAGAGAGGGGCGACTAAGATAAAATACTACTGGTAAAGATACGAGCTCGAGGGTACAGGAATAAACCTGCACTTGCAAGAGTCGCGAGTTTGTTGCTTTGCTGTTATTTTGTTTAATATTTATTTTAAGCAGCGTGATATTGGATATGCATGGGTTGAATCGTTTATTATACCTTATGAACAAAAATTATTTAGATAAAGGGTGGCTTTGGAATTCTGAACGTACCTATCATGTAGAACCAACAACAAGCTGAACCAATCAAAGGTAGTGATTTTGTTCACCATGGCCATCCCTTATCTAAATAATTTTTGTTCATATGGTAAAAGATTGTTAGAATAATATTTTACTGCATAGATTTATCGTATGCGCCTTCATTCTTCGTCCAACTACAATGGAACCAATTTGTAAAATAAAAAACTTGTTAGAGAAATCATTTCATTTACGTGATATTGAAGAAAAAAACAAAGTGAAAAACTGGGATCATCCAACACCACATCTCAATATAGTTCAAAAAATAAAAGTAAAGGGACAGGAATATCGTCGACATTACCAAACCTCAATTTATCAAAAATTCAAATGGTTTTCTGATTACTCCGAACAAAATAAACTTTAGTGTTGGCCCTGTTTAATGTTCATTACGAAAGAAAAAGACAAAAATATTTGAGTTGTCCAAGGATATAATTATTTATCGCATATTCATATTGTTGCAACAAAACATGAAAAAACGCAAGCACGCATCAATTCTGTTATATCTTTTAAAAATTTCGGCACTGTAAGAATAGATCTCCTGTTGGATGAACATAAACGACAAGCCGTGTTGAAACATAATGAAAACGTGACCAAAAATAGAAATATTGCAAAAAGATTAATTGATACAGTAATTTATTTAGTCAAACAGGAACTTGCGTTCCGTGGTCACAACGAAAGCTCGGACTACACAAATTGTGGAAATTATATAGAATTAATTACTCAATTTAATTGGAAAATATGATGACTTATTAGGAAACCATTCAGAAACTTCTACTGTATTTTCGGGAAGAACAAATGGAATTCAGAATGACATCATTTCATCAATTGGCAAGGTTTTAAACGATTATATTAAAAAAGAAATTGAAGAAACTCCGTTTATTTCCATTATGCTTGATGAAACTTCAGATATGGCTCATATAGTGCAGGGGCATAAGTAATTATTTCCTAGTCCGTGGGATTTTTTATGAAGGAATGTTATGACTATATGGGATCGATAGCTCATGAACCATAGAATCACGTATTACCAGGTGTTTTGCCAGATTTTGTGGCAGAGGGCCTGTATGACGTATAATTTCAAGATGGCCGCCAAAATGGACGCTAATCTCGTTTTTTATCTTTAACTCATTTATGGTTGGCTCTATGCAAATTTAGTTGGAACCTTTTTTGTTTCTAATGAAATAAGGAACAAAAAAGGTTATAGCAATTTTTTAATATATCTGTTACCGTTTCTGAGATACAATTATGTTTTTTTCTCTCATTCAAATGAAATTTCTGTTATAATTTTTTTTGACTAATTTATTTATTTTTTAATTTTTATTTCATTGGTTGATTATCAAGAATCTTTGGATGAAGAGTTGCTAGATGGAAATTTTAACCCGTCGGAAAAAAATAATCCAAGTGATTGTGAAGGAGATTCCACTGCGCTGAATGCAGTCCCAACTTGGCCAGCTTTTAATTCTATACTAAGTAAGCCAATAAAAGAAACTAGAGTCTGTGTGCTCCCACTCTTAGATACCAGCCCAACTACCACACAAACACAACTCACTTTCATGAAGAAATTAGATCAAGTGGCATCTAGTATCACTCCTGAAGGCAGAACAGTTGTAACTTTGGATCTTGGTCTTTACAAGCCTGTTTTAAAATTAGCTATGGCTAACAAACATCTATCAAATTGGATTCTTAGGCCGGGTGAACTACATACTATAATGGCAATGCTTCGAGCTATTGGTTCTTTTATAGATGGAACAGGATTGGAAGCTACATTATTGGCAGTTTATGATGAGAGTGTTGTGTTCTACATTCTAGCAGGGAAGTGCGTAAGGAGAGCTGTAGATGCACACACATCTCTAAGGCTTGCTCTTTTCAAATGCGTTAGTGATAAGTTTTATAAAGAGCAGGATGGCATCAAAGAAAAGTTGGAACAGACTCACCAATATTCAAAATGTGGCAATGAGATCTCTTTTATCTCATTCTGAAACTAAGGATGAGTTAACAGCAAATCTCGCAAATGAAGCCATATCTAGTGCATGCACAGAGGATTAAACAAAAACTGATAAGTAGTTGGAGGAATGAGGCAAGGTCATCAGATGGGAATGACGTTAGAGAACTTCAAAACACGCAAGAAGAAGCGGATACAAAAGTTATTTTTCACTCAATGGTAGGTACATCTCACGTCATTCTACTATGTGCAGGGTACATACTCGTATATTGACCAGATATTGATGTTTTTATCCTTTCACTGTGGTGGTCGCAACTTTTCCCAAAAGACAGCATGTTTGCCACAGGCGTTGGTGCTAATAGACGATTTATTGATATCAATCTTGTTTATTCCAGTATAGGACCAACAAAAGTTAAGGTATTTTTAGCTGTTCATACACTTTCGGACTGTGATATTACTGGGTGCTTCAAAAATAAAGGCAAACAGGAAAGAAGGAAGTTCTTGATGCTTTGGCATTACTTGGATCTCCAGAAGAATTTAAACCAGAAGATGAACAACTACTCGAGCAATTCATTTGTCAAATTTACTTGCCAGGGAAAATAATATCAGACATTGGTGAATTGTGCTGATGGATGTTCACAAAAAAGATGTGCAAATTGAAAACGTAACCCCCCATAAGATCCTCCTTAACACCATATATTTTAAGGATACATTACCAAGTGTTGGAGTGGCGCAGTGCTGATAAACAACACCCAAACCTCCCAGAACCGCCACAATTTGGATGGGAGAAGTCTGGTAACCAGTATTCTCCCACAATAAGTTCGATGCCATGCGCACTAGAATGGTTACTGAATCCTAGTACGTTGTGGCTATGAGAAAGGACGGTGTGTTGTAGATTGCAAGTATAAAGTACAGTTTTTAAGGTGCAAAGAAATGTGTAAGTGTGGTGGCGATGAAGAGATAAAGAACCCTTGGACTCGGAGGATGACCTATGAAACTTTCTCTACACAATAGATATTTACGTGTTAATTAAAAAATAATGTTTTATATATTAAAAATAATAATGTTCACGTTATATAATAATTATTGTGTTTCCTAGAAAAATCAAATGGAGTATTATTTTCGTTGTTAACAATAAAGTATATCTGGGAAATGGTAACAGATATCAAAAAAATTGCAATAACCGTTTTTGTTCCTTATTCTATTAGGAACTAAAAAGGTCTGAACTAAATTTGCATAGAGCCAACCATAAACGAGTTAAAGATAAAAAAAGAGATTAGCGTCCATCTTGAAATTATGACGTCACACAGGCCCTCTGCCACAAAATCGGGCAAAACACCTGGTAATACGTGATTGTATGGTTCATGAGCTATCCATCCCATATAGTCATACTATTCCTTCATAAAAAATCCCACGGAATTACATACGCCCCTGCACTAATAAGTCACAGCTCTCGACAGTGTTGAGATATGTTACAAATAGTGGAGAACCAATTGAGCGTTTTTTATTCTTTTGTGATGTAAGTGCTGACCGTTCTGCAAACTCACTTGTCAAAATAGCTCAAGATACTATCAGGGCCGCGCCAAGCCAGTTCGCCGCCCGTGTGCAAAACTAAATTTTGCGCCCTTACAGATAGCTAATTATAAATTAAAAGGTTTAACTATTTACCTTGTTTAACTGTTTTATAGTTAAAGACGGTAAAATATGTTTCCTTATATACAGGGTGATTCAAAAGTATTGTCATTAAATTAAATGGGTATATGCTGACCTTAATAGAAGAACATTACAGCAAAAATTTAAAGCTTATTGCGATTTTTGTTTATTTTAAATTTTGTTATAGGTACACTTTTGAGAACCGCTGGTTAATATGCATTTAAAAACCTGCAATAGAAATTTGACCTTGCAAAAATAAATGAAAAATCAGACAATTATGTAATTTACAGGTTTCACTTTCCTTTCGCATTTTTTCAGGCTTGAGACTGGCATTAAACAATAATTATTGGCATTTTTAAAAAGTGATATAAAAAAAATTGTTGTAAATAAAGTGAAACATGACTTACAAAAAATTTTCAAATGTTCCTCCATTAACTCCTATACAAACACAAATACACACAACACAAACAAAACAAAATTAAGTACAATAACATCAATTAATTCAGTTGTTAAAAGGTTAACCTTCCATTAAAACATTCGATGAATGCACTCTGAAAGCTAAGAATGAACTGATATTAACTACTTACGTATACAGCTGGTCTGTATCAGTATCAACAACAAGGGCGTTTGATAAATTTAAATTCCAGTGACCACCAAACAATTTTTGTGTTGATATTTTTAATTTTTTTCCGAGTTTACCGCTTACTTGCGACACATGCTTTATTGAGAAAAGTTGTTCTATTTGATATGGTCTACCTACCCTTAAAATTAATGACAATACTTTTGAATCACCCTTTATGTAAATGTAAGTGAACTGTTAGATGTTTATGAACCACCTAAACTTTTTTTATTGAGAAAAACCAAACACATAACAGATGACAATTGTAAAAATTATTTGTATTCAATTAAAACGGTTCCAGTGTTCCGCAAAATTTAAAATAAATTTTATGTTTAGTACCTTTACAACTATTGAAGAAAAAAAATGTGGTTATTAATAGAAATGTGTAATAGGGGCATTTCTCCAGAGTAGTCATATTTACAACATTTTTTCCTTTGTCGGTTTCCAAAAAAGAATAAAGAATTCGATAGAAAATAAAATAATTAAAGTTTTTTTACCGCGGCCGCTCTAATTCTAGCCACGTGCCAATTCATGCTTTTGCTTATTCGTGCTTTTTGTTTATGTCGTCTGTCGCTTTATCGGCTGTGCCATTTTGCCGCCTTTGGTGTGGCCGCCTGTGTGCGGTGCACGCCTTCGCACCCATGGCGGCGCGGGCCTGGATACTATAGCTAATCTAAATTGCAGAAGTAAGCTCATTGCCAAGACCTATCATGGAGCTGCTGTAATGGCAGGGGAGTTGAATGGAACTCAAAAACAAATCAGAGACATATTTCCACAAGCTATTTTTATTCATTGTTATGCTCATGCCTTGAATTTAGTTTTGTCCCACTCTGTGTCGTACATCAAGGAATGCAAAAATTTTTTGCCGCTATATCTGGTCGTACCGTTTTCTTTTTGGTGTCAACCAAAAGAAACTTCACACTCTGTGAAATAATGAAGAAAAAATTTCCGAAAGTTGTGGCTACAAGATGGAACTATTCTTTTCGATTGGTGAATACTATATGCGTATGTTAAACCTGATGTTTTTTGAAAGGGTAGTACATGCGATGGGTGGGTCCGGTGGTGGGGGAGGGATATTGTTAGGTTCCTCTATTGTGGAACTTTATTTGCAATGGAGCAGTGGAGTCCTTTGCACTGCGAATCCGTGATAACTACGCAGCGGCGGTTTCGTCAACATTTCAATGTTCCTCCTCGTGGGAGGATTCCTTCTCGCAACACCATGCTTCTGTGGATTCACAATTTTCGGACTACAGGTTCTGCTTTGAAAAGAATGCAGGGAGGGTCTCTTCCAACTGTAAGAACTCCCCAGAATGTCGAGAGAATAAGGAATGCGATTGAGCAGAGCCCTCGTCGATCGGCACGTCGGCATTCTCAAGCTTTCAGGCTGTCAGACGCGTTTTACACAAACTGAACTTTCACTCCTACAAGATCGCAGTTGTGCAAGCTTTTGTCGAGACCATCTTGCAAAGTAAGACAGCAACAATATCAAATCGCGAGTAAGCAAGTTAAAAAAAGCTTCAAAAATGATAGGAAAAAGTACTTAGAAAATATAGCACTAAGAGCAGATAAAGCATCCAAAAATGGTAACACTAAAGAGCTATTCAAAGCAATAAAAGAATTAACAGGGAAAGACAGTCACTACAGTTGAACAGCAACTACAACGCTGGAAAGAACATTTTGAAGAGGTAATGAATATGAAGCACAGAGATATACAACTACCAGAAATAACCCAAACTCCAGAATTAAATATCAGTAGACATACCATCAGAAATAGAACTGCGAAAGGCAATACTTCAAATGAAAAGTGGAAAAGCACCTGGAATTGATAGAATAACAGCAGACATTATGAAAATTGACGTGGATACTACAATAGAAGTGATTTACCCATTAATTAAGAAAATTTGGGAGGAAGAGACTTTCCCTGAAGAATGGAAAACAGGAATGGTTATCACAATACCAAAAAAAGGTGACTTACAAAACTGAAAAAACTGGAGAGGGATCACTCTGCTGTGTGTTATAAATAAAATATTTAATAGAATAATCATAAACAGAATTAGTGAAATACTATATAAAGACCTGCGAAAAGAACAAACAGGTTTCAGGCCTGGCTGCTCCTGTATAGACAATATAAATACATTGAGAATGATAATTGAACAGTCGTTAGAATATCAGACACCAGTACAATTACTCTTCATAGACTATGAGCGTGCATTCGATTCTATCAGCAGAGAATGTTTATGGATAGCACTGAGAAACAAAGGAATACCAGAAAAGCTCATCTGCCTAATTAAAGAAGGGTATACAAACTCCAAATGCCAAGTACTTTTAAATGGTAAAATGTCCCAAGCCTTTGCAACAGAAACTGGAGCCAAACAAGGCTGCATCCTCTCACCGTTATTATTCTTAATTATACTAGACAATGTAATCCAAGAAACGATAAAAGAGAATGTTAAGGGGATTAGATGGGGCTTAACAAAAACATTAGAAGATTTAGAATACGCAGATGACACTACCAAATATGCAGGCAAAACTGGACAAATTACAGGTTGAATCCAAGAAAATAGGACTTAAAATAAATAAAGCCAAAACAAAGCTGATAGCCCAGTGGCCAAGTACATTTTACCTTGCAAAAGGTTATGTAGTTTTGGATTTTGGATATGTTGTATGTACCTAGGCCCTTATTAAAAATCCAAGTTTTCTAATTTGGCACGCCTGTGCGCGAGTCAGTACGACCACTTTTGTGTCACTTTTTTCGGTGTTCGCTCGATTACTCTTTACTAGTGCGTCCTATATCAAAAATTACTCTTACCTTTTTTGTAGAGCACAAAATTTGCTACAATTTACCCCCATAACATGTTTTTCTAAACCTCATAGTTACCGAAATACAAAGCTTCAAAGCACAAAATTTTTCCAAAAGTTAGGGAAAACTACCACAAAAAACACAGTGTCCATCATCTTAACGGTTTTTTGGTTCAATTTAAAGACAAAATGAGTAACACTTTGTAGCCATATGGTAGATATGTGCATAAAAAATTACAAATAAAACCAAATACATGGAATATACCGGGTGTCAACGAAACCTGGGGCACCCTCATAATTTTTTTTATTTTTTAAGATATCTAAATGAAATTTGGAGGTTTAATATACTTTTTAAATGGCATTTGTTGACATAGGAAACAAGTTTCTGTCACTTCCGGTTTCGCCGGAATTGACTACAACTTTGTTATTTTAAATGGAACACCCTGTATATTTATACATTTTTGGAATCTCAATTCAATTTTACGTATGGTAGTATCAAGTTCGAAACATTTTGATGACAAAGTAAATTTTTGCAGAAATTAATCTAGAGTGCCATGACTAACGCCAAATGAAAGTCAAGGTGCCCCAACACTCGAGACAAATTGTTTTAGAACTTTAACTATTTTAGTTGCTGTATTAGAATGGCCTAAATTGGCAAAAGTGCTTTTTCGAGAATAACTCTATTTCGAAATAATTTTGTATCCAAATGATAGATATATGTATAAAAAATATACAAATAATGTGTAATCGTTTAACCTCTTATATCTTCCGATGTTGAGGCTGGTGCGTTAGCGTATATGGTCTTACGTGTGAAATGCACCATGTGTATACTGTATAGTGTATGTGTGACTGTGTGTGTACGTATAGAACCTTGTTACTCTGCCTCGTAGGTCTAAAATAGAAATAATACAAATTAATACAAATAAGGCGTATACGCAAACAAAATTTTTTGTAGAAAAATACTAAACTTTAGACTTTTGATTTTTTGGTTCTATCTGTAGTGTCACTTTCATTTCTTTCTATAACAAAGTTAAAATGTTCAATGTCTTCATTTTCTTGGGCGATCAGCTGATCAATTATTGAAGCCGCTTCTTCCTCTACGTCATCGTCATTTGTAATAATCTCAGGAGCATTTAGGCATGATTGTCCACAGCAATTCTTACAAATAATAGAGCAATGCAAACCAGCCTTTCTGCAGCTGCAGGCCTTAGCACACCCTTTCTTACATTGGCAAAAAATAGCCTGCAGCAACGAATCTGGTGCAGCCTTTTTTGTTGATTTAATTAGAGTCAGCCCTCCCCTGTTTGTCGTCCAGCCCCAATCTAAAGGGTTCTTTTCCCTGCCCATCCATGTTTGGACTTGATGATATGTGCGTAATGCGTGATACCAGGCTGCATCTTGCGTTGGTGGCAGTCTAGCAAGGTGAAACTTGCTTTTAGTCACAGACTTTTCAAAAAGCTGACAGCGTAGATCGTCAAGAGTTTGAGCATTCATGTCCCCACCATACAAGGCTACGAAAAATTTCTCATAACTTATGAAAAACTTTTTTAACTTTGAGGCTCTGTATTTCGGTAACTATAAGATTTAGAAAATCATGTTATTGGAGTAAATTGTAGCAAATTTTGTGCTCTACAAAAAAGGCAAGAATAACTTTTCTGTAGGACGCACTATTAAAGAGTTATCGAGCAAACACCGAAAAAAGTGACACAAAAGTGGTTGTACTGACGCGCGCACAGGCGTGCCAAATTAGAAAATTTGGATTTTTAATAAGGGCCTAGGTACATACAACATATCCAAAATCCAAAACTACATGACCTTTTGCAAGGTAACCCCCCCTTTTCACGACCTGGCCACTGGGCTATGATGATCAATAAAACAAATGCAAACAACCTAAGTATATATAAATGATGAGAAAGTAGAAGAAGTCGAAGAATTCCTATATTTGGGTAGTGTGCTAAGAAACGAAGGCAGCGCAACAAAAGATATCCAGCAACGCATCAACAAAGCAAGAGGGATTTTCTCCAAAATGAATTCAGTGTGGCGCGATAAAAACATCAGCGTTAGCACAAAAATAAACATATTTAATTGTACTATTAAAGCAGTGCTACTTTACGTTTGTGAAACGTGGTGTTTAAATAAGGTGACAATAAAGAAACTGCAAACTTTCGTGAACAGATGTCTCAGACACATTCTAAAAATATGGTGGCCAGAAACAATTACAAATTATAAAACTGTGGAAAAAAACCAACCAACAAGAAATATGTATTGAAATCAGAAGAAAAAAATACGGCTGGCTGGGGCCCACGCTAAGGAAGACAAAAGAATACCCAAGTCGTAACGTCTTAGAATGGAACCCGCAGGGCAAAAGAGCTAGAGGAAGACCCCGATTCACGTGGCGAAGAAACATAACAGAAGAATCGGAAATGTCCTTCCCGCAATTGAAACTTTACCAATATCCTATGTCCCAATCAGGAATAACAGGAACTATTATTATTATTATTATTATCTTGCAAATGATTTGAGGAAAACCCAGACATCATGCTTCTCACCTCTGATGAAGCACACTTCCACCTCAACGATAATGTTAATAAACAAAATTTTAGGTACTGGTCACCTACGAACCCTCATGAATTACACCAACAACCGTTGCATAGCAAAAGAGTGACAGTTTGGGCTGGAGTGCGAAAGTTTGGCGTAATCGGCCATTTTTTTTTTTTTAAGAAAATTATCGAGCCATCAATTCCGCACGTTATGTGGCCATGCTGCGCGAATTCCTCGTCCCCAAATTACGTCGTCGTCGCATACCTCTCCGGAGAATTTGGTTCCAGCAAGATGGGGCAACAGCCCATACTTCTCGTGAGTCCATGGCCGAACTAAAGAGGCTGTTCCCAGATAAACTCATCTCTAATCGCGGCGATATTGACTGGCCAGCACGCTCCCCAGACCCGCCACTCTGTGACTTTTACTTGTGGGGTCATCTCAAAGGAAGAGTTTATGAAGAAAAAACACGTGATCTTAATCAGTTGAAGGCCGCAGTTGAGAGGAAAATTCGCGCTGTGCCTCAGGTAATTTTACTGAGAATTATGCAGAATTTTGCACGGAGGCTGGAGCAATGTGTTGAAAACGAGGGTCATCATTTAAATGACATTATTTTTCATATTTGATGGTTTAAAAAAAATTATTTTCAAACCTATATTATAAAAAAATAAATTGATGATTTCTTAGAAATTCATTGTGTATTCCTTTTTCAAAAACCGTCAAGCTTGACTGGCGCACCCTGTATAACAACAAGACATGGTTATATTATGAAGTTTTAGAAGAAATTCTGGAAAATCCAAATCAATGGGACAGTCAATTCGATGATTTTACCAATCAGTTTTTATTGAACTTATTTTCTAAAATTTTTAGTCACACAGATGTACTTTCTGACATAGGTACAAAAGTTCAGTTTAAATATATCTTTCTCTATACAGAAAATAAAGGAAACAAAACAAGTGTTAGATAAACTAAGAAGTGATGACAGTTATCAGGAAATATATTATAATAGTACAGTTTATTTTTTTGGTGTCCCAAATTTACATCAAAAACGTAAACGTCAATAAAGTTTTAGATACCATTGCCAACCAAATGGAGATAAGATTTGAAAAATTAAATGAATTTGAATTTTTTGAATTGTTAAATTTTATCCAAACTACAAAACTAAATTTCCAGATAATAAAGTAAATTCTTTAAAGAAAACGTATGACAATTATTTCGATTTTGTTTGATTAACAAACGAATTACATGTGATTTATAATTCTAATCAATTCATAAATTTTAGTATCACACAATTAATAAGCCACATAAAACAACCTGATCTTACAGAAGCATTAAAGGAAGTCTTGGCTTTGGCATATTTAATATGTACTATACCTTTTCCTACTGCATTCGTAGATAGGTCATTTTCGGCACTAAAAAGAATCAAAACATACACTCGTAATTCAATGGGACAGGAGAGACTGAATAATTTGGCTCTACTTAGTATAGAAAAAAACTCTCTTACTTATTTACAATCAAATTCAGAGTTTTATGATAATATAATTGATGATTTTGTGAAGCAAACCAGAAGAATTGATTTGATTTATAAATATCAGGTAACCAAATAAGTTCGTGCGGTTTTTGTATACAGCAGAGCGCCATGAATATTTTTTAAGTTGTTGATCGATAGCACTTGTTTGTTATCTGTCATCTACTTTAGTATGAATCCTTCTTTTATCGGATACATACACATTTGGTGACAATTGTTTAATTCCTAGTTTTAAATAGTTGAAAATGGCAACGAATAAAACTTTAATTCGAGGTTGTTTACTCTATGAGTACAAACTTGGTACCAAAGCTGCAGTGGCGGCGCGAAAAATATGTACCGCATTCGGAGATGATGCCGTAAGTGATCGAACAGCACAGAAGTGGTTCAAGAAATTTTCTTCGGGAGATCTCAGCTTGGCCGATGAAGCACGCTCTGGGAGACCGAAGATCATTAACAACGAGGATATTCAACAGGTTGTGGAGGCAAATTCCAGGGCAACGTGCCTAGAGCTTGCAGAAAGGTTCAATGTGATTGATGAAACCATTCTTTTGCACATTCATCAGCTAGGAAAGACGTGGAAGTTAAGTAAATGGGTCCCACATGAATTATCAAATGATAACAAATTAAGTCGTCTTACCATTTGTTCGGCAAACATTTCACGCAACCATAATGAACCATTTCTGAATCGGTTGTTAACCTACGACGAAAAGTGGATATTGTACTCAAATTCTAAGCGTTCGTATCATTGGTTGTCGACACTCCCAAGGCTTCCTTGCACCCAAACAAAATTTTATTGTGTGTTTGGTGGACAGCATCCGGAATTGTCCATTATGAGTTTTTGGAAACGGGTCAAACCATCACTGCTACCTTGTATTGTGAACAGCTTCAGCGAGTACAAGCAGCACTCATCCAAAAACAGCCTTCTTTGATCAATCGAAAGAAAGTGGTATTCTTACAGGATAATGCCAGGCCGCATACCGCAAGAGTGGCCCGGGAAAAAATATCTGCACTTGGCTGGGAAATGTTACCACACCCCCATATTCTCCTGACATTTCGTCAAGTGATTACCACCTTTTTTTTGTCTCTTGACAACTGTATGAGGCATAGACAGTTCAAAACTCGAGTTGATGTAATAAATGCAGTCCATCAATTTTGTGATTCAAAATCCATAGAGTTCTACAATACCGGCATACAAAACTAGGTGTCATGTTCGCAAAAGGTCATTGAATGTGATGGTAATTACTTCGATGAATAATAGTGTATTATTGTTTCTTAATAAATATTTACATTTTACCATCAAAAACCACACGAACTTATTTGGTTACCCTCACGCGGTCGGTATGAGGCGATCACTACTAATTCTCAGCATTTTAGAATCTGTATTTTCGGTATCATTAAAATTGACGTGATGGACGAAGTAGAAGAGGAAGCTATTTTATTAGCATTGTTACTTGTTTTTATAACATGCGTGAAGCTATGGCATACAGATACAGCAGGTTGAGCACGGACAGTGTTAAGTACTCAGGATTTGACAAATCATATAGTACGCTATGTACACGCACTATTTCAATCAACTCTTCAGTTTCACTCATTTCTTTTTGTTGTTAAAAAAGCACCGAAACACCATGAATTCCAGGAGACCGCACGAGCAAATGCTGTTGAAGCAAGGCGGGCGCGGTAGAACGCTGCACAAAAGCGCGGGCGCGATATCCTGATCGCGTGTGTGTGCGCACTTCCATGGCGAACATGGACACAATCTGATCGCCACCACTCCCGCCACCGCGTTGGTTTGCACTCCGCTGTTGGCAGATTTTGTGGCTGCACTTTACGAAGTTAAAACAGCTGAGATTGTGTTGCGCATGCGCTTTCATGTCTTTAAATTATTAGGTCAGTGGCGGCGGGTGACTTTAGGAGTGGGTGGGTGAAGCAGATTATTAGCCCCGCCTCCTTTGGGGGTCGAGCTACAGGGGCAGTCCCCCGGTTGTTTTCAAAGCTAGGTCATTCGCTATTTTACAACTTGAAATTTTGATGACTTAATGTAAAACTAAAAATATATATTTTGGAAAAACGGAAAAATTGGTGCAATCGATGCCAAAGCAACTCTAGGAAGTCATAGATAACAAAGGCAATCAACCAAATATTAGGATAAACGTATTAAATTATAGCAAGCTGTCGATTATTAAACTGTACGAATACGAGCGTGTCAACAATTTTCACTGTCTTTCCAATATTTTATTGTTTAGAGTAGAAGTAATCTTTGTACTACTATTGATAATATAATAGTTAAATAAATGATTTATAAAAAGTAATGACACAAAATTTTTGAATTTTGTTTACCTACCTATGTATTTGAATTTGCATTTGAACCAAACGTGCGGCGCTGTACGAATACGAATGGGAGCCACTGTATGTAACACCGAACCAGGACGCAGATTACGATTGAAGCATGTCTCGAATCTGTTTCACTTCTCCGTACAAATTAACATGCAAGCTTGCCGATGCCATGGCAATGGCTCGTATGCAAACACACGAAAATTGACGCAGGATTCCTGTATAAGCGAACCTGCTTCAGTTGAACCCTTGTAGTCTGCAGTATGTATTGCGGCATAACCTGCAGAAGCTTGCTGTACGATGTACTGTGCGCCGCGCATAAAGTGCATAAATTAAAATTCTTTTCTATATCAACCGAATTAAAGAAAATGAAGAAAATGGAAAAAAATTAAAATGATTTCGGATTTTGAATTAAAAAAAAAAAAAACTATTTAACCGAAAAATATAGGTGAAGCAGCGCTTCACCTGCATCATTAGACGAGCCGCCACTGTATTAGGTACTCACTCCTATTTGGTAGTTCAACCGCCAAATAAGTTATCTACCGAATAACTCTACTTATCCGCCGGATAAATGCTATTAGGAGGTGGAAAGACACTCGGTGATATTTATTTGTCAGATAAGTTATTGGGCAGTTTATTAGGAGATGGAAAGACCGGCCCTTATTCAAAGAATAGAATAATCCAGACTAGAAGCAGATCTAAAAATTAAAATTAAAAAGTAACACAAAAATCCTATTTTAGACGTGTAATTTAACATGTTGGCTTTGAAAAACTAACTATTCAAGGCAGGGTAGAAGAAACAAGAGGTTCACCAACAAGATGCACCGATCTAGTTGCGAAAGAAACGGGCCCATCTCTAGAACAGTGCATAAGAATAGCTACCGACAGGGACACCTAGAAATAAATGTCAACAAAAGGATGACATTCATAATGTCACTCAGACTTGCGACTAAGAGGATATCTAAACGTAATCAAAAAAACATTATTAATGCAACAAAAAATCATTCAAGAAATTATCGAAACAATGATTTCAAACTAAAGTTCTTTAATTTGTTTAAATCATTTGTTATCTTACATAAAGGGGAGGCTTATGTGTAACAATAGGATAAAAGGAGTTCAATAACAATAATATATAACTGTAATTAACAGCTAAATTGTTTACACCATGCAGTTAATTTCATAATAAAAATCTTTACTCAGACGATAAAAACGAGATTATAAAAAATACTATGATAAAATGCAAGCATGGATTTCAATATAAATATTGTATTATGAACGGCTTCTTCAAATTTAAAAATAAATCCTTAGGTTAACA
Organism: Melanotus villosus; assembly: GCA_963082815.1. Taxonomy (NCBI): domain Eukaryota; kingdom Metazoa; phylum Arthropoda; class Insecta; order Coleoptera; family Elateridae; genus Melanotus; species Melanotus villosus. Next base: position 20,184,326 of record OY720427.1, read on the forward strand.
GTAACTATATCCTATAATCTCTACACTACACTAAATTCAATAGGCATCACTTACATTTCCTTCTGCATCAAGCAGCGATATTTCATCATCATCTAATGTTCTAATATTTGTTATATTAATTTTAGATGACCAATCTGTCTTATCACCATCATTGTCGTCATCAAGAACTACCACTTCGACGTCTTTCTCAGTTTGATATTGCATATGTGGTGCCAGCAAATCCTAAAAATAAAACAATAACATAGTTTCGGACTTACAAATTAACTGAACTTATAACAGTTGCCTAAGTTTATAAAATCCATTAAGCAAATACCTATAACACAAACTAATAATTTATAGATTCAATAGAAAAAGAAAAGAAGAAGTTAAAAAAGCAGTTGAAATCCAAGAATGAAAAATAAAATACTTATACTTGCCGTAAACGAAAATAGGTAAAACCACTTGAGCCTTAAATCTATAATCCCTTGTAAAACCCACGGAAAGCGTGAACCACATTTAAAAGAAGGAAAATTGTAAACAGATGAAATATGCTTATAATTGCCACAGTAAAATTTAACAATACGGTCTAAGCCGACAATCCGTTTAAGAGCCTCTTGTTACTAGGTTTTACAAGGAGTTATAGATGTAAATCTCAAATGGTTTTAACCATTTTCATTGACGGCAACTATACAACAGAAACAATCTGTCAGAGAATCAAAGATGAAATGAGCTTGTTAAAAAAAAGTCAAAACATAGCAAACAACTATACAAGTTGAAGCAAACATGAACAGGGTAATAGATAATTTTTTCAAAGTTTAAACTTAACACTAACATACATACAATTAAACTGAGATTCCAAAAATGTATCAAATACACAGGGTACTCCATTTAAATAATAAAGTTGAAGTTAATTCTGGCAAAACCGGAAGTGACAGAAACTTGCGTGAAAGAATGCAGTTTTACGAGCACATTAATAATAATAATAGCTTTCCATTTCAGTGGAATTTTAGCTGTTCTTTCCGGAACTTTTATGATCCTTTTATTGGGATCCCCATGGTTTACATTTTGTTTTTACGCTTTACACACACGCACTTCACACTTGTATTTTCACTTTTTCGCCTCGTTTACTATCTTCCTCCAAGCCTTCTGTTCTTTGTTTTCTCAGCCCAATTTGTCACTCCCATTTTTTTTAGATCTTTTGTCACCTCGTCGTACCCACCATATTCTCGGTCTCACTCTGGGTCGATCTTAGCCCGGTTTCCAGTGCGTAATTAATTTAATGGTCATTACATGACCTACATGTAATGAGAAAAGAATTAGGTGGTTACACCTAATTCTTTGTGCTTCTACAAAGCGCACAATGTCACCTCCTCCAATTTCCCTCAATATTTCGTGGTTCATCTTTTTTCTAAGTCTTCCCTCATTACCCTTTTCTGTTCCCAGTACTGTTCTCAACACTTTATGCTCGAAGATTCTCAGATTTTCCTCTTCCTTTCCTGTCATTGTCGTGAGTTTCGTTGCATAGGTAAGTACAGAGTGGCCCATTTTCGATGTTTTTAAATGGGAAGTACCCTTAATAACCGAGATAGGCAAAAACTGATGTCGGAGTCCAGGGCCCTTTTTTGATGCAGGTTCAAGTCCCGAAAACAAAATTCCGCTATCTTTTGTAATTTTTAAGTTATAGCCCAAAATTCAAAATTTGGCCATATCGAAAACTTCAAATAACTCTCTTGGTTTTGAAGATATCCAAAAACGGTAAAAACATTCTACACGCACTTTTTCAAGTAGAATACGATAGTTAATTCAGATATCTTTTAATTTTCATGTTTTAAGAATTATGACATAAAGTTGGTATTTTTTAAATATAAGTCGTAGTTGGCCATGATACCATTAAATTGCATATTTTTTCTGCTTTCCGAAAATATATAGTTTATGGGGGTTAAATTCAGTAACAATACCTCTTTTGGACAAAATTAGATTATATGATGCTGTTAGCAATTAGTAGGCCATGGTTCAAGATAGCAATAAACAAAAGCTAATAGAGCGGGTGCATGTGACGTCACCAGGTACACAATAACGCGCCCGACTGAAAATGAACGACAGTTTTGAAAGTTAAGAAAACTAAATAATTAATTTAATATTTTGTAGAAAATCTCGCGTTATCTTTAACAGCTTTTAATTATCTTGATATATGGAGATTTTATAAGTTTCTACGTATAACCTGGCAAAATTTTTAGTTTCTTGTTTTCCAGAGCTTTTCTCTAACTGCTTTCTCTGGGAAATATCACGTTCCCTAATACTCCTTTTAATTCACGATAAAATTTTCAATTACGTTCGTATCAACTGACCGCGGGAAAAATTTTAAGTAGGTAACTGAAAATTTCGTAATTATGTAGGCTAAACCATCCCTCATCTGGTTAAACACATCTTTATTCAGTTTGATATTGTAATATGTAATATTTTCTTTTTGGTAAAATTAGTATACCGGTGCATACAAATCTACCCTTTGTTTACCCTTCAAGTGTTCAGCTGATGGCCTAGTGACGTCACATGCAACCGCTCTATTATTTTTTGTTTTGCTATCATGAACCATGGCCTACTAATTGCTAACAACATCATATAATATGATTTTGTTCAAAAAAGGTATTGTTACTGCATTTAACCCCCATAAACTATATATTTTCGGAAAGCAGAATAAATATGCAATTTAATGGTATCATGGCCAACTACGACTTATATTTAAAAAATACCAACTTTATGTCATAATTCTTAAAACATGAAAATTAAAAGATATCTGAATTAACTATCGTATTCTACTTGAAAAAGTGCCTGTAGAATGTTTTTACCGTTTTTGGATATCTTCAAAACCAAGAGAGTTATTTGAAGTTTACGATATGGCCAAATTTTGAATTTTGGGCTATAACTAAAAAATAACAAAAGATAGCGGAATTTTGTTTTCGGGACTTGAACCTGCATCAAAAAAGAGCCCTGGACTCCGACATCAGTTTTTGTCTATCTCCGATATTAAGGGTACTTCCCATTTAAAAACATCGAAAATGGGCCACCCTGTACAGGTCTGATTAGGCTTTTGAATGTTTGTTGTAACCGTAATCTGCTTATTTTTTGAACAGGTTTTTATTTACGTAATATACTCTGTGCCCTTCTTGTATCTTCCATTTTACCTCATACTTTCGTTCATTGTTATTGTTGATTGAGATTCTCAGATAGATTCGCAAACTGAGCAGCGGATACCAGCCGTGAGTAATCATGTGCAAAGATAAAGAAGAAAATATCCTAGTTAACCAACAAGATGTGGTCAAAAGATGGCAAGAATATTTCACTAACCAAGTAACAACCCGCTAACTGAAGCAGACACACAAAGAAACATCCATCAACTTGCTGCACAACCAATAATAACAGAACCTACAATGGAAGAAATAGAAGAAAATATAGCAAGACTCAAGAACAACAAGGCGTCAGGAGTAGAAGACATACCAGCTGAGCTAATTACATATGGAGGCCCAGAACTAAAAGAAGAAATACATAAACTTCTCACAGATATCTGACGTATGGAAAAGATGTGAACGAAGTGGGAAATATCTCTAATAAAAACGGGGGAAGCTGGAATGCCAAAACTACAGGGGCATATCACTTCTATGTATTATACAGGGTGTCCCGCAATAGGATGTACATAGCTTCAGTACGTGTACCTGGCCTCTTTTTAAGTTGAAAACTTCCAATAAACATATGGCCTAAAATTAATCCCTACAAAGTTATTGGCACTTTTGCATTCAAAAAATAACACTAAAGATTCAAAACTTTATTGGTAAAGGACATCAATTAACGGTTCACAAAATAAAATGCTATAGTTATGTGGCAGTTTCTATCTCAAGTTTTCAAAATGACCTCCTCGATTAGCTATGCATACTCGTGCCCTTTGTGAAATCGTGGTGACAGACCTCATAATAGAGTCGAAATCGTTTTTGATGATATTGGCATATTCTTGATTAGAAAACGTTGCCATACATATTTTATGACAGATAATAAACACAGCACTTACTTACACTTGTTTTCAAAGCCGTCTAATGCATCTTTTGTTTATGATCTTTGAGCGTAACGGTAACATTCAAATGTGAATAACTTTGTAGCCATTAATTTTAGGCCATATGTTTATTGGAAGTTCTTGACTTAAAAAGAGGCCAGGAACACGTACTGAAGCTATGTACATCCTATTGCGGGACACCCTGTATATAAAATACTGTCAAACACTATGAACGTAAGAATCACTCCCATAGCAGAAGAAATGTTGAGCGAATACCAAGGGGGCTTCCACAGTAGCAGATCAACGATAGACCAGCTTTTTACAGTCCGGCAATTGATGGAGAAAGCCTAGGAACACAATGTAAGCATATACCATCTATTTATTGATTTTAAACAAGCTTACAACTCGATAAGGAAAGCAACAAAACTCACAAACGAAAAAGCAACTGGGGAAGATAACATTAGCAAGAATAGAAGAAATTATATCACCACAGAGAAGTGTAGAGGCGTTACCGACACAGGGGCGTGTCACACAGCAGCGTAAAGTGAAGTAATTAGTAGATGTAGAAGTTATTTGCAGGGAGTGATTCAAAGTGCAACCAATGCAAGAAAGTGTAAAGAAGGAAAACGGGCAAGATTTAGAGCGATAATGGATAAGGTTAAATGAAAAATAAATAGTCAAGGTTTTGTTTTGAAGCGGTACCCGATAAGTCAAGGTCGAAAATACAATATCACACGGTCGAGGTGCGGAATACGCAAACGACGAAACAAATCCACTGGATTGGAGTATTTTTGAGAGCTCACAAACAAACAGTGGCGTAGCAAGGAAACGGTAAACGGACCAAGCGGAGCTTTTGTTGGATACAAAGGCAGTGTTCAGGTGTGGCGATCGGTAAAGTACGGGTAAAAACTCAGAAAACGAGCACCTAATGCCGAGGCGAAGAGTCAAAGAACAGCAAGGGGCTACGAAAATAAGCAACGAGAATTCTAAACGAAGCAGGGGTGTAGCAAAAGTGTGCGGAAGTGTAACATAAAGAGGTCATATGAACAGGAAAGATTATACAGGGACAGGGACAGGAAGGACAAGGACTAGTAGCGTGGCTAGCGTAAAAAAGCTTATAAAAAGGAAAAGAGATAAGGAAGACCCAGCTGACTTCGAAAAGGGAGAACAAGAGCAGATACCAGCGTTCAGGAAAAGTTCTAAAGTTAGTAGAAGCCCACAAAAACAAAATAACACAGCAGAAACAACAAGGAAAACTAAAGCTGAGGAGAAACCAGAAGAGATGGACGCAGTCATGAAAAAATTGGACGAAGTAAAGGAAGAGCGAAAAAACGAATTAAGAGATATGAAGGCAGAATTCTCGGAGGTGAAAAACGAATTACGGAAGGTAAAGGCAGAATGGGAAAAAAAAGCAAGAGTCTGGCAAAAAGAGAGAGGTAAAATGGAAAAGAGAATCAACAACCTTGAGAGAAAAATAGAGAAACAAGAGAAGGAAAAGAGAAGGAACAATATAATAATCAAAGGAGCAAACTTTGAGGGAAACCAACCAGACGAGCAAAATTTAAAGCAAAAAGTCACCGACTTCATCAAAAGAGAGTTAGGGATAGAAGCAAAAGTCGAAGAAGTCCACAGAATGGGAGGAACCGAAGCAAAAGTTACTGCGGTGAAGTGCGCAAACTTTGAGCACAAGATAGAAATTCTAAAGAATTAGCATAAATTGCCAAAGAATATTTACATAGATAGTGACCTGACGATGGAAGAACGGAAAGTACAACTCACAATCAGAAAAGTCGCTCGGGAAGAAAAAATAGAGGGAAAAAAACATGAGTAGGATAACGAAAGAAGAAGTAGACAAGTTCCTCGAAAGGGAAGTAGGTGTGAAAACGAATATAAAAACAGCATATAAAGTAGGGAGAGTTGAAGATAGAAAAGTGATAGTAGTAGAATTAGAATCTTATGAAGAAAAAATTAAAATAAGGAAAAACAAACAAAAACTAGGAAACCAGAAAATATTTATTGAAAACCACTTAACCAAAAATGAAATAAAAGTCCAGGCGCAAATCGCAGCAAAAGCAAAGGAGTACCGAAAAGAGGGAAAAACAGTAAAGATGGGATACAAAAAGTTGTGGCTTAACAATAGGGAATTTATTTGGAATGAGAAAGACAAAACCCTCAAACTAAAAGTTTGCCAAGATTGCACAGCAAAAAACGTCTAACGAAAACAGCAGAACAGGACGGACCCATGATGATGAAAACGGCAAGAATAACGGAAATGCATAAGAAACAAGAAAGACAAAAAAATAAAAGCAAAATAAGGAAAAAACAAAAAGCTCAAATGAAAATTGCAACATGGAACATTAAAACGATGTTAGAAGTAGGAAAAATGGAAGATATAGCGAGACAACTACAAAAATATAAAATAGATACTGCCGCAGTGCAAGAAGTAAGGTGGGCACGACAGGGGGAAGTGAACAAAGAAAACTACAGTTTCCTATACAGTGGAGAGGAAAAACAAGGAGCAAATGGAGTAGGTTTCTACGTTACAAATACAAATAGGGGCAATATAGTACAGTTTACACCAATAAATGGGAGAATGGCGCTGTTAAAAATAAAAACAAAAAAAGCACTGATAACATTTGTCAACGTATATGCAACCACGGAAACAAATGAAGTAGAAAATAAAGAAAAAGTCTATGAAGAACTAGAAAGGATAAGTGAAAACGCCCAAAAAAACGAAATATTAATCCTAATGGGCGACTTCAATGCCCAAGTGGGAAAAGAGGACTACTTACGAACAGTAAGTGGAAAACACACTGCCCATGTGGCTACAAATGATAACGGGCATAGAATGTGCCAACTTACAGCGTCCTTAAATGAATATATTATAACAACTAAATTTCAACACCCAAGGTTACATAAGGTAACATGGAGACACCCAGCAGGAAACGTAGAAAACCAGATTGACCACGTATTAGTACCAAAAAACATAGTTAAAGACGTAAAGAATGCAAGAACATATCGAGGAGCTAACGCGGACAGCGATCACTACTTGGTAATTGTAGAAACCAATATAAAACAAGCCAAAAAATGGAATAAGAAAACCATAACCAGGAAAAAAAAGAGGAGAATAGAAAAAATTCAGGAAGAGGACACAAGAGACAAGTATACAGCCAGCATGACACTAATGGATAGACAAGAAGCAAATAGCAGTATAGAAACGCAGTGGAAAATGATAAAGATAAATGTAATAGAGGCAGCAGATAAAACTATACCATATAAAAAGGAAGGAAAGAAGTAGCAGGAATGGTACGACGGCGAGTGTGAAGCCGCAAAATCAAAACATAACACAAGGCTTCAGTGGTTGAGGACAAAAGAAGAACGATATAAACAATAATATAAAGAAGCAAGAAATAGGGCTAACAGGATCTGCAAACACAAAAGAGAGGAATAGATAAACAAAAAGATGGAAGAAATTGAAAAGGATAATAGGAAGAACATGAGAAGTATGTACCAAAAAATCAAGGGGACGAAGTACAAAGCAGAGGTGAAGGCAAGAGGATACAGAAATAAGAAAGGAAAGACAGTATACGAAGAAGAAGAAATCAAAAACGTGTGGCAAGAATATTACCTAGAACTATTAAACGATCCTGAGGCAAGCGAACTAGGAATGCAAGAAGAAGATGATATGGCAAACAATGATGAGGAAGAACAATCAACACGTGTCCCTACTTTACAAGAAGTCCAAGAAGCGTTAAGGAGAACAAGCAATAACAAGGCGGCAGGAAGCGACAACATAGAACCAGAGCTCCTGAAGTATGGGGGGAAAAAATTACATGAGCAAATACACCGTTTGATACAAGAAATATGGAGACAGGAAAAAATGCCAGAGGAATGGAAAAACGGAATAATCATACCATTATTTAAAAAAGGAGAGCAGGAAAATTGCAAAAACTATAGAGGTATAACGCTGTTAAATACAGCATATAAAGTCTTCGCAAGCATTCTGAACGCGAGGATAAAAAAACAGGCAGAGGAAATTATAGGCGATTATCAGCAGGGATTTAGACCTGGCCGATCCACAATCAACGCGATACATATCATAGAACGAATAATGGAGAAAGCAGAAGAATACAACTTAGATCTACATATGCTGCTAATAGGCTTTGAGTGCGCTTTTGATTCAGTGAATAGGAAAAAAATGCTAGAAGGATTAAGAGAATTGGGAATCCCACAAAAACTTTTTAAATTAATACAAATGACTCTAGAAGGCACGGAAATGGTGGTTAACATAAAAGGAGTGGAGACAAACACATTCCAAATAAACAAAGGAGTAAAGATAAGACTAATCACAGAGTGGATACCGCACAGAAGTAGAAACAGATGGTGGGACGAAGCAGTGCAGAACGTAAAAACTTTAGGCATCACAGACTGGAGAACAGAGTGCAGAAACAGAAAGGCATGGCAGAAGATAACTGAAGCAGCCAAATCTGATAAACGACTTTAAAGAAGAGGCCATAGAGGATTGATCCACCTCAAATTTGGATCGGAACCTTCATGAGAAGGGGCTATAATCCGGGAGCATTGGGAAGCCTGATGATGATGATGAGGATACCGAAAACTACAAATAGATGGAATAGATTATGAGTGGTCGGATAAAGAAGGCATTTTGAAAAAAATTGAAATACCAAAAAACTAGGAAAACAAATAAAGGATGGAAACGCGATGACGGACCCAGGCGAGAAAAATGGAAAATGAAACAAAACAAAAGGAGATGAATAAAACAAGGAAACGGTAGAAACTAGCAAATAAAGTACAGCTTCTGGTCATTGGAACGTAGAATGTTAGGGGATTATTCAGGGCAGGAAAGCTAAAGCAACTAAGCAAGGAAACAGAACGAAACAATATTGACATCCTGGCGATCCAAGACATAAACTTGAAAGGAGAACAAAGCAACAGTATTTACACAGTAAGTACATTGTAGTAGGAAAAGGAGGTAAGCAAAACAAGTTGGGTACAGGCTTCCTGATGCAGAAAAGTATAAATCTAAAATAATCAATTTTAAAGGAATAAACGATAGAATTAGTTAGGTACCTGAGAATGGCCAGCACAGAAACATAAGTATAATAAATGCACATGCACCCACAGAAGTGGCAGACGAAGAGAACAAAGAAGAGTTCTATGACAAATTAAACGAAGTTTTCGAAGGCATACCAAGACAAGACATTAAAATATTTGTAGGGGATTTCAATGCAAAATTAGGAAAAGAAGACACATACCGACCAACTATAGGAAGACAGCCTGCACAATGAAAGTAACGAAAACGGAAAAATGCTGTTAAATTTTGCCATAGAAAGAAGGATGCAAGTTAAAACAACTTTCCAAGAACACAAAAACATACACAAAGAGACATAGGTGTCATCTAATGTGAGAGGAAAACTGGAGCAAAAGAAAACCGAAAAAGATAAGATGGAACATACAAGAACTTCAAAATGAGCAAAGATCAGAAGAGTACAGCAAATATCTAGAGAGACAAAGTAGCAAAAACAACAAAGACAACGATATAGAGACAAGCTGGGAAGAGATAAAAATAGCAGTTAGAGAAGCACTGAATAAAAAAATAGGAAAACAAGTGAGAACCAAAAAGAACGATTGGTACGACACAGAATGCGAGGCAAAAATACAAGAACGAAGGGAAATAAGGAGTAGGACACTAAAAAGCGATGGTGAATAATGGAGGGCGCAGCTTGCAGAGCAAAATAAGCAAGTAAAAAAATTATGCAGACAAAAAAAAGAGAACAACTAGAGACCAAAATACAAGACTTGCAAGAACGATTCAACCAAAACGAAATTAGGAAATTCTATGCAGGAATAAGAAGCAGCAAGGAAGAATACAGACATAAGCCATCACTTATGAAAAATTAAAAAGGAGAAATAATAGGCTGTGAAGATGCGATAATGGAAGAATGGTCGGAAATATTTAAGAAGACAATGTTCGAAGAACAAGTTTGTCAAGCAAAGAAGGGCAGTAGTGATTTCGAAGAAGAATAGCCACTACCAACGCTAGAAGAGTTAAAAGAAATTACCAGCAAAATGAAAAACAACAAAAGTCCGGGAAGCGATGACATCGCATCAGAAGCAATAAAGTATGGAGGAAATAACCTACACGAAAAAAACACACAGGTTGATGACTAAAGTACGGTAAGAAGAGCATATGCCAGAACAATGGAACGAGGCAATAATCTGCTCGCTATACAGGGTGAAAGTAATCGACCGTAAAAAAAGTATACCACGTTATTCGGAGTTGTTTCAAAAGTAATAGAAAAATGTTTTAAAAATTTGGTTGCTTCTCCTTGCTGAGAAATTACCATCTGAAGAAGTGTAACACTGGCAACCCTGCGAAGCCGCAGAAAAGGTACATTCGCATCATAATGCCTTGATGCGTTGTTTGAATAATAACGCGCATTACCTAATACAAAAAGAAAATACAATGGAGGGTTAATAAGTACTTTGTAATATGTATCTTACAGTAAAATCTGAAAACAAAAACAATAAATTGTTGAAAAAAATTAAATGAACAAATAACCAAAAAAAAACCATATAAATTTTTAGTGCTACAAATTTTCAAAGTGTCCCCCATTTTGTTGCAAACACTGTCTAGTTTTTGTAATAATTTTTTCTTGAACATTTGTCAACATGTCAGCAGTAATTGTGTTGGCGTAATGAAAAATCCTATCGATTAAAACCTGTATGTTATCAACAGAGGTTTCGTAAACCTCTTTCAAATATCCCCACAGAAAAAAGTCTAAAGGTGTAAGATAGGGAGACCTTGGCGGCCAGGCTTGATGTCCAACTCGTCCAATCCATCTTTCTGTAAAATGTTCATCTAACCAATTTCTTGCTGCAATTCCAAAATGAGGTGGAGCCCCGTCCTGCTGGTACCATGAAGAGTATTTCGTGTTTCTAACGGAACATCGTCTAGTTGATTTTTCAAAAAAAAACCTATAAATTTCCGCATTTAAGCGGTTAGGACTTAAGACAAGAAGCAGAGGAAGTGTAAGAAATGGAAGGATGAAATTGCAAATGACTTGAAAAAAATTAATGTAACAAACTGGAATACACAATGCCTTGGCAGAAGAAGCTGGAAGATGAATGTGGAGCAAGCAAAGACCCATCAAGGGTAATAACCTTATAACGCTATTAGAAGAAGAAGAAGAAGCAGTTAGGACTATAAATGGGCCTACTAAACGTTGGCCAACAATGCCGGCCCATACATTCACACAGAATCGGATTTGGTGGTGCCTCTCAACTGTTCCGTGAGGATTTTCTTGTGCCCAAAAGCAGCGGTTGTGAACGTTGAAAACACCGTCTCTGGTAAAATTTGCTTCATCTGTCCAAAGTATGGTTCTTGTAAAATTTGCGTTTTCTTTATGTTGGCCCAGCAGCCATTCACAATACACCAGTCGTAACGGGTAATCTACAGGCTGAAGTGCTTGCACCGATGTTAAGTGATACGAATGAAAAATATTGTCTTTTAGGATTTTGTGCACAGTTGTATGGCTAATTCCCATGTGTCGTGCAAGTCCTCTCGTACTAGCCCCTGGTTCGTCTATGATCATTTGCAAAACATTTTCTTCAATTTCGGGCAGCCTTATTGCATGACCTTCAGCTTGATGTCTGACAGATGTCAAATTTCCTGTCTCTCTGAGTCGGTGATCCAGTCTTCTAAATACTTGATGAGACGGGAGATTTCTTTGCAGGTATCTCTGTGCGTACAATCGTGCTGCAGCAAGAGCATTCCCTCTACATGTCTACATTCGCCGAAGATCATGTACATGTCAGCATATTCAGCAAAAGAATACATTTTAGTTTGATTTTTGTACAAATATTAACAATTATTTAAAATTGACACTGACATAACATTAAACTTTGTAGGATAATGTTTCTCAAACTTTTTTTCACGTGGAACACTTTTTTGTAAATTTAATGTAAGTTATGTGGAACCGGACCAATGTTAAAATGAACTCCTCGTATATGTTCGGGAGATTTCGTTGCAATACGCAATACGGTAACAATTTTTTGTATTTTCTGTGACTTTGCGCGGAACCCTTGGCAAGTATTGATGGAACCCTAGCGTTCCGTGGAACACACTTTGAGAAACACTGGCCTAGGATATAAAGTGCACAGTGCACCTTTGCAACTTACTCTGCACGTAAAATTAGCAAATTTTTAACCCTTGAAAAATTACAACTGATAAGACAAAACCAAAAACAAACAAATGCAGTGAGTGTCAATTTATTTAAGAAACTCTCAATGGCTGTATTTTGCAGCAATCTTTCATAATAACAAAGATAATCAAAGGGTTAATTTCAAACTTCAGATGAAAAGTAACTAAAGAAAACTCAATAAAAACCCACCCCCCACAAATAAAGCAACAATTAATACCAAGAGTACATTAGTACATTAATACATTAAAGGGAAGAATGATTCCCTTTAATGTCAGCGTGCTCACCTGATGCTTAAGTTTTAATTAACTAATATGTAGTGTTTAATCACTTTATTTATTATCTTCGTTGTTTGCATAATTTGTTAACTTTTTTCTTTCCTACTGTGATTATGATATCCTTTTAATATTCAAAATTTTCCATTGAGAGTTTTCTCGTTTGAAGGTTCCAGATGTTTGGACCATTTACCCCGTCTCTATGAGATGAAACCTGGTTTGCTATTTTTCAATATAACAAGTGGGAAAGACATTTTGTTTTACTCATCTTTACTTATTATCCAATCCACTATAAGTATCCGTAATGGATGGTCTCAATACATTTGTTTATCTTAGGTGAGGCAACGGACGTTAGTCAAGAAGGTGTGGACCAATTTTTACAGAAGTTGCCAGCAATGCTATTGGGATACAAACTAGAGGACATCTATAATGCTAATGAAAGTGGCTTGTATTTCAGAGCGTTGCCAGACAAAACTCTGACATTTAAGACCGAGAAATACGTAGGCGGCAAAATGTCAAAAGAAAGATTGACCGTTCTGTTTTGTGCCAACAAGGTTGGCGGAAAAGAAAAGCTTTTGATCATCGGAAAAGCTGCTCGACCACGAGCATTGAAAAATGTGCCGCATAACGATTTGCCTGCAACGTGGACTTGCTACAAAAAAGCGGTTGACAAGAACTATAATGACTGACTAGCTTCTTGACATGGACAAAAGAATAGGATTTCAAAAACAAAAAATTTTGCTTTTTCTGGGCAATGCTGGGTCACACCCTAGAGCAGGGGTGCTCAAACAGTCGATCGCGAAAGGTTTTCAAGTCGATCGAGTAAATAATTTAATACACACTTACGTTATGAAGTGCCTAGAACACGCGACAACTTTCGACTCGAATATCTAAACTTTGTATTTTTTCCCTTCCTAGTCGATCGCTCGCCGAATAATACTTCTACGGCAGATCGTCGACAGTAAAGTCCGAGCACCTCTGCCCTAGAGAATTGAACTTCAGAAATATTAAAATAATTTTTCTGCTCCCTAACACAACATCTGTATGTCAGCCCTTGGACCAGGGGATATTTCAAAATTTTAAATTTTTTTACCGTTGTCTAATGTTTAAACATATCCTTTCAAAAATGGATGGTGTTTCCTCAGCCTCAGATCTTTCAAAATCGGTTAACGTTCTGAAAGCTCTCTATTTTATTAAAATGGCCTGGAACAAGGTGACTCCGAACACTATTCAAAACTGCTATGCCAAGGCAGATTTTAAAAAATCTGAAGTTCAAAGTGTAGGCATGGAATATGATGTAGAAGATGATCTGCCCTTGGCAACCCTGGCAGAGTTTTGGAGGAACTTATCTGAAATTGACCAATCTGAAAGCCATGATGATGACTTTATTAATTTGGATCACGGGCTGTTAACTGAGGAACCATTTAATGAAAATGAGAAGAATAGCGAGAATGATGTAGCAGATGAAATCATGGTTATGCAAGAGAGTGATGCAGAAGAAGAAGATGTTGGTCCCATAAATTCCTATGCAGACGCTTTGAGAGTGGTTGAACACCTACAAAAGTTTTCAAAAGGAGATTTTGTTGCCTTCGAACATATAAAGAATATTGAATCCCATTTCCAAAATTGTTTTCTACAAGAGAAGTGTAAAAAAAGGAAGCAGTTAAAAATATCAGATTTTTTTAGAAAGTAAGCTTTTTTGTATGTATGTATGTCCAAACATTATATTACATACAGGGTTTGTCAAAAAGTACGAATCATATGGGACTTTTTTTTATTCAAGTATTTATTTAAAAAATCAATACGGCGTTGGTTTGTGCTTGTCTTAAGGACTAAAAAAAGTGCACACAGATTTGGTCAAATGACATTCTGTACCTGTCAAATTTGATACTTTTTGAAAAGAATCTTCAGAAGTGGCCCTATTTATGATTTTTTTCCAAAGATTTCATTTGGAAAAGTTGTTCAGAATGGCATTTTACATCAGTTTGCAAATTTTCAGCTAAAAATTCGGACTTATTATTTTTTACTCATTTTTTTTAATTTTCCAAGTATAAGTAATTTAGTAAAAATATAGAAAATGATGATTCAATTTCGAATAAAAACAACTTTGGATCAACGATGCCGCGAATTTTCAAAAGGAAACTAGTTTTTCGCAAACAGTATTATGTCAAGAGAGTCCAGGTGGGCAATTATTTATCCAAATAAGTTGATTCTACACGTTTCATCAGATTTCAATGAAAAAAATGAGAATTTGGTAGTGCTACTTGGAAAATTCAAAAAAATGAGTAAAAAACAATAAGTCCGAATTTTTAGCTGAAAATTTGCAAACCGATGTAAAATACCATTCTGAACAACTTTTTCAAATAAAATCTTTCGAAAAAATCATAAATAGGACCACTTCTGAATTTTTGTTTTTTAAGTGTCAAATTTGACAGGTACAGAATGTCATTTCACCAAATCTATGTGCACTTTTTTTAATCCTTAGACAAGCACAAACCAACGCCGTATTGATTTTTTTAATAAATACTTTAATAAAAAAAAGTCCCATATGATCCGGACTTTTTGACAAACCCTGTATACGTAAGTTGTTTAATTTTGTGTTCAACCTTGAGTTCTACAGGGAGGTCCATCAGTAATGGTACACAGACTAACAGTAACAGTTTGTGAGGCCAAAATATTACGATTTACCTAAAATTACCTTAGTCCAAAAGTTAATATTTAGGGAGATACAGGGTGTCAAAGTCGAAATTTTAATTCTAATTTTCTTCCGTAATCTCTAAAATTTTTGCAATATGTATATGAAAATTGGTGAAACTACCTTTTTTAGGACGGGAAACTATAATCCGTTCTCACTTTTAATGTAGCTCTAAAAAAAAACTTACTTTTGCTACACCTAATACGTTAAAAATAGTTCAACTTTTTTGCACATAAAGTTAGGGCCGATCTAATTGAAAAAAACAATTGCTTCATCCTTTCTATACAAAAAAGGAATACTATTTCAATGTCTCTAAAGTTAACCGTTTCCAAGATATTTGGATTGAAGTAAGTGATGCTACATTTTATTCGTTAAAAGGAGTATTACTTGCGGTACACATTAGTTATAAAATTTAAATTTTTTTAAATGGCAAGGGCCTGACATGGAGGACTCATATTTGGAAGAAGCGCAAACAACTGGGTGATAAGTTTAAAAAACATTATTGGCTTCTAGGAAGAAAGTCCAAACTATCCCTTAAGAACAAGCTTCTCGTATACAATGCAGTAATTAAACCCATATGGACATATGGCGTACAACTGGGGGGCACAACAGCAAACTCCAATATCCTGATAATAGAAAGGTATCAATCCAAAGTGCTACGTGCAACATGTGATGCGCCATACTTTGTTAGAAATGTGGACATCCTAAACGACTTAAACGTGGACTCAGTTAAAAATGTGATTGTGAAATATAGTGAAATATATCTTAGTAAATTAGAATCTCATCCTAACGTTCTGGCCCTAAATTTACTAGACAATAGTGCTCATATACAAAGATTAAACAGACACAAACCATTGGATCTGCCATATAGATTTTAGTGTTATATGTAACATGTAACTTCGCAACTTATGCTGCATAGACAATTTGCACATAACATTCTCAAGATGTTCTCAGTGTAAATCATTGGATTTACACTCATGTCATTGTTAACGTCACTAAATACCTTCTGACATATGTTTTGCTTATTGTAAATGTACAGATTTCAAATAGATATTATACATATATTAAAAAAAAAAAAAAAAAAATGTGTGACATCCTAAAATCTAGAAAAATACATTTGTTCTTTTAGCACTTTTATTTTCTTTGGTTTTGACTTTTAGTTCTATAAATGTTTGTAGAAGTATGTACTAAGCTAACCATATACAAAATGATTACCAGACCAACGGTTATCTATGGTTGTGAAATGTGGACGCAGACGAAACAAATAGAGAAGATATTGTCCATCTTTGAATGGAAAATATTGAGAAAAATATACGAACCCGTGCAGGAAGACAACATGTGGAGAATAGGGTACAATCACGAATTGTACTAAATCTTTCAAGAACATGACATAATAACTGTTAAAACACATGGCTGAGATGGGCAGGCCATGTGGAAAGAATGGAAAGAGGCCGAGTACCTCAGGGCAGGCCATGGGGAAGGTTGAAAGATGGCGTTAACAAGGACTCGCAAAAAATCTTGGCAGTCAGGAATTGGAGAGAGGAAACAAGAGATGTAGGTGAAGACTTGAGGGAGCCAAGGTTCAGCGTAGTGGACTATAGGGCTACTGAAAGAAAAAGTGAATTCTATGTATTTGGATAAGAATGGAAGAACTTTCTCATTTTTCCATAATTGACAGGACTAAATCTAAAAAGAAGTTTAAAATTTCGGCTTTGACACCCTGAATCCCTCTAAATATTAACTTTTGGACTAATGTAATTTTAACAGAACGACTTCCGGGTTGAAACTGTGTCATGTTTGAGACAAAAGTACTCAATGTTTCGCCCACTTTCTTAAGGGGCTTCTTCAGGAGAGGGAGGCACTAAAAGAGCATGGTAGGTAACTCAACGTGTCAACCACGCCAGAGACGAAACTCTTGTAGCAAGAGAAAGTGGGCAAAACGTTGAGTACTTCTGTCTTTTATCAAACATGAGACGGTTTCAACCCGGAAGTCGTTCTGTTAACACTAACACTGACCGTGGAAGTCTTCGAATTCATTATAATGTAATTTTAGGTAAATCGTAATATTTTGGCTTCACGAATCTACTGTTGGTCTGTGTCCCATTACTTACCACCCTGTATATATTTAGTTAGAAAAGTGGCACTCCCTACCATAGAAAAGGTGAACTAATCAAAGAAACAGGACGGCACTAGCAGTTAAAAGCACAGGGCTGAAAAAAGAAAGCCTCATGGAAAGATTTGCTCAAATTCAAGCTACAGGTTAACAACCAACAATCTAGAGTTTTCCTTACCTCTTTCTGCGGTGTTTGTGAGATACACCCGATTTTAGAATCCGTTTCTACCCACACCTGATTATTTACAAGTTTAGATGTGATCCAATTATCAGTTTCATCAATGGCAATGGCATCACTAACTAATCTATTAAACTGACATGCTTCTTCTTCTTTTGGTACTTGTGTTTCTTCAACGTCATTATCTGAAATAAATTCATTTCCGTTGTATGAGCTTCTTACATCTTTAATTAACCTGTTAAAACGTAGGCTGCATCTATTTCCACTCGTCTCAAATATAGGAGCCGAATCATCTATTACATTAGTATTAAAATGCTGGTCAGAGTAAGTAATATTTATCTCGTTCATATTATTTTGAGCCAAAGTCGTATCTGAGACTACACGTTTTGCAGCGGGTAATTCTTCATCTTGAACTTCAGACTTCTCAATGATAAAGGTATGCTTACGTTTTTTAATTGATACTTGTGTTGTAGATTTTACAGCTACCTGTCTTGGTTTTTTGTCAATGTTTATAAATGGCACTGTATCCTCTAAAATTTCTTCGTGCTTTATCTGCTTTTCGGCAATCAGTTTTGGTATATGTAACACTTTTAAATTTTCTTCATTTACACGATCGGTACTTACATTATATTCACTTTCATCATCTGAACATAAATCTATTATAACATTCTCTGCACTATTAATATCTTGCTGAATTACAACTGACACATTATCAGAGCTAGTTTCACCCGATGAATAACTTTTAAAGATACTATCATTCTGCATTTTTGGAGTATTCGAAGTACATGGAGCTGTCAATTCCTCTACAGAGGTACTCCAGTTGCCAGAGCAAGTAAGGTTATCAGTATCGTTGGTAACTGTACTTACAGTCTTTTTTGACAATTGAATAGTTCGATTTTGATTACCTGTATTCTGAGATTCAGCACTCTTAAAATCACATAAATTACATTTCAGTTTTTTCTGTCCTTTTAAACAATAAGCATGAGCACCATAAGAACCACAGAGATTACAAAGTATTATTTTCCACTTTCCCACTTCAGTCACATGTTCTCGGCCATCTGGACATACACACTCCGCTATGTCGCAACGTTTATGCACATAGAGCAATTCTGAAAATGCATTTTCACACAACTCCCAAGAGGCATCTCTTTCAGGAACAAAAACACCATATTGCTTGATAGTCTTAATAAAGTCGATGCGATTATTGCAGCCTGGACATTTAGTGAAATAGCCAGCACTAAGTGCCATTTGCTACAACAAACATTTGTTTTATGATTTTATCAAAAAGCAGATTTTACCTAATAATAAGAGACTTAGCATACATAGGTTTTCACAAACGCTAGTAAATTGGGTTGCATAAGTATATTTTTACACAAAGTTTACCATTTTTCCTAAACTTTTTCAAAATTAATACTGTACTGATCCAAACTAAGAAATAGAGCCATCTGTTTTTAGAAAAAGAGCCACATAATACTGAACATCCAATAACAATATTCATGTTCGAAAAATTTTATTATTTTTTTTAAACATTTTTTAAAAATTATAAATATACGGGGTATCTCAGACATGACTCCCCAGGCCTATAACTTTGTTATTTTTAAAAATAACTATAATAAACTATATATATTCGTAAATGGGAGCAAATTCTCTAAAAGATGGGGAAAGAAAATGTTAGAAAATCTGTACTCATATTATGGCAGCGACTTTTTTTTTTTTAAATTGCACACTATGCTTTTTGTCGCTCATTCTGATAGTACTTTTTATTCTCTTTATAACCATGTAAACCAATATTGGTCTTACATAAGAAAATTCTCGAAAAAAATACGATTGAAAGTTGAAGTCTAGGTTTGCCATGGAAACAACTGATTGTTGTAATTTGTACTCGTCGGCGATAAAAACAATAGCGGATACCTTTCTGCATACAACCTTGCTGCTCTTCTTGCATTCCTCTCGCATAAACCATAAATAAGGATCATATCAAGTTTTTCAGAATTAGTGTAATTCATTTGTAATACTCCTATGATTTTAAACAAGAACATACAAATACAGAAAGAGCACTTGTCATTCTTTACAACGTAAATTGCAATTGTTTTACAGCTATACGCTATTGTTTTCATCGCCGACGAGTACAAATTACAACAATCAGTTGTTTCCATGGCAAACCTAGACTTCAACTTTCAATCGTATTTTTTTCGAGAATTTTCTTATGTAAGACCAATATTGGTTTACATGGTTATAAAGAGAATAAAAAGTACTATCAGAATGAGCGAAAAAAAGCATAGTGTGCAATTTAAAAAAAAAAAAGTTGAATATCGCTGCCATAATATGAGTACAGATTTTCTAACATTTTCTTTCCGCATCTTATAGAGAATTTGCTCCCATTTACGAATATATATATAGTTTATTATAGTTATTTTAAAAAATAACAAAGTTATAGGCCTGGGGAGTCATGTCTGAGACACCCTGTATATAAAGACAGTCCACGAAAACATTTACTTGAAAAAACGAAATAATAATCAGTATCTAGCTAGACATCTAAAACTTTTCTCTTTACTAGTAGCTTTCTTCATTTCTTTTGAAAATAATCAATGATGTTTGTAGCTTCTCCCAAACTTTTATTTGAACTTTAATTGACACTACTACTACCGCAGAAAATGACTGTTTAAAATCCAGGAATATTCAAATGAATAAGAGCTTCCTTTCGACAAAGATGTGAAGCCTGTAAAAATGAAAAGTGGACATGTAGAACATCTTCTTTAAGTATTTTTCGTTGTATGTTTTAGATAATAACACGTTTACTGTTCGTTTCTTCATAATAATGCAATTTGTTGACAAATACAAAATCAACTCTATCTTTGAAACACTTAATTTGGTGACCTATGTTCATTAAGACTTTTTTGTTTCTATTGATGAGCACTATACGTGGATAAAATATCCGACCTTTTTTTTAAACACCCTGTATACCTATTTGAAAAATGTGTAAATTACCGTTTTCAAGCTTAATTGAACAAAACAAATGAATTCGAAACTGGATGAATTTTTTGTGAATAGTCTTATTTGGACAATTTAAATTTATTCATGTTTCATTCATTTATTCATGTTTAATACAGTAACAATTGTTTCAAATTAAATACAGTTAGGCGAAATAATTAAAATATGATATAGTTTTATACAGGGTGATTTATAATAGGTTTAACAAACTTCGCCATCTTGTTCGGTAAGTGATGTTAAGCTAAAAATGTTATACGGACCTAGGTCATAATCAAATTAGTTAGAGAATAACAACAGATTTTAATTTTATTGAATTAATAATAATTATTAAAGAAAAATAAACTAACTTGAAAAAACAACTGGTTATGTCAAACAAATATGCATTGCCTATTACAAATGTTCAAAATGTCCTCCTTGAGCTCGAATGCAAGCATGATATCTGCCAACCAATGAGTCGTAGACACGCGCCATTGTTGCACGATCTTGACGAATTTCATTCAATCTAATTGTTATTAGTTTTTATTTACTTTAATTGCTTACAGCCTTAAATATATATAGTTTGGTTGACTCTCCTGTACTACATGCTGATCTACTTACTATAATTTAATTTATTATTAGTCTCTGCTCTCTTCTTTGCCTCACTGTCCTCATCCATTCTAGCCCCCTCCCATCCTCCTTTAACACTTGCACTATTGTCTTTCCCTCACTTATGTCTCTTATCTTGCTGCAACTATAGATCATATGTTCTATTGTCTCTTCGCTTTCACTACACACCCTACATTTTCTTTCTTCTTCTTTCAGCCACTTTTTTCTCCCATTTCCTTCTTCACCTGTTCTGAATCTCGCTATCATTTGAACTCCTTCTTTTCCATATCTTTTTGTCAAGTATTCTGGCATATCTGTTGTCTTTATGTGTTTATATACTGGATTTCTTGTGCTTTGTTCTATCCTTTGAAATTGTTCTTGTAGTTGTATTTCTTCATCTCTGCTTGTCACTTCTTTCCTTGTGTGTATACCTTCTTGTCTTTTCCTTTCTATTTCTCATGTACTACTGAAGCCGTTCCTGTTGTAATATTTTTTTCTTTTTTCTCCCCATTTCGATCTTCTGTTCTCTGTCCTTTCCCCCTCCTTTCTAATTTCTTTCCAGCACTCCTTTATGACTTTGTTGTTCTGTTCTGTTCGTACTTTTTCCTCATATTTCATTATTCTGTCTCCTGCTTCTATCCTTATCTTCTTACGCTTTGTTTCTTTCAGTAATATATATGTGGGCACTGACTGCTGTAATTCTAGTGTCCATTTAAGGTATTTGAGTTGTATTTTTTCTATATTCTCTTGTTCTTCCCATCCCCATATTTCCACCCCAGGCCATACTATTCCTTTGATTATCGCGTCAAACATCACCATTCTTTTTCTAAAATCCTCCCTAAATTTTCTCTTTCCTATGCTCCAAAGCTGTCCCATTGCTTTTGTGGCTTTTCCTAATCTTTCTCTTATGCGTGCTTCTGATCCGTTATTTGTCTGTAATGTATAGCCTAAATATTTGCACTGTTGTACTTCCTCTATCTCGTTTTCCACCCATTCCCATTTTGTTTTTTTTTTGCCCTGCCCCTTCCCTTTCCAAACCTCATTATTTTCGATTTTTCGGTATTTAACCTCATTTTTTTCTCCTTTAAATATCTTTTGAATCTTCCCATAGCCTCCTTAAGTTGAATTGGGTCTCCTGCCAGTAACACGATATCATCGGCGTATGATAGCGTCCATATTTTTTCTTTTTCTAGGGTTACTACTCCTGTTTGCCATTTTTTCATTTTTTCTTCCAGGTCTGAAAAGTATATTAGGAAGAGTACTGGACTCAGTAGGCAACCTTGGCGTAATCCTTCCTCTATCCAGAACTGCTTCGATTTGGTGTTTTTAATTTTGACTACACTGTATGTTTCGTTATATATTTCCTTCACTTTAGCTATAAGTCTGTGATCTATTCCTTTCTTTTCCATAATTGTTTGTCTGTTTACCAAGTGAAACGCGCTTTTCAAGTCTGCAAATAATGCATATACCGTCCCATTTTTTTCTTTTATTTTATTTTCTATCAGATAGTTTAAAATGTATAGATTATCTATTGTGCTTCTTCCTTTCCGAAATCCTATCTGTGTGTCTGATAAAACTTCCTTTTCCTCTACTTCTTTTTGTATTCCCTGTTCTAGAATTTTTGCATATATCTTTTATGATGTGTTCAATAATGTGACCCCTCTATAGTTCCCTACCTGGTCTTTGTTTCCTCTCTTATATAGAGGTGTTATTGTTCCTTTTCTCCACCTTTGAGGGTATCCTTCTCCTTACCATATTTTGTTTATAATGCACCATATTCTCTCTACTACATTCATTGGTGCATTTATCCATGCCTCATTGCTTATTTCGTCCTCCCCAGGTGCTTTCCTCTTTTTTAACTTTGTTATTTGTTCAATCACTTCATCTTTTGTTATCTTTTCTATGTTGCCCAGGTCTTCCTTTTAATTGTTATTTAGTCAAGTAATTGTTCACGTGTGTTTAATTCGACACTGAACACCAGTTGTTTCAAGTGGCCCCAAAGAAAAAAATCCAAGGGATTTAAGTCGGGAGATCTTGGTGGCCAAAATTAAAATCTGTTGTTATTCTCTAACTAATTTGATTATGACCTATGTCCATATAACATTTTTAGCTTAAAATTACTTCCCTAACAAGATGGCGAAGTTTGTTACACCTATTATAAATCACCCTGTATAATTTTAATGACCTCAACAAATTCCGGTATAATATACATTTAACTAGTATACCTTTTTTGTATAAAAATGATGAGTCAAATGTTTATTTCAATTAAATCTGTACTAACTTAGAGTATACAAAAGTTAAAGTATGTTTAAGGTATTAGGTGTAGCAAAAATAAGGTTCTTTAAAGAGCATTGTTAAAATTGAGGACGGATTATTGTTTCTCGTCCCAAAAAAGGTAGTATCCCCAATTTTCACATCAATATTCCGAAAACTTTTGAAATTACAGCAATAAATTAAAATTAAAATTTCGACTTTGACACCCTGTATCTCCCTAAATATTAACTTTTGGACTAAGGTAATTTTAGGTAAATCGTAATATTTTGTACTAGAGAACACATCCCTAAAATGGTGCCGTGCAGTTCTGAAACACCCTGTATAGTTGGTGTAAAAAATAACATAGTGCGTTGTTTTAGAAAAATTTATTAATTTTTGACATACGATAGTTCCTAATAATTTTTCATGCAATAAATCAATTATACAGAAGTGTATCTCCATTGTGTATGCCTAATAAAAGCATATTGATAGTAAATATCAACATGGTAGCAGTGCGTTAGTTCACCATTGGCATAATAATAGACTTGGTGGTTTTTGGCGAATTTATTTTGATAGTAAATTGTGCTTTGTTGTAGTGTGAGCATTGGTGGTTATTTGGTCAGATATAACTCGTTCACATATGGTTAACAACGGCATAAGCATGGACATTTACAGTATCGAAAAGTTGCGTGGTGCTGAAAACTGGATGATTTGGAAATTTGCAATGAAAAATCTGTTACGCGGAACTGAAGGAGCGTACGAGGTGTGTGTTGGTGATATTGAGAAACCGGCTAAACCGGAAGATGCAACAAATGCCCAAAGGCAAGCAGAATATGACGCTCTTCTTAAAAAATGGGACAAGGCGGATCGTGCTGCAAATCAAATAATTGTAAGGTCACTGGATAGTAAAGTGATGGCATTAGTTGTGTCATGTGAAACAGCACGTGATATGTGGCTTAAATTGCTTTCTGTTTTTGAACAACAAACCAAACAAGCTGCTCATGTTGTTCAATCTGAATTTTTCAATTTTCAAATGAATACACTAGATGACATGGTGACACATATTGCCAAGTTTGAGGGCTTAATTTTGCGATTGCAACAGTTAAAACTAAAACCCGATGAATCATCATTGATGGTTAAGTTGCTTGATACGTTGCCAGACGACTATGAAAGTTTAAGACAAGCATGGTGGGCAAGACCTGAGGAACAACAAACGTTCACAAATCTTATAAGTTTGCTTACTTCAGATGAAAAGCGGAAACAGCAACGCTGTAGTAAATCGGAAGAGCAGTTGACAGTATTAATGGCAAGTAAAGCTAAAATTCATGGAAAAGGTGATTATGGCGCTAGTAGTGAGCATTCAAAGAAGAATGATAAATTTAGTGTTTCAAAAGGTAAAGACAAGCAACATACTTTTAAATGTTATGCTTGTGGCGGCACTGGTCATATTCGACGAAATTGTCCAACTGTAAAACGTAAAAAAGAGCAGGATAATACAAATATGAGTAGTGGACGTGGTGACCAAGTTTTTCTTACCGAAGCTATGAGTGCAGAATCTGACAATAATATGTGGATCGTTGATACTGGTGCTACAGATCATTTAACGTATTGCAGTGATGTTTTTTCATCTTTTAAGTATTTTGTAACACCTATCAAAATACACATTGGTGACGATTCAACAATGGATGCAATTGGAAAAGGAATTGTCAATTTTGAGGCTGAGGTCAACGGAAAGAAATTATCTTGTTATATGGAAAATGTGTTATACGTACCAACAGCTCGAAGGAATTTGTTCTCTGTGACATCTGCTCTTGATAAAGGCATGCAGTTTGTTTCAACAAAAGACAACTGTAACTTTGTGAAGAACGGTGAGATTAAGGCATGTGGTATGCGTTATGGTCAATTATTCAAGATGAACATTTCTATTAAAAAAACTGAAAAGTTATGTGTAAGTGAAGCAAATCTTACATCTAAAAGCTGTTTGCAAGTTTGGCAAGAACGTTTTAGTCATCAAAACAAAGTACACGTTCAACGAGTACTCAAGTTATATGGTATTGACAGCAAGTATGATGGTGAGTTATACGGAGCTTGTGTTGAGGGGAAACAACATCGGAGTAGTTTTTCTTCTCGTCAACAACGTGTAACAGAGCCTGGTGCACACATACATGCTGATCTTTGTGGACCAATGGAATGTTGTACATCTTTAGGGAAAGCACAGTATTACATTTGTTTTACTTGTGATTTTTCTTCATATCGAATGATCTATTTTCTGAATAAAAAATCAGAAGCTACTCAGAAGATTGATGAAATGTTAAAACTAGCGAAAAATCAGTGTGGATGTTCTGTAAAAGCATTTCAATGTGATGGCGGTCGTGAATTCAACAATAATGAAGTACGAAATATCATGAAAATGAATGGTGTTAAGTTCATCGTGACTAATCCTTATACACCGGAACAAAATGGTTGTGCAGAACGCACGAATAGGACCGTGGTCGAAATAGCTCGAACAATGTTGCTAGCAAAGCATTTACCAAAAGTATTGTGGGCGGAGGCAGCAAATACAGCTGTCTATGTGCTAAATCGAACGGGACCAAGCAGAGTCGAAGGAAAAAGCCCATATGAGTTATTTACTGGAAAGACTAAGCATATTAATAGACTTCATATTTTCGGAACGGAATGCTACGTACACGTACCAAAAAAACATCGTCAAAAATGGGATACTAAAGGAAAACGCGGAATTTTTGTCGGCTATTCTGAAGATGTGGATGGTTTTCGCGTGTGGATTAAACCAGGAACACAGATAGTTCGAAGCCAAGATGTGGTGTTTGAACAGGATACTAGTAAAACAGAAGTATTTTTTCCAGCTGTTATAAACAACAACTCAGAAAAGAATGAAGATCATGTCTTCAATTTACCAAAGTCAAATGTTTGCCCTGCGAGTAACTCTGAAAATGAATTGGCAAGTAGTTCCTCGGATGATGCAACTCAACCAATAGCTTTACGTCTTAGAAATCGAGCAATGATAAACCGTCCACAACGTTTTGAATCAATGTTAGCTGAAGTAGACGAACCTAGATCTTATGCCGAAGCTGTTAATTCTACTGATTGGACAAATTGGAGATTAGCAATGAAAGATGAAATGAAGTCACTGGAGGAAAATTTAACCTGGACATTGGTGGAATTACCAGTGGATTGCAAGTCAATTTCCAATCGATGGGTGTATCGCATCAAACGAAAAGAAGATGGTACAATTAATAAGTATAAAGCTCGATTGGTGGTTCGAGGTTACAGTCAGAAAAAAGGAATTGACTACAATGAAACTTACAGTCCGGTAGCCCGATTTGATACGATTCGAACTTTATTGAGCATTGCTGCTAATGAACGTTTGATGTCAAGACAGCATTTTTGAATGGTATTCTAGAAGAAACAATATATATGCAGCAACCGAAAGGGTTTGAAGATGATTCAACTCGGGTATGTAAACTTCAGAAGAGTTTATATGGACTCAAACAATCGCCACGTTGCTGGAACAAGAGATTTAAAGATATACTTATCAATTTTGGACTTCAAGAGAGTTTTGCAGATCCATGTTTATTTTATAGAGTTAAAGATCATCAAAAATTGATAGTGGTTTTATATGTTGATGATGGGCTTGTGGCAGCAACAAATATAAGTGACATTGATGATTTCCTTAATTGTCTGAAAGTCAACTTCCAAATAACAGTCGAAAACCCTCAAGAAAAGCATTGGTCAATGGTCAAACGTATTATGAGGTATATTAGAGGCACCTCTACAATGGGTATTTTGTACGACGTTGCTGAGAAGACAGGTACTTTAGAATGCTACAGTGACGCCGACTATGCAAGTGATCCAGATTCAAGAAAATCGGTGAGTGGAATTGTCTTCAAATATAGTGGTGGGCCAATCACTTGGGCTAGCAGACGACAGCAAAGTGTGTCTCTTTCAACCATGGAAGCGGAATATGTAGCTGCTTGTGAAGCGGCTAAAGAGATCGTTTGGTTGAAACGCTTGTTCGACGAAGTTGCACCATTAAAGGATATTCCTGTGTTATTAGTGGACCACGCAAGCGCAATAAAATTGACGAAAAATCAAAAATTCCATAAAAAATCAAAACATATTGATGTACGCTATCACTTTGTGCGAGAACAAGAGAAC
The DNA here is from genome assembly GCA_963082815.1 of Melanotus villosus. Taxonomy (NCBI): domain Eukaryota; kingdom Metazoa; phylum Arthropoda; class Insecta; order Coleoptera; family Elateridae; genus Melanotus; species Melanotus villosus. The sequence goes on from OY720427.1 coordinate 20,211,835, forward strand.
AAGTACAAAAAGGACTCATGGGAATAAAATATGTATCCAGTGAGGAACAAGTTGCAGACATTTTTACGAAACCAGTTCCTCGTGTTAGATTTGAAAATTTACGTTCCATGTTAAGAATAATTTAAATATTAAATTACATTTAAACAATATAAAGTTTTAGGGAAAGTGTTGAAAAATATTGAAAACGTATTTGTTTAAATATAATTTAAGTAAATATATAGTTGGTGTAAAACATAACATAGTGCGTTGTTTTAGAAAAATTTATTAATTTTTGACATACGATAGTCCCTAATAATTTTTCATGCAATAAATCAATTATACAAAAGTGTATCTCTATTGTGTATGCCTAATAAAAGCATATTGATAGTAAATATCAACACTTTCTATGATATTTCAGGGATATGTATTCACGATTAGCGATAAAACTTAATCATTAGCGAGAAAATTGATCTTTTCTAAGTGCTCTAGCATAAAAATATTTCTAAAATTTTTATACAGCTGTTAAATACAAATCATTGCAACAGTGAGCATTCTGGCGAAAACCTGTTTTTTAAATTTATTCCTGTCAATTATGGAAAAAACGAGAAAGTCCTTCCACTGTTATCCAAGTACATAGGTTTCACTTCAATCATGCTACTTAAAATAAAAAAATTGGGTATTTGCGAATTAAGAAAAAAATAATTGCGAAAAATTGCCATTTTCAATTTTTGTAAATAAATACTTGAAATTTTGCATATGGCCCTAAAATTAAATTCTAAACAACTTTTTCTAATAATCTTCTTCGATATTTTGTCATCTAACCCCACTTTTACCAACTTCATAGTGATTTTTTTAAATTTTCCGCCATACCAGCGGTCACGTAACATACCTCAAATTCGATTTTTAGGTTATCGGACATGCAGAACCCATCCCCATAAAAATCTTTTTAATACTACTAAGCGGTTTTGGGAATACAAAAAAAAGTAAAGAGACAAAAACTGAAACTAATAAAATAGCGCATTAGATGACCTATTTTATTTGCAAAATTATACAGGATGGTATGCTTTTTCTTGATAACCAATGATACCCACACCTCCGCCACTGGCGAGTTTCTAAAGCTGGTAATTTTTTGATTTATACCCATCGACATACTAAATATGTACACCAGATTTGGTAAAATTCCCTCAAGCGGTATAAAAATTAAAAATAAAAGAAGAATTTAACTGCAAATAAATCGGAAACGGCTTGTTTTATTAAAATTTGACAAGAATGCATTCTTCTTCAGAATTCAACAGGTAGTTTATCCGATTACTAATTTTCTAAAAATATCCAGTGGCGTCCTACTTATTTCTAAAAAAGGGACATGTAACCCCTGTATCTGCGCCTATGGATTCCTGTAACTATTTTTGACTTGTACTGTAGATGCGTGTTTACATAGAAAGGTAGTGTGCCAAATTTGAAAAGGATCACTTTTGTCTTTCCTGAGATATTTAATTATAAACTTTTTTTTAATCCAACTTTAACACCCTGTATAAAACTTATGGTGCATTTTCGGAGGCATGTTTATTAAGAAAAGTACACTTATTTTGCGATTCTCTATCACCTCTCAAAATTAATGCACAAAAACCTGGACCACCCTGTATGTATGTACGTTATAATTTTAATGTGTGAACACAAGATTTCAGTTATAAAACTTTTATTGCCGAGTTATCTAACGATACAGTTTTAAAACTTGAGTTTTCCAAAAAAATCGTTAAATGAATTTGGCTAGGTACGAGGAGCGTTCAAATATGAGTGAGAATGAGTTTAGAACATCTTTATTATCAATGGAACACAAACATGGTATATACTATTGTAACAAATTATACAATGACATCATCGCCGCGTCAGCTGATCTCGAGCCGACGAGTAAATTCGATGAGTCTTCTAGCAAAATCCACATAACTCGGGAGTCAAAGGCCGCCGTAGATATAAGAGCGGAACGAACAAAAACCCAGCAGTCTTGAACTAATAGCGCGACGCGTGAATTGTGAATACGTATAAATAAATAACTGTTACATAAATTACTGTAGTGTTCCGTTTTAATATTAGTGTTCCGTTTAGTTTTACGTTAGTTTTAATTGTTGTTCTTTATAATTATTTCGTACTTTAAGTTTGTTAAATAAATTAATTTACACCACGAACCGAGTTTATTTGAATAAACGTCGTAAAAACGTTACATTGGCGTCAGGTGTCGGGTTCGGTGTTGAATTAAAAATAAAAAAATAACTAAAAAGCCAGTTGAACTGCTTAAAAACTTAGTGCTTTAAAACAAGTGAAATGGCTGGGAAATCGCTTCCAGAGTTGAAAGTGGCCGACTTGAGAAGAGAATTGGAAGAAAGGGAATTGGATACGGCAGGTACAAAAAAGGAATTACAAGCACGACTAAAAGAAGCGTTATTACAAGAGGGCCAAGATCCAGAAACTTTTAGTTTTGAAATGCCAGGCACCGGAATTGATTTTAAAGTGCTCCTGAACAAAATCGACGAAAGTTCTGGAACATTGAAACAAGAATTACTGGAAAAAGTTGTAGAAAATTCTAGAATCCTAGAGAACAAAGTACTAGAAAATTCTGGTATGTTGAAACAAGAATTACTGGAAAAAGTTGTAGAAAATTCTAGAACCCTAGAGAACAAAGTACTAGAAAATTCTGAAACTTTGAAACAAGAATTACTGGAAAAAGTTGTAGAAAATTCTAGAACCTTAGAAGAAAAAGTACTTGAAAATTGTAAATCCCTGGAAGACAAAGTACTCGAAAACTCTAGTGTGCTGGAAAAGGTAGTAGAAAATTCTGAAAGTTTGAGGCAAGAAATGCTAGAAAATTGTCGAACGTTGAAACAAGAATTATTAGAAAAAGTTCTAGAAAATTCCAGTACGTTAAAGCAGGAGATGTTGGAAAATTCCAGAACGTTAGAGAATAAAATCGTAAAAATGGTAGAAGAAAGGTAGAATCAAATAGTATCACCCTTAGCAACCACACGGCCTACCGAAATCAGACCGGAGATTAAGGAAGGGTCTGTCGCCGGAATGAGAATCAAACCACCAACGTTTGATGGAAAGATACCATGGTCCACCTATCACAAACAATTTGAAGCAGCTGCCAGGGCCAATGGTTGGGCTGATCATGAAAAGGCTGTATCATTAATCGTTGCTTTGCGCGGAGACGCCTTAAACGTCCTTCAAGCGATTCCAGCAAGCCAACAGAATGACTACCGATTGTTAGTTTCCCGATTGGAAATGAGATATGGAGACGCCCATCTTCAACAGGTGTACCATGCGCAAGTAAAGAATCGTATTCAGAAGAGTGGAGAGAATCTTCAAGAGTATGAAGCCGACATTGCACGATTGGTTCGACTAGCCTACTCTACGGCTCCCGATTCCTTCTTGGAGCAACTAGCAGTACAAACGTTCGTAGATGGTTTAAGGGATGGGGAAACGCAGCAGTCATTGCGGTTAGCGCGGCCAAAAACAATAGATGATGCACTCGCCCACGCTTTAGAATTCGAAGCGGCGAAACAAGCATCACGAGGACACGGACGTGTCCGCCTGATGGCCGAAGAACCTGAAGGCTCCCAGGACCGATTAGAAGAGTTAGTGCTGAGGATTATCCAGAAGAAAGAAGATAGTCGTAAGAAAAATGTTCGCGAAGAACAAGGACCCCGTTGTTGGAATTGTGGCGAGCGAGGGCACATCCGGCGTCGCTGCGTTAAACCAAGAAGGGAGCAGCCGGCGGAAAACTTGACGTGAGAGGGCGAACGTTGACCTCGAAAGGAAATGCCCCGAAGATCACCATCCACGCCGTATCGTCAAAGAACCGAAATGCCAGTCTGTTTGTCGATGGAAACATTGCCGGCCAAACTGTTCCCCTACTCATTGATACTGGAGCAACAAAATCCATCATACGCCCAGACATTTTGCAAGAATCCGTGAAGCTGTCATCCACGAATACCCAGCTTCGGACTGCGACAGGTGATGTGATAACGACGCATGGTATAGCGAAGATGACCATCGGTATTGGAAGCAAGAAGCTTGTACATGAAGTATTAGTGGCTGACATCACTGACGAATTCATCCTGGGAATGGACCTTTTGAGAAAATTCGGGTTTTCGCTGGATTTGAAGGAAGGGGTTTTAAAAATCGGCAACAAAGAACTTCCTCTACATCCAATGGACGATCCGGTAGTACGAGTCCTGTTAACTGAAGACGTGACGGTGCCTGCAAGAAGTGAACGAATTGTCAAGGCAGGTCTGGATGGAGATCTTCGGGCGGGATGTGTACGAATGATGGAACCTATTTGTGACAAGAAAGTCCACAGTGGTATACTGGTAGGGAAAGCGCTGGTCAAGGTTGGAGAAACAGTACCGGTGAGGATTATGAACGTCAATATGGAGCCGGTGACGTTGAAGAGGAACACCCTTGTGGGGCGGTGTGTACCAGTATCTCAAATAGCCCAATGCATGAATGAATCCCAAAGACCAGCTACCAAACAACATGCTGGTGAACGTATTGACATGATAACCAATTCATGTGAAGACCTTAATGAAACAGAATTGAAGAGCGTGCGAACTTTGATTTGCCAATACCAAGACGTCTTTGCCCTTGATGAAGATCAAAAGGGACGAACAAAAGTGGTACGACATAAGATTAACACCGGGGATTCCAGACCTATACGACAGCGTCCGAGACGACTTCCATGGGCAAAGCGTGACGAAGCTGAGAAGATTATTACCGACATGAAGAAACAGGAGGTCATTGAACCATCAAGCAGTCCATGGGCATCACCAGTGGTTCTAGTTGGCAAGAAGAATGGATCAACGCGTTTCTGCGTGGACTATCGGCAACTTAATGAGGTCACGAAGAAGGACAGTTATCCATTACCGCGTATTGATGACACCTTGGACACGTTATCTGGTTCACGGTGGTTTTCGACACTGGACTTGAAGAGTGGTTACTGGCAAGTTGAAATGGAACCTGAAGACCGAGAGAAGACTGCGTTCACCATCGGTTCGGGATTATGGCAGTTTACAGTCATGCCATTTGGCCTATGCAATGCTCCGGCCACCTTCGAGCGCCTAATGGAAACAATTTTGAGGGGATTGTCCTGGAAAACCTGCCTGGTGTATCTGGACGACGTGATTGTAGTTGGAAAGTCATTTGAAGAACACCTGACAAACCTGAAGGAAGTGTTCCAAAGACTTCGTGGAGCCAATTTCAAATTGAGTCCGAAAAAGTGCCACATATTTATAAAAGAAGTTAACTATCTTGGACATGTTGTATCACGAAATGGAGTAGCAGCCGACCCTGATAAAATCCGAGCGGTGCAAAAATGGCCAACACCAAGGGATAAACACCAAGTGCGAAGTTTCCTTGGATTATGCACCTACTATAGACGTTTTGTTCCGGGATTCGCCAATATAGCGAAACCGCTGACAAGGCTGACGGAAGATGGACGCGAATACATCTGGAGCGAAGACTGTGAGACGGCTTTCCAACAACTGAAACGTGCTCTAGTGACAGCACCGATATTAAACTACCCGCGGATGGATGGAAAGTTTATACTCGATACGGACGCGAGTAACCTGGCTATTTTAGCAAGGTCTTATCGAAAGCCGAAAGAAATTATTACGTAACCAGAAAAGAGTTATTGGCTGTCGTCAAGTCTGTAGAGCACTTCTACAAATACTTGTATGGGCGGAAGTTTTTGCTGAGGACAGACCATGCCGCGTTAAAATGGCTTCTGCAGTTCCGTAATCCGGAAGGACAAGTCGCAAGATGGATTGAACGGCTGCAAGGGTACGACTTTGACACGGAACATCGTGCGGGCACTACTCATCGGAATGCCGATGCCCTTTCAAGAAGGCCATGTCCAGCAGACTGTCCTCACTGCTCTCGACTAGAAGGGAAGATTTGCCGTACCACAATCGTCAACGACCATTGGTTGCCTGAAGAGTTGCAACGAGAGCAAGGAGAAGATCCCGAATTGAAAATGGTGCTTGAGTGGAAACGAAAGGGTTAAAGACCAACCTGGAAGAGAATCAGCTCTTCTAACAGAACCCTGAAGGCGTACTGGGCCCAGTGGGACTCTTTGAAGATAGAAAGCGGGCTTCTGAAGCGGCAACTGGAAAACGAAGATGGAACTACCGTCAGGCTTCAGTTAGTAGTGCCGAAAAGCCGAATGTCAGAAGTGCTTAGAAATCTTCACGATGGCACCTCAGGAGGACATTATGGTGTGAAAAAGACTCTCGAGAAGGTTAGAGAAAGATTCTATTGGATCAACTGCAAAGAAGACGTTAAGGAATGGTGTCGCAAGTGCGACCTGTGTGCCGCAGGGAATGGGCCGCTAGGAAAAAGAAGGGCACCCATGAGACAATACAACGTAGGCAATCCCTTACAGAGAGTGGCCATAGACATTGCTGGACCGTTTCCCGAGACTGATACGGGAAATAAGTATATCCTGGTAGCAATGGATTATTTCACTAAATGGACGGAAGCATATGTACTACCAAATCAGGAAGCCGTGACGGTCGCCGAAGTGCTAGTTAAGGAATTCTTCAGCCGCTTTGGTGTACCCTTGGAACTACATTCGGATCAAGGCCGCAATTTTGAATCTGCACTCTACGGAAATGTTTGCCGATTATTGGGCATCCGTAAGACTCGAACTACTCCGCTACACCCGCAGTCCGATGGAATGGTGGAGCGAATGAACCGGCCCATGGGCAAATATTTAGCCAAGGTTGTATCCGATCATCAACGAGACTGGGATCAATATTTGCACCTGTTCTTAATGGCCAATCGTGCAGCAGTTCACGAAACCACTGGTCAAACGCCGGCCTGCATGATGTTTGGACGCGAACTGCGACTACCCTGCGACCTCGAATTTGGAAGTCCGCCTGCGGAACAAGAGGTAGCAGGAGATGATTACGTCACGAAATTGAAATTGAAGTTGAATGACATCCACGATCGGTCCCGCTGTAATACCCAGATCGCTAGCGACCGGATGAAGAATTCCTACGACATAAGGACCCAAGAAGGCAGATTTCAGCCTGGAGATTTGGTTTGGTTCTACAACCCGCAGAGGCGTCGTGGTTTTTCACTGAAGCTACAACGGAATTGGGAAGGTCCGTATCAAGTGAAGAAGCGAATAAATGACGTAATCTATCGCATTCAGAAACAACCCAAAGGAAAACCAAAGGTGGTACATTCCAATCGTTTAGCACCATACAAAGGAAGTAATAACAGAGCCCTGGGTGTTGAAGACGAGGGCAGAGAACTTATCAACAGAATAGAGCCTGCCGAAAGCCGACCGACTTTTGAAGAGTTCATGGCGGCGTTTTCCGGAACCGGAAAAGCACGATTTGGAGTGACGACTGAAGTACAGCAAGATCTCTTCAAGGTTCCTACTGATTGTTCGATAGCTCACTGCGTATCCAAGGACCTTCATTTAGGAAGAGGAATTGCGGTCGTATTTAAGAAGAAATTTGGGCGACTAGACGCACTCGAAAGACAGAACCCCACGGTCGGCAAAGCTTTATATCTCCCAGATCAACAACGATTTATTTATTATTTGGTTACGAAACAGTTCCATTACCAGAAGCCGGATTATGGAGACCTCTGGAATGCTCTATGGCATTTGAAGAAAGACCTGTTAGCTAGGGGCATTAAGAAGTTGGCAGTTCCCAAACTCGGCTGTGGGCTGGATCGGCTAGATTGGAGGACCGTACGAAACATGCTGGAGGTAGTCTTCAAGGACTCCGGTGTTACTATCCTGGTCTGCAGTTTTGATTCAAAGCCTGCATTAACACCGAAGAAGAGTGTAGACTGTTACTTCTACCGCAGTGGGACCTGCAGAAGAGGAGAACAGTGCCGATACCGTCATGACCCGTTCTTCAGGAATCAAGGATCGAAACCTGTTCTGGGACAGAACAGACTTAAAGAAGGGGGCAGTGTAACAAATTATACAATGACATCATCGCCGCGTCAGCTGATCTCGAGCCGACGAGTAAATTCGATGAGTCTTCTAGCAAAATCCACATAACTCGGGAGTCAAAGGCCGCCGCAGATATAAGAGCGGGACGAACAAAAACCCAGCAGTCTTGAACTAATAGCGCGACGCGTGAATTGTGAATACGTATAAATAAATAACTGTTACATAAATTACTGTAGTGTTCGGTTTTAATATTAGTGTTCCGTTTAGTTTTACGTTAGTTTTAATTGTTGTTCTTTATAATTATTTCGTACTTTAAGTTTGTTTAATAAATTAATTTACACCACGAACCGAGTTTATTTGAATAAACGTCGTAAAAACGTTACACTATTTTTCAACGTAGTCCCTCTCGACTGCATTACACTTGCGCCAACATTTGGGGAGTCTTTAAACCAATAGAACTTCAGTTTGCTCTCAATATTAATTTATACCTCTAATGTTTGCAGCGCTTGCTATTTAAAAATACAAAAAATCCCGCAAAAAATATTTGCGTCTTCCGCATTATGTTAAAGTAAATAAATACTTTAAATTTTAACAAAAGTATAAAAATGCTTTCTGAAAGAAATTGTGCAGTAAAGTAAACTACGTCAAGTAGACGCTATTTTTAAGTCAAAAAGAACAATTGCGTTATTAAAAAGACTAATCAGAGTTTCCAATAATCCACGCTGAGCTTGTTTTTCATTTCCTTTTTGCCTACTTAAAGGAAAAGGGACTCTTGTCTCTCGTCATACCTACCATGCAGGAACGATTTTCTTTTGTTCCTATTTTACCAAACCACTTTATATGTAAATAGGTATTTTTTATTGATTTTTCATGTGTGGTTCTCTCATTTTCTTCAATAATTTGTATTTGATGTTTCTAAGAAATTATTAAGTAAATTCTCCAATAATTCGAGTATAAGCAACACCAAAGACTGGCAGGCACTCCTAATTTCGACTAATTTATGAGACATTCTTGGAGTCAGATTTATTTTGTTGTCTGGGTTATTATACTCCAATATCATATACTTATGTAATGTGTAATCCATTTAATAAATTTAGGGTAACATGCGTGAAATAAAGTATGGGCCCCGTCTGGGTGGACCACGGATGTAAATAAGTTATTTACATCCGTGGGGTGGCCTTTCAGCATTTACTTCTGCTTCTTCTACTACACTTACCCCATACACCAGTGCAGGGGCGGATACAGAAATGTTTTCTGGGGGGGGCACAAGGTAAGCAGTACTCTGGTAGCATGACAAAAACACTGTACCTATGGCGCTATTTTCTGTATTTGTATGGTCGGTCGACCGTCTTGGGGGGGGGAGGGGGGCACGGGGGCACGTGCCCCCTGAATCCGCCCTTGCAGCAGTGCTAATTCATTTAATGCCATCTGAACAAAATTTACGAGTAAATAATACCGTTTCCCGGATCCCGGAACTGTACAAAGTTAGAATAAAACAAGGTGTTCTGTGGACTTGAATTTGAGGTTGTAATGTTCTAAAACGACCAACTGCGCAAACGTAAACTGTGTAGCGTATACGTTACGAGAAAGCGAATGGTTAAACAGCATTCGTTACGTAGCGAGTGGTAATCATGCGATATACCGGGTGTCAACGAAACCTGGGGCACCTCCATAATTTTTAATTTTTTAAGATATCTAAATGAAATTTAGTATATGTAATGTACTCTTTAAATGACGTTTGTTGACATAGGAAACAAGTTTATGTCACTTCCGGTTTCGCCGGAATTGACATCAACTTTGATATTTTAAATGGAACACCCTGTATATTTATACATTTTTGGAATCTCCAGTCAATTTTACGTATGGTAATATCAAGTTTGAAACATTTTGATGACAAAATAAATACTTGCAGAAGAGTTTATTGATTAATCTAGGGTGCCATGACCTACGTAAAATGGAAGTCAGGGTGCTACGACACTCAAAACAAATTATTTTAGTACTTCAACTGTAGCAAGTCTGTCTTTTTTTTGTGCATTTCATTTATTTCACTTGTTTTGAAACCCAGTATCTAGATTTGAATGTCCAAAATATGGTTTTTTTGAACGGAGAGTGTTATTCCGAGTTAAATTTTCATATTAATCCCGCGTTATTGGTATCAATAAAATCCTTGAAAAACGCTCGTTTTTAATATTCTAGTGTCCCACCCTAGTGCCATTTGAAAAAATAGAGTTATTCTTAAAAAAGCATTTTTGCCAACTTTAGACCACTCTAATACAGCAACTAAAATAGTTAAAGTTCTAAAACAATTTGTATCGAGTGCTGGGGCACCTTGACTTTCATTTTGCGTAAGTCATGGCACTCTAGATTCATTTTGGCAAAAATTTACTTTGTCATCAAAATGTTTCGAACTTGATACTACCATACGTAAAATTGAATGAAGATTCCAAAAATGTATAAATATACAGGGTGTTCCATTTAAAATAACAAAGTTGTAGTCAATTCCAGTGAAACCGGAAATGGCAGTAACTTGTTTCCTATGTCGACAAATGCAATTTAAAGAGTATATTAAATGTGCCAAATTTCATTTAAATATCTTAAAAAATAAAAAATTTATGGGAGTGCCCCAGGTTTCGTTGACACCCGGTATAGCGCATACGACTGTTCGAGAATACCATTTCACAAAATTCATGCGCTATTTAGGGTTTAGCGTATACGCTTCGTAGCGAGTGGTTTCGAGAATTGGGCCCCTGGAAGCTTACGTATACCATTTTTGATGAAGCGGTTTGGTTGCGTGTGTATCCAGTTTTGCACAGTTGTAATGAGTTCATCATTATCCCTAAATTTATGGCCACTTAAAAACTCTCAATGGTGTAAACAGGTTATACAGGGTGATTCATAATAAGTGTAACAAACTTCGGCATTTTGTTATACAGTATAAAATATTACGATTTACCTAAAATTACCTTAGTCCGAAAGTTAATATTTAGCGAAATAAATACAGGGTGTCAAATTTAAAATTTTAATTTTAATTTTGTTATGTAATTTCAAGTTTTCGAAATATTAATATGGAAATTGGTGAAACTACCTCTTTTGCGACGAGAAACAATAATCCGTGCTCGATTTTAATGTTATCTCCTAAAGGAAGCTTAGTTTTGCTACATCTAATATCTTAAAAAAGCTTCAACTTCTTTGTACTTAAAGCCTGTTTGACACGGTGACAAATTTACCGCAAAAAATTGCTGCAATTTTTAACAGAAAATTTTTAATGCAATTTTTACACTTTCCTGTTTGCAACAGCAGCAATTTTTTGCGTTAAATTTATCACTCACGCCTGCGTATTGACGCTAGAATTTAGTAATTTTATTGTTGTAGTAGTGGTAGCAATGGTACCCCTGTTTACCACTTTATTTACTTTTTTGACGTTTTGTCTTTCGCGGGTTCGTGTAACTTAAGACACGTCCGGTAAAAATTATTTTTACGTTTCTGCGCACGGTTTCGCGCAATTCTTGCATGCAATTTATAATTTTTAGAACACGTTTCAAAAATTTTGCTGCAATATTTAGCGAAAATTCTTGCACCTGTTTTTTCTGTATGCAACGACGGTAAATGCAATTTGAAAAATTTTTCGGTAAATTTTGCGCTAAATTTGTCACCGTGTCAAACAGGCTTTTGGTTAGGATAGATCTAATTGAAAAAATCAATAGCTTCATCTGTTTTATGCAAAAAAGACATACTATTTAAATGTCGCTAAAGTTAACCGTTTCCAAGATATTTGCTATTGAAGTAAGTAATGAAACATTTTATTCGATATTTGAGTAATGTTTAACGCAGTAGACTTGAATTTAAAATGACAACTTTGGCATGTTCGTATGAAAAACAAGTGATGGGACACAGAGCAATGGTGAATCCATGTAAAAGCAACTGTCCTAAACGAATTATTAGATTAAGAAATGAAGCATCTCATCAAGAAGGTATTAAGCTTGAAGTGAAATTTCCAAGAGCAATTATGGGGTTGGATGTATGTTCGCCAAAAATTTAGAACGACTTGAATTTATTGACGGAGGGGTAAATTCCTAGAAGTATTTCACAATATCAGAAATGAATTTGTTACTTACTAAATGAACATTCTATCCAGACAATGAAAACGCTTTTCAGTTCCTCAAAGAGCATTACTTGTGTTACACTAAAATCTAAATTTTTTTTAATAATAAATATACCACTGATCCACTATTGCTCTGTATCCTATTACTTGTTTTTGACAAGAATATGTCAATTTTTTGTTTTAAATACAAGGCAGAATGCTTAAAAAATGAATAAGAAGATGTTGCATTACTTACTTCAATAGCAAATATCTTGGAAACGGTAACCTTTGGCGACACTTAAATAGTACGCCTTTTTTGCATAAGATGAGGCAATTGTTTTTTTTTAAATTAAATATGCCATAACATAAGTATAAAAAAGTTGAAGTCTTTTTAAGATATTAGGTGTAGCAAAAGTGGAGCTAGATTAAAATCGAGGATGGATTGTTTCCCATCCGAAAAAAGATAGTTTCTCAAATTTTCATGTCAATGAAAAAAACTTTTGAAATTACATAAGAAAATTAAATCTAAAATTTTGACTTTGACACCCTGTAAATATTAACTTTTGGACTAAGGTAATTTTAGGTAAATCGTACTATTTTATACTATATAACAAAATGCCGAAGTTTGTTGCACTCATTATGAATCACCCTGTATGACGTAACACCATGCCATCTGAGTTATGTATTTAAAACTGCTTGTGTCAGAATAGATAATATTGACCATTATCTTTTATACTGCTTACTATGCTGAAGATTATTTTACTTGTTCTATTATTTAGCTGTAATCATAACTGCAAATAGATTCTGTACCGTAAAGATGTATTCTTTGCACTTCCCGTTTTCCTGTTTTTAAAACGTGACGTTTTTTAAAAGAGTTTTTTCGGTAAAGAAATGTAAATTGGCGCAGCCAGGTAGGATTTCGCAAAAGAATTCGTGTAATTTTTCGACAATTAAAAATTACTTCGAAAATCCGTGTTCTCAAACCTTTATTCGTGAATCTACGTCAGCCTGGGACCTGAGAAACCCTACCAGAGAACAAACATCGTCGAAGGAGGGAAACGTCGAAGGCCCACCAACAAATTCTGGGATTCCGAATCCAAAAATTGCGAAACCAGACAAACATCGCTTGTGCTGGTTCGAGTGCCCAAATCCCTGCCTATTGGAGCCCCCTGGTTATTGGAACCTCCTGCCTATTGGAGCCCGCTGATCATTGCGATCGTATAACAATTAAGAAGAAATGAAATACAAGTAAGACATTTAACTTTGCTGCTTAAAGAAGATTAATTTAAATATTTTGAAGAATTGAAACGTAAACGCTTAATTAAACCTTATAATTATGCTAATATAGCTCGACTTTGAGAGCAACAATTGTCCAAATAATAATTTAGATTTAAGAGCAATAATAAATCGATGTAATTTCCTACTTCGATAGACGAATAGGTAGCACGATTATTAACCATTTACATATTGCTAACATAAAAACAAGTAAGATTAAAATAACTAAACCCGTAATCGATTGTACATCTTTTTTTTAGCACTTCAGGCTTTCAGACCTAGGCCTTGTTTCACAGTTTGTCCCCAACCTGATCTATCCATGGCAGCCTTTATCCAATTTGTTATATATAGTTTTCTTAGATCTTCTGTAACCGCTTCTAGCCATTTCCTCCGTGGTCTACCTCTCCTTCTGTTGGGTTCTATTTGGTACGGAATTTATTTATATTTATTTTTTCGTCTCCATGGTATGTGACGGCTACCTGCTACGATCATTTTCGTTGTGCCCGTTGTAGTCGCTACAATCCATAAACCCGTTTTATTGCATCCTTGCGTATCCTATATATAGTTTTCTGTAGTTCTCTCTGCCTTCTGGCCACTATAGCTACATCGTCAGCATAGGTTAGGCACTGGTGGTCTGTGTTATAGATTGTCTCTTTGGTGTTAATTTTGCTGTCTCGTAGTATTTTCTCTAGGGCGAGATTAAAAAGCAATGAAGATAGGGAGCCCCCCTGTCTTCAACCTTTTTTGACCTTAAAATGATCTGATGTATTTCCTTGTTATTTAATTGCATACTCAGTTTCCTCTAGCGTCATCCTTATCAGACTGACTAACTTTCTTGGTACTCCCAGCGCTATCATTGCTTTATATAACTTTGTTCTGTTTATAGAATCCTACACCTTCTTGAAATCTATGTTCATAGCAGTTTAATTGCATCTGTTTCAGAGTAAATATCTGGTTCCTTACCGACCTATTAGCTTCGAAGCCGCATTGGTACTCCCTATAATCGGCTCTCCATATGTATCTAGCTTTTTTTTATTAATGCTGCTAAAATCTTGTACACTGTATCAAGCAGCGCAATCCCTCTGTAGTTATCGCATTGTGCCCTGTCACCCTTTTTTAATAAATATTGTCTCTTCATCCCCTTCTTCTATATTATTTTTCTCATTCATTCATTCTCAAAATAGTGTTTCCAATTTTCTAGCACTTCAGACTCTCCTCCTATCAACTTTCCTTCTTTATTCTTATAGTAAGCAGTCATATTCTGACAACCCTGCCTTTGTCTTTTCACCTCTTGGTGAAAGTTTCTTATTTCTTTATTTTTAAATTTTTCTTCTATCTTCTTAATTCTGCTTTCTTGATGTTGTCTCTTCTTCATTCTGCAAATGCGTTTTACTTCTCTGCATTTTTCTGTGTAATTGTTTCTGAGTTCCTCTGTATTAGCTTTTATCATTTCAATTTTGGCTTTCTTCCTCTTTTCTACTGTTTGTGCACATTCATCATCGGGTCATGGCTTTCCTTTCTCTTTTCTCCCTTTTTGTAGGGTTCCATCTGCCGCCTTCCTCATAGCTTCCTTAAGCCGAATCCATGACTCCTGCATGTTGTTACTTTTCTCAATCATGCTCAGATTTTTCTCCACTTCTTGCTTATATTGTTCTTGTACTTCTTTGTTGAACATCGTCAGTATATATTTTTTCTGGAATTTTACTTTTGTGCTGTTTTTGTGTTTTCCATTTCTGCTTTGTCTTTGCTCTCACCAAGAAGTGATCAGAGTCTGCGTCTGCCCCTCTGGAGCTCCTTACATTTGTTATGCATGTCTTATGTCGTTCTTCTATTAATAAATGGTCGAGTTGGTTCGTTGTTTCTCCACTGGGGGAAACCCATGTCCCCTTATGTATTGCTTTGTGTTCAAAATGGTACTGCGTATTACCATATTATTCTTCATTGCAAAATCAATGAGTCTCTGTCCGTTATCGTTAGTTTCCTTGTGCATATTAAACTTTCCTATTGTTGGTCTGTATATCACTT
Organism: Melanotus villosus; assembly: GCA_963082815.1. Classification (NCBI taxonomy): domain Eukaryota; kingdom Metazoa; phylum Arthropoda; class Insecta; order Coleoptera; family Elateridae; genus Melanotus; species Melanotus villosus. Next base: position 20,227,161 of record OY720427.1, read on the forward strand.
CTTGCCCTATTTTGGCATTACCATCACCCAATGTTATCTTTATATCATATTTTGGAAGGTCCTTGAATAATAATTCCAACGCCTCGTACAAAACATTTTTTCTTGCTTCATCTTTGTCTCCTGATCCATTCAACCATCCGCGGCGCTACAGCCCTTTGTGGACCTTGGCCTGCTCCAACACTTTTTTCCATTCCTTTCTGTTTCCCGTTTTTGTCCACCATGGTTGTACTCCCATCGTTCGCAGGTCTGCTGTCACATCATCTAAATATCTGCCTCTTGGACGTCCAATTGATCTATCACCTTCCGGCTCGCTTGAAAAGATCCTTTTCTGTGGTGTGTGGCATTCCATTCGTGTTATATGCCCTAGCCATTGTATTCTTGCAGCTTTTATTGATGGAATTATGTCTGGTTCTTTGAATACTTGATACAATTCAAAGCCAAACGTTATTTTCTTTAATAGGTCCAAGTATTCGTCTCAATATTTTCCTTTCAAAACATCCAATACTATGTACTTATGTCTTTCTTATTCAGTGTCCATGTTTCTGACTCGTACATTAACACTGGACGTATTAGACTTTTATAAATTCTACACTTGGTTTTTCTTAAAAGGTGATTTGTTTGTAACTCCGTTCTTAGCCCATAATATGCTTTATTAGCTAGGGTTATTCGTCTTTTCACTTCGGCACCATTAGTATTAACACTATTGATTGGCACGCCTAGGTATATAAATTCACTCACTTGTTTAAATTTGTAATTGCTTATTTTTAGAATTTGATTTGGTAAGCACTGCTTATAGTGCTTATCTTGTTTGTTGATGCACATGCAGTTAGTCTTTTCCTGGTTTATTATTACACCCAATTTTTTTTTGCTTCATTTTCAAGGGCTATAAAGGCTTCCTTGACATCCTGTTTTGATATGCCAATAATGTCCAGATCGTCGGCTTATGCCACTATTTGTTTGACTTATTCAAAATGGTTCCTATGGTTTGTATACCTGATTTTCTAACTACAACTTCCAGGGCCATGTTAAAAAAAAATGATGTTGTCGTATGCTGATTTAAAATCGATAAATAGATGGTGTGTTTCTACAATCTACGTTTTTTTTTCCATGTTTTTTCTAAGATTTGTTTGAGTATGAAGATTTGATCTATTGTTGATCTACAAAATCCTGCGTGATAGTTGCCAATTTTCCCTGCCACCTGCGTTTGTAATCTACTGTGTAGTATGCTTGAGAATATTTTGTATACGACATTTAATAATGTTATTGCTCTATAATTTTCGCATTGTAATTGGTCGCCTTTTTTGTGGAGAGGGCAAATAATACCTATGTTCCATTCCTCCGGCATAGTTGCATTCTACCATATTTCTTCATCAGGCTGTAAAACCTTTCTTCCAGCGGTATGCCCCCTTTTTTGAATAATTCTGTCGCTAAATTGTCTTCACCAGGTGATTTATTATCCCTCTGTCTTTTAATTGCTTCTTTTATTTCCTCTTTAGTTGGTATTTGGCAACCCTCTTCTTGTATATCTTCTATTCTGATAATCTAGTCCATGTATTGTGTGTCTTCTCCAGGTTCATTTGGATTGGATTCAAAGTGTGATTTCCAGATCTGTAGTATTTCTTTTGTCCCGTTACTATGTTACCTTCTTGATTCCGGCACATTGTTGTTTTTGGTTTGAAATCTTTTCTTATATTATTTATTTTCTGATAGAATTTCCTTGTGTCGTTTTAGTTATACAAGGTGTTTCAAAAAAACATGGCATAAATGATACGGCTGATAGAACACTGAAAAATAAGTGGGGTTTGCCTAATAAACATATGTCCTAAGACCCTCCATTTTTGTGTTACAGGGCGTGAAAGTTAAAAATTAAAAAATGATTATTGCCCATAAATTTGACGGTAGTATACATTTTTGTACTAAACTTGACAGACAGTTTTACTGATATAAAAGACACATAACAACAAAAAAATCCGTTTACTCACTTTTGCCAGTGGCGTACAGCAGCAGTACGGGATCTCTTAACCCCCCCTATTTTGTACGACACTGCCTAAATTTTAATTTTGGTTGTATTTTTGAATTTGGCAATGCTTTTTACGTAAATAATGTATTCTTGTTTCACTACTTTAAAGTTAAAGTATTAGTATTAAAAAAAAATTAAACTCGACATATCAATATGTTTCAGCCCCATTCTAATTTATATTCACCTATTACTTCTGAAATGTAAAGGGTGTTTATTGATATGTCGAGTTAAATTTTAATTTTTTTTTTAAATACTAATAAGCATTAGTGTAAACCCCATTCTTTATGTACGAATATCTCGAAAAATATCCACTTTAAAGAAGCGAAACAAGAATACATTATTTATGTAAAAAGCATTGCCAAATTCACAAATACAACCAAAATTAAAATTTAGGCAGTGTCGTACAAAATAGGGGGGGTTAAGAGATCCCGTACTGCTGCTGTACGCCACTGGCAAAAGTGAGTAAACGGATTTTTTTGTTGTTATGTGTCTTTTATATCAGTAAAACTGTCTGTCAAGTTTAGTACAAAAATGTATACTACCGTCAAAGTTATGGGCAATAATCATTTTTTAATTTTTAACTTTCACGCCCTGTAAAACAAAAATGGGGGGTCTTAGGACATATGTTTATTAGGCAAACCCCACTTACTTTTCAGTGTTCTATCAGCCGTATCATTTATGCCATGTTTTTTTGAAACACGTTGTATATTTGTTCTATGTTTCGTAGTTCCTGTTCATAGTAATTTCGTTTCTTAGGCTTATGTAATTTTTTTTCTTCTCTTCGCTTTTCTTTGTCCTTGTCTCCTGATGGTGCATGCATATTTATCATGCTCCATTTTCTATATTTGCCTTTAATTCTGATGTAACACATTCTGCCTGACACCGTTTTTAAATCAACTATTAACTGCCTAAGTTTTTTATGGATAAGAAATGCTGTTCCTAATCGTTTATTTAGCCCCCCACTTTTGAACAAAGTATAATCTTCTATATCAACATTTCATTTCCTAACTGTTCTGTTTCTTGTAATGCCATTATATCAATATTCTACCTCTTTGCTTCTCGTACTAAGTTTTTGATTGCTCGTTCTTCAAAAGTCCCCCTAACATTCCATGAACCTATATAACTAACTATAACTATCCCTATTTATTTTTTCTCTTTTGTCCGATATAACTGCCATTTTCGTCTTCTTGTTTGTTTCAGCCCTGCAGTTATTTAGTTTTTTGCTTGAGCTAGGTTGCTGGTATTTATCAGTGTCTTTTTTTGAAGCGGATCATCGTTATATACCTGTATTCCATCTTGATACAAGTTGCCATTATTTACTAGTTTCTCTTCTTTTTCAATCCACTTCCAGACTTCTCCATTTATTATCAGTTTTTGGAACCCCATTCTTACATTTTTTTTTTCTGCTTTTCTTTCTTCCTCTACTTGCTTTCTAATTTTTGCTTGTATTTCTCTTCCATATGACTATTTATATACACGTTTTTTTGATCCTTTGACTGGTTTAGCATGTTCTTCTTTTTCAGAATCTCAATTGTTTGTTGCATCGTTTCCGTTTTAATTATGTAGCTCTTTTCATTTATCAGATAAGTTGCTTCAAGTTTAACTTGCAGATTCATGTTCTCCTGTATAAACGTTCCTATCTCACTTTTTAACTCTTCTTCGCCATTTGCCTTACTGTTCAACCCTATTATCAGAAGGTTTCTTTTCCGCTTTTCTTTCGCCGTACGTTCATATGCTGCTTTATTATTTCTATATTCGCACATTTCTTTTACAGTTCTTCTCTTTGTTTTAGTTCTGAGTTTTCTTTCCGTAATGCAGTTACATGGGAGTAATAAGTTTGCTGCTCTTTTTTTAACTCTCTTAATTCTTGCCTTATTTTCTCACTTCTCCTTGTTGCCTCTTCTGATCATTGCGCACCTCTTTAATGTCGGACATCTTCTCTTTTGTCATCTTCATTAGTTGGTATTCTTCCTGCTCACCCTCCTTACCTATTGATTTTTTGGTTTTTTCTTGGGATCTACCTATTCTTCCTGCTGTACTCCCTTTTTCCTCGGATGAGTCATCACTACTCTCATAAACTTACTCGGCGGATCTTTCCATTCCTTGTCCTCTTGTTCATCTTCATTTTTTTTATTAATTTTCTGTTTTTACTTTTTTGAAAGATTTCCATTTCTGCTTGTCTTATCCTTTTATTTTCATCAGTTGAGGAACTCTCCCCATCATAGTTAAATCTCAGCATCTTAAAATTTTATAGTACTGCAACCAGTTAAACACGTACCAGTACTGTGTGTCGCCTATCTAATAATTTGTGCACTCCCACCAGGATACTATTTGGACCTTAAAATTCTTCTGTCTCTCATCAACAACTGCACTTTGTTAGGTTATAAAATGATTTTTCTCTGCTACTTGAACCTGATTGTATTACCTGTTGATTTTTCTCTGTTAGTTCTTTTAGTAATCTACTCTACACTTCTCTACTCCGGTGTAATTGAAACACTAGATATGATCCAGCAATTGGATTTGATTTCGTAGCGCACACATTACACCATTTACTTACCAAGGCCAAAAATACAAAATGTACAAAATTCATCTTTAGGGTGCCTACAAGGGTGTAAATATACCTTTAATGACATTCGATACAATAAATAATTAATTTTAAGAATAGTAAAAAGTGATACTTAGATAACATCCAAATTAAATATGTAGGTACCAGATTAAACAATACAGTGGATAATGGGTCTCCCTGTCTCAGCCCTTTGTTTACTTTAAAATACACACTTTTATTTCCATCTGCTTTTGTTTTACATTTTGTTCCACTCAGAGTCATTTCCGCTAATATTGGCACCCCAAATTCATTCATTATGGTAATCACGTAATCACTTTCTTTCAGCGCATTCTATTACCCTCTCTTTTAAGCTGGATGCCATAACTTTGTAAGTTACATCCAGAAGTGCAATCCCTATATAGTTCTGGAATTTTGAACTACTTCCTTTTTTGTATATTGAACATGTTTTGCCTCTTCCCATCTGCTTGGCATTTCCTCCTTTTCGCACACTTCCCCTCTATTAATTCATATATTAATCTATAGAGATCTTCTCCCCTACTTTTTATAAGTTCTATTATGTTTTCATTTTCTCCGGAGCTTTTGTTATCCTTCATTCTTGCTATAATTCCTTTTACTTCTTCTAATTGCAGTTCCGTTATTCCTTCGAGTTCTATTATCGAAAGGTTTATTGTATACCCGTTTTATTCTTATTTTCCGCATCATATAACATGTTCTGGAAATGCTGAATCCACTCCTGCATAATTTCTCTTTCGCCCCTAACACGTTGCCATCTTTGTCTTCACAGAACTGCGTTTTTATTTGATATCCCCTTTTTTTTCTTCTTTTTGCATTTTTCTTTGATATTTCCCAGTTTCAACTCCATAAACTCCCTTTTCTTTCTGAAAATTTGCTGTGATTTTCTTTGTTTTTCGTTATACTTTTTATATATTCTTCCAAAGGAATCTGCACCACCTCTTGTTTAGCTATTCTTCTTTTTTCTGTTGTTTTGATACACTCCGTATCAAACTATCCTTTTTCTTTATTATTTTTTTGCCCTGCTTTGATACTTCTGCTGCTCCTTCTGCTATGATTTCTTGGTATGCTTTTGGGTGTTGTTCATTCTGCAGCTTTTTTGGATCTCATTTTGCTCTCTCTTCCAAAGGTCTCTTATTTTTTTCTGGCACACTTAGCTTAACTTTATTTTTAGCATATAGCGATCAGAATTTGCATCTGCCCCCCCCCCCCCCGACAGGTTTTAACGTGATGAATGGTTTTTGCTTGTTTAACCTCTATTAATACGTGATCAATCTAATTTATAACATTCCCTTTTGGCGATATCCATGTTCCCTTATGGATATCTTTGTGTCTGAAATGAGTGCTCCTTCTTTTTCAGGTTGCAAATTCTATCAGTTTTTTTTCATTTTGATTGGATTTTGCATGCTTGCTGTGCTGTACTATTACTGGTTGATACACTTGTTCCTTGCCGATTTTAACATTACACTCTCCCATAATTATCTTTGTCATAATTTGCTATCTTCTTCTATATTTGACTACAGTTAGTCAACTTAATAATGAATAAAATAATTAACAAAGTATAATCAACTGGGTCCGCTATACCAGTCCCAAGCCTGGGGCCTTATCATACATGGTAAGGAAGGAGGAGGGATCGAGGAGTAACACCTCGCTAAAAAACCTGGGTTCAGCTGGCTCCGGCTGATAGCACCCTGTATGGGTCCCTACCCAGGGTTACAGATGAAGACCACAAAGACGATAGAGGCGGAGAAGAGAAACTTCAGTACGGCGAAATCGGCGGAAGTGGCAATTCTGATTTTAGGGAACTATAAAATCATCAGCCTTGCTGAAGCCATTGAAAAATTCACTAAGGGTTCAGCAAGGTGGTCATCCTCATGGACGGGAAAATGACCTAGGAAGCAGCAGCGGAGGAACCAATAATAATGGTCAACGGCGGTGATCCAAGCCATAGTAAGAATTGGTTACTGTCCACTCGCCAAGACATCCGGCAAGCGAGGCGTTTTAATGCCAATCCCCCCACCCCCCTAAACTAAACTAAACTAATTATGATAGTTACGAGAAATGAAAGGCCCTTAGTCCGCAGCAGCCCTGAGTCGACGGATTACGGCAGCAATCAACTAGACGAAAGGGCAAAGGGTGCTAAGAATCCCTGCGTAAGGAAAGGCTGCCCTAGCGACCCTAGTGATAACTACATACAATATAAGATCTATGCAACGAAACGAAAAAATACATGAACTAGAAGAGGAACTCAAACAAATAAAATGGGACATCATGGGAATATCCGAGGTGTAATAAATAAAATAATAGCCTCTAACGTAAAAGTCTACAAGGCCATATCCAACAGAGTATTGTACATCAAAGTAAAAGTATCAAATCTTCTGAACATTAAAATTATCCAAGTCTATGCACCAACGACCTCGTATGAAGACGAAGCAGTGGAAACCTTCTATAAGGAAATAACAGCAGCAATGCAAAGCGACCCATGCACACACACATTAGTGATAGGAGATTTTAACGCAAAATTAGAAGATAGCGAAGAAAAAATTGGAAAGTTTGGCCTGGGAAAAAGAAATAACCGGGGCCAAATGCTCTTGAACTTTTTAGAGCAACAAAACCTGTATGCTATGAATACATTCTATCAAAAAAAGATTAACAGAAAATGGACCTGGATTGCCCCAAATAGAGAATATAAAAACGAAATAGACTATACTCTGTCAACAAACAAGAAGATAGTTAAGGACGTATGGGTTTTGAACAACATTAACGCAGGCAGTGATCATAGGATAGTCCGAACAAAAATAGAACTAAACAAACAATGGGAAAGAACCAAGATTATAAAGAAAACAATACCCACAATAGACAAGAAAATACTGAAAACAAAAAGTACAGAATACGAACAAGAACTCCAACAGAAAATAAATGAAAGTTCTGATACAGATCTTGACAGTAAGAATATAGATGAAATAAGCAAAATTATAAACACAGCAATGATAGACGCAGGCCAAAAAGTAGCCAAACTCTCGAGAAAAAAAGGAAGGGGGTGGAGCTCCAAAACAAAAGAATTATTCGATAAAAGAAGACTATTGTTGAGACAGGGAAAGATAGGAACACTAGAATATACTGAAACCAACAAAACATTAAAAAAGTCAATTCGGAAAGATAAATGAAAAGAGGTAGAAGAAATGATTGAAAGAGTCATAGAAGAAAACAAAAATAAGAAGAGTATAATAAGATCAATGGGAAAAGTAAACATCAGTGCCATTAAAGATAAGAACGGAAAGGAGACAAGAAACCGAGATGAAATATTGAAAGTGACAGAAAACTTCTATAAAGATCTGTATGAACAAAGGTATGAGATACCGGAAGAAGTAAAAGAACAATTAAAGAAAAGAATTACAAATATGAACTCAGAAGATATACCGGACATCAGCGAAACAGAAATAATAAACAGCATCAAAAGCATGAAACACAATAAGGCACCAGGCCCAGATGATATAGTACCCGAACTCATAACAGAAGGTGGCGAGACCATAGTAAAAGCATTACAGCTACTATTAAATAAATGCTTAACAGAAGGAAAAATCCCAGAAAATTGGAACAACTCGCTAGTGGTACTACTGTATAAAAAAGGCGACAAACGAAATTTAGAAAACTACAGACCTATATCGTTACTGTCACAAGTATACAAACTGCTAAAAGAATCATAATAAACAGACTAGAAAATAAGCTAGAACTTTATCAAACTGTGGAACAAGCAGGATTCAGGAAGAATTTTAGCACTTGTGATCACATACTAACCGTAAGAACTCTTATAGAGAAGTCTACAGAATATAATCCACCACTGTATTTAGCTTTTGTTAACTTCGAAAAAGCTTTTGACAGCATCGAACTATGGGCAGTTGAAAAAGCCTTACATAACTGTGGGATAGACTATAGATATAAACAACTTATATCATCAATATATCAGCAAGCAACAATGGTGGTACAACTGCATGAAAATACACAAGCAATCCCAATTAAACGAGGAGTACGACAGAGAGATTCCATGAGCCCTAAACTATTTATATCAGCGCTAGAAGACGCATTTAAAAATCTAGAATGGGAGCAGAAAGGCGTAAACATCAATGGGAACATGCTTAATCACTTAAAATAAGCCGTGTTTTTAAAAAAAATATTTTAAAAATCAACAAGACGCGTAAATTAACTATTTATTAACAAAACGTCTTCCGGATTGGGGCCGTATCATTTTGAGACAAAAGACTCAACGTTTCGCCCACTTTTATAAGGGGCTTCTTCAGGAGGAAAAGGAGCACTAAAAGAGCAAGGTAAGTCAACGTGTGACCACGCCAGAGGCGAAACCCTTTTAGCAAGAGGCAGAAAGGTAACAGTAACTCAACTTGTCAACCAAGCCAGAGGCGAAACCCTTCTGAAGAGAAACAGAGGGAGCAGCGACTTTATACTGGCCGTACCCGGCAAGCGTATCTGACTGTGATGACGATTGGTCAGGGGTGGAGGAGGTGATGGCGGACTTCCAAATATCGGATAGATAATAACCAGTGTCACGATTCAAGTTATTAGGGGTCTTGGTGATTTCAATGGCCTCACGGATTTTCCTGTTGAAAAAATAAAGGGCACTGGCAATGATCGAATATTTTTCAAACAATATTATATGACCAGTGTCGTGATGTTCAGCAACGGCTGAATGTGAAAAAAGACCTGGAAAGAAGGATACGAGGAAGACCATACAAGTAATGGAAAGAAAGTTAGCAGTCAATATCTCAGGACAACTGACCACGACAGTGCTCAACACTCCGCGTCACAGCACTACGTGTTCACACGTAAATTGAGAAATATTTGAGTGTCGTGACACTAAACAGGGATATTGTTGATAATGTTATAGAAAAACTAGCACATCAAAAGACAACATGGTAACCGATGGTTATACCCTTCAAATTTATGACGAATATTCACCGAAAATATAAAAACATACGACCAGCTGATGTTCCAGTGTCGCAGTGTCACTGTCACCAGTGTTCAGATGGTAGAAGTAGTGCCAGGTGCCGCGACATTGCCAGTGTCACAGTGTCGCATATCTAAAAGTTTTGATTCACGGCACTAGCGTCACGACATTGTGGCACCGAGAAATTGCGTGGTTCAGATGGCGACACTAGTATGACAGCTAGTGTCACGCCTTAAAGGCTCGTTCAGACGGTGACACTAAGGCGTGACACTAAATGTCGTAATAGTGTCGCCGTCTGAACAACGCAATGTCTCGATGCCACGATGTCGTCATGCTAGTGCCGTAAATCAAAACTTTTAGATATGCGACACTGTGACACTGGGAATGTCGCGGCACCTGGCACTACTTCTACGATCTGAACACTGTTGACAGTGACACTGCGACAACTCGTCATTGTAACACATGTTTTTCATACTACTTTTCCTATTTCGCATAATTTATTTTTCCTATTTCGCATAATTTATTTTAATTTAAAAAATTAATACATAAATATACATACATAATCCTGTCCTCTTCTACCGTTCGGTGTCGAGGTTAAAAAATTAATATTAAGTAAATGATATATGAATTTTTGTTTTATTGCTGATTTCTCTTTTACCTATTATTGTGTTGTTTATCATGTAGTATATATGGTTCGCTTTGTTTATCCTGTTGGTTATCTCCTGCTCTATTTTCCCATTATTTGTAATTACTGCACCTAGATATGTGTAGCTGTCTACTTCTTCGATCCTGTTATTCTCCACTTTTATTTCTTGCATAGGTGTTTGGTTCTTACTTATCTTCATAGATTTGCTCTTCCGTACGTTAAATTTTAAATTTGCTCTTTCTAGTTCCTCCTTCCATATACTTATTGCCTTTTGCATGTTTCCGCCAAAATTATATCATCGGCATATATCAAGTGTTGCAGATATACCGGTTCCAATCTTCTGTTTCCAATTTTTGTTGATGTTAACCGTTTTTTACATCGTTCTGCTGCTTCATTCATTATAATTATGAATAATAATGGGCTGAGGATGTCGCCTTGCTTTATCCCCTTGCACATTTTAAAGCTTTTAAACATTACTTGATTGGTCCTCACATAATTCTCAACATTACTGTATGTCGATTTTACAGCCCTTAGTAGTTCCGTATCTATTTTATAATTTTCCAAGATTTCCCTTTATCTCCCTCTATCCACATTGTCAAATGCTGCTTTTATATCCAGAAACAGTAACCTTCATTCTTTACCTTTTTCTAAATTCTTTTCTATAATCATCCTTAATGTATGGATATGGTCACTTGCCGGTCTGTTTGGTCTAAATGCTGTTTGTTCTTCGCTTAGCCTACCCTCTATTACCCCTCTTAGCCTACTTTCCAGTACTTTAGTATAGATTTTGAAAGGTACTGATCTACTGATGATAAACATATCGCACGATAATTATCACTGCTGCTCATACTGCCTCTTTTATGGAGTGGTAATATTACATTATGTTCCCACTCATGTGGTAATCTTCCTAGTTTCCATGCCATTTTTATTATGTCTGTTAACCACTCTGCTACCTTTCTTCCTCCCCATTTGATCATTTCCAGTACTATATTATCTTTTCCGGCCGCTTTCCCACATCTCATTGTTCTTATTATCCGTTCGATTTCTTCCAGTGTAATATTGCTGTCTGTACCTTCTTCTTCCCTATTCATTAATTCTTCATCTTGTCTTCCTTCCTCAATTTTCTCAAACTTTTTCTCGTAGTACCTTCTCTGTATTTCTACAATCTCTTCCTTACGCGTAAGAATGTTGTTTTCTTCATCTTTTATATTCCGTATTTTTACCCTTTAGTCTTTTGACCGTATACCAAAACGTCTTTCTATTGTCACTGTATTGTTCCTGTATTTCATGTCCAAACTCTTCCCACGCTCTCCTTTTAGCTTCTTTTACTACTTCCTTTGCTTCGTTTCTTCTGTTTATGTATATATGTTTGTCTTCTGCTGTTTTGGTTCTGAAGTATTTCTTCCATGCTTGTTTCTTACTCCTTACTTTATCCTTAACTTCTTCGCCCCACCATTTTGTTCTCTTATATCTATAGTTTACCACTTTACTTCCTCAGACCTGTTTTGCTATTTCCCTTATAGTTCTTCTCAGTATTTCCCATTTCTCGTCAATATTTCTTCTTCCATACATTGGATTTCTTTCGTTAATTACCTAAGTTTCATAATTGTTGTCGAATCAACTATCATGTGAATTTTAGCCATATTATAATTAAATGCATACTCTAGTCATTTTCTAATACATATAAAAACTTATTCTAACATTCTATTCTGCATATTTTCACGCAGCCTAGAAATAAACACTTAAATACTATAAACAAAATAAACAAGTCGGTAAAAAGGTTACCCATTGCGCGTCTGTTAATCAAACTGTGTAAAATTCTAAGATTGTACAGAACACTTTGACTATACTGAACTTTTACATAAAACAAAAACAGGTATGTAGAAACCTCCATTTTAGCTATTAAATTGCTCTACTAAAAAGTCGACAAGTCGACATCTAATGGTCGATATACTCCACGCACGACGGAAAATCCCATAAGGCTAAGGTTCTTATTATTAGGTAATCTAAGATTTTTCAAAATATAATAAAACACTTACCTTCATGCAAGTTTTGTGGAACAAAATATCAGCCTTGCAGCAATCAGCCCATATAACTTGCGTCATATCTGAGTCTTTAGTAAAATTTTGGAAGCATATCATGCATAAGTATTCGGTAATGGATTGTTTAATACGTGTAGGTACATTGCAAGGCTTACGATGCGCGTGACAAAATGATGAAAAATTATTAAAATTATGGCCAGTATTTTTCATTAGGCCACATGGTAGATGAAATTTACGATTACAGTGTTTACGGCTGCATCCTAGAGTAGCTCCAAATTCCTTACAGTAGTAACACTGTCTTTTAGCTGATTTTGACAGTTCATTTAACATATCTTTAGGTAGGAATCCATAGATTCCTTGACTATCTGTTCCAGTTTGAGCAATTGTTTCGCTGAATAACTGAAAATATATAAATATACATCAGAAAAGAAAGTCAATTATACATCTTCAAAAAATGAAATGAATTTTTGGTTTGGTCGGAATTTTTTCTGATGAACTTCTCCATACGTGGCTTGGTTGATTTTACAGTGTTATTGTAGTTGAAATTATGATTTCCTTAATTTTGTTATTTATGCAAAAATTTAAAAAGGTAAAACTTAATGCCAATTTGTATGTTTAAGCTTATGCACTTTGTAAGCACCAACAGTTGATTAAAAAATGTATGCTTACAAGAAACATGTTGGCATTAAACCTAAGAAAAAAAAATACTTACAAGGCAGTAGTAATGAGCTCGAAAGTTTTTAGTTTTCCTTAAGCCGCCAAACTCAAGTTCGTCATCAATAGAGCGTTTACAAAACATGCAACCAGTACTTTTATCAAGAAATAACACTTTTGCTCGTCGTCGTCTAGCCATTATTCCTATATATAAAAAAACAGGTATAAATATACATTACACCTTCGAACTAAAAACATTACTTCATACAATAACATTAATCTATATATTTTTTAAAATTTCTCTAAGGCAGGAAATGTTAAAACTAACTGAGCTATTTAACAACATCCATATATTAGCAGTTTGTGAGAATTTTCCAGGCTATTGTGTAGATCTGAACCATAGATTAAAGATCCCTTAGATCTCTAATACATAGTCACAAAAAAAGCTTCAGTTCTGGACATCTCAGCCAGACGTCGTTGCGATCGTCAAGAATTCCGAATTTAGTTTCGCGTTACGTACAGGGTGATCGATTTAACTGGAGAAATGAGTTTTTCTGGGAAACTGCCGAGAAAAATAAATTATTTTAAAAAGTATTACATTTTTACTTACTTTTACTAGAAGGTAGGGTAGAAATACCGAAATTATCTTTACGTCGCTAGGCGTCGCGACGCTTCAAAAAATTTTCTTTCAGCAACATACATTTTTTATTATGTCGCTGCAAAGATCCCTTAATTTTGAATATTTTTTCTAGATAACATTTTGTTATGTTTACATTATTTAGAAAGTTATGGGCAATTCCTAAATCGTTACTTTGGTAATAAGCTAATAAGACACCATTTTAAAAATACGTAATAGTATATTATACACGACGCTATAATGTATGCTATTATTACCGATGATAATGTTTGCAACACGAGCGAGCGTGCGAGCGAGTTTTGCAATTATCCGAGGTAATAGTAGCCATTATAGCGAGTAGTATACTATACTTTATCCTCGACTACAAAATACTAAGAATTTTTAATTAGGATTTAAATTAAAATTTAATTAACAACATAACCTATTGCGATGATAACATAACCTATTTCCTTCATTATACACCATAGACAATGATGTTACCATGACACCGTGCATAATGAAATGATGTTACCATAACACCGTGCATAATGATTTCAGTGTATAATGGATAGCGTTATGAGTGACCAAACACATGAATAATTGACAGATTATTGATTAGTCGTGGATAAACCTATTAAATGACACCCTATAATTTAAAAGCTTTGCGGTAATCCTCCAATGAAACCAAAAAATGAAAAACAATTGTCAAATTTTTATCTATTGTGATAGCTTTTTGCCTCACATTTCTAATAAATACAGTGCGAGTAAAAAGTAAGGAATATATTAATTAAAACCGAAACAACCCAGTTTTCGAACAAATCCTTCGATTTTATTTTATGAAAATGGACATTTTTCCATTAACTTCGATTTTCGATCGTCATTTGTTTTCGAGTAATGACGGAAGCGGCATTTTTTTTAATGGAACCGCCAAATTTTTTTTCGTGATTTCGATAGATCTTTTAATTGTCAAAACGTTAACATAAAAATTTTATATCTTATGTAAAAAAAAAAAAAATTGAGCACAAGACAATTGAAATGCGCAGAATTTAATCACAAGTTATCGGCAACGTATAAGAAAATTTGTAAAACGTCTCATTTATTGTCAAGCAACCGAGGGATGGCAGTTCCAACACTTAATCTGATGTCCTGAATGCCCTTTCTGTTTACTTATTTCAGTTGACATTTTTATATTGTTGTGGTTTCCCTTACGATGGGTATGTTGTATGTAATTCTTACAAATTAATCTTAATTGTTGTATAAACAGTTGTGTTATTGTATAGTTTATAAGGAATACACTTTTTATAGAACCATAGTAATTGATACATTGAACTAGCAACAGCATTGCAAAAGATCTATATAGGTGACTATATCGCAATAATTACGAGATAGAGAAATTCACCAAGGAATTGCCCATAACTTTCTAAATAATGTAAACATAATAAAATGTTATATAGAAAAAATATTCAAAATTAAGGGACCTTTGCAGCGACATAATAAAAAATGTATGTTGCTGAAAGAAAATTTTTTGAAGCGTCGCGACGCCTAGCGTCGTAAAGATAATTTCTGATTTTCTACCCTACCTTCTAGTAAAAGTAAGTCTTCTTCTCCTTCTTCTACTCTCCCTTTTGCCTTACGGCGTCGGGTATGTTTCTTTTATCCATCTTCTCCAATTCTGTCTGTTTTCCGCTAATTTTTCCAGTTCTTGAGCCGTTTTTCCATGGCTCTCTCCTATCTCTTCTATGATATTTTTCATTATTTTCCTCGGTCTGCCCGTTTTTCTCTTTCCTCCGAAATTTAATATTTGGAATTGTTTTGTTATTCTTTCTTCGCTCATTCTTTTCACATGTGCATACCAATTTAGTTGCTTCTTCTCTAGTTTGCGTGTAATCTGTTCTTGTTTTAGGTTATCATATATTTCCTGGTTTCTCTTTTTGTCAAGCTTTGTTACATTTGATATTTTCCGGAGGAACTTCATTTCAACTGCTGTGATTTTCTTCTTGTGTGAGGGTAGAGTTGGCCATACTTCTGCTGAGTATAATAGTGTAGGGACGGCTATTTTGTTGTATATCTGCTGTTTCGTTTTTGTGCTTATTTCTTTTTTGCTTAGTAGTGTTCTGTTTATTGAGTAGTATATGTTATTAGTTTTTCTTATTTTGTCTGCTAATTCTGTGTCTATTTTCCCATTATTACTGATAATTGTTCCTAGGTAATTGTATGTGGAGACTTTCCCTAGTCTTGTTTCCGAGCATGTGAATTCTGATTTGTTGTCTTTCTTGTTTCCTCTTATTTCCATAACTTTAGTTTTATCTTTGTTAATTGACATTCCCATATTACTTAATTCATCTTCCCATATGTTGATCATTTTTTGTAACTTTGATGGTTTATCTGCTATTAGAGTTATATCGTCCGCGTATATTAGAGTCTCTATTTGTATCGGTCTTAATTGTCTATATCCTATTGTTGTTTTTGGGGTTTTTTGTTTGCAATTTTTGAATATTCTGTCGATGTATATGATGAACAATAATGGGCTCAGCAAGTCTCCTTGCTTTAGGCCTTTTTTCATTTCGAATTCTTCCGATTGTGTCCCGTTTATTTGGACTTTTCCTTCTACATTTTTGTAGATGCTTTCTATCGCTTTTAGTAATTTTGGTGTTACTTGCAATTGTCTTAGAATAACCCATAGCTTCTTTCTATCAACGTTATCGAACGCCGCTTTTAAATCGATGAAGGCGATATATAGTTCTGAGTTTTTCTCTATTTTGGCTTCTATCAGGTTTCGTAGGGTACTTATGTGGTCTATGGTTTGTCTCTCTCTTCTAAATCCCCCCTGTTCATCTTCCAGTTTGTCATATACTTCTAATCTTAGTCTTTTTTCTAATATTTTGCTGTATATCTTGGTTGCTATAGGTGCTAAACAGATGGCTCTGTAGTTTTCGCATTCAGTGTGGGTTCCTTTCTTATGAATTGGGACTATAGAGTTGATTTCCCAGTCTCCTGGGATTGTTGCTGTTTTCCATGCTATGTCGCATATGTCTGTTAGCCATTCTGCTACTTTTTGTCCTCCGTATTTTATCAGTTCTGGTGTGATGCCATCTGCTCCGGCAGCCTTACCTACTTTTAGTTCTTTTATCGCTTCTTCCATTTCCTCCCTATGTATTTCCTCTTCCTTGTTTTGCTCTACTTCCTCTCTTCTGGCTTCCCCTTCGTCCTCTTCTGGGATTGTAGTTATATGGAATTTGTTTTCGTAGTGTTCTTTCCATACTTTTACTATCTTTGTAGGTTCTGTGTTTAGTATTCCGTTTTTATCTTTAATACTTCTTACTTCCTTATTTCTTTGTGATCTTAATGACTTTACGACTTTCCAGAATCTTCTGTTATTGTTTTCTTTTAGCTGTTGTATTTCTTCTCCAAATTCCTCCCAGCTTCTTTTTTTTGCGTCTTGGAGTGTTGTTTTTGCTTCATTTCTTCTCTTGTTATATTCCAATCTATCTTCTGTCTTTCTTGACCTTAGGTATTTTTTCCAGGATAATTTCTTCTGTTTTACTTTCTGTTTTACTTCCTCATTCCACCATTTTGTTCGCTTATGTTTGCTTGTTATTACCTTTTCTCCGCATATTTCTTTTGCTACTTTCATTATTGTATTTTTTAGTGTTTTCCATTTTGTCTCTAAAGTTGTGTTCTTGACTTCTTGTTGTAAAAGTAAGTAAAAATGTAATACTTTTTCAAATAATTTATTTTTCTCTGCCGTTTCCCAGAAAAACTCATTTCTCCAGTTAAATCGATCACCCTGTACATCAAAGTAACTTAACCAAGTGAAATGCCTTTATGTATTCTTTTCTGTTCTTTTCTTAATCCATACTGGTCACTATCGTGGTCACTATAATCTTTAATCCTATGATCTGACGCACAGGGTTCTTTCATCTATGTCCGACGGCAAGGAATTTGCTTGTTTACTTAACAAGAAAAGCCAAGAGGTAGTTTCTTAGAAAAATGCTGGTAAATATTTAGGGATTTAGTAAAACTTTCTCCTTAGTAGTGTGCTAGTAAAATAAAATCTTTACGTTTTCAATGTTGCTATATAAGCACAAAAGGTATTAGAAGTAGTATTTAGTAGGAGTATTAATTATATAGTATGATCAGAAAGTAAATTCATACGGGGTGGCTATGGAAATTTGAAATCATGTGTATTATAAACATAAAGGCCTCCTTATACGGTCACAATAAAAAGAAAAAATATCAAATTATTTATATACAGTGTGAAAATTAAGGAAGGAATAAATTTGGTAACTCCGTTAATCTTTGCGATAGAGACGAAATGTAAAAGAGGTGTATCGATTAAAATTATAGCGCATCCGAAAAAGTTATTTTCAGATTTAACTTTCATTTGTTTTAAAAGCTATGACGTCATCAATTTTTTTTTAAATGACATTCTATATTTTTTGTTTTTTATTTCGATAGAGTATTTTAATCTGTTTTCAATCAATGGTATACAATTTTGAATAGGTTACATAAGAAAAAATTCAAGAAAAACGGCCTACAAGTTCAAATAGTAATAACATCAAATGGACTAAGACATTTATGTGTTTTATTTCATTTCCAACAATTTTAACATAAGAAATGAATGTAACATTATCGGTTTTACTTTTAAACCCAGATAATAGGAATACTCGATTAATTTCGTTCATTACATTCACTACATATTTGAACTTGTAGGCAGTGAAAAAGAATATTCCCGCATTTTTTGAAACGTCTCAGGTATGCAATAAACATAGGCAGTTGATGATTAAGTACGCATTACTTGTGCGTTTGCAAAAGCAAACAACTTGGGAAGCCAAACTAATTAAAAAACCCAGTCATTTACAAAAATTAAACAGTAAACTTCGTAAGTTAAGTCATTTATAAAGAGTTTTATAATTTTCGCCTCTTAAATTAAGTATATTATATTAAGCATCTTATATTATATGTAGGTATATTTAAAATAGATTAAGATTTTAATATTCTTTAGTTTTAATTATGTATTTGTGGAAAATAAAATTTATTCCAACACCAATTCTTATTATTTATCTAGGCACTTTTTGTTTAAGAATTTGTGGTCACTAATAAAACTTTTTAGAAGCAATTGATTGTGTAATTAATTTTTTTCATTTGCCTATTGAGCGGCGTTCAATTAAAGTGAAGTTTTAGATATTTTCTATTATTTAAAAAAAACAAGAACAAGATGCGTAAAAGCTTTTGATGGCCACTGGGATGCAAGTTTTTCTCAATTCCTTTTTACTTTACTGCCACATAAGTCCGGAACTATTCTAAATAAAACCAGTCCGTCATTTAGTTGAGAGATCTAAGGGATCTTTAATCTATGTCTGAACCTTTATAAGGTGGTCATGAAGCCACTGCACCCCTAAGCTTCCATTAACATAAATTATCGTTATACTTTCATACACATAAATAGAACTTTGCAGTTAATTACATAACAATTTCATATTTGACACAACATAAACTACCTTGCAAATTTAAAAATATCAGGTGATTCTTAAAATTTTTTTATTAAAATTTGCTATGACCTGAATGTATGTCTTGACCTATACCAGAAGTGTTACGGTCCAAACTTATTGCAACAGCTATTGGAAAATTAAGTAATTGAATAAAGGTTATACAGCAAAAATCAGAAACAATAAACTCTTGGTTAGCAATGAAGAATTCACTCTGGAGTAATTGCAACAGGACCCTGAAATTAATAAGAAAATAAACCGGGTAAACGAGATGGAAGACGATTCACAGCAAATGAATAAAAGGCAAGCACAAGATTCCCCAACAACATCAAATCACACCACCAAAAGAGAACCAAAAAAGATCATAATTCCTTTTGCTCCTTTAGAAGTGTAGGGTGTCTTTCGACGATTCTTCAGCATTGGTGTTTCCACCTAGATAGTATCAGAGTTGCCAGTTCTGTACCAATTCTCTTTACTTCCTTTTCTCACTGTTCATTGTTTTCACTACTTATTTATTTAACTTTTGCTGATTCACTACGCTACACACAGTGATTCACAGTTTTTTCCATTTGGTTATACCAAAAAAGATAAAAGACCAAAATCAAAGGGAAACAAAGAAGCCAAAGAGATGATACAACAATTGTTAAAGCCAGTCCCCACAACTATGCAACGCACACCAAAAAAAAACATAAAATAAACCTTATACAGGGTGTCTCTAAAAGGTCTGTACAAAACGCTAGCACAAATTCCCGAGGCTAAAATATGAAGATCTAGCCCAATTTACCTTAGTCCAAAAGTTGATAGTTTCCGAAATACAGGGTGCCAAAGTTATTATTTTTTAAAACTTTTTTGTAAATATTTATCTTAATAATAGCATGATTTGTACGAAATTTGGTACTTAGGGGTTTTTTAGGATGAGAAATCGAGATCTGATCACAGTTTCGATGTACATTGCAGAGGGCGCCACCAGCAGCATTTCGTTTACATCTAAAGCTTCATAACTTTTTTGTGCCTCAGTATATTGAATTTCTGGTTAAAAATTCTTATTCCTTGGCATCTTCTGTCCAAAAAAGATATACCTAGTCGGTGACGCTTCGAGCAGCCGTTTCTGAGATAATCGAATTTAAATGTTTTATTGCGTTCTGAAACTCGTCGTAGCCCCCCTTCACACTTTATCCAGGCTTAGGACTGGTCCAAGAAATTTTGAGCGTGTTTAAGGGCCAACAGGCCAGCAACAATAAAAATTTAAATAGCAACGAGCTAACAATGATAAGAATGTAAGAATGAACTGGCAAAGTACAATAGGAATAGAGTCTAAGTAAATTTTCAAAATGATCTCCGTTTTCATGCACACAAAGATTAATTATACGGAGAAAGTTGAACTGCACCCTTTCCATCATCTCTGTATCTAGCCTGGATAAAGTGTGAAGGGGGGCTACGACGAGTTTCAGTACGCAATAAAACATTTAAATTCGATTATCTCAGAAACGGCTGCTCGAAGCGACACCTGCTAGGTATACCTTTTTTGGACAAAAGATGCCAAGGAATAAGAATTTTTAACCAGAAATTTAATGCACCGGGGCATAAAAAAGTTATGGCGCTTTAGATGTAGGCGAAATGCTGCTGGTGGCGCCCTCTGCAATGTACATCGAAACTGTGATCAGATCTCGATTTCTCATCCTAAAAAACCCCTAAGTACCAAATTTCGTACAAATCATGCTATTATTAAGATAAATATTTACAAAAAAGTTTTAAAAAATAATAACTTTGGCACCCTGTATTTCGGAAACTATGAACTTTTGGACTAAGGTAAATTGGGCTAGATCCTCATATTTTAGCCTCGAGAATTTGTGCTAGCGTTTTGTACAGACCTTTTAGAGACACCCTGTATATGCCGCAAACAACTTTGATGACCTTGCACCACCCCCGGACATAATTATAATTCAGAAAAGCTATATCAACGAAACTAAACATCTCCCCAGAATCTTGGTCGGAAGAGAAGATTCAGATCAACACCCTCCAGGTAACAACACAACTACAATCCATAACAAAATTAGAACTACAAACTTTACAGACACAAATACAGTATTCAACCAAAATACAAACTAAATTTTAAAAAGCACAAACACATTAATTTAAACATTTATACATTGAATGAAATTTAGGACGCTAATGACGGAAGAAAGAGTAGTAGAACTACAAATGTCATTAGAAAACTTAAAGTGGAACATTATAGGGCTAGCAGAGATCAGAACAAGTTGCAAAAAGATAGTAGAAAGAAAAAATGGAACACTGCTACTTTGGAAAGGAAAGGACAGTGGGTATGCAAATGTAAATAAAAAAAGTCAGACAGTACATGAATTTAACGGTATCACAGAACGGATAGCAGTATCAGTACTTAAGTTAGATCAATTCCTTATGAACATACAGGTACAGTCGAACTTCAATAAGTCGAACTTCGATAATTTGAATTTTTGATAACTCGAAACAAATTGGTTGGAGTTAGCTTCAAGAGTGAAAATTATGTGCAATTTTTACTTGATAACTCGAACTTCTATTACTCGAATATCTTGATAACTCGAACAGAATATTTGGCGCCACCTTCGATAAGTCGAATTTTCTGGGAATCGTTGAGCGTTTTGCGTTCGTATTTAAAAAACAATGAACATACAACCGATTCTCTGAATAATGGTTTAAATAACATTGAAGCCTTAACCATAATATGTCCCCTCCCCCGCCCGTGCCTTGTTGTTACACCGATTAAGAAATCGTAGCTTTTATTTTAGTTTCTTTGCCGTCCGTCCGTCACCAGCGAACTAATTTATTGTTTAATTATTAAATTGCTCTGCTAAGAGTAGACAAAAAAATAATGGATTCGTTCAGAAATTTGTTTACAAACCCTAAATTCTGGGTAATTAATTAGTCGTTGACATCAAACTTTTTGAATCCGGGGTATTAATTATTTTCAAGGGAAAATATTTTAATATTCAGTAGTATACGTTTCAAACGGGAAATTATAGAAAAAGACTAGATTTCAGGCTATAAACTTTTTTGGTATTTTTTAAGCAAACTTAAAATGAAATAAGTTAGATTTAGCTCAAAATAATAAAGCAGTCATGAATGATAAATTTAAATAAAGTCGGCTAAATATTCGGTTTGCCGAATATTCGTTAAAAATGTTAAAATGGCCGAAAATTACGACTGCCGAATAGTTAACCGTTAACCAAATATTCGTTTCACCTCTATAAAATAATACATACATATTATGTATTTTATTTAATAACCCGAAGTCTTGAAAACTCGAACTTTTTTTCTGGCAAGTCATGGTTCAAGTTATCGAAGTTCGACTGTATATGCCCCTCAGAAAATAGTTCTGACAAGGAATCGGAAGAATTTTATGAAACCTTGGATTCAACAATAAATGATTCTACAAACAAGTATAAAAGTCACTTACTGCTGAAGGGCGATTAATAGTAAAATACTCCATCTTTCTTTTCCCTTTACCTTCTTATACCTTTACAGTACCGAAGGGGCCAAACACACCGAGCCGCAGAGTGGTCATCCATTCAAGTTCTAACCAAGCAGGTCTTCGCTTAACTTTCTATATTGCAGTACTACATGTGCTCCCACTCTGTTCTACTGCCAGGCAGGGCAAAGACTTAAAAATGAAAAAACAGTGTGCCGTCTGTTTCAAACAATAGAATAAACAAGAACTAATGGGATCAGAAAAAATTTAAAGCAAATCTACAATAAACACATCTTATAGAAAAACATGTAAACAAACATTCTGTGCAAGAAGCATACAATATATTGGAATATTACCTGTTAGAAGCTAATAAGTGGGTAGAAAACAGTGGCCAGAACCCACAAAAAAACCTTTTTGTCGGAAAAAAACATTCAATTAATAGAAACTAGACAGTTACTTAAAATAAAAAGACAATCAGATCCAAAGGCTCGCATAGTCAAACCCAACATAAGACGTGAAAAAAGACGAAAAAATAAAAGTAAAAGAAATTCTAAAAGAAAACTGTTCTACGAAGAAGACATGGACAAAACTAGAAACAGGCAAGAACTGGATAACCAAACTTAAAGGCCCAAACAACTACAATAAAGCTGCAGCAGAATGAGGCACAATCGGCAAATCGGCGATAGCGACTAACTTCAACAAAAATCTGTACTCTGCTAGCTTAGTACATGAAGAAGAAATCCAAACAACTAAATCCAGGGCAGTTCAAAAAACTGCATCACGAATTCGGCATAGTGAAATAAGAAAGGCTTAACAAAAGTTAAAAGATGGAAAAGCATCAGGTAATGACAACATAAGTAATGAAATGATCAAAACGGCATTTGAATATATAATTCCATATCTAACACAATTATTTAATAAAATCTTACAATAAAACTACCGTCCAGTCAGCTTAACTCCAAATCTATATAAATTGTTTGCCATAATAATCCAAAAGCATATTAACTCCCATCTAGGTCAAAGAAATATACCCGAACAAGCTGGATTTATAAGTCAACTTTTAGAAAAACACAATGAATACTACTTTTATACATAGCCTTAGTCGATTGTGAAAAAGCATTCGATTCTATAGAACAAAAATATATTTATAAGCCCTGAAATACTGCCAGATAGATAACAAATATACAGGGTGTCTGATTTTTCATTGACCAGCTTATATCTTGTTTATTATTAGAAATACAAGAAAAAGTCCGAGGAAATAGTTTTTTAATAGTAATTCTTCTATAAGATGGCATAATCAATTATTTTTCATAGCCTACTGTTTTTCAGGAAAAATGTATAACTTTGGTTTTTTAAATGGAACACCCTATATATTTATTCGCTAATGGATCGAGGGTTAAATTCTCTTTTCAAAAATGTATCACATGTGGTATTTTAGATTTCATTTGGAGGAAAAAACTCAAATAATAGAATCGTACTAGTTGGCTATGCCTGCTGTTTATTTGACATACAATTGATAGTACCAAGTAACAATGCTGTAAAAAATTAATAAGCAACAAAATAAAACAAATAACTTACATACTTATTTTAATAAAGTACAAAAGACTGCTAAAAACAGAAACCGCGCATAGGTAACTAGAATGATTTTATTATGAGTTTTTTTTTTATTGACACTTAAAATATCACATGTAATAAATTTTTGAAAAGAGAATTTAACCCTCAATCCATTAGCGAATAAATATACAGGGTGTTCCATTTAAAAAACCAAAGTTATACATTTTTCCTAAAAAACAGTAGGCCATAAAACATTATTAATTATGCCATTTTATAGAAGAATTACTACTAAAAAACTATTTCCTCTAACTTTTTCTAGTATTTCTAATAATAAATGAGATATAAGCTGGTCAATGAAAAATCAGACACCCTGTATACGAATCATCAAAGAAATTTTATCAGATAGGACTTCAGCTCACATACAACTAGAAACAAAAGGACCAGCATCAGTGGCGGCTCGTGGCTTGAAATTATGGGGGTGCTGCAGCTTTCGAAATATACTTACATACCAGTAACGATCCTTGATATTTTTAAGGTGCCTTTTATTTTATTTAAGGTGCCTTAAATAAAACAAAACAAATCGAAATTTTACTCAATTTATAAAAAAAATAAGCTTACTGGCAAATGAAATAAAAAGAATTTTTATTTAAATATAAAATCCATTCTGCGATTTTTAGCTTCACAAAATTTTTCGATCACCTGTTAACCCTAGAGCAGCCTTGACCGTCTTCGCAGTGATGTTGCAATCAAGTTGGAAATACGAACTATTTATTATTTAATATTCCTGTTTATATTACACATACCGTCGCCCAAGACGTCCTTGCACAATGATGACATCACCTAGTTTTTTCGTAGTATTCGCACGTATTATTGTTTTTGTTGGATCGGATGTCCAAGAGCTAAACGGCATGATGCAATAATGCTGACAGGCTGCCCAGATAGCAGCGTTCGGACTACTTTTACCATGTATTATTAAAACAAACAAATCGCGGCGGAACGTGCACCGAATGTACTACGTTTTGGACACTGCTAAATTTGTCAGTGCTCTGAATGGAATCTACAGCTTCGGTTAAAATAATTCCTTTTAAAAGCGGTTTAATTAATTAAATTTATGTAATAATTATACAAAATATTGAATGATTGTTATATTATTGATATTTTGAAGTACAAATTTAATAGGTAATTAATTTCCGTACATTGTTCTGGGGGTGCTGCAGTGTCGCAGCGCTTATGGACCAGCCGCCACTGACCAGCATTCAAAACAGCACGAGGAGTCAAGCAAGGAGATCCACTGTCTCCAGACCTTTTTAACACCACCTTGGACTATCTCTTTGTTCAAATTGCATGTAAAACAAAAGGAATAAATATTCAAGGAACTTTCCTCTCAAATTTAAGATTTGCTGATAACATAACGATCTTTGCAAAAAACCCCGTGCAACTTTAAAATATGCTCACAATGCTGAACAAGTCTTGCAAAAACATAGACCTCAAGACCAGCATACTCACAAACAGTAATAAAAGCAAAATTATAATAAACAAAAAAGTTAAATATGTGAAAGAAACAATATACCTAGGTCGGATCTTTTCTTTCGACAATAAAGAAAACAAAGTAGTACAGAAAAGAATAGCAGAGGGATGGAAATAATTTTGGTCTTTGAAAACTTCCTTAAAGTCAAAATTATCCAATAAACTAAAAACCAAGATATTTAATCACTGTATAATACCAACTCTAAAATACGAGTGTTAAACATAGGCATTAAGCAAAAACGATTTAAATAAATTACATCTTAAAGGTAAACTTAAAGACCATCTAAAAGTAGCGAATTTGAAAAAACGTTTTTGTTCAGAAGACACTGTGTTGAAGTGTAAAAAACTTAGGTGGAAGTGGGCAGAACATGTTTCAAGGATGAAAACAGATGGCTACCACAAATGGCAAAAAGAAAAAACGGAAGACCCAAAATCAGATGGGTGGACGACATAAAGAAAATTGGAAGATCTGACTCTATGGAAAAAGCAGAGCAAGCAAGCAAGCGGAACTTTGAAATAAGCAGTGACCACTACTTGGTAGAATCAAAAATAACAACAGATCAAAAGAAAAACAAGACGAATAGCACAAGAAATGATAAGACAGTAAAAATTAACATACACAAATTAAGTGAAAAACAAATGCAAGAGAAATATAAAAGAACGCTTGGAAAGAAAACTACGGAATTATATGAATGAGTTGCATAAATTTACAATTCAGAATCTATGGGAAGTATTTAAGAATAATATCCTAGAAAAAGCGAGGGAAGTCTGTGGAACAGCAACTGAGAAAAACAATAGTAAACACACAGCATGGTGGTCTGAAGAAGTCAAACAAGCTATAAAGAAGAAAAAGGAAGCTTAGAAAAAATACCTACAAGTTAAATAATAATACAAGCAAAGAAATTAAAACCAAAAATTATTTTAGAGTTAGAAAAAAGCTGAGAAAACAAAACAACAAAGAAGTAGGGTACATTAGAAATAAAAAACAAAAATAGAAGACTATTAACAAATAGAGAGAAAATCATGGAAAAATTGCGAGAATATTTCAAAGAATTACTGGATGTTAACTATGAAGAATAAAAAGAGGGGGTAGAAGTAGAAACAGAAGAGATAATGTATGACATAAATAATGAAGATGTTCAAGAAAATAACAACTACAGAGAAACTAGAAACAGCCATAAGAAACCTAAAAATAGGGAAGGCAGCAGGAAATGTGGTGATAACACCAGAAATGATAAAGAATTCGGGTAATACAGGGAAAAAAATACTACTAGAGCTGATGAAGAAAATAGAGAGGAAGAATGGGATACCAAAGGACTGAAAAGTAGCCCTAATATTGCTGATATCTAAAAACGTTTATCAAGAAACAGAGAAAATTAATCCAGGCAAGTGAAATAAAGATCTTAAGAAGAATAGTTGCCTTGAAACTATTAGAGAAAGTGAGAAACAAAGACTGGGGGTAAATTCAGTACAGCAAAAAAAAAGAAAATGCAAGGAGATGATTTGGACATAATATGGTGAGAATGCCTATACCAAGATTAGCCAAAAGAATATGGAAAATGGGAAGAACGAAAAAGAAAACAAAAGGCAGACCAAGACGTAAATGGAACAATGAAATAGGGTAATATGTGAAGGAGGTGGGTACAGAGTGGAATAAAGTAGAGGAAGAATCTTGAAACAGGAAGGTGTGTAGAAATAGGATTATGAGAAATGGAAATGGAAATAAAAAAAAATCCCTCAACACTGGTAATAGCCGGTAAGCAAAGGCTGGATTAAGTTAAGTTAAGTAATACATATATCATCAATATAAAAATATTGCTTTTGTTGATCCTATAATGTTAAAGTGTTGCTGATTCATAACCGAGTACAATTATTAAATCTATTGAAATTCCAATCCTAACTGCACGAAAAACAATTTCATCTTTCACACATCTTTGTCACATTAAAAAAAAATTAACATGCGATAGTCAAAATAGTCTGTTTTCATAACAATGCATTCCATATAGTTTGTGTACTACCTTCAATTATATTTTCTCAACCACAAATGGAGGACAAACAACTACCCAATTTAGAGATCTGAGTGCAAAGTTAAACGCCGTGCCAGTATTTTTTCTTTTTTAACGTGAGACTGCCTAGAATAATACTTACCCTAAACAAATAACAACGGGGGGCACTACAACACCTGCGGCAATACAATTTTAGCGGTATAATACTTCCACCATTCCACTCATTGAATGAACATCTGTAAAAAACAAAATTTTAGTCTATGCCATTATTTTCAATCAAAATAAATGGGGTGTGTATACTAAAAAGAAACTACAGTCGAACTTCAATAAGTCGAACTTCGATAACTCGAATTTTTGATAACTCGAAACAAATTGGTTGGCGTTAGCGTCAAGAGGGAGAATTATGTGCAATTTTTATTTGATAACTCGAACTTCTATTACTCGAATATCTTGATACATACAACCGATTCTCTGTATAATGGTTTAAATAACATTGAACCCTTAACCATAATATGTCCCCTCCCCCGCCCGTGCCTTATTGTTACACCGATTAAGAAATTGTAGCTTTATTTTAGTTTCTTTGCCGCCACCAGCGAACTAATTTATTGTTTAATTATTAAATTGCCCTGCTGCTAAGAGTAGACAAAACAATAATGCATTCATTCAGAAATTTGTTTACAAACCCTAAATTCTAGGTAATTAATTAGTCATGGACATCAAACTTTTTGAATCCGGGGTATTAATTATTTTCAATGTAAAATATTTTTAATATTTGTATGTCTCAGACGGGAAATTTTAGAAAAAAGCTAGATTTCAAGCTATAAACTTTTTTGGTAGTTTTTAAGCAAACTTAAAATGAAATGATTTATTTATTTAAATTTAAATGTTAATGTTGTTATTATTTAGATATTTAATTTGGGGTTATGATTATTTAAATATTTACCTACTTCAATTTGTTTTACAAAATTTAATGTATTAGTAGGCTTTGGTACCAGCTAACAAGCTGTTTTGAAGTTATAAATAAATTATTAATTTAAAAAAAAATAGTTAACCGTTAACCAAATATTCGTTTCACCTCTATAAAATAATATATACATATTATGTATTTTATTTAATAACCCGAAGTCTTGATAACTCGAAGTTTTTTTCTGGCAAGTCATGGTTCGAGTTATTGAAGTTCGATTGTACTTATTAGGTGAAATTTCAAACATCCAAAATGCTTCAATCCACTTTATTGTGGATATACGAGCTTTTATCGTAGACGAAAAGCCAGTTGTTATGTTAAAGCTAGGGGTAAATTACAGGAAATATTTTATGCACTGGAATTTTAGGGAATTAAATTTTGCAGAGAATTCTACCAAATTCCTTCAGGTGTACATCGTAATTCCACTGCAGTTTACCCCTCATGTTAAAACTACAATAATGAATAATAATTAACGAAAGGACACCTACATCCGTCCACACACAAGGATTAATCGTACATCTTGTCGAAATCAGACAAATCGTATCAAATAAGACGAAGAGTGTGAACCGTAAAACGTACGTCTTGCATGAACTGAATGAAGTTGGACGACAAGTCGAAAGACTGAACGCGGGAGCATCATTTTCCGACAATCATTCTGACAAGAAGAAACGTCTTATCATTCAATCGTTCAGTTCTCCTATTTTGGGCTCGGAGTCACTTCACATATTTATACATATTAAAATACATACAATGTGATTTTTTTAAAACTCAATTGAATCAGGCCGTATTCTGTCTTAATAACCTTAGAACTGTCTGTATTAAGTCAGAATACGGCCTGCTGCAATTGAGTTTTTAAAAAATCACATTGTATGTCTAATCTTCATCAATGTACTCGTGAATTTCTGTGCGAATTTATAGAGCTATATCGCAGTTTTCCTTCCTTGTGGCAAGTGAAAAATAAGGGCTATAGTGACCGGACGCTAATGAAGCCCATTTTCAAAGAAAAACCCATAGCACCACTACCAAAAAACTAAATCGCACAACTCAAACCTAGAAAAGTTCTACACTGACTTGGAAATAGCGTTAGAAGAAGCAAGAAAGAAAACAAGAGATGTCATAATAATGGGAGACTTGAATAGTAAAGTAGGGCTTCCAGAAAGAGATGAAACAATTATGGGTCCATTTGGCTATGGAATTAGGAACAATAGAGGAAGATAACTAATAAGTTTCGTACAAAAACATAAGTTATACATAACAAACTCTTTCTTTAAAGCGAGAGAAGGCAGGAAATGGACATGGAAATCCCCCAATGGCCTTTACAGAAATGAAATTGACTTTATTTTAACCACAAATAAAGAAACAGTCACGGAGTCAGGTGTAATAAGCCAGTTTGAAATGAGCAGCGACCACAGAATGTTAACACATTCACTGCCGCCCAAAAATAAAAATTTTCACCCAGCGCAGTGTCCTCGGCAGCAAACGAGAGCGACCCTGAGATTTAACAAAGAGAAGAAAGATAAAGAAAGATTTCAAAGAATTAATGCTGGAACAAAACAAGACAGTTATATAGACGACAAAGAATTTAGAAACCACATGAAGGAAAAAATAGTACAAAACAAGAACAAATTGGAAAAAATAAACAAGGCGCAAGACCTGTACAACTGAATTGAAAATACTATAAATGATACAAAAAAGCAAGCTACCAAAAAGGGAAGAACCCAAGATAAAAAACTATCACAAAATACAAAACAATTTAGCAAAAGAGAGATATTGAAAAAAGGAACAGGAAGTAAAGCAAAAATAGAATATGCTGAATTGGATAAACTCGTTAAAAGGGAGATCAGAAAAGATAAAATAACCTACAAAAAGAATAAAATTGAATCTATAATTGACGAAACTGGATCAACTAGAAAACTAAAGAAGGAACTAGAGTATGAAAAGCACTGGATAAACCAACTGAAAGATAGAGCTGGGGAAATACAAAAATCTAGAACAAAGATAATGCAGATAGCAACAGAATTTTATGAAGAACTATTTAGAAGCGATAATAAAACAAGATTAGCAACTAAGAAACAAGAAACCTTGGAGGAGATAAAAGAGGAATGGCAACAAATAGAAATAGAAAGACCTATAAGTTTAATCTCTACAACCTACAATCTATTTGCAACAATTATCAAGGAAAGAATAATTAAAACACTAAACAAAAACCAACCCCCAGAACAGGCCGGCTTTAGAAGTGGCTACTCCACAACTGACCACTTACAGGTAGTAAACCAAATTATCGAGAAGTGCAGTGAATATATTAAAACTATATACTTGGCCTTCGTAGATTACTCTAAAGCATTCGATAGCTTGCAACATCCGTCAATGTTAGAAGCACTTAAAAAACAAAATATGCCTCAAAAATATGTCAGAATTATAGAAGAGATATACGATCAGATTAGGGCATATATAAGGTTGGAGAGAGAAGGAGCACTCTTCCATCTAGGAAAGAGGTGTACATCAGGGAAACCCCCTGTCGTCAAATCTTTTCACCTGCACACTTGCACAAATATTCATAAACCTAAATTGGACAAGGTGTAACATTTAATGGAAAAAAACTGTCAAACCTGAGATTTGCCGACGATGCAGTACTTATGGCTGAGAGCAGAACATCCTTAAAACAAATGCTGGAAGAGTTAAGTATTGAAAGTGCTAAAGTTGGATTAAAAATTAACTTTGAAAAAAACCAATGCTATAACGAACAGGAAATCAGCAGATATTGGCTTGAGTGGGCAAAAAGTAAAAGACATCACCTTGATCAATTAATTTCATTTAAAAACAAGACAGAAAAAGAAGTACAAAGAAGAATCAATCTTGGTTGGAAGAGCTACTGGTCTTTAAAAAACATATTTAAAAATAAAATTTCAAATTCATTAAAACGGAAAGTATTTAACATGTGTATTGTTCCAGCTCTGACATACGGATCCCAAACTTGGAGCCTAACTAAAAAATTAAATAATAAATTAAAAATAACGCAGCTGAAAATGGAACACTCAATGCCAAACCTTAAACTAAGTGACGGAACAAAACACGGAGAGAAAATGTATTAGTGAGGTGCAAAGAGTTAAAATGGAATTGAGCGGGACACTTGGGCGGGATGAAAGTCGAGAGATGGACCAAATGGATAACGAGATGGGTGCTGAGAGAAAGAAACAGGAAGAGAGGTCGACCAAAAGCTAGATGGTCAGATGAAATAGAACATATGGCAGGAAAACCGTGGTGGAAGAAAACAGAAGATAAAGAAAAATGGAAAGAAGCGGGGGCTCATAATAATAATAATAGTGACCGGAATAAGAAGGGTCAGGCATACGAAGTTCTAACAGAAAAATATAAAGAGGTAGATACATCAGCTAACAAAGAGACTATTACTAAAAAAATTAACGCCTTACGAACGGTAAACAAGAAAGAGTTAGCTAAAATAAATAAATCAATTAAGTCTGAAGTAGTGGAAAATTGATATCTACAAACCGACACTGTGGTACTTCGACATTCATGATTTTTTAAATGACCAAGAGAAAGTAATCACATCTAAGAATACTATAGATGACGAGAAAGCTATTTATGAGGAAACGGAACAAGAGGTGAGTGAAATTGTATTATTATTTAAAGAAATTATAATATTATTATTTATTGGAATTTATGTTATTTAAATTGTACGACTCCCTTGTTTAAAAATGTTGTTCAGTACTGTAGACCACCCTACTCAATGGCAAATAAACCGGCTCAAACAAATTGGTCTTGCCATCGAACTGAACTTTCATTGTTGAAATAGTGGTGGAATTTGTCTCTAACAATCTTGGCACTGTTTAAAAGTTGCCCTTTTGTTCTGCTTTCGACGTGATGCATTAACTCAGAATCACATCTTTCACCCAATTCAATAGAACATTCTACAATATTTTCACAGCTTCAAGGGGTGTGTATGTTTGTGGAGGTTTTTTTGCGTAAAAAATTGTGCAATGCACAACATGCAAGTAGTACTGCATCAATCAATGTTATCCAACTTTAAATTAATAGCAGTACGAAAAATGCGGAATCTTGATGCGAAAATCCCAAAGGTGTTTTCAACAACATATCGAGCACTGGATAAACTATAATTAAAAATGCTTCTCTACTATATGGCTTGATAAGGTCTGGACGCATTGCAAAGGCTTCATCACCAATAAAAGTATATTCAAGAACTCTGTCTGAATTTGAAACGCTTCCAGGCCCCGGCATGCTTAGGTCGTTGTTGATAAGTTTTTCATAAAATTTTGTATAAGCAATTACTCCTCCATCAGAGATTCTACCATTTGTACCAACATCGCAGTAGATGAACTCACAGTTGGCATTTGCTATTGCCATTAGAACTACGCTGTGTGTTTTCTTGTAGTTATAGTAATAAGATCCACTTCCGTTGGACAGAACAATCCTAACGTGTTTGCCATCAACAGCGCCCAAACAGTGCAGAAATGGCCACTTTCTTTCAAAATCAGTTGCGATTCTTAACCACTCCGCTTCATTATTAGGAAACTGAAACAAAAAATGTAAATATTATAATTGTAATTATTGTTTGTTTAATAATTCAGGTTCAGTGCGAACACAACGAGGATCAGAGTAATCTTGAGCTTCCTGATACACCCTCTACACCTGCAGCATCCACTTCTACTTGTTTAAGTGATTCAATTTTCTGCAAGACCGCTCATTCAAAGATCGCAAATCGCAAGAGGAAAATGCTTTCATCTGACGATAAGACAACGAAGAGTTATGACGACGATTGGCGACAAATTGCAGTCATTATGAGGAGAAGATTCATTTGACCATTTCGGGAAACCTGTTGCCAATAGACTTCGTGCAGTCAATACTGATCAACTCAAGTTTGCCATGAAATTGATTGGTGATGTCTTATTTGAAGCGAATATGACTAGAAATAACAAAGTTGTTGTTGTTGTTGGGGAGACTCAATCTGATTTGTGCTCATCGACAAGCAGTTATGAATGGCAACAGAACCTTCCACGAATTGAAGAGAATCACTACTTTCGGCCGGAAATCGCACAGCAACAATACCAACACTATTATCCGAATACTCGATCAAATGTCCAGATACCACAGCACATCGGTCAACAACGGCATGATATACTGGAAATTGGACAGCAACAATACACTCCACAGCAACAGTCAATGTCATTAGTCATTAGATAATCCAACCTCACTTTCCGAAGCTTAAAACTTTTTTTTTGTAATACATACCTCAAGTATTTGTACAATAATTCAGTTAATTTTTAAATAAAAATATTTTAAGTTTCTACAATACTATTAAATAATAAAAAACATTATTCTGGCATGCTTACCTTCAAATAGTCCTTCTTCAAAACGATGAAGATAGCTCTACAAGTCTCTGGGATGATTTCACTCAGTATTTGCTTGGACATAATAGTTGTGAGTCCTTATAGCTCCTACCAGTTGCAAGGAACCTTAACGTGGCGTGGCACTCGGTCTTTCATGAGACGAAATCGGTTTTCTCAAACGCGTATTTTTTTCTCAATGTGAGACGTTACTAAATTTAACAAATGGTTGTACGTTTCAGCATCCATCCTCAAGTAATTACGCCAATCTCCTGGCTCATCACATAATTCTCGTAGTAGCCTAACATGAGAAAATCAGGTCACTTAAACAACCATTCTCTGGACCATTTTGATCTGCGATTTCTCTTCCTGCCTTTATTTTGATTCTTTTTTGTAATGCACACAATATAACTTGATCACAGAAGTACTTCCTCCATGACAGGTGCCGCCGAACTGCTAGATTGGTTGGTTGTAGGAGAAGTTGGACGACAAGACATAATAACGTGGACACTCCACAAATCATACGTCTTGTCGAACGATTTGCATGACCGTTTTATCGTATGATAAGTCGTTAAACGTGGACAGGCCTTTAAACATAGCATATAAGATCCTGGCAAACTGAATAAAAAATAGATTAGTGCAAAATACATAGAATACATCGGGGTATATTAAAGTGGTTTTAGAAGAGGAAGATCAGTCGTAGACCAAATATTCATATTAAGAGAAATACAGGCAGAAAGTATTGAGCACAAACAGAAAACACATAATCTTGTTCATTGATTTCAAACAAGCCTATGACGAAATACAAAAAGAACAACTTTACCTAGCAATGGAAGGGCTAAACATCCCTAAACAGTTAATTAATCTAACAAAAATGACATTAAAGTACACTGAAAATAGGGTTAAATTAGAGAGACAACTATCCAGAAAATTCTAAGTAAGAGGTTTGAGACAGGGAGATCCACTATCGGCTATGCTATTTAATATCGCCTTAGAACAAGTTATAAGAGAAAGTAAAATAAACACAACAGGTTTACTCTATCTCTATCATAAGAAACGTCAATGCTTAGCCTTTGCGGATGACAAGAAGTAGCAGTTAGATTAAATCAAGCGGCAAAGGTAATGGGTTTGGAAATAAATCAGAACAAAACCAAGTATAAGTATGGTATAGGAAGAACAGCAACATTAACCAAATAGGTTCTTGGAAATAGAAGAGGAAAGGAACAAACTATACAAAATAGAAGAGGTGGAAAAGTTTACATACTTATTTGAGCAAAATATTTACAAAGAAACCGGGAACATGCGATGAAGTGAAAACAAGAATGATGTCAGGAATTAGGTGAGGTGTTAAAAACTAAAGTGGTGTTGCTGTTGTTAAAGTTTCGGCTGTACAGAACAATCATAAAACCAATTGCCACCTATGCAAGCGAAACGTGGACATTAGCAAAAACAGAACAAAAAGTCCTAGGTGCATAGGAAAGAAAGGTACTGCATAAAATCCTAGGAGAAACACAAATAAATGGAGTGTGGTACAGCAAAACCAAACACTATATGGTCAAGAAGACATAATTGGTACCGTCAAAGCACAACAAATACGATGGATAGGACATGTGATGCGATTAGATTAGAACCGCCTACCAAAAATAGTAATGGAAAGCTAAATGGGAGGAACAAGAAAGAGAGGAAGACCGAGAACTAGGTGGAGAAACGAAGCTGAAGAGGATATAAAACAATTGAATATAAGAGAGTGGAAGACAAAAACAATGAACAGGAAAGAATAGGGAAAAATTGCACAAAAAGCCATGAGCCTGCAAGGCTTGTAGTGCTAAAATATGTATAATTAATTACCTTGAGTTGTAAAAAATCGAACTTTTTTTTAATGTGATCAAAATTCGAATTCAATTTCAGATTTTAATTTGAAGCTAATTCAACAAATAGTAATAGGTTAGCTATCACTTGAATTTACAACTACAGCTCACTCTTTTCACCAAACACCAACACTTAAATTCAATAATATAAAAATTATACTTCTAAACTAGATTTCCTATATAACCTCAATCTTCCAATCAAACTAAAACAAACAGCCTCTAGAAGTACGATACGATGACTAAATTCATAAATTCTTGTTATCACACTCACCGAGACATCGCTGGTTAATACCCAACTTTAAACAAAGTATACGAACAACAAATTCATAATAACTAATAACACTACACAACACAAAGAATTTTACCGGCAAACCAGTCACTAATTTCAAACATCAAAACAAAACTACTGCGCCGTTACCAAACGTCAACAAGTAAGTTGGGGGGGGGGGGGATATTTCGCGGGAATTTTATATTATTCAATAACAAAAAATTTATATAAAACAAAGTGCATAAATTGTTTCTAATAACGTGTAACGTGTAACATACTTTTGTAAAAGTGCAAATTTAATTAAAAACTGATAATATTTTTTTGTAACTTACGATTTAAATAAAACAATGACACCTATTCAAACACATACGTTTTAGAAATCGCACCCAAATGTAAAGGAATTCTACTACAATTCATTTGAAATTATTAAATTTTACACAGTTCAAACGTTCAAACGCCGCTATTTCACACCTACCTACAACATTCCAATCCATAAAATAGAAATCGAATATACAATTGCAATGATTTACCAGCAGATGTCGCAACCGGTCATAACTAAAGTTTCAATTTTAATAATTAACTAGAACTAGACAAAGTACATTATAATCCTACCAATTTCCATCTATATAATAAATATGCTGATCACTATGATTTTTAAAACAATAAAGGCGGGCGGCCACTGTGAGCGAAACGAAACCAAGCTAAGCTAAGCGAAGAAAATGCTAACTAAACTAAACTACGTTGGAGCGGCCACTGGGAACGATTTTCGTTTAGTTGTCAGCTGTGTTTTCGTGAGGAAGGATGTTTTTAAAATGAGTTCTGTAACAACCAAAATTGGATCTAAGTTCGGAATCAGATGAATAACATTTTTTGGAAGATATTGCCAATGTAGTTTTAATGGAGAAGAAAAAGAAAAAATGTTCGATAAGCCGTTATACGAAGAAACGAGAAAAATTTAGAGAATTTCATAAACTGATCAATGAGCTAGACGATTTTAAATTCAAAAATTATTTCAGAGTAACTCGAAAAGAATTTTATGAATTACACGAATTGATAACCGCTGATATTCAAAAGCAAAATACAAATTTTCGACGAGCAATAGGTACCAAAGAGAGACTAGCAATCTGCCTCAGGTAAGTAACTAAATACGAATCATAAAATTTTTATAGAAAAATTATCTTTATTTAAATTTTGTAGGTATCATTTTTAAACATTTTTACATTAAGGGAACGTATTTTGCACAACATCTACAATATTATAATCGTCATTATTAGTAATCACATAATTTGTTTGATGTCCATAAGTAGCTTGTAAATTGGGTACAAATTCTGCAGAAGCGCGAGTTTTGTCGGAATCTGCCACTGAAAACCCTCTTGGTGTAGGGCTACCAACGGATTGATTTTCAGCCAAATCCTCAGCAGCGGAAACAGCAGTAAAAAGAGCTGACTATCATGTGATGACTGAAGTAGTTCATTCCTATTTCGTTGCCTAGCTTCCGATTTCTCATCATGTTTCCTAGCTTGTTCTCTAAGAAATTCCAGTGAGTGTGTCGTCTTGGGTTCCTACAAGTATTTTTTTTTTTCGGAACTGCACTCTGATCAGTTTGCTGTTGACTTTTTTTCTCTTAAGGTGCTTCTCAGTTGACATGGAGTTTCAGTAACTTGAGAACCTTGCTCCCCGTTATAGTCCTCTTTATCAGAGAAATCGTCATGTACATTTTCGTTAAGTCATCATAAATCGCAATTTGTGTCTCATCATCACATGAAATGTTGGAACTCGTGGGTCGATCCTTCACATAAGGAATTACAAAACTCATCTGGTCCGTAAACTTTCAAGGTTTGGTTTTCTTGGCGGCGTCGCCACTTTTGCCGGACTTGGCAGTTTTGAGAGAGTATCTATATCCGTCTCTAAGGTTTTTCCAACAATTTTTTGCTTGGATGCCTGCAAATTAAAAAAGACCTTAAAGATTATTTATCGTTTAACTATTAGTAGATATAGTGGGTTAATAAAAAAATATTTTTCAACCTCAACATATTGATAAAAAATTTTTTGTATAATGTAACATCAGTTTCCACAATACTTAGTTTTTGAGCTGATATAGTTATAGGATGCTCAGAAAATACGTCACTTTGAAAAACATAATATTTTTGAAAGTTAAATTATGGAAGCAGCACATTTAAATTCCATTAAAAACAAAAATGACTATACAATGGATTTCTGTTTCGTTAGGTATATGGCAACAGGAAATTCATATAAAAGCATAGCATACAGCTATCGAGTAAGTCCACAAAGTGTTGCACGCAGCGCCGGTTTAAGGCGCTGCCGGGCCCTAAGCGGCAATGGGGAGTCTGGCGGGCGCAACCCCTTGTAAATGGAGGGGGGGTGGTCTGGGGGCTCCAGGGTTGTTGGATCAAAAATAAAACGAATGTGCTAGAAGTTGTGCAAAAAATACGAGGGTGGAGTGATAAGTCTGGTAAGAATGAAAGAAGGAATAATTTTTTTGGCCAAAAACAATTTATTTTTCAACGTAGTCGTCTTTTAGGTCAATACACTTTAGTCCAAAGGTTTTCCAATTTTAACTTATAGTGTAAATAGTGTAGTGTAACCAGAGGCGAACCAAGGGGGGGGGGGGGGCAGGACCTCCTCAAGAACAAAGTTATTAATCAAAATTTCATTTAAAAAAAATCGATAATTGTAGGTATCGGCATTACAAAAGCCACCCAATATGGTGAATTTGAAAACCAAACAGTAGACTGGGCCCCCTACAAACTACGTTTCTGGTTACGCTACTGAGTGTAACTTATTAACTTATTACGGCGCGGAGTTGCCGCGGTGTCGCGAAAAATTTTGTTCAATGAATTTAGGGCCCCAGTGAGCTCCCGGGCCCTAGGCGGCCGCCTAGTCCGCCTAATGGTTAAATCGGCACTGGTTGCACGATGCGTCAAAGATGTATGCCAAGCGTTGCGGTTGAGATTGCAGTCACAATTTATACTGGACCCGACTACAGAAGATTTAAGAAACACCTCTGCAGAATTTTACAAAAAATGACATTTTGATCATTGCATAAGCACCATCGACGGAAAGCATGTGACAATAAAGGCTCCCCCAAAGTTAGGCTCCTCATTTTTTTAATTCCAAGAAGACGTTCTCAATAGTACTCATGGCAATAGATGTTGCGGCCAAAGGCCAATTTAGTGACGCTGAAATTTTTTCAAGTGGCCCACTTGGTCAACGTCTAAAATCAGGAAGAAATTTGCCACCAGATGAACTGTTGTACAATGGAGGTAAACCAATGCCTTTTGTGGCTGTCGGAGATGAAACTTTTCCATTAATGAAGCATTTAATGAGGCCTTATCCAAACAGGCAAGCTTCTGGTAATGCTAGGCTTGAACATTTTAATTACCGCTTATCTCGGGCCCGTAAGATTGTAAAATTTGCTAAAAATGGTTTTATGGAATACTTTAACTCACCGCAGGGTTGCTTACCATGGCAAAATTAGAAATATTTTCAAGCATTTTATATTAAAATATTAAAATAACAAACTTACCTGTTAAAATGTCTCTTTTGCAATTTGTTCCCATATTTTAGTTTTTAAATGAGCATCACTGTATTCTTTTGAATTATTAGTGTCATATAATATAACTGTCGAAATTACGAAATCGAAGTGCATGTGTTTTTGAAGCTCCGATATAAAAGTCCATTTGGGCAATACCGAGTTATTTAAAAACGTAAGAAAGTAGTGGAGTAGAAGAAGCAAGGTGTTTTTCAAATCTGGAAGGATTGAAAAAGCAGGAAAAACCACCGAATTAGTGAGTAAATTTGTTATAAA
Source organism: Melanotus villosus (assembly GCA_963082815.1). Taxonomy (NCBI): domain Eukaryota; kingdom Metazoa; phylum Arthropoda; class Insecta; order Coleoptera; family Elateridae; genus Melanotus; species Melanotus villosus. The sequence continues at coordinate 20,267,011 of OY720427.1, forward strand.
TAAGATTGGTTGAGGTTAAAAGATAGTAAATAAGGTGGAGAGTTGCATGCAGCTAACATATAAGAAAAATACCAATATATAAACTGGACCCACGTCAAATTTTAGAGGATAGGCAACACACTGTACGCTAAAGTTTGCATAGTGGCTCACCTCCAGAGACTAAAGAACAAATAGAATTACACAAAGAAGTGCCGGCTCTCCGAGGTGTAGAACCAGAGTCAACACTTATCGCTGTGTGGAAGGGAAGTAAGCAATATGGAGGAGGTGGCGGAGCTACTAAAGCAGATACAGTGCAGGCTGGATGGAATGGACGGGAAGTTGGGATAAATAGCTAATGATATCACCGCAGTAAAGATAGAAAATAAGCAACTGAAAGAGAAAGTCGAAAAACAAGATAAAAGGATAGAATTCTTAGAGAGAGAGTTTAGAAAGAAGAATCTGGTGATAATGGGAGTGGTGGGTGAAGAAGGAGAAGAGGAGAACGAGACACTGGAAAAAATCCTAGTGGTGATGAACAACTTGGGGGTAGAGATGGATAAAGAAAAGGATCTAGAAGACTATTTAAGGTTAGGAAAACACAAGGTGACAGGAACGAGACCAATATTAATTAAACTAAGAAAATATAGCAAGAAAATGGAAATTCTAAAACAGACCAAGAACTTAATAGGCACCGACATAGGGATTAGCAAAGACTATCCTAAAGAAGTACAAGAAGAACGGAAAAAATTAATTCCTATTATGAAGGTGGCGAGATTAAAAGGTCAAAAGGCGCTTATAAAATACAACAAACTAATAATAGATAATGAAGTATGTAGTATGAAGAGAAAGGACCTAGCAACCCAACAACAGCGGCAAAAAGAGAACAACGGAGAGAGAAGCATCAGTATTAAAAGATCAGGCAGTGAAAGGTCACCCAAAGAAGACATGTTAGAAGCACAGCTAAGAAAAATAACAAAGACTTCGAGGAAAAAAAACTAAGCAAGAAAGAAGTGGACTGAAAAAAAGATAAAGACAAAAGCAATGGACACGGAAAAGAAGGGGGAAATAAAAATGAGGAAAACATAGGAAAAAACTATTGAAACGAAAAAACAGAAGATTTAAAGACAGCTGACAGATCACACTGATCACAGCGAACCAAATGTCGACAATAATGGTGGCGCTCTGGTGCAGTACATTCGTTAACATTGGTGAATTAACGCTGCGTTAAAGATTGCCGAATCGTAAGGAAAAAGAAAATTCGAAAAAACTTAAAATGATTTTGTATTTATAGTTATCGATTTATATAAAATTTGAATTAACCCGGACATTTATCCAACCCGAACCGGACCCCGGACAAGTATCGCGAACCCCAGACAATCCGGGTGGACGGGTGGCCACCCTAATTCTGAGCCCGCTGTTGTTCTCCCTAGTGCTGGACGAAGCTATCAAGAAAACAAGAAAGGAGGCAAAATTCTATGAAGTAGGAAATTGAAGACAATAAGAGTTTTAGAGATATGTTATGCCGATGATATGATAATCATAGCGAAGAACGAAGAAACTTTAAACAAAAATATAGAGCATTTACAAAGACAACTGGAAAATATAAACATGAAAATCAACAGCAGTAAAACAAAACCCATGGTAATAAGTAGAGAAAAAACAAAACATGAAATAGTACTGGAAGGAGAAAGGTTAGAGCAAGTGCGCAGATTTAAATATTTAAGCTCAGTATTTTCACAGGACGGAAGAATAGAGGAAGAAATAAAAGAAAGAAGAGGAGCAGCAGGAAGACTCTTTAACAGTATCAAGTGCACATTCCTAGGAAACAAAGAAATACCAAGAGAAACAAAAGTACAAATATACAAAAAAGTAGCAGTACCAATAATAACATACGGCTCAGAATCATGGACAACAACGGAAAGACAGCGAAACAAGCTAAGCAGTACCGAAATGAGATTCCTAAGGAAGAAAGAGTGAAAAATGATTATGGACAGAGTCATAAACACAGCATACCGAGAGAAACTGGAAATAAAGCCAATAGAAACAAAGATAGAAGAGGGACAAATGAGATGGTTCGGTCACGTAATGAGGATGGGAGAGGAAAGAACAACGAGGAGGGTATTCGAAGCAAGAATAAGGAAAAAGAAAGGAAGGGGAAGACCTAGAAAAATATGGAATGAAGAGGTAAAGAATGCAGCAAAGAGGAGAGAAATAAAGTGGGGGAGATAAGACCAATGACGCAAGATAGGAGTTGGTGGAGAGAGGCATGGAAAAGACAGACAACGAACTAGCAACAACACCAAGCCTTACACTCGAAAGGGTAGAAAGGCAGAAGGATTAAGTAAGTAAGTAAGTTAGCTTAAGTGGCCGCCGATGAATTTAAAAGTATGGCAGCTGATTTATAAAAAACTTATCGTCGCTTAGCTTAGTTTCGTGTTGCTCGCAGTAGCCGTCCGCCTTAAAAGGAGATACAAACACTACAGTATAAAATACTGAGGTCATACTGTTGAAAATAAAACCACAACAAAGTGTTATACTGCTGTTTTGTCCACATTATTAAAAACCTGAAATTTAAATGATAGTACAATTAATATTTTCTGAAGGTTTGTCATGGTGAGTTTGGCATTTTATACTTATTTTTTGAGTATTTCGCTACCAGTTGCTAAACTACAAATTAAATTAGTAACTACTAACACTGATCGTAATGTTTAATTGCAAAACTTTGGGGACTTTTAAATCTTTTTAAATCGTTTGAAAACCGAAATAGACATCTTCGAAACATTACAGTCACTATTTTAATAGTTACTAATCTAATTTTTCTTTTAGTAACTAGTGGAGAAATACAGCGTCACCGTTAAAGTCCGCATCATATGGGAATTTTTTTTATTATTTAGTTTACGCAACTTTAGATTTTATGAACAGTTTTTGCTTTGAAAATAATGCAAAATGACGTTGACGATTTTTTTTTATCGATCAGCTATACCTGTCAAAATCGACATATTTTCAAAACAATTACAAAAAGTTAGGTTATTTTTCAAAATTTCGAAAAATCTTAAATGAAAAAGTTGTTTCTTTTTCAGTTTTCTACCCACCTACCAAATTTGAACAAATTTGGACAACCTTGATATTTTTCACGTTTTCTTAACATAATAATTTTTTGGCTCATTCGAATTTATTAAAATCCGAAAAGACCCGTAAAGATGTAATACACTCATCTGCCAAAGGGTTTTTCTTTTGTTTAAAAATGTTTCTAATTGGATTTTTCAACAAAATTCCAAATATGCTAACAGAATTATGTCCTACTTGATGCAAAGTTGCTCTAGTTTCAATATTTCACAGCAAAATTCGCTTTATTCATTTCTATCACAGTACAAAAGGGCATTTCAGTTCAAAAATGTCATAAACCAAAATTCTCAAATCCATTTGCCAATTAATAGACCTCCAGTTCCTGCTAAATTAATTTTAATTAAATGTTTTTCTGGACTAATACTTTTACATTTAATAACAAAGTCAAAATTGATTCAAAAAATTCAACTTAACATTAATCATTTCAGATTTATTTTTTTCCAATTCCTACGCATGAAGTGGCATTTTAATGTGCCAAATCTAGTTATTAAAGCAACATTTTAACGTGAAGGGTGGATAAAGTGTTGCTATAAACATTTTATCCACCCTTTTCTTGACGACGTGAATAAACTATGTATTTTAGAATAAAAATCATGGTGCCTTTAAATTTAGGTTGCTAGGTATTGTTTAAAAGCAACTGTAGTATGTATTAATATTTATGTAAATAAGCAACAAATTGATAATTAACTGTTTTCTAGAAATTTTAATGTAGGAATTGGAAAAAATATTGTATGCTACACTTGAATAAAGATATTTTATCCACTCAAGGAAATTAGCTCACTCGGCTGCGCCTCATGAGCTAAACTTTTCCTTTCATGGATAAAATTGCTCTTTATTCACTTGTACCATAAATAGCTATTTGTTTAATCAGAATTAACAGCTAAACCACTTTTTTAAACTAAATCATAAAACGATTAAGAGTAAGCTATGAAAAGAATGATAGTAATGGAAGAAGAAACACTAGAGTACAATTATTTTATCATAAACATTTATAGAGCTAAATCTAATTATTATTATTTTTTCCTGTAAAGTCAGCATGTTCCTAACTATTACTTGATAAAAATCGCTGTTTCATAATTTCAGAGAAACTGTCAAAAATTTATTTTCTTAATTTCTATGACATTTAATTCTTTTCTTTCCATATACTTCTTAGCTCAAGAGCAACTTGATTGATGATAAATTTTTAAGTAGTATTAGTCCAGAAAAACATTTAATTAAATTAATTTAGCAAGAACTGGAGGCCTATTAATTGACAAATGGATTTGAGAATTTTGGCTTATGGCATTTTTGAACTGAAATGCCCTTTTGTACTGTGATAAAAATGAATAAAGCGAATTTTGCTGTGAAATGTTGAAACTAGAGCAACTTTACATCAAGTATGACATAATTTTGTTAGCATATTTGGATTTTTTTTGAAAAAATCCAATTAGAAGCATTTTTAAACAGAAAAAAAAACCCTTTGGCAGATGAGTGTATTACATCTTTATGGGTCTGTTCGGATTTTAATAAATTCGAATGAGCCAAAAAATTGTTTTGAGAAAACGTGAAAAATATCAAGGTTGTCCAAATTCATTCAAATTTGGTAGATGTTTAGAAAAATGAAAAATAAACAACTTTTTCATTTAACATTTTTCGAAATTTTGAAAAATATCCTAACTTTTTGTAATTGTTTTGAAAATATGTCGAATTTGACAGGTATAGCCGATCGATAAAAAAAAATCGTCAACGTCACTTTGCATTATTTTCAAAGCAAAAACTGTTCATAAAATCTAAATTTACGTAAACTAAATAATAAAAAAATTTCCCATATGATGCGGACTTTAACGGTGACGCTGTATATAAGATTTTTTTTTAAAGATTAAGGTAAAAAGATTTCGTAACTGCTTTAGCTCTTTTTATGCTTATCGGCATCGACTGCCTTGTTCTTTCTAAACTTAATTATTTCCTTAACTCACTGTGCTACAGATAAAAGGCTTGGATGAACCCGGAACCTCTTGATTGTAACCCCAAGCACTCACTGCGAATCCCTTCAATTTTATGTAACTAAATAATCCTTTAATTTGTCATCCCAAAAGCTGATACATTTAATAAATTTTTGCGAGTCTTTGACTTGACAAATTACAGTAAAAACAAATTGTCTGCATGTTAAGATGTGAATTTATTATAATGTTAATATATTTACTGTCAGTAGGAGTAAGGGCTAGAGGTAAACCAAGAAGTAGATGGAAGGAGGAGGTGACAGGGGACCTGAGAGTATTGGAGAAGAAAAGCCGCTGATAGAAATGAGTGGAGAAAAATAATCCAGGCAGCCTGTAAAAGCCACATATATGTATAATATTTACTGTACATTTAAAAAAAAAAGAAAAGAAAAAGAAAAAAGCAGAAAGAAAGTAGGTGAGTCACTTCTGGAATGGCATAACATTATAAAAATACAAAAATAAGCATCAACTTAATTATTTACTTCATCTCTGAAAAACAATTAAGTAAACTAGTTTGATTCTTGCTTTTACGAAGTTGCAAATAAAGATTTTCTAAGCGATACAAGCCCAATTATTTAAAGTCTGAACAAAATTTTTCATATTCCGCGCAACAAGTTTCTTCTTCATACTCTTTGTACTGTTTGTATGGATATAAATATTGGTGCCTTCAATAACAACCATGTCGTCAAATTAGATAAAAATCTTCTAGTAAAGTTATCATTATTTGAAAGTTGTTGCATTGCCTTACACCACATATGGGCAACCCCCGGCCCTCTACTTCTTTTGATCTGGCCCTGATCCAGTGAAGTTAGTCGGATTCGTGGTGGGAGAAAACATGGTGTGTTCTCAACGATGCCAAAACTCGTCCAGCTCACGCAATTGCTGTTATTTCCCTACCAATAAAGAGATTCGAAACATCGAACGTTTCCGTGCGTTGACGAACTAATTCATTTCAAACTTTTGAAACTGTTAAATCGCCTTCTGTCTACAATGAATCTGTGAAATTTTCTTTGCCGCAACTTAGCAGAGGCAGTCGAGCGCAATTTTATTTAATAATTTGGTCCGGCCCTTGACTCGGAGACAGAATAATAATTTGGCCCCAGAACTACGAAAGGTTGCCCATGCCTGCCTTACCCATTTCAAAGTGAACAGTTAGAGACCAGTTATCTTCTTCATCAAACATTATTTTGTTAGAAGAGGTTACAGGTTCAAATCCAGCTTTTCAAATACGATTTTTAATTGTAATGTCAGATAAGTCATAATTAAAGAAAACTCAGAAACACAATAACCAAAATATAACAAAACTTTCTTCCCACGCATTTTTTTAATGTACAATATTACCAGTGGCGGCTGGTGATAATAGAAACAGGTGGGGCCAGGGGACAAAAACAACTTAATTTTTTTATTCTTCTAGACTTAATAACGAGAAACGTTTTTCCGATAAACTATCGATTCTGTTCATAGTTAAAATGTATCGTTTATGGACGTACTAATAATTTAAACTTTAAAATAAATTGTAACATAAAACGACAACAATAATTAAACACACTAAAACCAATAAAACAGATCAACAACGAGGAAAAAATAATAAGGCAATGAAAGAATCGCGCGCTATTTACATACAAACGCAATGACGGGCCAGACTAAGCGGGTCCCAAGATAAGCTTTGCGCCCGGTAAGCATTCCCGGTGCCTCAAAGACCGTACTAAGTCGCATTATACAATATCGCCACAAAATACTACAGTATTTTTTAATTAAACAATAAAACGTGTTGGAAATAGATCAAAAATAATAATTACAAGAAACATATTTTTTAAAACTACAATTATTGGGTTAGTTATACACATATAGGTGGGGCCCGGCCCCTATAGACGAGCCGCCACTGAATGTTACCACACATTCATTACCACTCACTGAGATATTTGAACAGAAACAGAAAGTACGAGTTTGATAATAATGCAACAGTTAACTTTAAAGTTCACGTTTAATTATTCTAAATTCCATTCACACAATAAAAATTGCTTATGAAGTGGTTATTAAAAGATGTCTCTAAGACAAAGGTTAGTAATATCAAACGGTCAAAATTTTTTGTCCACAATTGCTTAATAGAGTGTCTGTTTAATAGCTCTTTACATTGGTAGATGGGTGCAATGAAAATTGTCTGCTTAAGAGATTGTCCATTAAGGGAGATTTCACTGTACAGAGTGGGCTAAATTGGATGTTTTAATAGGGCATCTCGGTAACCATAAGAGATAGAGGAAAACGAGTGGCCAAGTCTCGATCTCTTTTTTCGAGATATGTTTAATGGTGAAAACAGAAATTGGCTATCTTCTTTTGTTTTTGAGTTAGAGCCCAAAATTGACTTTTTCGACTTTTTTTGATATCTTCATAAGTCCCTTGTTTTTAACAACAGCAAATTACCGTTTTGACATTATTAAGGCACTTTTTTAAGGAGAATCTACTGGTTTAATCAGATTTTAAATTTATTTATTTGTTTCTCATTTATAGCATAAAGTTGTCTTTTTTTATATGGAAGTCATAGTAGGCAATGAAGTAGTTAAAAAGAGTGTTTTTTTTTCTTTTCAAAAATATATAGTTTGTTCGAGATATTTCCATTATTTACATAAGAAATGTCAAAAAGCGTATTTTATTATTCTTTTTTTAACGTTTAAGCCCTATCTAGTTGTCCTTGACAAACAAAAAGCTGTAAAAAGAATTTGCATGTTCTGTCATCTAGTAGGCTAGAAAAAACAAAACTACCAAATAGTTTGACAACTTCCAGAAAATAGCAATAAGTGTCAGTTGAAAATTGTTTACAGTGCTGTTTGTAATGGTGGAAAAGTGTTAAAATGGCATACGAAAACAACGAGAAATACGATATGTTGGAATGTTTTATTTTAAGTAACAATAGTGCTGATATAGCATCTCAAACATATTTTAATCGTTATCCTGAACGAAGACAACTTCATAAGTATATTTTTCAACGATTAAAAGAAAATCTAATCGATTATGGGTCATTTACCAAACCAAGACCCAAAAATTACAATATTGAAGATGCCGACGATGCAACCATTAATGTTGTTGTAGACCCTTCAACTTCAAGTCGCCAAATTGAAGCTGCCGGCGATGCAACCATTAATGTTGTTGTAGACCCTTCAACTTCAAGTCGCATCGTGCTGTAAAAATTTTGAAGAAAAACAAATTCAGGCCCTATGCTATAAGGAAGCAGCAGCAGCTTCTAGCAGGTGACTCGCAAAGACGACTGGAATTTTGCAACTGGTATCAACAACGATGTCTTGAAGATCCTATATTTTCTAGAAAAATCATTTGGACAGATGAGGCCTACATCAGCAGTGCGGGAGTTTTTAATCGACACAATCACCATTACTGGTCTGATGTCAATCCACACATAACGGTAGACATTCAGAACCAAGGGCGGTTCGGTTTTAGTGTTTGGTGTGCCATACTTGAAAATCGGATTTTGGGCCTACAAATTTATGAAGAACATTTAAATAGTCAGAGGTATCACCAAATACTGGGCCAAAATATTATCGACAACTTTCTGGACGAACTCCCAGTTGTCGAAAGAAGAAATTATTTCTTTCAACAGGATGGAGCTCCACCTCATAACACCAGAATAGTGTCTGAGTTGCTAAATGTTAATTTGCTGACAACTGGATTGGGACCAATGGACCAGTAAGATGGCGAGCGCGCTCTCCAGACTTAACTCCTCTTGATTTCTTTTTTTGGGGATACATCAAAGATCATCTCTACCAAATGGACAATAATAACATCAACCAATTAAGGAAAAATTTCCAGGATTGCATAGAGTCAATATCGAATATCCATATTCAGAATGCAGTGAATAGTGTGCTAAGGAGGTGCAATTTGTGTGTGGCCAATAACGGCGAACAATTTGAAAAGTTTTTGTAATTCTTAAATAATTTGATGTTAAAAACAGATTGATTTATTATTAGATTATTCTTGTCAAACTATTTGGTAGTTTTGTTTTTTCTAGCCTACTAGATGACAGAACATGCAAATTCTTTTTTGCAGCTTTTTGTTTGTCAAGGACAACTAGATAGGGCTTAAACGTTAAAAAAAGAATAATAAAATACGATTTTTGACATTTCTTATGTAAATAATGGAAATATCTCGAACAAACTATATATTTTTGAAAAGAAAAAAAAATACTCTTTTTAACCACTTATTTGCCTACTATGACTTCCATATAAAAAAATACAACTTTATGCTATAAATGAGAAACAAATGAATAAATTTAAAATCTGATTAAACCAGTATATTCTCCTTAAAAAAGTGCCTTAACAATGTCAAAATGGTAATTTGCTATTGTTAAAAACAAGGGAGTTATGAGGCTATCAAAAAAAGTCGAAAAAGTCAATTTTGGGCACTAACTCAAAAACAAAAGAAGATAGCCAATTTCTGTTTTCACCATTAGACATATCTCGAAAAAAGAGATCGAGACTTGGCCACTCGTTTTCCTCTATCTCTTATGGTTACCGAGATGCCCTATTAAAACATCCAATTATGCCCACCCTGTACATAAATTTGTGATCAAAATGAGAATGATTAAAAATCATACACACTTGTTAATTATCATAAAAGACGAAAGTCATACTAGAAATTGTTGTAATAATTGCCTACATGCAACAACAGCTTCCATGACAGATCTGTACTAGCATCGGTAATACATTTATGATGGCTACAATTATTATAATTCTAAACCTACTTCAAAAGACAGGTTACACTAAGATTGATTTTAAGTAACCTTCGTCCTATTTAAAACATTCACTGCAGACAGTACACTGAATTTATATATTTTTATCCACACTAAACGTTATTTTTTTATGCAACCCCAATTTTTTGAATTCAAGTAATTTGCCATCAAAAATGTGAATAACTTGATAATGACTATAATGAGTAATAAAAAGCAAGCCTATAGTAAACGTGTTAAACAAAAGAAGTGTATCTTCAGCCTTTAAAACAAACTGAATTAAAACTTGTTCATCTTTAAAGCAGCACAACCATTTATTTTAATATGACTTACTGAACAATACTACTTCGATAAATAATTTTTCTAAAACTTATCACATGCCAAAATACAGGGGAGTCGAAAGGAAAATGTCAAAAAAAACAAAATCTGCAATATGAATTTTATTTGTTGCCCAATTGTAGCTTATTACTTATTAGTTTCGAATTTTAATCAAAGCCATGTCTGCTTCTTTCAAGAACTGAATAAGCACTTTGGTATTTTATTTCCAACAGGTAGGTATTTTAGTCATAGAAAAGATATTCACAGACAAGCAATAAATAATCTAGGAGTTGTAAATTCAAATTGAAATTTAATAGCAACAAATTTCAGAACTGAATAATATGATATCCTACCTATACTATTTAGTTAAATCCTGCAATTTTTAAATATTGGTCATTAACTGTGGTGATCATAAATGTAAAAATTTGAATCATTTGTATGTTCTAGTTCGCTTGGTTGAGTAAGTGTCTGCTAACAAACACTGCTAATACTGCTATATGGAAGTCCTCTATAAAACACCTCGAAAATACCTAAAAATCAAGAGCCCTAAAAAAACTTTACTGTAGTTTGTATTGACGTTTTTATTTTGCTCATGTATTTTACCAACAGAATTTAAAATAAAAAATTACTAACTAAAGCATAAGAAAAACCTACCTCTGCTTCCCGACTAAGAACTACAACAATCTAAAAATGAATTAATCTTTAATTATAAATTCTTGTCGTAAAATCCCCATCAAAAATAAAAATACCTGTATCACAATTAAAATTAATCAAATTATTAGAACTGCCTAATGTTTACAGGGCTATGTGATGATGCATCTAAACATAAAATATTCATTCTGTCCGACTCTTTTTGCTATGTGTAAAATTATAAAAATCTAAGTCTTTACATAATTCTGGTCTCCAGGTCTAACCACCTACATTAATTTTATTTTTGGTAAATACTTTATAAAAACTTGAACCGAGGTTCTATTTCCATACGATTTGCAGAGGTCCGTCTCCTCGAAGATGAATCTTACTGCCATAACTTTAATGCTGAACTCAGTACCCAACATATATATGGGAAATTTCTACGGCACTATAAAATGTTTCATGTTTTGTTGCTTACAACACTACTCTTACCCCACACTGATTTATTATATATCTTTGCAATTGCGTAACGACCATCTAGCATTCTCAAAACATTAATTACAGAAATGCAAATTTTGTTTTCTATATAATGCACTACTGATACTCAAAGAATATTTATAACAAATTTCTTATTAGGCGTGCATTATATAGCCTCATACACAAAAATTAAAACCATCAACTATACATCAGCTATAAAATCCTTTTTACTTCTTAAATTACACAGTCATTTACCAAAATCAAACAGACTTACCAAAACAAATAACAGTAGATTATCTTTTAAAATTAAACCACAGAAAATAACACTTAAATCGTACATAAACAATGGAGTACACCAACTATATTTACTTTAGGTTAAAATAACTTACAACCAGTGCTAATACACAGCGTAATAACTGCTCACACTTGCATTCAATAAATTTCGTTGTTTAAGACTAGTCTTTTTCATTTTTCACAGCCTATAAATTTGAGAATGGTAAGGTTAACAATCACAGAAAGAGATCACTATTGAATAACAGCTCTGAATATTTAGTAAAACGTTCACATTTTTTGTTCTGCATGGGCAACATACAACATTTATTTATTTATATTTCTATTTTCATGGAAAACCACTGAAAACTGAAAACTTGTTACTTCGAATTGTATCATCGTAGTTTAAAACCACCGACAATTATTATGACCAGCAATATCGGTCGCATTCACGTTGTATCGCGATCACATTTACTCTACAGTTTACAAAACAACCAGTAGATGGCACAACACTGCTAAAGCCATCGAAAGGTCGATGCCTAAAGCACAGTATAATACAGTAGGGTTACTCTGTCAAAAACGCGAATTCAATCTTAAAGGTGTCGCCATATTGTTGGATGCCTGCAGTGGTGACATCTATTAGGCATATGGCGAAATCCTTCCTCAATGACTCTTCAGTCAACCAATAACTTCAAAAGTAATTTAGCGGGAAGTAGTATATTACGCTTATTGGCTAAACAAATTTTAATGCTATGTGCTTACAAAGCAATTTTATACGTTCAAGGATATTGTACGCAGTTTTTATGTAATGGAGATTTATACCTATATTACGAATATGTGTCATTCAACTGTTTCAGAATTATTTATTATACTTTACAAAGATGCCAATTTGAATAATTTCTACACGTTTTTTATTAACTTATTTATAGTGGAATGAGATTATTTTCCTGTCTACTGGTTGAAATATTAATAAGAATTTTAAGAGTAGGTACTAACAAAATAAACAGCAAAATAATAATGCGGACACATGAGTAAAAACGCCTGCAAAGGAAAAAGACAATTATACATGATTTAAATGTTTGCTTTGTTTTTTAAAGTAGGCCTCTATTCAGCTATTTTTACATTTTATTTTTGTATTAATACCTATTTTCGTTTATTTTTACATTATCTTAATAAATATTTAGTTATTTGAACTTATTTATTTATTTGTAAATTGTAATATTGTTTGCAAGTATAACTAATCAATTTAAATTTAAAATTTTAGCGCCCTATTTTGCACATACTTCGCCTGCGCGAATAGTTTTTTTTTACATCCAAGAGTATGGCGATCGCTTCGAGGTCATTCGATTTCAATTTTTGACATCAAAGGAGCCGACACGGAGTAACCCTACTGTTCTTTCTTATACTGTGCCTAAAGTGCCTAAAGCCAAGAAAAGTACTGCCACGTTCGACATTTATGCAAAGGCGACGATAACGAACGACTTCCACGCTAGAGGAGCTGTTATCTGTTATGCCTATTTTATGTTTGGATTCTTTAGAAGATTACTACTTAACATATCGAAAACTTCAATTTTAAACAATCCAAAAACAGAATTAAAACTCTCGATATTAGTTTCGAGTTTATTGCGATGCTTTGGCTTTGAATAACAGTCCAGACACGAATATTCCAAAGCATCAGTAATGATTCGTCCGTCGGATGGTACTATACAGGGTGGTGCATAGCCTCACGCACCATAGGAATTTCAGTGGTAATTTTTTAATACGTAAATATTTACTGCCCTAACCTATTTTAGACCAAAAGTGTAATTAAGTTTTTTGTAGAGAAAAAAATACTGCATTGATTGATGCTATTTTACACAATTTTAGAATTCCGTGTAACAGAAAAACTGTGGGGATTAGTTCGTGCACTTTGACAAAAATCACTGATGCAATGAAATTTTTGAAACAGAGGGGTGGAGGTATGACAGTTTGAAATTATTTTTCAATACGAAAAATGTAACTTTTTGGCCTTGGTAAACAAATAACCATTATTCGACAAATTCAACAGGAACGAGGTTACTTTTTAAAACAAACTCAACGGAAAATAAAATTATTTTATGTGACAATTTTAACAGGTGTAACTAACTGACAAGCCAGACTGTTTCAGAAATTCTAAGCCATCAGTGATTTTTATCAAAGTGCAAGAATTAATTTCCCCAGTTTTTCTGTTACGGAAAAATTGAAAAACTGCAAAATAGCATCATTGGATGGGGCATTTTTTTTTCTGCAACAAACATATTTGCATTTTTGGTGTAAAATAAAAAATAATTACGGAAACAAATATTTACAAATTAAAAATTTGCTATTGAAATTCCTATGGTGCGTGAGGCAATCCACCACCCTGTTTGTGTGTTGCAGATTTGAAAAAATACACGGAGTATTCTAGCCCACCTTGCTGATTTGTCAGAATAACAACCTGCTTTTCCACAAGAGGCGCAGTTATAGTCCAGATTTATACGTTTCTAGGCGTTTTCTTGAAATCGTCACCCGCATAGTAGTAAATATATCTCTCTTATTATAAAGTTATTTTTATATCAAAAACTGTTAATTTTTATCAAATAAAACAATCACCGCCATCTTGTGGGCGCTAGATCATTAACGTGCTCTTCCGCTTCCGCCTTTGTTTCAGGTCCATAGTGGTTCTTAATACGACTGGTTCTCCTTAATAATAATAATTTCTGAAAGCTTCGCAAAAGTAGTTATTACAATGATAAGTACTTACACTAAAACACGGTGTTAATGCTAATCTTCGTAAAAAAGCCCTGCGTTCGGTTTAAAACCATTTAAAACAAAACTCTTATCGGCCAGCCAAACTTACTGACTGTAATGATTGGCAGTTAGAGTTCAAAAAAATTCTAGCTGACGGTTTTCGAATTTGGAACTTCTAGAAACCAGCTTCCTTGAGACTGAGACTCACCTTGTGCACTACAGTGTACTACGCTACAGTATTTGCATGGGTAAGAGAAGGAAACATTGCTGTCGGTTATACATTCACAAAATTTCCATTTCAAAGTAAAGCTGTGGGTGCAGAAATCACGACGATGGTAAAGGCACAGCATATATCTATGTATCTCTCTTACTCTTGTAGATAAAAAAGTACCAAGACAAGCCTCAAGGAAGTTACAAATTCAGAAAACACCAACTACAATTTTCCTGAACTATATATTAATCCACATGATTAATATCGCGTCCCACTACAACGATTGTTTCCATCGGTAAGTAGCGCCATGAGGAGTACACCTGAAACCATTTGATCAGGACCAACAAAAACATTTTACGACAAAATCTAGAAAATCGTGTCTGTCCTAAACATGTAAATATTTGCACAAACGCCGTTATGCCGTTTTAAACACGAATCTTGGAGTGAAACACCAAAATTGTAAAATACTTCAGAATACTATGCTTCAGCTGTCGAAACAAAAATAAGCGTCATCTAGCGGAAAAATTATTTGATGTAAGAAGTTCACAGGCGAATGTCGATAATTTAGCGTACAAAGTGGCTTGATGCACATGTAAGCAGTGGTGTATCATAAAGTAGGCCACAATTTAAGATATTTTTGTTCGATTTTTTGTCTAACTGTATATCCTTGTAAAATATTTAAACACCTCAAAACATTTATTTATATTTCTTATTGTATTAAACCGTTTTTATAAACAACACTAATTTAATTTGAAACAAGAACATTATAAAGAATTGTGATTTATTTTTCACCGTAAAAACATCGGAAGATTTTCAATTATTTACTGAAAACTGTAGTTTATAACGGTCCAAGCAAATGCCTAAAAATATGTTATTTTATTTTTAAATTAATTAAGTACAGACTTCATACAGCTTGCAAAAAATATAAAAGAAACTATTGCAATGCTTATCTGGCATATTTAGTTTGTTTATTGTAAAATGCTAAAATTACAGGGGATCTTAATTCTTACCTTGCCACTGATTACAGGAATGGGATTTTAAGCTAACTAAAAAAATACATGGCATTACAATGTATTTATTTATCAGCTGAAAGTTGGTTTTGTTTAAAATGTTAATTACTATTAAAAAAACATTCGAAATTTCCATTTTACTTAAATGAGCGATGATTATAAGTTTTAATGCACGTTTAATATTAGTAATTTCCAGTTTTAGTAATCAAACGGTTGTGTTAGTAAAATTTCAAAACAGTTAAAAGATTCCCCATTTAGTTCATAAAAATATTTCGGTTTTAATCAACTGTACTGAATATAACTTCCGCTTTCTTCAGATTAGTTTCGTTTTATACGCTCCGATTAATTTAATTTAACGCAAGTTTCTAACCGTGAATACTAACGTAGAAATTGCTAATATGTTTCGAACGCTACTGTTTGCAGTTATTCGACGTAAACAAAAAAAAATCATCGTTAGTATGCCGAACAATTCCATTCTTTTAAATGTAGGGTCATTACACTATAGTTTAATGTACCCAAGAAGTAAGTTTGTAATATCCACTGGATCAAAATAAAATTTTATAGGGGCATTTTTTAAAATTACGCATTTATTGTTAAATACAATTTTATCGTAATTATCGTAATTTATCTACAAACGGAAATAAAGGATTTAGAAAAAGATTGTGACGACATGAAAAATAACAGTTTTAACTAGATATAAAACACAATTATAAGAATTAATAAAATCTTAGAACTTTATCAAATACGCACAAAGTAAGGAAAAATATCTTTCCAGGTTTTCTGGAAATTTGTAAATTGTTTAACCAAAAACTTAAACAAAAATAAATTTTGCAAAACAGTTATAATTTAGAGTTTAGATATAACCAAGGTAAGTTTAGTTTTCAAATTTATTTAAAATAAGATTTTAATGAAAAGGCAACAACTTATCAGCAGAAGCACATAGGCGGAGTTAGACTGCCAAACTTGGGGTACTAGAGTCCTTCACGAGCGAAGCAAGTTGCCTACCATGTAGCGCCGCAGATGAAAACTTTGAAATTTTCAAGGTCAAGCGCTCTAATGAAAAGTTGGAAAATCGCGATACAAAAATATTTTCTCCAAAAAATAGGTTTCATCAAGGAAACTTAAAAAAAAAAACATTAAAGAAACCATTTGTCTCTAGAAATTTAGGTATAGGTATGACAAATTTACATTATTCTCTCTATAAAGTCATTAATTATAATTATAAATTTACATAGGTAACTTAAAAATAAAATATAAAAAGATATAACTCTGGTATCGAAAAAACATTTATTTACGACATCATGAATTCAACTTTTAATATTTATTTAAGAATACAAAAGAAAAGAAATATTAATATTGCAATGGCATTTTCATGCTTGATGCTTTTCGAAAAACGTCTCTAGTCTAGGCTCATAGGCTGGCTGTCAGCAAACATTATTATTTTCGCTGCGAGAATAGATATAAATAATAAAAAATAGAAATAAAAAACTTAATTTGTGGGTGCTAATTTCAAAATTGGGGGTGCTAAACACCCCCTAGTACCCCCCTAACTCCGCCTATGCAGAAGCGATTTACTTTCGATATAAACAATTAAGTCAAAAAATACGATTGCCTAGAGAGGTACTGTAAGGACAGTTTTAAATAAATAATCTCAAGGACCTGTCAAGATAAGCAAGTTGACGTCATTTTTGACCGTATCGATTTTTGATAACGTAATTAAACAGTAAACATATCAGAAAATCTAGGTGATAAATTAATCCAGGAAACTGATCATTAATTCTAAGAATATTTTCGTTAAAATGTAAAATTCCATACCATTTTAATAAATTCCGATGGTGCGATGTTCAAAAAATACAATCATTTTAAAGTTTGTTAAATTTTTATGTGGACGTTGTAGTTTATTCAAAAAGCAACAAAACGTAAATTTGGGTTTTACCAATCGAGGCTTCACCAAAACGTTTAAGAGGTTGCAAAAATGGTAAAGCGAAATATTAGGAGTGACTAAAATTTCCTAGTTTGGTGGTTTGCGGACGTATTTAAGTTAATGTACTCTGACAAACAAGGAATCTGGAAATTAAACTCGTAACACCTACGCATTTGCTATAAAAATACAGAGGGTCATATTACACCCATCTGCCCAACGGAACCAAGCTTTTACTGAATAAAATACTTTTTTGCTTTTTACAGCGTGGTTCAAAAAATTAGCAACGAATGGAACGTTTTGTTACTGATTTCTCAATAAATCATATGACCGAAAAAAGTTTGTTCGGCTTTTTAAATCAAAGTTACATTTTAAACAATTGAATTACACCGTACCACCCGTTTCGGGGATATTTAAATTTTATGGATATACAGGGTGACATTGAAAAAACTACCATGCATAGTACCACGCGATAGAGGACCATAAAATAATAAAAAAAGTTCTTATACGCTAATGTCCGATCGCCTTTTGTTTTCAAGATACAGGATGTTAAAAGTTTGTTAGAAAATTTATTTTTTTTTTTTAAACTACAATGCATAGTACCACGCGATAGAGGACCATAAAATAATAAAAAAAGTTCTTATACGCTAATGTCCGATCGCCTCTTGTTTTCAAGATACAGGATGTTAAAAGTTTATTAGAAAATTTAATTTTTTTTTAATAACTACAATGCATAGTACCACGCGATAGAGGACCATAAAATAATAAAAAAAGTTCTTATACGCTAATGTCCGATCGCCTTTTGTTTTCAAGATACAAGATGTTAAAAGTTTAAATTTTCTAACAAACTTTTAACATCCTGTATCTTGAAAACAAAAGGCGATCGGACATTAGCGTATAAGAACTTTTTTTATTATTTTATGGTCCTCTATCGCATGGTACTATGCATTGTAGTTTTTAAAAAAAAATTAAATGTTCTAACAAACTTTTAACATCCTGTATCTTGAAAACAAAAGGCGATCGGACATTAGCGTATAAGAACTTTTTTTATTATTTTATGGTCCTCTATCGCGTGGTACTATGCATTGTAGTTTTAAAAAAAAAATTAAATTTTCTAACAAACTTTTAACATCCTGTATCTTGAAAACAAAAGGCGATCGGACATTAGCGTATAAGAACTTTTTTTATTATTTTATGGTCCTCTATCGCGTGGTACTATGCATGGCAGTTTTTTCAATGTCACCCTGTATATTAACACATTACGTTGAGAATGAAATCATAAGCCCAAATATTACATTTAGCAACAATTATTTGATTTCCATTTTTTTTTTCTTTGGAGACGCCATTGACCTCAATTTGTATTTGAGAAAAATATTACATTTACGCATAGTTGAATGATAATTTTTTAAATAGGTAAAACTGCTTTTGTGGATTAATATTACTTTTATCAACCACCATTAACATCGGAAATTTGAAACGCAGATTTGCCAGTTATTTCTTTTTGTTTATTAAAACACGGCTATTTATTTGGAACAGGCATTTATAGTTTCCATAATCTAACCGCTTGTAAAATTGTTCAATACAGGATAACTATTTCCATAAAAAAGACAATATGTGAAGCGCCTTTTGAACGCTTATGTTTGGTTGAAGATGAAGGGGGGGGGGGGGGGCTCCATCACGCGTTATACAGCAAACTGATTATTTAGCATCAATAGTTTTAAAAAATTGGCTATATGCTGATATAGACCATATTACTGTGATTGCAACATCTGAAGGTCATTTGAATATAGGATTAGAAATATCTCGATAACACATGCATAAAGTGCCTAAGGGTTATAAGGGTTAATTACAAAAAAAAAAAAAAAAACTAATCAAAAAGGTATAAATCAACAAAAACAATCCTCATGCAATAATACAATGCCATTGAAATTTGCATTTTCATGGACGCATCAGCTTTTACCAAGAAGAAACATTTTTGAGAAATCAGTAACAAAAAATATTTCAATTTTACTTGAAAATTTTTGAACTACACTGTGCATATTTCATGAACAAAGGCCTGTTTCTATATTGTCACAGATTTTTTTTGTGTAATTAATAAAAAAATCATACTAATAAGCTTTGTACAAACAATTAACACTTTCAGCAATTGTAGATCTTATCTTGCAACAACATTCTGAAGTGGCAACCGATTTACCTCAATTAGTTTCTATTTATTTAGAAAAAAAGGTTAGTGCAAATCAAACAAATCTTCACATTTTTCTGATAACCTTAATATTTCAAACTTGTACGTAACGAAGCCAATGACCGGAAATTAAACTAAAAAAAAATTAATTTTCAGAACTCCGTTTCATAGTTTATTGAAGATATTTTTAAAATTATATTTTCTTGATATACCACCAAATTGTTGTCCTATAAAGTATAGCTTTAATTTAAAAAAATCAAAATATCGCTTTTAATGAATATTCAGAAAAACGGATATTTGCAATAATGCTAGCCAAGGGAATGTATTGTGTTACTTTCGTGCTATCTCGTACTAATCTACTAATCAAGGTTTATTTGAAACCGTCTCAATTAGACAGCGCATAAATAAATTCTTCAAATATCTAGGTAATGATAAATAAAGAATTATTCGGTACAATTCACATGAGTAAGCAACACAGTACATAGTTTTAAATGTTCATAACACCGCTTACTAATTTATTTTAATCTTTTTTAACGTTGATATTACTTGAATGATATTTAGTTAATTATCTTTATGCGAAAGTTGAGAAGCCTTTTCAAATCAAAATAGCTCCTATTATTACATTTTATAATGTTTTTGACATTTTGTTTTGTAACTAAACTACGTATGCCGTACTAAATCTGGTAACGGCATGAACAAATAATAATCTCAGTTTTGTTGTAAAGCAATTCTTTCGATTACAATTGGTATAAATTTATGTTTGTTACACAGATTTCAAGCACTGACCAAAAAAGATGCGACCTGGGGAAGCACCAATTTTTAATATTTCTAATTTTTCTTTATGTGGCTCACCATTCCTTAAAATTTTATTAATTTTTACTTATCTGACAATGAGGAATACGATTTTTCTAATTTCAGTTTACCTGAACCAATCAAACGACTTAGAAATTAATTTCCTTTATATATTTTTCAAGGTATTTTTTCTTGCTATTAAGGTGTCCGAAATCCATTTAGTCTTTTAATTCTTTTTTACTAATTACTTACTTTTACTTATTAATCGTCTGTGGCTGTAAGGTCGGATAAATAAAAGTTTGCATGAATACTTTATCAGTACATTAAAATAACATATCTGCTGATAATTTTCAAAAATGCCAGTAAACACTTTTTCATAAATCTTTAGCATCTGACATTTTGCATTCTCTTCACCTAATGGATGGTGTATATTTTTAGAATTAATTCCAATAGAAACACCAAAACTGCACCTATTAAACTAAAGTTCAAGGTCATCGTGGCATCAAAGCTGTAAAACTTGTCTGACCCAGATGCTTTCACTTTTCACTACATTTTTGAACGTGGTACGGGTCACATTATACAATTTTTCCACTAATAATGATCTACCTTGACATTTAGATTTTATTATACTCGTACACTTATCTAGTGATGGTACTTTCCACAGACTGATTTTGCTCTCATTAATCGGCGATAAACATTTTAGAAAATAATAATTTAAAAAAAATGTTGCGTTTGTTGCAACACTCGGCTCTGCATCTGATTGAGGTTTATGCAATTCGCTTTTTATGCGATGATATAACAAATGAAACCCCGTATAGCATAAAATATATATTATATTTTAGTATAAATTATACAGCAACAGATATAAAAAGGTCGCTATAATTAAAAAATACGTCCAAAACGTTTCTACTGCTAATATTCTGAGCTATTGCACTTACATCATACACTAACCTTTTCACAAATTAAAATTTAAAAGTGTTATATAAACAAAATAAATAATAGTGTATAGAAAATTTCATTAAAAACTTAAGACTTATACAAATACATAAACTTACTATAAATTTCTATATACAATTAAATATACAAAATTTAAAATTTGAGCAAAAATTCCAACCGGATTTTAAAAAACGATTAAGACATATTAAAACTCAAACTAGCTAGAAATAGTACGTGTTAACTCGCCGAAAATATCAATTACCTATCGTTACTTTGAAAATACTTAATACCACAGTAAATCCAAGATTATTAACATAATCTCTGATAAGAAATAAGTATATAGAAGTTCGAAGTACATATGCCATATCAAAACCTTTTTTCAAACCTGTCAGTGGTGACCGTTGCTAATAATGTCGTCATAGTTCAACATCACAGGAGCGTGGAACACTTTTCCCTTTACTTTCCCGCTCAAATCTTCACCCGCGTACGACAGCAAAGGAGATATTTCCACAATGTCCCCCACGACAGTACCACCGGCGGATTCTATGTAATTCTTGTGCAAAAGGAACAAATCCTTCCGCGCTGTAGCCGGACAATCCTTTCCCGCATCATCGGCATTCTTCAAGGCGCTAAACTCGGTATGTCGCGGTACTTCCCACGTAACAAAATTATCGCTGAATTGAAAAACATCGAAGACAAACTTTTCTATTTTGATGCCATTGGTCTTGACCGGTTTAATCTTGTCCCCATTTTCGTTTACGTGAGGAATCTTCTTTTTCGCCACGTGCAGTTTAAGTTTCTTCTCGTGTTGTTCGGCGACTTGTTTCAAAAATTCGGTAGAAAAGTAATGGTTACAGATGTTTCCAGCACTAAACACCAAATTACCTTCTTCGTCTTTTAAATTGGCCGTTGCATCGGTAATCTCGCTGTATTCCACAACCTGAAATCGACCATCGACCTGACACACTACACCTACAGCTTCAGAAGGGCCAGCCTTTCTTACAACTTTTGCACCACAATCGGCCTGTTTATCTACACAGTAACCTATAAAAATAGGATCCGCTACTTTGACCAGAATATTATCGACGCTGTGGACGTGAAGGTAACGCACTCCTCTTTTTTCCATGTCCGCCAAAACTCCCTTTTGGCGTAGAGCCCGGTAAATTCCCCCGTTGCCATCAGGAGCTAACGCTACGCGGTTCCTATTCTCTAAGAAAATCCGTCCCTCCATGTCGAAGCACGGCAATAGGCCTTGGTCAAACTGGACGATGTTCTCTGGCTGTAATCCAAAGTAGTTATTGCTCCTCAGAAAATCATGGGTCGCTTCTTCCGTAGGGCCACTCGTCATGATATACCAAGTAATGTTACCGTTGCTGCCAGTCTGACATTTTGCCAGTTCCTCTACTCTCTTGATGCGCTCTGCCTGTACTTGGAACAACGTCTTTCCGGAAGGAAGACCGATTGAGTACATGCCTTTTGGATAGGAAACCCCAAGTCTCGTTCCCTGACCACCAGCAAGTAAAAGCACTCCAACATGTCCGTTGGAAATTTCTTCCAAACCAATTCGACGATACTTCTCTAGCTGTTGTGGAGTGGACCTTTCTTCAGATTCAAACTGAGATGGTGGCACGGGCTTCATACGACTGTCTAATTTCTCGACATCCTCTTCTAAGGATATCATTGCGTTACGAAAAAGCTCGTTAGCTTCATCAAAGTCGACGGTATCCAACTGCACCAAGAAGTCATTTCTTTCTTCGTTAGACAATTCTTCCCAAAACTGAAGCAGATGCAACTGGTTGGCGTTTTCCAAACGCGTCTTCAGGTTATTGTAGCTGGTCATTATGTATCAACACGAAACTAACTTATATTTACGTCAATTGAAGACACTGCAGCAGTACTCGACTTTTCACTGGCATTCGCAGAGAACGAATACCAACAAGTAACAGGAGACACGTTGCGCTTGCTGCGCCTACCACAATCACGCTACCCATACCCCTGACAGCTGGTTACTAATCTTTTCGTGGCCGTAATCTCCCACTCCTATCCTTACTTTACTACACAGACACGTTTGCATTACAATCACGATTAGGAAGTATCACAATTTAAACGAATTTTCAATTAATTGCATCGACGCCACTGTGTACCGTAACACTTACAACGTTCATTCTATTTTATTCCATTTAATTGTCCAGTATTACTTATGGTTGTTTAATTACAGCCGAAGCTTTCACTGCAGGTTAGTGTTATATTCCCGTATAAGGTTATTACTAAGTTTACAGTTTTAGTTACTTTTATCACATCACAGTTATCGAGTCAATAAACAAACACTGAAAAGTGAGGTTATATCACTCGAGATTAACACATTTAATTTATATTTCGATGTATTATAACTATGTTTTTGTACATAATATGAACACTTTAACCTCATTTAAAAAGGTTGAATAACACCGTATAAACATAACCCAAAAATTCATTAAATACAGGTTAAATACCTAGCGTTACTAATAACCTTTTTACAAATGCAAAAGTTAACGTTTCTAGCAAAATCACATATTTATTAAGGGCAAAAGCACGCTTTTAACTTATTCTTGCAGATTAAGGAGGATAAATTAATACATAATTAACGATACCGAAAAATAAATGCATCGTGCGGCCACGAACAAATCGATAACTCACAGCACATATTACACTTCCGAACACATCTTGCCAATCGCTTACGTAACAGAAACTGTCTGGCGCTTGCAACTCGTTGCTGTTATTCGGGCGTTTGAATTTCATGTTGATGCCTTTCATCTTTCATCGCGTGTTTGGAAATTCCGATTAGTAACTGACCGTACAAATACAACAAACGATAAGAAATATCAAAACAGGACCAACAGAATGAATGATGACCTACCGACCTACCCCAACAATAAAACAATAAAGTTTTTTCTAAAACATTCGATATTCTTATTTTAAGAAAAATATTCGACAATTTTTATTTCGGAAAGTATTAAAAAATTATATTATTGGAACTTCCTAGTAAATTATTTAAATTTAAAAAATTACCGATTGTAACGCCCTCGAGCATTCTTTTGTTTTACGTATTCGTAAACAACGTATAAATTTCTACCCTATTTCAAAAGAAAATAATGTTGTTGATAACATTATCCGCAGGATATAAGCTTTATGGTTTAAAATGTAGATACACAAAGACTTGAATTTCTATAAGTTGGCTATTATTAAACAGACGAAGGCTGCCCGATTTGACGTATTTGATATTTAGTTCAATCAGGTTTTCCTTATTTTACCAACACAATTGTAAATTAATTAACTCAATATTACTGTAATTTTTTTGAAATTGTTCAGTTAATTCTTACCAAAAATAAGCAAAATTTCTAAAAATAACCAATGAGGTTAGTTACAAGCGTTTTGTTTTGACCTGCAATCGGTTTTTACTTTCCTTTTGTTACTTTTTAAATTAAACAATATAACGACAGTTTCATTAAACGTAGGTGTAGATTTTTATTGTTATGTAAGATAAATTAGCCTGATGTGGAATATGAGTCTTGTTTAAAACTATTTCGCACCATTGGGTGTGGCCAAATTGCCAAATATTTTTTCTTATATTTCACTTCTATTCGAGAAATTAATTTTTAGTCTGCTGTTACAAGCAATTTATAACAATAGCATTGTATAAAAGGCACTTGATCGGCATTAAACAATCTTCGGACTTGAACTATTTAGGTGATTGATCACCGAAAGTTAGAAGAAATGAGTCACTGGTAAAAGTAACCAAAGTGCCTTAAGGTGATTTATGGACATAGAAACCATTTCTAACAAGCATGTCAGTCGAAACGGTGCCACCGGGGACAGGTTTATTGTTGTCGGTGCAATTCTATGGTCCTATTATACCATTCAGAAGCAGTACTATAAGGGCTCGATTTAATCCAACTGAAAATAGACCTATGACAGTTTGCCTATATTTCCCGATAGCTACCAAATTAAAAAAAAAAACATAGCAGCATCCAACTTCACTTTTGACCGCCATCCTGGCCATGTATTTGAAAGAGATGCAACAGAGATTACTAAAACCGGTTAATAATAAACTAAAAGGACGTCATATAAACAATCCAACGACGCTTAAAATTGTAGAGTGCTTATAAAGAAAGATGTACAGCAAATTAAACACGCCATTAAGGATACTCAAATTTATTTAAAGCAATAATGCGGCTACTCTTGCAATTTTGAACATATATATGAACATTGGTCTTCATTCAGCAAAGTGGATCTAATTTCTCAAACAATTAAACCACAAAACTTTATTTTTTAAAATAAGGAATCTGAAAATTTTTAAAAAATATAGACAATTTCTAATTAGTAAAATTATAGTCCGTCTCAACCTTAGACAGAAGTACAGGGCTTATGGTAAAGATCGTTGCTATATTGTATCTAGTAGTTAGTATC
This sequence comes from Melanotus villosus, assembly GCA_963082815.1. NCBI lineage: Eukaryota > Metazoa > Arthropoda > Insecta > Coleoptera > Elateridae > Melanotus > Melanotus villosus. Next base: position 20,292,771 of record OY720427.1, read on the forward strand.
TATAATCCGCACAGATTTTTATTCCTACCTGAACTTGGTTCAACAAGCATTGAACCAACATGCAAACAAAACCACGTGGTTGTTGACGAACTCGTAGCGTGAAGACGTTTTGTTATTGACTGCTGCTGCGCTCCTATTATTTTACCCATTTACTGGATGAGCAGTTAACGCTTAAAATATTATTAAACGTAAAACCTGTAATACCTGCAGTGATTTCTGTATAGTACAATGTGGGATGATTGCCAAGGGTATCTGCCGCCCGGGTGTTCTTAAAAAATACAACAATTTTTCTATATCAAGTTACCTTTATACGAAAAAAAGCCAGATGCAAGACTAACTTGATAAAAAAGTTGCATTTTTTAATGCCGCAAGCATATCTTAAATTTCTTTCATTTTTCATTTTGCCGCCCCTAGTAGGTTGCCGCCCGGGTGCTGTGCACCCCCCGCACGGCTCGGCCCTGCACGGTGATTCAAACAGAAAAAAAAATATGCGTTGTATTTAGATGAATTTTTTTTAGCTTTTAAAGCATTTGTTTACATACTGGCTCAATTCTTGCTAAACCAAGCTTAGATTTAATCAACTGTTCTTGTAAGGCAAGCGGGCCATCTTTTAAGTTGGCAAAATAAAAGCAAGTAATTACCGTGTGTGACGTAAATCAAATATGTTTTTAAAAAACGGTCTGACTGTGTTGTGCCTTATGCTGTTTGTTTCAAATCGAACAAAAAATTTTATTGTTTTCAGTTTTAAATAACTTTTTTTGCTCTTGGGAGCCCACTCCAAGCATATGCTGGATATAAAATGTAAATACTTCGTATAAAAGTAATGAATCATAAATCTTCATTTAAAGACGTTTTACTTTTACGTAACTTTTAGAATTTAAGCGGCTCGTTTTACAGATACTTTCGACTTGCAGGACCGGCCTGCCTCACCTTTGCTTACAATTGAGGTATGCAAGTAGTAAATCTAAAGTCAAATCAGGAAGAATTGGACCAGCATGTAAACAAAGGCCAATGGTTCTTGAAAAACTTGTGACGCGAAAACGTTTTGTGATTAGCTGGTACACTAATACTATTTTACCTCTTTACTAGATATCTTTAACGTTAACTCCCAAAAAACACATTAAATAATCTTTATAAATATTTTATACATTTGACGGGCTTATTTACCTAACTTCAACTTACTACAAAATATGTAATCGGCGACGCTCGCCGGCCCAAAAATATTTCAAATTTTTGATAGCGACGTAAACATGTAAAATAGAAATCGTGTAAAACAGCATTGCGAACTTGTCAAACCGTTTGTTTACACTGTAGCTCTTGTTGAATAAACTAAACATAGAAATAGAAATCTGTTAATAAAACATAAAACTTACAACACTATTTTGTTGAAAATTATTAAGACAACTCTAATATTGAACAACGACAAACATACTCCATAGCATGTATTTCTTTCTAAGGTTGAAGCAGAGTACCTACCTATAGGAACAAACCTTCAAAGAAATGTCAGAACTTTCGCTTAACTTAATAAAAGGAGATTGTCATCATTCATTATATATTTAAAATCAGATTATAATTTGGGCGCACCTCAACGGCCAAGGTTATGTCTGGCCTGTTTAACATCATCGTAAATTGGCTTTTAGTAGATTATAAATGAGATACAAATAATACATCTAATAAGGCCCGTACTATTAACCTAATTCACGGAAATTCCGCATTTTTATTATTTCCTTGTTTTGCGTTTACTGTTGTATTTGAAAGGCCACATTAAAAAATCATTTTTGACAGTAATTTTTGTTTGTTTTTCTTTGTTTCAGCTTTATCTTTTATTTTTAATAAATTAACATAAAATGTGAGTGCAACTACTTTACAACTACATCTACCTTACTTACAAATTAAAAATAAATAGAAATATTCAAACGGAAACTTTTTCGTAAATTAACTTCCAGTTTCTGCGTTATTAATAAATTACACCAATATTGCAAAAAAATTACAACCTGTTTGCACAACAAAGTATTTTATTTACAGTGGAATTTATAAAACGTAGATAATTACTTATTTTTACCGTTATCAGTAAATAAATACTAACAAAGTGCCATTAGGAAATCTAAGTATTTTTAATAACCTGGCATTTAGATGATAATGTAAAAACGTAAAGAAAGTGAAAGTTTGAAATTAGAAATTCCCTGTAAGGTCTCCTACTGACATTAAAAATATGTAGATAAACTTGTTTCACATTTCAATACATTCTCCTTGTTGGCCTCGGTTACTAAATACAGCCGCCTTCCTGCATTTATTCATACTGTGAACATTACTTTTAAAACCTTTCTGAATAGTTTTGTATAAACGATAAACACTTTCAAATTATGATTTCTGCAACACAAAGCGTGCTGTACTTACCTCACTATGATATGTATTTCTGTTACAATTAGAAATGTAGGCAAAACTTTTAAATTAATCGGAATTAGCTCCGTACTGGTATTTCAAATATTTGAGGAGTGCTAAGTTATAAAAAGACAATTTTACGTTTACCTTTTAAAATTCTTTGAGGTGTACATGAAGAAATTTAATCGCTGCATTAAAAACAAATTTTAAGCCAGGTTTTAAATTAGCCTTTCGATGCGTTATTCTACAAATTGGTAGGACAATCCTCGCTTTTAAATTTTAAATTACACGAGTAAAAAATAACAAAACAAACCTTCCAATGTCCTAAGAACTGTAAAAAAAAACTAAATGAGAAAAATGAATAAAATGCGTTTTAGAAAAAAAATTAATGAATTAATATGAACCAAAGCAAAATTATATACTTTAATAATAATCAAAATACGAATAATTTACAAAACTTGCTTGAAGGTCGACTTTCTCAGTTTTTTAATTTTACATTTACTTTTCAACTAATGCGTTTGCTATTATGTATTATTATTAATTATTACCAATTCTAATAATTTTCATTTCAATAATTTTAAGGAGTTTTTCTTTGCTAAAATTGTTATATATTTCTAATTTAGTTATACTGCAACTGGGGCAGAATGGTCTACAAAGCAAAGGCAATATGAAAAATACTAGAGCAGTAAGGAAAAAGCCGATATACAAAATAATGAGCATACGAAGAAATACTGGGGACAAAGGCAATACGGTGAATTATACCGGAATTATAGTGAAGTACAAGATGGTTCCTATGTGAATACTAATAATACCCATAGACATAATGTCTATGATAATAGCTACCTAGAACTGCACGACTGTACAGGGTGATCCGCAACCTGCTTGGTTGAATGGTTGATATCATCCTTATTATGCAGATAATGGAAAATCTTATATAGAAAAGTTTTTAGTTGCAGGCTATAGACAATCTAACTTTATTTGCTATATGTAATGTTATTATTTCTTTTTTACTTAACCTTATCGGCGTCGACTGCATTGATCATTGGCCTTCTAATAAGATTAACCTAAACCTTTCATAACGGGTTCGAAGTCACACTCCCAGACCGTAGTCTGGCCGTGGCTGGATCCCAACCTGGGACTTATAGAGACCTAACGACCCTAACGTTGTTATTTTAAAGCTATCAAACATACCACTTTTTGTTAGATTTTTAAATAGAACTTAAAATTATAACTCGAAAATGTATAATACTATTACGGTTAAAACTTAACTTTGATATTTTAAATAGTAGCTAGATCACCTTGTGTGTTTTGGTACCACGTCATGTACAATTAGGGACCTCTTTCCGTTTCAGTTGGCCCACCCTAGGATTTTTCAGAAATATTGTTTTTAGGGAGCATAAATACAAATGCCACATGAACTTGAAATTGTTTTATTCATAAATAAAAATAGAAAAAATGCGAACAAACACGCAAAATTAACAAAAAAACAATTTTAAGGTTTACCACTGGGGAACATCACCTTTATTTTTTAACATCCGAAATTTTTTGGGGCATAGTTAACTAAGCCTTGGTAAAATTCCGGTGTAAACGAATCCTATATTTCTTGAAGCCTTTGCTTCAGTTCAGGGATTGTTGTAGCAGAATGTTTCCGTAGCATCTTTTTCATCTGGATTAAAGATAAATCGGGACTACTAGAAACCCATTCCAAAATAAGTAGTATACTCTTCCATCCATTTTAAGGCTTTTTTTTAGGTGTGGCATCCTGCACCGTCCTGCTGAAACTCAAATTCTGTTGTCCTGATGTCAAATATTCTTCCAAGACCGGTAAAAGCGATTCTTTTAAAATGTCCAAGTATTTGTTTGCATCCACAGTTCCTTGAATAAAATTTAGATGACATGCTGCCCCAGACCATGACCGATACAGAAATTTTTTTTACCTTTTCTTTTGCGACTAATTCGAATTCTACTGTCTCCAACACACACTTCGAATCGGACCTTATCGCTCCATTGTATTGCATGCCGTTGTTGAGGTGCTGAAACACAATTGCCAATTTTAAGGACAATTAAAAAAAATATTTTTGTTTCCACCTTTTTTAATCAAACAGCTTACCTTGTAAGTGCCAAATCCCATAATGTGAACCTCGCTGTGACATGTAGATTTTGATTTTCGCCTTTTTAACTCAAGGTAATTGGCACGCCAGTTTTTCTTGGCAACTCTTCGTAATGCTCTTCTATTGTGGCATCTGTAATCTTAGTTTTTCTTACATATCGGGGCATTGTGGCGACTGAACCTGTAGTTTTATATCTTCTGACTATATTTCTTACACTATATCGCCATAACTAATTTGCGATTTTCAAGTTTTATTTCCCAGAATTGGAAAATCTAATAACTGAACGAATTTTTTCATCGATAATCGTTCCTCTGGCCATTTTAATGAATACAACTATGTAGCTTCAAAATGAATAAAATGCGTTCTGAGTTCTGACAGTTATCTGCAATTGTTTTGGCGTCATTGTTCCGGCAAATTTTTAAAAGCATGTTCAAGAAAACAGCGCCTACCGTGTGCCTTGTTTCAAAACGGAACATATATATTACATTTCAATTTCTATTTCTATTATGGGTTTTAGGATGAAAAATTAGATGGAATTTTATCTGAACATAATGCCCTAAATAATTAAATAAGTAGAAGCAAAAGTGTACGTAATACAAACAGAAGCATGCATCTAAATAAATGGCATCACTAATTTAAATGGCAACCACTAACTTATTTAGTCCTAAATATGTAAACAAAGGTTATTAAAGAAATCTTATCTAGATTTAGCTATATTATTTATTGTTCAGTGCATTATGTTTAGGAAAAAAATCTGAACACGTTTCAGTTATTTTATTCCTCTAAAACCCATAACAGAGGTAGAAACTGAAATTTAACATTTTACATGTAATCCCATCCGAATGGATTTATCAAACTGTAAATATAAACAATTAGAATAGGTAGTTCAAGTTATGCTACTTTTGAAGGAGTCTGGACCCCCCCCCCTATAAGAGTCCACAGCCTTATACATATAATTTTATAAATGTTTGCAATGATATTATCTAACTGAAAACCTCATATCAGGGTGTTCCAAAATTAGACCGACAAACTTTGGGTGGTTAGGTATAAAGGACACCAAAACAAGCAATTTTTGTTGATAAGCCCATGTCCGCAAATGAGCCGTTTTTGTACTAGAGTGAATCAAAGGCGGTTGATACGTACAATTTTTACCTGGTCCTGGTGTTTGTCGCTATCTCCAAATAAAAAGCAGGGTCATCATATCAAGCAAGCAGATACATGATATCAGCAATTTTGTTTCCTGAGCCAGATGTTCGTCACTTTGATAATTTTGGGAATTTGTAAGCTAGTCGAATAGTTATTGTTCATTATTGACTCACAGCGTTTCTTTATTGTGTATCCGCTTATCCGCTATTTGTTTTCAACATGGAAAAGTTTTCTTTTGTATGAAACGAGATATCCTCATCGTCGTCACCCTCATCATACAATCTTTGCTTCCATTCATCGTCATCTTCGAGAAACTGGCAACCTGAAGCGCTGTGCTAGTGCTGGTCGTCCAACAACAGCACGAATTGCAGCGTTTGAAGAAGAAGTCCTGGACCTTGTAGAGTAAGATCCTTTCATTAGTGCGCACGAAATTGCACACCACGTGGAGGCTGCCAAGTCGACGGTATGGCTTGTTCTCCATGACCAACTGCTTCACGCTTACCACATCCAGAGAGTGCAAGCGATGGGTCCTGCAGACTATCATCCGAGACTCGTTTCCTGTCGTTGGTTTTTGGGTCGCCAGTTGGTACAGCCTGACTTCCACAGAAACGTATTGTTCACGGATGAGGTATGTTTCACTCGGGATGGTTTCTTCAGCCGTCGCAATATCCACATATGGGATGAAGAAAATCCTCATATTACGACCCGTAGAAGAGACCAACACCAGTTTGCAATCAACATTTGGGCCGGTATTGTAGGGGATAATGTGATTGGTTCGTACTTGTTACCACCTTGTTGGAACGGTGCCATTTATCTCCAGTTCCTGCAACATGTTCTACCAGAACTGTTAAACGATGTCCATTTGAATATCAAACGAGCCACGTGGTTTCAACATGACGGGGCACCGGCACACTTCAGTGTGGACGTATGCGAGTATCTGGATCAGAATTTTCCGAACAGGTGGATTGGAAGAGGCGGTCCTGTAGCTTGGCCTGCGCGATCTCCAGATCTTACCGCCCTTGTCTTTTTCCTTTGGGGTTCTGTGAAATCTCTGGCGTACCGTGACTCCTGTATTTGGAGAGGAGGATTTGTTGGCAAGAGTAATGGCCGCTTGCACGCATGTGCAAGCTATTCCGGGAATATTCCAGGAATATTCCATAGAGTCCGCGAAAAAATGGCCAACACTTCGAACAACTACTGTAAATTGTGTAAATAATGATGTAATAGCTGTCTTTGATTCACTCTAGTGCCAAAACGGCTCATTTGCGGACATGGACTTATCAACAAAAATTGCTTGTTTGGGTGTCCTTTATAACCACCCAAAGTTTGTCGGTCTAATTTTGGGACACCCTGTATAATGTTTCAGTTGTTCCCTAGACCATAAGAAAGATTTTATACTTGTAAGAGCAACATTATATTTAAAATAACAGATTTAACATTTAAATATTGTCTTCTAAATATAAGAAAAACGAACCCTCAGAATAAAATGGTAGATAATTCCCGCACCTAGCGATAAAACGAAGTTTAATAGAGGCGTCAAAAAACTCAAAAAACTATTAAATGAGCAGAAAAGCCAAGACTTCCAGAACTATTTCAACTCCCTAACAGTAACTAAGGCAACTGATTGTGCATTATGGAAGGCCACAAAGAAGATCAATCATCCACAGTCACAAAACCCCACCTATATCAGAACGCAATCTGGTGATTAGGCTAGAGTCAATAGTCAGAAAGCAGATAGCTTCGTCAAGCCCCTTTCCAAATGGACTTGCCAATTAAAAAATTTAAAACACACGCAATAATTAAGATCATCGAAACTGAAATAATCCGAAGAAGCCTCTAGGCTTCGACTTAATAACTGAAAAACTCCTAAAGGAACTCCCGTATTTGGGATTTCGAACGATAACAATCATCTATAATGCGATATTAAAGACGGGATACTTCCCTGGCCAATGGAGGGCGGCCCAAACAGGCCTATTAGCCTGTTACCCATCCTGTCAAAAGCTTTTGATAAATACCTCGTCAAGCGAATGTCGCCGCTAATTAACGAAAATCAACTAATACACAACTACCAGTTCGGATTTTGTGTACAACACGCTACAATCGAACAAATACAGGGTTCGTCAGTGAAGCGGGAAAATTTAAAACTCCTGTATCTACATAAGTTTTTATTTGGGCATTAATGTTTTTACAGTTTTCTGTTAAGTTAGACTTGCCATTTTATTTTTTTAAATTAACGCTTGACAGGTGGGCACCATTACGATCTACGCACTCTTGTAGTCTTACATGAGAAACCATTGCATAGTCCGAAGGTGACAGTATGGTGTGCACTTTCATCATCTGGCATTATTGGGCCATTATTTTTTCAAGACGATCGAGGAAACGCTACAACCGTTAGTGCAGTTCGTTACACAAACGTGGTCACAACATTTTTGATGTCAGAGGTGGTTCGATTTCCACAGATGGTTTCAGCAAGGCGGTGCCGCATGCGACTTTTTTCTTTGGGGTTGGCTCAAGAGCAAGGTGTATGTCGAGCGACCGCAAACGTTACCGGAACTAAAACTAAAAATTCAAGAAGAAGTTGCACGTATTACACCGGAAATGTTACGGCGAGTAATGGAAAATTTTCGAGTAAGACTACAAGAGTGCGTAGATCGTAATGGTGTCCACCTGTCAAGCGTTATTTTTAAAAAATAAAATGGCAGGTCTAACTTAACAGAAAACTGTAAAAACATTAATGTTAAAATAAAAACTTATGTAGATACAGGCGTTTTAAATTTTCCCGCTTCACTGACGAACCCTGTACATAGAGTCGCAATAAAAATCAGGTTTGACCTGGACACCAAAAGATTTTGTTCAGTGGCATTTATAGACATAAGCCAAGCCTTTGACAAGGTGTGGCATGAAAGCCTACTCTACAAGCTCAAGCCATGTTTACCGTATACCTTCTTTCAAATCCTCAAGTCATACCTTACGGAAAGATACTTTCTCGTGAAATACAAAGACTCCACCTCAACTCTTCTACCCATAACATCTGGTATCCCGCAAGGAAGCATTGTTGGTCCAATTTTATACCTAATTTTCACCGCGGACTTACCAACAACCAAAAACACGACCTAGCAACCTTCATCGATGACACGGCAATATTGGCTTCACATCCCAACGCAGGCATAGCTTCCAGAAACTTACAAAACTACCTTAACCTTTTGAAAATGTGAATGACTATGGCGTATTAAACCAAATACACAAAAATCAACTCAGGCCACCTCTACTACCAAAATAACTTGTACTCCGGTCACCTTAACGGAAATCCATTGCGCCAAAAAGGTGAGGTTAAATATATAGGGATCCATCTAGACCAGCGGTTCTCAAACTGTGGTACGCGTACCACTGGTGGTACGCAGAGCTTCTTCCCGCGGTACGCGAGCCGCAGTTTAGTAGAGTTTAGACTCAGTCACGTACCTACAACTAACACCCATTCTATCTAAAGTTTCAGAGTGAGTGTTAGTTGTAGGTACGTGACTGAGTAGTTGTACACATGAGTGGTACGCGAAAAAAAAAGTTTGAGAACCGCTGATCTAGACCAAGGGTGCTCAAACTTATACTATCGGCGATCTACTGTAAAAGTATTAGGCGGCAAGCGATCGACTAGGTAGGGAAAAAATACAAAGTTTATAAATGGTAGGCATTCATTAATTGCACGGACGGGAATCACATATACATAGATATTATAATAGCTATAAGTTTTCCGTCGAAAGTTTCCGCGTGTTCTAGGCACTTCGTAACGTAAATTATTTAGGCGATCGACTTGAAAACCTTTCGCGATCGACCGTTTGAGCTCTCCTGATCTAGACAGACGTTTGACATGGACAAAACATTTAGTTTAAAAGATTACAATTAAGTTTAACCCTCACGAAATACTACTGGTTAACTGGACCAAACTCACAATTATCTCTTGAAAATAAATTATTGGTGTACAAAGTAGCAATCAAACCCATCTGGTGCTGTGGCATTCAATTATGGGAAGCAGCAAGTGGGTTAAACATTGCCAAAATACTGCTCTTTCCGGCCAAGACTTTGAGATTAATAACCAAAGCCCATGGTATGTGCCGAACCATATAATCCACAGTGACCTCTATATGCCTATTAAAAAAAACATCAAAGGACACAGTACCAGATATCAAAACCGTATCAGAATCCACCCAAACCACCTAGCAGTCGACATACTGACCGCCCCAAACCCGAAGAGGTTTTAACCCTTTAACGTTTCAACCCTCTGAATCTGCCAGAACGCTTTTAGCATTAGTATAAATTCCCTAATGGATGTGTCAATTAGGAAATTTTATCTTACTGTGACATATTTAACCTGTCAAAAAAATGTCTCCTAAAACAAAACGTTCTGTATAGTGAGATTTCAGAGCCTGCAACTATGTATAGCTTTTCTATATAAACTTCTAATTTGTGTAACAACGATATTATCGACAAAACAGAGAGCTGTAGACCCAAAAGACCCAAAAAATGAGGTAGGTTAAAAAAACTTTCCAAAAGCAATCTGGACTGAAATTGAATCGAAACCTTTGGTTTAAAATATTAGCATGCTAAGCCTAACCTAACATCATTTAAACTGGCATATTTTTTCAATTCAAGGTAAAGGAAATTTTAAGTTCTACAAATTTGTAAAAATCAATTTTAGACTGTTACGTAAATTGTCAGGGCAAAAAATAACATATGTTAAGTGATCGTTCTCACAGTGTAATAATTCAACCAAATTTCTGATAAAAAAACAACAGGAAAACTAATACCGTAGTATTTATAGTGAAACTCCGACAAAATATAAAATTGATGTTGAAAGGCAAGTAAAATTAAAATAATAATAATAATAATGGGAGCAGTATGAGAAACTATATAAGTAATTTGGACAAATACAAAAGCAATCTTGGTCAATGAGGCAATATGGTGTACACAATTTAGAGACTCCTGGTTTTCCATTTATATTTTCGTTAGATGCACAAACTGCCTAAAGCCTTACTTCCAGTATAACCAGAAATAACCGTTTAAGTCTATACAGTTGATATGACATGAACCGTTAACAGGCCATTTAGGCCCATAGCTCGATGATGTTTTGCCATTATTTTCTATTTCTTGCTTTCACCCTCCAATTTGTTATCAATTTGTTACCCCCTTCCCACTGACTCACTTAGATCTTGTTAACATTGGCTTTAAATTCAACACCTTCTTCACTTCACGTGTAACGTCCATTTATTTGTTGTGCTCTTAGACACTGAGTAATTGTTGCTTCACCCAGGGGCGGATACCGAATTTTTCTGGGGGGGGGGGGGGCACAAGGTAAGCAGTACTCTGGCTTGGAATTCATCCCTTGGCACTATTTTATGTTTTTGTATGGCCGGTCGACCGTTTTGGGGAGGGGGGCACGTGCCCCCGTGCCCCCCCTCGAAATCCGCCCTTGCCTTCACCGTATAGTCTTAGTTCTTCATTGTTTCTTCTTACCCATACATCTCCTTCTCGTTTTCCCCCAAAAAATTTTCCTTCTAATTTTTCGTTTCCATGTTTCTATATTCTCTGCATTTAATTTATTCAGAACATAGTTTCGCAACCGTAGATAGCGGTTGGTCTTAAAATGGTCTTATACATTTGTAATTTAGCTTTATGTGAGATAGCTTTTTACTTTAAAAGTTTATTTAATACTCCTGCACACTTATCTCCTTTTACAATTCTAGCGCTTATTTCTTAGGTATTGTTTCCAGTTTCCATCATCTATTAGCCACACTCCCAGGTATGTGAAGCTGTGCACCTTTTCTATCTTCAATCTTCTGTTTCTTTCTATTTTTATTTCGTTTTGTAAATCTTTGATATTAATTTGCTTTGTTTTTCCTTCATTGATTTACAGCCCTACCTTGCTTGTCTCGAACTCTAATAGCTTCACCACTTGCTGTAATTCTTGTTTTGTGGCTGCTAAAATTGCGATGTCGTCGGCATACGCTGAACACTGATAACTCTTACTTATTATAGTGCCTGTTCTGTTTATTCTGCTAGCTCTAATTACTTTTTCCAAGATAATATTAAATAGCAATAGCGTAGTCGATAGCGGGTCTCCCTGTCAGAAACCATATTGTTTACTTTTACCTTGCTGCTTCATTCTTCTATTGTCATTTTAATTAGTCTTATTATCTTATTTGGTATTTCCATTTCAGTCATTGCCTGGTAGAGTTGATCTCTTATTACTGAATCGTAGGCCCGTTGGAAGTCAATAAACATGGCATGCATTTTAATGTTGTATTCATAACGTATTTTCTGAGTTTCTTTTAAAGTAAAGATTTGATCAGTAACCGAACGATTCTTCCTGAAACCTGCCTGGTATTAACCTATTCCGTCCACATAGTTTTGTAATCTATTACGAATAGCTACTGTCAGGATTTTATAGGTGACATCTAGCAGGGTAATTCCTCTATAGTTTTTACATTCAGTTTTGACTCCTTTTTTATGTAGTGGTATTATTATGGCCGCTTTCCATACCTCTGGGAAGTCTGTACAGTTATTTTTGTTAATTTGGTAAATTTAAGTAGTTTGGTCCTGCTCAAAAACTATTAGTTGCAAAGATAAAACAGCTTCAAATATAAAACAATTTTAGCTGTATCGACATTGTAGATTTAATCAGATATTTAATAAAATGAGGCTACATATTCAATGTTCTCATGGAACTATGCTTGCTTGTGAAGTCACAACATTTATTTTTTCCAATTTTAATGAAAATATTTTACGGAAACGTTGAGCGTGAACAATACCTACTTCCGCGGTTTCATTTCATTTTACTTCATTAATTTATTAATTTTAGAAATTGGTGTTTAGCTTACAGCCATAAAGCATAAAATAGACAACGAGGATATGGTATTCATGATCTTCCTACGCAAACACAAAGGGCTATTTTGTGGTGCTCGGAACAGGAAGCATATATCAATGAGGAAGGAGATTTTGGCATCCTGTTTGTTATTACGAAAACAACTGTATCGATTAATTGAAGATGATAAAATTAACTATAAATATACAAATAAATTAATCTAGGATTTTATTGACTGGAGACAAAACACTTGATTTTATGTTTTTTCAATTAAAATTATTTTTCTAAAAGATACCGCCCTAAAAACATAAACTTCCAGTAAAAGTCCTTTAATTGAAATAAAATCCTGTTTCTAAAAATAACTCCAGGATGTCAACAACAAACAACTACGAAATTAATTGACACCACGATTTCGGTTAATAAAAGGATACTCAACCGATGGCTGTTTTCTTATGTCGTTTGACCTTTTCTTTCTACCTACGTAATATCTTGAGCAACTATTGCTAAATGATGCATGATGCATTGCAGCTTACCAAACTTTTTTTTATAATTAAATGCTAATTAAAGTAACAGTAATTCTCTTAATTTGAGTACCAAGCCAACAAATTAAAATTATTTTGGGAGAGAAAAAGATAAAATTGCAAGGTTAAGTGACTAAACTTAAGGTGTGGGAATATTTCAAAGCCACATTCTTGTTTATTGCAACTATTGCATTTGCATTTGAGAGCGCCTGTTGTGATTAAACTCACAGAAGGTCGCCTTGCGGAATTCCTTGTCTTTTCTGTTGTAAATTATATGCTTCCGCTTCCTTAAATAAGTGTAACGGTATTATTAACTACTGAGTAAACACCTTAACAATAAACAAACTGACATTTAAATTCACAACTTAAAACGTTAAATTAAAACTCTAGCAAAAAAGAATTAATTTATTTCGCTTGGTGATTTGGAAAAATGATTTTTAAAAGAAATTCACATATTGTCATTTGTTGCTAAGGGTTTATTGGTCCCATGGCAATTGTAAAAATAGCTTGATAGGTTTGTAAGTGTATCATTTTTCAGTTCCAAGATAAATAATCCGAATACGCCTCGATTTTACATCGAAGCCAAACTGGTAATCTATATTGTACTGATCTTTAAGTTAATATTAAAATTCAAAACAAAATGTTCTCCATTAATTATATTGAAACATCTTATAATAGTATAATACGCAATCCTATTATATAAATAACCGAAATGTTAGACATTTTCGCCCCTATTCTACTAATTTTTGTTAAAATGCATCGAAACATAGCAAGTAAATTATTATACGCTGTAGTTATATACGAGGCGGTTATAATAAAAATAGTAGATTATTCTACAAGTAAATAAAAGTGGTAGTTCTGTAGCGAGTGGAAAAATGTTTCCACGAGCTAGAAAACCACTTTTCCCACGACCATATAAGAAAGTCGCTCCTAACGCACAACAAACTAGGCGCGAAAGTTGACAATATCACCCGTGCGATTGACTTTCGCAAAACAAATGAACAACCCGTGCGATATGAACACGTATAGGGATATATCGCACAGTTTGCGCAATAATAGGAAGCTGCGGCCGCTTCAAAACAAAAAATGACGGTCGTTTTACCTGAACTGTCAGTGTTACTTTTTGACATGTACATTTTTGGTCGTGGGAAAAATAGTGTTCGTAACTCGTTCGAAAGGCAAATATCTCCGCTCGTGTTTATAAATATTTCTACTCGTGCTCCGCTTCGCTCCGCACTGGTATATCTATTTATAAACACTCGCTTGATATTTGCTACTTTCGACACTTGATACGAAAATAACTATTTCTTACGCGTTGAATATGCTATTTTTTGTGGACTTAATTGAAAAGTTCGAATGAAACTAATCTCCTAAACAAATTTGGTAAATTTATCAAGATTATGTTTGATCGGAAACATACAAACGATTTATAACAACTGCAACACATACTATACATACATAATAACAAGTAAATAAACAAAATAATTGCAAAGAAAAAATGGATTTGTGTTACTGTGTTCCTAAAGAGTAAAGTGTTGCCAATGAATAAACTGTTACTAACGATTAAAATGCCACTTTAATTTACTATTTTCTACATATTAAAATGACCGTTTTCCATTAAGTAACTACAAAAAAAAGTTATTTACTTACACAACATTGAAAATGGCAGTGATTGCACTCACGCAACAGAAATTAGCATTAATCATACCCCTATAAAACTTGTAAAGTTAGTTTTTATCGTTGTCACTTGGTATGTGCTAGAGGGCGCTTGCGTATTTACCAAGTATTTTGCTTCATTTGGATGTGTGATTCGAATGATTAAATAACGTAAAAATCTTTACGCTGTCAGATCTAACAAAACATCTGTTATCGCTTAACATCAAATGATTTACTTATGCAATTATATTTAGTTTAATTTTCCCTTGTAATTATTAGCTGTATATGTATTATCTGTGACCTCTTATCTTATACCTTTCGGTATCGAGGCTGGTGCGTTAATGTATGAGGTTCTACGCGTACAATGTACAACCCGGCCCGTCTCTACGGGTTACGAAGTTGGTGCGCCATTTTACCTACATACTGCACAATGTGAAAATGTATGTGTAAGACCTTGTTACTCTACCTCTAAGGCCTGGCATTAATTAGGTGCCCAACGACGAATGGTCACCAGGGCTCGATACCGACCTCCAGCCAGACTCGAGATTCGAACCAAGGACTAGCGCATCGATAGCCTGACGCTCTACCACAGCGCCACGTTAGCTTCGTAATTAATTACTAATTAAGTAGTAATTATTTTTATTATTACTGATCTTCATCAGCATTAAATGAAAAATGATACGGGATAAATGTTTAATTAGCGGAATTCAGAAAATGACAGTTAATAGAAATACTATATGTATATGTACTATATATTTATGCATACATATAATAAGTATGAAAAACAAATCATGTACTTACACAACGACATCTTAAGAACGGCAACAATTGTATGACTTTTGCTGGTAATCAATCAGGAATTCAACAAGACGTAACAGCAAATCTATAAAAAAAGAAATCGTTAAGTTAAGTTCATGTAATCATGTAACTGTAATTTGCAATGTAGTCAAGAGGGCGCTCGTAAATCTTTTTATTAATAATTAATCACAACCACCAACAAATAAACCTAGGTTAAATCACTGTGACTATGCCGGTTTTAAAACATTGAAAACAAAACATCTACAGCGCCATCTAACAGACTTTAGAATCGTTTTTCGCAAAAACAGCTAACTAATTATTATTATTTATCAATATTAAATAATTAAATACGCAATTATTAAACCGCTACATTAGTGGTTCATATGTATTTCCTTAAGGTGCATTCAAACTCAAAATTTTTTTCCGGAAAGTTGACGGAGAAATTTAAACGAACCAATCAGGAGGTGTGTAGAATTTACCGCTTCTTACGATTCAAATTCTACACACCTCCTGATTGGTTCGTTTAAATTTCTCCGTCAACTTTCCGGACAAAGTTTCTGTCTGAATGCACCTTTACTAAACTTTTGTTGATGATATAAACTGAAATTAATCTAAAACAATTATACAACTGTTGTATATGTGCCTAAAAAGGTTATTAGGAACAAATTACATACTCGCTTGACACCTTGACTTTTACCGATAATCAACATGAAATACAAATATCGCATTTACAACAAATACAGCATGGTTGAATCTTAATAACCGTCACTTAAAATCTTGCTCTGATACGGCCTTAATGAAAACAGGTATAGTGCCATCTAACGGACAAATTATTGTATACAGAGTTTTTTTTCGCAAAATGCCATCTAACGGACAAATTATTGTACACAGAGTTTTTTTCGCAAAAACAACTACCTTTAGCGATTTCATACTAATTACAACCTTTTGTAAAAAATTAAATTCTCTGATTTTTTGTATTTAAGTATGTAATTGCAAAATTAGCACCAAAAATATTTTATTAACAATGTGGCCGCTAGAGGGCGCTGATAGCGAAAAGTTCAAATGAATATGGCAATTAGAGTTCATTTTACAACAAAAATGAAAATTTTAATTCCCTGTAACTTCTTAATGAAGAACCGAGGTATTAAGATGTGTTTGATTTAATCGGTTTAAACCGACCTCAGAAAGCTATAGTTAAGTTTAGTCTCCAGCTTTTCAGGGCACCCTATACATACTACCCCTGATCACATAACAATCAGATAGGCCAAGTTAATGTAAAATTTGTTAGGCAGTTTTATGATTAGTTTGCCTTCGGTTGCCATAGCACGAACAGACGCGACTCTAAAGTGCTTAGAATCAGCTGATTTGTATGATTCCAAGCACTTCAGGGTCGCTTCTGCTCTTGCAATGCTGGCGCCGCCTGGCAACCGAAGGCAAACTAATCATAAAACTGCCTGCCAAATTTTACATTAACTTGGCGAATCTGATTGTTATGTGATCAGGGGTACTACGTAGTAGTCAATTAAAACATAAGAGTGATACAGAATAAATAACAAATCAGGGGCTTGCTCGCTTGACAGTTTAAAAGCTACGGTAGCGTAGTAAATTTCCAAGAGCCGTCGTGGTTTATATCCTGTTAGTTATGATGGTGATGATGATAATATGACTTTAGTAGTCGGAGCGTCGGAGTTTTGAAATTGAATTAAGGAAATATGTTAAATCTGCCGTTCCTCCAATATGCGAAGAACAAACTATATTTCAAAATGCACATGCGCATTAGGTACTTCACATATCTTTAGAGGGCGCTCGTGTATCTTACTTTAGGCGCCAAAGTCAATTTTGAAGAAATACTATTCTGAATATCTACCAATGCTGTTGAATGTAGTGTTGAGCAAACTTAACTGGAATATTTCAGTAATTTCACAAATATCTTAAAAATATCTAAATCATGGTGGATTAGATAGGTTACGTTTGTTTCATTTACTATTGAGCAGATTATATTGTTTAATCAAATATTATTTATGTACCTAATTATATAATCCACACCAATTTTTGTATATTAATATGTTATTAAGTGCTTTAATTAATAAGTTTTGTTGTATTGGTATAACTATATATTTTACACATACAGTGGATGTACCTATAAGTACCTAACTTACATAATTGATACAACTTGAAGAGTAGCAGTAAATATATCACTGTTGTTAATAATAATAAAAAAATCGCATAAATTCAAAAAAATGTCGTACACTAACAAATTAAACAAATTCAGTAATTTTTTGTTGTATATGCAGAGTAGTACCTAGTGATGGGCACAATCGAATGATTTTGAGAATCGAAGAATCGGAAATTAGATAATTTCAACAATCGAATGATCATTCGAATGATTTTTCACTCGAATGAAAAACCATTCGAATGATTTTTCATTCGTCATTCGTTTCAAAGTTTCCGAATGAAAAATCGTTCAAATGATTTTTCACTCGAATGAAATATCATTCGAATGATTTTTCACTCGAATGAAATATAATTCGAATGATTTTTCACTCAAATGAAATATCATTCGAATGATTTTTCACTCGAATGAAATATAATTCGAATGATTTTTCACTCGAATGAAATATCATTCGTATGATTTTTCATTCGTCATTCGTTTGAAAGTTTCCGAATGAAAAATCATTCGAATGATTTTTCACTCGAATGGAATATCATTCGAATGATTTTTCATTCGTCATTCGTTTCAGAGTTTTCGAATGAAGAATCATTCGAATGATCATTCGCAATGCGAGTGATTATTCGGAATGCGAATGATCACTCGAGTTGCATGCGCAAACTCATACTGCGCTTATAATAAAAGAAACCTTTTAAAATTAAAGTAATACGGTGTGCAGTTATGTATATTACTTTATCTTTGCCTGACGCTTGACAGCGACAACCCGCACGTCCCAGACGTCTTTAATGCCGTACAAAAATAACTCTATGTGGATGGGAATTCATTCGCATTTGTCATTCGGTATTCGCTATTCCTTTCCGAGTTTTCGAATGATTTGACGACAACAATCGAAACATTCGAATTTGCCCATCACTAAATTGCAGAGGGTGTTAATTTGAGGCGGCAAATTTAAATAAACTTTGTTTCGGATTTCTATAATTTTAAGCAATTATTGTTAACTTTTAATATTTACACCGTTACACTGTGATTTGGCTTAACTTGGTATTCAATTTTGTTTATAGTATTCTAGTTAATTCACCCGAAGAACTGCCTATCACCAAGTTAACAAATTTAAGAACATAGTTTAGGGATTTAGACTCGAACAAGATTTTAGTGAATTGTGCTATATTGAAATAATAAAACTAAAACAAATATTAAGTTTGATACAAATCAGGACATCTATTAAGAATATACAGGGTTACAGTATTTTAATGTTGGTGGTTTGTCATATATTAAACTAGCTTGATATTATAATTTCGTACCTACCTACTAACTGATACCAATATTCTGTTACTAATAATAATCAGATATTAATATTTTAGAGTTTACAATGAAAGCGCAAATTTATTTTGAAAAGCAAAACACTGAAAAATAGTTTGAAATATTTTCTTTAAATTTAACAACACTACTTGCTAAAATATAGACAACAATGTTATAAGCCAAAAAGAATTAAAAATTTTCTGAAATTATAAAAATAAGACTAATGTTTTAGAATCAGCAAAAATCCAAACTTAAAAAAAACTTTAATTATCGTCCTATATTCTTTATGATTCCTTCTGATCCTGCCGAACACATATTAATGGATGCTTTTGATATAGTATAAAATAAGAGCATTTTTTTGACAGACTGAAAAATATGCAATACACAAAACTATTGCTTTTGCAATATACAGTGTGTCCCCGGATGGAGTTGACAATAGGTATGATGGACCAAAAATTTTCGAATTGGATTTTCATATTTTGGGATTAATCCCTGCTCGGTCTGAAACTTATTTTTAGTTTACTTTCGATTTTTTTAAATCAAGTAGGCCTTTACAGTTGAGCAAAAACTCTTTTCGTTTCAGGTAAAGTACCTTTTCCGTTCACAGTACGCCAATGTATTACCACAGTATAGAAACAACGTATTACTAAGAAAAGTTGTTCAGAATGAAAAGTTGTGACGTTGTGCAAATTTTCAGAACGATCGGCCTACTTTGATAATAGAAAATGACAATAGGAGAAAAATTTTTATTATTAATTTTACGACGAAAAGTCATTCTTTATTAAAAGTTTGGCGCACTGTGAATGGAAACCTGAAACGAAATTGACAAATATTGAATTTTATCAAAGTAGGCCGATCGCTCTGAAAATTTGCATAACGCCATAACTTTTCATTCTGAACAACATTTCTTAGTAACACATTGGCGTACTGTCAACGGAAAAGGTACTTTACCTGAAACGAAAAGAGTTTTTGCTCAACTGTAAAGGCCTACGTGATTTAAAAAAATCGAAAGTAAACTAAATATAAGTTTCAGACCGAGCAGGGATTAATCCCTAAATATGAAAATCCAATTCGAAAATTTTTGGTCCATCATACCTATTGTCAACTCCATCCGGGGACACACTGTATACCTACTTACTGAAGTTTGCTATAAAATAATTCATTGAAGGTGCATCGTTAAGAGCACACATTTTATTTTAGCCAGTATTGTTTTTTTTTTACAATTTCGTAGTTGCTAAGAAGATAAAGCCACATAATACAGTGGTTAGAGTACTAGATTTGTATTGAACAATTCTCAGCTTGAAATCCTGAAGGACGAATGAAGATTATTCTTTGCTTGGTGACCACTTCATGAGAACATGTAATAGTTGGACATCTATTATTATCTATGGTGTACTTAAAATTCTGAATTCACTGCACACAGTTGGTTTATGTATTGCAAAATAAAACCACTACACTCGTGTCTATTAGAGCTTAATTAAATTAATTAAACTTATGAGCGTTAATCCATATCCAGATTACTCTTGCTTGTGAGGCTTGAGAGACAATTGTTCATAGGACTTGCTCAGTTATTACTGTTATTAGTTGTATTCTGTACTTACAGGGATTCATGCATTTCCTGTGGTATGTCTACTTTTGGTTCTAAAGTTTTAACAAACTTTTCTTTGATGTATTTACCATAAACAAAGTCAGACAAGTCATTGACCTGAGTTGTTCAACCAGCCCAGTGAAGAACTTGCCACCCGTCAACATACATAGATGAATTAGGTACCTAGGTACTGCTTTAGTGTAAAACTTTTTGTTGTATAAGCAAATGACTTTCCAAATTCTTATGTAGGTATGTTTAGTGAAATAAAAACAAGCAAATTATTTATTTCTAATTATATTTATTATTTTACTTCGACACCTAATACAAAATGGGTTTAATCACAAAAAAATACGTGGGAAAACTTATATTAAGAGGGAATAGTTCTGAATGTTCTAGGTTATTTAACCATTTGTATAAATAAATATTTCGAACCAAAACAAACTCAAAAAATATATAAGGTAAAGTCAGGCAAGTTTAAATATGGGGAAGTGTAAACCTTGTTCAAAAAAACCGTATAGTGTACGTGTTATGTTTAATCAAAAATATTTTTACGCGGAAGTTATAATTTATAAATTATCATTCCTATGTCCTTGTCATTATTCCTATGGCCTATGGGCATTATAGACTAGTACATATGTTTTATTTGATACATTATAATAAACAAATAACAGGTAACCGAAATAAAATATGTTATTTTATAGTAAAATTATGGGGGAAAAAGCGATTTGCGAGAAAGCAGTCGCTGCACTTTACATCGAACAAGTTTTTTTATATAGGTACAAAAAAGTAAAAAATATATGTTACAATCATAGGCGGTCAAAGCTAAGGGCGCCTTACGGCGCCCTTGGCAGTGTTGCGCCGGCGGGCACTGCCCGCCCTCGCCCTTATGGGCGGCGCGGCCCTGAGTGGGGCTAGTGTGAACAAGAATCGTTTCTTTCATGAGGCAAGTGTGAACTTATAAAAATGCATTTGTTTTTCAGAATGGTTCGAAATTACATAAGAAAGAGCCAGAGGGCTACACACTATTCCAAAGACGACTTGGCTCGTGCCCTAGCAGAGATCAAGAGTGGTAGAATAACCTTGCACGGGACCCATCGTACGTATAACATACCAAAGGCTACCCTACATACCCATATTCATGGGAAAAGAGGTATAAAAAGCTCTACACAAGGACGAGATACTACCATTCCTCGTAAAGAGGAAGAAAAATTGTCGGAGGGACTGCGTTGTATGGAAAAATGGGGCTTTGGGTTGTCGAGGAAGGAGGTGCTTGGCGTAGTTAGTAACTTTGTTACAGCCAATAAAATTAAAACGAATTTTCGCAATAATATGCCCGGACGAGAGTGGTTTATAGCCTTCAAAAAGAGGCACAGACTGTCGATTAAAAAGCCGCAATCTGTTGAGTACGCTAGAAAGAAAGTGTGCGAACCATTTCCAATATACGGCTATTTTGAAATGCTTAAGGAAACACTGAAAGATTTGAAAGTGACTGATAAGCCTCAGCAGATTTGGAATTTGGATGAGATAAGCTTCTCAATTGATCCGTCCAAAATAAAAGTAGTTGGTGCAGTAGGTCTTCCCTGTACTAGAACAACAAGTACGTCTGGACGTGAAAATGTCTCCGTTTTGTCAGCTGCGAGTGCAGGTGGTCAGAAGGCCCCCCCTTGATAATCTACAAAGGAAAATACATATGGGATGCGTGGATAGCTGACGAAGGAGATGAATGCTTTCCACAGATTAATTATGCAGCTACTACAAATGGGTGGATGGAGTCGGGTGTGTTTTTCAATTATGTAAAAAATACATTCCTAAAAGCTGTTGGCAATGAGCGCTCAATTTTATTAATTTATGATGGGCATAAAATCCAGGTTAATTGCGACGTTATTGAATTTGCGAAGGCTAATCAAATAACTATTTTAAAACTGCCTCCCCACAGCACGCATTTGCTCCAACCGCTGGATCTCACCGTTTTTAAATCCTTTAAATGGGAAGAGCAGCTGACTAACTGGCAACGACATAATGTGGGACGTAAGATTCCAAAGAAAATATTTCCACAACTTGTAGGAATTACCTGGCAACAAGTAAGGCCAGAAGTATTACAACATGGGTTCCGTAAGGCAGGAATATACCCCTTCAATAAGGATGTAGTTTCCAGAAACAAATTCGATAGAAATGCCTTAAAGAGGTGGGATGAAAAGAAGCAGATGGAGAATATCCTTGACCAGGAAGGAATTAACGATGCAAGAGATGAAGGTGAAGTCGGAGCCCGAGAACTAAATTGGGAAGAAAATGACAATCCAACTGAAGAACAAATCAATGCAGGGGAAGATGAGAATAAAGAGATAGAAAACGAACATAACGGAACAACATTTGAAGATCTCTTGTTATCTACAGTTAGACAAACAAAAGTGGATGGAACCTAAAAACGAAAACGGTTAACCGAAGGGGCAACAGTGATAACAAAAATTGATGCTAAACATTTGTTAGAGATGCGAGAAAAAGAAGAGGCGGAGAAGAAAAAGAAAGAAAAGCCGAAGAAAAAGAAACAGGACCCGAAAGTTAAATTAAAACCGAAAAAAAGTCCCACAAAAGTACCACGTGAAGTAGCAATCACGTCCCAATGCACTGACAGCAGCACTGACGTATCAGAGGGCGAAATGTGTTTAGCAGATTCCCCTGACGATGGCGGATATTACGAAAATTTACGGAGAGAAGTAGAGGAAGAAGAGCGAGAACAGGAATTTGATAGAACCCCGAAAACATTGTGCATAAACTCATACGCATTGATTCGATTTGAAGGAAAGAAAAAGGCTCTCAAGTACTACGTAGGGAAAATAACGGAAAGAGTAAATTCACATGGCCGCCTGTTGAAGATAGTTCAGTCATTGACGAAAATGACATAGACCTGCTTTTGCCAGACCCCAATATTGATCATTGGGGTAAATTACATTTTAATGTTAGTTTTGACACTTATAATATTCTGTAATATCTGACGTTTCTTTGTCAACTTTTCTTTAATAATTTGTAAAAAAAAACTAATAAAAATTCCTGAAATTCAAAAATATATACCGGCATTAAACCACATTTGATTTTATGAATGAAAATGAGAGCCTTCATTTCACAAAATTTACTAATGTTTATCCAATTTAATGATTCCAACATGACGCCTATGCTTGTATATTTATTGCACTTTAATATAATTCGCATTGCTCGATTTTGCAGTAGTTGCAATCTAAATCGCCTCTCCTACTTAAGTAGAGTATTGTTCCAGCAAAATGGAAATGAGGTAGAATTATACAATTATATACTGTCTCTCACGCCCATCTACTTAAAAATTCGCTACATCTGTTAAGGACCCCTAATTTTTTCGATATTTTTTTACACGTATAGTCTATATCTATATGTTCGCTAAAATTTAACTTATCATCTACTATTATACCAAGATATTTGAAAGAATTGACTAATTCAATATTTACATTTTCAATTTTTATGCTAAAGCTCTCCCTTTTCCATTCTGTTTTTTTATTTCTTTGCCTAACATCAGTGCCTTAGTTTTATCTGTATTAAGTTTTAATTTGTTGGATTCTAACCATTTAGTTGTGTTTTCCAGGTCTTCACTGAACTTTTTTTGCAGATCTTTTGCATTAGTGCCGGCAATATATAAGACAGTGGCTGAATGTTCAGCAATTTGCACAATTTCAAGTACTGATATTTCTGCACAAAATTAAATTAGGTCTGTGTCCTGGTTATTTGAAGAACAGAATAGTGACATTTGAACAAATGCACAGTTACGGAACAAGACATAAAAACAACTGTATTCTACGACATACGAATAAGATGTCAACACATAACTCTGTATTTTTTAACGGTCTTATTCAATACAATAAATTAGCGCACTCGATAAGGCAGCTTAAATCAATAGATAGTTTTAAGATTAATGTTAGGAATATATTAGCATTCGAGTAGATATAAGTAATTATATAATTATTTTTAAGAAAATGTAAATGTATAGCTTCTTAGCTAAATAAACGTTATTATTATATTATAGTATCGTCTGCAAAAAGGTGAAACTTACAATGATGACATTTTCTACTTCGTTTATATACAATATGAACAGTAGAGGTCCTAGAATGCTTCCTTGTGGCACTCCACAGTTCACTTGTATATACTCCAACTGTACTTCTCCACACCTAACATTCTGTTCCCTATTTAGTCCAGTCAACGAACGCTCAATAGGCGAGTGTAGAATGCATGGAGGGTGTCACAATTTTTGACTTCTGGGGGGTTATTCTTGAACCGGTGATATTTTATTTCGCGTGCGTAATGCGGAAAAATTTCGCATTCCGCCTGCTTTGGTATTCTTGAACGAAAAATGGTCAAATATCGGGTGATATTTTTCCGCTTGGGTCAGGGCAGACGTAATTTGAAATATCGCTATCATGACGCGCACAGTTTTAAGTACTCTTTTATCACATAAATGTTATATTTGTACACAAAAAAGTGTATTTGGTACAGATTACTGTAATTTACATTTTAAATTCAGAAAACATTTAATAAAATTCTCATTAATTTGCCCTAAAAAATTAATTACGTCTTCAATTGATAAGTTTGGCATTTTAATTTTGAAAATTGTAGTGTTTTGACCAAATTGTTATGGGGGCTGTACATAATATTGCAGAAGAAGCAGCTGTAGCACCACGTTTACGCAACAGACAAGATGCATTCGAACTATCAGACCAACAATTTTTAAAGTAACGACCTTCGACGGACGGAGTAATCCTCGACTAACGGAATTTCCACTTGCAAGCCTCTTATTATCACCCGAGATTCGGGAATACCAGTTTTGCATTTCGAGTGAAATTTGAGGGTGAGAAATATTTCACCTGCGGAAAAATATCACCGGTTCAAGAATAACCCCCCAGGGCTTTGTTTGTAGTCATTAGGAGGTAAACATACTAAAAGGCCACGGACATAGGTGGTGACCGGGGGAGGGGGGGGACCGAGAAGATCCCTTTTTTTGGTTTTTTGCTTATATCTTGAAGACGGCGCGTTTTATCGAAAAAGTCATTATATACAAAATCAAAACTAGAAAAATTTCCCACATTTTTTCTCTATTAAGTTCTTATCTATCGCCAACCGTTTATGAGATATCCGCTAACAAAAATCTTTAATTTCCAAAAAAATATATAAAATGTATATTTAAGGAAATTTAATCCTCTACAACTTCTTTTCTGGGGATTTTGCTGTAAACCGAAGAGTGCTAGAGAGAAAAGTTTAACGTAAACCGTGAGGACAACATATTTTTTAGTACACGCTCCCAGGGGTTATTTTGGTGTGCAGCTCTAGCTTGTTTGTGCAGCTCTAAATTTCAAATGTGCAGTTCTAATTTTAATTTTCTGCAGTACAAAATAAAAGTAATGTTATGATTACAAATTTTAAATAAATCAAAATAAATTAAAGGCTTTGGCTACTTGCTGTTCGCCTAGTTTTATTACCATCAAGCACAATAACAAGCAGGCAGTTTTTCGATTATTACTCGAAATCGGTTTGTCCTACCAGAGAAACTCAAGAAGCCTTTTCTTTTTAGAATTTGCTGCCGATTAAAAAACAAACGCCTATTTTGAGAAAAAGCAGTACTATTTTTTTCGTCAAAATTATTTATTTTTTGCTGTCACACACGCCACTGCTGGAATTGCCAAAACTAGTTGCATCGAAAAAGAGTCTCTTCATGCCAGTATAGTGCATACCAAAGCTCAATTTAATATCTTAAATCGTTTTCGAGATATTTAAAAAAAGAGCTTATTTCTTGTACACCCTGTATCTCGAAAAGGAAGCACTTTCGGACCCTTATTTATAGGAACAGAATACTTCCTTAAAATATTGACCTTTCCTCCTGGGACACCCTGTATATCACAATTTTCAATAAACATATTATTCGATTTTATTGAATTATTACTTGCATTATTTTAAATTTTCAGAAATCAAGAATGTACCCCACCCCCCTCCCCCCTTCTTGCCAAACTATCTGAGTTCAGTTAGGCTAATTTGTGCAGTTCTAAATTATCCTCAAAATATAACCCCTGCACGCTCCCAAAAGTAGCTATTTTACGGACTCATTTAAGTCCGTAAAATGGGTCTTCTCCGGACTCAATCCCAAAAAGTCTGGTTACTATAGTGACACTCATTTAAGTCCGTAAAATGCTATATTTTCGACCTAGTCCCTAAAAGTTGTCATAGCAACCTTTTGCGTACTACTGTAGTGACATGTGCTCTGACCACATTAATCATACATAATAAAAGGTTTGAATTTGTTTTTGGGAGCTTTAACAAAAAAATGTTGTTTGTAACACGTACCTAAATCGTTTTTTGGGACTCATCTGCTATTCTAGACTCGCCTTCGCCTCGTCCGGAAACAGCAACGATTCGTTCCAAAAAACTTGATTTTAGGTACTTGTTACAAAAATAGTTATTTTTGTACATGCTCCCAAAAGTAGCTACGAGGATGTATTGATATCTAGTTAGCCTAGACCGCTTCCATGGATAAACAAAATATTGCGATACCATAGCAACGAACAGTAACTTATTAGAAGTGTCAGTGTAAAGTTTCACGTCAAAAAGTCAAACCAGTTTTGCGCAATAAAATTTCAAAAAAAGGATGTCGACCGAAAATGTGAAAATCGAAAAATTGGAGTATCGAGCCATCATCAAATACCTGCATTTGAAGGGGTTAAGAGGTAAGCAGATTTACGAAGATATGCTTAATACCCTTGGCGATCAATGTCCTTCGTATGCGACCGTAAAAAACTGGATTGCAAGCTTCAAAAGAGGTAAATTTTCCATTGAAGATGAAGAGCGATCGGGTAGGCCAGTTTCTGTGTCCGTCCCCGAAAGTATCATGATTGATTATCTGGATAAGGGTAGAACAATAACTGGGGATTACTATTCGACGTTACTGACCACTCTACGAGAAAAAATTAAGGAGAAAAGACGCGGAAAGTTGTCCAAAAGTGTTTTGTTTTTGCAGGACAATGCCTCTGCACACAAATCGCATGTTGCCATGCAAACAATTCGTGATTTGGGGTTCAAATTACTGGAACACCCCCCTTATTCACCAGATCTGGCTCCGTCCGACTATTATCTCTTTCCTCAACTGAAAAAAAGTTTAAAAGGTCGTAAATTTTCTTCCAACGAAGAGGTTATAGAAGCTGTGGAGGCTTGGTTTGCAGAGCAAGATAAAACTTTTTTTTTGAAAGGTCTAGAGGCGTTGCAGGTTCGGTGTAATAAATGTATTAAATTAAGAGGAGAATATGTCGAATAATAAAATATTTTGACTTTCAAATTTTGTTTGCTTCTATAGTAGGCTAAGAATTTTTCAATACGTCCTCGTATTTTACGGACTCATTTAAGTCCGTAAAATGAGTCTTTTCCGGACTCAATCCCAAAAAGTCTGGTTACTATAGAGACACTCATTTAAGTCTATAAAATGCTATATTTTCGGCCTAGTCCCTAAAAGTTGTCATAGCAATCTTTTGCGTGCTACTATAGTGACATGTGCTCTGATCACATTAATCATACATACTAAAAAGTTTGAATCTGTTTTTGGGAGCTTTAACAAAAAAATGTTGTTTGTAACACGTAGGTACCTAAATCTAGTTTGTTGGGACTCATCTGCTATTCCAGACTCGGGTTCACCTCGTCCGGAAACAGCAAAGATTCGTCCCAAAAAACTTGATTTTAGGTACCTACTTGTTAAAAAATAACTATTGTTTCGAAAATATGCAATTTTTGAGAGCAGATATCTCATAAACCGTTGGAGATAGAAAAAAACTTCAAAACACAAAAATGTAGGAAATTTTGTCAGCTTTGATTTTGTATATAATAACTTTTTTGATAAGATGCACCGTCTTCACGATATAAGCAAAGAAACAAAAACAGAGACCTTCTCAGTCCCCCCTGCACCCCGCTCACCTCCTATGTCCGGGGACTTTTAGTATGTTTACCTCCTAACGACTCCAAACAAAGCCCTAAAGTCAAAAATT
Source organism: Melanotus villosus (assembly GCA_963082815.1). Classification (NCBI taxonomy): domain Eukaryota; kingdom Metazoa; phylum Arthropoda; class Insecta; order Coleoptera; family Elateridae; genus Melanotus; species Melanotus villosus. Next base: position 20,321,334 of record OY720427.1, read on the forward strand.
GTCACACCCTCCATGCATTCTACAAACCATTTATTGACTGGACTAATTTGAGAGATAATTCTTAGAACAACGCAACACTGTGCCACCAATTCCATAAATTTCCATTTTCTTTAACAACCTCTCTCTATCTATTGTCTTGAATGCTCTTTTGAAGTCCAAAAATACTGTAACCGTTATTAAATCATTATCATTATTGTCCATCCAGCCATTCAATATGTACTGAAAACTGAAAGGCAGCTTCACAACTATAATTTTGCCGAAAACCCAATTGATATTTAGTAAGTATGTTATTCAACATTACATAATCTAATAATTGATTATAAACTATTTTTTCCAATATTTTTGCTGTGGCAGGAGGTGTGTTGACAGGCCGAAACTGCTCCGCTTTTTGAGTGCGAGTCACTTTTCTGAGCGGTATTATTGTGGTCTTTTTGAGTTCTTTTGGCACTATGCCATTTTCCAGCGAACTATTAATTAAATTTATTAGGGGGTTAGCCACTTCTTCAAATACTATTTTATAAATTGCAATTGTAACTTCATCTGGACTTCCTTTATTAGGTAAAGTAAAAATCATTTTTCTTAATTCTTCTACATTTATTAATGTAAAATCCTGAAATTTGACTATTCTAGTATTGATTTCTAAAGCATCGTACCTCGCTGGTATGCTTTGTGTAATTTCATTAATACTGTCTATGAAATAGTTATTAAATTTTTGTGCAATTTCAGCTATGTCCCTATATGAGGTAGGTACCATTAAATTCTATTTGGTTATAAGGTTCTATAAGCTTACTAGCTACTATATTCTTTAGTGTTTTTCACATTAATTTCGAGTCATGTTTATTTTGATCTACTGCCTGCTCATAATATTCTCTTGTAGTGTTTCTAATTTCAGCAATTACTAAATCTCTGTATGATTTATATTCTTCCCAGTCTTCGTTCTCTCTCGTAAATGCAAATCTCCTATATTTTTGTTCTCGTGTATTTATTTTTTTCGGTATATCTCGTGTAATACATGATTTGCACTTGCCCATTATACTAATACTAATTTTTGGTGCTATAGTGTCCTATTATACTAAGAATATTATTATAAAACAAATTATACCTACTGTCTAAATCATTCGATCTATAATTAAAATACATACTAGTCACTAAGTTTTTAAAACTATTTACATCTTCAATTTTTTTACGACAATTAATAAGCTTGATACCGTTGTACTTACTTTCAGCGTTCATACCTATTCGAATTAATGAGCGATTATTGAATACTGGTTGTTTCATTACATCACAACTTATTGCACTGTGGTTACTTATAACTAAATCTATCAGCGACTCCTGGCCATTATGTGACATATGAGTAGGTTCTAAAACATGCTGTTTCAATCCATAGTTATTTAAACATTTTTTTAACCGATTTGAGTATGTGCAACTCTTATACATATTTATATTAAAATCACCAAGCCCAATAACATTATGTTTTTGCGTTACTAAAAATTGTTCACAAATATTTTCAAAAAATTCCAAAAAACTGACATCGGAACCGCTTGGCGAGTGATAAACACAATACAGACAATTAATCTCTACGCATATGAATGGTCTATGAAATAAAATTAATTCTACTCAAATTGTATGATGTATGGCACTAACAATTTAAACCACGTATTCAAAAATCCTCAACCTTAAAAGTATGTATAGCAACATTTTATGATGTAGCAATAATAATAAATAATAGATCTAATATTTAACAGTATGAACCCTAAAGACATTGATCCGGTAACTTCTTATAAGATAAAATTAATAATAAACTATTATAAAGTAATTTATGTATAAGTATTATGGAATTAGGTTTCTTAAAACCAGATTAAAAAACATAATGGATACCTGCAGTTAAATAAACTTATACCAAAGAGTATAAATATATTATATATTCTTTGCTTATACATTATTTTCCAGGTACTAAACAAACCTGATTTTAAATAGGTATAACAGGTGCACTGGTAGTTTACTATTTTCTCTACTTTGTATTAAGTGGATTTTTGTATTCCTTTACTACCTATACAGTGTGTAAAGTGATGAGGTTTCCTATAGGGAAAAAGTTTTTAATAGGTATTAGTTTTAGGCGAAAAATTTATTTTTTATAAAAAATTGTGCTTGTATCGAAACCCCTTATAGTCAAAGAAAAATCCAGTAATCACTTAAGATAAGATCAAAAACTTGAAATGATGTCGAGTTGTTGATTTTAAATATGACTAACCCGTATAACCAAACCGATAAAGATCGCCCAGTCGGTAAAGAATATTTAAAGATGCGATGTAGATTACTCGATATAGATGTAATATTTATCGGAGCTATACTCTACTCTATGCTACAACTGTATAGATGAAATCTTTACCGTATCTCTATGATATATGTACTTGTTACCTTTACAGTTTTATCTTTACCACATCTGTATCATAGCTTTATTCAAGCTATAACGCACCTGTACCGCAAGCACACATTTTATCTTTAGCGGATCTATAGCAAATATATACTGGAAATCTTTACAGTTTTATCTTTATCGCATCTGCAGTATATCTTTATTTAAGGTATATCGCGACTGTATCGCAAGCAATAATTTGATCTATATCGTATCTGTGAAAAAATATATATTGTGTCGATACAGTTTGATCTTTATTAGTATAGCGTAAATCTAGACACTACCTATATTCTACCTGTGCTCGTTTAGAACACTAGCTTTTAATGCACCCAACGTCTCTATAATTATGTTGTCTGTTTTGTTGTAGTTGTAATGTCGTCGTTTAAATCTTTTTTCCACTTCATTTGTCTAAGCACGCAACTTTTTTTGACTTTCTTTTGGCATTACTATAATATTTATTAGCTTGTACGCTTGTAGTAAAATTATAACCAACAATATAAAAATATTAAATGACTGTGCACCACCTTCTCACTCACTGTAATTGTAACCTATAAATTAATTATAACAGCCAACAGGTTACCAGCATATGTACCCCGCAGTTGTGTAAGTATGAAGGCTATATTACTAAAACGTTGAATACTACTGCAACACCCGATTAGCCAAGATGGTTAAGCCGTCAGACTCTGGTACCAGAGGTAACCAGTTCGAATCTCCGCCAGGGCAAGTCTCTAAGTATAGCGCATTTTTAAAATTAAAAAATTTATATAAAAGTATAATAAACAGCTAACAAAACAATGCAGGTAGGTTATAAAATTGCAAACAAAAAATGTTCGCAAAATAGAGTATAAACTTTTTTTAAATTTATGTACAGTTTGAACCTATACCGCATCTTAATGTGAACGATACAGTATCAGAATAGCATCTGTAGACAATCTATACAGTATCTGTATAGGATCTTTACAGGAAATATACATGGCGAGTAGCGACAACTATACTCATTCGATACGTATACCCTATCGTCGCTCTATCCATAGGGTAAAGACGGCCTGTATCGAATAAAGATTTAAGCACAGGCTCGATACAGGTTCTGTACTGCGTGGTTATACGGGAAGTCCGAATGTTACATCAGTATCGTGTTACCTGTAATTGTCGACGATAGACAAAAGGCAAATGTCATTTTGATAAAACTTTTATTACTTTTCTGTTTGTAAACAGTATTGCATATTTATACGAGACTTCTCCTATACCATAACATTTCACCAGGTAGATTCGCTGCTCTAACGTCAACATTTTTTTCAGATTAAGCTCGCTGAACTGTCAGTAAATGTCGTTGATTAACGTGTAATACATGGGTAATACGATACTGATGTAACATTTGGACTTAGTTATATTTAAAATCAACAACTCGACATCATTTCAAGTTTTTGATCTATCTTAAGTGATTACTGGATTTTTCTTTGACTATAAGGGGTTTCGATACAAGCACAATTTTTTATAAAGAATAAATTTTTCTCCTAAAACTCATATTAAAAAATTTTTCCCTATAGGAAACCTCATCACTTTACACACTGTATATTGCACTTTTGACATTTCAGTGCACCACATTTTTTTTCAACTAAAGGCAAGTCACTTTACATTATCCTTTTTTTTATCTTATTACATTATTAGTTATTACAGTAGGTATGTTTTAAGCACATTTTTTCTGCCTTTTTTTAACTGCTGTCAGTATCTACAATTAGAGAACAAAAGATTACCTACAGAATTATTTAATATTTTAATTAAACTAAAATGTATTTTATGTAAACTATAACCAACCATAAAAACAAAACTGGAATTAACTTTTAATTCATATGCAACACAAAATATGTGCATAAATATATCACAATAATTATTCTAGCAATTAATAGTCAAATTTACTGAAAAGTACTAGATTATAATTTGGTACATTTCAACAGGTAACCTACAAAAGCATTGCCAAATAGTCTGAAAAAAATTAAAAAAATTAATTAATCAAAATTTTGAATTTTATTTACAAAAATAAGGCTTACACAACATAAAAACAAATTTGTAATAAAGGAACTACAAGAATTTAAAACCAAATTTAATCTTAGCTTTTGGTATACCTACCTCACTATAACTATCACTACTAGCAAAGCATACCTAATTGCCATACGTTTGAGAATAGGTACCTACATAATAATTATAACCAATAGGTACCTTTAAAAACACCTTTGTGAAACACTTCTACCATGACTCAAACATGATGACTTGATGACCATCTGTTAATTTTTCTGATTTTTTAAATTAAGCGGTTTCTGGTTCCAACTCTAATACTTCACAAATAGGTGACTTCAGAACATGAATTAATAAATTGTTCGATTTCTTTATGCATAATACAATAGTGAGCCTGTCATAGAGCATCCAAAGACATACCAGAATCTAAAAATCTATAGTGTTCCTGTTATAGACTCAGAAACATCACCTACAGCTTTCAGTACCTACTTTAATATTTTCCACTTCTTCACATTCATGTTCTACCAAGAGATATAATTAAGTCTTTTATTTCCCTATGAAAAATAATAACAAACATAAAAAACATAAAAACATAAATTTAAAAAACAAAAAAAAAAAAAAAAAAGAAAATAAGGAAATACCCAAGGCAAAGTTCAGCACAGCATGAAGATGCATCGCTGTTCTTCCACTTAACCTAAATAGTAATGCGTAATTAAAAAATGAATCACCAAAATGCTTTCCAATCTTTCTAAATTGATACCATCATTAACAAGCTTGCAATAAAACACTTGAACTTGGTCCTGGATCTTCTGCCAGATATAGTTGCTTATCAAAACTGAACGTTAACCTTTCATTGTTATTAAATGAACAAATTTTAGGTTCACATACTTCGACATGAGGCATAAGGAATTCATTTAACATGTATAATCACAGTGGCGGTCCGTGGGTTAAAAATTAGGGTAGGCAGTTGCTGTGAAAATTATAAATAAGCTCAATACAATTGCAATGCAAATTTAAAACAATCCTTTATTTAAAAGTAATGAAATACAAAATTGTCATACCGTAGAAACTATAAAAAATTAACACTTTCTACCTTCTATATCCAAATATGTGAATTTGTTTATATTTCAGGAACTTAAACATTATTTTCTATATACAAGATCAATAAGTCTTTGTTTCATTGACGCAAAATGATCAATTATATTATCATACCACTCATTATTTCGTTCTAGTTTAGAAACTAGATCTTTTTCGATGGCTATTGCACTTAATGCCGAAAATCGATCTTGGTTTATTGGATTGTGGCAGTAACTTTTAATTCGCCTCAATGTCGAAAAGTTCTTTCTACAGATGCTGTTGTTGTTGGTATGGTTACAATTAATTGCAGCAATTTATACAGTTGCGGTAGGTAACCAATTATAAAGTGCATCTTCATCTTCATACATATTTTTTAGCATTTTTGAAACATTATCTGCATTTCCAATTATTGATGTGTTGCTGTATAAATATTGCAGTTTAAGTTTTAAAGCGGATTTTTTAATCAGAATGTTCTTCCGGAAATTTATCATTGTAACAATTAAAATTTTCAGTAGCTAATAAACTGTAAAACTGAGTTTGTTCTAAATCTTTAAAACGAATATCGATCCTGCTGTGCAAGTGCATTTAGGCAAGCCTACGGTCTTGCTTAAAGAGTCCACATCACCTAAGCGCCCCCACTATCCACTATTCTTAGTATTCGAACTATCTCACCACCGCGATACTTGCATATAAGTAATGTAGACATTCTAACAGTAACAGACTGGTAGACTGGCCAGAGTTCGGCTCGCCTAACGCCAACGGTTGGATTAATCACTTTCGGTCTACTTAAATTTTACGCCGACGGCGACGCGCCTAAAATTTAAGTAGACATATTTTGAATAATAATGATCATAATAATAACTATCCCAGAGTGGCTGGGGGAGGGCAGAACTGTGCTGATCCCGAAATCGGGGGATTTGTCCAGACCCCAAAACTACAGGCCTCAACACGCTGTATAAAATCTTCACCAGCGTGTTATACGAACGTATCCTGAGCTCCATTGCTCCCGTATGGGAAAACATATATGAACAGCGAGGATCGAAGCGAGGCCATTCAGGTTGCAAAGACAACTTATTAGTAGACCGCTGTATATGCAGCGATGCAGTTCACTACAGACGCAACCTATCAATGGCTTGGGTGGATTATGCGAAGGCGTTTGATACAACATCCCACGACTTGATCATTCACTTGCTGGGAGACCTCCATATCTACCCTCATATAGCGAGATGTGTAGAAAGTCTGATGCTGCTCTGGAAAACAAAATTTGCCATAAGATCCGGCAAGGAAGTGGTATCTACAGAGTGGATCACAATCCAGCACGGTGTTTTCCAAGGGGACTCCTTGAGTCCGCTTCTCTTTTGCATTTCGCTATTACCGCTTTCGATCGAGCTCAGGAAAGGCAGAGGTTACATGGCCGGGCCGCGCAGTAGACGTCGGCATAAAGTTACCCATTTGTTTTACATGGATGACTTAAAGCTCTATGCCGGCAGCAGGGGAGACCGTCAGAGCTCCCTTGACACTGTATCTACCTATAGTACTGCGATCGGCACAATTCTTCTGTACTCTTTCGGCGTTATGAAGTGGAACATCGTAGAGTTACAAACGCTCGACCGAGAAACCAGAAAGATCATGAACATCAATCGTAGTTTGCATCCGAAGTCCTCCGTTCAGCGCATTTACCTCCTACGTCATCTTGGAGGAAGGGGTCTTTTAAGCTTGGAGTGTCTGCACGATCGTGTCGTCCAGGATACATGTCAGTGTGTATTAAGAGGTAATGATCCGCTCATAATGTTTGTCAGGTCACATGAGCAAGCGGGGAACGGGGCCTTTCTTTTTCAAGCGTCCCGAAGGGCTGCAGAAAAGCTCGGACTACAAGAGCTTTCACCAGATCGGCATATAGCCGATGGTGCTCCTAATCTTGAGGAGCATGTGACAACCGTCAGCTCAAGATCGAAGAATGCAGAATACGATCGTCTGATGAGAGAACATATGGGAAAGGCGATACACTCCCAGTTCTTTCGTCATGTGGAGCGAGAGGGTCTTTCTCGAGAACTTACCTTCGCCTTCTTAAAGTCGGCCGGTCTGAAGTCCGAGACTGAGGAGTTTGTACTGGCATGCCAGGATGGTGTCCTTAACACGCTGGTGTATCGTAATATCGTCTTTCAGGAACTTCTTCCTACTGCCTGTAGAGCGTGTAAGGCCTATCCCGAGACACTTATGCATATATTGTCAGCATGCCCCTCACACGCTGTGTCGTTATACATCAGAAGACACAATGCAGCTCTGAGAGTGCTCTATTATCATCTAAGGCACTCTTACGGTGTTGACAATGCACCTGTAATACCGTATGTCCCCGTTGAGATCGAGTCCGTGGTGGAAAACACCAGATGTTGTATATACTGGAATTATTCCTTTCCCACCACGAGACAGCTCCAAGCAACCAAGCCGGATATAGTCCTGCTAGACTTAGATGTCAAATGTTTGTATGTCATCGAACTTTCTTGTCCAGCAGAACCTAACATCACATCTAAGGAGATCGAGAAGAGGGAGAAGTATAGAGATCTCCTGTCCGAACTTGGAAAATTGTATCCAGGACATAGAGTTAAGTTGGTCGTTTTGATTATTGGGGTCCTAGGCGGAATAAAGGCAAGCTTCGTCCGGGAACTTGAGATCATCCCGGAATGCAGGTCAGTTTCGGCCTCCCTGACCTGCAGAATACAAAAAGCCGTTCTTCTTGGCTCCCTCCACATCGCGAGGGCGCACGAGGTGGTGTAATCTGTGCTCGCACATCACCAAGGTTTGGGATGCGAGCACGTGGAAGGGCCCTACAGGTGATGCCAGGTATGATAAGTCACCCGGCCTGAAGTTGGTAGAGCCTGTAGGAGATCTGGGAACCCTCCAACGTGAGTGCTCGGGTGCTAGGTTCTGTCCTATCCCCGGGGTGAACGAAGGAGGGCTTCCCAGAGAGACCATCTGTCCCTAATGGATGATAATAATAATAATAATAATAAAATTAATCCTGGCGTTTCCTGCTGTTGAAACCTACGATTTTAATTTATTATTTTTGTAAATTCATGGGTAGGCACTGCCTACTCTGCCTAATAGGACGGATTTTGTAGAGTTCACCCTTTACTATAGGTGGATGGATCAAATTTGTAATCGACACGGTCTTCTTCTGGGAAAACTTTGATGGAGTACATTATAACATATTTTTATATCAGAGCAACAAAATCTCAGTTATCCACTGTTGTTTTTTCCATCATCTACAATATAAACATGCTACTTTACTGCTCAAAAATGATTACATTAATTCTGCATTATTGTTTTTAAAAAGAAAAGCTCTTAGAAATAATTTAAAATACAGAACAATAATAATAGTTATACATACAGTGGTGGGCACAAGTATAAAAAAAAACCTAGACATCTCAAGTAGCATTAAGGTATTCTTATGAAATTCAGTTCCTATGTATTACTGCTTATTCTGAATAAAATGGAAATACAGGTGCTATAATGTAACTTTCAGATAAACCAGAATTTGCATGCATATTAAAAATTTTAAATGGGATGCCCTGTATATTTTTCAATATTTGGGTACCTAGTGCATTTAATTACGAGTTTAAACATATAGGGTGGTTTTATGCATTTATTGTGAGTTTTTATCGAGATATTTTGGAGAATAATAAACGAAAAATGATGAAATTAATATACTATTTAGTATAAATAGAAGAATATCAATGGATCAAATAGTCAAGCTGTCCACTATTTACTTTTTAACAATGTGTTAAGCTATGGTGACATCTTTCAATTCCATTGGAAAACATGTCTACTGTTATAATTTGTACTTTTTCTATGATTTGTAACAAATGCAAGTCGTAAATTATTAAGTGACTGCATATACCTTAAATTTTAAATATCCTCAAGACATTCTGACAGACCATTTAATTATACCTCTTTGTCAAATAAAAACTTGTCTATAGTATATTCGCTACCACACTGGGACTGGAGTTTATGCATAGGCTACCGGAAACTCGCTAAAATAAATAAGTATTAGGCGTTACAGTATTAATATTAACAATGCCGTATGTTCAGAACTGCTGGAACAATTCTGTAATCTCTAAACTCTTGAATCATACGGTGTGGCTTCAAGCGGACTTGTCCTTGAATCCCAATGTGGTAGCAAATAGCAAATACTATGCAAGGATAACATAATATGGGGTTACTTCAAATTTCTAATATTAGCTCGAATAATACAAATAATGCTTCAGCTTGTTAAACTGAGCTGAAAGCACAAACCTAGAAATAGAATAGACTGAGGAAGGGGTTGATTTCGTTGGTACCAAATTTCCGCCATATTACGAGTCTCAGTTATTGCGTCACGTGGTATAACTCTGCGTGAAGTGGTTTAAGTTCCGGCTATAACTTTAGAGTAAAGTACAGCAGTACAGCTGGTGAGATAACTCCTACGATTTAAAATTATACTATGGATTTACATAATTTATTTATACCTATATAAGTACCAGTAATTCAGGACATTCAGGTTAAGTGCGTAAGTTTTGATATGTCAAAAAAAAGTAAATATAAACTACACAACAAAGGGTTTGAATCTCAACTGCAGTGCCACTGCCACAAGTCAAACTTAGGGAAGCTAAATCCACTAAAAATTACCAAATGAGACTCCTAATATGGCTGTGTTTTGGGTACAAATTTTTTGGAGTGGGGAGCACAGCATCAGTGGTCTATTTTATTTCTAGGTTTGTGACCTTATATCTTATATCACAGAACCTGCTCTGTGGTAATACATAATTAATCCCTGATTGTATCTTCCCAAGTAATTAACTGAAAATATTTAGCAAGAATCATTTATAATATTATTAAATAACAACAAACAATAGCTTGCATAATACAGGGTGATTTGTGAGGAACCCCCCATATTTGGATAATGTGTTCAGGGAATTAAAAGAAACAAAAAAAGTATAATAAACATATGGTCAAATTTCAACCGTTACTGAGATATTGTGAAAATAGTTTTTAATCAGGTGAATTTATTGCAATGCACTAAGAAGGAAAACTGCTTATTTCGTAACATAAAATACAAACTAATTAATTAAATTCTCAAAAATACAGCCGTTCATCTCGATGCATGCGTCAGCTCATTTGTGAATTGCACGGGTAGCTCGTTGAAGCCCACGGTGATTATCTCTGATGAGTGCTGCGCAGTTAGTCATTCTAGTGTTCACTTTTGTTTAATAAACTAATGATTTCAACCATCCCCAAAGGTAACAATCTAGAGGAGTGAGGTCTGGTGACCTTGGTGGCCAATTCTGAAAACTCCCACAGCCAATCCAGTGTTGAGGGAAGCGATTATTAAGGCCACCTGATTAAAAACTATTTTCAGAATATCTCAGTAACGGTTGAAATTTGACCATATGTTTATTATACTTTTTTTGTTCCTTTTAGTTCCCTGAACACATTATCCAAATATGGGGGGTTCCTCACAAATCACCCTGTATATAACTTTTTATGCACCCACATATCACTGTAATAATCTAATTTAAAAAAAAAATAGAATATTTTTAAATAATAATTTACAAATTTATAGTTTACCAATGCTACATTATCTGTAATTTCATATGAATAAGAAAGGTATTACTGTAATATTGCTAAACAATTAACCATTTATTTAATATTAGTGCTACTTAACATATTCTACCTTCAAACACCAAACAGTAGCACTTTATTAAGCCCATTAAGCCTCTAAAATGTTATCTTCAAATACTAAAAATGATAATTTGCAAAATTCAAATCGACACCATTAGCATAAGGCAGTAAATTCTATTTGGTAGCTATTTAATTTCAACATTAAAACGTAGCAGAAATCATCTTTGAGGGCTAACAATGGAAATATTTCTACAATTCAAACTGATAATGAACAAATGTTCTACAGCTTTGGCCATAAATATTAGGCACCCTATAATAATCTACCTACTTATTTTAAAGTGTTTCCTAGTTTGGCAAAAAACAAGCTATTAGTTGTTGAGAATAATTACTATTTATTGATTTGTTCAATATTTGGTGGGTCCATCCTTTGCCTTAATTACTGCAGCAATTCTTATTGGCATATTGGCGACTAACTTCCTACACTCTTCATTTTGTATCTTATTCCATTCTTGTTGGAGAGCGATTTTAGGAGTTTCTCTTGAAGTAATATAATTAATTAATATTATTGTCTTTTTCTTCAAAATTCTCCATAATTATTCTATCGGATTAAGATCGGGGGACTGGGTTGGCCAGTCTAAGAGTTCGATTCTATATTCGTTAATCCATCGTAAAGTGGTCGCCGACTTGTGACATGACGCGTTATCTTGTTGATATTTGACATCATGCATGTTAGTGTCTCCAAAAAATTTAGTGAATGATGGCTGTAAACAGGGGCGGACTGGGTCGGAATTTTACATACGGAAAAATTTTCAACCGGCCATCCTTTTTTTAAGAAAATGTCAATAAATAAAAAATAAATTACTCTTGGGATAATAGAAAATTAAAATCATTTTATTTTACGTTTAATACATATAAACACATAAATACGAAACATTGAAACGTTTTTTTGAACAAAAAAAAAAAATGTTGCTCAAAAGTTAACAAAAACAGATATTTCTTTGCAAAAAAAGTAAATAAATAATATTGCATTGAATACCTACATTAGTACCTAAATAAAAATATTTTTATAAAAGAAGATTTTCTTTTAAAAGATTGCTTTTTTAAGCAACCAAGTATATAATATCATCTTCTCTATTATTATTCAAAATATCCTTTTCTATGGGCATTAGCATAAATGCTACTAAGTGCTCTTGGTGTAAAGTACTGCGCAGACGAGTTTTGATGTTTTTTAATGTTGAAAAGCTCCTTTCACAAAAAACTGGACTAATTGACAATGTTAATACAGATTTATAAGCTAGTCCTAAGCATAAATAAGCTCCACTTAACATATTATACCTGTACAGTACATTCTCTCTTCAGCCGTTGTCTATCCATAGGATATAGGCCTCTCTCATATTTGTCCACGTGCTTCTGTTCTGCGCAGTTTGGTACCAGTTGAGCCCCGCTATTCCCTTTATCTCGTCGTACCATCTCTGTTGAGGTCTTCCAACACTTCTTCGTTCTCCCCATGGTCTCCATCTAGTGATGTAGCTACTTTCTCCCCATGGTCTCCATCTAGTGATGTAGCCACTCCAGTTTTCTGTATGTCTGGCCACGTGTGCTGTCCATTGCCATTTTAGGGAACCGATTCTTTCTATGATGTCTGTAATTTTGGGTTTTTTCTCTTATCCATTGGTTTGTTTTGTGATCTCTCAATGATATCCCTAGGATCCTTCTTTCTACTGCCCTCTGATATACCCTTAGTTTGTTCTTGATCTTTTTTGTCAGGACCCAGGTCTCTGATCCGTATGTAACAGTTGGTAGTATGCACTCGTTGTAAACTTTTGTTTTTAAAATCGTTGGGATATTCATGTTAAAAATGTTTTTTACTTTCCCATAGGCTGCCCATCCAAGTCTAATTCTCCTATCTATCTCAATTTTCTGATTTTGTTTGCCTAGTGTTATAGATTGTCCTAGGTATATATATGATTGTGTCTTATTTATTATTTGTCCATGAATCGAGATTGTTTCGTCTGTATTTGGTGCATTCGCAGTGAACTGTGTTTTTGTGTTATTCATGTGTAATCCCACTTTAGCAGCTTCTTCTTGTAATTCTTCTAGCATGCCTATTAACTACTGTTTCTCATTGGCGAACAATACAATATCATCAGCAAACCTCAGATTATGTAAATGTTCTCCTTGTATGTTTAGTTCTTTATTTTCCCATTTAAGGTTTTTAAAGATGTTCTCCAGTACTAGGTTGGATAATTTTGGTGAGATTACATCTCCATGACAAACTCCTCTTTTGACATTTATTTTATCCGTTGTCTCGTATATTTTTATCGTCATTGTGGATTTCTCATAGATGTTTTCAATAAGGTTTATGTAGCGTTGGTCTATCCTAGAATTTCTTAGTGATTTTATTATGGTCCAGGTTTCTATGGTATCGAAAGTCTACAAAGGCCATCCATACTGTTATGTTGTATTCCGCGGTTTTCTCTATAACCTGTCTCACTGTATGAAGATGCTCCGTCGTACTGTATTTGCTTCTAAATCCAGCCTGTTCTTTTGGTTGGTAGATCTCAAGTTTTTGTTTGCGATTATTCCAGTGAAAAGTTTGTATATCTGAGATAGTAAGCTGATCGATCTATAATTTTCCAGATCAGCCGAATCCCCTTTTTTGTGGAGCAGTACAACTACGGCATTCTCCCAGTCCTTAGGGATGTGTTCTTTTGTTAGGCATTTGTTAAATAGATTTACAAGTTCTTCTTTGGTCTTTGTGTCACTGTCCTTGAGCATTTCTGGTAAGATATTATCTTCTCCTGCCGCCTTGCCATTTTTCATTTGGGACAACCCTTTCTCCAGTTCTTCTACGTCTATCTCTGCCTTTCCTTCTGAGTTGACATTTGTTATTTTATTTACTTTGTTATCTCTTTCTTCATCTGACTCTGTGTTCTTTGTTTTAGATTTATATAAGTCGCTGTAAAAGGATTTTACTATCTTTAATATCTTTTGTCTGTCTTCAACTATGTTACCTGTTTTGTTTTTTATTTTTTATTATTTTTTTTACAATGCATTATAACAATAAATTGCACAATTCTTACAACTTTTGCACCGGTTAGGTAATTCATTTTGTTGTTCACCGTCACAAATAAAATCTAAATCTAGTGCATTCTGTTTGTTTTGTTGTTCAAATGTCTCCTCTACTGTATTTTTCAGTTGATTCCAAGCCGATGAAAAATTTATTAATTCCGACCTAATATTATCTGAAGTTAAAGATGGCTCAAATTTGCTTAAATATCTACTAACTTTAATAAAAGCATCTTTCGAAATTTCTTGATAAAATATTTTTGGATCTAAATAATAAGCAAGGTCTTGGTACAATTCAGCATTTTTTTAAACCCTATCCTCCATACTTCGAATTGCAGTGTCTACTGTGAAGCTGGTGTGAATCGCGCTATAAAATAATTTTAATAATTTAGATTTTTTGTCAGACCGGCCCATAATCGGACCGGCCTATGCGGAAATTTCCGCATTCTCCACATGGCCAGTCCGCCCCTGGCTGTAAAGCCGTTTCCTGAACATATTTTTCGCTGTTCATGCGACCTTCGCAAATAAACATTTCGCCTACACCACTTGCGGCCATACAACCCCAAATCATAATACAGGGAGTATTTTACCGTAGGCACTACATATTCCGGAAGGTATTCCTCGCTCATCCTTCGCCTCACGTATGTCACACCAGGAGTTCAAAAACCTGAAAATGCATGAGAAAATGCCACTATTTAGTTTATCAAAAGGTTTACCTTTGTTACGCAGAATAAAATTTAATATTAAAATAAAAAACAATAGGATAATGTACTGAAAATGTTTGCATATTTAAGATGTATAACGTTCTTAAAAAAATAAATAAAAATCAACTAGTTTTTCGAATTTTATGGTTTACTGTTTCTGTGTAAAGATAAATTTCATTCATTTATGTTATCGTTGAGATCTCAATACAACAGTAAAGTGAATTCAAACTTTTAACTTTACTAATTACAAAACTAAGTTAATTAAAACATTTTAAGATCTGTGTATGTTAATTAGCACCGTCCCATCTCACAATCAGCTGTCGACTCTTGTCTACGGACAACTCCCGAGCCAGGGATATCCCCCACCTTTCTGGTTTGGGCAGTCAAGTTGCTCCTTGTTGATCAATGTAGTCCGCATTTATTATACAAAAGAAAAGTTTGTTTATAGTCGATAAATTGATCAGACAGTTATCGACAAGACCATACTCTACCACGGGTGAAAGCTTTCTAGATTTAGCAAAGTTCTAATTCAGGTAATACTACTGTAAACCTAGACCTTATCCAGCAAATAAATAAATTTGCAAACAAATATAACAATAACTACAGCTATCAATTATTAAATTCAGCTAATTATAGTTGCCTATTTTAAGGTGTTTTCATGGATTAGGAACCATAATTTTGAACTTTCTGTTTCTTCTTCTTCCTCTTTGTTTAGGCTTTTATGTTTAATGCATTGGCATTATTCTTTCAAGGGGGCATTCCTTGTAAAGATGAAGCCTGGCTCTCAACCCAGCGCTTTGGTGGTTTCCTCGGTTGACATTTGCCTGTTGGAATTCCTATTTTAAGGGTTTTTTGTAGATGATCTTCTGCCATACATTCTACATGTGCGTTCCATTCTCTTCGGCGCTGTTTTATTAATTTTATGATGTCTTGTATTTTACATTTTGTTCGTATGTCTATATTGCGCCTCCCATCTCTTCATGCATTGCAAGTAATTGCTCTGAGTGTTACCATTTCAGTTGTTCATAGCATACACTTTGTCCTTTGGATATCAGCTCGTGTCTCCGCAGCGTACTTTATTATGGGTTTTACTACGCTTTTATATATCTTAACTGTTTACATAGTCTAAATGGTAGTAATATCATTTTTGTATTTCCATAAGTAAATTAAATACATTGTAATTGTAGGTAATTAACTATTTTATTGTACATCAATAAAAATACATATAAACAATTTCTTTCACATTGGTCTCTGTAAAAACTACATACAGTTTTAAACTTGTTAAATATTAGTGATTAATGAATGGCATGATTTATAATAAAACCTTTAATTACAAGTTAATTAATGCATTATAATTTGTACTGCTTTTTTACTAATTAGTAATATTTTGTTGTTAGATAAACTGAACCTTTACTCTGTAACAGTGAATCCAACTGTGCTAAATGATGCAAAAATCCAACATTGGGAAATACTCTTCTTCTTCGGAACACAAACTGCAGTGCCTCGGCTGCATTCATACCTCTAACCATCATTAAATATGCTATAATGAGTGTTGCCGATCTAGAAATTCCTACTACACAGTGAACTAAAACTTTTCCTAAAACAAAAAAGAACTTGTAGATATTATGATTCTTCGGTAAAAGTGGTAAGATATTACCTCCACCCTTGATAGCATTATCGATAAATTTTGCTACTTGTTCAAAATACACTGATATATTCCACGAAGGTCTGTCATGACCAGGAATACCTAAATACTTTATTTTCAATGGCTTGTAATAATTTTCATTTGTATTTACTTGATACTCATCGTAACCCTCTGCTGCATTAACTATATGTGTGAATTCGTGGTGTAACAAGAATTTTTTATCTTTTGCTGAATACCTACAACACATGTTAAAATTATTTGAAATATTCTACTATAAATAAACTATACAATGTTCGATTTTATTTTAAATGTGTTTTACAAACTCAAACTTACAGAATTTTTCTGCGAATGATAAAAGCTTTTAAGCATCACTTTTTAAGTACCATTTTATATTTAATCGAAGTATAATAAACAAAAATTACTTACATGTCCCCCAAATATAATCCATTAGTAATTCTGTTAATAGAGTGAGTATTAGATAAACTAGTAGATAGATTTGATGCAACAGTTACCGAAAGTTTATCTACAAGATCATTTAATGTAGAACCAGATACTACCTCTTTTGGTTTTGGACGTAGAGTACCCTACGATTTAAAAAAATATACATATATTAATTAAAAACAAAAAAAGCATGTGCTTTACTTACACTGTAAACTGATTCTCTCCACATTCTTTTTTCTGTCGTCATGTTATACAAACCTTTTTACCTTAAAACTTTTTATAATGGTGTTTGCTTAATTAGTTCTACACGCGTGCACTGACTAATTTAAAAGGCCTTTTAAACGTGTTCTTTAAACTATTGACACATCTTTAAAAATAAAAAAGACGTGAATCGCAATACCAAAGGTTATATTTAGCAAGCAAACACGTCTACGAACGTAATTCTAAAAATAAACTTTTGGTAGCTTGCCAAAATTTTGCAGTGATTAATAGGGCATCATGACTTTGCTAACAGCATTTTTATGCATATACATATGATTAAATTAAACATTGTTAAACTACTTACCTACTTTACCAATTTATTAAATTTTGCATATCACTTAGGTACTTTGACTTACATATGGAAATTAAAATGTTTATTATGGAATTATTATTATTATTATTTTAAATCACATTTATTAGCAATCAGAAAATTAAAACTTAATACAGTAATTTCTACAAGCTAATTGTTTGACGATAATTAGAACATGAATCATACCCAGCGGTAATATCCCTAATATAGGAACTAAATATATATTTTTTTATTTACATTGTTTAATTATCACTAGTTACTGCATTAATAATCAAATGGTGAATAAACTACAAGCGTTTATGAACAAATGCCTTAGGCACATACATGGCATATTCTGGCCGGAAAGGATATCAATCCAGCAACTATGGACAATCTCAGAAGAGAAACGGATTGAAACAACAATTAAAAAAAGAAGATGGGAATGGATAGGCCATACACTGAGAAAACCAAACAGTAACATTACAAAACAAGCCCTGGATTTTAATACGCAAGGAAAACGAACGAGGGGTAGACCGAGGGACACATGGAAAAGAACTGTTTTAAAGGACTTACAACTACAGGACATGTCATGGGGACAAGCTAAATTTATAGCACAGGACAAAAATAAATGGAGGAAACTGGTACAGAAAATATCAACAACAACGGACCCAGCCAACGATGCGCAGGCCTAGCAACCCTGTCAAACACTCTGCTTTAGAAACGCCCTTTGGGCGCCCTTCCCCAACAACACCGAGAGAATAAGGACTCGGGGCTCTCGCGTGACGTCACCACAGAGAGGTAATGCGTTAAGCCGACAACCCATGCTGACCGCATACTTTATCATGAGTTTTGCATTGTTTTAGCATTAAAAACGAGGCATTTTTAAAATCTTTGAAGGGCTTTTGGTTGAAAGAGGGTGCCAGTCGTCAACTGAGCCCTTCTTCGCACCTCATTCGATTTTATTATGGAAAAACGAAGTTTCAAAGCAAAAACCAAAAAACTAACAAAACGGCCTATTTAGTAAGAGTCTTTAATTTACGGCTTTTAGATGACTTAGCCAATCGATCGTTAGATTTACCACAGTAATTTTTAAGAAGAGTGTTTACTGTGCATGTTATTACAATGGTTGCTATACGAACAATCGTATGACTAGGTCATTTATTATGATACCCATTTTCTAAAATAAATTTTAAAATATATTGGGTTAGAAATGCACGCTTATTATGAACTGTTAAAAACGTTTCCTCAAATTCGTTCAAAATTTTATTAAATATTACATATGCATACAAAACTATTCGTACGATAACGTCTTGGGGATAAAGCAATTTTCCCCGGCTTAAACTTTTAATAAGGGTGAAATTATCTTCAACAATGAATTCATCGTTATAAATTATATTTTCCTTACATATTTCGCACTGAATTTTCTTTAGCGTAATATAACAACAGTAACCTGCTAAATAAGTGATTACGGGCATGTCATCACTGACATTGTCTACATCATTTTCTACTACCATAATGTCAGGATTAAATTGATGGTTTTCTTCAATTTCGTATGGGATATCAATATTTTCGCAAAACTGCTTAATTTGTATGTTGCCAAAGATACGCGATTTTAGAGTTAGTAATGATTGAATTCTGAGCCTTTTTTCTGATTCATATAACTGCCTCAAACAAATATGATATTGTCCACCTGCAAGTTGCCAATAGCGGCCAAACCTATTTTCCAAATCATCTGTTTGGAATTTACCTAATAAGACGTAGTTCATTTTAAGTTCACTGAAACAATACTGTATAATTTCTGTCATTCCATACAGTGTGTGCCTTAACCCTTAACCGGCGTGGCCAGAAATTTTAACGCTCAATGCGTTGTGGAGTCCTTGGGACTCTAAAATAAAAAGATGCTGTGCATTTAATGTTATTGAAAAACTTACTTATTTTTCGTTGTATAGTTAATTAAAAACATGTAAAGAAACAAACTTTTATATTTATAACCAACTGAGTAACAAACTAAAGCCAAAAAAGATCTAAAACCAAAAATACTAAAAAATAAATAGTGTTTCTTTGATTCTTATTTTGCAAAAACAAAACTAAAAAATAAATACTTTTCTTATTGAAAACATGTTTGGTAAGGTCTAAACTATAAAAAATGAAAACGCATTAATTTTTAAAATAAAACTAAAAAAAACTGACAATGGTTCAAAAACCCTATAAAAAAAATATTTAGGACTCTTCTAGATTTTCAATGCATTGAAGAAAAATTTTTTTAGAACATTGCTAACAAATTGGTTTTCTGCATTGAACACAAAAATAAGCAGTTTTTCTTTTTAATTTTGGGTCACAAGTAGAATAATAATTCCTCTGATTTCTAGACAAAACGTCTTGAGCATCAGCTGGTGCCTCAGGTACCATCTTTAAAATTCTGAAAATACCTGTGTCACATTCCTAAAGCCATCTTTGCATAGTTTCCTCAAAGTTAGGATCTGTAGGATTATTTTTTTTAAATTCTTGAGCATAGTTGCTAAATTGCAAATATAACACTAACTGCGTCGTGGAGTCCCACGGACCCTAAGATTTTTTTCAACATACTTGCCTTGATCACAGACTGATTTCGAATGAGCACGTGACAGGTCCACCTACCATGGGAAGCTACTGAACAACACATGCCGTTTGGTGGACAAATACGAAAGTTATTAAACAATTTATACTTGCTAGAGTCCCAGGGACTCCGCAACGCCGGTTAAGGGTTAAAGCTGTATGGGTTTGAGTAGTTAATTTATTAGAAACAGTTTTAGTTTCCCAATTTTCTAGCCAGTTTAACATTTTATTTAAAAACAGAAATTTTTTGTCAGAAAGAAAAGTTCCTGCCGTTAAAGGCTCTTGATATTCGTCATTTAAACGTTTCCCTTTAAGGGGAGTTTTTACATTTACGATTTTCCACCACCTAACTATTATATTAATAAAGTCAGCAGTGTCTTTCGATTTATCAATTTTAGACCCGAATTGTATTAAGGCTTGTTCTACGAAAGGGTTAAAAACTTTAAGAGCCAAAGAAACATTTTGCCTTTCCATATTTGAGGGAAACAGAGCCTTTAAACTTAGAGAGTGGCCAACTTTTAACATTTTATCGTGTTCTAATTGGTGGTGTTTTAAGAGAATGAAAAGCAGCTGCTTTTTCAACGCCACTGTCAAAATCGGGATAGTATAATGTTTGGTCTGGTTTTGAATTAAGCCAGTTATTTCTTATACATTTAAGCAAATGTACAGAATCAAACAAATAAAAAAGAGGACGTGTTCTATCTGTAGGGTGAGGATAAACATAAACAATACTTAAACTTTTTTTATCAGCAAAATGGCTCATAGCTTTACTGTTTACAGCATTATTGTCACTAATAACGCAAAATACCTTGTAGCCAATGTCCTCTAACTTAGACTCCAGCGTTGATTTGGTAATGATTAGAGATGTTGTTATTAATTTTGACTTGTAAATAGCGTCCTGTTAAGTGTTAAGTAGGATTCGAATAATAGGTACCTACCTACCTAATATTGATAGGGAAGAATAGTTTTGATTTTAGAAAGGAGACCCTTATGCCATACCTTATCAAAAGCTTGCTTTATGTCTAAAAACACGGCAGAACAATACTGTTTCTTCTCGAAGGCTTTATTTATAGCATCGGTAACACGTTGACACTGTTGGATGGTCGAGTGTGCATGCTGAAAGCCAAATTGTGTTTAGGAATGCAATCTTCTAGCAATGAATCTTCTTGAAGTCTTCTTAGTAATAACTTTTCTAATAATTTTGAGATTACAGGAAGAAGTTTGATAGGTCTATATGAGGTAGTCTCGTTGGGCGGTTTACCTGGTTTTAAGATCATGATTTGAGCAAATTTTAGTTGGATTGGCCAATATATTAGACGTAACACGGAATTAAATATTATTGTTAATGCTGTTATTGCCTTTTTGGGTAACTCTTTTAAAATCTTTCCAGTTATTAGATCATATCCAGGAGCTTTATGACTGTTTAAACATCTGATTTCATTGCTTATCTCTGCAGGCGAGAAGGCTCGGATAGGTAGGGATAGTTGAAATGGAGCAGCGAGGTATTCATTAATTTCATCATTTGCGTCTACAATATGAGGTTTGTAAACTTCAACAAGGTACCATGCAAATGTTTCGGCCTTTTCAAGCTCTGATCTAGCCTAATTACCTGTTTCGTTTCTTATTGGCGGGATAGATTTTTGGGGTCTTTTGAAACTTTTGGTGGCTTTGCATTATGGAATGGAACCGATATCCACTGCAAATATTTTATCTTAAAAATAGTAATAAAATCATTGTTATTACAATTTCTATAGGAAACTGAAAATATAAGGATGAGAAGCACTGAGGTATACTTTAAATAACGAAAAATGTGCTTATAGTATGTACCATGCTTTTGTCCTTTTTACACAGTAAAGTTTAAATAAATAAAACACTCGCATGTCCAAAATAATTATAATGAAGAAATAAATTATTACCAATAATCTTTATAATACGTGCTGTAAAATACTATAACTATTTGCCATATTGACTAACTATAATAAAAATTATATACAATTTAGTACTTTTAAAGAGGTAGTAAGTTAAATAATTTTACAATGGGACTTATTCATTTGTTTATGCGTTTTTTCTTAACAAAATAATAATCTAAATTTTTATCTGGTCACACCTTTAACTAAGCTAATGCTACAATATAAATGAGTTTACACTTCAGACTTCTTCAAACCCTCCCGTTCTATGTCCCTATCAAAAAATAACACTCTAAGATAATGGAAATATGCAAGAAAGCTAACTTCAGAATTAAAAGAATTTATTTTTTTTCTGCTCTTGCTGAACAGACAAACAGTTGAAAATGAATAGAAACAGTAAAAGTTAAAAATTAATACATATATGTATTAGATTAACGTCGCAGACAACAATTATTAACAATTAACAGAAACAAAAAATTGTAGCCACCTTTTACAGGGTCGCAAAATAAAATGTGCAATACACAAAAAAGATTGAATTTCAGAATTTGTACTTCTTAATCTTTTTTGCGAAATGTATTCAAAGGTGAGTGGTATAGTGTACTCCAGTAAAATGTCCAAACTTGTTAGTCAATTGGGCATATTACCAACCTCCTCTGCTCTGACTTTTGACCAGTAAAAATCACAAATTTTTGCGGAAGTAATTTAGGATACTGCATTTTGATTATACAGGGTTACTGGTAATTCGATACATTCCTTTGGAGATGTGATGGGACAGGAGCTAAGAAACAAATTTAACCCTAACATACATTATGCAAAACTCAATAGTTTTTGAGATATTTCAATTTTTGTGTTTTTCTCAAAAAAGTAGATCTTAATGTCTTTAAAGTTAATTTTTAAAAAATCTACTTGACATTTTCCGAACTTTTTGACTGGGTTACTTGTCCCACTCTATGGTCATCCGTTTCGAATGGAAAATATCCGGAAACATTTCGATCATGTGAAAATTTTAAATAAAAACGTATTAAAAATAATTTTTAAAAATGAGCTACGAAAATTACCTATTCGTTTTTCTCAGAAATTATTTTTTTATTTTTGCATAATGTATGTTAGGTTTAATTTGTTTCTTAGCTCCTGTCCCATCACATCTCCAAAGGAATGTATCGAATTACCAGTAACCCTGCATATCTTCGAAGACAATTTCTCAATACTAATACATATCCTTTTTGCCTGAAACTTACTGGAGCGCAATGAAGATACCTTTTTAGGCTTGTAACCAATTTCCACTTTCACCATCAACCTAATTCTTAACTAACACATTTGACCCAAAGCAATTGCACAATATACTTTAGTAACGAAACATTGGGTATAAATTTTATAATACAGCATATTATTTTATGTCAGGAGCAATTAAATAAGTGCCTGGTAGTTAGTCAACCAACATAAGTTCGATTCTAGCAGTAGCCACAGTGTACCGTGAAGCCGCTTTAAATCGAAATTGTTAAGTAGCAATAAGATCAAAGTGTGAATGAAATGTAATGGAGAATGATGTTAGCTCAAAAAGGAGAAATTATCTCCATTGCCCTTCAGCTGATGTACAAAAACCAAGGAAGAAAATGCAGGTTAATTTATCTATGGCATAGGTATTGCGAACATCTTATGAAAGAAATATTTTCAAGAATATAAAAAAATACCTACTTCAAAATATCAGAGTCTGAAGTTGTACACAAACTACACTTAGGTACTGTGTTTATCATTACACATGAATTTATGGGAATCATTTTAAACACTTGTATGAAAAGCTAACACTAAATAGAAATTAGCATGTATGTATTATGGATAGTATACTTTTCGGTGTCGAGGCTGGTGCACTAACGTATGAGGCTCTAAGCGTGAAAAGCACAACCTGGCCCGTCTCTGCGGGTTACGGAGTTGGTGCGCCATTTATACCTACATACTGCACCATGTGTAGAATGTAATGTGTATGTATGTGTAAGACCTTGTTACTCTACCACCTAGGCCTGTATTCGGAGGAGAGCATCGTTAATTAGGTGCCCAACGACGAATAGTCACCAGGGGGATTCAAACAAAGGACTAGAGCAATGCTAGCCTAACACCCTACCACTGTGCCACCCTGGCTACATAGAAATTAACATATCAGAGTAAAATGTTCGTGTTTATTTGTAAAATTGCTACAAAGTAAATTTCAATACAATATTCTAAATTTTGTGGTTAAAATATGATCATCAAGAGAGATTACCAATTTTATGTAGAAATCATCGAGTCACTACAGCTAAAAATCAAATAAATCACATATTTTAAATCCAATTTTTCCTGAGATTTGTAAAAATGCTTGTAAATATTTTATATACAATAAGCTACCATTAGATAAATACCAACTTATAACTTTCTTGCATTTTTCCTAATTTCATAAGTTAAGATAATATCTGACGACAGTAATAAATAAATATTAGAACTAGTAAATACTGACTTAAATAGTTAGAAAATGATCTACCACAATTCAGATTTCATAAATACAAAATTATTATTTATGTACAAATAAATCTAGCAATTACAGACTAGTTTTATTAACATCTATTATCTATTACTGTACAATTTAAATATTGTCCTCATTGTTAAATTTGGTCAGTATTTGTTACATCATTTATTAGCAGTTATCCTAGCATCCAATATGCTTATTATCTAAAGTCTATTTTTTCAATACTCCGCTAGGAAAACAGCAATAAAAATCTTGAGAATCACTCTAAGAATTAGTGCGTGTATTTATATTTTGGTACTGAACGGTGAATGAATGAACAGGATAGGTAACACCAGTACTACTTTCCAATTTTGTTCTAGTAATAGAATTAGCTGGCAAGATTCTTTCATATAATTGCTAGGTTAACACCTACTTAAGTAATTAAAATGGTCCCGCTTGCGATAATACAAAAAAAAATGAATTTTGCACATTTACCATCTTTCAAAATATATAAATACTTTTACCGTAATTACCGCTACATAAATATTAATTGTTATACAACTACAGACGCTTCTTGATAGTGATGATAGTGATGGTGTATATGTTCATGCACATGATGATGTTCGTGACGTTCGGTACCAGAGTTTGGGCTCGCTGGCATGCTACAAGAATATTTTTCTTGATCTCCGGCCCAGCAATTTGACTGAACCTTCTCTTTTGAGTCATTGGTATTTAAATTTGAAGAAAATTCTTGTTCTAACCATCGTACAACCTGTGCCATGGCCCTGGCTTGATCTTCTTGCCTGTTTCTGTGCCGTAAATGATGAGGAGAGGATGTATGTCCTAAAACTACTTGAGGAAATTTCCGAATGTTCTTCTTTACAGCAGCGGTTGGTTCAAAATCTGTTAACTTCCTTGTAGGTTTCCTCGCTGATTTATTCATATTATCTATATTAATTATGGGATGTTCTAGTAGGTGGTACCGAAAAGGAGTATTGGATAAATCATAAGATTTAGAACGATTGTGTTTTTTACATGGTTCTGTTCTATTTTCGGGAACTTTTTTATTAGACATGCACATCACTGCGTCTATTAATTTATCGTAATGACAATTATTTTGAGTAAACTGAGTTGTATTCTGAAGAGAAGCAAGATCTACATAAAAGTGTGTCGGATCAACCATGTTAGCTAAATAATGAAGAGGCATCGTTGGGACTCGCATACCTTTATGCCTATGTCGATGCTGTTTCACTTCATTTTGTTGCAGTTGATTATTATCGGTATTAATATGGTCAGTGCAAGGTTTTCTGAAAAAGTAAATTAACATTAATACACTTTCGAAATGTTACTAAAAATTAATATTTAATTACCGTGTCGTTTGAAAACTAGAATTATTCTTGTCCATATTCGACTGTATAATTTCAAGAAGTTCCTGTCTCTGTAATGAAGTGGATCTTTTTTTCACTTTTTTTGACCTTAAAAAACTATCTTTTTGATTGACTGTATTTGATTCTTTTGTGCATCGATTTGGTGTTGTATACCTGGAACTGGAATGTTTTTGATAACGTTTCTGTTGAATTCTTTTACATCTAGTTTGGTCTTCCGAACATTCGCCCTCCTCATCTTCACTAGTAGCATCGGCAGAAACTCTACTACAAATATCCGAATAATCTTCAGAAATATCTGCAGTAACTTCATGTTCTTCGTCAAGCTTCCTACAGCAATAGTGTTTCCTGTTCTCCTGTCCTTTACCCTGATTCTTACAATGTTTTTTATTAGCATTATTAGTTCCTTGTTTGATAGTCACATTTAAATCCTGCTTCATTTTAACGTTTTGTTCAGATTGCTTATCTTCAGATTTATTATCTTTATGATCTATAACTGTTGCACTAACGTGTTTACGTTGATCAGGAGAAACGGTTAATTTTACTTTTATAGTTTTACTTCCATAATGAGGAACTTTAACAGATGATCCAAGTACTTCATATATTGTTGTAACAAGTCCAGCTATATCCTGTTAATGAAATATATTAATTATTGTAAAATACTACAGACAAAATTGAATATAAAATTAACAACAAAAACAAGATTGTTGATGGTATCTTCAACGTATTAAGCGGGGTACCCCAGGGATCCGTGCTGGGTCCCGTGTTGTTCCTCATTTTTATAAACGACATTAGTAACGGCGTACCCAGCGCGGACCTCACACTCTTTGCAGATGACACAACAGTCACAAAGTCTAATCACAGTTTACAGCTAATATTAGATAATTTTAAAGTTATTGAATCCAGAATTAGTGATTGGCTTATTATCAATAAATTACAAAAAAATGATTCTAAAACGCAAAAGGTTATTTTTTCCCAAAGGCCGATCATTGGCTATGAAAACATAGATACCGTCAAGTTTTTGGGTGTTTATCTGGATCCTAGTCTAAATTGGATTTCTCATATCGATTACATCAGTAATAAACTATCAAAAAATATTTATGTCCTTCGTAATATAAGAAACAATGTTACTATGGACGTAATACTGACTGCCTATCATTCTCTCATCGATGCTATTCTGGGTTATGCTGTGATTTGCTGAGGTTACTCTTCCCACTCCAGCCGTGTCTTTGGATTACAGCTCAAAGCGTTAAGAGCAATATTGGGCTTAAGTTTTAGACACGATGTTAGTCCGAAATTTAAGGAACTAGGTATCCTAACCCTCCCCTCTTTGTATGTTTACCGTTGCTTAATTATTGTCAAAGAGAATCTCCATTTATATACCGCTCAAAAGAATATCCATCCTCACCTAACGAGAGGGGGTCATCGAATCAGGGTTAGATACCTCAGACTGGATGCCAGTCGAAATGGAGTTAATTATTACGGCCCTGTCTTTTTCAATAAGTTATCGCCTGACTTAACGAGTCTGCCAATTGCGAAATTTAAAACAACAATTAAAACATATTTATTGAATCAAGCTTTTTATTCTATACTTGATTTTTTACGTTGTGATGTTACAGACCTGTGATTTTGTGCCTCTGTTAATTCGAATAACTCGATGTATCTTAAGCAAATTTGTAAGTTTATTGTATTGTTTTGACATGTGTAAACTTTATGTTCTAACACAAATAAAGATTGATTGATTGATTGACTGTAAAGTTAAAGAATTGATACTGCTTTCAATATATTTCTTATACCTAAATAGTACTAAATACCCTGTCAATCTCAAACATGATGTACCTAACAATATTTTATAATGGTTGGTAGTTATTGAAGATTGAAGATCCATTAAAGTAAAGTTTGCAAGTGAAATGAATATAGGCTTATTCCAGAAAATTCAGAGTGTTGGAGAGAGGGTTATAAGAACAGGTTAAATTAACAAATGCAGCACCATATTTTCATAGTTCAAACCAGAATAGCAAAAGCTATAAATCGTAACTACAAATTTAACCTGCTGTTATTGATCTGAAGGCTGTTTTTGGTCCTACAAGAAATAGCAAATGCTTAAACCTAAGAGATACGAATGGAGGTCAACACAGTTAAAGTTAAAGAGTAAAATGTGAGAGCTGGAGGTAGCATGCTCGGGAAAAATTCAGAATAATGCATAAGGAGAATCAACTAAAGGAAGTGCACAAGTATAAATATATAGAAACCATCATTTATACTTTGTATTCTTTTATAACATATAAGTTTCCACTTTTTATTAATTGTTCATTCTGTATACATACATTCACACACAAGGCGACAAGGCCTTGGCAAACAAAATGAGTGTTGTGCCTATATAAAAGGTTTAAGCATCGCTCGTTAATATGCAATGTTGGATTGGGGAGGGTGGGGGGGGTAAAGAGAGAGGTAAGAAAGGATAGGGGAGTGAATGAGAAAAAAGGGAAAGAGAAGAGAGAGAGAGAGAGATTGGTGAATATTAAATTTCAGTAGTCCTCCTCACAATCTGTTCTAAGAACTTTTCAAGTGATTCCCGTAATTTTTATTATTTAACTATAAAACAACTTAATATAAGTAAGGAATTACCATAAGCTATTAAACCGTAAATAATTATATACTTAATAAAATATAATGTTTATGAGGAAAACAATAAGTATAGATTTAATAGCAGTGGATAATCAACCGAGGAATTCTTGAAAAATAATAGAATAGAATGGTAAGGTGTAGGTACTTCGGTTACATTTTAAAAAAGGAAAACACGAGTTTAAACTGTTTTATTATCAAAAATAATAAACACTGGTGTAATGAAGGCGTAGATTAGATACAAGAGTGTGTAGAAGGAACTGATTCGGTTTACAAAACAAGTTCAAAGAGATTGCTAGATCAAAGAGACCGCTGTTTATAAATTTGCATTATTGGCGCCTGCCGCGTAAATCGCCGACTTAGAAGCGGCACTAACGGGTGGTCTTACTGCAACTTGCGAAACCACATTTTTTACAAGATTAAAACAAGCAAGGAGGAGGTGGACGGATTTGGCTTATTAATTTTAAACGCGGTTGGACTGTAGTATAAGCCGCCGCGTAAAGTCAATCGCTCAAGAATTGTGTCGACATAAAAAAAGTTAAAACAAAAGACCGCCTTTGCCATTCTGTTTCGCATAGATTTTTTAATTCAGAAAATATAAAATTTTGTTCTATTTCTGGATGTTTTTCGGATAAAAAAAACAACGTTAACATTGCAATTAGATGTAAGATCACTCGAAAACTGAACAACAAATGAACAAAGCGTGTGCGTATTTTATACTATAATAATATTTTTTTTACATCTTACATCTAAACGAAGACGACTGTGACATGCAAGAGTTTTATTTAAAGCTTTCTAAAATAAGATGTACTTTGGCGTTGGCAGCAAAAGCAGTGATGACCTTTATGAACAAAGAATTTACCTTAACTTTTATTTCAGTTTATAAAGCTTAGCAAATATAGATAAACGTATAATGTAGGGCAAATCCAAAAAAATAACAACCCAAAAATTATTATTTGTCCTTTTTTTTGAAAATTTCAAAATATATTTTGAAAGTGTACATAGGAAAAGTTATTTTTCTATTAAACAGCACTTTTTGAAAAATAAATTAAATGTGAGGCCTCACCGAAATGAAAAAATTAAATTTATTCCGGTTTCCAATTAAAGCAACTAACACACATGTGTATCCAATAATTAGTCTTGGTCTTTGAAGTTTCAATGTTCAGTTTTCACGTTTTGGTTAGTGACATTCTGACGAGGTTCATTAGGTGGAATTTTCTCACGTCAAAGCGATCGTTGACATAAACACAGTTAAAGCAATAAGTTCATCCATCATAACGCTCCACCGACTTTAAGATTAGGAGTGTGCTTTAAAGGGTGGAATTCGTTTAATCTATGATATTTGGTTAACTTCCAAAAGAAACTAATGTCGGGGCTAAACGGCATTTATTAAAGTAGACTTCCCGCCGGTATATTTTTAGTTAAAGTCTCATTTATGTGCCCTTCAGTACATTGTCAAATAGACAGAGTCCCACTTTTTCTTGTAAAATTATGAAACCCTATAAACAGCATAAGCTCAATACAACTTCACTTTCACAAACATTAATGCGTTTTTATAAAAAGTAAACATACCTAGTTTAAACTGTTCGCCCAGAAAAAAATCATTTTACATATTTTTAATATTTTTAAATTTCTATTTGATTTATGGTGGATATTGCTAAAAACAGAACAGGAGGAAGAGGGGGAGGAAAAAGAATAAAAAAAAGTAAAAAAGGAAAGGGAAGAAGAGAAGGAAGACGGACAGGAGATGGAGGAGGAAGAAGAAAAAGAAGAGAGTGGAGAAGAATAGTTAGAGTTAGAATAAAGAAGGAAAGGAGAAGGAAGAAGAAGAAGCATCTTTTTCAAATAGGTGATGCATTTATTCAAAAAATAAATAAAACAAAAATACATCCTTACGTAACTTACATCTTTAGTTATTTTTCCATGTCCATCGAAGTCATACAATGTGAACGAAAATTCTTGTCGTTCTTGAGTACTTTTGTCAGGTCCTCCTTCCACAGAAACGTCACAGGAAAATTCCTGAAAAAGTGAAAAGGAACAGAACATAGTAAATAAGCTTGTAAATACACGCTGAAATTATATTTATACGAAACACTTTTACCCCAATTCCCTCAATCAACGCTTTTACTACAAAATTAGAGGAAGTTCAAGATACTAACTAAAATAACTCTATAATAGCAAACCATTAACAAAACGCAGAAATAAAAATTGAATATTTTCACACTTCAGCAATTTCGGTTCGAAAATGTCGAAAAATATGACTCCTTAAAATAAGATTCCATCGGCAAATTTGCTGAAGAGCACGGGCTACAAGAAAAAAGCATCCGCTTTATAACTTCTGGAAAGAACGCGGCTTTTAATGATAAATAAACTCGGGAAACTTAAAAAGAAGCGGCGGTTGTTATTGTCTGGTTGAAAAAACAAAAGCGGCATCGGCTTCGTGACTTTGGCATTTTTAATTCGAGTTTATTTATTCTCGTTCCTTTTTGGTGTTCACCAAAAGCGGCTAGGAAAAAATCAAGGGCGACAACATGCGGCTTCTTTGATCCGAGCTCGATTATGAATGAACAAACTAATAATAGTGGGGAACTAACTCATCATATGCGCATACATTATAATTTGTCATAAACATATCAGGATCCTCCAAATTAAACAGATACGCGTGTTACTGCAAAAAAATTTGTCGATTAAAATGTTCCCCAGGTATCCACAGGGTCGATGTATCTTCCAACTTTAATTTAGTAAATCTTACTTGCAAATTATTTTATGGAAATGCACATTTTACTAAGTACTCTTTAGTTTTGCTCATTTTAATGTCATGTTAGCACCGTTTCAGTTAAAACGCCTGCAGAAAATGTATGACTAATTACTAATTATGTACAAACAGATAAAGCAAAAGAAGCCTTGAAGAGCTCATCTTCACTACTCCCGTAGCCCGTAGTTGATATAAAAGCACCTTATACATGGGTATGTGTAGGATGTGTTCTGTGTTCATGCACGCCGTTCTAACGTCATCTTTTAATTATTTTAATTTTCAACTAAACTACTAAACTTACAAATTTCCCATGTCAATCAAAAATCGAATTGTCCGTCAGGCGTAATTATTTATCAAATATATTAAATTAACTAAAAAATGTTTACGATGTTTTTTTTTTATATGATGTCAAGGATGTAGATAAAATTGACAGAACTAATTACTTACAACACTGTAATAGAAGGTAATTAATTTAAATATTAAGCAATTTATCATGATTTTATTGAAAAAATTACGAATTAATCTGGGACTTTGTATCGTCAAAAATATTTAGATGACCAATACTGACCTTAATAATATACTTATGTCAATAAATCTAAACAGGATAGAATTAATTAAAATAAAATCGGCTGTTAAAATTAATTTTTTTATGTCAGTTATTAAATTCAATTTATCGAAACTTAATACAAAATCATAAATTGTACGTTGCTGATGTCATCGCTAATTTTGTATTTGTTCCTTAAACTTATTTTTAATAGTTCCTAAAACTGTCTTTATAGTGATATAAAAATACGTTATCACTTTTCGAAAACCTCTTAAATCTATATGTAAAACATTCCGACTAAGATACAAAGGTTGGCCAAGGTTATTTCTTAACTTAAAAAATGAAAAAGGAGAGAAATTTACCAATATTAAAATGGAATTTTAATTTTAATCATTTGCGTTAACATTACTTGACCAGCTTTTTAACAATATGAAAAATGTGTATTTTCAAGGAACAAGTAGTTTATCAAAGAATTAAGTAGTTAGAAGCATTTGTAAAAAATATAAACATTAAACTTCATTTATAAATTACATGTCGGAAATTCAAAACGATTAGAATGGAAATTTATAATCAAATCAGAATCACGGCCGAACTCTTGTAAGTATTATCAGCTATTGTGACCTATTCAGAAGTACTTGTTTAGATATGACGGCATCCATTGAAGTTATCATTTTATCGTAATTGCACGGAGGGTTATCGCGTTTACTGACAAAAGTAACAAATTCATTCACAGTTTTCATAATATGCGAGTATGAATGAGTTTAAAATTAAACTTAGCATCGATTCAGCTATAACATTTCTATTAATTACATTATTTATTGCAATTCATTCGTTACTCGCCTTATTTTTTATTTGATAAATAGCTATAAAAGTAATCCTTCATACTTGATAATAAATAGTTTTAGATAAGGCATAACAACATTTATAAGATTGCAAATTAAAGAACGAGTTGCCGCACAAATCAAACTTATTTTACGATTTAAATTTAACTACCATGGGTTTATAACAAAAGATTTCTTCCATTAATCAATCATTTCACAATTAGTATTGTGTTATGGGCCAGTTAACGTATTATGTTGTTATAACAAGCAAAAATGTTACCAATACATTTTATAGTTGAATGTCCTGATCACGGTAGTTAGGTTCAAAACCATTTCCTCTGTTTTTTTTTACAAATTTCGGAATTTTATTTCGATTTTTTTTTGGTTTGTTGTGATGAAGTCAAAAACAGCTTAGAAATTTTTAATATCCTCCCCAGTTTATTTATCGACATTTCGTTGTTACTGATTTCTTCTTCTGTTTTGATTTGAGTTTTCCATCGCGGACGGTGGTTTAATTTATTTTTTGTATATAAATAAAGTAGAAGCTTCCGAAAATCTGGCCATTTAGAAATCTACTATCAACTAACCTGCAAATTTAAATGATGCTGAACAGGCGGTTGTTGGGGAGTCTGAGATTCTGAAATTAGGGGCGTTGAAGGATTTCGAGTTGCCTGGGACTGTAACGGTGGAGTGGTACAAGATGTTTGATAATCGACGCTTCTTCTCCCTAAAAGTTCTTCTGTATCAGACACACGCCCTTCGTTGCATTCAACTGTAACAAATAAATTGATATTAATAAGAGGTACCAATAAAAACCGTAGTCGTTAAATTAAATTTAAAACGGAAAGTGTAAAGTTTAAAACTATTCTCAAAAGCCCGAAATTCAATTTTGTATAGCGTTATTTTAAAAACAACATGAATTCTACAGAATTCTAAACCCCATTATTAAGTATGAGGTACCTAGGAACAGTTATAACACAAAAGTCGGCAGATATACAAGGGCCGCCACCCAGTAGTATATTTTTTCCCAGCAGGCCGCTCGGTTGCTCCTTTCCTGGAACCGGTGAATGTCAGATTTGGTAAATATAAAGAGAAGTAAGAAGAACCATAAAATGCCTGTTAAGATGACAGTAGGAATTCTGCATTCACATATTTTTCCCTTCAGGGATTTGAAAGTTCCTGGAATTTATTTTATAAAGCTAAAGGGATATGACACGAAGAAGAACCAAAAACTAGGTATTACTTTTTGAATTTATAAGACACCGGCATTTTCAGCAGTCTAACAGTAAAAACTTAAGGCTTTAAAACCCTACGAAGAGTTTGTCCCTTGATTTTCTTTTTAAACGTATTCACCGCTCTAAAATTTGGTGTAAACATCTTTGAAACTTTATCGATTAAATCGTTATACCTATTGCCAATAATTGGATCGATATCGATATTTTTAGTGTCCCATGTCAATATTCGATATATCGAAAAAAAAATTGTAGCGCTACAGACAACCTGAAGTTTCAGCGGTTGTCAACTTTTTGAACTAATATAAATAGTGTCAATTAATTGAGGTAAATTTGCTGAAATGTCTGCGTTAGCTTTTGTACAAACGCTCGAAGCTTGATAATTTTGAATGTTCTTGTCTTGTTTGTTGATCTAATCGGGGCCTTCGCGAAGGCCCCGATCTAATCAATCTACAATCTTCCTAAAACTGAACTATTTTAATATAGCAAGGAATATTCTACTTATTCATACACTTGTCACTTGTCAGTAAAACTTCTCACGAAGAAAATTTCTAACTAAAAAGGAGTCTCTATTTATTGATTGGAATTAATGGAAATACGTTTTCGTGATGGCCCAATTCACCCAGGCACTAGGCACATTACAGAAATAACTCAAGAAAATCTTTCTTGGTAGGTACCTAAACAAAAGAAGACAATAAGGAGTTAATACAGACGTAGTAATTGGCACTGTGGTGGTTATTTTTATGTATACTAACATCCTTCAAATATGTTATTGTCAGATGTAAGTACTGGCGCTATTCCCAACCGATCTGTCTAGACGTAAAACTTAATCGTTGAAACACTAACGATGCCACCAACAACGCAACAACGCTACTACGTCAACAACTTTTATTTCAACTTTCTAGTTTCTAGTATGCATTCTTTTGTGTATATCTCACCGACCCGAGCAATTTGCCCTTAAGATTTCTTTTTAGATAAGTTTGTGAACCTTTAGAAATAAATTACTTACTGAAAAGACCTATTAAATGCATGACCCCATTGCCGAAGTTACCTTGACGATAACATTTCAGCTTAATCAAGATTTCTTTATCTTCTGTTAAAAAATTGGCAATGCCGGCTTTATTGCATTCAGTTGTACAGATAAAATTTAAAAGTAATATTCTAATATTGTACGCAAAAATAATTTTTATAATTACAATTCACATAAGGAATTTTGAAAGGCGTTGTCATTAGACATGTTTGTTTCGATTTGTACTCGATAGTCTTATGTAATATGTTAAAGATAGATGTTATCAACACTTATAAATTTATTACGGATAAACAACATCGTAGGTTATGGAGGTACTTTTTATTTTATAAACATTAAAATAGCTCACCATCTGATAAAACATAAACAAACAAGCACTATAAAATAGATTAAAGATTACCCATTATCTAACTTCGTTGATGTTATATAATCACGAAGTTTATTTATGTTGTCAAAACAGTAATATAAAAACACGCATTAAGAGCTCGTTTAGGGAATATAGTAGCTTCTACCTAAACAACTTGTTGAAAATATTTAATACTCTGTTAACATACTGTAAAGTATACTCGAAAACTAAGAAAAAAAAGGAACCGTTATCCGACAAAAAGAACTGCACGCTTCTTTGTCTTTCTTTGTTTTACAACTAATAAAACCTGAGGAAATGATAAATGTTTACTGAACCGTTACTTCTAAAATATGCGAGACAACAAAGCTACGAGCCTTTCATAGTTAAAAAATGGGACATCTATTGGCATACGATGAATCTAGCGTAATCCAGAAGCAGTCTATGATTGACCATAAAATCAGTTTAAAATAGTTCGAAAAATTAGTGGTAATTTAACTAGGATAAGGCAACAAAAGAGAACAATTGAACGTGGGCTACCGTGACAATTAACCGATATGTGTAATGGCGTAGGTTAAAAAGAAAAAAAAACAGGAAATCAGCACAAAGTACATAAACAAGCTACTTCTACACATGGGCGAAGTTAGGGGGGGGGCTTGGGGGAGCTAAGCCCCCCCCAAAAACCGAATTAGCCCCCCCAAAAACATTCAAACACACACATACACTTAAAAACAAAAAATATATATGTCTTTCCATATTAGGGCTTTAGACCCCCCAGGTCTGATGACCTAACTTCGCCCATGCTTCTACATCTCGACATGAAAGTACAAAATACATTCAATCAACAGGGTTAAATGGGAACCAGCATGAAGGTAGAATTTCGACGATATTTCTTAACGGAATATTCGGGTAAAATCCGTACCTACTCGTATCTTTTTAACTTTAGACATTACCTGTACTTAGCTTTTAAAGGGTCAACAGCATACAAGGTAGATTTTTACAAGAAACAGGCTTTTCTTGAACTGTAAATATATACTAGTACTAGATGTATAGGTTCGTAAAGAACATGTGGATGGTTCAACTTTACTGGAAGCTTGAAGAACATCAGACGAAGCGTTGATAAAATTACTCGAGATTCTTTCTCCATTATGGTTTTAAGATATGTAAATCTATAAATAAGCATAGAATAGATCTTTCACTCAACGCAATAACACGTGTTGTACGTGTATTACGTGATTCGAGTTTGTATAGTTATAGCCTTGAATTCGACCTCGAACTGTTGTTATAAAATTGAAATCCGGATGGTGATTTAATTCTAGCTTTTCCCGGAGTCAGTGGCCGATGAACTGCATTCCACTGTCCGGAGCAAAGTATATGTGCCGCCGTTCTTATAGTAGTATTTGTTCTTAGTCATTACGGTGATACAAATCATTGTTTGATCACGTAAAACTTGTTTGATTGCCGTTCGCGCTGCGTAAAATTTTTATAGAAGCCGCATAAATTACCCAAACATTACGAGGAGCTTTGATGTGGAACCGGTAACTGGTAATTGATTGAA
Source organism: Melanotus villosus (assembly GCA_963082815.1). Classification (NCBI taxonomy): domain Eukaryota; kingdom Metazoa; phylum Arthropoda; class Insecta; order Coleoptera; family Elateridae; genus Melanotus; species Melanotus villosus. The sequence continues at coordinate 20,358,172 of OY720427.1, forward strand.
ATATTTTGCAAATATTCCGGGAATATTTTGCAAATACACACATCACAAAAGTCTAGGGATATATATTTTTTTATCGATATAAATCAATTTTGTTATTAAATATCTCTACCATTGATCAAGTATGCTAGTGCTAGTCTTTGGGCTAGCGATAGCAATTGTTTCAATAATAAACAAACAAATGCAAATGCTTAATTGTCAATTCAACTAAAAGTAAAGCAATTTCAGTGTTGTTAGGGAATAATTTAATCATCATTTACAGTTAATTTACGTTTATATTGGGATGATTTAAGTTTTATTGGTGCTGTTATTATGGAAAGTAATCAACAACGACAACATTTAAGTTTAGCTGAAATGAACAGAGCTGTAGGTATGCTAGAAGCTGGTCGAAGACAAGTTGACGTTGCAGCAGCTTTAAACACCTCTCAAAGTGTTATCAGCAGATTGTGGCGTAGATATAGGACATCCGGAGATCCTAGCGAACAACATCCAGGTCGTGGACGCATTACTACCGCAGTTCAAGATCGCTACTTAACATTGGAAGCTAGACGACGACCAATAATTACGGCTAAACAATTGCTTTCGCAGCTTCAGACTACTCATAATGTAACTGTATGTTCTCAAACAATCAGAAATCGATTGCATGAAGCTAATCTCCACGCCCGACGTCCAATAAGAGCCCCACCAATTCGACATGGTAATCGAGCACGTAGAGTAGAATGGGCTGAAGAGCATATTCTGTGGACAGAAGAGCAATGGTCTAGGGTTTTGTTCACAGATGAATCTCGTTTTGGAATACACCCTGACAGCCGAAGAGTTAGAGTGTGGAGACGACCTGGTAACTTGGAAAGGCTCAGATGTGTTCAAGATGTCCATTCTTATAAAGGAGGTACCGTAATGATGTGGGGTGGTATCTGCATTGGCGGAAAAACAGATCTCTGTTTTCTTGAGAGGTTTTTAAATGCCGATGGGTATCTAAATAGGGTACTGCGGCCTATAGTGCTTCCATTCGCAGGTGCTGTTGGACCTGAGTTCATTCTAATGCATGATAATGCCACCCCACACGTTGCGGGTACTGTTACCGAGTGGCTTGAAGACGAAAACATTTCTGTTTTACCATGGCCTGCGCAGTCCCCAGACTTAAACGTTATTGAGCACGTGTGGGACATGTTGGGAAGAAGCATTGAAAGTGAATTGGATGAAATTCATACTCGGATTCAGCTTCGTGATACCCTTGTAAGACACTGGCAACAGTTACCGCAAGATGCAATAGATAATTTAATTTTATCAATGCCTAGAAGATGCAGAGCCGTTTTGAACCAAAGAGGAGGAAATACTCTCTACTAAATTTAATTAACGAATACTTTAAGTGCTGACACTTCAATTTCTTATGATTGTATAAAATCAACTTTTTGCTAATAAGTTTCATTCAAGCTTTTTCAACTTGTCTTCTTTTGTTTTAAATTCAATTTCTAATTTAGAATGTTGTAAAAGTATTGTGTTAATTTATTATATGCAGACCACCTAAAAAAAAATCAAAATACTTGACAGTTTTGCATAAAAAAAAATATATCCCTAGACTTTTGTGATGTGTGTATGTATTCCGCGTATTTTAGATTTTATTGAATGGCAATAAGTTAACCTCGTTAACCAGAAGAGTATTATAAAAATATACCATCAGAATAAAATTTGAACAAATTCGTAACTTCCTTGGAATTACTGGTTTTCAGATTTTCGTTAAAGTTGTAGGGACGGCTTTCAGATTTTGCTATTGTGCTAATATCTACTGAGAAGTAATACGAGCTGATTAAGATGAAAAAGTAATAAGTTATACTAAATAAACTTCTGTCTGACTAGCTTTTCGTAGGATTTCTCCTGACACTATTCGAGCTTCCCCAATCTGCCTCGAAACATTCATTTACACAGCCTTTATCCAGATCAATCCCATAAGCCTCCTACAAAGCGTTGTTTCCTCCAGCCATACATTCAGTTTTGACAAGGAAGTTTCTGGTATATTTATTATGAAAACAAGCTTTCAGTTTTTCGCTTAACCAAAGTTCCTCTGCTAATAAATCCAATTTTCGATGCGGAAAAGTGGATGATCGACCGACTTCTTTGTTTTTCTCTAAAAACAGTTTGATGGACGTTTTTGAAATAAAGGCAGGAATTTTAAACAGATTTCATTTATTATTAATACAGTTTTCCGATATAAACGAAGCAAGACAACTACATAAGAAACAAATCAAGATCTATACGGTCAATACATTCCGTGAAAAAGTAGATACCTATATTATGATTTGTCAATATTAAAATATGTTTGATTCCGGCACACCTGCTTTTTAGAATGCTTTGTCGGTACTTTTAAAGTAACTTTAAATAAATATTGATTTTAAGCATAGTCCCGTCGTACAATGTTGTTTGATAGTAGGTACATAGTCTTATCGATATCATGTCAGGCTATAAAATAGATTTTTTTATAAGCCTGTATAACAGTAAAACTGTTTTTATTGTTAAGTAACCTGCCGATACAAAAATCAACCATACATCAAACGAAAAACGTTTAACTATACATAGTTATAACTAGAGCTTGGATTATGTATATGCAAAATGCATATTATCATTTTTAGGCATATTTCCTTGCAATTTTGTTTCTACATGAATTTAATTGTTTTATAGCATTTTTTTTTGTTTCCTATAATGCATAAATGCATATTTTAACAAATATTTAATAAATGCATACCTATGCAAAATGTTATTTTGCATATTTAAGGGTATTTCCCTTAAATTATCTTAATTTTTATTTTTAAATACACGTTAAAATCTCTTTTCAGTGAGCTTCTTGGGATTTATTGTTTCTCAGTTTTACTTGGAATTATGGAATTATTCTTTGTCAGTGAGGTCAGGTGTTTAGGATTACTTGGTTCAAGAGGGATTACCCCTTGTGTTAATGGTGTCATAGAATGCCGAAACAATCGACTGATAGATGTGTTTTATCACAAAAATGTTGCGAAAATCTTACTGATTTGAAGATTATTGATTCTTCTCATGTTTTTTTTTGTACAGTTTGCGACAAAAGGGTAAGCTTTAATGACATTTCCCGACTGTAATAATTTAATTTAGCTACCAAATTACGTGGAAATTTAACCTTTAAACATCAACATGCATTTTTAGGACCATAACCACCTATATCCTATATCGGTGCTGTAAAATAAAAGAAAACTGGAAACGTATTTTTATTTTGCATATTTTCATGCATAACTGCATATTTTACCATTTTTTAGTGCATATAATCCAAGTTCTAGTTATAACAAACAGCATTTTAACGACGTTTGAAGAATATTCACAACAGTCCGCAAAAACAGCTTTATTTCACGACGTCTTTAGATTAGAGCAAGATTTTCCAAAATACATACGCCCAGGACTATTTTCGGGAAAATCCTTTCAAATAATGGTCACTGGAGCTTTCCCATTAAAATGAAAGTATCGTAGGCGGCATTTAAGCCGAGTTATAAAATAACAGCAATCCTAAAAATGCTCCTTCAAAGATTCCGAATGAAAAATGCGATTCTAAAAATCAAACACGTAAGTATTTCTCGTGGGTTGTACAATTTTTGGTGCCAACAGCTAACATCTAAGGAATTATAATTAGAGTGTTATGCACCGAGCGTTTCCATTATTTATTTGTTCGATATTTTGGAATATATTGCAAAAGCTCTTCATATATTCGTAATTAATTTTCTTAAATCAAGTGTTTGCAGTGGGCAACATTACAATTCAATTTATAATATTCTATGTCTTGGTATTACAAATTATGATGTCAAAAATTTATCTTATGCATTTCCCAATTTCAATTACAGCATTATTTACGCATCAGCAAAAAGTCATAGGCCTTCAGGCCTGAAAGTGCTGTACATACATACATTATTTACGTTAAAAGTTTTGCTAGAGATACACACAAACATTGAAAATATTGTGACTCTAATCCTGCGGTCGAATAAGTAGGTGAAGGTTTTAAAATGCTTATAATCCAATTATTTCTGCTCCCACGTGTTTTCATTTATTTAATTAACATCAAGAAACTCTCACTATTCGAAAAAAATAGGTACAATAATGACAGGGCCGCTTTCCCTAAAAGAATTCCAAATGCCTAAACGGTATTGATTAACGTTTTCGCATTTCTTAATAAACATTCATAGTCAACATCAAGACAATTATACGATATAGCATTTCATGTTTAATCAGATGAGGTCGAAGGATTGAGAATACTAGGCTAGTACGAGCACTCTGTGGCAATTCTCCGTTTTCAAACGCAAACTAATTGATATTCCATTTTATTTTCATCATGTATTTTCGCCAAAGTACTTCTTTTCACTTATAGACAAAGTAATGCCCATTTTTGTATACTAGCATTAACAGTTAACTTAAGGACAGTTAAAGAAAAAAACAGCCCTTTGTCCCTAAAATTTGATTGTAACCTCTAGGACGAATTATTATTAAAACTTTAGTTGTTGGTCCTATGCACGAATGTAAATAAATCTTATTATAAATTCGAAACAAAGAGTTCCACGAAAGAAGGTAAATTCCCAAAAATTGATAACCTGGTTTCAATGGATTTTTACCCCTGCAATATTTTCAATGTAATCTCTCGAAATGTATGTGTCACCGGCAGTAACAATAAAAACCCCACATATGAATCAGACACGCTTATATATGTTCGCCCCTCTTTCTCCGGATGTTTCATTCTTTCATCGAAGAAAGGGGGATTATAATCAAATCTGGGGGGATTTTAGACGACCAAGCAATCTACTATACAATATCTGAGAGCGTTTGTTAGATATTGATGTTTCTTTTTACGACCTGTCACTCTCGACATTACGTCATACGAAAAGGGTAGGCCGTTAGAGGGTGGAGTGTTTACTGCAACACTTTCAATCAAACCCATAATTATCTTTAGATGAAATGTTGGGGTGTATTTTGCAGCTTCCTGGCTTTACTTCCAAACATCTCTCCCTTCGCTATACAAATAAATTCCTGTGGGAGAAATATTAAAACGTGGTGCATCCGCAGTTTTTTTTTTTGAGGATTTAGATAGAAAAGTGTTTTACAATTTGATTTTAGAATAGAAAATTTATAAAAAGCACACTTTTTTTCATTGTAAAACAGTTTCACAAAAACTTTCATCTGTCTTGAGAACCTTATCGAAAGAGTTCTTTCCGTGGCCACTTTTGAGAAGTCTTCACGTTACGTAGGATTATAATTTTTAAACAAATCATTGCCTTAAATTAAGAATCTTCTTTCGTGATTTTTTAAAAAGTACTTTCGTGTTTCAGGTAGACGTAATACAACATGGAAATTAACACAAAATTTCCATTGTTTTTCTCTATCGTGAAGCTTGTTAAGTTTATTTTACGGCATAAACATGGTCGTTGGTTTTACTCTGGTCTTTCTAAACTTTAACCCTTTCATCATATGCTATTATTACTACTCAACACGCGATTTACGGATTGAGCATGGAATTAGTAAATTAGTCATATGTTTATAGTTTACTTTGCAATATCATCAACTTCAGCTGATTTTTTCTTCCACGTGCTAGTTTTTACCCTTAATTAGTTTTATCCGGCTATCAGCAGTCCATTCTCATGATTTACTATTACTTAATAGTTCTTATTCTGTGGATTTTAGAATGAACATCGAATTAATGTTATTTTTAGTAGTTCCGTAGATAATAATTAGCGGTGTTGTTTTCTGCACGTTCTACTTTCACATACTGCTTGGGGTTAGGATCCACTTACGCACTTACATAAAAATTCGAAGCACTTCCAACTTGCTAATTAAACATCTGTGGTAACATCTGCACCGTTGTGGTTTATCAGATGGTTCTACACGTGCACATGGTATATATTTCTATCAAATGCATTTACATACATATAGAGATTTCTACGAACTTACAGAATAACACTCGAAGGGAAACTTAATAAAGAACAGATTATTCTACGTTTAGTTCCAACGACTATAACGAATGACCCCTTTGAAGTACAGACACCTTTCAGAAATACATCAGCAGAGGAAATAATAAACCTCTGCCCACAAAGCGTAACATGTTCGCAGTCAATAAAAACGTGACGAATTTACCCGTGTCCTGAGCATTTCATAACTGCTTCGCGGCCTCGACAAGAGCGGCTTTATTTGATGTGAATCGCCTTGACGTCCATATGGCACAACTTATTCTTGCACGCTATGTCTCGAGTTTTATATTAGTTCTGCAATTATTTCCGCATTATTTGTACCTTGGGAAATAGACGATGACGTTTATTCCTAGACTCCCTGCCACCTTTTGTTCCTTTCAACTAAAATGTGACACCAAAGGCAGCTGAATTCTGCTGTTTTTCGATCTGTCGATTTCTTTTGAAGTTATTCTTATTTGATCTTTTGCAAATAGTTCCATTTTATTTCGGTAACTCTGTACGCTTCAAAAGGAATTCAGCCTTAAAATAGTTTAAATAGCTTTAATCCTAGGCCAGATTCCATCTACCATTAATGGTATACAGCAATCTACGAATCTACTACACTACACAACTACACTTTAATCCTTTGCTTTCAGAAGAGTAAGCATTTTACGGTAAAAAATTGTTAATACTCATTAATGATTCTATTGGTTATCAAAGGGACTAGCCGCCAAAAATACACAAAAAAACTTCATCTTGACTAAAACATCCTGCACTTCTTCGTATTTCCCTTAAATATTCAGCAGAAAATGAAATAATTCATTAATATTTTATTTAAAACTTATCCTTTCTAAGACCTAACTACAAAATAATTAACTTACACAACAAAATTTTAAATATATAATTTCATTTATTTCTCCGAATACTTTTCCTAAAAATAATTAGACATGAAAGGAACTTGAAAATATTTTCATGGTAGGTAAACTATAATTGTGAAGTACCTACCAGAACCTGGCGGAACAAAAAATAAATCAAAAGCAACAGCCGCCTGTAATGAGCTTCGCCGCGATTTATAAACCGTATAATTCCATGTGAAGCGGAACGAACTGTTAGGTCTTAGGCGTCACTAACTCTCTAGACATATTTTCCAATAATATAAGCTTCTGAATATAGTACAACGTTTGTAACATTTAATAATAAATTAACGAGTTTGCAATTTACATTAACAACCGCTTTTGCAATGAGGTTCTACCCTACTACGGTTATATATTCAATCCTCACAGCGGTATTCGGAACAGTTAATAAGAAACTATCACAGATCTCGTTTGATGTTCGTAGTTTTATGTCCAGTGCTAACCCACGCTATCAAAATGTTGCAGTTATAAAGAAACGCCGAAATTTAAATATGCATTTCAAACTGGCGTTATGGTAATTTTTCTTTGTTATTCATTATCCGTGTCATTTGGCCATTAGGAATATATACGGTAAAATAACCGTAATTTACAACCCCACACCTCGTTAAGATCGGTTGGATTCCCTTTAACTTTTTAAGTGAGTACTACCTACCTACAGTTTGCACGAGACGCCAATTTATGAAAAGAGTCAACTGCACATTTTAGCTATATGTAATTAGATTTCGCAGGTTTTATTTTGAAGGTTAGTTTCTCGTTTTCTATTGACGAGTTCAATTTCTTGATGTCTCATTTTGACAGTCAACCCTTTATATCTGCTGCCGATTAGTAACTATTCTTTAGTTTACTAACAAACAGAAATCGAATGAGGAGCACAACAGAAACAATGAAGACAAGCAGGTCAGATCAATACCAATACGGAAAAGGAAAGATGATGCCACAGCTGATTGAAGAAGCATGGTTTAAAGTATCCCCAAATCAAATGTAAGGCGTGGACAGCCATAGTCCTAAGTATTTTTTTTATTCCGACAGTTGTTTTTGGACATTCCAAGGTGTTGACTATTACCATTTAATGGAAGTCTACCATATCGAATTAAAAGCTTTAAGAAGATGATGTAAAATGATCACGACAAATATATGTACTACAAGCTAAGATATACGTAATGGCTGTCGATACTCCTCAACATTGTATTTTTACGTGGTCGTAATCAATTATGGGACTCGATAATGAGTTCGCAATCATAAACCGTTAGTAAGACTATAAACTAATTAATTAAAGTTTATGATACCGATATATTGCCCACCTTATTAATACGTCCAAACTATCAAACTGCTGAATTCCGCGTTTTGCTGAAGTTAACTAATGGAACTTGTGGGTAACAACTAACAAACTATGTTCTCGTATTTCAGGAGAAAGAAACAATGAAGCCCCACAAATGCGTAGGACAATATTGCCAAACAAATGCGGTAAACTGTTCTCAGAACGGACAGCGAGGTTGAGGACCGTGCGTGCTGTGTCGGCTAAGATGACAAGCCTTGTGACCTCAGATGCAAGAAAAGCCGACAGACAACGTTGCCACATCAGTGATGACTTCGCACCATTAATTTAACATTCAGTGAAAACCGGCCACATGTGCGAGCTTTCGTGTTTACTACTTACTATGCAAATGAAAAAATAAAAAGGTTCGTGCTCATAATGCGGTTCATGAATACTGTTTTTCATATAAGCTTATAACTTCTACGTAAATGTATTTCCCTCTGTTTATAAACTGAATAGACAACCACTTATTATATCATCAAATTATGCCAATTTTACCAAAAAAACGTCAAAGATTCAGAGTTAAGCTATTCTTCTGCAAATAGCACAAACCTAAGGCCAAACTGGAAATAGCGTCAAGGAAGACGAGTCGATTTAAAACTATAAATTCAACAGCTGTTAAAATACAAGAAAAGAACAGAGGTTTATAATTACGTAGATGCGCCCACCTAATTTCTCTCATATCTTTTAAACAAAGGAACTATCACTACGTTACACAATCATAAAACAATCAACAAATTTCAATTACCTGTTTTAAAACAGTTCTTAGAAAACTCTAAGCTGTACCTATGAATAACGAAGCCATAGAATTCAGATAACAAGCACAACATAAAAGACATAACAAAGTGAAGTAATCGAACAATTAAAGAGATAGCAACCAATGTTACGATGTAGGAAACTCCGTTTTGGTGAAGAAATGTTATAACTGATTTTCGAATCTTCGTCAAAATTTAATAAGATCTTATCTTCTTTGATCCCATGCCATTTTCCTTGTTCTAGATTATTTCTAATATATTATATACTTGCATTATGGTAATTTATATATCCAACGCCAAGGAGGAGGTTATCCTTGGAAAATATGGTAACCTCGAGCATTTGATAGTACGTAAACTTTTCACGAACTTCTTAAGAAACCATTATCTTTCCCTTACTATGTTATTTTGAATAAATGCATTTCTTAGATACAATCTATATTAATCTACGGATTATGTAATACTTTATCACGAGAATTCTAGAAGTCCAGGAGATTGCTCGAGAATACGAGAAATTTTTGGAAAATTTAGGAAATCCTGTATTTTCTCTTTTGTTATATTACTGCAAACAGACACTTCTATTATGTGCAATCGACATGGTAATTTAATTGTCTGGGTTGCAATTGTTTCAAATTAAGGAAAATGATCGAAGAAATGTAATTGGCGAATTTTATCAAAAACACATTAGAAACGGCAAGAGCTACACTGCGAAGCATATGTTACAAGTATGGGCATTGCACGAAGAACTACTTATGACATTGTTAAAAGTATTGAAGAAGGCAAGAGTTTAGAAATATCAAAAGGAAATGGAAGAATAGCTCGTAAAATGACAGAAGCTAAACCAAAGAAACTTGAGGGCGAAGCTGTGGGCAAAATTGGCTAATCCTATAGAAAACTCAGGAAAAGATACAAAGTATCGCCTGAGTACATCAGGAAAATATTTAGAAAACATAACGTTACAGTAAGAAAGAGGAAATCTGCTCCGAAGTATTCCCAAAAGCAGATGGAAAAATCAAAAATCATTGTTACAAAAACCGAGCAATGGTCCTTTTAAACTTCCAAATCCAAACCAACTACTATCGGTAATCATGGACGACGAATCATATTTTATATTGGATGGGACCAATTGCGCACGAAACAACACTTATTTACTTATTACTATAAAGAAGGAGTAGGCCCCTCTACACTGTAAGGTATAAGAGGGAAGAGGATAAGTAAATAAGAAGGAGTAGCGATTAACCGATTAACCCTGAAGAGACATTCAAAACGCATACAGTTTCTTGTGTGGAGGCAATAAACGGGGTAAGTCCTCTGCTTTTATCGCACCATCGAGAATGTATTCGAAAACAACTACTCCCATGCATCAAAAAATACCATGATGATGGACAGTATATTTTCTGGTCAGACATGGCCAGTTGCCATGTCTGACCACAATGGCAAGAACATACTATGCCCGAAGCACGATCCACGTTTATGAACAATTTAAAATGCGATATATTTAAAACCTTCCGTGACTAACATGCGGTCTAGGAGACCGACACCTACGAATTTTATCAATTTTTTCTGAACCGTACAGGATGCAGTTTCGCCATAATCAGTACCTTCCTGCCTCTTGAGTCTGTATGTAGTGTCAAACAGGGCGTTGTTGATTTGCAATATTTTTGGAGTTATAAATAGATTCGGTGTCAGAGACCGTTGTTAGTTGTAGTGTAACTGCTGATCCAAGTGAAAAAGTAAGTTGAAGGTTTACTTTTTAACATAATTAATACACTTTTCAATAATTTTTCAAATGATTTTTTTGAAAAATGGCTAGGTGGAATTATGAAGAAGAACAGATACGGCTCTAATTTGACCATTTTTTTGAGTCGGTGTCTGAGACCGATGTTAGTCTGCGAGTCTCGTCAAATCATGTTAGTTGTGGAAGGTTAAACGAAACGAAAAAGTTACAGATGTACCACAATTGCGACCCACTGAGAGGTTTTGGTATCAACTATTAATTATTAAGCAAAAGTTATATCAAAATGCTTAGGAGGCAAAACACATCTACGACTGGGGGCAGAATCAGACGAAAACTTCACCAATTTAAATCTGATTACCTTCAAAATTTAATGGTTCGGATTTTAACAACAGTGAGGCAGGCTGCTGATAACGGACCTGATTTTGTTATTTCACATTAAATTCAATATCACGTTATTAATTTTTATTTATTATTGTTTCATTTTGCCCAACTAAAAGTTGTGCGGATTTTTCAGACACGCCCGTATGTTAAAGCATAAACACCCAAAGAATGTAGCTGTCCCGGCAAGCCCTTCGGAGACGAAAATCTGATTGCATCTATGTTTGTAAATTCTGTAAATTCTCAAGAAGGTTGAGTTTTTGTTTAACGCCAACATTACTTATCGACCAACAAAAACTAGCTAAACTTAAGCACGGAAAAAAACACACGAACCACCACCGCCTGCCTAAAACGATCTAATTAAAACTATCCTTGAGGTGTAACATAATAAAAACTCACAGCATATAACAGACATTACTCTAAATCTTACGGAATCCTTCAGCGCCTTCAAAGATTCAACCCCCAGATAAGCGTTTTACACCAAAGGACGAGTGAAAACGTTCATTTAAAAGCTTGGTCCCCATTTCGCTTTTGATCCCGACAGTGAATTGAGATGTAAATAGTGACCAACTTTCCCCCATTTAACCAACTCACCCACGCTTATAAATAGTTAAGATAATTACGGTTGATATCCAGGTATGCGCATCTACACAATTCAAGCAATGCAATTCGTCACGCCTACATTACAAAGAATAATAGATTGCAAAATGTTTCAGGGCGAATTTATCTAAAATGTTATAATGTTGGTACATTATGTTACTTTGGTATTTTCTCTCTACTGATGTATGTATGTACATGCATAAAAGTTATAGGATACTGATTCTAAATTTACTCACGTGTATTTCTACACATACAGTATAAATAGAACTTGAAACTGTAGGTGTTCCACTTTAAAAGTGTCTTTTTATATTTTTGCTTTTATAGTATGTTAATGTGCTAACCATTCGGGTCCAATACATCGTTTTAAAATGTATATATTATTTTCCTTCGATAGGGTGACCATGACACAGCATCTCAAAAAACTCATTAAAATCAGATTGTCCTAAACTGTCCTGGATCATCCCAGTTCTGTCCTTAGATATTTCCTAACTGTCCTACTGAAGACGCATGTGAACGTCAAAAGCATGCATGATGCTCGCATCACGCAAATGACTTTTCGCATCCGCACACCAAAAATACATGGATCATGCAGGCGATTTGAATTTTGGGTTTATCTACCGTACTATTATTTAGTTTGCAATATGTCGTCCTCTGATGATGACATTATTATGCTTGCTGCCGTTCATAAGAAGGAACGCGTAAAACGGCATTGGTGGGTTCATCCACTAAATCAACGAATTTATTAGGGATGTAAGGGGTACACTTTTTTGTAAAGGCCGGGTACCGGCCTATAAAAATCGCCAGTTGGCCAGGTACCGGGTACCCGGCCGCCGAGTACTGTAATTTTGCCGGATGTAAATGGGATGAAGGGGTTTCCCCGGTAAGTATTTGGTAGAGTATTCCCTTGAAATATCAGGGGTATCCCCTGAATTATTAATTGAAGGGAAATTCCCAGTAGTCTGAATGAAAGCATTTTATTTTATGCATCAGCTAATCATTCACTTGTGCCCCTTGTTAGTGTGTGGTTAGTTGACGTTCTAGAACTCACAAAAATGAGTGTGAAAGGCAAAAGTGAATTTTGGAATTACTTTGAGCTGAGTGAAGAAGACCAATCGCAAGCAATATGCTCGATATGCAAAACATCAATATCCCGAGGAATAGGAAAAGCAAGCTACACATCTTCCATGTTAAAGCATTTAAAGTTCAAACACAAGGAAGAACATGATGTATATAGTTGCAAAACGCTCTGAAGCTCCAGTAAACAAAGGCAGAAAGGAAAACCGACAGCAAACCATCACTCAGATGATAAATTTTAAAAAGAAATGGGACATAAATGACAAGCGATCTGTGGAATTACACAAAGCAATCGGGGAAACGATTGCGTTGGACAATCAACCGTACTCTGTCGTATCTGATACAGGTATGTAATAGCTATAACTAACTTATTATTGACTAATGCTGTAAAATGCCTGCAAATTTATCAGCATGAGTAAATTCTTTTAAGAAATAGGCTTACTATTTACTGGGTTACAGCAATCCATGGGGCTAGATTTATTATTTTTTTAATAGATAAATTTATTTGGTTTAATTCTTTTGGATTATCAATTCTTATGAGCAATTACAATTCTGAGAAGCAATTGCAATTCTGAAAAGCAATTACAAATTTCATAATTTCAGCTACAAGAAAAATACATTTAATCCTTCTTTCGGGATTCAAGAGAGTTTTGGAAATCACTCAGCCCCGTTACAATATTCCCAGTCGCGTATATTTCTCTCAAACAGTTATACCAGATTTATATTCACGCTGTAAAAACGCAGTTTTAGAGCAAATATCTCAAGCTGATCATATTTTATTTACCTCGAGTTTGTGGACATCTGATGTTAGCAATGACAGTTTTATCAGTTGTACGACACATTGGATCAATAACAATTTTGAAATGAAAAATGCTGTACTAAATGATAAAAATTTTCCCGGTAGTCACCCGGCTGAACGTATTACAAATATATTGCAAAGTATTATTATGGACGAGTGGGGTATTAGTAATAATAAGATTTATTTACTTCTTAGAGACAGCCGAGCAAATATTAAAAAGGCCTGAAAAGATATGAGAATTGACAACGAATCTTGTTTCATTCACACTTTGTAGCTCGTAATTTTGGATGCCATTCGAAAAGAAAGAACAATCGGTGACCTGATAAGTGCAGGCAGAAGAATTGTAATCATTCATTTCCATCTCGTGAAAAATTGGAACTAATACAAAAAAAAATGAATTGAATATGCCAGTGAAAATGCTAATTCAAAACATACAGACACGAAGGATTTCAAGTTACTATATGCTTGAACGATTATTAGAACAGAAACGCCCTAGAAGTATTTTTGCTGCTGAAAATGTTTCGATTGGTTCTTTATCTCAAAAACAATGGTTATTAATGGAAAGCTGCATAGAGTTGCTACAACAGTTTGCGGAAATTACAAAAGAATTTAGTTCATCCACAGCAGTAATACCTGAAGTTATACAAACCCTGGCAGCTCTTAACAGGTATCTGTTGAAAAATAATGCTTTTGGCTTAGGCACATTGAAAGATAGTCTAATTGCTAATTTAAGAACACGACTTGCGTACATAGAACACAATCCACATTATTCGGTTGCGACATTCCTGGATCCTAAATTTAAAATGTTTTTTTTTACTGGCATAAACAGTAAAACGTTGAAGCAGAAAATAATAGATGAAGTGCTTCTTCATATTGCTGGAAATACAGAAAACTCCCAAACAAGCTCTCGGCAAGGGATGGAAATCGAACCAGCCTCGCGAAGCTGCCCCATCTTGTAGCTGCCTCATCTTGTAGCTGCCTCGAGCCTTTAAAAAGGGTGAACGAGGCAAGCTCGCGAAGCAGCGCGAGCCGCCAGTTTTGAAGTGCAGCAGTGCGAGGCAACAAGCATGGCACCATCCACTACTGCTGTTGCAGCATTCTTCTTTAAGGCGGCATTACACGGCGTGTGGAGCGACGCGCCTGGCGTGTGACTTGACACTCCACGCGCCGTGAGAATGGGCCGGCGCGACGAACTTGATGCGGCGTGCCGATTCCCGTCGATTGGCGGTAAAATCCGCACACTTCAAAGAAAACGCGCCACGCGCGGCGTGGGGCGACTCGGGTACACAGTCACACGGCGCGAGATCTTCTAAATTCAGTGGTCATTTAGCTTTTCAATTGGCAACATGTCGTGGTCAAAGGATTTAATAGCTGAATTTTTAACATTGTACGAACAAGAACCAATGATCTGGAACCCTAAGCATGAGGGCCACAAAGATAAAAAAGTGCGACCCCATCCACCACCGTTTTTTTTCTCTTCTTTTGTAATAACAAATCATCGCTGTTTAAAATATAATGTAACAAGCTGCTGCGCAACCAAGCATCCGTTCTCGACGCCTGGGCATTTTCAAAAGAATTGAAAATTAAATACCGCGCGCGGCGAAACTTGTCAATCCACAAGCCGTGAGATCGCGATCGTTCCATGCGCGAATCGGCGCGTCACTCCACACGCCACACGCCAGGCGCGTCGCTCCACACGCCGTGTAATGCCGCCTTTATTCTGATACATCGAATTTTGACAGGTATCCCTAAAATACAGTTTATTTCCTTCTAGGAATCTTCTCTAATCGTATTATTGTGATAATTTTTCTGTTTTGGATCCCAGAGTGAATGATGTTCCTTGTACAGCTCAATTAGAAGTCTACACTTTTCGTTGTCCATTTCCATTTAGAGCGCGCGGCACATTTATTTTAAAAAAGTAGTACAAACAGAGCGACTATTTCCTCACGAGGCACCTGTGAGCACGACCAAAAACCGACTGGCGTTGGCTCACCCCGAGGTCGCCTCACTATGAGGCAGCCTCAGGCTGGTATCCATTTTGCGAGGCATTCCTCGTGAGGCCGCCGCGCAAAGTGCGTACATAGCCTTATAGATTCAGATGATGAACAATTGGCATCATTAGTACTTTCTGTTGCAAGTAGGAAGTTATTAGTTTGTTTATTAATTTTAACGGAAGTCCAGTGTAACAAGCACCCTCCACTTCGCAGCGTAAATTAAGCGGATTCTTGTTTGGTATTATTAACAACAACGCCAATTCATCAATAAAGCAAGTATATTAACACAACAACAAAATACATATTAGAAGTAGTGGGTCCTTCCCGGGAGCGAAATCCCGGGAAATTGGTGGCTTTCTATAATCCCGATTCCCGGGATTCACGCTTTAAAACGCGTTTTTTCGATTTCTGGCACAATCGTCACAAAAAAACACGTTGGTCTACCTGATCATTCTGATGATGTTCCATGTTTTTAAAAAAAATATTTTAAAAATCAACAAGACGTATAAATTAACTATTTATTTCCTGTTTTTTTAATTGATTAAAAACTGAATTTATTTTTGTTTAATGTTTTCTTTAAAAAAATGATGTTTTTTGTTTCTTAATTTTTTAAATAATGAAATAATAAATATATTTTCGTTTTTTTCTAAGTTTTTTATTTTTTTTTCACTAAAAATAATTAAATCCCGGGATTTTACGAACTTTCAATCCCGAATCCCGGGATTGAAAAAATCTTGGGGAACGGCACCCACTAATTAGAAGGTAGGTTTACGTAACCACCGTGTTACTTACAAAGGGACATAATGGTAGCGTCGGCACTTCTTGTGCTGGTTTCGGTCTTAAGTTCCGAATTTGAATCCCATTTTGAGTTTTGTTACTTTGCTTTCATACCAATTTTTGTGAAGGGAAAACACAAGTAATTTCAACTTTTACTAACTAAGATATATTTCCAGTCATTACTTGTATTTTCCATTCATTTGTTAGTCTTTTACCTAACAGGTTTTATAACCAAATCTAAACAGCAACAAACTATTAATCTAACAAGTATTTCCTTCCAATAATTACTTATTTCCCTATAACCATAAGTATATTAAAATTAATAAACAAACGAATAACTTCCTACTTGCAACACTTGTAAAAAACCAAAACATTCATTCTGCGAGATAACTTCTCCACAACCTGTTGCAAGTACTAGTACTTCCACCACTACGAATGAGAAAGTTCAGCTTGAAATGGATTCATATTTGTCATCTAGTATTGTAGATAGGAAACAGTCGCCGCTTGAATGGTGGAAAATAAATAGTGCTGTTTTTCCTTTGCAATGGTCTGTTGCAAAACAGTATCTGTGTGCACCAGCAACGTTGGTTTTTAGTGAAAGACTATTTTCTGCAGCAGGAAATGTGTTCGAAAAGAAGAGAAACAGGTTACAGGTTGCTAGCAGATAATGTCGAGAAACTGATTTTCTTACATGATAACATGCCCCTTGTTAATTTTAAGTATTGATCTACTTTACTTTATTATTTTCAGTTTTTGTTATCAATAACTTTTACCGACTTATGTAGTATTTTTAGAACATTGTATAATTGAAAAAATCATTTTCAAATTAGGTATATGTTTTATAATTTATAGTAGATAAATTAAAATTGTATACCGGGTACTGGCCGGGTACCCGTTACATCCCTAGAATTTGTCATGTGGTTCCTATAACATAATGAAGGATAGCTCTCTATCACTTGCACAAAATTGATGTTAAATTGCTGGTCGTTCTTCATTGTAAATGTTATTGACACAACAGACAACACAACACAAAAATACGTACTACTGCACATTGTTTGCAGCAAAAGCCGAGCACGTCCAGCTTGATAAGGCATGCCCGACGCATGCATCACGCACCTAATCAATCATGCGTCATGTCATCAGTTTGCGGTACTCGATTAAAAATAATGTGTTCGAATCTTTTGCACAGATTGATGCATGCATATTTTGAATTTTGCCTCTTCAGTGTGCGGCCGGCTTAGAATGCCCTGAACCAACTCAGGTTGAGAATATCCCAGATTGCCTTAAACATCTCTAATGATGACTCTAGATTGCCCTATTGCGGCCCAACAGACTGTTTCAATGACCGGCCCCTCGCTTATCCTGTTGATTATTTATCGCCGATTTATTTTGTGTTCCGCTGTATGTAAAATGAGAAAAGCACATATGAATATTTCAGCAGAAACAATTCAATACTTCTAACGTTATTGTAATAAAATTCTTATGTTAAGCAAAAGGCAGTTTTGGCCAAAATTTCATGTTGTACTAAACGGTACAATCAGAAACGATAGACGAAGCGGTTTCACACTCCTAAGTTTTTTTTTCTGATTATGTAATTTCTTCAGACATTTCGTATTCGCTGTTTTACATGATTCTAGTTAGGGCGAAGACGAAGAAGAAGGCGAGACAACGAAGGGGAATAAGATGAATAACAACAAGAAAAAACATTCCTTTATTGTTCAACAAATGTAAAATGTATATTGGAATATGTTCTGTGTGACTGTTAATTAAAATGCAGAATCCAAATAGTAAAAAAAGTTAAAAACAATAAAAACTACACGAAAAATTGACTACAAACAATTATATAAACATATGTATATAAACTCCTGGACAAAATTAACGCACCACTTTATTAAACGTACTTAATTTCAATATAGAAATTAAAATCAAACCAAAACTACGCTAAAACTCATAAATTAGACTAGTGTTATAACATGACCTCAATTCCAAACATTTTTGACTTCAAATCTTTGTTTTTTGACTTCAAATCTTTTTTTTGCTACAAATCACTCAAATTGTGAGAACGGAAAAATTCGTAAAAACTGAAATTTGAGTATTCAACGCGGTGTTAATACCGCGTATGACCTCCTTCTGCTTCTAATTACTGCCTCCATACGCCTTGGCATGCTGGAGATTAAATTTTCAATCAAACCCTGAGGAACATTCTCCCATTCTTCAAGCGTTGCATTTACCAGTTGGTCATGATTGATAGGTGCAGGTGTACGACTTCGAACATTTCTTTTTAGGGCGTCCCATAAATGTTCAATAGGATTTAAGTCAGGACTGTTCGCTGGCCATTCCATGAACGGGATATTAACAGCATTCAAGTAGTCAAGAACCTGTGCAGCTACGTGGGGTCGAGCATTATCTTGCATAAACAGAAAATCAGGTCCGATAAAGGGAGCAAATGGCATTACATTATCAACTACGATGTGTTGCAGATAATGATCTGCATTCATAGACCTCACACGTATAGGGACTAACTCTGTGGGACCGTTGAAGCAAATCCCTCCCCAGAACATTACCGAGCCGCCACCAAAAGGAATTTTTTGAGAGACATTGCGACTCGAAAATCTTTCTCCAGGTCTTCGCCAGACACGTTCACGTCCATCATTAGATTTTAGGCTCACTCTGGTTTCATCGGTGAATAAAGCCTTCTTCCAATCATCAAGAGTCCAATATTGGTGATTTCGGGCAAATCGCAGTCTTCGAACTTTGTGTTCCGTAGTTAGGAATGGTTTTTTTGTCGACCTTCTGCTAGTCAATCCAGCTTCCTTTAAACGTCTTCTGACAGTTCGAGACGATATTCGAACATTGCGAACAGTTCTAAGCTCATTTTGTAGCTCAGTGCTAGTGCTTTTCCTGTTTCTCAGAGCGCAATGTCTAATAAACCGCTCATCCCTTGGAATAGTACACCGCTTTCGACCTTGCCCTCGTCTTCGTGAGTGAGATCCACTCTCGTTAAAGCGGCTTACCATGCGACTAACGCTGGAATGATGTCTTCCTAGCCGATTAGCAATCTGACGCATTGAGTATCCCTCGCCCAAAAGAGTTACCGCTTGTACCGATTCTTCCACTGATAGGTTTCTGGCTCGATTCATTTTTGTAGTCTAGGACAGTGTTTCTCAAACTTTTTTTCGCGTGGAACACTTTTTTGTAAATGTAAGTTGTGTGGAACCCGACCCGATGCATTCCAGAATCTGACGTCACGACCGTACATTAGTCCGGAAGATTTCGTTACAATACTGTAACAAAAAATATTGTTTTGTATTTTGCGGGACTTTGAGCGGAACCCTTAGCAAGTGCTGATGGAACCCTAGGGTTCCGCGGAACACACTTTCAGAAACACTGGTCTAGGATATTCATAAATGATGAATTGATAACAAAAATCATGATAACTAAAGTTAACTTACGTTGAAAAGAAGATTTCGAATCGAATTACGAAAAGTTCCCAAGTCAAGAATCACATAAAATGAAAATTGCAAATTCTAAACAAAACAAACTATGACAACAGAGATAAAAATGACATCGGAGGTCCACAGCTTACTTGTAAAAAAATTAGTAAGTCAAAAATCCTTCTAATCTAGGAGTTATTTGAAAAAAATGAAGTGGTGCGTTAATTTTGTCCAGGAGTTTATGTTATATGTATATACCTAACTGCGTACTCGCGGCGTAAAATTTGAATTATGTCAACAACGTGTAGAATTTCGACCTTTGGCGGTCGTAAAAAAACAAAAGTATATAAGCTCGACCTAAACGGCGTCATAGAACATTATTTAAAATTTATGTAACAACTCGCCTGCCCTACATTAATGATTATGTCTAACAATTCTAACATAGTATCGTGCATAATCTATAGTTGCACTGGATGAAATTTGGGCAACTGTTAACCAGCACACGCCTGATTGCGCCTGACACGCCGAAATGTGGCAACATAAATCTTAAAAAAAAAACTGGCGCTTATTCGAGGAGTTTAAATTTTGACGAAAAAAGAAATTAATACAGTAGCTAACTTCGTCTTAATTAAAAGTGAACATATCCTGTTTTTCTTACCTTTTGCTTTTATAGCGACACGCTTTCACCTCTTTAAATACAACATAAACTTTTTATTTTTATTAGTAGCAAACTAGCCAGCCGTCTGATTTTAACTGATGTTTTTAAAAACATGTTAGGCAAACTTTCCTTTAAATTTTAACTAATTCAACTTTGAAATTACATAAAATTTGCTAAAGCACCATTTAAAATTGTTTGTAATTTTATCTGAAGCTAAACATTAAAAGAGAAGTTAATCGCCAGTAAAACTTATTGTTTTGACGTTATGAAAACTGAAATCAGTGGGTGTTTTTTGAACACGCAAATAAATAAGATACGACATTTTTATGAATAAATTATCAAGTATTTGATGAGATAGCACTCGCATGGGGTAATACGTTTAAACAATTCCAATAATCCAAACAGGCTCTTCCATAGCTCAGTTGGTGAACATCAAAGATATATTTTAGTAAGAACTTTAAGTGGATGGTCTTTATTAATTTATTTAGGTTGAATATGTTCACAACAGAAACAGCTGAACAATAATTGATCGAATGTATTTTTGACTGCAGTCCAATTGATTATTTGTTACTAAACTATAGGAGACTACTCAAACTTTAGGACCAGGGCCGGTCCGAAGGGCAGGCCAGCCAGGCAGTGGCCTGGGGCGCAAAGTCCTGGGGGCGCCAAAATCACAAAACAAATCGTTTAAAGTTTCCAATCATTTCCGAAAATTTGAAAACGCCTGCTGTCATATGGCAAAAAACGCAATTTAATTACTACATAATATAATTTTAAAACCAAAAAGTCTAAAAATTTTCCATTCTCCATTATTACATTTACCACACCACCGTAATATATTCTGATATGCACGTAAATAATGAAATAAAACCCTGTCGCCTGCCGGGCCGGCACGCCACTGCCGTTAGGTGTCAAAGTGTTAATATTTACTTTTTCCAATTCCTACACATAAAGTGGCATTTTAATGTGTCAAACCTAGTTATCAAAACAACATTTTAACGTGAAGGGTGGATAAAGTTTTGCTATAAACATTTTATTCACACTTTCCTTGACGACACTGTTGCTATAAACATTTTATTCACACTTTCCTTGGCGGCACTGTTGCTGTAAACATTTTTTTTATTCTACACATAAAGTGATATTGCAATGTGTCAAATCTAGTTATCAAAGCAACATTTTAACGTGAAGGGTGGATAAAGTGTTGCTATAAACATTTTATCCACGCTTTCCTTGACGACACTGCTGCTATAAACATTTTTTCCAATTCCTACACATAAAGTGGCATTTTAATGCGTCAAATATAGTTATCAAAGCAACATTTTAACGTGAAGGGTGGATAAAGTGTTGCTATAAACATTTTGTCCACACTTTCCTTGACGACACTGTTGCTATAAACATTTTATTCACTCTTTCCTTTCCAATTTCTCTTTATTCACTTGTAAATAAATAGCTATTATTCACACTTTCCTTGACAACGTGAATAAACTACGTATTTTAGAATAAAAATTATGGTGCTTTTAAATTTCGGTTGCTAGGTATTGTTTAAAAACTACTGTAGTATTAATATTTATGTAGCTAAATAAGCAATAAATTGATAATTAACTGTTTTTTAGAAATTTTACTGTAGCAATTGGAAAAAATTTTGTATGCTACACTTGAATAAAGACATTTTATCCACTCATGGAAATTAGCTCACTCGGCTTCGCCTCGTGGGCTAAACTTTTCCTTTCGTGGATAAAATTTCTCTTTATTCACTTGTACCATAAATAGCTATCTTTATTATTTTATAATATAATTATATTTATTATTTTTTTTTCATTAGGTATATGATGCCTGATTGTTATTTTCCAACAGCGATGCAAAGGGAAGCGATAAAAATAAACATTTTTTGATCTTGTTTTTTTGATCATTGCTATCATTAGGCTTCTTATCCTATCGATATTTTGCCGTCTATTCTATAAATCCAACCAATGTTAAAACGGAGGGAGGGGCGCCAAATATCACTACAGCCTGGGGCGCCCAATTTTATTGGGCCGGCCCTGTTTAGGACTAGGAATTATTTCTTTAATGATATGTGAAACCCAACTAAATTTTCAGGTCTTTAGGCATAGGCTGGCTTGTGCTTATTGAATTCGAGTGCGCAAGGCATACGGGCGGGTAAGCTCACGGGCGACTGTTTACCTCACATAAAAAATTAAAGAATAAGAAAAACTTCTCAGTATGAGGAACAGCCTTCATATATTAAAGACAGATTGGGATTTGGGATTATGATACTTTACATAATAGAATAGTAGCATTAAATAATTATTTAGCACGAAAAGAAGACAAATTTTAACAACGTTCTTTTGTTTCAATGTCCTATACATAAAAAGGGGGTCGAATAAGGCCTACTGTTGGAACTTCAAAATAAACATATTTATTTTCCAGGTTTCATATCTTTGTAACACGAAATCTACATTGTTTCTAACTTGTAGAGAATGCAACAACAAGGAGAGTATTTGTATTTATATATGTATATGAAAGCGATTGTGACATTACTTTGGTTTGGGTGCTTTAGATATAGAATATATCCCGTTATATATCTCATCTCATCAACGTCAGCTTATCCTTGGGGTCTATCTTGGATTAAGCCAAACCCTCTATATAGGCTACCATCCATGTAATAGGATTTTAAAGAGATTTGGAATTAGATCTGATGATGGGGCAAATAATTTTCAGTTGTAGATAAGTGTGTTATTTTTATTTAGTTATTTAATTATTACTAAAACCAAACAAATCGTCGCTATTATTTTGATTTCTTCTAATTTCGAAAGCGAATACCTTAACTGAACAAGAAGTCAATCAATCCAATAGACAGCAAAACTATTTCTACATATGGGCGCACCCTTATTACTTAATGGGTAATCCACTCTTGTATTTTTTATAATTTTTTCGATACCTTGCAACTATGTATATGAGAATATATGAACAGTTACTTAATTTAGCACAAAAGCCTGACTAATTGCAGTTTATATCAAAGCCCATACTTTACCTACACTGATCCTCTATATTACTCCTTTTTTTACTCATTGATTTAATAACGCTTGCCTGAATAATCTCGATCCTGTCTGTGGATAAGTTACAAACAATTTTATCACCATGCGTTAAAAACAAATGCTGATGCTAACTGTAGTTAAAACTTTAAACGTGTGATATAAAATATAAATACCAAGTTTATTAAATGAAAATTGACCATGCTTTTACGAGGGAAATTTAAGGTAACAGTCGTAACAGATAACTTTGATTCAGTTAAAACTAAAAGCTTTTCGCCTATAATTTAAGATTAATAATTTCTTGTTATGAGTAACTACATCAACTGTAACAAACTACCCAAGTTCTTGGAATTTCCTAAAACTCGTCAAGACTTAATATATTGTGGAAAGTAGGTAAACAAAATTCCTTTCGTTTCTATCTTAAAACTGAACACGTATTAGTGTTACCAAACATAAGTTTGAAGTTTTAATTTAGAAGATTCCGAGTTAAAATGTGTTCCATTTCAATGACCGTTAAGTCTTTAGAAAAGCCCACTGAGTTTACGTTCTTCAATCTTGACAGTGATTTTGTAGACTAGCACGATAGTAATTTTTTAATTCAGTGAACACGATTCCTGAAACCGTAGCTATTTCGTTCTCGGAATAATCGTTTGACATAAAAAAAGGCAAAGAACAGGAGCTTATATAAGTTACAAAATTTCTCGCATAAATGTATATTTAATACCAGTCTGCGTATTTCAATGTTAGCAGGAAATTATTAAAGTCGGTCGCTTTTTTTGTATGGAACCGCATTTTTACAATTAGGCAAAAACTTTAGTCCTACCTGTAAATGGTTTATAACCATTGAGAAACTTTGTTCTCCACCACTTCACCAAGTTGTTCGCCATCTGAGCCGTATTGCAATTGGAACTCCAGCTGTTCATCACATGTAGTAGTATTCACAACACTTGCAATAAAACATCCCCATTAGACTCTTAAAACACACAGCACTTCCACTAAACCTTTAAGGCAAAGTCCGGCACGCATTTTTCTAAAATACATTCCGTTTTAAGTGGGATTAAATAAATTCAAATTTTGTCGATTTTTTCGCGATATTTTCAAAAAATGATGTCGCGTATAGATTTAACTGTTTCGAAAAGTTTCAACGATCACTAAAACGAAGACACTAAGGGACGTACCGCTTACGAAGTTCGTGCTCTAACCATGCATGCTACGCACTTCGTCTTCTTGCTTCACGAAACCGACTTGTATACTCTCTCCGCTAACCTATCGAACTGGGAGCCCACGGCTCGACGGCTCGACGTTAACGTGGTACGCACAACATCGCCGAACGGAGGGACCAGGTGCAACAGCCTTGCGCTATTTGAGGTGGGCACGTGGTATACAAGAACCACTTTTTAAAAACTGAACCCATATAAGTGGAACGAGACACCACTGTACTGTAGTTTAATGTTTCCAAAGTTTACTCCAAGGAAGAGCGTTTTTTGATGCTTTTCTTGTAAATTACTCCTCTTTCCTATAAGAGTGGTTTACAAACTCGCCGAGCAGCACCACCGTTCTTTGACTGAACGAGCGTAGTAGTATTGCTAATCTTGTTTTTTGTGACACTATAACGCGTAATTAAATGGTTCCACAGAACGAATCGTAAACACCGCTGAGACTTTCGGATTATTGAGCCTACATTGTAGAAATTCTTCGGTTTATTAGAATTATGCTTTTATAAAGCTTTCAGCGGCGTTTCTTAAACGGTAATTTATTTCTTGCTGCTGTTTGATTGTTTGATACTAACAAAACAAATAGTGCAAATGCTTAGTACAATTTTATTGATACGAGATTACCTACCGTAACTCACAAGACACTAGGACATGGCATTTTACATTTTACAGAACATATAAAAAGCCTTTTATTTAAAAGTTTGTGTTGGAGTCCCCGTCAAGTTCGTTATATAACTGATACGAATTGAAATGTGTCCGTAGTATTGTATGGCTTGTTCAGGTTCCATGTAAAAAAATACATTAGTTATTCTATTGGATGTATGTATGAGTCAGTATTGTAAATCGCTTTAAGGTCTAGGTCATTACAGCACTCTTTAAAATTTTTCATTCGGCTCCTTTAAAGCTCGAAATTTATTACACGTATGAAGTTGTATACTATAAAAAATACTAAAGGCTGATAGTAGTTGTTTTTCAGGTTTTCATGTTCATTATTATTATGGAAATTAGGTTGTGGCTTGTGGTATTAGAAGGTGGAAAGGTCTGACGGATGTATTTTTTTTTTCGCAATTTATGGCCGTGGTTTATAATAATTTATAAAAATGATTCCGTTTTTATGAACTGTTTCCATAACAAATAACAA
The DNA here is from genome assembly GCA_963082815.1 of Melanotus villosus. Classification (NCBI taxonomy): domain Eukaryota; kingdom Metazoa; phylum Arthropoda; class Insecta; order Coleoptera; family Elateridae; genus Melanotus; species Melanotus villosus. Next base: position 20,383,934 of record OY720427.1, read on the forward strand.
CTACATGTACATATATCTATCAGTTAACATCAAGAAAGAATATGAGCCAATATTAGGAAGAGTAGCAGGAAGTGCAAAATCTATTAGAAAGACAAAAATCTAGAAAAATTAACATTCAGACACAGGGACACACAGCACTTCCAGTGATGTGTACAGCTTTATCCTAAAAATGGGTTTATTATATAAGGTTATATAAGGTTATTTTATATTTAATATCAGTCTTTTGATATTTGAGCCTGACTTCCTACATCGTATTAAATAAGCGTAAGATATTTTAGTGTTCTTCCAAAATTCAAACTAATTTTAAAATTAAGGCATATAAACTTGTCATCAACACTTATTTTCATGGTTAGTAAATGGTCGGATGATAGAAATCAAGCATCGGTACAGTTAATTAAAAGTGAGTTGTTAACATCGACCAATTTTGAAATGAAATTTAACAAATTTATTTATTACTGTGTAAAAAATACCGACTTGTTAGTATAAATTCCAAGTGGCAAAAAGTACCTACTTGTGATTGAAAACAAGACTAATATTATGTAATAATTAATTCTGTTTAGGGTCGTTCCTGGGTTATTGGGCGCCCAAGTGCAAATATCGCCGTCTTATTAAATTAATATTATTTAATTAAGAATTTAATATGTTTAGTATTACCTATGTATATATAGTTTTAAACATTTATCAAGGGCAATATTTTTTCATTTTTGTTTTTATACAAGGAAACAAAAGTTTTGATTATACTCATTAGTCAAAATTTTACATAATATGTATAATAAACGATTTGCTGTCGCCCGTGGGTTCTGCCGCTCAAGTGCGGCCCATATTATATTTTAAGATATGGCCTTTTTTGTGTATATTTTCGAAAAAGAAAACCTCATCTTTTTTAAACAATATATTTAAGTCATATATTTTAAAACAATATCATATACAGGGAATTTTTCTTTTTAGTATACATATCCCCTATGTATACTTTTATAATAAACGCAAATAGGCAACCCACTATACACTATAAACGTCACGTCACGTGGTGCGTAAAGGTTATGTTTCATGTTTGTAAATAAAAAATAAATCAAAATTAGTGGAATATCAACATAATTTTAATTCAACGATTATTCTAAAACATAAAATATCAACAATACAAAACAGAAAGGAAAATAAAAACAGCAACAGTTAAAGACTAATTTTTTGACATTAACTTAATTTGATGATTTTTGCCACAGCATGCTAATTTTTTAACGTTTATAGTGTATAGTGGGTTGCCTATTTGCGTTTATTATAAAAGTATACATAGGGTATATGTATACTAAAAAGAAAATTTCCCTGTATGTACGTGTATACGTCTAAAGTGCTTTTCCTACATTTTAAAAACAATTTACTGGCAACTCTAAATTACATAATACATAAGTAATAAACTGAAGTGGCATAATTTCTATGTTTGTGTTATGAAAATTATTTTCCTTCGGAAGAATTCTATGAAATTCGAGAACGCGTCATTCCAAAGTTGACTTTAGCTAATTTTGATAACTTTAAAGAGGTGCATGAAATACAAAGTAATGATGACTTTGATAGCCAATCCTGAAACGATTTTCCCTCAGGTCTTTCGTGTCTTGTTATTTTGATCAGCTTAGTGCTTTCTATTGTTACTACATTGTCAATTTGCTGCCCTAGCTGTTTTGTTCCGCTTTACTTATAAAAAAGATAAAAGAAGTTCATTAAACGCAACAACTTAGGCAGTTACCTACTGATCGTTTTAGATGTAAGGTTTGACAATATCATGTTAAAGCGTGTTTCTTGGTGTTATTTACTACACTCTTCATCCTGAGAAGTACATTCAAAGCGTCCTTTCCAAAATTAAATTACATTTCAAGAAAATTTATAATTAACACTAAGTGACATAAAGAAGGCAATAGTATTAACATTTTTAAATGCGTTTCAGTTAACAAGCTGAAAGCGGCAGTAACTCAATTACGATTTCGAAATGGGAAGAATTAAACTTGCCGTTTCATTGTTCAACTTTTCCAAGTTAACGAAAGCGGCGAGATCTCATCGACGTTACACTGTGCGTAGAAAAAGGTAACGAATGGGATATTGGAGGTTGGGCTCGCGCGCTTCTCTATTATCATCTACTAAATAGCGCCAGCACCCTGCACGCCTCTGGCCTAAGTTATCTGGCGGCCGGTCTTATGTCCTCCCCCGTCCCGCCAAGTACAGCAAACGGTCATGAAATTCTCCGCCTATCTCCTTTAAATCCAGCTATCTCAGTCTTGGGTTTCCTTTGGCGGTGTCGGCGGTTGATGTTAAAGCCCAGCTAGCGAGACCCTCGGATATAAAAAGAGACGGGCTCATGTAAAGGAAGAACTGTTGGCTTCGAGAAATAGAAGAAAAAAGTTAACAGCGCGACGTTGTCATGTCAGTTACACCACGAGGTGTTTCAGTACATCTATCGTATATAATATTTTACAGTCCTCCAAGAAACGCTTCTCATAATTATCATGTTAGAGCGTAAAATTAAGGAATTTGGTGAATACACGATTTGTGTTATGTAACACTTCACTTTGACTTTAACGGGAATGCTTTATTCCGCTCTGAGTGTTTTACATATCTTAGAATTATCCATGAAATAAGATGCAGATAATCAAAGAGTTCCGATCTGAAACACCTTCAATTTATTAACTCGGACACAGACTCAAAAAGAGTATGATGGAACTAAATACCCAATTTTGAACATGTGGCGAGGACAATTGGATTTTGATATTAATAAACACATCCAGTACGTACAACTAGAATAAGTAAGCTTCTAAACGACTTCTCTTTTAGACAATACCAGGAAATGGGGAACGTCATGGCGTTTTCCCTTTCCATTTAAAATCCTTTCCTATTTGTCCACTACTATACGAACCTATGTTCTTGATAAACGAGCTTACCATACAATATGTTATATGTTTTGATAAACTTTCGGATGGAGTATTTTTTCTGTGTTGTGTTTCTTCTTCATACGGCGCGCTCCGTTGGTGAAGGGGTCAGGGGCGGTCTCAGTGGGGGGGTCACGGGGGTCATGAGCCCCCCCAAACATCTTAAAAAAAAATATTTTATTAAAAAATATCTTTATTTTTTAAATTTTATAAAAAGTTTCTTTCTACATTACAATAGGCATACAAAACTGTAGGGATCCCAGCTTCTATATAATTCATTATTATTGTTATCTGGGTTACGGTTGCTAACAAGTCTGTCAATTATCGAAAATAAAGTTAATTAGTTTTACTGTGAGTTTTTACTGTGTAACAAATCTATAAAACAACTTTTTGTGCTGCCATCTACTACTTTTCATGGTCACTGCTTACATGACATTTGACAGTTTGACACTTGACACCTGAGCCGTGGCCTAAGGCGATTAGAGTTTGTTTTATAATTTATAACAAGCAATTTGATGTTAACACAAAGCACAACCCACAACACTATTATTAAGTTTTAAATAATAAATACAAATACAAGTTTAGTTTTGGGTTTTATACATTCTTCTTTTGGAAAAACAATTTCGCCTCTTCACTTTTTCATTTTTGACCCCCCCCCCACAACATTTTTAGCTGGGACCGCCCCTGGAAGGGGTTAAGGCTACATTTGTAAATGTCTTCGAGTCGTGAACTTTGTTATATCCCTCTTAATACTAAGGGGTTACAATGTTACTACAGTCGGCTAATATAATTCTAGTATTAAGAAGTTATTAATTAACCCGATTAGTTTTAGATGGTTTCCAAAAATTAGAAAGGAGCCATTTATTTACCACTACTCTATTTAAAAAAAATTAGACGTCGGAATTAATTAAAATGTCAGATGTCTAATCATCACGCGAATGTATACATGATTTAAGCAAAAGAAACAGAAAATATAAAATCGGTATATAGTTAGCCCGAGGGACTGAAAGAATTGTTAGCTGCCTTGCTACGATCGCCGTTGCAGCTGCCGGGCGGTATCCTTTGATCTCATCCTCAAGACGTTGCCGCAAAGGTGTGGCCAGTAACCAAAAGTGAGGAGTTTTGATCATCGAAACAACAGAAGTTAACATCTTTTTATTCTGCGGCTTCGAGTAAAATTTAACACTAAACTTTGATGCTTCTCAAACTTTGATACAATAGTAAACTGTTATGTTACATTCCTCTAATTAGATTCTTATTAGAAAGAAATGAAAATTTCGAAGCCAACATTCTGTCTGGTCGAAAATCCAAACTCACGGTATTTGTTTTATAGGCTGTAGATTTTCTTTAAATTCTGTAAATGGTAACTTATGAACATAAATGCTAATACTTGTTGATTACAATCTTTAAGAATCTTCGACTTTTTAAGAGTGGGCGGTAACGGGAGGCCACCCAATGCCTTAACGTCGAAAGGGGTTTTAGAATTCCAAGAATTATGTAGATAACTTTTCTTATTTCCTAATAAAAAGATTTAGTTTCATGGTTTTTTTTATACTTTTTTAAAAATCGGAACTCGTTGTTTCGACGTTTTCCCAGCTGATGGGATATAAACGCGATGATTACCTATCTGTCGCTAAGAAAAAAATTAAGTATACAATGTGATTTTTTAAAACCTCAATTGCAGCAGGCCGTATTCTGACTTAATACAGACAGTTCTAAGGTTAATAAGACAGAATACGGCCTGCTGCAATTGAGGTTTTAAAAAATCACATTGTAAATTAACCGTTTCTATGATGCAGTTTTCAGTTACCGACGTGCTTTTATTGATATCGATAGGAAGTTACCTACTATTTTAAATACTCCAAGATGACGTCGAGTTCCTTTAAACAGAGTTGAAGGAACTTTAAACTCGTTTATCGAGTTCGCAGTGATTTAATGTTATTACATAATGCTACTACGTATACCTAAATTAAACTAGAGCAAAGTATAATTTGAGTTTGACAACCTGAAATATTTGATCTGACCCATATATCAAACACTGGAGTGGTCATACTTTTACAATAAGATAAACGATGCTGATTTTTAACTCCGTTTGGTTAAGTTCAACTCGTTCGTATATCAAATACTTTAGAATTATATTATACACATATAATATAGTGTGGTCCTTAAGTAATGAACAGCACCGCAAGAGTAGATTCTTGGGGCGAAAATATTACGATTTACCTAGGAAGTTAATATTAAAAGAGATACAGGGTGTCAAAATCAAATTTAATTTTAATTTTCTTCTGTAATTTGTAAAGGTTCTCGAAATACATAATATAAGTAACTTGATAATACTAAATAGAAAACAATAATCTGTTCTCGAGTTTAATGAAGAACCTTACACTTAATATCTTATAGAAACTTCTTTTACCTAGGTTATAGCAGATTTAATAAAAAAAAAACTAATTGCCTATATTTTTTATGCAGAAGATATACTGTTTAAATCATTAAATGTCACTAAAGGTATAATAATAGATATTTGCTGTTGAAGTAAGTGATGCGACATTTTATTGGTAATATGGACAGCGTTTAACGCAGTAGGCTTGAATTTAAAACAAAAAATTGACGCATTCTTGTCAAAAACAAGTAATGGGTCGCAGAGCAATAGTGAATCCGTGGGGTATTTTTTTTTATAAATTTTTAAGATATTAAATGTAGCACAAGTAATACTCTTTTAGGAGCTGAAAAATCTAGTTATTATCAGGATGTAATGTCCATGTGAAGACTTCCACTCCGTCAATAAATTCAAGTTGTTCTAAATTTTTTGCGACCATACAACTGCACACTATTATTCTTTTGGGAAATTTAACTTCACACTTAGTATAATCCTGATGAAGTGCTTAATTTCTTGTCTAATAACTCGTTTAAGACAGTTTCTTACACGGATCCGTTATTGCTCTGTGTCCCATTATCTGTTTTTGAAAAGAATATCCCAACACTATTGTTTTTAGCTCAAGCCTGCTGCGTTAAAAAGTATTCAAATAACGTATAAAATGTTGCATTTTTTACTGTAATAGTAAATGTCTTGGAAACGGTTAACTTTAGCGACATTAAAACAGAAGGCGATCACTTTTTTCAATTAAATCTGTCAGAACTTAAAGTATAAAAAACTTGAACCTTTTTTAAGGTACCTACTTGTGCTGTTGTGTGTAGCAAAAGTAAGATTCTTTTAGCAGTTACATTAAAATCGAGAACAAATTATTGTTCCCTGTCATCATCTCAAAAAAATTAGTTTCACCAATTTTCTTATGAACATTTCGAAAATTTTTGAATTCCAGAAGAAAATTTGACTTTGGCATTCTGTATCTCTTTCGATACTCTGGACTAAGGTAATCCTACCTAAATCGTAATAGTTTGGTTTCATAAATCCCCTGTCGGTCTGTATTGTATTACTTAAGGACTACCCTGTATATCCCTACCAGCCTTAAATTATCAATGATGGACGACTGTACAATGAAAAATAATTGAAAAATTCTGAAATTATTTTTCTGGGTACGAGTTCGGGGCACTGCTGGTACGGAGAACTCGAATAATAGTTTAAGCACTTTCATTGGATATATTTTATAGCTATCCATAAACTAGGCAAGACGAGATTATCTTTCAAGACGTGCATTGTATACCGTATATATGTGTAGGCAAATCAAAAATCAGACATCTCCAAAAATGCAAAAGGAGTAAAACATGGTTTACCATTTTTGAACAAAGGAATAAGTACGTACCACTTGACGTCATATTAACAGATGTGCAGGTTGACCTGAATTTTATAGAACAATGTTTGATTTGATTTTCGTACGCATTAGAATCATTCGAATGTGTTTAATTTTTCGATAGCTGCACCTCTGTTTCACGATAAGCATAAAGAACTACCGAAACAATTACGATATTTCTTGTGCTCTGCTAACTCTATCTCAAGAACATAATAAGTTAACACATGCAGGAGTTAGCAGAGGGAGAGAGAGACAGAATAGGTTTTATCGACCGTTATCCATTTCTAGTGATCTGTCGTGATACTGGCGCGGTAAGAGGCATCTAATAGCGGACCGGCAAGATCAAAAAGCTACTCGAACGTAGCATGTGCTGGTAAAACATTTACTTGTTTTCTTTTGTCCTTTGGGTTACATTTAGATTTAGGTATCTGATAATTTACCATGGAGAATGTAACGGAAATTATTATGACGATTAACATCAGCTCTGATGTGTTTCTTTACTTTTTTATTTTACTTTAACGTTTACACAGAAACTACTTTCCACAGTTAATTACTTTTCGGTAAACTTTTTATAATTAATTTTTAAACATTAACGATTTTAAAGAAATTAAACAAAACAATTATTAAATTAATTAAAACAAAAAATTTATGTAAATGTAGTATATAAATGTATAGAAACTATTATGTAATGTATAAATTCACTATTCACAGTTCTCTCCTCTTCTTCGATTATTGACAATTTTAGCTAAGTCTACTTTTGGGAATTAAAAATTTCCATTAAATTAAAAATGCTATAAATAAATAATGAACAACGAGTAAAGGACTCACCGATGATCTAGCGTAGTTTTCAAATTTGATCATGGCTCTGGTCTGCTTTCTGTGAATAAAATGCAAATTATTTATTACGGTTTTTAAGATATTTCTTTCTTAGACAAGTAACAAATTCAAGTAAAGTAGTATCAAATTAAGCGCATTTTTTTGTCTTTCGATTGACACCACTATCAATCCTATCAACCCAAACGGCAAGCAGCAATCTGCATATACTATACGATTTCCCATGCTATTTCCATATGTTCGCCAAACACTCGGTATAATACTTCGTGAGTAATTTATCAATTTATGATTCAAACCCCACATTTTGTCTTGATTTTATTTTCATAAACAATTTCAACTCGAACAAATACAAAAGGATTAAGTGGCGTTTGGATTTCATGAAATGAAAATCCAATTAGTATATTAGAAAAGAAAATACAAAATACGTCAGTAGCTTTCTAGTTTTAAGTAGTTCTTATCATTACTCCATAACTTTTTGGCAAATTTTCAATTAAATTCCATCAAAAATCAAAACATTTTCCATAAATCGAATCAACCCATACAGCAAGCTCAATTTATTATTTTGTGTTAAAATAATTGAATTAATAAAGAAAGAGAATCAAAAATTACAAGCAGAAGTAAAATAATTAAGAACAAAGTTGGAAAAGATTGATAAACTAGAAGATAGATTAGAGAAAATATACTGCCTTCCAAAAAAAGTGCAACACCTCGAGGCCGTTGGCCGATTTTCATAAATTTTTCACAGAACAAGTATTTCGACGATACGAACAAATGATTACAATTTCAGATATCTAGGAGCCGCTGTTTTTTTGTTTTTTACCTTGGTAACAATAAAACGAAAGAAATTGTTTTGTGTTTTTTCTGGTTGTTATTTGTACATTTTTGAAAATAAGTACGATACAGTGAACTACAAGAGTATTAAAATGCCTAGAGTTCGTCAACCTCGACAGTACCATCATTTGACTGAGTTCCAGAAGGGCCAGATTATTGGCCTAAAAAATCAAGGAAGTTCTTTTCGCGGAATTGCGAGACAAATCGGTTGTAATGCTGTGACTGTTATGCGATGGTGGCGAAGCTAGAACGAGGAGCCCAATTATCGTCGACGTCCTAGAGCCTCCACTGTACGTGAAGATCAACGTCTTCGAGTAGTGGCTGTCAGAGACCGATTTACCTCAACACGAGCAGTGGAAAACGAGTGGGTTGCAGCAATAGGACGTCCGATCTCAACAAGCATCGTCTATAGAAGAATTAGTTCTTTTGGGCTACGTTCGCCCCGTCCTCTGTTAACCTTTCCCCTCACTCCTAATCACCGGGCCCAAAGACTGGAATGGTGTAATGAACGGAGCAACTGGGCTCAAGATTGGCAACGGGTGGTCTTTAGCGACGAGTCCAGCTTTTGTCTTTGGGCTCATGATAGCCGTGGGAGGGTGAGGCGTTTTCGTTGGGAGCGGCAAAATCCCAACTTTTTCACCGAGAGACACACTGCCCGTACATCTGTGGTAATGGTTTGGGGAGCGATATGCCATGGAAGCAGGTCACCATTGGTATTCATTGAGGGCACTTTGACAGCTGCATCTTACATCGCAAGTGTGCTGGAGACCGTTTCTCTTCCATACCTTCAAGGTCTCAACGACCCTATTTTCCAGCAGGACAATGCACGTCCTCATATGGCAAGGGCTTCAATGCAGTTCCTGGAAGATGCCAACGTTGACGTACTTCCATGGTCTGCTTGCTCTGCTGATTTGTCCCCCACCGAACTTGTGTGGGATATGATGGGAAGAAAGGTGGGGCATTTGCGCTATCGCCCTAACAACTTGGAAGATCTCCGCATGGCCTTGAAAGAGGCATGATATGGCTTGTCACAAGGGGCCATCGACCACTTGATTGGAAGCATGCCTCGTGGGGTTAATGAATGCCGGGAAAATCGTGGGGGACCTACGCATTATTGATTTTTTCTTAAACTTTTAGTGTTACGGTTTTCAAAATCTAATCATTTGTTTGTATCGTTGAAACACATATTCTGTGAAAATTTGAATAAAATTGGTCAACTGCCTCAAGGTGTTGCACTTTTTTTGGAAGGCAGTATAGAAAAAAATAAGAAAAATAATAATGTAAAATGAACACGTATGACTCAGTCACGTCGAAACTGAATCCACTGCATAAAGGAATTTTAAGCGCTATAGTTGTATCGTTGATTGATCCTTCAATCAACGGTTGTATATTGGCTAGACGTACTTTAGTGAAAAATACGTCCAAATTAAAATCTATACGGAACAAAAAATATTTATTACAAATGATCTTACAGACAGAAAGAGATGGGTTCAATGTCAAATAAGAGAAATATGCGAAGCACAGGAGAAAAAGAATAAAATTGTAAAAATGGAATATCAAAAACTAATTGTAGATAGGAAAAGTTTAAGTGGAGGAAGAAAAAAAAAACTATCTAGAAGATGAGAGAGTTAACGAAATAAACGGTAGACCGGAAGAACAAAAAATACAGGCGGCAATTAGAAAGGTGGCAGGGGAGGAAAGGAACAGGGGTAGGAAGGCTGGAAAGAGATACAGGAAAATTAAGATAGATGGAAAGAATTTTATACGAAACAATGAGGAGGGAGGATGTTTGAAAAGAATCGACGATCCGGACTCAAAAAACTAGGCATGATAGTAATGGAATGGAACTACGGTACTGACGTACTTGGCAAAGAAAAAGAACACGAAAACTAATACTGAAGAGGATCTCGCAATGAAACCGGTTTTAGGTTAGGTAATAAAATAGGAAGTAAAAGCAAGATAAAAGCAATAGGGCGGATAGGGGTTATGAAAAGCTTGGCGTTGGTACATGGAACGTTAGGGGATTAAAAGACAAAATTACAACTGGTAAGCGAATGTATAAAGTCAAAGTTAAGTACCCTGACAGTTACAGAAACGGAAAAGAAGGGAAAGGGGTATTGATCTGAAAGGCGAAGCAAGAATGTGATACAGCGGAGTGGAGCACAGTGGCGTAGCCAGGATGTTTTCATGGGGGGGAGGGGAGTTAACTAAAGTGAAAATATAATATCAATATATTTTGAAGTAATATAATAACTCTATTAGAATTTGTAATAAAATAAAGGCCCTTACAGGTTCTCATGGGGGGGGGGGGGGGGTTGACTCCCCTAGCCCCTACCTGGCTACGCCACTGGTGGAGCATAACGAACATGCGAGTTCAGGTTTATTAAGGACAAAAAGTATCAAATTGGAGTTTTATTTCGGATAGAGTGATGTGTATAGAGGTATTACTTGAAGGAACACTTTATTTCATTATAGTAGCCTACGGCCCCGGCAAAAACGATAGCAATGAGAAAAAGGGCAGGTTTTGGGAGGAGTTACAGGATGTGGTAGACCTTAATGGAAGAGTAGGGACGAAGGATGAGAGATCACCAGAAATAGTAGAAAAAATTGGGGAAATAACTAGAAATTCAAACTGGAAAAAATTATAGAATGTATACTGAATAATATGGTAATATGAAATTCCTTCTTTCAGCACAAACCGATGTAAAAACGAGAAGTCTATTATAGATTATATGCTGAGAGAGAAAGAGAGCTTGACAAAAATTAGAGACATGAGAGTCAGACGAGGATACAAAATAGGCAGCAACCACTTCTTTGGTAGGAATATAAAAAAAGAAGCTGGAGAAGATGGTAAGAAGTGAAAAAGCAGGGGTCAGAATAGTCCTTAGGGTATACAAAGATTAAAAATTGAACACGTAAAAAATCAATTTCGAAGTAGAATCAGAGAAGAAATAATAAAATAGGTACTATCAAGTTTTACAAACAGAGAACATAAAGCAGCTGTGGAAATACTTTAAAGATATTTGTACTATAGCAGCCGAGGAGGTTTACGGAACAATGAAAATATCTAATACACATACGTTGTGGTCTGAACAAATTAGAGATGAAGTAAAAAACAATGAAACAATTATGGAAGAATTTCATAGGAAGCAACGATATGAACATATTCCGGCAATATAAAGAACAGCGGAATATTGTGAAGAAAGCCATGAAGAAAGCCAAAAAGGACAGTTGGAAAGACTTCGGTCGGACTACGGAAGAACTATTTTATAGAATTCTGAAAAGTTTCAGAAAGGAGCAAAATAAGAAGAAGCAGTATGTTAGGAACAAAAACGGGGATTTAGTCACAAATAGTGATGAAATAATGAAAAGCTGGTACGAGCACTTCAAGTAGGTGTTAGGGTGGTAGAAAGAGAAGAAGAGGTGATTCATAGATTATGCGAAGAAGGCGAAGCCGTGCACGAAATAAAGTATGAAGAAGTATCGCGCGCCTTGGTACAAGTTCAATATGGCAAAGCAGCTGGAGATGATGGGATAGGGGCAGAGATACTTAAAGCCTTAGAGAGGGCGGATCCAGACTGCTGTACAAAGTGATTAGAGCTGCTTGAAAGAATAAAGATATCCCACCAAATGGAAAGTAGCCGTAATCATGCGCATCTTTAAAAAAGGCGATGTCACAAAATGTTAAAATTATAGGAGAATTTCGCTATTGAGCCTTGTGAGTAAAATTTTTGAAAGATTTTTGGAGACCAGATTGAGGACAGAGCTGAAAGGAAAAATCTCGGACTTCCAACACGGCTTCAGAACGGGAAGAAGCACACAAGACCTAATTTTCTGTTTGTGAGAGCTAATAGCAAAACCCCTCGATCATAACATCGAGTTATTTGTGTGCTTTGTAGATTTGGAAAAAGTCTTCTTTACACGAAAATAATCAGACAGCATTCAAACTGCTGTTATACCTTGGAAGTGAAATAAGGTATCTATAAGATTCGACCTCCTGCAGAAATAATAAATCTAATTAAACTAAAAAATAGAATCAGGCGTAGGTGGAAAAATACACGACAACTGCATTTAAAAACGTACACAAATCAGTTAACGCACAAGATCATAATAGAACTAGAAAAATATAGATTCAGCATGTATTAACATATACGTTGAAGAACTTAGACCCAAGGACGCAATAATGTGGCAATGGCAAGCGACCAAAACATTACTGAGGCAACCGAACATAATAGGTTCCTACATATATTATATGTTAACGATGTACAATACCTCACTGACGAATAAAAAACCGAAGTGATTGCATCACATCTTGAAGGAACGGTTACTCCCAACGAAAAAATCGACAATCAGATCTAAACAAACAAGTGAAGGAATTGATTGATAATTACACCAACGAAAATCCCTTTAAATTTAAACCAACGTCACCTAAAAAAAAATCGAGAACTACATAATTAAATTGCCCACTAAAAAATCACCTGGTCCAGACTTAATAACTAATAAAGTTCTATGTTCTAAAGTAATTGTCACTAGCCTTTCTAGCAAATATTCAACGCCTGTCTTAGATTAGGGTACTTCCCTGACACATGGAAACAAGCACATATAGTACCATTTCACAAAACTGGAAAAGACAAGCATAAACCTGAGAGTTACCGACCAATAAGTATGCTTTCGACCCTCTCCAAATTACTAGAGAAAGTCATTCAAACTAGATTCAAAAAAATCTTAACTCACAAGAATATAATACCAAACTATCAATTTAGATTTAAGGAAAAGCATAGTACTACGCACTAGCTTTTAAGAATAACAGAGGTAATTGAAAGAGGCATAGAAAACAGAGAGTATACAGTTATAGCTTTCATTGATCTACAAAACGCCTTCTCGGACCAGTGTTGTTCAATTTATACGTGCATGATCTAACAACCACAGATGAATTCCATATTAGCAAGGTTCGCAGATGATACTGTCATAATAACTCACAACCATATACTGACAGACGCAATACATCACCTGCAAGAAGCATTAAATAACATAAGCAAATGGTTCAATCAGTGACGTGCAGTGAGTTTTTTACTTGGGGAAGCGCTTCTAGTTTACTGATAAGTACAAAAGGTGACAGCTTTTGATATGCACAATAGTAAAAAAATACAAACAAAAATTTGCTAACTTATAGTGATTTATTTGTAATGAAGTTCTGTTCTTCTATGCATCTGAGCAAACCTGTCAATTACATCTTCATAAAACCTTGAATTTTACGATAAGTCTTTAATGCACTCCTTTTCTATGGATAACACTGCTAAATTGGACAGTCTTTCTTCGTCTTTTGAGTTTCTGATGAAGGTCTTAATGCGCTTTAAATCAGAAAAGCTACGTTCAACCGAAGCGCTTGTTGCCGGAACTGTTAAAACTAGTTGGCACAACTTAAACATTTCACTATAATACTCTTCTAAACCAGTTTCTTAAAAAAAAAGCTGTATATTCAATGGTGTTTTTTGATTATTGACTTCTTGAGAATCATACAAAACATTTAATTATGAATGCAAAGTGACTCAGTGACAAAGAAATTGGCATAATTCAGTTTTAGGCTATTAAAAGTTTCCTTTGGAAAACGAGATTTGTTGTAGCTGGTGAAATTACTTAATTCACCAAATTTTAATTCATTAAAATTCTTAAACCTGACTCAGTTGTTGCGTAATATTTTCCAAAATTTCTAAGTATAAACGACGGTAAGAAGTTTTCGTATCACCCAAATTGTCGACCCTGATTCGTTTTCTTTGTGGTTCTATACCCAAATTTACTGTTTCGTTCCAAAAATGTTGAAATAGTTCTATTTTTTGAATTAATCGCTTCTAAAATGCATTGATATTTTGAACGCAGAAGCCAATATCATTTAATTTAGTTTGTAGAATATCAAGTAAAAGGTCGGCGTGAGGAAAAATTTCTGAAAACACATTAAGTAAAAAATTAAAATTAAAGTCACTCTCGAGTAACTGTAAGTAGCCTCTTAAAGAATTTACAGTTTCAGAATCCCACAGCTCCTTTTTATCCAAAATATCTTTAAACAGTTCTATTAAGGCCTCACGATATTGCGACACTGTTTGTACTAGTCGTCCACTGTAGCTCTACCGTGTGGGGGCAACTTTAGGAAATCTCTTTTGAACATGATATCAAAAACTTCTTTTAAAAGATTTAGAAAAAAACGTGGCCATTCCACTCAACGTCGAAAAAAATACTTTGCAATCCTTGATAAGCCCAACACTTTGTGGTAAAACTAAATTTAGTCTGTGGGCAAAACAATGAACAAAAATTGCATTTTGAAATCTGTCCTTGACTTTTGCTTGTAGACCTCCTAAGTGACCTGCCATCACAGCAGCCCCATCGTAACTTTGAGCAACAAGTTTTATATCGCATTCTAGCTCTTATCCTCAATATTCAACACAATTTTGTACATGGCTTCTGCTGTTCTGTCGGTGGGTACGTGGTAATAACCAAAAATCTTAAAAATCGTTCCTGAATAGCACCATTAGATTTTACATAGCGCACAACTACAGCTAACTGGCTGAAATTTGTTATGTCTGTTGTTTCATCTAGCACAATGGATACGAAAGCTGCATCTTTTATTTTCTGTTTGATACTGTAACCGTTTTAAAACGTTTATTTAAAACTTCGGTTCGTTGTGTGAATTATTTATTAACAAATATTAAAATTATTAAGCAACGAAGAAACACGAAATAACAACTTAACACTAAAACACAACACTAATATTAATTCTAATACAAAACACTAATATTAACCCGTAACACTAATTAATTTATTTGTACAGTTTGTTTATTTATAACTATTCACGTATATTTATATTACCTAACTTAAGGTGGTTCGGACACTGACTGGCTGAGTGTGTACGGCAGACAATAGAATAGTTAACAAAGTGTGGGAGATGGCTGTATACGGGAAAGAGAGTAGAGGTAGACTCAAGAAGACGTGGAATGACAATGTAGCAAAAGCAATTGCAAACAAGGGACTCAACTGGAGCACAGCGAAAGAAATGGCGAAAAACAGGAAGGATTAGAGAAGGCTACAAAAGGGGATTACCTGACGGAACTTTGTATGTACCTGGAAACCTGGATGAAGACTAAGGAAGAATTATCGAACGGATTTTCAGCATCTGTTAGGTAAAAATGTGGTTTATTCGAATAACTCAGTGAGTCATTATTATTCCATCTGAAAAGGTTCAGTTACAGCAAAAAAACTAATTTCAAAAACGTTAAACGCCAGTCTTTCATACTGCATACAAATTACAGTAATGCCTTATTATTTATGTAATTACGGGGATCGATAAGAAACATTATTTGTGGGTCATGGCACTCTTGATTGAAAAATAAAATTTTGAAATATTTTTTTTAGTTTTCCCAAAAATCGGGAAAGTTGAGTATTTGGATTCAGAATTTTTTCCAGAGTCCAAAAATGTACAAATATGTAGGGTATTCTTTTTAAAAATCGAAAGAGGTAATTTTCGACGAAACTGGAAGTGTTATTAAATTGCTTTATGATCCGAAAAGCCATATTCTTCCTTTGTATTCAGTCCTATTAGTTTCATTTTTCAACTACAAAACATGCTAAGAAAAAAAGAGGGGAACCTGTTTTCGTTTACACCGGCGATTAGAAGAGTCATAAACAATAAAAAAATATTAGAAAAAGAATGTCTGTTGGTAAACAATTTTTGGTTGTAATTAAAGTCATTTTGAGCAAAAATAAAAAAGACACAAATTCTTTGTAAAATTTTATTATTAATTAAAATGACAGTTAAACGATAACGAAACTACAGAATTACTCAATTATTTAAAAATAGCACTACCAACTTTTATGCTCCTCTTCAGGCATTAACGAAAATCTGCGTAGGCTTTATGCAACATTCCGAAGGTAATGTTATCAATTGCATGCTTAATCCTCACTTCTAAAACCTCAATATCATTTGGAAGAGGTTCACTATAAACTTGGAGCTTTATGTATCCTCACAAAAAAGGATCTATAATGGCCAGATCAGGCGAACGAGGCGGCCATGGATATCTACCGAATCTACCGATGTAGCATCTATCGAAATGTCTTGTTAAAAATACAATTCTTATAGAATCCCTAAAGGCAACTCTTCCAGTTCATCATAAACGAAATTATTTAACATGTCCAGATAAGCGACCTGATTCACATTGGTCTCAAAAAAAAATATGGATCGATAACTATATCGTATGTATATGATAACATACTGAACATTATTTTTTTTGAGTACTGCCTGTTAATGTTAACTAGAAAGTTAGGGTTGGTATAACTACTTCTTCTTTAAGTGCCATCTTCATTACTGAAGGTTGGCTACAAACTCTTCTCTGTTTTGTGCGATCCTGAGAAGAGAGTGCGTTGCTAAGCCGGTCCATTCCCTGGAATTTTTGAGTCAGGAACATTTTCTTCTTCTGGGACCTCTTCGTCCCTCGATCTTTCCTTCTATAATCAATCTGAGAAAGGCATACTGTGAATATGTTCGAGATAGCTGGTTTTGCATCTCTTGATGATACCTATTTCCATCCTTCTCAGAATGCTTTCGTTAGTTATACGTTCAGTCCATGACACTTTCAAAAGTCTTCGGAAAATCTATATGTCAAATGTTCCCAAACGTCTCATGGAACGTACCCCATTGTCCAGACTTCTGCTTCATATAATAGGGTTGAATAAATGTACGTCTTCACAAAATGGTATCTAATATCTAGTGATAACGTAGAGTTCGTCAGCAAGTTCTTCGTCTTAAGAAAGTTTGCTCTGGCGATCTCTATACGGGCACGAATTTTGACTTCTGATTCAAGATCATTTGTTATCCAAGTCCCAGATACCAGAATTGAGGTTGCTAAGCTATAACTATAGTGATGATTACTTTGAGAGAATACTATTCCGATAGTTTAAAATGTGCTTTAGTCGGAAAGAAATGGTATTTTTATGAAATGTTTTATCTTGACCAATTTTGGTTCACATCCAGAGGCAAACATCAAGACTTTTCGTATCGTCATCAAGTCTAATTTGTGTCTAAATCTTGCTTTGATGCCCTAATTTTAGTTTTCTTTTTGAAATTCTTCTTCTAAGGTGACCTACTTAAGCCTAGTTTTACCTCTTGTTTTTTAAGAGATGATTTAGGATTGCTAGCACTTCGGCGACCGTCGCGGCTTCCTGATTTGGTAGTGCATATGCTTCCGTCCATTTGGTGAAATAATCTATTGCTACCAGGATATACTTATTTCCCGTATCAGTCTCGGGAAACGGTCCAGCAATGTCTATGGCCACTCTCTCTAAGGGATTCCCCACGTTGTACTGTCTCATGGGTGCCCTTCTTTTTCCTAGCGGCCTATTACCTGCGGCACACAGCTCGCACTTGCGACACCATCCTTTAACGTCTTCTTTGCAGTTAACCCAATAGAATCTTTCTCTAACTTTCTCGAGAGTCTTTTTCACACCATAATGTCCTCCTGAGATGCCATCGTGAATATGTCTAAGCACTTCGGACACTCGGCTTCTCGGCACTACGAGCTGAAGCCATCCCCGTTTTCCAGTTCTCGCTTCAGAAGTCCGTTTTCTATCTTCAAAGAGTCCCACTGGGTCCAATACGCCTTCAGGGTTCTATTAGAAGGGCGGATCCCCTGCCAGGTTGGTCTTTCACCCTTCCGTTTCCATTCAAGTACCATTTTTAGTTCGGGATCTTCCTCTTGATCTCGTTGCAACTCTTCAAGCAACCAATGGTCGTTGATAATTGTGATCCTAGAAACACGGTAAATCTTTTCTTCTAGTCGGGAGCAGTGAGGGCAGTCTGCTGGACATGGCCTTCTTGAAAGGGCATCGGCATTTCCATGACTAGTGCCCGCACGATGTTCCATGTCAAAGTCGTACTCTTGTAGCCGTTCAATCCATCTGGCGACTTGCCCTTCCGGATTACGGAACCGCAGAAGCCATTTTAACGAGGCATGGTCTGTCCTCAGCAAAAACTTCCGCCCGTGCAAGTATTTGTAGAAGTGTTCTACGGACTTGACGACAGCCAACAACTCTTTTCTGGTTACGCAATAATTTCTTTCAGCTTTCGATAAGACCTTGCTAAAATAGCCGATAACCATTTCATGTCCATCTTGTATTTGGGAAAGAACACTTCCAATGACTAGATTACTCGCATCCGTATCGAGTATAAACTTTCCATCCATCCGTGGGTAGTTTAATATCGGTGCTGTCACTAGAGCACGTTGTTGGAAACCTGTCTCACAGTCTTCGCTCCAGATGTATTCGCGTCCATCTTCCGTCAGCCTTGTCTGCGGTTTCGCTATATTGGGGAATCCCGGAACAAAACGTCTGTAGTTGGTGCATAATCCGAGGAAACTTCGCACTTGGTGTTTATCTCTTGGTGTTGGCCATTCTTGCACCGCTTGGATTTTGTCAGGGTCGGCTGCTACTCCATTTCGTCATACAACATGTCTAAGATAGTTAACTTCTTTTTTAAATATGTGGCACTTTTTCGGACTCAATTTCAAATGGGCTCCACGAAGTCTTTGGAACACTTCTTTTAGATTTGTCAGGTGTTCTTCAAATGACTTGCCAACTACAATCACGTCGTCCAGATACACCAGGCAGGTTTTCCAGGATAATCCCCTCAAAATGGTCTCCATCAGCCGCTCGAAGGTGACCGTAGCATAACTGCGAACTGCCATAATCCCGAACGCAGTTTTCTCTCGTTCTTCAGATTCTATTTTCACTTGCCAATAACCACTCTTCAAGTCCAGTGTCGAAAACTATCGTGAACCAGATAACGTGTCCAATGTGTCATCAATGCGTGGTAAGGGATAGCTGTCCTTTTTCGTGACTTCATTCAGCAACCGGTAGCCCACACAGCGTTGATCCATCCTTCTTGCCAACCAGAACCACTGGTGATGCCCATGGGCTGTTCGATGGTTCAATGATCCCCTGTTCCTCCATGTCGGAAATAATATTTTCAGCTTCCTCACGCTTCGCCCTTGGAAGTCGCATCGGATGTTGTCGTATGGGTCTGGACTCCCCGGTGTTAATCTTATGTCGTACTACATCTGTTCGTCCCTTTTCAGCTTCATCAAGGGCAAAGACGTCTGGGTATTGGTAAATCAAGCTTCGCACCTTCCTCAATTCTGTTTCATTGAGATCTTCACATGAATTGGTTATCATGTCAACACCAGCATGTTGTTTGGAATCTGGTCTTTGGGATTCATTCATGCACTGGGCTATTTTGAATAATGGCACACACCGTCCCACAAGGTTGTTCCTCTTCAGCATCACCGGTTCCGTATTGACGTTCAAAATCCTCACCGGTACTGTTTCTCCAACCTTGACCAGCGCTTTTCCTACCAGTATACACCGCTGTGGACTTTCTTATCACAAATAGGTTCCATCATTCGTACACATCCCGCCCGAAGATCTCCATCCAGTGCTGCCTTGACAATTCGTTCACTTCTAGCAGGCACCGTCACGTCTTCAGTTAACAGGACTCGTACTACAGGATTGTCCATCGGATGTAGAGGAAGTTCTTTGTTACCGATTTTTAAAACCCCTTCCTTCAAATCCAGCCAAAATCCGAATTTTCTCAAAAGGTCCATTCCCAGGATGAATTCGTCAGTGATGTCAGCCACTAATACTTCATGTACAAGCTTGTCGCTTCCAATACCGATGGTCATCTTCGCTATACCATGCGTCGTTATCACATCACCTGTCGCAGTCCGAAGCTGGGTATTCGTGGATGACAGCTTCACGGATTCTTGCAAAACGTCTGAGCGTATGATGGATTTTGTTGCCCCAGTATCAATGAGTAGCGGAACAGTTTGGCCGGCAATGTTCCCATCAACAAACAGACTGGCACTTCGGTACTTTGACGATACGGCGTGGATGGTGATCCTCGGCGCATTTCCTCTCGAGGTCAACGTTCGCCCCTTCTTGTCAACATCTTTTAGTTTTCCATGTACATTCTTCTTTCGACGCCTCTTTTCCGGATAATCTTCAGTATTAACTCTTCTAGCCGATCTTGGGAGCCTTCAGGTTCGTCGACCATCATGCGGACATGCCCGTGTCCTCGTGATGCTTGTTTCGCCGCTTCAAATTCTAAAGCGTGAGCGAGTGCATCATGTATTGTTCTTGGCCGTGCTAACCTCAATGACTGTTGCGTTTCTCGCTCCCTTAAACCATCTATGAACGTTTGTACTGATATCTGTTCTAAGAAGGAGTCGGGAGCCGTAGGGTAGGCTAGTCGAACCAATCGTGCGATGTCGGCTTCGTACTCTTGAAGATTCTCTCCACTCTTCTGAATACGATTCTTCACTTGTGCGTGGTACACCTGTTGAAGATGTGCGTCCCCATATCTCATTTCCAATCGGGAGCCAAACATTCGTAGTCATTCTGTTGGCTTGTTGGAATCGTTTGAAGAACGTTCAAGGCGTCTCCGCGCAAAGCAACGATTAATGACACAGGTTTTTCATGGTCAGCCCATCCATTGACCCTGGCAGCTGCTTCAAATTGTTTGTGATAGGTGGACCATGGTGTCTTTCCATCAAGCGTTGGCGGTTTTATTCTCATTCCGGCGGCAGACTCTTCTTTAATCTCCAGTCTGATTTCGGCAGGCTGTATGGTTGCTAAGGATGATAATATTTGATTCATTCTTTCTTGTAATAGTCTTGTAGTATCATCTTCGTCAGTCACCGTTGCCAGTTCCATTTGAGCCATTCTTTCTTCCATTTTCACCATTTTATCCTCTAACGTTCTGTAATTTTCTCGAACTTTTTCTAGTAATTCTTGTTTCAACGTTCCGCAATTTTCTAGCATTTGTTGCCTCAACATTCCAGAACTTTCCATGACTCCTTCCAGCATTTCTTGCTTCAAAATGTCAGAATTTTCTACTACCTTTTCCAGTAATTCTTGTGTTAATAAACCTGAGTTTTCTAGTACTTTGTCTTCCAGGGATCTACAATTTTCAAGTACTTATTCTTCTAAAGATTTAGAATTTTCAAGTACTTTCTCTTCTAAGGATTTAGAATTTTCCACAACTTTTTCCAGTAATTCTAGTTTTGACATACCAGAGTTTTCTAGTACCTTTTCTTCTAAGGATCTAGAATTTTCTAGTACTTTTTCTTCAAAACATTTAGAGTTTTCAAGTACTTTTTCTTTCTACTACCTTTTCCAGTAATTCTTGTTTTAATGTTCCAGAACTTTCGTCGATTTTGTTCAGGAGCATTTTAAAATCAATTCCGGTGCCTGGCATTTCAAAACTTAAAGTTTCTGGATCTTGGCCCTCTTGTACTAACGCTTCTTTCAGTCGTGCTTGCAATTCCTTTTTTGTACCTGCCGTATCCAGTTCTCTTTCTTCCAATTCTCTTCTCAAGTCGGCCACTTTTAACTCGTGAAGTTATTCCGTCGCCATTTCACTTGTTTTAAAGCACTTAATTTTTTTAAGCAGTTCAACTGTCTTATTTAATTCACACCGAACACCGCACAATTATAACGGTTTTAAAACGTTTATTTAAAACTTCAGTTCGTAGTGTGAATTATTATTAACAAATATTAATACTATTAAGCAACTAAATAACAACTTAACACTAAAACACAACTAATATGAATTCTAATACAAAACACTAATATTATCCCGTAACACTAATTAATTTATTTGTACAGTTTGTTTATTTATCCACGTACATTTATCTTAACTTTCGACGTACATATTCGCGACCGTTTTGTAGGCTGGATTAGTCTCAATTCTCGTAAGCGAGTGTGCCTTTTATATAGGCCAGTTTTCAGTCTCGTAAGCTCCACGGGCTTCTAGATCACTCGCGGCAGCGGTAGAAAATTCTAGTGGCGGGTGACGCATGTGATCTCGCACCTGCTCTCCGCGGCTGCTGACGCAATTTGTTACAATATATTCCTTTCTCTAGTCATGGCACACTTAAATAGAAAACTAAAAATTAAATTAAAATAAATATTGAAGACTGAAATGTCACTTATGTGGTATCATTGGATTCATAAAAGTATGCAGAAGTCAAAAATGCATTAATATATATCGTGTTCCATTTGAAAATCAAAAGTTAGTGTCACTTCCGGTGAAACCGGAAATGGAAAAAAATCATTTAATATGTCAAAAAGTGACGTTTATTAAGTGTATAGGGTTCTAAATTTCAACCATTTATCTTGAAAACTAAAGAAAAAAAGGGGGGCGTACCGTGATCTTGTTACACCCGGTATACAGGGTGACATTGAAAAACTACAATGCATAGTACCACGCGATAGAGGACCATAAAATAATAAAAAAAGTTCTTATACGCTAATGTCCGATCGCCTTTTTTTTCAAGATACTAGCCAACTACAGGAAAGCGTTTCAACGCGTTAAAAATATGATAATATTCTAATAATAAAAATAGCCACCTGCAAGGGCATAGTGTGCACCAATTTTGGTTCAATTATGTCTTCACAATCGGAAGAAACTTAAAAAAATTTAAATTTTCTAACAAACTTTTAACATCTTGTATCTTAAAAAAAAAAGACGATCGGACATTAGCGTATAAGAACTTTTTTTATTATTTTATGGCCCTCTATCGCGTGGTACTATGCATTGTAGTTTTTTCAATGTCACCCTGTATATATGACATTTTTTGCTCAAAATGACCTCCGCAAAAAATGCCGAAATTTATTACACTCATTATGAATCACCCTGTACAACAATAGCAATGGCAAAAGTTTGATGAACATCAAAGTATTAAAGAAATATTAATGGATAAAATCAAGTCCTTTAAAATAGTAAATGATGCTTTTGATATCTAGTAACTTAGTTTGGTGTTCAAAATATCACAAACTAAAACAAAGTTTGGCTATTTTGCCGAATAAGGCGTGACGTTAAACAATCCTGCGAAATTACATCGATATTTATAGAGATTTCCTGTTTCATTGCAGCAATCGGTTTCAACTACTTTGACAAAAAGTATGTCGCCAGAACATCGAAAGATCAGCAAAGAAAAACAAAAACGGGTTGCTTTAGGAGTTCTAAGCAAAAGTTTTTCTAAAGCAGATACCTATACCTATATGCCGATTTCGCCCAAAAAAGGATTGCTCTTACCTGCTGATGCTTACGGGGCACTCAATTTAACCCAAAAATCTGTTATACCAAAGAGTACTAATTTGTTATACCTAGACTGACGATCCCTCTTCATCCATCACCCCCAAATTCCGAACATCAAATACCAATCGTTATCGATTTAACCGATGATGATGACGATAACTATAACAATCCACTATTTGAAATCAACCCCAATAGGGTTTGGAACGTTATATATGACGTGAGTAAGAATCCTCCTATTTTGCATCGACCTATCCACCCATCGCGCTCATGTCTCAAAATGTAAAGATCAGGTAGCCATCATGCGCCGTAGACCAGGAAGCGTTCGGGCGAGTCCAAATTGTTACGGAAGGGGAGACACTTCGTTGTTTGTCATTGGCGTGCGTTGTGTTTGTTAAGTTAAAAATCGTATGTTACGCCACTGGAATTTTCCCGCCGCGCAGACAGTTAATGCTACCTGATCTTTACATTTTGAGACCACTATACCACCTACAGAAAACAATGGCGTGAAACCGTTTATTAACCAAATCGGAATGGATTATCGCTTACCACAAAATAGAATTGTGTTGCCCGTTGTTCCAGGGCAAAACAGTTCGGTACGTCTTTTTCTTGCTATCTTTTTTGTCTTTCTTCACTTTTAATCTTTAAATTTGTTATTTTTGTTGTTATACTTCAAAGTATTCTTTTTATCTTCTTAATTTTCTTTCATGAGCTTCGGTACTAAATCATTTCTAAATTTTATAGAATATTGGCAACAAGGTTAATAGTTTTTCTTTTTACAGAAGTTTGTAACACCACCGCCTCCTACTGCTACTTACACTTCCTCCAATTACCCTGAAGATTTACAAACTGAAAGAATTCAAGTTACTAGTTCACATATTCAAAATTCTGTAGGATGTTCTGATTATGATTGCCCAGACAGAAACCCAATTGAGCAAGGAAATTTTCAGGTACTGTAACTGTACCCAGGTGTGTTACCCTTTACAGTTTTTCGCTGTGATCATCTAGTTTTTCACTAAGATTTCCTTTACCCTCAGCCAGTGGCGTAGCGTGGACCATCGCCGCCCGGGGCGGAATCATAATTTGACGCCCTTGTGAGGTCATAAAAATATTGATGTTGGTAGTTGGTGTTGGTGAGAAAAAAATAGTAATCATATGAAAGAACTGAGCGAAAAATATTTATTTCAAAACCATGTAATATAGTAAGTCTGTGTTCAAAACGTATTACAGTATAAAAATCACGTCTATTATAAGTCTAAAATTCAACTTTTCGGGCCTTACGCGCAGCAAAATCATTTATAACTTCGTCAAAGTTAATTTCGTCCGTCACACTTTGTTCGACTGACAAAAATATAATGTATTTTTCACTGCCAAAACATTATCGAAGCGTTGAAATATCATCGAAAATTAATTAACGCAATTACTAGTCCCCACGAGACTTGAGGTGAAAGGTAGCGCTTAAAGCGCTATAGGCGCAGAAGTGACGCCCTCAATTGAATAAAAATCATTCCAGGAAAGGAGAATATGATTCCTTTGATGTTGCCGCCAAACTTACTATTAAAACGGCGGCGCGGCGGGAAACAAGTTACTGGTATTGGGCGGGAGGGACATTCAATGTGTGCAGCACACATCGAATGTCCCTCCCGACCAATACCTCTGTCTGAGCTAACTTCTAACTTCTCGAACAATTTGTCTGACTGACCGCACGGAACTGTCTGGAGTCATCGCGTCGCGTGTTCGCTACTCCTTAAAGAGCTGTGTACCCTATTTATTTCTTTAAGGACTGTTCACACTATTTTATTTTATATTTTCATAAATTATTTTTACTGAATGTTATTTTTAATAGAACTAAAAATTCTGATCTCATCAATCTTGTCTTGTATAGCACAAAAAGGGGCAATCTTGCCGCCCTCCTAATGGTGGCGCCCTTATAAACAAGAAATAAATAATACTCCATCAAGTTTAATACATATATTTTAAAGTCATATTTATGTACAGATATTTACAAATACAGCAAATAATTAAGCATAGTGATAGTGTATGAACAACAAGCTAGGCAAGTCAATTATGGGCAGTGGCTTGAGTAATTATTATTCTTTTGTTTTGCGACTTTGATGTACTTAAGGTGGTCTGTGTGCGTGGTTGATCACAAGAAATGATGCTGGAAGTCGGGCGTCAGTCAAATATGCGATACAAGATCGATCTTTTAAGTGATTGATATTAAAACCAATCTTAAGCGGCCGAAGCCAAATGTGGTATTACAACCAATCTTTTTGAGAGGGTGTAATTTCCCTCTAACAGAGTACGTAAGACTCTTAAATTAACGAGTATATGCGCGAGGCATAACTCTAACTTACATGAGTGAGCGTTGCTCGCCCTGTAACGAGTATGTACAGGGTGGGCATAATTGGATGTTTTAATAGGGCATCTCGGTAACCATAAGAGATAGAGGAAAACGAGTGGCCAAGTCTCGATCTCTTTTTTCGAGATATGTTTAATGGTGTTTTGAGTTAGAGCCCAAAATTGACTTTTTCGACTTTTTTTGATACCCTCATAACTCCCTTGTTTTTAACAATAGCAAATTACCGTTTTGACATTATTAAGGCACTTTTTTAATGAGAATCTACCGGTTTAATCAAATTTTAAATTTATTGATTTGCTTCGCATTTATAGCATAAAGTTGTATTTTTTTATATGGAAGTCATAGTAGGCAATGAAGTGGTTAAAAAGAGTATTTTTTTTTCTTTTCAAAAATATATAAATTTCAATGCTTAAGTCAGAGAATTTACGATATTGCTGTTTTTGGTTTCCGAATGAAATTAACTTTCTTGCCACAATCTTATTAAAAAAAACACCCCTAGCGTTATGCTTTGAAAAAATAATTACATTGAAATTCTAATCCCTGAAAAATAGAAAATTAAAATTATAAACACGCAGGTGGCTATCACAGTACCTACAGTATCTCTCACAAAATTGAGAAAACCTAATACTGATGTTATGAACGAGCCTCCACATGGACCATCTAAACGCTTTATAGTGGGTGCCGTTCCCGAAGATTTTTTCACTCCCGGGATTCGGGATTGAAAGTTCGTAAAATCCCGGGATTTAATTATTTTTAGTGGCAATATTGAGGACCGAAATATCAAAGTCTACCTTAGAGTAAAACCGAGAGCCGAAGACCTGGCTCAGATGGATGGCATTCTGAAGGACTATCTGACCCCTTCCCACGATCTATGGGACGTCAGCCGAGCTGTATACGCAGCCGCCACTGTTTTATGTCCTGTACGCAACAACAACCAAAACGTACGTAAGGATGAACGGCGTATACAGCAGTTGACAAAAAAGGTGACGGTTGCACGACGAGAGACATCCAAGATACAATATGTGATGGATGTTCTTAAAGGCACTATCCGCCCTACATCAAAAATTAAGCGCATTATTAGCAGGTTTCGTGCTAACTATCACACGCTCAACCTATCTACAATAATCCTTATGAAGCAAAAGGCAGTAGATAGAGTTCGAGCTTTGTCTCTCGCCAAGAGGAAATTGGTTAACAAAGTAAGGTGGATTAAGGAGAATAACATCTTCAGCTCCAATCCTTCCTCACTTTTTCGTTCAAAAAACGAAGCTCCTCGCAACCCACCGTCGGCTGACGTTATAGAGACCTTCGGGAAGGGGATCTACGAGAATGCCATCCCTGTGAGAGACAGTTCCGTGCTAGCACAGTTCCGACAGTATTGCGATAAAGCTGAAGAAAGCCCTCCCATAACGGACATGAGATAAAGCGCGCCCTCAGAGGAAAACGCAATTTCTCTGCCCCAGGAATTGACACCATTAATAATTTCTGGTGGAAATCCTTCCCGTCCGTGCATCCTCATCTCGCGAGGGTGTTTACTGAATTTATCTCGGGTCACACAACTATCCCAGAGTGGCTGGGGCAGGGCAGAACTGTGCTGATCCCGAAATCGGGGGATTTGTCCAGACCCCAAAACTACAGGCCAATTACCTGCCTCAACACGCTGTATAAAATCTTCACCAGCGTGTTATACGAACGTATCCTGAGCTCCATTGCTCCCGTATGGGAAAACATCTATGAACAGCGAGGATCGAAGCGAGGCCATTCAGGTTGCAAAGACAACTTATTAGTAGACCGCTGTATATGCAGCGATGCAGTTCACTACAGACGCAACCTATCAATGGCTTGAGTGGATTATGCGAAGGCGTTTGATACCACATCCCACAAGTTAATCATTCGCTTGTTAGGAGACCTCCACATCCACCCTGATATAGCGAGATGGGTAGAAAGTCTGATGCTGCTCTGGAAGATAAAATTTGCCATAAGATCCGGCACGGAAGTGGTATCTACAGAGTGGATCACAATCCAGCGTGGTGTTTTCCAAGGGGACTCCTTGAGTCCGCTTCTCTTTTGCATTTCGCTATTGCCGCTTTCGATCGAGCTCAGGAAAGGCAGAGGTTACATGGCCGGGCAGCGCAGTAGACGCCAGCATAAAGTTACCCACTTGTTTTATATGGATGACTTAAAGATCTATGCCGGCAGCAGGGGAGACCTTCAGAGCTCTCTTGACAGTGTATCTACCTATAGTACTGCGATCGGCATGAGTTTGGGGATGGACAAATGCGCTGTGTTTCATCTGAACAGAGGCCGACCACCGGATGAGGTTGAAGATGTTCATCTGGTAGATGGGAACATCGTGAGACATCTAGATGTCGGAGAGTCATACAAGTTTTTGGGCATCCAGCAAAGTGGCATGCAGGATGGGTCCGCTGTAAAAAAGGCTCTCCGCAGCAAGTATAAATCGCGCCTCCGACAGATTTGGCGATCGCAACTGTCGGGTAAGAATAAGGCCGCCGCGACGAATATGCTTGCTGTCCCGATTCTTCTGTACTCTTTCGGCGTTACGAAGTGGAACGTCGTAGAGTTACAAACGCTCGACCGAGAAACCAGAAAGATCATGAACATCAATCGTAGTTTGCATCCGAAGTCCTCTGTTCAGCGCATTTACCTCCCACTTCATCTTGGAGGTAGGTAGGTCTTTTAAGCCTGGAGTGTCTGCACGATCGTGTCGTCCTGGATACATGTCACCGTGTGTTAAGGGGTAATGATCCGCTCATGTTGTTTGTTAGGTCGCATGAGCAAGCGGGGAACGGGGCCTTTCTTTTTCAAGCGTCCCGCAGGGCTGCAGAAAAGCTCGGATTACAGGAGCTCTCACCAGATCGGCATATAGCCGACGGTGCTCCTAATCTTGAGTAGTATGTGACAACCGTCAGCTAAAGAACGAAGAAGGCAGAATACGATCGTCTGATGAGAGAACATATGGGAAAGGCGATACACTCCCAGTTCTTTCGTCATGTGGAGCGAGAGGGTCGTTCTCGAGAGCTTACCTTCGCCTTCTTAAAGTCGGCCGGTCTGAAGTCCGAGACTGAGGGGTTTGTACTGGCATGCCAGGATGGTGTGCTTAACACGCTGGTGTATCGTAATATCGTCTTTCAGGAACATCTTCCTACTGCCTGTAGAGCGTGTAAGGCCCATCCCGAGACACTTATGCATATATTGTCAGCATGCCCCTCATACGCTGTGTCGTTATACATCAGAAGACACAATGCAGCCCTGAGAGTGCTCTATTATCATCTTAGGCACTCTTACGGTATTGACAATGCACCTGTAATACCGTATGTCCCCGTTGAGATCGAGTCCGTGGTGGAAAACAATAGTTGTATATACTGAAATTATTCGTTTCCCACCACGAGACAACGAGACAGCTCCAAGCAACCAAGCCGGATATAGTTCTGCTGGACTTAGATGTCAAATGCTTGTATGTTATCGAACTTTCTTGTCCAGCAGAACCTAACATCACATCTAAGGAGATCCAGAAGAGGGAGAAGTATAGAGATCTCCTGTCCGAACTTGGAAAATTGTATCCAGGACATAGAGTCAAGTTGGTCGTTTTGATTATTGGGGTCCTAGGCGGAATAAAGGCAAGCTTCGTCCGAGAACTTGAGATCATCCCGGAATGCAGGTCAGTTTCGGCCTCCCTGACCTGCAGAATACAAAAAGCCGTTCTTCTTGGTTCCCTCCACATCGCGAGGGCGCACGAGGTGGTGTAATCCGTGCTCGCACATCACCAGGGTTTGGGATGCGAGCACGTGGAAGGGCCCTACAGGTGATGCCAGGTATGATGAGTCACCCGGCCTGAAGTTAGTAGAGCCTGTAGGAGATCTGGGAACCCTCCAACGTGAGTGATCGGGTGCTAGGTGCAAGTTCTATGATGAGGAATGACATAAGTTTCAGCACCTCTTAGGGTAATACTACTTAGTTGTATCTCAGAACGTTTTTTTTTTAAAGGTTATGCAGATATAAAGGCTCTTTCGATTGCATAAGTTTATATAACAAAGTACCATATACATATAAGCAAAAATCTATATTCGGGTTTCAAAATATTCAATCTGTTATAATGGGGTGTAACATGGTCTCTATAAACACTAGCAAATGAATATCGCAGACAACGGTTTTGCAAAACTTGCAATTTGTTTTTTAAATTTTTTAACAGAAAGTTATAATATACATTGCTACCGCAATCGAGACAAGTTAGTATTAATGCATTAACTAAATTCCACTTGATATCTTGAGGGAGAACAGTTTTAAATTTCCACAGTGCCTTTAGCTTGGCATAACATTCACCGCATTTTTTTAAAACATGTTTTTCAAAATTAATGTTATTATCAATAACTAAACCCAAATCACGTGCACTTTCACAGATGCTCAACACATTGCTGTTTAAAACTATTTGTTCGGTTAATTCCAGGTTTGCTTTATTAACTGCTGTGTTCGAACCAATACACATTACTGTAGTTTTATTCGGGTTTAAGTGTAGACCATTCTTTTCTGACCATTCTAGAACTCTTTTCAGATTTTCATTGAGTT
Source organism: Melanotus villosus (assembly GCA_963082815.1). Classification (NCBI taxonomy): domain Eukaryota; kingdom Metazoa; phylum Arthropoda; class Insecta; order Coleoptera; family Elateridae; genus Melanotus; species Melanotus villosus. The sequence continues at coordinate 20,414,339 of OY720427.1, forward strand.
CGACAACCACTTCTTTTACTTCTCCCGGTAAGCACGATTTATATATTTGTGTATCATCTGAATATAGGTATACACTCCAGTTACGTGTTAAAACGTTAAGGAGGTCAGCAGTGAAAATGGTAAAGAGGGTTGGCCCTAGAATGCTACCCTGGGGAACGCCATACAAGACAATACGTTCTTCAGAGAAGTATTTTAACAGTTTGAAGCTTATTGGATAAGTAATTTTTAAACCATAGTAGCATTTTCTCATTTATGCCATAGTAATACATTTTAGCTACAAGTAGATCACGATGAATAACGTCAAAGGCCTTGCTATAATCTAAAATGGTAAGATAAGTTACTTTTAGAGTTATCAATATTTTTAGATATATCTGTTGTTATCTTCAACATGGCAGTGACAGTACTGTACCCAGGGCGAAACCCAGTGGCGTAGCTAGCTTTGGGAGGCGTAGGGGGCGATATGTCTTGAAGGCGCCTTAGGACCCTTAGATATGACAGGCAAAAATTTTAGTTTGGGCTAATTCCAGTAGCGCGTTTTTTGTCTATTTGTTGAACAACGATATTTTTTGTTTTTTTAAATATGCTAGTTCTGGTTCAGTTAAAACAATTTAATAGTATATTATGCAATGAGCATTTAATGATAGCTATTAAGACACGAGTATGAGAATTAAGACACGAGCCGCAGGCGAATGTCTTAATAGCCATTAAATGCGAATTGCATACACTATTTTTTCTACGACCAGTCATAATAATGAAAAAATACGTTTTGCAACCTCCTTGTTAGTAAGTGGACCATTATTGACGAAAAATTAGAACCGTAAGTGGAATTACCGTTTGTTTATTGTTGTCATAGTAATGAATGTAATAACAGTACAATCATGTTAACTTACGCGAACTAGTACTCGTAAGTGAACATTATACTCCGCCATGTGACTCTACCCACTTCGTAATTTTATTGTGACAACTGTCAATCATGTTAATTTAATTTTAATATTATTACGTTTTTTTATATTTTTGCCAGGCGGTCGAAAAAATAGTATATGCGCCTAGTTCCGTAAGTATTTTTCTGGCCTCGGCTATGCCTCGGTTTTCCAAACTGCGTGCTCGTCCAAAAAAATACTACTTACGAGCACTTGGCACGTAATATACTATTTAAGCACGGAACATAATATAAGCAAATCTTTACTCTACAAAATCTAACTGCAAATTATCGACATGAAAAACAGAACACTGCTCTATTCTTATTAATTTTTTATATAGTGCGTTTGCATTTTGACGGATCGGAGGCTCTTTTAAAAATAAAGTTGCACATAAATGGGGCACTTTGCCGCCGCGACGTAAATCGTAAATAATGTACTTTTTTATAAATATTACCGGGAAAGACGATATGATGACAAAGGACAAGTTACCGCTGCCCACCAGTGCGACGGCATCGGCAGGTTTCTAGATAATTATTTCTTTGTATAGAAAATTAAAGCGGCCACTCCGCCACTATTTAAGAATATTTAAAATAAATGCAGACATTATTTATTAGGGTGGTAAGAAATAAAATAAATACAATGTGGGGGCTCGGTTGTTATAAGGAATATAAAGATCTTGCTCACTATGCTATTTTGATGTTTATCAAGCCTATAGAATTAACTATGTAATAAGAATAATTATATTTTTTATTTTGGTTGAATTAAAAAATAAAATATCAAAAAAATGCACGGCGCCGAAGCCGCTAAAAGCAAGAAGGCGGGGGGGGGGGCAGACTGCCCCCCCCTAGCCCCCCCGTAGATACGCCACTGCCACTCTCGTTAAATTAGGTGAGGATGGATATTCTTTTGAGCGGTATATAAATGGAGGTTCTCTTTGACAAAAATTAAACAACGGTAAACATACAAAGGAGGGGAGGGTTAGGATACCTAGTTCCTTAAATTTCTGACTAACATCGTGTCTGAAACTTAAGCCCAATATTGCTCTTAACGCTTTGCGCTGTAATCCAAAGACACGGCTAGAGTAGGAAGCAAATCACAGCGTAACCCAGAATAACACCGATGGGAGAATGATAGGCAGTCAGTATTACGTCCATAGTAACATTGTTTCTTATATTACGAAGGACATAAATATTTTTTGATAGTTTATTACTGATGTAATCGATATGAGAAGTCCAATTTAGACTAGGATCCAGATAAACACCCAAAAACTTGACGGTATCTATGTTTTCATAGCCAACGATCGGCCTTTGGGAAAAAATAACCTTTTCCGTTTTAGAATAATTTTTTTGTAATTTATTGGCAATAAGCCAATCACTAATTCTGGATTCAATATCTTTAAAATGATCTAAGATTCGCTGTAAACTGTGATTAGACTTTGTGACTGTTGTGTCATCTGCGAAGAGTGTGAGGTCCGCGCTGGGTATGCCGTTACTCATGTCATTTATAAAAATGAGGAACAACACGGGGCCCAGCACCAGCACGGATCCCTAGGGAACCCCGATTAATACGTTATTAAAACTTGAAAGTTCACTTCTAACACTTGTGCATTGTTTTCTATGTATAAGATAAGAACGTATTAAGTTGCTACTGTTTATATTGAATCCGTACCATGCCAGTTTATAAACTAAAATATCGTGGGACACACAGTCAAAAGCCTTTTGTAGGTCATAAAAGACCGAACCAACAAAAAGTCCATCCTCAAAACCCTGTACTATTGTTTCCATTAAATGACTAATGGCTAATGCGGTTGACTTGTTTATACGAAAATCAAACTGATTTTGGCTGAAAAGCTTGTTAGCCTAGAAAAATAAACACATTGGTTTTTCAGCACAGATTCAAGAACTTTAGAAAAAGTTGGCACTATGGAGATTGGCCTAAATTAATCTACTTGGTCAGCCGATTTACATTTCGGCACAGGAATAATTTTAGAAGTTTTGAAAACTGAAAACATCTGGGAAAGTATTATTTTTTATGACTTGGTTAATTAGTTTAGTCACAGGGTCTATGATAACATTGAGCATGCGTTTAATAATTAAAGTATTCATGCCATAGGTAAATATCGCAACAATGCCCGTTTTTTAGGTTATTTATTATATTCCGAATCTCCACTTGACTCACTTCACTAAAGCTGAAATGTGGAGATGCATTTGCGCCTTGAATTAATCACTTGGTCCATATTTCCATAACATACAGGGTGATTTGTGAGGAACCCCCCATATTTGGATAATGTGTTCAGGGAACTAAAAGGAACAAAAAAAGTATAATAAACATATGGTCAAATTTCAACCGTTACTGAGATATTGTGAAAATAGTTTTTAATCAGGTGGCCTTAATAATCGCTTCCCTCAACACTGGATTGGCTGTGGGAGTTTTCAGAATTGGCCACCAAGGTCACCAGACCTCACTCCTCTAGATTATTATCTTTGGGGATGGTTGAAATCATTAGTTTATTAAACAAAAGTGAACACTAGAATGACTAACTGCGCAGCACTCATCAGAGATAATCACCGTGGGCTTCAACGAGCTACCCGTGCAATTCACAAATGAGCTGAGGCATGCATCGAGATGAACGGCTGTATTTTTGAGAATTTAATTAATTAGTTTGTATTTTATGTTACGAAATAAGCAGTTTTCCTTCTTAGTGCATTGCAATAAATTCACCTGATTAAAAACTATTTTCACAATATCTCAGTAACGGTTGAAATTTGACCATAGGCTTATTATACTTTTTTTGTTTCTTTTAGTTCCCTGAACACATTATCCAAATATGGGGGGTTCCTCACAAATCACCCTGTATATACTGGGAATAATTTTGAGTAATTACAACAACCATGACCAACAGCTTTGATTTACGTTTCTAATGTTTTATATTGTACTTCGTTTTTACTTATATGGTATATTATGGTGGTTGGAATTCTTTTGGTATTATAACTCCCCGAGATTCATTGTATACCAAGACAGTGGCGTATCCAGGGGGGGGGGGCAAAGGGGGCAATTGCCCCCCCCAGACCAGTTCAATGGCAAACACGCAATGAAAATAAATGTTATACACATATTTTTTTCAATGAAAAATAAAAAAATTAAGTGTATTATTGTTTTTCTATTAATATCAATAATAACTGTACCGACTTTCACGCTTTGGGAACCCGACTACACCAACAAAAACCGTGTTTATGTCAGGTCAAGGTTTAGATTGGATTTGGGGGTAGGAAACTAGAAGGTCATGTGCGGGTGGCGAGTGAGGGGGGGGGGTCTGGAGTTGGGTTTGAAGTATGGACTTGCCCCCCCCATGAGCAATTTCTGGATACGCCACTGTACCAAGAGGTAAACAGCAAAGGAATTATGGTATACAAATGTCCTGAAAGTCCGTTTACACTAAAGGAAAAGTCAAATGGAATACCGTAGAATACCCATCGAATTCTCTTAGGATTACTGTGATTTCTGACGTACAAAATTTTGCTAGTGGTATATCCCAATATCTTAGGCGCGTTATTTTAAAGGAGTGTTGTGGCCATGTGGCCTTGTAGTGAGTTTGACATTTTATATTTCTTAATTGGTATTTTCGCCACCAGTTGCTAAAATAGAATTATATTAATAAACTAATAACTCACGTTCACGTAACATTTCTACAAGACAAGTCTATCGCTGTTTTCAAACAATTAAAAAAATTAAAATAAGCAGTTTTGTAATTTTATTTGACATACAAAACTATAAACATGTGTTTCTATGTGCAGTAGTTATAGAAACTTATAAAATTTTACTCATTTTATTTAATTTTTTGAATCGTTTGAAAAAGGAGATTGACTTGTTTCCGAATTGTTACGTAAGTTATTAATTTATTAATATAACCCTACTTTAGAAACTGGTGGCGAAAATCCCAACTAAGAAACATAACCTATTTGGGCATATGATGGTTGGTAAACCTTCTATAATTTTGGTTTTGAAAAGATCATTTATAATAAAAATTTAAAATTATGTGATTTTGTTCATTTACTGACCTGATAGATAAATAATAATATTTGATACCTTAACCAAGTCAGAAAAATACTTCAATCTTTCATTTAAAAAAGTGAATTTGAAAATGGGACCGGTACTACTAAAAATTACTCTAGGCCTTCAAAGATTTAGTTTGACATCTAATCAAGGTAGGTAATTATTTCGATTTTCATCTATTTGCTATATCAAAACAGCGAGTGGTCGATCGTCGATGGTCAGCTATAAGCACGACAGTGTTTAATATTGATTAAAAGAAGATTCAAATAAGAAAAACCTTTGATCTCTTCAAAGGCGGCATAGTAAAAAAGCGGGTTATTTAAGAATTTGTTTGGCAAATGAAATGCACGGCATATTTTTCACCCACGATTGCAGTTGATGTAGGTTTGGAATTTAAAATATATTACGCGATATGTACAGCTGTGACGACGTAAAACGATTTCTTGACGTGCCGCGGACAAGTGCACGAGTGACCGATCGCGGGAGGTGTGAGGGACCCTCTAATTCAAGGCCAACTAGTAATTGTCTGACATCAAACGGTGAACCGCCGCTTTGATCTCACCGCCGCCGTCGAACGCACACAACACTCGTCTTTATGCACAACGGATACATTAAACTTGTTTTAATAATTGCGCCCAGTTTTCCAACTTATAGTTTGGTGTTTGGTATTTTATATTTACGGTTACGATTTTATTCGTTGCTGCACTCGTAAATGTGTTTTATGTTACATTTTCATTATCTTTCGGGAACAACTTCGTTAAACGTTGTATGCACGTTAATGTTGAGGTAAACAACTGCGTCTAAATGTTTTTAACAGGCATTTTTATTACAAAATTAAGCATGCGGGTGATTCACACGAGACACGTATATGATATGAAAATTGTAAATACAGGGCATTGATCGTCCAAAGGTTACATTTTGTTTCATTTTACTTGCAATTAGAAAAGTTCTTTGGTTGTTTAGAAAATTCGTTTTTAATATTTTTCATCTCATTCGTTTACTGCTAGGTAAGTTTAAGAGTACCACAAGGTTTTATTCTTAGGCCCTGCCTTTTCAACTATTTATATACGATCTCGGTCACAGCCTACAGTGTAAAACATTAATGTTTGCAGAAGATGTAAAAATATTCCTCTCCGTGAACATTTCAGCTTATTGTATTAATTTACAACATATTTTCTACTGTAAATGGTTTGCTTTATTAATATTAATATGAAATATGTTAAGTATGTTACTATGCTGTAAATATGTTAATCGTTGTTCAATTGAGTAACATACCAATAAAACAAAACAAAAAGGAGCCACAAAATATTTAGATGAACCAGACCTTGAAGGTTTTTTAGATAGAAAGAAAACCGATGAAAGTTTTAACCTGCTAGTAATTAGATGTCTCGGTTTAAATTAAAGTAATCAAGAATAAGAATTTGGGAGACGTTTTGATGTAGTTGGCTTCGGGCCGGCAATTTTAATTTTAATCTCGTTTCACTTGTAGACACAGCGGGTGATGCGTCGTACAAAACCCTTTTCATCTCACATGCTGTATTTTAAACCAATTTGATACGCTGCTGCTTTTTATACACAAACGAATTTTGGGTTTATTTATTATCATATCCATATAAGAAATTAAACGATTTTCTTCAAATGGTAGTAGATTGACGATTAAATATTTTACATAAATTACAAAAATCAGAAGCATTAAAAAAATTATTAAATTTACTGTGCTACTATCAAAAAGATAGACATAACAACTAAAATTGCGCCAGTTTAATTAAAAGACAGACAAGTTAGAGAGCATTACTGAAACAATAGAAAGTACCGGATGTACGTAATGAATATTCCTAAGCAACGTAAGCATAACTCATTTGCGATTTTTTTTTTACAAACTTTTAGTTATTCTATTTATAACGAGCAAAAAGTGCACATAACTGATAAAAATTGACAAATAAGCAGAAATACTGGTATAAACTATAAATTGCAACATTTATATCAGGGCCGGCCTTCTCTATAAAGGATCCCGGGTGCAAGAAACTTTATGGGCCCCTAACATTTTTTTTCAAAGGTAAAAATATCTATGTATTCCAAAAAAAGAACGTACATTACGTCTTTCAGCTTATATAAGCGCGGGACACGGGTGCCTTGCACCTTGCACCCGCTGCACCCCCTCTAAAGCCGGCCCTGATTTATAGATGAGAGGCTAAAACCTCCACATGGCTGCGAGGTATGCGCAAGCACACCCCGCTAAAATTTGTTAATGTTCAACTGGGGTGGTTTACGCGTTTTTAAATTCATTATATTTTAATACAGAAACGAAATATGGTCTTATTCTCTACGTCTACGTTGTGCCGTTAGTATAACGTTTTCTGTGAAATTCATTATGCCGGTTGTTTGTTTAATTTGTGACAAATTGTTCTCCAGGCAGAGCAATTTAAATACACATTTACGTAAGAAACATGCATAAAAACACAACTAAAAAAAAGGAAAGTGAGGAAGAGTTTGCTAAAAAAAGTCTTCAAAAGAAGATAGTGATTTATTTAGTTAAATTCTCAGTTAATTTGTGAATACATAAATGGTCATTAAATTTATATTTTATTTTTAAATAGAGCTAATGTTTTCTTTTTTTTGTATTTAAATTTTTTTAATAAATTTGTATTATATTTAAACAGTTAAAATTTTGATTATGTATTAGAGTATTAGACCATTAGCAAAATTTTACTGATGTTATGAGTCATGAATTGTAATTTCAATGTTCAGTTAAATCATAGGTTAAATACAAATTTCAATATTGGCGCTGGCGCTATAAAAATCCTACTGCGTTTGCGCATATTTTGAAGCCGTGTGGAGGTTTCAGTTTTCAGCCTCTCGTGATTTATAGGTACTGATGTAAAAATACAGATATTTTTAATTTATAAAGTTTTCTCAGTTTTCTGACATCTATTGAAAATGCTGTGCAATTGTAAAATAATTTTAATTACAGATTAGTTAAATATATGAAATTATATTACAGATCTCTTTAATCCGTAATTCCTCCCGAAGTCCCGACATATATTACTCTTCATATTACATATAGATGGGATCTGAAAAGTAGTTAATACTTATTTATCATTCATAGATGTCACGTTAATTCAAATTACAAATTAATTTATTTCCTATATATTTTAAAAACAGAATTGAAATACTACATTTTCGATCATCCGAATTATTAATAATAATAATAATATTAATAATAATTAATACCTACATTTAAAGTAGCTCACGATCAGGTAACCACATATAGATAATAAAGGTTTGCGATTCCGCTGGTACGATGAGATTTAATTCATTATGTTTTCGCTTCGAGGTCGCTAGAGAGAAAAGAAGTTACCAATTTTGATTTACAGAATTCTACAATATTGTAATTATAATGTCGTCTGAGTTCTCACGCATTTACATGACGTTTTTTGATATGGCGTCAAGTTCTTATAGCTAAAAAGGTTTTATATGTTTGATTAACTACTGTTATAATCAAAGATTATCAGCATGAACAATAAAACTACACGCAGGCGAAAAATAAAATTTCGTTCCGAAGATTCTGTAGTATAACTGGGAGTAGGCTTTTGAAGTGCAAGATTACATAAACAAAGTAAGGGCTATTATCTATCTGGAACTTGCTGAATAAATTCGAATTAAAGGAGACAGCTGCTTTGATAATTATCCAAAAATTATTGTAGGCTAGTTGAGCTTTGTAGCACATCTGTAATGCATTTTTAGGGATATAATTTAATGATTCTTGTTTTGTAGGTAAAATTGTTTTGAATTACTGACAATAAAAGGGAATATTACCTTAACAGGTAAGTTGAGTAAAAACGACTTGCACAATTCGCAGACAGTTTATTTTGTAAACGGCCCTCGAAGACAAAAAGTTGATTGCGGATATAATCAAGTTTATTTTCATGAAACTTCTTTTTTTGTCAAAACGTTTGTGCACAAAATAGTTTTGTTGGTTTTCTGTGACTGTAAATACGTGCATAAACACGAATATGTGGCGGTTTATTTGTAATTGGATGTGTAAATGCGGAAATTATTAAAAATGTATAAAATAAGTGTTTATTATTGAACCACGGAACGCGGTGACTACAGGTATCAATGTCCAGTTACTTATTTTGATATGGTTGCAGGTATGGCCCAATTACAAATCCAAAAACGTGGGCGTGGAAACGGTGGTGGTGATCCATCAAGTTCGGGCACAACAGCCAGTTCTACAAATCAGTTGCCTATAATTCCAACTAGTCCTGGAACATTAACAGATGAATTAGCAGCCCTTTTTGAATGTCCAGTTTGTTTTGAAATAGTTCTACCTCCAATAATGCAATGTCACGTCGGTCACCTTGTTTGTTCTAGTTGTCGTCCCAAATTGTCCTGTTGCCCCACATGCCGTGGTACTTTGGGTACGTATTTTTATGTAATGTAGTAATATTATGCGTATTTTAAAATTTTGTCAAAAACTATTGTTTTGTTAATAAGATCGGAGAAAAGATTAACCGATCTGTTGTTTATTAGTAATTTTTACCAAAATTTCTAATTTTGTTATTTTTAGGTAATATTCGGAACTTAGCTATGGAAAAAGTAGCCAACAATTTAATGTTCCCTTGTAAACATAAACAAACAGGTTGTCGTGTATCTTTGGGTTTAAATGAAAAAGCGGAGCATGAAGAAGTTTGTGAATTTCGTCCGTATAGTTGCCCTTGTCCTGGTGCCTCTTGTTCTTGGCAGGTAACGACTAGATTTTTTTACTTAAAAATATTTAAATTTGGAAAATCGCACCTTTAAATTTATGCAAATAAAAGGTACGCTAGATTAACATCTGGAATTTATGTGTAGGGGCAATTGGAGAAGGTAATGGTTCATTTACAACACGCTCACAAGAATATTACTACTTTAAATGGCGAAGATATTGTATTTCTTGCTACGGATATTAATTTACCTGGTGCAGTAGACTGGGTTATGATGCAAAGTTGTTTTGGACACCATTTTATGTTAGTCCTTGAAAAACAAGAAAAATGTGATGGACATACTCAGTTTTTTGCAATTGTACAGTTAATTGGATCTCGCAAACAAGCGGAGCATTTTGCATATCGGTGAGTATTACTTTGACGTGTTAATATACTTCGAAGTGTCGATTTTTAAACGCTTTTATTCGACGTAATAGATTAGAACTGAATGGTAATCGTCGCCGTCTCACGTGGGAAGCTATGCCACGTTCCAGCCATGAAGGCGTAGCATCTGCTATAATGGGCTCAGATTGTCTAGTATTTGACACTTCCATTGCCCAGTTGTTCGCAGACAATAATGGTAATCTGGGCATAAATGTTACCATATCGGTAGTATGCTGAAATGTATCGTTTTATTCACGGCAGTGTGGGTGTTGTTTAGAGATTATTCTCTTTTCTTTCGTGGAAAGTGTAATGGAAGCCGAAGTTCCTATTTTTTGTGTGAAGTTAGGCGTACATATAATATATTTATTAATTATATCGGTTACATATCGGAACTTCGAACACTTCGCTTTTATAGAGGTATATCCATTATTCTTTCCAACCTAAACATTGTGCCCTATTTAAGTTTATTTTGATTGTTAAACATTAATTTAAATAGGACCTCAAATTACTGAACACACAATGCGCAACTACGTAGTTTTTTAACAAGACAAATAAATATGGAACTCGTTAAGCTAGTTTGTAATAAAATTTATAATCGAATTAATAAATATTTTAACCATTTTTGATAATGGTTGTCAGTAAGGTGAAAGTTTAAAAAATACGATAAAAGGCGATATTTTAATAAACTGCGATATTGCACTGCTCAGCATATGAGGAATTATTTTTTTGTTAAGAGCATGGGATCAAATTGCATCAAGGGCAAAGAATTTGTATTTATTTTGCTATCGAACAGCGGGTAGTTTTGTCAATAAGGACTGGTTTCAATGATAACTGAGCCTATTATTTATATACATAAAAAGGCAGTCAATGTTGCTGTCCCAAGTCATAAAGTCGATCACAGCTGTATTACCATTTTTCAACATCTTATAAATTTTACGACGGCAAGTGTATATCGATGCTTAGTTAGGCTATTGTACGTCATTTTGATTAAAGCGTACATTAATATGCAAAGTGATCACTTAAAAAACTAGTTGTAATAAAGAGATTTCTGTACGTTTTTTGTTGCGGATTTTGAGTTCTGTTGCATGTGAAAGAGCACATTTAAAGTCCCGTGGGTTGATTTGATGTATAGGTTTTATAACGTACGAAACACCTGTATTTATTTTTTTTACATACCGTGCTTGGGTGACGATATTGAAAACTATACAAAAGCAGTATCGTCACTTTAAAATGTTCATAATTTCAAGGACTTTAACTGTGCGAATAATTACGTTATTGGCTGCGTGCAGAGGCTCTCTATTTTTTGTGATAAGGGATTCCATTGTTTTGAGGCGTTGTAGAATTGACTTCGGTTTTATTATTCTTATTTTTGAACTAATCATTACCATTGTATATAACTACATATAGTTAATAAGTTTACTTAATAAATGAAATCTTATAAAGTTTAGAAGTTTTTATTTTTATTACTTAATTTTTAAATGAGTTTATCGAAAAGATTTCCTGTGGAAAAAAGGTTAAAATGAAAAGTTTACCAAATATATCTTTTATTAAAACCCATAGAGATAAGGTACAATAATTTTTTCTAACCATTTCTATAGACCATGATAAAATGAAAGTTGTCTTTGCGATCCGCATACTTAGTTTCAGATCCTGATGGTGGCATGAACAAATTTCTGAGTTGTCGAGGTTTGAATTTCGTTAAATTAGAACGGCAGTGTGACCTTAGAAGTTGGTGCCATAAATTAAACGAATAATAAAAACAACGTTTTATACATATATACACTACAAGTATTCATTTCATTTAACATTTAAGCCTTTCTAGGTTTCACTTTCTTTTTAGGGGCATTTATACTTTGTACTATTTGATCGATTTCATTTTTATCTATAACATAATCTAGACCAGTGGATCTTCTTCGAAAACCACTAATAATATTACTAATACCATCTAGATGAATTTTAGAAAGCTGTTCACGTACAAACTGAACAGTCTGTTCAACATTGTAAACCCCAACAAGGCTTCCAAATATAAGAAGCAGCGTCCATAATGATGTCTGCTTGATAGATTGCTCTGTAGTTCTGGTTTTAGTGAGGTATTCTAAATCGATGTATTTGAAAGAAGAATTTGCCGTGAAATACTGCATATGTGCTTTGGTTCTGCTGCTTTGAAATACTGTTCCTTCGAGCTGAACGGAGTACATTTTATTATCTAAAGGTACGGAGGGAATTTGAACAAAGACTCCCGCATTATTTTCTTTGGTTACTTTGTAAATGGGACTGTCTAATTTGGCCGTGTGTATTAGACTGGTGGGAGATGATTCTCGTATTACTTTCACCTTTAATCCTTTATAAACTTCAGAATTTGAGGAATACACACGTACTAAAATATCAGTGGTAGGTATCACTCTGAATACGGTAAATTTTAAATTGTGTATATCGTTCTTCGTTACCTAAAATAATTACCATTATGATGAATAACGCAACTACCAATTTGTTTAATAATTTTACCAAAACACTAACAGACGATGGGGCGGCCCTTTCGATAGGACGCTTATCATCTAGACCTTCTTTCACTTTGATATCGTAGGTGCAATACGGTTGAAGGCCCCGAATTCGGAAATATCCGTTAAATTCGGAATTAGCTTCTTCGGAATAATGTGAACAATTTTTAATGCCGGCTGCCACGATTGTTATTTTCTCTTCAGGTTCTCCATTTAAAGATGTAACCTGTCCAAAGCTGCTGTATGCAGCTCTTGTTCCTCTAAAAAATGTGATACATAATTCCTACGATTTACATAAAAAATGAAATAACGAAAACAGTTGCACAAAGCTCATGCCAGCTGGTTGCTTATGCAGACGACATTGCCTTGAAAGGAGATAAGAAAGGCCTAAAGGAGACATTACTAAAACTAACACATGAGGCAAGAAAGAGAGAACTAAATATTTGATAAACAGCAGAGAAGACACAAACCATATAAAGGAAATTAAGATCGAAGAATATGAAGTAATAAAAGATGTATGGAACAAGGAAACTTACCAGAAGAATGTAAAAATGGGATCATGGAAATGCAGCAGAAGGTAGCAATTATAGACCCATATCTTTACTGAATCTAACATATAAAATATTTTCAATGGTAATCTATAACAGACTCGAAAAATATAGTGAACAAATAATAGGACAATACCAAACAGGATTTAGAAGAAACTACTCTACAATTGATAAAATACATATTGAGACAAATTATTGAAAGATGTCGGGAGTATGAGATGCTTTTTCATTGATTATAAAAAAGCTTTCGATAGAATGCGAAGAAATTTAATTATTAAGAGACTAGCCGAAACACGAATCCTGGCAAAACTCAGAAGAATGATCAAGCTTAGTATGCAAGATACCATACAAATCAGCAGAGAAATGACAGAGCCATTTAATACCAACATAGGAGTAAGGCAAGGAGATGCAGCAGAAATGTCAAGGCACTTCAAGAACATCTAGAGTTAGAAAGAAAAACCAAAAATGATGTACATAGGACGAAAGAAAGGGGAAGAAAACCAAAAGAGTGTTAAGCTAGGAGACTATACATACAATTTAGAAAAAGAAGTCAATTACCTTGGAACAGTAATAACATCGGATGGAGACATCCAAACTTCTGAGTAGACAGACAAAACTTCGAATTTATAACACAATAATAAAACCAACTGCAACTTACAGCTGTGAAACATGGTGCATGACAAACAACGACGAAGAAAAACTGCTAGTCTTTGAAAGAAAGATTTTAAGAAGAACATTTGGACCAACACAGATTGAAGAGAACAGATGGAGGAAATATAATTTTGAACTAGAAGGGCACCAACACAATAATATACTTAAATATATTACAACCCAAAAATGTAAGTGGTTTGGACACATTAAAAGGATGGCTAACGATAGAATAACAAGACGAATAACAAAGTGGAAAATAATAAGAAAAAAATATAATATATATTATATGAAGACCTGAAAAAAATGAAAATCACAAACTGGAATAAAGTAGTAACAGACACAAGGCAATGAAATGCAGCTATTGAAAAATCAATGAAGAACAACCGAAAAACCACCTGGACTCTACTTGAAGAACAAGAAAGGGAAACAGCTTTAGTAGGATAAGGAAGCATGAGGCCAGCCACCTCACCTTTCAAAAACAACATGGCCATGAAAGCCCTCAAGGGCAGGCAAATACCCCCATCAGGGTTACAAAGTCAAACGAAGAAGAAGAAGATCGGAGAATACAAATTTGAAAAGATGGTGTACTTTAAATACCTAGAAGTGATGGTAAATGGGAGGAATGAAAGGAGGAAACAGATCAGAAGAGAGCTAATAAGAAGAATTACAAGCTGGAGACCAAGAGGAAGACCCAGAAAGAGACGGAAAGACCAAGTAATAGAAGACATAAAAAAGCTAGGAATAAAGGATTGGAGGAAGTTAGTGAAGGACAGGAAAGAATGGAGGAAAATAGTAACTAAAGCCAAATCACACGAAAACCTTTAAGCACAACAGGAGCAAAGAAATATGGAGTGATTCACCGTAGAGAAGAATCAGAAGAGTTTCAAGGAACGACAGGAGTGCCAAGGCTAATACAATACACTACAATGCATAAAAAATTGTAAACTATGTACCTCAGTTTGACACTAACAATGGCCCCCTCTTTAACACTGATAATTTTTGAACTTGGTTCAAAACTGTATTCCTTCATCATAGGTCTTAAAAAGTATTCACCAGGAGTAAGGGAATGAAAAGTTATTTTTCCGTCTTCGTTTGTTTGTAAGTTACTTCGATAACTTTCTCCTCCCGACAACGATAGAAGAGCTCCCTATAAAAGATTTAGTTACTATACAATGAGTTATGATGTTATAAAAATTATATACTTGTAATGGCGCATTGTTCGTTTGATCGATAACTTCTACAATAACTTCGGCCAATTTATGAGCCAAAAAATTTCCATCTTCATTGGGTCCTACTAATACGTAAGTGTCTTTTTTGGCTAGAATTTTGTAATTCTTCGAATCATCTAGAGGCGGAAATTTATATCTGCCTTCAGCATCGGTTTCGTCCATTAATGCTTCCGAATTTTCTGTTTCTATTGTTATTTGAACACCTGATAATGGCGGAGTAATTTTACCTAAAAGAATATGTTTCTTAAAGAACTGTCTGAATAATATAATGCTGTACAAACCTTGAAATACTTTTCCTTTAACGGCAACAAATTTAACCCCTACATCAGTACAGTCATCGTGTCCGTTAATGGATAAAATTGGAGGGTTAAAATATAAAATGTCAGATTGTGGAACTAATATTGCTGATTCGTCCAGCCCTAAAGACAAAGTAAGTCCATATCGTTTGTTTTTGTAAGGTAATGGACCTTCTAAAGTTTTTACGCCTCCTATATTAACAGTCACAAAAAGATCACCGAAGTTTTGTTTGGCTTCAATTGCCACAGTTGTGGCATGTTTTTGCGCCGTTAGATATATTTCGTTAATTTCTGAATCGGTCTTAAACACCACTACATTATTCTCGTACACGTGGCAACTCTCCAAAACGAAATCGTAAGAACCTGGTTTATCGACACAGTACAAAGTTCGTCCTTTAACAATATCCACAGATGCTTTCGAATTGCTTTCTTTTAACTTATAAGTTGCCTAATCAAAATCAGTAATTACAGTTTAATACAGCTAACACTTATTTTTTCACCTACCTTCGCATTATGAGACGAAACAAATACAACCGAGTAACCATTTTGAACAAATGTTGGCGCAATTTCCACAGCTGAGCTAACCGTTATGATATGCTTATCGGTTTTCCAACAGAACTTATTAGGAGTTAAAAATATTTCATAATTGCCCGGTCTAATATCCTTAAATGTATACGAGTTGTTAGCTACAAGTCAAATATATAATAAAATCCAAAACACATTTCAGTACATTACAATTTACCGCTCATGCCAACAATAATATCCTTATTATCGATAGGAACATCATTAATTATATGTCGCAAGACAACTTTGAGCGAAGTACAATCATTCTGTCTAATACACTGAACTTTTCCAGAAATAGTAGCTTTTAATTGTGAAAATGTTACACCAGACACAGGACTCGTAGTAATTTCCAGAGAATGAGAAATCGGAAAGAATCTAAACGGCACGATAACATTACAAATTGGCGCTTAATTTATTATAAAAAAATATATAACTCACTGAATGCCTTGATCTTTATCAGCATCGTTTACAGAAACTTGCAACTGATATCGTCCAGGCCTTAAAAATTCGCAAAACATTCCGCTAGGTGGTTCAGAGTTGGTTGTAATGATATCCATCGAACTAGCGGGCTTTATGGCAATCATCTGCGATTTATCACTCAGTACATTGCCACACACTTGGTATTTTGATGGAAACAAATCTGGCAACTTTAGCACATTGGGGTTTACTTTTACAATACTCTGCTCGAATTGTAAATTTTCTATTTAAAAAAAAGAAATTGTCTATCATTCCATTAAAATAGTTAAAAACATTCCGTACCTGCTACAACATGAATATTATATGAATCGGCTTTAACTTTATCCAAAGAATAAGATCCATCTTGCTTTGTAACGGCAACTTCATTTCCGTTTATAAATACCTTCGCATTTTGTAACGGTTTACCATTTTTAGAACTTAAAATACGACCAATAACACTAAATCCTACAATCTGCATTGAAAATTTATTAGACGTTCTTATAGTTATAGTTAATTTAAGAACTTACTTCAAATGCCTCTTGTAAAATCATGCTATCATGTTCAACAGTAAATTCAATTAACTTCGGCTGAAAGTGAACATTTTGTTGTTTATAATGTGGTACTACGAAATATTTTCCCAAAGATACCGTTGGAAATGTGAAGGTACCTTGAGAATTCGATAAAACATGACACAATTGTTTTCCTTTTTGTTTTATATCTTGTAACTTTGATGTAGAACATCCATCTACATGAACTGGATTTTTGTTCTAAAACATTTTTGTTAGATAAAGTAAACATGCGATAAAGGTATAACTTACGTCTTCCTGTTGAAAAAGTATTAAATTAACACCCTCGATGGGTTGTCCTTCGCTTTTAACCGAGCCAGTAATATCGTAACCAGCTATAACTAAACTACCTGATGGTAATTCGGTATTTCCTTCTGCCACTTGTACAGATACAGAACTCTTTAAAAGTTTCCATCTAAACATAAAAATATGTAAGTTTAATATAAAAAAAATTTCAAAAATTGCACTTCATTTACCTTCGGTGAGATATCGAAACTGTATACGTCCCGGGATATACGGGCGTGAAAAAAAAGTTACCATCTACACCGGTTATTGTTGAACGAACATCATTTTCATGTGTTAACTTTACACTGATCCCTGCTGGACCTGTAGAACCTGACTGGAAATTCTCGACTTTTCCGGTAATACCAAAACCTTTGAAGACAAAATTAATGTCTTTTCCTTGGCTGCATAAATCGGATGTGCCATCTATAGTCAAACTTACTTTTGTTGGGTTGAAGCTCCAACCTGGTGGAGGTTGCAACTGTAAAATTTACATTTTTATAATACAATTTACATGGGATTTTGGCAATATGATTATAACAAGGGAAATAGCAACCATCGATCTACAAAAAAAATGAGGCAATAAACAACAAAATAAAGATGAGTATATTAAGGGAGTTTAGTGGTGCAATAGATTGTATGGCCGCTTCGTGACCAGCTTAGATAGAGTTCAAATCTCGTTGGTAGCATGTAATGAAGCAGGCCATATGACCAACGTAATCAGTGCCATAATCCAGTAACAAAAAATATATATTAACCTGCAATAAATAATCTCCTTTATCATACAGCGGGATAAAATAATATCCGTTATTAGGCGCACAATTTGTTTTATCTTTTAAAATTCCTTGTTTTGTATATCTGCAACAAAAACAAACATTTAATAAATCTCATCTACTCAGGTCTATTTCTACATAAATTAGATCTTAAAAATCACAAGACTGAACAAGCTAAATTAAAAAAAAAAATGTTTTGATTTGAGAAATTTGTGGTCTTTGCAAGTAAATATATTACTCGCAAAATAAATCCGATTTTAGGCTTTACGTAATTCTCTAAACAAGAATGTTAAATTATGGTCTACAAAAGTGCAGCCTCAGTAAACTTACAATTCAACTTCAATTTTGGAAAAATCAATTTGCACATGGCTTTTTATGAAACCTCCACA
Organism: Melanotus villosus; assembly: GCA_963082815.1. NCBI lineage: Eukaryota > Metazoa > Arthropoda > Insecta > Coleoptera > Elateridae > Melanotus > Melanotus villosus. The sequence goes on from OY720427.1 coordinate 20,432,693, forward strand.
ACCTAAAACGTCATTACATCTAACAATTAGCGGGCATAAGCCAAAAATAGTTAAATAAATAATATATAAATAACTCATTTTCAACAATTTTATGCTGATCTACCATGAACCGAAAGTTAGGTTATCTGCACATTATCTGGCTGATGACGTTTGTATCTGTAGATATCTGTTTGATCAACATATACGAAACCTTGGTGTGGATGCGTCTACGGTTATGCTTTGCGTGATTTTTTAGGAGTTAATTTACTTTTACTTTTACACTTATTGTTATTATAAGTTGCTTCATTGTTACTATAAAGTTTTTATTTTTATTACAATACATCAACGAATAACAAGAGCATAACAATAACGCGAGCGTTATTATTTTATATTCCCTAAAACAGTAGCGGAACCACTACCATTTCATGAACCGTGTGACGGCCTCGACCAAGTACTTGTGGTGCTTGTCCTTAATAAAATTTTTATTTGTGCGTAATTTTTATTTATTGTTATTGTTCTTTTGATCCTGTTACTTCTAAAATTAGTTAATATTATAGTGCTGCAGTGGATAAAGATACCTGATAAAAATGCCATCCAAACAACGTAAAATAGCTGTAATGGGCTATAGATCAGTGGGTTAGTATTGAAACCTTCAGAGTGTAAAACCGAGTTTAATGTTTCTTGTTATCAGGAAAATCTTCGCTTAGTATTCAATTCGTAGAGGGACAATTTGTAGATTCATATGACCCTACAATAGAGAATAGTGAGTTCATTTTTATGTAATATCGTTTTTATTTTGTAGAAAATCTATTTTTAATTGTAATTTGATACTTTAATTTATTGATAGCATTTACCAAATCAACACGAGTGAATTCGCAAGATTATGAATTGAAATTAGTCGATACAGCTGGTCAGGACGAATATTCAATTTTTCCCTCACAGTATAGTATAGACGTTCACGGATATGTTCTTGTTTATAGCATAACAAGTACAAAGTCGTTCGAAGTTATTAAAATTATATATGACAAACTGTTGGATATAACAGGAAAAGTACAGTAAGTAACCAATTAGTAGTAGTGATGGGCACATTTGGATGAGATTTTAATAATCGAATTCGCAGTATTCATTTGTTCGGTAAAGTAATTGGACAGGCTTTGTAACGTGAAACAAATATTTTTAAAGTAATTTTTAACATTTTACTCCATCACTAGCGCAGTATTCATTTTCTAAATTATGTGTATTCTGAATATATTGAAAGCGTCATTTGAATAACGCCCTTCACTAGTTAGTAGATCAATGCTGTTTAGCCGATGTAATAATTAATTGTATTTACATATATAAAGTTGATTAAAGAAACACAAAGTGAACAGTCAATTTTTAGTGTTCCAATAGTTTTAGTGGGTAACAAAACAGATTTACATATGGAACGAATGATCTCTGCAGAAGAAGGTAAAAAGTTAGCGGACGATTGGAACGCTACATTTTTAGAAGCATCGGCCAAACAGAATACTGTAAGTATTTAAATTTTTACATATGAAGAAATTGCTAATCTAAATTTAATTTATAGTCAGTTTCTGACATATTTCATACGCTTTTGATGGAAATAGAAAAAGCCGATACAAAAATGAACGAAAAATCAAACTGCTCGATATCATAACTTAAATATAATGAAGTAAGTACAATAATTTACTTTAAGTACCTAACGTTGTTTGTTTTTGAAGTTAGAGATTGTTAAATGCAATATATGTATAGTCGTTTATGCAGCAGGATGTAGTGCATTAAGTGTATTAGTTTAAATCTTATTTTAAGTAGGTTATGGTTTGTCTTTTTGGCAAAATACTAGTCTTACCTCATTGGTAAACGCAAATGTTCAAGAAAAATAAAAAAAAAAATTTCGACGTATGGACGAACGTTTTGCGTGGTCTGATTCCTCATTTTATTATATAATTACTTAAGATGAAACGAGTAAAACAATAAGTGAAAGTCTACCAATGAATTGCATCCCTATTGAAGGGTAACACAGCATGTTTGTGTAGAGTATTGAATATATTTTTGTATATTACATAATACTGATTGCAGTTAAATTTATGTATAACATCGTACCCTGTTTTTGCGATGAATTTTGTGTCGATGGCTTTCAATTATGAATGTGAAGATACTTAATAGTGAAGACATAATAGTTATAACTACAAATCTGAATGCTAATCATAGCATTCATAGTTCAAAGCCGTATATATATATTTAGGTATGTTGTATATTTTGCACAAGAGATAACCTTTTGGCGTTATCTAGTGCTGTTTCGAATGACTACCATCGCCGATAATATTTTTGTTAGGATAGTAAGTGTAAATTGGGAAAATTGAAATTAATTCTATACATATACGATTATAATTTAACGTTATATAAGTTCTGCTCAAATTCTAGCATTACTAAATGTTCTTATTTGCATACCTGTACTCTACACCTGCGATGTCAATTTTGATATAAGCATCAGCATTCCAAATAAACCCTTTCCTCCCATTTTGTTCGCTATAATTATTAATTATAGGTTTAAGTGATACATTTATCCGTTAGTGTTTTTCCGCTTTTAACGTTTTATTGTTTAATTTGGTAATTTAATAACTTTTGCATATCAACACCATGCAGTGTATTTGTAATTTATATATGAAATGAAAGTTTATGCGGCGTTCTGATCAAAAGTTACTGTGGAGTTATAAAAAATGTACATAAAAGACTGTACAATGACTTTTGAAGAACACAGTTGGGTGATTTCATTATTACAGTAATTTATTGTAACTTTTTAAGAAGCTAGCATTTCAACAAAAAAATTGTAACTTACAAATTTGATAAGTCCTATGTTTTATTAATTAATTATATTAGTGTAACCTTAATTGAAGAACAAATAAATGTTATTAAGCTATCCATTTTTATTTACTGAAGTTAAACATTGAGATTATCTTCAAATTCTTACAAAAACAAAAAATAGTACAATTTTAAATGATTAATTAGCTAATGTGTCCCATTTGCAAATTTTATGGAATATGTTAAAGCTATAAAATGTTCAGCATTATGTGTAATGCAGTGAAGATGCTACAGTGTGATAAGAAATAACTCTGACAAATATACACTCTGACAATAGTGCCGAAAAAGGTACTGTAAGTAATACCAAAGAATATATTTATACTCTTTGGTAATACTAAATTACTAAAATCAATTATTTCTGGGAAAAACGCATTAATTCGTGAGCTATACGACAAAATAGATTTGTTAAAGTACAAAATTGACCAACTCGAATCAGACAAAGTTAAAACCGATCGTGACAGCAGTACAAAAAGCTTGGGGCAAAATTCAAAACCTATAAGAAATATGGCCTCAAATGTAGTCAATAAAATTCCTGCAAATGAATCTAAAACCAGGAAAACGAATATACAAGTGCCACAAAAAGCAGTTAATACTGCCTGTGAGATTGCTACCGCTCATAGTATTATGAACAAAGTCATTCAAATGAGTAATCAGGATCCTGTTGATGCTGAGACAGGCAAAAATAAAGAATCTACAATTCAAAAGGACAATGCCGCTTGGCGTACTATAAGTAAAAAAAGAAGTACCCGCAAGTCTATTATAGGTAGTAGTGAAAATAGTGGTTTAAAAACTGTACCAAAAAAAGCGTCGATATTTGTTTCACGGCTGATTCCTGCTACCACAAAGGATGAAGTGCTAAACTTTCTAAAGCAGGACTTTCCAGAAGCCAAATGCGAAATAATCACAGCGAGGCATCCCAGTGTATACGCCTCTTTTAAAATCACTATTGACGACGGTAACTTAAACCAAATAATGAAATCGGAGTACTGGCCCGCAGGTACATACATATCGAAATTTTTTCAGACACGTGTGCCCAAAGCACCGATATTTTAGCCGTTTCTGACTTAAGCGTTAAATACAAAGAGAACGCAGGACGTGACAAATTATTTAGTTTGAACATTTATCATACTAATATTCAGTGTTTATCTAATAAAATAAACGAACTTAATCTATTTTTAGATAAATATGGTTTTGATGTAATCTGTATATCTGAGCATTGGCTCAACGAAATTCATATGCAAACGATTAATCTAGACAATTATAACCTTGGTAGTTATTATTCCAGGGATACTTACAAACACGGAGGGGTCACTATATATGTACGTAATGATATTTCTTTTAAACCTGTATGTGTTAAATCTTATTGTTGTGACTTGCATTCAGAATTTTGTGCAGTTGAATTAACGAAACATAAATTGTTGGTAATTACACTGTACAGGACTCCCTTAGGCAATATTAATAAGTTTATTCAAAACTTAGAGGGATTGCTAAGTTGGTGCTACCACAGATATAACAAAATTATAATCTTAGGCGATTTTAATATAAACTTTCTCAAAAATTGTGAAAACAAAAAAATGTTACTAAATCTTACGATGTCATTTGGGCTTGATGCAGTGATTTCTGAGCCGACTAGAAAAAATAATTGTATCGATAATATTATAACAAATTTATCCGCAGACGAGATAACTGCATCTGGCACATTGGACAGTTGTCTATTGGATCATACTGGTCAATACATTTCCATAATAAAGAAGGCTGATATAGCTAAGCCTATTAGATGCCGTAGAATTATTAACAATAACGGTTTGTATAGTTTCAGACAGTTTCTAAATGAAATCGACTGGGAGCGTATATACAACTCGCACACGAATAAGAATTTGCATGCTCGTGCCCAATATCTAACAGACGCATTGAATTCAATTGCAAATAAATGTTTCACGGTAAGAAAAACTGTAGTTGGAAGTAAGCCACCTGTGTCTTGGTTTAATGATAACCTCAGACAAATAAGAGATATGATGACAGCAGCAAAGATAAAAGCAGATGTAACTAAAGAACCTACTGCTTCAAATGTATATAAAGTAATTCGGAGTTATTACAGGGCAGCTTTGACTAAAACTAAAAAAGAAGCATACAATAATTATATTTACAATTCTCAGAATAAATCAAAAAATTGCTGGAACTTAATAAATTATGAAAGGAAAAAATCAAACTCAAATTTAAATAATATAACACTATCACATAACGAACTAAATGAATATTTTGCTCAAATAGGCAAAAAAATAATTGATTCGATACCCAATGCCATTAATATAGTAGACCGGAATAGAAATGGTGTAATTCCGCCAATAAATTCATTTTTCCTAGAGCCAGTAACCCTTGAGGAACTTTCTACCGTAACTAGTCGCCTCTCAAAATCAAATAGCTCCGACTACAGTAACCTTAATAGTAAAATTATTAACGCGTCGGTGGACATTATAGGACCATACTTAACGGCTCTCATAAATGACTGCTTTACCATGGGCATTTTTCCAGATGCATTCAAAATTAGTAGGGTAGTACCTATTTACAAAAAAGGTGACAGTGATGATGCTGGTAACTACCGTCCCATTTCCATTATACCTACTTTAGGTAAAATCATAGAAATTTTAATCAAAAACCGGTTGATACGGTATATCAATGACAATAATATCTTTAGTGAAGCACAATTTGGTTTTAGGGAAAAATTATCAACTGAAACTGCGGTTAGTAGTTGCTTAGAAATCATCACAAAAAAACTTGAAGCATGTGAATACACTGCAGCTGTAATGTATGATCTAACCAAAGCTTTTGACTGTGTTGAACACGATAGGCTCCTGGTTAAGCTTGAACAATATGGTATTAGAGGGTTACCATTAATGCTCCTCAAATCGTATTTATGTAACAGAATGCAGTGTGTCTACTTCAATGACGTATCTTCCGACTTAAAACCCATGTCATGCGGAATACCGCAGGGGTCGGTATTGGGCCCCGTATTGTTTGTTTTGTATGTGAATGATTTGCAGAGTGCTCTGTTGCCTAATATGTGTATACAATATGCAGATGACACAACAATCATGTGTTCTAGTAGTAACTTAGATAGGTTAGCTTATGAAATCCATATTATCGACGAACAGATGAATCAGTGGCTTAACACTAACAAACTAAAATGTAATCCGTTAAAAACTCAAACAATAATTTTCTCAACCAACTTTTTAGTTACTAAGGGAAGTTCAGCACGTCTACTTGGCATCACTTTAGACGATAGACTTAACTGGCATGGACATATTGACCAGCTAAGTAAGAAACTATCCTCTACCATATATTTAATGAGAAATCTGAGGTTGACGCTCGACGATAAAAGTTTGATATCGTGTTATTTCGCTTTAATGCACTCGTTAATCAGTTATGGGATTACATTATGAGGGAGGTCACCTTATGCTCTAAAAATATTTAGACAACAAAAACAAGCCGTTAGGATTATCGCTAGGGCCCACCCTAGAGAACACTGTCGACCAATCTTTAAAGAGCTTGGCATTATGCCTCTACCGTCACTTTATATTTACAACGAATTGCTAAATATACATAAAAACCTTTTTAAATATGAACTATGTGGCAATACTTACAACTACAGTACTCGACAAGAAAAACTAATTCGCGTTCCCAGGTACAAATTTAGCATGTGCCGCAACAACTCACCTAACCTGGACCTATACAATAAATTACCGATTAATATGAAAAATCTACCTTTTATATCTTTTAAAAACTCGGTTAAAACTTATATTTTATTCAACTGCTATTATAGCGTGAGCGAGTATATGCTTACCCCTAATGGACAATAGACAAGAGTAATTTATGAATGCTGTTTGTACATTTTTTGTTATTTTGTATTTTATAGTTTTAATGTTTTCTTATAAGTATTATACAATCTCTTATTATAGGTATATATGTTGACAAGCTGTAAACTGGTAAAGTTATGGTAATAAAGCAATTATTATTATTATTATTATTATTATGTTTTGGTAGGTATATTTTTATTGTAACGACAAAATTTTACAAAAAAAAATAATGAACAGCGGTAATATATATCTTGAGATGCAGGCCTTGGGCTTTGTTGACTATCTCACGCCATCGCTTCCTACATGTCGCCACTTCTGCCCAGTTCCGAATATTTAACTTCTTTAAGTCTTCTTCAACGGCTTCCATCCATTTTTTCCCGGGTCTTCCTCTATATTTACTTCCGATTAAACTAGCTCTTAGTATAATTCTAGTCGTTCTTTGCCTTGGTAGTCTCTGCACATGCCCTATCCATCTTATTCTTTGTGCCTTGATTATTTCTATAATATCTGGGCTCTTGTACATCTTCATAACTTCCTCATTTGTTCGTCTTCTCCACATGTCGTCTATTTTCACTCCTCCATAAATGCGACGCAGTATGTTTCTTTCCCATCTTTGTAGTTTCTCTTAATCTTTTTTGTTTAATACACAAGTCTCACAACTATAAGTCACGGCTGCCCTAATCACTGTACTGTAAATTCTCACTTTAGTCTTTTGCGATAAATGTTTCGCCCGCAGCATTGCATATAAATTTTCCGCGGCTTTATTACCTCTCACAGTTCTGGCTTCTATTTCTTTCTCGCTATCACTATTTTGGGTTACCAAGATACACATAACTGTCCACTTTCTCAGATTTTAACTCACTATTTTCATTTAAGTTCACTGTTAAACCTTCCTTTTAGTTGGTCGTGGAACGCTATAAATTGACCAATTTGAAATACCAATAACTTTCTTGTAACTGCATTTGGAAAAATACCATTTCTCCAACAACAGCATTAGACCTTTCCTTGCCGCGGCAAATGGCCAAAAATGTCAAATTTAAAATTAGAAAGAAGTTAGGAAGGCATATATAAAAAAGGGAAAATATTAAATAGGAACTTAAATATAATATTTAGAATTTTTTTTCTTTTACTGCGGTGCATTTAAATGTTAGTATATACACGTATCCACCATGTTGTAGAGTTGCTTTGTTTTGAAGTAATTGGTATTTAATTTCAAAAAATTGTAAACCATTTTATCAAAACTTAATGAAAATAGGCAACACACCTAAGGTCAGATTGTTGTTGTAATGAGCACCTTGCACCCTGCTGATAATATCTTAAAGGATTAGTGTGAGTCATGCCATAACACCTTAGTCAAAGCTATCATGTTCAGGTACCTTTACAACTGAAGTGGCCCTTTACCTGAATTCTGAATTTCAAAGGGAAAGGTAGCTTTTATTTTCTCATACTAACTTCTGTATAGTGAAGTATTGTATCACGAAAAAAATTGTTTTCCCGTTTTTTCATTAATCAAAAATAAAAATTATACTTTACTTTTTCCTCAGATGAATATAATCATTAATAGAGTTTGACGAGACATAATTGTAAATAAATAATCCAAGTTTTAAAATAACACTAATTTTAATTAACATACAAGAACTATAAGTATAAAGTATGTATAAAGAAGTATAAAGTATAGGTTCTTATTATGCCTCTCGAATCGGCAACTGCCTAGGATATCTCGGGTCTCTAATCTCAGGAAGCAATGCCGATAAATGAAAGTTTTTGATGTTTTGGTAACATTTCTTCATTCCAAAAAGAAGTATCAATTTTAATAATTTCAACCGAAATTCAATGAGGAGTCCGCACTACAAAGTAACACTTTTCTCGCTTAGTTACATTTAATTGACCCTGAATTTGATATATATAATTGTCTTTTTGTTTTAGTTTTAACTTTCCTTCATGTATTTCACAAAATTGAATACTTTTATTTACTATAGCTTCTTTAGGACTGAACATTCGCGCACTATAGGGACATTTTACTTCTACAATCGCATCGTCAAATTCGTCATTTATTAATCCATCAGGAGAAGCCGCAAGGTATGGATACAAATCATGCATAAACAAACCGCATTCACTAACGTTTAATTTTGTAATTTGCTCAAATTTTTCAATGGCTTGATGTTCGTGATCGTTTCCATAACGTGTAGCAATACTTCCAGAAAATTGTTGGTATAATATGTTTTTCACAGTGTTGGCACAGGATGTCAACCGGTGCATTTTACAAATTTTACCGGAGTTAGAAGTTTTTAGGTTTTTATAATATTAGAACGTCCTTGTCGGGATCAAGCAAATAATAGCTCAACTATACAGGGTTACTGGTAATTCGATACATTCCTTTGGAGATGTGATGGGACAGGAGCTAAGAAGCAAATTTAACCTTAACATGCATTATGCAAAACTCAATAGTTTTTGAGATATTTCAATTTTTGTGTTTTTTTTGAAAAAAGTAGATCTTAATGTCTTTAAAGATAATTTTTAAAAAATCTACTTGAACATTTTTGAATTTTTATACTGGATTACTTGTCCCACGCTATGGTCATCCGTTTAGAATGGAAAATATTCGGAAACATTTCGATCATGTGAAAATTTTAAATAAAAACTTATAAAAAATAATTTTTAAAAATCAGCTACGAAAATTACCTATTCTAATGTCTTATAATAATAGTTAATTCTAAGAAGAGAAGACTAGATCTCGAAATATAAGTAATGTACAACCTGCATCAGTATTGTTTTGTTGCATTCTAATAAACTGGGGCCAGGTAGCAGGACTGGTTTTTCTATTGTATACTGTAGGGAATTTTGTTCAAGTGAGCACTACACACTAAAACTATACAGTGTGTCAATTTTAAAACTTACAATGGGCTGTATCTCGTGAACGAAAAGAGATATCAAAAAAATTTCAAAACCGCTTCTAGGGTAGAGAGGGGGAACTAAAATGACATAAGAGAGAACGCACCCCCCTCAACCCCCTATGCCCCACCTACCCCACATACAAAAATTTAAATGGCAACCCCCTACTTGTGATACGTCGTTGGAAAGCCCGTAGAAAATGCTTTCCAACGGTATAAGTCATAATTATACAGGGTGTAACAATAAAGCAGAAAAATTTATTTGACAACAACATGAAATATTGCTAAATGTCGAACTACCAAAATGTAAATTAATTTAGTAAATGTTCAAAATGGTTTCCATTGTTTTGTAAACAATAGTACAACCTATTTTCAAACTCCATACTAATGTTGGCAAATGTTGCTTTAGTAATATCACGACAGGCTTGACTTATTCTTCGTCGTTAATCGTCAATTGAGGTCGGTTGAGTTTTATAAACAACCGACTTAAGGTAACCCCACAGAAAAAAATCAGGTGGCGTTAAGTCTGGTGACCTAGGTGGCCACTCAATGGGACCTCTCCTACCAATCCATCTATTTGGATAATTATTGTCTAACCAGTCCTTAACTGCTACTGCGTAATGGGGAGGTGCTCCATCTTGCTGGAAGTGCAACAAATTTTCACCTAGAGCTGGATTGCCATCGCCGTCCTGTTGGTTCTCTAATTCATGAACAATTAAGGGCTCAATAGTGTTCTCCAGCATATCGGGGTACATTTCACTGTTTAAATTTCCTGGTATAAACAAGGGACCAATCACAGAATCTCTTAATATCCCTGCCCAAACATTTAATTTCTCAGGATACTGAGTGTGGTTTTCTCTAAGCAGATGTGGATTTGCATCACTCCAATAACGACAGTTTTGTTTATTTACATTACCATTTACATAAAACGTACACTCATCACTAAAACAAATATTTTTTAAAAGTCTAGGTTCATTATTAATTCTATCAATCATAATTTCACAAAACTGAATTCGTCGGTCTGGATCGTCATCGGACAATTTTTGAAGAAATTGCATTTTATAGGGGTGAAATTTATGAAGCTTCAGAACTTGCCGTACCGACGCATGTGATAGTCCTGTCATTGCAGAGACTTGACGAGTTAATAAAGTAGGATCTATTCCAAATTGTCCAAGGACTTCAATTTGAGTTGCTTCGTCGAGTACTCTTGAAGCTTTCCTTTTTTTATTTGCCACTGAACCCGTCTCTCTAAATTTTGCGACTAAATCACGGATATACACGTGACTTACATGTTTTTCAAGATGTCTTTCATTAAACACGTTAGCTGTCTGTAAATAACTTTCGTTCTGGGAGCCAAATATTAAAATTATCTCCACACGTTCAGGTAAAGTGTAAACCATCGTGATTATTGTAGTTAAATTAACGTACCAAACGTACAAAAATATTTTCGGACCAAACGTACAAACGATTAATCTGTCACTAATGACAATGACATTAAGGTACGTATCAAATAAACCAATAATTTGAGTACAGAAAGGAAATGCAAAAAAGAATAACAAAGTTTGTTCTTTAAAAACTGCAAAGCAAAGCACGTTTTTGTTCGAAATACAACTAATAGTACATTTAACACTTAAATAGGGACCGTACTTGCACCTTATTTGGAGCTTTTCAATGCAAAGTATCGTTCCACAATTAATTGTTATTTTTGTTGTCAAATAAATATAATTATGACTTATACCGTTGGAAAGCATTTTCTACGGGCTTTCCAACGACGTATCACAAGTAGGGGGTTGCCATTTAAATTTTTGTATGTGGGGTAGGTGGGGCATAGGGGGTTGAGGGGGGTGCGTTCTCTCTTATGTCATTTTAGTTCCCCCTCTCTACCCTAGAAACGGTTTTGAAATTTTTTTGATATCTCTTTTCGTTCACGAGATACAGCCCATTGTAAGTTTTAAAATTGACACACTGTATACTTTTCTAGGAATTCAAAGGCAATCATTCAGTATTAATAGATAACAAGTAAAGATGCGTGTGACATGTTTAAATATTCTATATATAATATATCCCATTAATATATAATATAATATAATATGTACTTTATTTAGTAATATTACTAATTTTACATTAATCGTACAAGAGTTTATAATGTCCAATATTTTCTTAAAAACTATTCTTACAGTACAAACTTAATTGTTTCTTAAAATTATAAATATTTGGCGCCTGTTTTATTTCCTGTGGAAGATTGTTATAATATTTTAAACACACAACACTGAATAAATTCGTTAATGAAGCAAGAGATTTAATTATGACTTATACACTATGAAACTGTAATTATTTTACAAAATCACTGGTTATCTATTTTTCAACTAAGTTCATATTTTCAGAATTCTATAAGAAACAAGTTATAAAATTCCAACAAATACTGTATTTGTGTTATTAAGATGATGACGTCTGCTGATTGTTACCTACCTAAGGATTAAGTGAACCCTTCTAGGAAGTTAAAAGCAACGTTAAGTTGGATGGCTACTAATAAGGCGTTGCTAGAAATTTCAAACCGAAATTTTTTTTTGACTTAAAGGAACCCTTAAGTGTTCTGCCGCTTCCGACGTTTTCTTTGTTCTACTCATTTCCATATACTTAGATTTTTCTTCTTCTTCTTTGTTCATTCTACCTATTGTTCTTTCCAGTTCCTTTCGTGTTCTTGCCTTCTTGCAAAAATAGCTACGCATCTGCGTATGCCATACATTGATGTTCTGTGTTATACAGGGTTTGTCAAAAAGTCCGGATCATATGAAACTTTTTTTTTATTAAAGTATTTATTTTACTTTTAATGTTTTTAGTAAAAATATCGAAAATGATGATTCAATTTCGAATAAAAACAACTTTGGATCAACGATGCCGTGAATTTTCATAAGAAAAGTAGTGTTTTGCAAACAGTATTTTTTCAAGAGAGTACAGGTAGGCAATTATTTGTCGAAATAAGTTTATTCCACACGTTTTATCAGATTTCAATGAAAAAAAATCCGAATTGTGTAGTATACTTACTTGGAAAATTCAATAAAATGAGTAAAAAATAATAAGTCCGAATTTGTATACTGACGTAAAATACCATTCTGAACAACTTTTTCAAATGAAATCTTTCGAAAAAATCATAAATAAGTCCACTTCTGAAGATTTTTTTCAAAAAGTGTCAAATTTGACAGGTTAAAAATGTTATTTGCCCAAATCTATGTGCACTTTTTTTTAGTCCTTAGACAAACATAAACCAACGCCGTACTGATTTCTTTAATAAATATACATATATATACAGTGTGTCCCCGGATTGAGTTCACTATAGGTATAATCGACAAAAATTTGGAGAATTTCATTTTCATGTTTTGGAATTCCGCCCTGCTTGGTCTGAAAAGAATTTTAAGCAGATTTTTAGTTCTTTAAAAATTAAGACGGCCATGAAAAATGTGAAAAAACTATTTTATATTCGGGTAAAGTGCCTTTTCGGTCAATAATACGGCAAAATGTTATTAATAAAAGTTGTTCAGAATATGAAATTATGGCTCTGTGCAAAATTTCAAAAAGATCAGCTACAGAAAAAACATAGAGTAAAGTGACCAAATATGGAATACGTACCTTATATGGAACACCTAATTATTTTTAAAACTACTAGAGTCATCTCTCATTTCAACATGCAGACCATAAGAACTAGTTCTTAGCAGTTTAGTTTCAAATCAATGTTACCAAACCTACCGAGCATATAACCAAAAAACCTTTTTTACCGCGGAAAGAAGTTTTTTCATATGTAAGTATTCTTTAATTTGTAGTAAAGTTTTTTGATTTTATTAGGTTCTTTTGTTTGTATGCCTTAGAACACATGTTCGTTAATTATTGAAAACAATCTCTTGATGAAGTTACCAGCCTTTGTTTAAATAAACTAGTTTTGTATAAATGAGGGTAGTTCCTAATATGGAATATATCCTGAATCCAAATAATAATAATGGTCAAGTTTGGATGCAATGCATTTTGTGCATGGGCTGGGCGCACGAAGATTGTTCGGGTGCTTTGACTGAAAACTTTGTGTGCGATTTTTGTAAATAAAACAGTTACCTACGTAAAAGTGAATTTATTTTTGCAACTGTGTTTTTGTTAGACAATATTTTATCTTTTGTTTGTGTTTTGAATATTAATTTGTCTTTTTTATAATTTACATAAAATATAAATTTTTGAAACAATTTTGAAACGTTTATTTGACATATTCCATATTAAGAACATGGGTATTCCATATTACGTGGATTTTGACTGTGTTTTACGATGGACAATGGTCCTGGAGGCTTGGTAGACCAGTTTCTGCCGTATTGACGATTGTGCGCTTGTTCTACAGTGAACAGCTTTTCATCAGTGAAAATAATTCTTTGCCAGCGGCTATTCGCTGCGTGACCAACAAGTTGACGCCATCTTTGAAGTCTCACATGCTTGTTTGCCTCCGTAAGGCGCTGTTCTGGTTGAAGCTTAAAAGGTTTAAGATTGAGCTCCCTTTTTGCAATTTGGTGCGCCATGGATTGATACCCGTCTCGCGGGAGATTCTCCGCTCAACTCTTTCTTGATGATCCGGCGGTTCCTGGATGTATTGACCGGGCGTTTTCTTCCTCTTCCTGGATGATCATCTTTATGACCAAGCTCATCGAATCGGCGAATTGCATCAGAAATGGTTTGACGAGGCACACTGAGTAAACAAACAATTTCACTGGCGTATTCCTTTACGAAACAACTCCAAAATTGCACCGCGTTTGTTTGACATCCTAAGAACACAACAAAATTAATCGCTACGTTCTCAAAAAAACAAAAAACAAAAAAAAGAACGATGAATTCAACACAACAAAAATTAATTAGTATCTATCTAGTAAGTAGTAGTTGGAAGACAAACTAGAACTACAAGACAGAGAACAGAGGAAGAATAATATAGTCATAACCGGAATAAAAGTGGACACCACAGATAAAGCAATAATAAAAGAGGGAGCGATAAGCTTTATACAAGAAACATTACAGGTTAAGGCAGAAATACTGGATGCACATGCAATTAACAAAGAGAAATGTATAGTGAAGCTAAAGAACTGGGAGGATAAACAAGAAATCTTTAAAAATGGTCATAAACTGAAAAACAAACAAAAATATATACATTGATAAGGACATGTCTGTAATGGAAAGAAAGATTCAGAAAGAAATTAGGGACAAGGCAAGGGAAAAATAAAAGCAGGGGAAAAGAATAAAGATAGGATACCAAAAGTTATGGATTGATGGAAGGGTACACAAATGGGACAGAAAATTATACAAGAAGATGAAAATATGAACGATCTAAAAAACTAATAAAAGACATTCAGGGCGGAGAAATGATAACGACAATGGCAATAATGAACACCACAGAAGATGACCACCACGCCATGACAACGGACATTGGAAAAATTCAAACAAAACTAAAGAAAACCACTCCCACAATAGGTGGGTTGAGCGAAAAACCGGCAACCTTTCCTCGGAAAACCAAAAATGCCTCGAAATGTCGATCACTAAATTTTAATATTGCAACACTAAATATCCGAACTATGCTACAAGTAGGAAAAATAAATGAAGCAGCAGAATTACTATCAGTGTATAATCTAGACATCTTAGCTCTACAAGAAATAAGATGGAAAGGAAAGGCTATGGAGAGGTGAGGAAGGAAAAATACTCACTACTATCCAGCGGAAATAAAGAAACAGAAGGGCATAATGGCACGGGATTTCTAATTACAAGAAGAATACAAAACAATATATTAGCATTCGACCCAATAAATGATAGATTAAGCAAAATAAGAATAAAAGGTAAATTCACAAAGATAACATTAATATGCGCGTATGCCCCAACTGAAGAAACCCAGGAGCAGGAGAAAGAAGAGTTCTACGAACACCTTTCAGAATCAACAATAATACTAGGCGACTTCAATGCCAAAATAGAGAAGGAACCACAATATCAAAACGTAACAGGGAAATACTCTCCATGAAATAAAAAATCAAAATGGAACAAAATTATGCCAACTAGCTGTAGAACAAAACATGATAATCAGTAGTACCTGATTTCAGAGGAAAGATATCCATAAAGGAACATGGCAAATACCGGGAAATCGGAGAACTAACCAAATCGATCATATAATAATATCGAAAAGATGGGCAGCGATAGTAGAGAACGTAAAAACGCAAAGAGGAGCAAATTGTGACTCTGACCACTTTATAGTAAAAGCAAGTATAAAACAAAGAATTGCCAATGTAAACAAAGTGCAAAAAATTAAAAGAACGAAATGGAACACGCAACAACTACAAGACCACAACATTAAACGTACTTAGATACAAGAATCAAATAGCAGACCTGGAAGAATCAACACCAAGAAACAACAACGTAGACCAAGAATGGGAAAACATAAAAAATATAATTATTAAAACAGCTGAAAGAGTAATACCCCCGGCGAAGAAAGAAAGAAACGAATGCTACGTTGAAGACCGTAAAAAATTATTAGAAACCGAAAACAAAAGCAGAATTAGATACCTGGAAAACCCCACAGAAGAAAACAGAACACAATATAAAAAAGATAGAAAACAACAAACCAAACTACCTATTTAAAATAAAAAAACAAAAAATGATAAACACAAAAATGGAAAACATAAATTTAGAAAAACAAAAGAAGAATACAAGAAAATACTACAAAAACATGAAAGAATTAACAAAAGACTTTGAACCTAGAGTATTATCTGTAGAGATAAAGAAGGAAGAAAATGCCCTGAGGGAAAACAAATTATAAACAGATGGCAGGAATACTTCCAAGAGCTCTATGAAGTGAACAGAACGTATAATCAACCTGAAGAGACCTAGCGAAGAGCAGAAATACAAATTGAATCCCCAACACTAGAAGAAGTGACAGAGGTAATAAATCACCTAACAACAAGGTCCCAGGCTCTGATAACATAACCAACGAACTTATAAAAAATAGTGGACTGAAAATATGGAAGAGAATACATGAACAAGAAGAAAAGACACCCAAGTGTAGAGTTATTCGACGAATGCAAAATACAAGATATTAGAACTCTATATATAATTAAAGTAGTAAATTATATCCATTGTAACGAAAATTTAGACTATGTAAATCACTCTTATCAAACTAGATTACTTTGCAACAAAAACGTTAGGCTACCCAAAACAACAAAAACTCTAAATCAAAAAACATTACGATATCTCGGACCAAAAATTTATAACTTATTACCACTCCAAATTCGAAACATAAAAAACAATAAAATATTCCAAAAAAATTCGCTGATCTACATCACAGAAAATATTATACCATTCAAAATTTTATTTGAAATGTAATGTTACACAACACACACACATACACACCCACCCACACACCCACACACCCACACACACTCACATATTACACACATACATAATTGTATTATCATCTAGTTCCTAATCTAATTGTTTAGATATAGAATAAAAGTAACATAATGCAAAGTGAATATATTATGTGATATTAATCAGTTCGCAAACTTATGTTAGAGCTATTTAACGAGTGCATCACACCACAGACCAAAAGTCTAATGTGATGTAACGTTGTATGTATACAGTTTATATAAAATTTTTATGTATTATTATAAATAAATTTGATTTGATTTGATTTGATTTGATTTGAATTGTAAACGCTAGGCAAATGGAAGAAATACCCGAAGAGTGGAAGATGGGGATTATACATCCAATGCATTCGAAAGGCAATAAAACCAACTGCGTAACAACTTTCGAGGAATAACATTATTAAACAGTACCTATAAAATATTATCCAGCCTAATAAACAGAAAATTAACGGAGTATATGGAGGGAATACTGCAGGAAAACCAAACTGGATTTAGAAGCGGAAGAGGAACTATAGACAATATCCATATTATGAAACAAACGCTAGAAAAGTGTACAGAATTCCAAATCTCAGCGAACTGCCTTTTCGTAGACTTCAAGCAAGCCTACGTTAAACTAGCACGGGAAATGATGTGGAGAGCGAGTCTCTTTGCTTAACGCCCTTGTCTGTCCTGAATTCACGCGTTTCTCCTTTTTGTGTTCTGACACTTGCCCTAGCTGTCCCCATCGTAATACAGATTATTCTTCTTAATTTCGCTGCCACTCCTAGTTCTTTCATGATATGCATGAGTTTTACCCTGTTAATCGAGGCAAACGTTTGTTCAAAGTCAATAACTAATAGTTCCACGTTCATTTTATATGCGTAGGTCTTCTCTATGATTTGCTTGATCACATGTATGGCATCAGTTGTCGCTTTGCCCTTAACAAACCCCACTTGGTATTTTCATATTACAGTGGCCGTATTCTCCCTTAATCTTTTTTGAATTATTGATGATAGTATCTTATAAGTTGTATTCAGCAGAGTTATTCCTTTGTAATTTTTACATATCTTCTGATCTCCTTTTTTATGTATGGTTATTATCTGGCCAACCTCCCATTTTTTTTGCATCTCTTCTTCTCTCCAGATTTTCTGTATCAATAGGGCGAGCGAATAGCTAAATTAAAATGGAGTTGGGCAGGACACCTCGAAAGAAAAAATCCCGAAGAACGGACAGTGTGGATGATACAGCGACAACCAAGAACAACCAAAAGAATCAGTGTAAGTCCTCAAAAGCGATGGGTTGACGATATTAAGACAATACAGACAGATCAATAAAAAAACCAATTAGGGTAGGCTGTGAAATTGAATTATTTTGAATTGGTACTTTAGCCACATCCACAGAATGACATTTCTGACATGAATTTAAGGTTATAAACTTTGTTTACGAGAAAAATGTCAAATTACAAACGTTATAAAATGTCATTCTGTGGATGTGGCTAAAGTACCAATTCAAAATAATTCAATTTCACAGCCTACCCTAATTGGTTTTTTTATTGATCTGTCTGTAGTAGGAAGAAACTGGTACCAACGAGCCAGAGACAGAATCCTGTAAAAATCTAGGGGAGACATATGTCCAACAGTGGACAAATGAACGCTGAGGAAGAAGCAGAAGAAGGTAAAGAGAGGTTTCTTTCTCTTTCACACATCTGTTACATACCGGTTTTCAGTAAGCCCTAGGAGGTGTAGGTGCTTATTTAGGTGACAGTGTCCTGTAATCATGACTGTCAATAGTCTGACATCCTTTTTACCCCTTCTGAGCAATTTAGATGTTAGCTTTTTCGATAAGTTTTCAGGAAGACCTTAGAATGTCTCTGCCCAAGAATTTCCCTTCAGTAGGTATCTGTTATGCCGTTGCAATAAACTTATAAAGGTTGGTTTTCCCTTCTGTATTTAGCGAGACAATTTGCTTCCTGCTGTATTAGCATGCCGTTGTTTTTTGCACCAACTTCATTTATCCTGCAAACACAATCTAGTACTAGGCCTGAATTAGCTTCACTGAGTTTCAACATCTTTAGTGCACTTATTGTCACTGTAGCCGCAGTGGTTCTTAACCTTTTCGAGGCCACGGATCACTTTTGATTGTAAAAAAAAATTGCGGAGCACTCTCTTACTAAATCATTAAGGTCATCAAACAAACAATAAAAATATGCATGAACATGTTTTTTTTTATTAAAAACTACAGACTACTCATTAAATATTAACAAAAAAATATATTTTCATAAAAGCCTAATCTACATAATTCGTAAAAAAGTAACTCTTGTAAAAATTTTAAATCAAGCTTAATGTGAAATATGACACATGAGCTTGTGGGCTTTCGCAGATTTTAGCAATGTCAGGCCTAATATGTTATAAAGCTACCCTCATTTCTTCATCAATATTCCCAAGTCTTTCACGTTTTTTAGTTTTTATGTTCATAAATGTTGAAAGCCCAGTTCACACAAATATGAAGCAAAATTTTCAGTGCTTTTGTGGAAAGAATTGGGTACTCAGCTTGCACAAAAATCCAAAATTCCTGAAGAGCCAGTTCAGAAAATTTCAAGTTTAGAATACGATCCGTCGACAAGCTAACCAACCGTTCTTCTTCTTGTAACCAAAATTCGTAATTCAACCTGAACTCCATGAAAGGGATTTCGAATCCAATGAAAATCGCGCTCGGTAGTACTGTTTCTGAATTGTTTTATTATTTCGCGGAACACTTGTGACATGTTCGCGGAACACCTGTGTTCCGAGGAACACCGGTTAAGAACCACTACTGTAGAGGTTTTTCTATCAATGTAGTTCCTCTTTATTAGTTACAATATTGCATTACATCAGCTTGAAATATAGATATGTGAAGTCCGAGATTAACAGAAATATTATGTCTCGGTTCTCCACTAACATAAACTCTAGTAGTATCTCGGAGTCGTCTGTATAAAAGGCTACCCTATTCAACTCTACAGGCTCTTGTTCATGTTCCCAGTCTTCGCTAGTCGGCTTAATGATTCTTTAGGTATGGTTGGCACACTTCTTTTATATTCTGTCCGATCTTAGACTCACTATTGGATGCTTGTCTAATTTCTTGAAGATGGCAGAGTGCTCTCCTCTAGTTTCCTGCACTATGAAGTTTTATTTTAGCTTTGTACATCCCGTTTATTGCCCCTAACTTCACCACTAGGTGAAAAGAGGTGTCCATAGCCGATGTGGACGTCATGGTCAGTGCTCCGGTTATTCCTAGGCACGCCAGTCTTTTATATTTTACTTAATTTATTTTTGTAGTCTTTAGTGTTCTCAGCAATTATACCAAAGCTGCTTACACAGTGATTGATTTTACTGTCTTCGTGTATATTCAGCAAATCATCTAAGGTGACAATGCCCATGCTCTTTCCTAACATTTGCGTACAGATTCATAAGGTTCTTAGTGCTTTGTTTATTTTTTTAGGTGTTTTCTGAAATTCAACTTGCTGCTTAGGGTTACTCCTAGCTACTTGATCGCTCGCTATACCCTTAAAGCAGTCCCATAAAGGAAGAGCTGTCTTCTCCCATACGACTTTGTTTTCTGGTGAATGGTACCAGTAAAGTCTTTGTCAAGTTGACAGAGAGACCCTCTTTTCGACACCAGTTTTCAACAAAATTTAGAGCTCTGAATAATTTCTAATACAGTCCCTCCAAATTTTCCCGAATTCAATACGATTATGTGATCTGCATAGCCCATTGCAAAAGTGACCTGTTTCGTTTAATTCGAACATGTTCGCAATCCAAGTACATACTGTTTAGCACTACTCTTTTCATGGATTTCAGTGAGGTATTATCAAACGCCCCCTCTATATCTAAGTCCCCAATATAACTTCTTGATTCCTCAGGGCGTCTTCTACTTTACAGGCCACTTCTCGGATGACAAGTTCACAGGACCGAGCCAAGGGTAATTGCCGCCCGGGTGCAAGTTATAATTTGCCGCCCCTATACCTCCTTAGGCATAAATAGTGTTAATTGTAAAATTCTGCATTTCCTTGATAACTGTTAACTTGTTTAAAAAATAAATAATTACTAAGGTTTCTATAAACTTTATTATTTGTATAAATTTAAAAAAAATAAAATATTTAAAACAATAAACATAATGCTTTAATAGTTATAACAAAGTACACCTTATATTGTTTATTATTATTAACTTAGAACTTATAAACATGAACTAAACTACATAAATTCTAAATTTAAATATCAAACGCGACTTTTCTTGCTGTTTTAATTGCAAATTCTCTAATTAAATTCGTTATATTTAACGCCTCTCAGATCTCTTCCTCGATGCTTATTACAGCCAAATTTGTAAGTATATTCTGGCTCATAGTAGACCTCAAATATTTTAATTATTTTTAATTTTGAAAACGATCTCTCATTTTGCCGCCCCTAGTAGGTCGCCGCCCGGGTGCTGTGCACCCCTTGCACCCCCGGCACGGCTCGGCCCTGCAAGTTCACAAGACTTACCTGGTTGATACGCCTGTTAGTATTTGCGGAGCGGATATACGTCCAGAACTTCTTTCCTAATAATTTTTTCAACAGTTTTAGGAGAAAAAACAACATGCTAATAGACCGATATGATTTAGCCTGGGTGTATGATTCACTTCCTGTCTAAATACCGTATAAATACCTCTTTCCTTTTCTTCCAAATTTGTGGCAAGTAAGTTAGTGCCAAACTGGCCCTAAAATAATTCACAGTGTCGGGACCAGCGCATCTATGCTGTGCTGTAAAAGAGCTTCCCTGGAGATTATAATGAGAAGGACATATTAACCCCCCCATTCTGTTTTAAACTAATTGGTTAATCTTCAATCATCCGTATTGGTTTGTGAAGAACTCATTATCAGATATGAGCTGTTGTTTTTAGGAGCTAAGGTTCTACATACCGGGAAGTAAGTTTGGAACAGTAGTTCCAGTATCTCTTTCTTTGTCTCTGTATACCCAACATCATTTTTTTAAATTCAGCTTAATCTGCCTCCATCATGCTCTCTTGCAAAGACTTTCTGGAGCTGAGCACTTTTTAGGATTATTCCAATGCCCTGACGGCGTCTTTTCCAGAAGTCTTGCTTGGCTTTCCTAATGCCCTTGTTATATTCAGTGAATGAGGTTTTATAGGAGCCCCAGTCTGCTGTTCTTTTTGCGAGATTAAAAAGCATTCTCAGGTTAACCCGTAGTTAGGAGATACCCTCGTGCCATCAGTGCATATTTCTAGAGGTTTGTTTCTATCTTTATGGGTAATTACTATCAAAAGCTTTTATAATTGCAATTCTACGATTGCTTATCATGACTTTTACGTCAGTTGGAGTTTTTGCTCCGGGGGCAGTTTCCTAGTTCAAACCTAAACTGTTCCCTATACAGGGTGTTACCGTTAAAACCCGAAATCAGTGAAAACTACTTTTAACTAGTCAAAACTAGAAGTAACCAGTAGCGATTGTGGAATCTAGTTTTGACTAGTTAAAACGCGAAATAACTGAAGGTATTTGTAAATACCCGAATAAATTGCATCTTCTATATTAATTCGGGTTTTAACTTGAAATTTCAGTTAAAGCTAGTTTCATCAACACATTTATTTGATAGAACTAACGTATATATCCAGCGAAAACCCGAAACATATTAAGAACCAAAATAAATACAAATTAATTTTTACTGTTTATTGATTGAAATCATCATCATCATCAATTGACATGGAGCAGATCCCCGTGGATCAATCCTGGATTACGCCAGGCCCACCCCATGCCAATAGGGTGTGAAGGGATTTGTTGTGATAGGTGGGGATTGGGAGCACTGTATAACGTTAACATGCCTGTGACGACTGCCTCAGAACACCGCTTCTATATAAAAAATAAAAAACTTAATAATATTATATATTAAACAAAAGTACAAGTCATACTTTGACAGGAATAAACTAAATAATTAATTTTTTATTTGTTTCTGCAAGGTCGACTATCATGGCATTTCGAGTTGCATAATAAATTGCTTTTCTTGTATTTGCACATATTGGTTGCACATTGCTTCTTGCAGGTGCAGCGCACGTAGCCCTGGGAAGATCCACTTGATGACGTATCAGCACTTCTTAGCAATATTATTTTGTCCTTTAACAGACATTCTACTTGTAAAAATATTTCTTTGATTAAATCGAATTCAGCGCGACTATATAAATTAGACAATATTCATTCGTTTGTAGCTAACTTGTAGAGGTTATCCTCATTGATTTATGCCATTTACAGAAAACCTTCTTTGGTGACCAAATTCACGAAACTCGTGTGGGTTTTCATCAGCCCAATAATGGGTATTGTGTGTATTGAACACACCATCTCGAGTAAACACTCTCGTCGCTGCAAAGAATACGTCTCAAAAAGCCATTTATTCTATTTAAAATAGTGTTGCAAAAGTCAGATCGAGCAATGTTATCATTTTCATAGAGGGGTTGCACTTTGGAAACATGATATGGATGTAGTCGGTTTTCTTGTAGTACCTTATGAACGGTCATATGACTGGGAACATTTAATGTTGCAGCTACTTGTCGGATGCTGATATAGGGATCTTCTTCTACTGCATTTAAAATCTGCTCTTCCAGTTGAACCGTACGCCTTGCTCTTGGTCGACCGGTGTCCCTAGTTCTTCGGATAAATGAACCAGTTTCACGAACACGCTCATTTAGTCTTCGAAATATGTTTGCAGTAAGATGTCTCCGGTTAGGAAAACGCGCGCGATATTCTCGTTCTGACATGTTACAGTTTCCCTCACAAAACCCATATACCAAGTACATATCAGCATACTCATTCAAAGTGAAATCCATTCTTTAAGTAAACCAAACAAGATAACAAAAAAAGTAATACGAAAAACAGGGATGACGCAAAATTAGAACAAACCAGTAAACAAGATACCGAATAAAACACAAAAAACGCAAAACTTAGAGATGACACGAAATTACAAAGCCGAATTAGAAACAGTTTTGTAAACGTCAAACTTTGACAATACGAGGACGTTTGGCAGTTAGCTGTACAGTGTTGTCGCACTTTTTTTTTAACGGACAGACCTAAATGAATAAATGTTAAGATTAAAATTTCAAGGTTGAAAGACAATTATATGCAAAAATTATTTTTATAACGTTCTTTTATTTCAACTTGTAATCTTTTATTCAACAGATCATTAAATAATAAATCAAAACTAAACATTGAGACTTGGAGGACCTCGTGAAGACAGGGGAAGCATGGTACATCATTCTAGTATTAAGGTTTTCGACTCAGAATTGTATAAGGAATATCGCTACCTGGAGCTTTTGCGACAATTTGTATACACCCTGTATACGTTCCAATTAGTATTTTGCAGGGGGTTGTTAATTCAATGTCAAATCGAATGTATCTATGATCTGAAAGAGATGGTTTTTCTGGTACATGCACTAATTCGCAAGCGCTCTCAGTAGTTACTCTTATATCTAATGTCCCTTTTGAACTAAAAAAATGTTTTAGATGCCGATTCTTTTAAGAAGTGGTTCCATTGGGGGATCCTGGTATCTAAATCAGTGTTGTTTGGCCTCGATGGCTTTGCCCCTTCCCAGAGAACTTCTGCTTGTAGCATCCACTCCAACCAGTTCTTGGTAGCCTGGTCGGTGCAAGTGAATGAATAAAGCGCCTCTGCTATGCCAGTAACTTGTAAATATAGGGGAAAGCTCCCTCAATTTTACCCCATCTATATTTTGCAGTATCCAAATCTTTAACCTTGGCACCTCTTCCTCTGTCAGACTTTTTTCATCTTTGAAGCGTTTGATGTACTTGATGGTCCTGTTAAGTTTCTTAGTTGCCTAAGCATCCTCTGGGGGAGTGCTATTATCCGACCGTACCGTTTGGATGTCTCGGTCGATTTAGGTGTATTTTGTGAGGTGCATGGTCTTGTTTCTTAAAGCTTCCTTCGCCCTTTGTTTGCTCCCTAACTCTTTGAGCTTTTAGCTTTCGGCACGCTGCCCCAGAGAGCTTTACCCCCCTAAGATTTTGGCAGAGTTCTTCGATGAGTCCTTAGCCTGCATTTGTTTATTACGGTCATTGCACTCTGTGTGTTCCCACAGGAAAGCAAAATGTCCTTACACCCTAGAGCCCGTTGTGGTGTTAAAACAACTGAGAAGAATTTAGGGTGACACACTCATCCCTGAGGTTTGGAATTGGTAACTGCTGTTCTTCTATTTAGTCATGCATCTCCTCAGCTCATCCATACATCATTCAGGTTTTTAATGAAGTTGTTTCATCTTGAACCGGGTGGTAATCCAAGGTTCTCCATATTCTCCTGTTCATGAGCCATGATCATTGATCATACGAGTGTATGGTTTGGCAGCCAAATGCAGGATCTTGACTGGCGTCGTTGCTCCAGTGCAAGACCTTAGCCACGACACTACAGCTTGGTGCAGAGGGATATTTCTTGATATCGAAGTCTACATCCGGGGCAAAAGTTTCTATAAATTAGCCCCCGATCTTGGTGGTAACTAAAAAATATGAACAGATATATACTTTTTTTAGTTACATTTACGGTAGTACATCTGATGCCCTTATGATCCAGTGCAGGTCCTTAATCACGACATGATAGTGGGGCTGGGTAGCTTGGTCCATGGTGCCATCTTCAGCTGCTACCAGTTACAGTTTTTACACTCAACGGGCAGCGGTATCATCGACATGAACCTTAATTGAAAAACAAATAAATGTTATTAAGCCATCCACTTTTATTTACTAAGGTTAAACCTTACAAATTATTTTCCAGTTCTTACAAACATGAAAAACATCATTACAATATAATTTTGAATGATTCTTTACCTAATGTGTGAATTTCTCAAATGTCATAAAACATGTGTAAAGCTATAACATATTTAGCGTTACAATGTGAAATGAAGTGAAGATGTGCTGTGCACTTATTTTTTATTCCTGTTTTTATTTTTGTGCAGGTAAGCCAACTTTTACGATTTTCTTATTTAATGTTAATAATAACTTTTTGACTTATTATTATTAAGCTAAAACTATGAAACAGGTAATCTTTTTGAATATATTTAGGTAATTTTTAATTTAAATGGAATTTTTGTAGCATGGTACTGCAGGAGTGTAATGTGTGTTGCATATATAGTGTGTCCCCGGATTGAGTTCACTACGGGCAAATAGGTATAATCGACAAAAAATTTGTGAATTTCATTTTCATGTTTTGGGATTCCGCCCTGCTTGGTCTGGAGAGAATTTTAAGCAGATTTTTAATTTTTTAAAAATTAAGACGGCCATGAAAATGTGAAAAAACTATTTTATATTCAGGTAAAGGGCCTTTTTGGTCAATAATACGGCAAAATATTATTGAGAAAAGTTGCTCAGAATATGAAATTATGACGCTGTGCAAAATTGCAATAATATCAGCTCACTTTCATTAAATCCGCCTTTTATGTTAATGAACGAAAAATCGCGTCGTAGTAAAGCAAATAATTAATTGTCATTATCTTAGATTAAAGTCAAAACCTTGAAATATTTGTTTGAAATTGATTAATTATCTAAGTAGTTTGCAAATTACTTGTTCTTTATTGTTTTCTTTATTAAAAATGTTGACTCTAGCGTGTGTACCTAATAAAGTGTTACGGACTGGGGGAATCATCTTATGCTCATGTTATTAATAGGTTTTACGAGCGATTTCCAATGGTGACAATTTCTGTCAATGGACCAAAAAAACTTGTAAAAAAGTTTACAGAAACTGGAAGTGTGCTAAATGTGAAGAAAAATGTAGTTCATGATCATGAAGATGCTGCTACACTCTTGGTGAGAGAATCCGTGAACGCTAATAATCATCTATCATTGAGAAAGCGGTCTACTGAATTATGAATAAGTAAATCGCACATACAAAGAATTCTCAAAGAAAATAAAATTCTACCATTTAAACCCACGTTCATTCATAAATTAGAAGCTGGAGACGATGGCCAACGACTGCTGTTTGGTTTATGGGTTGGAGAAAAATTTTGAACGACAGATATTTTTATAAAAAAATAATTTTTTTGAATGAATCAACTTTTACAACTAATGGTGTCGTGTCTTCACAAAATTGTAGGTATTGGTCTCATGATAATCCACATTTTCGTATAGAAACTAACAGTCAACGGTACAAGAAAGTAAATGTAAGTTATGATAAAATTATTGGCCCATACTTTTATTAACACTAATTCAAACCAACATTTGTATTTGGATGTGCTCGTAAACTTTTTTTACCTACCATGGAAGACGCGCATTTAGAAGATTTTAATTTTCAACAAGACGGATGTTCAGCTCATTCAACTCGTATGATTACAAATTTTTTGAATCAGCACTTTCCTGAAAGGTGGATTGGACGACATGGTGCTATACAGTGGCCAGCGAGATCGTCGGATTTGACCCCTTTAGATTTTTAATTCTGGGGTTATTTAAAGCAACAAGTTTATTCATTTGATCTTCATGATAACATCGAATTATGAAAACAAAAAATTGGGGATGCTATAGGTATAGATGAAATTAACAGAATGACCAAAAGTATATGAAAAGTTTAGAGTTAGGGTAGAAAAATGTGCAGATCTTGGGGGAAGTCAAATAGAGTAATTGTCATTTAATTTCTTTTTTTAATAAAATGCTATGTTAGCAACTTACTTTTTTTTTGAGCTGATCTTTTTTAAATTTTGCACAGAGCCATGATTTTATATTCTGTACAACTTTTCTTAATAATATTTTGCCGTATTATTGACCGAAAAGGCACTTTACCTGAATAGAAAATAGTTTTTTTACATTTTTCATGGCCGTCTTAATCAAAAAAAAAAAGAAAATCTGCTTAAAGTTCTTTTCAGACCAAGCAGGGCGGGCCCCAAAACATGAAAATGAAATTCTCAAACTTTTATTGATTATACCTATAGTGAACTCAATCCGGGGACACACTGCATATTCAAGGACTAGAAATTAAAATGCTTAGTTACGTCATTGTATTTAGTACTCTCTTTAAATACAATGTTTACGTGTTTGATTTGAAATAATTACAGTTTGTAAAACTAATCATCTTGCTTTTTGAATTAGCATTAACTTGTTTACTTAAGTGACGAATTTTAAGCTAGTTGATCACGCAGGCCCGTAGCCAGGGTGTGCCATTGCCCACTCTGGAAGAAAAAGTTGCCCACTCTAGAGAAAATCCTAGGGTTTTTTTAACGACACACAACACAACAATTAATTTAAAAATTGTGTTATACCGGTGTCAAGGAAACCTGGGGCACCCCCATTTTTAAAATTATATTTGAAGATATCAAAATGAAATTTGGTATATGTAATATACTCTTTAAATTGCATTTTTTGACATAGAGCACACGTTTCTGCTACTTCCGGTTTCTCCGAAATTGCCCTAAATGTTGTTATTTTAAATGGAACACCCTGTATATTTATACATTTTTGGAATCTCCATTTCATTCTACATATGTTAGTATCAAGTTTGAAACATTTTGATGTCCAAGTAAATACTGCAGAAGAGTTTATTTATTAATGTAGGATGCCATGAACTGCTTAAAATAAAATTCAGGGTAGGCTATAGGGTCAGAGGGTGATGTTATTATCACCGGTCAGGGTAGTCAGGGTAGGAGTGTTTTAGAACTTCAGTTGTAGTAAGTCTGTCACTTGTTTTGTGCATTTCATTTGTTTCAATTGTTTTGAAACCCAGTGCCTAGATTTAAATGTCCAAAATATGTTTTTTTTGAATGGAGAGTGTTATTCCGAATTAAATTTCCATAGTAATCCCGCGTTATTGGTATCAATTAAATTCTTGAAAAACACTCGTTTTTAATATCCTAGTGTCCCACCCTAGCGCTATTTGAAAAAATACAGTTATTCTCGAAAAATCATTTTTGCCAACTTTAGGTCATTTTAATAGAGCAACGAAAATAGCTGAAGTTCTAAAACAATTTGTGTCGAGTGTTGGGGCACCTTGACATTAATTTTGCGTAAGTCATGGCACTCTAGATTAATTTCTGCAAAAATTGACTTTATCATCAAAATGTTTCGTACTTGATACTACCATACGTAGAATTGAATGGAGATTCCAACAGTGTATAAATATACAGGGCGTTCCATTTAAAATAACAAAGTCAATGTTAATTCCAGCGAAACCGGAAGTGAGAGAAACGTATATTCTATCTCAAAAAATGACATTTAAAGAGTATATTACACATACCAAATTTCATTTTGATATCTTAAAAAATAAGAAAATTATAGGGGTGCCCCAGGTTTTGTTGACACCCTGTATAGGGTGGAAGGGTGGTCCATAAGTAATAGGACACAGACCAACAGTAGATTCGTGAAGCCAGAATATTACGATTTACCTAAAATTACCTTAGTCCAAAAGTTAATATTTAGTGAGATACAGGATGTCAAAGTCGAAATTTTAATTTTAATTTTCTTCTGTAATTTCT
The DNA here is from genome assembly GCA_963082815.1 of Melanotus villosus. Taxonomy (NCBI): domain Eukaryota; kingdom Metazoa; phylum Arthropoda; class Insecta; order Coleoptera; family Elateridae; genus Melanotus; species Melanotus villosus. The sequence goes on from OY720427.1 coordinate 20,462,157, forward strand.
AAAGTTTTCGCAATATTTCTATGAAAATTGGTGAAACTACCTTTTTTGGGACGAGAAACAATAATCCGTTCTCAATTTTAATGTAGCTTTTAAAATAACCTATTTTTGCTACACCTAATACCTTAAAAATATTTCAATTTTTTTGTACTTAAAGTTATTAGGGCAGATCTAAAATAACAATTTCCTCACCTTTTCTATATAAAAAAAGGTATACTATTTCAATGTCTCTAAAGTTCACAGTTTTCAAGATATTTGCGATTGAAGTAATTTTTCTTTAAAAATTTCCTCCTCTAAAATGTAAGTTGCCTACTCTAAAATTTGAGTTGCCCACTCTAAAATTTAGACCTGGCTACGGGCCTGAGTTGATGGCTCACAATGCTGCGCACAACAATATATTTTTACAAACAGCAACGATGACTTGCATCAGATTCAAATAAAATTAGAGAAAAATTAGTTTTTAGTTTATTGTCTTGGCAACATCTTACATCTTCCCCTTTTATCTTTAATTTAATTACAGCTTGAGTTAAAGACAGATCTAATTACCAATGCGTAGTTTAATTCAGTGTATGTAATTACTAAAATGGAAATGGAAAATATGTAAATACGTAAGTTGCAGAAATATGCCCATTAGAAACTGGTGGAATTCAGATGAATTAATGCACATTCTTACAACGATTTTAATGACACTTTAATAATTATAGGCCGTCGAAGATGAAATGTTATGTATATAGAATACTATCTATGTTTCTTAAACGAAATAGTAACAGTATTTTGAATAGTGCACAATTTTAATTTTTTATTAATATTCGGATTTTCGCTTTATGTAGGTATTAAACGGCGCACCAACTACGCAACCCGCAGAGTCGGGGCGGATCGTGCAGTGCACCCGTAGAATCTCATACATTAACGCACCAGCCTCGACACCGAAAGTTACAAGAGGTTACAGACAATTCATACATACATACATAATATTACATACATATAAACATTATACATACAGCGAAGTTCCTACAGCCTCTGCCGCATCCCGCATTTCGAGCTCCATATATAAAATATACCTACCTATAATACGAGAAAACGGAACGGGATGGATCATATGAAGACAGATATAATAAGGTTGGGAACCTTGAATATAAGATCTTGGCACAATAAAAACCAGGGACTAATAATATAATTAGAAAAAATAAGATAGATATACGAATATGTGCTATATCCGAGACAAAATGGAAAGGAAAAGGGATAGTACCTCGTAATAACAATCTCCTTATTTACAGTGGGGTGGAAAAACAATAAGAGAAAAAGAAGGTGTCGGTCTTCTCATTCATAAAAGATACACAGATAGCATATATCAGAACTGACAGTACTAATGGCAAAAAGAAATTAGATTCCGGAAGATAACAAACATTCACAACAAAGATACATTTTATGAGGGTCTCCAAAACACACTGGATACTATAAAGAAGGAAGAAGCAACAATAATAGTAGGAGATTTCAATGGTAGAGTGGATGACGACATAATACGAGGTGTAAAACAAAATTATAATGAAGAAGTTGTAAACGACAATGTAGAAAGAATGACGGTATTTTGCCCGAGCAACCAAATGATAATTAATAATACATATTTTAATCGCAAAATACAACATTAGTATACATGGGAAAATACAAGAGAACATAGGAGCACCATTGATTACGTAGTGACGAACAGGAAACTATATCCCACCCAGATATTGGACGTTCGAAGCCTCACTTTTGCGGACATAGGTAGTGGGAATACGGAAGAAGAGCAGTTTGAGATAAATGAAACGCTTGTTGAAATAATACGAGAAGAAGTAAGAGAGGCAATTAGAGGACTGTAGAACAGAAAATCCCCGGGAGAAGATAACACAGCAAACGAGCTACTAAAATATGGCGGCCTAGCTCTAATAACGCAAATTAAGGAATTGTTAAGTGAGATTATGAAAACACAGACAAGCTAGAATGGAAAACTAGTATTTTAATTGCCATATTCAAAAAAATGAGATAAAGTAAACCCCGAAAATTATAGAGGGATAAACCTATTAAACGCAACATTGAAATTAACAACTAAGATACTAACTAATAAACTAAATGCAATAAGGTCTCGAAGAAGAACAGCAAGGCTTTTGCAAAGGTCTTGTGTTGATGCAATATTTTGTAGTGAGACAAATAATAGAGAAAGCGTTTGAATTTAATGGAACTGCATATATGTATGTGCTTTATCGATTTGCAGAACTTTGATAGGATATTTGATTACAAGACGTTAAGATAATATATTACAACAAAGGAAAATCCCTTACTCTAATAAAATGAATATAAGAATAGAGATGAAAAAAGGAATAATGCAGGTAGATTCTTTAAGTCATCTGTTGTTGTAGTTAAGCGATTTAAGAATATGAGGGGCTGTAGAAAGGGTATAAATACATTTAATACAGAATGCAGTAGCATATGCAGACGACGCTATAATAGGGACAGAGAGTGAAGACGATTTACAGAAATTATTGTATCGATTTAATAAAAAATGTAGGGAGTTTAATACGAATATATTTACTGAAAACTGAAAAGACAAAAACAATGGCAATCGCTAAAGATTCAGTGAGATGTAAAGTAGAGGTGGAAAAAGTAAAAGCGCAGCACATGACGCTGCACGCAATACCGACTCTCTCCTCCAAGTTGGCGGACCTCGGGAACCTTACAGGGTTGACGAGATCAGTAGACTCAGGGACTCACAACTTGTGAGTATGGGAAATAGGGGCCTCAAGTTGCCATAGCTGGGGCTGACCTTGTTTCAATTTGTCTAGAGGGCAGTTTCCTTCTCTTTATTCTTTCCTGTCTGGCCTCACTTGGCCAACTCTTGTTGCTTCCGACCCCGACACTATTAGGGTATCCGAGGGCTAGGGGTCTTTAATTTCACATCTATCATATTTTCAAGATAAGGGAAAAAATATGGAATGGACATGGCAACATGGAACGTTTTATAGCGCAGAGACAGCAGGTGAAAACTCACCAAGGGTTAGAGGCCACAAGAAGAAGAAGAAGTGGAAATTAAATACCTGAGGGTGTTGTTGAGCAGTAATGGTCAGATAGAAAAGTTGCAATATCTTAAATATATCGGATTGGATTATCGATGGAAGAAATTAGTGGAACGAGCACATTGATGGAATAAATGAAGGAAGAATAGTGAAGAAGGCTTGAGATAGTGAACCCCTTAGAAGTAGATCGAGGAAAATCAGATTGGTTAAATAAACAGGTTAATAGCTTAAAAAGAAAGAAAGAAGAAGAAGAACAAGAAAAAGAAGAAGAAGTTTATTAATTTTTGACAGTCACAGAATAGGAAAATACTGTTATACATGCGCGACAATGAAATAATTTGTGTTTTTATTCTATGATGACCGGTTTAATAGAAATGTATACAGAATAACAGTGAAATATGCATGATCATCGGATAATGTTTTAAGTAAATATGCGATATTTTTGTTGTATATTACAGTCAAAACCAGCAACTTTAAACTTTATTCATAAATACGACTCTTTCGCACGAATGCTTAATTTTGAGTTTAGTGGTTAACTGAGTTTGTAGACTGTATATTAACAACGTTTTATGTAACTAACAGAATTCCGACAATGTTTGCTATTGAAATTACTGTTTTATTCCGTTACTTGTATTTGGTAATAATGTGCTAAGTGTAGCAGTTAATTGTCCTCCGGATAGCACGTTATTATTCAAACCACATAGTGCATCTACAACGTTTTCCAACAACCTCTAGCTCGAAAGTGATTTATCCTAATTTGTTGTTAGCTCTGTGAAAGTGTGCGAGTGTAAAAAGTAAAGCTTTGCACTTTTACTTTAATGTACCCTGTGAAATTATTATCTAGTCAGGGGTAAAAAATAGTTAATCCACCTTTACGTGACGTTTTCGAGAAAAGAACATTCGGGTAGGGAAGTTTTTACTTTGTTACGAATACAAAGTTTTCAACTGTCCGAAAAGTAAATTCCTTTTGATAAGTGAAGTAAACGCTACCGCAAACGTTTTTCTATTTTATTAAGATATATTTATTTTTGAAGAATGTTTTTTTTCGTGACAAGAAATATAAATTCTAAAAGTCTATAGGTAACCGGTAAGAATTTTTTTTATAAAAAATTTAGATTATGTTTTAAGTTTAGCAAACATAATCCGAAAAAAGTCTTTGTCGTTTGAAATTTTGAATTAGAAATTAGATTTTAGTTTATAAATTTTCTTGTTGCTGGGATGTAACGTCTGAATTAGCAAATCGATACCGATACGTTCCGACTCTTTAAAGTTTAAAGGATTTCCGACATTGTTAACACCGTGCTTGCCAAAAACTGCTACAATGTACATACATTGGAATTTACAAGTTTACGGATTATTTTTCGTAAGAACCTTAGTGTCAGCAAAAAGTGTCACAACTGAAAATTATCCAGTGGCTACAACACAGTATGCAACGACAGGATTTTCTTTATCTCGGTAAAGAGATTAATACAAAAGAACTATAAAAGCATCGCTCATACAAATTATTCTTTGCTGTCAGATACGAACAAGGCCTAGAAGATTATGACGAAATGCAAGCTAGACAGGGAAAAGGCATGATGATGGATGATGAACATTATGTTCACGACGACCACGAAATGAAAGAAATGGAAAAGCCAGAACAGAAAGCGGTTGCCAGTGACCCATGGGCCGGTTACTACGACTTTATTATCACCGAAGGTTCCTTCAAATTTTGGGCCGTCTTTCAGGTACAGACAAAATAATAGTTCACTTTATGACTTTATAATAAAATATTACCATAATTTATTCAACATAAATAGGCAATAGAAAAATTGCGAGTCTAAATTATAATGCAAAACTTATTTTCCAAAATTGAACGAGTAAATCAAACATATTTTGGTGCTCCCTTGATATTAGAAAGAAAGCTAAAAATCATATTGAGTTGAAATTTGGCAAAGTTACATTTAACGTAAATTTAGTAAACATACGAAAAGTAACAAACTTCTGAACAACCGTTCGGATTTTCCGCTGCAAAGAAATATAAAATAAGCAAATAAAACCTAAGGCAAACGATATCTGTGTAGACATCTTAATTACTGTGGCGGATCAAGATGCGAGATAAATGTTTTCGACTTTAAAAGACCGGTAATTTAAAATCGCTTTTTTGAAAATGAGCTAATTGTTAGTATTCTAATCTTAAATATTTACATACGTTCCGAGGCACATTGTACATTCGATGTTTATCTTGTTAGTATGAAAATGAAGGACTTTGTAGTAAATCAACGACCTTCGGATGCTTCTTAAATCGCCGAACTAGAATAAATGATTATACTCATTGTTTGCAAATGACACGAAGAAAAAAAATTTTAAACGTAATAGTTAAGTTTTAATCGCCGATGGAAGATACATCACCTATAACAATTTGTTCTGTAAGCAATTTGGCCTCCAGAATACTAATTTCTTTCGTTATAACTAATTTAAGTTTGATATTATGCAAATACGAAGGCGTTTAATTATTTTACACTGCTTATTACGCAAATTCACGTTGCACGGATAATATCCGTTTGTTGAAAGCCATATCTGTTTAATTATGCGAAATGATTTCAAGTAAAGTGTGTACCGTTTATACATATTGTTTTTGAATTGATTCCGTAAGTTTAATGTTTCTGAATATAGACTTTCTTCGCGGTTTCTTGTCTGAAATACTAAATTTCATGTTCTTTTTCAGCTGGTGACTGCGGCGCTTTTAATTTATTCAGCATTGGCAGCAGTATATTACGCAAAATTCAACGTAATCACTACAGATTATGATTACTATTATGATTTCTTCGGACGATCTGATACCGGAAGAGCAGATTCCAGTGATAGCTGGTTGGGCCTAAATGCACAAACGTTTCAGAGGATACTGGACGCCATTTCCTCCAAGAAGTATTCGTAATATTTACTGTAGACACATTTCAAATATTTTTAAGCCAACGGTTACGCATTTACAGCTTGTTAATTTTTAAGTTTCAGCCGAGATGCGCAAATGGGGAAGCGAAATAGCAAATGGAAAATGCATTTACAAATGCACTGTGACTTATCGCTGTCTCATTTGGCTAGTGCGTATCTATTACTCACCCGCAACTTGAAAATATTCAAGCTGTACGTGTTTTTTTTCGCTTGTCACTTGAAATCATTCTTTTGATAGTTCTGAATATTTTTCTTTCGTTATTATGATACACGCAAAACTACTTCAATTATGTAGAGGACAGATAATATTGTTTTTGAAATTTTTTCTTGAGTTCTCTGTAGGTTTCTTAAGAAAATGCGTGTTGAAAAAAAATAGGTTTAAAGATGCTGCAAAACGAGTTGGCGGTTCGTTAATCACTATTTGTTATAATTAAGCACAACAATGAGGCTAGATTTAGAATGTAATAATTTGATATTCATGTACAGGTAGGTTAGTCAGATATTGTATGAACGTCTCATGTGGCACGTACTTACAGGAAGAATTAATAAATGCCGCAGGATGTATATATTTGCTGTGTTATTGAAGTGTAAAAACATTTCCTTTAACCTTATCGTTCTTAAATTTTTGATTGTTTTAATTGTGTGAATACCAACAAAAACATTCGGTCTTAATCGAAAAATCAACAAATTATAAATAAATCTCATGGCTTTCGTGGATTCAAAACGTTTTTGCCTTGATTCTGGATATTCTTCCTTCGATCCTGCGTTTCTTAATTCATTTTAGAATTGTTCAGTTTCGCCTTGTTTTGACGCAAAGAAAACAGCGTTAAACCAAATTATTTTCGGTTATTGATGTTTGTGTAATCTTGGATTTTAACACAAAGGTCTGTTTTTGTAATGCACTTGTAAAGTTGATTGCAACCAAGGTCAATATGAAGGTGTACCTACTGATTTAAAATTTTCTAGTGGTTCAGTTTTATCCATTTTAATATAAAAACTTCTTTTATATTTGTCTTTCGCGAAGTTTAGTAATTATTTTTCGCGAGGTTGTTATCTAGAAACGTAACTTATTTTGGAACTTAACCAATAGTTCTACATGCGAAATAATGCCATTCTTTAAATTAAAATATTGTTTTTGGTATATCTAGATAGTAACCCACTGCAGTTTTTCTGTTTTTGTAGATGTGGCTAATTTCACTCATTATCATAACGTAACCGTCTTGGAAAGGCAGCATGAGTTTAACCAGTACAGTTGATGCCATTGAACCCACTCTATACCACTTCCTTTACCACACCGGCAAGAGCTTCTTCGCGAAGTCTTAGAATAGACAAATAAATTAGTAAAAGTTATAACTAATTTTCATACACTTCATAGAATGTGTTACTTCCGAGTGTCATTTACCTAATAAGCGTTTATACGCAAATTAAATGAAAATTGTAATTTCTCAGAGACATATTATCGATCATCTTAAAATCTAAACATACCTGTAATAACAGAATTGCACGTTTAAAAGTTAGTTCCGTTTAGTAGAGGCGCACATTTTTATAATGGAACTTCTGTTTCATGCAGCTCTTCAGCATCCTTGCAAGGGTGACGTAATTATTTTGGAAAAAATAAAAATAAAATTTGCAAATCTTCCAGTTCCTTTGGTCAATAAAATTCCGATTGTATGGAGAACACCATACTAAGTATCCTAAATAACAATATACACGGTGCTGCTGTTATTTACAATAATTTGAAAAATGGGTTTTGTTTGGCTTGGTTGATCACATAATTTTTAGTTGGAAATTATGACGTTTCAAATTACTTGTCGACGCGTACGCTTCATCCCTCAAAATACAGCATACAGAACATTTTCAAAAAACAAACTTCGGTTGCAAATGTAAAGTTGGAGTAGTCGTTAATGATTTTAATTCCAGCGTTTTGAAAGCAACGGTGAGCTTCTTGATTTTTAAATACCAAAATTGGGAGATATCCCGATCTATTCTTCGCCTGAACCCTGAATTATGAACACACAAGGATTTTGCCGTTCGCTTTTTAGTTGTTATTGGCCTATAAAATTATCGTACGTTAACTTGAGACTAAAATGAAAGAACTTCTCTTGCACTTGTGCCTGTTTTATTGTTGTGGTTGCGGTTAACCACATTCCATAATTCGCCGCCTTTTATAGTATTTTTTAGAGATTATTTTAAACATTACAATTTCTCAAAATAAGGTTGTTCCCAATCGTGAAAACCGTGTTAAAAGGTGCATATTTTCAATCCTGAAAGCACTGCTTCGGTAATTTAAAATTGAACATTATTCGACGAAACACCGCTGTTTTTTGATTTTGTTTCAAGATCCACAAAATCTACATTCCGTTTCCGCAATAAACAATTTCCGTTCTCATGGAATTATTTTATACATAATGTTGCGAGTACTTTAACGGGATATTAGAACAAGTTTTGTTGAGCGTTTACTCAAACCGCAACTCGTTGTAACAACTTCTAATGTTTCAGTATTTGGGTGTGAAGTTGAAATAAAAAAATTAAAATGCGAAAAAGAAACTAACCAATTCAATCTTCAAAACTCGAAGAACATCATAAAACGCAATCATCTTTAAATAAGTTCGCCGGAGCGGCTCCATAATAATGGATAGCTAATTGGTTTGTAAGAAATATGCGGCGTTATTAAGATTAGGTAGTATCAGATACAGAAATAGTTAGAAGAAGAAATATTTACTGGCGATAAGCAGCTTCTAACTAAAATATAACCCATCAACCGAGTTAATATATTTTAGGAAAATTTAATAACACTTAATTTGTAATTATCCGGAAGATTACATAAGCACGTAACATTTTTAGCGTAATCACAAGTTTTGAAAAAGACCCTGGCCCGGCAATGAACTTGAGGAAGTAATGGCCTCATCTATCGCTTCTTTAACTCTCTATGTATTTGAAAAATCTAGCAACATTGAACACTAAATCAACACAGCCTTCGATTTGGTTTTCTGGTGGCTTCCTGAAACTTTTAAACTATTTTCAGCGAAGTATATCAGCAATGTTTTTTCGTTGTTGATAATAGTGGCCTACAATTTTGAGTGTTTCAAGATTACGTGGTTTAACGAGGAACAATTACATAATAGTTGCAAGGTGAACCGAACCGCAAAGAAGTAAATAAAAGTGGGGTTTTTATTTTTTTTTAAATCCAAAACTTTAATAGCAGACGTGATGATTTTAGTTTGCAAATACGGCAAAGCAAGTAACCTACGTAAATTTAAGAATAATCTGACCGCTTTCTGTTGCTTATGGAAATCCTAATCTAGTGTTTTATATTGAGTAGGTATGTAGGTTTTGCAATACTCGAAACGGTTTCAGATCTGCAGAATTTCCCGTAGAGTGATTATAAAAGTGTATAAATAAAATGTGGGTGTTATCCTAATTAACGATTGGCAATATGGCAATACGTAGCAGTAGTTAGAGGAAGCAACGGTTGAGGAGCGGGACCTGCAAAGCCACAGGTGTAGCAGGGACAGCGTGGGGGCCTTTAGATTTACTGGAGTTCAGATATGCTGCCGGCATCGTGTTCTTCGGACGGATGAGCACCTGTGTCCGAATGTGGTGATGGCGATGATTTGTGACATTAAGGTGTATAATTGTCATTCGCAATAACGTTCTCCTGACTATTTGAATAACAGAAAGAATCGAACGTTTTCTTCAGTTTTACCTAAATTTGTTAAAAAATGCGTTCGTATAGTAAGTGAAATTTAGTTTGCTTTTAATATGCCGACAAGCGGAATTAATTATACTACTATTTAGATTAAGCGTTTCGAGAATTAAACGAATTTTGTAATGACCGGTGCCTTTATGGGTGTTTAAACGAATATGGAGACGTTTTGTACATCCGGTCCCCATTCCAAGCATCGAGCTGCATTGACTTCCAGCAGCTTTTACCAAGCATCTCCGTACAGCAGGAACCTGAGGCAGGTCAGTATAGGTATTTTGAACCGATTACAATGCAACGAGACTGGTAATTTCTAATTAACGTGTCAAGATTAGACGAGATGAGTTTTTGTTAATCGTTGAAATTAGTTTAATCTATTTTAAATATCAGTCAAAGATCAAATGTGCCGTTATTTATTTATTTCGATTTGTGTTTGCTGAATTTGTTCGCCAAAATCCATAGATTACGAAATTCGTTTTCGTATACTGAAAAATTACGATTTAATAGTCTAAAGGTATTATTACTTACCTCAGCATTGTAAATACTGTCAAGGTGCCTCTGATTACTTAATACTCAGAGGTCAGTGTAATTGTTAATTGAATATATTATCAGTTATTGTGCGGTTAAAGGTATTTTAAACTTTAAAGTTGGTTAAATTGTATAAAAATGCTGAAAATGATTAATTTTCCATTTCAAACATTTTTCATTAAATTGTACGTTTACCGTTAACTATAACAATAAACAATGAAATCTTTATCATCGTTATGTTCTCTTCCAGAATTTACAGCAGACACAATTCTCACATAATTTTCGACTAACAAATTATTGCGTTAAAACTTTTTTTTCTTTTTTGTTGTGTAGCATTTCTGGCTGCTTTTACAAAGTTCAACGACTGATGCCACTTTTTCTGTAAAACAAAGTATTTTTTGTTTCGTTTATTATTAAAAATATCGTGTTTATTATAATTATTGTAGAGTCGGTTTATATCAGAGAAACGACGCACGTTTGAGATTTATCTTATTTTATGTTTTGATGTTATTTAAGTATTTCTCGGCATAAGAAAATTTAACCAAGCCTTATCTGAGACTTGAAGTATATAGAAATGGCGTTATTCGTCAAAACAAACTTACTCAAATTTCTAAAGGTTCTTTATTGTGTCCAGATAGATATTTAAAACGACCCTATTACAGACTTTTGGTATTATTGGTAGTTAATGTATTAATTTATTTGGTTTAGTTTCGCTAATTTACTTATTTCTAGATAATATACCGTGTGTCCGTAAATTAAATCATAAATTCAATAAAATTGTAACAAATTTGTTTTCGAAAAAGGGACGAAACGATTTATTAAAAACAAAACATACATTTTTTTGGACGTTTGTTTTTATAAGGGATATCACTTCATCAACAATTTTTTAAATGACAACGCATATGTTTTATTACTTGATTAAATAGATTTTACCACTCTTAACACGACCTGTAAAAATTGGGGTAGGTTGAACAAGGAAACTTTAAAGAAAAATAAATATTAAGGTTGAAAAATTTAATAAATGATAATGAAAATTTGGCACCAAGAAAAATTAATTTAATTTTTAAATTATTCACCAATCACCGCCAGGAGGTGTCTTAGACGCAAAATAAATTCGTCTTGAACATTTTAAATAAATTTGGGGAGGACGGGATCTTTTCGCTGAGTTCGTTCTTCTAATCTTCAATTTTGACCGAAAATAGGCTAGTGAAAATAGTCAGAGATAATAAACCATCTTGAAAGAGATCTCCAGGAAGACCTAGGAAGAGATATAGAGAATCGTTGGAATAAACAGGCTAGTGATAAGCCTAAAACAAAGAAAGAAGAAGAAGTAGATGTTCTATTTACGTAAACGTCGAACTGGGGCAGGATTTAAACAAAGTGTTTCCAAATTGATTAATTGGCAGATGAAAATCCAAAAAGTGGACAGCTAGGCCCTTGGATGTTTCCCCGGTTGATTTCTCTTTAGGGTTACTTAAAAAGCAAGGTTTACGTAAATATACCGTTAAAACTGAAGATTTAAGAGAACGAATTTCGCCCACCCCAGACTTTATCAAAACGCTCAAGTCAAATTTATTTTGCATTTAGGACACCACCTGGCGGTGAATATGAACAATTTGGAGATTTAAATGAATTTATTTCGTATTAAATTTATTTTCATTTATTCAAGTTTGATAATTTTTCTCGAAAATTTCCACAGGTCGTATTAAGAGAGACAATTAAAAGTATGGGTTTCCGTTTAAAAAAATCAATGACGTCACATTATTCCCACAAATAATCTCCAAAAAATCCATCAAATGGGTTTTTGATTAGAGCTGTTTCAATTTTTTCTAAAAGCCAATTACAATTTTTTGAATTTATACACCACTTTTAGGGACACACTGCATATCTTACTACAGTTCTGCAGTGTATTCGGAGGTGAAACCCCCGATTTACTTTGTGGCAGGTTCTTAGCAAAAAAATGAAAACGAATAACTTCCACAGGAAAAATTAATAACGAGTTAACAAAGGTCAATGTAACTTAACACCGGTGTCATACGCAAGGTAGAGAATGATATTCATGATTCTATGTAATTACGTTGTTTAAATTTCAATGTTAATAAAGAATCTTTCGGATGTTGAAAATTAACCTAAAAAGAAAATAAAATAATTACTTAGCCGATGATGTTTAGTTGATGTCCTTGACTTGTTTAAACAGAAAAGTACCACCGGTGCTCAAGAAATGCAGTAACCTATCTTAACTATAGTACATATACGTATTGTGTATGTCGGTTTTCAGAAGTACTTAATCTAAAAGAAATTGAGTGATATTTTGTCGTGCCTACAATCTAACAATTATTACTACAATTTTTTGTATAAACCACTTTTTAGCTATGAAATCTGTAGACTTCAATGCTCGACTTGAACAGGAGTTACCACAAAACCGTTATTAATAGCATTTACGTTTCGGGACTAACATTTTTGGACTAAAGCCATATCTTTTATAATCTAACTTGTAGACGATTTTTATCATGCGATGAAATTTCAGAACTTTTTAGATCGTTAGTTATCATTTTATTTGTAGCAGCTTTTATCATTTTTTAAGACAGTCTTATTAAGCGTATTTAGTATAGCAACCCTTTGACTAAGTAAAGTGATTAGTAATTAGTTGCCAACTCGATTAAAATTTAAAATTAGAAATGCCGTGGAAGAAACTACGACTGTAAATTGAAATAAGAGTTTTAGTATGTGGTTTTACTGTTCAAAGAGGCTCAAACAAATCTATTTAGGTTGAGAACGTATGTTGGTATATTCATTTTCATTTTTTTATCAAGCTGCACCGAGGAAGTCAGACTACTATTAACATTTTAGTATTTCCCTGTTCTTCGGCTCTAACAACGGTGTTTATAATTCTTGTAACTCGTGGATGGTTAAGACTAAATAATTAGATTATTTTAGTTAAAGGTAAAATAGTAAATTAACGTGGTTTTAAAGAACAATAGTATTTTAAAACGAGCCACATATCTTTGAGTTAACGCGAGTTCTCATGTATTTTCTAATTTACCTGATCCTATCTAACAATTAAATGCTCAACGCCGTTTAGTATTCATAAAAACAGGTACTTGGGTTTGTTACACAATCAGTTCTTGGAATTACATTACCTGCCGGTGTATTTCCGGTTGTAGTGGATTGTGGATGGTTATTTCATTATTTAAACAATGCGTTTGGGTATAGTTTATGGACAGGACTGCGCTTATTAGGTTGGCTGCCCACCAGCAAAAATATTTTTGCTACCCCTATACGGGTTGTAGATTTTCTTGCAAGTTGTTTTAAATAGATGCATCAGATTAAATTAGCAAAATTGTGCAGAATCTAGAGAATAAAAGTGGTTATTTAGATTTTAATATATTGGAAATAAGATATTACTCCGCACAACATTTCCAAAAACTGGTTGTTTACAAAAATTCGGAAAAGTTTATGTAATTGTGAATTCAGCTATCGAAAAAATAAATTTCCTGTATGTCCAGAAATATGAAAATTATTTAAGTATTGGCCTAATATGATATTACTTCTCAATTCCAACGTTTATAATATCGTAACAGAATAAATTATTTTAATGCAGGACGATTTTGTTAAAAATGTCCTTAATTTTGTACGAAACCTTATAAAATTATTAATGCAAAGTACTTTTATTAATTAAGCCGAGCGTTAACAAAAATTAATATTAATTCGTGGAAAATACTCCTCAAAAATTAAGAATGATATTATTATCAAACTGTGAATACACTTTTGGACAAAATTAAGGGACCACCAAATATACTTGAAATAACTTTTCCAATTTACAAGTTATTTTCAATAAACCTTTCACATATCATAAATTGACGTTTATTAAACACTATTCAAGTAGTGTGCCATGAAACAATTAACAATAGCAAGACATTCTCTACTAGGAAACGAAAAGTCAATAAAAAGGCCTAATTGTTGACACACCTTTTTAAGTAATTTAATTAATAAAGCGTGCTTTTTGTTTCAAAAATTAGTGAATTTGTTTGCATTTTGCATTAAGTTAATTAAATATGCCTAGACGTCGTTGTAGACCAGAAGAAGTATTGGGAAATGATTATTCTTCTTCGTGAAGGATATTCACAAAGAGAAGTTGCTGAAATTCCAAATACCAGTAAATCTGTGGTACAGAGGGCCGCAGCACGGTTCAGAAGGACTGGTAGTTTCAGAAGAAGACGCGGATAAGGTTCTAAAAGAAAAACAACACGCAGAGAAGATCGCTTTATCAATCTTCAGGGTTTAAGAAAGCGGTTTGTAACATCTCGTGAATTAAAAAATTATCTTCGATTAGCTACTGGAACAGAAATTTCAACCAAAACAGTAAGAAGAAGACTGAAGGAAGTCAATTTATCTGCTAGAAAACCAGCAACCGGTCCAATTCTCACAGCTACGCGCAAAAGAAATCACTTAAACTTTTGTCAAAATCATCAATGTTGGGACGAGTGGCAGTGGAACTCCGTTTTGTTTTCGGACGAGTCCAGATTCCTCCTAAACAAGAATAATCGCCGTGTTCTTGTCTTACGAAGACCAGGTGAGCGATTTGCACCATGTACCATTCGAGAATTTGACAAATATGGCGGGGAGTCTAATGGTTTGGGGTGGGATACAATTTAATGGTCGTACAGAATTGGTTGTGATACGAAATGGGTCGCTAACAGCAAGAAGATGTAGAGATGAGATTATTGTACCCCATGTTCAACCATTTGCCGAAAATTTCGGCAATGGATTCATTTTTATGCAAGACAATGCCAAACCTCATGCAGCTAACATTGTCACAACTGCGTTGAGAGATGCAAATATCCAATGTTTGGAGTGGCCTACCAAAAGCCCTGATCTCAATCCTATTGAGCATCTCTCGGTTCAATTGGGCCAAAAAAATAAAAACGCACCGAGACCGCTAGTAACTCTTGATGAGCTCTCCAACATGCTTGTTCAAGAATGGAAACAGATACCCCTAGAAAGGATACGAAACTTAATCTCAAGCGTGCCAAGAAGAGTAGAAACGTGTAGTGCTGCAAGAGGAGGGCATACACACTATTGATAATGTTACTTTTTATTACAAATTAGGAGTTAAGTTCATTGGTATTTTAGTTTAATCTTTGAGCTTTTTTTCTTGAAGTCCATAAAAGTAAAGTTTGTTAATTTTAATAGCTCTTAAATCAACTAAACTGTAAGGAAACCCCTGGATTTATATATTTATTCGTTTCATTAAATTTCGTTATCTTGTTTTAAGTTTATTTTAAATTTTACTAGTGGTCCCTTAATTTTGTCCCGAAGTGTAATCTGTATTTCCGTAAAAACGTTAAGAACGAAAATTTTTGTAGAAGCCCCTACTTTTTCCTGCCATGGAAAACTTGGTATTTACAAATAAGGAATTTGTCATCAAGGCAACGGGAAACCACTGCAGATAACACATTTCCCCAACAAGTCGTTTAAAAATGTGGCTTTGGCCTTCTCGACAACGTCCTTAAAAAAGATCTGACGCGAAAGAAAAATTTTTAAGGAGTATTTTTCATTGAATAATGCTAACTGGCCGAATTAAAAAATATATTTCACTTTGTAACAAAATTGCAACTAGAGTTTGTATAAAATTAAGGGAGCTTCTGTCATAAAAATAATACAGGGTGGTCCATAAGTAATGGTACACAGAGTAACGGTAGATTTGTGAGGCCAAAGTATTACGATTTACCTAAAATTACCTTGGTCCAAAAGTTAATATTTAGGGAGATACAGGGTGTCAAAGTCGAAATTTTAATTTTTTTCCGTAATCTCTAAAGTTTTTGCAATATTTATATGAAAATTGGCGAAACTACCTTTTTTAGGACGGGAAACAATAATCCGTTCTCACTTTTAATGTAGCTCTAAAAAAGATCTTACTTTTGCTACACCGAATGCCTTAAAAATACTTCAACTTTTTTGCACATAAAGTTAGGGCAGAGCTAATTGAAAAAAACAATTACCTCGTCTCTTTTATACAAAAAAGGTATACTATTTCAATGTCTCTAAAGTTAACCGTTTCCAAGATATTTGCGATTGAAGTAAGTGATGCTACTTTTTATTCGTTAAAATCGGGCGGTACACATTACACATAAAATTTAAAAAATTTTTAATGGCAAATATCCCAGTGATTCACTATTGCTATGTGTCCTATTACTTGCTTTTGACCAGAATATGTAAATTTTTTGTTTTAAATATAAGCCTACTGCCTTACAGAATTCTTAAGAAGTGAATAAGGTGCTGCGTCGCTTACTTCAATCGCAAATATCTTGGAAACGGTTAACTTTAGAGACATTGCGAAAGTATACCTTTTTTGTATAGGAAAGATGCGGCAATTGTTTTTTTCAATTAAGTCTGCCCTAACTTTAAGTACAAAAAAGTTGAAGTATTTTCAGGTATTAGGTGTGGCAAAAGTAAGTTTTTTTTAGAGCTACATTAAAATTGAAAACGGATTATTATTTCTCGTCTCAAAAAAGGCAGTTTCACCAATTTTCATATAAATATTGCGAAAACTTTAGAAATTACAGAAGAAAATTAAAATTACAATTTCGACTTTGACACCCTGTATCTCCCTAAATATTAACTTTTGGACTAAGGTAATTTTATGTAAATCGTAAATCTACTGTTGGTCTGTCTACCATTACTTATGGACCACCCTGTAGAATAATATGTATTGTTGCAATATTAATTTCCGTGTTTTAGGGGGAAAACTTATTTTTAAAATTTTATTTTTAATAAAATGTACAAAGTAACCCGTTTTCAGTGATTTTTCGTTAGGTAAATTGAATTTCCAGTATAAAGTAAATCACATGAGAAAATCCAAACAGTTCCTTCTTAATCTTTAAGCAAGCAAACGCCACTGCTCTCATTTATTTTTTATTGAATAAAATAATAAAAACGACCCACATAGTGAGGTTTTTTGGCACACGTCGAATACAGGTACTTTACTTACTTACTTACTTAATCTAAGTCTTTCTACCCTAACGGGTGTAAGGTGGAGGAGTTGAGCCATTGGACAGGTATCTTCTTCCATGTTTCCCTCCATCTGTTTCTTTTTTGTGTTTTCTGCTTTATTTCTTTCCATGTAACTTCCCTCTTTTCAGCCGCTTCCCTTACTTCACTATCCATTTCTTTCTCGGTTTTCCTCCTGTCCCGAGCTCATGACATGTCCCAGCCATCTTAACTGTCCTTCTTCTATCGGGACTTGTATCGCTTTGGGCTTTAATTTTTCCCTAAACCTTGTGTTTCTTATTTTGTCAATTCTGGTTTTTCCATCTATTTTCCTTAGAAATCTCATTTCAGCGTTTTGCAATTTATTTCTCTTCAGTTGTGTTGTAGTCTATACTTCCGAGCCAAATGTTAACGTTGGTGTTACCACTTTCTTAAATAGTTGTACTTTCGCTTCCTATGGAATTTCCCTTTTGTCTAGGAATATATTCTTAATTGTATTAAAGAGTCTCCCTGTTGCCCCTGTCCTGACCTTTATATTTTCGTCCAATCTTCCGTCCTTCGTTACCGTTGCCCCTAGGCATTTGAAACTGTCTACTTGCTCGAAGTTTGTTTCCTCTACTTTAATTTGATGATTTTTTCCCGTTCTGCTAATAACCATAGTCTTTGTTTTATTATCGTCTTCTTTGTAAATTCTTAAGTTTATTCAGTGTTTTTTCACATTTCTTGCTGTGCTAAGTAGAAAAATGCGTCTCTAATTTGTTGCAATCTCTCTTGACACCCTTTTTATATAGACGGGTGATTATTCCTGTATGCCAGTCATTCGGTATATTTCCCAGTACTAGTGCTTTATTCACGATCATTCTTAGAATTTCTAGTAAGTTTTTATTTCCTGCTTTTAACATGTCCGCTGTTATCTGATCTATTCCCGGTGCTTTGCCTAATTTAATTTTACTAATAGCCTCTTGTAGTTTTTCCTGTGTTATGTTCCCTTTTTGTGCTTCTGTCTCTTCCCGCATAACTTCTCTTCTTGTACTTTCTTCATTTTCCTCTACTCCAATTTCATCCCTTCCTTCCAGGAGTCCTTTAAAATAACGTTTCCACCTCTTCACGATCTTGTCTTGTTCTCTAATTATTTCACCTCCTTCATCTTTTATGTTTTGTAGCATATTGTCTTTATTCTACCTCCCGCCTCTTATAACTTCATAGAACAGTTTTTGGTTTTCTCTAAATGTTGTTCCCATTTTATTTCTAAAATCTATCCAGTCATGTCGTTTAGCCTCTTTTACTAGTCTTTTAACTTATTTTCTCTCTTTCTTGTATTTTTCATAATCTGATAGTGTATTAACGTTTAAGTAATTCTTGTACTTTTATTTCTTATTCTTCGGTGCCTATTTTATGTTCTCGTTCTAGCAGTGAGTTCCTTTGCTCTTTTATTTGTGATCCTTGTCTTTCCACAAGTTACCTCGGCTGTTGATAAAATTGCTTCCTTTAGTATCTTCCATGCCTCCTCTATTGGTCCTGATGCATCTACCTTTCTGAGTTTTATGTCTAGATATTCTTGATATTTCATTCTAACCTGTGTTTCCCTCAGTCTGTAACATCTAATCTTTCTATTTACTATCTCTCTTTTGCATTTCAATATCGTCGTACTCCTTGTGCCATTTCATAACCAATAAGTAGCGATCGCTGAAAATCTCGGAGCCTCACATCTCTTACCTTTTTCCACATTTTTCTGTTGACCAAAAAGTAGTCTATACCGATTTTTCATTCCGCTTCACTACTTCTCTTGTTATTTTGTGTATCTCTTTGTGTTTAAACTTTGAGTTGGCCACTACTAGTTTATTTTCTAAACAAAAGTTTATAATTCTTTCTCCATTCGTATCTCTTCTCCATGCTTCCCAAAACACTGCTTTATCCCCTTATCTTTAATAAAATGTTTTTGAAGTAAATTCAATTTCTAGTATAACGTAAATCACATGCGAAAATCCAAACAGTTCCTTCTTAATCTTTAAGCAACCAAACGCCACTGCTCTAATTTATTTTTTATTAAATAAAATAATAAAAAATGATCCACATAGTGCGGCCTTTTTGGCACACACGTCGTATATAATGTTTTATTATTATTTGTATATGGAAGTGTAAGAGATATAATTCTTTAATTTTTTTTCTTAAGTAATACAAACAGTTTCATTCTAAATTAGGCACTATGAAGTAATATAAAGTTCAGTTAATTGTTACATGTGCCTATGAAGCTAGAATAAACTTATTTTTTAAAAACCCATTGGTATTTGCAAGTCTGCATATGTGCACGTTAATGCTAAAATTGCGTTGTATGTTGTATGTTGATAAAAGCACTGTATTGTTGAGTAAAATAAATTATTTGGTTCTTGCACAATACTTGTCTGCTCACTCTAATTGATATCACATTTATTTAGCGATTTGTATAATTATCGTTATGCTAGGTCTTAATTTTGTAGAAATATAATTTTAAACTTAAGTAATAAGTGAATTTTGTGTCTAACATTTTTCATTAAAGTACGGGACAGGCGGCCGCCCCTTTGCTAGGCCGTCCGTGTGAAGTGCATGTCTTCTACGCCCGCTTAGTGCGACCCTGTTTATGGACGGGTTAAATAACGATAAATACCTATCTAAGATAACATTTTATGTGATATTTTCTTCTTGTTTCTTAATTTTATATTTACGCTGTATTTCTAAACAGTAAAGATTCCTTTATTCGACTACAAATATTACCTCGTGTCTTTAAAATTGCATTCAAAATTTAATATTTTGAAGTTTTGTCTAGATTCTAGATAGGTAAATACATAGAAACTGTGCTACAGTACAATGCAGTAGTTCAGTGTGAAAACTAGTGTTATAAGTATAGAGCAGTGGTTTCCAAAGTATGTTCCGCGGAATGCTGGGGTTCCACCAATTACTAATTACCACGAAGGAATTTTGGGGTTTTGCAAGCCAGGTAATTTATATAATTTGTATTTTGTATAATTTATAATTATTTATTCCATAACTTGTGCATCATGCGTATATGACTCAATAAATTATTTGTAGATAATTTTTATTTTTTTAAATGTCCAGTTAAAATTAGGATGTTTGTAGATATGGCGAGGATTCCACGGTATGTGAAATATTGTATAAGGTTTCAGCGAAAAAATAAGTTTGGGGACCACTGGTACAGAGAAAGAACACAGAATTACTATGTAAGTATAGTAGGTAAATGGTCTGCAACGCCGGATTAAGGAAAGTTGCCGCTACAAGCAGTGTAATTTTGGCATCCTCAAATGTTGTTTGTAAAAAATTAAATTTTTTCGGCAATTCGAATTTTGCCTTGTACCATGTCATATCTGCAAGTCAAATGGAATTTTTTATATTTTTTTTATGGCGATTGTTGTTTATTGCTGCAAAATTTTGGGATAGAAACAATCGCTTCTTCTGATTCATTACTTAATACGGCCCTAATCATTTTTCTGAATTTTGTGGCAATTACTAATAACATATGATATAAAAACTGTAAAGTACGAATTATACATTTTTCCAAATCTGATCCAAAATTAAAGCTTAAAATTTTTTGTCGTAGTGAAAAACTTTTATTAGCCACTACCATTAAAAAATTAATTGCGCTACTCTTATTATAACCCACAATTTTCTTTAATGTAATAATAACTAGGCGGTGTCTGTTAAATTTGTGAGATGATTCGATTAAGTGTGAATTCTTTCGTATCTGTAGTTCAGCTGATATAGAAAACCATATAGCGAGAAATCGGCAGCGGTATTAATTAATGCAAAAGCGTGGATTTTTACTCGTGGATTTAAATTTTAGGTAGATATCTCCGGAACAGTTAAGCTACGACGAGAATTGCTAATTTATGTAAATTAAGGGTTTTTATATAAACTGTAAATTTTTGTTGAATAATTCATGGTTTGCTCGTAGTAACCATGAAGCCGCTGCCCATACTAAGCTGTTGTTTTTAAAATTACCTCAGATTGTAAATTTTTAATTGATATACAGGGTGTTCTAAAAAGTTTTCTACAAATGGAAAACTTTTTTAATATGAATTTCTCTTTTCAAAAAGACCTACATCAATTTGACTTCAATAATCACCCAACACATTTCGAAAATATCTGCTGGTATACAGGAAACATCAAAAATACTAGAGCAAAGTACCTTTATGCAAAGGCAGAGAAAATGTTATGTGTAAATATGGACTGGAATTAAAAATCATGTCTAAGTTTCAACTCACGGTGTGCAGCAAAGCAAATTAGCATTTTTAAAAAGAATTGTTTTAAATTATGAGTTGAAAATTATATTTACCGAACTATTGGTAACATTAATTTCCGCTTTGCAACAATTTTGTGACGCATTTAAATAAAAGTTGATAATGACAATTTTTAATTCCAGTTGACATTTACACATAAAAATTTCTCCTTATTTTTGATTTTCCCTGTACACTGGCAAATAGGCAAATACTACGATGTTTGATTATTGGAGTTAAATTGATGTAGGACTTTTTGTAAAAAATAGTTGTTTTTAAGAATATAATTTGTAGAGAAAGTTTAAGACACACTGTATATACATATACAGTAACCGGCAAAAAGTTCGCAACATATGGTAAAAATTTTTATTATTAGAGTATCAAAAAAAGCTTTTATGGGGAATGGGTTCTGCATGTCCGATAACCTAAAAATCGAATTTGAGGTATGTCACGTGACCATTGGTATGGCGGCAAATATAAAAAATCACCGTGAAGTCGCAAAAAGTGGGGTTAGATGACAAGGTATCCAAAAAGAATATTAGAAAAAGTTGATTGGAATTTAATTTTAGATCCATATGCAAAATTTCAAACATTTATTTAAACAAATTGAAAATGGCAATTTTTTGTAAATATTTCATAATTAATTCATAAATACCCAATTTTTCCTTTTAAATAGCTTGGTTGAAGTGGAACGTATGCATTTGGATAACAGTAGCAGAAATTTCTCTTTTTTTTCATAATTAACAGGCCTAAATCTAAAAAGCAGGTATTGCCTAGGACGCTCACTGCTGCAATGGTTTTGTATCTAACAGCTGGTTCAAAATTTTCGAATTATTTTTATGCTAGAGCACTTAGAAAAGATCAATGTTATCACTAATAATCAAGTTTCATCGCTAACGGTCAATACATCCCCCTAAAATATCATAGAAAGAAAAAGAAAAAGAAAATTACATAAAAAAGGTAGTTTTTAGTTTGTTGGCTATTTTATTCTTCTTTATTTTATAAATTGATGAATTTTGATCACAACCAAGAAAATTTAGCTTTTCGAAGTGTTCTAGCATAAAAATATTCGTAAAAATTTTATACAGCCGTTAGATACAAACAATTGCAACAGCGAGCATCCTAGTGAAAACCTGTGTTTTAGATTTAGGCCTATCAATTATGGAAAAAACGAGAAAGTTCTGCCACTGTTATCCAAATACATAGATTCCACTTCAATCAAGCTATTTAAAAGGAAAAAATTGGGTATTTGTAAATTAATTAAGAAATATTTGCATTTGCCATTTTCATTTTGTTTAAATAAATGTTTGAAATTTTGCATATGGATTTAAAATTAAATTTTAAGCAACTTTTTCTAATAATCTTCTTGAATATCTTGTCATCTAACCCCACTTTTTCCGACTTCACGGTGATTTTTTTAAATTAGCCGCCATACCAGTGGTCACGTGACATACCTCAAATTTGATTTTTAGGTTATCGGACATGCAGAACCCATCCCCCGTAAAAGTTTTTTCAATACTCTAATAATAAAAAATTTTCCCATATGTTGTGAACTTTTTGCTGGTCACTGTATATAAAGAAGTTATGGTTACGCTAAAAGGCCTGAAAATTAATAAATTTATTAGGTATCAAGATTTGAGAAGTTTATTATCCTGGCCAATTTATTTTTAGATAGATAATTAATAATTTGTATGTGATACACAGGCTAAATATGTATTCAGATTTACTAGCAGAAGGAAAACGCACGGCTGTCTAATTTATTGTAAATTGTGAGTAAACAATAAGAAATCACCAGCGGTCATTGTTACTTCCGCGCAGCGTGAGAATGTTGAAATTTACTTTTCTTTGTTTTAATTAATTGTAAAGTTTCCGTTTACTTTATCAAAGGAACTCGGCGAAAATGTAAAACAAAAAATATGTCGAAGTTCGTTTCTTCAGTTTATAATGAACAGAAGAAACTTTGAAGTACCTGCTTGTCGAGACACTGGAATTTTGACTAGTTTTGTTATATGCATGTGAAATATTTCAATTTGCCATATTTCATTGAACCGATTAAGAATACCGGCACAGTGGGTTTTCACTGAGTAGTAAAGTAGTCGGTTTTATATTATTCTGTAAACCGAATTAAGTCGCGACTCGAGGATTTTACTATAGAAGTCTTTTGCTTTATAGCTATTGAGTGTTAGTCTGTGGTTTAGATGATAGTTCCATACCTGGTCGATTCTTAAGCAAGGTTGAAAGCAGCATCACAATCTTCTTTGATGGCAAGGTACGCCAAGGCCGCAAGCTTGCATCGTGCAAATCCACGGTCACTGCCGTTACACATCTCGCGTTATTTCTGCCTTTATTTATTTTTTGCTCTTCAACTTTTCTACCAGAAAAATCTGGAGCAAAATACTTGTTAAACTATGCGTTCGCGATTCCTGGACATGGAATGCTATTTATGGCGAATGTTAGTTATTTACACGCTATTGTTTTCAGTATTGTAGTCAAGCTAAGCTTTCTTGGGAGTTTACTTTCAGTTTTTGGTTTTCAGTGATTATATTTAACATATATATTTCGCTTTTAAATAAAAATTTAAAAAACTAGAGACTTTCAACCTGAAAAACTCTGAAACTTCAATGGTTTCTACAAAACCAAATATGTATTAGTTCAGCAACTAGTTGTGGAAAAATTAACCAAATTAGCAACGTCTTTTAATTTAAACTGAAAGAAATTTATTTATAGCAAAAACAAATAAGTGTCTCTCTATGTTAAGGCTGTTGTAGGTTTCCATTGTTATTTATGTCAAGGAATATTTGGTTTTGAAAAACAGCTCGTTTGCGTAGGGAAAAAATGTTTACTTACTAAAATTACGTTTCACTAAGATAACATACGCAAAAGGTGTGGTTATGTTGACCTTGAACTAAATAGACCATAACAAAGTCTAAATTATGACAAAACAAGAATTTTTCTAAACTTTTTTCGGTAATAAGTATGTAATTTTCGGATTGCATTGTTCCCAGTGTTACTTTTGAAGTCTTGCAATACTTTATTAAATGTAGTTTTCTTAGGCATGGCATTGACATTGCATGGCTTTAACAGAGGTCAGATAAGTATTCAAAAAGAGTTCCGTTTTTGTATTGCATTATTGCTGTCAAGCCAAACTTGAAACAGAAATTATCTCACATAATTTTTCTGGATTATCTTTGTCATTTATGCTTTATTTTTACTAAACAAGTTGGCAAATCAAAACGGCACTTCTTTCTTTATTTCTAAGATTAGGTGGAAGGTGGAAGAGTAATGGACAGACTAGCTGCAAGCTGAACCCGCCTTTGACATGTTTCCTCTTTTTTGGATAAAGGTTTATTTTATAATAAGACACATTATTATTATTATATAACATTTAAAAATAAGTGTTACAGAAGTTATTGTGAAGAAACTTTACGAGCAAAGCCCAATCACTTTATATGAGTCTACCAGCGGAAATCCATTTAAGTCTGTAGTTTTTGTTTTATTATTTTATGTGATTTTAATGTAGTAATCAATTTCAAATTTAATTCGTTTATAACCGTTTAAAGTATCTAGGCTGTACTCTTTATTCCATTATTGCAATTAACTGCGATTTTCATATCTTACATTAATGAAATGCTTGTACAAAGTCAAGCTGATAGATCATAAAACGGAATCATGAATAGTCATTGCTTCATCTTTTACTGTGGAGTGACTCGTCATTTCTCATATTGTGACCTCATGTAGCTTTTTGTCGAGTGCATTTACGTAGTTATATTATTCAAATGCAGTAACTGAAGTTTATGGGTATACTCGTACATACGAAGATATATGAGCATAGTGAATAACTTTGAATACGCATAATGCATAAATTAATTAAAAGTTTCGCAAATATTTTAATTTTGTAAACGTAAGTTTTCTTAAGGTATTCTAACTATTGCTTTGGCATTACAATACTATTTCGTAGATAAACATGTCTTTGATAAAATTAAATGTCGAATCTAAAGTATCAAATCCTTCGTTTCATTTAAACTTTTTTGAACCACATAATTACTTAAACTACTTTATTGTTTAGTAATACGAATTAAAAAAAGCTTTCTCTAAGTATAAAAAAAAATTAAATTTGTATTATTTATTATGATTATCAAAAAGAGGAAGTAAGCCAATTATGAATATTGAATAAACTTTTGGTATGGTTGTATCGGTCGCAATATAACTGACAGCTAACTAATGGAAAAGTTAACTGAGCGTAAAATCCGTACTACGAGTATGTATTACATTGCCGTTAATTTTTGAAATTTCTGCGGTAAATGTACCGAGATGCATGAAACTCCAGCCTATTAAGTCGTAAATTATTAATTGAAGGAATATTGCTATATGTTTTTAATAAAAATCGTTTTACAATCCAGATTTCTACAGTTCTCGGTGTATCAAGAAAATTCAAATTCTTATTAGTTCGAGTATTTCTAAGTAGCCATCTTTATTTGTTATTGTAAAACGGATAGCGAAGGATTTCAATATGTAAGTGTCGTTATACATTAGCGATCATGCTTTTCTTAATGGTAATGCGGCTATAAATAATAATTAAACCGCATCTGTACTAAATAATGACGACAAATAATACACCAAGTTGGCAAATTAAGGGTAAAATCTCTTGCAAGGCCGTAGCTTGAGCCTTCTTTTATTCTTTTAAGTGTCTTCCATAATTACATATATGCTTATCTCGTTGCAAGAACCAGTTATATCTTAAGTGTAGTGTTTAATGTTATCCTAAAAGAAAACAAATTTTGTCTATAATCCAATACTTTTTCCTTGAAAAACTGCGGTACAGTTAAAGGAACGCTTTAATGGTTAAAAAACTAACTCAAAACGGTTTGCCTTTGTTAAATAGCTTCTGCAGAAGATTCAAAGCACGCCACCTTAAATGCACATAATTGATATAACTTCTTACTATAAGATCGACATACCTGGTTCTGAACTTTTTAGCACCGAAAAAGTACTTATTTAAAAAATAAATATTTCATCGATTTAACAATGTTTTTCTTAATTTTACAAATGTATTTAAAGAATGTTTCAGAAAGCTGTAGTTATCCGTATCTTTGAAGCGATTGCATGTAATTACTCTACAAAATAAGTAAAAAGCCGGTTCACTTCTTAATATACCTTAAGTAGCATCTTGAAATTGTTACCACAGCTATCTTTGATCTTGTGCATATTAACTGGAAACTGTCCAATTATCATTTTGTCACGTCTGCCTGTCTCACCCAAGATTGCAAAAAGATGGACCACCCATCGCATACGTTACTACCAAGAATCACTAATTGTTGCACACTCCGTTCTTTAAATATTTTAGAACAAAATTATTAAAATACCAAGGGTCGTTCACATGCTAGTTCGATCCTGCAAGAATTTTTTGATTTTCTGATGTTCACTTATTATTTATTATATCCGAGTGTTATTTTAGTATTTTTGTTAGTTAACATAAGCGTGTTCAAAGTGTATAATTAACATGCTCTCTAGCTAGATCTGATTATTATTGTGTTTCAAGAGGCGGATTATCTTTTAAAGTGTCTCCTAGGTTTATTATAATAATGGATGTCTTTCTTTTTTATGTGTAATTTCAAATAATCAGAAACACATAAGTTTTTTCATAAAAATATTTCTCTCTTAAAATATTAAATATACAGGTGATTTTTAAAACATGGGGCCAAAATTCTATAGCGTGTTCGGAGAGCCAGTAAGTAAAAAAGTTATAATAAACTATGCCCAAAAATACATGGGTATGGAGTTACGTAAGTCAGAAAGAAACATTTATGAACATGTACTGTTTCATGATTTTGTTGACTTAAAAGTACTGCTGTTAATCTGCCAGTTCCTTATCGTATCGATATTTTCGTGATTTAATTTGTTTTGTTGCCGTTTTATGTTTGTTTCGTCTTGAATGCATTAGTTATTAGTTGCTTAGTCTTGGCTTTTTGTTTATTGTATTGATGTATTGCTTTTGCTATGGCTTATTAACAAGGGTACCTACAGTGCCGTAGCTAGAGTCATTGGCGCCCAGGGCAAGATTTCGATTTTGCGCCCTTAAAAATTTTCTACTGAATAAATATATTCCAATAAAACAAAAAAAATCATTAAATTTATTATGAATTAGGTTATTTTATAAACTATGTAAGTCCCTAAGCAAAAGCTTTAGGAAGAATAAAAAAATATACAGTGTGTCCCAAATTCGATCCCCACCATTAGGATCTCGGAAACTATAAAAGCTACAAAGTTGGTTAAATAGGGAAAGTTTTAGGAATTTTAATGCTCATTTTATATCCGTTGAGAAATCACATCCAACTTTGACCGTTTTTGAGATATCTTGGAAAAGCCGAAATTTGGAGTTTTCTGTTTCCAAAATATCTCGGAAAGTATTAAGTTATTAGTTTCAAGACTTGTACCTCGTGAAGGCACTTTTTTACGGAGAATCGAGTGGTACCATATGTTTATATTTATGACGCTTGGTTTCTATTCTGTGAACAATTACTTTTGATTTTCATATGGACGCAATATTGAATTTTGTCATAACTAAACTCCGCTCTTTTTTCTCTTTTCAACGATATGTCACACGTACGGAGTTTTTGAAGAAGAGCGGGAATAAAATACATTTTTTTTGTCATGGCCTACTACACGAATAAGAGAAAAATGTATTTTATTCCCGCTCTTCTTCAAAAACTCCGTACGTGTGACACATCGTTGAAAAGAGCAAAAAGAGCTGAGTTTAGTTACGACAAAATTCAATATGGCGTCCATATGAAAATCAAAAGTAGTTGTTCATAGAATAGAAACAAAGCGTCATAAATATAAACATATGGTACCACCCGATTCTCCGTAAAAAAGTGCATTCACAATGTACAAGTCTTGAAACTAATAACTTAATACTTTCCGGGATATTTTGGAAAACAGAAAACTCCAAATTTCGGCTTTTCCAAGATATCTCGAAAACGGTCAAAGTTGGCTGTGATTTCTCAACGGATATGAAATGAGCATTAAAATTCCTAAAACTTTCCCTATTTCACCAACTTTGTAGCTTTTATAGTTTCCGAGATCCTAATGGTGGGGATTGAATTTGGGACACATTGTATATTTCGACTCTGATAAGTACAACAAAAAATTAATAAATTAATTAATAAAATTACAATAAACAAAAAAATTGCAGCATTAATTTTCTAGATTTTTCACTAGCCATTTTATCTATTGTTTGAATCAAAATTAATTTTCTCAACGATGTCGTATTCTATAGATAATATCGCTAGATTAGTTAGACGCTCCTGGTCAATTTGTGAACGCAAATAATTCTTTACTAATTAATTTGCTAAATGATCGTTCGCGGAAATAATGGGCAACGTCAGCGCCAAACGGAAAGATATTCCTATATTTGGATAACTTGACGCCAACCCTCAACCCGTATTCTTCTCAACAGTGAGAAGGGTTAAAAATCTGCACTTTTTAAATCTGGCAGTAATGAAAGGAGAAATTTTAGGGGATTCCCCGCGTCGTCGATAGTAGATAAGGTTCAATTTTATCACACGAGATAGAGCGAGCGGATCCGTGCGCTACTGTGGCGCCGCCCGCCGGCTGGCAACAGCGCCCAGTATTCTTTCATCAAGGCCAGCTAAATTAAATATTACACATTAAGGGTGCATTCAGACTCAGAAATTTTGTCCGGAAAGTTGCCGGAGAAATTTAAACGAACCAATCAGGAGGTGTGCAGAATTTACCGCTTCTTACGATTAAAATTCTACACACCTCCTGATTGGTTCGTTTAACTTTCTCCGTCAATTTTCCGGACAAAATTTCTGAGTCTGAATGCACCTTTAGGCCTTACCACTTTATTTAGCCAAGACGCACTTACAAAGGACGATGGCGCCATTTGCGGTGAACTATACATTTTTTAAGGGAGAAATGTATAGTTCACCTCAAATGGCGCCACCGTTGTTTCTAATTGCGTGGCAAGGCCTTAATATGTAATATTTAATTTAGCTGGCCTTGCTTTAACATTCAGCGCGCTCTCGCCTCTCGCTGCACGTGCCAAATATAAACTAACGCTTTTAATTATTTAATAATAAAATTATTTATTTATACTAATAACTGCTTCGCTGATTGCGCCCTCCGAGGCTTGCGCCCCTGGCGCGTGCCCCTGTTGCCAGGCCCTAGCTACGGCGCTGGGTACCTATCTAAAACACTTCAGGAGTGTTTGAAAAAGTTTTAACAAGCAGATCTGAGCAGAGGCCTGCATGCTTGCAGAAAGGAGGACTTCGAACATTTTTTATAATTTATCGTTATGGAGAATCCGCCTCTATGTATTTCTATTGTCGAAATACTTGTCGAAATACTTGTCATAGATTCATTGGTTATTAGGTTATTACTGTTACCAAATTGCAAACACGTTTAATGTGTATGCAGGGGTACGACTGTTCAACTATTTCAACTAAAAGTTACATTTAAAATTTCACTTTTTTTGTCTCTAATTCCAGAAGCAATTCTTTTTTCGATTATTTTCTTTAACTTTAACAACTTTATTCCATGTAGAATAAAAACAGTCTGCTCTAATTTAAAGCGGAACTTTGCATGTTTCCACTCTGGTGCTATAAAAGTAAACAGGGAACTTAATATCTTCAGCACCAGGGCTTTGTAAAGGAACCACCCCTTTACTTTACTTGTTTTTATTCAGTGTAGTAATTGTTAGTTGTATATGTAGTGAAGACCATTAAATTAAATATTTATTAAAAGTAAAAAGTTTGGGTTTCGTTTGGTTTCTAATTAAAATTCGAAGTTATTTTTAAACCCAAAAGTTATATAGCTTTCTTCCTTCTTAAAGAAGCCATCTAAAATTTCATTCATCCTAAAAAAACCCCCCAGGCTGTGTTTGAGGAAACTATTGTTTAAACTCGTTTTTTAATGAAAATAGGAATTAAATCGCTTTTGCCCTGGAAACTTGACTGTACTTCAGTGGCGGCTGGTCCATAAGCGCTGCGACACTGCAGCACCCCCAGAACAAAATACGAAAATTAATTACCTATTAAATTTGTACTTAAAAATATCAATAATATAACAATCATTCAATATTTTGCATAATTATTACATAAATTTAATTAATTAAGCCGCTTTTAAAAGGAATTATTTTAACCGAAGCTGTAGATTCCATTCAGAGACGCTGCGAAATGTAATATTGTCGAAAACGTACGTCGCGTCGGTGCAATTCCGCGGAGTTCCGAGACGCTGCAAAATGTAGTAGTGTCAAAAACGCATATTTCTCTGCAAGTTCGCGCAGGCTTGTTAGTTCTTAATAACACACGGTAATAGCAGCGCGAACGCTGCTTTCTGTACAGCCGGTACAGCCTCATCATTGTTCGCCAGGAATTTGTAAGCAAAATAACCGGCCCGAAATCTGCTGTCTAAGCAGCGTCAGCTTATTTGTGATTTAATTTGTATGTTTTTATTCAGAGCGAATTAATCTTTCATATAGGTACGTAGGATAATATTCTGTTTTTTTTTCTAACATTTAAATATTTGTTACAGAAAAATACAATTAAATAATAAATATTATTTTAAATATGTTATGATGGATATGTTACTGTTGAATATATTTAAAAAATTACATTTTACCAATTGTCATTACGTGAAAAAATTGAAGCAGTTAGTAAAAA
This sequence comes from Melanotus villosus, assembly GCA_963082815.1. Taxonomy (NCBI): domain Eukaryota; kingdom Metazoa; phylum Arthropoda; class Insecta; order Coleoptera; family Elateridae; genus Melanotus; species Melanotus villosus. The sequence goes on from OY720427.1 coordinate 20,493,307, forward strand.
CAAAATAGTTATTTATGTATCAAGGGCGTAAGGATATCGATTTTAGCCCACGGTACATAACATACAATATTTTTGGACGGACGAAGATTTTATTTAAATTTTTTGATTTCTAATTTCTAATAAAAATTTTCTAATGGCATTTTTAAAAATGTCAAATTGACGCATTCACGGCAAGAGTGATTTTACAAGTTAGGTATATAAAAATTGTTTTGTAACTAAGGTAATCTACTTTTTTATTAATTTGTTGCGGGTTGCGGGCGTAAAGTGCGCCCGCGGTCTACAATAATTAACTTTACGCCCTTCTTCGCGGGCGTAAAGAAATAACTTTCCGCCGGGGAGTGCAAAAAATATTTTACTAGATCTTTTAACAAGGAAAACATGAAAAAATAAAATGGTTGCCTGGTTGCGAAATTAGAAATGCTCTATTTTGTTTTCCTTGCTTACTTTTTGACTAAGATACTGTATTGGAATGGGTGTGGCTGAGAATGGATTTTATATTTAAATAAAAATTCTTTTTATTTCATTTTCCTGTAAGCTTAATTTTTTTATGAATTGAGTACAATTTCGATTTGTTTTGTTTTGCTTAAAAAGCACATTAAAAATATCAAGGATCGTTACTGGTATGTATATTTCGAAAGCTACAGCACCCCCATGATTTCCAGCCACGAGCCGCCACTGCTGTACTTCCCTATTTTATCAGGAAGCCTAACATTCAGCCTAAAACAGCTTAATCTATCCTTGAAGAAACTCCGGAAAAGCTTTCCAACGATTGATTGAACTCGTTTTTTAATGAAAATATCAGTATCTAGTTTCCGGAAAAAATTAAATCATTAAACCATAGAAACCGCCTGCAATCCTACTTTTCAAGAAGCCTATATTTGAGGAAACTCCTGAAATGTCCAGAGCTTTTTTAAACTTGGTTTTTAAAATAAAATATTAATAATTTGTCTTAACCAAGAAATTAATTATTTGACTAGTGAAAAATCGCCTGAATTTACTTGTTTTACATGGTCACCTTAAAACATTCCGGCTGAAAAACTCAAATTTTGTTCCAGGAAACCGGTATAAAGTTTTGAAACTTTCAAAAATCGTTTAAATGCATTGCTGAATAAAAACACAATGATTTATGTATCGCATCGCCTAAGGGTTCCTAGTGTTTTGGTAACCTATGTAAGAAAATTCGTCTTGAAATTTTCAGATTATGTTTAAGGAAACCCCTTAAAAATTTTTAAGATTTAAGAATATCGTTCAAAAAATCGTGTTTAAATAAAGGCATCGATAATTATTCTAACTAAAAAGTTTATTGCTTTATTTTTAAAAAATGGCTGAATTCCTTTGTTTTATTTTTCAAGCATCATAAGATTATTCAACCTGAAAACGAGGACACTCCTGAGGAGCTTTGAAATTTTCTAGAATCCGTTACATTGTGTTTTTTTAAATAAATACATCGAAGATTTTTATTAACTAAGAAGATAATCTTTACTTCTAAAGAATCACCTGAAAGTTCTAAGTTTTTCTGATAACCTTAGAACATAGGCCTGAAGATCTCAGATTATGTTTAAATAAACCCATGAAAAGTTTTAAAATTTCAGAAAAGTCGTTTAAACTCGTTTTTAAGTAAAAATATCATAAAATTTGAGGCTAAATTGTTTTACTCTTGAAAATTCGAACGAATTTCTTTGTTTGTTTCAGGCAACCTAAGAATATTCAGTCGGAATAAGCTTTGTTGAGAAAACTCCTGGGGAGCTTTGAAATTTTTTAAAATTGTATAAACTGTTTTTGTTTTTAAATAAATATAACGATAATTTTTTTAACTAAGAAGCTAAAATTGTTTTACTCCTGAAAATCGGCCGAATTTTTCGCTATTTCTCTTCATAAAGGTTCGTTACATTTGATATATAGGGTGTTTCGGGAGGAAAGGGAAATATTTCAAGGAAGTATTTTAGAGGTCAAAATAAGAAAAAAAGTTCCTATAAATAAGGGTTCGAAAGTACTTCCTTTTCGAGATACAGGGTGTCCGTCCAAAAAATAAGATTTTTTTTTAATATCTTAAATGGTTTTCGAGATAATTAAAAAACCAAACTTATTTTTTGGACACCCTGTATCTTGAAAAAGGAAGTACTTTCGGACCCTTATTTATAGGAACTTTTTTTCTTATTTTGACCTCTAGAATACTTCCTTAAAATATTTCCTCCCGAAACACCCTGTATGTAGTTACGCAGCCTTCTTTGTTTAATAAATAACTTTGAAGTGACGCACTTTTCTCACAAAATATACTTCAACTTTTTTAAATAAAATTTTCAATCCGAGCCCAGTTTATGTTTTAAAAGTTTTTTACGAAAGTACTTTTTTATATAGTTAGTACCTATGCCTTTTAACTAGAGAAGGAAACCTTCACTTTTGTGGTCATATGCTTAATATGCTTAATTATAATAGCGAAATTTGGACTCACCAGAATAACAAATCACAATTCACAAGCTTAGCCGTTACAAGTTACAAGTTATCGAGGTTATTGCAAGTATCTCTTTCTTTACGTATACACTATACAGGCTACTAGAAGCTTCCTTTAAAGACTGTTTGTTTAATTGTTAACGGTAGGTTTTGTTATTTTCCTTTAATTGAGGCTACAATAACGCATGGTTTCTTCTAACATTAACTACATGAATGAATCTTTTATAATATTGGGTATATTATCCTGTATATTAACACAATAGTTTTCGGATTATGTTTTGTTGTACAAACGTTTAATTCGGTTATATCAGTAGAAAGAGGTTGAGCATTTGAGCTTTGGGAACACAATTTAAGACTTCAAAATTGTGTTGTAATTTTATTTTAACAACCGCTTAAATTGACAGCTTTTAATTATTCATAATAAAAAAGAACAAGTTTATTATAAATTAACGTAATACAACGGAATAATGAGCATTGTGACACATTAGTGGGCCAAGCAACAGAAACCCGTTTTCGTAACAAAAGCGGCAGATTTATATTACTAAAATCATAGCACGTTCCATATAGAATAAAGTACCTACTCAGAAAACCGTTTTCTCCACAATATTAATATCCGAATGTTTTGTGTAATACGGTTAACCCTACGAAAATGGACAAATTAGGTAATCTCAGTAGATATCTTTATTCGTACGGTTTATGTACATACATCTTACATATCTTGTTGCACTTTGTGCGATGAATTGCAATTAATTGAATTACATAAAGTTTCTGAACATAACGGAATGCGTTAAGTAGAACAAGGAACAGTTTCACTGAACGTTCTGGTTTTGCTGTGTAATGTATATTTTTAACAGGTAAAATGCTTTGCATATGAAGGTCCTTTAATAATGTCCAATTCGCTACTTTTTTCTATTTTATACACGTTACTTTGTTGTTTTATTCCTTTGTCTACACCGTTTTAATATTAATTATCCAAATTTAGTTCAGAAAAGAAGTACAGCAACTGTAGTGCGACAAAATTATATACCTACTCACGAGTGTTATCCTACGCTTCATGATATTCATTTTGCGTTGTTAGTATCGACACAAATTATATATTAAAAGAATTTACAGTTAGCAGAAGCAAAACTGTTTCGAAAGTGAGCAGGAATTTTACTTTTTGTTATGCATTTGCACAGGGCATCCGCATTATATATAATTACACGGTTTGTGCATTGTAGTAAATGAAATAATTACAGATAATCTTGTTCACATAATGAGCTTCGAAGTAATATGCATCACTTTTTATTTTTGTATTAAAAACCGCACTTACACTTATGCATCAGACATTAGCACAGAATTTTAATTTTTAGTAAAATATACCTATACCCTATACCGCCATACGGATATAGTTTTTCGTTTGCCAACCATACATTTTATTCAAGTCGGTTAAATGATGTGGCGTTTGCAATCAAAATTAATGCCTCCCTTAAATATTATGACATGATAATGGATTTTTTTTTCAGAATGACTACAATTTACCGGGCAGAAGTCGACAATCAACATTATTATGGCATCAAAGACCACAGCAATGCGCTTCTAAACCTAGAAGCAAAATTTCCTCAATTGTCCTCGCTGCCACAGCTTTTTTGGTTTTTGTAACTGTTCTTTCCGTAGCAGGATTAGCGCTTTACATGGGCGCACTACGTACTGAAACACCAGCTCGTAAGTAAATTAATGTAGACACGCTATACATCTTCAGTTGACATTTTATTTTTATATATGGCTACAAATTCTCGGTATCTTTAAACTTCATAATATAGTTATATACAAAGTGTCTTAAAATGAAATACATCTAGTATGCTTTGAAACAATTTAGTCACATATAAAAGTTTACATGCAAACAAATCTCAAAGGTAACTAGATGTAATTCTTTTTAAGATACCCGGTATATAAGCGAGTTTATTTACAGCTTAAAGCAGTCTCTCGCATCTAAATCGCCAAAAGTCTTTATCTTGCCAATCTTCCTTTTTTTAACTGCCATTCCTTTAATACTTCATTTATATATTTTTTAAATAAAGTCGGTGATAAACAACACCCCTATCGTAATCCTTTGGTAACATCAAATGATTGTGATATTTTATTTCCTATCTTTATCACGCTCTTCTGATTTTTATAGTTTTGTAATCGCGTCTATATATATTTCAGGAAGATTGATATTTCTTAGTACCTCGAATAATTCTGCAATTGGTATCGTGTCGTATGCTTTTTGCAAATCTATGTAAAGAATATGAGTCTCTCCATCTCTTGCTGATCTTTTCTGTATCATTTGGTTTAAAGTAAAGATATTATCTATGCAGGACCTCCCAGCCACAAAACCGCTTTGTTCTTCTCCAATATCAATTATATTTTCTATAATTTGTTTAATTATTATTTGTCCATGCAATCTTCCTATTGATGATGTTTCTGTAATACCCCTATAATTGTGGTACTCTGCTCTATTTCCCTTATTGTGTATTGTGCTAATGTAATCCAGTTTCCATTTCGTGGGTATTTCATCTCGTTCTATAAGGCATCCGTTTTTTATTAATTTAATCGAAATATCTTCAGGACCTGACGCTTTATTGTTTTTCATATTTTTTAATTGTTTTCAAATTTCTTGTTTGTTATGCCTTCTATATCTTGGGTGTCATCATTTGTGGTCTTTGCATAGTTTTTTGTCTTATAAGCTCTTGCCAGTTTTCCGTTAGTAGATCCTCGTAATATTTTTTCCATTAATTAATTTGTATATTTGTTTTGTGTCGATTTTCTTGCTTAAGGGTTTTTAAAACTTTCCAGGCCTCTCTAGTTCTTGTTCCTCCTATAGAATTTTCCACTTCTGTACATATTGATATGGCCACAGTTTTTATATTTTAAAAGAACAGTGTTCCACACAATATCCCAGACTCAATAATTATGAATTTTGAGATCAAATATTAACAATAAGAATTTTGAGATCTCAGGGCCGTTTTGAAGGATTCGTTTATAATTTTGATAAGTAAATAATGTAATAATTTCAATCAACTTTTAAAATGCAAGATTTATTACACAAATAACCTATTTTTAACCTTAAAACTAACACAAATCTAAATCTAAAAACACTCATCACAAACAATTATTCCTTTAATTTTGAGCAATCCCGCCAAAATATCGTTCCCTGTCCAATTAATTATCCATTTCAATTATCCTTTGTAATTATTATTTGTTTAGCCAATTTCCCATTTAAACTTTTATTCAATAAATCCAACTCCAATATTAGCAGTTTATCTCCAGCTTGCAATTATTCTTTATTAATTAGAATTCAACTTTTCGTTGATACATATTATTTTATTATACTATGAGTTTTCAGAGGAAAACTCATGAACAGGTCTTTCACGCTTTATTCAGTTTTAAAAACTGTTGTTTATTATGCTTCAACTTGTTTGATCTTCCCTAGTTATCAAAAAAAAAAAAAATCTCCCACTCCTTGGTTTTGTTTTAAAACAAGCATCCTTTATCATACATACACATAAAACATAACTATGACTACTATTTACAACAAATAACAATAAATATTATACAGGCTTACAATAGGTAGCAATAGGTACTTAAAATTACCTTAACTTATTTACATAATTTAATATTTAAAACTTGCATCCTAAAAGGGTATTATTCCAAATTTGTATTTTAAATAAAGAATTTAAATTTTCTAAAAGTTATATCAGTTCAAGATATTATCCTTAATTACATATTTCTTTACTTGTCTTTTTAATCTTCTATATTCTTTTCTAGCCCCTTGATCCTGTGTTGCCAACCACTTTTGATCTCTCCTTTTTTCCTTGATATTTTCTTCTATGTCTTTATTTTTCCAATAATTTTTTTTTCTTTTATCCTCAGCTCTCATATCGATTCGAATGCGGCTTCATGTATTGCTTGTTTTAATTGATTATAACTGTCTTCCACCCTGCCTTGCATTTCTTTGGTTAATTTATTTGATAGTCTTAATTTATATAAAAAGTTTATTAAGTTATCTGGTAACAATTTTAAATTGTATTTCGTACTCTTTAAATTCATTTCCATTATTGTCTCTCGTGTTTCGGGTATCTTTCCTTATTTTAAAATATATTTCTGCTCTAAGTAGCACATGGTCTGTTACACATTCAGGTCCTCTTTAAAGCTTTTGTGTCATATGTTTTTATGTTTGTTTCTTGCCTTTGTACAAGGTGGCGCAAAATCAAGTCCCCTGTGAGAAGTCGCTATAATTTTGTTTTTAGTTGACATATATCAGATTTTCTTTGTCAGTTGAAAAGTAGACACTTGGGAAATTCATTATGAATCGGTGTACGCCTCAAGAACGCGCAGAAATTGCAAAAATTTTTTACGTAAACATTTTGAGGAGAATGTTTCCTGGGCGTATTATCTCCAAAAACGGCGATGTGGTGTATCCAAGATCACCTGATTTAACGGTGCCCGACTTCTTTTTATGGGGCTATCTCAAAGATCAGGTTTTTGTGAATAATCCTGAAAATCTAGAAGAATTAAAAGCCAACATACGGGAAGAAATCACCAACATACCACGGCAAATGTTGGAGAACGTAATGAAAAATGCCCTAAAAAGAGCTCACTTTTGCATTAACGTTAGGGGTAGTCATTTGGTTGATACCATTTTTAGTGTGTAGCATAACAACATTTCAAAGTTCAAATAAATATTTATGGTTCACAAAATGAGGGTTTTTTAATTAACCTTACTTTTATACAAAAAACAAATCAGGGACTTGATTTTGCGCCACCTTGTATTAAGTAATCTATTATAGATTTTAGTCCTAGGTTTGGTTGATACCATGTATATTTATGCTTATCTAGATGTTGGAAATTACCATCCATTATTTTAAGATTAAATCTGTTGCATGTTTCTATTGATCTATTTCCATTATCATTGACTACATCTTCGCCAAACTTTCCTATGACTGGATGTTGTTCTTCGCGTCCTGTTTTCGTATTTAGATCTCTTTCTCTAGTTATTTTCAATTCGTCCTTTGTATTGTTGTTTGCGTCATCTGCAGGGGTATATGCCGCTATTACGCAGATAGTGTGTCCAAATATTTGCAGTTCCATTGTCATTAACCTTTCATTTATCTCTTCCCAGCGTTTGATATGTCTTTTATACTTTTTTGATACCACAATAGCAACTCCGGGTTTTGCTCTTTTTTCTTTGGGCATTCCGTTATGAAACCGTATGTAGTTTGCATATTCTCCATTTTCTATTGCCTTTTTTTGTCTCTGTAAGTGTAATTTTATATTTAGAAAGTTGTTCAAAAACTTCAGCATTTTTTGTGTTTATACCCTGGATATTCCAGGAAAGTCCTTTTCCGTTTGCTTTTTCTGTCATCATAATATCCGTCCGTGTTCCGAGGCTGCGCTTTGAATTTTTTAAATTTTAAATACAATTTTAAATTTTATAAACAATTAAAGAAAAACTCTGTAAAACGTTTAGTTTAGTATGTTGAAGGAAGTAAAACCGAGACCTTTAGTTTGTATATTATCTCTTTTTAATTTTCACAGAATTATTGACGTTTAATGGTAGTATAAAAATTTTACGAGGAGATCGTTTCGTTAGCCACCTGCAGGAAAAATCCAGAAAATATCGGCAGCTACTAGAAAATCTGTATTACAGGAGCAGTATAGGACCTGCACTAGTGTCATGTGCAGTTGAACGTTTTGGGGATGACGCTGTTACTATTTACTTTAGACTCTCTTTAAATCGTAAAAAGATATCGAGGTAATTTACGGAAAATTAAAAGTAGCGGTTAGAGTGAATATGTTATTCTTTTAGGAGCATTTCCAATTTAGAAAGGACACTAAAAGACATTCTTCTGAACGATTCCTTATCTAGAAGGCCAGTATTTAGGGGTGTGCGGTTCGAACCAAGAAGTATACAAATGAGACAAATTCTTGATAACGATAACTCGCATCAAAAAGTTATTACGAAGCCGAAGGATAACGCTAAACCTCGAGGAAGCGGTTTATTGGAATTAAATAATACTAATAATAAGAAGAAAAATTTGACGGTCGTAGCAGACGTTCCCGTAAAAAGAAAATCAACAATCGAAATCAATTTCAAAGAGGAGGACCTTCCCGTAATTCAAGGATCCTTTCATATCAGTAAAACGGAAGCAGATATTACCGAAAAAAAGAAAAATCTTAATACTACTACGACTCATAGACCAAAGATTACTGAAAAAGTAAAACAACCATCAAAGACTACTACTTTAAAAGGAATTTCAGTTACTAGCGCTTTATATAAAATAGCGACGGTCGCAAAAGACGGTAAACAGTCAGAGATATCGCAAATTTCAAACAGAACAGAATACACCAACGCTTCTACGACTGATAGTTATACATTAAGTACAAATAGTTTTATAAGAAAAACCGGAACTGTCCCTTCAAAAACTACTGTAAAACCTATTACGAGTACAACGCGGTCGCTCGCTACCAATCCGTTTATGTTTTCCGTACCTCCGCACTCGTTAGACAAAGAGCCGTGGGTGCCTATTCAACGATCAACCGAAATACCGTACGAGACATCGAAATATTCCGAAAGTATTGAAACTAATCCCACGGTGTCCTTAATAGAACGTTTACATCAAAAGCAACCTGTGTACACCAGCTTTACAAATCCCGGACTTTCGTTTCATTCCGTGAACACAGAAACTTTAGGATCGACAAGCATGGTGGGCCATCCGTTACCCGTTAATAAAATAACATTAATTACGGAACCGTCCCCGATAAATATTAATTTCAAGGAAAATTATACCGAAGAAATTGAATCACTAATTACGGAGCCAAGCAATTCGCAAGAATTGAAAGATTATGAATTAGAAGATTTGATTCAAGGGAAAACCTCGACAAATCCGGTGGAAGATCAGCCCGAGACATTTGTAGAAGTAGAAACGCTAAAACATGTGCCTGGATCTGTAGGTATAAGCGAAGAGAAAATTCCTACGTCAACGCAATTAAACTGGGAATTGCTCAATGGAACCCAACCCAGTACCACATTATATCAGTTTCATCAAACGGAAGTTGCTCCCAGTCGGATTTTTAACAACACGTTAGGGGAAGCGACTCTGAAAAGTGAAGATTTTACTCCAGAATTACACCATGCGGCAGTATTAGCAAATATGTCTTCTATTTTTCGCAATTTAGCTTCATCTTTAGGTATAATTCCGATCTCAAATGCTTCTTTGCCGCAAAAGGTTTCTACATCAACAACTTCTCCAATTACTACTTCCAGCAGCGAAACGTTATACTTTGACGATTTTTCAAACAAACACCCGGTAGATCGAAATTATGAAAATATTAAAGAAAGCGCGATCGGACAAGGACATGTTGAAGTAGTCGAAGCAGACGAAGAATCTCTTATGTTAGAAACACACACGTCCACTAGAGCCCCACTGGTAACTTTAATACCTGTAAAGTCAAATTCTGGCATAGGGAGACCGTTACGACCCAGACCAAAACGGCCAACAAATATAACCGAAGTGGTGGAGAACAGAAGTTTTCCGAGCGACCCTTTTTATAAAAACATAAATATAGACTTATCCGAACTTCCGAAGAGCCCAATTAAATTTGTACATACAGAGGTCGTTACGTCAGTTAGTTCTGAGGTAAACAGAGTTAAAGTAAATAAAACTCAACTTAGCGATTTCAAAATTTTGGGAGTTTTAAATTTTGAAACCGAACCATACAATGCCGAGATTACCACTTCGGTATATCCAAATAACGAGCAAAATTTGTTTAGAAAGGGCACAGTTGAAGGCGAAACCGAAATTATTCGTAATCCTAAAATGGACCCAGAACAAAATTTCACCGGTAATGCGTTAAGAAATCAAACGTTTAATCGAATGGATCGTGAAGATGAAATATCCGTATTTAGCGTTAATTCATCGATTTCGGTTAACAAAAATGAGAAATTTCGGGTTTCGTCTAATATTCTTACAGAAGAGAAGTTAAAACAATTATCCGAAATTAGTAATTTACATACAAACACGTCTAGAACGGAAGCTGAGGCAATAATATCCAATAAAGCAATATCCGCTAGTTACACTGTAAATCCAGCGGGCTTTAAAATATTAACTAAAACTTTTAACAAAATTCCGACCTTTTCCAAGGAAGAAGAAAAGAAGTCCGTATTAGGTTTCAATGTTATTTCTATAAATGGCATATCGAACGTGACAGGTAAATTTCACGAAATCGCCTAAAATTCTGTTTATTTTTATTTGTTATTCTAGAATGCAACAATTTCACCATCAAGTGTGGAGACGGCCAGTGTTTGCCTGATACAACAAGATGTAATCAGCTTATAGATTGTAATGATGGCACGGACGAAAAAAATTGTAATTGCGCAGATTATCTTAAATCTCAATACTTATTACGAAAAATCTGCGACGGAGTGGTAGACTGTTGGGATTTTTCTGACGAAAACTTGTGTGGTAAGATCTTTTAGTTAGATTTTCTCATCTGTAGTTTCGAACGTTCGTGTTACTTTAGAATGGTGTAACCCTCAACAGTATGTTTGCGGCAATTCCAAATTTTGTGTAGACAAAAATAAAATATGCGACGGAATAAAGGACTGCCCTAACGGCGATGACGAACGACGGTGTGTTACTGTTGCACCTGACATCCGAGCGGCAGACAATTTTCAATATTATTCAGAAGGTAGGATACAAAAATTACGAGAGAGCCGCGACTAATTTTGATTTTATAAGGTTATTTAATGGTAAGAAAACACGGTCGCTGGGGAAAACTTTGTATGCAAAGCTTCGAAAAATTTATAACGGAATTACGACCTCCTTTGCAAATTTCAGATTTAGGCCGAGCGGTTTGCAAAGCTATGACATACAGGTACTTACTTGTTATATTTCTTATCAGATGAAAATTATACCAACTTGGTGTTTTCAGAAAGTTAAATGCAATCCAGTATGCATCCGAATCTGGGATCGTGACAGACCAATATTATGGCAACAGATATTATGAGTTGTCGTATACCTTTTTAAACATGACAAAATCGAATTTATTGTTTAAAGAAAGTTCCTGTCGAACCGGCGACGTTGTAAAATTGCAGTGTCAAACGCTAGAATGTGGGATTAGACCACAGGCCATTAATCACTTAGCGAGGTAATAATATCTTAATTTGTTCAATTATTCACATATCTGGTTCGATATGACTTCAAAGGCATAATAATGCAGGCGTATGTACAGGATTGTGGGTGGAGGCAATGCAGGTTTAGGAGCGTGGCCGTGGCAAGCAGCACTTTATAAAGAAGGCGAATTTCAGTGCGGTGGTACTTTATTATCAGATCGTTGGCTCCTTTCGGCAGGGCACTGCTTCTTCCAGTAAGTAATCGTTTATTTTTGATTTTAATCTAGCGAATATCTAAAACAAGACAGACAACACGGTACATGCACCTCGTAATTTCACAGCTCTCTTGAAGAACACTGGGTAGCTCGACTTGGAACTTTACGACGTGGCACCGCATTACCATCGCCATATGAGAAACTTAGGCCTATTATCCGGATAATTCTCCATCCTGGTTACGTCGATTCTGGGTTTATAAATGATATTTCTTTACTTAAGATGGAAGCTCCCATTACATTCAGCGATTACGTTAGGCCTATTTGCTTACCTTCTCCCGGAAGCATTTTGAGAAACGGTAGAATATGCACTGTTATTGGGTGGGGGCAACTTTTTGAAGTTGGCAGAATTTTCCGTAAGTAACGTGCGTTCCTGGACATCAGTAGAATGAAATTAAGAGTACTTTCTGTTTTAGCCGATACTCTCCAAGAAGTTCAAATTCCAGTTATTTCAACGGCAGAATGTCGCAAACACACTTTGTTTCTACCGTTGTATAAAATAACAAACGATATGTTTTGCGCCGGATATGAACGTGGCGGAAGAGATGCGTGTCTTGGAGATTCGGGAGGACCCCTGATGTGTTCAGAACCTGATGGGCGATGGGTTCTCTACGGTAAATAGCCATTTTAGGATGAATTGTTTTTTTGATTCTCTTTGTAATAGGCATTACCAGCAATGGTTACGGCTGTGCTAGAGCTAACAGGCCCGGTGTCTACACAAAAGTAGCAAACTACGTGATTTGGATTCAATCTTACATAAATAGTAATACAACCAAGGATACGGAACTAAGAACTAAAACGGCCTGTCCTGGTCATAGGTGTCCTTTGGGAGAATGTTTGCCTAAAAGTAGACTTTGCAATGGTTATATAGAATGCAGCGATGGAAGTGACGAAAAAGACTGTACAAATAACTCGTAAACCCAATTTTTTATTGTAATAAGAGACGTCACTGCTGTGACTTGTGATATCAAGAAATATCTATTTTGGCACTGGAGCCAAGGATAACAGAAAAAACAAAAATCTTTTCAAATACGGCGGTGCTTTTCTACCGATTTCACTTTATCGTTCTTAGATTAATTTATTTATAATTGCCAAAAGCTTGTAAATAATTAGAGAAATTGTTACTTGGCAAGTCCAGATCGAGAGGGTAAGTATAGCGTTTTACTGGTGCATTCATTTTTCTGCGAATTAAATCCTCGACTGTACTGTACTTTACCAAACATTATTTAGATATAAATGTACTGTTTATATTTATATAAACTAAAAACGAGAGACTGCAATAAACGATAAACTTTATAATATTTCAGTAACAGGGTCGTTTTATTTGTTTCGACCATATTGCAGTAATAAATGTACTTTAGTACTAGGTTTACGGCAGTATTCCTTTTCATATGTCTTTGTCGATACTTTCCTTGCAGTTTTACTGCAGCTGACGGTGTGGTAGACTGCAGGATACCTTTGTGGTAACTTTTTAAGTTACTGAATTGAATGAAATATTGATACTTTGTTAATGTTTCGGACAATTTTCTTTATTAGCATAAACAGTTCACAGTGATATATAATTTAGTTATTTTAAAGTACTTATATAATAAAATTCGGTAACTTACTATAGTACAACAATCACCAACAACATATAAATATATATGATTTAATTATCATCTACAATTGTTTTCGTATCACAGAAATACATTAATCTCAAGTGTTGGAGTATTTTACAAATACAATCAATATTTTCAGATCACCAAGAAGCTAATAGCGAATCAGAAAACAACGGATGTGTTTTACAACGTTACTGCCAATTTCAATTTATATGGTTTCATGTAAATACCTACTGAAATTGGCAAACATATTAAAAAACGCATTTTAATTATTAATATAACGAAAAACGATAAACTACAACTTCCTAAAAAGTTTAAAGTGGCTAAATAAGTGTAATAAGTCTATTCTGGCAATAGTTTACTACTTATTTATATAGCTGCACCTAGAACGAATATGTAATAACTTTTTCTCTTCCAGAAATCCTACCTAATCACGGTTAGGTGCAGTGTCCTCTGTGTGATATCATATCGGCCATGGAAAATAAAAACAATAACTTTCCACCCAAGTTCTTAATATCTACCTAATACTGATATTATTATAAGAGTAATTCCCTTAGAGGCGTGTAAGTCGAACATACAACGTTATTCAGTGAAATTTAGTTTTTTTGGAATCAGATAACAGTCAAATTTTCTAGCAAAAAGGATTTACTTTATAAGATAGTAGCAGTAGCTGCTAATTACTTTGGCAGAGAGTATTTGTCATTATTTTGATCTACCATCACTGAGCCGACACACCACGAATGGCTTCATCCATCTAAATAATCGGTTTTACACGGCAAATAAAAAATAATATAAAACGGCATCGAATAAAATATAGGACAAAAGGAAATTATCCGGAATTTCCCTTTGAGATCTACGTTTTTGTTTGATAAATGCGGACGTTCACAACGGTTTCAAAACAAAACTTTAGGTTAGTAACTCGAATGATTGCGAGTCTCGTGATAATAAAAAGGACTAAATTCTTAATTAGTCGTGAAAATAAACACGTTGTATGAATTTGAAGTGACCGCCTAGTTTCTATCGTAAAAAAATAATTCGGCTACGATTTGACGTACTTACTTGTAAGCTATCTAGAACATCTGTATTTGAACTCTCTTTTAATAATCCAAGGTAGTGTTAAATTATTAAATAACTACACATTTTAGAAGATTATTAAAAGGTTCTAAAATTCGTACCGACGAATTTCCTAATAGTTTAAGCGAATTTTAAGTGATACTCATGCGCTATTTACTTTTTTAGATTCAGTAGTTTGGTCCCTATTTTCATTGGATTCTGTGTCTTCGTAGCCCAAATTAGAAAGCGCGTCTTCATACGGCAATGCTTCTTCTCTAATAACGGATTCGTTATTCTTCGTGCCATTTGAGGCAACTTTTCCGGCTAAATCTATATCCACAAAATCTTGCGGAGGCTTTACTGGATCCTTTTTCGTAATATCGGTACCCTCCGATGGCCATTTTCTCAAATACAGATGATTAAATAGGCCATACACTACCCCAGTTATGGCGGTAGACGCTGCGAATATTCGGAAAGTTATCCTCGTACCGAAGGCTTTCATTAAATATCCTCCAACTAAACTGCCAGCACCTTTTCCTAAGGATATGTAATTTAGGTAAATTTGTTGTTCTAATATTTATAAGGAGATTCATTACGTACCGACTCCGTAATAAAGACCACCGAGCATTCCTTGAATACTAGTATCTGTAGTAATCGACGATAGTTTTGCCGCATACGTAACTGCAGCTGTAAAACTCAAAGAAGAAGTAATACTTTCCATAGCTTCAAATATAAGACATAACCAAGGATTGTATATTAGTGAGTAACCGAGCAAACGAATGGCATAAAAAATAAAACCGATAAAGAGTACGTTTGCATGACCTATTCGTTTTATAATTGGACCGGACAGCACTAAAAGAGGAATACCGGCTATTCCTCCAACAGTAATAGTAATACCCATCAACGATTTGGTGCCTCCCAAATCCTGAATTAACCAAAACAGAAAGCTTTCTATATAACCCCACGCGGTTCCTGAAAACAAAAAAAAATTAATTATCTTCAGCATGAAAATTGACGTGACTTACCCAATATAAAACAGGCAATGAAGAGCGCAATCAGCTCCACCTTCTTGAGAACCAAATACACATCGGATATTACGTTAGTTGCTGGGGTTTTAAATTCCAAATTCATAAATAGCATAAGAAGAGCGCTTACTAGTTTTAAAGCGGCGTATAGGTAAAACACGGGTCTGTAATACAAATGGTCGTGTGTTTATTATTAAAACAAATATAAAAACTTTAGGCTTACCTAAAGTCGGTGTAACCCTTTCCTTTACTGGCATAGTCAATTAGCCATCCGGACAAAGGCGAACTTATCATTCCACCGATGGTGGCGTATATTCTTTGCAAACCGTAGTCCGCTTTATGTTCTCTTAAAATGGCTATTACGGCACCTTCGAACATAGCGAAAGCAGTACCACCTATCATTCCTACAAAAACTCTTACTGCTAAGTACGACCAAAAAGTTAAGTTCACATCTAACTCTTCGACAGTTTTTTGATTCGAACAAACAGCTTTTCTTGGACTTGTTGCTAAACATCTTGGAGCACAACTACCTAAATCCAAAGTTTTATATGGAGCAGAATCGTTACCGTAATATAACGGAATGTTTACGCTAATGTATTCCCTAGTTTTTGGAAAACTATCTAAGCAAACGGGAAGGCGAGAATTTGAAGCGTTTTTGAAGTACTCTATTGCATAATGTTGCCGGTTTTCTGCAAGATCGTCGTCATCTTGTTTTCGAATATGTATTCCAGCAGGAAAGTTGTATCCTATTTTATATTTTAACCTATTCAACTGGTCCTTACTTCCAAAAGTACAAGAAAATGCCTGTGTTCCGTTAAAATCATTTTCGGAGTCGTCAGCTTGTAGGCCGCACGAGAAATTATATAAACCTGTAGTTGGAAAAAAGTAAGCGTTAGAGGAGAATTTTCTTATAGCAGAAGAATAGCGTTCGTCATTTTTAAGATTTCTGTGTGTAGTTCGAGCAGATTCTATGGCAACATCAGCTACGTATCCGGGTCTAATTTGGTAAGTGACTGTAGTTGTCGCATTCGCTTTTAAATTATGCATTTGAATTCCATAAGTTCTTGCACCAATGATTGCTACGGAATCGTTATCATTTGCGAATGCTTGACATACAAATCCGCAAGCTTCAATATTGATATCTGTTTTATACGTGTGTTGGTGTAGGGGTGTACAAGAATGCTCTTGAAACAACGAAAGGCCTAACGGAGAACCTGGTGTACAAGATATCCCAAAAACAACGCTATCTGGATACGTTACGGTTATTCTTCCTACAGGAACCAGTAATAATAGTAAGGCAGCTCCACCTCCAAGTGCCGAAAATAACGCTAGAAGCACCTGAAAGCAAAAACAAATTAAAATGCACGAAAAAGTGCCACAAGGATGTTTTATTTTTTTTTCTATCTCTACAAATAAACGAGTTACAACTCCGAAAATAATTTCTGAAATATTCAATTTTCGCTTATAGCTTAAAAATAACACACGATATTAAATTTCGGTTGCACCCTTAAAGTTGTCTCAAAAATTTGGCCCGAGACACCTTTATTACTTTATTTTCCTTCGAAAATGGTCAACCCTGTACAACCTACAACCCTATTCTTTCAATCAACGTTACAACCATGGCCGCTTTATTTACTGGGTAACTGGAATATTTGTCCGGGTGCTCACTAATTGTAAGAGCCTACATTTTGGTGAAGGCTCATAATAATGTATCCAAAACTAATTTTGTGCGCTTACTGACACAAACTTTGATTTTAATAATGATAATGATGATGATTTGAAACCATTGAGTTGGGCTAAAACAATATATTTATATAGTTTTTAAGTTTTTTTTATAGAGAGATAACAGCAGCTCTTGGCTTAGGTCGTGGGTTATAAGATGAGTTAATTATAGGCGCCAAAGGTCCAAATTTATCGTAATGAGACATCATTTGGATGGGCCTACCAAAAGTTGAGTTATTCACTAAATACTGACATAGGGATGTAAGCACATAAAATATAATATTCAGAGGCCGCCATTTTGAATGTCCGCCATTGCTGCAATAGGCGAAATCTGAGATGGCCTCATATCCAAAATTAAATCTGCATCTGCAGCACTACACCATGTGATGTAGTATCGGTTCTTTATTCGCATCAAAGCGATAGGCAAGAAGCAACCAGCAACGAGAAACACGCTATTAGTAGTACGAGTACATATATTCGATTTTACTAGATTGCGACGAGATATCCGCCGTTAATAACGTGATTATTGCATATTATATCATCATATGCTTCGGCGGTTCCGTAGACGAAGGTCTGTCCAAAAGAAACAGAAACGGCGTTATTGGGTACGTCCTTTTAACTTACGGAATAGAAAATACAGTGCAAATGTCATTGCTAGGGAGATAAATTTAGATAGTAAAACATTTAAAGGATTCTATAGAATGAACCGAGAAAATTTGTTGTCTTTACTTGCACTATTTTCCCCGTCAATTACGAAAAAAGATACAAACTACCTCAATAATCTTAAGACGATCAGGCAACATGTATCTCTGGCGATTGACACTACATGTTGCTAGCGATCGAAATCGCATATTGCCGGCGGATATTCCTTAGAGCAGTGTTTCCCAACCGGTGGTTCGCGAACCCCCAGGGGTTCGCAAGGTTTATAAAAGGGGTTCGCGAAAATAATATTGTAATGGCGGAATTTTAAATCCCTATACATATATCCCATTAAGGGGTTTTTCAAGTTCAACGGAGGCTTAGCTAAGAACCAGTTGGTATTCATTGACATTAAGGATAATTCCGTTTTATTTTCAGCCTACTAGGATGAATGTTCTGTTTTATTCAATTAATTTTGTATTAATTTTTTTGTAGGTTAAGGTTAAGCTATCACTTTAGTTTTATTAATGTTTGCCTGTAGATGTTTCACGATTATGTTTTAGTTTGTCGTTATGAACTACTAGGCAATATGGAAAATAGTTAAATGTTAATAACAACAAAATTGTATTGTTTTCTTTACTGTTACTAATGACTATACAGGGGGTTCGCTAATTTTTTTCAGTTTTTAGAAGGGGTTCGCAAGGAGGGAAAGGTTGGGAACCACTGCCTTAGAGCGATATCGCAATCGTTTCGGTGTGAACAGACAAATAGTGTATAGTTTGAAAGCGATATGTATCGCATATCGCGTGTTGCTGGTTGCTAGTTGCCTATCGCTTTAGTGTGACTTCTGCCTTTGACATTCAAACGGTTTATGACAACATTCCTTATTCCTAGGAGTAAGTTATGAAAAGCACTGCGAGTTGTAGGAACGCGTAGGTACACATTTAATACGACTAATTCAGGAATTTTATGCAAATAAAAGGCACAGCCTACGTCAAACAAGAGACTACCGCAACAAATTAGAACATCAAAAGGGTTAAGACAAGGATGCAGTATATCGCCCGATACTATTTAATATCTATCTTGAAGTAGTATTCCAACACTGGAAGCGCAGCTGTGAAGGAATGGGGACCCCACATCAACTTTGTTATTTTAAATGGAACACCCTATATATTTATACATTTTTGGAATCTCCATTCAATTGTACGTATGGTAGTATCAATTTCGAAACATTTTGATAACAAAGTAAATTTTTGCAGAAATTACTCTAGAGTGCCATGACTTACGCAAAATGAAAGTCAAGGTGCCCCAACACTCGAGACAAATTGTTTTAGAACTTTAACTATTTTAGTTGCTGTATTAGAATGACCTAAAGTTGGCAAAACTGATTTTTCGAGAATAACTCTATTTTATCAAATGGCACTAGGGTGGGACACTAGGATATTAAAAACAAGCGTTTTTCAAGGATTTTATTGATACCAATAACATTGGATTATATGAAAATTTAATTCGGAATAACACTCTCCGTTAAAAAAACCGTATTTTGGATTGGGTTTCAAAACAAGTGAAACAAATGAAATGCACAAAAAAACTTACAAACTTGCTACAGTTGAAGTGCTAAAATAATTTGTTTTGAGTGTCGTAGCACCCTGACTTCCATTTTACGCGGGTCATGGCATCCTAGATTAATAAATAAACTCTTCTGCAAGTATTTACTTTGGCATCAAAATGTTTCGAACTTGATACTAACATACGTATAATTATATGGAGATTCCAAAAATGTATAAATATACAGAGTGTTTCATTTAAAATAATAAAGTTGATGTTAATTCGGGAGAAACCAGAAGTAACATAAACTTGTGTTCTACATCAAATACTCCAATTTTAGGAGTATATTTCATATACCAAATTTTATTTTGATATCTTAAAATATAATTTTAAAAATAGGGGTGCACCAAGTTTCATTGACATCCGTATATAAGCAAATACCGCGAGTTCAAAAAGTCTTTACATAAGGGTTGGCCATGAGACACAAAAATAATGTCAATTGCAAGATTTAGAATTTATTAACTGTCATCAATGTGTTGCTGGCATAATACTGTTGTGCAAATTTCAATAAAATTGTAAAAACAAAGGTTCTAAATCTTGCAGTAGACATTACTTTTGTGTCTCATGGCCAACCCTTATGTAAAAACTTTTTGAACTCACGGTATAAACTTGCGTTACTGGGAGCAGATGGGTTCAATTTACAATTAAAAAGAATAACTAAGTTTATAAAGATCGAATTACTTTTACAAATTATTTTGGAAAAAATTATATAAATGTATGTATCAAAAAGGTAAGTTGATTGAAATTTATATAAAAACCCAGGTAAGTGATACACCAAAAACATGCAGCTGACTTTGTTACGTTACAACTTCGTTGAACTTTAAAATGGTAAGTAATTATCAAATTTCGATTACCAAAATCTTCCTTAGAATTTGTTTTAGGGAAGCTACATGAAGAAATCAGCTGATTTATCGTTGATCTGAGATCACGTTGTTCCAAAAATTACAATTTCTAAGTAAAAGGTAAAGGTAACGGCTAAAGAATTTACATAAAAAATGTAAGATTGACTGCCTTATCAAGACAGAATAAACCAAACCGTTTTTTGGCAAAGCACGTGGTGTTTGAAAACAGGGAGGTAATTCGAAAATAGGTAACTTCTGGAATCGTTAACAAATAATGTGTGTGATTAGTTTGATTTAAATCAATTAAGATTTTCCAGATTTCAGGAAGAATTGCCACAAAAATTAAAGATCAAAACGACTCCCAACCTTTCGTACCTCTTGGCATGAGATTCAGTCATTTCCAAAATTCGCCCAAAATTTCCTTAAGAAGATAATTCAGAATTGAATCCAAAAGAATGAAGGTCTACTTAGACACTTAGACAACCAAAAATACTTTGCAATGTAGCACTGTATAGAAATTCTAATAAAATATTGTATTTTGAAATTATTAAAAATATTAATGTTATAGACTTTATTTGGCAAACCACAAGGTTACATCTTGAAATAAGAAAGGAAAATAGGATTTCAGATAAATAATAACAAATCAAAATAATTTTTACTTATGTAGTACTATTAAAGTTATCATCCTAATAAAGAGCAAAGTTCAGTTGGAGAACCATCTGCTGTTCCACTTAACCCGTTTTATAAAAAAAGAACGTTAAATAATATGCAATAGTGATGGGCGGGTAGTAACTATTCGTTACTTTAGTATTCGTTACTCGTCAGGATCCGAAGTACTGAATACCCACAAATAAATGTATTCGGTACTTCTAGTGATTGGTTACTATTATCGTTCTAGGTAGTTTTACTCGGCCTTTCACGAGTTCTAATAATTGCTTTCAAAATAATTAGGTATCGATTACTTCATTCTCAGTCATAACAAATACTAGACTGCATGACAGTTATTGCGTAATTTATGAAGTATACACCTATTTACTAACTGCGTAAATAAATTTGATGGTAATTTGAAGCTATCGAAGCTGAAACCCAAACAATGTTTAGATTTGAATATATCTTTCTTTACCCACTTTTTTAGATATTTTAAATCGACTGTAAATAAAATTGTAAATATTTTTAGTTATCTAAGCAATCGTTCATTGTACATATTTTAGTTTGTTTTTTTTAAATATATTTTTATAATATATTTTTCTTTAAATGTTCTTGAACACCGAATATTGTAATGATATACAAATTGAAACAAACAATTTCATGTAAATGAAAGAAAACCATCTTTTTGTTATAAATTTAAAGTTCTAAAAGGCTCACTAGTTATTTTTTATTTCTTGCAGTAAAAAAATATATCTACTAATTGTATTTATTATGAAATAATTCTGTAAAACGTTTCTTAATAAAATAACAGGATTTGAATAGCTACGAGTAGACGAGTACGAATCTTTGCGATGCTCCGCTTAAGTTCTCGTACGTACATCGATGATTCGAATAGCTACGAATACGAATCTTGCGATGCTCCGATTTAGTTCTCGTATGTATATCGTTAGTGGAATACCGAATACTTTGAACGAATACTGGATCCGAAAGTAAAGATTCGGTACTCAATAGCGAATACTTTGAACGAATACTGGATCCGAAAGTAAAGATTCGGTACTCAGTAACGACTACTTTGAACGAATACTGGATCCGAAAGTAACGAATGAGTACGGGTAATCAAAGTACCTAAACTTCCCATCACTAATATGCAATGAAATTAAATAAGGTATAAATTTCTATATTATTTGAAGTAGAACGATACGATATTCCTGAAACCTCAATTTGTTTATTGTTATTATTAAAATTGTATGCAACTGACACTTGAACTTTTTTTATTGAATAAGCTTTGATGTAAACAAATAAAGAACAATTGTAAACATAAGTTACATTATTTATGCTGAGAGAGTCTAAATAAAATTATTATGTTAACACTATGGGTGTCAGGTGCAAATGATATAAATTTAATTTTCTTAAATAAATTCAAACGAATCTTGCTAGTAATAATTTTGCGAAATAAAGTAATCATGTGAAGTAACCTACGGTTTTCTATATTCAATCATGTATAATCACGATCGAACTTCCTAATTTTATAAATTAATCTTAGATATGAGTTTTGTATTCGTTAAATTCTTATGCTATCAGTGCTGCCTAAACATGAGCCATTCACGCTATTGCAATAGTTAAATTAAGACAAAATCAATTGTAATATGTAATACACTGTAATATGTTTCTTAAAATTTTGGTCAATAAGTAGTCCCAGATTTTTTACACAATCTTGCACGTTTAAAATGGAACCATTAATTTATATAGAAATATTGTCTCTTACTTTAGCTCTCTCAAACAACATTACGTATAACTGGCAACATTAATTTCTAAGCCATGCTTCTTAGAATAATCGACAAGGTCTTTTATATCCTCATTGATAGTTGCATTTGGATCCTGCGTGTTGTTTGGATTTAAGCTGTGTAAAAGTGGTAACTGCGATGTTTTAAATATTTTTTAGATTAGTGTAAATAATATTCGAGGGTGTTTTTTTTTTAAGTTATATATCTAGATACGAGGGAAAACTCGCAGAGCTTCAAAAAATTAATTTTTCCACATAACTACCGTCTACAGGTCTACACTAATACACTCAGTCCAGCGTTTCTCGAGTTGTTTCCTTCCACTCAAAAAAAATCCTTTGTTTGCGCCCCAAAGAATGACGCAACAGCGACTGTCAACTCATCACCTGAGGAAAAGTTTTGGTCCCCGAGGTCTTTCTTCAGATGTTTTAAGAACAAGAAGTCGCAAGGTGCTAAATCAAGGCTATAGGGTGGATGTTGTAACTCGCTGAATCCACAGCTTTCGATAATGGCTTAAACTGTACGAGCTTTGTGGGCCCTGCAGTTGTTGTGCAACAGCAAAGTTTAGGTTCTTCATGAATTCGTACGTTTTTCTCGAATGGCCTGCTTCAGGTTTTGGATTGTCCTTCCGTAAACCTCTCCATTAATTGTGCACTCTTTTTCCATATATTTCCAGAAGATGATTGAATTTTCGCCTTCTTTGGAGGTGGAGAGCCCTTATGTCCCCATTGCATCGACTCCTGCTTCGTGGGAGCATCCCAATAGAACACCCAAGTACCGTCGCCTGTGACAATTCGTGAAAATTGATTCTCATCATTCTTTAAAGCGGCCAAATGTTCTTGAAAGATTTCTTTCTTCGCCAGTTTCTGCTCTGGTATAAGGATTCCCAATCCATCGTGCAGAAAGTTTTTTCATCCCTAAGTATTCGTGCAAATCTTTAGCAAGCAATGGGGTTTTCATTCGTCAATCTGACAGCAGGAAATCTTCCTGAATTGAGTCTCGGCCCCATCGAAACTGTTTACACCAAAATTTTACTTGAAAATAAGATGGGCCGTCATTGTCGTACAGCTGGGGCACTTCATGAATAACTTTTGGTCCATTTCCCTCTTTCGTGAGAAAATTTATTACTGCGAGATGTTCCAAATTACGTTCACTCATTTTTCGGAAGAAAAAAACCCTAAAAACTGAAAAACGCAACAAACTCGTTCAAAATTTCGACAAAGTATTTAGAACAGCGGCAGTAATTTGACAACCAAGCAATTTTTTGTTTGACGTCATTTATATGGCTGGGTAGATCATTAAAAAAAGCACCCTCGTATAAAATTAGTCCTAAAATTGAGCCCCCTCTTAAGTAGTGAAGGAGTGGATCTAATTCATCTAAAATGACGATGTGAGAACGAGTGGTTAGATAATCCTTTAGTATCAAATTAACTATAATGGAGAATTTTAATTAGAATTTCATGTTCAATAGTGTCAAAAGCTTTAGAGTAATCGATCACAGCAACTATTCGCTATTATTGGCAGAGGTTGGATGTCATCTCTTATATTTAAGTTAAGGTAAGATTTCTAGTCGATATCTAAACACTGTCTACAAAAAAATTTATCCAGTGTAAGCTTTGAAAACAAAAGTCAATAATAATTTACACATCTGCCAAACAAGCATATTTAACAACCAACAAAATTAAAACTGTTCCTGATTTAGTTAAGAAAATGCTACCTTCCTAATTACAAACGAGAAAGCATAAAGCAAGAAAATCCCAATTTGCCTTAATATAAAACAGTAAGTGATACTGGAGTTTTGGCAGGCACTGCCAAGTTTTGAATAATTTTAAGAACACTTTAACACTAAACAGAAAACCAAGTGCAGGTAAAAAATAAGAATTTAGCGAAAAAGAGAATTTCTGCTTTCCTAATCTTTCGGCAAGAGCCGTTGCCAAGATATGAAATGTGTCGAAAAGTTATGCCTGTAAAATAAAAATTTATGGTGCGAAAACTTAAAAATACTTAGTTTGGCAAGCAATTTGCATTTGTGGCAGGAAAAGTGCTTTTTTCTACCAACAGGTATAACTAACCAATATCTAGGGTGTTTACGAACTCGGCCGACAAAGTTTGAGTGCATATTCCTCTCATTAAATAAAAGCTAAAATATTTGATAAAATTGGTCTTTATCTGCAAAATAAACTTTACACAGGCCAAACATTTATTATACGAAGTTCATTAGCCGCAATATTAATAATGAAATTTATTATCCACTATTGCCTAACTGTCTTCTTTAAAGAAATCTGGGTTTCGAGAAATCATTCAAAAATTAGTGTTCCTACAGATTACAGGCATTCAAATCTCCAAATTTGAATTTTTATTTTCAACGGTAGTCCGATTTGATTAATAAAATGTTATATGTTTCATATGGGCATGTCGTTAATTAATGACAATTTGTTCAAAAATTGGCTATTTTTATAAAAAATAAGATGTAAAGGATTTGAATTTGTTACCTTTGCAGCAAATTTATTTTACTGATAATATTAATCATAAACTCCGTATATTGAATAACAATATTGTATATTTATATGACAAGCACGCGCCTTTTAAAACAGTTAACATTACAAAGAAACCTGCTCCCTGGTTCTTCTTCTTCTTAGCTTATTTTTCATTCAGATTTCCACTTCTGAATATAAGCCTCCTCTAAATCTCTCCATTTTGTTCTATTTCTTGCTATTTGTCTCCATCTGCGTGTCTCTTTAGGTCGTCCACCCATCTCATCTGTGGTCTTCCTCTGTTACGTTTACCGTCATAGGGACGCCAGCTTTGTATGTGGTGATTCCAGCGGTTATCTTTATGTCTTTCATTGTGTCTGGCCCACTTCCATTTTAATTTCGCTGCATATTCTACCGCATTGGTGACTTTGGTTGTTTCTCTTGTGATCTTTTAGTGTTACACCCTTACACCGATCATTTTTCTTTCCATACTTCGTTGTGTTTTCTGCAGCTTGCCAAGATTAGCTTTTGTGAATGTCCATGTTTGTGCCGCATAAGTTAGAACAGGGAGAACGCAACTGTTGAATACTTTAGTTCGAAACTTCATTGGCGTGTTTTTATTTGTGAGAACAAATGTCATTTTCCCAAAGGCCGTCCATGCCAAGCGCATCCTGCTACTTATCTCCGTTGTTTGATTTTCCTTAGTAAGTTTAACGGATTGTCCTAGGTATATATATTCTTCGACAATTTCTAGAGGGGTTGAATCTATTGAGAATTGTCTATCATCGTTAGTGTTTGTCATCGTTTTTGTTTTATTTAAGTTTACTTTAAGGCTTTTAAGTTTAACATTTTTTGCAGATCGTCAAATGTGTCAGCTATTAAGACAACGTCGTCTGCAAATCTTAAGTGATTGAGTCTTTGTCCGTTTATTTTGACACCTATTTTTTCTCAATCTAACTGCTTAAATATGTCCTCTAACGCTAATGTAAACAGTTTCGGCGATATGGTATCTCCTTGTCTAACTCCCCTGGATATTTCAATCGGATTTGTCTCTAGACATGGGTCTAGTTTTATTGTCATTGTTGCCTTTTTATAGATGTTCATTAATAGTGTTCTGTATCTATGGTAAATTATGCAGATTATTAGACCTTCTTCTATTGCCGAGAACTCAATACTGTCGAATGCCTTTTCATAGTCGACTAACGCAAAATACAGTGGGAAGTTATATTCATTAGCTTTTTCGATAAGTATTTTTACTGTTAAGAGATGGTCTATTGTACTAAATCGCTTTCTGAATCCGGCCTGTTCAACTGGTTGGTAATCGTCTAGTTTTCCTGTTAGTCGTTTTGTGATGATTTTCGTCAAAAGCTTATACAGTTGGGACAGTAAAGAGATTGGCATATAGTTTTCCAAGTTATATAAGTCTCCTGGTTAACAGATACTATACACTATTAAACTCACGATGAAATTGAGAGATAAAGCCAAACTTAAGTTTAAAATGTCTAGAAGTGTTGCTCATTGGGATTATTATAAAACACTAAGGAATTTGACGACTGCTAGTATAGAAAGGGAAAAAAGGCATATTTTACGTATACAATGAAATAGTGCAAAACCAAGAAATTTTGGAGAGAACTTTCTTATTTGAATATTCAAAAATGTCGTGATCGTCAAATCCCCGAAAACTTGTGTAATCCTAATGATAAAATAATTATTTTGTAGACCCACTCTATTAGCTGATAAGGACACTGAAGATTTTTATTTGAATAGCTCCACTCAAAACGTAAAATTCAAATTTAGTACAGTAACAGAATATGAAGTATTGTCTCTGGTTAGTGGTGCTAAGAGTAACGCTGTCGGTTCAGTTGGAATAAATATAAAAATGAGAAAATTATGCTGCCCCGTGATTCTTAAATATATGTACATATAACGCATATTATCAATTTCTGTATAACAAAACATGTTTTTCCAAATAGCTGGAAAGCAGCTATTGTTATACCGTTGCCTAAAGTAAATGAACCAAAAACTTATTCTGACTTGTGACCTATTAGCATTTTACCAACTTTATTAAAAATACTGGAAAAGTTAATAAATAAAAAAATTACATATTATTTAAATTCTAAGAACTTATTACCTGAAACTCAATCAGGATTTCGCCAATTTCACAGCTGCACGACAGCATTCATCAATATAACGGATGACGTACTTCAGGCATACGATGATGGAAAAATAACTGTACTTGTACTTTTGGACTACACTAAAGCTGTTGATACCATTGATCGCGACTTACTTTTTTTAATACTACAATACATAGAATTTTCAACTGATGCAATAGCTTTGATTAAGAGTTATTTTGATAAAAGACTGCAAACTATAAAAATTTACAATAAAATATCTTCAGCACGCCAGTCGCTAAGGGGTGTACCGCAGGGAACAATTTTGGGTCCTCTGTTTTATACTATATATACCTTTAATTTCTTTAGATATATTGAATTTAGTAAGATACATATGTATGCGGACGGGACCCAGATTTATCATTCTTTTCGACTTTCGGAATTTAATAAATCAATTGAGGAATTAACTAAAGATTTAAATAAATCATACCAGGTTTCAATAAAGTTGTAAAGGACGAGGCTACAAATTTGGGTCTTATATTATTAGACAGTAGTTTTAGATACAAGAGTTATATTAATTAGTGTATACAAAAAGCGTATTTGAATCTAAAGCTACTGTTTCCTCACAGACTCAGAAGAAGATACTTTGCGAAGCTCTTGTGCTATCGCACTTTACTTATTGCTGTGAAATATATTCAAATTACATAGACTATGACACATCAATGAGAATTCAAAGAGTTCAAAATTCATGTTTAAGATATAGTGTGTCCCCGGATTGGGTTCACTATAGGTATAAACGACAAAAAAATTTGAGAATTTCATTTTCATGTTTTGGGATTCCGCCCTGCTTGGTCTGAAAACAATTTTAAGCAGGTTTTTAGTTTTTTAAAAATTAATACGGCCATGAAAAATGCGTAAGAACTATTTTCTACTCGGGTAAAGCGCCTTTTCGGCCAATAATACGGCAAAGTATTATTGAGAACAGTTGTCCAGAATATGAAATTATGGCTCTGTGCAAAATTTCAAAAAGATCGGCTCACTTTCATTAAATCCGCTTTTTGTGTTAATGAACGAAAAATCGCGTCGTAGTAAAGCAAACAATTGATTGTCATTATCTTAGTTTAAAGTCAAAACTCGGAGGAAGTCTTCTTCTCGGTATCCTCCTTTTGCCCATAGAGCGTCGGAGTTTTTGTTCATTTTTCTTCTATCCATTTTTTCCAACCTTTCCGGTCTCTCGCCAGTTGTTTCATCTGTTGTATTGTTTTTCCCTTTTCCTTCCCTATTTCTACCACTTGTTCCAACCATCCTTTTCTAGGTCTCCCTTTCCTTCTTTTTCCATATCTTTTGACTTCCATTACTCTTTTCTCTATTCTATCTTCTCCCATTCTTAAAACATGTCCATACCAATTTAGTTTTCTTTTATTTATTTTTGTTTCGATGTCTTCCTGGTTTAGTTCCTTCCTTATATTTTCGCTTCTGTATCTATCCATTTTTGTTTTTCCCGCTATTTTTCTTAACTGTTTCATTTCTGCCGCGTTTATTTTGCTTCTCTGTTTTTCGTTTATTACCCAGGTCTCACTCGCGTATATTAAGGTAGGTACCGTTATTGCGTTGTATATTTGTATTTTCGTGTTCTGTTCTATTTCTGCTTTTCCCAGGACTGTTTTATTTAGGGCGTAGTATATTTTTGTTGCCTTCTTGGCCCTGTTTGCAATTTCAGTGTCGATTTTTCCGTCGCTCGTTATTACTGTCCCTAGATATTCTTGTGTGGTAATTTTCTAATTCTTTCCCTTTACACGTCAGCTTATTTCCATCTTCCTCTGCTTGTTGTGTTTGTGTGTTGCATATTTTCATGTATTTACATTTCTTTATATTTATTTCTAATCTTGCTTTCTCGATCTCCTCCACCCATATGTTTATTAATTTTTGCATTTTTCTTTGGTTTTCCGCTACTAGTATTATGTCATCTGCATATATCATTACCTCTGTTTTAATCGGTCTTAGGTTGTTGTATCCGATGATCATTTGTAGGTGTTTCGATCTTTGCTTGGCATTTTTAGTTATTTTGTCCATTATAAGTATAAACAGTAGTGGGCTGAGGCTGTCACCTTGTTTGATTCCTCTTTCCATTCTTATTTGCGACGATCGTTTGCCATATATTTGTACTCTTGCCCTTGTATTTTCATACATATTCTTTGTTATTTCTATTAGCTTTCTTGGGATGTTAAGATCTTGCATTGTTTCCCATAAAATTTTTCGATTTACTCTATCGAACGCTGCCTTAAGGTCTATGAAAGTTATGTACATTTCTTCCCCTTTTTCGTTTTTCTTCTCTATAATTTGTCTTAGTAAGAATATGTTATCTACTGTTTGTCTTTTTTGTCTGAATGCCGATTGCTCGTCCTCCAGTTTTCCCTCCACTACTGCTCTCATTTTCTTTTCTATTATTCTTGTATATACCTTGTATACTACCGAGGAGAGGCATATATCCCTGTAGTTTTGGCAATTGAATTCATCTCCTTTCTTGTGGATTGGCATCAGCAGGTTCTCTTTCCATTCTTCCGGTATTTTATTCGATTTCCATGCCAGTCTCATGATTTTTAGAAGCCATTTCTTTCCTAATTCCCCTAGCCACTTAATCATCTCCGGCTCTATTCTATCTGGTCCGCTTGCTTTCCCTATCCTTATTTTGTCTATTGCCTCCTCCAATTCATCCAGTTGTATTTCTTCTATTGTGTTATCATGTTCCGTTATTTCGTTTTGTGTCCTATTTCTCTGTATAGTCTGTTCTTCTTCTTGTCCCGCTTCATCATTTTCTTTTCCATATTTTTCCTCGTAGTATTCTTCCCATATGTTTATTATTTCCTGTGGTTGTGATTTTATCTGATTTCTTTTATCTCTCAGGCCTCTTATCTCTTTTCTTTTTCCGCCCCTTATTGATCTAATTTTGTTCCAGAATTTTCTGTTATTATTTTTGTAAGATTGGTTTAATTCTTCTCTATATTTCTTCCAGCTCTCTCGCTTTGCTTATCTTATCATTTCTTTTACCTTTTTCCTTATTCTGTGATATTCTTCTTTTTCTTGTTCTCTTTTCGTTCTAATGTATGTTTTCCATGCTACCTTCTTCTTTTTCACCTCTGCCTGTATTTCTTTGTTCCACCAATCAGTTTTTTGGTGTGCTCTCTTAATTTTATTTATTCCGCAGACTTCTTCCGCTTTCCTTAATATTATTTCTTTAAACATGCACCAACTTTCTTCGAGGCTTCTTTCTTTTTCCTTGATTATATCGAATTCTTTCTCTGTTTCTTCCTTATAACTTTTCCTTTTTTCTGGGTCTTGTAGCCTCTTTATTGCTATTTTGCTATATTCTGGTTTTTCTATTATTTCTTGTCTAATCTCGTGCAGTTCAGCTATTATTAATCTATGATGTGTACCAATTTCAGCTCTATTTTCTGTTCTTATCTGCCCGATTTTGTGTCTCATTTCTTGTGTATACACTATATAGTCGATAATACTCTTTGCTTCTCTTCCCTCTGCTATGAAAGTGTATCTTTCTTGCAGTGGTTGTTCCCAGAAGGTGTTTCCTATTAGTAGGTCATTTATTTGACAGAAGGCTAGCATTTTCTTCCCGTTTTGGTTTAATGTATTTTCACCATATTTTCCCCTACATCCTAGTCCTCTACTTTCGTCGTTTCCTATCCTTGAATTCCAATCCCCCATTAATGTCAGGAAGTCAAATAGAGTAATTGATATTTAATTTCTTTTTTTAATAAAATACTATGTTAGAAACTTAGAGTAAAGCGACCAAATATGGAATACCGTTTTTGTTTTTTGCTCTAAATATTTTATTTTAAGGGAAAAGAAAATATAAATTTTGCATAATATATTTCCCAAAAGCTCTAATAAAAAATAAATATCAATGTCAAGTAAGTACAAAACAGTTTAAAGAAAGAAAATATTTGTTAATAATATAAAAAGGAGCATTTTTGTGTTTCACCAAAATGTGTACGTAATATGGAATCCCCATATTTTATTTAAATTATAAAAAAGACAAATTAATATTCAAAACACAAACAAAAGATAAAATATTGTCTAACAAAAACAGCTGCAAAAATAAATTCACTTTTACGTAGGCAACTCTTTTATTTACAAAAATCGCACACAAAGTTTTCAGTCAAAGCACCTGAATAATCTTCATGCGCCCAGCCCATGCACAAAATGCATTGCATCCAAACTTGACTAATATTATTATTTGGATTCAGAATATATTCCATATTAGGAACTACCCTCATTTTGATACAAAACTAGTTTGAATTCGAAGACTTCCACGGTCAGTGTCAGTATTAACAAAACGTCTTCCGGATTGGGGCCGTGTCATTTTGAGACAAAAGACTCAACGTTTCGCCCACTTTTATAAGGGGCTTCTTCAGGAGGAAAGGGAGCACTAAAAAAACACGATAACTCAACGTGTTAACCACGCCAGAGGCGAAACTGTTTTAGCAAGAGGCAGAAAGGTAACGGTAACTCAACTTGTCAAGAAGGGTTTCGCCTCTGGCTTGGTTGACAAGTTGAGTTACCGTTACCTTTCTGCCTCTTGCTAAAAGAGTTTCGCCTCTGGCGTGGTTGACACGTTGAGTTACCGTGCTCTTTTAGTGCTCCCTTTCTTCCTGAAGAAGCCCCTTATAGAAATGGGTGAAACGTTGAGTCTTTTGTCTCAAAATGACACGGTCCCAATCCGGAAGACGTTTTGTTAATACAAAACTAGTTTATTTAAACAAAGGCTGATAACTTCATCAAAAGATTGTTTGCAATAATTAACGAACATGTCTTCTAAGCCATTCTAAGATATACAAACAAAAGAACCTAATAAAATCAAAAAACTTGACTACAAATTAAAAAATACTTATATGTGAAAAAACTTCTTTCTACGGTAAAAAGGGTTTTTTGGTTATATGCTCGGTAGGTTTGGTAACATTGATTTGGAACTTTTACAGTAAACTGCTAAGAACTAGTTCTTATGGTCTGCATGTTGAAATGAGAGATGACGCTAGTAGTTTTAAAAATAATTAGGTGTTCCATATAAGGTACGTATTCCATATTTGGTCACTTTACTCTACATTTTCTTTTTGAGCTGATCTTTTTGAAATTTTGCACAGAGCCATAATTTCATATTCTGAACAACTTTTCTCCATAACATTTTGCCGTATTATTGACCGAAAAGGCACTCTACCTGAATAGAAAATAGTTTTTTCGCATTTTTCATGGCCGTCTTAATTTTTAAAAAACTAAAAATCTGCTTAAAATTCTTTTCAGACCAAGCAGGGCGGAATCCCAAAACATGAAAATGAAATTCTCAAATTTTTTGTCGATTATACCTATAGTGAACTCAATCCGGGGACACACTGTATATTTATATTACTTATGGTATACGTGAGTATGACCATATTTCTAATGCATCAAAAGATAGTAATTGGCTTAACATGAAAAATAGACGACTGCTACAAACTGCATCCTTATATTACAAAATAATCTTAAATAAAAAACCACCGTATTTATATAATAAAATAACTTTTAGGACAGATGTGCATAATTTAAATTTGAGATTCGGAGGTTTAATTACAGCCCCGCAACATCGGACTGCTATATTTGAAAGATCATTTCAATATAATATAAGTAAAATTTATAACAACATTCCTTCATATTTAAAATCTTTATCAATTAGGTCATTCAGAAAACAATATTCTAACAAACTTTTACAGTTACAAATCGGCAATAGTGTTTATAAGGTATAAGACGTGTGCAAGTTGATTATTATGATTGATTATATTATTAGTGTTCATGTCGTTAATACATTTTT
Source organism: Melanotus villosus (assembly GCA_963082815.1). Taxonomy (NCBI): domain Eukaryota; kingdom Metazoa; phylum Arthropoda; class Insecta; order Coleoptera; family Elateridae; genus Melanotus; species Melanotus villosus. The sequence goes on from OY720427.1 coordinate 20,526,524, forward strand.
TTAGTTAAACATTTTTTAGTAGATTTAGGCATTAAATTAATAAGAATTTTGAGTTGTATAATGTCAAGGGCTGATTGAAAAGCAGTTTTCTAACTGAATATTAGCTTCTTGAGATTTTAATGTGAATGTTATTTTAGTTATTTTGTTATTAACCTACACATGTATATGTTTTAAATAAAACCATTTATTATTATTATTATTATTATTATATCGACCACAAAGGGTGCAAGCCTTAATTCCAGCAGATTTTCCGAGACGTCAACGGTTTTGTGAAGATCTGCTAAATCGAAGTATTGAAGATCCAACATTGCTGCGCAAAATACGTTTTATAGATGAAGCGAATGTTTCAAGAGACCGCATTACAAACATGCACCATTTACACACTTGACAATTACTTAATTGGCCCTTCTTCCTTCCTCAGCGGTTGACAGGACATACTTATGTCAACTTTTTGCAAAACCCATTACTAGAATTGTTAGAAGAAGTGTACAGATTCGTAGGCAGATGTGGCTAATGCATGACGACGCCCCAGCGCATTTCAGCATCGTGGCATGAAACTATTTAGATGAGATGTTTCCGCAAAAATGGATGGACCATTAGAATGGACAGTTGGTTCCCCGATTTAAATCCTTTGGATTTCTTTCTTTGGGGTCACTTAAAATGTGATTCAAACCATTTCAGTTGGCTATGCATTTTTGAAGAAGTGTATTGGTGAAGAACAAGTGTCAGATGTTCTTTTACAGTGTAGTCTGAAAGTGCACTCAAAGAAAACTTTAGTTGGATATGTGGGCAACAATTCATTCAATTATTTCAACGCTAGATTAGGAGAGATGTCAAAAAAATAGATCATCGAAATGAAAGAAGATATAATATAAGTATATGAACAATTTAGGTACATTCTTAGGCAGTAAATATGTCCTAGCAGTTTGTCGGTCGAATTCGTATACACCCTGTATATAAAATCGACTTGATACCTCTACAAGAAATATGATGGACTAAAAGTAATATAATCCAAAAATAACATAAATTACAGTTACCGTAAAAGTGAACACATATCTGGGACAGGCTCTAGTGTACGCAAAAGAATAAGACATAGTTATAGGCTTCCACCCAATAGATGAAAGGATATGGCGGATAATACGATTAAGAGAAAAGTTTTTCAATATCAGTATATATAAGTAACGCAGATGCTCCAACAGAGGAGAAATCTGATACTGAAATTTACGCCCTACTAGAGAATACCTATGACAAATGCCCTAACAACGATATTAAACTGGTAATAGGTGATATGAACGGCAAAGTAGGGAAGGAACAATTTTTATGGGAGGCCTCAAGAAACAAACTGAAAACGGACTAAAGTTGGTTAACTTTGCGGCATCCAGAAACATGGTTGTGGATGGTACCAGATTCGAACATAAAGCGGTGCATAAAGCTACATGGATATCACTGGACGGACATACAGCTAATCAAATAGACCACATATTAATTGTAATTGATGGAAGACACCGCTCGAACCTGATGGATGTATGACTCTGTAAGGGAGCTAATATTGACTCCGATCAGTATCTTTGTAGCAGTCAGAATTACAGCAAGAATATCAAATGCTAAAAAAGGAAAAGAGTGCGCGACAACCAACCCAGATAAACTTAAATCAGACGCAATAGCCGAAGAATATGCAAACAAAGTCACCGATCGTCTACAGCTAGAAGCTGAGGAGAACATAGATCAGCAATGGGAGAAAATTAAAGACGCTCTAATATCAACAGCAGTTGAAGTTCTGGGAAAGAAACAAGATACTAAACGAAGTGAATGGTTTGGCGCGGCATGCGCAGAAGTTACAGTGAAGAAAAATAAAGCGTACTTATATGGAAATGCAGCGAAACCATCACACCAGACAGAAGGGAAGAAAAGAAAATAACTAAGGCAAATATACTAGGATAACAGTACACTCTGAAAAAATAATAAGAGACTACCAATGCGGATTCCGTAAAGGTAAATTAACCATGGATCAAATATTCACACTGCAGCAAATCAGAATTCGGCATACATATTTACCATACGTTCATCGACTTTAAAACTGTCTATGATAACATAAAGAGAAACGGATTATATAATGCTATGAACGAGCTTGGGATTCCCAGAAAGCTAGTACATGTGACAAAAATTACTATGAAGAAGGTACTATGCTCAGTGACAATTCAGAATGAAACATCTAAACAATTCCAGACACATAAATGAGTGCAACAAGGAGACGCGCTATCCTGCCACTTATTTAATATTATATCCTAGAAAAAGTGGGACGGGCTTCGGAAATCCAGACTTCAGGGACAATGTTTACTAAAATGTCCCAACTGCTTGCATATGCTGATGACTGATGACATTGACATCAGTAGCCAAACAAACAGGGATAATAACAAAACCTTTGTTAAATTTTAGAAAGAACTACAAGAAATGGGAATGGAGATCAACGAACGTAAAACAAAACACATGATAATAAGTAAAGAACAGCACAGCACATAACACTGGGCGAATACAATATAGAAGTATTAAGAATTTTATCTGCACAAGTACACAATCAAAGGAATCAAAAGAAGAATCCATCTAGCAAGTCTAGTCTAGTCTCGACGGACTGAAGAAATAATTGCAATCGCCTTATCTCACGAAAACCTCTAAGTGTACCTTATATAAAACCCTACGTCCAGTATTATATGCATCAGAAACGTGGACACTTACTAAATCAGACGAAAACCGACTTTGACCGGTTTTGAACGAAAGGTACTGCGGACCATTTATGGACCTGTGATGAAAAATGAAGTCTGGCGTAGAAGATATAACCACGAGTTATACGACTTGTATAAAGACACTGACAAGTCTAATTATAAAGATAAGAAGGCTTAGATGTTCAGGACACGTAATTAGAAGAAGTGACGACAACGTAATGAAACGGATATTAATAGGGAAGTCAAAAGAGATAATCAGCAAGATCTAAGCTCAAGTGACTGGACGGCGTGGAGAAGGACTTAAAGACATTGGGCGTAAACAACTGGAAGACACTAGCCCAGGACAGATATATGTAGATGGCAGAGTCTACTGCAGAAGGGCAGGGCCCAGTGATGATGATGATGATATATGTAAGTTCAGGAATGTTTGGAAAAGCGTTTACTAACTTTTGTAAGATCCCGGGATGATTTAGTGTTGTTGTGGTCCGATTTGGCCACTACTAATTAAAGTAAAACTTGCGAAGAATTGATGCCAAAGGAATCAAGTACTCAAGTACAAATTGTACCAAAAGAAGCAAACTCCCAATTGTCCAGCCGACCAGTACTGGACTATTGCCAAGCAAAAATTATTATTAAATATAATATAATACAACCGTTGTTCCAGTAGTTACTGAAATAAACGTCGTTAGTGGATCAGCTTTTGGTGGACAGTTTTTATATAGGTACTACTTCCACACATACATAGATTTAATAGATTGAGAAGACAAGTAACACTAAAGGAGTTCATTCTTCGTGTATCCGCTAGGAAAATATTTCCAGAAAACATAGTGGGAAGATGTAAACATTATCGTTTTTTGATGAAAATAACGACGGAAATACAATTTTGGAAGGGACTGAGAAGTTTAGAATAGAAATGTTTAATATCATAATAGTTAACTTAGTCAGTTGTTTAAAAGAACGTAAAGAAAGATACAATTTTCTTTCTAATAACAACTTTGGATTTTTAGATGGTATTAAAGGTACAGACAATAAAAGATTGCAAAAAGCTGCTTCGCTTCAAAATTTTGACCTAACAGATTTAGAAGAATCCTTTAACGACGAAACTTTAAGATTCAAACACCTCTGTTAATAGCAGAACCAATCGACAATGCGCAAGGAACTGCCAGCCGAAATATTTTAAAATCATTACGAGTAAACGGTCTTTTATCGGATTTTCCTAACTGGGAATAATGGTTCTCCGTAATTATTTATGTTTGGATGTATGTATGTATCTGTCGCCTAAGCTAAAATATCGTTCTCCAAAATGAAATTATTAGAAAAATTGCTAGAAGATCGTTTTAATACTTTGTCTATTGAAAAAGATATTTTAAGATCATTAAATTTCATCAATGATTTGATTCAAAAATTTGTTCCTTTAAAGTCTAAAAAAATGAAATTTTCCTCTCTATAACTAAAGTACGTAAATTAATATTATGTAATGTAAATGAAGAACACATGCATGGTATAGAAGTCATAGTGTGGAACTCTTTTGTAAAATGTGTTACAAATTTCATACCAATATCAGAGCGTATCACGCTGCTTCAAATCAATGCTAATTCCTCACAAATAAACATTATACAAGTATACGCTCCAACAACTGAACATGAAGATGAAGAGGCGAGAGAATTTTACTTCCAAATTAAAGAATTAAGGAAAACATTATCAAAATAAGATTTAGCAATAATAATGGGAGATTTTAATTTAAAGATTGATAAAGGACACGAAGGCGATTTTATAGGTCCCTATGGACTCGGTGAACGGAATGAGAGAGGCGAGCAACTCAGTATATTTGTGAGCAACTCAGTAAACGAACAAGAATTAGTAGTTGTAACTACTTTCTTCACACTCCCTCCAAGAAAACTGTATACTTGGAAGTCACATAGGGACTCATGTGAAAATATTATAAGGAATTAAATTGACTTTATCCTTGTAAACAAAAGATACAGGAACAGCCGCACCTCTGTGAAAACATACACACCGGTCGAACCTGATGGATGTACGACTCTGTAAGGGAGCTAATATTGACTCCGATCACTATCTTTGTAGCAGTCAGAATTACAGCAAGAATATCAAATGCTAAAAAAGGAAACGAGTGCGCGACAACCAACACAGATAAACTTAAATCAGACGCAATAGCCGACCAGGAGCCGATCTACAGTCGGATCTTTCCTCTAGCGGGTGTTTAAAAAAAAATTGAAGAAGATAAGAAAGGGAGCTGTCAATAAATTCGGTTTAAGAAAGAACCTATAATAAAACAACCAGCAGTAACAAGGATCAATAATGAACTTAAAGTAGTATCTGGTACTTCCAATAAATGAAGAAGGTATTAACAAATTAAACACACAGTAGACAATATTAAAAGGAACCTGTTGCAACCCGATGCCGTTAAAAACAAGTTATGGATGATCGATGAAATCCCCCAGATGATGAAGAAGACATCAATAAGGTGATAAAGACGAAGATTAGAGAAGCCAAAGAAAAAGAAGCAAAGGAAAAATGTGCAGAAATAGAAACTTTATAAATAAAGCATGATGGTTTCAACGTTCATCGGAAAGTAAGGGAGATGACTGGCAAATACAGAACAAATCGAATGAATAGGTTACTGGTGAAGAAAGAAATATAATTATTAGTAAAGAAGAAATCAAAGATACCTGGAAGAGGTATATCTACATATAGCAACTATTTTATGATAACCGTCTAGAACTCACAAAATTGGAAAATAGGACGTATCATCATGGACGAAGACGTACAGATCGCATTAAAAAAACAACTAAAAAAGGTAAAGCGCCAGGCCCAGATAACATAGAGGTAAAATTTTAAAACTTTTCGAAGAAGATAATGTAAAATGGCTAACTTCATTGTTCAATCATGTCTATGACTATGGAGATATACCACAAGAATGGTTTAAAGCTGTATTTATCACATTGCCCAAAAAACTCGAAGCGAAAACATATGGAGATTACAGAAGTCTGATGAGCCACATTTTGAAATTGTTTCTTAAAATAATCCACAGAAGAATATACCAATGCTGTGGAGAACATATGACACCTACTCAGTTCGGTTTCAAAAATGCAGTTGGTACACGTGAAGACCTTATTCGGCATTCACTTTTTCAGGGATGTAGAGATATAAACGTTGACATCTACGCATGTTTATTAGATTATTTATCAGAAGGCCTTCGATACAGTGCAACATCATAATATGGTAGAAATGTTTAAAAATATTGGACTAGCTGATAAAGACCTAAGAATTATTGTGAACCTATATTGGAATTAGACTGCTTCTGTTAGGTTAGAACGAGAAAAATAGATGGCATTAAGATCCTTCGAGGAGTACGACAAGGATGCAGAATCCAGAAGGAGCCATTAAATATAGAGACGAACTAGAAAGAAGTATAGCCCAACAACTCCAAATATACACCGAAAACATTAATGATTCCTGGGATAAATGTAAGAAAGCAATTAAAGACGCAGAAAATCTGACTGTAGGAAAACAACAAAATTATAGATACAAACATGTGCTGAAATAACAGCTAATAAGAACGCAGTAATCGCCGGAGTGGTCGAGTGGTTAACGCATTCGACTACAGCGCGGACGGTCTCGGGGTCAAACCCGAGTCTCAGATGCTCGGCGTAGGGAGTAGGAGTAGGGAAGGTAGGCGGTTGTTGAAGGCGTGGTGCTTACCACATCACCCCGTAAGTTTATTGTGCGAAACAACCGAGGTATGAGAAGAGACTTAGGAGGCCTTAATCCTCCATGTTGCCGGCCATGCTCCCTCGCGGAACGTCAGTGCTGACCTTACCTTTAAGAACAACTGTAACAAACAATAGTAACAAGATGGGCAAAAGAAGAGTATAAATGCCTGAGAAGGTATGAGAAGAAAATCCATAAGGCAAAGAAGAGAGAGAAAGACAAGAGATGCAGAAGCTGTAAGAAATGAATTCGCAAGCAGAAAAAAGTTAAAAAGTTCTGTCAAAGGATTAACAATGTCAGGAAGGAGTTTCAGCCAAGATTAGAAATAAAAATTGAGAGATGGTCAGCAGAAAAGGAAATGTTCAAAACTGAACGAAACTTAGAGGTAGAAGTGGAAGAAGTAGGAGGCATCATAAATCGTGCTACAGACCATAGAGAAAAAGAAGCACCCTCACTAGAAGAGGCAAAAGATGCAGTTAGAAAGTTGAGCAATAACAAAGCATCAGGGTCGGATGGCATACCTGCAGAATTAATAAAGGAAGGCGGTGATACACTTCTAACTACTATACACCACAAAACAGAACAGATGTGGAGACAAGTAGAACTTCCCAACGAATGGAATACTGCAGTCATAGTCCTCTTGCTTAAAAAGGAAGATGTCTTACTTGGCGACAATTACAGAGATATATCCCTAATATAGCTTATAAAATATTAGTTGATGATAGGTATGCAACCTTATGCTGAAGATATGATTGGCAGCTATCAGTGTGGATCTCTAGAGGCAAGTCGACCATCAATCAAATATTTATGCTAATACAGATAACTGAAAAGTCATACGAATATAACATCGGAGTACATATTCAGATTTCAAAAGTGCATACGATACCATCAACAGGGATGGAATACCAAACCACCTTATAACACTAGTGAAACTAATACTGGCTAATGTTGAATGCAGAGTCCGGATACAAAATGAGCTATCTCGGACCTTTACATCCCAGAGAGGACTACGACAGGGAGATGCTTATGTTTACTTTTTAACTTAGCACTTGAGAATGTTGTCAGACAAGCGTTGACTAAATAGAATTCTGACTAAAAGTGTGCATATATTGGCCTTTGCAGATTATACCGTGAGTTCAAAAATTTTTTACATAAGGGTTGACCATGAGACACAAAAGTAATGTCTACTGCAGGATTTAGAACCTTTGATTTTACAATTTTATTAAAATTTGCACAACAGGATTATGCCAGCAACACAATGATGACAGTTAATAAATTCTAAATCTTGCAATTGACATTATTTTTGTGTCTCATGGCCAACGCTTATGTAAAGACTTTTTGAACTCACGGTATTATATATAGACATGATAGATGCACTTGTGCAACTTATAAACGCAACAAAAGCAATGGGTCTTGAGAACAATAGTCAAAAAAATAACTATCTATAAATAGTGAATAGAACAAAAAGACGGCAAACACTCCTTCAAAATCTTACAATAGATGCATACAACATGGAAGTTGAGTCTGAATTTGTTTGCCTAGGCTCCCCAGTTAACAGCAATAATGATATGAGTGCAGAAATAAATCGACGAATATACTTAGCCAACAGAGCCTATTTCGGCCTGTTCAAACATCTAAGATCGAATGTAGTTGCCAAAAGAACTAAATATCTATTGCACCAAACGCTTATAAAGCCAGTTTGAATGTATGAATTTGAAACATGGATACTGACACAAAATGATGAAAGAAGGATTTTTTAGAGAAAAACGTATACGTATAAGGAAATAAGAGATAATGGAGAATGGCGTAGACGCTACAACCATGAACCGTACCGAGAGTTTAAACAACCAGACATAATAACAGCAATTAAGATAGGGCATCTAAGATGGATACGGCATGTGGAAAGGATGGCAGAGGCACAGCCAGCTAAACATATCGTTAGGCAAATACCAGTGGGAAAAAGAACAGCTGGAAGATCGAAAGCCAGTTATATGGATTAATACAGAAGGACATTGTAGTACTGCAGATTAGGAACTGGAAAGCAAAAGCCCGGAATAGAGCAGAATGAAAAAAACTCCTGGAACAGGCTAAGACCCTACGAGGTTTGTCGAGCCAATAATGATAATGATGACCACATAGTTATTTAGGGCCGCAATCAATAACGTGATGATAACTAATATGGTATATGGTTGCCAACATCAAGAACGGATCGGAATCAAAAGAAGAGAAGAATGACTTAAATTAATGTTCAACTAGTTCGATTTTATTTTATAGTTTATCTTTTGGTAATACTAAAGGAGAGGGCCCACTAAAATAAATTTTGTTCGGGGGCTATTATAGCCTTAAATCTGCTATGCCTATAACCTAGTTAAATGATTTTTCCCAAAAAGAATCTGTAGAATGCTATAAAAAGTAATTTTATTGGGATGCAACGACATATATTATCCGCCGGAATGTATTTTATTTTATAACAGCTAGGAAAAACTTACAAAATTTTGTTCGCCTTAAAGCACTACAACTAAATAACTATAGCGTTACACTAACAAAAGTAAATAATAAATTGTAATTATGAGTTGTTTGAGACAATATTATCATTGAAGATGATCAACAGAGCATTGAAATAGGTATAAGATGTTGTTAATATTGTTTTTGTTTATTGTTATCCAACGTAAATAGCTATTATTCTTTGTAATACAAGAAATTATTATCATTATTATTATTGTTATTCAGTCGAACTTTTCGCAAACTCATGTGTTACGTAATGTAGTTTGTTGAGTAGCTCTTTTGTAATTAATTTGGCGTTAAATTATTTTATTTCAGATTACGGATATTTTAGTGCTTTTGAATAAAATTTAACTACTCATTATCAAACAAATTAGTCCATTTAAAAATCGGTTTGTATAATACAGACTGTATAACTTCAGATTTAGTTTTCATTTATGTATTGTTGTATAATTTCCGCATAAGGAAGTTTAGAGAAGAAAATAACGACCTTGGAGTTTACTATTTATTGCATTTTGTCATATTGAATTTATAAATGATATAAACTATTTTTGAATTCATTCATAGATTTGAAAACCCTTCGAGGCTTCCGCATAAGTAAATAACAAAACGAGTGGGCGATTTCGGTGAAAGTTATTATATAATCAAACCTGTTCGAATTTTTTGAGTATACACATAGATTTTGCGGCGTTATGCAGTTTTAATGTGCCAAATATTTTGAAGTTGTGTTTTGAGTCCAGTAAAGAAGAAGTTTTCCCAATGAAAATAACCTTGAATAATTGACTTGCAAATATTTTATAAAAACGTTAATCGAACTAATAATAATCTTGCTTAGCAGTTTTTTTTATCGTAGCTACATAATTTATAAATGAATTATTAGCATTCAGACAAACACCTACATACGAGTATATTTAACTTCTTTTTAAGACAAATTAATTAAGACTAATTTTACATTCATAAAATAGAGTTTAATTATTTCGAGTCGTTAAAAGCTTCAAAATCAGTTTTAGCAAGTCATGAATCCGAGCTATTTAATTAGGCTTTTACACCTTTCATATAAGCCAATTGTCTCAGTTTTTGGTTATTTCACCATTTCACCACTTGCCAGTAAGTGGGCATGTATATGTTATTTACTTTATATGTAGTAGCGTCCACATTATTTTATTCGTGGGTCACTTCAAATGAAAATTTATTTGACAGTACTTACTTAAACTGTCATTAAAATGGTATACTGCTCTATCAGAGCATCAGATGCTGTAATACAATGTGATTTATTTCGGGGTTACTTTTAGATTAGATATTTGACTAAATTTGCTCATATCATAATATGTTTTCTGCTCTATTAATTAGCATTATTAAGGTTTAAAAGCTTATAATACGTTAAAAATTATTTCTTAAATATTCGTTTAGCGCCGATTGTTTTGAAATTTACATAACAAAATTCTGATAGTATTGTGCTGAAACTGTTTAGTTCCATAATATAATTTATTACTCTTTGAATTCGAACAATTCGATAAGCCAATTTGTAGTAAGAGCACAATGGAGAAATTAACGATACTTTATTATTTCTTTGAACAACTGTGTCACCAGATTCGTTATAATGTTTAGTTTCAGACGAAATAAAAAAATTCGCTCCCTATAATTCGCGTTGGTTTTATTATTAATATTCCATATAAAGTCATTTTAAAGGGGAAGCGGAATTGTGTCCAAAGCGAGCAACATATTTTACGACACTATTTTTTGATAAAAAATTAATTATGTAGTTACTCACCTTAAAATTTCCAATTTTATCTGCAATCAACCCCGCAACAGGTGGCATTAATATACTAACTATGGGGGTAATAGCTGACATAATGGCTGTTTCTTCTACGCTGATTCCAAGTTCTCTCATTTGAATTGTTAAATATGGATAAATGACAAAGATTGCTAAAAGAATAAAAATATTTTAGTTATACTGTATCAAAGCGAAGTTATATTAATTTCGTCTGTATGTTTTTCTGTGGTTACCTTTTACGAATTATTCTTGAGTAATTTTTGATGTTTTTGTATAGTCCGAGAACATTTTTGATTTATAATTGAAAAGACGGGTAATTTGACAGGTTTTGAAAATGCCTTGTGAGAAAAAATAATGATAGTAACAAAGTTAAATCGCATTTTATTACATAAAAGTACCAGTTGCTAATGTGAATTAAATGGTTTGCTTCTTTAGAAGATATGTACCGGCGTGAAAAGTCTAAAAAGACCAGAAGGAAAACTTATAAAACCAAAGATGTTTGCGTGGAAATTCTTTACATAATCATATGGTTAGAATGGGATCCCCCCTTTTCTTAAATTATATTACTTTGAACTTTTAAATTTTACGAGGCCAGTAACTGGTTTTGTAGATGTTTATCGTAAATAGTTTTAATGTAATTTTTATGCTCAGCAAATGTTAATGGAGCTGTTTACTCGCGAAGTAAAAATATTATTTATTATTGAGTAAACGAACCTATAATGAAGCATACTAACAAAGTAAAAAAGTAGCAAAAAGTAATTAAATGAAATTCGTTTATTAACTGAAAACATTTAAAACATTTGCACACTACAACAAGTTTTCTCTTACGTGATGATTCGCCTTTTTTGTGTTTATTAAAAAGTGACCTCTTATTGTTATTACTGTATCGTATATCCAGGAAAATAAACTCGTTAGTATTTTCCGATTCTAATTGTAGTTGCAAAGCGAAACGTGTAGCTTGACGTAATGGGAATTTTGAATAGTTTTAAATTTTATTTTGGTAATTCCTCGAACATTTTAATAAAATTTAGATATACATAATTCGTTTATTTTCTATCATGTTTCCAATATTACTACAATTTATTCCTTAAGCGGTTTATTTAATAGAATTTTTAATTAGTTTAAAATTGGACATAGTGAACACAGGCGTAGACTATTTTTATTTTTTCTGCAAGTTTATTTCTCGGAGGCTTATGAAACATAAAACTAAAATTGTTAAATGAAAAGAAATAATTGAGATTGTCTAATAATACTAAAAATATAAGGTATAATAATAAATGTATAAAGTAAAAACATATGGGTTGTCATTCTATGACGTCATATCCCTTCCAACAATCCACTAAAAAAATTAAATTTATGCTTTACTTTGTGGACACATGGTATAATATTTAATATAGTTAGAAAACATCGAACTATTACGGGAACAATTTCTTAATTCGGCCATTCACAAGAAATTTATTTTATGTTTTGTTTAATTTATATATGATGACGTTAGGTAAAATCGGCCTATAATATTTAGTTATTCGGTCAATTTGATAAAACAAATAGTATGCAATTACGTGAAGCTAGAGTAACAAGTAGATTACGCAAAACCGTAAGTGCCACATTTTGCTTACGGAATAACAAACGTTGTTCGGATAATTATAGACCAATAAAACTTAGTATTAAACATGTACGCTAATACAATTTTCATGTAAGTTAAATGCCCTCACTAGTAACGATTAGAATACTTACTCGAAGCATGTATGAAAAATAATAACTTTAAGGGCAGCAGTTCCTTCTGTCGAAAGTCCTTGGCGATCCTCCGAAAAAATAATTTCAGGTAGTTATGCATCTTTGATGTGGTATAACAACCTTTTATTGACCCAAAATTCTGAAAAAAAAGGACGTCCAGAAAATTATTAGTTCCAACTTTGCGCCTACCAGTAATCATCATGTAATAACTGTTACAGCAAGTTGCAAGCTATTATTGAGATTTGCACAATTAAACCTGTTATTCATTTACGTTGATATTACATGTTGATGTGGTAATGTTATACGTTATGAACTTGGGAGGACATCTTCAGGGTCAGGTGTCGTACGTACCCTGAACTGATTAACTACTTAATACGAATGGGTGACCCTATTATACGTGGTGTAACCGCTAATATAAATTTTACAAGTTAATTTGTCACATTATAAACGTTAGTAGAGTTATAATTAAATCGGCAAATATGAAGAATCATTTTTAAATGTTAACAGTAGCCGGTTTTTGCATCACTGAGCGTTTCCAGTATTCCAATGATGAGCATCGAATTTTGGATACCCAGTAAATCTTTAAAAGATTTTACAATTCAACCATTAGAACTTAATTAATTAATTTTAAACCATTTAATTAAGATACCGTATATAGGGTGAACAACGTTTTAAGAGGCGTGTTTATTTTAAGGCACCGGAAAAAATTGTGTATTTAGATCTCAACAAACAATTTCGACTTTTTGTAAAATTTATTTAGTTTTAGCAGTTGGTTTCGAATTCCCTTTGAAATATCAAAAATTAACCATAATCCCGTGACTACCTTTTTCGTATTGTAGATTGATTTGTATTGTTACTTTTTGCAAAGTATACCGATTGTAAATGATTTTCGAATACCGGCCAATGGTAATAAAATTAGTTATAAATTTTCCTTACCAAAGATGCTCAACTATTTGATTTGGATTAGTTGTAACGTTTGAATGATGAGCAATTAAACACAAACAGGCACACTTTAATTATATGGTTTACGACGTTGTTACTCGCAAGCATAAACAGTAATACTAGCCTTTCAAAGCAGTTTTTAAGTTTATCTATCTACAATTCTTTGATAACAACTAACCTATCAAGGGCTGAATCATTCGAGGTTCGACTTAACATAAATGAATTTAGGCATAATTTATTAATGACTAACACTGATTACAATGTACAAACCTTAGCGTCGCGTTTGTGCATACTTTTATTTTAAGTGAGACATTAAAAATTCTTCAGCACTATTTGTACAGATAATTGTTCATGCGAAATTCGTATGTTTTAATTCTATTGTTTATTGTTATATTATTGTTCTAGGGACATATTTATTAAATTCAGCATATATTTAATTAATACATATATAAATAAATGGATTTCCTATCAATTGTATGCTAATTCGAAATTGTAGTTATTATTACCTTGTTTTTATTTTTTAGGGAACAACTGCTAAAAATTAAAAGCCTTTAGATAAACCTAACTGCAAAGAAGCGGCTCTTAATTGAATTCGAACACAATCATTTGAAAAAACAATTTAGAAAATAAATGGTTTAAATACACTTTACATAGAGCGTTTTAACAGTACGCGGTTGTTATAATTTAATTATATATAAAAAATCAACAATTCAACGAAATTGTTTAACATAATAGATAATAATTTAACTACTTATTCAAAGGTCGCAGTTACGTACGGAATATTAGTCGAGCAGAAAGAAATCGAATTCGCAAAACACACTTTACAAATAAAGAAAGATCTTATATTACTTGTCAAATATATGGTGTTTACGGTTGTGTAATGCATGAATATATTGAATTCAATGTGTAGGTGTGTGTAAGGGACAAGTCACATAATGATATTTTTAGTTGGTCTTTTATTGAGGATTGATAATTAGACGTGCTAAGCCAAATAACCTATTTCAAGAATGAGTAAATTATGTATAAAGTTAATGGGAATTTTATGGAAATTGGATAAAATTCTGTACTGAAAGGATTCACGGATGTTTCTATATGCATAGATAATAATCCTTCGATTCTGTACGCGATATGCGCATATACCTATCATACACTATATGCTTGTAGTATGGTGTATCAGTGTTGCATTGACATACAAATACGGTTAGGTAGCAGAGAGGTGAAGGTATTGCAAATTGCAAAATCAAGTTTCTGTATGCGAAACGAGTCCAAATACAAATCGCCGAATTAAATTTCACGCAACTTGTTTTCCCTTTTCCCAGTCTTCAACTACCTGTTTTAACATTAATAGATTTGCTAGTACAACAACTATTTTATTTTATTTTATTCGTATAAAATATTTACAGAAATTAAAATTATTTTTCGAAATATTTTGCTAGGCAGATTTTCATTTTAGATTTATCGACAAGGCTTTGGGGTACTCTGCTTAGGAGAGACGGATTTAGATTGATTGCTGTCCGGCGATAATTGTTACATTGTAAGTCTATTCAAATAAAATGAATGAAACACGCCATTCCTAGTACACCAAATTGTCGTAAAAAGCAATTACAGTATACATTACATATACACCTAGAAACTTCTGGTAATTTTTAAATCTGTTTTAGCTTGACGTGTATGATATAATTTTTTGCGGTAACAAATCTCGTTTAATTTTAAAGTCGATTAAGTAGGGCTCCTATGTACGCTTTCTTATTAAGAGAAACGAATATGACCTAAAAACTATGTGTGTTTAACATCATAATTTGTGTTGTGAATACTAATACATATCGAAGTCGGAAACAGTCAAATAACGAAAATAATTTATAACAAATTATTAAATAAATATGAGTAATTCACATTTAATCTTTTTTTTTATAAGATCAAGTTGGTAATACTGAAATGTTCAATAAAAATTACAATATTGCGTTAAAACCAAATACGATTTACGGTAATAAGATGCCATCCTCAGTGGAAGACCACCTTAATAAAGTTGGCTCGAGTTAGTCTTCTTCGTCAAATTTCCGTAGTAAGTTGGCTGAGAAGGATCTTCAAAAAATATGGCCTTAGCCAAACTATTACAGAAATATGATTATAACATTTTTCAATTTTCTTTCAAGTTGCAAGAATGGCAGCGCAGCGGCCTTAGCATGTTCGAGGTGTAGAATAAACGCACTAACTTAGTTCTGTTTCAGTAAAACCATTAATAAAACCTAATTATCACATAAATATAAACACTTTACTGCACTTTTTAGCATTTCAAAACGTTTTAAAAACTATTTTATAAGAAGTAATGTGTAATTTCAAACTACTAGTATTAAATTTGTTGCTGTACAAATTATTACTCCATTTCTTCTATTTAAGGAGTGCTCTTTTTAGTTTTTACCATGGCAAACTTTGTTATTGTAAGTTTTTAATTTTTTAATAAATTTATTTAAATTTAGTTAATTTACATTAACGTTATATATCTTATATGTTATATATTTTTTTAACTTTATTTATATTTGCAATCTGCTCTGTTGAGCAATAAGTAAATTTGGTAATTATAAAATGAAGTACATGTTGGAGACCTTCGTAGTGGAAGGTTCCTTTAAAAGTTACTTAAACAATTTAATCTTGCAATTTTATTCTGATTAAAAACGGTAGAAATTTCGCACTTTGCCACGATTGCCACCCATAAACTTTTGTACACCTTGAAACTTTTCGATTAGCTGCACCCCATATTTTTTTTAAGTCTTCTAAAGTTTTAGCTTCTCCACCATTCTTTTTCATTTTATAATAACCCAGTGTCGCTCAATTGGACAAAGTTCTGGACAATTAGGTGGGTTGCCCTCTTTTTTGCCAAAATCGACACTTTTAGAATGCAGTAGCTGCAAAGTAGCCCTAGCATAATGAGTAGTTGGCAGATCTGGTCAGAATAATGCTGGTATATTATATTATGTTCGATACAGATAAGTTTCACCGCTAATTGTTCCAGTGGGTAAAAATTGGTAAACTTTTAAGGCTACATGAACAAACCGCCTGCCATAAAAGTATTTCTTTGTCAAACTTATCCAACTTTTACCACCTTCATTTTGCCATTGATAACCTTTCCTATAAGTTTTATAAAACTGGGGCTTTCTTCTTCTTCTTCTTCTTTAGTAGTTTAACCCTAAGTGGGTTTTTGCTTGCCTATGTCCTTCCAGGTTTTTCTACATTTCATTTTCCAAATGTTTTTCATGTCTGTTACCATGTCATCTGTCCATCTTTTAATCGGCCTACCTCTTGTTCTTTTTTTAATTGGTTTCCATTCTGTCACAAGACGTACTGCACGTTTTCTGCTAATTCGTCTTAAGTGGCCATACAATCTAAGTCGTTGGAATTTTATAAATCTAACAATGTTTCCATATTCTAATATTCCTTCGGCCCAGGGGTTATTTTGGTGTGCAGCTCTACCTTGTTTGTGCAGCTCTAAATTTCAAATGTGCAGTTCTAATTTTAATTTTGTGCAGTACAATTATGATTAAAAATTTTAAATAAATCAAAATAAATTAATGGCTTTGGCTACTTGCTGCTCGCCTAGTTTTATCGCCATCAAGCACAATACATTTTTTTTAAATTACCCATCCCTACACATCACGAACTACCATTCCTCGCAATTATGCGTATAAGTTAAGAATCACTCTGTATATCATAATTTTCAATAAACATATTATTCGAATTTATTGAATTATTACTTGCATGATTTTAAATTTTCAGAAATTAAAAATTTACCCCCACCCCCTCCCCCTTCTTACCAAACTATGTGAGTTCAGTCAGGCCAATTTGTGCAGTTCTAGATTATCCTTAAAATAACCCCTGCTTCGGCCTCATGGTTCATTCTTCTCCTATATGTTTTTCCTTCCTTGACTCCCCCATGTATTTTTCTTATAATTTTCCTCTCAAATCACATTAACATTTCTTCTTCGTCTTTTGTGGTAGCCCACCTTTCTGTAGCGTAAGGGTTTGACTTCAAAAGTTTCAAAACACTTTCTTCTGTCTTTGCATTCGCAGGGCCTTTTCTTCGATGAGATTTCGGTAAATCATTAAGTGCATTATGTCCCCTAAACTTTTTAATTAATTTAAACACGGCTGATTTTGAACAGTTTGCAATTACAGCGAGAGTTCGAAATGATAATTTTCTGAACATCCCTTTTGCACAATAGTTTTTTTAGTTTTAATGGTAATTTGATCCATAATCAACATTTACGATAAATAATTATAAAGCAAAGCATTGTTTGACAGCTAATATCTGTTTTCGTCAAAGTCTCCTACTATGAAAAATTGAGGTTATTATAAGTAGGTACATTTTATATTTCTTAGTTGGGTTTTTCGCCACCAGTTACTAAAATCGAATTAAATTAATAAGCTAATAACTCATGTAACATTTCGGAGACAAATCTGTATTCGTTTTCAAACAATTCAGAAACTTTGAAACAAGTTTTGTTTTTGTCTCCGAAACGTTACATTATTAGTTTATTAATTTAATTCTATTTTAGTAATTTGCGGCGAAAACCCCAACCAAGAAATATAAAATGTCAAATTCGCCACAACAGAAAGAAAATTGTTATACATGATCAAAGTTATCGGTTTAGTAAAATGATTATTATACTAACTTATATTGGAACAGTATAACTAGCGAGTTGAATTGTTGAATGTTGCAGTAGAAGCCCTGTTGCTTATTAATGAAACTTTTTACACTGAACGTTTTACAATTTGGCGTTAGCTACTTTTACAGAATTTTAAGTTATTTATTTACTCGTGAATAAGAAATCCGAGGTCAGTAAAGGTTTTGTACGACAATTATGCTCTTTACTGTATAACTCGGTGTTCTCAGAAATGTTGCTGGTTTACATATATAAGTTTAGTAAACAAATATTTAGTAAATGTTATCGAACTATCTCTTGCTTATATTATTCGACAGTACAATGAGCAATTACGCTGATAAGAAATATTAAATAAATTCCTTCTAAAAATTCTTAGCTCGCGATGACGAAGTTTAGAAAAGATTTTGTAGTTTTAAATTTTCAATTTCATATCGCTACATCCTACAAGTGTACGTACAACATACTTATCAAAAATAAACGGCCCGGAATGTCAAATTACCTAACAATTATACGCTTTCCGAACTGGCACAAAAATTACGTAAGTATTATAATGTTACTTATGTATCTGCAATAAACACTAAAACTGGACTTACGAGAGACTGTTCCGTTCAGAAAATAAAAAGACGAATTAAAAACCATTTCTTATTTGCAATAAGATGTATATTTTTGTTTCGGCAAGAATAATTCTTTACTTTTATTTTTATTTAGTTAGAAAAGAAAGTGGAATGGGTATTATAGAACGACGGGTCAATGTTAACTTATCCCGAAGTTTGCTTTCTAATTAATAATTATAGTGGAATGCAAATAAACATGTGCCGATTAGCGTATTCGAATTACAGCGGTAATTTAGTAATTAGCTTTTAATTTATATTTTAATGAGAATTTGAGATCACGTTTAGGTACGAACGTCCTTTTAATTTAAATTTGCAACTTGTAGCGTATGCTTAGGTTTCTCATCTGCAATGTAAAAATAATTTAACTCGATGCGAACCTTAATATCGGCGATGAGAAAATTAAAATAGAGGTTTTACTGCGTTTATTAGGAAAAAACGTAGATAAACACACGCGTAATTGAATGAAAATCAGTTTCAGCGTAATTCATCAGTTATATAAATAGTTTTACAGCGGTAAAATATTCAATTAAAAATGACTTTGAAATTTTTTAGCAAAGCACGTGATTAACGTACGTATAATTTACTTTATTTGTAACTATTAGAAATGTGACATTGAAAGACCGGTTAAAAATGTAATTAACAAATTCATAACTTAGGGAGTTCTCAACCGTATAAAAATAAATAATTCCCCGATTAAAGACGTTCTATTATAGTACTCTTCAGTTTTAAGATATGCTTATTCGTTTGGGAAGTTTATATCGAGATCATAAACAAATAAAAAGGGTTGTGTATATTGTTAATGTGTAATGTAATGTTTTGGAGCATCAAATTGCAGCAAATTATAATCGAAACATTTTTAATTTAAAAGGGTTTTCAAAACCTCCTTATACACCGACATTGCGATTATTAATTTGTTTATTCCGTTATCAAAATAAAGATAAACTCGTTATACGATCGCTGTTATATCAATTTCCTAAACGTAAGATAAAGGTAAAGTTATATTTAAATCACTAAATCCACGTGAACTACAGCCGAGTTGTGTAAACTAATCTCCCAGAATAATTAGTTCGAATGATGGGCGGTCTGTAGATTCTTCATTTTTGCGTTTTTCGACAAATTATTTTTGGAAGTTACCGTAGATACCGTGTATGGGGATAATAAAAACATTACTTGTAAACTTCGGAACGTTGAATATATACACAAATAACTTAAAATAATTACCGGCGCTTAAAAAAATAAACTCACATTTCAGTACGTCACATAGATACTAAAAAATTTCCACTGTGTTGGGTCACCGAAAGAATACTTGATTCGGTTTAATTCAAAATAAACTCGCTTACAAAGCACTGTTCACTAACAATTTCAGCACTCCTACAGTAACAACAATTCGAAAGCGGATGACAGCAATTCGTAAATGGAGGTTCGACTGCTACTGAAGTAGTCAGTTTATCCTCTCTCGCGGCGAACACCTATTCTGACCCAGGTCACTCTACTTACGCGTTTGACTTCGGCTAATAGAAGCGTGTACTATTTCCTATTTATCATTCGTTAATTCTGATATCTTCTATTCTGATTAACCGTAGTTTATATCTAGCCGGTTCGGTATAAACTAAAAGTCCGTGAAAATCGAACACACCTATCATGCGGTCATCCTATTAATGGTCGGCCGACCTTCTTGTTTTGTTGATGGTCGGGTATTTTCTGGAAGCTTTGTGCTGTTTACAGTAACGTACAATTTAAACGCGTTTATTATGTCACTGAAACAGTAAAACGAGCTAATCCTTTAATTGCGATTTTACTCAGCGCAGCGCCTTGATGATCTTTCACCACTACGTCTTCCTCGTGGAGTTTCATCCCCATCGTGAGAAAGATACTCTAAATCAATTAAATCCTGGAAATTAAATAAAAGTTTAACAAATCCATTACAAAATTAACGCCTTTCGTGAAGAACGTGATCTTTTACTACTTAAAAAGTTTCCTATTGCAAATCGAAACGACAAATTGTGGAATGCACAAAAACAGAACTTCTTCGTCCGATGCCAATATTTATTCCTTTGTTCTCAGGGGCGCCCATATAACATTTTGTAGGTAGGGGCAAGACAGGCTCAGAGGGGCGGGGGGGGGGTCCGAATAATGTCTTAGGACACCTTTAGATAATGTTTTTTAATAATGTTTCTAAAGTTACTACTAAATTTCAGTAGTTACTCTTTTGCATGAAATTTAATATTGAATCAATATTCGAAATATCTTACCTATCTTGTAAAACGGATAGTATTGAATGCGAAAAAGTAAATATAGGGTAAACATACGATGAGGTGTTAAAAAATAAGATTTTCGAATACGAAAACACAAAAAATCTGACAACCACACGACTCTAACGAAACATATGGTAAATATAAGATATAATTTTGTATTTCAAGAAATGTCGATAATAACAAAGAAAGTAATTACAAAAAAACTTACAACTAAAGAAATTATGCATATTATAAGACAGAAAATTTCTAAAAATTACAAAAATATGTATATTTATATTCGGCATTAGACTTTGTTGGTTCGCAGATACAGAACAAATGCACAAAAAATCGAGAGTCAAGAGTCGATTCGCATTCAAAATCTCCGAAACATCAGACGATCGGCTAACGAAAAAAACCTTCGAATTTATTTTTGTCTCATAACCTATACATAATAAAAACAAAAAATAAAAAATAATCGTAAGTTAGCTTAAGGAATCAAGGAATCCAGGGGAGGGGGGCAAGTGCCCGCTCTTACCCCCCGATATGGGCGCCCATGTTTGTTCTAAATCAATTAAATCCGGGAAGTTAAAGGAGAAATATATTACAAAATTAACGCCCTTCGTGAAGAACGTGATCTTTTACTACCTACTTAAAAAGTTTCCTATTGCAAATCGAAACGACAAATTGTGAAATGCACAAGAACCAGTGGCGTAGCCGAAAACTCCAGGGCACCCCCGCAAGAATATACTACGGGCCTTTCATAAAAAGAAATAAATAAATAGACATAACTAGCCTGATAATATCGCTGTGTTTCGTATATTCGTCGTAGCTCTGCCCCTACACTTTTTATGTCAATTCCCATCTCTGATGCTTCATAAGTTTTTTTCTCAAAATCTCTGCAAGTCTGATTAGTAATTCAAGAAAAGATTCACTGATTTTTAGCTGTTGTTGTCGAACACAATTATTAATTATCTGAAAATTATTAATCAATCTGAAATGGTTAATTTAAGATATATCTTGAGTCGTATCCGTGATAATAAAAAAAAGGACTTAAATATTAGTCAAATTTTTATACAAACGAATCTTCATTACAGGGACAAATTTTGTTAATAATTCTATTATATTGAAAAGATTGCTCTTTTGTTGCGAATCGGATTTTAAGCTTTCACAATTATCTTTTAGAGGCAAATTACACATTACCATTATAGTTGTGTATGTCGTTTGAAACCTTTTTTTAAACCTTTCTACATTTAATCAGTTCTTGTCGTTCCTGCTGAGCTTTATCCACTTTAGAGGAAGTCGCTTCACTTAATCTGCAATATTGTCGTCAGACCGTGTATACTTATCGAAGGTTCAGGTACACCAAGAAAGCTGTCATTTTCATCCCTTCCTTTGCGAGTTTTTCGCTCTTGAGCTCCACTTAGTGTCTTGCGTTTATATCCGAGAGAATTCAATTTTTATAATTTTCAATGTCCGATTATTATCGAATTATCCAAAGCTGGGGTAGTAAATAAAATTCAGGGTATTTTAAAAGTTGCCCAGAATGTCTAATAAAAAAGGTGTTAAAATTAAAAAACATATAAACATATAAATATTGTAAACTAACTGGCATTTTATTCAATGACGCAACGTACGTAGGTTCGATCGTGTTTTAACTGTAAATATATCGAACTCCATCATTTAGCTATAATGAAAACATAAAATCAAGTTGAATCTTTGGGCTAGTAATACAACTTAAATATTTTAATCTAAAATTGAATACCTTAATACCCGAAAATCTTCTTCTTTTCTCTAACCCTCTATGCATATTCAGGCGTCGGGTGTTTGGTTCCAGTCCTGTATCCATCTTTTCCACTTCTTCTTAACTCTCGCCGTTTCTTCGTGGCCTTCCCCTTTGTTTTTTTGGCTGGCTTTCCGGCTTCCATTATTTTCTTTGTAGTCCTCTTTGGGTTCATTCTTACTATATGAGCGTACCAGTTCAGTTGTTTCCTTTTGATTTTTTCCATTATCGGCTGTTGGTTTGTTATTTCCCTGATTTCTTCGTTTTTTAGTCTATCCCATTTCGTTTTCCCGACAATCTTTCTTATGCATTTATTTTGGATTCATCTTTTTTCTTTAGCGTCCAGTTCTCACATGCATAAGTTATCGTAGGGATTGTTATCATATTGTGTATGTTTCTTTTCACCTCCATTTCTATGTCCTTGTGCCCTAGTATTCTGTCTTATTGATGGTGTAATATAACTTTGTTGATTTGTATGCCCTGTTAGCTATTTCTGCTTCTATCTTGCCATCATCTGTTATTATGCTTCCTAGGAATTCGTAGGTCGTTACCCTTTCCAGCGTTCTATTTCTGCATCTTATTTCTTTGTGGTGTTGTCCGGTTTCTTGTTTCTCATTTACTATCATTACTTTGGTTTTGTGAATATTTACTTTCATTTTCATGTTTTCTATTTCTGTGTCCGAACCATTCACTAATTTTGTTTTGTGTGTCTGCTATCAGTACCACGTCGTCCGCATATAGCAGGTTGTTCACTTTGATTGCCTCCAAATTCCTGTATCCTATTACTGTTTCCATGTGTTTGTGTTTTTTCTTTATTTGTTTGTTTATCTTGTCCATTATTGTAATGAAAAGTAATGGACTAAGGCTGTCTGTCCCCTTGTTTTATTCCTTTTAACATTTGGAATTCCCGGATCTTGTTCCTGTTATTTGTATTTTCGCTCTTACCATTTCGTACGTACTTCTTAATGCATTTATTAAATTGTTATTTACTTCTAATTCTCTTAGGGTCTTCCATATTTCCCTCCTATCCACTGTGTCAAAAGCTTCTCTTAGGTCAATGTATGTTAAAAATAGTTCCTTTCCCTCTTCTATTCTTCTTTCAATTATATTTCTGATTATAAAGATGTTATCGTTTGCTTGCCTGCCAGGCCTAAAACCTGTTTGTTCTTCATCTGATTTTGCTTCTATTTGTACCGTGAGTTCTAAAAGTTTTTACATAAGGGTTGGCCATGAGCCCATGAGACACAAAAGCAATGTCTACTGCAAGATTTAGAACCTTTGTTTTTACAATTTTATTGAAATTTGTACAACAGTATTATGCCAGCAACACAATGATGACAGTTAATAAATTCTAAATCTTGCAATTGACATTATTTTTATGTCTCATAACCAACCCTTATGTAAAAACTTTTTGAACTCACGGTATATACTTTGTAACTGGTTTGGGCCAAACATATCGATCTGTAATTCTCGGATAGTGTCTGTATCCCCTTCTTGTAAATAGGTATTATCAGGTTTTTCTCCCATTCATTTGGTGTCTTTTGTTCTTTCCAGGCTTGTTTACAGATACTCCCAAACCATTCAACTCCATTCTGCCCTACCCTGTTTAACATCTCCGGAGCTTTCACTTTTTTGCTTTTCTTATAGCGTTTCTCACTTTGTTTCTCTTTATGTGGTAATCCTCCTTGTCTCTCTGCTTTTTTGTTTGAATGTATTGTTTCCAAGTTGCTTCCTTTCCGTTTACTAGCCTCCTCTTTACGTCTTCATTCCACCAATTTGTCCTCTTCTGGTGTCCAAATTAATACCCGAAAATCAATACTTTCAATATTTCCCTTTTTAAAGCTTTTTCTTACGAAAATGGGCTCCCAAAAGGCCTAGCCCCCCCCCCCCCCGGGGTGTAATTTACAAAACTGATAAAAAAAATAACTTCTTCGTTTAATGCCAATATTTATTCTTCTGTTAATAAGAAAATACAATCGTTATATCGATAATGAAACATACGATAACTGGGTATCTTAATTGATTTTTATAGTTTTAGTTATATTTGCCTATGATATATTAAACTAACAAAAATAAAAGTATTTGAAATCACGCAAACTTGAAAGTAGATATATAATGGCTGTTTCTTTTTCGAATAACTCAAAGTCTTACTTACATACCGAATGACGTTTAGTAACGGAAATAAATTTTGTAGTTTGTTTATTGTTGTTTTCTGCATTTCGAATTTGCAAAATAAATAATTTAAACCTTAAAACGGAAGAATAAAAAATGATTAGAGAATATATATTCCTATTTGCGATAATTATTTCTCTAAATCAACTAACTTTCAAATCATGTACGATAATTCCCCTTCTCGTTACAGCAGCCGACAAATGTGTCTTTGATGTTATCAAGAAATCATTCTCATCCGAAATGAATATTTATTTTATATTCCCAAGTGAAAACGATATAAATTTACCTTTACAGGTAGAAAATCCCCGTATTGTTGTAAACATCGACAAACCGATAAAAATGAGCTCTAAATATTTTAACAATTATGTTATATACCATCCAGCAAATGCGTCATTTAAGAACACCTTGCACGCTTTGGAACAAAGTATGATTTGGAATCGAAGCGAATCTCCAAGAGGGAAATTTCTTGTGATAACATCATCAAACACCGATGTTTCCGTAATGTTCAATATTTTATTTTGTCGTGACATAATAAATGTAGTACTAATAAAGCCCGACTTAAAAACTCTTAAGCCGCTACTTTATACGGTAGATCCGTTCGAATCGAAAAATGAATGCGGTAAATCGATCCAGTTATACTTTTCCCAAAAATGTGAACTAGTAGGCTCGGCGTTTTTGAATAAGGCTGTTAGAAATTTAAATAGGTGCCCACTGAAACTAATAAGCCCCATAAATATTTCTAAAAATTCGACAGAATCGTCAGTTTTTCTTATAATGTGGGCGATAATGGACAGGTTTGTTCAGGTTATGAATGCGACGTTGGCTTTTAAATTATCAGAAAACGGAAGAGAAGAACACTATCAGAACAATGGGGAAATTTTAGTAACGCCCGAAATAGTAAAAGCGGAAGTATTACTGGAGCAATATGATTTAAGTGAATCTATTTATCGAGAGGATATAGTTTTGGTCATACCAAAAGCATCAAAAGTATCGGATATTAAAATTATATTTTCCGTATATCCCAGAAATTTATGGATCACGATAGTAGCAGTTTTTGTAGTGCAGGTAATTGCTTACTGGCTAATGGATAAATTCGACACGAGGGAAGAAACGAACTACAGTTTATTTTTTAGATGTTTTCTGACCGTTTTATCGCTGTCACTTTGTGGCCCTGTATCTCCTATACCAAAAATAGACGCGTTACGTTTTGTCTTGATTGTATATTCATTGTACGCTATTAACATGTACAGTACGTTTCAAGCGAATTTAATTAATATTTTAACGCATCCCGTATACGAACTTGGACTTACTACTACAGAACAACTAGCAGATTCCAATTTGCCATTGATAGTGGTAAAATCTCTGGAGAAAACGTATATGAACGAATCTCAGGTTAGTCCGTTGTATACCAAACTGTCTAAAAACCTCATACCCGTACCTCAACTAAATATTTCGAATTATTTATTAACCATAGTGAATTATCGTAATTGCGGAACTTTCGCTACTAAAACTTCGTTAAAACAATACTTGAAACAAAAAAATGCTGTTCATATTATAAGTGAAAATACTGGCATGAAGCCTATAGATATTGTATTTACAATGAGGAAAGGGCATTATTTTATGCCCACCTTTAATAAAATTCTAAGACGAATTTTCGAAAGCGGATTGAGTGACAGCCGCTCATTCTCTTCTTTTAAACGCGGCTATAATAGTTACGATACAAACAATCCAAAACTCAAATTAACCATTAATCATCTTTTGGGAGCAATTCTGTTATGGGGATTTGGGTTATTGATGTCCAACACCATATTTCTAGCAGAGATGTTCGTGTTTTATAAACAAAACAGACAAGTAAGAGAGCTTCAACAAAGAAGAGAATATTTTTTACGACAACACTGAAAAAATAAGAGTAAAACTAACGTTTTTTTTGAGACAGTTTGCACGTGAGAAAAAGACGTAAGAATATTTTCTAAATTCTGAAGCTTACGCCCTAAATAAGAATGAATTATTTTAGCCCATACAGGAGCTTAGTATAAAATCTTGTATATTTTTTATTGTAATTTGTGTGCTGTGTCGTTTGCAAAATAAATAAACACATAAAAGCTTGTCTTATTTTCTCCCTTTTTTCGGAGGGTATTTTAACACCTGGATGTAATTTGGTACGAGGAGTCGATTACAAAAAGAACCTTTGCAAAATTTCCAAAAGCGAAAAATTGTTTGCATTTGGTGGAGGCGCTTGGGAAAGATTCAGAAATTCGAAAAATCCGTTGATTTCGTTAAAATTTTAATTTGCACCGGGGTCCTTTGGGGAACCGATCTGAAAAACTTCGAACCGCTTTCACGAAAAATGCTAAGACCGCATTTTAAGTTCGAAATTCCAAAAATCATTGAATTCGTCGGTGGTGATTTTGTTGCTTGGGATTTAATTTCGTAAGGATGTCATAACTTTAGTCCTTTTAAATTTAACACCAAATTATACTGAGGCAAAGGTACAATGTTTTATATAAGTTTTCGTATTGTCAGCTTCGCCTCGTATATCTGAGAACAAGTTAGCCCACCGTCATGGGCTCTCCCCACCTTCAATTTTTCAATCCAAAGTGCAGAGCACAAATTGCAATATTAAAATAACAATATCAGTTTAAATTTTTGTAGATACTGTTAATCATTTATAAAAATAACATTTGTACATTCTCATTTAAATCGCAGCGTTAAGTTTTGTTTTTTCTCTACAAACGTACTTAATAAATTATAAAGCTAAATAACCGGCCATTTTTGATATTTAATATTAGAAAATAATCTTTACATTTAGCTACAAAGCTTCATACATTTTAAAATAAGTTATAAGAAGATAAGGAAAAAGTAAATAATTTACGTGATATTGAAGCGCAAATAATTTAAAAAATATGATTGTATTATCTGCTCGTATGAGTTTGGGCTTAGTAATCAATATCTTATTAAATACCAAACAAATCTGTACGTTACTAATAAAATTCTATTCTTATCTGAAGTGAGGCATTTAAATATTCCACATTTTATCACCGCGTACCTTGTGTGAATTATACCTTGAATGTTAATTTGATTACAAGCAACTGACTTAACAACTTAAGCTAAATTTCTTTTAAAACAGTAAATTATTTCGATTCTGATAACAATTCATTCGGTTGTCCGATTTTTTAGTTTCTTTTTTCTAATTTAAAAGACACAAAAACTCTAATAGTTAATTAAATATTTGCTTTATAACTTTTTAGGTGAAAATTGTGGGACTTATTTTTTCGTTCAAAAGGTTAAAGTCATATGTCTTTATTTTGTATGTGAATTTTTTACTTTTTGGAATGAAAATTATATTAGTTAAAGCTGTAATTTACTAACATTAAATTTAAATATTAATCATTTACATTTACATTGTAAAATCAACGAATTCAAAGATTTTGTGGTATTTATCTGAAAAGCTTTGTCTTACACAATTTTCCAAATTTCGTAACCAAAATTTAACTAAAAAAATTTTCTTGAAAACAACTGGAGAATATTTAAGTCGGGTGCCTCCACCAAATGCATATTCATTTTTTATTTCGCTCATTTTTTATTTATTTAAGGCCCAACAGTTTTACACCAAAACAGGACACACACAATATTACGCGTATGTAATCTTAGTATGCACTAATGAATATAACTAATCTACTTGATAATAGAGAGCAAATATTTTACACTAATTACGCATATTAAACTCTATAATACCGATATTTAGAGAAACACAAGAGAGAAATTAATAAAATTTATTGCACACGTATTATTTGTCTTCTAAAAAGGAGAAGACATAATTTGAGCAATCATTGTTAACATCACATAAATGTGAGATAGCATTGAAGTTAGTACACATAATATGTACAGGCGATTTAACTAAGACGTTTGTATTACTTTTACGACAATAAAAAAAAATTGTAAACGTGGCGCGGGACGTGGTATTCTAAAATTAATTTTTCCTAATAAATCTAAACAATCAACTTTATTATGAAGTAGGTTGTACAGAAATGAAATAGATATAGCTTTACGTCTTTTGTTTAAAGAATCAGTATCAAATCGCTGAAGTAAAACACGTTGATCTGAGCCTTGCTGTGGATAAATGCCGTCTGCTTTAAACGCCAAAAATTTAGGAAATCTCCGTTGAACAGATTCAAGAATTTTGATATATTTCTCATAAAAAGGGTACCGCACCAACACAACACTGCATATTGAAGTTAACTTCTGACATAGGCAAAGTAGAGCGTCTTTATACTTAACTCGTTTACAAAACCGCGACTGTTCCGAATTACGAAACCAAGTGTGACAGTAGATGATTTGATAGTAGTATGTATTGAGTATTTACATGGTTAATGAAAGAAAGCTGACTGTCAAAGTAAATACCCAAGTCGTTGATATCATCACATCTGATAAGTTCAACGTTACCAATGCCGTATGCCATTATAATAAGAAATTTTCTCCTGCAATAACTCATAACTCATAACATTTGTTGATATTTAGGCTTAAGGAATTGCAAGTAAACTATTCGTTAACATTATTCAATTCGCTTTGAAGAACATTACAATCGCTGAGAGCATTAACCGTTGTAAACATCTTTAAGTCATCAGCATATAGCAATTTGTGACATTTTAGATGAGAGGGTAAATCGTTGATAAAAATTAAAAACAATAAAGGTCCAAGGTTTGACCCTCCCCAGATACAGCATAGAAGATATCAGATTTATAGTTATTATATTCTACGTCTTGCTTTCTTCCAACTACATAATTTTTAAATAACTTCAAACATGAAGAGCTTACTCCCAGTCAATTCAGTTTTGCAAGAATAAGATAATCATCAATTTGATCAAATGCTTTCTTTACATAAATGACATCAACTTGACTCTGGGAATCTAATGTTTTCGAAAAATATTGTGTAAAAGACAGTAAATTCGAAACAGCAAAACGCCTTTCGATAAACTCATGTTGAAATTGAGGTAAATGGGACTTCACTCAGTTGTAAAGCTGGTTGTAAATAATTACTTCAAAAAATTTTGAAATGTTGGATAAATTAGATATTGTCCGATATTTGGTAATGTTTGCGGGATCACCTCTTTTAAGGACAGGACAAACACGAGTTTGCCACAATTTTGGAAATATACAGTGTGTCCCAAATTCAATCCCCACCATTAGGATCTCGGAAACTATAAAAGCTACAAAGTTGGTTAAATAGGGAAAGTTTTAGGAATTTTAATGCTCATTTCATATCCGTTGAGAAATCACAGCCAACTTTGACCGTTTTCGAGATATCTTGGAAAAACCGAAATTTGGAGTTTTCTGTTTTGAATTTGGGACACACTGTATTTGATTTATTAGCGACATTAAAGATTATTTTCAATGGATGTGCCAATATTACTGCACAGTCGCGTACAATAAAACTTGGCGTACCAGCAGTCATTTTATTCTTGAGACTTCTTAAAGCTAGTAATACCTAATACAGCACTTTCTATTATAGGGTTGATACAGAAGTTGTAGCCTGCAAATGCATTAACAACGGACTGTGGATCACAGTACGAAGCATTATTAAGTGTAACAGTGCCAGGAATTAATGAATTTTTCTAGCATAAAAAGTTTATGTTCTTCACAGAAATCCATTTTCACTTTGTCACTTTGTCAGCACTGACAGACAACTGATTGGTATATTCTATAATCGACGTACCTATTACTATGCACCACCTACTTTAATTAAGCTTATTGAACACTTGGTATTTGTAAGGCAGGATGATATTGATCTTCTGCACCTAATGCCCCTAATGGGGTGTTATCATAAACAACTTCACGATTACTATTGCTGATAACTAGATCTAATAAATTCTTGTTACAGTTGTTTACTGAATTATATTGGCTTGTACTCAAAAAATCGAAACAATTGTGAATTGTATTTGTTTTGCTATATCTGTCAGATCATCAGAAGAATATAGCGCCTGGTCTGAAATGGTCATGGTTTGAAAACGCATGGTTTTTGAAAAATTATTTTTGCAATCAATCGCACGTACGCAATTACATCCCGGAGCAAAAAAAATTCCATCTGTAAAGTGGCGATTTAGACAATTTTCCGAATTCTGGGCCAAAAACTTTAATTTGAAAAATATGAATTTTCGTATTTTTTTTTTAAAGAGCTGGACATTTGTGGAAAATTTTTTCACAGGTCGATTCCCCGGTTCAAATTACGTTGGGTACGATAGAAGATTCCAACGACGTTAGTGGGATTTTTTAAGTTTTTATCAATTTTTTCCTCTTTTTCTTTTCCGGGCACCTCCACCAAATATAAATATTTTTCGTACATAACTCGTAAACACATGAAAATATTTGAAAAATTCGTTTTGTAATAGACTGCCCTACGAAATTATGTACATTCGAAAGCAAATAAATTTCAACCCGCAATTTTCTGAATTTCGGGCCAAACAAATTGAACATAACAATACAAGTTTTTTGTTTTTTTTCTCGGACACAACTGGAGATTTTTTGAAAATCCTTTCGCAGATAAATTTCCCGCGCCGAATTACGTCGTATTGTACAAACTTCCAACGAAATCGGCCGATTTTTTGAGTTTTTCTTAATTTTTCTCTCTTTCCCGGGCGCCAATACCAAATATAAATAGTGTGTCGATCATAACTTGAAAACGTGTGGAGATTTTCGAAAAATAATCACCATGTACTCCAACTAACAGTAACTTTTCTAGCCACAGGGGTTTCACTGTAGAACACCCAGAATCTTTGACATAGCTACTCGAAAGTTGTTAAAACCTTTCAGTATTTAAATACCCAAAAAAAGATCAGGGTATTCTGCTAAACGCTTTAGAAGGCATTAAAATTAAGGAATACATATATGCTATCTATTGGGTTCACGCATATCTTACGAACGTATCAGTGTATACCTAACCAGCAAAGATATTGTCGAAAAATTGGTGCAAAATCAAAAATATAGTAGCATTGGAAATTATGAGACTGCCATATGAAAACTAGAAAACCCCAGAGAAGAAACTAATAATTTCGAACGTCTCACCATGAAAATAATTATAACGAAAATACTAAAAGAGAATTTACATCTACAACTTGGTTCGTGTAATCAGTGTTTAATGATTTGTCTATGTCGATGCCGCAAATCCTTGATTGAAC
Organism: Melanotus villosus; assembly: GCA_963082815.1. NCBI lineage: Eukaryota > Metazoa > Arthropoda > Insecta > Coleoptera > Elateridae > Melanotus > Melanotus villosus. The sequence continues at coordinate 20,558,557 of OY720427.1, forward strand.
AATAATAAAATTTGAAGACGATGAATACCGGATTATCATACAACTCGATTAGCTAAAATATTGTAAATGTGGAAACATAGAACATATATCACTAAGTTGCAAAAATTTCCCAATGGAGATACGCCAAGACCAAAATACCTATCTGTAACTTCCAACGAGCCCTCTCCCGAAGTAATGGAACATCTATGAACAACTCTGTTATCAAAATCCCTCATTCTAAAAACATCGAACGGATTAAGGACAAGGATAATTCAAATAATAACACCGGAAATCATAACAAAAACAATAAATATATTAAAACAGTTAAAGCAATAATGGACTAGCTCTACTCAAAGATTTCCATTCGATTTGGACCCACCGCAAGATAAACTATAAATTCACCAGCAGCATCTCTAATATTAAAAAAAAACAAAAGAAACACACCATGATAGAACCTCTTTGCTATTTCAAGATTCTGATTTTAGATAAAAATAAAAATACTCCAATTCGACTGTAACGGATTTATCAAAAGACTCAATTACAAAAGATTTTTAATACAGCAATACCAACCACAAGTCCTATGCCTACAGGAAAGGTATTTAAAAGTATTCCTTAAAAATGTTGACATTTACAGTAAATATCGAGTAGTCCCAGTACAAGTCCATATTCCCGAGAGGGTTACTGTATGCAATATTTCTAACCTGCCAGACTACGCTCTAGCTAAGCTCTAGAGCAGGGATGGCCAACTTATGGCGCATGCGCCAGAAGTGGCTCATTGTATGATCAGAAGTGGCGCACTGAACCCAATTCAAATTTGAAAAACTGTTTGATGCTTTCTGTAATTGATTTAATTCTAAACATTACAAACTTAGCAAAAACAAAGCAATTTCAAAAGTCTCATTAAAGTAATTAATGTTTCACTTGTCTTTGTATGAAATCATTTAAAATTGCTAAAAGTGTCTATATTACCATAAGTATATCTAATAAATCATTTTATGCATAACTGTTAAATATACATCCATATTACCATAGTTTAAAAGGGCTGAAAAGGGGTATAAGATTGCTTAACTAAAAAACTAAAAAATTGACGCATGAAATATAAAAGGTTGGCCACCCTTGCTCTAGAGCAGTGTTTCTCAAACTTTTTTTCACGTGGAACACTTTTTTGTAAATGTAAGTTGCGTGGAACCGGACCGAAAAACTACTAACTATAAACAATTGAACTATCTATTAATTTGTTTTTACTTCACTGCACTTACTCGTATCGATTATATCACACCGTGCCGCCAGACCGTCTTTATACAGGGTGTATCGTAAATGGCGCATAATATTCGCACCACGCGATTCTGCGTTAAAAACTGGACAAAACAGCTATTTATGCACCAAGGGTTTTACTAAGATGATTACGCCCGGAGAGCAACATAATCCACCCGAGGGCCGGATAGATGTTGCTCGATGGGCGTAATCATCCAGTAACGCCAGTGGTGCATACAAGATTTTATTTTTCACTTCGCATACTATAAAAACTAAAATTGAAGAGATTTTTTTAGTCTCTATTTTACTGCATCTACAAATACAGACAGATCAGTAAAAAAACCAATTAGGGTAGGCTGTGAAATTGAATTATTTTGAATTGGTACTTCAGCCACATCCACAGAATGACATTTCCGACATGAATTTAAGGTTATAAACTTTGTTTACAATAAAAATGTCAAATTACAAACGTTATAAAATGTCATTCTGTGGATGTGGCTAAAGTACCAATTCAAAATAATTCAATTTCACAGGCTACCCTAATTGGTTTTTTTATTGATCTGTCTGTATCTGTATATATGCATATTTCTAGTAGTCTATGACAAATAGGTAAACAGTTTGACGTTTAATCATTTAATTGTCAGAATTAATTTTGCAATCACAATGAATGGGCAAAAATTACCCGAATATGTCGAAAAAACTGCACAAAAAGCAACAGAAAATTTGTTAGCAGCTAAATCTAAACAAAAATATGAAAAAGAATACGAAACCTTTATACTATGGCAATCAAAAAATAAGGTATCGATCGTTGATTATTTTTGAGGGCATCATGAATCCATTACGCCCCGGTTGTTATGGATATGTTTACATATCTCGTATCCTAGGCATTATGAGTAAATAATAACCAAGTGTAAAATAAAATTGTATAACTGTTTTAGGCCAAAACGTGTAGTTTTTGAAGAATTGTTAATTAAAGTCTTGTAAACTTAGCAACACTGTGTGGTCAGTCATACTACGTCACCTGCGATATCACCAATAGCAACCCGCTTGATTAAGGGCCGGTATTTCCATCTCCTAATAAATTTATTCTCCTATTAAAAACCTGTTAATACAATCGTTTCCATGGAAACTATTTGCCAAATAGCTTATTAGGAGGTTTATCAGGAGATGGAAAGACCGGCCCTTAATATAATTGCATTGTACATTGTTGCAACATTTATGAAAAGCACAAGTATCTACTGCAAAAATTTCAAGCTTCGGATGGTAATTCTAATTAAACGAAGGGTATATTGAGTACAATTACAGATTAGTTATTTCTTTTGTTGATTAAACTACAGCTAAAAATCATTATTTCATAAAAAATATGACACGACAAGCAAATCAGAATACGACTAAAGGCTGCTAATAACTCCATAACTAAATATAAAGAGTTAACAGCAAATTGGTACTGAAGTTTTTTGCATGGATTTCGACGTAGAATCGCGTGATATACATATTATGCGCGATTTTCGATACACCCTGTATACCGCCATCGAACTATTTCCAACAATAACAATCCACGACCGCCGCGAATTCACATATCAATGTATTCCAGAATCTGACGTCACGACCGTACATTAGTCCGGGAGATTTCGTTACAATACGGGAACAAAAAAAGTTTTTGTATTTTGCGGAACTTTGCGCGGAACCCTTGGCAAGTACTGATGGAACCCTAGGGTTCCGCTGAACCCACTTTGAGAAACACTGCTCTAGAGTATCAAAAGCTTCAAAATATAATCGACCAGCTTCCGGTACTGTTCACAGGAAATTTTAATTCTCATAATCCGAAGTAAAAACATTAATAAAAAAGGAAAAAGCTTTAGAACAGCTAATACATAAATTACCTAGTCTTACATAACGACGGAAAATCAACACACCCATAAACCTTACAAACGATTTTTCAACATTAGATCTTACGCTTGGTCATCCCCGAATTGCTACTTGTATTGACTGGTCATCCCTTGATAACCTATATGGCAATGAGCCCATAACTATTTTAATTAATACAAGCTCATAGTACAAAGCTGTTTCAACTAAGCCAATATCGCATCAGTTGCTAAAACACACAGGACAATTTGACAATTTATAGAAACCGATAGTTTATTATATCCGCATCTGAAATATCAATCCCCTTAAAAACACATGCGAAAAATCGCCATAAAGTGGAATAAAGAGGTACGGAAAGCATAAAACACCTAACGCAATACAAAAAAATGTAGAGTATAAGCAAGAAAGTACGCAGAAATCATGGGAGAATTTCGTAATGTCCATTAATTTCTGTACCACTACTAAAGAATGTGGAACAAAATTAAAAGCATTAAAGGCTTCCAAAAATTATTGGATATTTCTGGTTTAATAATACCCATCTACAGTTGATATAGTCTTAGCCTTAGTAAACAAAATTTAACAAATTCTTAATTCACAAAATTATACTATTATACAGACCTATTTCTGAGACAAAAACAACAAACCAAGACCACCCCTCTATACATTGGTAAAGTCGACGAGGAAATTTATAATCAATTTTTCACGATAATAGAATTTGAAATAGTGTTAAATAATACAAATGATCCAGCACCCGTCCCCAACAGTATACATTATTTTAAAAAAACTCCAAAACTTGCCACAACCATTCAAGGTCGTTATCTTAGAATTTTATAACAAAGTATGATCCAAAGGAAGCTTCCCAGTGCTATGGCGTATTACTACTATAATTCCAATCATAAAAAATAACAAAAAGAAATCTGACCCAAACAGCTATAGAACCAAATATCACTCACTAAAATACATTCTGAAAAATTATGGAACGAAGAACGAAAGATGAACCGATTTAATTGGATTTCAGAAAAGAAGAATCTTATTAGATTAATACAAAGCGGATTTAGGCGTCATCATTCAACACTAGATCACATAACCAAGCTCGAAATTGAAATTAAAAACGCATTTGTTACTGAGGAATCCTTAATAGCCATTTTTTACATATTAACGAAGCGTATGGTTCGACACGGATAATAAGAGCTATTGGTGTATTAATTAACTGGAACTTTAAAAGCAGGACTAGGTAGTTAAATTTCTATTATCATCATCAATGACAAGGTTTAGGCTGGGCAGCCTGTTCCGTCTTCATGGAAACTTGTCCGCCCATCTTCGGGCATCCTGGATTTCTTCTGCCTCGAGGTTTATATTTGAGAATTGCTTTAGGGATTTGGTGTTCTTGCATTTTCAAAATATGGTCAAGCCAATTTTGTCGATATTCGTCTATTACCTGTAGAATGCTTGTTATGTTTAATTCTTCTAGAATTTCTGCATTACGTTTGCGATTTTGTCAGCTATATTTTGCGACAAATCGAAGAAATTTCATTTCGTCTGCCTGTATTCTATTTCTCTGTATTTGTGTTAAGTGTCGAGCATTCACTTCCATATAATAGCATTGGTCTCGCCATTATCTTATACCGTTTTAATAGTGGGTTTCTGCTGCTTTTGTTGAAGGTTCTTATTGTTCGACATGTACAGTGTGTTTCACCATGGGCGAAGTTAGGTCATCAGACCTGGGGGGTCTGAAGCCCTAATATGAAAAGACATATATTTTTTTTGTTTTTAAGTGTATGTGTATGTTTGAATGTTTTTGGGGGGGCTAATTCGGTTTTTGGGGGGGCTTAGCTCCCCCAAGCCCTCCCCTAACTTCGCCCATGTGTTTCACTTTACATGAAGCCACCTAAATAGCTATTTTATTAATAACGCAATTAGTATAAAATTTTTACCAGTGATAGAGGCCATTAAGGCGAATCTTTTTTGTAGGAATGAAATTGTTTTAGAGTCCAAATCTAGCCAACTATGTATGATTACAATAAAAACTAGCGTTTCAAGTAAAGTCATACTAATTGCGGTATTAATAAAATAGTTATTTAGGTGGCTTCATGTAAAGTGAAACACACCGTATATTGAAATCTGCCTTGTTTGATCATCCAGTCGATTTTGACATCGTACGTTAGGTGGTAGCCTGTAATATATAGGAACGAAATAAAATATTTAGGAGTAATACTTAATAGCAGATTATTTTGCACACCTTATAGCAATAAAGTAGCAAATGACTGCAAAATATCATTAGATGTTATAAAAGCAATATTGCATACCAAGTGAAATTTCAGCAAAGGCTTTAAGATTAGTAACTGATGTATTTAGATCAAGTCCAATAATTAGTATTGATATACCGAAGCAGGGAACCCCCTTTTAAATTACAGAAGTGATCAACAGCTTGTCACGTGCCAAACGCACACTACGACATTGAATTGGGGATGTCAAATCCGGAATGCACTCGGCTAGACTGCAGTGAAGATGGGTGGTTCGTTTCGCTAAAAATAGTACTCAAAACACCTATTAACCCTTCAAAAGGGGATGATCGTAAACGGTAGATAGGGCGCCACCATGACTAAAATCACCCAAAGATCTAAAAGAAGGAAACCCATCATGGAAGGTTCCCAAGGGCTCGGCAAAAAGGGGGTCGTCGTTCTAGCTGCATCCTGCGCAAGATGTGACTTACCTTGCTTGACTGAAATTACTTTACTGCAAAACTCTAAATCTTGTAGGCAGGCTAACACTTTATACACGTAAATCATAAAACAAACATTGAACACAAAATACTCTGAAATAAACGGGAAGCACTGTACACAAATGACAAGACCAAACTGAATTGACAATAAAATATTTAATGACTTAAAGACACAAAAATGAACAATCAAACATTACGCAAAAGACAATCGAAAATTATTACGTTACATTAAAACAATTCATAAATACGAGACTTACTTTACGGGAAAGGAGAATTGAGGGAACTGTATTTACGTTACTTACTGCAAAAATATCCACAAGCTAAGTCCCTTAATTCCAAACAAGAATATGGGAAGACACAAATAATAATACATTAAACAAATTAACAAGACATAAGCACCAAAAATTCCGCACATGCAACACAATACCAAATATCTTAACTTGACAAATACAAATAAAATCGTTACGTTACTTTACTAAAAATTAGAACAACAAACTAGTTAACTGAGTTGCCAGAGACCCTCAAATTGCTATGTGACCATGGATCCGCCAAAGGCGAGGTTCACAAAAGCCTTCACCACATGTCACTGGACAAAATAGATAAGCTAGATGTCTACTATTACTTTAAAAGTTGCACATCAAAACACAAAAATCAAACAAATAACAAAAGGCGGTACTTATTAACTTCAAACACTGGAAAACAAGCCTGCCAGCAAGAGGCAAACGTCGGCAATAAAACTGACGTTAAGAACATTAAAACAAAACGAAGAAAACAGGATGAGCAGCATAGAAAAGTCTTTACCTGGCGAGTTAACGGTAAGCCAGGGAGTGCGTGATGGACGTGATTTTCCTTCGAAGACGGGTGCAGGAACAAGATGAAGAGTAATCCTTAGGTAGGTTTTTCTAATCCCTCACGAGGAGGAAACGTGTAGGCGGCTCGACAACACTGTCACTTAAACTTCCTCACACACGATATATTTCACTCCAGGATTATATTGGCATTCCTTAAGTGGATCCGAACGACGTCGATAATTGTGATTCCTCCACGAGGAAATCACCGGTAGTGGAACCCACCCTTAACTACGATAAATACGGCACCGCGTCTTAGAAGAAGGCGTCTAGCATGGTTGGTAATCTTTCACGCACTGAAGGCACTAAGAAAGCAGAGGGGAGTGGAACGCTTAATCGCCACAGCCCGCGTCTCGGGGAATTCCCGGGGACATTGTCACGAGAAACTGAATTTAATGAATAAGATGACATCATGCCTTGATGATGCACGCGTAAAATTTAGGTCACCTTGTGATTTCTAACAAAGGCAGCTTTGACAACTATGCAACATATGAAGTGACTTTGAAAACTTCTGAGAATTATACTGAAGAACGTGCCAAAATAAGTTAACCTTAATAGTCCTCCAGACATAATGAAATCAAACTGTAGCAAATATGAAATAATCGATACGAAATTTAAAATAAGGAACAGGGCCGTACTAATAAATTTACAAATAAATTTAAAATGACTTAAAAATCCTAAAATAACGTTGAATTACAAAAACACGTGACACCTCCCTTACTTAGAGGATTTCCCTGAAATTCTCTTCAGCAAAATGGCCAGATAAGAAGACAAAACGAAGAAAAGGGACAGAAAAAGCGTTAAAACCCATAATGAAACAATGAAACCCATACCAAATATATTCCCCATACTGTAGTCAAATATTCACGTAGACCCAACCCTTGACCACAGCAGTTCGCAATACAGCTTACGAACAAGCTTAAACGAAAAGTCACCAAAACCTTCCAAACCTTAAAGATCAATCGGGAAGCGATGCCTAAAAGGGGTCCAACATCTCAAAAACCTCAAAACGTTAAAACATCAAAACAGGATCCAAGATCCACATAAACCATATCATTGCTACTCGGAACGGTTCCGGTACCAAAAACTAAAATCACAATGAAGTTCCACCACGGAACTACGGCATAACGAGAAACGAAACAACAACGAAAAAAACCGTGGGCCCAACACTCAGGTGGACCAAACCAAAAGTGCGGCACCAAGTGAAGAAAGAAAGAGAGGAAAGAAAGAAGAGTGTCAAAATCGGGTACGTCAAAATCTCGGTCTTCATATTCCCAAAACTGAAACATCTACTTGACAAAGAAGAAGGTTCACCTAATTAGTTCTGAAGAGGGTTCGCTATACATCACGGGTTCAGTATATTGAATTGTTCCCACAACAAAGATGCTAACTGGTTTAATTTCCAAAAAGCCAAACGTATTTCCAGAACGGGAAGTGAATGACGAAGTCATCCTTGAAGAAGGTTGGGCTGAAAGAAATCTTGGCGTGCCCAAAGGCCCCTTGGACACGTTGCTTAAATCTGGTAGTTTATAACGTAGTTGTTCTTACGTTAAAAAAGAAAGGACAATATAGTGGCTATAAATTATTTAAAAAAAACGAAGGTGCACTCACAGTGCAGACAAACGAAGACGAAAAAAACAAAACAAACAAAAAAACTAAAGGACCAAATCAAAACGAACGTTAGCATCAAACGAAAGTCGAAAATTACTTAAACGAAGAAATTCTTTTACTTATGAAATACAAAAAGAACAAATCAAGAATAGAGTTAGACGAAACAATAACAAACGGGGAACGACGCCAGACGAAACAAAAAAAGATTACGTTAAACACAACTATCATCAAAGTACGTTATGAAATAATAATTTTCGTCACGGAAAATGAACATTAACCAAAAATATACGTAAAATAAAATGAAAAACGAATTCATAGCTTTACGTTAGGTGTCAAAAATAAGTAAATTGACCAGCAACAACGAACTAAATGCACCTTACACTAAGCGTCAGAATAGGTATGTCGAAAAACAAAACGAATCTATGCTAGTTGGAAAATGAATTAAAACTCGAAAATGAATTAAAAGTTTTTAAAGAAAAGAATGCACTTCCTGTGCAAACAAAAGACGAAGAAAAACCAAACCGAAAGAAAAACTAAGAAAATATTTTAATCATTTAGCGTCGCAAGAAGTAACCCCATGTTAAATGAATTTCAATATATGAAGCGGGGACCTCGGACTGAACGGTACCCGGGAACCTAAGCTATGATTTCGGCCAAACTGAAATTATGGTTGCCGGGAAGCTTGAAATTACGAATATTCGCTAAAACTCGGCGTAATTTAGCGCTACAAAATATATTACTCAAAAGAACTTTAACGGGAAGCAAAACTAAATTGGAAAATGAATTTATGCCTACGTTAAACACTCAAAATGTTGAAAAAAATGCTAAAAGAACCGGAAAAACGAAATGAAAGTTTCAAAATTGGTCGTCAAACTTAATACTTGAACGAATTCAAGAAAAAACGGGATTTTATCTTAACACTGGGTGTCAAACAACATAAAACATTGGAAAACGAAAATATGCCTACATTAAACAACCAAAAAGGTTGAAAAGAAAAATTACTGAAAATTAGGTACTGACTGAAACACAAAAGAACACCCCACAAATTAGGTATCGAAACAGGTCGAAAAATACAAACTGAGCCCCACAAATTGAAGGTCAATTAAATAGGTCAAAAAAACAGATGTTCGCCCAAAAACTGGGTCAAAAATAAGGTCGAAAACCTAGGCCAAAAAAAAGATCAAAAAAAAAAAATATGTTCGCCCCACAAATTGGGGAACAAAATGGGTCGAAAAAGAATGTTCGCCCCCACAAATAGGGGATTAAAATAGGTCGGAAAAAAAACAAAAAGCCCCACGTTGGGCGCCAATTATGTCACGTGCCAAACGCACACTACGACATTGAATTGGGGATGTCAAATCCGGAATGCACTCGGCTAGACTGCAGTGAAGATGGGTGGTTCGTTTCGCTAAAAATAGTACTCAAAACACCTATTAACCCTTCAAAAGGGGATGATCGTAAACGGTAGATAGGGCGCCACCATGACTAAAATCACCCAAAGATCTAAAAGAAGGAAACCCATCATGGAAGGTTCCCAAGGGCTCGGCAAAAAGGGGGTCGTCGTTCTAGCTGCATCCTGCGCAAGATGTGACTTACCTTGCTTGACTGAAATTACTTTACTGCAAAACTCTAAATCTTGTAGGCAGGCTAACACTTTATACACGTAAATCATAAAACAAACATTGAACACAAAATACTCTGAAATAAACGGGAAGCACTGTACACAAATGACAAGACCAAACTGAATTGACAATAAAATATTTAATGACTTAAAGACACAAAAATGAACAATCAAACATTACGCAAAAGACAATCGAAAATTATTACGTTACATTAAAACAATTCATAAATACGAGACTTACTTTACGGGAAAGGAGAATTGAGGGAACTGTATTTACGTTACTTACTGCAAAAATATCCACAAGCTAAGTCCCTTAATTCCAAACAAGAATATGGGAAGACACAAATAATAATACATTAAACAAATTAACAAGACATAAGCACCAAAAATTCCGCACATGCAACACAATACCAAATATCTTAACTTGACAAATACAAATAAAATCGTTACGTTACTTTACTAAAAATTAGAACAACAAACTAGTTAACTGAGTTGCCAGAGACCCTCAAATTGCTATGTGACCATGGATCCGCCAAAGGCGAGGTTCACAAAAGCCTTCACCACATGTCACTGGACAAAATAGATAAGCTAGATGTCTACTATTACTTTAAAAGTTGCACATCAAAACACAAAAATCAAACAAATAACAAAAGGCGGTACTTATTAACTTCAAACACTGGAAAACAAGCCTGCCAGCAAGAGGCAAACGTCGGCAATAAAACTGACGTTAAGAACATTAAAACAAAACGAAGAAAACAGGATGAGCAGCATAGAAAAGTCTTTACCTGGCGAGTTAACGGTAAGCCAGGGAGTGCGTGATGGACGTGATTTTCCTTCGAAGACGGGTGCAGGAACAAGATGAAGAGTAATCCTTAGGTAGGTTTTTCTAATCCCTCACGAGGAGGAAACGTGTAGGCGGCTCGACAACACTGTCACTTAAACTTCCTCACACACGATATATTTCACTCCAGGATTATATTGGCATTCCTTAAGTGGATCCGAACGACGTCGATAATTGTGATTCCTCCACGAGGAAATCACCGGTAGTGGAAGCCTTCCTGGTTCATTGTAAGAACCCACCCTTAACTACGATAAATACGGCACCGCGTCTTAGAAGAAGGCGTCTAGCATGGTTGGTAATCTTTCACGCACTGAAGGCACTAAGAAGGCAGAGGGGAGTGGAACGCTTAATCGCCACAGCCCGCGTCTCGGGGAATTCCCGGGGACATTGTCACGAGAAACTGAATTTAATGAATAAGATGACATCATGCCTTGATGATGCACGCGTAAAATTTAGGTCACCTTGTGATTTCTAACAAAGGCAGCTTTGACAACTATGCAACATATGAAGTGACTTTGAAAACTTCTGAGAATTATACTGAAGAACGTGCCAAAATAAGTTAACCTTAATAGTCCTCCAGACATAATGAAATCAAACTGTAGCAAATATGAAATAATCGATACGAAATTTAAAATAAGGAACAGGGCCGTACTAATAAATTTACAAATAAATTTAAAATGACTTAAAAATCCTAAAATAACGTTGAATTACAAAAACACGTGACAAGCTCTTAAAATATGCTATAAACATAATGACAAACGACAAACCTGCAAATCATGACAACTTCAAACATCCTTTATACACTAATCCCAAATTTATACTTCTTTACAATATACGGGCTCAAATTGGTCATAAAATTAAATACCCTTCCAACCTGACTGTACCTTAGATTCTCCCTCCGATCAAAATTGATTCAAATCTTGCTAAATATTACAAACTTGACACCCCCTCATTAGTGTAACAAAATTTTAACGAACGAACTAGGTATTTACAAAGTACGGTGACTATTATAAAATCTACACGGATGGCTCAAAATCTAGTGAAATGGTAGAATGAGCTGTTGTCAGTGATAACCTGAATAACTTCTATAAACTAAGTTATAAATCGATTTTTACCATAGAACTATTCTAGAAGTAATCCAGTACATATTAATAACACCCGCCGAGGAAAAATGGTTAATAATAACAGACTCTCTAACTTCCCTCATAACAATACAAAGCATTTACTTCACCCACCCATGTGTGCAGGAAATACATGCCACTCTATTTAAATTTTCACAAGAAAACAAAAAAGTAATATTGGCGCTCTCTCACAAAGTTATTAAAGACAACGAAGAAGCAGATTGACTTGCCAAACGTACCTTAGCATCTGCGGAAACATTAAAAGAAAACCGAACTACAAAAGAATATTAGATACCAGATACCTTATACAGTGTGGTACAAAAGTATGGAACAAATTCAATATCTACTGAAATAATTGTTTTTTGGAAAAACGCTCGGACAGGTATAGCGATTTAAATTACGGTGCATATTTTAAGAGGAATCGAATTTTTTTTGCGACAGTCATTTTTCTACGGTGACGTTATTGCCCTTTTTTTTAAATAGGAACTTGCACATTTGACAATTGCAGTAGATAGTCCTTTTTTTCTCTTCCTAACCGTGCAAAAGTTTTATACCCTCACATAAGATTTTTTTTTAGATATGGTCCTTCGAAAATGCCAAAATCGACTTTTTCGTAGAAGGTTTAAATTCGGATTAGGGGGTAATGAGACCCTCCTAATGACGTTTCCGTGGTCGGTTGTCCCTTAGCGTGCGTAATTTCGAAGATACGGCCGTTCCCACCTATCAAAAGTGGTGGGGGAAATTTTTTAAAACCCGTTTTTTCGTGTCCGGCGGGGTCACTTTGGGGTACTAGACCCAGCTCACGTTCCGCATGGGTGGGATAACAATAGACACGTATACGAAAAATCGACCCTGCCATTCGGGCATTTCGAATCCAAAATGTTTCGGATAAAAAATTGTTCTCTCCTAAATCGACCCCTCTCTTTCCGAATCCCCAAAGCGACCCCGCCGGACACGAAAAACGGGTTTTAAAAAATTTCCCCCACCACTTTTGATAGGTGGGAACGGCCGTATCTTCGAAATTACGCACGCTAAGGGACAACCGACCACGGAAACGTCATTAGGAGGGTCTCATTACCCCCTAATCCGAATTTCAACCTTCTACGAAAAAGTCGATTTTGGCATTTTCGAAGGACCATATCTCAAAAAAAATCTTATGTGAGGGTATAAAACTTTTGCACGGTTAGGAAGAGAAAAAAAAGGACTATCTACTGCAATTGTCAAATATGCAAGTTCCTATTTAAAAAAAAGGGCGATAACGTCACCGTAGAAAAATGACTGTCGCAAAAAAAATTCGATTCCTCTTAAAATATGCACCGTAATTTAAATCGCTATACCTGTCCGAGCGTTTTTCCAAAAAACAATTATTTCAGTAGATATTGAATTTGTTCCATACTTTTGTACCACACTGTATGTAAAAAAAATCATAAAGTCAGAATGACAAAGAGAATGATTATCAGAAGTAATACCACAAGTGACTAGAATTTTACCGGAAATTTTTTTGCCGTCATGAACACGACTGCTTGTTGCGACGAAAATCGTAACGAGTGCGACAGCACGAGTTACGATTTTCCAAAGCAACAAGCAAGAGTGTTTGTGACGGCAAAAATTTCCTGTAAAATTCTAGTCACGAATGGTATTCGGAATGATAATTCCTCGAATTATAATGAAATTACTGAAATACTTGTCACTCAAAAAATTTTGACAGACGTTGTCTCTAAGCAACGCTGCTAGTCGCAAAAGTTTCTAGAAAATTTCACTAGTAGTGGTATTTTCGATATAATTCGATTGTGATTGGTTCAATTCACCAAAATACTGTGATTTGATTGGATGAGTGGAATAATCATATAAAAACAATAATCTCAGGTCTGTTGAAACTGGCACACTAATATCCCTGCGTTGAATGCCCTTAAAAAATTACACTAACGGATGCCCTGGGTCTGTCAGACCCACGAATATAATTTGAAATATTTTTATTTGCAGTGATTAATTTTTTACTGAAGTGTAAAAAATAAGAAGCAAACATACTATTAATGTTTTAATGGTGCACCAAATTGTAAAAATATGTATAAAAAACTTACAGCAAAAAGAAACGTTAAAGCTTTAACAATCGGCATTTGAGTCATCTACTTCAGCAATACGTGCATCATCTGTCTCTACTTCGTCATACAACCGTTGCAGATGCTCTATTTCTTTTACATATGGACCAGAAGCACTGATGATAATAATAAAATTGTTTACTATGCACACTGTATCAAAAACTTAAAATTACACAACAAATATCAAAAAAAAAACTACGTGTCACTATGATCTTAGTAAAGACACTTAATTAAATAGTAATAATAAAAAAAAGAAGGCCACCCATGCATTCAGAGGGCAGGACATATCTCCAGACCACTTCCTGATGGTACCGAAAATAGAATTTCATGCAAAACGGAAGAAATCATCTAAAATCCCAGAAACAAAGCTCAAGAACAGATCTTCAGAGTACACCTACTTGAAGAAGAAAGTATACAGAACCTATACCAAAAAACACTTAACAGAGGAACTTATAATAGGTAATATAGAAGCAGAATGGGAAAATATAAAAGCAGAAATTAAAAACAGCATCTTCAGAAGCTTTGGAAACGAAAAAGAAATATCGGAAAAGAAAGGGTACGAAAATATGGCCAAAAAAATTTCAAAAAACAATAAACAAGAAACAAGAAGCATACTAGAATTCTTAATAATCCTACGGAGACAAATCAAGAAGAACATCGGAAGATACGAAACAACACAAAAAATGTAATAAGCAGAAAACACCAAGAATCATGGGAGTCTCATAAACAGCATATAACACGATCTACATGTACGACAAATAATGGCATACAAAGTAATAAAAATGCTAGGAAAAATTGAAAAAGATAACGTACAAATAGACAGCACTGATAATAAATAACCTTTGGATAGAACACTATAAAAATCATTGGTATGACGAAAACACAGAAGAAGAAGCATATACTCAGAGTGATAACAAAGGGTTGGGCAATATAACTATACAAGAACTATTAAAAGTCTTAAAGAATGCAAATAATAGAAAAGCATCTGGACTCGATGGACTTAATATGGAGCCATATAAAATATGGAAGAACTTCACTACATGTGAGAATGCTTCATCTATTTAATATGTGCTGGAAAAATAAATATATCCCACAAGAATTACCACGAGCAAAAGTTATATCAATATACAAAAAAGGAGATCGAAATCCACCGTAAAATTATAGGTATAAGTTTATTAGACGCAGCTTACAAACTATACGCAAAAATTTTAAACGAAAGACTTAAAACAATATTTGAAAACATACTACACGAAGAACAATTGGGTTGTAGGAAACGAAGAAGCTGTATGGATGCGATTTTCACTATCAAGCAAATCATATAAAAGAGAAGAGAGTTTAACCTTCAGATGCATCTAGCTGTTATGTACTTTGCAAAAGCTTTCGGCAGCATAGATAGAAACAAGCTATGGCAAATTATGAAGGAAAGCGGATATGGACGACATCATCAGAAGATGGAAACAAGACATTGACTCAGGTATACAGCTGAACCCAGAAAGTTGCTTAAGCTCCATTTTATACGCTGATGATATGATTGTAATCCAGAATACAGAAGATAGTCTCCAGAAAACTGCATTTAAACTAAACAATATAAATTAAAGATATCCGTTAACAAAACCAAAACAATGACATTCTGGGAAAAATATAAAATTAGATCAAAAATTGTAATTAGCCCGAAATTGGGCTTCGTAAAAACTGCACGTATATCTTTGTATTTTTGTTTGTCATGCTGCATAGTGTTGATATTTAAATTTTTGCAGGACTTCGTAATATCGGATTTTATCTCAAGATATACAGGTTTAGTTCATAGCAACTTTCTGTAGGTGGCGCTGCAGTTTTTCCGTGTATATAAGATATACATATTTCAATGAAACGACCGATTGTACGAGCCTAGGACATACTAGCCCTAAATTTGGCAATAGTGCTTCGCCCACATTGCAAATAATATGTTACAAGTATCCACTGATGTTATTCACAATGCTTGTCTATTTGAAAATAATTAATAGCAACATTTAAATTAATTCGGGATGTACTTGAGAAGTTTTTTTTAAGTTATCAGGTAAAAGATTGCATTGTTACAAATTTATTTATTTTGAAATCAATTAATTAGTATCCAGTTACAATGAAAGAGAAAGTTAAAGTATTGATTATGAATTAGGTAGATCGATAAATAAACAATTTATTTTGACATTTTGTGAGTAAATCGCCCATATTTTTTGGCACAATTACCTTCCTATAACCCCTGATCACATAACATAACAATCAGATACGCCAAGTTAATGTAAAATTTGGCAGGCAGTTTTATGCTTAGTTTGCTTTCGGTTACCAGGTGCCGCCAGCATAGCACGAGTAGACGCGACTCTAAAGTGCTTAGAATCAGCTGATTTGTATGATTCCAAGCACTTCAGGGTCGCTTCTGCTCTGAATGTATACTTCTTGTCTTTAGATTGAGCTGTTGTTTTTTTTAGCTTTTATATGGTCTTTCCAGGTCAGTCTTTGGCCAAGGTGAAGTCCTAGGTATTTCACCTCAGTTTTTTCTGGGGTGGGTTGATTATACAGGGTGTATGATGGGAGAGTCTCAGCATTGGAATCTCGAAAACTAGTAGAGATACAGATTCGCTTAAATGGGGAAAGAATTTGCGATGTGATTTTGTTCAAAATCACCAGCGGTTGAAATAATCGGCGATCGGTGCACAGCCGACTTCACTTGTTTTCGTACCTGTTCCATAGCCACTGCTTTATAAAATTAAAATTTCTAATATAACAGCTACTTTCGAAAATAAATATAGTTTATCATATATCGTTAGAAAGAGAAAAAAGTAAACATCCCGAAAATGTCATAGCCACCTATTCGTTCCATTTAAAAAAAAAGTTGATGTTGTTCCGTGGAAACAATGAATGTAAGGAATAATTTAGTAACACAGGCGTATTCTACGTAAAAAGTTACTAAATTTTTCCTTTGAATTATTTCTGTATGTTTACTAATAAGAAAGTTATTCGGGTTTTTAGAAATTGGCATATTTTAGTTTTTAGCCAATATCTAGTAGGCTATAAGTTATATTCCGAAAACAAAAGCTGTATTAAACTATACTCGTCATGAGCAAATTCTTTCCCCATTTAAGCGAATCTGTATCTCTACTAGTTTTCGAGATCCCAATGCTGAGACTATCCCATCATACACCCTGTATATGGTGACTTAAGGGCACGTAGAATGTTTAATGGTAAAAGTAATTTGTGTTGATTTACCGCTGTTTACCCTAATGCGCCATTAGGGTAAATTCATATTCATACGTACTTGATTCTCATTTTTTTATTTAAAATAAATGATGGTGCTGTGACGTCATTTGAATAAATTATATTTCTGGAGCACAAATTAGTACGTGTTACCCCTTTGAGATTTTTACAGCAACTGCCCCATCTTGTTTTAAAGTTTGACCAATAGAATTGGAGTATTTTGATTCAAATGAAATCAAACTTAAAACTCAATTAATTATTAATTTCCTATCACTAACTTAAATTAAATATTAACTACATGATAAATCATTAAATTACTTACAACTAATTTACAATATAAACTTTTGTTAAGGAACTTTTATTTACATTTCGTTTTTATGGATTCAGACTCTGTCTGGTTTTTGACTACTGCTTCCAAAATAATGAATTTTCAAAATTATCACTAACTTAACTAAAAATTATACAATTATGTTAAACATTGAAAAATATTAAGATTTTTACTCTTGCTAATTTTCATTATTTTGCATACTTTGGCCGTTATTCATGATTCAATATTTGACATTTCTCATTTTCTAAATTTTATTGAATATTCTTATAAAATTTGCTTTCTGCCATTAAAATATCGATATTCTTAAGCCTTATATGCTTTTACAAGTCATGGTTATGTTTTATTTGCTGTCTGAATTTTTTTTAATAGTGAAAAATACTAATATACAATTTTTAAGTGCACATGTATTCAAAATTGGTTTATTTTGATAAAATTAAGTTATTAATTTAATTTTACTTGTTATTTCTAGCATGGCAAATTGATTTCTGTGTTCCCAAGAACTAAATCATTTTAAAAAATCTTCATCGTACTAATGAATTGAATGAAAATTTGGATATCGAACATGTATGCTTTTATCGTCAATCTTTAAAATACTTTTTATGACTTATTTGTTGTTTGTATCTACTTTTAAGTACTTTTATCTGTATGAATAACTTATAACAATATTTCTAAAATGATTTTGCATGAAAATTATCTCGATATTTAACTTTATGCATTTTGTATGTGTTAATTGTGTCTATCGGAACTGTCAAAATTTGTATTTATTGTATTTGTGTTAAATGTGTGAGCAAATTAGTATTGTTCATGATGTTTTGTGTCCAAAATACACAACAATATATATAAATTTCCTACGCTGAACCTTCTAACAATGTTGCCGGTGTTTCTATTTGGTTTTGTTTACATTTTAGGGTCATTACAGAAAGGTAGACCGGAGAGGCTAGATAGGGTCAGTTGTCCCTTTTTAACTTAAGAATTGCCATTCCTCAAGTTATTCTTCTTTATTCGTACCTTAATAATTTTATGACCTATAACCGCAATTTTGTAGTAAAATCATCAGAGTTTTAAGGAAACCACCACTAAAATTGGTTAAGTTGAAATGCGCAATGCATTTCTTATTTATTAAATTAACCCAAAAGACCTGTTGTGCAGAAACAATTGCCTAATTGCCTAATCATCATCATCATCGCCTATATCAATCCATTTTGGATGTAGGCCTCTCCAAGTGAATGCCATTTTTGTCTATTTTGCGCTTTTTGTATCCAATTGTAGTTGGCCACTCTTTTAACGTCATCGGTCCATCTCATGGGAGGTCTTCCTCTGGATCTTTTTCCTTGCCTAGGCCTCCACTGCATTACCATCTTCGTCCATCTATCGTCTTCCAACCTCGCCACGTGACCCGCCCATCACCATTTTAGTTTTAATATTTTTTTCTTCGTCTTCTACCTTTGTTATTGATCTTATCCATTCATTTCTTTTTCGGTCTCTTAACGATACTCCTATCATTGTCCTTTCCATAGCTCTTTGTGCTTTACTTAATTTTTCTTTATTTTTCTTCGTTAACGTCTAGGTCTCTGCACCGTAAGTCAAGACAGGCAGAATATTCTGGTTAAATAATTTTGTTTTTAATTTTTGGTTCATTTTGCTTCTGAAGACTTCTTTCCAGTTACTAAATGCTGCCCAACTTAATTTGATTCTTCGGTTTATTTCTTCTTCTTGATTTGATTTTGTTAGGCTAATTCTTTGACCTAGATATATGCAACTATCGACCTCTTCTATAACCTTGTTGTTCAGTTTAATCTTATTATCATTGTCAATATCTTCATTACTCATAATTTTTGTTTTTTCAATGTTGATTCTTAATCCCACCTCTCCTGATCTCTCCTGCAAATCTGTCATCATTTCCTGTAGATCTGTGATATTTTCTGCTATTAATATGACATCGTCTGCAAATCTTAAGTGGTTCAACATATTGCCATCTACATTTACCCCCTTGTTATCCCAGTTGAAATTTTTAAAAACATCTTCCAGACACAGCGTGAACAATTTAGGCGAGATAGTGTCTCCCTGTCTTACTCCTTTTTTCATTTTTATTTTGTTTGTTTCAGCGTGTGTTTTAACTATTAGTGTTGCATTTTGATATATATTCCGAATCAGATTTGTGTACCTATGATCGATGCGGCTATTTTGTAGGGAATTCAAGATGGCGTATAGTTCAAGAGAGTCGAATGCCTTTTCGAAGTCCACGAAGCCCAAATATAATGGCATGTTATACTCTTTGGACTTCTCTATTAAATTTCTTCTTACCTGTAGATGATCGTTTGTCCCGAAACGCGTTCTAAATCCGGCCTGTTCCCGTGGCTGGTATTGGTCCAATTTGTTTGTTAGTCTATTAGTTAAAATTTTTGTAAACAACTTGTATACTTGTGACAAGAGACTAATTGGTCTGTAGTTTTCTAGTTTGGTTTTATCCCCCTTTTTATGTAAAAGCACCACAACCGCACTGTTCCAGTTTGTCGGTATCTTTTCTTCTTGTAGACAGTCATTAACGAGCTTTTGTAGTTGTTTTAAAAGCAATTCTCCACCTTCTTTCAGTGGCGGCTCGTGGGTCAAATAATAGGTGAAGTGCTATTGTGGTCAGGGGCGTCGTTAGCCCTTTTTAATACAAGTGTTGAAAGCTTGCGTTTGCCACACGAATGTGAAGTTTGCAGCACGAACGATAGTGAGTGCTGCAGTCACATGAGAGTGGCAAATACAAGCTTTCAACACATGTATTACACGCTATTTTTTCTACAACCACATTTCCATAAAAAAAATTCTGCAAAATCAAATCTGACATTCATCAAATGTCATTATGACATTTTGATTTGCGTGCGGAAAGTAAAATTTCCGCACGCAAAATCAGTGTGGATAGTTTACTTTCCGCACCCAAATCAAAATTTGAGTGTGGAAAGTAAACTTTCCGCACGCTAATTTTCACTTGTTCGACAAACACTAATTTTCAATACTCGTATCTATGGAGACGAAGTTTGAAAATCCCACTTTCCATGGTGGGAGTAGAAAAAGAATATTACACAACCCAATTTTAAACCAAATGCAGCGCAGATGCCTACTATAATAATAAATAAAATAATTTATTGCTTGTCAGATATTGACAATGAATTATTATTTAGAACGTGGAAGAACGAAATTACGAAATTAGATAAAATTTTGTACGTAATACGTTATGAAAAGCGATATTGTTTGACGAGTCGTAAGTTTGCCAAAGCGAGCGTTAGCAAATTACGCTCTTTTCATAACTGATTACGTAAATAACTATTTCTATCCTCGACCGAATGATTGTAGAGCTGGTAAAACGTTTTTCCGACAAAAACATGGAGATTTTTAAATCAGATTTCAGTCATTCTTAAATGTTTATAATATAAAGCAGCAAGACTTATAGTCTGAATTCCTTGTTTGTCAAAATTATATTCAAAAATTGACGCCTAAACCAAGTGATATATCCTCACTATTTTCACATTTAGATGAAACAATGTTTCCTAATCGAACGAATACAGAAAATTGCATTATCAATTCCTGTAGTTGTGAAAGATCTTTTAGTGTACTAAGATGAGTAAAAACGTATATTAGAGCAACAACGGGCCAGGATAGGTTATCAAATTTAGGTATAATTAATATTAATTTTCAGTTAGATGAAATTTCTGCGGAAACAATTAAATATCGTTTTGCGCAAATTGGTAATAGGCGAAATGAACTTTTACTACCAAAAAATTTAAATTAATAAAGTGAGTTCGAAAAATTTCGTTATCAAAAGGGCGATATTAGATCTTATTTTACTATTACTACTTTTTTGAGCCACTTTATTATAAATGAATATTGTATCATTCTGAAAAATATAAATCTTATTGAATGAATAAGTAGGTACGATTAATTTCTTTTTCTTCTGCTATTTTTTAACTTAACAAACTAATTATTAGTTTATATAGTTATAAATAGATAGTGTAGTAGATAGTAGATTATTATTATCTCAGGAACAGTAGAAACAGTAATAATTTTTAATAAACATAAGTTAGTCTAGTTTTTCGTAATATAGGTACCTATGTTTTAGTATAAATATTTGTGCAATAAAATTTGATATTATTTTTCTGTACGTCTCTTTTATCTATCAAATTTCATTAAAAAATACTTTTTATTTGGACTTACCTAATTTTTTTACACCAAGTCAACCCTTCTGTCTTTTAGGGTAGCAAATTTGTTGGTAATATCTTCGTAAAATGGTTGGTTTTTAATTAACCCTAGTAAGAGTTCTTTTTGAATTGAAATATTCGCCAAAGACGAGAGTCTATCGTGAGATATTGTATTCCTTAGGTATATAATTTCTATAGTCTTCTTGATAAAAATGCTGCTAAAAGTTCCACTACCCTTTAAGTCCTTTTTTGCAAAAATTGTTAAAGCCTTTGTTTCATGTTTAAAAACACACACTTATTGCAAAACAAACACATAAACAACAAACAGTACAAACACCAAAACAAGACATGAGTTTCAATTATTTGAAATCAGTGATAACCGACTATTCGATAATTAGGAACTTCAGATATTTAATAAAATCACAGATATTTTAATACGTCCTTTGTACGACACATATGCTTCAAGACTATATCTGGCATTTAACTGACTAATAATACTAATAAATAAAAATAAGTAGGTTAGCGTCTCTCTCTTTATTGCCCAGACGTGAGGTTTATATAAACAAGTAAACGAAAAGGTTCACGTATCGATTCATTTTTGTCTAGCAATGAATTTATAAAATAAACCAACACCGATTACGTAAGATTGCTGCGCGATATACCAAACATACAACCATACAGTATATCCACAGCTACAGGCGACTGATGAAAAATCTCTTCACTTGTTGAAAACCTACGTACCGCTTCATGCGAGTGACGTCAGTGTTACCATAGCAACCTAGTGAATAGTACAGAGTTCCAAGCATATTTACGTTTAGCTCTGCAATTTGATACTGTGCTGCGAAATACATACCTATATCTATAAGAAATGTTTTGCGTATTGAACGGGGATAGAATTCATTTATAATTTAAACTATTTGGGAATTTAGATAAATGGTAAGAATAATCATTTTTATATACAAAAAAAAAACTAATTCGAGTGAAATATTAGGTGAAGAGGCACTTCACCTACTTCACCTGGCGAGCCGCCACTGCCTTCTTTTAACATTTCTGGTAGTATTCCGTCTTCTCCGGCTGCTTTTTGTTCTTAACGGTCTCTAATGCCTTTTCTATTTAAAACATTTCTATATCTGGGATCTCTTCTGAATTCACGTTTGTAAATTTTCTATCTGCGAATGCGTGTCTTAAATTTGAGTCATATAGCTGTTTATAAAATTCTTCTGTTCTTTCTATAATTTTATTTTGATTAGTGATTAAGTTTCCATTAGCATCTCTTATCGAGGTAATAATATCTCTACCAAGCACCTTTTGCCTTTTCCATTCTTTAGTTTTACCTCCATCGTTTAGTGCTTCCTCTATTTTCCTTTCATGCCATAATTTTAAATCATTTTTAATTGCTTTTCTAATTTCTCTATTAAGTTGTGTAAATCTTGTTGTGTGTCTTGATGGAGTTTGAGCCATTTGCCATCGTTCTTCCATCAGGAGCTCCGAGACTGCTGGGGACTGAGGGCCTTTTCCTTTCTTTTTCTTCATCATTTCATTTCACTGGAGGTTTGTAGCCTAATGCACCACGTGGGCTATACGGCTTGGTACATACATTTTATACCTTCTGTCAGGTTTTTGTACAGCCGCCCCTCTGGGGTCAGACGCTGGCTGTAGCCGCCCATTCTGGGTACAGACGCCACTTTGCCTGTTGGTCCGCGGGAGGTATTTTATTTCCCTCCTTCCCTCCATATCTGGAGGGCATTCCCCTATCCGCCACCTGGGGACGCGCCCTCTAGGGGTTACAGGCCTAATATAATGCAACAATTTAAAAAAAGAAAATCATTTTTATGTTGGTTCGTTCGCAATAAAAATTAAAATAACATTTTTTTAAGTTTATGAAAAGATTATGTATTGATATTTAGAAAATAAACATTTCAACTACCTGATAGGTACCTACAGTTGCTCAGTAACAGGATATAGTTTTTAATAATTAATACACAAATACACTCGGTCACGTATACATATAAAATGGCTGAAATAACAGTGAACGCTAACTAGGTGAAAGGTGGTAATCAAAAGAGTAGAGATAATTTATCATTAATATGCTTGCTCTATGGTATAACCACGGAATATATATTTATGTGAAATTGTTCTATGTTGGGTGTTGGGAAGGAAGACTAAATGATAATAAATAATAACAAATGTATCAGCGTTTTTGCGATTAATGATTGGATTTTATGGTTATTAAGGGGTTATGTCGGTAAAAGTAAGAACTAAAACATATCCTAATTAATTCAATTTCATTTTTATTTAAAACAATCACATTAATTCAAACAAAAACAAGCCGAGTCATCAAAAAACAGTTTTTTTGTGAAAGGAAATTAATATTAATGCAAATTTTCAAAATTTTGCATCACAGATATCTAATATCTACATATACAGGATGTTTCAAAAATGGCGGATAAACTCTCTGGCACGTTGTTTCGGGATATTCCCTAAGTACGAGAAAAATAATTAAAAAATTCTTCAGGCAATATTTTTGAAAATATAGCGGTTTAAAGATTAATAAATCTGACAACGTTGTTTAATAAGCAAAAGTAGTAAACTGGTGTTTAGCATGTGTTTCCGCAGATATAATTTTTTACTCAAATTAAATTTGATATTAAGTACTTAAAAAAATCAAATGCTTTGTTGCCAAATAACATTTTTAGCGCTCTGAACACATTTTAAAAACTATTGATTTTAACATTTCTTGAAATTTTTGTAGTAAAAATTGTTGAAAATGTAATTTTATGCGTAATTTACTTGAAATAATTAATTGATCCGGTTGTAATTTTAAATATTAGCGTATTAAGATCCAAATTTTGGACCTCCCTATTTTCAAAAAAGTAAGAGAAAGAATTTTTTTATTATTTTTCTCGTACTCAGCGTGCCAGAGAGTTTATCCGCCATTTTTGAAACACCCTGTATATGTACGTCTTTATGATATATATTTTTGTTTTTCTATTTTTAGCGTAAACATTGGTTATCAATTAATTTGAAAATCATACTTTTTCAAATATTTAGACGCCCAGTTCTTTCCCTAGTGTTTTGGGCCGGCAAATTTCTTTACCACTAGTTTTAATCCTGTTGTTTAATTTTATATTTTACAATAGGTGTTACTAGTACTAGGAATTTATGGATTGGTAATAATAATAATAATAAGTACCTAATAAGCTGTAGAAATGTTTAAATCTTATTTACATTTCTTGGTTGACATCAATTAATTTTGATTTTTGTGGAGTATCGTTTTATATCGTCTTTATATTGTATTAATTATTATTATTATCATTAACTATTTTTAAATACACTTTGAAAAATGATAAAAATACAGTGCAACAGTAAACATTTTAAATTGACGAAATTTGTCATTTTTTTTAAATTAGATTTACATGAGAGTTTTATATTTTTTAAATTGTGTTCAGGGACGGATAAACTAAAATATTTGTGAGGTATATTAAACTGAGTAATAAAATTACGATCATTTGATTAGCAGTATTTACAAATCTAATTTTTTAGTATTTTTGCTCCAAGCACAAAGAAAAATTCCCACTGATTTTTGCAATTAAGAAAATGTTACTAATTAACGTGATTTCGTATAAAAGGTATATGCATATTTCATATAATGCAACCTTCTAAAATTTGTATGCTGCCAGAAGCAGAAAAATATGACGATTCCAGAAATGTGAAACAAATCATAAGTTGCCAATTAAAAAAGTAAAGTTGCATGCTCCTTTACTTACACGTGATGACGTAACACAAATTCAAGGCCACAGATATATGGAGTACTTACCATCTAACAACTTTTGTGAAAAATATTTTTTCTAAAAGTCGACAATAAAAGAGTTACAGTGATACTGCTGGAGGTGGTCGTGTCTCAGTTGGTTCAGCACACGGTCCTTGGGTTCAGCATGCGTCTGACCACTGCGATGGCCCGGGTTCGATTCCCAGAGCCACGTATACGCTGAAAACACCCGGCCGCTTCCCTCGGAAGGCAATGGCAAACAACCGAGGTGTATTCTGCCTAGTAAGTCCTCCCTGGAGTAGAAGTGCAAGCACTTTCGTGGTTCGGAGCCCACGTAAAGCTGTAGGTCCCCTATGTCTGTAGGCTACTTGACACGCACGCCACAGGCATATGGAGAGAGGATCGGCAACGCTCTGTAAAGGGCATGCCACTTCAAGAAGAAGTGATATTGCGTTACCTTTTCCTCACCCTATATGTGCATTTAATTCAAAAAATATACTGAGGAATTACAGTCATAAAGTACTTACATACCTATCTTTACAATAGGACTCATCTTCTGAACTATCCCTGTCCATTTTCTCCCAATCACGTTTGTGTTTTTCAGACTTACTGCTCTCACTATCCCGCTCCTTTTCTTTCCGCTACTTTATCGGACTTTCTTAGTAGTTTCCGTCGATAATGTTCTACTTGTTGCGATACACTCCACCCACTTTTTAACGTCCTTTGTCCCGATTCTAATTCGTCTTGATATTGAATCGCTTTCAGTTCTATTTCACGAAGCTTTGTGCGTCTTTCTTCAATAATATCTCTAAAATATACATACAAACATCGAATTTAGAAATAAAAATGGATGAAGAAAAACAATATATTATGAAGAAACGAACAGTAAACGTGTCGTTATCTAAAACATACAACGAAAAATACTTAAAGAAGATGTTCTACATGTCATGGATGGCTAGGGGTTGGCAAAAAGGGCCTATAGAGGCCTACTTGCTAGACCTAGGTTAGGTCTCCCAACAATTACTACTACTACCTACTACTACTCTACATGTCCACCTTCCATTTGTACACAGGCTTCACATCTTCGTCGAAAGGAAGCTCTTATTCTTTCGAATATTCCTGGATTTTGGCGAATAGTTTGGCAGTCATTTTCTATTCGCTGCTGCAGCTCATGTAAATTATTAATGGGCCGTGAATGCTCCAGTGATTTTAAATATCCCCAAATGCAGATGTCAATCGGGTTTAAATTGGGGGATCTAGGTGGCCATGGCACTGGACCTCCTCGTCGTATCCAATTATTGTTGTATGCTGCTTTTAAAAAAATTCTTACGTCGCGATCGCGATGATAGCGAAATGCGGCCGTACATAAAGTGCATCTCTGTATTTGTACAAAAGAGCATTTTCTTTTATTTCAAAAAGATACTGTTACTAATAGAAAATAATCGAAAACTGATAGCACTGCAGCGAGATTAATGACACTTACAGCAAATAAAGGAAAACAAAAAACAACAACGATTTAAATTTGTTTTATTTTTTCCTTGAAAAACACGATAGAAGTTCAGGTATGGTGTTTATTGATTAAAATACAAAATCAACTCAATCTTTAAAACACTTGATTTGCGGACCTATGTTCATTAAGACTTTTTTGTTTCTATTGATGAGTACCATGCGGCCTTCTTTTAAACATCCGTATAATAAAAAACAAAGTATTCTTCAAGAACAAATAATATAATAATAATAATAATAATAATAATAATAATAATAATAAATTTATTTCCCAAAAGAACAAGCATATACATGTGTACATCAGGTACAAATACAAATAAACCAACATAAATATGGACATCATGTGCATGCCTGAGCCCGATTTCGGGCGTATGGGAAACGCATTCGCTTTCTTAGTCAATACATGTTAATTTATATTGCTGACGACTGTAAGGAATTCTTGCAAATTATAACAAGGCATAGTAAGTAACATTTTTTTGAGTTTTGAGGTGAAGTTGTTTAGCGTTGGAGCTTCTGTAATGGGAGATGGAAGTTTTTGAAATAATTTTATGCCACTGTATAGAGGACCATTTTGGCTATGTGTGTATTTAAATTTTGGCAGAACGATGTTTGTTTTATTCCGTGTGTTATAGTGATGTAAATCTTGATGTTTATTTAAGGAGTGCAAGTTCCTGTAAATGTGTTGCGTGACTTTCAAAATGTATAAGTTAGTCATTGTTAAAATCTTGGCCTCAATGAATTTTTGTTTACAAGAGTCACGTTTATTCATATTATACATTATTCTTATGGCCCGCTTTTGAGTTTTAAAGATTATATCAGATTCCGCAGAGTTTCCCCACAATTCAATTCCGTATGACATTTGGCTCTCAAAGTACGCGTGATAGACCACTTTGCAAATGTGCTTATCTACTTGATTTTTGATCTGACTTAATGCATACACAGCTGTGCAGAGTGATTTATTCAAATTGCTAATGTGTGACTTCCAAGATAGCTTATCATCAACATATATTCCCAGGAACTTTGTTACGTTAACATATTTTAATTGTCCCATATCGGTCGCTATATCTAATTCATTAACCGCCGCACCTCTTGGAGTACGAAAAGCAATGCAACATGACTTATCACAATTGAATTTTAGTTTATTACTACAAAACCAATCATATACCTTATTTAAAGTGATTATAGCTTTATTTTTGAGCTCCGAAGGATTGTTAGCTTTGATTATGAGATTGGTATCATCCGCGAACAAAGTGCAGTCACAATTGTCCAAGCTCAAAGGCAGGTCATTTATGTACAGCAAAAACAGGATGGGACCCAGTATACTGCCTTGAGGTACTCCACAGGTAATTTGTTTAGCGTCAGAGGTGTAGCTATTACTTTGACACCGTATTAATACTTTCTGGTACCGGTTTCTTAAATATGATCGAAACCAATCTGCAGCCAATCCACGGACACCGTAAAAGTACAATTTATCGATTAGTATTTGATGGTCTACACAATCAAAAGCCTTTGAGAGATCACAAAAAATACCTAGGGTATGGTAATTATTCTCAAGAGAGGTTACTACGTTATTTATGAAATTTAATGTTGCCATATGAGTGCTTTTATTTTGAGAAAAACCAAATTGAGAGTTATTTAAAATTTTGTTTTTTAATATAAATTTATTTAATCTATTTTTCATAAGTTTTTCTAATATTTTTGAAAGTGTAGAGAGTAAGGAAATTGGTCTGAAGTTTTCGGTTAGCGTTTCAGCACCTTTTTTATATATTGGTATCACAAGAGCAGTTTTTAATTTGTCTGGAAATGTACCAGTTATGAATGACGTGTTGAATATGTCCATGAGAACAAATTTTAAATTTTCAATATTTTGTTTTATTATTTTAATCGGGATTTCGTCCAAACCAGTGGAGCTTTTGTCGGCAAAAGAATTAACTACTTGTTTTATTTCAATTTCTGTGCAAGGTTCCATGAAAAATGAGGAGTTATAGTTAAGTTTAACGTTATTTAGATAATTTATCGGAAAACTTTTTGCTTTGATATTATGTTGCAATTTTTGCGCCACATCTACATAATAGTCATTAAAAGTATTTGCTATTAAATAGGGATCGCTTATTTCTTTAGCGTCGCTGTCTATTAATTTAATTTTGTTTGTTGTTTTAGAATAATTTTTGCCGCATTCGCGTTTTATTATGTTCCAAGTTTCCTTCATAATATTTTTAGAATTTATAATTTTGTTATTCAAATACGTACGTTTAGACAGCGTAATTGTTTTCTGCAATATTTTAATATATTTATTCTTATTATATAATAATATGAAACAATGTATTGGTATGATTCCCCTTTATATTTATTTTAAAAGAAAAACAATCTAGATAATAATATCCCAAACTAGCTCGAATTGTCAAATTCAGTCTTTAAATAACTGTATGATTGCTTTGATAAACCAACATACGTCACTGAATGAATATTACGAATGTACAAACCTATTTAATTAACTGAATCTATTTCAGATAGCATTACCTTCTTTTAATAAAATTGTCTTAATTAAATTTCAACTTTAGTACTTATCTCAAAATTAAATTTATTTAAATGAAACAAATAATCTCAGGGCGTTAAAAAGGTTCGATCAGTTAAATTTTGAAAAAGAATAAAATAACAATTTAAAGCAACTTTCAATATGCAAGTTTTATTACATAACCTAGATTCCTTATCTTATTATCTAACAAAAATAACTTATTTCTACACACTCGCTCACTAACATACCATTTCTTAAAGTTTCTTGAAAAATATTTTGAATGTTCTCCCTTTATTTACCTATTTATGCAATTCAGCTTCAAGTTTATTTACTTCAACCCAATATCCAATTAATTATTATTTTGCATATAACCATTTCGATTGCTTAAATCCAATTAACCATTAACTCGTTTTTATTGTTAGATCATCACATTTTTTTAAATACATTAACGTTTCTACCTTTTTACATCTAAATAAAATCTTCCCTTAACAGAAGATTTACCTCTTATTAGAGTCAATTAAGCATTTCTATCAATTTTTCCAGAGCGTTTTTAATTACGTGTTTTTCGTAAAATAATTTTTTAAAAACTTGTTATTCAATTTTTTTAATCTCCATCTTGGTTAATTAATTTAAAAAAAAACCTTCATTCCTTGACTTCGAAAACAAACATTCTTTCTAACATTAAAGCATATAACAAACGTTACTATGGCTATTATATACAATACAAACTTAACCGTAAATAACAATATTTTTTTAAATTACCTTAAAATCTAGTAACATTACTTTATATTATTTTAAATTCAAATATGACAAGTTCAAACTCGAATAATTTTCTATTTATATGTAGTGAATGTAATAATTCATTCAGCAATCAATCTGAAGCCGTGCAAATGTAGTTGGTGACATACGAAAATGCAGTTTAAATTGATGGTTTGGCATGCTGGGTACGATATCTTCTGCAAAACCATAATTTTTTTCTACATCATCTTCATCACTGTCGTCGACTTCATAATAAAAATGTTTGAAAGCATTGCATACCGACAGTAATGTAACTCTATTAAATCTTTCCATAGTATTTCGAATTGCACGAATCAATTACGAAAATTGCATAAACTGGACCTTTGCGTACTTCAAAATAGGTTATGTTTATGCTTTTCCCGCTAGAACGAAGTACACTAGAGCGTTCGAGTATTTAACTCTGATGGTGTGCGCACCGTGATACACCGCACTGGTTCTGCCTACACCAAAATTAATAACCGAACGCAGCTATAGAATTCGAAAGCAGGTGTATAGCCGGTCACGTAGACACTACTATCTTTTATTCTGCGACACTACTACAGGCGTTAGAAAATCTGTCGCCATTTTGCGTGTTTGTGTTGTATTGTTCAACTAGGTAATTTTTCAATATAGGTATTTACTTTTTACATATTTTGTTTTTAATTACTAGTACCCTTTTATTCAACAGAATACCTACGTCCTTCAGAACTCCCAAATAATCATCCTTACTTTAAGGCTATAAATTTAGTAACTGCTACATACCTACAGACCACAACAACTAAGAACAACAGCTAACGGCAACGAGAAATACGTTTAAAAATTAAATTACCGATTTAGTAAAATTACTTCGCTCAGACTTCCTAAGAGATGGACAAAAATACAAACCATTTAATCCGTAACATTTTACTGTTCATGAAACAAGACGCAATTGAAGACCCTTCGGTACGCGACTCATTAGAAGTCGCACGTGAATGTTTGGAATCGGTTTTCCAAATATATCCCGACTACAAAACAAGCATTGGTGGTCAGAACGCATTAAGTTTAGCGTTAAATGTTAATGCCGAATTTCCAAGCAGACCTAAATCGCCCCCGCCATCATGCTCTAGCTGGGAAATGCCACAAACAATATATCCCGACTATAGAAGAAGCATTGGTGGTCAGAAAGCAATAAGCTTGACGCCAAATGTTAATGCCGAATTTCCACGCAGACCTAAATCGCCCCTGCCATCATGCTCTAGATGGGTGATGCCACAAACCCAATCATCAATAGAATGTTGTTCTAACTGGCAACCCTTACAAATCTCAGCGCCACCGCCTCCCAGAGCACCATCTGTATGATTTACAGTTACTCGTATGGTATACCCAGTTAAAACATATTTATCTATTTTTAGGCAACATCTCTCGAGGACAGCGGTGACAGCGAGGGATATAATATCATGGGTGATGAATTGTGCGCTGCGCAACTATTTGATGAAGCTATAGAGCAATATAGCAGGTAAAGTAAAAGTTTCTTGACAGTTATTGTTTAGGTGGGTTAGCTTTCTCATATGCAACCGATCTATGTACCTATGATGTATGTAGAGTAAAATTTTTCCGAGCAGCAGTTTAAATCTTATTAACTCCAACAGCATATGCCATGAATAATTTTTTCACTTATTATGTGGCATTAAGTCTTTAATTTGGAATGTGAACATATGCGAATCGGTCATGAAATAGACTCTCAATCTACTATGCTACAAACTTCCCGCATGATAGCTTAAAAGAAAAATATTTAACGATATTTCCTCTACAGAGCCATTGAACTGAGCCCTAGCAACGCACAATATTTTCTTAACCGCGCAGTGGCTTATTGTTTTCTGGAAAGCTACAAAATGTGCGTAGATGACTGTCGACAAGCCATTAAACTGGACTCCAATTTTGGAACCGCTTACGGAAGACTTGGGTACATACTTTATTTATAAAATTACATTTTGAGTTTATTATTATTCCTTTACAGGACAGCTTATCGTCATATGAACGATTTCGAAAGTGCGTATGAAGCTTTTATACAAGCAAGCGAATTGGAACCGCACAACGAGGAATACAAATGGCACTTAAGCATAATTATCGATAAACTTAACGAACCCGGTAAATATTTTATTGAATTGTAATATAGAAGGTAAGGTTTAATTGAAATGTTTTTAAGGTACAGCACGACCAAGTCCTCAGAAGAATATCGACTTTAATGCTGCATATGAAGCCCTGTAAGTTGTTTACCTATTTATATGCTGCTTTATATTTTGATAAATGGCAGTTTTCATAGTAATCATAATTCATTATGGAACATTTACATTTATTTTTTTCAGGGAGAGGGAATCTAACCCTGGATTTGAGGTACAAAATCCAAATAATGCAACAGGAGACGATGCTAACTGGAGCTTCAGTGATTCTGATTAGATAAATTAATGATATCTAATTAAAAACAAATTTATGTATTTAAAATTTAACAATCTGTAATACTTTAAACACCAATATGCTTACTTAAAAATGAAAAAAGTTACTGCGAATTTGTTATAAACTCTATTATTTACTTACCAATACAACATAATTAAAATATGATTTGTATAATTTTTCGCCACTCCTCTTAATGAATTGGACAATACTGCCAACTAACCGTTTTTAATAAGTGCATATAATATTGTCATTAAATTTATATCCCGCTTTTAAATAATACGGGTTGTTTCTGGGCAATTTCCATAAAGACAATTTAAAGTGACTCTTCAGTAACTTATTAATTTGATTGAGATCGAAAACCAAATACTGTGCTTTTATAAACAGAAATAAACAAAGACATACTTCAAATTCTTTATTTTCTCTACTAAATTATTAAATTGTAATGGAAATCAAAAGGATGTTAAAAATATACTTACGTAAAGTACCTACCTACCTATATACATTACTGAAACATAAGAATATGTGCTGCAATAATATATGACAAGAAGCTGGCTTACAATTACTTTATACTTAAAATCATAAGGATGTATCACATTAAACATACCTAAATTATATACAAAGATGTCAGGGTGCACAGCTAGTTTTTAACTGATGTATAGTTTTTATAGAATGGAATTGGATAATTTTGGGGAGTACATATGTAAATACATAAAACTCTTTGTGCTTTACACTCGTTTTGTGATCACAAATTTTCTATGATAAACCTTTCAAGTTATGTACTTCGTAATCAAATCGTATCAGTTAATTAAAACAAGTAACTTGAATAACATGTAGTCGCTTAATAAATAAAAAAAAAACAAATAAAACGGGTAACTATATAATTTAAATAGGCTCGAACACTAAAAATACCTTACATAAATATAAGAAACTAGTCGAAAATTATCGAATCAAATGAAAATGTCATAAAAAGCACAGTGATTTACTGCTTTGACAATAAATTTAGATCAAAATTTTGAAAAGTGTATTCTGTAAAAATAATATTCGACGCGATTACATTGTTATAAAAAGTTTCTTTTTAATTCTCATAACTTTTAACAACACCTAAATGCTACCAAAATTTGCTTCCTTTATAATTCCAACACAAGAATTTTTTAACAAAAACGCTTACATAGTAATTACACGAAACTATTACAATATAAAACTACTGGACAAAATTAAATATAGAACTTCTACAAAAATTTTCTGTCGGAATTAATGTTCGGTTAAAAATGGAAAATTTCAGTCTAATAGGTACCCATTTCTCTTTTGCGTACATTAAATTATACAAAATTTCCTTCGTTCTTTAAACGAATTCAAAGTAACCAATTTCAAAAATGTTAGCTGTGTACCCTGTAACCCTAACAAAATGAAGAAAACATAGAAAATTAGGCAACCTATATCTAAGTAGATTAACAAACACTAATTCAAAAAATTTCAATATAATATAAAAACTCTGCTTTATGGGGGATCCTCTTTGTTGTTGAGAAACGTCTCTGTAACAGGAACAAGGAGGCGTTGGAGATCCACGGTATCTATTGGGGCAAGACGGTGACCTTCCAGTATACCGGGAAGGCGGGAAGTTCTAGGAGAAGAAGGGGAATATGAATATTTACTATATTTCGAGTGCGGAGGGGACGTATACTTTCCGGTGGAACTATCGGGGGATATTGAATTTCTGTGACGAAATCTGGAATTGGTAGAGGAATGCCGTTTGATCCTAGGAGGGCTAAGCGGACTCGGGGCCCGAACACTTTTCTTGCGTGATGATGGTGAACGACTTTTCGACCTAAAATTGCAATTTTATAAATATTCTACTATCACTTTCCATATTTCGCAAGAAAAGGTTCTAGCGATTGAAATTATTAAATTCATTAAAATAAAATATATCTAACACCAAGAAACACTTTGATTTCGCTTGTTATAAAACAAAAGATTACAATATTCTGTGGTTTGCATATTTTATTACGCAAATTAATAAGCATTGTGGGACAAGTTCGTTGATATATGTACGTACAAAAACAACTTAATTTATTGAATGTGAACAATGATTATAGGTACGACATTAATAAAAATTTAGCTATACACAACAAAAATTTATTTATAATGTGTCAATCTCTAGAACCTTTATTATGAACTAGTACATATAGTAATATAAGAAATAGTTAATGTATCTACAGTACTATTGTAGCAAGTTTACCTGTGCTTAGATGATGAACTGCAGGGAGAACTTCGTGCATGCTTTTTATTTGTTCTTGTACCTCACCTACTACAACATTTGTGAGAAGCATATTCGAATATTAATTTTTTTCAACTATCACAGCATTATTGAAGTTATTAAATGCACACAAACATTTAGATACAAAGTACTTTTTACTTTACTTCAAATTATTGTATGCGCATTTAATACGAAAAATAAAATGAAGAATTACAGTCGTAAAGTACTTACATATCCTTATAATAGGACTCATCTTCTGAACTATCCCTGTCCATTTTCTCCCAGTCACGCTTGTGTTTTTCAGATTTACTGCTCCCACTATCCCTGTGCTTTTCTTTCCGCTCCTTATCGAACATATCTTAATACATAGTTTCCGTCGACAATGTTCTACTTGTTGCGATACACTCCACCTACGTTTTAACGTCCTTTGTCCCGATTCTAATTCGTCCTGATATTGCATCGCTTTCAGTTCTATTTCACGAAGCTTTGTGCGTCTTTCTTCAGTAACATCTCTAAAATATACACACAAACAACGAATTTACAAATACAAACAGATGAAGAAAAACAAGACAGAGAAAATTGAAAGACAGAGGCTAAATCACAAGTAATATCTATACTCTAAACCTGCTTTACCTTTCTTTATAGCATTTTCAATTTCTATTTTCTCAATCTTTAGTATCTCTTCCTCTTGTATGGTCTGATCATTTCGTTTCTCATGTCTTTCAATTTCTCCTTCTGAACATAGCAATGTATGGAAGTAATTTCTCCAAGCCTCCGTTATATCTTATTCTTTGTTTACTATTTGTCAATTTGTCTCTCTCTATTTTGAATCTGTTTGATTTTTTGTTGTTTATCATCTATTCTTAGGTTTTCAAGTACCCGGTTGATTTGCATGGTAATCCTCTTCCATTTTACTACCACATTCCACCCACCTCTTTAACTAACTGCTTCACTCTGTCTTTTTTCTTTATAATCTGCATATCTTTCATTTCATTCCTTCCTCTTTAGGTATATCTTCCACTTTCGTTTGTTCTGCCAGCTCCACTCTAATTTCCTTGTTCCACCATACTGCCTGTCTTCTATACTTTCTAAATTTAATGACACCACATGTGTCCCTTGCAGCACTTAAACTCTTGTTTTGAATAAGTCCCATGTTTCTTCAATATTTAATACTCCAGTGCTTTTGTTGCTTCTTTCATGGTTTGAGTCTGTGTTTTAGTAGTACCCACTTCTTTATCATCATGCCGTTTTTTTGATTTTGCAAGTTATCAGTAACTTTGATATAAATAAAAAGTGGTCGCTACCAATTTCAGGCCCTCTTCTGACTCTCACATCATGTATTTCCCTTCTATAGTTTCCATTTATAAGAACATAATCTAAGATCAATTTTTTGTTTCTGCTTCTGACAACCCTCGTGTACTTGTGGATTTATTTATGTTCATTATACTAGATCATTTTAGATTTCATTGCCATTTCTTGTTATTTCTGCATGTATTCCTATTACATCACCTATTCCCTCTGCCTGCCAACTCTACCATTCAGATAACCCAGTATAATTAGTATTCCTTTAATACACTCACTTCGTCCTAAAATTTATCCTTTTCAGCTGCTCTATCATCATTATTTGGACCATACAGTATGGTAACTTATACTTTCTCCAGTTCACACTGTAACTTTAATATTCTTTTAGAGAACAATTCCCACAACTTCTTCGTTGTTTATTATGCAACCTACCCCTGCTTGGGCTCTTTCTTCCTATTTGACTCCGCTAGTTATCATCACGTATTCATTATTTGGTTCTTCCGATCTCTGCCCCTTCTTTTTAGTTTTCATTATCACTAAAATATTTATTCCCTGTAGCAAATTTCCAATTAACTTTAATTATCTCTTTTTCTTCCTTTCTCATAGTCCTTGTTATAGCCATGTTTGCTGTCTGATTCACTCCACCCCCCCATGTCCGCCGTTTTTATGCTTAATCGTTCTTTGGTGTTGCTAGTCCTATGCTTCTGTGGTTTGATGTAGGTACTATGTTTTCTGTTATCTTCTTCCATTTTTCCCTGTCTTGTGCCAATTTCTTTATTTCTCTCCATGTGATGTTTATTTTTTCAAAGTCTTTTTCAATATTTCCTTCTATGTTTCCTTTTATCTTCGTGGTTTTCTTTTTCTGCTGATGTTATAGTCTAGAGCTTGTCGCGTTATGTTTTTCTGGGCTTCCTAAGTGTATGGCCTATCCATGCCCATTTGCGGTTTTTTATAGTTGTCTCTATACTTTCT
This sequence comes from Melanotus villosus, assembly GCA_963082815.1. Classification (NCBI taxonomy): domain Eukaryota; kingdom Metazoa; phylum Arthropoda; class Insecta; order Coleoptera; family Elateridae; genus Melanotus; species Melanotus villosus. Next base: position 20,595,790 of record OY720427.1, read on the forward strand.
TCTTCCATTATTCTCCAAAATTATTTCGTTTGAGATTTTTCGGGCCAGTGAATTTTGCATATTTATTCTAAGGCACTTATTTGTGAATGTATGCATTTTTTTTATTTTTCTTTTATTTTCTCCTCCGTAGAGGAGGACACTTTTTACATTCGATTTAAAGAATTTAAGTTTTGCTTTCCTACCAATACTTTCTGTTGTGCATATCTTTCTCAGCATATTAAAGATCTTTTGTGCGTTACTAATTCTGGTCTCTATTTCTATATTCGTGCCACCTTGTCTGCTGACAGTGCTTCCTAATATCATTCTAGTTTGGTTGTACATAAGAGTGTTACTGGCCTCCGGTTTTCACATCTTGCCGTGTCTCCTTTTTTTTGCAGTTTTATTAGGATGCCCTTTCCCCAATCTGATGGAATTTGTTCTTCGTTCCATATTTTTGGGAACAGTATATGCGTAATTTCGGCAGAGGTTTCAATGTTTAACTTTAATTAGCTCTGCCGGTGTGTTGTGTATTCCAGCTGCCTTTTTGTTTTTTTGGGCCATAATTGCTTTCCTTATTTCTTCTTTACTGAATTCTGCCAGGCTTAAGTTTACTTAGGTAACGGGATGCGTCAGCACACGTGTGGGATCATGTGCGTTATCCACCGAAAAGCGAACGTTCTGGAATGAAGTTCTGGAAGGACGAAGCTGGGATATATAAGGCGCGACCAAACGAACACGGGGGGTCTAATCCAGTCTACATAAACGGCCGCGAATATGTGCGTCGGTAAAGTTAATATAAATATACGTGAATAGTTATAAATAAACAAACTGTACAAATAAATTAAATAGTGTTACGGGTTAATATTAGTGTTTTGTATTAGAATTAATATTAGTGTTGTATTTTAGTGTTAAGTTGTTATTTCGTGTTTCTTCGTTGCTTAATAATTTCAATATTTGTTAATAGATAATTCACACAATGAACCGAAGTTTTAAATAAACGTTTTAAAACCGTTACAATTGGCGTCGGGTGTGGAGTGTTCGGTGTGAATTAAATAAGACAGTTGAACTGCTTAAAAATTTAGTGCTTTAAAACAAGTGAAATGGCGACGAAATCGCTTTGAGAGTTGAAAATGGCCAACTTGAGAAGAGAGTTGGGAGAAAGGGAATTGGATACGGCAGGTACAAAAAAGGAATTGCAAGCACGACTGACAGAAGCTTTATTACAAGATGTCCAAGATCCAGAAACTTTTACTTTCGAAATACCAGGCAGCGGAATTGATTTTAAAGTACTACTAAACAAAATCGACGAAAGTTCTGGAACATTAACACAAGATTTACTGGAAAAGGTAGTAGAAAGTTCTGGAACATTAAAGCAAGAATTGCTCGAAAACTCTGGTATGTTGAAACAAGAATTACTGGAAAAGGTAGTAAAAAGTTCTGGAACATTAAAACAAGAATTACTGGAAAATTCTAGAACCCTAGAAGAAAAGGTACTTGAAAACTCTAGTGTGTTAAAACAGGAATTACTGAAAAATTCTAGAACCCTAGAAGAAAAAGTAGTTGAAAATTGTAGATCACTAGAAGAAAAAGTAATGGGAAGTTCTGGAATATTAAGGCAAGAAATGCTAGAAAATTGTGGAACGTTGAAACAAGAATTATTAGAAAAACTTCTAGAAAATTCTAGATTCTTAGAAGACAAAGTGCTGGAAAATTCCAGAACATTAGAGAATAAAATCGTAAAAATGGTAGAAGAAAGAATGGCTCAAATGGATCTAGCAACGACTGCTGAGGAAGATAATACTACGAGACCATTACAAGAAAGGATGAATCAAATATTATCACCCTTAGCAACCACACAGCCTACTGAAATCAGACCGGAGATTAAAGAAGGGTCTGCCACCGGAATGAGAATCAAACCACCAACGTTTGATGGAAAGACACCATCATCCACCTATCACAAACAATTTGAAGCAGCTGCCAGGGCCAATGGTTGGATTGACCATGAAAAGGCTGTATCATTAATCGTTGCTTTGCGCGGAGACGCCTTGAACGTCCTTCAAGCGATTCCAACAAGCCAACACAATGACTACCGACTATTAGTTTCCCGGTTGGAAATGAGATATGGGGATGCACATCTTCAACAGGTGTACCACGCACAAGTGAAGAATCGTATTTAGAAGAGTGGAGAGAATCTTCAAGAGTACGAAGCCGACATCGCACGATTGGTTCGACTAGCCTACCCTATGGCTCCCGACTCCTTCTGGGAACAGCTAGTAGTATAAACGTTCCTAGATGGTTTAAGGGATCGAGAAATGCAACAGTCATTGAGGTTAGCGCGGCCAAGAACAATAGATGATGCACTCGCCCACGCTTTAGAATTTGAAGCGGCGAAACAAGCGTCACAAGGACACGGGCGTGTCCGCATGATGGCCGATGAACCTGAAGGCTCCCAAGATCGATTAGAAGAGTTTATACTGAAGATTATTCGGAAAGGAAGGCGTCGAAATAAGAATGTACATGGAAAACTAAAAGATGTTGACAAGAAGGGGCGAACGTTGACCTCGAGAGGAAATGCCCCGAGGATCACCATCCACGCCGTATCGTCAAAGAACCGAAATGCCAGTCTGTTAGTTGATGGGAACATTACTGGCCAAATTGTTCCGCTACTCATTGATACTGTGGCAACAAAATCCATCATACGCCCAGACGTTTTGCAAGAATCAGTGAAGCTGTCATCCACAAATACCCAGCTTCGGACTGCGATAGGTGATGTGATAACGACGCATGGTATAGCGAAGATGACCATCGGTATTGGAAGCGAGAAGCTTGTACATGAAGTATTAGTGGCTGACATCACCGACGAATTCATCCTGGGAATGGACCTTTTGAGAAGATTGGGGTTTCGCTGGATTTGAAGGAAGGGGTTTTAAAAATCGGCAACAAAGAACTTCCTCTACATCCGATGGACGATCATGTAGTACGAGTCCTGTTAACTGAAGACGTGACGGTGCCTGCTAGAAGTGAACGAATTGTCAAGGCACGTCTGGATGGAGATCTTCGGGTGGGATGTGTACGAATGATGGAACCTATTTGTGATAAGAAAGTCTACAGCGGTGTACTGGTAGGAAAAGCGCAGGTCAAGGTCGGAGAAACAGTACCGGTGAGGATTATGAACGTCAATATGGAGCCGGTGACGCTGAAGAGGAGCACCCTTGTGGGACAGTGTGTGCCAGTATTCCAAATAGCCCAGTGCATGGATGAATCCCAAAGACCAGCTTCCAAACAACATACTGGTGGACGTGTTAACATGATAACCAATTCATTTGAAGATCTCAATGAAACAGAATTGAAAAAGGTGCGAAGCTTGATTAACCAATACCAAGACGTCTTTGCCCTTGATGACTTCCATTGGCGAAGCGTGAGGAAGATGAAAAGATTATTTCCGACATGGAGAAACGGGAGATCATTGAACCATTGAACCATCGAACAGTCCATGGGCATCACCAGTGGTTCTGGTTGGCAAGAAAGATGGATCGACGCGTTTCTGTGTGGACTACCGGCAGCTTAATGAAGTCACCAAGAAAGACAGCTATCCCTTACCGCGCATTGATGACACATTGGACACGTTATCGGGTTCCCGGTGGTTTTCGACACTGGACTTGAAGAGTGGTTATTGGCAAGTGGAAATGGAACCTGAGGACCGACAGAAGACTGCGTTCACCATCGGTTCGGGATTATGGCAGTTCACAGTTATGCCCTTTGGCCTATGCAATGCTCCGGCCACCTTCGAACGCCTGATGGAGACCATTTTGAAGGGATTATCCTGGAAAATCTGCCTGGTATATCTGGACGACGTGATTGTTGTTGGCAAGTCATTTGAAGAACACCTGACAAATCTAAAAGAAGTGTTCCAAAGACTTCGTGGGGCCAATTTGAAATTGAGTCCAAAAAAGTGCCACATATTTAGAAAAGAAGTTAACTATCTTGGACATGTTGTATCACGAAATGGAGTAGCAGCCGACCCTGATAAAATCCGAGCGGTGCAAGAATGGCCAACACCAAGGAATAAACACCAAGTGCGAAGTTTCCTTGGATTATGCACCTACTACAGACGTTTTGTTCCGGGATTCGCCAATATAGCGAAACCGCTGACAAGGCTGACGAAAGATGGGCGCGAATACATCTGGAGCGAAGACTGTGAGACAGCTTTTTAACAACTGAAACGTGCTCTAGTGACAGCACCGATATTAAACTACCCACGGATGGATGGAAAGTTTATACTCGATACGGATGCGAGTAATCTAGCCATTGGAAGTGTTCTTTCCCAAATACAAGATGGACATGGAAAGGTTATCGGCTATTTTAGCAAGGTCTTATCGAAAGCCGAGAGAAATTATTGCGTAACCAGAAAAGAGTTGCTGGCTGTCGTCAAGTCCGTAGAACATTTCTACAAATACTTGTACCGACGGAAGTTTTTGCTGAGGACAGACCATGCCGCGTTAAACTGGCTTCTGCAGTTCCGTAATCTGGACAAGTCGCAAGGGTACGACTTTGACACGGAACATCATGCGGGCACTAGTCATCGAAATGCCGATGCCCTTTCAAGAAGGCCATGTCCAGCAGACTGTCCTCACTGCTCACGACTAGAACAAAAGATTTGCCATGAATCCAGGACCACCATTATCAGCGACCAATGGTTGCCGAAAGAGTTGCAACGAGAGCAAGAGGAAGATACCGAGCTGAAAATGGTACTTGAATGGAAACGGAAGGGTGAAAGATCAAGCTGGCAGGGAATCAGCCCTTCTAATAGAACCCTGAAGGCGTATTGGACCCAGTGGGACTCTTTGAAGATACAAAACGAACTTCTGAAGCGAGAACTGGAAAATGAAGATGGAATGGCTGTCACGCTTCAGCTCGTAGTGCCGAGAAGCCGAGTGCCAGAAGTGCTTAGACATCTTCACGATGGCACCTCAGGAGGACATTATGGTGTGACAAAGGCTCTCGAGAAAGTTAGAGAAAGATTCTATTGGATTAACTGCAACGAAGACGTTAAGGAATGGTGTCGCAAGTGTGAGCTGTGTGCCGCAGGTAATGGGCCGCTAGGAAAAAGAAGGGCACCCATGAGACAATACAACGCGAGGAATCCCTTAGAGAGAGTGGCCATAGACATTGCTGGACCGTTTCCCGAGACTGATACGGGAAATAAGTATATCCTGGTAGCAATGGATTATTTCACCAAATGGACGGAAGCATATGCACTACCAAATCAGGAAGCCGCGACGGTCGCCGAAGTGCTAGTTAAGGAGTTCTTCAGCCGCTTTGGGATACCCTTGGAACTACATTCTGATCAAGGCCGTAATTTTGAATCTGCACTCTTCGGAAATGTTTGCCGATTATTGGGTATCCGTAAGACCCGAATTACCCCGTTACATCCGCAATCTGATGGAATGGTGGAGCGAATGAACCGGACCATGGGCAAATATTTAGCCAAAGTTGTATCTGACCATCAACGAGATTGGGATCAATATTTGCACCTATTCTTAATGGCTAATCGCGCAGCAGTCCACGAAACCACTGGTCAAACACCGGCCTGTATGATGTTTGGACGCGAACTGCGACTACCCTGCGACCTCGAATTTGGATGTCCGCCCGCGGAGCAAGAAGTAGCGGGAGATGATTATGTCAGTAAGTTCAGCCTGGAGATTTGATTTGGCTGTACAACCCGCAGAGGCGTCGTGGTTTATCACCGAAGTTACAACGGAATTGGGAAGGTCCGTATCAAGTGAAGAAACGAATAAACGACGTGATCTATCTTATTCAGAAACTACCCAAATGAAAACCAAAGGTGGTACATTCGAATCGCTTGGCACCATACGAGGGGAGTAACGAGAGAATCCCACATGTTGAAGACCAGGTCAGAAGAATGGAGCCTGTAGGAAGCCGACCGACTTTTGTAGAATTTATGTCGGCGTTTTCCGGAACAGGGAAAGCACGATTTGGAGTGACGACTGAAGTGCAGCAAGATCTCTTCTAGGTTCCCACTGACTATTCGATAGCTCACTGCGTTTCCAAAGACCCTCGTTTGGGAAGGGGAATTGCGGTTGTATTTAAGAAGAAGCTTGGGCGACTAGACGAGCTCCAAAGACAGAACCCCACGGTCGGCAAAACCTTACATCTGGGATCAACAACGCTTCGTTTATTATTTAGTTACGAAACAGTTCCATTACCAGAAACCGGATTATGGAGACCTCTGGAATTCTCTATGAGATTTGAAGAAGGACCTGTTCGCCAAGGGCATTAAAAAGTTGGCAGTCCCTAAACTCGGCTGTGGACTGGATCAACTAGATTGGCGGATCGTACGAAACATGCTAGAAGTTGTCTTCAAGAACTCCGGTATGGCTATCCTGGTCTGCAGTTTTGATTTGAAAAGCACATCTAAACCGAAGAGGAGAACAATACCGATACCGTCATGACCCTTTCTTCACGAATCAAGGACCAAAATCTGTTCTGGAACAGAACAGACTTGAAGAAGGGGGCAGTGTAACGAGATGCGTAAGCACACGTGTGGGATCATGTGCGTCATCCACCGAAAAGCTTCCAGAACGGTCGACAGTTACTTATTTTCGCGCGACTACGGGAACGTTCTGGAAGGACGAAGCTGGGATATATAAGGCGCGACCAAACGAACACGGGGCGTCTAATCCAGTCTACATAAACGGTCGCGTATATGTCCGTCGGTAAAGTTAATATAAATATACGTGAATAGTTATAAATAAACAAACTGACCAAACTGTTCAAATAAATTAAATAGTGTGACGGGTTAATATTAGTGTTTTGTATTAGAATTAATCAGAGATGGGTAAAATGCATTCTAAAATCTATTTAAAATAGAAAATACAAAATGGTTTCTATATATGTATTTAAAATACAAAATACAAAATAGTTTTTTCGATTGTATGTAAAATGCAAAATGGAAAATAGGTATTTCAAATGAAACAACAAAATAGAAAATACAATTTTTATTTAAATAATTTACAATTTGCTTTTAACAACAATTTTTCGAAATTGTGATCGCTTAATTTCCCTCTCTTGAGTCTCATGACCGTACCACCATACGAAAATAATCTTTCCACTGGTCCTGATGACGGTAAAGGAGTATTATATTTAATGAATACTTCTTTAACATATTTAATTCGGTACTACGGTCTTGCAAATACTGTAATACTTGAAGCTCTACAGTATTTGTCGTCGAAATTTCACCATTACCATCGTCCTCGTCATCAAATAAAAATATTCATCAATATTCTTATTTTCTACAGCAACATCTTTGTTTACAAAAATTGAAATTTCTATTTCTTTTATTAATAACTGTTTAATATAATTTCGCTTTTCCTTTACTGCCCATTTTAGCTTAAAATATGGGTGCGTAACCGATTGCTACTTACCAAACTGAGCAAATTTCACTACAAGAAACTGATTGTTCTTTACACAGTCTATCACAAAAGGAACCTGCTATCAAGCCAATAGTGACCAAAGAACTAATCACCCGACCATATAAAACAGACAGGAACAAAGCTAAACTTAGCATGTAAAAGTGGTGGTTATTACAAAAATATAGGAAATTCCCATCCACTTGTACCGTTTATGTAGGTATTAGAAAGTTCCCACCCTTACCCCTTGCTGTTCTTACTTAAAAGTAAAACTTATTTGTTTAGGAGCTTTGTTTGTTGTTGCAGAGGATTATATATTCAGTAGAAAGAAATCTTCTTTAAGCCTTTTTAAAAACGAAATCTTGTTCTATGAATCAGAAAACTGAACTTCCTTCTTAAAATAAATTTGAGGAAAAGACACCTAAACCAATATCTGCAATGTATTTTAAATAGGAAATGTTCTTAAAAATCCATTTTAAATGAAAAATGGAAAATACATTTTTAAAACGTATTTAAAATGTAAAATACAAAATGCCATTTTCCATTTTAAATAGCTATTTTAAATAGAATTATTCAAAATAGTTACCCATCTCTGGAATTAATATTAGTGTTGTGTTTTAGTGTTAAGTTGTTATTTCGTGTTTCTTCGTTGTTTAATAATTTTAATATTTGTTAATAGATAATTCACACAACGAACCGAAGTTTTAAATAAACGTTTTAAAACAGTTACAGTTGTATGTTTTGTCCTTCGATTTGCTGTGTTTGTTCTATAGTGCTGTACCTACTCTTTGTACATTTCTGTGAAGTATTCTGTCCATCTGTTTTTTATTTCTTCTTCGGCTGAGCATATTTTTCCTGTTTTCTCTCTTATTTTTGTTTTTGATAAATTTTTCTTAATGTAATCTTTCTCGCTATTTCATAAAGTTTATGTGTGTCGTGTCTTCTTGCTGCTTCTTCTGCTTGTTGTTCTACAAATAGTTGTTTGTCTTTCCTCGCACTTTTTTTAACCTCTTTGTTCTTCTGTTGGTACTCTTCTTCTAGCCTTTTTCTATGTGCATCGTGAGTAGTGTTGATTATTTCTAATTTCAGAGTCTTTCTCTCGTTGATTCTTTTAATAGTGTCTTGAGAGAGCCATGTTTTGTCTCTATTTCTTTCGGGATTAAAATATCAGCTGCTGCTGTCGTAACGGCCTTGTTATATTTCTGCCACTTCTTCTACACTTCCTGTGGTCAAGTCCTCTATTCCGCCAATTCCTTTATCAACTTGTTTTTGGCGGATTTCTTTGTTTTCTGTTAGTTGTTCTGTGTTGTATCTTCTCATTTTTTTCTTGTTAGTGTTGTTTTTTCAGACTTAACTTAATTTGTGCTCTAACAAGGTTGTGATCAGATCCTACGTTAGCTCCTTTCATAGCTCTTACATCTTTAAGGGAGTTTCTCCATTGCTGTTCAATAATTATGTGATCGATTTGGTTTCTTATATTTCCTGCTGGTGCTGTCCATGTTGTTTTGTGTCTTTTATTTTACCTATGTTCTTTTTTCCTTGTCCTGCCTTGGTCGTCATCTGTAGTATCATGTTCAGTGACTAGGTACTCGTTTTTCGATGTTTTTCCTAACTTTCCTGTTTCCCCATTCCAATTCCAGGTTTGTCCATCTAATACCACTTTTCTGTATTGCACTGTTATTTTCTTATCCTTTTGTTTTCTTTTTTTGCGTAATCACTTATAGTTTTCTGCACCTGTCTTTCTTTTTCTGTTAAATCGTTGTTAATGTAGATTGTTTTTCCTTTTAATTTGTTCTTATTTTTGATTACTGTTTGTTTGTCTTCCTCATTTTTCGAAATTAACGATGGTCATATCTTTACCTTTTCCTTGATTTACTTTGGTTTCAGTCACTCCCATTTCTTCTAGTAAGAAATGTTCTACTTCCTCTTTTATTTCACCTTGATTGAATTCTTTTCCCATTATTATATTTTCTTCCTCTTATTTCTTTCCATTATTTCAATTCTGTTTGTTAATATTTGTACTTTAACTGTGAGTTGTTGATTTTCATTCTGCATCGTGGTTATTTGGCTAAGATATGATTGTTGAACATTTTTTAACTCCTTTATCTCTTCCATCATCTCCTGTGTTTACTCTTTTGGTCCTTAGGCAGTTCTTTTATTTCATTAATTATTCCCCTCATCAATTCTAACATTGTTTCCTTTCCTCCTACCTTTTTCCCTGGTGATCTAATTTTCGTTAGTGATTTAGACTTCTTTATGTTTTTGATCAGTTGAATCTCTCATGCTCTCATGTTCCCGTTCCTCTCCACTACTGTTTTTTGCTTTATTCATTGTTGCGATCTCGCTGCCTTCTAAGGATAAATAATAAGCAATAAGTAATAATAATCTTTATTTACCTGGAATCTGTGCAGTCGCTAGAGTCTTGATTTTCATTTCTATTGTTTTGACTATTATCGGCACTACTCTCCAATAAATCCCATTTGTTGGTTGTCATTGCTTGTGCTTCAACTTGTTCAGGATCCAGCGTTTCCCATTTTGACAAAATAAACCCAGACAGCTGACTAGGGGCACTCTGCTTGTCGTCTTCTTTTTTGCCGTCTTCTTGTATTTCAAATCCTGAATTGTCAAAAATAAGTAAATAAATAGCACAAAGGCTGATAATTTTACCATTTATATCGATATCTGCAGCAGGTGATGGACTTTTTAATTTTTGTTTCAAGGCCCCTTTTAGTAGCGTTAGGAGAAGCATGCCGGCTTTTCCACGGGACGTAAGCTTTTCCGAAGTTCTCCGGGATGCTTCAACGTTTTTAATGTTTTTAAGTTTTCTTTAAAGAAATAAATCGTATAACTAGCACACGAGAGCTGCCGGGACAATAAGAAAGTGGCAGTGATTGCAATAATTATAATAAGGCCGATGAATAAATGAACTAAAAAGTGGGTTTAGTGTGTAAACAAGGATGGCGGATACAAGACGACAAAGCAGGGCCCAAACAGAGTAAAGCTAAGTTACATTGTAGAATTTAATAATAGATAGCCTAGCATAGATCGAATAATAACAACTGCCCGTCTTATTAATGCATCCAAATTAAACGTATAGTAGTCTATCCATTGTCACTGTGCGTAATCTTCTTAAAACTTAAAAATATTTCACACTTAACAAGAAATTTAACTTGTAACATTAAGCTGAACTGGTAGAAATACCTACGGTACAGAGCGGTTAAGCGGATTATATTAGTTTTACATGGCTTAGCTTGACTAGTAATATTACGCACAGTGAAAATGTATAGATCATACACAGTAGTAGCTTCGGCCCGCCATGCAAACTGACGCCTACATAGAAGATTTGGAAATGGAAGGATTCAGGGGGGAAAACCGCACTGAAACAAGATCTAGAGCCATCGACTATACCACAACAAACCTGGGAAGATTCGGCAAGAAACAAAATTATAATAAAGAAGGAAATAAACCGCATAATATGGCTCAAGAGAAGAATCAGACAACGAGGGAACAGAAGTCAGTAGCGTAATCAGACCTGACTTTTGGGGGGGGGGGGCACTCACGAAAATATATGCGGACCCCCCGAGCACCGGGGGGTCAGGGGGGTGGTTCAAGGTCAAGCGTTCTAGTGAAAAGTTAGAAAATATTTTCTCCGAAAAATAGGTTTCATCAAGAAAACTTTCTTAAAAAAACATAAAAAAGAAATATTTGTCTCTAGAACTTTAGTATCCTAAAAAAACACTGTAACTAGTCGAGCTCGACACTGAAGCTTGACGCCAGCCGGCGCCCATCTGATGGGTTCTGCTTCCGCTATTGCCGAGTTCCGCGGGCCGTATACGAAGGGATATTAGGTGGCCAATAGGTTTACTGCACGCTAATACAAAATATTATTTAGATACATATTTAAGGTTGGTGAGTTGACATTGTGGATTTTATTTATTACGCACTTGTCTAGTTAATTTTTAATTTATTTATTGGAAACTAAGGGGGGGCACGTGCCCCCAATGCCCCCCCCCCGTAGTTACGCCACTGATAGAAGTAGAGGAAGAAGATGTAAACATCGAAGAATAATGTAGAAGAACGGCGGAGGAACATATAATATAATAACAATTCCAATAAAAATAAGGAAACAAGGAATACGTATACCTGTGAAGTACAATTGAAAATAAAAATTATAATAACGATAATGATTAGACTAGGCTGGCATAAAGTAACAATAGGGCATGCATGTCTGCGCTAAGGCGTTTCATATCATAGACCTAGGAAATTAGCGGTAATACCAGAAATAATGTTGGTATACGTATGATGATAAAACAAGTTTAACCACCTCGGTCATATTATATATATTCAACTCCCATTGAATATGTGATCTACTAACTACCTTGCACTGAAGAAGCGGTGTACTGCGGCAGGCGTCACAGGCATGTTAACGTTATACAGAGCTCCCAATCCCCACCTATCATAACAAATCCCTTCACACCCTATTGGCATGGGGTGGGCCTGGCGTAATCCAGGATTGATCTACAGGGATCTGCTCCATGTCAATTGAGAATGATGATGATGAAGTCCCCTTTTAGTAATGTAACATCATCCATCGGTACATCTTCGTCAGTTTCTATCTGATCTTGTAACGGATTACCATCCCAATTTTGTTCGATAACTATGTTTTCGATTTTATGTTCCTAAAATATTATGTTAAATCTCAACTGTAACTTTAATATCATTCAACTTACTTCAACTTCTAAGCCTAAGAAACTGTTATGTAATTTATTCATGAAGTCCTTCGGATATATGGAGTATTCCCACACTTTTAAGGGGAAGCTAGTCGTTCAAAACGGGAGGCTTCTTGATATCCAAAAAATATTGTTTTATAATAAACTAGCAATACCCCGAAAATAAATTTACCTCGGTTCTTAATAAGGAAATTAGCGCAAAACATAATTTAGACCATTTAGAATTAATATTTATAAATTAAAATTTATCAGCCTCTTCCTATTGTTGGTGTCCATGCGGTAACACATTTTCGCTAGAATTGAATGAATTTGAAGCTAAAAAACAATGATTTTATATTTCAATCAAGTCAGTTTAAATTATTTAACATACAAAAATTGAGTTTTGTAAACTTCCAATTAATGGAATATTTTCAAACTTCATTAGCACATGCAATTCGTTACGCTGCATAAGATAATACCAAGATCAGCCAAAAATATCCAGACACTTTGGAGAAATTGTGTTTTGCTTTATAATTTTTTTATGCAGTCATTCTGTGTAATGTTGTGTGAGATAGGCATAAAGAGAGAGAAAACCCTTAGTATGGCCAGTCTAGTACTATAACATTACTAGACTGTGGTATGGCAAGCTCAGTGTACCTGTAACACAGAATATTCGGTGCCTGTAATCTGCATTGTGCCTAATCCTGCTCGTAAACATTTGAACTGTCAATCACCCTAAAATATTGTAAAAAGCCTTTTAACTAAATTTCTCTTATGTACTAATATGGTTGATGTAAGTACACGTGGAAATGTTCCTGTTATGTAAAACATTGTTTTATAATATAGTAAATATTTCCTTAAAAGAAATTTAGTTTTATTCTTAATGAGAAAATTGGTTTAAGACATATTTTAGGTTTTTATCTTATGCTTATATCTAATTTGAAGCTAAAGAACAATGTTTTTGTATCTCAATCAAGTCAGTTTAAATTACTTAACACATAAAAATTGAATTTTAGAAGATTCTAGAAATTTGTAAAAAGATGTTAGCAGATACAGCATGTTTATGCCTTACAAGATAATATAAAGGCTGATCCAAAATACCCACGCACTTTCGAGAAATTGTGTTTTGATTTATAAAAACTATTTATCTTCGTTCTGTATCAAAGTGTGAGATGGGTATAGAGAGAGAAAAAAGAATGCAGCGGGAACTTACCTATTCCCCGTAACTAAATGCGCTTGTAAATATCTAGCCATTTTATACCATAAAATTAAAATTTTCAATAAATTCCTTTTTCCTTTTAGATGAGTTGGCAAATATAGTAATATAGGTACTTAAATTATATGTCAATAAAATTAAGAATCTTTCTCTAAAAATTTACAACGTTACGTTAATAAAAATATAATGTTACATTTATACATTAATAATAATATATTTGTTTAATCTCGAAAGTACAAATTTTTCCTTGAAACACATTCTGAGCAGCACAAGTTGTAGTCTCAGTCGAATTAATAATAATTAAGATATTTAACGTAATGTTATTCTTAGTTGAAAATGTAGATATAGTGTCTATTTTTATTAATACAATTTGGGGGGAATCTATAAATTTTATTAACTGGATATAGTCTCAAAATTGGGGATGTAGAATTAATTATAACTACATATGCAGGGTGTATCAGAAATAAGTACACTACATTTTTTCAGTGGTGGAACTCGTCAAGAACTACAACATTTCTTATTATTTTTTTTTAAATCTCACATTTATTTTGCATTTTTACCTCCACTTACGAGGGGCGTTCAAAGTGTATTGCAATTCGGGTATTGAAACATCTAATAGCAATTAAATTCATTTATTATTTCTCAATGTAGTCCCCCCTAAGTTCAATACATTTGCCCCACTTCTCCTTCAGCGACGCAATCCGGAAAAAAAAGTTTCCTCTTGTCCTGCAAACCACGCTTCCGTCTCCTCTTTATGACTTTCGTCGTCCGAAAACCGGCGCCCCGAAGATATTTCTTGAGGTTTCGGAATAAGTAAAAGTCGCTAGGAGCCAGGTCCGGCTGTAACGTGGATGGTTAAGTTGTTCGAACCCGCAGTCCTTCAGGACAGCCTGTGCAACTCTGGCCTTGTGGACTGGAGCATTGTCATGCAGTAGGAAAATCCCCTTGGACAGTGTTGCACGTCTCTTTTCTTTCATTACCTACGCTGCGCAATTTTTCCAAAAGTTGTGCATACTATTCTGCATTAACTGTAGTTTTGTGTGGCATATAATCAATTAAAGCAGCCCTTGGCAATCCCAAAAAAACATACGCCATGATCTTCCCAGCAGAGGCCTGTGTCTTGAATTTTTTCGGAGCTGGAGATTCCGCATGCTTCCATTGCATCGACTCTTGCTTTATTTCCGGGTCCCAGTGGTGAAGCCATGTTTCATCTCCAGTCAGAAATCGAGCCATAAAGTCATCTGGATTGGAATTAAAGAGGTTGAGGAGCTCGCGTGATGCTTCCATTCAGCAGTGCTTATCCTAAATAGAAATATTTCTGGGCATCCACCTTGTTGACACTTTCGACATGTGCAGAGTGGTATGAAAGATGTTGTGAACTCTCCCATGTGAAACACCAATCTCTTGGGCAATTTCTGATACCTTTATACGCCTATTTACGAGTACCAGTGACTCAACCTGAGCCACATGTTCATCATCGGTTGCAGTTTTTGGTCCTCCGCACTTTGGATCATCTTCAATACTCTGGCGGCCGTGTTTGAATTCTTTAAACCACCTAGTGGCCGTAGCATACGAAGGCGCATCCGATCTGTACACTTTCAATAAGCGATCAAAAATTTACTTTGTATTTACACTATCTTTACACAAAAACTTGATGATGCTTCGATACTCGAACTTCTTTAAACTACACTCAGCCATATTTCACAACTGATAGAGGGAAAACAAAAACAGATAGGATAACCAATTTTTGCAAGCAAGGGTAATTAGGTCTAATGTATCAAACAAAATTTGCACGAATATCTAAACTTTGCTAGATACCCCCAAATTGCAACACACTTTGAACGCCCCTCCTAAAATAAAGAGTTGTTTATCTATTTTCACTTACAATACCACAAGTAGTCAAAGTTATGTCGATTATTTTTTTGCCGTAACATCACAAATGTTCCTGAGTAATTTTACAGCAAAAATAATCTACTTAACTTTGGCCACTTGTGGTATTGTAAGTGAAAATACATAAACAACTAGTTATTTTAAGGGGGGAGGGGGGGGGGTAAAAATGCAAAATAAATGAGATTTAAAAAAAAATAATAAGAAATGTTGTAGTTCTTGACGAGTTCCACCACTGAAAAAATTTAATGTACTTCTTTCTGATACACCCTTATTTATTAGAATACACTTTAAACGATTAAAATTTAAAAAAATCAATTTGCAAAATTGCTTAATAGAATTTAGTTTACTTCAAAAAGTTTGAAATATGTTGTTAGTTAATATCCATAATTCCGAAATATTATGTGATTGATACCTAACATGATTTTAAACATACCCTAAAAACAATTTTAAATACTTATTCTTAGTTTTAGAATTTTTAAAATTTAACTTAGGTAAGCCCTTAGGCTAAAGATTTCAAGCAGCAAAGTTATTCCAGGAAAAAAGATTATAACTTTGTACACAGGTAAGAAATTTTTATGCTGCCAGAAGAAAAAAAAATCTGACGATTCCAGAAATGTAAAAAAAATCAGAAGTTGCCATTTAAAAAAGTAAAGTTGCATGTCCCTGTACTTACATATGATGACGTACGACAAATTCAAGGCCACAGATACATGGAGTACTTACCATCTAACAACTTTTGTTAAAAATCTTTTTTCCAAAAGTTGACAATAAAAGAGCTATAGTGATATGCGTTATTGTTTCCTCGTCCTGTATGTGCATTTAATACAAAAAATATAATGAAGAATTACAGTCATAAAGTACTTACACATCAACACATCCTTATAATAGAACTCGTCTTCTGAACTATATCCCTGTCCATTTTCTCCCAGTCACGTTTGTGTTTTTCAGACTTACTGCTCCCACTATCCCTTTCCTTTTCTTTCCGCTCCTATCGGACTTTCTTAATAGTTTCCGTCGATAATGTTCTACTTGCTGAGATACACTCCACCCACTTTTTAACGTCCTTTGTCCGTATTCTAATTCGTCCTGATATTGCATCGTTCAGTTCTATTTCACGAAGCTTTGTGCGGTTTCTTCGGTAATATCTCTAAAATATAGGTACATACAAACAACGAATTTAGAAATACAAATGGATGAAGAAAATCAAGATATTATGAAGAAACGAACAGTAAACGTGTCATTATCTAAAACATACAACGAAAAAAGATGTTCTACATGTCCACCTTCCATTTGTACACAGGCTTTTCACATCTTCGTCGAAAGGAAGCTCTTATTCTTTTAAATATTCCTGAATTTTGGCGAATAGTTTGGCAGTCATTTTCTATCGGCTGCTGCAGCTCATCTACATTATTACTGGGCCTTGAATATACCAGTGATATCCCTAAATGCTAAATGCAGAAGTCAATCGGGTTTAAATCAGGTAATCTAGGTGGCCATGGCACTGGACATCCTTGTCGTATCCAGTTATTGTTGTATGCTGCATTTAAAAAATTTCTTACGACAATAGCGAAGTGCGGCCGTACATAAGTACATCTCTGTATTTGTATAAAATGACATTTTCGTTTATTACAAAAAGATACTGTTACTAATAGCAATGATCGAAAACTGATAGCACTACAACGAGATTAATGACACTTACAGCAAGTAAAGGAAAACAAAAAACAACGACTTAAATTTGTTTTATTTTTTCCTTAAAAACCCGCTACAAGTCCAGGTACCTATGCTGTTTATTGATTAAAATACAAAATCAACTTTATCTTTGAAACACTTGATTTACGGACCTAAGTTCATTAAGACCTTTTTGTTTCTATTGACGAGTCCTATACGTGGATAAAAAATCCGGCCTTTTTTTAAACACCCTGTATAATAAAAAACGAAGTATTCTTCAAGAACAGCGGTCCGTTTATGCATAGGCGCGCGCCTAGAGCCCCAAATTTATAGAAATCTTTTAGTTCTTTATTATTTGTACTCCTCTTTAGGAATATTATTTCATCAATAAATTAAAAATTTTACATAGGTATTTAGTTTTTATACAAAACTGAATTGAGATTAGGGCCCCAAAACCACACTGCGCCCTAGGGGCCTTAAGTGGTATAAACGCGCCACTGTTCAAGAACAAATAATATGAAACAATGTATATATAGAATTCGAAATCAGGTGTATAGCCGGTCACGTAGACACTACTATCTTTTATTCTGTGACACTACTAATGCGTTACAACAATTGTCGCCATTTTATGTGTTGTGTTGTATTGTTCAACAAGGTAATTTTTTAATATATTTACTTTTACATATTTTATTTTTAATTACTAGTAACCTTTTATTCAACAGAATACCTTCGTCCTACAGAACTCCCAAATAATCATCCTTACTTTAAAGCCATAAATTTAGTAACCGATACATACATACAGACCACAACAACTAACGGCAATGAGAAATTATACTTTTAACAATTAAATTATCGATTTAGTAAAATTACTTCACTCAGACTTCCTAAGAGATGGACAAAAATACAAACCATTTAATTCGTAACATTTTATTATTCATGAGACAAGACTCAATTGAAGATCCTTCGGTACGCGACTCATTAGAAGTCGCACGTGAATGTTTGGAATCGGTTTTCCAAATATATCCCGACTACAAAACAAGCATTGGTGGTCAGAACGCATTAAGTTTAGCGTTAAATGTTAATGCCGAATTTTCAAGCAGACCTAAATCGCCCCCGCCATCATGCTCTAGCTGGGAAATGCCACATACAATATATCCCGACTATAGAAGAAGCGTTGGTGGTCAGAATGCAATAAGCTTGACGCCAAATGTTAATGCCGAAGCCGAATTTCCACGCAGACCTAAATCGCCCCTGCCATCATGCTCTAGATGGGTGATGCCACAAACCCAATCATCAATAGAATGTTGTTCTAACTGGCAACCCCTACAAATCTCAGCGCCACCGCCTTCCAGAGCACCATCTGTATGATTTACAGTTACTCGTATGGTATACCCAGTTAAAACATATTTATCTATTTTTAGGCAACATCTTTCGAGGACAGCGGTGACAGCGAGGGATATAATATCATGGGTGATGAATTGTGCGCTGCGCAACTATTTGATGAAGCTATAGAGCAATATAGCAGGTAAAACAAAAGTTTCTTACAGTTATTGTTTAGGTGGGTTAGCTTTCTTATATGCAACCGATCTATGTATGTAGAGTAAAATTTTTTCCGAGCGGCAGTTCAAATCTTATTAACTCCGACAGCATATGCCATGAATAATTTTTTCACTTATTATGTGGCATTAAGTCTTTATATTTGGAATGTGAACATATGCGAGTCGGTCATGAAATAGACTCTCAATATACTATGCTACAAAGTTCCCGCAAGATAGCTTAAAAGAAAAATATTTTAACGATATTTCCTCTACAGAGCCATTAAACTGAGCCCTAGCAATGCACAATATTTTCTTAACCGCGCAGTGGCTTATTGTTTTCTGGAAAGCTACAAAATGTGCGTAGATGACTGTCGACAAGCCATTAAACTGGACTCCAATTTTGGAACCGCTTACGGAAGACTTGGGTACATACTTTATTTATAAAATTACATTTTGAGTTTATTATTATTCCTTTACAGGACAGCTTATCGTCATATGAACGATTTCGAAAGTGCGTATGAAGCTTTCATACAAGCAAGCGAATTAGAACCGCACAATGAGGAATACAAATGGCACTTAAACATAATTATTGATAAACTTAACGAACCCGGTAAATATTTTATTGAATTGCAATATACAAGGAAGGGTTTAATTGAAATGTTTTTAAGGTACATCACGACCAAGTCCTCAGCAGAATATCAAGTTTAATGCTGCATATGAAGCCCTGTAAGTAGTTTACCTATTTATATGCCGCTTTATATTTTGATAAATGGCAGTTTTCATAGTAATCATAATTCATTATGGAACATTTACATTTATTGTTTTCAGGGACAGGGAATCTAACCCTGGATTCGAGATGCAAAATCCAAATAATGCAACAGGAGACGATGCTAACTGGAGCTTCAGTGATTCTGATTAAGATAAATTAATGATTTCTAATTATAAACAAATTTGTATTTAAAATTTAACAATCTGTGATACCTTAAACACCAATGTTCTTACTTAAAAATGAAAAAAGTTACTGTGAATTTGTTATAAACTTTATTTACTTGCCAATACAACATAATTAAAATATGATTTGTTTAATTTTTTCCACTGCTCCTAATGAATTTGACAATACTGCCAACTAACTGTTTTTAGTAAGTGCATATAATATTGCCATTAAATTTATATCCCGTTTTAAATAATACCGGTTATTTCTGGGCAATTTCCATAAAGACAATTTAAGGTGACGCTTCAGTAACTTATTAATTTGATAGAGATCGAAAACCAAACACTGTGCTTTTATAAACAGAAATAAACAAAGGCATACTTCAAATTCTTTATTTTCTCTACTAAATTATTAAATTGTAATGGAAATCAAAAGGATGTTAAAAATATACTTACGTAAAGTACATACATTACTGAAACATAAGAATCTGTGCTGCAATAATATATGACAAGAAGCTGGCTTACAATTACTTTGAACTTAAAATCATAAGGATGTATCACATTAAACATAAGTTATATACAAAGATGTCAGGGTGCACAGCTAGTTTTTAACTGATGTATAGTTCTTATAGTATGGAATTGGATAATTTTGGGGCGTACATAAATACATAAAACTTTTTGTGCTTTACACTCGTTTTGTGATCACAAATTTTGAATGATAAACTTTTCAAGTTTATGTACTTAGTTAATTAAAACAAGTAACTTGAATAACATGTAGTCGATTTATAAATAAAACAAATAAAACGGATAACTATATAATTTAAATAGGCTTGAACACTAAAAATACCTTACATAATATAAGAAACTGGTCAAAAATTATCGAATAAAATGAAAACGTCATAAAAAGCACAGTGACATACTGGTTCAGTTCAAGGCTCAGAGTATACATGTACCTTTTGTAATATTTAAGTGAGGAAAATAGCGTACTTTTGTTGGAAATGTTTCCTTCGATACTAAATTTTTAGTATTCTGTATGTGATCTTGGTGTATCAGTGAAAATGGTTACTTTGTCTAAAAATTTATATTCAGTTATAAAATAATTTTACTGTGATTTAAACATGACGCAGTTTTTTTTTTTAATATAGTGTACTAACTACAGAGATAGATATTCAATTTTTAGTTCTATTACCTGGTTACTTTAAATATCATTAAACAAATTGCCTAACAAACGTACATGAAATTACATTTAGTACATGATAAACACCATTTCTATGCCTAGATAGCTACTTTATTATAAGTTAAACCAACAAAATATTATTGCTTATGGAATATGTTTTTGATATTCAGCTTTGACTATAAATTTAGATCAAAATTTTAAAAATGTAATCCGTAAAAATAATATTCGACGCGATTACATTGTTATAAAAGGTTTCTTTTTAATTCTCACAACTTTTAACAGATATCTACAACACCTAAATGCTACCAAAATTTGCTTCATTTATAATTCCAACAGAATAATTTTTTAACAAAAACGCTTACATAGTAATTACACGAAATTATTACAATATAAAACTACTGTACAAAATTAAATATAGAATTTCTACAAAAATTTTCTGTCGGAATTAACGTTCGGATGAAAATGGGAAAGTTCAGTCTAATAGGTACTCTTTTATCTTTTGCGTACATTAAATTTTACAAAATTTCCTTCGTACTTTAAACGAATTCAAAGTAACCAATTTCAAAAATGTTAGCTGTGTACCCTGTAACCCTAACAAAATGAAGAAAACATAGGAAATTAGGCAACGTATAAAGTAGATTAACAAACACTAATTCAAAAATTTCAATATAATATATAAAAACTCTGCTTTATGGGGGATCCTCTTTGTTCGTGACTGCAACTAAACTGCAACAGCCAAATTACACAATAAACAATGTGACAAGGGTAGTACAATGTAGGATCAATGCCAGGAATGCACAGATAGAAATATTCATACAGCGGTGTATGTAGTTAGATGCAGATTTCTGAAAAGGTACAACTTCAAAGGAAATATTAATATCTGTGTTTATGTTTATGTTTTCGGGAAACATCGGGAGAAACGTCTCTGTAACGGGAACGAGGAGGCGTCGGAGATCCACGGTATCTATTGGGGGAAGACGGTGACCTTCGAGTATACCGGGAAGTTCTAGGAGGAGAAGGGGAATATTTACTATATTTCGAGTGCGGAGGAGACGTATATTTTCCGGTGGAACTATCGGGAGATATTGAATTTCTGTGACGGGATCTGGAATTGGTAGGGGAATGCCGTCTGATCCTAGGAGGGCTAGGCGGACTCGGGGCCCGAACACTTTTCTTGCGTGATGATGGTGAACGACTTTTCGACCTAAAATTGCAATTTTATGAACATTCTACAATCACTTTTCATATTTCGCAAGAAAAGGTTCTAGCGATTGCAATTATTAAATTCGTTAAAATAAAATATATCTAACGCCAAGAAACACTTTGATTTCTCTTGTTATAAAACAAAAGATTACAATATTCTGTGGTTTGCATATTTTATTACGCAAATTAAAAAGCATTAGCGGACAAATTCGTCGATATATGTACGTACAAAAAGAACTTAATTTATCGAATGTGAACAATAATTATATGATATTAATAATAATTTAGCTATCCACAACAAAAATTTATTTATAATGTGTCAATCTCTAGAACCTTTATTATGAACTACATATAATATAAGAAATAGTTACTGTACAGTACTGTAGCAAGTTTACCTGTGCTTAGATGATGAACTGCAGGGAGAACTTCGTGCATGCTTTTTATTTTTTCTAGAGGTACTACAACATTGGTAAGAAGCATATTCGAATATTAATTTTTTTCAACTATCACAGCATTATTGAAGTTATTAAATGCACACAAACATTTAGATACAAAGTACTTTTTACTTTACTTCAAATTATTATATGTGCATTTAATACGAAAAATAAAATGAAGAATTACAGTCATAAAGTACTTACATATCCTTATAATAGGACTCATCTTCTGAACTATCCCTGTCCATTTTCTCCCAGTCACGTTTGTGTTTTTCAGACTTACTGCTCCCACTATCCCTCTCCTTTTCTTTCCGCTCCTTATCGGACTTTCTTAATAGTTTCCGTCGATAATGTTCTACTTGCTGCGATACACTCCACCCACTTTTTAACGTCCTTTGTCCCGATTCTAATTCGTCCTGATATTGCATCGCTTTCAGTTCTATTTCACGAAGCTTTGTGCGTCTTTCTTCAGTAATATCTCTAAAATATACATACAAACAATGAATTTAGAAATACAAATGAATGAAGAAAAAGAAGACAGAGAAAATTGAAGACAGAGAAAATTGAAAGACAGAGGCTAAATCACAAGTAATATCTATAATCTAAACCCGCTTTACCTTTCTTTATAGCATTTTCAATTTCTATTTTGTCAATTTTTAGTACCTACATATCTCTTCCACTTGTATGGCCTGATCATTTCGTTTCTCATATCTTTCAATTTCTCCTTCTGAGCATAGTAATGTATAGAAGTAATTTCTCCAAGCCTCATTTATATCTTGTTCTTTGTTTAGTATTTGTCCCTCTCTATTTTTAATCTGTTTGATTTTTTGTTGTTTATCATCTATTCTTAGGTTTTCAAGTACCCGGTTGATTTGCATGGTAGTCCTTTTCCATTTTACTCCCAAATTCCTCCCACAATTTCTTTTTTACTTCTTTAAGTAACTGCTTCACTCTGTCTTTTTATAATCTGCATATCTTTCATTTTATTCCTTCCATTAGGTATATCTTCCACTTTAGTTTTTTTCTGCCAGCTCCTCTCTAATTTCCTTGTTCCACCATACTGCCTGTTTTCTATCCTTTCTAAATTTAATGCACCACATGTGTCCCTTGCAGCACTTAGCACTCTTGTTTTCAATAAGTCCCATGTTTCTTCAATTTTTAATACTTCAGTGCTTTTGTTCATTCTAATTTTTCTTTTAACTTTTGTGTTTTTTTATTGTTTAGTTTATACGCTTTGATTGCGTCTTTCATGGGTTGAGTTTGTGTTTTAGTAGTACCCACTTCTTTATCATCATGTCGTTTTTTAATTTTGCAAGTTATCAATCAGTAACTTTGATATAAATAAAAAGTGGTCGCTACCAATTTCAGACCTTCTTCTGACTCTCACATCATGTATTTCCCTTCTATAGTTTCCATTTATAAGAACATAATCTAAGATCAATTTTTTGTTTCTTCTTCTGACAACCCTCGTGCACTTGTGGATTTATTTATGTTCATTACTAGATCATTTTAGATTTCATTGCCATTTCTTGTTATTTCTGCATGTATTCCTATTACATCACCTATTCCTTCTGCCTGCCAACTCTACCATTCAGATAACCCAGTATAATTAGTCTTCCTTTAATACACTCACTTCATCCTAAAATTTATCCTTTTCAGCTGCTCTATCATCATTATTTGGACCATACAGTATGGTTAACTTATTCTTTTTCCAGTTCACACTGTAACTTTAATATTCTTTTAGAGAACAATTCCCGCAACTTCTTCGTTGTTTATTATGCAACCTACCCCTGCTTGGGCTCTTTCTTCCTGTTTCACTCCGCTAGTTATCATCACGTGTCTATTATTTGGTTCTTCCGATCCCTGCCCTTTCTTTTTGGTTTTCATTATCACTAAAATATTTATTCCCTGTAGCAAATTTCCAATTAACTTTAATTATCTCTTTTTCTTCCTTTTTCATAGTCCTTATAGTCCTTGTTATCGCCATGTTTGCTGTCTGATCCCCCCCCCCCCCCCAATGTCCTCCGTTTTTATGCTTAATCGTTCTTTGGTGTTGCTCATTCTGGGTCTTTCCTCTCCACTGTCTTTTATTTTCTTCTTCTTCTTCTTAAGCGTATTGCTCTGAGAGGGGCATAAGGCACCATTTGACGTTTCAAAGCTTTGTGGAGGTAAAGATGGCATGATTGCTAGTGCTATGCTTCTGTGGTTTGATGTAGGTACTATGTTTTCTGTTATCTTCTTCCATTTTTCCCTGTCTTGTGCCAATTTCTTTATTTCTCTCCATGTGATGTTTATTTTATCCAAGTCGTTTTCAACATTTCCTTTCTATGTTTCCCTTTATCTTCATGGTTTTCTTTTACCGCTGATGTTATTGTCTAGGTCTAGAGCTTGTCGCATTATGTTTTTCTGGGCTTCCTAAGTGTATGGCCTATCCATGCCCATTTGCGGTTTTTTATAGTTGTTTCTACACTTTCTTCTTCCATTATTCTCCAAAATTATTTCGTTTGAGATTTTTCGGGCCAGTGAATTTTGCATATTATTCTAAGGCACTTATTTGTGAATGTATATATATAAATCGTTTATTTTATTTGTAAACAAAAGAATCCGACGCCTGAAAGGGCAAAAGGAAAGGGAAAAGAAGAAGAAGAAGTAAACAAAAGAAGGAATCAAAAAGATTACAAAAAAAGATTTACAAAAAAAAGGCATTATACAGTTTTTTATTTCTAAAAAACTGGTTTGCCTTAACTATGCCACAACAATAAGGATCAATATAATTATATTAATATTAAAAATAATAATAAGAGACAATAACAATAATAACTAGGATAACTTAAAAGTCTATTACAAACGAACCAGTAAATATTAGGTCACGCATCTTTGATCTAATTGTAGGAACACTCAGTCCCAGTAGGTCTCTAGGTATTTGATTATATATCTTAGGTGCTTGGTAACTAAAAGATTTTTTGAACGATTCAGACCTATGAATTGGGATACTTAGGGTTTGGTCTGTATGTCTTAGTTGGCGTTGGTGGGCCTCACTGCGGAGTTGGATTTTATTATACAAATAATCTGGTTCTTTTATATTAAGCACTTTTAAGATGGCAACACATAGGTGCAACCACCTCCTTTCACGCATATTTAACCAGCCAATGTATGCAATTTTTTTATTTTTCTTTTATTTTCTACTCATGATTCTACTCCGTAGAAGAGGACATTTTTTACATTCGATTTAAAGAATTTAAGTTTTGTTTTCCTACCAATACTTTCTGTTGCTCATATCTTTCTCAGCATATTAAAAATTCTGGTCTCTATTTCTATGTTGGTGCCACCTTGTCTGCTGACAGTACTTCCTAATATCATTCTAGTCATGACTTCACTGGCTGTACATAACAGTGTTACTGGCCTCCGGTTTTCACATCTTGCCGTGTCTTCTTTTTTTTTTTGGCAGATTTATTATGAATTTGTTCTTCGTTCCATATTTTTGGGAACAGTATATGCGTAATTTCGACAATGTTTAACTTTAATTAGCTCTGCCGGTGTGTTGTGTATTCCAGCTACCTTTTCGTTTTTTTGGGCCATAATTGCTTTCCTCATTTCTTCTTTACTGAATTCTGCAAGTTTTGTATGTTTTGTTCTTCGATTTGCTGTGTTTTTTCTATAGTGCTGTGTTCTTTGTACATTTCTGTGTAGTATTCTGTCCATCTTTCTTCTTCGGCTGCACATATTTTTCCTGTTTTCTCTCTTATTTTTGTTTTTGATGAATTTTTCTCGCTATTTCATAAAGTTTATGTGTGTCGTGTCTTCTTGCTGCTTCTTCTGCTTGTTGTTCGACAAATAGTTGTTTGTCTTTCCTCGCACTTTTTTTAACGTCTTTGTTCTTCTGTTGGTACTCTTCTTCTAGCCATTTTCTAAGTGCATCGTTCATAGTGTTGATTATTTCTAATTTCAGAGTCTTTCTCTCGTTGATTCTTTTAATAGTGTCTTGAGAGAGCCATGTTTTGTCTCTATTTCTTTAAGGATTTGCGATTTCAGCTGCTGCTGTCATAACGGCCTTGTTATATTTCTGCCACTTCTACATTTCCTGTGGTCTAGTCCTGTATTCTGCCAATTCCTTCATCTACTTTTTTTTCGAATTTCTTTGTTTTCTGTTAGTTGTTTTGTGTTGTATCTTTTCCTTTTTCTCTTGTTAGCGTAGTTTTTTCAGACTTAACTTAATTTGTACTCTTAACACATTGACTGCCCGCAACGCGACTCACGCGTTCCCATGTACAACGCTTCTGTGCCCAGAACGCGGCTCCCGCGTTCTTACTTATCTCGGGTTTTATGTGGTTTTTAAAGCGGGCACTGCGTTTATGTTGCTGATTTTTGGTGGGCACACAGTGAAAGACTTGTAGAAATGAAATTCAGCGGCGGTTTCAGATTTTAGTTTCTTATTAGCTAGATTTGTTAGTTATTATCTTGATGTAACAGTGAAGCTATACAGATGCATTTTTGGAATATTTACGTAATTTTTAAAGTTACATCATTTCTAAACTTGTTTAGTATGATGTGTAAATGTAGCTAGATACAGGGAATTTTTCTTTTTAGTATACATATCCCCTATGTATACTTTTATAATAAACGCAAATAGGCAACCCACTATACACTATAAACGTCACGTCACGTGGTGCGTAAAGGTTATGTTTCATGTTTGTAAATAAAAAATAAATCAAAATTAGTGGAATATCAACATAATTTTAATTCAACGATTATTCTAAAACATAAAATATCAACAATACAAAACAGAAAGGAAAATAAAAACAACAACAGTTAAAGACTAATTTTTTGACATTAACTTAATTTGATGATTTTTGCCACAGCATGCTAATTTTTTAAATCATCAAATTAAGTTAATTTCAAAAAATTAGTCTTTAACTGTTGCTGTTTTTATTTGCCTTTCTGTTTTGCATTGTTGATATTTTATGTTTTAGAATAATCGTTGAATTAAAATTATTTTGATATTCCATTAATTTTGATTTATTTTTTATTTACAAACATGAAACATAACCTTTACGCACCACGTGACGTGACGTTTATAGTGTATAGTGGGTTGCCTATTTGCGTTTATTATAAAAGTATACATAGGGGATATGTATACTAAAAAGAAAAATTCCCTGTATGTATTTCTGCGTGTTTAGAGAAATAGATTCCGTGTGCCCAGCACGCGGTTCGCACGTTTTAAATGATAAAATTGCAAAAGTTGCGCTACGTGCCTTTTGGGGTTGTTTTGCTTTTTCAGGTCACAGTATAATGCTAAAAGAATTCTTTTAACATTATACTGTCTTCAGGTGGTGTGCAGCTGTGCGCATGTTCAATTGCAGTGGTTATTTAGTTTACTTGTTACACTGGTGAGGTTGGTTGTAGGTACGTACATTTGTAAATATTTGCCTTGTTTTTCAATTTATTGCAATAATTATTATATCACGTTGTAATAACTTAATTTAATTTTTAATCTCTTTTATCATTTTACTGTTTACGGATTTCCCTGCAACACATAATTGTCTTTCTCATTTAGGTTTTTCAGAACTGCATATAACTAAAGCAATGGGCGGCGGTAAGGCCGAGTGTTCTACCCGTTCGGTACCCGCGTTGTGGGCACTGGACAGGGATTAGGCTTCCCATGTGCCCACAACGCGGCTCCCGCGTTTTTCTGATTTTTTGCTTATTTAAAATTTTTTCGACAATAATACATGTTTAATGTTAACAAGAGCTCACATTAGTTGACAAGTTTAAAAAAAAGTGGGGGGCACCTGGGGTGTTGCAACATTATACAGTGGGCAGTGAAAGTGTTAACAAGGTTGTGATCGGATCCTACATCAGTTCCTCTTATAGCTCTTACATCCTTAAGGGAGTTTCTCCACTGTTGTTCAGTAATCATGTGATCGATTTGGTTTCTTAAGCCTGTTCTACATTATACTTTTTCCAGCTAGAAACTTTGACAAGTTTCTAGCCGGTTTCTAAACTAGATTGCCTACTAGATCTCACTTAAGAATAGTTTACAATCCCCTCTTCTACTTATTACTTGTGCGCAGACGCGGCAATAAATGATATTTAGTATTGCCAATATCATAAACATAAAAGTTCGGGCAGGTGATTTATTTAGCGAAGTGAACAAGTTCAGTTCAGTTTCAGTAATTGGCACTGCCGGAAACCGCGTTAGTGCGCAGGTCTAGTATGAAACTTGGACGAAAAAATAGGTTCGGATCTAGTTTGGAACTTATTTCTAGACGCTTCTAGTATGGAAACTTGGATGTAATTTTTCTGATTCACATTATCCAAGTTTCTTCAAGTAGATCTAGTTTATAAAGTTGTCAAAGTTTCTAGCTGGAAAAAGTATAATGTGAAACACGTTTTATATTTCCTGCTGGTGCTGTCCATGTTGTTTTGTGTCTTTTATTTTACCTATGCTCTTTTTTCCTTGTCCTGTCTTGGTTGTCAACTGTAGTGTCCCGGCCTCGTTTTCTATGACTACTCGTTTTCGATGTTTTTTCTAACTTTCCTGTTTCCCCATTCCAATTCCAGGTTTGTACATCTAATACCACTTTTCTGTATTGCACTGTTATTTTCTTATCCTTTTGTTTTCTTTCTTTGCGTAATCACTTATGGTTTTCTGCACCTGTCTTTCTTTTTCTGTTAAATCGTTGTTAATGTAGATTATTTTTCCTTTTAATTTGTTCTTATTTTTGATTACTGTTTGTTTGTCTTCCTCATTTTTCGAAATTAACGATGGTCATATGTTTACCTTTTCCTTGATTTACTTTGTATGCAGTGCTTGGTTCCAGTCACTCCCATTTCTTCTAGTAAGAAATGTTCTACTTCCTCTTTTATTTCACCTTGATTGAATTTTTTTCCCATTATTATATTTTCTTCCTCTTATTTCTTTCCATTATTTCAATTCTGTTTGTTAATATTTGTACTTTAACTTTGAGTTGTTTATTTTCATTCTGCATCGCGGTTATTTGATTAAGATATGATTGTTGCTCAATTTTTAACACTTTTATCTCTTCAATCTTCTCCTGTGTTTGCACTTGTTTTCTTTTGGTCCTTAGGCAGTTCTTTTATTTCATTAATTATTCCCCTAATCAATTCTAACATTTCTTCCTTTCCTGCTACCTTTTTTCCTGGTGACCTAATTTTCGTTAGTGATTTAGTCTTCTTTACGTTTGTCATCAGTTGAATCTCTCGTGCTCTCATATTCCTGTTCCTCTCCACTACTTTTTTTGCTTTGTTCATTCTTGGGATCTCGCTGCCTTCTAAGGATAAATAATAAGTAATAATATTTTTTATTTACCTGGAATCTGTGCAGTCGCTAGAGTCTTGATTCTCATTTCTGCTGTCTTGACTATTATCGGCACTACTCTCCAATAAATCCCATTTGCTGGTTGTCATTGCTTGTGCTTCAACCTGTTCAGGATCCACCGTTTCCCATTTTGACAAAATAAACCCAGACAGCTGACTAGGGGCATTCTGTTTGTCGTCTTCTTTTTTGCCATCTTCTTGTATTTCAAATCCTGAATTGTCGAAAATAAGTAAATAAATAATACAAAGATTGAAATTTTACCATCTATATCGATATCTGCAGTAGGTGACGGACTTTTTAATTTTTGTTTCAAGGCCCCTTTTAGTAGTGTAGCACCATCCATCGGTACATCCTCGTCGGTTTCGATCTGATCTTGTAACGGATTACCATCCCAATTTTGTTCGATAATTATGTTTTCAATTTTATGTTCCTAAAATATTATGTTAAATCTCAACTGTAACTTTAATATCATTCAACTTACTTCAACTTCTAAACCTAAGAAACTGTTATGTAATTTATTCATGAAGTCCTTCGGATATATGGAGTCTTCCCACGCTTTTAAAGTTCGTAGGACTCTAACTTTAAATCCTTCAGCCTGAAGTCGTCCTTCTAATTTATCATGCGTTAACCTTATCTGTCTCATTATCTCGATCAGTCGAGTTTCAAACCTAAAACGGTGAACATATAACTGTAATTTACTTAACACCTTTTTTTTTGGTACTTACGCTCTTCTATAAAATGAGGCTTTATTAACTTTAACACCGCAATTATGCAAAATATCGGAGATTAGGTATAATCTGGCAATTTTTTTAGTTACAAGTGTAGGTTCATTAGATAACGATTCTAAAATACAATCGGCAACTTCATCTGCAGCATCACTATGTTCTATACAAAATACCATGACTTCACCTATTTTTTTACTTTCAGGCGTTAAATTTCTTATTAAATCTTCTAAACGATCTCTTTGTCTGCAAAAATATTTCAGTTGTGTATATAGATATGTACTGTATTATATGAACAATCAGGAATACTCTAGAAATGCAGTTTTGTAAATATTTTTTAAACAGCTCATATACTTATTTTAAGCATTTTTAAAAGAGCAGCTTAAAAAAGGCTTGAACGATATGACATACAAAGAAAGAAGAATTGAACTCCAACTATACAAAATTATGCGAGAAAATAGAGAAAAAGGAAAGGAGGCTAAATCTAAACTAATGCTAGGTTTAATAAAAACAAAGAAAAAAGTAAAGGAAGGGAGAATATGAGTGATAATTTGCTAATTTATAGCAGGGTGGAAACCACAGAATGGACTAAAGAGGGTGAAGCATGGTTAATACAAAAATAGTAGAAACAAAAAATAATAAACTGGGAGCACATAAGCTCGAGGATATTGAAAATAGAAGTAAGAATAAATGAGAAGGAAAGAGTAGATTACATAGTGGCGTACGGGCCAAATGAAGATGAAAAAATGGGAGGGTAAAGAGGTAATAATTGTGGGAGATATAAATGCAAGAGTAGCGAAAGACGCAGCTCGATATGGACCTACAATAATTGATGAGCATGGAGAGAAAGTGATTATGATGAATGGTAGAATGTTACTTAGAATTCTGTATGAAAAACGAGTTAATAATATCAAACACCAAATTTTGTTATAAAGACATACATAAATATACGAGAATATCAATAAGCAGAAAGAAAAATCAATTACAGATTATGTAATAGCAACAAAAAAACCTAATGAAAAGAATAAGTGATACAAAGGTTAAGCGGAGCTTTGAAATAGGTAGTGACCACTCGGTCTAGAACGTTTAGCTATGGCCGTTTCGGCGCATACGTATTGGATGCAAGGATACTAGAAGATAGGGACAAGTCTAAAGAAAAATGCGCAAATACATCCTCCTTGTGTTACTACTACTCAGTGAAATAAGATAGGTTGGTAGTGGAGAATTCAAGCAAACAAATGGTGATAGCCCGCTGTATTCGTGCAAAGTAGAGACTGTGGGGTAGGAATACTAATCAATAAGGAAACTACAAAATCTCTGATATGTTGGAGTCCCATCTAGAGCTAGAAACATGTCTAACGTACAATGCTATGTTCCAACAAAAAGCACCAAACAAGAAATGAAAGATAATTTTACCAACAACTAGCAAAATAAACAGTGGAGACATATTAGTAGTGATGGGCGACCTCAATGCCAAGATAGGTTCCAAGCAGTGCCCAAATGAAACGAGTGTAGGAAATTGTGGTCTGTAACAACCAAACGAGAACGGAGATCTTTTTGTGGAGCTATGCACAAACTTTGACTTAATAATTGGTAGAACCACCACATGGTCACAACCACATACCACACAATAGAACCTTGAATCAAATAGACCACATAGCCTACAGCAGAAAATGGCACAATTCTTTCCTGGATGTACAAAATCGACGGGGCGCCGATGTGGGCAGTGATCATCATCTTATAACTGCCACATTAAGAATAAAACTTGTCTGGTAAAAGTCGTTACCCGGTCTTTAATAGCAGGAAGCTTGCAAAAGCCGAAACGCCATGGTATATGCTGAACTCGAAAACTAAACTGAACAATAGGGAAGGCTTAAACATTATCCAAAATGAGGAATTCAACAAGGTGGGATAAAATCACCTAATTTTTATTAGAAAAGAACGAAGAAACCCTAGGAACAAAGAACACCAAGAGGAAACAATAGATAACAGACAAAACCTGCGATTTAATCACACAGGGAAAGAAAATTAAAGCAAAGATTAACAGTGATACAACACAGACCAGGAAGCAAGATCTAGTAAAAACATATAACAATCTGAACAAAGCTGTTAAGAGAAGTAGCAGACAAGATAGAAGAAAGTGGTATGATGACATCGCAGATACAGCAAAAGAAAGAAAGAAAGGCTAAACATAGTAATATGAAAGAACTATACCAACTGACAAAACGGCTAACCAATAAAGGAAAAGGCACAAATATGAACATAGTTACAAGATAAGAATGGTGAACTATTAACATCAGGTGAACAAATGTGTAGATGGAAGGAATATTAAAATGAAATCATCAGAGATGCATCTAAAGAAGTAGAAGCGTGGAAACAAGGAAATCCAACCCTCTAGTGAAGGTGAAATAATAAAATCAGCGCCATTAACCAGCTATGTTCAGGAAAGGCAGCTGGCATCGATAGCCTACCGCTGGATAATCTAAAAATAGACAAGGACCTCATTGCAGAGTTGTTGCACCCCATTATCAAGCAAGTATGGGAAAGTGACAGAATTCCTGAAAACTGTAAAGAGGGGATCATCATCAAATTACCGAACAAACGAGATCTGAGCCACTGTGGTAATTGGAGAGGGATAACTCGACTGAATACGGTCAACAAAATACTGACAATGATCCTACTTAATAGAATGACAGACACCATCGAACCAACCATTAAGAAGAAGCAAGCGGGTTTCAAACCAGAGAGATTCTGCATACACCATGTGAACGCTATGATTAATAATCGAACAATTCCGAGAATGGAAGTGGTCACTTTACATACTGTCCATCGCTTTCAAAAGAACTTTCGACAGCATGGTCCACTCAGCTATGTGGAATATACTGACACACATAAGCATCCCG
The DNA here is from genome assembly GCA_963082815.1 of Melanotus villosus. Classification (NCBI taxonomy): domain Eukaryota; kingdom Metazoa; phylum Arthropoda; class Insecta; order Coleoptera; family Elateridae; genus Melanotus; species Melanotus villosus. The sequence goes on from OY720427.1 coordinate 20,628,928, forward strand.
CAGAAAATAATAAATATTATAAAAGAGCTCTACACAAACAACTACTGTACAAAAGTAAAGTTGGTAACAAGATAGAAATTAAAAAGGGGGTTAGGCAAGGCTGTCCCCACTTCTATTTAATCTGACTCTAGATTGACTATGTTGATGATATCTGTCTCCTTTTCCATAAAAGTGCAGATATGGAAACCAAATTACAACGCCTAACCACACAAGCAGCCTTGGTAGGACTTACAATTAATGTCTCTAAATCGAAAGCCATGAGAATTGAAACTGGCAACTTCACCAAGTTCTCCATAGATGGTCAAGAAATAGAGGAAGTAGAAAGTTTCTGCTATTTGGGCTCTATTATCACTACAAAAGGAAGCAAAAAATGTTCAAAGCCGAATTTAAAAGCAAGACAGGCTTTTGGGATGCTGCATAAAACTTAGTCTTCAACTCACATCTTTAGAAAGACCAAGTTACTTATATTCAACACCAACATAAAATCAGTCCTACTATACGTCTGTGAAACCTGGAAGGTCACAAAAACAATTATAAATAAACTTCAGGTCTTTGTAAACAGGTGTCTTCGTAGAATACGTCACATATACTGGCCAAACACTATTGCCAATGAAGAGGCTATGACGGATTTCTAATCAAGCAGAAGTAGCAAGGAAAATCATAAAACGAAAATCAGCAGGTCCTAGACTGGAACCCACAAGGGAAACAAAAACCAGGCAGACCTTAGACAACCTGAAGGTGCACAGTGTCGAAGAAGCCAAAGACAATGGGAAGCCTTGGCACGAAATCGAGTTCAATGGCGAAGATTTGTGGAAGCCCTATGCTTCAGATAGGAGTTTATGGAATATATAACTATGATGAAGAACAAAAAGACGAGGTAGAAATAGAACAGATATGTCTGAAATAAATAATGAAGTTCAAGAAAATGACTTAACTACAGAGGAAAGAAGAAGGAGAATCAACCATAAAATGTTGAAAGAAATGAAAGCAGAAGACATCATAAAAATAATTGAGGCAAAAAGACTACAATGGTTTGGACATCTTATGAGAAACGTTATGGAAAGGATAAGGAGAATCTAACTGAAGGAAGAATGAAGGGAAGATGTAAAATAAGATGGACAGATAACATAAAACAAGATTTGAAGATGGAAATATAGAAAAAGATTGACAGAAATAGTGAAAACAATAAAAACACACGAAAAGCTGTGCATAGAGAAAGAGAAAAACGAATATGAGGATCGGTTCACCTTATATTAAAAGAATGATGAAAAAACATCAAACGATGAGGCCATAATCCCAAGAGATTGGAGTGCTAAGAAGAAAAGAACGCTAAAACAAAGAAGACAACTTAGGGTTATTATAATGTGGAAATGGTTAATGTAAATCAGTTGGCATTTATGGATGATCTAGCCCTGCTAGCAAACAAGGAAGAAGACCTACAATATAACTTACAAATATGGAATGAAAGGCTAAAGAAATACCGACTGAAAATAAACATGGACAAAACAAAAACAATGGTAACATCAACAAACTGTCAGAAGAACAAGATCAAACTAGATCAGATGACAATTGAATAAGTAGCACAGTTTAAATATTTGGGAGGGGTCATATCAGAAGATGGAAATGGATACAGAACTGGATGAAAGAATTACAGCTACTTCAAAATTATACTATGATCTAAACAAACATATATAATAAAAAAGAATTAACAACAAAGACAAAAAATTAGATTGTATAATTCACTGTACATTCCAACTTTAACATATGCATCACAGTTATGGGTGTTTATGGACATTGAGCAAGAAACAGAGAAAGAGAATCCAGGCACATGAAATGAAAATCTTAAGAAGAATAACTGGCTTGAAACTATTAGACAAAGTAAGAAACGAAGAAATAAGAAAGAGATTGGGGGTAATGTCAGTAGAGCAAAGAATAAAAGAAAGTGCAATGAGATGGTTTGGAGATACGGTGAAAATGTCTACATCAACATTAGCAAAAAGAATATGGAAAATGAGAAGAACGAAAAAAAAAACAAAAGGCAGACCAAGCCTTAAATGGAAAGATGAAATAGGGCAACATGTAAAGGAGAAGGGTATAGAGGTATGGAGATATGAAGGTGTGGAGAAACATGATTATGAGAAATGGAAAATAAGAAAATCTCTTAACACTGGCAATAGCCGGTAAGCGAATAAGTAACGCTTGTATTCAAAGTAAACTTACGTATTAGATAAAGAGCCTTTGGTTGATTCACGTGCTTCGTCCTCTAGTATTAATTCATCAGGCATACCAGATGTATATGAATTCATCAAAGGTGGTTTCCATGCTGACCCACCTTTCATTAACAAAATTTTAATTAAATACGTTTCAAACGATATACTTCTCTATTACATTACAATTTTAAGCATGTTACACGAAATAAAACAAAACATAAAAACAAACGTTTTAAGAAATACCTTTAAACATCCTAAATTCTTTCGTTGTCCATTCTTTTTGGGAATCACCATGCATGATGGAATATAATTTCCATCTATAATATATGTGCATAGGATTTTGATTCTCAAATAAAAACCTGAAAAACAATATTTCTTTATATGTTAGTAATTTTTATAGCCGTTAACCTCTGCTAAACAGCATTGGAAATTTTTGACAGTTAACCAAGCAAGGGTTCTAAAACTATGTACCTTCAAACATAGAATAAAGCGCCTTTTAGGGTTTTTATTTATAAATAATTTTATTTAAATTATAAATTTGTTCTTAATTCCTTGATCATACGTTACAACTTCTTTGAGTGTCGTGCTCACTATAGCCTATTATGAAAATTGCTAAAAGAATCGAGAATATATACTTACCTAAACAACGGATTGTTGATTTCTCTGTTCATAATCATTGCCTCAAACATGGGCCCTTCACGTATTACAAATTCAACCATTCTATGAATAAGCATCAGTAGATTCCTAATAATCAACTTATAATTAGTAGAAATTCTAATAAAATTGATGTATTTGGTATGTGTAAAGAATTTTGCGCAAAAAATAAAAAGTAAGACAACATTTGAATATACTTTACGATAAATTTAAACCATTCTATACTTACAAACATGCTAAAGAATAATATATAACGTAAAATTGTTTACCTGTCCGTTGGTATAACCACTTTGACAACTGCACGGCTTAAAATCTGAGAACCGAGAAGTTGGATCAAAACATAGAATAAATAAGAAAGTTTATTGGTAATAATCACATGTTGCAACATGCTAAATGTGCATTCACTCTGTCAAAGTTCAATAATATGTTTGTTCGTTACAAACCCTTAGAAAAAGCAGAACATTTAAAATTTATCGTCAAACACAATATCGAACTTTGAAACAGGTGATATCTACCAGAATTATACAAAAAATTCAATAAAAAATTTTAATTTCTCTCTGTATCTTCTTATCACCATTACAAAGCAAAACACAAAATACAGAATGGAAGTATTAATTTTTTATTCAATTGTTTAATATCGTAATGTATTCTGTTAGATTTTACAAAATATATAAAATCGACACATGAAAAGTTTGCCACAGTTTCAACCGATTGTTTTAAAAACAAAAAACAGTAAGCCATTGTTGAGATTAACAATGAATGTACTGCCTTGTTTCCTTCTTCGTTACACTTTCTGAAGTTACCTTCTTCCAAATACAAAATAAACCTGAAATCATCACAACAGCCAACTACAATAAACTTGTCAGCTGTTTATCACACATTTAGAATAGAACGCAACTACTGACTTCTCAATATTAAATTTGCTTGTAATTTTCAAATAACTAAGCAACATTTCGTCGTAGTTAAACTTACCATAACCTCATTTGTTCCATCACCGTTTGTGAAATTTACTATACTAATTCAAAATACACAAAATAAAAAACTACGTTTGGTTAACATTTTTCTAATAATCAGGGATATTTTTAAAACAACAGGCAATACAACTTTACTGAAAACAATACATATTACATTACATTCTGACATAATCAGTTTTTTATGTGCATATTTAAAAGATAAATAGTCTTTGCTGGATAACAATTTTCCATCCCAATGCAATTTTGTGTTGTGTTTTTTAGATCCTAACATAAACGAATACAAAATACTGATTATAAAGCACTCTACCTCGTTTAATTCCTCTGCCGTTGTTGGTAAAACATCCCGATCTTTGGGCAACGGTTGTGCATTGAAAGGTAAACCTGAAGATGGTGGTGGTAACGATAATTCCAGCAGTGTAGGAGGTATGTATATAGGATGCGGAGGAATAATAACGGATTTACCCCAACCCAATTTCATTTCATATCCTAAAACGTCTTTTCCTGGAAAAATTAACGGTGACGAATAAGAATTCAATGTTTGCACTAAAAATTGCTGGTAAAATACCATTTAAATTGCGAAGCGCCCTTTCACCATCTTTTCTGCTCATGTACGCTACAAAACCACAGTTTCTCCCTCGTGCTTTTTCTTCATCCGATCTGGGCCACATAATTTTGATGCTCGCTAAAGGTCCATAACGACCAAAGACTTCCATTAACTGTTGCTCTGTTATCTGTAGGGATTAAATTATAAATATTTAAATTAAATTCTCACGAATAAAATTCTACCTTAGGATTTAAATTTCCTAAATACAAATTAGTGGTTGTAGGATCGCCATTGTCGAAAGAACCAAGATCGCCACTTCGAAGAAATAAATCTAATTCCGATTCGATCGGTGTTCTTAAAGCACCTTTGTACTTGTGCCTTTCTTCACGTTCTTCTTGTATTCTAAAATATGGGAACTGTTATTTGAAATAAAACAAACAAGCATAATCAACTTACTGTCGTAATTCTTCTTTAAATGATTCAAGGTTGCTTTTGCCTGACGGTTTTTTCTTTCCTAATCTTTCGGGCTTCTTATCAACTGCTAACATTCGTGCATATGCCTGCGCTCTTTCGGCAGATGTTAATAATTCTTGGGAAGTGGCAATTCTTGACTGCGGCTTATATAATTTTCCTTTGTCTTTTGTGTCTTCTTCTATTAGAGGAAAAAATAAAAAATGTAGCATTCTGGATAATTTTACAATCTTTGTTAATATATAAATATGATGATTTATTTTAAATTGGTGGGCACTTTTAAAAATCACATTATTTCGCAAGACAAAAGGTACAAGAGCAATGAAATTTGAGAAGATCCTACAGAAGGGTTACTTTGAAAATGCAGGTTTTTAACTTCAAAAGTAGAAAATGTTTCTAATTCTCAAATCTTTTACTAATATTGATCTTAATTTCCACAAGGTAGTAAAATGTTATTTCATTTTAGTCATATCTAAAAATACCGTATACACAAATTGCAGATTCTAAATTTATTTATATTACATTTTATTTCAAATAAATGAAAGAAGCTTTATGCTCAGTTTAATTTAAATTTTTTATTAATCTATATATATAAAAAATTCTAAAGACTTACTTCTGGCTCCTGCATCGTAAGTACCCGCCTTAACCCAAACCTTAGAACCATTTACAGGGGTTTCCTGAAACGTCTCCACGAATTCTTGAAATACCTATTGAAGAAATATATACACATAAATTTACAATTTCATAAATTATGGTAGTATTGGAAGTATTGGTTTTAACCTAATCAGTACATATAAAATTTGCTAAACCCAATAACCAATAAAAAGTACAATCTAAACTAAATAGAAGCCTCTTTTAAAGTGTTTTTTACATCCAGAATATTTTATTAGTTCATACAAGAAGAGCCAATATTACTTCACTAACAAAAACAAACATTAATCCAAAGTATAATACATTATCGGCCAAAAATAACTCTCTGTTGACTCCATGTTTTTTGAAACATTAAGTTTTATTCGCAAAACACGGAAATGTTGGGCAAAAATTAATTTGCTAAACCCGATAACTAGAAAAATAGAGATAAATAGAAGCCTCTTTTTAAGTGCTTTTTTACATCCAGATTATTTTATTAGTACATACAATAAGAGTCAATATTACTTGACTAACAAAAGCAAACATTAATCCAAAAGTATATTACATTGTAAGTTAAAAATAACTTTCTGTTTACCCTGTTTTCTGAAATTATTAGGTTTTATTATTGAAACAAAGAAATGTTGGACCAAATGAAGATGTAATTTATAAAACTTTGTTTACAACTATATACCATAAACTTAGTAACTTAAGAATTAATAAATTATTCATTTTATCCATATTCTGGTTTAATATTTATTTCGTCTAATTTTCAAAGATTATTTTAGAAATTTATGAACATTTTCCAGACAGTAATATTTAGTGTTCCTAAAATGCACACTGTAATTTGGCTGGATCGTGGTAGAATCTAATATAAAATTGACTTTTAATTAACTATAATGACAAATGTCTGCGGTTATTCTCTATAAAAATTTATTTAACACATTTCCTTTATCTACACCTTACTCTACGACCTTCTACGTGAAAATTCAATGCTACCTATATTTCATTCAACACTATTTAAGTATTCCATGTAACATTATTGGGAATATGTCAATTCTAACAGATAAGGGCAGATAATGGTTTGAGGAAAGAGGTTTTTATTCAATAATTCAGCTACACTTCTTTCAACATTTTTGCTTTTTAATTAATTTAATTAAAATGATACCAACCGCTAAGATCATTTGGTCAAATTTAATCAATAATTTTGAGCATGCCAAAAATTCTTTCAGCCATAGTTGGAATTAAATTAACTGCAAATGCAACTGTCAGTCAGCAGGCCCCTTCTCAAGATTTTTAAATAACAATAGAATTATTATCTATTAACTATTACCCGATATCAAATTCACTCCTAAGATCAAAAAGACATATTTAAATATAGATTTTACATGTAAATTATTTTTGATGGGGTCTCTATTATATGAGGGTATTTGCCTTTTTAATGCTCTTTCATATGAATTAAAACAGTCTACTTCTGTTTATGCGTTTGCTACTCAAGTGTCTCAAGACCTTTTTCAACACACAATAACTTTAAGATGTTAATGTCTATCTGTTTTCTAATAGGAAGTTTCTAAATAAAGTATTTATTATTAGATATTATTATAACTTTAGGGAATTTCAACTTTTTAATTTAATTATAAACTTAACACATCACACATTATAAAGTGCTAATAAACTTAAAAACTTATTGCAACAAATTAAAAATGCATTTTTAGCTGTATTAAACTAATACAAATGAGCGGAGGAAGGAATTAAAAATTAAAAAACTGAGAATATTTTACTTGAACTGCTTTTTCTATTCCAAAATATTAAAGAAGAATTTTAAAAGTTTTAGAATTTGGTAAAATAGTTCCATTTTAAATACATAATTGTCGTTTTTTATAACATTTTTCAAAATTTTGAAAAATAAAAGTAATATATTCTTGTCACAAACTTAAATTATTCAAATTTCATATACAGTTGGTTTTGAGCCCTGTGCCGTGAGGTGAGTACTTAATTCTGGACACTTTTTGTACCATATACAATTTTTAATAATAAATGGTATGGTATTTAACCACACCTCTTGCACAGCCATGATTAGTTCCTTTTTGGTGATACGATTTTTTTTAGAAACTTGTAGCTTTAGCTTTGACCACAAATTCTAGATAGGATTTAAATCTCAGGGCTGTTGCCTGGCCAGTCGAGAATTTTTATGTTTTTATTTTTAAACCATTCCATAGTAGTCCTTGCTGAAATATGCAGTTGTGTCTTCCATTTTCACCGAAGAAATCAAAAATTGAAGGCATCAGATGAGCTTTTAGCATACATTCATATTTTTTGCGTTTAATGTACCTTCCTGATCCCAAGACAAAGAAGACCCAGAACTAATTGGACTGGCAACATTTATGAAATCTTAAAACAAAAAATGATAACAAATGCAAGAAAATTAGCAACAGACAAGGCAACTTGGAAGCAAATTTGTCAGCTCACCAACCAACAAATACTTGCAGATGACCAATTCCTGGTGACTAATGGTTTGAAGAACACGAAGCACTCTCATCACCAAGAAAGCTGAAAGGCAGGCCATATCCCCCTTGGGACGAAGAGCCTAAAGAAGAAGAAGAAAGTACCTTCCACTATTTGCATTCGTCTCACTTCTCCGCCGGAGATGCATGCCCATATCATTATGCTCTGAGGATGCTTCATTGTAGCAGTCATACATTGGGGCAGTAAGTCTTCAGCAGGTCTTCTACGTACAAATCTAATTAAGTCACTTCCAAACATACAAATGTGTATTTCATCGCTCCAAATACCTTCTCCCAGTCCTGAGTTGACCAATGCTGATGTGCCTTTTCCAAATTAATTCGTTTTTTTCTTTGCTTTTCATTCAGAAATGATTTTTTTCTAGGTACACAACTTTCTGTCAGTAACATTCTTCTTCTTCAACAAGGACCCTGGTACCCTAATCCGGTGTTGGGTTGATCTTTGATGTTTCTGTTATCATCCATTTGAGCGATTTCTTCCGGTCCCTGGCACACTCTTTCATTTCGTTTACCGTTTTATCCCTATCTTGTCCTATTTTTGTGATTTGACCCATACCCGTCGGTCTTGGTCTTCCCCTTTTCCTTTTTTTGATTTGTTTAGCCTCCATAATCTTCCTCGGTAGTTTTCCGGGTGGCATTCTATTGAGATGTCCAAACCATTCTAGTCATTTCCTTTCTATTTTTTTGCTTATTGATACTTATTGTAGAGTTGATCTGATGTCTTCATTTTTTATGTGGTCTAATTTTGTGTTGTTTGCTATTTTTCTTAGAATTTTCATTTCTGTAGCTGTTAGCATTATTGGAGTTATTATGGTACTGTATATTATTAGTTTGTTCTTTCTACGTATTTCTTTTTTGCCAAAGATTGTTTTATGTAATGCATAATATGCCTTGTTTGCCTTTCTCGTTTTGTTGGCTATTTCCAAATCAATTTTACCATTATTTGAGAAAGTGTTTCCTAAGTATTCTATCGTTAATACCTCCTCGAATATTTTCTCATTATAATTGAAGTTGTGGGGTTCAGCTCGAAGTGACACAAAATAGGATGGAAAGAAGCATGCTAGGTATTAGATTACAAGACCCGCGTAACAATACAAGAAATCAGAAGAAGTATGGGAACCGTTAGTATAGTGGATAGATGCAGACAGCAAAAATGGAACTGGGCAGAAGATAAATGGGCGATGATCAGGACTGATGGGATTCCACCCAATTCCAGAAGAAGAGGTAGGCCAGCTAAAAGGTGGAAAGATAACTTGATAAAAGCCGCAGGACCAACATGGAAAGCAAAAGCAGCCAATAGAACAAGTTGGCAGAGAGGAGGGAGGTCTTTGCCCGACTACGGGATTAATGGGCTAATAATAATAATAATGGTTCATCTACCGCTGCTTTGTTGTATATAAGTTCTCTATTTCGTCAAGCCATGCATTTAGAAGTTTTTGCATTTTACTTTTATTGTCTGAGATTAACACTATGTCATCTGCATAAAGAGGGGCATCGATATGTATTGGATTCATGTGTTATACCCTACTATAGTCTTCAAGCCTTTATTTTTTCTCTGGCTTTTTCAGAATTCTGTCCATAACAGTGGGCTCAAACTATCTCCTAGTTTGATTCCTCTTTTTAGGTGAAGGTACTTAGATCTACTTCCATTCACTTGTATTTTTGCTTTGGCGTTATTGTATACTGAGTTGACAAGATTTATTAGCTTTTTGGGAGTTTGCAATTTTTTCCAGACATTCATTTATTACATATTATCTTTTTATCGTATCAGAAGCTGCTTGTAAGTCTATGAAGGCTAAGATCATTTCTTCTTCTCCATTAGGTTTTTCAGAATATATGTTATCATTTGTTTGTCTGCCTGCCCTAAAAGCTGCTTGTGTTTCTTCCACTTTATCTTCCACAAATGTCCTAATTTTCTGCTCTATAATTCTTGTGTACATTTTGTAGATTATTGATGATAGGCAAATCGCTCGATAGTTCTCACAATTTGTTGTATCTCCCTTTTTATGTTAGGAATTATTAAGTTATTATCCCAGACTTCAGGTATTTTATTTGTCTTCTCTGCTTCCATAAATATTTTCCAAATCCGGTCTATTCCTGTATCTCCAAACCACTTAAACATCTCTAATTCTATGTTATCCTCTCCACATGCCTTTCCTATTTTAATTTTTGATATTGCTTCTATTACTTCATGTCTGCTTATGATATATGTGTCTATCTTTTCTCCCCCTTTATTATCATGTTTTTCTTCTTCCATGTCAAATTTGTCGGAGTACAACTCTCTCCATCTTTCTGACATCTCCATCGCCTTTATTAGGAGTTTATTGTTGTTTTTTATTCCACTTAATTCATTTTTTCCTTTGCCTCTCAAAGCCTTAATCTTATTGTAGAACTTTCTGTTATTAATCTATAAACCTTTGTTAAGTTCTTCCCCAAATTCTTCGCAAGTTTTCTTTTTAACTCTCTTTACTGCTTCTTTCACTTGTCTGTCATAATTTTCTTTGTCCTCCCACTTTTTTGTTTGTTAGTGTCTTTTCCTTGCTAATTTTTTCTGTCTATATTTCTTACTTCAACAGTCCACCATCTAGTTCATTTATATCCTTTTTTAATTTTTCTGGTTCCACATATTTCAATTGCCGTCTTTTTTATAGTTTCTTTAAATATTTTCCACCTGTCTTCTAGTGAGAGGTTTTTATTAATTATTTCCTGCAATTGCAGTATATTATGTTTTCCTTACATCCTGCAGTTTCTAGGATATTTTTAATGACGTTATTCAGTGGTTTTCTAGTGCAAACTAACAAATTCTTCTTTCATGTCAATCATCTCAACTTACTTAATTTTTGTTTTCCTCCAGTTCTAGGTGCTGTTTCCCTGCTTTGTGTAATTTTATACTGTTCTTCTCAGACATAGTTTTTCCGCAATTTCCTTGTAAGTATAACCTTCTCCGCGTAAAGTAATTGTCTTAGCACGACGAGTTGGTGACCCTGACCAGTCTATTAGTTTATTAATCTCTCTAAGAGTTCATTTCCCAATTATAACAAGAAAATACACGATTCTTTAAAAAAGTGCACAACACATACAATAATAATTATAAATAAGTTGACAATTCGCATTTGTTTTTAAAACTTAAACAAGAACCAAGCTACTTGATCGTGCATTTGATTTATAAGATTAACTATTGCTAAACCAATGCCAGCAATACTTTAAACCGTCAAAATTCAATCTGTGAAAACACTGGTTTGTGATGTTATACTTTTATTAATTTATAAATAAGGTTAAAGGGATATTAAACCTACATTAATTATTAAAATTATACAGAATACTGCAGTTTATTAAAACACGTTATATTGCTGATGCAAGTTCAAATATTATCCTGAAATTTGAGAGTTTTGATTCATACAACTAAAGTGTCCAGAATTACGTCCGCTAATGTACAAGGCGGGACTCTAAAACTTTTACAGCTGCCTCAAAGTAGAGGAATTTGTTTACAAAATCTTAAAATATTATGCGGGAACAGTTTAAAGCCATTCCTGGTAGGGTGTTTTATGACAGGACTTGCCACTTCTAACTATTCATAATATATTTATTGTTTTTATTAAAATTAAAAAAAACCTACGCGGAATAAAATTTTTCATTTATTGCTCATCTTTTGGGCAATATTTTACAAGAATATTAATTTTCAGCTAACTTACGGTATTATCAACAATTACTAAGTTCTATTACATTAAAACAATAAAATTACTACGATAGAATTGATAATGCATGTTTAATAATTCAGATATAGTTTCCGCTTAATTGTTAAAAGGAAAAAATTAGTATGTGTATGTTATTAAATAAACAAATTACTTTTGTATGTTTACTGTGTACACTAATAATACAAACGGAGTGTTACGATCACAGTGTTCATTTAAATCTTACACAAACTTTGAATTTTGTTCTACATCATAATACGTCTTGAAAACTAGTTAACACAAACGTTAACAATTTATACTAAGCACTAAATAAATACTCACGTGGGCTGCTGCTCGTTCTTCCTCCTTCTTTCGTTGTTCTTCGAGTTCCTTTTTAGATAAAGTTCTTTTCCCCATGGCTCCGATAGAGAAAGCTTTTAATTTTTGTTCAGGAATGTGCTGTTACCACATAGCAAATTAGTGCTTCACAATTAACTTAATTACGAAAAAGTATTATTTTAGTATTACGCACCTTTACTTTATCTGTCATTTTATTATTGGTTATCTACCGCCAGTATATAATACTCAGAAAAAACACAACGGAACACGTATCGCTACGATGCACGTAATAATTTCATAATAAAGTGGTACATTGCGCTTATTGAAAGCCGATTTTAATTATTTAATCAACTCCTAATTTTAATAACAAACTAGTAACCGTAGGTAACAGCATGCACTCTATCAACGTTCTTCTTGTTGACTAAATACTATTCTTAATTCTAGTGTCCTTCGCTAGGGGCGCATAATTTAGGAAAATGAGTTTACGAGGGAAGTTTGAATGTAGTCGCCGATTTAAAGCGCAAAACCATTTTATATAAATAAACCAAACTCCGAAAAACGTACAGTAAATGAAATCACATGTTCAAAAATAAATCATTAGATCTAAAAAGGCTGACTAATGATGAATAACCTATACGATTTTTACAGAGACCTACTTAGCCCTTACATCCAAGCTGGACTTCTTTCAGTTGTACAAAAACTGATATACGATGAAAGTTTTTGTATCTTCAAAGTTATAACTTAATTGTGTATCTGGCAGGTTAATTCTAAATATAAAATACAAAACAAGGTAATTTTGGAAGTTCACAGCGATATTATTAAATATTTGTTTAATACGAACCTGTTAAAGTGCACTATTGTGAAATTAGCAATTAGTATGACATGTGTTACCAACAATGATCAGCTGTGCCTTAAATGTTTCAAACATCATCGATCGCCCGCATAATAACCTATATTTGTGTTTTTTGCTGTCAAAAGTGTATTTCGACTGGATGCTTGTGCAGAAAGCAATAATGAAAGTCCAAGAAACTTTACATGTAGAACCGGGAGTGTTTTAGCAACTGTGCTCCGTGTACTGTACGGGGTTAAAAAAAGCCGGAGAAGCAACTTTCAATATGGCTTCTAACAATAACCAGAATGGATGGTTGAGCGGTCTTGGAATCGGGTTCGGGCCCCCTTTAAGCTCCGTACCTGAGCAACAGGGGAGCTCTGGATCTGAAATGAATCAATTTGAGCAGCTGGATCGTTCTAATGCAGGCAGCAATACTTTAAAGGTTCCTATTTGACGTTCAAATCCATTCAATGCAAGGATTTTTTTTTAAATGTTTGTTTTTCTGCAGAGAAATCCAAAAATGGAGTTAACTAAAACAGACTTACTAAAACTACTTACTTATTTTGAAGGAGAAATACAAGCAAGAGATATAGCAATTGCAGCGCTTAAGGTAGGCAGTTACAATACTACGTAATACGTTTTGCTTGTGGTATGTCTTTGCTTACTTAGGAACGACGAACGAGATTAGTTTATCAGAAATTCTACTCTAGAAAGAGAATGCTAAAATTGCATAAATTAAATTTGCCTTAAGAGTGCAGCGTTAAATAATATAAATAGAAGTTTTGAGTTTCAAGGAGCGCAGTTATAAAGAAGGTGTAGTTTCCGATAGGTTGCCACTATTATTACTTTAAATAATCACACTGATGATCCCCATTAATAAAAAATTGTAATATCAACACGATGTACGTGGTAGCAATTGGTTGCATATACAAATCATGTCATTAATATGTACTTTTCGCTTGCTAAACTTTCAGAAATATTAATTTGTAAGTTTTCATCAGAATCGATGATTTAAAATATATTTCCTTTTTCCGTACACCGTAGTTTGCCACTGATTTGTAGGAATTCAAGAAATTTTCTCTTCTTCATCTATTTCCCTGGTACACTAGTCGAATTTTCTCTTAAAAGTGGGAAAGTCTTGAGTCTCATGAATAAGACAAGTCATTGAGGAAAATATCGTCGATAATGGGGGATTAGTGAGAAATAATGTAATAACGGCTTAAGAAAAAGTAAAGGTCACACAATGGCCAATAGATTTTTTATTATTTTGTATGTAACTGCAATTTTTATACATTGTTTTATATCCTTAACTCGGTATAGTAAATAGTAATAAGTACTCACCAAATCTCGTCGTTTATTTAACAGAACTTTATTAAGATACTACTTACAATATAATTAAATGATTATTCTCAATAACACAACTTGGTACACGACTGTAATGGTAATGTAATTTACTCATCTGCATTCACTGAACTGCCTCTGAGCGTCTGTGTCTGCACTTAAAAACTCATAACACCGCCGGTGAACCCTTTAACTGTTAACCGGATACTGTCACTTGTATATGATATACATAACACATTGCTTATAGTAATGAATTCATTTAATTACATTTGATATTCAATAAAGTTAAAAATAAACGTGAGGTCGGTGAAACTATGATATCATTAAAGAATTTTACCTAAGTTTAAAATTCAAAATTAACTTTTATAACATTCAGTTTTTAAAAATTAACTAATAAGCAGTAAATAAATTTTAATATTTGAAAGACGAAGGTAAATATTTTTTATAATAGCTAAATATCAACGACATGTTTTACTTTTGGTGCATTTAAGACATCATTCTAAACTTCAGCACACAATTTGTGGTTGAATAGTCTTACAATTCTCATCGTTTTCTTATCTTTAAGTATAATAAATATATAATTTAAAATTATGTGTACATTAATAACAAGTTTTTATGTAATTTGTAGTCAGAGAAACTTAAACAAGTAGTAAATGTGGGTCGATATAGACCAGTGGTTATGTCAGATCCATACACAGCATTGCTGCGGGACAGCATTGCAGATAGCCCTTCAGCGAGACCACCTCATAGCGAGCGTGATATGGCTGCTGCAGCAGAACAGCAGCTACAGGCGTTAGAGCAGCTGGCACTGCAACAACGTCGGGCGCATCAACACATGGTGAATATTCTTAAGGATGCAGAAACAAAGCATAAGAAGGTGATTCAAGAATTAGAAGAAGAAAAGTGTAAGCACGAACATGACACAGCCCAAGGTGATGATATTACTTACGGTTTGGAGATGGAACGCACACGCTTGCGACAGGAATTAGAAATGGAACGTACATCACGTAAGAAATTGGAAAAAGAATTAAAACGTCAAGTTGAACTAGCGGATGAAGAAAAGGCTCGGCAGAAGCAGATAGTTTTACTTTTAATAGCGGAACGTAAAAAAATTATCGTCAAGTATATCGAAGAAAGGAAGCGAAGCGAAGATTTAGCGCAAGTACGTCTTTAGCATTAATGTAAACTAATATTGACTAATCTTAATTACTAGTTGAACTCTAGTAATTTTATTTTAACATTTTGTTTTAGATTTTATCTGAAGAAAAATCGCGTATTGATAGTATGGCAGAAGGTTTAGAAGAAGAAAGTAAGAAATCATTACAGATGGAAGCAGAACTCGAAAAACAGATTCACGTTTTTGAAGCTGATAAGAAAGCTTTTAAAACAGCGTTAGCAACTAAAGATGCGAGGTAAATTTTGTATTTAATTATTGTCGGTTAGCTTTAAAATACGTTATTAATAGGTGTCAAGAATTAGAAAACGAACTACAGAAATGGCGAGCAGACTGTGAAGTATTACGTGCTAGATTACGAGACCCAGTGGATTCCACTGCTTCCATGACCAGCAGTGTTGCCAAAGTTGTGCAGCCAACAGCTACTGTTTCCAGTGTACCCGTTTCTGGTCCTAGTAAGCGCTTATCAACAATTGAAGTGCTGTAATGTATTATACTTCTTTTTATTTGTAGCTACTGGCATAGCTCAATCAGTTACACCAGGACAAAGTATTAGGCAGACCGCTAGTACTGTAGCATCCTCCGCAGCTAAGGTAAGCACGAGCCAAATATCATTGTTGGTTAGTTTAAAACCAGGAGTTGGAATTGCTATGGAACAAATACCGTAATAAAGTGATCGGATTTTGTTTCAGTTAACATCCGTTGCCCAGTCAGGAACAGCAACTTCCGGTTCCTCTAGAACCCCAACAAAGGCAGCTTTTCATACCTCATACACACAAAACACTGCCCCACAAACACCCCCAAAAAAAAGCGCGGTGGTGGGTAGAGGAGTTCCGCCTCCTATTCCGCCGAATAAACCTGTCATTCCTAATAAACAAACACCCGCACGACGCCCAGATAGTAGCGATGCAGAAAAGAAAAAATCAAATGTACCGGGCAATAAAGAACCGGTTAACCCTAGTACTTCCGCTGAATCTGGTCGTGGTGCTAATACGGGTATAGAAATGTTGGGTCAAGAATTAGCTGACTTCCAACAAATGTTTGTGACCATGGCAACTAGCAATAATACTTAATAGCGCCGCCCTTACTTCGTTTTGTTAGTATTAATGATGTTAGCTAGCTGGGGCTGGTCCAACACACTCCTGCAGCTGACTGGTCCCACAGCCCACTTCTTATGTGATACTGTTTACTAAATTAAATCTGAACAATCTTTAGTAACACAATTTATTGGATTTATTTTTGTACTGTTCTGGCGTTTTGTATTGTCTTAAGTAGATTAGGACAGTGCATTCTCAGGGCCTGCAGCCCAGTGATTGTGTTGTGTGACTTACTGTAAGCCTATTATAGGTTAATTGAATTATGTGTAAATTGTGAAGGAGCTAGTCCGTAGTGTAGCCTAGCATTGGCAAGAGAGGCCAAGTGTTTGTCACATCCTTAAAACAAATTAACAGCTTATGTTCCACCATGAGACTTTGTATTTTATTGGCCCTATGTACGATCTCAAATGTAATGAGCATTCATACGTTGTAAGTATCTACCAGTCTGTTTATACATACATGTTTTGTTATGTGCTTATTTAGAAAGTAAATCGATTATCGAGTTACCTTGTTTTAGTACCAACATTTCCAGTAATAAGCAGCACGATTATGTCTTCGAAGAAAATAGTTTGTCTCTTAGAGATATTTTACCCGCTAAACCTAAACTTTACGATAAGAATCGTGCCCCTAAGTATAAAGGTCAACCCACTATCGTATATTTTCACGTAACGGTATTGTCACTCGATTCTATCAATGAGGAATCTATGGCAAGTACACTTGTTACTCGTAAATGCGTGTATGCTTTCTTAGGCGTAGGCATACCGTAAGCCAAATAATTTGTTTGCTCGTTTACAAACATTTAGGTATAGCTACTGTGATTTCACATGTAATAAGATATTTTTACATATTAGGATCTGTAAAAAGATTTTATAAAGTTTTAGTTCAAAAGCAATTTGTTAACTCTCGATATTGTATTAGGAAGGTTTACTTCTAGAAAATCAAAATAATTCGATGTAAACTATTCAACAACAAACAGCAGGAACTTCGTATTATTGTGATGTAAAAATAAAGTAAGATAGCGAAATAAATGTAGGTAGAAATACAAATAATTTAGAAGTAATGGTGTTTAATCGTCAGTAATTTCTGTTTCTTTTAGTTTTTTTAGTTTTGAAAAAATTGTGTTCCATTCTATTGCAAAAATATTCTGAGGATATTTTCGTACTCGAAAATTATATCCCTATAATAATGTTATTACATTTTTCAGAATAAAAGCATTAACATCAAGCGTAATTCTATATTGAAAGTTTTTGATTGCCTTTAGAATGTACAGTTTAGTATTCAGTAATAACAGTAATAAGTAATTAGGTATCTACTATTAAAATTATTTTAATGTGTACGTAATATGACTTCGTAAAAATTTTAAGCGATTATTAATTTTATAGTTTGTGAAAATGTTTTCCCGATGTGTTTCTGTAATATTTATTCAATTGGTGATGTCAGTTTGTTAAACTGTGTTTTAGCAGTTTCAGTATTTAACTATTTATTTTTTAAATAAAGTGGTATATGTAAATCTGTTAAAAGTTCATAAAATTATATAAACTACTAGTATAAATTTATTAAGTCTTCTTTTAGTTTATTTTGTTTGAAACCTATCATCTTGTGCTTCGAAATTTTAAAGAAGTGGCAACATAACTGGGGTAATGATTATTGATTTCATTTTAGGTGGAAGTGTAAATTGTGCTTTTAAAAAATAAGCAGGTAGAATCATATAAATACACCGTTTACTATTTTGCTTGCTTCTTCACTGGCAACCATATAATTCTTATTTATTTTTAAAAAATTTTAAATTTATTGACTGATGACCTTGATTATTAATTAGTCTTCTAAACTTAAACTAACAGGTTCAAACCCCAATCGTTCCATTTTTTAAACTATTAAATAATCTATAATTATTATTATTGGCAAAGGCCACTTTTCTTATTCTTTTGCACTTTTTTTGACTAAAAAACCCTTGCTAAAAACTAAGTATATTTGAATCCTCTATAAAGGTTAGGTATGTATTTTGTTACAATTTACATAATGGCAGTATAACGATAACAAAAACCAAACTCGCAAGGCAGGCGTATAAAAATGCAATTCCAAAAATAAATCTTTTATATTATGAGTACCTAACTACAAAATACTACGTCCTGAAAAGGATATGGCACTAAGAAGAGGAGAATTCATTTTAATTAAGGTTTTTCTTTTAAAAGCAACAATTTAACACTTAACAAAAGAAACGATAAACATTCGCAGAAATAAACGTCATATTAGAATGCCCAAATTTGCGCGTCGAATAAAATACGCACATCACAAAACTTTTCCTTGCTAAGTGGGTTGCCTAAATTTTAAAAATGGTGAACGGAACGAACAGATTTTTAGTATTTTATTTAGCTGCTCTTCGCTACTCTAACGTAGTTTTTAGTTTAAGAGATCAAAATCCGTTGAAAAGGAAAATTTGCTACATAAATATATCAAATATTTTTGTATTTTATTAATTTAGAATAAATTCAAGAACATTAAGCTACTATTTTTTGTCTTTTTATAAAACGGTGATTTAGCAGTAAAAAATGCATGCTTTGTTTTGTCAAATTATAGTTTCTGCGGTATGCCTGTACGAAAAATGAAAATTGTTCTTTTATCGAATAGAATTGCATTGTATTATTCTTAATATAAAACAAATGCAAAATCAAATCGAAATTCGGAAAGCTCTTTGTACTTTGTTTCAGCATGTTTTTGTACGATTGGTTATCTTTAAACCATTGTCGAACAAACTGCAGCTATTAACAGAACATAAGCCACAAGGTTCTGTTAAAAATGCTGTTGTATAATGATGATGTCAGTAGGTGGTATTCATTAATGTCAGTAGTAAAAATAGCATTAAAGGAAAAGTCGCTACTTATTAAAGTCGTTTCGTAATAATATAAGTTAGGAAACTTTATCTATAAATTAATTTTGTAACTTTTGTGGATTTTCATTTTGAAAAGGATGTCTGAAGTAAGATTAGGCTGTATATTTAGCTCAAGGTAAAATCTTGAGGGTTCCAAAAAAAGCCCCTATATTTTTGTAAAAACAACATTTTTCGGTTCCAAACTAGGTTCCAAAATGTCGCAGTTTTAGTAAAATGTTTTATTATTTAGAGTAGATGCTTATGCTAGAAAAGTTAGATGTGGTAATTTTAATATATTAGTAACATGATAATAACTGGAGCTCGAAAAAATATGCACTATAAGATTACAAAATACGCAGTTTATATGCACTAAAAAATCATGTAAATATGCACTTATTATGCAATAAAAACTGAACACCAACATTGACACATATGCAGTTAATAGGGATTTATAAAAAAAATGGATTATAGGGATTTAACCGCGTAAATAAAATAATAACAAATTTACGATTTATTTTTAAATGTGCAATATAACACCTAAAACTATTGAGTATTGACATAAAAATACCTACGAAATTAAAATGTTTACTATAATTGAAAGCTGGAGAATAAAAATGAAGTAAAATGTTTCAGGTTTATTGTCATCCCCGGTCAGTGTTTCTGTTTTCGAAAATGCTTAATGGAAATTTCCATAATGTACCTTAGTAACTTTGCATTAGTATTTGTCTAAGGGCGATTGTAAAGGATTTAGAATTTCTAACTACTATATTGAGCGTGTCCCCGGACAGGGTTTGCGATAGGTATAATCAAAGACAACATATTATTTGATCTTTGGTATACTAAACAAAAATTTTTTTGAACGTTTCCAGCTTTTGTAGTCAAGGTCTGCTTGTTTTATAATGAATTTTTACCAAATTACACTTGAAATGATATCCAGATGACGTAGTTAGCACAAGAAGAATATAAAGCTGGTTAGTTAAAGTGGTCTTACTATCAACTTTACGTAAACATTTTATTTAAAAAATATGTTGTAAATTAAAAATTCAAGCTACGAACACAATTTCATTAAAATTGGAAGAAAAAATGAAATAGTGAAATTTTGCCGGTCATCTAAGTTACTTTACAATTTGTACCTATCGTTAAAAATTGATAGGTTTTGGCATTGGATGATGCAAGAGCAAATTGAAGGGTTTCACTAAGACGAAGGGCAGCACAAATTGGCATTGGGAAATCGCATTTGCAAAGAATATTTAAATCGAATAAAATTATTCATTTTAAAGCTAAATTCGTTCATACTTTGGAAGCCAATGATGAAGCTAAACGACTGGACTTTTGTTATGGGCTGGGCAAAAAAGTTTACAGAAAAAAAAGTTAAGAATATTATATTTTCGGGTGAAGCTACGTTTACAACTTGTAGAAATTATTTTATACTGTAAATTTTTAACGATAGGTGCATACTACTTTTTTTGCGTGAAGTTGATAGTAAGAAAGTAAGACCACTTTACCTAACCAGCTTTATATTTTTCTTGTGCTAACTACGCCATCTGGATATCATTTCAAGTGTAATTTAGTAAAAATTCATTATAAACAGCAGACCTAGACTACAAAAGATGGAAACGTTTTTCAAACATTTTTGGTTGGTTATACCTATCGCAAAACCTATCCGGGGGGGGGGGGGGCACGTTGTATAGAAACTTTTATCTTACAATACTGTGATACTATTCATCTGACAGTAAGTACGGCTTAAGTTCTTTCTAATCCCTCACTTGTCTCTAATGTCCTTGCAAAACGTTTCAAAAGTTTATAACATTAATTAACCACAAAATTCCGTAATTTAATTTATTTTGCTGCCTGATTTTATAACAAAAAACGTAAAATATGCGTTATAGATGCTGCAACATGTTGAAATATGCTCACTTATGCAAATATGCACTGTAATCGCCAGATATATAAATATAAGTACGCAAAATAAAATTTTCAGAAATCGATTTTTTAGAACCGAATTCGTATAAATACCAAAAATTACTAATTTGCATATAAGCTAAATTATATACATTTATATTTCCGAGCTCTATTAATAACATTAGCTAGCGAAAGATCCTTAGAGCTTTCGAAAGAAAGCTCGGCAAAACATCTTAACGGACGAAAAAGTGATTTTTAGTTATGATTGTCAGTTAAAGTCTGTTTTAAAAAACAATACTTTTTAGTAGACCTATGTTACCGACATATTTCTCGCACAAAGTTGGCAAGATCCACGTTTGCGATTTCCGGAAAACATGAGCGAAGATTACAGGATTTTAGATGTCGAATGGCTTCACAATATATGGCGTCCTGATTGTTTTTTTAAAAACGCCAAAAGCGTTACATTTCACGAAATGACCATTCCAAATCACTACCTGTGGTTATACCACGATAAGACTTTACTGTATATGTCAAAGTGAGTAAGAATAGAGGTACCTATTTGCTTGATAATTTCTTAGAATATTTCAGATTAACTTTGGTTCTGTCATGTGCCATGAAATTTGAAACGTATCCTCACGACACGCAGATCTGTTCCATGATGATTGAAAGTTGTAAGTGCAATTAGTTTAATTTATTAATTAAGTTAAACAGCAATTCAAATTCTCTTTCCCATATTTTTCATGAACATACTATTACTGAAAAGTTGCCCTGGTAAAATGAAGTGATGTCATTCGAACTCCCATTATATTACAACAGGGAGAATATATTATCACACAGTTATTTTTGACTGTATAGTTTCGGAACTCGATTTATTTTTAAGATAACCGTCTTCTTTTTGTTACGGTTGACTTTTGATCTTACCATAAGAATTAACGAATTTTCAGAACCGTCACGTTAATGTATTAAACCAACTGTGCCTTTCCGGACACTTTAATTTTTCAGAAATTTCTCTAAGCGTACCACAACGTATTCTTTTGAATCATAAGATTCTAATCAAAATAGACCAACGAGTGTTTCGTATTAGATTCCACTCTAGTGTGTTCTAATTCGGGTTCTTTGAATGGTATTTCAGCAAGATGCTAGAGAAAAATGACGGCGACTTTTGTTGATCGTGCTCATATTTTGTAAAGCCCAAAACTAGTAGGATACACTAGACTAGGGTAGGTTGCATAAAACGTTTGTTAAGTTAGTTAAAGGTCAAAGCTAATAAAATAACATAATGTGAATACAAAACTGAAATTCTCAGATACAAATTTGAATAGTGATTCATTTTGTTCATTTTGATGAGTCAGTAATCTAACGAAGTTGTTAAACCGTTTTTCTGCAATCCGCCCTTAAAGGTTTTACGAAATCCTGAAAGTACGAAATATTACATATAGGACTTTAATCCCCTACAAAGCAGTTTACGTTTACGAGTAAGGTGTTAAAAATAGTTTAAGTAGGTAATCTTGACTCTTATCGATCTTATCGATTTATAGCTATTAACAGTTTTCGATGCTTACGTAGAAAATTAACTTATTATATAATTTTAACCGAGAAAGAGCGATTGAAACAAATTTGTGACGATTGGCTGTTTCGTTTGCTCTGCTTTGTATTTTTTGTTATCACACTAGTAGGATATATAACAACTATTACTTAAACGAAATAAATTTCAAACTTTTTCAATTCAATACAAAACGCCCTTAATTAATATAAATCAAAGAATTAATGTTCTCGAAATCGTTATAGTTCTTAATGAATATGATACAAGCCAAGTTGCTGCGTATTTTAGGCAAAAACTAGAAGGATGTAGAAAGAGAGAGAATAGATACATCTGATGGGATTGATTTTTACATTTCGTAATACCCAGATCAGCCCTATGACTGCATAAGCGGATTACCCGAAATATGTATTCTCGTAGTCTGCGAAAGAATTATCGGGCAGTTATTTGTAAAAGCTTTATCGAATCTGAATTCTTGAATAGTGCTTTTGTTAAAAATATTTCTATATATTTTCTATTTGAATCAAAATCGAAATAAATAGTAATTTGCCAGTGGAATAAGAACGTAGATTCTGGGAATTTCAGTTTTCTTAATTCTCAATTCATAGCTTTCAATAAGATTAGAAAATTCATAAAATCTATCTATCTAGCCATGAAAGTTGCTTTCGTTGATATAACACGGTTTATGAAAATTAGAATCGACGACGCTTCTTTTGAAAAGAACCCAACCCCTTTCAGCTTTCGGATGAAACGCTTTAAAATTCTCTATGTTCATGAAAAATGTTTATTTTTCGAATTCAGATATAAATCTGTAATTTTCCAGTGTCGCATACGGATCACGATTTAATTTTCATATGGAATATGACCAACCCGCTCGTTGTTAATCCCGACATCGAACTCCCACAATTGGATATTTCTAATAACTACACAGCAGACTGCACGATCGAGTATTCAACGGGTACGTTGTTTGTGTAAAGTGCCTTTATTTCGTAACCGATAAAAATTTTAGGTAATTTCACTTGTTTAGCCATCGTTTTCAATTTACGCCGCAGACTAGGTTATCACTTATTCCACACTTACATACCATCAGCTTTAATAGTTGTTATGTCCTGGATTTCGTTTTGGATTAAACCCGAAGCGATCCCAGCCAGAGTTACTCTAGGCGTAACTTCGTTATTGACTTTAGGTAAAATTTTGGCTTATCTAGTTGCTGATAATTTTCGAGCATACTTTTTAGCTACACAAAATACACAGTCCCAACAATCGTTGCCTCCCGTTTCGTACGTTAAAGCGATAGATGTTTGGATGTCTAGCTGTTCGGTGTTCGTTTTTCTTTCTTTAATGGAATTTGCGGTGGTCAATAACTACATGGGCCCCGTTGCTACAAAAGCTATGAAGGGTTATTCAGACGAGGACATTACTTCCGAAACGAATAATTTTAGGGTGGGTATGAGCTAAACGATGCGACGAACTGAGTCTCAGTTATTTAATATTGTAGGCTGTGGATCGTCCCTGTTTCGAAACTCAAACACAGTATGATACATTTTGCCATAGCAGAAGTACTGCAGTTTTCATCGATCAGTTTTCGAGGTTCTTTTTTCCGTTTTCGTTTTTTATTTTAAACGTTGTCTACTGGTCCACGTTTCTTTGATAGGAGCAAATAAATAACTTGTTATTGTTCATGTTAACAAATAAAAGATTTTAGAATTTTTGCATTGCCAGGGAGTTGTTTTTTGTGCTTTACTTATTTAAGCATTAAGTTCGGGTTTCGTGAAAACTTAAGATAATATGTGGAGTATAAGTTGGAACGTCCGAACCGAACTAAATTGATAACTTTGGTTAAATGCGAATTCTATGTTTGAGGAAAACTAAAATCGAGCGATAGAATAGCGTTTAGCTTTTTCAACGTATAATGATTATTCTAAAAAGCGGTTCTCAGAAGTAGCGCATCGACGTGCATTAAACCGAGAACGCTCCTAGTTGCAAAGAGTAGTACGGTGCAACGTAATTTCGACGACGTTTTATATACATGCATATTTGTGGAATTTTTATGATCGTCCGCTAATTTTAATACAACAGTGAATTTTGGCGTCAAATGCGTCTCAAAGGAACGTCGTAGAGGATGCGGGGATTGCTTTCTGTAACAAATTTCCGAAATTTCGAAAATGTTTCGACGTGCGAAATAAAGCAAAATGAATTACTAAGACACAATAACCGTGTACCGTGGCATTATTTATACCAGCAGCCAGGTGTTGTTAGTGTGTGTTCTATAATTGGGATCTGGGATGCGAAGCATTGACTAAGAGTAAATCGTCGTAAATCTGCGATGGTGCACATGCAGCACCGATCGTTACGCGAAGAAGCAAGATCGTCGGAAGAGCGGCGGCGGCGGTAGCGTCGCGGTGCGCCGTCCGCGTCGCCGCAGAGCATCGGTATCAGCATCAGTCATCCGCCAGAAGGTATTCGAAACCAACATGCTTCGCGTGTGTAAAGCGAGCCCAGCCGTCACCACCAGCGTAGCAAAATATAAATACACCGAGAGCTGGCGTCTTTATTAATAGTAAGCGTAAGTAGTCGGGTATCGCGCGGTTTGTAGGGTGCGTTTGTTAATGTTGGCATGTGACGCGAATATCGAACTATCGACAAGACTGCAGTGCGCAGTGCGAAATCAATGAAAAATACGTTGGTTTCCTGCGGTGGCGTGGTGAAGAGCCGCTGGTGATGGGACAGGGCGCGCATCACGGCGCCGGCCGGTGACCCTGAGGAATGTTCATCCCCGATTCGCTGCGTAGCTGCATGGTGGAGCCCGATGTGTCCTCGTACCTGCAGACGCCGTCCTCGGGACAGGTGCCTACCCGCTGCTACCCTTCCTACTCCCCCCGCGGCGTGATATGTAATTAACATGATTAACCTCAATGTTCTGTTTTGGCGGCACGGGTGGATGCAGTCGCGGCTGGGCCGCATCTGCCCCGCTGGCCCTCGATGTTTGACTGATGTTCTGTTGTTGCAGTCATACCTGTTCTGTTGTGTTGTTGCTGTTTGCTATTGCTGCTCGGCTCATTCTCTCATTGCTAGCGGCTAAAAATAAGCGGATAAAAATAAATTTAAAGACGAACATCTAACAATTCTAACGCGTAGACAGGCCGAAACCCATCTGCTGGTCTGCTATAGCATGACTTGATCTATGTGGTATTTCGACGCTTGTTTCTGGAAGCCGCTCCATAGGCCCGTTTAGCACGATTTTTCTCAGTTTACAGTTGGACATGTTATTGACAGTAAGGCGCGCGAATAATTGAAATGCATCGTGCCATCGGTGCACTGTCGTCGGTTGTTGTTTATGTGATGCAGTTGTTGTAGTGTGCATGCAAAGTTGTACGTGACCAAGCCGGGCGATAGCGATGGCCCCAGCCGCGACTCGCAAAGCCCGCATTTCAGCCCGTTCATTGTCCACTCCTTCTATTTGTCGTTCCTTTCTCTTCACCCACCTTTGCCACTCTATTTAAATCACGGTTAATCTAACATAAGTTACATTTTCTTCTCTATATTTTTGTATTCCAATTCTGTTTGTATCACATGTGTATTACGTTTGCTTTGATATACTAATCACACAAAGTAGGTGTTCGTGAGCGTTGATGAGTGCATGTATATGTCGCCAGGACGAGTTCCACCCCTTCATCGAGGCGCTCTTGCCTTTCGTCAAGTCCTTTTCTTACACATGGTTCAACCTGCAGGCAGCTAAGAGAAAGTATTACAAAAAGCACGAAAAGCGTATGTCGTTGGAGGAGGAACGTCAATGTAAGGAAGCTTTACAGGTACGTTTTAGGCTCTTGAAAGATTCAGTTCCCTTGAACAACGCTTAATGTGTTATAGAACGAGAAGGCGGAGGTTAAGCAAAAGTGGGCATCGCGACTTTTGGGGAAATTGCGCAAAGACATCACACAGGAGTGTCGTGAGGACTTTGTGCTCAGTATCACAGGCAAAAGGCCTGCAGTGTGTGTGTTATCGAATCCGGATCAGAAAGGCAAAATGCGCCGCATAGACTGTTTGCGACAAGCAGATAAAGTGTGGCGACTCGATCTTGTAATGGTAATTTTATTTAAGGCCATCCCTTTAGAAAGTACCGATGGCGAACGACTAGAAAAAAATCCAGATTGCTCGCAACCAGGATTATGTGTAAACCCCTACCATATTAACGTTTCCGTAAGAGAACTGGATTTATATTTGGCCAACTTCATTAACAGTCACGGTAATGTTAATTTCTTGTACATACTTATAAAATTCATGTATAACTAAATAACTCTTATGTTTTAGATATATTAAGCGGAATTAGTTACAATAATAATAACAATACTAAAAAGGAAGACGAACGAAAAAGTAAAGGTATTTAATTGAAGACGTTTAAAACTAGGAAGAAGGAACCTTAATTAGTTTTGCTTTTAGGGTATACGCATAATCCGTACAATGGCGTTGTATGTAACGATATTATTATGGCGACGGGCGTATTTTCCTCTAAAGAGCTATGGAGACTTTCTAAGTGTAAGTGTAAGATAAGCATTCCATACTTTAAATCGATTAAGGAGTAACGTTTGGTACTTGTAGCTTCCATTCTTCAAGAAATGTCGGAACCACAGCCAACTATCAATAGTGTCAAAGTTGAACATCCTGCTTACTACTGCAATAGTTATTCAGATCAAGGAACTGTTGTCGGAGATCGATCTTCTTCAGTCGATGCTATGGTCGTCTCTGCAGCCTATTGTAAGTATTTTTGCTTTACATTTTAATTTCGACTTGTAGGCTCTTAGAAATAATTCACTAGCATGTATCTCAAGAAAAACCGAAATTTGTTTGTAATCTTATATCGATAATTTTGCAGCAATGCCTCAAAATACTACATTAGTTTCCTCCAGTTCACAAGCCGCAAGCCCAAACACTCTGTTTTATCAACATAGTCCAGAACCTCATCATCAGCATCAAAATCAAGTAAAATATCCAGAAAATGGCCACGACACGCTTTCAGATTTTGTTACGTTCGTATGTCAAGAAACAGAGAATAGTCAACAAAGTGCACAGGTTTGACATAAAAACTGCCGTATGCACGCCCTGCTTTCTTAACGTCATTTGACTTTAACTTTTAGATGCAAACGAGTATGTCCAGAAGTCCCAAATCTCAGTATTTTCCTTCCACTATGCTTCCTCCACCACCGTTGCCTCCTATGGCGCGTCCGGTAGCGATTATTCGTTCTACGGGTGACGTAACCATGAGTGGTACAAATTCTCCTCCAACCAGTATTACACCACCTGGTAGCGAAACTTCTCCAGCGAACGACGTTCCAGAATTAAGTTCGTCGCCTCCGTTAAGTCCGGGTAGTCAAGACCGTCGGAAGTCGCCATCGCAGCGAAACTCAGTGCCAACCAGCAGTCCATATTCGCCGAATCGAGATTATTCGTTCAACCATTTTCATCCACAACCAGGACATGTTGGTAGTATATGCGGTGTGATACGTAGTGCAGGACCTAATCGTTTCTTTTGCATTTCAGCTTTTCAGTTACCCGAGTATGAGTGGAATGTCTGGTGTTATCAGTCCTACCAACCTCAGCATGTACTCGCCCAATGTGAATACAGCGAGAGGTACTCCGCGTTCTAGCGCTATTCCGAGGTGGAGTACGCCGCTTTTTACACTTGATCAGGAAGATTTCAGTATGATTACTCATCCCGTATCGGGATCAAACCCAGAAACAAACACAGTTATTCTTATGGACGAAACAGCGACGACCGGATCGACTTCAGAACATGCTGGACAGTGTTGCACTAGTTCGAATCTGATGTGCGACGCTGATCGATTCTTTCAGGCAGGTGTACCGGGCGATGGATTAGAAAATTCTGCTCCACGGGAAACTGAATCGCTTCCTGCACCGAAGTCGCCATGAGCCTTTACAACGACAAACTGCCTTATGATCTGCAGCTTTTCTTGCCGATTTATGTGTGAAGATTATGTTGGATTATCATCATTTCGATATGTCGGTGCGCATTAGAAGCTGCTCAACTAGTATAGACTGTATAGTAATTGTACATGTACTTAAGTAGGTTAGACACCAAATGCCAAACTAGGCTGTGTATGCACTGCAGTGTTGAGTATCTTGGGGGAGACACACCCTCAAGGTACTCATAGTCGGTGATGTTAGGTTGAATTCTGTTCCTATGTTGGGTAGAATATCCAGCGGTGCTTGTCTTCCACGAACATGCTTAGCGCGCTGGCCGTTCTTCGGCCCTGCCCGCACAAGCAGTGAGCTGGGTCTGTGCCTTAGTATTACAATAATATTGAATACCGTAGCCTAGTTGTTAGAGACTTATATATTCGAGCTTGCTCACAGCGCAACGCCAGCTCATCAGTATACTACGATAAC
This sequence comes from Melanotus villosus, assembly GCA_963082815.1. Taxonomy (NCBI): domain Eukaryota; kingdom Metazoa; phylum Arthropoda; class Insecta; order Coleoptera; family Elateridae; genus Melanotus; species Melanotus villosus. The sequence goes on from OY720427.1 coordinate 20,658,100, forward strand.
GGCAAAATGCCAGCTGCACCAAATGGCATAGTGTAATATGTATATAATATATTTATATACGTACATGCGTATATTTTACCGACAAATTACAAAATTCGAGGAACTCTATTCTGCAAACCGTGCTTGAACGATTTGCAAAACCGACGACCGCTTTTGTAAATTGTCGGTAATGTATCGACAAAAATCTACTGTGATCGAGTACCCTTAAAGCAGTCGCGGATGAGCACAGGGTTCAATGGACAGGTCAACATTGCTCCCTTAGGTCATGCTCCTCCTGACTCCTTTATTACGTTTCACTTCTAGTCACATGTCGAGCAGAGTGACCCTGACTGATGTATTTATTCCCTCCGTTTCGACAACTAACTTTGTGCTCTGCTGGGACACTCTGCCTCATCCCCATCCAGCTATTCTATTACTGTACTGTATATAACAACCAGTCTGTTAATTAACACATACTTATAGAATCGGGTGATATTATAACCAGTGCCATGATATTGTTAACTCAATTGTTAGACGTATTATACGTCAGTAGTATTGGTTATTAATTATTGTAGGAAGCTTAAAAACACGAATGTATGAAATTACTTTTAAGATTAAATCAGAGGGTTTATTTAATAATCTTCTTATTTTTCTTAGTTTACTTCCTGTACCCCACGATCACGTTGCGGTTTGAAGATATAAATATTACTCCGCCGAAGGCGTTCGCTAACGTTTTGCAGTAAACCTAAAAGTTAAAAGTTTATATAAATACAAACCCTAATTTAAAGATAAAGATAATGAAAAAAGTTAAAGTCGCCAATTAACGTTTTGTCGTCGAGCGCGTTTTGCTGATATAGCTAGTCATTATATTTGTTGACTGGAGAAACGAACAACTACTGGAAATTAATGAAGTGCATTAGTTTAAACCAATCCACAATCAAATTATGTATTTTGAAGATGCCAAAGTGTACGACCGTGTCAATTTAAAGAAGTGATCGGTGGCGCCGAAAGAATAGCCTGTTTAATAAATGATTTCATAAGACGTCGAACGTCACAGTACGTCATGTGCTTCAGTGGATACCAGGCCTTTTCAGGTGGTGAACATTAGCGTTCGAAGCGTTATGTGACACTATATTAATGAAACAATAACAAAGGCTTAAACTTTTATGCTATATTTAATAAGTGACTTTTTACTTCTGATTAATTCGAAAAGTCTTAAACTGTCGTTTTATAGTTTAAAGGCATGACTATGAAGGATTACTTTATTATTACAGCTAAATTTCGACTCCATATCTTCATAAAATTTCAGTCGAAAAATTTCTGGGGATTATGATGGTCTTTTTTATATGGGTCACATATAAACCAAATTTTATGAATGAATCTGTTTGAAATCACCGCAAAAAATAATCAATAACTTTACCATGGTTACCGCGTTTCAACAAACGTGACATGTCAGATTTCGATCCGCCAGTAATACGCGTTTGGTAGCTACACATTTTAATTTAAACAGGTAGTTTACAATTAAGGTGTTTTAAATGGTGTTGTGTTAAATTTGAATGCAACAATGGCATCGGAAACATCACGAGTACGTTCTGGTCGACCGCCTTCGACGGTCCCACCATCACGTGGAGGAATGGTAATTATTCAACTTATTTAAATGCTTCGACGCGACTCGAATACGTTATGTTTATTTAATTAAATTCAGAAAAGAAAAAGGACAACCCTTTTTTAAATGTTTTTCTCGTAGGTATCATCCACCGTTCGTCCTTTAACTCAACAAGGTCTAACAGGAGCCCGTCCGATTCACACAGGAAACGCGGTTATTAACAGAATGTACAAAGATAAAAGGTACTACGTGTCAGTAATGCAAGCACACATGAATACAATTAGAGAAGAGTTGTCGGTTTTACGTAAAAACACGACGGATTATAGAACAACCGGCGCTAATCGTCTCGTTGAAAGAAGGGCGGCCGGAGCTTATGCTAGGAGATTTTACGATGGTCACGAACAATTGAGCACATATAATGCTGTTTTAGAGCTTCAAGCCTCACAAGAGAAAAGTGACAAGCTCGCTTATGAAACGACCTTACTCAAAGAAAAAAATAAGCACGCTTTTAATGAGCTCGATGGGCTCATCAGTAGCAGGGTTCGGCGAGAAGAGACTTTAGTAGCCCTAAAGAAGGATATTGCCGATGTAAGTTCAGTTTATGTTCTGGAAGTACAGGGGCGATGGATACAAATTTAATAATGTTTTCTGGTTTGTCTAGGAAGACCAAGTTGCTCAAAAAATAGTCGACAGTTTTTCACAGGAAGACAAAGTGAAGTACATGGAAGCTCTTAAAAGCAATCAGAAAAGTACACAAACAATTAAAGAACTACAGACTGAAATAAATCGCTACAAAGAAGCCCTTAAGGGATTCCAGGATAATTTATCCGAAAATCAGGTTTGTCTAATTTTCAATTAGATTATTCACAAAGTACAAATTCTACCAACTCGTAATTGTATCGTAATCATCTGATTTTTTATAAACTTTCTTCTTCTCCGAAACTCTTAAATATTATTAAATCCGAAAATGGCAAACACCTGTAAAGTATTTTTTAGTTATCTAAACTTTACGTAACTACACGAAGCATATTAAATAAATATCCAGGTACGTCTAGTATGTTTATATAAACAAATTGTATGCTGTTACAGAATAAACGAGAGCATCTGCGTTTATTGGAAAATCTGGAACATCTTAAAGACCAAAAGGAGACTCTTTTGGTTAACTTGGAAGAAACGCAAACTCCAGCTCAACAACGCGTTACATTAGTGCAACAGGTGAGAGTGATTACAGGAAATGGAAACCTGAAAGGTTGGAAATCAATAAAACTGTTAGCGCGTCAAAGTGTTTGCTCTTCATTTTACAATTCCCCGATTTTTCGTTACTTTTAAGGATAAACATATAAAATAAATAATTCTAAATTAATCTGTCGATTTTCTTTGAAGGTCAAAAGTGACAGAATCGATACGGAATCTCTCTCAAAAGTTAAAACAATTCTCGAACAAGAACTGGTTAGCAAAAAGGAAAAGTTTACCGAACTTGAAATTGAGCTAAATGAAAAAAATACAGGGCGTTTGAAGAAACACAAGGAGTTAAGGGAACGTGAAGAATTCATGAGTAAATTTATAGGAAGTTTTGATGAAAAATCGGTAGAAGTACGCCAAAGAATTGTTTCTGTTCGCAAACAGATAATTTTGGCTTTGGATCATTTGTCAAATTCCGTGGATGATTTGAATTTCGAAGAATTAGATAATATCCAATCTACTTTGCATCAGTCGCCTTTGGAGAGTTTGTCTAATCAGTTTGCCTTATTTTCTTCACGACTAGCTAGGGTGGGTTCACAAACCTAATAAATCCTTGTACCTCATTTTATTAATGTTGTTAAGACAAATGGGACAAACTTTTGATTTTTAAAAGGATAATTTTTTATTCAACGAACATAAATAGGTAACAGTTACATATTAACCGCTTTGCAGCACGATTTTCACCTGATGGTGCATGAAGAAAGACACAAACTGAAATTTTTCAAATTTCGGAAATTACTTTTTATTTTTGATTACCTACTGCTAATAACTTTTGTAAAATTAGGTCAGTGCTGCAGCCCGGCAGCCCTTATACACCAGCCGCTACTAGTGGACGTCCATTTGTAGTCTACGGACACCAAGTGGACGCCCTTTGGATGTTTTCTGTTATTTGGAATAATTAAGTTAATTTGCTTTAGCACGTTTCAGGCGAAGAACACCACCAAATAAAAAAAAATCTAAAGCATTATCGCAAGTCCAAATATGAACAAAATGGAGTCAATATATTTTGCCTATCGTGAATTATAGAATAAAAAAATAGTTAACCCCCTTATGTCTGCAAAAAATATAAACTGATGATTCAATAATTCATTTTACGTAGCCGATTATCCTGTATAAAGTCTGAATTAACGCATATTTTTAGCTTAAAGCCTTTAAGGAAAAGTATCAAACAGAATTAGCAACTTTAAAAGAAAAGAAGATGTCCATGAACCTGGAAATGTATTCGCTAAACAATCCGGAGAAAGCACGAGATGATTTAACGCTAAAATCTGAGACATCTCTTGAGAAAAGTGAATCTCTACGACAGACTTTGACCACCACAACAGCTGCAGTTGTTGAAGCGGAACGTTATCAGTCAGATTTGGAGGTAACTTATCTTTAATCTTTGTTAAAGGTTTCTGAATTCCGAACTTATTCGTTTTTAACAACAAAAACAAAGAATTCTTACAATTACCTTTTAATTTAGTACCATTAATTTCAGGGACAGCTGTTTGGTAATGAACATTACAGGCAAATCCAGACATTAGAAAAACAACTCGAAGATGTCGAAAAAGAAAATCAATTCATGCGATCTGCTTTAAGTGAGATGATATATTCAGTGCAAGTTACTAAAAAATTGCAGGAAATTCAAGAACTCGTTTCTAAACGGAATGATCAATTGATTTCTGCCCTTCGGGTTAAAAAACCTAAATCGATCGACAATGATTCGTTTCTGGATGATATGAACGAGGTAATTTCACATAGAAATACAGTTATGAGTATTAATTTAGTAAATTGCAGCCGAAAAAGATCTCCGGCGATGATTCTGGACGTCCCCCATCGAGGAGGATCACTGAAGGATCATCAGCGAAGTCTTACAGACTTAAGAAACCTGATAACAAAACTGAAATTTTGGAATTTGATACGGGTCCAATTAATGAGTAATTATTGGAGTGCAGAGTTTCCTAGTCGTTAGAAAGTTGTGAATAAAATCCTTCATCACAGATAAAGAAACTAGAAATTCCGTTGATTTTTTTATAGCTTTATTGTTTGTATTTAGCTGTTGTATAGATAGTTGTACAGTATCTCTTGTGTAGTAAATTAATATGTTGCAATAAAAACCAATTTTAAGTTTTAAGCTTTATGTTAAACCTGACTTAAGTGAGGTAGGTATACGTTTATATTATATACAAATGTGCAAATTTCAGTGGATCGTTTAAGAACGTTTACTTTGAAGAGCATGGCTCAAATTGAGTATTTAATTTAGAGAGGCGAAGATCGGCTAAAATTTTATGTAAAAATATTTTTTTTAATAATAATGTAAAATAGTGTTGCGGGTTTTAATTTACACATTTCTTTGGTAAATGTTAGGTTAGTGTTAGGTAATGCTTCTGCCAAACTTTGAGGGTGAGTTTGTAACGATAAAAGGAACAAGAAATTCTTATACCATTTTTTCTCAGATGCATTTTTGTTTTATTTTTGTTTGTTGCTCCCCTTTAATTATGTTGTGGTTGTTAATAAAGTTTTATTGTTACTTGCTGTATTAGACGCTTATTTATCCGTAAAAAATTTGTTCCTATATCTTTAACCCTTTCTTTTTAGTTTTCCCGGGAATAAAAAGTAAAATTAAAGCACGCTTTTTCTCAGAAACTATGCATATTAGAAAAAAATTGTATAATATCTTTTTACCCCATTTGTCATTATAAAGCTATTCCCAAAGTTTGGCAGAAGCATTACCTAACACCCTGTATATATATATTTTAAGTGGTTACAGCGACTGGTTCTTCTGAGTGATACTTGAATATGAATTTTCAAGAATTCGTTACGTGAACTTTATGAGGACGTAGTAAATTTCAAGTAGGCGAGGCTTAATTAGAACACCGGATTATTTTTAGATGTAGCTTCCACCTTGTTGTTGAAACTCTTAAACTTCTAAAACTTAATAACCTAAAAACTCGGGTTTTTAAAGTTTTCTTTCTAGTAATACAAAAATATTGCTGATTTGTCACGATCAACTAAAACAATAAAAATCATCTGTAAAAGTTGTAGGATTTTTAGAACAACAAAAATAAAGATGATAGATAATTTAGCGAATTGAAATAAAATTTTAGACACTTCTTAAATATTATCCAATATATCATTAGCATGAAGTAGATTGTAGAAGCAGTTAGTCAATATCCTAGATGTTTATGTGGTTTCACGTTTTATGCGCTCGTAAATCACCTTCAAAGGATCGAAGTTAATAACTTGTCTTTTCTTTAATGCTCTATTTTGGCGTTCATTATAAAAATTAGCTTCAGGAAGAAATAGTCTAGTAGTTTTAGTAAAACATTTTTTTATTTAGTTATTGCAAGGAAGTGAATTTGTAGTAATAAAACCGAGTAAGCTTAAGAGTTTAGGTAGAAGATATTTCATTGTTGCTGATAATAAGCCTCGAAAGAATTTAAGTTTCAGAATAGTTTTCAAATTTTGGGTTACAAACTTTCCACCCAGATTCGTGTCGAAACCGCATTGAATAAATCTAATGCTGCTGAAGTTATGAAAAGTACTGAAAAGTGTTTTTTTTAAGATAGCCAGTAATCCTAAAGACGTACGTTATTAATTATTCATGAAATAATAAAAATCTGGAGAAGAATTTTGACCTTTAAAAATTATGTCAGATTCTTAATTTTCCTGCAGTATGAAATATCTTCCCATGGTAGTTTTGCAGACCATTTACATTTGCAAGAGTAATAATGGTTTGCCGAAAACTTTATCAAGAAGCTCTCCCACTGAAGTTTTCAAAATCTTCCCAAACATTTGCAACTAATATGTAGGGATAACGAGACAAATAAATTGTTCTAAATCGCTAATTTCCAGCAAATGTATTAATAGACCAAAGTGCTGTGGATATCTATTGAGACGATTACTTTTAGAGGTATTTTATTGCAAATCGAATCAACTAAGTGCGTATTTATATGATTAATACGACTACACGTCGCAAATTCCGTACGGAAGTGTACGAAAAACACGAAAAAACTAGATCTCGATGAGAAATTAGCGGATGAGCTAAGGATCACTATATTATGAAAGTAAATATGATATAACTAGTAAGATCGTCCAGTTTTCGTACGTGTATGCTTTTAATAAATTAAAATGTGGCATGTAGTTGTACCGGTCAGAGACGCCCCAACTTTACTATTCGGCGCTTATTTAAAAGCCTTTCTCTTTGATGATAGATTTCATATAAATGGTTGAAATCAAATCTAATTGCATTCTTCTGTGTACATCCTTGCGGCCAACATGCTGACAGTTTGCTTATTAGGTATATTATTTCGAGATTTAAGGCTTATTGTTTGGAATAATATGATTACCCTGTAAATACCATTTGGAACAACCAAAGTGAAGTGCAGTTTTAATAGTGATTATTGTGATTTAAATTCGTAGAGTGATTTGTAACATTGATTGTTATACAATTATACAATTTGCATAGAAAAAAAATTCTGGGAAAGAAATATCTTAGATCATCGCTGCCTATCAAGAGTGCTGAAAAATTCAAATTTACAAATTTATTTATGGCCGAATTAACTTCTTTTTGTATAAATTTTTACTGAGTAAAATCGCATCGACAATGTATAAATTAATCAGTTGTGGAACATTGTCAAAAATGTTAATGTTTATCCCTATACTAACTTTAATTTGTTTGTTGTAAGCAATACAAAAAATCTCTTGAATATTATTTAAATTCGAACCTAAACCAGAAATATTTTTAACAATTTTCAAAAATTTTGAAATAAACATATATGCTGAAGTCCCTTGTGATTAAAATGTAATCCTCATAATTGTGCAGGCTTCCTGTTGATTTTGGAAACCTTTGCTCGGCAACCTCCTGGACCACCCCCTGGTGTACCAATTTATAGGACCAGCAATCCAGGTCAGTATTTGGTACAAGCGGCACCCAGAGGACCACCACAACCTGGTTATTCGCAAGTTACTTTAGTAGTCGTCCCCAGGTAAATCTTTTTAGTTAGTTTTCTTAATCATTTTATGATTGTTCTAATTTATTATATCATGTATTATAAAAGCATTGCTGAAGAATGCATATGGGTTAAATACGCGGTATACATAAGTGTACATAAAATATAGTTTATATAAAAATGTTGCAATATAATTGTTCAAGAAATAAGATTAAGAAAATAAGGTGAAGTGTTTCACGAAACACGAGCTTTATGATATACATATAAAATGACTAAAATATGCATGATAAACTACCTTCGGGTGAGAAAACTCCAAATAAACTGAGAGCAGCACCTGATGCGTGAATTGTAAATAATGTACAGTAAGAATTAAGTGTAAATAATTACAAATATGAAATTTACTGGTCTTAACAATCCAATAAAACAAGGCATTTTGCTACTAAAGTAAATTAGTAAACGTGCTTTAGTTGTTAAACTAATAAACAGATGGTGTGGTATTAATAGTCGTAAATGGGTAAAACTAAAGATTTAACTGATAGCGACGTTAGGAAACCTGATACCTACAGAAGATTAAAAAATTGATGTTACGAAAGTTAATATCGTTTAAAGAGCATTCACATATGCTAGAATTGCAGAAGAACCTTGACTTTATACTTTTTGAGACTGTTTTATAACATAATCAATTCTGTATGTTTACGCAATTTTAGGGAATTGTGTTGTTGCTGCTGCTGCTGCATGAAGGATATTCCGTTTTCTCAGAAGAGAATTTTTAATTTTATTGGTTTTAAACAGTAAACTTATCTTTATTTTCATGCTCGCCTTTCCAAAACTTTTTAAACATATTCTCACATTTCAAATTCTGACAGTCATTCGTTTTATTGCAAAAATGTCCCATGACTGAGACAATTTTAAAAGTTTTATTCTTAAGCGGACATTTCAAGAGGGGAAAATTTTTATTTTAGCGAATTATGAAAATTATGTATATAAATATCGAATTCGCAGGGATTCGAGCCCCTGTGGTTCAACCATCGAATTTTCATAATTCGTGTAAATATAACAAAAGTATTTTCCCAAAGAAGTGAATCCCAACAAATTTCATTTTTAAAATGAAAAAATATTATTGTTAAATCCCAAAGAGATTTCAGGTACGTTATATTCTAAATTATAACCCTGGAGCTGGTTTTACAGAATTTACACCTTCCTTCCGCTTTCAGTTTCGTACCTTTTAACATTCATCCTGCACGCGCGTTTGTTTTCAAACCTCACTGGAATCCTCACCCAGGCAGTTCGACATAAATAATTTATTACTTGGAAATATTTTTTGTAATCACCGTCGATTTTGCTCCGATGATTGATGTAAATACATTAGGAAAGGCAGTTACATAAAAAAAGGAATTAAATCACCTAGCAGGAATTTTTAAAAGCGTAAAAGTTTAATTTATGAATTTCGAGTGCAATTTAATGGAATATCTTTTGATAAATGCGTGTTTCTAATTCAGGAAATGCATTAAATCCTGCGGTTAATGAAAGTCCTGCTCGTGATCCGTTTCATTTCTTCAGGAACCAATTCTTCCTGAATTATTACACGGTATTACTTTTGAAAGCCACATATTTTCATATTTTTTAATGGGTGTTTAGTTTTTGCAGCAAGCGATTGACTTGTCGATTTTTGAAAGGTACAACACAAAAAGTTGAGGTAGGACTGTATCAAATTGATTCTTTGTTTTCTGCTTCACCTTTATTGTACTTTGGCCCTTGTTTATTCATGTTGGCCTAGCTTCACGTCGTTAGCTTTTATAATGTTTTTGTCACATTCTTTTTTCTTTTTATCCTTGTTATGTTTCAGTACGAACTATCAGAGTCTTCAAAACTGTAAGAGGTTTACACAATTTCCTTCTTCAGACAGGAAAATGAACGGTTCCTTCACATAACCGAATATTATTACTTTAAATCAGATTATCTTTTTGTTAAAATGGAAATGTATGTTTAATTAAAAGACAGTTCCGGGAAGGAAAACTAAACAATTGTACAGTATTGACAATCACATATTATAACACAAAACATTTAACAAAGATTCACTTCCAATTTTTTTTAAATTGGAATATCATTTCACTATTCGTAACTAATTCATGTGTTAACAAAGTGACATTTAATTAACAATCTAGACATGCATCCATCTCATCTCATCAGACTGACCAACATGTGCACTCCACGTAAGATTGGACTTTTTACAGGCAACCTGGACCAATTCTATACACGGCCTATGCCAGAGTAATTGATGCAGATGAAGATCAAGATTCACACTCATATTACAAGCAACTACCTGACGAATCTGACGATTCCTATCCACAACCCCCCCAAAACATCAAAACAATACCTGTCGCTTACGCTCAGTTAATACCTTATATTCCAATTAAGAAAACGACGTATGCTAAACAACAACATTCCATACATCAATTTCTGACAGAAGTTGCACCTACTACTAAAACAATCCACAGCGAACAACAGGCTGCTTCTTTACGTTACGCACAAGCGACGACACCTCCTCAACTTGAAGAACCGGAAGAGGTTCAAAAATTGACTGAACGTGTTACTTCACAACAGTTTCATCATCTAGATGCTGTACATCCGCAAGTGCAGCAGTAAGTATTTATGTTACACTTTTCATGGGCCACAAAACCGAACACCACAGAGAATTCTTTAAATTTGGTGTGGTAAATAAGGGAAATTCGTTTGCACTTTCATGCTTGGAAGGACATTTGTGTGAAAAAAGTGTGATAGGGAATTAACAGATTGCAATACCTTATCTTAGGTTTGCAAAAATTAAATTATGTTGCGACATTTATCCATCATCAGGTATTCGTAGTCAATTGATGCTGTCCAGTATAAAGATTAAAGGAAACGATTGTTTCCAGTTTTCTGTAATTTTTACTGTTAGATTAGGCATTTTGCGTGAATGGTCGAATCCTAAGAGGAAGAAACTCTAGGATTTCGTATCAGTTCTTATAAACCAATGTGTTGATTTTTTTAAAACCACGAACCCCTCCTTGCACTGTACACATGCTTTCGCCCCTATAATTAATTTTTATGAACTTGTGCAATTCCAAAACGAAATTTCACACAATTTATAACCTCGCGAAAAATAAAAGTGCAAATGAACCTTGAACTATCCCAATAATAATCTTCATCATTAAAATTACATCTTGATGGATTCTCCATAAAATATTGTCATTTTGAAATGGATTTCAGACTTTCTTAATTACGTAATTACAATAATTTAGTTATCATACGTAGTTGCAAATAACTTTGAGTTTTTTATTATTTAATGGTGCTGTTTATGCTGCCGACTTCGTTCAACGTTAATGACCATAGTTGTAAACATGTAACTATAATTAAATTGTTTCGGTTTTCGTGTTACTGATTTATTTGACCAGTAACCAGGACGAGGTCTATGATTTTCAATAAGAATGAACCAATTTATTTAATAAACTGTTGAGTTATTTGTAGGATGTGATTTACTTTTACTAATAGCAAGTTTTGAGGTTGGTTAGTAATGGATGTGAAGGGTATTCGATATGAAAAAGTCGAAGGTGTTCCTTTTAACAACTTTTACTTAAATTTGTGAATTTATTAGTTTAATATCTGCGAGCACGGAAATGACTTAATCTGCTCGATTTTTGTAGTTTCCTTTTTTTGGAAAAATTGCCAATGAAGAAAACCAAAATGCCTTTTGTTATTCTTGGATTGTTAATCGACCAGTAATTTTTACATAAATTGATAGCATGGTATAAACAATGCTGATATAATCTAATACCATTTACAGCAAAGTTGTACGATTTACAAGTACAAGTTATGTCTCTGCACTTTAACACTGATTGCCAAAACAGGAAATTGTCACGAGCCTTTACTGACATTCTAAAAACAGTTTTTTCAGACTACTTATGCAACATTTTATTCATTTTCACATAAAATATTCGATATATGTGTGAAAGTGAACGGCTTTATTGGTTCTCATCTGTTTGTGAATAACCGAAAAAAATGATTGCGGCGAATCTGTCCGTACCTTGTTTTGGGTTGTAAATTATGCAAGTAATTAAGGAACTAGTTTAACATGTAAGCATCACACCCATCTTATAATGTATTTTGAAAGGAATGTCTATTACGAATGTCAAACAGTTAAATCATTTCGAAATATAAGAAACGGTTGACAGGCATTCACTCTACATTTGTGTTTACATAATCATTCTCTAATTTAAAGGCATCCTCGTTACTGCATTCACCTTAACGGATGATGAAACGGGTCAGATAAAACCAGAATATAACTAAACTCGTAGAACTGAAAAGCTTGAAAATAACTGAGAGCTTTACTTATTATTTATTAAATACCCAATTCACGTCCTTGAATAATTTATAAATTTTAACAGTAAGAGGTAAGTTAATTAAATAATGAAATCTGAACCTTTCTGCAGGTATTTCCACACGATGCATTTGGGTTAAAAGTGATTGATGCTGCTGAATGTCATATTTAACCGAGAATTCTTACCCAACTTCCGTGCCTGTTTCTAGAACTTATGGCCTTTATTCCTACTTAATTATCACTAGCTTTGTTTTTATACCTCAATTTTTATATTCGATTAAAACCATGCTCTAGTCATATTAATCTTAAACAGTATAATTTCCGAAATCCCAGTTGCAATTTAATTTGCCGAATCTACAGTTTAAGAAACTTGATGTTAAATTTAGCAATGCTAGAAATTCCACATTTCAGGATTGAAAATTCTATAACCCATTTCAAACAGTATTTATGTAAGAATCGTTGCGATAATATATTTATTATAAAAAAGATGTTACCGCATGTTTATCAGAAATGATATACTAAATCTGTCACACCTTGCAGATGTTCTCATTTAAATTTGTCTGCTAGTTGTATAAGATTCCCTTTGGAATTCTTTCACCTAAATACTTTATAACTTTGACTTCTTACATAAATAATGATCGGTTTTAGCATTCATATTTAAATTAAGCAACCTAAAATATCCTTGTTAGACAGTTCCAAGCATTTTAAATTTATGAAATGGTTTTGATGTGCATTTTTAGGGACCCTAATCAACCTCAACAGTATCAACAAGTTGTTCAGCCTCAACAGTTTATTCAGCCTCAGGATTACGGTCCACCTCAACAGTTCGTTCAGCAACCTCCTTCCTACGGTGGTGCACCACCACCGCCACCTCCACCACCGCAGTATGCTTCCAGAGAAGACTCATCTGGACAACAGCCAAAATATCAACAACCTCCACTTCAACCACAAAATGGGCCCCAGGATGGTTTGACTTACATTCCAATTAATCCTGTGATGTTCCAGAAACCGTTGGTGGACGATGATAGCCCTGCGCCTAAATCGGCCATTTTTGTAACTCAAAGAACTCCAATTAAAAAATATCAACGGTTGCAACCCATACCTACTGAGGAAACTGACGATCAGTTAGTAAAACCCCAACCTTCTCCCAAAAAGCTTATAAGAACCCAAATTCCCCAGTATCAACCTCAGCCTCAGCCGGTTCCACCTCAACAAATACTTATACCAATATACCCACACCAAATAGGGGCCCCAAATCAAGAAGGGCAGTTACAGCTTCAGCCCCAAACTGTAAGATATCAACAAGTTCAACCGGAACCGGCAGGTGAGCAGCAAATCTATTCGCAAGTACGTCCCAAAAAAGTGGTACCTCAAGTTTTTAGACAACCGTTACAACCACAACTCATAGCCTATCAACCATATCCCCTTCATCAACCATTACCCCCAGAAGCTTACGCTCAACCTCAACCACAACCACAACCACAACCGCAGCCTCAACCAGGCGAACCAATTAATTTATTAAAGCAACCATTAGTGAGATTCTTGCACCCACAACTGCTTGCTATTCAACCTGCAAATCTCAGACATCCACAACAACCTCAAGAACAGATTGAGTACGAACCGTTACAGCAAGAACCCCCACAACAACAAGAACCCCAACAGGAACCGGAAAAAGCTGAAGAGAAACAACCAGAAGCTCATCCTGAACCGACTCCTCCAAGGTTGTCCGCCAAATATAGAAAATCTTCCTTAAGATCGCGCAAATACCGCCCTACTCCTCCGAGGGTACATCAACATCAGCCAGAACACGAAGAGGAAGTGCAAAGCGAAACGCAAGAGCATCCAACAGAATACCAAGAGGATTTTAGATTACAATTTCCTGACAGTTTAAAACCCCAAGCTAGTAATTTAGGGGCGAGGTATCGACGACCCCTTCCAACAACTTCACGTCAATCTCTTAGAAGCAAAGATAGAGCAGTTCAAATAATCGATGACGAAGATGACGAATATAAATAAAAATTATCACTTTTTAGTTAGCCAAAATTCATCTCAAAAATTGTAATTTAAAAGGCACATTTTAAAACATTTTTTTGTTTAGGAATTTCACGGTTGCCAAGTGCCGAGTGGGCATAAAAACGTACGGTCAGTTTTATAGAAATAGATAGAGTTAGTTTAGAAGCGATTAAAATTGTTTTCTTAACTTCGTTGTTAAACTTTTTTTTTGAAAATGTATATAAGTAATTAGTAGTAGAGGTTAGAAAACTAACTGCAAATATTTTATTAATAATTTTACTGTTATTCTTTTATAAATAAATGAAATTTTACATACACGTTCTTTGCTTGATAGAATTTTGTTGTTAAATATATGAAGGACGTCTAAAATACTTATATAATAAATTGACAAAGAAACAGATTGTTTTAAGAAATAAAGATGTCGATCTGAGCAATCGTTCAATTTGATAATTTTCACAATAAATGCATTATGCCCCTTAAAAAAAATGCTGTAAAGAAATGAATACTCGAGGTTACTTAAAAACACTTAATGAAGTTTATTTATTTATTTGTGTAGAAATATATACTTTTTTCTTGTTGTTTTTCATTTAAACCCAAATATCTAAAATCGTGGAGGAAATTAAAATTAATTTCCATAACATAATATCTTCAAAAAGATAATTTAAACATACTTCATTTGAAACACACTCTCCTAATTTACATAAACACACACACACACAAACAAATTTCATTCATACATCCTGAACAGATTGCGTGTACTACAATCATTTAAGCATTCTAATATTCGACGTTGAAAGGCATCATTAATAATCATGAATTAAAATTAATTACCAAAATAAAACAAAAAACGTGTTACTACTCAAGTTGTAAACATGAAGTTGATCGATTACCTTTACGTAATTAAAAAAACGTTTTCAGTTAGCTCCTTTTAAAAATTGATCTTATTTGTGATACTTTTAAATATCGTTCAGCGTTAATTTGACTATTAAATCGAGAAGCTCATTAAGTCCTAACTGTTAAATCCGCATTCTCACTTTTATGTTATATAATTTTCAATACCTAGCTACGAGAAAGAATATTTACATTTTTAGTAAAACATATAGGAAATTCATGAATAATTTATATTTAATTTGAATAAATTATGAATAGTAAAATACTACTTCCTTAGGTTATTTCCTGTTGATGAGTTGATAGTTTGTAACCGTGATCTACTTTTGAGAGATTATCTTAATGATCTTTGATGCTGATATTTATCGTTGTGTGTTTAGTTAATTTAATTAAATTTACCTTTCTTAGATAATCAGCAAATTCAGCCAAATTTCCCTTAAACCAAAATAGGCTGTAATAGTTACGAAACAAAATAAAATAAAAAAATAGAAAAATATCAGATTGTATGCGACACAAAATCTTCTACAAACGTTTTATCGTAAAACAACAAACCAAAAGGTTATGGCGAACATACGTTGCTATAAAAGTATAAATAATTAGATAATTGCTGAATTTTTTTTTTATTTACACAAGTAATGGGACGTTATTTAAGGACCACCCTGTATATATAATTTTAATTTTAATTTGAATTTAAATGTATTTATTGTAAACTATGTAGGTATTGAACTACAATAAGTACATTATTTATTTTTAGGTCAGTTCTAATTTTACAATGTTTACATAATTATATGAACCGCATAGAAAATTTTGAAACTGGTTAGAAATAACAAATTTTCAGTGGTCTAAACCTCTCTAAACACAAATATTTATGATATAAAAATACAACGAAAATAATTAAAATATTACTAGTCGAAACTTGTAGGGCCATTCGTAAAAAAAGAAGAGTTTATTTAAAATAGTAAAACAATAGTGTCTTGAAAAAAGAAACTAACAAAAAAATCTTAAGAGAAAGAAAACTTGATTCTGCAGCGCTTCCGAATTCGACGACTCCCGATGACCCTCTTTCATGGTCCAACGTACAACGTACCCTCATGCCAAGAAGGGGTGATGCTATAACCAAAGAGTATAAATTGTGTATTATTTGCTATAACCAAAGGGTATTTAGGACGACGCCCTATAAAATTTTTAGCAGCTTAATTTTTTCTTTGTAAATGTTCTGGAAATTTATATATTTTCATTTAGCAGTTGTTAGAGATTGAAGCAGCAATTTTCTTTTTATAAAAATACTAATTTTTAGTATAGACACAGTATGAAATATCACCAAATTCTGGCCCAAATGTAAAAAATGTTAAAAACTCAAACATTTTTAAGAAAGATTGATAGGATTAGTGTCGACAAACATCATGACGAGTGTCTCCACCATCTTGGGACCTCTTCTACTTTTACATCTCTCTTCACATTTAATAGGCAAAAATAACAACTTGTCTTTAATTTTCTCAAATTGCATGCATTTTTGACATACCTATAAATTTTATACCTATCAAATCGCGCAGAATCAGTATATCAGTAAGAAGCATTTTCAAGTCTTTATGTAAATTTGTTCCTTAGACTATTTTTCTTGGCTCGTTCTTTGAAAGTAGCCTTCAATTCGGTTTTTTAATAAAAGTTTATGGTTTTGGGAGAGATTTCAGTGATTAAAACTAATTTGGGACACTTCACACTTCACACAGGTAGAATGCTATATTTCAATACTTTTCAAGGTAAAACTTAACTTTTTAAGAAACTTACATTATACAACTTACAACATATATAATATCAAAGAGGAAATAATGCTTTAATCTATGATAATATCATTGTATTTAAAGATAATATCCAGAGGATCGAAAACGAGAGGCTAAAACCTCCACACGGCTGCAAGATATGCGCAAACGCAGTAGGTTTCTTATAGCGCCAGCGCCAATATAGAATTTGAAATTACAATTCATGACTTATAACATCAGTAAAATTTGCTAATGGTCTACACTAATACATAATCAAAATTGTAACTGTTTAAATATAAAACAAATTTATTAACAAAATTTAAATACAAAAAAGAAAACATTAGCTCTACCTATTTAAAAATAAAATATAAATTTAATGAACATTTGCATACATACCTCTATACCTGTAATGTAATATGGGTTGCAAATTCAGAGCCAGTAAGGGGTCACGATTTAAAATGGGCACACCGATTAACTGACAATTTAACTAAATCACTATCTATTTTTGATTTTTGAGGACTTTTTAGCAAACTCTTCCTCACTTTCCTTTTTTAGTTGTGTTTTTATGCATGTTTCTTACGTAAATGTGTATTTAAATTGCTCTGGAGAACAATTTATCACAAATTAAACAAACAACCTGCATAATGAATTTCACAGAAAACGTTATACTAATGGCACAACGTAGAGAATAAGACGATATCTCGTTTCTGTATTAAACTATAATGAATTTAAAAATGCGAGAGACGTAAAGCACCCCAGTTGAACATTAACAAATTTTAGCGGGGCTCGATAAAACAAATTTATTAAAAAAGTTTAAATACAAAAAAAGAAAACATTAACTCTATTCTCTATTTAAAAATAATATATAAATTTAATGAACATTTGCATACAAATGTATTCATAAATTAACTGAGAATTTAACTAAATCACTATCTTCTTTTGAAGACTTTTTTTTAGCAAACTCTTCCTCATTTTCATTTTTTTAGTTGTGTTTCTATAAATGTTTCTTATGTAAATTGTATTTAAATTGCTCTGCCTGGAGAACACAAATTAAATAAACAACCGGCATAATAAATTTCACAGAAAACGTTAAACTAACGACACAACGTACGAACGTAGAGAATAAGATGATATAGTTTCTGTATTAAACTATAATGAATTTAGAAATGCGAAGGACGTAAACCACCCCAGTTGAACATTAACAAATTTTAGCGGGGTGCGTTTGCGCATACCTCGCAGCCGTGTGTAGGTTTTAGCCTTTCTTGATCGAAAAGCCTCCACGTGACATCTTACAAAAGAAGCTTTAACTATATATAAAAAAAGTTGTTGTGCAGTCTCTGCTGCAGTATTCTTTTTATCGACATGTCAATGATTGCTTCTTACTTCAACAGATGTCCAATGTCAACTTTATAGTTTTCTACATCATTTATATTATCAATAACTGTATAATCAACTCAAAATATAATTATAAATTAGCTATCATCACAGTCTAGTAATATAACTAGACTGTGCTATCATGTTAATAAGAAAAAAATATTTTATAATTAAGGAATCTTACACATTTTACTATTAATTACACTTTTACTTATTTTCAATAAGAGATCGTCCCGAGTAATTTTTAGGAGGCGATTTAAGATCAACATGTTATTCTAACAATTTACATGAAGGGTTATGTTTATATAAATCACGTATAAAACCTTTATATAGACTCTAAAGCACAAAAATGGTGAGTAATATTGTTAATATCATACTGCAGTTAATGGTCTGTGTCAGTCCAAATGCTCAAACCTGCTCTTTAATGTAGTCCCACTTTTAATCATGTTAATACCAAATCTTATTTATTCATGTTAATTAAACTCGAATGTTGCAGAGGTTTCGCTTCTGTGGTAACGGTGATTGTCCAGATTGGGTTTTAGCCGAAATAAATACATTGTCTCGGTTGTCATCTATAAAATTGAAGTTATTAAGCCAGGTTGTAGCCCAAGGTTTAATAAATCCTCCAGTTGATGTACGTTTTGTTAATTATGTACTACATACGTAGGTATTAAACGTTTATATTACAGGTGAACAAGGCAGAAAAGTTATTTGCTGAATCCAAATTAGGTAAGAATTTTAAAAGTACGATGTAACAATGATTAACTTACAAAATACTTTTGTATTTTTTTCTTACTTCTATGTATTTGTAGATCCTGATATTGATCTGAAAGCTTGCATAGCTTGTATAACATACATAATATTTTCTACAACTCGATTTAACTGTGATCATGGAGCTTTATTTAGCGAGCTTCAACAGCTTGGATTACCACGTGAGCACAGTTTATCCCTAAAGAAAGTAGTAGATGATAATAGTGTTCCACTAGCAACAAAACTTAAAACAACTTCATTAAGAGGTATTAAAATCCTGTGTAGGCCTGACGATGTATTTGAATACTGTCCATTATTTCAGTTAATGCATTAAATGAGACCTCTGCCCATGTGGATCCAATTACAAAATATGCTGTTTTGGAAGTAGCAGTCAATGGTGAAATCGAATCGGTAATACTTTCACCGTTAACTGTTAACGTTTTATTAGAGAATTTAAAGCAAGTAAAATCGACCATGGTGGAATTAATAAATAGTCCGTATAATTAGTTTAAAGATGTAATATTAAATTTGTTATTATGATTTCCAATTTTGCTGTTTATCGTTGTTATAATTATTTTAAAACTTACTATTATTTTTTACATATATGTTTTATGTTTTTATATTGGCATTTATTTGTTAATAATTTAAGTGCAAAATTGAGCATCAAAAGTGGTAATTTTATATGAAAGGAACAAAATAAAGGTATTTTAAAAAAGATTGCCTGTAAAACTAAAAGTGAACTTTATGTAGGATAAAGTTATACTGTAGGGCGTAGGGTATAAAACAATCGACTTATAATTGCTAGCTTTATCGTACAAGGGCAGACTTAAACCCGCCATAGTTTCCACTTATTCAAAACACCACATAACTGCATAATGTATCGTAAGAACAATAAAAGATCGTAATCTCTGGCTCTGAAAACAAAACATTAAGCCTTTTATTAAGGCTCATATTCAGGAATCGGATTTTGACGTACATAGGTACATATGTCAAAAATGTCACTTACTTGCAGTGAAAATGTTTACTCAGGTTCAAAACACGTTGATTGCTGAATCGTAGTTTCGGAGTCTGGAATTACTCGTTCGTAACTTTTGTAGTTTCAGTATAATTTTAATATTTTGCGATTTGTCAAGTATTAAGGTTTGGGCATTTACGAAGAATGGATACAAACAAGAGTGTATGAAGTAACAGAAGGGACACCTCAAGAGGACGGCCTAAAAAAAGATGGAAGAAAGAAGTTGCAGAAGATTTAGAGATAATGGGAGTCACTGACTGAGACTGAAGATGCCTCGACAGAAGAGAATGGAACCAAATCGTAGAGCAAGGAACAACCCACTTAGGGTTACGAAGCTATTAGAAGAAGAATAACATTTATGTTATTTCAGTTAAGCAATAAATACACAAATATGAAAGGCATTGGTTTACACCACATTCGGGCAAGCGCCGGCCCGCGGGCCGGTTTCGGCCCTCTACTCCTTTTGATCCGTCCCTGTTCTGTCTTAGACGCGAAATAACTCATAGCTACACACATCACAAAAGTCTAGGGATATATATTTTTTTATCGATATAAATCAATTTTGTTATTAAATATCTCTACCATTGATCAAGTATGCTAGTGCTAGTCTTTGGGCTAGCGATAGCAATTGTTTCAATAATAAACAAACAAATGCAAATGCTTAATTGTCAATTCAACTAAAAGTAAAGCAATTTCAGTGTTGTTAGGGAATAATTTAATCATCATTTACAGTTAATTTGCGTTTATATTGGGGTGATTTAAGTTTTATTGGTGCTGTTATTATGGAAGGTAATCAAAAACGATAACATTTAAGTTTAGCTGAAATGAACAGAGCTGTAGGTATGCTAGAAGCTGGTCGAAGACAAGTTGACGTTGCAGCAGCTTTAAACACCTCTCAAAGTGTTATCAGCAGACTGTGGCGTAGATATAGGACATCCGGAGATCCTAGCGAACAACATCCAGGTCGTGTACGCATTACTACCGCAGTTCAAGATCGCTACTTAACATTTGAAGCTAGACGACGACCAATAATTACGGCTAAACAATTGCTTTCACAGCTTCAGACTACTCATAATGTAACTGTATGTTCTCAAACAATCAGAAATCGATTGCATGAAGCCAATCTCCACGCCCGACGTCCAATAAGAGCCCCACCAATTCGACATGGTAATCGAGCACGTAGAGTAGAATGGGCTGAAGAGCATATTCTGTGGACAGAAGAGCAATGGTCTAGGGTTTTGTTCACAGATGAATCTCGTTTTGGAATACACCCTGACAGCCGAAGAGTTAGAGTGTGGAGACGACCTGGTAACTTGGAAAGGCTCAGATGTGTTCAAGATGTCCATTCTTATAAAGGAGGTACCGTAATGATGTGGGGTGGTATCTGCATTGGCGGAAAAACAGATCTCTGTTTTCTTGAGAGGTTTTTAAATGCCGATGGGTATCTAAATAGGGTACTGCGGCCTATAGTGCTTCCATTCGCAGGTGCTGTTGGATCTGAGTTCATTCTAATGCATGATAATGCCACCCCACACGTTGCAGGTACTGTTACCGAGTGGCTTGAAGACGAAAACATTTCTGTTTTACCATGGCCTGCGCAGTCCCCAGACTTAAACGTTATTGAGCACGTGTGGGACATGTTGGGAAGAAGCATTGAAAGTGAATTGGATGAAATTCATACTCGGATTCAGCTTCGTGATACCCTTGTAAGACACTGGCAACAGTTACCGCAAGATGCAATAGATAATTTAACTTTATCAATGCCTAGAAGATGCAGAGCCGTTTTGAACCAAAGAGGAGGAAATACTCTCTACTAAATTTAATTAATTAATACTTTAAGTGCTGACACTTCAATTTCTTATGATTGTATAAAATCAACTTTTTGCTAATAAGTTTCATTAAAGCTTTTTCAACTTGTCTTCTTTTGTTTTAAATTAAATTTCTAATTTAGAATGTTGTAAAAGTATTGTGTTAATTTATTATATGCAGACCACCTAAAAAAAATCAAAATACTTGACAGTTTTGCATAAAAAAAAATATATCCCTAGACTTTTGTGATGTGTGTATTTCATGACACCAATAATCAGGGCTTTAGCATAGCATTTACCTGCCAACGTGGAGCATTATATTATAAATAAATGAAATAAGAAGTAGCAACTTGTTTTAACTCATTTAATATTAATTTATTTTATTTAATAATTTGGTCCGTCCCTTGACTCGGAGGCAGAATGATAATTTGGCCCCAGAACTAAGAAAGGTTGTCTATGCTTGGTTTACACTTTCATGCATAAGCCTGATTTCGACCTTTTTTGATCATACGGTATATTGATGCCTAGCCTATTCAAAACATATACTCGGATAGTACAGCATTTGAGTTGTTTATTCAATTCAAACCGGCAAATAATATAACTAAAACTATGGCACCGAAGCCTGTGGCCTGTGTATAGAGACTGAATCTCTTGTTGAGTTAGAAGTTACTTGTTTTATATGCTGCAGTAATACTACGCTTAGCTCCAGAAATTAAATAAATAGGCAAATAACCTGAGAGGTAAATCACAGAGGAACTATGATGTACAACCAAATGACATAATTTGATGCCATCAACTAGGGTGTAGAACTGAATGGAGTTCCACTGTACAGAATAACCTGAATAAAAGTTGAGTTGATGTATAATATTAGTCATTAACCACATTTCTTTTATTAAGGTAACAAGTAATTTTTAGATTAATGATTTAAAGTGGCTAACTCCTTTGTAAAAATATTACCTAAAGACAACTTTTTTGTGTAAAACTGTGCACTGTGTTAATATGTTTATGCTCAGATGTTCCTTTTTGTTTTTACTTACTGGTTAGCTAGCTTATTACCTACTGCAATCAATGGTTGTTGCATTAAGTTTTTTGTTGTTTAATTAATGCATGATTATTTTGGGCATTTCTTCAAAGACATGTTTTATTACTTGATTTCTTTTGAATTACTAATTACTTACGAAGGAATTAGTTTAGATTTGAAATAGTCTACATCCAAAAATGGTTTTGTCAATGTAAACATAATTGTGGATAATACATAGTTTAATACAGTATATTTTGTAAAATAAGAATGAAAATAAAAAAATTGTTTTGATATAACCAGATTCTAAAATAAAGTAAATACATTTTGAAGGGTCCTGTAGTTTTGTTAATATCTGTACGCTTGGTTTATTATTTATTTGTTTGAATGCCTATACATATATTTAGGGAATGTTATGAGATATCTCAAGTTTTTAAAAAATATTATGAATTAATCGTTTAATAATAGGTAAGTTTATATATAGCCAAAAATTAATAGTAATGAAGATCTTTAGTAAGAGATTTCAGTGAATTTTGAAAGTTATTTTAATAGTTTAATTTAAAGAAAAATTTAGAATTTCATATAATAACAGAAATCTTTCCAAATTTAAAGCACCAACATTCTTAGGATTTAGCTATTCACCGAGAGGTGGCTAACACGAGTGAAATTTAATTTCTCTAGAAGTAAATTTAGATAAAGAACATGAATATGCGAAGCAGTATATTAAGCAACATCATTTAATTAACTTCTGCTGAAAATATTTTTATTGTGAATCAAGGAAGTTATTTTTTACATTTTACAATGCTTTAACGAAATAGGTTAACGATTAGGGAGTGTTACTAATTTTTAGAAATGCAAATGCAATGAAGTTGGTTAAGGCCTCCCTGCAAAGGTTGTTTAGCCTATTCATT
This sequence comes from Melanotus villosus, assembly GCA_963082815.1. Taxonomy (NCBI): domain Eukaryota; kingdom Metazoa; phylum Arthropoda; class Insecta; order Coleoptera; family Elateridae; genus Melanotus; species Melanotus villosus. The sequence goes on from OY720427.1 coordinate 20,681,755, forward strand.
CACTGAATACCCAATTTTAGAAATGAAAAAGTGTGATATTAAATATTTTTCACCTTAAATAAAGAGTAGAGTTTTTCCGTTTGTTAATCATATTATAATGAAATACTCTTTGACTATTAATTCTTTGCTATTAGGTGTGGATTGTTAGGTATGTATTTATTTTTTATTGTGACGCAATGAAGCTACCTATTATATAACATTATAACAACCTAACTCCCTTCAAAAGTGTTTATGTGATATCTAAGTTCAGATGTGAGGATGTTGTAAATTAATAGACACGAATTCATTTTTCCTAGATTTCAAAAAATGATAATATGTATATATAATTTAATATACAGGATGCGCAAAAAGCACTGAGCATTTTATAAATTGAATAAAAATTAAACCAATCAAGTTAAAAATACGGCACCGTTTTTAAGAAGTAAAAAAGAAGGCTTGGGTGTATTGTAGGTAAACATGTTGGGAATATTTTTGATAAATATGTTAGTTATCAAAGTGCGAGAACAAGCGTGGAAAATTTGTAAGAACCTTTTCCGAACTGGTCAATTTCACTAAATGATACCCTAAAGTAGCCACCCTGATCTCCTGATATTTCTATAGCCAACATTTTTCTGTTGGGATTTTTAAAAAATCTGGCATAGGTATAAATACATATAAACCAGAAACGTAAGAAGAGTTGAAGATGAAATTCGCGGTTGCCACGTTTGCAAATTTCATTTCCCGTTTGGAGAAGCGACTTGTCGAAAATGGGAGACATTTAAGACATACTCTTTTTAGACATTAAATTTCCCAATTATTAGGTTTACGCTTATTAACACATAATTCATCCCAGTTAAATAGATAAGAAGTTAGGTATTACACATAATACATCGATTCTATATTTTTTAATAGGTACTTCGTGACGCTATTTTTGCTTAACTTAAAGTTCAGGGCAGATTTAAATTATATCTGAGGCGTTTTGTAACTGGTATCTACATAATGAATTTATATAAAAATAAAGAATGAAAAGGTGGGAGGCGGAGGAGACATTAGGAAAGGGTAAGGAGAAGAAGACAAACAATAAAGAAGAACAAATTACATCTTTTCATTTTAAATCTGGGCTTACTGTTATTTAGGAATATAAATAAAAATAAAAATATTTTGACCTGAAAAGTAAATTAGGGTTGGGAATTCGGGCCTTTTAAAAGTAATTAAAAGCGACTGCAGTAAACATAATATCTTCAAATTATTATCAGGTCAGAAGAACATAAGCTCATAGGGTATTTTCGTATATAAATATTAAGAAGGCCAATTACATATTTTGGGGTTACAAAGAATATCTGGGGAAAACTGTGCTATTCAAAATGTTCGAAGATAGGCATAGGAAACTATTCGTTACTTTCTTCCTTTTTCATACTTCTTACCGCCCGGTTTTGAGAAATAATGAAACCTGGAGAGACTGTCCATAAGGAATAAACCAAGTTAGTGAAACTTAGCTATCTTGGTACAAGTATTACGCAATAAAGACAATCAAGAGAATTATTATTATTCAGGACATTAAAAAATATATGTTAACTTGTTTGTATTTCTTTGAAAGTTAGTTTAAGGGTGTACCCTATATAGAAAGTTGTTAATTGTTATTAGAGGTCGAAATTTAGTATTTGGTATTGCTAAGAATTAATAAAGTTTGTTAAAAGATGTTATAAAACATGTCACTCGCGATGATAATTTAGTCTGCGCTAAAGTGTCTTCTACTTTATTAAAGTCGTTTTAGTAGCGCAGTTCGTCATTAAATCCAAATGGAACTTTAACATCAAACCGTCTTCGATTTTTGGTCATTATAAGAATAAGAATGACTGTAAGAAATATGTCTGCAATCTACAGAACGACATCTTGCGACATGGATACACGCGTTGGAATGCGCCATTACCAGAGCAGTATTGTGGCATATTCTCAATCGGGACCTTGTGTTCTCTCCAACAAGGATCAGATTTGAAATCGCATCGAGTTGTAACACACCTTCTCTATATCCCTGCACATAAATGTCTTGATATACATGTGGTCGACCCATAAAGTTTTATTTGATTTAATAGCGATGGTTGTATAAGCATTGCACCCAAACCTGCAAGTAATAAATAAAAATAAAACAGAAGAGGGACTTACAGAATGTAAGACCTTTCTTTATTACCACAACGAAAATATTCTTATCGCTTATTAATACTTAAACCATAATTAAAAATCTAAATATTGAATTTTGTGCCAAGTAAAATAACAAAACGATACCTACGAAACTTTAATAAATTTTAAGTTCTTTTAAGTTAATTAATCAGTTCATTCTTTAATTTTTAAGTGACTGCTAATAAATAATGAAGAATTATCTTCCAGGTATACAAATCGTTTGTTAAGTTATTTAAATTCGTCTTCTTTAAACGTAAGTTTGGTTGCAAAGCTCAACAGATACTTAATTACCTAAAGACGTAAAAATTGAACGCATGGGAATAGTTTACTGCCCTTAGGAATTCATCGATTTTTTATCATTAATGTATACGGCATTCTGAACAGGATCTTTATCCCAATCCTGAAATTGAATCAGATGTCGGAAAGACGCACGATAGTAAACCAACCCTACTCAATAAACAAAAATTATAAAAGGCTCACGTTTAATTTTCATAATTAGCTTTTCAAACGTGTCAAGTAATAACGAGCAAATTTAATTATACAAACGTTGATGGTTGATTTTTTTGCATTTGTATTTTAAACCTGTTAGTTGACAACGATCAATACAGAATTGTATCACAAATAGTATATACAGGTATTGCATTGCCAAGCTTTGATCATGTTTTTATTCAGTAAAAACCGTGTTTTAAGAAGGTTCAAACATCACAAGTTATGTTTGTTTTACTGATAATCTTTTGCAATTAATTAGTATTTCAAAATTCGCAGTTGAGAGGAATTATTATTGAGTCAGTTTTAGAATTTCCTCGTGTCTTTCGCATTATTTCCTAAAGTAAATAAATAAATAAACATTAACTGTGATATTTTAGTTACAACTTTTAGATTTGCAATGCAATTCAGTAAGTAGAACCAAAATAAGCCATCCCTTTAACTAAGGTAAATCTTTTTAAGACCCTTTCTTTATACGTCTTCCTACAAAAACGCATAGAAACCATATAACTGAAAGAAATGAAAATTTAGACAGTCATAAAAGTTTAGGACAAATAAAATGCTCTCACGATTTCCGACAATAAATTTCCAAAATATCTTTGTATAGAGACATTCGAAGTCGACCGTGCTGGAAGGTAGCTGCAGGTATGGTCGCGGCTGCAACAGTAATAAAACCAACCACCCATATTTAAATATAAGGAATGTCTAGGTTATGAAGAAGTGCCTTTCATTTTCGTCGTATATCCAAATCCAAACAATATAAAATTAAAACGGGGAAGATTTCCATGTTACATTTCCTTTGTTTACTTCAACTCAAGTTTTAAAACAATAAATTTGTAAGTTTCTTATTGCAAAAAAGTCTTCGTTTTTACGAATTGTATCCTCAAAATTTAAAATTTCACAAATTATACTGAGTTAAAAAAGAATTTGCACACTTGCAATTGTTACAATTGCCAAGATGAAGGACATTAATCATTAATTAAGTGCTCAAAATTTGGGATTACTGTTACATCAACAGAAGCAGAAAGCTAAAAGAGTTGATATTGTTCAGACGAAGTTAATGCGAGAGCGGAAACTGCTATTATAATTTTCTGGTGTGGTTTTAATTTGCTTATGATTACATTTTCAAGAAGAGCTTCACCTCTGGTGTATTTGACACGTTGAGTTACCATGCTCTTTTGGTCCTTTTCTACATCGTGGTTGGCAAAATGTTGCCTCAACAATGACATGGCCCAAACCCAAAAAACGCTCATTTGATGAAAAAATGCAGACGATCACAAAAAATGTTTTGGTTTCTAATTAATATTTTTACTTGAAGAAAATGCTAGAAAATTCCAGATATTGTAAAAACTTTAAAGGACCTTAATATTACTTTGAAATTTAAGGACTATTTTGAGGTTCACTGCTTCAATTGAAAAATCTAGTTTTCTTCGCTCATTCTTCACCTTCATCATTGATGTTTTAACGTTCAAGGATTAGTCCTTAAGTAATTTGCTAGTGGGAGATTAAGATTTTAGAGAGATGCAATTTAAATAAAATTGTAGTTAGCTTACTGATAAGGATAGTTTCCGTAGCCCAAGCAATACCGTTTAAAACCTTTTAAAGTTTACAGCTTAAGCTTAAACGATAAGCCCACGCATGATATAGGCAATCCCTTCATTTATAAATAGAGATTGGAAATAGAGATTAGAGGGTTAAAGCTAATCAAAAAGATGTAAACATTATTACACATCCCACTTAGTGTAAAGCCACATTAGCGAATAATTCGGGCGGACGGAACAACGTGGTAAGCACGTATGTCGCAATATTCTTCCTTTCCGCCTTATCAAACGTGGGGTGCGTGCGGTCAATTCAAGCGATACGTGTCAACACATGTGCAGTACAGACACAAGTCATTACATTCGCATTAGAGTGTGATTTGGTGGCAACGTGCACGCGTCCGCCACGTGCGGTTCTACAACGATCGGCTCGTCGTAGTCTGATTCACCGAAATCTCAGTCTTATCGTTATCAGTGTAAAACGGGGGAGCCAGTAAAGCGAGCAGTTAATTGTCCTATTTATCTAAAGATAGTAACAAGTCTGGACGTGCTAAAAGGCTTGCGACTGCGGCGTTAACCTAAACAAACGGCCACTTAGCGAAAGCAACCGCAAACAGCAGGGCGATATATGACTGTAACCGTTTCAGCGACCCCCTCTCTTGGACTCGATCGACGACCAATCTCCGGTCTGACAGTAAAAATCAAATAAGATATATATTTCAAAAAGGTCGCATTATAGATTCCATTCGAGTTTTTGAATTCAATTTTCGCAACCGTAATCCACAGTTGCTATTGGTCAGCCGCATTTCGAATTCAATTCTTATTCTCGCGAGATAGATTCGGCTCAAGATAGCGCAAGGGCAGCGGGGCTAGCCGCTTGGGGTGTATGGAAATAAAACGCGGAAGCTCGCTTTAGATATTCTGAAATCACAGCCGATAGCCACACCTGCGGCCGACCACTTTGGCGCAAATATTAACACTTCTGATATATAAAATCAGATGCCCAACAAATCGAATGTGTTTTCATACTTTCAAATCGGAATAAAATAAACTTTTTCCCTTACGAAGGATATTACTTTCAAACTACGTCTAAGTTCCAACTCTTATCTAAGCAGATCTAAGTATAATGCTGCGATATAAATTAAACTATTTTCACAATAACAAATTAGCATATGTCCATGGTGAAACATCATTAACGTTCTCTGAAAATGTTTAAATTCATCAAGGATTGTCAAGGTCTTTGACCCTCGACCATTATTCACCATCAACTAATTATGATTCCTTTGCAAGTTTTTGAATACGAATACTCGTACCAATCTAAACCCTATGAGTTGTTAAGGTTTAACATCTGACATTCTTATCCGGACATAGATACATGTCAAGTGTCTGTGGCTGTTTACACCTAGAAAAAACTGACATAAGTTGCATATACTTTATATGAGACATAAGTGTATGAGAGTACTCAAAATTCCTATTTTGCAATAAATGTCCAAAGGGTTTACGCATATGATTAGATGTCGCAGCAACAGTTTCAAGTGTAATTATTCTTAATTCTATTAATTTAATTTAAAAAAAGAAGAAAAACTGTTCCGTGTGGGTTCTAGACTGGATTTTGAGACGAGAAAAACGAGTTGCTTATGGTCACTTACTGTCTGAATTAAGAACAGAAGATCCAGTGCAGTTTGCCAATTTTTAAAGAATGAAACGTACCGATTTGGAAAAGTTAGTTTGTAAAATTGGTCCCCTAGTCTCAAAACAAGACGCGAAATTTAGAAAAGCTATAAGTTTGCGAGAACGACTTGCTGCAACTTTGAGGTTTTTAGTATCCGATAATTTCATTAATAAAATAATGTTTTTATTACTCATATACATTTGCAGGTGATTCTTATGGTAACATAGGATATTTATTTAGAATATCATAATAAATTTAATTGTTCCTGAGGTCTGTAGAGTCCTTGTATCGGTTTTAAAGGCAGATTACATGTTGGTAAGTTTTATATTAGCAGTCTCATCTTGTAAATCAGTGTTTCTCAACCTTTTTGTGTCATGCCCCACTTCAACGCTTCAAAAAGCTCCATGGCCCCTATCATAATTCTATATTCTGAAATTCTGAAACAAATTGATGGCTGTTTGTTGTACAGTTGGTTGTTAGGTATACGACTGTAGTAGAACCATTAATAGGCATGTACTTGATGGTATTTATATGGGATATGGGATGGATGTTTGACAGCATATACATAAATATTTGCGGTTTAGATTAGAATATTTAAACTAACATATAATTAAGAACACCCCAAAACTAGTAAATTTGTAATTTGTAGTACTTTATAATTATATGTATAAATTAATATTAAGAGATTGAAAAATGGTGCCCATTTTTTGAAATTTATATTTGAAATGCGAATTTTTAAGAAAAAAAAATGTAACAAAAATATTAATGATTTGCCATTTGCGCATTTCCCCCCAAAATATTCAAATTGTTCCCCGGTGGGACGTGCGCCCCTGCGCCCCACGTCGAGAAATACTGCTGTAAATACTCGAAATTCTGTGCCGATTGATTAGCTACAAACTGATGAGAACTTAACAGATCTGACTGACCAAAAATAGAAATAACAGAATTTGAATTTCTGTAGATAGCTAAATGACTGTTTGAAACTGTTTGTTCTCCTTCCTCACTTATCTCAAGTAGTACCTACCTTCTCTTCATTTTTCTACGTAAATACTCGGAACTTAGTTTTCTCATTTCATCTATATACTTGCCAAATATATTAAATTGAACCTCTTATTCTGATAAAACATGCAAAGCCTTTTCCACTAATCCATCATTTTCTACCGTTTCGGTTTTTATATTTTTTTTTTAGGAATTTTTCCAGTGGTTTCCCTTCTATTCCCAAAGTTATTAACAGCAATTACGCTATCTAATCGTTCTGTATTTTTTTAAGTTAACATAAGTTTGACTTAACACATGTGTTTTCAGAGGCACCTTCTGCACCTGAAGAATGGCAGCGCATTAGCAAAGCTTTTGAGTCAAAATTGAACTTTTCAAAATGTTTGGGAGCTATCGATGGTAAACATATGGTTTTCCAAACACCTAAGAATTGCGGTAGTTATTTCTTTAATTACCAATTACAGCATGGTGTTGTCTTAATGACAGTTATTGATCTAAATATAAATTTCTCATCCCTTAAGTTGGCAGCAATCGTAGGGTTTGGATGGAGGCGTCTTCAGAGCTAGCATCAAATTACATTCAAAATGAAGCAAGCAACATATAAAATACCATGTCCGTTTAATAGTCAAGGCTCGATGAGAATTTTTAACTACAGACTGTTCTGAACAAGAAGAACAGTGTTTTTTATATTATGTCTAGTATTTTTGAGTAGTATTGAGAAAACATCTTTCTTGCTATAGAACGCGTGGATTAGACAATTTTTTATTATCTGAAAAATCTTCTACAAATGTGTATGCCTCAGAGGAAATATTTTATCGAGAATATACGGAAACTGGGCAATTGGATTATGGTACTTGGCGAAATGAAGAAATGCCAACAGAAAATTTGCTACCATTAAGACATCAAGGTAGTAGTAAATAAATTCACTATTATACTGGTTCCTCAAATTAGTTCTGGCTCTTTCTGATTATTTCCTCAATTGTAGTTGCAAATTTTTACCCCATTTCAGCTAAGGCATCTCACTTTATGATTCGGTTTTTGTATTCCCTACATTTACTGTTATAAATATTAATTAATTCGTCGACATATGTTTCCAACCACACTTTCTTATCACCCGTTTTGTTGTTTTCTTTTAACTTTCGACAACACATACTCGACACAAACGTAGACGGCTCGTTAAGTATTAAGATATGTGCCAGCAAGTTAAAATCTGCATCGAAACAGGTGTTTACACTTATTCACATAAAAATGTCGAAATATATTCTGGCACTTGAAGCATATGTGTCTGACAGAAGTTCTGCATAGTTTACATTAGTCAAAAACTACTGTTCGGCATAAATGTTAGGTAATAAGTGTCAGATGTAAACCTACCATAATATACTTTTATGTACAGTAACTGTGCGCGTGACACTGAAATATAAATTAGTTTTACAAATTTTGATATTGATCAGTTATCACATGTCGCCATGAACTTCTAACAAGTATACAATGTGCCCAAGATAAGGATGAAATGCATGGTGATCTTAAAATCGGTAAAAGATACAGGGTGGCTCAAATTAGAAAAAAGTTGCGTAATTTTGAGCTCAATAAAATGCCGCCTCAAAATTTGAACAATTCCGACTAATACCGGGGGAAAAAAAACGAAATTTGGGAAAACGTTCTTATTTTTTTCTGAGTTTATTTGAAGAGATATTTAAAATTAATTCACACTTTATTATTTCAACTTTTTCCCCTCTATAAGATGGCGTTACCAAATTTATAATTTGAGCCACCCTGTATCTTTTACCGTTTTCAAGATCCCCATGCATTTCATCCTTATCCTGGACACCCTGTATATGTTTCTTACTAACACCAAGGACATTAGATCGAAGCAAAGTATTTATGTTGTTAATATCCTAAAATGATTACGAATAGTTCTTCTTCAACTATGTCACGATTCAAGCTCGAAAACCGTTTATTATATTACGTTCATTCTTTTAAATCATGCTGTAAACCTCTTTATACAAAAGTTCAGGGCAACCTCTTTGAATGATGTAACTTTCTTACATAAAAACCGTCCAAATAATGCTAGAACCCTCCGTCCTCTTTCGTTTTCTTCTTCTTTCTGTTTCTTTTCCTATTATTTCCTTTTCTCTCACTTTCTTCTGTCTGTCTCTTCTTAAGCTGCTCCTATTTTCTCCCGCCCCCTTTTCCCTTCTTCTATTTCTCCTCTCCATTCCTTCTCTTATTTTTTCCTGGCAGACAATTTTCCCTTATACATATGTTGTTTGTTAGTTTTTTTGTAGGTTAACTCTGTTCTATAAATACTGTCTAAAATATTAAGGCACTGGTCGCTTTGCCTATACAGCTGTCCTACCTAATAGATACCTTAACTGATTAGATAACTAGAATTATTTCGAAAAGGCTTGATTAGTATTAATACAATATTTTCTACATTTATTATTGTATGCAGGGTCGTCCATAAGTAATGGTACACAAACCAACAGTATATTCGTGAGGCCAAAATATAACGATTTACCTAAGACTACCTTAGCCTAAAAGTTAATATGTAAAGAGATACGGAGTGTCAACGCCGAAATTTTAATTTTAATTTTCTTCTGTAATTTCAAAAGTTTTCGAAATATTCATATGAACATTGGCGAAACAATAATCCGATCTCGATTTTAATGTAGCTCCTAAAAGAACCTTACTTTTACTACACTTAGTATATTTAAAAAACCTTAGTTATGGCAGATTTAATTGAAAAAAATAACAATTGATACATCTTTTTATGCAAGAAAGTATACTGTTTAAATGTCGCTAAAGTTAACCGTTTTCAAGGTGTTTGCTATTGAAGTAAATAATGCAACATCTTATTCACTTGTTAAGCATTTTGTAACGCATTTAAAACAAAAAATTGTCATATTCTTGTCAAAAACAAATAATAGGATACAGAGCAATAATGAATCAGTGGGCTATTTCTTATTAAAATTTTTTAAGATTTTAGTGTAACACACGTAATGCTCTCTGAGGAATTAAATTTCCATGTGGTAGGCAACAAATTCCTTTCTAATATTATGAAATACTAATGACTAATGACACGGTCCCAATTCGGAAGACGTTTTGTTAATACTGACACTGACCGTGGAAGTCTTCGAATTCATTATTATGAAATACTTTTGGCATTTACCACTCTGTCAATAACTTCAAGTCGTTCTAAATTTTTGGCGAACATGCAATCCACACCGTTATTCCTTTTGGAAATTTAACTTCGCACTTAATACAACTTTGATAAAATGCTTCATTTCTTAATCTAATAATTGATTTAGGACAATTCCTTTTACACGCATCCACTACTGCCCGTCAAAATTGTCATTTTAAATTCAAGCGTTAAAGATTACTCAAATAACGAATAAAATGTTGTATCACTTACTTCAACAGCAAATATCTTGGAAACAATTAACTTTAGCGTCACTTAAACAGTATACCTTTTTTGTACAAAGAATATGGAGCAACTGTTTTTTTTATATTTAAATTAGATCTGCCCTAACTTTCAGTACAAAAACAGTTAAAGCGTTTTTAAGATATTAGGTGTAGCAAAGTTGGCATTCTTGTAGGAGCTACATTAAAATTGAAAACGGTTTAGTTTCCCGTCCTAAAAAAGGTAGTTACCCAATTAACATACCACAATATTTCGAAAACTTTAGAAGTTACAGGAGAAAACTAAAATCAAAAAATTAACTTTGACACCCTGTATCCCTTTTAATATTAACTTTTGCGTTAAGGTAATTTTATAGGTGTATAGGTAAATCGTTATACTTTGACCTTATGAATGTATTGTTGGCCTGTGCCCCATTACATATGGACCACCCTGTATATCATCAACCAAACCTTTCAATTTTTTTAATATTCTTTAGATAGAGAAATATCTATATAAATTACGACAAAAATTCAATTAATTTTGAGCTACAATAACTTGTCTATATGCTTTTGTTCGTTTTGACACCGGTCTGCTATTGCCTTGCCAACGGAAACTACTAACAAAAGTTTAATTGAGTGAAAGAGCTCTGGGAATAAGCCTGTAGTTTCTGCGGTCATTTTATTATAAACCTTGATGATATGATTTACAGACTAAAAAGTTTCGCTGCTGTTCTCTTGTTTTATCATTTAATATGGAACTTTTCATTCGATACCGTGCGATGGTGGATGTTTTTTACTTTATCATGCTGTAATATTCTATGAGCTTCTTATATTTTTATCTGAGTGAATTTTAACTAGGCAGCATTTTAGTTAATCTTTCTCAAATTTTATAAAAGATCGTCTGGTGATGGAAAATATCTAGACTGGTAATTGGTAATTCACTACTGATGATGATAATGACACAGGTAAAATGTAAAAATAAGGAGGTAATGATTGGGCATAGAATAATTATGCATTCGCATAAGTACATTTTATACGATTTTAACAGTAAATTTACCTATTCAATGTTTTGAGCGTAAATGCATAATATTTAAATGTTTTTAGTATCAACACATAATTTAAAGTATTTCATTTCCTTTAAGTTTCATTCGCATTTTTGCTTCTTTAAAAACTCAAGATGGATTTTCCTATTTTTTGCAGGATTGGCGTTGTTTTGTCTCATTGTTATTCATTAAATCATTATTGTAATGGCAATAATAGTATTATCTTAATCCTATCCCTACTATTGTCGATGTTCATATGGGTTGTATTACGGGAATATTCACAAAGTTATGCTGCCTCCAGTTAAAACTTTTTAGATGTTTTTTACGTCGATAGTATTAGTAAAATATTTTTAAGAAGTACAAGATGCCTAAAGAGAAAGGAAATGTGAATGTTGTCTTAAATCAATTTGTGAAAGCCTGTAGTGACTTTACAAGAGATGGAAGAGTATTGTAAATATTATGAAACTTATGCAGCAGCAACAGAAATGTTTAAAATTACTCAAAATCTGTAAGTAGGAAACATTTGGCAACGAATAGGGGTAAAACAGGCCCAGGGGAAGATCTAGACGTCGCGTCGATGGGCAGAGAACGTCGCAAAAGATGCTGCCGAGCTCCTACAAGTGAAACACTGGGAAAAAGTAGCCATGAGTAGAGATGAATGAAGGAGGAAGATAGGGGAGGCCTGGGTCCAGTAGGACTGTAGCGCCATGGAGAGAGAGAGAGAGAGAGAGAGAGATCCTTCCACATACATACACATAAAATATTACTATGACTACTATTTACAACAAATACAATAATATAATACAAATTTTAACACAGATTACAATAGGTACTTAAAATTACTTTAACTTACTTACATAAGTAATTGAATATTTAAACCTTGCATCCTAAATTTGTATTTTAAATAAAGAATATAAATTTTCTGAAAGTTATATCACTTCACTACATATGTACATATTGCACCATGTGTCTTGTGTGTATGACCTTGTTACTTTACCTCTTAGGCCTGTATTCGGAGGAGAGCGTCGGTAATTTGGTGCCCAACGACGAATGGTCACTAGGACTCGATATCGACCCCTAGACTGCAGGAAAATTCTGCCCATTGGGAGATTCGAACCAAGGACTAACGTAACGCTAGCCTGATGCCCTTACCACTGCGCCACCCTGGCTCGGCGCAAGTTGATATCATCATAAAATTTTCTTGTTATATTTGTAATACACTGTTCAGTTTATTTAATTGTCGTGAGATTACAAAATATGTAACAAAGACAAACGTTAGAGGGAATACATAAATGTACAAAATAAGTAAAACGGTGAAGCTTAAAACAAGATCATATAAATATAACAGACAAAACGATTTTTACAAGTCCTTCATATTGTAAGGTACCTTACTAATCAAATATAGTAGTTGTAAATGGTTTTTGAATTCTTTTATATCTGTGAGGTCTTTTATGTATTTGGGTATTTTGTTATAAATATTTACACAATTGTGCATAGGACCTTTTTAGAATAAAGCTGATTTATGAGCAGGAACTTGCAGGTCAAGGTTGTGCCTTGTTTCCATAATACTGTAGGTGTCACGGTTCCTCTTAAAAGAATTTAGATTTTTCTTTGCATATAATGCAACATTGAAAATATAAATAGTTGGTAAGGTTAAAATCCGCAGATTTTTAAAGTGCTCCCGACAGGATGATTGTGCGAGAAGTTTAAGCATGACCCTTATTATCTTTTTGCATGATGAACACTTTGCCGGTATGAGTCGAGTGATACCAGAATTAATGCCATAGGCCATAGGAGAGTATACAGTATGTCTCCGGATTGAGTTCACTATAAGCATAATCAACAAAAAATTTGAAAATTTTATTTTCATGTTTTCATCAGCAGATTTTTAGTTTTGTAAAAATTAAGACGGCCATGAAAAATGTGAAAAAACTATTTTCTATTCGGGTAAAGTACCTTTTCGGTCAATAATACGGCAAAATATTATTGAGAAAAGTTGTTCAGAATATGAAATTATGGCTTTGTGCAAATTTTCAAAAAGATCAACTCAAGAAAAAGACGTAAGTTTCTAACATAGTATTTTATTAAAAAAAAGAAATTAAATAACAATTACTCTATTTGACTTCCTCCAAGTTTTGACTTTAATCTAAGATAGTGACAATGAATTGCTTGCTTTACTATGACCCGATTTTTCGTTTATTAACACAAAAAGAGTAGGTATTTAATAAAAGTGAGCTGATCTTTTTGAAATTTTGCACAGAGCCATAATTTCATATTATGAACAACTTTTCTGGATACTACTTTGCCGTATTATTGATCGAAAAGGCACTTTACCTGAATAGAAAATAGTTTTTCACATTTTTCATGGCCGCTTTAATTAAAAAAAAATAAAAATCTGCTTAAAATTCTTTTCAGACCAAGCAGGGCGGAATCCCAAAACATGAAAATCAAATTCTCAAATTTTTTGTCGATTATTCTTATAGTGAACTCAATCCGGGGACAGTTGCTATGATACAGTGTGTAGAATAAATCATAGCAAAATAGTAGGCTTTTAGACTATTAAGTGACAGAAAGTCTAGTAAATCTAATTGGATAAAGTGCCGAATTTAATTTTGTCAAAATATTGGTAATGTGGTGGTACCAGATTAAGTTCTCGTCTACAGTAACCCCCAGAAACTTCACTGGTGTAATTTGTTGGACAGATTTTTGAGCAAGTTTGAGTTAAAGAGATTGGGAGGTGTTATTTTTACAGAAAATCATACCTGTTTTATTATGATTTAGATACATATGATTTTTATCACACCAGGAAGCCATTGTAGAAGGTACTCCAGAAAGAGACCGAGAGAGTTCGGCAATACTGTCTGCTGCTACGAGGCAAGTCGTGTCATCCGCAAACTGAACCAAGGAATGGTTGGCAGGGAAGCCTTTACAAAGATCGTTAACAAAAACTAAAAACAGTAAAGGTCCCAAGACCGAGCCTTGAGGGACACCTTGATTTACAGAGAATTTATTTGAATACGCATATTTTCTAATTTTTTTTTATTCAGTATAAGGTATCCACACCATTTGGACACGATTTTGAAGATACGACCGCATAAGGTTGTTAGCTACTCCACGAACACCTAAGGACTTTAGTTTGTTTAACAGTAGTTGATGATTTGGAACTTCAAAGGCTTTAGGAAGGTCAAAATATAGGCCAGATATGTATTTACCTTTGTCCAAGTTTTCGAAAAGGTAACTTAATGAATTAAAAATTGCTGGATCTGTTGAGTTGTTAGGTAAAAAGCCATACTGAGTTTCAGTTAGACAATTAACTTTTCGAAAGTGTCTTAGGAGCCTGTAGTAGATGACTCTTTCAAAAAGTTTTGCAAATGCCGACAACACAGTAATAGGACGATAATTTTTGACAGAATTTTTCGGTCCCTTGTTGTGAATATGAACTATTTTTGCGACCTTTAGATGTTTTGGAAATACCCATCTAACAAGCAGGTGTCATGTTACTTAAGGGGTGTGAAATTAATTCAGCTACATTTCTGATTGCCACAGCGGGTACTTGATCGACACCGGCTGAAAGCTTCGAAGGCAATTCGAGTATCATGCGTCGCACCTCACTGGCGTCTGTTGGAGAAAATAAGATAGACTTTTGGATAAGGAGGTTATTAGATGTGGTTGTACTAGAAGTCACTAGTTCCGAATCATGATCTACTTTAAAATAAGAATTAAAAACTTCCACAACTTCTTCGGGATTAGAGAGACTTACATTATTATGACTCGTAATAATTTCTTCAGAGTCTTTACTTTTATTTCTGATACGATTTAGAAACTGCGGGGATGCTTGTCTGTCTGTGTAATTGTGTATTTCTGACAAACCATTCTGATTTGGTTATTATACCCAATGCTCTGACTTGTAAAATTTGAAGTCTGTCCAAATTGGCTTTTGATGTTGCGCTCCACACACTACAACCATAAAAGTGAAAATAGGTCTTAATAAAGAGATGATTTTTTATTGATGATAGGGTGTAAATAATATACTCAGTCTTGAGTATGATTTTTATTAATGTACAAGTTCCAGTTTAGTCTTCTATTTAAGTATATGCCGAGGTATCGAACCAGATTATCTTTTGGGTTCTATTGAATGGAAATGTTGTTAAAAAGTAATTTTGGCGGATTTAAAAGGTCGACGAAGCGTAAAGACTTTGGCTCCGCATTTATTTTATTTGCGTTTGTGATAATCTTTCATTTATTAAACCATAGGTTAAGTTGGTGTAGATCTTCTTGAAGATTGGTAGCTGCATTATTAATGTCATAATCTTACACGATGATCGCTGTGTCGTCAGCGTACCTGGCCAGACCTGAACCGCATAGAGTGCGGATATCAAACATGTATATGTTACCGACAAAGATGTAGAGCGGGCATTAACAACATTGCCCGGGCATTAATGTAGATGTCCAATGTTCCTGGGCATTATCGCTGTTGCCCGGACATTGACAAGGTGGCCCGTTAAGGTTGGGCAATGTTGTAAAAATTTTCATCTAATTTTAGTATTTACATCCTTGCCCGGTCGCTAACGATGTTGGCCAAAAGCAACTGGACAATGTTGATGGCATGGAAATGTTACATGTGAATGTATTAAATCAGTAATGAAATGCTAATACTTGGTATAGCAATTAAAAAACTGCTCTTCCTCTACCTCTAACCTCCAATAAATGCCTCTGCTAAAACAGTAGAGGTGTTTATTGGAGGTTAGAGGTAGAGGAAGAACAGTTAAAAAAAATAAAAGTACATTATCCACATTGACCGGCCATTGTTAACACTGACCGGATTTACCACATTGACCGTAACATTCAGTAAATCGACTCTGCATTTCACTGAGATCCATGGTATTTTTAGTATTTTATAACGGCCTAAGCTGATCATTAGATGAAATACACGGACAGCACGAGGACACTCACAAAATAAACAAAAAACATAGCCTAACTTTCTATACTATCATCACCGCCCGCTCTTTAGTGGGCACTAGCGACGTGGCCCGGACATTGTTGTAAAAACCACACTTGAAGCATTAATTGTCAACAACGCCCTATTTACATGGACAATCACGTTATTGGCCGGTCATTATCGATGATGACCGACTTAGCAAGGTATTATCGATACTGACCGGCCAATAACATTAGTGGCCGGATTGTCGTCAATGACCGTAACATATATATTAAATAATGTGAGAGCCAAAATTGATCCTTGGGGGACACCGGCATTTATTTGATGGATCGAAGATGTGAAGGAGTTGACTCGCATTTGAAAAGTCCTATCAGTTAGAAATGAGATTATTATCTGCAATACATATGGAGGAATATTTATCATTATCGTTTTGTGAATAAGCCCATCGATTCAGACTCGATCAAAAGCCTGTGCCATATCCACAAATACAATGAGCGTATTCATTCTATTTTTAAAATCTTTTTCTACTAGCTCTGTGAATCTCAGAATCGGGTGTGTTGCAGCATGAGAATTCCTGAACCCAAACTGTAATTCCGGAATAAGGTTGTTCGTCCCAAGCCCAAAGATGCGACGCTAAAATCTTTTTTAGTTACACGAAATTAAACATACCTTAAGAATATAAATTAAGAAAAAATTATGTTCTTGAACTATACATCTAAATTTTGTTTCATTCATTGAGAGAAAATGTAAAGGATAAAAAAATGTGGGTGTGGCGAATTTTGTATTTAGGATATTAGGAATCCCAGAAGATAAATGTATTTCATGTTTGTTAACCTTAAAGTACTAGAAAAGTTCACCAATTTAACGATTGTTTAAATCTTCTGTGCCCGGCAGGGACTTTACATGAAAACGGCTTAATAGTTTCTGCTGATGCTGCTGTAAAGTCATTCCAGGATTACAATTTTTGTACCTAAAAATGACACATGTAACTTCTGTAGCGCATTCTTTGCACGCAGTTGCTTACTTGAGTTCGAAGCTATTATTCAAACGTCAATCAACCGATATCATATGTGAGAAAATTTTTTAAAGCACTAAGTTGTTTGGGTGAATTTAGAGAAATTACAGAAACGTTCCATTTTCGCCTGCTTCAACCATTACAGGATGCTGAGTATTTTAAAATTATTAAAGATGTTGTCCATGAATGTGACCCTAAATTTACAAAATTATGAAGAACAAGGAATATCATTAGGAAATAGTATCGAAATAGAAGAAGGCCTGGCAAGCAATTTAAAAAAAAAATTAAAATATCAGGAAGTCTTTAAAAAATTACAAGAAACAAGAAGTGTTGCGAAATAATTGGCATCAAGTAAAAACATTTGTGAAGTTTTAAAGAATTATTAACTCCAGCAATGAAGTAATTCCGACATAGTAGCACTAGGATTTGTACTAATAGTGGCAATTTCTTCACAGTATAAGACAAGTTTAGCCGAAAATACACGTAATTCTTACAAGTAAGTAATACAAAATTAAAAAGATAAGTGCATATCTAAGAGCACATTTGTGCAATTTTTAGTTCGAAGTGTAGTAATGATGATGATGATTACGTTGCTTAAAATGGCAATGAACACGATAATGCAGGTAAAAACGAATTGGAAATTCAACTATCGTTTTATTTCTCAAATACCAATATCAGAACTGATTCATCCGTAAATACTTATTATTAATTTGTGCCAAATCTCTGATAATGCAGAACATTGAAAAGATATCAGACTGTTTCAGTTTTATTGTGGACTTTTATTTTCCTTTTACCCTCGACCCCATACTTATCAGAAGCTACATCATTGTTCATAAATTGCTAGCAATAAAATTAATTTAAATGTGGTTATAAGAAATGAAAAATGTTTAGAGATAGCCATCAAGGGAAGTCATATGCGATGATAACGCCATAGGGCAGTGGATTAATAAAAGGAGCAAATATGAGGGTCGTGAGATGTCACCCTAGTATGAAACAATTACCAATATGATATGGCCATGTTCGAAGAATGAAAGGGAGTAGGATACTAAAATTAGTTGTAGAAACTCCTAAAGCGCCTTTAAATACACTGGTCAAAATATTCTCTCTCGTTTTTTCGTTTTGGTTTCTCAAGTATAACGCACTATGTCACTATTTCACAAATATCCTTACTCAGTCATTTTTATGTTATTTGCTCTAGACTACGGTAAACTTATCCCGTGCAGTTTGTAAAACCAATATTTCTGTTTTGCAAAGTACCAGAGTTAATTAAATCGCTTATTCGGTGTATTAAATGGGGTGATAATGAATCAGATATAGATGTGGTCAAAAGCTCATAGTTTCAGACTGCGTTTCTTGCGTTGGCGCCCCAGCTGACGCTCATATTGTAACTCAAAAAACACATTTAATATACGAGTGCACGAAATGTGTCCACATATCTGTATTTTCATAAAATAAAAGTCCGCACATCAATTTATAGCCTTATACGCGTAGCACCGCAGTGAGATGATATGTGATCGAATATCGTGGCCGATATAAAGATTACAGTCTGAAATATCGTCCGGAGAGATTTTAAATTTGCCTAGAATTTTGTTTAAAGAAACTGCACTTCATATATTTTTAAATCGTGAGTTTGTTATTTGTATTATTTTACCTTTTTAAACAATTTTATTTTATAAAAATAATTTTATGTTAGTAGAACTTTGCAGCCAATTAAAAATTCTGTTATAAATTAAAAAACGATATTTCCAGATTTTTCAAAATCTTAAATCTCAAAAAGTATTATTAAGAAACATTATGATTCTCAAATTTAAAGTCTGTCACTGAAAATAATGATCGTACACCAAGCTCTTTGTCTTTTGCAAAAAGGTCGTTGTTTTGTTCTGTAAATAGGCGAGCTTCTCCACAAACCGAGTGTTTTGTGTCATTACCAAAAGCACTAATAGATATGTGCGAGTGAAGTCAGGTTCACGATTCCACGTTGATTTACCTGGACTTTTTATATTTCTTAGTTGAGATTTTCAGCATCACTTGTGAAAATAAAATAAAATTAAATAATAAACAAATAACTCATGTAACTGGTGGCGAAAATCCCAACTAAGAAATATAAAATGTCAAACCCCCCACAACAAACCTTTAGAAAATATCGTAACTTTCAAGCAAATTCTTGAGTATGAGTATTTAAAGGGCACTTGAGAGACCTTGTACAACAAGAAATATCATTTTTGCACGAAAACGGAGAAAACAGATTTTTTCTCTTTTACTTCTTCTCCCCCCTCCTCTTTCTTGTTTCCTTGGTTCCATTTCTTATTTTCTTGTTACAATTAGTTGTTCAGGGACTGGTTCATTGAGCTCAGAATAATCTTAGGGGTCTGAAACACTCACTTTGCTTTTAACTAATTTTATAAATTTGAGTAGAGGTTAAATAACTAAAAAGAATTTTTTAAAAAAAGGATGCTTATTAAGCACCGGACATGCCTCGTACAGCCGGTAGATCCATGGCAATGGGAGTAGAGGAAGTTACTGCTGCTATAGTGGAAGTTTGATATAAGGGCGCGTCAACTAAAAATCTGCACAAACTTTGTAACTTATATAAATGCATTCAAAACATTTTTATAACCCAAATAAAACAAAGACAGCTAAAATTCGTGATCAGTAATGGATTTAATTTTCAGTATGAGACAGATTATTGAGAAGATAACGCAACAGAATAGAAAGGTGTTTATATGTTTTATAGATTTGGAAAAAGCCTTCGTCAAGGCACCGCGTAAAATAATCTGGGATATATTAGAAAGAAGAAGGGTAAGTCAACAGTTATTTGCAGCCATCCAGAGTATTTATGCCATGACAAGAAATGTAATACGAACACATAATGAAACATCAACAGAATTCTACACGTGTAAAGGCGTAGGACAGGGAGGAATCCTGAACCCGCTATTATTCATATTGCTTCTATTAGATGAAATGGCAAAGGAAAGCAAATGCCACACCAAAGGAGTCACAATGGGATTTAGGAATTTAGAGCCAGTTAGGGTATCAGAAATGATGTATACTGATGATATGGTGATTTTGGCCAACACGGTGAAGGATTTGCAGAATAATGTGAATATTTGGAATGTACTTTTGGAGAAATATAAAATAAAAATAAATGTAGCAAAAACAGAAACAATGGCAATTCCAAGAAACGAGGAATAAATTGATTTACAACGAAAAGATGAAAAAATCAAACCACTGGGAAATTTCAAATACCTCGAAGCTGTAATCGATGGGAGAAGGGATGTGGGAAGAGGCATTATCAATAGAATAGGAGAAGCTGGTAGGCTGCTGAGTTGCTGGAGTAATACATTGGTGAGGAAAAAGGAAGTATCGGTAAAGACAAAAATAAGAATATACCAAAATGTTTACATTCCCATACTGACATATGGATGTGAAAGCTGGACAATCTGGACATTGGATGAAAAGGCAAGTAGCAAATTACAAGCTCTTGAAATGAAATATTTAAGAATGGTAGCGGGAGTTACAAAAAGGCATAAATACCGGAATGAAGAAATAAGGAACTGGTTAGAAGTAGAACCCCTGCAAACCAGAATAGAAAAAAGACAGCTGCAATGGTGGGGACATCTAGTAAGGATTCAAGAAGACAGGAAAGTGAAAAGTAAGTGAAAGTAATATTTGACGTTGATGTTCGACGGTACATGTACTCACTTACATGTGTTAGGACATATTCGATCGTGTGTTCCCCCATTAAGTGCGTGTCTTACTTTTGATATTCACATCCTTGTCTTTCCATACGATATCTCCTAAACTTCCTGTTATGGATACTGCTTTTTTAACTTGTTCTGATACTGCTGCACGGAGATCTCCACTGCTCGTTTTCTTCTTCCGTCCAGGAGTTACTTACTCTGATTTTGGTTGTGTTGTTCGTGTTAAGTTGTTCTATGATTCTAATTATTCTTCGAGATACTTCTTTTTCTTGCAGCAGGCTGATAACATCTTTTAGTTGAACTCTGCGAAAGGCCTTTGTCAAGTCTACAAAGCAAGTGTACATTGGTTTGTTGTATTCTATTGACTTTTCGGCCAGTTGCCGGATGATGAAAATAGCGTCAGTAATGGATCGTTTTTTTTTTTTGAATTTTCCTCCTTTATTGCTATATTTCTGTTTATGTGTTGTGCGAGTATGCTGGTAAATGACTTCATTATCGAGCTTAACAGTGTTATGCCCCTGTAGTTTGCAGGGTCTTTTTTGCCATTTCTTAAGATGGGTATGGTTACGCTCTTATTCCAGGCTGCTGGTACATTTGTTATGTCTTCAATTTTTTGGAATAAGTTAAGTAACTCTTTTACTTTGCTTTGTTTCACCACCATACTTTATGAGTTCATTAAGAATTCCATCTTCGCTGGGAGTTTTTCTGTTTTTTAGCTTTTTTATTATTCCACATATCTGTTCATTGCTGATTACTAGACCCCGGATAATTATGCATTTTCATACTGTAAAAAAAAGCGGTCGTTAGAATGTTAGAAGTAATTTTACGTTCGCATGTCGCTGAGTATAAAGGCGATTTTACCACCGTTGGTAGTGTTTCATTTTGTAAAGTGTGTAGCGTTTGTGTTAGTGCAACAAAGAAATTTCAAGTTGGCCAACATATTAAAACCGCCAAGCATACAAGACTGAAAAATAGAGAAACCAGTAAGAACCAGCAAACTCTATTAACTGTAAATTCTTTTAAACCAGGGCCCAGTATTTCGCAGTTTAACTTGGATTTATGCAGCGCATTTACTGCGGCTGGTATACCTTTGTACAAATTGAAAAATAAAAAGTTAAATAAATTTATCGAATCTTATACAAAATAGCATATTCCCGATGAATCCACACTAAGCTAAGGAAAAAGTATGTTCCGTTAATATACGAAGAGTGTATTAAAGAAATAAGAAGCAAAATTGGCGACAACAGTGTTTTAATGAAACATTGAACTTATTGTGGCCTTCTGGTATAAAATACGACAAAGTGCTATTGGTCTGTACGGATGCCGCATCCTACATGGTTAAAGCTATGGAAGGCTTAAAGACTTTGTATTCGAAAATGGTGCATGTAACATGTTTAGCTGACGGCCTTCATCGAGTTGCGGAGACCGTCCACAGTGAATATCCACGAGTTAATGAATTAATAGCTACCATAAAAAAGGGTTTTCTAAAGGCTCCAAGCAGAGTTATGACTTTTACAGAAAAAGCACCCGATTTAGCACTTCCACTATTGTTACTCGCTGGGGCACCTGGCTAGCAGCAGCAGGCTATTACGCGGAAAAATTTCAAATTGTCAAAACAATTGTTAATAGTTTTGACCCTTCAGAAGAAGTTCAGGCAATTTTTAAGAAGAAAGGGCTTAGAGAAGATCTTATTTTTATAAAAAATCATTTTATGTGTATTCCAAAAGCTATAAATAATTTAGAAAAAAGAAATCTTTTACTTAGTGACTCCTTAAAAATAGTTGAAGATGTGGCGGACAAAATTAAAACTGTTCCTAAGAAAAGTGTTAAAGAAAAACTCAGTTATGTTTTAGGAAAAAATATTGGTTACGGTAAATTGCAACAGTTAAGTAGTGTGTTAGATGGTAAAAGTGGTGTCTCTGGAAATTTAAATATCAAAAATTATAAAATTGCAAATTATAAATTTGCTCCACTTAGGTACGTCATGTGAGGTAGAACGTATATTTTTTAAATACAAGTATATTGTAAGTGAAAGAAGACAGGGTTTTCTTTTCGAAAATTTAAAAAAGACGGTAATTGTTAAATGCATGAATTCTGATGTGTAGTTTTAGGATTTTAATTCTTATACATATTAATTCAAGAAATACTATACAAAATACCTAAATAGTTTTTTTTAAAGTTTTTTTTCCTTTTAAAACGGCTTCTTTTGTAAGAAATTGCTGTTTTCAAAGTTCATATTAAAGTGCATATTTTGAAAGTTTTAAGTGCATAAATGCATGTGTATTTTCTGATTTTTAAGTGCATAATTATCCGGGGTCTACTGATTACTACTGTCTTCGGTTTCCTCTACTTCCACTATCATCCGCTCTTCGTTGTTGCTATATGTATAGTTGTCTAAAATAGGAGATCCATTCATCTTTTATAATATTATTTATTTCAATGTATGTATTTATTAACAGTTTTTTCCGAGCTTTTAACATCTTCCACACTCTTTTCTGTCCAGCATACAGGTCATGTCCCAGGTCGCTCGTAAATTTTTGCCAAAATTCTCTCTTTAATTCTTGTATCTCTGTAATCTTAGTCAGTTTTTTTGCTTCGATATATCAGGTAAGCTTTGCGTTTCTCATTTGCTATTTTGTTCGGGTGTGAACCATAGTTTATTATTTGGTTTGGCATTTCTGTTTATCTCATGGTTTCCATTTTGAGTTAATTCTGGAAATTAGTTGCTCGCGTGTACGGGTACCCCTACCGTTTTCGTATAAATTTTGTTTTAATAAATACCAGAAGCGCTTAATAGGCCTCAACTGAGGTACATTTGGAACATTTTGTTCTCGAATAATATACGGTATTCCACGTCTCTCATAAACAGCTACAATCTCCTTTGCATAATACGATGTAGCCATGTCTGGCCAAAAGATATACTGATTGTTCGGATAACGTTTTTTGAGAAAAGAAACTAGTCTCTTTTGTATACACTCCTTTGCGTACACGTCTTTATTAATGTAAAGCCCAGAAGGCGCTATAAAAGCAGTAAACCTGCCTTTCGGGACCATGGCGAACCAAACCAAAATTTTTGATTGGAATTAGGGATGCCATTCAAATTTACTTTGGAATCAACATGTTGAACTTTTTAACAAAATCTGTATTATTTCCAGCGCAATCAAATGTAAAGTATGACCAATCGTCAAGAACAATATCAGTCTGGTTAGTAGGCTTGAAAACTGTATCACGAAGCTTCATTAATAATGTTTTTTATTTGATGTTACTTTTTAGTGTA
Organism: Melanotus villosus; assembly: GCA_963082815.1. NCBI lineage: Eukaryota > Metazoa > Arthropoda > Insecta > Coleoptera > Elateridae > Melanotus > Melanotus villosus. The sequence continues at coordinate 20,705,978 of OY720427.1, forward strand.
TTTCGGTGCAGGCTTCAACTTTCTTATAACTACATCCCTTTCTTTTAACATTTTCCAAAAGTATTTGTGAGAAATTTTGAATCGCCTTCCTAATTTTCTTAGTGTTTGCCCTACCTTTCCAACTGCTTCATATACTAGACACTTTTTTTACTATTGGGCATTTTCTTGGCTTTTCGTCCATTTGCCAAAGATTTTCCTTCTTCAAGTCCCGAAATCATACTAAACACCTTTATTCTCGGAATACCCGTCGCAACAAAATGGTTAACTGTAAATTGTACACGAGTTGGACGTAAAATTCGCCAATTAATTTTCTGTGATTCACTTCATTAATTAAGACCTTCAATTTTGAAATCGCTTTGACAACTGCCGAAAAACAAAAAATAATCGTAAACCATTACTTAAGTAGCAGGCTACTAGACATCTTGTTTTGTGAGATCTGCTGTTTAAGTACCTTTAACAGTTGTTCAAAGTTTGTGCAGATTTTTAGTTAACACACCCTTACTTAACTTAAATGTATAATAATAAAGTTCAGAAAGTTTGTATTTTAATTACATACGACACCCAGAAAGCACCGCAGTAAAAATAAGTAACTTCCCGTGATTATTTCAGTAATACCATACCGTCGTTTGAAAATGTTAAGAAGTTTATTACGACAGGTAGTGTGCATAACCTGTGGGTTTTAATTTGTTCATAATATGCTGAGTGTATTTTTATCCGGTATGGAAATGTACATAAGAATAATATATGAAGATATGCATCCCTCGGATAGCGGGTCCTGTCTCCGTGTCAATTCTATTTAAATATTGTGATGGTAATTTGTAAGATAGTAGATGTAAAGTTAAGTTCTGAGATGAGCCGCTAGCTACCGGTGTACGCAATCCCTAGGTGGTTCTTCCACCGTGTTAAATCATCATTAAACAGTATTCAGAGTTAGCCAGCCGCGAGGACACTTGTACAATAACATATGGGTTCTGTAGCCGCAGACTTACAGGCCGCCATAGCGCACATGCGGTTGAAAACGCACAGCCAGTATATCGTCAGGAAGCGCTAGATAAAATGAAAAAGTAATTTTCTTGGAAGAGAATTCATGGCGAACTCGGAGCTATTGTTTCCGCATTAGCATCGAGTTAGCGCTTGCCGTCACATGACCGGTCTCTTCACATGCGCCGCTCATCAGACGCTGCTCTCCCATACTGAACACGACTACAATCGTAAATCAAACAGAATTAAATATTAAAAACGTTCAAAGTTTTCCTCCCTTATTCTAAATTTAAAATGAATGTAAAGTAGATAATTCGACTTTTAGAAATTTGAACCATTCTTTTCGCAGAGGAAAAGAAATTTAATTTAATAGTACCGACACATGTGCCTGTCATTTCGAGATTTCAGCATTCGATTTTCATATTTCAGCACCGTCTTTGTCTGATGCAGGGTGCGAAAACTCCACATTGCACAACGCCTGTCACTGCTAGGATCATTCAAACGCATTTTCAGTTTGAAAGGATTATTTTTGTTACTCTCGAAGTCAGAGCAGTATCCCGCTTCTTTTAAATACGTTTTTTATATCGCCCATTCACATTGTTATTAAAACATATTATATTTATGAGGAAGATACTCCAACTTTACTAATTTTCAGGAAGTACTTTAGTTAGTTGAAACCCAGTCTACTCCCTTGCACAGTTTTCGTGATCTTTTCCGCAATACAATACAGAGAACATTATTCAAAGTAGCCAAGTAGCACAATAATTCAAATAAAACAAAAAGTATATAAGTATTTGCTACCGAAACGATATCTAATCAGCTTCATCTTGCGTAGTCAAATGAATATTTTAACGTTGCATCAAGACGGTAGCGGTTCGTTTCTACCACTTCTTTACAGAAACTAAATAATTGATCTGAATCACTGAGTATGCCTGTGATAAAACCTTTATTTGGTATTAAACTGAAGTTCTCGGTAAGTGTACTGAGGTAACTTGATTGGAGCAATATTGCACTTATGCAGCACTCTGTATTACAACTATGACAGACTTGATCAATGATAAAATTACTCATAACGGTCATAACTGTAATATGCTCCGAATAAGAAGAAAATGTGAAACATTTTAAACTCAATTCATCAATTACTGAAATGTATGATGTAAGATTTCGAAATGATTCCCTATAAATAAATAAGGCAAAACTTAAAAATCATCAGCAAGTCGATCAAGGGGGAGTTAGTTGTGTGGAACAAAACATCTTCAAGCTGTCTTCCCATGAATCAAAATTTATTCATATGCTTTATACGAACTAATCGATACAGAACCTGTAGTTATTTTAAAATCAGAAAATCGATATAGTTTGTTCGGTTCTGTAGATGTAAAACTGGTGTTCACACCAATCTGTTCAGTTTGATAGGACGTTTATTCAGTACAACAAAAATTTTTAAGGTATCATTGCAGGTATTATCGTGGATTTATCTGGATTTATTAGCGATTGATTTGTGGTTATTTGTGTGTTTTGTGTTTGCTTCACAGCTGCTGCTTATGCCGAGTTATCGGATGAAGTTTGTTCGTGATAAACGTTAGTTCTCGAATATTTTTTTGATGGATTCGTACTGAACGTTGTTGTAAATTCTATTAATTAAAACACGTCATCAGTTTAGATTATAATAGACTTAAAGAAAAGAAATAAGGAAGAAGAAAAAACAAAATTAGTATAGTTGTGATGTTGATGATGATGGTAGTAACAACGATGACGATGATAGTGGTGGTAATGGAGATGGGATCACGATGGTGATTATGATGGTAATGGTGTAGTGTATTGTAGAGTACAACAACGATGCTGGTAGTAACGATAACGAAATAGTTATCAGTCAAAGCGACATGACAAAGTCATATACTCGTAAGTTTAAAAATCCTTCTTAACAAGAGTTTCAATGTTATCGTTTGAGTTGGTTACGCCGACTTTGCAGGAACAGAAGTTCGGAACGGCAATAAATTAAAATAAAATTTCTTTTCGTTCAATATATTAAAAAGAATGAAAGTATTTTAATGAAACTACAAATTATAAACGTTCGAGAAGGAAAAAGAAATGCGTGTGTACCTAACATTAGGAACGCAATTCTTCGAAGCGCGATATTGATGAATGCCGAGAAAATACTCCCTCTCAGCAATTTCATTACGAAATGCTCTCATAAAAATATACCAATTGATTAATGGCCAACCTAATTGAATCACAAGGCGCGAAGTGAAAAAATATCCCGAAAATAAATGATTAAATTTATTTCTCCTATGAAGTTTAAAAAGTTTGTAGTGACAGTTTGCGAAAGAGGGTCCCTGATTTGGATGAATGGTGTAAAAGTGCGCAAGTGCGGTTCGGAGACGGCGACGTGTGCGTTATTCATTAATGTCCCTAATTTAATAAGTCCCCCTTGTATATTAGTTACATATACAGAGATTAATATTATGAAGAGCCTGTAACCCAATTGTCTGATAAGTGTCAGATAATCGCATAAACTTTATTCAATAAAGGAATAACGCTTAATAGTAACATAATTTGTTTGCCTGACTCATTGTAACTTATAAAATCCTGTTTAACTATAATGTACTTGGGGAACCTTTCGCACTTGTAAATTTTAAAATAGCTCAAACAAAAACTGTACCTACTCAGTTCTAAATGCCGGTTTTAATCTTTGCTCCGAGTCCTACTTTAAAACGAATTAATTTGGTTGCTCAGTACTGAAGGATAGATACAGAAATTCCAGGAGTAATTCACTTAGACAGTAACTCTGAACACAAATTCTATACTAGAAATTTAGATTAAAGTCTTATCGTTAATCTCTTGCACTAACTTTGCAGTGGTTACCCCTTACAAGTAATTAGCAACGTTCATTAAGTAATAACTGCATTTATTTACAAACTAAGCGTTATTGTCCGAGTTTCGGAGTTTGCAACTTATTAAATATGAATTGTCACAAGATAATTAATATAATTTAAGAGGGAAACATCGGCAATTACTATGGAAATGGAACTAAACCAATAGCCCTTCCACTGGTCTACGTGCTTTTTGTTTTCAAATTAATCACACCTAAAGTTAATTAACATTTTATTACAGCTTTTAAAACATTTGTCTAAACTGAGAAAACTTAACTTAAACATACGTTACTGGCATTAAAAATAATCATACGTAACCAAGAAAAATATACAGGTGCTGAAAACTAACACAAGCGAATAAACGAGGACATAATGTAAAAGTAAAATAAAAACATTCACTTCCAGTGCAATATTTAACTATGTGTATATGATATTTGATATATGACGATATTTAGAATAATCGTTTTTTCTTAACTTAAATGAATAGACAAATATATTATTGAAAAGTGGTTCATATTGCTGAAACCTTCTTGAATAGACAGACAGGGCAATAGCCTTTTTTTTCTTGAACTTATATTGTTGACAAAATATGTATAGTTAACCATTCAACTTTAATCTTCTTTATTAATGTAAGTACACTGAAAGAAGGGACGAAGTAATTATTAGCGAGATATAATTTGCACGACGTATGCCGAACGCATATCTACTAATCTAATAGGAAATGAGTACACCACTTTCATCGCATATACACTAATCTGTGGAACCACTACGCATGGGTGAACACTTATTTTGTGGTACAGTACCGGACTTGTATAATTAAATGCGACTAGTTTCATTGTGAACTTATAATATCTAATTTTGGGGAAGCTGAGTTGTAGAATTTTCACTAAGTATATTAATTTGTTGATGAAACTTTTATTTGGGATTAAATGGAAATACTGAGTAGGCGTACTGAGGTAACTTGTTCGGAGCAACAACCCCATCTTCTGCATTACAGCAACTAGATGATACAAAGTATCAACAAAAAAGGTGGCGGTCTTGCATTTTAAGACGAATTCATTAAAAATATGCTTAAACCATTAACAATTTCAAAATGAAAGTAATAACTAACCTTCTTCTACTAACATGTGCCATCTTAAATGTGCAATTTATTTAGTGTGGTAATTTTAATTATTTGTTAGAGGACTTGGCCGGCAGTACGACAGAGTGAGCGCACGTAATACTGTAATATAGAAATTTAGGCAAAGACCTGCTTTGCCAGAACTTGAATGGGCGACCACTCTGCGGCTCGGTATCCTCGACGCTGTAAAGGTATAAGAGGGTAAAAGGAAAAGAAAGAAAGTTAGAGGACTTTACTAAAATAAAGACACTCATTCAACACTTAATTTGTTGTATAAAATAGGGTATAGGAGCCTTTCTGAGTTATCCAAATTAACTGGAATACCCTAAGAACAGCTGAAAAAAAAACCGTGGCTAAACTGAAAAATGGAATTAGTCTAGAGACGATGAAAGGAAGTGGACGGAAGAAATAGTATAATCTGAGGCTGAACCTTCACTAAGAGCTCCTCAACCGAAATCCTTCATCTTCCAACAAGATGGTGCTACCTGCCATATTTCAGCTTCCACATCTGAATGGTTCCGAAGGTCAAAATCGTAGGTTTTGTCCCGGCCAGCAAATTCAGCGGACCTAAATCCAATTGAAACCCTTTGGGCACTAATGAAAAATGAGGTTCGGGAAAAGAAACCGATAATCTTGAAGATTATTTAAGAAGTTTGGTATAGTGCTCCCCTTACAACAATCCAGTTCTTAATTAATAGCATGCCAAAAATGCATTGAGAAGAAAGGAGAAGAATTAAATATTAATTTTTTAACATGATCTACCTGTATATATTTACTTTGCATTGCATGATTTACTTGTTTTCCTCTGAATAACTAAGCATCTTTTTGATAAGGTCTTCATTAGGTATTACTTTGAAATTCTCGGTAGGCGTAGTCAAGTAACTTCTTCGGAGCAATCTTCTAATACTTATACAACTCACCCTTGTCGGTATAACAGCATACAATCATTTTCAGGGTATCATTCAGGGCTCTAATACATAATTATATGCTCAGAGTAATGGTGTATCCTTGTTGAGAAGATCTTCACTGAAGTTCTTGGTTACACCTACCATCCTACCAACAACTTGTTTTTTCTGTATTACACTAGTTAAATGATTCATAAGATCACTTTCAGGAATCATTCAAATTACATGCAATTATATGCTCTGAAGAACTTAGTATACTTGCTGGCAAAGTGTTCTTTTGGTATTACTTTGAAGTTCTTGGTAGACGTACTAAAGTAACTTTATTTATTCATGGCTTGAAACTTCGATCTTTTAGTAGTAGTTTGGTGTTAGTTACTCGTTTTCGAAGAGATTAAAAGTGTGTTGGGCGAAAGTTTTCCATCATATGCGACCGTAAAAAAAATGGATGGCGGAGTTTAAATGCGGCCGTACAAGCATGCAAGACGAACATCGCTCTGGTTGCCTAAAAAGTGTCACAACACCAGAAATGGTCAACAAAATTCACGATCTGGTGTGAAAAGACAGATGGCTCAAACTGAGCGAAATAGTGAATGTTGTAAACATCTCAAAAGAGCGAGTACACAATATTTTAACAGAAGAACTGGGCATGAAAAAACTGTCAGCAAGATGGGAGCCTGATCAAAATCTTCTCAGAGTGCAAGTTTCCAATGAGTGTTTGCACCGTTTAAAAAAATCAAATCGATTTTAGGCGTTGATTTGTAACTACATATGAGACTTGGGTTCATTACTACACCCCAAATCCGAAACTCTAATCGAAACCATAGACAGAACCCGGTTGCTCAGCTCCACAGAAAGCAATAGCTGTAAAATCAGCTGACAAGGTGATGGCGTCAGTTTTCTGGGATGCCAAAGGTTTTCTATAAATAATAAATTTTTTTCACTACTAGCATTAGAAGATATCATTATTGACCTTGTTTGCGAGCCAAGAAGATAAATTTCTCTCCTAGTGGTCAATATTTTTTTATTATTGACCAAGGTCAATAATGGAAAGAATTGCTATGCACTCAGGTGCCTATTATAAATATATTTCATATAAACTTCAATTGAAATTGACTCCTCCCCTTGTTCTCAAGCAAGGCTACTTGATTTTTGTGGATATTTAGAAATAAATATATGCATCTGTCATTTTATTTTTTATTAAAGTAAAAATGATTAATTAAAAGGCATGAAAGCGCTACTAGTGAAAAAAATAGTATATAAACCACGGTAGAGAAGATTTTTCTCAGCCTCGCTACTAATACTACTGTTCAGCTGAGAAAAATATCTTCTCCACCTTGGTATATAATATACTATTATGTTAACTTTCTGAGACGATTGCACCAAAATGCCCAAGAAAAAATACCAGAAACTAAACCACGATTTGCTTCCGCATCCAGCTTATTTGCTGGATTTAGCTGCCTCTGATTTTCATTTATTCTCTAAGCTTAAAGTTTCCTTGGAAGCACAGAAATTTTCAATGGACGGGGAAGTCAAGTACGCCGTAGAAACCTTTTTGTTGACATCGAGGAAAACACCTTTCGTAATGGCACCAGAGCATTATTAGAACATCGTTGGAGAAAATGCATTGCACTGTCAGCAGACTATATCGAAAAATAAATATCATTTTAAAAAGATATAACTAGTCTCTCATTATCAGGCTAACCACTTATCATCTCGCCCTCGTACATCAATTAGATGATTCAAAAGATCACTTTCAGACATGGGCGCCGACTACATGGGGGCAGCGGGGCACAGCCCCCATAGAATGCCATAGAATTGCCTTTGTTTCAGAAATAAATACAATATAGACACAACGCAACGCCCTGTAAAGGGTATGTCACTATAAGAAGAAGACATATTTCAATATTGATTTTGTAGGTCTCTAAGTCTTTTTAAGTATTTTTCGCGCCGCTAGTCTAACCAACAAAGGCTGAACCATTTGGCAATTCTCCATGTTCACCAAGAGGAAACATGCTCCATCAATGTGGATAACGTTGCCAATGAGTTTATTAAGTGGTCGGCTGTAAGACGCAATACGTTTAATCACTGGTGATTTAAGATACGTTTTAAGTTGTTTTTATTTTACATGTTTTATATTATATTAACATTCAAATTTGGTATCTACCTTATGTAAACCTTTTTTTTTACTTAACCAAGATTTCAAATACGTTTTAAGTTGTTTTTATTTTACATGCTTATTTTTATATTCGAATTTGGTAACGTGAGATCGAAAAAATTTCACCTCAAAGTTTGCCATGAAAAATATAAATCGTGTCTTTGCTAAAGTCATACAACTTAAGCCATTAGAACTACTAAATCTAAAACCACGCCTAACTGATAAAAATTAGAGCAGATTAAATTATATATTATATTAATAGAATTAGTGACATTTTATATGCCTGACAGCAAAACAGACATAACCTCACAAACCTCACATAACCTATAAAACAACAGCTGACAAATGTATGACTTAAAAGTCGACATGCCTAATTTTGTGTTTTTATGTTTCATAGCCAACTTGAGGTGAAATTTTTTCGATCCCACGTTGTCTTAATGTTAGGTAATCCTTAACTTTACCAAGACTTCGGATTTTTGTAATGCAGGAATAATATAATTTTGATGTTCCACTGTTAAAAAATTTTAGAGCGCTTGACATTGAAAATTTCAAAAAATTCCGCCTGCGGCGCTGTATGCTAGGAGGTACTCCGCTGCCAATGGCCCTACGTACGACACTGGGTTTCCGCCTTTTTTTTGCTCCCATACGATTTTTTAAAAGTTGGCGCCCATGATTTCAGATATCACTCAGACTCAGAGCTGTAATACGCAATTATATAATCATAATTTTATTTAAATAAAATGTAAGATACAACCCAAATGAATAACTGAGTAGACTTGTTGGTAAAGTTGGCATTTGGAATTACTCTCAAGTTAAGCGTACTTAAGTAACTTGTTCGGAGCAATTTTATACTTACGCAATAGGTACACCTTTTTTGTATTACAGCAGCTAAATAATCCATAAGAGCACTTTCAGGAGTAACCCAGAAATTGCAATATGCAATTATATGCTCCGAAGAACCTAGTATACTTGTTGGTAATAAAGTATTCTTTTAGTATTAAGTACTTCGAAGTTCTTGGTAGGCGTACTAAAGTAACTTGTTCTTTGACTTATTCAATAATTACACCTTGCTCTGTATTACATCAACTAAATGATTCAAAAGATCACTAACTTTTAGGAATCATTCAAGCTGTAATACGCAATTATATGCACTGGATAATTCTTGATAGGAATACCAAATACCAAGGTAACGTATTCGGAGCACACCTTTTTTTATTGCAGCAGCTAGATAATTCATAGGATCACTTTTAGGAATTATCTAGAGCTGTATTTTGCAATTCTATGCTCTGAACAACTTGCTATATTTGCTGATAGAGTCTTCAATTAGTATTACTCTGAAGTGATCTGTAAGCGAACTCAAATAAATTCGGAGCAATCTTCTATGTACTTACATAACACACTTTTCTTTCTGTATTATAGCAGCTAGACGATTGATAAAATCACTTTCAGGAATACCTCACAGCCGTAATGTGCCATTATATTATCTTGTTGATAAAGTCTTCAGTTGATGTTAAACTAATGTTCTCGATAGGCATACTTTATGGACTGTTTCAGGGCGTATGGTTCTTCCCTCGCCCTGAAGTGTCGGACTCCATTGAAGATTGTGCAATCACTGTATACTGACTAAAACACCACCTCTATATTCCACCCTTACCCGAACCCGCGCGAGCATTACTTCAGGTAAGGGCTACTTCTTTCAATTTTAGTGTTTCAAGATTCCATTTATTGTCTTTCCTGTTAAATTCCCATTTCTGTCTTTCTTTTCAGTATTTTTGTCACCATCCCATGGATTTCCGAGCCAGTTCTATTCACTTGCCAGCATGTGCTCTACCGTATTCTCTGTCATTAGCACTATATTTAATTTTGTGTTTAACTCTTCCCTATCATTTTCCCAAGCTTTACATCTGTAGAATGTGTGTTCCACATCATCGTTATCTTCCCCAAATTGGGCAAAGCTGTTTTCTTCTTGTTTTTTTAATCTTACCAGGTTACCAGGTAGCTCGCAAACGATCCATGGCCACTCAGACACTGTGCCATATAGTAAGTAGTCAACATCTTCGTGTTTACTATCTTCCCATGCTGAAATGTGTCTAATCAATGTCTTTGTCCATGCCGCCCTCCCTGTATCTATTACTGCACCATCTGGTGTTCCATTTCGTCAAGACCTGTTCTCTTATTTCTTTCTTGTTAGTTGTACCTCCCAAACGCATGTTTTCGTATGTTCTAACTCTTTCTTCCCTCATTAGGTCTCGATAGGCATACTAAGGTAACTTGTTCGGAGTAATCTTCTACTTAGGCAACACACTTTTTCCTGCAGTATAGCAACTACTTAAATGATTGATAAAATCAGTTGCAAGGATCACTCAGAGCCGCAGTTATATGCTCTGAATAAGTATCCTTGTTTATAAGGTTTTCACTTGGTGTTAAATTGAACATCTAAAGGCGTGCTAAAGTAAGTTGTTCGGGGCAATCTTGTACTTACGCAACTTTTTCTGCATTAAAGGAACTAGTTTTAATAAAATCACTTTCAGGAATAACTCTGAGCCGTAATATGCTCTGGATAACTAAGCATACTTATTGATAAGGTCTTCATTTGCCGTTCTCGTATTTACTTATGCAACATAAATTTGCCTATATTACAACAACTAGATAATTAGTAACTTCAGTTTTAGGAATATTTTAAATTATCTTGCTCTTACGGGGCATTTTAGAAATAATGTTCAATTTCAATAACAGGTCCGACTTTTATTTTTTGAATATCCTGTTTATGTCATGAAATCTTTAGTAACGTCCAGAATGCTCTTTGGTAAAACTAATTTTTTTTTCCATCCATTGAACTTATACGAGTATCTTAAAACCTTATTCACTTTATCTAAATTTAAGACTAGAGATACTTCGCAGGTTATCTGAATTTACCTACGAAACAGGTTACCTGATACATTGAACTGCGTAAAGTTGGTCTATATAAAGATAAAGAGCAGGGAAAGTGCTCAAACTACATTAAATTAATGTTTTTGCGATTATGTACCTACTATTTTGTTAAACGGTAAGTTTTTTAGTGGTTACCGAAGCCCATACTATTTTATATTTTCTGTGCGATCTCGTTGCAAGCCGTTAATTTTACTTTTTGTACGTGTAAGTTCCCACTTACCGCGTGATGCTTAACTCTGAGACACGACCTGTTAGTAGATAGTACTAAGTAATTCTCAAAAAATATTCAGATGGCTTCGAAGTTTGTGTAGGCCACTTTTTGTTGTTACTAATGTGTCTACGGAGTTGACTTGGAGTAAGATAGCTTAAAGTGAAGCAATACAAGTAAGTTAATCCCTTGCCGCGTCTTTTGCAAGGTGCTGATTTTAAACAGCAATTGCTAAGATGTACTCGGGGCGTCGGTTAAGTAAAATTGGATATAATAATTTCGTTTAAAAGTCCGATCCTGTTCTTCAGCCCTTGCGATGCCATCAGCCACCCCAGTGCTAAAAGCCTTTTGGATATTACATGCTAAAATGGGGGTAAGTAATTCGATTTGTGCCTGCGTCTCCGGCTAACGGCCTGCTCGCGAGCGGGGTATCTGTCGCATAATGAAATGTTTAATTAACTTGCAAACAGAGATCTCAGCTGGACCCTCTCATACAATGATATTTGCACTCTAACTAGGTTGCCATTATGTTACCCCGTCTCATTCCAACGGATAAACGATCGCTCACATAATTGATAGCTTTGAATCCGAAGCAAAGTCTAAGTGGAAAACATTTTACAGAGTGAAATAAAAACTGTTTGATTTTCCCGAAGTTTTTAATTTGTGTTCAGTTTGCAGCATTAATTTTTGGCTGTTAACTCTCGAAGTCTTACGCCCCAACATGTATAAATCGTGATAAATTTTTACATTCATTTGGATGCGATCGACCAAATCGAAGCGTTTATGTACGTTCTGAGTGACTCGCTACAGTGCACCACTGAGCCATTCGCAGTTGAGCTATAAATTAGAACTTCACAGTGTGTTTCATTTATGTAATTTGATTTTTGCCCTAAGCAGTTTTGAGTTTGCATCGAGTGCCGTTCACGTCCTATTACATATTTTATAAGTTTCCTAGTGGATGACATTAATATCGGCGATAAAATAATTTTAGAACACGTTTTTAATACATTAACCTTTTCCCGATACAAACATACCGTTCGACGTTTACATATTTTCTCATTTCTGACTTAGTTTCCAACTTTACACCCCATAACTTTTGTTCCGTTTTTAATATACCTTTGCAATTATTTAACTACGTACATATTAGATTCAACTGCATTATTGGTATTATTTTGTAATGTACAAGAAGCTATTTATCCAATAATAATATATATTCAGTTAGTGCCATCATATGCACATGTATGTAACTCTTGGAGTTAAAACGCGCATTAATATAGGCAGCCGATTATGAACGTCGAAATTCGTACCAATGCTATTAAAAAAGTAAAAATAACAGTGCGGGAACACGACCGAGCTTTTATATTTTTATCGTTCATAAAAAGGCGATAGCATGGGTCTTGGTTTTACCCCTTCCGTTCAGATATTTTATTGTATAAAAGTGCTTTGAATGCCTTTCATGGACACTGACAAGTACTGAGACCTCAAAATTGACTTTTTTTTAGAAACGTATTATATTCATTCATGATAATATTTAAGATTCTAGATCTTTCTAACTATGGCAGACAATAAGGACTTTCTTCCGGTATAATCATAATGTTACGAATAGGTCAAATTGTACAGAATTTAAGGATATTTAAAGAAATTTTGAAATGATAGGTAATTTTTCCGAAACGAGTCTATATACAATAGACCCACGTGCCTGTCCTAAATCCTTAATCTTTACTTATTGTCTTTTATGGATATTCTACAAGAAAAAGGTATAGGATATCAATATGTAAAGCTGAAGAACCCTATCCCTCCTCATTATTCCAGAAAATGCCGCTGAATAATTACCCAACAGCTGAGGTCTACTAAACACACCCCTTGTCGTTTCAAATCTGATGATAAATAAGGATAAAAGTAGTTTGTGTAAATATATGAGCATAGTATTTAGTAATAATAACCTTAATAATTGAGGTCCTTTAAAATGAATCATGTTCTGAAAAGTTTTGCAAATTTCTGCCACGGACCTGGTGCGCTAGAGCTAGTATACCGCAAGATAAGTTCACTACGCATTTGGATCTGTTATTACCTAATTGTTTTCTATAGATAAAACGCTTTAAAAAATTCAATCAAATATTTTGAACTTCACATCCTAGGTATGTAAACAATTAGTTAAAAACCAAAAAATAAACTTGCACGATATGGTAATTAGATCAGCGGTAGACATTTTAATTGCTGTACATACCCTAAAGAGATATCTATTCAAGATGGAAATTAGGGGTTGATCCGAATTTTCAACAATGCAATTTAAAAGAAACCATGGAGTACTTTGATCTCGCCCTATTTGTTGAATGAAAGGTGAAACCATAAAAGGGATTAAAGAAATGGGTTGGTCCAGTATCATAAACGCTATTACCAACCATTAAAATCAAGGTAACTCACTAGAATAGATTAAAATGCGGTGAAACTCGGATACAACGACATTGAAGAAATTACCAAAATGTTGTCGTTAATTGAGTTGTCGCCACAACACAGGTATCTAATTGTCGTTTATTGTTAAGAACATTTAAAGATTACGTTTATTTAATTCAAAACCTAGGTCCCTAGGTGTGTTTACCTACATAAATATTTTTATAAAGTAAGTACTTTTTTTTGTTTCACTGATGGTGAACATTTTTTGTTCTATATAAAATTGTTTGACTTAGCTAGGAATCAATCGGCCCTTGTGCAAGAAACTTTTCTGAGCCCCTTATCACCTACCCCTTACAAACGTTTCCTTTTTTTAGGAATTTTACTACCTAACCTTTTCGCACGTGTTTGTAGAAGTAAAATATCTCAAATTAAATTGTAAAAAGTCTTTATTAACGATGCCAGGGTGACGCAGTGGTATCGAGCCCTAGTGACCATTCGTCGTTGGACACCTAATTAACGACGGTCTCCTCCGAATACAGACCTAAGAGGCAGAGTAACAAGGTCCAACACGTACACACACTTACACTATACATACGGTACGCAGTATGCAGGATTAAACGACGCACCAATCACGTAACCCGCAGAGTTGGGCCGGGTTGTGCATTGCACCCGTAAAAACCTCATATGTTAACGCATCGAAAGGTATAAGAGGTTAACAATAAAGAACAAACAAACAAATCTTTATTAACATCCCCAGTATTTAAAAGTATTTCAAAATACTTACATAAAAGAAATACATAAATAAATTTTCTTCATAAATAACAAATGACTAAAACAAAAACTTCTTTTTCTATTAATCAGCAACGTAAGAATAAAAAAAAACAGGTATGTAAGTGGCACACGGATGTGGAGAAAATTTATTTAAAAAATTTAGTTTGACTAAATTATTAATTTCTTTTTCTGGACTTTGCAAAATTATGAATAATAAGTACCAAATAGATTTGTTGCTTATGATGTAAATTCGCGCTTGTTGGATAGCAACGTAAAACTAGACTACCTATTAGTTGCCATTATTGAATGATCAACCTCTCCACATTTACCACTAGAAAAATCACATTTCATAAACTCATATTTATTATTACCATAAAAAAAACAATGTATCGACATAGGTATGTTTTTCAAGATTCTCTTTAATTAAATTTGCAATTTGAATTAATTGCTTTGTGAAGTTGACCGAAATAATTTTTTTGCATCGACACAAACCTTTGGTCTATGCGACCACATACCACATAAGCAGTCACTTATAATGTAAGAAACATTTTAATTTTAGAGAGTTATTCAGTTATTTCATGGGACCGCTGTATCAGAATGATACTGGGCCCACTAGCAGAGGGGGGGGGGACTAGTCAACTCCAACCCTGCCTCCATAATCCCTAAAAACACGACCTGTTCCGCATTATTTTAATCAAAAACTATGTAATGAATTTAGGTAATAGAAACTTCAAATATGTATTCATCTATCTACTGATCTGTCCTCCCGTCAATGTATTAAATTATGGAACATTTTATCAATAGGCAATAGGTATAGTAATATCCCAACGCCCTCCCGTACAAATTGACGAAATTCACAGCTAATATGCTGGACTTTGTACCTGATGTAGAAATGTCTCATTTTAGTTTTTAATTATAAAGAGTTTTCATTATTTTTATTCGTCAACAATATCACTTTTACTTTTGCATTGATTTGTTTTCGTTTTGATTTTATAATTAAAATAAAATTGTCCTTAGTTTTCTTACTTACCTTTCCCTCTGTTACTAATTTTTTATTGCGAGGATTCAATCAACAAGGTTTAGTGCCCATTTCATGCTAACTACGCCACTGGTTATTTTCCTACTTTTGAATAGGTAATCATTTGCCAACTCGAAAAGCGTCTTAATTTTTGGTTACCGTTTTGTTTCAAAATTTGGATCTAGCCCTTTGAGTTGGTTGACCCTTGTGCACTGTACACAACTGACCTCCCTCCCCCCAATAGCTACACCATGCGAAATTACAGTCATGCAGTAGGCGATATACGTAGTTAAATGCTGTTAAATGAAGGCCACAAAAATACTAATTACATACATTACATACTTATTCCAACTAATAAATGTATAACTGCTTGAAGAGCAGAGCTAAAATAGCCTAGAAAATTAAAATTGTATACGAGTCAGACTGTTTAGAATTGCGTTTTTATAACCGAGTTGTCTCTATAAACATTGTCGCTATAAGCTATAACCGAGTTAAATTATCATTGAAAACTGAATAATTATCATGAAATGCTGCAGTCAAAACATGGCTTTATAATCAAGTTGTCGTAATAATCGATGTAGTTATATCCAAGTTTTACTATATAATTTATGTAAAATAATGACAGGAATTTTAAGCTTTTCCGAAATATCGCCAAGTAAGTGAGCCCCCAAATAGCAAATTTCTGTTCCGTCATTGATCTCGCTAGAAGGCAGAGAATACAGAAAAAGCAAATACAACCACTTTCCTTAAAGGCATTATATTTTATGCGACCATTTACATGTGTTAAGTACATTAACCAGCCGATGATTAATTGAAGCAACCATCACCTGCAATAAGCAGCTTATCACACGGGGCAAATATTAAGATGAATTGTACCTATGTTATTCTGATAACAGGTTATCCGTAACCGTAACTGTTAAATTTTAAAGGAAAGTCGAAGGACTATTTGTTCCTAATTACTGTCTAATTATTTTGATATTTACGCTACCAAGCGATAAAAGGTGAAAAGCATAAACCAAAAGCAAAGCTAGTCAATTAGGCCGTTCTGCAACCAACTATAATGCATCTCCTGAAGAAACGCCGCTCAAATAGACACCGACGTTCATATATATCTAAATTCAACTTTAATTAAGATTAATGATATGCAGAGTAGCTCTATCTTCAGTTAGAGACCTCCATCCCCTCCTTGAATCACTCTGATGTTACTGCCGCTACCGAACTACGATGTTGGGACGATATTAGTGTCAGATCAAACGCAAAGCTTTCTCATTTGCTTATGGAGTTCCGATGTTATCGAATTTGCATTCGAGCTTGTAATATTTAGAAAGAGCGCCCCGAGAGATTCTTATTACGATTTTTTTCGTTATCAGATTAGCTATAGGTAAAACGGGAATAAATCGCCCGTTCAGTAATTCCCCCACTGTATTTTTTAAATTCGTATTTATATACTCCAAACGCTGGTCAAGGGCAATTAAATAATTATTTAGAACCGAATATTCGAGTTTCAACCTAATCGTAGCTCGTTCGGTTATAATAAGACACAGTCGTCTAATAGGTAGGGGCACGTACGCTATTTATCTAACGCTAAGTTAGACAAGTCAGCGTTGGTGAGTATGCAACCGAAGTAAGTCGAACCTTGCTTCCACCGCTAACATGTTTATGCTGGTAAAATACCTCCGTACAGATTGAGTCCCATGTATACTGCGATAATACGACTCCGGCAGGGGTAGGGCGTACCCGGAGCCAATGGCGGGCGTTTCCGGTGGAAAGCTCCGTCGCCAATCACTGTTGCCAGCTTAAAGTCCTGGTCCTCCTTCGGACCAATGAAAAAAACATTAATCTCTCTTAAAAATAGAACAGTGTGCAGCCACGCAGCTATCGGCAACACGCACGGAAATACTCAATGTCCCTTGCCATAGAGGCCACCGTAATGAGCTTTAACAGTAGCACATATTTAACATGCACTTGAGTTCATAGACAACGCCATCCCCACTTCGCCACCTCGCACCTCGCGACCGCCTACCGCTTCACCGGAGTTCCATGGGACTGCTGAGCTGATGATCATTTCGACAACAACCCTTGACGGTATTCCACGTGGTGAGTGGTTGTGATGTGTAGTGCCGGCCACGTGTTGTGATATTCCGCAGACCGAGCGACGCGGCTTGATCGCGTCTTCATCCGACACCACGGCGTCTCCCGTAGCTATGACACAGCACAGTGACGCGTCCAGCGATCGTTCCGAAGTGTCTATCTCACCGCCCCCGCCTGTATCAAAAATGTTGGAATTTGCTAGTCAACAGAATTTGAACTTCCTCAACTTGGAGCACCGTAACATGCTGGCAGCGCCGCTGGCGGCGCTACACTCGATGACAGAAATGAAGGTTCACCAACAGCCGCATCTGAGTCCCGACCAGATGCTCCTCCAGGACAAGCACGACGTAGACGTTCTGCTGGAGCGTACAAGTGTACACGTAGAACGCTCCGGCTTGACGTCGCGTAGTCCGCTGGGGGCTACGTCGAACACCAACTCCCAGGGAGCGAATCCTCACGGTATAGATCACATTTTGTCTAGACCAGCGCAAGTTACAACGGGAAACTTCCACTTCCCGCATAATCTGAGCTTCCCTCAGAACCCTCTGAGTATGGCGTCCAACAGTTCTCAAGCCGCTTCGAACTCCGGCCTTAGAGGATTCAATATCGCCGCCGCCGCTTTCTTTCATCATCACGCAGCCAACTCTGTCAATAAGCCGGTAGAACTCGGAAGAAATACGGCGGGAATTTACTGGCCGGGATTTCAAGGACTCGTTGCAAATCCTATGGCATGGAGAGAACGCCTTAACCTTAACTCTAGTGAGTAACAAAGAAATAATAATTTACCATCTACCGGCACGTATTCCTACCTTTAATACGTTTTGTTGATACAACCGTCGGTTATGCATGCACCACCCTACCTTATTACTGGCCGAATGTACGCTTTGCTAATTTATTACACCATAATTTGCTTGCAAACTGCTTAAGGTAGACCTATTGTTTACATAGGTTGCTTATTCGACACCAGGCAAATACTGAAGGAGTTTGTTTCCAGATTATTCGATCTGGCAACCATCGGTAATCTGTTTTAAGTATTATCTGTAACCAAAACAGTTTCTATTTTATTTCTTATCTTTGTTAAACTATAGGTGACTATCGTTTTAAATACGAAATAGGAATTACTTTTAAAAAAGCAATTTTTCTAATAGATCGCACGACAAAAAATTGGGCGATTTCCTCTACAAATATTTTTGTATTCTAAATACTTATTGCTTTTATTTAGATAAATTTATTTATTATTCAGCTGTCGTCTAAATTTGATTATATCTTTTATCCTATACTTTTGTCCAATTTAAAGCCATAGCTTAACGTTTTACTTTACAAATATAATTTCCAATTAGTCTTCTTCAATTTGTTGTCAGAATCGACCAAAATATCAACTCAGATTTAAATAACCTGAACACTCTAGCCATCAAACGATTGTTCTATATGAATATTTTAGCAAAGCACTATTGGATGACCTTTTCAAAATTTCAAAGGCGGAGTGAATCATAAAATTAGACAGATTAAACATTATTTTAATATGCTCTTCAAGGACTTTTTTAATTACACCACCTTCAGCTAATTAATTTATGTTCTCGTTCTCCGCGGCATTAAATGGAGAAGCAGAAGCCGTTCAGGATTCGCTTTGGCCGTTTCCTGTAACAATTGTTCTTGTTTTGACAAATTGTTTCCTTTGTGCATGTTTCAAATTGATGTTTAATTATTACAAGTAAAAAAATCAGTTTGTGTTGTTTGGTTTTCTTTTGTGTCAAGTAATTTAGCAAGCAGTATTAATTTTCCGTTTTTTCAATGTTAAAAGCATATTATCATTTATTTTCATAAGAATTTTGAGATTCTAAAGGATTCCAAAAAGGTTTGATATATGCCGAATTGTTATTTATGAAGAATGAAGATTAACAACGAACTTCTTGGGAGGTGCAGGTTGTTTATTAAATATAGTTTTCCGAATTATTTTGAACTATCTTGAAATTTCCCCCTGTTGGCCTGTTTTAACATTTTTCATTTAGATAATTCAACTTAGGGGAATTATACTGAATAATTTTCAGCAACTGATAAAGTATGCACACAATTTACACGCTCGAAAGACTTCCCGATAATTTTGTTTATCATTAAAAAAATGCGTGGAAATTAATATTCAGAATTCGGTGAGTACTCTTTGAAATATTTAAACAATCGCTTATAATGAAAACAAGTGTGCTTGCATCTGCACATCTTGTTTATACAACCATCGATATTAATAATAGTTATATCAGTAATATCAGTATTATATAGCTTTATCAATAATATCATTACACAGGTTATAAAATTAATTTGTCCGGGGTTACATGTACAAATAGCATCTGCTGACATATGTTTAGATTATATACCGCAATTATATATTATATTCTCAAGTGGTGTATTCTGATAAGTAGTGTTATTACTTATTATAAGTTCATGAGTATGTATTATCGCGATCACGATCACATATTGCAATAAACGGAAGAATTTTTTAAGATAAACCTTTAATTTCGTTGATGATAACTTGCACCTGTTAGGGCGTTAAATACCTTTCATTCCAGCTAGAAACAATTTTTTAAAATCGTTTTTGCAATTAATAGCTTGTGTCCGATCTTAATTTAAATCCTACATATTTATAATATTAAGTCAACCTACACTTAGGTAGAAATAAAAACCTTAGAATTAAAGCTTTGACGACTTTACCAAATATGGTAGCTTGCCTGAAACGGACCCGGATATTAGAAAATTAATTTTGTCAACCGAAATAATCCTAAACCATATAGGTAATTACTTTTATAATCAGGCTATAATTTCGTAAGTATAACTGGGAATTGAATGATGGAAGGTTATTATAGGCATAGAATAGTAGTATTGTTCGTTAGACCTGGTTAGTTCAGAAAAGTAATTTGTTTGATAATCTCAAGATTTTTTCATGCAAATATTAGGAAATACTTATATTTATGACTGTTTGAATAGACCCAAAATGTAATGATAAAACAATTATGAACAACTCATTACATTTAGCTAATGAAGAAGTGTTTATGGAAATATATTCATAGTTAAATGCATTTCAGTCTCTATGGAATATGAATGCAAAAACTTTTAAGAATACTTCAAGTAGGGCTATATTTTTGATACTTTGTCTGTATGGCATTTAAGCTAAGAATGATGGTTTATTTCATGGAACATTTTGAGAATAACAAATTATAGGTATACCCCGAAACTCTTATCCTGAGTTTGATAACTTAATGAAGAAATTACAAAAACTGAAAGGCCGCTACAGAGTTTAGAAATCCAAATACGTATTTCGGTCTCTAAACTCAGATTCTCATTGTTGTCTAAAGATCGGAATCCCAATTGCTTACAGAAAACAAACACAGAACTAATTGTCGATGTTAACACTTCTCACTAACCTCCTTAGAAGGCAGGACTTCTATATTCCGCCGAGAAAATTACGATTAAACGTGTAATAACGTACTTTACTTTTGAAACTTAACTGGCCTTTAAATGCCGCCAGCATGTGATTCGAAGAGGTTTCTTTATCCTTTCAAAATATAGTCAGTAACACATGCTTAGTGAACTAAGTGAAATTAAAAAAAAAAGGAAACATTAAGAAGATTATATAACAAATTAATAAAAATATCGTATTTTCTGTAAATTAACATGAATCGTACAAACAAGAATATTCGAATTGAATGCAGTTTTCCTGAATTGAATTGAATTAAAATTCAAAAGTTCGTATTTTTGACTCTACAAAGAAAATTTAAAAACTCCGCATCGGTTTAATCCAATATATAATATTATTATTATAATAGTAAAAATCAAAACTATCGTTCAAGATAATAGGTTGGAGAGTACAAAGCGGCTTACAATTTACATGAAAATATAGGGTTAAAGTTAGACGGGAGCGATTGGATCTTGGTAATTAATGTCGAGGTTTGTTTGATTTGCCAAGTTAATAACGCTACTGCCAGATGGCGCCAAACAAATAACACATACGTCACCGGCCATTACGTATCCGCTGCCATAGAATCAACATTTGGTACGAGCAGCTCGTTTCGAACTATACTCCTGACTGCCCGCAATCACCTAAACTTGTACACAACGTATATTGTGATATATGATGTAATAATGCTCCAAACATATGTGACTCTGTGCGATAACGAAATTAGTATTGATATACTGTAATCAACTCATGTCAGACCAAAGTAATGAAGAAACGCATATGTCACATTTTACACTTATAATCGTGTAATCATTTTTTTTCATAACGAATATAATAACTTTTACAAGTGGCCTGTTAATTTTTTTTTTTTTAAATAATTTCGGAAATATAACTACGAAGATGAAAATTGCTACATTCACAGTCGTAATCGATATCAAACTGTTCACTGGGGATGGTCCAAGCATGAATAAAACTTGGTTTTTAAATTTGATTTTATAAAAAACTCAGCCCATAATTGTCAAGAAAAGGAAATTTGGAGAGTTTCTGATGATTGCTTCCTTTGTTCAAGTTGAGTCCTTTTTGAAAAAACGCAATTTCTAAATCTTTCAAAAACCTTCGAGAGTCTTCTTCTTCTTCATTAGCCTGTTGTTATCCAGTGTATCCTGCCCTTTATTTCTGCATAAGTCCCTATTTTGAACTATTCTGAACCATGCTAAGCCTGCTATAATCTTCAAATCACAGTTCACGGTCGCCAATGCCGAATTTGTTTATTCCATCGTTCGTCGCTCTGCCTCATGGTATAGCCGGCCCATCTCCATTTTAGAGATCCTACGTGTTCCGAGAGTCTTAACTATGTTGAAATAAAATTATATTTTCTGGTTAGGTTAAGCTAGTCTGAATTCGTTTAGATCAAACTAAACCAGGCTTAGTCAGGTGAATTTAAATTAGCTTAGGTTAAGTCTAGGACAGGCGCAGCAACGTCAACCTATCATCATGCTGCCCAAAGCTTAAATGCCGATTATGATAAAGTTAAAGTTAAATTAGAAGTGAGCTTAAAGCTATGTTTGAAGTAGTCAAAAAGTCATCTAAATTAGAAAAGAAGTTTCTCACCATCTCATTTTTCTATGAAAATAAATTTTTGTTTGGGAGAAAATCTAAATGCGCAAAGTTTCTTGAGATATATTGCTATATGATTACATATATAATTATGTACTTTGAGTCATTACTTAAAATATTCTAGGGTTTCAAGATTTGTAAGGTTTTCAATTAATTTGTTTTACGAATATTTAAAGAGCAGATATAGAAAAATGTTCGAAGAAGAAAGGTTGTCGTTTGTTCTACACAAAAAGTAATAAACAACTTTAATAATATTTTTCAAATCTTCAGTTTGGAAAAATGTCATATGTATAATGTATATACACGCTTTTGATTTTTCCCCCTAAAATAACTCGAACAAATACCCCTGAACAACAAATCAAAGTATTGTTGTCATTGTTACATTCTGCTCCAGAAAGCAATCATCTAGGACCGGCTTGTAACAAGCGAACCGTGTATAGCTTCAGTACAATTACTTAAACAAACATTTGTTCAGATTTTTGCCTCGAGCTGTTTGTTGCCGTGACTAACAGATTCCAGAATTGATTAACTTTAATACCGCCGAGAAAGAATATACCTTCAATAACACAATTAAATCTTTTGTTAGTGATTTCGGAATTATACCTGCTCGAAGATAGGAAAATTAATTTGTTTGTACAGAACATTACTATTATGGATGGATCTTTTTGTGTTCGAGTAATATTTCATGTATGCGATGTCATTGTTAAAAAGTGTTTCGTTCGGGATCGTTAGTTATAAAATCAACTTTAGGGCTATTTAATTTTATTCTATTCACGCTGATTATTTTTAAATTTTTAGGGAAAGCTAAACTGAGGTTTTAATACATTTGTAAGGGTGGAAAGAAATGAAACAACCTTATTAGAAAATTACCGAAATTAAAAAAAGGAAAGAAGGCTGACCGTTTTAACTAATTTAATTGTAAATTGTTTCTTGTTAATAACTTAGGTTTATATAGTTGATTAAGTAAGATTAATTTAGAGATAGTTAGTTTCATTTTCCGTTTAATATTTTTGAAAGTAAAAACGAAAAGGCAAAGTGTGAATATTCTTCGAAAAATACTGAAGAAGAGAACAGAGAGAAAATAAATTAAACTGCTCTGAGTTTAGAAAAAAATCATCTTCCGAAAGGTAATAATATTCTTCTTCTTTTTCTTGGTCTTGTATCTCTTCTCCCTCATCATCATCATCATTACGCGTTTCTTGTCCATATTCGTATGTTTTTCGTTTCTCCTTCTTTCTGTCTTTGTTTCCTTTTTCTTCATCATTTTTACCTTTAATTTTTTTTACTCTATCTACAATTATGATTATTATCAACACCACCTTCCTCTTATTATTCTGCACCTTTATTGGAATATCTCATGTATATCATCATCATTATTAATATTATTATCATCATCATCATCATCATCATCAACACCTTTATGTTTTCTTTTTCTTCGTCATCTTTGCTTTTGTGTTGTTTTACTCCACCCATCATTATCATCATCTTATTATTATTGTTATTCTTCTTCGCCTTTATCGGAATATCTTCTGTTCTTATGTTGTTTAGAGGTTACTCATTTCTAAGGCGATCAAAATGCTTTTGGGAAGAGTTCATACCACACGTTTGTGTAGAACATATTAAAAATCTTTATTATTTTCGTATTAACTGAAAATGTCGGTGACGTGAAGGAACTTTTGTTAAGTCAGCTTGTTATTGACTCATGTTAAAATCCTTCTGGAGATAGATTTTTTTGTATGTATTTTTACCTTTAGATTTGAACTAATTCTTAGATTCCATTTTTTATATAAAACTGACATTTATGTCTTTCGGGAGTATAAAAATTTTACGAGATTTATCTAATAAAAATAAGAATATTGTATTAAATAGGTTTCAGTATTAGTCGAGTAAATAATGTGCACACCTTATTTAAGTTCGGTAATAAAATTCGTAGTTCCACGAACAGTGGCGGATTGGTAAATATTTAATAAGAAAGAAAAAGGATAAAAATTTACGATATACATAGAAACGTTTCGAAAGAGAAGTACTTATATTGTAACACGTAATTCTAGATGTCGATGTTCCGGATGTGTCGGAAAATACACGACGAAAAATACAAATAACCCCAAACATCGGCGGCTGCGGAAAGCCGTAAAAGCGGGACCAACAAAAGCCTGACAGACCGTTAAATGTAGTAGCTATGAACAACTAATTCACTACTACGGTCTTCAATTAGCGAAGTTGACTGTTATATTATGCCGTAGCTTTCGCAAGACCCATCATGATGCCGGGTTATGATATGGCACCCGCTCAAGATACATTATTAGACAATGTTGCCTTATGTTGCCTTAATTAACTACATATGTTGTTGAATTTCTTAATGTTCGGTAACTACAATTTATTTGATTGTTTATTTCGTCTGCCTTTTCTATACACGGTACGGTGTTTTCACTGTTTAAAGGAAAACGAATCGACTCTTTCGACGTGTATTTAAATTCGAACGATCAAATGCTTATCGTACACGCCTAGTGTAATTAATTATTTATAAAAGTTTAAGCAATTATCTATTCATACTTAAGTCTGGGTCAATAATTACTTTTAGTATATTTGAAAATCTTTAACAACTGTGAATAACTGTCGGCCTGATTATGTAATATGGTAAAACGACTGGCAATTACCTTTGGATTTATTTACGGTGTCGTTGACTGACTTTATGATACCATTATTTAACAATAATTACGATATATACTAAATTTGATGAGACAAAATGTGTTTCATCGCAGAACAAATATAATAAAAGTATATTGGTTTTCACTAAGCCACACAATTGTGCTGAACATTAAAATGTTAGACAGATGTGAAGAAGGTGAACAAAGTATTAAAAACATTACAAGAAGGACGTTTATAGGAGAAACCTTGGTGTCAGACTAGATTAAGAACCCATATAGGTTCAAATCCCGACGGTGGAAATACTCATGAGCCGTCAAGGTATTGTACAAGTTACGACGTTGTATGAGTATAGTAATCAACGCATACAAAATAATTTTCGTATTCCAATCCCATGATTTTTAACAGTTAAAAGCATTTACAGATATTTTGTTGCATTAAGCAATGGTACCATCAACTCAAAATAGTTATGGCCAAGCTTATATCGCAGTAGAAATCATTCATAATGATGGCGAAGGGACTCCTGAAACACGTTGTTTATATTAGAAAGTCGCATACGAATAAGACAAAAAATTGATATATGAGATTTATCCAGAAATTTTACACAGAAAATCAGATGTACGTATTTGTTGAATACATAAGTATTTAAACGTTCTTTTATATATCTAGTAAAAAAGATTTGAACATAGACATAGACTTACAATAAAACGATATGAAAGCTAAATACACAAATAATTATATCAACTGCACCGTGATGGAAGTAAAGCGGCGTATACTAACACTAACTCTATTTAATTTAAACCACAACATTCACACCAATATAAAAAAAGCTTACTGCGTACCTGTAATATAGTCAACAAATTCTTAAACCAACAATAGATTCTAACTAGACCTAACACAAAGCTTGTCGACTTAGAAAATACCGAGTATTTCGAGATGAACGGAGAGAAAAAAAAAATATCAAAGCCGCTATACTATACTTCAATGAAAAGTAAGATAAGCCTTAGGGAATATATTTGCAAATCAATCTATTAATGATACCTTTTCCCGTACATTTTAGCCGACTAAACATGTTTACTACATATCTAGTTCTCTGAAATACACTGTCATTTTTTATCTAATATAGAATAATTCGAATTAAAAAAAATTCCCGACAGTCGTTGTTATAAACATATAAACGATATACTTTTTGGACAATCTTTATTAGTTATGTCAGGTTCGCCGTTATAGAAATTATATTATATTTTCTGAAGTGCTGGCGGGCCTTAAAAATTACGTCCTGGTTCGTCGTTACATCCGACGTTGTTATAAGTCATATAGGTGGTGTTCAAAATAAATTTCGACTTGTTTAATACCAGTATCAGTCATTTTGAAGAACCGAGGGTGATACCGATGATACGGTAGTATCGTATTTTTTATGGGATTTCAAAGTTCTGTTGAGAAACGCCGACAATGGGGGTGTTCTGATACTAGAAAACCCCAGGGTGCTTAAGTTAGGGTTTCACGCCATTAAGGATGTAAAATTGGGGGGTTTTGGTGGTTTTCACCCTTTAAAGAGAAAATTAAGGGGTTTTCGGTACTTACGGATGTAGATGTGCTTACCGTATTGATCGACTTTTTCTCTTTTATCCTGTTTGAATGTAAAGGTATGGCTTTGGATTGGAGAGCCCAGCAATGTTAATTTAATTCGGTTATCTGTAACGGTTACCATTATATAAAGGAGTAAGGGTTTATATAGTTATGAAAAAGTGCTTGTAAAGTTGTGGTGGCGATGAATACGAAGTAGAAGTATTTTGAATGCTGCGGTTAGACGAGAGAATTTTGTAATTAACTAAGTTTGTGCTCGGTCGGGCTTGGCGAAAGTTCAGGGATAACAAATACAATTGGGGCGATAAAAAGAAAAGTTGATTAATGCAGCAAAATCAGCAGATAGTGCGAGACAATCATCTCTATCAATCAAGCATTAAAAGAGTTTGATATGCAAAATGGAACGGTGGAGAGGGAGATTGTTATCATGACGATCCATCTTCCTTTTCGGGAGAAGTGTTGTGCGTGTCGTGTAGTACAAGCATCTACATTGTAGCAGTATTTCTGTGGTTTCCGGAGGCGGTTACCTAGCAACGCGTGCCGGAGTCGCGGGGGCGCAGCCGCCGCGGCGATCGAGCAAGCTGTTTTAAGCAAGACACCCTGTTAGAATAATTATATCTCTAGATAACAGGATCAAGAGATTATCCACTTTTGCATCGCCCCATCTCTGTTATCTAAAAGCTCGCACTCACTTACATCAGTCGTTACACCGTGCCTACCAGCCGCTCGCTACAAATATGAATAATTCCTTGATTGTGTTTTCATGAAAAGCGGGACAATCATATTATGCAATACGTACCGTTCCCGAGTAAGCACATCGATCGCTTATGATTTAAGGAGACGTGTTCACTGTTCTCGCATTGCAGGACACGCTTTCCATCGCGGATATCACCACTATAAGATGCTCGGATCGAGGCTATAGATGCATTATTGAATTTGTTCCCGGCTTATATGTCCCAAGGGGCCCATCTTCCGCTACATCCTGCGTTGTCAGCATATATAGATTATTATATAGACATCTGGCCTGTTCACTGTAGAATCTTTGTGATATAAAAGTACGACTGCTGCGAAAGAATATTCTGCACCTTACCTCTGTGTACGTTTTTTTAACATTTTCATTTCTTAAATTTCCAACGTTATTTTCCGAAAATATTCTTTGCTTTTTCGTAAGTCCACGTCCATGACAATTGTCTTTAAACAATGGATCGATACTAATACATTACTTCATCTTCCGAATTCAAAGTTACCCTAAGATAAGCTCTATTTAGGCTTGTTCGAACGGTTACTTAATTATGTGATTTTCAAAGCCGCCGCGGTTACTTCGCTGTTGTTACAAACCCTCTTGTTTCTGCATGTTGTGCATCATTAGAGCTTTAGCACAATTAAGTTCTGAAAACCATTTTACATTCCATTAAAATACCCAAACCAAGCAGCAGCTCCCGGAGAAGGAAAAGATTTTCCAGTAACAGATTTTCATACTGTTCACCTCATCATGTTATATCGGAACATCCTGTCATATTCTGAGCAATGATATTTTCTGGATATGTTCGTGGGTAGGCGAAAATCTGGTTTAGGAACCCCTGTTGTAACACGTGTTGAGTGAGCGAGATGAAGAAATTCGTATAAAGTACTGATTTTCTAACTAAATTGAACATTCCGCTCACATTTTCCTCCTTTTGATGCTGTCTCTTTGCAAGATCAGAGTGTTTATATTTTGGACAGGATAAAAAAAACTTCGTACATTTTTCAAGAACCTATTTCCTTTCTCTTCGTATTAACGATCATATTTTTTGATGTAGTCGTAATTTCATTTCATCAGAATATGAATTCAGTTTAAACCAAATATGTTATTTAATTCTAAGAAAAAACGTGGTCCATTTTTAATTTTTTCCACTTTTTGTAATCTTTAATATGAACAAATATTTGGTTTGTTGATTTTCTCATCTCTTCTAAATACAAATATCGTTATCTCTGCCAATAAGTTTTTTTTGCTTCGTTTTACACCTTCATTTCCAAGATAATAAATGTTTCATTCGATATAAACCGAAGTATTCAAGATTGTTCAAAGTTTAAACGTTTTAGGTGGAATTTGTATTTATATACCAAGCACAAAAAAGGCGTATCTCCGAGTTTTTATAAAACAAAACCATGGACCTGAACACAGAACGTAAACGCCGAGTTTTTTCTCTCTGTGTGTAATGATAAAACATTTGGTGTCATCGCGGATTCTCTTTTAATCCCAACAATAAAAAACCAATTGGTGCGAAAACTGCGTAATACGCGCTTTTATACGCGCTAATTTTGATGCAAATTAACTTAATAAACGTTATCTAAAAGGTTCTTTTTTATTAAGCTTGATTCACGAGTTCGTACAAAATGTATTAACTATGAAAACGTTGCACATTTTCAACAATCGACTTCATGTTTTATTCGTAAATAAATATGCAGCATCTCGCTTAGGACAGTAAATCAAACACTTGTTAAATTAGCCTTAAACTTCGTCAGAGTTTATTTTGAATCTTCAATATAACCAACGCGCCATATGTTTTAAAGACCAGTCTGTACAATGGTTTTAAAAGGTGGACTGACGAACCTTTAATAACCTGAAAAACATCTGATTATTTAACAGTACATTAATTTAGTATAATAAACGTAATTCCGCCTATGCGAACTTGGTTTTACTTTCTTAGTTTTGTTAAGAATAATAAAACCAAATGAAATCGAAATGTTTCTTCCTTGAAAGAATTTTTGTGCGATCGTGAATGTAGGTAGGTTTTTAGTTAAACAGATCGGTGCGATGTTTTTGTTAAATGACTTGTTTTCACTTTGCTAGCAAAAATTAAAAAAAGCAGTTCTGGTATTTTTGGTTTATTCACTTAATCGGGATTCACAACTTCTTTTCGAATTTAAAAAACCGACTACCATCGAGATTGAAACCCTTGTTTGTAAAAATTTCTCTCCACTCAGTTATGGCTAAAGCTCTTCTCTTTTGTCCTTGCTGTGTCGATTACTGTAGTCATTGCCAGTTTAGCCTCCTACTTCACAGGACTTATCTCACCATTACTAATTTAAAATACGATTGAGCTATGTTCCTTTAGTTACAGACCTTCCTGATACTTCTTTGTTTACAGAAGCCCCTTTGTTTAAACGAATCGACTACTATGGCCACTGCCCGGTAATGATAGTTTGTGATTTAAAGTTCCACGTTCCTTTGTTTTTAGAATCCTTTCAAGATGCTGTATGCGTTTTGCATATAATTTTATGTAGTCATATAATTTTTGGAGCTCAAATTTTTATATAGGACAGTACGTCCACGGATTGAGTTACAAAGAGGTATGATTGACAAAAAATTTTTAAATTTAAATTGCATATTTGGGATTAAACCCTGGTTGGCTCGAAACTAATTGTAAGTATAATTTTGATTGTTTCAAATCAAGGAGGCGTTGGTGGTAGATAAAAAAGTATTTTGTATTTAGTTAAAGTAGCTTTTTTTATACTAACTACGACAAAAAAGTTTTTCGCAATGTAAAATCATCGATCCATTGCAAAATTTCAGAAATATCGGCTTACTTTTCATGATTTTTAATAAAACATTTTCCAAAATTTCGAGATAAATGTGAATAGAAAAAAGAACTTGTAACAGTTAGTCCAAAAATGAAAACTGCTTTATGGACCCGAAAACAAGCAGACAACTTTATCAAGAGTGACTTTTTCTGAAAAATTGAAAATAATTTTTTTTCCTCTTTGTAACTCAATCCGTGGACATACTGTATATGCTTATATTTAATCCCGTATTAATTTATAAACATGCATGCAGTTTCGCTAGTCTGGAAACTAACAGTTCTCACTAATTCTACTATTAAGTAGTTGTAAACTTGTCAAAGATAGACTAGTCTATTAAAACTACATATAGAACAATGTAGAAAGCTACCTATACCGGGTGTTTGACCTAAGGGGCGAACATAGGGAAATAGCATGGGAAATCGTAGATATGCAGATTTCTGCTCTCCGTGTGAGTTGATAGGGTTGATAGTGGTATCAATCGAAAGACAAAGAAAATGCGCTTAATTTGATACTACATACTTTACTTGAATTTGTTGCATGTTTAAGAAAGAAATAGCTTAAAAACTACAATAAATAATTTGCATTTTATTCACAAAAAGCAGACCAGCCATGATAATTTGAAGTTTCTTAAATCACGAACTGTGCGAAAACTGACGCCAGTATAAAATGTTTTGACAATAAATACCCTCTCCTCATTAAAATATTCAACATTACTATTCATAGTAATTAGGTAGATAAGTTAATTGATAACTGACAGAAAATAAACTTTATTTTTGGCATAAAGAAACTTCCAATTTGATCATGGCTAGTCTGCTTTTAGTGAATAAGATGCAAATTATTTATTGCAGTTTCTTTCTTAAAAAAGCAACAAATTCAAGTAAAGTAGTATAAAATTAAGCGCTTTTTTGTCTTTCGATTGATACCACTATCAATCCTATCAACCCAAACGGGGAGCAGGAATCTGCATATATACGATTTCCCATGCTATTTCCCTATGTTCGCCCCTTAAGTCAAACACCCGGTATAGGTAGTATAGTACAAAGGATGCATTATACTCCTGTTATTAATTTTAAAGGGTAATCAGTTTAAAAAAAGAAATACACTGATAACGAACTGTTTCATACCTATTTAATTTACAGTTTAGAAGTTTATAGTACAACGTGCGTAACCTATTCTTTTTTTTTTCAGTGAATCAAGGAGGTCTCGGAGGAGTCTGCCCAGATAAGGACGCTAAGAAGAAACATACGCGGCCCACATTTTCCGGACAACAAATTTTCGCTTTAGAGAAAACCTTCGAACAAACCAAATATCTAGCAGGTCCCGAACGTGCAAAACTGGCATACGCTTTAGGGATGACAGAATCGCAAGTCAAGGTTGGTAACATCATTTACGCTTGCGTTGTTAAGTAACCTGTCGTTTTACCAATAATTATTCCAGACGGCTGAATATTTCGAATGAGAGGATCAGGTCTTTAAAATATGTTAATTTTTCAATTATAAAACTAATATAAATATGTTAAATATCAGTCGCGGTGGGTGCTGGTAAATTGAGCAATCGGCCCGGTTTTTCGGGTACGTACAACAATACGTATATCAGTTCGTTTCGAATTAATCCGATTAACTTTAAGTACATTGTGGGGTTAAAACTGGCCAGATCGAAATCCCCCGTGAGTAATTCGGTGGCGACGCGTGTGGAGCGATATGTTCTGAATTAATGAAAACACTGAACGACCCTGAGGTACCTATCCTAAAGTCTAACTTCGCACTGACGAGCGCTATCGACAAGTGTAAATGCTCCCTTTTGTTACTCCCTAAATTTGCATTTTTATTGAATCTCTAGCCAGTGAGATTTGAATATAAGCCTGCGTGTTGACAAAAAATAATACGCCTAATATTGTGGTTTAAAGCAGAAAAAGTAGGGTTGCGGAAATATGCCGCTCGCTTTGCTCTAATTGAATTCGAACCCACCCTCTTTCTGCGCAGCTTACTGTAACATAGAGAATTAAGAATCGTATCACTGGTTTCGCTAGGTACGATATCATGCAGACTATGCGGAGGTGCTTTCGGAGCATCCCAAAATGATTGGATCTCCTCGACTCCAATTATCTGGCTAAGCTCCAATTATAGCTACAGATGGATCTTCGTTACGAAACTGAGACGCAAAACGCGAATTCATTTTGAACTCATCAATCTTGTTTTTAAGTGTTAAGCATCCTACGCGTTGGAAAGCTTTCGACTGTCAAACAGACGTTTGATTACGTCTCTACCTGTTTATGTGTAATTTAAAGTGTTGACTTCTCTCTGCAGTCTTCTGCAAATTTACATTTATTAAACGACTACGCGTCACGTCGATTCACCCCGGCCACTTTTTGTTTATCTACACGTTACTAACCAAATGTCTAAACATTTCAATTTCATATACTACGTCAGAGCTTCCTTAAATATCTATATGACTCTGATGAACTTCTTTACATGTTCTCTCTAAAGTATGAGCTATGAGCAAAATGATGAAACTTTAAGAGCTGACCTTAACCCACGCTGTTTCAACAACCTCATTGATCATAATCGAAAGTAACTACCGAATTTCAGAAATTTTCTACTACCTGTTGTTTTCTCAAATGTCAATGTATTTAGATCAACTCTGGCTTTTTGTACGTGACTTCCTTTGTTCATAACTTCTTTGGTTCAGCAACACATTGAAATACCTTATCTTAGGATTCAGGATTCACCATCATCAAGTGGACTATCACTTGTATTACTGTAGAATCTTCGGTCAAAACAATGCTGTGTTTTATCTGCCATAAGTATTATCTGAAAAAATGAAACAATTGTCCAAAATCCATTTCCTCCCCATGCTTGCTCTATCAGCCAAAAGTCTTTCGTATCGTAGGGTGGTTTGTATCTAGCTTACAATTTGTCTTACGGTTTCCATTATCTGCTTGGGGTCTTCAATGTCTCCCAGTCGACGGGAATGATAGCTTGAAAGATATATGACACCTCAGCATTATCCCGATTTTATGAATATCCATAAATGTGGTACATATTTGCGTTTAAGGAAATTAATATAATTGTTAACTTACGGATAAATGGATCATACAAAGCTTTGATTGGCAAGACTTAATTTTTTCTTTCTCATCTTGAACCATCTTCTTTTTTAGTCGAAGTTAATGTTTTGGTTTATTGTAAAGTTTAAAAAAGGCTCGTCGATTAGATGATAAACCCAAAACTTACCTCTTCCACTAACTATAGAAATATAGTTAAGCAAGTTAAGTAGCTTCCCAAAATCGCACTCGATAACGCATTTTCTTAGTGGAACGCCATCGATAAGCTTCTGGTACATGTTAATACATGCTAAAAGAATGCCAGTTTCGAAATTACAGTCCACACTGGGTTATAGTCTAAAGAAATTATGTAGCAATATATGTTGCTTCAGGAAAAGATTGTATGTGTAGTCTGAGCTGAGAGTGAACTCGTTGGATATATGTAGCTGCTTACTGAGGACGTTCTAATCGCTTCGGTGAACGCTTAACGGAATTGTTGCCGCAAGTAACGTTGTGTTTCACTATCAAATCCACAAGTTTTCCATGACGAATACCCGGGGATTTGTTTGTTATAAACAAGTGGCGCCCCTGCAGCCACTGCCCGCCACCCTAATTCAATTTGTCAGGAGATTATACTCACACAGCCGCACACCCTCTTCTAACGGTACATCATAGAAGCATAGAAAGAGCCAACTCCTCCATCGAGCTAACTAATGTCAAATTCGACACCCACTGTGCGCGCTCTTCGTATTTTAATTTAATTAAACGTGTAACAAAGACGAGATTAATTTTTAATTTCAGCCGCTAAGATGAAGATCTTAAAAGTACATGGAGTTTTTACGAGTGCGCTCATTAGAGCCAGTCTGGCTGTTACCTCCGCGTAACTACTGCCAGAGGGGGTAGCACCGCCAATGTTTTGTCCAGATTATTTTTTGCTGTATCCTCTAAGGTCCCCTTTCAGTTAATGAAGTAAACTGTGTCCGTGGTTTAACTGTCGCAACCCCAGTCTTATTATTTATTTACGTGCATCAAATCGTGCGCGACGCTCGGTCGGCCCCTCCAATGCTCTCGCGAGGATGGAAGGATTTAATTTACAAAAATGCGGAATGTTTTATGATAATAAAACTGCGCTCAGATTAAATAAAAATGCTAAATAAAAAGCTCTCTCGAGAATTAATAAGTTAGCAGAATCTCGACTGCACGACCAGCGTGCTTGTAAAGCTCGTTCAAGCTTAAAATGAAAAGAGATGATGGTGCTTAGTGATTTTCGGCGTTCGGTTAATATATATTTTCAAATATTTTCTTATCATTAGTAGTATCGTTATACATTATCGCGTTTTACGGGGTTTAGTTTTAAATAACGTTCTCGGTTTTACCGATGATACGGCGTACCTAACGATCGGACGATTTTCGTTCCGCTTGTCTCTACTATACGGCGATGGTCTTGCTATGTTGGAACTGAAGTAGTTAATCGTTCTGTATAACAAATTGGGTTGCTGGTAAAACAAAATGTATCTATTATCGTGTACATGGGTAATAAAATGCATCATGTATCATTTCCGTAATAGAGAATACGCGTGATAAATATTAAAACCAAAATGAAATTTCCGTGCAGCCATCAAACCATAATATTTACCGAATTCAATTAACTGATATATCGTATATAAATTTCCCCTTAACGGCGACATTCGGTGCAGCAGATTCGTGCTTCGTCCCCGACCACTTCTGGTCGCCATTGCTGTCTGTCGGCTTTCCAATCCATCATGGTATATGACACATATATGGAATTTTATTCTGCGGTATCGATGCATTGCTCGGCTGGGTGGAAAGGGGATCGGCTCTTCGCGAAATGACGGTTTGATTTATCGGTGACGGCGCTAATCTACGTGACGTATGTATGTTTTTATTGTTTGCGAGCGCGAAATGTTCTGTTTTATAATTCCAGATAAAATCGGTATGAGTTACACGCGCGAGCCGCTGTAATCCCCGGACGCTATGTAAATGCTGGGTCATTAGTGTGTCGTTAACCGTTAACGTAAGGCGACCGAATCGATTAACGCTAAGTGACTGCGTAATTAGCTGTATATGCTGCACTGCGGTCCCCAATGCTCGCCCTCGCTTGCAAATTGAGGACCGTGTAATTTGTTTTCGATGCGTTTGCTTCTGTGTGTAGTTAACGTTAAGTTCCACACGTCCCTCTTTGAGAATCCGCAATAGCCCATCCTAATCAAGCACGCAGCCGTTCATCGGTTACGGGAAAAACTTTAACGAAACGTATTTTATCGGAGATGTATTAAATTAAATGATATTCATCGTCCCCGTTATCGAAATTTAAATTAAAACGGATTAAATTTGAAACTGTATTGTTAACACAGAGGTACATTTCGAACGTTCGAATGTTTTTTAAATATTAATTTGTTCTTTAAAATGTTTACCTCGATCGATGGAATACTCTGTTCGATAACGTTAATCAAGAACAGCAAAACCATCGAGTCGATGGTTTTCGCAAAATTAATACCATTTTATGCCACCATACGACATCCAATTGATTCTATAGCTTTCCAGCGGAGATTCGGAAACTTCTATTGTCATCTATACTACTATTCAGAAACATGTAAATTGGGAACTTTAGCAAAGTTCTTAAATCCCTTTCGTCACTTTGTTGCTGTTTAATGTACAAACATAAATATCTTTACTTTAGAACCGTTCCTGTTGATGTCTTTTGTGCCTTTACTTCATCGGATAGATGTTTTCATTTTTGCTATTGCTACAGAGGTTCTCAAATGCTATGATACACAGAAATTGGAAATAAGACGAATAGATATACTTAATAAAGAATCAAACTATTGATGTCATATTTTGTATTTCCCGAAGTGTTCGCAGTATGAGCAACCGCTAACGGTTGTTCCAAAGAAAATATCTTCCATTCAACAAACTTGCAAATTTAAAGCTTTTATGAAATCTAGAAGTTTTACTCAAACTAGCTCAGCTCTGTTGACCAACATTAATGAAGTTACCATAATAATATGGGTAGTAAACGCTTGTGAGAAATTATTTAAAGTTTCATCGCTCTTTTTAATACGTTCTCCTAGTACCCCGAATACTATTTAGCGGAAGCTGATGTATTTATGGCATCGACATTATAGCATCATGAAAACCAATTGGCGAAAGTAACTGCGAAAACCTATCTGGAAGAAAACCTATTTCTTTCCATCGTCACAGTATTTTTGGGTTACTGCCGTAAGCTGTAGCATCTTTAATTGATGAGCTCCGTTAGCGCTGCCCAAACGAGCGCATCGCACCGCGGCTGCTCCCTGTATTAACTTCGGAGCCTCGAGACCCTATTTTGCATGATTTATAAGCATACTATAGCTCTAAATACCTTGTAATTCGCAAATTTAATATATAATGGCTTTGTTCTACAGAAATCGCTGAAAACATGCAGCTCGATTTAAGCGTTTAGCAGTTTTGCGGAAGGTTAAACGACGTATTCGCACCCCTTGACTCTTTTAAAAGAACGCTCCGCCTTTCTCTCCACCCTTGCTCAATGTTTGCAACTAGGTCCGTAGTCTGAGACGCTGCCACCGCGATAAAACTAACTGTTATTAATTACAAACCCCGAAACATGGCTGCTCTGTTAACGAAACCGATACAGGAGTTCGAACGGTTCACCGGCAGCCACTATTAAACCGCGAGATAAACGCATCTTTGACTGATTCGATTTCTTTCAGGTCTGGTTCCAAAACAGAAGGACGAAGTGGAGGAAAAAACACGCCGCAGAAATGGCAACGGCCAAAAGAAAACAGGAAGTGCTCGATAATCAGACGGACGAAAATAGCGACGTCATTTCGGACACCGACGAGGAGCATTCGGCCAAAAGACAGAACATACAGTGAGTGTGTGAATTTGTAAATATCCTCGAAAGGGGAAACTTGTACATACGGTTTAGTGATCTCGGTGTTTGTGCGGACCCAATTCATCGGGCGCAAACAGGACATTGTTGCGGCCCATCTTGTAAAAATGTTATATACCTACATATAAATATGTGTATACGCATATATACAACTTAGTCCAATCATCAAAGCTTGTACGTGAAATTGATGACGGGATTTATAAAAAGAAATCAGGAACCAGAAGGCTTAGTGAAAACGTTTTATAGGTCTTTTCGATTTTGGCTTTAAAGCGTCGAAATGAATGAACAGTCAACGTCTGGCGCTTTTACTGTAGGTTAATTTATTGTATAATATATAGAAATGTAAATCGTGCTCGAAACTTTTTCTTTTGTTGTTTCCAGCGGGAACAATATCGATTCGCAAAATAAAGATAATAACATTCATCTATGCAAATAGGTTTACCCGCACCGTGGAGTTTATAAACGGTTTATCTTGAAATTTATCAAAAATTATGAGCAATAATGTACAGCACAAATTATGGAAGTGGAACGTAATGAGATCAAATACTTCGCTGTTTATGTGTGTACGTGGGTTATACGAGCCGTATAAATGACTAAATTATCAACGCCGTTACTGGTATTTGATCTCAACCCACATCCAAGAACGTTTGTATTTACATATTGCACGGAAACACGTGAGGTTACTTCTTGTAAATGGTTAAATCTCCACGGAAACATATTAACAACACGTTTTGCTGTAAGAGGGAATCGTACCGTTTGCTGTTTCACAATTCCGTCAAGAATACCAAACATCAAACCTTGTTATAAATACTTGTTAGGAAACTAGTCTATAGATCTCCGAATTTTTCCTAAGGTATACCTACGTCTGTATATGTATATAATTTATGAACATCAACTACTTGTTTGTTTAACGTTTACGAATTTAATTAGACTTTAAATTTGTAGCAGCAGTTTTTCGGTAAATTAATTTTTTTAAGACAAGGTGCTATAAGGGTAAGGATAAAAGCCAATTGAAAATCAGTTTTAAATCCACTGGTATCAGTTGGAATGGTTCCCAAGCCGAAGGAAACAAATTGATGGTCAATGATCGCACGAAATTAAGTCATAACTGATTGTTTACACAGAAGCAAAAAACTGTATGACGTAAGCTACACAGTTTGGGTTCAAGATGAGACCGTGTAACTACGCCTTGCAGGTGATACCCGTTTATGATGTGTGTGAACGCTGATGTCGGAAAGGTCTTGCAACTTCTGCGGGAACTTTCCAACATGAGTGACCAGATACTCTGTTCCTTAACGTTTGCTAAGCAAATATGTTTTGCCGTTGACATTCGTACGTCTTCTAATTTGATCTTATTCAAATAATTTCAAATAGAATAAGGTTGTACTGAAGATTAAACAAAGTGAAATACCCCTATGGAATCTTGCTTTATACATTATTTCGTACTTATACTTTAAGTTCTGTAAAGTATGTTCTGATGAATTTTGTAACTTAACAATACAAAAAGTCGATTTTAGTCCTAAAGTGTGAAATTACTAGAATTTTGTGATATTTGATTAGGAGATGTCTATGTTGCTCGCATTTCTGAAATGTGAGTTGTTAATTTTATGTATCATATATGTTTTGTTTGAAACCTGCTCTGTAATTATCTAGAAAGGCGTAATACTACTTCGAAAAAGACTAGTCTAAGTTTTAAGCGTTTTTGTTTCCTAAGACATTGCCTGTTAATTCATTTCGACGTTAGCAGTTCTGTATCTTTGCATGAATGGAATTATTTATTGCCAATTTTGATGATACGTATTATCATTGGTTGTTTTGTTTTTGGTTAGCGCGGCAACGTCACGACACCTTTTATTAAATTTGCTTAAATCAAAATACTACTATTCTAAATTTAAGTTCGGTTTCTGGCAGCTGCTTCATTATTGGGGTATAACGAATACGGTTGCCCCTAGCGTATTGTTCATTTTGTAGCTCATAAGCCGCTCGGGGTTGCGTCGTTTAGATGCGTCTGTAAAGAAACATTCGTGCAATCTATTATAGTTGCGGCATTTTGCAGCTAACTTATGTATATTATAAAAAAAAAACAAATGTATTTGTAATATTTAAAATAAATATGTTCTAAGTATTTCTCTAGTTTCATTTTACTTCGTAATGAATACATCAACATACTACCAATGCTATCCAACCAAAAAAGGGTAAGTATCACAATTTTCTGAAACAACAAGTCCTATATGTAAACAGTTCAAAATTCAAGAAAATTTTTTCGGAAATTAGGCTTGCTTTACTCTTCAAGAATTTGATCAACATAATCTAAAGTGTGGGCCGAAATCAAAACAAATCTCAAAGGAATTTTAAAAGACCATGACTAATTTCTACACACCCTCTTTTATTTTTGTAGAAGGGTGTTCGAATTACTGTATTTATATATAGGCGGTCTTTACAAACCCTCAACTTTGCAACAGTCATTTGGTACGCACGTGTTTATTTTTAGTTAAATTAAATACTAATAAAGGAGGTTTCGGATAACCCTTTCTGTTTCAAATTTAATATGTTTTTCTGACAATGGGCTGCCTTTATTCTACGTTTTTAATGTTCTGTATGCTAGCTAATTTTATTTTATCACTACTTGGGCTTCCTTTTCCGAAAACCCCGTCTATTTTTACTAAAGAGAGTTA
The DNA here is from genome assembly GCA_963082815.1 of Melanotus villosus. Classification (NCBI taxonomy): domain Eukaryota; kingdom Metazoa; phylum Arthropoda; class Insecta; order Coleoptera; family Elateridae; genus Melanotus; species Melanotus villosus. Next base: position 20,745,909 of record OY720427.1, read on the forward strand.
TGAAAATCTAGCTTTGGATTCCAGGGGCTTTCCTTCATTTACAACAAAAGGAAAAGGAAAGTGATGATTCTTCGTTTGATCTTCAGAGCTTCAGACTATCCTTTTATAACAGATTTTCAGTTTACGGCTATTACAAATTAAAATCTAAGACAAGAGTGAAACTTTAGCAGGAAGAATTTAACAGGAAACAAGAAGAGTCATTCGATTTCGTACGCTATTAAAAATTAAAGTGATGACTAAATCTTAAATCAAACGTAATCCACTAATTTTTCAAAGTCAAATTTTCCTAAAAGTTTGAGAACGCCTTTTATGGGCTCCCAAAACGTATTTTCTATTAGACAGCGAAATTTTTGGAAACAGTGAAATCAAAAATAAGAATATAAAAAGTATCAAATACAACCCTGTGCTGTTGTGTACACATGTAAATCCAACTTTTTCGTGTAAGATATGCGCCTTGATTTATCTGAGTAGAGGAGCGGGGACGAGGTGCTCAGGCGCCAGGACGTTGCCTTGACGACGTCGCCATCGCTTATGACGCCCGTTACCCCGCAAGGGGACGCTACCATATACATTAACTACATATATATGGGCTCTTAACTTACTTCATTTTATCATTTTTCAAAGATTCTAACAACTTTTATGTGAATTCTGCGAAAACACTGTCACATGTTCGTGACCTAAAAATTTTTAGATTTTGCCAAGAATTATGTGGAGGCGGGTGAGAGGTGCGAATTATTTATGTGATGAATAATTCGAACTGTTTAGAATTTTTATTTGGGAAGAGTTTTAAGAGAAGAGGTATTTCATTAATTTAGTTGATGAATAAGTACTAAACGACGGGAGTAAAATTGTCAGATTAATTATTTCAGTTTAAGTAATAGCTCCGCTACTTAATGAAAGTGAAGAAAGTAATATAATACGTTTTGTGTACACTGTAATTACCTTGAACGACGTCACGACGAGTTTGTGATTTTAATTAATAATATTGGATATTGCGAATAAGTGGCAATTAGTTTGAGAAAAGTATTTTTAGTTTTAGTCAACGAAAACAAAAACTTATAGCTTTCTCCGCACCTTCAAAGCTTTTTCAGTAAGCTTGCTGATTTCATAAAATATTCTGTAAAAAGTGAGTTTGAATTATGCAACAAAACGGTAACACCAAATTTAAAAAACATGGAAGAATAGAACCACACCTTTTTAGAAAGCAATCGTCAATGCCAACCAAGATCTATTAAAATCGTTTGACATTCGTCTGTGAAGCTTCCATTCCCAGAGGTAAATGAACTAAATTAAACTATAAAATTATAATACGTACAAATGCTAACAACAAATGATAAAAATAGTATACTATGCTTATTCCAAAAGGGCTCCAAGATATATCAACCGAGTCCTCCACCATCTACGTAAATGCCTTTCTACAACCTTAAATTTTCAATTCAAATGATAATCAATAGAAATCAGTATTGAAGAATTGGAAGCCTTCGCTGACATTTTTTGTACATAAATAGAAAAGAAATGGATTTTTTAAAATACTTTCAATTTCACTCAAGATACAGGGTTAAAAGAACAAACATAAGTATAAGAAAAATAAGAAGTTTGAATCCTTAAATAATTTTATGGGAGGTGTCATAAAGGTGCGAAAGATGGTTACTAAAAGTAGAAACAACACATATTTTTGATATGAAAATAAAAATGGGAATAAGTAGGAGAGAAGAAGTAAGACGAGAGTAGAAGAAGTAACAGAAGAAGAAGAGCAGATCCGTCTCAGCCAACTTTATTTACAGTAAATTGTTGAAGATAATATATTCAGAGACTGTGACTCCAATCAAGTTTGTCAAGAAAGCTTTACACTGAGGATGACAACTTAGCAGCTGAAATACGTATTTGTGTATATTAATTTTATTTAGTGGTTTTTCAGGGTATTTTGACGTTCGTTATTGAACCAAACCACAGGCTCCGTTTCTTGGATTTAACAATCAGCATAACAACAAACACTTACCAAATATTTTAATCAGGAAGAATTTCAACTTCATGCTTTTCCTTTTATAAACCAATCTTCCATATCTACTGTCCAGGCAATCCTTGTTTGTTTAAAGCAATTTACATTTTGTGCGATCATTAAATCTTCAACAGAATTTATCAAAACCTTTACGTAAAAATCGAAGATGCAGATTAAAAACTAATCTTAAGTTGTACCAAGTGGGAGACTTAATATTCAAGAAACGAAAATTAGCATTTCAGTTCTTGAAAATTCTGTATTCAGCTGAGAATTTCCAAATGTTTAAGTTGTTGTGGTATTTGATAGTTGTGCTTGTGCTGTGCGAAAGGTTCAAGGTTCAATTCCCAATGGAGGCCCTATGCTAGGTCCATCCAGCCTTTAGTTGAGTTACAAACTCGAAGGAAACATAAATATGGTTGCGTAAGGGCCGTAAGGCATAGTGCTTGTTGTATTATATTCGATTCTGAATATATAGCAAATGAATGAAACGAGTAATGTTCAAAATCTGTCAACTAAATGTTATTTCCTGGTGTCTGTATATATGATTTCTTACATCTTTCGGTATCAACTGTACTGTGTTAACATATACGAGTATGCCAATTAAAAGTTAATTTTATTGTTACACGAATTATTTTGCAAATTATTTATAAAAATAAAAATATGAATAGCAGGTGATATACTAAAAACAGTAAAAACGATATTCTATGTAAATAAAATTAAAAAATGAGAGAATACCAATATTACTAATAAGGCAAACAAACTACGTTTCGCTTGTTGTTAGTTGAATCTACGTAACTAAAATTTAATAGCCTTTACTTTCAAATTTTATTCGTATTCAATCAGAAGGTCGACAATGTATTATAAAAGAATTTACATATCAAAGAGAGCCTGTTATAATTATTTATAAATTAACCATAAGGAAAATGGAAGCTTCTGGTCTTTATTTTTTATAAAGCCACAACTATGAAAAATTATATTTAGCTGTAAAATAATCCTATGTTAGTTGATTTGCCTGAAAATTTTCTTTTTTGTGCGTAACTAGCGAATAAAAAATCACCAAGTTATATTACTGAGGCTGTGTAGTAATTACTTAAACGAGAGAATGATAACATCGGAGTAATTCATTTCGTTGTCAACAAGAAACATCAGTATAGACCTGTTAGTACAAACTGGTACATAAGTTAAGAAATAATTTGTGTCAAATCGACTAAGCGAGATTACGGAATCCGTATAATTTGGCCGTAACCCGAGTAAAACATTATAAACGGTTGCGTTAAAACTTCATTAACTTAATAGTCCCTACATGGTATTTACTAACGCGTTTATATAAAGAGATGTATAGATATAATGAAGTTTCATTATGATAACTTATCTGCATTTACGCCGGCATAAATCACAAGTATAATTAAATCGTTGGTCGCCAGGGTGGAGATGCGTGCACCGTTCTCATGTGCCCTTATTATATGATCCCTGTGAGGGCTGAGCCCCTCGTAACGGCCAATTATATTAAACTGTGAATACAAATTGACTCTTTTCAAAAGTTAAACGGTTGGGCCTAGAGTTATCATTGTGTGCTAAAAGGTAGAATGGCCTTTATTTGTATCTAGCCAATTCAGAATTTTGTTACCGACTCCATTTTCGACACTAGTTTCAATCCTATATTTACTATTTATTGAGATTTAATCATCACTTCAAGTTTCAGCTAAAACGTAGCATTTTAAAATTAGGGAGGTTTATAATAGTCCTCAAATTAAACTGAAAAAACTTGCCGCAAAGCATTTCATTATTAAGCCTTCGCCAAGAACGAAGAAGCCAGTAGTGGGTAAATCTTTGGAGCATCAAGCAAATTAAAACAACAACTTAAGTAATTAACTAATAGAGAAGAAGAACGAACAAGTCTTGGCAGATTTACCAAGATTTACAAAATGAACTATACAGGGCGTCCCGAAACTCCCACTAAAGCTTCAGGTAACCTATTTCTATCATGAAAGATGAACACAAAACTGCAAAAAAATTGCCCTGCGCAGCTTAGTTTTCTTGTACGGTATGGTTAAAGTTGTTATCTCCAACAGCAAATTATAGAGAACTATAAAGAAAAATGAAAGAAAACGCATATTTTATCAATAGAAAATGCATTTAAAATAAAAAGTATTGACTATAATTTGTTTTAACTATTGGTATTTCGTTTGTGAAATGGTGTCAAAAGATAAGAAATTTTGTTAAAATTAAGCATGACAACAATGCATATTTTGGTAACCTGATATGAACAAAAAATAAAAATGAAAATAAAAATTCAAAATTCTTATGTCAAATTTTGACTGTCAGTTGTGACATCAGAAGATTTATTCCAGACTGTAATTTCACTTGCGTTTGATTTGCTTCAACCATAATTTGTCTTTGTACCATGGAGTACACTGCATATGAATATGCAGACATTATCTGGGTTTTAGGAAACTGTCAAGGAAATTTTAATGAAGCTGCAAGGGTGTACGTCATACGTTTTCCCAACAGAAGGCATCCCTCTCATACTGTGATAAGAGCTGCAGATCGAAGACTAAGAGAAACTGGAACCATTATTCCAGCTCATGATATGAACGGAGGTCGACCAAGAATAAAGAAACCCAACTTAGAAGAAAATGTTTTACAAATAGTAGCTGAAAATGCAGAAACTAGTATATGAAGTTTTTACGAAGATATAGAGAAAAGTATAGAAGATGGAGAAGACAAAGCTAAATACACACTGATAATGGGCGACTTCAATGCGAGGATTGGAGAAAACAGAAATGAAAACGAAGAACACACTGGAAATTTTGGACTAGGCACGAGAAACGAAAGAGGAGAAAGGTTAATAAACTTCCAGGAACAGCATAAACTATATAATATGAACTCATTTTTCAAGAAGAAACAAAAAAGAAGATGGACGTGGGCAAGTCCGAATGGACAGTCTAAAAACAAAATTGACTACATCCTGTCTACAAACGAACACATCGTGCAAGACGTAAGTGTTCTAAATGCCCTAACAGGAAGTGATCACCGGGTAGTAAGAGCGAAGATAGTAATAGGTGAAAGATTAGAAAGATGTAGAAAAATGATGAAAACGAAAACAAAATTAAATATAGATCCCCAGAAATAAAGAAAAGTATCAAACAAGTTTAGAAGAAGAACTATATAAAGCAAATATCTCGAATGAAGATAGAATAAATAACACCTATAAAAGCATCACGACGGCAATAAAGGAAACCGTCACAAAAACCGGCAAAAGAGAGAAAAAATCACATAAAAAGCTAAGCATGCAAACAATACAACTGCTAGCAAAGGGAGGGACTCTAATTAGCGAAAGAAAAAGAGGAACAATTGAGTATGCCGCAGTAAACAAACTAGTGAGAAGAAGGGCAAAAGAAGACATAAGGTTGCATACACAATAAATAATAGAAGAGAATAAGGGACCGAAAATATGGAGAAATAAATTGAGAACGAGCCACAAGGAAATAATAACATTAAAAAATAAAGAAGGTAAAGAAATAACAGATAGGGACGAACTGCTAAAAATAGCAGAAAAGTATTATGAAAGGCTATATGAGACACAAGTGGAAGACAAAACACTAGTAACAAATGAAAAAAAAAAAATTAGTGGACGTAAATTCGGAAGAACTACCGAGCATTAATGAAGATGAAATAAAGAAAGCGATAACAAAAATCACCTGGATGTGACAAAATCATAGCGGAGATGATAAAGCATGGAGGAGAGGTCCTAGTCAAGAAATTAAAGAAATTATTTAACATGTGCCTAGAAAGAAACGAAATCCCAAAGGAATGGGAGGACGCAATAATCGTACTAATCTACAAAAAAGGCGACAAAACGGATCTAAATAACTACCGCCCGATAAGCTTACTTTCCCAAATCTACAAACTGTTTACAAGCACACTAACAAGCAGGCTAGAAAAGAAACTTGATTTCTACCAGCCCAAAGAGCAGGCAGGGTTTAGAAAAGGCTACAATAGACCACCTGCAAACGATGAGACTTCTAATGGAAAAAACCACAGAATATCAGATGCCAATTTGGTTGGCGTTCGTGGACTACCAAAAGGCCTTTGCTAGTATTGAAGCATGGGCAATTATAAAATCATTTAAGAATGCGAGGATTGACTACCGATATACAGATATCATTGAAACTATATATAAAAAAGCCAGATTGAAGATTAAACTTCACGAATATACAGACCCAGTACGAATAAAACGAGGAGTACGACAAGGTGACCCAATATCGCCGAAGTTGTTTACTTTAACAATGGAGGATATATTTAAGACCTTAAACTGGGAAAATAAAGGTATACTAATAAATGGTGAACGTCTCAACAATCTACGCTTTGCAGACGATATCGTACTAATAACAGATAACCTAACAGAATTACAAGAAGTGGTACAAGAACTAGCGGAAGCCTCACAAAAAACAGGACTACAAATGAACATAGTTAAAACAAAAATAATGACAAATAATCAAGAAGACAGAAGAGATACAACAGTAAATGGCAAAGTTATAGAAAGAGTCGAGAAGTATGTTTTTCGCCCTCCGGCTAGAAACACTCAATTTTCATCCGTATAAATCGTCTGGAAAATGCTATTTTCAAGCCTCAGGCTGAAAGTAAAATTAGGATTTTTGATTGGTGGCGCTGAACCGAACTGACTCCGCCCTCTCATTGCTACGCCCATTGTCACGCCCAGAAAAATAAATTCCATAGAAAAATAAATTCTCTAACGTCAAATATTTGAATAAAAAATGATTTTTTACAATTAACGTATTTTTATCGGCCGAAAAAATATTGTGTATCACACGCCTAGAAACTGCTTTGCAAGTACTCGTACTTGTAGGGCCTCGGTTGCACCTCGGCCTACAAACGTACTCGCACTTCCAAAGTGACAGTTTCTAGTCTTGTGATACAAATAACTATTACCTGGGACATGAGATAAGAATAGGAAAAGAAAACCAAGAAGCGGAAGTTAGCAGAAGGATTACAGCAGGATGGTCAGCCTTCGGAAAATTAAATCAAGTATGGAAAACAACGATACCGTCAAAATTAAAAGCGAAAGTTTTCAATCAATGTTTGATACCTGCAATGACCTATGGAACGGAGACCTGGGTGCTTACGAAAGCAATCATGAATAGGATGAAAGTAGCGCAAAGAGCCATGGAGCGAAAACTTGTGGGAGTAACTCTAGCAGACAGAAAAACGAACGAATGGTTAAGAGCAAGATCGAAAGTGGAAGATATAGCAAGAAGAATAGCAAGACAAGAATGGGAATCATAGGCGTGCGCAGACTTTTTCTTTAGGGAGGGCCACATTGGCTGTTGCAAAAAAGAAAAATAACGCAGACATTCTTTAGAAAAAGACACTTTATTTCACAAAAAATCATAAAAATATAAGTTTGAAAACGCAGTATTTGTGCAAACAAAGAAATTAACATTAACGCCTTACTTAACTATTTTTATAATCTCATTCTCCGTGTTCCGGATATAAGGGTTTTAAACTGATCTATAACTAAATCATAATTGACATTTTTAGTTTTTTCTTGCTCAATATATAAAAAAAGCAATGAATCTAATCGCTCCTGTGACATGCTGTTTCTCAATTCTGATTTTAGCTGAACCATTTTAGAAAATGAGCGCTCACAGGAACAACTTGTTACAGGAATAACAGAAAATTGCTTTAGAGTTGTAAAGAAAATATTGTAGATCTGGAGACGGTCAGAATCAATTGGCCAACTAATCCACTCATTTATATTACTTCGTTTAGGAGCAGATTCATCGTGCTTAATAAGGTTGCATTCTGCGATTAGTTCATCTTTTTTAATTCCAAACTGATTTGCAAGTAACGTTAGGTCAATGTCACAATTTAAATTTAATAGTTCACCTACAGCCTCTATTATCTGTGTCGTTTCTTGATTAAAACGTTCATCAATTCCGGAAATAAGAGAATCTAGAAGTGGGTACAAGGTATTTATTTTAATCTCATCTTTTTTGTTTTCAATTGCATGTTGATTTCTCCAATATTCATCTACTTTACGAGAAACTTTCCTTCGTCTTATTTCTGGAATTGTGATATTCTGCTTGATGCACATTTCCATTGCTTCATTATAAGTTTTATCAAAAAAACTCGTATCAGTCCTCAATGATTGCAAACCCAATTTTAAATTCCTGACGCAGTTTAAAGCAAGTAAGAGATTTAAATTTTCCATTTGCAACGCTTTGCTTACTTTCAGGATCATTGTTAAAATAGCAGAGACCATATGTAAACAGACTATGAAATCGAAAGATTGTAACTGATGTAGTAAACCTTTCCCTTTAATTTTAACATCAGATTGTTTGGTGCTCTCAATAATTTCTTCAAGTGCTTTAACTAAAATTTCGTAATTTTCCTTCACTGCAGTAACTGCTTCAGCCCTACAAGCCCATCTCGTTGTTGACAATGATTTTAATGTTTTAAGTGGACCATTAACGCTTTTAGCTATTTTTTCTAAAACTGCATGTCTTACACAACTACCTTCAAGAAATGAGTATACGAACTGAATAATTCCAAAAAAATCAAAAATTCATTTGTTATTTGAGTGGGAGTTACATGAATCAACCAAGGTTAAGTTTAAACAATGAGCATAACAATGAACGTACATTATGTTCGAATTTTTTTGTTTGCATCTAGATGGAACGCCAGAAATACTTCCAGCCATTGTGGAAGCCCCATCAAAGCAGACAGCTATTACCTGTTCCCAATTTAATTTAAAAGACTGAACGATCTCATCTAAAGAAATAAAAATTACTTCTGAATTAACAGACATTAGTCTATACAAACCTACAAAAATTTCTACAGGGGTATTAACGCAGGGGTCAAAAAATCTCATAACAACAGACATTTACTCATGATGACCGCAGTCTGATGTTTCGTCTGCGAGCAAAGAAATAGATTTTCCCTTTAATTGTAATATAACGTCTTGAATTATCACATTATGAATAGAAGAAATTATATCATTCTGAATTCTGTTACTGATATATAACGCATTTTTGGGCCCCTGCGTTAAATGAGTGTTTAGTAAAGGGTCATAGCCTGAAAGAAGATCGATGAGCTCCAAAAATAGCCCACGCTCAGAGCTTTCCCTTGTTTCATCATGACCTCGAAAAGATCTTCCTCCTTTTGCTAAATATATTGTAATGTCAATAAGTCTTCTCATTATATCACGGTTTCGTAAGCGTTCCTCCTCTTGTTTTTTTAATAAAGCCGTACTTGATTCATCAAGTGCTGTGTCAATGCTCTTAGATTTGAAATAATTTTTCCACACATTAAAACTGTGTACATGACATTGAGACATTTGATGATTCTTGAACTTTTCTGTAGCACGCTTCCAATTTTGAAAACCATTTTTTATAAAAGATTTATCAATGTGCCCTTTCAACGCGGTATTTTCCATTGCAAAAAGACGGCACGAAAAGCAAAAGGCAGCATCTTCTGCTGGACTATACTCAAGCCAACTGTAAGCTTTGTACTAGGTAACTTGAAAACAACGGGCCCTCTCGCCGCATCGACTTTTTGGGAAAACATTTAGAGTTGGCTGGAAAGGACCTTATTTATGCGAACTTCCCGTTCTATGCGATCTAGTGGAAGAGGGACAATTGGGTCGTCATTATGAATAACACTGCCACTGTCTTGATCTTGATTTGGTCCTTAAAAGTTAAAAAAATAAAGCTTTAGATTGCTAACGCAAACTTAACTTTCTGTCACTTACCTGCTGTGCTACTGCAATTTTTTTCGTTCTCGCCACTGGTACTGGTAAAATTTCATTTTCATCTAGCACATCCACAGCTACGTTTGAATTCGAATCTGCGTTTGTTGCCCTCGGGGAATTGACATTGAGGAATAAATATTTCCTTATATCCATTTTTACGGTGCGATATGTTCCACTATTTTAAATTAAAAGAAAACAACAAAACGGGCACTAAGGGATAAATGATTATTATTCACTACTCCTACTCAGGCATGTACCATTTGTCTAGAATGTTTCCCATTTCACTTTGCCGAACATTAATAAAAAAGCCAACACTGGCAACAGCAACAATCACAAAAATAACGTAGACACCTAACTTCTAACCTGTCTAACCACTTTCACCCAAAGTTGAAATGCATTCTGCTAAAAACTAAATAAATTTTTAATAGTTTTCAGGATTTAAACTCAGGTGCGCAGAAGCGCAGATGTCTAGTTTTCCCAGAAACAACCCTCCTCCACTATAACAAGTTATAGAAACAATAATTTCACTTTCACAAATCTAAAATATCGCCAAAAAAGGAATCAAACGCCGATACTAATAATTCGCCGCCTCGCCGCCTGCTGGTCTGGCAGGGGAATTAGAGGGGGACATGGCCCCCCCCCGTGCGCACGCCTATGATGGCAATGGGCTGAACATGTTGCCAGAATGTCAGATAAGTGGAGTAAGAAGATATTGGATTGGAGACCATGGGGAAGAAGAAGAGGTGTGGGCAGGTCAATGATGAGATGGGTAGATGAAATAAGAAAAACAGCCGGAACCAAATGGCAGGAATTAGCAAAGGACAAAAAAGAATGGAAGGGTAGAAAGGAGGCCTATATCCATATTTGGGTAGAGAGAGGCTAGAAGAAGAAGAAGTATATGAAGTATTTCTAGAAATTTGGGTGTTTCTAAAACTCGTGTACATGGGATTTTAAAAGGTGATGGACTGTACCCTTACTACAAAACAAGAGTTCAGAATTTATTGCAGGAAGACCATCCACATCGAATTACTTATTGCGAGTGGTTGTTAGAGGCCGATAGAAGAAATCCTTTGTTTATAAGCAATGTGTTATGGACGGACGAAGCTACATTTACATGAAACGGCATCTTTAACTGACACAACGAACACGTTTGGACCCATGAAAATCCTCATTCAGTTGACGAAAGAAACTACCAGGTACGTTTTTCAGTAAATGTATGGGCAGGAATACTTGGAAACAGGGTGATTGATCCTTTTATACTTCCTGAAAGGCTAAATGTAGAAAATTATTTAGAATTTTTAATTGATAACCTTCCGGGCCTACTGGAGGATATTCCACTTGCACTCCGGCGCGATATGTGGGTGCAGCTCGGAGCTCGGTGGTGCACCATCACATTATGTAGGTGTGGCTCGGCAATGGTTTAACCACCATTGCCCTGACAATTGGATCGGTCGTGGAGGTCAAAGAGATTGGCTAGCGAGAGTCCGGATTTAACACCTTTCGACTTTTTCCTGTGTGAGAAATTGAAGAATTTGGTGTATGTTACTCCTGTCGAAACTCGAGAAGACCTTATCGCCCGAATTCATCATGAAGTAGCCAAAACCATTAACCCCAGAATGTTGCAGCGTGTTCAAAACGCAATTGTTGTGCGTGCACGCAAGTGCTACGAAGCTAATGGGGGGCACTTTGAAAACGTTTTACAATAATGTAATGTTTTTTGAGCCAAAGAATTGATTGAGAATTATTTTTGCTTATTACTTAATCTTGTTCTAACTTAAAAACTATTTATCCTAGCATTTTCTAACCCATTAAATAACAATTTTACTGTGTGCATTATTTTTTTGTCTAGATTTAATAATACGTAAGGCAAATAGATTTATTAGATTGATATCTCGACCCTTAGCATTCTAATTTATTTAAATTTGTCCCTTCCAAACGGCCTTCTTGTTAAGTACATTCATTAAACAAACCTAACAGTGTTGTCAAATTTAATTTTCTTTTAATGCTTCGTATGAGGAAACTAGACACTGTAGAGAGTTTGTGTTGATAGTTTTAGAGTTCTCATGCGTTACCGAAGTCTGCTACCTGATGCTTTACTGATTAGTGGGAGTTTCGGGACGCCCTGTATGCATAAAATGAATTTAATAAAAAAAAACAGAAATGAGAAACTCAGTAAAACAGCATAATAAGAAGACACGAGTAAATATATCTACATGAAAAATTGAGAAACCACAATGAGCAAGAACATTTTCTAAAATTCTTGTTGAAAGATAAATAGTTTGAAAATGAAAGTGGAAAGGCTTGCCCCAAAACCCTTCACTATTAAGTCCTCATCAAGAACATATTATATCGGATATATAGCAATAATCACCAAATCACTAAAGAGCCTTTCAGCATAAAACGATAATTAGCTAGATGATAACACGAACTGATAATTTTTAACAAATTCAGAAAAACAAAAACGAGATAAATACGATAAAATTCTATTCTAATAGATGGAAAACTGCCGAAACATCCTAACCAAAAGAGATTGATATAGGCAAGATGAAGACTTTAAGAACAGAAATCACCAAGAAGAAGTATACGAAGAAGAAAACAAGAAACCCCTTTTTAAAGTAAACTCTTTGAAACGATATTTAAAAACAAAAGGTCAACTGCGATTTTAAAATATACTTTAAATTGATAGCCTCCCATTAAAAATATACCCTATCGTTATCAAAAACTCAGCTTTAACGATACTGGAAATAACGATAACGTCCGAAGTTCAGTGCCTGTCATACGTGAGTTTAAATGCGTTTAAACATTTAATAAAAGAATTTTTCTGCTTTTATATCGTTGGAAACACATATAATACACTTGTTCAGAGATTTAATTAACGATTACACCGCACCCTGCACTCTTTAAAAAGTTTTCCTTTTTTTCTCGTAACCTCATTAAAAACCTTATCATATTATTTTTTTAATTGCTGTTTTCACTGTTACTTATTTTTTTGTATAAATAACCAAACATGGATATTTACAGGACAAACATGAAGTTATTTATAGGACGTCCCTAATTTTAGATATGAATATTTGAGAGTAATTTTTACAATTTAATTCAAACGAACCAGGTTTTAAAGACCCTTCCTTGCTACCAACATATTGAAATACTTCACTTTTAATTTTCAAAGGTTATAAAAATGTGAAAATATCCAGAAGCGTTTTGATTGCATACAGCTTACTTTATGGATTTTATATGCTTTCCAGCTTTTTTTTAAATATCCACCCTTAAAATTTCGATTTTATTTCCCTTTCGGGTTCCTTTTATTAATATAATCAATCTCCGGTTGTAAATACAAGTAGATACTCATCCAGAGATTCAAAATTTAACCGAAACTAAATTTTATTTTGAACCAACTTAACTGTGACCGTCATCCTATTCTTCCTCGTTTTTTCAAAGAATTAAAAACTTTTGTGCACCCACTAAAAACATTTGTTCATGTTCAGGTTTGTGTAAAACAAAGCGTTTTATCATTTGAGTGTGGGCGCCATCTAAGAGAATAGTCTAAATATTGTTTACAGTCTCACTATGCCGATATTGGAATTGCGGTTTAGGTATACTGTCGGATTAGATCCCTATGTATATTCAATGAAGGCACTATGATAGTGTCTTGAATCAACCTGTAAACTAATTTGCAAGGGAAACAATTCATCTAGCTTTATAACAAGACCATTCTTGTTTACATATTGATATCATTATAACATGTGTCCCAAAAACCTTGGAATCAACCCTTGAAATTGATAATTTATTATAAATAATGGATGTTTTATATTTTTGAGACACTTGTTTTAATCTAAAGCATCGTTGCATCAAAAATTCCTAGAGTTTTAGAACACTAGTTAGAATATTTAATATCAAGACAAATATACATTTACAGGATTAATCACAATTACCGTAATGTACCTATACGAAAATATTTTTTAAATCGTAAAAACTTCAAATAATTTTTCAAAAAAAGATCTGAATTTAATCAAGCTATCATCAAAATACTTTGGAATTTTATTATTAATTGTAAGAAACGTAGGAATAGTTTTTTTTTAGAAAAATCTTTCATTTCGCGTTACATGCACTTATAAAAAGTTAGTCTAAACTTCTAAATTTTTTCAAATTAAAACTATTCCCCAAATACAAAGTAGTTAACAAAAACCACAAAACGTAAAACAAATAACAAAAGCCAATTAATCAATTAACAAAATTACCATTATCTTTTATTGTACTGGAATTTATAATCTTAGTGAAACTGGCTCTATTTTGCATTTAAAATTTATTAATAATACACTGCTCAAAAAAATTAGGGGAACACTTCTTTACGTCTCTATAACTTTTTAAGTGAAAACGATATTCAGATGAAACATTCGAATTCTTAAAGGTACATATTTTGTTCTAATAAATGAATACATTTCCAGTCAAGTAATCATTTATTCTTAAGATATGATTAACAATTGGAAAACACTACGAAAAACAAAGTCAAGGTGGATACATTTTCTATGAATAATGTCGCAGTACTGAGTTTGTGTGAGGTTCAATATCGTGTGTGTCCTCCACCAACACGAATAACTTTATGACACCTCCTCGGCATGCTTCGTATGATTCTTCGAAGATCTTCCTGGGGTATATTTTTCCATTCTTCGATTATCGCTTCTTCTAGCTGCTGGAGAGTTTGGGCTGCTATGGGACGCTTCCAAATACGTCTATCCAACAAATCCGAAACATGTTCGATAGCATTTAAGATGGGACCAAGTGCAGGCCAATCCATAGTATGAATACCTCGTTCTTGTAGGAAGATTATGGTGATGGCTGCAGTATATGGTTTTGAATTATCCTGAATAAGTATGAAATTTTGAACTACACCATAAGCTGCAGGTAAAACATGTTCTTCTAGTACATTATCGATGTAACGTTGAGTGTTTAGACTTTCTTGGATTACTACAAGATCGGTTTTTCCTTCGAGACCTATTCCACCCCAAACCATTATAGAGCCGCCACCAAATCTTTGGACTTCTCGTACTGCAGAAGCAGAATACCGTTCGCCGGGACGTCTGTAAACACGTGCTCGACCATCACAACGTGTAAGACGGAATCTTAACTCATCGGCGAAGAGTACTTGTGTCCATTGTCGAAGTTGCCAATTAATGTGCTCACGAGCAAAATTTAAACGGCATATTTTGTGATGCCGTGTCAAAATGCATTTTCGTACAGGTCTTCTAGGTCTTAAGTTAGCTTCCCTTAATCGATTTCTAACTGTCTGGTCGGAAACATCTAGTCTACGAGTCGCCCTGAGACCAGTTTGAAGATCATTTGCTGTTAGGACACGATCACGTAAGGATGAAAGAACTAGAAATCGATCTTGATTTTGGGTGGTTTTCCTTTTTCGACCTTGTCCGATGCGTCTTTTGTACTGATCTGTCTCTATGTAACGATTCCACAAACGCTAAATAACAGAAGGGCTGCAATGAAACATTCTTGCAACTTGCCTTTGCCTAACACGGAACCCATTCTCAATCAAAGACACAGCACGAGCAATTTCTACTTCACTAAGATATCGCATTTTATTTTTGTTGACGTCTAATTGACTTTTCCAACAATTTGTTACTGTTACCAAGCCTATTTGATCTCTAAACTAAGCATAGATCATTTGTTCGTCACTCTGCTTTTCGTGGTGTTTTTCAATTGGTAATCATATCTTAAGATTATATGATTACTTGTCTGTAAATTTATTCATTTATTAGAGCAAAATATCTAACTTTAAGAATTCGAATGCTTCATTTGAATATCGTTTTCACTTAAAAAGTTATAGAGACATAAAGAAGTGTTCCCCTATTTTTTTTGAGCCTAATCAAAATAATAAATATCACAACTGATACCTATTTGGAGCTGTATTTGATTTCCAACAGTTCTGTCAATATTTGTGGGTCCGAAACGAACTTTGAATAATTGTTTATAACTCAGAAATAAAATTTTCTAAAAAAATAATTCCCACAAAATCATAGAATGCAAAAATGTAATTTAATAATTAATTAATAATTAATAATTTTGATAACAAAACGAACACCTTGTAATTAAAAATATATATTTTTGCCAGCCTGCTTAAACATAAGAAACTTTTATTTGAAAATAGTTCTAGAATTCTTTACGATTTAAAAATATTTAAGTGGCCTCGTAATTTTGAATAACCCTGTATGTAGATGAATCATGATTTGATTGGCCGAATTATAATAATTATGGATATTAAAAGGACGAAAAATGATGGAAAGATAAAATATTTTTTAGAAGTGAAAGTAATACAATGGGTTTTATTCTTGTACTCAAAAGAGGTTAAGTTAGCTTGTTATATTTTGTTCCCAAAAGTGGTTTGCCTCAAATGCGGATAATTCCCTAAGTTACCTTCTTCTTCTTCTATCGACGGTGCCAACTAGCAGCACTCAGGCTCTAGGTCCATCGTGCAGCCGCCGCAAATTAAGGGATACTTCGCACAGACCGGCACCTAGCTCAAAGGGCACGTTCGTGAATAGGCGATGCCTCAGAAGAAGTCTAGGGCATCGCAAAAGGAGATGTGCTTCGTTGCAGAATCTACAATTTGGGTCCCTAGAGAGGCCCATCAGATGCAGATGTCTTTTAAAAAGGCCATGGGCTGTAGAGAGGCTATAACTATTCTGAGATGCTTCCTACTGAACCCGAGAAACTGTTCGGACCTAGGAAGGTTTGTGGATGAGCCTTTCTTCTTCTTCTTCTTCTTCTTCATCCTCCTCTTCCACCGTGTGCAGTGTCGAGGTAAGTACCTATGTGCTTCATTTTAAACTTAGTCACTTTTATACAACAGCTTCCACTCTTTTCTGCTTAATCTGAGCTGTCTTGCTTCACTCCACGAGTTTTTCTTCTTCCTCGAGGTCTTTTTCCGATGTGCCTAACCTACTAGATTCTTTCCAGGCCTCTTTCGTTGCCCATACTGTACATATGCCCATTCCGTCTTGATTGGTTATTAGTGTTATTACTTACTCTCTTTTGTAGTGATCTGACGTTTTACCTTTGTCTGATTTCGATCGTTCCCAGGGTTCGATTTATTAAATTTCGAAAAACTAAATAAAGATCAATTGAAACTTTCAAAAATAAAAATTTGTTACAATGTTTTAATTTCTCTAAAATTAATTTACTTTTATTAAAGAAAAAAAAACTACCTTAAAATTAAACCACTCACACATATTCACTTAATTTCCCAATGATAATTCAGTTCCAGTTTACACTTTCAGTTCCATTAACTATTATTCAAATCCAATTGTATTTTATCTTTACTTCCAAACTATTAGCTATTTACATTTAACTTGTTAGTCCATTAACCATTATATTTAGTTTACCATTCAAGTTCAGTTTTATTTTATTTATAATTATAATATTTTATTTAATCTTCTTAAATTATTTATATTTCATTTAAATATCGTATTTATAAGTAACTTCTGATCTTATAAATTCAAATTTTAATTGAATTTACATTAGTTTCGGAGAGCGATTATTCGCACCCCCTTTTACTATCAAATCAAAAAAAAATCTTATTTATTTATCTTTTTCAGTTATTTCCCGTTTCCCAGGTTCTTTCAAAATCTCTTCATCCATGAAACAACATTCATCCAAAAACATTCATACGTTTAACTATAACTATAACAACAATATAACAATATACAATAATACTAACAAATTACAATAAACAATTTGTTTAGAAACAATACTTAAAATCTAAATTAATTTATAATAACAATTTTTTTAATGATTAAATTTGCACCCTGAATGCGGTCTTTATTTTTATATTTAATAAAATGATATTATTTCGAATTATCTTTTAAAATGTCATACCATCGCAATATAGTTATATATTGAGATGATATCAATTGGTACTTACATATTATGTTAAATAGAGGTTACTTATATTTTAACGAATTAAAATTAATTATTGTTTTTATGCAGTTTAAATGTAAAATAAAAAATGTTAATAGAGTTAATTAATGTTATTGTATTATAAATTTAATTTAAGATAGCTAGAAACGTAGAAACGTGTATTTGAAAGACATTATTCTTATAAATAAGTATTACCAAGGAAAACGAATGAATATTTAAGTGTTGCCAAGGAAAAGGAACGAATATTTTAATTGGAAGAAAATATGGGAGAACCAGGACAACAAGAGTCAAGATAAATAAACAATTAGAAGATAAACAAGTGATTTCTTCTAAACTTAAAAAGGAAGAATAAGGTGATATACGAAATAAACTGATTTCCTGATCATCTGAAGATTGAAATTGGATTCCTGTACACTTAAATATTAAAATTGGAGTGGAAGTCGATCACTGCTTATCAACTGATTTGGATTCAAAAATGATCAACTGATTTGGATTGTTGTAGAAAAATTGAATAATTGATTTGGATTGCAAGTGCAAAAACCTGAGCCTATTTAAAAACTATTATAAGTTAATGTTTTAAAAGTGAACGGTAGATATTACATTTAGGGAAGATAGGACAATAAAAACTTGTTAATAAAACTGCATAAAAACATATTATTATTCTTATTGAACTAAAAGGGACCTCTTCAACGACCCGAGGCTGAGCTAGCCACAATAAAAAAAATTGATACAAAATTAAATTAACAAACTTGTAATTAAACTATCAAATTTGGTTCATAGCATATTTTTCGGTGCCACGTGTTACTGTTAATGTAAAACACAGGACCGTCATAGCAATATATATCTACTGCGTGTCCACTGGAAGACGCAATATAGAGAAACAGCAATGTATTTTTTTTAGAAAAGGTCCGGGTGACCAATGTGTACGGATTCAGCGTTGAACGTGGGTGATTGAACTTGCTTTATGCTAGAAAGAGATAGAAATATCGCAGGAGTTTGTTTGCGCGATATGCGATTATTTCATTGTTTACTATTTATATTTGCCAATTTTGACAGCACCTATAACTTTCATTTACAATAAAAATACGCAAAATGTGTAATTTTTTAAATCGCTGTTTCTGCATTCTGCGTATTTTAACTTGAATTTGTTTTATTACAACAGCACACGTAAAGAAAACGTAAGTAAATTCTATAAAAATGTGATGTTATGTTTACAATATTTCAGACTAGCAGCAAATTACGTTCGTAATTGTCGAGTTTATATCACTAAAAACATGCAATAGTATTGAATTCTATCAAAAGAAAGCAGATGATCATCAGTTAGGTACCGAATGAATTTAAAATGTAATGAAAATAAGAATTGGTCTAGTTAGTTGTACTAAAATCTCTGTCAGAAGTTATTAATGCAACTGACAAATCTTAATGGTTCATGTAGATAGGTGTGAAATTGGTTACACAGAGAAAAATGTATAATTTGCCGAAGTATATGATTGTTGTGCAAGAAAACCGTAACAATTATCTTCTTCTAGAAGTGGCGTGCCCTTTACAGGGCGTTGCCGATCTTCTCTCCATATGTCTGTGGTGTGCGTGACTGACAAGTTTAACAATTTGACGTTTTTTCGCTGTCAAAATTGACAAATTTAAAAACTAAATGATAAAATAATTACGTGCTGCGGTAACAGATGCCGGTGCTATTTCTGTCTCATTCTAGCATCAAATAAATTCAATTACGTAGGTTCAGTGCTAAATTCGTACATATTCCGCAGGTAACCCGGATCGTTTCAGAAAAAGACATTGGTGTTGCCCTATGTTGCGTCTTACCGTAAACACCCGGTATCCGGTATATATCATCATCATCATCATCATCATCATCATCAATTAACATGGAACAGATCCCCGTGGATCAATCCTGGATTACGCCAGGCCCACCCCATGCCAATACGGTGTGAGGGGATTTGATATGATGGGTGGGGATTGGGAGCACTGTATAACGTTAACATGCCTGTGACGCCAGCCGCAGAACACCGCTTCTATAGTGCAAGGTAGTTAGTAGATCAGATATTCAATGGGAGTTGAGTATATGACCGAGATGATTAGGCAAGATTTTTTTCTATCTTATACTAAGACTGTTTCTAGTATTACGACTAGTTTCCTAGGTCTATGGTATGGAACGTCTTTGCGCAGACATGCCTGCCCTGTTACATGTTACTTTATTCTAGCTAAGTCTAATCATTAATATACAGGGTTACTGGTAATTCGATACATTCCTTTGGAGATGTGATGGGACAGGAGCTAAGAAACAAATTTACCCCTAACATACATAATGCAAAACTCAATAGTTTTTGAGATATTTCAATTTTTGTGTTTTTCTCGAAAAAGTAGATGTTAATGTCTTTAAAGTTAATTTAAAAAAAATCTACTTGACATTGTTTGAACTTTTTTACTGGATTACTTGTTCCATTCTATGGTCATCCGTTTGGAATGGAAAATGTCCGGAAACATTTCGATCATGTGAAAATTTTAAATAAAAACTTATAAAAAATAATTTTTAAAAATCAGCTACGAAAATTACCTATTCGTTTTTCTCAAAAATTATCAAACATAACATGCGTACAAATTATTTTAAAAACTTCCTTATTTCAACAGCTATCTATCAAGGTAAAAATGTTCAACGTGCCCTTGATAGTTCCAATAAAAAAAATAGTGAAAGTGATGCAAGTAGTATGGTTCTTATTTTTGGATAAACAGTAAAAAACGTATTGTAAAGGTAATCGTTTAATTCTTAATTAATTTCAAAGTTGTACTAAATTTCTACATTTATTACTCAAAATGGGAGCCCCTACTTCGTATACAAGCACGGCAGCGTCTTCTTATTTCCGTCTTTGTGACTCTGGTTGTGAGAATATGCCGTATGTGTTTGGCAGCGTCGACTATCCTTTGCCTAAGGTCTTCTCTCGTATCCACTGGTATTTCATAGACCATTTCTTTCATATGGTTCCACATGTAGTAATCTAGAGGTGTTAAATCTGGCCTTCGCGCTGGCCAAGGTATTGTGCCTGCCCTTCCAATCCAACGGTTAGGAAAACGTTGATCGAGTAACTGTCGTACTGTCAGCCGATAATGTGCTGGACAACCGTCGTGCTGAAATATCATTCGCTGTCTCACGGCGAGAGGAACATCTTCTAGAAGCACCGGCAGCTCATCTCTTAAAAAATGTTCATAGATTTTCCCGTTTTAATTTTGGGGAAGAAAGTATAGCCCTATTAAATAGCGCCCAATGACTCCCATCCACACATTTTTAGAAAACTTTATTTGGAAACTAGTTTCCCTTATTAAATGGGAGTTTTCGTCGGCCCAATAATGTAGGTTGTGGAAATGTGTTCTGCCCTCGCGATCAAATTTTGACTCATCCGTCCATAAAATGTTTAGTAAGACATTTGCATTGTCTGCATCCGTAGACAAACAAGGTGTCAGCGTATTTTGCATTGGTGTACGTGGCCATGGCACTTAAAACACAATAACAACAACAACGATCTAAACCAAAATCTTCAGCAACAAACTCAACAAGAGCAATAAACTTAAAGGACACGGAGATAATAATGCCAGTTAATAATATACATGCGTGAGCATCAAAGTCGAGGACTGACTGACTGAAATGAACGATTTGTCATTTTTTTTTCTACGCACACTTTTACTTTTTACTGTTTATCCAAAAATAAGAATCATACTACTTGCACCACTTTTACTATTTTTTTATTAGAACTATCATGGGCACGTTGAACATTTGTACCTTGATAGATAGCTGTTGAAATAAGGAAGTTTTTAAAATAATTTGTACGCATGTTATGTTTGATAATTTTTGAGAAAAACGGATAGGTAATTATCGTAGCTGATTTTTACAAATTATTTTTTATGAGTTTTTATTTAACATTTTCACATGATCGAAATGTTTCCGGATATTTTCCATTCCAAACGGATGGCCATAGAGTGGTACAAGTAATCCAGTAAAAAAGTTCAAAAAATGTCAAGTAGATTTTTTTTAAATTAACTTTAAAGACATTAAGATCTACTTTTTTGAGAAAAACACAAAAATTGAAATATCTCAACAACCATTGAGTTTTGCATAATGTATGTTAGGGTTAAATTTGTTTCTTAGCCCCTGTCCCATCATATCTCCAAAGGAATGTATCGAATTACCAGTAACCCTATATGCGTATTTCTTGTTCCCCCGTTTCTATTTTCATTATTGGTCTTTCACCGTTCCTCCGCATTATTCTTCGATATTTATTTCTTCTTCGTGTGCTTCTATTTCATCATTGTCAGATTCCTCTCTTGAGCCATATATGCGATATGCGATTCATTTCCCTCTTCATCCTAGTTTTATTCCTTGCCCACTCTTTCCAAGTTTGTTGTAGTATATCTGATCACTCGATATCTTGTTCCATTGCTGTTTTCCACGTGTAGCAAGGTCTTCCCACCTTCATTTCGTCTGTTGTTAGATTATATGCCTTTTTCAATAATATGTGATCGTCTTCTCGTCTTAATATGTGTGCCCAATACTTTAGCCATGCTGCTGTCAGCTTTGTAGTTATTGTTTTCCCTTCTAGTACTCCGTGTGCTGTCGTCCCGTCGTCTTCTTTCATAATTTAAAAAAATACAAAATACACTGAGAATATCATGAAATATGTCTAGTGTGCCAGTATATATTCTCTATTTGGCTCTAAAGGATGTTTCAGGTAAAGTGTCGCTCTTTTTGATTATAAGAAATTACGAAATGTTTAGAATTAGGCCAACAACAGAAATTGTATCTGAAAATTAAACCAGAAAGCTTCTTATAAATAATATGTAGTTAGATTATACTGCGAGTGATCCTTGTTTGATTATAGTCAGCAAGTTTTTTCAGAAGTTCTTAAACAGATTATTTCCTGATTCTGTCGCCACATGGTTTGAGGTTCTTCACCAAGTTCGCCTGAACCCTGAAAGATCTTTCAATTTAGTTTTCTGTTGCAATTTAGCTTTCGCTAGGATAATATGATTTTACACAGGGTGTAAAATTGAACACCTGATGGATTCAAGAACAAAGAAGAATTTGTCCACAGATGGCAGTTTCATTTTATAGAGTACCTTTTTTAACGGTTTCGAATTGGTTGTGGGTGTATTGCGGTCTTTTCTGCTTCCTTTTTATTTTTGATACCAAGTTTGGTTTTCTCCTTTTGGACCATCGCAGCTGAAACGACGGGTTTTTCTGAAACTAACGGCATAATCTTTTCAGTAACCTGGAATAGGTGTACTGTTGGTACGCATCCACATAATGGTTTTCATTGGCTGCTATCCGTCTCTCTAAATCTTTTTAAAGCTCGTTGCACAGCTTTTACGGATATGTTTTGGGATTGGAAGTGATGGAGAGTAAACTGTAGAACGTAATTAAGTTCTTGGAAATATTTTATGATGACCATGATGCAAAATTCGGCTTTACTTCTTTTCAATTTACAACCATCTTCAATACAAGATACAAGTTTTATTTCTACAATTAATAAGCTATCAAGTGACATAAACATTAAATTACAGACAATTCAAGGTACAATATTTGAATTATTTTAAAACAGCGACGCTTTACCTGAAACACCCTTTATATTAAATCAAGTGGGTTGCTATTTGTGATATCGAAGGTGACGTAATATGATATACCACATGGCGTTGCTAAGTTTACAAAATTTTAACTAATAATTCTTCAAAAACTACACGTGTTGGCCTAAAACAGCTATACAATAATTTTTTGTCCAGTTTTTGATGCAGAATCGCGCGGTGCAAATATTATTCACCATTTAAGATTCACCCTGTATACAGGGTGCCCCAAAATTAGACCGACAAACTTTGGGTGGTTATAAGGGACACCAAAACAAGCAATTTTTGTTGATAAGCCCATGTCCGCAAATGAGACATTTTGGCACTAGAGTGAATCAAACACAGCTATTACGTCATTATTTCCACAATTTACAGCAGTTGTTCGAAGTGTTGAAGTGTTGGCAATTTTTTTCAATGTACAGAGTACACCGTTGGTTCATGGATTCACGGACTCTATGGAATATTCCCGGAATAGCTTGCACATGCGTGCAAGCTGCCATTACTCTTGCCAACAAATCCTCCTCTCCAAGTACAGGAGTCACGTATACCAGAGAGTTCACAGAACTCGAAAGGAAAAAGTCGAAGGCGGTAAGATCAGGAGATCACGCAGGCCAAGCAACAGAACCGCCCCTTCCAATCCACCGGTTCGGAAAATTCTGATTCAGATACTCGCGCACGTCTACACTGAAGTGCGCCGGTGCCCCGTCCTGTTGAAACCACATGGCTCATCTGATATTCAAAGGGAGATCGTCTAACAGTTCTGGTAGAACATATTGCAGGAACTGGAGATAAATGGCACCATTCAAACGAGGTGGGTCGTACGGACCAATCACATTATCCCCTACAATACCGGCCCAAATGTTGATTGCAAACTGGTGGTGGTCTCTTCTAAGGGCCGTAATATGTGGATTTTCTTCGTCCCATATGTGGCTGTTATGACTGTTGAAGAAACCATCCCGAGTGAAACACGCCTCATCCGTGAACAACACGTTTCTGTGGAAGTCAGGCTGTACCAACTGGCAACCCAAAAATCAACGGCAGAAAACGAGTTTCGGGTGATAATCTGCAGGAGCCATCGGTTGCAGTCTTTGGATGTGGTAAGGGTGAAGCAGTTGGTCATGGAGAACACGCCATACCGTCGACTTGGCAGCATGACATGCGCGCATACTTGTGGAAGGATCTTGCTCTACAAGGTCCAGGACTTCTTCTTCAAACACTGCAGTTCGTGCTGTTGTTGGACGACCAGCACCACCACAGCGCTTCAGGTTGCCAGTTTCTCGAAGATGACGATGAATGGAAGCAAATGTTGTATGATGAGGGTGACGACGATGAGGATATCTCGCTTCATACAAACGTACAGCTTCTCTTCCGTTACATCTAGCTTCCCATAAATTGATAAATAAGATGCATATCGGCTAGTTCCTCAAAAAAAAACTTTTTCATGTTGAAAACAAATAGCGGATACACAATAAAGAAACGCTGTGCTATTGAGCTTGTGAGTCAATAATGAACAATAACTATTCGAGTTGCTTACAAATTCCCAACAATTGTCAAAGTGACAAACACCTGGCTCAGGAGACAAAATTGCTGATACCATGTACCTGCTTGCTTGATATGATGACCCTGCTTTTTATTTGGAAATAGCGACAAACGCCAGGACCAGGTAAAAATTGTACGTCTGATCTGCGTTTGATACACTCTAGTGCCAAAACGGCTCATTTGCGGACATGGGCTTATCAACAAAAATTACTTGTGTTGGTGTTCTTTATAACTACCCAAAGTTTATCGGTCTAATTTTGGGACACCCTGTATATATTGTGTTATACATTCTGATTTTAGGTTCTTTTAATACTTCTTTTTTGTTTATTATGGTTTCGTTTATGACATAATAAAGCCTGGATGCAGACTGTAGTCTGGTGTTGATTTTGTTTTCTATTTTTTCGTCATTATTCAATGCTGAATCTGAGTGTTTGAATGTATCTACTTGGCTTAATTTGTGATTTCCCATAGCTATATCTATATATTTCATCTTCTAGTATACTATCACCACCACTGTTTTTTCTTTATTTGTTTCTAACTTTCTGGCATGTAAACTTCGCATCTACAATGTGTCCATGCATAGGTGATACAAGAGGAAAAAGTTTTTTATTATTGATTTCTCAGAAAATTTTATTCCTGATAATAATTTTTGCTGTGTTTAATAGTCTTATTTCTCATGTTACTTTTCCTGTAGGTAATCATTTAAGACTTAAATTCACAATTTTCCGCAGTTTTGGACTTTGAAAGAATTTCTGAAATTTTTATAATCAGATCAAGCAGACACTACAATAACTTTTGAATAATTTTGATATTTGTGTTTCCTTTATTCTTGAAACTTTCCATTTAAAATAAAGTTTTCGAAATAACATATCCTAATTTTGTGTTTTTGAAGCGTCTACGAGCACAACAAAAGCCTTAAACTAACAAAAATCAATTCTGTCTGAACAACTTCAAATTTTGTATACAAGCGTAATTTTGTATTCTGAACAACTTTACTCTAACACAATTTTGCGATATTTGTTAAAATACTAAGACTTTACCTAAAGCTCACCTTTGTTTTAACAGTGCTAACACAGATGCCTTGATTTAAAAAAATCGAAAGTCTGCTTAAAATGAATTTAAGAACAAGCAGGGATAGACTGCCAAACAACGTATTGATATCTAAAATATTTTGGTCATTTATACCTCTTGTATCACCTATCTGTGGACACATTGTATATCTAAGTTAAATTGTAAATCTTTCTCTGATTTGAAAATGATGACTAAGTCATCAGCATACATAAATTTTGGAGCATATACCTGTTCCATATTTTTGTAACTCACTACCACTTTTTTGGTTTAACCTTTGACTCCTTTTGTTATTTCGTTTTGTAGAATGATAGTATGACTAAGCACACCGCCTTTTGTTTTGAACGTCGTTGAGCTAATGCTACCGGCCCTTACATATTTTTTTATATAGCTCTACATACTTTTAACTGCTGCAATTAGTTCGCTGTTTAACCTTTTTTTCAGAGTCTATAAAACAGAAGTACAGTTCTTCTTGCGTGCTCTTTCCTGCCCTGAACCCGTATTGTGTTTCTTCTATCGATTGTTTAATTATTTTCTTTAAAAGTTTTTCCAGGGCTCGTTTGTACACTTTAAAGGAACGCTAAGTAATGAGTAATGATATCCTCCGATAATGTTTTTACTATCACTTTTCTCGAAGAACGGAAGGATTATTGATGTTTCCCCAGTCTATAGATACTCGTTTTAATTTCCACGATAACGCAATATTTTGTGAATCCTGACACCCATGTACTAAGGTCGTTTCATAATTCAGATAAATTTCTATGAGATGGCATCACTATGTACTGGAGGTCATACCAGCCAAGTGTCACTCTTCAATCAAAATCATGCCAAATTGGACACGAAAGTCGTGCATTGTTGTGATAGCCACTGTTTTTTGGGGATTCACAATATTATAAAAATACAATAACAGGAGCCTATTATGCAACTTTATTCTTTATTGGACCGTTTGAAAGAACAGCTGAAACAAAAAGCGCTCAAAAAAGTGTTGTTCCACCCAAGGTATCTTAGATACCTTGGTTCCACCAATACATTGAGCGATTGAGACATCGCACAAGTCGACAATTGCTTTGGTAAACCTTCAACGGACTACCCGGGGTCCATGCGGACCCCGGACTATGTTTTTTTAAATAACTTTTAAAATTTGAAGTTTTGAATATTGGGCGGTTAGCTATCTGTTTTTTGGAGTTCCCTCTATCTGTTTATTATATTTGTGTACAAGTGTTTGTGCCTGTTTACTTTTATAGCATTTTTTCAATCCGGAGTCCGTACAGACCCCAGTCCGCCTTTACAGACCGTTAAAATTTTTCTCAATTATGCAGAGGATTTCTCCAGTATTGTCTGCGGTTCCCCGTTCTTTGTTCCTCCCTCTGTCTGTTTATTATATTTGTGTACAAGTGTTTGTGCCTGTTTACATTTTAATGAAATTTTTTCAATCCGGGGTCCATACAGACCCCAGTCCGCCTTTACAGACGGTTAAAATTTTTCTCAATTATGCAAGGGATTTCTCCAGTATTAGTAGAAAACGATGCATGACTGATGTTTTCCCCGAGCTATTTATTGTAGCCTCTTAAAACCGATACATTACATACTAGAAACATTTTTCGTGGCTTTTCATCATGGGGTTCGACTGGACCCCGGCCCGTCGTTTACGTAATTTTATGAAGCCAGTCCGTTGAAGGTTAAAAAAAATTTCAAACCTTAATGTCTCCCATGCCCATGTATTCATTCTTACTTTGTTCCTATAACTTTTCTGCATTTTAATTGAACTTGCTGTATTTTTAATTTACTTGTTTTAATAGCGAATTTTTCTTTTTTTTTACTTAATTTTTTCCTCGTCCCATTTGTTCAATCTATTTTCACTGTCAGTATACAGGGTGCCCCATAACGTACCAGAAATATTTTAGGAAACAATTGGGTAACTCGTTTGAAGTCAAAAAGTCTATATAAACATAAATATGTTCTAATCATAACGGCTAAGGAGTTATTCCTTATTTTATAATTTGTGATTATTGATTAACATATTCATAAAAGTAAATTTAGGAACATAAACTTCTTAATATTATACTAAGTATCATTTAATTATTTACAAAAAATGTTCGAAATTATCCCCATTGTGATCGATGCACAAGGCTGTGATTGTTGGGTTCTGGCCTATTTCGAATAGTATCTACGGCCTGCAGTATTCTACGACGTAAATGCTTCATTCACACTTTGCACTTCGAGACTTCGATAGCATAAACTAACTGTTTTAGGTGGCTCCGGAGGTATAGTTGCCGTCAACGAAAGTGGTTAAAACTATGTACTTGAGATTTACATCTATAACCCCTTGTAAAACCTAGTAACAAGAGGCTCTTAAACGGATTGTCGGCGTAGACCGTATTGTTAAATTTTAGTGTAGCAATTATAAGCATATT
The DNA here is from genome assembly GCA_963082815.1 of Melanotus villosus. Taxonomy (NCBI): domain Eukaryota; kingdom Metazoa; phylum Arthropoda; class Insecta; order Coleoptera; family Elateridae; genus Melanotus; species Melanotus villosus. Next base: position 20,774,254 of record OY720427.1, read on the forward strand.
TCATCTGTTCACAATTTTCCTTCTTTTAAATAGAATTTTTAAGTGCGGTTTACGCTTTCGGTAGATTTTACAAGGGATTATAGATTTAAGACTCAAGTGGTTTTAACCATTTTCGTTGATGGCAACTATAGAAGTCCATGGGAGTGAGGTCTGGTGAACACGGTAGCCAAGTGACTGGACTACCTGTTCCAATCTATCTCCTTGGGAAATGTGCGTTAAGCCAATTTCTTACTTGTAGGCTTACATTAGCGGAGGCTGCTACCACATTTCACGCCTAATATTTAGCGGGATTTTCTAAAAAAAAGAAAATTTCAGCGTTCAAACGTTGTGGTATTTTAAATCATGCAATTAAGCGATCGTTTAATATGGCAGCTACCACATTCACACAAAATCTGTGTTTGAATCGAGAGCGTTGCCTTAGATGACGATTTTCTCTTGTTCATTCATGGAATGCCCCGTGTTCTCTTAATTACTGATATGAATTGGTAAAAACTTCATGAGTGGGTAATCTTCTATTAGAATAACTTCTTCTGTGTTCTTCTGGCGCCGCTAAAGCATTGCTGTCACAGAAACCACAACTGTACACAATAGCGGCATATTCCGCGTTCGAAAATAATCTGATTGTAATTACGGATATTCTTCTTAGAGTGGCATACCCTTTGTGGTATGCGTGTGCGGATATTAACAAACCTTTTTAATACAACAATTGTAGCTATTTAACTTTTTAATATGTTGACAGTTAACTCTGAAAACAATATGTCAACAATAACGTACAATTGTTTCGCGAACAAATAGCATTCGTGGACTAGGTGATGTTCCCCAAAAAAATATAAAATCAAGAATAGTTCCTTAACAGTTGAGTATATGTTTATACAGACTTTTTGACCCAATTGATACCTAAAATATTTCTGGTACGTTTTGGGACACCCTGTATAGTCGCTCCCCGCTTTACTTTTATGCCCAATATTTGCTTTTCATTGCTTTTGATGCTATTAGGTAGTCAAAATATATATTTTTTAATTTGGTTCTTCTCTCGTATATTGATGTATTTCTTTATATTTGTGAACCGTATTTGCTATTATCATATCATTATCTGTGCAGGATTCTTTTAATTTCCTTCCATGGTTGTTTTCAGTTGTTTATATTTGTGTGTCGATCACACTGTTTGGTCCTTTCCGCCTTTTTCCTATTTTGCTGTCAAGGTACTGGTTACAGAATTTGTATTTTTCTTCTGTTATACGGTACTGGAACAGCGGCAAGGATGAACTGACTAAAGGGATTAGAAGGAAACCTGAAAATTGCGACAGCTTTCCAAAAATTAAAAAAAACTGGCAAGGAAATATAGAACGACCTAGGCATAAACAAGGACATGGCAAACTGGAAAGAAATAAATACGAATAGACCCAATAAAAGAAAACAACAAAAAGGAAACAAAACTAAAGTCCTGGCGGATAGGTACATGCAATGTTAGAGAATAAATGGCAAGGAAAAGAAGTTAGTACAAGAAATTAAAAGAATAAATTTACGGTTAACAGCGATAACAGAAACGAAATAGAAAAACCATGGAATTATGCAAATAAACGAAGAATACCTGCTTTTTTGTAGTTGAGTCAATGACAATAAAATAACAAGTGGTGAGGTAGGCTGCATAATAAACAAATCGATTATTGATATCATACAAAATTGAGAATTTACATCAGCAAGAGTAATAACACTAGAAATAAAGGCAGAAACCGAATTGATGACATTAATTATAGCTTATGGATCCAATGAAAACATATCCTGTTTCTAAAAAAGGTTCGTTTCTAACGTGGAGGACACTCAAGTTACCACGTCTTTTTTTCTTGCTCTAAAAAAGTTATTTACTTTTTGCATGGATGGTACCGTGTCCTTCCATATTTTTAAAAAGGGGTTTCATCGCTAATGTGGATAACGCGCTAAGTTACCCTGTGTTTTCTTATTTCCAAAAGAGGTTTGCCTCAAATGTGAATAATACCCTAAATCCTAAATTATTGTGTCCTTAGCTTTTAAAATAATTTTATTTGTTTGTTTTTGATGAAGCCCCTCACGAAGGCCGATGGACTTATACTGCTTTTCTGACACGTTATAAAACCGAAAGAGTTACTTGTTTTTATGGTAATTGGCGATGAATCCTGGATTTATTTTTAGCAGTAATCATCTAAGTAATAGCATCCTTCAACATTGCTGAGTGTGAGTTGAATTAAAACTGCTCCAAACTGCTCCATGTTGGCTGTATTTGTTGGAACCTTTCGTGATGAAGAGTATTACACTCAGAATATTGTACTTCATAGTGCAACCTATCGCAACATTACTAAAATCCTCCCCCGTTCTCCGTTTAATAGCCAATATCAAGCCAGGGCACTCATCTAAGGTATGGATTGGGATTGAACAATCTGCATATTTCACAAGCATAGCATCAAGCGATTATAACATTTTTTAGATATTCAGAAAATACTTACGGTACATTTCTATAATCTATAATAAAAACTGAAAATGTAAAGAAACAAGTGTTTTAAATTGACACAGACAGGGAAGGCAGTTTTTTCAAGATACTAAGGAACTACAAGTTAAAGGCTGAATGAACGAAGCTTTTTAAAATTGCACTTTCTTAACTCCCCTCCTAATAACCAATTTTAGTAAAATACGTTCAAAGTCTGTTTGCTACATTGTTCCTTGTCCCATATTCTATTTTTTTTTTGTAATTTCTTCTATTCAAATATCACTGGTGCGAACATGTCACGATTGCCCTAATTAATTATAAAAAGGTTGTTCGGGAAGTAAATGGTGTGAAATGACGATAAAATCGGGGATTTTGGTGAAACCTATCTTAAAACGATGGGGGGTAAGATATCGTATCTATTTAAGGGATAATAATATGACCAAGTTAAACTAACCATGCAGAAAATGAGTCAGAGTGTTAGTGAAGCACATAATAACGCCGTACAGCCGGCATACCTTGCACCTGGGCCGTCGACACTGAACCGATCCATTTTACAAATCCGATTTTCAATGGACTGGCAGAGTCCATTCTAAACAGGAATTCATTGACAACGAGCTTTAGCGGCTAAAGTCTGCCATGAATGATCCTAACACGGACTTCCTGTTTTCGATGCAATTTGTCGTTTTTCAATATGACCATTAACAATGACCGCCTGGAATGACTTTTAAAGCTTCTATTAGGTTTAATATGCGACTTTCTTTTGTATCCCTATAGTTGTATTTGTGTGAGCTTCTACCTGAATCCGTTTACCCTAATTTTGGGAGTTTTTATTTCCTCACACTAGAATATGATTAATCTTTCTATTGTGATCAAGTTTATTTTTTGTTCATTTCGTTCTTTACTTTTAAAAGTTTCTATTTGAACTACATTAGTATAAAAAATTAAAATATAATTAATCTTCTAAATTTGCACGTCTTGCAAAGTTAATTACTTCTAAAAAAATTTTAAATCTGCAGTTCCAAATTTTATATTTAGATAATCATACAAAGGTAAAAAGCCAGGTGAAAGTAAATTTATATTAAAATTTTCATTCAAGACAAGAAATAATGTAGTTTAATTTCATAATAACTAAACGAGTCGCAGCAGACGCGAAATAAATGGTTCCAAAATAAACGCTGATGTGGTTTCTGTAAAGCGAGTGTGTAAAAAACGCTTAATATTATCTTTCTCGGTACTTACGGCATGTGTATTGTATATTAATTATCTGCATGATAAAGCATAAAACCAGCAACCATTCAAATATGTTACAGGTTACTACCTTTCATACACAAGATGGATGTTAATCGGTATTTACAGACCTTTTTTAACTTAATCCTTTCGTAGACGAAACTATAAAATAAATCTGTGACCCAGGAAGTTTATTATATCGTATGGAAATAACTAATTTAATATTTGTGAAATCCTAATACCCCCTTTTAGGGGTTGTCTTTCCAAACTAGGAGCTTTTCCAGATCCGGTTTTAACTTTTTAAGTACCTACTTCAAAGCCTTCCAAAGACTTTTTCAATATTTCTAGTCCACTTCAACTATTTTCTTTTTACAGGAAAGTCGGGTAACAAAGGTTGGTAATATTCAACAAAACTCAACATTTGTAGCGTTTGAATTTGTGTTTTAAATCTTCACGCCATTTTAAAACCTTATATGTATGTATCCATATCATAAATTATCTTTATTGCCCAAAATGAATCGACGATTAATTAAGTAACCTAACTAACAAACTGTCAGTTTATCAAAATAATTCGTACGTAATTTTGCATTCTTGATTTTATACCTTCTTAATAATGTCATTTATTGAATTTAATCTTTCAGTATATAAGTTTATATTTTTAGAATTTTTGTCACGCTGCAAATTCGTCCGAGGTAGTTTACGATGTGTAAAACGAAATATAATTTATACCAAATAACGTTCTTATAGGTGTAACAAGGGAGGCATACGGCAGTATAAATTGAAACAACTATAAAAAGACCCTAAAATATTTTAGTCGGCGATTTTATAGCTATTACACAGGATTTTGAATATTAATTTTATTACTTTTTAAAGTACGCTATATTCGTTTTATGGAATAATAAATATTATTATTAAAATAGAAGAATGAGTTAGGTTGGGTCCAGTATAAAAAACGACGAACTTTGGCTTATTTACAAAATATACAAAGAAAATGAAGATCAAGTTTCAAGGCAATCACACACAAACAATTTCAAAATTCGCTGGAAGTCGGTTATTTATTAACAATATAAAGGGATAAGATTTCCTTTTTCGGAGGCATTGGAAAAATTAGGAAAAATAATATTTATCAAAAAAATGTTTTTGTTTTAATTACGGTTTCGGAAAATGCTTCGATTTTTCGTATAGGTATTCGACTTTGCAATGAAAGAGATGGTATTTTATGCAATAAAGGAATAAAAGTGTATATCCGGTCTATTGTGTGGTTCACACCTGTGAAACCCAAAGTAGAATTGACTTTAGGAGTTATACAGCCTTGAAGAAGAATTCCGAAATTTTATTTTATTGCCTTTAGATGTTTTAAATGTTTAGATGTGCTTACTTTAACTTTTATGAGCTTATTATTGGATTATTTTCGATAACTCATAATCAACTACTTATTAAAATTGACAACCACAAAAAAATTATTCCAAAAATATTTAATCCTCGCACATCGTCCATTACTGACAAGTGTAAACATTTGTAGATATCTGTTATTATTATGAACAATGTAATAAATTACAATCAGATGGCCACAACATTTATTTAAATTATTATTGTTATTATAAGTTCATAAATAAAACTATTATTCCGCAAAATTTGGGACGTCGAATAAAATTATAAAATTTGATTTTCAATGGCGATTCGTACCTTGCAAAACTGAAAAGTGTCTTCTGAAGTTCCTAATTTTATAATGAATATAGCTTGGAATTTTATTGTGGTTTTTGTTTACGCGCGTAAGTGTAATTCTTTTGTGGCCCTCAAACAGTCAGAATTTCTTAAATTTATGTACGCTCGAAAAAAATAACTTTAAATTTAAAAAAATCCGAAAAATATTAAAATTACCTATAAAATTGTCGTCTTTAGCGTTTTCTAAAAATTCCTTTCTTTTAAAAAAACCTATTTGTTCATAAATACCTTGTCCAAATTTTCAGCAATGCAATGTTTCCAAAGTTGTTTCCACAAGCAATCTTAGAGCATCTAAAGCGAGTAGTTTAAACGGTTAATTCTAAATGGTAATAGAAGTTAAACGCAATTTTCATTAACGTTCGAATACAGCAATTTAGGTGGTAACGTATAGATGTAACATCAATTTAAATTTATAGATTTGTGGTTTTCAAATACTACAGAGTCGTAACTCATGATGTAATATAAATGATAGGTACAACGTCGTAAAAATAACATGTTATAAATCTAAATTTTATTATTTGAAAGTGTCTAGAATTATAATGACCGCAGTTAACTATTTTTAATTGCTTTAACAATGATTTATAATAAACGTCAAAAACCTGACGAGCTTTATTGAAATTTAAGAAACTTTTCTGCCAATATGTTTTCAACTACCTCCTACATTTTTTTAACGCCCAGAAAGCAATTTTCTTTTTAAATGTAATACATTTATTATTTTGTGATACTAATGTTTTAAATGCACCAAAACGCTTGTGAATTACAAAACCAACCTGTGACATAATCGTAGTATTCTATGGCTGAACAATGAACAATTTTTTAGTTTTGTGCGATAAAAGAACACCTGCTTAACACAATGTAAAAAGTATGTTACCAAATAGCATTGTATATTAAAATATTTCCTGCGGTTAAATATTCTAAAGGGTTATAACGTTATAAGGAGCATTTTAAGGTTTTCATTGGTTTAATAAAAAATAGAAACGGGAGGTTTGCCATAAGACAAATATTTAAATATTAACTTCAAAATATATTGTTGTAAATATTAAACCTGAATTTTAAATAAAACTAATTTTGAAACCGAAAACTGTTAGATATTTTAATGTCTCGGTTTCTCAAAAAAATGTAGGGTCATCTTACTCATTCTGAATAGGCAACCACACATACTCCTACCAAGGTTTACCTGTGTAATGTGTGTGTACCTACCTATTCATGCCCAGCAAAGGGATGACTTTAAAGATAAGAATAGTATCTTTGAGTGGACGAAGGCGTTTGTTTTATTTCTTTGTTATTCGTTACAATTATGTAAATGTTTACACAAACAAATGCAATAAAGATTAAACAATACTTATAGAATGGTTTACTCTTATTGAAGAAAATCATATAAAAATTGAAAGCCAGATAAAAGATGCAAAGCGGCAACGGATCGATACACTATCCACATTATACCGAATTTAATCAAACTACAAAAAATAACGTGATAGAATATAAAAATCTTAAAGCTAAATCCTTAAAAAATAATTAAAATCGAAGTAGTCGTATATTATTATACAATATGGAGATTTAAACTCTTGATGACCTGTCATTTCGTCTGGAATAACCATATAACCAGACGACAGGGATACAAATGAGGTGACTTTCAGCCAATTTAAATGACAAATTGAATCGATATTTCTTTCTATAAAAATATTTATTTAAACGAAGGCGGCAAGAATGTGTCTTTAGTATTTCCTTTTGCTTTTTGCTAAAATATCAGGGTTCGTGTTGTGTCGTAAAATATTCGAGCTTTGTTATACTAATTGTGTGTTTATAAAGACGAAATTTCGGTTTTACAGGACGTAATCAGGAGGTTTAAGTGACGGATTAGTAAAGAGTGAGGGATTAGTAAAGCTTGATCTTATTTTAAGGAATAAAGTATTAAAGACGAATTCAAATGGGAATAGTTAATAATATTCACCCTCGTGCAAATGTTACAACAGAATGGAAACTGAAAAGCGTATATGATGCAAATATTTAATTGTGTAATATCGTACGCATTAACTATCGGTATGTACAAGCTGCTAGAATCTTGCTGTTGGCATTAAATGCTTTTGATTCAATTTAGTTGAGCTTATGTGCAACAGGGGTGGATTGGTATCTGCTCCGCATTCCACAAACCCTTCAAAGACCTCGTTTTACCCTCTTCACTGCCCACTGACCGCTGCTCTTCACCCCATTTGTTACTCCTTTGTCTCAAAAGGATTTATTAACTAGCGTATCTTCTCTACAACATTAGTATTATTTAACAGATAAACAAAGGCCTTTCCGCTCATTTATTTTCTACTTAGCACAAAAAGTAAATCGTTTAAGGCTTTTCCGCTATAAACTGCCACATTTAAATTGTCCGAATTATAATTACTTTATTGATTGGGCCACCGTATGCTAGAATTAGCCATTTGAAAATTAAATTTCCCTGTAAAGTATTTTAAAAAGTAATCAATGATTTTACATACATGAAAAGGATTTGGCACTAATTCCACTAATGTTTCACAACGTCTATTTAAGATTCATAGGAAAAATATGCAAAAATAAAAAAGGCTAGGATAGAATCATACTTAGCACTGCCACCAAATGTGATTCCGCTTAAGCAAGCACTATAGTATTATACGAGGTACCATTTCTGGTCTTGTCTTCCAGAACAAATATATAAAATACACGTTGTCTTACTTGATTCCTTCCTAATAAAAATCGTTTCTTGTCCGAATGGGTCTTGAGTATTGCTTTTCTTGGCTTGTTTTTGGTTATCATAACGCCCAGAAATATTCTACTCCTGAAACACTCTTGCATCCATGCAACTTGAAGATTTCCCGTTTTGCTCACAACTATAGTAAAATTTTAATTATCTAACATGTAAAGCTGCTTTCCGTTCTTGCACTTCCCTTCACAGTTTCTTGTCTTGCTACGAAATATACGTCTCCTGTATTGCTTTTGCCTTGCATTTTGTGTAATAATAAGAAAAACTAACAGTTTTGTATTTTTTCCTATTTCAGCTTTTCAAAAATGCGTAAAATCCAGAAATTATATTTACGTTCGACTGCATCATAATCACTTAATTTATGGACGCATTTAGGGTCCATAATGTGTCACTTTATTGGACTAGTACTTTTACTTGATTTTATTGGACAGAACTGTCACTGCCACAAAAATGGAATTTTGTATTTACATGAAATAACCAATTCAAACAATTAAATTAACATATTTATTCTTTGGCACTTGCTGCCAACTCCTCTGCACTTTCTAAAGTATCAATTTCTTTGTATAAAGATAATAAATTATTAAATCGTATTTAAACAGTTTTTGACATTCGAAACACTAGAAAAGCACACTAAGTTATACCGAATTTTTATATAGGAAAATAAAAAATAATTTTAGAAGATATCCAGTTCCTCTAGAGCAGTCGAGCATAAAGCTTTGTATGTAATTCGTACATAAACAAACCTTATAGACTCGCATTGTTTATAAGACTCGCTCGCTCGCTCGTTCGTCCATAAACAGCGGCTCGTCCAATAAAGTTCTATATTATGTACTAATTACATAAATAGCTATTATTTAATGGTTAATTAATTAGATGAGAATTCATATTTCACCTTCATTCTGCAGTGGATTTCAGATTAGAAATAATGCACAATTCAATATTGTTTTCTTCTGAAATTAAAATCCAACGAATCTGTACATTTTTATTCTTTCACAAAATGTTAAAAAAACTGTAGACAAGAACAAACCAATCCAGTACATTTATCGTCTGCAAGATATTACATACATTGTGTACAATCTGTATCTAAGTTTACGACTTGTTTTCCAAGCGCTCCGTAAAAAACCATATAGCTCTATTTGAAATTTATTGTTCCAGCGCTTACACTTTTAAGCAGCTTTATTCCCTATCTTGAAAGCATATGTGTGTTACTAAATTAAATTTGTTTATAATTCTAATTTGAAACGGTTTGTTATAGAATTTTTGTGTACGCTAATGATAACTGATAACTAATCATGAAGTATGGGGGTAGTTCGTGGATGCAGCGCCATCTATGAATCAATAGCGTTACGTACGCTGCTCATTTCTTAAAACCTGATGTAAAGCTTTGGTGAAAGCTGTAACTTAAAAATGAATTTTGTACTGGCATCTAGAACACTATAACTTAGCGGTTTCAGTTTTCTGGTACCAAATTTTAATTTATTATAATTATTATAGATGGCACAAGCTGCTCTTTTAAAATAAGAAAATTTATTTTTCATTTTTTGTGTACCTCTGTAAACATTCTACAACACACCTTATCATTGGATATTCAATGACCGTATGAAAACAGCGTGCTACAAACAGGAAGATATTTCTTAGAAATTTCTTAGATATTTCTAGGTGGAATAAAGAAGTTATTTTGTATGTTAATATTAGACATAAGTAACGATACATTTAGCATTTAGGTGGTTTTTACTTTTTTACTAAGTGAAGTTACACTTTTCCACATAAAAAGACAGTCATCTCCACTTCATTTCCACTTTAATAAATTAGAAAATGGCAGTAGTTTGATACCGTCCGCCTTTTTTCGTATGTTAATAACTGGTATAAGCAACGATACAATTAGATGGTTTTAAATAAATAAAGTTGCACTTTTTCACATAAAAAGACAGTCATCTCAGTTTCAGGCAAAAATAAAAGAATTAAAAAAGGTGTTAATCTTCACTTCCACTTTAATAAATTAGAAAAAGGCAGTAGTTTGATACCGTCCGCCTTTTTTTCGTATGTTAATAACAGATATCAGCAACGATACAATTAGATGGTTCTTAATAAATAAAGTTGCATTTTTTCACATAAAAAGACAGTCATTTCAGTTTCAGACAAAAATAAAAGAATTAAAAAAGGTGTTAATCTTCATTTCCACTTTAATAAATTAGAAAAAGGCAGCAGTTTGATACCGTCTGCCTTTTTTTTCGTATGTTAATAACATGGAAATCACCGGATCAGAAAACACACACACAAATAGATCATGTATTAGTTAACAAGAGAAAACAATCAACAGTAAGGGATGTGCGTACATATAGAGGAGCATGCGCTGACACTGATCATTTTATGGTAACAGCAACACTAAAACAAAAAGTAAAAAAACAGAACAGGAATAAAAATATAAGACATAAGTGGGATGTAGAAAAATTAAATAATGAAAACACCAAAACGAAATATGTTGAAAAAATAGAAGAACAACTAAAAGGATATAACATAAATGATAATGAAATAGAAACACAATGGACAAGAATAAAAGAATGTATAAATAGTGTAGCGGAAACCCAAATAGGAAGGGAAGTAAATAGAACTGAACCAGGATGGTATGACAATAAGTGTAAAGAAATAGCCAAAAAGAAAATAGAAGCTAGATTAAAATGGATTAGATTAAACAGAGAAGAAGATAGAAAAGAGTATGAAAGGTTAAGAAAGGAAGCAAAGAGAATCAACCGTAAAACGAAAAGAGAATGGATGGAAAATAAAATAAAACAAATAGAAGATAACAGACTTAAAAATACAAAAAGCTATTATAAAAGGATCAATGAACAAAGCAAAGTATACAAAGGGAAGACCACTGGAATCAAGGATGAGGACGGGAAATTGGTTGAAAACGACAATCAATACATGGAGACGTGGAAGAAATACTTTAAAGGATTATTGACAGACACGGAGACGTCCGAGACAGAGAATGAGATTGAAACAGGAGAACAAGATATGATAAACGAAACACCAACGAAAGAAGAAATAAAAGATATTATTATTAAAAGCCATAATGGTAAAGCTCCAGGGAAAGATGGCATAAATACAGAACTTATAAAATATGGTGGGGAAGAATTACACGAAAAAATTTACATAATGATAAAAAGAATATGGGAAGAAGAAAGAATACCTGTAGAATGGGAAGTTGGACAAATGATTACAGTACATAAGAAGGGAGACCAACAAGTATGCAAGAACTATAGAGGACTGACATTATTGAATACCACATATAAAATCGTGACGTCACTAATACAAAAAAGATTAATGGGCACCACAAGGAATTTAGTCGGCCAATACCAATGTGGCTTTACTAAAGGAAGATCAACGGTAGACGCGATTCACATAATAAAGCAGATAACAGAAAAAGCACATGAGTACCAAATAGAAATGGAACTTCTATTCATAGACTTTAAGAGAGCATTTGACTCCATCCAAAGAATGAAGTTAATGAAGGCGCTAAAAGAACTAGGAATAAGTACTAAAATGAGAAGGCTAATACAGATGACAATGAGAAGAACAACGACAAGTGTGATAACGCAAAAAGGAGAAACGGAAGAATTCGAAACAAATAAAGGAGTGCGACAAGGGGACTCTCTGTCCACGGCGCTATTTAACTTAGCACTGGAATATGTATTGAGAAGAATTTACAAGGGTACAGTAAGGACAGGGGGCACCCAAATCATAGCCTACGCGGATGACGTGGTATTGGTGGCAAAAAACCGCACAGTGATGAAAGAGATGCTAAAAGAAGTAGTACAGGAAGGAGAAAAAATGGGATTAAGAATTAATGAAGAAAAGACAAAAATAATGAAAATTGGTAGACACTCACAAACAGAAAAACAAAATATTAGGATGGAGGGATACGAATTTGAAATGGTGAATAAATTTAAATATCTGGGAGTAATGTTATCAAGTGACGGAAATAGAGATATAGAAATTGAAGAAAGAATAATGACAGGCAACAGAGCATTCCAAGCGAACAAAAAGATGCTAAGAAGCAAAGTACTCGGGAGGAAAACAAAAATAAACATATATACAACAATAATAAGGCCAACAATATTGTATGGTACGGAAACAATTACAATGACAAAAAAACAGGAAGAAAACTTTAGAATATTGGAGCGGAAAATATGGAGAACGATACTAGGGCCTGTAAGAGTAGCAGAAAATGAATACAGGAGTAGGATGAACTTCGAGCTGAAACAAGAAATTGAAGAAGATATAGTCAAGAAGATAAAACAACAAAGGGCGAGATGGTTGGGCCACGTTTGGAGAGCTGGTCCAGATAAAACAATATTCTCAATGTTAGAGTGGAACCCTGGTAGTAAGAGAAGAAAGGGGAGACCGAGATCAACATGGATACAAGAGGTGACAGAAGATCTTAGAAAGATAGGAATTAAAAGTTGGAAGACTAAAGTGAAAGATAGAAGACAGTGGAAAGAAATTTGTAAGAAGATAGAATAGTAGAAGGGTACTGATCACACCCGTATAATGATCTAGAAAGCTCCGCACAGGAGCGGCGTTACTCCACTGGGGGTGTATAGCCACTATATATAATAACAGGTATAAGCAACGATACAATTAGATGGTTTTTAATAAATAAAATTGCACTTTTTCACATAAAAAGACAGTCATCTCAATTTCAGACAAAAATAAAAGAATTAAAAAAGGTGTTAATCTTCATTTCCACTTTGATAAATTAGAAAAAGGCAGTAGTTTGATCAGGGCCGATTTATCCATTAGGGAAGAAAGGCAGCTACCTAGGGTGGCAGGTCTGGCGAGGGCGGCAAAATAAAAATTAAACATTGTGTCTTAGAAACAATAGAGAAGTGAAAGAAATACATTAAAATATTGGAAGCACTTATAAAATGTTTAAACTCGATAAGAAACAATTTTGCAATTTACGAAGAAGAAGCCAAAAATATATTAGAAAATCCTTCAAAGACATATAAAGAAGGCAGAAAGAAACGAAGAAAGGTTCAGTTTGATGACAGTGTTGGTGATGAAGGATAGTTTTCAGCCAGAGATGAAATGAAAATCGGGACATTTTATGTCATCATAGATACACTGACGAGAACAAAATTAAATCGCCACTGGAAATTTGCAAGTATTTAAGAGAAAGTGGATTAAAAGAAACATTTCCCAATTTCGATATCGCGTTGTGAATTGGAAAAACGTTAAGCTTTAGAAATTAACTGATAAAGTTAATTATATATCAGCTAAACATTATTTATTTCTCAAATTTTAATCAAATTGAATACTAAAATTTAAAAAAAGTATAAACCAAAATTTGAAATTGAGTTTTAATTCTTATAAGTAAGCTTTCGTGGTAAACCTAAAGCTTTTGTATAATATTTGACACATTTCTTTAACAAATTAAAAATATTGAATTAGTATTTTGTGATCTAAACGAAATTTAGATTTAAATTAAAAAAAATAGGTTTGGAAAATGCAGAAGGAATCCAGGATATACCAATAGATAAAGTAAAGGATGCAATAAAAAATCGGAAAAGCAGCAGGAAAAGATAACATAAATGCAGACGTACATGGGAGAAAGGGGACATGAAACTATGCATCAGTTAACAACAAAATAGGGAAATCAAAGAAAATACATGAAGACTGGAGTATGGCAATAATAGTGCCCATACATATAAAAAAGGGTACCGTAGCCTATGCGATAATTACAGAGTGATCTCTCTGTTAAGTATTCCAAGTAAAATAGTAGTAAATTCTTGAGGAAAGACTACAGAAGGAGGTGGTAAGTCATTTAGAGCTGGGCGAACTACAAAAAATCTTATGTTCTGCATGATACTAAGCGAAAAGAAACTAAACCACAACGGACATCTGTATGCTTGTTTCATTGACATTGAAAAAGCTTTTGACAGCGTAGGGAGGAATATAATGGAAGGAACTTGAAGAAAGAAAAGTAAGTGGACAATCCAGAGAGGCAATGAAAAGTATGCATGGGTATGTCACAACAAGAGAATTCATAACAACAAAAGTGGTTAGGTAAGGAGGAGTTATCGGCGTACTATTATTTATTTTAATCATGGATGGGATATCAAGAAAATCCGGAGAAATAATAAAGGGTATACGAGTAGGAGTACGTACGTTATGGTGGCAGAATTTATGTACGCTGACGACTTGATAATCCTAGCTGCAGATCACTTCAGACTAGTATAGGAATATAAGAGTGAACAAAATACTGGGATGTGAATTAATATTAGAAAGACAGAAGTAATGAAAATTTCAAAGTACGATCAAGAACTTAGCATACGACTTGGTAGTAGCCATATAAAGCAAGTTGAGCGTAGCTGCAATATATAATGCCATAAAGAGTGCCTTTCTAAGTATAAATATAAATCCGCGTTCATAGCAGCCTTAATGTATGAATCTGAATGTTGGGTGTTAACAGCTAGAAAAAAATCCAAATCGCAAGCTTGCCAGATGCGAATCTTAGGTAAAATAGAAGAAGTTACAAGAATGGATCGAATCAAAAATGAAGACATGAGAAGGGCATCGAAAATGCCACCATTACTTATATTGACAGAGAAAATCCAAATGCGCTGGTTTGGCCACTTGGTAAGGATGAAGGATGACGGAATATGTGATACGGGCACGGGCAACAAAAGAAGTAGGGGAAGACCAAGAAGTACTTGGAATAAAGAAATGGAGAAGATACTCCAAAGAAGAAGAATAGCCTGGACAAGAGCAAAAGAGATGGCCAAGAATAGAGAGCAGTGGAGGCAATTTTACGAAGGTCAACCTTAAAAGAGCCATGCCTCGACACCGAAAGATAGAAGAGAACCCGATTATGAATGATGAATGTTTGATAAATCGAATCTGGGCTTTCGATCCCATATTTGGGAATTCCAGTTGCTAATACATCATCTGAAAGATTTTCAAAAATGTCAAGAATTATTTAAAAACAATTTTAGATCGACCATGAAGCAAGAACGGTTTGATGCCTCATCCATTTTATCTTCGGAATGCAACATAACAAAAAAATTAAGTTATGATGAAGTAATAAATGATTTCGCCGAAGAAAAGTCTAGGAAAAGAGCGTTTCAAATATAATATTTATTTTTAACTGCATTAATGCTTTATACAGGGTGTCTCTAAAAGGTCTGTACAAAACGCTAGCACAAATTTCCGAGGCTAAAATATGAGGATCTAGCCCAATTTACCTTAGTCCAAAAGTTGATAGTTTCCGAAATATAGGGTGTCAAAGTTATTACTTTTTTATACTTTTTTGTAAATATTTATCTTAATAATAACATGATTTGCACGAAATTTGCTACTTAGGGGTATTTTAGTATGAGAAATCGAGATCTGATCACAGTTTCGATGTACATTTCAGAGGGCGCCACCAGTAGCACTTCGCCTACATCTAAAGCTTCATAACTTTTTTGTGCCTCGGTATATTACATTTCTGGTTAAAAATTCTTATTCCTTGGCATCTTTTGACCAAAAAAGGTATACCTAGTAGGTGTCGCTTTGAGGAGCCGTTTCTGAAATAATCGCATTTAAATGTTTTATTGGGTACTGAAACTCGTCGTACCCCCCTTCACACTTTAACCAGGCTAGATGCAGAGATGATGGAAAGGGTGCAGTTCAACTTTCTCCGTAGAATTAATCTTTGTGTGCATGAAAACGGAGGTCATTTTGAAAATTTACTTAGACTTTATTCCTATTGTACTTTGCCAGTTCATTCTTACATTCTTATCATTGTTAGCTCGTTGCTATTTAAATTTTTATTGTTGCTGACCTGTTGGATCTTAAACACGTTCCAAATTTCTTGGACCAGTCCTAAGCTTGGATAAAGTGTGAAAGGGTGCTACGACGAGTTTCAGTATGCAATAAAACATTCAAATTCGATTATCTCAGAAAGGGCTGCTCCAAGCGACACCTACTAGGTATACCTTTTTTGGACAAAAGATGCCAAGGAATAAGAATTTTTAACCAGAAATTTAATATACCGAGGCACAAAAAAGTTCTGAAGCTTTAGATGTAGGCGAAGTGCTGTTGGTGGCGCCCTCTGCAATGTACATCGAAACTGTGATCAGGTCTCGATTTCTCATCCTAAAATACCCCTAAGTACCAAATTTCGTGCAAATCATGCTATTATTAATATAAATATTTACAAAAAAGTTTTAAAAAATAATAACTTTGACACCCTATATTTCGGAAACTATCAACTTTTGGACTAACGTAAATTGGGCTAGATCCTCATAGTTTAGCCTCAGGAATTTGTGCTAGCGTTTTGTACAGACCTTTTAGAGACACCCTGTATATTAATACATACCTATTAAGTTACCTTTTATTACCAAAGTTAAAAAGTATTTTTTGTACTCCCGGGCGGAAGGTGACTACTTTACGCCCGCGAAAAAGGGCGTAAAGTTAATTATTGCAGCCTCGGGCGCACTTTACGCCCGCGACAAATTAATTTAAAATATCACAAAAATAAGTAGATTGCCTTAGTTACAAAACAATTTTTATAAAATCGCTCTTGCCGTGAATGCGTAAATTTGACATTCTTAAAAATGCTATTAGAAAAATTTTATTATAAATCAAAAAATTTAAATAAAATCTCCGTCCGTGCAAAAAATATTGTATGTGCCACAAGCGTAATAAGCGACTTTAGCCCTTAGCGTGTTATTCACGCCGCGGGCTAAAATCGCTTTCCTTACGCCCTTGATACATAAATAACTATTGTATTGTTTCTTTTTTTAATATTATAACATGTTTTTTGTTTTTGTTCCCAGAATTTAAGTTTTATTTTGTTAATAAAAATATGCTGTTATAATAATTTTATTTTTTAATTAGAGGGGGCGGCAAAAAAAATATGCCTAGGGTACCAACATGCCTTAACGCGGCCCTGAGTTTGATACCGTCCGCCTTTTTTTCGTATGTTAATAACAGGTATAAGCAACGATACAATTACATGGTTTTTAATAAATAAAGTTGCATTTTTTCACATAAAAAGACAGTCATCTCAGTTTCAGACAAAAATAAAATAATTAAAAAAGGTGTTAATCTTCATTTCCAATTTAATAAATTAGAAAAAGGTAGTACCTTGATACCGTCTAAACTTTTTTGCTATTGTGTTTTTAGAATATGCGAACTCTTATTATGTTGTGGAATAAAAGGTAGAAAAAACTTTTAATTATGGATCGGTGACAGTTACGTTCTTTAGAATTGAAGACAAAGGCTTTGTTAGTTATTTACGTTAGTTTACGGCTTTGCATAGAATCATTTGCCATGGGCAAGTATTCTCATTTTTTTCAATTAATTGCATCTCAACGGAGAATTTTTAATTAATATTTTGTAACGTTGAGATTTAGTGAACAGAGCTAAACTAAAAAATAAATAAAACTGCTTTGCTCGTTTCTATCACTTTGCCCTTTTTCGGATTCGAGGTAAAACCATCAAATTTGTTTGACACAAAAATGTCCCTTTCAGGTTTTTGTCTTCTAATCCAGTAAATAAACAAACAAACTGCTTTGTAAAAGACATAATAAATCAAAGGGTAATTTAAAAGTTATATCTTTAACTTAAAAAAAAAAATCTTCGTTGTACTGAATTAGAATATCCGAATACGTAAAAATTGCTTGGAAAAGAAAAGCTGATAAATTCTAATATAACAAAAGTTAAACATTCAGCTTCTGTTCAGTAATAGGTGTTTCCCAAGAGAGCGTATTAGCTCTTTGTTTATTTATTTCATTCATTAATGACATCGTTACGGAACTTAGAACCTCTCATATAACATGTCTTTTGACGGTATCGCGATTCTATTTACTTAGGTTGTTTTATTTACCTTGTTTATTGTATTCATTAGAAACTGAAACCCAATCACAGAAGAAATATCACTATATATCCTGAGAACTGCTTTTAAATTTACTTGGGTAGCTAAAAAGCTCACTATTACTCTCAAATGGACAAATCTATAACCTATAACCTGTTGTACAAAATGATACCTAGAATTAAGAAGACGGTTGCTCTTTTCACAATTAGGAAATGACTAGGAAAACTTCTGTTTTCACAGATTTTGTTTTGTAATTTGCAACTGCTGCTACAAACTGCAAAATATAAGAGCTTCTAAAATAATCACGAATTACAAACTTTCAAAAGGGCTTTATCTTCTCAGTTTACCAAATTATCCCCGGGAGGTTTACACGTAATGACGAATTTATTTATTTTGTTTTTAATCGCAGGCCTAAATTTTTAATAAAATTAAAACTGCGCTTTTATACCTGATTGTTCTTTTTTTTTAATTTCAAATCCAAATAGTCTAGAATTACAAACATGTCTACAGCAGTGTAAATAAATAGATTTAGTTTTTCTTTGTTTACAGTTCATTTACTGTTTATTTTGTTCTGCGACTGGATTTATAAGACGAAGTTAATCAATTTCGGAAAACAGCGCGTGTAAAACTGTTGAAAAAAAGCTTTAGTGATATAAAAATATTTGCTAAAATGGTGAGTGATATGAAAATAAGGGATATAAACAAAAATTATAAACAAATTCCCCAAAACTTGGGAAAAATATAATACATAATAAAAAATATAAATAAATATAGAATGTGTAAACGTGTCTTTTGGATAAGTTTCAGCTTTATTCTTTTAATAATGATTGAAAAGTGAATAAAATTTTTGATCTCATATTCCTCATATTAATTACCAAGCTGTAAGTTTCGAATTTACCAAACTTTTTTACAGAGAAGTTTTACTGCCGGGTGTCATATATTTTTTGAGTCAAAGACTCATCTATGGCTCAAACAGAAGGATGAGCTCAGAATCGCCTTTTTTGGAAAAACTTCGAATCTATAGAATTTCTAGTTCCAATGAACTTAGACAATTTACACTGAGCACACAGCGATAAGCATTAACTGCGCATCGAATTCTTACTAAGTCTACCTTTTTTGAGCCAATACGCCTTTTACTAATATTGCAGCCTAAAGCGAAAATTAAGCTTACACCAAGTTCAGAGTAAGTACGAGCTTGGAATCTTTACAGAACTTCGAGCTTTGATCAAACTCCAAATTTACACTGGACACCAAGCGATTAAGCTTTACTGGGTGCCGAACTCGCCGAGTTTCATACCTTTCTCGAACTGTAGACCTTTTACCCAGCCTGAAAACCAAACTGAATATTGAATTCACGCCAAGTTCAGAGCTTTTGAGTTTTTACTGATCTTGAAGGCTTTGGGAAAGTGTCAAAAGTTTAAGGAGTTCCGTTTATTAATCAAATAATCACAGTTACTCGAGTTAATAAAACAATTGCGATTAATCGATATTGCACGATTAATCAAATAATGGGTTCCATAAAAGTCGTTTAAAATGTATTGGCCCTAATTCAAATCATTGAGGGTTACCTGGATTTTTTCTATTTCGATAAATTAATAGTATCACATTTAAAAAAAATAAACCCTGCTTGGCGAATGAATAAATCTTCCTGACTTTCAAGGTTTTAATTTTAGAATTATCACAGCTGTAGCTTTTGCACCGCTTCGAGTACAGCAAACAATGTAATATTTATTCATATGCCCAAAGGTATTGCTATGCTAAAAATTTAAATTTTTAAACGGCGTATGACGCAAATTATTCTGTTAAAAAATACGCACGAGGTCTTTGAAGTTAATAAAAAAAAAATGTAAATATTGCTCACTTACCTTTGGTAGACAGTTTGAGTTTTTTAGTACATTAAGAAGAAATTGCTCCAATATGGATTCTTTTTTACTAAAGCCGAAATGTCTTTTGCAAAGGTAGGTTTTTGTAGATGGTTGAGTACTTAAGAAATATTTGCTTTAGATAAGTTTAGACATTTATAAAGTTTCTTTTATTTCACAATTAAAAGATTATCTACAGTAAAAAATATCAACATGAAGAAGAACAATGATGAATAACTGCAATAAAGAGTTTCTTAATTAAGCATTGAGAACATTTTTACAAATCTTTTATACGTTTAGAATTAAGAACACAATTAGTTACATTAATTATATATACAAAACGACGAAATTTTATAACATCAATGAAAAATCTACAAGTAAATTGTTAATGTTAGCTGTCGATGAGTCAGATTATTGTAGTTTACTTACGTGGTTGTTTGAGCAAATGATCAAAGCCCGCAACTTACCTGGAAGGACCATTGTTGAATCCTTCGATTTCAGATTTTAAGTGTGGTTGGCAGAATTAAATTAGTTCGAAAGAATCCATTTACGATATTTATGAAATCGAAATTTTATTTTTATTTATTTTTTCTTTTTATCTATAGATTACTTAAAGTTGTAGGTATCGTTACAAATATGTCAGACACACCATCACTTACATATAAAACAGTTGATACTTAGTACATTTACCGTTTATGAAAAATATCTTTCTATTATATGTGCAACTAATTGTACTTTGTGTTAAAAATTTGTTGCTAATTAAAATGCTAAGTAAACGTTTTAAGACTTGTCTTTGACATTAAAAGATAAATTTAAAAGAACGTCTTTGGCAGAATCTATTTGGGCTTGAAAGTGCAGTTCGGGAGATAAGGGCAGACATCCACTTAGGATGTTTTTGAAATTTTTTGAAGGTGTAGAATCGGTAGCTATAGAGGGAGAACTTTTTGTATCACTGTCGATGCTAGAATTGGAACTGTGACTGACGGGTTTCGGCATTCCTCTAAGTTTGCCGTGAAATTCATCAGAGGATTTCGAACTTTCTTTGTTGACTATCTGATTTTTATGTTCAGCAGCTTCTGCGTTCGAAATGTTGTCTATTTTCTTCCACTTAGTACGTCGATTTTGGAACCATATCTTCACCTGTAAGAAGAAAAAGCGCATGAACTAGGGAAATCAATAATGACAGCTAGTTAAACCACGTTGCTGATGCATACGATGCATGGCATAAAGTAAATATCGGACCAAAACTGTTCGCTAAATAGTAGGGAAGCACTAGACGTTCCAGACTCGTCAATCGATCATATTATTAGTTTATTTTCTCATTACGAATGGACTAATCAAACTAATTGTAATTAAGATCGTAATCATACAGAATTTACCGGGGCAGTGATTTATTTCATATTATTTCGCAATGTTCCTCATCTCGACAGAATTACTACCGAGTACCGAATTGTGAGATGTAAAGATGAGAATACATTATTTACAGCTTATTTATTCAGTTAATGTTGGTAATACTAAAAAGGAAAGAAAAGGAACATCAAACAGGCAAATATAAAGATAAAGCCTAAACAAAAGGGTACTAATAAAGAAAAGAAAGAATGAAACTACACAGAAATTAACGAAATAAGAAGAAAAAGATTCTATGAAGAAACAGTCTTAGTGGTATGAAAGTGACTTCACAAAAGCTTAAATTCTTGGCCAACCCTCGCTCTCCCGTTCACGGAAAGACTTTCTAGATAAATCCATCTGATGGCAGTTTTACAATAACAATTGTATGAAAAAACGTCTCCGTTTCTTCTTTACCAAGATATTCTGCTTACACTAAAGCTCTTCAATTTCGTAAAACACTTCCCAAACCGTTATTAAGTAATTACTTGAACAACACCACATTAATTTAATAATTTATGCACGTAAATTGCCAATTACACAACAAAATAAGTTCTTTAAGGGTTTATAAACTTTGATGTTGATGAAGGTTTCCGTCGGCAGGGAATTTTAATTACAAGATTATACGATTTACATAAATTATAATCTGATACTTCATCACTGTTATCACTATCTGTTTCCCTTATTTATACATTTTTATGACGAGTTCCTCGTTGATGGCCGAGTTTTGTTTTCCTGCTCTACATACATAGAGAGTGCGTATAAAAGTTATCACTTAATAAAAGTTGATTCAGGTATACCATTTTTGGTTTGTCCACAAATTGACCCCAATTTCTTTGCCTGCAGGAATGAAAATTTATAGGGGTTCAATGTGAAAAGTGCAAGTGGTGTGCGATTTCCAATTGAGTTTGTAAATCCGTTTTTATTTTGCTGCAGTAAAACGGTACAGAGCATATAATTCAGATGAAGAGATAATAAAAACGTATTAATGTAATCCTGACGAAATTAATAAAGCATTGAAAATTTAATGTCCTACGTTAAATGAATTTGGAACATTCAATCGCACATGAATCATGATTACAATTTGGGAGCGTCCCTATCATCATATTGGCATTTCAATTCAGTTTGTCCTTTAGTGGCTAGAAAGAGGGGCATGCGAGGTGGGAGACGATGTATTAGCGAACACATCGATTAGCGTTTCAACTGGAAATGGCCACTAGAGCGGGCTCGCAGTTTGAGCTCCGATTATCGCTCCATTTCGCCACATTCTCATGCACGTCGCTCTAGAGCCGCTCTAGAACCGCTCACCATTAAATCAACTCGGCGACCTATACTGAATCTAAGTTTTCAGCAGATAATGTTTTACAAAGGCTCGTGTGAAAGCTTTGAGATACAACTGTAGGGAATTTTGTTGGCTTGCGTTTAAGGTACCATTAAAAGCCGACAAGCCAATTATTCCATATGATAAAACATTCTTCCCCTAACGGTTAGTAATAGCGCAATTAAATAGAACATCATTTGTTACAAATGGGGAATAACAGCGAGATACGCAACTAATAAAGTTATAGGAAGCTAATTCGAACTAAGCATCTTTTCTGACCACCAGGACGTATCAATCAAAAATATAACGCGGAAACTGCTTCCCGTATTTTTCTTCCATGCGGATTGTTCATTCCGACACTTTATTCCACCTCTTTGAGAAGATAATTCGTTTGAAACACCTGTTAACAATATCGGAAATCAGTTACTAATCTCTCGTAAAAATGAGGGTACTGAACCAGCAGTAAAGCGTATCGAGATCCAAAACATTTGGCGATACATTATTCGGGAAAAATTACAACACCGCGTCAGAAATCTGCTAAAACTAAGCTCACGCTAAAATTTTCTACCAATTAATGTTTTGGAAAACGTGATTTACATCAGGTCATTCAACCCCAAATTATGGTTAACTGGGGTTTAGAAATGCCACGTTTTCCCGCACTCTCTTCAGTTCTTTAAGTTTAATCGGGAATTTTCTCCAAGTTCTTCAAAGCAACGATTATTCAGAAAAATCTGCCGGTGTTCTTGAAAATATTTAGGATATAAAGCGAACAAAACAAAGCATTCTTGATCAGCTCAAATTCACTCCTTGAACATCTTACTAACTATTTGATACCTTCATCTAGATGCTACAAAGAACTTTTAATAACGTTTAATAACAGGTGAACCACCATCTTTACACTCGAAGTTTATCGTTATTTTTTGTTTTTAGTTTACGAAGTGTTTTATTATAGCATCAAAGAAAGGAACTGAATGCAAGGGTCTTAACCTAAACTTGTACACGTGCTGCGAAAAACAAGTTTAGAAAAAACTTGATATAGGTAAGCAGCATTTGATCCGCCGAGGCGATTTATTAAGTAAAACCTAAGGAAATATGTTGGACTAACATATTGACGTATCTTGTACGAGTCAAAATATCGGAGATTTTGTCAATTGCTTTTCTTAAACTCATCAGATTCGATCCCCTCTGGTTTGGAATGTGACAAAACATTCTAATATTGCATTCGTGTCTGAGACAAGTACACCGATGAAAAATCTGGTGGAAAACATTTTACACGTTGTCAAAAAGGACCGATCGATAATACACCGACTAGAGATTTCGTTAGGTAATTGAGAATCGGCATCTTTTCAACTATAGAAGATTGACAATATCTACAGGTTATTTAAAATTTGGGGAAACGACAAGATAGAATAGATTTTTTGAACGCATTAAAGGATATCCTCTATTTGGAGAGTCTAAAAAGTCTAGTGCGGGAAGATGTGACAACGCGCGGTTTTACGAAAGCACCTCGGTTACTGAACGAATTTTTAGTCTATATAGAAAGTTCTAATATTTAGAATGAAGTATATTAATTAGAGACCCGATTAAATTGACCACATGATCGCGGGTTGGTCTTATGATTTCGTGACTATAATTATGCTCAAATGGGTTTTGCAAACTTTTTTGGGCCGGTTGATTTACCCAAGCGATTTTAACCTAAGTTAATGACTGTGAAAGTTTCCCGATTCATTTTTCTGCTGATAAATGTATACACAATTCCAGTTATTGGCATGAAGGTATTTAACTACCCCATCGAATCATTTCCAAAAGTTTTAATGAGAACTGTTAAAGATCGATAGTGTAGTCGGAAAGTTAAATAGGGCTCCATAAATCATTGATGCAGAAAAAATGCTAGTCTTCAGGAATTACCCGTACGGGGACACCGACAAAGAACAATCAAGCATTTTAAAGTTATGAAGATTGATGTACTTCCCTTAGAACTTAGCAAAATATCCTTGCTAAAAAGGAACGCATTAAAAAATGTTATTGCCATTACAAATTTCCCATCTTGTTTGCGCGTGGGATACTAAAATCCACCAAAAATATAATTCCAAAACCATTTAAATTTCCGTTGACGAATATAAGGGAATTTACTGTAATAACAACGAGGGAGTAAAAATCTCAGACGTCCTACTTATTCAGTTCCATTCAAACTTCATGCACGTCGGAATGGCAAAAGGGAACAGAAGACGGGAGAGCGAGATAGGTAAATCTAACTGCGGGAAAAGGTAGTCGACTACAAAATAACCTGCTAATTAATTCCTAAAGATCTCGATATAACGTTAATGTCTTTAAGCAACGAAACTTCTTCGCAGTTAGTAAATTATCTTAGTACGCTAACGCATACAGTTGTTTCGTGAGTTTTTGAATTATGGTTTACAGTAAAGCTATTGCATAAGTGGCATGACTTGACGTTATTAGATGTAAATGACGGTCATTAGGAGCGCGCTACTGAGCGATGAGCTGCGGGACGGCGGGGGTGGCTTTGCTCGATAAACACGCCCGTAATTGAGTGGTATATCCGCGCTGGGGTGAGACTGGCCTGATCCGTAAACAGCTCCGCTTTGTGCGTCGATTTGTAGTAGTCGCTTCTCACTTGTTTGTGATGCGGATCACAAACCCGTAATTTTTATGTACGATTAGGCTCTAACTTCTGCTTCGTAGCAGTTCATTGTGACATAATTGGAAGATGCATTTACACGAAATTAATTTGCCTTAGTGTGTACTAGGCTATAGAACACAAGCCGGTTGAAATGATGAGCTAAAGAACCCGCTAGTTGTCGCTATGGCAACTCTAAGCCGTACGCCTTTGCTGCATTCTACCCTTCACACTCCATTTGTGTCAAAATTAAATCGAAATAATAACTGTCTTAAAACTGTGCACTATTGGTACCTACTATTCTTAAAATGACTCCAAATTAGTTTTATAATACTTGCAATGGCATCAGTATGGGTTGAATTTCTTCTCCAAAATTTTTGGAAAAAACATCATACATAGTTGCTAAACTTGTTACAATCAACAATATCATTAATATTAAAAATTAAATGAAAAAGTACGAGAAGGTCTTCTATTCTATCAATAGAAAGGGTGGTGCTTACCTTAACGTTACAAAAATTCCGAAAATATCTATGAGTAGGTAGTATATTATGATAAATTTGCTTGATACTTGATTGTGCTGAAAGAGTACAGTGTGGGTAGACAGATAGTAACAAAGACTTACATTTCTTTAGATGAAATTGTGTATAAAGGGCTTGCTCCCTCATGCTGATCCATCATCACGCACAAGGGGAAAATTAGAATTACCCCGTAACTCACCAGCAACGTATTTTTCAATCAAAAACTGAGGAGACGAAAGAATGACGTTGGCCAAAAAATACGGGAATAATTTCCGACATCGACTCAAAACCATACACCTAAATGAAGCCGTAACGCTAGGACAAACTATACTTAAAATTTATACTGGTATTACTCCTTGTCTACAATTAAGCTTAATTTCGAATAAAGATATTACAGCTATGCCTAAAACGGCGAGACAGGGCGAAATCCAACTTGACGTACAAAGTTTCTAAGAAGTCTCAATTGCCTTTAATATCATTCGTCCCTATGTTTCAGTTAATTTGAGCAAGATTTACGATTTAGACGCACTTAAAGAGATGTCAGAGCTATTAAAAGGTCTCAGAGTAGCTAAGATAGCCGATTTTAGGGTGCAGTCACATTTTGTTCGCAAACGCAATGCAGGTGTAAAATGAATTCGATAAATTAAACGAACTATCGAATCATTCAACTACATAGGTATGTATAAATGTATATGTCGCTCCCTAAGGAATTACCATTGTTTTTTTATTATTTCTATTTTTTTTTTTTTTTTTTAATGTTTGTAATTCAGAGAATTGTAAGACCAGGGAGGGAATCCTTTTTTAATTCTTATAAGACTTTATTTTCGTAAATTACGCGTTCGTTCGAACAGTTCGAAGAAGGATGCTACTACAATATATTGAAACACTCAGAATTTTATGATAGAGTGAATATAGCCTACTACTAATAATACAGCCGTCCGAATCAGTTACTAAAATGGGATACTAAGTATTGCAGCAGTCCGAACAAGTTGTTACATAATTACTATAACGTGCCACTACACTTATTATAGACACCCGAAAAAGTTACTATAGCGGGTTTATACATAACATATTGCAGCTATCCGAACAAGTTACTATAGCATCCTACGTATAAATGAAAGTCGAGAAGCTTACTTTTCGTTATTAATAAGCTTTTAACTAAATGAAAAAAGGAAGAAAGCAAGCCGAAAACAAGAAAATGCTCTTTTCTATTTAAGAAGCTTTTTTGTTATCAACAAATTTCTTTTCGAAGCCAATAAAAAGATTTATTTACCAATGAAGTCTAAAATAGCTTCAATAAAAATGAAAAAAGTTGTAAAATCGATGCTCGAGGTTAATTAAAGTAAAAAAAAATAAAAAATACCTCACTTAGCTGAAATCTTTTATAACCTCCCTTTAAATCTTATTTTCCCCTTATTTGCAATTCATTTTTATTCCTAGGTGTACGCGCGAGATTCTGAAATACGGTCGCTTAAAGACACGAGACAGAGATGCAAAATCCCTGTCTCGCTATAACATCAAGCCATTAAACGCCACTCGTCGTGCATTATTAAATCAATTTTTCTGTATAAACCAATTTTATTTACTTATTTATACTAGTTACCCTAAATATTATCTACAAAGCACATTTCACAAACGAAGTATGCGTGGCAAACCTTAGATGTTATTTATAAGCGTTCTTTACTTTCATTTTCAAAGTTCGTAAACACAAGGGCCTCAAGCAAAGGATTGAATACTTCTTTATTTTAATATAAAATAATTAAATTTCTTCTCCTACCTGTTTCGTTTAATTAATTCTTTTACAACTTCAAACACTGAGGTTAATTTCTTTAGGCTAACATTGACTGCCCACGAATTAGTAACAGACGGGAAAGCCATGGAATGCTTAGGGTTGCTTGTCCAAGTCAAATTACAAACGTATCGACTGAAAGAAACTTATCTGCAATAGCTTCTTCTAGTCTGTTACGGACATGTACCACACCCTTAATTAATTCTGGTCTTAACTGATTATCGTATTGCAGGCAGAACAAAACCAAAACGAAAGTGGAGGCCAGAGAAAACGTAGAATGAACGGAAAGAACGGTAAAACTCCATAGGTGGCAAAATAAGGCAAGAATTAGAAATATCCGCAGGAAAAGGTTGCAGTGTACAAATGACATAATCGGAAAAAATAACATAGTTGGTATTTAGTGTTTGTTAAGCATGCTTGACAGGAAGTGAAAGGGTTTCCTGATCAAGAGTAATTCCTTCGCTTGTCTTTGTTCTTTTTGTATCGCAATGGCAAATTTTGGTCTACAGTAATATTTCCGTCTCTGAATTCCAACCCCATACCCTCAACTCCCGAGTGGTTTGCCTTGAGGGGTATACTATAACCTTAATACCCCTAACCTCAGACTACCCTTATCAGCTCCTGAATGATCGTAATACCGGACAACACAAAATTTTCATTCATCTGTAATAGGAATTGCCTCCGATCTTTGTAAACAATGCCCTTTGTTCCGATTTATGATATTTAAAAGTTTTTGGCACTGGCAGTCCTGAAGCATTTGCACCGTTAATGGTACATAGCTATACAATAAAAAATAAACAAGAAAAGTTTGCTATAGGGCAACCGTCTTAGAAGAAAAAAAAACTAAATTATGGTACCGTGATGTTTACTTTAGGAAGTCCTATTTGCTAATTTTCATATTAAAAAAAATCAAAAACGGTGTATTAATTAACTCGACATCAAGGAAACATTTACGCGCTTGTTATGAAATAGGAAAACAAAGATCGCATTAATTAACTCAGTTACTCTGTAACCCGCTCCTCTAAAATTGTGGTACGAAATTTACTAAGTGGTCTGTTAGTATTGTGTCAACGCAGTTACTCGTTTGGCCGCCAGAGTGCACGATTTATCGCTCAATAAATTACGGCAGTGTTCCTTGTCTAACACACTCGTCGCGACGCTCGCTAGGCGGCATGCATCTCTCAACAGCCGTGCCGTATACAAATCATGTCGTTATCTGCTCACACACCGTTACATTGTCGCCAACTTCTGCTATAATCACTTTGATGGATGTTTATTTATTGACATCACTGCATTACTAACGAATTAGTTCTTAAACTCTTCTCTTCTTATCATCGAAACGGCCCAGTTTGGCATCTTCCACAATTAATGTTCAACGTTGATAAATTTATTCTGTTGTTCAGCACAAATCCTTTTAGAAATGTATTTTGGGTCTAATGAAGAGCGACAGTAAAAAAATCATTCAGAAACGGAACTGCATACCGATTAAAACGAGGGTTGTCAACTCACTGAAACCTTTTCATCGATTGCCTCTAAGCAATTAATCTATTTTTTCTAAATAACCCGGAAACCTAAGCCTAAAACTACAGAGCTACAAGTTAACGGTTCAACATTGTTTGCAAATTAAGCCGTGTTCACAGGCGGCAAGGATCAATACAGTTTAACAGATAAAAGGTAATAAAGCAATAAAACTGTGGGTTCGGAATAAGAACACAAGGGCGACCAAAGCTTATTTCACAATACAGGGCTGACAACAAAACGTTCGTTTATTTTTAACCGTACCGCGCTTTATATGAATATTCAGGAAGTGACAATAAAATAAAAGACCCTTGCATCACGTTTTTTTTATTCCTTTCATTCTAATAAATCGCCTGTGAAAACGTAATATCAAATATTTATTGGGATACTAATCCATTGACGAATTTGTTAAAGAACGTTATTAGCATCCCTAATTAAAATGTGAGGGTTTTAAATTACTATGTGAGGGTGGAAAGGAACATAAAGAGAAGTTTATATTCTAAGGGTGTTAACTTTGATCACTTAACCGACCGATTAATCAATTACTACTTTAACATAAATGATCTAAAACAGTGTTCGTTTCATTACAGCATTCGAAAGATAAGTTAATGGCAGAAATGGATGGAGGTGAAAAAGGATTAACAGCCAGATGATTAAATTAGAAGCAAAAGGAGAAGAAAACCAACAAGCAATAGAATAATGATGAATGATGAATTATCATGATGATAATAGTTGAAACAGAACTAGATTCAAGGCGGCTCGCACCAATAGAATCACAAGAACAACTCAATATTGACCAGGTTACTGAAAAAATCATCAATGATATAAAAACATCTGCCAAAAAAGTATGTTACAAGACAAATACGCAAACAACATCTAACTTAAGGCCCAGCACCCTAAAACTACTAGAAGTAAGAGGAAACGCAACAAATCGAACATCTGATAGCTTCAAAGCCCTAAATAAAAAAGTGAAGAAAGAAATTCGTAAAGATAAAAGAAACCATACTATGAAACTTATACAGGAAACAGGAAACCATCGACAACAATTGCAGAATGAGGGTATTGCGCTCAAAGCTCTCTATAGGTAGGATCAAAGTGGCAACAATAAGACACCACGACAAAATAGTACACGGCAAGAAAGATATATCCAAAGCCATGAACAATTCTACACCCGCTTATATGCGTTAGTCAACTGCGGATCGCAAAGCACAAACATAATTCTGAACGCTGGATCCGAAGAACTTTCGAAAATCACCAAAAAAATGAGATAAGAATAGCATTAAGCCCAATAGAAAACAGTAGAAGCCCAGGCGAAAATCAAAGGACTACAGAGATGCTTAAACTTGGAGGAAATTCAATACAAGATGCTAAAAGTTCCAAAAGAGTGGCACAATTCTGAGGTTATACTATTGTTTAAGAAATGAGATAGAACCAACATCGAGAACTATCAACCCATTTCTCCGTTATTTCACCTGTATAAACTATTTATAAAGGTATTAACCAACCGTTTGACAGCAAAGCTAGACTTCTACCAACTTGTCGAGCAAGCCGGCCTCAGAAAAGGTTATAAATACTATTGACCATCTCTACACTGTACGAATACTAATAGAAACATGTATAGAGTATAACGTCCCCTTACATATGGCCTTTGTTGACTTTCATAAGGCATTTGATTCTGTTGAAACATAGTCTGTTCTAGAATCTTATACAACGCAAGAATAGATTGTAGATATACCTACTCAACTAATTAAAATTATCTATGAGAATGCCACAATGCAGGTCAAAAAAAGGTATGAACTGGGAGAAGAAGGGTATTAACATCAATGGCTCATGTATTAGTCCTCTGAGCAGATGACATAGTTCTAATAGCTACAAATATCAATGACTTACGAGAAATGTTACAAGAACTAAATCAGGCCTCAAACTTAATAGCACTCAAAACGAATTATAATAAAACAAAAATAATGAGTCAAGAGCATGTACAAATATTTTTAGAAGGTCATCGAATTGAAAACGTCAACGAGTATATCTATCTAAGCCTTATCATCAGTTTACAATACATGTGTCCTGACAGTTACTACCTATGGTCTGGAAACCATCGGCAAACAAACTTAAAACGTTACAAAGGGCAATGGAGAGATCAATGCTTGAAATATTATCAAGACAAAAGATTAGAAACGAAGAAATCAGACAAAATAAGGGATATCATAGAGGAGTTTGCAGCGATGAAATGGCGATGGGCAAGATATGTAGCCAGACAACAACATGACAGATGGCCATGTAGGATTACAGAATGGTGTCCGAGAGAAACAAAACGAAGTGTGGGACGCCCCATAAAAGATGGGTGGATGATATACGAACCCCGGTAGGAAAAACTGGGTAAAAATTGATCAAGACATGGAGCACTGGAAATAATTCGGGAAGATCTTCCTCCAGGAATGGACGAATAGTTAAAAAAGAAGAAGAAGAAGAAGATAATAGTTGTGGAGTTGTTGGCGATGATGTAGGTGGTAGTTATGGTGATTGTCATCATCAGCGGTGGCCATGTTGGTGGCAGTGGTAATCATGGTGGTGACGTTGAAGTTATTGGCAATTGTGAAATATGAGTAGGTTTCACAATAATCGGAGTTCGGGAAATGTTAAACTCAAGAAGAACAATGAAGTTGCATCAAATCAGTAGTGGGTACAAATCTTACAAATTTAACAAATACGAAGCCGATCAAAATATAACAAAATAGTAACGATAGGCGAAATAAACCGTATTTATAAATTTACGCTAAGAAGTCCTCGAATAAAGAATTTTCATAAAAACTATACTATATACTGCAAGATCACAGAACGAACAGGCGCTATATAATGCTTGGAAAAACTCTGAGTATGAAAGAAATTGCATTAACAAGTTTAATGCAATGCAGCTCCAATTTGAAAAATTGCAAAAAACTCATACAAATTTGCAAACTAAATATGCAGTACTAGAAAAAAGTTTGGCACAAATTACAACATTTCGAAAGGAAGAGCAGGTGCTAGATCAATACTTCATTGATGAAGAAGAATTAGACAAGGAAACCGAGGAGATAAGGAAGAAAAACAGAAAAAAAGAAAAATGGATACTTTGTCACCCCTGCACAACGAAACTCAAAAGCCTCAGAACAAAGCAGTTCAAAGGCACCAGAAAAAGAACAACTCAAAATGAAAAAAATGTCGCAGCCGCCGCCAGTAGTTGTGGATGGCATAGAGAATTTTAACCAACTGCATGAAAGCGTTACAAAAATAATAACGAATTTTTAGATTACAATTATAAACAACCAAAACATCAAAATTAATGTAGCGAATGAAGAATGCTATAAAGCGCTAATAAAGATGCTGTTTGAAAGAGATTACTCATGGCTTTCTTATAAAAACAAGCAAAATAGACCTATCAGGGTGATAGCTAGTAAATTGCACCACTCATGTAATACTGAGCAAATAGTCCTTTCTCTAGGGAAAAGGGGATACAAACTGATTGAAATATAAAACCAAATAACCTTTGAATATATTTCAGTTTGCCTTCAGACACGACCAAGAGATTAAAACGGCTCATAATTCAGAATGCGCCAATTAGAAATGCTGATGGGCTCGCAACAACTTGCAAACAGTGCCCAGGTTTGCGCAACACTTACAGACGACTTTTTAATCAAACGATGGGGATGATCCTCAGGACTGGATAGAACCAAGATAAGAGGATATTCAATCCGAATAAAGCTCTTGATTTTGATCTGACTACTGGAGAAGTCTTGTAGTAATTCCCAAGGACTGGCCAATCTTATTAACGCTTCATTTAGATTGGGATTCGTTTGTGAGGTGTGGAAAGTAGTAGAGGTCATGATGATCCCCAAATCAGGAAAGCCTCCTATGAAGTTTCATCATACAGGCCTATCTCTTTCCTGCCTGTCATATCAAAACTCTACGACAAATTGTTTCTTAAAAGACTGAGAGACTGATATTAGAGGAAAAGAAGCAGATTCCCTCTCATCAGTTTGGCTTTAGAGAAAACCACAGCACGATTAATCAAGTACATAGAATTACAAATATAATTGAAAAATCATTAAAAGAAAAGAAAGTTTGCTCCACCATTTTCCTTGATGCTTCCCAGGCTTTCGATAAAGTTTGGCAAGCTCTGTCACGACAACATTCTCAACGTCTAAAATTCTATTTGTCAGGAAGATACTTTAGACTTAAGCAGGAAGAGGCTTATTCTGAAATAAAAGAAATTAAGGCAGGAGTGCCGCAAGGTAGTGTTCTAGGTCCAATACTCTATCTGCTATATACTAATGACATCCCTGACTTTAAACATGCTGACGATACTGCAATTATTGCCGTTGCTGAAAAGCTTCAAACCTCCATCGATAGAATTAATAACTGGACTAAAACTTGGCGTATCAAGCTAAAAAAGTTTGTGTATATAAACTTCACTAACAAACAGAAACAGTATCTACCCATCAGTGGCGCAGCTACATATTCAGCGCCATGGAACAAGTAAAATCCGTGCGCCCCCTTGTTTGTCGGAAGAGGTCTGACATGGGCGCCGTTTAGGAAGTTCAGTTCAACCACTAATTGTTTTTAGAAACAATTTCAGATTTATTCTTGAACGGCTCTAAAGTCTTCTATATTTTGTATATGTCATTAAAGGCTGTATATGAATATTTAATTTAACATTTATTAGTATGCAAAATGCAAGTGCACAAAATAAACATTTCGGGCTCGGACATAATGTACAAGCATAATTCGGCGCCTGTCCATGTACATGTATCTACTCGCGCGCATGTGCGTTTGCTTGCTACGTCATAAGAAAAAGAATTGTTACAGAAGTGAATTATAGTGTTGGATTTTCGCTTTTAGCTGATATTACTGGGGTAGAACAACTTTCACTTGGGGTAAGGTATGTCAATAAAAACAACATAGCCAAAGAAGATTTTCTGGGTTTACCGACTTAAAATTGATGAATGCCTAAGCAACATCTGAAACTATCTTAACATTTGCCAGGGATTGTGGTCTTAACCTAAACAAGTTAATAGGTTTAGGATTTTATGGATGCTGCACCATGGCTGGAGGAGAAAACGGCGTTCAGAAGTTAATTAGAGATGAACATCCTCGAGCAACGTTTTTCCATTGTTCTTCTCACCGATTGAATCTCGTTGTTAATGATCTCAATTCCGTCCAAGAAGCCCAAAATTGAATTGGTACTATTAAGGAAGTTATTAAATTCTTTAGAGAAAGCCCTAAAAAGCGAAACTTAGTTTAGAATATTACTGTGCTATGTGAGGCTAGGTGGACGGCAAAATATAAATCTATAAGACTGTTTGCTGAAAATTTTTACTCTATTAAGTCTACGTTGCAAGAAATAACTACTAATAAGGAAAACTTTAACAATCAAAGTCGAGCCAAAGCGAATCAGTTGTATTGTTCTATTTCAACGCCTAAATTTCTAATCTGTCTCAAAATAATAGCAAGATATTCGTCACAACTAGAACCAGTAACAAACAAGTTGCAAGGAGTAGCAATAGATTTGTTGGGTGTACAAAAACATATTGAAGATTTAATTTCATCATTTAAGGAAGAAAGGGAAAATTCAGAAGGATTTTTTGCAAGAATTTTTAAAAGCAGCGTAGATTTAGCTGCGGAATTTGATACTGAAATTAAAGTTCCAAGGATGACAAACTCACAGAGGAAACGTTGTAGCAAAGACGGCAGAAGAACATGTTAGAATAACCATTTTCAACCCTTACTTGGACTCTCTGCTATCTTCTTTGAAATTACGTTTTTCCCAACATACTAGTGTTGCGTTTTCCATAGCTCGTTTACACCCGGTTAACATCAAGAAGCATGCTGTCGATCCAGATTTCATGAAGAAAATGGCAAAGAAGCATATTTAACGTGGGTGCACATT
This sequence comes from Melanotus villosus, assembly GCA_963082815.1. NCBI lineage: Eukaryota > Metazoa > Arthropoda > Insecta > Coleoptera > Elateridae > Melanotus > Melanotus villosus. Next base: position 20,809,218 of record OY720427.1, read on the forward strand.
TGGAAGGAAAAAGAAGTAGCAGAAAGTATGGATTTTGCAAGACTAATTTCAGAAGAATGTGACTTTTTTCCCGCTATGAAAATTGCTTCCCAACTTTTTTTGACAATGCCACCATTTAATAAAAAGTTATAAACATGAAAAGTTTGTTTTGTTATTACCTACAAGTAAGAAATATACGAGTATGTACTTATTTTGAAATTCTTTCAAATATTCCTTGTTTGCCCCCCCTTGGATTTTGGGTTAACGGCGCCCATGTCTGACGAAATTTGTTTTGAACTTTAGGCTAAAAAACATATACAGGTAGTGAACATAAAAAACCGGACACATAGTATTTTACAATTTTTTTAATACAATAACGCAACTAATGTCAACTAAATACATATGTTTAGTCACCAAGTTTCCTTAAAGAAAGTTGAAAAAGGATAAATGTAATCAAAAAGTTGGTCTATGAAGTCTATTTCAAGCCTTTGCATTTTTTAATTCTGAAATAAAGCAACATCCGGTAAATTTTTCAGTAAACTCCATTAGTTAACAGAAAATGAAAAAAATTACAATAATGTTTAAAGGAACACAAAATGAAAAAATTACAACAATTTAAAAGTTCAAAATTCAATATTTTGTAGGTTGCCGTTAGCTTTGATAACTGCTTTGCAACGGCGAGGCATTGACTCATCAACTTTCGTATCACATCAGGATTTTTTTAACAGGTGTAAATATTAGATATTGATGTGACGATGTAAAGAGGAATGTTTACATTTTGGTTCGATATTCGTCCCTTATAACAACTATTTATGTAACAACTTGAGAACTTGATGGTTCTGGAACGGAAAAGTTACAAGAAAATGCAAAAATCGAGGTGTCCGGTTTTTTATGTTCGCTACTATGTTATGTACTTATTTCAATTTAAAACCATACTTAATAACAAATTCAAGGCATTTCAACAATAAGATATTCACTTATAATACCATAAGTAGTTATATTATTATCGAATATTTTTCTTGTAGTAAGTATTACGAATGTTTTTGTGCTGGTATATGAATAATACGAGTAATATTCGCAATCACAAAACATGAGTAATACTACAAGAAAAATATTAGATAATACTGTGACTACGAATGGTATGCAAGGGATTATTCATTGAATCAGATTGAATTTTTAAATTTAAATCACCAAAAATAAAGTTACATGTGAATTCATACTCATAGCTACAAGAAAACAAATTTTTGTTATTTGGTTAATTTTATTGCTTTTTGAATGTCAGATGTGTTTTGCGAGGTGTTGAAAAAATGAGAACAAGCATTACTTCCACAACCACAACTGAATCCACTGATTCAATAGAGGGTGGACTATACTGCAGTTGAGACTCCTTCAAAAGCACTTTTGCAGAATTGCACCAATGTAAACTTTTCAAATTGTACCCTTACCTTTAATAAATAGTTATTTTGAATTGTAAATATTTTGAAAAAATAAAGATTTTCGTTTCTTTAAAATATTCACTTGGACTACTAGTCGTATACTTGATAATATACACTACTAGTCAAAATAATCACTGCCATTCATTTTTAATTGTTGTGAAATTGAGAATCCTGCATTTTAATTGGTCTACTTTTGACAGATGACAGATTAAATGAATAGTCAGTTTAATAAATACAAATATATATAAAAAACAAAATGTAATTCTTTAAGTACGGAGTACCTACCAATATTTACTACATATTTTATAAAATGTTTTGACAATAAATACTCTCTCCTTCTTAGAATATTTAACATTATTATTAATTAGGTAGATACGTGAATTGATAACTGACAAACTGACAGAAAATAAAATTTATTTTGGCATAAATAAACTTCAAATTTGGTCATGGCTGGTCTGCTTTTTGCGAATAAAATGCGAATTATTTATTAAAGTTTTTAAACTATTTCTCTCTTAAACAAGCAACAAATTTAAGTAAAGTAGTAGTAGGGTCAAATTAAGCACATTTGTTTTTGTCTTTCGATTGATAAAACTATCAATCCTATCAACTCAAACGGCAAACATGAATCTGCATATACAGTGTGTCCCAAATTCAATCCCCACCGTTAGGATCTCGGAAACTATAAAAACTACAAAGTTGGTTAAATAGGGAAAGTTTTAGGAATTTTAATGCTCATTTCATATCCGTTATCTCGGAAAGTATTAAGTTATTAAGTTCAAGACTTGTACATTGTGAAGACACTTTTTAGGGAGAATCGGGTGGTACCCTATGTTTATATTTATGACGCTTTGTCTCTATTCTATGAATAGCTACTTTTGATTTTTATATGGACGCCAAATTGAATTTTGTCGTAACTAAACTCAGCTCCTTTTTCTCTTTTCATCGATGTGTCACACGTACGGGGTTTTTGAAGAAGAGCGGGAATAAAATACATTTATTTTATCATAGCCTACTACGCGAATAAAGAAAAAATGTATTTTATTCCCGCTCTTCTTCAAAAAAACCGTACATGTGACACATCATTGAAAAGAGAAAAAAGAGCTGAGTTTAGTTACGGCAAAATTCAATATGGCATCAATATGAAAATCAAAAGTAGTTGTTCATAGAATAGAAACAAAGCGTCATAAATATAAACATATGGTACCACCCGATTCTCCGTAAAAAAGTGCCTTCACAATGTACAAGTCTTGAAACTAATAACTTAATACTTTCCGAGATATTTTGGAAAACAGAAAACTCCAAATTTCGGTTTTTTCAAGATATCTCGAAAACGATCAAAGTTGGCTGTGATTTCTCAACGGATATGAAATGAGCATTAAAATTCCTAAAACTTTCTCTATTTAACCAACTTTGTAGCTTTTATAGTTTCCGAGATCCTAATGGTGGGGATTGAATTTGGGACAGACTGTATACGATTTTCTATGCTACTTCCCTATGTTCGCCCTTGAAGTCAAACACTCGGTATAACATAGCACATTCATTCAAGAATCAAACTTGAAATTCTTACTACACAAAGTAAACAAAGGGAATATGAAGCGCTAAATACTAAGACTTGCTTTAAAAAAATCCCCGAATATTTGCCTGAATTCTGCGCCGATGTTAATATGCGCTCGTGGGATTCCCCCGATACATGTAACTTCTTTGCTGTAAAACACAACTTGTAATACGTATAGTGAGTGCCTATAGTTGTGCTTTTAAACATTCTTAGCAAACATCATACATTTTTACAGGTTTAGGTGTATAAAATGTTAAATTTATACTGTATATTTTCTAAAATCAAAATTATGATTTTTTTTATTTTTTGTATATTTTATAGAAAATCTGGCAAATCGAAATTTTTTTTTATACAAATGTTTTTACAAATTTTTATTTCGCCCTTTCTAATTTTGCGCCCTCATAATTTGTGCGCCTGGAGCAGTTTGCAATATTCAGATCATTTAATGTTTTCAAAATAAAGTACTAAGAAACATTGTTGATGCACATGGTACTACTGCAACAGTGACCTCCACCCTCCACCGAAACCTTGGAATGGACACAGTTGCTCCGACTATTCTCAAATTTACCAGAAGCCACAAACAACGACTCCTATACCACATGAACACCGAGGTGATCCAGCTCCTTGATAACACCAACGTAGTAAGAAGACTCAAGAGGACTAAACCATTTGAATTAGTTCAGTGATTATATTTGCGAAATTGCATAGTGCGGCAGTCTACACGTTAATTCCAAGTGTAATTAGATTACCAGAAACTAAGGTGCACCACTGAGTAAGACCTTAATTTAAGATTACACGTAGTTATTTTAAGTCAGATTAAAATTTCTCTTTGGTTTTCAGACCAGATTGTAATATTAGAAATATCCGTCTAGGGATAAAAAAAACTATACTAACAGATGTTAATATGTAGTCGAAGAAGAATGATAACGCTCATGGTGGTGATGACGATGATGGAGGTGATGTTGATAGCAATGGTTATGACGATGATAGTGGTGTCGATGGAAGTCATAGTTGTGGTGGCGGATGTTTTGTGGTTGTGGTAAGGATGTTAGTTACAATGGTGGTGGTTTTAGTGATAATGGATCGATGATGGTGATGATGGCAGTTGTCAAAGTGCTGGTGTTGGTAATGGTGGCGGTAGTGATGACGGTAGTAGTGACGGTAATAAAGATCTGGTGATGGTGAAAATGTTGATACTAACGACAATAAGAAACCAAAAAAAAAAACAGAATTAAAGAGAACAGAACTAAAAAAGATTTCGAACTATCAGTAAAAGGCAAAATTTATGAAATAGAAGTATTAACCGCACTTCTTTAAAATAATAAAAGAAAGATATCAAACTAAAAAAAAAAACGTAAAAGGAGCATAAACTAAACAGCTGGAGTGCAAAAGGTTTTATGTGATATGTGATAATTAAGCATTAACTTACAAAAGACTGTAAGACATATGAATAAGCTGAGATCTACTGACGTTATCTATATTCTGCTGCAGTAGACTTTTTACTACAGTTCTGGGTTATCCATTTAATTAAAATCTCCAACCAAAGCTTATAAAAAACCCACCTTGGTATATTTTATTTTCAACCAACCACGGAAAATTATAGCAAAGTCTAAACTAGACCGTAAAAAGATGTAAAAAGTTCAGACGTTTAAAATAGCTACTGACTTTAATTACATTAACGTACAATTAACAAAGTTTAGAGATTTTAATTAATCTGCCAATAATTAAAGTTCAAAAATAAACCAGGAACTAACGTGTGAACACCGAGTGGTGCTTTATAGAAGTGCAACAAAAACGTCATGTTTATTGTTGTTCGTGGGGAAACTCTCGAGCAAATTTCTCATAATAAATCCGAGTAGTCAATTTGGTGATTAAAAACCTTTGAAAGCGTACACATTTAAATTAGATTTCTATTACTTGCAGGTCTTTTGATTAAGCTGTGCGCAAAATAATTTTTGTATTTATTTCAAAAGCTTTCGAATGAATAAACAATCCTTTATTCTCTTAGTTTTGTTAAAATACATTAATAAGCATAAAGAAATCTGAAAACGTCTAAAATTTCTGCTCTGTTTAATTACAAAAGGAAAAACTTTATAAATTATGCTGGAAAAGATTAAACAAGCTTTGGATTTTTTATGGTTAAGACAGGTCAGTTAAAAACAAGCAAACCTTAAATAGCATTTGTTTAATTCACATTTGTGAGAAATATGAAAAGAATAAATATTTGTAAGTTAGGCGTTGTTAAATGTTTGGAGAATTTATATTAACTCTGTCGTTCAACTTCAGCAAAAAATACCAATACATCCAATACTAAGTAATTAATACTCTTTCAATGTTGTATCAATGTAAATGAAATGTGTTTTTTGTTGTGTTTATAAAAATCTGCACTTTTATAACTGAAAGGGCTGCCGTATTTACTTTATAAAAATATGTCTTTCAATCACACGATTAAAACTTCCACTCGGAGTGGAAGTATTTGTAAACAGATGTCAAGCAAAACGAAATAGTTGAAATTTATATAAATCCCAGAAAATACTTTGAAGTCTGACTACTCTTAATAGTCTTAATTACCACGGATCCTGCTTTAGCTATTAAACTTTCTCGTTAAAAGGAAATTTTTCAAAATTTTACATTTCCAACCAACACTTATTTTCAATTGAAGTAGATTAAAGAAGGAGAACTCCTATGGTTTGTCTTGCACTTCGAAGTTTGGAAGTTGAGCAAATTTAGAGAACGTACCTAGACAAAAGATTTTTAAATATTGAAAATTTAAAATCCTATATAAAGGACAGAACACATAAATCAGTTGGTATGCTTCACATTTAGAAATTAGATTAAAAAAACTAAAAGCCGACAGGACAACCATAAATTTTGAGGAAGCATAAACAAATCTATCAAACTAATTCAGTTCATGATAAAGCTAACCATCGAAGTTTACAACAGAACCACTACTATGCTTGTTGCTTATCTATCTCTAAATAAATTTACAAAAATGGTTGCCTATCATATCGACGTATTCTGCTATAACAACAGCTGATTGAAATCAGGTCCAGCACTGCTCTTTGAATGTTTGTTTTCGCAAAGGAAGCTCCTGCTCGTATTACCCTTATCATAGAAGTTTCTAATTACTTCTACGTAACTGTGGTCAACAAACTTTTAAATACTTAACAGTAATTAGATGACTGGTATTAAACAACAAAGTTGCAAAAATGTTTATTAAGAAAAGTGCTCTCGCAAGTATTTCCTCCCTCATTACCTTAGAGGAGACAAAAAATAAAGAAAGCAATGTTAAAGCCGGTAGATTTATTGTAGAAGTTGCAGTTTTCCTTAAAACTACGCCACCAGAAATTTAGATTAGCTTAACAATAATAAATTCCGAGAAAGACTGGTGGTGGTGACTGACAATTAAATAAGTAATCTTTAAGGTAGTCAACAATTCTTAATTTAAGAGATGTTTTAATCAATGAAGATGCTTTTCTTTCCTTATTCGTTTGCTTTTCTCTCCCAATTTTCTCTCTTTTACGGTCTTATTCACTTGCTTAAATTTAAATGGAAGCAAACGAAGGATGACAGGACGACAATTCAAAACAAAGTAAAAATCATAAATAAGACAGTACGTGTTATTTCTTGTACAAAATAACTTAAACTTTTCTATTATTCGGATGATTAAGGAATATAATTTGTTGCAAGCGTAATAAAACTAAACAGGCAGGTTTCAATATAACATGTATGTAATTGAAATAAAATTCACGAAAAGACCAGAAAAACGATTTGGTTTATTTTTATAAACGACGCAATAGAACATATAGCATTACCTAATGCTATAAAACGTCGTAAAACTCTTTGAATTTATATCAGAATATTTCAGTCGAAATTCTTTCAAATAATCCCGAATTACATTTATATGTATGTATGCTCTCGATACTTTCAAGAAGCAGAAAACTTTTTGTGTAGCTTGGAAATACGATTCGACGATTTACGTGTACGCTTTTTATAGCAGAAAAATACCCACTTCACCAAATAAAATTTATAGCGATTTTTAAAGCAGCAGATTAGCATTTCATATTTTTTTAATCGCAAAACAAATTTTTTAGACTTATAAAGAAGGAAAAAATAGGTCCACAATTATGGTTGTCCAATTTTACAAAAGATGAACAAACACTTCATCAAAACGCTCAAAGTCAACCTTTTCCAAATTAGGTTCTAAATGCCAAAGGGTTGATTTATACCATTAAATGTTAAATGTTTCCGAATTGTTTAATTGCCCAATGTTTACTGGCTCGTATGTAGAACCTATATGTATGTACTAATGACTTTCATAATTGCCGATCATTAATTCAACAGATAAATGAGCTATAACGCGAGTTTAAAACTTTAATTCCCTTAAGCTCGCGCTACTTTCATACATGAATGAGAATTTACTTTCTCAAACCTATATAAACATCAACTGGCGGTAATCACCGTTTAGGCTTTTTACACGTTAACGGTTTAATGGGCATGTTTTATCAGCTATTTTACTAGCTGTTAGAAGACATAAAAACGCTTGTAAATTAAGTTGATCAGTATTAATCTTCCGCGTAAATTTACTAATTGTTAGTACGTTTCTTTTAGGTTGCCATTCGCAATTTCAGTTAATTAAAATTTTATTTTTAAAATGAACAGGTGATAATCATCAGCAGTTTTAAAGAGCTCAAAACTACTATTAATTGATTAATTAATTAATGTTTCATTTCCAAGAAACATAACATTAAAAAAAGAAAACACAACATACTTTGAAATTATCTGGCTGTAAATAATTTCACTTTAGTAAACAATTGTATTTTCCTCAATGAACGCTTTCACAAAAAATTCGACTAATAATTATTTTAATTTTATTGTTCTACTTGTAAAAATATGGAAGCAAAATAAAACAGTTACTAAATAAATATCAAAGGGACAAAATTGACCAGGAGATACAAGGGGGTTTAAAAATAATCAAAAATTACGAGGAATACATAAAGATCAAATCCAACAAATGTAAGGATAGACCATCCATCTTATTACGTTTTAACTGATTTAATTTAATTACTCAGATATGTCAATCGATGATCTTATAAATTTTGCATTAGATTTACAAATTTGGACAGGTTAATAAAATAAAGGGGAGGTTAAAGTTTTAAAACTTTTGAAACCATTGGAATTATTCTGCCTGAACACAACAAACTCATCTGAACCGGTCAGAAATGAGTCAGTGCTTTGTTCTTCGTTGGTATGAAATTTCTGATAAGGCATGAGAATGTTTAAAGTACCTACTTTGCTGACTCCTGAATAAGTGGAGCAGAGATATCACCATGAACTACGTTTTGTTGGGTTTACAATTAGAAGCCCTGTTAAGAGCTTAGATTTAGGAAATTAGTAATATTATTTTTGTTGATGGGGCAATTATTAGAAACAAAATTCTGCCTAAGTCAGTGGTCTTAAAATTTAGAAGAATGCGTGCTGATCAATTAGGTAGATAATTAATTGACCTTTTTAGCCTTGCATGAGAGGATAGTTGTAACTTATCTTGTTTTTATATACTATTTAAGCTATTTTATGTAAAAACTGGGATATGTTATTTTGTAACCAGCCTCGTGGCTCGTGTGTTTGTTGATACGTTGTTGCTGAAAAGTTTAGATTCTGATAGACGGCTATCTACCTGTGAGGCCCGGGGTGGCCTTCGGAATTACCTTCACCTGATAATGGGAACTGTGATTCCAAGCGGTTTCTTGCACTTGTTTGACGCCTTCTTAAATCTTGAGCTAACCAGAATGTGTAATACATTGACAGGACGGGATCTCCCATCGGTTTATTTATGTCATACTTCCAAGGGCATCCAACGAGGTAATAGTCTGTTTCAGTTTTCAGTTTTCTGGGATCAAAACGACGTTCATCTGTAAGGTATATCTGTTTTTCCCGAAGGCGCTTCAGGTAATGCTGCAACTTGGGTCTTGGAGATGGAAACCACCCCTGTAAGTAACAATGTACGAGCATGTAAATAATGTTTTTATACTTTTACTTTCATATACGGATTCTATCATTGTTTTGTTAAATAACTGCCTGGGTGATGTGGATGGATGGCGCTCGACTAGAGCTTGAATAGCAATGATTGCAATGAAGCTTGTTTTCATTTAAGAATTTGGCCTAACTTGAATGGAACGAATTTTAGGCTTCACGAAATCGAACAATTGCACTTTTGTAAATATTAATAGGTACCACGTCATCGAGTAAATATGATTAAGGAAGTCGCTACTAGCCTTGCATATTTTTTCTTTAGAACTTTAAATGTCTTTCCAAGCAAAAGCCAAAACGATGCTGATATTAATAAGGAAGCGACTGACAACAAAGCACTTGTCCCAAACTGTCAAGAGTATGATCGAATAATGAAAATTTGCGTGATTTTTCCGAACCGATAATGATTTCAGTTCTGGTTTCACCGTTATCCTGATTTTTAATATCTTTACACCTTCTTAAAGTTACAGGAAATACCGAGTCTACTATAAAACTTATCCAGTATCTTTAATAAGAGCTTTTCTCGTCAGAAACAACGAAGAACTAAATACAGAGAAAGCTTGCTTGTTTCCTCTTGAAGCGATAGTGGCGCAGTAAGAATGATTGTTGCTATAAATCACGTTTTGCATAATAAAATAAATCAAATACTGAGCTGTCAGCGCTTATAACTAAAGGAACTGTATCAAACGCCTCTCGACCTATATTATCCAAGTAGCTCCACACGAGCTTACGTTTATAGTTCTCGCATCACTTTCAACTGAAGACACGTTCATATAAAACACACAAAAAAAATCTTTCGTCATTTTGTGGCGGAGCAATTACCGTTGTAGAAGCTGCGAGTCTTTAATGGTTTATTTGTGATTTTTCAGCATCGATTCGTCCGACGACGAGCATCGCTATATAAAAATCGAAATTACTGTAACGGTTCCCTGTTCAGTCACGTATAATACCTCTACCTACAAGAATATTCAGCACAGACTGTGTGGGGAATTTATCTGCTCTAATAAGCAAATGGGATCAGTTCCAGTTGTTCTCTGTATAATATATCTCTATTTAATGGGATACCATATCAGTGTTTAACAGCTAATTTCATCACAGCTACAGGGAGTTGCAGAGAAGGATGCTTATATAGGACTAAGCAAAACAAGGCAGGATATTCGAATTTCAAACGATTAACACAATTCCAACCGGAAACTACTAATTATGTTTGACACGAAGCACTCAACTGCCTCTAGAGATGTGTGCTCACAACGCTTTGCTCTCTCAGATAAAAGCAGATTCGGTAAGCATCCTAAATAGACCATTTGGAACAATATCAGAAAAATATACAGATGCTGCTATAAAAACATCGTTTCACTTAATGCTTATTGACACGTGCCTCAAATTCGCACTGTCTTCTTCGATGAATACTTAAGTATTATTTATTATTTTTCTTAAACATAAATAGCCTTTAACTTTTCTGTTTTTATGAGAAACAAAGAAAATTAGGAAGATTAAGAAAGTAATCTTTTGCAATGTTTAGGATTATTCTGTTTCACGCGTTAAAGCTTTACTGTTCCAATTATGCCGTTTCAATTCTGAGCCATCTAACCTCGGCGGGTGTACAAATTAAATGATCATCTCTGAAGTTCAAGGTTCAAACTTGCAAATAAACTTTCCGTTTTCGTTTTTACATGCCTGAAAGGTTATTAGATTAAACGTGAGTTTAAGATTGAAAACTTCTTATTCAATTTTTTTTGGCCAAAGGGTTAAATTGCTTCCTTATTTAATTTTCATAAAAAATATTTCACCAGTAACATTTGAAAGTAAAAGGTAGAAATTTAAATTAAAAAAGTAATTAAAATTAAGAACGAGTTGCTGTTAAAAGAAGAAGAATTATTTATTAGATATGCTTTGATTGGAGATAATTCCGTCCTAATTCATTTTTTGATAGTCTTTTTTGGCCAAAAGGTTAAATTACTTCCTCATTCAATTTTATACAAAAAATTACTTCTTTGGAAAAAAAATTATATTAAAAAAATATAAATTTAAGTTAAAAAGTCATTAAAATTTTTCTTTAAATTTGATCGCAAATAAGCCCGTCCTAGGACACCCATTTTCACTGAAAATGTTTTTATTATATTTTATTTTGCCAAAGGGTTAAATTACTTCCCTGATTTTTATGTAAAAGAATTACTGCTTCAGAAAGAACTTAAAATTGGAAAAAAATGTATAAATTTATATTAATAAAGTTATTAAAACTAATAAATAAAACTGTACTCAAAAGAAGACACGAATTACGTTCTAAATTTGACTGGAAATTGTTCTGTCGTAGTTCACTTAGCTCTATTGTTTGTATAGCAAAGCATATTTCAAGCATTCGTTCTTCTAATGTGCTTTGTAAACGTATCTCATCACTCAGACTGAGTTTACGCACATTGCAATTTTATTGTTATGTGCATAACTACATACGCCTTTTTCTACTTTTGCACTTTGGCGTTTTAGAGACAACAATAAACTACAAAGTTTACTTCTCCAGCTGTGTTAAAAAGTCAAACATTCAAATCAGCGTTGTTAAAATATGAAGATTTCATGGCAACAATCTTAAATATCCCATTACAAAATATTGAAGTAAGCTTTTAAACCAGGGCCGGCTCAAGGGTGTTGCGAGTGGTGCGACCGCACCAGGCGCCCAGTTGGAAGGGGCGCCGAAATCCAAAAATCCAGAAAATAAATTTCTACAAAGCCCCCTTAAGAATTATTTATTGGGGGGCGGAATTTTTGTTAAATGCAAATTTTAACGTTTCTCAAAATACTTTCTCAAAATCCTCACTGGCGCCACTGGCGGCATAATAATTCTTAAAAGAGATGCTTTACTAATCAACTGAAATTTACCAACCTTCTTTAAAATTTGTATAATCCATAAACCAATCACTTTTAGTATACCTACAAGGGGTTCATGGAAAAAACGCTGCAGTAAAATACGTTTTCAGCGTTTTATGAATTTGGTGTTGGCAAATTTTAAAACAAATTGCTTCATAATAGTTAAAAAAAAGGGGAAACGTAGTACGTTCTAGAAATGTTGAAAAGTTTAACGTGATTGGTTAAATGATCTAATTTTTAAATTTAATGGAACCGATTTGTGAAGGGAAAAAGAAAATACATAAAGGGTGTTCAATTAAAATATCATTTAAGGTAGGCCTTGTAATAATCTAATTTTCTTGGTGCTATAAAACCTAATTAGCTATTTTATAATTATTATTATTAATTCAAATACATCACAGTGCGATTGTCAACTACTATTTCTGTCCACATATTTTGATGTAGAGCAAACGCAAAATGTCATGGCCCACGACATGCACGTCGAATTTGTGAAAGAGTGAGATGGAAGTCTAATAGTGAAACCAAAAAACATGCATGCGACACTCAGGAAAAAGCCCGCGAAATTGGAAATTGTTATCCTTATGAAATTGAAAATAAATACATTTATTAGCTGCCACCTATATTGCAAGTTTCTCATTTCTCAGCTTATTATAACATAAAGATAGGTTTTAACTAATAATATTTTTTTATATTTCTCAAATTACCTAATTATTAGGAAAATATAAAAAGAATTTATTCATCCGAAAATAATGTGATTGTTTCAAATTTTATAAAATAAAGAGTTAAAATTTTAAAATAGTATCAAATTAAGCGTATTCTTTTTGTCTTTCGATTGATACCACTATCTATCTTATCAACTCAAACGGGTAGCTGGAATCTGCATATATACGATTTCCCAACCAATTTCCCTATGCTCGCCCCTTAAGTCAAACACACGGTATAGGTACATGTTTTTTTTTTCTTTAAAGAATATAAAGAATTTCTGTTACGTAAAATATTTTCGTTATTGCTATCCTACCCAATAATTTATAAAAACAGTGTATAAATTTATAAAGTAACGTTTGTAGGTGGGGGGGGGGGCGAACTAATACTTCGCACCACCTTGGAAATAGTGTAGAGCCGGCCCTGTTTTAAACTAAATATAATTTGTCAGCTGAGGCCTTTGAAATAAACTACTTATTAGTTCCACAGCACATCGGGTACAATAATTAAATTACGCACTCAAAACCGCATCGAGTTTGTAAAATAGACTATAAACTTTATTACTGAGAGGGTAACAAGAGTACCTACTGTATGAATGGGGATCTGAGAAGGTTCATTCAGCTGTTCTAATTGGATATTCAAAACGGTGTAGTATATTTGTCATAACAATTTGGGAAATTATGAGCTATCTTTATCATACATATGCGTATGGAAATTTATATGCACGCCGAATATCAGTTCTTTAATAAACAAATTAGCAATAATTTTGTTGAGAATTGTAGCCATTTTAAGAAGCGAATTTAAAATTCAACAACGAGAATTGTAATGACTTAAGGTAAAGATTAAATTGTTGACTAGCCCGTTGTTAGGTTATCTAACATCTAAAGTGCTCGAACGTTCTGACCACTGCAACGAAACAAATAAACTGATAAGCAATTTGCACTGTCGTATTGCTTCATTTTACCCATATCCATATCACTTTAAAGATACGTCATCTACCCAAATCTAAGTAGCATGCGACAATAATATAAATACTTAACAACTTAACTAACTTAACCAGTCTGTCGTGGACGAATAAACGTTAATAAAATCTTTTAAACGGTTGACGCTTCGCTTCTGTAATTCTATTAGCAAGCTTCAACGTGAAGGTAAAAGCAATCATTAAATTGCCCTAGTCAGTTTTAGAAAAACTTCGATAAATTCTAACTACTTCGTTAAAGTTTTAAACAAACTCCGATACTTCCAAAATGTAACAATTCATTAATATAAATCTACCAATCTTGAACTACTTTATTCAATACCTTCAAAGGTTAAAACCAGTTGAAAGCGTACCACACTTTCATAACACTGACCTCCCTTTTTATCGGAAATTATATTAGGTTAAATCAGCAGTCCCGGTTATCATACCAATTACTCTGACAGTTGTTAGTTAACTTGTAACGCAATGGGTAAATCTTCTTCACCTCATTGAATTGGTAAGGTTAGTCTCGTGCCCAGCATACGTGCATAAAAGGGTCATACTATTCGCACTGAAAGTTTTATAACACGTCTAGATTTCGACCAAAAGAAGATTTAAAAGCCAGACATAAGGTTCAAAACAAGATGCCAATTTAATTTTTTCTAAACTGAAGGAATGGAATAATTTGAGGACGGAAGAATAGAAGGACACCCTCTCCATGTCCTCTAAGGCAAATTTCTTACGAAAGAGAAACGTGAGCTTCGGTTAATTGGACAAATCCAATCATGTCACCTAATTATAGGAACGAAACAGTTCTTTTACAGTTATAAAATTTTGGGGATGATTTGAAAGAAGAATCCGAAAAGTCAAAGAAAAAAGGAACGATGTTTTGGGGTAACATAATAAGGAAGAAGCTACTAGCCTTTCGGGAACCCACAAGATTGTTATACAGGGTGTGTAAAAACTCGCGTACAAGCTCTCCGTAACTTTATTCCTTGGGCAATAATAAGGCGAAATTCTTATAGCGAAAAAGCCACCAGATGCTTCCTCAACTCGTGCGAAGCTTCAAAAATCAAAATTGGCAACGCGAAAAGGAAGCCGTTTTTACAAAATCCTGTTACTTTATGCATAGATTGAGTAATAACGACAACAATTTAGTATCGTTTATCACTTAAAAGTATGTAGTTACCAAAAAAATACTAGTTTTCGTAAGTTCAATTCACAGAATTCTTCCAAATGTGAAATGTGAATGTCTTCCGGGTTGAAACCGTGTCATGGTTGAGACAGAAGAACTCAACGTTTTGCCCACTTTTTTAAGGGGTTTCTTCAGGAGGAAAAGAGGAGCACTGAAAGAGCACGGTAACTCAACGTGTCAACCACGCCAGAGGCGAAACTCTTTTAGCAAGAGAAAGAAGGGCACGGTAACTCAACTTGTCAACCAAGCCAGAGGCGCAACCCTTCTGAGGAGAAACAGAAAAAGGCAACGAATTTATACGGACTGTGACCGGTCAAGCGTAACGGACGAATACCACGATTGGTGAGAAGTGCAGGGGGCGGAGCCAGTAGGGATTACGGAACTCCATATGTCTGATAGATAATAACCAGTGTCACCATTAAAGTTGTTAGGGGTCTTGATGAGTTAAATGGCCTCACGGATTTTTCTGTTGATTAATAAGGGGCATTGGGGATGATCGAAGATTTTCCGAACAAGATCTTATGGCCAGTGTCGTGATGATGTTCAGCAATAACTGAGTGTGAGAGAGAAGATCAGATTTTAAATAACATTTGCATGATCACAGACACGTGTGTATCCTGAGCGACCAGTTTCTCTAATGTACACTGAACCACAAGAACAGGGGATACTGTAGACGCCTCTTGATGACAAGGGTTGACGCTTATCTTTTACTGAAGGGAGTATTTGTGACACTCTTGGAGGGGGTTTAAAGACGGCTTTGATCTTATGTTTTGTTGAGAATCCTACCTATACGATCAGTAACTTGGAGAATGTACGTCAAGAAGGCAGTAGCCTGGGGTGTACAGATAGTTTGTGGACTTTCAGGGTGTAAGGGGTGTAACTGTTTATCGATCGCTTTTGTAATATTCATTCTTGGCGAGACTGTCTTGGATATGAGCTAACTCGACTTGAAGACTGTCGGGCTGAGACACTGTGATCGCACGATGAACGAGGGAATTGATTACGGAGAGATTTTCTGCCAAGTGATGATGTGAATTGGCGTGAAGATGCCTATCCGTGTGTGTGGGTTTACGCCTCCGGCGTGGTTGAAACGTTGAGTTACCGTGCTCTTTCAGTGCTCCCCTTTCCCCCCTGAAGAAGCCCTTAAAAAAGTGGGCGAAACGTTGAGTTCTTCTGTCTCAACCATGACACGGTTTCAACCCGGAAGACATTCTGTTAACACTGACACCGACCGTGGAAGTCTTCGAATTAACACAATAATTAAGCCAGAACGTGAAGAAAGTTAGTACAGAAAAAAAACGTGAAGGTAGGATCCCTGTACAGATTACTGATAGCAGAGACAACTACAAATAAACCTACGAGAGAAACGAAAAGATATATGGCAGAATAGTTATTGAGAGATTGGTAGACAAGAAGAATAGGTATCAGTACCAAGAAACACTTGGAGAAAATTCAATAGGATTGAGCGTATCACTGAATGGCCACTAGAGGAAAGGTGGGAGAAATTTAGAGATATAACAAGAAGACAAAGAAACATGGCAAAAGCAAAAATTAAAGAAGCAAAACAGATTAGTTGCAGAAAATTCGGAGAGGAATTGAATGGAACATACCTATATAAAAAACAACAGAAGATTTTGGAACAGGATAAGAGCACTAGGAGGAAGAACAAAAAAAAGAATAAAAGGAATTAAAGACAAACACAATCAATTATAGACTAGTATGGCAGAAGTAGTCGAAACGTGGAGAGAGTACTATACGAAAAAATGTCGACAAGAAGAAAAAAATCCAGAAATAAACTAAGATAGTGATGCAAACTAGGAAGAGGAAGAACAGTTGAATAGTTTAGAAATAGAGGAAATAGAGGAAGTTGTAAATTGAATTTAAGTAGGGGAGGTATGCAGTAGGATAATATCGAACCAGAGGTGGATTAAATGGGGGAAAGGACAGTTATATAATGGATATGAGAGATATGTAAGGAAGCATTGAGGAAGAGGAAGATACCAAGGGATTGGAAGATCAATGTTATAGTTCCAATACACAAAAAAGGGGATCAGTCTAGTTGGGTCAATTACAAACCAATATGTTTGTCTCCAGTAGCTTTCAAAAGATATACAAGGATTGTAGAAAATAGGCTAACAGAGGTAATAATTGAAAGAACTATCGAAAACGACAACAATTGTTTTTAACATAGAATCTGAAATTGGCATTTGATACAATCGACAGAGCTGAAATATGGCGATGTCTAGAACTACTGGAAGTACCTAAACCATTGATTGAAATAATTAAGAGTACCGACGAGAGAGTCAGAGGTGTGTAGTTCAAATAAATGGCGAGAGAAAGCAAGGAGATGTCCACTTGTGTCCATAATAATAATAATGGATATACTACTAAAGATCACCAAAGTAAGATCGCAGAAGACAATAGAGACCTAATACCATAAAAGTGGACAGCTTATTATATGCTGACGATATAGTACTAATTGCAGACTCACATGAAAAGATACAGCAGCTTGTCAAACTGTAGATAGATTAAATTGAGAAAATAAAGATAGAAATAAGCATAAACAAGAGCAAATTTATGGTAATAAATGAAAATATGATTGATAGATTTACAGACATAAGATGCAAGGGCAGAAGTTTAGAAACGGTAACCACATATGAGTATTTAGGAAGTGCTATATCGAATGACGGAGAGATTAATACAGAAATAGCAAACAGATTGAACAAAGCAACAAGAATATATTATGCAATTAATAAATCGGTATTGAGAAAAGAGGAAACAGAACAAGAAACTAAGCTGAGGGTATATAATTTGGTGGCAATACCCACTATAATCTATGCTAGTGAATCATGGGCGTTACAGTTAAAACAAAAAAGTAAAGTACCTAAATGCAGTAAAGATGAAATTACTACGGAAAATCGCAGGAAAGATTGGGTGGGATAGAGTGAGGAATGAGGAAAGAAGAGAACAATTAGGACGAAAACCAATTTTAACAAAGCTGGAGGAGAGACAATTAAACTGATAGGGGCATATAACGAGGATGGAGCCAGATAGACTAGTAAAGAAGATTTTAGAATAAGAACAGAAGGTAGAAAAAAAAAGAGGAAGACTCCAGAAAACATGGCACAAAAGAATTGAAGAAATAGGCAACAGAAGAGGCAAAAATCTGTCAGAAATAGAAGCACTAGCAAGGGACAAAGGAGCATGGAAAGAATGGGCGAAGAGGGACTGCACCAACTCCTAATCCGACGTTGAAAGGCATAAGGATGAAGAATAAGAAAGAGAGAACTCAGAAGCGGAGGAAAATGATAAAATGAACGTTAGTACCTAGTCATAATTTTTCTTTTTTTCAATTTGTTACAGATTACAGAGAGGCCCAAAATACCTGCATTCTTCATCTTGTTCTGTAGAATAAACCGTATTTACGTTAGACTTATTAAAACTTTAAAATCTATCATCACTTTTAGTGATAACGAAGTGTGTATAACGAATTTTAAACAAATACTAAATTGTCAAAGCACCAATCTCAATAGAATGTCTTCTAGAAGAAGAAATGAAATGGTGGAAATAGGTTTCAAAACAATTTTTGATCCTTTACGCCGTCAAATAACAAACCTGCTAAATAATTCAAGTTGTTATTGCAAGTATTAAAGACTGGTTAGTTAGAACATTTTAATCGTTATTAATCCTACTGAAACGGGTAGGTCAATTCACATACTATACAATTCACTCACATCGTCAAATAAATTTTATGGTTGCAAGTATAACAATCTAGAATAATCCGTGCTTACAAACTGTGATGTGCTATCCTTGTAACTTCTTTATAGCCCTGAGATTACCTTCCCTCGTTATCCCTCAGATAAAGCTAAGTCAAATCTCTTTCGTCAACTTGGAAAGCTACTAGATCTGTACAGAAGTTAACACTATAAGACACACGAAATAAGCTTGGTGCTTTTGTGAATTAAACATCTTCATAATTATTGTCTTTTTATTTTGATTCTTTACACGGTTGCTTTTCTTCGAGACACGTGTAGTACATATTTGAAGCTAACAATTCGTATGTCGCAAAATATAAAATGATGTACTTTCCTTGTCGCTTTGTAATATAATTTATAAAAAGATGAAAAGTTAGCATTGTTAGTAATAAGTAGAGATTGATTTATTGGAACACAATTCAAGCAGCATTCTTCATTTTGCACATTCATCACTCGGTTGCCGTTTTTATTGTGAATATTTCCTTAAGTTCGTGCATTTATTTAATAACAAACGAAATTGGAGAAAATGGGAATGTTTTTAAAACTGCCTCAAGTTCAAGCATGTTGCAATTGAAAAATAGTTCTCAAAGGTAGCTAATAAGCATTGTACACCATACTTTTAAAATAAGGTTCTTCTCAGATAATTATTTCGACGGCATGGGGATTTAAAAAGGTAAAAAGGAACAAACGACTCAAATATTGTTGCAAAAGAAGGTTAGTTGTCAGCGTAAAACAACATCCACTAATAAATTATTCGCGGCTAATTGGTATTAATTAGTATTTGCTTAGTGTTTAGTACCGGCATCGTTGGAATGAGAAACACGCGTTTTCAGAAATTAACCGAAACATATGTGATGGAACTGCGTTCAGCAGCTGTAATCTTATTTATAGACTGAAAACTGTCAGAGTGAAGTGCACCAAAGCTAATAGCTAATGCATATAGCGCCTAATTATAACACTAACACCAGATATCTTTTTTAAGAATTCTTATGCAAACACTTCTAGCTTCTTTCTTCGCTTAAACGACTTGTTTTTATTTACATACTTCGGAATACTGCCACTTATTAAACTCAGATAAACATATAAAGCTATTCCCGCACGGTCCTACGTGTAACTAGTACCTACTTCATTACGTTCGCATAAATCCCGAATATTTAAATTCATACGCAAGAACTAACCTGGAATTTCTTTATTGCTAGATATTCGCAATATAAAACGGTAACTGCGCGAGAGTAATAAACTGCATATTACTGACGTACCATTCTGTGTTTGTATCATTTTTACCCTTTTGTTTAGTTGAAATTAAAGCTCCAGACGTATGAACTTCCGCTGCAGGACGAATTATTAATATTGTTAGACAGTACTGCATAGACTTCGATTACAAGAGATCTCTAACAGGATACTGAAAACTCCACTGAAAAGTTGAAAGCTCGGTAGCTGATTTATTCAATGTGGGTTGATTTAATTCAAACACTTTTACCCATCACCATAATACCAATGTGTAAAGGGTTTAAAGGTGCTCAAAAAGAATGATTAATTTAAATGACCACAAGGATCTGTTCTTGGTCCTCTGTTGTCTTACAACGTATGCGGGCTATTATTTGAATACTAATAATTTACAGAATACACTAATCATAAACAATGATTTAACGAGTTTCATCGTCAAATCCTGGCTACAAAGGAAAGAATTTATTCTATAGTTAAATTTTATATTAACATCCTCAACCGAATACTCACTAAATTCGTTTAAGTATAAACAAGTTAATTCATTATTAAAAATGTTAGCCCGAATTTCCTGCAAATTTACTGCCGACGACTTTTTTAACTGAAAGGGCCTTAAACAAACCATATAAAATTTATACACTGTCTTTGACCGTAGGCACTTGTTGTGAGAAAACAAATCGCGCTCGAAAGCTGGAACTAAATTAGCAATTTTGGTAAGACTAACTGTGGAGCTTATTTATTTCTGATTCAAAAAACAAGGTGGAGTTTATTTAGAAAACTGTTGTTTATAAAACGTGTCAAGGATGGACTAAGCGCTGCTTAATTAGTGTGGCAAATTTTGTTACTGCGAATTTAGACATATTTACGCTGAAATCCAAGATGTTTCCCTGAACAAAAAAACAATCAGGTTTTTGGCATTTTTCGCTTTTAACTAGTCAGAAGCGTATATTAGTAAGCTTGCTTATGGACATTTTAGGAAGACAAACTAAAGCTCGTTTAGTTAGAAACTTCTTTTGTGGTTGGTAAACCTTTGTACAGTTATAAATTGCACTTCGTCCTTGGTCAAACACCGTCAGGTTGGGTCAAAAACAGAATACTGAATAACAAATGCGCAAAGCTCCACCTTCTTCAGTTAGCTGCTTATTCTTATCGATACGTTTCCCAGAAAATTTAATATAACAAGCTTTCATTCGAAAAGCAGCTTTGAAATGTACAAATGTAGTATCATGGACGACATTTCAAATCAGATTTTAATGGTCTTCCATTAAGAAAACCGGAAATAGTGATAATTACAGTATTCTACGAAAATTAAGATCAATAAATTTCTATGAAGGATTAATTGGCAAAAGCAAAACTTAACCTAAGTCAGTAAACCTCTTTCTAAGGAACACACCGAATAAATTCTCCGCGAAAAGTGTTCCAGTGCCAAAACCTAAAAAACATCCAGTGTAGAGGATAAGAGGACCAATATTTTTTTCGTGAAAAATTCGCTAAATTTTCAGTTCATTTAAGCCTTCCTCTTAATTTGGGCATTCGTGTGGTCCTTTCAGTTCTTTGAATTGCTTGACTTACGCTTTCCCTATGTAGTACAACAAACAGGTTCAGCTGATTATCTTTCTGACAATGCTTCAGTGATATATCATACAATTTCTCATTTTCAAACCACTCTTGTCTTTTGTCGAAGCTTTTCTTCCATTTTTAATATTTTTACACCGACCTTAACTCCTTAATCTGCGCTATTGCTGCCAGGTTCCAGTTCCTGGAGAAACGGTTCATCAAAAACCTTTAGCTTACACTTTCAGCTCGAAGAGTACCCAAATTCAGTTAGTCATGTATTCGTTCTTTCGAAACTACGATTGTTTTCATAATTTTATTATAAACTTTTATTCGATTACGGTTTTGAAACGCCATTTTTGAACACATTGTTTATTTAAGAACTGTATTAATCCTCCGATTTTTATATGTTGCTTTATTAAATTCATTTCAGATATCCACTGTTGTCCTTTTCGTCATTTCGCTGTTATTGTCATCGATTCAATGTACTTTGCCTTTAGGTGATGCCGAAAATTACTTTTTCCTTCTCTAAGGTGCTTTGTTATAAGAAGTTATGTCTTTATGTAGCGGAAAAAGGAGCAAAAATCAGATGGGCCTAAATAGCAATTTATAGGCTGCTATTTGGGACAATTGTATTAAAAAGAAATGATGATGTCGCAGTTCGTTCAATAATACGAAAAGCTTTGTTTGAAGAAACATCAATATTGCTTTTAGTTACAAGTAGATATTTATTATTTTTGGACTTTATTGTTATTTTGTTGAAATTATTATCTCTCATTTGGAATCCTCTGTGGCGTAGTTTTAAAATTAAACACAAAGTTTCGGTTTTTTGTTCGAAACGTAGGTTTCTTTTAGTGAAGGATTTAAATTTGTCGCATTTTATAAGTTGGGTCTAAAATAAGAATTTAATAGGCTATTTAATGACCTACGGGTTGTCATGGCGGTTTCTGTCGTAAAACATCAATTTGTATCGGGAACTCACAGGGTGGACTAGAAAAGTATCACCTGTGATCCGAAAAGTGAAGACTTAAGTATAAAAATGTGCGAGTTGTATTATTTAACGTTTGCCCCATATTAGGTCCGGGTAGACAATTAGTAAAACCATGAACCCCCGCTCCGGAGGCTAAATGAAACAGCTGCGGCTGTAACTCATCATGTGCCCCTCTGTCTTCGCCGCCCCCATAATTCCAGAGTCAACACAACCGACGCTGTAAATGCCTATCATCCTATTTACAGTGATTGCGCGATTCGAGCTATTAAGCAAAAAGCTTCATCATTAATAAACCTAAAACGCTCTCATTAGGGACTGTTTTATTTCTGTCGTAATATAAACTGGAGTAATTGCTTTAAACTGTACGATAAATACATCGTTTTCTCTCCTACAGCGAACTATTAAACTACTACTACGTTAACCGATAAGTATCGTAACGTTTACTTGTTTAGTGTCGCACCTATACTTTAACGTATTTTTACTTCGACACGTTATTCGAATCAGCTTTTAATTTGGTATTTCATTACGTTCACGACGTAATATAAAATAAAACACCAACAGAGCAAAACGTTTTGAAAATAAGCTTTCGTCAAACTGAAATTGCTTTTAATGGGATTTTTCGACAAAATCAATTTATGGCTTAAATAACACCTGATGAGTTTTTGCGATACGTGTTTGACACCAAATTTTACCAAATCGATAAATAAGCGCAGTGTATTTCAGGGAGCCTGAAAAAGATCTGACACCTGAGGAACTCTATTTTGTACAGAGAATAAATTAAACGCTTTAATTCCGGGCTTATTACATTTTATTTCGAAAAATCAATAAGCGAGTACAGTGCCGGTTTAGGGGAATAAGTGGGGGAGAAATCGCCTAAGGGCTACATAGGGTTAAAACGGAAAATTATAAGCTGAAATATAGTAAAGCAACAAACATAAAATGTAAATTTTACGTAACTGCTACCGATAATATCACGTTGTTAAGGGCCGCCTTTATGCATTTTTAATCAATTTAAACTTTTTGGCGAGTTTGCAAAATTGGAAGATTTAAGATCAGCCTTTTTATCTTCTGATAAATGTAAACGTTTCCTCTGGGAACAATTGTATTAAGGAAATTAGTAAGGAAAATAACTAAAAGTTAATTTTGTCAGAAGATACAGATTACAAAATGGCCAAGGAATTACTTTCAGTAAGAAACTGACAGAAGACAAATAAAGACACTAGGTACATAAAGGAAGCATTCAGCAAGGGCGGTTTCGGTAAAGGCCAGAAATATGCTAAATAGTTTTTCTGAAGAGAAGACACTTTCTTCCTACTTGCGTTCTTTCCTTTTTCCCTAATTTTATCAACCCTACTGTGACCTATTAGTACGTAGAAATTAAGGTACTTCCAATTTTTGTTTGGATCCAGTTAACCATTCAAATATTTTGGGGCAATTATAAACAAACACTGTGATTAAAGTAAGATTTATAACATTCTTACTTACTAGATTTTGCTATCTTACAATGCAACAAAAATGTTTTAAGCTTTAGTCTAAAGCAAGAATTTCCTCCCTTTGTATTTTATTATTAATATAGGGTGACTGCCTTATTTTCCCTTATAAACAAAATTAAATTAAAACCTGACGGCGTTGATAGGCTTGTTAGCTTATTATTACCTGAAGGAGAAGTTAATAGCGATTTTATTATTTAAAGGGTTAGGAAAATTATTCCTAATTAGGCTTTCACTGTCAGAAAATGTTTGGGGCAATTTCCTTCGCGCATTTGAAATGAGCTTCTAACATCTTTATTTTGCATTTTTCTATTTCGATAAAAAAATCTTACAGATAAATGAGATAAACTAAATTCTTAGAATATAGTACAATAAACCCAATGAACTCCAATTTGTTTTTAGCGATTAATTTCTACATACTTTTCCAACCAATCTGGATTTTTTACAGATCATTGTTGCTTTTTGCATTTCTGATTATTTTATGCATATTAGAACTATTCGTACCTTAAGAAATTTTTAATGAAAATGAAGTTTATTCTTTTGTCAAATGGAATAAATGAAAAACAAACCGACCTACCTGAGTTTCAGTCACGTTAAGAAGTTTAGCCATTTCAGATCTTTCGCTGCTACTAAGGTACTTCTTCATTTCGAACTGCTTTTCCAATTCGAAAATTTGTCTCCCTGTAAACGTAGTCCTAGCTTTCTTCTTCTTTTTGGCATCCCCATCTTCTGCTATGGAATTCGTGGGGTGAGAGGTTGTGATTGTTTTTCCTTCCATTTCCCGAGCTTTCTTTCTTTTCCTTACGGATTCTGTAAAGTAAAACAAAGTTTTCCATACATCAAAATGAGCAAATACTTTCGATAACTTTTGTAATAATAACGTTACAAACCAAGAAGAAATTTTCAATTTTACTTGGAATTCCAGAAAGTAAGAAACTTTGGTTTCTAACAAACAAGTTAACGCCTCCGTAAAATAACTTCTATTTAACCTTTAGCCCTTATTGCCGGCACGTGGCATTTACCTGTAAATCTGTAATATGCCTGAATAATTTGATCGTTCTTTAAGCCCGCTGTCCAGAGAAAGCGGTTCGCTTCAGCATTGTAACGGACATTTTCGAAGAAGGAAAAGAAGTTCCTTCGAACCGAACTTCGAATAGGTTTTAAATTCTTAATTACTGAAGAATAAAAATAGAAAGTATGTCTCAAATTGATAAATTCTAGAAAGTGATTTTATTGCCTGTGCGTCCTTTAAAAGCGGGCTATATATTTTCTTTTTAATCCTTATGTTGCGAATTGAATCTGGTATGTATTTTAGAAACGAAACTATAAATCTAAATTATCCTAACACACACGCAGATCGTCTATTTTAGCCGGGAGACTACAGGAATCTTAAAAACGGTACGAGACAAATGGCACACAGTAAACTAAACAAATTTCTGCAGTTGGAAAAGTTTTAAAGTAATCTCGTTTGTAAGCCATAATTACTTAAGAAAATAAATGAGGCAGAAGAACATAAACCGTTTCGTTAGAGAAAGCCATGATCGCCTTTGCACTTCTCCTCCGATGTTTACGTTGGCCTTTTTGAAGAAAAGCTAGAGTCGAGGTATTACAAGTCAAGGAAGTAAATTCTCTTGTTTGATTTAACAAGTCAAAAAAGACGAATAGGATGAAGAAATCGAGCCAATCATTTTTACAAAATCGAGTAATGAACACAAAAAGCAGCCACAGAAAACTGCTTTCTACAAAATAAGCTGTCTCAAAACTTAACTACATTTACATGTTTCGATGTTCGATATAAATGTAGTAAAAATATTCAAAGGTAGTAAATATCAATAGAACATCACAGAATTACGACATTTCAGAAATATTAAATGAAAACGTAATGAACACGTTTCACGAGTTTCGCTTACAACATCACATAATGAGACTTCAAACGATCTAGATGAAGTAACGAACGTTTCATCACAAAATTTTGAAATTAAATCTAATTTAAGTCCACCCTCTCTCAGAAAAGTTACACCTGGAGATTTAAAAATACACCGAAATTCTACAACAAACTCCTAAGTTTGGAAAAATGCCCATCCGCTTCACTGACATTCTAACACTCTTTGAATATAAGAACATCGAACTTCTGGGAAAAAAATTCACAATGAATTTGCAGTGAGAATGAAAGACTTCTGACCTTTACCAAATGCTATTGTCAGGGATACGAAAAGTTTTCGAGTTAATATGTCCTACAAAAGTTAAATATTCAAACAACTTAGTATATTTGATAAAAAATTGCAAGTAAACAGTTTATAACTAGAAAAACTCTGTTAGTTGACCAGGATTAAAGAATCATCAAAATATTCAGCTGTAGTTAAAAGTATAGCCGTAGGATTTTTGGGGATAAAGCCCACGATTCCCTTTTCCTGATTTGTAAAACACCACCGCATTTAAACAACATCATTTCTGGGTTTTTAGGACTATTTGCCAAAGCAAAGTCCTTTGAACCTAAAATATCAACCTCGTTATCTCTATCACTAAAATCTGTGCTACCTTTAGAGATTTGTCTGTTATTAGTTACCTAAACTCAACTTTAAGTATACTGGCAAACAGAAGCAACGTGGTCTTTTTTGATAAATTTGTGAATCCCAGGGTTTGTAAGGTAGTCTATTATTTTTGGATTGATTCAAAACGCAAGCATCAAATTACTGATTGTTTCAACAACGTGATGTGATCTTTTAACTATTTCTATCCCCTTATCTACAAGTTATGTAACAATTTGGACGATCCTAGCTAACTCAATCGGAATTAAAACTTACGTAACCCACTGTACTTACTAACTAGTGCCATGCCGAATCCTTCTTAATTATTTTACAAATTTAAAGTCCTCAAAAAAATGACAATAAAACTCTAATCCAGCTGCAGTTCAAAAGAACAAACCTTTATCTATTTCTTTCATTTTCGATTGTTAAAAGGTTTTTAACTTTTAAACGAATTTTTGAAGGTAATGAATGAAACGTTATTTGTTTCCTCATCCGTTTCTGCTATTTATATCAAAAAATCTTATAATCCGAAATACCTTTCTATAAATTGCGATCCTTAACCTTTACGTTTCTTTGATGTAGCAAAAATCCAAATAAATTTGAGTTCCTGGGCTACACGTGTAATACTTTGCCTAGCTGAAAAATTGCGCAATTGTTAAAAAAAGAAACAGCGAGACTTAGCAAATAAATATTGCTTTATTTCGGTATCAGCCAAAATAAATTCGATTGAAAGTA
The DNA here is from genome assembly GCA_963082815.1 of Melanotus villosus. Lineage (NCBI taxonomy): Eukaryota > Metazoa > Arthropoda > Insecta > Coleoptera > Elateridae > Melanotus > Melanotus villosus. The sequence goes on from OY720427.1 coordinate 20,836,212, forward strand.
CTTAAAATCGCAAATGCACATAAAAATGAATACAATTTGTATAGTCACACGTTATGTTAGGAAAAGCACAAAATTTGATTAATAAAACGAGTTTATTAATCAAAAGTGTAGGTGGACCCTGTGGAGATCCCTGAGGATTGAGGAACACCAATCTATCATTGTATTTAAACAAAAAAATCGCAAATTACAGTAAACACAGAATGTTTCCAGTTTTGATTATTGCAACAATGTGCTGTATTGCTTACTTACAATTAGTGAGTATAAACTCCTAATGGTTGCAAGGTTGATTTGTATCACCTTATTGTAGTTTACAGTGTTATCTTGTTAGAGAAGCATACCACATGCATGCAAATAAATGCTGGTGGACCAAGTGGCGGACAAAGGTCAAAAAATTTAGTAAATCGCACAACAGCTGTTTTAGATAACGCATTTACCAAATAATTGCTGTTTAAGGACCACACTTAGATAAATATTGGTAATGAGACATTTAACAAAAGTCAATTACCAATCAGTTCCAAAAGTTTATAACTATTAAGAGCCAAATCGGAAAAGTTTGTTAACAATTTTCCGCGGTCCTTTGAAGATTACCAAGCAAATTTTTTATGTAGAAGACCCGTTTTAACTTCAAAGAAAATACGAACTACTTAATAATAACAGCAATAAGAGAAATTATCTAAGAGATGACTACCAACAATCAAACGAAAAAAGTAAAGGAAACAGCACCAGTAATTGAAAACAAAGATTCAGTCGATGCTTGGGAATACCTGTTTGTCTCAAAACACAATTTTATCTTCAATGCTTAGAGCTAAATTTTTGAGTTAAGCGATTAAAATAACGTTGCAGACCTAAACGAATAACGGACAATTACTGACAGTTTTATTTTTCCTATAACTTGCTTCGAATTCCATACAATCTGCTCTTATTAAGAATTTCTAGAATCTCGTGCTTTCAAGGTAAAAAAAAGCATTGGAGATTAATAAATTGAAGTAGTTTTAGTCGGCTCGCTCTGGGGCCTTCTACGTTAAAAAATATTTTGTTTGCGGAAATATAACAATACTTGAAATTGTTCGTTTATTTTATTAGGTATTAAGTATAGTTATTTCATCGGATAATCATTATTATTAATTAAGCAACTCAAAATTCAGGCTGAAAAGTCAATGTTCAATAATCTCATAAACTGATTTTCGTAAATAAAGGAATTCGGAAACAAGCGGATAATGCAAACAGTGTATAAAGTTCCTCGAATGGAAGTCGAATCGCGAACCACAATGTTTGTAAATTTCCAATATTATGCTATTTACCCGCCCTTTTCCATTTTATCTTTTTCTCCTCCTTATTCCGCTTTTACTGGCAAAATTCGACTTTTATTCCCAAAAACGCCTCTTAATAAAACCGATTATTATTAATTAACCAACAGCGAACATTTATAGCAAATTCTGTAATCCCTAACTTAGATAATTAGCTACCAACTACAAACACTACGCCATCCACCGTAACTCGATTTAATAGAGCTAGTAAATTAGGGAAAATGTAGAACGGGGGAGCGCGATTACAATTTAAACTCGGTTTAGTTTTGTAATTTTAATAATTATTACGATATTTCAACGAATCCAGACGTTTATATATTTCCGGCAGGCATGAAATACAAGCGCTTTAAATGGGGTTATTTTAACTTCTAACTTTTCAGTTTTGCTGCAGTTACGTCGCATGTCCATTTATTTTGTCAAGCGACTTAACTTGCGGCAACCTTCCGGCGTAGTAATTTGCTGTTTACGTTTTTATTTAAATTCCTTTTCAACTCGTTTCGAGTATTTTAAGAAGTTTTTTGACCATTTTGCTAAGTTCAGTATTTACTTGGTCAAAAACTTTATGCCCGTCAAGAAAATCGGATAAATTTCAATCGGCTTTTAACTTTTCCTGGAATTAATAATAATCGACGTAAATATGTCTCTTTACGATATTGAGAACCGGTAATTGGAGTTAATTGGTGGTAGGGCACGCAAACGTTTATTGGGGGCTTTATTGGGTTGCCAAGTGATACGAAATCAGGTACCTATAAATAATTAGCAAACTGTTTCCTAAACCAATTAAAATAATGCGGATGTTAAACGAATAACATCAAAACAGGACGATGTGGGTTTGTGGTAGCATCGGTATCTCTCTTAACACGTGAGGATAAGTCGCATGAGTCACTTAAAACAAATACTGAGTTAAAATACGTATTTACCTACCTTTGCTGCTAGCTTTTGGTCTCACTTTATCACTACGAATCGATAAGTTTAACGGTTCATTTAGTTCTTGTACAATGTTAAGTTTTGGCACAGGGTCTGTCGCGAGACTAACACTAACAACCGGCATCTTCAGCTTGCTGAATAACATCCCTTCGACGTCGTTACACTTGGCGGGTTTACTCTGGATTCCCAATATATTTTCTATGAAATGAGGAGTGGGTCTCGCGGTCAATTTTCTATACACGTGCTCGTGCCAAGATAAAGTCCTGCTATCACAATATCCATTATTAATTACACTGTTGTTGGAATCCGGCTCGGATACGGAAGAAGGAGAACGTGTTGTTTCTTGTACGCAATTATTTGGAAGAATTTCGAAGACAGTATCGTAGGTTTGCTGTACCGAATTTTCGGATGACATCTCTGAAGACGCACCATCAGATACGATCAACGTTACACGCGCTGAAGTGCGTCGCTAATAAACAACGCGCCAATTAGTAGCTTCATTGTTTACAGACTGAATAGTCGCGTGCCTCTTGGTTCTGCGCTTCGAAGTAGCGCATCCGACTAAATTCGAACGGATACGAAACCTGAAAACTGAAAGCTCGAGATTGCGCTCTCCTCCTGCGGTACAGCGCCACCGTCGCGACGCTCTCACAATTTCCTGTACTACCCTTAGAAACTGTGATTACCCTCTCCCAATACTATCAAGAGAAATTATTAGGGATGAATGGTCTTCTAACTGAGATAAATCTTATTTGTGCGACGTACATACTTCGGTACTTTCAACGACTTTTCGAGTAATTCATTCCGCCGTTAATTATTTCCTTCGCAATTTAGGATGTTTGAAAAGGAAAAATTAAGTTTTTTCATTTCTCGACCTACTGTTGAATGTAAATCAAAAGCGTTTCAAAACCGTAAAAAGTAAATAGCGAAGAATCCTCGATATAGACACCCATATTCCTTTACACAAATTAATTCGCTAAAACGTTCTCTTTTTTATAAAGTTATTTCTTCTACATGCTACAAAATTAATTTGCACTTAAAAACCGAACTTTTTATCCTATCACTTTGCTTACAAATTTGTTAAATTTTGATACAGCAGGCCTTAATGTTCATTTAGTCCCTGAAAATCGCCAATCGTTCGGAACAAAGTAAATTTTAGAAAAAAGTACATGTGCCTTATATATTAAGCGTATTTTACTTACACCTTTGTTAAATTTTGAAAGCAAGCATTAATTTTCATTCAGACGCTGAACCTTTTTTAAGATAGCAAAAGAAACATTCATTTAGGAGCTACATTAAAATCAAGGGCGGATTATTGTTTCCCATCCCAATTTCACCAATTTTCCTAAGAATATTTCGAAAACCTTCGGAATTACAGAAGAAGATTAAAATTAAAATTTTTAGGTTGACACCCTGTATCTCTTTTAATATTAAATATTAAAGTAGGTAATACATACTAGGTAAATCGTAATATTTTGACCTTACTGTTGCGCTACTATATCCCATTACTAAGGAACTAACCAGTGGCGTACCCACGGGGGGATAAAGGGTATACAGGGTGCCCATAATCTATCTCATTACATGGGTAACTTTCTTAATATAAAAGATAGAGGATCCGTTAAATGGGGAAAGTCGGGCAGAATTATAAGCAAAATCTCATGCCATTTTCAAATTTGACATATGCCATCAACTTTTTTTATTATTTCGAGAAAACTGAAAAAGGTCGTTTTCTTCAATGTTATATCATTCAACGACCATTTACCTTAGAGCTGAAGTAAAGGTGTCTTGTTGCAGATATTTTTGCGTAGAATTCGATAAAGTTACGCAAAATGTCATGGCCCTCTTGGTTTTCGAGATACAACATAAACTTGCATTTTTTTAAATAGCAATCATAGTTGGCTGTGATCCCATTAAATAGCTTTTGTTTTTCTGATTTCATTGATATAAGGTTCGATATACTTTACTCTCATATTTTCTCTTTAAATGCTAAAAGAAGTTTATTGGTACAATTAAGCAGCAAAATAATACACAGGTAGGCTTTGGAAACAGAAGCTTCAAACAAAAAACCCCGTTGTCAAACAAATTGATTTACTTAAGTTGCGTTACTGATTTATTTTATGAAGACAAATTTGTTAAAATAAGCAATGTGTACAAATGAAGAGAAAAACGACATGCTTTTTTGTTACGACGCTAGGAACAGAAACAGTAATAAAGCTAGTGAAATGTAATTGCAAAGATATATGGAAAGAAGACAACCAGATAAAAGGCTTTTTTCCAAATTAGAAAACAATTTAAAACAATATGGGTCATTTATGAAACCGAATGATGAAAAGCAAAAGTTTAAACAAGAAGACGAGAAAGAGTTTTGGTATATGTAAATTACAAACCAACAACATCTACCCGTGAAATGAAATTGCAAGTGAGTGTGCTATTTCTGCAGAAAAAGCTCTTTTAATTTTAAAACAAAATCAGTTCAAGCCATTTAAATCTCATATTGGAAATATGTACCTTGTATGCTGGCGACTCAGAAAGAAGATTGCATTATGCTGGATGGTTTTTACGAGAAACCGGCAACAACCCAAATTTTTCACGCGGTATTTCATTTACTGACGAGGCAAAATTTACCAACAACGGCATATTTAATAGGCACAATCACATCTATTGGTCTGAAAATAATCCCCATCTTACTGTCGAGAGGCGAGATCAGCTTTACATTAGTTATAAGAAGAATTCGACCTGACAGTTTGGAAAGAGTGCATAGAGAGATGGTTAGAAGATGTCAAATGTGCATACAGGTTAACGGGGCCATTTTGAACATTTAATATGAAATTGAAATTTTTGTACATAATGGAGATTTAATTTATAAGCTGTTTTTGTAATAATGCACTTAAAACCATTAATAAGTACATATTATTATCAATAAAAATTTTATTTTCAAATTTAATCAACTTGTTTGATTGGCAACCAGGGTTTTTGTTTGAAGCATCTGTTTCCAAAGCCTACCTGTGTATTATTTTCCTGCTTAATTGTACCAATAAACTTCTTTTAGCATTTAAAAAGAAAATAAAACAGTAAAGTAAATCGAACCTTATATCAATGAAATCAGAAAAACAAAAGCTATTTAATGAGATCACAGCCAACTATGATTTCCATTTAAAAAAAAGCAAGTTGATGTTATATCTCGAAAACCAAGCGGGCCATGACATTTTGCGTAACTTTATCGAATTCTACGCAAAAATATCTACAAGAAGCCACTTTTACTTCAGTTCTAAGGTAAATGGCCGTGGAACAGTACAACATTGAAAAAAACGACCGTTTTCAGTTTTTTCAAAAAATTTAAAAAAGCTGATGACATACGTCAAATATGAAAATGGCATAAGATTCTGCTTGTAATTCTGCCCAACTTTCCCCATTTAACCGATCCTCTATCTTTTCTATTAAGAAAGTTACCCATGTAATGAGATAGATTATGGGCACCCTGTATATCCCCCCGACGCCCTATGATCACTGTCACAAAAGCGTAAATTATATTTCCTAACAAAAAAATGAAATACATATACAATATATTGACACACTTGCTGGCCTCGTAATATTTCACCCGACACTTCAGCCCTGCAGCTAATATGTAATATATGACCTTGCCATTGGCCAGTTCGGGCTAGCAATGATGAAAATACATCGTGAACAGGCAGTATCTTGATATGACGTTTTAGATGATTTGTCAAAAAAACCTAGACGTATTGACCTCATACTTGAAGCCTTTTGTAACTTGTAAGGGTCCTATATTTTTAACGCAATAGAATGTTAAAACATCTGTTATTTTTTTCATTTTAGACATCTAACACGATTTTTTTTGTTAAGATAATAATTTATTAATAATTTTATCTTCTTCTTCTTCTTCTTCTTCTTCTGCTTTGTCTACTTCTGTATAAGCTAGTGCCTGTTGTTCCCTCTTTGCGTTCACGGTGGATCTTGAGACGTCGAGGTCCAATTGTCCATCCATCGCTTTGGAGGTCTTCCTGGTGGTCTTCTGGATCTCGGCTTGCCGTCCCTCGCTATCTTGGCTAGTCTATTGTTCTCCATCCTCGATACATGAGCGTTTCACTCCCATCTTCTCTGTTGGGTCCACCTGACAACGTCCGGCATGTTACATATCTGTTGGATCTGGGTATTAGGGATCCTATCCCACAGTGTGTGTCCCGCAATGGTTCGGAGGGTGCGCATTTCCGTGCTCCGGAGGATTTGCTTCGTTTTACTAGTATCTGCGCGCGATTCGGCCTCATATGTTAGAATAGGGGGCACGGGGCACGGAGGTTTTATAGATCTTTGTTTTAATTTGTTAAATACATCTGCTGATAAAAAAACTAGTTTGTGTTAAACGAAAGAAAATTGGAAATAAATTTCGTTCAAATGAACACCTCTGTATCCCCCCCATGAATGTTGTCTGTGTATGCCACTGGAGCTAACTACCCTGTATATTACGTGAATTTTACTTACAACTTTATCAGATTTTGCTAAAGAAATAATGTTCATTTAAACCCTGAAAACTCCAAGCTTAAACACATCGTCTATGATTCAGAGTAAAATAAATTTGAGAACAAAGTGCATTATGACATACATGGGGTAAACGAAAACATGCTCACCTCTTTTTTCTTATTATTTTTTGAGGAAGAAAAATGACGGAACTCGATACTTTGCTGCGGCCACTTAGGCGCGGCCGCATAGATGCGACCGTTTAGACACAGATCCACTTATAGACGCAGGGACAAAGGGCGCCGAGAAATTAGAACGCGCAACAGTAGGGTGCAAAGACAAGAAGGGGCATGTAGTTGTCTTGTTTTAACAAATAATTACTATTTAGATACGGTATATATTCTGAAATATAATTATCCATACTTTACGATATAACACCAGTAAATTTATTTAAATAAAAGGCCTCGGTATAATATAGGGCAGGCATGGGCAATCTTTCCTAGTTCTGGGGCCAAATTATCATTCTGTCTCCGAGCCAAGGGCCGGAACAAATTATTGAATAAAATAAATTAATAAATATTAAATGAATTAAAACAAGTTGCTACTTCCTATTTCATTTATTTATAATAACAACAGATCAATAAAAAAAACCAATTAGGGTAGACTGTGAAATTGAATTATTTTGAATTGGTACTTTAGCCACATCCACAGAATGACATTTCTGACATGAATTTAAGGTTATAAACTTTGTTTACAATAAAAATGTCAAATTACAAACGTCATTCTGTGGATGTGGCTAAAGTACCAATTCAAAATAATTCAATTTCACAGCCTACCCTAATTGGTTTTTTTATTGATCTGTTGTTATAATGCTCTGGTATAAAGCTCTACGTTAGCAGGTGCCTTAAATGCTATGCTAAAGCCCTGAGTATTGGTGTCATAAAATTGCTACGACCTATTTCGCGTTTGAGATGGATCAGGGCCGTAGTAGCGGGCCGGATCCGGCCCGCGAGCCGGGGGTTGCCCATATGTGATTTAGGGATACCCTGTATGATATAGGATTTAAAACTAGAAATTTAGGATGAAATGGTTAATATCTTGAAAGTGTTTATTATGCGAATTTAAATTTTACAGAATTCTTTAAGCCTTCATTATTATTACGTAAGAACTTTGGACATTAACAGTTAGTTATAGAATATTCAGAATGGTTTTCACATCAGTTTCGTTTATGTATTATATATCATTTTTAGAGTTGTAATGAAGCTGCAATCATCTTTACTAAATATCGAACAAATTTAGCTATGTTTGCAAAACGAGTTAAGCATAGTATTATTATAGTGAATGTAAGAAAGCGACGAAGCTATTCAAAAGACGCTAAACTCGTGGTAGATAGTCCTGCCCTTCAAAAAGAGATAGTGTGACCTCAGGAGGCTTAGATTGATAAAAAACTATACAAGGGGCCTATTCCCAAACAGAAAAAGGAACATGCCATTTAATAATAAATTGTTTACACTACCCAACTTTACGTTCCTTTAAAAAGCCATTTTTCAAAATAAATTTCAGGTAAAATTGTTTTACATTACATTAATCGGTTTTATAGTGTCTTTGTCTATCATAGGAGTTTTCCTCTTAGAGGTTTCTTTCGCTTATGGCTTTCCTTATAATACTTCCCCAATTTGTTCTGGGTATTCCTCTCTTTCTTCCTCCGAGGGGGGTCCATTCCAAGCATATTCTTGATTCTTGGCAACCTATTTACGTGCATTCTTTTTACGTGGCCGTACCATACTAATTGTTTCTTTTACATTTTGATTAATAGTCATTTCCTATGCCGCGAGTCTTTTTCTATCTGCTTCATTGATTCGCCATGTTTCCGCTCTGTATAGGGCAATACTTTTAATAATTATACTGTAGATGTTATATTTTCTTCATTTAGTCATTTCCTTGCTCCACCATATTCCATTCAGTCTTTTTATCGCCTTTCTTGCTTGTCCAATTCTTTTGCTAAGCTCTTGCTCTCTTGCTCATCTGGTCGCATGTTATAACGATCTAACGTTGGTGTGTAAGGTGTGAGAATAGTGTGGAACTGAAAACGGAATATAGAAGAAAATAAGCAGTATAGAAAGCAGAAATAAGGCAGGGTAGAATTAAAGAAACAAGAAGTGCAGGTAGAAGTAAAAGATTTTGTATGAAACGCTTAACTGAAGCAAGAAACTGGAAAATAAAATTAGTGATTAGGAAGGGCAAAACTTATACAAAATAGGAACAAATTCTATAATACACACCTTAAATTCAAGATTTCAAGAACGTAAAAATGCCGTTGCTCACGGATGTAGAAGTAAATGAGTTAAAAGAAAAGTTGTTGGAGTACGGTATTGAAACAAAAGGTCTAAATAAAGCCATGCTCATAGAATTATTGGCTTTAATAAAAAATAGTGTAGTTTTTAATAACATCAGATCTACAAAAGGCTCCTCCCAGTGTTGTGACAGGTACTTCTTTTTTGGTATCTAGGTAAAGGTACAGGTGCACAGAGAAAAAATTACCTAGTTACAGGTACAGGTATACTTTTATCAAAATACCTAGGTAAAGATACAGTTACCATCAAAATGTACCTAACTATTTCAGGTACAGGTTAGGTACAACATTTAAATTAAAAAAACTACCACTTTTTAAATAAAATAAAAATTAACGCTTTTTCTTAAACATACAAAAAAAAATCAGAACATAATTTCTATTATTTATTTTTCTTTAACAATAGAGTTTCAAAAGCCTCATCAGAAAGCCTAGTTCGTTTGGGAATTCAAATTTGTCCTCCTGTACGAAACAGTATTTCAACAGGAGCTGATGAGGGTATAATAATTATTGTATTATACATTTTAAAAATTCTTAAAATGTTTTCATAATTAAATAAAAATTTTAGATTTACATTTTATCTTCAAAATACTTTAAACACTCTATTTTGATAATATTAATGGGTGTCCTCGCTCTCTTTCTCTTCAAAATATCCAGATGGCGCCAATAAATTTCGAAATACAATGAACATATTGATGGCCATTCTCTTTATATCCACCGTCGCCTGCGTTGATTAAAAACTGAGTTTATAAAGCCTGCCGAATAGCAAAAATGGCCATTATGCAAATTTTTGCCACTGCTTGCTTGTGGCGCTAGTTATCCATCGCTGACAGCTGTCAACTGGCTTTGATTTTTTACGATTTACAACAAATACGGGTTATTGGATGTTTAATATTTAATCCAGAAAGTGTATTACAATATAAATTTCAATTGTATGCAGGTTTTCAGAACCTTACGAGACTGTGTAAAAAATTAACTAAATAGGAGTGTAAGAAGGGTGCAGATACTTACTACTTTTCCTCGGCACAAACCAGGAAGACTTTAGAGGGATTGGACTGGTTATTTAGCCTAAATATAAAATTAAATCTGTAGAATTATGGCAAGGAGGGATGCAAAAAGACATTTTTAGAACGTACTTTTTGTTGTATAACTAAACGAATAACCAAAAATTAACAAATTTAAATTAGAAATACAGCTGTCAGTGAAAGGATAACTAGCGCCACGGAGAAAATTTGAACTAGTCGATTAGCTGTCAAACGGCCCTATTCGGCAGGCTTTATAAACCCCGTTTCGAATCAACGCAGGCGACGATATCCACAATATTATTGCTTAATTGTTTTTACATAGTTTTACGGAGAAAATAAAATTTTCGTGGTACCTTAAGTTTTTATGTATTTTAGGTACAAGGTAGCTCTAAAAAATACCTAGGTATAGGTAAAGGTAATTCTAAAAATATGGACCTTTTAGTATACGAAGGTACAAGAGAAGTACCTAGGTACAAGTACCTAGGTACATTTACCTAGGTACGTCTCAACACTGGCTCCTCCTCGCAAAGGACACTAACTACGAAAGAACAAATCTTAACTGAAGATGAGTGTATGAAGTGCATTGAGTTAAATAAAACAATAGCAAATCAGCTAAGTGAAATTCAGTCATTGTTGGAAACGAACAAAAATTTGCAGCTACAGCTAAATATTTTATTCGAAGAAAAGTATCAGTGGGGCCAAATTTTCGACAACCAACCTCAAGGTAAGAAGATAGTAAATGAAAATAATGTGTTAAAAAGTAATAAAACTGGACGAGTGTTAGAAAATGGTAATTCTATAGACAAAACACGTAAACAAAAGTTGTGTTGCGGTGCTATTTTCGACATTCAAATAATTTTCAAACCAAATGCAACGATACAACAAATAACTGAAGGTTTACAAAATTTGACGACACATTTTACAAGTAATGCTTATATAATTATAATAGGTGGAATAAATGACAAACAACACAAAGATGTTTTATCCATTATGTCGGATATTACCGTTAAGTTGTTTAAATCAAATATTATCCTATCAACTATTCCTTACAGATATGATTTTGATAATTGTAACAGAAATTTATGCAAGGCAAATAAAATAATTTGTAATAATATAACAAAATTGAACAGATTTAATAGCAACGTAAATGTTTTTGATTTTTATCATGGAATGTGTAAATATGACTACACTAGAAACGGACTGCATTTAAATAAGGTCCGAAAATTAAAAATGTGTAAAAACTTAGTTAATTATATTAGACAATTTGATATTAATTATGCAGTACTTAAAGAAAATTCCCAAATACCTAGGTTGGTACCTTTTGTGACAGATCTGGAAAACAGCAGGAGTTCCACTGATAATGCATCTTTTTTAAATTCTAGTTCGGAGACGATGTAAGTGTTGAAGCTGTAGATTTTCTAAACTTAGATGTAAGTCCAATAAAAAACATAATGTCTACAGTTCTAACAAATAAAATGTAGACAGATTGCGGTAAAACCAAATTTCGTTGTTTTAAATTTAAACGTTCTTAGTATACGAAATAAGTGAAATTCTCTTCAATTATTTTTACATACCATATCCGGAAATAATCTGTTTTACAGAAAGTTGGCTGACTGTAGATGAATTGTGCACAATTAAATTCAAAGTTATAAACTCGGAAGCTGGTATTGCCGCAAAATTATGAAAGGTGTAGGTGTAGCTATCTTTATTAGGGATGTTGTTCAGCTCTCAAATATACGTTCAAAGATATAGAAGCGGTTGAGCAAATTTTTGAAGCCGCAATGGTTTATGTAGCTTGTAATAATATGAAGCGATACGAGTCGTGTGTCTTTACAGGTCACCAGGATCAAAGATTGTGTTTTTATGAAATATCTTGAAAATATAATTTTGGATTGTCGGGAAAGTGATTTGAACATTGTGTGCGGTGATTTTAACTATAATTTTTTTCTACTGAAGAAAAGGTAGGTAGTAGATGTAGTAAATCTTCTACGCTCATACGGTTTTAGTTCTAAAGCGTATGAGCCTTCGCGACTGAATAATTTAATTGATAAAGTAAAGTTTAAGTTAAATATTCCGCTTTCGGATTAAAATTTGTCACACCTCCGTAGGAAGTCTATTTCGTTAATATTTCATCTTCATTGTTACCGTCTTTTGCTATTAGCACTCCTAAATATATAAATTTATCTGTGTTTTCGAAACAGTACTTCTTGTTTTCTATCTTGATTTCTAGGTTGTTCTCTCTGTCTCTTGGCTGCTGAGCCATTTCCATGTACTTGGGCTTTTCCTGATTTATTTCCGATCCCCGCTTTCCTGTCTCCTTCATAAGTTCTTCTGTTATTGCCTTCAATTCTTCTCTCGTTCTTGCCACTAATGCTATATCATCCACAAAAGCTAGGATCTGGTGTGAGTTATTAATTATTGTTGATTTTGTGTTTATGCCTGTGTTCCGTATCGCTTCTTATAGTGTGATGTTGAAAAGTGTAGATGACAAGGGGTCTCCTTGCTTTAGTGCTTTATTTGACTCAAATGTTTCTCCTAGTTTGCTCTTTAATCTTACTTTGTCCTTTGTTGCTGTTAATGTCATGCTAGTTAAATTTATTTGTTTTTGGTTAAATCCTAGTTTTTCCATTGCTTCTATTACTAATTTTCTTTTAATTTTGTCATATGCCTGCTTAGAATTTATGAAAAGGACACACAATTTTATTGATTTTTCCAAGCATTTTTCTGTCGCAATTTTTAGCTGGAATATATGGTCCAGCGTTGATCTTCCTGGTCTGAAGCCGCTTTGATAGTCACCTAGTAACTTTTTCCCTTTCTGCATTAGCCATTATAAATATAATAATAATCCTAATCTAAAATTACAGTATACAGGGTGTTTCCAAAATGGGGGATAAACCTTCTGAGTACGAGAAAAATAATAAAAAAAAATTTCAGGCAATATTTTTGGAAATATAGCGGTTTAAAGATCAATAAATCTGACAACGTTGTTTAATAAGTAAAAGTAACGGGCGTTCGAAAAAAAATGTGGTCAAGTAACCTATGGAAAAATTTCAAACATAGGGCGTGTATATGTTACAGTTGTGAACATAACCCACTTATAAATGTCACTTTTTGTTCTGCACTAAAAACCATAGTAATTCGCAATTGAACCTTGAAAAACTGGAAACTGCTTGCTAGTTCCAAAAAGAACAAGTTTTCTAAACACTTCAAAAAATAATTTTGTTGCCAAATACGTTTAAAATGATGTTTGACAGCTGACATTAGATGCCAGCTAGCTCCAGCAGGTTTTTTTTGAACGCTTGTTAGTAAGTTGGCGTTTACTATGTGTTTCGATGGATATAATGTTTTACTCACATTAGGGGTGGGTGGGGTAAGAGTGCCAGGTTGGGTAAGAGTGCCATGTGTTTGAACTGCGCGCCAGTGTATCAGCTGGTCGTGGCCTCGTGGCAGAGTGTTACGTGTGTGTAATAGATGGCTCTGAAGCTACGCGGATAACTTCAGGCCAAAACCTGTTGAATTCACAGGTAGTGAGTTCACGGATTCACATTCAGCTTGTGCACTGTATCCATTTGGTGTGTTGAATATTCGTTTAAAGTGAGTATAGCCTATTTTTAAGAAGATCTTTCAGTTCTAACCTGTAAAACTACTCTTCTAGTTTGTATGGATGATGTGTTGAGGTTAGTCAGAAGACTTTTGTAGATATGAAGTTCGTTACTGTTCGGCATGTACATTGGGGCAAGAGTGCCATGTTTGCTAAGGGGTAAAAGTGCCACTGGCACTCTTACCCGCATTTTCATAAAAGTCGTTTGAAACTTTAGTATTTATTTGCTGTTATTGTTTCTAGGCTGCAAAATGCCTCGTTTATATGTGAGAAACACCGCAAGGGCCTCCTATATAGAAGAGAACCTACAGAGAGCACTGGCGGAGGTGCGAGAGGGAAAGAGTCAAGCAGCTGCAGCTAGGGAGTATGGAATACCTAGATCGACCATAAGAAAAAGACTGAAACTCAATCGTGTGCCAGTGAATTTAGGACGTTTCAAGCCAACTTTCTCCAAGGCCCAGGAACAAGAATTATGCGAACATATTATCAGAATGGATAGACTTTTCCATGGTCTCAGTATTCGTACACTGCGAAAGCTGGCGTTCGATTTTGCCACAATTAATCGAATTGAGCACAGGTTCAATCGAGAGAAGAAAATGGCGGGGAAAGATTGGATTCAGGGTTTTTTCAACCGTAATCCTCGTCTTTCAGTGAGAAAACCCGAAGCCACAAGTCTTAATAGAGTTATCGGTTTCAATAAAACAAAGGTTGATGAGTTTTATTCAAACTTGCAGAGATTGCTGGAGCTACATCACTTCAAAAGTAATAAGATTTTCAATATGGACGAAAGTGGAATAACCAATGTTCACGTGCCAGAGAGGGTAGTAAGCGAGAAAGGTAAAAAGCAGGTTGGAAGACTTACATCAGCAGAACGGGGCACAACCACAACTGTAGTTTGTGCCATGAGTGCAGCGGGAGAATTTATTCCTGCTATGATTATCCTTGCTAGAAAAAGGAGAAATGACCAACTTATGAAAGGTGCTCCGGTGAATTCAATTGCTCACTATACGCAGTCGGGTTGGATGGATCAAGAAGGATTTCTTGTCTATTTGTACCATTTTGCAACCTACGCTCACTGCAGCCCCGACAATCCAGTTTTGCTCATCTTGGATGGCCATGCGAGTCACAAAAGTCTACCTGCTGTACTGAAAGCAAGAGAACTGGGCATTCATTTACTTACAATCCCACCTCATACTAGCCACAAACTTCAACCGTTGGACCGTACATTTTTTGGTCCATTGAAAACTTATTACAATCAAGAATGCTCCAGATTTATGACCAACAATCCTGGAAAACGGATTACACTCTTCGACGTGGCAGAATTGTTCAACAACGGATATTTGAAGGCAGCCACTATGACCAATGCAATTAAAGGATTCGAAACAACTGGGATATGGCCATACAATAATGCCTTATTTTCTGAAGCGGACTATATTGAAATTTACCGGGAACCTGAGGAAAACAACGAGGCCCGCAACAACGACATGCCAGCAGACCATCAAGAATCCACGTCTTTTTCCGTTAACCAGGAGATACAAGAAGAGCAACCCTCTGAACCTGGTCATTCTCATGTAAATTTCACTGGTTCTGAACCGAGCCATGACAAACCACCGCCAGAAAATCACGAAGCACAAATGGCTGCACCCAGCACTTCAGCAGTTCACATAGATGAAATTTCTCCAATTCCGATAGCAACTCGTAAAGGAGACGAAAAAGCTCGCAAGGTTCAGAAATCTGAGATTTTGACTAGTACCCCATTTAAGGAGAAACTTTTGAAAGAACAAGTTGTTGCGGACAAAAGACAAAATGCACGTAAAAGGTTGACTGTCAGTGGCGGATCACTGCAAATGAAAGCAAGGGCTCGGAGTCAGGCATCAGCTGGTAAATCACGTAAAAATCCAAATCCTTCTTCCTCATCTGGGACGCTAAGAAATACGAAAAACTTCAAGAAGGCTAAAACTTCTTCATCGAGTTCCGAATCGGATGCTGATAATATGGTCCTAGAAGATTCATCCGACAACAATGATTTGGCTTTTCACTTTTGCCTTATTTGCAAAGAAGAATTAGCTGATCCCCCAGATGAGGAGATGATTAAGTGCGCCGGGTGCCACGAGTGGGCACATGAAGATTGCACTGACTTTGACCAAACGAAAATAGTATACGTTTGTGATTACTGTCGTTAAGAATTGTTTTTTTGTCGTTATAAAAACCTATGGTACTCTTACCCGACTTTAGTGGGTAAGAGTGCCATCTACATTTTCAAAAAAAAAAAATTTATTGTTCAAAAATTACCCAATAAAATTTATTTTCAAGTACAGATCCAAGTTTATAAATGTTTGATCTTTTATGGAAAATACGTTTGCAACCCATCTAGTGTCACATTTAGGTTCAAGGACCATTTGAACCTTACTATGGCACACTTACCCCACCCTCCCCTAAATTTTACATCAAGTAACAAAAATCAAAAAGCTTTGTTGCCAAACGAATTTTTCAGTGTTTTGAACACACTTTAAAAATTATTGAGTTTAATATTTCTTTAAATTTTTGTAGTTAATGCAGCAAAAAATGTAAGAGAAAGAATTTTTTTATTATTTTTCTCATACATTCTTGAAACACCCTGTATAATATAAAAAAAAACAAATGAAAAATATTGAGCATGCAAAAAAGAATTACTATAGTAAACAAATTTCTGCTTCTGAAATCAATTCTGCAATGGTTTGGAATTCATCAAACAAAATATAAAATACCAAAAACAGCACAATTCCCGATGCCATAATTTTAGTTGATCGACAAATGCAAAATAAACAAGAAATTTCGAATTAATTTAATAAATATTTTGTACATTCAATTTTGGGTTTCTCAGTTTGATAAAAATTTAACTTTACAAAATCAACGTCGAGCTGTTGGTAACTCGTTGTTCTTAAGAGATGTAACTTTAAAAGAAGTAATATTTGAAATAATATTATCTGTGTCAAATAAAAAATGTTCTGGTGTAGATGAAATTCCATATTGTCTAATTGCAAAGATTGCAGAATATATAGCCGAACCTTTGCAATATCTAATTCTATCATTTAAAATTGGAATTTTGCAACTTCTCTCAAAAAAAAACATTGGTTATACCGGTTCATTAAAAAAAAGATTTATGCAAAATGAAAAATTACAAGCCGATATCATCAATCATTTCAAAAAATTTTGAGAAAGCTTTTCTAATTGGATTAAATGGATTTTTATGTAAATATAAACTGTTATAAAAATATTAAAAAAAAATATAAACCAGGATGCGTTGTTATCTTTTGACAATAAGTTACTGGAAAATTTAGACGAAAAACTTCTCTCTGTGGATATATTTTTTGACTTCAGTCGCGCATTCGAAACAGTCAATCACAACTTATTATTGGATAAATTGGAACTAAACGGAAATTGTGGAACTGCGCTGGAATGGATAAAATCGTTTTTATCAAACAGAACTCAATTAGTATGTATAAATTATAATTATCCGAGTTAGCAATCTGACAGTTTGCCGGTAAATGTTGGCGTACCCCAAGGGAGTATCCTTGGACCTATCTTATTTGTACTTTATATAAATGATTGTTCATTCTGTTGATGCTGCCCAGTTAACTTTATTTGCAGACGATACTTCCAGTATAATACCCGCTCCAAACATAATGTCCCTTAGTCGATTAGCTAATCAAAACATAAAAGATATAGTTCAAAAATTGTTCTAAATAATGCAAAAGCAAATTTAATACTATTTACTCAAGATATACTGAAAAATAAACTAAGTATATTAATCAGATCTGATAACAATTCTATAACACAACATGACTCAGCAAAATTCTTGAGATTAATATTGGATAGGAGTTTGTGTTGGGTAGATCACATAAATTGCTTGTCAAAACGTTGGCTAGTTTAAAGTATTCTGTTTTACAAATTCGTAGTTCAGTAAATATCGACACGTTACAAATATATTACTGGGCCAGTATAAGTATGTTATGGAGTGTTATGGCTTACGGATTAATTTGCTGGGGAAATAGTCACACTTTGAAAATATTTTTATTACAAAAACGAATAATTGGATCTATGTTTCAAATACTCCGACGTGAGTCCTGCCAAAATTATTTTATAAATCATAAAATCTTAACCATTTATTCAATATACATGTTGCAGTGTTTGTGTTATATACATAACAACTTGAAGGATTTCCCAAAATGTAAAGATATAAATAGCTAGATCACTAGAAACGGTAACAACATCTACGTGCCTTTACATCGTTTAACTAAAGTTACAAATGGTCCTGTTATAACAGTCACAAAATTGTTTAATCACTTGCCAGAAACCCCAAAAGAAGTTACAAATGACAACACTTTTAAAACTAAAATAAAAAATTTCATGAAAGAACATGCGTTCTTTCACTTCGGGAATTCTATTATTTTAAATTTGAGGACTGAACGGATCCCTGTAACATTAAAAAAAAAATTTGACCTCTATGTTGTTAAATTGTGTTTATATATTGCTGTTTAAATTGTGTGTAAAATTTGTAATGTTAAAAAGTTGTGATATTGACTTTTTCAATGCGATACCTATATGGAAATAAAAAAATTTATTATTTATTATTTATTATTTTATATTGGTATTTTTCCTAAATTTCTGAAGTCTAGTTCATCTGCTTCCTCTCGTAATACAGAAATACTTGGTTTTGTGCAAATTTATTAATAGACCTTGGTCTTCATATTCTTCTTTAATTCTGCGCGTCATGTATTCCAGGTCCTCTTTGTCTTAGGGCAGGAGGACCTGATCGTTTTTCAAATTTTAATGTATTATTTATGGGTATGTCCATATAATCTGCACATTTCTTTTTCCAGTTTTTAAATAAGAGTTTGACATAGGTGCCTGTTGCCCTTTCTCAATCTCGATTGTTGTATCTTCGTTTAATGTTTTCATAGCTTTAATTATTATGTCGTCGCTGCGCCTGCAAAATCATCTATGTGCAAAGAAGCAAAGAACAATCCTACTTTCCAACAAAATTATATGTTAAAGATTTCCAAGGAGTTTTTTGTTTATTTAGTTATAAAAAATAATTCTGTTTTATGTTTTACCGCAATTTCTCTTGAAAGTTAAAAAAATATTCTGACTAAGCACATACGGGGGTTTATTTGGCTTTCTATGGTAACATAGGGATTTTTCTAATGGGATGAAAAATTGTATCCAGAATGATTATGTAAGAAACAAATTTTATAAGTTGTAATATCAAACAGTTTAATCAAAACTATGGGCAGTATATACAATGTAGTTACATTTCTTCCGATATCATTAATGGAAGCAAGTAACTTAAAAAATTAAATAATTTTATTTTACTAACGTTGGAACAAAACATCTTACAGTTACTAATTAAATTTAATTGTACAACTTAAGCAGGTAATCTGAAATAAATAATTTATTAAAAATCAGTCATGGTATAGTAATGCGTCATAAAATCCGTGGTGGTCCTTGTGAATAAAAGGTTTTAATTGCTGGAGATGCTGATATTTGCTCTTTTCTATTGGAACAGGACTATCACGAAGGTTAGGGATACCTTCAGTTTGATGCTTTCTTCTCTGGGGAAGTGGTGACCAGTCGTCCACATGATGTAATTTGAAGAACACGTTGCCTTTTTATATAAAAGTGGTTGGCCGCTGGCCTCGTAAACGAGTGGATGTGTGCTTGCGACGTGCGCGTTATCTCTGCATACACTCGATTGCCAGTGACCCGCATTATCTAGTGAGTTTATTTTATTTATTTCAAATATGTTTCCGCTTCAACAACAAATGCCTATTACCCAACAACAGATCCCAATCTCTCAACAACAATTATTGTATGCAAACCAGCCATTAATGCCTAACAATAATCCGTACATGCAACAATTACCAAATCAAACATACATTCCATACGGAACTTATCCTACTAACATTCCACAACCCATGCACTGTCCACCACGGAATTCTTATAATCAACAATCAGCACCTGAAACGTCTACAACAAACAATGATCAGTCCCAAACGAGCTCTCACGATTGGCAGGTGGTGAAAAAGAGAAAAAGATGCCTGCGTGCTCTTGATAATAACCCTGAATTGCATTTCCAAATAAATGATAATAACAGATTCAACTTATTAAATGACACACACGAAGATAACGCTATGGAAGCAACTAAAGACGAGTTACCTACTGCAGCTACCAAACCCCCTCCAATATATATACACGGAGTAGAAAATTATAACGCAATGATTACAAATCTGACAAAAGTACTAGAAGCTGAACAATACAGCTCAAAAACACTAGCAAACAACGTCGTCAAAATAAATACTAATACCTCTGACACATATCGGAAACTTGTGAAACATCTTGATGAAGAGAAAATTATCTTCCATACATATCAGATCAAGGACAAAAGGGCATTTCGAGTAGTAATTCGTAACCTCCACCCAACGGTCGATATCGGGTTGATAAAAGAAGATTTGAAAGAGAAAGGACATACTGTACGCAACTTAATGAACATAAGGCACAGAGTGGACAAAACACCTCTTCCTTTATTCTTTGTAGACCTCGAACCCGCCAGCAACAACAAAGAGATATACGAACTTAAAACTCTCCTAAACATGATCGTTACCGTTGAACCACCAAGGAAAAAAAACAGCATCATCCAGTGTACTCGCTGTCAAGCCTATGGACACAGCAAAACTTACTGCAGGAAACCATTTGCGTGCGTAAAATGTGGTGGTGACCACGACACGACGACGTGCAAGAAGTCAAGAGACACACCTGCTACATGTGCCTTGTGCAATGGAGATCACCCAGCAAACTATAAAGGATGCTCTGTCTACCAACAACTCCAGACTAAAAGAGGAAATACCAACACCTTTCCTAGAATGCAAATATCACAAAACATACACAGGGTGAACAGGTTCCCAACTACCTATGCTGCAGCCGCCGCTGGACAGCAACACAATATGCCGACACCAGACTCACACAACACTCATAATCAAAATCTAAACAGCAATGACATTTCCCTGTCTCAGTTCCTTTCCAAATTCGAATCTATGTTCAGCCAGTTAATGCAACAGAATACCATGATGCTCAACCTACTCACTAGCCTGTTAACCAAAATTTCCCAATAATGGACACTCTAAGAATAGCTATATGGAACGCAAACGGACTTTTACAACGCCGCTTAGAAGTAGAAGCGTTTCTAAACACCCAAAAAATCGACTTACTCTTGGTATCTGAAGCACACTTTACCAATTACAGCTACCTCAAAATTCATAACTACAGGACATACCACACCTGCCATCCCGACAACACAGCTCATGCTGGAACAGCAATTCTAATTAACAACAAACTATCACACTATGAAATGGAGAAATTTGAAACAAATCATATACAAGCCACAACTGTCAAAATTAAAGATCGCATTGGAGACATAACAGTTTCGGCAGTATACTGCCCTCCCCGGCATTCAATAACACAGAACCAATTCGAAGACTTCTTCAGGACGCTAGGAGATAGGTTCATAGCAGGCGGTGATTTTAACTCTAAACACCCCTTATGGGGTTCTAGATTAATTAACCCAAAAGGAAGGCAACTATACAAAACCATCACAGATAATCACTACAATGCTGTTAACACAGGTAAACCCACCTATTGGCCAAGCGATCTGAATAAACTACCGGATGCCTTAGATTTCCTTATAACAAAAAATTTCTCGCCCAACTACATCGATGTTTCTGATTGCTATGACCTAAGCTCCGATCACTCTGCTATAATATGCACGTTAAGTACCTGCATAATTAATAAACCAGCACGACCCAGCCTGCACAACAACCATACGGATTGGGACGCTTTCCGACAATATATCAATGAACACTTATCTGTTCAAGCAGCACTTAACACGTCAAATGAAATCGAGACAGCAGCAGAACATCTAACACAAACCCTACAGTACGCCTCTTGGGCAGCTACATCTATAAAACTACAACACAAATGTAACAAAAACACTAATAACTACTCCGTAGAAATTAGACAGAAGATCAGCGACAAACGTAAAGCAAGACGGATCTGGCAACACACAAGGCACCCAAGAGACAAAAATAAACTGAACTCCCTTACTACACAACTGAAAAGACTAATACAAGAACAGAAAAACGAAACGTTCGCTGACTACGTGAAAAACCTATCCCCCAGTCAACACGATGACTACTCCTTATGGAGAGCAACTAGGACTCTGAAGAAACCTACCCTCCATATCCCCCCTATTCGTATAAATGATGGCTCTTGGGCCCGCAGCGACACAGAAAAAGCAGTGGTTTTCGGTGAACACTTTGCTACAACCTTTCAACCACATCAATCGGACAGAACTCCGCAAGATGACTATGACATTTTTGAATTCCTCCAATCTCCACTCCAACTCCACCCTCCTATTCAACATTGCTCACCCAATGAAGTACAAACAGAAATTAAGCGGTTAAAAACCGGCAAAGCACCGGGATACGACCTAATTACATCTGAGCTACTCCGTAAGTTACCAAGAAAAGGGATAGCAGCCATAACAAGGATATATAATGCGATCCTACGAACCCAATACTTCCCAATCCAATGGAAGTTTGCTGAAGTAATTGTCATCCAAAAGCCAGGCAAACCAGCTCAATCACCAGCCTCTTATAGACCGATATCGCTGTTACCACTCCTCTCTAAGCTCTTTGAGCGCATGCTACTACGAAGACTCGAACCCATCATAGAAGAGCTGCATTTAATCCCTGATCACCAATTTGGTTTCCGGAAAAAATATTCGACATTGGAACAAGTCCATAGGATAGTAGATAACGTAGAAAAAGACTTCGAGGAAAAACGGTTATGCCTAGCAGTTTTCTTGGACGTGGGCCAGGCATTTGATCGGGTCTGGCACCCTGGCCTGCTTTATAAAATCAAGCGAACCCTACCGCATCAGTACTATTTGTTCTTTAAGTCGTACCTAGAAAACAGATATTTCCGAGTAAAAATCAACGACAGCCACTCACCAATCTACCCAGTCGAGGCAGGTGTACCACAGGGTAGTGTGCTGGGTCCGATTTTATACCAATTGTACACGGCGGACTTACCCGCCACTGACAACGTCGTAATCGCTACATTTGCGGACGACACGGCTGTATTATCCTCACACAGAGACCCACTTCAAGCTTCTATCCACATGCAAAGTGCTTTGACCGCTCTAGAACATTGGACAAAGACCTGGCGCATCAAAATTAATGAAAACAAATCGGCATCAGTGGTCTTCACTCTCCGCAAGGTCGATCTACCCCTTATAACCTTTAACGGTATCAACATACCACACAAAGCTGACGTCAAATACCTCGGTATCCACCTCGACAGCAAACTAACCTGGAGAAAACATATACAGACCAAGCGAAAAGAATTGGATATCCGCACGAAGAAGATGTTCTGGCTCCTAGGACGGAACTCTCAACTCAGCTTGACAAGTAAGGTGCTATTATATAAAACCATGTTAGTACCGATATGGACATATGGAATACAGTTCTGGGGATCTGCTAAGTCATCGAATATCGAGATATTACAACGATTCCAAAGTAAAACTCTCCGCGCAATAGCAAGCGCCGAATGGTATGTGAACAATCGCACACTCCATAACGATCTGAAGATTCCATGGATCAAAGATGTCATCAAAGACTACTGCAGCAGATACAAAGATCGGATTAGTGATCATCCTAGTGTTCTAGTGTCAGACTTATTAAATAATGCACACACAGTCAGACGTTTAAAGCGGACAAAGTTTAGTGACCTCACAAGCTAATATTGTAAAACTTGTATACCTAATATACTAACAGGAGGCCACTCTTGGTGTTCCTCCCCACATGTTATGTATGACAACTCATTTACTTGTTAGTCTAGATAGACTAGTTGTAAATACGCAGTTAATAAATTTAAAAAAAAAAAAAAAATATAAAAGTGCTCTGATATCAGCCACAGTAGGATCAAACTTTTTTTTCTTGGTCTTATTGATGAAAAATTACTAGCTAGACTTTGAAAATTTTTTAAAGAATGAATAATCGAGGTAGTGGACTTTATAAGGCTGGTTTTTGCGAGTGATAGTTATTCTACTTACATACTTGGTTGTGGTATAAAAAATTGGTGGCTGGAAGTTCCTTTCTAATGTGGAATGGACACTGTTGGCTTCCATCGTTGTATGTCCTTTTTCTAATATTAGTTGTTCTATTTCAATACATGTTCTTCTGTAAGTCTGGACCTACACTAACAACACCAACAAGAAACCTGTTCTTATTTTGATAGGCACATCCATCCGATATGAATATAATTTTATTAAAAGTAAGATGATTTTCAACAAATTTTACTATACTCGTTGTTACTTCATTAGAAGTAACCCCACCAATACTTTCATGCCATACGTAAAGATGCACATCTTTGTTATTTATAATGTAAATTGAAAAGTTATGCACCTGCAGTTTTTGCTTATAATATTGTGAACTCACCGTGAGTTTTGGGCAAAGAAGTACTGATTCCATATCCATTGCACATACAAAAATCTTTTCTGATGCTGATGCCACAGCTTGTTTCTTTGCTTCGCGAGCCTGGTCCTTCATAATTCTAAGCTGTTCATATTCTCCTACATCTAGGTTGCCACGTTGAAACGCAACACAAGTATCGTACTGGTCTTTCCTTGGGTGAAAAATTGATATTTTCTGAGACTTAAGTATTTCGCAAATTTTTTTTTCAACGGTTGACTTATCACATTTATTGCACCAATCCTTAAAAATTTCATGCATATGACAAAGAGATTTAAAACTATTTTCTACGTATGTTCTCGCTGTAGAAGCCCTACAATAGTGGCTTGGCATTTTAGGCAACATATTTAACCATTCTACAACCTATCAGATCTAAGTGCTTGCTTCCCTTTTTTAATTTTTCTTTTATCTTGCTGATTCTCACTTTCTTCCACTTGTGGTGTTTCTTCTTCCGTTTCAGTTTCTGAGTCATCGTAATTAACTAATTTATTTGCATCCTTCAAGAGTCTTTCTTTAAATCTAGTGTTGATTAAAAAAATCTCTACAAACTCTCATTTTCATACCATCACTATTGTGTAGAAAACAATCATAGGAAACTGATTTTCGCGTAGTATTTTGAGACGTTTTCCTGCGATTTCTTGGAGTTCTTACGTAAACGAAACCTTTAATGTAGAACTTCTTTGCATCCCAAACCTGAAGTTTCCAAAGATTTTCAAAATTTAATCTTATAATTTCTTTCTCATAATTATGACACATAAAGCTTCTGTTCGCGATTTTATGAGCCTTTTTATGTTTACATATAACTAGCCTTAAATGTCTTTCGTTTCTTGTGACTAATACGTTTCTTTCTCCTTGACTCTTTAATCCCATGTAACATTTTTCTACTACCCTATTTTTCTTATTTTCTGATCTAGAGTACTTCATTCTTTTTGTACTAATGTCATTACCTTCGTTTTCATTTAATCTATTTTTCAGTTCTCGGCACTGAACTTTCTTTCTTTATCAATTTTTTTGTCCGAATCTTCATCACACTACATTTCGTATTCTGTACGACTAGAATCTTGGTTATCTTTTGGTAGTTCATCACAGTCATTTACATTGGAACATTTCATTTTATCACATTTTTCTACCTGTTTGTCTTCAGCAGTAAGGCTTCCTTCAACAATATTGTTATTCTGTAGAACCAAATGTTCATTCAGTTCTGAATATGAACAACGAAAACTGTTATCTAAACGCTTAAAAACATTATCCGGTACATCTTCATGTATATTTTTAGTCTCACAGTTTGTAACATCCGGTGGGGTTAGGTTTTCTATTGAAATAATGTTGTTGTGTTGATCCAAATTAACAAGTTCCACAATAGTGTTTGGTACTGGCGACAATATTTCATACCTCCCATTGTATGAGTCGTTATTCTCAAGATTTTCTAAAGCTAATTTCAATAGTATTCTGCCTCTGCTATGCTCCATTACTTAGATTATAAGTTTCGATTCTAAAATTAATGAACATTGAGATATGTAATTCAATATTTCATTTGCCTTATTAATACTTACGTAAAATTATCAAATGACACCCACTACAGAACTTTTAAACAGCCAAAGAAGCGAAAAAAGGCACCTTCTGTGATAGTAACAACTGACAGAACAGTAAAAGGTTAGGTGAAGTAGTTGTCAAAATAAGCTATGTTCCAATTTTATCACCTGGTTGTCTTTACATTATAGTCCTTTACTATATAAAAAAAAACGCTATGTGATGCAAAAAGTACGTAGCTGTTTTTAACAAAACGCTATAAATGTCAAATCACTTAGGGGTTTTTGTAATTTACATTATACTTTAAAATGAGTAGATAATAGACACATAGCCGTTCTTCTCAACCATGCGTGTCGTCGGAACGTTGCTGGTCCATACCAGTACATGGCTCATTTTCACAAATTTTGTTTAATAGGGGGTTTTTCAGGCGCAGCGAGGATGTGCTATTTATCCACAGCATTGTAGTAGGTATTGCTACGACAAAGGGAAAATACCGAGGTAGCTCTCGGGAACACGCCACCGACTGCCAGTGGGAAGGTCGGGGTTCTTGACAAGCTGTAAAAGAAATAAATGGGCGCCAATCAGTTACGAGCGTATTCTTCAGACGAATAAGAACGGCAACTGATAACCGACTTCCTGAAAATTCTTCAAAACACCAAAAACCCAATGAAGGACTCTCAGATCGTTCAAGTATTTAATATAGAAATTAATAATATGGATAATAAAACAAACAATAATAAGTAAACATATAACAATTCAATAATATAATAATTCAATAATATAACAAAATCAATATAAGTATTATACAGGGTGATTCAGAAATTTAGTGCCGAAACTTTAAGGAGAGGTAAATATTGACAAAATATTAAAAAAGTTAAATATCTTTTTTTTCTAGATGGCTTTCATTTTACAGGGTGATAAAGAAGAAAATCCTAGAGTCAGTACTAGGAGACTTTCAGTACAAACTGATTTATCTCAATCTATAACTTAGGGAATTTTGAAAGATATACAACTTCATCCGTTCCATCTTCAACTACAATAATAAAAATAATACCTAAATTACCAACAAAGTCGTGTAATCAGTACAAGTGTTTGCTACTGAATAACAATAACAATATCATTGTCATGTGAGCTTTATCGATGGTTCGTGCTTAATTTATATAATGGAAAGTTGTTAGGGAGTTCCCCTATTTAACTAGCCGGTCGGCAAATGTTATTAATCTGTCGGTAAAATTTCGAATATAAGGCGACCCCGAATATAAAGCGAGTGTCGATTTTGGACTCAAACAGTAAAGTTTTGACGGGCCGCACGAAAAAGTGAGCATGAGGCCCGAGGGCCGCGCGTGGCTCGTCCTGTTCCAATGTATTCGTTTTCTAGATTTTCCCAAGCTTCTTCTATATGTGTGCCCTATAATTATTTTTGTAAATACTCCAAACATTTTCCACTGGATTAAAATCTGCACTTTTTGCTGGAAAAGACAATAGATTTACATTATTATTTGCAAACCATCGTTGAATGATATGAGCAGTATGGATCAGAGAGTTATCTTGCTGGAAAATAAAATTATTACCATGAACTTGCGTTACAGATAGTAACATAATATTCTCTAACAAATCGCAGTAATAACTAAGTACTAGTGAATCGTTCATCTAGTTTCCAAAATACCCAAGCCCTTAAAAACTAATCCAACCCCATATGGTTACAGAAAAACGGACACTGTACTACGTTGGTTTAACATATTCCTCTATGTATCGGCTGTTTGGAGGTCTATGTACACGAAGGCTACCATTGTGTGTTGGAATCTCGTCAGTGAAGACTATATTTTCCTACATATTGTCTTCATTAACAAAAGTATTTGCGAAATGGAATCTATTTTCTGGCAGCACTAAAATTATGTAATTCCGAGGATTTTATTCTTCTGTATGCGGTCCATCGTGATCCAGGAAAGTTGTTTCCTTAAATGGTATCTATAGCACTAGTAAAAGGATTATTTAAAATGGGTTATTAACTGATGATCTTGTTGTTGATTAGAAATTCGGCGTCGACCCACACCATGACCCGAGGCAACGGTATGCGTTTCTACCCATTTTCTTTTAAGTTTATAGGATACCCCGCTTTTACAAATACCCACATCAGTGGCTACCCTTTGTAAGGAGACCCCATTCTCAAGAAGGGTTATTGCTCGCATTTTTTGACCTTCCGTCAAACGTGGCATTTTAAATAATTACATTTTTTTGACAGTTTCGGTCGTTGCTTAGAAACGGATACTGTTAATTAACATTTGCAAAGCTAAAATCAGTAGTTTACTTTCAATTCCTCCTTGTCGTATGCTTTTTTTGCCAAATCTGTAAATAGTAAATGTAACTCTCTTCCGGTGTTAATTCTCTATTCAACCATTTGTTTCAGTGTGAATAGATTGTCCACCACGATCTTCCTACGCGAAACCCACTTTGTTCTTCTGCTGTAGTTTTCACATTTAGGTGCACCCCCTTTTTTGTATATTGATGTCATATATCCAATTTTCCATTCTTTAGGTATCACGTTTTACGTTATAAATTTATTAAACAATTTTGCTATTATTCTTCTTAATTTTGATGTGCCATTCTTTAATATTTCCGCCGTCACATTAGAGCCCCTACTAACTTTCCGTGTTTCATGCTTCGTGTAGCTTTTTCTATGCTCTTCATTTTTATCTCAATAGGTTCTCCTTGTATTATCTGTACTTTTGTTCTTTTCTAAATTTTGTTCGATTCTCTATTAATAACTTTTTGTAATATTCCTTTGAATCTTTTCAAGATATTGGTTGATTTGCTGATTTTCTATTACCTATCTTTTCTTATTATGTCAATAAATTTTCAAGCCTCTGTGCACTGTTGTCCTCCAATCAACATTTGTAATTCACTACATTTTCTCTTCTCCGCTGCAACTAGCTTTCCCACTTTAGTTCTTATTTTTACATGCTCTGCTCTCGCTTCAATTAATTTAGTATTTAGCCATTTGAGGTATGCGCCCTTCTTGTTCTTTACTTCTGATTCAATTTCTTCCTTCCACCATACATTTTACTTGCTTTTTCCGTACTCTCAATTTTGTTTCATAAAGGGAGTTGTTAATATTGGACTCCCAGTAACTTTTGGTCTAATCGTTTTTCTAAAGATATTTATTTTCTTCTTGAAAATTTCTAAACTGTACACATTTGCGTATTTCCATTTCTTCTTGTTTTTTCGTTGCTTTCTGCTTCGATTATCCTTGTTGAATGGGAAATAGATTTTCGCTTTAAGTGGTGGTCCGATCCGCATTTAGCTTCTCTAAATACTCTAACATCCATTACTTCGGTGATAGCGTTTTATCCTATTTTTATGTAATCTATATTGATTTGAGTCCTCTGGTTGCAATCATACGCCCCGCTATGTTAATATGTATTTTAAGTATGTTTTTATTTATAGCTTCGAACTGTGTTACGTTTCTCCCATATTTCTATTTTATTAAAAGTGCTACTCCTCTTTTAGGTCAATCCTCTTTTGGAACTCCTGAGAACAATAGCATGAATTCATTAATTTCTGCGCATCCCCAACTTTTCTTTTTGGCTTCTGTTAACGCTGTTCTATCTATTGTTAGTTTTCTGACTTCGTTTATTACATCTGCCATTTTTGTTCGTATTCCTTGCACGTTCCAAGTTGCCATACTCATTGCCCGTTTTCTCGCTTTAGTTCGTCGTATATTATTTCCATCCGAGTTCCGATACTTAAGTCTATCCTTGTTTCCAGGCGAGTTGTAGGCCCAATTCTCCAATCCCCAACTTGGAGGACCAGAAACTTTGATTTCGGTGTGTTTTTTTCCTAGGTAGATTGTTTTCCCTACAACTAGGAAATAGATCTGTCCTCCCTTTCTATGCCAATAACTCTACCGCCTGTTCCACCGTTGAAATTTAGCCTTCTCTACCGCTGTCACAACCGTTGGTTATCTTCCTCGTAATCCTGAGTAGTGGCTTTTACAGGTTGGTATCAACCGGGCCAGCTGAACCCTGCTTTTTTACGAGGTGGTTTTAAAGAAATCAAAAAATAATATAACAATAATAATAATACAGATAAATTGTTTTAAATAAACAAAATAAAAAACAAGCGCGAGTTTCTTGAACGGCGCGATTTTTTTACAGGTTTATTATGCTGTTCTGTTTTTCAGTTGTGAAATTACAAAAAATCAGTCTTTAGTAATTGACATAAAAGTTTCCTACGTATCCTGCGACACAGAATCATTAAAATTTTTGTAGTCTCAAGTAATTGTTTATATGTGCCCATTCTTATTATTGATAAAATATTTTACTAAACGAAACTCCGTTCTTAGTATCAAACCGTCAAACCGTCAAATGTACGTTGCCATATTGCTTCCAATAGTATCTACAGACAGCTTAAAAAGGACGCATAATTATTGTATCCACGATAAAACTTATAACATAACCCTGTCTTGTTAAAAAGAGGATGGTAGGACTGGCAATCTTGTCACCTACCATACGCCTTAGAAATGCTGATAAAAGCGCCCTATGCTCGTATTGAATGCAAGAGGACCTTAATAATAATAATAATAATAATAATAGTAATAATAAATGGGTACGGCAATCTTTCTAAGGTTGATAGGGTATGGGCGCCCCTTCCCTCCGGAGTCAAGTTACCCCAGTCTCTAGGGAAGCGGTAGTCGCGGGTAGCGGTGGCAGAAGTTGGCGTAAGCTAATGGAAGTTGCAAATTCACTAGAGCGGCCAGATTGGGCCAACCCCCCGACTGGCCTATACACGGTTCCATTACGATCTGGGAGAATCTGTATTGCCGGGCACAACGGGCCTCCAGCCTCGGAGGAGATGCCCAATCAAGTTGGCACCGGCAGAAACCCGCCTCGGCGTCGTCATGTGTGGACGCCCGAGTTGAAACAGGAGCTGCTTAACTTATTCGAAGCAGTTTCGCCTAGGAGGAGACGTTACATGTCTAGACTCCATTCTCTGTGGTGTGAGGTCCATCCGGAGCTTAACTTCATGTCCCAGCAAAACCTACGGGACCAGGTAGCCTCCCTCAAACGCCAAATGCCGAAGCAGCGTGTAGATCAAGAGGAAATAGTCGCTCCTGCCTCTACTGAGCCACCTCTGTTGGAGAACGAGCATGTGAGAGATGTTCCAACTCCTCAGAGAGATCTTTTGGCCGAATTCCGAGCTGCTCTAGGCAATATTGAGGACCGTAATATCAAGGTCCACCTTAGAGTAACACCGAGAGCCGAAGACCTGGCCCAGATGGATGGTATTCTGAAGGACTATCTGGCCCCTGACCACGATCTGTGGGACGTCAGCCGAGCTGTATATGCAGCCGCCACTGTTTTATGTCCTGTACGTAACAACAACCAAAACGCACGTAAGGATGAACGGCGTATACAGCAGTTGACAAAAAAGGTGACGGTTGCACGACGAGAGACATCCAAGATACAATGTGTGATGGATGTTCTTAAGGGCACTATCCGCCCTACATCAAAAATTAAGCGCATTATTAGCAGGTTTCGCGCTAACTATCACATGCTCAACCTATCTACAATAATCCTTATGAAGCGAAAGGCAGTAGATAGAGTTCGAGCTTTGTCTCTCGCCAAGAGGAAATTGGTTAACAAAGTAAGGTGGATTAAGGAGAATAACATCTTCAACTCCAATCCTTCCTCACTTTTCCGTTCAAAAAATGAAGCTCCTCGCAACCCACCTTCGGCTGACGTTAAAGAGACCTTCTGGAAGGGGATCTACGAGAATGCCATCCTTGTGAGAGACAGGTCCACCTTAGAGTAACACCGAGAGCCGAAGACCTGGCCCAGATGGATGGTATTCTGAAGGACTATCTGGCCCCTGACCACGATCTGTGGGACGTCAGCCGAGCTGTATATGCAGCCGCCACTGTTTTATGTCCTGTACGTAACAACAACCAAAACGCACGTAAGGATGAACGGCGTATACAGCAGTTGACAAAAAAGGTGACGGTTGCACGACGAGAGACATCCAAGATACAATGTGTGATGGATGTTCTTAAGGGCACTATCCGCCCTACATCAAAAATTAAGCGCATTATTAGCAGGTTTCGCGCTAACTATTACACGCTCAACCTATCTACAATAATCCTTATGAAGCGAAAGGCAGTAGATAGAGTTCGAGCTTTGTCTCTCGCCAAGAGGAAATTGGTTAACAAAGTAAGGTGGACTAAGGAGAATAACATCTTCAACTCCAATCCTTCCTCACTTTTCCGTTTAAAAAATGAAGCTCCTCGCAACCCACCTTCGGCTGACGTTATAGAGACCTTCTGGAAGGGGATCTACGAGAATGCCATCCTTGTGAGAGACAGTTCCGTGCTAGTACAGTTCCGGCAGTATTGCGATGAACATCTTCCGCAAGCCGAAGAATGCCCTCCCATAACGGACATTGAGATAGGGCGCGCCCTCAGAGGAAAACGCAATTTCTCTGCCCCAGGAATTGACGCCATTAATAATTTCTGGTGGAAATCCTTCCCGTCCGTGTACCCTCATCTCGCGAGGGTGTTTACTGCATTTATCTCGGGCCACGCAACTATCCCAGAGTGGCTGGGGGAGGGCAGAACTGTGCTGATACCGAAATCGGGGGATTTGTCTAGACCCCAAAACTACAGGCCAATTACCTGCCTCAACACGCTGTATAAAATCTTCACCAGCGTGTTATACGAACGTATCCTGAGCTCCATTGCTCCCGTATGGGAAAACATCTATGAACAGCGAGGATCGAAGCGAGGCCATTCAGGTTGCAAAGACAACTTATTAGTAGACCGCTGTATATGCAGCGATGCAGTTCACTACAGACGCAACCTTTCAATGGCTTGGGTGGATTATGCGAAGGCGGTTGATACCACATCCCACGAGTTGATCATTCGCTTGTTGGGAGACCTCCACATCCACCCTGATATAGCGAGATGTGTAGAAAGTCTGATGCTGCTCTGGAAGACAAAATTTGCCATAAGATCCGGCAAGGAAGTGGTATCTACAGAGTGGATCACAATCCAACGCGGGGTTTTCCAAGGGGACTCCTTGAGTCCGCTTCTCTTTTGCATTTCGCTATTGCCGCTATCGATCGAGCTCAGGAGAGGCAGAGGTTACATGGCTGGGCCGCGCAGTAGACGCCAGCATAAAGTCACCCATTTGTTTTATATGGATGACTTAAAGATCTATGCTGGCAGCAGGGGAGACCTTCAGAGCTCTCTTGATACTGTGTCTACTTACAGTACTGCGATCGGCATGAGTTTGGGGATGGACAAATGCGCTGTGTTTCATCTGAACAGAGGCCGACCACCGGATGAGGTTGAAGATGTTCATCTGGTAGATGGGAACATCGTGAGACATCTAAATGTCGGAGAGACATACAAGTTTTTGGGCATCCAGCAAAGTGGCATGCAGGATGCGTCCGCTGTAAAAAAGGCTCTCCGCAGCAAGTATAAATCGCGCCTCCGACAGATTTGGCGATCGCAACTGTCGGGTAAGAATAAGGTCGCCGCGACGAATATGCTTGCTGTCCCGATTCTTCTGTACTCTTTCGGCGTTACGAAGTGGAACGTCGTAGAGTTACAAACGCTCGACCGAGAAACCAGAAAGATCATGAACATCAATCGTAGTTTGCATCCGAAGTCCTCTGTTCAGCGCATTTACCTCCCACGTCATCTTGGAGGTAGGGGTCTTTTAAGCCTGGAGTGTCTGCACGATCGTGTCGTCCTGGATACATGTCACCGTGTGTTAAGGGGTAATGATCCGCTCATGTTGTTTGTTAGGTCACATGAGCAAGCGGGGAACGGGGCCTTTCTTTTTCAAGCGTCCCGCAGGGCTGCAGAAAAGCTCGGACTACAAGAGCTCTCACCAGATCGGCATATAGCCGACGGTGCTCCTAATCTTGAGGAGCATGTGACAACCGTCAGCTCAAGAACGAAGAAGGCAGAATACGATCGTCTGATGAGAGAACATATGGGAAAGGCGATACACTCCCAGTTCTTTCGTCATGTGGAGCGAGAGGGTCTATCTCGAGAACTTACCTTCGCCTTCTTAAAGTCGGCCGGTCTGAAGTCCGAGACTGGGGGGTTTGTACTGGCATGCCAGGATGGTGTGCTTAACACGCTGGTGTATCGTAACATCGTCTTTCAGGAACATCTTCCTACTGCCTGTAGAGCGTGTAAGGCCCATCCCGAGACACTTATGCATATATTGTCAGCGTGCCCCTCATACGCTGTGTCGTTATACATCAGAAGACACAATGCAGCCCTGAGAGTGCTCTATTATCATCTAAGGCACTCTTACGGTATTGACAATGTACCTGTAATACCGTATGTCCCCGTTGAGATCGAGTCCGTGGTGGAAAATACCAGATGTCGTATATACTGGAATTATTCGTTTCCCACCACGAGACAACTCCAAGCAACCAAGCCGGATATAGTTCTGCTGGACTTAGATGTTAAATGTTTGTATGTCATTGAACTTTCTTGTCCAGCAGAACCTAACATCACATCTAAGGAGATCGAGAAGAGAGAGAAGTATAGAGATCTCTTGTCCGAACTTGGAAAATTGTATCCAGGACATACGGTCAAGTTGGCCGTTTTGATTATTGGGGTCCTAGGCGGGATAAAAGCAAGCTTCGTCCGGGAGCTTGAGATCATCCCGGAATGCAGGTCAGTTGCGGCCTCCCTGACCTGCAGAATACAAAAAGCAGTACTTCTTGGCTCCCTCCACATCGCGAGGGTGCACGAGGTGGTGTAATCCGTGCTCGCACATCACCAGGGTTTCGGATGCGAGCACGTGGAAGGGCCCTACAGGTGATGCCAGGTATGATGAGTCACCCGACCTGAAGTTGGTAGAGCCTGTAGGAGATCTGGGAACCCTCCAACGTGCAGTGGCGTATCCAGAAACTGCTCATGGGGGGGGGGGGGGCAAGGCCTTCTAGTTTCCTACACCTAATTCCAGTTTAAACCTAGAACTGACATAAGCACGGTTTTTGTTGGTGCAGTCGGGTTCCCAAAGCGTGAAAGTCGATACAGTTATTAATAAAAAAAAACAATAATACACTTAATTTTTTTATTTTTCATTGAAAAAAATATGTGTATAATATTTATTTTCATTGCTTCGTGTTTGCTATTGAACTGGTCTGGGGGGGGCAATTGCCCCCTTTGCCCCCCCCTGGATACGCCACTGCCAACGTGAGTGATTGGGTGCTAGGTTCTGTCCTATCCCCGGGGTGAACGGAGGAGGGCTTCCCAGAGAGACCATCTGTCCCTAATGGATATAGTAATAATAATAATAATAGTAATAATAATAAACAATGATTGAGAAAATTCTCACAGTGAACGAAGATAGCCATGCTGCATTACAATCTGTCCTTAGTAAAGCTGAGAGATTATAGCAATTCACAAGATTTTGACAGCAAACATTTTAATTTACTCGTCTCTAAATTTAACAAAAACCTATGAGTTAATATAGTTCAACGTTACTTTATCTGTCAACCCAATGTTATTAAAATCCACTGGACGAAAAAATAAGTACTAGAATTTGTCTGTCTGCCGATTTAGTCGATTTATATTCGAAGAACGTTTTTTTGGAAGCAAACTCTTATAATTTTAATTATTAAATCAGCATTAAAGAAAGTTTAGAAAAAATGTAAGTTTGTGTTATTTTTTAAAGAAATGTGTGTTTGAAAATATTTTTAAAATGATCGTTAGTAATTATTAATCTATTTTTGATATTCAACAAGTTTTTTAGAGCGTTAGAACATCCCGTTTAGTTTAGTTATTAACTTTTAATAGCTGTTTAGCTTACAGGCGCTTTAACGTTCCCAAGTCCTAATCTTCGTGTGCCCTAAAGTGCCCAATTTTTCTGCGCCCTTTTGTCCTTGCGTTCTAATTTCTAATGCCCCTCCGTCAAACGGCTATGCCTCAATGGCCGCGGCTAAATGACCTAGAGCCGAAAAATAAAACTTATACAGTAAAAAAAACAAAATAATTAAAGTAACTGAGTTACAGTAAAATCTAACTTCTTTTTTGAGCAACTTCTACAAATTTGTAGTGTGGAATCCGCAACGAGTTAACTTAATAAAACGTAGTATAAAGTTAACAACATATTCTGACTTTTGAGCAAAGTGTAAAGTTAAGTACAATATTTTACCCCACTGAATATTAGTTTTGAAAAATTTGATCTTCTAAAAATCAAGATAACCTGTACTGTTACTCCAAAAAATTATTGTTGTTAATTTGTGCTATTAATTTTGTAATTTAAATAGTCAAACTGCCATTTAACTACCAACGATAACAACAAATAGAGAATTTGAGGTTTAATATTGCAGTTTCAACTCTGGAAGTTAATGAAATGGCGGAAAAATTGTAATACTTGCCTTTTAAACCCATCCATCCACACATTCATTCTCTTCAGTATCTTGACAGTTTCAAGTGCATTGGTTATTGTTTTTGTGGGAATGTTTGATATTTGTGTAAAGGCTCTTTTTCCGGAGCTCTTCCGATCCTCTTTTGGCGGAAAATCACTCCACATAGCCTTTTTTTTGTTGTTTTTTCCGTTTCCTCCTTATAGATTGGTGTGCTTTTTAGCATTCTGTATTATTTTGTTCCACTTCTTCCTATCTCCAATTATTTATCTCCAGTTGATGTTTAATTTTCGTAAGTCTTCGTGTATTTGGTCTATCCACCTCAACTCGGGCCCTCATCTCAGTCTGTTTGACCTCGGCTTCCACTCAGTTACTTTCCTTATTATGGAGTTTGACTCTCTGCTTTGTACATGTTCCCGAACCATCGCACTTTTTGCGCCTTTATGACTTTTACTTTGTCTTCGCCTTCTGAACTTCTCCGATTTCGTGGTTCATCAGACTTAAGTACTCTTCTCCTGCTTTTTTATACCAAGATTCTCAGTCAGAATGTGTGAGATGGTCCCGTTGATTCCCGTCGCCCTGATGGCTCCTTCTACACGATGTTAAATAATACCGTGGATAAAGCGTCTCACCGCCTTTTTCCTGACTTTATTTTTATTTTTCCTGTATGTCCCTATTTTGTTGTCTTTGCTCTTGAGTTTTCCATAGCCATTTTTGTAAGCCTAATTAGTTTTGCTGGGATTTCTATGTTCTTCATTTCTTCAATTAGTTTTTACCTGGATATACTATCAAATTCTTGTTTAAAGTTAATAAACGGGATGTGGAGCTCTGTGTCATATTCGTTCAATAGTTTGGGTCATTATGTGAATCACATCAATGGCGAACCTTCCAGCTCTGAAACCTTGCTAATGTACTTTTATCTTGGCCTCTGTATACTTTGTTAGTTTTTCTTGATGAGTATTCCTCTGTAATTGTTACAGAATGTGGTCTCCTTTTTTAAAGATTAGTGTTATTAGTCCAGTTACCCATTCTTTTTCCCAGATGTTTGTTATTAGTCCAGTTTCCCATTCTTTTCCCCTGATGTTTGTTATTAGGTTATGTAGTCTTCTCCATAATTCTTCACTGTCGCGTTTGAGAGGTTCGTTATTCATCTCTCCTAATCCTGCTGCTTTTTCCTGCTTCAGTTTCTTGATTATTTCGGTGAGCTCATCATATGTGGGTGATTCTTATTGACTGTCTCTGTTATCGGTTGATTATTCTATAGTTTCTGTGTTATACTTTTCTCTTTTTACAATTCTGTGAAGTATGTTTCTGATTTTTGTTTTAATATTTGCGTAAAGGAAAATTAACCTTAGTTATATTTGCAAGTCCTGAAAAACTAATCATTATACAAAGAAAATTACTAAACATTTGAAATGCAAAACTGAGTTAAACGATTTTAAATTGTCAATGAGAACGATCTTTTTCGTTTTGCTGTTTAGACAGTTATTAAAAATACAGTCATATAAGCATTTTATAAACTGGACTATATTTATCTTATTAATAATTTAATGATTTTATTATTTAACAGGTCAGATAAAAATATCAGGACTCGTATTTGTTGTTTTTCCGGTCTCATTAAAAAGTGAAACTTCAGTTAAAATGGCAATTTAGATTACACCTGTTTTCCTTAAAAGTTGTGCCGACCAATACACTCCCCCAAATTAAGCTTTAGGTAGGTACATGTAAAAATAAACTTATTGTTAAATTAACTACAAATCATGGTAAAATTGGCTATATTTCGATATTAAATTCACTAAACCATTTTCTAACAATGATGTGATGTGATATTAAAATTGCTTAAATTAAAGCAAAAACTTAATAACGGGGCATGTTAATTTAACAAACTGCGGTGCAAAAGTGACAGAAAATATGAATACGATTGAAGACCTTTTTTGCTGTTTGCCGTAGTTAGAGCAGTTTATGACACTTGCATTCTTTTTGAAATTTATTACATTGGTTTTGCAAATTTTAATCCCAAATAAAAGTAGACCTACTGGTACAACAAATTAGTGTTACTACAGAGCTAGAATGTTTTTGAATCAGTTTTTGAGTGTAAGTCAATGAAATGGAACAATAGTGGCTGAATTATTCGAATACAACAGCTCGAAAGGCCTTTGAGGCCCATGGCTTTTTCCATCTTCTTCTATCAGTGGCGTGTGTTTCCCAATATTTAGTTCCTGCAGATCTTCTTCAACACTTCAATACTTCCTCCATGTTCTCGTTGGTTTCTTATTTTTCTATGCATCTTCTCGAATGTGACTATTTTTAGAACCCTGTTGCTCGTCATGCGGCCTGTATGTCATATCCACTTAATTCTGGCTTGCTTGATTATTGGGATTATACTAGTGTTGTTGTACAGGTGTCATAACTCTTGATTTGTTCTTCTTTTCTATATTTCGTCTTGTTTTACACCTCCATAAATCACCCTTAATATTCTTCTTTCCCAAAGTTTAATTTTCTTTATATTTTCCACCATTTAAGACATTTATACAGCCGTATTCTTGCTGCATACGACAAGTCTTTAGCTCTCATGAAGGAGCCTGCTCTTTTAGTTCTAAGTAGCAGCCTTCTTTCAATTTCCTCGCTTGGGCTTATTTCAACTCCTAGGTATACAAATTTGACCACTCTTTCGAAAGTAAATTTTTCTTTTCCCACCATTACTTCTAGGTTATCTCTCTGTTGTTCCTTTCTTGTTCCCATTATCATAAATTGTGTTTTCCTTGCGTTCCTTTTAATTCTTCTTGCGTTCTTGCTTTAATCGCGATGGTGAGAGTTCTTGAATAGTGTTCCATGTTTTTAAATTGGCATTTTCTTATTATGGTTTCCAAAATTAGGTTAAAAAG
The DNA here is from genome assembly GCA_963082815.1 of Melanotus villosus. NCBI lineage: Eukaryota > Metazoa > Arthropoda > Insecta > Coleoptera > Elateridae > Melanotus > Melanotus villosus. The sequence goes on from OY720427.1 coordinate 20,875,270, forward strand.
GGTAACAGATATAGGGTCACTCTGTTTTAGTCCCAAACTTGATGAGAATTCTTCCGACATTCTGCCATTAAATTTTACTTGTGCATATGTTTCCTGTAGTGTCATTTTAATTAAGTTCACTAGTTTCCTTGACATTCTAGTTAATGTAGTTAGCGCCTTAATTATGTCACTAAATCTATGAATATTACATACAGGGTGGTCACGCACCATAGGGATTTCAATGGTAATTTTTTAATATGTAATTATTTGCTTCCCTAATTATTTTAGACAAAAGTGTAATGAAGTTTTTTGTAGAGAAAAAAATACTGCATCCATTGATGCTATTCTAAACAATTTTCGAGTTTCGTGTAACAGAAAAACTGTGGGGATTAATTCTTGCACTTTGACAAAAATCACTAATGCCATGAAATTTTTGAAAGAGAGGGGTGGAGCTATGACACTGTTATAGCTCCACCCCTCTGTCATAACGACAGTTTGAAATTATTTTTCAATACGAAAAATGTAACTTTTTGGCCTTGGTAAACAAATAACTATTATTCAACAAATTCAACAGGAAGGGAAATTACTTTTTAAAACAAACTTAACGGAAAATAAAATTATTTTATGTGACAATTTTAACAAGTGTAACTAACTGACAAGCCAGACTGTTTCAGTAATTCCAAGGCATCAGTGATTTTTATCAAAGTGCAAGAATTAATTTCCACAGTTTTTACCTGTTACGGAAAAAATGAAAAACTGCAAAATAGCATCATTGGATTGGGTATTTTTTTCTCTACAAAAAACATATTTGCACTTTTGGTCTAAAATGATTGGGGAAGCAAATATTTAAAAATTTACCATTGAAATCCCTATGGTGCGTGAGACTATGCACCACCCGGTATAACTGAATTTCCTTTCTTTCTATTTCTTCCTGTATCAACCTTAGTGTATGGATTAAATCTATTGTCGATCTATTTCGCATAAATCCATATTGATACTCTCCCACTTCTTGTGACCTCTAACCCTTGGTGGGATTTCATCTGCTAATAGCTTTCATAGCCAGGCTTGGATAGGCAGAGTGGCTGTCTCTGCGCTATAAAACGTTCCATGTTGTCATGTCCATGCCATATTTTGTCTGTTATCTTGGAGATACGATATATGTGACATTAAAGACCCCTAGCCGTCTAATATCCTAATAACGTCGGGGTCGGAAGCAACAAGAGTTGGCCAAGTGAGGCCAGATAGGAAAGAATAAAGAGAAGGAAACTGCCCTCCAGACAAGTTGAAACAAGGACAGTCCCAGCTATGGTAACTTGGGGTCGCTACTTCCCATACTCACAAGTTGTGATTCCCTGAGTCTACCGCTCTCGTCGGCCCTGTAAGGTTCCCGAGGTTCGTCAACGTGGAGGAGAGAGTCGGTACTGGGTACAGGAGAGGCTATGTGTTGCGATTCACTACCCTTTTAAACCCCCCTAAACTTCCATTATTAATTTATATATTCTTTCTGCCAATTCCGTTCTTCCATACTTCAATAATTCTCCAGGTATTTCACCACCTCTTGGACTTTTGCCATTCCTTAAGGTTTTAATGGGTTCTGCTACCTCTACTGACTTGGAGGGTTTGACTTATTGCTTTTTTGTTGGGTTCACAGGTATGCTGTCCATACTTTGTTTATCTTCCTCTGCTGTGGGTAATTCTTTATAATGTCCCTCTTGGGCTTTGGCATTCCTTAGGGTTTTAATGGTTTCTGCTACCTCTACTGCCTTGGAGGGTTTGACTTATTGCTTTTTTGTTGGGTTCACAGGTATGCTGTCCATACTTTGTTTATCTTCTTGTGCCCCATCTTTTTACTGAAGATGTTCTTAGCTTTCTTCCTTGCTTCTCTGTAAACTCTGTAGTTTTGGCCAGAATTAACATTTAAACATTTTAATTTGGTTTCCCTTCTTTCTTCAATAACTCTTACACACACACTGTCGAACCACTCTTTCTCTTTTTCTTTTTTACTTCTCTTCAAGTGTTTATTTCCACTTCGTTTAACAATTGTTTTTATTGTGCTCCAGTCCTTCTGTAAGTTCGTTGTTACTTCCTCTTTGGCTAGTTCTACTAGGTTTTTTAAGTACTGTCGCACTATATGGTGGTCGCTGTCAGCATCCGCTCCACGATATGGCTTCACTTATTTATTAGAGATGCATGCTTGTTTTCAATCAAGATGTAATCGGTCTGGTTTATTACTTTCCCATTTGGATTGATCTATGTTCCCTTATAAATGTCTTTGCATGTTTCGGTAGTTGATTTTATTATTAATTGTTTGGACATTGCGAAAGTAATAAGTTTTCTCCGTTTTTATTGCTCACGTCATGCTAGCTGTTTGTTCTTATAATTTCTTTATTGCTGTTCCTTTCCAATCTTGCGTTAAAATCGCCACTTACTGTTTTCACATCACAGTTGGGTATGGCATCGTATAACAATTCTAATGCTTCATAATAATTTAGTTTGTCTTCTTCTTCAGCGTCCTCCGATGGTGCATTCACGATACTTCTTATTTTTTTGTGTTTCCATCTAATTCTTATTTAGCTTAGTCTATCATTTATTCTTCTTGTTTGTATCGACAACTTCTTTAGTGAATTTCTTAGAATAAATCCAGTACCTAGCTTATTTTCTTTCACTCCGAAATTTAGACAGATGTAGTTGTCAATTTTCATTGTTTGTATTCCTTTGGTGTTTGTTTCTTGTAATCCTATTATATCTATATCGTATTCTTCAATTTCTCTTATTAACTATTTTAAAGCTCCTTCATTGTTGACTCCTCTCACGTTCCATGTTCCTAGTACTATGTTGTTTTCTTTCTGCTTATTCTTTCTTCGTGTTTTTTTTTTGTTGGTCCCTTTTTTATCCAGTCTCATATCCATTTTCATGCCTGTTTTTATTTCCATAATTCTGTCCTTCACCTACTCGAACACCCTATGCTATTAAATTTTTTTGAAGATCTGTTCAGCACTTTTTATATTTCAAGGTAGAAAGCATTAACAAGAGGATAAACTTGAATGATTGTAACTTAGAGGATTTCGACAAAAATAACGAAAAACTGTTACTAAGGCAGCTGGACTGCTTTTGACAGTTATTTTATTTTTCATGGTTTTTCAAGCCCTCTAAGTTGAACAAACTTTCTTCAGTTGTTTGAAAAAATACCTGTCTTTTCATCCTGCAAAAAGTACTGAACAATTTTAGTATTGTTCGATTGGTAAAAACATATAGTCTACATTCAAATAACGTGTGAGCCACCATTGTTACATTTGAATAAATTCACTTAACTGTTAAAAAACTTTAAATTCCAGTATTTTATACTGAATTGGCGTCTACAACGATAACTTAATTTTTATTTCCATAACAAACATTTTTTGGAAGTAGTGGCACTATTGATGGAAAAATAAAGTTTTTCAAAAAATCAACAAAGTTAGGTATTCGGATTTGGAATTTTCTCCAGATTCTGTCGTGTAGATTTCATTCTTCAACTTCAAAAAATAAAAAAAAAAATGGGGAGAGCCTTGTTCGTGTACACCATAATGTATAGGTATTAGGTGCATTCTGTCTATATTTTTGTTAGATTTTGATGGAGCCTTAATGTTCAGTTAACACTAAAAACCGTACCCAGTAAATAATTTAGTGCTGCATTAACAACAATTGGTTGTACCAGCAGGTCCACTCTTACTTGGAGTTAAATTTGCAAAAACTAGTATAGTGAATTTTAAAAAGAATGTAAGTGTAATAACTTACCCTAACTAGCGCAAACAGCACTACTTACAGAAGTAAGAAAGATCTTTAATCATGTTCATATTTACTATAAATTTTGCACCGTAGTTTATTAAATTAACACAACCTGTTGTTAGGTTTGTGCGTTAGCTCAAGCAATTTTAACATCAACTGTTGTTATTTTGTACCAATGTTTTAGCGAATTTAATAATGAAATATAACTAATTTTAACATGCCATTTTAGTTAATTTGACATTATATACGAGTATATTAGCACTTCAGGCTTTAATGCTCAGGGTTTGATTAACGGTTCGTCTCAATTTGATCCTATCTTGGACCAGGTTTTTCCATCATTTCCTTGGCTTTTCTTTTCTGTTTCTATCCTCTGGCTCTTCTAACCATGCTGTACTGGTACTTATTTCTACGCTCATTCTTTGCAGGTGCCCTAGCCATCTTAATCGACTCTGCTTTAAGTGCTTTACAATCTTTGCAATTGTTGGTTCCTTGTATACTCTTTGCAGCTCTTTATTTGATCTTCTTTTCCACTGTTCTTCTTCTTTAATTCCTCCGTAAATGGTTCTAAGAATCCTGTTCTCCCAGGTTTCCAATTTTTAAAGGTAGTTTTGTCTAAGTATCCATGTTTCAGCAGCATAGGTGACCACTAGTTTTATTATGGTCTGATACGTTTTTTGATTGAGTTGGATATGTTTTTTGTCCTTAGTACCCTGCTGCACTTTTTGTCCCTGCCATAATTATTCTTTCTATTTCTGAGTAAGTAGTTCCTTCACTTGTAATTTCAACTCCACACTTTTGGCTTTTTCTATCGTGTAGCGTTTTTCGTTCATTTTAATGTTCAATTATTCATTATCTTGTTGTAACCTTAGTTAATATACAGTCCAAATGCGTGCCATTTTCTAACGTGTGGTCGTCTAGTGTAATTTGTATGTTGTGTTGACTCATAACTTTAGTTTTAGCAGGATTCATCTTCAAGCCTGATTCTTCTGCTGCCCGTTTGAGGTTTTGAATCATGATGTTCAGTTCATCAGGGTCTTCAGATATAATCACCACACCATCAGCAAAGCGCAGGTGACTGAGGAATGAACCATCAATTTTTAAACCCTTCGATTACCATTGGAGTTTTTTGAAGACATCCTCTCTAAAGCCAATGTGAAAAGTTTTAGCGAGATAGTATCCCCCTGTCGTACTCCTTTCCTGATGTCTATTTTGTCTGTTTTAGGGTCTTCATTTATTTTCACGTGCATTGTTGCATTTTCATAGACATCCTTTATCATATTTGTATATCTGCTGTCGATTCTGGCATTATCCATCGACTCCAAGATGCAAGATGTACTTATGGAGTCGAACAACTTGTAGAAATCTATGAAGGCCAAATGTATGGGCACATTATACTGAGTCGTCTTCTCTATAACAGTGCGTAGAGTCTGGAGATGGTCGATAGTGCTATACCCCTTGCGGAAGCCCGCCTGTTCCACAGGTTGATAGTGATCGAATTTGTTTGTCAGGCGATTGGTGATAATTCTCGTCAAGAGTTTATATAGTTGTGATAATAAACTAATCGAACGGTAGTTCTCGATGTTAGTAATCGCACCTTTTTTGAACAAGAGTATTGCTTCTGAATTGTACCATTTGTTAGGTATTCTACCTTCCCATAGGCATTTATTTAGTAGAATCTGTATTGCACGTTCAAGACTAGTTCCTCCAATTTTTATCATCTCTGCTGTTGTGTGATCTTCTCCGGGGCATCTATTATTCTTCATGTGATTTAGAGCTAGTCTGATCTCATCGGTGGTTATTTCTGGAATCTCTTCAGAGCTCGCATTTTATATATTTCTTTGTGTTTGTGGTTCCATATGTGGTGTATGTGATGCATATAACTCGGTGTAAAAATGTTTAATTGCTCTGACGATGTCTTCCGATTTTGTCACTTCTATTCCCCTTTTGTTCTTTATTTTAGTTATCCTTTGATATTTTTGATCTTAATGTTCTCATGTTAGCGTTGTCTTCAATAGTTGTCAAAATTGTTTTAGTTCTATGTTTTCTTATGTCTTTTCGTATTACTTTCGTTACTTCTCTGTTTATTGATTTGTATTCATCTGTCCCCTTTTTAATTGTCTTCTTCTTTCTATGAGTTGTACATAGTGGCATTTTTGAATTCTTGATCTGTTTGACTCTTTTTTTTTTGAGCACTCAACTCATCTATTAGGGTATATATTCCGTCTATCAATGGCTTCCCTCCGTTTTTTAAGAGTTCAGCAGTAATTTATTCCATTCCCTTGGATTTTGTAGTTACGCATACTTTTAATTATTTTCTCTATCTCTCGGGCTGTTGGTTTATCTACTTTTATGTGTAATTTGACATTAACCAGAGTTTATTTTTATATATACTTAAAGGTTAATTTAGGGCAAGTAATCATGGCCAAGCTTTTAAAGAAAACGTAGGTATGTGTAATCTCAATAGCCGCTACAACCAAAGTTTAACTTTTCAACAAGATAGGAAAAATCAACAAACACGGGCCCTGATATTTTTTCCTGTTCTGTTAAATAGTTTACTGCTGAACTGGCAAAAGAATGCGACATTTATATTTTCCTTAAGCTGTTTTTACCCCTAACAGTGTATATTGGTTGCAATTTATACCAATTCTATCTTGGCGTTCAATCGTATCACCATCGGATTTCAATATAAAACAGATGCCCATGTAATAAAATTCACCCTGTAATAAAATAGGCATTAAAATATTAATAAGATAAATACGATCCAGTTTATAAAGTGCTTGGCGTTGTGTGATTGCCTAACAGGTTCTATCGCCGGTAATTTAGGAAAAATTCACGGTTATTTTCAATAACTGCCGAAATGGCGAAATGGAAAAGTTGGTTCTCATATATACAGTGCGTCCACATGGTAATGTATAAAATCGATAAAATTGTTAAAAATGAGTTTACGAAAAATCCGTCGAACATGTCGAGCGATTTGTATTAAATTCTATATTTTGACAGGATTTCCTGATTTTTCCCGCCATTTTTCTAATAGCTATGACGTCATCGATATTTTTTTTAAATGGTAACCCCAATTTTTTATTACGTCATTCGAAAGAGCGCATTTTTTTTACAAATGGTAAGTTAAAATTTATAGTATAAAATTATTTTATAGTAGAAAAAATTTATTTCTTAGAAAGTAACACGTGTAACATTAAAATAAAATTAAACTAAATCAGGTGCTCAAATTGTGCTCCGTTTACAGCTTGACAGTGTGCAAGGCGTGTGATAAATTCTTGCTGCACGTTGTCGATGACGTCCGGGGTTATAACACGGATTTCTTGACGAATTCGTTCTTTCAAGTCCTCTAAGTTTACGGGCTTAGTTTTGTAAACCTTACTTTTCAAGTAACCCCACAGGAAATAGTCGAGAGAAGTTAAATCCGGGGATCTAGCAGGCCACTCTATAGCACCTCTCCTTCCAATCCACCTGATGGGAAAAATTTGATCCAAATATTCTCGTACATGCGCGGCGTAATGGGGTGGTGCCCCGTCCTGATGGAAGACAATGCTGTTGTGTGGAATATCGGGGTCTGCTTGGTTTGGAAATAAGACTGCCAGGGCCAGAATCAGTTGTTTCTGGAGAAATTCCAGATATCTCTCCCCAGAGGATATTGGGTATGCACCTCCATCATGCAATGCGGATTTTCGTGGGCCCAGTACCGACAGTTTTGTCTATTAACTGCACAATTCAGACAAAAAGTTGATTCATCAGAAAAAATAATTTTCTTTACGAAATCTGGGTTGGTATTACAAATTTCCATTAACTGTTCACAAAATTGAATTCGACGATCAAAATCGTCTTCAGCCATCTCATGTATCAGATGAACTTTGTAAGCATGGTATTTGTGTCTACGAAATATTTTGTGGATAGTAGATTTCCCCACTTCAAACCTGTTAAGCCACTTCTCTAAGTGTCGAATGTGGATTCTCTTGCAGCCAGTAATAAGTTGAGCTGTAGATCTTCACTTGTTGACCGACCAGGTTTGGGTAGATCCCTAACATGTCCATATTCGTTAAATTTGGCTTTAATTCTGCTTACCATCGTTTGAGAAATAGGGGTACGATCAGGATGAATTTCATTAAATAAACGGGCTACCTCCTGTTGTGTCCGAACCCTGTCACCAAAACCAATCATGGTGAGTATTTCGATTCGTTACCTCTCGGATAATCGCACCATTCTTCTTACTTATTCTTACTTATTTCAGAACGGAAGTTTACAGCGAACTGCTTGACTAAGTGTTATTTTATTTTTTAATTTAAGTAATGTGTGTGGATTACAACAGCTATAGGGTATTGAACAGAAGTTTGAACACCTGATCACACGCCTTGCACACTGTCAAGCTGTAAACGGAGCACAATTTGAGCACCTGATTTAGTTTAATTTTATTTTGATGTTACACGTGTTACTTTCTAAGAAATAATTTTTTTTTACTATAAAATAATTTTTGCTAAAGAAGTTTATAATGCAACCTACTATAAATTTTAACTTACCATTTGTAAAAAAATGCGCTCTTTCGAATGACGTAATACAAAATAGGGGTTACCATTTAAAAAAAATATCGATGACGTCATATCTATTAGAAAAATGGCGGGAAAAATCAGGAAATCCTGTCAAAATATAGAATTTAATACAAATCGCTCGACATATCCGACGGATTTTTCGTAAACTCATTTTTAACAATTTTACCGATTTTATACGTTACCATGAGGACACACTGTATATTTGCGAGTAAATAATTTATACAATTATTTAATACATCATATTTGACGTTTCTCGCAAGCCCTATTCCATACACTCCGGTCCCTCCAGTCTTCTTCATTTATTCCTCTTTTTACATAGCTTTTGTCACGCCTTGCATCCACGTTGTTTTTGGTCGCCCACGCTTTCTCCTCTGGTTTGGGATCCATTCCATTATCCTCTTTGGCCACCTTTCATTTGACATTCTTTTTATATGGTCATACCACTTCAGTCTTTTTCTGTCTATAGTTTCCATCAGACTTTCCTCCACTTCCACCCTTCTTTTAATATCGACATTTGGAAGGTGGTCCATCTTCGTCAAACTACAGCTGCGTCTCCAGTATTCCATTTCAGTAGCGTTTATAGTTCTAGCTTGCCTTTCTGTAGTTTCCCATACCTCGGCATTATATGTTGCTATACTTTGAATGATGGTAGTGTATATATTCTTTTTTGTTTTTAAAGACAATTTATTTCCCCATATTACAGGGTGTAGTTGTCGGATAGCTGTTCGTGTTATATTCATTCTCTTTTTTATTTCGTCTTCGCTTCCTCCTGAACTAGTAAAGCTTGCACCAAGATACATATATTTTTCCACACATTTTATTGTAACATCTTCTAGCACTAAATATTCAGCCTTTCCGCCTACTACCATATATTGCGTCTTGTCGATGTTGATCTGGAGCCCCCATTCGGTATATTCCTTCTTTAACTTGTTTAGCATGTAGCTTATGTCCATATCATCTTCTGCGCATATAACCTGATCATCTGCGTATTGTAATGTATATATGTAATCACTATCCACTTCTATCCCCATCCTTCTACAGTAGCGTTTCCACTTAGCCAGAGCTTGTTTTACATATATTTTAAATAATGTCGGCGCTAAACAGCACCCCTGTCTCAAACCCTTTGTGACGGCAAAAGATTTTTCTGATATCTTTACCCCTGTCTTTATTTGGCACTTCATGTCAGTGTATAAGTTTCTTACCGCATTTATGTACGTTGTCTGTATTTTTTCAGTTGCTTTCCACATTTTTTTCAGGGGAACGCTGTCATATGCTTTATGTATATCTATGAACACCAAATGAGTCTGCAAACCACATGCAAGTCTTTTGTCTACAAGTTGACGTAGTGTGAAGGTGTTATCTGCACAAGACCTACCCGCTCGGAATCCACTTTGATCCTCATCTTCTTTTAAATTTTCTTCTTTGCGTCGCTTTAAAATTTTTGCATACACTCTCCCAATTGAATTTAGTACCGTAATGGCTCTGTAGTTTGAGCATTCTTCTTTGCTTCCCTTCTTATGAGGGTTTGTCACATAACCCGTCTTCCAGTCTTGCGGGTGTGGAGATCCATTTAGGTACATATTGAATAGTTTGGACAGTTTCTCGTATAACTGTTGCGGTGCATTTTTTAACAATTCCATACAGATCCCACCTGGTCTTGGCGCTTTACCGTTCTTAAATGTTTTAATAGTCTTCTTCATTTCTTCAGGCGTAATGATGTCAATTTGCTCCTGAGATACTGTATTTGTAATTTCGTCTTCATTTTCGAGCTGATTTTCTTGATCTTCCTGAAACAGTTTACTGTAATAGTCAATCCACCTTTCTTCTGCAATAGACTCAATTTTTACTTTATTTCTTTCATTTCTTCTCATGCTCTTAATGAATTTCCACGATTCTGTACTCTTGGCACCTCCCATATATCTATCTATCTCCTGACATTTATTTTCCCATTTTTCATTATTTCTTTTACTTATATACTTTTTCGTGTCTCGGCAACTTCTTATGTATGTTTTTCTATCCTCAATATCCTTAGTGTTTAACCATTTTTGATAGGCTTGCTTCTTTTCTTTTATTAGTCGTTCTGCTTCTTCGTCCCACCACCATGGTTTTGATCACATGTATCCTTTTCTTTGCACCTAAGCTCTCGTAGGCGGCTTCATGTATATCTACCTTTATTTGATTATATAATTCCCTTGAGCATTCACTTTCTAAGTTGCTTGTTAGTTTAGTCGCCAACCTCATTTTATATAAAAATTTGGTTGAATCGTCATAGAAACACCCAGATTATACTCCACAGAAGTTATGTCCTTTCTTCCTTCTTCTTTAGATTCTGAACAGTGTAGTGTGGTTCTCATTAACACTACAAAATTCTTTCATTCAGTTTCGTATACCAAATGCTTAGGTACTAATTTTCGTTGTAATGAACAGTTCTTCAGAAATTGCAAATATAATAAAATTAACTTTTCTTTTACGCAGATATCAAAAATTCACACAAAAACAATAACCAATGCACTTGGAACTGCCAAGTCACTAAAGAAAATGAGTCTATGGATCGTCTTATTTTTGACCATTTAGCAAAATATATGTTTGTAATTCAAGTAGGGTGAGTGACGATAAGTGCACCTTTGGGGTAATTACACCTCTGAATTTTTACTATTCTCAGCTGAAATGTTTTGAAATATTACATTGGTGTATGTTAGGTTCCACGTTTAGCTAACATTTCTAGTACAAAAGTGGTGGTTAATTGAAAAGCGATATTCCTGTTTGGTAGCCACAAAGTAAGTATATCGTTTCTAAAACAATATCAGTTTACATTCCCATAAGTTGTTGCATTAAATGCTTTGATTTAAAAAAAAATACCGGGCTTATTTCCTCATTGAGGTTATGCTCAACGTTAACATTAATAAGTTTTACTGTCTTTAAAGTCCTGGTGACGATAATATGAAGCAGGGATTGTATGGTGCATTGGCCCACTTTTTTCATGTAATGGGGCAAATGCACTTCCTATAGCAGGGGAAAGTCCACGACTAGTGGTGCACCTTCCCTTCACTGTTTGAGTTTACCAATGCTAATTTACCGGTAATAATTTGTAGGCAACATGCCGAGGAATTATAAAAGAAAACACATAAGCGAGCATATGATCAAAATAAGCTGGAAGACGCATTGGAAAATGTAAACACGGGAAAATGTCTATTAGAGGTGCCTCAAACCATTATGACATTTCAGGTGAAACATTACGTGATTACCTAAAAGGTCGTCGAGGAAAGAACAAAGTAGTTTAAGGTGGTGGCAGAGGAAATCGCATGAAAGAGAAATAACACTTGCTGAGCACTAAGAGTTATGAGTAGAAATGGTTTTGGTTTGACACAATCAGAGGTTTTAGATGTGGTGCAGTTGTTAGAACACACCATTCAAAAACAGTAGACCAGGAAAGGATTAGCGGCTGACATGTGACATATAAACAAAGACATAGGCTTTCCATTAACAAGCCAGAACCTCTTAAGAATGTCCAAAAAAGACAAACAAATCCATTTTTTATTTAATGGGTTTTTTGATTTGCTCGATAAGACAGTCAGTGATTATGATCTTGCAAGAAAACCTCACCTCATATGGAATTGTGATGAAAGCAGTTTTTGTCATGATCCAAGTCGTACAACGGTGGTTGGTACAATAGGATCTACATGTCATAGGTACACTGCGAACTGGAAGGGAAAACACCACAGTTCTAGCAGCATGCATTTACGCTGCAGGGCAAAAACTTGTTCCTTTGGTCATCTTTAAAGAAAACATCTATATCTATAGGAATGAAATGAATTCATAAAGGCGGTGATTTTCCATGAACATCCTACACACCAAAAAGATGGATGAATTGCAAAATTTTTAAAAACTGGTTTGAACATAATTTTCTTCAGGAAATATGAGAAGAAAGAAGTGTGTTACTTATATTTGATGGACATGGAAGTCATCTGAACTTATAAAAGCTTCAATAAACAAACTCACTAGTGATTATAAAATTACCTGCACATCTTGCACATATTTTGCAGCCACTAGATGTTGCCTGAATCCGTGCCCTAAAACAGAGATGGGACAAGACAATTGCACTGAAAAAAAACGACAAATAACGAACGAACTTGCCAAGCTGAATAATAATGCAAATGAACTTACAGAAAATGTATCTCTCTCCCACTTAATATGAATACGACGCCAACTTAGTTACTTCATGATAAGTCTATTGAGTCTGTGGTCAAGCTGGATAAAACTGAAAATTCAGCTGAAAAATCCTGTGAGGGGCTACTTTTAAAAACAATAAAGTCAGCTACTCCAAAAGTTTCAATCAAAAAGAGGAAAATTGGTGTAGAAGCACAAATTCTTACGAGTAGCATTCACTGTAAATAAAAAGAAAAAACTAGTAATTGAATTTGACTCTTCTAGTCTCAGATGATAGTGATAGTAATATTACTGTTATTTTTGAAGAAGATGAACCCTGTATGCCACCAAATAAATTAAAAACTGAAGATTATGTAGTAGTTAGGTTCCTAACAAAACAAAACGTCTTGTTATTTTGTAGGTAAAATTATAAGTGAGAATAAAGATGAACATGAATATGAAAACATTTTTGAGATGTGTGAGAAAAACAACTGGGAAGATTAAATGGTCCGTTGTTTCTGACCTATCGTTAGTTGCAGCTGATATAATTTATAAATCACAAAAACCAGCACTGGACCGAAGAGGTTTCACGATTTTTGATATAGACTTTACATCATCAAATTAATATATCTTAAAAATACATGCTCATTTGTTATTTTTCAGTTGCCTACTGCTATTATTATTAATTATTAGTTAGTTGATTTTCATTATTATCGCTTGTTTTAAAGAGAGTTATTTTCAGTTGAAATGATGTTTTAAGTGTTCATTATTTTATTTTTAATTTATTTGTATGTTATCTGTAGATAGTAACATTTTCCATATGGAACTTTCTTTATTAAAGAGTTTATGCGTTGAGTATAAATTTTGTTTTATTTAAGATAAAAATTATTTTAACAGAAAAACACTTTTTTATTGAATCATATTTGAACTGATTGTGTAAACTGCATTTACCTTAGAAGATTTAAATCAACTTATTGCAAAAAATACAGTCTATGGTGCATTTACCCCACGCAGTAGGTCGCAGGTCGCGTTTTTTTGTTTTTATTGCAGTACCAAGGTGAGTTTGTATATTTTTATGCAATTTTAATTACAAATGCTAAACATATCACACCATTATGGTACAAAAATTGGGACTTCTAATTCTATATTTAAAAACTAAAAACTAAAGTCAAATTTTGCTATTTTGGAGGGTATACTTGTCCCAAGTTATCTGAACTTTTAAAAGGTCAACTTTTTCAAAACTAACCTTAATTTGGACAAAATATTTCACACAAAAGGAAGAAGAACTTTATTTTGCGTTTTGTTAAGTTAACTCGTTGCGAATTTCACATTAGTTGTTCAAAAAGGAAGTTAGATTTTACTATAACAGTTTCTTTAATAATATTAACAAATCGTTCTCCGGATTGGAACCGTGTCATTGCTGAAACAAAATAACTCAGGAGGAAACGGAGCACTAAAAGAGCACGGTAGCTCAACGTATCAAGCACGCCAGAAGCGAAACTCTTTTAGCAAGAGGCAGAAGAGTAACGGTAACTCAACTTGTCAACCAAGCCAGAGGCGAAAAACCCTTCTGAAGAGAAACAGAAAAGGGCAGCGACTTTATACCGGCTGTATCCGACCAAGCTTATCTGACTGTGACGACGGTTGGTCAGGGGCGGAGGGAGCGGAACTAGTAATGATAGCGGACTTTCAAATATCGGATAGATAATAACCAGTGTCACGATTCAAGTTATTAGGAGTCTTGATGATTTCAATGGCCCCACGGATTTTCCTGTTGAAGAAATAAGGGGCATTGGTAATGATCGAGGATTTTTTAGACAGGAATGTTATGGCCAGTGTCGTGCTGATGTTCAGCAACAGCTGAATGTGAAAAAAACCTGATTTTAAGCAAGGTTCGTGTTCACAGATACGCGTGCGTACTGAGCGACCAGTTTCTCCAATGTACAGGGTGGCCCATTTTCGATGTTTTTAAATGGGAAGTACTCTTAATAACCGAGATAGGCAAAAACTGATGTCGGAGTCCAGGGCCCTTTTTTGATGCAGGTTCAAGTCCCGAAAACAAAATTCCGCTATCTTTTGTTATTTTGTAGTTATAGCCCAAAATTCAAAATTTGGCCATATCGAAAACTTCAAATAACTCTCTTGGTTTTGAAGATATCCAAAAACGGTAAAAACATTCTACAGGCACTTTTTCAAGTAGAATACGATAGTTAATTCAGATATCTTTTAATTTTCATGTTTTAAGAATTATGACATAAAGTTGGTATTTTTTAAATATAAGTCGTAGTTGGCCATGATACCATTAAATTGCATATTTTTTCTGCTTTCCGAAAATATATAGTTTATGGGGGTTAAATTCAGTAACAATACCTCTTTTGGACAAAATTAGATTATATGATGCTGTTAGCAATTAGTAGGCCATGGTTCATGATAGCAATAAACAAAAGCTAATAGAGCGGGTGCATGTGACGTCACCAGGCACACAATAACGCGCCCGACTGAAAATGAACAACAGTTTTGAAAATTAACAAAACTAAATAATTAATTTAATATTTAATATTTTGTAGAAAATCTCGCGTTATCTTGAACAGCTTTTAATTATCTTGATATATGGAGATTTTATAAGTTTCTACGTATAACCTGGCAAAATTTTTAGTTTCTTGTTTTCCAGAGCTTTTCTCTAACTGCTTTCTTTGGGAAATATCACGTTCCCTAATACTTTTAATTCACGATAAAATTTTCAATTACGTTCGTATCAACTGACCGCGGGAAAAATTTTAAGTAGTTAACTGAAAATTTCGTAATTATGTAGGCTAAACCATCCTTCATCTGGTTAAACACATCTTTATTCAGTTTGATATTGTAATATGTAATATTTTCTTTTTGGTAAAATTAGTATACCGGTGCATACAAATCTACCCTTTGTTTACCCTTCAAGTGTTCAGCTGATGGCCTAGTGACGTCACATGCAACAGCTCTATTATTTTTTGTTCTGCTATCATGAACCATGGCCTACTAATTGCTAACAACATCATATAATATGATTTTGTTCAAAAAAGGTATTGTTACTGCATTTAACCCCCATAAACTATATATTTTCGGAAAGCAGAATAAATATTCAATTTAATGGTATCATGGCCAACTACGACTTATATTTAAAAAATACCAACTTTACGTCATAATTCTTAAAACATGAAAATTAAAAGATATCTGAATTAACTATCGTATTCTACTTGAAAAAGTGCATGTAGAATGTTTTTACCGTTTTTGGATATCTTCAAAATCAAGAGAGTTATTTGAAGTTTTCGATATGGCCAAATTTTGAATTTTGGGCTATAACTAAAAAATAACAAAAGATAGCGGAATTTTGTTTTCGGGACTTGAACCTGCATCAAAAAAGAGCCCTGGACTCCGACATCAGTTTTTGTCTATCTCCGATATTAAGGGTACTTCCCATTTAAAAACATCGAAAATGGGCCACCCTGTACACTAAACCACAAGAATAGGGGATGCTATAAATGCCTCTTGATGACAAGGGTTGAAGCTTATCTTTTACTGAAGGGAGTATCTGTGACACTTTTGGAGGTGGTTTGAAGATGGTTTTGTGTTATGGTTTTTGCGAATCCTACCTATGAGATCCGTAACTTGGCGAATGTAGGGTAAGAAAGCAGTAGCCTGGGGGTACAGGTATTTTGAGGATTTTTAAGGTTTGCGGGATGTAATTGTTTTTGGGTGACCTTTCTAATATTGTTTTTGTTATACCCATTGATGAGATTTTCTTGGATATGGACTAACTCGACATGAAGACTGTCGAGTTGGGACACTGTGATAGCACGATGAACGAGGGAATTGTTCACAGAGAGCTTTTGTGCCGGATGATGATGTGAGTTGGCGTGAAGATACCTATCCGTGTGTGTGGGTTTGCGATAAATAGAGTGTGCAAGATGACCACTCGGTTTACGGGTAACCAGGACGTCGAGAAAAGTGAGAGGATCATTCGATTCTATTTCCATTGTAAACTTGATATCAGGGTGCTGACTATTAAGATGTTCTAGGAAGGAAGCAAGGTTATGTCTTCCATGGGGCCAGATAATAAAAGTGTCATCTGCATAACGGAACTAGACCTAGGGTTTTAAGTCAAAGGATTCCAGGGCTATTGTTTCAAAAGATTCCATAAAGATGTTTGCAACCACAGGGGAAAGGGAAGAACCCATAGCAACGCCTGTTACTTGTTTATAGAATCGGTTGTTAAACAGAAAATATGTGGAGGAAAGCAAGTTTAGACATTCTCGTTGAAAAGTTACCGTGCTCCTTTAGTGCTCCCTTTCCTCCTGAAGAAGCCCCTTAAAAAAGTGGGCGAAACGTTGAGTTATTCTCTCTCAACAATGACACGGTCCCAATCCAGAGAACGTTTTGTTAATACTGACACTGACCGTGGATGTCTTCGAATTCATTTTAATAATATTGTTAAATTAATGAAAGTTTAACCTTTCCGTACCCGTGCGGGGTATTTTACATACCCCAGTGCAGTTTTTTTACTATAACTTTTTAATAACTTTGTTAATCGAATTGAGCCTTTATGTATTCCTCGGTAGATAAATGTTCATCTGAATGGTAAAATATCAGTCAAAATAAAATATTATGTTAGCAAAGAATAAAAAAATTATCTTCAAATTCTAGGCATTCCCCGTGATATAAAATATCTTTATAATTCTAAAATTTGATTTAAAAAAATTAATTGTTAGGGTGTTAAAACAATTAATTTTTGTCTGTATAATAATTATTTTTTGAAATATTTTACCCGTTTATGACAAAATCCGGATGAAACTAGTTCGTGCAGCTGCGCACAAGTTGAGTCGTGTAAAAGCGCACAATTACCTCATTAATTTTAATTTTAATTTGTATTTTTCAATAAACTTTTGTGTTGCAAGAACTAAATTATACTAATTTTATGATAAAAGGCAATAACAAAGCCAAAATAAGTCATAGGAACGAAAAAACACTGGGGTATCTGAAATACCCCGCATGGGTTCTAAAGGAAGATTTGGACCACGGGTACGGGAAGGTTAACAAAATAATGTTTTGTAAGCTTCAACATATTGTAAGTCGTTCGGAGCAATCTAATTTCTAGAGAAAAGTACATATGTAATCTTATACAGCATGGACTTGCACATAAAAGTAAAAACCAAATACTGTTGAGTTTGACAGCCAATTAAACGATCCGTCATTCATTTTATTTTTTATTCGTCCATTTTGTTTGATAATTGTGTGATTTACGTATAAATATTATGAATTTGGTTGATCTTTAATTCGCTTTTTGTTTGTAGCTCAGTAGCTCGAAAACAAAAGCCGATTTTAAATTTCGGTTTGTGTTACTAAATTTGCCACGAAAATTTGATCCGAGACTCCTTTGCTAATGTTTGCCTAGGTGTACCTAATAGTTAAAGAAATAACCTGGAATCTTTTACAGAATGGTCCATTCTATACTTACAACTTTATTAGATTTTGATAGAACAGTTCCTAATGTTATTTTAGCCGCTGAAAACGCAAGCTCCAAAATATCGTAAGTCGTTCGAAACAGTATAAATTCAAAAAAGGTATTGTTTAGAATCACTGGCTTATGAGGTACTTTTAGGGTTGAAACTATTTGTGTGACCAGTAGGTGCTAGGGCCCAAGTCAGCTAGCATCGCTCACCAATACGCTGAATGTTGAATATGCAATAAAGATATCTAAATTCTCTTGTGTGTGTTTGTATTGAAACTTGGAACATCATCAAGAAATATAGAGCAACAGCTCCAACATTGGTCCTTCGAGCGCAGATAATATAAGTAAAAAACTCTAATCTTCGTAAAACAAATAAATCAATTCTTAAATCGCTAAACAATCACAGTGATATAAACTTTGGTGTAAAATTTGTGAATCACCGTGTGCGCGCACAAGTGACGTAACCCGAGAAAACGTTGTGATAATTGCGGATGAATTAAAACGCTTCAAAATCCCAATTTAATCGAAGCACGTGGCAGGTAAGCGAATCTCTCGATCCCTCTGTACCTGTCTATTTTAATCAATTGTTCATCCTTTTCATACCTGCTTCAGTTGCATAAAACTATAATGGCAGCTAAACAATTAAAAGAAATTAAACGTAAACGCGAAAACATTATTCAAACGTTAAATCGTTTTTTAATATTCATTTCTTCCGAAGATGACAATAAAATCGACTTAATTAAAATTCAAGTTAAATTAGAATATATTGAAACGCTTCTTGAAAAATTTGATAAAGCCCAAACAAAATTAGAAATGCTGGAGGTTGAAAATGCAGAACCCGACGATGCCACTAATGAGGAACGCATTGGGTTTGAAGAGGATTATTATGAGGCTGTTAGTATGGCCAGAAAGTAAATTGCTAGACTTACGCCAACAGTAACAAGTAGTTCAAATCCTTCCAATTTAGGCAGTTATATGCCAAACGTAAAATTACCTACATTAAATTTACCGAGTTTTGATGGTGCATACGATCAGTGGTTGTTATTTCACGGCACTTATTCAAGAAAGTACAGCTTTATCAGAAATACAAAAATTCCATTATTTGAGAGCTTCCTTAAAAACCGAAGCCGCTCAGGTAATTGCCGCTCTTGAGGTGTCAGTCTCTAATTACACTATTGCCTGGGACTTGTTAAAGGACCGCTTTCAAAATAAACGCCTCATAGTGCACAATCACATAAAGGCGCTGTTTGACTTATCAACTATTACAAAAGAGTCAGCAGTCAATCTTCGCCAACTATTAGATAATGCGCAGAAACACTTACGGGCATTGTTAGCAAAGATTCACCCACAGTGTCTGACATTATTAAATTTTTAAATGGTTGATGTCACTTATTGGAGACATTAGATTTAAATAAACAAACAGTTAGCAAATCTAGTGACACTTCAACGCATACCAATAAATTTAGTAATCACAAAACCAAACCACAACCTAGTAGCCATAGTTATGTCGCGTACAGTTCAAAGATTGTATGTGAATTTTGTAAAGCCGGACATACAATATATAAATGCAATGCTTTTCTCAAACTTCCCGTAAAAACCAGATTAGAAGAGATTCAAACCCGAAACTGTTGCATTAATTTCTTAAGCTCAAATCATGAGTTATCAGAATGCAAAGCGCCACCGACTCGTCTTTGCGGAAGTAAACATAATACTCGGGTGCACACTGATAACTAATTAGCAGAATCTTCTAACGAAATACCTAATGCTATTGTAAGTCACTGTGTTAATAAAAGCACGGCGTTTACATTATTGCCAACAGCAATTGTGTATGCGTATGATAAAAATGGAGGTGCTCATGAATGTCGAGTGTTATTGGACAGTGGATCCCAGGCCAATTTTATTGCTATCGAATTTTGTGAAAAACTAAAACTCCATCTAACCTTATTTGATTTATCAATAAGGAGTATAAGCCAATCAAGTACGGCAGTAAAACATAAAACCGAGGTGCAGATCAAATCCCGATATAATAACTTTAACAAATTGGTTGTCATCTAATTTAAAAAATAACGGACGCTCTCCCATCAGTTAGTTTCGACGCGCAAGATGTCAATATTCCCCACAACATAAAATTAGTGGATCCTAAATTCAATACCTCGGGATATATCGATATGTTATTAGGCGCGGATGTATTCTGGGATTTGTTGTGTGTCGGGCAGATTAAACTGGGTAACAATCGTCCTATCCTCCAAAAAACCATTTTGGATGGATTGTTTCTGGAAAATGCTCAAATTTTTATAAACGCTGTAATCAGCAATGTTTTTTAACGATTAATCAACGGTTAGAAAACCATTTAACGCGCTTTTGGCACTTAGAAGATATAGAAGACGCGTCACCCTTTACAAGCGAGGAACTAAATTGCGAAAGGCACTATCAAGAGTACGGTATAAGGGACGACACCGGTCGTTTCGTTCTAGCGTTGCCTTTTCGCGACGAGGTTCACAGGTTGGGTAAGTCTAGACACTTGGCTGCAAAACGATTACATAAATAGTATGGAACGCAAATTACAGCGTCAACCATCGCTAAAGCTCGAATACGATAAATTCATGCGCGAATACGAAGGACTCGGGCATATGTCGCTAATAAACGAAACCGAAAGCCCAGCAAACTCGTATAATCTTTCGCATCACGTGATAGTCAAACCCTCCAGTACAACCACCAAAGTACGGGTAGTTTTTGACGGGTCGGCAAACACTATATCCGATATCTCTTTAAATGACACGCTAATGGTAGGGCCGACTATTCAGGAAGATCTATTCTCAATAATTACGCGATTTAGATTGCACAATTATGTGTTAATTGGAGACATTGCGAAGATGTACCGACAGATATTAATTCGCGAAAAAAATAGACGTTTTCAAAGAATTCTGTGCCGTACCAACCCTAAGTTTACAATTAACAAGCAGTCATTACGAACTCGAAGTCAAAACGCTAGGATTATTGTGGAATCCTGATAATGATACGTTTTGGTATAAATATCATCAAAAAACCTCTAAAGAAGTTACTAAGCGTACCATATTATCAGAAACGGCAAAAACATTTGATCCTCTAGGATTAATCAGTCCCATTACACTAAACACTAAATTAATTTTGCAACGACTCTGGCACTTAAATTCTTAAATATAGGCTGGGATCAATCAGTACCACTTGACTTATATCACAAATGGGCGCATTACCAAAATTATTTTACTTTTATAGAAAAAATACATATTCCCAGGCAGGTGATTTGTAAAGACTCGGGTCAAATTCAATTACACGGTTTTTGCGATGCCTGTGAAATGGAATATGGAGCGTGTGTCTATTTAAAATCGATTGACAATCAAGGTAATCAGTATGTTAACCTCCTTTCTTCTAAATCCAGAGAAGCCCCACTAAACACAATTTGCTTACCAAGACTTGAACTTTCGGGAGCTCTGATTTTGGCACAACTATGTAGAAAGGTATTGAAGTCATTTAATATCAAGATAGATAGACGGTTTCATTGGCGCGATTCTACAATTACCTTGGCGTGGATTGCGGCATCGACCAGTAAATGGAAAATCTTTGTTGCCAATAGAGTGGCTGAAATTCAAGAACTCACGAATACAGTGGATTGGTATTATGTCAATACCAAAGATAATCCTGCCGGTATTATATATCGCGGTAGTTTACCAGGTCAACTAATAAACAATCAACTATGGTGGCGTGGGCCTGACTGGTTATCCCTAAACTCGAAATTTTTGCCAAAGGTGACTACTCAGAAAGAAACAAAGGTTTCCGTAGATTCGGAGAGGAAAACTGTAAATTTAACGGTAACAAAGGATTCTCGGTCCTTTGATATTTTCGAAAGGTACTCATCATTAATTCACTTACACCGTGTGACAGCGTACATTCTCAGATTCTACAATAAATGTTCAAAAAAGGCAACAGCAGCTTATGCAGCACTTTTGGACCAGATGGTCAAAGGAATATCTAGGCCAATTGCAGCAAAAAACAAAGGTACAACCACAAAACTTTCCATTACAAGAGGGAATGCTGGTGTTTATCAAGGACGACAACCTTCCTCCACTCAAATGGGTAATGGCCAGAACTGTCAAACTATACCCGGTGACGGTGTAGGGAGAGTGGCTGACATTAAAATAGCAAGTGGCACGATGAAAAGACCTGTTAAAAAACTCTGTATCTTGCCTATAGACTTCTTCTTAGAGTGACATACCCTTTATAGACTACCAATAGTTTATGGTTAAGAACTATTTAATCGTCATAATCCTATTAATGTTATGTTAGTTTAATTGTAGTTATATTTTAATCGCTTATGCACATTTATAATAGTGTATCACCCTTAGTAATGTATTTAAAATTTTTTTTTAAACCTAATCCTTTAAGGTGGGCGGCATGTTTAGAACCACTGGCTTACGAGGTACTTTTAGGGTTGAAACTATTTGTGTGATCAGTAGGTGCTAGGGTAGAAGTCAGTTAGCATCGCTCACCAATACGCTGAATGTTGAATACGTAATAAAGATATCTAAATTCGCTTGTGTCTTTGTATTGGAACACCATCAAAAAATATAGAGCAACAACTCCAACAGGTATTTTACCTATTACGTTGTTAGATTTTAATAAAGCAAGCCGTTCGTTCGCTTAAAACTACAACCTTCAACATGTAAGTGTAAGTATGAAATAAATTTTAGAAGAAGGAAGAGACCGAAGCAGTTGTTTGAAATGAACCTTAGGTTACAGCACTACTACTGATTATGCTAGTGATAATTAAAGGTAAAAGTATCGGACGAACGCCCTACGAGGGGGCACGGCCGGCAACATAGAGCGTTAAGGCTTCCTAAGTCGATTTTCATACCCCGGTTGTTTTGCACGCTATACGTACTGGATGGTGTGCCTTCAACAACCACCTACTGACTGGGTAGGCCATCCACCGAGCATCCGACTCGGGTTCGACCCCGAGATCATCCGCGCTGTATTCGAATACTTTAACCACTTGGCCACTCCGGTGATTGCTACTGACGATTAATTGAAGTAATAAATAGCAGACAAATTTAAGTTAAATCAATAAAAATAATGGTGTAGAAATATTAAAACTAATATAATTTGTTTAAAAATCTGGGCTTAATATTCTGAATTTGTTTTTAACTTTAGGGAAAAAGATTGAGTACGCTATGAACTATACAATTGGCGGCCTATGTAATGGGTGCATCGGAAGTGTAATCAAAATAACATGTTATCGGGAAGAAAGAATTTATCGTAGAGTACTGACATTATTTTGTCATAATCATGTTGGCTTATGTAATAACAAAAATAAATAAGAATGAAGCCCTGCATTGCTAAGTAACATTCTTTTAAAATAACTTTGAATTTCCGAGTTAGAAAGCTAATATTAACAAATTTCTTGCCTTCGCCTACATACAACCTTTCAGTTTTTCTTTCTCCATAATCTTTTTATAGGAATGTGAACTTCCCGTCCAATTCTCTTCATAACAAGCATTGCAGACACTGAGCGTTCCAAAGGCAAAGTGCTTCACACGTTCCTGTAATTTAGTTAATGAAAACGCATGTTTTGCATTTTGACTTGCTAATAAACTTGATGTTTTCTACATATGTGGCGGCTGAGATGCTTGTCTAATGCTACTTTGAGAATTCGCAAAAAAAAACAAGAACTTCGTTGAGCTTTTATTCTATTTACAGGCAATTTTCAAAGCCATTCGTGTATGAGCACATGAGCAGTGTTATAAGAGTGAATATTCCTATAGAAAACTATCTTATCATTAATTTGTTATCTCCGTAAACACGATAGCCTTTTTGTTTACATTTGGCAGTATACCCACCATCCATCCTTTCTCTATCTTTAACTAAGGTTTTTCACTGGTTGAATATTAGACAAAAATTACCTACATTTTATTCAGTTATATCACAAGTACACATGGTATGTTAAAATTAAAAATTATTAATAATTTACATTAACAACTACACTTTAAAAACCGGTCTATCCACTGGCTTTTTACGTTTACGAAGAGTAAAACTGTCTTTCTTCATCACAGGTGGTGAGTTAAGTATACTTAAACAATTCTAAACTTAAATATCCTGTCTTATACTTCACACTTTCCGCTCATATTTAGTTACGAATATTCTCGTGAATCCAAGTTAAATATTCTGTCACTCTTGTGTAAACTCCAGGATAACCTGGTTCTCCGCATTTGTTTCCGAAAGATACGATCCCCACTTGAATCCAACGAGTATCCCAATGGATCATCAAAGGTCCCCCCGAGTCTCCCTAGTAAAAATTCAGTTAGAATTGATCGAATCGATCATTTCGAAACTTTACCTGACAGGCATCTGTACCACCTTGCGAATACCCCGCGCAAATAAAGTTCGATGTAATTGGTTGAAAGTATGCTTCATCGCAGTCTTCGTTTCTCCAAATTGGGAGAATTGCTTGTCTTTGAACTGTACTTTCTTTACCACCTAAAATATAAAACTGTGTTAATGTTTAAATGACGATTTCATTTTTAGCATTTATATTTGTACAGGCAAAAACTGATTTACTTAGATACGAATTAATGAGTTTGTTGAATAATTTATTTTACCATAATACGTGGTGCCCCATCCCACAACAGTCGTGCGTTGCCCAGCAAATTTTTCATTTTTTAGCTCAGGAGGTGGCAAGCAAAGTGGAATCACGTATTTAGTTTTCTTCGCAGGTTTATCCATAACAAGAATAGCAATATCGTTATAAAATCCAACTCTGCTGAATCGAGGGTGGGCTCTGACTTCGTCAACTTTAAAAGTAACTGGATCCGAAGGTTCGTCCGTCCCTTTAAGATCGATATCTCCAAGTCTTACTGTAAACTGTCGGGCTGCAAATCTAACGAAAAAAATGGCAATTAATTGTAACGTTCAATAACTGATGCTGGTGAAACCGTACGGTCTTTGATGAGAATCCTTCGTGCAATGAGCTGCTGTCAGGACATGTTTCGCTGTAATCAAAGCTCCTCCACACCAAAATTCTGTGCGACGATTTCCGTGCAAAAATATAGCTGCCATCCAGGGCCAACGTCCTGGAAGGGACTCCTCACCACCGACTACTCTAAATTTGGCAGTTTCGGGTTGACCACAATCTAGAAAGTTAGTTTTCAGTTTGGTTTTGTTTACACCTTGCATAGATTACCTTCTGGATTCACTAGATTTCCACCAAGGGGTAATATCGGCGGAGGAACCGTTACCAGCGGAATTACAGTAGTAGTACTTGTTGCGTAATCTATTTTAGGAATTTTTGTAGCTCTTATTGTAGTTGGAGCAGGAGTGGTACGAATAACTGGTTCTAAGCCATCCAGTGGTCGAGGACAACACACCCCTGGTACGAATAAGCTTTTGAAACACAGGGATTGTCGCAGATTACTAAGATTTAGCAGTAACTGAGGGCAATCGCTTAAATCGTTGCAGTAACTGAAAATGATATTTTAGTTAACAAGGATGCTTTCATGGTAAAACAAACGTGTAGAATATGATTACAAAAAATTTAATACAATTAAAGATACAATCTTTCCAGTTAGGCTTTAGTTAAAAATGTCTTCGGGATGATCCAATCTTTAGATTACCTGGGTTTGGAGTATAAATACAGGGTGTATCACAAACTTGGAGAGGGGATTGTATGGCCCAAAATATGCAGAAAAGTCTTAATGAATATGGGTCCGCAAATGGACGGTTTCGGAGATACGAAACATTTTACGTTTATACCACTTTTTTATTATGTACAAACAAGCAATGTAATTTATGAACAAACAACAAAGGCAAAAAGTCAAATGAGATGTCCAAAGTGCCCTCCCTCCATTTGACAGCAGTCGCTTCTCTGTCATTCCCATTAGCACTACCATACATGAAATGCATGTCGCCTAATTAAATGTTGGAGTAAATAGACATAGCGAAAATTCGTAAAATTGTGCACTAACCACTGAATGTCAACTACAAACTGTATGTTTGACAGAGCATATGTCGACTACGATAAGAAAATACAAGTTTTTGTGAATGAAGAACGAGATAAGCGAAAAAAAGCAGAAATGCAACAAAAAGGAATAATCCTCCGTATCTCCGAAACCGTCCATTTGCGGACCCATATTCATTAAGAC
The DNA here is from genome assembly GCA_963082815.1 of Melanotus villosus. Lineage (NCBI taxonomy): Eukaryota > Metazoa > Arthropoda > Insecta > Coleoptera > Elateridae > Melanotus > Melanotus villosus. The sequence continues at coordinate 20,901,378 of OY720427.1, forward strand.
TTTTCTGCATATTTTGGGCCATACTATCCCGCCTCAAAGTTTGTGACACTTTTTGTTTAACACTCTGTATAATTGGCTAAACCATACAAAATTTATGCCCAAGACTGAGGTTTTTAGCATTTTTGGCCCTTTGTAGTCCACGGTATTACTCCTCACAGATCCTTTCATTAAGCTTCTAAATTTACTTTTTCTACGTGTATTTCTAAGATTGCTATTTTGTTTCTTTTATGCCCAGACAACGATATAAAAAGACTCGTGTTTATTACAGCTTCTCATTAGTATTTTCTAAATTTATATGATGTTTTTGTTTATGGTTTCTTGGTTATAGCCGCAATTAAGATAAGCACAACTACTAGTACTTCAAGTACTCAGATTGTATTTCTTGCTTGTTAACGATTATTACCTTTTTTCAACACTTACTCGGTGCTTTGTTCTATAATTGCCGTTTATAGATTTCCTTTACTATTATGTACGATTTCTTTCCTAATCTAATAATCGATGTTAAATTATCGACAATTTTACCCCAGTAATAATTAATAATTCATATGTGAAAGCCAAGAAAAGAAAAGACGCTAAAACGACGATAATTAATGTAATAAAGTAATAATGCATTCCTCGGTGTGAACTTGAAATTTATTGTATCTTCAACTGTGAAAGGTCGTAATTTACTGAGAATGCACTTTTAAATAACAATTAGTCTTGGTGAATCGAGTTAATGCTCAGAATTAATAAAATAATTAAATTCATCTTTCTGTCAGTGTATTAAGACTGAATTTCATTTACATGTCTGATGATGAGAAAACTCTGAAAATATATTTTCTTCATGCTGGTTTGATGTGTTAAAGATTTTTCATTTAGTAGCACCCTACCAAAAATAACTCAGGAATCAGAATAAATTAGAAGCAAGACAATCAAAGGAAATCATAAAATAGTATAAACAGTGGCTAACGAAGGAAACAGAAAAACTTATTTTTAGCGTGTCCTTGACCTTAGTAATTCTCAAAGGAAGACGAAAACTTTTGAAGAAAAATCCGAGGAATAGAAACGCTTAAAGAAAAACTTGTTTACATGTTTCGTTTTATGTACAAGTTTGCTCCAAATACTTAATTTCATTGTGTAAATAAAACTGAAACAATTACGTAAAATTTTTTATTCCCCAAGTTTTTCTACACATTAACATTGAAAACAAAAGTGGGTCATGCATCTGATTACCAATAACATACGTCCGCATTCATACTACAGAACACTTTCCTTCTGTGAAAGAAATCTGAATAGTACACAACGATTTATAATTGCGATTAAATGGAAAATTTCACATGGTTGTAGTTGCAGTTTTTTGTAGCGGAAGTTGGCCAGCCAACACAAAAGAATTAAAAGCGTTTCAGGTCAGTTAAACGTTTTAAAAATTTATAAATGTTTAGGTATCATGTCATGTCTTGTCAGTTAAAAACAACTCTACACACTTAAATTGAACAAGGAAAAAACATTACCCTGTTGTTCCGTCCGGAGTGGTGCAAGTCCTGGGGTAGTTATCCGATTCATCACTCGACTGTGAATTTGGAATAATTCCAGGTATGGCTTCTCTAACCAAAGGACTTATACTATCGGTTACATTTCGTCCTAATACATTTTTACTAATTGTATAAATGGCACCAGGAACATCTTCAGGTAAATTAGAACCCGCTTCACCTCCTCTTGTTACGTTAACTATGTAACGTCCAACTGTATTTATAGCACCGAGAGTTTCAGAAATTGCCGATAACATTTCAGGACGAAAGTATCTTCCTGAATCTGATTCTTTGTTTTGCGAGCTTACAATATGTACAGGCGCGATTGTAGAAAATTCTTTGTAAATTTGAGCGTCCGTGCTTCGTGGTTGAGGAATTCTTACCCATCTTCTTTCGTCCACCCACCGAGGACCGTAATATCGATAAACCGGCCTTTGTCCAAAAAAATCTAATCCGTTTACGACTGCTAGAAATATGTGAATGATTTCCAGATTCCCTGTAAAAGAAAACGTAACGTGTTACACGAAATTATGAATGGCGAAATTATTAAATTAATTTTGTATCTGAAAATCTTGAGTAATATCTGCATAGCCTTCAGCGGCGACATAAAATTGGTAACGATATTACAGTGTCAAGGTAGCATAGAAAAGTAATAGATGATTTCCCTTTCACCAAGACAAGCAATACATCCGCTTGATGTAACCGGAATTCCCTGCCTACTGCACTGCCTACGGCCAATATTTAATTTCACCGTGTGTCGTACGCGTTTTGTTTAAGAACCGTACCCCTTTTTTGATTATTAGCATCTTACGAAATTGACGTGACACACTTGTAAATAACGATACTTACTACTTAACATTTAGAGAGAAGTTAACCAAAAATCTTTTAGACGTAACCAAATATTTTGGCATCTAGTTAGTAAATTTTTTTACGCCCCACAGACATTAGACTTTTAATCTGAATTTCTTAGATGTGTAATTCACGCTTCACAGTTTGGCGTATTTAGGTTATTTGGTTGAATGTGAGAATACATTTGAAGAACCACCGATGATAACGAGAACCCTTTGTTTCTACTTTTTTCTCTCTGACTATATAATCGACCGGTTTTATTGCTTCGCCTCAAACAACCGTGCTCACTAAGTTTTTATAAAGCGTTTTGTTTTCATCGATTAACTCCATGGTTTAATTCAATATTCAAAGCAATATAATTAGAGTTCCACTTCTTTCAGAAACAGAAAAAGAGAAACTAAAAGGGCAGCGTTACTTCCATTACTTTGCATTTTAAAGGAAATCTAACAGTTGTACATTCCTTCAATTAAATTATTCGCAAACGCGCTTTTACTAAACTGCATTAGAGAAAGTTACGGGTTAGTGTAGGAAATTAAATATAAGCGTTAAAGACTTTAAGAAATGGCGGCGGTTACATTAGATAAGAATTCGTACGATATTTTATTCGTATGAATTCTTACGATATTGTTCGTAAGATCGAGTGGTTACATTAAATACGAATTTGTACGAAAATTTTAGTTCTAAAATATGTATGTTGAAAGTAAATTCTTATACAGGGTGTGTCACGACGACCTTCGAATAGACGTTTCTTGAAAAAAACTGATAGTACATAAATGAAAATTTGTAAAATAAGGTTTTTCGATATTAAAGTTATTGAAAATATTTTTAAGATTGTACAACTTTCGTTTAAACCGGAAGCACACACTAACTTCGTTATTTGAAATGGAATATCCTGTATATCTTTAGATATTCTGAATCGCCTTTCAACGGCGAGTGCAATGATATAGCACTAGAGGGGCCTATCGCTAACAGTTCCGCAGTTATTCAATTGTTTCAAAAAAATCTAACCTCACTTTGGACGAACGCCACTGCGAAATTAATTAGGAATAAGCGTTCTTTCTCAGGATTTAATTTAAGGAGTCTTGTCACTGATGGAATAGTTAGGACCATTCAACTCTAGCGTTTACAGGTATACAGGGTGATCGGAAATGTCGACCTCAATTTTTCTCAAAATTTTTAAATGGAACACCCCATATTCGATACTACAGTTAAATAGTCACTGTCATAAGCTTTTATAAAATACCCATTACCCATGGTGGTATTGTTTACTTTTCTGATCCCATAAAGATGGTCTTTCTTCGACTAAAGTAATTCGTTTTTCACAATCCATAATAATAACTACCTACTGGTTTAAATTACAAGACACCTAAGTACTGCAATGCTTAAATTTGTCACGAATAATCGTATGAAAAACAAAATATTTTGGTCGTATCAATAACTTTTACGAATTCCTACGGATTCGTAAGTAACTGCTGCAAGCAAAGTAACCGCGTACATTAAATAACTCGGCTTTATTTAGTTCCGGCCAATTCCTATGTATTCGTAAGAATTGGTACGAATAAAATATCGTACGAATTCTTATCCAATGTAACCTTACAGATTCAAGCAATTTTTATGGTGGCAATAAACATAACTGTCAAGTTCCAATTACAGTTGATTTTTGTAAAAAGACGCCAATGCAAAATTCTTAACTAAAATAAAATGTTTCCAGAACATTTTTAAAAGGAGGAAAGTCCAATTAATGTTTGGCGAAGCAACAGAATCAAACCCATCAGCGATAGAAGTAGACGCATTCTATAGATGAACTGTAATTTATTTATACTCAAATTTGGAATTTATAATACCTATAAAAAAAGTAATGACGTAAAACTTGATTGAGCACAAAACACAAAAGTATCATGAACAAAATACCCCCAGAAGGTTTTGACATGAATTGAATATCTCAACAGAACATCCGAGAAGAGGCAATTAAAAAAACATTGTTTCGGTTGATATAAAGCAATAAAGGCAGGAGACAATGAGAGAAACAGATTTGTAATAAGAGGCATGGGGAAGAATGTTGGAAGGAACAAAAAAGCTGTCTCTTCTGATAATGGTAAAAACCCAAGAATTTTTAAGCGAAAAGGCATTAAAAACTCAAACAAATTTTGAATATTAATGTTTTTCAGCCTCAGATTTGTAGGTCAAAATTCTTCCCCAAAACTAGGTACCTATTCAATTTTTTTTATCAAATTTCCCTTTTTGGTGTTTCCATTTAACTTTTTTAAGTGTCTACATAACTCTAAGATAAGGTCCTTTAATAAGTTACATTAAATTTACATTAAAAAAAATCTTATTCGAGTTTGTTGACCGAATTCAATCCGTCTGCTTTAAAATGCACGTAGCGTGCTTTTTATTTTAATGAACAATTCGTGCAAGTAGTGGGATAAGTCAAATATATAATAATTGTATATTATTAGCCTCAAATCTGCAAAGAAAACTTTGATATTAAAGTATCCATAAACGAAGACTTTTCAAAAATGTCTTTACCAGTTTGTGTGAAAGGTTATTTCAAAAATTGTAGTTTTGAGCGCTTACATAAACATTCATTTTACAAGTCTGAAAGTTAGCTAAATAATTCGTGTGTAAAATAACAAAATTACTAATACCCCCTTGAGGGGATCTACTTTAATCAAGATGAACTCATCTGCAAAGAAAATAATTAAACGCGTTAACAATCCTAAAAATACAGCAAAAAGGATGAACTGACCCGAATATATACTAATAAAAAACGTACTGTTATAATCAAAGGTGAAGAGGTAAACAAGATGAAAAGTAAAAAGTCAAAACCAAAACAACAGGTTTCAAAATGGAAACGATTTTTAACAAAAGATGAAAAGTAAATAAATGAAAAATCTCATTTAATTCTTTAAAGCCGGCTCCACACCAATAAATATTTACGTTGTGTGTTGTATATTAATAATTTTCGTTCCCACCATTATTATGTCTTTAATAAAAAAGAATCAATGTGCAATTCTTATTATATTGGATCATCTGCGGCATACGGAGACAGTGCCGCATCTAGGGCAGGTACTCTTTCCTCTACTACTAAAAGACTCAAACTGAGCAAAAAGTAATAGTCCAGTCGCTAGGTACGTAAAAAGGTCGTTACCTTGCAAAAGGTCGGGTAGAAGATTTTTTTTTCTACTTGTATATATTAGGGTCAGCATTGAAAACCCAAGTTTTCCAATTCGGCTGACCTTGGGACAACTTTCTGTGGCCAAAAAACCACGAAATTTTAGGACTTTTCTTGGTTTTTTCAAAATATCTCAGATGTGGTTCGGTCTAGCGCTTTCTTTCTTCTCTTTCATCTTAAAGAGGGCAACATTTTCTACAAATTTCATTCTTACAACTTTTTTCTAAACCCAATAACAAGCGCGCTATAGCACCCGATATATTGGAATTTTTTTGCAACTTGGTGAAAATAGCACTTTATTTTTTTTCTGGTCCCATTACTCGTATAATAATATGTATGTGGTGTTACCATTTTTTGTTGTCAATAAAACGTCTGCAACACATAAGTTAGGGTCCATAAGGTTGAAAGAGAAGAGAGAGCGAGAGGAATAGAGAGCGAAGAAACAGGTGTTCAGAAGGCCGAAGCCAGGGCCCTAAAACTGATGTGATAATGTCACTGAGCAGTGGAATCATTGGAGGAGCAGACGTGAACTGCCATATGTCCCAAGAAGTGGGAATAAAAGGGGTAGGAAGAATAGTTGATAACGATTTTCAGAGTGTAAAATCCAAGAAAAGAGTCAAGGTAGTGCATCAGTTGTCAGCTGTATTGTTTCAGAGATTGTGTCTTGCTAAGCAGCCTGAGGAATACTTACAGCTGTTTTTCACATAGGAACTCGCACCCTACCTTACGTCAATGTTCTCAGAAGAAGGGCTGCTGAAGGGAAGAAAGTTTTCATTATATGTATAGTAGGGTGTCCCTTAATAATGGTCATTTTGATTTTTCGTGCTCTCACCCCCTGGAATCATTCAAGATACCAAAAAAATGAGGTGTGCAAAATCCTGGTCCGGTGGAACATGGTTAACCCGTGCCACCAAGCTGTTCAAATTTCACATTTAAATAACATTGAATTTGAATATTTTTTCAATTTCACTTCATGACTAACGTTTTTTTCTCGATGCAACATATTCATTACAGATCATTACGTGCTAATATGGTCGGAGGCCGATTTTAGTTATTTTAAACTTTAAAAGTACGCCACACTGGCGTACACGGTAGCATTCTAGCATAGTTCCGAATGCTACCGTGCACGCCAGTGTGGCGTAATTTTTACGTTCAAAATAACTAACATCGGCCTCCGACCATATTACCATATAATGATCTGTAATGAATATGTTGGATCGAGAAAAAAACTTTCATCATGAAGTGAAATTAAAAAAATATTCAAATTCAATGTTATTTAAATGTGAAATTTGAACAGCTTGGCGGCACGGGTTAACCATGTTCCACCGGCCCAGGATTTTGCACACCTCATTTTTTTAGTATCTTGAATGATTCCAGGGGGTGAGAGCACGAAAAATCAAAATGACCATTATTAAGGGACACCCTAATCCCTAATGTATAGCGCTTTTACCCCAATTCGGGATCAGAAATTGGTTGGGAAAACTAAGTTTGTTGTTGATGATGGAGAGTCTCTCCTACATAAAGTTATTGGGCCTCGAAATGCTTCCTTTGGTACTATTGCTAACAGTTATTCTTCTTACTTGAGAAAACACTATGGTTGCAGTTGTGTTTGGTGGATATCCATCAGATGCTGCAAACAGTGGCAAAAAGAGTTCTGAAAGGTCGAGCCATTTTAAGATGCATATGTACTTCTACTGACGTTATACGTGATGCAAACATAATCAATGAAGTCGCTCAAGACAAGTTTTTAGCGAACGACAATAACAAGGCCCGTTTGATAGAACTGCCTAAAAAGAAATTTAAACAGTGTGAGATTCAAGTAAAACAGGCAGAAGAGGATGCTGATGTTTCAATAGTTACAATTGCCATTGCAAATTCCTAGGCGTTCAAAAGCGTAGTAATAGTTGGGGAAGATATTGATGTTCTTGTACTAATGACAGGGCTAGGACAATCTCACAAAAACTTGTTTTTTCTTAATCGTGAAAGAGAAAGTCCAGCAGATGTGTTGTTCTCAACTACATCATTCAAATGACAGTGAAAATATTCTTTTCATCCATGCGTTTAGCGGGCGTGATACCACGTCTTCTCTCTTTGGCCAACGAAAGAAATATTTTGCACCATTTTTGAGAAGTACCGCCAGAGGAAGGAAGTTGCGCACGTGTTTAAGAATCCAGACGCCACCACTGAGAAAATAGCCATGGCAGGAGAAAGGTTTCTTCTTGCATTGTACAGTGGTGACATCAGGACCGACCAAACACTAGATTCACTGCGGTATTTAGGAAATGGGCAACAAAAGTAAATTCAATCTCTCCAGGCTACCACCAACACGAGATGCTGCGCAACATCATTCGCTACGATATTACCACCAGGTACAAACAAACTTGGTTGGAAACGAAAAAAATCCAGAAGAGTGGGGGTGCGTACGCAGCAGACATCGTCTACGGCCTATTAAGACGAGTAGAGATCCAGCGCCTGAGCAGCTACTCAAAGTTCTTTCTTGTTCGTGCAAGAAGGGTTGCAGTGGAGCATGTACCTACCTGCCGAAAAGCAGGCTTGAAATGCTCAACGATTTGTAAACACTGCAATGGCCTCACAAGCCGACGCAGATGAATTTGTTGTCACCGGTCTTTATCCACAAAGGGAAACTAATGTCAAAAATTGTAACACCAAATACAAATACGAGTAATGGGATCAGAAGAAAGAATAAACAGCTATTTTCACCAAGTTGGGAAAACAATCCAATATATCGGATGCTGTAGCGCTTGGTATTGGTTTCAGAAAAAAGTTGTAATAACGAAATTTGTTTGAAATTTTGTCCTCTTTAAGATGAAAAAGAGCAAAGAAAGCCCTAGACCGAACCACATCTGAGATATTTTGAAAAAACCAAGAAAAGTCCTAAAATTTCATGTTTTTTTGGTCACACAAAGTTGTCCCAAGGTCAGCCGAATTGGAAAACTTGATTTTTCAATGTTGGCCATATATACAAGTAGAGGAGAAAAAATCTTCTACCCGACCTTTTGCAAGATAACATTTACTTATTCACTGGACTATAAAGGTTTCGGGTTTACCGGCGTTGTCCGCTGACATTGCGGTTCGCTTTGGTGGAAATTTAGTGAATTAATGGCGCTACTGAGCACTGACACTCACTGAAATGAATACTACCTGGAACTCGCATGCGGTATGCGGTTCATTAAGTGAAGCAAATTGAATTTCGTACATGTTTTTTCAGATAATCCTACAATCCCTATTAATAATTTTTTTTTTGATAAGAAATAATTAAGATCCGGGGTGACGAGGGGCGCAAGGAATCAAGTTTGCCCAGGGCGCAAAATTGCCTAGATACGGCACTGTACGGAGATAGAAAAAAGGCGTTACTGGACAACACAACTTTTCCGAATAGACAATAGAATGGCGATGAAAATTGCTACGAACAGTAGCACTTGATGAGACAACAGGACAATTTTATAATTTTCTTCAGTTTTCGTTATTTTATTAAAATGTAGTTTATGTTTGGGATCCCATAACAATTTATGTTTCTCATATTCTTGAATAAGTAGTAAAGCATCTTCATTACTCCATTCGTCGATGTTCTTTCCTTAAATTTGGTATAAACCTTCACACCCACGTGGATCCACCAATACAACACACAGCACAAATAATATTTGCGTGGAAAAATAAGATAACAGAATCAGGTTTGCGCCGAAAATATTTTCGTTGAATTTCAAAATGCAACACACAACGTAAACATTTGTTGATGTGGAGCCGCCTTTTTAGATGAACACGTATTATAAATCCTGGTTATAACGTAAGCTTAATCAAATTACATTTCAATTAATCTAAAACATCCAAACAACATGTTGTTTTCGCAAAGATAGAAACATAGCTCAAAGTAATAACTTTATCATTCGCTCGTAAAGCATTTAGGTTAAAATTTAATGAGAAAATGAAATAATCACCTGTAATAAAAAAACAACCACCTTCTTGTATTTTTTAGTATTTCTAAAGTTTATAGACTCCCATCCAGTAAATTTAGTCATTGCCAAGTTGAGGTCATTGTGCTACTTTTCTTAGAATTTCTTCTCATCAATGCGGAGCAGTAAAAGTAACCAAATTAGAAGAATAACCTTGTTACTACACAATTATCGTTTACGTTTTCTTTTTTTTTTTAAAATAATTTCCGAACTTTTAATAAATTAACAAAGGTATGTATTAACCCAAAATTATAATTAACTCTGATACTGTTAATTTTGATATAAAAAAAACTTTACCATTTTGTAGTTAGCCAAGAGGCATGCTTTGTAGTAAAACAAGGGCTGGGACAAAATCCGATGAAACTGTCAGCCACAGAAAAACAAAAATGATATTTATAATACAGTTTGGTTTTATAGAACAAAAATAAATTAACTTTGTCAGGTTTTTGACTGGAATAATGAGCAACTGGTTCGTTAACTGTCAGAAAATTGGCGATGAAGTTTAAAACAATGACGAACCAGAACTTAAAATAAAAATAAATCAGACATTTTCTAATTGTCCTCTTTTAATCGAAAGCATGCAGTAGAAAATAAGCGAGAACATTTTATTTATTCGTCCTTCTTCTTACTTCTTCATCGGCAAAATTCTGGAGCATAAACTTCTGTTTTTCCTTCTCTCCTTTCTACTTTCTCCCAACATACTGATCATGATTATGCGACAGTGACTTTAATAATAACAATGATGATGTTTAACCTTATCATAGGAATTTTATATCGGAAGTCAAGAGAATAAAATCTATGCCATGGTAATGTATACAGATTTTATTCTAGCTTAATACAGTAATTTGCATGCCCGCTTAATAATATAACCAATCTCCACAAGATAAGCTTTAATTTAAAATTAACCAAAAACTGCATGTTGCAATGTAATTTAGAATTCTAGAAAGTCAGAATGATAAGGTTTTGTTTCACCATATGGTGTAAAATCTGAAAAGGGCGGTAAACCACTCCAAAGACTAAACAATAGTATCTCCTTTTACTTTGTGCTTGAAAGTGTCGCCAGGTATGTTATTCTGGCAGAGTAATCAAAAACAGCGAATTAAATGTCTTAAATATTTATTATAAAACCATCTAATCGTTTACCTTTTGAAACAACTTAAGCTTTTTGAAGGCTTGCTTAAAGGCAACCGGAATTTGTCCCAGCGAGGACCCAAATATTTATATACAATAAGAGGGAAAGTGAAAAGTTTATTTGAACATTATGGGAAAACCCAACCTCTTTAAGGATATTACAAAATTTCTGACTTTCGTTTTTTATACAGCTTGTATGTAAATCCTGATTAACTTAATGTAAATCTTTTTGTGAAACTGTTCATAAAAATCTCAATTTACACCTGAAGAAGCATACTAGCACGGCAGTTTAGATTTGCGGTTTTTAATAACAGAATAAATCCTAATTTCACGCAAAAGCATTTTAAAAGATGTAATTATCGCTCTCATTACAGGATTGTCAGAGACGCAATTAAGTACGTAGTAAATAAGTTGAAAGTTTGTTCTTATATCTCAGTATAACCTTTTAAGCTAAACAATGTTTGTTCATAAATCGTTTTCCTGTTTACAACTACGATTAAAGCAATTTAAATCCGTCCTACTTTGATCGATTTAGAAAAGCTATTTGTACAGATTTTTTGTAACGTTAATTAATTATAAAAATAATAAAATTGGAACCCCACTATTTAATCTGCATTATAACAAAGGAAAACTTTTAAAACTAAATAAGATGTTGCGACATCCACTTGGTTATCGTTTTTTCGTACAATTATTGCGTGCTATTAAAATGTTATGAAAGAACAAAATGGGGACAAATTTAGTTGCCCAGAACCCACTGAATGGTTGTGGGTAAACGAGTTTCAGAACCAAAAATGTAGGTGTTTAACATCACCAAATCGTGTCTGTAGAGTACCAATGAAAGTGTGTATGGAAAAGAAGTAATGAATCAAACAAACCCTAAATCATTAATCTCTCTTGACTTTAGTTTTGTTGTAAATGTTATTTTGTCATATCTTAGTTTGAAATAATTGAAAAATATTTAAAAAAAAAACAGAGTGGTCTGTAGTTGATCAAATTCAAAAAGTGGAAAATTGTAGGATGAAGAAAGAAGATGAGGAAAGGTACAAAATCAAGATACGGATACTTTATCCAAACAACGAACACAACTAAAAGTAAGCAGTGACAAAAAATGGCGTTGAATGGCGGTTGGTACTTTAATTTAGCAGAATCAATCGAATATATTCAGTAAAAAAAGTAAAACCTTTGTTCATTTCCTTTGAAGAGAAACAAATATAAATTCTATATTTCTCAGTTTGTTGCCAACAACATGTTTTAAACTTTTCAATCCCCAAGCGCAACTGCTTTATATCTCCCTGAATCAGAGTATTTTTGCAAAAGTGAAGAGTCTAAAATCAGCCCATTTCTTCAGTTAAAAGGAGAAGCCTAAATTCTATCTTGATTGTGCTTCATTTAAGTTCAAAATGACTGAACAAGAACTATGTATATTAAAAGTAAAAAAGAACAAGAATGGGTTACAAAATTAAAATCCGTTGAAACAATTTAACAATTTAATCAGGGAGAAACGGTTTACTTTTATTATCTGTGCATTAAAAGGTAAAAAAGCGTATTTGTTTTGATATCACATAAGCCCTCGGTTTTAACCAGCTTTTAAAATTAAAATTGAAATGAGCAAACGAAGCGGTAAACTAACACTAAAGTAAATATTTACACCAATTCATTAATATTTTCACTGAACTAAAGCGAAAGTAATAATTCGGTTTAATTTATCAAGGATCTGAAAACTCGTCATAAATCTAAAATTCTTAAAGAACCTGGAATTCCCATTACGTGTTCGATAATGCATAGAAAGTTAAAGGAAGACGTACAAAGAACACCGTTTTTACATAACGTCACTTTTTGCTTAAGAAACCTTTACTTTTTGTCAAATTAAGTTGTAGAATTTGAAGAATGTTTTTCATTATTTCTGTAGCTTGTATCGGTTCTTTATTTTTATTCGAGTATCCTGAGCTTCTCCGTCTTTATCGAATTTAAATCATCTTTACCTTTATGTACGTATTCCAATAACTCTGAATTACACAAACCTAAACGTTTCTCTAAACTTCTTTTAAATCTCATAAAACGTCGATGCTTTGAATGCTTTCGAAGATTTTTCTGAATGAGCCAGTTTTGTTTATAGTTTAGTTTAGATAAAAAATATTTTCCTGACATGTGTGAACTAATTATGAGATAATTAAACGGGTTCGCGCCTCTAAGATAATCATACCCTTTGACGATTTTAACACACAAAGCCGACTTCACAAAGGGTCGTTAAATTTAACGTGGGATATTTTAAGACGCAAATTTCGATATTACTAAAACTTATGTTTTAATTTTTGTCTGTTAATTTTGCGACGGTACAAATAAAATCTGTGATACTGGAAGTTATTGAGAGTACGGTACTCTAGAAGAAGAAGAAGGAGAAAAGAATAATAAGAAGAAAAATAAGGACAATATTAAGTTATACGCAAAGGATAAAATCAAGCAATTTAATGAAGGAACCATTGCTATTGCCAAACAAAAAAAAATGGCGAATTTAGTCCGCTTTTGTGAAATCGTCGAGTATCACAAAAAGTTCAACCTAAGTAGTGCGTGGCAATGATATCTAAAGCAATTATTAAGTCAACAAATCTTTGAAAACATGACAACCCAGATTTTTAAAAATTGATGTTAAACGATTAAATTGTTTTTAATTGTGGAACTGATTCTATCTTGATTTCTCTGTTTTTATTTACAAATGTACTACCAAATTTCAAATGCACAGATAGAATTCGTGAAAATGAAAAACACTCATGGTCACCTTTTAAGATTTGTTTGGTTAATAAATAAAATTCCTAGCAAGTTTTACTTGTTTGTGGTCAATCGTACAACCTCAACCCTCTTACAAATACATTTCAAGATTTTAAAAATTAATCGAAATAATCTAAATTACTAATAAAAGGGAGAGTAATGTATATGCAAAATAATGTATGTATTTACTTTCTTTATTTTGTCACGCTCATTTAAACGCCAAATATCAAAATTTGTTAAAAACAAGACCTTACATTGCTTTCTATAATTTTGTGATACGTAACTGGCTTATTTTTGTTTTTTAACAAGTGTAGCAGAAAACCTCATTAATCTCATCTTTTCTTTATAATTCATGATTAACCCATTTACTTCAAAAACAAAAACAGGGAGTAACAAGTGGAAAATACAAAGCGTAAATTTAATTTATTTCCAGTTCAGTTCATAATTTTACATTTTCAGTTTTCTTTGTTTGTAAGGGTTAAATTTATACAATTAAAAAAATGATGTGAATGCGAATTTAGTTCAAGAGTATTAAACTAGATAGATTGAAAATTAAAATTTATCATATTTCCTTTAATAAAACAGTGGATCGAAATTATTCCGGAATGTCTTAGCTTTAAAATTGATTATTTTAACATTAAATTATTGAGCTTTGATGAAGATTACTACAAATTATGTTCATGGAGTGTAGCATAGATTTCTCGTGATCATTCTTATTTAAGATGTGACTTAAAAACATACTTTTTTACCAATTACGGCAATAAAAGGGCGACGGATATCATTAATTCAAAGATAGTATTTTATACAACCACAAAGTGAAATTTATTTAACAGGTTTATTCACCTATACACTCCTAAATTTTTGATCAATTTGATAGTTTTTTTTACAGTTGAATGATCACTAACCACGACTGAAAGTGGCCAAAAATATCTTTCATTTTCGTTTTTTTTTTTTAATATTAATTAAACTTAATTTCTGTTATTCTTTCATTACTTTTGGCAGGTTTTATACAGCTTTCAAACTTCTTTTTAATATTGTAAGTTATCTTTACTTGTCTACCTATATCACCCCACGCTGTAGGCCATGCAATTCAAAAAATTTTAATATTTAACACACAGGAACTATAAATCTGATTACGACAACAAACAGGCTATTAAAATTATATCTACATATTTATAAAAAAAAAATCAAAATATCCAAATTTTGGAAAAATTGAGTACCGAAGCACAAGAAACGTGTAAAAATAAATTTTTCATACCCAACCAAATCCCAAGGCGCATTTTGAACTATGTCATCAAAGAACAACACTGGGACGCCACGCACATGAAGTTACTCTAACAGAAAGTCAGCAATGACCCAAATTTGTTTCAAGAGCAACCAAAGAAAGTGACTGTTATCCTCCCTTCTTTCGTTAAATTTCTCCCACTTGCATTAGCGAGTAGGTAGGCTTTTTACTTTCGTTATAAAGAATTTCACGTACTGATACGCGTCAAATAGAATTGAATACTATTTTGTCATCTCATAATTGGTTTTTCCTCTTGGCGTTAATTTAAATCGTGCACTCTTATGTCTTAAAGAAAGCTCTGAAATGCGTTATGTAAGTGTGCGTGCCTATTACATTAATTACGTTTCCTTTTTATAAATCTAACTCATTAAATCCCGAATAAATTATTATTTTATGACATTATAGAACCGGCAAATAAAAAGGTTGAAAAGAAATATTTCGCCAAAAAATATGGTTTGTGAAAGCTAAAACATTTAACGTCGCTAATAAGCAGGCAATTATTCATTAAAATACTAGTATTTTATAATTACACAGAAATTATGAGCTTCCTTAATTAATAAATTTGTCGTTAATATCTTCTTTAAAACACAACAATTTTAACGTAAAATTAGTTGGAAACTAGAATTACAGTTAGTTTAATTTTAAAGGAAAATATGTCAAATGAAGAAACCTACAGAGGAAATTTTTATTCGTGTAAAATTTAAAAACATGCCATTTTAGGCTTTATGAAAGCTACGAAGGATGTTTGTTTCATCGCCTACGCACTTTTCCTTATGTTCTAAGCATCCGCATATTTATAAGATTAATTTCAAGAATTTAATTATTACTTCTTACCATATAAATTTTAACAAACGAAAACAAAGTTTGTTGAGAACTTTCTATTTGATTAAAATACTTGAGAAATCCACGCGTTTTCCAATTTAATTCTTAAACATATATTTGAACATATTCGGTTGCATACCTTTCTGAAGTAAAAATAAGTGAGCTGAAAATTCATCTCTATATACGAATTCAGAATTTAATTTTATGAATAAGAAATTACCGTAACTAAAATTTACTCGTTGGTTTTATGCAAAAAAAAATGTTACGAAAAATCATTAAAAGTAAAAATTTCAGACCTCTTTTCGGTGTTAAATACACCAGAATTATATTTCAGTTGTTAATCCGTACTGGAATTACCAGTGGCGTATTTAAGTTTTGTTTCTGGGGGGGGGGGGGGGGGGGTCCAACTGGATATTGAGATAGGTAGATGGGTATCTACGCGAGTTCTGTGAAGTTTATAGATAAGTTTTATTTGAATGAAGTGCAACAGGTAAAATTTTCGTAGGTATATAGGAGTATAATTATGCATATTATGACCTAAATTTTATTAAATACCATAAACTTAGGTTTTAGGGGGGACGTTATTAAACGGTATTTATTTTTCAGTTGAGTCTCTGGGGTGGGTCTAGACCCCCTGGAACCCCCCACCCCATAAATACGCCACTGGGAATTACGAATCCCGCCACAACCACACTCAATTAATTCTACCTTTATTTCTGTACGAAGTGATGCCTACCTATAAACGTAACAAGTTTTTTTTAGCGTTAAAAGGTTAAAACTATTGGTGATATCTGTTTGTAATAAAGGAAAAGAGAATTGGTGAACTTTCTATTTTTGTTATAATTTGATTTGTAAGTTAATCAGCGACATCTATTCGTAATCTTAAGCAACAATACTAACACTTTGGTGAGATTACAGTTTTATTTCTAACGCTTTTACGGTTAACATTATTATCGGCTAAAGCTTTGTGTAGTATACATTTAAGTGTTTATTTTATCAGTAGATGACACCTTCTGTCCGAAATTTTTAAATATCGCTAAAATTATTTCCACGATACACTAAAAACCTTTAACAAATTATTTAACAGTACATCTGCATATTACGCGGTATTTACAAAAGCAGATATCTTAATCTAATAATCACCTTATGCTCTACACATTAATCTGCATTTTTTAAATTGTATTTTGCAATTTCATTCTTTATAGACCGCCATGTAGTATAGTATAATGAATTTGTAACTCCCGCCACAACGTTTAAACATATTTTCGTCCACCAATAATGCAACCACGACACTTTTTTGCAATCTTTGCATTTACAAAGTTTCGTACCTTTCATTACCATTCATTACAGACCAACAGCAACAGACTAGAATTGCGCTTGGTGCTTTGTATTTCGCCTACATGGTTTTTAAGTTTGAACTACAAGTATACCTAAAAAAGACGATACAGTTGGCAAAATCAAAAGAAATCTGAAGAAGTTAAAGGACCATGTTCGGGCCAATTTTTATCCAGTAGGTACGTTAATTATCAAGAATAATTAGTTATCAGGGATGTTTATCCCCCAAAAGGTTCGTTTACTTTTCCCATTTTATCGTAGGGTATGCCCATATAACCGCGTGTTGTTAGTTAAAATTATTACACCATAGGATTGCCTTTTTTGCAGTGAAATCTCGTACATAAGTGCCATAAGTGGTAGCCATTGCCGGCTTTCCCTACTCCACAGTGAAAAAGATAACTCAACAAAAATTGTTGCTTTGTTTATCTAACCCATCACTGCCCTTTAAGGGTATATACACAGAAAATATGGTTGCCGATTATTACAGATACATCAGGCACAACCGATTTTGATTCGGAGTCTGCTGAAACAGAAACTGTAAGTACTCCAGTAGAAGAACAGGAGTTGATACATCGGCCTGTAGAAGCCCAAGAGTGAGACAAAGACCTTGAACAGATTGTAGGAACCACTAGAGATGAATGCGTGGAGAATTATCTCCAGTCGCTCCGAACTGCAAGGCATCACCTTGATCCTCGCCACTGATGAGAGGTCCCTGAAGGAGCTCAGCAAGGTAGGATTTAAAGCCTACCTAGGACTAACTCAGATTACGTTCAGGACCTCAAAAAACAAGATGCTGAAGGTAATTCAGATAAACTTTCAGCATATAAAGGCAGGAACTGCTGCCCTCTCAAAATACCTGGTTTCCCGTAACATTGATGTAGCCATGATCCAGGATCCCTGGCTATTTAGGGGAAAGCTAGCGGGATTCGGAAGTGTTAAGGGTAAGCTTATACTTACTTAATCTCTTCCTCTTGTACCTTTTCAGGTGTCGAGGTTGTTGTGTTAATGAACTTTCTCCACTTCTTCCTATCTTTTCGGCTTCTTCCCGTGTTATCTGTCTTTCTTGTATGGTTTGTGCAATTCCCACGTTCCAGCTTTTCCTTGGTCTACCTACTTCAGCTGTGTGGCAACTAAGTCTTCCAAGTTCTCTTGGGAAGTCTTGTTTCTTTCATTCGTGCAAGGTGCCCAAACCAACTCAGCTGTTTTTTTTATTTTTGTGTGCCGTGGTATCACTCCTAGCTCCTTCCTTATAACCTCATTCCTTATCCAGTCAATTTTCCTCCGCCCTGTGATTCTCCTGAAAAAGGTAACTCAACAAAGATTGCTGCTCTGATTGTCTAACCCATCACTGCCCTTTAAGGGTAGGTACCTATATGCTCAGAAAATATGGTTGTTGATTATTACAGATACATCAGGCACAACCGATTCTGATTTAGTGTCTGCTGAAACAGAAACTACAAGTACTCCAGTAGAAGAACAGGATTGATACATAGGCGTATAGAAGTCCAAGAGGGGGACAAAGACCTTGAACGGATCCTAGGTACCACTTCATCATGGAAAAGTAGTAAAGTTGTTACACCCGAAATCAATGTGTCAGTGGACAAGCTACTTAATAGAAGCAAATGAAAGAAGGCTTTTCCAATCAATGGAACTTTGCCCCAAATTTTAATCACTTACAGGGTTCAAAAATTTAGAAGTCAAGCTACCCTTAAAGGAAAGTGATATAAAGAAAAATACCTTTATGGTATAACTACGGTACCAAATTGGTCTAGATCTTAGTGCCACGGGCTCTGCACTGGAAGTAATTTTAATGGCAGATAATCCAGAAAAACATGATATCACGTCTCTACTAAGGGAGAGTGGAGCTAGTGGAAGTTCATTACTCCATTGCAGGACATCGGAGTTTTTCAATAGCACCATTGGCAAATGCAAATATTTAACACAAGGCACCCTTGTAGGTGAGTATTTATTTGGGAATAGCCTATCAAAAAGAAATATAAATAAATAAATAAAAATGTTGCAGATAAATGAAATAGCTAGCAAAACAGGAAACGTTGACTAGGTACCTACTTGTAATTTAACATTCAGCAACCAAGGGTTAAGAGAAGGTTCAAGCATGAAAAAACTCAAATACAAAAGGAAATTGAAGTAAACAAGGTAGGCTATGCAGGGTACCATTGTATAATTATAGGGCTCAGTGGGTCAGTATTACACAAAATAAAGTTATTTTGAAATGGATAAGGGGTTATTCTATACCCTCTCTCTCTAAACCATACCAAAACAGACCTTGTATAGTTATGTTTAATATATATTAGCAAAGATATTGACAAAAGAGAAATTAGAAATAATTTCCCCAAAGGACTAGTTAGCTTCAGTAGATTTGCAAGATGCCTACTTTTACATAGAAAATACTTAAGAATTTTGTTAGCTTCAGTTTAGGTTGACTACGGCACCATATGCTTTTACAAAAATATTAAAACTTGTGATGCAGACATTGATATCAAAAAGTTTTGTATTGGTTAATTAATTAGGTAATATTCTTATAATTGGGAAATTATTTAGGGAATCCTTAGCACAGCTGCAGTATCATTGCTGGCGGCATTGGGTTTCATTATTAATTAAAGCAGCATTGAATTTTCTGAAGCTTGTACATTTTTGGTTTCATTTTTGACTTAGTAACATTGTGTAGATCCATTTACACAGGATAAAAAGATTGCTTGGTTAAAGTTGAAAAATTCCAGAGCAAAGAATAATGTAAAATATGGGACTTGCTGCTTGTTAATCGCAGTAAGCCTTGCTGTGCGTTATAGGTTATAGGTGGTTACATATGAAATTATTTGAAACAAAAAAAACTTGAGCTCTTACAAAACATACCAGAAATGTTCAGAAATTCTCGACCTTGCCACCTACATTCAATGTAATTTTCAGTGATGAAATGCTAATATTCAATTGGTACAACCTCCTCTCTCTTGCAATAAAAATTATATTTTAGAAATTTTATCAGATGCTTCTACAATTAGGTCGGGAATTTCATGTGGGGCTGATATTTCCCCCGGACTGTGGACATCAAAAGAAAGAATTTTACACATAAATATATCGAAACCAAAAATTTGCTGTATTCGTTAAGGTCATTTGTCTTGGGGCACCAGGCGCACCCCATCTGTATTAGCCATTAAAAGTATTGAATGTTTCAGACTCATGGGACCAAACATGGATGAACATTACAATTTTATTACAAATATTTTTCAAGAATCGCCTACTTCAATGGAGGTTGAGAAAACAGATGTTCTGTCGGGCCAAATCTTGCCCTCCACGATGGTGGAAATTGTAGGGGCACCTCCTACAGGCACTAGCAAACCCGGGGGCAAATCTCAAACCCTCAATGGAGCTAGCTCAAATGGCAGCACTAGCCAGGAGGGTACGAAACTCCAGAAAACATTTTCAGGGGTGCAGCGCAGCCTTGGAGGTTGGTGATTGAAGTGGCAAAGGCTAGAGGGGAGGCCATTAGGCCTAGGATACCTAGGGCAAACCGAAAGCTTAAAGATTCGGGGAAACCCAAAGAACCAGTATCCGTCAAGCCAGCACAACAGCAGCAGCAACAACAACAACAACAACAACAAAATAAGTGAACTCATACAGAGGGAAGTACACCTTCTCCTGCTGCACAAGTTGTCACAAAAAAGATAAAAGGAGGACGGTTCCATGTCTAAACTTGACACTTCAACTGGGCAGTCTTTCAGCCAAATCCTCTCGACCATGAAATTGGCAATAACTATGCAAACCTACCCTAAGAGCAGATTAACCCCAGAGCAGGCGAAGCAAATACAGCAGGTGCTAATGAAAGAAATCTTCAAATTTGAACCAGGAACTGGACCTCACTTCACGAACAGCTACATATGCGCAGGGGTGCTATTCGTGTCATGGGTGAACAGTTACTCCAAAAAGTGGCTGCTGGCGAAGACGTCAAAACTCCCGACTATGAGAGGGAGCTGATCTTCTAATTGGAGCGGCAAAAGTTGTAGTGAAAACCTCCAGAGTGATAGGTTGGATTCCTATAGACTTACTGGAGGCCAAAGAACCAACTAAGATCCTTCCTCTTCTACAAACCTAGAATAAAAACCTGAAGGCAAATGAGTAGAGAATTATCTCCAGTCGCTTCGATCCGCACATTGATCTTTGCCATCGATAAGAGGTCCCTGTAGGAGCTGAGCAAGGTAGGATTTAAAGCCTACCTAGGACTAACTCCGATAGTGTTCAGGACTTCAAGAAAGATTGAAACTCCAAAAGATGCTGAAGTAATCCAGATAAACTTTCCCATATATTTTAATGCTTTCAGTGGAATATTGTCGTGTCCTGCCGCTTTCCAAATAAACCTTCAGCATAAAAAGGCAGCAACTGCTGCCCTCTGCAAATACCTGGTTTTCCCTTAACATTGATGTAGCCATGATCAAGGAAACCAGGCTATTCAGGGGAAAGGTAGCGGGACTCGGAAGTGTTAAGGGTAAGCTTATACTTACTTAATCTCGTCCTCTTGTACCTTTTCAGGTGTCGAAATTGTCATGTTGATAAACTTTCTCCACTTCGTTCTATCTTGCGTCATCTTTTCGATTTCTTCCCATGTTATCTGTCTTGTATGGTTTGTGCAATTCCCTCGTTCCAGCTTTTCCTTGGTCTACCTATGCTTCATTTGTGTGGCAACTTGGTCTTCCACGTTCTTTTGAGGAGTCTTATTTCTTTCATTCGTGCAAGGTGCCCAAACCAATGTAGCTGTTGTTTTGTATTTTTATGTGCAGCGGTATCACTCCTAGCTCCTTCCTTATAACCTCATTCCTTATCCAGTCAATTTCTGACCGTCCTGCGATTCTCCTGAAGAATATCATTTCTGCTGCTTGTAATCGGTTCTTCTGTTTCGGGTTTAAGGCCCATGCTTCACACCCGTATATTAAAATTGGCATGTACATTGCACTATACCTACACCCTTAATTTGGTTGACTGAAACACTTCCTTTTTATTTAAAAAACACTTATTCATTGCAAAAAACAATCTATTTGTTGTTTTTACCCTGTTGTTTATGTCTGCATCAATTGTTCCATCTTCATATATGAGAGAACCTAAATATTTGAACTCTTCTACATGCTCCACTCTTTCATTATTCAACTGTAAAACTAAGTGTTGTTTTTCCTTAGATATTATCATACATTTACTTTTCTTGGTGTTTATCTTTAGGTTTCTGTTTAAAAAGGCAGTGCTCCATATGTTTGAGTTTTGTAATTTTTGGTTATTAGCAAGTAGTACTAGATCGTTGGCAAAGGCTAATTCCGATATATGATATTGTTGCAGTCGATAGTATCCCCAATCAAGTCCTTTGGTCTTCAGTTTACATTCCTTTATTAAGTCATCTATTGCAAGTATGAATAGGAATGGACTTAATATACCTCCTTGTCTAAGTCCGCAACGTGATAAGAATTCCGACGACCTTGTATTGTTTGTGCGTACCTGCTTACATAATTTGTACAGGTAGTATATAAACTTTGGATTGCAATTATAAGTTCAGTATTTACATTTTTCTTTTCTAGCATTCTCCATATTACATTTCTTGGTATTGAGTCAAAAGCCGTTATTAGGTCTAGGAAGCAGATATAAACTTCCCGATGGTACTGTATTGCTTTTTCATATATTTGCCGTATGGTGAATATCAAATCTTGTGTGCTCTTCCCAGGTCGAAATTCATGTTGTGCGTCATCTAGTTGTTCTTCTACAATGGTTCTTAATTTTTATTCTAATATACTTCCGAACCGGCTGTACGGCAGAGTGGGAGTGCACGTATTATATATTATATTATATCCCATTATTCCCCGAGGGGACATAGGGTGTTTATAAAAGCTCTCCACTGTTCTCTATTGTTTGCTATTCTCTTTAGCTCTGTGATTGTGAGTTGTGTTTCTTCCTCAACGGTTCTGCGCCATGTTATTTTTGGACGTCCTTGTTTTCTTCTCCCTTGAGGGTTCCAGCTCAGTGCTGCTCTCGTGGGTTCATTTTTGTCTTTCCTTAGGGTGTGACCTATCCATCCATACTTCCTTCTCTTAATTTGCACGTTTATGTCTTGTTGATTCGTTCTTGTCTTTAACTCTTCATTTGTGATTATTTCGGGCCACCAAATTCCCAATATGTACCTCAAACATCTATTAATAAAAGTCTGCACTTTTCTTCTAATTTCATTTGTACGGCAGAGTGGGAGTGCACGTAATATTGAGATATACAAAGTTAAGCAAGAGCCTGCTTGGGCAGAACTTGGATGGGTGATCGCTCTGCAGCTAGGTGTGTCCGGCCCCTCGACGCTATAATAGGAGTCAAAACGTCTATATAAACATATATCATAAACTCAACCGTTAAGGAACTATTCTGGCTTTTATAAATTTTCGGGGAACATCACCTAGGCCACGAATGCTATTTGTTTGCGAAACAATTACAAGTTATTGTTGACTTATTGTTTTCAGATTTAACTGTCAACATATTAAAAAGGTAAATAGTTGCAATTGTTGTATTAAAAAGGTTTGTTAACATCCCTAATTACAGTAATTACACTGCTGAGATTATTTTCGAACCCGGAATATGCCGATATTGTGTATATGTGTGGTTGCTGTGACAGCAATGCTTTAGCAGTGCCAGAAGAAGGTATTCTAATAGAAGATTGCCCACTCATGAAGTTTTTACCAATTCATATCAGCAGTTAAGAGAACACGGGGCATTCCATAAATGGACAAGAGAAAATCCTCATTTAAGGCAACACTCTCGTTTCCAATCCCGCTAAATATTAGGCGTGAAATGTGGTACCAATACGATGGGGCGCCCGTTCATGCAAGTCTACGAGTAAGAAATTGGCTTAACACACATTTCCCAGGCAAATGAATTGGAATAGGTAGTCCAGTGGCTTGGCCACCATGTTCACCAGACCTCACTCCTATGAACTTCTACCTCTATGCCACATAAAACAGTTAGTTTATGTTTATGCTACCAAAGTGCAAAATGATAGTATAATATTAAGAAGTTTATATTCCTAAATTTACTTTTATCAATATGTTAACCACAAATTTTAAAATAAAGAATAACTCCTTAGCCATTGTAATTAGGACATATTTTTATATAGACTTTTTGACTTCAAATGAATTTCCCAATTGATTCCTAAAATATTTCTGGTACGTTATAGTACACCTTGTATATCGGCATGATTACAGCTATTTCTCAGTCTTTCGGTATTTTTCCTCTTTTCCTTGCTGTGTTTATGATCTTTAGCAGTAATTTTTGGTCTGCTGTTCCCTATATTTTAATGTCTCAGGTGGAATATTGTCATGTCCTGCCGCTTTCCAGATAAACCTTTGGTATAAAAAGTCAGCAACTGCTACCCTCTGCAAAATACCTGGTTTCTCATAACATTGTCATAGCCATGATCCAGGAACCCCGGATATTCAAGGGAAAGGTAGCAGGACTCGGATGTGTTCAGGCCACGGTACTAAATAGATTAGGTAGTCTGACGACGTTCGTAAAGTGTTGGTAAACGTGTCCCGAAACTGGCAACGGTCTGCGCCGAGTGAAAGGGTCAGATGCGGGCTCGTTCTGTTGCACTCTAGCACACAGGAACAGTTGCAATTGCATTCTTCATTCGCCTCGTATTGTGTATATTACCTATATTATTTCTTGTAATTTCTCGTGTCGTAATTATAAGTATGGGTAGGAAGTGCATTGTTCCTACTTGATCTTTCAAATTATTTATTAGATATTGGTTTCCAGTACGTGTTAACAAATAAAATGAACCAAGATCCGCTGGAGCTATATTTTAATTCTACGCCATACTTATAGTTAACTTGTTAATTTAAAAAAATGTTTTAGAAATTCTTTGGAATTATTCGCCAAGCTGGGGGTGCAAATGATCACCCAACATTCACAACGTTTCTACAACTGTACAAAATGCTTTCAATCTATAAATTATTAAAACCTCCCGCGTTTGGAAATTGTACAGTTACTGGAACGACTTCAGTGCCTGTTTTAACATTTGACAATTTTAAAACCATATATTCTGAACAGCGGCGTAACTACCGGGGTTCCGCGGGTTCCGTGGAACCCGGGCCCGGGCCCCTAGGGGGCCCGGCGGGCCTGTCATTTAATTAATTGCTTTTTCGGAATTACTATGGCCATCGCCTAACGGCGTCTTCCCAACACGTGTTTGTACGTTGTCACTCATATTACTTGGGCATGTTTATTGGATCCCGCCCGCCTACTGCCTAAACCGATAACTACTTCTCGGCAACTCGGCACTATTCAAAGGAAATAGGCATAAAGCAAAGCAATAAACTGATCTACTTTACGAGATGCACATCCTAGAGGAAAAGAATAATTTATTGTTTCACATGTTACTGAGAGGGATGCAAAGTGTAGTTGTATAGTTTGCAGGTGTCACCGTTTATTTGAAAAATACAAAATATCCACTTAAAATCGTTTAGTCTTCAAGACAATTAAGAACTTGAGAACTTCACACATTTTTTTATTATTCACAAAATGTATATAGACAACATTTAAATTCGTAAAAAAAGGATTATAACACAGATTTTGTAAAGGCTCGTGTTCAGTGGAACACCCAAATTACTTTCTTGTTTGTTTTTTTTTGTTTTTGTTCAGATGGAGGGGGCCCAGTTTTAAGTTTGGAACCCAGGCCTCACGTACCCTAGTTACGACACTGATTCTGAAAATGGTGAACACAGGCAAACACATTTACAAAAAATTAAATGCAAATTAGACAAACTAATTAATACTGATGAAGTGACTGAGAACGAACAAATTTTTCAATTAGAAGACAACTGTAGGCAAGAAATTATGGACTGCGTCATATTTATTATTTAACAGGGTATATATGTAAAAAAAATTTTAATTCATCAAAATGTAGTATATGCAGAGCCAATTTATACTATAAAGAACCCACCCAGGAAAGTACTAAAAGTACATTAACTTTTATAAAATCCAAGGGCGGTTTGAATCATCCAAACAGAAATATGTTTATGTTCTTTAAAGAATTGGAACTAATAGTTATTAAACATATTGACAAAGTTGATGTATTTCATAAAACCCTGGATGAATATTTCGATAAAACCACTAATTTATTTCCTTTCCCTTGTAAAGAGCATCCAGAGGATGTTGTTTTCCAATGCTTGTTGTTTTATACGACAATGCGAATACAGCAATTTTATAAGCAGCAACAAAATAAAAACACAAAAAGTTCAACACGGAAGAAAAAAGAATCACGACTGCAATTAAGTTAACACAATAATGTCTTTTTGTTTCTTTGAATCTATGATATTTCGTTCTTAAATAAAGTTTATTTTACATTGTATGTCTGTATTTATTTTGTGCATTTTTATTGAAATGTTTTGAAATCACAGCTGACAAATTTTATTGTCGCTATTTGCATTACCATACACAGTAAATTAATTCAAGGAAAAATGTATTTGTTGATTCCAATTTGTCTAACTTATTCCACATTAACAAATTTTACCAAAATTGTCAAGTATTGCAAGGAAGTTGCGATGCGCCTGTATTTGACCCTCTCTGTCGCACACTAGCGTTGCATTTTCGGGGACACGGCCAGGTCGGCTGTCGGACTACCTAATCTATTTAGTAGCGTGGTTCAGGCTAAGCCAGGCCCGTAGCCAGGTCTAAATTTTAGAGTGGGCAACTCAAATTTTAGAAGAATTTTTTAAAGTAAAATTACTTCAATCGCAAATATCTTGAAAACGATGAACTTTAGAGACATTGAAATAGTATACCTCTTTTATAAGTGTAGAAAAGATGAGGAAACTGTTTTTTTAGATCTGCCCTAACTTTAAGTACAAAAAAATTGAAGTATTTTGAAGGTAGGTATTAGGTGGAGCAAAAATAGGTTATTTTAAAAGCTACATTAAAATTGAGAACGGATTATTGTTTCTCGTCCCCAAAAAGGTAGTTT
This sequence comes from Melanotus villosus, assembly GCA_963082815.1. NCBI lineage: Eukaryota > Metazoa > Arthropoda > Insecta > Coleoptera > Elateridae > Melanotus > Melanotus villosus. The sequence continues at coordinate 20,928,214 of OY720427.1, forward strand.
CACCAATTTTCATAGAAATATTGCGAAAACTGTAGAAATTACAGAAGAAAATTAAAATTAAAATTTCGACTTTGACACCCTGTATCTCACTAAATATTAATTGTTGGACTAAGATAATTTTAGGTAAATCGTAATATTCTGACTTCACTGTTGGTATGTGTCCTATTACTTATGGACCACCCTATACAGAGTGTCAACGAAACCTGGGACACCTCTATAATTTTCTTATTTTTTAAGATATCAAAATGAAATTTGGTATGTGTAATATACTCTTTAAATGGCATTTTTTGACATAGAATATACGTTTCTCTCACTTCCGGTTTCGCCGGAATTAACATTAACTTTGTTATTTTAAATGGAACACCCTGTATATTTATAGATTGTTGGAATCTCCATTCAATTTTACGTATGGTAATATCAAGTTCGAAACATTTTGATGACAAAGTAAATTTTTGCAGAAATTAATCTAGAGTACCATGACTTATGTAAAATTAAAGTCAAGGTGTCCCACTGTCCCAACACTCGAGACAAATTGTTTTAGAACTTCAGCTATTTTCGTTGCTCTATTAGAATGACCTAAAGTTGGCAAAAATGATTTTTTGAGAATAACTCTATTTTTTCAAATGGCACTAGGGTGGGATACTAGGATATTAAAAACCAGCGTTTTTGAAGGATTTCATTGATACCAATAACGCGGGATTACTATGGAAATTTAATTCGGAATAATACTCTGCATTCAGAAAAACCATATTTTGGACATTTAAATCTAGGCACTGGGTTTCAATACAATTGAAACAAATGAAATGCACAAGACAAGTGACAGACTTGCTACAACTGAAGTTCTAAAACACTTCTACCCTGACCATAGAATAAATCTGTGCCCTGACTACCCTGACTGGTGATATTAATAATAACATCACCCCATGACCCCACACCCTACCCTGACTTTTATTTTAAGCAGGTCATGGCAACCTAGATTAATAAATAAACTCTTCTGCAGTATTTACTTGGACATCAAAATGTTTCAAACTTGATACTAACATACGTAGAATGAAATGGAGATTCCAAAAATGTATAGATATACAGGATGTTCTATTTAAAATAACAAAATTTAGGGCAATTCCGGAGAAACCGGAAGTGGCAGAAACGTGTGCTTTATGTCAAAATATGTAATTTAAAGAGTACCTATATTACAGTATTACATATATCTACCAAATTTCATTTTGATATCTTAAAATATAATTTAAAAAATAGGGGTGCCCCAGGTTTCATTGACACTGGTACCTATAACACAATTTTTAAATTAATTGTTATGTTGTGTGTCGTTAGAAAGACACTAGAATTTTCTCTAGACTGGGCAACTTTTTCTTCCAGAGTGGGCAATGCCCACTCTGCCCCCCCCCCTGGCTACGGGCCTGGGATAAGTTTATACAACGTGTCCCTGGATAGGTATTTATTTATTAATAGCTAGTATTCCATACAACTTAATATCAATTCTATAATAATTATTATTAAAGTAATACATAACTGTAGGCAATGTACTGTACTGACTTAAATAGACCTTACGCTTTTTGATTTATTTATAAGTTCATGAATTGGTTCCACAAGTCAACAATAATATTTAATTTATACTTTGCCCTTTAATTTCTGATACTCTTATCTCTAACAGGTCGTTGTGAAGGTTCGTTGTTATTTTATTTACGTACATACAGACATAGTTAGATCCTCTTGTACCCGTAGGTGTCGAGGTGGTTGAATTACTGGTTTACCCAATTCCTCCATCTTATTCGGTCCGTTGCCATCTGTGTTGCTTCCTTCCTTTCTTATTTTTACCTAAAGGTTTAGCTTGCCAGATTTGCTTGACTTGCCTATTTGCACCCATTCGCAGTAGGTGGCCAAACCATCTCAATTTTTGGTTTTCTATTGTGACATTTAATGGATTGACTCTTAATTCTTTCCTTATATCATCATTTCTTATTTTATTGATTCTTTTAATCCCCTTTATCCGTCTTAGGAACTTCATTTCAGCAGTTTGGAGTCTCTGCTTATCGTCCTTTGTTAGAACCCAATTTTCTGACCCATACAGTAGTGTTGGTTGGTAGATAGATTTATAAACTGTTAACTTTGTTTGGCGCTATACTTCTTTTTTGTTTAGAAACTTATTATATAGCATTTGTAACACTTTACTAGCACTGCTTAACCTAGCGTTTAATTCATTTTCCAAGGTACCTCTTGTACTTATGGTACTGCCTAGGTACTTAAAGTGTTGTACTTGTTCGATAGGCTTATTGTTAATTTTGATATTTATTTTGGTATCGTCATTTGATAAGACCGCTACTTTAGTTTTCTCTAGATTTAATTTTAAGTTAAACTTTTCAAGCACGTCCCTCCAAATTTTAATATTACTTTGTAGATGAATTTCAGACTCCGCACATAACACTACATCGTCCGCGAAAGCACATATTTCCAGTTTGATTGGTTGTAGATTGTGATAACCTATTATGTACGGTTTCATTCTTATTTTACATTCATTAATTATTTCATCCATAACGCATATAAATAAGAAGGGGCTCAGTACCCCTCCCTGTCTTACACCCTCGGTTGTGATAAATGCATCTGATAGGTTGTTCCCTGTTCTGACTATATTATTCGTAGTCTTATGTGTACTAATAATGGCATCTATTAAATCTGAATTTATCCCTTTTAATTCTTAGGCTTTCCCATATATTATGCCTTTTGATACTATCAAAGGCTTTTCTCAAGTCTATAAAGCAAAGGTAAACCTTTTTATTTTTACTAGAGAGTAAAAATATGGTCGTGGACCCTGTATCCTGGCCGAAATCCACTTTGTGCATCGTGTAAGTGCCTTTCAACTTCAGCACGGAGTCGCTTCTCTAATATTTCTTCGTAAGTTTTTGCAGCCACTGAGCCACACTTAACAAAGAAATCCCCCTATAATTTGAGCAGTCTTTTCGTCACCTTTTTTATGGATCGGTAGCAGTGGTCGAAGTGGGAAAACATTACAAGGGGGATGCTAGATTTTCCAATATCTAGTGCCCCCCCCCCCCCCCTATTTACGTGTGTGAGATAGTTTATCACTTTAGGAAAATAAAATGGCGATACTACAGAGACAAAAAATAAACCTGAGTTTTTTAATTTGGTTAATTAAAACCTCACTTAAGAATCTAATACTTGATTCCACATACTCCAATTTTTTTTAGTTTTTAATACACGCAGATTGATAAGAGTGTCTTTAGTCCAGTCAAAAAAACCCAAAAAATGATCCAACCTCCTGAAAAATCCGAAAGTTTTGAAACTTTGCACACTTATTTATAGGTACCTAAGGATGAATATACCAAAAGTCCTCATAAATATGAGGCGAGCTCTAGCGGCAATTAGTGAAAACAGGGAACTATTCTTGGTTTTTCGTTAATATCTTAAGAACCGTTGGTCGGAGGTAAAAGTTGATTATATACAAAATTGAAGCTTATTAAATTTGAAATAAAAATGATTATATACATTTTTCTTGTATTGCTAACGGCTTCCGAGTTATAGGGCGCTAAAAAATAGCGTTTTTTGAAAAACCACGTTAGTGCGGTACAATATGGCGGAAGAACAAGAAATCTGCCTTGTACGATGCCTTTACTCCGTTAAAAAAAGAAATAAATCTAGTCTCTTTTGACATTGTTTTGGATGGTGGCTTACTATTACACAAGGTGGTGTGGCCCAAAGATTCGCCAACAATCTCAACCATCTGCCAGTGTTATGTAGCCTATGTTCTCAAACATTATGGTGGCAACGGCTGCACGGTGGTGTTTGATGGTTATTCAGCCGCTCTATCCAGTACAAAGAGAGCTGAACAGAGCCGAAGGTACAAAACAAAGAGGTCAGTTGACATACACTTTGGAGAGAAAACAGTAGTAACAGTCAAACAGGATGATTTTCTTTCTAACGAAAAGAATAAGTCGAGACTAATTTCATTCCTCATAACTGCTCTTACCAGCCATGGAGTTGAAACAGAACAAGCATCTAGTGATGCTGACACATTGATCGTCCGAACAGCAATCATGAAATCCTTCACTTGTGACAAAGTAGCAATAGTCGGTGAAGATGTTGATCTTATTGTTCTCCTCATGGCCTTAACTCCGACTGAACAAAACATATTATTTGTGAAACCAAGCCGTGGCAAAGTCGCAAGGAAAGTATATTCAAACCAGCAGTTACAAACTTTGGGAATGAAGGATAGTATACTTCTTGTGCATGCGTTCAGCGGATGCGATACGACGTCAACTGCATATCGAAAAGGGAAACTTTCCTGTTTCAAATTGTTCAAGAAGCAAGCTGCACTGCAAGCTATTGATGATATATTTAACAGCCCAAATTCATCCCGTGAGGCTGTAGCTGCTGCTGGAAACAAAATATTCTTGGCATTGTACAATGCGCTCAGGAAGCAAACCTCTCTAAACATGCACCGCTACAAAGCTTTCACCAAATCGGTATCCAATGCTAAACCCGACCTTTCTGCTCTGCCACCCACAGAAGGAGCAGCAAGACAGCATGCTTTTCGAGTGTACCACCAAATTCAATTTTGGCTAGGGAATGAACTTCCTCCTGTACAGTGGGGTTGGAAGTTGGAAATCGATCGGCTAATCCCTATGAGAACAGATGATCCAGCAGCACCTGAAGCTGTCCTCAATCTCATTTGTTGCAAATGCACAGGTGGATGTGGGAACAGATGTGGCTGTCGAAAGGCAGGAATAATGTGTATAAGCATTTGTCACAACTGCCATGGTGAATGCATGAATGGTGTTACTTCCATCCTCGAAGAAGATTTTGATGACCCTAATGATCCCGATGTCATAAACCTTGAAGAAACAGACCATTCAGTGCAAATACCAAACACTGAACATTTGGTACATGAAGATCAAAATACTATGCTTGCTGGACGCTTAACCAGAAGCCAGGTGAGATTGCACATTTGTATTTTTTTGTTATTCATTTACCTTCCAATAGTATACATAAATCAGTTGTCATGTTCTTATCTGTATAATGGTTCTCTCTCTCACACCATCATCTCATGCATATACCTACCTCTTCTTACTGTGTTTCAGGCAGCAAGTGGAGAAGCTGACCAAGATGAGCAGATTGCAGGTCCTTCTACCCAAAAGCGATCAAGAGTTGATTGACTTTTCTTTGCATTTCATTGTTTAATATACTTTATAATATGATACTTATTTAATATAAGTCGTGAAGTTAATCTCCTCAATCATCCATGTTGTACAAAAATGTAGGTAAACCAAGTATTATTAGAAATATGTACCATATTGTACCGCACTAGTGTGGTTTTTCAAAAAACGCTATTTTTTAGCGCCCTATAACTCGGAAGCCGTTAGGAATACATGAAAAATGTATATAATCATTTTTATTTCAAATTTAATAAGCTTCAATTTTGTATATAATCAACTTTTACCTTCGACCAAGGGTTCTTAAGATATTAACGAAAAACCAAAAAAAGTTCCCTGTTTTCACTAATTGCCGCTAGAGCTCGCCTCATATTTATGAGGACTTTTGGTATATTCATCCTTAGGTACCTATAAATAAGTGTGCAAAGTTTCAAAACTTTCGGATTTTTCAGGAGGTTAAACCTCGTTTTGACTGGACTACTTTATTAGAAATGGATAGCTGTTTTGTCTGTGGGTATTTTAAAATAAATAAATAAACTCCACGGGAGCCGCGCGGTGCCCAAACCCACTCAATGAATCATATTTTTTGAAGAATTGAACACTAGTTACTTACTTACCGGCTACCTACTAAATAGTTAATTTTAAAAATCATATTTGAAGGATGAAACCCCGTAGTTTAGCGCTGGGATGTCTTAATTTTTTTTTCAAAGTAGAGGGATGGTTTAATTTTCTTTCCAATGTAGGGGAACGGCTTAATTTTTTTATCAAACTAGGGGGATGCCATCCCCCCCCACTTCGACCACTGATCGGTCGAATTATTGCTGATGTCCAGTCACTCGGTATTTTCTTTAGTTTCCACGCCATATTAAAAATCCTGTGAAGTTCTTGTGTGCCGTTTTTGCTCATAAATTTAATCATTTCAGGGGTAAGTTCGTCATATCCGGCCGCCTTTCCTATTTTAATTTTGTCTTGTTTTGGCTTCTATCACAGCATCTTTAGCTAAGGTTCTTTGTACCTTGTATGCTTCATACGTTTCGTCATTTTTGCCCTAAGATAGGTTTTCCATAACCTTCACTACCTTCTTTACTTGCTCATTCCACCAAGCAGTTTGTTTTCTATTTTTATTTGTTATAGAAGACACACAAATTTTTGCTGCAGTTTCCTTTAGCACTCGTTTGAAAACTTCCCATCTCTTTTGTATGTCGTCTTCTTCTATATTATATCGTTGGTTAATAAGGTCAAATTCTTTTTCTAATGTATCAGAGTATTTTTTCCTAACATATTTATCCCGTAATCTGTAGTTTTTTATCCTTTCCTTGTCTCTACTTTGTTGAAGTATTTCTTGCTTTTCCTTTGGCATATTAAATCTGCTTGTTGTTTGTAACAGAAAATGGTCGCTCCCAATTTCGTACCCTCGTTTACTTCTTGTGTCCTTTATATTTTGCAAGTTTTTATTTGGTACAATTACGTAATCAATTATAGATCTTTCACCTCTACTTACAACTTCTCTTGTTATGCTGTGGATTAATTTGTGCCTAAAGAAGGTGTTTGTTATTTTTAGCCCATTATCTAAACAAAATTCTAAGAACCGCTTACTGTTATTATTTATAGTGATTTCTCCATGTGGACCGATCACCCCGTTCCATTTATTATGTTCGTTACCAACTCTCGTATTGAAGTCTCCAAGCATAATTAAAAATCCTTTATAATCTTCAATGGTGATTTGAAGTTCATTCCAAAATCTTTCTTTTCCAGGCGCTGTTTCGTTCTCATTCGGGCCGTACCTACACTATAATTATTGTTAATGGAAAGGATTTGTAAGCCTCCAGCATTATTTTTAAAATTCTTTCAGTGATATACTCCCATTCCCTAACTGCTTCAATAATTTCCTTCCGGATTATGCATGCTACTCCAGTTTGTGCTCTTTCTGTTTCCTTGACCCCTCCATAAATTAACAGTGCACCATTAGTACCTAATATTTGGCTTCCCTTACCTTTCTTTTTAGTTTCTGTTAGTCCAATTAATTTTAAATTTGACTTCTCTAATTCTTCTGCAATTTCCATTTCTTTTCCTTGTATTCCTCTAACATTCCATGTCGCAATTTTCCATATTTTTTGTCCTAAATCGTTGTCCATGTCCGCTGCCTTTTTTTGTCATTGCTTTGTTTTCGGTCAGTTTGTTTATTAGTTTTTTGTTTGTTTCACCACCCTAAGTTCTTTAGCATCCCAGGTGTATAGATCACCATCGATGAAAATCTTTTTATAGCTAACTTTTGCACTATGCCCTTTACTTATTTTCTCCTTTGCTATTTTTCTAATTTCACTTTGTATTACTCTTTCATTCCACGTTAGGTCATGTTCTATGTAAATATTTGTACCTTTTAGTTTGGCCTTATTGCTCATTATTTGTTGCTTCATTTCCCAATTGTTCAGGTGCACAATATTTATCGATTGACCGGTTTTACTATTTATCAGTATTACTTTATTGACTTCTGTTTCCACCTTCAACTTATCTTTGATAAATTGCTTCGCTGCTAGCTCTTTTTGTTGGTTATCAAAAACAATACCTTTGATCACAATGTTACATTTCCTTTTTTCCTTCTCCATATTCTCCATCCTGTTTTCGAGACTATTTATTCTTTCGAATAATTGTTTTTTCTCATTGTTCCACTTTTCTTCTCTCTTTATCAGGGACGGACTGGGCCGCCGGGAGTCCGGGAACTTTCCCGGTGGGCCGGTAGTACTGAGGCCGGTCAATATTATCAGAAATTGTTCCTATGGTTTTGACTGCAGGTAAATCGTTTACTAACCCGCACCCGGCGACTTCAAAGACCTGTTTGCCGTATTTATTTATTGTTTCCCTAATTATCTCTTTATTTGGTATGCATATGTTTCATGCCGATGCCGTTGATATTACTTGTTTGGTATCTACTTTAATACAATTGCTACATTGAAGGTGCGTCATGCGTTTATTTATTAGTTTTCTTTTTAATTCATTGACGCAGTATTGCGCAGTAGACCCAGGGCGCTCTATCCTGTTCCACAGTTTGTTAGTCATATTTTGACAGCCTAATTATTGGGGTGACCCATAAAAAATGTCGTTTTTTATAGAGCTCTTTCACACACGTTTGAAAAACATTAAACGTGTTATTGTTATACACCATTAGAAACTAGTCAAGTAGGTGAATATCTCTGCTCGATTTACTGTTGTTATTCTTTTGTTCCTAAGCTACAACAAACGCCATAATGGCAGACGAAAAGTACAAAATTTTGATAATTTTGCGTCATTATTGGAAACAAAACGTTTCTGCAACCGCCGCAGTATGTGAAGTGAAAGGGGAGGGAGTAGTGAACATTTGCTCGGCACAACGTTGGTTCAAAAAATTTAATGAAGGAGATACAAGTCTCAAGAGGGAACAAGGTTCTGGTCGGCTTAATTTGTTGAGTGACAACGAACTGCGAGACGCTGTTGAAGTTAATCCATCTACAAGTACCTGCTGGTAAGTTATCAGCAGAGCTTGGTTATTTCAAAGAAACCATACGGCGTCAGTTACATCAACTTGAAAAGGCCAACAGACGTTGCAGAGAAGTTCCACATGAATTGACACCAGCAATGTCAGAAAGACGAGTTGAAGTCTGCAATCGGCTACTTTCGAATCCTTGGGACGAAACGGATCGTTACTTGCGACGAGAAATGAATATACATATGTATTTTAATAATTCTAATAAAGAAAATCAATGGATTACCATCGGACAACCTGTATTACCTGTCCCAAAACGAGAAAGGTTTCAGACAAAGGTTAGGTTGTGTGTATGGTGGAATTTTCAAGGTCCTATCCACTTTGAGTTGGTTCCTGATGGAAGAACCTTTGACGCCAACCTTTATAATCAACAGTTGGGCAGGATGCATGATGCTCTACGTTGGCGTTACCCTGGATTGGTAAATAGGAGGCGCGCAATTCTACAGCAAGGTAACGCCAGACCCTACCTCATCCAGCTTATAGTCCGGACCTTGCACCTTCAGATTACCACTTATTCCGATCGATGGCACACTTCCTGCGTGGAAGAAATTTCACAAGAGTTGAAGAAATTGAAGCTGCATGCCGAGAATTCTTTACCTCGAAAGATCCAGCATGGTAACGTCGCGGCATTAAGTTTCTTGCAGAAAGATGGCGAAAGACATTGCTTCATAAGGGTCTATACTTTAGTGAATAAGAGTTGATGTTTGTTGTTTTATTATTAAATATAGCTTTCCACAAAAAAAGACATTCTTTTATGGGCCCCCTAATAATAGTGAGAGGAGGTCGGTCATTATCAAATTTCCCGGGCCGGTTAAATTTGCTAGTCCGCCACTGCTCTTTATCATTTCTTCCCTTAGTTTCTTGTTTTCCTCCATGTTCTTCTTTATTTCCTCCATCATTAACTTCATTAGTTCTTTAATCTCTTTTAAATCCTCCATTTCTCCTCCTCTGCCACTCCTGATCTTTATTAGGGGATCTGAGTACTTTTTTGCTTTTCTTAAAAGCACCTGATTCAGATTCTCCGCTACTGTTTAGATCTCTATCTCTTTTATTATACTCGTTCATCCGTGTTATTTATTTCCTTGTAGAATTTTAGGGTTCAATGACAATTATAACCTTGACGGCGAAATTTTTGGATCGGTGCACTAAAACCTCGCACGCTAGGACCGCCGACCGCGTGGCTAACACTGGCCTCGCCTTGTAGCGTATAGTGGTTCGCAATACCTTATAAAGTTTAGCCGCTTACAATTTCCAATTTACGAATTATTAACTCCTTGTACTCAATGCACTCACTTTTAATAAGCCGTCACTACCACTATTCATTAAAATTACACTCTAAACATCAAGTAAAGCTCGAATTTTACTCGCAAAAAGAGACGCGATCGCAAGCGATGTTTACGTCGTCACGGCACTCAACGAACTCTATTTTATTTATAATATTAAACTCTCACAATCAAACAGTTCCAAAATTATTTTCATATTCCACTTATTTTTCAATATTATTATAATTCCTAAATTAATCCAAATTGTCTTTCTGTCAATCCAAATTGCCTCCACTTGCAGTCCAAATTGCCTCTTCTTCTAATTCAGATTGTTTTCATTTCCAGTTTAAAATTATTTTATTATCTTTAACTATTTTAATTGTTTATCGTATTTGTAATTGATTTTAATTATCTTTTAACTTATTTCAAGTTAAAGTCTTCTTGATATTTAATATTTTTGAAGAGCAAATTTATTTACATCTCTTATTTATGAATTTGTTTTCTCTCGTATCCCGGATTTTTTATATTTACAATATTTCTATAACGACTAATTTTAGCTAATTAAAATCTAACAATAAGAAATTTTAAGAATAAATTATTTACATTAACAACTAAAATTTTATCTAGCCATTTAAAATTATATTACAATTTTTTATAATATAATCTGCATTATTAATCTTTAGAAAATAAACTTTATCAACAAATTAAAGGTAACAGCATCCTTCATCAAAATCTCCCAAAACAGATATCACTTCAATACATACAGTCTGTTTGATTTTAGCTGTCACAGCAGATATATCGGTTATTGTTAGAGATATGACAAAATGCTATAGAAGAAAAGTTGTTCTACATTTAATTTTCTATTATCTTCCATTGCCAAAAAAACAATTGAGCACCAAATGTGTTAGATGTAGCAAATACATTCAAAATTTTAAATGGAACGCAGCCAATTTTATTACGTATTCTAAAACTGTAAAAAATTCTCTTTACATCGATATATCACATGTCATAGTTGTCTATTCAATTAAAAACATAAATTGATAATTAAGTAACAAATGAACGCTTATGTAGATTAGAGCTTTATTTGAAAAAGTAGGCGGTGAAACAAATGACATTATTTGTCAGCTTCCAATTGAACAATGTTCCTTAATACTGTCGTGTTATTTGGCCACAGGCCCTACGAATACGATTTTTAAGATCGTCTAGATCTTGTGGACAAGTAACATAAACTTTTTGTTTGAGAAAGAAAACCCCACACAAAAAAATCTAAAATAGAGAGATCTGGCGATCTTGCTGGCCAGTTGATGGGACCACCATTTCCTATCCACTTTGCACCAAACTTTTCATTTAAAATATTTCTGACGTTTCGTGCATTGTGGGGAGGTGCTCCGTCTTGTTGGTACCACATAATTCGACATATTTCTAGAGGTATATCATCCAGATAATCTTCGAATTCTCTCAGTAGAAAATCGGCATATCGTTCCGCATTAAGCGATCCTTGATAAAAATAGGGACCTACTATAATATCGCCTAATACGTAAAGCCACACATTAGTAGAAAATCTGTGTTAGAATCTGCAGTCCCGATATTGACGTGGATTCTCCGTATCCCAGAAATGATCGTTTTTTCTATTAGAAATTCCGTTATTATTGAAATTAGATTCATCGCTCCAAAGAATTAAATTTAATAAATTTTAATTATTGTTAAGCCAATTACAAAATATTGCCCTCCTGTCAAAATCATCAGCTCTTAAACCTTGTACTAATTGAATTTTATACGGAGTCATTTTATGTTTTTTTAGTATAGAAAATGTTTTATACTGACTTATTCCTAAATCAGCCACTGCTTGATATATTGAATTTCGTGGATGTGCTCTAAACTACGCCAATACTAAAATCAATTGCGGCACGTCCATTTCTTGCCCTTCGTACCTGATCATTAAAACAGCCTTTTCTTCGTAAATTACTTCCGAGCCTTGTAAAAGTACGAGGATGTGGATGTCTCCTTTCTGGATACATAGCTTGATACATCAAACAAGCTTCTCTATTATTGTCATTAGGTACATCTGATGTACACCCTTAGCATATCCATTTTTTCATCATTAGAATAATTATCACCCATTTCGTGCTACTTAAGATGAAAATAACAATACGTAGGAATTTACTCCTCAGTTAGTTTGACACTAAAGCTATAGCAATTGTTTTCACCGCCTACATTCTCAAAGCGATGTGTTCAATTCGTCTAAGCGTGCATTTGTTACTTAATTATCGATTTATGTTTTTAAGAGATTAGATAACTATGACATGTGATATATCGTTGCAAAGAGAATTTTTTACAGCTTTAGAATACGTAATAAAATTGGCTGCGTTCCATTTAAAATTTTGAATGTATTTGCTACATCTAACACATTTGATGCTCAATTGTTTTTTTGGTTATGGCAGATAATAGAAAATTAAATGTAGAACAACTTTTCTTCTGTACCATTTCGTCATATCTCTAACAATAGCCGAGATATCTGCTGTGACAGCTAAAATCAAACAGACTGTATATTAAACAACCACAACCACTAATATTAAAATTGTAATACAGTCGAACTTCGATAACTCGTTTTTTGATAACTCGAAACAAATTGGTTGGAGTTAGCGTCAAGAATGAGAATTATGTGTAATTTCACTTGATAACTCGAGCTTCTATTACTCGAATATCTTGATAACTCGAACAGAATATTTGGCGCCACCTTCGATAAGTCGAATTTTCTGGTAATCGTTGAGCGTTTTGCGTTCATATTTAAAAACCAATGAACATACAACCGATTCTCTGTATAATGGTTTAAATAACATTGAACCCTTAACCATAATAAATCTCCTCCCCCGCCCGTATCTTATTGTTACACCGATTAAGTAATTTTGGTTTCTTTGCCGTTACCAGCGTACTAATTTATTGTTTAATTATTAAATTGCTCTGCTAAAAATAGAAAAAACAATAATGCAGAAATTTGTTTACAAACCCTAAATTCTCGGTAATTAATTAGTCATGGACATCAAACTTTTTGAATCCAGGGTATTAATTATTTTCAATATAAAATATTTTTAATATTCAGTAGTATACGTATATGTTTCAGACGGGAAATTTTAGAAAAAGGTTAGATTTCAGGCTATAAACTTTTTTGGTAATTTTTAAGCAAACTTAAAATAAAATAAGTTAGATTTACCTTAAAATAAGTAGTCATGAATGATAAATTTAAATAAAGTCGGCGAAATATTCGGTTATGCCGAATATTCGTTAAAATGGCCGAATATTACGACTGCCGAATAGTTAACCATTAACCAAATATCCGTTTCACCTCTATAAATTAATACATACATATTATGTATTTTATTTTTTTATTTAATAACCCGAAGTCTTGATAACTCGAACTTTTTTTATAGCAAGTCATGGTTCGAGTTATCGAAGTTCGACTGTACTTAAATCTTGTTAACGGCCAAAGACCTCTCCATAACTACCCCACCTTTCGCTATAATTCTCCACTCCAATCCCAGCATTTTCACGAAGTCCTCCTCCCATCTTTTTCGTTTTCTGCCTCTTGATCTGCCATAGTTCAGGCACCATAGGGTACATTTCGCATGTCGGGAAATAATACTGCTCGGCAGTAGCGTAACCAGAAACGTAGTTTGTAGGGGGCCCACTGTTTAATAATTTTGTCAGAAATACATATGCACTCGACGGGACCCAACATAATACACTCACCCTGCATTTTTGGTCACATCTTAAAGACTGTTTTGATTAATAACGTTGAACGTGAGGGGGGCCTGGCCCCCCCCTTGATTACGCCACTGCTGCTCAGCTGAGAAAAATGTCTTCTCTACCTTGGTATATAATATACTATTACACAAATGTCAATTAAAATTAACTATCCTCTTGTTTTCAAGCAGGGTTCCTTAATTTTTGTGGATATTTAGAAATGAACATATGCATCTGTCATTTTATTTTTTATTGATATAAAAGTGATTAATTAAGAGGAATAAAGGTGCTAGTAGCGAAAAAAATAATATATAAACCACGGTAGAGAAGACTTTTCTCAGCCTCACAACTTCGCTTTGCATCTCGGGAAATACGAGGGTGATTTGACGGGACGTGAGACTCGAAATGAAAGACTTGAGTTAGAGCATTAATTTTTTTTTTATTTTTGAACATATTCTCCTCGTGCATCAATATACACTTGGACCAACAATGCTGAAGTCCCATTATGCCTGTTTTGTAGCGATCTTCTTCAAGGCTATCAAAATATTGCTCCGTTGCAGCAATTACTTCTTCTGGTGAGGAAGCTGGGGGATATCCTGGAATCGAAGTTGATCCAATTTCTCACGAACAATATGACTGGTGTGGGAAGGGGCATTATCATGACAAAAAAGCACATTTTTTCGAACCATTCCGGATTTCTTTTCAGCAATTGCTGCTATTAGTTAGTCTCGTCAATGTTTATTCTTCGATCCCTCAAAACAATATTATGCACTTGATCGATTGTTTCCGGAGATGTTATCATTTTTGATGGTCCTGGTAGTTCTTCATCTTCAAGGCTGAAATCACCACGTTTAAATCGTGCAACCCAGCGACAAATCATTGCTTTCAAAGGCGCATTGTCACCCAATGTTTGCTGCATATCGGCCAAAATTTCAGTCGTGTTTAGCTTCTTAAAAAACATTGAATCGCACCACGAATAGCATTTTTAGGATTTTCCATTTAACCGTCGTCTTTAAATGGTTGTAATTTGTTAACTGAATGCCACAGATTCACTGAACTTCACCTGCCAGTATAAAAAAGATGGCGGAATTCGAAAATGATGTTTATTTTAACCTCTAGCGGGCACTAGTACTCGAGGCTCACGTCCCGTCAAATCACCCTCATAATACTGCTCGGCTGGGAAAAATATCTTCTCTACCCTGGTAGTTAGTTTTTTTTTAAATTTAATTTAATTGCTACAATAGTGTTAAATAGAGTTTGGTTTACTGCTACTCCTGTACTACATGATTAACTTATTTTATAACTTAATTTATTATTATTATTATTATTATTTTAACTTTTTGCTTCCTTTCTTCTTTGCCTCACTGTCCTCATCCATTCTATTCCCTTCCCATCCACATTTAACACTTGCACTATCGCCATCCCCTCACTTATGTCTCTTAACCTGCTGCAACTCTAAATCATATGTTCTATTGTTTCTTCACTTTCACTGCCCACCCTATATTTTCTTTCTTCCTCCTTCAGCTACTTTTTTCTCCCATTTTCATCTTCACCCGTTCTGAATCTCGCTATCAGTTGAACGCCTTCTTTTCCATATCTTTTTGTCGAGTACTTTGTTCTATTTTTTGAAATTGTTCTTGTAGTTGTATTTCTTCATCTCTGCTTGTCACTTCTTTCCTTGTTGTCTTTTTCTTTCTATTTCTTGTGTACTGAAGCCGTTCCTGTTGTAATATTTTTTTCCTTTTTCTCCCCATTTCGATGTTCTGTTCTCTGTCAATTCCTCCTCCTTTCTAATTTCTTTCCAGCACTCCTTTATGATTTTATTATTCTGTACCGTTCGTGCTTTTTCCTCATATTTCATTATTCTGTCTCCTGCTTGTAGTCTCATCTTTCTGCGCTTTGTTTCTTGCAGTAATATATATGTGGGAACTGACTGCTGTAATTCTAGTGTCCATTTTCGCTACCTTGGTATATATTATAATATACTATTAACTTTAAAAGAAAAGCTATAAAAAATTGCTGCAAATGTTACTCTGATTCACGAAAAGTAAAACAGGTTTACATATTTTTTTGGTTTTAAATGAATGATTTGAAAACTGGAGAACACGTAAGAGAACATCATTTTATGGAGCACCATGCCCTGAAATTCTTTATTTGTAAGGACAAAAAATAAAAATTGGTGTTCTATTTAATGGTAATTGAATGCCTTCGATTACAAAGAACAAAAAATACATTTTTAAGAATGCCTGCCCATCTGACTGTGTGCTACAATCGATTGCCCCAGCTTATTGTGATAGTATACAACGCAAGACGTATATAGAAAATAATAAAAATAATTTTGGTTTGATAAATAACAAGTTTTCAGAAACTAGACCAAAATTAAATACATACAAATTACGGAGAGAATTCCTGACTCGAGGCCACTTGAATGTTGCTCAGTTGATTAACAAAGTATATGTGTATCATTGTCAGTGCAATGTTACTTACATAACAAACAATAGTAATTAACGTCACAAGTCCGGGAACTCGTAGTTTACAGTACGAGTGAGATGTTTAAAGACGAGGCGACGAAAGGAGCCGAGTCTTGAAACTCGAAACGAGTACTGTAAACAGAGTTCACGGACGAATGTCGTTATGTATTTTATTTCATACTGTAAACAATTTAATTTTTTAATTTTTACATGTGACACTTTCTCAAAACGTGAACATGTGACATTACTGTGTCAAAGCCGGTAGGTGTGGCTTGGTTACATTTTTACGGGATCTGATTGGGTGCATAAAATAACAGTCCGTAATAGCTCACTTTATTTATTTCATACTGTCTGGTAAATTCAGTTTCCCGGCGCCATTTTGAGTCCGGAAAGTGAGCTATTACGGTATCAGAGCCAGAAAGTGTTGCCAAGCAACACTTTCCGGACTGTTATTTTATGCACCCAGTCAGAGCTCGTAAAAGTGTAACCAAGCCACACCTACCGGCTTTGGCACGGTAATGTCACATTTTGACGTTTTGAAAAAGTGTCACATGTAAAAATTAAAAAATCAAATTGTTTACAGTATGAAATAAAATACATAACGACATTCGTCCGTGAACTCTTTTTACAGTACTCGTTTCGAGTTTCAAGACTCGGCTCCTTTCGTCGCCTCGTCTTTAAACATCTCACTCGTACTGTAAACTACGAGTTCCCGGACTTGTGACGTTAATTACTATTCTCATATACAGGGTGTAAAAGTATGAATAGAGAGATTTTGGAAACTAATAGATTTTCATGTGCCGAACAAAAAATTCTTATAACAAAAACTTCCTTTCTTTATAGTTGTTGAGATAAAAGAAGATGAAGTGAAGTTGAGAACTGCAGATATATTCTGATTTCAACATGATTCGAGTGGTCTTTTTAACAGTCAGTTTTTTGTTTTAGAATGTAAAGATGCATAAGAAAAATATGAAGGTTTTACAGGCTACTCGAATTATATTAAAATCAGGTAGGCTATACACTGGGTATTTACCAACATTATGCCAATTAACTTTTTAATTTAACTTTTAATTATAAAAATTGATTACATTAGAAATACCTGTAACTTAAAAATTACAGGACAGCAAAAAATAAAACAATGTTGGAAGAACGGAACCAAAAATAGTTTTACAAATTCTGTTCAAAATGCCCTCCTCCGCTTTCTATACAAGCAGCAGTTCTTCGCAATAGTGATTGACAAACAGATTGGAACACATGCATGTCCTGTCTCACAACTTCAAAAGCATTCTGAATTCGTTGTCGAAGAGTCTCTACATCCTCAATTTCGCCGTCATACACTAAAGACTTTATGCGTCCCCAAAGGAAACAATCCATCATATTCAAATCTGGAATTCGTGCGGCCCAGTTTGTGGGACCCTGACGTCCTATCCAGCGACCAGGAATAGTACCATCTAGTCAATTACGCACCTGCACACTGAAATGGGGAGGCGCGCCATCATGCATAAATATGAAATTGTTTCTCATTGCTAATGCCACCTCATCCGGCAAAATGTGGCCACGATTCTCTATTTTTGGTTGTAAATGACCTGTTTCTCGCAATCTTCTAACCACGTTGATAAAAGTTTGTACATTTGGTAAACGACGATCAGGAAATTGCACAGCATATTGCCGTCTTGCAGCATTGGCATTTCCATTTAAACAGCATTGTCTGTAGATTAGGACCATCTCAGTATATTCGTTGTTGGAATATAACATTTTAAACACAAACTTGTTTTACTAAATCAAAATTGTAAATAGTCTAACAAACTGACATTAGTATGACAACTCAAAACAACTAAAATAAGCCTAATTAATTATTTCAAAAATATGCGGTACTCAAACATCCGAGCATTCAACTTCATTGTGCTTTATCTCAAGAACTAGAAAGAATAGAAGTTTTTGTTATACGAATTTTTTGTTCGGCAAATGGAAATGGAAATGGAAATCTACTAGTACCTATATAAAAATTTTCTATTCATACTTGTTACACCCTGTATATCCAAGCGCTTTAGAAACATAGTGTAGCATGAAGAGTTGTACTCGAAATAAAAGGCAAAGATCTATTAGTGTGTTGCCTATAAATATAGACCTAATGAAAAATAGTCCTTCTGTATGCTTTCAGGAACATCGAGCAGTGTTTCATAAACAATAGCGTTTGTTTAAGTCAGGAGTGCTCCGACTTATACTATCGGCGATCTACCGTAAAAGTATTAGGCGGCAAGTGATCTACTAACTAAGGAAAAATACAAAGTTTATAAATGGTAGGTATTCATTAATTGCAGAGACATATCACATATAGGTACATAGATATTATAATAGTTCTAAGTTTTTTTTTCTGTGAGCCAACATTAGATTTATTTGTCTCTTACCAAAACAATAAATGTTCAAAATAGATATCTCAGAAAAAGGACCTATTTTTTCGGTAGATGCATTTACTTTAGAATGGAATTGTTACTTTTATGCATTTTCTCTCTTTTCATTAATATAAGGTGTTGCTAAACGTTAAGACACACAAAGGGGAAGGGATAGATAGTAGTAGTTCTAATGTGGGGAATGCAACCATTGTACCTACCCATTATTTTTAAGAATGTAAATAGGTGACCCACTATATCTTGGACCAGAAAAGTTAGTGCTATTTTCTCCTTTTAGCAAACCTGATCCTCTTTGGACCCATCTTATCCTAGTAGCAGCAAAATTATCAAGGAAGCTTTTCTAGTGTACCAGCGGACAGCATTGATGTAATGTGAGTACTCAAAAACAATACAGCATAACCTTCCAGAAATGGCGCAGATTCCTCTAGTAGCGCACCTAACTACACTTGAGTACTTGAGTTAGGATTTCAAGCGAGATCTTTTAGGTATACAGTGTGTCTCCAGATAGAGTTTGTGATAGGTATAATGAACCAAAAATTTTTGAAAAACGTTACCAGCTTTTGTAATCTAGGTCTGCTTGGTTTATAATGAATTTGTACCAAATTATACTTGCAACGATATCCAGATGGCGTAGTTAGCACAAGAAGAATATAAAGCGGGTTAGGTCTTACTATCAACTTTACGCAAAAATTTTATTAAAAAATATGCTTTAAATTAAAAATTCGAGCTACATACAAAATCATCATCTAAGTTACTTTACCTGAAATAAACATATTATTGTAATGACCCTCACGATGGGGTGCAATTAATGCTATAATCCACCTTTCAAAATTTGTAATATTGTTCAATTTTTAAAATGATAATTTTGACATTTCCAGCTAGCTCAATATAATACATTTTAATTAATTTTTAGAGAATCTCCTAACTCAGGTCGTCAAAAGGGATCGCTTTGTGAATTTTAAACTTTTATAAAATTCACAAGATTATTTTAAATAAACACCTTCCAAATTATGTAAAACTTTACAAATTATAACAACTAAATTCTAATAACTAACGAACACTTTCTAAAATTAAAAGTTACAAATTACCTTTTTCAAAACAATTCGTATAATTTCACTTCCCGTCTCTTTCTTCAACTCACTAAACAACGTTCCAATCTTCCCAAATCAATACACCTTTCAATCCAACTCCAATTTCACCAAAAATCTGCCTTATATTTCAACTAACAATATACTTTCTTTCTTTATCAAATTAATATTCTACCAATTTCCAAATTTATAATAACTTCTTCAAGATAAATTCCATTTTATAAAAATTTTTATTTATTGAACATCCTGAACTATATTTTTATATAACAACACTCTTCTTAATACAATACTTTAATTAAATATGTTTTATTTCAGTTTTTGAATATTATTTAAGATTTTACAGTAAGTTTTTTGAAGAACTTTTCAAAACTCAACTGTATTTTTTCAAAATACTATTCAACTTTTTTATTTATATTACATTACCTTAGTTTCTAAAATTTTAACACACTATGACTATTTTATATGACATATTTACAACTTAAGTAACTAGATATTCTACCCTATTTATTTACAATACTAAATTTCTAACTTATAACTATTTACATTTTATTAACATTAAATTTAAAATTAACAACTAACATTTTAACATTATTTACATTGTTTTAAAAAGGTGTTCATTTTTTTTTTATTATCCCAATTAAATTATAACTTCCTGCATCAAGATATTCCCTAAATATATCATATCAATATATATACCCATTGTCAACGAAACCTGGGGCACCCCCAAGATATTAAAATGAAATTCGGTATATGTAATATACTCTTTAAATGGCATTTGTTGATATAGGAAACAAGTTTCTGTCACTTCCGGTTTCGCCGGAATTGACATCAACTTTGTTATTTTAAATGGAATACCCTGTATATTTATACATTTTTGGAATCTCCATTCAATTTTACGTATGGTAGTATCAAGTTCGAAACATTTTGATGACAAAGTAAATTTTTGCAGAAATTAATCTAGAGTGCCATGACTTACGCAAAATGAAAGTCAAGGTGCCCCAACACTCGAGACAAATTGTTTTAGAACTTTAACTATTTTAGTTGCTGTATTAGAATGGCCTAAAGTTGGCAAAAATGCTTTTTTGCGAATAACTCTATTTTTTCAAATGGAACTAGGTTGGGATACTAGGATATTAAAAACTAGCGTTTTTTCAAAGATTTCATTGATACCAATAACGCGGGATTACTATGGAAATTTAATTCGGAATAACACTCTATTCAGAAAAGCCATATTTTGGACATTTAAATCTAGGCACTGGGTTTCAAAACAATTGAAACAAATGAAATGCACAAAACAAGTGACACACTTGCTACAACTGAAGTTCTAAAACAATTGAGTGATGGAGCACACTAACTTTCATTTTAAGCAGCTCACAGCATACAGCATCCTAGATTAATAAATAAACTTTTCTGCAGTATTTACTTGGCCATCAAAATGTTTAAAACTTGATACTAACATACGTAGAATGAAATGGAGATCCCAAAAATGTATAAATATACAGGGTGTTCCATTTAAAATAACAAAATTGAGGGTACTTCCGGAGAAACCGGAAGTGGCAGAAACGTGTGTTCTATGTCAAAACATGCAATTTAAAGAGTATATTACATTTACCAAATTTCATTTTGATATCTTAAAATACAATTTAAAAAATAGGGGTGCCCCCAGGTTTCATTGACACCCGGTATTGTACTGATCCTCGCTTTGGCAAACTTATGTTATAACACCTCACTTTGGATTGGCAATTTTAAAAATACTTTGCTCTTTAATTGAATAGAATTTCTGAGATCTCACCTCACGGGTCGTTACGAAGGTTCGTTGTTGTTGTTGTTGTTACAATTAGTTTAGCACAATAGTTATTTGTATCACAAGGCTAGAAACTGTCACTTTGCAAGTACGAGTACTTGCAAAGCAGTTTCTAGGCGTGTGATACACAATATTTTTTCGGCCGATAAAAATACGTTAATTATAAAAAATCATTTTTTATTCAAATTATTGACGTTAGAGAATGTATTTTTCTATGGAATTTATTTTTCTGGGCGTGACAATGGGCGTAGCAATGAGAGGACGGAGTCAGTTCGGTTCAGCGCCACCAATCAAAAATCCTAATTTTACTTTCAGGCCGAGGCTTGAAAATAGCATTTTCCAGACGATTTATACGCATGAAAATTGAGTGTTTCTAGCCGGAGGGCGAAAAAAATAGATTTTCACTCTAATTTTTAATGCAGATTTTATTCAATTTTAGCCCTATCAACCCTGCTTAACTCTAACTTAAAATTATGGTTTCACACTCACTATCTACAACGGTTTCAAAATCGGTTTCAGGTCCTCTTCTTTTCCAGTAATTACTGCTACAGCTCCAAATCCAATTTGCCTCTGCTTCGAATTCAACTTCTAATTGCCTCTGCTTCAGATTCGGTTTTCTTTGAAATCCAAAACACTTAATTTCACTTCCAGAATTAAATTATGGTTTTACTTGTTTATTGAATTATTAATTGATTCTAATTATCGTTAACACTGTTTCAAATTAACTATTTGGTTGAGATTTATGTTTCTATTTGATATTACTATTTTGGTCTTACCTATATTTAATTTCATATTCCTCTCCTGTAGCTCCTGTATCCACACGTTTAAATTATGTTATAACACTTCTTCAGTATTGGCAATTGGTGCTATGTCATCTGCAAACAGACACTCACTTATCATCACTCTTTTTACCTAGTGAAATCCTATTTCTATTTTCGTAGTCCTCATGTGGCATTTTTTAATTATCTCATCCATAAAAAGTATGAAGAGCAGAGGGCTGAGAACTCCCCCCTGCTTTACTTCTTTCTTAGTTGTGAATGGTTCCGATGTTTTATTATGTGCTCTTACTACATTATTACAGTTTTCATATATAATGATTTTATAGCACTAATTAAATTTTTATACTCACTTCTAGATTTTCTAATGCTTGCTATATTCTGTCTCTTGATACCATATCAAACGTCTTCTCCTTGTCTATGAAACATACAGGGTGTCCCAAAAGGTATAGTCATACATTTATGGGCTTGTTAATTATGGTTTTGTGATTCTAAAATTCAAATAAAATTATGTTCTATTATCAACGGTTACCGAGTTATGGATAAATCAATTTATTTTTATACGTAGTAGTCGAACGCCAAAAACAAATGCTGAACGCCAAAAATAAGTGCTGATTACTTGTCAGACAGATTTTGAAAGCTTCTCGGTGACATTAAATAAACGTATAAACTTGAAAATGGAAAGAAACAATCCAGAACAGCTAACTAATGTTAGGAGGTCCATGATTCGCCGTTGTGAAATGTGTATACTAGAACAAGGAAATCATTTTGAACAATTACTCTAAGGTCTGTGGCATTTTAAAAGTGTTAATGTTAAGTTAATTTATAAAATTTGTAAGTCTAATAAAATAAATGAATTTATCCATAACTCGGTAACTGTTGATAATAGAACATAAATTTATTTGAATTTTAGAATCAGAAAACCATAATTAACAAGCCCATAAGTTTATGACTATACCTTTTGGGACACCCTGTATACATAAATCTTTTTGATATTTGCCAAATTTTTCACTGAGTTGACGTAGTGTAAATATGTGGTCTTGCACACAGTGTCCTTGTGTAAAACCACTTTGGGATGCCTGCAATTTATTTTAAATTTCTTTCCCCAGTCTTCTTTCCTCAGTCTTCTTTCCAAAATCCTTTCATATATTTTACTTGCAGTACTCAATAGCAAGATTCCTCTATAGTTGTTACACGATCTCGAGTCTCCTTTTTTATAAATCGTTATAATAACTGAAGTTTTCCAGTCCAGCGGAATTTTTTTGTCTTGCCATATTTTGTTAATTAATTTAAGAAGTTCTTCTATTCCTGGGGTTGTCATAAACTTTAGTAATTCTGGAAATAAAAATAAGAGGAATAAAGAACAAGAAAGGAGTAGTAGAAAATGACCCCCAACAAATAAGTAAAATATGGAAAGAGTATTACGCCATAACCCTATTTGTAAAGGAAAACAACACGGTAGCTAACCAAACCCAAGAGGAAGCCATAATAGAAGAACAGGAAAATGAAGTAGCAATAGCCCCATCCCTAGAAGAGGTTCAGGTAGAGATAAACAAAATGAGAAATAACAAAGCACCCGGGGAAGATGAGATAAGAATTGAATTACTAAAATATGGAAGAAAACAATTGCACAAACAAATACATTCATTAATAGAGGAAATATGGATACAAAATGAATTGTCCGCAGAGTGGAACATCGGAATAGTAGTACCTATCCATAAAAAAGGTAACAAAGAAGAATGTAAAAACTATAGGGCTTCTGAACTCAACATATAAAGTTTTTTCTAGTTTATTCAATAACAAACTAAGAACGTATACCGAAGGAATTCTGGGGGATTAGAACGGATTTAGACCTGGGAGATCTACGGTCAACGCAATACATATAATACAACAAATATGTCAGAAATTCTGGGAATATAATATAGGAATATACACATCATTTTCATAGACTTCAGAACCGCCTTTGATAAAGTAAACAGGAATTTATTGCTAGAAAAACTGAAACATCTGGGAATACCATTAAAATTAATGCAACTGGTGGAAATATGTCTCAAAATCACAAAAGCAAAAGTGCAGTTTCAAGGTACAAAAACTGAAGAGTTTGACACAAATGTGGGAGTAAACAGTAAAGTAGGGCGATGCCCTGTCCCCAACACTCTTCAACTTGGTGCTAAAAACTATTATCCGCAAAGCAAAGTCAAATAAAAATATTATAACCGACCAATTCCAAACTATATCATATGTGCATGAACTGACGATGGTAGCTAAAACAAAGGACGATTTAATAGATGCAATACGAAGACTGATCATAGAAGCCGAAAAGTTTGGGTTAGAGATAAACGACCAAAAAACAAAGTACATGAACTTCGGAAAGAATAACACTATGGATAGACCTTTAACAATAAACAAGCAGTGATAGGAAACGTAAAAGAAAGAGTTAAAGAAAGAATCCAGAAAGGAATTAAATCATTTAGCATCAACAGACCTTTATTAAAAAACAAGAACCTAACTACAACAACAAAAATCAAAATTTATAAAACGCTGATTAGACCAACAATCACTTATGCAACGGAAACTATAGCACTTAGCATACTGGAGCAAGAACAGCTAAAAAGGCTAGAAAGAAGAATAATGAGAACAATACTGGGCCCAAACGTGACAGAGGAAGGAGAAAGAAGAGCAAAGACGAATCAGGAGATTAAAGAAATAATGGAAGGAGAAAATATAGTACGGTACATAAAAGCACAACGCCTAAAATGGGTAGGGCATATTATGAGAAGACTACCAACGGACATTATAAAAAGAATAACACATTGAAGACCACTACATCAAAGAGGGATAGGTAGGCCAAGAATAAGATGGTGGGACGACATCTAGAAAGACGTAAAAGAGATGAAGATAGAGAATTGGAAGAATGTATGTAAAAACAGGAAACAATGGAAGGAAGTAGTTAGAAAAGTCGGACACACAAGAGCTTATAATGGGAACAGTCGAGGAGTGATCCACCTCAGGAAAGGGATCGCATCTCTCTCTCTAACTATAGTGGGGAGAAGAAGACATAATCCGATGGATTGGGAAGGCTCGATGATGATGAAGTTACTGTGCAAGTTTTGAAAAAAGTAGAACCTATCGTTAAAAATTGACAGTATAAAATAATTTCCACAAGTTAAGTAAAATGCACTAAAATAATGGAAGCCCTAAAAGAACCGCAGGTGCCAAATAAATTAATCAGTATGGTACTGTTGGGCCGCTATAAGTTGGCGAACCCCGGCGCATACCGAACAAAGCACACTCATACTGAATATTTACTTCGTGCGATTTCAAGATCATGCTTCAGTATTGAAAGTAATGCAGTGGCTTAGGCAATTTATGAGTGCCGCAATTACAACAAATTTCTAAGTAGTATTTGGTTAATGACTGTTTGCACTTTCTAAATTTATCAAAAATTCCAGTCTTAAATTCTGGTCTATGCGGACGATATAGTGATATCAAATAGAACAGAAAATAATTTAAAAGTAGAGTTCCTGAAACTGGAAAAAATTGCAAAAGAGTATGGTCTGATAATCAACGAGAAAAAAAACAAAATGCATGAAATTTGGGCGGACTGGGAACCAAAACCTAAAAACTGTGGAAATTGAATCTTCTAAATTTGAAGAAGTAGCCGTTTTTAATTACTTAACGTCAGAGAAGAATTACAAAACAGAATAAAAATAGGCATGAAAACGTATTATTCACATAAACATATTTTAAAAACAAATGGCTTACTAAGCAAACGAAACTTAGAATATATTGTTTATTTATTTATTTATTCAGACTACACAGGGAAAAGCCCTAATTACGTAGTTAGTAACATTAAATTAAACAATTCCATCACTAATGGTCATTTTCCAAACAATACATAATAAATCTAAACATAAACAAAAAAAAAACAGAAATACTGTTGAGGTATAAGAAGCACTGCTTGTATATATCTAATCCCATTTGTAATATTTCATTAGTTGTTTCAACGTAAAGTCTATATCCAATAGGTTGCCAATTTCGTTAATCAGTCTAAACATTATCATAAATGGCCTGTTGTAAGCATATGTGATCATAGGTATGTGGAAGGAAGGTGCCCTTCTGGCAGTTACACGAGGAATTTTAAATTGCATTAAAGTTAAGAGGTAATTGTCTCTCAATCTATAATTTATAATATTAAAAGCCAACTGCATTAAAATTATATTTCTCCTATTTAATAAGCTTTGGATTTCGAATTCTTTTCTTAGTCCAACCGATCTGACACTGTTATAGTTCGGGTAGGTACCAAATTTTTTAATATGACACAATTATCAAACCAACAATAACGTATGCCGCAGAAACGTTGACTCAAAGTAAAGCTGAAGAAGAAATGCTGAGAATTTATGAAAGGAAAATCTTAAGGGAAATTTTAGGGCACGTCAGGAGGAAGGTGGAAAACGAAATTTAACGAATTACGAATTATTAAAAATAAAAGACGGAACAGACATAGTAAAATACATTAAGAGCCAGAGATTGCAATGGTGGGGACACATCCAGAGAATGGGAGAAAACGAACTATTAAAAATTATTAGTAATTGGGAACCCCGACTTAATGAGGAAACGAGGAAGACCAAAGAATAGACGGATGCAAAATATACAGCAAGACTTGAAGATCATGGAAATAGAAAATAGTATAGGGAAATCCAAAAACAGGAAGATATGGGCCAACATTTGTAAAGCTGCAAAATTCCACCACCAACTGTAACACCAGAAACTAGACAAGACAAAAGGAAACCACTGGAGACTGATTCTCTCCAGGAAAGAAAAAATCAAGAAAACTTACGCAGGCCAAATCCCCCCTGGGACGTACAGCCACCTAAAGAAGAAGAGAAGAAGAAGTAAAATGCTTAGTTTTCTCGAGTAGAAAGTATTTGCTGTGAAATGCTATGGATTGGGTGAAATTAGTTTCAAAGGGTGGTTAAATGTTTTGAGCAAAAGTTTTCAGGAATTTCAATAAGTAAGAAAAGTAAGAAAAATTATAACTAAATTTCAAACAACCGGAAGTGTGGTAAACCTGAAACGGAGTCGGAAGGAATTGGATGAAGATGATGCGGCAACGGTTTTGGCATTGGATGATATAAGAGGAAATGGAAGGGCTTCACTAAGACGAAGGGCAGCACAAATTGGCATTGGGAAATCGCATTTGCAAAGAATATTTAACTCGAATAAAATTATTCCTTTTAAAGCTAAATTCTCTCATACTTTGGAAGCCAATGATGAAGCTAAACGACTGGACTTTTGTTTATGGGCTGGGCAAAAAATTTTACAGAAAAGATATTTCATAAGAATATTATATTTTTGGGTGAAGCTACGTTTACAACGAATGGAACAGTCTCGGGGCAAAACTTTCGCTATTGGTCTGAATAAAATCCTAAATTTAGAATAAACTGCAGACGACAGTATTCAAGAAAAGTTAATGTTTGGTGTGCTATTACCTACAATGGCGTAATTGGGCCTCATTTTTTAGATGGACATTTGAATCAGTTCACTTGGAAATATTACAAAATTGTTTAGGTGTTTTTCTTGAAGACGTAACTTTATCCGAAAGACAGCAGATGTATTTCCAGCAAGATGGTTATGACCAACATTCAACTGCTTTGATAAAAAAATTAGTTAAACGCCATATTTGGAAAGAGATGGATTTGCCGATTTGAACCGCAGCCATGGCCACCAAGAAGTCCGGATATTGCAATTATGGATTTTTATTTCTGGGGATATGTGAAACACAAAGTGTATACAGAAAATTTTGATAACGATTTTAACAGATTGAAAAACAAAATTACTGATGTGATTAGGGCTATACCGCCTCTCGAAATTAGAAACGGTTACCAAGAATTTAGAAAAAGGGTAGAATTATGTTATGTGGTAATTTATGTGAGGGGTTATTTGAATAGCTTTATTTTATTGAAAACTGCTTAGAAATTGTGTAAAAATAGAATTAAGAAACCATTGTTATTTATGGCATAGAGCAAGTATTTAATACCTGCGATGTGCTTATGGTAATTTTGAAGGTCTCAATTTTTTTTGTTCAAATGTAATGAAAATTTGCACACAACCCGAATTTTTAATTTAAATATATTTTTAAAATAACATTTTTCTGTAAAGTTATAAAAAGACCACTTTACCTAACCTGCTTTATATTCTTCTTGTGCTAACTACGTCATCTGGATATCATCAAGTGTAATTTGGTAAAAATTCATTACAGATCTAGACTAAAAAAGATGGAAACGTTTTTCAAAAATGTTTGGTCCATTATATACAGGGTGTATCGTAAATCGCGCATAATATTCGCGATTCTGCGTAAAAAACTGGACAACAAATTGTATAACTGTTTTAAGCCAAAACGTGTAGTTTTTGAATAATTGTTAATTAAAGTCTTGTAAACTTAGCAACACCGTGTGGTCAGTCATACTACGTCACCTGCGATATCACCAATAGCAACCCGCTTGATTTAATATAATTGCATTGTACATCGTTGCAACATTTATCAAAAGCACAAGCACTGCATAAATTTCAAACTTCGGATGGAAATTCTAATTAAACGAAGGGTATGTTGAGTACGTTTACAGATTAGTTATTTCTTTTGTTGATTAAACTACAGCTAAAAATCATTATTTCATAAAAATATGACACGACAAGCAAACCAGAATACGACTTAAGGCTGCTAATAACTCCATAACTAAAGAGTTAACAGCAAATTGGTACTGGAGTTTTTTGCTTGGATTTTGAAGTAGAGTCGCGTGATATAAATATTATGCGTAATTTACGATACACCCTATATATCGCAAACCCTATCCGGGGACACGATGTATACAGGGTGATTCAAAAGTATTGTCATTAATTGTAAGGGTAGGTAGTGCATATCAAATAGAATAACTTTTCTCAATAAACCAAGTGTCGAAAATAAACGGTAAACTCAGAAAAAAATTAAAAAGATCAACACAAAAATTGTTTGGTGGTGACTGGAATTTAAATTTATCAAACGCACTTGTTGTTGATGCTGATAAAAGAGACCAGCTGTGTGCGTAAGTAAGTAAGTAGGTTAATATCAGTTTATTCTTTGCTTTCAAAGTGCATTCATCGAACGTTTTAATGAAAGGTCAACGTTTTAACAACTGAATTAATTGATGTTATTGTACTTAATTTGTGTTTGTGTTGTGTGTGTTTTTGTGTTTGTGTAGGAGTTAATGGAAGAACATTTGAACATCTTTTGTAAGTTCTGTTTCTCTTTATTGACAACATTTTTTCTATATCACTTTTTAAACATGCCAATAATTGTTTACTGCCAGTCTCAAGCCTGAAAAATGCGAGAGGAAAGTGAAACCTGTAAATTACATAATTGTATGACGTTCCATTTATTTTTGCAAGATCGAATTTCTATTGCAGGCTTTTTAAGTGCATATTAGCCAGTGTGTAACAACATTTAAAATAAACAAAAATCGCGATAAGCTTTAAATTTTTGCTGTAATGTGCTTCTATTAAAGTCAGCATATATCCATTTAATTTAATGACATTACTTTTGAATCACTCTGTATATGTATACATATACAGGATGGTCCATAAGTAATGAGACACAGACCAACAGTAGATTTGTGAGATCGAAATATTACGAATTACCTAAAATTACCTTAGTCAAAAAGTTAATAAATATTTGGTCTCAAAGTCGAAATTTTAATTTTAATTTTTTTTCTGTAATTTTAAAAGTTTTCAAAATATTGATATGAAAATTGGGAAAACTACCTTTTTTGGGACGGGAAAAAATAATCCGTCCTCAATTTAAATGTATCTCTATAAAGAATGTTATTTTTGCTACACCTAATACCTTAAAAATAATACTTAAAGCTACGGCAGATTTAACTGAAAAAAATAACTGTCCCGTCTTTTTTATACAAAAATACTATTTAAATGTCGCTAAAGTTAACTGTTTCCAAGATATTTGCTATTGAAGTAAGTAATGCCAGCATCTTATTCATTCTGTAACACATTAGGCTTGCATTTAAATAAAACAATTCGCATATTCTTGTTAAAAACAAGTAATAGTATACAGAGCAATAGTGGATCAGTGGAATATTTGTCATTAAAAAATTTTAAGATTCAAGTGTAACACAAGCAATGCTCTTTGAGAAACTGAAAAATGTTTTCATTGTGTGGATGGAATTTCCATGTGGTAGGCAACAAATTCTCAACAGAGCAATAGTGGATCAGTGGAATATTTGTCATTAAAAAATTTTAAGATTCAAGTGTAACACAAGCAATGCTCTTTGAGAAACTGAAAAATGTTTTCATTGTGTGGATGGAATTTCCATGTGGTAGGCAACAAATTCTTTTCTAATATTGTGAAATACTTCTAGCAATTTATCACTCCCTTAATAAATTCAAGTCGTTCTAAATTTTTGAACATACAACCCTCACCATTATTCCGTTTGGAAATTTAACTTCACACTTAATACAATCTTGATGAAATGCTCCATTTAGGAAAGTTCCTTTTATAAAGATCCACTATTGCTCTATATCCCATCACTTGTTCTTCACCCAAACATGTCAAAATTATTATTTTTAATTCAAACCTACTGTGTTAAATATTGCTCAATTAGCGAATAAAATGTACTTTATCACTTATTTGAATATCAGATATCTTGGAGAGGGTTAACTTTAGAGACACTTAAATAGTATACATTTTTTTGTATAAAAAAGATAAGGCAACTGTTTTTTTTTCGATTAGATTTGCCCTAACTTTAAGTACAAAAAAGTTTAAGCCTTTTTAAGATATTAGGTGTAGCAAAAGTAAGGTTTTTTTAAGAGCTACATTAAAATTGAGGACGGATTATTGTTTCCCGTCACAATTTTGATATCAATATTTCAAAAAGTTATGAAATTACAGAAAAAAATTAAAGTCAAAATTCAACGTGCGAAGACTACAAAACATTTTTGGAACAAAGGAAATCAACACCAATTTTTGTTAGGTCCCAATAATGAATGTAAATCTAATAATTTAAAGTTTAAGTTCGAGTGCGAGTGTTCCTTGCGCACGCGATACGCAACAGCATTAACCGGTGTATTAATAAATATACCTGCAATATGTAGAAACTGTTTTAACTCGGACATTAATTTAACAGCGTTTAACCAATCAAATAACTAGCCCCTTAGGGGGTTAGACAGCATGTTATCAGAAGACGAAAGTGACACGACAGTCAATGACAAATCAAACAAAAGAAAAGGCGATCACTTATCACCTGAAGCCACACTTCTAAAAAAATATGTATGGGACCCAAGCTTACTGGTAAGCCAAAACAAGTTTTATTTACCCGAACAACTTGAAAATAGCCAGTTCACAAAATTCAACTCGGCCAAACCATGCTAACAAAATACCTCCCATATTTTTAAACGAAGCGAATAACTACCAATCAATCACTAAAGACATAAACGACCTAATAGGAAGCAACTTCACAACCGTTTATAGATCCGATTACCTAAGAATAAAAAATGTAACCTTAGAACAAGACTTTCGTAAACTGACAAAATTCTATACAGAACCTAAGCTAAAATTTCATACATTTCACAATACAGCTAATAGTCCGTTATCGGTCATTATAAAAAATGTACCAGTCTCATTAACAGAGGAAGAAATCGAACACGAACTCAAGATACTGAAACTACCTGTCCTAAAAGTGGTGCGCCTACTACTAAAGTCAAGAAATCGTTACCTGTGTGCGCTGTTGACCTCACGCATAACGAAGTAGCAAATAACGTATTCAAGTTAAATCAGCTTTACCACTCAATAGTAACCGTCGAACCCAGGCGAAAAACAAGGGAAATCCCTCAATGCACCCGATGCCAGAGGTACAACCACACTAAGAAGTACTGCCGTCTGAATCCACGCTGTGTCAAATGCTTTGGTAACCACCATTTCAAGGATTGCCATAAGAGACCTAACGAACCTCCAAAGTGTGTCAATTGTGGTGAAGAGCATCCTGCTAATTACAGAGGATGTAGACATGACCAGGAGCTCAAGAACAAAAACCAGCAAATAAACAACAAAGGCCGATCGCTGCAACAGCAAGACCTACCTAATCAACGTGATCATATACGTAATACTTCCAGTAACTACACGTACGCTAATGCTGTTCGCAACACACCACAATCTGAACCATTACACCCAGAATCCCAACTCCCTAACCTACCCATAGACAGCATCCTCAGAACCCTACTGTAATTGATCACACCTTACATCGATAAGATCAAATCGTTTGTAATTAACACTGCTCTACCCCTCTTCCTCAATGCTCCCTAATTCACCTCATGTTACACAAAAGTTAACAGTCCTTAACTGGAATGCCGACGGAGTTAAAAAGAAAAGATCAACCTTAATAGCTTTCATGGCGGCCCACAACGTCGATGTTGCGTATGTCACCGAGACGCATCTAATAGAAACAGAGAAATCAAAGTACCCGGGTACGTAACGTATCGACGCGACCGTACAGCGGCAATAGCATCTGGAGGAGTAGCCATAATAGCAAAGAAAAACCTTAATCACTACTTACTATCCTGCAAAGACCTAATATCTCTTGAGTCAGTTGAAATAGCACTCCTACTGGACAATAAAATAACAATTAAGATTATATCCGCCTATCTATCTCCCAACAAAAGGATTATGGCCGAAGACATTCAGTCATTATTCGAACCAAATACTCCTACCCTCTTGTTAGGTGACCTAAACTCCAAGAATACTGTATGGGGTTGCCGTCTCAACAATCCCAACGGACAACGTCTCTACAACATAACCTCGCAAAATGGGATATTAGTTTCAGCCCCAAACGTCCCAACTCACTACCCATACAGAAGAGACCATTTACCTGATATCTTGGACATTGGCCTTATACAAAACTTCGCTAAACCACTTTTTCATCAAGTACCTACATTACGAACTCGATTCTGATCACCTGCCAGTAACCGTCTCATTTGTTCAAAGCCCGCAAGTTTCAACTTTTTTACCACGACTTATAACAGGGCCTGTCGATTGGGACACCTTTCGCGACAACATTGACATTGCTCTCAAGCCACCGTATGGACTGTTCTCCCAAACAAGAATTGACGAAAATATCGTCGGATATACCTCAACACTAGTGAATTGTGTACACAAATCAACCATTCGCAAAGCTCAACGGCGACTGCAGAATGAGTTCTATCAATTACCGCAGTATATACTAGGATTCATAAGGGCAAAAAACCGTACCAGGCGACTATGGCTCAGACACAAGCTACAACAGCATAAACGCTTGTTAAACCAACTTACGCACCAAGTCACCTACGAACTGGACAATTACCGCATTAGCAACTACCAGAAATACATTTCTAAATTGGAGACAAGCGATAATTCACTATGGCGTGGAACAAAAAGGATCCTACAGCGTAAAGAGATCATTCCACCCAGTGGCGGCCCGTGGCTTGAAATTATGGGGGTGCTGCAGCTTTCGAAATATATTTACATACCAGTAACGATCCTTGATATTTTTAAGGTGCCTTTTAAATAAAACAAAACAAATCGAAATTTTACTCAATTTATAAAAAAAAATAAGCTTACAGGAAAATGAAATAAAAATTTTTTTTATTTAAATATAAAATCCATTGTGCGATTTTTAGCTTCACAAAATTTTTCGATCACCTGTTAACTCTGGAGCAGCCTTGACCGTCTTCGCAGTGATGTTGCAATCAAGTTGGAAATACGAACTATTTATTATTTAATATTCCTGTTTATATTACACATGCCGTGCGTGGTGTTTATGTATCAGCCCGTTGCCCCAGACGTCCTTGCACAATTATTATTGTTTTTGTTGGATCGGATGTCCAAGAGCCGAACGGCATGATGCAATAATGCTGAGATGCTGCTCAAACAGCAGCTTTCGGGCTACTTTTACCATGTATTATTAAAACAAACAAATCGCGGCGAAACTTGCACCGAATGTACTACGTTTTCGACACTGCTACATTCCTCAGCGCTCTCAATGGAATCTACAGCTTCGGTTAAAATAATTCCTTTTAAAAGCGGTTTAATTAATTAAATTTATGTAATAATTATGCAAAATATTGAATGATTGTTATATTATTGATATTTTCAAGTACAAATTTAATAGGTAATTAATTTCCGTACTTTGTTCTGGGGGTGCTGCAGTGTCGCAGCGCTTATGGACCAGCCGCCACTGATTCCACCCCTTAAAGAAAACAATAGGGACTACTGTAGCGATCAAGACAAAGCAGATCTATTTGCAGAACACGTGGAGCACACCTTTCAACTGGGAGACGACCAACAAATGAAACAATCTACCAAAGAGACCAGTTTGTAAGTAGCAACCTACCGATCGGAATCGACCTTGCCAACATCGAATATGCCTCTCCAAAGGAGATAATAAGCATAATAAGAAAGCTACCAACCAAAAAAACACCTGGCGACGACCTAATCCCTAACACTGTATTAAAAAACCTGAGCCTAAAGTCCATTGTTTTTCTTATGACAATCTTTAACTCTTGCTTAGCCAAAGGGTATTTTCCTAAAATATGGAAACACGCCGAAGTGATTATGATACATAAACATGGAAAATGCCCCAAAAAAGCAGTCTCGTACCGACCAATTATTAGTCTGCTTCCAGCGCTTTCCAAGATCCTGAAAAAAATTATACACAAGCGCCTAAACAACTTCCTAAAGGTCAATAACACCATTTCGATGCACCAATTTGGATTCAAGAGTAAACACTCCACTTTACACCAACTGCTTAGGATCACAGAGATCATAACCGAAGGATATGAAATCAAACGTCACACTTGTGCTGCGTTTCTCCATGCTGCCCAGGTCTTCGACAAAGTCTGGATCAATGGCCTTAGGTATAAACTACTACAAATCTCACCACCAGCCTACATCACAAACTTAGTTTCATCATTTTTAACCGATAGAACCTTCCAAGTAAGACTCAACGCATCATATTCTATCTCCAAAGAAGTTTGCGCAGGTGTTCCGCAAGGTTCTGTGCTTGGACCAATCCTGTTCAATATTTTTACTTATGACATATCAACACCTACTCCGGCGAAACTAGCTATGTTTGCTAATGACACCCTGCTACTAACGCAACATACCGACATAAACACTGCCGCGGAAAAACTACAGCTATCATTGGACGACCTGCTACAATATTTCGTAAAATGAAATATACAACTAAACGAGAGCAAGTGCAAATGTAAAATATTCACCCTTCGCAGACCCGATAATCCTCAAAATATAATTATCAACGGGGAGAGTATCGAATGGGACCCCTCCGATTCAGCAATAAAATATCTGGGGGGTCTATTTAGATCGCCGTCTTACCTGGAGCTTACATATCAATAAAAAACTAAGCGAAGCTTATGTCAGGCTGACCTTACTCTACCCGCTAATAAATAGGAAATCCCCCTTGCGCATTAAATGCTCGAAAATTGTATACATGTGTATTCTACGGACAGTGCTGACATATGCCTGTGCTGTGTGGGGAGCAACATCTAAAACGAATGTGAAGAAGTTGCAAACATTCCAAAACAAGGTTTTGCGAATCATTGTAAATGCCCCTTGGTTCGTGCGAAACGATTAAATCCATCGTGAAATCGGCATAATATCGATAGATAGCTATATCCGAAACACTGCACGCAAATTTTTCGCACATATCCGTGACTGTTCTGGAGCCATGCACTTTCGTCTTGGTCAGAAGTCCACATTCACCCGCCTGAAGAAGAGGCTCTCGTAAGACATTTTGCTGTCAGAAGGTAGTGACATAAGTGTTTAATTTAATTTTATAGTGAACCAATTTATCATGTCAGGGTAAAACCATTCTTGTCATTTTACGTCATTGTATACCGGGTGTCAACGAAACCTGGGGCACCCCTATAAATTTTGTATTTTTTAACATATCAAAATGCAATTTGGTATATGTAATATACTCTTTAAATGGCATTTGTTGACATAGGAAACAGGTTTCTATCACTTCCGGTTTCGCCGGAATTGACATCAACTTTGTTATTTTAAATGGAACACCCTATATATTTAAACATTTTTGGAATCTCCATTCAATTCTACGTATGGTAGTATCAAGTTCGACACATTTTGATGACAAAGTAAATTTTTGCAGAAATTAGTCTAGAGTTGCATGACTTACGCAAAATGAAAGTCAAGGTGCCCCAACACCCGAGACAAATTGTTTTAGAATTTTAACTATTTTAGTTGCTGTATTAGAATGACCTAAAGTTGGCAAAAATGCTTTTTCAGGAATAACTCTATTTTTTCAAATGGCACTAGGGTGGGACACTAGGATATTAGAAACGAGCGTTTTTCAAGGATTTTATTGATACCAATAACGCGGGATTAATATGAAAATTTTATTCGGAATAACACTCTCCGTTCAAAAAAAAAACGTATTTTGGACATTTAAATCTAGACACTGGGTTTCAAAACAAGTGAAACAAATGAAATGCACAACAAAGATAGACTTGTACAGTTGAAGTGCTAAAATAATTTGTTTTGAGTGTCGTAGCACCCTGACTTCCATTTTACGCAGGTATATGGCATCCTAGATTAATAAATAAACTCTTCTGCAAGTATTTACTTTGTCATCACAATGTTTCAAACTTGATACTAGCATACGTAGAATGAAATGGAGATTCCAAAAATGTATAAATATACAGGGTGTTCTGTTTAAAATAACAAAGTTGATGTCAATTCCGGCTAAACCGGAAGTAACAGAAACTTGTTTCTTATGTCAACAAATGCCATTTAAAGAGTATATTACATATACCAAATTTCATTTTGATATCTTAAAATATAATTTAAAAAATAGGGGCGCCCCAGGTTTCATTGACACCCGGTATGGTTTCTAGTTCGACAAACTGTGTATAACATTATGTAGGTATGTTGAGCCGGTTGATTCTCATTAAAAAAATATATACAGGGTGTCCCAGATCGAGTGGGATTGCATGGGTAACTTTCTTATTATTGAAGATGGAGATTTGGTTAAATTGGCAATGTGTTGCAGTTTTATATGCTGATTTAAAATCTGTTTGAAAAAGTTCAAAATGTCGAACCCGCCAGAAGTTATTTAAAAAAAAAAACTAAAAACTGTCATTTTCTTGTATGTGAAATATTTTCGTAAGTATAAGAGATACGAAAAAAAGTTTCATATGAAAGTCACTGTTTTCGATAAGACCAATTTAAAACTGATGTCGAACAAAAATTCAAGATGGCTGCTTTTGAGGTACTCGTATCAACTTCCTTAAGTTAAATGGACGCCATATTGGATTTTTTGGTTACTGAATAGAATTTTTTATTCTCTTTTCAACGATGTAAGATAACTTATGATTGAATCAAAAATACCAGTAAAATTAATTGTTTTTACATTTTAATCAAGTAGGCTTACATGGATCCAAACAAAATTAGCTTAAGTACCTGCTTTTTGACAGATTGTGATAAACTTTGTTATTTTTTTTCATCATAGCTACTTACCTACTTGATTATACATTTAAAAAGTAATGTCACGATGTTTTTTGTAGTTCAAGTACCATGAGATCAAAAAAAAGATGATTCTGAGCAGGCCTTGACTAGTACAACACGATTGGTTACACTGGTTCTAGAATGCCTATGAATTATAATGTGACAGTGACATTTCAAATGTAAGTCAGTCTTGCAATCTTGTTTCCAGAATTATTTAAGTTTATCGTTGTAATACTAGTGAAGGATCACATTTTGAACACCTACTCTAACATGTATTCATCTTAGTTTTCAGTTTGTTCCCTAAATAAATACTGTTTTGTGTTTTAATTTATTTGACATTTATTAACCTCTAACCTACTGCCACATTTTGAAATCAGTCTTGCCAATCGTGTTGTGCTAGTCAAGGCCTGCTCAGAATCATCTTTTTTTCGATCTCATGGTACTTAGTACTTAGTACTGAATTAACATGTTACTAAGTATTATAGGAATTACATACAAATGTTTTCTAAAATAAATTTCACCTAATTTTGTTTGGATCCATGTAAGCCTACTTGATTAAAATGTAAAAACAATTAATCTTACTGGTATTTTTTATTCAATCATAGGTTATCTTACATCGTTGAAAAGAGAATAAAAAATTCTATTCAGTAACCAAAAAATCCAATATGGCGTCCATTTAACTTAAGGAAGTTGATACGAGTACCTCAAAAGCAGCCACCTTGAATTTTTGCTAGACATCAATTTTAAATTGGTTCTGTGGAAAACAGTGACTTTCATATGAAACTTTTTTTCGTACCTCTTATACTTACGAAGATATTTGGCATACAAGAAAATGACAGTTTTTAATTTTCTTTAAATAACTCCTGACGGGATCGACATTTTGAACTTTTTCAAACAGATTTTAAATCAGCACATAAAACTGCAAAACATTGCCAATTTAACCAAATCTCCATCTTCAATAATAAGAAAGTTACCCATGCAATCCCACTCGATCTGGGACACACTGTATATATATATTGATATGATATATTTAGAGAGTTTCTTAATATAGGAAGTTATAATTTGATTAGGATAATACTTATTAATAAATAAACGCCTTTTAAAATAATATAAAATTAATGTAAAAATGTTAATTGTTAATTTTAAAATACCTAATGTAAAATTAGTGTTAAAATGTTAATAGTTATTGATTGTAAAGAATATTGTATATAAATAGAATAAGTTAGCTTGATAATTAATTTTATAAAAGAATTTTGTATAGAGTGTTAGTTAGATAAAAATAATATATAACCAGTGAGATAAACAGGTTTGAAAATAACCGATTTGGTTTTATGAAATTTGAAAACTAAAATTGATAAAATTTCATATTACCGAATATAAATGTAAAACAAAGCATTATTTAATTAAAAGTTATTCAATATTAATAATATTCTATATAAAAATAATAATTTGGAATTTATAAAATGTGAATAATGATGAAATAAAAATCTTATTTTTGAAAGGAAGTTATAATTTTGGATTTTTAAAGAAGAATTTAACTAAGTGTGGATAAAGGTGGAATTGGATTGTTGTGGGGTATTATTGGATTGAAAAGTGAGTGAGAAAATAGTGAATTTTTGGAAAGAAACAACAGAAGGTGTGTTGGACAAGATGATTGTGAAAGGAAGATTATAAATTTATTAATTTTAATTAGTTATTAGAATTTGTTGTTAATTATAGTTTAGAGTTTATAAAATTTAGAAGGTGTTTATTTAAAAATCTTTGTGAATTTTTTTTATAAAAGTTTAAAATTCACAAAAGCTATCCCTTTTGGGGACCTGAGTTAAGAGATTCTCTGAAATTAATTAATTTATAAATAAAAATTGAGCTAGCTGGAATTATCAAAATTATATACGATTTTTGAAAGGTGGTTTGTAATAATAATTACAAACAAGGTAGGGTCATAACAATATATTGTTTCCCGTCTCAAAAAAGGTTGTTTCCCCAATTTTGATATCAATGTTTCAAAAAGTTATGAAATTACAGAAAAAATTAAAGTCAAAATTTTGACTTTGACACCCTGTATCTCTCTAAATATTAACTTTTGGACTAAGGTAATTTTAGGTAAATCGTAATATTTTGGCCTTACTAATCTACTGTTGGTCTATGTCCCATTACTTATGGACCACCCTGTATATACAGGGTGATTCACGTAAGACGCGCCCCTTAACACTTTGAATAGGCAACCCAACTTGCAAATTCAGAAATAACGTTGATCTGTGTTAATTCCCAATTAAATTTATAATCAGAGCTGGTTTACTTCAGAATCACAATACATAATTAAATGTCATGTCCAGGTTATATTCTAAACTGTTAACTCTCATAACCTACAACGGCTACAACTAGAAAATTAAGAAAAATACCAATAGCAAAATAATACATTTATGTATACATATTAATTATCGATACTATTAGAAACATTACAAAATGGAAAATAACGCAAAAAAATAACAGAAGATTATTGAAAGAAACTCCAAATAAATAAGTGTTCAAAATGTTGGCCGTTATTGCTCACGCAAACTTCTAGTCTTTTACGAAATGATATTTTAACTCTTGCTAGTACATCTGATGTAATTCTTCTGCAGATGTCGGTGATTTTATTCTGTACAGGTAGATCTTCTATATTAATAATTGTCGATTTATAAACGTGATTCTTCACTGTTCCCCATAAGAAGAAGTCTAAGGGTGTAAGGTCAGGACTCCTAGCTGGCCACGGTGTTGCAGATCCTTTACCGATCGATTTTTCTCGAAAACTCTATTCAAATAATCCCTTAAGTGAGGTGGAGCGCTGTTTAACTGCAACCAGAGTCTTTGTCTAACATCCAAAAAACATCTTCTTGTAGAACCGGTAAAATGTTTCGAAGTGAGACTGTATTATTCAATTCGGATTTTGTTGGTCGTAGTAACGACAATTATATCTATTCACTCCACCATTGTTACTAAACGTTGCTTCGTCGCTAAACAATATTTAATTTAAAAAATATATATTTCGATTTAACTGGCTTACAAAATATCTGCAAAAAAACAATCTCTTGGGATAGTCGGTTTCTTTTAAACCTTGAGTGAGCATGATGAGCATGGAATTTATTTTCTTTAATTATCCGACAAACTGACGATTGACTTACCTATTCTAGTTTCTCTGCTAATGGTTTCTTGGTAGATTCTTTTCACCATTCGGTTTTCTGGTAGTCTTATTAAATGTCCCAACCATCTCAATCTGTTTCTTCTGACTTTTCCGTTATAGTGTTTTCCCATATAGGTATTTCTTCAATGTCTGTGTTTGTCCTTCTTTTCCATACACCGTCCTGTTTTATTCTTCCGTTTTTGTCAATTGCCATGTCTCCCTCGCGTATAGTAACACCGATTGCACTACTCTTTTATATCGTTTTACTTTTGAACTCCGCGATACTGATTTACTCACGAAAGTTTTGCTGAACACACTTAACGATCTTTTTGCTGCCGCTATTCTTTTGTCTAGTTCTTTTCGAATCTTTCCGTCTTCTGTTATTTCAATTCGTAGATACACTACACTGTCAGATTTTTGTAATTTTATGATCTTATTCCCTATCTTAACTTCTAGGTACGCTCCTATACAGTGTGTTTCACTTTACATGAAGACACCTAAAGAACCGTTTTATTAATAAACTAGCGTTTCAAGCAAAGTTATAGAATTTAGCATGGAATTTTTGTTGTTTGTTTAGTGATGGCTGAACAACGATTAAGTATTCCTGAAAAGGTAGAAATTATTCGACTTGTTGGTGATAATGGTCGCTCTATTCGAGAGGCTGCTAGAGAGTTTAACGCGAGACATCCTGAACGTCCACCTATCCATCATGGAGTAATTGCAAACCTGAATCGCCTTTCCGACGCTACTGGAAATGTTATTAAATCAAGACCACGAGAATTAAACAATTGAAGGCACCCTGACGATGCAGTAATATTAGCAGCATATGGTAATAATCCTCGCACGAATTTACGAGATATGCGTAGAAATTTAAGTATCTCTTATACTAAAATTTGGGCAGGTCTTCGTCGTCATAAATTAAAACCTTACAAGCCAAAATTCTTGCACCCTCTTGAAGAAGGCGATCTCCATAGAAGAATGGACTATTGTCTATGGTGTCAAGCTAAATTTTTAAACGACAGAGAGTTTTTGAAAAAAAAAAAATATTTACTGATGAAGCTACGTTTACCACTAACGGTGTAGTTTCATCACAGAACTACAGATACTGGGTAGCAGAGAACCCAAGTTGAGTTATTAATTGTAAAAGGCAATATTCACAAAAATTAATGTGTGGTGTACAATTTTAAATACAAAATTCAGTGGTCCCTTTTTATTTTTCAATGCGTTAAACACACAAAGGTTTTTAAATTTTTTAAATACCGACTTTTTTCTTTGGGGAACTATTAAAAATATTGTGTATGAATCAAGACCTCGAAACAGAGAGGACCTGTGAGAAAGGATCCGACAAGTCTGCCGCGAAATTTCGCCAAAAATGTTACGATGTGTTGTACCGACTAACAGAAGACGAGTTGAAAAATGTATTCGGCTTAGTTCAAAAATCTCCTATTTAATAACTGTTACAAGATTAGAACTTAATGATTAATTTATTTGTGACATTTTTTAATGAGTTTAAAAAATCCGTTTCCTGTAAAATTTTTGCGCAGCCCATAAACAAAAAAAGTCCAGTCGTTTAGCTTCATCATTGGCTTCCAAAGTATGAAGGAATTTAGCTTTAAAAGGAATAATTTTATTCGATTTAAATATCTTTTGCAAATTTGATTTCCCAATGCCAATTTGCGCTGCCCTTCGTCTTAGTGAAACCCTTCCATTTCCTCTTACATCATCCAATGCCAAAACCGTTGCCGCATCATCTTCATCCAATTTCTTCTTATTCCGTTTTTGATTTACCACCCTTCCGCTTGTTTGAAATTTAGTTATAATCGCAATCATTATATATTCGATCAACAGTGTATTAGAAAAATAATCCTTTATATCATCGCAGAACCTTAAAGGTTAACATTTACTTAAATTTTCAACCCACTAAATACTTCCCCATACTTTAATAGGAAAATATGATATTCAATGCAAGATTTCATTTTTCTATTGTAGATTTCTTTGGTTTCTTCAGAAACAATACTGCTTACATTTAAATCTCGAATGCACTGGCATAGAATTTTAAACTGCATCATAATTGCAATACAAAACGTTAGAAACAAAGTGTCAAAAGCCAAAACAGCCGGGGTTATAACAACAGGATGTTTTTTTTCGTTTCCTTCTATATTCCACATACCAAGTGGTAAGCTTTGGTCATCAAAGTTAGATATAAATCTAGAAATTAGTAGGTACTAGTGCTACTAACAACACCAAAAATCGTTGGAAAAGTACGGTGTCCAACGCAATTTTATCCAGCTTGTTCTTATATTCAGAGCTGCATAGATTATAGATTATGTAGCCTTGCCCCTTGCATGATAGTAACAGCAATTTTACCGAAAAGCTTCCAAATATATTGTCGATACTTTGTTGTGATCTCTCATAATGCAAACAAATTACCTGAATAACGCCTAAAAATGCTTCCATGTTCAAAAAACGTTAAAATATGTCCATCCAGGTAAAAAAAAAATTGTAGGGAAACCAATGACAGTATAAGTATCGTCATTATTAAGTGCAGTGTTCCAAATAATATAACCCTATTCGAATAAA
The DNA here is from genome assembly GCA_963082815.1 of Melanotus villosus. NCBI lineage: Eukaryota > Metazoa > Arthropoda > Insecta > Coleoptera > Elateridae > Melanotus > Melanotus villosus. The sequence goes on from OY720427.1 coordinate 20,971,772, forward strand.
GTCCCAAAGTTGACAGTATCAACAATGGAATGCCCGACGTACGACCCTCCATACTCATTTTTACATTTTTTTGATAGGGTACTCACTTAAACTGAAAATGTATACCTAATTGAAAAACGGTTTTTTGTGGTGCAATATATTAAAGTGATTTAAAAGTATTTAAATCAAAAATTACAACCAGAGACTGAAATCCCTGTCTTCAAATTAACATTAGCCTTCTGGTTTGTAAAATTAGAGTTAATTTTGTGTTAGTTCAAGCTTTATTAAAACCTATATTCAGGTAATAATTTTATTTTATCCTTTTTTAAACCGCAAAGTAAAATTTGAACGTCTTGAGAAGAGAGAAGCGAAATTAGCTGAAGGCTATTTTTCGTATTTTAATTCTGATGAGTTTGTTTAAAAAGTCTCAAACTTATAATGTATCTTAACTTATTCAGTTAAAAAGATTTGTTAACAATATTCACCTTGATTAAATTCTAAAAATTCTAATATATTTTAACTTGTCCAATTAAAAAAAAGTTAATAATTTTCACTCGCAAAATCTCAAACTTTTAATATCATTTAACGTTAACCAATCAAAAGTTAACAATATTCACCCTCAATTAAAGGCTTTGACTTTTAATGTAGATTAACTTTCACCAGTTAAAAATATTTTTTAACAGTTTTCAGCCTCACCGTGTTATCTGTGCTGGAACTACAAAAACTGAAGTGGACCAAACTTCTAAATATATACTGTAACAAATTATACAATGACATCATCGCCGCGTCAGCTGATCTCGAGCCGACGAGTAAATTCGATGAGTCTTCTAGCAAAATCCACACAACTCGGGAGTCAAAGGCCGCCGTAGATATAAAAGCGGGACGAACAAAAAACCCGGCAGTCTTGAACTAATAGCGCGACGCGTGAATTGTGAATACGTATAAATAAATAACTGTTACATAAATTACTTTAGTGTTCGGTTTTAATATTAGTGTTCCGTTTAGTTTTACGTTAGTTTTAATATTAAATTATTAATAAATACTGAAGAAATTGGTTTAAAGTTGTGGAAGTAGTAATAATTCAGTAATATCGTAATCTCGAAGATAAAGCCTCCAAATACCAGAAAAATGATACCACCGCGAGGAATCGAACCTCCGACCAAGGTTATACGCACCTTTGCTCTTACCAATGAGCTACGGCGGCCGATACTTGGGAAAGCGTCAATCCTCCATACATTGAAAACTTTTAATTCGAGATATTCTAACGGCCGCCGTAGCTCATTGGTAAGAGCAAAGGTGCGTATAACCTTGGTCGGAGGTTCGATTCCTCGCGGTGGTATCATTTTTCTGTTATTTGGAGGCTTTATCTTCGAGATTACGATATTACTGAATTATTACTACTTCCACAACTTTAAACCAATTTCTTCAGTATTTATTAATAATTTAATATTACCTTAGAATCCTTGGAAGTGTGATTCTACATATTTAATTAAAAATTTGATTTAATTCTTAATGGGTGATATTTCCCACCTCAAGAATTCATTGTTAGTCGTATGATGTTTCTGTGAATCCGCTTAATGCGGCTCTTAAACTTTAACTACGGCTGTTAGAATATCTCGAATTAAAAGTTTTCAATGTATGGAGGATTGACGCTTTCCCAAGTATCGGCCGCCGTAGCTCATTGGTAAGAGCAAAGGTGCGTATAACCTTGGTCGGAGGTTCGATTCCTCGCGGTGGTATCATTTTTCTGTTATTTGGAGGCTTTATCTTCGAGATTACGATATTACTGAATTATTACTACTTCCACAACTTTAAACCAATTTCTTCAGTATTTATTAATAATTTAATATTACCTTAGAATCCTTGGAAGTGTGATTCTACATATTTAATTAAAAATTTGATTTAATTCTTAATGGGTGATATTTCCCACCTCAAGAATTCATTGTTAGTCGTATGATGTTTCTGTGAATCCGCTTAATGCGGCTCTTAAACTTTAACTACGGCTGTTAGAATATCTCGAATTAAAAGTTTTCAATGTATGGAGGATTGACGCTTTCCCAAGTATCGGCCGCCGTAGCTCATTGGTAAGAGCAAAGGTGCGTATAACCTTGGTCGGAGGTTCGATTCCTCGCGGTGGTATCATTTTTCTGTTATTTGGAGGCTTTATCTTCGAGATTACGATATTACTGAATTATTACTACTTCCACAACTTTAAAGTTAGTTTTAATTGTTGTTCTTTATAATTATTTCGTACTTTAAGTTTGTTTAATAAATTAATTTACACCACGAACCGAGTTTATTTGAATAAACGTCATAAAAACGTTACAATACGTAATAAGTCTGTTGCATTGCAGATTCACTTGATAATTCCCACATCATTACGGAAAATCATACTATTTCCACATTAAAATTAAATTATACATTAAATAATTTAGCATTGCACATGTAGAAGTTTCTATAGTTCAGTTGTAGCTTCTTAATATGAAATAATTAATAAAGGTTATCCAAGTTTCTCAAATGCAGATTGAATTACTGTTGAGTATAGGCTTCTCTAAAAGGCTTGTAATAATTTAGAACCGTAAAGAACATTTTTACAAATTTTCTGACACCACCCGGGAATAATAAGCAAGCAAACAAACACAGTAGTTTTACCTAGAAAGCATAGGTGCAATTATCAGTACATGATTGCGAGTTATTATTTACATCAGTTTGTTTTCCATGTTCCATTTAATAGAAAATCCAGGGGATGTTGAAAGACGATCGAAATTCACAGTCAGCTAGCTGTGACACTGCATAGTCTTGGGCCCTTTTTGTAGAACAGACTGTATATGTGGCGCGAAACTCAAAGAGTTATGGCCGTATCGTTGCGGATGGTATCCCTTATCCTGACTAAAGTTAGGGGGGATACATAAGAGATTCTGCTTTTTTCACTATCGCCTACTGTTATAGACTTGGTTGTGTCTTCGCTGCTTCTGCTACTTTTTTCCTTTGCTTTCTGTCCCTACATTTTATTCTCCAGTTCATTATTCCCATTGTCTTTAGATCCTCTAATACATTTTCCCTCCAATTGCTTCTCGGTCTTCCTTTATGTTTTTCCATCTGATTTCCACTCAGTTGCCTTTTTAATTATTCTTCCTTCTTCACTTCACATGACGTGACCAAACCACTTTAGTCTTTGTGCTTTCACGACTTTTATTATATCTTCTCCATTCATTGCTCTTAGTATTTCGAAGTTCATTCTTCTTCTATATTCGCCATTTCTATTCTTACAGGTCCTATTATTCTTCGTATGATCTTTCTTTCAAAACGTCTCAGGTCTTCTTCGTCTGTTTTTGTAAGAGCCCATGTTTGCATTCCATGATTCCATAGATTACAACTGGTCTTCTTAATGTTTTGTAGACTCTAATTTTTGTAGTTACACTGAGTTATGAAAATTAAGAAGTTTCGCATACTTCTTTAAGCAATTCCTTCTATATTTTGAAACGTATATTTATTATGCATTTATAAGCTCTCTTCTATCGTATGGGATAATAGGATGGGGGGGGCGAAATGAAGTCTTAAACCTCTAGATGTAACACAAAGTGTATCCTAAAGATTATATTTCGTAAACATTTTTTATATAACTGTGACAGCCTTTATGAAGAAACTAAAATTTTTGATATCCGACATATTGCAGCGAGGTTTTCAAAAGATTTTTCAAAAATCGCGATGTTATCAAGCAATGCATTCCAAGTCATGGTTATATAACAATGAATAAAACTCATGATATCGTAAATTATCCATTAGTTAAAAAAACCATTGGTTTGAAAAGTTATGAATTCATGGTTGCCAAAATATTTAATATTATACCTGAAGAAATTAAAAATGCAAAGGCTTCTACAAAATAAAAAAAAAAGATTAACGAATGGTTACTATTATACCTATCTAAGACTTATGCTGCATAAAACATTGGACGAAATGGTTTTCTTAGAGCCTGTCTGCTCGGCACTGGTACGAATATTTATTTATACAAAATATGTTTTTTTCCCCCACACAAATCTCATACATTGTGTTTTTTATTTGCTAGGTGTATGTTGTAATCTTTGATATTGTATCATTTTACACTAAATTCCTTAAGTATATATCATTTGTGTTGTAACTTACATTTTAGTTAAATAAAATTATTGTTATTATCATTATTCTGATAAACTGCAATGCTACCGCCTACCGCAAGTTTATACTTCTAATACAAGAATAACAATGTTACTACGTCATTTAGTTTACACGTCAGTAAATTGCTACCTTGCTACGTACCATTTAACAAAACAGTTCATCAATCATCACAGTTGGAACATTGCTTCAAAACGGAATCACAAAAATGGCAAAACTTCTGCTAATTTTGATGGTACTGTCAGTGGACTTCGGTAAGCAATATATTAATTTATCATTAAATTAACGTTCTATATAGTCTTAATAAAGATATCAAATGATTTCATTCATTCGCCTAATATTCCAGGTGAGGCCTTAAGATGCTACTTATGCGTTTCAACTGCTTGGCAGGGTTGCGGAGACAACTTTGATAACAATTTTGCTTACCAAATCGAATGTGAGGCACACGAAACCGTTTGTTATAAAGCCGTGACTAATATTTCAGGTACGTTTCATTACTTCAACTATCGTTACAACTAATTAGTTAACAGGTAATTCACTAATGTTGTTCACCTGTTGAAATGATCACTTTTCGTTACAACAAAGACGCATAATTCTTGTCGTAAGAGCGATTACTTATTTTGTAATCCTGCCTCAATTTTTAAAGCAAACTTCCTTCCTTGTAATAATTAGTTAGGAGATGGTTATGTAATTTACAATTTTATTGAGAATGGTTTGTAATTTTTAATGGTCTTTTCAGAAAATTAGTACTACATAAATTAAACAACACCGTGGGTATAAAAAAAATTAGGCGTTAAATTTGCAATTTGGAATAATAAATATAGCTACCACTTTAGTCTATTACTTTGCGGTTGCTCTAATTTGACATTTATATGATCACATTAATTTTTCAGGTGCAGAGACCTTTTGGAGGGATTGTTCAAACAAAACAGCATGCGATGTCCAAGGATCTGATTTTTGTGAAGTATGTTCTACAGATTACTGTAACAACTGAGGAATGAGCTTAAACAAAATCATTAAACAATAATAATATTACAATAAACAGCGATGAGAAAGGTGTCTGTTTTTTATATACTTACATATGACACGTAATTATTCTTATCAGTAAATTATGTAGAATCGTTTCTACCAGCAATTTTACAATCTTTCTAACAGCTTTAAATTGTCTTGTTAACACGTGCTTTATTTTTAATAGTAATTTAAAAAATTAGTTTTATAAGAGACGATTTTAGAGCACGCGTCCAAGTTTAGAACACGAGCCGCGCAACGGCGGGTTTTCTAATGGACAAGTGCGCTTAAATGTCTTATGAAACGTGTATTTTATAATGTTTTTTCTATTTTGGTTATTTAACGTCAAGAAATTTAAAAAGAACAGTAGTTACTATACACCCGACAGTCAGTAAAGCTCCGCCCCTTTTGACATTTTGTTTTGCATTGATTGCCGGATTCTTTAAAGTGTTACTTTATAACACGCAAACGAGTTTCATAAAGTAGTCATTAAAGAACCCAAATAGGAAAAAGTTAATTTATTAATTTCAGTTGTATAATGTATCATTTTAAATTCTTACAGTTACTTTACTGTGCATAGGCGATTGATGTTTGTTCAATTTTAATTGTTGAAAATAAACACTGCTTTTGCCGATTATGTTTAATTAATTCTATTTTATGTCGCAACAGTTTCTTTTATTTTATTGCCATAATATTTTTTTATTTATTCCTTTTAAGTAATAGATTTTGTGAAAATTCCCTTTCGTTGTTTTAAATAAAAATAAATAATTCAATATTTAAGTTTCGAAAACATATCGCTGCTAATTCAATTTAAAATAACCAGGTGTCTACATAAAAGGTGTCGAAAGTATTTCGCTTAAAATATCCAGTTTCCAACATAAATCACGCGCATGAAGTTAGCGCCGACTCTGCCAGCGTCGACTTTATCTGAGTATAACCGAACTCAACTCAAGATAGGCAATCTTCACTGCACTGCACAAACAAGACGTTCGATTTCCAGTTAATATTTCGTAAAGCAATTTGGATAATTAATTGAGACTTACAGGACGTGTTTAGCATACTCCCCTCTACACTTTCACAAAAAATTAAAAAATTCGCACTGCTAAAACCTTAAAAAAAACTTTGTACCGCCAGAATGGTCGGATAGCACATGCGAGCGCTATCACGTTTTAATTAATATTTCGTAAATTAAATTGGAGCGTTAATTGAGACTTACAGGAAGTGTTTAGTATACTTCAATATACTACTCCACAAAAAATTAAAAAATAAACACTTCCTGTAAGTCTCAATTAACGGTCCAAATTAATTTACGAAATATTAATTAAAACGTCGTGGCGCTCGCAAGCGCTCTACGACCATTCTGGCGGTACAAATTCTAAGTTCTTTTTAAGAAGGTTCTAGTGACGTGCATTTTTTAAAATTTTTTGTGGAGTAGTAGATTGAAGTGTGCTAAACGCGTCCTGTTAAGTCCCAATTCGCGGTCCAAATTAATTTAAGAAATAATAGTTAAAACGTGATAGGTAGCGCTCGCAAGCTCTATTCGACCATTCTGACGGTACAAATTCTAATTTTTTTTAAGAAGTTTTTAGTAGTGCGTGCTTTTTAATTTTTTGTGAAAGTCTAGAGGGAAGTATGCTAAACACTTCCTGTATGTTCCAATTTTATTTATCCAAATTATTTTATGAAATATTAATTGGAAATCAAAGTTCTTGTTTGTGCTGTGCAGTGCAGGTTGCGCATCTGGAGTTGAGTTCGATTATACGCAGATAAAGTCGACCTTTTTAAGCTTTATTTAAACAGGTATTTTTGAGTAGCAAATGAATAGGATATACGTCTTTCAGTTTTCGTCTTTTGGAATTAAATTGAATATTTTTTGAACGCTTGCGCCTTGCGCCTACAAAAAAATCACATTTATGGTTTAGTTCTCAGTTGTTGAGTTATTAAGAATATTAATAAAGCTTTTGCTGTAGTTTAGGCTAAGAAAAAAACCTTTATTTTAATATTCGTCGATAATCGAAGTTACCTTAACCTGATATACTTTAATAAGAACACAGAAATTAATTCTAAGGATGAGGTGGTCTAAACCTCTGAATGTCTGTATATGTAATAAGTTTAATATCGCAAGGTCACCAGATGTTTCCCACATAATGACAGATAATTGCATTGTTTGGATATTGTATTAAATTATTTATTACATTACACAAAAAGGCAGAAGTTCACTGAAATGGTTTATTATTCTTGGCTGTGAATTAAGTAATCAAGGTTAACTTTGTCCCAAATGTTTATTTTCATTCGTCAAGTTTTCAACTTCGATTTTTCTTATGCAACCCAACCCCAATTTTTGCAAATGGTCTTACGCAAGGGCAGTTTAATCAAGAAGACTTTATTTAGAATTTAAGGCACTGCCTAGCGGAGAACTACCAGCAATTTGAATAATTGAATTATTTTTTTTGTTACATTTTTTTCATTTTCATTTTCCAGTTTCGTTTTTTTTTACCCCTAAATGTTCTTAAGAAACTTAACCCCAATTTTTGCAAATTGTATTAAGAGAGGTCTATTTAATCAAGAAGAATTTATTTTGAGTTTAGGGTACTTCTTGGCCAGCAATTTAGACCTTTATATTATTTTTTCTATGTGCAAAATTTTTCTTTTCATTTTCATTTTTTTACTTCGATTTTTTTTCTCAAATTTTTTGCGAGTGGTATTAACAGAGGACTGTTTAATTTATTTTGTATTTAGGGCACTGATTGGCGGTCAGCGGCCAACAATCTAAACATTTTAATTAATTTTCCTTCGTGCTAAATTTTTATTTTTATTTGTATTTTTCAGCTTTAATTCTTTTGAAACTCAACTCGATTTTTGCTAGATATTGATTGTTTAATCAATAAGGATTTATTTTAAGTCACTGCCTAGCGGTAAACGGCCAGCAATTTGGACATTTTAATTAATTTTTCTTTATGTTTATGTTTTTCATTTTTCAGCTTTGATTTTTACTACAAAATTTTCTCATGAAGCCTAACTTCAATTTTTTCAGGTCGTGTTAAGGTTAAGAGAAGTCTATTTAATCAGGTAATAAAAAATATGGGTTGCTGTTTAAGATTATAGAAAATATATTCAAGGACACCGGTTTTTAATAACATTTGTTACAATTTTATTGAATTTATGAGTTGGTTTAGGCGCACACGGTATATGTATTTATATTCCTTGATATTGTATATGTCTACTGTCCCAAAAACGACAATTAATGCAAGAAAAATTTAACACATTACAACGTGAAGCGAGCAAAGCAGGGTTAAAAATAAACATGAGAAAACCCAAAATGATACCTGCAAATACAGAAGGGGAGACAGAAATATGCACTATTTGGATAACAGTGTAGTGGAAGAAACCAAAAAATGTACATATTTAGTTAGCGTAATTGCGAGTGATAGTGGTTCAGCTCAAGACATCGAACATAGAATAAACAGAGCGAGAGGCATTTTCATCAATATGAGTAAATTCTGGAGAGTAAGTAAGTTAGAAGCGAAAACAAAGCTAAAGGTGTTTAACCCAACCGTTAAAACAGTTTTATTATACGGGTGCGAATCGTGGGGATATACCAGTGTGATTAAAGCAAAATTACAAACCTTCATCAATAGATGTCAAAGATATATCCTCGGAATACGATCATACCTTAAGAAAAAGCAAAGAAGAAACCAGTACAGTAGCCCTAGAGTGGAGCCCTCAAGGAAGAAGGAAAACAGGTAGACCAAGGACAACATGGAGACACACGGTGGAAGAGGAAACAGAAATGTCGATTCAACAGCTGAGGAGGCTGGCAGAAGGCAAGAGACAAGTGGAGAAACTTTGTCAATACCCTATAAGGTAAGGGAATAATGGGACTTGTATGTATGTATGTATGTATCTTAGAATGTGTGAAGAAGACGACTCATTTTATAAAAATATAATATGGACCGATGAAGCATATACAACTAGTGCTGCCATTTTTATTGCCGTAATAGCCATTGGTGGACAAATGAAAATCGCCATGCAACAATTATGAGGCAACGACAAGGTAGATTTGGTTTTCATGTGTAGAGTGGAATGCTGGAGAACATTATTAGGCCGTATTTATATCAGCAAAATTTTAATGCCGATTTGTATATTCAGATTCTCCAAGGAAATTTAGATCTACTTTAGGACGAGATGACCCTCTAGCAAAAATGTAATATACAGGGTGTATACAAATTGGCCCAAAAGCTCCAGGTAGCGATATTCCTTGTACAATTCTGAGTCGAAAACCTTAATACTAGAATGATGACCTCTGTCTTCACGAGGTCCTCAAAGTCACAATTTTTAGTTTTGAAATAAGCATTATTATTTAATGATCTGTTGAATAAAATATTACAAGTTGAAATAAAAGAACGTTATGAAAATAATTTTTGCATATAATTGCCTTTCAACCCTGAAATTTTAATCTTAACATTTATTCATTTAGGTCTGCCCGTTAAAAAAAAACGGAAGAGCAGATTTTAAATGCAGTAGAAGAAGATCCCTATGTCAGTACCCGACAAGTAGCTGCAACATTAAATGTTCCCAGTCATATGACCGTTCATAAGGTACTACAAGAAAACCTACTACATTCATATCATGTTTCCAAAGTGCAGCCCCTCTATGAAAATGATAACATTGCTCGATCTAACTTTTGCAACACTATTTTAAATAGAATTCGTGACGAAGATGGCTTTTTGAGACGTATTCTTTGGAGCGACGAGTGTATGTTTACTCGAGATGGCGTGTTCAATACACACAATACCCATTATTGGGCTGATGAAAACCCGCACGAGTTTTGTGAATTTGGTCACCAAAGAAGGTTTTCTGTAAATGTTTGGCTAGGCATCATAAATTAGAGAATTGTTGGACCAATTTACCTACCGAACCGCCTTAATGCCAATGAATATCTTAATGTTTTGGAACAAGCGATTGATGAGATACCATTGAATATACGACCAAATATGTTATTTATGAATGATGGAGCTCCTGCTCATTTTGCTCTTAATGTAAGAGAGTGGTTGGATGACCACTACCCAGGAAGATGGATTGGTCGCCATTAACCCATTTTATGGCCGACGAGATCCCCAGATTTCAATCCGTTGGACTTCTTTATTTGGGGTTTCATTAAAGAAAAAGTTTATGCCACACATCCACAAAATGTTGATGAGGTTAAAAACAGAATTGCCGCAGCAATATTAGAAATTACACCTGATAAGCTGGAGCGGGTAATGCAAACAATACCAAAAAGATTACGACTATGTTTGGAAACAGATGGTTTTCAGTTCGAACAGTTAGTGTAAATTAGTATGTTAGGTTAGACAGTAGTGGCGTTGATCGACTACGCAAAAATGCCCAAAATTGAATCACAAAATAAAATCCTAATTTAAAACTTTTGGAATGTACATACATGTATTATGTTTAAAATAAATAATTTCTGAACTTAATGTTATCTCTCTAGTGGCACTTACAATTGGAGGTCTTAAGCCTATATCCATCTGCTCTTAATAATAATAATAATAAAGGCACTTTAACCCTTGGAGAGTTATGGCCTACCCAGATGGGTTTTCAGATCCATGTCTATGTTGTGTCCGAGGTGGATTAGTCCTCGGCATAGTTTGGGCTGGGTTGGTGTTATCAAAGATTTTGGCGTTTTCTCGCTTGATTTACAATCTCTTTACTCTTTTTTCTATTAGTTAGCTTTTTTTTCAATTTTGAATTTCCATTTTTCTTAGGTCATCCGTGACTTGATCATACCATCGTAATTTAGGTCTTCCTCGGTTTCTGTCGGTTTTGGGTTTCCAGTCTGTTATGATTCTTGTTGCTTTATTTGCTTCCATACGGATGATGTGCGCAAGCCAGCTAATTCTCTGTGCCTTGATAAATTTCACAATGTCTTCATTTTCCATAAGTTGTATTATTTCATGGTTCATTCGGGGTCTATAGCCTTCTTCTTCTTGTACGGGTCCTAGGATAGCTCTTAGTATTTTTCACTCACATATCCTTAGTTTCTCTTCTTGCATGCTTGTAAGTGTCCATGTTTCAGCACTATATGTTATTGCGGGTCTTATGATGGTTTTGTATATTTTGAGTTTTGTAGTCCTACTCAGTATTTTGTTGTGTAATAACTTCTTATAGGAGAAATATCTTCTGAGTCCTGTTTTTATTCTAGCATTTATTTCTAGTGATATGTTGTTCGTTCGTTCTAAATGTGGTCCTAAGTAACAAAAGGTTTGTACTTGTTCAAAAACATATTTTCCTATTTTAAAAGGCCTATTTAATTCTTCTTTTCCTGTTACTAACATATATTTTGTTTTTTCTTGGTTCACAGCCAGTCCGAATGTTTCCGATTCTTTTACTACGTTTTTAAATGTTTGTATTCTATCACTAAGTTAAATAGAGTGGGAGAGAGAACATCTCCCTGTCTTACTCCTTTTGTGATATTAATGGGTTCTGTACAGCCTTCTTCCGTTTTCACAATTGCAGATGTCTTTAATAAGGTCATAGTTATTAGTCTTATTAGTTTACTCGGTATTCCTAGGTTTCCAATTTTGTTTAACAGTTTTGCTCTACTAACACTTTCAAAGGCTTGTTTATAATCTATGAATAGATTGTGGATGCTGATATTAAATTCTCTGCTTTTCTCGAGTATTTGTCTCATACGGTGTATTCCATCCATTGTACAGTAATTTTTCTTAAATCCGGTTTGATAATCTCCTATTATTTTTTTGGTGTATTCATTTAATTTGGAATTTATTACGCTTGCTAATATTTTATACGTTACGTTCAGCAATGTTATACTTCGGTAGTTATCGCAATAGTTTTTATTACCCTTTTTGTAAATTGGTGTAACTATTCCTTCTTCCCACTCTTTCGGCATCTTCTCTGTCCTCCAAATTTGTAGCAGTAGTTGGTATAGTCTTGTTTTCATATATTCTGCTCCATTTTTTATTAGTTCTGCTACTATGTTGTCTGTGCCCGCAGCTTTGTTTTTTTTTTTGATTATTAATGATTTTACAAAACTCCTCCCATTTTGGTTCTTCAATTTCCTCTTCGCTTTCTTTTGTTTTCTTTCCAATTTTTATTACTTCGCTGTCGTTATTACTATTCTTTTTCTTGTAGTAATTTTCCCACTTTTCCAGTATATCCTTTTCTCCCAGTAATAGGTTTCCTTCCTCGTCTTTGGCTTGCTTATTTTTTGGTTTATACCTTTTTGCTTCTATTCTTAGTTTTTTCATAGAATTTTTTTGTGTTTTGTTTCCTATTCTCTGTTTCAATTATTTGTATTTTCTTGTTTATCCAGTCGCCTTTCTTTTCCTTACACAAATTCCTCACTTTTGCACTCTTTTCCTTGTACTACTGCTTGTTTGCTTGGTCTGGGTTGTTCATATATTTTATTCTAATTTTATTTCGCTGTTCGACAGCCTGCTTGCAATCATTATCAAACCATTCTGCGTTTTTATTGTCCTCCTTTTTTTCTAGTTTCCGAGCTGCATTTTGTATTGATTCCTTTATATTTTTCCACTCGGCGTTAATTTCTTTATTAATAGGTTTAGCGCTTAGATCTTCATGTATTTTATCTTTGTATTGTTTTGCTATTAGTTCGTCGTTTAAAGCTGTTCCATTTATTCTCTTATTTTTTATCTTTTTGGGATGGATTCAATGTTGCCAAATGTACGTTTCTTTCAAATGGTTTGTAAGGGCACGGAAAGCATGGTACAAAGTTTTTGTATTAAGGTTTTCGACTCAGAATTGTACAGGGAATATCGCTACCTGGAGCTGTTGCGCCAATTTGTATACACCCTGTATATTTCCAACAAGATGGGGTCCATTCCCACAATGTTGAGCTAATGATAAATTTTGTAAATCAAGGAATCGCTGGATTGGCACAAATGGACCTGTTCGTTGGCCACCAAGATCACTAGATTGAACTCCAAAGGATTTTTTCTCTGAGAAACGAAAGTTACAAACATCCACGAACAACTATAGAAGAACTTAGAGACAATGTGGAAGAAGCTTTCAGAGTAGTGTCAAACTTACACATTCAATAGTATTCATACTGTTAGGAAAATATGTCAATTTTGTATAGAAAATAATGACAATCAATTTGAGCACTCTCTCTGAATTTATAATTTATAGTTTTAAGTTTTATATATTTAAGTATAATTCTTCTGTAAATACACGTGCGTTATTACTTCTTAACTTTTTAAAATAATCGATCTCACATAGATGTGCGACAAACTTATATATTTGGAATACTCTTGTATGTTGTACCACTGCGTTATCTTAAATTTATCTACTAGAATAAGTTGTATTTGTTGTTTTATATTATAAAATACCACATGAACAAAAATTATTTAGATAAGGGATGGCCATGGTGAACAAAATCACTGTCTTTGATAGGTTCAGCTTGTTGTTGGTTCTACATGTCAATTAAATGTCAGTTTCGATTTGAATTTTTATTCATCATGGTATTCTCGCAATTACATAAGCGATTCATCATTGAATCTTATTTTCGTAATGGAAATCTTGAAAATGGGGAATGGATGTACAGTACTCGAGCTTGCCTGGTTGAATTTCGACAACAGTTTCCTGATCTTGTGTTCTTGGAAGCTGACTTTTTCAATGTGGTCCGGAATTGTGTGCGATTGTTCAGAGAAACTATTGAAAATGTTCGAGAGATTATGAATGAAGCACCAACAACATCATTGCGAAGACTCACACAGAAATTTCCCGTATCTTATGGTACCTGCAGAACAATGTTGAGGAGCGACATTGGTTTGTTTCCTTACAAGATGCAGGTTGATCATGAATTGTTATCGCCTGATCATAACAGGCGCGTGTTATATTGCCAATGTTTCACCCAACATTTATTGCACAGCAATGACCTCTTGGATTTTTTTTAAAATTTATCCCTTTTATTTACAACTGTACAAGTACATTTATAAAATTCGTTTGATAATTAGGTAGACAGCATGCTCAGCAGAATGCCTCTATAACAGATAGGCTTGTAGGCCTAGTTTGACAAACGGGAAAAATCTTACAAGCTACAACTTACAACTAAACTTAACGTAAACTAAAAATTTAAAATCTGGTTGGTAGATCGCTTGGCACATGTCGAAGTAGTCGCCTATTGTTGTTGGGTTGATCCATAAGATCTGTTGCGAGGATGTTAGGATGGGCACTAAGCCTAGAACTGTATTGAGCGCTGTAGCGCTTAATTTCTTCCTTGACTGTGAGAATACGAAAATCCTTTATGATGACCATGTTTGGCACAAACCAAGGTGCGTTTGCTATCATGCGCAGTACTTTTATTTGGAAGTGCTCTAGGATTTCAATATTTGAAGTGGATGCTGACCAGTTGTATATCATACGTTCAAATAGGCTTGATTATTGCTTTGTAAACCAGAAGTTTGCTGTCTAGAGAGAGTTTAGATTTATGCCCAATTAGCCAGTACATTTTAGTGAGGGTTAAGCCTAGCTGCTTCCGTTTTGTAAAAATATGTTTGCGCCAATTGAGCCTTCTGTCAAGGTAGAGGCCGAGGTACTTAACATAATCTTGTTGTGGAAGCTGGTTATTGTTTAGATAAACAGGAGGGCAAGTAGCTCTGCGAGTGGTGAATGTTATGTGAACAGATTTGGTGTCATTGGCTTTGATCCTCCACTTTTTCAACCAGTTTTGGACTGCAGTGAGATTGGTTTGCAGCTTTTGCGAGGCAATGATGGGATCTCTGTCAGCTGCTAAGACTGCAGTGTCGTCGGCAAAGGTTGCTGTCAGAGTGTCTGTCATAGTTTGTAGATCTGCAGTGTATAACAAATATAGTATTGGCCCGAGAACACTTCCCTGTGGCACACCAGCGTTTATTGGAAAATGTTCCGTGTATTCGGTTTCACACTTTACCAGGAAGGATAAGGAAGTAGTTTATAGGAAGAAGTAGTCGCAACTTGTAGAGGATTCCATTGTGCCAGATCTTATCGAACGCCTGGGTGATATCTAAAAATGCAGCGGAGCAGTACTCTTTGTTTTCGAAAGTATCGTTGATCTTTTGGACAACTCGATGTATTTGTTCAACCGTGGAATGCATCCGGCTAAAGCCAAACTGGTGATTGGGTATTATATGTTTGCCAAGATTGGTAAGAGCATTTTTAGTATTAGCTTTTCAAACACTTTTGAAACAATTGGCAGGAGACTTATTGTCCGATAAGATGTTGGTTCGCTGGGGGATTTCCCTGGTTTTAATATTAAAATAACCTGTACAACTTTCCATTGGTCTGGGAAATACCCTATGCGAAGAACTGCATTGAACAGCTGAGTAAGATATGTAATCCCGATAGTGGGTAGTTCTTTAAGGGTTTTGCCAGAAATTAGCTCATATCCTGGTGCTTTCTTTGGATGTAGAGAGCTAATGATTTCTTCGACATCAGTGGTTTTAAATCATTGAATTGGTAATTCTAGTTGATATGGAGACTCTAATAGTTGAACAATTTCTGCTTCTTCCTCAGGCGTATTATCTGACTGATGTGGCTGAAAGACGTTTGTTAAATGGTTGGCAAATACACGAGCTTTTTCGGAGTTTATTCTGGCCCACGCCCCTTGAGGGCGGGGAATGTTTTTTTACATGTTTTATTTTTTTTGTCGTTTTCCAAAGGGAGTAGTCGTTAGCTTCTGTAGCTGTAAGCCCTTCTAAGAAAGTTTGAATACATTCATGTTTGTTTTTATTTAGTAAACGTTTGTTTTCAGGTGTTCTCAGTCTTTGCTATTGCTTGCGGATTCTTCTCTTTTCGAGGATTTTTTGCTTGATTAATATAGGACAGTCATAAAATGTAAAAGCCACTGATTGCTCAGGCGTTGAATTCCAGGCCGCCCATTGTATCGTGTCAGTGAAATGCTTGACAGCATCTTCCATGTCAGTTTCGGTCTTGAGGGGTACATTCAATGTTAGTTTCTAATTAACTAGAATTCTGAAGTAGTCCCAATTTGTGTATTTAGTACTTAGACTTGATTGTTTTTCTCTATTAATTACTTTTGTTGAAAGTGAAACTAATACTGGGGAATGATCCGTAGATAGATCGAAACAAGATCGAGCGATGATGAGGTTCTGAGGGATACCTTTTGTAACGCAGAAATCTAGTAGATCAGGTTGTTTATTCCTGTCAGATGGCCAGTAAGTGGGTTCGCTGGTAGAGACATGCTTTAAATTATTGCTTTGTATGGTTTTAAGTAGCTCGCGTCCTTTGGGTGTTATAATACGAGATCCCCAATCGGTATGTTTAGCGTTGTAATCTCCTCCTGTTACAAACCGTCGTCCTAAGGTACTATAATAATATTAATAATCCTCGAAGTGCTCCTGTTTTACTGTGAATTTAGGGGGGAAATATACAGCTGAAATCGTTAACGAGCTGGCAGAATCTTCTATGGATACACTGGTTGTGTGTCCTAGTTTCTCTATTTCCGCTTGAATTTCTTGGGTGTTGATAAAGTGATGCATATTTTTTAGCACCACCTTGTAAGTTCGTTCCTCTTTTAATTTGTAGGTATGAAATTCAGTCTGCTTTTCATTCAAGGCTTTTATTATAATACCATAAAATTCAGCCGTTTTGGGTTGGACTTTTACCTGATTTCCAGCGAGAGCTTTAATTTCATATTGTTGTTTTGCGACTTGGTCTAGTAGTTTAATAAGCGGAGTAACACTTATAACACCATTTATAAAAATTGGAGGTGGTTTAGGAGATTTTTCGGGACTTTTATTTGATTGTTAAGTATCCTGTTCCTTTTCTTCAAGGGGTGAGTAGCGATTAGAGGAGGAAGGTGGATTTAACCAATATTGATTGTCTTTCGATTGTTTGGCTTTTAGTTCTAAATCATCTGGCGGATTTCTACCTCTTTTGTTTGTAACTTTGGTCCAAGAATTATTATTACCTTCTGGTTGCGATAAAAACACGGAGGTTTGAAGATGGTATTGGGGTTGTTGATAGGGTTGGGAATAAAACATAGTTTGTTGTGGCTGTATAAAAGAATTACCTGGCATTAGCGATTGCTGGTATTGTGTGGTGTACATCTGCATTTGATCAGACGTTATCATTGGTGTATGTAACGTTATTAGGCTTGCTGCTGCTTGCGAGGGCGGAATTTCCCCGGGCGACGGGAGGAAGGCCATTTGACATTCTTTACAGATGAAGTGTGGTTTCATTTGTCAGGGTATATCAATTCACAAACCATGATGATGTAGAGTGCTGAAAACCCTCACATATTCGTGAGTCTCCGTTGCATTCCCAGAAAGTTGGGGTATGGATTGATGTTTCACGCAGACGATTGATACCCATATTCTTTGAAGGAACCATCAATGCCCAAAGGTACCGAGACAACATCTTAGAACCAACTTCACGAAGACGAACTACAACAGGGATATTTCCACTTCTCACACGACTCCGCAATCTATCGCTTATTTACGACAATTTTTTGGCGATCGTCTGATCAGTTTACGTTGTGTACCTGAATTCCCGCCAAGATCACCAGATTTTGCTATCCTAGATTACTTCGTTTTTCTACATTTGAAAAACATAATTTTTAAGACACCAGTTCATACACTTTCTGAGTTGCGAAACCGAATAGTTGAAGAATGTGCTAATATCACATCCGAAATGCTCCGAAACGCATTTGAAAACATGAAAAGGCGTGTCAATTTATGTTTGCATGAGAATGGTGACCATTTTCAACATCTAATGTAATAAATTGAAAATAAACACGTACTAGTTTAAACTAAGTTTTATTTGACAAGCTGATTAGCTTACATAACCTATATATAATTTCAACTACTGACGATGAATCAAATATGCAAGGTACGTTCAGAATTCCAAAGCCACCCTTTACCTAAATAATTTTTGTTCATATGGTACACAATTGCAATAGGTATCTTCTTATTTTCTTGGTTTAATGTTTTATTTATTTCATGGTATGTTAAAGAATCCAAAAATTGATTAAATTATTTTGAAGTTTCTCTACCGTCTTTATGTTTGTTTGGGTACGCTTTGGACGCTTCAAATATAATTCTGAAGCAATATAGGAATGTTTTTGTCCTTCGTTGTACCATAACACTGTAACATGTCATACTTTTCAAATTTCAGAGAAACAAACTTTATAACTATAAACTATAAAGCAGTTACACGTTACACTTACTGCCGAAATGAAATTTTGAAGAATTCAATTTTCGCACGTAGCTTGAAACCAAAAGACGAAATTAAATTTGTCTTGAAAATTTAGCCCGATACATCTTTACCAGTGGCGTAGATCCCACCCCTGCAAACCTTGTACAGCGGGGGGGGGGCATTTTTGTAAAACAAAAAGCCGTATGAAATATTCAAAGTACTTAAATATAAACCTACAAATCTTTAAAAGAACAAATTATGATTTTTGGGTATTAGGATATTAAAAAGTGAGTTTTGTTTTTTTGTATTTCATCCGCCCCAGTTTTAGTTCTTGGGATAATTTGGTAGTGATCGGACATTAAAAATTATAAAAAGATAAGTTCACACCAGTATAAAAATGCTCTAAGTGGAACTCAAAAGGGAACAATTCGCAAAAGAAAATGAGGAAAAGTGTTTTCTTAGTATAACTGATCCTTCGACAAGTACACAGTCTAATGAAGATATCGCAGCTCTGAATCTACATAGTGTGAATTCTAGTAATGTGGACAAACTATTTGTAGTTAGTGGGGGTGTAAATCCAGTCGGGAAAGCCAAGGCAGACAATATCCTCAGAAGAGGACAACACAGTCAACCAAAGGAGAAGAAGAAGATAGAAAATTTAAGTTAATTGGTACTAGTGATCAGTGGCGGCTCGTCTATAGGGGCTGGGCCCCACCTATATTTGTATAACTAACCCAATAATTGTAGTTTTAAAAAATATGTTTCTTGTAATTGTTATTTTTGATCTATTTCCAACACGTTTTATTGTTTAATAAAAAAAATTACTGTAGTATTTTGTGGCAATATTGTATTTCTTAGTAAGTGTGAATCGTTTACTTAATTTAATACCAACTGTCATTAATGTTATGGCAAATGTTGACATGTTTGTGAAAATGAACAGTTGGCAACTTGTGGCATTCTTTTTTATTATATTTAGTTTGCTTAATTCGATTACGTTCCATTAATTACCTTTTAAGATACACATAGTTTGTGGCAGTGTTTTGTAATCTTTTTGATCAAATAGAAAGGAAGATAGGTCGAAAAAAAATGTTTCTTCGTTTATTTTGAATTATTCGTAAATTATTTTTATTACTTTAGTGTTATTGTGTTTTAGAAATTAAATGTAGAATGTACAGCTACTCCTAATTTAAAAAGCAAAATAAAATTATGTCACAAAATATATGTTTTATTTTAAATAGGTAGGTATACCCAAATATGAATTTTAATCTGATTATCATATTTGATTTGAATAAATCCTAACTAGAATCAAAGACACTAACTAGCTTATTTACAAAAAATAATGTTTCTTTAATTCAAATAAAGTATTTTATTTCAGTGAAATGTAGGGATTTTAAAACTAAGTGCACCTTCTTTTGCTTGAAAAACTGCTGATATTTCTTTCAAATCAGGTAAGGACATTTTTACAGCAAACAACAAGTGTTTTATGCTAAGTATAGTAATTTGTTTACTACAAAGCAGAGTAATATATGTTCCAATCAAAACTATATTTTTAAATAAATTATTTGTTACCACGAAAACAATATTTATTTACCACTATTTAAAGGAAGGATTTATTTTAATAAAATATTATTTATTCAATACAAAGAAATATTTTTCTCTGTGTACAAAAAAAATATGAGTAGGGAAGTCATAATACACACTAAGGAAGTTATAATATACACCATACGTAAGGGAAGTCGTAATCCATCATCAGCAAATAAGGGAAGAAACTAGAGGATAGATAGATGAAATGGCAGTAATAAGAAGGCAGAAAGAAAATGGAATTTGGAAAGGAAAAGTTTTGAGGAAAATCTATATGATGGTACGAAGATCGAGAAAGGACTACGGGGACAGGACAAATGAAGAAATAATGAGTATATATCAACAGACAAATATATTACAGGTTATCAGAAAAGAGGAGCACATATTTTGAATGAGGAATACAGAGAAATACAATAATTGGCATTAAATGATTATGAAAATGTTCATGACCAAATTAATGATTAAATTATCACTATTACTTATTAAGCCCAAAGAACTCTACATTTTGGTCACTATCCCACCGGACTTCATTAAGAACTGAACTAGATGGATGAATCAAAGACCATGGTGATTCAATGTGCCAACCATGCTCTCTTAGTTCACATCTAGCTCCTGACGAAGCTCTTTACGAAAGTGGGGAAAACGTTGAGTTCTTCTATCTCAGCAATGACACATCCCAAATTCGAAATATGCTTTTTAATAAGTAGCACTATTGAATGTCCTGTGCAAGTGGTATAAAAACTAAATGAATTATAACTTGTAAAAATAAACTAGCCCCCAAAAATTTAAGAATATAGAAATGTACTCGTATGATCTGTGTACTAATAAACTTTTGGATACCATTCTTATAAATAAATATTTCCAATTAATTAATTATTGAATTAATACAATGTACCTATCTAAATTTATAAATATTTTTTAATATTTGTAAACTGAATTTTCAACACTAAGCAGAAAATCCACAAAATTACTTGTTCTTTTTCTTTCTTAGCCATACACTTCTTAAAATTATTACATGTGCCAATAAAAAGCGACAGCCGCTATTGCAAATACAAATCTTGAAGATTTTACAATAAAAATTAGATTTCTACCCTTTTTTGTATTTTATGTTGATTAGACTGTTATAATTTTATTAAATTGTCGTGGCACTTTAATAATAGGTAAGTAATACATTATATATTCTCATCTGCTTCATTACAGAATTTGTAACTTGGGTCTTCAGAGAGGCCCATCAGATGCAGGTGCCTTTTAAAGAGCCCATGGCCCATAAGGAGGCCTGTGACTATCCCGATATGCTTCCTATTGAACCCAAGAAGCTGTTCGGACCTGGTTTTTGAAGATCTGTGGATGAGTAGCTCCGCTTGTCTCAGCCCACGACGTGAAGCCCAGTATGAGATGAACTGAGAGTGGGTCCAGTCTCTAATTGCTTGGTAAATACTTGCTTTAGGTAGGCCGAGGGCTGGTGCAGGGTCTAAAAAGGGTTCTGAATAGCCCTTCCTAGCCAGGCGATAGGACTCCTCACTGCCAGGAATGTTACTGTCAACGGGCACCCACAATAGTCGCACTCAATTGGTTGAGCCGAGCCTTTCCAGGGCCACACGACATTCCTTGACCAGGTTTGATTTGGTTATAACAGAACTCAAAGCTTTGAGTGCTGCCTGACTATTGGAGCATATATTGATATGCCTGTTCTGGCAGCCTCTGACGACGTTTTCCTAGGCACAGACCAAGATTGCGAAGACCTCAGTTTGGAAGACCGTGGGAAACTTTCCTAGTGCGAGGGACAGTCTCATTCTAGGTTGGTCGGTCGCCGCAAATGCCAGCACCGGAGTCTACATAATACAGGGTGTCTCAGACATGACTCCCCAGGCCTATAACTTTGTTATTTTTAAAAATAATTTACAACGTAAATTGCAATTGTTTTACAGCTATACGCTATTGTTTTTATCGCCGACGAGTACAAATTACAACAATCAGTTGTTTCCATGGCAAACCTAGACTTCAACTTTCAAGCGTATTTTTTTCGAGAATTTTCTTATGTAAGACCAATATTGGTTTACATGGTTATAAAGAGAATAAAAAGTACTATCAGAATGAGCGAAAAAAAGCATAGCGTACAATTTGAAAAAAAAAAGTTGAATATCGCTGCCATAATATGAGTACAGATTTTCTAACATTTTCTTTCCCCATCTTATAGAGAATTTGCTCCCATTTACGAATATATATAGTTTATTATAGTTATTTTTAAAAATAACAAAGTTATAGGCCTGGGGAGTCATGTCTGAGATACCCTGTATATACCTTATAATTAATTTTTCAGTAACTTAAATATAAATAATTAATAACGGCTAAGGATTTTGATAATGCAGCCTGATTTGCAACCAAATAAAATAGGATTTAAGTTTCGACAATATAATGGAAAATTTTCCTAAATCATCGAAATGTTACTTCTAGTAGTTCATTTTTTGAGATGATAATGGTTATTATTGTCAATGGACCACTAGTGTATGAAACATGAATGTCACAGCCCATATCAGACAGTAATTAGGGTCAGTGGTATTTTTATGTAAGATGTACTTAAGGTAATTATTAAATAAAATATGAACTAGCCTAACTTTTTATGATGGTTTATTTGCCAATAAATATTATCAAATAATAAAATGAACAGAAGTGAATACAAATTTAACTAAAACTCAACAGTTATATAAATTTAGTCAGAACTAAAAAGTTTTCTTAGGTTGTTTATTACTGGGCACATTACTTTGCCATCAGATAGTTTGACCACATGGGACACATATGTTTCTGTAGGCAATCCAATATTCTTGCAAAATTCACAAAATCTATTTTCTTTCATATTCTCAGCAGTGTTAACTATCATAGCAATCAATTCTTCAAAAGCCGATGGGTAATGAGGACAACAGATTATCTCTTTCTCATTTTTGAAAATATGTGAAAAGCAAGTTAGTAAGGGCCTTCTTGCCCACTTACAGTAAACACAATAACGAGTGGAGTTACCATATGTTCTCAAGACTATTTCAAACTCTCGTTTCTTTTCCTTTTCTTCGACTGAACCCATTGGAAGGTTCTTTTTAGTTACTGAATGCAGAAAATCTCTTACACCCTCCATTGTCATTGGTGTTTTGTAGTACTGACTAAGCATTTTTTGGAGTAAATACATAATGCTTGGAAAATTTACTTCAGAATAATCAAATTTTTCTAATCCACTACTACCAGAAGCTTCAGATTTTAGCTGGTTTAAGTGGGTTTGTTCAAGAAGAGTAGATACTGTGCATGTAGTATCCACAGGATTCAGTGTTAAAGCACTTACTTGACTTACTCTTGCTATGGTACTTGTTTCTTCAGTAGTACAATCCATTGATGGGTTATTTGCAAGATTGGATGGACTTGAGAGTTGATTATCTAAAAGTACTTATACAGTGTGGTACAAAAGTATGGAACAAATTCAATATCTACTGAAATAATTGTTTTTTGGAAAAACGCTCGGACAGGTATAGCGATTTAAATTACGGTGCATATTTTAAGAGGAATCGAATTTTTTTTGCGACAGTCATTTTTCTACGGTGACGTTATCGCCCTTTTTTTTAAATAGGAACTTGCATATTTGACAATTGCAGTAGATAGTCCTTTTTTTCTCTTTCTAACCATGCAAAAGTTTTATACCCTCACATAAGATTTTTTTTGAGATATGGTCCTTCGAAAATGCCAAAATCGACTTTTTCGTAGAAGGTTGAAATTCGGATTAGGGGGTAATGTGACCCTCCTAATGACGTTTCCGTGGTCTGTTGTCCCTTAGCGTGCGTAATTTCGAAGATACGGCCGTTCCCACCTATCAAAAGTGGTGGGGGGAATTTTTTAAAACCCGTTTTTTCGTGTCCGGCGGGGTCGCTTTGGGGTACTAGACCCAGCTCACGTTCCGCATGGGTGGGATAACAATAGACACATATACGAAAAATCGACCCTGGCATTCGGGCATTTCGAATCCAAAATGTTTCGGATAAAAAATTGTTCTCTCCTAAATCGACCCCTCTCTTTCCGAATCCCCAAAGCGACCCCGCCGGACACGAAAAAACGGGTTTTAAAAAATTCCCCCCACCACTTTTGATAGGTGGGAACGGCCGTATCTTCGAAATTACGCACGCTAAGGGACAACAGACCACGGAAACGTCATTAGGAGGGTCTCATTACCCCCTAATCCGAATTTCAACCTTCTACGAAAAAGTCAATTTTGGCATTTTCGAAGGACCATATCTCAAAAAAAATCTTATGTGAGGGTATAAAACTTTTGCATGGCTAGAAAGAGAAAAAAAAGGACTATCTACTGCAATTGTCAAATATGCAAGTTCCTATTTAAAAAAAAGGGCGATAACGTCACCGTAGAAAAATTCGAATCCTCTTAAAATATGCACCGTAATTTAAATCGCTATACCTGTCCGAGCGTTTTTCCAAAAAACAATTATTTCAGTAGATATTGAATTTGTTCCATACTTTTGTACCACACTGTATAAGAAGGAATATAATGAATTAATAGTCAAATCAATTTAACACTATTTAGTCACCTAGATAACTGATACATATTTATGTATATGCATGTATAATCGTTGTTTCTTGTACTGCTATAGTGTTAAGAAATATTCATATTTGGACCTACATTACACTCTGCCGGTTTTCAGTCAATCAAACTATCTAAATTCTAAATGGTTCATGAAACATTTCTTGTACTTACATTTATATAATTTATGAAAGTTATGTTAGTTACCTGAAGGGTCAACCGACCACAGCATTTCTTCGAATGGGTTACCTTCGTCATCCACTTCATTGTGGGCACATGGAGAAGTAGTACGACTTGTCATTATTTAAAGCAAGTAAAATATCTGTAATTGATTGAAAATAAACTTATTTTCTGTAAAAAAAATATTAACCTAGTGTTACTTATATCGTAATGTAAAATAATTTGAGCAATAAAACACCAAAGGAAAGCAAGATTGTATTAATCACTGCAAGTTTAAATTTAATGAAACCCTGTACTGTTTATTAATTATCAGATAGATTACTTAACATTTTTTAATTAAATAATACATTTTAGACTTACTGTTTAATTCACAGAGACTATAAAAGTGAAAAAGCCAACGAGAACGGGGAAATAATAAAAATGCAGCCACTGCATACCAGGATCGTAAAATACACTAAACAAAAAAAGTTACTTAGTTTACTCACACTATATCTTTAGGGACATTCATTTTTTGAGGGAATAGCTTGTACTACGCTACGTTCTTTCTGTGTAGCGTCTGTGGTTCAGTAGGTTTAGGACGAAAGTGAATTCTGGTAGAGGGCGTAAGCATCAGCATAAAGAAATATTTTACTAAATACGATAAGCAGTAACTCAGAATGAGCTGGGTTTTACTTATGTAGCAAGTAGCAAGTAATTCAACTCTTCTTAGAAATACATATTTTTGAGCAAAACAATACTGTTGTCAATACAAAAGCGGCGAATTGTACGTTGTACTTGGAGCTTTTACACATTTTTTGTATTTAGCGTTGAAGATTTATTTTTACTACTAATAATGTAATAATATATGTGTAAAAAAAACCTAATGAACCACCTTAATGCGTATTTTTAGAATTTACTGCATCTGACAATAATATCAGAAAAATCCTCAACATACGGGTGCGAGATAACCGAGGTATGAAAGTGACTAAGGTGCATTCAGACTCAGAAATTTTGTCCGGAAAGTTGTCGGAGAAATTTAAACCAATCAGGAGGTGTGTAGAATTTACCGCTTCTTACGATTCAAATTCTACACACCTCTTGATTGGTTCGTTTAAATTTCTCCGTCAACTTTCCGGACAAAATTTCTGAGTCTGAATGCACCATTAGGAGGTCCCCTGCATGTTGCCGGTCATACTCCCGTACGTGCCGTTACCTTTACGTTTACGGCTTTCTAATAGAGTAATGTGGGTAGATTTCTACTTTTCATGTAATATACCAATATGGTATTATTATTATCTTCAAATGTTCAGAGGTTTATTCGTTTTCATCTTCAATATGTATTAGATTTCGAATTTATTCCGACAGACATCTGTATTATTCATATAAAATGCAAAATTGTTGATTTTGATAATATTTTGTGTTAAATTAGGAGGTCGTATGTTTAGATAAATTTCTTGAATGAATAGGTGGTACCAGTGATGCCAACTTGGGGGTTTTGCCCCCAAATTTAGGGGGAACAAAGATGCGAAGGGGGATTTTTAGGGGGTACATTTATTTAGGGGGATTTTTTAGGGGAGAAAATTTGTTGAGGGCGTGAAATTAAAGTGTATCGCTTGAAAAAAAAAAGTGGGAAAAAACGAGAAAAAAAAGAAAAGAAGGTAAAATGACACGGAACATAATAATTTGTAAACCTAGAGATGCCACGGGCTGTGGCGACACTACCGGAACTGGGGCAGAACTAACTTTTTGGCGGGCTTCAAGCAACGTTTTCACGTTGTCAGTAGTCAGTTGTCACGTTGAGGGTTGAGGTTGTGTCTTGTGTCCACTCTTTGTTGTCGACTCGCGTGTCGAGTGTTTTATTGGATCGCAAATTATTAAGTAAGTCATTTATGTTTTTCTGTAGTGCCAAAGAATACAAAAGACATGAATACTAATTAATTATTCGCGTTAAAATCTTTTCCAGAATGTCAAAAGACAAAAACAAAAAATATCGGCAAAAATACACCAAATGTTGGGAGACCGACCCGGAACTTCAAGGCTAGTAAACATGTATTTATTAAACACACACGGCTGCCGGACGAATAAACACTTCGTAAGCCTACTTCATAAGTTAATGGGCGCATCCAGCCACGGAGCCGCTCACTGAGCTGCTACATAGCACCTGCGCTGGATGCACTTTTGTATTGCGCTACTTGGTAGCAGCTCTGTGAGCATTCGCCATTTTATGTAGCGTGGTTGCGAGTACGCTCGATTGCTACCGCTATCGCTGAGCGAAGCGCGCGTTTTAGGCAATTTAAAGTAATCGCAAAAATGGAAGGCGTTGAATATAATATTAACGATTTTACGTACATAATTGAAGAGACGGCAGAAGTACATTAACAAATTGCGAACGGTAATTAATATTATTTAATTAAAACCGTAAATTTGCAATCACTCAAATTTAAAAACAAATGTTAGGTTATATTCGAATAACATGTGACTACTACACGTGACACATTAAATGAGCGGTTCATTCAGCCAGCCACGAGCTTTTTGCTCTCGCTACTGTGTAGCAATGCGCTACGCTACGAATGCGCTGGATGCGCCCAAATGTGTGTAAATGTGTATAATGCACCCACATAAATACAGAAGCCATTTTACACTACTCGAGTACATTTTTTATTTATATTGAAAACTTTAGGGGTTTTTAATCAAAATCTAGGGGGATTTGAAGTTGGTCCTAGGGGGAACATTCTGTAGGAGTTGGCAACACTGGGTGGTACTAACTGTTTGTTTGTGCCACGTTCCTTTTTGCTGTAGCGTCTGTCGCCATTAACGCGTCTTTTCACATTTGATGTTTCTGCATAGAATATCAGGAAAATTCTCAACATAATCGCTAAAATGGTAAGTAAAACATATTTGGCTTATGTTTATGTCATTAATTATCGAAACATTTGTATCAAAAGCAAAATAAATTGTTGGCAAGGTAGCTTCTAATAGAACAATGGGAGTGAATACGAAGTAATGTAGTATTTTCTCCAATATTTCCTACAGGATTGTTATCTGATTTATTGCGTATGTGAATAGAACTGGTTAGATGGTGTTTCTTTTCCAGCGGAGCTCCAATCAATTGTGTTTCAATTTTCAATCATTTGCAGAAACCACGTAGGTTACTCATCCAGTCATCAAGCTTTCGATTTGAGTGTGAACCTAAGTCTTGTGTATGATTTGTCTACTAAACTGTTTGAATATTGAAATCATTTGATTATACCTATCGCTAAACAAAGTTTTACATCCTTCTGTCTTGTCAGTAAAACAATGTTCAAATCCAAAAGAACTTATTTAGCTCTGACTCTGACCATGAAAGGTTTGGTAATGATTATTTCACTTTTGCATTAGTGAAACTTGAAAGGCGGCAATCACAACTTATTATAACTATAATTTTTATTATAGCAACCTTCATCCAATGTTCGGCTTCATACCTACAGAGCTATACGGAACTTCTTATTAAGGCAATTATATAACAATGAGACTGACAAAAGGAATTCGTTAGAACTAGCTTATGAATACGTAAAAGTAGTACACAATATCTTGTACAATCAAGAATATATCAAAATACCTGATCCTAAACATAAAACTGTACCTTCGCAGGTATAACTTACTTACTTTCACTTGCTATAATAACTCAAATTGTTAAATATAACTATATTTCTGTTTTAGGTTAAAGCTTCTGAATGCATGAAACCTGAAATAAGTTATCAGAGAGTATATGATTACGCAAAGGAGGTAGGTACTCAAACCGCTTAATTTAATAATTGTTTTTTCTATAATTTTGTATAATTTTTAGGAGCTACGACGTTTTATAGAGCAACAGCCTAGTACTAATCAACAAGAATCGCCCAAAAAATCTGCAGCGGTATGTGAAATATATAATGAACCTATAAAAATAATTTTTTTCAATCTACAATTTTAGAACATTTTTGCTGCCAAAGCAATACTTGATAAACAGAATTCAAAAGTATTAAGCAACAATACTTTAAAGAAATTATATGAGGATGCTGTGCTGAAATTCACAAGGTATTTTATTTCATTTACTTAATTTAAATTTTTAAGCAAATTTTTAATATGTATTATACAAATATGACCACAGTAATCAAACGTCAAATGACGAACAAAGACTAAATGTAATCGATAAGCTAAGGCGTTCGGTATATTTCAAAGTTCCTTTTAATAGTTTCTTGAAATTTTCCATATCAAAATGCTAATTAGCAAATAATTTTTATAGGGCAATTGAAGATGATCCCCTGGATGCAACCTCCTTCTATAAACGAGGCATTGCATACAGTCACCTTGAGAAGCTTAGTGAATCAATAGCAGACTTAGAAACAGCTTTAGACCTTAACCCTGATTATCATAAAATATACGGAAAATTAGGGTTAGTATACATAGTTAATGATATGAGAATTATTCTCATATCAGTATTAATTACCTATTATTTTATAATTTAGGTGCTTTCAGGTTACAGTATGCAGAACTATGTATACTTGATCAAGCAAAAGACATGCTTTTACAAGCTTTAAACCATGAACCTACCAATTTACTGTACAGAAAGACTTTAGAATTGGTATATTTACAAATTAACTTGGAGAAAGCAGGTACTGCAAGTGCTTTAAAAATAATTAGCTTAAACCAAAGAATATATTTATAATTCTTTGCTTAAACTGCTTAAACTAAACTATAAGGTTTTATTATTTAAAGATGGATTCTTTTCACATGAATCAAGTGAAGAATTTAGAAAAATCCAGTTCAATGAAGAGTTTATGCATGCCGCAACACAATTGCTGTTAGAACCTAGTTCTACAAACATGTACGTTTTTCTTACTTGTTCCTACTTCTTACTAAATCTAATCACATTTTTTAGTGTGCTGGGAATGCTAAAAGGCAATTCGGTGGATGAAATGACAACAACTGTTCAAGCAGTACTATACAGGGTGGTGATTTTTTCGATGCTCACTATTGGTATCTCGGAAACGGTAAACGATACGAAGTCGGTTAAATTATACAAAAGTTGCGCTTTTTTATGACGATTGGGAATCTGAAAAGAAATCTAGGATATTTTGATTGGTTCCTGATTTATCGCGAAAAAACTGAAAATAGTGATTTCAGAAAAAAAGTATTATCTTCAATACCATTGACGCTATTTTAATCAAACTTGGTAACTTTATGTTTTTGGCCACTCCGAGTTGAATGATGTCTACAAAAATTTTCTAGGCCTTCTAGATTTCAAGCTGCGATAGTCAACTTTTTTATTTCTTATGGCCGCCATATTGGATTTTCACACCATTAGATAGAAAAAAAAATTAGCTTTTCAGATTGGTAACTAACATAACCACAACCACAAAGAATAATCCAAAGGCGTTAAGCATGGCGATCGTGGAGGCCAAAGAACAGGACCAAATGTACCAAGTCAAGAATTTGGAAAGCGAGCATCTAAATATTCTCGGACAATGAGGGCGTTGTGGGGACCAACTCCATCTTGCTGAAACCACTCATGATTTTGAACTGTTACTAAAGGCAATTCGTCTAACATATCTTCTAAATTTGTTTGCAAAAAATTTAAATATCCAGGACCATTCAAATGTCCCTCGATGAAAAATGGACCCAGAACCGCGTTATCTAAAAGGCCAGCCCATACGTTCAAAGAATATCGAACTTGCGGCCTAGTCTCCCTTACTAAACGGGGATTCACTGTTGCATAATGATGAACATATTTCCTATTAAACATTCCCGAGTTTGTGAATAAAGACTCATCAGTCCATAATATTTTTCTTGAAAAATGTGGATCTTGCTGCAGTTTTTCACGAAACCAATAACAAAAGTTCAATCTTCTATCACCATCACCAGGATGAAGAGTTTGTACAGGTGTGAATTTATAATAGTGGTATTTATGTTTTTTGATGATTTTTCTCACATATGAATCATCAATACCGCACTCTTAAGCAATTATTCGACTAGAGTTTTCTGGATTAATCACTAGTTGTGCCAATACATTCGCATTAGCATTAATGTTTTCCCTATACGGCCCTCGCGGTCTTCTAAACCTGCCCCAAACAGCCTAATTTCTTGAAATCCTAGCATACATTGTCCGGTGGGGTTGTTGTCTCTCTGGATACAAATTTGCATAATCTTCAGATGCCAAAACAGAATTTCTATTGCTACGAATGTAGACAACGTACATGTCCTGCTTTTCTTCATCGGTGAACATCTTGACAATTATTACAAAACACGATAAAGAAACTCGAACATAAGTACACACACCACTTGCACGCAATCTGTCATTTTTATCATTGTTTCAATTGTTTTTCAATGCATTCGTGATTTTATAAGAATAATTAACAAAAAAATTAAAATTTCAAAAAGTTTCCCGGAAAAAATGGTTATGTTAGTTACTAATCTGAAAAGCTAATTTTTTTTTCTATCTAATGGTGTGAAAATCCAATATGGCGGCCATAAGAAATAAGAAAGTTGACTATCGCAGCTTGAAATCTAGAAGGCCTAGAAAATTTCTGTAGACGTCATTCAACTCGGAGTAGCCAAAAACATAAAGTTGCCAAGTTTGATTAAAATAGCGGCAATGTTATTGAAGATAATAATTTTTTTCTGAAATCACTATTTTCAGTTTTTTCATGATAAATCAGGAACCAATCAAAATATCTTGGATTTCTTTTCAGATTCTCAATCGTCATAAAAAAGCGCAACTTTTGTATAATTTAACCGACTTCGTATCGTTTACCGTTCCCGAGATACCAATAGTGAGCATCGAAAAGATCACCACCCTGTATATGTAAATTAAATGTAGTATTATTAATTCTTTATTTATTTCATTGTCATTTTAGGAAAAATATACTGGCAGTGGGCCCAAACGATGTAGTTTATCAACTTCCATTAAGCTCTACTATTGAAGTGTATTCTGATAAAGTTGACACTGATGAGACATTTAAGGGAAGACAAAAACGTAAAAAAAAGAAAAATAGAAAACACAAATAATTATTAACTTATACTAATACTTATTTTTGAATCTACTTTTAGTTCAGTTGCTACTATGTTATAATTTAATTTAGAATTAGAATTGTTCCTTAAGTTTACTTTACTTTAGGTAGGATATAAAATAGGATTAAATATTTTACTTCACACTATTAGGTTGTTTCTGAAATATTTATATATTAGCATTAGCTTAGTTATAGGAGACATAAAAATTACTTTAGTGCTAATGTAACAATTAAGATTAATAGGGTTAGTGTTTAGCATCGCTTTCAAATACTAATACAAATGACTTTGATTTTAAGTTAAGAAGTATAATTTAGTTTCAAAACAATCAATAATATTTTAATAAACTTCAATTTTTCTAAACTATTGTCTTGTTTATTTGAAGTTAAAAATTAAAATTTCATTCTTACTGCATAGTACCTCTGCTTGGATAAACACGAACAACATTTGTGCGCTTCATTAGTTCTATAGTCCCAAAAAAGATGCATAAATAGGAATAAAAAGGGGATGCAACAAAGAAACTTAGATAATTTTAGTAGTTAAAGAGGGTCATATCATACCGGCTTCAACATTAAACCTTGCTAAATTTGACATAATAATCATATATGAATTTTATTAAATAGGTACTTTATTTAGCAATTTGCTATTAGAAAACAGATGTTAACATTCTACAATTTACAGTTATTCTGCGTTGAATAAGGTGTAGACACTTAAGTAGCAAAAGTGTCAACAGAAGTAGACTGTTTTAATTCGTACGGAACAGCATTAAGAAGGCGAATACTGTCATATAATAGAGACTCCATTAAAAATGATTTACAGGTCTTCTTCTTCTTCTTCATAAATTAGGACGTAGTCCTGTTATTTCCAATTTTGCCTCTTAGTCCTGGGATGCTGATGTCCAGCTTTCGTGCCATCGTTTTGGGGGTCG
This sequence comes from Melanotus villosus, assembly GCA_963082815.1. Lineage (NCBI taxonomy): Eukaryota > Metazoa > Arthropoda > Insecta > Coleoptera > Elateridae > Melanotus > Melanotus villosus. The sequence goes on from OY720427.1 coordinate 21,004,348, forward strand.
TCCTTGGGGTCTCTTTGTATTCGGCTTTTTCTCCCTTACGATTTTTGCCAGTCTGTTGTCGTCCATTCTATTTACATGACTGTTCCAATTCCGCCGTCGTGTTCTCACCCATCTCACAACATCTTGGACTTTGCATGTTTCTCTGATGTTTTCGCTCCTTACTCTGTCTCGTAGGGTGACGCCTGCTATCGGCCTTAGGGCTTTCATCTCTGTTGTTCGCATAATGCGTTTAGTTTTAGCTGTTTCCGCTCTGGTTTCGGCGGCATACGTTAAAATGGGCCTAACGCAGGTTTTATAGATCTGTACTTTGCTTTCAGTCGACATGTGTTTATTTGTCCATATCACGTCTCGTAGGTAGCCTGATATCGCTGCCGCTTTCATTGCTTGAGTGCGGACTTCTTCGTTTAGGTTTCTCGCGCTAGATGTGGTTGCACCTAGGTAGTTAAAGGTCATAACCTGTTCCACTGTATTATTATCGACGGCTAATTTGCATCTAAGTGGTTCTTTCGATATGGTCAGTGATTTTGTCTTTTCTGTTGATATTCTCATATTAAATTCTTTTTTTACAGGTAAAATCTATATTTAAACTGTCTTTTGATCTTAAGAATCGGGAGTGAATTTGATATCGGGTAATTAAAAGTTCACAGAGATATTTTGGAACTTTTGCAAGGACCATTTTATATACCTACCTACAAGAACCATGTTTGCCTTTTTAAGCCTTCATCCACCATTAACCAGTCTAGGGTTATCAACATTGAATTTCATTGACACATACATATTTATTACATCCTAAGATTATCCTCATGCACTTATTTTGCACTAGGTAGACTTGTAGTTGTAGTCTATGTAGGTATAGTTTCTGTCAACGAAAATGCAAAAAACCACTTGAGATTTATACGTCTATAATCCCTTGTAATAGGCACCTTGTAGGTGCCGACTGAAGGTAAAAATAGCAGAACCGCATTTAAAAATTCTGTTTAAAAGCAGGAAATAAATACCTAAAAGCGAAAAGATGTTTCGGTATAACTGTAAACGAATTATTCCTAGAAAATTTAATAGTACGGCCCAGGCCGACAAGGTGCTTGCATTCCTCTTATTACTAGGTTTTATAAGGGATTATAGATGTAAAACCTCAAGTGGCTTTTTGCATTTTTGTTGACAGAAACTATATTTGTTGTTTTGGACATGAAAGCAATAGATAGTTACAATAATCAAAATGTGGTTTTATCATAGTACCTATTGTAAATTAACAATCTGGACCAGTAAGATAAATGTTGTAATATTCTAGTGAAGAATCCAACCTTTATTCCTAACTTTTTACATACATACAAGTGTATGAAGTTAGATTATAAAGAAAAACTTGTTGTTTTTCCTCTGTTGCATACACAATGAAGATCTGCATATTTAATATGTAAAATATAAATTGATATTTATGCTTTGCTGTTTTTATTTTTTTTTTTTGATAGGTATAAGTACGTTTTAATAATTATAAATTCTAATGGAAGAAACATGGATTATTGTAAAATTTGTGGAAGATGATAGTGTGCAAGCTGTGCCAATGACATGGATTGTAAACAACAACTGTTATTGGCCACCGTACACAAATGATCGCCTCAGTCATGCAATAAAGCGGCATGAAGAACCTTCTGATACATGGCCTGTACATAAAATAATATTGTTTCGTAACAGTACTTATAGTAAGACTGTTATAATATCGTTTAGTTATTTCATTTAAATCATTTCTGTTTTAGCCGATTACTATGTTGCTCGCCAGAAAGAAAAAAAAGCTGAAACACAATCAGATTTAAATTCTGACAGTGAGACGGCACATAAAAAAGAAAGAGAATTCAGCGTGTGTTGAGTAGTGATGATGTTTCTTGCTAGTATATTTGTATGTTTAAGGATTGGTGTTACACAACAATATTTTGATCATATTATACTTGAATGAATATCTACTTAATATGTAGGTTAATATAATTGCCTTTTAGTACCTTCGAAACAACACCTGCCATGCACAAGTGGAACTAGAGTAACATCAACACCCGTTACAGAACTCAATGTGGATTTTATAAATAATATAGGTAGATATGCATTAGTTCTTGTAGTAACGTTCAAGTTTTAATTTTATTTTCTGTTGTAGATCTTGCCGATGGAGGTACAGATGAATTGCCAAATCCCTCAACTGGGGTAGTATTACGAAGGCAGTCTCCAATAAATAGTCCTACTAGTACCCCATCATTAAACTCTGTTGAACCAACATTCAAAGGTTAGAGTTTAAGTAAAGTAAAGTAAAGTAAGGAAATGCTCTACTTCATTAAAGTCCTTTAAAATATTAATGTATATATGTATGTACAGCACTTTCAGGCCTGAAGGCCTATGGCTTTTTGCTGATGCGTTAGCGTATGTGGTTTTAACGGGTGCAATGCACAACCCAAATCGTCTCTGCGAGTTGCATGGTTGGTGCGCCGTTTATACCTACATACTGCACCATGTGTAGAGTGTAATGAATACCTAATATAAATATTGAGTGTTTCTAAATTTTTTTATAGAATACTTCCGACAAATTATCAGGCAGCTGAGCCGCATCCAGGCCACACTGATAGAATTGATAGGAGAAGTAAACAAATTAAAACAGAATTCTAACAGTGTTCCTGAAAATGCAGAAAATAATGATACCTCGATATTTGTAATTTTCAATTTGCCGATAAAGAATGAAGAAGAACTGCAACAACTGGAACAATATTTACATGATGAAAACAACTTTAATCAAACTGTATGTACCTTTTATATACAGTAGAGTCCCAACTATCTGGGTAATCGCAGATAACTGAGACTTTACTGTACCTACTTATAAAATTATTATCTTAATAGTATTTTGTTTTTAGAATAACAAAGTTTCCTGTATTGGTGGAGCAAACCCTTATTATGAAGTAAAGAGAATCTTGTCGAAAATAATAACGGATAAAATTGCTTCTGAATATAGCTGGCTAGGCCTAAAGAAAAAAAACATTTTTTTCAAAATTACTGTTAAGTCAAGTGGTGACACATAAGTTTCCTATTTATGTCTAAATTACAATAGATTTTCATTTTTAATTACATCATGTGTGTAAGTCAGATTTTAAACTTACGTAGTCAACACAATTCTGTTTTGCTTGTGCAGTAATCATCTGAATAATTTGAAGCATTACGTTTAACCAAACAAACATGAAGTAGCTCTCAAATTACTTCGTGAGCTGCAGTTTTTAAGCTACTTCCAATTTATTTGCTTAAACCGAATGCTTGTAATACATATACACTCATAGCCAAAGAAATTGCATTTTTCCTTATCCAAACCTTTGTGTTCTAACAAATTATTTTAATTTTAGGTGGTGGAGTGAAGGTTTTAAATAGGTAATGAAACCAACAAAACTTTTGAAGATTCAATGAAGAACTGGTTATGTCGTGCCAAAGAAAGATCACTTTAACTTTAACTTTAACACACATTTTCTAATTTTTCATTAAACTTTTGTATGTATAATATGCCTTATGTCCTGCTTGGATGCATTGTGTTATTTCCATACTTCTTTCATTTGTTCCACTGATTATTACTCCTAGATATTTAAAGCTATTAACTATCTCAAAATTGAATTCTCCCAGTCTCATGCTTTTCTCGCCTGTTCTTTTGTGTCTTGTGCATCGGAAGAGTTTCGTTTTTAATTCATTAATTTTAAGCTCTTCTGTTTGCTTCGTTTACTAATTTATTAAACACATTTACTAGGCTTTTATTGTCTCTTGATATTAAGGCTAGATCATCCGCATAGGCTATTAACTGTATAGATTTATTTGCAATAGTTCCTTGACTGCTTCTAGTGTTAGGTTGAAAAGTCCCGCTGAGAGTGAGTCCCCTTGTCTTACGCCTCTGTTGATCTGAAAGCTTCGGTATCTCCTTCATGTGTCATTACTACGGCTTGGGAACCATCCATGGTCATTTTTATCAGACTAATTGATTTTGTGGGGATATCCATTTTTGACATATCTGAATATAGTCTTTCCCTGATAACACAGTTCAAGGCCTGCTTGAAATAGATGAAAAGTATTTGTATATTTACTTATATCATGTTCATAGCCTTTCTCTATTATTTGATTCATTATATGGATTGGATCAATAGTCGATTTCCCTTTCACAAAACCATACTGGTAGTCTCCCACTACTCCTTGCAGATATTTTTCTAGTCTTTTGTATATAATTATTGTTAAGACTTTGTACGTGGTATTTAATAACGATATTCCTCTATAGTTAGAACAACTCATGCGGTCTCCTTTTTTGAAAATCGGTATGATCAATCCTAGTCTCCATTCTCTTGGTATTTCTTCTGTCTCCCATATTCTAGTAATAATCCCGTGTATTTTTTCTTTTAGCAGCTCTCCTCCGTTCTTGATAATTTCACTACTTATTTCGTCTATTCCCGCTGCTTTATTAACTTGTAACATTTCTATAGCAATCTTGCATTCATTAATAGTCGGGGCTTCCTTATCTTCGTTCAAAGAATTATGTTCTTCCACATCATCGTTAAAGTATTCTTATTCTTGACTTAATAAACACTTGAAGTGCTTTTCCCATTCCCTTTTTCCAATTTTTCCTGTTCGGTTTTTTCTTTTTTGTTTTCTTAGGTGTGCAAATAACTTGTTATTATCTTTATTGTTTCTTTCTATCTTATCCATTATTTCATCGATCCACTGCTCTTTTTTTGTTTTTAGGAGCTTCGTTGCTTCTTTTCTTATTTCTTTGTTTACGTTGTAATTTTCTTCCTCGTTTGTACTGAGCCATTTCATTCTTGCGTGTTTCTTTTTGTTAACTATTTGTTCGCACTCTTCGTCAAACCATTCATTCAGTTTTACATTTCTCTCTGGTGGTATGATTTTTTCTGCAGTTTCTACCATACTTCTTTTTAAATGACTCCATTCTTCATCGATATTTAATATTTCAGTCTTTTGCTGTAGTAGATTTGATATTCCTACTTGGAGTTTTTCCTTCTTTCCCTTTCCTTTTAGGGCCTTTACATTCCATTTCCGCCGTCTTTTATCCATTTTATTCGTTCTTCTCAGGATTAAGTTTAGTTTAGCTATCACTAGTATATGATCAGTGTCCATATTTGCTCCTCTAAACGATCTGACATCTTTAACTAATTTCATTCTCTTTTTTTGAATCAGCATATGATCTATTTGGTTTCCCGTATTCTTCCCTGGTAACAACCACGTAACTTTGTGTTCAGGTTTATGTATAAACTTGGTACTGATTATAAACATATTTTGTTCTGCTGCGAAATTGCACAATCGAATCCCATTGTTATTTGTACTTTCATGTAATGTTTGTTTACCAGCAACTTCTTTAAAATAGTCTTCCTTTCCGATCTTTGTGTTTAAGTCACCTATTATAATAAGCGTATCTTTATTGGGTACATTTTCGCAGAACTTTTCTACTTTTTCATAGAATTCTTGCTTTTCTTCATCTCCAGCTATTTCGGTTGGGGCGTAAACATTTATTATGGAAATATTCGTACTCTCATTTTTGATCTGTAAATAAGATAGTCTTCCACCTCCTGCTTTAAATTGTATTACATCTTTTCTTATGTCCTTAGTAACCATAAAACCTGTCCTATTTCTTCCTTGTTCCGTTTCTCCTGAATAAAATAATGAATACTGTTCCTTATTAATTTCACCTTCTCCTTTCCATCTTAATTCTTGTAGTGCAAGAATTTTGATCTTATAATCTTTCATCACTTTCGCGACTTCTTCCATCTTTCCCACTGCCAGCATGGTTTTCACATTCCATGTACCCACTCTTGCGTATCCTTTCCTGTTTCGCCTTTTGTTGCTCATTCTATTTTTCTTTAAATTTTTGCCATAATCGGTTCCCATATTCGTAGCGGTCGTGTCCTCATTTTCCTGTCCCTTTATGTTTTGTTTTAGTTTTTTGATTCGGTTAATTCTCTTTTGGAGCTATTCCATTGCCATAGCCGTTTGTCAATCCACATTTTTTTAAAACCAACTCTTACCTCTTTGCCTTTTTTTCTCTCCTCCTCCGCTTTTGTTTTCAGCAGGGTTTGAATAATACGTTCATTTCGCGTCAGGTCATCATCTATGTATATTTTGGTTCCTTTTAGTTTGCTTTTCATCTTCATTACTTGTCTCTTGTGTTCTGCGTTTTGGAGTTTTGCGATGATAAATGATGAGTTGTTTCTTGTATTGAAGAAGTCCTTCCTTTTCCCTGTTTTCCTTCTTGATATTTATGCCGGTTATCTTGATATTTCTGCACTTTTCCATTCGTTCTTGATTTTCAAATCTTCTTTCAAGCGTGTCTACTCTTTCCTGTAGGTTGTTTTTGTCCATTTTCAGCTCGCCAATTTCTTCCCTTAAACATATGTATTGCTTAAATGTTTAATACATGTAATATTCATACTGTACCGATATAATTTTTAAGAAGTTTGATGTAGAGTTTCATTACTTGTCTACAATAAACAAATTTTTATTTGAACAAGTGTACGTAAATTTATTGGCAGGTCAAAAGATTGCGATTTATTCAAATATTCACAACTACAATGTGTGACTTTCTAGTGGGTATAGTGTAATCGAATAACAGGTATTCTTTGTAGGTAGTTCGTTGACATTTAATGAAATTTTTTATTTGGGTTTTTGGTCACTAAAAATTAAAAGCTATAAAACCGCAATGTTTCGAAGATTATCTTTGTTATCATAGAATCAAAAATAAAAACAAACTAAAGTTTTTTTATAGGAGTAGTCACTGATGCCTGTCCATCAACGTTTGACGGTAACTGCTCCCATTTATTTATTTTTGGTGGTTTGATAACGAAGGTAGAGTAATGTTCAATGCATTATACCTTTTTATAATCTTAAACTTTTTTAAAATTTTTATTGAGAAACGCAAAAAAGCCAATAACATACATGGATATCACATAGATAACCATAGTGATAAAAATTGGATGTTCTGTGGACATTTAAAAAGGATGTTCTGGGGACTGTGGACATTTAAAAAGGATGAACTGTGGACATTTAAAAAGGACGTCCTGTAGATACTGAAAGTTGTGACAAACGGATGTACAGCAGATGTACATAGGAGGTCCAGCGGACCTGAAGTGGACGTCTTATGGATGTGTTAACATCCGTATAAGGATATCCATTGAACATTTTGTGGATATCCTTGTGTTATCTGGGTAGTTTGTAAAATCATTTAATTGGGGGCAATAGTAACTCCCAGATATTTAATATCATTAACTCGTTCAATTTGTTCGTTATTCATGTGAATTGCAAAATTACATGTGATATAGGTATTTTAAAGAGTTTGCTATTTTAAGGTTCATGGTTATATTATAAGTTAGTCTATGGTTATACAGTGCGGTCGTTTAGTCTGGAAACCTGGGAATAAAAAGTTGTCCGTTCATTTATGGAAAAAATCCTCGGACAGGTCAATTTTTATTTTTTATTGCACACATTTTGACATATCGTTAAAATTTTTTTTAATTCAACTTCACAGGGCCGTAACTTTTTAACATAACCCTTTAGGAAAAAAATTTATTTACTTCATTATTTTTCATGTAGTTAATGCTGGTAAAGGTAAAGTTTGGTCCAAACTTTCACGACCACACTGGATACAGGGTGTTCATTTTAAAAGTTAACGCCTACCAGCTTCTGAATAGGCAACACACATTGCATTCCAGAGATAACTCTGTAGTATAATAAATTTCAAAAACGTTAACAACATAGTAGTCTTAAACATATTTTATGTCAGTGTCAAAATCGCAAATCGCTAAAAAGTCAAGATGTTCAACGATTCAGAACGAACAGACATGTTACTTCTTTTAGACGAATGTCATAAGAATTACGATGCTGCGGCGATATTGTATCACCAATGATATCCAAACAGGCAAAGACCCTGTAGTAATACACTTAGAAAGTTGGAAAACAATTTAAGAGGTTTTGGAGAATTTAGGAAGGATTACGCAAGAACCCGCACTGTTACGAATGAAGAAAATGAAATTGCAGTGATTGAGCTTGTGTCAAATAATCCTAACATTGGGCAAAGATAAATTGCTCGGACTTTGGAAATAAGCCTAGGCTCGGTAAACAGCATCTTAAAAGCTAACAGCTACCATCCTTATCATGTCACATTGGTACAGCACTTACAACGTACAGATTTTGCAAAACGATTGGAATTGTGTCGCTTTATGAAAGCTAAAATACTGCTAAATCCAAATTTCTTACAGTACGTTTTATTTTCTGACAAAGCTACATTCTCGAATAATGGCACGGTTAACAAGCACAATTTACATTATTACTCGCAGCAGAATCCATACTGGGTTACGGAATCCCATAATCAACAAGTTTTCAAGTTAAATGTATGGTGCGGAATCGTTGGAAATTGTATTGTCGGACCACATTTCTTTGAAGGTGTTTTAACAGGGGACATGTATCTAAACTTTTTACGAGAAGAGTTACCGGAGCTTCTTGATGACGTCCCTTTAAACATAAGGCAAGAATCCTGGTTTCAAAATGATGGCGGGCCTCCCCATTATCACAAAAATGTCAGAACGTACCCATCTGCAACATTTGGAAACAAAACTATTGCTAGAGGTTCTCAGCATGCGTGGCCACCTCGAAGTCCCGACCTGACTCCCCTTGATTTTTTCTTTGGGGAAAAGTTAAAAATGAAGTTTACCAGCAGCCTGTTGATCAACGCAATCAATTACAACAGCGAATTACTGAATCGTGTAGGTCAATTACTCCTCAGATGTTAAATGCCGTTAGAAGTAATTTTGAACAAAGACTTAGATTATGAATTGAAAATAATGGCCAACAATTTGAACAGTTCCTTTAGTACTTGATTACGGTTATGTTGTTTAAGATTCATATTATTATCTAATTTGTACTAGACTATTATATTTTGTAATTAAAAAAGTTCAAAGTGTTGCATAATACTTTTGAAATTCATCAAACAGAAAAGTGATCTTTGGAATGCAATGTGTGTTGCCTATTCAGAAGCTGGTAGGCGTTCACTTTTAACCCTTGTGTTCTGTTCAGATTTTACCTACACTTGATATGTTCTGGGTCATATTGACCCACAGTTTTTTTCTCATTACGGGACGCTGTTGGTGAGAAAAATTAGGATTTTTCAGAAAATTATCGTTTATTGAGCTAAATAAAACTTAAAATACAATTCAAAGTTAAGGAATTATGCACAGTTATTGCAAATTAGGGTTGAATGAGCACTGCAAACAACTGATAGAAACACGTAAATGTTGCGAGAATGACGAAGCGACAGAGTACCACTGCAGAATAATATGTATATAACTGCTATATAAACTAGCACACTGTGCCGAATGACACACACTGCGTCTTACGAAAGTTACTATACACTACCAACCGTAAAACAACAAAAAAACTGTGCTAACTACCCGTATTTTTATATAAGGGTCTATTTGACCAAGAACAGAATAAGTGTAATTATATTTACCACAAGAAAATTATAAATGTAATATTTTTTCAAACATGTGGACGTTGTAAAATACAATGAAAAAATAAAAGTCGTAACATGCTATAGTCTTACACAGCATAATTACAGAACTACATTAGCTTGAAACCCGCTTTGGGTCATATAGACCCAGAACAGTGCATAAGGGTTAAAATAAACACCCTGTATATGTATTTTTAGATAATTAATTTTCTGGGGCATCTTGATAAGTATCCTGAAAAACAAACCAAAAATTAGTAAACAATTTAGTGCATATTATTACATTATACATAAATACATATACACAGAATGTTCCTTGAGGAAGCTGACAAAAGTTTACTATAATGTTCTAAGCCCAATATTAAATAAAGGTATTGAAAGTAATTAGTATCCAATATCATGTGATTTTGATTTTACTTGCAGTATTAACAACTAGTACTGTTCATAAGTGCTTGAAGGATTCAGTAAAGTAGGTACTTAATATGTAAATTTGCAATACCAGTATTAAGTAAAGATTTGTCAAATAATATTCAATATTTTCACTATTTATATCACGAGAGCATAGAAAATAATCGAAAATACTTTAACGAGTTACGATTGTCAAGAAACACCACGAGTCGCGCAGCGACGAGTGGCGTTTTGCGATGATACGTCGAGTAAGGGGGCAAAGTATTTGATTATTTGCGACTGCTCGAGTGGTATACAATTAGATTATACAGGGTTACTGGTAATTCGGTACATTCCTTTGGAGATGTGATGGGACAGGAGCTAAGAAACAAATTTAACTCTAACATACATTATGCAAAACTCAATAGTTTTTGAGATATTTCAATTTTTGTGTTTTTCTAAAAAAAGTAGATCTTAATGTCTTTAAAGTTAATTTTTAAAAAATCTACTTGACATTTTCTGAACTTTTTGACTGGGTTACTTGTCCCACTCTATGGTCATCCGTTTCGAATGGAAAATATCCGGAAACATTTCGATCATGTGAAAATTTTAAATAAAAACTTATTAAAAATAATTTTTAAAAAGCAGCTACGAAAATTACCTATTCGTTTTTCTCGGAAATTATTTTTTTATTTTTGCATAATGTAGGTATGTTAGGTTTAATTTGTTACTTAGCTCCTGTCCCATTACATCTCCAAAGGAATGTATCGAATTACCAGTAACCCTGTATAATGAATAAATAAGAAAACTGAATTTTATGTGCAAGTGACGTTTGTTGATAAACAATGTAAATATGGTTGCTGCGGAAAAAATTGAAAAAATACTCATAGTTGATTCGAGTTTTACATTGTTTAGGACCAGCCGAAACACCAAAGTGATTATACCACGTCGTCAAGGGTATATTCACTTATCAATACGTAGTAACCAAGCAAAACGCTTGATGTTGATTGGTTAATTATATTATGAATTATATAATCAAATACATACAATAATAGAAGTTTTCTTTTTAACTTTTTTATTGTATGTGTAATTCGTATGAGTTTTTTTATTACCTATTAGTAATAATTATCATTACATTGAAATTACAATATAACAAACTTCTATCATCCGGACACACGATTATTCAGACACTTTAGTAATCCAGACAAGTCCGTGATTCGGATACTTTTGTACTTATTTGTCTCCCTAATCCGAACATTCATTAACGTTTTATCAAGTTTGGAGAATTTCCGAACTTTATAGCGTAGGTGAAATAGCGCGTGGTAGATTTTACACGGGAAGGTAAATATATTGACAGGAAACGAAACTCAAATAACTGAAGCAGTGGATAACAATTATATTCAAATATTAAGAAAAATGGAGGGAATCTACAATTATCAAATAAACATATACTATACTACTCAAGAGTAAAGACGGAAGAAGAGCAAATGAAGGAGTGGGAATAATAATTACAGAAGAATTGAACAAAAAGTAACAGCAGAAGAAATATTGGATTTTTACATAAATCTGTAAAGGGTATTAGATTAAAAAAGAGAGGAAAATGAAACAACAATAATAATGGGAGGCTGGAATGCCAGAGTAGGTAGAGATCACAATCGAGGAATGGGTTGCATCGGAATTCACAGAGAAGAAACAATAAATAGTAGTGGGATAAAGATGATTGATTTTTGTCAAAAAATGATTTGATAATAGGAAATACAAAATGGGAACGAAGAACAGAAGATAAATATACGTTTATTGCAGAAGAGAGAACTGCCAAGGGTTTGATCGACTATACAAGGTGAGTCATGAGGAATGTGAGAAACTTCGGGAATGTTCGAGTATTATACAAATTGTGTATATGACTAAAAAACCCAAAAGTTTTAATGCGATTTTTATTCGTTTTCGAATTACGGCGTCTTAAATGTTTGAGTTCAATATAGTAAGCTGGCACATTTTAATTGTCAAATAATAATTTCTAATTGTCAAACAATAACGTGTCATTTGTTAGTAAATGTATTTAAACTTGTTAAACAATGCCCCACACCTTTACGCATGTAGAATATGCCAATATGCTATTTGTTTATAGCTTTTGAAATGGAAGTTCCATAATTTACAAGAGCTATTAGAGGACGTTCCGTTAAATTTAAGACGTGCGATGTATTATCAGCAAGATGGGGCTCCTCCACATTTTACTCGTCAGGTCACGGCTTATTTAAATGAAAATTCCCGAGGACGATGGATAGGACGCGGTGGTCCAATTAGCTGGCCGCCGAGGTCTCCAGACCTTACACCATAAGACTTTTGTTTGTGGGGTTGGTTAAAGAGCGAAGTATACAAATTAAAAGTTGATAGTCGGAATGCATTAATTCTTCGTATGTTAAATGCCACTGCTCACATAAGAAAATGAAAATGTACTTAGAAACCCAACACGTGCTGTTCCCAATCGGGCCAGAAAATGTCTGGAGGTCCACAGAGGGATATTTGAAAATTTATTGTACAGGGTGGCCCATTTTCGATGTTTTTAAATGGGAAGTACCCTTAATATCGGGGATAGGCAAAAACTGATGTCGGAGTTCAGGGCCCTTTTTTGATGCAAGTTCAAGTCCCGAAAACAAAATTCCGCTATCTTTTGTTATTTTTTAGTTATAGCCCAAAATTCATAATTTGGCCATATCGAAAACTTCAAATAACTGTCTTGGTTTTGAAGATATCCAAAAACGGTAAAAACATTCTACAGGCACTTTTTCAAGTAGAATACGATAGTCAATCCAGATATCTTCTAATTTTCATGTTTTAAGAGTTATGACATAAAGTTGGCATTTTTTAAATATAAGTCGTAGTTGGCCATGATACCATTAAATTGCATATTTTTTCTGCTTTCCGAAAATATATAGTTTATAGGGTTTAAATGTAGTAACAATGCCTTTTTTGAACAAAATCGGATTATTTGATGTTGTTAGCAATTAGTGGGCCATGGTTCATGATAGCAATAAACAAAGGCTAATAGAGCGGGTGCATGTGATGTCACCAGGCACACAATAACGCGCCCGATTGAAAATGAACGACAGTTTTGTAAGTTAACAAAATTAAATAATTACTTTAATATTTTGTAGAAAATCTCGCGTTATCTTTAACAGCTTTTAATTATTTTGACAATTGGAGATTTTACAAGTTTCTACGTATAACCTGGCAAAATTTTTAGTTTCTTGTTTTCCAGAGCTTTTCTCTAACTGCTTTCTCTGGGAAATATCACGTTCCCTAATACTCTTTTTAATTCACGATAAAATTTTCAATTACATTCGTATCAACTGACCGTGGGGAAAATTTTAAGTAACTGAAAATTTCAAAATTATGTGGGATAAACCATCCCTCATCTGGTTAAACACATCTTTATTCGGTTTGATATTGTAATATGTAATATTTCCTTTTTGGTAAAATTAGTATACCGATGCATACAAATCTACCCTTTGTTTACCCTACAAGAGTTCAGCTGATGCCTAGTGACGTCACATGCAACCACTCTACTACTTTTTGTTTTGCTATCATGAACCATGGCCTACTAATTGCTAACAACATCATAATATAATCTGATTTTGTTCAAAAAAGGTATTGTTACTGCATTTAACCCCTATAAACTATATATTTTCGGAAAGCAGAGAAAATATGCAATTTAATGGTATCATGGCCAACTACGACTTATATTTAAAAAATACCAACTTTATGTCATAATTCTTAAAACATGAAAATTAGAAGATATCTGAATTGACTATCGTATTCTACTTGAAAAAGTGCCTGTGGAATGTTTTTACCGTTTTTGGATATCTTCAAAACCAAGAGAGTTATTTGAAGTTTTCGATATGGCCAAATTTTGAATTTTGGGCTATAACTAAAAAATAACAAAAGATAGCGAAATTTTGTTTTCGGGAACTGAACCTGCATCAAAAAAGAGCCCTGGACTCCGACATCAGTTTTTGCCTATCTCCGATATTAAGGGTACTTCCCATTTAAAAACATCGAAAATGGGCCACCCTGTACAGGTAGTGTGTTAATTTATTTGATTGAATTCAAACATTTACGACGCTGTAATTCTAAAACGAATAAAAATCAGATTACAACTTTTGGGCTTTTTAGTCTAGTATACACTGAAAACTTATCAGAGAAAATCTAACAAATAGAAACAAGGAAAGAAGCAGAAATAGGATCTAACCATAGACTAGTAGCGGCAAAATTTCTGAAAGCTAAAAAATAGAAGAAAACAACGAATATAGCAGATTGACAATCTATAAAAAAAACAAAGAAAATTTGTAAAAATACAAAGACTGGCAAACAAGAAACTAGAATGGATTCTGGAAGAAAAATGGCCAATCTTTAAAGAAACTTTACACAATGAAGCAAAGGAAATATGTGGAAGAATAATGAAATAAAAGCACTAGTAAAAGAAAAGAAAACCTGGAAAAAACATATCCAAACTAGAACACAGCACGATAGAGAATATTATAACAGAAAGAGAAATAGAGGAAAAAAGCAAAAACTGAAAGGAATTTGGCAAAGAGATAAATGAAACACACATAATAGATAATAGAAAATTCCGGACAAGAATAAAATACTAAGAGGTGACAAAAGAAAAGAAAAAGAGCGATAAAAAATATAATCAGTTAAAAATAGCATTTTTGAGACTTTAGAGATTGAGATTTTATGCAGAAAAGTGTGATGCAACCCTACCTGAAGATTAAATAGACAGAGAATAAATAATACATTTGCAAGAAATAACAAGAGAAGAAATAGAAGAAGCTCTTCAAAAAATCAAAATAGGAAAGACATGTCAAAAAGATGAAATAGCTTCCGAAATGATTAAATGGCTAACAGAAAAAGGAAAAGAATGGTTATGGGCTATATGTAAAGAAGAAGAAATATTGAGAAGCTTATAAGAAATAGAAGTACTTACTACACTTATCAAAACTAAAAGCACATATAAAAGTGCATTCAGACGCAGAAATCTTGCCCGGAAAGTTGTCGGAGAAATTTAAACGAACCAGGAGGCGTGTAGAATTTGAATCGTAAGAAGCGGTAAATTCTACAAACCTCCTGATCGGTTCGTTTAAATTTCTCCGTCAACTTTCCGGACAAAATTTTTGAGTCTGAATGCACCTTTAGACTGTCAGGGGCAAAATACAGATCGTGGAACAAAAAATCAGAATAGTTTAAAATAAATAAAGGAATAAAACAAGGAGGTAGTTTGAGTACTATTTATAATACTTATGGATAAACTGTCTGCGATCTGGTCTTTTGAAACACAATATTTTATATTAACCAGGCCTTCACTCACTTTCTCATTTATAAAATGATATCGCCCATCTATGTGCTAACTTCTATGATTAAACTGACCACTTTTGATTAATTTAATTGCACTTTGATTATCAACATTTAAGTCACTTTCACTTCTGAGTTCACTAGTTCTTCTAACAATGCCTTTAAGTATAACAGTTCTTTTACACAATCCGCTGCAGCAATATACTCGGATTCCGTTGTTGATAAAGCTACGACTGGTTGTTTTCTAGAAGCCCATGAGACTGGTCTATTGGAGAGATAGATTACATAACCAGTTGTACTTTTTCTTGAATCTTTATCAGCGGCATAGTCAGCATCACAATAAGCAACAAGATTGTAATCATCCGAGTTTGTGTTATACTGAATACCTTGATTATTTGTTCCAATTAAGTATTTAAGAATCCGTTTTACATTTGAAACATCCATGTTTGTTGGTTTTTCCATTTTTCTGCTACAGAAACTCACAGCGTATGTGATACCTGGTCTTGTTCTCTTGGCCAAGTACACCAAAGTTCCAACGGCTTCTCTATATAGAAATGTTGCCAAGTTTCATAGTATCTTTATTTCTTCTAATGTCAATTCCCCGAAACGAAGTCACATCTTCATATTTGACTATTTCGAATTCTCTTTGGAGTTCATTTAACAAGTTATCGATGTCACGTTCATTTTCACCAAAGATTATTCCATGATGGAATTTCCATCATCAAAATATATTGCTAAAAATAGAGTTCAAGAACTATTTTTAAAAATGCGCTGTTCAATTTTTAAAGTGTTTAAACCTTTGTCTTTTAGAAATTTTGTAAAATGCTTGTTCCATCGCAAAGGGGCTTGTTTTAAACCATATACCTTTTGTAATCGGCATATTTTGTTTTCATTTTCAAACCCTTTTGGTAATGACATATACAGTTCCTCAAGAAGTTCTCCATATAGGAATGCGGTTTTTATGTCGAATTTTTTAATAAATCTTTAATAGATAAGGTAAACATTGTTCTTAGTGGACTGGTGTTAACTACGGGGCTATAGATGTCATCAAAATTAACTTCGTACTTTTGTTGACAGCCTCTTACTACAAGCCTTGCCTTGTATCTTCCGTCATTTTTCACTTTAAATTTACATTTGCTTGTCAAAATTTTCTTTCCGTTTGCTTCTGTTTCATCAACGTATTTCCATGTACTATTTTTATGTAACGATCCTTTCTCTTCATGTACTTATTGTTTGTTTCCATTTGTATTTATCGTAACCACTCATGGCTTCTTCATAGGTTAGCAGTACATAATCGTCAAATTTTCGAAGTTTTCTTCTGGTTCGTTTTACGCCTTAAGATGAGATCATCTTCGTTGTTTTCTTTATTCTCTCTGTTATCTTGTTAAACGTTGTTAACATTTACTTAATTTTCCTCTTTGTTGTGGTTATCGTCGTCAATCTCTACTATTTTGGTCTTATTTTCATCTGCTTTTCCTTCTAGTTTTATTTTCTCTTCAAATACGACATCTCTTGAAACTACATATGATTTGTTGCTTTTTTTTATCGAATAAACGATAACCATTTTGAGTGTATCCAACAAATATGTATTTCTTACAGCGGGTGTCAAGTTTTGTAAGGTGACCCAGCACCTTCGCATAAGTATTGCAACCAAAAATATGTAGCCTGGATAAATCAGGTCTTCTTTCAGTCCATTTATCTATTGGTGTTACTTCCACTGTTTCAGTTGGACTTCTGTTTAGCAGGTACCTATGTTGCTACTCTTACTCCTTCACCCCAAAATTCTTTGCCTAGTCCAGGGTCGAAAAATTAGAGCCCTTGCCTTTTCCATTAGGGTCCTATTTAACCGCTCTGCCTTTCCATTAAGCTGTGGAGTATGTGGCACAGTGTAATCCATTACTATACCTTTTTTCGAACACCATGTTTTTATTTCTTCGTTAGCGAATTCCTTGCCGTTGTCACATCTTATTTTCGAAACTGCCATGTTTTTAAATGCTTCCACATATTTTTTAAGATATTCGTTTACTTCAGATTTCTTTTTTAATTAGTACACAACACAGTACTGGGTGTAATCGTCTGAAATCGTTAGGAAATATCGTTTCCCATCCCATGTAAGTGGTTCGATAGGTCCACACAAATCAGTATTTAAAATTCTATGTTTCCTTTTCCTTTGATTTCCATCGATTCGCCCTTTTTTGCCACTTCAGTTTTGACGTCATTAATGAAGCTAAGCAATTCTTCGTTGTTTGACATGTGCGCTGTTGAGCCTGAATCGATAACAAAGCTAGAAGTATTCAGATTTTTATTTTCTGTTAAAAATGCCACTTTACTTTCTTCCCGATCTGATTGCTTGTTTTATTTGCGTAAATAACAATCCTTTTCCTGGTGATTTGTTTTCTTGCAAATTTTACATGATTTTATTTTGTGTTTTTCCCTTTCTTGATGGCAATTTCTCGCATAATTCCCGAATTTTCCACACACGAAGCGCTTTCCTTTAAAGTTACTATGTTTTCCTTTCTTCTGGCGATTTTCTTCTGCCTTAAATGCAACTGCCTCTTCAGTTGCATTCGTAGTTCCTCTGCTATAAGCCGTGAAGTTAAATTTGTTAAATGTCTTTCCGTTTTAGGTGTTGACTCCAAGCAGTCCGAAAATAGTTAAATCGTTCTGGTAGTAGGGTTACCTAGTATTTATGATATATCCATTTCATCATCGATCGGTTGCTTTAGGGATGTCAAACGATGTGCTAAACTTTCAATTTTACTGATATGTACCGACATGTATCTAGTTGTTCCTATATTATAGATACCACCATGAGAACCTAATGCATTACTTATTAAGGGCAATATTAATTTATTTTCAAAATTATTAATAATATTTTCCATTTTTGAATTATATTTTGGGTATCTACATAAGATGTGGGTAGTCATTTTCTATATGTTAAAATAGTACTAAAACTACTTCCTAATTCCAAAAAGTGTTTTAAAATTGTTGGTCCTGTGGGGAACTCTTAAAAACAGCCAATAAATCTACTGGAAACTGCACCCTAATAAGGCATCTGATCTGATTGACTTTTTCATAGTCAAAAATATATCACCTAATTATATTCAGATAGACGAATGTCACCACTTACTCGTATGTTCTGATCATTCAATAAGAACATTAACGCTGAGTGCAAATACAATCCAGGAAGAAAATAATCCTGTATTGGTTAACAAATATACTGATTGGACAATTAGTTGATGAGAAAATAAAACTAGACGTACCTCTTAGAAAAGAGGAAGATTTGGCAGTCGAGGTGAAGAAATTCATCAAAGACATGTAAATAGCTGCTTGGGAATGCACGCCAGATGTCAAAAGACGGCTGAAAGGCTGTGGCTATCCGGAAGGTATTAGGAAATTAGTAATAGAAAAAAGGAAAGCAAAAAGGTAGTAGTTCCAAACCAGAGCCCGTCAAGACAAAACTATATTGAATAATCCCATGCAACAACTTTCTTTCTTTCTTTTCTTTTTACCCTCTTATATCTTTACAGAGTCGAGGGGGCTGAAAACGCCGAGCCCCAGAGTGGTCACTCAATCAAGTTCTGACCAAGCAGGTCTTTGCTTAACTTTCAATATTGCAGAACTACGTGCGCTCTCACTCTGCCGTACTGCCGGCCCATGCAACAACTAAAAAGAGAAATTAAGGAATTGAAAGAAGAAGCTATTACTTCCTACTTGACAAACCTGAATAACGATAGTAGTATGGATTATTTCCTACGGAAATCAACAAAAAAAAAACTAAAAAGACCCATTATGCAGATACTACCGATTAAAAAGAAGATGGACACTGGGCCAGAAGTAGTGAGCAAAAAGCGGAATGTTTTGCTGTTCACCTGGAGAGCATCTTTCAGCACTACAATCTACAAGAAGAAGAGGTACTAGAAAAAATTATCCGACAGGATGAAGAAAATCTTACATTGATATCTCCAGCCGAAGTTATGAAAACACATAACTATAATATAAATCTAAACAAGGCTCCTGGATTCGACTTGATAACAGGAGAAATTCTAAAGGAGCGCCCAAGGAAAGCGCTTATTAAGCTGACTAATCTCATCAATGCCGCGTTCAGGCTTAGGTATGTACCCAAATTATGGCAGAAATAGTCATGGTTCCAAAACTGCATGAGCCGCCACATGTAACCCCCTTTTATAGACATCATTATTACCTGTTATATCCAAACTCTTTGAGAAGTTGCTCCTCAAAAGAATGCAACCAATCATAGAGAGAAAAAAACCCTATCCCAGATCACCAGTTTGGATTTAGATATAAACGTTCGACAATTGGAATCGCTCATGTTATAGAAAAAGGACTAGAAGAAAAAAACGTTTGCTGTGCAGTATTTTTAGAGATGGCATAGGCACTTGATGTTGAAGTTTAGCAAGAAGGCCTGCATTATAAATTAAATTTTATCATTCCCAAACAATACACAGATATTTTAGAATCCTATCTATCAGATATTTTAGGATCAAACAGGATGATGCCTACTCTAACCTTAAAGGAATTAAAGCTGGAGTACCACAAGATAGTGTTTTGGGTTCGGTCTAGCTTCTTTACACATGTTATCTTCCAGAGTCAGAAAATAATACCTACTATAGCTAGGTACCTTTGCTGGTGACACTAAGTAATGCAGAAACAGTCAACAAACTTCAAAACGCTATTTATAAATTCCAAAACTGGACCAATAAATGGAAAATTAAATTAAATGGAGGAAAATCAGTTCATATTGATTTCACTGCTAGACAGATTAAACGTGTACCAATAAAATTAAAAGGACAAATAATCCCATATCCCAATACGGTAAAATATCTTGGTCTCACTTTGGATACGAAGTTCGCTGGAAAGCCCACGTATAGAAAAAACTAGAGGGAATAGGTATCAGATATAAAAAAAAATGTAGCTACTGGATGCTGGGAAGAAACTCAGTCTTGTCAGTGCATAATAAGCTTCTTCTGTACATGCAAATATTAAAAAAGTGTATACGGGATACAACTTTGAAGTTGCAGTTGCACCAGAAAGTCAAATATTAAAATTATTCAAACCTTCCACAATAAACTACTAAGGAACATTGTAGATACACCCTGGCACATCAGAAATGAAGATCTCCATAGAGATCTTGGAGTGGAGTATGTTGAGAAAGAAACCCAAAAATTTGCAAGAAGACACGAAGAAAGACTTCTACAATACGAAAATATCGAGGCCATTCAGCTACTCGATAACTCCAACCAAATAAGAAGATTTAGGAATTAAACCACGAGTTACTGTAGTAATTTAGTTAGTGTAAAAGGAGAGCAAGGTTTGTGTAGTGCTCAAGAAAAAAGTGTCTTAATTGTTAGAATAAGCTAATAGGACATCGATGGGTGACTCTTAGATATTAAGTTGTTAAGGGGTTAGAAATAGATACTAGAAAATAGAATCTACCACAAACCAGATTGATCATATCTTGATTGATGCAAGACATGCTACCAGCCTATTGGACGTGCGAAGAAAAAGAGGAGCGGATTGTACCTGTAATCATTTCCTAGTTTATGGCAAAACACGATACAGAATCTCGTAAGACGTTTGAACACAAAGGAGAAAAGAAACATAAGTGGGAGGTTTAAATATTAGAGACAGAAGAATACTTATCCCAGTACCACGAAAATATTAGGACTAAACTACGCGAAAAGAACGAAACATCACTGGAAGGAGTAGACAACAAATAATCATGGAAGCCGCAGAAACCACAATAGAAAAACAAAGAATTATATGCACTGGTTTGATGAAGAATGTAAAGAAGCAACTAAAAGAAGAGCAAACCAGGTCTAAAATGCTGAAGGGAATAGAAGAGAAAAGACAGCAAACTGTGCAGAAAAAAGAAACGGCGGTATTTACAGAAAAAGATAGAACTAATAGAAAAATACCATAAAGACAAGCAAACTCGAAGTATGTACAAGACAGTCAATGAGTCAATGAGATTAGAAAAGGTTTTTAACCTAGAAGTAAGCATGTCTGGATAGAAATGGAAAACTGATTTTCAAGAAGGATAAGATTTAAGGCTTCTTAGGACAGACGCGGCGAACAGTGAACCTAGAGCACAAAATTGCTGAACTATTGATCACGATAACAAGAATAGGAATTAATTTAGAAAATTTCTCTTTGCCTTAGTATATTGGTAATTACAATAGAATTAGTCCTTCGAGAGGTTTTTTTTCCTATACTTATTTGATAACCGTAAATTTAGATTAATTATATTTTAATGCCGTGTTGATATATCAAAATCACGCCAACAAATTGAAAATTTCGTCTCGTAGTAGACATTTGATTGCAATTTGGAATAAATTGGTGATGAGAGACTTTTATTAAATAATTATTTACAATTAGAATCTTGATCAAAACATAATCCAAAGTCGTAGATTCTGTATTTCACATCGAGGAGATATTCGACATTCAGGCAACCCAAATGACACACACTAAGCCGACTACCTTTGTATTTAGAAGTACTTATAAATACAATGCCGACTACCTAAGGATTACAAGTGATTGACAGGTTGTTTGCTTTACCTGATATACAACTTACAGGAATTAGTTTCTCCACGACCATTTGTGAATGTAATAATTCCGAAATCATTTTTAATAATAGAAAGTAAAAATTCTCACTCTTGAGATAGAATATTTATTCTGAAACACTTGCTTTTTATGTGTTTTGCAAGTATTTTCATTCTATAACAAGTGATAGAATGAATATTCCATAATTATGCTCAACGAAATACATAGATTGCCATGGATTTCAAAACTGTCAGTGTCAGATGTAAATATAAATATTAATACAATATAATATAATTGTTTCAATAAATAACTTGATTTGTTCAGATTTAATTGTTTTTGATTCATACTTTCCGGTCGTGGAGAAAATACAGTCTGTTACTCGGTTAGAATGAAAATTCGATCTACTCGTGATTCCTCACGCTCGCTAACGCTCGCGTTCGGAATCTTCCACTCGTATCGAATTTTCATTCTAACCTTGTTACAGAATATACTATTATGTAAAAACAAATTGAGTAACAGTTCGGTATAGCCGACATGACAAAATGAATTATTTTCTGTAATAGTGAATCGAAAACTTTTATTTTATTTTTAACCAACATTGCAATATATTTGTTGACGGGACACTCCTTATTTTATTAGTAGAAATCGGCTACCTGTATAGAAATTTGAAATTTACGGAAATTGTCGGCCGAAACAGAATTAGCCTTTTTATTATTTTGCGAATGACTCATGTTTTCAAAATTGCAAGAAAGTTTATTGTCTTAGTGAAATTACCAATAAAAATCAATAAATTAATTATTTTTAAATAATTACTACAGCTTTTATTTCTAAATTCATTAAAACAATAATTAAATTAAAGATTTACCTGTAGTTTGTTTTAACTTTTTAGAGCTGATTCTAGAAAATACATAAATAATGGTACGTTCTAAAGGTAGTAGTGAAAAAACGAATTTACTGGTTTTATAATAATATCAAAACAATACCAGAAAACCAAGTTAAAATTGTAATGTATACATTGCCTAAATTACATATATTAATAATCATACTCGTAATTAAAGCATCATAATAAATAATAATATAATACAATAATAATATAACAAATAACATATACAGATATCGCTAAACAGTGTTGACATTTTAATTAGTTTTATATATATCACGTATACTTTGTTGACGACATCTTCGTGGGTCAACTAATTCTGGAAGCAGAGAGTGCAAGTAAAATTCGGACAATTGTTTTTCCATATTTTCCTTCCAGAAATTGCTATCCCTGAAATAAAATAGTTATTTTCGTATCAAGTGTCGAAAGTAGCAAATATCAAGCGAGTGTTTATAAATAGATATACGAGTGCGGAGCGAAGCGGAGCACGAGTAGAAATATTTATAAACACGAGCGGAGATATTTGCCTTTCGAACGAGTTACGAACACTATTTTTCCCACGACCAAAAATGTACATGTCAAAAAGTAACACTGACAGTTCAGGTAAAACGACCGTCATTTTTTGTTTTGAAGCGGCCGCAGCTTCCTATTATTGCGCAAACTGTGCGATATATCCCTATACGTGTTCATATCGCACGGGTTGTTCAGTTGTTTTGCGAAAGTCAATCGCACGGGTGATATTGTCAACTTTCGCGCCTAGTTTGTTGTGCGTTAGGAGCGACTTTCTTATATGGTCGTGGGAAAAATATATTATAACCTACTAGGCAAATTTTTTAAAATTTCACAACTACTCCAATACATTTTCAGGTAACTATATGCTGTATGTAATTATACATATACTATGTACCTTTTAATCTCTTCGACATGTAGCCCGCCTTTAGTATAAATTAAAAAGTAACAGAGATTCCGTTCCGAAATATGCAGCAACCCTTGAACTTGATAATAATAATTATGATTATGTTTTAAACTGATCGTGCCCATTTCCTCATTGTGTATGCAATAATCATTTTTTTTTAAATTACTGCTTCAAGTGGAGAAAGGTCCCCGCTTTTTTCCGAACTTTTAATTTCAATTAAAGCATCATTGTCAATTAAACCATCGGGGGAACAACCTAAAAATGCATGAATTTTATCAATTATCAGACCGCTCTTTCTTACCTGCTTTGAATATTGTTTCTCAAACAACGAAATTGCTGTATCTTCGCTTTGTAGACCGAAATTTGTAGCAGTATTTCCTTTGAATGTGCTATACAATAAATTTTCTACAGTTTTAGCAGTCGATGTGCTTTTTCTAAGCTTACATATTCTGCCGAAATTCGAAGCAGTAAGGCGTTTTTTCCTCTCGGTTTTCCAAAAATCGCTATTTGATTGCAAAATTGTTTCATTAAAAATTTGTTCTCTGTTGCAGTTACTGAGATTTTTTAAGAATTCTTTGGAATTTGTTTCGTAAGTTTCAGAATCCATGTCTTCTACTTTATTTTCTACTTCTAACCCGTAGTTTTCATCAACTGTAGCAAAAGTTCGCTTTTTAAAAGATTTCCCTAAAATAAATAATTATTTGAGTTTTTTTTAACTGTACATTATTTATTAGTCATATAATCTATTATAGGTACTTACGTTTGCAGCTGTTCAACTTTGCACTATATTGTTTTTGACGTGCCGTGAACAATCTTTTAGTAAAATATCCAGGACCTTCGCTAAATAACAGCAAATTAAATGTAATATCTTGTAGCTAATGATTATAGCAGTCAGAGAACTTTACTATTGCAGAATCAAAACAACGAAAAATTTATAACACGGAAAACATGCTAAATCGTAAATTGTAAAATGTCAAGTTATTCTTACCGTTTTGTGAGAATCTTCATTATAACTTTCTTACTTTTTCTTGGTTTGGATAAACGCATCTTCGCTTTAACCATTGTAGATGGTAAAAAAAACACAGAGCACAGAGCACAAAACTAAAATCGATCACGAAAATCAAATCGCCAAGAAGTTACTATTTGTAGTAGTTACTAGGTAATGAAAGAAACTACGACAAGTTCCCGTTTATATAAGCTTTTCAGTAATGGGTTTTAAATTAGAAAAATCGCCGACATGTTAATTGGTTTTACCGTTTTACCAAAGAGCAATATGTATTGTCCATTTTCCACTTCGCGAAATTTAGAAATCGCCTTGTATCGTTTATAGTTGCTTAGTCATAACCCTGGTCAACTTCGCATACCTACCTGCACAAAGGGCGAAATTCCATGGGCGCCGGCAGGGGGGTGCAAGGGGGTGCACTTGCACCCCCCTGGCTTGGAAGAAAATAAACAATTTAATTAATTAAATAAGAAGTTGTTTATTGTTATTTGTTTGATATACATAACTTATGTAAATAAATGGTTATGTATTTTATACACTTTAGTGTAAACTTCGGGAAAAGTCGTATGAATAATTATAAGGCTGAATAGATATAAATTATATCATACTCGTATAACGTATAGATGCACCCCCCTGCAAATAATCCTGCCGGCGCCCATGCGAAATTCCGTAGCTGATATTAAATACAGATAAGGATCATTAGTGTAGCAGTGTCATTAACTTTGTCGTCGCTAGAAATTGCATAGCAGGAATAAAATAATTTTTATTATTGATAAGTAGAGGCACCTAAAATAATTTAATAAAACTAAGTTAAAAATAAGATGAAATTTTACATCAGGTTCATACCGTAGGTAAATAATAATTCAGAACTTGTCTGTTTAGTTATAAAACCGCTTTCTTTGTGTACGTACATACAAAAATGACTCAAGGGATAAGTAGGCTTAAAGAAGATTACTGTCATTAGCATTCTCCACGTTGAGAGTAGGTTTCAAACTGCTGTATGGTAAGTTGCATATATATTTATTTTGCAGGGGCAAAGTAGATTTTTCCTAGCTGTCCTAAGAAGCCTTAATGGTGATGAACAACCCTGACGTTCCGAAGAGAATGAAGATGATGGAAATGAAGAACAGCAACAGCAATAGCAATATGACGATGAAGAAGAAGACATAGAAGATCCTACACTGGCAGAAGTATTATACAGAAAGCCATTAAACGCCTACGAAACAACCAAGCACCAGGAACGGATAACATACCAACCGAATTACTTAAAACTGGAGGAGAAGAGTTGACAAAAGCAATACACAAACGGATGATTAAGGTTTGGAGAACTGAACAACTACCATATGAATGGAACTTGGGTTGTGAGGCATGGGGATATATTATCCCCTGTTTTATTTAATCTAGTACTCGAGACTACTATTAGAAAATTACATCTGAATGGAGGTACACTATACAGGGTGAGTCATAATGGGCGAAACAAAATTTACCAGTATGTAGGAGAGACTTTTTTACGTAAAAAAGTTCCTATAAACCTATGTCCTAATCCGCACAGTTGAAGAACTACAAGAAGTCAAAGTTTTTCTTTTTTAAAATTAAATTCAAAAGGTAATATGTAATATCAAGTAGTTTGCGGTCGTTCATTGCTTTGCTAACAGTTGGAGAATCGTCAAAGGATGTGGATTTAACATGATGGCGCGCCATGTCATTATGGAAGACAAGTCATCAGGTTGTTGAATACTCACTACCTACCCTGACAGATGGATCGGACGTGGGGGCCCTGTTGCCTGGCCTGCCAGGAGTCCCGATTTAAATCCTCTAGATTTTTGCCTTTGGGGACATATGAAACAGTTATTACACAACACTGAAATTGACACACGTGAACAACTGCGTCAGAGGATTTTTAACGCTACCAATGAAATTCGCAGCAATGGTCAAGTAGCTAGAGTGTACGATTCCCTTATTCGTAGGGATCGTGCTTGTATTAGAGCTCAAGGGGCACAGTTTGAACAGTTTTTGTAATACTGTGATTTAATTAAATATTTTTTGTACAGTTTATCCAATTTTTTAACAGTTATCACAGTTGCCGTTATTATTAAATATTTATATTTATTACAAAACTTTGACTTCTTGTAGCTTCACAACTATGTAGTTTAGGACAAAGGTTTATAGAAACTTTTTTACTTAAAAACGTCTCTCCTATATACTGGTAAAATTTGTTCCGCCCATTATGACTCACCCTGTATAACAGAAGTTCACAACTTTTTTGCCTATGACTAAGATTAAAATAGCAACATTGGATGGGGTATTGCTTTCTCTACAAAAAAACATATTTGCACTTTTGGTCTAAAATCTTTAGGGAAGCAAATATTTACAAATTAAAAATTTACCATTGATTCCTATGGTGCGTGAGGCAATGCACCACGTGTATGTGCCCATAAAAAATCTATAAAAGTTTTTCACAGTGGCCTATACTTTGTCTTGACATTCTAATATTGAAGGTTTCCAACGTTCTCTTCTACACCAAGTGGTTTCTTGGTGGAATTAGATATGGTAGCAATTTCAAATGTACGGCCACCCTCAAATCTACAATAAAAAAATAAATAGGTTGTAATGTGTTAGGTACTTAGCATAAATAGTCTTTACAATATTGAGACTTGGAATTTTTAAATAACTAATTAGATATTCAACATCTTCAAGTAATGGCACAGCAACAACAACAAAATACGTCTCTTTCTGCTCATCTGGGCAATATCGTCAACCTGGGGATTAGTTAAATGGCCACACGAAAATTAATTTCACATAACTTTTAGGAGTCACTTAATAAGTAGTGTAGTGCATGTAACAAACCTGTTATAGTTTTAAAAGACGTATTTTATTACGATAGTAACTAAATAAGATCTGGTGTTTTTGTCCAAAGTTTTGTTTTCGTTATACAGGGTAATCTTAAAATAGTTGGTCAAAATCAGGGATTGGATTATTGGGCTAGTCATAAGGTCATAACGATGAAAAGAGTTCCTGTAAATGCATTAATTATGCGTAATAATCCAACCGAATATTTAGACTTTTACAAGCTTTCCTTCAAAGTTTTTATACTGGCAGTTGCATTTTAAAAATATACAGGGTGGTTCTGAAATAACTGATTAAAATCAGTGGGGTTTCTCTGTACAAACTTTTTTTATTTTGTTTTAATTTATTATTAAATATTCCATAACAATTATTTAGTGTAATAGTATGTTTAGAAAAAAGCCTAACCACCTTCCAAGTGCTCTTTTCCTGTAAAACCCACAATTAAAATAGAAAGAGTAATATAAAATTTTGTATGTACTTTACTTACACTGTGTTTTGAAACAGGAAATACGGCCGGTATATACAAAAAGACGAAATTGGAGTCTGAGAAAATATATTATAAAAAATTATATTCCAAGTTTGGATCTTTATAACGAATGGAAAAGACATAGAAAAGAGACATTACCTGCAAATTTTAAAACAACCAGAAACACTGTTGACGTAGCAGTATGCAGATTTAACCTTACCTACTTTTATTTCTAAATATACATATCATTCAGCTTTGCAGGCCCAATGCTTATTTAACTACCGCGTTCCATTCGTTTTGTCCGTTGCTCTGTTCCGCCAGTTGTTAATGCCCAGTCTTTGTGTATTTCATTCTCCCATCTCTCCTTCGGTCTTTCTCATCTTTTCTTTCCACCCATGCTACTTTCCATTCTTCTTTTCGGAATCCTCTCCTTGTCCATTCTTGAAACATGCCCAAGCCATCTCAACCTTTGTGCTTTCACTACAGCTACTATATCTGGTTCTTTTGTATAGCTCTTTCAACCCCTGGTTTTCTCACTGGTCGTTGACTTTTTTCTTCCAAATATTTTTCTTAACACTTTTCGCCTCCACACCTCTAACCTTTTCTGCTCTACCACTCCTATAGTCCACGCTTCATTAGCATAAATTGTCACAGGTCTTATACACCCACACTTTCAAACCTTTCAATATTATTTTACTTTTTAATAACTTATTCAGTGCCCAGGTACCAGGTAAAGAGATTTCCTGCCATTATTCTTTCCTATATGATTGTTTTTTTTTTGAAAATTTTGTTGCTAAATATGTGAATTTCTCGACTTCTTCAAAAGTATAATGTTTTTCCATTGTCGGTTGTTATACATTGCACTCTTCCTTACTTGGTTTTATTTTTATTTATTTGAAGTCCTAGTGTTTCTGCCGATTCCTCTAGCCTTATCATTACTTCCTTCACTTCTTCAATACTCCTTGCCACTATAGTGGTGTCGTCAGCAAAGATTAAACATTGGTAGCGTTTACGACGGAGCAAACCCAACCTATTGATATTTCCATCTCTTACAACTTTTTCTAAAACAATGCCAAACAGGTAGGAAAATAAAAGGTTTCCTTTTGTAACTTCAAATTTTTGACTTAACCTGCTCTTAATTCTTACTCTATTATCTGTTTAAGGTAAAGTCATTTTCATTCTTAGTTTTTGGCTTATTCTTCATTCCGGTAGAATTTGGTACATCAGCTTTCTTTTTACTTTATCATATGCCTTAAAATCTATGAATATTACTATAGCTTTTTACCATATTCGTGGCTTTCCGCTTGTAATTCTCGTAACGTAAAAACTTGGTCAACTACCGATCTTCCTTTTCTGAAGCCGCGTTGGTATTCGCCTACCTACTTGCTGCTCTATTGTTGCTTTTATATTATATTATATTATATTTTTTATACTTGCTGCTAGAATTTTATATACAACATCCTCTGTAATTATTGTATTCTGCTCTGTCATCTTTTTTGTATAATTGATGTAATATTACTTCCTTCCAGTCGCGAGGTATTATTTCCTGTATTCATATATTTTTCTATAACTTGTATTGCATTAAATATTTTAAAATATCTGCTGTTATTTACTCGCTACCCGAAGATTTATTATTTTTCAGCAGTTCAATTATTTTCCTTATTTCTGTCAGTGTTGGAGCTTTGTTTTCTTCTTCTCTTCTTTGTGGTTCCATTCTTAGTATCATCGGTTCTTCCAGATCTTCCTCATATTTTCTTCATTTCCATTTAGCAATTCGTCAAAGTACCCCTTCCTTAATTGTAGAACATCTTCTTCATCTGCTATTACTTCGCCTTCTTTTGTTTTATAGCTGGTGGCCTTATTTCTCCTTTTTTGCGCCCTTAGTAAAGATTTATTTGATCTTGTAATTTTCTTTTCATGAAACTTCCTTTGTAGTTAGTGAGGATTGACGCCCCTCAGTGTGTAAATCCAGTCGAGAAAGCCAATGTAGACAATATCCTCGGAAGAAGACAACACACAGCTAACCAAAGAAGCAGAAGAAAATAGAAAATTTTAGTTATTTGATACTAGTGATAGTGAAACTGAAACCAAAAATGTGAAATTAGTTCAAGTTTCAAAAGTATTTACATCGGATATGGTTTCGTACAGCAACACTTGCCTGAACAACGAAACAAAGAGAAAAAATATTGAAATAGGTTCTTGTAACCCTACGGGTTTCTCAGCTACATTAGGAACCCAAAGTGCAACGTAAATGGTTGTATTATATCTGCTTCAGCTCCAAGTTGCTTATTAGTTTCTAACCATGTTGTTTTTACAGATAGAACCGATCAACATTCTAAAGCGGCTTCGTGTAAAGATCAATGGGAAGGATTTATAAAAAAAATAATAAAAGATCGTGAGAACACTTTAATTCATTTTAATCAGTATTACGTATGACTCATGGAGAGAAAATAAAACTATCGATTGTGCACTTGCTCAACAGGAAGGACAAGAAGTGAATAAATAGAGATACATTTTAAAAAGGGCTTTAGATGTAATAGTACATTGACAATGTGTAATCTACATTTAAGAGGTCATCGTGAAAGTTTAAAATCCAATTCTCGTCAGAAGGGCAATTTTTTGAATATTATAGAATTATTAGCATAACACAACCTCGTAATGAGAATTCGTTTGACAGAAAAATCCAAAAATCTGACAAATATTTAAATCGCAAATTCAGAACGAATTAATTACAGTTGTAGCTGGGAAAATAAAATTAAACATTTTTAAAAGAACTTCTTCTCAATTATCCTGGATACAACTCAAGATATATCGAAAATTGGCCAATTGAGCCTCATTGTTTGATACATAACCATAATTAATAACTACAATGGGAAAGAACAGATAAAAATCAATGAATATTTCTTTGGATTTTGGGAAGTTACTGGAGGTTTGGAAAAAAATTTAAATGAAATATCAGAGATGGGAATCCAAAAAGTGCAAGGAGCAGACCTACGATGGATCTGCGAATATGAGTGTTGCATACATAGCGTATTTCCAAAACTGTGGAGTATGTGCACTGCGCGGCCCATAATTTAAATTTGATACTTAATGATGCTTGCATGAATGTTAATCACCAACCCGGCTCATTTTGCCTCTCTCTCTCTAAACCTTCAAACATTTTTCGTAGTCCTCTACCTGTTCTTGCTATGATTATGATGTCGTCAGCATAAGCGATTATTTGGGCTTGTTTGTATGCGATTGTTCCATTGTAATTTATTCTTCGCATTATACTTTCTAAAACGATGTTAAATAACGTCGCCGATAGCGAGTCTCCTTCTCTCCTTCACGTAATCCATTATTAATTCTAAAATACTCTGATATGCCATTCGATGTATTAACTAACTGTATTCGTATTTGTTAATGTCACATTTATAAGCCTGATCAGGTTTGTTGGTACCTACTTTGAATTGTTCCAAGCCTTCTATGAGTTCTTTCCTATCTACTTGGTCTAAGGCTTGCTTGAAATCAATGAACAACATTTCTATCGGTATATCATACTCATGGCATTTTTCCATAGTCTGTGTCACAATAAATAAGGCATCTGTAGTTGATCTCTCTGGGCGAAAACTCTGTTGATAACCAACTAATAGTTTTTCAACATATCTTACTAACTTTGATTGGATCAAAACTGATAATATTTTGTATGTGTTTAATAAGTAGATTACTCTACAGTTAGCACAGTTACGCAGGTCGCCTTTTTATGAATTGGTATAATTATTGCTTTACTTCATTCTTGACCGTCCCAGTTGGTGTGACCTCTGCAGAACAACGATCGTTTTCCAAACTTGAGTTGATAAAAAGCTATTTACGCAATACTCTGTCAGAACAATTTTTGGATTTGATTTTGGTAGGTACTATTATTATAGTAAATTCACGACCTTAAAAACTTCAGACAATCTGTTTAAGGTCGTGCATTTACTATAATTTTGTACCATACGTTAAATTCCACAACATACTATTATTACAAATGACTTTGTCATACAAAATATGCACCGATAGCGGCGCTTTCTATAAATTCCAACCTTCAAGATGTAACAAAACGTAATATTAGCAGGTTAGTTCATATAGTTATTAATTTATTTATTTGTATGAAGGCCACAGTTATTTTTGCGGGGGGGCTGAAGTTTTCTGTTACGCCACTGATCTATACTACTTCCTTGGCTTACGATAGTTATGCACTAAAAAATTGGAAAATATGCATGCAAATATGCACTAAAAATCTTCAAAATATGCCCTTAAATATGTATTTATTTTTGTACGTATTTCATACTTAAATCTTCTTAACTATCTAGTTATGTATATGTTTAAAAAACATTACCCTTATTAAAACGTACCTATATTGTACTATCAATTAAGCCTTTGTTTTATAGTGCTTCACTAATACTTTTTAACTGTCCGTAACCTGTGTTTTTTGCCAATACATTGGTGAGTTTCTTAATAGATTCTTTCTTTTTGAGTTTTTTTTAATGCTCCTCGACATCCCCCACTACAACAATACTATCTTCGAGTGGCATTCCCTTGGTTTCAAGTTTCTTCACTGCAGTTGAAATACATGTCAGATTGGTTCGAATAAAAAGTAAATCCACACGAATGTCCTTATTTTTTAAGATACTCTGAGCTTCTTTGATACTTTGTGCACCTTCAGGATCGAATTTATTCACAACTATCTTTAGAATTTCAAAATTATCGGCATAATATGTTGCAGCATCGATCCAAGACCCCCATCTGGTAACTAGGTATAGGTAAAGGAGGAAGTGGCATATCGCCAGCAATTTCTCGAAATGTTTCCAAACGACTTGGTGCTTTAAGAAAAACTTTTTTCATAGTCGGTATTAATAAATTCACATTTGGATAAATTGCGCGCACTAACTCGGCTACTCGATGTAGTCCATGCG
This sequence comes from Melanotus villosus, assembly GCA_963082815.1. Classification (NCBI taxonomy): domain Eukaryota; kingdom Metazoa; phylum Arthropoda; class Insecta; order Coleoptera; family Elateridae; genus Melanotus; species Melanotus villosus. The sequence goes on from OY720427.1 coordinate 21,037,205, forward strand.
CTACCCATGAAATACGTATTATTTTTGGATACAGTACTTTAAGCCCCGTCATTGTTTTACACATATAACATACCACTAACACTCGTTCATAAAAAATGCCCGATGGCCACAGAAAACTTAAAGAGTCGTCAAAAAGTGTCGCAATTGTTGAATGATTGACCTTATTCAACACTTTTATAGACATCAAATACGACTTATCAATTACCGGATTACAATACAAAGGGTGACTCACTAACCACTGAATCTAAGGGTCTTTGTTAATATATCAACCTGAAAGTTAAGAAAGGATAAAGAATGACTTTGTGGGAAGTTTTAAAAACTACAAAATTCCATTTCTATGTGTGAATTTGTTTAGACAAAAATCTACAGTTAGAAGGACAAATATTAGGTGAAATCGCTAAAATATGCATTTATTATAAAATTGGCTTTAATATGCATTTATTCCTTAAGAAACAGAAAATATGTTGCATATGTAAATACATAACTATCCTAAGCCTACTGATCACTTGAATACTCGATATAGTATCGTTAAAAGGTCGAGTCACGAGACCACAATATAAGTTCGAGCAATACGATTCAAGTACTCGAGTGATTTCAATAATTGAACGACAGACTACTTTTCACATGAGTTGTCTTTTCACTTTAAAATGGGATATAATTCATAACTAGTACAATTTTAAATGTAACGGACAAATCAAATGATAAGTGAATTTGTTTATATTTAACTCACTAGAGTTAGACAGTTGTAATTAAAGTAATGTAATTAAAGTTTAATCTTAACAAGGAAATTGCTTTTCTTAGTACCATCGCTAGATCAAACATCTTTTAACATCTACATGGTAATTTCAGAAGGATGGAATTGCAAAATAAAATTAATGAGGTAAACGACATAACTGAAGGTAGTTCAATCTTAATTATATAATTATATAATATAAACAATTTCATCAGAATAGATCACGTCCAGTCCTCACCAAATAAAACTCTTATGAATATGAATACTGATTTAACCATGTGATAGAATGTTTATAACTTTGTAAAGAGGAAGTATTATTATTATGTATTGGTTCAAAAGATATACCTAAGTACATGCTTTATACCAAGGGTTTGTACATACAGTACAGTGTGTCCTAAATTCGACGTGCATGTATGGGTAACTTTGTTATTTGTACAGTTACGGCAAAACCGATTGCACGTTATTTGGCCAACTTTTTGAGACTAATTCTATGGTGGAACGGAATATACAGGGTGTCTCAGACATGACTCCCCAGGCCTATAACTTTGTTATCTTTAACAATAACTATAATAAACTATATATATTCGTAAATGGGAGCAAATTCTCTATAAGATGGGGAAAGAAAATGTTAGAAAATCTGAACTCATATTATGGCAGCGATATTCAACTTTTTTTTTCAAATTGCACACTATGCTTTTTTTCGGTCATTCTGATAGTACTCTTTATTCTCTTTATAACCATCTAAACCAATATTGGTCTTACATAAGAAAATTCTCGAAAAAAATACGATTGAAAGTTGAAGTCTAGGTTTTCCATGGAAACAACTGATTGTTGTAATTTGTACTCATCGGCGATGAAAACAATAGCGTATAGCTGTAAAACAATTGCAATTTACGTTGTAAAGAATGACAGGTGTTCTTTCTGTATTTGTATGTTCTTGTTTAAAATCATAGGAGTATTAGAAATGAATTACACTAATTCTGAAAAGCTTGATATGATCCTTATTTATGGTTTATGCGAGAGGAATGCAAGAAGAGTAGCAAGGTTGTATGCAGAAAGGTATCCGCTATTGTTTTTATCGCCGACGAGTACAAATTACAACCATCAGTTGCTTCCATGGCAAACCTAGACTTCAACTTTCAATCGTATTTTGTTCAAGAATTTTCTTATGTAAGACCAATATTGGTTTACATGGTTATAAAGAGAATAAAAAGTACTATCAGAATGACCGAAAAAAGCATAGTGTGCAATTTGAAAAAAAAAGTTGAATATCGCTGCCATAATATGAGTACAGATTTTCTAACATTTTCTTCCCCCATCTTATAGAGAATTTGCTCCCATTTACGAATATATATAGTTTATTATAGTTATTTTTAAAAATAACAAAGTTATAGGCCTGGGGAGTCATGTCTGAGATATAGAAATTATAGAGTGTTAGTTTGAATAAAATAATATAATCAAGGAGAAATAAAAATAAATAAAATAGAAGTACGTTGAAAATAAATTACAGAGTTTTGAAATTGAAGCCTAAAGGTAATTTATTTTCAGTTAATTGGAAGATTGATAATATTGTATAAAAATGTAATTTTTGGAATTGTAAAATATGGGATAATGATGAAATAAAAAACTTACTTGGAAAAACAATTATAAATATGGATTTTTTAAAGAGGAAGTTGGGTGAGCTGTTTAATGAAATTGGAATTGGGTTGTTACGGGGTGTGATTAGAAGGAGGAAGTAAGTGAGAAGCTGGTGAATTTTTGGAAAAGAAACAGGAGGTGTGTTGCGCGGGTGGATTGTAAAAGGGTAGTTGCTGAATTTGTTAATTTTTAAAAGAGAACTGTTTGTTTAGTTATTAGAATTTGTTATTGTTAATTGTTACAGGTTTACAAAATTTTGAGGGTGTTAATTAAAAGAAAATGACTTTAACGACCCTGGATTAAGAGATTTCTAAAAATTGATAAAATTTTTGAAACAGATTGAGCTAGCTGGAAATTAAAAAAATGTATATGCGATACTTTAAAAGAAGTAAGAGCATATCAATATATACAAGATGGAAATTTAGCTAACGAAAAAATAAAGAGAATAAAACAAAAGTATTGGGAAACATTTATGTACTAAAAATATGGAATGAGATATGTATGGCTCACAGAAAAGAGTGTGGAAGATGCTCAGAAACAGAAAATGTGAAATCAGTGTAAATGGTAACCACAAATAAAATTAAAAAATGTCAATGGAAAGCATATTTCAAATGGTTATACAAAGAAAATAACACATGTAACAGCCGAATGGGAGTAGACACAACAGCAGATGAAAAAAGTATAAGGTAGTAGAGGCATATATGGCCCACCTAACAATAAAACCCAGTATTTTCTAAAATACATCTATTTGGAAGATAATTATTTTTGCACAGAAACATGTACTGTTATAGATTCAAGTAAACAACACAAATATTAATTAAAAAAATTATAAAAGTAAAATAAACACAAAAAACTAGCATTCCTTAAATGGCCATATTACCCGACTATGTAGGTAATATGGCCCAGAGAAATTTGTATATTACATGCAGTCAAAACACTCAAAATCACTGCTATCATCGTCAGCAATCAATTCCAACAATGAATGTACTTCCTTAAAGTGCGCCTAGGTGTATTAAATCTTGCACTGGCGTTTCTCTTAGATTTGCCTTTATGAATAGCCACTAAGGCAGCTTCCAGGTTTTCTCGACTCCATCGCTTACGAATATGTCTACATACTTTGCCCATTTTGTTTAAGATAAAAAAAACACTTATAGGGTAAATTGTATATTATTGTGATACATGGCCCCAGGGGTTATTTTGAGGATAATTTAGAACTGCACAAATTAGCCTGACTGAACTCAGATAGTTTGTTAAGAAGGGGGGAGGGGGGTGGGGGTAAATTTTTGATTTCTGAAAATTTAAAATCATGCAAGTAATAATTCAATAAAATCGAATAATATTTTTATTGGAAATTATGATATACAGGGCGATTCTTGACTTATATACGCATAATTGCGAGGAATGGAAAGTGTGAAGGGGGGCTACGACGAGTTTCAGTACGCAATAAAACATTTAAATTCGATTATCTTAGAAACTGCTGCTCGAAGCGACACCTACTAGGTATACCTTTTTTGGACAAAAGATGCCAAGGAATAAGAATTTTTAACCAGAAATTTAATATATCGAGGCACAAAAAAGTTATGGAGCTTTAGATGTAGGCGAAGTGCTGCTGGTGGCGCCCTCTGCAATTTACATCGAAACTGTGGTCAGATCTCTATTTCTCGTCCTACAAAACCCCTAAGTACCACATTTCTTGCAAATCATGCTATTATGAAGATAAATATTTACAAAAAAGTTTAAAAAAATAATAACTTTGACACCCTGTATTTCGGAAACTATCAACTTTTGGACTAAGGTAAATTGGGCTAGATCCTCATATTTTAGCCTCGGGAAGTTGTGCTAGCGTTTTGTACAGACCTTTTAGAGACACCCTGTATACCAAGGTAGAGAAGATATTTTTCCAGCCGAGCAGTATTATTTCCCGACATGCGAAGCATGGAGGGAAATAAGTTGCGAGGCTGAGAAAAGTCTTCTCTACTGTGGTTTATATACTATTTTTTTTTACCACCAGCACCTTTATTCCTTTTAATTAATCATTTTTACATTAATAAAAAATAAAATGACAGATGCATATATTTATTTCTAAATATCCACCAAAATCAAATAGCCTTGCTTGAAAACAAGGGGCGGAGTTAATTTCAATTGACATTTGTGTAATAGTATATTACATAACGAGAGTTGTAAGAAGTTTATTATATGCTAGCAGAAAATTTGCGCGCGAGCCGCGTAGTGGCGAACGCGGTAATTCTACGAGCATGTAATAACAATAAGCTTACAACTCTAGTTGTCTACTATACTTTTTCTACGACCACATTTATTCATAATAATAAAAGGCATAATGCTTTCTAAATTACAACAGCGAGTTTTAATCTGTCACACTAGCGTCTAACGATTCGATTTTGTTTCAACAATCAATGGTGACTCGCAGGGCTGCAGTAACAAGGTTAATTTGATAAATCAATTTTTTTTAAGAACTGAAGCGTACTTTTTTTTATTAAGTACGTATCAGTGTGTCTAATCAGTTATTACGTATCAGTGTGTGTAATGATAAATTTACTTAGCAAGTAATCCGTAGGTAATAGGCAACTTACTAGTATAGGTGTAGAAAAAATAAATTTATAATAGGCACCAGAGTGTATAGTAATTATTTCCATTATTAACCAGTAGTCAATAATGAAAAATTATTGACTACTAGGAGAGCAATTCATCTTCTTGACTCGAAAACAAGGTCAATAACGATATCTGCTAATGATAGTAGTGAAAAAAATTATTTTTATTTTGTACTGCACAAAATTAAAATTAGAACTGCACATTTGAAATTTAGAGCTGCACAAACAAGCTAGAGCTGCACACCAAAATAACCCCTGCATGGCCCACTTAAGTGGGTTGTATGGCCAGGGCCATATAACTCGCTGTTTCGATGGGCCATTTAACCCAAAGAACAACAATAATGTAAAACAAAATTATGTGCTACTGCCTACGTTTAATTGAATAAGTATTGATATAGGGCATATTCACTTATAAAAAGGGCCAAATCTTCGAATGCGTTTTTTGAAAGTCTATTACTAGCACAACTGCAACCTAATTTTATAAAACACACACCGCGCCGGCACTTGCATCTTACTAACCGGTTTTAGAAGCTTCGTCGGCTTTAGTTGCGTTATTACTTAAACAGGGGAACCCCATACAATCAAGCGAGGAACTTACAGTTGCCAAATTGCCGGTGCAGTCGTTAAGTTCAATATTTAGTGCAATGGGCTATATTACCCCTCGGGCCATATTTGCCTTCACTACCTTAGCAGAAATAACACAGGGATATGTAAAAATAGCAATATTCAGTTTAAAAAATAGAAAAGCGCCCGGGCATGATGAAATTAAGAACGGATTATTCAAATATGGAAGAAATACCTCTATCAAATTATTTATATTAGCTCAAGGCAAAATACCAACCGCATGAAACACCAGTATAACAACTTCTTTTTCAAAAAGGGCGATAAGAAGCAGCTAAAAAATTATAGAGATATCACATTATCAAACTCGACCCAAAAACTGTTAACCAAGATATTCTCCATAAAATTTTACCATTTATAGAAATCAGTGAGGAGCAGCAGGTTTTCCTAAAATCCGATCAAAAACAGGCGCTATTTTCATAATTCGACAAGTGATCGAATGCAGCAAATCGGCTTTCATGTATTTTGTTAACCTTACAAGATGTATTAGAAATACTTAAAGATAAACCGGTGCCATCAAATCTAATAATACTAATAAAAGATCTAAATACAAACAAGAAAACAAAAATAAAAGTGGATGACGAGCTAACCGAAGACATAGAAACTCCCTTAGGAATTAGATAAGGCGACTCGCTAAGATAATATTAAAAGTCAAATCACTGCCGGGCTACCAATTAGGGAGCAAAAACATAAACATTGTAAGCTACCCCGACGACGCGGTGTTAATCGCAGATGCAAAAGATAAACTACAAAATATATGCTTCATCAGTTTGTTACCGTGGCCAAAACCTACAGCATGATAGTCTCAAACTAAATTCATGACAACATCAAAGGAACCTATAAGATGCAAGCTAGAACTAGAAAGGCATATGATCGAACAAATCTGTCTTTTACATACCTGGGAGTAAAAACAAGAAGTGAAACATGTCATGCCAGATTCAACAATATCTGACTGTTTACGAGATTTCGAGATTATATACCCAAACCAAGGCCCGCTGAATTAATATTGCATATAAGGCCTTACCACTTCATTTAGCCAAGACGCAATTAGCAAGGACGCAGGCGCCATTTGAGGTGAACTATACATTTGTGACATTTGTCAAATGTACAGTTCACTTCAAATGGCGCCTGCGTCCTTGCTAATTGCGTCTTGGCTAAATGAAGTGGTAAGGCCTTATATGCTATATTCTGCGGGCCTTGCCCAAACGGCCAAACCAGGGCGTTATAACACGAGATGGAGTAATTTTTTATTGAGAACTGGGTGAAACTAAACAGAAATACACATATGTAGTATGCTTGCTAAGTTTAATCAATAGATTTAATCAAACAATGACTTCGAATACAGCTCGATAAAAGCATTAGGTGTAGAAATATTGAATTACAAGATATAAAACGAGGATAAATATAATTAAGTATAATCAGAAAACCAATTTTCAATATATTTATATACTTATTAATTATTATTTTTTAATTTTATTGGAAACTGAAAAATACTTAACACTAGTGCTGCTAATTTATTCGAAGTACCTAAATTGATTATTCGATAACTTCCAATTTTTGTGAAATCGATTAATCGATTGTTGTATAATCGCGATTTCTAATTTTTCTGGAATCGATTAATCGATTACTATGATTTAGTCGATTAATTACGATGAATCGATTATTCATGATTATACAGTGAATTGAAATGATTTTATAGTGAATGGGTTCTGCATGACCGACAACCTAAAAATCGAATTTGGGGTATGTCACGTGACCATTGGTATGGCGGCAAATTTAAAAAAATTACCGTGAAATCCCAAGAAGTGGGATTAGATGACAAGATATCCAAAAGGATTATTAGAAAAAGTTGATTGGAATTTAATTTCAGATCCATATGCAAAATTTCAAACATTTATTTAAACAAATTGAAAATGGCAATTTTTTGTAAATATCTCTTAATTAATTTATACATAACTATCCAATTTGTTCCTTTTAAATAGATTGATTGAAGTGGAACGTATGTATTTGGATAACAGTACCAGAAATTTCTCGTTTTCTTCACAATTGACAGGCCTAAATCTAAAAAATTGGCGAAGAATCTTCGCTGGACTTTCCATACTTACACAATTGAAAAATGCATAACAAATATATCATAAGCGTGAGGATAAGCAAGGTCTCTGTCACCCATGAACGATTTCAGAGTTCCACATCAAAACTATTAAAACGTAGCATTAAATTATGTTTGTATTTTAATGACAAAAAAAAAATAAAACAGTCTGTGCTAGAGGGCTTACTTTATTTTAGGTGTTTATGCCTAAAGTCAAGTAAATACATAATTAAAGACTTTGCAACGAAAAAGTCCCGACAAGTTATTTAATAATAATCATATATAATATGTAATAATGCTTTTATAATAAATAATTTGTATTTTCAATACAAATGAGCAGAGTAAGATAATATTTTTTTGAAAAAGTGGGTAATATAAACAAAAAAATATATATTGTAGTCACCCAGATTCGAACCTACAACCTTTCAAGCGTATGCGGGTGGAAGCTTGGTCTCTTACCGCTGGACCAACACCTACTTTCGTTAAAGCGGTGACTCCCGCCCTGATATTTATCTTCTGTCTTTGGAATGTGCCGTTTCCGAGAAAATTTTTTTTCAAATTTTGAAAAATTTTTTCAGCTAATTATAATCAGTAGAGGTAGGGGTACAATTTGGCGTTAGGTTTATACCAAGATGTTGATGTGTTTTTGCGAAAAAAAAATGTTAAAGTCCAAAACTTCAAATGGTCATAAAAGGCGTTAGGGAAAAATTTTGGGGATGCGATCAACGCTATTTGAAAGGCATCTTGATTTACTATCGACCCAGAACATTTAAAAAAAATCGTGTGTGTCGTTTCCGAGAAAAGTTTTTTTGAAAATTTGAAAATTTCCAAAACTGTCCGGACTTTTTATTTTTGAAATTTTGAATTTTTTTTTCAGCTAGTTCTAATCAGCCGAGCTAGAGATACAATTTGGCCTTCGATTTATAAAAATATGTTGATGCGTTTTTGGGAAAACCGTCCTTAAAGTTGCGCTTCTCAAAAATTCGCCGCGGGCGCAATTTTTGACATAGAAACTTCGGGAAAAAATTATTCGATTTCTTTTTAAATTCTATATTGATTTCCTAAGTAAAATTTTGAAATTTTTTTTAAGGAAAAATCTGCGCCCAAAAAAACATGACTAACTTCCGTCTCCGGTTCCGGATTTTTTTGAAAAGCTTATTTTATAGATGTACTGTAATTATAGGCCCGCATACCAAATTTGATGAAAATCGGCCCAGTAGTTTTCGAGATATGACGATAACGCACGCACCCACCCACAGACATTTAAAAAAAAACACATATTTAGGATGCCTGGACCCCTAAAACGTGTTTTTTTCGAATTTTTATGATTTTGAATTTTTGCACGATTCCAATACTTTCCTATACATGCGTTGCAAGTATGGAAAGTAACTCTAAAACGTGTTTTTTTCGAATTTTTACGATTTTGAATTGGCGCACGATTCCTATACATGCGTTGCAAGTATGGAAAGTAAAAGCAGGTTTTCGCTAGGACGCTCACTGTTGCAATGGTTTTGTATCTAACAGCTGTTTCAAAATTTTCGAAATATTTTTATGCTAGAGCACTTAGAAAAGATGAATTTTATCGCTAATAATCAAGTTTCATCGCCAACCGTCAATACTTCCTGAATATCATAGAAAGAAAAAGAAAATTACATAAAAAAAGTAGTTTTTAGTTTATTGGCTATTTTATTCTTCGTTACTTTATAAATTGATGAATTTTGATCACAACCAAGTAAATTTGGCTTTTCGAAGTGTTCTATCATAAAACTATTCGTAAAAATTTTATACAGTCGTTAAATACAAACCATGCAACAGCGAGCATCCTAGCGAAAACCTGTTTTTTAGATTTAGACCTGTCAATTATGGAAAAAACGAGAAAGTTCTACCACTGTTATCCAAATACATAGATTCCACTTCAATCAAGCTATTTAAAAGGAAAAAATTGCGTATTTGTAAATTAATTAAAAAGTATTTGCAAAAAATTGCCATTTTAAATTTGTTTAAATAAATGTTTGAAATTTTGCATATGGATCTAAAATTATATTCTAAACAAGTTATTCTAATAATCTTCTTGGATATCTTGTCATCTAACCCCACTTTTTCCGACTTCACAATGATTTTTTTAAATTTGCCGCCATACCAGTGGTCACGTGACATACCTCAAATTCGATTTTTAGTTTATCGGACATGCAGAACCCATCTCCCGTAAAAGTTTTTTCAATACTCTAATAATAAAAATGTTTCCCATATGTTGTGAACTTTTTGATTTATTTTATTGTCACTAACTTTTTATTCATTTTACATGGAATTTTTACAATATTACGCTAAAATATAGCTTTAAATATAGGTACAGATTTATCAAAATTTATTGCAAAAACGCATTAAAAAAATTAAGGTGGCAAAGCGAGGCATTAAAAATAACCTTTCTTCCTATAGTGATTACGTGATTAGAGAAGACCTTTATTTAAATTTACATATAAGAACTAATAATTAACAAGGGTACTGTATATATCTACATTGACAGTTTACCTTCGAAAAAGTTAATAAATATGGTTTCGTATGTCAGCAGAAAGCAATATAAAATTGTATAAAGTATAAAGTGATAGTAAAACCCATAATGACATAAGGGGCCGAAACCACTAAACAAAGCTACTTATGAACAGCCGAAATGAAAACAATAATTAGATCACATACGCAATGGAAGACGTCATCCAGGGCGACCTCAGAAAAGACGAACAGAAAGTTGTACCTATCTCAACATCAGGAAATAATAAGCGTGAAGATTCACAGGCTACAAATGTCTAATTAAGGATGATGACGAAGAAAAAGAATGTTATACCTGAAAAAACAATTGAATAAATATTTTATTACTCAGTACGGCAGAGTGGGAGTGCACGTAAAACTGACATGGAAAGTGCACATAACAAAAAAAAGAAAGGAAATGGATCTGAAATTAAAAAAGATGAGCTGGCTAATTGAAAGACAATTCCCCCTTTCCTGAGAAAACAAAATCCTCATTTACAAAACAATTATCCAACCAATTTGGACATACGGATTGGAACTATGGGGTTGTTCAAGTATGTCAAATCTAAAAATTATTCAAATATTTCAAGTCAAGTCCTAAGACAAGTAGCAGACGCACCATGGTATACAACCAACCAAACACTGCACACCGATCTAAATATCCCCTTCGTAAAAGAAATGATCCAGCTATGTGCAAGAAAACATCACGACCGACTACAAGCACATCCTAACCCAACAGTAGAAAACCTAGTCGAGATTCCAGCATACAAACGTTTTAAAAAGAAATGACCGCAAGACCTAGTAACCATCTAACGTTTCCATGGTAATGCCACTGGGCTGATCCCTCCATGTCATCCTCCATCAAATCAGCTCATGGAATATATGTACTTTATAATAGTGTATATTGTAAAAAAAAAAAACGTAAAACATATTGAAAGTTAAGCAGCGGTCTGCTTGGTCTGAACGAAAAATGGTGGACACACTCTGCGGCTCGGTACGCCCGGCCCCATGACACTGTAAAGGTATAAGAGGATAAAAGAGAAAGAATGAAAGATATTATTTGTTAAATTCGTTTTTTAATGTTGTACAAATAATTTCCGAGACATTTTTCCCTATTCCCTAAAACAAAAAAGTTATTTTGATTTTTCGCAAATACTGAAAAATCGGCAGTACGGCAGAGGGGCCCGTGCACGTAATACTGAAATATTGAGAGTTAAGCAAGGGTCTGCTTGGCCAGAACTTGGATGGGTGACCGCTATTCGGCTCGCTGTGTCCGGCCCCCTTGACACTGTAGCGATTTTCTTCCAGTAACATAAATAGATAAAAATAGGTGGTGTAAATTAGTGACGGAATGGCTACCAAACTGTCGGAGAAGACAAAGAAGACCAGCTAAAAAATGGATCGAGCACATAACAAATCATGCGGGACACAACTGGAAAACGCATGCAAAAAACCGAAAACATTGGAAGAAAGAGGGGGGGGGGGCTTTTGCCCAAAAATGGGACTTATAAGCTAACAATAATAATAATACAATAATAACACAAATATTAAGACAGTAATTTTTTAATTTCAGAAATATAATCTTCAAAAAAAGGAGGCCCACTTGGTTTTCTCCTATCCATCGTAATTATTGAGAACCCTGCAATACATCAAATTTGGCTCACCCTGTACTTTATACTCATTTAAATAAACCTTTAAAAATGAGTAGTTTACTATTTTTTTTTTTTTACTTTAAACTATACTTTAAACTATATTTAATATTTAGGTTAATATTTCTTTTCTTTCGAAAATTTACCTCAATCTCCCCTAAGACTAAAAAGGTCCCCTACACTGTAGACTATCCAAAATCTATTTTTTAGGATCTTAATTTATTTTGTATTTGATTAATTACCAAATAAGTTAATTAAAGGAAAAGCATTAAGTTTACAAATTTTAATATAACCTTACATAAAAGTCGATCCACGTACTATAAAAGGAATTTTAATATTAATATTGACATTAAATAGGTAGTCGCATATTAGTTTTAAAAGATAAACAATTACTGGTATTTATCGCATTGAAAATTAATATTATATTACATTTTCAACAAATAAAGGAAGTCATTCATAACAAAGGTAGCTTTTATAAAAACTGATAAAATCCGCCAATGCAAACAATTCCCCCCTCCTTTCTTTTTTGGATTTTCTTTCCTGATTCGTTGGATTTTGCGTTGAAGAATTTCAGTTCAAGGGTGGCGTGGAGGTCCTCAACAAGTCAAACTTTTCTGTGAAGCATATCCAAATTTCGTTAGTTATTTCTTTTAAACTAACTCATATTTCGTTTATTTCTCGAAACGAAATACAGTGCAAAGAATTTTCAGAAAGTTCTGAAGTTAGAAGACCTAAATTATCAACAAAATTCAAGGTAGGAACATTTTAAAGCAATTATTTGTTTTATTTTAACATTAATGTAGAAAATAATTTTTTTTATCTTATTTAAGCAATGTAACGGTTATTAAAAAACTGAAGTTTTGATAATCAGAGGTATTCTGTTTCATCTAAGTAATTTTTCACATAGTTAAGAGTATAAGCGTGTTATACTCTAAAACATTTCAGAAGAACTTTTATGGTTTTTCCAAAAGCAAATTGCAGAATTACTTGTTTTGTTCTCAATCTTTTTAATATGTAACAGATATCGCTTTGTAGGGATATAAGGAAACTCGAACCTCCATCTGGATTCATCCACGTCCAAACAAAAGTTAGCGGAATTATTTTGCATCGTTTACGCCTTTACGGCCTTGGGACTCTCTAGCTTCCCTTAAATATATTTTGGTTCAATTAATTTGGTGTTTCTTACACATGGAGCTCGTGTAAAAAACAGATGCAGCGAGGTCTATTTTTTTGCACGTGCTGCAGGTGTGAGAATACATTTGCCATCAGTGAAATACAAGAATGTCTTCAAATCAAAAACGGAAATAATTCGGATAGTTTCAGAATAGAGGCAAATCCCAAATAGAGGAACGGAGATGAAAACGTTTTCTGCAGTGTAATTAGAAGTTGAAGATGTCCATCAGTATTAGGAAAAATCCAAGAAAGTTCAAGGTATACCAAATTTTTATTCCTATTACTTTAATCTGTGGTGAAATGTGAAATATTTGAATTTTACCACACATTAAGTAATTGGAAAAAAATTTACACTTACAACACAAATTCAGCACGAAAACTGCAGCTTGCTTGAATGCTTCAAGAATGCATATAGGGTATCCCAGACCAAGCAAGACAGCATCATAACTTAATTATTAAGTAAAATATAAAAAAATGTCGGACAAAACTTAAACAGTATTTTGGAAAAAAAATCACAGTTTGAGACATTTTTTATAGCTCGAATAATAATTGATGATGCTATCTTGCTCGTTCTAGGATATCATGTATATAAACATAAATGGAAGAATATCAACAATTCGGATGGATAGAACTTTGTTTAACCAACATTTGAAGATCGTTACATCGTAACCTATTTCTCGGTGTTTCACGAAACAATTTTTTTCAAAAAGGAGAAGAAGATAGGTGTCCAGTAATTTTTGTTCAGGTTATTCAAGAAGATGAAAAAAGAATTAACTTTTTCACTTCTTGAATGACGTTAACAAAATTTATTAATTTGATGAATGGAAAATAAATGCCACTTAGCTAATTTGAATTTTGTAGTGTATTTTTCATATGTTAATAATCTCAGCTTTATTTTCTGAAATTTTATATTTTAGAAATAAATATTTTTGTATTTTGTATTTTGTATTTTCGACAGTGTAATTAGAAGTTGAAGAAGTCCATCAGACCATCAGTATTAGGAAAAATCCAAGAAAGTTCAAGGACTATACCAAATTTTTATTCCTATTACTTTAATCTGTGGTGAAATGTGAAATATTTGAATTTTACCACACTTTAAGTAATTGGAATAAGATTTACACTTACAACACAAATTCAGCACGAAAACTGCAGCTTCCTCGAATGCTTCAAGAATGCATATAGGGTATCCCAGACCAAGCAAGACAGCATCATAAGTTAATTATTAAATAAAGTATAAAAAAAATGTCTAACAAAACTTAAACAGTATTTTGGAAAAAATCACAGTTTGAGACATTTTTTATAGCTCGAATAATAATTGATGATGCTATCTTGCTCGTTCTAGGATATCATGTATATAAACATAAATGGAAGAATATCAACAATTCGGATGGATAGAACTTTGTTTAACCAACATTTGAAGATCGTTACATCGTAACTTTATTTCTCGGTGTTTCACGAAACAATTTTTTTCAAAAAGGAGAAGAAGATAGGTGTCCAGTAATTTTTGTTCAGGTTATTCAAGAAGATGAAAAAATAATTAACTTTTTCACTTCTTGAATGACGTTAACAAAATTTATTAATTTGATGAATGGAAAATAAATGCCACTTAGCTAATTTGAATTTTGTAGTGTATTTTTCATATGTTAATAATCTCAGCTTTATTTTCTGAAATTTTATATTTTAGAAATAAATATTTTTGTATTTTGTATTTTGTATTTTCGGCAGTGTAATTAGAAGTTGAAGAAGTCCATCAGACCATCAGTATTAGGAAAAATCCAAGAAAGTTCAAGGACTATACCAAATTTTTATTCCTATTACTTTAATCTGTGGTGAAATGTGAAATATTTGAATTTTACCACACTTTAAGTAATTGGAATAAGATTTACACTTACAACACAAATTCAGCACGAAAACTGCAGCTTCCTCGAATGCTTCAAGAATGCATATAGGGTATCCCAGACCAAGCAAGACAGCATCATAAGTTAATTATTAAATAAAGTATAAAAAAAATGTCTAACAAAACTTAAACAGTATTTTGGAAAAAATCACAGTTTGAGACATTTTTTATAGCTCGAATAATAATTGATGATGCTATCTTGCTCGTTCTAGGATATCATGTATATAAACATAAATGGAAGAATATCAACAATTCGGATGGATAGAACTTTGTTTAACCAACATTTGAAGATCGTTACATCGTAACTTTATTTCTCGGTGTTTCACGAAACAATTTTTTTCAAAAAGGAGAAGAAGATAGGTGTCCAGTAATTTTTGTTCAGGTTATTCAAGAAGATGAAAAAATAATTAACTTTTTCACTTCTTGAATGACGTTAACAAAATTTATTAATTTGATGAATGGAAAATAAATGCCACTTAGCTAATTTGAATTTTGTAGTGTATTTTTCATATGTTAATAATCTCAGCTTTATTTTCTGAAATTTTATATTTTAGAAATAAATATTTTTGTATTTTAGAAATATCCTATACATATATTGAGATGATATCGTTTTGATGGGATTTTGGAATTTTAATAGAGTGAGTTGTGGACGCCTTTCAAAATTATGAAAATTTATTGTTAATAAAATGTAAATAGTTAGGGTAGAAGATCTAGTTAGTTAAGTTGTAAATATGTAATATAAAATGGTCATAGTATGTTAAAAATGTAGTAACTAAGGCGATGTAAATATGTAAATAAGATAGTTGAATTTTAATTTTGGGTGAATACAGTTGGGTTTTGTAAGAATCCCTTTTAAACTCAATAAAATCCCATAAATTAAAATAAACTAAAAGATAATTAGTTAAAATATTGTATGAAGAAAGTTCTTGTTAGATGAAAATATAATTTTGGATTTAAATAAATAAAATTTTATGAAATAAAATTTATTTTTTGAAGAAGTTTTAAAAATGTGGATAAAGGTGGGATATTAAATTAAGAAAAGGGAAAGATGTGTCTTTGGTTGGAAGTTGGGGCAGGTTTTGGATAATTTGAGTCGAGGCAGGAGGTCAGGAGGTGTATTGTTGGAGGAAATTTGGCAGGACTTGATAATTTGGAAGTGAAATAGGAAGTGTGTTCATTTGGATTGTTATAAAAGGTACTTCTGTAAATTTATTAATTTTTAAAAAGTGTTTAATTAATTATTAGGATTTATTGTTTGTTAAGATTTGCATAATTTTGAGAGGTATTTAGAATTCAACTTGGTGAAGTTTTAAAGTTTCATCAGGGCGATCCCTTTGGCGACCTGGGATAAGAGAGTCTCTAAAAACTAACTAAATTATAAACATTTTGAGCTAGCTGAAAAATTTAAATTGTATGCAATTCAGTTAAGGGGAATATCATACCAATATATTTTGTTTTCTTTGTTTTTTAGCACTACTGATTTACAGCAACTTCAGCTACCCAGAGAAAAAGATTTATTTGTATTGAATAAATAATTTTTATTTAACTAAAACCTTTTAAAATTAAAAAAAAACGTATAAGTAAATGATTTCAAATAAATATCTTTTTCGTGATAGCAAGTAATTTTATTTCAAAATACAATTATGGTTCAAACCTATTATTGTTCTAATTTGTATGAAACAAATTACTGTACTTAAGTTAATAAAGTTAGTAATACCAACTGCTTTCGAAGCAAAATAATGTATATTTAGTTTCAAAACCTCTGGATTTCGTTGAAATAACGCACTACTCTGAATTAAAGATTTTTTTTAATATGTTAATTATTTGTAAGAAATATAATATAAGGTGCCATATTTCTTGAACTTCTTGAATATGAATTTATTAGAAATTCAATGGTGTAAACCAATTTAATATATCAGGCTTTAACATAAGAAAGATATGCTCCCAATATTTTTGAACAGCTTTTTTTTTAGAAATAACGTAATAAATAAATAATAACATCGTAAATGGATGCAAAGAAACATTTTTCTCGACTTATTTTATCGTTTGATCAAAGAGATTCAAAAAAACTGCCACAAATTATGTGAATTCTAAAAGCTAATAAAAAGTGGTGTGTTCGGTTGCTGAATTAATTAAAATGGTGACCTCTACTATTTGAAATTTCTAGGGTAAAATAGTTTTCATCGATGAGATATCATACCATGACATACCCATGTGTAAGTTTGTTGCCACATGAAAATTTGGTAAATCACTGAAAATACATAATTTTTTTAGTTTATTATTAAGCCCGTTCAGCCTTATTTTGGCTATTTCAAGGCTTGTATCATATATGTTGTTCACTGGTTTATGCACTATGTGTTTATATACACTATTAACTATTTTTATGGATTATTCATTAAGCACTAGGTTATTTATTCACTATCTTCGGCTGATAGGTAGATATCTTGCGGTAGTCTTCGTTTCAGACGGGTATGTATATTTTGTATCCCTATACTATAATGTTCTGAGGCTGGGCTTATGCGCAGTTTAGTGATATATTGTAATATTGTTTACAGAGTGTTCTAATAAGATCACTCCTGAACGGGGTCCCAGTTTCACGATGGATTTGCACATTCCTGACGTACCATGGAGCATTCATGACTATTCTAAGCACTCGGTTTTGAAAGACTTGAACCTTATTAAGTTGTGTACCGCTGGCATTGCCCCATATTGGACAGCCGTATGTGAGGACAGGTCTGATTACTGCCTTATAAATTAGCGTCCCACATTCTATTTTTAATGCGGATTTTCTGTTAATCACAGGGTATAACTTTGCTAACCGCGTGTTAGCCTCATTTAATTTTTTATTGATGTGGTATCCCCATTTTAGTGTTTTATCTAGATAGATGCCAAGATATTTTACTGCGCTGTTGGCACTGTTCCACTGTATTAATTGATCATTTAGCATAATATTGGATGGATTAGTTATTCGTCACTGAAAATACATAATTCCTTAATGCCATTGGAAAAATCACAAGTATCACTTATGTAATTAATTTTGTCTCGAATCGAATCTTAATATTCGGTGGGTCGATACCATGTCTGATTTTTGCCAGCTCGTTATATTCTACAAAATAAATTTCGTTTCATCCTAAAATTTATTTTAGTTACTAAATTATACCATACAATTAAAAACATAATAAAATAAACATGGGCCGCTGTATTATTTAATTTTAAAGATTTACATATTTGGTTCTCCAATCAATCTGCTAAATCTTGCTTCGTTCCCAAAAATAAACTTGTCATTTGAATGAAGAAACTGTACTAGGAAAGTACGTATTCTTTAAATCTCTCGAAAATTGTGGAGGCAGTACACCAAGTGTGTGTAGTTGCTCCCATCTTAATCTTATTATCAATACCAACATGAGAACCTAATTTACTTACCATTACTTATTAAGGGCAATACTAATTTATTTTTAAATAATTTTAATAATATTTTGCACAACGCTCTTTGAATTATATTCTGCGTATCTGTATAAGATGTGAGTAGTCAATGTTAAAATAGTAGGTACTAAAACTCTGCGAGGAACTTTTAAAAAACGGCCAATAAATGTGGAGGTACAATTAACAACCTAATAAGGGGTCTGATCTGATTGACTTTTCCATAGTCCAAAATATATCACCTAATTATATTCAGATAGAGGAAAGTCACCACTTACTTATGTTCTAATCATTCAGCAATACCATTAACACAGGATGCAAATACAATCCAAAAAGGAAATAACCCCGTAATAGTTAACAAATATACTGTTGGACAATTAACTGATTAGAGAATGAAACAAGACGTACCTCTTAGAAAAGAAGATTTGGAAGTCGAGGTGAAGAAATTCAAAGATACCCAAATAACTGCTTGGCAATGCACGTCAGAAGTCAAAAGACGACTAAAGGGCCGTGGCTATCCGGAAGATACTACGTAATTAGTACTTAATAGAAAAAGGAAATCAAGAAAGCCGTGGTTCCAAACCAGAGCCCGCCAAAACAAAACTATATTGAATAATGTCACGCAACACATAAAAAGAAAAATTAAAGAACTAAAAGAACAATCTATGACCTCCTACTTGACAAATTCGACTAAAGATAGTAGTATGGATTATTATTCCCTATGGAAATCAACAAAAAGACTAAAAAGATCCATTATGCAGATACCGCCGATTAAAAAAGAAGATGGAGACTGGGCCAGAAGTACTAACCAAATGCTGCTCACCTGGAGCACATCTTTCAACTCCACAACTTCAAGCAGAAGAGGTACTAGAAGAAAGAATCCGGTAGGATGAAGAAAATCTTACATTGGTATCGCCAGGTGAAATTATGAGAGAAATTAAACATAATATAAATCTAAAAAAGCTCCTGGATTCGACTTGATAACAGGGGAAATTCTAAAGCAGCGCCCAAGAAAATCCAAATTATGGAAAGTGGCGGAAATAGTCATGGTTCCGAAAACGGGTAAATCGCTAAAAGTAACCTCTTCTTATAGACCGATTTCATTACTACATATTATGTCCAAACTCTTTGAGACGTTGCTCCTCAAAAAAATGCAACCAACCATAGACCGAAAAAACCTAATCGTAGATCACCAGTCTGGATTCAGACATAAACATTCGACAATAGATCTGGTCCACAGAATTACTGCAGTATTTTTAGACGTGGCGCAAGCGTTTGATAAAGTTTAGCACGAAGACCTGCATTGGAAATTAAAATCTATCATTCTCAAATAATATACAGATATTTTAGAATCATATCTATCAGACAGATAGTGGCGCGTTTATATCACTTGAGGCCCCTAGGCGCAGTGTGGTTTTGGGGCCTTAATCTTGCATTTCAATTTTGTATAAAAACTAAATACCTATGTAAAATTTTTAATTTATTGATGAAGTAGGTAATATTCCGAACGAGGGGTACAAATAATAAAAAACTGTATATCAAATAATTATTAATTAGTTTTTTAATATTTTACAATATTTTTTTCCTGAATTTCATTTTTGCGAATGTATCTAGTACATCATTAAAATCACACTTCTCATTTTCTGATGATTCTATATGCAGAATAGCTAAATTTGCAGGTCGGTCTTGCCCAACAGAATTCCGTAAGTAAGTTTGTATGCGTTACTTATGGGATTTATCCGTAGATCTACGGATTTTAGATACTATTTAGCTACGGACATGTGGTCTTTTGTTAGAAAACTACGGATATTTGGTTTCTTCTTCTATATATTGTTATGATCCTAACGTTGGGGTGCAATTAAATTGCTACAACCCACCTTTCAAAAAATCGTATATAATTTTGATATTTCCAGCTAGCTCAATTTTTTATTTATAAATTAATTAATTTCAGAGAATCTCTTAACTCAGGTCGCCAAAAGGGATCGCTTTTGTGAATTTAAAACTTTTATAAAAATTCACAAAGTTATTTTTAAATAAACATCTTCTAAATTTTATAAACCCTAAACTATAATTAACAACAAATTCTAATAACTAATTTAAATTTATAATCTACCTTTCACAATCAACTTGTCCAACACACCTTCTGTTTCGTTCCAAAAATTCACTATTTTCTCACTCACTTTTCAATCCAATAACACCCCACAACAATCCAATTCCACCTTTATCCACACCTTAGTTAAATTCTTCTTTAAAATCCAAAATTATAACTTCCTTTCAAAAATAAGATTTTTATTTCATCATTATTCACATTTTTAAAAATTCCAAATTATTATTTTTATGTAGAATATTTTTAACCTTTGTTTTACATTTAATATTAGGTAATATGAAATTATATCAATTTGAGTTTTCAAATTTCATAAAACCAAATCGGTTATTTTCAAACCTTCTAATGTTCTGTTTATCTTTTTATCTCCCTGGTTATATATTATTTTTATTTAACTAACACTCTATACAAAATTCTTTTATAAAATTAATTATCAAGCTAACTTATTCTATTTATATACAATATTCTTTATAATCAATAACTATTAATATTTTAACACTAATTTTACATTATTTTAAAATTAACAATTAACATTTTTACATTAATTTTATATTACTTTAAAAGGTGTTTATTTATTAATATTATCCTAGTCAAATTATAACTTCCTGTATTAAGAAACTCTCTAAATATATCATATCAATATACATACATAGAATACATGTCAAAACAAATCCACGTGTTTAGAAGATGCTGAAATAATATATTTTTATAAATTTGGGGCCCCTAAAAATCGGGGGACCTAGGCGCTCGCCTACGCGTAAACGCACGGCTGCAGACAGATATTTTAGAATCAAGCAGGATGATGACTACTCTGACCTTAAAGAAATTAAAGCTGGAGTACCACAAGGTAGTGTTTTAAGTCCGGTCCTCTACCTTCTTCGCACATGTGATCTTGCAGTCAGAAAATAACATTATAGCTACCTTTGCTGATGACACTAAGTAATGCAGAAACAGCCAGTAAACTACAAAATCCTATTTATAAATTTCAAAACTGGACCAAACAATGGAAAATTAAATTAAACCAATGACAATCAGTTCAGATTGATTTCACTACTAGATAGATGAAACATGTACCAATAAATATAAATGGACAAATGGCCCCATATGCCAATACGACCAAATATCTTGGTCTCACGTCAGATACGAAAATCAGAGGAGATAGGTATCAAGGTATCAGATATAAAAAAAATGTACTGGCTTCTGGGAAGAAACTCAGCCTTGTCAAAACATAATAAGCTTCTTCTGTACCACTAAATATTAAAACCGGTGTGAACGTACGGAATATTGGGATATTACCACAAAGCGGCACAAAGTCAAATATTAAAATTATACAAACCTTCTAAAATCAAGTACTAAGGAACAATGTACGTACGTCCTGACAAATCAGAAATGAAGATCTCAATAGGGATCTTGGAGTGGAGTACCTATGTTAAGAAAGAAACTCAAAAATTTGCAAGAAGTCACGAAGAAACACCCCTACAACACGGAAATATCGAAGCCATCCAGCTCCTCGATAACTCCAACCAAATAAGAAGACTTAAGAATTAAACCACGAGTTAGTGTAGTGATTTAGTTAGTGTAAAAGCAGAGTAAGGTTTGTGTAGTGCGCAAGAAAAAAGTGCTTTAATTGTTAGAATAAGTTAAGAAAACATCAATGGGTGACTCTTAGATATCAAGTTGTTAGCGATTAGAAATAAGTTACTATTAGTCTTAGACTAGATGGTAGTAACATTTTAAATTAAAAAAATAAAATAAAAACTTTTCGCATTTTTAAAAATCCTAAGGACGTCCTCACATTGTTAGTACAATTGTTCAAGGTTTTCCAATCATAAAATTTTCTGGTTTAATGAAATAATTACACCTTTCAAAATACCTTACACGAAGATATTCGGTACTAATCACTATATTTGGCGAACTGCATTTCTAGGTCATATAAATTAATTGGTACAAATTATATAAATTCAATGTCAAAAGTTCGAGAAGTATTTTAGGTTGTGTATCCCCTTGAGAAGTAGTTTGATCAGTTTTGTAACAACTACAAACTTTTGAAGTTTAGTAAGGTTAGTATTCATTTGTTTGGGTGACTTCTTTATTATCAAAAAAACGTTTTAAAGTAACACGTTTTTGAAGATGTTTAAATTTTGAAATCGTTTATTACAGTTCATCGCAGTGCAATCAAAATGTGTACTTTTGTGTTTGCACAACTCCGCCATGATATGACGGTTGTTCCATTGCGGTGTCCTGCTGGTCTCAAGCCCAGGTAAAGGAGGAGTGTTGGCATGCTAGCTGATAACCGCACGCCATAAAAAGATCTTACTACAAAAACTAGACAGTAGCCTCGGATGGATGGACGGGCTAAGCGGAATCGGCCCCAGCAGCGGAAAAAGGATTTGAAAATAGGATCATAAAACGTATTAAACCTATATAGACCTAGTGCCCTGTTTGGCCTGGTAAAAGAAATTTCCAAATACAAAATAGAAATCACAGCTTTACAAGAAGACGGTCAGGGAAAGATTTATATTCAAAATGAAAACGCATACACTTATGTATAGCGGAGACAGTATAGGTAAATACGAATGTGGAATAGTGAATAACACTTTATTAGAGAAAGTAATAAATTATGCAGCAATTTACAAAAGACGATTAAGAGGTAGGTACACTTTGTAATATAATCAACAAGGATGATATTAGAGAGCTGAGCCCAACATTTTACAGAACCTCTAAATGGTGATTGTCAACCTCGACGTTCCGAAGAAAATGAAGACGATGGAAATGAAGAAGAAGACATAGAAGAACCTACACTGGCAGAAGTATAGAAAGCCATTAAACGCCTACGAAACAACAAAGCATCAGGAACAGATAATATACCCGCCGAATGACTTAAAACTGGAGGAGAAGAATTGACTAAAGCAATACACAAACTCATAATTTAGGTTTGAAGGACTGAACAACTACCATATAAATGGAAATAAGGAATTATTTGCCCTGTCCACAAAACAGGAGATAAATTGGCATGTTACTACTACAATAATTGCATTATGCCTCCTAAACACTGTTTGTCACTTTTGTGCATATATTGTAAACCAAGGAATCATCCCATTAGCAGAGGAATTTCTGGGTAATTCTCAAGCAGGCTTCCGACAAGGACGGTCGACAACAGACCAGATGTTCACACTGCGATTAATCATAAAAAAACAATTGACGTCACCTAGTTATGTGTTGAGTATAAAACAAGCCTACGGCAGCATTAACCGCAAAACTATCTGGCAGACATTGAAAGATTTTAACTGATAAATTAATGCAGAATAGGAAACGGTTACTTACAGGACTTTGAAGTTACCCGGGTTGTGAGGCAAGGGAATGTACTATCCCCTGTTTTATTTAATCTAGTACTCGAGGCTACTATTAGAAAATTACATCTGAATCCTGGATGTACAATCAATAACAGAAGTTCACAACTTTTATGCCTATGACTAAGATTAAAATCCTTACCACAATCTTCAACAGAGTTAACGAACTTAAATACTTAGAGACAACAATAAACTACAACAACATGACAAGCGAAATTAAAAACAAAATTGCGGCTGGTGATAGATGCATGTATGGCCTTGAAAGCATATCAAAATCTAGAAATATATCTAAAGCGTGCAAACTACGCCTTTATAAAACAGTAATTAGACCAGGAGTTAGCTATGGACGTGACTCACTTACACAAAAAATGAAGATTTACTGAGATTGTTTTGAAAGAATGGTATTACGGAAAAGCTTTAGACCGATATATGCCGAAACTGAGAATGGATAGTGAGCAAAGAGGAGCCATGAATTAATAAGGCAGCTTCTCTAAAATCAACATGACTTCATGACCTAGTGCGGCGAATGCCAACCGCGAGAGTAGCCAGAAATGTGTACGTGACAAGAATAACAACAGCATTACAATATGAAATCGAACTGAAATTTTAAACATGGTACCAAATATTATCAAGAACTTTATACATCAAAAGGAGCACCACAGAAAATGACACAATATAAAGACTTGCTAGATGAAAAAACCATAGCACCTATTACCAAACTAGAAATTTATAATTCCATAGTAGGCTTGGAAAACTCGAAACGAAGCACTAATAATATGCAAATCATAAAGGTTTATGCGTTTACTAATTTGCTGACTTCATACACATAGCATTTGATCTTAGAACTGTAAGGTTCTGTCAGTCGACATTAGATTTATTTGTGTCTTACCAGAACAATAAATGTTCAAAATAGATATCTCGGAAAAAGGACCCATTTTTTTTTTTCGGTAGATGCATTTACTTTAGAATGAAATTGTTACTTTTATGCATTTTCTCTCGTTTCTAATATTTAATATCTAAGGTGTTACTAAACATTAAGACACACAAAGGGGAACGGAGAGCAGTAGTTCCAATGTGGGGAATGCAACCATTGTACACTTTATCTTGAAGAATGTAAATCTTGGACCAGAAAAATTATTGATATACTTTTTCCTTTTAGCAAACCTCAACCTCTTTGGGCCCAACTTAATATAATAGCAGCAAATTTATCGAGGAAGCTTTTCTAAAATCTGGTGTGCCAGCGGAGAGCATTTATATAGGCTGTTTCAAAATTGCACGGCACCATTTTAAGGGTGTATTCTCTAGTACAAAATATTACGATTTATCTAAAATTACCTTAGTCCAAAAGTTAATATTTGAGGAGCTTTTTTCCAAAAAGCAGTATCCACCATTACTTCGAAAAATAAACCAAATATGGCATAATGTACTTGAAATAGCCAGCTTTCTAACTATATAGCTTACGATTCAAATCGCAGTATTTCTATATGTTTTTAGTGGTCAAAGTCAACGATATCTTTCAAATCGGTGTATATAAAAAAAAACTTTTCAAAACGCTGTATCCACCACTTAGTTTCAAATTGCAGTAAATCCAAAAAAGTGTTTACAAAGTTGTTGGTGCTAGAATAGTATTATAATGAGTGCTGCAAGTGGTGCAACCCCGAATGAGGTAGCTGTAGAGGTAGCGGATGCCGCTCGGGGAACAAGAAAGAAACAAAAAAGTCAATCTAAACGTGAGAAGGCAAAACAATTAAGGCGTGTTAAATTTTGAGGTTATGTGCTTGATTTTTAACTTTTATGCAATGCATAAATACAATACTTAGTTTTAATATTTTATTTTAGATACACAGATCACTTTCCTAACATGAAAAATTTTGAAGTTCCTTGTAAGCACAAAAAAGATGTTACCAGCTATCAATGCAATACAATTCCCAAGGCAGCTCTATTAACCGCAAGGAAAAAGGTTTATTCAAACACCGAGAAAATTAGTCAGGCTACCAAAATATCTCACACGATGAGTGTGTCATCCCCTAATAGGAGGAGGACTAATAGGCCCGAAAGACGTGTACATGAGGTAAACAAATTTCAATCCTATTTTAAAAGTTTTTGACTTAATAATCTTTTAGGTTAAGTACCGAATGTGGATAGGCAACAAAAGGGTCCGCGTTTGCCAAAAAGTTTTTGCTGCAGCATTATCTGTAACACAACGACGTTTGCTAGCTATAGCTAACCGAATTAAATCAGGAACGGGACTAAAAGAAAATAGAGGAGGTGATCATAAATCAAACGGCAACAAGGAGCGACGGGAAAAGGTTAAAGACTTTATTAAGAAACTAAAACCTACTGAAAGTCATTACTCATTACAATCGCCAAAAATCCAAACGGCTTTATTTACCGGCGACTTTGAGTGTTGCAAAACTGTGTAAAATGTATAATAAGTTTGTATCTGGTAATTTAAGTGTTAAGTACGGTTTCTTTTTTCATATTTTTACTACAAATTTCAATATTGGATTTGGGTTACCAGCTACAGACGTTTGCAGCTTATGCTACAGATTGAAAAACGAACTCAAATTTGTCAAAGAGGAAGATGTCAAAAATAAAATTATGACAGACCTAAGGGCACACAAAGTGCGGGCCAAACAATTTAACCTATTAATGAAAGAAGATGAAGAAAATTCCTTGGCATTGTGCTTTGACTTGCAGCAATTGCAACCACTGCCAAAGCTTCCTATTAGTGAAGCTTATTATGCTAGTAAAATCGCATTTTATGCACTATGCACAACGAATATAAGTACGAGTAATCCAGCTTTTTATACTGGGACTGAAAACTTGTCTGCAAGGGGTCCAAACGAAGTAGGATCAGCATTACTACACTTTCTAAAAAATTATAATTATCCAGACGACTGTAAAAAAAATAAAGCTTTTTGCAGACGGGTTTGCTGGCCAGAACAAAAACAATTTGGTAATTCATGGTCTAATGAAATTCCTCTACGACCATTACCCCTAAAAATATTAGAGATTACTGTAACTCTTCCAGTACACGGACACTCTTTCAGGCCAGCAGATCGAGTGTTTGAAAGAATTGAAAAACTTTTGAGAAATCAAGAAATTATTACAAATGAAGATTACTACATGCTTTATGAAGAGGTAGGGCCAGTTTTAAAGATGGGAGAGGATTGGGAAGTTTAGGATTTAAAAACATTCTCTACTAACCTAAAAAGGATTACTGGAATAAGTCAAGCAAAACGGTTTCGCTTATTAAAAAAGGACTTAAAGAACAATAAGACATCAGCTATCTTGTTCAAAGCGGGACTTCTCTATCGCAACGACGATCCTACTAAAAAATTCGCAACGTTGCTGAGAACAATGCAGACAATCTTAGAAAAGCTGCCACTAGGAAGGAAACTGAAGGCTGACAAAGTAAAGAACATCATAAATTTACTAGATCAAGCTGATGTACATAGGAAGGAAATCGAGAAGTTTCAGTGGCATCAAAAAGTATTACTAGAAGATAATGCAGCAGAAGGTGTACAAGAAACGGAAGATAGTCAAGATGACGAAGAAATTGAATGTGAATGCACAGAAGAAGATGGTGTCGTAGGTTATTAAGTATAGTTACTACATAAGAATTATGTAGTTTCGTTTTTATAAGTATTGTGTGAGTGAAGTAAATCATACAATGTATTGCCACGCGCGAGCGTAACTTGATATCCTAAGTAAGGTGATATTGCATATCCCCACTTAGATGCTATTTCAACGACAAGGAAGGTTATAAAACCTTTGACGCTTGCTTGTACGCGCAGAATGTACTTTATCATCTTAAATGTTTGTTATGTAACATATTCACGTTCTCCGAATAAAGCTTATAAAACAATTTTTTAAGTTCTTTATTCGTATAAAACATAACTTGTGTTCATTACGACATTTTCAATAAAAGTTTCTTACTCAACTGATTATTATCCTTTAAAAAAGTAATTTTTTTTCAAAACGATTTAAATCCTGGATATCTAGGTCACCCAGAGGCGTGTTTACGGTAAACTGATTTTTTTTATGTTAGAATCCTGACCTTGACTATCAGTCTTAATACTACCTCTATAGTAATAGCAAAAAATTAATGTGCCAAAGTCTGCAGAAACAAATGCTGTTTTACGAAATTTTTTGTTGTTGGTGAATACTGCTTTTTGAAAAAAAGCTCCTCATTTAGGGAGATACAGTGTGTCAAAGCCGAAATTTTAATTTTAATTTTTTGCTGTAATTTCAAATGTTTTCAAAATATTGACATGAAAATTGGAGAAACTATATATTTTGGATGGGAAACAATAATCAGTTCTCAATTTTAAAGTAGCTCTTAAAAGAACCTATTTTTGCTACACCGAATACTTTAAAAATACTTCAACTTTTTTGTACTTAAAGTTAACAGATGTAATTGAAAAAGCCTATTTACTCGTCTTTTTTATACAAAAAACGTATACTAGTTAAATGTCTCTAAAGTTAACCGTTTCCAAGATATTTGCTGTTGAAGTAAGTGATGCTACATTTTTCAGTTCCTTAAAACAGTATTATTTGTGTTACACTAAAATCTTAAAATTTGTTAATGGCAAATATCCCACTGATCCACTATTGCTCTGTATCATATTATTTGTTTTTAACAAGAATATGTCCATTTTTTGTTTTAAAGACAACCCTACTGCGTTACAGAATGCTTAAAAAATGAATAAAATGTTGCGTTACATATCAATAGCAAATATTTTGAAAACTGTTAACTTTAGAGATATTTAACTAGTATACTTTTTTGTAAAAAAAAGATGAAGCAATTGTTTTTTTTCAATTAAA
Organism: Melanotus villosus; assembly: GCA_963082815.1. Taxonomy (NCBI): domain Eukaryota; kingdom Metazoa; phylum Arthropoda; class Insecta; order Coleoptera; family Elateridae; genus Melanotus; species Melanotus villosus. The sequence goes on from OY720427.1 coordinate 21,065,841, forward strand.
TCTGTCCTAGCTTTATTTATTTATTTATTTATTTATTAGACGGACTTCAGTCCATAATTACAAATCAAGCCATACTAACAAAGTTAATTTACACATATAAAAGTAATGAGTTTTTTGCGGTAGTATGATACAATTTAAAGTTAATATTAAAAACATTGTACTGTAGCACATACAATTGATCACAAAACCTGGAAATCGGATTGTTTTGAGTATACGAGTGCGTATAGTGTGTATGATAGAATGTAATACGCCTATTTGATGGGATCACAGGAACCTTAAAATTAAGTTTCCACAACAGCACAGGGCAATCCAGCAGACCATATAAGAGCTTATAAATAAAAATTGCATTGTTAAGGTCTATTGATGATTTAAAAGTTGGTAACTGCAAATAAGTAGCTATGTATGCGTATTCATGCTCAATAAATGGATCTTGAAAACCCATATACGACATGCAGCAATTCTAAAGAATTTGTGCTGTACTGTTTCTAATTTTTTAATATGGGCGTTAATATAAGGAGACCAAACAACTGAAGCAAACATCAAGACGGGATTTACCAACATCGAATATAAAGCACGAAGGGTTTGAACAGAGTTAAATCCTTGGCAAACCCTCTTAATAATAATAATAATAATAATAATAACTTTATGAAATTAAATTCAAAATTCAAAAAAATATATATAAATGTTTACACTTACACGGTAACAATTTAATAAAGAACATGTTCCCCGATTGTGGGAAAACATGGACCACTGAAACCGATAAACGGTTTGTGTGTGGTTTTTAAGGTTGTTTTGGCCGCATGAAGACGTACCAAAAGGAAGAGAATTATGCAACATTACTTAAAAAGTCCAAATTATAAGTTAATTTAGTACTGGAAAATTTCTGTCATTTCATACTCGGGTATTTGCAATAACCAGTTTTTCACAATTTTGTTAAATTTATATTTTGTTAATGTGTTACGAAACTTATCCAAAACGATAATAAAAAGCCATAAATAGTGCAACAATTTATTTTATCGAAAACTCATTGAACGGCGCTAGGCCAGGATTCAAAATAATTATAAAACAGAATTAAGTATTGACTAGCATGAATTAAAGACTTGATAGGATTTTTTTAAAGTACACAAAAATTTAAATATACATACACAAAAAAATATATCATGCTGAAGGCTTAAAATAATCAGTTATGAATAATACTTAAAGACCAAAAAATATATCTAGATTAAATGGCAATAAAAATTTTATATATCAAAATTAAATTGTTTCATTCATAGATTAGAAGTGGAAAATCCAAAGTCCCAAAATTTTGAATGAAATAAAATTAATAATCCCAAATCCCAATCCACGAATGAACAGTTCAATGAAAATTTATATCTAAAAGTTAACTACAAAATAAGTACAGATATTACCCATGGTACACAAAGTAACCATATCAAAATTTTATCAAAAATAAGTATAATGATAGGCACTTATCTCCTCAATTAACATCAGACAGGTAAGTAAGATGGCGAATAATTGATTCCAACGTAGCTACATAAAATGATAGCGGCCAGTGTCACGTGCCAAACGCACACTACGACATTAAATGGGGGATGGTAAATCCCTTATGCGCGCGACTAGCTAAAACAGTGGAGATGGGCGAGTTCGGGTAGCTAAATTCTTTCAAAATAATAGGGGTGGTCTTAATCGGGTTAAAATAGGGCGCCACTACGGGGTTGGCCGAAGATGGTACCGAAGAGCACGCCGTGGATAGCTCTTCGAGGCTCGAGAGGTTTAGGGGTGACTGCACCCTTGCTGGTGGAGGTACTTACCCTTATAAATGAAAAACGCAGGCTGCAGCTGCTGGTGGTTAGGCTCACACTTTGTACATAAATGCTTAACAGAACAAAAATAAAGAGGCGATATGTAATGGCAAAAAGGTATTTAATGAAAAGTAAAATATTATGCAAACATTTGAAATAAAAGGGGGTTTATAGATTTATAGTCAATATCTTAAATTATGTGAAATAGGCGACCAAGGGAGACCACATTTACTTGTAATGAAATAGTATAATTAAACACTTAGCTAGGTTCCCTTGATTGCAATTAACGGATGGTGAAAACAAGAGTTAAACTAAAAACCAGGGTGAGTTTGTTGCAATCCGTAATATTTTATTCTGGAATGTTTGCAGTTTTCTGATTGTTGATTTCGGGGCTGCGCCCCACACTGTACATGCGTATGTTAATAGGGGTCTGATTAGTGATTTGTATATTAGTATGGAGCACTCAAGTTTTAAAGGCGATTTACGATTTAATATGGGGTATAACTGCGACAACCTGCCATGGCATTCGTTTAATTTTTTGTTTAAGTGTAGCTTCCATGTTAGTCGCTTATCCAGATATACTCCCAGGTATTTAACACCATCATCCGATGGATTCCATTGGATGGGTTGGCCATCTATTAGGATATTTGTGGGTATATTTGGGCGTCTCAGAGTGAATATTTTAGTTTGGCATTTAGTTGAATTAAGAGTTATGTACCAACGGTTTAGCCAAGCACTCAGGTCGTCCATACTAGCTTGTAGCTGTTGCACAGCATTTTCAATATTTACGTGTTGACTGACTATTGCAGTATCGTCTGCGTACATGGCTATTGATGAGTTATTTATTTCTGGGATATCGTGCATAAAGATATTGTACAGTACCGGACCTAATAGTGATCCCTGTGGAATTCCTGCTGAAATTTCTTTACTGGATGATAATGTACTATTTACCCTGACGTGAAAGGCCCGGTTTTCAATAAATGATTTTAGGATTACTAATAAATAATTCGATATTTTAGTATCCAGTAATTTGTGTAAAAGTCCATCCAACCAGACTGTGTCAAAAGCCTTAGCGATATCAAGAAAGGCAATTAGAGTATGTTGTTTTCGCTCGAACCCTCTTTCGATGATTTCAGTTATTCTAAGTAGTTGGTGAGATGTAGAATGGTGGGCTCTGAATCCAAACTGAAAGGCGGGAATGGTGTTGTTGACGGTTAATTCATTATTTAGACGAGTTAGAATTGCCTTTTCAAATAATTTTGATAATACCGATAGCAGACTAATGGGCCTGTAGTTGGCGGGGTCCTTAGCAGTTTTTCCAGGCTTATTGATCATAATAATATGGGCAATTTTCCAGGAAATTGGGAAATATCCAATTCTGAGACATGAGTTGAAGATGGTGGTAACATAGCAAACTGCTTTTCTGGTAAACTTTTTCAAAACAATATTAGGCATAAGGTCAGGTCCTGGGGCTTTCTTGTTCGGTAGTTTTTTAATGTATTTTGCCAGTTCTTTTGGACTGATGTGTTTTGTGGTTCCAGGGTAATTAGGGAAGTTGTTAGTTATGTGGTCCTTGACATGTTGAGCTCTCTCAGCGTTCCCTTGATTGATATCGGTGGTGAAAACACTTTCGAGATATTCCGCAAAGACTTCGCTTTTCTCCTTGTCCGTGGTGTAGATGGTGTTATTATACTTTAGTGGGGATGTAGTAGGAGTTTGTTTAAGGATTCGTTTCGTTGCTCGCCATAACGATGGATCCCCTGGTTGCAGTTCTTCGATATATGTATTGTAAGTACGTATTCTGTAGCTATCCAGCTCATATTTGACTTGCCGTATCAGACGATTGAGTAAGTGCCTTTGTTGAGGGTCCCTGTTCCGTTGCCACTCTCTTCTTACTCGGTTTTTTTCCTGTATCAGGTTTAGTATTTCAGTGGGGGGTTGATTGTAGTTAGTTATCCTGGGATTGCGTTGTACCGTAGTTGCCTCCTGTATGGACTCTTTGATTAATTCCTGTAGGTTGGTTAAGGCCAGATCTACTTCTTCTTTTGTTTCTAGACTTTTGGGACACTGTATTTTCTTTTCTAGTGCTTGTTGGAAGGTTGCCCAGTTAACGCGACCATTAATAAGTCGCGGTAGTTGTTCGATTTTGTGCGGCAGCTCTGCGAAGGAGACCATAATTGGTAAGTGGTCCGATTCTAGTTCAGTCAGGACTGTTTGTGTTATAGGTATGCTACAGTTTTTGTGTAATATGATACTTAAGATGTCAGGTAAGTGGTCGTGGCGGTAGGGGTAATGAGTATACGAATCAGGTGCTGAAATTTGAATAGCGTTTGCATTAAGATAATTATAAAGTCTTACTCCATCCTGGTTGTTTACGCGGCATCCCCAAATTGTGTTTTTGCAATTCAAGTCACCGATGAGGTACGAGGGGCGTTCAAAGTGTATTGCAATTCGGGCATTGAAACAACTAATGGCAATTAAATTAATTTATTATTTCTCAATGTAGTCCCCCCTAAGTTCAATACATTTACCCCACTTCTCCTTCAGCGACGCAATCCCCCGAAAAAAAAAGTTTCCTCTTGTCCTGCAAACCACGCTTCCGTTTCCTCTTTAAGACCTTCGTCGTCCGAAAACCGGCGCCCCCGAAGATATTTCTTGAGGTTTCGGAATAAGTAAAAGTCGCTAGGAGCCAGGTCCGGGCTGTAAGGTGGATGGTTAAGTTGTTCGAACCCGCAGGCCTTCAGGGCAGCCTGTGCAACTCTGGCCTTGTGGACTGGAGCATTGTCATGCAGTAGGAAAACCCCCTTGGACAGTTTTCCACGTCTCTTTTCCTTAATTGCGCTGCGCAATTTTTTCAAAAGTTGTGCATAATATTCTGCATTAATTGTAGTTTTGTGTGGCATATAATCGATTAAGAGCAGCCCTTGGCAATCCCAGAAAACAGACGCCATGATCTTCCCAGCAGAGGCCTGTGTCTTGAATTTTTTTGGAGCTGGAGATTCCGCATGCTTCCATTGCATCGACTCTTGCTTCGTTTCGGGGTCCCAGTGGTGAAGCCATGTTTCGTCTCCAGTCACAAGTCGAGCCATAAAGTCATCTGGATTGAAATTAAAGAGGCCGAGAAGCTCGCGTGATGCTTCCATCCTGCAGTGCTTATCCTGAATAGAAAGATTTCTGGGCACCCACCTGGCTGACACTTTCGACATGTGCAGATTGGTATGGATGATGTTGTGAACACTTCCTTGTGAAACACCAATCTCTTGGGCAATTTCTGATATCTTTATACGCCTATTTGCGAGTACCAGTGACTCAACCTGAGCTGCATGTTCATCATCGGTTGCAGTTTTTGGTCCTCCGCACTTTGGATCATCTTCAATGCTCTGGCGGCCGTGTTTGAATTCTTTAAACCACCTAGTGACCGTAGCATACGAAGGCGCATCCGATCTGTACACTTTCGATAAGCGATCAAAAATTTCCTTTGCATTTACACCCTCTGTACGCAAAAACTTGATGAGCTTCGATACTCGAACTTCTTTAAACTACACTCAGCCATATTTCACAACTGACAGAAGGAAAACAAATGCAGATAGGACAACCAATTTTTGCAAGCAAGGGTAACTAGATCAGATGTATCAAACAAAATTTGCACGAAAATCAAAACTTTACTAGATACCCCCAAATTGCAACACACTTTGAACGCCCCTCGTATGTTGGAGCATTATTTGCATATATTTCTTGCAGGTCAGCTTCAAGTATCCTTTTGTTTGGTTGCTTGTAAGCACTTACTATATTGATGGTACATTTATTTGCTAATTGTAATTTGGCCGATACTGTTTCGATACTCTCAAATGTTTGTATTGGGAGTGGGTCAATAGCAACCCCTCCTGAAGCTATTGGTGCCGTTCTGTCATACCTAAAGATTTTATATCCTGGTAAGCTGAATTTTTCTGTATTTATTAGATGGGTTTCGCTAACGCAGGCGATGTCAATGTTATGATTAGCTAGGAATGCTATAAAGCTTGAGCGCTTTGATTTTATGCCATCGGCGTTCCAGCTGGCAAGTGTTAACTTTTTAATATTGGTGTTATTATTTGACATTGCTGAGCAGTGTTGGCAGCAGCGACAATAAAGCTGTTTTTATTTGTTCCATGTATGGTTTAAGGAGATCTAATATGGTTTTGAGAGTTTGTGTTACAAAATCAGTTGGCTCTTCGTTTTTTCCTTCCTTCTGGGTGTGTTTGTTATTGACAGTATCTCTGACTGCTAAGGTTTCAGACCATTGTCGTTTTGTTCTGGGTAGTGACGGAAAGTTATTATTGTTGGTTTCAAACGCAGTATTAGGTCTGTTGAGCGATTTATTCTTGTTGTTATTACTATTAGCTTTTTGTATTATTTTTTGGTAATAGACGCATCCTTTATAGTTCGCAGGATGTTCGCCGTCGCAGTTTACACATTGTGCTTTTTCTTGGGTAGCTTTGGTGCAGCTTGTGTAGAGGTGGTCACCTTTGCATTTCACGCACCTTGGGGAGAGCTTGCAATAGTTTTTAGTATGCCCGTATAATTGGCATCTTGTGCACTGTGGTATATCTGGAGATTTTCGTCTTGGTTCTACACTTATGATACAGTAGTTAAGTTTATTTAATGCAAATATCTTGTAGGCTTCGTCGTTTTTTTTTAATTCGACTGTGCAAATGGGGATGGGATATTTATTTTTATTGTATAATCTTGCTACTTTGGTTATTTGGAACTTTTTAGCTGTCAATTCTGTTGTAATTTCTTCTACGGTAAGTGATATCGGGACACTTCGTAGCACCACGGAAAGAGTTTGTTCTTCTGGGTTCTTGTATGTGTGGTATTTGAGTTGATGTAAGTCATAGTACTTTGTTAAGTTGCGAAAGTCTTCGATACTGGTTAGGTTGATACGCAAGAAATTTCCTTTGTATATTGTGGTAAAATCCTCAATGACAAGCGCTTTGATGTCCTTCAAAACTTCCTGGTAATTTTTACTTTCGTGCAGGTATATCGGGGGGATGTTCGGTTTTTTGGCTGTTTGTTGTAATTTTGTTTGCTCTTCTGTTTGTTGGATTGTTTCATCCGTTTGCATTTCTTCCTGGGTGTCACAACGGCCGCCTTTGTAATTTATGATTGTACCTGATGGTAAGTAATATTTATTTGATGATATTAGTTGGTTTGGGTCAAAGAGGTATCTCTTATTTGGATCTTCAGCTGTGGGGGAGATAGCACTGCTGTCGCGTTTATTGTTATCTTTGGGCGTATTCACTAAGGAGGTTGGGCCTCTCAGAAGAGGCCCCACTAAATATTTTAGTTTTGTATTTCACTATAAATTATAAATTATTTTAATTCCACTCAAGGTTTAGCTGTAAATGTGAATTGGTTACAGGTAACGCGTCTGTTTTCACTGATATCGCTCGCCTCTAAACCTCCACTCACGGTCAGTGCTCACACGCGACTATAGACAAAATATTATAAAACCAAAAAATAGATACATTTTAAAGAAAATTATAAACTATTTTAAGTTTTGTGGATAACTGGAACTAGCGTTAAGGGGACACGATGAAAAGGAGAGTTCTGAAAACTGTGGGATTTTGCGGGAGTTAATACATTTTTCATTTGTATGAAATTGCTCAGCTACTGAAGGTGAGTGTTTATTATATACAGGGTTGCTCATTAGTGCGTCAAAGTCCAATATAGGCTTTATTAAATAAAACTGGAGGAATTTATTTTATAAAAAGTGGTACAGTAACAAAAAACGCACATTTAAAAAATAATTTGAATTATACAGGGTGTCGCCCTAAAGCGGGGCACATTCGGGAATATTTTTTTTAAATGAAACACCCTGCATATTTTTTGTTTTTTCTAATCTGCTTTAAATTGTCTTTTCAGCGATCCCTGGGTTTTTGTTTTTGGATGACGCATTGTTGAGTTATTAACGAAAATTTAAAAAAAATGGTCGCGACAAGGTTTACCATACTAATTCCATGCGACAGTATTACGATTAGCTAAGACAAAATTATTTGGTAAGTATACAGCCAAGGGATGTGTTGAACCTACAAAATAATCAAACATTAATTCTATTATACAGGGTATTTGTTACGATGCAGTCAATTTGGCGATTGTGAAAGAGCGTTTACTGAATTTTTTCAAATGGAACACCCTGTATATTATTAAATTTTTGGAATCACGCGTTAATTGCGCTTGATTTTTGTTAATAATGTCCTATACCCAAACCCAATAATTTCGGAGATATTTTTACTTTTTCATTACAAACCGCTAGATTATTTGTTTTCGATTCCATCTAGTGTACTGGGCAAACGCTTTGACAAACAAAAACAAATAAAGACAAAAAGTATCAAACTGTAATTTCGTTAGAGGTAATATTTACAATAAATTCTCAAAGTGACCTAAATTTTGATTAGAACACTTTTGCAGTCTTGACAGAAAGGACCTATTTACGTCTTGTAACATCTCAATGGAAACGGTGTCAAAAGCATGTATTATACGTTGCCTCATATCGTCTGCTATAGTTGGAGGTGTCTGGTACACAATATTTTTTATGTGCCCCCATAAAAAAAAATCAAGTTTCGTCAAATTCAAATATCGTCGGACATCTAGTGCAAAATGTGCTGGAGAACCGTCGTGCTGGAGCCACATATTTTCCCTTAGAACTGGAGGAACGTTTTGCAGAAGCTGAGCCAAGTCATATTGCAAGAAATTCAAATATTGTGCACCATTTAGATGTCCATGAAAGAAATGTGGTCCAATTATAAAGTTGACCATAATACCACCCCAAACATTTACAGTCCATTGTCTATACTTATCAACCGCTCTTGCTTTTCTTGGATTTTCTGTTGCATAATTATGAAGATTATGACAGTTTGGGCTACCACTCTGAGTAAAGGTCGATTCGTCAGTAAATAATACTTTTTGGAAGAAGTTAGGTGTTATCCTTTCAATTTCTAATCCCCATTCGCAAAATGTCCTTCTAGTCTCTAAATCAGGCCCCAACAGTTCTTGATGAAAGGATATACTGTAGTCATGATATTTATTATTTTTTAAAATCTTGTTAACAGTAGATCGTGGTACATTAGTTTCTGTTGATATTTTGGTCGAACTAGTAGAGGGCTCCTCAATTACTGATAACAAGACTTTCAATTTATCTTCGTCACTTGTCCTCTTTCTCCGTTCACACTTTTCATAACTCACATTTCCTGTTCTAATGATCTTTCCTTAAGTCTTTCCAAACTTGTAACTGAAGGTTGTCTTCTGTCAGGATATCTTTGCGCATAAATTCGCTGAGTTAATACACAATTTTGTTGCGCAGATCTCATAATGAAATCATGTCAACGAGTTCGTTTCTTTCAAATTGCGTATTGACTTAACTAAAAACCGTAATAATAATATGTGACAAACAACAAATGTGCAAGAAAACTACGTACTCACTAATCCAATCAATAAATAATACAATGACAATATTAAAGGCAGAAACTTAAGAAATCACTAATACAACACCTAATTAGCAACAATAATTAATATTATGTTCGAAAATAGAACCACGGGACCGCGGTTAGTTTTTTCAGGAAACCGATACTATTTACTACGAACGCTGTGGTCAAATCTACGTACCACAGTAACCGCGATTTGAGCGCGGTTTCGTGGTAAAATATTGTGACGTAACCTTAAAATTTCCTGACTGACAGTTCAGTAGCTTCGGTAAACAACAACAATTCTTGTCAACAAGATATTTTCGGTATGGAAGTAATATAAATGTACTTGGGAACCGCATACTACAACAAACTTACAACTACTACACACTACAGTCCATTCGCGCAAGAGAGTGACAGTTGTTTTATAGGTTATCTGTAACCACGCCGTTCGAAAATAATAACGCGAACCGTAACCGTTCGGGAACCGCGAACCATAACCGCGGTCCCCTGGTTCTATTTTCGAACATAATATTAGTTTTTAGTATTTGACACTTTTTGTGTTTATTTGTTTTAGTTTGTCAAAGCGTTTGCCCACACTAGATCGAATCGAAAACAAATAATTTAGCGGTTTGTAATGAAAAAGTAAAAATATCTCTGAAATTATTGGGTTTGGATATAGGACATTATTAACAAAAATTAAGCGCAATTACCGCGTCATTCCAAAAATTTAATAATATACAGGGTGTTCTATTTGAAAAAATTCAGTAAACGCTCTTTGACAATCGTTAAATTGACTGCATCGTAACAAATACCCTGTATAATAAAATTAATGTTTGATTATTTTGTAGGTTCAACACATCCCTTGGGTGCATACTTACCAAATAATTTTGTCTTAGCTAATCGTAATACTGTCACATGGAATTAGTATGGTAAACCTTGTCGCGACCATTTTTTTTAAATTTTCGTTAATAACTCAACAATGCGTCATCCAAAAACAAAAACTCAGGGATCGTTGAAAAGACAATTTAAAGCAGATTAGAAAAAACAAAAAATATACAGGGTGTTTCATTTAAAAAAAATATTCTCGAATGTGCCCCGCTTTAGGGCGACACCCTGTATAATTCAAATTATTTTATAAATGTGCGTTTTTTGTTAGTGTGCCACTTTTTATAAAATAAATTCCTCCAGTTTTATTTAATAAAGCCTATATTGGACTTTGACGCACTAATGAGCAACCCTGTATATTATTATTTGTTTATATTCTCTCAGCAACTAGAGCCCCCCAAAATAAATTATCACGAGCCGCCACTGATATATTACTAATATACAAATTAACTGACAGAGATCACGATCACAATAAGCCCATATCTACCCACTGCTGAGGCCTTTCCCATTTCTTTCCATTCTTGTCTAATAATATTATACCAGTGAGTTTAATATTAATACAAATACACGGACAGGAATAAATTTAGAACAATATCTCAAATTATTAAACTGGACCTAAAAATTTCTCTGAAATCAAATATCGATTAACGCTGTGGACCACCTAAACTAATTCATTCAAGTAGCGGTTTGGGAAGCAACACCCATCCAGGAAACAAAAAATAAAATCCAAGAATTACCTAGACAAATCAATGACAAACTAACAGAAAAACGAAGATTGCGAAAACAAAACGAGATTTAACCGAGCTGCAAGACAATTAAAAATCTTACTAAACAACCACAAACACAACGACGCGGCGCCGGCGTTCAAAACTATCTTAGGAATCTCTCTGCCACAGAAGCAACTGAATAAGCTAGCTCTGGAAACTCTTAAAGTTAATCATTCGCAACCTTCCAACCATTTGCTCAGATAACGGAGAATGGACAAAAAGCAATAAGGACCAGGCTAATGCCTTTGCTAACTATCTCTTCACAGTTTTTTAACCTAACCCTGTAGTAAATAAGTTCTACATGGAAAATGAAGTAAAAAACTACCTAGAATCCCCCCTATCAACTCCAACTACTTTTACCAAGATTTACTGTAAACCAAATTCAAGAAATAATTGAAAATAAACAAAATAAAAAAAAATCCCTTGGATACCACCCAATTACTATGAAAATTCTCAGGGAACTTCCAAAAATAGGCTTACACAGTACATTCCTCAGGTTTACAACGCGGTCTTATTAACTGGCTATTTCTCTCTTTTGTGAAAAGTAGCCCTGATTATCTTAATACCAAAACCTGGTAAACCTCCACAGGAAATAAGATCTTATAGTAGGTCTACTTCCGAAAACGGCGAAAATCCTGGAAAAACTGATATTGGCAAGAGTAGAACCAATACTAATAAGGTGCCATGTAATACCCAACCACCAGTTTGGCTTTAGATCACAACACACAACTACGGAACAAGTCTATCACGTTTGTAAGTTTATTCGACAATCTCTAGGAGATGATAAGAATTATTGTGCTGGAACCTTCTTAGATATAATACAGGCCTTTGACAAGGTTGGGCATAGTGGCATCCTTTACAAAATCAGAAAAATCCTTCCCCATAATTATTTTACAATCCTTCAGTCCTATTTACAGGATCGGCATTAGGTACCTTGTCCAGTTCCAAGATGAAATAACCTCTCTTCACCCAATCAATGCTGGTGTCCCTCAGGGTAGCGTGCTTGGACCGGTTCTTTATCTCATATTTACAGCGGATTTACCCGCTTCACAAGAACTATTACAGCAACGTATCATCACACCAACACCCTGATACTACATCATAACGGTTACAGATGACTCTTGACAAAATACAAATATTGCTAGCTAAGTGGCAAATGAAAATCAACGAAACTAAGGGCGGTTTGCATAAACATGATTTAACATCTTGGTCAAATTAATCATTCGTCAAAGTGAACAAAATCGAATAAAAATTCGAATGCATATGGCAAATGACACATTAGTAAACAAACAATGATGCTCTTTTGTCAACTTTGATCATTCGTTACTTCAACAAAAGCTTTGTGCAACCGGCCCTAAATCTATCCAAGTCACATTTAGAAATAGTAGAGAGAACTGTCCACGCGTCATATTGAATGGACGCCAATTACATCAACAAGATGATGTCAAATACTTAGGCATGCACCTCGATCGTAGACAGACCTGAAAAAACATATATCCACAAAGCGAAAATAGCTAAGACAAAAACTAAGCAAACTGTAGGTAGGTAGGTAGGTATCGCTTGATAGTAAAATCTTAGTCTACAAGGCTATGCTGAAACCTATCTGGAGTTACGGAATCCAACTATGGGGATCTGCAGTAAAATCTAACATCGAAATTCTGGAAAGGTTCCAGTCAAAAGTACTTAGAACAATACCTGGCGCCCAAATCACATCATAGCGCACGACCTTCAAATTATAACCATCAAAGAAGAAACTAACTAAATCTACTCAAAAATATGAAAGCAGACTAAGAAACCATCCTAACAGCCTGGTAAAGAACCTGATGAACCAACCAAAAACACGAAGCCCTGTTATGTGATGAGATGAGAAATAGCTATTGGATTTAGCTTTTTTAGTTGATGCTAGCAGCCACCTCAACGATCTAAATTTGAAAACTGCAGGGTAAGAACAAATTGTTTCCTAGATTAGTAAATAATTAACATCAGTGCATTTAAAATGAAATTAAAACTGTTCATCTCCCAGTTAGAAAACGGGGATTTAAGTTAATTTCCACATTTAAAAGAACATAGTGAATCGGTTGAAGATAATGGAAACTTTACATAATATACTAAGTAACTCAGATTAATGCATACTTGCATTTATAAATCACCTTTCACTTGCTGGACAAAAACTCTGGACGATGACTAGTAACATACAAATGGAACTTATTAATCTAAAAACCAATTATTCGTTGAAAATGAAATCTAATGAACTTCCATCACTCCCAGCTGCTTTTGATGTAATTAATTTCTGGCGATCGTTGCCCTGTGAACATTTCCCAGAACTGCGAAAATCTGCTCAGAGTTATATCTGTCGTTTTGGAACAACATACAGATGCGAACAATCCATGAAAATGATTAAGAACAAATTGAGGTCGCGACTGACTGATTCAAATTTGAAAAACTGTTTGATGCTTTCTGTAGTAACTGATTTAACTTCAATCATTACAAACTTAACAAAAGCAAAGCAATTTCAAAAGTCTCATTAAAGTAATTAACGTTTATCTTGTCTTTATATGAAATCCTTTTATTTAAAATTACGGAAAGTGTCTATATTACCATATACAGGGTGTCCCAAAACGTACCGGTAATATTTCAAGGATGAATTCCAGAACTTATTTAGAGTCGAAAAGTCCATATAAACATAGGGTCACCCGGGATGAGTGTGACATCGGGGTAAATGTGACACCAGTAAATTTTGTTTAAACACTTCCTTTACATTTACTTAAGTCAAATTCCAGAAAAGCAATTATCTATCACTAATATATTGTAAAATCACCTTATTTAGACATCCGGGATGGTATGAAGTTTAGCATTATTTCTTGAACATGGAAAGTTTTAAACATTGAAATTTATGACAACTGTTTTCAAATTTAAATCACCTAATTTTTTGTCAAGATACAAATCATTTATTCTAAGTTATAATGTCAAATACTATCTAAAGCATACAAATTTATATTAAGAACTTCAAGAAATATAAAACAGAAAAACACATGGTGTTACCTTCACTCCAGAAAATATCTGACATTGGGGTGTATGTGACACCATTATTTACAACTATTGTCGCCCTCTAAAATCTCAATTTGTTACTTATGTATGCATTAGTTTCACATTGGTTTAGCACCACGAGTATTCATAATATAGGTAACTGTTCTTAGGGTGCATTCAGACTCAGAAATTTTGTCCGGAAAGTTGCCGGAGAAATTTAAACGAACCAATCAGGAGGTGTGCAGAATTTACCGCTTCTTACGATTCAAATTCTACACACCTCCTGATTGGTTCGTTTAAATTTCTCCGTCAATTTTCCGGACAAAAATTTCTGAGTCTGAATGCACCTTTATAAGGAGGCGTTATTTATGACTTATGACACCTAATATGCTGTATTTGGTCAATACTGTGATAGTCTGGCAGTGTAGTACTAAGTTTGTTTTTGTTTGAATACATAATTATTATAAAAGAAGCAGGAATTTCTGCGGTTAGTAAACAGTAAGTGCAGAATGTGAAACAGTATGCCTCGTAATTACAAACAGGAGTGTGACGGTAGAGGAAAAGGTTATAGTTGGTTACAAGAAGATTTAAGAGCTGCTTTAGATTCTGTAAATAATGGACTAATCACCGTATTGAAGGCGTCCCAATTGCATAAAATACCACGTTCCACACTAATCTTAAAATTAAAAGGTTGGAAAGGCAAAAAAACCCGCGAGCCAACACTACAGCTGCCTAAAAATTCTTCAGCAAGTAAAAAAAAACAGCCTTAACCTCTCACCAAGAACTCCATTTAGTAAAAATTCTAACAGTTATGAACAAATGGGCCATAGGTTTATCGAAAGAAGAAGTGAAAAGTGTAGTAGCAAACTATGTTGTTAAAAATAATATTAAGACGCCTTTCAATTATAATCGTCCTGGTGACGACTGGTGGTATAGCTTCAAGAAATGGCATAATTTATCTCTTAAAAAACCAGAAATTTTAGGGAGCTAGAGCAAGACAGCCAGATGATCCTTTCATCATTCAAGATTTTTATGATAAATTAGCCACTCTTTTCACAGAGAAAACATCTGGAATTGCGACGAAATAGGATTTTGTTGTGATCCTAAATCAACAAAAATTGTATCGAAAAAAGGAACTTCAGCTAAACGAATAACAGGTGGTAGTGGTCGAAGTATGACGACAGTTTTAGCTTGTGTAAATGCTGCCGGTCATTGTTTACCTCCAACAATAATTCACCAGGGTAATAGAATGTGGGATAGCATGATTGGAACCAACGAATCTTATCCCCGCACATCCTACTATGTTAGCGAAAATGGCTGGATGACAGAAGCAGCTTTCCTGTCTTGGTTTAAGAACTCGTTTCTTAAACATGTGAACAATTATCCTTGTCTTCTTATCTATGATGGACACATATCTCAGGTCGGTATAGATTTAATAGAAGAGGCTATTGAACATGATGTTGATACTAAAACTTCCGCCACACACAAGTCACATACTGCAGTTGTATGTTGCAGTTTTCAGGGGTATGAAAGCGAAATGGGATAGCTTCCTGACTGAGTGTGGGCAAGAAGCAATCTTGGACAGAAGATGTCGAAACAAGGATTTGCTGATATGTTAGGAAAGTTATGGAGACACATTAAACCGGAAACAATAGTTAAAGGGTTTGCTAAAACGGGTATTTATGATCCATCTGTTCCTGGAATAAATCGTCGAGCTATTGATAAAATAATCCCGAGAAATTAAAACGTTATGAGCAGTTATTGGAAACACGGACCATTACTAATGCATAACAGAACATTCCCATGGAACAACAGTATAGAGCTCCTCTTCTGCTACGTCAGAGATCACACCAAGCAAAACATTCGAAGCTATTTTATTAACATTAGCACGGCTAATTAATACAGCACTTAAAACAGTTAAAAGAAGAATAAACACATCTGAAGTTATAATAAAAGAAGACTACCTAGAAAATTTATTAATTAAAAAAAGATAAAGAAAAAAAGATATCAATTATCAAGTCTAAGAAGAACAGGCAAGAAATAAAAGACGCAGCTAAAGATAAAAAAATTAACAAAGATAGCACAATGACATCTATCCAGCAAAAGACGGGACGTAAAAAGAAAAATATTAAGAAAAACGATGAGAAAAGCACCAGTGAAGAAGAAGTAGGAACACAAAAATTAATTGTATCATCTGGAGAAAGCGACTTAGAATTTGAAGACGATTTTCTGGAAATAAAGGAAGTTTCTGAAGATCAAATCCGCATAGGAAAATATGTACTGGTAAAATTTAAAGGCGGTAAAAGAGACACGTGAGTTTTTACAAGTTGTTATAAAATTGTATATTAAAACCTAACTGAACTGTTACTTTTAGGTATGTTTGCTGCATACGGTCTGTAATAGAGAATGATGGAGAATTGAAAGTAATGGCGCTAAAAAGTTTGGATTCAACAAAGCGTTGTTTTGTACATGATTCTAGCGATATATCATATGTAAGCTACGAACAAGTTATTGGCATATTACCAGATCTTGGCATATTACCAGATCCTGTCATAGTACCACAATGATTAAGGCTCAATTTGAAGTTTCCTGGACCTATAGATATAACAGAGCAACCTTAATATCTATATTATGTATTTGTGTTTGGAAGAATATTTATGTATTAAAAAATGAAAACTTGCATTTAAGTACAAAATTTTGTCACATACGCCCCAAATCGTTTTCTCTAGTATTATACTATATATTAACTGTGTGTCACAATCGCCCCGCTGTGTGTCACATTCACCCCAAATCATGGGGTAAATGTGACATCTGAAATAAATTTTATAAAACGTTATTTTCGTATCTAGTTGAATTCCTATACTAAAACTATTCCACAATTAACTAAATATACCTCCAGTGAATGCGTCGCCCGAATTTAAACTAAAATTGTAACTTACTTTAAGAAACATATCATTATAAAGTTTAATTTTGTAAAAACATGTCACAATCACCCCGGATGACTGTCCTAAACGTAACCGTTAACGAGTTATTGTTTATTTCATAATTTATGTGGCTAAAATTTTAGTTCAACGGATTTCTGGAATAATAATCTAGTTGCCATGATCGCCTTTTTTTTGGTAACATTTGAACATCGTTTTTAACAAATTATTGTTTGTAACTTGTCAGTTTATTACAGTGATACTGGTGTTATTTGCTTCCTTTTTGTATCCTTATTCCCATCGTAATTCACAAGTGATCCACAATGCCAATGTTATTTTCAAATGAAGAATATTCAGATATTCATTATGTTTACGGTCTGTGTCATGGAAATGCTCTAGCAGCACAACAAGAATATCATAGAAGATATCCCAATAGAAGACTGCCTACGCGTGCAGTTTTCTTTCTTCTCATGGCACTTTCAATGTCTCATAAACGAAGATGAGCAAGTTCTTGATTTATTACAAGAAGATTCGCCTTTAATTGTGCGAAGAATTGCATTACGTACTGGAATATGTAGAAACCAGGTTTGGAGAATAATAAGAAGTGCTCGCTTACATCCATATCATCATCAAAGAGTAAAGCTCTAGGTAATGATTTTGAAGCTCGTTTAATATTTTGTAATTGGTTACAAAATAATCAAAACCTACCGCATATTTTATGGACCGATGAAGCTTCTTTCACACGAGATGGTATCAATAATTATCATAATTTTCATGAACGGTCTGCAGAAAATCCTCATTAAGAAGACGCTCGCATTTTCAACATATATAGATTTAGCGTTAATATGATAGCTGGTATTCTTAATGATCGTCTGATTGGACCATTTGAATTGTCACACCGTTTGAATGGTGCGAATTACGAATATTTTCTAGAAAACTCTCTACCCTTATTACTGGAAGATGTGCCGTTAAATATTAGACGTGCAATGTGGTATCAACACGATGGGGCGCCAGCACATCAATCTCTTCGTGTTGGAGCTTGGCTTAACGCAAATTTTCGGAGAAGATGGATTGGAATAGGAGGACCCGTAGTATGGCCACCACGTTCGCCAGACCTGACTCCAGTAGATTTTTATCTTTGGGGTCATATGAAATAGATTGTTTGTGCAATTAAAATACACACGGTAGAAGAATTACGCCAAAGAACACAGCAGGCTGCCGATATTACTAGGACTAACTCAGCAACCATATTAAGAACGCAGCGATCTCTTCTGCGACGTGCGACTTTGTGTATCGAACACAATGGAGATAATTTTGAACATTTCTTGTAAATAAAATAAATAGAAATGTATTAAAAAAATGTATTTCATAAATTTCCTTGAACTAAAATTTTAGCCACATAAATTATGAAATAAACAATAACTTGTTAACGGTTACGTTTAGGACATATGTTTATGTTTATATTGACTTTTCGAATCTAAATAAGTTTTGGAATTCATCCTTGAAATATTGCCGGTACGTTTTGGGACACCCTGTATTTAATACATCATTTTATGTATACCGGGTGTCAACAAAACCTGGGGCACCCCCATACATTTTTTATTTTGTAAGATATCAAAAGGAAATTTGGTATATGGAATATACTCTTTAAATGGCATTTGTTGACATAGGAAGCAAGGTTCTGTCACTTCCGGTTTCGCCGGAATTAACATCAACTTTGTTATTTTAAATACAACGCCCTATATATTTATACATTTTTGGAATCTCCATTCAATTGTACGTATGGTACTATCAATTTCGAAACATTTTGATGACAAAGTAAATTTGTGCAGAAATTAATCTAGAGTGCCATGACTTACGCAAAATGATAGTCAAGGTGCCCCAACACTCGAAACAAATTGTTTTAGAACTTTAACTATTTTAGTTGCTGTATTAAAATGACCTAAAGTTGGCAAAAATGATTTTTCGAGAATAACTCTATTTTTTCAAATGGCACTAGGGTGGGACACTAGGATATTAAAAACAAGCGTTTTTCAAGGATTTTATTGATACCAATAACGCGGGATCAATATGAAAATTTAATTCGGAATAACACTCACCGTTCAAAAAAAAACGTATTTTGGACATTTAAATCTAGACACTGGGTTTCAAAACAACTGAAACAAATGAAATGCACAAAAAAAGTGACAGACTTGCTACAGTTGAAGTGCTAAAAGAATTTGTTTTGAGTGTCGTAGCACCCTGACTTCCATTTTACACAGGTCATGGCATCCTAGATTAATAAATTCTTCTGCAAGTATTTACTTTGTCATCAAAATGTTTCAAACTTGATGCAACATACGTAGAATGAAATGGAGATTCCAAAAATGTTTAAATATACGGGGTGTTCTATTTAAAATAACAAAGTTGATGTCAATTTCGGCGAAACCGGAAGTGACAGAAACGTGTGTTCTATGTCAGAAAATGCCAATTAAAGAGTATATTACATATACCAAATTTCATTTTAATATCTTAAAATATAATTTAAAAAATAGGGGTGCCCCAGGTTTCATTGACACCCGGCATATAACTGTTAAACCTATCCATATTATCATATTTTAAAAGGGATGAAAAGGGGTATAAGACTGTATGGCGCATCTTAACTAAAAAATGAAAAAATTGACGCATGAACTATTAAAATGTTGGCCATCCCTGCCCTAGATACGAGTAAATCCACTGGGCCGTATTCTGATCGTATGTTTAAAGTTGCCTCTAACTAAAGTCGGGTTTAGCGTAAACATAAAACGATATAGCTTTATATAATTTTATGTGTGTATAACAGAGATACGCGATGTTGCCATGGTAATTAAACATGACGTTAAATTTAAATATGAGATCAGAATACCGAAATTATAGGAAAATGTGAATGAACATTTATCCTCAATGTTAGTCGTTTGTCATATCATTTTACTTATTGTAATTTAGTTTACAGATTGTAAACAAATTTGGTCGTAGTCGAATGAAAGAAAGCATCCCGATATACGATTTCGATCAAGTAATTACACCACCAACTTCAACAGATAGGTGAAGAGGCAATTTCAAAATACAAATATCGGTATAGGAAATTATAACTTGTTTTAAAATTTAACATTACTTACCGGTTACTTTTACTTACTTCAGATGCGTTGTTACCAGTTACATATCCGCAGAGGCAACTGTTGGTTTCCGTATGTATTAGCTGCCCCAGTAACTAACAATCGGTATAAAAGAGCACTAAAGGCCTAGAACGCCCATGGCTTGGGTTATCAGTTATCACTTTCTTCCATTCTTTCTATTTCTGGCTCTATCTTTCCATCTTCTAATGTCCAAGCAGCGTAAGTCCAACTGTAATTCCTTCTTCCACTTGCTTCTGGGTAGGCCCCTTCGTCTCTGACTACCAACTTCTGCCTTGTATAGATAAGCTCGGTATCCACTGTCCTTGCTTTTAGATCCGCCACATGTAACTCCTTTCGGTGAGTATCTATTTTTGTTTCCATTATTTCGCCTCTTCTATCAATATCTTCTAATTTCCTCATTAACTCTTCAAGTGCTATATCAATTTTTATGTTTTGTATGATTATTTTGTAGATTTTATTTAATTTAATTTGCTTTATTACGCCCGGCACTCGGACTCAAATTTATATTTCCCGCCGTCCTTACGCGGCGTGCACCCGATAGCCTTGCCACAGCTGATTTTCCCAACATCTAAGTTTTAAATCGAGTTTTGTTTCCCTATTATTGCAATTTTGCCTTTAACTTTACTATTAATCTTAGACAAACACTTTCACGTCAACTTTAATACTGCTTTTTCACTATTAACACCACTTTATCACTATGAAATTCAATTTGTTTCATTATAGGTAGACGAGCCTTCCATACGGTTACAGCATCATACCCGCAGTCCCGCACTCCCCACATTTTGAATATACAGTGACAAAAAGTTTGGAATGTTAAAGACCTTACTATTTCGGCTCTTTTTTTATTCCAGACAGTTCGAAAAACTTATTGGAGAGACTGATGACGGTAAAACCATTTTGCTAGTTATGCCTCACCCTCAGGTAAAAGAGTTTTACGTTCAAAACTAAGCGAATTTATAAAGAATGAACTAAAAACTAAAGCATAACAAAGATAAAAGGTAGATTTATATGAATATTTTTGTAATACTTATTAAAAGTGTGAAGACGATTCCTAATATAGAATAACATCGACACGCTTTAAAGAACTGGGCCAAGAATTTAACGATATTTTTCTGTATGAAAATCCAGAAATTTATTATGTAAAAGGTAATAAAAGGCAAACCAATAGCAGCCAGAGGTAAACTGGAACACATACGTATGAGAAAAAATTATAAAGGTTTTGGAATTATACCGAGTAGCAGCAAGAATCAAAAAATCCAGGTTAGATTGTACTCTTTTTTTTATTTCATACTAATAAATAAGCCGCTATTGTCAATTACATATTTCCCGTTTTTGAAATTAGACATTGAATTAATCGGCAAAAATTGTAGATCACTATGTGCAACCTGTTTATATTTTAGAATTAAACCAATCTCTGAAAGTGGAAGAAGAATGCGTGGAAAAATTACTGTAGTTAAAAATAATGTTACTCCTTTTTCACAAGGAATATTGGAAGACCACTAAGTATCAAATTAAGACAAAAAAGTATTTCTATACATGAGTATTTCCAGCAGTATACCTACTTAAGGCAACCTTAAGGAAATAGCTGTGTAAGTTACACGTTGTACCTACTGCCATTTATTCATATAGATTTGCTCCTAAAAACCAATAAAATAAAAGGGAGGACAATTTTTATTTCTCTATTTTCAATAATTCAATAATTTTATGCAATTGAAATATTGAACAATTTTAATATTAGTATTTACGTTTAGTTGGAAATTGACCATAGGTACATATCCGGGAAACAAGATTTACTGCTTTAACAAGTGGCCTAAAATATAATCCATTATGAATATAAAGTTGAATATGTGGACTAAATCGAAGTTTATAAATGTGGAAGAGATTTTTGTAGTCACTTATTTGTAAGTATTTTTTAAATTATAATTTCTTTCACTTATTTATTATACTCATTAAATATTAATTATGTATTTTCATTTCTAGATAGCCTATATATTGTTATATTTAATGTTTTGCCCACTGATGAAGAACTATAATTGTTCGAAACGTTTGAAAAATAAAAATTTTTTTCAAAAGAAACAAAATAAAACCAATAATTTATTTCTAAATAAGTGACTACGAAAATCTCTTCCACATTTATAATCTATTATTTTTTGAAACCTAACTAAGCAAAGAAAAGATAAGTATTTAAAGAAAATACTAACTGAGAATAACTCGCAGTGTGAAAACACTTTATCTGGTAAGATGTTGTGGATTTTCTTGATATACAGGGTTGCCATAAAAGAATGCCGGTATTTTAAACATATTTATTTTATTGAAATAGGAACTAAAGAATAATAACAAAAATAGCGATTAATATCATGTCAGGAAATATGTATAAGTATGCGTTAAAAATATTGCCATTATTTTTTCAATGTAAAGGTAAAGGTTTAGGTAACGGCACTTATACTCCTCGAGGGAGTATGTCCGACAACATGGAGGGTTAAGGCCTCCTAAGTCTCTTTTATACCCGGTTGTATCGTAAGCTTATGCGTACGGGGTGATATGGTAAGCGCCACGCTTTCGACAACCACCTACCTCCTTTACTCCACTACTGTGCTTCGGTTCCCAATTATTTTCAGAGGTACCCCATTCGCCCAGCATCCAACTCAGGTTTGGCTTAACCACTCGGCCACTACGGCGATATTTTTTCAATTGTATGAATTTAAAAAAGGTACCTACCAAACCTGGTCTGCATTGGAAATCCTCAAAATTTGAGATGCAAGATGGATTTTTATTTCACGATGAAGTAAGTATATGTTCCCAATGCAGTAAGTTACTAAGTTCCGTATTTTTATTTGTTTAAGAATATTGCCGATATGGAAAGCAAACTTGAACAACGAAGAGAAAGGTTGGCAGCTTTTCATTAATATAACATTTTAACTTTGTTATGTATGTGTTGACAACATTCGCTACATACCTTTAAAGGCTGTAGATCTTTGCTTTAAAATTTCTCATTCCTTGGAAACAGAGTACCCCAAAGAATGTAGAGCTTGTCAAACTTAGCTGAAAGTCTCAATTCGACACGCCCACGACAGTGGCGGATCCAGCCAATTTTCACGGGGGGGGCATTAGGACTTAAGGTGACCAGATTTTAATTTTGATAAGGCAGGACAAATTCTACCGGGGGGGGGGGGGGATATTACGAATTAAAGTAAAAAAACTAAATTTTATTATGAAAGAAAGCAAAAAAAAACATTTTTCAAAAACAGAATATTTTAATATAAATATGCATCCAAAGTTTTGAATTTTTTTCTTTGGCTCATATTTAATTTTTTTAAAACGTGGTTTATCCTACAAAGACCAATAAAAACAGATAATTAGAAATACATAAATATTACATAATACTCGTACATAGGTACTGCGTAAAATGTAAACACTACTTTACAGGGGCGAAATTAGACCATTTCAGGGAGGGCGCGTGCCCCGTCTGTAGAAGTTAGCGCCCCCTCTAAAGGAAAAACTAATGCTTTTTGGAAATTTAATTTTATTTTTGATATCTCTCTTCTAAGTGTACTAAATACAGACAATAAAAATTGAAATTAATAAGTAGAAGATATTAGTAGGTAGTTATTATGAAACTTGAAACTGTTGCAAACATGGTTCATTTTAATGATTTATTTAGGGTTTCCGGTCTCGAGGTGGCTAATAGCTTTGATTGCTTTGATAACGCTTAGCTGACACATTTTTGGCAGACTTTCATAGAATAATAACTGCATACAGCTTGTGTCGACACTATTACCCTTATAAGTTCAGTAACCTAGTAACCAAAGTTATTTTGACAAGTAGCTTCGTATTTTACACTTTATTTATATATAATAATTTTTAAAATGTATTATGTTTAAAATCATATTTCATATTATCTTTCTGTTGAAAATTAAAATTCCATTTTATTTCAATGTTCTTTATTTAACATTGTTCCCAAAAAAATTTGCGCCCCCTCTACATTACAGTTCTGGTTTCGTCCCAGCTGACTATCATAATCATACTAACCTTCTTTCTGTGCCTTCTCCTTATCCAGAGCTTATTCTGTTCGCTATCAATACCGCACTTGAGCTACAATCTTACGACCTACGATGCCTATAATTGCTTCAGAACTAGCGCGCATTCGCCTTCTTCATCGCGTCTCCTTAATTGTGAAACAGAATGATTTGGGAAGGGTGGAGAGCGGGATGAAGAGGAGGAAATATAAATAATAAGGGTGTTCCATTTTAAAATTAAAAGTTGCTATCAATTATTCTAAAACCGGAAGTACTAATATTGAGTTACTTTCAAAATTATGTGGGCATTTTAATTTAAAATAAACTTTGTCTGAAACAATTTTCGGTAATACATATTTAAAATAATCGAGTAACAAAAATACAGACCGATGGACCACCCTGTATATGTATATACCACCTAGTTTAGTTTAAAGTCACTGTAGATCTGAAGATGCTATTGTATAGCGAAACTATAGTCATCGACAATAAAACCAAGTTGTGAAACTAAAAACCAAGTAATTATTCAACCCTTTAAAATGAATACAAAGTTTCACCACGTAAGAGCAGAAACAATACAAGAAACTACTAAGTACTAAATTGAAAAAACAAGAGAAAAAATAATTCATATTTAAAACATAAATTCTCGGGGGGGGGGGCAATTGCCCCCTGTGCCCCCCGCTGGATCCGCCACTGGCCCACGATGCGCACTGGGACTGCATTTACAGCGAATATCTCGCTCCTAAAGGCTCACCTCAGGCTCGCGCAGGTAAGTAGGGATGTCACACTTTTTGCTATCTTTGACAAGCTGGCGTTTACTATGGACATTTATTCAATATGTTTCAATATCGTCTTTAACAGCAGATATTGAAAAATATGTTACCGAAAATGGATTCTAAAGTTTTGATGTTGATTTACATAGAATAAAATGTATAACTGTTCATTTATTTTTTAATCACCAAAAAGTTTAATATACCATTTAAAATCGGGCCACAATGCCAAAGAATGTGCAATTTTCCGATGCACACAAAATAATGTTTTTTTATTTTGCGTTTAGAATAACTCCATTCTAGCACCCAAATGACGTCATTTGAGTGTTAGAATAAGTGTGAAGTTATTCTTAACGCAAAATAGAAAAAATTTTTATTTTTTAATTTATAAAATGGTATAAAGCGGCAAAATAGAAAAAATAGTATAAAACACTCGTTGCAGAAGGTCCTTCAAGCACTCATTTGTTCCTCAACTCGCCGCTATGCGGCTCGTTTCGGAATTTCAAATTCGTGCTTGAATAGATGCCTTCTGCAACTTGTATTTTAATATACTATTCCATCCCTTAGGACATTTAAGCGACATTTAACGTCTCACACCTTATTTCAATCAGGCAGTTTAGTAAATAAGAAACCAGTTGAGCTTTCTGTAAAACAATTAAGTATTTCAGGGGTTTTGGACACTGTAAAATAATTCACTGAAAATATAATTCAATCAAAAACATATTGTAGTTTTTAAACAAGAGGCTTTGGAAATCTAAAATATCAAATTTGGTTTTTTGCTTTATTTTTATTTTTTGATGATTATCAAACTGGAAATGCCTTATGAAGACACGCTGATAGTAATAAATTAGGAGCTGTTTATGTAACAGTACCATGCACGCCACAAAATCTGCTCACTTCCCTAGGAACGATTCATTTGTTAGCCTTGTCTTATTCCATAGATCGAAAACAGTTAGGTAACAAAGCTGTATTTTGGCAAATTGCAACGGAACATGCTTGCGTTCTAGGAGCTAAACTATTAGAAACAGTTGATAATTATAATGAAAATTTATATTTGAATAACACAAAAGAGACCGGTATTAAGGAACCTGGAATTTGGCACAGTGTAAATGACATTTCATTTGACATCTACATACTTACTGCGTGGATATCATGCATGCCCTTTTTGAATGCATTTGCATATACATGACGTTACATGTTTTCTTCGGACTTTTTAAAATCGCTCTAAAATTATTTACTCTCGAAACATTAAACAACAAATTAAACTATTTTAATCAAGGCGACTTAGAGAAAGCAAACAAACCGCTGATCGTTTAAAAACTAAAATTAAAATGCCAGACCGTTAAATATTATGTTTATGTAGATATCTAGGGATGATTATGGGAGAATTTGTGCCATCTAATTTAGATGTTTGCGAAATCTAGATTTCAGTAAGGAAAATTATTGACATCGTAGCAGCTCCTAATTTACATTTTAGTGAAGGTGTGAGACTAAAAACGATATTTGACGAACATATTGCTATGATTTTTAACAATTTTAAAATAGACTGCTTTTCCTTTTATTTTAATAATGTTAAACTGGGTCGTCGTGAAGGTTCTGATTTTTGCTCAATTAATTAAACAACTTAAACTTAAATGAAGATTTATTACATAACAATATATTTTTTTTATTCCAATACTCCCTTACAAGAATAAGCTCACAACATAACTGCTACTCTTTTCGTAACAGCAAACTGCTTCTCTCCTCTTCATACAAGTGCTCCAGTACAAGAATGAGCTCACCACAGAACTTTTATTTAATATACTTTTAACAAACAAACAACTTTTGATAATTAGTATTTTCAATTGGTAATTTATTCAATTCAATCAATTTTTATTCACCAAAATTCTCGAATTAATATCCGAATTGTTTATTTACTTGTTATCATCCTTTCTTTTGTCCTCGTAACCCCTGGTTTTTAAATAATATCCATCCAATTAAAACAAATCCTCCTGTTGCTTGACAACAGTTAAAATAAATACTAATTTTTCCTAATATACGAATACAACCCTACTGTCAGCTACTAAATGATGCATAATTCATTATCTTATTATTTATCCTGTCTATCTAATTTTACAATTTATTGTTTAATAACATTTGTAATAATGTTAATATCAATTCTCATTTTATATATGTCACTAATATCATCTTGTACATACAGGGTGTCTCTAAAATGCGTGGACGTGGCTTAACCACAGATTGATGCGCGCAAAATAAGATGATTTAACCATTTAACCCAACTTACCTATATCCAAATTCGTTTCGTTAAGCCAGTATTCTGCTTCAAAGTTCTTTGACAAAAAGTTAATTTTTCTTATAACAACAAGACGCTTGGATCGATTTCGATGATATTTGGCATGCCACTCCATATGGACATAAGACATCTTTTGACCCCCCAGGCCCCAGGCCCCACGCCGCCAAACGCTGCCTGTTGCAAGCCACCTCAACGCTGAAACCGCTTGTCGCCGCCTATGCCGCTGGAACCGCCTGCCGCCGCCAGACGCTGCCCGCTCCCAGCCACCACTAACGCCGACCTCTACTGCTGAGGCCACACCATAACCCATCTCCACGGTGGAACCGCTCGTCGCCGCCTACGCCGCTGGAACCACCTACGCCGCCAGACGCTGCCTATTTCAAGCCACCTCGACGCTGGAACCGCTTGTCGCCGCTGGAAATGCCCGCCGCCGCCAGACGTTGCCTGCTCCCAGCCACCACTAACGCCGGCCTCTACTGCTGAGGCCACACCATAACCCGTCTCCACGTTGGAACCGCTCGTCGCCGCTTACGTCGCAGGAACCGCCACGTCGCTCGAACCACCTACGCCGCCAAACGCTGCCTATTTCAAGCCACCTCCACGCTGGAACAGCTCGTCGTAGCCTACGCCGCTGGAACCTCTCGCTGCCGCCAGACGCTTCCCGCTCCCAGCCACTTCAACGCTGGAATTTCCCGACGCCGCCAGACGCTGCCTGTTCCTAGCTACCACTAACGCCGCTGCTGAGGCCACACCATATCCCACGTCGCATGACGCCGCCATCCCGCCACACTTCTCGCCAGATCAAGCCCAGATTCGTCATCGCCACCGCTTTCCGGATGCCGTGCGCCCTCGTCGCACCGTCCCTAATTATCGACGCCCCACCGCCTTCGGCTTTACTGCCGCCTTCGGCTTTACTTCCGCTTTCGGCCCTACTGCCGCCTTCGGCTTTACTGCCGCCTTTGGCTTTATTGCTGCCTTCGGCTTTTCTGTCGCCTTCGCCGTCGCTGCCGTTGCCGCCGCCCTCATCGTCCCTTCCGCCTTAGCCGACGCCACCGCCTTCACCGTCGCCGCCGCTAAAACGCTTTCCCCAATTTCCAATTCACAATAGTGTACAGACATTTTATTAATTTTTTTATTAGTAATAAACTAATAAATAATTATTTCCAGCCTCTTGTCTTTAATTATTGAGCTAGCCAATTTGAACACAGCGCCCGCTAACAAGCACGGCCTAGTTTATGTCAAGTTAATTTCACATTCTAGCAAAAAATACAAGAGTGTAGTTAATATAAATTTGGACACAGTTCTCATAATTTTTCACTGATTTTTTTTAAGCGCAGACAATAACTAAATAAGAACAAAAGTGACCCACTAGAATTCAAAGAACTGAATAAAGCAGATCAGAGAAGACCCTAAAAGACATCAGGAGAATCGTATAGAAAATACCATAGAACGAAATCGTAGTCTTAAAGGAATGAAGGTGATACTGGGCAACAAGAAAATAGTGATGATCAGTGGCGGCTCGTGATAATTTATTTTGGGGGGCTCCGTAATAAACACTCACCTTCAGTAGCTGAGCAATTTCATACAAATGAAAAATCTATTAACTCAGCAAAATCCCAATGCTAGTTCCAATTTTCCACAAAATTTAATACAGTTTATAATTTTCTTTAAAATGTACCTATTTTTGGTCGCCTGTTGATTGTGTTGTATAATATTTTGTCTATAAACTGAGTCCAACTGAGCTGCTACATTTACAGAGCCTAACAGCCAAATCCGTACAACACTTTATATGATGTGCACTAATTCACGTTTTTTTTATTTTCTGATTTAAATGCTTTAGATCTTTAAAGCCTGTTACCGACCATGTTTTGTACATTCCATCGAAATAAAATAAGACACACGGAAAACAAAACAGAGCATTTACCTCATCACATCCCGAAATTGATACTTTTAGTGATTAGTTACTAATAATAACAACGATAATAATAAATGGTCTTTATTTTCCAACGTATAGAGATAAACAATTAAACAATTAACTACAGCAGGATTTAAACAAATAAAGTTGGAAAAATGCCGAAGATTAGATGGCCTATCCATAGGGGATAGGCCCCTGTTGTTCATCTTAAGCATTGTATTACAGCATAATGCACCGACACTAAAATAAACAAAAAAATAAAAAACAGAAAGAGAAAAAGTAGTCTGGATAAGTATCTCTAGATCAGCAGCACAGTTTATAGATTTAAAAGGTATCTTTTGTATTTATATTTGAAGGCGGGGAGTGGTTTATTTCTTATTTCCTGGGTTATTGAGTTATAGAGTTTTGTAATTTGGTATGAGAATGATCGTTTAAATGTCTCGGTTCGATGAGAAGGTGGAGTAAGTGTGCCTTTAAAACGGATATTTACATTATGTATTGCTGTCCGGTAAGTTATTTTTTTATTTAGATATTTTGGAGCTTTATAAGTAAGAATTTTATGAAATAAACAAGCTGACTAGACATATTCAGCCAGTTGATCTCAGACAGTTTGTGCGAGATATGATAACCCCGTTTTATTCCGAATATTAATCTCATGCAAGAGTTTTGGGCGACTTGAATTTTGCGTGCATCTTCTGCATCAATACATGGGCCGTAGAGACAGTCAGCAAAATTAAATTTAGAAAATACTAAAGATTCACAGAGCATTGTCTTAACTTTTCGGTTAAGAAAGTGTCTATTACTATAAATTGTTTTTAGGTTCATGTATGCTAGCCGGATACAGTTATAGATATGTGATTTAAATCTTAAGGTAGTATCAACAATTAGCCCTAAATTGTTGGCTTTTTCAACAAGAGGTACATTCTAACCGGCTACGTTTATATGTATTATGTTTGCAAGCTGAGATCTAATTTTAGGTTGTCCGAATAACAAAATAGAGGTTTTAGATGCATTAATATTTAAAGAATATAGTTTACATTTTTCAACCAGCACATTAATATCATTAATATTTTGTTTACTGCTTCTACATAGTTGCATGGGTAAAACGAGAGATATAGTTGTGTATCGTCGGCATAACAATGCATATTACAACTGACTACGAATTTCTGAAAATGACTAGTGTATATCGTGTACAACAGTGGACTTAGTATTGACCCCTGCGGAACACTCGATGACACACCGATAGGGAGAGACATTTTATCATCAATTTTTACTCTTTGAGTCCTTCCTGTGAGATAACAGCGAAATAGGTCAATAACTTTATTGCTTAATCCAATTGATTGCAATATCGCTATTAGTATTTTATGATTAATAGTATCAAATGCTTTTGTAAAATCAAGAAGAACAAGTATTGTGGCTTTTTTATGGTCTATCCCCCTCAGTATGTCATCAGTTATGTTCAACAGAGCTGTTTCACAACTGTGTAATGGACGCAATCCCGATTTCGTTGCAGGCAGTATATTATTCCTTGTAACATTCTCTCGAAGTTGCGACTCTACCACTCTTTCCAGCACCTTTGACAATGTGGGCAAGATACTTATAGGCCTCAGGTCCTTGAATTCAGAGGGACTAGAGTTTTTCGGGATAGGCAAGATAATTACTTGTTTCCAACCTTCCGGGAAAGTACCGTTTTCTAAACAAAAGTTTATAATATGAGTTACGTGAGGCAGAATACAAGGACAACATATTAACAGTAGTTTAATATTGAGTTTATCGTATCCCTGAGCTTTAGTTTTAATTTCGTATAAAATCTTTGGCACGTCGAATGAAGAGATAGCTTTGAAATTAAGGGTCTCCATATCTGAGTTGTTAATATTTCCATAATAGTTTATAGTATTTTGATCTGTCGGCGTTTGGTGATGCTGTTTACATAGTAGTCGTTAAGACTGTCAACATTATTTTTTAGATAATCAGGAATAGGGTGTTTTGGTTTTCTAATATTAAGCAGCTCCAGATCTCTCCATATTTTATTTATCCCATGTGTTCTAAAATGGTGTTCAAAATATACTCTTTTTTCGTTTCTACATTCAAGGGTTGTATAATTTCTAAGTTGTTTGTAGTAGTTGTAGTGTGCTATATTTTTTGTACGTTGCCACCTATTGCGGGCTTTATTCTTAAGCGAGATAAGTAAACGTAGATTATGAGACAGCCATGGTGAGAATTTCTTTGTGATTTTAATAGTTTTCAGGGGTGCATGGGTATTTATAAGATTTAACAGTTTTTCGTTCAGAAAGTCTAACTTGTCGTTAATATTATTCATACTGTACATTATTTCAAAGTTAATTGAGGTGAGGTCAGTATAGAACAGATCTTGTTCAAAATATCTAAAATCTCTTATTGTTTTAAAAACAGGGGTGACTGCGGGCTTTTAATATTTAATTCACAATAAGTTAGTTCATGATCAGACAGATGGTCAAGAGAAATTACATTTACATTTTTTACAATG
Organism: Melanotus villosus; assembly: GCA_963082815.1. NCBI lineage: Eukaryota > Metazoa > Arthropoda > Insecta > Coleoptera > Elateridae > Melanotus > Melanotus villosus. The sequence goes on from OY720427.1 coordinate 21,097,340, forward strand.
CTCTCATTATCAGAAGTTATTATGAGATCAATGAGTTTAGAGTAAGACGTGTAGGGGAGTTCACAATTTGGGTTAGGTTAAACGCTTCGAGCATAGAGTTAAGTTTTTGATAACCAGGCGAATCAGTATTCAGCATGTCGATGTTAAGATCTCCAAGGCAGAATACATTATCGTTCTGTGGCAGTAAATTAGCCAGTTGTAGTTCTAATGCAGTTAACCATTCATTGCATGGTGAGTTTGGTTGCCTATATACAACTTCCACCGCAAGGGATCGCTTATTTCCTTTAATTTTCACCAATAGTTGCTCAATATTAGTATCACTATTAATAATAGAAAACGAGAACGAATCTTTAACGTACATACCCACTCCACCTCCTCTACCTCTTATACGGTCCCTTCTTCCCAACTTATATCCATCTACAGTAATTAGATTATCTGTAATGTTAGGGGTAATCCAAGTTTCGGTTAGGCATAATACAGAATTGTTGGTTAACAGGACATGTTGTTTTAATTCATTGAGTTTATGTAAAAGTGATCTTATGTTGAACTGAGCCAGAGTTACCATTCCATTCATGTTATCTACAATAAATTACACTAATTAAGAAAAATACTTAACTAAATTAAAAAGAAAAATAAAAAAAATATTTAAATTATATTTTTAATTTGAGTTTGAAAATAGACTGTGTTTGTTGTCGGTAGCCGTACGACTATCGTTTCTAGGTAGGTACTTTTACTCGCCTTTTCACGAGTTCTAAGAATTGCTATCAAAATAAATAGTATTTATCAGGAAGTTCATTCGCAGTCATAGTAAATACGCCTACGCCTTAACTTGAACCCAATAAACAGGGTTCGAATAGTTCTACAAATACAAATATTTCCCGTGCTCTCGTACTTGGGGCTCTAAAATCGCGAGCCTTCGGAAAACTTAAGAAAGCAATACATAATTTGCAATTGGAAATTCCGTTCTCAGTTCGTTCTTACGTATAGTTCTTATAGGACGAAGGCTGAGCCGTAACGATTTAAAATATAGGTAACCGTCGCGTCGCAGGCGGATAATAATATGTGTTATGCTAATGTAATGCTTTATATAGATATGTAAAATTTGTATTGTAATAATTAACAATCAATTGTATGTTTACTCTTTCCTAAGAATGGTTTTGGGAGGCTCGAGCCGCCCTTGAGCCCCTATGGAGCAGCCGCCACTGGTGATGATTAAAGATCAAGATGTAGAAGAAAGAGGCACATCCAAGATAATAAAAATAACTGAAAAATACTATAAAGGTCTATATAGCTCTAAAGAAACCCCACCACGAAGATGAATAGAACATTTGTCAAGAAAAGTAATAAATGTTAACTCAGAGGACGTGCCAAATATAATCAGCGAAGAAATAGAACGAACCATAAAAGAAACCAAACGAAACAAAGCTGCGAGGCTGACGTAATATTGGTAGAGTTTTTTAAAAAAGGAGGAATCAAAGTTGTAGTCTACCTAAACATTCTGTTCAATAAGTGCTTAACGGAAGGTAAAATATCTGAGCAATAGATGACGAATTAAAGTAAGTCTAGCCAATATACAAGTCTAGCGCTTAAAATTCATTTTTTTTTATATTAAAGTTTTCCGGATCAGCTTAAAAGCTATACACAGAATCGTTCACTGTTTTACACTAAAACTTCTCTCGATATTGGCGTTGTGACGTTGTGAGGGCATCTCCACTGGAAGTTCTCGGTCACTTTGTTGGTCGTCTGATGATAGTAGATCTTGCGGTAGTTTACGCTTTATTCGTTTGTGGATGGATTTTTCTCCTAGCATATAATGAACTGCGCCTGTGCCCTCACTAAGTTTACTGTGGAAGGTTTTAATGCACTTTTTAACGTATGCTTCCACTGTTTAAATTTGTAGGTCTTGGTGTATTTGAGTATTTCGGACAAACCAGGGGGCGTTTGTAGCTATACGTAGCACTTTGTTTTGGAAAGTTTGTATTTTGTTCACTGTTGTTTTAGCCACAGCGCCCCAGACTGGACAAGTATATGTTATTACTGGTCTTAATAAGGACTTATGAAGCAGTAGGGAACAGGTTACTTTTAGGGGTGTTTTACGGTTTAATATAGGATAGAGTTTTGACAATCTTGTGTGACATTCATTTAACTTTTTGTTTATATGTATATTCTCCAAGTCAGGCGTTTGTCAAGGTGGACTCCCAGGTACTTAACACCTTGGTCTGAGGGATTCCATTCAATAGGGCTATCGTTTATTACAATATTGGGTGGGGTTGTAGGCCTTCTAAGGATGAATACCTTTGCTTCACACTTGGTGTGGTTAAGTAGAATGTTAATGAAAAATAAAGACGAATTTTATGATCTAACACATGTGTTGCATATACAACATACTTAAATAATAAACATAATAAAGAGAAAATTTTATAGTTTAATTATAAGGGCGGCACAACTACTGCGGCACGCTGGCGGCAAAACTACTGCGGCACGCTGGCGGCAAAACTGCTGCGGCCCATCGCGTCGGCGGCCAAACATCTAAGCTGCCACAACGCGCGAAAAAATAATCGATTTTACAAAAATTGCAAATCCCAATTATCGATTTACTAATTCATGATTTCATTTAAATAATTTGCCCTAACCTAAACAATATTACGAAAGATTTCCATATTACCAAAAAACAAAGGTCAGAAAACTCCTTTTGAGACACCAAGATATAAAAATTATGTCCAAAATGCAGGAACTCGGTTAATTGGGCTTTAATAAAAAAAAAATCACTACATCATTAATAGAAATTTCGCATAGTTAACCGCAAAGAAAATTAATAATAAAGACAAAATACTACACATTCAATTCTAAGTGCTCTGTTTGTTACTAGTTTGACATTTACCGATCGTAAACACAATCTGCTATTCAATTGCTTTATTACAATGCCATTTGTATTTTATTTTTTAAATAAATAATAATGGAATATTTCGCTTGTAAATAGCCATAACAAAGTCTGTATATGTGTATTTTGAAAGCTGGTAAAATAAGGAATGCAAAATGACTACCATTTAAAAAAATCAACTTAAAACAGTAATAATTAATAAGAATGTCAATAACATCAATAAGGACGAAGCATGGCAGAAGTTAAAAAACAACATTTTAGGGGCAGCTGAAGAAGCAGTTGGCAAAAGAAAAGTGGGTAAAGCAGCATCAAGGAATAATAAACTATAGTTCACGGAAAAAATTAAAGAAGAAAGGTGGAAGATGCTCAGAAGCAGAAAATGTGAAATCAGTGATATGGTAAGCACAAATAAAATTAAAAAATGTCAATGGAAAGAATATTTAAAATGCTTATACTTACAAGGAAAGTAACACACGTAACAGCCAAATGGGAGTATACATAACAGAAGATGAAGAAACTATAGCAGAAATAACACAAGAATATGTAAAGATGACAATATTCGGTTAAAAAATAGAAAAGCGCCCGGACAAGATGAAATTAAGAACGAATTATTCAAATATGGAAGAAATATCTCTATCAAATTATATTGGTTCAAGGAAAAATACCAACCGCATGAAAGACCAGTACAACAATTCCTATTTCAAAAAAGGCGATAAGAAAAAGCCAGAAAATTATAGAGGTATCACATTATCGAACTCGACCCAAAAACTGTTAACAAAGATCATTCTCGATAAAATTTTACCATTTATAGAAATCGGTGAGGAGCAGCAAGGTTTTCGTGAAACCGATTAACAACAGGCGCTATTTTTATAATTCGACAAGTAGTTGAGAAAGCGATCGAATTCAGCAAACGGGCTTGTATTTTGTTGACCTTACGAAAGCCTTTAATCGTATACAACTACAAGATGTATTAGAAATACTTAAAGATAAACTAGTACCATCAAATCTATTAACACTAACAAAAGATTTAAACACAAAGACGAAAACAGAAATAACAGTGGAAGACGAGCTAACCGAAGATATAGAAACTACCTTAGGAATTAGACAAGGCGACCCACTGAGTCCTATGTTATTTAACGTAATTATTGCTAAAATAATATAAAAGTCAAATCACTACCGGGCTACCAATTAGGGAACAAAAACATAAACATTGTGAGCTACCCCGAACGCGGCGTTAATCGCAGATACCGAAAATAAACTACAATATAATGTTTCATCAGTTTGTTACCGTGGTCAAAACCTACAGCATGACAGTCTCGAACTAAATGCATGACAATATCAAAGGAACCTATAAGATGCAAGCTAGAATTAGAAAGCAATATGATCGAACAAGTCATATCCTTTACATTAGAAGTGGTCGAAATCTAAAACAAGAGGTGAAACATGTTATGCAGGATTCCAGAATATCTGGCTGTCCAGGGCCGCGCCAAGCCAGTTCGCCGCCCGTGTGCAAAACTAAATTTTGCGCCCTTACAGATAGCTAATTATAAATTAAAAGGTTTACATATTTACCTTGTTTAACTGTTTTATAGTTAAAGACGGTAAAATATGTTTCCTTATATACAGGGTGATTCAAAAGTATTGTCATTAAATTAAATGGGTATATGCTGACCTTAATAGAAGAACATTACAGCAAAAATTTAAAGCTTATTGCGATTTTTGTTTATTTTAAATTTTGTTATACACTTTTGAGAACCGCTGGTTAATATGCATTTAAAAACCTGCAATAGAAATTTGACCTTGCAAAAATAAATGAACATCAGACAATTATGTAATTTACAGGTTTCACTTTCCTTTCGCATTTTTTCAGGCTTGAGACTGGCATTAAACAATAATTATTGGCATGTTTAAAAAGTGATATAAAAAAAAATTGTAAATAAAGTGACACATGACTTTTCAAATGTTCCTCCATTAACTCCTATACAAACACAAATATACACAACACAAACAAAACAAAGTTAAGTGCAATAACATCAATTAATTCAGTTGTTAAAAGGTTAACCTTCCATTAAAACGTTCGATGAATGCACTCTGAAAGCTAAGAATGAACTGATATTAACCTACTTACGTATACAGCTGGTCTGTATCAGTATCAACAACAAGGGTGTTTGATAAATTTAAATTCCAGTGACCATCAAACAATTTTTGTGTTAATATTTTTAATTTTTTTCCGTGTTTACCGCTTACTTGTGACACATGCTTTATTGAGAAAAGTTGTTCTATTTGATATGCTCTACCTACCCTTAAAATTAATGACAATACTTTTGAATCGCCCTTTATTATAAATGTAAGTGCACTGTTAGATGTTTATGTACCACCTAAACTTTTTTTATTGAGAAAAACCAAACACATAACAGATAATAATTGTAAAAATTATTTGTATTCAATTAAAACGATTCCAGTGTTCCGTAAAATTTAAAATAAATTTTATGTTTAGTAGCTTTAGAACTATTGAAGAAAAAAAAATGTGGTCATATTTACAACATTTCTTTTCCTTTGTCGGTTTCCAAAAAAGAATAAAGAATTCGATAGAAAATAAAATAATTAAAGTTTTTTTACCGCGGCCGCTTTAATTCTAGCCACGTGCCAATTCATGCTTTTGTTTATTCGTGCTTTTTGTTTATGTCGTCTGTCGCTTTATCGGTTGTGCCGTTTTGCCGCCTTTGGTGTGGCCGCCTGTGTGCGGTGCACGCCTTCGCACCCATGGCGGCGCGGGCCTGTGGCTGTCTACGAGATTATCTACACAAACCTAGACATTATAACACGAGGTACGAGATAGAGTAATTTTTTATCGAGAACCGGATAATATTAACAGAAATATGCATCGTAAGTTTTTAATAAATAGAATCTTGTGTATACATTAAGTCATTAAACAATGACTTCGAATATAGCTCGATCAAATTTGAACATGCACTACATTAGGTACGGAAATATTAAATTACAAGATATAAAACGGGGATAAATTAAACATAATCAGCAAACCAATTTTCAGTATGTTTTTAGTATATTAATAATTCATTTTTAATTTTATTGGAAACTTAAGAAGGCTTAACACTAATGCTGGCAATTTATTCGAAGTAAATCGATTATTCGATAACTTCCAATTTTTATGAAATCGATTAATCGATTGTTGTATAATTGCGATTTCTAATTTTTCTGAAATCGATTACTATGATTTAGTCGATTAATTGCGATAAATCGGTTATTCACGATTATAGGATTATTTTTTCTCTATTACTGGGTTACTTGGTTTTTCATTAATTGCTATTATTTCTAGGAAAGAGGATTTATTTTATTGTCCCCTAACTTTTTATTCATTTTACATGGAATTTTTACAATATTACCATAAAATATAGCTTTAAATATACTCGTATGTATAGATTTATCAAAATTTATTGCAAGAACATATTATAAAAATTAAGGTCACAAAGCGAGGTATTAATTAAAAATAACTCTTCTTCCTATAGTGATTAGAGAAGACCTTTATTTTAATTTACAAGAACTATTAATTAACAAGGGTACCACTGCATATAGCCACATTGACAGTTTACATTAGAAAAAGTATATTGAATAAATATTTTATTACTTATATTTGTCAAATTCTTTGTTTAACTAATGTTGTACAAATAATTCCCAAGACATTTTCCCTATTCCCTGAAATAATTTTTAATTTAAACCACATTTAATATTATTTAGGTTAATATAACCGGCACGTTTTTTCTTCCTAAATCGCGATTTTATACCTCAATTTTCCCCAAAACTAAAAAGGCCCCACACACTATAGAATATCCAAAATCTATTCAGAATCTTTTTTTTTGTATTTGATCAATTACCGGAATAATTTAATTAAAGGAAAAGCATAAAGTTTACAAATTTTAATGTAAATTTACATAAAAGTCGATCCACGTACTATAAAAGGAATTTTAATATTAATATTGACATTAAATAGGTAGTCGCATTAGTTTTAAAAGATAAACAATTACTGCTATTTATCGCATTGAAAATTAATATTATATTACATTTTCAACAAATAAAGGAAGTGATTCATAATAAAGCTAGCTTAAACTGATAAAATCCGCCAATGGGAACATCTTCCCCCCTATTCTTTTTAGATTTTCTTTTCTGATTTGTTGGATTTTGTGTTGAAGAGTTTCAGTTCAAGGGTGGCGTGGAGGTCTTCAATAAGTTACAATTTTCTGTGAAGCATATTATCCAAATTTCAGTTAGATATTTCTTTTAAGCCAAATCATATTTCGTTTATTTCTCCAAACGAAATACAATGCAAAGGATTTCCAGAAAGTTTTGAAGTTAGAAGACCTAAATTATCAACAAAATTCCAGGTAGGAATATTTTTAAGTAATTATTTGTTTTATTTTAACATTAATGTACAAAGTAAAATTTTTTGTCTTCGTTAAGCAATGTAATGCTTTTATTAACAAACTGACGGTTTCATAATCAAAGGTATTCTGTTTCATCTAAGTAATTTTTCACATAGTTAAGAGTGTTATACTCTGTCAAATATTTCAGAATAACTTTTCCAAAAGAAAATTGTAGAATTACTTGTTTAGCTCTCAATCTTTTTAATATGTAACAAATCCCTTTGTAAGGAAATAAGGAAACTCGAACATCCATCTGGATTCATCCACGTCGAAACAATAGTTAGCGGAATTATTTTGCATCGTTTACGGTCTTGGGACTCTAGCTTCCTTCCATTTTGAAATATATTTTGGTTCAATTAATTCGGTGTTCCTTTTACACATGGAGCTCGTGTAAAAAACAGATGCAGCGGATGTCTGTTTTTTGCACGTGCTGCAGGTATGAGAATACATTTGCTATCAGTGAAATACAAGAATGTTGTCAAATCAAAAACGGAAATAATTCGGAAAGTTTCAGAATAGACGCAAATCCCAAATAGAGGAACGGAGATGAAAACGTTTTCAACAGTGTAATTAGAAGTTGAAGAAGTCCATCAGACCATCAGTATTAGGAAAAATCCAAGAAAGTTCAAGGACTATACCAAATTTTTATTTCTATTACTTTAATCTGTGGTGAAATGTGAAATATTTGAATTTTACCACACTTTAAGTAATTGGAATAAGATTTACACTTACAACACAAATTCAACACGAAAACTGCAGCTTCCTCGAATGCTTCAAGAATGCATATAGGGTATCCCAGACCAAGCAAGACAGCATCATAAGTTAATTATTAAATAAAGTATAAAAAAAATGTCTAACAAAACTTAAACAGTATTATAGAAAAAAAAATGATACCACAGTTATGAGACGTTTTTTTATAACTCGAATAATAATTGATGATGCTGTCTTGCTCGTTCTGGGATATCATGTATATAAACATAAATGGAAGAATATCAACAATTCGGTTGGACAGAACTGTGTTTAACCAACATTTGAAGATCGTTACGTCTTAACTTTATTTCTCGGTGTTTCACGAAACAATTTTTGCCAAAAAAGAGAGGAAGATAATTGTCCAGTAATTTTTGCTCAAGTTATTCAAGAAGATGAAAAAATAATTAACTTTTTCACTTCTTGAATGACGTTAACAAAATTTATTAATTTGATGAATGGAAAATAAATGCCACTTGGCTAATTTGAATTTTGTAGTGTATTTTTCATATTTTAAGAATCTCAGTTATATTTTAGAAATAAATATTTTTATATTTTAGAAATATATACATATATATTTTGTTTTCTTTGTTTTTAGCACTACTGATTTACCGTACCTACTTAAGTTAATAAAGTTAGTGATACCAACTGTTTTTGAAGCAAAATAATTTATATTTAGTTTCAAAATCTCTGGATTTCGTTGAAATAAAGCACTAGTCTGAATTAAAGATTTTGTTTAATATGTTAATTATTTGTAAGAAATATAATATAAGGTGCCATATTTCTTGAACTTCTTGAATATGAATTTATTAGAAATTCAATGGAGTAAACCAATTTAATATATCAGGCTTTAAAATAAGAAAGATATGCTCCCAATTCTTTTGGAACAGTTTTTTCGTAGAAAATAAGTATTTTTTTATAAGCATTTTATGTCCCAAGTATGTACAGAATTACACTTAAAACAACGTTTCCTTGGTACTATGTAGTATAAAATTTATGTAATTCAAAGATGATAGTTGGATTTGAAATTGGCATTTGATATACCTACACCTACCTATTTAAAATAAAACAGATGTTTTTGGGATTCATTTTTATTTTGCTTAAAAACATATTATTAAATTAAAAATTATATACTAGTAACCTCGTAAATGGATGCAAACTATCCATATTGCAATGCAACATTTTTCTCGACTTATTTTATCATTTTATCAAAGAGATTCCAAAAAACTGCCACAAACTATGTGAATTCTAAAATATAATAAAAGGTGGTGTGTTCGGTTGCCGAATCAATTAAAATAGTGACTTCTACTATTGGAAATTTCTAGGGTAAAATAGTTTTCATGGATGAGATATCATATCATGACATACCCATGCGTAACGTTCCATAACATGTTTGTTCCTACATAAAAAATTGGCAAATCACTGAAAATACATAATTCCTTAATGCCATTGGAAAAATTACAAGTATCACTTATGTAATTAATTTTGTCTCGAATCGAATCTTGATATTCTGTGGTTCAATCTTATCACAAACAGCAAATATTATTTGCTAAATAAAAATACTGACTCTAAACAAGAAGAAACAAACACTAGCGAACCCGAAAGCACACCAAAAAAGCTGAAGGTGCCCCCAATCTTCTTACATGGACCAACGAAATATCAAGAAGTGATAAGAGACCGCGAAAAACTAACACAAGATAAATTTACAACGGCATGTGCTGGAAACGCAATTAAAATTAACCTTCAAGACCCAGATCACTACAGAACATTAACCGCATACTACGATGAACATAAAATAAATTATCACACATTCCATAATCCTCAGCAAGCAAATCTTTCTGTAGTAATAAGAAATCTACCAATATCCATTGAAAATGAGGAAATTAAACACGAATTATCCAAATCTTTTCACGTAGTAAAGCGTTACTCGTCTCTATAACAAAGAAAAATTGCCCATTCCAATATGCGCAGTTATATCAAAAAGCCAACCGAAAACTCCGGAGAAATCTTTAAAATTACACATCTATTTCACTGCATCGTTGCTGTAGAACCCTGAAAGAAATCCTCGAACATATCGCAATGCCATCGCTGCCAAAATTACGGTCACACCAAAAATTATAGTAAATTACAGCCTAGGTGTGTTAAATGCCCAGGGGCACATTTAACTTCAGAATGTAGTAAAACCAAATCTGACAAACCACATTGTGTTCTTTGTGGTCAACAACATCCGGCGATCTATAAAGGTTGCCAATACTACTTACAATTAAAAAACAGCAGACAGTCTCCCATACAAGCAGCTAAAGCAAACAAAAACAGCACCCAGCCACACCAAACCCATCTAAAACCAACTACACATCATACCTATCCGACAACATACGCAAACATACTCAAGAATCCACACCACTCCGCGCAACCAAAAACTGATTCAACAAACATATCCGACATTATCACAAATATTATAACCCAGATCATAACTTCTATCGCAGAACAAATTAAAAGTCAATTATCACATATAATCTCTAACCTGCTCCTAAATGGATACAACTAATCAAAAAATGTTTAATCACTTAACACTCCCTAATTGAAACTCGAACGGCATCAAGGCCCAACGCATGATCTTTATTGATTTTCTTAAACGACACAGTATCGATTTAGCATTTATAAGTGAAACACATTTAATTAAAAATGAAAAATTCACAATCCCGGGGTACTGCACATACAGACACGATAGAGTATTTCCAACTGCATCTGGTGGCACCGCGGTTTTAATTAAAAACAACATTCAGCACTATCAGCTACCTGAACACGATCTAACCAATTTGGAAGCAATTGCAGTGGAAATAGTAGTTCAACATGGTCACACATTTAGACTCATCGCCGCCTATCTACCCCAAAACCGTCAACTTACAGCAAAAGATATTACATCGTATTTTGGCACCAATTGTCCCACCATACTTCTGGGAGATTTGAACAGCAAGAATACCCTTTGGGAATGTCGTGCAACTAATCCCAATGGAAAGAAGCTGCATGAAATTTCTACACAATACAACATACACATCACAGCGCCCACAGAATTTACTCACTTCCCCTACAGGACCGATCACAAGCCGGATATACTGGACATAGGCTTACAAAAAAAACTCCCGTGAACCACTAACTCCTCAGGTACTCACTGAATTAGATTCTGATCATCAGTCAATAATTATAACGCTAGAAAAACAACCTGAAAACATTGTAACACCTGCAAGACTAATTAAAGGGGTAATCGACTGGAATAAATTCAAGGAACCCTTGGATGCTCATATTAAACCCCAGAATCTACCATACACTACACAAACAGTAGACAACACTATAAAACACTTGACAGACACGATGGTGCATGCTGGTCAATTCTCGTCGCATCCAACTCACAAATACGTAAGACACCCGTACCTGAAACCACCAAAATACATCCAAGATCTTATTAAAACAAAAAACACATACAGAAGGCTATGGCTACGCACACAAAACCGAACATATAAAACTGAACTGAACAAACTTACGCATCAAGTGAAATGGGAGCTAGATATCTATCGAATATGTCAGTACAATCAATATATATCATGCGTAGACAATCAAGATTCTTCACTATGGAAAGCAACCAAACAGATTACTCGTAAACCAATAAATATAATACCCCCGCTGAGATACAACAACACAGACTTCTGCACCGATAGTGAAAAATGCGAAATGATGGCAGAACACCTACAAAATGTCTTTACAACAAATATTGCAGCAGTTAACATACAACACACAAATAACGTAGAAGCCACAGTAGACGCACACGTACCTATTATAAACCACGACGACATTAATACAACCACACCACTGGAAATAGAAAAAATCATCAAAAAACTTCCAAATAAAGAATCACCAGGTCATGATGAAATTCCAAATATCTTGCTTAAAAACTTAACACCAAAAGCACTAACTTACTTGGCAACAATCTTCAATATCTGCATTAGTATTAGTTACTTCCCAACCACCTGGAAAGTAGCTGAAGTATTGATATTCTTGAAACCCGGTAAGAAAAAGAATGATCCAAATAGCTACAGGCCAATCAGCCTATTGTGTACCATCTCAAAAGTCCTTGAAAAGATCATCCTAGCAAGATTAAATGATTATTTACAAGAAAACGAAATTATACCTCACTTTCAGTTTGAATTCAGATCATTGCACTCCACAACACATCAGCTCCTAAGAATATCCGAAGCAATTATAAGAGGGTTTGAAGATAAACTACACACTACGGCAGCCTTCTTAGATATAGCCCAAGCTTTCGATAGGATATGGCTGAAAGGCATAATATACAAGATGAGAACTCTGGGCTTCCCAGAGTACTTAACCAATCTGATACACTCATTCCTCACAAATCGAACTTTTCGCGTTAAAATCAACGCCACACTGTCACAATTAAAACCTATCACAGCCGTAGTGCCACAAGGGTCGGTCCTGGGACCAGTACTATTCAATATATTCATGTACGAACAGCCCTAGTGGGCTTAGCCAGTAACTCAATATTAAAAAAAAAAAAGAAAGAAATTTCGTTTCATCCTAAAATTTGTTTTAGTACTAAATTATAGCATACAATTAAAAACATAATAAAATAAACATGAACCTCTGTATTATCAGAGCAGGTAGTATATTAATTAATTTTAAAGATTTACATATTTTGGAGGTATAACGGTTCTCCAATCAATCTGCTAAATCTTGCTTTGTTGCCAAAAATAACCTTGTCATTTGAATTAAGAAACTGTGCTATGAAAATACTTATCCTCTAAATGTCTTGAAAATTGTAGAGGCAGTACACCAAGAGTGTGTAGTTGCTCCCATCGTATCGATACCACCATGAGAACCTAATGCATTACTTATTAAGGGAAATACTAATTTATTTTCAAATTTTCTAATAATATTTTGCACAACCTTCTTTGAATTATATTCTGCGTACCTGTATAAGAGGTGAGTACTGTGAGTAGTCAATGTTAAAATAGTACTAAAACTATAGTTTTGAAACTGATCGCTCTACGGGGAACTTTTGAAAAACAGTCAATGAATGTGGAGGTACAACTAACAACCTAATAAGGCATCTGATCTGATTGACTATTCGAGATCCATTTCCAGGATGGATTCGTCAGTGTGTTACACTAGAGCAAGGTGTAAAATAATTTGAGCTATCCGGAGGTGATAACTTTCTAAACAATCCCGCTACTCGGTTGCGAGGGCGTGAGGTTCCTAAATAAATAGTGCTCACTAAATAATTGCTAAATGGTGTTAAGGGTGGGCGCCAGATCCTTAATTCGTAGACTGTCTTCAGTCGGATCCCCTGAAGAATTATCCTCCACGATGAACTAAATTTTAAATAAAACACAATGACTAGTAGTTGACGATATAGGATATATATTAGCCTGTAATATTTTATTGGATATATACAAATGATTGAAAATGATTAGTTATAATTAATTCCTTCCAATAAGAAAATTTTTGGTTACTCGAGATTCGTAAGCCGCTAATGGATCTTTAAGAATTACTAACAACTGTGTGCGTTAATTGAATCGCCTGTCCTAACAGGGGTCGCAAGTGGTAATATTGAATTAGGATAATAAAATGCGCATGCGTAGAAATGAGCTCAGTTCAACGATTACGCGGTCTTCAACAGTAGTTGATAACAAGTCTAAAGTCTTTGCGAAACCTGCTTAGTAATGATTGTTCAATTACGGTTTTATTCCTTAATTAAGTGCCGACATTTTTAGACGCGCGAACTCGAATATCCTTTACAATAAAATTCTCTAAATTAACGTAGGCTCGTTAATAATTGAGGCACAACTGTGTTTACAAAATGAACAATTCGTCAAATTGACATTGACGTTTCGAAATTTTAGAAGTTTTAAATCTAATAAGGTAAGTTCTCTAATCAATGTTTCTGATTACAAACACTCTAATAATAAACTAAATGCAGTGTTATTTTAAATAATATTCACGATTAACATCCAAAAATCAAAGTTTAAATAATATTCACGATTAACATCCAAAAATCAAAGTTTAAATAATATTCACGATTAACATCCAAAAATCAAATTAGATCTGACCTTCAATCTGCAATCTTCAAACAGCTGGATAATGAGGTCAAACAAGAACTACAGGGCCAAATCTGTTTGAGGACGGGCACAGAGGTAAATCAATCTTCGGACGACGAAACTCGAAAGGGGGTGCATACAAGATGCAGAACCAAAACGTGGTTGCAAGCGTATGAGTTTACAAAGATGGTAATGCTAATGCCTTCCCGATTTCTTCAAAAGGTTGGTGATGGACAGGACGCAATCCCAAATACATGGAGTGAAAATGGTAAATAAGACTAATCTTACTAATCCTTTAGCTACATCAATGGCTTAAAGGCTCTCTAACTAATTCCATTTTCTTGTCTAGTGCCTCGGATGAATCAAATAAACTTGAAAAACCAAAACTAATTCCAGGGCACTTTTTGTCCACCTTCCCAGTTGAAAAACAGGAAATTTAAAAAAAATTCACAAGTAAACAGGAAGCAGAAAGTAAAAAAAATATCACCACGGAAACAAGAAAAAGCCTACTCAAAATTCTGGCTATAGCGAAAATTCCTGAATAAGCGAAATACAAAATACTAAATTTTACTAATTGAAAGTCAAGCAAGGAAATGACCTAATCAACGTATGAAACCAAGGAAGAACAATTAATAAAAAAAATAATTAATCAACAAAAGAAAATTAACATAAGCTAGACTAAGGGTTAATTTAGCTATTAAACTTCAATATAGGTTATGGATGATTTCTACTGTAACAAATCATGTCAGCCATTAATACTTCATATACAAGCTTCTCGCTTCGAATACCGATCGTCATCTTCACTATACCATGCGTCGGTATAACATCACCAGTCGCCGCCCGAAGCTAGGTAGTCGTAGATAACAGCTTCAGGGGTTCTTGCAAAACATCAGGGCGTATGATGGATTTTCTCGCCCCAGTATCTATGAGTAGCGTCTTCTTTCTGGATAATCTTCTAATCGGTCCCGGGAGCCTTCAAGTTCTTTGGTCATTAGGCAGCTTCAAATTCTAAAGCGTGGATGAGTGCATAATCTATTGTTCTTGGCCGCGCTAACCTCAATGACTGTTGCATTTCTCCATCCCTTAAACCATCTACGAACGTTTATACTGCTAGTTGTTCCAAGAAGGAGTCGGGAGCCGTAGAATAGGCCAATCTGCCCCCCCAGCTCCCCCTCCTCTCTTGGAGTAGGACTGGGAGTGTCGTTCCATGTGGGTAGAGGCTCGATGAGACACCCTGGGAAATGAGTGCTCATAAGCACCTCTGCTGTCTCTTCAACGTTAGTGGTAAAGCTACCGTCCTCACGTTTTAGACTCGCAGGTTGCTGTTATGGGTCAGAATTTTACTAAGACGAGCAGAGTCCTTGGTAGATTCAATTGCATTGCAAAATATTTTCCATGACTCCCTTTGTCTTGTTCTTATTTCCTTTTTATAAATTCTTTGGTGATGTTTGTACATCTCTCAATCATTTATTGATTTTGATCTTTTGGCTTTATTGAACAGTTTGCCTAAGGTAGATTTTAGCTTCTCAAGCTCTTTGCACCACCGTGGAGTGGTGCTGCGAGATGAGGCTGTCTTTACCCGGCATGCCAGATGAAAAGAGTCTATGATCGAGTTCTGCAAGAGGCCAATTCCATTCTGCAGATCCTCTATCGTTGATACATTGTCTAGTGGTGGAAGAAGCCGTAATCGCCCTTCTAGACATTCTGCATAGAGAAGTCTGTTGGTTGATTTTAGGCTTCTGTACTCTTGTCGAGTAGCCTTAGCGTCTTTTAAGCTAAAGCTTATCATTCTGTGATCCGAGAGGGTTGCCATAGGCAGCACCTGCCAGTTCACTATATTTTTAGAAATACTTGAAGAAGCCAGTGTAATGTCTATTACAGTCTGACATCGAGTTGTGACAAAAGTAGGTTCACATCCCCGATTAAGTATTTCCACATTTGTGCCAGACAGGTATTCGAGTAATGATCTACCCCTGGCATTGATGTCGGCACTTCCCCATACCTGATGGTGTGCGTTCGAGTCGCACCCAATAATCAGATGCTTTCCATTCCTCTCACAGTAGTTGATGACTTCCATCAGCTCAACAGTGGGAGGGGGATCTGTTGCATCTCCTGGGAGATAAGCTGAAACTAAAACTATATCAGTTTTTTCCCCCATGTCGCAACTAATCTGAATGGTGGTGACATAACAGTTAAAAACCAAGTGATGTAAAATGTTTTTAACGAAATACTCACCAAAATATATCCGTTTGGAACGTCTGTTAGACGCCACTCCTGGCAAAAATCATAAGCATTTATCACTTTGCTTTTCCTACGCAGAAAAAAATGTTTTTCCCAGCGTATGTTGATATCATACCACAGTTCACAGCGTGAAACCATGACTTGCTTGTGTTTACTGAATTATCTAAAAAATATAATGACCAACAGATGACGTTGTTACACTTTTTTTTTATTAATATCATACCTGCCCCTGTTTCCTCCAAAGAACTACTATTACCAGTTGGACTCTCAATTAAGCCAACGTCTCTAAATTTTGTTCTCGAATTGGGGCATTTATCTACCAATTTTTCTTCTGCAGCGGCGCCAGATTTTCCACTTTTTGAGTTAGCTTTCCCAATAGGATTGACAAAATAAGTCTCCTTCTACGCATCTGTGTAAGATCGTCAACCTGTGCATTAGTTAAATACCTACACAAAAATTAATTTCACATCACTTTTAGGAGTCACTTGATAAATATAATGCATATAACAAGCCTGTTATAGTTTTGAAAGACGTATTTTATTACGATGGTAACTAAATAAGATCTGGTGTTTTTGTCCAAAGTTTTGTTTACGTTATACAGGATGATCCTGAAATAGTAAAAAATCAAGGATTTGATTATTAGGCTCGTCATAACGATGAAAAGAGTTGCTTAATTAAGACATATACGCAATAATCCACGCGTATATTTAAACTTACAAGCTTTACTTCAAAGTTTTTACACTAGCAATTGCATTTTAAAAATGTACAGGGTGGTCCTGAAATAACTGGTCAAAATCAGTAGGTTTTTTTGTGTAAACTTTTTTTTATTTTATTTTAATATATCATTAAATATTCCATAAACATTGTTTAGTGTAATATGTTAAGAAAAAAGCCTGTCCACGTTCCACGTGCTCTTTTCCTGTAAAACTAATAATTAAAATAGAAACAGAAATATAAAATTTTGTATGCAGTTTACTTACGCTGTGTTTTGAAACAGAAAATACAGACGGTATATACATATTGCTATGCTCTTACTAATTAAGATAAATGCATACAATTTTATTTTTAAAAATTCCAGCTAGCTCAGTTTGTTAAATAATTTTTTATAAATTTTCAAAGATCTCCTAATTCAAGTTAACCAAAGGGATCGCATTCATGAACTTTAATCTTTTATAAAATTCACAAAGTTAAATTTCAAATACCTTTAACATTATGCAAATTTTAACAAACAAAAACAATAAATTCTAATAATTAAATAAACACTTTCTAAAATTAAAATTTACAAAGTACCGTTTCAAAAACAACTCGTACAATTACACTTCCTACCTCGATTTCCAATTCACCAAACACTGTTCCAACGTACCTCTTTCCAACAATACACCTTGCCCCCTGACTCTAACTCCACCAAAAATCTCCAACCAACAACACACTTTCCTTCTTTATCAAATTAATACTTCACCAACATCCAAATTTATAACAACTTCTACAAAATAAATTTTAGTTTATAAAATTTTTATTTATTCAAAATCAATAATCCTCTTCACACAATATTTCAACTAATTATATTTTAATTTGGTTTTAGAATAATATTTTATGGTATTTAATTAAGTTTTTTGAGAATTTTTAAAAAACAACTCTCATTTACCCAAATTAATATTCAACTATTTTATTTATTTTATATTACCTTGGTTATTTTTTAATTTCTTATAAATTAACGCTCTACAAATTTTTATATCACATATTTTTAATTAAAATTAACTATCTAGATATTCTATCCTATACAATACTAAATCTTTAACTTAACAACTATTTACATTTTTTTAACATTAAATTTACATTCTTTTAAAGGTGTTTCACTTTATTAAAAGATCATTCAAAACATATCATATCAATATAAAAAGAAGCGTCTGAGAAGATATACAAAAAATTATATTCAAAGTCTGAATCTTTATAACGAATGGAAAAGCGATAGAAAAGAGCTATTACCTGCGAATTTTAAAATAACCACAAACGCTGCTAACGTAGCAGTATGCAGATTTAACCTTATCTGCTTGTATTTGTAAATATAATATATGTATCATTCAGCTTGGCAGGACCAATACTTATTTAACTACCACTTCCCAATGCTTTTTGTCCGTTGCCCTGTTCCACCAGTTGTTAATGCCCAGTCTTTGTGTATTTCATTCTGCCATCTCCCATTCGGTCTTCCTCGTTTTTTCTTTCCATCCATGCTGCTTTCCATTATTCTTTTTGAAATCATCTCCTGATCTATTCTTGAAACATGCCCGAGCCATTTCAGCCTTTGCGCTTTCACTACACTAAGGGGGCGTCCTGGAAGTAAAGTCTCACTTTTATTTTCTTTTTTGTACACAATATTGTAACGTTTTTACGACGTTTATTTAAAATAAACTCGGTTCGTGGTGTAAATTAATTTATTAAACAAACTTAAAGTACGAAATAATTGTAAAGAACAACAATTAAACACTAACGTAAAACTAAACGGAACACTAATATTAAAACCGAACACTAAAGTAATTTATTTGTAACGGTTATTTATTTAACTAATTCGCCCTGCTTATCAGGTCAAGACTGCCTGGGTTTTTATCGGTCCGGCTCTTATATCTGCGGCGGCCTTTGACTCCAGGCGGTTGTGGACTTTTCTAGACTTATCGAATTTACTCGTTCGTTCGAGATCAGCTGACGCAGCGATGATGTCATTGCATAACTTGTTACAATATGAAATATCAAGTAGTGCTGTGACTGGGTTTTGTGATGTTACAAGTCATAATATTTAACTGTATAACAGCTGTTTTAATTTTTATATTATTCTGTCAAAATGAAGTGGTCTGAAAATGAAGTGGTCTGAACATGAAGCGTTTGCAAAGCGTATTATTCAATATGATAAAACTCATATACATCTTGATAAAAAAAACTGACGCATCAACACTTACGAAGAGAGGTAATTAACAGACTTATTAAAAGATATGAAGGAACAGAAAAATATAATTACAAAAGAATTCCTGGCCGTCCAGTTAAGATATCCTCACTAGCTAATCAAAATAAAGTGAAACGAGCTTTCACGAAGGATCTACCTTTCAGCGTAAGGAAAGCTGCATCAAAACTACATTTGGCTAAATCAACAATGAGTGATATTAAAGTGCATTGGCTGAGAATAAAAGCAAAAGGTAAATTAAGTGCTCCAAAATATAAAGGTAATCAGCAGGAAAGAGCAAAGATAGGATTTACAAGAAATGTGCGGGTAAAATTCTTATAATTGATGATGAAACTTATGTACTTTCTGATCCAAAAGATATATCTGGTAAGGTAAGGAATATTATCATTGTCAATGTCAAGATCCAAAAGAATTAAAATATCAAAATAAATTCAAGGTAAAATCAAAATATCCGAAAAACACATGATCTAGCAAGCAATGGATGCATATGGCAATGTTTCCGAACCATTCTATAGTAAGGGTGCTATTAATGACATTATTTATTTTGAATAATGTATTAAGGCTAGTAATACCGTTTATTAAGAAATATCATAATTTTGAAGACCTTTTATTTTGGCCTGATACGGGAACTTCCGATTATCTCTCCCAAGTAACCGACTACCTGAAAGCAAAAAATATCTAATTTTTAAGAAGAACGCCAATGTTCCAAATGTACCTCAAGCACGGGGCATTGAAAGACTTTAGTGTTTGTGTAAGGCACAATATAGATCTCGAAAATTTCCACCAATAAATAATACAGGATTCAAGAAAATATGGACCAAAATAAGCAAAACTATAGCTGCAGAAAGTGGAAAAGCAATAATTATGGACCATGCTTGGAAAATGTTAATGGCCATAGGTTATAAGGGCATTGAAAAAGCAATGAACAACAAAAAATTACTTTAAATATTTAGTTATTTAATATATTTTAAATGTTTTTTTTTTACTTTCCATACATAAAATTTTGTTAAACTTTAAATGTTAGACTTTAGTTCCCGGACATCCGCTTATAACTATTCGGTTCTTTATGCAGCTCTTTCAACACTTGATGGTTACATCTTCTTTTTCACTGGTCGTTGACTTTTTTCTACTAAATATTTTTCCTTGACACGTTTAACTACCATAAGTTGTCACAGGTCTTATTAATATCTTATGCATGTTTGGTTTTCTTGAAAATGTTGTTGCTAAATATGCGAATTTCTCGACTTCTTCAAAAGTATGTTTTTCCATTACCCTAGTTTTTTCTAACCTTATCATTACTTCCTTCACTTCTTCAATACTCCTTGTTACTATAGCGAGGTCGTCAGCAAAGACTAAACGTTGGTGGTGTTTAAGATGCAGCAAACCCAACCTATTGATATTTGCATCTCTGATGAATTTTTCTAAAACAGGAACTAACAGGTAGGACGATCAAGAGTCTCCCTGTCTTAATCCTTCTCTAACTTAAAAATGTTCACTTAAGTTTCCCTTAATTCTTACCCTATTATCTGTTTAAGTTAAAGTCATTGTCACTATTAGTTTTTGGCATATTCTTATTTTCTGTAGAACTTTGTACATCAGCTTTCTTTTTACTTTATCATAGGCCTGTTTAAAATCTATGAATATTACTACAGTTTTTATACCATATTCTTTCCGCTTGTAATTCTTTTAACGTAAAAACCCTTTTTGTATAATTGATGTAGTATTATTTCCTGTATTCATATATTTTTCAATAACTTGTGTATCGCTTGTATTAAATCCTCCCCTCCATATTTTAACATCTCTGCTGTTATTTAGTCGCTACCCGGAGATTTATTATTTTTCAGCAGTTCAATTATTTTCCTTATTTCTGTCAGGGTTGGTGATTTGTCTTCTTCTTCTCTTCTTTGTGGTTCCATTCTTAGTATCATCTGTTCTTCCGGATCTTTTCATATTTTCTTCATTTCCATTTAGCAATTCGTCAAAGTTTCCCTTCCTTAATTTTAGAACTTCTTCTTCATCTGCTATTAATTCTCCTTCTTTTGTTTTATAAAAGACAGTTTAGGCTGGTGGCCTTGTTTTTCTTTTTTAATCTCTTATTAAAGATTTCTTGGCTGTTGTAATTTTCTTTTCATGTAACTTCATTTTCTTTTCTGTCAATAACTTTTTGTTTTTTTCCTTTGCTCATTATATCTACTCTTTTCCCCATTTGTTTCTGTTTCTAACATTTTAGTTCTAAGTTTTCTTCTTTCTTCTAGTTCCCGCGCACATTCTATATCGAACAATCTTTCTGTTTTCTGTTCTGATCACTTCTTAGTAGGTATAAATATATGCCAAATAATACCATTACAAGGAAACCAAAGAAGGGAAAAACATGCCATGAAAGATGGTAAGATTAAAAGAAGAAGATAATAGAATATAATTTAGGGAAGGACTAACTGCTACTCTAAGTACAATACAGGAAAGTAATCATGTTGAAAACCTATGGAGGTAAATAAAAGAGGGTATGAAAGAAGCAGTAAGCAATTGTCACAGCAAGGGAAAAAGTAATGAAACGGAAGATTTATAAATACAAATCATTTGAAGATGGTAATAATTGCGTTTAATTAAGTAGTTACTTCAATCACTTCACATTTTGCTGATTAAATCTACACATTTTTCTACAATAATAAAACGCCTTTAAAGTGTGTTGTGTTTTATTACATCATATGTTCAAATAAAAACATACGAAAGTTGGTGGGGCAATGATAACAAAAGTAGAGATTGTTTTTCGTCCGATAAATTATATAAAAATGATTAATATCTAGGGGTTAACAATTATAAAATATATCCATGTCCAACAACTAAATATAAATTATTTTTTACAAATTAATATTCTACAGTACGAGTATATTAAACAATTATATTATTATTTCGTAAGACAACAGAAGCTCTTATAAAATTTAAAACCTATTACTAATAACAAATATTCTTAAATTTTTGTAAATAAATAATTTTATCATGCAAAGCTTTCCTATTAGAAAATAATGCAAAACGTTTAAATACTAAATTACTAAAACAATTATATCAAGAAATATTTCTACAGGTAAGTTTAATATTACTAAAATTACATTCCCAAAGTGTCAATATCTCGCAGATTTTTAGATTTTTTACGAGATTCTTCTTGCGCACATGGATCTTGCCTTGGTTTACCAACCGTAGATGCTTTATACGTTCCTGTTTGGGACGTTTGCTGTAAAGGAAAACTTGTCAACTTAGAAACTGTAGGGACTTTGTCTAATTACCTGATTACCTGATTAATATCTGGTGGAGTCGGACTGATAACTTTGTTGTATTAATTGCGCTGTCCCAGCTACGAGATTCTAGCTTTTTCCCTTACGATTATAAATCTTAGTAAGCGCAAGGTTTTTATTGCGTTGGCCGGACTTTTGCTTCTGTCTTTTTCTACTTTTTCTTTTTTGTTCTTCAAGTGGTGCCTGATTTGTTAAGTGACGTCCGTCAGGTGGTAGTTCTGTGAAATTAATTTCATCTAACACATTTAAATCTTTTTGCTTCGACCACACATCATCTGATAGTGGGGGTTTCCCTGGATGTATAAAGGGTTGTACTGGTTGCCTAGGTACTGTTTCTGATTTCGTTAAAACCGTGCTTGATGGAATAACTGTACTTATCGGCATATTTTGTTCTAGGTAACCAGAAGAGCTTTCTTTGTTAACATTTCTGTTTTTTAGCCGTTCAAAATCTGCAGGCTGAATTATATTAGAAAGGTTTTCTGAACAACTAACAGTTTCCTTCTGTTCAGGTTTAGGGTGATAAATATAATATGGAGGTGATGGAATATTTGCTATATATTCCATATATTCTTCAGAATGAAATGGTAAAGCACAACTTTGATGATGCGAGTCTTGCTGGGGTACAAACTGTGAAGCATGTTGTTGTTGTGGATTAAAAGGAATGGAGCTACTTCTTGCATAAGCACCCTTTTCAGACGGTACTACTCCCATTACATGTTGTCCTCGATTAAAATTTACATTTTGGAATGTGCTCCGTGTTGGTAAGGTTAAAAGGCTGTCTAACCCTTTGGCATGAACAGTACTAAAGTCTTGCTGATGTACAAACTGTGAACTACGTGACTGTTGTGGACAAAAGGGATTATTACTGCTTCTTCGATAAGCACTCCTTTTAGACGAAACAGATTTTTTTATATTTTGTCTTCGATTGAGCTTTACACATTGCAAAGGGCTCCCTGTTGGTAAAGTTAAAATGCGTTCTAATGCTTTACTATCAAGGGTAGTTCTGCCTTGCTGATGTATAAACCGTGAACCATACTGTTGTGTATAAAAAGGAATGTGTCTACTTGTTGCATAAATATTCTTTTCGGATGGTATCAGTTCTTTTACGGTTTGGTCTCGGTACGCTGGTTGCTGCTCAGTTGGACTGACATTTGGACTTTTAAGATTTAACACTTGCAATCCGCTCCCCGTTGTTAACATTGAAGGACATTCTAAATGTTTTGTATCAGCAGCAGTACTGCTTTGGGCCGTGGTCGTTGCGGAACCTGTAAAAGCAAAAGTATTTGGAGCCGGCGAAATTTGTTCAGTCTGTTGTTTGGACCACATCGTGAGTTCTGGTGTAAGCTGCGTCTTAAGTTTATTACTCTGCTGTATTTCTAGATAATGTGAAAGCGTACTTTCTGCATTGGAATACTCAGGATCGATACTAATGTGTACAGAAGATTCTTTTTGGTCGCCAAATGGAGCCTGCATAGTTGCCCCATTTGGCGACCAAACTCGCCCCATTTGTACACGATATAATACTTCTTTATCGAGGAGGCTGGTATTCCGTCGCCTAAAGTATGCTATACTCGGCAACCCAATGTTTTTCAAGTATAAAACTGGATGGACTATAGCACCAATTGTACTAGTTTCACATGATACTGCATCGCTTGATATTGCTTTAGATTGTTTACATTTATATTCAACGTTTTCATCTGACAATGTTGCACTCCACGGTACTGGATTTGAAATCCTATCCAGACTTTGATTTTCGGGATTGTTATTATCCTATTTAGTGTCCAAGTCTAGCAATAATGTATTACCTGCGTTAGAGCACTCTAAATCCAAAGTTTCAGTGATTTTTGTTGTTTCTGGATCAAATAATGGTAGCGTAAGTGTCTGTGTGTGTGGTGCTTTCGATATCTTAGTTTGAGAAGTGAATGAAGCCCTATGAACTACTTCTAATACAGGTTTCTGTCTAAGTAAGTCCACTAATGATGTTGACTTGGATATGTGCTGTTTTAGACTTTTTAGATGTACATTTAATGGAGTGGACATCTGATAAGGCAGCGTAGGCGATTTTGTGTATTTGCGACTTGTAATTTCTTTCGTGTCAATACAAGACTGTTTCAATGCTTCTGAAGAGACAGCGCCTTGTTTCAACTTATTCGAATTTATTTTTTTGATTTCTGGTTCTAAAATACCACAATTTTTCTGTTCGTATGTTGCTTCCACGCCTTGGTTTGGAACAACGTTAATTTCTTTTCCTTGATATTTCTGAATTTGCGTTTTTACAAAGGTTCTTTCATATTTTGTTAATTCTGTGGCCTTTTCAGGATCACTTATGGAAACAATAGCCCCATCTCCATATAAAGCTAGTGGAGTATAGTACTGAGTAGCAGAAATTTCTTGTTGAACGTTATGTTGCAGATGTGCACTGTCAGATTTTTCGCGTTGAATTTTTTGGGAATTAATCGATTGTACTAATTTTTCTGATGCTGTATTTGGTAATTGTATCTGATTTAAATTGACGTTAATCTTGGAATTAGAAGCTGGTTTAATTATAATATCAGACAGTATACGTATTTTTGATTTTTCGTTTTGAGTGGAGTTTACGAGTTGTTTGAAATTACCGTTGTTTAGATTCGAGCGTTCATCTTCAGTAACAGAATTGTCAGTCTGAGATGATAAGTTTTCATGGTTCAAAACTTGCAAAGAGCCCTTTATTTTCACCAAATATGTACATATTTCGCTCCATTCTTCGTCCGTGCTACTTAAAGAGGATTCGGACTCTTTAACATTACGAAAAGAGTTGGAGCTTAAAGTAGATCCTATCTCGCTTAATATAGCTGAAAATTGTGTAGTGTTGAAGGCTTGATATTCTTTTGCACTTGTGATATCTTTTTTAACAAGTTCAGCATCCATTTTTCCGGCATGTTCGGTTGCTGTTGCGGACTCATTTATATATTCTTCTTGATCCTTTACGATTTTGAAATATTCACTTATGTTTGTAGGGGTTTCCACGCGTTCTTCTTTGTCCTTATTAGAAATATTAGAGAAACGTTCTGAGGCATAATTAGCTATGACATTCTTCGCTAAGAATCCATCCATACTTGTGTAAAAACGCTTTTCCATAACATTTAACAATGTTTTTATTATTGCTACGGTAGAATTCAATTCACCTTTTCTCATCAACGCTCTACATTTTAGTTTTAGTTGGCATACCTGTAAAATAAAATGCGGTGTAAATTATTTGGTTGTAGTAGCAGCCTAAAGCGTTGTATTTTCGGATACTCTAAGGCCTAAGGGGTATTTAATAGAACAAACTTTTAAAATTACAACTTCATACTCACTGTTAATGCCAAAACTGGAATGTCGGAATATTCCAGCTGGACTTTGGTCATAATTTGAGCTTGGGTATTACTTGCCTGTAATTAAAAGCAGTATTAATAAACTTTTAAGACATTAAATTCTTTCGTTAATTGTTAATATCTAAGGATATTTTCATATATTAAATAAACGAATAAATTTGAATGAAATTTAACGTTGGTAACGTGACAATAATTTCAATAATTTTTCGTTTAGCACTTTTTAAAAATTAATACCAGGGCCGTGCTATGTAGGCGTGCAACGTACGCTGGCAGCCAAGCAAAGGGGGCGGCCGCCTGCTCCATATTTAAGGCAAAAAGAAAAAAAATAATATATAAAATTCACTGATCAAAGTAACAAGATATTTCTACAAAATTAAATAAGGAAGAGTCCACCATCATTAACAGTTAAACGAATTGCTAAAGATTATAATAGCAGTTAAGAGAAGAACTATTGAGTGTCGGTATTTTTATCAATCATTGAAGACTGCCACGGTTAGTGTCAGTGTTAAAAGAACGTCTTCACTGTGTTATTGTTGAAAAATGAGAACTTTCTAATGGAGAAAAAAGGGGGTAATAAAATAACACGGTAACTCAACGTGTGAACCACACCAGATGCGAAACTCTTTTAATAAGAGGAAGAAGGGCACAGTAACTCATCTTGTAAACCAAGCCAGAAGCGAAACCCTTGCTGAAGAAAAGCAGAAGAAGTTTAGAGGTGATTTGAACCTGGATACAGGTGATCCTATCAAGTAAAGACCATTCATACCTAATTAACCTAATACTAGAAAGTTCTCAATTAAGACTCACAAGTTGTGGTGACACAAGGTCAAGATCCCGCCTCGTTTGCTTTATGCGTTCCCGAATAAGGGTAGAGCTGGCACGACGAAGAATATTCTGGGAGGAATATGTCAAGATGCGATGTTTGATTGAAATTGGGAATAACTTTATGATCACACCAGCGCGAAAGAAAAGCTAATATACAGAGGAGTTTAGTGAGTTTGTGTAATTGTTATTATCACCCAACGTGATTTTTTCAAAACATTAGGAACTTGAATGATTGGATACAGATGTGTATATAACAAAAATTAAAAAAGCAAAAATCTAAATTTCCTTAGAAAGAATACTGGAAGCAACTCCTATAAGATTATAAGTATGTACGAGGGTTGTTCTGTTAATTTTTAGTTACAAAAAAACTACGGAATATTTAAAGAAATTAATTTTATTGTTTTTCAAAGTAATCCCCCTTAGCCATAATACATTTATTCATTCGTTAAAACCACTTCTCGAAACAGACAAAAAACTTTTTTTTGGAAGGTCGTCAAAAATTACCTGAAATTCGGCAACCGTCACATTGGCATTAGGAAATCTCTTACCACGCATGATTTTTTTAATCGTCGGAAACAAGAAAAAATCATTAGGGGCAAGATCTGGACTGTATAGTGAATGAGGGACCAGCTGGACTTCGGAGTCGTGTAAAAAATTTAAAGTTTTAGCAGCCGTATGCGGAATTGCATTGTCGTTGTGTAACAACATGCCACGCAAGCCAGACTTTGTACGATCACTACACAATTGAGGAAGGTAAACTTCTATATACCAATCAGCATTTACAGTTTTACGATCTTCAAGAGGAATGACTACAACTGGACCACTGTATCTGAAGAAACAAGCAATCATTTTTTGTTTGCACTTTTACCGCAAACAACTTTTGTTAATTTACTCATTTTCGAACACCCAAACAGATGACTGTTGTTTTGACTCGGGGTCATAATTGTATATTGAGGATTCATCACCTGTAACCTGTAACCTGGAGCCAAAACCGACAACATTGCGACCATGAATGGGAAGCTATCGTCTTCAGCGACGAATCCCGATTTTGCTTATGGCATTCTGACGAAAGTTTACGGATCAGACGACCTAGAGGTTAGAGGCTAAATTTACAGTTTGTTCAGCGTCGCCACACGGCTTTAACTCCTAGTGTAATGGTGTGGGGAGCAATACGCTACGGCGGCAGGTCTCTCTTGGTATTCATTCCGAGCACTCTAAACGCGCGCCGTTACATTGACACCATTTTGGAGCCCGTGTTAGTGCCATTCCTCCAAGACCTTCCAGGGGCCGTCTTCCAACACGATAACTCATACTGCTCACGTAACGTTAGAGTTCCTAGCACAAAACAATGTTCTGCATTTGCCTTGGCTGGCAAGATCCCGGGACTTAAACCCTATTGAACATGTCTGGGACATGATGGACAGAAAACTGCGTCGATTACCCCATCCACCAACACTTTAGAGGAATGATGTTAACAGCTACAGATAGCTTGGAATGAGCTGCCCCAAGAGGCAATCGAATATCTGATTTCCAGCATGCCACGAAGGGTTACTGAATGCATACGAGTACGCGGAGATGCAACACATTATTAATGATATTTTCAATAAATGTTGTCATTTGTTTTTGAAACTGTAATCATTTGTTTGTCTCCATGCACTACCCATTTCTACGTAATTTCGAAGTTCTGCGTCAACTCCTTCGGGGTGGTTCATTTCTTATGAAATGCAGTGTATATTTACAGTGTTCAATTGCTTCTGTAATGGTGACTTCTTTTCCTAAAACAAACGTGTGTATGAATTAGTATACTAGTACATAGATCATATTACACATATAAAAGTAAAAAATTACCTCGAACCAAGCATTTA
Organism: Melanotus villosus; assembly: GCA_963082815.1. Lineage (NCBI taxonomy): Eukaryota > Metazoa > Arthropoda > Insecta > Coleoptera > Elateridae > Melanotus > Melanotus villosus. Next base: position 21,126,047 of record OY720427.1, read on the forward strand.
ATTTCTAATAGCTTTTGTGGTGTACCACCCTCCATAATAATCCCATCGGGTGAGTATCCTAACCATGGATTGCCTTTGCTGATAATAAATCCGGTTTCAAAAACATCACATTTGTACAATGGTTTGTATGCATTCCTGGCCATGTTCTCAAAAATAGTACCATGTTGTAAATTTGCATTGGTATAATCCTTGGGCCAGAAGTACTTGAGGGATTTTTCAATCCAGTTATCCTTACTATACGTAAATAAGGAATAACACCTAGAGCCCGTCACTCTAAATTGCCGTTCCTTTTTCCATTTGTTACGATTATATTTTGTTTCTATACACACATATCGTATGTTTTTGCACAATACATTTTCATTGTAGAAAGTACTGCAGCATTCATGCAACGGAGCAAAATCTACATTGGCGAGATCTGCCATAATCTCACTTTCGTCATTTGCTAAAACGTCGGACAGTACTTCCATCTCCTTGGCTACCTGTTCAGATTCTAAATCAAAGATTTCAGAATCCTGAGTTAGTGTATTTCCAGCTGCTTCGTCTGCTTGCAGACTGTTTGCTGCTTGTAACCCCCGACGTCCCATTCTAAAACAAAATTGTATCAATATCATATTATGATTTGTAGGTCGTATTCTTACTTATGCTTAGTATAAACAGCCAGTTTCTAATAAAGGAGCTGGCTGGTAGGCTTCTAAAGCTGCGCCCCTCACTGCGGTCCAAGAACACTTTTTAATTGTCTGGGATAAAATTGACAATTTAGACACATCATTTCTGAAACAGACAAAAAGTTAGAAACAGGAGAATTTATAAACACACTATACTTCATTCAAGTTAAAGATAAAGTGGATGTAAACAATGATCGGCGCGTGATCAGTGCGTGATCAGCACGTGTTCTCCATTTTGGCTAATGCGATTGGCTGAACCCTCACCACTGCACCCCGGAATTACACGTCGTTGATATCAGTCCATGTCCGGCTTAAAATTATTTTATTTTTTATTTATTGTACCCAACTTTATCATCGAATAAAAATGTTCTTTATAAAATGTTATTCATTACCAAATGTCTAATTATTAACATCATTTCAAATTTGTTTTTAGTTGATTTTTTAAATATTTTTTTGCTATACTGGTTTGTATGCAAATCTTTACGAATTTCCTTAATACTACCCTGTTTCTTTCAAGCACGTGAACAGCGCATGTATTTGTTTACATCCACTCTATCTTTAACTTGAATACAGTATAGGTACAAATTAATCTTTAATAAAAATTACCTTGAGTAAAAAATTAAAGTTGCTGAAATATGTTTACACTTCTTGCTTGCACCAGCCTTGCAAGCGCAAAACATATCATTAACACCAATGATTTTGCAGGCTTTAAGTTTAAACACTCCCGTTATAGTGTGTGGAGGTGAATTTAATGCACTCGTTTGCAGACATGATGCATAAACTGCGATCTCCATTTTAGTTCTCTTAGTGGCTTCACAAAGAATCACGTGCTTCGCGTTTACCAAATATTGGCCTTCTTTTAAATTCCACCGAATTTGGCGTTTCATCAAGTGCCTCGCACATTTCTGCAAACCCCAAGTAATTTAGCAAGTATTTTTTGGTGTAAAGTAAGAATATTAGAAATTACTTACTAATAGTAATAATCCTGAATTTAGGAGCCGTTAGAAAGGCTGATTGTAATAATTATGAACACTTCAAACGTACAACACAATATAGAAACGCTGAAAAGAGTAACGGTACGAACAACACCACCAACAGCTGACTCAGATAAGTCCTTCATCTGACGTCACACCTCTTGTTATTTACACAACCACCAGGTGGCGTATTGCTTAATTTGAATCGCGAATATAGTACAGTACCACAAGAAAATCGAAAAAGAACTGGGGCCTCTATACTAATACACAAGAAATTCAAACGCTTTATTACAAACTGGGAACGCATAATAATAATAAGAGTTGATATGAACATTTTGGGATATAGGACAAGTATACTAGGAGTATATGCAATAAATGGTCATGCATCAGTTGGTGTAAAGGAAGAGTTCTTTGAAAAGATGCATGAAGTTGTAGATGAAAGAACATCTAGGGAAGTATTAGTAATTGGAGACCTAAATATTAGTAGAGTAGGAAAAAAAATAATAGAACGATATGGAGAAGATATTATTAACGACAATGGTACTAGGCTCATTGATGTATGTCACCAAAATTCCCTACGTATAACAAATTGATATTTTAATCATAAAGCGATACATAAATACACATGGAGACATGAGACAAGAAAGTTAAAAAGCATTATGGATTATGTCATCACCAAACAAGAAACAAAATTAAAAACCTAAGATGTGCGAGTACCCAAAGGAATAACGTGTGGAAGTGGCCACTTTCTAGTAAAGGCAAAAATACTATTTCCTTACCCAAAGACCAAGACTAGGGATCAAGAGTCTGACGACAAAGATTTGACAGATATCGAGAACATAAAATATAGCATTAGTAGCCTAGAAAATTAAAGTACTAGATTTCTGCATAAAAGAATATTAGACTAGAAGAGATCAAGTTTCAAGATGCCACAGAACTATATAATCACATTAATATGTGCCTACATAAAGCAGCAAAAGAAGCTATTGGAAAGAAACAAGAGTAGAAGAAAAAGAAATTACCGTACTGGTGGAATAGTGAAATGGAGAAGAGAATTGAAGAAAAAAGAAGTAACGATTTAAGATACCTACTCAACAACCAAACATTTACAAGATAAAAGTATATACAAGAAAAGGTAAGGCAACTAATTAATACAGAAAAAATAAACTGTGGGAACAAAGTTGTAAGAAATCATGGAAAATAATTAATGCTTGATACAGAAAATGTTCTGTATCAAGCATGTCACCGGCAGGCTGAAAAAACCACTATATACTTCTTTTAACAGAAATACGAGCAGCTTTTAAAGAGAAGATGAATGAATATTCGCAAATGATAGTACATACAGGGCTCGCCCATTAACTTACATCTGTAAAGAATGCAGTTAAATTCTTAAAAAACAACAAAGCTTGAGGGCCAACATCAATTTCGGCGGAACAGAAAAGCTTTACAGGTACACACAACATCCAACAAATTTATAAATGGAGCAAACTTGTCCGAAGACTTTAAAATATCACGTATATCGTCAATATACAAAAGTGGCTATAAGAATGATTGCAATAATTACCGGCCTATTGCAGTTACTAGCATTTTTAGTCGGCTATATGGACGTATATTAAGAAACAGACTGGAACAAGAATATGTCCCTGTTGTTAAATTAGGGGAAACTTTAGAAGTAACGGGTATCAGTTCTACTCTAATACATGCAATAAAAGCACTGTGTAACGGATCAAAGTCAAAAAATAAAATAGGAAACAAGCTAACTACTGTATTTGATGGTAATAAAGGTTTAAGACAAGGGTATTGTATCTCTCCGACCCTTTTTAAGATTTACCTAGAGATGACTTTAAAACAGTAGAAACGTAAATGTAGCGGAACGGGAATATCTCTAGAACATGGAATACTACATACTTACAGGGTGAGTCGGGAGGAATGGACCAAACTTCAGGAGTGTATTGTACACGTGAAACTAGTTAAAAAAACTCATATGTTCTTATCCGATTTTCATTCGTTATCGAGTTATGGGATAAAACAATCACCAAAAGGAAAAGTCATACATATATAACACAATTGTAAGAAGTATTACAACGTACCGTTCTGAGGTATGGCAAATAAATGAAAAAAATAAAAGAAAACTGTTAGCAACAGAAATGGACTTCTGGCGAAGGTCAGCAAAAATTTCAAGATTAGAACATGTTCGAAATGAAAGAATACGAGAAAAAATGAAGGCCCCAACCACGATTATCGACAATATTAGAACCAGGCAACTAATATGGTTTGGACATGTGCAGCGGATGAACCAAGACAGACTCCTAAAGAAAATAATAGACTGGAAACCACCAGGAAGACGAAAAAGAGGGAAACCCAGACGTAGCTGGCGAGATGGAATTAACGAAGTGATAGAAGAAAGGAACTTAGAGCAAGGAATATGGAACGATAGAGATAAATGGAGACGGGAAATCGGAAGACGTCGTCAGATGTTATAAAACGATTAATATATATATACCGGGTGTGGCCTGACATATGAGACATAGGTGAAATGCATGGAAAATTGAACATATGTGAATATTATCTTCTTGGTTAACTGTTGCTTACGTTGTAGCTATTCATCGAAAAGTACTTTTTTTTCAGTCGATTATAGTGTGGTAAAGTCAAATAGGCAAAAGATTAAAAATATTAAACAATTCTAAAATGAATTAAATCTAATTCAAGTTAACAGCAAATTCATATTAAAACTATAAGTTGATGTGACGTCAAACGCGTCAAATGACAAGTAACACGAGGCAAGGTCGTTTTCTCTACCGTGTGTAACTGAAGAAACAGAGACGGATGAAAGATGACATCAGAATCGTGCATTGTGGCAGTTTCACACGAGTAAAGAAATGCTGACGATGCATTCCTAAAAAATGCTGACGATGCATTCCTAAAAAATGCCGACGAGTTAAAATATGTAAGACAAAGACTTAATATTAGAGAATTAAGTGGGGATCGAGTATCTCGATATATAGTTCAGATTACGGCCTAAAAAAGTGAGTGTTAGATTTCCTTCCAATAGAAGTTGCCACTGAATTATATACTGACAGAGCCGATACCCAATAGAATGATGTTTGTAATCATGTAAGTTGTTTAAAATATTAAAGTGAACTCGGGAAATTGTAAGTGTGGAATAACTAATATGTAATTAACTCAATGTCGCAATTGTTTCGATATAAGCGGAGTTCAAGTAACTGTAAATGATTTAAGTTCGGGTTAACCGTAATTGTCTTGATCTTAAAGGTTGGGTTAATATTCAATGTAGATAATTTAATTTGGTCTGAAATGTAAAGAATACGTTTAATGTAAAAGGGAATTGATATTGCAATTATAAGTGTTAATGTTGGAGTCGTAATGTAATAAACAAATGTTGGTTGAAGAAGCCTTTTATTAAATCTCTCGCACAGCCAAGTGGATCAAAAGTCATGTAGGCGTTAAGTCTCTACCAAAAGTTAGGAAAGCTACTTAAGCCCTTAAAGTTCATTATTAATATTAATAGTTAAAACAAACGCCCAAACCTACGTGACAATAGTACGAAATTTATCTGAAATGAAGGAGAAATGGTATTTTTTCCTGATTATCAGACTGATATTAATTCTACAAAAATTTGATGAACTAGACTTGTTCTGACGAGCTGCAGCATCACTATGGAAATTTCAGAATTTAGTACGAACAAATGATGCGCAGCAGGCTTTAAGCAAGATGTCATAAGGTGCATGTGTGACTTTTTATTTAAAATATTTACTTTATTTTACGTTGAGGAGCTAAATTTTCCTAATTAGTTAAGAATCAATTGCTTAATAGCGTACCAGTGGCGGCTGGTCCATAAGCGCTGCGACACTGCAGCACCCCCAGAACAAAATATGGAAATTAATTACCTATTAAATTTGTACTTGAAAATATCAATAATATAACAATCATTCAATATTTTGCATAATTATTACATAAATTTAATTAATTAAACCGCTTTTAAAGGAAATTATTTTAACCGAAGCTGTAGATTCCATTCAGAGACGCTGCGAAATGTACGTACGTCGCGTCGAAGCAAATTCCGCGGAGTTCAGAGACGCTGCGAAATTAATAGTGTCCAAAACTCTCTGCAAGTTCCGCGCAGGCTTGTTTGTTCTATAACACACGATAATAAGCAGCGCGACGCTGCCTGTCTGTACAGTGTACAGCGTCATCATTGTTCGCCAGGAATTTGTATAAGTATAATAACGGGCCCGAAATCTGCTGTCTTAGCAGCGTCAGCTTATTTGTGATTTAATTTGTATGTTTTTATTCAGAGCGAATTAATCTTTCATATAGGTACTTAGGATAATATTCTGTTTTTTTTTCTAACATTTAAATATTTGTTACAGAAAAATACAATTAAATATGTAATAATAGTAATTTGTAATACAAGTGTTGAAAGCTTGCGTTTGCCACACGAATGTGAAGTTTGCAGCACGAACGATAGTGAGTGCTGCAGTCACATGAGAGTGGCAAATACAAGCTTTTAACACATGTATTACACACTATTTTTTCTACCACCACATTTCCATAAAAAAATTTAAATATTTCTGCAAAATCAAATCTGACATTCATCAAATGTCATTATGACATTTTGATTTCGGTGCGGCAAAATTATACTTTGCCGCACCGAAAATCATGCATGTGCGTGCGGAAAGTAAATTTTCCGCACGTTAATTTCACTTGTTCGGCAAACACTTATTTTCAATACTCGTATCTATGGAGACGAAGTCTGAAAATCCCACTTTCCATGGTGGGAGTAGAAAAATATTATTTTAAATACGTTATGATGGGTGACATGGGTGTTACTGTTGAATATGTTAAAAAAATTACATTTTCCCAATTGTCACTGCCTGAAAAAATTGAAATAAAAAGTAAAGGTCGATGTACTCCAGATGTTATTATTTTATTCTAGAAAAGAATTTCACAACTTTAATGGCTTACTTGCATTATTATTAAATCTATTAACTGAAGAAAATGTGTCAAGGGTTTTTACTGAAACAATCAAACTTATAAAAATATTAATTACAATTCCTATGACTACAGCAGAACCGGAAAGATGTTTTTCTACTCCCACCATGGAAAGTGGGATTTTCAAACTTCGTCTCCATAGATACGAGTATTGAAAATGAGTGTTTGCCGAACAAGTGAAATTTGCGTGCGGAAAATTTACTTTTCCCACGACCATATAAGAAAGTCGCTCCTAACGCACAACAAACTAGGCGCGAAAGTTGACAATATCACCCGTGCGATTGACTTTCGCAAAACAACTGAACAACCCGTGCGATATGAACACGTATAGGGATATATCGCACAGTTTGCGCAATAATAGGAAGCTGCGGCCGCTTCAAAACAAAAAATGACGGTCGTTTTACCTGAACTGTCAGTGTTACTTTTTGACATGTACATTTTTGGTCGTGGGAAAAATAGTGTTCGTAACTCGTTCGAAAGGCAAATATCTCCGCTCGTGTTTATAAATATTTCTACTCGTGCTCCGCTTCGCTCCGCACTCGTATATCTATTTATAAACACTCGCTTGATATTTGCTACTTTCGACACTTGATACGAAAATAACTATTCCGCACGCACATGCATGATTTTCGGTGCGGCAAAGTATAATTTTGCCGCACCGAAATCAAAATGTCATAATGACATTTGATGAATGTCAGATTTGATTTTGCAGAAATATTTAATTTTTTTTATGGAAATGTGGTTGTAGAAAAAATAGTGTGTAATACATGTGTTAAAAGCTTGTATTTGCCACTCTCATGTGACTGCAGCACTCACTATCGTTCGTGCTGCAAACTTCACATTCGTGTGGCAAACGCAAGCTTTCAACACTTGTATTACAAATTACTATTTTCTACAACCACCATGGAAAGTGAGATTTTCAGACTTCGTCTCCATAGATACGAGTATTGAAAATGAGTGTTTGCCGAACAAGTGAAAATTCGCGTGCGGAAAGTTTACTTTCCGCACGCAAATCTGGATTAATCTGGATTTGCGTGCGGAAAGTAAACTTTCCACACTCAAATTTTGATTTGCGTGCGGAAAGTAAACTTTCCACACGCTAATTTGTTTACTTTCCGCACGCAAATCAAAATGTCATAAATGACATTTGATGAATGTCAGATTTGATTTTGCAGAAATATTTAAATTTTTTGTGGTTGTAGAAAAAATAGTGTGTAATACATGTGTTGAAAGCTTGTATTTGCCACACTCATGTGACTGCAGCACTCACTAGCGTTCGTGCTGCAAACTTCACATTCGTGTGGCAAACGCAAGCTTTCAACACTTGTATTACAAATTACTATTTTCAACTTTAAAAAGGATAAAATCATTTTTAAGAAATAATATGAAGCAAGAACGATTAACTGCTCTGTCGATGATTTCCATTGAAAAAAGCATGATTTCAAAAATAAAAAATTTTAATGAAAAGGTGATCGAAAAATTTTGTGAAGCTAAAAATCGCAGAATGGATTTTATATTTAAATAAGAATTCTTTTTATTTCGTTTAATTCGTTTTATTTCCTGTAAGCTTATTTTTTTATAAATTGAGTAGTTGAGTACAATTTCGATTTGTTTTGTTTTATTTAAAATGCACCTTAAAAATATCAGGGATCTTACTGGTATGTAAGTATATTTTGAAAGCTGCAGCACCCCCATAATTTCAAGCCACGAGCCGCCACTGTAGCGTACTTAAAATCATCCAAACAAGAACGCACAAAAACTAAACAGTTCAGCTGGAGAGATAAAATTAAGCAATTATCAAAATCGCATGTATTTCTCCTATGTCTCACATGTCAGGCAACACCCGGTATATCAAGTTATGGCGTAAATACTAAAATGTATTTTTTTCTAAGTTTCGTTCTTTTTCCAGCGCCTACAAATAGTAGGCTATTTGAATTTTGTAATTCTGATATCTGACAGTGTGTACTGTGTATTATGAGAGTGATTTAATATTTATTTGCGAGTTTTTACGATTAAAGTGTTACAAAATGCCATACACTTATTCAAATTTAGAATATGCGAATATGGTATTTATTTATGGTTTTTGTAATGGGAATGCTAGCGCTGCAGTTGAAGAATATCCTCAACGATTTCCACATCAGAGAATTTCGAGTAGAAACTTATTTATTAGAGTTTTCAACAAGCTGTGTAACACCGGAAAAGTTCCCAGTCCTAGCATAAAATCTGAGCGAACCACTCGACAAAGTTTAGAAGAAGTAGAAAATATTCTGGCTTTAGTAGAAGATGATGCAACGACCAGCTCTCAAAGAATTGGTGCTCAATTGGGCATTCCACAAAAGAGAGTAATCAAAACACTCCACGAGCAAGGCTTATATCCATACCATGTACAGCGTGTACAGCACCTAGAACCGGAAGATTATGGTAGGCGTATGCAATTTTGTCAGTGGATAAATAATAATCATCGTGTTGTATCGCGCATTCTTTTTACCGACGAAGCAATATTCACCCGGGACGGCATCAATAATACTCGCAACTCTCATGAATGGTCAGACGAAAATCCCCACGCAACAGTCGAAACTAATTTTCAACACAAATTTTCGGTAAACGAGTGGTCTAGTATGCCCAGTACCTAGTTATTTAATTGACCCTTCTGTTTAGGAAAATCGCCTCACAGGAGAGCACCACCTAAATTTTTTACAAAATGTATTACAAGGACTGTTAGAGAATGTTCCTTTAAACATGAGATGGCAAAAATGTATTATCAGCAAGATGGTGCTCCTGCACATTTCGCTCGACAGGTAAAGCAACATTTGGATGAAAGGTTTCCAGGGTGTTGTATTGGTCGCGGTGGTCCTGTTAGTTGGCCTCCAAGATCTCCAGACCTCACACCATTAGACTACTGTTTATACTACTCAAAAATGAGATGTACAAAGTAAAAGTCGACACTCGGGAAGCACTAATTCGACGTATTAGAAATTCTGCAGCCCATATTAAAGAAAGAAATGAATCAATCAGGAATGCAACGGGCGCCCTTCGTATAAACGAAGCAGAAAATGTTTAGAGGTCAACAGCGATATTTTTGAACATTTGTTACAAGATCGCTATGATTAAAACAACGTTAATGTCGATAATTTTGTTTGCTTGTAATTACACAATAACGAATAACTTGATAACAAATGAAAATCGGATAAGAACATATGAGTTTTTTAAATTATTTTCACGTGAACAATACACTCCTGAAGTTTGATCCATTCCTCCCGACTCACCCTGGATATTCACTAAACTTTGCTGATGATCAGGTAGTAATGGCACAATATTATGACGATCTAGAATATATATCTAGAAAATTAATAGAGGAGTAGGTATAGAAAATCGGATCTTGAAATCAACACTCAAAAATCAAAATATATGTGTGTTGGAGACCCGCAAAGAAATCTCATATTAGAAACAGGGCAACAAATAGCTAATTGTGAAGTATACAAATATCTTCGAATGAAAATTGATAAAAATGGAAAATTCAACAAAGAAATAAAGTATAAAAGCACAGATGGAAGAAGAGTAATTTCTCTCTTGAATCGTGTATTATGGGATAAACATATAACTAGTGTCCGACCGAAGCTTCGGCTTCGGCCTCAAAAAGCACATTCGGCCGCACATTCGGCTTCGACGAAAAAAGGGCCGAAGGTTTGGCCGAAGCCGAAGGTTACATCCAGCCGAGCGATTCATTCAAACGAACGAAATATTACGTATAATGTACAATATTATTAATTTTATTATGTTTATGTATTTCAATAACAAGTGTTACAACAGAACAGAAGGGAAACAAAAAACAAACAATGGATGACCGACGAAGCTTGGAGCGTAATAAAAGAAAGGAAGACTCTTAGACAAACCGGTATAAACACAGAAGAACGAAGAACCGAATATAGGAGACTGAACAGAGAAATACAACGGTTATGTAGACGTGACAAAAATCATCACGTACAAAACATATGTCAGGAAATTGAAAGACAAGCGAACAACAACGAAACCCGAGATCTTTTCCAGCACATCAAAGAAATCACAAGGGAATTTAAACCAAAAACATGGAAAATAGAAGACAATGAGGGGAAAGTCGTTACTGAGATAAATGACGTAGTGGAGGTATGGCGAAAATACTGTGAAAACTTGTACACAAGCGAAGCAAACGACCAAGAACCAGTACATTTACCTCCCATCATGGAAATCGAACAGGAACCTGATGTATTAAGGGAAGAAGTCGAGCAAGCTATCCGATATTTAAAAAACAACAAAAGTACAGGTGAAGATAATGTGAGTGCAGAAATGCTAAAACAGCTTACTCCAAAAGGGGTCGACCTCTTATGGAAAATCTGCAATAAGATCTGGCAAACAGGACAGTGGCCAAGTGACTGGAGTTCATCCACTTTTATTCCACTCCATAAAAAAGGGTCAAGTCAAAAATGTAAAAACTACAGAACCATCGCACTGATATCCCACCCAAGTAAGGTTATGCTCAGAATTATACTAAACCGACTCAAAAACTTCTTAGAGTGGCAGATTCCAGAAGAACAAGCTGGCTTCGTAAGCGGGAAAGGTACCAGGGAGCAGATCATGAACGTACGGCAAATCATCGAGAAGGCAAGAGAGTTCGGGAAACCTACGTATCTATGCTTTCTTGACTATAGTAAGGCCTTCGACTGCGTGAATTGGCCACAACTCTGGAAAGTGCTACTGGACATGGGAACTCCTCTACACATCGTGATACTACTAAGACAGTTATATAACAGCAGCACAGGAATAATCAAAATTGATAACAAGATCTCTAAAACCTTTAACATAAAACGCGGCGTACGCCAAGGATGTGTCTTGTCGCCTTTGTTATTCAACATTTATGGAGAATACATAGTAAGAAAATCTCTAGATGGCTGGGAAGGCGGTATGGTTATTGGCGGCAAGACAATAAACAACCTGCGCTACGCGGATGACACTACCCTTATCGCAAAAGGGGAACAGGAGATGTCAGAGCTGATTGTAAGGGTTGAGCAGGAGAGCTTGCGCTTCGGCCTAAAACTCAATCGACAAAAAACAAAACTCATGGTAATAGACCGCACCAGCAAAATAGAAACCGCACCTAACATTCGTGATGTAGAAAATGTCAAAGAACTAGTTTATCTGGGTTCCCACATAAATAATGAGGGCAACTCGTCAACGGACATAAAAAGAAGAATAGCGCTTGCCAAGACAGCTATGACTAAGCTAACAAAAATTTGGAAAGATCGCCACATTACGAAGCCAACGAAATGTAGACTAGTCAGATCACTAGTGTTTCCCATTGCCATATATGGAGCGGAAGCATGGACCTTGAGGGCCGCAGACATTAAGAAGCTGGACGCCTTCGAGATGTGGGTTTGGCGAAGACTCCTGAGGGTCTCCTGGACAGCCCATAGAACCAATGTGTCCATATTAGAAGAACTGGAAATTCGGGAAAGATTGTCAAGTGCAGTAAAACAACGAATTCTGAAATACTTCGGACACGTCACCAGAAGGAAGGACGACAACCTAGAAAAACTGGTTGTTCAGGGGAAAGTAGAAGGGAAACGCCCTCGAGGGCGCTCCCCAAAGCGCTGGATCGACCAAGTCAAGGAATTCACCGGCACACCTTTTCAAGAAAATATTAGATATGCCTCAGACAGAGACAAATGGAGGGACATTGCCCGAACTACAACTTAAAATGCAACCATGGGATCACGACACTTCAGCTATGAAGTATACGACTAGAGAGAGAGAGATTTCAATAAATAAAGAAAAATTAAATTAAATTTACCATCGGAAAAAATAAAATTTTTTTTACGCTATTTAGAGTATTTAATTTATTTGCACTACTTTACAGTAAGGGTTCTAAGTCTGGTTGCATCTTCCGCTTCGGCTTCGGCCGAAGGTAACGGCGATAGCCGAACATCGGGTTCGGCTTCGGCTTCGACTGACAAACTGACCTTCGGTCGGACACTACCATATAACTAAGAAAAAAAGCCTATATCTACAACAAAACAATGGTAAAAACTATCATGACATATGGGTCAGAAGTGAGGTAAATAAGAGAAGGCTGTTGGTTGATAAAATGGACTTCTGGAGGAGATCTGCTAGAATATCAAAAAAGGACAGGGTTCGAAATGGACAAATTAGGGAACTTATAGAGACTCCACACACGGTTAGCGACGGCATAATGAATAAACAATTATTATGGTTTGGTATCATGCAGCGTATGAACAACAAAAGGTTGTCAAGAAAAATACTAATGTGGAAACCATCACGTCAGAGAAAATGGGGAAGGCCCAGAAAAAGTTGGCGAGAAGGCATAGACAATCAAATAGAGACTAGAGGCCTAAATGAGGAACAATGTCATGATAGACATCAATGGCGAATGGGAATCGGAAAATGTCGACAGACGTTATAAACCGAGAAATATTTGTATATGTATATTAATACCTACGTCTAAAAGTACAATAAAAAATATCATGTTACACTATCGTAATTCATATTAATGAAAAATTACATTATGTATCAGTAAATTTGCAGAAGGGCTGCTAGAATTACTGGTAATCAAGTAATCTTTACACAAACATGAGTTATTACACAGAGTGGCTGTAAGAATTACATTTTTTGAAGTTATATTTACAATGCAACTAATATGTAAAGTTACATACCATTCGATTGCAACTTTACATGACAAATTAGAGCCATTCGGTGTAAATTTACTTTAATTTTTATCATTATGTAGTTGCTAATTAATTTTCATGTAATTTTACGCAACAATTTTTTTTGTCCTTTTAACCATGTTTTGAGAAAGATAGCTAATCTTGATTTGGTAATAAAAAACCTAAAAATCGTTATTTCTCAATTTTTTTGCAAATTAAACATATGCTTATGTTACATCATCAAAGAGAGAAACAAAATTGCGTGTCAATTAGGCCACAGCCAGGTTACTAGGGTTTAGATTTAAAACCATATATCTAACTTTGGCCAATTACTTAAAATGATAACAGTTATCAAAAAATTTACAGAAGTTGCAATTTAGCAACCTTCATTAAGGCATTGAAAATGAGCTTGGCTAACGTCCAAGTCTGACATGTAATTTGCAAAATCTGAAAAATTTACAAGGAATAGAAATAAAGAAAAGTTTTAAACATTTTCACACTTTTATTAAATTGCAAAAGATAGAATAGTAAGTACAAAAGTATAAAATAATCGTACACAAATCATTGTCAAAACTGCACAACTTATAGTTTAATTATTGTAATACTAGGTGATATAGTGAATAAAATAAACTTAAATCTAAAACATATAATAATTATTGCGATATAGTGAATATCTATCTAAATCTAAAACCCTTTTACCATTTGGTGGTGTAGGGTGTACATATTTCTATTCTTGTATAAATTTGTTTGCTGTGAGGTTTCTTTCGTATTTAAAAATTTAGTGCTCATGGTGTAATACAATTTGATTGCTTTTTCAACTCTGTTGTTAATTTCCGTTTCTTGTGTTCCTTTGCCATCTATTTCCACTCCCAAATATTGGAACGTGTTCACTTGCTCTATCTTTGTGTTTTCGATCTCTATATTTATTTCTTCTCTTTCTTCACCTACTACCATTACCCTTGTTTTGTTCTTATTCATTGTCAATCCACTTTCTTCAAGTACTTCATTCCATGTGCTCATATTAGCCTGTAATTCTCTTTCACTTTGTGCATATACTACCACGTCATCTACAAACGCTCCTTCAGAGATTTCTATCCTTTGCATATTTCTGTACCCAACCATAAACTTTTGACTTTTTCTAGACACCTTTTTTAGTATGTCGTCCATATATATTATGAAGAGTACTGGACTCAAGCCTCCACCTTGTCTTAGACCATTTTGTGTTGCAAATTCTTCTGATTTTCCATTGCAGCTGATTACAGAGTTTTTATTATTAATATATATTTTTTGCACTATTCTTATTGTTTTGTTTTTTATTCCTCTCTTCTAAAATTTTCCATAGTCTCTCTCTTGGTATCGTATCAAATGCTTTTTTGTACGTCTATAAATCCTAAGTAGATATATTCTTCTTTTTTCTTTTATCGATTTCTCTGTGACTTGTTTCAATGTAAAGACATGATCTTGGGTACTCCTTCCACCCCTAAATCCACTTTGTGTGTCTTCTAATTTAGTCTCTACCACTCTTCTTATTTTCATGTCAATTAGATTTTCTAGTATCTTCATAGCTGTACTCAATAAAGTTATACCTCTGTAATTATTATAGTCTCTCCTGTCTCCTTTTTTGTAAATGGGTACTATTAATGCCTTTTGCCAGTCTAGGGGTAATTGTTCTTCCTTCCAACCCCTTTCATATATTTTTAATAACCACTCTTCTCCTTTATTTCCCATGTTTTTTATCATTTCTCCCTTTATTTTATCGTTCCCGGATGCTTTTCCATTTTTTAGGTTTTTAATTATATTCTTTAGTTCTTCCAATGTTGCCAACGGTTCCAAATCTTCTTCTATTATTTCTTCTTGTTGTCCGTAGTTATTTTCGGTTTCATTTTCACCATCTAGTAACTCTTGAAAGTATTCTTTCCATCTATCTATTATTTCTATTTGTTCATTTAATATTACTCTATTTTTATTTTTAATTTTGGTTATGTAAGTATGTTTTCCTATTCTCCTCGATTTTAATACCAATGTAGGAAAAAGATGGCATCAATTAGCCCAAGACAGAAGGAAGTGGAAAGAAAAAGGGGAGGCCTATATCCAGGAGTGGATTGTGAGGGGCTGTTAAAGAAGATTAACTTTTTATTACTTTTACTGTCTTGTTCAATTTTTTCTCCGAATTCTTTCCATTTCTTTGCCTTTGACACTAAATCCTTTACTTTCTTTCTTTCCATTTTGTATTTTTCATAGTTCTCTACTGTCTTGATATTTAAGTAATTTTTCCACGTCTTTTTCTTTATTTTTACCTGACTTTTAGTCTCTTCTGTCCACCATGCTGTTTGTTTCTTATTACTCCCTCTATTCTTCCCACATATTTTATTTGCTGAATCAAGTATTGCATTTTTGAAGGTGTTCCATTATTGTCTCAATATTATTTTCCGCGTTCCCATTTTCTTTTATGTTTCCCAATTTCTCCGTCAATAATGTTTTGTATCTCTTTATTCCTTAATTTATAAGATTTTATAGTTTAAAACTCTATTTTCCGTTGTTCAATTTCTTCATTTGTTTTTAGAACTTCTATTTTTTCTCTTATTTTACTTATTACCACGTAGTGGTCGCCGCCGATTTTCGAACCTCTTCTCACTTTTGTGTCCAATATATTGTTATTTTCAACTAGTATATAGTCAATAATTGATTTTTCTCCTCTACTACATACTTCTCTAGTGTATTTATTAATACTCTTATGTTTATTAATACTCTTATGTTGGAAGAATGTATTGGTTATTATTTAAATTATTTATCAAACAGTAATCAAGCATTCTCTTTCCATTATTATTTCTAGTGTCTTCTCCGTATTGTCCTATTACTTTACTGTATATTTCATCTTTTTTCCCGACCCTACTATTAAAATCACCTATTATATAAATTACTCCTTTGTCCTCTTCCGTTGCTAACGTTAATTCCTTCCAAAAGTTTTCCTTATTTGCTGCTGTATTATCTTCATTTGGTCCGTATACTATTATTATGGTTTTTTCTTTGTTCATATGTTTTTCTTTCATCTTTGTTTTTAATATTCGTTCTGAGATTACTTCCCAGTCATATATTTATTCTTCTAGTTTTTTGTGTAGAATGCATCCCACCCCTGCCGCTGCCCATTGATTTTCCTTTACTCCGCTAAATATCAGTATGTGCCCTTTCTCCAGTATTACAAGCCCTTCACCTTTTTTCTTTGTTTCAGTTATACCTAGTAAATCCACCCCCATTTCTTCAAATTCGTCTTCCAGTTCTCTTTCTTTTCCTGTAAGGCTTTTAACATTCCATGTTCCTATTTTCCATTCACTATTTTTTTATAGTCTTCTGTTTTGCGTATTTATTTATATGTCCTATTTTCTTTCCCTTTGCTTTTATATTTACTGTATTTTCCGCTGTCCCATTTTCTCTAACCACATTTTTTATCAGTTCATTATTCTTTTCCATTGCTAGGTCCATTATAATATTTCCATCTCCCATATCTGTTTCTAGTTTTTTGAATTTCGTACTTGTATTAACTTTTCCTTCTCTTTATCCCATTTCCATTCTTCGTCTCCTATGTATAATTTTTTCTAAATCCTATTTTTGTCCTTTTTCCTAGTTCCTTTTTTGGCTTTGGTTCTTATTTGTTCTTGTATTTTCCTATCTTCTCTTGATAAACCCTTTCGCCTGTTTTACTTCTCAACTTCATTTTATTCTGCATAACTTTCTTTTTTTCAGAATCATTTTCCAGTTGAATGAGGCAAATTTTTTTCCCTAATTTTATTACTTCCTTCACCTGTACTTTTATTTGTAATTCTTTATCCATAAAATCCACAATTATTTTTCTTTAATTTTCCGTGTCCTTCTCTTCTACTTTTAGCCCTTGCAATACTACATTATTTCTTCTCTTCTCATTTTCCATTCTTTCTATTCTATCCTCTATATTACACAACTTCATTTTAATTTGACTATTCTCCACTCTCAGGTCATTACTTAATTTTTTAAGCTTCTCAATGTCATTTGTATATTCCTTTTCTTCTTTCCTCATTTCTTGTATTTATTTTGTTAGACTCTTCATTCTTCATCATTTCCATTATCATCTCAACATTTTCCTCAAGTTTTTTCTGTGTCTTTACAGGCGCTCTGGCTATTCTTTTTCTTTTTCTGAAGGTATTTTCATTGTCTTCCTCCTCTTCAACTCTTTCTCCTTTCCTTTTCCTGTCTTCAGAGCTGTAATCGTCACTATCCATGTTTTAAGTAGTTTTTATTTCCCTTTAATACGTTCTTACTCTGGTTCTTGTTTAACTGTAGGTCGAGCGTTATACTTTCTTGCTCTGCTTTATTCACATTGTAACACTTTTAATTAAGTGAATAAAATACGCTTAAATCTAAAACATTAATAACCACTAAAATGCCATACCAAAATATTGTGAATTCCGAGGTGACCCACATTACCTGTAGTTACGAGCTTTTTATTTCGTCACATTAACCGAATTGTACGACGACACTGGTAAATCATTTGGCTATTGTTTAGATGCCGAATGCTGCCGAACGCACGAACGTTATCTGCGTTACCCGAAGCCCGAAGCAATCTTTCACCGGCGCGGCGACGGCCCGTGTCATTCCGCGGCCGATTTATTCATAAATGGGTCTTTGAAAAGTCCACGCTGTAGCGCCCCTTTGCGTTGCAGACCCAAAACCAGCTTGTACTATAAGCGCTGGTTCATCCTCTTTCCAACTAGCTAACAATCACACTTATACCTTCCATAAAGTATGCGATGTAACAGCACCGAACGCATTGGCGTGTAAACATCGTTTTAACCCCCGTACTGTCGCTTTTTCGAATCTTACATTTTCTACACCTCTCCTAAAAGTTTGCAATTAACGCAATCTTCAAAATGACACCACAAACATCCACCTAGCAATCGTAGAACTGGTACAATATGCTAAACAGTGCGAAATTTCCAAGCGTCACACAAATCTTTATTCGGATCCCTGTCTACCGTCACACTTCCAATTCGTTAAACATTTTCAATGTTAAAAATAATAGCCTATATTATTCTGCGTAAAAAAGTATTTGGGCACATTTTTCTAATTTAAACAATAAATTAACTACGTGAAATAGGTAATAGAAAAAAAGATTTTTTCACTTTTTATCAATAACATTTTAACTGCTCCTCGTATATTAACTTTCTTGGCACCATTGAATTTCCCATAAAAAACTGCACTACGTTTCTTATTTAACTGTTTCTCAACAAATAAAAATAACGTTTGAAAGAGGGCACCCTGAATAATTTGTGTTTATACTTTATCTTTTGTCTAATGTCATAAACAGAATATCTTTCTTTCTCTTTTACTCTCTTATACCTTTACAGTGTCGGAGGGGCCGGACACACCGAGCCGCAGAGCGCTCACCCATCCAAGTTCTGGCCAAGCAGACCCTTGCTTAACTCTCGACATTTTAGTATTACGTGCACTCCTATTCTGTCGTACAGCCAGTTATAAACAGAACATAGCGGATAATAATACATGAAAATAGGGTGACCATATTTTATATTTCGCAAATCGAAACAGAACACAAACGTTAATTTTACTGTTGAAGTTTACTTGAAAAGAACGTTTTATTTTCCAATCAATAAAAAGGAACATAAATAGCAACGAATTTAATCTTTCGACATTGCCATTATGCAATAGAGTCAGGAACAAATATTGACAAAGTTTGAAGAATTCTGAATATTGTTTGGAATACCAGCACTTTTGAAAAATAAATGCCCTCTATTCGTAGCACTGCCGATTCTGCTTAATTGGGGAGTTCTTATTGCAATTTTAAATCCGGGATATAAAACGTCCAAAAATTTTTGCCCGGCAGCAGGATTGTCTATTAAAAACCGGGACGTCTGGCCACCCTATATTAAAATACGATTCTGAATTTGTTATATCAAAATTTTCTTCTAAACTATATCCTTGATAGGTACATGTAATAAAAAAATTTCATCAATTTAGCACATCTTGTACGTATGTGCAGACGCTTTATCGCTCCCACCACGGTAAAATAAAGCCTAGGTGTGTATATCTATCGCACACGTCGATATATTTCTCTTTTCACCCTTCGAATGTTCGAATTCACTCCAATTCATAACGTGTTTTGCCATAATGGAGTAACAACGCCGGTTAAACTTTCAAAATTATTAATAATTAGGTTTCAAAAATAATATTTTATGGTGTTAATTTAAACTCTAGTAAAAAAGTGAAAGAAACCATAATAAAAATTTACTACGCTTTCGGATTTTGTTCTGTTAAATATGTTTATAAATATTTTCCTAGACGAATTTAGGAGTTTATCAGAAACATATTTAAGAACAAAAGTATATCATTTAACAGTTTTAAACAATAAATTTGTTATTTTATTATTAAGTATCAAGCTGTCTTATTTTTGATATATAAATTAAGCAATTTGTATATGGTTTGTATTCATTTTCTTGAGCAACAAGAATGAACAATGAACAAGAAGATGGTCAATTTCGTATGTCGCATTTGTATTCACGTAAGTATTGAAGGTTAACTCTGGCGGCCCAGATACATGTGTTTTATACAAACCATGCATGCTGGGTGCAAACTTTGGGTATTCGTGTAAACACTAAAAATTGCTTTAAAATTATCTCTTAAATTAAAATTAATATTCTCGACATTTTATTGATTTATATTAGTGAATATTAATGGCCATTCGCCATTGCATTGTTAAGCTTCTTCAAAACAGTTATATTTGTTTGTTTTTTTAATATCAATTTCGATATAATTCTAAACGTCTGAAATTTGTTTAAAATATAATCTGACCAATTTTTGTTTCATTGTTTCATACAGGGTGGTCGTGAAAGTTGGGGCCATATTTTACCAGCATTAACTACATACATAAAAAGGAGTGGACATTTTTTAAATATTTTTTTCCTAAAAAGCCAAATCTTCTCACGAGATACTGCTTTCTGAATAAACTATACTTTTTATATATCTCCGGAGCAAACAAATCAATAAGATTGCGATCCGGGGATCTCGCAGACAAATGAATCACCGTGCTTTCCTCTCCAACGATTGTTATTTAAAAAAATTGATATTTGTTACACCAAAACAAATGTTGGAAATTTCGCACTACAAATAGCAACATCACACTAAACGATACTTTTGAATGCATCTCAAAAACGACTTTGTTGAGCTAAAAATGTCAAGAGAACTTTTTTTACCTCAAATTAATTTTTCTTTTATAATACGACGCAGAGTGTTTGAAAAAAAACGTTAAATGTTCTTAATCCCCCCTAACTACGCCACTGATCAAATTAAAGCTTTCTTATTACTATTACTACCAAATTATGATTTTGATGGACTCAAATTTATGTAAAAACTAAAAATAAATCTGTTGCTTTTAACATATTCAAAAAAATTAATTTTTTAATGGAACTTTACAGAACTGTGACTTTTTAATTCGGCCTTTTAGGAAAAAAAAGACCTTGATAGGTCATGATTTATTCTGTAAAAATTAAAAACAAATGGTTTTTAACATATCAAAAAAATCAATTTTTTAGTTCAACTTTCAGGGCCGTAACTTTTTAACTTGTTCCTCCTAGGAAGAATTTTTTTGCGTTTGGGATCTCCTAAGGACCGCGATTAATAACTTTACTTGATTTTGGACAGTTGTTCAGCCTTTCTCCTACGCCAGTATTCTTTCATTGTTTGGCTCCTTTGATCCCGTAGTTCTTGTGAGATTATTCTTTGTCGTCCTTTCTTTATCTCCGGAAATTCACCTACCTCCTGTAACTTTTACCTAAAAGTTGTTCTGCCTTGTACGTCTTTGATTTGGATGTTAGTTACGTGCTTGTAAGTCTTTCTTGCAGTTTGTAATCCAGACATTGTTCGTTTTGGGTTTGGAGTTGCAGTGATCAAACACTTGACGGGTGAATCTGTTGGGATTTACTTGGGAGTATATCGTGCTGTTGCTTTGTAATCTATATCCTTCATTTGTTTTCCTTGGTCCATAGATTTTTCTCGGGATTCTCCGTTCAATTTTTTCGAGATTTTCAATTTCCTTTTTCATTTAAGTAAAGGTATTCGGATGCGTACATGGCGGCTGGACTGTTGTGTAGTGTCTCAGTTTAGCATTTCTGGAGATGTTCTTCTTGTTGTAGATGTCTTTTGTCAAATGGTATACCAACTCCATCTGGTTCCTCTTTTTCTTATAGGAGGCGGAGTCAAGTCCATTATTTTGGATAATTTCTCCTAGATATTTGAATTCGTTAGTCTTGTGTATGATACCATACTTGGATGTTAGTTTTTTTGGGGACGTTCTTTGTTTGTCATCCCTTCTGTTTTCTCCAAAGAAATTTGTAGCCCTGCTTTTTCTAATATTTATTTCAATGTTTCAAGATATACCTTAGCATCCCTCAGGTTGTCAGTCAGGAGCGCCATATTATCCGCAATAGCAAGACATTCTACTGGAGTTCCCTTATATTTACCTCCTAATCTTATGTTATTGCTGATTCCTTTCTCCTGTGGGCTACTTTGTGTTTCTCGTAATAATTTTTCCAGCACACAGTCGAAGAGGATTGGAAACAGTCCATCTCCTTGCCGTACACCTGTATTTACTACAAATGATTCCGAGAGCTCGCCCAGGAACTTAACTCTGGACGTTGTGTATGTGAGTGTATCCTTGACGATGTTAATTGTTTTATCGCCAATTTGAAATTCTTCGAGTGTCCGGTGTTTGTCTATCGATGGAGTCATACGCTTTCTTGAAGCCGATCTTTGTTTCTGATGTTTTTTTTCTTTCTCGATCGTTGCTGCGGTTGTCATGAGCATATGAGCAACCATTTCGAAAGAATCTTGTAGACAGTTGGTAGTAGGGATATGCCGCAGTAGTTATTCACGTCTGCTTTGCTGACCTTCTTACGCAGGGAATGAATTAATGCTTCCTTCCTATTGTTATTTTTTCTTCGTTCCATATTTCCTGGAAGATGTTCTCAAGGGTTTCCTACATTTACTTTTCGATGTCCTTCAGATATTCAGCTGTTATGCTATCAGTTCCCGGCGATTTGTAACTTTTCAGTGACTTAATGATGCCAAGAATTTCATCTGCAGTTGGTGGAGTAGATGCCGGGATGTTCTCATTGTCCTTTCGCTGTTTCGAGTCTTTCGCTTGGTTTTTTTTTACAGTTTAGGAGTTTTTCGAAATATTTCGCTAGGATCTAACAGTTATGTTTGTTGGTCAACCCGGTTTTGCCGTTTTTATCCTTGAAGCACAGACTGGGTGGTTGATACTTGGTTATTTTCTTTTTAAACGCCTGGTAGTAATCCCGTGTGTGTTTTTTTTTTTTGGAAAAAGGTACAGACATCTTGCAGTTTTTCTTTAATATGTTCTTTTCTCGGACTAAAATGTTTTAGCTGCATCCCTTCGAGCTGTTCTGAAAGTGTCCCAATTCTGGTCGGTTTTGCGATTGTTCCATTTCTGTCATGACTTTGATCTAATGCTTAGTCGGATTTGTCGGACCACCACTGGTGTGTTCTTGCACGTTGCAGTTGTGCTTCCTCACTGGCCTTTTATATGTCTTCTTTGAGTTCGTCCCACATCATATGTTGGTGTCCTGAATAGTTAGTTGCCCACCCACTTTCTAAATTTCTTTTCACTGCCAACTTGAGCATTAAAATCGCCGGGTAGGATCTTAACATTTGTCTTTGGGATGAATTCTAACTCCATCTCGAGTGTGTCCCAAAATTCTTGTACTTTCTTGGGATACCTTCTGTTGACTTGGTTTATGGGGGCGTGGCAGTTAACAAGTGAGTATGTTTTGTTGCCGCATTTTATTTCGAGGATTGAAAGTCTGGGAGATGGTGATTGAAAATTTATGATTGAGTTTAATGACTTTTTTGCTGACTACGAATGCTGTAGTTACCTAGAATTGGCATGCCTTTCATTATAAGAAATTTTATTTTAAATTTTTCACTAGTTTTTATGTAGTTGATGCTGATAAAATATGTCCCCAACTTTCACGCCACCCTGTATATGTGAAAGTTGTTAATAGATTTTCAATGTTAAAATTTGAAGTTTTTATTTTCAGTTATGCCCGAAATCAAACTTCAAAATGATTTGGATTTTTTTCTGGTTTAATTTATATTTTGATCGTTTTTGTTGGTTAAAAAAGCTGATATTTAGTTGGATTTCTTAACAATTACAGAAACTTCAAAAACCTTAATTTGGTGATCAGGCGATGCCCACAAGTAGGTACATATAATTTTATTTTTGCTTGAATTAAATTTTAAATTACAGTTTGTTAATAAATTGTTTTAGCTATATTCATGGATTTATTTATTTAAAAATAATGTACTTATTAATTTTTTCATTTGGTTCGTTTGTTTATTTATTTATGTAGTTAAATGTTATTTTAAATATGCTTTTAAATATTCCTTTCAAAATTTATTTTAAACCAAAATTCTTAAATAATTATAAAACAAACCGAAAATCATTTTAAAATATATTTTGAAATATTTAAGCTTGAAGATTATCACTGTACTAGAGTTTATTGATTTATTTTATGAACATTACCTAATTTTCCCACTAATTCAGCAAATGATGTAGTACATATTCTAAATAAGTAGTTACGTAGTTAATCACCAATAAAATTGTTATTTTCAGGTAAACCAAGTAAGAGGGCATATTCTGAGACGTGATGGATTACTAAAGACTATCATTGAAAGCAAAATAGAGGGTAAGAACAAATTAAGAGAAAAGCTTCCAACAAGAAAGAATGGATTGCTGAGTCAAACCAGTCCTTGGACCGAAGACTGTGGAGAAAGAGCATTGCAAGGATTCCAGTAGGATAATGTGGTGGTTTTTCTAAGTTCAGAAGGAATAAATAGATTTTCAAAAACCAAAAGAAAAACTGGATTTAAAAATTGCAGGATTGCAGGTTAGTTCATTTTTTGAGGAACTAATTTAAAGCTTTTGTTTATTTATAATATTTTTCTTTCAGATTCGTTCGTTACATATATTCGTAAAACAACAGGTTTCAGTTTAAAAATGCAAGCATACAACTGTTTGCTAAAATTAAGTAAATGTCGCCGATTTAAAGGAAAAGTGATGAAGTAGTTTCCCTTTTTTAATTAACTGTACGCAGCAGTTGTGTTAGTGGGTATTAAATAAAAGTCATTAATTTTTTACGGAATTTAATTTATACTAGCATTATTAGTCACTTGTATGCTGTGTAGCAATACTAACCATTTGAACTCATTCTACTAAAATTTCATATGTTTAATATAAAGCCAAAACATTTTAAATTTTTAAGATTTACTTTTGAAAACAAAAAATATGAATGGAATTTTACCAAATTTTAAACGATATTTTCTATTGTTTTAGGTAAGTCCCATATCGACCGATGGTGTTTCCAGGACGAAGACTACAACTGTGTGAGTTGGTTTTTTAAATTTGTCATTCAAAATTTTATACCACGAAATTCCATTCAGTTTAACATCATAATTCCACTATGGTTTACCGCTCGGTATTAAAGGTCTAAAACTGTTTGGGCATTTAGTTTATAATTCTAACGAGCTTTCAATAGCTTTCAATTTTTTAACAGAATTCTATTAAAATTTGCGTCTTTTATTGTCCATCGGAATGCGATTTTCTTAAAATGTCGGAGCATTTACGCGTTTACGGAATGATGGGAGTGTTGTGATAGTTTATACAGACCATTTGAGTAATTTTGAGTTTTTTTGCAACAAATACAGTTAAGTATCTAGTTTTTATGTAAATAACTTACGACTAACAATTTCTGCAGTTTTCAGGCTGTTGCATTTTTTCAGGTATTTTCAGCTGCAATTTACCAGTTATTAATAATCGTAACGTTAATGATTTTTTCATTAATTTTTCAGCTGATTTTTTTAAATATAGCACTTTTTCAGTAGGTATATAACAATTATTCAGTATTTTACCATTAGATAATTTTAGCCTAAAACTAATACGCATAATCAAATGTTCCAAGATTCCACAAAACGTTAACAGTTAGCTGGTTTGTAATAATCTTATAAATTTCAAGATCACCTTTGTATGTTTTTATAATTGGGAGGTACCTGGACTGTATTCGATTAAGGGGCTCTTTATCCCCCGAGAAATAAATATTTATTTAAATGATTTTTTCAGGCATTAATAATTATTTCTCGGCTTTAATATTTTTCAGCAATTCATATTTTGAATATTAAAATTGACTTGATTTTTAGGTAGTTAATATCTTTTTTAGCTTGCACCATACTGTAGCACTTAATTTTCCCACATGCCTTGTACTTTACTTTCGATGAAATTATTTAACAATTATTTTGTTTCAGGTTAAAACTGTTAAGTTAGGAAACCTTATCGGTTCGTATTTTAGTAAATATATAATCAGGCCTACGTTGATACTGAATTTTTAGCAGATAAATGTCTTATGAATTTGTCACGTATTGTTTTTAATTGTTTGCAGCAAAATTATTTCAGGAATTAATATTCACCCAGCATATAATTATTTTATTTCTGGTTTAAACTGTTACTTGCTCACAGAACATTTTCATTATGTATTTCGCAAAATGTTAACTGTGTTTTATTTTTTAATTTTCAGATTAAATTATTTAATATTTCGGAGTAGTCCGATGTTTCCCAGGAAAACATAGTGTAGGCAAAACCATAACCCACCTTGCTGACAAAAAAAATCTCACAGCTAGTAAGTACCTTCCCTGTATGCGAAATTAGAGGGCCATTTTGTCCACGGTGAGTTAATATTTGTTTAAATATTACTAAACAGATCAGCAAGCTTTTATTTTCCGTGTTATGTGTTTCTCGATAATCGAATGGGGTTTTACATATGGATTATTAAATGAGACTGAGAGTTTTGAGTTGATAAATGTCTGAATTGAAAGTCTTGCCAAAGCGAGCAAAATATTTTTGGTCTTACATTACAAACTATTACCACTATTACTACAAACTTTGTATAATTTGTATTAGTTTTTATCTCCTTTAGTTATGCTTTGTTTTCGTTCATTTATTGTTTGAAGACTTGCTTTGCATGACTAAAAGAGGTAAATTGGAATATAAATTACTTCAAAACATTCCGAACTCATTTTTACCTAAACTATATATATTCTCAATACAATTTTAATTTACTTGATTGATTTTAGTGAAAACTTATTAAAAATACTTGAGAACTGTGATTTTCAGAAAATTATATTTAAAAGAAATATTTAGTTTCCTTTTAAGGTAATGTATATGTTAGACTTAATTAACAGTTTTGTACGTATAAGGATTAACAAGAAAAACGAGTAGGTTGTTTCTATTAAATAACTTTCTTTTTGTTTAGTTTCGTACTGCCTGCTTCACTGCTTAAAAGCAACCAAAAAAGGACGTGTAACACGAAAAGAAAAAATTTAAAAATTTCTAGCTGTTGAAATGTTGAAAAGGTATTGTACTGATTTATCGTTAATTTTGAAAAAAAAATTGTAATTTTATTAGTTTATACAATTTTGGGAAATCTCTTTAGGTAAGGTAAGTTTGAAGTATTTAACATGTAGAACTGTAACCTTGCATTAAAGTAATGCCCATAGGTGCAGACATTTGGGCTCTGAGTTTAGCAAAAATCACATAAGGCATAATTTTTAATCCAGAGTATTCGGAAAAAACCATTTGATTGATTTTATAAACTATATTATAGATTTTAGAATAGGAACCTTGCATACTTTTCAGTGAAAAAATCGACCCAAAAAATATGTTGAACTTTCGGTACTTACTACAGTTACTACTGATTTTATAGAATGATATTTTCACTGATGAATTTTTATTATAATTCCGTATAGTTTTGGAGAACTGAACGGCCATTATATACGAGGTTTGGCAGAAAAATAATGAGACTGGCAACTGCGTAACGAAAATGAAGCGGCAAGAGTTTGAGCAACTTTGTGTCATCAAATTTTGTGTAAAGCTTGGCGAATGTGCTACTGTGACTTAGGAAAAGTTTCAAAGGGCTTATAGAGAACATTCTTTATCCAAGTGTTCAAATGACATATGGTCATTTTAGAGGTCCGAGAAGAAGTGGAAGACGAACTTCGTGTGGGGAGACCTTCAACCTCAAAAACGGACGACAATGTGGAATAAGTAAGGGCCGTCGATTGACATTAAAAATAATCAGTAGTGAGTTAAATCTAAACACGTTTATTGTCCATCAAATTTTAACGCAGGATTTGGGTACTTGGATGCTGCACTACGACAACGCCCCATGTCACACGGCAGTTTCCATTAACAAATTTTTAACAGAAAAAGGCACACCTGTGGTTCCCCAGGCCCCCTATTCGCTGGATCTCAGTACCCGCGACTTCTTTTTATTCCCCTGGCTAAAAAACCGTTTGGCCCTTTTTGATACTTTGGCTAATATCCAGAAGAACGTAACCAACGAGTTGAAAGACATTCCAGTAGAAGCCTTCCAGGACTTCTACGAACAATGGAAAAATGCCTCCATCGGTGTGTAGCTGCCCAAGAGAATTATTACTTTAAAACGGATAACCTTGATTTGTAAAAATAGTAAAATTCATGATTAAAAGAAAATCAGTCTTATTATTTTCTGCCAAAGTGCAGGGGTAGGTATACATGGCGTAAGACCAACAGAGAACATAGGCGTATCTCTTGGGACCAACGCCACAGTCTTCCAAGCTGAAATCTTTGCTATAATGCAATGTGGACAAAAGAATCTAAAACCCGACAACATATAAGCATTATGCCTGACAGTCAAGCAGCCTTAAAAGCGCTTGAATCCCCGCGAATTAACTCTAAATTAACGAGGGAATGCCTGTTTCACCTGACAACCTTATCCGAGAACAAGGTTCAACTTATATGGGTACTAGGACACACAGGTGTGGAGGACAATTAAAAAACAGACACCCTGATTAAAACTGATGCATATTTACCCCGTTTATATAGAACTAGACCCGTATTCTGAATTTTTAATTAATTGTTATTTCGATTTGTCTTAATGGTTATTTATTTAGAGTTTTGCTAATGGTTTATTTAACAGTTTAGGGCGAAAGCGTCGGAATGTTGTTTCTATTTCATAATTTGAGTTTGTTGACATTCCAACTGATCCTGGTTTTTGCTTTGATATTTGACTGAAACAATTTAATCCAAGGATGTACAGTAGGTGGCCACCAAATTAGAAACTTTTGTATTTCAATATTAGATGATATTTTTATTTTATAACATATTTATTGCTTATAATATTTTTAATTTCAACTATTAACTATTACTTTACGGGGGAGAGCAATTATGACCAATATTTTGTTACTCCCCCTTTGCCTTAAGAACTTGCTTGATTCTGCCAGGCATACTATTTATACATTTTCTTGTCATAGTCTTAATTTCAGGATAGTTCTGTGGTTCTGTCATACATTTAGGTTTCTGTTCTTCAAATCTGTTAAGTGAAGTGCACACTGGATACATAGTAAAATACTCTCTTAACCCTTACGGTGCCATGCGGAGTACCCGGGTACTATTTCGTCTTTACAGTCTTATAACTATTTTTTTATTCAACATTTTATTTTGAGTTTTTCTGACATCCCACACTAAATAGTTTTACCCATGAAAAACATATTTTTAGTCGAAATAGTGGAAGCAAAGATTTTTTTTTTAGTATTTTATAAAGTGCACCTTGTGTCTCCCGTATGGAGTACCCCGGTACTCTTTAGGTTTATATCAATACAAAACAATTTCTGTAATAATAAATGCGTAATTGGGCAGTATTTATTTGTATATTGTAGGTATATAAACAGTAAACATATAACTATAATGCGTGAGTTTTATATAAAGCATTCAAAAGTAAGCAAAGATAAAAAAGTAAATAATGATGCATGATTTTGGGATAAACACGTCGTATCTTCATTCCACACATTTTCTGCATAATGAGCTTCATTTCATCCGTAAATTTCAAATTCAAGATATCTAGACGTATCAATAAGTTGCTACTTCGATGTGGCCCGCCTGGGAATACATTATGTATATGGTAATATATTGTACGACGAAATGAAATAGGTGTGTTGTTTTTACCTGATTCACGTATGATATTGTATGAATGGGTTTGTGATGTTGGCAATGGGGACTTTTTCCAAATTTTTTCATCGCGGGAGTTAAATTTTCCAGGAGTTCCACATTCTGCGGAAGTATGGCAGTCATCTTGATCATCTTCATCCTCACTTATTTCGTCATCGCACCCTGACTGAACTTCAATTGCATCTGACATTCGGTCGATTTCAGCTAGATCTTCCACGTTGGAGTCCTCGGCATCGGCCTCGTTGGCATCACCATCTGCGAAAGGATCTCGTTCTTCATCGGAAGAGTCTTCGTATAGACACATTAGTTGCTCTTCGGTCAAACTAATAACTGATAAATACATATAAAATAAATATGTACATATTAGACGACACGTAAGTAGGCGAACATAAACTTACCGATCAAGTAGAATACTTCCCCTGAAGTCCAAAGGTAATGAGTCCGACCTGCAACGTATAGAGAAAACACAAAAACAGGTAATATGGTACACAGCACATATAATAATT
The DNA here is from genome assembly GCA_963082815.1 of Melanotus villosus. NCBI lineage: Eukaryota > Metazoa > Arthropoda > Insecta > Coleoptera > Elateridae > Melanotus > Melanotus villosus. The sequence continues at coordinate 21,155,999 of OY720427.1, forward strand.
AGAACTATTTCTAAACTTACCGTTGTAATCGAACAGCTGAAGTGCCAAAGCCACTCGGTCGAGCCACGAGTTCGTTTGGATTAACTTCCATTTTTGTTGAAGCACACACACACAAATCGACTGCGCTCTAGCTCGTAAATGACGCAATTGACGCCCTGGGCATCACAATGTCATCATTCTAATACATGAAATTTCAGAACAAAGCATAAACAAACAATAAAAAATTAGCTGTGGCGCACGAAAACAAATATATAGAGGTAGTACCCGGGTACTCCGTATGGTAGATAGAAGGTGTAACTTTTTACGGTATCATAAGGGTTAATGTTTTCATCTGAATTTTAATATTATCCCATACGAAAGTTGGTACATAATTTGAAACATCTTGATGATAAGTAATATTTCATAAGGTTTATATTTTTTATAATACTGAATTCTGACTAATTCATGTCTCAATAATAAAAATTACCAAAATACCTCATCAAATTTCTGGTTACTAAAATTAAGGACATGTAATTCTTAAAATATTTTAATAAATTTTGAAATTTTCTAATTCGATGGCCACCTACTGTATATGATGTCATGGGAAAATATTTTCAAAATTTGATACAAAAGGTGCTTTAGCAAAGTGATTATTGGTTTAAAGCCATACTTGGCTTAATTTGTAAAACGAATCGAGAAGAATGGTGCAGTAGCCCTTAGGCTAAATTTTGATTCCTGCTCAAGTGGTAGTTACTTTTGGATATTTGACTCCTGTAGAATTTGGTTCCGCTTGGGAATGCTGTTTTGATAATTTGGTTCTACTTGCTGGCATCGAGCGTAGGGAGAGACGCCTGCCGAGGAATGGTTTCTTAATCCAGTTCTTCGTTTAACAAGGATTTGGTTAACTAGTTCACGTAATAACTGTTTCGTCAATGGCTGAAGGTCAGATAATTATGTGTTGTTTAAAGTAACTTTGCATCCCGTCCATTATAGTATTAATAATGAGACTTGTAATCAAGAAGCATTATTTATTTATTTAAAAACTAATTTTAATAATCAGCAAATAATGTTTACAAAAGATATGTGTAATTTGATGACGTTAAGTTATTTGTTGAATTGGATCTTGGACATCTGCATAATTTTGTTGTAAGGAAGACGCAATAAGATAATTTTAATAAGAAATAATCCTTAGGGATTGTCAAATAAGTTCCGTCGTGGGGTAAGATATTACGAAACACGAGAATTCCTAGTAAAATTACCAACTATTTTTGGTTTTAAAGAGAACTTGCGTGTTCTATTAACAATGGATCCTTCATGTAAGCTTACGACCTGCATCAGGATTCAGTTAATTTAATAACTAACTTGCGTATCATTTCGATTAAATGTTTGATGTTAACAAACTTGATTTAATTTCGATTAAAGTAAATATCTGTTTAATTTATTAAATGTTTGATGTTAACAAACTTAATTTAATTTTGATAAATTTAAGTTACTACCTATCCTATGTATTGAATGTTCGATGTTTTCAATTTTAGTAATATTTTGGATTGAAAATATAATTGTCGACCATTTTTCTGACTTTTATTTATTTGTACCTTGGACTCTTGCACGACATGCATGCTTCCGGCATTAGTGACTTAAATTGTCATACGAGTATATTTTAGTGTAGATTTTCAGGTTACAGAATCTGAATCGCATCGCTGGGCTGCAACACAGGGACAACGACTGGGGAAGAAAATAATCGAAATACCTTCTCATAGATTAACAACTGACGTACTCCATTTAGGACGTACCCAGATCAGACGGCTGGTGGGACTTGTAACAGGCCACGGCCATTTGAGAAGACATCTACAGAAAATAGGTGTTTACAGAGGTAACACACTCTGCAGACTATGCGAAGAAGGGGAGCCTCGCACATACTCTTTGACTGTTCTGCGCTTTACCATAGGAGATAGCAACTCTTTGGGAATATTTATTGTAGTAAAGGTTTTACACGCGAAAACCTCGTAACATCCTAAAACTCGTTAAAGGCACTGGGATGCCTTGACAGAGATATGATAGGGGATGCACAAAAGACCATAAAGTCGAAGTGCATTTACTGGGCAACCTAGTGGAAACCCCGCCGACAATCGACAATCGATTAATCTTTAGGAAAATACCGATTTGAAACTCAATTCTTTATTTTTAGTTTTCTAATAAAAGATCTGCACATTTAAATCATTGCTTTTTAATGTATCTCCACCACCATTTTAAGGAATTAGTAATGTAATCAGGACAATCAAATAGAATGTACAGGGTGGCCCATTTTCGAAGGGATTCCAGGCTATCTCCTTAACACAAGTTTATGTTATAACTCAAAACTTAAAATGAAAATTAAAAATCCAATATCACCATTAAATTCTACATGAAAAAGTGCTTTAAGAATGTTTTTATTTTTTGTTCCTATCTCTACTAACAAAAGAGTTATAACTCCGAAAAGAATTTCCGAAAAATTTAATTTTCGCTTGTAGCTCGAAGACAAAAGACGATATTAAATTTCGGCTTGCACCATTAGATTTGTCTCAAAAATTTGGCCCAAGACACCTTTATTACTTTCTGCATAGATGTAATAGTTAAGGAATCCCTTCGAAAATGGGCCACCCTGTACAATTGATAATTACAACATTAACAACAACAATGTAGGTACTTACATCTCTTTTCTTCAGCAAGTCTGCTAATTTTTTCATTGAAATCCGCAGCTGTGTTTCTTCGGGGTTAGGATTTTCTTCTTCTCGTTCACTATCGTATTCATCATCTGTTGAGTTCTCCATTATTCCTAACGAGTAGGCAGATATATTCTCTTCTTCGTACATTATTGAAGCACAAATACTAAGTCCTCTTTTTACCACCTCGAGTGACACAAATGGAGAGAGAACCGTGAGATCCCTTAACTTGCAGAATGCAAACTCCTAGAGTCGCCGAGACACTGGAATAATCAGTACATGTGATCTTTCGAGCGTTTATTTCTTTTAGTGAAAAGCAACATTTAAAGTCAAGTTTTAACACTTTTGCCCAACACTGGTAATGCCGACCTGTGAAGAACATGTGATTATTTCAGTGGTTCTGTGACGTAAATGAAATATTGATGGTAATGAACAATAGATTATCTTAATATTTTTGCTGGCACTAAGGCACTAGATTGATAACATAACTATTATTAAATACTCCGGTAATTTTGCCTAAGGTAGATAATACAAGTTGCAATCAGTTTTAATATTTTCTTCAAATTAGTAATAATTTGATATGTTTTTACATATTATTTAAATGATTTTTTAAATCATGAAATACTCAAGTAAATTAATATCAAGTTATGCTTCTCACATTAAAGAAGCTCTGTGTTAGTAATTTTATTAGGGAGGAAGCCTACAGCTCCTGTAAGCTCACTTCTCAATGTAAGGTTTATGATTAATACATAATCAAAACAAAAACAAGGCAGCCCTTAAGTAATGGAACACAGACCGGCAGTAGATTTGTGGGGTCATAAGCCCCCCCCCCCCCTAGATTTTTCCAGGATTCCGTGTCTCAGACTCGTTGGTACCAGTTTCTTCCTGCTATTGTCTTAATATCATCTATTCATCGTTTTTGAGGTATTCCAACGTTTCTTTTGGTTGTTCCTGGTCGCCACTGTATCATGCGCACTGCGTCCATTTTTCGGGATTTTCCGAGGTGTCCTGTCCAACTCCATTTTATAACGTATAACATAAACGTCTACTACTCCGCTTTTTTTCCTGATGTCTTTGTTTCTTATTTTGTCGTTGAGAGTTGCTCCTACCATTTCCTTCCATCGCTCTTTGAGATTTTTCCATGTCATAACTTAATACCGGCAGAACACATGAATCATATACTGTCCGCTTTAGAGATATCGGTACATCACATTATAAGTTGAACACGCGATGTGAGTGCACGTATTTACTACGAGATCTCCTGTTTACCTTTATACTAAATTACTTTATCACTTACTTAAACAAAATACAGTTGTCGTGTGACTGCTTTTGTCAGCAAAGGTTTCTGTGAAAAAGTGATAGTGTGGTTTGATTTATCAAATAAGAAATTGCTGGATATTTTGTTTGCAAGAATTTCAAATAATATTTACCTGGAACGCACACCTTATACTGGCATGCCTGCTATCATAACTTGCACATGTTGTGGTTCTGTTGTCGAAGAACACAAATTAGTTAGTTGCTGTATCTGTAAAAAGGGTTTTAAACATTCCTGCGTTGATTTAACAACATCCGAAGTCAGAATAATAAATTCTAAAAAAGGTCTTTCATGGAATTGCAATGAATGCACTAAGTTAGGTAGTGATTTAAATGCCCTGAAATCAGCAATTGTTGAATTAAAAAATGAACTTCAAGAAGTTAAATCGAAGCTATCAGCTGATAATATAAACACAATTTTGAAAAATGATATCACGGAAGAGATTATAGCTGAGATTAACGAGAGACAGGTACGAAAACGCAACATTATTTTATATGGTCTTCAAGAAGATAACGAGGCATCTAAAACTGCAAGCGCTTCAAAGGATATCGAACGGGTGCGTGATATCTTGGTTTATTTAGATAAAAAACTAGCTAATGTTAGTACCAAATCTTTCCGACTTGGAAAACTTGACCCTAGTAAACCTAGACCACGGCCAATCAAGATTACTTTTTCGGATGATCAACTAGTAGCTGATGTCATACGCAATGCGAAGAAACTCAAAGATGATCAGTACAAGCACGTATCAATTTCTTTTGATAGAACACCTGCCCAGGTCGAATACTACCGTAAAGTTAAGAAGCAGCTTGACGATCGCACGATGTCTGGCGAAACCAATCTTAAAATTAAATATGTTAATGGAATACCAAAAATAATTTCTTTAAACCAATAATGCCCAACAATAAAATTGATTTTAAATGCTACTTCCAGAACGTGCGAGGGTTACGTACCAAAGCTGATGAACTGTATTCTTCGGTTTGTGAAAGTGAATTTGATTTAATCTGTTTGGCAGAGACCGCTTTAAGTACTGATATGGCTAGTTCAGAGTTCTTTTCGAATTCTTATAATGTGTTCAGATGTGACCGTCGTTACGAAGTTGTAAATCAAAAATGGGGTGGAGGTGTTTTAATGGCTGCTAAAACATATATTAATGTACAAGTTCTTAACTTGTCTGAATTAATTAATGCTGTTCCATCCATTGACATAATAGGGTGTAAATGCGATTTTAAGTCACAGTCAATTTACGTTTTTGTGGTCTACATACCGCCCAGCACTACACTCGCAAACTTTCGTACTTTTATTGAATACTTGGAACAAATTGAATGTTGTCGTGACAATAAGATGTTGATAATAGGTGATTTCAATATTCCTACTTTTTGTAATCCTGCTACCTCAGATACTAAAGCTATGTTAATGACTGGGTTAATAGATTTTTTGAATTTAGAGCAATATAATTCTATCACTAATGTGAATGTTCGTCTGTTGGACCTTGTAATGTCTAATATTTTTTGCGAAGTTATACATGATAATGCACCACTAGTAATTGAAGATTTACATCACCCTTCATTATACGTTACTTTTCAACTAAATCATAATGGTGAGTCAAATTTTCCTACAAATGCTAAATCTAATTGTTACAATTTCAAGATGGCTAATTTTCCCGCATTATATAATTCACTTCTCAGTATAGATTGGACATACCTGCTTAATTATGATAATGTAGATTTAGCTTGTGAGGAATTTTATAACCGTATTTATTCCTTTTTTGACGTGTATGTTCCAACTTATCGTACAAACTCTAATAAATTTCCGCAATGGTTCACAGCTGAGTTGATAAGAAATATTAAATTAAAGGCTCATTACTTCAAGAAACACAAAGTTTCAAAATCTGAATCTTCTCTTCGAGAGTTTAAAAGAATCAGAAGACTTGTCAAACAACAGAAAGCAACAGCATATAAAAATTACCTACTGACTGTAGAGGAGTCTATTACTGTTGATGTTAAAAAATTTTGGTCTTATATTAGAACTAAAAAAGGTAACAGTAGAATTCCGGGTAAGATGACTGATGGTACTCATATTTTTAACTCGCCACAGGATATAGTAGATGCTTTCAGTTGCTTTTTTAATAGCGTTTATCAAGTTCCTCAATCGTCTACTAACTCTCCTGCTAATTATGTGCCAAACAAAGTCCACATGAACCTTCCGTGTCTTAATATCTTACAGCTATCTGAAAACGAAGTTCAAGCCTCAATCAATAAACTGAAATACAAGATGACTGCTGGCCCTGACCAAATCCCTAGTTTTTTCATTAAACAAAACTTGGAAGCTTTCGCAAAACCATTGACGACATTATTTAATCTTTCACTGAAAACCTGTGCTTTCCCAGAGCTTTGGAAAAGATCTAGAATTTGTCCTGTTCATAAAACAGGTGATACGACTCTAATTAGTAATTATCGACCCATTAGCATTCTTTCAAATTTTGCCAAAGTATTTGAAATGGCACTTTATAGTCGAATCTACCCACTGGTAAGGAATTATATCTCTCCCTATCAACACGGTTTTATGGAAAAGCGTTCCACGGTTTCCAATTTGGTTTACTTAAGCGAATTTATATCGAACACTCTTGATTCCCAAGGACAAGTCGATGTAATTTATACAGATTTTTCAAAAGCGTTCGATCGAATTGATCATCTAATTATCTTATCTAAGCTTGACTACTTTGGCTTTAGTGAGTCCTTACTTAGCTTTTTTAAGTCTTACCTCTATAACAGAATTCAATATGTGTCATATAACAGCTTTCACTCTGAATATTTCGTGGCGTCGTCTGGTGTTCCGCAAGGTTCCAATCTAGGTCCCCTGCTATTTCTGTTATTTGTTAATGATCTGCCGGAATATGTTACTTGCGAAAAACTACTATTCGCAGATGACTTTAAAATATTCACCTCTATTAAATATTCCAGTGACTGTATCCATCTTCAGTCACAACTTAATCAAATTCAAAAATGGTGTAATACTAATAAGCTTATGCTTAATGTGTCCAAGTGTAAAGTGGTTACCTATAGTCGGAAACAAAATCCCATTCTATACCCTTATATGTGTAACTCCACTTTATTAAATCGTGCTGACTCCATTACTGATCTTGGAGTAACATTTGACAGTCAATTTAGCTTCTCTGGACATATTGATTCGTTATACAAATCAGCTATTAAAATGTTGGGTTTTATTATACGTAATTGCAAAGCATTTTCTGAATGTTTAGCTCTTAAAACGCTTTACTTCTCATTTGTTCGATCTAAACTTGAGTATTGCTCGTTAGTTTGGTACCCTTACTACGAATGTCATAAGGACAGGCTTGAGGCAATTCAGAGAAGATTTTTAAAATTTCTATATTTTAAAACTGAGGGATTCTATCCAGAAATCGGGATCGCTCAAGACTTATTACTCACTAGGTTTAATTGTCAGTCTTTAGAACAAAGAAGAATATTATCAAGTCTTACGTTTCTATATAAATTACTGCATAATGAAATTGATGCTATATCATTAATGTCTCTCTTAAGTTTTCATGTCCCTCGTATATCTTCTCGAAATAACAATACTTTCAGCTGTCCTACTGCACATACTAATTTACGTTTAAAATCGCCAATATTTGTAATGTGTAATAACTACAACAAAATTGACCATTGTGACATTAATCATTGTTCTCTAACGTTAATTAAGAAAACCATCTTTAGTTCTTCTTATTAATATTATTATTTAAGCTATTGTAATTTCTTTATTTTAATATACATATATTATTAATTTAAGTTAAGTTTATGTACTAGTATTAAGTATCGTGTACTACTGTTCAATGTTTGCGCTGTAAATGGATTTTATCTGTTGGGCAATAAATCTCTATTATTATTATTATTATTATTATTATCACGTATTTCCTAGACGACCGAAATCTGTCCAACTGTGTTGTATTCTCCTGCATATTCCTACTGTCTGGTTAAGTTTTCCCAGCTTGATAAGGTGTCCTAAATATACGTACTCTTCAACTTTGAATGGTTCGCTTTGCAATCTCCCTGGCTTCTAGAAATAATTTTTGTTTTCTGTAAGTTCATGTTCAAACTTATTTTTCTTGGCATTAGGTCTAGCTCTGCTAGCATACTTTCTCTTCGTCTTGACTTATCAGGACGATATCGCCAGCAAAATGTAAATGGTTTGAAAATTTTCTATCTGTATTTAAGTGTTTCCGTGTCTTACTCCTCGATTTATCGAGATCTTGTTAGTTTTCCTTACTTTGTCTAACTTAGCATGAATCGTGGCATTGAGATAAATATTTTCGAGTTGTTTTCCATAACGTGAGTCGATTCTAGCATCTCGTAACGCTTTGAGTACTGCCCATGGTGTCAAAAACTTTTTGGAAGCCCACAAAACATATGCGTAAGTGAAGTGGTTGATTATATTCTTCGCACTTCTCGACGTGTTTTTACTGTTTGTAGGTGATCAATTGTGCTGAAACCCTTTCTAAATCCGGCCTGCTCTAACGGTTGATAAAAGTCCATTTTGTCAGCCGGTGTTTTTTGGTAATTATTTTTCTTAAAAGTTTGTACAAGTGGGATACTAAACTTAATGGTCTGTAGTTTCCAATATCCACAAGATCTCCTTTGTATAAGAGAGTAACTTTCGCATTTTTCCATGTCTCCGGCAGGGGCGGATTAAGGGGGGGGCTTTGGGGGCTGAAGCCCCCGGGCCCCGCCCGTCTAAGGGGCCCCGAGACGCCGTGGTAATGTTCTTAGCTGAAAGGGGCTTGCCTTTTCGTGGTAAACACGAAATATTTGGATCCCAATCGTATGGCCTTTATATGGGGCTATTGGAATTAATTTCTGAATTTGATCCGTTTTTCAAAGCCCATATTGAAAAATTTGGAAATAAGGGAAAAGGCAATGTTTCTTATCTATCAAAAACGATATGCGATAGTGGATTCAACCCCTGACTTAACGCACGTAGATAAACTGTCCATTATTATTCGTTACTGTTCCAACGAAGGTGTGCATGAAAGATTTTTAGGCTTTATACCCATCTTTAGCCATACAGGAATATCTTTGTCAGAAGTAGTTAGTGATTTTCTGAAAGAAAATAGTCTGGAACTGAGGTACTGTCGTGGACAGTCGTATGATAATGCAAGTAACATGTCCGGACAATACAATGGCCTTCAGGCACATATACAACGGGTAATGAAAACTGCTTTCTACGTCCCCTGTTTTGCCCATTCACTGAATTTAGTCGGAGAATGTGCTGTTGATGTTTGTGTTGAAGCTACGAAATTCTTTTTCTTCTTGCAAAAGGTCTACGCTTTCTTCGCGGCTTCTACACATGGGTGGCATTTACTGTCACAACACCTAGAGAAGCAGTACACAGTAAAATCTCTTAGTAGTACTCGGTGGAGCTGCAGAGAAGATGCAGCCAAGGCATTATTAACTAGCTATACTCAAATATATAAATGTTTAAAAATGATGGCCGAAGATCCGTCAGAAAAAAAAAGATACAAGCATAGAAGCTTCGGGACTATGCAAACAAATGATGAAAATGGAAACACTATTCATTGCAACGGTTTGGAATAAAATACTGAAACATTTTGGGGAAGCTTCTAAAATATTGCAAAAACCGGGCCTGGACATAATGTTCGGAGACAGTGTATTAAAGGGCCTTACAGCAACGATTATCTGATTTAGAGATCAATTTGACTTATTCGAAGCAGAGGCAAAACAAATTCTCGATTTGGAGGAGCATGCTGATGTTTCGGACGATGTATATAAGTTTTCTGAGAAGGCAATGCGAAGAAAGAAGTTTCCCGACGGTCCAGATGAAGCATCATCAAATGGAAGGGATTTCTTCAAAATACAAACCTTCTTAGTAGTCATCGATAAGCTTGTTTGTGAACTACAACGTAGAAATGACGCATATTCTAAAATTTGTGAACTATTTGGCTTACTACCGAAATTGAGTACAGAATTGGAAAGAAGCAAGTTAGAGGTGTTTACTAAGAAAATTATTGAAGTTTATGAAGATGGCGTCGATGCTAATCTAACTGACGAACTGATTTTTTTCCGAATTTACTTATAAACACAACTGATAGCTTAACTTTCAATCCATTTGACTTCTATCAGTTTATTACCTATAAAATACAATTTGATGGAAACATTTCCGAACGTGTACACGATTATTAAAATTTTCTTGTCAATACCTACCGTTAACTGCGAAGCAGAACGATCTTTTTCAAAGTTGTCATATATAAAAAATAAACACAGAATAACCATGGAACAAGGGCGACTCGATGCATTGGCACTAATGTGCATCGAAAGGGAAATCCGAAGAAAATTAAAGTTCGATGATATTTACTGATTTCGTTAAAGATAAATTAAGGAAAAAAATTTTGTAGTTTTTGGTGTCAATAAAAATTATGTTGATAATTTTTGAGTTTTACATTTTGTTTAGCAGGGCCCCACAAAGCTATTTAGCCCCGGGCCCCGCAAAAGCTTGATCCGCCCCTGGTCTCCGGCATCTTACTTTTTTCTAAACATTGATTTAACAACAATTTTATGGGTTTTATAAGGCATTTCCCTCCGTATTTCAGCATTTCAGCTGTTATTACACCCTCATCAGATTGTCGTCCATTTTTCATCTTCTTCAATGCTGCAGAAATCTCGCTCTCCGATATTTCCGGGATTTTCTTCGAGCCCAACGTTTATTACAGTTTTTCGCCTCTTCTTGTTCAGATGATGGGTCTGTTTCCTTCGAGGCGTATAGTTCTCTATAATAGTATTCTACCGTTTTTAAAAGAAATACAGGGTATCAAATTCAAAATTCTAATTTCTTCTGTAATTTTCAAAAGTTTTCGAAATATCCGTAAGAAAATTAGTGAGACTAACCTTATTGGGATGGAAAACAATAATCTATGCTCGATTTTAATGTAGCTCCTAAAAGCACCTTAATTTTGCTACACCTAGCAACTTAAAGAAGCTTCGACGTTTTTATACTTAAAATTATCGCAGATTTAATTGAAAAAACAATTAATTGCCTTATCTTTTTCATACAAAAAGTTAATCGTTTCCACTATATTTGCAATTCAATTAAATCTGCCTTGACTTTAAGTATAAAAAACTTCGAAGCTTTTTTTAAATATTAGATATAAAAATAGTACATGTAGAGGAGAAAAGAAAGATACCTAAATACATGAAATCCAAACGACTGCGAAGAATATAAAGCAGAGACCAAGTAAAAGAATCATACAGGAAGAAAAACGAAAAGCGTAGGTGAAATTTGGAAAAAAAATGGAAAAGGCACATACGGAGAATCAAAAATTATGGCCTCAGGAGAGACTCTAACGAAGGAAGAAAATATAATGGATAGGTGGAGACGATACTTTAAAAGCTTACTAGAAAGAAATGATTTAGAAGAAACGAAGGAAAAGAAGGAAGTAAAACAAGATTTACAGTATAAAAACAAGGACAGGAACAACATCAGGAAGGCGATATCACAAAATAAGAAGTAAACGACGCAATTAGTAAAACAAAGACGAGAAAAAACATCAAGACACGGCCAAGTAACCGCAGAAATATAAAGCAACAACAGAAGAAGCAAGCTATTTAATTGGACACTTTTTAATAAAGTAATGGAAACAGGCCAGGCACTGGAAAACTAGAAAACGGGAATAATCACACCGATATTCAAAAAGGGGGAAATAAAAGATTGTCAAAACTATATGGGAATTACACTGTTTAACGTAGTAGCAAAAATGTTTGCAAGAATTCTGGAAAAAAAGATAAGGTCCCAAATAGAAGAAACCTTAGAAGAAAATCAATATGGATGTAGATCTAACAACAATTAGGGAAGCAGGAAATATTCATATATGCTTTATAGACCTGCAAAAGGCCTTCGACAAAGTACACAGAGACAACAGGCAATATATGGAAAGTACTAAAAGAAAGAGGAATTCAACAGAATGTGGTGAGGAGTGTGCAAAGCCTGAGCCAAATCACAAAGAATTACGTGACAACACGGCACAAAGAATCGAAAATATTTCAAACAACCAAAGAAATGAGGCAAGGATGCATACTGAGCCCACTATTGTTCTCATTAGTTCTAGATGAAACAATAAAATATACAACAAAGGAAACAAAACTATATGCTGTAGGAAATTGAAAAATGGAAAACATACGGATTCTAAAAATATGCTACGCCGATGACGATACTTCTCTTCTTCTTAATCTTCTCCTCTGTTTACCCTATAGGCTGTCGAGGTTTGGGTTCTGTGCGGCATAAAATTTGATCCACTGTTTTCTGTTTGTTGTCATTTCATTTGCCGGTGCCCAGGTCTTTCCCCTTGCTTGCAGTGTTTCGTTTATTGTGTTGTTCCATTGTTTTCTCGGTCTTCCTCGATTTCTCTTTCCGTCTCCTCTTGTCTCCCATACTTATCTTACTTGTCTATCTTTCCTTATTCGACATAGGTGGCCAAACCATCTTAGCTGTCCTTCTTCTATTTCCTTTTCAACTGATATCGTGTTTAATCTCCGTCTGATTTCCTCATTCCTTATTCTATCTCTTTTGGCCAGTCCCTCCACTCTTCTTAGATACTTTATCTCAGCTGCTTGGATTCTTGATTTGTGTCTTTCATTCGAAACCCATGTGATGATGGCGATACTATAGTATACTAATAGTGAAAGACGAAAAAACATTACGAGAAAATTGAACAAGACTAAAAAGACATTTAGAAAATATAAACATGAAAATTAACATTAGCAAAACAAAAACAATGGTAATAAGTAGAAAAACACACGATGGAATTGAACCGAGAAAAACTGGAACAAGTGAAAAAATTTAAATGTTTAAGTTCTGTAACAACTCAAGGCAGAAAAAGGAAATAAAAGAGACAAAGGGGGCTGCAGGAAGACTGTTCAACGGCATCAAAAACACATTCCTGAGTAACAAGGAAATCCCAACCAAAACTAAAATGCAAATCTACAAGAAAATAGCAATACCAACAATCATATATGCTTCAGAAACATAGACAATAACAGAAAGCCAGAGAAACACACAAACCGAAATGAGATTCCTTAGGAAAATAGGGGGTAAGATAACTATGAACAAATTCCAAAACACAACATATGGAAAAGTTGAAGATAAACTGAATTGGTTCAGTGATAGAAGAAGGGCAAATGAGATGGTTTGGCCATGTAGTGCGTATAGGGGAGGAAAGAACAACAAGGGGGATATACGAAGCAAGAACAAGAAAAAAAAGAGGAAAAGGAAGACCTAGAAAAACATGGAACGAAGAACTGAGCAAGGAGAGGGTTGAAGTGGGAAGAGGGTCGAACTTTAACGCAAGACAAACAAGATGGAGACAGTTCTGGAAGAAACATAATTCAACCATCAGGCTTACACCCGAAAGGATAGAAAGGCCTTAGGATTATGATTTGATAGTAGATAGGACATGTAGCGCAAGTACCTAATGTTCTTTTAGGATTTACATTAGAAAATCGAAGACAGATTATCGTTTCCCATCCCAAAAAAAGTTAGTTTCGCCAATCTTTTTAAGAATACTTTTGAGTTATGGAAGGAAATTAAAATTAAAAATTTAACTCTTTTAATATTAACTTTTGGACTAGGCAAATCGTAATTTCGTTAGTTAAAATCGTTAGCCTGTGTTTTATTACTTAATGACCACCCTGTCTGTATATTCTCATAAAAACTTGCTGCTAATATTTGAAAACCAAAGGACCTTACGTTACTTGCAATTTTAAAAAATTGATCCGATTAAAAATTTAAAGTAGTAATTAAACTGTATTAACGTTTATTTAATTCTACTATGATAATCTGTTCTGCACATATATTACTTTATCTAGGTTATTTCAGATCATATTTCGTCTGCTATACATATATTACAAAGTCCAAAGCCACAGCCTTTCTAAATTACAACGTGCAATTTTTCGCTGACATTTTCAGATAAGTAATACTTTCTGGCCTAGATTACTTAAATCCAAAAATGGGTTTATTTTTACCTATTCGTTGAATTTTAAATATTTACATAAATTTATTTATGTTTTCTCAGATTTACTAGAACATTGGATATTCAGCTAAAGTATTTGAAAACAAACCTCAAAGTATCTAATTGTAAAGCATAAAAGGCCAAAAATAGATCGCCAAATACACACATTTATTAAAATAACCCAAATTTTCTACATAAATTTCGTTTATTACAATTTTTTCTTAGTTGTTTTAAGATAATGTAAATGCCTTTTTAGACTATACCTCAAAGAGTATTCGTAACTGACAAATATTTACAGAATTACAACAGAAAAATTGAAAATTTTCAAAAGGGATGCACAAACTTGCGAAAAATATTTTTTTAAAATATACAGTGTGTCCCAGGATAGATGTTACAATAGGTGTGATGGACAAACAATTTTTGAATTTTATTTTAAGATTGTGGAATTAAGCCCTGCTTGGTTTGAAGAGAATTTTAAGAATATTTTCAGTTTTTTAAAAACAAGTCGGCCTCGACATTGAAGCGAAAACTATTTTCTTTTCAGGTAAAGTACCCTTTTTGTTCATGATATGGCAAAATCTTACTAAGAAAAGTTGTTCATAATAAGAAATTATGGCCCTATGCAAAATTTCAGGAAGATTAGTCAACGATGGTTTTTTCATGGCCTCCTGGCAGTTATGTGGAATAAATAATTTATTGTCGATCAGTGTTATTATTATGTTTCGTAAGTTAAATTTCTTGTAAATGCTATTTGTTCCGTTCAATGTTCTACAAAGAAAATTTTGAATAAATGCAATTTATTTTGTTTAATCGAAAATGTGACGGTTTAATCAACGTAGGTAGATCTTCCTGAAATTTTGCATAGGGCCATAATTTCTTATTATGAACAACTTTTCTTAGTAAAATTTTGCCGTATCATGAACAAAAAGGGTACTTTACCTGAAAAGAAAATAGTTTTCGCTTCAATGTCAAGGCCGACTTGTTTTTAAAAAACTGAAAATATTCTTAAAATTCTCTTCAAACCAAGCAGGGCTTAATTCCACAATCTTAAAATAAAATTCGAAAATTTTTTGTCCATCACACCTATTGTAACATCTATCCTGGGACACGCTGTAGATAGAAAAGGTAGGTTTCCATTTTTCGCAAACTTGCTGATCTAAACCACCTTCTAAATAACAGCAAATGTTCTGTTATTTATTAAAAAGCTCTACATCCATTTATTTGAAACCCCTCAGATGCGATACGCTTCTAATTTTAGTGTTAAAAGTTTGAAAGAAACAAAAAATGAGGTCGTAAAATATCCAGGACTTTCGCAATTTATAAGGTTTTTAACTAAATGAAGAAAACTTTGGCGGAGAATCACATCAACAACTGTAAAAAATTCGTATTCTTTTCAATTCTGCAACTTAACTAAAATAGTATATTAAAACACAAGTTACATAAGGCATCGTTTTCACGCATGAGTCCGAAATTTGGACACGAGCCGCGTAGCGGCGAGTGGCCGAACGGACGGGTGCTCGAATTGCCTTCTGTAACGAGTTTTTTATACTATTTTCTCTGTTTCGGCTTCCATTTACATTATTTCTTATTATAAAAATACTTGAAAATTTCGAGTTGGGGAAATTTGATTAAATAGTTAGGTTGATTTTTGCTTGACAGTTGACAGAAGTTTGACATTTGACGTTTTTGTTGCTTAGCAACTAACTGGTTGCCTAGCAACTGAATGGTTGTCTAGGTATTTTGTGTATTATTTGATACAGTATCACCAATTTCTGAAAACAAAATATCACCAAAAATCGTTTGATAATGAAGTTCATTAAAGCATCAAAATGCGTGCTAGAATGATGTCATTATGATGCCGAAACAGAGAAACATTTTTTGTTCATTTTTAAGGCTGGCGATACCAAGGAGTTTCCAATATTGTTTTTTGTCTTTGAAGATTTTACGAGTCTCTTTGTTTTTTCATTTTTTAAATCTTGGAAAACGATTTCAACAACCGTAATTACGAGATCGGGGTCTATAAATTTGTTTTAAATTTACGTAGGTATCTCGACGTGTTTTTAGAAAAAAACTTTAGAAGCTGTGCAATTTATTTTGAAACCTTAAAGATATTTAAAGTAAAATATGATTTTTTCGGGAAAAAAGGCTAAAATTTTGGGCGATTTTGACTTGTACAACGCTTTTATACTCATCTTACTTGCATAACAAGTATTAAAAGAAAAATCATGTTGAGAAACCACAAAATTCGAACCTACAAATGTTAAAATTCAGAGGAAAGCAAAAAAATTAATTTTATTCAATAGATGTTGGAGGAAAATTAAATTATAAATATTAAAAGTGCTACAATAGCAGGAATATACGTATCTTTTTTATGGGCGGGCTATAACCCAAAATTAGATACACATCAATGCTACAAATATCTAAAGATGTCGTCCTTTAAAATATAACCCAAACTTCCAAAAGTTTCAGCCTAAACATATCAAAATAAATCCAGCTGTAAAGATTCATAATTAAATGAAGAATAGAAAACTAAGTTACCCTAGAAAATATTTATGAATTTTGTTTATCCATATTAATTCCATTCGAATTCAAATTAATTTTAACAAAAAAATTCTTGATTTACTTCGAATTGTTTAGGTTTATGTATCCAACTTCCAACTTTAGTTTAAAATATTAGAAAATGCATTAACATACCTAATACACCGACTTAGAAATGTTGAAGTGAAACACAGTTTTTTATGTAACAACCACCTAATCACGATTCAAACTAATTACAGCACCGATGATCGAAGTGACTTTCCTGCCATAGTTCCCTTCCACCTTTTATTTTATTTTTTATACACATTACTCGTCGGTGTACAGTTCTGAGGAGGATAAGGATAAATATTTATCCAGACTGACGTAGATTGTAATTAAACTAAATGGTAATACAAAGTCCAAGGACCAACACGATTAATCATAATTTTAAAAAACTAATCATCAAAATCGATTTAAGGATTTGTTTCTATTTTGTTAAAAACGGGATGGACAGAAACATTTGAACAAACATTAAAAATTGAAAGGCGTTCTGCTATGAAAAAACTACCCCTTTCGTTTATCTGTTTGGTTTTGCTGAAACCAATGATAATTGAGTTATATTTGACTTCATCCCCATCTTTACTTCTGATGATTGGCCAAATCATTATGCAGATTCCTCAGCATATGGAAAAGCCAACATATTTTCCAACTCTCTGAGATATCTATACCGGGTGGTGCATTGTCTCACACACCATAGGGATTTCAATGGTAAATTTTTAATTTGTAAATATTTACTTCCCCAATTATTTTAGACCAAAAGTGCAAATATGTTTTTTGTAGAGAGAAAAATACCCAACCCAATGATGCTATTTTGCAGTTTTTCAATTTTTCCGTAACAGAAAAACTGTGGAAACTAATTCTTGCACTTTGATAAAAATCACTGATGCCTTGGAATTACTGAAACAGTCTGGCTTGTCAGTTAGTTACACTTGCTAAAATTGTCACATAAAATAATTTTATTTTCCGTTAAGTTTGATTTAAAAAGTAATTTTCCTTCCTGTTGAATTTGTTGAATAATGGTTATTTATTTTCCAAGACCAAAAAGTTACATTTTGCGTATTGAAAAATAATTTCAAACTACCATTATGACAGAGGGGTGGAGCTAAAACAGTGTCATAGCTCCATTTTTGTCAAAGTGCTAGAATTAATCCCCACAGTTCTTCTGTTACACGAAACTCGAAAATTGTGTAGAGTAGCATCAATCGATGCAGTATTTTTTTCTCTACAAAAAACTTAATTACACTTTTGGTCTAAAATAATTAGGGAAGCAAATAATTACATATTAAAAAATTACCATTGAAATCCCTATGCTGCGTGAGTCAACGCACCACCCGGTATAAGGGTTAGTAAATATTTGGAAACGATGATTAGACCTTGATGTTTCTCATTTCTTACTGTTCTTCGCAGTACTTTGGGCTCTCCATACTAAATAGTTTTAAAAACCTTCAGGCGTAAATAAAGGGCGTCTTAAAGTAACAGTAACATTTTCAACGACACATTAAATTCCTGCTTATTATCCTTTAAGCAAAAAAGTAACCTTCAATCAATCCCTCGTTGTGATAAGTAGTTTCCGACGAAGTTTTTGCATCCGTAAATATGCGACTTTGGGTGACACTAACGCAATAACTGGTTATGTCGTTATGTGGAATGCTTAGTTTTTCTGTGAATGGATCTGAAAGAAACCTAAAATTATTCCTACATTGAATCCAAAAACAGCTCGAAGTTCGGAAAATCTTGAATCGTCTGGGCACTCACACAAAACACTTAGTCTAAACTAAATAAATGCGATCTTTTCATCCAATCTTACTAGGAACTAACTTTTGAGATTGCCGATATTTTCATACGCTTAGTTTCTTATGACTCAGTTGCAGGTGCGTTCTGGTATAGATAATAATGAATAACGAATAAACAATGGATTAGTTGTATAGGCAAATGGAAACGATTTTTTCTCAGTAATTTATCTAAATCATTTTATCTTTCGTTCTTAGAATATTTTTCAGCCTGAGCGTGGAACAGTTATTATCAAATAATTTACATTTCCAGTTTTCGATACCTACCCCTTTCTCTTCTCAAGTTTAATATTTTTAAGGGACCTAAAGTGAGACAAGGCACGTGAATTTTAAATATCTTTTCAACTAAAAACAGGGCCGTTCCACGAAATTTTGAGGCCCATTGCGCAGTATTGAAGTTGGCCGTTCCTCAAAACTTATTCTAATACTCTCGAATTATTATTAAGTTATTGTATTGTAAAGGATTAGAGGAATTAACTCTATCAACACAAAAGCAATAATGTGAGATGCAATTTTTATTCCAAGCAATAGCTTGGATTCGAACTGTATCTGATTTTTAGGGCCACGTCTACGATACGTATGTTACATTCGTATAGTAATGCGGGGCCTTTATAGTTTCGTGTTGTCTGTTGGAAACTTTCGAACAAATTGTCGATAATGGTAAATGAGCACCGATTTTTCAATCTTAAAGTGTCTGTGTGCCCTGTATCCGTCACGCTCTTTAATTTTGACAATTTTATACAAGTTTTAAGAGAGAGAAGACATCAAATAATCAATGCAGTTAACATTCTGAAAGGCAGAAGTAAGAAACAGCTAGCGATATTCTTCTTCTTCTTCTTCTTTTTCTTTTCCTTTTGCCTTTTCAGGCGTCGGATTGTGAGTCTCGGTCTTCTGTAACCCATTTCTTCCATGCTTTCCTGTCATTTGCTAAACTTTCCATCTCTTCCTTTGTTTTCCCTTTTTTTCTTCCCTGTTCTTCTATTCCGTCTAACCATTTTCTTCTGGGTCTTCCCCTTTTTCTGTTTCTTGGTTTCCCTCCTTTCATTATTCTTTTTGTCAACCGATCGTTGTTCATTCTTAGGACGTGCCCGTACCACATTAGGTTTTTTTCTTTAATTCTTTCTATTATTGGTGTTTGATTTATTTCTATCCTTAGGGTTTCATTCATGACGTGGTCCCATTTTGTTTTCCCTGCTAGCGATATTCATGCTAACGTTTACGAAAGAAGAAAATCGAAATAGAATATATGAAATAACTGGTACTTTGGGGATGAGAGTAGAAATTCATCCTCTGCTAAAATCAAAATTAGTTCCTTTATTCATACGCAAAAATAATATAATAAAGAAACAAGATGCTTTCAATGCGCAGGAAAAAACAAATACAAGAGACTGCAAAAAAACCAAAAAATCCACCCAGCTACAGGGGAAGTATAGTAGCTAAGGAAATACAGGAAATATTTTAATATGATTAATGACATGGCCAAAAAATAATATATTTCAGTAAATACATACAGCGCGGGATTAAAGTATGGAATATATTAATGAAAACCGAAACAACCCAGTTTTCGAACAAATCCTTGAAGACGTCGATTTTATTTTATGAAAATGCTCATTTTTCCATTAATTTCGATTTTTGATCGTCATTT
Source organism: Melanotus villosus (assembly GCA_963082815.1). NCBI lineage: Eukaryota > Metazoa > Arthropoda > Insecta > Coleoptera > Elateridae > Melanotus > Melanotus villosus. The sequence continues at coordinate 21,176,037 of OY720427.1, forward strand.
GTTTTCGAGTAATGACGTCAGAGATTTTTTTTTAAATGGCACCGCCTAAATTTCTTTCGTGATTTCGATAAATCCTTGAATTCTGAAAACGGCAACATAAAAATTGACACCTTGCATAAGAAAATTTTCGAACGAAAGACAAATGAAAATTAAAAACACAACGAAACAAAAGAAAAACTCCTGTTGATAAGCAAATTAAAAGATCAGATTAAGTATTGGAACTGCCATCCATCGATTTCTTGACAATAAGCGAGCCGTCTTACAAATTTTTGTACATTGCCGATAACTTGTGGGCTAATTCTGCGCATTTAAACTGTCTTTTGTTCGAAAATTTTCTTATGTAAGGTGTCAAAATTTTATATTGCCGTTTTCAGAATTAAAGGATCTATCGAAAACACGAAAAAAATTTAGGCGGTGCCGTTTAAAAAAAATCTCTGACGTCATTACTAGAAAACAAATGACGATCAAAAATCGAATTTAATGGAAAAATGTGCATTTTCATAAAATAAAATCGACGTGTTCGAGGATTTGTTCGAAAACTGGGGTGTTTCGGTTTTAATTAATATATTCCATACTTTAATCCCGCACTGTATAACGCAATGTACATTTTTTTTAATACTGCTATTTTTACCTTTTTAGGGTCAGAAAAAGTTTCTTGCACCCGGGCCCCTTTATAGAGAAGGCCGGCCCTGACAAAACCCCTTAAATGAATTAATATTATAATTATTTTTTTGTTTTGTAGCTGTTTGGTTTTGCTGAAACCAGTGATAATTGAGTTATATTTGACTTCATCCCCATCTTTACTTCTGATGATTCGCCAAATCCTTGTGCAGATTCCTCAGCTGATGGAAAAGCCAACATATTTTCCAACACACTGAGCTATCCATATAAGGGTTAGTAAATATCTGGAAACGATGATGAGACCTTGATGTTTCTCATTTCTTACTGTTCTTCGCAGTACTTTGGGCTCTACATACTAAATAGTTTTAAAAACCTTCAGGCGTAAATAAAGGGCGTCTTAAAGTAAAAGTAACATTTTCAACGACACATTAAATTCCTGCTTATTATCCTTTAAGCAAAAAAGTAACCTTCAATCAATCCCTCGTTGTGATAAGTAGTTTCCGACGAAGTTTTTGCATCCGTAAATGCGACTTTGGGTGACAATAACGCAATAACTGGTTATGTCGTTATGTGCCACCGAAAAGTCGTTCTTAAGAATGCTTGGTTTTCCTGTGAATGGATCTGAAAGAAACCTAAAATTATTGCTACCTTGAATCCAAAAACAGCTCGAAGTTCGGAAAATCTTGAATCGTCTGGGCACTCACAAAAAACACTTAGTCTAAACTAAATAAATGCCATCTTTTCAGTGCCAAACACCATACTAAAATGACTTCATTAAAATTAATGAAAATCAAAGTACAAATAGGGTGGGAACCATTATTTCCAATCTTACTAAGAACTAACTTTTGAGATTGCCGATATTTTCATACGCTTAGTTTCTTATGACTCAGTTGCAGGTGTTCTGACATATATGTAGATAATAATGAATAACGAATAAACAATGGATTAGTTGTATAGGCAAATGGAAACGATCTTTTTCTCAGTAATTTATCTAAATCATTTTATCTTTCGTTCTGAGAATATTTTCAGCCTGAGCGCGGAACAGTTATTATCAAATAATTTACATTTCCAGTTTTCGATACCTACCCTTTTCTCTTCTCAAGTTTAATATTTTTAAGGGACCTAAAGTGAGACAAGGCACGTGAATTTTAGATATCTTTTCAACTAAAAACAGGTCCGTTCCACGAAATTTTGAGGCCCATTGCGCAGTATTGAAGTTGGCCGTTCCTCAAAACTTATTCTAATACCCTCGAATTATTATTAAGTTATTGTATTGTAAAGGATTAGAGGAATTAACTCTATCAACACAAATGCAATAATGTGAGATGCAATTTTTATTCCAAGCAATAGCTTGGATTCGAACTGTACCTGATTTTTAGGGCCATGTCTACGATACGTATGTTACATTTGTATAGTAATACGGGGCCTTTATAGTTTCGTGTTGTCTGTTTGAAGCTTTCGAACAAATTGTCGATAATGGTCAATGAGCACCGATTTTTCAATCTTAGAGTATCTTAAAGTATCAGTTCGCATTTGTTACTATTCTATGATAGTTATTACATTAAAGGTACATAAAAAAATTTGTTTCGCAGCATATATGTAATTAAAAAAAACTTTTTGCTGTTGTTATTCGTCGTTACCGGTATTTAACTATTCCGACTTTCAAATTTCGATTTGTTGTTGGCTAATTATTTTTCATTTACCTACATTTTACGTAAGTAACAGTACTGTTTTGTTTTAATTACTTCCTAACTAAGGGTGTAATGTCGTCGTTTTAGATCCAAATTTTTTTATTTTATCCCCGATAATTGTACTCCAGCACAGATAATAAAATCGTGCTTTTGTATTTTTTTATAAATAATCGGAAATATAATAATTCGTTTTAGTTGGCCATGTGAAGCGGTGGTTATTTTGCGCATTTTGTTAATTTACACTGATGTTTAATTACTCTGCAAACGTTCTTAATTGGTGATTTTTAGAGACTGAATTGCTCTTTCCGTTAACGGAAAGGCAAGACAATGAAATTTCACCGTGGCAGCTTTTGCCACATTTTAAGAATCTGAATTACAGTTCTATAACTACGCTTTTCCAGTTGCTTAAATCGGAATTAAAGGAATTCAAATAAAATAATTCATTTGTAAATGTTAAGAATGTTTTCTTAGAATCTAAGTTTAAAGAGTTATATACAAGTTTGCAAATATTTAATCAAATTTCTATGCAGAAATATTTTCAGGAATTATTATATTTATAACTTTATCCCAAACATTTCCAAGGTTTCATAAACTTTTCAACCTGAAGGCATTCTATTCTCAAAGTTTACTTTAACTTTACATAATTTTGAGTTTAACGCATAAACTCAGATCTTGTTTTTCATTTTTTCTCGCTTAGTTGTTCCAAAAATTCTATTTATTGATCGGGTCCCATCCTTGGATTTATAAAATTATTGAAACTGCCGAGATCGGTCGTATGTTTCAGAATTGAAAATAGACAACGAATGATGTTAGTGATTTGGAAGTTTTCCCTTTGTCCAGTAATGTTTATTCATTTTTCTTTTTTCAACTAATTGATTGGAAAATCTGTCGAAATTTATCCTGCGAATATTACAAAGAATGTCTTTATTTGCAGCAGAGGAAGATAGAAGAGACAAATTGTGATAATTTTCTAAATACTTTAATGATTTATTTAATGGATCTTGTTAGGTCATAAATAATAACTCATTTAATTTAATTGTCTATTTTCCTCGACGGCCGTTTCGGCATTACTGCCTTCTGTCGGAAGAATCTGTATATATATTTTTTCCCTTAATTTATTGTATCTTTATCTAGAGCTCTTCTTTTTTGGCGGAGAATCACTCCGCATAGCCTTTCTTTTTCTCTGTTTCGTTTTCTCCTTATAGATTGGTGTGTTCTTTGGCGTTCTGTTTTATTTTATTCTACTTCTTCCTGTCTCTAATTACTTGTGTCCAGTCTATGTTTAATTTTCGCATGTCCTCATTCATGTATTTGGTCTATCCACCTTAACTCCCGATCCTTGACTTTATCCTTGACTTCCACTCAGTTACTTTTTTTATTTTGGAGGTTCTCTTCTTTGTACGTGCCCGAACCATTGCAGTATATGCGCCTTTATGACTTTTACTATGTCTTCGCCTTCTGAAGCTTCTCTGATTTCGTAGCTCATTAGACTTCTGTATTCTTCTCCTACTTTTTTTAGTCCGGGGATTCTCCTTACCATTTTCCTTTCGAAGATTCGCAGTTTTTCCTCGTCCTTGTAAGGCACATTATTTCTGCGGCATAAATTGTAACCGATTTGATTATAGCTCTATATATTTTTAATTTGGTTTTCCAGCTTATGTTTCTGTGTCTTCTCAGATTTTGGTATTTCCAGCAAGCGCTTGGATACGCTGGTTAATCTCTACTTCTCATTCTTTTTTTCTTGTTTATATTCACTCCTAAATAACTGAAATTCTCTACTTTTGAAAGAGGTAATCATCTATTTTGACTACGTCCTGGTTGGTCGATCCCCTTCTTGAAATTATAATATACTATGTTTGTGCTTGCTATATTTCTATGTCTCTTCTTTGCTTTTCTTGCCAGATTCTTAACAAGATATGAATTTCTGTGATATACTTGTAGCATTTTTCAATAGCTTGGGTCATTATGTGAATCGCAGTGGTGGACCTTTCTGTCCGGAAATCTTGCTGATATATTAGTCCAGTCTCCCATTCTTTTAGTATATTTTCTTTTTCCCAGATCTTTAATATTAAGTTATGTAGTATACCCATAATTCTTCACCGCGATGTTTGAGAACTTCGTTATTAAGCTCGTCTGGTCCCGCCGCTTTTTCCTGCTTTGGTTCCTTGATTCTTTCGGTGATTTCTTTGTACATATATGGGTGCTTCTTCATGACTATGTCTGTTATCGGTTAATTATTCTTGTGTTTAAATCCTGTAGTTACGATATATGTGTTTGTTGTTGCTGCTAGGTTGCACAGTCTTGTTCCATTGTCGCTAGTGTTTTCGTGAATAGTCTCTTTTCCTGCTAAATTTATGTTAAATTCTTTTTTCTCTATCTTCGCGCTGAAATCCCCTATTATCATTATGATGTCATTTTAATTTTACTTCCGCTCTTTTTTCTTTCAGTTTTGGCTGTGTCCCGTATGATTTCCTGAGCTCCTCTCTCTTCTTTTTGTCATTTGACGGTCGATGTATGTTTCTGTTCCTTTTAATGCCTTTTTGTTTGTTAAGATTTTTATTTTCTCTTCCCAGATGTCCATCTCTATCATGCATCTTTTCTGTCCTATTTGATAAGCTGCTTGTATTTTTGGGTTAATATTCATCTCCTATTTCATTATATCCCCAGTTGCTTATTTTATAGCTTCGCTATCGTTTGCGTTCATTTCTATTGCTGTTATGCCCAGATTATTGCGAATTCTTTCCATTTTCTCCAATCTACTCTTGGTTTCGCTGAGTTTGCGTAGGAGCTGATCCTTTCCTTCTTCCATTTGTCTGTCATTTTCTGAATTTCTGTTCTCAATTGCATAATGTCTTTATTCGTGTGTCTTAGTTCTGTCATTAGGTGGTTAGGTCCTTGAGATCGCCCTTGATTTCTTTAAACATTTGTTTTACTTCATCCATGTTTGCCTCTTTTATCTCTGTATCTTTGCTTTTGATTTTTATTGGCGTTCTCTTTTACTTCTCTTAAACACCTCTTTCTCCTCTAAGTAACATATTTTTGCTAAAATTTAGAAACTCACTTTATTTTAGCGGAAATACTGACCCGTGAATTAAAGCCGTTCTAAATTATTATTTAGTAAAATTAACTCGTTCCGAAAACGTTCTTACAAAATTTTCACTTTCCTTTTTTATCTAAAATTCGTGCCGCATTTGCAACTTGGTTAGTTTACTAATTTATATTCAGATAAAATGCTCAGTGCCTTTTGTCTGGCCCTGTACAATATCTGATATACTTAGTTATAATTATTTTTCTTTGTTTACCGCATTTCTGCTATTTTGAGAAGCATTTAGCAGCTTATTTTATACATGATCAACACAACTAACCGATATTTTACTATTTTGAAATAAGTGAGCTGTTTTAAAATTTCTAAAACTGAACGAAAAAGAAATGTTTATTAGTAACTAAGCTCACCTGAAAAGGCGATTTAAATATTCTCGACCTTAAAATGTCATTTATTTTCTAAACATTCACAGTAAATAAAAAGTAAAATATTCGTTTTTTAAGTAGTGTATTATACTAGCTATAGTTGGGTCATATGCGATTAATATATACGCGTTTTAGTAATCCCTTTTTAAGATACAGTAAGTTTGATAAAAAAAAAAATAAGATAAAGGCATATCTATCTCTTTACATAATGTGAATTAACTGAAATGGCAAGAGGGAAGTACCTTTCTCCGTTGACTTTTTTAATGAATTGCAATAGCTACCAATGGGAGCCCATACGGGCCTTAGGTATGAAGCTTGGTTTAGGTAGGTCAATATTTAAGACTAAAAAGTTAGTCCCCATCAAAAAATGCAAAAAGAGAAGTAGCTTTATATGCCTTCCTTTTCTAATAAATTTATTTCTTAGTTAGCTACAGAACAATTTTTCGAATGTTTCAGACAAACAACACAAAACGATGTGGTCATAAAAATAGGCAAGTGGTGAAAGGAATTATCAATAGGTATTATTGTTTTATTAAACGTTAATATTAATTTTTTATTTCAAATCAGATACACATAGCGTTAGTACTAAATGCGGTATACGTACAAAATAGCTCCTCAATAACACCGCCTTCTAAATAGCGCCTTCAAAAACAGCGCCCATCAAAAATAGCGCTCGTCAAAAATGTCGCCTTTAAAAATGTCGCCTAGAAATAATAGCTCCAATCAGTTTCGATTGGAGCTATTATTTCTATTTCATTTTTACCGTCGACCGTTTGGTCGACGGTAAAAATGTCGCCTTCAAAAATAGCGTCATTCAATAACGTCGTCGGTTAAAAATGTCGACATCAAAAACGCCGCCCGAAAATAATAGCGCCGATCAAAAATGTCGCCTTCAAAAATATCGCCCGTATATTACGCTATCGGTTAAAAATATCGAGATTAAAAATATTATCCAAAAATAATAGCGTAGCGCCAATCAAAAAAACGTCGCCAACATACCGTCAAAATTGTTAAATTTAGAAGATTCTTTGCAAACAATAAATAATCCCATTAAAAGTGTTCAAAATATTAACTTCTACGTTCTACGTGTGCTGTTTTCTTGTTTAGTTTTTTATTGCGTAATAATATATTATAGTCCAGTCAAATGGTAATTCAACTTTGCATTTTGGGTAGGCAACGATTTTCTTTTTACGATATGTAGGGGGGTCAGTGGTGAGGCTAAATTAAGGTTTTCGGGGTGGTAACCCCCCGCATTCGGCCATCTTGAACAGAAGGGTAAATTCGTTTTTTGGCTATATCTCCGTAGCCATGAGTCTTACAAAAAGTTTGTACAATGCTTTTTTGTCGAAAATTGCATTATCTACAACTTTTATTAATATAACCCCCTTCTCCCATTCGGCCGCTATCTTGAAAAGAAGGGTTAGTTAGGCTATCTCTGTAGTTGTGAGTCGTATTAAAAGTTTGTACGAACTTTTTTGTAGAGAATCATATTCTCTACACCTTTTTACGTTTTTACGTTTACAATAAAAAAGTTATAAGCCCTTAATGTTTTGTCTTTTCCGAAGATATAGATAATACGATTCTCTACAAAAAAGTTTTGTAGAAACTTTTATAAGACTCACGGCTACAGAGATATAGCCGAAAAACGAATTAACCCTTTATTTCAAGATGGCGGCCGAATGGGGGATGGGGTAGTACGCCGAAAACCCTGATTTGGACTCACCAGTAACCAACCCACCCTACACCCTACACATCGTAAAAAGAAAATCGCTGCCTACCCAAAAATCATAGGTTATATGTCTAACTATTACTAGACTGTAAAATATTAAAGGATGGCTGATACAATCAAGTGCTTATATTTTTGATTACAAAGTTTTGAATTAGGAGCAGGGTGAGAAAAAGTTTGATGGAAAAATAAATTTACCACAAGGTGAATTTGAATTGACGAAATTACGCATTTGGCAATTTACACCAATTTATACCAAGCAACGAATTTTATAACTTCTTTTTGCAATAATTAGAAAATCAATATATTATTAAATTTCAAGAATACGGCACGAGAAATATTGGTAACCTTTTCTAAAAGATTTTAAGGAGTATTCACCTAGTTCTGTCACTTGCCCAGAGTTTCCCATTATGTAGATCAGTGGTGCCCAACCTTTAACTTGACTCGAGCCAATTTAGAATTTAAAAATGTTAGGCGAGCCACAAATATATTTTGCACTTTTAATATTTCAATTTTAAACGTATATAATGCAGAAACAATAAAAATTTGTAATATGTTAAAGAATGTTTGTAATTATGTACTTACTCTTATACTCCTATTTAAGAATTCAATTACAAATTAAATAGGTACAGGAAAAACATAGGTATTTTTCATGTGAAACCTGACACTGCATTTAGCACCTACAAGTGCGCATCGTTGATAAAAGAATTGGAAGATTAAATTTAAGAATTCTAACTAAACTGGAGAATTTATTTTCAAACTTTAGAATCTACCTTGAATTTTGAATTTTCGCCCATGCTTAAGATAAATATTTTAAAAAGACAATCAATTCGATGCGATAAAATAAGTTAAATTTATTAAAAAAAGAAATTAAACAACCGCCATTCTCAGACTTTGTTTACATCAACCTACATTTGTAATAATTATGCTTTATTACTCATCATAGATAGGTGTTATCCTGGTATGCCAGGGATAAAGATGTAATTATATAAAAGTGATAAAATACCAGACACGTTCCTATCAGTGTAAAAGATTTAGGAAAGTCCCGCTTTTTGGAAAGAATGTGCTTTCGCTAGTTTACAGCAAAAAAAATAAATATAGTACGCATCAACATAAAACTAAAAATTCGCTCAAATGTGAAATATTATTCGGAAATATAATTTTGTTTACATTTTTAATATTGTCCATTAAATTCCTAAGTTCATATACCTAATTGTATTTTTTTCATATGTTTACAGATGTTTATGTCAAAATGTTCTATTTTTGAAATGTTTTTTTTTACTTTCATTCATAATACCCCCCACCCCCCAATCCCGGTCGATTTTGTCCCGCCTTACCAAAATTAAAATCTGGTCACCTTAAATTAAAACCAATTCAAAAATTTTGGCAGTTCGTTTCCAAAAAACAAATTGGGATGTTCCCGTGAAGTGCTTCCCAAATGGTATTGTACTCTTACTTTCTTACTCAAACGATAATATTAAATGTTTATAAATATCAATCCCACAAGCAGATGATATAAAATGTTAGGCATTCTCAGAACTTAGATTGGTAGTGTCTACATTAACGCAACGGGATTTTATAACTTTTCCATTAACTGCGCTTCCTATAAGCTTTTTTTAAAAAGAACATCGAAAACTCGGCTCAATTTTAACCAAAAACGGGCTCCTTTGGTTATTTTAATTTATTAAATTGCTTAAACTGGATTAGTACAACGTAATGAAGCTTGGGAAGAGAAAGGATAACAAAACCTTTGATTTATGTTAATACATTTATTAAACGATTTTTTGTAAATTAAAGACCGACAGCTATGTTTATATGGTTTCTCATTCTAATAGGCTTCAAATCTCAAAAACTTGTGGAAATTTCTGCCCTACCGTCGGGATTTGAACCTGCGTGAGCGAGCCGATTGCAAAAGCATACTCTCAACCTAAGCTTTCAACACAAAATTTTAATCAAAATTTCCCTTATACGATATACTAATAACAACTACGAAATGTCAACGTAAATTATGTACTTTTTGACGGAAGTGGTATTTGTATTGCCCAAATTGTTTGTTACGTTCAACCGATGCTTTTCGAAAACTGCTTCAGAACAAATAATTTTATTATTTATTAGCATGTGCGTAGCAGCCAATTCTATACTGACGGAAGACAACCGCCATAAATCCGCTGAACTGGCTATACAATAATCGCTACTTACGGTAGAATAATTTCCCTTTCCATGTGTTCAGTTTAGGCGCTACTTCCATGACAGTTGCGTCTCCATTTGAATACTCAGATTTTAATAACTTTTCCAAGTTTTTTTTTGCGTTTGTGTTTATACATACCGGTAGTGAAAAACGGAAAAATGGTCGATAAGATTACCATCGATTTACCGAAAGAAATTCAAAGTAAGTTTTTAAGTTATTTAACAGAAAGAACACCTAATTTTTTTTAAGCACCTTATTGTGCACGATACTATATTATTTATTATGTGATATTTCAGAAATTGTTAAAGAGGCCCGTCTTGGAACCATCTCCTTTGAAATGGTTTGCGAAAAATTACAAGAACGTTTCTTACAAAAAGTGTTGTACAAGCAAAAAGGAGTGTATAGTGTCATTATTGAATTCATTAAAGAAAAAGTGAACGCGCTTCCTTTCGAAGCTGGTAAAGATTCTGACGATGAAGAACTGCCTGAAATGTCCCAAAACAAACGTGAAAGTGAAGATAATGATGGCCCTTCACCGAAAAAGGCCAGGAGTGATAGCAGCACCGCTACCGAAGACGAACAGGTAGGTCCTATTTATATTTATTTAAATTGAAAGTCCATATACCACCTTATTTGTTTTAATAGGATAGCTCCGATGATGTTTGGATTCAAAAGAAATAAATTATTTCCTTGAAGACCGACGCTAGCCGAGTTACATATATGTAGCTAGATGTTTTTTTAACTGCTTATAAAATGTTTTTCAAGAAATGTGTCATAGTAAATAAATAAAATAAAGATTGCGTCAAATTTATTTCTTAGGATTTTGTAATAAAAAAATTGTTTTTATGTAATAATATAACTTGCAAACTTTAAAATCGCTCGTGAATCGAATTATGGTACTAATTTCTGTTCCAAAATTAAGTTCAGCCAAGTTGCACAATGATTTGGCAAAGGAACCGTTAAAAAATGAATCAAAAAGCTTGCGAGTCCCTCTTACAGTAAACGTAAATATGATTCAGCGCACCCCAAATCGCAACGAACGAACAACCCTGCAGGATATGATATTTTCGTAAGTAAAGGTAATCCCACTAGATGGCTCAACTGGTTTTCACTAAAACGACAAATTAAATCCGAAAATCCAGGAGGACAAATAATGTAAAAATAGAAAAATAAGTTTATATGGGTATTCATTCACACATCAACAAATTCGGCTTTTTAAATATTTTCACTTCTTACTTCTTACATAAATAAAATGTACGTTTAAATAGCACTAGAATATTCCAAAATCGATTATCAAAACGAAGTGAAAGATATGAAAAGCGCCAAGGCGTTATTAATGTTAATCTTAAAACCGCATTTGTAAAATGATTGCTTCTACGCTTCTTGGAGTTCAATGTTGCTACTGGGAAAATGTCTGGTCCACCGGGAAATCTTAGACGATGTAACCATAAATGTGTAAACCAACAACGATATTAATTTCGATCAAGTATGTTTTTCAATGAAAAATATGATGTTTAAGCGGTACTTTTAATTGAACTCTTATTTACCGTCAATTTATAAGCAATAAAAATGCAAATACAGCATTACACTAAAATATAAAACAACGTTATTTTCAATCACCTTCTCTTTTATGTATGTAGGTATAGAACTCGCTGTAGTTGTAAAATGATACGTATAAATATTTCGGGTTTATTAATATGTATAATAATACATTAAAATTTTTTGAGTCATTCAACTTTGTTCGCCTATTAAGAATTACACGAAGTCATTTAAACACTTACTATAAACAACCAAATGATCGTTTTTAAAGACTTAGGACAGGGTAATAATTCTACCAATAATAGTAGATTATTCTACAAGTAAAGAAAAGTGGTAGTTCACGAGTGAATTAAAATTTCCACGAGCTAGAAAACCACTTTTCTTACGCGTTGAATACGCTATTTTTTGTGTACTTAATGGAAAAGTTCGAATTAAACTAATTTTCTAGACAAATTTGTTAAACTTATCAAGGTTATGTCTGTCCGACAACATAGCAACGTTTTAATGAAAACATTCTGATTTGAGCTCATTAGCGTTAATGTCTTCGTGATAGAATTCCGCAAATTCTTTGCATTTTTTTCTCACTGGTCAGGATCGATCGTTTTTAGCTGAGAAAGATAACTAAAACGTTTGTTAACTTCCTTATATGATTCCAATCGTTGCTTTAAATGAGCATCCAATGTGTCGATTATAGGAAGAAACGTTTCTATACGAAATTTTTGTTTGCCATTCAACTGCACAGTCTCTGATAGTCCTTCCAAAAAAGTGATGCGTGTGCTGGGAATTCTTTTTCTTTGAGAATTATCTTTATAGTCAGCATTTGGATTTTTTTCTTTGGCAGCCGATTCGTACTGATCGAAATTACTGCATGCGCTGCTGATATAACCGGCAAGAGATGCAAAAAGTTTTGTTGCAACGTCCATTGTTATGGTATTATTCTGTAAGCTTATGATTGTTTTATTGATAATTCCCAGAAGGTCATTCCATATCTCCGTTAGGAGAATGGTCTCCAGTTTTTCCATTTTTGGCAAGGCTTTGAGTCTCGTTTCTTGTTTCTCCTGGTTGATCGGTGTTTCTGGCAATTGATGTTAAAGCTTCAAAAATATGATTGTAACTAGTACGCAAAACGTTAACAGCATCAGCGCGTGCAGACCATCTGCATGGTTTCAGAGAGGGACTCCAGAACTTTATTTGAACCCAAACATTTTGTCAATATTTTCCATCGATTGTTCGAACCCGAGAAAAAATTGAATAATATTTGGACGAATTGGAAGTTACGCTACTGCTTCTGAAACACATTCAACCGCCTGAACACTACCAAATTCAGTGAATGTGCAACACATGGGACAAAAATAGCAAATTCACATTGTTCTTTTATTCTTGCCTGAAGACCAGAATACTTTCCAGTCGTATTTGCTGCGTTATCATAGCCCTGTCGGCGACAATCCTTTATTGGATATCAAGGCTTTCCAAAAAGTTCAAAACCGTATCTGCTATATATTGAGCCTTATGCTCCTCCATAGGCAAAAATTGCAAAAAATCTCTCAATAGGCTCTCAATAGTCTTTTACGTACCGAGCGATTAAAGTCGGTTGATCAACATGCGAGAGATCTGGTGTGGGATCCACGCTTATAGAGTAGTATTTTGCTGCTTTTAGTTCGTTGACAATCGTCGTTAACACTTGCCGTCCCATTATATTAATAAATTCATTGCAAATATTTGCAGAGAAATATGATGTGTTTCCTTTTCCATGATTTCCGCATTTTTGTATATGATCAGCAAGAAAAGGGTCGAATTCGCTTATTAATTCTAAGCATCCCAAATAATTCCCGTTATTTTGAGACACCAAAATTTCATTGTCACCACGAAACCAAAGTCGCCTTGAAGCGAAGAATTTCACAACTGCAACAATCCTTTTGAGTACATTCTTCCAATAATTGACCTCTGCATTATATTGGGAAAGCAATCCACTATCCACTCGACCAGTACTTTTGCTTCTTGCGACATAATTCATCGTAGATTGCCTGTGCTGCGAACTGTTTTCATGCTCCATTAATAAGTTACTTACATATATGCTTCCAATCTTTGTATTTTCTTCGACGGCGAATATAGGAGCCATTTTCTTTCCACACACTCATCATTCGTCAATTTGCGAGTGAAAACATTCCTAGTCAAGTTTCTAGTTTTTGTTTTACCGCTTATATCAGAATAACTTGTAGAAGTTTCGGAGAAGTCACAATTTTTATTTTGGAAAAACTCTGGCCCTTTGCGAATCCAAATATCGCGTACTTCTTCCGTTAAAATTTCATCACAGTACGTACCAGGGTCGGGCGTTATATTTTCTAAAATACTTGTAGTTGGTAAGTCGCAGTTGCCTGTGCTGGAAGATCTAAGCTCTGATGTGTGTGCGACTGTCTTTATCTCTGGAACTGATGAACTCGAAACACTAGTTTTACCTTCTACGTCAAACGTGGGCCCCGTTTCTGAGCTTTGAGATTTAGAGGCATCTTGATATGATGAGGCCGAAGAATCAGTCTGCCATCTGCCTGGTAGTTTCTTCAAGAGTAAAAAATGAAGTTAGGTAGTTTAGGTAATTTGCTGATGTTTTCTTTTTTAGCTGCAAGTTTTTTTTCTTTTTTCTGAACCACTTAAAAATATTCTTTTCGACATAATTAAACGAGACTACTAAACTACACACAACACTTTAAAGATACTTTCTAATAAATAAGTACTAAAACAAAACTACTTAAACAAAACGAATCATTTAAGTTTGAGCGTAAAACTCATCGAAAACAAGTGCGTACTTGTACTTATAGTTTTCTTGTGTATTTACTGAAAATGCTTAACCTTCTTGCTCAAGTTGCGACAAATTCGTTGCACACGTTACGCATTCCAGCTGACTCACTAGAGTTAAAATCAGAGGAATCGCCATCCAATCGGCAGCGTCGACATTTATCATCATTTCATCATTGATGTTAATACCGTACCGTGCGTGTCTACACTATAGGTAGCGTAGATGACGTAGATGACCGCTAGATAGCATGGTTTCGCATCTGTTTTATTAATTATGGGTTGAACTAAGAAACCATTGCGTTTTTTTAAATTGATTAATTTAATTGGATGAAAATATATCATATATGGGCATGGGTTTCGGCATTTCGGGGCCCCCATCAGGCCGGGGGCCCTGGGCTCGTGCCCCACGTGCCCTTAGGGTAAAGACGGAACTGTTTACAGGTGAGTCGCAGATTACACTTAAAAGATTAAATCCAACATGTTGGGCTGGAAGATACACTTGTGCATATAATGAAAGGGCTTTCTGAATTATCCTTAAGAAGTCAGAAAAAAGATGAACGCGAAGCAGCTTCTAGGCTTCAGAAAAATATGAGCACATTTGAATTTGTTTTTGTTTGCGTGATTTTGTCTAAGATACTAATTGAAATAAATGTACCAAACTTGTAACAAACGAAAAATTTAGATCTCATGACTGCGACGGTATCTTTACAAACTGCAAGTAAACATTTAAAAGCATACACAAATATGTATTATTCGGTAAAAGACGAAGCAATTTAAATTGCAGCCAAATGGAAACTTAACTCAACGTTCTCATGAAAAAAAAATTTGAAAAAACATTTTGATGAATTATCGAATGATCACCGTTTTGGTAATGAATATGACTTTCGCGCCAATGTAGTTATTAAAGTTTTACATGTTGTTTAGACCAAAACGTATCTTTGTATGTTACCAGCTGCCGATTGGCTTAGTGGGGGTTTTCCGCCCGCCGTATCGATTATTTTCCGGTTTGAACGAGAAAATGTAAGATTTTTGTAAAGAGTAGACACTTCGTTTGCAACTTTAGTACGAATACAATGTAAAATGTTCTATCAATAAAATTAAATAATAAATATACAGTCCACCTTTTTATCATCGAAAACATTGGTCCTTCGAGCCGGATTGTGAAGCAGAAAAAGAAATAATTTGAAGCCGGCCGTGTTTATAACCACCTGGTGAAGTTCAATTCCTGAAGCAGCGGTCCAGTGCGTAAAGGCAGGAACGGAAAAACAACAGTTCATTTCCACAACGGTTCCTCAGTCCTAACTGTAAGTTATCTGTGATTCCTTTCCTAATTAATTAAGTGTTTCCTTCATAATTTTATTTAAATCAATTGAGTCAATACAATGGAGGTCGAAATTGCAACAATTGCAATGTTAAAGCAAAAGCGCGGTCAAATAAGATCGCATATCACGCGAACAAAAACTTATTTTGAAAAAATAAAAAATGATCCCTTAACGGATTCTATTGTTAATGAATTAAGGCTTAGAGTAGGAAGACTCGAACCTATTTTGGACGAGTTTGATAAAGTACAGTCACAAATTGAAAATTTAGAACCCAACTCTGAAACAAGTGAGACCGAACGGGAAAATTTCGAAAATATATTTTTTCATATAATGGCTGAAATCAAAACATTATGCGACAGTTTTGAAGCAAAATGTAGTGAAAATTTAAATGCAAATATGGTTCAGGATGGTACCAACAGGTCTATCATAAGTCAGAATGCAAACAGCCTTGTTAAATTACCCACCATTAAATTGCCTTCCTTTAAAGGGCAGTATGAAAACTTTCTCGAATTTAAAGACGCGTTTAAGGCTCTTGTAGATAATAACGATATTCTTTCCGAAATTCAGAAGTTTTATTATTTACGCTCCTCTTTGGAGGGAGAACCCGCGGAAGTAATAAAATCAATTGAGGTTTCGGCAGCCAATTATAAAATTGCATGGCAGATGCTACTAGATCGGTACGAAAATAAAAAATTGATGATACACAATTAAGTAAGTAAAGAATCACATCTTGAATTAAGAAAGTTATTTGATAATGTTACAAAGCACTTACGTTCTTTACAAGTATTAGGCGAAAAAAATGATTCGTGGGATCGGTTGATAATTTATATAATGAGTAATAAATTTGAACCCGTAACACGTCGCGATTGGGAAGAAACCAAATATGAAAGCGAATTACCTACTATGTCGGATTTAAACTTATTTCTGAAAAGAAAATGCGAAATTTTAGAAAAACTTGAAGTAACAAACAAAACTGAAAGGGTTAAGGTGCAATCGGCAAATCCTCAGAAAAGACAATCAGTTAATAGTTTTGTTTCTAGTGCCAGTAACATTAATTGTCGGTTCTGTAATAAAAATCACGTTATTTACAAATGTGAAACGTTTTTAAAGCTACCAATAAGCGAACGAGTGGCAAAAATAAAGAGTTTAAGGTTGTGCTTAAACTGCTTGGGCTCGTCACATTCCTCTTGGAATTGTTCGAGTCGTAAATGTACAAAATGTAACAAACGGCACAATACTCTGCTGCATTTGGAAATCCCAAGCTCTTCTGCTGAGCCTATAGTAATGCCGCCGAAGGGCGACAAGTCGGATAATGCAAGTGTGGGTAATGAGTCTACACCTGCTGTGTCTCAAAATTTGTCGGTGACTAGCCACATTGGACAAGAAAATGCAAGTGCGCAACTAGTGGCGTCGCAAGTGTTACTGTCAACTGCGGTTATTAAAATTAAAATAAATAAAGACGAATTCGTGACATGCCGCGCCTTGTTAGATAGCGGTTCACAAAGCCACTTTATAACTGAATATATTGCTAAGAAATTAAATTTGCGTCTAGCTAGGGTTAATCACGCTGTAAAAGGTGTAGGGCAAGCGCTAGCAAATATCAGTAGTCAAGCTAAAATAACAATAGGGTCGTGCACTACTGGGTTTGCAATGAATATCAACTGCTTAGTTTTACCAAAAATTACAGACAGGTTACCTACGATATCGTTCGATAAGCGTGTATTAAATTTACCCGACAATATAACATTGGCAGACCCAAACTTTAGTATAGCTAGTGAAATCGACGTTTTACTAGGATCAAATGTATTTTGGACAATATTATGTCCCGGTAAACAAGAACTGGGTCCAAACTTGCCCATACTGCAAAACACAAAATTTGGCTGGATCGTAGCTGGAAATGTAGGCGTTAATAAGTCAAACAATTACAACTCAGTAAGTTGTGTGAGCATTGGTTCAGTTACTTCTATAGATGACAAGATCGCGAGATTCTGGGAGGTTGAGGAAGTTAATAATAAAAATAGCATATTGTCTCAGTCGGATAAATATTGCGAAACTCATTTTGAATCTACCGTAAAAAGAGAGACTGATGGGAGGTTTGTTGTCAGTATTCCCTTTAAGGCTTCACTAAAGGATTTGGGGGGGTCTCGGGAAATAGCATTAAAAAGATTCCAATCTTTAGAACGAAAATTAACCAGAGAACCCTTGTTACGGTCAGATTACAAAAAATTTATGATGGAATATTTAAATTTAAAACATATGTGCGAAATTTATGATGCAGGCCCTGATTCAAATGGCTATTATTTACACCACCACGCGGTACTTAAAAATTCGAGCCTGACGACAAAATGTTGTGTAGTTTTTGACGCGTCCGCTAAAACGGATTCTGGACTCTCATTAAATGATGTACAATTCAGTAGGCCTACATTACAGCAAGACCTTTTTTCCATTTTGTTAAGATTCAGAAAACACAAATATGTGATAACTGCAGATATTTCAAAAATGTACAGGCAGGTATTGATTAATAAAGACCAACGTAAATATCAGAAAATATTTTGGCGTTCAGATCCTAGCGAAACACTGAAGTGTTATCAGTTAAATACAATTACCTACGGCACTGCCTCAAACCCGTATTTAGCAGTTAGATGTTTGCTTCAGTTAGGCATTGATAGTAAATTACAATACCCTAAGACTAGTAAGGCTGTAGCTAATGACTTTTACATGGATGATTTACTTAGCGGAGGTGAGACAGTGGCTGAGATATTACAACTACAAGGGGATATTAGTCGAATATTATTAAAACGCGAACTCAATAAAAAAAGTAAAATTTTAGCACTTAACCCATTTGTTAAGGATAGTTTGATTCGCGTTGGGGGTAGGTTGCGAAATGCAGCTCAGCCATACGACAAAAAATACCCTACTATTTTACCAAAGGGGCATAGATTAACAGAATTAATTTTGAAAACGGAACACGAAAGGCATATGCATTGTGGCGTACAAAATTTATTATGTTCTATTCGTGAACGTTACTGGCCAATTTCTGCACGAAATTCTTGCAAAAATATTGTAAGAAAATGCATAATTTGCTTCAAGATGAAACCAAGCAATACAGACTATCTGATGGGGGATTTGCCTGAAATGAGGGTAAATAACTATACACCTTTTCAAAATGTGGGGGTTGACTTTGGGGGACCGTTTCTATTAAAGGACCGAAATACCCGAGGAGCCAAAATAATAAAGGCTTATATACACTGACCGGCAAAGAAAACCGGCCACCTTGAAATATTTCACAAAAGCACTTAAACGTTCATTAATTTAACTAAGGATTGGCATTAGGTTAAAGAACCATTCATTGTTGATACGGCATGCACAAATTAGCTAAGAAAATAAGACAAATAAACTCAGAAATAAATTTAATTTGAAAAAAAAGAAACAGTGCAAATCGATTTTCTTTTAATTGAAAAAAAAATAAAAGTGGCTGTTTTGAATGGACCTTCTGGTAAATTATTATTAGCCTGTATGTCCCCCTCGAGCCTGAATTGAGTCATTCAACCGTGATTTACGGTAATATGTTAATGCTGTTGAGAAGAGAATCTCGCCTGTTAACATTAAAACTAGGGGTATTTTAGAATGGAACAAGCATCTTAAAACATTGATAACTAAGAAAAATCAGATTAGCTCCTTATTTAGTTATAAAATATGCGGTTAAGGGGACCCTTTATAAAATATTTCAGGGTGGCCGGATTTTTTTGCCGGTCAGTGTATGTTTATTTGTGTGCATGAGCACTAAAGCGGTTCATATAGAGGCAGTATCGGAACTGTCTACAAGGGCATTCATAGCAACTCTTCAAAGATTCATTAGTAGGAGAGGTAAACCAAGTACTATATATTCTGACAATGGTACGAATTTTGTTGGTGCCAACAATGAACTCCGTCAAATGTACGAATTTGTCAGGGCGGAATATAATAATTTTGCTAGTTATTTAGCAGAGGATAGAATAAATTGGAAATTCATCCCTGCAAGGTCTCCTAGCTTCGGACGTATCTGGGAAGCCGGCATTAAAAGTGGAAAATTTCATATGAAACGTGTGATAGGTAATAAATCACTAACATTTGAGCAGTTTACTACTGTATTGACTCAAATTGAAGGTATCCTAAATTCACGTCCTCTCTGTCCCTTATCCGCGGACCCTGAAGATTTATCACCGTTGACTCCAGCGCATTTCTTAATTGGTAAGACACTTACCGCCTTGCCAGGAGAAAACATTATGGAGGTTCCAGACAACAGATTGGGCCAATTTCAACGGCTGCAGTCAATCGTGCAGCATTATTGGGCTCGGTGGCAAAAAGAATACCTGGCAGAGCTACAAACCAGGACTAAGTGGAAGCAAAAAGCGCAGCAACTCCTGAAACCCGGAGCCCTAGTGCTAGTGAAGGAGGACAATGCTCCAGTGTTGGGTTGGAAGTTGGGAAGAGTGACAGCCCTCCACCCAGGCGACGACGGCATCACCAGAGTGGTGGACCTAAAGGTGCGCGGAAATGAAACTCGGCGTGCAGTGAATCGTATGTGCGTTCTGCCCATTGAGTGACCGCGTTGTTTAATTACGCCTGTTTTAGTTAAGATATTTTTGTTATATATGTACATTGTTTAGATTGTTGAAAGGGAGTCCTTTAAAGGCCGGCGGAATGTTTAGACCAAAACGTATCTTTGTATGTTACCAGCTGCCGATTGGCTTAGTGGGGGTTTTCCGCCCGCCGTATCGATTATTTTCCGGTTTGAACGAGAAAATGTAAGATTTTTGTAAAGAGTAGACACTTCGTTTGCAACTTTAGTACGAATACAATGTAAAATGTTCTATCAATAAAATTAAATAATAAATATACAGTCCACCTTTTTATCATCGAAAACATTGATCCCACGAATCAGTTATAAACCAAGTAGACGAGGTTTCAAATGTAGTTTCTTTCATGTAACTACAAAATTAGCAGAAATGGAAGAATCTGGAATTTCAAAATCTGCCGAAGAGCTTCAATTAAAATATAAAGAAGATCTTACGACAGACTTTCCTATACAAATGATAATGATAACCGCCATGCTTAAGGAGGAAATTGTTAAAAGTCTACTGTTGCCATCCCTCATTGTTATTGTTCCTCACGCTACCCGTCACAGTGGCAACGGCGGAAATATCATTTTCCCACGACCATATAAGAAAGTCGCTCCTAACGCCCAACAAACTAGGCGCGAAAGTTGACAATATCACCCGTGCGATTGACTTTCGCAAAACAAATGAACAACCCGGGCGATATGAACACGTATAGGGATATATCGCACAGTTTGCGCAATAATAGGAAGCTGCGGCCGCTTCAAAACAAAAAATGACGGTCGTTTTACCTGAACTGTCAGTGTTACTTTTTGACATGTACATTTTTGGTCGTGGGAAAAATAGTGTTCGTAACTCGTTCGAAAGGCAAATATCTCCGCTCGTGTTTATAAATATTTCTACTCGTGCTCCGCTACGCTCCGCACTCGTATATCTATTTATAAACACTCGCTTGATATTTGCTACTTTCGACACTTGATACGAAAATAACTATTTCAAAACTTAAGGTAATAAAAATATATTTACGCAATTCCACAGCCGAAGAACGTTTGCATAATCACTCTGTGTTAGGAATTGAAGCGCGAACGGCCAAAAATATGAAAATAAAAGATGTGATTAGAGATTTAACAAATTTAACATTCAGAAGGAAGAATTTTAAATTTTAACTATTGTAACGTTTTTACGACGTTTATTTAACATAAACTCGGTTCGTGGTGTAAATTAATTTATTAAACAAACTTAAAGTACGAAATAATTATGAAGAACAACAATTAAACACTAACGTAAAACTAAACGGAACACTAATATTAAAACCGAACACTAAAGTAATTTATCTGTAACAGTTACTATTTATTTAGACGTAGGTATTTATTTATACGTAGGCTGCGCTTATCTGTTCAAGACTGAAGACTCGTAAGCGAGCGCGCGCCTTACATATAGGCAGGCTTTCATTCTCGCGCGTTCCACGTTAGTCTAGAATAGAATTATCGAGAGCAGCCGACTCATAGGTGCGAAATGCTTCATGGAACACCTGACACCTGCCGCTTGTTACACTGCCCCCCTCTTCAAGTCTGTTCCGTCCCGGAACAGGTTTAGGCCCTTGATTACTGAAGAACGGGTCATGACGGTATCGGCATTGATCTCCTCTTCTGCATGTCCGACTCCGGTAGAAGTAACAGTCTACACTCTTCTTTGATGTTAATGCAGACTTTGAATCAAAACTGCAGACCAGGATAGTAACACCGGAGTCCTTGAAGACTACCTCCAGAATGTTTCGTACGGTCCTCCAATGTAGCCGATCCAGCCCACAGCCGAGCTTGGGAACTGCCAACTTCTTAATGCCCCTAGCGAACAGTTCTTTCTTCAAATCCCATAGAGCATTCCAGAGGTCTCCATAATCCGGCTTCTAGTAATGGAACTGTTTCGTAACCAAATAATAAATAAATCGTTGTTGATCTGGGAGATATAAAGCTTTGCCGACCGTGGGGTTCTGTCTTTCGAGTGCGTCTAGTCGCCCAAATTTCTTCTTAAATACGACCGCAATTCCTCTTCCTAAACGAAGGTCCTTGGATACGCAGTGAGCTATCGAACAATCAGTAGGAACCTTGAAGAGATCTTGCTGTACTTCAGTCGTCACTCCAAATCGTGCTTTTCCGGTTCCGGAAAACGCCGCCATGAACGCTTCAAAAGTCGGTCGGCTTTCGGCAGACTCTATTCTGTTGATAAGTTCTCTGCCCTCGTCTTCAACATCCAGGGCTCTGTTATTACTTCCTTCGTATGGTGCCAAACGATTGGAATGTACCACCTTTGGTTTTCCTCTGGGTTGTTTCTGAATGCGATAGATTACGTCATTTATTCGCTTCTTCACTTGATACGGACCTTCCCAATTCCGTTGTAGTTTCGGTGAGAAACCACGACGCCTCTGCGGGTTGTAGAGCCAAACCAAATCTCCAGGTTGAAATCCGCCTTCTTGGGTCCTTACGTCGTAGGAATTCTTCATCCGGTCGCTAGCGATTTGGGTATTTCCGCGGGCCCGATCGTGGATGTCATTCAACTTCAATTTCAATTTCGTGACGTAATCATCTCCTGCTACCTCTTGTTCCGCAGGCGGACTTCCAAATTCGACGTCGCAGGGTAGTTGCAGTTCGCGTCCAAACATCATGCAGGCCGGCGTTTGACCAGTGGTTTCGTGAACTGCTGCACGATTGGCCATTAAGAACAGGTGCAAATATTGATCCCAGTCTCGTTGATGGTCGGATACAACCTTGGCTAAATATTTGCCCATGGTCCGGTTCATTCGCTCCACCATTCCATCGGACTGCGGGTGTAGCGGAGTAGTTCGAGTCTTACGGATGCCCAATAATCAGCAAACATTTCCGAAGAGTGCAGATTCAAAATTGCGGCCTTGATCCGAATGTAGTTCCAAGGGCATACCAAAGCGGCTGAAGAACTCCTTAACTAGCACTTCGGCGACCGTCACGGCTTCCTGATTTGGTAGTGCATATGCTTCCATCCATTTAGTGAAATAATCCATTGCTACCAGGATATACTTATTTCCAGCATCAGTCTCGGGAAACGGTCCAGCAATGTCTATGGCCACTCTCTCTAAGGGATTCCCCACGTTGTATTGTCTCATGGGTGCCCTTCTTTTTCCTAGCAGCCCATTCCCTGCGGCACACAGGTCGCACTTGCGACACCATTCCTTAACGTCTTCTTTGCAGTTGACCCAATAGAATCTTTCTCTAACCTTCTCGAGAGTCTTTTTCACACCATAATGTCCTCCTGAGGTGCCATCGTGAAGATTTCTAAGCACTTCCGACATTCGGCTTCTCGGCACTACTAACTGAAGCCTGACGGTAGTTCCATCTTCGTTTTCCAGTTGCCGCTTCAGAAGCCCGCTTTCTATCTTCAAAGAGTCCCACTGGGCCCAGTACGCCTTCAGGGTTCTGTTAGAAGAGCTGATTCTCTCCCAGGTTGGTCTTTCACCCTTTCGTTTCCACTCAAGCACCATTTTCAATTCGGGATCTTCTCCTTGCTCTCGTTGCAACTCTTCAGGCAACCAATGGTCGTTGATGATTGTGGTACGGTCAATCTTCTCTTCTAGTCGAGAGCAGTGAGGTCAGTCTGCTGGACATGGCCTTCTTGAAAGGGCATCGGCATTTCGATGAGTAGTGCCCGCACGATGTTCCGTGTCAAAGTCGTACCCTTGTAGCCGTTCAATCCATCTTGCGACTTGTCCTTCCGGATTACGGAACTGCAGAAGCCATTTTAATGCGGCATGGTCCGTCCTCAACAAAAACTTCCGCCCGTACAGGTACTTGTAGAAGTGTTCTACGGACTTGACGACAGCCAACAACTCTTTCCTGGTCACGCAATAATTTCTTTCGGCTTTCAATAGGACCTTGCTAAAATAACCGATAACCTTTTCATGTCCATCTTGTACTTGGGAAAGAACACTTCCAATGGCTAGATTACTCGCATCCGTATCGAGTATAAACTTTCCATCCATCCGCGGGTAGTTTAATATCGGTGCGGTTACTAGAGCATGTTTCAGTTGTTGGAAAGCTGTCTCACAGTAGTCGCTCCAAACGTAATCGTGACCATCTTCCGTTAGCCTTGTCAACGGCTTTGCTATATCGGCAAATCCCGGAACAAAACGTCTGTAGTAAGTGCATAATCCAAGGAAACTTCGCACTTGGTGTTTATCCCTTGGTGTTGGCCATTCTTGCACCGCTCGGATTTTATCGGGGTCGGCTGCTACTCCATTTCGTGATACAACGTGTCCAAGAGAGTTGACTTCTTTTTTAAATATGTGGCACTTCTTCGAACTTAATTTCAAGTTGGCTCCACGAAGTCTTTGGAACACTTCTTTTAGATTTACCAAGTGTTCTTCAAACGACCTGCCAACTACGATTACGTCGTCCAGATACACAAGTTTGTTACACTATATTTTCTTTTGATAATTTTCAATTCTGTTTTAATTGATGCAAACTTGTTCTTTTTTGTTATTTTTTTTAACAAAAATATCTAGATAAAAATTTGTGTTTTTTTTTGTGGTAGGGCCCGAATAATATTTTGCAGGGAGGCCAAACATTTGAAGTTCCGCTACTGGCCATTGTTGAATGTAAATAATTTTTAATTCATTTTAATTTAGAGAAAGATCTTTCTCCACTAGAGACCGATACATGAAGTTAGTAGAATTCTCAGACACTATTTTTGAAAAATTATATTTAAATAATTTATTCAAATAATGTAAAACTGGTACCTATAAAAAAATATATCTCCATTATATCGATTACTGCCTGTCAGCTCTTTGTCGTCATAGACAAAAATAAATATTTTTTTGCCTAGCTACATTTTTATTTTGATGCCGAAATTTTTTAAAAAAGGTGGTGGGTGGTACGACGAAATTTTGATAGTCTGGGTGGAACCCAAAAGGTTGATAAGTCTTGACAATGTTTAAATATCACATCAGAATCTACAAGGCTTACGGGCTGAATGTCATATAAAAACGCAAATAAATGGCTATGTGTTTCCATCTTTCCATTTGAGTAAATCTTTCTTTACAGAAAGAATTTAGACATACGAGGTGCGCGTAGCGGCACGTGCGGTGATTTTGTTGAAAGTGCATAAGTAGTTTTGTTTCAATATGTTTTGACTAATGCATACACAAATCTCACACAACCAAAGTCGTTTGTTAATCAGTTATTGCGAAAAAAATTGAGGTCAGCATGCGTACTGCGGTGCAACAACGAATTCTCGAGGTTTCGAGCAGCGAACTAATATCAAATTTTTCGTAAACATCGGCAAAACTGCCACTAAAACGTTGGAGCTATTGGAAATGGCATATGGGATGAATGTTTGAAAAAAATCAAGCGCGTTTGAGAGGAAATCTTCGAGCTTCCCACTCCCGAAAAAAACACCCATGTTGGTGTGCTTCTTCGATCAGAAGGGCATGGTCATCATGAATTTATTGCACAATTAACCAAGAATGCTATTTAGAGGTACTCAAAAGATTACGAAACTCCATTCGGCGGAGGAATAGATTTGAACTGTGGCCTGAGAAGTGGATCATTCACAATGACAGTGCGCAGAGCTACAATGCGCTCCTCCTGAGAGAGTTTCCTGCCTAAAACAAATATTATACAATTAGACCATCCTGAATATTCACCAACTTAGCTCCCTGTGAGTAGTGTGAATTAGTGTCTGTACTCTGTTCCTTGTTCGGTGTTGTATCTACTGTGGTTTGTGTGTGGTGTGAATTCAATTAACTATTGAGTAATTCAGTTTGTAGTTTAGTTTAGCGTGCAGTGGTTAATAAATTCGCGTTGCTTCTTTTATTGCAGAACATAATCTCCCATTTACTACGGCAGATCATTTACAAGATTTGATTAGTGCTGTGTGTCCAGATTCACAGATAGCGAAAAGAATCCAGATTGGAAGAACTAAATGCCAATCTATAATAAAAAATGTTATTGGAAATTCTAATGAAGGAATATTAATTAACTGCTAGCAGGGGCGGCGAGTACATGGGTGCGCGGGGTCGGTTGCACCCGGTCGGAGATGTAATCGGGTGCGTAGCACCCGATTAAAACTTCTCATGATATAATATATAAGCATATATTTGTTGCATTTTTCCTTAGTAAATCACCGAAAATGTTTACGTAAAAAAATCGCAAGCGGAACGGTTATCAACGATTGCGAGTCATAACAAACACCTACCAGCTGTACTTGAGCATCCAAACGAGCCGCAGAGTAAACTGCAGGCGAGTACAGACAGGCCGACCGCCGACAAACGAAAACTTTCGTTTGAAATGCACTCTAGCTTTTGCTCTCGCTCGCGCTCTATTGCGCTAGCTCGCTCTATTGCACTCGCTTGCTAAACTGAAGCGAAAGTTCTCTCTTGTCGGCTTCTAGACAATCGCGATGGTCAAGTTATGTGCAAAGAATAATTGGATACCACCTCCCAGTATAGTTATATATTATTCTATGTTTGTGTCGCGTGTCTGACGGATCTAAAATTGTTGACTTTTATAAAAATGATTTTGAAAAGGATAGGCTTCTTTTACACCGTGATATGTTTTTAGATGTTTGTAAACAACAAAATGTAACCCTCAGCGTTTTTAATGATGCTGTTAACGTAGTAAAATCAAATAATCATTTATTTAGTTTGGTTCATTTATAAAAATTATTCTCACCATTCCAGCCACTTCCTGCACCGCAGAAAGATCGTTTTCAGCGCTACGTAGGTTGCATACT
The DNA here is from genome assembly GCA_963082815.1 of Melanotus villosus. Taxonomy (NCBI): domain Eukaryota; kingdom Metazoa; phylum Arthropoda; class Insecta; order Coleoptera; family Elateridae; genus Melanotus; species Melanotus villosus. The sequence continues at coordinate 21,202,742 of OY720427.1, forward strand.
TACTTAAGGGCCAATATGACTCAACGTCGTTTGAATAATATACCAGTGTTACATGTGCATAAAGATTTCAACGATGAAATTGATAAGAATGCGGTAGCCACAGAGTTCATAAACCGCACGGCTATTCGCCGAAACACGTTTGCTATTTGCTAAGTGATGTACCTACTGTATCAAATTCAATGTTTTCTTGTTATTAAAAGAATTATCTAATTGTTTGTGTTTTTCCCTTGTGTTTCCATCAAATCGAAATTCCAAATTTATTTTTAATTTTTAAAATATTACAATTATTTATTGGGCCCTGAAATTGTTAATTTCCTTAAAATGCGTTTAAATAGGCCATGCTTACTTTTAACCAAAATGATAATTTTTTGCACCCGATTAGAAATTCAAAACCCGCCGCCCCTGACTGCTAGAAAGAAAACCATTTCTCACTAATGATAGATGAATCAACAGACATCGGCTGTATTAAGCATTTGTGTTTAGTTGTAAGATTATTGGATCCCTCCACAAAACAAACGAACGATCAATTTTTAACACTATTGCCATTATCGGAGAGTAGCGATGCTATTACTCTTTATAGTTTAATATGCGATTTTATTAACAAAAACCGTATTCCATATAAAGAAAATTTAGTGGGACTTGCTAGTGATGGTGCAAATGTTCTAATGGGTGGTCGTCATTCAGTGGCTCAACTAATGAAGAACGACATACCCGATATTTTTAGTCTGAAATGTTCTTATCATTCGTTAGCTTGAGCTGTTACACATGGGACTGATGATCGGTCCTGATCATCCCGGGGGCCATTAGTTTAACGAGTCCTTTCACATGTACAGCGCACCATCAGTTCGTAGATTAGATCGCCGGGACGTATGCCGAACCCGTGCGCACAGCGTATGCTACGTATCAGTCAGGGCTATTGTGTACATATGCGGCATAACACATGTATCCTGACGGTCCAATCGCGTACGACAGGCAGTGTTGTGTGTCTTTTTTCACAAATTGGATGTACTACCCACATTGTTATTTTTTTTCTTCTACGATCTATTAACCGTTTAATGCACAAAGCGGCAACTACCAGATACATTTTGAAAACTGTTTCATACGTTGCTTGTGAAAGACATTTGTTTTGCGCCGCGTACCGTCAGTACTGATCATCAGCGCCGACCATCAGTCCCATGTGTAACAGCTCTTATGCGCATCGTACGCATGTAAAAAATTGCCCGATTCAACTGAAGTGTTGCTAAGAGAAATATATAAATATTTCAAATATAGCTGTAAGAAATATTCACAATATAAACAGTTTCAAGAATTTTGTAACGTCAAGTCCCATCATTTGTTACGTTCAGCTCAAACTCGTTGGCTTTCACTAATTAGCGTAGTGCAAAGGGTTCTTGTACAAAGGGATGCGTTAAAGCTTTTCTTCCAGTCAGAAATTTTAAATAACTGTGACAAAGGCGTAGATTCTGCTGATTCAATATATGCAAAATTAAAAAATGTATTTCAGAAACTCTATTTACAATTTCTTGATTATATTTTACCGTATGTAACAAACATGAACAAGGAAATGCAAGCCGAAAAACCAAAAATTCACTTACTTTATTAAAGACTGGAGAGTTTATGTAAAACTATTCTAGAGATGTTTGTAAAATTACAAGTTATTAAAGATAAAATATTTTAGGAATTACAAGAATTCTCACAATCTTTTACCCTTAGAAGAGATATATTTAGGAGGTTAGGTGTCTGCATATTTGAGTGAGGATACGAGTTTACCGGAAAATGAACTTAAAAAATTTAGAATATCTTGCTTACAATTTTTGCAAGAACTAGTAGATTAAATTAAATGTCGTTTTCAGTTTGAAAGGAAAGATTTAAAATGTATGACGTTATTAGATCCTGAGACGTTATTAGATCCTGAGAAAATTAAAGCTAAAACGAATCCTTCAGTGCCATTGATAACTCAATTTAAAAATATTATTAGTGATACATACACAATATAACGCTGTTGATAGAGAATGGAGAGAACTGCGCCTAACATAATTTCCAAAGAAGAAATTCCAATCGATGATTTTCATGTTTTCTGGAATCGAATTTGTAGTTTACAAAATGGAATAAACGAACCAATATTTCCTTATCGAAGCAAATTAATAAAACGCATAAAAATTCTTCCTCATAGCAGTGCTTACGTTGAAAGAGTATTTTCGGTTGTTAATTTAAATTTGATAAAAACAAGAAATTCTTTATCAACAGAAACCTTATGTGGAATTTTACATACAAAACGTTTATTTAATACTTTCAACAATTCCAATTTTAAAATTATTATACATATTGTGAAAGAGCGAGTATGTCAAAAAAAAACAAAGACGAAAAGCTGCCGCTTGTGTATACGCAATTCTTTCGTGAAAGCCGAAAAGATATAAATGTTGGGCCGGGATTGGATCAAAAGAAGCGAAAATGACAGTATTAGAAAAAAGTTACTAGAAGAATTACAACGAGAAGATCATGTTTGAGCATTTATTAGAACGTTTCCTTGCATTGGCCACCATAGTTTGTTCGATATTTCAACTGTATAAATATTTTAAGAATATTATACATATTACATATTTAATAAATTAATATCATTCTGATTTTTACAAACAACAAAAAAACAAAAATGCATTTACTTATTACCAGAGTTTTTACAAGTTTGCCGCAATAAATGTTGCACGAGAGCAAAAACTCACTTGCTGCTGCTGAAATAAATGTCTCAGATGAGATAAATCATGTATCAGGTTTACACGTCGAGACCTGTCGATGATTTTGGCTCGTATGATACATATTAATCTGTGATACTTTTGTACTGTCTCATTGATCTCGCGACTGTTTCCACTATAAATTTAGGTTTTGCCGAGATTTTTTAATCGTGAAACAAAATTCTCATGATAATATCTCATCGTGGATTCGCACCTTTAAAACTGCATTATTTAACATAGAACAAGTTTCTGTCGCTTCTGGTTTCGCCAAATAAACCTCAACTTTGTTATTTTAAGTTGAACATCCCGTATATTTATACATTTTTTGAATCTCCAATCTCCATTTAATTTTACGTATGTTAGTATCAACTTTGAAAATGTTTGACAAAATAAGTTACATATAGAGACGATATTGGTGGTATTATTTTAATGTTAATCTTGAGTCGAAAACAATTGTTTATTAATCGTTAATAAGATTTTATGTTAATGCAGATTGAACTTCATTATTTATAGTTGAGAAAGACCAACGTAGCTAGATATAGGGTTGGGCTGGGCGGTGAGGAAAAGCCAGTATTTGCAGTTGTCTGGTAACAGAAAGGAGTTTTCTTGTTGGAATATAATTATATGAAAACCGGGGTTACACGAAAACAAAAGGGAGGTGAATAATAAAAAAAAAAAATTTGAAAGAAAAATAAGTTGTTTTTTCAAGAAAAATAAGGAATTCATTTAAAATTCCCACAAATTTTGTGATTGACAATTAAATAATTGTTAAATAAGTTATTTTCATTGAGGGAAACGAATAATTGATAATTCTGGGAATTCTTCTAAATAAGAAGAATTCGCAATTCGAATCTTGTTGAAGATAAATGAAATATTTAATTATTGGAAGTGTTTTTAGATGGAGTTCCATGCTGGAAAATTGATATTGGTGGAATTGGATGTCATATGAAAATTTGGAATTCGATGGTGACTCGTTAAATTAATTGGAATGGTTTTGGGCAGTTGTGGTGTAACAGTGAGTTAATATTTGGATTTGATGGGGATAGAATTAGGGAGGATAGAAATTTTAGATAAAAACTTTGTAATAAATCTGCATTTTAAATTTGTATAGTTTAGTAATGAATAATTATTAATTTAGAATATAAAGATTATATTAATTTAAAAATAAATAAAAAATAAATTAACGAACCTTCACGACGACCCTCAATTAACATTAATACCCCAAATTAAATTTTATATACTAACAATAATTTTAGTGGGTCAGTTTTAACAAAATTGCAATCATAGCAATATATGTATACGTATACATACATAAAGCGTTCCTCTAGTACCGGCTAATGCCAGTGTTGAGGTATGGATTTCTACATTTCGTCTATTATCTTTTTGCATAGTTTTCTGGCCCTTGCCATTTTTCCTGCCCTTCTTCCTTCAGGTGTCATATCTTCAGTGGATGTTGGCGTGACCCATATTATTTTGTTAACTACCGATCGGAATATTGCAGTTGAAGACAGTCCGCTCCATTGACACAAGTTTTTCAACCATGAAATTCGTCGTATTTGTCATTCATCATTACGTGTCCAAAATATGCAATTGTTCTTATTTTTTCGTTCTTCAGGACTTCTTTTTCCTTGTTTAGTCGTTGTAATACTCTTTCGTTTGACACATGATGAATCCATGAAATTCTTAGTATGCATATATAACATCAGTAGGTACTCAAATACTTCATTTGTGTGTCCAGGCTTTGACTCCATAGTAAGTATTGAGAACACATAGCAGCGTAAAAGCCGTAATCTGGTTTTGATGTTCAATGACTGCATAATATTTTTTCAGGCGACAGAATGCACTCCTTGCCTTCAATCCTGATTTTGATTTCTCTTGAGCGGTTCCAGTTTTCATTTAGATGCCATCCGAGGTAATTGATATTTTTGGCTCGTTGTAGGGTTTTATCTTCTACATAGAAGTCAGCATTGATGTTCTGCTTGCTAATAATCATAATTTTAGTTTTCTTGGTGTTTAGTTCTAGACCATATTCTTTGCTGACTGTTACTATTCGATCTACCAGTATCTGTAGATCTTCAGGACTTGCCGCTAGTTGGGTAGAGTTGTCAGCATAATGGATGTTATTAATGGTAACTCCGTTTATAAACCGGCCTACATCCAGTTCTTCCAAAGCTTCTCTAAATAGCTCCTCGGAGTATACAGGGTGATTCATAATTAGGTGTAAAAATGTTCTTTGGGCCAAAACAAAGCAATTAACCTAATACATTTTAGTACCAAAATGCCCCCTTAAAAAGATACAGGGTGTTAATGAAAATATTTTTATTTCTATATTTAGAAAGTAAACATTTTTAAAATCAAGCGGCCTGATTTTGATAGTCAATTTTAATTTTGAAACAATATCAAGGCAGCGGCTGTCATAAACAGCCATTAATTGTTTGAAAGTTTTTGTTTTATTTTTTTTTAATAACGAAATGGGCGATTTTACTCCAAGAGAAATAGCAGACATCATTTTAGTGTAGGGCTTTCGCAACGGAAGCACCTTAGCAGCCGTTAGGGAATACCACCGCAGATTCCCTAACAGAAGAATCCCAAATCATCAGGTCCTTCCTTTGGCCTTTCGAAGACTAGGTGAGGTCGGCCTTCCGCGAGCCCGATCTGGTACGCCGCAACGGGAAAATGTAATGCGAATAGAGGAAGCTGTAATTGGTTCGGTTTTAGACAATCCTACTACAAGTACTCGCCGAATTTCTGTGCAGTTAGGACTTTCACAAAGTTTTGTTTCGCGAACTCTGCGTAGAGAGGAATTACACCATTATACGGGTGTTCAAGCTCTTCATCCTGGGGATGCTGAGCAACGTGTAGTTTTTTGTCGGTGGCTTCTTGAAAGGATAAATTACAACCCCAATTTTATTCCATCTATTCTATGAACCGATGAAGCCATATTTACCAGGGTCGGAATTACAAACTTTCTAAACCTGCACCATTATTCGTTAGAGAACCCCTATGTGACTAGGAGTAGAAGGTTCCAGCAACGATTTTCTGTCAATGTATGGAGAGAATTCTGCAATGGTTCTTTACTGGAACTGCAGGAACTTAATAATCGCATCAATGCGAATGCTTATCAGGACTTTCTTGAACACCAGCTGCATGATATACTTGAAGACGTCCCGTTAAACATTAGACAACAGATGTTCTTCCAACAAGCCGGTGTACCTCCTCACAATGGCAGAATCGTTACAGAATAGTTAAAAGACTATTTCAATGGTAGATTGGCCGGTTTGGTCCTGTGAGATGGCCGCCAAGGAGTCCCGGCTTGAATCCGCTGGATTTCTTTTTGTGAAGTTTTTTAAAACAGCTGGTTTACCGTGAGGTAATTAACACGAGGGAATAGTTGCAGTAAAGAATTTTCGAAGCTGCTAATGAAATTCGTGAAAACTATAATAGTCAGCAAGTGTATGAATCGCTAGTACGACGATGCCATGCTTGTATTGAGGCTGAGGCTGTTCTAATTTATGCATTTTGGTTCCAATATAATAGCATAGACTAACTTATAAGTTAGTCTATGATAATAGGTTCGCTATGGTTCGTCTTTTTTCTTAATTAATTAATGAGAAAATCTGCGGCGTAAGTTATTCTATGATAATAGGTTCGCTATGGTTCGTCTTTTTTCTTAATTAATTAATGAGAAAATCTGTGGCGTAACCGAAAACTCCAAGGCCTCCCCGAATGAATATACTTCAGGCCCCTTATAAAAATAAATAAATAAAACCAACCTGCTGTGTTACATATTCAAGGTTGAAAGTGGAATTTATACGAAGCACGGCCGTCGATACGTATTTTTTATGGCAGTCATTTATAATTAAGGTGACCAGAATTTAATTTGGGTAAGGCAGGACAAAATCGACCGGGGGGGGGGGGGTTATTATGAAAGAAAGTAAAAAAATAGTTTAAAAAAAATTATTTAATTTTATTATGAAAGAAAGCAAAAAATAAACATATTTCAAAAACAAAACATTTTAACATAAACATCTGTAAATATATGAAAAAAATACAATTACAATATTAACTTTAGGAATTTATCAATTTAATGGACAATATTAAAAATGTAAACAAAATTATATTTCGCATTTGAGCGAATTTTTAAGTTCATGTTTATGCGTATGTTTAGTTTTTTGCTGTAAACTGGCGAGAACATATTTTCCAAAAAACGGGACTTTTTTAAAACTCGGCGGGACGCCGGACAAATTCTTAAAAATCGGGACTGTGCCGCCAAAAGCGGGACGTCTGGCCACCTTATTTATAATAGTACTTATCTAAATCAAGTCGTTTAGTTGTTGTATATTCGATGCTAATTATAGATAGATCCGAAAGTCAGACATAATAAAATATCGAAAAACTGGTCTCTTTGCGTCTTTTTAAAACTCTCCGTAGGTTTACACGAACCTACTTCAGTAATTTTTATCTTGTTTTGTCGTCCAGGCAAATGTTGCTGTACAAAGCTACGAGAAATATCTTACTTATGCAAATGCTTCACTTTTAAGCTGCGTTTATACGAGCAAGCAAAACTATTGAAATTTTACTCTCTGAAAGTACTTCTCTCGTTATTTGCTTGTGTAAACAGTAACAGAGAGACCAGAGAGTACTACTTCAGCAAATTTTATAAGTTGCCGCAAGTAGTTACTTGCCGAGAGTAACGACTTGCAGGTCTAAACGTGTTGAGGTGTTAACCAAGCGCTTTAGCAATCGAGAATAAATTTCGGACGTGGTTGGAAGTTTACATGCAAGCATAGTGCAAGTGCAAGTTGCTTAATAAAACATGGAAATAAAGAAGTCTTGGCCCAAAGAAGAAACTTACGCGTTAATTTATATATTTGAAGAATTTTCGGAGCTGTGAAATGTAAAATCAAAGATCTCTAGGGACAGAAATAAAAAGCAAAACGCCGTTAAAGTAATTGCAGACAAGTTTAAAGTTAGTGAAAGTGAAATTAAGTGAAAATGAATGTATGTATATAAAAGCTCATGGGAATATTTCGATTTTTTCAAATCAATGTAAGAACAATAGCACCTGCAGTTGACTTTCTTCGATGCGACATATTCACAGTCTTTAATAATACTTTTTAAATACTTAATTCATGTACAGATTCAAAATAAAAGTGTTCTCGGGTAAATGTTGTTGCAAATTGTTGCTGGAGAGTACAAAGTATATAGCTCTGGACTCTGGATAGTAGTTGCCGAGAGATATTGCCCAAACGATTTGCTTATGTGTAAACGATTGCGCAAGTAATTTACTCTCAGCAGTAGTCTCACAAGTTACTATCCCATGTACACGCAGCTTTAGTTTCAATTTCACTAGTATCATTAAACTTAACTTAAATTCTCTATCACCAACTGTAAACACATGTCATAGTAAATACTTTATCCAGATTACTAGAACTGGCACTACTTACATTATGAGCTGCAATATTTTCATCAGATCGTGTACTTGTCGAAGGCTCAGTTAAAGAAAACTGTCCATTTTTACATGTTTTTTAAAACTTTCCTCCTTTTCTTTGTAAATTTTGCGCTTTTGGGCTTCACTTGGAGCTATTTCTTATACACGCGTGAACTTATTTTATGTAATTTTTAACATCTAATCACTACCGAATTATCCTAAGAACTAAAACTGGAGCTTGGGACTAATAAAATTAAAAAAGCAAAACTCATGATAATTTTAATGAATCTAATAGAAACCTCATTAAGATAAAGTATGAATACAAAAACTGCAGACGCAATGTAGGCTCGATCGTATTTTAACTGTAAATATTTCGAATCCGATCAATTAGCTTTGACGAAAACATCAAGTTATTATTGGGCCAATAACAAAATCTAAAACCTTAATGTGCAATAAATTTGATACCCTAATATCCGAAAATTATAATTTATTCTTTTAAAGATTTGTAGGTTTATGTGTAAATACTTTGAATATTTCGCTTTTTAAGGTTTTTTATTCTACAAAAATAGTCCCCTAAAAGGCCTGCCCCCCCCCCCCCGCTGTGTTGGGTTGTGATTTACGCCACTGGAGAAAATCTTACCTTAATTTTATTAATAGCGGAAAATAAAGTCCATGCGATGGTTTTTGTAACTCACAAACTTGTCTATAACTTTCGAATTAAAAATAAAAACATTTTGCTTTGTCCACTTTGTTGGAAGATTTAGTATGTGAATCGTGAATCATTAGATATGTATCGTTAGTGAGTAATCACAGGTTTAGTACTTGGCGAGCCTGAACCGTGGATAAAAGGATGAAATCCTTGCGATTAAATCTGTCCGATTTAACCGGTAGTGTATGGGGGGCTGGCTACGAGCGTCAGTTTGGGCCGCTCTCGGTGCAAATTTAAAATCTGAATATTCTGTACGCGTTAAACCATAATCTTCCCGATTTGTACACGTTGTTCAGTGTATTCCACCCGAAAGCTTTCAATTCATGTATTATGATGCGTGCGGTTTTTTCGGAAGCGATTTAATGTATACAGGGTGACAATAATCTACCTGTGTTGTATGGGTAACTTTGTTATTATAGAAGTTAGAGAGTCGGCTAAATTAGCAAAGTTGGGCAGAATTTCAAGACAAATTAGATGCCAGTTTGACATTTGACATACACTTTCAACTTTTTCAAATATTTCGTAAAAACTAAAAACGTGCGATTTTTTAAATGTTTTATAATTCCATAACCACGTATTCTAAAACCAAAGTGAAATATGTTTCTTGTAGATATTTTTACGTAGAATTATAAAAAAATATCTACAAAGTTATAGCACTCTCGATTTTTGAGATATAAGTCAAACTTACGTTTTTTTAAATGGCAACCATAGTAGGCTATGGATTCATTAAAGAGCTTATTTTTTGCTGATTTCAAAAATGTATAGGTTGTCATATCTGTTTCCGTTAATTTTCTCAGAATTTGCAAAAAACTGAAATTAATGATGATAAATAATAACCATGAACTAAGAATGCCTTGGAATTTTGTCATAGTCTCTTGTTTAGTAACTCATCATCAAAAACAATTGAAATTATCAAATTTTTTTAATTAAACAAATAACAAATAAAATAGGTACTTAGTAACTATCATTATGTATAACAGAACTAAATAATAAATGTATGTAACTATAAATAGTAATTTGTAATACAAGTGTTGAAAGCTTGCGTTTGCCACACGAATGTGAAGTTTGCAGCACGAACGCTAGTGCGTGCTGCAGTCACATGAGTGTGGCAAATACAAGCTTTCAACACATGTATTACACACTATTTTTTCTACAACCACAAAAAATTTAAATATTTCTGCAAAATCAAATCTGACATTCATCAAATGTCATTTATGACATTTTGATTTGCGTGCGGAAAGTAAACAAATTAGCGTGTGGAAAGTTTACTTTCCGCACGCAAATCAAAATTTGACTGTGGAAAGTTTACTTTCCGCACGCAAATCCAGATTAATCCAGATTTGCGTGCGGAAAGTAAACTTTCCGCACGCTAATTTTCACTTGTTCGGCAAACACTCATTTTCAATACTCGTATCTATGGAGACGAAGTCTGAAAATCTCACTTTCCATGGTGGTTGTAGAAAAAATAAATTAATGATTATAATAATACTTCAAACACTTACTTTGTACACTTAATAATAAAAAATAAAAAAAAATTTAGGGGAGTTAAGTCCGGAGACCTGGAAGGCCACGCAATAGGACCTCTGGTACCTATCCAATAAATAGTGTGACACAATGTGAGCATTGTGAGTTGGTGCTCCATCGTGTTGGAAGTAATTCAAATTTTGTATAAAATTTAATGGAAGATCGTCCAACATTTCTTCGAATTGATTACGTAATAATAGCAAATACCTCTCCGAATTTAGATTTTCCTCATAAAAATAAGGACCGAGAAGTTTTGTTCCAAGAATGCCTCACCAAACGTTAATAGAAAAAACGTATTGCTCTCGCCTTTCAACCGTTAAGTGTGAATTTTCCCTTGCCCAGTAAATATGATTTTTTCTATTAAATAAACCATTATTTGTAAATTTGGCTTCATCCGTAAATAGAATTGATTGAGAAAAGACTTCGTTTCTTTCACTTTCTTCAACAAACCACATAGCATAATTGAATCTTCTTTCTAAATCTGTTGGATACAATGTGTTTCCAACATGATGATGATAAGGTTTTAAATTATTTTGTTTCAAAATTGTTCTTGCTTATTCTCTGGATACATTACACTCAAGTCCAATTTCTCGCACAGATGCAGTTGGTTTAAAAGTATTGTATGCCAAAACACGCACCTCTGCTCCTTCATTAATATTTTTCTTAGCTTCTTTTGGTTTACAAAATGATCCATACCGTTTTAAATTGGATTCAAGTTTTGCAAAAATCCTTTTATCTGGCTGCCTTCTTTCCATGTATGTTTGCAGATACAATTCAGAAGCTGCATTCGCATCACGATTACAATTGTAATAGCAAAATAACATATCATTTCTTTCTTCCCACGAGTAAGCCATTTTTGTAGTTACTTTAACAGAACTACTTAACATTCACATCCGTAATTATCAGCAAAACAGGACTAACTTTGACAATTAAATTTGTTTTGTTGTTTTCCAATTCCAAGGCGCTCTTGTAATACTATGCAGCTAATTATTAATTATAATCACTAACTTCAGTTTTTTGCAAATTCTGAGAAAATTAAAGGAAACAAATATGACAACCTATACATTTTTGAAATCAGCAAAAAATAAGCTCTTTAATGAATCCATAGCCTACCATGGTTGCCATTTAAAAAAACGTAAGTTTGGCTTATATCTCAAAAATCGAGAGTGCTATGACTTTGTAGATATTTTTTTATAGTTCTACGTAAAAATATCTACAAGAAACATATTTCACTTTGGTTTTAAAATAGGTGGTTATGGAATTATAAAACATTTAAAAAATTGCATGTTTTTAGTTTTTTCGAAATATTTGAAAAAGTTGAAAGTGTATGTCAAATGTCAAACTGGCATCTAACTTGTCTTGAAATTCTGCCCAACTTTGCTAATTTAGCCGACTCTCTAACTTCTATAATAACAAAGTTACCCATACAACACAGGTAGATTATTGTCACCCTGTATAGTACGTCTAGCGAATATACAGCTCCGGGTCGTTAGCGCTTCTAGTTAAGCGAAGCGATGTCAAACTAGTGGCATCCTCTTCTGCATTACTTGTTTACTCGCCGTAAAATGAACACGTATATATTTAAGAGAGTTCGCGATGCTATCTCTGTTTGGCTGCTTTCTTCAACGCAGACAGAGCATCACCGGGTTGTTGTATTTGAAACTTGTTTTACTGGTTCATATTATATCCACCACGGTCTTAATCTAGCACAGATACCAAAAGTTATTTGTTATATCTACCGAACGCTTAAACAGTTTTTAATATGATTAATTTTTCATATTTTAAAAATTCAAATGTACTTACTCTTATCAAATTAAGAAAAAAATAAAGGGCATAGTCAAGAATAGTACGTACTATTTAATAGCGATATTGTACCGTCAAACTATGTATATAATTAAAAGAATTACAACACATTCCCTTGATTTACGATAAATAATAAATTACAATATAAAATTCACACACCATGCAGTGGTGGAAACGAAAAGCGGCGCAGTGCATATTTCAGATTAATGACTCAGTCACTTCGAACCTGCATCCACTACATACGAATTTTAATCGCTTAGAGTTGTATATTCGCTAGACGTAGTATAAGTTGAAAATACAATGTAATGTTGTTTTAATTAATACGTAAACGAAATTCAATTATGTTTATGTAAATAAAAACTACTTTCGGAATTACTTTTTATTTTTGATTACTGCTAATAACTTTTGTAAAATTTAGGGCAGAGCTGCAGCCCGGCAGCTCTTAAATACCAGCCACCACTGATCGAAGGTTCTAGCGAAATCTATAAAACATGCATATACGTCATTATTTACGTCACGAGCTCTCTTTATTAAAACTTGTACACTAAATAGATCTCTCGTACCTAATCCGCACCTAAACCCAAACTGTATATTACTACTGTGTTCTTCTATTTTCCTATACGTATATTCTTTCATGTATGACCGTCACGAAAATTTTAAGCATGTTACTTATCAGACTTATCAATCTGTGTTCTTTGCATTTATTAGCTCTGTTGTTTTTGGGGATAGGTATAAAGGTGGAGGTTAACCAGTCTTGTGGAATTTCCCCTATCTTATACCGTGTGTCCACTCTCAAAGTCGAACATAGGCAAATTAACATTGCATATCCCCAAAAACAACAACAAAGAAATTATAACAGATATTCAAATAACCCTCCATTTTGGGCAAAACAGCATCCTCGTCTGTTGTAAAAAGAATTTCTGACGTTGGTTAACTGTCTTTCATTAATTAAAGCACATTCGGTTACTATTGCTTCTCTCAAAGAATTAATGTCCGGGTGGCGTCTTTTGTAAATTTTGGTTTTAAGGTGACCCCACAGGAAAAAGTCGCAAGGTGCTAAATCAGGAGATCTTGGTGGCCAATTGATATCTCCACCTCTACCAATCCCGCGGTCTGGGAATGAATCGTTTAAAAAAATTCTAACATGTAAGCCAAAATGTGCTGGACAGCCGTTGAAACCAGATCTCCTGATTTTCCCTTCAGGTCCCACTTTCGTTTCTAAAAGATCTAAATACGTGTCTGAATTTAAATTACCTTCTATTTCAAATGGGCCTATAATAATTTTGTTAATAAAAATCCCAGCCCAGATATTAATTTTTTGAGGGTACTGAGTCCTGGTGGAAATATTAATTCTAGGGTTTTGTTGTGCCCAAAACCGCGTGTATTGAATTGTTTAATGTGAAAGTACATTCGTCGGTGAAACATATTGACGACAAAAACCGGCGATTATGATTAGCGAGCTCTTGCATTTCGTAGCAAAATGCGCTTCTGCTGCCTTCGTCAATTTCTAAAATTTCTTGATGACGATTGAGTTTGTATGGGTGATATTCAGGGGCGTAGGAACGTTTTTTTCAGTGAGGGGGGCAACACAGTAAATGAGCACTATATTTATAATAATGTCAGGGCCGTACATAGTCTGAGTTACACTGCCAAACTTGGGGGCGCAGGAGTTCTTCACGAGCGAAGCGAGGTGATTATTATGGTGCGCCGCAGGCGAAAATTTTTGAAATTTTCAAGGTCAAGCGCTCTAATGAAAAGTTAAAAAATCGGGATGCAAAAATATTTTCTACAAAAAATAGGTTTCATCAAGGAAACTTTTTTAAAAAACAGTAATTTTTAATAACCTGAAAGATTTCTTCCTTCTTCCATTAACGTGGAATTTTTATTGCTTGATAAATAATAGCACCAGTCTAAAAAAGGGGGATTTTTCATGGTGAATTTTGCGCCCTCTTTGTACCTGCGCCCTAGGCGCGGGCACGTCTCGCCACCACCTAGCTACGGCCCTGAATAATAGGGGGGGCATTGCCCCCTCTGCCCCCCCCCCCAGTTCCTACGCGCCTGGTGATATTTATATTTCTTCAGTATCTTCCATACACGCGACTTAGAGAAACCTACTTCGTGCGATATTTGTCGTAAACTGTAGGTTTGGTTCGCATTGACCATTGCTAGTACACGCTCTTCTGTGTGATCAACTATTTGCCGATTTCCTGTGATATAATTGAGATTTTTGAATATTTCGTTTCAATTAACAGTAAAACATGTAATGGCTTGCCACCCCTAACTTCTACTTCCACAGAAATATTTGCACACCTTTCAAACTTTTGTACGTATTTTTGAATTGTACTTGTAGAGTAGAGGTGTGTCGGTCGTGAACGATTCGTTCAAAAAGAACGAATCAGTACACTGAATCGAATGAATTAAGTCTTTACTTTGAAGTGAATCGATTCATTGATTCACTCCACTCGGTTCCGAAGCGCGAACTGCGGAGTGCGGAGCCGTCGTACTTTGAAGTGAATCGATTCACTAATTCACTCGACTCGGTGTCCGCGCCCGGAGCCGCCGAGTATTTCTGTGAATCGATTCAGAAGTGGATCATTCAACTCGTCCGAGTTTCGAGTCTTTAGCGTTCGTAGTTCCTATTCCTACGTAAAATTGACGAGTAAATCGGATTCGAACGTGTAAAATCTGACAATGCGGTGTTTAGACATTTAGATTGTCTTCAAAGTAGATTCAAAATTTAATGTAAAATGGCAAATAAGTAAATCAGTAAATATAACACCCTTTTATTCGCGATGATTATTTAAATTAATTTATGTTTGGCAAATCATGCGTGAAACGTACATTTATGCCAGTTACGAAATACAACGGAAGCTGTACAAAAATAAATCATATCTTTTATAACAATAAAACTATGCAAGTAATTCTTTCACTAAAAACTTCTTCATTCTTTTCTACCCATTTCATACGATATAATTACCCATCTATCTGAAATAGTTTAAAAAATACCTCGATGCTGAAATTTAGGCTACGCGTTTCGCGTACGCTTAGTTTAATTAATTTATGTAGCATTTGTTAACAACAATTTTGACATAATTGTGGCAGCATCTGAATCTAGAAAGAATAAGCTTTCCAATGGTTTAAAAATCATTGAGATATATTTACAAATAAGCTTGTATATGCGATGTAAACATAAAATTATTCAATTTTACCTTCCATTGCTTCGGTTGGGTCTTTGTTAAGACTCGTTACTCTAAACAAAACGCGTGAATGAGTGAATCATTCAAGAACGAATGTTTGTGAACGAATCACTTGGAATGAATGATTCAAATGAATTGATTCACCAAAAAGAATCGAACTTCCCATCTCTATTGTAGAGGGCATGGGTCGTGCATTAAATTTATCTGCAAACAAATCTCTAACTCTTTGCAAACTAACGGCACTACAAAACGTTTTTACAATAAAAATTCTTTCTTCGTTGGAGTAACTACTCATTTTGACATTAATAACTTTGACAATAAATAGTAGAAAAGCATTGGTATAAGCACACTAAATAACTTTTTTCGCTCTCCGGCTAAAAACACTCAATTTTCATGCGTATAAATCGTCTGGAAAATGTTATTTTGAAGCCTCGGCCTGAAAGTAAAATTAGGATTTTTGATTGGTGGCGCTGAACCGAACTGACTCCGCCCTCTCATTGCTACGCCCATTGTCACGCCCAGAAAAATAAATTCCATAGAACAATAAATTCTCTAACGTCAAATATTTGAATAAAAAATGATTTTTTATAATTAACGTATTTTTATCGGTCGAAAAAATATTGCGTATCACACGCCTAGAAACTGCTTTGCAAGTACTCGTACTTGTGTGGCCTCGGTTGCACCTCGACCTACAAACGTACTCGCACTTGCAAAGTGACAGTTTCTAGCCTTGTGATACAAATAACTATTGTTTTAAATTTCGCCTACTTAATTTGAAAATCATATTAGAAAACTGTTAAATTTCAAATTAGTATTTTAAGACAAAACACAAAAAAAACTTTTGCGTTTATTTTGAGCATCATTTTATGCGCAATAATTTTATCTTTCTATTGATACCATTACCTTTCTGTACGTTGAATTGGCGAGCAGGAATCAGCAAAAATAAACAATACCATGTTAAATTCCTATGTTCGACTTTGAGAACGGACACGCGGTATATTTGATTGAATAAATCAGTCATAGGTTCCGAGTGTTCATTAACTTTATTATTTTGGTATAGATCTCATCTCGGCCAGGAGATTTTCCACTCTTCATGCATCGTATTGCAGCCATCACTTCTGATTTGGTAATGCTTGGTCCATCAGCTGTATCAATAATTGTCATTTCTTTCCTCTGTTCATCTGAGAAGACATCTTTGATATATTCTTCCCAGGTTTCCAATCTCATCTCGGGTTCCCAGATTGTCTTCCTATTTTGATCTGTTAAGAGTATTTTGTTGGTCCTTTTGTTAATACCTGCGGTTTGTTTTACCTTCTTGTGGATATTTATGGAGTCATGTTTCCTTTCCAACTCGTCTATCTCAGCACATTGTTCGTTTAACCATTTTGTTTTTGCTTCTTTGATCTTATTTTTGATTAGTTTGTTTAATTCTTTGTACTTCTTGTCATTACGCTTTTTTACCTATTGTCTAGTTGTCATTAAATCTAATATGTCGCCATTCATCCATTCTTTTTTCTTTGATCTGGTCTTCGTTGTTAGTTGTCGTTAGTTGTTGATGTTACAGTGCTTTTTATAGTCGCCCATTTTTCATTTATCGATTTTTCTGTATTTTTCTGTATATCTACTGCCTTAGTATTGATTTCCGTTTTAACTTTATCCTTAATCCCTTCATCTTTCAGTTTGTTTAGGTCTGGTTTGTTGTGTACTCTTCGTTCCTTTGGTTTTCTCTTTAATCTCAATTTCAATTTAGAAAGTAACAGAGTATGATCCTAGGAGATATCGTCTCCTGGGTATATTTTTGCTGATATTATGTACTTTCGGAATCTTGCATTGATCATTATGACATCTATTTGGTTTCTAATGATGTTATCTTCTTTGTCGTTTTGTGCTCGCCATGTGTACCTATACAGGCGTCTAGCGGGCAGTTTGAAGAAGGTGTTTATTATAGAAAATTGCTTTTCTTTACAAAATTGTACTAACCGGTTCCTTCTTTCGTTACGGGTAGGTACTACCTAGTTCATAGTTACCCACTATATTTTCATCATCGCCTTGGCCCACTTTCGCGTTAAAGTCATCTAAAATTAGTGTCATTTCTTGACTCTTGGTATTTTTTAGTGTGTTGTTGATGTCCTCGTAAAATTGTTCGACTTCATCATCATATTTCTCTGCTGTTTATGCATAGGCGACTATTATGTTTAAGTTAAATGGTGTTACATTTATTTTTATTGTTGCTATCCTGTTTGATATAGGAAGAAATCCTAATACGTTGTCTGCTAGCTTCTTTTGTATTATTATTGCTGCTTCATTTCGATGATGCGTGCTGTCATCGCCCGTATAGTATAAGCGGCAATTATCCAAATAACATACTCCAGAATCTACCCATCGGACTTCTGTGTAAGCAAGGATGTCAATGTGTAATCTATTCATTTCTTGGATTATGTTTGCGGTTTTTCCTGCTTAAAACATACTTTGTACATTCCAAATGGCGATCCTGTAGTGTCCGTGTCTTTAAATTATTTCCTGTTTCTTAGCTTTATTCAAAACCGTCCCCCACGGAGATCCGAATGGGGAACTAGAGACTAGAGGTGGGAATTTAAGATCCGATATCCGAGTCCGATCCGATCCGATCCGATCCGAAGTCGGATCGGATCGGAATCGGATAAGGTAACCTTCGGATTCGGATCGGAATCGGAAGGTAACCTTCGGATTCGGATCGGATCGGATAACGGTTTAGTGATCCGACAATGATCCGAGGTCTGGAAATGATCCGAGATCCGAAAATTTTCCGAGATCCGGCAATGATCCGATATTCGACAAAGATCCGAAATCCGAAAATTATCCGAGATCCGGCAATGATCCGATATTCGACAAAGATCCGAAATCCGAAAATTATCCGAGGTCTGTTAATGATTCGAGATCTGATACTTATCCGAGACTCAAAAATTATTTGGTATTTTAAAACAATTAGGTATCGATGACTAGAGGTTTGACCTACATCCAGCAATGGTTTAAAATTGCTTGGTATTCCACAATGTACACAGAATGAATTAATGTAGAAATTATGATAGAGATTAATAGATTTGTAGTTTCTACTGCAAACTGTGATATCAGATCCTTATAGCAATTGGACCCAACACAATGTCAATAGACCAAACGACTCGTCCCTTCGGGACTCTATGTTTCGCGAGACATTTTGTTTCGTCAATTTTCTAGGCAATCAAGATTTTGTTAAATTTCAAAATCCGCCGATAAAAATTCAAGGTCTTGTTATGTTACCGCCGAATATCAACTAATCCGTGATGATCCTAGATTTGACAAATATCGAAATATCTGAGATCGATCGGAAATCGGAACCAGCAAACCCGAGATTCGATAATTTCCTAAGATTACTGCTAACGAGAACATTACGTTGTAAAAGTGACTAAAATATGAGCAGAAAATACGTCATAAATATATTTTTTGTCTTTATCTAACAGCAACCAAGATGTGTATCTGTCTATGGGCTTACATTTTGCTAATCATGTTACTAGATCCTGAAAGTAGGTGTTTAGGTTTTTATTACCGTAAACTGAGGTGAATAACAACACTTTTCAACAAACTCACTTGCATAACTCTTTTCAGAGTGAACTTTATCCTAAACTAATTTAGCGAAAGGTCTGATCATACCTTCTAGATTACTACCACAAAAATTGAATTTTATAACTTTTTGCAAAAGCACTTTAAAAAAATAAAATGTTCTCTGTTGCGATTCACCTTCCATTCCGTGTGAATCGCAACAATGCATTTTTTAGGCGTGTATTGCGATTTATAACTCCTATGAGGTGAAACACAACAACGATAAAGTTTTAAAAAAATTTTGTTGAGTCGTAAAACCATTTATATGCGTCAAACTCAGAAAAATCGTTTTATAAGAAGCTTTTTTTAACTTTAAACTATTTATTTGCAATAAACTCAAAAGAAAATAATAATAAATTCTTAACATATGTATAGGTATAACAAATATTATTTTATAAAAAATATAATTTTCAATCAATTTGTCATTGCGATTCACCCAAGTTTTTGCAACCGTGAAATAAAAAATTCGTACCTTTGCCAAATATAATAGTAATTTGTAATACAAGCTAGGAGCTAGGAACTAGAAGAATTAACGAGAATTTTAGCAAAAGAGGCAAAGAAAATGGGATTAGAGATAAACTACGGAAAAACGAAAATTATGAGAATAGGAACCAAAAGAGAAGAAGTCAGAGAGTGGAAGATTGGGAATAAAATGGTAAAGTTTGAAGAGGTAGAAGAATTTGTATATCTGGGAGCCTTACTGACAAATAACTGCCGGGAAGAAAAAGAAATTGAGGCTAGGCTACTGAAAGCGAGCAGAAGTGTAGGGATAATAAATCACCTTCTGCGGTCCAAGCATCTAACAATAAACACAAAACTAAGACTATATAAAACCATAGTAAGACCTACGGCACTGTACGGGTGCGAAACTTGGACCCTAAACAACAAAGTACAAGAGAGGCTAAGGGCATGGGAAAGGAAAATACTGAGGAGAGTACTAGGAGGAATAAAAGAAGGGGATTTATACAGAAGAAGAATGAATCATGAAGTGTACCAATTATATAAGAGTCCAAAAATCGACGAGGTGGTCAAAGCACGACGACTGCAGTGGTTAGGGCATCTGGAACGAATGCCAGAAGACCGAATAGTGAAAAAAATTGCATGGAGGGAACCAGGATTAAAGAAGAAAAGGGGCAGACCGCGAAGAAGGTGGAGAGAGGCCGTTTTGCAGGATTTAAGTGAGAAGAAAGTAAGAAACTGGAAAAGCAAAGCTAAGGACAGGAAGGAATGGAAGAAGATAACCAAGCTATGGGCCTAAAAGGCCTGAAAACAGCTACATATATATAATACAAGCTTTCAACACATGTATTACACACTATTTTTTCTACAACCACAAAAAATTTAAATATTTCTGCAAAATCAAATCTGACATTCATCAAATGTCATTTATGACATTTTGATTTGCGTGCGGAAAGTAAACAAATTAGCGTGTGGAAAGTTTACTTTCCGCACGCAAATCAAAATTTGAGTGTGGAAAGTTTACTTTCCGCACGCAAATCCAGATTAATCCAGATTTGCGTGCGGAAAGTTTACTAATTTTCACTTGTTCGGCAAACACTCATTTTCAATACTCGTATCTATGGAGACGAAGTCTGAAAATCCCACTTTCCATGGTGGTTGTAGAAAAAATTATTTTGATAAAATCCAAAAATTACTTTACAGTAATGTTCAGAGCAGTCACTAATAACAACCAAAGTATTAAATTTTGGTTACAAGTGTGTTAGATTACCAAAGTTCGGATCGGGTCGGGTTGGATCAGGTCGGATCGAATCAGGTCGGATCGGATCGGATCGGATCAGGTCGGATCGGATCGGATCGGATTAGGTCGAATCGGATCGGATCGGATCAGGTCGGATCGGATCGGATCAGGTTGGATAGGATCGGATCATATCGGTTCGAGTCTCGGATCGGATCGGGTCGGACAAGATCGAATCGAACTCGGATCGGATCGGACTCGGATATTGACCGATACTTGTCGGATCGGATTCGGACAAAAATTTTTCAGAAATTCCCACCTCTACTAGAGACTCCGGAACATTTTGTCTTGAATTTTGCCATGATGTTTATTGCAGGGATATCCAGTTTGGATCTTTAATGCAGTGGTTTCCCGTTGTCTTCTGCATTCCCATGCCGTTGATTCATCCACCTTAGAGGCGATTTCTCACCTCAAGGACAAGAGAGTGCCCTGATCTGTATTTGTTTATCCACCCTCAAGGAAGCTGTTGTCAATATACAGGGGGTCACTTATACCTAAGGTGACCATACGTTCCGCTTTTGGCGGGTCAGTCAAGATTTTTAACAGTTTGTCCCGTGTTCCGCCGAGATTTAAACAAGTCTCGCTTTTTGGAAAGAATGTCCTTTTTGTCAATGTACAGCAAAAAATTAAAATATTTTCATAATTTATGCGATCCCAACCTTTAAAAAAAATTCACTCAAATGCGAAATATAATCCGGAAATATAATTTTGTTTACATTTTTAATATTGTTCATTAAATTTCTAAAGTTCATCATAATACCCCCCCCGGGGGGGGGGGGGGGAATCACTCGGTCTGCTTGTTGAATGATATGTAAAGCATCTGTTGTCCCTATTCCCGTTCTAAACTCCCAATTCGTTTTCTATTTTATTTTTCAGACGTTTTTTTAAAATGTTCTCACATATTTTCATTATTACCACGGTAGTAAATGGTCCTTCATTAACTAAGTACCCCTACCTTTCATCTTGGTTTCTGTTATTCCCAATACTTTAATTTTCGATTTGTTAAATTCATTTACCAATTCTTCTTCCTTTCGTTTTAGGTTTTTAATGTTTATGTATAAGATATCATTCTTCTTAGTTCTGTCTTAGTGTTATTGTTAATCGATATGTTTGATGTTATGTTGTTTATTGTATTCGTTATCATTTTCTTTGCCGACTTTGTCAGAGAGCGTCCGTTTAAGTATACGCTTAGTTTTGTGGAGCCTGGTCAACTACTCTTAACGGCCTTCTGCTTCTGACCATTCGTATTTTACTATTTATTTCTATTTTTTCCACTTCAGTTTTCTTGCATTTTTAATTTCCTTCCCTGGCTACCTTTCTGATTGCTGCCTGTATCTAATAATAAGTTTTTGCAGAAAAATTTATTTATTAACCCAGAGTGCCCAGAGCCCCGCAAAATGAAGGCCAGAGTGCCCCAACACGCGAGACAAATTATTTTAGAACTTCGACTGTTTTCGTTGATGTATTAAAATGACCTAAATTTGGAAAAACTGATTTTTCGAGAATAACTCTATTTTTGAAATGATGGGACACTAGGATTTTAAAAACTAACGTTCATCAAGGATTTAATTATGTAAACGTGACACGAATCTGAAGATTTACTTTGGAGTAACGCTAGATACTGGGTTTCAAAACAATTGAAACGAATGAAATGCACAAAACAAGTGGCATACTTGCTACAGTTGCAGTTCAAAAACAATTTGTTATGAGTGTCGGGGCACCCTGACTTTAATTTTACGTAGGTCATAGCATATACATTAGGCCGGGCCGAAAAAGGCAAAAAAAATATTTTTGGAAATCGCGGTTGGCATAGTAAAAAAAAGTTGTAAGAAGGGTAGACAACTAAGCTGATTTTTTTTCAAAATTAAAAAAAAATTTTAGCTGCGCCCCAGGTTAGCTAACAAATTTTTTTTTTAATGTCACATTTTGGATCTGGCATAGCAGAAAACTGGTGGGTATCTGCTCACTTATTACAAAAAAATATTTGGTTAATATATTTTACTGTTTAGCCGCGCCCCAGGGCAATTAAGGTTCAAATATGCAGCTCTTCGCTTGAAAAAATTGTGATTTATTTAAATCGCGCACCAAACATATATTTCTTATCATCGTTTAGTCAACCCACAACTCACTACGGGGAGGTGGCTGCATGTCGAGTTGCACCCCCCTGCCCCCCTTAGTTGTTATCAATTGTTGGATGTCTTCCCTTTTTTATCATTGTTGTACTATTTTTTATTTTCAAACGAATGTAAATTTTGTCTTACCTCTACTCTAATTCTTATAAAACCGTCTCTTGAAGAGTGACCACAAACTTTGCTGGACGCTTCTGTTATAATCTTTACACATCGTTCAACAGCTTGGGTGTTACATGGTAATTTTCTAATATTAATAAAGGATTTATTTTCAATAGCTGACAACATATGTTCACTTTTGATGATATTTATTGTTAGTGGGGCTCGGCTCTGTGAGATAGCATTCGCCCCAATCTATTAATTCGGTATAATCTTTTGCATTCCAATTTATAACGGGTATTTTAAATATTCGTAGTTTTGCTGGTGGTTGATTTCTAGCCTTTAATATGCGTCTTAAGCCAAGTCCCCTAATATGATTTCTCTCATCGGCAATCATAGCTACCAAAATATTTTCCGGGTGGGCAAAATATGCGTTAGTTGTAATTACTTTATCAATAATTGTTCTTGCTTCTTTAGAAAGGTCTCTTGACTCACTATTGGTTTTCCATAAATGTACGCTAGCCATGTTCAATTGAAGATTGCGTTTTTGGACGCATATTAAAGGCTAGAAATCAATCACCAGCAAAACTACGAATATTTAAAATACCCCATATAAATTGGAATGCCAAAGATTATACCGAATTATTAGATTGGAGCGAATGCTATATCGCAGAGCCCTCACTAACAATGAATATCAAAAGTGAACATTTGTTGTCAGCTATTGAAAATAAATCCTTTATTAATATTAGAAAATTACCATGTCACACCCAAGCTGTTGAACGATGTGTAAAGATTATAACAGAAGCGCCCAGCAAAGTTTGTGGTCACTCTTCAAGAGACGGTTTTATAAGAATTAGAGTAGAGGTAAGACAAAATTTACATTCGTTTGAAAATAAAAAATAGTACAACAATGATAAAAAAGGGAAGACATCCAACAATTGATAACAACTAAGGGGGGCAGGGGGGTGCAACTCGACATGCAGCCACCTCCCCGTAGTGAGTTGTGGGTTGACTAAATGATAAGAAATATATTTTTGGTGCGTGATTTAAATAAATCATCATTTTTTCAAGCGAAGAGCTGCATATTTGGATGTTAATTGCCCTGGGGCGCGGCTAAACATTAAAATATATTAACCAAATTTTTTTTTTGTAACAAATGTGCAGATACCCATCAATTTTCTGCTATGTCAGATCCAAAATGTGACATTGAAAAAAAATTTTGAACTCCCCCTGGGACGCGGCTAAATTTTTTTTTTAATTTTGAAAAAAATCAGCTTAGTTGTCTACCCATCTTACAACTTTTTTTTACTATGCCAATCGAGATTTCCAAAAATAATTTTTTCGGTCCGGCCTAATATACATTCTGCAAAAATGTACTTTGTTCTCAAAATGTTTCAAACTTGATACGTAAAATTAAATGTAAATTCTAAAAATGTATAAATAGTTGAGCAGGTTAGTTATGTGTTATGTTCTATGTCAAATACAGCAGTTTTAAAAGTGTATTACATATAACAAATGTCATTTTGATATCTAAAAATATAATTTACAAAAATAGAGGTGCCCTAGGTTTCACTGGTACAAGATATGTTTAAATATATTTGAAAATATTGAAAAAGTCAGGCGTTTTAGTGTCATAAACGCTTTTATGTACGCGAAACACTTCGAAATTTCCTTTGCCATCCATGAAATACGCGAATTTATGCCTGTTATTTAGCAATTTTACGTATGAAATACTTATGTGAATGCTTCGTAATTTGAATTCCTTTAATAAGTTCGTGTATTTGTCGCTTTTCTCCTTTCAGCACCACGGTTACATACTTTATGCTTTGTACTTCAAATAATTCACTGAAGTGTTTTCCTTTTACTGTAAGCCAAGTAAATTTGAATCTCATACTCGAATTACCAAAAATTAACGAGTGAAAAAATGATAGGCATATAAATATAGGCTTTGACGTTATTTATTTAATTAGTCATGAATTTTAATGCGTTAATATAGACGTTAAATCTTCATAACTCTACTGTTTGGGTATCTGAGGTCACTAACACCCGTTACATGTTAAAACAATCTAATGGGTCCTTTGTGACTTCAGCACGCTCACACTTTTTTGCTTATTCGACTCGTTCGTGCGATCCGGCCTAATTTCGGACGAAGCCCTTTCGTTTTCTGAGGTCTAGATAAACGAGCTTTAGACAATTCCCTTTTTATTTTATGAATTTCTCTTTTGTAGAAAGAGTTAGGAAGGAGAATCTAATGGTTTTATCTACGTCTGCAGGATAACAAAGGTTTAAACATTATAACAAATTAAGGAAATTTAAACGATAGAACAAAGATCTTTTCTTGAAAATCTTGAAAGGGAAGTTATAGTGGGTAAGAAGGTTCAAATCCCTATGATGCAAATTTCCCATGGTTTAAATCCTGTTCATAAGAAATAAGATAATCACATAGCATCTGTAATTGGTCTTTGAATCATAATGAAACAGTAAATCACATATATGGGCAACCGCCGGCCCGCGGGTCGGATCCTACCCTCTATTTCCGTTGATCCGACCCTCATTCATCTTAGCGAAGTTAGTCGGAATCGTGGTGGGAGAAAACATGGTGTTGGTTGCCCATATGCCCATGCCTGCTGTAAATTGTCACAATTGTTCTTTTTAATTGATTCTAAGTATTTGCGAGTTAATAACTGGCCATTGGCCTAGGCTGTGGCCATAAAAGGAAGAAGAAAAGATTCTTATCCCAAATAAACAATTGATAAAATTCATTGCGTTGCATCTTGCATATTTTAATGTTGGTGCTTAGATTGAGCTCTAAACTTTAAACTAAACTACAAACGGCGCCCAAGATAGGCACTGCCTAGAAAGATCCAATGCATCTACAATCTACATATTATATTTGTCGACATGCTTGTCCAACCTTAAATTTTTAATTTACAGTATATACGTTGATAAAATAAACCACAGATAGTAGACAGGTGAACAACGTATTTCAACTTGATTTTTGGTTTTCAGGTTAAAAACCTAAGGAGAGTTTTATGGGAGAATAACGTTTACGTACAAAATAATATCTAGCTAATTTTTGTTAAATATGCTGCATTAGGGATTATTCTAAAACTAGTAAACTGCCTAAGTTGGAACAAGGGCATTTTAAAATTAAAATTAATATCATATTATCTACAAAGAACCAAGAACCTTTTACATATTTTAATATATCTCCGAGTTGAATCAAATTCTATCTGATTACTCACATTTCTCACGTTTGTGTAAGGAAATAAAACTAAAAAGTAGGCAGTGCTTTGTAACTTATATACGCGCGACGGAAAACCACATTAAAACCGAACCAAGAAAGTTCTGGTCATATGTTAAAGCAAATCAATCCATTCAAGGTATTCCATCGATAATGCAGTACAATGATGATCAAGCATCTGACCCGCAAACAATATGTGATTTCTTCAGCGACTACTTTGCATCTGTATTTGAACCAGTGAACAGAAATTTAATTTATCACACGTTAACCGAATTAGGTATTGAAATACGTACTGGTAATCTACAGACCTTGCAACTTAGTCAAAATGACGTCCTAGAGACTTTAAAAAACTTAAATATTAACAAATCATGTGGTCCAGACCGAGTAAGCCCTCTGTTCGTGAAAAGATGTGCGCATCAATCTTTGCAAACTAGCAGATTTCCAAAAGTATGGAAACTGGCTTATGTTAACTCCGATACATAAATCAGGTAGCAAATCTGAAGTCAGTCATTATAGACCAATTTCAAAATTATCAATATTTGGGAAATGTTTTGAGTCATTAATTAACAAATACCTGTTGCAAAATGTATCACACATACTATAAACGCACCAACATGGCTTTGTTCCAGGCAGATCTACGGTAACCAATCTGCTATGTTTCTGTAATTACCTATTCAACAGCTTTAACGATCGAACTCAAGTCGACGCAGTGTATACGGACTTCTCGAAGGCGTTCGACAAAGTCAATCATACAATACTTCTGCGAAAATTATCTTACTGTGGCATTAGGGATCCTCTACTTGCATGGTTCGCATCCTATCTTACTGTTAGGACACAGTACGTGGTTATCAATGGGCATATGTCTATCAAAAAGGCACATCCGTAGTTCCCCAAGGTTCACATCTTGGGCCGACCCTTTTTTAAATATATATTAACGACTTATCCAGACATCTAACATGCAACCACTTGTTTTACGCTGATGATTTGAAAATATACCAGAGCATTACATCCACATTAGACGTCGAGCGCCTTCAGAGGGATCTTAACACTGAGCAGATGGTGCCAAGTCAATAAAGTCTTCTTAAACATTAATAAATGCATGTATATTCAATTTTCTAAAAACAAAATTTTAATTCCTGCTCGTTACGAAATAAATAATGTTACTCTAAAAAAAGTTAATTCCGTAAAAGATTTGGGAGTCACATTTGATTGCAGCTTGAGCATTATCCCTCATATCGATCAAATAGTCGCTAAGGCCTACAAAATGATGGGTTTCGTCCTACGAATAACAAAAGATTTTTCGGATATTGAAACTCTAAAGCTGCTATATTATACACACTTTAGATCCACTCTCGAATATGCTGCCGTAATTTGGTTTCCGTTTTACGAAATTCATGTTAAAAGAATCGAGGCAATTCAACAAAGAGCTACAAAAGTCTTCTGCCACCGTGCTAATATAGTTTTTTACTCATACAATGATCGCTTGCATCTTCTTGAAATGTCGAGCCTAGAAACCCGTAGAACATTTTTAGATTTAACTTGTCTTTTCAATATTATCTACAAATATGATTGTAATGATCTCGTTAGTTTGCTTCTTTTTAATGTACCTTCGCGGAACTTGCGTAGTTCGACAGTATTCAGACTACCAAACTTTCAAACAAATTTATGTTATCATTCTGCATTTATAAGAATGATGAGAAAGTTCAATTTGCTGCTAAATGATGTGGACCTCTTTTCAGAATCAGTATCTGTTTTCAAACGTGCGTGTCTGTCTAACCCAGGCCCGTAGCCAGGGGGGGGCCAGAGTGGGCATTGCCCACTCTGGAAGAAAAAGTTGCCCACTCTAGAGAAAATCCTAGTGAGTTGATGAAGCGGAATAACCGCACCAAAACATAGACTCCATACAGATTACACACGCCCATTACCTAAGTGCACCGGTACACTTAGTCTGGCGTATTTACTCGGCTTTCTCTGCTACATGTGTGTACATCTGGTGTAGTTGGTCTAGTTTGGTTGCAAACCAGGACTTAATGGACCACTTTTAATAGCTTCGACTAACTACGCCATATTTCATTGGCGGCTCGTAAACCTCTGCAATGTGAGTTGCATAACCACAAGCTAAAATTTTGAAATCCTCTTGTCAAGGTGGTTGTATATAGAAATCTAAGCTAAGTATATGTTAATCTAGTGCTGCAGGCGCTAGCATTACTGTGTGTTGTTTTTAGGTTGGAAACACTAAAATAAGTAGCATTTAAAATCTCTAATTTGGTAAACTGAAAATTTGAAACAGTGGATATGTTTGTGAGTCGTAAAATTAATTTAGTGGTTTTCCATTAATTATCGATGTGCTCTATATTTCTAATATCAAAATGACTTGATTGTAACATTAAAAAATATTGAATGTATCAGAAAACCATAAAATTATTTCTATTACAGCTTCAAACGACTAGAACAAAAATAGTACCTAACAAAGCCAAAACATATATACCGTACAGATTACACACGCCCGTGTTCTAAGTGCAAGTGCGGCGTATTTATTCGGCTTCTGCTGCATGTGTATACTGAGAACTGTTCATTAAACCTTTGCAATATGGGTTGCATAACCCTAAGCTAAAAATCTGAAATTCTTCTTGTCGACATGGTTGCATACATAATATAGAAATCTCTTGGAAAATATATTTTTAAAATAACAAAAATAGCGTTAATTTGCTTTAAATAAGGCTACTCAATTGATAGCGCAAATCTGCCGTTGACAGTTTTAAGCAACTACTTACTTGTTTGTTGTTGTTTTCAAAGGTAAAATCTTAAATACCGCTAGTTACCGTTTTTAATGATAACTCAAAAACTGCTCGGTCAAATATGCGATTAGTATATACGAGTATATTTGAAATAAAATAATGAGGTATCTAAATACTAAAAAATATATAGGGTTTCCATTTAAAAAAAGACATAATTTTTATATTACCCTGTATATCACATGAATTTTCGATAACTCTTAGTATATTTAAAATTATTTTTTTAACGAACTCATTTCCTTAAAAATAAAAAACTAGAAAAGGGTTAACATATACCTGCTCCCATGTATAACTAGAGCCCTTTTTCCAAATTTCAAAAGTGCACCACCTAAACTCCTATTTTAAATATAGATTTAGCAATATTAAAAATATCTTCAATATACAGGGTGTGTCTAATTCGTCGTACAAAAAGCGCATTACAACATTCTACGTCTAAAACGAAAACCTAAAAACAATTGTTTTATACGTTTTGTACTTTTCTGGTAAAAGTCAATCAAAAGTGAGACTTAACACTTGTTATAATTACATTCTTAACGATAACATATCAAAAATTTACAGAAAGAACACTTGTCTGAGTAGTGTAATCAACTTAAGTACGAATCGTTTTAATATCAATTAACTAATTGTTTTTTGTTATTGTATTTCTTTTTCGATTTTCAAAAGAAAAACGTGTGACAACAACGTCGCCTGCTAAACCCAAAAGTTAAATTGATAGTATTATTTTATCTAGCATGTGCATTCAAATACCATTGCAATGCATCTGTAATGTTGCAAATTTTACGAATCTTAATTGCTTATTATTGTGAAAAATAATCCCTAAAATGCAAAATGGTTCTTAGGTTTGGGTTTTAGTTTTGGGTGTACAATAGGTACCGTCAGGGTGCGAATCATCCAACTTTTACAGGGGGGGGGATACTATTCCACAATTTTTTTATACATATTTTAATGTTGCACATTTACACAGACGGAGAAATATTCATCCCCGGCAGGGGGGGAAAGTATAAGCACAGCCAGGGAAATCCCTGGCATCCCCGGCGGTGATTCGCACCCTGGGTACCGTATTGCACTTTTTGTACGACCGAATAGATACACCATGTATAAGTTTCTTGTGCATGTATATCAAGTCTAAGACTGATAGCACTAATAGTTTTTTCAGAAAACAGTAAAAATAAACCGCATGAAAACGCCTTTTTCTTAATTATACAGGGTGGTCCATAAGTAATGGTTCACAGACCAACAGTAGATTCCTGAGGCCAAAATATTACGATTTACCTAAAATTACCTTAGTCTAAAAGTTAATATTTGGGGAGATACAGGGTGTCAAAGTCGAAATTCTTATTTTAATATTCATCTGTCATTTCTAAGGTTTTCGTAATATTCATATGAAAATTGGTGAATCTACCTTTTTTGGGACCGAAAATAATAATCCGTTCTCAACTTTAATGCAGCTCTTAAAATAGCGTTATTTTTGCTACACCTAATACCTTAAAAATACTTCAACTTTTTTGTACTTGCCTCGTCTTTTGTATACAAAAAAGGCATACTGTTTCAATGTCTCTGAAGTTAATCGTTTCCAAGATATTTGCGATTGAAGTAAGTGATGCGACATTTTATTCGTTAAAAAGAGCATTACTTGCGGTACACATAAAAATTAGAAATTTTTTAATGACAAATATCCTACTGATTCACTATTGCTCTGTGTCCTATTACTTGTTTTTGACAGGAATATGTCAATTTATTGTTTTAAATGTAATCCTACTGCGTTACAGACTGCTTAAGAAGTGAATAAGGCGCTGCATCGCTTACTTCAATAGCAAATATCTTGGAAACGGTTAACTTTAGAGATATTGAAAGAGTATATCTTTTTTGTATAAAAAAGATCAGGCAACTGCGTTTTTCAATTAGATCTACCCTAACTTAAGTACAAAAAAGTTGAAGTATTTTTAAAGTATTAGGTGTAGCAAAAATAATGTTATTTTGAGGGCTACATTAAAATTAAGAACGGATTATTATTTCCCGTCCTAAAAAAGGTAGTTTCACCAATTTTCATATCAATATCCCGAAAACTTCTGAAATTGCAGAAGAAAATTAAAATTAAAATTTCGACTTTGACACCCCGTATCTCCCTAAACATTAACTTTTGGAACAAGGTAATTTGAGGTAAATCGTAATATTTTGGCCGCAGGAATCTACTATTCACTTTTGGGGGCAATCTTCGAATTTTAGTAACCTGTTTTGGTAACGTTTGACAGGCCACGGGCCATTTAAATTATGTTTGTGATAAAAACTACACTGTAAAAACGTAAAGTAAGCCGTTTATTAATACTATTATTTCTCGGAATTAAGCCCTCGACAAGCGAGGTATGTTTTGCCTGTTTATTGAATTAGAATTTGAACGTCTCGCAATTCTATTTTTAACACGGCGTAACAATAATTCTTACACGGTGGTTTTTAATTTGCACTTACGAAAGATGACATTTTTGCTTTATATAATTCTTGAAACGGTGTTAAGGGCAACATAAAAAATATTACTAGAGTTATATGTATTTGTTTATAAAATATAAATTTTACTTCTTCATAACTAGGAAACGTTTTAACAAAAAAAATATGCAAAACTACAATTCAACTAAAATACAGTGTTTGTAAGGTTGTATGATTTTATAATTATTGCTTGATTACTGCATAAAAATACCTATAAATAATGTCTAAACTATTTCCCGATATTTCCATAAATAATGGAGTTATAAGACTTAATCGGATTGAAGTAATTTTTAATTTTCCATCATAACTGGAAAACAAAAGACGATAGCCAATTTTGGTTTTCACCATTAAGTTTTTCTCGAAAAAAGACATCGAGAATGGGGGTCCATTTTTCCATATCCCTTATAGTTATCGAGATTCCCTATGAAAACATCCTTTTCCATTCGTTACAACGGATTATATATTTTATTATGGCATTTGTTAATAACTTTTCGGTTTGTTGTCTATAACAGGTGAACAAATTTCCAATCTGGGCATTCAAATATTAGTATTTTGTACTAGGCCCAATTTTGTAGTACTCGAAAATTATCGATAGTTAACCATTGATGGTTACCGATAGTTCGCAGTTAAACTATCGATTATTATTGATAGTGACGATAGTATAGTACATAGTTTACAAAATTGTATACAAATTTTTAAATGCCAGATTTTAGAGTTGAAATTCTGTATCTTTAGAACAAAAGGTTAAGAGTGCCTATGTTTAACAGTTTAACTAACTTTAAAATAGTATGGTTTACAGTTTTCAGTGGCCAAATATAGAAAATTTTCGATTACCAAGCAACCACAATATCACATTTAACGAATAATTTGACGATTGACGACTATCGTTAAAGGTCAAATCATAAATATCGATTTTGTTCGATAGTCAAAACTATGGATAATATCGATAGTGCTATCGATAAATTTCCTGCAGTCTGCACTACTAATTTTGTTATCGTCTATTAGGACGTCTACGGTCTTCTACATGATATATGATGGTATTATTTCCTATTACATTTAATATCAATACATAAATATAATTTTAAATATAAAAAATACGTTCGGCAAAATTTTAGTTGGGTAATGCCAATGATCATAGTAATCGACGGGTGTTGAAATCTTGACATTCGTAAGCCAAGATTTCGCCCGATGGAATTATAACGAATTTCAGTAAGAGCCTAGAACGACACTCCGTTTCATGAAATGGACAAACATTTTGTGCTGATAGTGAAAACAACAGATATTGAGATATTACACTAAGCGGATGCGTTTTATGAAGTGGACATCCTTTTCATGGAATGAACGATTTCACCAAGTGGGCACGACATACAATGTGATTTTTTAAAAACTCAATTGCAGCAGGCCGTATTCTGACTTAATACAGACAGTTCTAAGGTTATTAAGAAAGAATAAGGCCTGCTGCAATTGAGTTTTTTAAAAATCACATTGTATGTACTATTTCGTATGGCGTAAACATAAATCATTATGTAAAAAAAGATGGCTGAAACTAGCAAAAATAAACCTTATGTTACTTATATACTAATCCCAATGAAATTCGAGGAAGAGTCTGAAGTTCTATTCGAGTTTAAAATTTTTGATTTTTGTGACATCGCACCTAGCACATTAAAATGCGGGACATTTTTCGGAACATCTCTAATACGGGTCAACCCATACGAAAACGGGACAGTCCCGCCTAATCCGGAATGAATGCTCACATTAACTGCTACTACAACATAACGAAAAATAATATTCTTTAAAAATCATCGAAACTTCATATTTGAACTTACTTTCTAATATAATCAAACTACTTTTACTTAGATATTGTAAAATTTTGAAAATAATGAATAATGATCGTGAACTCTCATCACCAATTTAAATTATTCGGCAATGCATACTGCAGTTGTTTTAACTCAAATTTGCTTTTTAAAAGGTTGGGCAAACTTTTAAGTACCTAATAGAAGTTTCCCATTTGTTGCATACTTTATTGGAAACACTATAAGTAATAAGATTATTACTGACAAGACAATAGTCTTGTTTAATGGCCGGCCCTCCCCAGTTCAGAAAAAACTTGGTAAATCTAACTACCGGCGAATAATTTAAACCTTTTGAAATATAATAAAGGCTTTCACCGTTTCACCACAAACATTAAATGTATTTTAAATCTGAACACGTTATGGAATTTCATTTTTAACTTTGCCTAACCCTGCTAAAGTAGTAACCATTTGACGTAGGTTTTCAAATAGGTAAAATCTTATAATTTAACACGAAAACGAGCACATTTTCGGTTATATTAAATTGGATATTCAGTTATAATACGTGTTTGTAAGTACAAATGCGTTATTACAGCACCCATTATTACTCTATAAATAGCCTTCAGCACCACTCTACAACAAACCATGGATGTATTTAAATTTCCAGTTACTGTTACAAAAAATATTAAAAATAGTTTTATTGAAATAATGCCAATCTTAAATCAGCAGTAAATAGTTACTTAAAACAATGAACCTATTTCATACTAATTAAACTGCGTTCTTTTAAAATAAAGCTGTAAGATCGAAAAAATCGTCGAGAGAGCAACAACGAAAGTTCAAAAAATGATAAACTTATGCACATGCAATATTATGCATGTAGAAAAATTAAGTGTGACGTAATATTTTGAACCGTTGTAAAATCATTATGAGATGGAGATTTCATTGTATTCGAAGAGCTTATCGCTTCTTAACAATAATATTGCAAGACCCCGATCTACACTGTTAGAAAAAATGAAAAGAATATTTTGACATCACGCTGCGTTTTTGATAAATGGTAGTTTCGAATTTTCCATACTTCTCTTTTCTTATTTAACGATAATAAAAAAATCAAAAACATAGAATAGTTAAAGGTTTAATAAAGGATAAAGGTACCTACAGAGGCCGATCTAAATATCGTTAAGCAACTATTTAAAATGGTTAGTGTTGCCATTGGATAATCTTTCTTAATAATTGTTGTAACTTTATAACCATAAAGTTATGGAATCGGTGGTTAGAAGACAATTTCTGACGCTGAAGTATTCAGATTGTTAAAAAATATCCATTATCAATACTATAGGGTATAAACTTAAGAGTTGCGCAATTTTGTGTTTAGGTTACTTCCTATGTAAACATAAAATTGAAATGAAAACATACGATAGTATAATTGAATGCTTTTAAGTTTTATTTACCCTGGAGCGTTGGTCTTTGCATTATATAGGTAAAATAAAAGCAGTGGACTTTTTTAAAGAAGTGGGTCAATTGATAATTTCGCACAGACTTTCTAAGATTTTTCATGACTTATGCCCAGTTGGTTATTGTTTTTAAAGGATGTGTTAAAGCGAGAGTATGCAGAAACTGTCCCGAGACATCAGAAGATATAAATCTAAATATTAGACAAGTTGTAGAGGAGATCCCAATTGCTTGTGCAATTCAAAAAAATTTAGTACGTACGCAAATAGGTATGCATTACTTGAAGTAGAGGCCATTCAAGTGGTATTATTTTTAAGATTTAGTTCTAGTTTGTAATACCTAAAAAATTCATAAGTTTATTAATTAATTTCGTCTTTACCAGAACCTTATAAGTACATATTTAATTCGTTTATTATTGCAGCCACTTAAAATAGCCCAACTCTTAAGTTCACACCCTATATATTAAGTTAATTAATTTAAAATATTTCAAACAGACGGGAAAATATGAATTTTATCAAAGTACTAATGAAATTTTACGACATATTTTATTTGATTCGAACCGTTCATCCTTATTTGTAATAATTTATTTTTTTATAAAAACGGAATGTCTCGTTCTAATTATAATACAACTAAATACATGTTTCGTTTAAAACATTTGGATATGTAGACTTTGTACCATTTCCCGCTATGTCGTGATATGTCCTTTTGCTTTATGATCCTAAACAGGCCTTGCATTGTAGCAAATTGGAATTTTATCTTTCCACTAATTTTTAGAGTTGTATTTGTCACGTACGACAAACTTTAAAAAAGATACATTTTATTAACAATGGAAAACTTTTCTTTTAGAATTAATAATAAATAAGTAATTATTCCTCTCTTTATTTGTAAATTTTAATTCTTCAAATCAACTCTTAAAAATTGTCTCGGTTTAAATAAAACGGTTTAAATAAAATGCGTCATTTAATTTAAAGGGTAATAAGATTGTAAGAAGTAAGATAAATCGTAAAAAAAAGCTATGACTTGACTAAGGATAATAATTTTAAAGTCAGTGCAACAGTTAACTGGTTTGTGCACTTACAGGTAGTTAGTTCAAGAAAATGAAAAAAGTGTTTCTATATAAAATATGTATCGCTAAAACTTATTTATCGCTGGACTATTTAGAAATCCTAAAATACATTTTAAAAAAATTTTATAAGTCTGAATATCGACTGCAGAGCCTATAAACTTAATAATACATATTTTTCAAATTTTATTCTAATTTTAGTTACTTATGAAATCGTTACTGAAAACTTTCAATTTGCTACACTTTAATTGCAAGTTTTGAATAAATGGTGCATTGTTATTTTTTTAGAGCAATCAATTCCAGACACTGGAACTGGTTTATGTGTAGGCGTTTAAAATGCTGTCAACTTTTTATTATTTGGGTTTGCAGCACGTTATCTCAACCTCTCAGCCTTGAGATAAGCATGGAAATGTTGTAGTATCGAATATCACTAATAATAGAAAGAAACGCGTTCGTAGATTTTGATTTTACGCGGGATATTAGTCTTGTATATCCCCACAATATTTATCGACTTGATCAAATCTGATTTTCCCAGTTTTTAGACAGCATTGTTATCTTTAAATTTTGATTAATATGTTAATCAGACATTTATCATCTATTTTGTGATCTAACTATATTATGACGATATAATTTTAAATTAAATCACCGTAATTAAGACATTATCTATTTTGTATTGCATCTTATGTAAAGTATAAAATAAAAAAAAATTAAACTTTGAATAATACTCCCATTGTGAAAAGCGTTTTTAGATGTAATAAATAGTGAAAATAATAAATATACATTACATGGCAATTTATTACAATCTACGCAGATATATAATATATTCCAAAAATGTGGGGACAAAAAAACTTAAAGCATATTATAAAACAAAACTTTAACTTTTATTTTTATGTTACGATCTGGAAAAGTAACGTTGGTAAGGTACCTACCTATGAACTGCCAACAACATAAAAACCGGGGTAACTTTTAAATCCAGTAGCCATCACTTTTCATTATTTTATTAAGGGCCTATATTTCCATCTCCTAATAAACTTCCTAATAAGCTATTTGGCAAACATTAATAGGGTATTTTGCTAATTTTTGGAAATGATGTGTACGCGTTCCTTTCTAACCTAATTTGACTAAATCATGATTTAAAAAAAACTGTATGTCAATTTACACAGAATTTCTATTTGTAATTTTGTATATTTTGAATTGCTGCTCAAATACATAAGTGTGACACCACGGGATCCTACAACAGCAAGCATAACAAATGGCAAAAATAACAATAATGAATAATAAACAGTACAAATAATAACAACTACAAAACGATTTTGAACGAACGACAGATAGCAGTACCCCGTAGGGTACCAGTAGGACCCCGTGGCATCATGTCATCATCCACCCTCGGTAATGCTCGTACCCCATCGCAGTCCTTAGTAACGTTTAAATTAATTATTAACCTGCATTTAAACATTTTAACATTTAAAAATGTCCGGAGGCATTTCCATTAATGTCTCCTTTTGAAACATGTATTCTTTAGGCATAACTAAAATATCGTCCTGTATCCTATTGTAGTAACAAAGGTGCCAATGGAAAATAACTTGAAGATAAATGCATAAATGTATTAGAAGATAGAAAAACTGGCTCTAAAAAATGTGTATGTGTGGCTCTCAATATAAATTTAAAAAAATATTGACAGATTTACACAGCTACAAGAAAATATTATCCTATAGTCTGTTTTTAATTCGGAGGAGCAGTTTCAAATTTTTGCCCCAAAAAGTAGATTCATGATTGGCTATTTGTAAGCCACAATTACAAACACCAATAATATAGCATCCAAACCTAACCTTTATGATTGCATTAGATAACAGACAGATATTGAATTTTGACGTCGTCATTTCGCTTTCAGTCGCTCTTTATTAATGAATATTAGATATTGTGAGTTTTATACAAAATGGCCTTTGTTCATGCTTTTCAAATTTTCTTCTCCATATTTGTCAATAATGTTGTGAAGTGTAAATGTGTCTTTGCATTTTGCTCCTCCGAATTACATAATAAACTGTAGTGTCTTATGATATATTGAAAATCAGTACACTCACATAAGTACATTTATTTATTTATTACAACTATAAAAATCTCTGTAACGAAACATTTTAAAAAGCGGTAAAATGAGAAAAGGATGCATTAAAAAAGTGAAGTCGAAGTTTACTTACAATCACGTGAGAAAATTAGTATATTCTAGCACACCAACGACTTATTCTAACACTCAAATGACGTCATTTGGGTGCTAGAATGGAGTTATTCTAAACGCAAAATAGAAAAAAGACTTTCTGCAGTGATTATATCGAGTGATCAAATGAATTTCACATCGAGTAGGCTACTTATTTTTTTGGTATGTCTTAGCTTCATCCGAAATATTTTGTTTTATGAACTGTCAAATTCAAATTATAGTGTGCTGCACTGTTGCAGCACTCTAAGATATAGGTACTTTTCATTTACAGCGCCTTTCCTAATCTGAAATTTATTTGATCCCCGATAAAACGCTACAGAAACTTTGTTGTAAAGTTCTCTAAAGATGGTGATAATAATTTTTAGTCATTAAAAATACATCCACGGATAAAAGAAATTTTCAAATTAAGATTTATCGAGAACTCCTAATGCACTATTTAATAATTTCAAATCAAATATAATTTAAAAATAAACTTACTGGTTTAGGATGCGTCCAGGCGCGACCAAAAACAAGTTAAACCCATGGTCATGGTAAGATTAATTTTTGTGTGGTCTACTTTCGATGTAAAAGTCAAGTTTATTATGAAGCTAGTTTGCTAGTTGAATAAAGTTATGTTATAGGAATCCATCCAAAAAAACGTTTTGTTTTAATTCTAGTTCCATCGACGTAGTCCTACAGCAAACAGGTACTTTTACACCAACTTCAAATGCAGTTTTAGAAAATCACCCCACAACTGAAACCCTTTCACAAATAAGAATTGCAAATATTACTATACCGGATGTTTGTTCTCAAACTCGGGCATAGGAATTTAACATGGTATACCGGGTGTAACAAGATAATGGTACACCCTCCTTTTCTCCTTTAATTTTCAAGATAAAAGATAGACATTTGGAATATCTTATATACTTAATAAGTGTCACTTTTTGGCATATTAAACGATTTTTTTCCAGTTCCGGTTTCACCGGAAGTGACACTAACTTTCGATTTTCAAATGGAACACCGCATATATTAATGCATTTTTGAATTCTGCATAATTTTCTGAATCCAATGATACCATATAAGTGACATTTCAGTCTTCAATATTTATTTTAATTTAATTTTTAGTTTTATATTTAAGTGTGCCATGATTGTTCCGATTTATTCTAATTGAGCCGTGTAAATACATACTAGAAAAATCGAAATCCCGCCAAAAATAGTAAATTATATAATTGATGAGCAAATAAAGTTCATCCAAATGGTTTTTGGGATAAAACAAATCTTTTCAAATGCAACCATATTGGTACCGTGGTACTATTTATTGCTAGTATTACTAAGGAATTTATTCATGTGCCTTATTAAAATCTGCGATAAATACAATCAAAATTACAGCTAAGAGGAAATAAGAAAATACAATTTTGTTCCAATTATAAGGTAAGAAGTAAATAAGATGGCTGTGAAAACAATAAAAACACTGGTAAATCAATAAATGTTTGACAGGAAAAAAATTTCAATGTTTTCATGAACTTTTACCAATAGACCCTCCAAGACGAATAGAATTCTGCAATTGGTTTCAAAATAATCTCAACAATGAAGCAGCTCTGAACACTGTATTTTTTTCTGATGAGGCCTGGTTTTATCTTTCTGGATATGTCAATTCACAGAATATGAGGTGGTGGTCAAGTGGAATAGCGTTTAGAATTTTTTTCCTCGACACATTTAGTCATTTACTTTACTTTTCAATAAATACTGGAGACTGATAAACATAAAAGTCAATTTCTGTCAAAGAATTTATGATAGTAATAGTATGAATTGCTGCATACATATTGCATAATTTAAAAAAAAACAATAACGACATAGAGACATGTTCGAACAAAAATTATTTTGCCCGAAGAGAAGTAAAAGCATATTTGGACTCTGAATACAAATTTCGGTTCTAAATTTTTGAAGTCCTTCGCAGTCGTATTATAAAGCATTAAAGAAAAAACCCTAGAGTGCTTTGAAAATTTGTTTTAAGTTTTAAGTATTTCTTAGGCTGTATGTTTCATATGAAAATCATTTCCAGGGATTGCTGCGAGTTTTTTTTTTATAATGAAGATACGTTAGCTTATACCGTAATAATTCCCTCCAAATAAAACACGAAATGGTATGTAACTCAATCCCACTAGAAGTGCCAATGCAAAAGAGTTTTTAAACAATTACTCATTGAGTCATAGACGTTATCAGTTTCCAACTGTCATTGGTAGAGGACAGATTGATTGTTGCGCAAACGAAGTTTAAGGGTGTAATCACTCACTTGAAGTAAGTGTAAATAAAAGTTGTGCCAACGTATGCAGTTTGTATAGGTGCAAGTGTAAGTGCAAATATAAGATTCAGGTGCAGCTATAAATACACGGTAAGTACATAATGTAACGTTTTTACGACGTTTATTTAATCATTGTCGACCTCACTTTATTAAACATAAAATTATGACATTCCCTTGTATTTTTATTTTTAATTGTATAATTTACGTTAAAAGTTAAAAGTAATCTCAGCAAATTTGTATGTAACTCTGAGCTCCACTCTTACGATACTAGAAACAAAAAAGAATTATCGTTGCCGTATCACAGGTTAACCACTACCCAACAACCCATTAATTACTTAGCGATTAAACTTTTTAATAAATTGCCTGCTGCCTCCAAGTCATTGCCTTTAATAAAACTAAAACCTCAATTAAAAAAGTTTTTTATAACACGAGCATTTTACTCCGTTAATGAATTCTTAAATTTTTGTACTATCGACCAGTTATTTTAATATGTTACCTAGTTTTTATTGCATTAAATTCTTGATAACTTTAGTATATGATTTAAATTTGCTATCTCAATTGTTATAATGACTTATCCTATAAACCACAGCTTTAACAGGATCAATAAAGATTTATTTATTTATTTATAAACAATAATTATAACCTAATTTGTAATTTCCTTTCACATTGATGTTTTTGTTTCGGTTCTACTTATTTGTTTATGTTTACTGGAAGATTACCCATTTATTGCTATTTGAAAACCTAACCACCAGAAATATTTAAATAATCAAGCATAAACGCACCAATAAATATTATATGTACTTCAAGGATTTATTTCGATTAGGCGTAGCTACGACCATTATGAATCTTTTATTTGTAGTGTAATGCATAGATGATTGCTTCTAGTAATTAACGTTGTTGAAATTATTCAGTAATTTGTACTAGAAATTTTACGATTCACCACTAGTATAATAGTTGACGCTTCTTAAATTTAGGTGCAGTTACACCGTTTTGGAGCGTTATATTCATTCGATCATAAAACATGAAACCTTAATTCTCACTTTGCTCATTAGTGTGTTGTTTTCGTAAATTTTTTTATTTCTGAATTTTCGAAAAAAAGTTGCCCTTAAAAGTTTTGCTTGCTCGGATATATTATAATTGAGGATTATAGTTACCATAGCTTGTACAGGTCGTTTCAAAATTTGAAAATGGTAAAGTGATTTCTTTTATTTTTGTCAAAAAATCTTATTTAACAAAGTTGTTTGTTTTATGATTAATCAACTCTTAAGACTATTCCAGATACTGGTGTTTAAGAAAACCAAAATGTTTAAATGATAACCAATCGCCAACAATTTAAAAAGCAAATGTGTGGTGTATAACGTTTTATAAAATAATTGTCCCTTATTTTTGGAAAAAAGAAAATTTGAATAATTTTGTTGAATTAGAAAAGTTAGTATTCAGAGTACCTATTCAGAAGAAAACTAGTTTTCCACTAAAAGGGAAGATCCGGATATTCCACAATTGTAAAAAAAGTGGTTTAAAAACTGGAATTTAATTTTTAGCGTAGTGTGCGATAGATGTT
This sequence comes from Melanotus villosus, assembly GCA_963082815.1. NCBI lineage: Eukaryota > Metazoa > Arthropoda > Insecta > Coleoptera > Elateridae > Melanotus > Melanotus villosus. The sequence continues at coordinate 21,244,610 of OY720427.1, forward strand.
GTTAATCGTTTGCGTACTTAATCCATCGCGGATGGCTTCCGGAAGGGTGAGGTTATTTCCCAGAGAATTAACTAGGAATATCCATACCTCTGCGGATTGGCCGTGCATGACGTTTACCCGTTTATATATTAGTTAGAAATAATGTTTTGGAGCTAATGATGTCACATGCTCACATGCACGGTCTATGAAGACCAGCAGGTTAGAGTGTAGTTATTCTGTATAGGAGCGTCACATTTAGGGTTGCCAGATTTTCATTTCCAAAAACCGGACAGTACAAAGTACAAGATAAAATAAATTCGCCGTTTTAGAACAAATATTATTTATTAAAAAAACACAGGTTAACAGGATTTAATTTTTAAGATGTGTTTTTTTTTTGTTTTAATATGATCGCGAATGTCTGCTTTTCCACCATGTCCGATATTTATAAAACAATTACATAAGTTACATAATATTTCGTCATCATAGCGACCTTTTTTATGAAGGTCTATTCTTTAGTGTATTCTTCTTTGAAAGAACACTTTCGTTTAGGCATGTTGAAACATAGGTAAAAACCTAACAAATTTACCAATAATCACTACGTTATTAATTCAGTAAAATTAATTTTACTTACTTAACCACTCAGTACAGCTTCTATTATGTAGTATCACTTTTGAATATAATGTTAGAACATTTTCGTGACACGTTGCATATAATAATAATATTACAGTAATGGTCAATGGTCTTACTGCTTTATTTTACCGATGAAATAAAATATAAACTATACACGGCGAACCACATAGACATAACGAGTTATTAACAAAGTTGCAGACGAAACGATAAACAAAAATCACTTCTCAGATTTCCTACATTACAAAATTAATACATAAAAATCCTTGTTAAATCAAGTATAGCATTATGCATAATTAAACTCGCAAAACCGGGACATCTGCATATCCCGAGAATGTTTTTCGGGACACCGAGACATTGCGTTTAAATCAGGGACAATCCGGAAAAACCGGGACGTTTGGTAACCCTAGTTACATTAAACCCATACTTCGAATGCAAGGGATCATCGGACCCCGTAGATTTGGAATATGCACGTTTCCACCTCAATTAGAGTTTAGTTTTTCGTGTGTTGAGCGATAGATGTTGTTAATCGTTTACATACTTAATTCATTGCGGATGGCCTCCAGAAGGGCAAGGTTATTTCCTAGAAAACAAACTTGGAGCATCAATACCTCTGCGGGTTGGCCCTGCCTAATTTTTACCCTTTTATATATTAATTAGAAATGCCGTTCTGGAACTAATGAGGTGTCATCATATGCGGTCTATAAACACCTGGAAGTTAGGGTGCAGTTATTCTGTATAGGAGCCTTACACTAAATCCATGTTTCGAATGCAGGGGTTCATCGGGCACCCATAGATTTAGGGTTGACACGTTTCCACCTCAATTAGAATTTAGTATTTCACGTGGAGCGCGATAGACGTTGTTAATCGTCCACATACTTAATCCGTCGCGGATTGGGATGGTCTCCAGAAGGATAATGTTATTTCCCAGACAATCAACTTGGAGCATCCATACCTCTACGGCTTGGCCCTTCCTTAATTTTAACCCATTTATATATTAATTAGATATACCGTTCTGGAACTAATGAGGTCTCATCATATGTGGTCTATGAAGACCTGCAAGTTAGGGTGCAGTTATTCTGTATAGGAGCCTTACATTAAATTCATACTTCGAACACAGGAAATTATCGGACACCTATAGATTTAGGGTTGACACGTTTTTACGGAAATTAGGATTTAGTCTTTCGCGTGGAGTGCGATAATCGTTGTTAATCGTTTACATACTTAATCCAACGCGGATTGAAGTGGCTTCCAGAAGGTCGAGGTTATTTCTCAGAGAATCAACTTGGAGCATCAGTACCTCTGCGGGTTGGCCCTCCCTTAATTTTAACCCATTTATGTATTAATCAGAAATACCGTTCTGAAACTAATGATGTCACATACACGGTCTATGAATAGATGAATACCCGCAAGTTAGGGTGCAGTTATTCTGTATAGGAGCCTTACATTAAATTCATATTTCAAACGCAGGGGATTATCGGACACCCATAGATTTAGGGTTGACACGTTTGCACCTCAATTAGAATTTATATAGTCTTTTGCGTGGAGTGCGATAGATGTTGTTAATCGTTTACATACTTAATCCATCGCGGAATGGAATGGCCTCCGAAAGGGTGAGGCTATTCCCCAGAGAATCAACTTGGAGCATCCATACCTCTGCGGGTTGGCCCTTCCTTAATTTGAAACCATTTATATATTAATTAGAAATACCGTTCAGGAACTAATGATGTCACATACATGGTCTATGAAGACCTGCAAGTTAGGGTGCAGTTATTCTGTATAGGAGCCTTACATTAAATTCATATTTCAAACGCAGGAAATTATCGGACACATAGATTTAGGGTTGACACGTTTTTACGGAAATTAGGATTTAGTCTTTCGCGTGGAGTGCGATAATCGTTGTTAATCGTTTACATACTTAATCCAACGCGGATTGGAGTGGGCTCCAGAAGGGCGAAGTTATTTCTCATAGAATCAACTTGGGGCATCAATACCTCTGCCGGTTGATCCTCCCTTAATTTTAACCCATTTATGTATTAATCAGAAATACCGTTCTGGGACTAATGATGTCACATAGACAGTCTTTGAAGACCTGCAAGTTAGGGTCCAGTTATTCTGTATAGGAGCCTTACATTAAATTCAAATTTCGAACGCAGGGAATTATCGGACACCTATCGATTTCGAGTTGACACCTTTTTACGGAAATTAGGATTTAGTCTTTCGCGTTGAGTGCCATAGGCGTTGTTAATCGTGTACATACTTAATCCATCGCGGATTGGGATGTCCTCCGGAAGGGCGAGGCTATTCTCCAGAGAATCAACTTGGAGCATCCATACCTCTGCGGGTTGGCCCTTCCTTAATTTTAAACCATTTATATATTAATTAGAAATACCGTTCAGGGACTAATGATGTCACATACATGGTCTATGAAGACCTGCAAGTTAGGGCGCAGTTATTCTGTATAGGAGCCTTACATTAAATTCATATTTCGAACGCAGGAAATTATCGGACACCTATAGATTTAGGGTTGACACGTTTTTACGGAAATTAGGATTTAGTCTTTCGCGTGGAGTGCGATAATCGTTGTTAATCGTTTACATACTTAATCGAACGCGGATTGGGGTGGCCGCCAGAAGGGCGAGGTTATTTCCCAGAGAATCAACTTGGAGCATCCATACCTCTGCGGGTTGGCCCTCCCTTAATTTTAACCTATTTATGTATTAATTAGAAATACCGTTCCGAAACTAATGATGTCACATACACGGTCTATGAATACCTGCAAGTTATGGTGCAGTTATTCTGTATAGCAGCGTTACATTAAATTCATATTTCGAATGCAGGGGATTATCGGACACCCATGAATTTAGGGTTGACACGTTTCTACCTCAGTTAGAATATAGTCTTTCGCGTGAAGTGCGGTAGACGTTGTTAATCGTTTAAATATTTAATCCGTCGCGGATTGCTAAGGCCTCCAGAAGGGCGAGGTTATTTCCCAGAAAATCAGCTTGGAGCATCCATACCTCTACGGCGTGCCCCTTCCTTAATTTTAACCCATTTATATATTAATTTAAAAAACCTTTCCGGAACTAATTAGGTCACATACACGGTCTATGAAGACTCGCAATTTGGGTGCAGTTATTCTGTATAAGAGCGTTACATTAGATTCATATTGCGAAAGCAGGGTATTAGCGGACACCCATAGAATAAGGTTTGACACGTTTTCACGTCAATTAGAATTTGTTTTTTTTGCGTGGTGTGCGATAGAGGGTGTTAATCGCTTACATACTTAATCCATCGCGGATCGGGGTGGCATCCGGATGGGTGAGGTGATTTACCAGAGAATCAACTTGGAGCAACCATACCTCTGCGGCTTGGCCCTGCCTGATTTTTATCCGTTTATATGCTAGTTAGAAATATTGTTCTGGAGCAAACGGTATCACATACATGGTCTATGAAGACCTTTAACTTAGATTGCAGTTAGTCTGTGTAGGAGCGTTACATTAAATTGTAATTCCACTTCAACTAGGATTTAGTTCTTTGCGTGGTGTACGATAGATGTTGTTAGTCGTTTTTATACTTAAACCAACGCGGATCGCTTCCGGAGGGGCGAAGCTATTTCCCACAGAGGGAACCTGGATTATCGTTATCTCTATCGCTTTGCTCTTCCTAATTTTTCCCGTTTATACGTCCCTTTATTAGTCAGAAATATTGTTCTAGAGCTAATGATGTCACATACATGGTCTACGAAAGCCTGTGACTAGGGTGCAGCTAGTCTGTATAGGAGCGTTAGAATGAATTCGTCTTTAGAATGCAGGGGAATATCGGGCACCTATGGATTTAGAATTAACCCGTTTCAAGCTCAATTAAAATTTAGTTTTTGGTGTGGTGTGCGATAGATATTAGAAGTTTACATTCTTAATCCATCGCGAATAGCCGCCGGAAAGGTGAGGCTAGTTCCCGGAGAATATAACGCTGGAGCATACGTATCTGTGTGGCTTGAGCCTACTTTATCTTTGGTTTTTTGTATATTGGTTGGAAATTTTGTTCTTGGGCTAATTATGTGACACAAATCGTCTATGTAAACTTTACATTTGGGTGCAGTTATTCTCTATTGTAGCGTTACATTAAATTCCATCTCAATTAGAATTTATTTCCTCCAGGAGGTCGAGGTTTTTGGACGTCTCCGCGTGGTGTGCTATAGATGTTATTAATCGTTTACTTTTTTAAACCATCGCTCGCAGTTTCCAGAAGTGTGAGTGTGATTTCTAGAGAATAAACCTGGAGCATCCGTATCTCAATGGCATAGTCCTGCCTGATTTTTACCTGTTTAGATGTTACCTAGATATTGTTTTGGAGCTAATGATATGATGTGATAGTTAGTCTTTAGGACGATAGTGGATCTGAAGCGTCAAAATCGTCTAGGTTATTTAAGCAGCCTACTTTGTTGATGCTAATTTTAGTAGTAGCGTATAAAGTATTGCTTTTTTGTATGAGTTTAATTGGATCTTGTTTATGATATGCTCAAATTTAATAAAAACTTAAATGTTCTGTTTTAATGAGTTACCGTAAGATCGAAAGTATGTTGAATTTCATGAAACTTTTCTGTTTTTAGGGTATCAAAAATCAAAGTTTACAGTTATGGGAGATTGTGAGACAATATTTTGCCTAATTTATTATTCTGATAGAGTAATAGACATATGTGAAGAAGAAGATGTGAAAAAATATGAATTTGAGGGTGGAACCGTGGAAACCAGAGCGCGGTATTCTGATGGATGTTATTACAAGTGTCGAGTATTGCATCGTTCTTGCAGTTATGAGTATCTTCGAGAAGAAATGAGGGAATTTAAGAAACGGGACCGAGAAATGAAAATAATTACTTCAAGGTACAAGGGAAAGCGCGGAAAGATAAAAAGTACCAGTTCCAACTATTGTTTGATTCAGTTTGTTGTAACTGAAGATTTTTATGTATGTTCAGAAGATCTGTTAGATCCAACATCGATAGATTCATTTTACAGTATTACCTTAGGTACATCGCAGCGTATAGTTTCTATACATGATAGAGGAGGTAAGCCAGTATTAAATTTTAAAAATTTATAAAAGCAATTGTTATTTATTTAGATAAAGCCAGCATGACAGAGCGATATATACAAATTGATACTCATGAAAAGCTTTGTACTCCAGAAAAAAAGAAAACCAGGAATCCGTTATTGCCTCGGACACCTCGAGTAGGTAAATGGAAGTAACGAGCAAAAATGAAGTTTGTTTGTAACTTGTAAATCTTTTTAGTTTTGACACCGTTGTGTAGAAAACGGGTTTCCTCAGTTCGAAGAAACATTTTAGTAACTGGTATTGAAGATATAAGTGGTTCTGATGTTGAAGATCCATTTGTAGCTAGTGGAGAAGACTATGATCCCACTTATTCACCAAAAGAATCTTCTCAGTCATCTACGTCAGATGATGAGCCTATAACTTATGCGAGTACACCAAACAAAAGTCGATTGGAAGCATCATTAGAACTCGAATCAAGAGAAAACATGATTAGAAATGAATATCAAAAAGAGGTTAGGGAAACCACAACTATTTCATCTGATGTCGGAACGGAAACTTCTGATATGCTGACTGGTATGTAATAATTACTTTTTATTTTTTATGATTTTATTTTTGAGCAAGATTTTTTTTTTAGAAAATAAAATAGATGACACAGAAGGGAGCACATCAGAAAATGGAGTTGCCTCAGAAAATACAAACTTGGATAATTTTACTACAGAAAGTGCTTGTGATCTCACTGGAGGTATTGCAATCTTGTTTCGTTGATTCTATGTTTATTTACTTTTTAATTTTCAATATCTACCCACGTCCTTTAAAAAAAACAATAGAAAGTTGTATTTTGATTGCGATAGGCATTGCTTTCTGTAATTTTGAGTTTTATGTTCAAATCAGTATTGAGTTGAGTATTTATTATGTCAAATATAGTATTTCTTACACTATTATTAGTTATGAAAAAATTTGAAGGGCTCCAAAGTTAATTAAGATGTAAAATAATACGTTTCTTGCAGGTAAGAGTTTACAGAAAAATACAAAACGCCGACAAAGTGCTTGCATATTTTGTAAAAAATTGTGCACACAAATACCGCGTCATCTGAAAACTGTTCATGCCAACCATCCACGGATTATAGCTATTATGAGTTTAGAAGACGAAAATGAAAAGCGTGCCGAATTCATTAAATTACGACGAAAAGGAACTTTCTTGCATAATAGTTCTGTCTTAAAGTCAAAAGAAGGTAATTTTATTTTGCAAAGAAGAAATCATGCTACTACTGCCAGTGACTGCTTACCTTGTCTTTCGTGCAATCAATATTTTAAAGCACGTGCCTTATATAAACACAAACAAAGATGCGACGCAAATCATGTACGTTATTCTCGTGTTCAAGCAACAGCTGCTCTTTCTTTACCAGATGTGTTACCAAGAACTGATCTAAAGGGAGATGGTTTCAAAATACTGAAAAAGGTAGTTTGGCCAAGCATGAATAGAGATGATATTACAAAAATTGCACAGAATGATCCCTTAATCATGAAATGGGGAGCTTCATATTGTACGTTACGAATTATTAAGAAGAAAAAAGTTTATTTACGTTCTGTGGCTGCTCAAAGAATGAGATTACTTGCTCGATTAGTTCAACAAATAAGAATTTTATTTGGCCATAATTATGCTCTTGTAGATTTCCTAGATCCAGTTAAATTTGATGACTTAATAGTGGCAGTGACTAAGCTAAGTGGCCAAAAAGAAGACGGTACCTTCAAAATACCTTCAATGCCTAGTGCATTGGGACATCTTCTAGCTACCTGCGCTAATATTTTACTTGGGGAAGGTAGCAGAGAGAACAATAAGGATAAAATACGACGTGCAAAATTATTTGTAAGTTTGTACACAATTGAATGGACCAAACTTGTAGGCACAAGAGCTTATGAACAATTAAAAGAAGAAAAATACGCCAAAAGAAACACGAAGCTTTTACCGCTAGCTGAGGATATAATAGTATTTTACAAATATCTTGATGCAGAGGAAACACGATTAATGAAACTACTTACCGAAGAGGGATTTGTAATGCAAACGTGGAGTGATTTGTGCAAAGTTCTTATGGCAAGCCTTTTATTATTTAATAGAAAAAGAGTTGGAGACATTCAGCGCATTTCATTAAAATCCTATTATGGCAGAACCACTATAGAACAAAATACAGATATACGTGATAGTTTACCTGATATAGATAAAAGGATTGCAGCTCAATATGTTCATATGTATACTGTCGGCAAAAAGAATAGAATTGTACCTGTCATGATTCCAAAGAGACAGTTACCAGCATATGATCTAATGATTAAATTTAGATCACAGGCTAAAGTTACAGAAGCTAATGAATATTTATTTGCCAGAGGCGAATCCTACTTTAATGCTAATGAGGCTATAAGAAAAACATCCATGAAATCAGGTGCAAAAAATCATACATTACTTAGATCTACTGCTTTGAGAAAACACATCGCTACTATGGCGCAAGTTTTAAATTTGAAAAATGGAGATTTGGATATATTAGCCACTTATTTAGGACATAACATTGATGTGCACAGAAGTTTTTATAGGATACCTGAGGAGGGAATACATCTATCTAAACTTACAAAATTATTAACAGCGGTATCTAGTGGCGCTTTAGAGGACATTAGAGGAAAGGATCTTGATGAGTTGCCCATACCTGATGTTTCCACGACATTAGACTACATAGACACCAATGATGAACAAGAACTGCCCATACCTAGTACTTCTACGACGTTAGATAACGTGGATATGAATAAGAAACAAGAAGAAAATACAGAACAAGCCAAACCAGTTAAAATATCTTCAATAAAAAGGGTAAGTGCCTGAATAGTTTGAAAAAGTTGTTAATCACGTGATATAATACCTTTTAAGAATCCTTGGTCGGAAGAAGAAAAGAAAGCAATTTTAAGTTATTTCGAGGACCATCTAAAAAATAAGAAACTTCCAAGAAAATCCGAATGCGAGAACTGTAAACTAGTTTCAACATCTTTAGCAAGTCGAACCTGGCGAAACGTCAAAGACTATGTTCGGAATACCATTCTATCACAACTTAAAAAAGCCAAGTGATGAAATTTTAGAGATTCAAAAATATTGGTGTATTTAATGTAACTGATGCATGTTAACTTCGTTTCTATAGTTCATATTTCAGTGCTTGCTAATAATATTTGCAAATGTTTAAGGTGATTTCTGCGTATATATAAACAAATAAATTACTGTATGATCCACAATTTAGACTTAAAGTCTAAAATAAGTGGTATTCTAAGCTGTTGCTTTTCGGACTACTAAGTGTCCACCCCTTTTACAACCCTGACAACTTTAAGGCACGCCTTATTGACGTCAATTAGCAATACAATAGACTTGGTGCTACGAAGAAAAAAAACAGCACCAACCTAACGTTGAGATAAATCAGGAGAAATAACTAGTTTGGTGCAGTAATACTACTTTAGGTTGATGTTGTCTTTTTTCTACATAGTGGTGCACAAAGTCTATTGCTATTCGACGAGAATAAATTAAAAGTGTGCCTTAAAGTTGCTAGAATTGTAAAAGGGACGAGACTTGCTAATCCAAAAAGCGATAGCTTAGAACACCACTTACTTTACTTAATAATGCTAGATATCTATACTTTTAACATCTGATTTTAGGGAACATTTAATGTAAAACTATATTCGAATAGCTTTTTTAAGAAATATTTTAAGATGCTGAATTTTGAAATGTGTTTTCTTTAGTTAAAGAAAGGGATTTATCTGCAAAATAGCAGTTAAGACATTTTTTTGATACAATACATTATTGAGAATAGTGAAAGATAGCCACTCAGGAATGACTTCCACTGAAAAGACTTAACAGAATTTGCTCTAGGACTTAACGATTTAAAAACTTTTGAAAGTTGTTACCTATTTAGTATTGTTAAATTTTAAGAAAATTTTGTATAAAACTAATTTTTGAGTAATCAGTGCCAGAGAAACCTGATTAAGAAATGTTATCTTATTTGTAGTAAATAATTAGTCAATTAGTGGAACTAATGCCCTCTTTATAACGTACTGCTTAATCATTACTTTAAAATATCTCTTAAAACAAGTTTCTGAGATGCAATTTTACGTTAAATTTTCTTAAAATCAAATGGGGACTGGGTAAGTAGGTACCCATTCTTTAAAATGTTTTTAAATCTATGTTAAGTTACTGTCTTCAATAATCAAGCAGACTTTGAATTTTTAAAACGCTGTTTAAAAATTAAATTGTTGAATTTCGAAACTGTTTCTTTTGTAATTAACAAAAGGGATTTGTCTACAGTTGAGTTCATGTTACTAGACTTTAATTTCTAAACAGCAGTTTAGAAATTTTAATGTCCAATAATTTATTGAGAATAGTGAAAGCTAGCCATTCAGGAATGACTGAAAAAACTTATGCATTTGTACTAGGACTTATGATTTAAAAGCTTTTGAGAGTTGTGTGTTACCTACCTATTTAATATTGTTAAAGTTTAATAACCTTTTGTGCAAAACTAATTTTTGAGTAAACAAGTGCCAAAAAATTCGATTATGTGATGAAAGAATGTTATTGTATTTGCAGTAATTAGTTAATTAGTGGAATTGATTCCCACGATCATGACCCTAATTTTGAAACGGCACTTAAAAAATTCAAAGTCTGCTTGATATATTTCTTAAAACAAGTTTCTGAGATGCAGTTTTACGTTAAATATTCTTAAAATCAAATGGGGACTGAGTAAGTAGGTACCCATTCTTTAAAATGTTTTTAAATCTATGTTAAGTTACTGTCTTCAATAATCAAGCAGACTTTGAATTTTTAAAACGCTGTTTAAAAATTAAATTGTTGAATTTCGAAACTGTTTCTTTTGTAATTAACAAAAGGGATTTGTCTACAGTTGAGTTCATGTTACTAGACTTTAATTTCTAAACAGCAGTTTAGAAATTTTAATGTCCAATAATTTATTGAGAATAGTGAAAGCTAGCCATTCAGGAATGACTGAAAAAACGTATGCATTTGTACTAGGACTTATGATTTAAAAGCTTTTGAGAGTTGTGTGTTATCTACCTATTTAATATTGTTAAAGTTTAATAACATTTTGTACAAAACTAATTTTTGAGTAAACAAGTGCCAAAAAATTCGATTATGTGATGAAAGAATGTTATTGTATTTGCAGTATTTAGTTAATTAGTGGAATTGATTCCCACGATCATGACCCTAATTTTGAAACACCACTTTAAAAATTCAAAGTCTGCTTGATATATTTCTTAAAACAAGTTTCTGAGATGCAGTTTTACGTTAAATTTTCTTAAAATCAAATGGGGACTGGGTAAGTAGGTACCCATTCTTTAAAATGTTTTTAAATCTATGTTAAGTTGCTGTCTTCAATAATCAAGCAGACTTTGAATTTTTAAAACGCTGTTTAAAAATTAAATTGTTGAATTTCGAAACTGTTTCTTTTGAAATTAACAAAAGGGATTTGTCTACAGTTGAGTTCATGTTACTAGACTTTAATTTCTAAACAGCAGTTTAGAAATTTTAATGTCCAATAATTTATTGAGAATAGTGAAAGCTAGCCATTCAGGAATGACTGAAAAAACTTATGCATTTGTACTAGGACTTATGATTTAAAAGCTTTTGAGAGTTGTGTGTTACCTACTTATTTAATATTGTTAAAGTTTAATAACCTTTTGTGCAAAACTAATTTTTGAGTAAACAAGTGCCAAAAAATTCGATTATGTGATGAAAGAATGTTATTGTATTTGCAGTAATTAGTTAATTAGTGGAATTGATTCCCACGATCATGACCCTAATTTTGAAACAGCACTTTAAAAATTCAAAGTCTGCTTGATTATTGAAGACAGTAATTTTAACATAGATTTAAAAACGTTTTAAGGAATGTGTACCTACCTACCTATTCGTTGATATCTGATTTTAAGAAAATTTAACGTAAAACTAGATTTGAATAACTTGTTTAAGAAAAATTGTATATTGCTGAATATACAGGGTTTGTCAAGAAGTCCGGATCATATGGGACTTTTTTATTGAAGTATTTATTAAAAAAATCAATACGGCGTTGGTTTGTGCTTGTCTAAGAACTAAAAAAAGTGCACACAGATTTGGTAAAATGACATTCTGTACCTGTCAAATTTGACACTTTATGAAAAAAATCTTCAGAAGTGGTCATATTTATGATTTTTTCGAAAGATTTCATTTGGAAAAGTTGTTCAGAATGGTATTTTACGTCGGTTTGCAAATTTTCAGCTAAAAATTCGGACTTATTATTTTTTACTCATTTTTTTTAATTTTCCAAGTAGCACTACAAAATTCTAATTTTTTTCATTGAAATTTGATGAAAAGTGTAGAATCAACTTATTTCGATAAATAATTGCCTACCTGGACTCTCTTAAAAAAATACTGTTTGCAAAAAACTATTTTCCTTTTGAAAATTCGCGGTATCGTTGATCCAAAGTTGTTTTTATTCGAAATTGAATCACCATTTCGATATTTTTACTAAAAACATTAAAAGTATAATAACAAGCGAGTTTCATCAGATTTCAATGAAAAAAATTCCGCGAGAATTTTGTAGTATACTTACACTTGGAAAATTCAAAAAAATGAGTAAAAAATAATAAGTCTGAATTTTTAGCTGAAAAACCGACGTAAAATGCCATTCTGAACAACTTTTCCAAATGAAATCTTTCGAAAAAAACCAACGCCGTATTGATTTTTTTAATAAATACTTTAATAAAAAAAAGTCCCATATGATCCGTACTTTTTGACAAACCCTGTATAAATCTTTTGGTGAGTAACCTGTGCGGAAAAGTCCTGATTATCTGATTAATGAATCTTCCTGTATGTAGTGTAATTAGGTAACTGATTTGTTGTCAGATCTGATATTGTATAAAAATAAAATAGATCTGTACATTTATATATGTAATTAATAAAAGTTATCTTTTAGTATTATGTAAAATGAATTTGTTAAATAAATAAAAAGGTATCCTAAAATTTTAAGTATGTTCTTAATACTGGAAAGTAGTGTAATACATATTTTAAAAAGCATTTTACAGATCAAAATAGCATCCCACCTACAAAAAAATAATTCTTGCTGATATTAAGCTAAGTTCTTTAAAAGTAGGTACATTGTCCATATTTATAATACGTTAAAAGAAAAATTAAAATCTGAAAAATTCAAGGTAGTCTTATTGACTGGCTTAAAAATATAGTATAGCGATTGATAAGTGTTATATTTGAATATATCTGCAGTAGGTATTTGATAAAGTAATACCCTAATCCACAACCATATTTTTAATTTTCCACCGTCTTGAAGCGTGCTAAGATGCTGTTAAAGTCACAGTATAATATTAAAGTCATATATCGTTAAAGTAGTAACGCGCCTTAGCTACCGCATTTTTCAAGAGCGACATCTATGACCGGGCACCGATACTCTTTGTACCTAAATTATGACCTAACTGCGCCGAGATCTAACACGCACTGCACGCCACTGCATTGTTATCAACAGGAAGTAGATTACATACGCCGAAATTCTTGGTACAATTTCTCTGTATAGCAGTCGTTCAAAGAACGCAGCAGAAAGGGCGGAAAATGCGTAGGTGTGTGTTTTTAACGACACACAACACAACAATTAATTTAAAAATTGTGTTATACCTACCGGTGTCAATGAAACCTGGGGCATCCCTATTTTTTAAATTATATTTTAAGATATCAAAATGAAATTTGGTATATGTAATATACTCTTTAAATTACATTTTTTGACATAGAGCACACGTTTCTGCCACTTCCGGTTTCTCCGTAATTGCTCTAAATTTTGTTATTTTAAATGGAACACCCTGTATATTTATACATTTTTGGAATCTCCATTCCATTCTACATATGTTAGTATCAAGTTTGAAACATTTTGATGGCCAAGTAAATACTGCAGAAGAGTTTATTTATTAATCTAGGATGCCATGACCTGCTTAAAATAAAAGTTAGGGTAGGGTATAGGGTCAGGGGATGATGCTATTAATAACATCACCGGTCAGGGTAGGAGTGTTTTAGAACTCCAGTTGTAGCAAGTCTGTCACTTGTTTTGTACATTTCATTTGTTTCAATTGTTTTGAAACCCAGTGACAATGTCCAAAATATGGTTTTTCTAATTGGAGAGTGTTATTTCGAATTAAATTTCCATAGTAATCCCGCGTTATTGGTATCAATGAAATCCTTGAAAAACACTCGTTTTTAATATCCTAGTGCCCCACCCTAGTGCCATTTGTAAAAATAGAGTTATTCTCGAAAAATCATTTTTGCCAACTTTAGGTCACTCCAATACAGCAACGAAAGTGTTGGGGCACCTTGACTTTCATTTTGCGTAAGTTATGGCACTCTAGATTAATTTCTGCAAAAATTTACATTGTCATTAAAATGTTTCGAACTTAATACTACCATACGTAAAATTGAATGGACGTTCCAACAATGTATAAATATACAGGGCGTTCCAATAACAAAGTTAATGTTAATTCCGGCGAAATCGGAAGTTAGAGAGACGTATATTCTATGTCAAAAAATGCCATTTAAAGAGTATATTACACACACCAAATTTCATTTTGATATCTTAAAAAATAAGAAAATTATAGGGGTGCCCCAGGTTTCGTTGACACCCTGTATAGGGTGGTCCATAAGTAATAGGACACAGACCAACAGTAGATTCGTGAAGTCAGAATATTACGATTTACCTAAAATTACCTTAAGTCCTAAAGTTAATATTTAGTGAGATACCTACAGGGTGTCAAAGTCGAAATTTTAATTTTAATTTTCTTCTGTAATTTCTAAAGTTTTCGCAATACTTCTATGCAAATTGGTGAAACTACCTTTTTTGCTAAGAGAAACAATAATTCGTTCTCAATTTTAATGTAGCTTTTAAAATAACCTATTTTGCTACACCATACCTTAAAAATACTTCAATTTTTTTGTACTTAAAGTTAGGGCAGATCTAAAAAAATAATTTCATCGTCTTTTGTATACGAGTATAAAAAAGGTATACTATTTCAATGTCTCTAAAGTTCACCGTTTTCAAGATTTTTGCGATTGAAGTAAGTTTACTTTAAAAAATTCCTCCTCTAAAGTTTGAGTTGCCCACTCTAAAATTTGAGTTGCCCACTCTAAAATTTAGACCTGGCTACGGGCCTGGTCTAACCTAGCATCAATGCACTCAAATATGTGAAAATATCTATCTCTGGTAATCGATGGTACTGTCTTTGTCTTTTCTGTCTTCTCTTTCTCTCTTCTTTGTTGTTTTACTTCTTTGTGATCTTTCTCTATTCTAAATATTATAATACAGGCTGTTTGATAAAAAACGGAGCAAGCCGTAGCACTCTTATTTATTAACTGATTTTAATAAAAAAATGTTTGGTCTTATAACTCATAAAAATCTACATTTTGCCGTAAAAAAATTTTTTTTCGGCCTCATTGGTTAAGCGTGGTGACGTCATGATGAATTTTTTAAATTACACTCTATATATTTTTTTAGATATTCTCATAGAGAATTTTTTTCTCTTTTCAACCGTATAAATATTTCATATGGTTGCATAATAAAACTTTCGAGTTAAAGACAAAAAACCAATACAAGACTGAAACATTACGAACTTGTATCATGTCCGTCAATTCATCAGAATCCATTTTTTAATGGTTTTTCAGAGGAAATGCAACAACGCTGATTAAAAACACAAAGAAAACACTTGACACTCCAGTAACGTTTAGGGCGACTGTTTTTTGTTTCAAGTTATTTTAATTTAATGGCCTACTGGCTTGTATTGGTATTTTGTCTTTAACTCGAAAGTTTTATTATGCAACCATATGAAATATTTACACGGTTGAAAAGAGAAAAAAATTCTCTATAAGAATATCTAAAAAAATATATAGAGTGTAATTTAAAAAATTCATCATGACGTCACCACGCTTAACCAATGAGGCCGAAAAAAAATTTTTTTTACGGCAAAATGTAGATTTTTATGAGTTATTCGACCAAACATTTTTTTTATTACAATCAGTTAATAAATAAGAGTGCTACGGCTTGCTCCGTTTTTTATCAAACAGCCTGTATAAGTATAGGGTGTAACACGATCATGGTACACCCCCCTTTTTTCCTTTAGTTTTCAAGATAAATGGTTGAAATTTGGGACATCCTATATACTTATTAGACGTCACTTTTTGACATATTAAATAATTTTTTTCAACTTCCGGTTTCACCGGAAGTGACACTAACTCTTGATTTTCAAATAGAACACCCTATATATTAATGCATTTTTGAATTTTGCATAATTTTCTGAATCCAATGATACCACATAAGTGACATTTCAGTCTTCAATATTTATTTTATTTTAATTTTTATTTTTCGATTTAAGTGTGCTATGACTGTTCCGATTTATTCTAATTGAACCGTGTAATACTAGAAAAATCGAAATCCCCCGTCGAAACTAGTAAATTATGTGATTTATGAGCAAATAAAGTTTATCAAAATGGTTTTTGGGACAAAATACGATATTTTCAAATGTAACCATATTGGTACCGTGGTATCATTTATTGCTAGCCTTAATAAGGAATTTATTCATGTGCCTTATTAAAATCTGCGATAAATACAATCAAAATTACAGCTAAGAGAAAATACGATTTTGTTCCAATTATAAGGTAAGAAGTAAATAAAGTGGCTTTGAAAACAATGAAAACGATAAAAACACTGGTAAATCAAGAAATGTCTGACAAGCTAAATATTTCATTGTTTTCAAAGCCACCTTATTTACTTCTTACCTTACAATTGGAACAAAATTGTATTTTCTTATTATAAAATGCATTAATATATAGGGTGTTCTATTTGAAAATGAAAAGTTAGTATCACTTCCGGTTTAAACCGGAAGTGAAAAAAAATCATTTGATATGTCAAAAAGTGACGTTTAATAAGTATATATAGGATGTTCCAAATTTTAATCATTTATCTTGAAAACTAAAGGAAAAAGGGGGGGAGTACCATGCTCTTGTTACACCCGGTATTATTATGCATTATCTCTATTATTACTCACTAATTTTATAGTTATAGTTATAGTACTTAGTTAATGATGCAAATGTATTCTAGGGTTCACCTATAATAGGGCCTCGGCCTGTTGGTGAACCAGTGTATGTTCAAATAAATGAATGATAAATAAATAAATAAAATTCAAATACGAATAAAATTACGCAAAAGTGCCCTGGAAATTACTTCTAACTAATTAAACGTTACAAGAATAAAGCCGTTTTCGCTATAACGTAGTAGTATATGTCAATATAGAGTCGTAGACACAATAAACTTATTTAAATCTTCTTACTTGTGCTATACAGTTCTGTGTAACTTAATAAAGTAGAATCATGCTGAAAAGATGGTGTTACATAAAAAACAAAAAAGCACGAGAAGCAATATGGTATAAATCGAACAACTTTCCCTTTCAAAGACGCGTTTATGCTCAAATAACGAAGCTTCTTGGAAGTCTTTAAGCAAGTTTTAAAATTCAAAAATATTTCAGTAAAGTAAGGAACATTAGGCAAATTGGTTTTTAAACTCTAAAAGATACACTGCGTTGAAATTATGTTCTTATGTAACATTCTAACAACTGCAAAAATTTCATTATATGTATAGGAATTATCAAAACTTGTCAATAATTTACACTGCAGTTAGGAAATTACAAAACTTGATTTAGTTAGTACAATATGATTTCTGTTGGAAATGGACTTCGTTAAATGAGAAAAGCAAGTTAATCGAGCAAAATACCTAGAGATATTCGTATATACGAACTTTCTGAAGAATTTCAGAACATTTCAAGTAAACTCACTCAATAATTTCATGTTCACTTCATTCTTTCTTGTTTTGCGGAATTATTTAAATTTTTCCTGCAAGCAGCTTGGATATTCTTTTGTTATCGATTTAATACGTCGTAAAATCTTTCAGCTAGCTGCTAAAACTTTTCATTACAATGTGCTTTATACTAAAACCTAACGTAAAACTTTTTTAATACTTTGAAATCCTTTAACAAGGGCTCTTTCTAAAAAATTTTATTTGTTTTGAAACGCTATACTTACTTAATGATTTGTTTACGTATAAGAACAGTGAAAACAAAGTTTTAACAACTCGGAGCTTCTCTTTTCATAACCAGCAAAGTCAAAAAGTTTTAATTTGTGTAAAACGCCAATAACTCCTGACACCGTCACTGACGAGAAATAAATTGAATTAGGGTTCTGTGAAAATACGTGTTTGTATTTTTCATTCCCCTTGAAATTACTTATTAATTTTCATTTTTTAAACAGTTTTGAATGCTATTTTTCTGCTTTGAGTACTTTAGTAGAAAATATTATTTTAGATTGGATATTATTAACAAAATATTCCTGTTACCTCTAGCTTAAAGGTTCTAAAATCGGGATAAACTTCATACATATATCGTAAGCTTAATAAATTAAATCAAGTAAGTTGGTTAAGAAAAAAAATAATAACCACACTTACATGGCTTTATTATGCTTTGTAATAATTGTCTTTAAAGCTAGGTCACGAGGAATATAAACTTAAATCTTCATTTAAGCCTAAAGCACCCAATTTCAACACTTTACATTAAACCGTAGTGTGTTTTGGGAAATTAACCCAATTTTATTTTAAACGCCATTCCGTATCTCTATTAAAGCTGTTAAATCCATTTACAAGTAATAAAGTATTCTAAATGGAGGTTTCAGTATTTCGTTTCATTATCAGCACCTCGGGTTTTAACTATGATTAGGAAATATTTACGGATTTACTCCTCATTTTCATTTCGTCATTCTGTTTATTATTTTTTGTTGTTCTAGTCCTGCGGATAACACAGTTTACTAAGCAATTTGATTAAGCGTCTTACAGTTTTGGGCTTCTTTTATTAAATGTAATTTTGGTAACTCAAATTAAAACAAATCACATACAACTGCGAAATTTACTTCAGCTTTAATTTCGAACTTAATTCCTAACTGTTAAAAGTCAGCTGAATGTAGAGTGACCAATTTGGTTAAATTTTATTGTATTCAATTATCATAAAGGACCTCTTGAACTACTACGTATTCAATTTGAATTTCCCGAATTTATTTATAGACCTCCTAGTATGCAGTGCCATTTCAGTAATCTATTAACTCAAATAAAAAAACAAATAATTCGGTCGAAGTCGAAGTAGATCAGCACGTTTTTATTCTGTGAAGTTTACAAATGTAGTCGTCAGCAGTGACGTTGATAACGTTTGATATTTTAGTAAACTAATGAGATTATAACAGGATATGGTCGGCTGTTTAACCTTTAATCACTAATAAGTTAAGAATAAGCTTTCAAATTCCTGACGAGGATTCAAATCTGAAGAATTTTTAAACCTCAGCTTTATAAAACTTTTAATTTTTTCGTGTGGTCTTCCCTTTTTTTGATTGTCCTAATTGTTCTTGTTCTCTTCGTCTTCTTCCTCGCCATTCTCCTCTTTCTGGGACTAACAATTTTTTTTTGGGCTAGTCTTCAAAATAGGTACCTACCTATTATTCTTATAACGGCTTTACAGATTTTAACCAGATTTTGCTCTACTCTGTTTAAAATAAAATTTCATCCTCAGCATACCCTTGGAATCGAATTCTATATTAATAAAACTAATTTCCGATTGTTAAGAGACTCAAATATTTAATATGCGTTTATTTACATTTATGCTGTATTATTAATTAATAAAAATGAGAATTAGAAGTTGCCAATGCCCTAGTTTACTATTCCTGAGACGAAAGCCATAAATTATCTCAAGGGTTGGCCCTACCATTACAAAAATGCATGCAGACTTAAGTCACATACGGGGGGAGCGGTGTGTGTGTGCTCCGATAACCGGAAGAGGTTGACGATTAATACAGTATTAGGGGTGGCGACACACCCGACGGTAGAATTACGTTTTGCAGTAACATGATAGTAATTAAAGTGTAATAATAAAGTGGTACCTCTGACTTAGTGATTGTGTTTGTGCTGTAGAAAGCTTGCATGTTGTGTATGTCCAATCAAAGGATTAGCTTACACTGCTTACAGGAAAAATCATTACAAAGAGGTACTGACTGATTTTAGACCTGCTCCTGGTTGTACCTGTGTGGTTCCAGTCAGATTTTGCGATAGATATTGCTGGGAGTGTGAATGAAGCTGCTATTGACTCTTCGGCATTAACTACACCAGATGCTGTATGACTTCGGGAGTAGGAAGAAGAGGAGGAAGCTCTGAGGTAGCTCCGGAAGATCCAGGTGGTTGGTGAACAAGGGCTAGCCGGTGATGAAGACCCTGGGAAGTAGTAGCCAGTGCAAACCTGTATCCAGTGACGAGCGCAGAAACGGCCCCCCCATTAGTACACCTTAATAAAAGAGGTAAATTTTGCAGAGCAGTAACTGTTGTATTTGTTTTATGACAATGGCGAAAAATGCATCGCTACTGGAGCTGCAAGGGTGCCGCACGCACTGCAGTGTTTGTGTTCCTCACTTTCTATCGGGCCCCTACGTAAAACCCTTGATCACATAACAATCAGATACGCCAAGTTAATGTAAAATTTGGCAGGCAGTTTTATGATTAGTTTGCCTTCGGTTACCAGAGGGCGCCAGCATTGCAAGAGCAGAAGCGACCCTGAAGTGCTTGAAATCATACAAATCAGCTGATTCTAAACACTTTAGAGTCGCGTCTACTCGTGCTATGCTGGCGACACCTGGTAACCGAAGGCAAACTAAGCATAGAACTGCCTGCCACATATCTGATTGTTATGTGATCAGGGGTAAAACGAAAGGTTAGCGGTGAGTTTAAACAACCGACTAACATAAAACGAACTTATACTTGACAAACGACAATAATTCGCCCTTTAACCCTCTAACACAATCTTTACGGGTAAAATTTGGGTCTTAAAACCCGGGAGTGGTCGCTAGGTCAAAAATTACGTTATTGGTCGCGCGTGAGAGTTCCTCTTACATTAGTAAAAACATGCATTTTGTTATGCTTTATTTATGCAAAAAAATATTTTAACATTACATATTTAAGTATTAATACATAAAGTGTTTTACCATTACATATTTATGGTGAAACATAGGAAACATGCAAAAAAGATAATTACTTTAGTCAGTATCGTCCAAGTGTTCTTGGAAGGCAAAACGTTAAATATAGCGGTCGCGCGATGAGATTAAGTATCAAACGGCACGTGCGGTAAAATAATTGACTGCCACCCCTGAACTAAGGCGTTTGATTTTAGTATATCCCCATCCCAATGTAAAGTAATGGCCAGTAGAGGATATGAAGGGCGGCCAAATTGATACCTCTATTTTTTTTTTAAATATTTGAAATTTCGTAAAAGTGTGAGAGAAAATTTCACATAGCGACCATTCCCGGGTTAAATCCGAATTAGGGTTCAATTTTAGGAATGATTTTGGTCAATACTTCGTTTGAAAACTGTTGTAGAAACACTTCTTTTAAATAACCAAGAAGAACGATTTTCCTTATTACATTAAACCAATAAATAGCTATATACTATATACTGGACATCAAAGCGAGAGAATAAATAATTGGTTCAAATCCAGTAGCAAGTACCTACAAACTTTAAACGAAAATGCCGATCCTCAAAGGAGTGATCAATAATAATACCAAAGCTTTCTGATATATTGTTAACAGAATTTTAAACAAAGTAATCTGGTGTGAAATATGTATCTACTAAATCGTCAGCAAGAGATATTAGGAAGATATTAAGTTTTCTCATACGTGGCAATGGGATTTTTCTTTTGGTTTTTAGGATATAAAATGTATAAATGTAAATCCAACAGTCCTAACCTACAACCTCAAATTGCATAAACCGGTCGTTAAATAAAATTACTGTTTGCATTGTTTGCAACTTAAGGATGCCCAATTATTGCCTTCCGTAATTTCACGATTTCGCGTTAGATTTATTTTGAGACTAACTTAGAAAAATCATTTCGCCGCTTTTTCTTTTGTAAGACACGTACACAATTCTAAACAAAAGCCACCCTGAAGCGTAGTAACGCCTACACCAAATTAATTAAATGAATAAGCAACATCCCAACGCGTTTAACTTTTGCTTTCAGTTCCAGATTTCCTTGTTTTCTAAATAGTTTCAGAGGCAAAATTGGATCAAAATTTTCTAAAACGAATTGTGAGTAATGAGTAATGCACAAACAGCTGTTCCCAAAATAGCCGTAAATTATATATTTTTTTATTACTCGATCCCCAAACATTTCATAAACAGTGCGATTTAATCAATTTAATATTAACCCGGGTAGATGACATACAAATAAGCAGCTTTGTTCGTTCCAGCTTTTAATTAATTGTTTTGCATCGTTTCAATTCGGAATGTTTTATTCTCGTTTGGGTTTCGACCAAACATAATCAACAAACATGAGCTGATTATCGCAAAACTACTACGGATTAGACTAAACACGTGTCTTTATGGCTTCAGATTCGCTAGTACTTCCCTTAAATATGTAGGCGGATTAAACCGACGCGACGTTTATTATTTATTATTTTATTCTTGATAATTTTACCGCAGCGCAGATAACGTAACCGTTCTTTTGTCTTTTTTATAAGTAATAGGAATAATAATATCCGTGTTAGTTCGCAATGTGAAGCGGTGGTTATTTTGGTGCACATTTTGTTAATTTATTAAACTGATGTTTGATTACTTTGCAAACGTTCGTGATTGGTGATTTTTAGTGATTTTGAAGCAACAGGATGTCCTTGAGTTTGCCGGTTCGAGTGAATTGCTTTTTCCGTTATCGGAAAGGTAAAACAATGAAATTTCGCGCTGGCAGCTTTTGGCTTTTGCCACATTTTAAGGATCTCAATTACCCTTCTATAACTACACTTTTCCAGTTGCTTAAATCGGAATTAAAGGAATTCAAATAAAATAATTTATTTGTAAATGTTAAGAATGTTTTCTTAGAATTTGAGTTTAAAGAGTTATATACAAATTTTCAAATACATATTTAATCAAATTTCTCTACAGAAATATTTTCACGAATTGTTATATTCGTAACTTTGTCCCAAATATTTCCAGTTTCATAAATTTCCCACTTTTCAACCTGAAGGCATTCTATTCTCGAAGTTTACTTCAACTTTTGCATAATTTCGAGTTTAACGTATAAACTCACATCTTGTTTTTCATTTTTTCCGCTTAGTTGTTCTAAAAATTTTATTTATTGATCGTGTTCTATCTTTGAATTTATAAAATTATTGAAACGCCGAGATCGGTCGTATGTTTCAGAATTGAAAATAGACAAAGGATGATGTTAGTAAATTTAGAGGT
The DNA here is from genome assembly GCA_963082815.1 of Melanotus villosus. Taxonomy (NCBI): domain Eukaryota; kingdom Metazoa; phylum Arthropoda; class Insecta; order Coleoptera; family Elateridae; genus Melanotus; species Melanotus villosus. The sequence goes on from OY720427.1 coordinate 21,267,620, forward strand.
TTTCCGTTCATTCAGGAATATTTATTTATTTTTCTTTTTTCAACTAATTGATTGGAAAATCTACCTAAATTTATCCTGCGAATATCGCAAAAAAATTCTTTGTTTACAGCAGAGAAAATAGATGGTTTTTAGGTGAAAAGGTCACTATTCGTTCTTCTACGTTATTTTTAATGTCCTTATCTTCTTTTTTAATCGCAGTTTTACTATTTTAACAAACTAACATTTTCTAATCTCTGGTTTAAAATTTTTTTACAAATTATAACGTGTTCAAAAATAGTTATGAAATTGGTCCAACGTTAGTACAAAAACTCAAAATAATTAAAGAATCTAAATGGATAAGGAAATTTTTGTTACCCAAGTAACATATTCTTTAGAAATTCACATTTATTTTAGCAGAAATAACTTAGAATACGAAAAAGATTAACGAAGCATGTCTGGATTTTCTTGCAGATTTCTCTAATTTTGTGTATTTAGTTAAAAATGCAAATTGTAATAATTTTCTAAATACTTTAATAGTTTATTTAGCGGATTTTGTTAGGTTGTAAACAATTAACTCATTTATTTTAATTGTTTATTTTCCTCGACGTCCGTTTCGGCATTATTGCCTTCTGCAAGAAGAATCTGTAATTTTTTCTTTCCGTAACTTATTGTATAATTTTTTTTCGTTTTCTCCTTATAGATTGGTGTGGTTTTGGGCGTTCTGTGTTATTTTGTGTCACTTTTTCCTATCTCTAATTACTTGTCTCCAGTTGATGTTTAATTTTCGCATGACGTCGTCTATTTGGTCTATCCACCTTAACTTTGGTCTTCTTCTCGGTCTGTTTGTCCTAGTCTTCCACTCAGTTACCTTCCTTATTATGGAGTTCAGCCCTTCTTTGCAGTCTTTGCGCCTTTACGACTTTTACTATATCTTCGCCTTCTAAAGCTTTTCTGATTTCGTGGTTTATTAGACTTCGGCATTCTTCTCCTACTTTTTTGTTCCCAGGATCTCTTTACTATTTTTCTTTCGAATATACGCAATTTTTTCTCGTCCTTCATCTCCCTGCTGACGTTGCTGTCTCACAACTTTTGGTCTCAAGCTCTGAAGTAAGCCCTGTTGTCCGCTTGAATATGCTTGTCTTGTTTATATTCATTCCTAGCTAACTGAAATTCTCTACCTTTTGAAAGAGGTATTCGTGTATTTTGATTACGTCCTGGTTGTTCAATCCCGTTCCTTAAATTATCATGTATTTTGTTTTTGCTCGATTTATTTCTAAGCCTCTTTTTTGCCTCTCTTGTCAGATTCTTAAGTGCCTCCTTCATGCTTCTTCTATTTCTTCTTATTAGGGCTATGCCATCTGCATATGCCACAAGCTGCGTCAGACTGTGTCAGATGGCCCCTTTGGTTCCCGTCGCGTCGTCCTGATGGCTCCTTCTAAAGGTGCATTCAGACTCAGAAATTTTGTCCGGAAAGTTGACGGAGAAATTTAAACGAACCAATCAGGAGGTGTGTAGAATTTGAATCGTAAGAAGCGGTAAATTCTACAAACCTCCTGATTGGTTCGTTTAACCCTTAAGTACTAACGTACCAGTGTTGGAACATACGTACTAACGTGACGTCTGGCAGACGTACTTGTTTTTATTTTCTGTTATTGGGATTTTAAATAAAATAATGTTGTTGATATATTGATTTACTATATTTTAATTAGTAACAATAAAAAGTTAAGTTAAAATTTGTTCTGGACAAAAAATATCAGGAAAAAAATGAATTTTGGACGTAACAGTCATCATCAACATAAAATTTAAAGAACAAAAATATATGATTCTCTATTATGAAAAAAATCTGTTTTTCTAATAGAAGCATTAATGATCTAACAATAATAATTCAAATATCGGAAGAAATTTAACGAAAAATAAAAAATTGCAGTACGTAAACTTCAGAGAGTTTCAGCGCAATCAGCACAATTTTTTTTGTATGTTCTAGGCAAATAAGTTTTTGGCAACCTATCCAAAGGTAAGCTGTTTGTATTTTTTTCTTTGGAGAACAAAGAAAACAAGTTTTTCTTTTTTGAAAACGTTCAAAAATTACTTGTAACTTCCTTCAAAACCAAAATCTTACAAATGGTTAGTTTTAATTTTCGACTAACGCGCGGATTCTCGGCTCTTTCATTTTTGTAAGCTGCAATGCCAATTTTTGTATAAAATCCGTTTTTGTTTTGAAGGGTTGTTTTTATAAGCATTGTATCTAAAAAAATATATATAATGTACATATATACTATATACATAACAGACGACCAACAGTCACACAGATACTAACGTGACGTCTCAGGGACGTATAGTCAACTGTTATTCTAAATAACTTCTGTTTCAATATGAAATTCTAGACTAAACTTCGTATACTGGACTATTTTTAGATAACTTAAAGGTACATTATTGGTAGTGTTCGAATTTTAAGGTAGTGGGGTAAATATCAGGTCATAGTTAGCACCATACGTCTGTGAGACGTCACATGAGTACTTAAGGGTTAAATTTCTCCGTCAAATTTCCGGACAAAATTTGTGAGTCTGAATGCACCTTAACGCGATGTTGAATAATACTGTTGATTTCTATGTTCTTCATTTCTTGGATATCAAATGCTTATTTAAAGTCAATGAACAGGATGTGGAGTTTTGTGTCATATTCGTAGCATTTTTCAGTAGTTTAGGTCATTATGTGGACCTTCCTGCACTGAAACCGTGCTGATGTTCTTCTATCTTGACCTCTTTGTACTTTGTTAGTTTTTTCTGGTGATTATTGTGAGTATCGTATAATCAGTATTCAAGAGCATTATTCCTCTGTAATTGTTATAGAATGTGAGGTCTCCTTCTTTAAAGATCGGTGTTATTAGTCCAGTTTCCCATTCTTTTGGCATATTTTCTTTTTCCCAAATGCTTGTTATTAGGTTATGTCTGTAGCTTTCTCCATAATTCTTCACTGCTGTGTTTGACAAGTTCTCGTCTGGTCCTGCTGCTTTTTCTTACTTTAGTTCCTTAATTGTTTCGGTGAGCTCTTCGTATGTGGTTTTCGTGGATGGTCTCTTTTTCTACTACATTTCTGTTGTATTTTTCTTTCCTTATCTTTGCGTTGAAATCCCATGTTATCCTTATGTTGTCATTTTTTGGTATATTTCCGCAGATTTCTTCTAGTTTGTTACAGAACTAGGTTTTTTCTTCCTCGCTAGCAATATTGGTAGGTGCGTAGACACTTAGACTTATTATTGAAAAATTTGCCTGAAAACATGGATACAACTAAATATGTATGAAACGACATGACACTGTGTACCTAAAGGTTGTACAGAAAATTCTTTACATAAAAATATTTTAAATGTAGAAACTTGTACATATTATTTTGTTGGAAGCAAATATTTTGAAACACGCAAGTAGAGATATATTGCTAAAACAATTTGAATTAATGCCGCTTACGTAATGTTGTTGTATAACAACACATCAATAAAAATACCAATTAGGGTAGGCTGTGAAATTGAATTATTTTGAATTGGTACTTTAGCCACATCCACAGAATGACATTTTATAACGTTTGTAATTTGATATTTTTATTGTAAACAAAGTTTATAACCTTAAATTGAAACTGAAACAAAAAAATGAAAAAATTATTAATTTACGATATTGAAATTTACATAAAATTATAGGATTTGTTGAAAATGTTGTCCATTTTCGTGTAAACATAAACGAATTCTTCTTTGCAATCCAGCAAAAACATTATGTAACATTTTAGGTGAGTTGTTGATTTCTTTACACTTTTCTGTTATGCGATTTCTCAGTTCTTCCAGATTATGAATTGGCGTTGACTAAATTGAATTTTTAATGTAAGACCATACAAAAAATCACATATGTTCAAATCGCAAAACCTAGTTGGATATGGGATTTCAGCGTTCCTACTTATTATTCTGTTATCGAAAAATTCTGCAAGATATCGGAGTGTTTCTCTGGTGGTATGTGCTGTAGTACCATCTTGTTGGAAATATCCATTTTGTAATTCTTCGCCATCTAGCTGATTGATAAATTGATGGAGTATCTCATCCCGATATCGTGCAGCAGTGAGTGTGCCTTCAAAAAAAATGGGACCCAACAATCTTCTTCGACAAATTCCAACCCAAACACCAACTTTTTGAGGATGCAAAGGTTGTTCAACAAAAAAATGAGGGTTTTCACCTGACCACCACCTCATATTCTGTGAATTGACATATCCAGAAAGATAAAACCAGGCCTCATCAGAAAAACATACAGTGTTCAGAGCTGCTTCATTGTTGAGATTATTTTGAAACCAACTGCAGAATTCTATTCGTCTTGGAGGGTCTATTGGTAAAAGTTCATGAAAACATTGCAGTTTATATGCATGACGGTTTAAATATTTTTTTAGGATTGTTCGAGTTGTGCCATAAGATAAATTTATTTGTTGAGCCAATACTCTAATGAAAGTTTTTGGCTGTTCATCCATAATCTGCCGGGCAGCTTCGATGGTTGCTTCTGTTCGTCTAAGCGTCGGTCCACTTCCACTTTTACGAGCGACACTACCACTTTCTCTAAATAACTGCACAGATTTAGTTACAACGTCGCGAAAATAATTGTAATTGAACACTAAATCGGGGTATTCTTCACGAAAATCAGTAATGCAGTCATGAAGTGAATATTGCCACTCTCCATTTATTCTTACGCCGCGCCGCGCCGGTTCGAAAGAAACATTCAATAGCGTTCGCTTTTAGTTGTGTAGTGAATACCATTTTTTTCAAACTTTAAATTTTTTCACCAAATAAAAAACTTAAAAAATTTGACAAGAGCGTTCAGTTTTAAATTTTCATGTCAGAAATATCATTCTGTGGATGTGGCTAAAGTACCAATTCAAAATAATTTAATTTCACAGCCTACCATAATTGGTTTTTTTATTGGTCTTCTGTTATTTGCTGAGGTTTTCTACATCACTTCTGTCATTCACTTAAGAACACATTGTTTTTTATTATTAAAATCGAAGTTCGCATTTGACTATTAAAGTGCAAAGACGTGTCACACCGCTCTGTTATCCTTGCAAGGCCGAGTGATAAGTGTAATCTGAGGACAACTGCATTTAAATAAACAAATTTTAATTCAATTTAACTTCTACTTATGTTCCCAACTGGGAACTCCGGCCCGGGGCTACCAAACCCTTATGGTTACGGGCCAATTAGCAATATGTACATGTTCAACCAACCTATGCTGCAACCAACAAATACAATGCAAGTACCCTTAGTTAACCCGATGTACTACCCTACTTTACCCATGACTTCACCTAATATGTATCAATGTCAAACACCTATGGAGTAAACACCGATAATTAATAATTTCTATCAAAATTCAAATCAAAATCAGTCTCAAGCAAACCTTAATACCGATAATGAAGCAGGTGGGAGCAAAGAGACAACATACTACGCGTCGCTCAGCGACGATGATTCGGAAATAAATGAAACAGATACAACAGTAAAGAAACACGATTGGCAAGCGGTAATAAAGAAACGTAAACGAATATCTCACAAAAAAGTTAATGAAAACAACACATAAATTAAAATTACAAATAAATACCAGCCATTATCAGTCGACGAAACTACGGAAAACACATCTCAGATAAATTATGAAGATTCAACACAACCAACAAGAGATCCCAGACCGCCGCCAATTTACATTTACGGCGTGACAAACTACAAAGCAACGATAACTAACTTAGCGTTAGTAGTTGATTTTGAAACATATTTTACTAAAACCCTGTCAAATAACACTGTAAAAATAAATCCCCACACCACAGAGACTCACAGAAAATTAATTAATCATCTCCGTGATGGGCATACAGGGTAGTTATACGAAATCTCCATCATTCGATACCAATTAAAGAAATAACTGAAGAACTAGCTGCTAAAGGACACAAGGTCAGAAATATTCTGATTATCAGACATAGAGTAAGCAAACTCCCACTGCCCTTCTTCTTTGTGGATCTTGAACCACACACAAATAATAAAGAAATTTACAAGCTTGAGTATCTACTAAATATCAAAATTCAAGTTGAACCACCCGGACCTAAAAAAAACTATAATACAGTGTACTCGGTGCCAGGATTATGGTTTATGGTCATTCTAAAACTTATTGCGCTAAACCGTTTAATTGCGTAAAGTGCGGGAAACCACACGATACAAAAACATGCCAAAAAGATAGTAATACGCCTGCTAAATGCGCACTATGTATTGGAGACCACACCGCAAATTATAAAGCGTGCACTGTTTATCGAGATCTCCAAAAAATTAGAAATAAAAACAACCCAAACATACGACGAGGCTATTTCACTCAAAACCAAGCTACCACACCTCAAACGCAAAATCAACCATTTTTACAAAATTGACTATCAAATCCAAATGTCACATATGCCCAAATAACTAGATTAAATAGCAGAACAAACGCAACAAACAACCAAACCCAACCAAATCACGAGAAGGTAAATACAGTGTGTCCCCGGATTGAGTTCACTATAGGTATAATCGACAAAAAATTTGGGAATTTCATTTTCATGTTTTGGGATTCCGCCGTGCTTGGTCTGAAAAGAATTTTAAGCAGATTTTTAGTTTTTTAAAAATTAAGACGGCCATGAAAAATGTGAAAAAACTATTTTCTATTCAGGTAAAGTGCCTTTTCGGTCAATAATACGGCAAAATTTTATTGAGAAAAGTTGTTCACCATATGAAATTATGGCTCTGCGCAAAACGTAAGTTTCTAACATAGTATTTTATTAAAAAAATAAATTAAATAACAATTACATACTCTATTTGACTTCCTCCAAGTTTTCACTTTAATCTAAGATAATGACAATCAATTGTTTGCTTTACTACGACGCGATTTTTCGTTCAACACAAAAAGCCGATTTAATGAAAGTGAGCTGATCTTTTTGAAGTTTTGCACAGAGCCATAATTTTGTATTCTGAACAACTTTTCTCAATAATACTTTGCCGTATTATTGACCAAAAAGGTACTTTACCTGAATAGAAAATAGTTTTTTCGCATTTTTCATGGCTGTCTTAATTTTTAAAAAACTAAAAATCTGCTTAAAATTCTTTTCAGACCGAGCAGAGGGGAATCCCAAAACATGAAAATGAAATTCTCAAATTTTTTGTCGATTATACCTATTGTGATCTCAATCCGGGGACACACTGTATACGATTTCCCATGCTATTTCCATATGTTCGCCCCTTAAGTCAAACACTCGGTATAACATAACACATTCATTCAAGAATCAAACTTGAAATTCTTACTACACAAAGTAAACAAAGGGAATATGAAGCGCTAAATACTAACGCTTGCTTAAAAAAATCCCCGAATATTTGCGCTCGTAGGATTCCCCCGGTACATGTAACTTCTGCTATAAAACACAACTTGTAATATGTATAGTGAGTGTCTATCTGCCTATAGTTGTGCTTTTAAACATTCTCAGAAATCATCATACCTTCTCACAGGTTTAGGTGTATAAAATGTTAAATTTATAATATATATTTTCTGAAATCAAAGTTACAATAAGTCAAGTGCATACTAAAATATGTATGTGCTTATAGTTATTTATCTAAAAACAAATTCTTATTTGTTGTATATTTATAGAAAATCCGGCAAATCGAAATTTTTTGTATACAAATGTTTTACAAATTTTTATTTCGCCCTTTCTAATTTTGTGCCCTCATAATTTGTGCACCTGGAGCAGTTTGCTCCAACTACTCCACGGTAGCTACGCCACTGGACAACATTACACAATTTTGGTATGTACCCATATCACATCCGGTCTGTTCAAACTTTACAGCCTGCAGACTATGCAGCGCGTATTGATTTTTGTCGTTGGTTTTTCGCACACGAACATCTTTGTGTTCAAATTCTGTTTACGGACGAAGCCACATTTACCAGAGATCAGAGATGGAATTATATTAAAAATACTGTATTTAGTCTTTGAATTTCGCGCGTTCATCAGTCGGTATATATTTATAGAAACCTTACTTACAATATATTATTCATAAAACAAATATAAGTTTTCGTTTCCTGTTCTTGGCGATGTAATCAATATATTATGTATGTGTAACTTAATCTAATAAATAAGTTTGATAGTTATTGGCTACCTAATATATTAAGTGTATTCAAGAGAGCATCACTCTAATTATCATAATAGGTTATGGGCTCAGGCTCGTAAAATATAAAGAGTGATACGTGTAATACATAAAGTGAGGTTAAACATACAGTCGACCACGTTCTTTTTTGAGTTGTGACTACGGATATCAGCAATGGATAAATCATTGGATATCGCCTCGATCAATAAATTTGACGGGAAGAATTTCTTGCAGTGGAAATTTCAGGTAACCTGTGCATTGAAAGCCAAGGGTATTTATGGTATTTCATCAGGTTCAGTGGTCAAACCAGTTGTGGAAGAAGCAAAACGTGAGACAGCTAAAGAAGCTGCAGAATGGGAAAAGAAGGATGCCAGCGCGATGTTCGTATTAACTGCTGCAATGGAGTTATCTCAGATAACATTGGTAGAAAATTGCACTAGCTCAAAGGAGATAATGGACAAATTATGCTCAATATACGAATATAAATCAGAAACAAACAAATTAATCGTTCACGAGAGATTTCACCAATACAAGATGAATCCCAATGACTCGATGGCACTACATATTTCAAAAGTAGAAAATCTAGGAAGACAGATTCGAGAATCAGGTGACAGTATTAGCGAAGCGGCAATTATAACAAAAATTTTAGGAAGTTTGCCCGAAAAATACAGAGGATTCAGACAAGCATGGCTGTCGTTATCAGCAGATAATCAAACGATTAATAACCTGACAGCAAGATTGTTAGATGAGGAAAGCAATCTGACCTCAGTAGAAGAGGCAGACACGGCACTTACAGCCTCAAGTAGTAGTACAAGAAAATATCAAAAGAAAACGATAACATGTTACAATTGTCACAAAAAGGGTCACTTTGCTAAATTTTGTAGATCAAAGAAGAAAACAAATAATAATGGAAATGGAGCGGCCTTCAGTACATCAACCACCAATCCATCAGTTGGAGAAAATAGTTGGATTCTTGACAGCGGTGCATCAGCCCACATGACATTTAAAAGAGAATATTTTCACACATTCGAAAATATCAACGATGATAGTTTTGTAGTTCTCGGGGACAATAAACAATTAACAATTCGTGGAAAAGGTTCGGTAAAAGTTCGTTTATTTGTTAATAACGAGTGGACAACCGGTACTATGTATGATGTATTATTCGTCCCAGATTTAAAAAAGAATCTATTTTCCGAAGGTGCAGTGACAAACAGAGGTCTAAAAATCATTAAAACAGATGATAAAGCAAAAATCTTTGATGGTAACCAATTAATGGCGTGTGCTACACGAAACGTAAATAACTTATACTACATGAACATGCAAGTCGACGTAATAAGCGAAGTAAATAATGCAAGTGCAGAAATAAACTGTGAAAATGCAGAAGTAAACAGTATTAAGTTATGGCACGAAAGACTTGGACACATTAACGTCGGGACAATAAAACAAATGGTATCAAAAGGTCTAATCGGTGATGTTATAATCAGTGATATCGATAAATTCATCTATGAAGCATGTATGTACGGTAAACAACACAGACTAAAATTTGCAAAAGGCCAACACGTTAAAAGAAACATCGGTGAACTAATTCATAGTGACGTATGTGGACCATTCCCAGAACCTCTGTTAGTGGTGCGCGATTTTTCGTTCTCTTTAAAGACGATTATAGCGGGTACAAAGTAGTACACTTCATAAAGCACAAAAGTGATGTACTAGAAAAATTTAAAACATTTAACAACCAAATTAAAAACAATTTCGGTCATTACGTGAAAGTGTTGCGAACAGATAACGGTACAGAATACTGTAATAAAACTTTCATGAACTATCTTAACAACTACGGTATTGTACACGAAACAACAGCAACGTATACACCGGAACAAAATGCTAGATCGGAACGTGAAATGAGAACAATCGTAGAAAGTGCGCGAACAATGCTGCATGGCAAAGATTTACCCAAACACCTATGGGCAGAAGCAATCAATACTACTGTTTTCATCCTCAATAGAACGTTAAACAGTCAAGTTGAAGACATGTCGGCATATGAAGCTTGGACGGGAATGAAACCATCGTTGAAACATATGAGAATTTTTGGTTCAGATGCATTCGTACACATCCCCAAAGTAAAAAGGGATAAACTCGATAAGAAAAGTAAGAAAATGATCCTCGTTGGCTATGATGGAAGTACGAATTATCGATTATTGGATCCTATCACCAGAAAAATTACAATCTCTAAAGATGTGATATTTAACGAAAACAAGCAGGTGAGTGAAACGAACATTTATAATTACGAAGCTGTTTTAGACATCACAGATGATGACAACAAAGAGGAAAGCTGTGACCAAACCAATCATGAAGAAACTCCCGAAGAAGATGTCCAAGAACCTACCGCAAGTGGAATGAATCTTCGTTCTAGAGACCATATACGACTACCAAAACGTTACGAAGTTAATTTTGTAGAAACCGACATTCCCCAGACGTTTGAAGAGGCGGTGAACAGTGACAGCTCGATTAAATGGAAGGATGCCATAGAAGAGGAACTGAACGCCCTAGTAAAGAACGAGACGTGGGAAGTCGTCCCAAAGCCAAAAGACAAAAGTGCAATCGATTCAAGATGGGTCTTTGCAGTGAAAAGATCTCCTTCTGGTGAAATATACAGGTACAAAGCGAGATTGTGTGCCAAGGGATATCAACAAAAGGAAGGTATAGATTTCAAAGAGACATTTGCCCCTACCATTAGATTCGATTCTATTCGAATATTATTAGCATTAGCGGCAAAAGATAAAATGGAAATACTTCAGTTCGATGTCAAAACGGCATTCTTAAACGGCAAATTAGATGAACAGATATACATGAAACCTCCAGAGGGTTCTAACATATCACCAAATTATTCCTGCAAACTAAACAAATCTCTTTACGGTTTAAAGCAATCATCACGATGTTGGAACAAAGTATTCCACGATGTAATGAAGAAGCATGGATTCACCCCCAATAACGCAGATAGATGTGTTTACATCGGAAGTATTAATAAAAACAAAGTCATCATAGCTCTATATGTAGACGACGGACTCATACTATCAAAAGGTAAACAAGCCGTAGAAGAAACTGTTGTTATGCTTCGAACACAATTCGAACTCACAGTAGAAGACAATCCGAGATATTTTGTAGGTATTGAAATAGAACGCGAAGATAATGGATCAGTGATTATACATCAGGGAAATTACATCAAACAAATTATAAAACGCTTTAATTTAGAAAATGCCAACCCACTAAAAACACCAGAAGTACCAGGTGAATACTTAAGTAAAGACAGTGGAGAAGTCATCCCAATATCAACCCCATATCGTGAGGCAGTCGGATCCCTAATGTTTGCTGCAACCGTCAGTAGACCAGACATTGCACATGCAGTGGGAGTCGTGAGTAGATTTCTAGAAAACCCTACATCAAACCACTGGATTGCTGTGAAACGAATAATCAAATATTTAAAAGGAACAATTAATCACGGAATAAAATTTTACAGTTCAGGTAATAAAAGCTTAGTTGATGGTTATTCTGACTCAGATTTCGCAGGTAACACAGACAACAGGAAATCAACTTCAGGATACACCTTTAAAATAAGTAATGGTCCTGTTACCTGGTGCAGCCGTAGCCAAAAATCAGTATCGCTATCGACAACGGAGGCAGAATACATTGCTGCCACAGAAGCAACCAAAGAACTAGTATGGTTAAAAGGTTTTATTACCGACATAGAGGAAGAAATACCCAATCCAATCACACTGCATGTAGACAACCAAAGCGCCATCAAGTTAACTAAGAACCCAGAATTTCACAACAGAACCAAACATATTGATGTGAAATATCACTTTATTAGGGAGAAATACGAAAAAGGAGATATCGACATCGTCTACATACCATCATCAGAACAAGTAGCAGACATTTTCACCAAACCAATTGCATATCCTTTGTTTAAGAAATTAAAACATTTGCTGGGCATGATTGAACGCACAAATTAGTGGGAGTATTAAAAATACTGTATTTAGTCTTTGAATTTCGCGCGTTCATCAGTCGGTATATATTTATAGAAACCTTACTTACAATATATTATTCATAAAACAAATATAAGTTTTCGTTTCCTGTTCTTGGCGATGTAATCAATATATTATGTATGTGTAACTTAATCTAATATATAAGTTTGATAGTTATTGGCTACCTAATATATTAAGTGTATTCAAGAGAGCATCACTCTAATTATCATAATAAATTACGAATACCCGAAACTCACATTCATGGGCACTTGAAAATTCTTTTAAAACCCCAGAAACGTATTTTCAACATCGCGTTTCGGTAAATATTTGGTGTGGTATTCTTAATGACAATCTTATTGGGACATTCGTATTTCAAGATCTTTTAATATCCAAGCATTATCTAAATTTTTTACAAAGCGAGTTGCCAGGATTATTGGAAGAAGTTCCACTTCAGAGAAGAGCAGACATGTGGTTTCATCTGGATGGCGCACCTCCACATTTTGGTAAAAATGTCAGAACATATCTGAATAACAACTTTACTAACCGGAGGATTGGAAAAGGACGTCCAGTTTTTTGGCCACCGAGGTCACCAGACCTAACGCCTCTAGACTCTAGACTATTGACACATGACACATGAAGAGTTTAGTTTATGCAGAAAAATCCCAAACCAGAAATGAATTAATTCATAAAATTATGGCCGCAGCTACATCCATGCGAGCCGACCACGATACTCTTCAGAGAGCTACGTTTTCAATTATTGGAAGAGCTAGAAAGTGTATTCAGGCAGCGGGAGGACATTTTAAACAATTACCATAATTACCATTATATTTTATTAATTTAATTAATAAAACATAATGTAATATGAATTTATTCCGCTTGTTCTGTTACATTTAATATCACCGATAATTCCTTTAATATTGAGTTTTGGACATATGTATTGTAATGATTGCCAACTTTTAATTAACAACCATACTATAAAATACTGATATGACTTATTTTTTTTTTATTTAAATGTTCTTTAATCTCAGCGTCGATTTCGATTCCAATTTCCTTACGCCTCGAATATCGATCGCTCCTCAACTCCAAATCCAATTCGCTTTAATTATTCACTCTAAATCCACTTACAATTCACCTTAAGTATTGAACCTCAATTCCAAATCCACTTTTAATTCACTTCAAGTTTAATATTATTTTATTTATTCTTCTTTTGATTAAAATATTTAATTAATCATAAATAATTGGTTTTTATATTTTAAATTGAAATTGTTAATTTAATTTGAAGGAGCAATTACTTTTTCATCCTTCCACTATTCAATTCAAAATAACATCTGTTTATTTATCAAATTGTGTTCTGCTCTCCTCGTTTCCCTGGTGTCTTCTCATTCCAATTTTTTTACATAAACGTTCATACATTCATCACATTCATACTTTACCAAAACAACAAATATAATTCAATAATATATAACAATTAACAATTTCTACAACTAATACTTAAATAGTATTTTTGTAACAAGTACCTAAAATCAAATTTTTAGGACGAGTCGTTGCTGTTTCCGGGCGAGGCGAAGCAGAGTCTGGAATAGCAGATGAGTACCAATAAACTAGATTTAGGTACGTGTTACAAACAACATTTTTTTGTTAAAGCTCCCAAAAACAGATTCAAATCTTTTATTTTGTATGATTAATGTGATCAGAGCAAATATTTCTCGAAAATAGTGAGCTTCGAATTTTAATTACCATGTCACTATAGTAACCAGATTGTTTAATGAAAACTTATTGGATTAAATAAAGTTGTTTAATTGTTGTATTGAACCATTATGCTTTATTTACCTAAATGATCCTCAAAAGTTGTCATGGCGACTTTTTGGGATTGAGTCCGGAAAAGACTCATTTTACGGACCTTAATGAGTCCGTAAAATAGCTACTTTTGGGAGCATGTACAAAAAATCTAATTTAGCTATTGTAACAATTTTTTATTTTTTTAAAACTGCATTTTTTTAATTTGAGTAATGTTTATTTTTTTATCAAATAGGTATATAATTATATTCAAAATTATTATCCAAAGTTGATATCATATCGGTATATAAGGTATTTTTAACTTGAAATTGCCTAAGGAATACACCCTTAGTCCAGTCTGTCGAGTCGCGGGACACCCTGTATATTAGGGTGTCCCTTAATAATGGTCATTTTGATTTTTCGTTCTCTCACCCCCTGAAATCATTCAAGATTCTAAAAAAATGAGGTGTGCAAAATCCTGGTCCGGCGGAACAAGGTTAACCCGTACCACCGAGCACTCCAAATTTTACATTTAAATAACATTGAATTTGAACATTTTTTCAAATTCACTTCATGATGAACGTTTTTTTCTCGATTCAACATATTCATTACAGATCATTTTGTGGTAATATGGTCGGAGGCCGAAGTTAGCTATTTTGAACGTTAAAAGTACGCGAGACTTGCGTGCATGGTAACATTCGGAACTATACTAGTAGGTACGTTACTCTGATGTGATGATCGTTTATTGCATGTGGTATTACTTTTTTTTCTTGAAAAATGTCTAGATTTTTTTCAATATCGTTTCTTTACTGCAATCTGGATATTTTTTACTATACTCGCTAATTACTTGAATTATGAAATGTCTTTGATATTCATATAATGTTAGTTTGTTATTATAATCAATCGCTAATTGAATGGCACGTTCAGCCAAATCATTCACTACCTTTAATTGCTGTAATATGTATTGCTTTGGCTTCTGGATAATGTTTATCTGATATCTATTGGTAAGATATAATAATTTCAATGCATTCACCGTCAATTGAATACTGCGCGCGCTAATACATCAGAGTAACGTACCATGGCCACCTTCATTCATATCCACTAACGTGTATACAGGGTGATTCAAATTCGCGTGTATGCATGGGGATCTTGGAAACGGTAAGAGATAGAGAGTCGGTTAAATGGGGGGAAAGTTGCGTAATCAAAGGACCAACAATGTCCATTTAAAAAATCAAGGCTAACTTATTCGGTTTTTTAAATATTTGAAAAAAACTAAAATTTTGGAGAATCGTTTTTATTTAATTTTGACCTTATTTGAGGAGATATTGAAAAACGGAAAACACTTTCTCATGACCACTTTTTGTCCTCTATTGAATAGCTTAAATGGAACAAAAATTCCAGGTCCGTATTTAAGAAAATGAACTTGATGATGGCCCTGAAATACCGAAACGTTGCATCAAAAATATATTTAAGCTATTCGATAGAGGATAAAAAGTGGCCATGAGAAAGTGTTTACCGTTTTCCAATATCTCCCCAAATAAAGTCAAAATTAAATAAAAACGATTATCCAAAATTTTAGTTTTTTTCAAATATTTAAAAAACTGAATAACTTAGCCTTGATTTTTTAAATGAACATTGTTGGTCCTTTGATTACGCAACTTTGCCCCCATTTAACCGACTCTCTATCTCTTACCGTTTCCAAGATCCCCATGCATACACGCGAATTTGAATCACCCTGTATATGGCCGTCCCAATTCAGCTAAAAACAGGTTTTAAGAAAGTAGGCCATTGGTCCTCCTTGTGACGACATCTATTAGATAGTTTAAAACGTTAATAACATTTAACGTTTTCAAATTGATTAATAATTTTTCTAAATCCGTTAAACTATATTTTCTGTGGATTATTATTGGTATAATAACAATGCATAAATAATAATAACTTCAATTAACAAAGTTATCAAAGTAGAACGACAAAGCGTAGTTACACATTCTGCCGGAGAGGTCTCTGATAGGAGGGCCTGTCAAAAATATTTAGAAATGGAATTGGAACGGCCATATACAGGGTGTCTCTAAAAGGTCTGTACAAAACGCTAGCACAAATTCCCGAGGCTAAAATATGAGGATCTAGCCCAATTTACCTTAGTCCAAAAGTTGATAGTTTCCGAAATACAGGGTGCCAAAGTTATTATTTTTTAAAACTTTTTTGTAAATATGTTTCTTAATAATAGCATGATTTGCACGAAATTTGGTACTTAGGGGTTTTTTAGGATGAGAAATCGAGATCTGATCACAGTTTCGATGCACATTGCAGAGGGCGCCACCAGCAGCACTTCGCCTACATCTAAAGCTTCATAACTTTTTTATGCCTCAGTGCATTAAATTTCTGGTTAAAAATTCTTATTGCTTGGCATCTTTTGTCCAAAAAAGGTATACCTAGCAGGTGTCGCTTCGAGCAGCCGTTTCTGAGATAATCGAATTTAAATGTTTTATTGCGTACTGAAACTCGTCGTAGCCCCCCTTCACACTTTATCCAGGTTTAGGACTGGTTCAAGAAATTTGGAGCGTGTTTAAGTGCCAACAGGCCAGCAACAATAAAAATTTAAATAGCAACGAGCTAACAGTGATAAGAATGTAAGAATGAACTGGCAAAGTACAATAGGAATAAAGTCTAAGTAAAGTTTCAAAATGACCTCCGTTTTCATGCACACAAAGATTAATTATACGGAGAAAGTTGAACTGCACCCTTTCCATCATCTCTGTATCTAGCCTGGATAAAGTGTGAAGGGGGGGCTACAACGAGTTTCAGTACGCAATAAAACATTTAAATTCGATTATCTCAGAAACGGCTGCTCGAAGCGACACCTGCTAGGTATACCTTTTTTGTACAAAAGATGCCAAGGAATAAGAATTTTTAACCAGAAATTTAATGCACCGAGGCATAAAAAAGTTATGAAGCTTTAGATGTAGGCGAAGTGCTGCTGGTGGCGCCCTCTGCAATGTGCATCGAAACTGTGATCAGATCTCGATTTCTCATCCTAAAAAACCCCTAAGTACCAAATTTCTTGCAAATCATGCTATTATTAAGAAAAATATTTACAAAAAAGTTTTAAAAAATAATAACTTTGGCACCCTGTATTTCGGAAACTATCAACTTTTGGACTAAGGTAAATTGGGCTAGATCCTCATATTTTAGCCTCGGGAATTTGTGCTAGCGTTTTGTACAGACCTTTTAGAGACACCCTGTATACACGTTAGTGGATATGAATGAAGGTGGCCATGAACGTACTAGTATAGTTCCGAATGCTACCGTACGAATCGAGAAAAAAACGTTCATCATGAAGTGAAATGGAAAAAAGGTTCAAATTCAATGTTATTTAAATGTGAAATTTGAACAGCTCGGTGGCACGGGTTAACCATGTCCCACCGGACCAGAATTTTGCACACCTCATTTTTTTAGCATCTTAAATGATCCCAGGGGGCGAGAGCACGAAAAATCAAAATGGCCATTATTAAGGGACACCCTGCTGTATACAATGTATTAAGAAATTGGGAATAACCTTATAATCACGGCAGCGAGAAAGAAAAGTAAATGTACAGAGGAATTTAGTAAGTTTGTGATGATGTTTACAGTTGCTGCTTTCTTCTGTTTTTCTCCAGAAGGATTTTGCCTCTGACTTGGTTTACAAGTTGAGTTACCGTGCCCTTCTTCCTCTTGCTAAAAGAGTTTTTCCTCTGGCGTGGTTTACACGTTGACTTACGGTGCTCTTTTAGTACCTACCTCCTTTTTCCTCATGATGAAACCCCTTAAAAAAGTCGGCGAAACCTTGAGTTCCTTCTAAACAGTGACACAGTTCCAACTCGGAAGACGTTCTTTTAACAATAATTGATATTATCACCCAACGTGATTTTTTCAAAACATTAGGAACTTGAATGGTTGGATACAGATGTGTACGTAACAAAAATGAAAAAAAAAAACTCTAAATTCCGTGCTTCATTTCTCGTTATTTAATATGAATATCAAAACAAAAAACTACTGGAAGCAACTCTTATAACTCGTATGAGTTATGAGTATGTAATGAGGATCTTTAGAGAACGTTGAGTCTTTCTTTTCCGTCATCATTTCTATTTTTAGGAGCGACATGTTGGACTGCATAATAAAGATTATGTACGTTAATTTTTTATTTTTTTTTATGTATTTAATATTTTTTGCAATCTGTATAACACAATAAGCAAAATATATGTATGTTAGTAATTATTGGACATGAACAATGACATTATTGAAATCCAACGATTTACAATTTACAGTTTACTACGAACTACATTATATTAGTTTAATCGAATCTATTCGGTAGGTCTAGCGGTTTATGTCTCTTTAGTCTGTGTAGGGTTTCACTATTATCAAGTAGGTTACTTCATTTTTTTTTGGCAATATCAGTCAGCTTGAATTATGATCAAAGTACATATTCCTATTTATATTGTTTTTTTTGGCATAATATTAGTTGTATAATACTCAACATATCGCTTAAATAAGAAAATAACCACAAAACATTGTGTATACTCGTCAAAATAATATAAACGTATCATATAGAGAGTCAGAAAACCGTTATGTTTCTAATCCAAAACCGCGTAACATACACTTAAGACTTGCAAGAAAACCACTTTTGTCCCTTCTTAGTATTTTTATTGTTGTCCAAAAATTTATGTCATCTATTTTATGTGTTTCATTTATCTCTTTGCCAAATGCCTTCCAGTTTCTACTATAAACATCTCTGTTGTTGTTTGTTTTAGCTTGTGTATATTTTTTTCGGGCAGCTTTCTTTCCTTTTGCCAGTGCTTTTATTTCATTATTCTACCATTTTGTGCTGTTAATATGATTACTAAATTTGCTTTTCCACATACTTCCTCCACTTCTTTATGTAATGTTTTTTTTAAAGACTGCCCTGCCCGTCTGTACCCCAGAGCACGGAGTATAAAGACAGGAGGCTGCACTTCCATTTAAACTGCCGACCGAATCCATGCCATCCAAGTTTGTCGCCGCAATTCGCGACAAGGATTAGAAGATAAAAGTCTACGGAAGTAGAGGTAGCATACGAGAAACGCACATACGAGTAAAATTACTAAAACGCTGATTATATTGCATTTTGAGTAATATATTTAGGTTTCTTTTGTAGAGCGGTATTTATAGATTCGTACTGCATAAAAAAATACAAGGATCCATCCAGAAAATTTGTTTTATAGGGCTGCAATTGAAAAGGTATGTCTAGTGCTCTAACAACTTATATGCGGTTTTAAAGCAAAATTTGTTGAATTAGTTATAAAATTAATAGAATAACCAGTTATGGTTACCCAAAACCCAAAAATAAAGCAATTTATTTATGATATTTATGATAATAATAAATATTAATCGTACTTTTACAAATTTGAATACATTTATTAATTAAAAGTATTTGGGTAGCAGGCAGACTTAATTCTTCGAGTTTTTTAGTATTCACAAAATTCATTTGCTGCTTCATACGTAAAAAATGTCTTTGCATGTTTGTTTTGATTTTTTAACCGCACAAGTTTCTCATGCTGGTTTGTTTTTGTTTTACGTAAATTATGGATAATAGATGTTTCACCTAATTTAACTCTGCTTTTTTCTTGACGTTTTTGTAGACATTTAGTGTTTTAAACTGTAACAGTTTAAACAGCACATGATATTGAAGTCTGATAGAACAAAAGTGCGTAGTTTATGGCGCCATGTACGCAAATTATAATCAGGACTAACACATTTAGGTTGTATATTTTCTGGATTGTGCAACGATCAGTTTGATCCTGTACATATGTTAAGTTCATCAATTATTTTGACAATATCTCTCAATTCCACAATGTTATTGCATGATAACTTAATAACTTCTTCGTTAACAAAAATTGTATCATAAACCGTAAACAACAATGTTGAATATACTGTCTTCTTGTAATGTAATTTGCGTTTCTGTCTTTGCAATGCCATTTTCTGATATGTACATTTTGGAAATTGACAAATATTTTTTATTTTCGAAATATTATTTATGATGATTCCAATTTTCATTTGGATAGGTTAACTCAGATGTTTCCCAAATTTTGAAAAATAAACCTAGACCTTTCAGATACATTCGAGTATTATATTTTTCCAGTAGTGATTATATTAAAATTATGCACAACCTAATTTGTGTGCAGATATCAAAAACCATATTTATGAGTTTTTTAATTAATAGATACTTCATTTTAAAAAATATTACGTAAAAAGTACCTTTACGAGAGTATTCTCCTAAATGTTGACCAAAACTCTGACCTTCAGAAGTAGAACCAACACTTTTTACTTTTCTCTTAGGCGAAATTTGAACTACATAATCTTCGTTTCGGAACTGTCGCTTTTGTTAGATACGAAGGACAATTTGGAAAAATTGTTGGAATATTACCTTCTGCTAACCGTGATTTTTATGTGGATACTTAAACAAAAATTGTCCACTACACATGTATTTAAAAAAATTTTACAGTGTATATTTTCCGTGCTTTAATTATGTTTTTAACATAGGTATCAGAATTCGATTGTATCAAAATAGTTTAAGCAAGCATTACGTTCAGTATAATAGTTTACAATGTAAATTATCAAGAAAAAACTATAAAAGAAAAATGCAGTTTCAGTAAATTTAACAGATGAGAATTAAGTAGTATAACAAAGAACATGAAGCGGTAATCCGTTAATTTGGTACTAAATGCACAAATATCTGCAACAATTGGTAATTGTGAACTTTACATTCTAATTTTAGGCACAAAAATTTTTTTAGGCAGGTAACTACTCCTATTTTCGCTGATAAAAGTAAAGTAAATTCATGCTTACTGAAATGCAAAATAGAATTGAAAACTTGATATCGTCAAGTCGTTTTAAATATGTATATGCTAAAAACATCAGAAAACTCATACCTGTATAATTCCGTTATTATACTCTCTTAAAATGCAAGATGGGTTAAAATGCTTTTCACAGACGAAGTCCTTTTCAGAAAATTCACGATGTCGTGGAATTTTTCTTTTGCACACATTTATTAAATTTGTAGGAGCTTTAAATAAAGACCTCTTCACATCTTTATTGCTTCGTTAACCCGTTTTGCAATTGGGTACAAAACATGTTCGACCCATTTTTTCAACTAACTCACTAAATTTTTATTTTAAATCCTTACTAATTGTAACAATAATGTCTCAGTACATTGAAAATTGTGGACACGTTTATTTCTACGGTGACATAAAAGGACTAACTTAAACTGGTCGAATATGCACTTCTACCTTATTTTACTGCTACGAAAAAGTGGGAAATCCGAGGTAGTTCTCAGAAACACGCCTACGACTGCCAGTGGATAGGTCGGGGTTGTTGTAATAAGCTGTAAAAGAAATGAATGGGCGCCAATCAGTTACAAGCGTGTCCTTAAGACGAATAAGAATTGATAACCATTTCCTTGAAAATTCTTCAATACACATAAATCCAATAAAGAACTCTCGGATCGTATTTAATATAATAAAGATTAAATAGATATGGTATAAACAAGTAAATATAATATAGGAGTAGTAAATATATGCCAGGTACACAAGATAAATATAGATATAACGAACAGTTCAATAATATAAATAAAGGTATAACACGTCAATACACTATAACGGGGACTGTTTAATGTAACCGATGTCTGTATCTTAACTGAATAATTAAATATGAAAAGTAATCAATGAGCGGTAATCGGTGGATCAAACAAATTTAATGACTGAATTAAAAAACAAACCTTTGAACTCAATCAAATAATAATAATAATAATAATAATAATTTATTTTCCATAAAGACAACAAGTAGTGTATAGGAATCGTCGTAGAAGCGTATACAAAGTGTATAAATGTGTATAAACAATATAAATAAAAATGTACAAGATCTATACATGACTCAACAGGAAACATAAAAATATAAGTTACAAATACCATTCATTAACACAATAAAGACACTTACTAACAAGTACAGATTTAAGTTTGCTTTTAAAATTATGCAATGTTTTACAATTTTTAAGGTCATCCGATAGATAGTTATACAATTTTGGGCCTAAACTGCTGGGTGCATTGTAGGAGATCTTACAGCTACTTTGTGGAATTAATAATTTTTCTTTGTTGCGTGTATCGTGAAGATGAATATCTTTATGTGATTTGAAATCATTTTTGTTTAAAAACGTGAAAACTAGTAATTCGAAGACAAACAAAGATGGTAAAGTTAAAATGCCTAAGTTTTTAAATAAGTTTTTACAGCTTTCACGCTGTGACACACCTTCTATATACCTGATAATCCTTTTTTGAACCAAGAATACCGAGTGTGCTGCAGGTGAGCCACCCCAGAAGCAGATCGCATAGCGTAATCTAGATTCTGCATACGCAAAATATAACATAATTATATTATTTTTAGATAAGAATCTACGTAAGTTTCTAAACAGAAAAAGTAGGGAATTCAGCTTGGATATTAGGTAATCACAATGCTGTTTCAACGTCAGGCGCTCATCTATATACAGACCTAGGAATTATAGGCAGTTCGATTTTGATATAGGAATTTGATTTATTGTCAAGTTTAAGTTAGTGCTGTCTTTTTGACGGTTATGAAATCTCATATAAAAGGTTTTTTGAACGTTGAAGTATATAGACTTACTACAGAACCATTGACTAAGAATACTAAGAAGATTATTGCATCCAGATTAGATTCTAGAGTATTGTCGTGTTTATCAGAAACAGCAATTGTAGTATCGTCTGCGTACATTGTGACATTATTGATATCAAGACCATTGACATATAGAAGAAAAAGGACAGGCCCAAGAATGGAACCTTGAGGTACTTCCATGGATACCTCCCTGAAGTTAGAATTAACACAAGTTATACTACCCTTATCCATGTGACGGATACATACATATTGTAGGCGATTACACAAAAATCCGTATTTCGAAAGATCCCTCATCAACTTACTAATATCGACACAGTCGAATGCCCTACTGAGGTCACAAAAGATCCCAACAGGGCATTCATTTGCTTCCATAAAGCTTACAACTGAATTATAAAAATCGTGAATTGCGGTACCCGTAGATCTATTGGGTCTAAAACCGTGTTGAGATTTCAATAAAATATTGCTAATTTCAATGAAGTTAAATAATCTGTCTAAAAAACAATACTCGAAGAGTTTGGAAAAATCAGAGGTTAGAGTAATTTTCCAAATTACAAGGATCACTTTTTTTAAATAAAGGAATAATTTTACCAATTTTGAGAACTTGAAGAAATGCACCTGTGCACAACGAGAGATTAACCAAGTAAGTTAATTGAGGAATTATTGTGTGTAATACTTGTTTTAACAGAAACATAGGAATCTCGTCTGGGCCAGAAGAGCACTTACTTTTTAATCGACGGTGCAGAAGACTGCTAAGTTCAGTTTCCGTGTACGGATACAGCATAATTTGGGAATTAGAAGTGCCTCTTACGACATCATCATTAACTGTAGTGGGCAAATTTGTTTGAGGAATTTGCTGAATAATATTTATAGGCTGATCGATAAAAAATTATTAAACATATTTGCAAGAACATTTGGATCAGAAATAACAGTAGCGTCTTCATTGATTACGATATTGCGTAGAGCATTACTACTATTTGATGACTTTCGAATTACATTCCAAGCACTCATTGGATTCTCAGAATTGCTGATTTTACTATTAAAGTTTTTCTTTACATTGTTTACGAGAGTACGATGTTGACTCTTCTGGATTTTATATAAGGGAATTAAACAGGGATAAATACGACTTAATACATGTAAGTCTTTTAAGTTGGAACCCGAGACTTTTACTTCATCACATATACACTCTTTGTTTAACGCGTAATTTTGTTTACAGGTTTTGCGTAAAGGAAAATAAAGGTTAAAATAATATAAAAATATTTCATAGAAGTAGTCAAAAGCACTATCAATACTGACCAAATTATAAATAGGAGTCCAGTCCTCCTTTAATAACACAAACTTGAAATTACTGATAGCAACATCGTTGAATCGCCGTTGGAGAGTAGATACTGAATTTTTGGTTTTTGTAGACGTAACTTCGGAATCAATTTCGAATAGCACGGTTCTGTGATCGGAGATAGCATTATCAAATACACAGGTTAGCCCATTGCTTGTGAAATTTACGTAGATATGATCTATAATCTTTGCAGAATGTGAAGTCACAAGAGTAGGCCAACCTACAATATTTACAAGATTAAATCCATCTAAAACATTGCATAAATTTTTATACTCCCTAGTACGGTTATCCCAAACATCTACATTAAAATCCCCACATAATATTACATTCTTAACATTCTTATTAGACAGGAAATCTAAAGTTTCACTAATTTTTTCTATAAATACGCGAAGATCTCCACTAGGGGATCTATAACATGACAAAATCAACAGATTTAAACCTCCTTTTATATTACTGGTTAGTGATACTGTACATGCTTCGAAATGTTTTTCAATACAAAAGCTTTGTAAATCAATTGACGAGATTATATGATTACGGTGGAGCTTATCGTTTACCCAAATGTCAACACCTCCACTTTTGAAGGCTTGTCTGCAGTAATAATTACTTAAACTAAAACCATTAATATAAATTTGTTCAATGAGGTTAGGTTGATTACTTATTTCCGTCAAACATAGAAAATTTAAATTAGGATAATCATTTACATCTAACATAGCTAACATCGTCAATTTTATGATAATTTAAGGATTGTACATTAAGTAATAAAAGATCAGGCGCAAAAATTACCTGTTTACGATCACCATTGTCAAATTGCTCGTTTGTACCTAATTTTACATCAGCTTTAAGTAATTAAGCGTTACTCTGGGTCTTTGGTTTTCGGGCGAAGTTGAAAAAACTGTTGACACAAGTACCAAAAGGCCAGATGTTGGGATCCATGGCCTGCCTGAAGTGTTCTTCTAAAATAGCAACCTTGAAAGACGCATACGTTTGCGGATGTTTGGATAGAAGGGATTCTCATTTAACTTCAGCGAAATGAACCTTTAAGAGTTCGCATAACTGAGAAGCAGTTGTATTTGGATCACCTCTATACACATGAATTTGAACATATCTTGGCACCCCTTTAAAACATCCACTACGTTCTTGTTATTTCCAGTTATCATTGAGCGCCTACGTCTATTTTCATTTACTTGCGTCCATCCGGTATCCGGTGTTGTTAGGTACTCGCTGATGTTCGTTGTTATCATTATCCATTGCCAGATTTATGTAAGTGTCTAACTTTGTCGAACTTTCCGCCAACGTAACAACGGCAGATACATCTTTTTTGGCGACTTCAGAAAAACTTTTGGTATTATTATCAACTGGAGTAGTTTTAACTGCAGATGTTTGTTTAGGAATTCTGCCCGTGCTTATATTCTTTGCATTATTATTTTTTGAGATTTTATTTACCTTAACCATTTCTTGTGCAGCAGGTATATTTATTGGAGATACTTTAACAGCAGGGTCACGAGTGTACGTACCACCAAAATTAAAATTTCGAAGCAAGTCCACTTGTTCCGTTAAAGAATTTATAACTAATTTTTAGTTATGGATTATAAGATCTTTTTGAGATAAGAGTTCTTTTAGGTAAAATATTTCAAGCTCCAATTTTGATGGATTGTCGTTACACTGAGGATGTTGATCCACAGATTTAGAAGATTCGGCTAAATTAGAACAACAGTCAATTAACTCATCGTCTATCTTTTTTATATTTTTCAGTAGATCCACACAACTACTATGTGATACAGTACCACATTTGATACACTTAAGTCCCGTTTAAGCACTATTTTTGCACCTTTTACAAACTTTTGGAGGAGCACTTTTACTCGTGACCGTACCGCCAGGCGCCATACTCAATTTTCTAATGTGCAAATAAAGTTTACAAGTGAGTCATCGAAAGGGACCCTAGTGTCGCAAGATTGTAGATCTCAAACAACGTAAGGAATCGTATAGATTCTCATCTTAACTCTTATATGGACTTTAATCTCTTATGAAAAGTAGATATTCGCGAACAATTGAATAGTGCTTATTTGCAGCATAAATTAAAGTGCAATGAAGACGTAGAGAAAAATCGCCATATTTTACGTGGATTAATAACGTGTATTAAATTTTGTGGCGCTTTAGAATTGGGCTTGCGGGGCCAAGACAAGTTCTTCAGACAATCCAGGTATTTATGTAGGCTTAATTAACTTGGCTGCGGAATTAGATTCTATCCTTGCAATACATTTGATAAACGCGAAAGTGTTTGAAGGCACTTCCAAAACTATCCAAAATGAGTTGTTAGATGCAATGTTTGAATAAAACAAATAAAGTCTGCAAACTTTATTGCTTTAGAAGCGGACGACAAAATCATTTTATTCTAAAAACTTTAAAATATATGTATAGACAGGCATTCCCTCAAAATCTTTTTGAAGCAACCGTGAATTCTTATCCCATGTTAGATAGTGTAAAATTAAAAACTGAACTTAGAGCAATTTTTGAACGAGACGATATGTGTAGCGCAGGTGGTGTTTGGTCACTTTTGGTGTTTATTGCTGATAATAATCTCACAAGAGTGTTTTTAGAAACTAATAAATTAGTTGACATTATTTGTATAACACCGATGTCTACGACTGAATGTGAAAGATGTTTTTCCACTTTAAAGCGCATAAAAACATTTTTGAGAAGCACCATGTCTGAGGACAGGCTCAACGCATTGGCAGTGTTGTCGATTGAAAAAAAGGTTATCGAATCGATTTGGTTCGACTAGCCTACTCGACGGCTCCCGACTCCTTCTTGGAACAGCTAGCAGTACAAACCTTCATAGATGGTTTAAGGGGTGGGGAAACGCAGCAGTCATTGAGGTTAGCGCGGCCAAGAACAATCGACGATGCACTCGCCAACGCTTTAGAATTTGAGGCGGCGAAACAAGCATCACGAGGACACGAGCGTGTCCGCATGATGGCCGACGAACCTGAGGGCTCCCAGGATCGACTAGAAGCGTTGTTGTTGAGGGTTATCCAGAAAGAAGAGATACGTAAGAGGAATGTCCGCGAAGAACAAGGGCCCCGTTGTTGGAATTGTGGCGAACGAGGGCGTCGCTGCGTTAAACCAAGAAGAGAACAGCCGTCGGAAAACTAAAATGGGTTGAAGGGAGAGGGCGAACGTTGACCTCGAAAAGAAATGCCCCGAAGATCACCATCTACGCCGTATCGTCTAAGAACCGAAATGCCAGTCTATTTGTTGATGGGAACATTTCCAGCCAAACTGTTCCGCTACTCATTGATACTGGGGGGACAAAATCCATCATACACCCATACGTTTTGCAAGAATCCGTGAAGCTGTCATCTACGAATACGCAGCTTCGAACGGCGACAGGTGACGTTATACCGACGCATGGTATAGTGAAGATGACGATCGGTATTGGAAGCGAGAAGCTTGTACACGAAGTATTAGTGGCTGACATCGCGAACGAATTCATCCTGGGAATGGATCTCTTGAAGGAGTTTTAAAAATCGGCAACAAAGAACTCCCTCTACATCCGATGGATGATCCTGTAGTACGAGTCTTGTTAACTGAAGACGTAACCTTACCTGGTAGAAGCAGTGGCGGCTCGTGGTTTAAAAAATAGGTGAAGAGTTACAAACTTAGCCATAAGAAACATTTACTCTGAAAATCATTTAATTATCACTTACCAATTTTTTGTATATTAAATCGATTCTTCTATTTTTTAAAGCTGCAAATTTTAATGTAAAAAATATGTCATCATAAAATGGTTGCTTCTTCGTAAGCATCAGTAGAAGTGCTTTCTGAATAGAAATATTTGCCAAGTGAGAAAGTCTTTCTTGAGAAATAGTATTTCTTGAGTAAGTTTTTATTCTTTTAAGGCAAGAAAAGCTTCTTTCTACTGGCACATTTGTAGATGGAATTTTTAAAATGAGGAAAAACAATTTATAAGCTTCCGTAAAAATGTCTTTATCTTCATGAAGCATTCGAAGAAGTTCTTGCGTCGATATATTTTTCATCGGAATATAAAAGAGGCAATTCATTTTTAAGGCGCTGGGGTTGGTAAATATGTTGCCGTAAAAATGTTTCAGATTTTAAAGAGCAAGGGAAGGAAAACATGAATTAAAATACTCGAATTTTGCTGTATCAGCAAAACAAACAAATTGAAGTTTTTCACAATCTTTGAAATCTTGTGTTGATTTCCATAATAATGTGATCCAAAATTTCAAAATATGATTGTTTATAATTTTGAAAAATGGCTTCGGGTGTAAGCGCGGCATATTTGCGTTTAAATCATTTCCAATAAATTACTGATAGTGTCATTAATGCCATTAATGGGATTCATAGTAAAATTCACGTTACGCGCGATATAGGTAGGTACACTCTGCAAACACACAACAAAACGGCTAGCGCAAGCTATCTTGCAGATGCAGACGACTGCCGTTGCCTAAATAAATCCTTCACTTGTGGTGGGGACCTAAGTAGCGACTCATGCGAATGACGTCAGTGTTACCATGGCAACCCAGTGAATAGTGCAGACTTCTAAGAATTCCTGCGTTTAGTTCTGCAATTTGATACTATGCTGCAAAACACATACCTATAAAAAATGTTATGCGTACCTATTCAACGGGGATAAAATTCATTTATAAGTCAAACTATTTAGGAATTTAGATAAATGGAAAAAATAATCATTCTTATATAAAAAAAAACTAATTCGAGTGA
Source organism: Melanotus villosus (assembly GCA_963082815.1). Taxonomy (NCBI): domain Eukaryota; kingdom Metazoa; phylum Arthropoda; class Insecta; order Coleoptera; family Elateridae; genus Melanotus; species Melanotus villosus. The sequence goes on from OY720427.1 coordinate 21,296,322, forward strand.
AATATTAGGTGAAAAGCCGCCGCTGGGTAGAAGTGAACGAATTGTCAAGGCAGGTCTGGATGGAGATCTTCGGGCGGGATGTGTACGATTGTTGGAACCTATTTGTGATAAGAAAGTCCACAGCGGTATACTGGTAGGAAAAGGGCTGTTCAAGGTTGGAGAAACAGTACCGGTGAGGATTATGAACGTCAATATGGAGCCGGTGTCGCTGAAGAGGAACACCCTTGTGGGGCAGTGTGTGCCAGTATCCCAAATAGCTCAGTGCATGAATGAATCCCAAAGACCAACTTCCAAACAACATGCTGGTGAACGTGTTAACATGATAACCAATTCATGTGAAGATCTCAATCAAACAGAATTGAGAAAGGTGCGACGCTTGATTTACCAATACCAAGACGTCTTTGCCCTTGATGAAGATGAAAAGGGACGAACAGATGTTGTACGACATAAGATTAACACCGGGGAGTCCAGACCCATACGACAACATCCGAGACGACTTCCATGGACGAAGCTTGAGGAAGCTGAAAAGATTATTTCTGACATGGAGAAACAAGGGATCATTGAGCCATCAAACAGCACATGGGCATCACCAGTGGTTCTGGTTGGCAAGAAGGATGGGTCAACGCGTTTCTGTGTGGACTACCGGCAACTTAATGAGGTCACGAAGAAGGACAGTTATCTATTACCGCGTATTGATAACACCTTGTGCACGTTATTTGGTTCACGGTGGTTTTCGACACTGGACTTGAAAAGTGGTTATTGGCAAGTTGAAATGGAACCTGAAGACCGGGAGAAGACTGCGTTCACCATCGGTTCGGGATTATGGCAGTTTACAATCACGCCATTTGGCCTATGCAATGCTCCTTGAGGGGATTGTCCTGGTAAACCTGCCTGGTGTATCTGGACGACGTGGTTGTAGTTGGCAAATCATTTGAAGAACACCTGACAAACCTGAAAGAAGTGTTCCAAAGACGTCGTGGAGCCAATTTGAAATTGAGTCCGAGAAAGTGCCACATATTTAGAAAAGAAGTTAACTATCTTGGACACGTTGTATCACGAAATGGAGTAGCAGCCGACCCTGATAAAATTCGAGCGGTGCAAGAATGGCCAACACCATGGGATAAACACCAAGTGCGAAGTTTCCTTGGATTATGCACCTACTACAGACGTTTTGTTCCGGTATTCGCCCATATAGCGAAACCGCTGACAAGGCTGACGGAAGATGGACGCGAATACATCTGGAGCGAAGGCTGTCAGACAGCTTTCCAACAACTGAAACGTGCTCTAGTAACAGCACCGATATTAAGCTGCCCACGGACGGATCGAAAGTTTATACTCGATACAGATGCGAGTAATCTAGCCATTGGAGGTGTTGTTCTTTCCCAAATACAAGATGGACATGAAAAGGTTATCGGCTATTTTAGCGAGGTCTTATCGAAAGCCGAAAGAAATTATTGCGTAACCAGAAAAGAGTTGTTGGCTGTCGCCAAGTCCGTAGAACACTTCTACAAATACTTGCATGGGCGGAAGTTTTTGCTCAGGACAGACCATGCCGTGTTAAAATGGCTTATGCGGTTCCGTAATCCGGAAGGACAAGTCGCGATATGGATTGAAGGGCTACAATAGTATGACTTTGACACGGAACACCGTGCGGGCACTAGTCATCGAAATGCCGATGCCCTTTCAAGAAGGCCATGTCCATCAGACTGCCCTCACTGCACCTGACTAGAAGAAAAGATTTGCCATGTCTCTAGGACCACAATTGTCAACGACCATTAGTTGCCTGAAGAGTTGCAACGAGAGCAAGAGGAAGATCCCGAACTAAAAATGGTACTTGAATGGAAACGGAAATGTAAACGACCAACCTGGCAGGGGATCCGCCCTTCTAATAAAACCCTGAAGGCGTATTGGACCCAGTGGAACTCTTTGAAGATAGAAAACGGACTTCTGAAGCGAGAACTGGATCACGAAGATGGAACTACCGTGAGGCTTCAGCTCGTAGTGCCGAGAAGCCGAGTGTCAGAAGTGCTTAGACATCTTCACGATGGCACCTCAGGACATAACGGTGTTAAAAAGACTCTCGAGAAAGTTAGAGAAAGATTCTATTGGGTTAACTGCAAAGAAGACATTAAGGAATGGTGTCGCAAGTGCGAGCTGTGTGCCGCAGGTAATGGGCCGCTATGGAAAAGAAGGGTACCCATGAGACAGTACAACGTAAGGAATCCCTTAGAGAGAGTGGCCATAGACATTGCTGGACCGTTTCCCGAGACTGATACGGGAAATAAGTATATCCTGGTAGCAATGGATTATTTCATCAAATGGACGGAAGCATATGCACTACCAAATCAGGAAGCCGCTACAGTCGCCGAAGTGCTAGTTAAGGAATTCTTCAGCCGCTTTGGTGTACCCCTGGAACTACATTCGGGTCAAGGCCGTAATTTTGAATCTGCACTCTTCGGAAATGTTTGCCGATTATTGGTCACCCGTAAGACTCGAACTACTCCGCTACACCCGCAGTCCGATGGAATGGTGGAGCGAATGAACCGGACCATGGGCAAATACTTGGCCAAGGTTGTATCTGACCATCAACGAGACTGGGATCAATACTTGCATCTGTTCTTGATGGCCAATCACGCAGCAGTTCACGAAACCACTGGTTAAACACCGGCCTCTATGATGTTTGGACGCGAACTACGACTATAAATATCCAACCAACCAAAGTATTAACACCACATATAAATAACGTAGATTATTAATAACAAAGGGTCTTAGTAAATTGCGAGAAGTCCTGCAGTTAGAGTCCTGGGATGACATTAATCCAAATCAAACTGCCAATTTAGCATATAATAATTTCTATAATACTTTATACACCCATTAGAAATTTTCCCCTTAAGAAGATTTACAGTACGAAACCAAACCACTGGATTACACGTGGAATTAAAAAATCTACCAAACTAAACGAAAACTATATAGGTCAGTCAGAAATGGTAATATACAATAGCGAATTATTATACAAAATATAAAAACATTCTTATTAACATAATTAGGGCAGCGAAACGCTTGCATACATCTAATCTATTATTAAAGTGTAAACAAGAAAATTTTCAGACAACACTTTGGAGAATTATCAGAAGAGAGACCGGAAAAGTAGAGAAAACAACAAAGAGCCTTGAAATTCAACTGTCTGTAGGCGATAAGTTGATATCTAATCCCCTCGAAGTTGGCTTTGCGTTTAATGATTATTTTAAAAGTGTAGCAGATGAAATTAGGAAATCTAACAATGATTTAAATTCAAGTAAGAACGAAAATACTAATCATTTCGCGGAGTATTCTTGTGAAAATTGTTTCTTGTATCCTACGGACGACGATGAAATATTGCAGATCATTAATAGCCTAAAAAATACAAAAACCTATGGTGTCTACGTAAAACGTAATCTCCAAAAATTCACTATTACACAAAGTAAATCGCGAAATAAAAATATAATCTATCCTAAGCACAACACCCAAAAATTTAAAAGGAGTCCCCATTATCAAGGTGCTTTAGTGTTTAATAAGTTGCCTAATGAGATCAAAGCAACCAATAACATTGTTAAATTTAAAAATAAAATTAAGAAAAGATTTGTGGCTGGAGCTTACTATACGGTCGCCGAATACTTAAATGAAAAGTGTATCCGGTGATGTTACTTTTTGGCTTATCATACAAATTTAATAGTGATTTATTATACCGGGTGTCAACGAAACCTGGGGCACCCCCATAAATTTTTTATTCTTTAAGATATCTAAATAAAATTTGGCATATGTAATATACTCTTTAAATGGTATTTGTTGACATAGGAAACAAGTTTCTGTCACTTCCGGTTTCGCCGGAATTGACATCAACTTTGTTATTTTAAATGGAACACCCCGTATATTTATACATTTTTGGAATCTCCATTTAATTTTACGTGTGGTAGTATCAAGTTTGAAACATTTTGATGACAAAGTAAATACTTGCAGAAGAGTTTATTTATTAATCTAGGTTGCCATGACCTGCGTAATATGGAAGTCAGGGTGCTACGACACTCAAAACAAATTATTTTAGCACTTCAACTGTGGCAAGTCTGTCTTTTTTTTGTGCATTTCATTTGTTTCACTTGTTTTAAAACCCAGTATCTAGATTTAAATGTCCAAAATACGTTTTTTTTTGAACGGAGAGTGTTATTCCGAATTAAATTTTCATGTTAATCCCGCGTTATGGGTATCAATAAAATCCTTGAAAAACGCTCCTTTTTAATATCCTAGTGTCCCACCCTAGTGCCATTTGAAAAAATAGAGTTATTCTCGAAAAAGCATTTTTGCCAACTTTAGGCCATTCTAATACAGCAACTAAACTAGTTAAAGTTCTAAAACAATTTGTCTCGAGTGTAGGGGCACCTTGACTTTCAATTTGCGTAAGTCATGGCACTCTAGATTAACTTCTGCAAAAAATTACTTTGTCATCAAAATGTATCGAACTTGATACTAACATACGTAAAATTGAATGGAGATTCCAAAAATGTATAAATATATAGGGTGTTCCATTTGAAATAACAAAGTTGATGTCAATTCCGGCTAAACCGGAAGTGACAGAAACTTGTTTCCTATGTCAACAAATGCCGTTTAAAGAGTATATTACATATACCAAATTTCATTTAGATATCTTAAAAAATAAAAAATTTATGGGGGTGCCCCAGGTTTCGTTGACACCCTGTATAGGAAACTTTACTGTTTTTAGGTCTATCTGTATGTATATTTATAATGATTTACATGTTATATATATTTTTTGTTTTATGTTTGTAATGTGACTGTGATTACTATCTCTCCAAAGAGATTTTGTAATAAATTAAATTAAATTAACAAATTAGTCGTTCCACAGTAGTGTAGAACTTACGAGATTGGAAACTTGCCTATGTAAAAGGCGAATTCTCTCCAAATACGTGTGAATATATATAACTTCATAACTTGTATAATAAATTGGTTAGTTTACCGATATTAATATTAGTATTGTGTTTTAGTGTTAAGTGTTATTTCGTGTTTCTTCGTTGTTTAATAATTTTAATATTTGTTAATAAATAATTCACACCACGAACCGAAGTTTTAAGTAAACGTTTTAAAACCGTTACAATATGTAAATATTTGCTTCCCTAATTATTTTAGACCAAAATTGCAAGTAGGTTTTTTGTAGGGGAAAACATGCTGCATCGATTAATGCTACTTTACACAATTTTGCTTGACTTTCGTGTAAAAGAAAAACTGTGGGGATTAATTCGAGCACATGTCTTTTCAATTGCAGCCCTATAAATCAAATTTCCCGAGTCGATTTTTGTAATTTTATATGTAGTACAAATCTATAAATACCACTCTACAAAAGAAACCTAAATATATTACTCAAAAATGCAATACAATCAGTGTTTCATTAATTTTAAGTGCGTTTCTCGTATGCTCCCTGTACTTTCGTACATTTTTTATCTTCTATCCTTGTCGCGAATTGCAGCTACAAACATCGGCACGGGTTTATACGGGCAGTGCAGCCTCCTGTCTTTATACTCCGTCCCCCAGAAACCATTCCAGTTTTTCGTTTCTAGTCTTTGTAATTCCTCGTTTATCCTTTCTTGGTATTTTGACAAATTTTCTATGATTTTTAACTTATAGATTGCCAGTCTACTACGTTCCTCGTGTTCTTCTATTTTTTTAGTTTTAATCAGACATTTTGCCACTACTAGTCTATGGCCAGATCCTATTTCTGCTTCTTTCCTTATTTTTATTTGTTGGATTTTCTCTGACTATGAGTTTTGAGTGTGTACTACATCGTCGATCAAACCCTTGGCATCTCGCTCTTCTGCCAAAAACGTACATATCTTCTAGTATTTGTTCACATTTTGTATTTCCTATTATCAGATCATTTTTTTGACAAAAATCAATCATTTTTTCCCCATTCCTATTTGTTGTTTCTTCTCCGTGAATCCCATACCATCCATTCCCCGATTGTGATTTCTACCTACTCTGACATTCCAGTCTCTCATTATTATTGTTGTTTCGTTTTCCTCTCTTATTTCGTTCATGCATACCCTTAAAAACAAAATACAATACGTATAACTCGTTTAAGCTCTTAATACGGCAGAAAGATGTTGATATCGTATTAAACAAGGATTTCTGGGGCCCAAACATTTTGATTAAACCTTTCAAATATAAACCTTTGAATTTTTCTCGCGTAAAGACGAAACAGTCCTAAATAATACGGCTGTTGATATTTTTATCGGACTTCACCAAAACATTAAAATTATGCATCAAAATATTCAGTCTCTACGTGGGAAAATCGAAGAATTAAACTTAATTTTAGAAGACGAAACTCCTAATCTTCTGTGCTTATCAGAACACTGGCCGAGTGAAGATGAAATTGATAGTACAATGTTAGATAATTATAAACTGCAAAATTATTTTTGTAGGACCACCTTTTCACATGGCGGTGTCTGCATCTATGCAAAGAATGATCTGGATGTTAATAATGTGTGCGAGTTACAACGTTGTTGTGCTGACAAAATTTTTGAATGTTGTGCAGTGACGTATAATATTTCAGGAGAAGAGTTAACAGTTTGTGTTGTGTGCCGTTCACCTAATTCGGATGCAAATGAATTTATCATCAAACTAGAATTTTGGCACTACTGATTAACAAAAAATCTAAAAACAGTAAAATTGTTGTCTGTGGAGACTTCAATGTAAACTTTCTAGAAAACAGTAACATTAAAGTATCTTTAATTGAATTGTTTATGTCGTATGGTCTACAATCAAAGTTGCGGGCACCATCGAGAATGTCTTCAACACAAATTGACAATATATTTGCAAATATTGTTCAAAATAATTCTAAAATTATCGACACAATGTTATCCGATCACACGGCACAGACATTTGAATTCTCTGTTTATCCGAACGTAAATAATAAGAATGAATGTAAACCATTATTCACTAACAATAACAATAAGACTGAATATAAAAGATTTTATTCTAAAAATGATAAAAGGGTTTTTGTCGAACAGTTGACTTCAGAAAATTGGTCTGATGTGTCTGCAGAAACAAAATGTATCAGTACTTGTTTAGGTATATTTGAAGAAAGGTTAAAATATTATATGTTAAAACAAATGTTCCATTAAAATTGTGTTTAAAAAATGTTAACAAACACATTATAGGTAAAAAGTGGATGACAAAAGGACTGCTAATTTCGAGAGATAACTTAAGAAAACTGTATTCCATTAATACGGTTGTCACATCATTAGTATTTAAAAATTATTGTTGTAATTATAAGACAATTTATAAAAAATTAATTAGAATTGCGAAGGCACAATAGTATGTAAAGTATGTTAATAACAGTCAGAACAAATCAAAAGCTGCTTGGAAAGTCATAAATAGTGAGAATAAGTCAAAAACTGAGAATACCTACTTTGATTGATTACATAATTAAAACTGAAGTTAAAGTCAAAGAACCTAATGATATTGCAGTCTTTTAATAAAAATTTCATTAATTTGACATCCGTCAAGAAAAATATCCATTATGTTTGTTCAATGAGCAAATACAATTTAAACTCTATATTTATAGAGCCTACAACTGAAGTGGAAGTATATAATACTATTAAGTCTCTAAAAAATACTTCATCGTGTGGTGTAGATGGAATTCCATGCAGTTTAATAAAATTAATTGCCCCTCAAATTGCATCTCCTTTGATGAACATAATAAATTTAAGTTTTTCAAAAGGAATCTTTCCAGATTCTCTTAAGGTAGCAAAAGTTTGTCCGATTTTCAAAAAGGGTAATCAATATCAATGTAACTACAGGCTCATATCCCTGCTGAAGGTTTTTGCCAAAATATTAGAAAAAATATTTGCATGCAGATTAATTGCATTTTTAAATAAACATAAAATTATTAGCGACAGCCAACATGGTTTTCGGAAGGGCAGGTCTACAGAGACGGCTTTGTTTACTCTTATTGAGGACATTTTATTACGAATCAATAACCTAAAAGTAATTGCAACGTTTTGTGATTTAAGCAAAGCATTCGATCTGGTTAATCTTGAAATATTACTAAATAAAGTACACGATTATGGGATACGAGGTGTTGCATATAGCTGGTTGCAATCTTATCTTACTAATTGAACACTATATGTTGAGGTCAGAGGATCGGTGTTAGGTCCTATTCTTTTTAGCTTATACAACAATTATTTATCAGATATTTTACATTCATCGTCAACAGCAGTCATTTATGCCGATGACACTAGCTTGATCACGTCTGGCAATAATGAAAACTCCCTAATTACGCTGACCTCAAGTGAAGTTGGTAAAATAGAGCAGTGGTGTTCTTTGAATGCGTTACTATTAAACGATACTAAAACTCATGACTTTAAAACAAAAAATTGTAACAATTTTGATAATTTAGAAGTAAAGATAAATGACAAATCGTTGCATCGTGTTGATAGTTTAAAGCGCCTAGGCATTTATATTAATGAATACTTGAGTTGGAATACGCATGTAGCTACTGTAACGATGCGGGGTGTTGAACATTCACGCTTTTAAGTAATTGTTGAAAAACTGGGAAGCTGTGAACCCTCGTTTGTTTTTGTTGTATATTTGTAACCCCGATGTCTTTGATAAAAGTAGGAAAGAAAAGTCACAAGTCAGAGTACAACTGTTTTATTAACATAGACAATGATATTCCTGAATAGCAATTCTGAACAACAAGTGGTAGTCGTAAGGCGGGTCTCCGTACCCGAGTAGGTGTTTTGGCTGCGAATCTACCGAAAAAGTATGATATAATTAACCAAGGGCGTGGGCACCGAATAGGGCCCTCTCGTAGTATTAAAAGGGTTACGGAGTTCTGCAGGTGCCTATCTAGATTGGTAAGATCCCAGACTAGCACTCCTGCAAGGAAAGGGTTAAGGATTATTGCAGGAGCCTCACGAGATTTGTGAGATCTCGAATTAGCTCTCGTACAAATGGAAACGGGTTAAGGAATTGCCGGTACCGAGGGGTAAGACCCCAGGCTAGTACTCGCACAAATGAAAAATGGTTAAGGAATTGCAGGTGCCGATGGGTAAGACCCAGGCTAGCACTCGTAGAAATGAAAGGGGAATCCTCCTTGCTGCTGTGATCACATGTATTTATACCACAATTTTGGACAACCCAGTAATAGAAAGGGTTCCTTTTATCAAATTAGATTGAACTCCAAACTGAGGTTTAGCCGTGATTGGCTGACCGGTTTTTGTATTAAACACGGCATAACACTAAGTTTCCCATGGGAATAAATTCTTTCATAATTCTGCGTGATTTATAGCTACATATGTTGCGTAACTGAGATTCCCAATATCTGGGACTTCGCTGCGCTAACACGCTTGAGTGCATATGGTTAACTACCAATAACTTAGCACCCTTTTCGGACACCGGCCCTACAAAGAAGTGGCCTGAAAAATAATTAAAATACCTGCAAAGGAAACATAAATTAGAAGGCCAACGAAACGTTTCGGTTTACGGATTATATATTTCTTAACTAATTTATATAATTCCTATACTACAGATTACAAGTGTTTGCACATATGGTAGCATAAAGTAAACAATATAGCAATTAGTCTGTTTGTCTTTATTAACGGAAATTTAGTTTTTCCGAACTTGCGCCCCTTTACACTACTTTACGTAGTAAAATAAGTAAACAGGAATATATTCTCAGAAGATTGCATTTTAGTAGTAACTTGACAGTCTGTAAAACATACTACTATGCTATGATATATCCAAATTTTAAATATGCTATATTAGTGTGGGGCTGTTCGGCTCAGCTTGAACCTTTACTTATTCGACAAAAGAACTGCTTGAGAATTATGTACAATTTACCTCAAAGAACTTCCTGCAAAAGCATCTTTATAAAAAATAATATTTTAACTTTACCATGCATCTATTTATGTTATGCTATAATACGAGTATCTACAGTGTGTCCCCGGATTGAGTTCACTATAGGTATAATCGAAAAAAAATTTGAGAATTTCATTTTCATGTTTTGTGTTTCCGCCCTGCTGGGTCTGAAAAGAATTTTAAGCAGATTTTTAGTTTTTTAAAAATTAAGACGGCCATGAAATGTTTGAAAAGGCTATTTTTTATTCAGGTAAAGTGCCTTTTCCGTCAATAATACGGAAAATGTTATTGAGAAAAGTTGTTCAGAATATGAAATTATGACTCCGTGCAAAATTTTAAAAAAATCAGCTCAAAAAAACGTAAGTTTCTAACACAGTATTTTATTAAAAAAAGAAATTAAATAACAATTACTCTATTTGACTTCCTCCAAGGTTTCGACTTTAATCTAAGATAATGACAATCAATTGTTTGCTTTACTACGATGCGATTTTTCGTTCATTAACACAAAAACCGGATTTAATGAAAATGAGCTGATCTTTTTGAAATTTTGCACAGAGTCACACAATTTCATATTCTGAACAACTTTTCTGAATAAGATTTTGTCGTATTATTTACCATAGTTTTTTCACATTTTTCATGGCCGTCTTAATTTTCAAATAACTAAAATCTGCATAAAATTCTTTTCAGACCAAGCAGGGCGAAATCCCAAAACATGAAAATGTAATTCTCAAATTGTTTGTCGATTATACATACAGGGTGATTCAAAAGGTATGGTCCAAACTTAAGGGTGTGATTGGCGATGTTAAAATAAGTAAAAAATGCCAATAAACTTATGTCCGATTCGCAATTGTTTTCTAGTTGTAACAACATTTACGATAATTTATTATTAATAAAGAACGTATACAATTACAAGAAAAATTAAAAAGTATCACAACAAATGTTCAGAATGTCCACCTTGTACAGCAAGGTGTAGAAGTAATGACTACTGCGCCTTGCAAATATGCAGCCCATCTATCACCAGTCCGGCTACAAGATGTTTGAAACAGCTGAGTGAAAGCCGGACTGGTGATAGATGGGCTGCATATTTGCAAGGCGCAGTAGTCATTACTCCTACACCTTGCTGTACTTGTATACAAAGTTGGGAATCTCGAACATTCCTCAACTGTTGAGGATGTCTTCGAATATCTTCAACAGCTTCATTTATTCTATTAACTAAATGGTCCCTGAATTTCCGTTGCATAAACTTTTTCTTTAATTCACCCCACAAGTAAAAATATAGTGGAGTAATGTCAGGCGAACGAGCCGGCCATAGTACTGGACTGCTTCTTCCAAACCAGCGCTGTGCAAAGCGATTATTCGGTGGTCAGGCTGTCTCTGGTGAGGATACCTTTTCCCATATTTTACCACAGTTGCACGGTCACTTCCGCTGCAATAACCATACACAAAATGCATTTCTGCATAAACGCGTACAGAAAATGGCTCCATCATTACCACATTTATTGAAAACTACGCCAGTTCAAGCTTGAAAAGTCTTCTGTAATAAGAAATTAACATTTGTTTTACTTATTTCCTAGATAACGTGATTTGACAGAACACAGATAGAAACAAAGAAAACCTCTGTAACTAGATAACAGTTGGAAATAAGACATGGGTTTATTAACATTTTTTGCTTATTTTAACATCACCAATCACACCCTTAAGTTTGGACCATACCTTTTGAATCACCCTGTATAGTGAACTCAATCTGGGGACACACTGTATAAAGAAAAACTTAAATTTATTTCATATTTATGAAGGGGCTCAGAAATACAATTTGAGAAATCCTAAATTGCAATCTAACCCGGCTAGGCTTGAATTATTTAGAAATAGTCCACTTTCCACGGCAAAAAGAGTATATAATGTTTTACCTAATAAGATTAAAAGTACAGAACCTTTAAAAAAGTTTAAATCATCGTTATTAATTTTTTTGCTTGACAATGCCTTTTACAGTTTAAATGAATATTTTATTGTTTGTGCTTGTGATATGTGATGTTTATATGTATATAAATGTAAGATTTTGACTGAACTGACAATGGCTGTGACATTTTATATGTACGTAAAGCTAAATAAATATTATTATTATTATTATTTCATGCCCTTTGTAGATGTATGTAAAAATCCAATACTTCTTCTGCTTTTCCCTCTGTTGGGTCATAAATTTGTGCGATATTGATTTTCTTCTTGTAGTTGTAAACGTATCACTATTATTCTTGAGTTAACAGAATTAAATTTTATTACTTTTTTGCTTAATCCATATTAAATAGTTATTATTTCCACTCCGTACTTTGCCTTTTTTTCAATCTGTACTCGTAAGTGGTAGGTGTAGTATATGTTAATTTGTTAATTTTTTCTTCATTTTGCTTAATCCTAATATCTGAATATTGTTGCTATCCATTTCTTCAATTATTTCAATTTCCTTTCCTGTTAAGGTATTTACGTATGTTCCAAGTGCCTCTACCTACCTCGCCATTTTCCTTAATATTCTCCCATTCCATATAAAATTTCTTTTTACTGTTCAGTTCCTCGCCTATATCCTTTTTAACATTTTAATTTGCGTTCTGTTTCTGTCCTGCCCTTCCTTTTCATCACGTTTTGATTTTATTTGTCATTTTTTATTGCTTTTTTTCCGTCCTAATTTCTTTACTTTTTAAGTTTTTAAGCGGGCCCCTGTTGTCGTAATTCTACACACTTGCTTCTTCTGTTCCTCCTCTGCATTGTCTGGTGATTGGTGATATCTCGCTTACTGCTCTGGCTGTTTAATTTTTTGTCATATCCCTGTTTTGCTCCAGTTTCTCTAATGCATAAGACTCCCCATTTATTATACGTTTATTATAAATTGCATTTGTACTAAGTCCCTTTTCTCTTGTTTCTCTCATTGCCTAATTAATGTTTTCTCTATTCATGAGTTTTCTCCGTGTAGTTATTGATCCAAATGTTTTTCCCTTTAAGGCTTATTGTCGCTTACATAATTTCCACTTCCTTGTTCCACGATACAATTTCCATCAATACTGGGCGCATTGTTTTTGTTTTTCTTTCCTTTCTATTCCTTCCTATTCTTTTGCCTCTCTCTTCTCCTTTAACTCTGTTCCACCTCGTCCTCCATTTCTTCTAATCTTTGCATTAATTTCCTCTTTCTTATTTCTCTCTCTTCAATAATTCCACTTACCTATGTAACTATTTTAAAATATTTGATTTCAACAAGATACAACGACAAGTATCTGTATTTTAAAAATGCTAACTTTTTAGTTTTTTGTTTTATACAGTCTTTTAAGGTGTATCAGTGTTTTCTTCAATGTTTATATCTACAGGGTTTGTCATCATATGGGACTTTTTTTTATTAAAGTGTTTATTCAAAAAAATAGGTAGGCAATTATTTATCGAAATAAGTTGATTCCACACGTTTCATCAGATTTCAATAAAAAAAAAATTCGCTAGAATTTTGTAGTATACATTATACAGGGTGTTCCGTATCGTTATGTTCAAATTTTGGGAGCATAAAATAGACTTAATTCTAAGACTAAAAAACACAAAAGTGGTAGGTCGATCTTTATTCGTTCTGAAGTTACAGACCTTTGAAATTATAAACCATAAATAATCAGATTTAAGTTCGTAAACCAACTAAAAACTTACCTTATTTCACAAATTTTTAATTGATGATATTTTTAAAATGCCCTTCTCCTTGCTGAATACTAGCTTGTGCTCGTATGCCGATAGATGAAGTGACGCTTCTTATTTTACGCTTGTTTTCTCGTAATTGAAATAAATAAGTTTTGAAAATCAAGGTGACTATGACTGATCATAAGAAGAGACATGTGGTTGCAAATGGATGGTGCACCAGCACATTTCGGAATTGCAGTCCGGAATTTCATGAACAACAAGTATCCACGATGGATTGGTGGTTGATGGTATTGGTCCTGTTGCATGGCCACCTAGATTATTTATGGTTTATAATTTCCAAGGCCTGTACCTGCAGGACGAATAAAGATCGGCTTACCACTTTTGGGTTTTTTAGTCTTAGAATTAAGTCTATTTTATGCTCCCAAAATTTGAACATAACGATACGGAAAATGGAATGTAAAATTCAAAAAAATGAGTAAGTCCGAATTTTTAACTGAAAATTTGCACACCGACGTAAACTGCCATTCTGAACAACTTTTGTTGTAAAGTGTGAAGGGGGGCTACGACGAGTTTCAGTACGCAATAAAACATTTAAATTCGATTATCTCAGAAACGGCTGCTCGAAGCGACACCTGCTAGGTATACCTTTTTTGGACAAAAGATGCCAAGGAATAAGAATTTTTAACCAGAAATTTAATGCACCGAGGCATAAAAAAGTTATGAAGCTTTAGATGTAGGCGAAGTGCTGCTGGTGGCGCCCTCTGCAATGTGCATCGAAACTGTGATCAGATCTCGATTTCTCATCCTAAAAAACCCCTAAGTACCAAATTTCGTGCAAATCATGCTATTATTAAAATAAATATTTACAAAAAAGTTTTAAAAAATATTAACTTTGGCACCCTGTATTTCGGAAACTATCAACTTTTGGACTAAGGTAAATTGGGCTAGATCCTCATATTTTAGCCTCGGGAATTTGTGCTAGCGTTTTGTACAGACCTTTTAGAGACACCCTGTATACAGGTGCGTCCCGAAGAAACAGTAATGCCGAAGCGGCTGTCGAGGAAAATCAGCGATTAAAATAAATGAGTTATTATTTGTAACCTAACAAGAACGTTAAATGAAATATTAAAATATTAAAATATTCAAACTGAAATGTTCTAATTTTCACAGTCCAAGTTGGGCTTGAGAATGAATAAAAGCTTCTCTATTGTGTGTACGGCGAACCATTAATGTATTTAACAGTGCTTATGTTTTAAGAGAAAGAATTTTTCAAGATTTCCGATTTGAAAACATATACATGGATGGCATTTTTTCAAGAACAACAAACGAAAATGCTAAATTTATGTTGAAACGCCAAAATCTCTGAATAACGTTAAGATCCAACATTAACCTACGTAACTTTTATTAACCACCAATTTATATCCTTCTATCTACGTACGAATAATTTCCCTCCGGAAATAGAATTTAACCTAACTTAACCCTTGTGCCGTCGTATTTCTCATACGGAATATTTAGCACGTTATCCAATTTATGATCCTATTAATCAGTTGCTTCCGAAACAAAAGAACAGATAGATGTTTGGATTAACAGAGAAGATAAGGTGAGAAAGAGGGGCAAGGAGAAAGACGGGAAGACAGATATGCCTTTATCAAAGATGATTATCTCGGTAAAGGCATTATTAGTCTAAATCAGTTTTAGCACTTTGATTACGGCTACAATATTTGAAATTTACTTCATATTAGAATTGAGATATGTAGCACGTTGCTTCATATTTTCCTCATACACAAGGTATTTCAAAAAACATGGCATAAATGATACGGCTGATAGAACACTGAAAAATAAGTGGGGTTTGCCTAATAAACATATGTCCTAAGACTCCCCATTTTTGTTTTACTGGGCGTCAAAGTTAAAAATTAAAAAATGATTATTGCCCATAACTTTGACGGTAGTACCTATACATTTTTTTCTTGTTTCACTTTTTTAAAGTGGATATTTTTCGAGATATTCGTACATGAAGGAATTAGAATGGGGCTGAAACACATTGATAAGGTAACAAATTTTGTTCGGGAAGGTTTCCATATTTTTACATCTCAATTTGCATTAGTGTAAACCTATAAAGCCCATTCTTTATACGAATATCTCAAAAAATATTCACTTTAAAGAAATGAAACAAGAATACATAGAAAGCATTGAAAAATTCAAAAATACAACCAAAATTAAAATTTAAGCAGTGTCGTACAAAACAAGGAGGGTTAAGGGGTCCCGTACTGCTGCTGTACGCCACTGGCAAAAGTGATTAAACGGATTTTTTGCAGTTATGTGTCTTTTATATTAGTAAAACTGTCTGCCAAGTTTAGTAAAAAAATGTACACTATCGTCAAAGTTATGGGCAATAATCATTTTTTAATTTTTAACTTTGACGCCCTGTAACACAAAAATGAAGGGTCTTAGGTCTTAGGACATATGTTTATTAAGCAAACCCCACTTATTTTTCAGTGTTCTATCAGCCGTATCATTTATGCCATGTTTTTTTGAAACACCTTGTATTTCTGAGGGCATGTACGTATATTGTAGTTTATAGTTTGGAGGTCCTACTAAAAATTGGAAACAGTTATTTTAATGTCAGCGCTGGTATTTTGAAGGATAAAATATTTTTAGGTATTAACCGCATTTACATGCTTCCGTCCAGAATTACGCAGTAGGTAGGAAAGGTAGAAAAAATAATGAGACTGATTTTCTTTTAACCATGAATTTTATTCTTTCTACAAATCAAGGTTACCCCCTTAAAAGTAGTTCCCTTGAGGAGCTACATACCGATTGACGCGTTTTTCCAACCACAGGAATGGCTTTTTCTACCTTAAATTCGTTGATGGAGACTGCCGTGTGACATGGGGCGTTGTTGTAGTGCAGCATCCGAGTGCCCAAATTTAACTCACTAATAATTATTCTCAAGGTCAGTCGATGGTCTGACATCACGAAAGTCCTTACTCTTGCCACATTATCGTCCGTTTTTGAAAAGGCTTAATTTATGCCATCTGAACGCTTAGATAAGGAATATTCTCCATAAGCCCTTTGTAACTTTTCATAAGTCACTGTAGCGCATTCTCCAAGCTTTGATAGCACAACGTTGCTCAAACTTTTGCCGGTCCATTTTCGTAACGCACCTTACAAACACAACTTCACTTCAGACTCTCTCAACAATCGCGTAGCCACTGTAACAAATTTGTACTGAGTCTACGGCAGGGGTTATTCTAACTGCCGTTGTCGGTTCGGGCACAGTATTGTCAATCTACTTATTTTTTTGTCAAACCTCGTATGTTCAAATCTCGATAGTAGCGTGGAATTAAAAATGTCCACGCTACTATCAGGATCTGAGGCAATGCTGAACAATGAATAGTAACAAACAATGTATCAACCTGCACATTAGCGATTATCAGCCTTCATTACAATGTAATCATACACTGCCCCCGAGTTATACAACGCAATTAACATGCCAACGATGCCTGTTTGATTTGACAGAGTATAGAAAGTGTTAGAAAATCGATTTCTTTACTTTACTTTCTTATTGTTACTGGCTTTTCTATGGTGTTCGAAAATTGTGGCTTAAGATGGAGTCGTCAACCACGAACTGAAACAGAAAATTTTGGAGTAAAACTTTAGCAAAACCCACTAGCCCCCTGGAAAATCTCCCCATGTAAACCAAAAGCTTTTAGAAATGAATAAATAGAAGAAAATAAATTCGGAGTAGTAGGTAAAGGATTGTAAGCTTTTCTGTTTTGCAAGAAAACTGAAAGCTTCGGGTTGTTTATTAAACCCAAAGTTTCATGGTTGGTCTAACTTTAATTTAAATATGAAAAAGGCTTGGTTTGATCGAGTGTAATGAAATGACTAATGAGTGCAGTCCGAGTTTATTTTAATTTATATTGCAACAAAGTGTTAACTAAGGATGGCAATGTATTTGGTTATTCAATATTGTTGGTATTTGTCAGGGATTTTCCATTGTTTCCGTAGGTTTATGCTAATTTGATATTAGTAATGAATTTATTGAAGACTAAAAGTTTTGAGATTCAGGTCTCAAATTGTAAAATCTACAGTCGAAATGTGACACTGAACGGTTTAAAATTCTAATCCCGTATATTAGGATTCGAAACTCGGATTTAATTTGAAACCTTGTTTATTAAAACTTCGTGTGGTACGAAATGTAGGAATAAGTGGGATTTTTTCAATTGATATTCTTGAAGAATACTCGCTTAATCGTTATTAGTTTGAACAACCCTACTCTCTACTTGTATGACTTTCTATTCCCATTTGGGATTATTCCCTTAATTTCCGTTTAGGATTTAGGATTAGCTTCACGCTTTATATTTGAAGGAGTATTGAAGGTTTAATCAGACGATTTTCATCATTTTCTTATCAAGTTTCCAATCGGGTATCGTTTTACTTATCGTTGGCTGAATCGCTTTTCCTAAGGTTGCTCTGATTTCGCTGGTGCGGAATTTTGTGTTTTAGTTACTTCCGTATTTTTGACGAGTGAAAAACCTTAAATCACACATATCTCTTTCCTTCTCGTTTTTTGTCATTGTCTACTCTTTCGCATCAAACAAAAGCGTTTCCAATTTCCATGTTTTCTAACTCAATATTTGTGTGTGCCCTCTTTTTGTGTTTATCTTTCGTATACTGGTTTTTCTTTCGTTTACTGTGGGAAAAGCCGAGTTTTGTTAATTTTTCGTATACCTGGAGGATTCGGCTTATTTTAGATTCGTCTTTAATTACGATTCTTGCAAGTCACAAAGATCAGGATTATTCCTGCTTGTTTATTCGAAGCTACGAGCGAATATTTTGTTTATGAATAAGATTCTGGGTGTCATTAAAGTGTAAATCTTGGGGAAATGTACGTAATCCTCGATTTGGGGATTCAGTTTCCGACGGTAGTTGTATAATCAACATCAGATTTAATTAACTGCATTTAAGAGATCGGCAGATTCGTATCCCTCCACAGATGTATGTGCGTGTGTTAACAGGTTTAGGATTCGAGTAAGTGCGTGTAATTTGTATGTAGATTTAATACTTAAAAAGCGAAAACAATTATTTTGCATTTTTCAAGGTTTGTCATAATGAATTTTAAAAAAAACGTATTACTTGCTCTATATTTGAGGTTGCGTGTTGGCATTTGTTGTAAAAGTGCCCAATTTCCTTTTTCCAAGCTTCAGTCGACCATGGCAATGCTACTTGTTGCGCGGGATGGGTGGGTGCCTTGTATCGATTCGAATAGGGGTTGTAGAATAGAAGCAAGGGCGCAAACGCGATTCATCCCAGTATCCTGGTGTTATCAGAGATTCAGTAGTGGATGTGATAGTGCATGGCCGCTTACTGTCTCCGAGACATGTATGAACATTTCTGATGTTTGATGTTTACTTACTTGTAATTTTTTTTTGCATGTTAGCATGTTGATGTACGTAAACTTATTTTTTGTTTCAAAACTTTTTAAGCAACTTTTCTTATTGCATATTTTTAATTAAAAAAAACTGTATTTTTGTTAAAACTCAAATTAAATTTTTTAATTGAGCAAAAATACCGAAAATAATATATTTTGCAAAATACTCCAAGAAATTTAATTTTTACAAGCTTTTCGCAATTTTTCAATTTTTAAGATGTAAGTTTTAATTTTAAGTTTCTAAAGATAAACTGAGAAATTTCATTATATATATTTTAATGGCAGGTAAATAATAGTAAAGGGACAATTGATCAAAATTCAACAAGTTTCTTGAATTGAAACGCTAATAGGTAATCCACGTGTTCAGTGTGCGTCACATCTCTGGAAAACGAGAAGTTCAATTAAAACTTCTTTAAAAAGAGTCTGCGGGTGATATTAAAATCTAACAAAATTTTATATTGGCTAAAAATAAATTACATTTGCCACAGCGCTTTCCACCGAATGACGTCAATCGCGCCGAATTTTCTAAATGGATTCGGCTCTGCAATCAAAGTAAATTTATAAAACAAAATACGTCGTGTCACGTACTCATTTACTTAAGATGAGAATTTCTAATTTTTGAATTGTCTCCGGTGAAAGCGAGGTGGTTCTAATTAAAGACAACACTTACAAAATGTTTGTAATCCATCGCTCGAATCGAAATCTTGAATGAAAAATAATTCATTTCTTTCTATAAAATTGCTTGGGTTATTTTAATTTTTCGGGTAATTAGAAATTTAGGTAGATTCGCCAGCGAATATTTATAATTAAAAATTAGGCGTAGGCGAAATTTGCTCGTTTACGGAAAATTTTATTTTTCCCGCAACGCATAAAACGGTTGAATTTTAATTTCCGATAAAAACTTTGCGGGAAAAGTTTTATCGAAAGAATTTGAACTTTAGTGGAAAGACTCGTCGTGGCATGAAATTGCCGTATAATTAGTAGGTTAACATGAATTATGCATTTCTATTTGCCCTAAGAACGCTAATGTACGAATATAATATTTTAAGTGTTTTACATAATTTTAAAAAGCCGACGGGCGTAAAAGATCCTTTGAAATTCTAAAATCACCTTTGAGAAGCGAAAATTACCCCCCGGTTATGAATGAAAATCACTCGTGGTTGATAGATTAATTATACAACGAAACCTTACCCTTGACAGTCTTTTGTAGGGTAACCTACATTTCAAAAAATCGACTGAATTGTTCTGGTTAAGCTATGGAAACATTAACGGAAACTATGTAATTTCTTACTTCTTATTTTAGTTTTACTTCTCAAATAGAAGCCTCATTACATCAAAAATGTATTTCTAATCAAATATGCTGACCTACCTCGCAATTTATTTAATGAGAGCTTCACGTATTTTACATTGTTGTTTTGTCTTTTATCGTCGTTCGTACTAGTTAGTAATAGCCATTATTCCAGAACATTCGGAAACATACCTGTCAAACCTTAGAGAGCTAAATTTAGCGTATAGATTTGCAATAGTCAAGTTTCTGTTAAGTAAATAAACCCAAAAGAAATTTCATTTTATTATTGATTGGTTCGGAAAATTTCTTTTTAGTCTAAGAAGAAAAACCGTAGGTGATTTTTGTTTGGATTAAGCAGCCTTTTATTACATTCTATACAATAAAAATATTACATTCTCTGAGAATAATACAAGCAAACAGGGTGCAAATGAACTTTTGTAACAATAACATGTGGTAGAAATTTCCTTGGTTCTTGTTTGGAAGCAAAAAATGTTTTGTAAGATTTTAATGTATTCGAAATGTTTTAAAATATTTTATTACAAAGATATTTTATAATCAGATTTTGCGTCTTTTTCTTATAAATTGCAAATTTTCGAGGTTTTCTCATGGGCATTTTTTGGCTTGGGCTTTGGCTTGAAGTCTTGCTTCTTTACACCCAAATAATTTAAAAACACCTCTATTCAAAATATCCCTGTTTTTAGAGGTGCTTTTGCTACACTTCTAAGCTCAAAGTATTATTCAAAATGTTCTAGTTTCAGGTGTCAGTCTTCATTCTTCAAAACAATTTACAAGCAAATCAAAAATAAAAATTTTCAATTCTAGTGTCTTCATCTGCAAACTCGTTAATTGTATTTTTATTGTGAAAGCTTGTGCATCACAAATCACAAGTTTTGAAGTCCAAGATCGCTTTTTGGATTATTTTCTTAGTCCAAGTCCAGAATGTTATCAAAAATATTGTAGTTTCACGTCAGTCTGAAATTTCCAAAATTAAGGAAAACTTTGTTTTTTTCAGTCGCCGTATTCAACTTTTTCTTTTCTTGAAAATTATGTTTATTTAAATCTTGATGATCGGTTTAACCAAGATACCTTTAAGTTTTAATTCTGAAATATTTTCAAGGTTGATATTGTTTCTCTCTGTATATTTGTTCTTCTTGTGTGTTACCAAAAATAATACATTTTAATTTTTTATTTTTTTTTAAATTTAAGATTTGCCTAAATACCTATACTTATTCATAGCAAATTAAGAAAAATCTGTTTGCAGTCATGGTGTTCTAAAATGTCTTGAGTTGAGCGATCTTGGAAAAAAAGAAACATATACAACAACTTGCTGAGTTTTGCCAATTCTTTAAGGTCTTTAGCGCATCCTAGCGTTAAATTATACCCTGACGGTATATCCTTGAACACGCCTCACTAACAACCGTAATTCTATTTCTTCAGGACCTTTGTATAATCACTTATTCACGAAGTGAAGCCTGAATTATGTTTTCCTCGCAGACTTTTGTTATTTTCTTTAATACGCTTTCCAAAACTAGTCCTTTTAAGCTACATCTAAGATTTACGACAATTTTAGCTTTATCTCTTGGTATTCTTCTAAATGCTTCGTTTTATATGTAATCAATTTTTATTATTTATAGTCACTGTTTGTATTCGTATCATATAACTGGTATATACATATAAGCGATGTTTTGATATCTAGCATGAATATTACGGATTGTGTTGTGTAACAAAACTGTGTTTTCTTAAATATATTATTCGTTTGTAATTATGTTGACTGAACTATTTCTGTCATCATGAATCAATTTTTCTGTCAATTAAGCCCTTTTGCATTATTAATTAATGTAATTTTCAGCTAGTTTTTTACCGTTAACAACAAAAACTGAATTTAAAAATTGTCAAAGTAAACACTTCAGTCCAAGAGATATTCTTGAGAATACCCTGACAAGGATTTGTAACATTATTTCATCTGCTTAGGATGAACTCGCTTTGGGAAAATTGTTTTGTAAGCGCACCAGTCTGAAGCTTTTAATTTCTGTTTGTCTTTTAAGTTCGCTTTTTTAATAAAAGCCGAATACTTCGTCAAGCACCACTTAATCTTTTCACTGACGGATGCTTTTTTCGAAACAGACACGGGCGTGTTTAAGTGTTCTTATAACTCATACACGTACGTCAGGTAGCTAAACACTGACAGATAATTTAAGTAGTCGGGAAAATATTAATTTTTATCACAGTGGACAGCAGTTACCGTCGGACAGGTAGTGATTTTGATAAATTTATTTGGTCAAAATCATTCTTCAAATGTCCACAGCGTAATTTAGTGTAATGGGTACGCTTTGACGTTTTTTTTACCACAGATTTTTTGAAAATTTAGATGATTTACCTGATTTTAAAATTATTTTGGGAAATATGTCGAATTTTCAGCAGAAAATGCGTTTTCAATGAATCCAAAATTTCTTTCTAGGGGTAATACTTTCCTCACCTTGGCTACCTTCTGCCAGAATCTGATTTTTCCCGTTTTTATACAATAGTTATTATTCGTTACAGCGCTTTCCAATCTAAATCTAAACTATAATTTCCTTTCTGTTCATTTCCTGAAGCAAAAAGCTGTGCTTTTGACGTTCGCATCGGTAATGGCTAATGCAACCAAATTAGCTTCCAGCAACTTCAATTAATCCGGAACCGTACGGAAGTTAAAGGTGAGAAATTGCTGTACTAATAAATTATGCAAACACGTACTTGTAACTTAGTTAACAATGCTTGCTGATACTTTATATTAATGGATTAACCTCAGAGTTCCAGCTAATAAAGCTTGTTTCAGGTAATTAAATCTGAGCATGTTTCAGGTTTTTGTTCTTGTAGTATGGTACAGAAAGATAATGCAGCCCTTTACTTGACTGATAATCGTATATTTATCCTTGCAACAATATTTTACAGTTCCTTAATACTGAATTAAGGTTTCAGGTAAAAATAGCCAAAGATCGTTAATATTTCTTATCAACCCGCGTGTTTCATAAGAAATTCTATCTGACACAAAATTTTATATTTAATTCAATCGGACAAGCTGCTTTGAAAACCAGAATTAAAAAGTGAGAGTAGGTCTGATTAACTCACTTAAAGCTCAAACTACGTCTAATGGAGTTAGCTTCGGAAAACTCTTTTCTGAGATGAGATTAAATATTTGAGTAAGAATTGGGCACTTTATCTTTCTCTAACTTTTTGCCGTGCCTTCGTTTAGCCATATAAAAGGAAAAAGGAGGAAGTTACGAAGTTTATTCTTAAAAAGCAATTTTTAAATGTCGCCGATTTTCCGGTTAAAAAGCGTTTCTATGTTTAAGAAATTTAAAATTATATTACGAGGCTTATAAAACAAAAGGGGTTGACCTTGTTTAGATTCTGATGATGAATTTACCTTAATTTTAGGGAAATTTATTTTTATGAAGCGAAAATTCCGGGGAAGGTTGAAAAACGTTAAAAATGCGTCGTATGTTTAACTTTATTTCACTTCTGGAAGATTTTAAGATTAGCTTAGTTATTTTTGTAGTCAAGAATGTTTTATATAAAAAAAATGTAAGTTTCTTCCGACATCTTCTAATAATTTGGTTTTTCTGACAAATTAATTTATATCGTCCTTTTAAAAATTAGTCGCTCTCTTTTTAAATGTATGTTTCGATGACTAATTCATTTTAGTTGTACTAAGCCCATTTTCTTAAAATTTTAAGAGATAAATTATTACCGAGCGTTTACTTCCTATTTGATTAGAATCGCGAAACAGTAAGCTCAGAATTTCCCCAGAGCGTTATAAAAGGTTTCTTCTTTGTTCCTGCCATTATCCTTTAATCCGGAATATCTTATCTTTTAATAACTTCTGGAAGTATTACAACTTTCTTGTTAGTTTCTAAAAAAAAGAAGCCTATAGGTACTCTGATATACTATTTTTGAAAAAATCACGCGTAGTTCTCACCAGCCGTAGGCTGTTGAGAAGATCAAGGCGTTTCGTGAATAAATAGGAAAAGGAATTCGAAAATTTTATATCTTAGTTGTCTTTTCGTGACTTTATATCACTCACAAGCCAAGTCAATTTATCGACTGACATCGACAAGCTTTTCTGCTAATAACGAAAATGTGTAAACGCTAGAAGCGACAAAAGCTTGAATAAAGTTTCACACAAGCACAGCCATATGATTCGGTAGCAAATTGCATACCTACTGTAAACAACTAGATCGAAATTAGCAAAGGTAGGTTGGAAACATGACCGCTGTTGTTAATTAATTAATTGGAGAGTTGAATAAGTAATGTGGCGAACATATATCCTATGTTTGGTTGTCAACGTATGTTTCAGTAGATTTTCAGGACGATGGGCAAATATTGGCATTAGAAAATGTAATTTAATTTGAAGATTTATTTGTTACTATTGTTTATTTCCAGTCTTTGTAGGTCGCTTCTATTTTGATCCCCTTCACTTTTATTAACTTTAATCTCGGCTAATCTCGAAAACTAGAACAAAATTTTAAACAACAGTAATGAATAAAAACCACGACATGCTAGGATTTTGGTTTTAATTTTTGAAATATAAGCCTTGTTTTTTCATAACTCCCACTCTTCATTAAATCAATTCTAAACCCTCATACTTTTTTAAGAGTGTTTCTGAGGCTGTAATTAATTGAAAAGTTCCAAAGCTGGAGGAATATTACCATATTAAAATACTAAAAAAACTTAATTTTTTAAGAACGGAAATAAGGATTCTTAGCCACACACTGCGGTTTTCATTAAAAAAAAAAACACATTTTGTAGCATTCAAGTTATTCACTGCAATCATCTTGCGAATGACTTTGTAAGTACGAATTCATTTAAAGTTGTCATAGTTTTTAACAGTCTCATCCACACCTCAATCTTTTAGTGACAAAGCTTAAGAACGAACGATTACTATTAAATTGTTAAATTTGAATTTCGACTCAAAAATATTATATTAAACGTTTTTGTTCTCTTTTAAAGAGGAATAATGAAGCTATTTCTGTGATGAATTGTTCACTAAATGAGAAAACGAGAAAAGGCAACGCGGGATGCTTTAGTAGTACCAAACAACGGAAGTTATTTTTAGTTTCTATAAGAAACATATTTCTAGACACCGTGATAGATTGTGGCCATTAAATGCGTGACGGTTTTTGTTGCATTATAGCCTAAACTTCATACCATAAAGGGATCTGGAGGAGAGACTTTCTCTTTTTATGGGACTTTGGGACTACTTGTAAATGAATCAAAAGCAGCTAAAGCGCTAAACTTATTTAATTTAGAAGACGTGGAAATCCAACAAGTCGTGGTTGAATTATTTAAAAATTATTAGAATTGAATGGTTAAATAAATTAATTTTACACGTCGGTCTTTTAGTGGGGATGAAAAGATCCGTACGTTAAAACAATAAATTTACTTAAACTGCAGTTATTTTTAACTTTTAAATCTGAAAAGTCCTAGATAGGACTGCAGCAGCGCCGAAAGACAAAACTTCATTTTTGTTTCTCCAAATGATAATAATGCAAAAGTGTTGAACGTTTAATCTTAGCTAAGATAAAATGAACTTTTCGACACTTTTAGGAATAGGTTTTGCCCAAACTCAAAGCAAATACCGTGTGGTTAACAGAGATATCTAGGTAACATAAGATAAGAAAATAACAAATCCCAAAGACACCATAATCATGCAGATGTCTATGCCTACCACAGCAGGTTTACGAAGACATTTAACAACGAATGAAACATGTAAAAGGTGATGAGAACCTTGTGATCATGGCGGCCTGGAATGCTATGGTCGGAAAAGGAAAATACGTAGCGTTGTTGGAAGTTAGGGATTAGGCAAGAGAAATCCACGCCAAGAATGGCTTGCTGAATTCTGCGAAAAACACAAATTAATAATCACCAACACAATATTTCAACCTAATGTCAGGAGACTGGAAGAAGGCAGAAGACACTAACAGATACTAGATCGATTATATTATGGTCAAACAAAGATTTAGAAACCAGGCTAAAGGACTCTAGAAGTTATTCCGGACGAGACATATGGGTGTCCCATGACATAATGTCACTACTTCACCTACGTGTAGGGGAGGTGAAAACAAGCTGAAACTAAAGAGTGGGAAGTTTTTTGTAATCGGCCATTAAAGAAGTTATGGCCTGTTTTAGTTAAATATTGAAGCAGCCAAAACAATAAGTGATATCAGTTGGTATTTGATACAAACTATATACTTTACTATGGAAATGATATTTTTTAGTTAACTGTCAAACGGCAGAGTACCTTAAAAGGTGATTTCTTTGTTTGAGCTTATCAATATTGTTGATAATGTTTACTCTTACATCACAAGAGTACGCCGATATCCATTACATATACGGTTTTTGTGATGGCAATTCAGCAGAAGCTACTCGAGAATATGCAGTGAGATTTCCGAATCGGCGAATACCAGACCGACTGGTTTTCCAAACAGTGCATAACTATCTACGTGAACATGGAACCTTTCCCAAGCCATCGTCTGAGCGTCCAGTGCAGCAAGCACTAAACAATGAGGAGATCATACTGCGAGAAATTGATAACAATCCCAGCACGTCGGTTCTTCGAATATTTGCACAAGTTAATGTACCACGGATGCGGGTTTGGAGATCATTAAAACACCATGGTTTTTATCCATACCATCTTTAGCCCTTTTACCTACAGATTTCGCTAGTCGTATGGAATTTTGCTACTTAATAAAATTTTATTCACGAATGAGGCAACATTTACAAGGAATGGAATAATGAATAGAAAGAACAACCACTGTTGGGATTTGGAGAATCCACACGAAATCACAGAAATCATCAACATAGGTTTTCAGTGAATATCTGGTGTGGAATTATTGATAACATGCTCATTGGTTTATTCGTTTTTGAGGGCCATTTAACCGCCGACAGATATTTAAGTTTTTTAGAAGATCATCTTGGAGATCTGTTAGAAAATGTCCCTCTGACGACCAGACATGGCATGTGGTACCAGCATGATGGTGCCCCTGCGCACTTTCCATTACGTGTAAGATAGTTTCTGAATCAACAGTTTGAAGGACGTATAATTGGTAGAGGCGAAGAACGTCGCTGGCCCCCAAGATATCCTGATCTAAGTTATTTAGATTATTATTTGTGGGGTCATATGAAAAATTTGGTATACCAAGCACCATCAGAGACTGTTGACGATCTTAGGAGGCGCATTTTTGAGGCAGCAGAACTAATTCGAAATAACAATGCTACCTATGTTACGCAGAGCAACTAGATCTCTTTTAAGAAGATCCAGAATTTGTCTCAAGAGCAACGGTAGTCATTTTGAATAATTTCTATAGTGAATGTATAATAAAATAAAATAACTTAACATTTATTTTGAAAACCGTTAACTTTAGGAGATTACTTTATTAGAATTTTTAACTCTGTTTGGTCTAAAAATTACATACACAAAGTAGTGACATTATGTCATGGGACACCCTGTATAGTGACCACAATCTCGCCGTGATTAAATATAGGCTAAATCTAAAGAAATTAAGAAAGACATGGAATTTAGATAACTTGAAAGATGAAGGAAAGGCCAGAGCTCTGCAAGAAAAAGTATAAAGCAGAGTCAAACAGTAACATTGAAGAGCGATGGGGTAAGATTTAACAAGAGATAATAAACGCTACAAAAGAAATCACAGGGAAGAAGGAAAACAAGATCAAAAAGCCGTGGATAACATCTAACATAACAAGAAATTTGGTACGGGAAGACGGACAAAGTATACAGCAAAATTAAAAGTATGTTTAACAAAAGAAGAAGACCCAAATACCATGGTATACACGATAAAAATGGAGTCATGATATGTGAAAATCGAGAGATAGCGAAAAGATGGCACGAATATTTGGAGGAGTTGTATAAAGCAGACGATGAAACCCTGATTGTAATAAATGACAATTAGGAAGATGAATAAAGGCCAATTTTAAGATCAAAATTAAAAAACTCTACAAGATTTAAGAAACAACATGATACTGATGATATCCCCACCGAAATAATCAAAGGCTTAGACCAAGACATTTTAGATACAATTTTTCATCTCGTCAGGGATATACATATATGCTACGGGGAGAATCCCCAGGGTGCCCCGGCAGTGTCCGCTGTCGGAGGAAGTGAAGTTTCTGTTTTTCTTTAAAAAACCGTTTTTCTCTACTTCTATCTTCCAATAAACACCGCTCTCAACACGGTATGTCAAGTATATGAAATGGGACAGTGCTGACTCTGCACACCCTGCGGACTCTGTCCGTAACATATATAACATAACACAGGACAGATCCCAACAAACTTCACAAAAACACAAATAATGAAAAAGATTACAGCATTCAAATGCGAAGAATAGCAATTAACCTCATATCACACTCCCCAAAAATCATCACAAAAATTATACAGGATAGAACGAACAATAGAAGAGAACTTTACACAAGACCAATTCGGTTTTAGACGTAGTAGGGGCAGAACAGAGGCAATTATGGCACTAAGACTAATAATAGAAAAAATGATTGGAAAAGGAAAACGACTGTATGTAGCTTTTATTGACGTAGAAAAGGCTTTTGACAGAGTGAAGTGGAAGAAGATGTTCGATGTACTACAAGAAATAAGAGTACATGAAAAGGACAGCTGACGACATAGCGCTACTCGCTAAAACAGGGGAAGAACTGACACGAACATTGAAAGATATGGATACCATATATTCTACGAAGGATATAACATAAAAATTAACAAAAACAAAACAAAAGTAATGGTGTGCTCAAAGGGCGATGAAACAATAGACGATATATTATTACTATAGACAATGGTCGGTTAATGAACTCCCGTACCTACGAAGGTATAATCACAAAGGACGGAAAAAATATTAGAGAAATAAATAGCGGAATAAATAAGCAAAAAGAGCTTTTTATGATAAAAAAACAACTAACTACATACGTCCAGTAGTACTTATATCACTAAAAACAAGAAAACAATTCATTAAAACATACATATGGAACGTAGAGTAGGATGTGAAACATGGACCGTCAACAAACCAGACCGAAGATAAATAGAATCCTTCAAAAAAGATCACTTGGACACAACGGAAATCGAATGAAGAAGTGTTAGAACAAACATCAAATAGAAGAAGAATATGGAAACAGATTATATGAAGAAGAAACCAAGTAATAGGGCGTATTCTGGGATGTAATGGATTACGGAAGACTATCATTGAAGGCAAAATAGAGGATAAAAACCCTAAAAGAAGACCTCGCCTTCAATAAGTACATCAAACAAATAATAGAAGACACAGAATGCAAAAAACTATGAACAAATGAAAAGAAAAGCTTCTAACAGGGAAGAATGGATTGCGGCATAAAACCAGTCTTTGGATTGAAGACTATGGAGAAGGAGGTAACATCTAGAAAGTTTCCGACAACCGCAGTTAATTCCATTGGCCGTTTGTACATCGATGTACTTTCAGTTCTGACCACATTACATTTACATTAAACTTTCCAGAACCTCTTGAAATTCAAAATTTAAAACTACGAAGTTCGGAATTATGCACTGAAAATAGTATCACTAAATTATTCTCTTGGCTTAACCTAAACATTGATTGTTATCGGAACAAAATTTTATAAAAAGCAAACAATAACGTTCGTGTTTTCCCCGCAAAACAAATTTTGCAAAACCCAGTTTTTAAGTGACGGCAAACACGTCGTGGATGGTGATACAAACAGGGTGCAATTTATACGTTTTTAAATAATTTGTTTTAAGGTAATTATACTTATCAGTTTGACGGGGAAATGTGTTGAACCACATTCAAAATTCTGGGCAACTGAGGGGTCTTTATTAGCCCTGTTAACTTGAAATATGTAGTTTAAACGAGTGAAACGGTTCGTATTTTGAGATTTCAACACACTTTCGTCGTTTGATTAATAAATTTTAACTAGTTATTACATTTAGAGAAATCCCTTAAAGATCAAGTATATTTTAGATACTAACTTTTGGGAAAAACAGAGGTAGGTTAATTTTATCGAATATGTTTACGATTTTGCTTAAACTACGATGGGAATTCCAGCGAGGACATTTTAATTGTGCAGACATAAATAAATGAGAGAGTTTAAGGGTATTTCAAATCAATAGATTTGTTTAGAACGGTAGTATTACTGTATCAAAATGTATTCAGTCTACTCCAAGATAATTAATAATTCCTTGTTTATTATTATTGTCATAATAAAAGTCAAATGCCGAAAAGGGCCTTGAAATCTAGAAGTAATTTTCGTATTTATTTAATCGAAAATCCTCGGTTGAATATTGATTTTATATTTTTGTTTATTTCTGTACGTCCTTAGAAATTTTAAACGAAGAATATACACAAATCACATAAATAGGATGTTATAAAAATTCACTTAAAGGAAAGCAACAGTTTAGTTTCTCACGCAAAGGCATCCTTTTGGGTTTTGTTAAAAAAGGCTTGCACGAAATATTATTATCAAAGTCCTCATTTAATGAGTTTAGGTTTGACAAAAGAAGTGTCACTATTGTGAACTTATTGTCCTAATAAATTTGAAATTCGGACTTTTATTTAGGGAATATAATACTTTTGTAGTATTGTACTCCTAATTTTCGTTTACAAATTCAATCCGTAAACGTGATATTTTACCTTCCAAAACTATAAAAATGATTAATAACTTCAAAGAGTAAATGCAAAAGCAAAGAACGTAAAATTATGGAATGTAACCGAAATTGTACGTCAAAATGAAAAATGATCCGAAGCGGTTATTAACTTTTGACAATTTTTTAGGCATGAAATATGAAGAACGTTACGGTTCTAAATATACTTTTCCATATTATACACAAAAATCAATATTTAGCTGGAATTATTTTTAATTTCTAAAAATGTAACTCTAACAAAAGTTGAAGACTTGGGACTTACAAGGCACTCACACGAACTCTATAGAAAGTTGCACTGTTATCATAAAGCATTTCCAGCATTAGCAGAAAAGTCCTTTTCTGGTTGGTGCGCCCTTTTTATCCTGTAACCGAATGCGACAGATAAGAGCTACTCCTTCGCGATTGGCGTAATAATGAAAATATACAGTGAATTTTTGTGTAAAATGAAAAAAACCTTAATGGAACGAAAAATAAAGCTAGGAGCGATGCGCTTTTAACGAAAATACAACGCAGATGTTTTCTAGAAGTTTTACATAAAACCTTTTAAAGAATGTTGACTGAATTTTGAACAACTTTCAGTTTTTGATAAAGCAACCCTCTTCTCCCCCATTTTAAGTTCGGCTGTGGGTGGCTATCGAACCTATGTACTTTTAATTCGAAAGCAGACACCCAAGTCATATGTCACCAAGAAACTTTTAAGTTGTTTCAAATCATTATCTGTGTAGGTGTAAGATTTTTCTACAATAAATTATTTTCCTTACCTAAACAGTTGTCACAAAACTTGATAAATTCTTCAAAATCAAATTCTCCAATAACGTCCTTGTATAAAATGTATTCAATTGCTATTGAGAAAAATATTCAAAGTTCGCATACAAAAGCTTGAAGCGTTTTCCCAATTCCGTATTCTGACACTTCCACAAACGAAGCTATCGACGCGTAAAGTTATTGTCGGGCATATATTTTGACTATTTTGTATGTAGTTTATAAAAATCAGTTTGACGTAGAATATGTTTTATTTGCCTATCCAATAAACTTTCCTTAAAAAATTAGAACGATTTACCGGATGTATTCCTTATTATTACTGCGTTTATAGTAACAAAATAACTCGAATTAGTTGTAAGCAACTAGCTCCAGAAAGTCCTGGACTTAATACCTAGTGTCGAGTTGTATGATTAAGATTTTAAGTAGTTTCTCGAGTCAACATCGTGACATTATTTGAGATAAATGATGTGACAGTGATGTTCGCCCTCTGTACACGCTTGTTCTTTCCTCACCGTTTTCACGTCTCATCCTTACATTTCCTGGCGTTCCAGAGACAATTTTAAGACTATCCTCGTAAAAACTCCTCCCCTTTGCTTAATTTTTAACTGCAAAATCTATGGATTGGAATTGTTTTATATAGGTAACTCATTTTTTACCGTTAATTCAGTGTTTGTTTTCCGCTGCTTTTAAATTCACGATAGATTTTGTTTAATGTTTGCCTAAAAGCTTTGTTCTTGCCTGCTTTAACTTCACAGGAAATTAAATGTTTTTGTAAAAATGATTCGAAAAGGTATGCTGCCTGTAGTAATACTTTCGTTCAAAATAAAACGCAGCAGCTTCTTTGAAACAGTTTATCAAAACGTTTGCATTAAAAAGCTTTAGCTGGAGTTACATAAAGCTTGCGTTAAATTAACGAATCATTTTTAATTGTTGTAAGTTATTTAGTAAGCTGAACTCTGATTCGATTCTAATCTTGGTGAATGATTTACTTAACGAAGCTGTTAAATCATGTTTAGGCAACCTAAGCAGCCTCGTTTCGATAAAACTTATTAGTAAAATCAGGGGAAAATGAACAAATATGAAAAGTGATCTGCCAATTTCTTTATTTCAGATTTATAAATTCCAACATAAAATCTGGCATTTTAATTTAATTTAAACAATTTAGAATTAATCGTTCTAAAAACTCCAACAATTTAATTATGAAAATGTCTGGAAAACAATTATCAGAGAAAGAAATTTGTTTCTTTGAGATTTTCCATGCCCAACAGCCTCCCACAATTAGACGTATGTAATGTAAGGAAAGCTGTTCCAAACACACTTGAAAAGTTTAAATACTTTGAACATTCAATTCTTGAAAAACATTCTACTTAACGGGAGAATCAACCATCGGCTCGAACGACAAGCTTTCAAAGCGAATAAATTTTAAATTGCTTTATTTAATGTATCAAGAATTTTTTATATTTACGATTCACCGAAAGAATTTATCGTTAAGCGTGGAAGCTGGAAATATTTCCCAGAATATTAATTTTAACTTATTTACGATTGAAATCACATCTTTGAATAAATGAAAAATCTCTGGCTTAGAAAAAGCTATTTATTTCGCTTCGAGAGAAAAATATTAAATTTACCTTTGATTAGACTTCAAATGCGTTTTAATATTCGATATGTATTCCCTAGAATAATTTACAGATTTTCCAAGAGTATCCAGACACGCTTTCTGGTTTTTACGTATAGAGAAATAATCTTCAATTTGTTACAGACTTCAATTTCCGTTAAAAGAAAAAGGTTAAAAGTGAATTGTATTTTTCCTCCGGTGCTTTGTTTCTTTTATTTAATTAAGATAAATTACAGCTGAAAAGGAAGCTATTTAGGTTTCCATTAGACGGCAAATCAGCGAAATGTGTTTTCAGGTCAGAAAGTGGAGAGAGTAAAACAGGCTTTTTATTTTTACGAAGTAAGTAAGGTAAAAGTAACCTTAAACAATAAATCCAAAACTTCTCTTTTGCTAAAGTTTTAGCCCAAAAAAACCGTATTTGTTATCGTTACATGCAAGTATAAATCTGAAGAACTAAAAGGAAGCAAGTTAGGTTTAAATTATTAAGGCTGCTTTTTTGTTTGGGAGGTAGTGCACATTTCCCTTTTCCATGATTTATTTACTAAGTTACGCTTAAAATGGTCATTTTGTAAAAATGTTATATAAGTTTCCCTAACTTCAAAAGCAGAAACAGAGAATAATATTAAATCATAGTAATTACGATGGAAAAGTGCTCCTCGACGGGGAATCTTAAATTTGATGATTATTAAACAGCAATCCCGTTATTCAGTTTAATGGGTTCAGTAAAGCTCCTATAGCTCAACGCCAATAAACTCTCTACATTTATGGATCTTGACTACAGCTTATCCAGGCAATATTGCCGCTAGAATTACGCTATAAATCAACAAGTGAGTTCTCCGATTTGCGCTCTAAAAAATAACACAGGAAGTAGCAAAGAGCGCCAAGGGAATTTCGCCAACTTTCTCTAAAATAGAAACCCTTATGTTTAATCAACGTTACCAAAGCGTTAAATACAGGTTCTCTAATGTTCGTTCACTGTTAAATTTACCCTTGCAGTCGCTTTAAATAATTAACAGCCGCAAGTTAGTGAGTATTATTAGGTACGACTTAGTAAAGTTGTGGAGTTATTGTTAGCGAACATAATTTACGTTTTGGGAAACGTTAGCGCAGATGGTTTTCTTGCTTATACACTCGATGCGCTTACATAATTTAACGAAAAATCAACCACACGAAATTTCTACAACTTCAACCAAGGTTTTAAAATGAAATTACGAAAAGGATATCTAAGAAATAACACAGACACATCTTTTGACTACATCGACCAAGACTAAAAAGCGAAGAATCTATTAAAAGGAATAAGACAAAAAGTAAACAGATGCATGACGAGATAAGAAGATGGGTTTTATTTGAAACTTTCTAAACGACTATATTCTGTGAAAGCAGTGAATCGCTTATCCTTTGTACGAAGACTTTTCTATAGCCCTTATAAATGAATACTCCTGGAAGCATTCTGGAAGGATCTTTTAATTGTGATGCAGTCCTTTTCCAATTATTACCCACGTTTCATTGAAATTAATATTGCTTAATCCAATTAAAAGTTCGTTTTCGATCCTCATCCTCATTACCACAGTTTAGGTCGCTCCACCTGATTAAACTTATATCCTTTTCATGATCTTCACAATGCTTTGCACCTTTTTTCACTTTTTTCTGCGAATCTGGTTCTATCATTGACTACATAGTTACAGAAATCAACGGAAATCTAAATAATAATAATAATGCCTTTATGCCTTTATTGTGTCCGTAAATTGTACATGTTAGAGAAAGGAAAAAAAACAAACAAAAAGGACAACAAAGGGCGCAGTTCAGCTACCCAGTACTCCGGGTGTTGTTCTTCCAGTGAACGCAGTAAAGAAATGAAATTTAAAACAAACAATAAAAATGAAAACGAGTGAGGAGAACAATATAATTGAAGTAATAATAGGAACTAGTATTAAAATTATAAGTAACAATTAAAGAGTTAAGAGTTAGGATTAAGGAGCATTTGCTTCAACCAACTTTTAAAGCGTAAATAAGGCATTTGTTTCAAGTCGGTCCGAAGATTGTTATAAATTTTGGTGACATAATACGAAAAAGTATGTTTATACGTTTCGGTTGCATGCATAATCTGCTTTGGGTTGCAGTTCTTCTATGACTTACCTACCTTTCTTCTTTTGAATAGGTTTTTATAACCTTTGTTTGAACATTCTTACGGCCTTTTTATTCATTTCTTCATCTGACTGTCGCAAACAGAACACCGTGAAAACCAACAGAAGAAGAATTGAAAAGCTGATAATTAACGGACCTCCTCCATGATTTAGCAAAACCTCATCTCCTTCTTGAGCGATATTATTCGCAAATTATCACTCGTTGAAGTGTTCATGTTACTTCTTTTATGTTCTGGTTATTTCTAACAATAAAACCGAAGAAAAACAAATTGAAAGGCTCCAGGGATTAGTAATAAGTCTTGGCTTGCTTCTCATCTACGATTTCCCCTTTTTAAACGATTTTTTAGAAAGTTGTTGGGTTAGTAAAAAGGTCTGGAAAATGTTTAGAAACAGGAAAACCCCAATAAACGAAGAGATACAATCAGCCACAATTAGCCTAGAGAAATGGACTTTAAAGAAATATATAAAAATCCAACCGAAGGGGTAACTGATTAGGAAGATCAGGATGAAGAACCAGTGGAAAGCTACTACCCAAAACTACCTAAGTACGTAAATATAAATATATAAAACATAAGTGAGACCAATTCTAACATATACGGCTAAAACCTCTAAAATTAAAAGACTGACGAGCCGACATTAAGAACAATAAAAGAAGTAAACTTACGGGACCACATCAGTAGTATAGCGACATCAGGGCAGAACTACAAATAAAAGACATAGTTAGATGGACAAGATTCATAAGAAGACAGTGGAGAAATAATGTAGACAGAATGTAAGTGGGCTAAACATCACGAACCACAAGGAAGAAGACCCCAAGGCTGACCCCCTAAAATATGGATGGAGAGCTGGACGTCAGAATCACAAGAGAGGTAGAAAGCAGAGTAACAGGACTAAATCCTAAGACAAGAAGCTGTGTTAATACGTTCAAATATTCTTATCATACTTTTTTGTTGTCGCTTTCGATACATCTGGAAAGATCAAAAATTTGATGAATTGATCACAAGGACTCTCTTATACTTTCCATCTTCTCCAAGTTTTACCAAGCTTTATTTTATTTTTTGGATAATTTTGTGTTAGAAATTTGCCTAAATATTCGATTCATTTTACTTGATAACTTCCGATTATTGCTGACCAAAACACAATTCAACTCGAAGAATTGATGAGTACTTACTTTTCCTTACTTCAGCTTGTACCTCTTCTATCCTTTTTTGAATATTTATTTGTTGTTGAAGACAAATAACAAACATATAAGAAAGAAGAATTAAAAACCTTAGTTTTCTTCCTTTTCAACACTCCAGAATAGCCTTTAAAGGTATTTATAGCCAAGCTAAAAACAAAAAAAGAATGTATCAGTTCCGTTTTAGTAAGAGTAAAAGCTGCACACCGTAATAAACTATCAGAAGTGACAAAACCAATTACTACTTTATTTCACAACTCCTCTGAATTGTGCATTGGGGTGCCGTACATTTTCACTGTTAGATCGTCTTATAAGCAGAAATCTATAAAATATCCGGCGAACCTACAAACTAGATAAAGAGATCTTTACACCAATATGCTCTTAGGGAAACCATAAAACTACACCGAGCTTTACAACAAAAATGTATAAAATAAATAAATAGATATCCGACGCCCTAAGGGCATAATGATAACAAGAGAAGAAGAAGAATAATAAATAAATAGATACTGCAAATTACGGAGGACTCTTAAAAGAACTTGATTAGGTTCAAGTTGAATGAATATGCCTTATAAGGAGTGAATTTAGATCTGAAATGGATGTGATTATTTTGTACATGTTTGGCAACTGTGTAAATAGGCTTATCCTAAAACACTATTTAACTTCACAATTTCATTAAATATTCAAGTATGCAAATCTGCGTATGTAAGCGGCGCTTAAGACGCATACAGAACTACAATAATTAAATGTAAGTAAATCAAATTCAAATTATTATTTTCGCAGGAATCTTTGAATTATTACTACCTGTTACATCAGCGCATTCGACCTATTTTAAAATTTATTAGTTTTAATGTGATTTAGCTGAAGATAGCAAGGTAAGCGTAGAATAACATAATAAAAATATTCGTGGTAAAGAAAACAGGATTAAATAGAAATTACCCACGCATATATCATGTTACACGAGTTAAATGAAGTTCTTGGGCACTAATAAGCAAAACTGGCACCCTTACTAATTGGTTTCAGTAAAATTAACGACGGAACGCATGTAAGTTGTACGAGCGAGGAAGGCCTATGATGAACATTGACCTTATTTCACAAAATTAGGCATCTAATGCTGTGCCATCAAATGCCAAGGGGGATAGCTTTACGAGTTATCCGTATCGAACAAATTATTTTTGATTCGAAGGATTTCTTTGGGAGGCTGTGATGGACATGGCGTGGCACAAATCGTAATATCATATTTTCACCCTTGCTTTTTTAAAGACCTTCTAGAATGTGAGACTGTAGAATCGTGTAGGATTGATTTTTACGGGTTTAGAAAACTTGGTAGAACATGGAGAGGATGGAAGATGTTTGGTAGTTAATTCTTGTATTATTTGATTTCTTGGGGGTTATCGTTAGTAATTACAGTAAGAAAAGACTGGACATCCGAAAGAACCGCTTGCATGGTTTTGAAAACATATATACGAGGGAAAAGCAAAGCGCAAATTGAAGCAGCTCAGTTTCTAAATTTTTGTCTGTCTGATTTTAATATTTTACGAAGTTATTTAAAAATTACATAAAATATGAACATTTGAACGAATGGCAATTTGTAAAACTCTAAATTAAGCACTTAAAAGTGGACAAAAAGCTCAATTTTTTTGTCTTTTCGATTTCTGATAATATCAACATCTTAACCAATTGCAACTTGTGGATTAAAAAAATATATATAGCTCAAGAAAAGATCGGTAAATCCCAGAATAAATGCAAGTTGGAAGAGATTGATAGATGATTCTTCAGTTTTTGGATTGCATTCATACTCCTTAAACCTAAGCCTTAACTAACGAATTCGACCCAAATCGGCTCCATAAAATACTATGGCCACGGCTGGAATCGAATCCGTGTCAGCCGGCTAGCTAGCAGGCAATTACCTGACTGAGCTATCCAGGCTGCCATGTTAATTGTTAACCAATGGCAAAAAATAATTAAGTATCCAAATTAAAATGCGGGAACTTCTTTCTTATTTTACAACAGATACAATGATTACATTTAAAAACGCATTTAAGAAATTGTGCTAAATTCAGAATTCTATCTAAAAATATTTTTTTAAGCTGATAGAATAAATGACGTTCTAGAAAAAATTAAAAATAGGTTATCTCTCCCTACATATCTAAAATAAATGTTAGTATATAAATCGACACTGATTAAATACACTTGGGCAGTCCGATGTTTCCCAGGATACGGTATTGGTAGAACCGAAACTCGCCATACATCACATCACAGATAACTATTCAGTGAATATACCAGTATAGCCCACTAGACATATTAATATGTCTGACAGTCACTGTGGAAGCGACTATGGCTGCCCTTTTACTTTTTGTCGAAAAAAATCTGACATTACTAACCCTCAATTAATGGAAGATCCGTGAATCTATAGTTCTTTAAGAGTATTGATAATTTATAAACAAGCTAAAGGTTACAAAAGGCTTCCCAAAATGGCAAATCTTAAATTCGTTCGATGGGAAACGTGAAGTGAAATGCATTCAAGAACGTTTTTTGCAAGACGTGAACTAAAGCACTGCGATAAACTTATCAGCAGAAGTGTTTATACTACGCATACTTCTGGTATATGTCACTCGATTTATTGTTTCTTTCTTTGCAGTACTTTAACTGCATTTAGAAACAACACCTGCCATTTTCACCACGGTTATTTTTCTAACCCGTCTGAGCAGTAAGCGCAGATCTAAAGAAAAACGACTGCTGCAATAATAGACGAATATTTTCCACACATGCTGTTTCATCCTGTTGTGTCGATCCACTTCTACGTACTCGATATTTATTTTTGATATTCTTTGTGCCTGTTATTGTTATTGCCAGCTTCATACACATCCTAGAACAATGAGCACTAAATGTGAGGTAATCTCGCTCATTTGTAAATACTGAAAGTTTCAAAACTCGACGTTACTAGAAACCGGAGGATTGAAATTTTAAATGCATCCAAATCAACTAAATTATCATTTAAATTACGCTCAGATTCTTCCAAGCAATTATACAGGGTGTTTATTAAACATATGTCAAAAATTCAAGGGGTTATTCCCTGGACTATTCTAAGAATATTTTGTCCTTTGATGATTTTTGAAAAGCCGCTTTGTTTCGAAGATACAGGGCGAAAAAGATTTTCGACAATAACAACATTTAATACCAAAAATTACATGTAAAGTTTCTTAATCTACAAGAACTGTTGAAAATGACTACCTCCAGCTGCGATGCAAGCATCCAATCTTCTTCTCATTGACTGCCGAACTCTTTCAAAAACACCAGGGTCGTTTCTTATGGAGTTACACTCAGCAATTATGCGATGTCTTAAATCTTCCAAATTTTCCAATGGAGTAGAATAAACTAATGACTTTAGATGGCCCCATAGGAAAAAATCCAGGGGGTGTAAGTCCGGGGATCGAGCAGGCCATAAGTGAGGTCCGCCGCGACCAATCCAGCGATCTCCGCATGTTACTGTTAAAAACTCACGAGCAACCACACTAAAATGCGCTGGTGCACCATCGTGCATAAACCACATTGCATTTCTTGTTGCCAATGGTACATCATCAAGAAACTGAGGTAGAATATGTTCCAAAAAGTTGCGATACACCTCGCCGGTAAGTCTTCCTGGTAGAAAGACCGGTCCAATTAGACAGTCACCCACGATTCCAACCCAAACGTTCAACGAGAACTGATGTTGAAAACGATCTTCAAGTGCCTCATGTGGATTTTCTTCAGCCCACAAATGGTTATAGTGAAAATTCCTTATTGCATTTCTTGAGAAATTCGCTTCATCAGTAAAAAGAATCAGCGTGAGTAGTTGAGGGATTTGAACCAATTTGAGCAAAAGCCATTGACAGAATGCAATACGTGGAGGAAAATCAGTAGAAAGAAGTGCCTGAACGCGTTGTATGTGGTATGGGTAAAACAAATAGTCCCTAAGAATTTTCCAAACAGTCCCATTACTTACATTCAAAGTATTTGCAATTTGTCGAGTGGAAGTACCTGGATCTTCCTCTATCATGTCCAGCACATTCTCTTCTACTTCTACCGTTCTAACTGTCATTGACCGTCCTGGTCCTCCACTTCGTTTCAATGTGCCTGTTTCATGAAGACGTCGATGAATACTTTCGAATGTTCTTCTATCAGGAACATTACGGGCAGGAAATCGTTCAATGTACAACCGTCTAGCTTGTAATGAATTGCCATCAGCAAGTCCATAAATGAAATGCATGTCAGTCATCTTCGCGTTCGTATAGCGATTCATGATTGAGGACTTCACTAACAAAAGTTTAAGTATTAAAGACAGAAAATACACGTGAAACAGCCAAACGTCAATCAGTCTCAACAAATTTGACACATAACTTGCCTGCTGTTACTGGATAATAATTTGAAAAATATCAAAATTGGTTTTGTCGAAAATCTTTTTCGCCCTGTATCTTCGAAACAAAGCGGCTTTTCAAAAATCATCAAAGGACAAAATATTCTTAGAATAGTCCAGGGAATAACCCCTTGAATGTTTGACATATGTTTAATAAACACCCTGTATACTCAGACAGAAGTACTGAAAATTGCAACAATTTTCCAGAAAAATGTTCAACAGACTGTACTGACGTCCTCGAAAAAATCCAAAACGATTCGTTAAAACGTCACGCGAGCTAGCATTAAAAGCCAATCCATTAATGCATTTTTCTGTTTAGATTTAGATACTCGTATTTCGTTGAGGATACCTGTCAATTATTCAGTGATGGTGATTCGCTTTCGTTATCAAATCAGTGTTCATTTTTACGAGCGATATTCAAAACATCAACCGTATTATCTGCTGATCTCCTGGCTGATGTAAAAATCTTAAGTGAGTTTTATTAAATAGTTTTACTATTGATGAAAGTCTAGCATTTAAACATTTTTTATATGACAAATCGACAAAAGATCAACAGAAAATCAATATGTTCAAAAGTTTTTTTATCTAGTATGGTTGCGAAGGAGCAAATTGATGCCTTTAAAATTGGCTCACAAGTATTTACTTCAAAATTGCTAAAAACTATCATATTTTGTAAAATATGATCAAAAATTATTTTCATTTAGTGTGACTGCGCAATGTGCCGGTAGCCCTAAAAATTTATTCTAAAATAATAGAAAAAAGAAAAAAGTGAAACATAAGTTAGAGGAAGGGCAGGCAGCTTACAGACTAGAAAGACAGACCCAATATCACATATATACTCTGAAAACTCTAACAGCCGATAGAGAAAAATAAGCGCCTCTACTTAACTTTCTTAAACCTTTCTTTCTTTCTTTTTGTGTGTGTCTTTTATGTGTGTATAGTCAATCTGCTCGGAATCGCCTTTAGGTATTACTTCAAGTCAGACGGCGATGTCATGTGTGTGTTACTACGTGTGTAGTGGTCTTGTTACTCTATAATCTATATCATATACCAGTCTTCCGAGTAGAGCACAGTTAATTAAGCCCAACTCTTAATGGTCTCACCAGGCCTAGTACCGATCCCAGAGGACCGAAAAAAAATCTCCACCAACGTAGGGATTCGAACCCGGGACTTGCAACATGCAAACCTAACCCTCTTACAACTGAGCTACCCAACTTTCTTAGACCTAACCGCAGCTTTCGATACGATGTCCAAACAAAGACTATGGAAAGGTCTAGAAGCAATAGAAATACCGCCTAATTTACAAAGAATAATCTAGAGCATATATGTATACAGAAGTAAAAGACCTAAAACCTGATGGAGGGACGATATTCAAAAGTTTGCTGGAAACCAATGGATGATGAAAGCAGACAATTGCGAGGAATGGCGAATGCTTGGGGAGGCGTATATGGAATACAATATGCACGCTAGTTATGATGATGATGAAAAGTGATAGCAAGATTAAATGGAGAAAAATCAGAAATTTTTAAAAAGGAAAAGGGTATGAAGCAGGGGCATAGCCTCAGCCTACTCCTGTTTATAATTTTCAAGGGTCAGTTACTAAAGAAAACAAAGGCAAAAACGAAACCATCAGTAATAGGGCATCTTAATCTATTGCTGATCAAAACCTTCGGTCTAGTGTATGCGGATGATTACTCATCTCACTGTCCAAAGCCTAGAAGAAAAACGAATGCAGATAAACCTAGAAAAAAGTAAAATTATCCAAGTAACCAAAACAGAGGAAGACCAAGAAGTGGATAACATACAAATAAATTGAAAAACTGTAGAAGTAGTGAATAGCTCTGAGTACTTTGGTACCGTTTTTACAAACACCAGAGCAATAAACGGAGAAGTGCAAAATAATACCAAAAGCAAGTAACGTCTACTGTCAAATTAATAATTTAATAATACAATAACAGGCAAAAAGGAACTACAAAATAACACTAAAGTAAGAATCTACAATACTGACACATGACGCGAAAACGTAGGTAATGCTAGACAAACATAAATCCAAAATAACATCACAGGAGATACTTAAGAAAGGTTAAATGAAAAACAAGAAGGGGCGAAATGCGGAACAAGAGCATTAGAGATGAATTAGAATTCCTCCCATTAGTGAACGAGTAAAGAAGAAACAGTTACTTTGGTATAATCATATAGAAAGTATACCCATGGGAAACAGAAAGAAAGACGGACCTAGATTACTATGGTATGACTCACATTAGAGAACTAGTACAGAAAAGAGGGAAAACACTAAATAAAGTAAACAACACGGTTAGAAATAGAAGAAATTTAAATAAATGGGTAGAGGACTCCAGTTAAAAAGAGAAACGATGATGATATGAGATGATTGTGCAAGTGCAAATCAACACTACAGAAAACTTTGGAAACGTCTGCCTCAGTGGCGGCTCGCCAGGTGAAGTGCCTCTTCACCTAAAATTCGTGCATCCAAATTATTTTATATTCAAATTATTTTTTATTTAACGACACTTCAGTACTACGTATTGAGAGGATTTTTTTTATTATAAATGCATATTATTTACCATAATATACGCCACTGGCCCCTAGCCTATTTTGTCCCTGTCTACACCGCATTCGATTGAAACGAACGCGCCTGAAGGGAAGAGTTGAAATTGACTGGCTTTAACTCTGCTCGTTGCCATAGTAACGCATACGTCATCATCACCTGCGAACGGTTCGTTGACACATATTGAATCGCTAGAGTGCAGTGTTTAGTTTTGCATCGTCGACGAACCACTTCACTACATGCACATCGTGTCACGTGTCGGTTATCACTGATTTCAAATAATTGAAACTGCTGTCTTGTTTTGGTGTTTGTTGTTTGTATGTTTGTTTTTGCAATAAGCGTGTGTTTTTAAACATGAAATATTCAAAAACAAAAGGAATGATCAATTTTTTAAATTAGTTTTCGAAAATGCAAACGGAATGGTGCAAATCGACATTTCTAAGCGCGAATATGCTAATCTTACAAGTGCTGAAATTAAAGCAACGTTTAAAATTCTATTTTATGAAATACTAGATCACGTGGTAATTTAAATAAAAGTAATGTTTCAAGATTGTGATAAGTTACAATTTGTGTCTTTGGCTTTTGAAAGTTTACGCCAATTTTATGGAAAATTATTTCCTAGAAATCAGCGGCTAACAAACGAATTACATCTTCTGTGTGCCAATGAAAATTATAGAACTATATCACTACAAGAATTACTCAAAAATCTCAATGAGAATAAAGGAATTTTTACTGAAGCTTATAAGCTATTTTGCCTTACACCAGAAAGCACATAGCAGATATTAATATCTGCTCTGTGCTTACACTAACCATTTCATGGACAAGTGCATCAGTTGAAAGAACTTTTTCTTGCCCTGAACGGATAAAAGCATACCTAAGAAATACGATATCT
Source organism: Melanotus villosus (assembly GCA_963082815.1). NCBI lineage: Eukaryota > Metazoa > Arthropoda > Insecta > Coleoptera > Elateridae > Melanotus > Melanotus villosus. The sequence goes on from OY720427.1 coordinate 21,340,843, forward strand.
CACGATAGACTGTCCTCTTTGGCGAATACTTCAATTCAAAAAGAACTTTTACTAGGGTTAATTAAAAACCAACCATTTTACGAAGATATACCAACAAATTTACTACCCTAAAAGACAGAAGGATTGACTTGGTGTACAAAAATTAGGTAAGTCCAAATAAAAAGTTTTTTTTTTAATTTACCACAATAGCACTTCACCTATTTTTTGGCCACGAGCCGCCACTGGTCTGCCTTCTTCTTCAATACACCGTGCACGTCTGTTCATGTTAGCAAACACTTTTTTTAAAAGGTGGGGTGTAATCTTATTACATTCTTCCACGGTTCTTTCAACAGTGTTGCATTTTTTAACAAAGAGAATGGAAGTAATCTGGAAGATTAAGATCACATGATCTTGTTGGATAGCGATCTTGTGATATCAATCTTTCTTCATACGCTTTTGGCAAGGATTCCAAGGTGTCCTGCTGAAAGTAACCGTGTTGCAATTTGTCATAATCGAGTCGATCAATGAATGATTACAGAATGTTGTTCTGGTATCTTTTGGCAGACATAGTCTCTTTAAAAAATATGGGACCGTTCAATCTCCTTCGCGAACGAGCTACCCAAATACTAATTTTAGGACAGTACAAGGGTGTGTCTCTTTTAAAATCGGTACTCCACGTTCTCATCACCTGCGAATTAATATATCTAGAGAGATAAAATCATGATTCGTCTTGATAGAACGTCAAATCCAAAGCATTATCATCTAGATTTTCTCGGAACCTGGAACAGCATACAACTCATTTGTTATATTCTGGTGACAACAAATCTAAATTTTTCTTAAAATGATTTTACATGCATGCACTACCATAACTAAAATTGGATTTCTGCGACAGTCTTCAAAGTGACAACGAGGTTCTTCCTCCAGCCGACCCCTTACTTGTTTGATGATATCAACCCTTCGAATTCGTTTCCTGTCAGTTCCATTTGTGTGACGTTTACTATCAGTTTGTTCAAAAGTAGTAACAATACGGTGAAAATATGACTGCATCATAAAAAATTTTGTTTTTGAGGAAACAAAAGCGTCAACAGTTTTGAAGTAAAATATTTCTACCAATCCTAATTGGTAGAAATTTGCTTCTTCACAGCCAAATTGACTAATGTTTGATGATTTAAATTCAAACCACGGTATGTGGAAACTATAACCCTATTATGACTAAATTTATTAAACGCGGAAAATATTAATTCGATAACTATTCGAATAAAAAATAAAATTGACGTAAAATTGACAGGTTTGGTTATTCGCTGAATCGGTTCGTAAACAATCAGCGTGGAATATTATTAAACGTGTTTGTACCCTCTGGCTACATTTACAAAGTGATTGTGACCTCAAAATGATTTATCGATAAATGGTAATAACCGTCATATTGCGAAATATTATTACATTAGATATTAATCATTAATGTAGCGGCTTTTGAAAAAATAAATTTGGAAATTGTAAATAAATCGATTTATAAATATTTAAATTTGAAACATAAAAAAAGAAGAATTAATATTCCCTCATTTTGAAAATTTAAAATTTTAATTTTAAACTTCTAATTTTGCAGCTGATTAACGCAGTCAAAATTTCAGTGATGCTTACAATGGCGTGTGCACCACTGATTTTTGTAAGAAAAACAGACAGCACGCCAAGGGTTTTTTTAACGTTTCTTGTACGTCTTAAATTATTAGTCAATAAACCATATTTTAATTAGAGTATTTAAAACAGCTTCCAATGAAAGAACCAAATAAATTAATTTGGTTAATTACGTGTGAGGTTTGTATTTAACTGCCAAATTAATAAGTTCGTAGAAATAGTTACGTTGTTTAAAATAAGTGAAATTTGGTAATCAGTAAATCAACTAACATATTCTCCATTCGATCACAAAGTTTAATTTAAACAAAATTTTATCCTTCCAGTATCATTGTTTTAGCCTGAAAATTGCATCAATATTTTGTACGTCTATGGTCAATGAAAATAAATCGAGTTTTTTTTTTCTGTAAACTTATAATCATAATGCTTTGTACGCTGCTGCCTTTAGCTTATTACATTTTAAAAATACTTAGATACCGCCCAGAAAATTTAATCTTCTACAAAATTTGCATACAAATGACCCGCAGAGGATCTAAATTTACTTAATTACCTTTTAAATGTTGTGAAAAGTAGCCCACTTTCAGTAATAAAGGAGTTCCCGAGGTAAAGTAATTTCTTTTTTCATATATTTTAATTTAAACATTTTACACCGGTAAACTTTTTTCCCCTAAAACGATTTTATATAAACCTATATTAATTGAATTCTCAAACGAACTGTCTTTCATACCGCTTTTCATTTGCAAACGAACTTTCAGTAGTTTAAAATCGAATACTGTACAAAGGTTTGTTTGATGTTTCACTTTTTTTAGAAGTTTGTGGTGCTGGAATTAATCCCCGGGTCGTTTTCATAAATTCCGTTTTTATTTTATGGACGTTGTGTGTTATTCGCTGTATTTCCATTTTAAGCCTAAATTAACAGCGAACAAATATGTCGTGGAAAGAACTTCAGCCTTTAATTCCCGCTTGAAAACCTAATTTAATTTCCGTACTTCATTTATTTACGTCACCGATATTTTCTGAAGCTTAACGTATTCGATTTTCTTCCACTTAAGAGAAATTAAAGAATTTCTAGTTAGCTTTCTTTCGGTTTGACCGGAAAATGCAATAAGAAAACTTTCCAGCATCAACTGTTAATTGCTAATGGAGTAGACGTGATGTTTGAACGGAAAATCTAGGAATTTCGTTACAAACACAGTGGCAATTATTTCTACTTGTTTTAACTGCGTGTTGTAACAAATATCTGACCCGTAACGCGAGAGTTATCTGTTGTAATTTAAACTGAAGCCTCGTTACTGAAATGAAAACCTTATTTATCTTTAAAAATTTATTCTGTAGTTAATTCCTTTGTCAGTATTTTGTTTCTCTGTACGAAATGATAATGTTTTCTTTGAAACTTACTTTTGGTTTCTTGAGCAGCATTTCTTTTGCATTTGATTCGTTCAGCTTTCAACGCAAACGGAATTTCTATAAAAACAAGATAAAATAACTGAGAATTCAGTACACCAAACTTTAAATTAGAAGGTGGAACACAACCAGACTCTGTGGCAAATTGCTTTAATTAACTACAATTGGGAGATTCAAGCCGTTTAGATTGCAGGTTAGAAGAGAATCTAAACGAGTCTGTAGTTTAGTAGTTATATTTGACATTAATTAACAATCTGAATCGTGGCATTTTCCAGATTATCATCTACAGAATTTTAAAAAAGCTGCAGCTGAATTTTTAAAACTTAATTTTCATTAGCTGAACTTCTTTATAAGTGAATTCTAATGGAATACTTCAATATAATAACTTAATAATCTTTAACTTATTGCAATTATAGAAGGCGTTTTTGTATATTCTCGATTTCTTATATTTTATTTTAACGAAACGAAATTCAGAATTTTACTATCACAATTTACTAGGTATTTTTGAAAATAACTAAACTTTCTGTGCGTTATTGGGATCTCTAATTATTTTACATTGCAGTGTTCGATTTTAGATTGCAAAAGCATGTTTAGATGATCGCATTAAATATGCAGGGTGTTGAATTCGACCAACAAATTTTAGGAAGGGTGAAATGAATTTTGGTAGACTTCGATTGATTTTAAACATGTTGTAGCCACAACCTTTCTGTACCTGTACAACATAATTATTTCCATTTATTCTAAAAGTTGATTATATTTTTAAAGCGTGTGGCCTGATCTAATTGAACTTCAAATTCTACATAAGAAATTCTCTTCTTTTATTTAATCTAAAAACGTGACCAAAGAGTTATCTCTTTCATTGTTAGAAATCTAAACTCCGAATACATTCAACAAGTCAAAAAAATCCATTTGTTAGCAAGGTCTTAAAAACCTTAACAGATGTGAGCATTTATCGTCTGATTAAATGAAAAGACTAATTTGTTAATAGGAAATATCTCGCGTGAATAAGAACTATTATCATAAAAGGAATTAATGTTCTTTTAGTTCTGAATAAATTTTCCTTACCTACATGGTTAACGTACAAGTCAGAAGCCGAAACTTTTTTCGTATTTTATTTTTAACCTTTCTGTCACATTAAGCATCTCATTTGTAACAAAGTTTATTTCGTTCGTCTTTTCTAATACAATCGAATCGGATTTGAGGATGACGCGTTATTCACTTCAGGAAATTGGCCTCAAAATCCTTTGCGAATTCGCATTTGCCTATCAAGGTCCTTATTCTGAGAAACCCAACGCGTATATTCAATTTAAAGGCATAATAAAATTTTTGACCCGAAACGAAAAGATGAACTTTTAGTTTCGCTAATGTTACATAATCCTGATTCATTTTTATCATTGAGAAACAACCGAATAGGGAATACAAACACGGATATAACAAATCGTTAATACGCGTATCTATTATTCAAAAGGAAAAACCGGAGCTCTCAGACAGACAAAGCTTACTTCTTTGGTTTTAAGACTCTCCTGCTTCTGCAACCATTTAAGCTTTAAAGAGGTAGATTAGGAAATGGAAAGAAAACCCCAAAGGACCAACGTTCTAGACAGATCCCGGATAACTTTATACTGAAAAGGTCATTTTTTACATCTGCATTTAAATTATAGTTAAATTTAAACTTACTATCAGAAGTTAATTAAATTTAATAATGAATTTTGTCAGCACTTAATTGCCATATTAACCATTCCTTTTTAGTTTAAAAAATGACAAATTCATTATCATCAGTTAACATATTAATTCGTAATGACTAATGACTACTCTTAAATAACTAATTGGCCCAAGTGTAAGAAGTTTAGCAAGAATTGTAATGGTCTGTAGTAACTTATGGAAAATTTAAATTGTAACAAACATCAAAGTTTTTGAGAAGACTCTGAAGAAAGTTGGGCGTATACTTTAACCAGATTGGCAATAAAAAACCTTTTGTAATAGTTTTTCAAGATTTTCCCAATGCTTTTTTTGTCACACACAACTTCAAATAAAACTGTATGTTTGTCAATAAAACAGAATTGTTCTTGTAGAGTCAGTGAAGTAAATCGAATCTATAATATTTGCCTTTTCAGAAAGTGGAAGAAAAGTAAACGTTGTTGTTTTCGTGATCAAGACTTTCTCGGTGGTATTTGTTTGCTAAAGCTATCCCCCCGTAACTTATCGTTGTTGAAATGAGCTCAACCGGCAGTTTTATTTTAGTAGAAAAGTGTAGGTAATTCGATTTAAAATCGTTTTTGTAATTTTTGTTGATTATGAGAGGACTCCTGGCGTGATCAACCAGTACTTGATATTGAAGCTTGAAAATAATTAATTAACAAAGCAGTATTTTTAATATTTTTAATTTGAATCAAATCATATTTCCATAAACATTTAAACACACGAACAAACTAAATTTATCGGAAAAACTGGACTTCAATATTCAGAAACGAATAAATGAAAAAGGACTTATTAATAATCGATAATTGAAAGCGTGACGAATTTAAAAACGAAATTTTTTCAGCTTTGTGCTCTTTGTGTCTCGAACCATTTGACAAACTGTCTACCCTTTTGAGTCCTAATTTTAACTGAATCAGACGCCCGTAAGTAATTCAATTATGCTTTGAACTCGCGAAATCAACTACAATTAGGACGATTTGCTGTTTGAAATCTTAAACAAGTTATACGTAGAAATAACTCGAAAATTTAGTTAAACAGAAGTTGGTTATATTAAAAACCTAATTGTTAAATTGTTTGTTTTGTTAAGAAACCACTTTCGTCTTTTGGGGTTATAAAAAGATTGTTCGATATTACTGCATATGCGTTTTAATTTAAAAATTTTCAAGTAACACTGGGATCCCATTGTGTCAGTGCTTATACATATTGAGAAGAAACAATTAACTATTGCCGGGAACTAAAACTCCGAATTAGAAATTGGGAAAATTGTTGGAAATTCGACCAATTTTTCCTAATACTTTTCTTCATTTTCTACCGTTCAAATGCCTGTTAGACGTTGGGTTGCTACTCATAAATTAGTACAGCCAACAAACAAAATTATATATTTAAGTAGGTAGGTGAAAATGCTATCGTTAATTATGTTGAAAGTTTAATGAGGAAAAATAAAAAAAAATGTTCTCCGAATTAAAGGTCGAATAAACTAGGTCGGGATTCAAGGGCATGCTTTCAGCCAATTCTAAAACGCCTCCCGTTGAACGTTTTCTTTCCTTCGGCAATTGATTTAGTCAACAGTTGCCGAATTATATGGACTCAATTTTATTCTATATCAGCTGCAGCTGATGGTTTACTTATCGAAATACAAAATCAAACGTTCTTACGTAAAGATTTAGGTATTTGAATTATTTTCACAGAATTGGATTTATTTTTTTTAAAACAGTTTCAGTTTTTTTTACAATTGAAGTAATATCTCAAAAATTTACAAATGAATCCCAGCATTTAAAAATGCATTTAATAAAGAAGGTAAATGTAGAAAATCAGATGTTAAAACTTCTGAAAATAAAGGATTTGAGTTTTGTTAAGTAGTTGCTACTTCACAAAACGTTGAACTTCTTAAATATTCTTAGCAAAATCACATTTCAGAACTGAGAAGTTATGTTTTAGTGATAATATTCCATATATCAAAACGGCTTAGATTCTATTTTATTTTATTTTAAACCTGTAGACTAGAAAGCCAAATCTCGAATTTGTAATATTTAAACCTCTAAGTTACCTGAATAATATATTAAAAGTTCTTGTTTAAGAACATTTATCTTTAGAGAAATAGAACAAAGCTCTAATAATTCGAACGGAAAGTGATTTAGGAACTTCTCTGTAGTTTCAACCCGTCAGACACACACTTCCACTTGTTTGATTCAGTGAAAAGGGTTTTATTTAGACAGCAATTTGAATCAGTTACCGGTGTTAAATAATGTCTCAGTTGAGTAAGTTACATGTCAACTTTTTACAGGCTGTTATGCCCATTGTCCGTGGATAGAAGCGCAAAAAATCATATATGTATTTCCAAAAGGATTAGGATTTTGGCAATTTATTTTCTGCAGGTTTCTTATACTTCACACTAATCCATAAAAAAAATTCAATGTATTAACTTAAGCGGATCAGTTTCTCACAAAAGATGCTTATAGAAAAGCCATTATGAAATTTAATTAACGATTATACAAAATTCAAAGCTATTCCGAAATGACAAGGAGTAAAAATTAAAAATGAAAAAATAAATTCCGGAAGAAAGAAAGGGAAGCAGAAGAAAAGTTTTTACTTCGCCCACTCGAGTATTAAGAGATTTTTAAATACAAACGGTCGCTTAATATTTCTTACAAGTTTTAAAGCCGTACCATGTTCGTGAACCTTATTAGAGAGGGCAAAATGTGGAAGTGAACATTTCAAATATGACTGGGTTTATATAGAACGTTTAATAAGAAACGGGGGTTTATTTTACGTTTTATTAAAAATTAGCTTATTATAAAAGCCGAACCGAAACATTTTATTTGCTGGCTTTTCTGAATACATCTAAAATAAATAAGCTATGAGTTAGTGTGTTGAAAACGAAATTGAGTTTTATATTTCAGTCCAAGTTCTTTGGGAATTTTGAGTGCAGGCTGCTTATAAATTATTCATTTGCCAAAAGCAATGTAAACTCAGAAAGGCTGTATAAAATCATAAAAAGTGCTTTTTATGTACATCATAACCAATGTTGTGACATGAGCTGCAAAGTACATTAGTTCTACAAAGCACGTTTGTATTTCTAACGTTTACGCCAAAGCGTGTCTTATCTGTGAAAGGTAAGTTGAATATCGAAGTACCTATCCGAAAAGTTCCTGGTTACGTAGATGAACGCATTTCTAAAAAAAAAACTAGTATTATTACTTGGATATCAACGTAATCCCATCCACCTTTGTTGTTGGAACAGAAATGTTTACAATTTGACAAATATTATCTGTCTCGCATCATAACATTTTTATTGGTTTGTTTAAGTCAGGTTACTAATAGAGGTCTTTTAACAGTATATTTATTTTCTCGGTTGAAGAGTTTTCTTTACCCATCGCGTCTAAGTACTTTAAATTATTTTTTTCTATTTTTATAACCACATGATTTTCCCCAGTTGCTATTGCCCAAAGCCAAGTCCCATGCTAAAAACGTTTATATGTACAATTTACAATAAATATGTCGTATGGAAAAGGCATCAAAAGAAAATTGCCATACAGCAAAGCACAACCTTCGCCACATGAGATTGCAGGTCTCTTAAAAACAACAAGTTTAGAAATAGTAAAAGAATATCAATCAGAAAGAAAGGGAGCGACAAAACAGCAGCAATCATTACTTCAGCGTTCCATGCAAGGTTAGCTAGAAACAGAAACAGAATGTATGAATTGTTTGATGCTAGCATGAATACCAGCATTCTCATAGAACAAAACATCTCCGATACTACAAAAAACTTTATAAAAAAATCTCTGCAAATTTGAGGATGGCGAAAACAAAAGATACATTTTCAGACTAATCAAAATAGGAGAATTGGGTTGCTGAAGTGAAAATCGTGTCAGAGGGAATACTTTATTCACAAAATATGAAGGCATGCCGAAGCTAATATCGTAGCAAATACAGTTGCACCAATCTATGTCTCACAAGTTTGTTACAACAATGCAATATTGTAAAGGTAGACGACCTCTAAGATCGTAGATTCAGCAACCACCGACCGGAAAGGTTGGCCACAAGTATACAGGAAGCAGTCACCCTAAATAGCATGTAACCCTAAATAATTAAAGTAATCGCTTAACTTCCTAACTTCCCAACTATTAGTTTCTCTTCAAAAATTAAAATCGAACTATTTAAGTAAGAAGATAACTTGTTAACTTGACGAAAATGTAACAACGCAATTGCAGTTCTATAAAATTATGATTGACAATTTTGAAAGGTCTTGTAAGGGACTCAAATTTCCATCGTAATACTTTTTTCAAGAACTTAAATCGGATTCAACATGATAAGGGTTTCCCAACATCTCATCAATTCAAATTTTAACTCCTAATTAAATCTTGGAGTGTTCAATTACCAAAAGTTCTGATCCAACTCTAGACTTCCTCGAAAGTTGTTACGACGTTTACAAATTTTTGTTGACATTGCATTTTAAAATTAAGCTCTCATTTATATTGCTTTGCATGATGAATTAGGTTTTTTAGCGGTGATAAAACGAACAAATTTAACATAATTGTATTGAAAATCTAAATTTACGACACCTTGATAGCGGCCATTTTCGTAAGTATTAAAGTCTTTCGACGCTTAATTATTTGGTTTAATTTTATGTATCACAGAATTAAACTTTATAACAGGAAATGTTATCACCAATTATAGTGTTGTTTTGGAAATTAATTTTCAGCTTAGATCAATATTATGAACTGAAATTAAACAAACTACGTAGCTGCCAGAGTATATTAGTTTTCATTTTTGATTAATTACTTAGCGATATCCTAGCTGAAACGTTAGGAATCTCCCGAACCAATAGTTTAATCCAACTTTCTGAAGTTTAAACGCATTGACAAGCAGAAATGTAAGGCCTTACTAAGGGAATCGCTTTGATATGTTAGGTATTTGATGGTTCGCAAGTTTATATTATTACAAATGGCAAATAAGGATGTTACCGGAGTGCCATTCCATCAAATTTTCGCCGTCTAAATTATTGTGGATATGAACACCTTATAATATTCTGAGAGGGAATTATTGCGTTTGCTTTATTGTTATTAATTTGCTTTCTTTCCTTGCTTTAATAAAGATTTTCGTGATGGCTTTTTGTGCAACCGTATATTCGGATGTTTTATATTTATATAACTGAACTTTTGAAACAGAAAATCCGACAAATTACTTGCCTAGCAGAGTAGTTCAACCAGCTTAACGTACTGAGGAGAAATCTCCACATTGCTGAAGTACCTTCGACAAGATAATCCAAAGTCGTACAGTATTAGGGTTTGACATCTCACATATGAGAGGGCCTTGTAGGTAGGTTACGTTTAACCTTGATATGCCTTGAGGATGTTGGGCTGGAACTTCTAAACTGTTTGCGAATCTTCACTCTTTGATCCTGCAAACTTCTTTTAATTGGTTCTCTCAAACACTGACGGAAATTAGACATCCAGAAGTTTCGAAATCTATAAGAATCGTGTCGAAGTATAGTAACAAATTAATACAAAATAATAAAAACAATTTTTTTAAATTTTTGAATTTTTTCCTATCTCCCCGATTCTTAACTTAAACAATTTCTTGTGTTTGTTTCCTAAATTTACATTCAAATATCCATTATCATTTATTAAGACTATTAGGTCAAAAACAACTAGGGAAAATTTTATGAAGAAAAAGATGCAAACCAAGTAGCACAAAAAATAGCAGCCACCGAAACAGCTAGCAAAAAGGGAAAATAAGAAAAGACAAAATAACAGCAGCAACAAAAAGAAAAATCGAAGACAGACGGAAGATTGTACAAGAGCGGACATTACGCAACAGATCAATACAGACAAATAAGAAGAGAGGCAAGAGCAATGATAAGAAAAGATTTGGATGAAAGCTACAAACAAATGGCAGAAGAAATTATAGAGAACAATAAGAACCTAAAGGCCTAAGAAAGAAAGAGGGAAAACATCAAATTATAGCTTTGAAGGATAAAAATAATATAGAAACAAGAATCAGAGAAGAAATACTAGAGATAACAGAAAGAAACTACTTCTCACAAATTAACCAACCATCAAGTAATATAATAAGCAACGTTATGAATGTGGGATCAGAATATATTCCCGAAATAATTTTTTTTTATTTAACATGCCACTGGCACTACATTGCAACTAGTTATTACTTATTACTATCTAGCAATTTGGTTTGAATGAATCTTACTTAAATCTAAGCCTAAAAGTCTTAAATCTAGGCAAGTCTTAGCGGTTGAAGGATATACTCCCATTGGCGCACTCCACATATGTTTAAAACATTTCTTTCACATGTTTTATTTGCATTTTATTCACTTAAATTTAGCTTACACTAGCTCGAAAAGTTTTTGTCGTTTTAACCTACGAACAAGTCCACTGTCGTCGAGTAATTGTAGCACTTCGAAATTCTCGTGTTCATGTAGTCTCGTTTCGTGTTTTCCCGCGAACCGTTTAATTTCCTCACTGACCGTAGGCACTTTTAGGGCATTGTGGATGTCGTCGTTTCTGATGTACCATGGAGCGTTGACAATACTGCGAAGTACTTTGTTCTGAAAGGTTTGTATAATTTTGATATTAGTTTTCTTTGTGCATCCCCAGAGTTGTACACGGTAGGTCCAAACTGGCTTTAGAATTTGTTTGTACAACAATAGTTTATTATACAGAGACAGCTCGGAATGTCTTCCAAGTAACCACCACATTTTTTTGAATCTAAGGCAAAGTTCTTCGCGTTTTTTCTTGACATGTTCTTTCCACTTGAGCTTGACATCCAGTGTTATGCCCAGGTATTTCGCTGTGTTAGCGTGGAGGATTGTTTGACGGTTGATTATTATTGGTAAGTGATCTATTCTTTCGTTGGTGAAGTTTATATGGGTAGACTTCGCCTCGTTTAGCTTAATGCGCCACTTCTTAATCCAAGTGGTGACGTTGTTGACGGCTGGCTACTTGCAGCTTGTTTGTGGCTGTTTCGATCTCTTTACTTGATGCTAGTCATCCAGTATCATCAGCGAATGTGGCTGTTGTTACTCCATCACCTATAAGGATGTCACTGGTGCAGAGCAAGTACAAAATTGGTTCGAGGACACTTCCTTGCGGTACACCTGCAGCAATGTCTTTTAATTCTGAGTATTCTTCACCATATCTCACCCTAAATTGACGGGCAGAGATATATGATTTGAGAATCTAGCTCATCTGCCTAGGTAGATTTTTAGCTATCTTGTGTTCGAGGCCCTCGTACCATACTTTGTCAAAAGCTTGGGCCACGTCTAGAAATATAGTGGAGCATATTTCTTTTTCTTCTAGAATGCTTCTGCTTCTTGTTGAATGCTTGTTCCGAAATCCAAATTGATGAGTCGGGATGAGTTGTTTTTTCTCGATGACTGGTTTGAGCCGTTTTAGAAGCAGCTTATCAAACAGTTTCGATATGATTGCTAACAGTGAGATTGGTCGATATGATGTTTTCTCATTGGGTAGTTTGCCTGGTTTTGGGATCATAATAACTTCTGCAATCTTCCACTGCATCGGTACATATTGTAGTCGCAGTGCTGCATTGAATAGATGCGTAAGTTTCATTATACCCTTTTTTGGCAGTTCTTTAAGTACTTGACTACTTATTAGGTCATAGCATGGCGCTTTTTTAGAACTGAGATTCTTTTGAATCTCCTTGGTGACTTCATTCGGAGTTATAGGGTCTACAACTCTGTCTTCCATTCTATCTATTTCAGATATGATTTCATTGTCGTCAGCAGGGTGAGGTTGGAAGGTATTTGCTAGGTACTCAGCAAATAATTCTGCCTTTTCGCTGTCTTTCCTTGCCCATCCACCATCTTCTTTGCGAATAGGCGGATTTTGGTTTTGTGGCCTTTTTAATTTTTTAGTCGCTTTCCAAAGGGAGTATTCAGTGTCTTTATCGTTTGTTAAATCCCTTAGAAATTTAGAAAACGTTTTATTTTTAATATCTCGGATTTCCTCTTTTAGTTGTTGGCTTAACCGATTTAGTAATGTTTTATCTGCTGGTGCTCTGGTTTGTTGCCATCTTCTCCGGGTTTTACGCTTCGTTGAGACAAGCTCTCTGATTTATCCTGGGTAATTTATCCCCGGTATTTTATTTTTTTGCATGGGGGTATTGTTGCATGCCGCTTGTTTCAAGTTGGTAATAAGCAGTTCTGCTTCTATGTCAAACTGTTCAATTGTTTTTAATAGAACGTTTAGTTTGATACTTTGCTCCACTTCTGCTCTAAATCCATCCCAGTCCGTCCATTTGTTCATTAGTGACGGTGGAAGTGATTTATTGATGATTATCTCGCTTATCGTCAAGATAATTGGAGAGTGGTCTGATGACAGGTCGTAATTGTCTTCAAAACTGATGTAGTTAGAAGATATACCTTTCAGTATGAAGAAGTCAATCAGATCTGGTACCTTATTGCTATCTGATGGCCAATATGTTGGCTTGCCAGTGGAATGACATACACATTTAGTTTGTTTGATTGCTTCGTATAGCTGTTTTCCTTTGGTGGTGATAAGCCTCGATCCCCAATAGGTGTGTTTAGCATTGAAATCACCTCAAATTGCAAAGTGGTCTCCTAGCGTTTGAAAGAGTCTGAGGTAGTCGTCTTTTTCTAGTCTAGAGCATACCTAGGTGGGCAGTATATTGCAACAACTGTATAGTCCTTGGTTTTAGTATGTATTTTTACAGCTTTTGCTTGTATCTCGCGAATTTCGTAATTGACTTCTTTATAATGTTTGACATTATCCTTTATTATTACCGCCGAACCACCCCTCGCTGAGTTGTCTGGGTGGATGGTGTGATATATCTTGTACCCTTTTATGTTCAGGTAGTTTTCTCTAGTAAAATGAGTTTCGGAAATCAAACAGATGTATATTTTCTGATCCCAGAGGAATAGTTCTAATTCATGGGCATGTTGGAGTAGCCCATTTGCGTTCCAAGTTGCTATTCTACTAGACGCCATTTTAATTTCTTGTTTTTGGTGGCTGCCTTATTGCTGGTCTCAAGTTTTGCAACTCTGTTTAGAGCAGATTTGATAGACTCTTCTTGTCTGTCGATTTTGTCTAGAATTGTTTGCAACATGTTGTTTATTGCATCTAGTTTCGTATCCTCCGCCATAAATAAATGAAGAAGAAATTATACATGCGATGCAAACACTAAAAAACAACAAAACTCTAGGGGAAGACGAAATAATAGCTGAGATGATTAAAGAAGCCCGAGACGTAATTATTCCAAAACTAAGCAAACTATTCAACCTATGTCTAGAACAGGCAAGGGGAACCTTTTCTAGTTTTGGGGCCAAATTATCATTTTGTCTCCGAGTCAAGGACCGGACCAAATTATTAAATAAAATAAATTAATATTAAATGAATTAAAACAAGTTGCTACTTCTTATTTCTTATAATATAAGTAATGCTCTGGTATAAAGCTATACGTTGGCAGGTGCCTTAAATGCCATGCTAAAATCCTGATTATTGGTGTCATAAAATTGGTAAGAGCTATTTAACGTCTTATTTATAATTTTATGAAAATCCGACTAACTTCGCTGAGATGGATCAGGGCCTGATTAAAAGAAGTAGTGGGCCGGATCCAGCCCGCGGGCCGGGGGTTGCCCATATGTGGTCTAGAACGACAACACTGAGAACCGGAACAACGCAATAATAGTGATGTTGCACAAAAAGGGCGATAGAGCACTTTTGGAAAATTATCGACCAATAAGGCTTATGTCACAGATATATAAATTATTTACACGGGTGATGTCGACTAGAATTGAGAAAAAACTGGATTGGTTCCAACCCCGTCGAATAAGCGGTATTTCGCAAAGGATACAGTAGTATCTGTGACCACCTGCTAAGCATAAAAATACTTATAGAAAAGTCAGTAGAAAACAACCTCCCTGGCGTTCGTGGACTATGAGAAGGCCTTCGATTCCATAGAACACTAGGCACTATTGGAAGAATTAGACAGGGCACGCATAGATTGCTGATATAAAATCTTATTACAAAATATATGCAAAATCGACAATCGAACTACACAAAGACACAAAGCAGATACCTACTAAAAGACGAATATTAGGCAGGGCGATACAATTTCGTCCAAGTTGTTCACCTTGGCCCTAGAAGGAGTCTTTAAAAAACTGGATTAGGTAGAAATGGGCATTAACATCAATGGTGAACGACTAAGTCATCTTGATACGCTGATGATGCAGATCTCAGGAAATTGTTAATTAATAGAACTGAAGAGAAAATCAGAGAAAATAGGATTAAAGTTGAATATAAAAAAGATGAAAATAGAATTCGTTAGTTAAGGATTAGGTGTAAGGTGTATGAAGGTGTTGTGGATGAAAGCTGGTTGGAGCGTGATGCAAGTCCAAAATGGACCCATCACCTCCACTGCACATCACCAAGTGTAAATGAGCCTCGACACTGCAATGCGGTAGAAGAGGAAATTGATTAAAAAATTAGTCTGATAGACTTCTATTTTGTACAAAATTGTTATAATACAACTATTGTTTAAAGAACCGATGAAATATTAAGATTCAACTTTTGTAACTATCGTAATCAGTAATGCTTAGTCTGGCTTGGCTTTAGAGGTTGATAATACTTATTCTATGTAAATGTCTGTACGTGCTTTGATATACCGAAACGACGTATTTATACCTATATTAATTTTCTGTTTAAATCAACCCGACAACCGTGAATCCGATCAAGAAACATAATCGGCTTACACAGAGTTGTCATTTGTGCATTTAAGTAAGTTCGCAAAATCCCTTCCCACCCTTCTAACAGTAAATATTAAATCTGCTCGAAATACCGCAAACAGTTTTAAAGGGCCATTACAAACAACATAATTAATACTGTTATTATTAGGTCCACATGTTTGTCAATATATAGAAATAATTACAATTGAAATTCAGAGAAATTATTTGTGTGCCAAAAGCTAGTTATTAGGAAAGTACGTAAAATTTAGAGATCGGGTTAACTAATTAAATAAATTTCCTTGTTAGTAGTTAAAACCAAAGCACATCTACTAAAAGCTTCAAAATTTAATTAGTACTGGTTGTTTTAAAATTCAGTTATTCTGATTAATTCCTGGTTTTTCCTCCAAATATTGACATTGTCTACACAATAATGTTATTGTAGCGCATAAAAGCGCTTTATATTGCGATAACAAAGTTAATACATATGTTTTTAGTTATTTCCACTTAAAACACATTAGGAAATAACAAAAATTTTAAAGCACATTTTCTCATATTACAAAATTTGCAATGTTTCCGTAAATACTTTCTGCGAGTGCAGTGTTGCAACAACAAAAATGTATCCGAAAGCACGTGCAGTAATCACTGCTTTGTCTTCATTTCCGTCTTCGATTAACCCAAATAACTTCCGTTTATAACGGGGTACAGCTTCAGGCAGTTCTGTTTATTTACAGAAAGGTTGTATTTTAGCTCTAATTCAGAAACGAGCGTATTCAACATTCGTTCATTAATTTTAGCGTAATTTATTTCCATTCTAGTAATCTTGTGTGTAATTTGGACTGTATTCTTGGACTGGACTATTAATAATTACGCTTTTTCATTCAACACTCGAGTTATTTTTAGGATGCATAGATGGTAAACAACAGAAAGAGGAGTAGAAATTTCCAAACATAAATTATTATTTATATTTCATCTCGATGTTTACATTTTAAAATGCTTCCTTCTTTTTCCTCATCGCCTCTATTTACTTCTACTCATCGCCGTTTACACCTCAGGGTATCTTCGTTCTTCTTCCTTGTTTTTTCGGTCTCTTTCCTTATGTTTATAGTTTAGGATACCGGTTTTCTTCTTTTTTTTGTTATTCCTCCTTGATGTTTACATTTCGTACATTTATTTTGTTCTTCTTTATTTTTTCTCTTCCAATTTTCAAAAAAGTTAATTTAAGTTTGCATTTTGAAGAGCTTTGCGAACCTCTGAAGGTTAGTTTGAGATCTTGTTCTTTAATAAAATGGGCTCACAGTTTTGTCTCGCCATTATTGGGGTATCCACCAAAGCAATTCCAAACAAGTGGGATTTAATCCTGAAAGCTTAGACGATAATGTGAGTTAATCCCGAATTATCAAACAGTTTGCAAAGGCAGGCTTACTTTACTTTATTCATGTTCTTTGTCTGTAGTAAATTTATGTCTGTTTTTGTTGAGATGCCCATAGCGATAAGAGTTGTTACGAATAATATTACAAGATTCTTAATAACCTAGTCATTATTTAAAAGATCCTAAGCTTTATTATTAATTGGTTGGTTGAAACCCAATTAATAATACAAATGCGATAGTACATGTTTGTTGAAAAAGCACGCGTACACGCGAGGTATTTTTTTAATCAGTAAAGCTACGTAAGTGTGTCAAAAGTTTAAATTGGATATAGAAATTCGATTCAAATTTAATTTTAACGAAGCACTACTCAATTTACCTGCACGATTTAAATTTCAAACTACGGAAAGCAATCATCACGGTCCAGTAACGGGAAAGCAATATCGCGAATACGAAAATAGATTCTCAACACGGACTACAACAGTACGGAAGTTTCACCGTGACATTAGATATTTACAATTCCTAGGTAATAGTATGGGGAGTTCTGCCACTTCCTTGCGTTCGGCGGGTACATTTCAATAAAACTTTCACGACCGCCCCCGATGATTGAATTGCTTTATAAAGTATTTGTATTTGTTAGCGCTTCACCTTTCGTGATTTAAATTTTTACTGCCGACGAAATTGAATTGCCATTTTTTTTTATGTTGGGTACGATGTTAGAATTTTGAGTTTTAATATTTCGATATTTAGTATCAGCCTTCAGAGATAAGACGATTCCAGTGCGAATACTGAAATTATCTTACACAACTCCCTCACTTTTCCTTTTCTGTAACTTTGTTTACATCGAGCCTTGTGCTAATTGCGGTTTATTCCTGTATCGACAATGCACTTTAGTTTTATTTGCTCCGGGGTTCCACATTTAATTGGCATACATTTAGGAGCTTCCAGTAATTAGAGCTTTTGAAACAATATTTGGGATCGTTTTAGAAAGGAGATGGGAACGACTCGTTACATTTGCCCAGAATACAAAATTATCTCGAAAGGTTCGAAGGATTAATGGCTCTTTTATACACATAAAGCAAGGGAATAACCCAAATTTTTATTATTAGAAAATTTTGATGGTGCAGAGACGTAATGCTTCGTTATAAAGACTCACAAAAACTATATGTACGTGGAAGTTATTATTATTGTTGTTTGCCATAATTACAGATTGAAATCGTTGGCGTTCATAACGGACTCTCATATTATTTTTGGGTGAATCGCCCTCGTTCTGTGTTTGTTTTCGTCTCTATAGTTTCTTGTGTGATTTGGCTTTCATAATCACTTCTCTCCATTCTTTTCTGCTTTTAACTTTCTCGCCCCAATTTTTCACTTCCAATTTTCTTAAATCTTCTATTACCTCATTTTTCCATCTTATTTTGATTTTCCTTTTGGCCTTGTGAGTCCTGGTTTCCATTCAATCATTTTCTAATTAGTGTTTTTTTATTTTGCTCTCATCTTATTCTCTGTGATTTCATTTCTCTCACTATGTCCTCTCCTACTATTTCTTGTACTATTTCGTGGTTAATTTTTTATCGGTATTCGTTTTCGTTCAATTTCTTTGTTCCAAGTATTGTTCGTAGTATCTTTCTCTCAAAAATCCTTAATTGTTGTTCTTCTGTTTTTGTCAAACGTATTATTTCCGCAGCATATATTACTGCTGATCTTATCATGGTCTTGTATTAGTCTCAATTTGGTTTTCTTCTAGATGTTTTTATCTTTCAGTATTGTTTAGAAAACGAAAAGCTAAAGAAACAAATGCAGAAATTAGAAGCTAGAATTGAGACCCTGGAAAAAAATGACGTGGTAAAAGCAGGACAGAAAACGAAGATAGGAAATACGGGCAATCTAAACGAAGAGATGGAAGAAAGGAGGAAAGCCGAAATGAAAGAACTGCAAATCCAAGTGGAACAACTTGAAAGGGAGAAAAGAAAATGCAATATCGTAGTTTCAGGGATAAAATTTGGAAGAACAGAGAGCAGCAACCTGAAACAGACTGTGGAGCAATTCATAGAAATAGAACTAAAGGTTAAGGCGAACATCAAAAGAATAATAAGAATCGGGAATGATACATGCCTGGCAGAAATGGAGAGAATGGAGGACAAAATCAACATAATGAGGAATAAGCATAAATTGAGGGAGCTGCAAACTAAAGTGGTATACATTAAACAAGACTTTACAAAGAAGGAACAAGATATACAGAACAAAATTGTTAAAAGAGCCAGAGAGGAGAGAAACCTGGGGAAAAGGACAAAAATAGGATACATGAAGCTGATTATTAATGGGAATAAATGGGTCTGGGACGAAACTAAGGAAAGGCTGATTGAGGGAAGTATAGAAAGGGGATTTCCATCAAAAAACTAAATAAACCGACAGTGATAGATCTGACGACAACAAAGGCAAAGCAAATGGACATGAGTATAAGTATCAGAAAGGAAAAGCAAAAACATACAGAGGCAAAAACACAGGAATTATCAATGAAGCTTAAAATAGGTACGTGGAATGTGCGAGGCATATATGAAGAAGGGGCGGTTAAAATACTGACTACAGAAGCGGGAAGATACCAAATGGATCTAATTGCCATACAAGAAACCCACATAAAAGAAACGGCTACAGTAGAACTGCATAAACACATAATGTTTACAAGCGGAGGCGAAACGAGAAGATATGGGGTTGGATTTCTCGTCAGCAAGGAACTAAGTCACAAGGTAGTCAGGTTCGAGCCAATATCGGATAGATTATGTTATATCGAAATAAAAGACGGGGTCAACATGGCTATCCTAAATATGTACGCACCAACAGAGGAGAAAGACCCAGATGACAAAGACGTCTTTTACCAAAATCTGGAAGGGGCATTTAGTAAAATGAATAAAAGGAGCATAAGAATTGTTTTAGGAGATGCTAATGCCAAGGTGGGGAAGGAACTAATGTATAAACACATAACAGGAGGAGAAAGTCGACATGAAATAAGCAACGATAATGGGATAAGAATAATAGGATTTGCAGAAGAGAATCAGATGAAAATTATGAGTACAAACTTTAAAAGAAAAAATATATACAAAGAAACATGGATATCGCCCAACGGTAATTACAGAAACCAAATTGACCACGTAATGATAGACAAGAAGCACTGTAAGTCTATAAAAAATGTTAAATCATGTAGAGGAGCTGATGCAGACACGGATCACTTTTTGGTTAGGATAGACATGAAGGTGAATAGGGAGCTGAAGAAGAAGAGGATTCAGAAATGGAGGAAACAGTACGATTACCAGGCACTGAAGGACATGAATGTCCAACGAAAGTATGAAAAAGAAATCAAGGTCAGATACGAAGAGGATAAAGGACTAAATGTACTAAATATTGAAGAAGAATGGGAAAAAGTGGAGAAAGTTGTGAAGCATGCAACGGAAAAGGCAATCCCACTGAAGCAAAGAATAAAAAGGCTCACATGGTGGGATGAAGAATGCAAAAGGGAAGTGGAGAAGAGAAATAAACTAAGACTCAAAGCGTTACAGACACAAAACCAGGATGTCCAGAATGCATACCGGGAGCAAAGATCGAAAACAAAAAAACTGAACAGAAAAAAGAAAAGAGAGTACATGGAACAAAGAGTGCAAGAAATAGAACGCCAGTACCAAAATAAAGAAATAAGAAATTTTTATAGAGAAGTGAAGAAGGGAACGAAAAGAGCCAACCAAACAACGTATATAAAAGACAAGAAAGGAAATCTATTAGGAGGCAAAGAAGAAATAGAAAAAAGATGGAGGGAGTACTTCTATGAGATGCTAAACGAGGGTGAAAGAGAAATACAAGAGGAGGGCGAAGAAGATGATAGACAAGAACAAGAGAGGCAAAGGAAGACAGAAGAAACTGAAGAGCCGCGAAGAGAAGAGATAGAGGATATAATAGATAGTCTAAGAAATAGTAAAAGTCCAGGAATAAATGGTATCGCTGCAGAAAACATAAAGTATGCGGGAGAGGGCTTTAGGGAAAAAATATACCAGATTATATTAGAGATATGGAGACAAGAAAGAATGCCTACCAGCTGGGGAAACGCAACAATAGTGCCAATCCTGAAAAAGGGAGATACCACCGACTGTAACAATTACCGTGGAATTTCGTTACTGGACGTTACATATAAGATTTTAGCAAGCCTAGTTAAAAGGAGGGTAGAGAAGATTGCAGAACCACAAATTGGGGAGTATCAAGCAGGGTTCAGGAAAGGCCGAGGGACAACAGACCAAATCTTTTTGATGAAGGAGACATTAACAACCGGTTACGAATTCCAAATTCCTCTAGTAATACTCTTTGTGGATTTTAAAAGGGCGTACGATTCTGTTAGCAGAAGGAGGATGATGAGCATAATGAAGGAATTCAAAATACCAGTAAAACTAGTAAAGCTACTTGAAATGACACTCAATAACACAAAAAGCAATGTAAGGGTGGGCGAAGAAAATACTGAAGACTTTGAAATTAAAAATGGTCTAAGGCAGGGCGACCCACTAGCCACATTACTGTTCAATTTGACATTAGAAGCTATTATACGGGAAAGCAAATTAAACAGGACAGGGAATATACTCATTAAAAGTCATCAAGTGATTGGGTACGCAGATGACATTGCATTAGTGACAAGAAGCATCAAGGAACTAGAACAATTAACGAGAATTTTAGCAAAAGAGGCAAAGAAAATGGGATTAGAGATGAACTATGGAAAAACGAAAATTATGAGAATAGGAACCAAAAGAGAAGAAGTTAGAGAGTGGAAGATTGGGAATAAAATGGTAAAGTTTGAAGAGGTAGAAGAATTTGTATATCTGGGAGCCTTACTGACAAATAACTGCCGGAAAGAAAAAGAAATTGAGGCGAGGCTACTGAAAGCGAGCAGAAGTGTAGGGATAATAAATCACCTTCTACGGTCCAAGCATCTAACAATAAACACAAAACTAAGACTATATAAAACCATAGTAAGACCTACGGCACTGTACGGGTGCGAAACTTGGACCCTAAACAACAAAGTACAAGAGAGGCTACGGGCATGGGAAAGGAAAATACTGAGGAAAGTACTAGGAGGAATAAAAGAAGGGGATTTATACAGAAGAAGAATGAATGAGGAAGTGTACCAATTATATAAGAGTCCAAAAATCGACGAGGTGGTCAAAGCACGACGACTGCAGTGGTTAGGGCATCTGGAACGAATGCCAGAAGACCGAATAGTGAAAAAAATTGCATGGAGGGAACCAGGATTAAAGAAGAAAAGGGGCAGACCGCGAAGAAGGTGGAGAGAGGCCGTATTAAAAGATTTAAGTGAGAAGAAAGTAAGAAACTGGAAAAGCAAAGCTAAGGACAGAAAGGAATGGAAGCAGATAACCAAGCTATGGGCCTAAAAGGCCTGGAAACAGCTACATATATATATATTGTTTTAATATTTTGTATCCCGTTTTGTATTCTGGCTTTGATGTCGTGAGTTGTTTCGTTTTTATTATTTGTTTCTACTCCTAGGTATCTGAACTCTTGTACTTCTTCGTATTTATAATTTCTTATATTCAGTACGGTGGTGCTGATTTCTTTCCTTTGTTATTTCTATTATATTTCATGTACTTTGTTTTTGTTTCGTTTATGTTAAGTCCTCTCTTCTTCGCTTCCTCACAATTATGTTTATCGTCTCTATTAGTTTGTTCTTGCTTCTTGCAATCATAACTAAATCATCTGCGTACGCGGTTAGTTGCATCTCCTTGTACGCGATGGTGCCTTCATAATTAGTTTTCCTCGCTATGCATTCTATTCTAAGGCAATGTTAAATAGTACAGGCGATATGGCATTTCCTTGGCGCACTCCTTTATTGGTCTGGATGTAATCAGTTTTTTCACCTCCTACTTTAACTGTTGCTCCGTAATGCCATTTGTGTTATCTTCCTATTTTATTTTCGATGTTTAACTCTATATCTTTAATTAGTTGGGTTCTCTTAATTTGATCGAAATCTATGAATACCATGTGTAATTCTACATTCAATTCATATGCCTTCTCTAGGATTTGAGGTATGACATGTATTGCGTCCACCGTCGATCTTCCTGGGCGAAACCCATATTGATATTCACCAACCTCAAGCTCCGTATATTTAATTAGTCGCTGTTGTATTACCGATCTTAGTATTTTGTACGCTGTATTTAACAAAGTAATGCTTCTATAGTTCGTACATAGGCCTGGGTCTCCCTTTTTCAATATTAGAACAATTTTTCCATATCTCCACTCATCTGGCATTTCTCCCTTCATCCATATTTCTTTGATAATCTGGTAGACTTTTTTTATATACAGGGTGTTTCAGGAGGAATGGTACATAAACATAATTTACTATGTTATAGTATCGTTTATTTCTAGCAAAAAATTCATATGAACATGTGTCCAATTCCTCCTGAAACACCCTGTATATCCTCTCCTCCATTTATTGCAAATGTACCTGGCGCTTTACCATTTCTTAGTTTATTTATTACATTTTTCACTTTTTCATATTTTGGCATTTCTGTTATTTCTTCCATTTCATTTTCTCTTTGCATTAACTCTTGCTCACTATCTTCCTCCTCTTGTTTATGTGCAAGATCTTGGAAGTGTTGTCTCCAAATTTCCTTTATCATCTCTCTCTCGCGCTCTGTATTTGCCCTTGTTTGTCTTTTATACCTCTGAGTGATATTATTTTTCTTCTCTTCTATTGTTTAATGTTTCTAAGCATTTCTCTGATATTGTTCAGTTGACTATTATTTTCTGTTTCTTGCATTCTCTGGTCTATCCATTCCCTCTTTTTCTTCTTAAATGTTTTATCTGCTTCTTTCTTCTTTTGGCTATATCTGCCTGCATGTTCTTCGTTTCCTGTTCGTGTATGCTACGAAGGATATGGCAAATAAAAGAGAAAAAGAAGCATTATACGAAGAGTTAGAGAAAATAGCTGAGGAAGTAAAGAAACATGATATATTTATTGTAAACGGCGATTTCAATGCGGTGATCGGTAAAGAAGAATGCTTCAGTGGAGTCGCAGGCAAATACACAATTCACGAAAAAACAAACGAGAATGGTATAAAACTATGTAATTTTACGGCAGCAGCGAGTTTAACAATAGTCACTGCAAAATTTAAACACCCCGGTATACAAAAAAAGGGACTTGGCTAATACCAAAAAGAAATAAAGGCAACCAGATTGATAACGTTTTAATATCCAAGAGTAAAACAAGCTATATTCAAGATGTAGGGTCAGTCAGAGGTGCAAACGCAGGCTCTGGCCACATGCCAGTAGTAATAAAACTTAAAGAAAGGATAACTGAACACACAGAGTATAAAATCAAGTAAAGAGATGGGCGGTAGAATAATTGGCGAAGGAAAGGACCAAGCAGAAATATCATCAATCAAGGAAAGGCATGCAATGAAGTAAACATAAACACAGAATGAAAAAATGGAAAAAATATAATGCAAAATGCAGCACAAAGAGTAGTAGGTTTTAGACATAAGAAAAGAAATAAGGAATGGTTTGACGAAGAGTGTGAACTGGAAAGAATGGAACAAAGCGAAGCAAGAATTAAATGTCATTTGGCTTTTCTCTTAACTTTATGTAAGATAGTCTGGCATTTACTGGTTTACATTCCACTACTTTTCCTCTTATTTTTTGTGATTCTAGGAATCCTGTCCCATTCTGGCTTTGTTCATCTCCTCCATACCACATTGTGTAAATTTGTTTGTTACTTTCTCCTTTTCTTTCCATCTATCCCATATCACTCCATTTCTTTTCCAACCTGTGTCATTTTTCCGTTTATCATCATATCATCATTAGTTTAACATTCCGTGTTACTAATTTTATTACATCTTTTTTTCTTTTTACGCCTTATGTTCGTTTGTGTGTGTTAGGTTGTTATTTGCCTCCTTCGTTTTCATACTCTCCTTATTCATGTCCATATTCATAGCCAGGGTTGTCGTAGGTGTTTTGTAATTTTTGCTTGTTTTGATTAATTTTTTGAAGGACCAGGCACTTTGTGCAGTATGAGCCTGTCTTGTTGTGTATTCCATTTGTATGTTGTATTATTAACTACCCTTTTTTGATACCCTACTGTAACTTTGCTTCCTGTAGCTCGTCCTTCCTTGGCTCTGTTAATGATTGCTGTTTGTGTTATTCTTTCTTTTTCCGTTGCTTTCAATAAATATTTTAGGGTGTCGTAGTTTTGCTTTACTTTTTGTTCGACGGATTCTATCTTTGCTATGGCTGCTTTCTTCTCATGCTCTTTGTCTACTTTGAAAGTCTTGATTACATTTGCCGTGACACTTATGTTTTTTGCAGTACTCTTCTCTCTCTACTCTTCTACTTGTTACTTCAGATGTTGTCCTTCCATTTCTTTTGTTTCCATGCCTTTAATAATTATATCATTTAATTATTTTTCTTTTTATCGCGCTCCTGTTCATCTATTTTTTCTTCCAATTTGACTACTCTATCGATGATTTCTACTTTCTCTCTTTGCCATGTCTCTTCTCCTTTAGTTTCCTAACTTATTCTTGGTTCTTCTGAAATTCTTACTTCAATTCAACGTGGAAGCAAAGAGTGCTCTTTGGTGGAAGCAAAGAGCAGCTGCTCTTTGGTGGAAGTTACTTATTTCTAAACCTACAAAAAATACCAAAAAGATTTAGTCAAACCAATATCGATATAACTGTACTTAAAGGAAATGTTAGAATTAACATTAATATTATCCCTTATAATTTTCAGCATCTTCAATCACCTTCCCTATATTATGATAAAATGTCAATATACGTTTCTTGTTATTTTACGTTAACAAGATGTTTGTATAACGACATCTCTAGCGAACACGACTGCGATATTTTACGTTTTGTTGAACATCACGTTATTGCTTTTACTATTCTGCAATTTTAACCTTTAAAAATATATCTTGTAGTTATTCAGTTCCTTGAAAATTGCTTGTTTACAATTACAGCAGACTCTCGCTTTACGAAATAGGTATCTATAGCAGAGAAAAAAATTATATGGAGCAAATATAAAAATCCCCAGATGAAGAAAATATCTCATTTAAATTAAGCAGCACATAGAATTCTATTTTTACAAATAATTCATTTTACTTCTCAGACCGCTACAAAATTTGAAGCAGGTAAACAAAATCTTCTCAAAAGAAAGTGGGCGCATATCCAAGACCAAAACAGGTATTGATTTAAGAATAACGAATTTTTGCTTTTAAATCTCATTATTGGTATTTCGTATTATATTTCAACATTGGCTTATAAATACTCGCGAGAATTTAAAACCGGGTGGGCGTACGGCCGATTAAATATTATGATTTCGGAAATTTCTATAATTTAACCAACGATACTAAAATATTGAAAGGGTCTTTATTAAATATTCCGTATTTAATAAGGTACGAATTTTACAAGGAGATTCTTTTCATTTTGCAAACATTTGGCTGATTGGCTCTAAAAAGTAAAACTGTTTGCTTTGTTTCAAGGGGAATGGAATCTTTACAGTTACAGCGACATCTGCTAATAAAAGCATTCCAGCAAGGATACTCTCGAGGGAAATGTAGGGAATCATAAATCTACTTTTTTTCATGTCTAGTTTAACTAGTTTTCATATCGTACTTGAAGAATACTAAGATTTTACCGGTATCAGTGGCGTATCCAGAAATTGCTCATGGGGGGGGCAAGTCCATACTTCAAACCCAACTCCACCCCCCCCCCCCCACCCGCCACGCGCCATGACCTTCTAGTTTCCTACCCCTAATTCCAGTCGAAACCTAGACCTGACATCCTGACATAAGCACGGTTTTTGTTGGTGCAGTCGGTATAGTTATTAATAAAAAAACAATAACACACTTAATTTTTTATTTTTCATTGAAAAAAATATGTGTATGATATTTATTTTCATTGCTTCGTGTTTGCTATTGAACTGGTCTGGGGAAGCAATTGCCCCCTTTGCCCCCCCCCCCCCTTTTGATACGCCACTGATCGGTATGTTTTGTAATTTGTATCAAGTTTTAGGTTCAGTTTTAGAAATCGGTTAGGTGTAAGTTTGCACTTTATTTTAAATGCAAGAAGTTCCATCAGATTTAAGGAACTAAAAGCTGAAACCCAATGCAATTTATAGAAAGAAAGCCCATATTGAAGCTAGTTGCAACCAATTTTTCTTATTTTGAGTATCGTGGCATGATATGAAGTCAGAAATGTGTCTTTTGTTGAATTAGAAATTTGGTTTTCTGTTACAGGTACAAAATAAGCTGAAAGATGTTAAGCCCCAAAATGCAAAGGACGATCCGTGTAAATGAAAGTCAACTTATTATGTTGTCTGAGAGGGCGCAGTATGACCATGCTCAGTCAGGGTACTTGCATAAAAGGTCCGCCGACAGCAGCAAATGGCAACTACGATGGTTTGTGTTGTATCAGGTAAGCAATCACCTTGTTTATCAACATTTTATTATTGTGGGTGATTTCATTTGTTTTTAATAATTTTTAAACAAATAATACAGGCCGTGGTTTAGATCTCTGAGATACTTCAACATTCGATATTTATTCAAAAATAATTCTTATCAAGCGGACTATTTCAATAGGTAACTTAATATTTTAGTTATCTTGAATTTTTCTGAACTTTTAATTAGTTCATTAATTTCGAAGTAGTAAAATTAATTTTCTGAAAATAACGGCCCCAATTGACAGCACTGCTAATTAAAAATCTAATTCCGAACGTTTTGTCTTAACACGAAGGTCAAGTTTTAAATTTTTAAAGAAAAATTGAAGCTCAGATTTTTAATAATAAGTAGGTACCGAATTAATTAAAACTTCCATATTCTGAGTCCGAGGGCCAGGATTATTTTTTTATCTTTTTCCCGAATTTCGTTTGAAATAATGCAAATGTTTTGCAACGTCACTTTCTGAATGTAGAAATAAGTTATTACAGACATCCCACCATATTTTTGGTGGTTTGGTTTATATTATATGACGCTGGAAATACGAGAAGCTTTTAAGAAAATAATCTTTCTCCCTCAATTATATTAACAAGAGTAATATTGAAAAAGATCGGTTACTTGTTTTGTTCAGACTACCACCACAGCTGTTCTCGTCGAGTAATCGGTTCTTAATTAAGATTTGATTAGAAAAAGTAAATAAATGCCACTTTTAGGCTGAGTACTCTTCCGCTCCTTCTCGTTTAATTTATTAAAACTCCGGGTTTTCCTAGCTTTACTTTTTCTACTGATTACAACAGTCTCTTTCAAGAATTATTTTCCGATTCATTCTGACAAATTTGATGGTTTTTCGTCCAGTGGGAAACTCTTATTATACATTGATATTTATTAACAAAAATGTCGAAATTACTTTGAATACTGCAAAAAGAATATTAATATTGGTTCTATCGAATTGATATTCCAATACGTAAATTTAAAATAAAAACCGTTATGAAATATTAATTAGCCCTAAAGGCTGCATGTTTTCAAAAGTGTTGCTGCGTGTTACAAAGGCGTAACCTTTTTATTTAATTTTGCAATTATTAACATTTTGAATGTATCCACGTAACTTGCTTTTAAAGAATATCCCACAACTAAAATAGATATCTATCTCATAAAACTGAGTACTTTACCAAAATGCTGGTTTCTAAGACTAATTATTTTATTAACATTATTTTAACAAACAGCACTCGAATTAACCAAACAAAAACCGACAAGTTGAGAGGTTTGTAAAATATTTAAACACCGGTTGTAATTCTCTTATTTTTATGCAGAAACTTAATTAAATGCTGTGTTTATTGATTTAAAACCCAGTTGGTAAAGCGAGAATATTTACTCTAGCTACAGTATGTAATTAATACACCAGGGTTTCTTCTTGTTGACAATTAACAACCAAAAAAACTTATTAAATCAAATAAATAACAGAAATATATATTAGCGAGGTATGGAAGAAATATTATGTGGAATGATAACTTTCATGCTTTTAGTATTTCTAAAATAAACTGCAGTTATTCGTGTAGTAATAAAAT
The DNA here is from genome assembly GCA_963082815.1 of Melanotus villosus. NCBI lineage: Eukaryota > Metazoa > Arthropoda > Insecta > Coleoptera > Elateridae > Melanotus > Melanotus villosus. Next base: position 21,369,675 of record OY720427.1, read on the forward strand.
ATTTACCGAGCGAAAATGCTTCCTGAAACTGTAATCACGTTTAATACGGTATAAATTAGGAAAAAATCAATATTTGTGTAGATAATTCCAAATTTGACTAATATGATATGATTTATTTTACTACAGGATCAATACAAGACATTTAATATTGCATAAAACCAAAACTGTTAGATAGACAAAGAGACCTTTTTTAAGTTGCTAGTACAAACAAGATATTCTCTTCAAAACCATGTAAAAGACTTGTCTATAACTAAAATAGTTGGGTTTGTATAATATGTGGAAGGTGTTTATTTCATTTGCAGTAATTCTGTATATTGGTAAAACACTGCAGATTTCCTGAAGATTATAACAATATTTAACCGAGCTTTCATTTCAAAGCGGATTTTCCAATTAACGAACGTTATTATAATTATTGGTTTCGTCGATTGTAAGCGTTAAATAATTATTCGGAATTCACTAATTTGAATTTATTTGAATGGAGATTATCAACAATTAAACCACCAAACCATTCCATCTTCTCGTTATACATGAAATATTGCAAATTTTTATTATCTGTTAAACGAAGTAATTTTTTAACATGGTTTTGCAGTTTTTAATATTCAAACTATGTAGATAAAGTTGTGCAGTTCCTCTGTTTCTGATCTGCTTACATTACAAACTTTTAGATATGCGATTTCTGATTTTCGAAAAACAAAAGTTTAGCGTGGTTAGCATCCAAATACTTCCTAACTACAAACATTGTTCTGAAATGTTTACTCCTTTGTTTTTGTAAATGTAACTTTCAGAATTATAACTCGGTTCATATTTGTTGTTTTAATTTGAAGTTTAAAAAAACATTGTTGTATAGTATCTCAAGTCAATCGTTTTATGCAACAAAACCCGCTCGTTCTTTAATTTTGTTAAAAGTCAGCGTTTTGTTTTGTCTTACTACGAAATGTGCATTTATGTTTTACTCTGGTCTCATGAGAACGATCAAAATGAAAAACTCGAACATGTATCAGGCAATAAAAAAAGGAACTTTTCTCAATTATTTATTTTTTGATTAATATCCCCAATTCTAAGAAGGGTATAATCAATTTATTAATAATGTAGATTTTAGTTTACTCCCTCCCTCCCTTCTACACATGTTGGTATAATTTTAATATTAATATTAATACAATATTGATAACAATTTAAATTATTGTACAATTAGCAGTGATAATGCAGCGCGCTAGACTTATTGATTCACGGAATATTCTACACCAGTCATGTACAATTACTCGAGCAACTGTTCTCTAATGTTACTGTGTGATACAATTTTCTCTATAATAACGTTATTTGTCACGACTGTGTTTGTGTGAATACTTAAAGTGATTTAGATTCATGCAATGAACTTACAAACTTTAAATCTTCGCCCGTGTCGTGTCTGACAGGTGGTTGTAAGTTATGTTGAGTCTGTAAGGCAATGCTTTTAATAGTAAAAGTGATCATCTGAAAACACGACAATTTATTTTTTAGTAGCTATATTCCGATTTCTATATCGATCAACGAATTAATTCAATAATAATACTGAAAAACTGTTTTCCAAAGACTTAGACTTAGAAAGGAATTCATTATCTCCTTTTCCATTTCGTTCGTCTTATTCTTGCGTATTCCCTATTCTTCTTTATTTTTTGGACTTGTCTTCTTTGTCTTATCTTCCGTTCTTCTTCTTTTTATTTATCGTCTTGTTCAGCCAAATGTGCTGGAAACCTGAAGAACTATTGGGATTTTAGGAAAGTTAAACGGAGCCTTTGAATAACTTCTTTATTTTAATTAAATTACATTTTATACTTGTTGTACTTCTCGCATACCCGATTTACTCCCTAACTCGCCCGATGCACGCCGGACCCCCTACTGAACATTGATCGTCTACTATAATTCCCACACTATTTTTCAAAGACATAGAAAGGAAGTGACAAGTTACTTTCCAATGATGCAGACCTCAGATGTTTCCGTCTTTTTACTATTTTGCCTTTTTCTGTTCTTCGCCATCCTCTTCTACATCTCCTTATTCGATTTTTCCTCGTGTTCGCCTTCTTCTAATCTTTTTTCTTATCATTTTCTCTTCTTTCCGTTTTAATTTTGTTGTTCTTTTTCTTTTTCGAATTCCTCTTGTCCTCCTTTTATTGTTCTTTCTTTATTTTATTTACCTCTTCTTTCTCCCTTTCTTGGTTTTCGTTTTCAGCTTGTGTCACGTAAGTTCTCAAGAAATAGAACTCAGAAAGAGAAAAATGAAAATTTCTTATAATTTATAGATACATTTTTAAAAATCTTCTTGCTTCTTACTTCTGTTTTCAAGACCTTCAAATAAAATACCTGGCTTCAACATTTAAAGAGTAAATTCTGTCTTAATTTGTCCATTTGTATTGAAAGAAGATGCTTGACCATCGATAATATGGTGAAGAAAGGTTTTCTTCCGGCCAATGGTATGCTACACATCTACTGAAAAATTTCATAAACACGTGTTGGTGCATTTGTTTACCTCCGTACATAATATTTTCGTGGACGAGGTGAAAGTTGAACAACCGACAAGTTAATGAATTAAAATTGATTTTATGCTACATTAAACCATAGTACGCAACCCGCAACTCTCGAATTTTATTATTTTCCACAATTTACATTGCGTGTTTTTATCCCTCGCATGTTTAACAAACCGCGAGAATGTATTCTGGTGTTTCGCCGTGTGTTTCATATTAATGCCTTCATTTCGTTTCTCTGGTCATATTAAACAAGACATTTTTCGTAATTATACGGAGAGAAATTTAATAACAGGGTTGATGGTTATTCCTAAAACCTTTTCAAGTCATCAAATCACGTAATTATACTTACACGAAAAATCATCGAATAAATTCACGACCAGACATAGTCCATCAACCTTTTCTATATTTAATGATCGAATATTAACGGTTTCTACGGATTTGGCTACTGAATTATTTATATTCTTTTCCAGTAAACACGCCATATAGAGGAAATTGCCCTTTGATTTAAATTCGACTTTTATTATACCGTATTTAGTGAACCTGCAATTTGATTCATTCTGTTTATCATTTTGTGTGTTTGTGTTTTTTAGATGAAACTAAGAAGGAGTTAGAGGGTGAAAAGTAATTTTAATTTCAGAATTTGATGTTCTACTACGATTCTGAGAGTTGCCACAGACCAAGCGGAGTACTCCTACTGGAAGGATGTTATTGTGAACGGCTTATAACTACAGGAAATGCATCAAAGACAAAGGATGGCTCTGACAAACAGGTACATTAATGATGGTTATTACATGCGTATTCCTCTTAGTAAGAATAAGCAAAATTTGAATTCTGAAACCTGACTTTGGTTCGTTTATCGCGAATAGGAATTTCAAACCTTTTCAAAGCATTTGACGAATATCTTCAAATGAAAAACGCGGAAACTACTGACTTGAAGCCATTTTACAGTTAGCACAAACAGTCCAAACAGTTCTGATTTCTAATGTTTAATTTTTGAGACATTCTCAAACCAGCCACATTTTTATCAAATATTATAAATTTCAGTTGACTGATTTGACGATTAAGAAGAATCCTAGGTTAGTTCCAAGAAATATGCAGAAAATGCGTACTTTGGATATCGCCAAACATACATACCTATATCTCATCAACTTACTGCTTTATAACTAAAAGGTTTCTGGTAATTTAATTAATTTTTTCCTAATTTAAAACATGAAAAGGTTTACGAACTCCTTTAAAATCAATAATTATCACATTTTACTTTATGAGTTTTCTTTTACTAACTGAATATTTGAAAAATTAAAAACCTTTTCAATTTTATGATAAAAATACGACAGATTAATTACGAAATATTTGCGCTGAAAATTTGAACGAGGATTTCTTTTTGAAAATAATTCAGAGCCTGTTTATAGGAAATAATTTAGACAGGTAAGTTAAGAAGATGTTTGGTAATCACACCGAATTAAAAATACTGTTTGAAGCTTTTTAAATAAACTTCGATGTTTTTCTACATCAAATATTCCAACTTTGGGGTCCTAAAACAAAAAAAAAAACATATTTCCTTAATAATTGTCGCTTCATTATATTGAAAAGGTGCGAATTTGAAAAGCCCTCCACTCTTTCTGAACTTCAAAGCTGCCCTTCACAAAAAAATTTCTCCAACACTTTTTACGCTTTTATTAAACAGGTGATATGACCGTGAGAGAAGGTTATAATTTTCACTATATTAAATTTAAACTTGTCATAGACAATTACCTGGAAGTTTACTACATGCATAACATCATTTCCCAATGATTTACACTGCGCAAACATTGCCCCACCTGAAATGCATCCCTCAAAGGGCTTTTGTTAAAACCGAGGACGTACACTAATCGATTTTCAATTAAACAGCTTCCGAGTCTGCTAATATCATTAATTTACGAATACATATTACCTGATGGAAAGGTTTACCTTGTCATTTGAGTTCTACAATAACTACATACCTCTTTCTCAGCTACAGGTGAAAAAAGACGGTTTAATCAATCCATCTAATTGTTCTGTGTTATTCGATTGAAATTGCTGTATATTGTACACCTCGTCTTCTTCGGTAAAATATTAACCTCTTAATATCAGCAAACATTGAACGACGTAAAATTATTCCCGTAGTCTTTAAATCGCAAATATGCAAATATGGATTCCACTTAAACCACCTTCATCCTCCCTTAAATATGATCTGCATGCCAATTTAGCAATTCCTGACTTTTTGAACTTGAATCTCACGAAAACGAAGGAGAAAACCTCAACCGCAAGTAAAATAAAGGGTTTGATTGCCTCCATTTCTCAGATACTCACTGACGTGTCTCCGACCCCATCAATTATCCTTTTTGATCATTTTTCTGTTTTCTGTGTTATTAATCTTGGTTAAAGTAACGATAATGGCTTCGGTAAGTTCTTTAATATTTTTCACAATGTTTCTCTGCCTTGTTTCCACTCACTGACTATCCTTTTCCAGTGACTGATCACCATTTCTCAATAGATTAGCATTTTTAGAACTTAATATTTACACTACCTTTTTAAGCTTTAAAGCTTGTATTTTAACATTTTAAATATTTTGTACTCGTTCTTCTAAATTCTTTAACGATGTGTAGATAATTTGATTTGAATGTCCAACGAAAATATTGCTGTTGATTAACACACAAACTTATGAAATTTATTTTGTAGTAAAAAAGAAAGACTTTCAAAGCATTTGTCGACGGCGCAAGTTAATTATAATCCCGAAAATCACGTCTAACCATAAAAGAAACATTTCGTAAACTAAATTCAGGCGGTGAAGAAGCCTTAATAATGAAAAGAAATGCCTTAAACTCGATGTTCCTTATTTTAACGGCATTAGTTTCGTTTTGCATCCGAAATTTTTGTTTTAGATAGAATTATTCTCCAAATATAAGCGCAAAATAAGATTGTCGGTTTTATTAAAATTGAAAGTCGGAGAAAATATTTTCAACTCCGCGAAGTTTCCTTCTTTCTTGTACGATTTATGGACTGACAAACTTTTTCTTTTGCTTTTAAAGCTTTTTACTGAATGAATGAAGAATAGAAACACAAGAGTTCAAGACATTATTTATTCAAAATCTTTCTTTTTCTGTTACAACTTTGACGTGGAAAAAATAATATTTCGATTGAAAAAATGGTAAAACTTGTTTCATAATTTTCTCAAATCGAACAATAAAAATATACACAATAGCACTTTAACGAAACTGACGAGAATAGAACTTTTTCATTTCCTGCTTTTTGAAGCGAAATGTAGAACGTCCAATTGCTTCCTATACAAAAGCGGTTGTGGTGCTCCAGAACATTAGATAAAGCAGTAATTCAATACGGATCATCAAAGTTGGTGAAACTTCGATTTTCTAACAATCACAACAAGAACCCTTTTCTGAAACTAGCATTTAAGCGGTTAGGTAAATGACATAAAAAGCTCAAAATTGCAAGTTACACTTATTGAACGATGCGAAGTAAATTAAACGTTGCATTGTAATTAAAACACTTGAACGGTATGTAAAATAAAATATAAGTCTGCCCCATTTCAACTTCGGTTTCTTATTGTTATCGTTATTGTTTACATAATATCAAGTTTCGCTCGCAATTTACAAAACAAGCTAACTGAAGGGTAGATCAAGCGAGCTTGGCTTGGTGTACTTTCGAGAATTATTTTGTAGAGATCTGATAAATTTTAGCGAGAAGTAATCAGCATCTTCCAGGTTGTTGTTGTTATAATCCTCGTTTACACGGTGCCTAATGTTTCAGAAGGTAATCAACCGAGATAAATGTATTAGACTTGAGTTAAATGTTTTTATTTGTAGTATGTATGTATTTACAAAAATTATTCACAAAAATTTTAAACTCTGGGTTTAATTTATATGTATAACACAAGTTATGCTTGAAGTATCATGGTCGGGAACATCACTTGACAAAGGGCCAACGTTCAAAAAATTGTTTGGTGTCGTATATAACATTTCAACCAACTCGTTTGTCTTTCTTTCAATGACTTTCTTTATTCTCTTCATTCATTTCTTTTTACTCTCTAGCCTTTTCTTCTTCCTCTCCATCACTTTATTCGACCTATCCTCTCTTTCTTTTAAGCCCTTTCTTCATCTTCCCGAACCACCATTTCTTCCTCGTTGAATTCTTCTTTGTCCTCCCCAGCCACTTCTTTCTTTGTAGTCCTTTTTCTTCTTCAATAGTCCCCTTTACCATCTCGACAATCCCCATTTCCTCTAATCCCTTTTTCCTCTTACCCACCCCGTTTTCCCCCTTCTTAGTCCTATTGGCTCGTTCGTCCTTCTCTTCAACCCCTTCTTCCTACCCTCTACCCCTTTTTATTTCCTTTCGATCGCTTTATTCGTTCCCCCGATCTGCTTCTTCATCCTCCCGAAGCCCCACTTCTTCCTCTTTGAATTCTTCTTTGTAATCTCCAATTACTTCTTCTTTTGCAGCTTCTTTTTCTTCCTCAATAGTTCCTCCACTACCACTCATTTTTCCTCTGATCGCTTTTGCTGTTTCTAGAGTGATTTTCCCTTTTTCTACTTACTGGCTCCATTGGGTTCTTCTTTTTCCAATTTATCATCTGATTCCTTTTCTCCATGCCCTTCTTCTCCGTTCTCTTTTGTTCATATTCTTGTTGATTATCTTTCTTCCTTCTACCTTTCTCACTTCTTGTTTCTTCTAGTTTTATGTCTTTTTCTTTCTTTATCTTTTCTGCTTCATTTTTAGCTGGCCATACATTAATCGATTTTAGCATTTATGACTCTAGATATACCTTAAACTTACCACTTAACACCTTCAACTTGAACTACTTTAAATTGGGTAAATTTGGAAAGACCCCTTTCAAAACATTAATTTAACCGTAATTTATGGAACTCGCTTTGTTGAAATTCAACCTTTGTTATTAAAAGAAAATTGCATTTAAAAATCGTACATTAGGCGGCCCCGTTATGAATTTATTTACATAATTACCTAGCTCTATAAGCGAAAGCTTTATTTTAATTTCATCCTTCGTGTATATATAACAGCTTATGTTAATGGTCTCTTTATTTGAAGCTGCGGTTTCTCGAGGTGCTCTTTACACTTATTAGCCATGGATTCAATTTATTTCAAGGTTAGAGGAGATCAAGAGTGAACATCTCATTTTACATATCGTTTCTGAAGCTGATGTAATCGATAGAACCTTAATTAAAGAAGGTTGCTAAATTTCACCAAAACCAACTTCCTTTCAGTACCTTTCTGCGTTTATGTTGGCGTACCAAGTGTTTCTATGGCAACTTTTCTGATTCTGAGACCTTGTTAAAAGTTATCTTTAGAAATATACAGATATTTGGAGTATTAGAAGCTTCGCCTTATTTTTATTACGATTTAAAAATAACTCTTCCTTTGAATCAAAAGAACGCCATAAAAATAACTGTTTTTGTTATTCCAGTTTGTAAGTTTTGTTTTGTCATTTTTATTTTACGAATATGAGTTGGACAAAATAAAAACAGAATATCCTTTAAACTTATCCTTGTAGAGCAAGTTGATAACCCATTGAATTTCAAATAGTCTGCAGAACTTCTCAGAAAAACAATTCGGTTGTTATTTCGGAAAATGGACATTTTAACTGTTTTTTTCAGGTAGCAGTATTCATTCTCTTTTACTCTGTTCAAGTGTCTACATTTAGGATATACGATGGCTTATTACCCTCACCATTGTTACTGTCAGTCTTAATTAACTATACGAAGAATTTAAACATCAGCATTCCTGTAGTAAGTTGAATGTCAAGGTTAACGTAGGTTTCACTTGACATAATTTTCCTCCTAACTCAGACCTAACTAAGGAATTTACCTTACGAACATTCAAGAGACGCGTTAGATATCTGAAAGTAGAAATTAAATTCGTAGAGCCCGGTAGGTGTCAGAATTTCCCAAAAGATACGGTTTGTCTTCCTGTTTTTGTTTAGGAAATAAGTAAGAAATTCGTTTCTAATAATTTTAATTTTATTTTAAACTTATAAGTTCCTTTGTGTTTAAGAGACATTCGATTTTGGCTCTACAAAAAAAAAAAAAACACATTAAGTTGCTACAGAGTTTAGAATATACCAGTAAAACAAGGGTCGACTCAATTTCGCATTTTTGCTTACATTTTTAAAACTCACTTAGATATTGATTATGTGTCACGTCCTCACGTGCGTCAGTAGAGGCTAGCAGGTTTCTGGGATTTTGTTTGTAAAATTTTATTGTTGCGTGACATTTTTTCGGGATTATTTTTCTAAGGTGTGGTCCATTTAATTTTGAATTTTTAATTATCTTATTCGTACACATATTTCAAATATTTAAAACTTTCATTTTCTCCAGTTTTGTATTTCTAATCTTTCCTTCAATTTTTCAACCTTCTTCCATTTTAGAGTACGAAAGTTCTTCAGTTCCCACTTAGCGAAGATACGTGTTGGTTACTCATCAACAATTAATTTTATACCATGCGTTCTTAAATGAATATACCAGTAAAATTAAGATCGAACCTTTAGTCAACAAAGTTCAGCCCTTGAAAAAGTTATTTTTGTTCTACCTGAACCTTAATTTTGTTCCTCACGTTGAAAATTTAATAGCAGACAATAATAATCCGGATTGTCTGTTTTCAATTTTACAGCCACCCTTTTAATATCTCGTTGTGTGTCAGTGTGTCAAAATTTCCCCGAGCTTTGTAGAAGGTATTATAAACAGGTTACTAACTGGCAGATTTAGGAGTTAAGCTGTAACCTAGAATATGGTTCTTAATCTTAGGCTTAAGAAAAACAAGAGCGACCTGACCTAGCAAGGGCCCTTAAGTTATGAACAGATTAGCATCGAGTTTCCAAACGATTCAATTCAAATTCCGGGTGGAAAAACTCGTGTAGTTTCAAAGATTGATCAGTTTTTAGCTTTTTATTTTTAAGTATGCGTTCCGATGCATTCCAAATCTATTTAAAAGAAATCGAAGATCATCGCAAATTTAAAGTGGAAAATCGAGCAGTGAGGAAAACGAATAAGTGCTTTCGTGTATAAGTAAAACTCATTGCAAACGTAAAAGTATCCAACTTCAATTTAAAATCGAAAAATTCTAGAAAATAGAAAATATTCAACCTAAAGCATTTGAAAGCAATTGCGTCAGATAATAATTTTAAAATACGTATTTTTAATTTTGAGTTTTATATAAACGTAACTGCTACAAAATTATAATGTGTTCTTCTACCATATCGGTTTTTCTGATATTTTTCATGAAATACATATAAATATAGAAAATGCGTATTTTTTGAGAAATTTTACATAAGCTTGGCTACGGAATGCCGATATCTAAAATTAATCGTAACTTTGGAAGAGGCATTTTCATGAAAGTTATATCGATATTAATATCTACAAGTTATTGAAAAGTTATCGAAATGTCTTTCCCAAATAACCGTCTAAGCATCTGGAGCCTTCAAAAAATATTATGAATTTTTTTGGTTTCTTCTTTAGTCTGGTTTTCGTTTCATCGAACGTATAACGTTGTAAAAATGCGTTACAAAAATATGAACGTTATCGATAGCCTAGTTTTTAATTCAAATTTTAAAGTACAGAAATCTGTTATCTAAAATGTCCAGTATAATAATCTAAAGCGTCGAAATAATTGGATAGCGATATTAATCAGTTAACACCAATTGCAAAGTTATAACCGACCTCATAAAAGCTGAACGTATTGAATTACCTAATGTAGTTCCGCGTTATGGGAATTACGTTCGTTAATTTTAAACCCCGAAAAGCTATAACCATCTATCATATTTAAAGTAGACGATGAAAAATATTTAAAAATCCTTTTCGAATTTTCGTCCTGTTACTAATTGTTATTTTTTGATCAGCAAAGTTCATTAAGTATTATGGACTTTGTCCTCGCTTTTGTTGGTAAAATTTCGTTTGTATTCAGAAACGTACATTGTCATCGATATCAAAGACCACCTAGATCCTTTCAGTACAATAGCACCGTGAACAACCTTGAATTTTTTCCTTTTTTAAGCTTTGTGCTCAGATTTTTTTAAAGAGTATCCTTTTAACATCAAAAAGATTGTTAAGGTGCAACCTTTTGTTCAGGGTTGGAATAACTGGCGAACTTTGCGTATTTAATACCCTGCAAGATTTTTCATCCAAATCTAAATGATGTAGCTTCAGGCTCCTTAATATATGTATATGATATTGTAACCTTTACTTTTCTTTGGTAACATATTTTTAACTTTATATCTTTGCCATGTTATTTTCTGCTTCAGTAAAATTAAACTAGGTTAAAATTCATCTAAGCGCCATTTTCTCTTCAAATTTAAATGTAAGTCTCTGCTAAATTGTTTTCTGTATCCTCAAGGTGGCTTTCAAAATAAGTAAAATACTTGCTGAAAGTATAGGAAGTATACATATACTTGTTGACATTTTAAAAAACGCTTATCCCAAACAAGTAGTACCAAAGAATATTTACTAACGTTAGTAAATATTCTTTGTTTGTACTTTGTTGTTATCTGTCGAATTCGGAAGGGTTGCCATTGTTGCCTTTTACTTCTGGCTGTAATTTGCAGTTTAAAATAAATTGTTTCGTAATAAAAATTTAAACATTTTTTCGTTATCAGAATAAGAAACCTCATTTGCGTGTCCGAAATTATTATGTTCACGAATTACGAACACAAATCTGTGGTTATTCTAATAAACCTTCTGTTGTTTTTACTGAAAAGATTTAGGTTTAATTATAATTAAACCGGTAGGATAATAACGCAATACGGAGCTGTATTATCCGCATTTTGTATTGTTGCTAATTCCACTCGCCTAATTTTCCCTGGGAGTATAACGATAACAGCTAGGAGTATTCGTGTTGTCATATTAGTACATATTTATGTCACTCAAAGCTAATGTAGGTCACGCACTCGTTAAATATGTGAAATGGAGCACTTGAATGAAGCCCTTGTAGAAATGATTATTAATGAAGTTTTCATCACCACGTGTAAATTGTATTATAAATAAACAACTGCAATATATGTACATCTCTGGATCAAACGTGCGAAGCCCTTGCATATTCCAAAATAACAATTAGTTTGTATTAATTTAATAGGCATAAAGCCTAACCCTATTAATATTGACTAGTTAAGTGAGTGATTCAATCATTAACTATAATGACGTGTGTAATTAAGGCAGGTAATCACTGCGACCGAACGCTCGTTTACATTTCCGTCGTTATGGATGCTGCGCAAAGATCGATAAGAGGCTAAAAATATACTACCAGAACCAGAGTTAGCCGTCACTTTGCTTTGTGCAACTATGTACTATTAACTACTAATCCTGATAATCCCATTTATCAAGAACGGTTGCACTTTAGCTTAATTTTCCTGTTCAAATCAGTCAACATACTCACTTAGAAAGCAATTGGATTATCAAAGCGCTTAAACTTGAACTGATTACAATCAAAATTATATTGATTTGTGATTTAATAAATAATAACTACTTATAAAATTCTTAGTTTTGTTGTATGTTTGACCATAAATAACATCTATTTGAAATAAGGAAAACTTCCCATTTTCCAGTTTTAATACTACGTTACCACTTCAACAAATACGTCTTGTTTCTTGTCCTCTGCTTCTGTCCAACATATTACTTTTCTATAGTATACCTTTCCCCTTTTAGCCCTTTTTTCTCCTTTCTCCCTTCTTACTTTTCAATTCTGTTTCCTTCTCCTTAGCCCATTACTGCATTACTCATCCTCTCCAGTTTCTTTTCCTTTCTTCTTTGATGCCTTCGTTCTCCTGGCCAGTTCATTCTTCTTCTTCAATCACTTTTTTCTTCTCAGCCTATTTTTGATTCACTTTAGTTTCTTCTTCGTCCTCTTTCGCCCATTCCTCCTCCCCTCCTTTTCCGTCGTTTTTCTACCCTATCTTTGCCCTCCTGTCTAGGCTGTTCTTCTTTTCCAGTTCTTACAGTTCTTTTTCTTTTCTGCACTCCCTTTTTTATCTTTTCAAACCCCCTTCTATCTCCTGTTTAATCCCTTCTTCTTCTACGGTGTATTTAAATACTAATAGGGTTACACTTGTTTAGTGAACCCATATCGAAGCTTCGACTTAAAGTAGATTTGATATTCCTTTAAGGAAGTAGTGTGAGGATAAGATTGAATTTGTTTTTGTTTCAACGTTATAATCCAAGTTTTATACTTAAAACAATACCCATTGAAACATTGGCTCACTAGATTATTACATTATTAGTTACAAAACTGTGTCATATTTATTTCGTATCAACTGACAGTGAAAGATGGGGTCGTTGATTAGTATTGCTTCTTTTAAAAGTACAAAATTTTAGAGTATTTTAGAAATGGATTGAATCTTTTATATAATTTAGAAATAAAAATATGCAGTAAAAGGTGAGAGTTTATTACAAAATCAAACGAATTTACCTTAAGTAATGTTCTATTGTAATTATAGGATACGCTTTACCTGAAATGATAGAAAACAATATTGACCGGGTCGCTCCCCAAATCGATTCTAAAAAATTAAAAAGGGATTTTAAGCTTCACCAACCCTCTTAATTCCAACGTTAAGGGGTGCCCCAAGGAGCCCGCTTTTTCCCATTTAAATAACATAGATTTTCGGCACACTTCTGCTTTTTATTTTTTTACACAAGTACGCGTGCCTGGAAAAATCCAGCGAGTGTTGCGATTCATTGCTCATTGATGCCCCTATGACGGAAAAAATCATGAGAACCAGGTGTCATACCTTAAGCAAATGAAGGGGGGGGGAGGGGGTTCCGTTTTTTAATATCTCGAATAAGGTCAAAATTAAATAAAAACGATTCTCAAAAATTTTAGTTTTTTTCAAATATTTCAAAAACTGATTAAGTTAGCCTTGATTTTTGAAATGGACATTGTTGGTCCTTTGAGTACACAACTTTGCCCCCATTTAACTGACTCTCTATCTCTTACCGTTTCCAAGATCCCCATGCATACACGCGAATTTGAATCACCCTGTATATGTCCATATATTATCCATATATGTTACACATACCGTTTATAAAGGTACTAAAGGTATAAACTTAACTCGTGAAAAATGCTGTTTTCGCCGTTTCAAAATCGCACGGAGTCGTTTAAGCCGAGAAAAACGACAATATTCTAAAATTGCCCCTTTTTTCGCCCCCCCTCTACCCTCATTTGCTTAAAATATGACACCTGCCTCCCATGATTTTTTCCATCAAAGGGGCATCAATGAGCAGTGAATCGCAACACTCGCTGGATTTTTCCAGGCACGCGTACTTTTGTAAAAAAGTAAAAAGCAGAAGTGTGCTAAAAACCTATGTTATTTAAATGGGAAAAATCAGGGTCCTTGGGGCACCCCTTAACGTTGGAATTAAGAGGGCTGATAAAGCTTAAAATTTCATGGTAACATTAATTCTACAGTGTGGTATATACAAATTCTCCTTATTTCTTGTGTCATACTGATGTATGCTATCATTACGCTTAAATTTTTTTTTATTGTGGAACATATAAACACCAATTTCAAAAACAACCAGGTCATACAATGTTAGAACTTTAAATTGTTTGAAAAGGCTTTTGCAAGAAAATGTACCAGCAACCCCCGCAATACATCTAATTATTCGTTTTTAACTAATAAAAACATCTTTGCTTAAGCTGGACCAACCCCAAAAGCAAATTCCATATCTGAGTCTGAATTCAACTTGCGCGTGATAAAGATTTACAAGTTGTTGCGTTGTAAGAATAGGTTTTAGAGATCTAAATAAAAAATATATAGAGTTGAGTTTTGAGATCAGATTTGTACAATGTGTTTTCCAGTTTAAATTATTACCAACGCAAATCCCCAAAAAAGTAACCGTGGAGTCGCCTTTCAGTGAGACGTTATTAATATTTAAATTAATGTCAGTGGTGTTGCTAATCTGCATGCTAGTAGGAAATTTAATATACTGCGTTTTATCCAAATTTAATAGTAATTGGTAATTGCAACACCACTTGTAAAGATTATTTAGAAAGGTATTACATTTAATCTCCAATAGCTCTTTACATTTATCTGTGACCACTATCGATGTACCGTCTGCATAAAGCGTAAAATTAACATCAGGGTTGATAGAAACAACATCGTTAATGTAAAGTAGAAATAGTATAGGGCCCAATACGGAACCCTGAGGAACGCCAATATTAATATTAGTGTAGTCAGAAATGACACTTTCGATCGTTATTGTGTGCAATGGCAACGCACTGGAAACGGTTTGATAAAAAGGATTTAATCCAGTCAGCAGAGATCCCACGGACTCCATAAGTAAGTGTACAATTTATCGAATAGCCGATTATGGTTGACGCAGTTGAATGCCCTGCTGAGATCACAAAAGATCCCAGCAGGACGCTCACCATTTTCTAAATATTTAAGAACTTTTTCAACAAATGATCCAACCGCGGTTTTTGTAGATCTATTAATAGAGAAACCATGCTGAGCTGTTGTAATAATGTTGTGTTTGTCAATATATACAAGTAACCGATGTAAATACGCATATTCAAACGCTTTGGAAAATGCAGAAGTTACCGAGATAGGCCTATAAATTTCTACCATTTGACGACTACCTTTTTTAAAAACAGGCAGAACCTTACTAGTTTTTAATATACTTGGAAATTTGCCATTGGAAAAAGAAAGATTTGACAAAAAGCATAATGGGCGTAATACAAATCTTAAAGATAGTTTCAATATACGGATAGTTGTCGTTTGAGTTTTGAAGTGCAAGGTTGTGTTCGACCGCAGCTGGGCTCAGGCGACAAGAAGATAAGCGCGCGGCCTCGGGTCGCGCATCGTAAGGTACTCACATTTATTACTTATTATTTTGATTATTTTACCGCTGGAATATACTTCTCGACTTTCCGGTTATAAATAACACACGGTCAAATGGCCTATTATTATCATAACACGGCCGTACCGCCGCCAGGTGCTCAACAATGCATACCAATGTAAGCAGACCAGGCACAACATTCTCTCAGCCAAATTATTATTATGCCCAGCCAAACGTAAATAACACATTCCCGCAACCTATTTTTCAAAACATACGTCAGTTACAAACTACTGCGACATTCCATCCCCAACCACCATTCAACCAACAATCGACATCTCAAGATACAGAATGGCAAGTAGCTGGCCAAAAAAAAACGGGCTAGGCACGAGCCTGCAGATAAACAAACGGACTCGACAAAACAAGTTAAAACTACGAATTACTGGTTAAACCCTCATAACCCTTTTACGCCACTTGAAAAATCGACACGAACGAGACAGATACGAACCCCACCACAAAAAAAGAATTAAAACCCCCACCGATCTTTGTTTCGGGCGTCAAATCAATCAAGCCTTTAATTACGTATTTGGAAACCATAGTCAAAGACGCCTACACACTGAAGGCCTTTCCTAACGACGAAATTAAAATACTACCAAACACACCAGAAATATACAAGAAAATAACAAACGGATTGAAAGATAAAAACACTGAATTCCACACTTACCAGATTAAGCAAGAACGAGGATTCCGCGTTTTTCTCCGAAACCTGCACCCATCTACTGACACGACAGAACTAAAAAATGCTATCCAGTCCCATGGACACGCGGTAAAGAACTTATGGAACGTGAAACAAGCTGGAACAAAAAAAGAACTACCTCTCTTTGTAGTGGACCTAACACCGTCAAACAATAATAAGGAAGTCTACAACATCACCAACCTCCTACACTCCATAGTAAAATTTGAACCACCACGCACCAAAAAAACAATTCCCCAATGCTCCAGATGCCAAAAGCACGGCCATACAAAGAACTTTTGCAATAGAACACCTAGATGCGTTAAATGCACCGGCACACACTCCACCTCACAATGCGAGCACAAGACAACATACAAGGATGTTACCTGCGTAAACTGCAATGGAAATCACCCGGCCAGTTACAAAGGATGCCCAGCTTACAAAGACCTTTACCAAAGAACCTTTCTTCCACCAAGACCAAAATCATTTCTCCCCCCAAGAGTATATCAGCCAGGTGAATCCTATGCTCAAGTTACAACCAACACTTTCCAACAGAAAGCCAGCAATGCCATCCCACCACCTATCCTGAGACCGACAAACGACTCTTCTGACCTAGCTGAATTGAAACAAATGATCAAACAACTAGTGGAACAAATGAGCACAATGATGAACCTCCTAACCACAATCGTTACTAGAACAACCAATGGACCAACACATTAAAATAGCTGTCTGGAACGCCAATGGGCTGATAAACCACAAGGAAGAACTCATGGCCTTTCCAGGAAAACCCCTGGACCAAACAGCATCCTACCGGCCGATTAGCCTGCTTTCAGTGCCATCAAAAGTGTTCGAAAAAATGCTCCTCGTAAAACTTACCCCAATCTTACTGGACAACCATATTATTCCCAACCATCAATTTGGTTTTAGAAAACAACATGCCACAATTGAGCAAGTCCACAGGGTAGTAGCCCGAATTACTCAAGACTTCGAAGAGCGAAAATATTGGGTTGCAACATTCCTCGATGTCCAACAGGCCTTCGATAAGGTGTGGCATACGGGACTCCTTTATAAAATTAAGACACTCCTACCACCAGACTACTTTGAAATCCTTAAGTCCTATCTCTCGAATAGACAATTCATGGTCAGATATGGCAGTGCCCTAACAAACCCGAACCCAGTCAACTCAGGGGTTCCCCAGGGCAGTGTGCTGGGCCCAGTACTATATTTGATCTTTACGGCGGATCTTCCGACAACCCCCGACACCATGGTCGCTACATTCGCCGATGACACGGCCGTAATTACATCCCACACTGACCCAGTCCAGGCCTCCCAGCAGCTACAAACACACCTTGACGAATTACAACAATGGTGCATTAAATGGCACATCCAAATCAATGAAACCAAATCAGTGCAAGTAACTTACGCCTTAAGAAGAGGAACCTGCCCACACGTGACATTCAATAACCTGGACAGAAGATTAACTTGGAAAACCCACATTTGGACAAAGCGCAAACAACTTGGTCTGAAGCTCCAGAAAATGTACTGGCTGATAGGGCGCAAGTCCCAGCTTTCGCTAGATAGTAAATTACTATTATATAAAGCTATATTAAAACCCATTTGGACTTACGGCATCCAGCTCTGGGGCACAGCCAGCACATCAAATATAGAGATCATACGGAGATTCCAATCAAAGGTACTCAGGGCCATAGCAGACGCACCATGGTACGTCCCCAATGAGACAATACGGTGTGACCTCGTAATTTCTACCGATTACTGATGAAATTCAAAAATACAGTGCGCGGTACAGTGACCGCATCAGCGCTCACCCCAACATCCTAGTGGAGGGATTACTTGATCACGACAATGAAGTGCAGCCGCGTTTAAAAAGATTTAAACCTTCATCCGGTCCTGCGGACCACTTATTTTTGAGTTTATTACCTACGACACTAAGAAGTTCTTCTTCAACATACGGTGTTAGGAACAATGAATTTGACAAGCTTACCTGTTTAAAATCAACTGAAGGAAATTTATCTTTAATAGAAGCAGCCAACTTTAAGGGCATATTTTTAAAGAAATTATTAAAGTGACTGGCAATAGTATAAGGTTTGTCAATACACACGCCATTAATATCAAGGGACATGTTTTGTTGTTTAACTGATCGATTGGATAAATCGTTGATAACACCCCAGGCAACTTTCACTGGATTATCAAATTTGAATATTTTATTTTGGTAATATTGTCTTTTTTGAGTTTGTACCAGTTTGTTGTGCTGTTTCTTAGCTGATGTGTAGAGGTCAGTTAATTCAGGAAATTTACACTTAAGCACGTAAAGATTTTTAAGTTTCAGGCTGGATAATTTCACCGAGTCGTTTACCCACGACTTACTGCCGTTGATTTTAGTTGAAATTTTCTTAATTTTGGGGAAATTATTATTAAAATGAAACATATACAGTTCATAAAATAGATTAAAAGCATCATCCAAATCATTTCTGTCGTAAATAACAGACCAGTCTTCGTTCATTAAGTTATTCTTGAAATTAAATAAACTTATTTCGGAAAAATGTCTTTTTGTTGATGCAATCGAGTTAGAATTTTTGTTGGTAAAATCAATGTTTAACTCGAAAAACACACTGCGGTGATCTGAGATTACATTATCAATAACACAGCAACAACCGTTGTCCAAAATATTGGAGAAAAGGTGATCAATTATACTACAAGAAGTACTAGTAATACGGGTGGGTCACCTTACAGAAGGTTCAAAATCAAAACAGTGTAGAGTATTACATAAATCGCTGAAGCTGCTGGATGCGTCAAGAGAATTTATATTAATATCTCCACACAGAACGTAACTATATTTTGGTTTATACAAAAAATGTAGAACATCATATATTACCTTCAAAAATAAATGTATGTCCCCAGACGGAGATCTGTAGCAAGTAACAATAATTACAGTCGAATCCGAATTTGGCTTCCATTTTACAGCGCAAAGTTCAATTTGTTTTTCAACACAAAATTTTTCTAAATCTATAGGAAAAACATTAAATTCAGATTTAAACCAAATTCCGACTCCACCACATTTAAATTCTTTCCTACAAAAATAACTCCCCAAGGTGAAATTCGAAAAGTTTAAGTATTCAATTGAATTTGTGTTACTCCAAATTTCTGTTAAGCATAAATATTTTAAGGCACGATAGCTAGCTACATTACAGTAATTGTTATTTGACAAATATCCAATTTCCATATTATTAATTTTATCACTATTTAGTCCTTGAACATTTAAAAGTAAAATATCTGGACAAAGTACAAAATTTAAGGTTTTCTTCAACCGATCGTCATTAATTACATCGTCTGTCAATCCTGATTCTGGTTCAATTTGGGTCGCAGCTCTAAAAAACGACTTATACACACACCAAAAGGCCAAATATCAGGATTCATAGCTTTATTAAAATGTTCATCGAGTATTGTCATTTTAAAAGAGGCATACACTTCAGGATGTTTTGCAATTAACTTTTCACATCTCACTTCTGGAAAATGACTTTTTAAAAGATCATTTAATTGAGAAGCCGTAGTTGCAGGATCTACTCTGTAAATATGTAAACTGATACTTTTGAGAACCCCCTTGATGTTATTTATATCTCTGTTATTACCAGTAACAATAACAGAACGTCTTCGTTTTTTGTTGGTAGCCTGCATCCATGTCTCATTGTCAGATGAGTGATTTCGTCCTTTTTGTTTTTGTTTATCTAGGTTAATATAGCTATTGAGTGCTGCAGAATTTTCCGCCAAGGTGATAGCAGCTGAAACTTCTTTTTTTGAAATACCAGAAAACACTTTTGGGTTGGATGTGAGCGTTGATGTTTTATTAGCAGATTTATTTTCCACTTTGCCTTTTGAGGTATTATCGGGTATGACCTCTTGTACTGCAGATTTATTTCTTGCTTGAAGCAAGGCCCGGGCCGTGAGCGCAGATTTCATTGAATTTTTGCATTAAATTTACCTGGTCCTTTAAAGAATTTATGGTAGTTTGTTGATTTAGAATTATAACTTCTTTTTGGGATAACAGCTCCTTTAGATAATATATTTCTAGATGTAGTATAGGTAAGTTATCATTGTTCTGGGATGATAAATCTTCAGCCCTAAAAGATTTCACTAAATCGGCACAACAGTCTATTAATTTATCATCTATCTTTTTTATTGATTTTAAAAGATCTACACAGCTACTGTGAGAAACAGCCCCACACTTTACACATTTTAAGCCTGTCTGCGCAATTTTTTTGCATTTTTTACAATTTTTAGGAGCACAATTTCCATTCGCGACTGCACTGCTCGGCGCCATACTCGCGAGTCGCGACTATCATTTATTAATTAAGGGCCACCCTAGTAGGCATTGCGAAAAAAAACGAGTAAAAGGAAAAACACTATTAAGAAATAAAAACACGTACGGTACACTGCGCACAAAAAAGCAGAATGATAAACAGTGAAGCAGACTAGGAGTAGGTAGACGGGGGTAGTTTTTAACTTCCGGCTTCAAAAGTGGTACCTAGCGGCATAAAGTAGTACTACATAGTAACCATGAGGGTAAAGCGGAGAACTATAATTATAATAATTTATTTTAATACACAATCAACAAATATGAATAAAATATGCCGACATAATTCTATAAAATTTCAACGTGTTTTGTTATCATAAATGTAATAGTCTGCTGAAATTCTTCTTCAACACCATAATCATCTAAAAACGAATCTTCATCCTTATTCACATTAAGAATGATTACTTGGGCCTGTTCGTTATACAGGGTGTCCCAGATCGAATGGGATTGCATGGGTAACTTTCTTATTATTGAAGATGGAGATTTGGTTAAATTGGCAATGTCTTGCAGTTTTATAGTCACTTTCCTTTCATGCCTTAGAGCGGCTTGGAGCAGTTCAAGAGTTTTATGCTTCGCGTTCCTTTCAAATAGAGCTTTTCGCTACGGGGTCAGATCGGTCAACTTTCCCCTTACCCCTCAAAGACCACCTTGTTTGCTGGGGCGTTAGATTCCGTGCCGTATTTTTCGGTTATGTTACATTTGTTATGAAAGTGAAAAGTGAATTTATTATATTATTATTACGATTATGGCCGACTCTAACAGGGAAATAACTTTGTATGATCCAGAATCACATCAAAATTATACATTAATATTGAGTGCAGATGACTATTCAAGAGCAATAAATGGTAAGTTAATAAATACACATTATTGTTATTGGCATTAGATGTTAGATCCTAAATAATTGTACTTATGTCTTTTTAAGATGTACACACGCGAGCTAAAGTAATGACTCAGTGTTTGGGTAATAGACAACCCAACTCACACTTAATATGTGCCACCCGTTTGGAACTGCTGGGTTCACGGAGTGACCGTAATGTGCAAGCAGCTTAACAGTAAAGATTGCACAGGTAGATAAATAGCTTAATGACTTGTTTACCTACAGAGACATTTAAATTTTTCGTTTCGTTCAATAACGCAGATTCCGTTTTCCAGCAATCGTTTAGAATCAGTTTAGAGGAACCTGAATAGATAATAGAAAATTTATTAATAAAATCTCTACAAAGAACACTAAAAAGAAGAATTTTTGTCTAGCAAAGACAAGCGATATTTTAATAGTTTAGGAGTTTCTTTATTATGGTTTATAATAGAAACTAGATCTAAAGTTATTGAAGTAGGTAGCTAATAGTTCTCTGTAGAAATTCTGTTACTGGTTTATTTTACTTGATTCCAGAAGTAAAACTTGTGATGTTTTTTTTAATAGCATAACTGCATAATCATAATTAAAATCATCTACATAGATGTTATAATTAATGCGTAACAGATGCAATTGTAAATTAATTAGTACTAATTGTAGTGATTGTAGACCTGCAAGTTTACTTTTACGGTTATTTAAATGCAAATAATTTCTCAAATGGGCTGTCAATTATTACTATTAAAGTATTAAATGTATGCTGAGTAACGCATAATGGGACACTATATTTTTATATTTATTTAAAGACGTCTTCAGAGAAACAAAACTATTAGGTAAATAATTTCTCAACATGTTCTGTGAATCGGACACTTTTGCTTTCCATGAATTGGACGTCAAACATCCATTATGTGTTGTATTCTTTAGAGCAGATACCCAACGTAATTTGAACTAAGGTATAGAAAATGCAGCAAATATAGCTTCTCTTGCCACAATTTCTAGATTAAAATAATAATGAAATCTATTCGTTAGTCCATTGATGCAAGCCGAGTGGATATGATTTGTGTATGATAACTCAGTATCATTAAAATTAAACTAGGCAATAAATATCCGAAATAACATGTATTATGTTCTCCTTGCAGGATATCTTATAATGTTGCTGCTAAAGATTGCATAATTGTGCAATATTCTTCCAAGTAAACAATCTCGTTTTCTTTTAGAGCGTTTTTTATTTGTAATTTATCGAATAATTATAACTGTTGCCTACAGATTTTTGGTGCAAATATAATAAAGTTGCACTCGTTATTATGTGATTCGTCGCCTATCATTATTAATCTGAAAACCATTTAGGTTGTGATTAAAGGTAAAATTCTGTGGAAATTCTATTCTTGAAAGAGTAACTTAAACGTTTTTATGTAAACATTAAGAAGTCGGTCTCCCTTTTGAAATTAAGCAAAAATATATTTGAATGCACCATATTTTAATATACAGGATTTTCCTAAAAGCCTCAAACAATAGGATAAACCTGTAGGATTAACTATATTACTCCAGTTGAATACGTAACTGGAAACGAGTTATTCCTAGAAAATTTATTTGTATGGCCCATGCGGACAAGGTGCTTACAATCTATTTAAGAACCCACTTATTACTAGGTTTTACAAGGGAACATGAGATATTTGAAAATTTCATAATTTGGTTTGGTGCTGCAGAGTGAACATAGCATCTCGTCAGCCGAGCACAATAGGGTTACAAATGTGGTTTATACAAAAGCAGAAAATTCTCTGCAGAAAATAATCCTTTTACCTGAAGCTGCTTACCTGATGTTTGGTGTACCCTTAGATCATATATATTAACATGGATAGCACCATCCCTATGTGGGCCTACAGAAGCTACTGAAGCCAACATATAACGACAAACTTTATTGAAATTATCTCTTTCTACTGCGCATAAATACAATATAACCTATCTCTCTTGCAGAACGCTTTTACATAGACATGCGCAAATGCACTTTGCTGTTGCCTGGATTTCAGGCTTTTAGTTTTAGGGTCAAGTGGGGTAAATATGCAACGAAATATGAAACTTTCATTTTTAGGGCACTTAAAAACACAAATTAAAATATCTAATTATACTACTAGACGCAGTGTTACGTGATCTTGTCGATTATGCACCTTCTCAGTTTAAATTAAACAAAAAATTAGTTAAAAATAAATAAAAATCGTGTTTTATTTTTAACCTTTAGTTTGGGAAAGTAAATATAATGATAAAAAATTCTGTAAAAGGTATACATTCCCATGTATGTCAGGTTATGTTGATTAATGCAGTTAAATTTTTGAATTTACCGTCAGTTTTCACACTTTCTACGCATACTCACAACTGAGGTTCCCACAAGTGAGATAGAAGATTGAAATACTTTGATTTAGAAAGAGATAGTGCAAAAATAGCACGTCTGTGCTATGTTGGCTTCAGGTTTAAACGCTTGTAGTGCTATCCATGTTAATATATATGATCTAAGGGTGTACCTATATGAGTACAGCAGTTCCAAACGGGTTTGCACATATTGAGTGGTGAATTGGGTTGCCTATTACCCAAACACTGAGTCATTACTTTAGCTCGCGTGTGTACAGTACGCCCAAACATTATTAAGTTACGCAAGTGGTCAAAATACAATGCCAACAACAGATATCAACGAACATACCGAGCAAGAAACCAAACAGGACACAAATTATTATTCTGATGACATCGATGTGGATTTAGCAACTCCTGAACCTGAAAACAAAGACGAAACAAACAATCCTGGATCAAATGAAAATACCAAAACACAGTACTCATGGCCCTATAATCAAGTCGTTGAACTAATAAAGACAATGGGAAATTACTTAGAGGATTTCAACCACCCTAAAAAAAAGAAAACAAGTATTTGAATTAGTAGCAAATGATTTAATTAGCATGCGATTTGAAGTGACTGCGATTATGGTGCATAATAAATGGAAACGTCTAGTCAAAAGTTACAGAAAAGCAAAAGATAATAAAACAAGAACAGGTCGCGGACCATCTAGATTTCATTTCTTTGAACAAATGGATGAAATTTTAGGAACAAATCCAGCAAATTCCTGTTCCCATTCTCTTAATTCAAGTGACGTTGCTTCAACTTCGGACACAAGTGACCGCGACACACCACAACCAGAGCCTGATGCGACACCAAAGACAAGCAAGAGAAACGATGAGCCAGAGCCAGAGAAATCCAAACTTAGTGATAAAAAAATAAAAAGGGACTATGTGTTGGCCAAAATAGACGAATACTCAAAGAGACAAAAGCGGCACGACAAAAAACTAGAAATTGAAAGAATGAAGCTGGAATTTGAAAAAACGAAAATAGAATTACTGGGAAAATTTTTAGGGAATAAGGACTGATACTTCTTTGTCAAAAGGAAGACATTTATGTTTAAATTTTCCGTTTTTAATATTTCGATTAAGAATTTCTAATAATTCTAATTCACTTGTTCATTATTATGGAGTTTAAGTTAGAAAAAAATATATATTTTTAAATATGTACTTGTTTTTTACATTGTGTATTTATTTAACTATTGAAAAGCTTAGTGTCTATCTATTAAAGGCCTATTCATCACTTCCTCCTGTCGATTTTGTTCCATAATAATATTTGCAACTACATTATGAGGTGCCTGCTCTGGTTGGTTGAAATCTACAATGTCCGCTTCAATTAAATCATTGCCATTGATACAAATGTTCTATAAAGTACAGGCTGCCATGATAATACGACTGCATAAATTTTTGTCTATATTTTCAAATTTTCTTAATCTGCGAAACCTACACTTCAGTAAACCAAGACTATGTTCAACAACAACTCGTGTTGCCGACAATTTATAATTGAAGATACGTTGTTGGTGGTTTAATCTTCCATTATCTTTATATGGGGTAACCAGCCAACGGAGATTTGGATAAGCAGTATCGCCAAGTAAAAAGTCCTCCCCCATTAAATTAGGGTTCGCAGCTATTTTTGCATAAATCCCCGATTTTCGTAGCAGTCGAGCGTCATGCATGGAGCCAGGCTCCCCACAAAACACGTCAATGAACCGTTTTCGATGATCTACAGTGGCCTGCATCAGTAAACTGTGGTATCCTTTCCTATTAATATAAGTCACTTGGTTCTGAGCAGGTTTGGGAATTTCGATATGACTTCCGTCAATCACACCAATAACATTGTCAATGCCCTTTTTTCTCCTAAACCCAGCTCTTATTACATCAGCCTCTTCATTATTAGGCCATTTTATTACTTGAGGAGTAATGGATAACAGAAATGACAAAACCCTCTTCAAACACCGATGCGCAGAACTTAAGGTTACGTTAAACCGATCTGATACTTGGCGAAAACTTTCTTGATTGCTCAGATACCATAGCACCAAGAGAAATGACTTTTCAGCAGATAATTTCTCCCTGCCATCTCTGTGTGTCGGTAAAATATTGGCACGTTGGAATAAGTCTGCAAAACAACAGTTTGGTAAATTATTTTTATCCACTAGGTATAAGTAAGTATAATAAGTGAAATTTTTACTTTATTTCTAATCACTCACATATAACATGGTAAGCTGTAGTTCGCTCCAATCGCATATGCGTTTTGAACTCATCATCTCTGCAGTTATGCACTGTTGTTTCAATATAATCAAGTATTCGTAACAATTTTTTTGTCTTAGGAACTTCCTCATCTTCTGACAATTCAGAACAAGAACTTGTTGAATCCGAGTCTGTAAGCTCTGAAAACGAAGATTCCATTAACTCCTGAAATAGATAATAATAACTATAAGTAGATTTAAAGTATCCCATAAGTGTGGCTACTCACCTTTATTATTATATCACGCCTAATCGGTCTAGTATTCATTATTTGTTTACGAAATTTTAGAGGTTATGTTACGTAGCGCTCGTGCACTGTCTAAAATATCTCCGTTCCTTTCATGAGATGCTCTGGGCTGCTCAAAACATAAAGCTCTGGGGCGTTGCGCATTTGAAAGGAAAGCAAATTTTATATGCTGATTTAAAATCTGTTTGAAAAAGTTCAAAATGTCGAACCCGCCAGAAGTTATTTAAAAAAAAAACTAAAAACTGTCATCTTCTTGTATGTCAAATATTTTCGTAAGTATAAGAGATACGAAAAAAAGTTTCATACGAAAGTCACTGTTTTCGATAAGACCAATTTAAAACTGATGTCGAACAAAAATTCAAGATGGCTGCTTTTGAGGTACTCGTATCAACTTCCTTAAGTTAAATGGACGCCATATTGGATTTTTTGGTTACTGAATAGAATTTTTTATTCTCTTTTTAACGATGTAAGATAACTTATTATTTAATAAAAAATACCAGTAAAATTAATTGTTTTTACATTTTAATCAAGTAGGCTTACATGGATCCAAACAAAATTAGCTTAAGTACCTGCTTTTTGACAGATTGTGATAAACTTTGTTATTGTTTTTCGTCATAGCTACTTCCCTACTTGATTATACATTTAAAAAATAATGTCACGATGATTTTTGTGGTTAAAGTACTTAGTACTGAATTAACATGTTACTAAGTATTATATAAATTATACATACAAATGCTTTCTAAAATAAATTTCACCTAATTTTGTTTGGATCCATGTAAGCCTACTTGATTAAAATGTAAAAACAATTAATTTTAGTAGTATTTTTTATTCAGTCATACGTTATCTTACATCGTTGAAAAGAGAATAAAAAATTGTATTCAGTAACCAAAAAATCCAATATGACGTCCAATTAACTTAAGGAAGTTGATACGAGTACCTCAAAAGCAGCCATCTTGAATTTTTGCTCGCCATCAATTTTAAATTTTTTTTATCGAAAACAGTGACTTTCATATGAAACTTTTTTTCATATCTCTTAAGGGGTACGTTTATGCTGAAGCATCGAGCATCGCGACTAGCATCGCTGCGAGCAACGCAAAAAGAATGCATACGTGTATCTTAATACAAGTGTTTATGCTAGCGCAACGCGCTGACATAGCATCGACATGAAAGCGTCGCTGCGAGCATAGAAAATGAATTTGTTCATTTTCTTTGCTCGCAGCGCTCGGGTCTTCGAGCAAAATTTTGCCGAAGTTAATACAAAATTCACGTGGAAAATTCTATTTCTAGTATTTTCGTACGGTCTTCACTGTGGGATCAGAAATATGATCATCACCGCAACAGATATCTTCTAGATCTAGATAAACTATAGGAAGAAGTGGCCAAAGAATGTGGAATTAGAAATACCTAATAGTGTTTTTTTTTCAATATTTTACTTAAGTGTTGCTCTGTTGCTATAATATGAGCATGTAATGTGTAATATTAGCGTTTTAATTATTGATTGATTAAATTTTTATATTTTTGATAATAAAATTATTCAGATTATATTTTTATTTTAGGGGAGTAACATTTATTTTTCGTTATCACTCATTGCTGCTTACTAAAAATAACAATAAACAGTAAATACTGCATACCACTTCTTCGCTCTTTTCACTCTCCAGCTCTGAGAGGTGCAGCGCGGTAAAATACAGCGTCAGTATAAACAGTTTTAGATAGAGTTGCACATCGCTTTAAAACATCGATGTATGCAGCTATGCTATGCGCGATGCTCGATGCTTCAGCATAAACGTACCCTTTATTATACTTACGAAGATATTTGACATACAAGAAAATGACAGTTTTTAGTTTTCTTTAAATAACTTCTGACGGGATCGACATTTTGAACTTTTTCAAACAGATTTTAAATCAGCATATAAAACTGCAAAACATTGCCAATTTAACCAAATCTCCATCTTCAATAATAAGAAAGTTACCCATAAAATCCAACTCGATCTGGGACACACTGTATATACGTACGTATTGTACTCGTAAATAGAACACGAGAAAAAGGTATAAAACATAAACTTTTAATTACAAATACCTAACTGTTCTTAAAGCGTCGCGAATTTTATAAATTTTAATTAATGTTAATTGTAAAACATGACCTGCGATTCTTTTATTTTGTGTGTTTCACTTAAATGGCATAAGATGAAGAGAGAACAGTACCTAGTGTCTTAACGGGTATTATTTTAACTATACCAATTGATCGAAATAATTGGCAAGCCAATCAGCAACAAGCTTACTACAAAAAAACTTTCTACAAAAATACGTCCTAAGAGACCTTTCCAATATGGTCCGAAAAAGATGATCAAGCTTTAAATTTTATGTCTTACTTTATGTTAGTACCTTTTTTCGATACGTGTGAAATGTTCGAACCGCTCGTAAACTTCGGGTGTGAATATAGCTCCTTTCCGTTGATCGTAACGTGAAAGATGTAACTTCTTCGTACATATAAAGAGACATAAGCGCCGAATCCATGAGACCAGTGGGGCTCATATCCTCATAATAAATCTTTTATGGGGGAAGGGTATCCTGTAATACCGATTACTTTAGTAATTCATCTCTTAACTTTACATTTCTAAGGTTTTTTTTTTTTATCAAATCAGCTGGAATAGTAATCTGACTTCCTTGATTACAAAAACTGAGTTAAGCCCATTAAACTACCAAAAATGTGATAAGTATAACGAATTAATAAGTCCACAGTTCTCTACCCTGGGTTTTTTCTTTTGGTTTGTTGTCGATAAACACAATACTAAAAATACCTGTAGAATCCATTGTTATAGTATTTTGATAAGTTGACAGATCTCGATCCACTTACTTTTGCTACTTAACTTGAGATCAAGTGCCTGGTTGTAAGTTGTAAAGCAAAGTGAGTTCCTTGTTCTCAAGTAGGTCCCTAAAGTGTATACGGTTTTTAGGGTGTTTCTTTTCTCATCTTCGAATAAAGCTCGAGGTTTATTTGTTGGAAGGGCTTAGTTGCATTTAGAAGTATCGTCAGTGCCGTTTCAGCGTTTCTACTTTTAGTTTCCATTATGAGCTTTTAATTTTAAGGGCTTAAAAAGGAAAGGAAAATTGCACCGCTTTAAAAAAACAAAAATGGGAAGAATAGGCTGCGCTATTTCAAGATGGTAATATTTTTATTTATAACGCCGATCGAAATACTGGGGTGTTTTTTATTCTATAAAAAATGCTTTCAAACTTTATAATTCTGTATAACACCCCAAACTGAAAACCACCCTCTTTAGCACATCTGCGAATTCTCACGAGTTCGATGCTTTTATTACTTGTTGCAGACTTCGACTGAATATTTTAATAACCGTTGATTTTGGGGAAAGTTTTAAACGGCTTAAGCTATCAAACTTTCATTCCATTCAATTCGCCCATACTAAATATTTAAGAGAAAATGTTTTGAGAATATCTTTCAATTCAAAGCGTCTTTAGGTGGAATGGGCCCGGTGATGATGCTTTAGAAATCTTTGGTCTTGACATTTATTTGACAAACATAAGCTTTTTCGTATCAATCACAATTTTTTTTTGTTTCGAAACGTTAGTAAAGATGTACTTTGTTTTTGAATGTGTTTTTATTTTGGTTAGTTTATGCAAAAACACACAGTTGCAAGTCACTTGACACTTACAGATCGATAAAACAGTTTTCTTGCCCCTGCTACTGTTATCCTTATAACTCGAATCTTTTATAAAATCCCTTGTCAAAATAAATGCCTCTGTTACAAGTTTCAAAATTCGCACAACTTTTCTAATTTCCTTTGCTCGAATAACGTCTTTTATTTCCCACTAAACACCTAATAAGGATAAGGACTTCATTCTGAAAATAAAATCCAAAATATTTCTCCATCTTAACATTACTTGTTAATCGCTTTCATTCACAACAACGCTTCCTGATGCTTAACTGAGTTGTGCGTATCTGTCAAGACATCCTTCAGGCTGATATATCGGACAGATTGAATTACTTCTGTAAATAATTCTCCCACGTTCCCAAATGCTACCTAGGCAGTGATTCCTTCATTTCGGAAACAGATTAATCTGTTACGTTATATACCAAAGATCAATATGGAGCGATTTATATTTGACTTTGACCTTGACCAGAATTTTTCAATTTTTTCCGAGTTAAAAGAGAAGCATTTTAACTACGCCTAAAGCGAATCAGATTAACTTTGAAAAAAATCAAGTTCAGTCTTTTATAAACAAAGGCAACATCAAAGTATTTTCTTTTTTCATTACGTGAGACGGTTTTCTTGGCCTAAATAAGTTGTTTATCGGTCGCAGAGCAACGAAACAGGAATTAAAGCCTTAAAAAATATACATTTTGATGGAACAAACGGATATCTTGTTCACTGAACGCTTACACTGATTTAGTTAATTGCGTCTACGGTAGAATACGGATTAAATACCTGGTAAATATTTTATCTGTTTTAATTAAAGTCGTTATATAAAGTGTCACGAATACGATAAATCTCATTTAATCGAGTCCTCTTGTTACAAATGATACCGAAGCTCATTTTTTTCAAAGTGAACTTTATAATAAATCCAAAGCTCTTTTATAATTGTTAAAAATAAAACAAAACCTATCTGAGATAAACTGTTATTCTTTTTACGCCCACAAAATGTCACCACGTCTTTTTTTGAAATGTTTTGTAATAGACAGCGTTGGTTATTTTGAAGAATCAGTGTAAATTTAACGGATAATCAAATTGATCATGTGTTAATAACAAAAAAGAGGGAAAGGTGGATGGAAGACGTGAGCTTGTATAGAGGAGTAAGTATAGATACAGACCATCTACTAGTAATAGCAAAATTAAATATGAAGATAGATAAAGAGAGGAGAGTAGACCAACCAAGGAAAAAATGAAATACAGAAAAATTATATAGAAACTATAAATTCGAATTTACAAGAAAACCAGTCAGAAACGAAGATCAAAAAGGAATGAAAAATGCTATAAAAGATACCGTTAATGAATGGATGGTTTGATAAGGAGTGTGAAGAAGCATTTAAAGAAAAAAGGGTTAAATATAAAGAAGAAAACGTCTATATAAGATATAAGGAATTAAGGAAAGAAGCAACGAAATTCTTCAAGCAACTGGACAAATAAAAACATGGATGAACGCAATATCAAGAACAACTGAAAACTGCTTAACTTTATTAAGAAACAGACACAGAATAAGAAAGTAACAATGAGCATTGGCAAGAATAAATGGAAAAAGACATTTAGAAGTTCTACCAGGAAGTATCTATCTTCACGATGAAGTAGATAGTAATTATAGGTACATTAAAAGAAGTCAAAATAAGAAAGGATGATGAAAGTCCACAAACAAAACAGCAGGTCCGAACGAAATAAATAATGAACTCATCAAATATGGTAGAGAGCAGTTAAAAGAAAGACTGTTAAACCAATCAGTAAAATATGAAGAAAAGAAGTGATGCCAAGTGAGTGAAGATCAGGTGTGATACCTCCAATATTAAAAGAAAGAGATTGGAGAGTACTAGTATGGATTCAGAAGAGGACGTCAGATACTAAACGCAATAAATATCATAACACAAACAATAGAGAAATGTTACGAACATAGAATCGGACTGGATATGCTGTTCATTGACTATAAACAGACGTTTGACAACCTGATCCAAGAAAAATAAGCGAAGACGCATTGAAGATAGGAGTGCCCATTAAATTGATAAGAGTACTACAAAAATAATCATGGAAGAATCCAGTGCTGCGGTGATAATAGAAGAAGGAAGCACTGAAGGGTTCACAATAAATAAAGGTGTGCGACAAGGAGATAACTTCAACAATATTTAACATAATAATAAAACAGTAGGAAGATTGGGTGAAATTAGTCGAAAAGAAATACAAATAGTAGCCTACGCAGATGATGTCGTGTTGCTAGTAAGAGACCGAAAGAGCATGCCTGAAACTGAAAAAAATGATAGGTGAGACACGAGCACGAGGATTGGAAATAAATCAAGATAAAACGAAGTACATGCGGTGCTGCCAAAAGGAGATAAGAAATTAGGAGTGATACAGAGAGATAAATATTAGTTAGAAGCAGCAGAAAGCTTCAAATACCTAGGACCCATTAATTACGGGAACTAATAAAAAAAGGAAAGAGATAGAACATCGAATACAAGCAGGAATAGGGCATACCTTATCCCGGCTCCACACTTGCGTTATTCGTGTACGAATATTCGCTACTCGGATAAAATGCTGCAAGTGTGAATGAAAATTTCGTATTCGTATACGAATATTCGGCATTTTTTCACGAACACGAATGTTTGCCATTCGGTGTCGGTATGTTAACACACATCAAAGGCGACGCATATGCGTTTTCAGGTCCTTTTCGCATGCCCTTCACACTATCGTGTACGAACGTGCAAGTCGTCTGTCTACCTTTCATTTAGTTTTGTGTAGCGATTACACTTAACATGATTCTAGAATGTTTGAAAATGGAATGGACAAATGAAACTGTATTAGGATTTCTAAAAGTGTACAGAATTGAAACTTTCATTTGGGATACAAAGGACCCCAATCATAAAAATCGAAACAAGGTTGCAGACGCGTAGCAGAGAATGCATAAAATGTTAAATTGTAATTGCTCTCTAAATGAAGTGAAGAAGAAAAGAGATTCTTTCTTCTTCTGAAGACGAATTCGTGATGAATGAAGCGAATACGAATATTTTCAATATTTTAAATACCAAATAAGAATATTCAGCTAATATCACGTATGTGTGGAGGGTGTGTTCGACAAATATTTGTGCACGAATATTCCTCAACTTTAACGAATATTCGTTACCGCAAGTGTGGAGCCGAGGTAAGATACAAAGAATTATTGAAAAATAAAAAGTTGAGTAGAAGAACAAAACTTAAAATATACAAAGCTACAATACGAAGCATATCTACGCAGCAGAAACAATATGCTTATCACAAGAGTACTAAAACAAGTTAAAAATATTTGAAAGCAAAGTAATAAAAAGAATTTGTGAATTAAAAAAGTAAGAGAAGATGAGTGTAGACGATTAATGAACATCAAATTGCGGACATACTAAATGGTGAAAATATAGTGAAATTTATTAAAACACAGAGGTTGAAATGGTACGAACATGTCTATAGGAAAGATAAACAAGCTACAGTGAGAAGAGTTGCAGAATGGAAGCCAGGCGAAAATCGGCAAAAAGGAAGACCAAAGATAAGATGAGAAGACCAGGCTGAAGCAGATGTACAGAAAATATAGATTTAAAGGATGGAGAATAATACTGAGTGATAGGAAAAAATGGAGGTCATTAGTACAAAGAGCAAAATCGCGTCAGAGTCTATAGTTTATAAGAAAGAGATAAAGTAAAATGTGGAGCGATTCACCACAATTGGATCAGTGAGCTACAAGCGGAGATGTTCCTACTCCCTAGGGAGTGTATAACTTCATATACTCGTATGTACAACGTGATTTTTTAAAAACTCAATTGCAGCAGGCCGTATTCTGTCTTAATAACCTTAGAACTGTCTGCATTAAGTCAGAATACGGCCTGCTGCAATTGAGTTTTTAAAAAATCACATTGTATATTGATATGATATTAAAAATCGTAAATCGTTTTGATTTATTTTTTTAGATTAAGTTATATTTTAATTATTAAATGTCAATTGAATATCATACAATTATATACCTTATGTACCTCGGTTAGCTCAGTTGGTTGTTGGTTGGTCGTTAGGAGGTTTTTTTAATCTGATCAATGAATATAAATGCTTTTCTGTCATTTAACAACAGTTAAAACAACGTAATTTATATACAGATTTTTTTTATTAATAATATCCCCATCAACGCCACCTTAACCACAGGGCTAAATGGGCTATAGCCCCGGGGCGCCAGCCTTTTGGGGCGGCAATTTTGCAATACGTCGGCAGAAGTTGAATTTGATGCCAATACCGAATTCCGCATAAATACATATGTATTATGTTATTATTGATAAACTTCTATCAGAAATAGAAAAAAGAAAGTGTGCGTATGATGACATTTACTCAAAATTTGGCTTTCTGGTCAATTTGAAAAATTTGGATGAAGACACAATTAGAAAGAATGCTGCAGTTATGTAAAACATATGTTGACGATCTAGAAAATAATTTTATCGAAGAATGTCTTCATTTTAAACACGTTTATTTATGTGAAGATAAAGAAAATATACCTACTGCGGAACTTAGTTTGAGGACAATAATTGATTCAAAAATTGAGTCTACATTTCCTAATGTGGCCACAGCAATGCACATTTTTTTAAGTAGGTATTGCCGCCACAAATTGCAGCGGCGAAAGATCTTTTTCAGCACTTAAAACAATAAACATTGTTTTTTGTTTATATAGTTTGTTTCTGTTTATATAGTTTATTAGAATTTTGTATGAGTTATATATTTTTATTTGTTTATTGGTAATATATTCACTTTTTCTAGTTCTTAAACTTTTGTAAAGCTGCCCCCCCCCCGTGTGTTTTCTTATGAAGAGAGGCGCATTATTGTTAGTAGCCCGCGGGCGCCAAATATCTTAAGACGGCCCTGATCCCCATAAACCCTGTTTATTTACTATGAACCTTAATTAGTTACAATTTTAACTTAGCTCACGTAACACAAATATCCAGATAAATTCCAAGTCACAGTTCCAAATTCCAAATTATCGTTTACAAATTTTCAATTCAAACTTCAGTGTCCAGAAAATATGGATCCCATATAGGTATTTATAATTATTCCAGTCATTCAAATTAACTTTGATTCTTGCCAGTATTCAAAAATGAACAGGATTTTCCCTTTTCTTTCACCAGTTTATTTATTTTGATATTTATTTATTTCCTATTTGGAAATAATACCACTTTACTTTTCTCAAAGAAAATTACATTTATTAACTTTCATTTTCTTTTCAAAGAAAAACACGCTCTCTCTTCTGATAAGACGATTTCCATCTTGTTTATTTACTTTCGTCGCTTGTCTTCGTCATCTTGGTTCTCCTTATAATTTTCCTTCAATGAAAGCATTCTTTGCTTCTCCGTGGCGATAATTATTACATACTAGGTATCCAGCTAACTTAC
Organism: Melanotus villosus; assembly: GCA_963082815.1. Classification (NCBI taxonomy): domain Eukaryota; kingdom Metazoa; phylum Arthropoda; class Insecta; order Coleoptera; family Elateridae; genus Melanotus; species Melanotus villosus. Next base: position 21,404,910 of record OY720427.1, read on the forward strand.
TTTATATTTACAATAACATTCTTAACAATTAATTTATTTTATCCTATCTAGATTCTTGTTTTATTACATTTTTTAATGAACTTATTAAATCTGCATAAAATTAACTTGTAATTAATTATAAATTAAAATTCATTAACAAATATATTCAACTCATAATCTACAATACCCACAAATATCATCTCAATATATAACGTACTTTCGGATCTTCTTCCAGTTTGATGTTTCTTCAAATTCTTTGTTTTCTCAGCTTCGCCGTTACTAACCCATTCTTGGTATCTGCGATGTTATTTGTCATCTCAACTTTGTCAAAATTTTGTCTTTGAAAATCAAAATTATGATACAAAAAAGGTTCTGTAGGTTTAATTAACAGCACTAACTACAAAGGAAAAAGTTTTCAATTGCAAAACGTTTACCGAATAATTCTCATCTTCAAAGCATCTCCAGTAAAACTCATGAAAATACTACAGTATAGTTTAACAAAAATCCAAAGTACGTAGAGAAGAGACAAACAATTTTGTAGCAAGCAATTGTAAAAGAATAGCTTTAGCTGTGTAATTACACATTTGAGGTAGCATGAAATTCGTTTGCGTCACGTTACGACTTTCTCGTTTAATTAAAAAAATAGTTTAGCCGGTACTCATAAAAATTTAATCCAGAAAAAGCGAAGCTGTTCAAATACATCGCTCGAGTTTAAACTTGTATAAAAGTAAACCGTGCTAATCTACTCAGGAAAAATAAACCAAATAAAAACGTTTTCGGAAACATTTTATAAATTGTTACTATTACCGTTAAGTTTAACTTTAGAAATATACAGTGGAACTAATTCCATTTAAAACAAAAATAATGTAGCCTCTGCTTCTATCTAACTTTCAAGTTTCTCTAAACGTATTGCCCCGAAGGCTTAATTTGTAATTCACTATTTCGCCATTACTGAAATAACATTTTGTTAAAACCCACTCCTTTGTTGCAAACATAAATAATGAATGTGCCCCTTGTCAAAATATTCAGTGAATACTAAATGTTTGTCCTAAATAACGATAATTTGTACTAAATAATGATAATGACGGTGTATCGTGCATGTATACAATTAAGCGACAACGGAAAAACTTATGAAAAGGTGGAGTTTTTTACGTTTCATAAAGTATTACTATATCTATAGAAATTAGTTTTTCATTTTTCAACGATATTAGTTTACCGCCTGGGCAGTTGCAGCCCTTACAAACTGAAATGATAGATATATTTCTATTTTTAGATTCATTTGGTAGGGGTTAAATTTCAGTTCTCATTTGCCCTTTTTCAAAAGATAAGGTCAGATCTTTTTTTTTAAATAAGTATCTGTCCCTCTTTGTCTTTCCCTTCATGCCTTTATGGCGTCGGGTAATTAGCCTTTGTTGTTTTCCCGTGTCTTTCACCTTATTTCTTCCTTAATGTTTTTTTTAGTGTTTTCGGATTAAAAATAGTAATAATCCAAATATATGCACCTATACAAGGAACAAAAGAGAGAGATATAGATAAATTTCATACAGACTTACAAGAAGCACTAGATAAACACAAAGAAAGTATAGACTATTTATAATAATAAATAGAGACTGGAACTCAAGAATACGGAGTGGAGTGATAAAGAAACGGAGCAAGGAAGTGTGGGGAAATATGGAGAAAAAGGAAGAAACTATAATGGATTAATAATGATAAACTTTTGTATCGAAAATGATCTAATAGTGGATGACTCAATGTTCGAACAATGCATATACAGGGTTATTATAAATGATTGTAGTCGAAGTAGGCCCAAAATCTAAATGTAAAAATTCTTGTTTCTGCTCCACAAAAATAATGATTCAAATTATATTGGATATGCACTGTTCTACACACAAGTGTTAAATTGGTTGCATAACGAGTCAATATTTATGTAAAAAAAGTTAAAATCATTTTTAAGTGAAATAAAAATTTTCTTACCATAATTTTCACTTAAAGAATGATCGATACAAAACCGAGACATATCTACACTAGACTCTGATTAATGAACTCATCGTTAATGCATAGTTAATAATGTATTCATATTAGATATTACTAAAAAAAAACACACACACACAAAGATAATCCAAAACTTATTTAATAATGATTATTTATGTTTATTTACAGTAGATGTAGAAAGTGCTCTCCATTTTAAGTATTATCAAATCTGTCCACAACTCTCCGAATATGAGCCATTAAGATTCATCTTCAATATCTATGCCTGGAAACGCAACGAGATATGCATTTTTGCATACTTGAACAGAATGTATCCATTACCCGTCTTCATTTAATAACTACACCGTTTCGATAGTAAGATTTAATAATAAAGGTGTTCTGTTCTAAAGAGTACACCATTATGCAAATTTAAACCTAAAATATTGCTTTGTGTTTATTAAAATTTCTATGACTGCCTTTAATTACACTTACGTATTAACACTCTGGAATCAGCAGTAGTCTTAATAAAGACTGATTTTATTCACGTAGACTTTTAAGGAAGGGCGAAATCAACAGGCAAACTAACGCAAAATGCAATTATTTAAAAACACAGTAAATTACATACGAGTGACAATTGGCAGTTCACTTGGAAAATAAAAAACACTACAAAAAGCCCTGCACTATAATTATGTTTGTATAAAGCGGCAAAATTTCATTACCACGGGCTCCGCCTACTTCGACTACTATCATTTATAATAACCCTGTACATACGAAGACATAGAAAGATGTGGCCGTATTATTAGAAATTGAACTAAAATTAGAAGAAACTTTAGATAGCACGTTTTGTGAGACGTTTATGTAGGTTTTAACATTAAAAATAGCATTAACATTTTGTGGCAGACTTTAGAGCTGGAATTCTTCTTGGCATGCTGTTAATGACATTGACAGCACGCTGAAGTAATCTCTTATCATATACTTTTTGGTCAAATCTTCCATATTTTTTTTAAGAATTGATCACTATTTTCATATACATATCCGGGCTATTTTCGGACAATTCAAGTAGATCAATTTGTTTCTGTCTTAAATATTCAATGGTGACATGGTGCACCATCTTTCATGGACACTCCATCTTTTATAACCCATTATTTCGTTTTCGGTATAACCACCAATTAGAATTTATTATAACATCGACATTGTAAATAGCACTAAGCCCTTTTGCAGAAATGGTGGCCCAGACCATCATTTTTGTAGGAAACTTTACATTTTATTTGTCCAAAAGTTTTAATTACAGTTTCTAATAATGTGGCCACATCTGTAGACCATAAATTAGTAGCAAGAACAACATTAATATAACCAACAACTGAACCAAGAAAAGAACAAAAAATGTTTACAGTAGAAGCACCAAAAGACGAAGAAAAAAGAAAAGCATACCAACAAGATAACAGAGAAACTAACAAAATGGGAACAAGAAAACCAAGAAAACCAAACAGATAACAATAAATCAAAAATGGAAAAAATTAAAAAGTAATTTTTCTGTCAGAAGTAATAACAAATATTTGCGGAGAAAAAAGATGGTGGAACGAAGAAGTCAAACAAAAAATAAATCGGAAGGAAATAGCATGCAAAAATTACTTACAGGCAAGAACAGGAGAAAACAAGGCAGTTTACATCACAAAAAGAAACGAAGCAAAAGCGACATTACAAAAAGCAAAACAGAAAAGTTGTGAAGAATTTGGAGAAGAAATGCTCGTACATCAATTAAAGGAGACAGATAATAGAGGATTATGTAAAGTAGTCAAATCCGTAAGGAAAGAAAGAATCAAGAACATCAGAAGTATTAAAGACAAAAACGGAACGTTACACTCGGATACTTTCTTTCTTTCTTTCTCTTTTATCCTCTTATACCTTTACAGAGTCGAGGGGCCCGGACACATCGAGCCGCAGAGTGGTCACCCATTCTTGTTCAGACCCAACAGGCCTCTGCTTAACGTTCTATATGTCAGTATTACGTGCACTCCCACTCTGCCGTACTTCCGGTCACTCGGATGCTAAAAATCATGAAAAACTGTTACGAAGAAAAATTCTTGGTAAGGTCAAATATAGAAAGAGAAGAAAAGCGAACAGTGACACGAGAAGAAAAAATACAAAATGAAGAATCAGAAATACATATAGTTAGATGAAGTCAAGAATGCAGTAAAGGAACTGAAAACAGGAAAAGCCGCAGGGTCAGACGGAATTACGCAGTGGAGTGCATCAAAGAGATGTGCAACATGTCATGGAAGGAAACAACGATCTGAAAAGACTGGCAAACAAATGCAATAATTCCTATCCACAAGAAAGAACCACATACAGACTGATAACTATAGGGCCATATGACTGGCACCAGTAGCCATCAAGATATACAGCAAAATTCTAGAAACGAGATTAACATCAAATATAGGATAAACCAGAAGATCAGAGAAACTCGGAATAATACCTACTCTGATCGATTTAAAAGTAGGTAGCTTTCAATAACATAAATAGGTCAAAATAATGGATTACTTTCGAACAATTAAAAAAACATAACATCAAACCTAATAAAAGCTACCAAAAGCCTATACATACTATACGAGTATCTAAAAGTAAAAGGAGTACAAATAAATTGAACAAAGTCAGAACAATTCGAAATTAATAGAGGGGTAAAACAAGGGGATTCACTGTATCCAGTTTTGTTTATCATCTACATGCACAGAATATTTAAAAACTGTAAAAGTAAAACGCCAAAACCACAATAAGACTGATACAAGTAGAGTCACTACTATATGCTGATGCTATAACATTAATAGCAGATAAAACAGACAAGATGCAAAAGTACACATGGACCGATGAAATAATTAAAATGGGAATGGCAATAAACACAGAGAAAACTAAAATAATGGAAATAAAGAGGTGAAAAAAAGAGAAGAACTTTGAATATACCGGGTGTCAACGAAACCTGGGGCACCTCCATAATTTTTTTTATTTTTTAAGATATCTAAATGAAATTTGGTATATGTAATATACTCTTTAAATTGCGTTTGCTGACATAGGAAACAAGTTTCTGTCACTTTCGTTTTCGCCGGAATTAACATCAACTTTGATATTTTAAATGGAACACCCTATATATTTATACATTTTTGGAATCTCCATTCAATTTTACGTATGGTAGTATCAAGTTTGAAACATTTTGATGACAAAATAAATACTTGCAGAAGAGTTTATTTATTAATCTAAGATGCCGTGACCTTCGTAAAATGGAAGTCAGGGTGCTACGACACTCAAAACAAATTATTTTAGCACTTCAACTGGAACAAGTCTGTCTTTTTTTTGGGCATTTCATTTGTTTCACTTGTTTTGAAACCCAGTATCTAGATTTAAATGTCCAAAATATGTTTTTTTTTGAACGGAGAGTGCTATTCCGAATTAAATTTTCATATTAATCCCGTGTTATTGGTATCAATAAAATCCTTGAAAAACGCTTGTTTTTAATATCCTAGTGTCCCACCCTAGTGCCATTTGAAAAAATAGAGTTATTCTCGAAAAAGCATTTTTGCCAACTTTAGGCCATTCTAATACAGCAACTAAAATAGTTAAAGTTCTAAAACAATTTGTCTCGAGTGTTGGGGCACCTTGACTTTCATTTGGCGTTAGTCATGGCACTCTAGATTAGTTTCTGCAAAAATTTACTTTGTCATCAAAATGTTTCGAACTTGATACTACCATACGTAAAATTAAATGGAGATTCCAAAAATGTATAAATATACAGGGTGTTCCATTTAAAATAACAAAGTTGTAGTCAATTCCGGCGAAACCGGAAGTGACAGAAACTTGTTTCCTATGTCAACAAATGCCATTTAAAGAGTATATTAAACATACCAAATTTCATTTAGATATCTTTAAAAATAAAAAAATTATGAGGGTGCCCCAGGTTTCGTTGACACCCGGTATAAAAGAAAAATACTAGAAGGTGACCACATATAACTACCTAGGAACAATTATCACATTATCAGTAATGATGGTAGAATAGACATAGAAATGGCAAGTAAACTGAGAAAAACTAACAAGATACTTACATACAAACAGGACGCTACTAAACAAAAAGGAAAATTGTTTGTTCTTTCGTTACCTTTTTCCATTGCCAAAGTCGTCTTTAGTTGTTCCCCAATGCTATTGTTTCTGTTCTGTATTCTTCTTCTCGTCGCTGTTCTTTGTACCTGGATTCTTTATCGCAACCAGTAAAGATTGTTCCTTGTGTACTTGTGTTAATTTTATTTCAGAAGTTGATGGTATTTCCTTCTTGTTTGGATTTCTTTGATTTTCTCCTATTTCATCTGATCCCAGTTTGTTTCTTCCCCTTCTCTTACCTATTTTGTTTTGTCTTTTTCTTGTCTATCTCCTACTTGGGTATCTTCTCCTGTTTCCGAAGCACCATTGCCTTCTATAATGGACTCATATTCTTCCTCTTTATATTCTTCTTCATCTGTTCCTTCACAGTATGCGGTTTATTATTAGTTTGTCATATTTTAGGTATGCTTCTTTTCCCTTCTTCTTTGCTTCCATTAGCTTTGACTTTAGTTTCTTCATTTCTTCTATTACGTATTTATGGTAATCTTCTTATCATGGGCGCCGTTAACCCAAAATCCAAGGGGGGCAAACAAGGAATATTTGAAAAAATTTCAAAATAGGTACATACTCGTATATTTCTTACTTGTAGGTAATAACAAAACAAACTTTTCATGTTTATAACTTTTTATTAAATTGAATTTTTAGATTAAGAACACAAAAAACGAAGATTTCTACGTTTTGTGCCAAAAACTGCTATAACCTCTTCTATTAATTGTTCTTTATTCTCTTCCACCTTCTTTCTATGAACACTGAATAGCCATAATTCGGACAGCCGATTTTCCTCCATTGTAGACCTAAGCCAATTCTTCACTCTCCTTAGAGTAGAGAAAGAACGCTCTATATTGAACTTGTTATTGGTGGCATTTTCAAAAAAATTTGGAAAGCAATTTTCATAGCGGGAAAAAAGTCACATTCTTCTGAAATTAGTTTTGCTAAATCCATACTTTCCTTCCAAATGTGCACCCACGTTAAATATTCCGCTTCCCAATTTTCGATGCCATACTTCTATGCGACTTTCTTCACGAAATCTGGATCGACAGCATGATTCTTGATGTTAACCGGGTGTAAACGAGCTATGGAAAACGCAACACTAGTATCAGAGAGTCCAAGTAAGGGTTGAAAATGGTTATTCTAAAATATTCTTCTGCCGTCTTTGCTACAACGTTTTCTCTATGAGTTTGTCGACCTGTTATCCTTGAAACTTTAGTTTTGGAATTTCAGAAATTTTTTCAAATTGTGAATTTAAGTCTTAAATGATTACCTGCAGGAAAAGTAACATGAGAAATAAGACTATTAAACACAGCAAAAATTATTATCAAGAATAAAATTTTCTGAGAAATCAATAATAAAAAAGTTTTTCCTCTTGTATCAGCTATCCGTAGACACATTGTATAGATGTTGGTTCCATTTAGATATTTTCTGTTTGTAAATATTTGAGCATAGGAACAAAGTAAAGGCAATGGTGAAACAAGCCAAACAAGCTTCGTGGGAAGAATTTGGTAATAAGATCGAGAGAGATTATGTAGGGAATCAGAAACTATTTTACAGAGTATTAAAAACATTAAGACAAGGCAAGGCACCAAAAGCCATACACATAAAAAACAGATACGGTAAGGTACTACAAGACAAGGAGGAAGTGGGAAAAAGGTGGAAGGAATATTTTGAGGACCTACTAGCGCCTGGAAAAGTAATGGATATTAATAGTACTGAAGAAGAAATAATAAATACAAAAGATATGGAAGACCAGGACATCTCAATAGATGAAGTAAAAGAAGCGGTGAAGAAGCTAAAGAGAGGTAAAGCAGCAGGCCACGACGGCATAACAACAGATATGGTGAATAATGCAGGAGCAATGACCGTAGAAGTACTAACTAAGTTGATGAATAAAGTATGGAGAGAGGAACACATCCCGAAGGAATGGGAAGTAGGAATAATATTGCCAATTTACAAAAAGGGGGACAGAAGGGAATGTGCTAATTATAGAGGCATCACACTTTTATGCATAATAGCAAAGATATACGAGAGTATACTGAGAAGAAGGCTAGAAGGGATAGTTGAAAAACAGCTAGAAGAAGCCCAGTGCGGTTTCAGAAGAGGAAGAGGGGTACAAGACCAGGTCTTCACCTTAAAGCAGGTAATGGAGAAATATACCAACAGTAAAGTGTATGTGGGATTTATAGATATAGTTAAAGCATTTGACAGTGTACCCAGACATCTAGTGTGGAACAGCTTAAAAAAAGAGAGGTAAATGACAAATTGATAAATTGTATCAAAAGTCTGTACCAAAATACAAGGAACTACGTGCGAACGAGGAACATAAGATCGAGCGAATTCGAAACATCAGAAGGCTTAAGGCAAGGTGGAGTGCTCAGCCCAATATTATTTAATGTAATAATGGATGACGTGCTGAAGGAAGTTAAACTGAAAACAAAGAAATTAAAAGTGGGATACAGAAATCTAGAATCGGTCGAAATATCAGAAAGTGTATTCGCAGACGACATAGCGATCTATGCCAAGAACGAACAGGATCTGCAGCACAATATAGAAATCTGGGAGAAAGCATTGAGAGATAGAAACCTGAAAATAAATACAACAAAGACCAAAGTGATGGTAATTGGGAAAAATGTGGAAAATATAAAAATTAAACTGGAGGAGAAAGAATTAGAGCAGGTCGACGCATTCAAGTATCTAGGAGTGAAGATTCATAAGAATGGGAGAATGGAGGCTGAACTAAACGACCGATTAGAAGGGACAATGAAATTATACTATACCCTAAACAACACGTTCATAAGGAAAAGAGAAGTAGCGAGGAAAACGAAGATGACAGTATTCAAGACCATTTTTAAACCCATACTCCTGTACGGCAGCGAAAGTTGAATGAAATTATACTATACCCTAAACAACACGTTCATAAGGAAAAGAGAAGTAGCGAGGAAAACGAAGATGACAGTATTCAAGACCATTTTTAAACCCATACTCCTGTACGGCAGCGAAAGTTGAATGAAATTATACTATACCCTAAACAACACGTTCATAAGGAAAAGAGAAGTAGCGAGGAAAACGAAGATGACAGTATTCAAGACCATTTTTAAACCCATACTCCTGTACGGCAGCGAAAGTTGAATGAAATTATACTATACCCTAAACAACACGTTCATAAGGAAAAGAGAAGTAGCGAGGAAAACGAAGATGACAGTATTCAAGACCATTTTTAAACCCATACTCCTGTACGGCAGCGAAAGTTGGACAGTAACAAAAAGAATGGAAAGTAAACTTCAATCAATTGAAATGAAATACCTAAGAGGAGTAATGGGAATAACCAAAAGGGATAGAGTGAGAAACGACAGAATAAGAGAGGAACTGAAGGTGGAGCCAGTAAGCGATAGCATTAGAAGACAAAAATTGAAATGGTTCGGGCATATAGCAAGAATGGGGGAAGAAAGAATAACTAAAAGAATATGGGAAGCTAGAACTAGACAAAGGAGGGTAAGGGGAAGACCAAAACAAACGTGGGACAATCAGCTATCGGAGATACTAGGAGACATGGGATTGACCTGGAGTGAAGGAAAAAGGTTAGCGAGAAACAGGAAGGAATGGACAAAAAGAGTGCATGAGGAGGAATTAAGAGACTAAATAACATAACTAAGTGAGGAAAAACTGTAATTAGAGTTAAATAAGTGATAGTGGTAGTACATAAGAGCTGTAAAATGAAATGTAATGTAACAACACCTTGACACCTAACGGTACACAAGGTTATATGATAATATATATATGTATATATAAATATTTGTAACTTTCTTCTGTAGGTTGTTAATTTCATTAGTATTGGCCCCTCATTTCTTTTCTTTTTCGATCAATTTTCTTTGTGAAGTCTATCTTCTTCTTTTATATCTATTTTTATTACTGTTCTTATAGTTTTTACTATTTTCTTTCCTACATACTTCCCAATAATTGCTTCCTTCTTAAGTTGTAATCCTGAAGAAGACTAAGTTCTTTCTCCTCGTGTTTCTTTTTATTTGGTTATTTTCTTTTCATTCATTTCGGTTTTTGTTTTTATATCTTTCATTGGCTTCATTTTTTGATCATTACCCACTGGCGTGCACGTCCATGGAAGCGATGGAAGCACCGTTTCCCTTGCCTGCATTCGTAACATGCGGCAAAACAATATAATTTATTCATTTTATTTATATTATCATTTATTTTACTTGTTTTTCCCTTGAATATCTTTCGTATTATATCTGCGTCTGTTCCCATGTTTCTGGTTTATCTATTTTCTAATTTTGTTTTATTTTGAGTTACATATTTTTATTAAGTCTGGCAACGTTATTCGCTTCTTTTCCACTTTCTTAAAAATGATACATTGGACTATGTCTTTAATTTTATCTCCGTTGAGTTGTTCTGTCTTAATTTCCCTATGTTCACTCCTTTGGTATTTTTAAACTTTTATCTGTAGATTTTTGTTCATTTTACGAATTTAGGACCACTTTCAGTCACCGTTTTACACAGTTGACAACCTCTCGAATCGGTAAAACGAGGAACTACTTTATCAATTATGAAAACGTTTCAAATCTTGAGCACAGTTATTCCGCCTTTAACATCAAATATAAATAAACCCTGAAACATTCTCGCTGTAAATTGCCTCTGAGGTAAAGACGAAATATGCATTTAACTCGTATATTGTTACTGCTTATTTATTTGTATTCCGTTTTCACTCTTTTAAGATATTCGATGGAAATGTTTAGAAAAACGATTGACTTTACCACTTAAAAATTATTTGTATATTCAACAAAACCACGACAAAAATAGTGTATGGATTAGAAGTTCTCCCGTAGAAGTTCTAATTATGCTTTTGAAACTTATAACACGCTTGGGAAATATGTAGTCACTGTTTAGAATTTTCAGTCCTGTGAGATTTTCATAAGGTAGAAAATGTATTTTAAATGTTCCCGAGTAATTAGACATCTTTTTCCAATTTGGCCATTTTGTCGCGCATGTTTTGCCTCGAGGTTTTTTTCATTTTCCACGTACCACCCTATACGATTGGAAATAATGGAAAAATTTAAAATGTACGTCATTTCATGGGTACACCGTACCTTAATTTCTTGTTTACAACTGGATTTAATTCCGAATAGGCGAACTCCAATACATGCCCTCTAATAAGAATTTAATAGGTTTCATTTAGAATGTAACACAGATACCCAATGAAGGTTTAATTAAAACTGGAAATTTCTTACGCCCTACAAATCAAAGTAATTTAAATATGTTTTCTAACTCAACCCTTTCAAATTCGCACGTGCATAAGAATGGTTTCAAGGTCAGCACATACTTTAGATAAGCTGATAAAATGCTTTCTGGTTTGTTATTACAATTTACATTTTTTGAGAAGGGTCCAAGTAGCGTTGAAAATTTTATTACCGATGTAGAAAAACACTCAGGATTTTATGTTTTCAATGATGCAGTCTTAATTATTAACACCCTAAACCTAATGTTTCCAAAACGTTGAAAATTTTTAATACTAAAATCAGCATCAATTAATTTTCTTTCCCTTTCTTTTGGTCTCTCTTAGTCTTACTTTCTCTTCTTCTTCTTCGTCTTCTTTTTCTGTTGCTTTTTCACCGAATTTACCATCTTTTTCTAGATCTTCCAGAGCAGTTTTTAATGGCTTCATGTCTGAAGGATTCGATCTTGCCTCTTTGGTTGTATCGAATACTGCATCCTATCTAGTTGCCTAACCCGAGCTGAATTTTGATTTTAGGTCTACTTATTATTAAAAGGATTTGCTAAAATTTAACGTAATATTTTATTTCAGAATGTTGGCTTTAACTTAAATAATAATTTTCGCGTAGCAAAAAGGAAAATTACTAATTGTCTTGAACAAAGCTTCGCGACTTTAACATTATTACAACTAGGTTGTCTAACTATACTAAAATTGTGGTTAGAAATTAGACCTGTATATATTGTTTTAGATTGTGAAAAGGCTTCACTTTGATGTACAATCCATTTATAGCTGGTTGCGAGTCGCTTTTATTACATCAAGTTAAAGCTACATACAAACATAAAGCATGATAAGGCAAAAGCCGAAAAGACCGACATAATACCGCAGTAAAATTCCTACGCTTTAATGGACAGTTTAGGGGTGATTAAAACAGAACACGTTTCCATATCTATATCCTTTAATTAAAGTAATATTCATAGTTTATCAAGCTTAACGAAATCTCCAAAATTACGACTATTTTATTTTAAATTGCCGGAATATACTGAACATTTTTGCTTTAGTTTAACATAAAAAAGCAAAGTCATCAATTGAGTAAAAAACAGAAACCTTCTATCAAATTAAACCCCGCCTGCATTTAATTTTTTATTCTCATAAATTAATTATAAAAAGACAAGCAGTTCCACTCAATCAGTAAAATTATTCCAGCAAGATCAAGATCATTAATTAAAGGTAAAGGTTGTCAACAAATTTTGCTGCGCTTCTGAGCACAGGATATCGATATCTTTTACCCGCTTCATTGAACAATAAGACTTCAAAAAGGGCCGTTTGAAATCCATTACCTTTACTTACTTTCGTTTTGAAATGTAAACAGACTGAAGCTTTTAAGTTTATTTTTGGTCCATTTCACTGTCGGAGAAAGGTATTATATTAGAAATCGTTTCGTTAATCCCGTAATCTGTACCCACCCACCCTATAAATTAGGTTATATCAATTACTAATATTGTAGAGGCGTCTCGTGAGTGATTTTATTTGAGTGTGGGACGTATAAATGTCTATCAAGTTTTATAAAAATTCACAAAATTCTGAATTAGACATGCCTTAAACTTCAGGAAAGGGGGTCAGTAGTACGAAATTGCATTTGTAGATAGATCGAAAATGTTATTATATACATACCCCATTGGATATCGGAATAATTGGCTCAAATTTAGATTAACAATTACGTCAATTACCTACAATTGTATGGACTTGAACTGAATTTTGGTCCCCAAACAATCAAAAAGAAGAACTTCAATTTTATCATATTTAGTAATGAATTCTGGAGGTTTTTGTAAATATCTTTTATTAATTTCAAAATTATCATAAACAATCCATCGTTGTCATTTACAGCTGAAGTAGCGCCAATCCTTCCCAACTGCGGTAAGTTTATGAAAACATTCGTGCAACCATTTTACTGGGTCCGAATTAGTACAGCTTTTGTGACCAGGTTTTGAGTATACGAGGTAATTTCCGATGAATTACCCTTGTCGAGGGGTGCTACAATGTCATGTTTTTATAGGTCGTATTTTATAGTCGCACATCGTTCACGTACGCAGCTTTATATAGTTATAAATTTTACAGGGGTGTAAAACTATTAACAAAATTATTCCGAAGGCTATGTTAGAATTTTCCATTCTCATTATGTGGATATCTGTAATAAATTGATATTCCCATATTTAATAGATAATAGTTGAAAAGGCACCCAATCTACCGCTTTACATAGTACGTTGTCTTGCTGTTCAGGATACAGATTCAGTGATTTTAATATCTTGAAGCGGAGATGACAGGATTCAATTCAGAATTAATAATAAAAGGCTTATTAACATACGAAGAGCCTAAAGCGTTACCCACATATCATTTATGACAGAGCTGTCAATGTAGACTAACTTGAATAGACTTGTCTTTAACTGACAGTTCGAAATGAGCCTCGGCATTGAACTTGTTCCGAAGGAGTTCATTCAGGTTAAATTATCCACCACCACTGTTGCATCAACAGCATTTGAGATATATGAAATAGGTTTCTTTCGGTTAAAACGTAACCCACCTACTAATTATAAATTCAATTATGTTGTGCAGCTGTTTCTGTTATGTGAAAACCTTTGAATTCATTTAGGAAATAAACTAGAAGAATTTGGTACACTGATAGAATTACGAAATTACTTTAACAAAACATACTACAATAAATTTCAATTAGAAATCCAAGCATGCAGTGTCTCAAGACGGCCAGGTCAGCTTCCAGTAATTCAGGAATACGCAACTCTTTCGATATTCCGAATTATTCTTTCACCCCGTAGAAATTTCTTTACTGCCTTCAATTACTCCATATAAAGAAAAATCGTTTCCAAATCGGATAAAAGTATTTGGAGTGTGGTTTAAACAAAATTAAAGATTTTTCTAGATTGTTTCCAATCGCCAACCTACTTGAAACAAATTCCTAAGTTTACCAACATATATCAACCAGAATAGCCAATCATATTTCTGACCTTTAACAAGCAATTGCTTAAACAAACGCAGAATCGACTTTGCTGAAAGTTAGAGGAACTCTTGATGTGTAAAAGGATCATTTACTGCTACTCCTTGTTTTCGAAAATCCTTAAACTCTATATAGCTATGGAGTTCGTGCATACTGTTTAAAATTTTAATTAATTAACGCCTTTTTGTTATCAGTTCAACGCAACTTTTATAATTGTGTACAAAGCTGAGTTGCTGCATCAGATTTCCTTTGTTCTTTTTCGATCAGAACGTTCAGAACGACTTTGGTGGTTTTCTTGTCTGAAACATCTTAGGTATTCCGTTCAAGGATAACCAACCTTGGCACTCATTTCGGTGGCCCTATAAAGCACAAAGCCCTATTAATTGGAACACAATCTGGACCAAACTGTAACCTACTTATATACTCCTACGTTATTTATATACTCGAGAAACTTAACAAAGTTTTGACATTAGGTCATTATCTTCCTGTTGCTTTTTATTTTAAGATACTCATATTTCGTGTTTTACCTTGAATCTATAACCGTACTTATTTATTTAATCAGCGATTATCGTCTTCGTTAGATATTTTCTCGATAACGTCCATTAAAACAAGAAACGAGGATACATTAATAAATAGGAAGGATGTGCTTTATAGCGCATACCTAATATTGATTCAGCTGATAGGTATCTATCTACCGAATTAATTATCCCTTACAACGTGTCTTTCAGATGAACGAGGGTTACTTTAACGAAAATACCTAGAAACAATGAGATGACGTCAAACGGTAAAATAATTTCATTTTCCCCGGTCTTCCCATATTACACTTGAGTTCAATAATTGTTTGCTTTCTGTAAAATGTTTATATTTCTAACTAGGTTGTCGGTTTAACAAAATTTCTAATTAAAACGAAAAGTTGGCTTTTATATTCGTTAGAATTTATTACGAAAATGTTCGGAGGTACAACGCGCTTTATACTAAAAGTCTTTTAAATAAATTCTCAAATAATTTTTCTTTTTTTAAGATGAATAGCCTCCACTTTTAGTATTGCTTGCCAACTCGTACAGCGAAAGTTCTTGTAATTTAATGATGCGGTGGTTGTAAATCAACCGAAGAAATTATTAATTATCACAGATTTATGTTTAATACTCCAGCGTGAGAATTACTGAGTAAAAGTAATTCACTATTTATTAATTATTATTATATAGTTTGAGAATAATTTTATTTCAGAATCTTTTTCAGAATGCGTTGTTAAAATAAGGTTTCAAAAAATTCTTTAAATTTTTTTCCCTAATAATTGTATATTATTATAGATATTACCTTGTACTTGCCTTAATATTTCGATTCTACAACGAGTTACAACCAAAGAGTAATGTATTGGTTATAATTTATAATAATATTTAACACATGGTAATCTTCTCCCCACGAAATCTCAATAATCCACAGAGGCATGTTTGTTTGAGCTGAAATCATATTTGAGATTCCGTACGTCAGGTAATCAAATTCCTTACCTCCATTTATTGCTCAGATGTTTCCTCCTACGAACGCATTAACATACCGATCTAAATTTTCATTAACAAAATTTAGTTATCCTCTGTGTTTACCATGCCACCTCATTTAAGTGTAAGAATTTTCCTTTAGTTTCGGTACTGGGAATAGGAAAACGCACTCGAAGAAGTGAAAATTTAAAATATTTCAGTTTCGGTAACATAACCCATCACGGTTTGGAAACCCAAGTCTCACAGGCAGTATAAATACATTTACAATGTGAATTTGTCCGTACCAGCAAGAAAATGAATATCAAAACACAAAGGTGCCCAGAAGAAGAAACTTATGAAGAAATAAGTTGAGAGAAGTTGTATATATAGTTTTCAACTTTTATTTTAAAGTAACCCTTCACTGATCTTTTAACCAAGATTCACATATGTTTGTACCGAATGAATCACATGTTTGGCACATTCAGTGTTAGTTTAGTTAGTAACGCACCTCAAAACTTAGCACCATTTTTGTAAGTTGACACATTTAACCCTGTTAATTATCCAACGCTTTCCTAGTTTGTAGATACTTCGTTTTTATTAGTCCAAGTCAGGTGTGAAAAGGTTCCTAGCTTCCCAACAATTATAAAATTCTAATTTTATGGCGATTTCAATTGTAAATTTCTAAAAAATTGAAAATTAGATAAACCACGTATCAAAAACGAAAAAAGAATATATTTGGTAAGCCAGTATTTTTTCCAACAAAAGCATGAGTTAACACTTTGACTGCGAATACAAAATTTAAAAATTTTACATAATTTCCTATAAATATAGAAAGTCGGTTATATGAATTACGCCTTTATATTATGGTACATATCTCGAGCAGCATATTCGCAGTTTAGTAAAAGATTTTAGGCGCCTCTAAATTACGATTAACTTTTGCTCAACGACAAATACAATATTAAATAAAAAATAAGCATGTCAAAGAAGATTAACCAACCCAATGTAAAGAATCGTCCAGTGCTTCCGGGATATGTAACGCAGTCGACGTGTTTTGTTAATTAAAGGGATGTAACTGAAACTTTGGCTCATTTTCAGCAATTAACCAAAACTAAGACTTATTCTAATGTATTTAAAAATACGTTTAAGCGATTGATTTTTGTTTTGTTTCATAGATGCAGCGCAAACCCGCATTGTTTGAGATGGTAAGTCTGATTAAATGGAAACAGTAACGTAAGTTATGATGTATTCAACTTTTATATATTACTCTTATGAATCGCTTTCTCTTTCTATTGATGTGAAAAAGCAGCAAAGTGGATGTTTAAAGCATATGGAGTTATTAAAGTTCTTTTTCTTCTTTCCAGTATTTTCGCTTAACTACTTCAGTATGTGTTTTATGACAATAATACATTTTCGAAATAAGTAAACTTTCGGTATAAAAAGCTGGTTTGAAATTAATTTTTTTTTAATCGTTTAGATGTTGTTGATGCGCCCGAGAAATAAGTTTCTGGAAAATTCTTATCAAAATTATGATGGAATTAATAGAAATAATTTCAAATTACTTGTTCTAAATAAAATATCAAAACTAGACAATAACATCAAATTTCACTAGAAAGATTGGCCCCAGTCTACTGGAACTCAATTTAGTTAACAAACCTCAGTCAAGTTAACGCAGAAACTTAGTTTTCAGAACTTAAGGGAACCTTGAATAAATTTTACATTTGAAGTTTCACTTAGTTAAGATTCCTTTGAAGTCGAACTACTGCTAATTTTCTATACCTCAAAGTAATCATAGGTGTCCTTTTGTAACAATGCAGAATTATTCAAAGGTGACTGTTAAGTTGCTAAAAGTGTGTTAATTGTCAATGTATGTTTCAGCATGTTTTGTTTTTATTTGTTAATGGTACGAAACATAATTATCGATAAAAGTCAATGTGAAAGTAGACCCAATTGATATCCGATTTTCTGATTTGTAATCGGAAAAAACACCTTTACAAGTTCTCGCTATTCATATCTAGCAGTACAGATAAATTTTACGGCATAAAATAAAGTAAAAACGTCACAGCTCTGTTGGAAATCCTTGCATGTTAACATAAATAGGATTAAGTACTCTCCAGCTCTTACACAATTTGCCCCACAATGAAGTTTTTGCAACTTTACCTAATAAACGACCCATCAAAAATAAAAACCAAACATTTAGACACTTTTTTTAAATCGCAATCGTTCACTTCATTGCCTTATTTTCCAACTCGAAAAGTCGAGCTTTTACTAAATTTGTAATCCTTTACAAACATAAACTAAATGGTGAAGTAAGTTCAAATTCCAACTCTCTCCCCGTAAATTTGTTCTATGAATCGAACGAAATTTTTCTGCATGATTCACTCCCCAAACTTCATTCCCTAACGATAACATTTAGGTAGCTAATTAAACCTGAGCGTTATTTCCTTCTCAAAACACCAGTAGGATTCCTCAGAGATCAGTTCGATGTAACGCTGTTAGACGTTGCTATTGAAGCATGGAATGGCATGTCACGTGATCTGTGTTGATTAACTATTTCATAACTACAGTAAAAGGCAGAGGAAAGTTTTTGCCGAAATTTTTCTTTCTGTTAATAGGGCTAACGTTCATTTAACAGAGTGGTCAAATACGAAAGATGAGCATTCAGTCTCAAAACGCGTGAAAGCTATCAAACGTTTGGCAGTTTTTTTTTTACAGAAAATAGTGATGGATTGAGATGGATTGTACTTCAGAATTGGAAATAACTACGCCAAATTGAATTTAACTTATACCTGATTTTTAAATAATAATGTCAAAATATCAACCGTAACGAAAAAGGTGGCATTCCTGTAAAATTTACTCCCAGCTTTTTCTAATATCTTCAGACTATTTTTGAGGGAAACTTCAATTCGGAATCATACAATCTATAATCTAGATCAAAATAAAATAATTTCAACTAAACTGCCACGTATTTAAACATGCATATGCGAAATTAATTTTAGAAAATTACGCTATATAAGGTAAGATATAGAAAAGCTCGAGTTCCCCCAGATATTGCAAGTCAAAGCAAAGTAGTGACGTCATCACGCTTCCTTCGTATGTAGGTACTTACTTTGATCTTGTGTTTAAAAACCCGATATACATAATAATGAATTAAATTAAATTGCACGTTAGTTTCCAATAAAAACAAGACGGTTAAGTTACGTTGGTATACTTATGACCTTTAATTCAGCACAACCCCGAAGAGGTTGTTATGGGAATATTAAATATTGAAATTCAGGCCAGATCCAAGCTGAAGGAAAAGGGATGTAATAATTCCGGAGTTTTATTACTAATTCGTTAGCACTATTAACAACCTGTATATAAACGTTTGTAATGCTTTTTGGATCGATTATTTTGTTGTAAGGGTTACAATTACTTGAAATATGACTTATAAATGGATTAAAACGTTCTCAGAATAATCAAGAAGAAAATTTCTAACAACGATAACATAAAGGTAACGAAATTTATGCAGGGAATTTGGTGAATATTTACTGTTTACGCCTCTTTTAAATTCTCTCCGAAATATAATACCAACATGTATATTTTATAAACCTTATTCAAAATCACTTCTGTAATTATTTTCTTTTACGTTTGGTCCTTAAATTTCTGTTGTTTTCTCATTCCGCTTATTCACGGAACGTACTTCGTCTAATTGATTTTTTTGAAACTTAAGACGCTTGTATTAATTCAAAGAACCAAAAAGTTTGATTTTTATTCGGGTAGAATTTTTCAGAATAAAGTAGAGCAAAATTATGTCTGGTAAAAACACCCGTGATTTTAATAATTCCTCCTTATCGAAGCAGTAACATATATATATCGTGCTAGTATTTTCCTTAAATTCCTTCGTAGGTGTCAACACTTCGTGTTCGATGATATAATAAAATTTTCATCGTTCTACCTTGCTTTGAAATCATTCGCGCGTTCCCTACGGATTAAACTACTTTATGACTCGAAGAAAATTGAGACGGAAATTTAGTCGACGGAATGTATAAAATGCTGACGTAAGTTACCCCTGTAAAGCTCTTGTTAATAAATTAGGTATGCAACCTACTAGTTAACTCTTCGTTAGTTAACCGTTTAGACACTTCGGAATTACGAAATTAATTCGTATTTGTTAACCTGCGGTTTTGTCAAATTTTTAACTATTTATAATAACTAATTTAAAATTAAAATTTTCATTGAAGACTAAATTAAACAAATTTAAAATATATCGCAGGTTCGCAGGTGTGAAGGTTAAATGCTGAAGTGTTTTCTCTAAAGATTATTATTTTTACTAAACTTCTGGTGTATTTCAGTTTAAAATCATATTTAAACAACTTCTAACTCTGGAGATTGTAAAAACTTTTTAAATCACAAAAGCAACGATGATTACATCTGCTTAAGATCTTTTATTTCTTTTTTATATAGAGCAGCTCATAGTAACAAGCATACACCTAACTTTTTTGATACATTTATTGAAGTTTACTGTTTCGCTATTTATATCTATTTTAAGCTTAGCCTTTGTTATGGGCGGCGAAAATTTTTGGATAAAATTAGTAGGTACGGCTAAGCTTTGATGTTGGTTAATAAACCCCCAAGTATAAACTTTCCACCCTCACTTGAAGAAAAAAGATCTCAATTTCACAGAATTTTACTACTCGGGTTAATTACATCAACTCCGCAACGAGACACTGAATTAACACCGTCAACACCCAACTCGTTGACAGTTTCAATAATATTGTTTGTTCCTGTTCTTGGGTTTCTATCTTTTACATATATTTAACGAACTTTCCAAGACAAAATGACAGTAATTAATAATAATAATAATAATAATAATAATAAATGTAATGAAAGTAGAAAGTAGCAATATAACAAAAAAGTGGAAGAAATCCCAAGGCGCGTCTAAAGGACTGCTCTTCCACTGGAACCTTATGATCATTATAATAATATTATTAATATTGTATATTAAATTGCAACAAATATATGTATGCCACTGCATTAAACTTAAAAAATTTAAGGATCTTTTATTGATGGAAAATATTCACAATCAAAAGAATATCTTTAAGGGAAACTCGTGCATGTTGAACTTAGTTACAAATCACTTTAACTGATTTTTTTCATAAATTGGAACCTAGAATTAAAAATTATAAAATCGATTTAATTAACTCCTGCTTGTGTATATATGTATAAAAATACCAAACCATTTTCAAAGTCAAAGGCAAGCAAAGTAAAAATGCGGAAAACTCGTGCATGTAACATCCTTAAAATAATTTTTCGGCATAGAATTATCTATTAACTTCGATATTTTGATTTTTCTGTAGAATACAAGATGTTTAATGTCAAAGTTCAATTCCTATCTGAAAGTTGTTTTTCCGGTAACTGCTTTCAAAATGAAAAGTTTGTCCAATGACAACGTTTTCTAAATCTCAATCAGTGGGATAAGAAATTTGGGAAAGTTTAACCTAAAGGTTCAAGAATATTTACTTAAAAATACCCAAAACGTTTTCCACTTTCTTCTATTTTAAGGTTAAATGTCAGAAATGATTTTTTAATAAAAAAATTAACTCAAATGCCAGATGGGCTAAAAATATAATGAATATTTATCAAAATGTCGAAATAGTCTGTAACATCTGAAGTCAATTACTTTCAGACGGTGTGATCACGTAGGTGAAGTAATCAAGACCCTGTAATCGGGTTTCCCTTTTTCCCTGCATCTTTCAAATTGCTCTTTAAATCTACTGAGCCGCATGCGATTTCAATAGTCTTTTAATTTTTTTAATACGTGGAAGGGCCTTTATAACGAAACCTTTGTCATTTTTGTACAAGATGTTAGGCATTTTTCGATTAAAAATAAAAACAATAAAGGAGCGACCTCGCTTTTTTATTATTTCTTGAAAGTTCAAGTCCAGTTGACAAAAAATCTGATATAGCTTTCAGCCAAACAATCGGCGCTTTTATTTTTTTCCCTCGATACAACTGTCAGAAGTTCCCGAATTCTCCCACAATTAATCACCGAAGAACTTCGAAAGACACCGATAATATAGAATTACCTTGAAATCAATCTGAAACACTATCAATCATTCAATCATCAGTAAATATTAAACGTAATAAGGCTTTGTAATGATTTTTATTAACAAAGATATCTGATTGAAGGTCAGTCTGGTCAGTGATGTGCAGTTTCAGTTTATTTCATTCACGGTCTCGTTCGCCATATTCAAAGTCACTCACTTCGTATAGCAATAATATTTTCTGTTGATTATAGAAACAACGGCAGAGAACCACATCGCTACCCTCCATCAGACTGACTGGCGCCATCGCCTTCAAAGAAGAGGTAATTTTAATATTTTCGAAGTTTTTCTAAATTATTAAATAAGAAACGCTGATTTTTAGATACAAAATCAACATACCAATCCTGATTTAAGCATTAAAAAAATCCTGTCGTAATCGAAAAGTTATCTCTTCTTTGAAAATGTTGTTTTTATTTTAGATTTTTGAAAACGAATTTTCAGTTCCGTAAATTTCAATACTGGCAGTAAGGATTCGTGTTCCACAAGTTTCAATCTCGAAACGAACATCTCTGTACAACGGGCGGTGTCTGATTTTGACATTGGCGACCTTCATTTTAGGTCAACTTACCGAAACTACATTAGTAATAGGGGGTTTGATTACAGTCGTGTAGACTCAACTATTCCAAACCGTAAACCTTATGATTTCCCAAAGGCGCGTTTGTACTTAAGAAGATGTTGAATCTCTCTATTTGCGTTTCTGAACGTCTTTACAGGTTAACTGACTTAGAACTGAATAGGCAGTCCCAATTTTCTCATGTCTTCCCCGATGAATCTAGAGTATTTTTATTCTCTAACAGATCCGATTGTTGACGAATTTGATTGTTGACTAACAAATTTGATGGTTAAAAAATTTGATGACATTACCCTTGAACAAAAAGAAGCGATGGTTTCAGTCGGAGAACTGAACTTTGACAGAATAAACATTTACTTGCTAGTATTAACAACACATTAGTTAAATTGGATATTTGAATGATTAAAGGCGTGTTTGGTATTTTCTTTACTGTATAAAATCCTGTTAATAAATGTGAAAAGTTGCACGTGGCTACGTGGCTTAATGGTTATAGTCACTTTCCATTCTCAGTACTTCAACCTTCTTCGTTCAGACCATTTATGTCTTAAGCCGGCGATGGCAAAATAAAATATTTCCCTTAATATTGCTGATGTATACTTCGCCATCTTTTCACTATCATATTGATTTACAATAAACAGAATTAAAATAACGCAGGATAATCCTCAAAAAACGAATCAGCAAATTCTAAGCCTGCATCCTATAATTCATAATTTTCAATAAATCTTGCTTACAAATTAGCCTTTTGAATATACGAAGCAAAATTAGGAGCAAGTTCAACGAACCACAATCCACATTACAATAATTTATTACATGCAGTAAAGTAATTAAGTTACCACACATTATAGGTTTAGATTTCCATGGTTAAAGGATCCCCTGTAAGTACCTACATAATAACACTAAATTGAGGTGCACATTTCAACCGGTAAGAGTAATGGGCTCTTTAAGAATTTTAAATACCCAAGCACCGTATTATTTTCCAAGCAAATTTCTGTTCAGTTGGCTAGCAAAAAAACACTTAATAATCTTGAAGCAACAAGCTTATGTTACAATTTTGACTCCACCCATAGGAATTGGAGTAAAATTGGCCCAGAATCGCCAGTTTGTGCATATACGAGAAGTGTTCACATTTTTCCGTATATAATACGGATGTAAAACGTAAATTTTCTATTCTTTGATCAAGCAGTGTATTCACCCAGAAATCTAATTTTAACTAATTTGCAAACTACTAAATATAAAAACTAGCAGATCCTCCATCGTTGTAAAGGAAAGGAAACCGAGTTTCAACGACATTTCAGATATTTATTTCAGTTTATTTGTTTCAGTACTGCTTTGCCATTTCTTATCGCAGAGAAAATCAACGGCAATACGAACTTCGAGCTTTAACTGAAACAGAATGTAAGAATTGGATTGAAGCTATTCGAGAAGCTAGGTAAGTTGTTCGTCTAAATTTAAATGTTGTGTTATCTTCCCACAGTAAAAGTTATTGCAAAAATAAAGTTTTTCGCCTTTTCAGTATTTTAAATGATCAATCTGAACATAAAAATTCAAGGACCGATTTTTCTGATTAAATATTAATTCATGCTAATTCATACTAAAAGCATCTCCAAAGTTCTAAATCACGATTTCTCATCAGTATTCTCAAAAGTTCCTTAGATAAAAATGACATTCGACAGGAACCCTGAGTTGCGATTCAGGAAAATCAGAAAACGACTAAAAGGTATCTTTTGGTTGCCTTCCTTTGGGAAAAATAGTTTAAAACTTTACCATAACGGACAAGATTACAACCTATTTATACCAGCTTTTATTTATCCATTGTTTCAACGACTGACTTTTTATGTAAAATTTCATTTAGAAGAATTCATTTTAATGTAATGTTACAAACATAATTTATTAAATCAATCGCTGTAAATATAAAAATATTTCAGCATAAGCTGATTACTATTTTAATTGCAATCTGGATGACTTATTTTAAGGTTTTGTTCATATATGTACAATGTACATGACCAAACCAAAATCGGATTTTGAATTTGCTTCGGTAACAGAAAAGGTGTATGCTTAATACAGAATTGAATTAATTTAGATTTTTTCTTTTCCGAAAGGTTGCAACTTTTAACTAAGCTAATTTTACATTAGGGTATAACAAAGACAAACGCAAGGCAATTAAATTTAAATTTAAATTTGTAATTCACGGACCTAATTAACTCGCTCAAATGTTCTAGACTGGTCTCAAATTCTTATTTCGTATGTTACTTATATTTTATATTGTGTATAAAATCGTTTATAAATTACTTTGTAAGATTCAAAACTTTCCTACAAGATTTTTCTGTATCTATATTTGATATAACAATGGTTCAAACTGTTCAAAGCGAAGATAAAAATATTTCAAATTATTTTCGTGACCGAGCAACAATTGTCCCAGTTTCGTTTATACAACTCTGCCATATTTAAGATCTCAATGGACACTTATAAGTTATAAACAATACATTCTGCTTCTTATTAAGCCCAGATTCAATGATGGTCGTAACAATGAACGATGAAGAAATTCCCCTTTTCGATTGCTTAGTTGTGTTCAAAAAGTTTGAAGTATGGTAATTGTTGAATTACTTTTTGCGCTATCGTTCATTTTTATATGTGCTTGTTTATCTTTTCCTTAACAACCATTCACACACGTGTCAAATCAGCGATCGGAACGATTTTTATATTTTGACTTCGTTTGTTCCCGAACGAAAAGCCCTGAAGTGTAATAATATTTTCATGATACTGTTTCATTTCGGTACAATTTGACTTTATAATATTTTTGGTTTGGCGTTGGTTATAGTGTCCTTTGTTGCTAACTCGGTCGAACTCTGTTCTCGTTTTTCTTTTTTCTGCTGCTTTTCTCTTTTTTAATTTCTTGTTCCCCTTTTTCGTTTACTGCTCTTCTTGTTACTTCTTTTTTGTTTCTTGTCCTCACCCTCGGGATTTGTTTGTTCTTTTCCTCTTCTTCCCATATTCTACTTTGCTTTATCTCTCTTCTTTTTACTTTTACTCTTATTTTCTCCAGTGGTTTTTTTCTTTTGCGTTAATCACACCAAGTAAGTTAATGGGAAAATAAACATTTTTTTATCTCTTTTTTCTTCGCCCATTTGTTCTATTCTTCATCTACTTGATTTTTGCTTCATCTTCCTGTTCTTTCATCTAATTAATAATGATAAAACTGAAACTATTATATTTACGTTACGGTCTTTGGAGAACTATAAGATTAAGCCAACAAAATTTCTAGGGGTAATACTAGATGGAACGCTGACCTGGCGAGATCACATTGATTACATATCTAAAAAGTTCAATAACAGCATTTATGTATACTGTCTACTTTGATATGTGTCATTCATTGTTATCTTACGCAGTAATAAGTTGGGGCCATGCTTCTGCTGCAAATAGGCTATTCTCTTTACAACGTAAAGCTATACGAATAATAGCCAATATTGGCTATCGAGAAAATTGTAAGGCACACTTTAAAATTCTTACACTACCCGACATATACATATACAGTTGTCTAATCTATGTAAAAAAGCACAAATCTGTATAATATTGCCGATCATTAATACGTAACCAGATCGAGAAACAATATTGTTGCGGAGTTTGTGGAGTATCACAGGGTAAACAGCAACAGAAACGGGGTCAATTATTATGCTCCGAATTTTTTTAACTGCTTACCAGAGCCAATAAGAAATTTAGACATAAAAAGTTTTAGTGTCACTGTAAAAGAGTTTTTGGTTGAAAACGCTTTTTGTTCTATTCATGAATATCTCAAATACGACAAATTTGAAAGTTTAATCTGTATAAATTAGTTATAGTTCTTAAATTCTAAGCTTACTATGGAACCACTCGTTTTCAACGAAACCCTGCCGTTCTTAACTAAGTCAGAAGAAAGTGATAAACTACCATTAGTATAATGCGAAAGAACAGAATAGAAGACATTAATGGTGGAAGTATTGGTTTTGCCTGATCACAGGGTTTCGTTGAAAACGAGTGGTTCCGTAGTAAGCTTAGAATTTAAGAACTATATGTACAATTTGCTGTTTTAAGCATATTATTATTGCTATTATTGACGAGTGTAGACCGACTAGGTATCCACACACACAATAAAGAATAACTGACTTTTCTTCATTCCTCATAATTGTCGCTTATTCTTCATCTTCGCCATCTTTCTACAAGGGTGTTTTGTAAAGCCTTGCCTCCTTAATATATAAGATATACAAATAAACTATACGTTTCCTATAAACTTGGAATGTCCTCTATCGAGGGGTGGCATTACTTTCCTATGCAATCACCATCTCTGTCCACACGTACGCCAACGCTGAACTAGTTGGAGGAGAAATCAGGCGTCCGCTGCCGGCACCTGCAACGCACAGTTGCTTGCATCTCCTCATCATTAGTGTAATGCTGACCCTTCATGTTTTCCTTCAGTTTCGGAAAAAGGAAAAACCGCAAGGGGCGAGTTCCGAGCTGTAGGGGAGGTGAGGTAAAACGCTGCTAAATTTTAGGGGCTGTGTTTGGACTGCAGTGAGAACGAGCATTGTCATGTTGAAGAATCGGTGACAGGTCTAACTCGCTGCAATCGAGCTCGGAGTTTTTTTACTGTTCACATATTGGCCGGAGTTGATAGTGTTGCCTTGCTTCAAAAATTCAATGTGGCCTATACTGTTCCAGTCTCAATAGACGGTCATCAACACTTTTTCTGCCAAAGCGAAGGCTTTAAATTTTTTCCGGTTAGGAGAGCCCCTATGCATGTATTCCATTGATTACCCCTTGTTCTTTGAACCGTAATGGTGGGCCCAGGAGCCAAACGTTGCTGGTAAATCTGCTTTCGATTGTGTTTCATTTCAAGAGTCAAGAGTCAACATGCATGGGACCCATCTTGCTCACACTTTCCTGTAATCAAGCAAAGCATGATTGATGTGGTGGGCTCGTTCAAGAGAAACCCCAATAGTTTCGGCATAATCCTTCTGCTTCACGCGGCGATTAGCACGAAACTACATCATCCATGGCTGTCAAGGGCTGACCACGTCGAGTCTGATCATGCAGATTTGTTGTGACTAGATTTTTTCCTTTCACACTTCTTGCTCACCGCCTAACAATACTGACATCCATATAGGCGTTACCATAGACACCAACCATTCGTTGATGAATATCAATAATGGGCGCACAACCCTCAGGCGTTGGAAATTCAATAATAGCGTGTTGCTTCAACCGAATCTCCATGTCACTTATCATTTTGATATTTGATCACAACAGTACGGCCACCTGATGTTGCAGGGAAACACTACTGGAGGTCTTGATAGTCAATGAGTTGGAGAATATCATTATACCTATTGCAGGTACCTCAAAGCAATATTATCAATTGGCTAGGAGGCAAGAGTTTTAAAACATCCTCGTATCTTTTATTCTTTTTATTGATTTTTTTGACTGTTTCATTTGCGTTCTTCTTTTTTATTGTTCTGAATTTTTTATCTTCCTGCCCTTTTTGTCTTTATGTTTTTTTTACTTCATCCTCCTGTGTTTTTTATTGCCCAGTTTTTTCTTCATCAGCTTTGTAAAAAGTCTTTCAACGGTGTACAATCTTCAGTTTTCTTTTGTATTATAACAACATTCTTCCACATTAGAGGAACAACATTTTTTAATTTTTTTTGCTTAAACAAACATCATTGGGTCGAATTTATGTTTTTTTTTTTACTTATTATTATTATTGCTTATTTTTTCAACGCTTAGGAAGAACATCCTTATTTTCCAGTAGTGCGAAAAGTCTTATTAAATTTCATAGGCTTAAATCAATCTCTTCAAGTAAGAACTCTCTCAATTCGCACATTTGTTTCTTATTTCTCTTTAACACTTTTGTCTTTGCCTAAACCCTTCAGTTCGTTGATTTAGAATTTTCAGTTTCTACACAATAATATGAAGTACTTGCAATTTTAAAACCACTGCTGCAGGTGCAACATTCTCGTTAAGCTTAATTAACAAAATAAACAAACGGAATTCAAAATTGTACCTTTAACCTTGTTGAAATATTTGCATAGAAACGTCCGCACTTTCGGAAAAGGGAAAGAAAACTTCTGCCAAATATAATGCGCGCTTGAATCCGCATCTTCAGCTAAAAAAAAATACACCCTCTTGTTCCAAATTAAACATTTTCGCAACATTTGCTTTGTTCTGCACAAATAACTGAAAAATATACAGTTATAACCTGGCCATTTACGTTTTCATCGAGCATTTTAGTTCCTTTTTTTTTTAATTAAATTGGGTTTCTTTCCAGTTTATGACCCTTTAAGGACGAAGAAAGCTTTTAGTTTTATTCGATTAGTCTAGTTTTATTGTGCATAATTCTATTTATGTGCCCTCCCAATCATTTTGCTCGTGAGGAAAAAGGCAACGATATTAGTTAGCGATGTTCATTTATTACAAGTATTTGTCTCACACTGTTTTCAGGTGGAATGAAAGTTTGGTTATCTTCGAGAACTTTACCGAACGATACTTCTGCCAAGTAATTAAAAAATGAACGTAAACGTTTTAGTATGTGATAATATCCGTTTAAACAAAACATCAAAGTCAGTTAAATTGGCCGAGTAACTTCATTACAGTGATGCTTTTGTCACAGTTTTGCCTTTCTATTAAAACAACTGAATGATGCAAAATTCTATAAATCTAGAATAGCAGGAGTAAAGCTTTGAGCCTGTTTGTTGGTTCAACCCCCCATTAAAGATGTTTAATATTATCGTATTATCTTTCCTTTACAGAAGTTGGCTAATCATTCATCGTATTGTATTGTTAATAGAAAAAAAGCGATAAACTTTTTGCAGCAGAAGCTATTTCTAGCTTATCTGATTTAAACGAAATGCAGACGTTTAGCAAATGAGCACTGCTAAATTGCAAACCAGAATCAGACTTCGTTAATTTAAGAGGGAATATTTCGTAGGAAAATTCATAAAATGTGACCTTCATATTTTCATATAAAGTCGTATTAAATATCTTCGTTGTAATGGAGCTCCCAAAGGCGACTATTTATGGTTTTAATAATCTAGTTCGTCGTTTTGTTTTCAGGTTATTGAATTTACTATCAAAAGTTTTAATGCATGGAGATCCTTATTTAATTTTCTATTTAATGTAATGCTAGTACAAACAGCAACATTGTGCTCAAATGTAATATGGAAAATGTTTTACTAGCATATTTCTAAAATAAAACGTACGAAAATTACACACTTAAGAGAGGCAATAATACAATAATTAATAGTTGATGATGATGGTTTACCTCAAGTTTATAAGTATTTAATGCGCTTTAGCATAGAAAAATTGAACGTGAGTTGCTGCAATTACAACTTGGTAGTTAAAAATTAAATGTTCGAGCTTCGTTTTAATGGAACTTCAACGCTAAACATTTTAATCAACTTGCGGTAATGGAAATTTACACGTGCTAGCCTATTAGTTCGAGAAATCTGTAAATTAGAAGTTGCTTATTGAATTTTTTTCTTGAATAAATACAGTAACTTCGGTTCAACACAAATTACTTCCTCTAATTTATCCGAAGAACTGATCACACAGGAATATTGGTTATTACAAGTTATGACTTTAGTAAAGTACATAAATCTATAAACTAGGGTAGTAGCTAACTAACAAATGAACAACAAAAGGGAGAAATTGAGATTACATTCAGAACCCTAGAACCTAAACAAATACAAACTTAGAATAATTTCGTTTAATATTAACGAATTCGATTTAAAGGTGACATGCAATTTTTGATTTTGCGTTAATCATAATTGTTGCTATGGAAATAAAAAAAGCCTCGATAGGAGGCAACGATTAAAACGGCCGTAATAATTAAAATAAGCGGTCTCGAAATTTACTATACAGTTTTTGTTTGAATAGTATTATTGAGATTTTGTTATTCGATAAATATCGGCGTGGAATTACATCTCTGAATCTTGCCTTTCGATAAAGAGTATTATCACTTGTGTTGGGTATCCGCTGAAGCAGAGCTGAGGTTTTTCTATTCACCCAGTTGAATGCAGAGGCAGGTAATGGAACTGTATTGACTTTTAAACAAATGCGCTCTCCCCATTTCGTGCGTTTCGGTACTCATTTAGACCTCTATGAGTTTTGTATTGAAGTATGTAACCAGTACTGTATTACCGTTTATAGGATGATTGTAAACAGTAGGTTTCAATTGAACTACAATCAATCTTAAGCAATTACTAAATAATTGTATTTAAATAGAATAGATCTGTTTTATTTATTTAATCGTTAAAGGTTTCAGTAAAATTATCTTTGAAATTTTTAAGTGTTCCTTCTTTTTTTTATACATTTTCTATTCCTCTTTTTCACTCTTTTGTTTCACCACCTCTCTTTCCGTTCACATCTTCCCCATCCCTTTGTATTTGATTCATCCTTCCCCTTCTTATCACTCATGCGTTATTTCTTCTTCCTTTTTTACCATTTCTTGCACCCTACTTCCCCGCAACCTCTTCACCACTCTTCTTATTTTAACGCCCTCGCTCGTCTTGATCGACCTGTTCGCTTTGTTTTTACTTCTATCCTTCCCTTCTCTTCGGGTTTTCCTACTGCAATTCCCTCTTCTTTTATTCCTTATCTTATCTTCTGCTCCTATTTTGATGCCCTCTGATTTTTGATCCACCCTTTCTTCGTTTTTTCTTATTCTTAGCCTCAATTTTATCTCCGTTTCTTTTGTGTTAATATTATTCTTTGTTTTTTCATTTTGATTATTCTTGGTCTTTGTCTTGAAAATACCCACTTTATTCTCCTTTAAAATGGCAAACTAAAAGTCTTTTCTTGCGAACTTAATTAATTATTTATTATAATTACTTCATCAATTTTGCTACAGAAAAAAATAAACAAAACTACCTTTGTTAAGTATTCATTACAGATGCATTTTAGCAACTGCCACCAAATTATTCTGCAGATATGATAGTTTAGTAAAACCATTATATATTATTATCTCCAGTTTATAAATAAATATGTTTTCCTTGAATTAAACCACCCACACTTGATGTTAATATAATTGTACGAAAGGCAAACAATAAGGTGGGCTCTTGTTTAACAAGGCGATAGTGAATCTGTGAAGAGCAGTGCTAAAATCTACTGCTATTCAGTCGCAGTGTGTTTTACAACGAATGGGTCGACTGTAATATCAAACTTGTTAGACTGTAATTAATGTAATATTCATTCTAGTGTATTAATGGTTTTGGCTTTCCTTGGCGCTACATTTCAACCCTTCTCTGAAAGGGCACTAATATCTGTTTCAATATATCGAAAACGTTTCTGTTTGATTATCACCTAAGATTCCAAATTGTTTTCGGAGCGGTATCACTGAAATTACTCTAACATTAAAGACTTGGTAAATATAAGGGAAAATCCGGCTGTATATGCTTTTTCATTTTCTTAAGATAAACATTTTCAATATGGGAGATTCAGTAAAAATAGTTTTTTCTTATTTTGTGTTCGGTTTTATACTCGTGTTGCCTGCAGGCAATTCGAAATAAACTTGAGCTTTCTCTGCTTATGATTTTTGCTCTTTCCTGATATTGCGTATTTTATTTACGTTTATTTTAGATATTTGCCAGTTAATGCGGGTCCGTAAATTAACTTTTTAATGTCCTTCCAGATTAAGAAACATAAAGAAATTATGAAAACCAACCAATTGAATTTTGTTCATATTTTATAAACTGGAATTAACGAAAACGAACATAAACGTTATTAATTTAATTTTTATAATAATCCAACATTTTAGATATTTATTTTTTATTTGGTTCGTTCGAATAAATATTTCCTTTTTATCCTTCTTTTTATAGCAAACTGTATTTTTGTGATAAGTCTAAGAACTCCAAGTGTTTCTGTTTAAATTCGTTTGGATGAAAATTTAAGTGCAATTAAATAAGATTCGCATCTGCCGTTTTAAGAATTAAAATCTGGATTTAATTGCGTACAAAGCTGTTTTATCTAACTCCAGTTGTTAAATTTATAGATAGGGAGCTATCCAGGATTTGGTTGAGTTTATTTTTAGATTTGCCGTTAGCAATGTTTATGGCGCATTTGTAAGCTTTTATTTTACTGTTAATGTCGGTGTTTTTTTTTACTCGGCAACGTTTTATTTTAAAGCGAACATAAATTTATTTCCTCTTCAAAGGGATGTGCTTGCAATTTTCAGTTTATTACATTTAAAATGATAAAATTAAACGCCTTCTGTAAGTTTATTTTATGAAAGCAATGCTATTATTCGAACCCAGTTTTACAGGTTGCGTCATAGTTGTTGCAGGACGTAAACCATATTTTGTGTGCTGCTGAAAATTTTCATTTTGTATAATTTCCTGTGCATTTCCTTATTGACTGCTTGCGGAACAGAATTTTATAATATTTAAGCTTGCTGTATTTATGGAAAATAACTCCCATGTTTATGTAAATGTACTTTGATTTGCATTATTTTTATTTTGGACGATTATTTGATTTTAAAATTTGCCCAGAAATATTAAAGATAATGGTCATAGTGAAAGGAAAAAGCTCATTTGTACCTAGCAGATATCAAAACTACAGGATGTAAACATCAGTTCCAACGTTTAATATGTACAAAACATATTCATTTGCAATAATATAATTCATTATTACAGCTTCAACAAGTTGCTTCTCCAAAAGGAAGAATTAGAACAAAAGCATCTACATTTGCTTCAGATAGTTGAGTCTGAAAAGACTGCAAAATGGCAATACACCCAGCAATGCGAAGAATTGGCCTCAGAAATCAAAAAATTACGTGCAGAGGTGAATATTTTGAAAATGCAAATAAATCTAATTAATCAAGTCCGAATATTAGTTCTCCAAGATTTTTGTTTCAATAATATTGTCCTCCTTCTTTGTATCTTGGATTTCCTTCCCTCTTACCTTCCTCTAGTTTACTTTTGTTCTCCTTACCTTTCCACTCTTGTGCTTTCCTTCTCCTCTTCCTTGTCATTCCTTTCATCGTTATCATCGTTGTTGTGGTTGTCATGCCGTTGCCTTCTTCAACTTCTACTTTCATTGATGTTAACTCAATTTTGAAACTAACAAATCTTTTTAGTGTTAATCAAAACCATCTTCGCACACTAAACAGTTTTAGAATAATCATCATAAACGATGTTACCATCGTTTTCCTTCTTCCTGTACCTTTTTCTTATTCTCCCATTCTGCTGACTAACCTACTTTGAACATTGGCTACATGGTTCCAAACCAAATTCCTATTTCCTAAGCTGTTTCAGAACAGTTCAAAACTGCTTATAAAACGCAGCGCTTCCAATATCAACCCTTATAAAATTTCAAAATCGACTTCCTTAATTTGTAGTTATTTGCATTGAAGAAAGAATGGCGTCCCGCGCATGGCTACCAATCAACCAGAAGTTCGGGATCAAGCCAAGGTACACCGGCATCTGATTCAGCGCTAATCAATCGCATCGAAGAGGACTCGGTCGAATTGAGGAAAATAAAGAAAGTGCAAAGCTTCTTCAGGGGATGGTTGTGCAGACGAAGATGGAAGCAGA
The DNA here is from genome assembly GCA_963082815.1 of Melanotus villosus. Lineage (NCBI taxonomy): Eukaryota > Metazoa > Arthropoda > Insecta > Coleoptera > Elateridae > Melanotus > Melanotus villosus. Next base: position 21,438,906 of record OY720427.1, read on the forward strand.
TTGTCGAGCAATATATCAAGAGTCCACATGCAGAGAGCATGAGAAAACGAAACAGTCTGGTCTTTCGAATGGTGGAAGCGGAAGAAGAATATACAGAACAGATGGAAGTTCTCATTACATGTTTCCTAAGACCATTTAAAATGGCCGCATCTTCCAAGAAACCCCCTTGCTCACATGAAGATGTAAACTCTATCTTCTTAAACAGTGAAACTGTGCTATTTCTTCACCAAATTTTTCTCAAAGGATTAACTTCAAGACTCGAAAGCTGGCCTACTCTAGTATTAGGTAAGATTTTTTTATAAAAAATAAACCAAAGAATGGAGTTCCCGCTTCTGTCGAATTTAGTTTGACATATGCTGAAACTAACTAAAATTACATGAGGAAATTATATTAAAAATAACATTTCAGAACAGTAACGGTTTCATTGAATACTGCATGATTATCGGTTATTAACAATTGCGGTTTCATACTAGAATTATATCTCTTTCGCATAATGCAGTTTCGCTGTGCCAATAATTACTGACTCTGCCTTGTTAAACGGTTTAATATAGCATACTATTCGATAGATTATTAATAACCCTTACCTACAAAGCTGTAAATTTTATTATGAATAAATACACATTTATGAAAATTCAATAATCAGCGTGAAGTGATTCCCTTTAATACAGATTTAAAAGTATGTAATCAAAATTTACTGATTTGACTTTGTTTTTCTTCACTTAATGAAAATTACACCTTCAACTTAACTGAAGTATTTAGAATTCTAATTATTAAATGCTTAACGAAAATAAAAGTTGACCAAATTAGATAAACCTTCTTTAACGTTATGAGTCTATGAACTAGTACAAATATTTAATTAATAAAATTTTTATTTAAAATCAAAATATGAGATATTTATCAACAAAAATATCAATTCCCAATCCTATCATGTTTTTAAACGGTCTAGATTTAAATAATTTTACAGAATATTTTTTAATATCCGTGAAACAATTTGCAATAATTAAATTATATGTCAGTACATTTAGTGTCGGTTATATTCCCAAATTACACCCAAAAAGAACCGAATTACCTTCCAGCAATTCTGTGTAATTCGGTTCGCCACAATTTTAATTTAACCTACATTAAATTCATACGTCCATTACCTACTGCTAACAGAAAATTTTGTACTCATCAAATTTTTTAATTATTCAAAAGTACATTTGGGATTACGTACTGCCACGTGAATTTACGTAAACCACAGTACGCCGCTTATAATTTGGTTATTTGGTTTTATTTATGTACACTATAACATTACTTTTGATTTAGTTTTTTTTTTATAGCTTAACTAGCGTGGGTTACAAGCAAACGAATAATGATATTCATCACAATTTTTCATTAAAGAAATTATAAATAAAGTTCATCATTTAACAATCAAAACTGGTTTATCTTACTGTTAAAACCATGTCAAAATTTATAAAGTAAAAAATTTCAATCGCCAATGGTTAAATTTTTTGATTTTCGCTTTCAGGTGACTTGTTCTCAATGCTACTTCCTATGTTAAGCATTTACCAAGAATACGTACGCAATCATCACTATTCACTGCAAGTTTTAACAGAATGCAAGCAATCTCAACAATTTGCTGCTTTGCTGTCCCGTTTGGAAAACAAACCGGCGTGCCATGGAAGATCCCTTGAAACTTTTCTTACATATCCTATGCATCAGGTAGGTTTTTTCAGCTTACATGTTTTTACAAGTTGTTGTTAAAAGGACAAATTGAAACTTAACTTGCCGTTCAATGATTAGAAACAATCCATTGTACACCTAGTTTTACACTAAAAAATCCGTGGGCGATCCTTTTAACAATATTTAAAATCAACTAAAAGGAAGAAGCTGCTTTTATCTACAAATAGTTAAAAGCTGCTTAAATTTGGTTAGCATTAACTCCGCTGTTAAAAACAAAAAACATCAGTACTATTACGAATTTTATACCGAAAAGGCCGTTTGTCACTATAATAATAATAATAATATGTACTTCATTTAGTAATATTACTAATTTTATTACTAAAATGATGAAGGTGTATTTTACATAAAGAGTTAAATATCAAAACTACAAAAGCAAAATGCGTAATTCGTGCTACGGCGGACAGGGTTAAAATACTGATAATAACACCACAAAGTACAAAGTACGTTAACAAAACAAAGACTGGGTTGGATTCCTGAATACTAAATAAGGCTTTGTTCTCTAAGCTACATGCAAAACTTATCTAACCATTTGGATATATTGCGAGGAGCAGATCTGTGGAAACAAAGATGTATAAAATACAAAAGAAGAAAAACTGCTACTGTTTTTCTTTAAATAGCGTGACGATAAAATACGATTAAAAGATTATATAAATCGGTTTACAATATGTGGCCAATTATTGTAACTTTATTTCTTCGTTTAAATTGCATCGGTACCATCATTTTAACGCAGTGGTGCAGTACGCATAGCGTGCGAGACAACCGGGTATGAAAGCGACTTAGGAGGCCTTAACCCTCCATGTTGCCGGCCACACTCCCTCGCGGAGTGTAAGTGCCGATACCTATACGTATATATCATCATTTTAGGTTCCTCGCTATATTATCACCCTTCACGAACTTTTGGCTCACACCCCTCATGACCACGTCGAACGCAAAAGTTTACAAAATGCAAGGCAACAGTTGGAGGATTTATCTAGGCAAATGCACGATGAGGTTCGTCTAATTTTTAAACTAGAGGTTTTTTATTCTATCATTTTTATTGTTAAAGGTATCAGAAACGGAAAATTTACGAAAGAACTTAGCCCTGGAACGAATGATCGTTGAAGGTTGTGATATTTTATTAGACGTAAACCAGGTGTTTGTCAGACAAGGTATATGTATTACTAAGAGCGTCTGAATAAAATATGATAATGTGGTATTTATCTTTAGGGAGCCTAATCCAACTACCATCAGACAAACCAAAAACGCCACGCAGCAAGCTGAACTTCAAAAGCGAGAAAGAATATTTGAGACAGTGCTTCCTGTTTTCAAACCATTTAATTATTGCCACCAGGTATGTTAACTGTCGATTATGAGTACACACATCAAAATGGTAATTCCTTCTTTTAAAAATGAAATTAATATATATTATCTCAATAAAGCAATGTTTTTCTAAAAGTTATTCGGATTAAATAAACAAATCATAAAACTATTAACGCAAATAAAATAATCTTGTGAAGTCATATATAAACATGTATTATCAAGGAACTTAATGCCAGAATGTGTGCATTTTTCTCAGTTTTCGAAAATTAATATTCCTATGCAACTTTTAGTCTTGGATGTTAGTGATATTTAACGTTTAAAACCTTTTAGAGAAATCTGTAAGTTGAACAACGTAGCAGTTTTATTAAGTTTCAGCACAGTCTAGTAATTACCTAATTACTAGACTGTGGTTTCAGTGAGCACTTGACTATCTCATGTAGACGAGAGGCTAAAACCTCCACACGGCTGCGAGGTATGCGCAAGCGCGCCCCGCTAAAATTTGTTTAATTTGTGATCAAATGTTCTCCAGGCAGAGCAATTTAAATACACATTTACGTAAGAAATATGCATAAAAGCACAACTAAAAAAAGGAAAGTGAGGAAGAATTTGCTAAAAAAAGTCTTCAAAAGAAGATAGTGATTTAGTTAAATTCTCAGTTAATTTGTGAATACATATGTATGCAAATGTTCATTAAATTTATATTTTATTTTTAAATATAGCTAATATTTTCCGTTTGTATTTAAATTATTTTATTAAATTTGTTTTATAGTTAAACAGTTAAAATTTTGATTATGTATTAGTGCAGACCATTAGCAAATTTTACTGATGTTGTGAGTTATGAATTGTAATTTCAATGTTCAGTTAAATACAAATTTCAATATTGGCGATAGCGCTATAAGAAATTTACTGCGTTTGCGCATATCTTGCAGCCGTGTGGAGATTTTAGCCTCTCGTCTCATGTAGTGAATGCCAGTGCCACCTACCAAAAATGTTTTGTGGTAGATTTATTGACATTTCTCTTTCTTAGATTACAACTACATCTATTTTTTTTATTTACCAAAATGTTTACCCAAATGTGTTTAGATTTCTAATTTTTCAATTATCAATTAAATAAAGATTACACTTCTACCAAAACGAGTTTTGCAAAATTCAAATTATTTATATTTCAACGAAATGAAAAAGGACACTTTCATTTTTAAGAATAGTGTAACATTACAAAAACATTTTTTTAAATTAAAAACCAACACAAATTACTTAGTACTTACTTTCTCTTCTCCCAGTTACCTATTGAGCCATCTTTTGTATTATCTTCTGTCCCTAGCTAGGGTTATTACTTGTTGCCAGGTCTTTCACTTTCTTCTAGCGATGTCTTTGATGTTTTCCTCCCATCCTATTCGGGATCTTCCTCTTTGGGTATCTGTCGTCTCCCATTCGGATCATTTGGCCATACCATTGTAGTTGTTTTCTTTCCAGATCCTGTACTATGGGGTCTTGTTACAGGCCTTCTCTTATGCTTTTGTTTCTGACCCTATCTCTTCTAGTCTTTTCCACTACTCTTCTTAGGTATCTCATTTCGGTAGCTGTTAGTTTATATCTGTGTTTGTCTGTTATTGCCCAAGACTTTCCTGCGTATAGTAGTGTGGGAGTATATGGTCTTATATAGGTGCATTTTTGTTTTCATGCTCAATTATTTTTTCCCTATTAGAGTATTATTTACCTGCTAGTATACTTCGTTGGCCTAGCTGATCCTGTTTGTTATTTCCCTATCTACTCGCCCATCGTTGCTAATTAATGCTCCTAGGTATTTGTAAGTATTCACCTGCTCTAATATGTTTCCGTCTATGTGTATATCTACCTGCCCTTCTTTTCTCATTTTTGATATGTGCATGCCTTTGCTTTTCCCTATATTTATAGTCATTCCTTTTTGGTGTAGGTGGTTTACCAACACAAATTACAACAATAAAAAAACTTAAATTATTAGAATTACTATAACTTTACAAACTACACTAGCACAATCTTAACACAAGCATCTGCGTACTGTTCAGTCTGCATGAAACAAATGTGCGTAGCATGTACGAGGGTAGCACCCATAATTTATGCAAACTAATAGATTAAGTCCTCCGAGGGGTCGACCCGAGAAATGGTACTGAGACGGTTAGAATAGGCAACCTTTCTTACATTTACATTACGTTGCTGTAATAGGGGTAAACTAAGCTTCAGACAATTAGGAAACAAGAGTACCAGATGCCGATTAACAGAACACCGATTAAATTTGGTAGTGAGCAATCGTCAACTGAAGATTGGAAAAAGAATAGAATGGGGAGAAGATGATGATGAAAATAATTATAAAAGAAGTAAGAAGACAGGTAAATCTCCAGAGAAGCATAATGATCAGGCAATTAAAGAAATGAGAGAAATGATGAAGGAGTTGATGAAAAACATCAAAGTTATAAGAAAAGAACAGAAAGACTATCAAGAAGAAATAAAACACTTAAAACGAGAAAATCGACAGCTGAAGGAAGGAATGAAAATGCTTGAGAAGAAATTAGAAATAATAGAAAAGCAAAGCAGAGATAAAAATGTAATTTATCGAGGGTCATGGGTTTAAAGATAATGAAGGAAGTTTTACAGTAGCCGAATTTATCGCACAAGCATTAAATGTTGAAGTTAAAGTTAAGGATATGAAGAAATTATATGTTAAGCCCAAGAGATTATCGTCATTATCGATGACACTAGAAATGGTAGATGTTTAGAAGAAAACGAAAAAATGAAGAATAAGTATAAACTAAGAAGATCAGAATGCTATATTGATCATGACTTAACCCAAAATGAGGCTGGAGTACAAAAGCAGCTAAGAGACGAGATGAAAGCCGAAATAGGAAATAGGAAAAAAGAAATAGGAAACACTGCCAAGATAGGCTATCAGAAAATTTGTATAAACAGTGAGTGGTGGAAATATAATCAAGATACAGAAAAACTGAAAAAATTAAGAATAAGAAGAATCCGGATACAGATACCTCGCAAGAAAACTAGCAGAAAAAACAAGCTACCGATGGATTTTAGAGGTAACGACTAAGGCAGAGAATAAGATTATGATAGGGCAATGGAATGTCAGGGGAACATATGAGGAAGAAGCTTTAAAAACATTGATAGGAACAGTTAAAAAGTACCATATCGCTACCATCCAAGAGGCAAAACAAAAAGGAATCTTTATCATTGAAGTAGATGATTATTTATTTTTCGATAGTGTTTGAATGGGTTTTTTAGTAAGTAAAAAGTTTAAAAATTTATTATTAGATTTTGAAGCCATTACAAGCCGATGCTGTCGTATGAGAATAAGAGTTAAATACAAAAATAACTATAATTAACGTTCATGCACTAACTGAACAGAAGAAAAAAGAAGAGGAAGATAAATTCTATGGAAATTTAAAAAATATTTTTAGTAAAATATCAGCAGTTACCTAATTATAGGTGATTTGAATGCCAAGGTTGGATGGGAGAGAATATATAACAAATAACAGGTGGAAATAGCAAGCATACGGACAGTAATGAAAATGGACGGAAATTAATAGAATTCGCAGCTGAACATAATATGATGATCATGAGTACATTTTATTTTACCAACACAAAGAAATTCACAAGGATACATGGGTATTACCAGATGAGCAAACTGTTAATCAAATAGACCATGTTTTGGTAGAAAGTAAATTTATGAAGAATATAAAAGATAGTAGAAGCTATAGAGGAGCAAGTGCTAATTTAGACTATTTCTTAATGAAAATAAAGGAACTACCTACCAAGTAAGAACAAACAAAATCCAAATAATTAGATGATATGATGCTAACTTATTACAAAATGAGGGCATTAAAAATGATTTTAGAGGACACTTAGAAAGTTAAAAATATGGGGGGCAAAGAAGAGGTTGAAGATAAATGGTGTTAGCTAGAAAAAACTATACAAAAGTAAAACGTAAAACGAAGAGACGGAATGCTTGGTACGATAAAGAGTGCAAGACTGCCGTAGAGAAATGCAACAAGGCTAGAATAATTAAAATATAGTAGTTTAGAAACTGTTGAAAAGGAAGAGCTTTATAAACAAGCAAGTTTCGAAAAAAGAAAAGGTTATACATGGAGGAGAAATTGAGAAAAATGGGGGATGATTATGTTAACAAAGAAATCAGAAACTTCTACCAACAAGTTAAAAATCATCAAAATACTTATAAAAATGTGACAAGTTATTATACGGATGAAAGGGGTAATTTAGTGGTTATGGAACACAATACAGTAAGTAGAAACGAGATACTGGATGTAATAAATAAACTAAAAAACTATAAATTGCCTGGGGAGAATGGTATCATCATAGAATTACTGAAAGTTGCTGGAGAAATGCTACAAGATGAGAGGGAAGTTAATACAAGAAATATGGAAGAAAGAACAAATACCCAAATGGTGGTCAGATGCTATTTTGTGCCCTATCTATAAAAAAGGTAGCATGACAAAAACTACAGAGCAATAGCGCTTCAAGACACAGTATATAAGATCCTAGCCATACTAATTAGTGAGCGAATCAAGGAAAGGAGAGAAAGCATCTTAGGGGATTATCAAGAGGGCTTTAGAAAAAATGGATCGGTAATACACCAAATTTTTACAATGAAACAGTTACTTGCAAGCTCCTATGAATTTAATTTGCCCTTATGCATGTTATTTATTGATTTTAGACAAGCCTATGATTCAATTCTTCTTCTAGAAGTGGCGTGTCTTTTACAGGGCTTTGCCGGCCTACAGCTTAACGTGGGCTCCAAAAGGCATAAATTGTAATTGTAAATTTTGACTTTCCTAAGAAAATTATTAACCTATGTAAAGTTATATTTGAGATTGTAAGGCCACTTACATAGAATGGATGGTAGTAGAATAGTTGAACAGGTATGGGAGGCAAAAAACCGAAAGGGTGGCCGATTACTACGTGGGATGGAGCAGTAACGCAAGTGCTAAAGGATAGATGACTGGACTTGGGAGTGCAAAATGGTTGCCAAAGACAGAAAAGAATGGGCAAAAGTGTGTAATAAAATCTAGTGTGTGAGTGAACTATCAATAATGAACTTAATTATGTACACATACCTCAACACTGGAAACGGTAGAAGAGGTTCACGGTTAAGTAACTAAGTAAAGAAATATTGGTAAAAGGAAAGGTATCTGGTAGTTTCAAAGTTAATAGAGGTTTATGTTATAACTACATATAGTATGTCCCCGGATTGAGTTTACAATTAATAGGTATGATTGACCAAAAATTTTCGAATTGGAATTTCATATTTTGGGATTCCGCCCTGCTTGGTCTGAAACTTATTTTTAGTTTACTTTCGATTTTTTTAAATCAAGTAGGCCTTTACAGTTAAGCAATAACTCTTTTCGTTTCAGGTAAAGTACCTTTTCCGTTCACAGTACGCCAAAGTGTTACTAAGAAAAGTTGTTCAGAATGAAAAGTTATGGCGGTGTACAAATTTTCAGAACGATCGGCCTACTTTGATCAAATTCATTATTTGTCAATTTCGTTTCAGGTAAAGTACTGTTTCCATTCACAGTACGCCAATATTTTACTAAGAAAAGTTGTTCAGAATAAAAATTTATGGAGTTATGCAAATTTTCAGAATGATCGGCCTACTTTGATAAAATCCAGTATTGGTCAGTTTCCTTTTGTGTCAACTTCATTTTCAACTTCGTTTTGTGTCAACTTTGTGTCAGCTTGACTTTAAAGAAACAAATCTGCAATTGAAACTACAATCATACCTTGAGATGGGTTAATCATCATAAAAACAAAAAAAAATAAAAGAAATTTTTAATTAAATTATTAAAACAAAAAACAAGTATTAAGTTATTCTATTAACCCTCCACCTTCGTCGCTGCATAATTCAATCCTCCGTCGCAGTTCCTTAAAGCTATTCCGGATTTCCTGAATTGGTAAGGCGGATGTAGCATCTTTTATGCGATATTTTTAATACCTCGGCATCATTGGGTAAATTTTCTGCATACACTAGTTGTTTTAAACGTCCCCACAAATAAAAATCGGCAATAGTCAAATCTGGGCTCCATGGGGGCCATAAAACTGGACCATTCCTACCCATCCAACGGTGACCAAATTTACGGTTTAACCAATTCACAACAATTTGTGAATAATGCGCCGGACAACCATCGTGTTGGAAATACATTGACAGCCGATAATTGAGAGGCAACTCACCTAATTCGTCATGGAAGAAATTGTCTAGCATATTTAAGTATGTATGCTGGTTAACGTTGTTAACAAAAAAATATGGCCCTATTATTCCATAATATGAAATAGCACACCATACATTGACTTTAACAAAATATTGCCGATGATTAGTAATTAAAAAAAAAGAATTAGTGTCACTCCAATATCGAACATGTTGCGAGGAAACAGTTCCATTGGTAGAAAATGTAGCCTCGTCGGAAAACAAAATGTTTCGTTAAAAATAACGATTACTTGCTATTTTGCTTCCTATCCATAAACAGAAATCTAGACGTTTTGCTTCTTCTCCTAGTTCCAAAGTATGATTAAAAATGGGTTTGAAGGGATAAATCTTCCGGTCTTTCAAAGCTCGTTGTATGTGTGATTTACTAATGCCTAAGCGAAGCGACCGCTTCCTCAAAGACAATTTTGGATCATTTTGTACCGAATCTAAAATTAGCAGAGTAGTGGCATCGTCTTCATTATGTATTCTCTTAGTTTTCTTTACATTTAGTACTGAGCCAGTTCTTAAAAAATTCTTAATAAGCTTCTGTGCACCCATACGTGATACATAAATATCTCATTAAATTTTTCGATCACGTAACGGTAACTTTTTCCACGTCCATAACACTGTACTAAATATATTTACTGTTCTAAAGTTAGCATTTTATTGTAAAAATATTGTCATTACTTCGCAATGAAAATCAGTTTTGTGATATTACTTTAACGATATGAAAGATAACGACACATGTCATACTACAATAAACACTTGACATGTAATCGATGTTTTTTGTTTTTGTAATTATTAAGCCACCTCATGTTATTATTGCTGTTTCAATTGCAATACTGACCAATACTGGATTTTATCAAAGTAGCCGATCATTCTGAAAATTTGCATAACTCCATAACTTTTTATTCTGAACAACTTTTCTTAGTAAAATATTGGCGTACTGTGAATGGAAACAGTACTTTACCTGAAACGAAATTGACAAAAATAATGAATTTTATCAAAGTAGGCCGATCGTTCTGAAAATTTGTACAGCGCCATGACTTTTCATTCTGAACAACTTTTCTTAGTAACACTTTGGCGTACTGCGAACGGAAAAGGTACTTTACCTGAAACGAAAAGAGTTATTGCTCAACTGTAAAGGCCTACTTGATTTAAAAAAATCGAAAGTAAACTAAAAATAAGTTTCAGACCAAGCAGGGCGGAATCCCAAAATATGAAATTCCAATTCGAAAATTTTTGGTCAATCATACCCTCGATCATACCTATTGTAAACTCAATCCGGGGACATACTGTATATAATAGATGAAGTGCATCAAGGAAATCAAGCCTGCCATGAAACAAATGCTTATTGTTTTGTAGTTTCGCAGTACAAATTTAGTTTTGATAATTGCAACAGTTATTTTACAAGCTAATTTTAAGTAAGTGTTGTGCAGCAAAAATGAATTTAACGAGAGAAAATTTTAGAGCCATGATTTACTTTGATTTTAAAAGTTCTCTATCTCCGAAAGAAAGCTTTGCACGACTTAGTGTTGCCTTTGGTGACCAAGCGCCTTCGCAGAAAACTGTTTACAGCTGGTAAAATGAATTTAAATTTGAAAGGGTTTCGCTCAGGGACGATTTTCGCGAAAGAAAACCAATTTCAGCAGTTACCGAAACAAAGATAGACGCCGTGCGAAGAATGATTTAAAAAGACAATCGAGTAACATATAGAATTATTAGGAGCACCTTGGGCATTGGCATGACTGCAATAAACAAAATTTTACATAATCATTTGGGTGTAAGGAAAGTCTGTTGTCGGTGGATACCACACAGTTTAACAGAAGTGCAAAAACAACAGCGTGTGGAATGGTGTCAGAAAGCTCTTAAAAAATATGATGAAGGTAGGTCTACCATAGCAGTTTACAACATCATAACTGGTGACGAAAGCTGGGTATACGCATTTGAGCCTAAATCAAAGCGGCAATCTGCACAATGGGTATTTCCAACAGATCGTAATTCAGATAAAGTAAAGTATTCGTGAAGTGTTGGTAAGAAAATGATAGCCTGCTTCTTCTCAAAATCAGGACCGATCACAACTGTCGTGATTAAAAATAAACGTACGGTTACTGCAGAATGGTACTGTAACGATGCGGGTGTTAAAAATTCACAATTTTCGATAACTGGTGAAACCCCGTAGCTTTTGGACCCTCGTTTAATTTTGTTGTGTATTTTTAAACCAGTCTTTTAGAAAGGGTAGGAAAGAAAAGTCAAAGAAACGCAGATCTCAAACATATTAATATATTTATTCAATTGCATTCGTTGTGTGATCCCTCAAGGGTGAATGGTCGGCAGGGACGGCGTAGCCTCAACCCAACGGACTGGTCGGTGCGGATGCCGTGGACGCTGATGGAAGGGTGGTGCCGGAAGGATTTTGTTTTAGAGCGTTTACGTATGTGTTCCTGAAAAATAAACAAAGTGGGTAGGAATATAGGAGCCTAATGAGGCTGTTTTACGGCCCCAGAGTAGCTGCTGTAGGTCAAACGGGATGCAGGAGGATTTCAGTACGCCTAATGAGAGTGTGAAGAAGCTCAGAGTAGCGTCGGTTACGGAAAGAAGGTTGGAGGAACGGAAGTCAGTAAGGTATTAGGATCGCAATTAGCCTAATAGAATGTGTGAAATTCTAGAGTAGCTCGTGCATGGAGTAAGGAATGGGAATCCTCTTTGATCGGATGATCCTTGTATTTATACGATTCTTTTGGAACACCCCCAACTAGAAGGGGTTCCTTTCGTCAAATCAAATCGAACTTTGTGTTAAAGTTGAGCCGTGATTGGCAGACCGGTTTTGGTATAAAACACTTCATAAGAAACTAATTTTCCTAGAAATGCTTTTATATTACTAAAGAGATTTATAGTTCCGTTTGTAGTATCGCAATATAAGCATATCTCTTTAACAATTGGTAATTTACTACTCTATCTGGTTGGAGTGCATCTGGTTGAGCACATGTCTTAGCTAGAACAAAGAAAGACCCATTTCGGACACCACCCTTCAGAACTGGCCTGAAAAGCAATTGTTATATCCCTACAAAGAAAACATAAATTACAAGACGAAACGAACCATTTCGTTTATGGTCCGCCTGTCCTTTAAATCTATTTAAATCTCGCATTGTAAACTGTTTACAGAATCGGCCTTAATATTACGTACAATCATTTACAAAAAATAAAAGAAAAACCAATAAGTCCTTATTTTAAAATGTCTATAACATTCGCAACATTACAGTACACAACAGTATATGTACCTGCCAGGAAAAAGCTCATTTACGGCGTCGAAGAAGTGAGATCGTTCTACACCACGATAATGCTTCAAGTCATACCACACATCAAACAAAAGAATTTTTAGAGGCTTCCGTGCTAAAAATACTAAATTATCCGCCATTCAGTCCTGAGCTGGCACCCTCCGATTAATTTTCATTTCCTCGACTAAAGGATAAAATGCGTGGTGTGCGATTTACTACTTCTGAAGATGCAGTGGAAAACTTCAAAAACTCAAGAAAAGTGGAATTTATGTTTTGAAAATTGGTTTTATCGAATGCGTAAATGTGTTGAGTTTAAGGGTGAATATTTTGAAAAGTAATTTTTGGTTTGCAGAAATTTTCAGTGCCACCCTGGTACTGTCTATGTTTACACATCTGCGTCACTGGTCTGGTATTCTTATAGTATATATTACATTTTGACCTTATGAACAAGTTAACTTTGTTAGTACCAAGTGTCTTTAAAATGAAATACTTTGAATTTTCCATGTAAAATAAATGTGCCACTCTCACGCAATGCTGTTATACTAGTAGACGGAAGAATAACATAACCTAATTGAAAGTACGCCTCAATAATAAAATGTTTTCTTGCACAGGGTACATTTTCTGTTGTATTAACAAATTTAATTAAAACTATTTGAAGTGAATTAGTTTACGTTTTAATTTTAGAATTAGTATTACTTCGATTATAAGACGTGCTTCTTAATTATATTCGATGGTAAAGGGTATGCTCTTAGCTTAGAAAAATAACGGTGCGTCTTATAATCGAAGTAATACGGTAACTAATGACAGCTCTGGATAATGCAATAGCAATAACTATGTCGTTGCACATAAAAGTTTACATGCAAACAAATTTCAATGGTAACTTTTTAAGACACCTGGTATATGTATATATACAGGGTGTATCAAAAATAGTGTATATCCTTTATATATGTCATATACTACTGATTTAATTAAAATCTTAAACAAAATTTTTCTATGATGATTATTTTTCAAGTTATAAGAGTATGAAGTTACATATAATGCAGATTCTTTAGCTATAATGTTTTTTCCAAATTTTCGGTGGGAATCTTTTAGACTGATTTAAAGTTAAAAGAAAAATTTGTTAAAATTAATTTCTTAGCTCAGTTTTTGGAAAAATAATGGATATTTTGGTACATCGTTTAAAGCAGTAAAATATGTGGCAACCTTGGAAGTACCTACTACATACTTACAGTTGTTCATGTTTTTATAACAGAGGCAATGAAAGTAATTACATGCTAAAATTTCTCTTGACAACTAATTAGTTGTCATATTGACAGAAAGTAAAGAGTGAAAAGATTTGTGTACTTCTAAATTTAAAAGCATGTATACAAATAGAGAGTACCTCGACATGCTACTTTTGTTGGGTGAGCATGTAGGAAATGCTGAAGCTGCAGCCAGGGCGTATGCTGAACGTTTTCAAGATAGGAGACACCCATGCGGAAGGACCATCAGAAGACTGGAGGACAGATTATTGACTACAGGACGGTTTGAACCACTTGCACCTGATAGGGGCCGATCGAGAATGGGAGTGAACGCTATAGAAAATGTTTTAGACTTTGTAAATGAAAATAGCAGAATTTCAACAAGAGATATTGAAGGCATGACGGGCATTAGCCATAGTTCAGTAAACAGAATTCTGCGTTACGAAAAATTTCATTCTTTTCATTTTACCAATTTTAGCAATTAGCTTTTGAACATATTGGAAGGCGATCCTAATTTTACAAAAAAAAAATGTAGGGCAAGATGAGGCAATTTTTTCAAGGAGTGGGTATTTTATTCAACATAATATGCATTTTTATGTGGTAGAAAACCCACATGTCAGCTACGAGATTTCACACCAGCACCGCTTTTCCGTTAATGTTTGGGCAGGTATTATAGGAAATCGACTTTTAGGTCCAATATTTCTACCAAATCGGTTAAATGGTAAGCATTTCCTAAATTTTCTCCCAACAACATTAGAAGATATGCTAGATGATCTCGCTCTGGCCAAAATTAGAGATATGTGGTTACAATTAGATAGTGCTCCACCACATTTTCATGCTGGTGTTCGGCAGTGGATAAATCAACACTTTCCAAATAAGTTAATCGGGCGAGGTGGTTTTGTGAATTGGCCAGCAAGGTCCCCTGACATGACCCTCTGGATTTTTTCCTTTGAGATCATGTAAAATCCATAGTATACAGAACACCAGTAGAAAATGAAAATGTTTTAAGAGAGAGAATAGAAGAAGCTTTTGGAGATGTTAGCCCTGTAATGTTGGAAAACGTACACAGAAACATTCGTAGAAGAGCTGAAGCCTGTTTAAATGTACAGGGTCGAAATTTTGAACATTTTTTATAACTATTTTTTACATTTCATTTATTCGTTTTCGTTTGTATTAATTAATAAAACCATTATTTCCAACATGTGCATTGTTGAAAAATTTCTGTTATTTAAATTTTCAATAACTTTTAAACGAAAAGCCAAATATTTTTTCTGCAATCAGTTTCATACTCTATAGAGGCTAATAATGTATGCCTATAAAGGATGGACACTATTTTTGATACACCCTGTATTTTGTGATAACTCTGTAATGAAAATATAGTATTTTTAAATCATAGATAAATGTTTCAGTTATTATCTATTAATTCATATATTCATAATAAAGAAGCAGTATCTACTTATGCTTAAAAAATGGATAAGATTTCTAACTTTTCAAAAATTTACTACTAATATTGAGTCGTCAAAATGTTTAACATTGTAGAAATCAACATGTTAAATATCTATTCACTTTCGAATTATGACAAACTAAAGCACAACATTATTTTGAATGTAAAATGTTACCTTTAAATCTGCAAACCATTTTGGTGTGTGTACAAAGACGATGTTGCGCTTTGTTTGCCCAAACTACATTTCTAGGACATCAAGTGGTAAACTGCATCTGGTGCCAGAAATTGGTAAAATTGCCCTCGCAGATACGTTGTTGGTTGAAGATCCTAATGAAAATCCAGAGGATGATGGTACAATACTCTGAATGATTTTAAAAACGTACAGTAAATTGTTAAACTGTTTCAGAATCCTCTGTATGTTCAGTTTCAAGTCAGTCTTCAGGCATTAGCGAAACATCTGCTGCAGGACCCAATACACTACAAAACAGGGACTTCAAATTGATCGTAGAAGTGAAGACCGGATCACAACCTGGACAGGTGCGATTGATGACAGGTTTATCGATTAAAAACCTAAATATATTTATAAATAATTTAGGTGGTTGTGCATTTGGTAGCTCCGACACTGCAAGAGAAAGCTGCATGGATATCAGATATCAGTCAGTGTTTAGATAATGTACAGTTCAATGATATGATTCGACCATCCGCCGATAACAGTTCCATTACCCTACCACAGTCCATCAAGAACGACCCTAAGTTATTTAAAGATGAAGCGGATATTCGATTTAGCCGAACCCTGAACTCTTGTAAAGTTCCACAAATTCGCTATGCTACGCCTGAGCGACTTCTTCAACGATTAACCGGTAAATTAAACGGGCAATGATCTTCTTTATGTTCTCACATCGTTCATTGACTGGTGTTAAATCCATATAATCTGGGGACCAACTAATTCTTTCGTTATCATTTACTCTTACTTTTGAAAATGCATGATATATCCCATCCCCTGATCAACTTTCTGCACAATCATTAAAGGTACAAAGAAAGTATCACAACAGGTGATCGATAAGCATGACAGTTCTTTTCAGATTTGAGGTTCCTCTCGATAGACTTTCTGAATACCTTTCTTCTTACTTACCGAGTGTTTACCGATGGTGTCACTGTTCTCGAAGCCCTCAAAAAAGTTTTCTACAGCTCCGATTCAGAACCCCAAGGTTCAGTTATATCTTTAGAAGCATTTTCGCAAAAAGACGATGGGGCACCACAGTTACTTTATGATGAAAGGAGACGAAGTAGTTTTTCACCTCGACGCACTAGTGGCGCCAGTTCAGTATCAGGTTACGGTTCAGAACTCAGCGAAAGGGATAGATCACACAGCTACGATTCACAAGGCCATCGTCATTGGAGATCCACTTTACAAAAATGTAAGTATACTTTTATATACTGCTAATACCATGTACATGTTTTGTTGTCGCATTTCTTTTATAACACACCTTTAATAAAGATATTGTAATTGCAGGCTTGGTAGCTTCTTTACTAAAATGCTTTCAACAAGCTTTATAAACGAATTTGTATTGAGTTCACACTTACATATTATAATTTCTGATTTCTCTATTTATTCTTTTTTGGATACTATTAAAGCATATTTATAAGCGCTTAAACTTTTCCACACACATACCATAAATAAGTCTTACTTGTTCAAATAGATGAAGAAGAAACTCGAGAACACAGCGGAGCAGCAGACCAACTGCACCCAAGAATAATAAAACATAGTCCTACACATCATACTCAAGCCAAACCATCCGAAACTCTTATTCCTCCAGTTCAAAAAACAGTCTCAATCAGAGTTGAAAAAACAGAAGATTTACAGGAGGACAATTGCCACTTATCTATTCCAAAGGTTACTGCATCAAGTAGCAGTGAAACCCTTACTGGTAAGTATTTTGATAACTATGGTATATCAACGTGTGTTCAATATTTCGTACTTTGCAGATGTAACAGTTCTCAGTGCACCCTGTTCGCCAAGCAATTTGAGTTCTGTGACCCTAATGGGTTCAACTTCATCAGACCATAACAGTCAAGCAACACAAACAACACCATCTCATTCACCAACAACTGAACCGATACCACTAACCCATCGTGTAGTAGCTGCTGTTAAAGCTGAAGCATCTGCTGACAAAAAAGTCGAAAGGGGTATATCTGAAGAAATAGAAGGTGTGTTGTGTTATCCTAGCATTTTACAGAGTGAATAATGAAATTTATTTTAGAGCCCACTGAAGAACCCACCACCTACTATAATCCTACCCATCGAGCATCCTGCAGTTCTTCAAGATCTGCTTCAATTTCTACAACCAACACAACAGCCGTGTTACAGGTAATAATATTACAGGTAAGTTATTTTAATGACTGTTAATACTATTAATGTGCATTTTTTAATTTTCAGAGTTATTATGGATCTAGAAGATCCATGCAGGATGGAGAAAGTTCGACAGCTCGATCAAGTTTCCAGCATGATTCCCCACAGAAACCAAGTAAAGCCGGTGTAGTTATTACATCTTTCAGGCAATCAAAGAGACGGTTAGTTAATCTATAAATGAATCAAAATATCTCTTATATAAAACTGTTAGACATTTTGGTTTTAGAAGCAGTACTTCAAGTGCTGCAGCTGCATTTGCTATAGCAACTTCAGGTTCGAGCAACCCTAGAGATCTTTCTCCTGGTTCTCGTATGGATCCTAGATCAAGTATTATGGAAAATCAAGATGAATTTAATGCGGAAAGAATACGTTGCAAAGAAAGCATCATGTCTACTGCATGCACAATGAGGGTACTAAATGTTCTGAGGTAAGTTTATTTTCTTATTAGTTATTATTATCCAAATTAAATGAGCAAACGTTGCTACCTAGCTCTATAGAAGCCTCTTGGACCTTAATCAAAAGTAATATTATTGCAATGGCTAGTCAAGAAGTTGGTTACAAAGAAAAAGGAATTACGATGACTGGTACTTACTACGCAGAGTGCAAACAGGCAAAAGAAATTAAGAACGCCTGCAGATTGGTACGGTTGAAAACCAATAAAGTAGAAGATAAGGAGAAATATAAACAAGCTAGGAATAAGGCAAACAATATATTTAAAAGAAATAGAAATGATTGGATGAATCAAAAACTTAATAAGCAATAGAAAGTGAATGTGTAAGCAACAACAACATACTCTTTTTAACACACGGAATAAACCTACCTGTAAAGCAAGAGAGTTCAGTAATAAGGAGGGGAAAATAGAATGCGAGGAAGAGAAGATAAAGAAACTCTGGAAAGATTATTTCCAAGAATTACAACCTATATGTATGAAGATAATAACAGTCTACAGCCAGTTGAAGCTAATTTTGAGAGGCAAGAGTCAATTACAGTACCCACATATGAAGAAGTTTTAAATGTAATCTTATAATTAAAGAACAATAAAGCTGCAGGTCCAGATAGTATAATCGCTGAATTAATTCTACATGGTGGCACTGAGCTGTACGAAAAAATGCACATACTGATTGTTGAAGCATGGGAAAAGGAACTGTAATACCCAAGGATTGGTCCATTGCTGAAGTATTCCTGCTACATAAAAAAGGTAGCAAAGAGATCTCTAAAAATTATCGAGGTATCATGCTGTTGAGCACTGCCTATAAGATTTTAGGGACCTTAATTAAAAATACATTAGTACAATATTCAGAGCATATAATAAGCAACTACCAGCAGGGTTTTAGAGCAGGAAGAAACTGTCGATGCAATACATATTCTTTAAGGAACTATTGAAAAAGCTTAGAAATATGGGGTTAACCTACACTTCATTTTCATTGATGTAAGGCAAGCTTTCGACTCGATCGTAAGAATCAAAATGTTGCAGGCGTTGATTAGCATGGGAATACCACTGAAATTAGTAAGACTTGTGATAATGACACTAAACAACAATAGTTTGGCAGTTAAAATACAAGATATAACAACCGATAAGAGTAAATAAAGGCATAAAGCAAGGGGATGTACTCTGTAAGCAATATTGAGGAGATCGAGTCTGTTCGGAGACATTACTACCAATATGTTACAAGTATACCTAACTGCCTATGCTGATGATATTGCCAGAACTAATAGATCGAAGGCAGAATTAATAAAGGCAGTAGTGAATCTAGCCCAAATTGCAGAAGAATATGGACTTCTCATTACTGAAGAGAAAACTAAACACATGTATGTTGAAAGGAGCATTGAAGTCGGCAACTCTTTACGCATAGCTCATATTGAATTTCAACGCTACAGAAACCTTAACCGTTCCAAGTGGAGAGGAAGAAACGTTAAGGAAATTTGAAAGAAAGATCCTAAGGCAGATACTAGGTCTAATTTCAATTAATGGTGATTAATATAGACCAAGAATGAATCGTGAGATTAAAATAGATTTGGATGGTGAAGACATTGTAACCTTCACAAAAGCCCAGCATATTAAATGGTTCAGTCACATCATGAGATCAAGTGAAGCCAATTTGTTGAAGAAGGTGACGCATTGAACTCCTGATCTTCCTAGAAGCAGAGGCCGGCCAAGGACAAATTGGAAAGACGATGTAATAAAGGACCTCGAATTAATGGTTATTAAAAATTGGAGTAGAGCACTGTACAACCGCAGAAAATGAAAAAAAATTCTGAATAGTGCTAAAGCACACCCACAGTTATAAAACAAAATTATAAAACAGTTTTTTTAATAAATTTTAATATTATAATTAAAAGTGTTAAAAGCTAAAAGTTTTAGTGTAGAGACACTAAGGAATGATTCACCTTATTTAAATTAATCAATCACACATCCTTTAAAGGATGAAGCTATAATCCACTTGGATTGTTGTGCTGTAGAAGAAAAAGTGTATTGAAATAAAAAAATGTTTTTCTATTTGGATTTATAGGCACTGGATATCTAAGCACTCCCAAGATTTTGAGAATGACCAACGTTTGAAAAATTTAACAATCGAATTTCTGGATGACATCATATATAGCCCGAATCTTTTACCTGCAGAACACAAAGCTGCTGCACAGTTGTTGCGATTGCTGACAAAAGAAGACCCAGAGAGTTCTAAAATAGATCTTAATATTTTATTAACAGTTCCGACAGTAAGTTTTTGTGGCAGTTATCACATGGTACTTAATTTAATCCCAACTTTTTAAAAATATAATCTTTCAGACACCTACAAAAGAAAGTATTGAAACATTATCTGCTCTAGAAATTGCTGAACAACTTACGTATGTTGATCACCAAATATTTATATCCATATCAAGCGAGTAAGTATTATTCAAACTTCTTATTTAAAATACATTAATGCTATTTACCTAATTTGTTTTGTCGTCATCATCATTATATTAGGTTCATTTCCTAAGAGATTTTCGCCAACTGTTCTAAGCTTTCTTAATCAGTATTTTGAGGTATTCTCTATTCTTTCCCTATAGATTTTTGTGTGCTTTCCAATTTGACATCTGTCATCCTCAGGTCCTTCAGAACTATCAGTGCTATATGTACCTACTATTTTGTTACATTCCTTGTGTTTTTCAATAACTTGGTTAATTGTCTGTAAGTGGTCCATAGTCAAAAATCCTCTTCTAAAATCCGCTTGTTCCAGTGGTTGGTTCTTATCTAGCTGTTCTGTGATTCTGCTCTTTATCACTGCAGAAAATATTTTGTACATTGCTGATAGGAGACTTATCAGCCTAGAGTTTTTAATTTCGTTCCTATTGCCTTTTTTGTAAATTACAAATTAGTATGATTGTCGCTCTCTGTTCCACTGGTCTGGGATCTTTTCTTCCTCCATTATTTTGCTGAAAAGGTTCTGTATTAGCGATAATGCTTCTGCTGGTAGTGCTTTAATCATTTCATTTGTTATTTTGTCTTTACCAAGAGCCTTATTCTTTTTTTTTGTCTAAAAACTGCTTCCTCAATTTCAGTTAGTTGTATTGGATCGAATTCGTTTCCATCTAATTCCTGAATTTCATTCTGCGTTGGTCTTCTGTCTACAGCAGTTTCATATAGCTGTGGCAATACCATCTTCTTTGTGTTCTCCTACTTTACTATTAAAATCTCCCATGATTATTGTCTGTTTTTGTTTAGATTCCATTTCCTTCATAGCTTCGTCTATGCTGTTATAATTTTTCTTGTTTGCCAAAGTCCATTTGCAACACTGGTAACATATCTGAGTATCCTCTAATCTCTTTTGCGTATTTTACCCCACACCTTTCCTTGCTCCTTCTTTGGTTTGTTAGCTTTCTCTCTTGCCTGTGTTTTCTTTATTAGTGTTATGGATGAATTGCTATCGTCTGATCTAATTCGCTTATTGTTTTCTTGGCCTTTTCCTTCCCCCTTCTCTTGTATTTCATTTTTTGATTGCTTTCTATTAGAGGTGGGTAGATCCGCTCGGAGTCGTTCCTTCGGAATGACTCCGGCCTCGGATCCGGTCGGAGCCATTCCGATTTTTATTTCTGAGTCACTCCAAGTGGGTCCGTACGCTTCGGTTGTAAGTAATCAATTATATCGACAAAGTTTTGAATCCAAATGAGTCCGGTGACAAATCGTAATTCGATATTCGGTGATTGGAGGCAGGTGTGGAATTATTTTTGATTTGTGCACTTGCAAATTTTTCTTTACGACAACAGAAACATTAAAATATCGAATTACCGAATATACGGCACGTCATTTTGTGTTATATATTTTTAACCGTTCGTTTTTATTTGCATCCAGTAATGACACTAATTAGTTATTAATAGCAGCGTAATAACTCTATTATTTTTTATTTAAAGAGACAATACATAAAGAACTGAACTACAAAACTTCTGAAAAAAAGCTTAAATAAAAATTTTAAAATATACACTGCGTTTTCTAGAAGACATATTTGCACCTTACAATAGCCGATTGTAGGTACTTAATTACTGTAGTATTTAGTTACACCTCTTTAAAGTTTTGACATGTACAAGTACAACGTGACTTTTGTTGTGCCTGTAAAAATGCAACTCTCCCGTATTATATTTTTTAGACTAAACAATGTCATCAATTGTATTGCTAGCCGCTAACATGAGTAATTTCGCCAAAACAATTCCCCCTCCTTGATAGGTTTTATTTGCCGGATTTTCTCATTGAGAGTGGGTCGGAATTGGAACGACTCCATCGGAGTCGTTCCGCAGTCGGATTTGGTTTGGCGGAACTGGATCCTCGAAAGGAACCGGATTGCCCATCTCTACTTTCTATCGTTGTTACTATCATCGCTTGTTGAGTCTTCGTTTTCTTCTATCTCCCACTCGTGTCTTCCATTTTCTTCGTATCAATTATTAGAATATTATATTTTAACATCGTCTATCTACCTTTGCTTCTCGCTTCCCTTAGTTTCAGTAACAACTCTTTTCTTTCTGCTAAAATTTTTACAGGGAAGTGTCTTTTTTATTTTATAAATTACAGTTCATGTAACTAATTAAGTTCTAATAACAGGTAATAAGTTCTAATACCTCCTCTTGCCGTTATTACTGTTCTCATACGGTTTGGCATCCCAGAGGTTTGTGATGTCTTCTTGGCTCAGCAAATCTCATTCTTCCTGGAAAGCCATTTTTAGCTTGACTAAGATATTTGGTGCCGCTGGTTGATTTCGAATTTGTCTTCACAGCATATCCCAAACAGGTTTTATCGGATTCATGTTTGTGCCCTGTGCCACTAATTTAAAAATGCTGACGTCTTGAAAGTATTGGCAAAGTCCAACAGTAGTAAGTGGTCTGGCTTTATCATGCGTTAAGCGAAAAGTGCCCTCAACTACTACTGCAACTGGCATCGCATGAGGTTCTAGAATTTCCCACATATATCTTTCCACATTTAAAATAACCTCTTTTACAACAATCAACTCTATATAGAAGTTTGAATTTATATCATTTCATACCATTATAGAGCTTTCACGAAACCTTTTTCGTTGGACAAAATTGCATTGAGAATATCGCTCTTCTTGTCTTGTCCATACACTTTAGCATTCATCAGGAAGTTTCAGATTAAACCGTGACTCATCCGTTAATAAAACGTTTTGTCATTTGTTATCTCCGTAGTTAACATGTTTGATGTTTCTTCGTCGTAAGCTTCCCCTATATAGGGTTTTGTGACACTCTGTCAAATTGCTTTCTCTAAATCTAGGAATGCAAGATACACCTCTTTGTCTTTCAATGTGATTTTCTCTATCATTTGTTTTATTCGTCCCTTTCTAAAGCCACTTTATGCTTCTGCTAACTGCTCTTCCACTGTAAATCTAAGTCTTTTCTTATACGAATTCATATAGAGACACTACCTAGTAATGTGATACCCCTATAATGTTTTCGGTCTCTATTGTCTCCCTTTTTGAATATTGAATAATTATTCCAATTTTCCAATCGTCGGGTACTGTTCCTGTATTCCACACTTTGTTGAAAATGTTTATTATTACATCTTCTTCTTCTTCTTCTTCGGCACTAGAATCCTGGAGGATTATGGCCACATCGTTTCGATGTACAATTGATTCGTTCTTAGGTGAATCACTCCTTACCACTTCATATTTCACATCACTCATAGTTTTGGGTGGGTTTTAGCACTTTTCACTATGTTTTTCCACACACTATGGTTCTGCACCAAAGTACACCAATTATAGTTACACCCATCTCATGTAGGCCCTATATAATATCGTCTTTCCATCTTAGTTTTTGTCTACCTCTGCTTCTGGATAATTCTGGAATCCACTGCGTTAACTTTTTCAGGGGTCTATGTCTATCGATGTTTTGTCTCAATGTGTCCAAACAATTTCAAATGTTGCGACTTTATGAAGTTTATGATATCTTCATTTGTTGGTTTTTTGCTTGTATTCACTTATATTTGCAATAATGTAGCCTTAATAATTAAAACTCTGTACATTCTTAAATACAAAGTTTTCCATTTTCAAGTCCCTGTTATTTTCTAGTTCATTTTTACCACAGAACATATATGTATTTGGTTTTACTTTCGTTGATTTGTAGTCCATATTCCTGTTTAAGCTTTCCACTGTTTGTTTTAAGGCTCCTTTTGTTCTGCTAATAATAACCAGATCGAAGGCGTCGACTATGATTTGTGTCATCTTGTTGATGATACTGCCTCTTATTCCAAGTTTCCTAACTATTGCTTATAATACAAAATTAAATAACATAGTAGAGAGTTTGCCTCTTTTGATTTAGTCAAATGCCTGTTTGAAATCAACAAATAGTATAGGTACAGGTTTATTCCATGTTCCTAGCTTTTTTCAATGATTCTTTGTAACTTATGAATTGCATCAATTGTACTTCTATCTGGTATAAACCCTTGTCGAAATTCTCCTAAAATATTATCTGAGTAGGGTTGTAATCTGTTTTTTATGAAGATTGTGAGAATTTTATAAGCAGCGTTGAGTAAGGTAATACCTCGATAGTTACTATAACTTTCTTGATTTCTTTTCTTGTGCAACAGAATAATATTTGCTTGTGTCCATTCTGTGGTCATTGTTTCTTTAACCCATATTTTCGTGATCAGTTTTGTTAATTGGTCACACACTTCATTGCCTCCATACATTATAAACTATAAACTGAAGCTACGCTGGTCCTGCCCCTTTATTTTTATTTAGTTTTGAGATTACATTTTTTACCTCGTTGTATGTAGGTTGTGTTATCATTTCTTGATTTCCCATGTGCATTAGTTGGATGATAATAATTGTTTGTATTTCCTCCCTGCGTCCCTGCTATCCTGATACAGTAATTTCAGAAATAGTCAGAACAAATTGTCTTGATCTCTTCTTCACATTCTATTTTCCCTTCTTTATTTCTGAAGCCCCTTGGTCTAATTGTAGGGTTCTTATATGTATCCTTGATCTTTTTAAAACATAGCTTACCTACATTATTTTCTCGTTCCGAGTCTAACAATTCCTGGAAATATTCCTTCTATCTCTTCATAATTTCTATATCATCTGTTATTATTCTATTGTCTTTTGCTTTTATTTGTTTAAAATCGCGTTGTTTGTCTTCCCTCAGATTTCTTAACACTCTATAGAATAGTTTTTGATTTGCTCGACTGTCCTTTTCCATTTTCATACCAATTACCTTCCACGTTTTCTTCTTTGCTTTGGAGACCATTTCTTTTACTTTTCCTCGTTGTTCTTTATATTTTAAGTAACTATAGTTTGTCTTCTTGGCTAGGTATTGTTTCCATAATTATCTTTAATCTTTACTTGTTTTATTTCTTGAGTCCACCACTTGGTTTGTTTTATATTCTTATTTATTACTGTTGTACCACAGATCTCTTTAGTTCCTGTTAGTATTATTTGTTTAAATTGCTTCTAGGATTCTTCCAGATCCATATTACCCCATTTATGTTTCAGTTTTCCTATCTTTTCTTCTGTTTTCTCCTTGTATTCGTTTGGCATTTTTATCTTTTGAAACCCCTATGCCTTAAAAATCTCGTCAGATTTTTTATGTTTTGTGTTTAAGCTATGTTCTCTGTTTTCGATATTAAATCTTACCTTTGCGATCAGTAGGTAGTGATCGCTGTAGATCTCTAAACCCCTCTGTTCTCTTACATCCATTACTTCCTTTCTGTGCACCCTGATAATTAATATGTAGTCTATTATTGATTTTTCTTCTCTACTTTTGCCTTCCCTTGTGAATTTCTGAATTTATTTGTAGGCATAAAAGGTGTTTATTACTATTAGATTGCTCTCCATACAGAAATCTACAGTCGGGCCATTGTAAGTTGGCGAGCCCCGGCGCATATCGAATATTTATTTCGTGCGATTTCAAGGTCATGCTTCAGTATTGAAAGTAATTCGGTGGTGTAGGCGATTTATGAGTGTCGCAATTGCAACAAATTTCTAAGTGGTATTTAGTTAATGACTGTTTGTGTTAACTTGAGCATCTTGAGTTCTCGCCAACTTACACCGGCCCGACTGTATCATTCTCTTGCCGTTGTTATTTGTGTGATTTACATACATCAACTGTGTCATTAATTCTTTTCCCAACTCGACTATTGTCTCCGAGTATCATTAGTCTGACGTTTATAATTTCTATAGCATTTGTTAAAACCTCCCAAAACTCGTCCTTTTTGCTTACCATTTCATCCTCGCTTGGGCCATATCTTGTTGTGATGATCTTCCTGTCTGGTTCTATTTCAATTTTCAGTAATCTCCCAGATAAAAATTCCGATTTTTTGATGTTGCCTCCATATTCCTTTTTTATAATGCATCCCACACCCTGTGGGGATGTTGAAAACACAACCCAAAACAGCACGCCTCCACAAAATTCTGTCAAAGGACCCTTTGACTCGGTCGGGAACATGTTAAAACCAACAGGAGAGTACACAACCAGCGAAAAGGAAACACTGGAAATACTCTTAGAAACGCACTTTCAAGGATTACTAACTGATTATCAGGCTGAGACGGAACAGCCAGTGCCTAGCGACTTCTCAGAGAAACCTTCAAGGGCCGACTGGGGAGTTGTTAGAAAAGTAATTACTTACCTACAATAAGGTATGTTGGGCTGTAAAATCCTTCCAACCTTTGAAATCCCCCGGAGCAGATGGAATATTTCCAGCTGTTTTGCAGCAGGGAATAGATCTTCTGGCACCGCATCTCATTAAAATCTTTTGCTTATGCCTAGCGGGCAACTATCTGTCACTGGCATGGTATACCCAACCAAAGACATATAGACTAATTATTAGCCTTATGTCTTTTCGTTTAAAGACTATAGAAAAAGTGGTAAATATGTAAGTACATATGAGATGGGTTCTTAAAAGACAATCCCCTTCATCGTAATCAACATGCTTATCAATCAGGTTAATCATCTGCACTTCACAACCTAGTTAGTAGGATACAGGAGTTAATAACCAACAAGGAAACAGCTCCAGCTGCTTTCTTGGACATAGAAGGGGCGTTTGACAACACCTCCTTCAAATTCATAACTGCGGCGACCTTAAGACAAGGTGTTGAAGACATTATAAACAGATGAATAAAAATCATGCTAAAGGGCCGCCAGATGCAGGCCAACCTGGGAGGAGAAGCCCTCAAGGGTTCCACCACTAGAGGATGACCACAAGGAGGAGTTTTATCACATTTGCTGTGAAACCTGGTAGCCTGGTACTGCACAATCTTGTGAGTAGATGCAATGATGAGGGGCTTAAGGATATGCGGATGACATAGTCATTCTAATCAGGGGCAAAAACCCCAATATTATTGCAGCCCTCATGCAAAGGGCGTTAAACACTACGCAAAGGTGGTGTGAAAGAGAGAACCTGAAGGTAGACCTTCAGAAAAACATCAATAATACCCTGCACCAGGAAAAGAGAGATTGGCCCATTCAATAACCTTACAATCTTTGGTGAAAGAATTCAGGCTGGCCAGGAAGTTAAATATCTGGGCATTACTCTGGATGCAAAACTAATCTGAATAACATTGCAAACAGAGCAAAAATGGCCCTCACAGAGGGCAGATGCATGTTTGGAAAAATATGGGGACTGAAACCAAACTTGGTTCAATGGTACTATATCACGGTTGTCAGATCGTCTATAGTACCCTAGTCTGATAGTCAAAGACAGAACAAAAAGGAGCTATTACGAAACTAACCAGGATTCTTAGACTGGCTTGTTTGTGTATATGTATGTGGAGTTATGAGAAGCACTCCAACTGCATCTATGGAAGCTCTTCTAGGACTAATCCCTTTGGATATTTATCAGAAAGGGGAAGCCTGGATAGGAGCACATAGAATGAAATTCACTGGTAATTGGCCCATTCACAATGAACAGTGTTGACACAAATGAATACTGGAAGTGGTCAAAGGTGAACCCATCATGGGCACTAACTACACTGAACCAGAGTACTCTTTTGACGAACCTTTCACCTTGAGATGATTACAAGGATTGGGCTCAAGGTATCCCACCCTATCTGGAGAAGAGGCTAGTCTTGTTTACAGACGGATTCTCCACAGGGCAGGTATACATGACGTAAGACCAAAAGAGAACATAAGTGTATCTCTTGGGACCAATACTACAGCCTTCCAAGCTGAAATCTTTGCTATAATGCAATGCGTACAAGAGAATGTAAGACATGGGTATACCCGACAACACATAAGCATTCTGTCTGACAGTCGAGCAGCCTTAAAAGCACTTGAATCACCTGGAACTAATTCTAAGTTAATAAGAAAATGCCTGTCTCACCTGGCAACCCTATCTGAAAGGAATAAGGTTCATCTCATATGGGTACCAGGACACACAAGTGTATAGGGCAATGAAAAAACAGAACCCTCGCTAACACTGGAGCATCCACCCTGTTTATAGAACCAGAACCTGTATTTGGAATACCCAAATAAACCATCTGGACTGCACTAGAGACGTGAAGTACAATACCGGGACAAAGACTGGGGAAGGAAATAATTGGAATCCTTCACACAGATTAACAACTGACGTATTCCACTTAGGACGTACTCAGATTAGACGGCTGGTGGGACTTTTTACAAGCCACTGCCATGTAAGAAGACATCTACAAAAAATAGGTGTATACAGAGGAAACACACTCTGCAGGCTATGTGAAAAAGAGGTGGAAACAGCCTCGTACATAATCTTTGACTGTTCTGCGCTTTATCGTAGGAGACAGCAACTCTTTGGGGAAATTTTCCGTGGATCAGTTCTCACACACGAAAACCTCGTGAGAAACATCCTAAAACTCGTTGAGGGCACGGAGCTACCTAGACTGAGTAAGGTTAGGAGGTGCACAAAAGACCAACCTAGTGGTAACCCCGCCAACAACTGACAATCGACCCATCGTGTTTTTTACCGCTCTTTCAATTGTTTGTTTAACAGTTATCCATTCTTTACTGTTTTTTTAATTTTCGCTTGACTTTGTTATTTCATAATCAGTTTTTCTTACGTAGTACTTGTCTCTCATTTGCTCCCACTCCAGTTTCTCAACTGACCATGTTTTCCTCTCTGTCTTGGTTTGGTTGTCACTCATTATTCTTTGCATCATTTTTACTGTGACTAGGAAATGATCTATGTCAATGCTTAAACCTCTGTATAAATGTATAATTATCTTTGATTGAGGGGGCTCTTTTCCTTGTTATTAGTATGCAATCTGCAATCTCTTTGGTTACGTTCATCAGTGCCTGATATTCTCCAGGACATCTTATGGATTTATTTTATATATATATTATTATGTTTTAAATATTCATATTTTGATCAAAATTGCAGTACTGATTGTTTTTGTGAGGATTATGATTTACCTTAAATTTAAAAATGTATTTGCAGAGAATTCTTGGGTCAAGCTTGGATGAAAACTGACAAGTCAAGCAAAGCTCCTCATATTTTACTAATGACAAAACGTTTTAATGATGTGTCAAGTTTGGTAGCTTCTGAAATAATAAGAAGACCAAATTTAGCAGCACGTGTAGCTGCTATTGAAAAATGGGCCGCTGTAGCAGACATTTCCAGATGCTTACATAATTTCAATGGTGTTTTGCAAATATGTTCGGCTTTTACAACTAGCTCTGTTTATAGACTAAAAAAGACTTGGGACAAGGTTTCTAAAACGGTAAATTAATTTATTCGATTTATTTAATTCTTGCGTTACGTTTTTACTGTGAAATTGTTGCAGACAAAACAAACCATAGAAAAATTACAGAATATTGTTACATCAGATGGTCGATTCAGAGCTCTTCGGGATGCTTTACATCGGTGTGACCCACCTTGTATTCCTTATCTTGGGTTGTATCTAACTGATCTATCCTTCATCGAAGAAGGAACACCAAACTTTACACCAGATGGTCTACTGAACTTCTCAAAAATGCGAATGGTAAGTTTTACTAATTTTAAAAAATCTTTCATTTATAAATGTATTTTGATTCATTTACAGATAGCACATGTTATTAGAGAAATTCGACACTTTCAGCAAACCCCATATAAAATTGAGCTCATTAGAAAAGTGGCAAATTACTTATTAGATACTTCATTGCTCTTGGAAGAAGAGGAGCTGTACAATCTTTCTCTAGAGATAGAGCCGAGAACCTCACGTCTAAGCAGTGCAACACTTGGTCAACTACCACTGCCTGGTAATAAACTTTAAGTGAGTTTTTTTATCTGTAAAGTAGCAATGATAGGATAGTAGGTATATCTCCTAAATCACAATGAAGATAACATTAAATCTTATGGGCAAGTAACTCAGACAATCCTGCTAAAATGAGCTAGTATTCTGTATTTATTACTATTAATCCTTCCTAAACAATCAAATCATATACTTCCATATGTCAAAGTACAGTTTCGGTAGCAATTGTGAAGAACTAGCTTTATAAATGATAATCACTGTTATATGCAATCACTTTGATTATAAGTAGGGGCAGTGGTGGCTGGTAAATACTTTTTAAAAATGTAACTATTACCGATCAGTTTTCTACTATTTCCTCTACAAGAAAGCAAACGAGTTCTATATCTTAGCAACCAGCCCTACAAAAGCAAAGAATGTAAATTAGAATGTGTTCAGTTTAAGATTACTTCTAGTGATTTTATACTATAAAGTTATTAACAAACGAAAAAGCGAAAGTATGAAGTATTCTTCGTTTAAATCAACCTCATGGTTGTTTATTTATTTACCTATGTTATATTATATTCTATAAAATATAATCAAAAAGGTTAACCTTCGCGGCACTACGTCAAAAAAGTTACACGGAGTACCACGCGGGGTACATTTGTACCCCATAATAAAACTGCACTGAACCGACCGACTGATATTGTAGATGTGGCTTAAAGTCATCTGACTACTTGCCTGTTGACTATCATGCCAACGCACATGTCAACATTGCCCGAACACCTTCGAGAAAAATTAATTCATACGACAAACTGCAGTCGGGTGCCTCAAAAATAGCATGCTACGAATGCACCCCAAGACAGATTTTAATTTTTACTAGAAGATTTCTAGATTTTTTTTCTAATCTAAATATGCAATATTGTTGCTGTGTACCTATGCAAGGATAAATTAAAAAATGACGGTATAAGATGTCAAATTTTCAGAATTACACCATAAAAAACTACACGTGGGGTACATTTGTACCCCGCCCGGTGCCGCGAAGGTTAATCGAAAACATTTCTGTCATTTCATTCCACTATACAATTAATGTTTTGCTTACATCAGAATTTTGAAATGAACTCTTGAACCGATACACAACAAGACCTGTAAACAGTAACTTTTGTAGATACCAAAATACTTTTCCAAATCAAATTCACTTAAAAAATTAATACTGAATACTTTCTCGGTTCCTTCATATCCCTAAAATTTCCATTTCAAGTATTAATTAAGTATCTATGAAAATAAATTGCTCAGAATAGGTGGGATATAATGATACTCAAATTATGAGATTTATTCTGTTTAATGGTAAATAGATTCCGTTATTGTATTTAAAGAATTTTTTACTCTTGTTTCTTGAGATAGCAATCATGACTACACTGCTTATCGTCATGTTTGCACTTGTCAAAAAATAACTTAAGGTAGGTATGTATATATGCCACACAAAATACATTTTCATAAAAAGATTTTACAATTTTAAGTATTATACGAAAATTGTTTTACATTATAAAATATATTTGTGAAATTTTAAATGATTAGTTAAATTTCTATTAATCTGTTTAAAGACGCTACCTACAGATAATAATCATTTTAAAAACTAATAAATCATTTGAATTTCCAGTTCTCAAAATTATAAAAAGTCATAAAGTAACTAACTTTAGAACAATTACCTTAAGAATTTTACCACATAGCTTGTGGTTTTATTTAATTCTAGAAATTGATGTAACTTATCCATATTTAATAGTGTTATAGCAGATGTTAATTTATCTGATCCTTAACTCAACAGATCCCTACTTAGCATGGATGTTTAAAAATTATAACATTTCAGTACTGTTTGAAATTTTCAAACAAAATTGTAGCCGCAAGTAGTTAGATTTAATAGATGTGATATATTTCCAAATACAAGCATGTTTCATGTTATAGAATGATGGATTTATAAAAGATGATGTTGGATATTAATGACTTGAGTATTACTTTAAACTGAAAATTATTTTCGAATTAGTTTTCCAACATTAATAAACGATTGTATTCCGTATTTAAATAGCAACCTGTAGTATAAAATTAGTTTAACATTTTTCTAGTTATTTATAACTGCAGTTACAGAGGTGAAAAGGTGAGTCAATTAAATTTTCAATGCCAAAATTCTGCAAAAGCAACACAAACTTTATTGCTGGTACTGCATTTTGTGATATCTCCTCAACTAGATATGATATCCAATCTTAATAGTTTAAGCATGTTAAATTCACCTCTGTAAAGTGCTTCGGTAGTAGCAATCGCTCTATGAATTACAATTAAATGTTCAAAAGATTTAACCTTAGTTAATCACTACCTCAATTAGTTGAGAGGAGCACAAAGCATGTACCTACTTTTAAAGAATTATATTGATGTGTTTCTGAAATAAAACATATCTTCTGGTGAATCCACAATATGAAATTAGTTTAAAGTACTCTAAGTCAATTTCTATTAGGGCATTTTAAAGCGGATTTGTAAGTAGATAATAGATGTAATTAGAGCAAATAGTAGTTTTAAAAATGTATTCACTTGTCACTTGTTCAGTTTTAAGCGATTTTTAATGTATTATAAGTAGTAACTGACTGACCTAACACGGTACAAAATCAAAATTGATTTAATGTTATTAAAATATTAATTAATAAATCTCCCCAATATCTAGTTTTTTCTAAACGCATAATTAAAAAAAGACAATCTTGAAGAAACTAAAGCTAAACAAGCAAATTTAAAAATTAAATTATATTTTAATTGTGTTTAATTTAAACTTAGGTTGAGAATAATAGTGTTTGGCCTATCAGCTACTGCTGTTTTAAACTCTGTAACGGTGTAGGTTCAGATCTGCACAACTAACGTTACTAAGAAGACTTTTTGCAATCACTATTTAGTATAAATTAGGAACATACAACTTAGAAAAGTAGTTACATTCATCGATCAGTGAGCTGTAGTATGCGAATTGTACTTAGAAATTTGATTTCGTATCAGAAATGTAAATCTTTATTTTATATCATTCTGATAGGTAATAAATAATCCACAATTTCATAACACCATAACAAAGAAATATAATATACCTACCTCTATACATATATATATTTAATGTTTATGGAATTCAGATTCTATTATATTTTTATTACCTATGAAGTATTTGTTGGTTATATAAATGTACAGAGTTTTAATGAAAATATATTTTGTCAATGAGTGTAGTGATTTGAAATTTAGAAAATTATTGCGAATGTGTACCTACCTATCAATCGTTAAGAGATTTGTGTGACAGAAAGATCTGTTTAAATGTAGTTTATAAGCTGTGTAAATCTAGGTAAATATGGAGTGCTGTTTCATAGTTAATGATACTTAAAACTATTTGTGGTAATGATAAATCCATACATAATTACAGCTCACTGTACGAAAAATCTATCACGGAATTGTGGTGCATAAGTGCATTGGGTTCTATGTATTTCACTCCAACTCAATTTTGCTGTGAAGTAAATTAGATAATGCAAATATCTTGCTGTGAAATGTTATATCAATGTCAATATTTTCTTGTTTTCAATACAATAGATATATGTATCGTGCCCATTTTTCTCAAATTGAAGATGTTAACTAGTAATGTGTACATAGAAAAGTATATTTCTTTAAAATCTGTTTGTTCCATAAATCACAAACTGTCAGGTTAAAAAATTAAATTTTTATAAAGCATCATAATTGTTTGATTTGTCTTTCAATCCTTATTATCATTCCATCTGTATTTGATAAATACTAGGCTTAACTACCTAATTGTAAGTTTTAATTGTTCCTCAATTCCTATTTCTATCTATTAGTTTAAAAATTACAATTAACCACATAACAACAAATGATTTTAATGGTTACAAATTTTAAACAGAGTAGTTACTACCAGTTATTATTATTTCAATAACTTTTCGTTATAGTTATTTTCATTTAAACATGTCAGGGTGACGCAGTGGTGGAGCGTCAGGCTAGCGTATCACTAGTCCATGGTTCAAATCTTCCGATGGGCAGGATTTTCCTGCAGTCTTGAGGTTGATATCGAGTCATGGTGACAATTCGTCATTGGGCACCAAATTAATATACAGGCCTAGGAGGTAGAGTATCACGGTCCTACACGTACACACATTTACACTATACACATGGCCCAGATATTAAACAGCGCACCAATCAGGTAACCTGCAGAGCCGGGCCGGATTGTGCATTGCACCCGTAAAGACCACATACTCTAACACACCAGCCTCGAAAGGTAAAAGAGGTTACGGATACAGATAGAGATATTTTCATTTATGTATAATGAAAATGTGGCCTTTTTGAAGTACTGGTAAATACTTCAGTAGTTGTCAAGTGATAGCTATTGGTGAAGCGAAGGTAAAATAATGTAATAAAAGTTATAGTGAAATGTAAAAACTCTATTGTAATACAACGTTACAATATTAGTAAAGTGTATGTCATTAACAAACATTAAAAGTTATAAAAGAAAATGTACGATAAAGATTATGAATATGTTAAAAACTTCTAAAAATTATTTAAAAATTTTTAAACCATTCCAAAATTCAGATAACAAAACTGGTATAAAATACACAAGTATAAAATTTACAATATATAAATATTGCTTAAAAATTCTAGATTATAAATTAATTTAAACTTCAAAATTTCAAGTTCTAAAGGGAATTAGTACACAGTCTACTTGAAATCTTTGGTATCATTGTACATTATTTAAAGGCAAAAGTCCATAAATGTCACTAGCCACAAAATTTACATACATTATTATATATAACTTATACATTAACAGAAACTCCAAAACTAAAGACGTTTTTAAAAATATTAAAAAACCATCGCATCATGTGTTGAGTTTTAAATATACCCTTAAATGTAAACATATACAATTTTAAAAATTCCCTTAATAAAATACAAACTACAAAAAAACAATATAAAAATCTCATCATAAAAATTTGTAAGGTAGGTATAAAAGTTATCTTGTGGAAACTTTAACCTGTATTAACATTTTATATCATTGTAAGAGACTGATAAGCCATATAGATGACCAAAGTAATCAATTTTGCTTATATCGTTACCAAAATATATCTCAACCATTTTAAAAAAGACGTGCCCTGTAAGGAGGGCATCAGAACCTGCTTGGTGTTCAGTACCCACCCGATCAATAGAGAAACATGTCGCAATGCTTTGAAGTCCACCATTTGTACCAGAAGTAACTTCTAAAACATATTTTATATCGCATATTCGTGGAAAGTAAATTTTGAGCAGTTCCACAAATTCTTTTTCGTCATCTGGTAAGTCATGGTTGAGCAGCATTCTTAATAGATACGCAAAGTCATAGTTTGAATGGAAGGCAACGAATGTTACATCCTCCATTAGTATAATCCCAGATACCATAAGTAACTCTGCAAAATCCACAGGATCAATACCCAGATCCCGATGCTTATCAAAATCGATTCCTGATTTTTTTAAGAGTTCAATACTCTCCTTTGCATGAGCATCTTTCCTCAAATCGATTTTGAAATTAAACTGCCAAGTGGTAAGAGGACCTTTCAGAACTTTACCCTTGTTGTCGAAAAACGTTATTCCAAGTTGAATTAGGTTTAACATATTAACATTCCGCTTTAAAATCAGATAACGATTAACATCGGTTGAGCTTGTAATTTCAGATTTATTTAATTTAGCAACAAGTCCTGGAAACTCTGTATCTATAGCTACAAACTTATAGTTTTGAATGGCTTTTCGTATTGTCATAAACTCATCTTCTAAATTAGTCTTCCATACATTCCTAATTGAACCACTCTCTTCGAATCTATATTTTTTTGAAGTTTTTTTATTGAAAGATACACGATGCTTAGATCTTCTATTCATCACCTGTAAAAAACCAATTATGTTTTTTACTTTTTTTGATGGTATATACTGAATAGGAAAAAAAATTTCAAAATTTATCTAAAATGCCAATTCTCCAATGTTCTCTATGAGATCTAATTACATAAAAACTTGCAGTGATTATATTAACCAGAAAGTAAACAATGAACATTCACAATGCCAATGTCTGAAAAGTCTTCCAACTTAACTAATTTTAAGAATAATTACAGTAAATCGTTGTCAGTTGAAAAAATCTAGATGAATTAAATTTAACTAATTGAATTGTCAAAATTTTTAGAAAGGTTTTACCTCAAATAATTTTACGTTTATTACTTGAACGTGTACCTACTAAATACAAAATTTACAGGCAAATGCAACATAGATGATTAATTTCTTTTAGTAGTGCATTACTCATCTAGAAAACTTAATATAAATGATAAACATGGTATTTATCTTGGTTTACTTAACGTAATAGAAACCTGATATTTGTGTTAACTGTTTCAGTTAATTTAAATATTTTTCTTACAACGAACGTTGTTTTAACAATATTACTTGCAATTTTTTTTTAATCCAGTGTAACTCTATATTAAACATCATGGGTATAGATAAAAGAAGATATCACAAGTTTGCATCCAATCAAAAAAAACGTACACAAAGAAATAAATTAATGAAAATTCCATTAACTGATAAACAGTTTTTTCAGAAATTGTATTTTTTATCTTTTTAACACATTTTCAAAAATTCGTCGTTAAGCGTTTTAGACCAAATTTTATTAATTATCTACACAAAATATTGTAAGTATTTTGAACATCATAAATTTTGAGCCAAAAACTCCAAACTTCAAAGTTTTAAGGAAGGTCCAAGACAGCTATTAATTTCTTGTTGTTTTTATTATGATAGGAAATAAATATTTCTGTCAAAATCCTTTAAATTTTTGAGTTTTTAAAAAACCTGTTAGATGGTTTTTGGATAATGCCCGAGGTTTTTAATATCCCCAAAAATTTTAAATTTTTAGCAGAAAATAAACTTTGAATTCTCTTTCAAAAACAATTTAAGAAGTTTAAACTTCTTCGTTTGATGAAATATTATATAATTTTTTGAGAATTTAAATAAATAGGTATTGAAATTCGATTAAGCAAAGTCTGATGAAGTTACAAAATCAGCACAAAAAAATAACAAATTAGTTTTTCCTAACAACATACGTTAACCGCAGATTTAACACCCAAGCTTTCAGACATCTTACAAAAAACAAAATTGTAACAATTTCAACTGATTTTTTTTTTTTAATTTGGAAGCAAGATAAATAAAGTACATTTGCCTTTGAGTATAAAAAGGCAGGGAGATTGAACTGCCCAGACTTAAAAATGTGTCAAACTATTAAAGACACATTAAGTAAACTTTAAAATTAATACATTAATTCGCTTATTTTCGCAAGTTATTCAAGAAATTTCTTTTTAATAACTGTAGAATTTCCAAAATAAACAAACATCATTACACACACATATTATCACATAGGTATTATTGATGCTGTAAATTAAATCAAAGTTAAAAATACATAATATCGAAGCTTTAACCTATTATCACTAGCGAACAACAAAGAATTGCATTTAAAAACAAATCCTATTCAGAAAAATATTTGCTTTATCTTTCTAAGTCTTTCTTCGCCGAATAACCATAACCATGCACGTGTTTTTAAGAATTATCAAACGAAACCCGACTTTCGTCAAAATATGTAGAAAAGTACAAAATGATTGCTACATAAATAATTAAATATATATTTATTCTTCACTTACCTGCAAATTGTTTGTAGCCATTTGTCAAAGCCTTAAAATCTAATATCACAAAAGGGGGACGGGTACTGAAC
Source organism: Melanotus villosus (assembly GCA_963082815.1). Taxonomy (NCBI): domain Eukaryota; kingdom Metazoa; phylum Arthropoda; class Insecta; order Coleoptera; family Elateridae; genus Melanotus; species Melanotus villosus. The sequence continues at coordinate 21,476,974 of OY720427.1, forward strand.
TAATCACCACGTTGGATTGAGCTTATATGGTCGTTGATACACAGTACTGAGCCTGATATCGCAAATGGGTGGTAAAGTAAAATTAAATGACACAGGTTATTCGATTAAATCATTGCAAAATTCGTAAACAAATTTTATCGTTTAAGTTTTAATGAAAATCTTATTAATTTACGCAAATAATCCTGATTTCACAACCTGAATTTCATTTATTTGATCAAAATGGGGGTAATTAATCGAAAAATTAACCGAAGAAGGGATGTAAAAAACTTAGTTGATACATTTAAATAGATTTCACTGAAAAATGACCAAAAAGGGCTAAACAATATTTGTTTATTTAAAAAGGAAACCTTTCTATTTTACGGTCTATCTGAGTGTTTGTGCTGTTAGATTATATTAAAAACAAAATTAAATTAGAACTGTTATTTCTTTCTAGCGAAAGCGAAAGATAACGTATTTAAGTCACGTTAAGGATTTAAAAAATGTCTAATAATTTTCTCCCCAAAAACAATGTTTGCTAATCAAATTATGGTAGTATACTCACTGACATCTATATCTATTTTTGTATAACTAATCAGTTCACCAATTTCTCAAAAAAAGTTATAAAGTCAAAATATCTCAAAATTACGGAAGAAGGGATATACATACAAAACTTAGTTGATACATTTAAATAGATTTCACTGAAAAATGACCAAAAAGGGCTAAACAATATTAGTTTATTTAAAAAAAGATACCTTTCTATTTTACAGTTTATCTGAATGTTTGTGATGTCTGATTATATTAAAAACAAAATTAAAATAGAACTGATAGGTATTTCCTTCTAGTGAAAGATAACTTATTTAAGTCACGAATTTCTGTTAAGAATTTAAAAAATGTCTAATAATTTTCTCCCCAAAACAATGTTTGCTAATGAAATTATGGTAGTATACTCACTGAAATCTACATCTATTTTTGTATAACTAATCAGTTCGCTAATTTCTCAAAAAAAGGTCAAAGCCAAAATATCTCAAAATTTACCAATACAAACAAAATTTTAATAAACATTGATTTGTACTTTTTTGATAATATTTTTTATTAATCGCTAATCTACACTTTTCGTATTTTATGTTTTCAGTGAATCTGAAGTACTAATTTTTTTCCATAATTTACACACTAAAATTTTAAAGCGAATAAAGAACAATTGTAATGCAACGGTTTATTTTTTTGTTTTTTTATACACAACCAGAAAGAAAAGTGCTTGTACAAAATAGGTAACAAGTGAGGCATATATAGTGAAACAAAATACATAGTAGTGTACGATAATAGGAACACAAAACCTTAAATCTAACAAACACCAAACACCCACTAGTTATGCAGCTCTCTATTATGTCAAACATAATTTTTTGTAGTTTCTAGGTTTTTGTCTTTTTTTTTATATTTTCAAAACAAATATGAGGCAAAATCAACATTAATTGAATTAACAAAAAATCGAACAATTAATACAAAATCACATCACATAAGTTATTTGAAAATGTCATGTGATAATTTTTTAAGAGGTGAGCCTGGCTTGGTGCATTCGATTTTTCTGCGCTCTGGGCAGACTATGTTACCATTCTCTAGTTTTTCAATATGGGATGTAAAGAATTCCGGAGGTAGCCGACGTTCATAACAATAGTTACAAAATTTTGGAAGCAGCATTCTTTGTAATATATCGGTTATTGTCTTTCCCAAATTGTTGAATTTGTAAACGTAATCTGGACTTGCAAGATAATTGGGGCATACCAACATGTCTGTGCTATGGGTGAATAAATGGTTTAGATCTCGGTTTAGATATTTGCTTGGGGGTTTACCCGCCCATTTGCAATACATGCAATAACTATTGATATGGCTATGACTCATGTACATGTAATAGTCTCGAAAACTTTTTATTTCTTCAGTTTTCTGTTCAACTAAGAATGCTGTTGTAACTGTTGATGGTTTAAGTAGGTCTTTTTTTATGAAAGTTTATTATCGGATTCCACAGACGGAATTGATGCCATAGGTGCAGAACATCTGATACTTTTATAAGAACGGCCAATCACGGGAAATCCATTCGGTAGAAGAGATCTTCCAATTACAGGAGATGTAATATGTACAGGAGATCCAATAGGTGTTGGTGGTACTGCAGGTGAAAAAGATAATGGATTAAATGTTTGTTTTGGAAGCAATGCTGGATGTGTTTCCCATCTATTCGAAATTGAATCATAACTCGTGTGATAATTAGCGTAATTTCCATAACAGCAAGGCGAAGAGTATGCAAACCCACATGAAGCAAAGATTGTTGGTCTAAGTTGATTACTAACAACAGGAGCAGGTTGCATCAGTTGTTGGTAATTTGGTATATTCCCTGGGTGTGTATGAGTTGGTGGATTATATTGTTGATACAATCCACAAGGTAACATATGTATGTTGCCAAGGCAATATAGGTTCTCCTCGACTATCCGGTGATGCCGGAAAATCCTGATAAGGTGTAGGTGATAGTCTTGGTATAGATCTTAATACCGGTTCTGGTATTGGTCCTGATACTGGTCCAGGGGGTGGTAAACCTGGCGCTACTAATATCGGATGTTGTGGTGGTGATGGTAACGGTAATGGTTGTAGTCCAGGATAATGCATTTGTTTAGGTAAAATCACTCCAGTAACCTTCCATCTATTTGGATCAAAATAGGGGGCTGGTCTGCAGTAACCACTGTAACTCGCATTGCCTGGATATGGCTGTGATGAAGGGTATGGACTATATGGATGCATATTTTGCATACATGGAGAAGACATTTGGTAGTTTACACCTGCTGAATAGCCATGCTGTGGAGGATAATTGTCTGAAAAGATATAAAGGCAATTAGCCTGAGATTCAATGCAGCCTCTATTACTATTACCTAATACTTATTTTACATTAAATTCAACTAACTGTTAAGAATAAATAACATATTATAATATAAAAATTAGAATTACCAGGCATTTGGTATTGAAATGAAGGTATAGGATAAGCCAGATCTCTAAAGGCATCAGCCACGTCTTATTTGCCGGCTTGTTTTGTATCAGTTGTTACATTGATTTGTGAAAAATGCCCGTGAAAAGCTAATCTAGCTGCTTCATTAAGAACTGGTTCATTATTAATTTGAGGAAAGCCTTCAGATAGATCGATGATATTAAATTAAGTTAAAGTTTCTTTTTGAGATTGTACTCTAGATCCTGCTTGGTTTTCTGTATTGGATTCAGCTTGGTATTCTGTTTTCGGCTCTTCCTTAAATTCTATAGTCACCTAAAAATTAATACAACAAATTATACCAAATAACACAAATAATAGTTTTTTCTTTTGTTTGTAGAAAGGTTTTAGAATTGAGTTCTTCTCGATTCTTGTAACCAAACACTAGCATAAAACAGCAAGGTACTTACCAATATATGTGTAGATTTCCCACCATTCTTACAGCGAATATCCCTAAGGGGGCGCTGTTTCTATGGAATATTCAATGTCCTGTTTTGATTATTTACGATGATAATGTAATTCCAGTGACTAAACAAAGTAAAACATTTTAAAAGTATATAGGCTTCCTGAAAATCAAAATAGGATTATGAAGAGCACGCTAATGGGGTACTCGACATTTGCTTTAGCAAAAGTTATCGGAAATATACTTCGTATTTCATTGTCATTTTATTTAATTTTACAAAAAAAAAACAAATGTTATTTAAACTTTTACTTGAATTTACGGCACTCTACAATATTTTAATCTATTAATATTATGATTGTGCACTAAGTACTTACTATGAAATTACTTGTACGTTATGCTATATATACGTTTTTTTTCTGAAATGCACGTGCAAAATGAACCAATGGTAAACAAGTATTCGGGTTTGCTGTTGCCATCTATTGTTAGAAATTTCAACTTGGGATTTTCGTTGCAATAAATGTTTAGGTACCTGTTATTATGGAGTTGATACTATTTTTATATTAAAAGAAGTTAAATAAGAAGGTATAAAAATATCTACATTCAGCTATATACTACCCAGGGGCGTCGTTAGCCCTTTTTGGGGGGGGGGGCAACTGATGTTTGCGCCCCCCCAATCGTAATGCAAGAATAAATACCTAATAATATAAGGTATAATACTTACAAAAGTTTTTAGACTTTTTGGAATTTTTACTTGTAACAGTAGAGCGGCGTTTTATGTTTTGAGTAACCTACGGAGCTAATAGATTTACGCTCAAAGCTTCAAAAGTAAAGGAAAAGGAAATTATTTTCGCTTCCAGAAGTTCTTTTATCCAAATTGCCAACAGAATTTAAAATCTTTCTTAGAAATTGTAAGACTAGCTTACTAGTCTTTGACGGTGGTATTAAATATTGGAAAATCATAAATCCTCCTTGAGTTGAGTCTAAGATTAGCAGTTCGTTTACCAGTTTACCTACTAATACCGGAAACATTTAATATAATATAGACAAAAAATGATTGATCTTTAAGTTTTAAGAAACTCATGAACATCGTTTTGAAAGTTGGTACAATTGTTTCTTGAGGTGTCCTGACGAACATACTAAAAGTCCCCGAGGGTGGGTGGTGAGCGGGGGGGGGGGAGAAAATATTAAAGCGTTTATTTTACCTTTTTCCGAAAAAAAGTTTTCGACACCTGCAACAACATGAAATATAAAATACCGTTCACAATACAAGTAAAAAATGAACCAATTATAAACAAGTATTCGAGTTTTCTGTTACCATCTATTGTCAGAAATTTGAACTTGGGATTTTCGTTACAATAAATTTGTATGTGTTATTATGGACTTGATACTATTTTTATATTAAAAGAAGTTAAATAAGAAGGTATAAAAATATCTCTACATTCAGCTATATAGGGTGTATCGTAAATGGCGCATAATATTAGCACCACGCGATTCTGCGTTAAAAACTGGACAAAACATTGTATAACTGTTTTAGGCCAAAGCGTGTAGGTTTTGAAGAATTTTTAATTAAAGTTTTGTAAAGTTAGGGTTGTAGGGGTTACAAAGAAGAGATAGTACCTCTCAAAATTGACAGTCGCTTCTATCAAGAACCATGGAAGCTCAAGTTTGTTTGGTTCTCACTTGCTACCCAACTCTCGCCTATCGCTCCAAGTAGGTAATCTAAGGGCTAAACTAGACGAGGGTAGCCAGATATGGCAAAAAATAACAAAGGGCAGCAGCTTTGTTATGAACAGAGGCGGATTTGCAAATGTGCCGCCTATAGGCTGAACAAAATCGCCGCCTATGCTAGATTTCTTACAAAACTAAAAATAATAAATAAATTTAAAAACTGCGAACGATACTGCAGAACGAGATGGCTGGCGTTGCCTTTTGCTGCTGTGTGTGCTCCCGCTCTGCGCTCTGCGGTGAATCTTGAAACAAGGAGAGACAATATTATGTGGGAGACAGACGACCGGCCGGCGCTGCCAGGGTTGCCAGATTGGGCTATTTATAGCCGATTGGGCTATCTTTAAACGTGGTTTGGCTACAAAATATTGGACTTGGCTACAGGCTCCTAATTTGGGCTATTATTATCTTAATTAGCGCTTTTTGGGCGGGCTAGCTTTGAGGAAATCTGTTTACTATGTGTAACCTAACAAACAAGTGACAACGTTGGATTGTTGAACTGTAAATTATTGTGCGATCTGTAATGTGTGATTCTATCCTGGTTCTTGTCTTTGCTATTCTGTTGTGTGGTTATATTGATAGTGTTTGTGTTGTGTTGTGGAAGTCTAATTAGTCTGAAACTTCTACTACCTCTCATAGGCTCTAAGATGTTTTATTTTTTATATTATTTATCTTTGTTTTTGTTGCTGCTGAAAAGCATTTGGTTAGTTTAAGGTTTTACAATCTTTTCAATTTCTTAGACAGGCCATTTTTAAATGGCCTGGCAGGTCATTTCAAAAATGGCCTAATTTTTACACGATCGTAGATAAAATATTTTTTTAGATAAGTTTTCATTTGTGCAATTTTTTTGTTGTATGGTTCCTACTTTTATTATTTACAAAATACTGAATTTTATTTTATTTACTTATTTTGTATCCTTTTAAAAAATATATATTTTTTCGAGAAATGGAGACTTATTTTTGGGCACTTAAAGAAACTTACTAAAATTTCCCGCCAAAAATTTGAAGTTGTGTAAATCGGCTACTTTGGGCTATTTGAACTATAAAGTTGGCTACATCAGTGAAAAAATATCTGGCAACCCTGGGCGCTGCCGCCGCCATGCGGCCCATTATCGAGACCCGAGTAGAGCGATAAGAAATTCGATGAAGTTGATACTCCGTTTTTAGTGGCCGCGGAAAAAGTTTCCGCCTTCGAAAATTTGCCGCCTACGAAAATTTGCCGCCGTAGGCTATAGCCTAGCTAACCTATTTAGAAATCCGCCACTGGTTATGAATGGACATCAGCGCCAGATAAATATAGATCTGAAAACGGTGATGACACCATATATTTGAAAGCGCAGCTAGGACAGCATCGACGGTTTCAAAACTGCGCTAGGAAGGCAACGGGAAACCACCTAGTAGAATTTTCCCGGGTAAAAATCATGAGATGGCTTATAAATACAACGGCCCCGAGTACGGGCGCCCCTTAAATTGGCCAGGGGTGCTAAGAATCTCCCGATCAGCTAATATCAAATACGGAACATCAGAAGTAAGAACAATCAAAACATGGAATATAAACTGTATGTACGAACCTAGAAAAATCCACTATACCATAAAGGAAATGACACGAATGCGAATAAGCATATTAGGAATAAGTGAAATGAGATGGCCGGAGCAGAAAGAATTGAAATTGAAAACCACACTGTATATTATGCATGAGAAGACAGTCCAAATCACAGAAATGGAATTGCAATTATTATAGTTTCAGCAGATACAGTCAAAGCCGTTAAAAATGTAATCCCATATTCAGACAGAATAATTATGATTCAACTACAGACTAAAACAGTAAATTGGAACATCATACAGGTATATGCGGATATATGTACCTACGAATCATAGTCTTCTAGTAGATAAGATAAGGATACGGCTCAAAAAGATAGTCAAACATAAGAACAAAGGAATAATAATAGATAGAAGTAAACTACATAATGAAGCCATTCGACAGGAGATAACGCAGTTACTAGAAGAGAAGATAGTAGCAACAATAGATGATCAAACAAGCATTGAAGACAAATGGAACAATTTCAAAAGCATTCTAAGAGGAGTGCAGAAGACTAAACTAGAAGAAACAAGAAAACAGAAAAAACATGGATGGATGACGGACGATATCTTAAGTCTAATGGACAAAAGACGAAACTTTAAGAACAAAAACAAAGACAAATACAAAATAATCCATACCGAAATAAGAAGGAAAATAAGAAAAGCAAAAGCTGAATGGCACGCTCAAGAATGCACAGAGATAGAAAACTATGAGAAAAAACATGATCTATTTCATCTACACAAGAAGCTGAAGGAAGTTACTAACACCGGAAGACGACACACGCTAAAGCCCGATTCAGATTATGCGACATATTGCATGCAATTTTATCGATGCAATGGCTTGCGAGTTGCATGCGATTGTGTGGCGTATTGCATGCTTGTTCACATTCATGCAATAAAATTTCATGTAGGAAAAAGTTTATAGTAACATTTCATTTTGTACAACTTCTTTATAGTATGACAGCATTGCTAACTGATGTTTGGATTATTTTAGCAGGGTTACATAACCTCAAACGTCAAAATAGTTTGAATTTGATTTATATATTTATATATGATATATAATAATAATCTTCATTACTGCTGGCATACAGTAATGGATACTGTTGATACAGTTCGATTAAATCCAAGGTGGCCTCCTTGCTCCACACAAATTTTCCCGCACTATTTTGTGCCATTGTAACGAATTTTTATATAAAAACGTAGACGCTAAAATAAAAAGACAAATGACGTGGTGATAGGATAAACTAACACCTTATATAGGTTATGTTTCAATATCCAATTTAAAATACCAACATGAAATAATGTTGTGGTATGGGTCAAATCCCTAAAATATTACTAGAATTGCACCGAAGTATTGCATGGAAATAGAACTTGTTCTAATCGATGCGATTCGTCGCATGCAACAAAATTGTATAAGAATTGCACAGTGTGAACATAAATGCAATATGCAATTTGTCGCATGCAACAAAATCGCATGCGATGTGTCGCATAATCTGAATCGGGCTTAAGAAATCTAGAAGACGAAAATGGAAAAATAATCATAGACATCAAACAACAACTAGAAACTGGGAAAAAATATATTGCAGAATTGTTTGAGGATAATAGGCCTGCGTATGAATCGACAGATGTTACATCAGGCCCAGAGATTACAAAAGAAGAACTAGCACGAGTAACTCAACTAACAAAAAAATGGGAAAGCGAATGGCCCGGACGAAATGAGCAACGAAATAATGAAACTGCTGGGAGAAAACAGCATCGAAGCCTTGACGTTAATACCGTCTACAAAACTGGAATGATTCCAACTGAGTAGTTGAAATCAACATTTATTGCCATTCCAAAAAAGACTAGAGCGAAGAGATGTAGTGACTATAGAACAATAAGCTTGATGAGTAGGCTAATGTTTTGAAGATATTTCTAAGAATAACACATGGTAGAATATACAGGGTGAATAAAAAGTATGGAACCTCGATGCTAGCGCCTTTATTATTAGTTTTAGAAAAAAAGTTTTAGACAAAAGGTTTATAACAAATTATTTTCCACAAACTGATGGTTTTAAATATTTTTTTCAAGGTCATACCTTTGCGCTATGACGTCATCGATACTTTTTTAAATAGCAACCTATATTTTTTAGGTCGAAATTTTATAGCATTTTTCTTTCTCTTTATGACCATCTAAAAATATCATACGGTTGAATAAGCGAAATTTCTAGAAAAATCAAGTTGAATGTTATTCGTACCAGTAATTAATGTACGTACTTTTATCACAAAAATTAAACACATGACTATTAAAAACAAATACAAACAATGAGTAATATTACTTTATTACAGAAGATGTTCAAATTGTTCGCTATCTGACAATGTCCAATTCGATGTGAAAATCCCTGTAATACATTTCGAATTACTTCGGCTGGTATTGCCCGTATTTCTTCCCGAATACGGATTTTTAACTCTTCTAAATTTCTGGGCCTGTTTGTGTAAACTTTACTTTTAAGATGGCCCCACAAGATCCAACTGCTTCAAATCGGGCGATTGGGCTGGCCATTCGATACTACCCCTTCTACCGATCCACTTATCCTCAAAAATTGTATCCAAATAATAAAATAATAATAATAATAATAATGTTAAACATTGTTTATATTTGTTTTTAATAGTCATGTGTTTAACTTTTGTGATAACGAATAACATTCAACTTGATTTTTCTAGAAATTTCGCTTATTCAACCGTATGATATTTTTAGATGGTCACAAAGAGAAAAAAAATGCTATAAAATTTCGACCTAAAAAATATAGGTTGCCATTTAAAATAAGTATAGATGACGTCATAGCGCAAAGGTATGACCTTGAAAAAAATATTTAAAACCATCAGTTTCACCAGGAAAGTGTTTTGCTATATCACTTCAGTACTTAACTGTTGCCTCAGAATAGGATACTTTCCGACTACTTTTAAAATAGCGCATATTGTTATGATTAACAAACCAGGCAAAAACGCTCAGTATCCTTCAAACTACAGGCCTATAAGTCTACTTACAGTATTGTCAAAACTGCTAGAAAGAGCTATTCTAACTCGACTAAACAGTGAACTAGTCGTTAACAACACAATTCCCACCTTTCAATTTGGCTTCAGGCCTCGTCATTCTACAACTCATCAATTGCTGAGAATTAGTGAAACTATTGAAAAGGGGTTTGAGGGCAAATTACATACCGTAATGGCTTTTCTCGATATTGCTAAGGCCTTTGATACTGTGTGGCTGGATGGATTGCTGTACAAATTACTGAAAATGAATATACCAAATTACTTATTACTAATCTTGAATTCATTTCTTCAAAATCGAACTTTCCGAGTCAGAATAAATAGTACATTATCTACATCCAAAAATATTTTGGCTGGAATCCCACAGGGGTCTATACTAGGCCCAGTTCTATATAATATTTTCATGCATGACATCCCAGACCCACATAACACAACAATCGCTATGTACGCAGACGACACTGCATTAATTAGTCAGCACGAAAATATCAATATCGCTGCTCAAGAACTTCAGGAAAGTATAAACGAATTGACTAACTGGCTTAACAACTGGAACATATCTCTCAACCCATCCAAATGTCAAACTAAAATATTTACATTGCGACGTCCTGCAATACCACCAGATATCACAATAGATAATCAACCCATTCCGTGGAACCCGCCGGATGATGGTGTGAAGTACTTGGGAGTATACATGGACAGAAGATTAACATGGAAACTACCTTTAAACAGAAAATTAAGTGAATGTCATAGCAGATTATCCCAACTATATCCCATTCTTAACCGGAAATCGCCTTTGAAACTAGTATGCTCACTCCTAATATATAAATCTCTTCTTCGTCCTGTAATAACCTATGCCTGTTCTGTGTGGGGTGCAGCTTCTAAAACCTCCATCAAAAAACTACAGATGTTTCAAAACAAAACTTTTCGCATCGCAACAAATTCACCTTGGTTTATACGAAACGCACAACTCCACCACGAACTTGGGATACCAACAATAGAGTGTTTTATCAAAAACTGTATTAAAAGATTTCATGATAAACTCAGTGAGTGTTCAGGTGCTACCAAGTACAGGGTGGCCCATTTTCGATGTTTTTAAATGGGAAGTACCCTTAATAACCGAGATAGGCAAAAACTGATGTCGGAGTCCAGGGCCCTTTTTTGATGCAGGTTCAAGTCCCGAAAACAAAATTCCGCTATCTTTTGTTATTTTTTAGTTATAGCCCAAAATTCATAATTTGGCCATATCGAAAACTTCAAATAACTGTCTTGGCTTTGAAGATATCCAAAAACGGTAAAAACATTCTACAGCCACTTTTTCAAGTAGAATACGATAGTCAATTCAGATATTTTCTAATTTTCATGTTTTAAGAGTTATGACATAAAGTTGGCATTTTTTAAATATAAGTCGTAGTTGGCCATGATAACATTAAATTGCATATTTTTTCTGCTTTCCGAAAATATATAGTTTATAGGGTTTAAATGTAGTAACAATGCCTTTTTTGAACAAAATCGGGTTATTTGAAGTTGTTAGCAATTAGTGGGCCATGGTTCATGATAGCAATAAACAAAGGCTAATAGATCGGGTGCATGTGATGTCACCAGGCACACAATAACGCGCCCGATTGAAAATGAACGACAGTTTTGTAAGTTAACAAAACTAAATAATTACTTTAATATTTTGTAGAAAATCTCGCGTTATCTTTAACAGCTTTTAATTATCTTGACATATGGAGATTTTACAAGTTTCTACGTATAACCTGCCAAAATTTTTAGTTTCTTGTTTTCCAGAGCTTTTCTCTAACTGCTTTCTCTGGGAAATATCACGTTCCCTAATACTCTTTTTAATTCACGATAAAATTTTCAATTACGTTCGTATGAACTGACCGTGGGGAAAATTTTAAGTAACTGAAAATTTAAAAATTATGTGTGTTAAACCATCCCTCATCTGGTTAAACACATCTTTATTCGGTTTGATATTGTAATATGTAATATTTCCTTTTTGGTAAAATTAGTAAACCGATGCATACAAATCTACCGTTTGTTTACCCTACAAGAGTTCAGCTGATGACCTAGTGACGTCACATGCAACCACTCTACTACTTTTTGTTTTGCTATCATGAACCATGGCCTACTAATTGCTAACAACATCATAATATAATCTGATTTTGTTCAAAAAAGGTATTGTTACTGCATTTAACCCCTATAAACTATATATTTTCGGAAAGCAGAGAAAATATGCAATTTAATGGTATCATGGCCAACTACGACTTATATTTAAAAAATACCAACTTTATGTCATAATTCTTAAAACATGAAAATTAGAAGATATCTGAATTGACTATCGTATTCTACTTGAAAAAGTGCCTGTAGAATGTTTTTACCGTTTTTGAATATCTTCAAAACCAAGAGAGTTATTTGAAGTTTTCGATATGGCCAAATTTTGAATTTTGGGCTATAACTAAAAAATAACAAAAGATAGCGAAATTTTGTTTTCGGGAACTGAACCTGCATCAAAAAAGAGCCCTGGACTCCGACATCAGTTTTTGTCTATCTCCGATATTAAGGGTACTTCCCATTTAAAAACATCGAAAATGGGCCACCCTGTACACATTAGGTGAAAAATATATTCACCGACGTTTAAAACGTAAACTTCCCCAAGATTTACTATCAACAGACGAAGAATCTAGTGACTGAGGAACGCTATTAGCGTTGTCCTCCTTAAGTTAATATAGTGCAAAGTGTAACGTGAACCGTTCCGTGTGTAGCTGAAAGAGAGCTGATCCGGACAGAAACTATTTAAAAAATAAAAAAAATAAAACCATCAGTTTGTGGAAAATAATTTGTTATAAACCTTTTATCTAAAACTTTTTTTTCTAAAACTAATAATAAAGGCTCCAGCATCGAGGTTCCTTACTTTTTATTCACCCTGTATAAGTAACTTGACGATAAAATTAGCAACACTCAGTTTGGATTTCGCAATGGCCTGGGCACAAGAGATGCTCTGTTCGGAGTTCAAGTACTGATTCAGAGGTGCTGTGAGGTTAATTACAATGTATATTTTTTATACTCTAAGTCTTCGACAAAGTACCTACTCCACAATAAAATGATGCAGGTTTTAAAAGCAGCTGGAATTGGTGACAAAGATATACGAATAATTGCCAATTTATACTGGCACCAAACAGCAAGGGTCAGATGGGAACAACAAATGTCAGAAGAAGTAAATATTATGAAAGGAGTAAGACAAGGCTGCATTTTGTTTCCACAGCTGTTCAATTTATATTCGGAAGAGATATTCAACGAAGCGCTCACAGATGCAACGGAAGGAATCATCATTAATGGTATGGCTGTAAACAACATACGTTATGTTGATGGCACACTAGTCATAGCCAATTCCAACAAAGATCTTCAGATTTTGATGGATTGAATAACCAATTCATGTGAACTATATGGATTGAAATTGAATATCAATAAAACCCTACATGATTATCAGCAAGCATAATGATGTGCAGGACAATGGCATCGTAAGTAACAACAAGTTACATATCTAGGTAGTAATATTAATGAAAATTGGAACCCATTGAATTAAATCAAAAGCCGAATAGAACAAGCACGAGCACACGAGCAGCCTTTATAAGAATAAAAAGCGTTTTAAGCAGCCATGATCTAAACTTGAGTCTTCGAATAAGAATGGTACGTTGTTATGTATTTCCAGTCCTACTGTATGGTGTGGAGGCATTGACACTCACAGAAACTTTGCTTAAACGACTGGAAGCTTTCGAGATGTGGGTATACAGGAGAGTGCTGAAGATAGACAGGAAGACAGGTTTACAAATAACGATGTTCTGGTCAGAATTAATAAAGACCTAGAAATTGTAAAAACTGTAAAGCGATGCAAGCTAGAATATTTTGGCCACATAATAAGACACCCCGAAAAATATGAAATCCTACACTTAATAATACAAGGAAAAATCCCTAGTAAGCGTGGCCCGGGCAGGAGAAGAATATCCTGGTTAAAGAACCTACGGCAATGGTTTGGAAAAACCACAACCCAATTGTTCCGATCAGCTGTTAATAAGACCATGATAGTGAATATGGCAGCCAGTAGCCATCAGCATGATAACCAACGATCGCTAACGGTCATGGTACTTCAAGAAGAAGAAGAAAGTTAGCAACACTGTGTGGTCAGTGATATTACGTCACCTGCGATATCACCAATAGCAACCCGCTTGATTTAATATAATTGCATTGTATATCGTTGCGACATTTATGAAAACCACAAGCACTGCAAAAATTTCAAACTTCGGATGGAAATTCTAATTAAACGAAGGGTATGTTGAGTACAATTACAGATTAGTTATTTCTTTTATTGATTAAACTACAGCTAAAAATCATTATTTCATAAAAATATAACACGACAAGCAAACCAGAATATGACTTAAGGCTGCTAATAACTCCATAACTAAAGAGTTAACAGCAAATTGGTACTGGAGTTTTTTGCTTGGATTTTGACGTAAAATCGCATGATATACATATTATGCGCCATTTATGATACACCCTGTATACTGCTCCAATTAAAACAAAATATTAAAGCATTAATTTTAGCTTCTTCGATACCGGCGAAAATAAGGGGCGCTTTTTCCAGTTTGTGCACTATAGTGAAGTCAGTTACCTTAAGCTAAAGTAGATGTATAGTTCAATAATATAATAAAGTCTTAGCCTTAGAACAACAATCTGGTGTTAACTTTTAAAATTCACACAGCATATTATAATTTTTGTTAATAAATGAAAACTGTTGGAGTAGACTTCTATTTCAACAAAATTTAATTTAAAAAAATCAAAAGCTACTCCATTAGATGACAATGTAGGAGGGGTCGCCAAACTTCTTCGACTGTCGACCCCTTTAAGAGTTTCGTAACGTTTTATCGACCCCCTCTATTTTACTATTGCTTAATTACAATAGGACAAACAGAAAGACGCTTTACGCTTATGTGAATTTTTAAATTGTTTATTTTATAGTTACAGTTTTTGTTGTATATTGGCTTAACGCCAAAGAAGTTTAGGTCACTTGTATGTCGATATGCAAAAATGAGACTGAGATCGAATACGTGTAAGTATAAGTAGATAAGCAACCGTGAACGTGCTGCAATCTCGCTGCCGAACGGGAACCACCAACATCCGTTTAATGGCATCTAAATACGTGATTTTGGCCTACTTGATTGGCCTCCGTAACTATTTTATAACCTTGCTCCATCTCACAGGTCCTATTCATGTTACTGTTCCCACGATTCACTCTTAATTGCGTTGTTGTTCAGGATGGAAATAATCCAAGTTAACCGAATTAAATATTACCAGTACAATGATGTCTTATCTTTTCCTATCGACCCCCAATTGACCCCTGAACCCGAATCGACCCCTAACAATGTTATATCGACCCCTGGGGGTCGATATCGACCACTTTGGCGACCCTTGGTAGGTGTATTCAATGGCCTAGATATTTACTGCAATCCAGCACATTTAAAAATTCATTGAACTTTTAAATTGACTAAGCAAAAATTTAGATTTAGAATCCAGCAATTCACTTAATTTAAAGGATTTAAAGTATATTTTGATTTTTTTTTTAGAATTTGCTGAATGCAATCAAGCTGTGACTCCGGATGGATTCATTACTTTAGTAGTGATTATTATTTTTATTAAGTATTATTATTTGATCAGAAGAAGATATCTACTGTTATAATAAGCTGAACAAGGCCTCTATAATTTACAGAGCAGCTTATAAATTTCCCCACGTTGTGCCGCAAATTATTGTTATACTTACTTTAAATTAATTGAGATACTCTTATCTTAAGGTCGTTCAATCAGGGTTCGCCAAATTAAATTGAATTTCAAAAAGGCAAATAAAAATTACTCACAAATTTTCAAAATACAGATTTATTACAAAAATTATGCCCTATCTTGCCCTAACTTATACTATTTTAAAATTAAATTAAATTTACTCACACTTATTCTTTGATTTCAAATTCGTTGCAGTCCTCGTCAATTTGACCTTCCGTTCACTTTGCGTCGAATCCAATTCCAATTCTCACCCCGACTATCCAACTTCAACTCCAATTTCAGTTCACTCCGATTATCCAACTTCAACTCCAATTGTAGTATCATTGTAGCTCAATATTATTTTCTATTTACTCTTCTTTTATTTCAATACATATTTTAAAGGTTGGTTTTGATGATTTAAATTTAATTTTAAATTAAATTTAAATTAATTTTTAAGGAGCAACTATTTTTGCGTCCTTCCACTCTCAATTCAAAACCATCTCTCCTTGTTTATCATTTTGTTTTTCTTATTTTTTCCGTTTCCCAGGCGTTTTCCAATCCATTTACCCGTGATAAACATTCATATTTAAAACACATTCATGCATTCATTCATCACCATAACAACAATATTTCTAGCTAAATATAATACAACAATATACAACAATAATATTATAACACAACAACATTAAAACAATAATCAATTTCTACAACCAACACTTAAAATCTAATCTAGCTATTGTAACTGTTTAATAAAAAGTAAAGGTATGCTCGAAGGACCGTACTAAATTTGTGAATAGCTTCGACTCACCTTGAATATGTTTTCTGGTTTAGCCAAATGCTAATATTCTTCTAATTTGTATTCTTTTTCCAATGTATTCTTTTCCAATGTATTCTTTTCCAATGTTCTTAGCTTCTTAGACCAACTAATCTATTTTATATTTATAAATGCCAAAGGAAATTTAAACGCGTACACTGCATAAATTTTATTTTCTAAAACAATTCAAACTAAATTAACAAAATACTATTAATAAAAACGGAACATAACAATTTTTTTATATTTAAAACTGCATCCTATTAATTTGAGTAGGTAATCTTTATTTTTTTTATTATGTATTTATGAATAATTGTATTCTAAATTATTATTTTAAAATCAATATCATATCAATACATACAAATTATCAAGTTATATCAGTTTGTCATATTCGATATGTATCGACTTTCGAAATATTGATTCAAAATTGTTTTCATTACTTACTGCCGAAGATGGAATATAATTAATAATTTTAATGGCCTTTACACCACAGGTAGAAAGGCTGGCGATTAAGTTGCATAACACATAAGTAGGATAATTTTATTAATAATATTATTAATTAACCGGTAACGGAGGAGAAGAAACATATCTCCTTTTTGGGTGAGTACGAGACCACCACAGGGCCCAGCTTAGAAATGCAGATCACAGATTAAGGCAATGGCTTAATCCTTGATCTGTATGATTAATCGCAGTATAGCAAACAATGTTGCATCCAGCAGGAAAATAAGTGAAGTAAGCGAAATTGAGAATTCCAGATGTTTATATTGGAATTATTCATTTCCCACCATGAGATAATTTGAGGCTATCAAGCTGTATAGTGGAATATAGTTATTGGTTATTGGGAACCTCCCAAAGCACAAAATAACCTAATCTGTAATTGCACATTATTAGGCTTTCGTATGTAGGCGTATAAAAGAACCTTGCAAGTGATCCCAAGTTGTAACATAGTTGGAAGAGATTTTGCAACTTTCTGGCATTCTTGCTACATAATGCTGGATTGTGTTTCACTCTCAGTGTGATTGGAAGAAGATTTCTCACAAAAAATTTGTACAATACAGGGTGTATCAGAAATAAGTACATTAAATTTTTTCAGTGGTGGAACTCGTCAAGAACTACAACATTTCTTATTAATTTTTTTTAAATCTCACATTTATTTTGCATTTTTACCCCCCCCCCCACCCCTCTTAAATAACGAATTGTTTACGTATTTTCAAAATAATTAAATACTGCTAAGCTTAATTTACTATGGTAACCAAACTTAAGTTTTGTGTCGGACATGATTTCCATTGCAGGGTAATGAAATTTCTGATAAATCTTTAACTAATTTTATTACAAAATCTAAAAAATATACAAAAAAAAATATTAAGAAATGTTGTAGTTCTTGACGAGTTCTATTACTGAGGAAATTTAATGTACTTATTTCTGATACACCCTGTATGTATCAAGGTGTAATAGATGTAATGTTATAAATATCGATATATGTATAAATCAATTTTCAAATCCAGCTTTTTTGTTAAACTTTAACGCCTACATTTTTCTTGTTTTGATTTTTGTTCAATTTTTTCTAAATATGAAATTGATAACAACTGAAACATGAGTATATTTTATAAATAAATAACATTTATTGTTGGAATGGCACATCGTCGTATGATTTTTTTACGTATAAACGATGACTACAACAGTTTACAATATTTTAACAATGTTATTAAATATTTCTGATTGTACTACGGATGATTCAGACGTTTACTTCAAATGTGTCTAAGTAAATAAGTTTTTTTATGATAAATGAATGAGCTAACTGTTCCATTAATTTCTAATACTATAATTAATTATCATTTTTTTTAAATAGGTGATGCATATTAAACAATATATTTATAAACTGATTACAATAATACAAAGCAATATTAATCATACAGGAATTTAAAGAAATATGATACTATACATCTTCGCTTTAATTTAATTTGACTTAATTAAATAAAAATTATAAGAAACTGAAAGCAGAAAAAAATGATCCTGTTTGTCACGTCACATTTTTAATTTTTACAATTTGCGAGTTACATTGATAAAATATCCAGCTTAGTCACTGACCATTAAAAACAAAACGAAACATCCAGAAACAATACAGCTATTTTCCGTACTTTCTATTGCTAAACAAGGAAAAACAAAAAAGAGAAATCTGTCTTCTTCAAATCTCTTTTTTTGGGGGGGTTTTAAAATAAGTAACGGTTTTTAAAGAAACTGCTATAACCATCGGCTTTTCAAAAATATATTGGGAAACTGAACAAATTAATCAGTTATATTATAAATCCATTGCCTTCGATTTAATATCCGCATCACATTTTCACACCCTACAGGCATACACAAATGAAAATGCTGTACATCACAGTGGTGTTGTTATTTTTTAAAGGTTGTTCTAAATTTAGTAGAATTTTCCTTCTTGGATATCGAAATAAGTAATCTGCAAAGTGGGAGTAAATATTTTAAAACAAATCATATGAAAATGGAAGAGTTAAAAAAAATGTTAAAGGAAATAACAGAAATGCTTTTTAATGAAATTAGGCAACTGAAAAATGAATTAAGAAACAAAGAACAAAATTTGAGAAAAGGAAAGAATTTATTGGAAACGAAAATCATGGAGATGGAGAACAGAATAGAGAAACAAGATAAAGAAAAAGGTAAGAATAATTTGATTTTAAAAGGAGCGAAAATAATCGGTAGAGATTTGAAGGTTTATTACGGAAAAATTGTTGCACTTTATTACCAACAAATTGTTAACAAAGGATCACTGTCAGCTCGCTTGACTAAAAATTAACACAATGAAAAAAAGTATCGTTCTATCAAGTAATATAATGAATATACCAAATAAATTATAATTTTAACAATTAATGATGAGACTCTATTTAATGAATTTTAAGTTTTTAATATTCAATGAACAAAACTGTCATATTTTTTTTTAAACAAATTACACCGAATCCCTCCTACTTATTGTTTTAACAAAACACCAATATACACGCAAACCAAGGCAATACTGAGTAACACAAAATAATATTAACACAGTACGTTCCGTTACATAATATAAATAAAGGTATTTACACTGCTCAAAAAAATTAAAGGAGCGCTTATTAAAATTTCTCTAAAACTAAAATGGAAGTAATATTTGATGTAATATTTAAATATTTAACTTACCCAGGTATACTGATGAAGTTTTACATTACGAATTAGCAGAAACAAAAACGAATCGTGAAACAAAAACCAAATACAAGTACTGTCAAATATAAGCGTGGCAGTTAGTTACATTATTTTAAGTACAATTTTCAGAGCATATTAAGGGCCGGTTGCACAAAGCTTTTGTTAAACTAACGAATGATCAAAGTTGACAAAAGAGCATCATTTTTTGTTTACTAATGTGTTATCTGTCATATGCATTCGAATTTTGATTCGATTTTGTTCACTTTGACGAATGATTAATTTGACCAAGCTGTTAAATCATGTTTGTGCAACCCGCCCTTAGTGTGTTATTTAAGGGGTGATTAATTTGTTGCAAAATTTTAAATAAATGCAATGGACCGTCTAAGAAGACATTTAAATCAAGTTAGTGTTGCCAGAGCCATTGCACTACTGGAAGATTGTAAAAGTCAACACTATGTTGCTAACGTTCATGATGTAAGCCGTTCAGTGATTGTGGAGACGATACCAAGAAACTGGAGGATACACAAGAAGAAGAGGACAATGTAGAAAAAGGGCAACTACGATCAGGGAAGATCGGTATATGCGGCAAATGGTGATACGAAATCGCACTTTAACAGCTAGGGATGTACAAAAAAATCTACAGAGAACTTTGAGATTAACCACCGTTAGTGATCAAACTATTAGAAATCGTCTTCGAGAAGATAATCTGCATTCTAGACGTCCAGCGACAGCACCTCCCTTGACCAGGCAACATCGTACAAGACGACTAGAATTTTGTAGAAATCACATCGAGTGGCAACGTGATAACTGGAGGCCAGTTCTGTTTTCCGATGAATCTAGATACAATCTCAGTAATGATGATGGCTGTATACGTATATGGCGTTGACGTGGTGAACAGTTTTTGGATTCAACCATACATGAAAATCATCGCCTTAGTAGACAGTCGGTAATGGTATGGGGTGGAATAAGTTTAGTTAGGCGCACAGACCTAGTATCTTACCAAGAAGCACGCTAACTGCTCAACGTTATATTAAATTTATTTTAGAGCCTCATGTAAGGCATTTTGCACAAAATGTGGCCAACAATTTCATACTCATGCAAGATAATGCAAGGTCTCATACAGCTCAGGTGGTCAGAAACTGGCTAGATGAGGCCATTATTGAGGTAATGGACTGGCCAGCCAGTAGTCCAGACCTAAGTGCCATTGAGCATTTATGGGATATCCTTGACCGCAGAATTAGGAAACATCCAAGGCCAGCTGAAACACTCAACGACCTTGCCGAAGAATTATCAGAAGAGTGGTTAAATATACCCCAAGAAATGATTGATAATTTAATTCTAAGCATGCCCAATCGTCTTCAAGAATGTATTCATAACAGAGGAGGCCATACCCATTATTAATTTATTGATGTTATTGTTTCTTGCTATTGTTTTGATCATTCACTTGTTGTAGGTATTTTTCATAAGTGTTGGCTATACCAATTTAATAGCTGTAAAGTATTAAATTAAAAATCTGATAGTTCTTTTTTGTAACAGAACCATTAAATAAATGTTTTCACACATGCGTATTACCCCATTTCATTGGATTTTTAAATTACAGCAAGTTTAAGCTGGCTTTATATAGCGCTCCCTTAATTTTTTGAGCAGTATATTTAATCGTTTTGATACGATTAAACAATAATTATATAAATTAAAAAAATGTTACCTTAATTTTAAGTGTTTAGTAAATAAAGCTAAAGTAAAACTCTTCAAGACTTTTTGGGTGCAAATTCATCTATTATGGTTGATATGTCTACATTTTGACTAATGCCTTGTTCGATTGAATTCATCGCAAGGTTTGTTAATTTTTTTGGGACATTGTAGATCTTAGATAATTTTTAATTTAATTTGCTAAAGCTTCTTTACCCAGAAGCGACTGTGACAGGTAATGTAAGAAATATTCTAAGAGCTACCGTTAAATTGGGAAAACAAGCAGTAAGATCATTGTTGATAATGATAATATAATTCAACATACTTAGAGGTTCAGGTGCTTGAAGTGTGGAAATGGCTTTGAAAAATAAAATTTCCTTGTATAGTTCATTTCCATCGATATCTCGTTGGAAGGTGTCTACATCTACTTTTTGTAGATATAAATCAAAGATCCAAATAAGATTTTCTTAATAATTCTTGTTCTGGTGCACGGAAATTGTACAAACATTTATATAAATTGTTACATTCCTCTATTAAGGAAAATCTTTCTTGTAGTGAATTTTTAGTAATATCTAATATTATACTAAAATAAAAATTTATTTTTAAATTCTGTATTGTATCTACAACTTTGATTCATAAGCAAAATGATGTGTGGAACTTTTCTGTGGCAAATAAGAGGAAATTCGGGCACTACATTAACTTGATTAGCTAGTGACTCCGCCTTTTTGACAAATGAATTAAAACGTTCATCAGTTCTTATTTCATTGAGGTATTTTATTAAATTCTTTGACGCTATACAGCATTCGCTAAGATTAATTCTAGGATTTTGACAAAGCTTGCTGACAACATTAATTTTTGAAAGAAGATCGTGCCAAATTATTACGGAACAAATGAATTTAAACCAAGTAAGTTTGTCTGCTAGTGCTTTTGCCATATATTTTGTTTTTATATCTCTTTTTTTTTCTTCTATTATTTCTTACAGACTTTTGTAAATATTTGTATAATTTATAACCAAAGGTCTAATTGATTTTATTCTACTTTCCCATCGAGTGTCGCTTAATGATTTTAAAGTTACTACAGCTATATTTTTCTTTAAAATGTCCCACCTTGTAGTTAATGCTGCAAAAAATATACTGGGTGATTCAGGTTGGTATTCGCACCCTTATATCTTTACTGATGTTAAAGATAAGTATTTGATTTTTTGGTATGATTAATGGTCCATATACGCTTGTGGAAAAGTGGTATTTTCAGTAAAATACTACTTCCGGTTTAACCGGTATTAACGGAATGGTATATTTTTTCTTCGACTATTAGATCCGCTGTTTTTTTCTCTTTTCAACCATATAAAAATGTTTCGAAATTAAACCGGAAGTAGTATTTTACTGAAAATGCCACTTTCCCACAAGCGTATATGGACCATTAATCATACCAAAAAATCAAATACTTATCATTAAAATCAGTAAAGATATAAGGGTGCGAATACCAACCTGAATCACCCAGTATACAATTCTTGGACAATGTCAAAAAATGACACAATTTAGTTATTTATTTTGGCATCATCATTTACAACTAAGTTTAATGTGTGAGCAAAGCAAAGTTCCAACTCTTGAATTTACATTTAATCAGTGGCGGCTGGTATATAAGGGCTGCTGGGTTGCCGCTCTGACCTAAATTTTACAAAAGTATTTAATATTAGTTTTTGTAAACCAGTGTTTTTTCCTTTCATATTTGCCCCATTATCATACCCTTGCCCACGTAAATCTTGAATATTTAAGGCGTGCAGTGGAAATAAATTCGTTAAAACAAAATCACATAAACCCTGACCGGTACTATCCTTACATGGAACAAAGCCTAAAAAGTGTTCTCTAATTTCAACTTTGCCCTGAGAAACATCAACAAACCTTGCGATGAAACTAATTTTTGCTCCACGTGGCTCACATCAGGAGTGCAGTCTAATATTATACAGCGTGTCCCAGGATAGCTGTTACAATAGGTGTGATGGACTAAAAATGTTTGAATTTTATTTTAAGATTGTGGAAATAAGCCCTGCTTGGTTTGAAGAGAATTTTAAGAATATTTTCAGTTTTTGAAAAACAAGTCGGCCTTGACATTGAAGCGAAAACTATTTTCTTTTCAGGTAAAGTACACTTTTTGTTTATGATAGGGCAAAAGTTTACTAAAAAAAGTGGTTCAGAATGAGAAATTATGGTCCTATGCAAAATTTCAGGAAGATCTACGTACTTTGATTAAACCGTCATTTTTTAGATTTAAACAGAATAAATTGTATTTATTCAAAATTTTCTTTGTAGAACATTGAACGAAACAAATAGCATTTACAAGAAATTTAACTTGCGAAACATAATAATAACACTGATCTACAATAAATTATTTATTCCACATAACTGCCAGGAGGCCATGAAAAGGCTATCGTTGACTAAGCTTCCTGAAATTTTGCATAGGGCCATAATTTCTTAATATGAACAACTTTTCTTAGTAAAAATTTTTTTTTTACCTGAAAAGAAAATAGTTTTCGCTTCAATGTCAAGGCCGACTTGTTTTTCAAAAACTGAAAATATTCTTAAAATTCTCTTCAAACCAAGCAGGGCTTAATTCCACAATCTTAAAATAAAATTCAAAAATTTTTAGTCCATCACACCTATTGTAACATCTATCCTGGGACACACTGTAGAAAAATACTTGGAGGTTTTTAAACTGTTAATTATTTTTCTTTTCATTTCTTCAGACAATAAATTTATTATTTCGTTTTGGAAGTGCACCGATAAATAGTGAGGAATATGGGATTTTATATCTTTTGATTTCTGAATATTGTTTAAATGTTCCAAAATGATAGGATCCAACTTAGAAACCATTTTTACGAATTTTAAAAAATTGCCGTTATTAGAAACAAATAATTCCGAACTATCCCCTCTAAAAGCTAAACACTGTCCAGCCAAAAGTTGCACAATTGCCACAAGTCGTTCTAAAATAGCTCGCCATCTTTTCTTTTCACGATCAAAGAGAATTTGGTGTTCCCCATCGATAGTACAGCTTTGAGTTTTAATTCCCACCATGCATTGAATATGGTGCATACTCTACTCGTGTTCTAAAAAGTACACAGAAGCGTGACGTCAGTCTAAATAACCACCTTGTATTAATGTCCCTATTTTTAGGATTAAAAAGTTTGCAACAGAAACAGAACACTTTAATTTAACAGAATAAACAATCCAGTTTCTATTAATTCGTTCGCCATTGGACAAAATTTTAGTATAAAAATTTACGGTGAATTTTCTTTTTGTTTCGTCTATAGGAATATTATAATTTTGTATTTGGACTGGTCCCCTTTCAACCGATACTTCAATTTTTCATTGAGTTAATTTGTTCGCCACGTACCTGGATCTGAAAGATCAAAATCGAGAATACCACTTGTAGAAGATTTCTGATCTCTATCGGGTTCACTTGCACATTTTTCGCTAACAGGGTAGAAATCTAATCTTCTTTCATTAATATCTGCCACGTGTTCTTTATCACTACTGTCATAGGAGGATCGAGAAAGTTTCCGTTCCACTTTATCAGTTGTAGACAAAGAGGCAGTGCTTTCCTCTAGGGGCAAATTTAATGATTTTAATATCGTCTCATTTATAGAAGAAGAATCTTTCAAAAATTTCTTCATGGAACCGCTGATTTTTTGCTTTTCTTCTAGTTTTAATCGTTTTTGTTTACGGTAAAATGCGCCCGATTTTTTTTTCGCCTTTCTGCCCGTCATTCTGTAAAAAATTACGTGTATTAAGTACAATTAGAATCTTTGAATAATATATGCAAGCAAATATAAGTTGCAGAATGCGATCTATTCAAGCGCGAGTCCGCAAGCAGGCATATTGAGACGGGAAGCATCGAGGTGAAGGATGAACGGGCGCTTGAATCGTATTCTTCAACGAATATTTGATACAATTTTTTGTATTTAAGGTTAAGCCCTAATTTATGTATTTTTACAAATTAAAATATTTGACTCCTAACCTTACACATAGTAAGTTGATTATTGATTTGTGGAGATAATAAGGATAGCGTCAGAATAAACTCATTCTAACTATTTTGCATACGAGAATTTTGGAATCTTACAACCAAAATACAGAAATGTACTATTTTCAAATTATTAGATTTTTTTAATTTGTTTATAATTAAAATAAATTTTATTTTTTTACAGACTTGATAACCAGTAGGCATACAAAAAAAACGAAAAAATATGGAAACGCAACACTAGTTCCTTGTACTGTAAGAACTATTGCTGCTTTTCCATATTTTTGCGTTTTTTTGTTATTACAAAATGAGGGAATACATAATTTGTACTTACATTCTATTATACCCCGAAGAAGAAATATTAAAAACACGTGCAGCAATCCAGCAGGTTCTTGTATGCGGTTTGTGGTATGCGCTATATAATTTTAGCAGTATCAGTTATTATTATTAAAATTAAAATCATAAAATAGGTATTTGCAAAATCAAATACTTATTACTTCATATTTTTAAAATAACAAGTACATACTTACTTACTTAGTCGTGATCCTCTTCTACCGGTTAGCCAGTGAACAAGTAATTGGTCCGAAGTTTGACAGTGCGGGGCACGGCGCAAGTACACCGGTTGCCCGGTGCAAGGGTCGTCATAAATCATTTTCTATTTGCTTTTCTTCTTCTTAGAGTGGCTACCCTTTACAGGGCGTTGCCCATCCTCTCTCCATATGCCTGTGGTGTGCGTGTCAAGTAGCTTACAGACATAGGGGACCTACAGTTTAACGTGGGCTCCGAACCACGGAAGTGCTTGCACTTCTACTCCAGAGAGGACTTTACTAGGCAGAATACACTTCGGTGGTTTGCCATTGCCTTCCGGGTATTTTCGATGTGTATGTGACCCTGGGAATCGAACCCGGGCCATCTCAGTGGTCAGACGCACGCTGAACTAACTGAGCCACGACCGCCACCTATTTATTTGCTTTAAACAAACAAAATCACCTATAACTGCTTTTAATTTTTAATTTAACTTACTACTTTATCTACAATGTAATTTAGAGTTTGGCAACTACAAGGAATTTTACTTTTTATGGAATATATAAAATTTGACGTGGAAAAATGCCGCCCCCGAATTTCTGCCGCCTCGTGCGAGTGCACGTGCTGCACCCACGCCAGGGAAGGCTCTGATTGCCGAACTAGAACACTGGGAGATGAAGAAAGCGATTATGGAGAATAGCATGGGCGCCCGGGAGGGGCCAGGGGGGGCCGTGTCCCCTCTTGAGAATTTAACACAATGTAAAATTTTTATTACAATTTTGTTCTAATTGGACCTAAATAAAGAAAGAGTACGAATCGGCTTAATTTAATTCAGAATCCTGTTTGTCAATACTAAAACAGCTGTCAGAATGCTTCAAAACATACACTTTTCAACTCTTTAATTGCAAAAAATTGTTCAATTACCCCTCCCTGAGAAAAAATCCTGCGGGCGCCCATGGAGAAAAGTATATCATTGAAGGGTTCAACGTGTTTTTAGGAAATGATTTGATTGTATATGAGAGGAAAATATAAGCAAAATTACGTAATATCGCTAGAGATACAAAGAATAAGGCACATATAGGGTTAAAGTGAGTTATCAGAAGATTACAATAAATAATGACACACATACCTGAAATGAAAATCTACAAAAAATAGAAAAGATGCGGACAAAAAAAAACTCTTAAGCGAAACTAGGACAGGAAAATTAGGGACCACACTGGCAAGGAATAGGTTTATGATTATGAGTAATGATAAAGTTAGCATCGAAAGAAATGGGGTATAAACGTTTATTGAAACATGGAATATTATTACTTTGCAAGGTAAAGAACCGGAATTAATTGAAGAAATGATGAAGTATAAGATAACGGTGTGGGTATAATCCCCGAACCAGAAATTGAGAAATCATTACTGGACTATGAAGCTATAAGTTCAAGAATTATAATGATCAGAATAAAATTGGATGAGATTTTAAGCATTATACAAATTTATGCACCTACTGAGGGAAGCACGAAAAATGTAATAGCAGCGTTCTATAATATGTGTAGACTACAAGAAATAGTTGAGAGCGAAAGAGAAAAAGCAAAACATGTACTAATTAATGGTGACTGGAACGCTAAAACTGGAAAAGATGAAATGGCAGGATTTGGTAGTAAATAGTTATAGGGAAATTTGGAGGTAAATTAGTAATAAATAGAAATGGAGAGAAGATGATACAATTCTGTGTGGTAAATCAGTTGTTAATAGGCAATTCATTTTTCGTCCATAAAATGATACATAAATTACGTTTGAGGCAATCGAAAGAGATGTGAGAAGTGTTATAGATAATACGTATAACATATGGTAAAAATACAAAATTGGCAGAATACGATGTAAAAGCCTACAGGGGTGCAGAGCTGAATACCAATCACAGGTTACTTATAGCAAAAGTAAATTTTGATACAAAATTAAAAGAGCGTGGTAATCGACACGTGTTGACATCCATAACCTTAGATCTTGCCCTACAAATAAATAACGTTTTTCGCCGGCTTCAGAGATGCAAAGGAGTAACAAGGTTGTCTTGTAAACCAAAAGTCTTGGCTTTCGCTTTTCGATTTTCTAGGTTTAGGTCCGGAAAAGTTTTAATCCAAAATATATAGAAAACAACATAATTATGCAAAAATAATAAAACCGCAACGGAACTATTATTTGTATTACTTTTTAAAAATTAAAACAAATCGGAAGAAAAAGAGTAGGTGACCGTTGTTACCCTCCATCATTTATGAAAGTGTAATGAGTAATATGTGCGTATGTGGTTGATGAGGTAACTCGGATCACCCAACAGGTTTGAGTTGGTATTTGCTTATATACTAACGAATTTGGTAGAATATGTGGTGAAAGATAAAAAGTTATTTTACTTATTAAATGAAACTATCTTACGAATCAATTCAATCATTAAAAATTACTTGAAAATGCCTACAAATCATAAACTTAAATTGTAAACGGATTTTCTCTACCCTACATTTTTCCTTTCTTATTTTTATTGTCGTCTTAATCCCATATACACTAATACATGTCACACCTACATGTGATCAAAAAGTGTTCGAACCGCCCCACTCCGTAGTACGTTAGTCACCCATAGATGAAATGCTCTAAAATTTCTTGAATGATGCGTCGATGAAGCAAGTGAGAATTAAATTTTGCTTTGTTTCATTCATTACTGCTGAAGATAACAAACCAACTGCATTCACAAAGTATTATTCAGTTTGATAAATATTCGCAGCGTTTATTTGTCAAAACACTGTTTCCTAAAGTTTTGCAGATTTATATTAGTTGTCGAAGCATTCAGCGATACTCAAGAAGATATTTTGAAAGAACCAAGAACAAAAAAGGTCGAAAAAACTTTTTCTCTGTTTCGGTACTAGAATGACATAATTCTAGCACGCATTTTGATGCTTTAATGAGCTTCATTATTAGCCGATTTTTGGTGATATTTTGTTTTCAGAAATTGGTGATAGTATATCAAATAATACACAAAATACCCAGGCAACCATTCAGTTGCTAGGCAACCAGTCAGTTGCTAGGCAACAAAAACGCCAAATGTCAAACTTCTGTCAACTATCAAGTAAAAATCACTATCACCAACCTAACTATTTAACCAAATTTTCCCAAGTCGAAATTGTCAAGAATTTTTATAAAAAAAAATAATGTAAATGGAAGCCGAAACAGAGAAAATAGTATAGAAAACTCGTTACAGAAGGCAATTCGAGCACACGTCCGTTCGGCCACTTGCCGCTACGCGGCCCGTGTCCAAATTTCGGCCTCATGCGCGAAAACGATGCCTTCTGTAACTTGCGTTTTAAAATAGGTACTATTCTGTTTCGCAAACATAAATCAAACTTGTTCAAATTGGTGAAAGGTCATTGTCTAAAAGTTAATGCTGAAATTTGGGTGTGTGTATGTGTGTATTACATAGTTTTTTATAAAAGTTATTGTTTTGTAGTTTTGGAGAATTATTAATAATTAATCAGGACTTTATTTATATTTGGCAAGTAATTTTTAAAGTAGGTACTACCGTTGAATGGATAATATATATTATTCATTCAACGGTACTACCCAATAAAATGCTTTAAAATCGGTTAAAGTATGAAGTACTTAATTACTTCTTCAAAGGGTAAGATTTTTACTTGGTATGGCCATTTCGACTACTTTTGCAAAACACAATAAATAATCAAACAAAAGAAAAAGGGAAATCTTTTGTCAATATTAAAAAAGTGTCTTGGTTTTTAAATCCCTTCCATATTATATGAGGTGGGGATACGTATATTGTCGGGGAGCTACCAATTCAAACAGGTAGAAATCATACAGGTTAATTGTTGTTTAATTTTTGACTTGTGCGGTATTCGTCTTAAAAAAATTGTGTGTGTTTTGATAGAAAACATCAAAGCCAAGACGTTTGTGTAAGTAGTGCTAAGCTTAGATATACCTTAAAGTAAGACAATTTTTTAATGGAAATGGCTGTCACAACATTGTAGTTTGTTTTTGCTTACCTACTTAATTAACATCACTTATTTTCAGAAAAGTAATTTTTGATCTTGTAAATTTAATTAAACACCTTCAAATATAATACTGTCGGCAGCTGCAATTACTTCAATAAATTTTTATTCTGCTCTTGAAAAGATATTTTGAAATGTTGTAAAAAGTAAATTTTGATTGTTAGTGTTTTTTTAAATTACGATATTTACTGCAATTTGTTTTATTAATTTTAAATATATTGGTGCAAATACGTGTGAAGTGGGAAGTAGGAAGTGGAACTGAAAATTTAAAAATTATCAATATTTATGCAAGTAGCGCTTTCTTTTCACTTAGTCGGAAGCCCGAGCAGTTTGAATACTCGGTAGTTTTCAATTTTATTTTTAAAACAAAATAATTTAAAACTAAATTTTCTTCATTAAAAAATAGAAATTTAGTGTAATTGATCATACCTTTCGTTTTTATTTACCGTTCCATAATACGTGCTTTAGTTCACATTCAAAAGCTTCTTACGCAATTGCATAATATAAATATTTAAAGAAACAATTGTTATTATCAGTACTTCTTGGTAAAATAAGTTAATGTTGTCTAACATCTGATTAATCTTCGCTGTAATGCTGTAATGCCTTATCGGTTAATAGTTTTCTTTTGAATTTTTTTTTTTTGAAAGGTTAACAAATGTATCACAATTACATTTGTGAATTATGTAAATCATTAGTATCACTTACAACCGCCTTGGGCAACTACAATAAAAAAAGTATTTTCCTCGATATCTTGGTAATTTGGTCAGAGCTTTTCTTTACCACCAACCAAGAAGATTTCTAATAAGCGATTTAAATAAATAATCCTACCAGTTAATACAATAAGTTTAATTTTTTAAGCTTAATAATAAAAAAAAATTTCATTTTATTTTTTTCTTTTATCTTCTTGAAACCAGATCAGCAAGCTAGATGCTATACATGGTTTTGTTGTCTGAGGATAGTTGTCGCTGAGTAGTTAGAAGGAGGGCATCTCAGTGGGAGATTCCTCGGTGGCTTGCAAGCTATTCGTTATCGGATCATTTTATTAAATAATATCTTATTTCCAGTTATTTGTTTTACATCATCAAACAACAATGCACCGTGCAAACTATGAGGTTGATGAGGAAGAGAGCTGTGAAGATTATGTAGGCGAATTCTGGGGACAGATAGCTGGGAAAACAAAAGATTCGCTTTCCGAATCCCCTAATGGACCTCATCGTTGCAGTCGTGTTTTGCAAAGAGGGGAAATTATTGACCAACGTTATAGAGTCAGCTGTTTGGTAGGTCAAGGTGCTTTTGGGAGGGTGTATCAAGCTTATGATATGAAACGAGAAGGGAATGTTGCTGTGAAGATTACAAAGAGCAGACACTTCCAAAGTATCGCCGAAAATGAAGTGGATCTTCTGGAAACCATAAAAGTAAACGATGTAGAAGGTGTCAGCTGCACACTGCCATTATTAGACCATTTTGTCTACAAAAGAGGCTTATGTATAGTTTTAGAACTGCAGTCTATTAATTTATACAGATTTCTTCAGGTCAGAAAGTTTCGAGGCGTTTCTCTCTGCCTTATAAAAAAATACGCAAAACAAATCTGTACCGCCTTATCATTTCTAGCAAAACCCGAGCTTAATATAATTCATGGTGATTTAAAACCAGAAAATATTCTGATCTGTGGAAATGATTCCTCAAGAATAAAAATCGCAGATTTTGGCACTGCTTGTTTTGAAGATCAAGTTGATGTCATCTGTGTGCAAACAACTTATTATCGTTCTCCAGAAATATTGCTTGGAGCACCTTACAATAAAGCCATTGACATGTGGTCAGCAGGTTGCATTTTGGTGGAGATGCATGTTGGTAAACCACTATTTAAAGGTATTGATAATTTTGATCAGATAAATAAAATCATAGAAATAATGGGAATGCCTCCAAGAAACGTATTAACGAGTGGTATAAAAACCAGGATGTATTTTACTAGAACATGTATGTACGAAGACTTTAAATTAAAAACTATGTTCCGAAACTACTGCGAACCAGGAATGCTGAAGTTAGATAAAATCCTAGGCGTGGAAGATGGTGGACCATCAGGATTACGACTTGGGGAAGCAGGACACGCTATTCGAGATTATTTCGAATTTCAAGATTTTATCGAGCAAATGTTAGACTTCGATCCTGCAATGAGAATCGTACCTTCTCATGCGCTTGAACACAGCTTTGTTACAAGAACAGCAGATACAAATGTCACTTCGAAATTACAAAAATGGATGAGTCGTTCACTTACCACCAAATGCAGAGTTAATCATGAAAAAGACCAAACTCGTGCAAAATCTGACACTTCTTGCCAGCTTTCAAGATTTTCTCCTTTACATCGCCATCAAGTACTAAAAAGTAGAGTACCTACTGTTAGCAGTAAAGCTACCACATCTAATGGAGCACCCCATAGTGGTGGTGATCAAAAGGGTCAGTCAACAAAATTATATCCACAAACTTCTGATCTTGTGGCCGATGTTCCTGATCAGCAGGTATGTTAATTTTATTAAGGATACTTGATAATTGCCATTACTTTTTATTATACATTTTCGAAAATTTGTTAAAATACTTTTGCCCTTTGCTATTTTATTATTAATATAAAATTAGCGAAAATTAATAAAAGGGCGTTCGCTGAGGAAACCGACAAACGTTTATTGTATGTCCTAAGAGTCAACAGAAACGTTCATATATACATTAACATTACAGTTACAGGTTAATTCTTCTACGTCTTTGAGATATCAAAAAAAATATTAAAAGAAGTATTTCGGTTACTGCGAGTGTGTTTGGGTAAAAAATAAAGAAAAAATACAAATGTTAAAATATTTGCTCGAAATGTTTGCCTTCATTTTCTAAGCAAGTTGCCGTTCCATGGAATGTTCATGTCGTCCACAGTAGGTACTGTACTACTGTAACATTAACTTCCAGTACAAAAAGCTTAGACAAAGACCATGTTAGCATATTTTGTATTAGTGGAAGTTCAAGGCATAGCTGTTAAAATAATTATGCTATTGATAAGTTAATAAAATAATGTATAAACAATGGCTGATTATTAGAATTATTAAGTAAGTATTTTTAAAGTTGTACTGGTACTGAAATTTTCAGCATTATATCTGCTAGCACTGGTTCCTTTCTTTAAATATTTTGCAAGCAGTACTTCTTGCCGACTGAAAAATTCTTAACTTTAAGTAGCTACCTACATTACTTAAATATTCCCAGTATTAAAAAATACTGTAAAATGTGAACTAAGGCAAATCAAACCAAACCAAAATTGTATGTATTGTTGGTAAACTTGAAAATAATTCATACAAAGCCTATTTTATTTCTACCGGGTGCTTGACTTAAAGTACATTTTAACTGTACATAATTCATGCTGTATTTACATACCGTGTGTTTGACTTAAGGGGCGAACACAGGGAAATAGCATGAGAAATCGTATATATGCAGATTCCAGCTCTCCGTTTGAGTTGATAGGATTGATGGTGGTATCAATCGAAAGACAAAAAAATGCGCTCAATTTTATGCTACTTTACTTGAATTTGTTGCTTGTTTAAGAAAGAAATAGCCTAAAAACTGCAATAAATAATTTGCATTTTATTCACAAAACGCAGACCAGCCACGATCAAATTTGAAGTTTCTTTATGGCAAAATAAATGTTATTTTCTGTCAGTTATCAATTCACGTATCTACCTAATTACTATGAATAGTAATGTTGAATATTTTAATGAGAGAGGGTATTTATTGTAAAAAAATTTTATACTGGCGTCAGTTTTCGCACAGCTCTGATTTAAAAAATTTCAAATTATCATGACAGGCTTGGTTTTTGTGAATAAAATGCAAATTATTTATTGTAGTTTTTTAACTATTTCTTTCTTAAACAAGTACCAAATTCAAGTTAAGTAGTGTCAAATTAAGTGCATTTTTTTGTCTTTCGATTGATATCACTATCAACCCTATCAACTCAAACGGGGAGCAGGAATCTACATATATACGATTTCCCATGATATTTCCCTATGTTCGCCCCTTAAGTCAAACACCCGGTATGTGATTAAGTAGAATGAGTCGGTTCTATTTATTAAGTAACAATAAGGCAAGTAAAAACACACACGAATAGCTTTGCAAATCTACTAAACAGTATAAATTGGCAGTATATGACCTGACGTCTTTGTTGTTTTGGTCATCTCTGTATTTTTCATTTACTATCATCACCTTAACTTTTTCTGCATTTATATCTACCCTTAGATTTTCTATTTCTCTGGCCCATATATTTACTAGTTTCTTCATTTTATTTTTTTTTTGCTGTTAATACTATATCATCTACATCTACATATAACAGATTACTTCTTTTAATTGGTTTTAGATTTTTATATCCGGTTGTGGTATTTAGAAGTTCTCCTTTTCCTTTAATGCGTTTGATTAACTTCTCCATAAGCATTATAAATATCAATGGGCTCAAACTATCTCCTTGTTTTATTCCTTTATTCATTTTAAGCTCTTCCGATTTTTTTCCCACGATCTGTATTTTGCTCCTGACTGTCTCATATGTGTTATCAGTTATTTTTATAAGTGTAGTGGGCACTTCTATTTCTTCTAAGCTTCTCCACATTTCTTATTCTTTACATATAGCTCTTAACCATTCTTTTCCTTTTTATCCTAGTCATTTAATCATCTCGGAAGCTATTTCATCTTCTCGACACGTCTTTCCTATTTTGATTTTTTGAAGAGCCTTCTTCTATTTCTTCTCTTGTTATTTCTTGCAAATGTTCTATTATTTATTCTCTGTCTATTTAATCTTCAGGAAGGGTCGCATCACACTTTTCTGCATAAAATTCGTTCCAAGTCCCAAAATTTTCTTTCGTTTCTATTTTTAAGTGATTATATTTTCTTATCACTCTTTTTCTTTTCTTTTGTCTCCTCTTAGTATTTTATTCTTGTCCAGAATTTTCTATTATCTATCCTATGTGTTTTATTTATCCCTTTGCTAAATTCCTTACATTGTTTTCTCTGTCGTTCGGTGTTCTAGTTTGGGTATATTTTTTCCAGGCAGTTTTCTTTTTTTTCTACTAGTACTTTTATTTCGTTATTCTACCATTTTGTACTTTTAATGTGATTGTTAAATTTGCTTCTTCCACATATTTTCTTTGCTTTCTTATGTAATGTTTCTTTAAAGATTGGCCATCTTTCTTCCAAAGTCGATTCCAGTTTTTTGTTTGCTAGTCTGTATTTTTCCAAATTTTCTTTGTTTTTTAATTCCTCGATTGTGATCTCTACCTACTCTGGCATTCCAGCCTCCCATTATTATTGTTGTTTCATTTTCCGATTTTTCTCTTCTTTTATCTAAATAATATCGTTTATAGATTTATTTATAAATCTAATACTTCTTCTGCTGTTCCCTCTACTGGGCCATAAATTAGTATATTACTGACTATCACTCTTGAGTTGTCAAAATTAAATTTTATTACTTTTTTGCTTAAATTTTATGTAATTATTATTCCCACCCCTTCCTTTGCTCTTTTTCCGTATTCACTCTTAAGTAGTATAACATATGTTTAATTGATAATTGTAGATTTTCTCTTCCATTTTTCCTAATATATGACTATAATTTAGTGTTATCCATTTCTTCAGTTATTTGAGTTTCCTTTCCTGTCAATGTATTTACCTTCCTGTATAAAACCTACCACGCGCTATTTCACATACGCTATAAAATTCGGAAATTCTCCAAACTTAATAAAACGTTAATGAATATTCGGTGTAGAGAGACAAATAAATACAAGGGTATCCGAATCACCGACTTCTCTGGATTACTGGAGTGTCCGAATAATTGTGTGTCCGGATGATAGAAGTTAAACTGTAATTTCAATGTAGGTAATGATAATTATTACTAATAATTAAGAAAGCATACGTATTACTCATACAATAAAAAAGTTAAAAAGAAAACTTTTGTTATTGTATGTATTTGAAAATATTGAATATTACTTGAGAAATCTTTACTTAATACTGGCATTGCAAATTTACATGTTAAGTACTTCAAGCACTTATGAACAGTACTAGTTATTAATACTGCAAATAAAATCATAATCACGTGATATTGGATACTAATAACTTGCAATAGCTTTATTTAATATTGGGCTTGGATCATATGGTAAACCTTGTCAGTTTCCTCAAGGAACACTCTGTATACGTATATAATGCAACAATATGCACTAAATTGTTTACTAATTTTTGATTTGTTTTTCAGAATACTTATCAAGATTCCCCAAAAAATGAATAATCTAAAAATACATATATACTGCTATGGTGTATTTTGTTAGTAATTTAATTATAATTATGATAAATTTTAATTTTGGTATCAAATTTATTTGCTCCAGCTAACTCAGCCTCGGGTCGTTTAATGAAGTCCTTTTTTTAAAGAATAATAAAAAATATGTTTTATTCAGTTTTATTAATAATTTTTAATATCCTAACTTCCCTATTTGTAATATCTACCACTTATAACAGTTTTTAAATACGCTCACGTTTTTATGTTTTCAATCAAAATCAATTATTCATTTTTCTTACTCTAAATCAGTTGATATAATTTTATTAGTCCAAATCAGTTTATACGCAGTAATTGACCTTCATTCCAATTTTACTATTTAGCTGTACAGGAATCCGATTTCAATCTTCAGTTGAACAGCAAACCAGTTTATTTTTATTTATATCATGTTATTCTTCCTTCTTCAATTTAGAAGAAACTATTTATTTAACTTCTTCTACGCAAGAATGCAATCTCCTTTTGAAAATACAATTGCACTGCTATTTTATCTTCCTTTTTAGGCTCACAGAAAAAATACACAACTTCCTTTTTCAGAAGAAAAATTCTAATTTCTTATTTATTTACCTTGACTCTAGTTGTCCTGGTTTTCCCATATTTTCCTCCAATTAAAATATTCGTCCCTTTTCTTGGCAACACTTAAATATTCAGTCAATTTCCTTGGTAACACTTAAATGATAATAATACTGTCTTTTCAAATACACGTTTTTAGCTATCTTCAATTAAATTTATAATAAGTACAACAACATTATCTAATCCTATTTACATTTTTATTTTATATTAAAACTGCATAAAAATAATTATCAATCTTAATTCGTTAAAAATAAAAGTAACGTCTATTTAATATATGTAATATGTTAATACCAATTGATATCATCTCAATACAGAGTGGTCGTGAAAGTTTGGCGCATACTTTACCTTTACCAGTATTAACTATTTACATGAAAAATAGTGAAGCTTTTTTAAATAATTTTTTTTTTCTAAAGGGTTAGATTAAAAGTTACGGCCCTGTAAATTGATTTATTTGAATATGTTAAAAACCACCAGAGATTTATTTTTAATTTTTTACAGGGTGAATTAGGATCTACCAAAGTCATAATTTATTAGTAATAAGAAAGCTTTAATTTGTTCAGTGGCGTAGTTAGAGGTGGATTAAGGACATTTTTAATTACGAAAAAATAGGAGAGCCACGTTTTTTAAACACCCTGTGTCGTATTATGAACGAAAAATTAATTTTACGTAAAAAAGTTCTCTTGGAACTTTTAGCTCAACAAAGTCGTTTTTGAGATAAAGTTGTTACTTGTTACACCAAAGCAATACATTATGCAGTAGCTACAAATAGCAGTACCACACTGGAAGATATTTTTGCGTCTATCTCAAAAACTAATTTGTTGCGCTAAAAACGCCAAGAGAACTTGTTTACGTAAAATTAATTTTTCTTTTCATAATACGACACACAGTGTTTACAAAACGCGACTTTCATACTTTTTCTTAATTAAAAATGTCCTTAGGGGGATACTAGCTACGCCACGGATCAAATTAGGAAAAAATTTTATTTGAAAAATCTTCACTATTTCTTCTGTAGTTAACGCTGGTAAAGTAGGTATGTCCCAAACTTTCACTACCACCTACAATTTGTTTATATTTTTTAAGATATGGGATACATTGAGAAGATTGTTTAATTTTGCAATATTATGAAATATAGTGTTATTATTCTTTTTATTTTACCTTGCTAGTTAGTTAATCATGAATATATAAAATGCTCAATTAATAAACCAACAACGGTAATTGTGTAAAACTGGACATAAAATACCTACTGTTTAACTCGTTCTGTACTCATCACTTCGATTATTGCTAAATAGTTTACAATAAATGTAAGAAATGTGATGTACGAGGTACGACCACAACTATGTATGTCTTTTTTTAATTTTAATATTTAACATAAATCATTACTAATCTTATGTCATCATATTATTTTTTAGCTCATTTTCTAATTTAGTAAACCTTAATTTTTTTTATAAAGCAATCTTTCTCATCAGGAAGTGAGGAAAGGAGAGTTCAAATCTTTCTCATTAATGATTTGAATAACTGGAATTGTATAATGGTTAATAATATTTTAGAACTATTTTAAAATACTTTTCTATAATTTTGGGACTGTTTGTATAATTGTACATATTTTATAGTAAAGTTACCATAATAGTTATTGATTTTTTCTTTAGTGTTTAAGAATTGTCTTATTAGTTAATCAAGTAATGTCAAATGTATCTAAGAATTTTAAATAAAGCTACCAGAGGTACGCGAACGGACGTGCATTTTATGCGGATGAAGCGGTGCGACTTCAAAATTATCAAATACGATTAAAGTACATTTGTGATTGCAATAAAAGAACTATTAGTAAAGTGCAAAAAGTCTAATAAGTGTTTGAAGAAGTACGGATGTAAGTAGATTCAAAAAGTGATAGGTAGCTACTCAAAACGAATACGCATAAATAACTACAAGGTTATTGACCAACGCCGTGCTTGGTGTTTCAAGAAATAAAATAAACACGCAAAATGGAACAAATATTAGAACAAATCAATAAATAAATGGGATCAAATTGATGCAAGAACGGCACGAATTGAAGCAAAAATCGATTCATTTTAAGCGGGTTAGAGCAAATTAAAAAGGAAAATGGCGACAGTGGCGTAGCCAGGTAGGGGTTAGGGACGATTCACCCCCCCCCCCCCATTCGAACCTGGAAGGGCCTTTATTTTATTACAAATTCTAATAAAGTTATTATATTACTTCAAAATATATTGATATTATATCTTCCCTTTAGTTAACCCCCCCCCCCCCCCATGAAAACATCCTGGCTACGCCACTGAATGGGGAACTCAAAGAAAAGAATAAAAAAATGGAACAACAACTCTTGCAAGATGAGGATATAATAGAACTACTGGAAAAAGAGACACGAAAAAAGAAAATAATTATTTACGGCGCAGAAGAGACGGAAAATGAAGCAGATCTAGAATTAAGGGAAAAAGTTAGAAAAATAATGGTCAAAATAAGAGTACAAATCAATATGGAAAAAGACGTAAAAGAAATTAACAGATTAGGAAAATTAAAAAACGAGAATAAAAGATCAATATTAATGGAAATAATGATACGGTGAGAATGAAAATTGAAATTCTAAAAGGGGCAAAACAAAGGTTTGGATATTTAGATAAGCGCAGATTATTCAAAAAAAGTACAAGAACAGAGAAAGATACTGTTAGAACATATACAATTGGCAAGGAAAGATGGAAATAAAGCTTTTATCGTGTATAACAAATTAGTTGTAAATGGGGAACGCTTTAAAGCAGAAGATCTGTTAAAGGAACCAGATTTAGAAGAAATAGGCGTGGATACTATGAATAAAAGAAGAACAGCAAGCGAAAGGTCACCAGGTGATGATAAGCAGCAAGAACAACCAAGGAAAACAATAAATAAGGGAAAGCATTCAAAAAACTAACAATCAATAAACGGAATGATGAACTTGATGACGACACCCGCGGCGGAAAAAGGACTTACGATAATAAAACTAAAGAATGCAGTAAACGAAAGAAAGGTAATAGAAGAAACACTAAGAAAATTGATGATGAAACAACGTACAGCAGTAAAGAACGAGAAATAAAGGCGATTTTTGGTACATAGCAAGAATAAAAAATAAAAATGAAGAATTGTGGGACTACTTAAAAAGACACGATATAATAGGACTCACATCAAGGGAGAATCGTGGAGAATAGTCACAATATACAATAAGCAAAGCATAGAAAACACTGTAATTAAAATAAAAGAACAAATAAATAAAAAAGACGATCAAAAATTGTTAATTTGCGGAGATTTCAATGCAAGAGTAGGAGAATGGGGAACAATAGGAGAGGGCGAAAACGAAGAAAACAGAAAATCAAAAGACAAACTACATCCTGCTTGGTTTGAAGAGAATTTTAAGAATATTTTCAGTTTTTGAAAAACAAGTCGGCCTTGACATTGAAGCGAAAACTATTTTCTTTTCAGGTAAAGTACCCTTTTTGTTCATGATACTGCAAAAGTTCTTCAGAATGAAAAATTATGGTTCTATACGAAATTTCAGCAAGATCTACGTACTTTGATTTTACCGTCATTTTTTAGATTAAACAAAATAAATTGTATTTATTAAAACTTTTATTTGTAGAACATTGAACGAAATAAATAGTATTTACAAGAAATTTAACTTACGAAACGTAATAACATTGATCTACAATAAATTATTTATTCAACATAATGCCAGGGGGCCATGAAAAGACAATCGTTGACTAATCTTCCTGAAATTTTGTATAGGACCATAATTTAACATTCTGAAGAACTTTTCTAAGTAAACT
Organism: Melanotus villosus; assembly: GCA_963082815.1. Classification (NCBI taxonomy): domain Eukaryota; kingdom Metazoa; phylum Arthropoda; class Insecta; order Coleoptera; family Elateridae; genus Melanotus; species Melanotus villosus. The sequence goes on from OY720427.1 coordinate 21,517,492, forward strand.
TTTGCCGTATCATAAACAAAAAGGGTACTTTACCTGAAAAGAAAATAGTTTTCGCTTCAATGTCAAGGCCGACTTGTTTTTCAAAAACTGAAAATATTCTTAAAATTCTCTTCAAACCAAGCAGAACTTAATACCACAATCTTAAGATAAAATTCAAACATTTTTAGCCCATCGCACCTATTGTAACATCAATCTTGGGACACACTGCATAAAGAGAACATGAAAAAAATAAGTTTTAGCAAAGAAGGAGCAGACGAAGCAATGGATGAACTTATAGAGAAGATAAAAAAAAGTACAGTTAAAGCACAAAAGATAATACGAAAATGGAAAACTAGAAGAAATAATTGGTGGGATAAAGAATGTAGAAATAAAAAGTATCAAGTCAGACAACAATTAAGAAAATGGAAAAATAGGAAAGTAACAAAAGAAATGTATATAAAGGAATTGAAGGAATATAAGGAATTATGTAAGGAAAAGAAGAAAAAGAAAATGGTACAGTACGAAAAAGAGATAAGAGAAATAAAGAGTGAATCAGAAGCATGCAAATATATCAGCAAGGAGAGAAAGTAGATCTCAAATAAGTGACAAAATAGACATGAAAACTTGGGAAAAACATTAAACATTTCAGAAAGGTGTTAAAAGGAAGTGAGGAAAGGAGAGTTCAAATATAAGAAAGGACGACGGAAACAGAGATCATAACGACGATAATTGAGGACGATGTAAAACGTCAGATAAAAAGAATAAATCTCCAGGAGAAGAAAAAAGAAAATGAAGTTTGGTTAAACGCTCCAGATAATGTAATACAAAGACTGGCAGAGTGTATAAACAATATATGGAAAGGCAAAGGAATACCAAGTAGGTGGAGAACTGGAATTATAGTCCCCATACACAAAAGAGGTAATAAAGACAAGGTAGAAAACTACAGAAGGATTACATTAATGGGCACAGGGTATAAATTGTATGCTATGTTCTTAGAAGAAAAACTAAGACAAGAGACAGAAGGAAAAAACATTTTTCAAGGATCACAATCAGACAACATTTGACAACATATACATATTAAATCATGTTATAGAAAAACAAATAATAGAAGAAAAAGGGAAACTATTTACATTTTTTATCGATCTGAAAGCAGCTTTTGACATGGTGAATAGACAAGAATTATAGAAAATGATCGAAAAAAGGGTGTAGATCAGCATCTTACAACATGTACAAAGGAACTTAATGAAGAAACTATAAATGTAGTAAAAGTCAATGGAAAGAAAACAACAACATTTTGGACAGAGAGAGGTCTACAACAGGGATGTCCGCAATGTTTAATTCTTTTCCTGATACACATCTCAGACTTGGAGGACAAACTAAGGAAATGGCAATCTGGAAGAGCAGTGATAGGTAATAAAAAGGTTTTGTCATTGGCTTGTGCTGATAACATAGTATTATTAGCAAAAGGAGCGAGACAAATAAAAGACATGATAGCACGATTCCAAAGATATTTAGAAGAAAAGAAAATGGCCCTAAATGTGGAAAAATCAAAGATTATTGTTTTAAAAAAGGAGGGAGAAGAGAAATAAAGGAAAAATGGAGGTGGTACGAAAAAGAAATAGAAGAAGCAAAAGAAATAAAATATTTAGGATATACATTTCAAAGAAACAACGGACCAGAGAAACATCTACGAGAAAAAGTAAAGCAATGAAGGCGATGGGACAAATAAGGGGAGGGGAATAGGATTTCAGAAGGAGGTTGATGTTGTTCGACACAATAAAAAAAAGTATAATTATGTATGGGGCAGAAATATGGGGCTGGAAAGAGAGGGAAGAAGTAGAAAATTCAGATAAAATATATAAAATGGCTATTGGAAATTGACAAAATACACCAACATACATAGTGCTAAAGAAAACAAAAAGAAGAAAGTTAAGAAGGAGACATGGCAGTAAAATATGAAGACAAAATAAGAGAAAATACAAAGAACGCAATACTGGTGAAGTGCTGGAAAGAAATAAGGAAAAATGAAGAGAAAGGAACAGACAAACAGAAGCCAGTCTAAACAAACGGGAAAAGAAAAGAAGGAACTACTACCGTAGAAATGGTTATTCCACACAAGAGGTAGAAAGAAGACTCCAAGAACAACAACAAATAAGAGAAAAACTCAGAACCAGAGATGAAAAAACACAAAAACAGGAACAATATAACCGTATAAATTGCAGTACAAGCAATAAAACCTACAGGTAGGTATATAATGACATCAGAATGACCTAAATATTTCAAGAAAGACGAAGAGAAAGGACACCATAAAACAATAGCACTGTTTAGATGTGGAAATGAAGAAAATGGCAGGAAAACATGGAAAAAAGCTGAAGAGATGAAGTGCAGATTTCGTGGCGAAGGGGCAGAAACAGTAGAACATTTAATGTACCAGTGCTACAAAACCCAGGATATAGTGTAGGGAAAACAGTGAAAGGGTATTGAGTGAGAGTGGCGATGGTGTGAGATGGATAAAAGAGGTGCAGAGAAGAAGACATTTGAAAGACTGAATTTAGTAACAAGTACTTAGTAAATGTAATGCATATCTATGTATATGTATGTAAGTAAACTCAACTTTCTTGCATTCTTTGGGGATGGCGTAGGGGTTGTCCACCCCTGAATTTTTATAAATCCGTATTACAGTTGTCATTAGGAGCGCATGTAGAGTAGTCATACAAAATTTCAAAGTGAAGCAATTTGAATGGAGAAACTTGCATTCTTTGTTGTGGCGTAGGGGCTCCACCCTTAAATTAATATATTTCGCAAATTCTTAACGCTATCGTACATTTGGATTTATTTATTTTTGTATTTAATATTTACACATAATTTGGCCAGTTCGTAACGAATTAAAATCTCAAACTAAATCCGAATCTAAATCCAGATCTAACTTCACACAGCTTGTCTTAAGTGTGTTTGTTGACTTAAAAAGGGCGTTTGAGACCATAAACCGTGAAAGGCTTCTAAATAAATTAAAACTATACGGTGTACAAGCATTAGATTTAATTGACGATTATTTAAATAATAGATATCATATAACGAAAGTAGAGGATGCTCTATTTAGTAAAATAATAAGTTTATATACAAGGCAGCGCTTTGGGTCTGCTTTTGTTATTTATATAAATGATTTGCAAGATCATCTAAATCTAAAAGAATCATTTGTAAATTTATTATTTGCTAACGATACCGTGATAGCTGTAGCCGGGAATAATTATGCTAAAACAACTAATATTTTAAATAAAGAGCTGCAAATTTTGTATGAGTGGCTGTGTGTTAACAAATTAAAATTGAATGCAAGGAAAACAAAGTATATGGCACTGAGTACTAAAGCAAACTGTTTAAAATATATCACACGCGATTTTGCAATTCACATTAATAACGAACAAATTGAACGAGTTAATGATATTAAATATCTGTGAGTTACTATTGATTGACCCCAATTAAATGATTTTGCAAACTATGTATGTAAAAAGTTAACGAAAAAGGTTAGATTCTTCACTAGAATAGCCCAGCCCAACATTTTATCTTATTGGTCCAGATTGTTAATTTACAATACTGACAATACTATGATAAAGCCACATTTTAAATATTGTAACTCCCTATTGTTTTCAGGTCCAAAACAACAAATACATAGACTACAAGTAGTGCAAAATAAGTGCATGAGGATATACTTAGAATGTAATAAATATGTGTCAATAGAATCCAATGTTGATAATGGTGGATGAAGGCATTAAAACGTCAAACATGGTTCTTGTGTATAAAATGGTCCATGGAAAAGTTCCAAAATATCTCTGAGAGCTTTTAGTTACTCGATATCAAATTCACTCCTGATTCCTAAGATCAAAAGACAGTTTCAATATAGATTTTACCTGTAAATCATTTTTGATTGGGTCTCTATTATATGAGGGTACGAATTAAAACGGTCTACTTTTATTTATGCTTTTGCTTTTCAAGTGTCTCGATACCTTATTCAACACAGAATAACAGAATTTTAATGTCTGTCTGTTTTCTAATAGCAAGTTGCTAAATAAAGTATTTTTATTTATTTATTTTATTTAATAAAATTCCTATGTGATTATTATGTAAAATTTAGCAAGTTTTGTTGTTGAAGCCGGTATGATATGACCGTCTTTAACTTCTTATGTACTAAAATTATCTAAGTTTATTTGTTGCATGCCCCTTTTTATTCCTATATTACATCTTTTTTTGGGACTATAGAACGAATGAAATGATCACATATTGTTGGTGCCTATCCAAGCAGAGGTAGTATGCAATAAGAACGAAATTTTAATATAAAATCTGCATTTTGAGAGTTGCAAATAAACTTAAAATAAACAAGACAATAGTTTAGAACATTGAACTTTATTAAAATATTATTGATTGTTTTGAAACTAAATTGTACTTCTTAACTTAAAATCAAATTCCTTTGTATTGGTATTTGAAAACAATACTAAACGTGAGCCGTATTGATCTTAATTGTTACATTAGCACTAAAGTAACTTTTACAGCCTATCTTTTATCTATCCTATAACTAAGCTAATATAAATATTTCAGAAACAACCTAACAGTGTGAGGTAAAACATTTAATGCTATTTTATATATAAAGTAAAGTAAACTTAAGGAACAATTCTATTCTAAATTAAATTATAACATAGTAGCAACTGCACTAAAACTAGATTCAAAAATAAGTATTAGTATAATTTAATAATTATTTGCTTTCTTTTTTTTATGTTTTCGTCTTCCCTTAAATGTCTCATCCGTGTCAACTTTATCAGAATACAGTTCAAGAGTAGAACTTAATGGAAGTTGATAAACTACATCATTTGGGTCCACCGCCAGTATATTTTTCCTAAAATGACAATGAAATAACTAAAGAATTAATAATACTACTTACATTTAATTTACATATATAGTATTGCTTGAACAGTTATTGTCATTTGATCATTCACCGGATTGCCTTTTAGCATTCCCAGCACACTAAAAAAAAGTTATTAGATTTAGTAAAAAGTAGTAACGAGTAATAAAAACGTACATGTTTGTAGAACTAGGTTCTAACAGCAACTGTGTTGCAGCATGCAGAATATCTTCATTGAACTTGATTTTTCTAAATTCTTCACTTGATTCATGTGAAAAGAATCCATCTTTAAATAATAAAACCTTACAGTTTAGTTTAAGCTAATTATTTTTAAAGCGCTTGCAGTACCTGCTTTCTCCAAATTAATTTGTAAATATACCAATTCTAACGTTTTTCTGTACAGTAAATTGGTAGGTTCATGATTTAAAGCTTGTAAAAGCATATCTTTTGCTTGATCAAGTATACATAGTTCTGCATACTGTAACCTGAAAGCACCTAATTTATAAAATAATTCTCATATCATTAACTATGTATACTAACCCTAATTTTCCGTATATTTTATGATAATCAGGGTTCAGTTCTAAAGCTGTTTCTAAGTCTGCTATTGATTCACGAAGCTTCTCAAGATGGCCGTATGCAATGCCTCGTTTATAGAAGAAGGTTGCATCCAGAGGATCATCTTCAATTGCCCTATAAAAATTATTTGCTAATTAATGTTTTGATACGGAAAGTTTCAAAAAACTATTAAAAGGAAGTTTGGAATATTTAGTCTTTGTTCGTCATTTGACGTTTGATTACTGTGGTCATATTCGTATAATACATATTAAAAATTTGCTTAAAAGTTTAAATTAAGTTAGGAAAATAAAATACCTTGTGAATTTCAGCACAGCATCTTCATATAATTTCTTTAAAGTATTATTGCTTAATACTTTTGAATTCTGTTTAACAATTATTGCTTCGGCAGAGTTGTTCTAAAATTGTAGATTTAAAAAAATTATTTTTATAGGTACATACAGGGTTAGTACAAAGTCCAGGAACGGTGAAATAACTTAGTTATTTGAAAAGTAATTTCTTTGAAATTAGGTATGGATATACAGGGTGTTTCATAATTGCACGGCACCATTTTAGGGATATGTTCTCCAGTACAAAATATTACGATTTACCTAAAATTGCCTTAGTCAAAAAGTTAATATTTAGGGAGATACAGGGTGTCAAAGACGAACTTTTAATTTCAAATGTTTGCTGTAATCTTAAAAGTTTTCAAAGTATTGACATGAAAATTGGGGAAACTACATATTTTGGGACGGAAAACAATACTCAGTCCCCAATTTTAACGTAGCTCTTAAAAATCCCTATTTTTACTACACCCAATACCTTCAAAATACTTCAACTCCTTTGTGCTTCAAGTTACGACAGATGTAATTGAAAAAAACAATTTCCTCGCCCTTTTTATACGAAAAAGTATACTAGTTAAATGTCTCTAAAATTAACCATTTCCAAGATATTTGCTGTTGAAGTGGAAGTGATGCCACATTTTTCAGTCCTTAAACCATAAACAGCATTACTTGTGTTACACTAAAATCTTCAAAATTCTTATGGACAAATATTCCACTGATCCGCTATTATTTTGTGTCCTACAACTTGTTTTTGACAAGAATATGTGAATTTTTTGTTTCAAGTACAAGACTACTGCGTTACAGAATGCTTAAAAAATAAAAAAGATGTTGCATTACTTACACCAATACCAAATATCTTGGAAACGGTTAACTTTAGAGACATTTAACTAGTATACCTTTTTTGTATAAAATGGATGAGACAAATGTTTGTCTCAATTAGATCTGTCCTAACTTTAATTATAAAAAAATTGAAGTATGTTTAAGGTATTAGGTGTAGCAAAAATAAGGTTCTTTAAAGAGCATTGTTAAAATTGAGGAGGGATTATTCTTTCTCGTCCCAAAAAAGGCAGTTTCCCCAATTTTCACATCAATATCCCAAAAACTTCTGAAATTACAGAAGAAAATTAAAATTAAAATTTCGACATTGTCACCCTGTATCTCCCTAAATATTAACTTTTGGACTAAGGCAATTTTAGGTAAATCGTAATATTTTGTACTACAGAACACATCCCTAAAACGGCGCCGTGCAATTATGAAACACCCTGTATAATTAAAAATAACAAATTTATTTATGACATTTTCATTTTTTCCACTTCCTGTTAACAAGAAATACTACCTACTTACTTAATTTTTTTAAATGGGACACCCAGTATATTTTTATATTTTCGGATGGAGAATAAAAAACTACCTTCAGAAATATTAACATAAATTTTTTTAGTCATAAAAAAGCAATACAAAAAAAACTACCGATAATGCAAAATCAAGATATCTTTGATTTGAAATTTAATTAAGACTACAAAAAAATATTTAAATTGTGCTTCGTTTACAACTTGGCAGTGATGTAATCGATCAATAAAATGTCTTAGAGTGAATTGTGTCATTTGTGGCGTAATGCGATTGATTTCTTCAGCTATTAGTCCTCCAAATTGTAATTTTTCGCATTGCTTTCTTATGAATAAAAAAATTATGTTAATATTTCTAAAGGTAGTTTTTTATTCTGCATCCGAAAATGTAAAAATATACTGGGTGTCCTATTTAAAAAACTTAAGTAGGAAGCATTTCCTGTTAAACAGGAAATGAAAAAAAAATGAAAATGCCCTAAATAAATTTATTAGTTTTAACCAAGTTATTCGAACATTCTGGGACTTTGTACTAACCCTGTATATTTCACATACGTACCCCTGCAGACTTTTTGGGCGATTCTTGTTGACTAATACTAGGCTGTTGCTCTATAAAACGTCGTACCTCCTAAAAAGTATACAAATTTATAGAAAAAACAATTATTATTTTAAACGGTTTGAGTACCTCTGAGAAATCATATACTCTCTGATAACTTGTTTCGGGTTTCTTGCATTCAGAAGCTTTAACCTAAAACAGAAATATATTTATATTCGATATTTTGGGAAATTGTAGTAGATGAAAGTAAGTAAGTTATACCTGCGAAGGTACAGTTTTATGTTTAGGGTCAGGGATTTCGAAATATTCTTCATAGTACACGGTATTGTGGATTATTTTTACGCAATCATAAGCCAGTTCTAACGAATTCCTCTTGTCAGTTTCATTGTTATGTAATTGCCTTAATAGGAAGTTCCCTATAGCTTTGTAGGTATGCAGCCGAACATTGGATGAAGGTTGCTATAATAAAAATTATAGTTATAATAAGTTGTGGTTGCCGCCTTTCAAGTTTCACTAATGCAAAAGTGGAATAAACATTACCAACCCTTTCATGGTCAGAGTCAGATCTAAATAAGTTTCTTTTGGATTTGAACATTGTTACTGCCAAGACAGAAGGATGTAAAACTTTGTTTAATGATAGGCATAATCAAATGATTTCGATAATCCAACAGTTTAGTAGACAAATCATAAACAACATACAACATAGTCTTAGGTTCACATTCAAATCTAAAGCTTGATGAGTAACCTACATAGTTGCTGCAAATTATTGAACATTAAAACACAATTGATTGAAGCACCGAAGGAAAAGAAACACCATCTAACCAGTTCTACTAATGCACATACACAATTAATTAGATCACAATCCTGTAAGAAATATTGGAGAAAATACTGCATTACTTCGTATTCACCCCCATTGTTCTATTAGAAACTGCCTTGTCAACAATTTATTTTGCTTTTGATACAAATGTTTCTATAATTAACGACATTAGCACAAGCCAAATATATTTTACTTACCACTTTAGACATTATGTTGAGAATTTTCCTGATATTCTATCCAGAAACATCAAATGTGAGAAAACGCGTTAATGGCGAAAGACGCGTTAATGGCGACAGACGCTGCACCAAAAAGGAACGTGGCACAAACAAACAGTTAGTACCACCTATTCATTCGAGAGATGGCTCTAAACATACAACACAAAGCATTACCAAAACCAATAATTTTACATTTTATATGGATAATACAGATGTCTGTCGCAATAAATTCGAAATCTAATACATATTGAAGATGAAAACGAATAAATCTCTAACCATTTGAAGATAGTAATAATACGATATTGGTACATTACATGAAAAGTAGAAATCTACCTACATATTAGAAAGCCGTAAACGTAAAGGTAACGGCACTTACGCTCCGTGAGGGAATATGGCCGGCAACATGGGGGGGTTAAGGCCTCCTAAGTCGCTTTCATACTTCGGTTGTTTCTCACGCTTATGTTGAGGTTTTTTCTGATGTTATAGTCAGATGCAGTAAGTTCTAAAAATACGCATTAAGGTATTTCAAATAAAATATGTGTAAAAAAATAATTTAAAAAAAGTTCAGTGATTACATTTGATATAAAAATCATCTAAAGATTGAAAACAACGATATTTTATTCAACCCCAATTCAAAAAGTAAGTACCAGTTAAATACGAATGAAAACTATATTAATCGATTCGCAGTGCTCATTACTCGTGTATACATTTTTTTATAGCATGTCTTTTAGAAACTTTTGAAAAACATCAAATTTAAAAAGTATAAAAAAATTCGCAAGAAAATATTGTATAAGTATAGTAGGCGATCGGTAAACTAGCCGTCAAGTCGTATGTTTAAAATTATCAAAACATTATTATTTGTTTATAAGATATGATTGAACAAAAATTTATAATTTTTTAAGGCCCACCCTTCACCTGATAATTCATTATGCCGCACCTTGTACTCCAGACGGTTTGGTTTGGGGATCAATGATAGAAGAAACAATTATTAAAGAATTCTTAATCTTCCATGAATATTTACTATTTAAAAATATATTGGTTGCAATAGAATGGTGTCAAAATAGAGTTCAAAAATATGCTTTATTCTATAACATTAAAAATTAGGGATAAATAGGGTGACCAACCCTCCGGGTTTGACCCGGAGACTCCGGGTTTTACTACCTAATCTCCGGGCTCCGGGTTTTAACACAAAATCTCCGGGTTAACGTCAGTGGTATAGGATTTACTGATTTTAAAAATTAGAGTTTTGTGTTTACCGCTCTCCATTGATAAGATTATTGGTTATTTTGAATAGCGGCAATAGCGCCCCGTCCCGTCTTTCCGGCAACCTCGCGACTGCGACCAAGGCCCGCTGAATTAATATTGCATATATGCTTACCGCTTCATTCAGCCAAGACGCAAGTAGCAAGGACGCAGGCGCCATTTGCGGTGAACTATACATTTTTTAAGGAAGAACAAGGCCCGCTGAATTAATATTGTATATAAGGCCTTACCACTTCATTTAGTCAAGACGAAATTAGAAACAACGGTGGCGCCACTTGCGGTGAACTAAACATTTTTTAATGGAGAAATGTATAGTTTACCTCAATTGGCGCCACCGTTGTTTCTAAATTGCGTCTAGGCTAAATGAAGTGGTAAGGCCTTATATGCAATATTAATTCAGCGGGCCTTGGGGAGAAATGTATAGTTTTCCTCAAATGGCGCTATCGTCCTTTGTAATTGCGTCTTGGCTAAATAAAGTGGGCAGGCCTTACATGCAATATTAATTCAGCGGGCCTTGCTGCGACCCAGGCCCGCTGAATTAAATATTGCCTGTCCACTTTATTTAGCCAAGACGCAATTAGAAACAACGGTGGCGCCATTTGCGGTGAACTATAAATTTTTTAATGGAGAAATGTATAGTTCACCTTAAATGGCGCCACCGTTGTTTCTAATTGCGTCTTGGCTAAATGAAGTGGTAAGGCCTTAATATGTAATATTTAATTCAGTTGGCCTTGCTGCGACTGGCCGACCGCACCGCGCACGCTTGAGAAATCAGCTGTATGATGTAGTCACAGAACATAAACCCTCAGTATCAGTAAAAAAATAAATAATTCTGACGAAAAAATAGTACGCCACTGCTTTTTTTCAAAATAGGTATTTGTTTCTTAATCGGCAACCAATTCTAAAAAGAAAAGGCCTCTTGGGTTTTTCTGGTAGGACAAACCGTTTTCGAGTAATAATCGAAAAAGAAACTCAATAGGTCACTACTGGAATTGTCAAAACTAGTTGGATCGAAAAAGAGTCTCTTCATGCCAGTAGGTATAGTGCATACCAAAGCTCAATTATTTAACATCTTAAATCGTTTTCGAGATATTTAAAAAAAACTTATTTTTTGGACACCCTGTATCTCGAAAAGGAAGTACTTTCAGACCGTTATTTATAGGAACTTTTTTCCTTATTTTTAGTAGTAGAAGCCGTCTGTGTATAGTCAGCCCACCATTTTTGTTACACCCTGTATATTTCAAAAAAATCCCGACCTTTTTTATTAGTAGAAAAAATCTCCGGGTTGAGCTTCTAGAGGAGTTGGTCACCCTAGGGATAAAGATAAGAAATGAATGCGTTTTTTATGGTACTTTAGTTTTTAGTAAAGAAAGGAATATATCATTTACACGTAGGCGGCGCTGTAATCAAAGTTTGGTATAAAACATAACCTAACAAAAACTATAATTTTATGTTTCACAAATTTTCTACTAAGACAAAGTTGCTAAAACAATGGATAATAGCAATAAAAACTAACAGGAAACCAACAAAATATACAAAAATATGCTCCAAACATTTTGTAAACTCGAATTATATTAACATAACAAGCATGGAAAAATTCTAAAAGGTTCATCTAAACACCAATTTTAGTTATCTGTTGATATAACTTCAGGTCAATGTTTAAATTATAAAATTTAAATTATAAAACTGCTGTTCTAAGTCAGAATTTGTCCATAAAGGCCTATCCACATTATGCAGTTTACTGCATGTAATGGATTGCAAGGTTGCGTTGCGTGCACATTATGCATTTCCACGGCAGTTTAATGCATGCAGTAAACTGCATGCATTTTCCTTAGTAATTTTTTGGTGCGTATGTTGGCAATGCTGCACCAGCAATAATGCCTAAATATCCCGCTAATTCAATGTTTTCGTTCTCATTCATATTATTTATTTACAAAGTTTGATAAAATCCAGTTACAACACTTACGAACACAACGATTACAACATAACCTCCGAACAGTCCGAGCGAACGAGAACAGTAATTAACTACCAACCAAATAGTTACACTTGTTTTGTATCGAAATATCACTAAAAACTGCTAAAAACATAATGTTTGACGCAACAAACTGCGCACTGTGGACATTGTGGACAACGATGCAACTCGCATCAAAGTTGCATGCAGTTTCTAAAAACTGTATGCAGTATTCATGCAGTAAAACTGCATGCAGTAAACGCAACAAACTGCGCACTGTGGACAACGATGCAACTCGCATCAAAGTTGCATGCAGTTTCTAAAAACTGTATGCAGTATTCATGTAGTAAAACTGCATGCAGTAAACTGCATAATGTGGATAGGTCTTTAGAAAATTCCACAAAGTAAAAATAAAATATAGTAAGAGAAGAAAGAATCTACAGAAGGGAATTGTACTAGGTACTAATAATAGTAATGTTTCTGAAGAAGTAGCAACACAACTTCAGAAACTAATGTCCCACAAAACGAAGCTAAAGAAGAGCCAGTGGAAAAATGTAACAGTTATTCGCAATATTATAGTTCAAATACATGTAAAGTCTTAGTTACTGGTACAGAACTTGGAGGAATTTTATTTGTGTCAGATGTATTTGGAGGAGATATAACTGATTGTCAAATAACACAACAATCTGGAATATTAGCTATTTTACAATTAGGTGCCTCTAGTCTATACTAGCTGATAGGAGGTTTGATATATCTGATATATTAGAGCATAAGGGTGTTATCCTTAACATACCGCCTTTCAAAAGAAGTGAACAATTTTCTGAGGAAGATATTGCCAAAACCAGAATTATAAATGGGAATTTGATTGGAGCTCCTATAAAAATAAAATACTTACTGATATAATACCAAGGAGCATGTGGAACATGATAAATGAAATAGTATACTAGTATCCGGTTCGAATCTCGTTGGGTGCAAGATTTCCCGGAGATCGGTATCGACCCATGGTGACCATTCATCGTTTCACACACATATACTCACACACACACACACCCACACAGAAAAAGTAATACGGAAGAAAGGTGCCATAAGTCTAGCAAACTAATGGCAATATAAACCTTGCTAAGAAACGTTTTAGAACGCCCTATGCTCCACTAGGAGCGAAAAGGAACATACATACATTGTAATTGTAATCGTTAACCTCTTATACCTTTCGGTGTTGAGGCTGGTGCGTTAGCGTATGTGGTCTTACGCGTGAAATGCACAATCCGGCCCGCATGCGAGTCACGTGATTGGTGCGCCGTTTTTTACCTGCATACAGCACCATGTGTATAGTGTATAATTATTATAATTGCTTTACGTATATTAACTTCAAAAATGCTATTGTAAAATTTAAAAAAAATTTTTTTCACTAAAATTGAATAATTTTTACTTATTATATTATGTATTTGCATATTTTGTGTAACATATTGTTAAACTATACAGGGCGTGTATAAATTGGCGAAAGAACTACACGTGGCGATGCTGGTTATAAAATTCTGAGTCCAAATCTTAATACCAAAATGTTGGACAATGCTTCCTCTATCCTCAGGAACCATTTAAAGGAACGTACATTTGACAACATTGGATCCACACACCACATGTGTTTTGTTATATCACGGTAACTACGGATGTCCGTTACATCGCAATACTCCGTGAATGTTGGAACAAAGTTAAGTTAATTGTTCGAACTGAAAACCGTCTGTTTACAAACACAGTTGTAACCTTTGTGATATAGTTTGCATCACTCGTTCAAGTTTTTGCGGGGTGATTTCTAATACAGCCGTATCAATTCTATTCCTAACTTCGTCAGAATTTAGTGGAGGCGTAGCACAAATTTTTCCTTTAATGAAACACCAAACAAAAAAATCTAATGGATTGAGATCGGGGGATCTCACGGGCCATATGATAGGGCCGCCGCGACCCATCCATCTGTTTGGCAAATGTTCGTCCAACCACTCTCTTACATTACGAGCAAAGTGAGTAGGAGCTCCATCATGCATGTATAACATTTCGTGTCTTATCTGCAACGGCATCTCCTCAATTACTTGTTCTAAAACATTGAGGTATTCATCGGCATTAAGACGATTCGGCAAATAAATTGATCCAACAACTCTATGGTTTATTATGCCAAGCCAAACATTAATGGAAAATCTTCTCTAGTGACCATATTCTCGATATTCGTGCGAGTTTTCGTCAGCCCAATGGTGAATATTATGTGTATTAAACACGCCATTTTTAGTAAACATGCACTCATTGCTCCAAAGAATACGTCTCAAAAAGCCGTCATTGTCACGAATTGCATTTAAAATCGTGTTGCAGATATTCAATCGGGCTATGTTATCATTTTCATAAAGAGGCTGAACTTTTGAGACATGATAAGGATGAAAAATGTTTTCTTTTAGAACCAAATGAACGGTCTTATTGCTGGGAATATTTAATGTTGCAGCTAACTGCCGGGTGCTGACGGGGGGATCTTCTTGTACTGCATCTAAAATTTGCTCTTCTAGTTGTACTGTGCGCCTTTGCCCTGATCGACCACTGTTTACATTCCTTGGAACAAATGAACCAGTTTCACGAAGACGTTGGTGCAGCCTTCGAAAAACATTTGCTCTAGGATGCCACGATATTCACGTTCTGCCATGTCACCATTTTCATTACAGAAACCAAATACCATGTGCATATCAGCATAATCGTTGAACGTAAAATCCATTGTTAGTGAACGAAACAAGAAAACGAAAATAATAATAATTAATACTAATAACTACGAGAACAGCAACGATGATACAAAATTAGAAAAAGCAAGTCCACTTAGTCCACTTGTCAAGCTTTGACGTTATCAATACAGAAGTAATTTAGAATCGTATCACTCTAGAATAATTATTGTTTTACAATGCTGCCATATGTATTTTTTATAATAATAAGTTAACGAAGAAATGTTTAAAACATGCTTTTTGGGCTGAAAAACAACATCTATGAAAAAATATTTTTTACAATTCTTCTTTCTACTAATTTGCAGCTCTTTCTGTCAACAGAAAATGAATTAAAATACTTATTAAAAGACTTCATTTTTAAACTTTTGAGATCCCGTGCATACCCAGGAAGCATGGTACAATATTTTGGTATTAAGATTTTCGACTCAGAATTTTATGACCAACATCGCCACGTGTAGTTCTTTCGCCAATTTATACACACCCTGTATATGTTGTAGTGTACCTAATAAGTTTTGAACAAATTTCATATGAAATGGTACAATAATATTTTAACAACATTTGAAAAACTAGTATACACTGTGTCCACATGTCGATGCTCACCATTGGTATTTCGGTTATTAGAAGACAGAGCAACGGTTAAATGGTCAATGTTTTGCAAAATTCAACACTGGCAAAAAATCTCATTTCAAATTTACCCTAACTTTTTTAAATTTTAAGGTAATTAGAAAAAACCAAAATTTGCCGACTTCAATTTCCCTCAATAACTCGATAACACCTAATGTGACCGGTTCTAAAGTTTTACAGTGTTCAGACACTTTTTTAAGACAAATTTTTGATGTAAACAGAAACCCCTGAAAGTCATTTGCTTTCAAGTTATTAGTGCAATCTTGTGTTTTTCATATGGCAGCCGTATTGGATTTTTGGTTAGTTAGGTAGTCTTTAAAAAGAGCTTTTAAACGATGTATAACATACCTGAAAAATTTTTATTCGTAGGGGAGATATTAACAAAAACATAAGTTAATCTCTAATATAAAATTAGTATTCTATGAAATTAAACACCAATGAGAAATGAAAGCGAAAAGATATGCTAAGTAATACCATAGAGGAAATAATATAAATAGAGATACCACGTTACGGGCGAAACTGTAACCCGTGTCTACTTAGACAAGGGGGTTAAGGAGATGACGAACGGTAACCTCGATCGGTGCTGCTCCAAAATATTTATGAACTATTTGTCATAAACTCAAGGAACTTCACTGCATTCACTTTACCCCGCCCGGCCGCTATTATTTCCATGTAGACGTATACTTCTTAATTGTAGCGTGATACACCGAAATACCATTCCATAATGTTTGTAAACGTTTAGTAAATATACACACAAAATAGTAATAGAGTTAAACCCGAACAGATCACGTAATAATCGACTGGTTGAGCATATGTATACAAATTGAAACTTTTGGTCAACTTACAGCTTACAGTATTAATTTTAATACACATGAGTAAGCGATTAATAATTAAATTCTTAAAAAGTTAAACTTCAAAAATATACATAAAATACCCAAAGATTCCAAAGAATGATTCCCATCTCTTGTACTTTTACTTAAATTGTCAGACGCAGGGCCGGCCTTCTCCATGAAGGGGCCCTAAAACAATTTTTTAAAGGTAAAAATAACAGTATTAAAAAAAGAACGCATATTGCGTCATACATTATGTTCTCTTTGAGGGCTCTATACAGGGTGGTCCATAAGTAATGGGTCACAGACCAACAGTAGATTCCTGAGGCCAAAATATTACGATTTACCTAAAATTACCTTAGTCCAAAAGTTAATATTTAGGGAGGTACAGGGTGTCAAAGTCGACATTTTTATTTTAATTTTCTTCTGTAATTTCTAAAGTTTTCGTAATATTCGTATAAAAGTTGGTAAAACTACCTTTTTTGGGGCGGGAAATAATAATCCGTTCTCAATTTTAATGCGGCTCTTAAAATAACGTTATTTGACCTACACCTAATACCCTAAAAATACTTAATCTGCCCTAAATTTAGCTACTAAAAAGCTGAAGTATTTTCAAGGTATTAGGTGTAGCAAAAATAACTTTTTTTTAAGAGCTGCATTAAAATTGAGAACGGATTATTATTCGGATTATTCCCGTCCCAAAAAAGGTAGTTTCGCCAATTTTCGTATGAATACCCCGAAAACTTCTGAAATTACAGCAGAAAATTAAAATTAAAATTTCGACTTTGACATAAATATGTTCAATTTCCCAAGCATTTCACCTATGTCTCACATGTCAGGCCACACCCGGTATAGCTGTTTCTGCATTCTACATACAGGGTGAGTTTTTTTTTTCATTTTAAGCATTGGGATCTCGGAAACCATAAGACATAGAGATTCGGTTAAATGAGGAAAGAGTTGTCGTTTTATGAGCTTATGCAAGATATGCTAGATATGAGCGAATAACAGATTTAGTGATTTTTCATTTAAATGTTGTAGAATCGTTATTATTAGGAATACAATAAAATGACACGAATGAAAGTTTTAGACATTTTAATGCTTAACATGATGAACATACTAATTTCCTTCTCGATTTTACGGTTTTTGAGTTGTAATACAAACTTTCGTTTTTTTAAAGGGCAGTCATAGTTGGCTTTGACATTTTTAAAAAGTGCATTTTTTCTGTTTGCAGAGATATAAGGTTCGCTGTACTTACTTTGACAAATAAACACGATACAGGACTATTTGTAATATTGAGAGTAGCAAAAACAGAGCCTGCCATGGAAAACATTTTTTTCCTCTTAAAGTAATTACTTAGTTTATTATAATGTTTCACCTAAAGACTTTAGGGCCCCAAATAGAACAACAACGCAAAGAAACTACGAATTATTACATTTAAATTTCTACTTTGAAGTAATTACATGTAAAAAAATTAATCTATCTCGGCAAATGTTCAAAATGTCCACCATTATTATTTACACACAAGGGGCATCTTTTCGCAATAGAATTTACAGCTTTCCTTATTTTCCTACCATCTAAATTGCGAAAAGCACATACCACAGCATCACGAAGTTCTTCTTTTGTCGCATACGTTCGCTGATAAACTAAATTTTTTAGAACAGCGAAAAGAAAGAAATCCAAAATTGAAAGGTCTGGCGATCTTGGTGACGAAAGGACCGGCCCGTTCCTACCTATCCAAGAATTTGGAAACAGTTGGTTTAGGTGCTCTCTTACTTGCAGTTGGTAGTGCGGCGGAGCACCGTCGTGTTGGAACCAGCGTAAATTACGTCGTGTTTCCAAATCTAAGCCATCCAACATATCTTGAAATTCATTTTGTAGAAAATGAAGATAACGCTGGCCTGTCAAATTTTCATCGTAAACGAAAGGTCCAAGAATTCGCGATCCAATAATTCCGCACCAAACATTAAATCAAAATTTTCTTTGGGGCCTTCTTTCACGAAGTCTTCTAGGTTTTTCCTGCTTCCACAAATGTTCATTGTGCCTATTTAACATACCGCAATTGGTAAATTTGATTTCATCAGTCCATAAAATTTGATTTTGAAACTCTGGATTCTGTTGAATCATATTAATGTACCAATTACTAAAGCCAATTCTTGAAGCATAGTCTCCTGGATGCAGTGTCTGTCCTACTGATAAGGATATGCGTGAAATTTATGTTTCTTCAAAATTCTCATGACTGTGCTTTACGACACACCAACTTCAGCTGCAATTTGTCGGGTCGAAGTAGAAGGATTCTGGTCAACGTAGGCCAATACATTTATTTGGATATCCTCGGTAATAACGCCTTCATCCCTCTTTGGTTTCGAAAAGGACCCAAACTGCCTGAGATTTCGGTATAAATAAATTGTTGAACGTCGGTAGAGATGGTTGACGTCGATTTTCATAAAATTGTTGGTACCGTTCGGCAGCAAGAACACTATTTTCTATTTTTATTACAAAAAATAAAACATTCGACCATATTAAATTTTTCGCGATTAGAAAACATCTTTAATTTAATTGTAGAAGTTACAGAACTGTCAAATTTCAACTAAAACAATGAGCAACAGTACTTTGTTTGTTTATTGTTTTCCACGGCAAACTTTGTTTATTTACCTCTCAATAATACGAAAATTCCTGCATCGCGTTTTGCGTTTATTTATCAAAGTATAGCAATTAGCAAACCTTATATCGTTAAAAAGAGAAACATTTGTCATTTTTAAAAATGTCAAAGCCAACTATGACTGCTATTTAAAAAAATGTAAGTTTGCGTTATAACTCGAAAATTATAAAAGCAGAATGGAAATTAATAAATGTATCTTATTAAGCGGAAAAATATCTACAATTTTTGTTTTTATTGTATTTCTGTATCTCTAATATTAACGATTTTAGAACACTTTAAAGAAAAATTGCTAATTTCTTTTTTGCTCATATCTAGTAAACTGTGGATTTTTTTCAAAAAACAAAAGCATATCTTGCTAAAGCTCTTAAAATGGCAACTCTTTCCTCATTTAACCGAATCTCAATGTCTTATGGTTTCCGAGATCCCAAAGCTTAAAATGAAAAAAAAACTCACCCTGTATTATTGTCAATTGAATTGGCCTTATTGCAGTAGCACATGTAAAGAAAATGCAAGTAAATTCGACGAAAATGTAAGGTAATGTACGGGCAAATATGGTTCGTAATTGTCAACTTTATAAATACGTTTTTTCCTTCAAAAACCAAAAACATGTATTCATGTGTAGATGTATACGATTGCCGACTTTAGGGTTTACATTCGTTCTGTTGAGCTATTAGGTTAAAATTTTAACCCAGCTGTTCCAAGATCCTTTGCCAAACCGTGAGTTAAAAAAAAATAGATAAGGGTTGCCCAGGAGCAGGGGCGGACTGGCCATGTGGAGGATGCGGAAATTTCCGCATGGGCCGGTCCGATTATGGGCCGGTTCGACAAAAAATCTAAATTATTAAAATTATTTTATAGCGCGATTCACACCAGCTTCACACATTACAAATTCAAAAACGCGAAAAACCGTCGTTACCGATCTCAGTAGTCGAGATAACAATACTCTATACCGGGTGTCAACGAAACCTGGGGTACCCCCATAAATTTCTTATTTTTTAAGATATCAAAATGAAATTTGGTATATGTATATACTCTTTAAATGGCATTTACTGACATAGGAAACAAGTTTCTGTCACTTCCGGTTTCGCCGGAATTGACATCTACTTTGTTATTTTAAATGGAACACCCTGTATATTTATACATATTTGGAATCTCCATTCAATTTTACGTATGATAGTATCAAGTCCGAAATATTTTGATGACTTACGCAAAATGAAAGTCAAGGTGCCCCAACACTCGAGACAAATTGTTTTAGAACTTTAACTAAACTCCTGGACAAAATTAACGCACCACTTCATTTTTTTCAAATAACTCCTAGATTAGAAGGATTTTTGACTTACTAATTTTTTTACAAGTAGGCTGTGGACCTCCGCTGTCATTTTTATCTCTGTTGTCATAGGTTTGTTTTGTTTAGAATTTGCAATTTTCATTTTATGTGATTCTTGACTTGGGAACTTTTCGTAATTCGATTCGAAATCTTCTTTTCAACGTAAGTTAACTTTAGTTATCATGATTTTTGTTATCAATTCATCATTTATGAATATCCTAGACTACAAAAATGAATCGAGCCAGAAACCTATCAGTGGAAGAATCGGTACAAGCGGTAACTCTTTTGGGTGAGGGATACTCAATGCGTCAGATTGCTAATCGGCTAGGAAGACATCATTCCAGCGTTAGTCGCATGGTAAGCCGCTTTAACGAGACTGGATCTCACTCACGAAGACGAGGGCAAGGTCGAAAGGGGTGTACTATTCCAAGGGATGAGCGGTTTATTAGGCATTGCGCTCTGAGAAACAGGAAAAGCACTAGCACTGAGCTACAAAATGAGCTTAGAACTGTTCGCAATGTTCGAATATCGTCTCGAACTGTCAGAAGACGTTTAAAGGAAGCTGGATTGACTAGCAGAAGGTCGACAAAAAAACCATTCCTAACTACGGAACACAAAGTTCGAAGACTGCGATTTGCCCGAAATCACCAATATTGGACTCTTGATGATTGGAAGAAGGTTTTATTCACCGATGAAACCAGAGTGAGCCTAAAATCTAATGATGGACGTGAACGTGTCTGGCGAAGACCTGGAGAAAGATTTTCGAGTTGCAATGTCTCTCAAAAAATTCCTTTTGGTGGCGGCTCGGTAATGTTCTGGGGAGGGATTTGCTTCAACAGTCCCACAGAGTTAGTCCCTATACGTGTGAGGTCTATGAATGCAGATCATTATCTGCAACACATCGTAGTTGATAATGTAATGCCATTTGCTCCCTTTATTGGACCTGATTTTCTGTTTATGCAAGATAATGCTCGACCCCACGTAGCTGCACAGGTTCTTGACTACTTGAATGCTGTTAATATGCCGTTCATGGAATGGCCAGCGAACAGTCCTGACTTAAATCCTATTGAACATTTATGGGACGCCCTAAAAAGAAATGTTCGAAGTCGTATACCTGCACCTACCAATCATGACCAACTGGTAAATGCAACGCTTGAAGAATGGGAGAATGTTCCTCAGGGTTTGATTGAAAATTTAATCTCCAGCATGCCAAGGCGTATGGAGGCAGTAATTAGAAGCAGAAGAGGTCATACGCGGTATTAACATCGCGTTGAATACTCAAATTTCAGTTTTTACGAATTTTTCCGTTCTCACAATTTGAGCGATTTGTAGCAAAAAAAAGATTTGAAGTCAAAAAACAAAGATTTGAAGTCAAAAATGTTTGGAATTGAGGTCTAATTTATGAGTTTTAGCGTAGTTTTGGTTTGATTTTAATTTCTATATTGAAATTAAGTACGTTTAATAAAGTGGTGCGTTAATTTTGTCCAGGAGTTTATTTTATATTAGTTGCTATATTAGAATAACCTAAAGTTGGCAAAAATGCTTTTTCGAGAATAACTCTATTTTTTCAAATGGCACTAGGGTGAGACACTAGGATATTAAAAACGAGCGTTTTCAAGGATTTGATTGATACCAATAACGCGGGATTAATATGAAAATTTAATTCGGAATAACACTCTCCGTAAAAAAAACGTATTTTGGACATTTAAATCTAGACACTGGATTTCAAAACAAATGAAACAAATGAAATGCACAAAAAAGTGACAGACTTGCCACAGTTGAAGTACTAAAATAATTTGTTTTGGGTGTCGTAGCACCCCGACTGCGCAGGTCATGGCATCTACTTTGTCATCAAAATGTTTCAAACTTGATATACCATACGTAGAATGAAATAGAAATTCCAAAAATGTATAAATATACAGGTTGTTCATTTAAAATAACAAAATTGAGTGTAATTCCGGCGAAATCGGAAGTGACAGAAACGTGTGTTCTATGTCAAAAAATACTATTTAAAGAGTATATTGCATACACCATATTTCATTTTGATATCTTAAAATATAACTTAAAAAATAGGGTGCCCCAGGTTTCATTAACACCCGGTATACTTAGTTGCTCAAAAAAGCAATCTTTTAAAAGAAAATCTTCCTTTATAAAAATATTTTTATTTAGGTACTAATGTATGTATTAATTTATTGCAATATTATTTATTTACTTTTTTTGCAAAGAAATGTCTGTTTTTGTTAATTTTTGAGTAACCTTTTTTTTGTTAAAAAAAATGTTTCAAGCTTCTTATTTATGTGTTTGTATGTACTAAATGTAAAATAAAATGATTTTAATTTTCCCCAAGAGTAATTTATTTTTTATTTATTGACATTTTCATAAAAAAAGGATGGCCGGTTGAAAAATTTTCCGCATATAAAATTCCGACCCAGTCCGCCCCTGCCCAGGAGAAACAAAAATAATGTCTATTGCCTATTGCAAGATTTATAGTTTATTAACCGTCATCACTGTGTTATTGCCATAATTCCGTTTTGCAAATATCAGTAAAATTGCAAAAAAAAATAATTCTAAATTTTGCAGTAGACATTATTTTTGTTTTACATTGCCAGGCCTTATTTAAAAAATTTTTTTGAACTCGCTAGTGCAACGTAACTGCGTTTTTTTTTGTAATTGTTAAATATACATACATATTTTTATTTTTATTCCAAATGTTAAATCTTTTAACACATAATTATACTACCTATTTGCTGTTTAGTAAAAGACGAAGTCAGTAAATAAAATTCTAAGCATAACATAAATAAATTGTATCTGGGACAAATAACTTCATCCATAAATACAATAATACGTGCTGATTTTATAAACACGCTTGAATTCGCATGGCATTAATATCAATACGACTAATGCTGATTATTAATAACGCACGTATTTTGTTTGATCAAATGTTGTTGATATGTTAGAATTATTGATATATCGGTTTTATTCTAAGATGGTTAAAAAACATTCTCGATCAGAGATGGCCAAGGTGCTGCCATCTCTATGTCAGAATTTTTTTCGGGTTACATATAAAAAGGTACCGTTGCGTATCTATTCTATTATTTAATCTATGGTAATACTGTAAAATAACGAAAAGATAAGAAAAGTCATAAAAGTAAAAAGTAAAGAGCGAGTACTAAAAGTTCAGATTCACTTAAAGAAACTGTTCAATATGACGACCATTCTGTTCCACACACTTCTGACACCTTATTCTAACAGAGTTACAAACTCTACGAAGTGTGTTTCCGTTTAATGATCTCAGCACATCCACCACTCTTTATTCTAAAATTTCTCGATTTTCTGGCGGTTCAAAATTAAATACTTCGTTTATAGTGGTATGTACCCCATAAATAAAAGTCAAGGGGTGTAAAGTCGGGTGATTGCCATTGAGGCCATTGCACTGGTCCATTATTTGAAAGCACTCTCTCATTTGTTTTCTCTCAAAAAATGTTGCACGTCACGAGAGTTATAGGCCGGGCAATCATCCTGCTGGAACCAGATGTTTTGCATGTTGTCAGGATTAATAATTTGTCTCAAAGCAGGCATTATCTCGTTTGTTAGTAGCTTCAAATATCTGTTACCAGTTAAATTACCATCAAAGATGAAAGGACCTAAAAAACAAAACAAATGTAAACAACTTTTCATACCAATTAAACCGCAGCAGAGATTAAAACCAAATCGAACTTGAAATCTTCTTTGATTTACCAAATGTGGATTTTCAGTAGACCAATGATGATAATGCCTATTGAACACTCCACAATTGGTAAATCGTGTTTTATCTGTCCACAGTATTTTCCTAGAAAATTAGCATCATCTTCACATTTTTGTAGATACCACCTGCTAAACTGTAATCTTCGGTGATAGTCATTATCGTTTAAACCTTGTACAATTTATTGTTGGTTTGTAAGGGTGGTATTTATTTTTCTTCAAGGTTTTGTAAACAGTGGATTTTGGAATTCCAGTTTCACGGGCCACTCGGCGAACTGATGTGCTTCGATTGTTCGTAACATTTTGCAAAATATTATTTCGACGTATATCAGCATCGTTAACTTCGTAGTTAGCTCTTTTTTGTTCGAAGCTTGCAAAGTTCAGTAAATTGCTAATTACCCTTCTAAAAATTGTCCTGTGTGGTTGTTGTCTTTCCGGAAAACGCTCAGTGTAACTCGTGCAAGCATTTTCAGAGTTTCTATTTGCTTTGAAATACACTTCAACATATCAACTTTTTCTTCATTTGAATATTTATATGCCATTATCAATACTTATTAATATTAATACTTAACAATAATTACTTATCAATAACTACGAGTACACAAGGTTTTAATTAACTAATCTCCATACCACTAATTTATTGGGCAGTCTGTTTTTTGTTAATATGAAATTAAACGTTAGTATCTTTTCGTTATTTTACAGTATTACTTAGCACATCTTTTCGCTTTCATTTCTCATTAGTGTTTAATTTCATAGCCTACTAACTTCATATTAAGAGATTAATTTATTTTTTTGTTAATATCTCCCCTACGAATAAAATTTTTTCAGATATGTTATACATCGTTGAAAAGCTCTTTTTAAAGAATATCTAACTAACCAAAAATCCAATATGGCTGCCATATGAAAAACAAAACATAACACTAATAACTTGAAAACAAATGACTGGCGGGGGTTTCCGTTTACATAAAGAAATTTGTTTTAAAAAAGTGTCTGAACATTCTCAAACTTTAGAAGCGGTCACATTAGGTGTTATCGAGTTATTGAGGAAAATTGAAATCGGCAAATTTTGGTTTTTTCAAATTATCTTAAAATTCAAAAAAGTTAGAGTGAATTTGAAATGAGATTTGTCGCGAATATTGAATTTTGCAAAACATTCCCCATTTAACCGTTGCTCTATGTCTTCTAATAACCGAGATACCAATGGTGAGCATCGAAATGTGGACACAGTGTATATCCTACAAAATTACATTCTTGAACATTTAAGATAGCCATAGATAGTTGTACTTGGGGATAATACATATGTTTATGATTTATTACAATGTTTTTTTGTAATATTCGTAAATTCGATCTTTAAACAAGGTATAGTTAGACATTACGCAGAACCTTACGGTATTTTAAGTTGCCTATACGGCCTAGCAATTTAATTTATAGTTTGGCCTTCATATTTATGGATTTTCGAATTTATTGGGGAATTAGGCTTGCCGATTTTTGTGTCGATTTCCCGCTTCTTACAAGTCGTGTCTTCCAGGTTGGTTGTGCTAGTGGATATCTGAAATATAATTTTTGATGCACGTTTATGTGGATAATCCAGATATCTAAGCATTTAATTACGAGTTAATAGAAACATTTTTGGGATGGTTTAATTTGTAACGGTTCATTTTCCGTTATATTATTTTGCTCCTTTCAATTGCTTATTTACGGTGAATGCATTTATTGAACCTCTATTTATTATATATTCACTGGTAAAAGATTACGTTGTTAGTGACTTTTTGGTTTTGAGTAAGTTTTCTGATTTGAGAGAGGGTCATGCGCGTTTGATGATAGGCGTTGCGTGCTAGAAATCTTGGCTTTTTCCGTTTGGGTTGTCTGCCGAAGCAGTTGAGTTTGAATTTATCCCGAAGTTACTCATTTAATTCTGATGGACTTTTCGGAATTATAACTTCCGAGATTCGGTTTTGTTTCACGTTGTGAACTTATTTTTTAGAAGCACCAAGATTCTGGTGGTAAGTGGAATTTTTGCCTTATCATTGAACGCACGTGTTAATGGCGACTTTGTTACAGCTTCTTTTCTTTTCGTTTTATTTTACGTTACCTTACCGTACTCTGGCTCTTTTGGTTATTGCCTTTTTGCGGCTGCATTATTTATGGAGTTGAAGGATGCGGTATTATTGAAAATTTATTTATGATTGCTGGTTATTCGCAATTCGATCATTTGGAGGATTCTCAAGGTCGGTGTTTCTTGAATTGTTATAAGTGTCGTCGAATTTACCTGGTTTTAGTCCATTTATTAAATTTCTTAATTTTTAACTTTGCTTTACTTAAATATATGTACAATTGAATTTTAACGCCTTCAGCGAATTTAACTTGCATTAATATTAATTATCTTATATTAATTCCTTTTTCGCTTCACGAAATAAATTTATATTTTTGGTTGTAATATACTGTAACGCTTTAGGTTGGTTTTTCCATTTTATTTTATTATCATATCGAATTTGCGTGTTTTTTTCAAGGTAATAAGCTTGAGTTTAAACAAGGCTATTGCTATATTTTTTTATCGTTCATTTTTATTAGACTTGTTTTCACTCAGGTAATAAAGGTAAGCGCTTATTTTTTTATTTATCCACCTTGATCGTTTTTATTACCATTCATGTAATATCCTTATTTAATTCAACTAACGTTGATATTTAGTTTTTGGTTCAGTGTATTCATTTTGAAATTAACCTAAGCGAATTGTTTTTGTATGTTTGGTTGCATATTTTTGGCTTTTATTTTTTCATTTAACCCATTAAGTACCGGTATCAAAAATAATTGGGATTTTTAATAACAAAAACATTTATTTCCATTAGAAAGGTGTTAAGAACACATACATGTGGTTACATAAAATAAAAAAAGTTTCCTTCTATTTCTTTTTTACTGTCCTATATATAGGACACTGGTACAAAGTGTGAACATAATAAATAGTTATTTAACGTGGTATGGTTCGAAACACTGGACACAAAGAGTTACATCGCACTTTACGCAAAAAGTTAGAAGTTTTTTAGTGCAATTAGGCTTCTGACATCTTCTCTGTTTATCCCGGCACCTTATTCAGTGTTGTGTTCCATCATACCTAACATCTGGAACTACTCCATGGGCCTGAAATTTCCGTTTTGTCCCTTTATAACCTATTTTTAAGTAATATGTTGCAACGGCTCTCCTAAAATCTAAACATGCTAGAGAATCAGGACCATGTATTTTTCTATATAAGATCCAAGCGTTTGTGACACACATATCTATCATTCTGGTAATTAGGGACCAGTACCATTTTTTGCCTCGGATGCGAATATTGTATCTGAAAACTAGCCAATCATGCTTATCCACACCTCCCATGTGTTGGTTGTAAGATTTTACTACATTGGGCTGTGGTATTGCAATTCTCTCTTTTTTGGCCTTGCTCCACCTCGAAGCTCTGTGTAGAGGTTCCACTGTATCAAAGTTAGTTCCAAGAGTTGCGCATTTATTGTCATGCTATTTCAAAATTAATACTTTTAATCGAAACGGAAATCATATTATGATATATATATGATATATATTGATAACTGCTTTGAGTCAAGTAGAGGGCATTTGTCGGTTCTATTCTCCCGCACTGTCCTTGTCGCTCTAAATTCCAAAGATTGGAGATGAATCAGAAGATCTCGATTTGTAAAGAAATTATCAAAGAAGATAACATAATTATTTGGATGTTGAATGTCTTGTATTAGTACCCAAAGCCAATCCACTTATGTTTTCGGTTTCTTTTCCTGTGTATAAAGAAAATTTGTAACAATAACCATCTGAGCTGCAGAGTGCCCACAGCTTATAGCCGAATCGGATTGGTTTGGACCGAATAAATTGTTTGAGACGATTATGCCCATAGTATTTTACGATCAACACTATCTGCATTCTGTAGATCTTTCCAGAAATTTTCGTCCTCAATCATATTTTCAATATCGCGTACACTTAAAACCTCTTTGGAATTCATTGTTTAGTAACCTGCACTCACCGGAATCGCAATATACAATGGTAAGTAACCCCCCAAGAAGACTCTGCCGGAAGAATCAACCTGTCTCGGCGCGCTTACGTATATCGTAAGAATATATACGCATTAGACCAGTGTCCTATATATAGGACACCAATTTTTTAAGAAACTTTTAAGGCACAAAAAAAGAAAAATATGCCTAAGTTGTTTGATAATAACAAACATTGAACTTGAGTAATAACGTTTTGTCAAAAACAAAATTTTTTCTCTCATCTATTTTTCCACAAAACACTGATTTATTGTGATATGCTAAAAAGCTGAAAAACTTAAATTTTGTTTTTTTTTGTAATGGAAAGATTACATTATATATTATTTTTAGAAAAATTGCCATATATTCACAAAACTACAAAAAATACAATAAAAATCACAATCCTAAAAAAATAGCATGTTTGAATAGCAAAAAAAATTACTACCTTAGGTGTCCTATATACAGGGTGATTCAAAAGGTATGGTCCAAACTTGAGGGTGTGATTGGTGATGTTAAAATAAGTAAAAAATGCCAATAAACTCATGTCCGATTCACAATTGTTTTCTAGTTATAACAACATTTAGGATAATTTATTATTAATAAAGAGCATATACAATTATAAGAAAAATTAAAAAGTATCACAACAAAAAATGTTCAAAATGTCCACCTAGTACTTGTATACAAAGTTGGCAACGCCGACGCACAGAATCTCGAACATTCCTCAACTGTTGAGGATGTTTTCGAATATCTTCAACAGCTTCATTTATCCTATTAACTAAATGGCCCCTGTCCTGAATTTCCGTTGCATAAACCTTTTCTTTTAATGCACCCCACAAGTAAAAATCTAGTGGATGTGAATTGTGCAACGGTGCCCCGTCATGCTGATACCACATGGATCTTCGCATATCAAGATGCAGATCTTCTAATAATTCCGACAAGGCATTATCTAAAAGGTCTAAATACATGTTCGGTGGTCAGACTGTCTCCGGTGAGGATACCTTCTCCCATATTCTACCACAGGTGCACGGGCATTTCCGCTGCAATAACCATACACAAAATGCATTTCTGCACGTACAGAAAATGGCTCCATCATTACCACATTTATTGAAAACTACGCCAATTCAAGCTTGAAACGTCTTCTGCCATAAGGAATTAACATTTGTTTTACTTAGTTCCTTGATAACGTGATTTGGCAAAACACAGATAAAAACAAAGAAAACCTCTGTAACTAGATAGCGGTTGGAAATAAGACATGTGTTTATTGGCATATTTTGCTTATTTTAACAACACCAATCACACCCTTAAGTTTGGACCATACCTTTTG
Source organism: Melanotus villosus (assembly GCA_963082815.1). Lineage (NCBI taxonomy): Eukaryota > Metazoa > Arthropoda > Insecta > Coleoptera > Elateridae > Melanotus > Melanotus villosus. Next base: position 21,546,680 of record OY720427.1, read on the forward strand.
AATCACCCTGTATATGACATTGGTACATAATAGGTTTTTACCTATTGTTAAATATTGTGAAGATATTAAAATTACTTATTTGTATTTCTATATTTTTTTGAAAACTGAAAAGTTTTCTGGCGCCCAATTTTTTCCATTTTTTTATCAGTATTCACTTTATGAGTTTTAACTTTGATAAGGCAATCCTCGGCGATCTACGGCCCTCGCAAACAACTAAGTTAGTCGGCGAATTCTTTTGAGTTTTTTTGTAAGTATACAGGTAGGCGATTATTTTTCTTTGTTTCGCTTTTACCTGTTATACTAAATTGACGCTGCAACGTGGGGCTTTCGAGATTGCTACTGGTTTTCTCCCCTTATCATTTTATCATTTTTTTTCGACATCTTTGTTCGGACACTTTGTCATTTTATTAATTCGCCACCATGAGTTTCAACGTTAATGCTTTGAGGGGCGATGAACTCTCTTATGAACTAGTCTTCCGAGGGATAGATCCCGAATTCATGTCCGTTGACCAAAAGCGCAAGGCTTTACGTGCTAAGTTAGCCCTGGAGAAATTAGATACCTCTTTAATAAACAGTTACCCTCCTATTCAGTACGATGTTCCTGGTGAGTTAGATGTTTGTGGAAAGAAATTGAATGAGCTGTCTTCCCAGATCAATAATGTTTTTCTTAAAAAACCTACTTCTTCTGAATGTGTGAGCCTTGACGCTCGGTTGTCCCATTTATTTGCTAGGTTGAATCGTTTGAAACCCGAAAGTGACTTAGAATCCCTTCACGCCGATAAGGTTAGTCTTTGTTTGGACTTAATGGATTTAGTTAGGAAAACCGTTGACGACGATGAAATCCCTGAAGATGAATCCGAGGTTGAACAACCCGAATCCAATATTGAAGAAGTTTTACCGTTTGCTAACTCCACGAGTCAGCGCCCGCGGGTCTCTTTTTCTGACGTTCGGGTAGTTGATTTATCTCGTCCAAGAGCTCCTGTATCTTCGGGTGGTGGTCCAATTGAAGATCCAATTGATAAATTACGTCGTCAACTTGATCGTTTACAACTCTCTAGAGCTACTTCGAATTCTACCACGACTGCTAGTTTACCTTCTTTTACTAAGTCAGTTCCTGTTTGTAAGTGGGGTTTAACTTTTACCGGTGACGCCAGTGTTATTGGAGTCAACGCTTTTTTACAACGAGTCGAAGAACTTAGAGTCGCTCGCAATGTTTCTTTTGATCAATTGTTTGCCAGTGCGGTAGATCTATTCTCTGGTCAAGGTCTCGTTTGGTTCCGAGCTGTTAGGAATCGTGTTACTTCATGGTCCGAATTAATTGACAAGTTACGTTTTGACTTTTTGCCAAATGATTTCGACGAAGCATTGTGGGAAGAGATTAAAAGACGTAAGCAAGGTTCCGACGAAAAACCAAGTTTGTTTGTAGCCGTACTTTTAAACCTTTTCGACCGTTTAGTAGAGAAGCCTTCTGAGTCATTAAAACTTAAACATATTTTACGTAATTTACAACCATTTTATGCTACTCAACTTTCGTTAACTGAAATTAGAGACGTTGATCAACTTCTTGTTTTGTGTAAACGGTTAGAGGAAGTTAAACTTCAAAATGCTAGATATAGAAATCCTAACCTTGATTCTTCTTTACCCCTCGAACCTGATTTAGCTTACCAACCCAAGAAGAAGCCTCCAAATGTTGTTAGTGCCGAAGTTTTCACTTCTAAACCTGCTTCTACTTCTAAAGTTTTTAAGAAAGTAGCGAATCGAGCCAGGTCTAATACTAAATGTTGGAACTGTCAGGGTACGGGGCATACTTTTCATACCTGCTCTCAATCCAAGACTATCTTTTGTTACGTCTGTGGTAACCCTGGGGTTTATTTTGCCAAATGTTTAAGGTGTCATCCAAAAAACGAGGCTTAGGGATTGGATGTTGCAGCCGATCCATCCCTTCTGTAGAATTATTGAAGGCTGAACTCGAATTATGGCCATCTTGGTTGAACGTGGTACGTAATTTTTGTCTTTCCTCTCCTGAGACTTCAGCTATTTTTGCTAAACGTCCAGACGATAACAGGCCCTATGTTTCGGTTTTTATTAACGGCGAACCTGTTCAAGCTCTCTTCGATTCTGGAGCCAACCAGACTTTGATTGGTAAGAATGGTTTTTACCTAATTCGAAAACACGATCTTAAAATTAATAAAAGTAATTTACCTCTTTCCTTAACCACTGCTGATGGTAATTCGCAGACTATGTTGGGTACTGTATCACTTCCTATTTCTGTTGACGGGGTTTCTAAAACTCTTGACGCCGTTGTTTGTGGTACTATTCCGTCTACTCCTATTTTAGGGATGGATTTTTGCTACTCTTTTGGAGTTAAAACCGACTTTGTTTCTAACCAATTTTCGGTGTCTGAGGTTTCCGCATTACAAGTTATTTGTAGTACTGACGATTTGAGTCCGCAACAGAAATTATTATTGGATGAAATCATTCAAAATTTCACTGAAATTTCAGGTCCCGAGTTAGGTCGAACTGATAGAGTTTGTCATATCATTGATACTGGTGATGCAGATCCCATTAAACAACGTTATTACCCACTTTCTCCTGCTATGCAAGTACATGCTAATGCCGAATTAGATAAGATGTTAGAGAATGGTATTATACGTCCTTCTAAATCTCCTTGGAGTTCGCCCATGGTTCTGGTTAAAAAGAAAGTTGGTGAATCTTTTCGCCTGTGTTTTGATGGAAGGAAACTGAATTCTGTGACAAAGAAAGATGCTTATCCTATTCCTTTCTTATCAAGTATTTTAGATAAATTAAGAGATGCGCGATTTCTTACGTCAATTGGTTTGAAGCAAGCTTTTTATCAGATTCCTCTCCATCCTGATTCACGCGAAAAGACTGCTTTCGTTGTTCCTCGTAGGGGTTTGTTCGAGTATAATGTTATGCCTTTTGGTGTTGCCAACGCTCCCGCTACGCAGCAGCGTTTGATGGATTCTATTTTCGGTCCCTTGCTTGGTGATAACATCTTTCTTTATTTAGACGACATTATCATAGTTTCGAGTACTTTTCAGGAACATTTAAGCATGTTAAAAGAAGTTTACGACCGGTTGAAGAATGCCAATTTAACTGTTAACATTGATAAGTGTGAATTTTGCAGACCTAGTTTGACTTACTTAGGTTTCATCGTTGACAAACATGGATTGCATACAGACCCTAAGAAGGTCCAAGCTATTTCGAATTATCCCAGACCTTCTACTGTAACCGAGGTTAAACGTTTTCTTGGCTTAGCTTCTTGGTATAGGCGTTTCGTACCCAATTTCGCTACTCTTTCTGCTCCCATTTCAGACCTTATTAAAGGACGTGTTAAAAAACAAAAGATTACCTGGACGGAGGAGGCTGAAACTTCTTTCCGTGAAATCAAATTACGATTAACTTCAGCTCCTATTCTTTGTAGCCCTGACTTCACTAAACCCTTTAATATTCAGTGTGACGCTTCGAGTTACGGGTTAGGTTGTATTCTTACGCAAGGTGAAGGAGATGATGAAAAGGTCATTGCATACGCTTCACGTACTTTAAATTCTTCTGAACGTAATTACTCTGTGACTGAAAGAGAGTGTTTGGCAGTTATCTTCGGTGTAGAAAAATTTAGAGCATATATTGAGGGAACTCATTTTACAGTTTTTACCGACCACTATTCTTTATTGTGGTTAACTAATATGCGTGAGCCCACTGGTCGTCTTGCTAGGTGGAGTGTTAGACTTTCACAATACTCTTTTGATATTAAACATCGACGGGGCAAACACAACGTTGTTCCCGACGCTTTATCACGAGCTCCTGTCATAGTATCCGCTTTAGAACTTGCTGAAGTTGACTTAGATCCTTGGTACCTGAAGATGATTGACAATGTCCAGAATAATCCTGATAGTTATCCCGGCTGGAGAATTGAAGGCCATAGCTTGTATAAATATACTCCTAATCGACATAATATTACCAGTAATTTGATTGAATGGAAGCAGGTAGTCCCTAAATCAAGACGTAGAGAACTTTTCAAAATTTTTCATGATGAGCCTACCTCCGCTCATTTGGGCGTTTATAAAACCTTTCATAAACTTTGCGAGCAATATTATTGGCCCAAAATGCATGCCGATGTTGTTCGTTATGTCCGTCATTGCGATATTTGTGCGGCTAGTAAAGCTTCTCAGCTTGCTAGACCTGGTTTTATGGGAAAGGAAAAGAAAATTCTATATCCTTTCCAATGTTTGTCCATAGACATTATGGGTCCTTTTCCTCGTTCTAAAAACGGTCATACTAGCATCATCGTTGTGTGTGATTGGCTCACTAAGTTTGTTTTAGTGAAAGCACTGCGTCAAGCTACCGCTAAATCGGTTGTCAACTTCATTGAGAACGAAGTTTTTCTTATTTTTGGGGTTCCTCAAGTGTGTATGGTCGATAACGGTCCACAATTCATTAGTTCTGACTTTAAAAAACTTATGAATAGTTACCAAGTTCAACAGGTTTGGTATAATGCTTCTTACCATCCACAGGTTAATTTTGTGGAAAGAGTCAATAGAGTAATTGGTACTGCTCTCCGTTCATATGTAAATGACAATCATCGCACTTGGGATGTTAATCTTTATAAAGTAGCTCATGCTTTACGTAATGCTATTCACGAAGTTATAGGTTTTACTCCTTCTTTTCTTAACTTTGGTCGAACCGTTCCGGTTTCGGGAGATTATTATGGTCGTCTAAAGAATTTTAAAGAGGAAGAACTGACTCTTGACACCCGCGAAGACTTAGTCGCTGATGTTAGTCAGATGTCCGAATTGTATCAAGACGTTCGTAGACGCCTTAACAACGCCTACCAAAGAAATTCTAAATCCTATAACCTTCGTAAACGACCTTTAAGATTTCATCTTAATGATTTAGTTTGGAAACGTAACTACGTTTTGTCAGATGCTTCTCGTCATTTTAACCAAAAGTTAGCTCCTAAGTATGTCAAATGTAAAGTCATTAAAGTAATAGGACCTTTAACTTATCAACTCGCGACGGTCCCTGATAATAAACGTGTAGGTGTTTGGCATATTAAGGACCTCAAACCCTGCTTTGGGGAAGAAGAATTTGAAGAATAAATTTAGTGTGAATGTGGGTGAATGCAGTGTGATTGTTGTTGGTTGAGCTGGTAGATATGTTCGGTCATTGACCCTAAGGATTTCTTTATGGTGTTTGTTCGCTCTAACTATCTATATTTTGATATTGACCTTGATTAGGTTATTTTTAGTGTTAGGGGTCGAAAAGCATTTATTTTACTCCTTTATTTATAACCATTATGGTTTATTTTTGTTTAGGGTGCATTAACACATTCCTTATTTTTAATGTGAACCTATTCTTATTTACCGATTTGTTGGTGCTACTTCCACTGATTATGGATTTATTTTGGGAAGTTTATTTGAGTGACGGATTTTCTGTAAATTTAACGAACTCATCCGTTGTTAGAGTGGTCAGGCACTTTCGTGTCTTTGATTGAATATTTTTCCTGCGTGTGTTTGTGTCATTTACTTCTCCCTGAAGACCTTTTATCCATGTTTTGGTTAACAGAATCGTCTTCCTTGTACCTTTGTTTTTAGTCTTTTGTCCTCCATCCTTTCCTTTTCCTTCGCTAGCATTTTTGGGTGGTTGGTTGGGGATGCTGGCAGGCCACGGGGGTGTCTTTTCCATTTCCCCATACAAAAGGCACTCTCTAGGGTTTTACCTTCAGGTTGCCCTTGTGTTATTGTGTTCGTGTGTTTTATATGTTTTTTGCAATTTTTGATTTCGTTTTCCTACCGTTGGTCACGGTGGCGGTAGTTTCAGTGGGCTAGTCGGTCCTGGACTAGTTCGCTTTACCTTGGCCTAGTGTGGTGGTGGGTTTAAGATTTTTACTGCTACTCACTGAAAGTTACCTAAGTTCACTGATGTATTCTTTCGGGAACCAGTGCCGGGTGGCTCAAGGTGGTAGTAGTTTCGTTTTTTTTCGGCTAGATTCCATTTTGAAATTTTCTGTTGTCTTTTTAGTCAGCCACACGAAACCAACCCTCCTACCCTTTCCTTCTTCTGTGGTTGTTTTGTGCCGTTTTATCCCATTTTTTTATTGTTTTTTCTCGGTGCTGCCATGCTGTTGCTCATCTATTTTTTTGTTCATTAGTGGAGCTAACACTAGTTGTATTAGGGTGGTCGGTTGGCCCACCGGCGCAGCAGTTTTCATCCATGCAGCGAGGGGTCAACTGGCATTTGTTTTGTCATTTTTAGATGAGCAATGGTTGGGTCAGTACTGTGTTTTTTTTCTCTCCTTTATTTTATTTTTTTTAGTCCTTTGTTCTCCTTTCATGTTCCTTATTTTCTCCGGACCTTATCTTTTTCCAATTCCATCTCTGGTGAGTTCTCTCCTCTGATCGATGGTTTCTACTTTCGTCGTCTTGGTTGGGGGGAGTGTAACGGTTCATTTTCCGTTATATTATTTTGCTCCTTTCAATTGCTTATTTACGGTGAATGCATTTATTGAACCTCTATTTATTATATATTCACTGGTAAAAGATTACGTTGTTAGTGACTTTTTGGTTTTGAGTAAGTTTTCTGATTTGAGAGAGGGTCATGCGCGTTTGATGATAGGCGTTGCGTGCTAGAAATCTTGGCTTTTTCCGTTTGGGTTGTCTGCCGAAGCAGTTGAGTTTGAATTTATCCCGAAGTTACTCATTTAATTCTGATGGACTTTTCGGAATTATAACTTCCGAGATTTTCGGTTTTGTTTCACGTTGTGAACTTATTTTTTAGAAGCACCAAGATTCTGGTGGTAAGTGGAATTTTTGCCTTATCATTGAACGCACGTGTTAATGGCGACTTTGTTACAGCTTCTTTTCTTTTCGTTTTATTTTACGTTACCTTACCGTACTCCGGCTCTTTTGGTTATTGCCTTTTTGCGGCTGCATTATTTATGGAGTTGAAGGATGCGGTATTATTGAAAATTTATTTATGATTGCTGGTTATTCGCAATTCGATCGTTTGGAGGATTCTCAAGGTCGGTGTTTCTTGAATTGTTATAAGTGTCGTCGAATTTACCTGGTTTTAGTCCATTTATTAAATTTCTTAATTTTTAACTTTGCTTTACTTAAATATATGTACAATTGAATTTTAACGCCTTCAGCGAATTTAACTTGCATTAATATTAATTATCTTATATTAATTCCTTTTTCGCTTCACGAAATAAATTTATATTTTTGGTTGTAATATACTGTAACGCTTTAGGTTGGTTTTTCCATTTTATTTATTATCATATCGAATTTGCGTGTTTTTTTCAAGGTAATAAGCTTGAGTTTAAACAAGGCTATTGCTATATTTTTTTATCGTTCATTTTTATTAGACTTGTTTTCACTCAGGTAATAAAGGTAAGCGCTTATTTTTTTATTTATCCACCTTGATCGTTTTTATTGCCATTCATGTAATATCCTTATTTAATTCAACTAACGTTGATATTTAGTTTTTGGTTCAGTGTATTCATTTTGAAATTAACCTAAGCGAATTGTTTTTGTATGTTTGGTTGCATATTTTTGGCTTTTATTTTTTCATTTAATTTACCTATTGTTAAATATTGTGAAGATATTAAAATTACTTATTTGTATTTCTATATTTTTTTGAAAACTGAAAAGTTTTCTGGCGCCCAATTTTTTCCATTTTTTTATCAGTATTCACTTTTTGAGTTTTAACTTTGATAAGGCAATCCTCGGCGATCTACGGCCCTCGCAAACAACTAAGTTAGTCGGCGAATTCTTTTGAGTTTTTTTGTAAGTATACAGGTAGGTGATTATTTTTCTTTGTTTCGCTTTTACCTGTTATAAATTGCCTGATATTGTATTTGTTGGCTTCGTTAACTCAAACACATGGTGGTTATAATTCCAACCTCACTTTGAACGACATGTGGGTTTTTTTCATTTAATAAGGTATGCGACTTTCTATTATTATTATTATTACTATTATTATTTTATTATTAGAAAATGCAGAGTAGACGGCCAGTGGCCGATTGGACTCATATAAGTTAATACCATACATATTGGCAATATACAGATACATACATACTAATATCCTGATATGATATGTTTTGAATGATCTTTTAATAAAGTGAGTTATAAACACCTTTAAAATTAAGTAAATTTATTAATGTTAAAAAAAATGTAAATAGTTGTTAAGTTAAAGATTTAGTATTGTATACAGGGTGTTTCAGAACTGCACGGCACCATTTTAGGGATGTGTTCTCTAGTACAAAATATTACGATTTACCTAAAATTACCTTAGTCCAAAAGTTAATATTTAGGGAGATACAGGGTGTCAAAGTCGAAATTTTAATTTTAATTTTTTGCTGTAAGTTCAAAAGTTTTCGAAATATTGATGTGAAAATTGGAGAAACTAACTTTTTTGGGGTGAGAAACAATAATCCGTCCTCAATTTTAACAATGGTCTTTAAATAACCTTATTTTTGCTACACCTAATACCTTAAACATACTTCAACTTTTTTATACTTAAAGTTAGGACAGATCTAATCGAAAAAAACACTTGCTTCATCTGTTTTATACAAAAAAGGTATACTAGTTAAATGTCTCTAAAGTTAACCGTTTCCAAGATATTTGCTATTGATGTAAGTAATGCATGCCTCTTTTTTATTTTTTAAGCATTCTGTAACGCAGTAGGCTTGTATTTAAAACAAAAAATTCACATATTCTTGTCAAAAACAATTTATACGACACAAGGTAATAGCGGAATAGTGGAATATTTGTCATTAAAAATTTTTAAGATTTTAGTGTAACACAAGTAATGCTGTTTAAGGTTTAAGGACTGAAAAATGTAGCATCACTTCCACTTCAACAGCAAATATCTTGAAAATGGTTAATTTTAGAGACATTTAACTAGTATACCTTTTTTGTATAAAAAAGACGAGGAAATTGTTTTTTTCAATTACATCTGTCATAACTTTAAGTACAAAAAAGTTGAAGTATTTTTAAGGTATTGGGTGTAGCAAAAATAGGGTTTTTTTAACAGCTAAATTAAAATTGAGGACTGATTATTATTTTCCATCCCAAAATATGTAGTTTCCCCAATTTTCATGTCAATACTTTGAAAACTTTTGAAATTACAGCAAAAAAATTGAAATTAAAATTTCGACTTTGACACCCTGTATCTCCCTAAATATTAACTTTTGGACCAAGGTAATTTTAGGTAAATCGTAATATTTTGTACTAGAGAACACATCCCTAAAATGGTGCCGTGCAGTTCTGAAACACCCTGTATAAGTAGGATAGAATATCTAGATATTTATTTTAAAAATATGTCATATAAAAATTTATAGAGTGTTAATTTATAAGAAATTAAAAAATAACCAAGGTAATATAAAATAAATAAAGTAGTTGAATATTAATTTGGGTAAATGAAAGTTGGTTTTATGAAAATTCTCAAAAAACTTAATTGAATACCATGAAATAATATTCTAAAACCAAACTAAAATATAATTAGTTAAAATATTGTGTGAAGAGGATTACTGTTATATGAAAATATAATTTTGGATTTTGAATAAATAAAAATTTTATAAAATAAAATTTATTTTGGAGAAGTTGTTATAAATTTGGATATTGGTGAAGTATTAATTTGATAAAGAAGGAAAGTGTGTTGTTGGTTCGAAGATAAGGGAGATTTTTGGTGGAGTTGGAGTCAGGGGGAAAGGTGTATTGTTGGAAAGAGGTTGGAACAGTGTTTGGTGAATTGGAAATCGAGGCAGGAAGTATAATTGTACGAGTTGTTTTTGAAAAGGAAATTTAACTTTGTGAATTTTATAAAAGATTAAAGTTCATGAATGCGATCCCTTTGGCGACCTTGAATTAGGAGATCTTTGAAAATTTATAAAAAATTATTTAGTAAACTGAGCTAGCTGTAATTTTTAAAAATAAAATTGTAGGTATGCATTTATCTTAATAATTAGTAAGAGCATAGCTATACATATTGATATGATATCTTTGGAGAATTTCTTAATACAGCGAGTTATAATTTTAGTAGGATAATGAAAATAAATACACACCTTTAATAAAATGTAAATTTAATGTAAAAAAATGTTAGTAATCGTTAATTTTAAATAATTATTAATTTAAAATAATTGTATATAATTAAAATAGGATATCTTGATATTTAATTTTAAAAAAGAATTAATGATAAATAAAATTATAGAGTGTTACTTAAAATAAATTAATATAGCCAAGGATACATGAAAATAAATAAATAGAAGAAGCTTGTTATAAATTACAGAAGTTGGTTTTTGAAAACCAAAGCCTAAAAATAATTTATTTTCAGATAAATATAGTTTAAAACCGAATAAAACTATTATTTAATTAAAAGTTAATTGGAAGATTATAAATATTATATAAAAAATGTAATTTTGGAAGTGTAAAATATGGAATAATCATAAAATAAAAATATTTACTTGGAATAACAAATATAATTTTGGATTTATTAAAAAGGAAGTTGAGTAAGCTGTTGGGTTGTTACGAGTGTTAATATAAGGAACTAAGTGAGAAGCTGGTGAATAATTGTTTTATAAAAATTGTTTAGTTGTTAGAATTTGTTATTAATTTTGTAAAGGTTTACATAATTTGAATGTGAATTTTTAAAATTCATAAACGCGGTCCCATTAACGACCTGGATTAAGAGTTTTCTAAAGGTTAATTTTTAATTATAAAAACAGATTGAGCTAGTCGAAAATTTGAAATTGTATGCAATATTTAAAGTCTGTAGATAACTAAAGTGGGCAACCCTAGGATTTTCAGCCTTTCAGGATATGGAAGCGAACGTAGGATAGGAGAAAATTTCGTAAATCTTCTTTGAACCTTTTCTAATAGGTCGATGTCTTTCGCAAAATATGTGTTACAGGTCGCAGCACCGTAGTCTAGGATGGGACGTACGTAGGCCGAATACAGTTTTTTCAAAAGCAACGGAGGCAGGTAACGCGTGTGATATTTGATATATCAGGAAGTTTACATCATAAACATAAGTAAAAAAAAAGATTTATTCAATTGTTTATACCAATAAGTGAAATATTTCATCATTATTTATTTAAGAATTTAAAAATCGCATATGCTTCGCATTCCTTTGGTAAATGTCAAACTGGTAAGAAATATCTGTGATCGACTGTATGTCTAGTATTCTGTGTATATTTAAGTAATTTTTCTTGATCGTTAATCATGGTGAAATTTGAAAAATTGAGAGAAATGGAGTATTGTTTCACATATAAAGCGTCTCAACTGTATTACAAAAGATTTCCAGATCATAGCCAACCAAATTCAACTATTTTTAAAAGATTAGAGAACGATTTAAAATCCTATGGATGATGTTTGAAGGACCACGATCAAAAAATTATGCCAAAAAGAAAGAAGCAGACCAGCCAATTCTTTGTTTTGGCATCGCTAGAAGGTAATCCTGAAGGCGCGTACAGACATGTGTAATGTAAGGCGTAATGTAACACGAATCATGTGTTTGGACGTTACTGCGATCATTACGCGTAACGCGGGTAACGCTCGCCATATAATATAGACATACAGAGTATGTCACGACCACCGTCGATTAGACGTTTCTTGGAAAAAAGTTCTAGTACATAAATGAAAATTTGTAAAATACGGTTTTGGGATATTAAAAATTGATTGAAAATATTTTTAAGATTGTACAACTTCCGGTTATACCGGAGGTAGACACTAACTTCGTTATTTCAAATAGAACACCCTGTATATATTGTACTGTACCCCTGTTTACTTAATATTACTTACGTTGGATACGACAATTTTCAAAAAAATATAATTTGCTTTGATCTTTAATTTAATTGCTTACAGAGATCTTACCTCAAGGTCGTTAGGTAGGTTCGTTGTTTGTTCAAATTTTTAATTAACCAAAATAAAACCTTAGTCAAATTTTATAATGCAGATTCTTTTATTTTCTTGTTTTTCCCTATCAGCCCTGCTTAAAATTATCTTAAAATTATTTTTATAAACTCACTATCTACTTTTAACTTCCTCTTCTTTTCCAAAAAATTTCTTTATCCCCAAAAACCAAAAATCCAATCTGCCTCTGCTTAACTCGCTCCTGCTTGAAGTGGCCCCCGCTCGAACCGCTTTTACTCGAACTGCTTCTGCTTGAAGTTCAGTTTTCACTTGATTTTTCTTTAAATTCACTTTCTTTTATTTAATACAGGTTCTTAATCTTAATCTTGTTCATTATATTTATAGTTGATTATTTATTCCATATTTACTTTTTTTGGGACGAGCAACTTAATTTTGTTGTTGCCCCTTCGAATTCAAAATATCAACTCAATTCTAAATTTGTTTTTTCTGTAGCCTGGATTTTGTAACTCACATTTGTTTTTTCACTATAACAACTATTCATAAGGTTTCTAAAGTAACATATTTTACGTTTCTAAGACTATTAATTTAGCTAATTATTTGCTAACAATGATCACTATAATAACTTAAATTTAATCTAGCTATCTTAAAATTATATTACAATTTTTTATAATTTAAAAAAATCTGCATTACCAATCTTTGCAAAATAATACTTTCGTTAATTAACTCAAAAATAACATAACCTTTAATTATAGGCATCCAAATTAAATATCACTTCAATATTTATATATTCAGAATCTCCTTTCAACGGCGAGTGTAATGATATAGCACTATAGAGGTCCATCGCTAACAGTTCAGCAGTTATGCAATTGTTTTTAAAAAATCTAACCTTACTTTGGACGAACTCCACTGCGAAATTAATTAGAAATAACCGTTCTTTCTCAGGATTTAATTTAACGAGTCTATTACCGATGGAATAGCTAGGACCATTCGACTCTAACGTTTCCCAGTATACAGGGTGATCGAAAAATGCCGACCTCGATTTTTCTCAACATTTTTAAATGGAACCCCCAATAGGGAAAGAATAAAGAGAAGAAAACTGCTCTCCAGACAAGTTGAAACAAGGACAGTCCCAGCTATGGTAACTTGGGGCCGCTATTTCCCATACTCACAAGTTGTGAGTCCCTGGGTCAACCGCTCTCGTCAGCCCTGTAAGGTTCTCGAGGTCCACCAACTTGAAGGAGAGAATCGGTATTGGGTATAGGAGAGTTCATATGGCGGTATTTTTAAAATTAATATGCTGCTTGCATTTTTAAGGTAATGTGATAAAGCACTAACATTATATTTAGTTGTTCTTAGACCTCTCTAGCGTACTTTTCTCGTATATTTTCGTTTTGTAAGTTTTCGTATTTTAGTCTACTTTTCTTGTCAGTCTTCTTCCCTGCATTACGTGTATTTGCTTCTTCTTCTTGTAATTTTATTTTTACTAAGAAGTCGTCTGAGTTCGCATCGGCTCCTCGGTATGATTTAATGTCCTTGGTTAGGTTTCTGTGCTTATTTTCTACTAATATGTGGTCTATTTGGTTAACAACTTTTCCGTTCGGTGCTTTCCAGGTACCCTTATAAATCTCTGTATGTTTGAAATATGTGCTGCATACCGTTAACCCACTCCCCGTTGCAAAATCTATTAGAGGTTTCCGGTTGTTAGTTGTTATTTGTAATCTCATGTTTACTGTATTTCCCAATCGTTGGTCGGTATCTATCTTCCTTTCCTATTTGAGCATTCGCGTCTCCTAGAATTATTTTTATGTCGTTCCTAGGGATTTTATCTTTTCTAGATTTTCATAATATTTATTTTTTTCATCTTCTCCTTTTCCTTCTGATGGAGCATGTATATTCAAAAAACTTATTTTCCGTTGTGTTCCTCTTATCCTCAAATAGCACATTCTATCACTAATCGGTCTGAATTCTTGTACTAGGGGTTTTATCGTTTTGTTAACTAAGTACGTAAAATTGTTCATTCTTTCAAATTGTATGCTTTGCCACTTGTTGTCCTTACCCTTAATCTGTCACTATTCCCTTCTTTTACGTTCCCAGATCTCAGCATCATGTACTTTGGTTTAGCATCATTGATTTCTAGGCCCTTGGATTTTACCACCTTTTCCATTCTTGTAAATATGTTTCAATTTCATTTTTTGTTCTTGTTATCAGCGTGACATCATCCACCTATGCAATACACTGATGGCTATGATGGAATATCCCCCCCTGTTGTTTGTATCTCGCTTTCCTGTGCTACAAAACTTATAAAAAATAATAAAAAGCCTTTAAAACATAAACAATTTATTTTTATCGGACTCATGTACGGCGCAAAAGGCCAGGGTTAAATTTAATTACAAAAAAATTTGATTAAATGATGATTAGAACATGGATTAAGACTTGTCAAATTACCATATAAAATTTAAATGTACTAAAAATACAATATTAAAGTTAAATAAAAAAATATTATTAATTCATTCATGAATTAGAATAATATTTAAATAGCTAAAATTTATAACAAATAAATCAAAAGCTAATTCATGATTGAATTGAATTATCAAGACAAAATACACACTTGATCTAAGCAATGAATTACAAAAACGAACAGGTGTACACACACCTGTGCGATATATAAATTTGAATCAAAAAGTAAAATTTTATTAATTACAAAATAATAGTAATAACACTTATCTTAGGCTTCAGTTGATTAAAAATTTACGAAATCTGGAATTCAGCAACACTTGAATCCAAAAGGTGAAATGTGGTTCAGCAGATAATACAGCAAAACGGCATGGGAAAATGGCGTCCCTCCACGTGTAAGCGAAAATTACCAAAAGGATTAATTTCCAACGGAAATTAAATTATTCCAAACAGGAAAATACACAAAGCTCTTCCAGAAGGAAAATAATGTTAATTAACGCCATTAAAATTTAAAGAGGTGTAAATTGGAGCTGAAAATTCCAAATGAAATCAGAAAAAATGAAGAGTAAGCAAAATTTATAAAGATTAACTTACCACCAATTAGTGCAAAACGAACTGTTAACAAGCATAACAGCTACAAATCCGAACATCGGATGATAAATTAAATTACGTTCATTACAAATGAAACGTACAAAAATGATGAAATTTTTAAACACTAAAAACGTTTGTTCAAGCTGAAGTTCTAACGCCAAAGAAAGAAAAATCTGGGTCAAAGAATCCACCACGCCCGACAGTGAAATACTGTGCAGGTCCCAAAACAAAAACAACCCGGATGGCACTTATGCAAATATAGTTGCATACAAGTAGGCGAAGATTGTACTCAAGAAAGCTTCTAAATGAAAACAATTTCAGTAATGGTAATTTGAATAACACAAAATAGAATATAAGAATAATAGACTCGGAAAAATATAAAAATATGGTTAAATTTAAAGGAAAAATAGTGAAATTTTGAATAAATATCTGAAAATTACAGATAAACAACACAAAACAAAAATTCTTAACGTTCACAACATTGGCAAAACCTTGAAAAACTGTACAATTAATTTGGAAATCCAAAAAATTGTAACACCTGTAATATTCTATCTAGAATGATGTTAAATAAAATTGGGTCTCCTTGCCTTAGCCCCTTTTTATTATAATTGTTAGCCAGAATACAATATAATTTACATATAAAAAAAATAGTAAAAAAGTTTTCATTTACTCGAAACAAATTATAAAGTTGAATAAACTAAATCTTGTTCTGTATTTTGCTGTTGTTATACAATTTAGCCCCACATGCTCAACTAGTTCGTCTGAGCATCACCATCTGGACCATCCTCTCCTCCTACCCGCTAAGATAGGGGACCACAATGTAGTTCTCTTTAACCACCCATCGTTGTTTCTCACAATATGTGCAGCCCACTTCCACTTTATTTCTTTATATGTATATTTCAATTATACTTTTTCTTTATATCTTCTTGATTTTAATTTTTAAGATGTACCTATCTCATTATTTTATTCTGTGCTATTTCTAATTTGTTGGAGTCTTTCTTCGTACAGCTCCACGTCTGTGCACCATAAGACATTACTGGAATAATACACATGGAAAACACCTTTCCCTTCAGTTTGTTGCTATCAGAGTTTGACCAAATTCTTTTTAAGGACCAAATTTTTTACAGGCCATATTTATACATCTTTTTATTTCTTGTTCTTGCTTACTTATTTCCGAAAGAAATGGTTTGCCCTAAATATGTTGCCTCTTCTACATATTTTAAATAGTTTTGCTAAACCTTGATTTGCAGCTTATCTCTGTTGTTAGAACACTGTTTTTTCTTGATTAATTTTCAATCCTACTTCTCTGCATACATTAGTTAAATCATTCATCATAATTTCTAGTTCTTTAGCGCTATTTGCAAATCGTACTACGTCGTCTGCAAATCGTAGGTTTGACAACTTTTTTATTGGAAATATTTAGGCCTCGATTCTCCCACTGCAACTGCCTAAAGGCCGCCTCCAATGTAGCATTAAATAGATTTGGAGTGTGAGGGTCTCCCTGTATCACTCCCTTTGTATTGGAAATGGAGTGCCGTTTTGCTCAGTTTTTACGTATGCACAGGGCCGCGCCGTCCATAAGGGCGAGGGCGGGCGGCGCCCACCGGCGCAATGCTGCCCAGGGCGCCGTAAGGCGCCCTTGTCTTCGACCGCCTATGATTGTAACATGTGTTTTTTTTTACTTTTTTGTATATAAAAAAACTTATTCGATGTAAAGTGCGGCGACTGGTTTTTCGCAACTCGCTTTTCCCCCCATAATTTTACTATAAATTTACAATTTTTCAGTATTTCATTCAATTTTTTATTTAAAAAACATTTATAATTCTAAGCAAAATGTTCATATTTTTTTAACTCACCACATCATTTCAAACTCTAATTCAAGAGTTAGTTTTAAACCTAAAATTAATTCTGTAATTTTTAAATACAGAAACATTATTTTTAAGCTGCATAAGCATACTGATACAGAATATGCAAGTTGCAGAATTTCCGCCCACTTGCGTTATAGTATAAACACAGACACACACATTCAACCTCCATTCATTGATTGTCGTTTGTTGAAAATCGAATCAAATTACAAAATTACAACAAAGTAATATGTGATAGGTATGTGATATGTGATAATTTTAAAAGTGTAATGTATTAAGTCTTTGCGGTTTGGTGGAAATACAGCGACAGTAATTGTTAGTGCTCTTTAAAATATGTACTCAATAAAAAAAAAAAATGTTTCTCTGAAAAATTTTGAAAAACAAAAGTATTTACTTCGGAATTGAAAATCACGGGGGGGGGGGCGCATAAGAGTGACTTGCCCGCGGGCGCCAGAAAGGCTTGGTGCGGCCCTGCGTATGCATTTCCTGCTTTATAAATCTGTTCAATGATTCTGAAATGTTTATTTTGTACATTCTGATTTACCACGACATGTAACATTTGTTGATAATTGATTGTATCGAATCTTTTTTCAAAATCAAGTAGCCCTATACATATAAAGAGGAATGTTATATTCGGTGTGCTTCTCCATTAATTGGGTTATCGTGTGTATGTGGTTAATTTTTGAATACCCTTTACTAAGTCCAGCCTGTTCGTGTGGTTGATTTTTATCCAGCTATTTATAAATTCTTTTTTGAACTATTGTTGCAAATAGTTTATATAAATTTGGAATTAATCTAATAGGTCTATATTTCTCTATTTTCTCAGAGTCTGCCTTTTTATGTAGCAAAATGATGGGAGAAGTTGTCCACGGTTTAGGTATAATCAGTGGCGGCTCGTGAGTTTTTTTAGTGAGAGAGCACATCAAAACCGAGCTGGAAACATTATCCAAAAACACTTACCTCCCTACTTAAATAGAAAGTCCATCCTTCTGTTCGTCTTACTGCTGAATGCATCAATAACTTTATTGTCGAAATCGGGGATCGATTGTATAAACTTTTTTTCAATCGACAACACTGCCAATACGTTGAGCCTATCCTCAGACATGGTGCTTCTCAAAATTGTTTTTATGCGCTTTAAAGTGGAAAAACATCTTTCACATTCAGTCGTAGACATCGGTGTTATACAAATAATGTCAACTAATTTATTAATTTCTAAAAGCACTTGTGAAATTATTATCAGCAATAAACACCAAAAGTGACAAAACACCACCTACGCTACTCATATCGTCTCGTTCATAAATTGCTCTAAGTCCAGTTTTTAATTTTACACTATCTAACATAGTATAAGAATTCACGGTTGCGTCAAAAAGATTTTGAGGGAATGGGGAATGCCTGTCTATATGTATATTTTAAAGTTTTTGGAATCAAATAATTTTGTCGCCCGCTTCCAAAGCAATAAAGTTTGCAGACTTTATTTGTTTTACTAATTCAGTTTTATAAACTTCGAACATTGCATCCAACAACTCATTTTGGGTAGTTTTGGAAGTGCCTTTAAACACTTTCGCGTCTTTCAAATGTATTGCAAGGGCAGAATCTAATTCCGCAGCCAAGTTAATTAAGCCTACATAAATACCTGGATTGTCTGAAGAACTTGTCTCATCACACCACACATCCAGTCATATTTGTCATAAAGGTTTCTATTAAACACTCTGTTATAACTTCGCGATTTCGTCTTTGAAGTATAACTGATTTGCAGATCAGGAGTAGGCTTGTCTTTTTCTTTGATTACAAGTTTATCTTGGTACGGCAAACTATTGTTTTGCAACCAATTTTGTACCGAATTTACTTCGATATCCATATCTATAAGGGGTAAACAGCAATAGACAACAAATAAACAACAATAACCAATAACGAACAAACCACGAAATCAAAATAAGAACTACAAATTAACCCAAAAATCAAACAGAACGCGATTCCCACTAAATCCTCGTAACCTCAAACGCAATCACATAAACAACTACTACGCGCATGAGTTCCACTGTTGTACTAACGTGAATGTTTCAGGGGACACGATTCAATGTATTCTAAAAGCCTATCGATAATCGACAAATTTTACTGCAAATTTCTAACCGCGCTTGCGCAATAGTCACCAAAAGTAGGTATGAATTCATCTTGTCCCCGGAAGAAAGTTTTGATAATTCTTCGTTTCGGCAGACGATGCGGCAATGGACTATAATATTGATATTATAGGTATAATAATAGATTGTTGTGTTACTTGTGTTAAAAAAAAAATAAAAGTTAGAAGTGAGAAGTGTTAAAAAAAGGCTTTCTTTCTCTCGAGTGTAGGAAGGGCACGTGCCCTTGTGCCCTGTAGCACCAGTCGCCACTGGTTTTAATATCCTTTTCCTTGGTCTTAATATCTCTGCTGCTCTGTATATTGATTCATGATTCGTCTAACTCTTCCCATAATTTGTCGACTCCAGCTGCTTCTGTTTGTCCAACCAATCCCCCTTCTACTTTATCCTTATATCTTTATTTCATGTTTTCATCATGTAATATTTTGCTATCGTACTTTCGTCCTTTGTTGTCTCTACCTTATTTTTCAAGAGGGATTCATTGTCTGTTTAAAATTTATTCTTATCATGAAATAGTTGGTGTGCGCATCTACTACTCTAAAAGTTCTCACGTCTTTTAATTATTTGTCTCTTCTGTATTTATTCAGTTTTTCTACTGTTCATAATTGTCATTGTCACATATAGTAATCGTTTCTGATTTCCAGGTCCCTCATTATTTTTTCGTCTTTAGCTCTTGCTCGCTCGTGGCTGCTTATTAAATAAAAAGTAATGTATCATGGATATTTCCTTTCTCTCCTGATTTTGTGTATTTCTTTATGTTTAAAATGTGTTTTTCCTATTATTAATTCATTCTCTATGCATAAGTCTAATATTTTTTCACCGTTTGGGGTTTTTGTTTCTTCTCCATATTTGCTTAAGCACCACTCACAACCATCGTTCTTGTTTCCCACCCTCCCATCCAGGTCTCCCATAGCAGTAGCTGCCTTGTTGTATTTGTACAATTATTGCTGCAATTCCAGGTTACCTCATTTATCACTACACGTCTTCCACTGTCTTCTTCATGGCCTATACTTCCTGTTGCCCTAAATAAGTCCACAACCCGTTGCATATTTTTCGTAAAGATATCATAAGGTACTGGCCTTTCTGGAAATTCCAGTTGAAATTTATTGAGAGCATCGCTAGCAGAATAAATCCATTGACCATTGATTTTCTGTCCGTTTCTAAAATAACACTCTAACATTCGGCGTTTATTAATGTTAGTGAAAACCATAGGTAGTGTTTGAAATTAAATCGTGAAGTTGAAAGCTACTTAATTTCAAATACTTTGAAAATATTTATAACTTACAGGTGGAATTGTCAAGTATAGTTTGACAGGTATGAACTAATTCCGTGACTAAAGTCACTTAAAAGGACGCTTATTTACTGAAGCAATATGCGACATGACTTGTATACCTATCTCTTTCTTCCATGGCACACTCTAAAGATAAATTTTGTGGATCGCCCGATATAAAAGTTGAGGGGTATGTAAGAATAAACCAAGAAATATAGACAAAGATGAAAGATGTGAAAGAAGCGGACAGCTTGAGCCCACTGTTATTTGTGCTCGTAATGAAGGAAGTGATGAATCAATGTAGATATTTACAAAACAAAATAGGAAATCGAGAACTACAACCAATATATTTAGAACAATTAGTTTATACAGACGGTGTAATCTTAATAACTACGAACGATATAAAATTACAAAGGGAAATAGAAATCTGGAAAAATTTTAACAATAAATGTTAGTAAAAGCAAAATTATGAAAGTTAGTAAGGATCAAACACCAATGAATGCGATATTATTAGAAAATAACAGACTGGAAGGGGTCGATAAATACACATACCTTGTCACGTGCCAAACTGGCACTTCGACATTAAATGGGGATGATAGAATCCCTTATGCGCGCGGCTAGACTAAACAGTGGAAGGGGGCGGTTCGAAACGGCAGAATCCTTCAATTAAGGGTAATTGTAATCAGAGCTGGAAATAATCGATCAAAAATTTTAATTGATTAATGATTAAATTAATGATTAAATTAATCATTAATCATTAATTGATTAAAATTTAAAATTTAATCATATAAAAATAATTTTAATTGATTAATTTTTAACTTAATCATTAATCAGTGTGATTACTTTTTAAAATAATTGTGATTGTATGGTTAAATTTAGTCACACGTTGAATTTACTTGGATCTTCCGATATTAAAAATATTTTTCCTACATTATCTAAGTCATTTCGTAATATATTTTATGCAGCTACGGGCAAATGTACTGCCGTACTGAATTTATTATCTCGATCACCAAAGTCTGCAGAAATTTATTTTGAAATTGTGGGTAACTTATTACCAAAAACTCCTTGTGTCACGAGATGGAATTCAGAATATGTAGTATTTACTCACTCTGTTGATCATGAGAAATTAAATTCAGCATGTCAAGAATTACAATTGAGTTTGTTTAAAGAAAGTGAATTTCAACTTCTCAAAGAGTAGCGATATTGAATGTACCTATAAATCCAATTGCTGTAAGTCTAGATCGGATGCAGGGTGACAAGCTATGTTACTATGGAAAAACATTACCTACTTTATTTACCATTCAAAACAAACTTATTGAGTATAAGTCTAAGCCTTTAAATTATGTTAGGGAGTTTTTAGAAAAATTAATCATTAAATTTCAAAATAGATTCGAGGTAGGTGTACTTAAATTTTTCAAATGGATTGCATGATGATGCCGTTTTGGCAACTGTAAGTCACCCTTACTGGCCTTACTTTAAATTAAGACGGATACCTAAAAATGAAGTGGTACTTTTGAATTACGCTAAAAATTTATTCATAAAAGCAGCTTCTGTTTTTGCCGATGTTTGTTTTTAAACCAATCACTATTCAGTAAAAGCAGAAATCAGTGATGATTTTTTTAACTTTGGCAACGATGTGGGTACAGGTACTGGTACAGTAAATCAAAATATTGAACTTGAATGTTTACATTATTTAAATGATAATAATAAAGCAGTTAATGCTTTAAATCAATTTCACCTTATTAAAAAAATGTTTCTCAAATTTAATACTCCATTGCCAACATCCGCAGCTGTTGAGCGACTATTTAGTTACGGTGGCATGATATTTAGGCCTAAGAGACGATCTTTATCTGATGAGACATTTAACAAATTAATATTTGTAAAGGCGAATAAACCTTTTCGTTAGCGTTAAGAGAACATAATATGTATTTTGTTTACCTGTTAGATCGATCCGAACTCATAAGATTGGATTTTTAATAAAATTTCAAATGAAAATGTAATAATTATCCTATTCCTGAACAGTTGCAGCTCTGTTACTTATTCAAGTCAGCAAAGAAACATTTACAGGATTCCAAGGGACAGGGATATACTATTTCCATATTCAGTTAGACAATTAAAATATTTAGATTCTAGAAACTATAAGAATCTTTTCATAACTTACCTACCATATATTTCCACTGATACAAATATTTTTCACGATTTAAATCCAGCTACAAGATATGTATTGCCCGTTCAAATTAAGGAATTATTAAATGATATTTTTCAGAATAAAACTATTGTAGATAATTAGCTTCTAAAAAACTTTAATAATCTTCGTCAAAAGTGTATTGACTTTGAAATAGGTAATCCAGAATATATAAAAGAAGTTTTAAATGTAAGAATTATGTAGTTTTTATTTTGTAATATACGTAGTAAAAATACATGAACTCAATGAACTGTATTACATAAATAGCTTGTAAAAAGACAAAGAATGCATTTTTATGATTAATAACATTAATGCAAAAAAAAATCTGATTCTGGTATCTTCAATTATCAAACCTACTGGTATAAAAAATATAATAACGAAATATCTGTGATGTAACAAAGTAATCACAGTAATGACATAATAGCTAATTCTAAAATGTTAACCCTGATGAGATATTCACTGGATGCATGTAGCTTTTGAAAATCGTTTAATTCTTCCACTAGTTTTTGCAAAACTAGGGGTGTACATTTCATCATCGAAGAACGAGTTTTCGCTAAGTTCAAAACTGCTTTTTCCAGATAACTGTGAAATAATTTTCACAATTATTAATGTATAATACCTAAAAGTAAATAAATCACCGTAACGGCAAACTTACCCTAATTTTAATTCGGTGTCTTCATGTACTTCAACACCAAGCTTGCTTATTAAATACAATAAAGATGCCTGAGACAGAGAAAATTCTTCTGCTTTATCTATGTCAAATGACATTAATTTGTCGCATTTTTTCTTTAATAATTCTAAATCGGTTTCTTTATAAGCATCGTAAATTTCTTTGAAACTTGAATCGTCAAAATCTTCCACCAAATTCTATAAATTCAAAACAATTAATGCAATGGTTTTGATTAAGTAACTACGTAATTAAACCCACTATTAGTTTCAAACTAATAATTTGAGATTTTAAAGCTCTTACAGTAGTGCAATATACGGTTATAGATTATCTAATAAAATATACAAATTAAAAAAATAACTGCTTACTTCGTTGGAAGGATTTTGCTCCGTACAAGAATCCTTAGGAGGATTCGATTGTATATCATGTACACATTCTATTCCCAGTTTACAAATTGTTCTACGAGGTTTTATCTCGCCACATCCTAGTCTCTGTAGTCGTTTGTAATATTCATGTCTCATTTTGCTAA
Source organism: Melanotus villosus (assembly GCA_963082815.1). NCBI lineage: Eukaryota > Metazoa > Arthropoda > Insecta > Coleoptera > Elateridae > Melanotus > Melanotus villosus. Next base: position 21,570,267 of record OY720427.1, read on the forward strand.
TGGTCGAGTCTCCATCTTTGGACTGTCTAAATCCATCAACGAGTTCAGGTGGATTTGTATAGCTGTCTTCTTCGCTCGTAGAAGTGCCAGAAAGAAAATAATCGGGGGATTCCATATTAAATTCGGATTTCGCTTCGTAAACCGTACAATTTCAACTGTACCTGAATTTTCAGAGATCTGTTACTATTTTTCTGTGTTATTAAATTCACTTTTTCATTTTATTTCAAGTCAGTTTTAACCTAAGTTCTTAAATAATAATCTTTAAATTTTAATTTGAATTAAAATAAAAGCCCTTTAACGACAATATGAACGTAAACTAACACTAAGCATTTCACAAGTTATAACTTTAAAATTTAACGCCAAATAAACATGGCGACTAAATGGTGACGCCGACCATCTCCTACCAATAAGTAGAAATATATCAGAATTTTTAGCTAAAATATTATTTCATTCGCTAAGAATAGTTCGTAAAATTATTAACTTACTTCAATTATTTTCGTGTAGAAAATAAAACACAGATTAATTCAGCTTTCCACTTATAACTTCCTCTTTTTTGATTCTGGTTTTTCAGCGTGGCTAAAAACGTAACGCATCTAAAAATAAGTTGATCTATAGACCATTTACATTTTTGGCGGCGCTGTAATCGGAGTTCGGTATAAAACATAACCTAACATTTAGTTTCGTATAATATACTTCATTTGTTTAAACACGTAGAGCGACTGCATCACGTGACTAAACTACAGCTGACTGGCCGCTTGTATGACAAAGAATTTTCCATATCTTCTTATTCGCCGCTTCCTCTTTCCACCTCGTTATTCCCAACTTCCTTATATCCTTCTCGGCCTCTTCTTTCCATCTTCCTCTGGGTCTTCCCCTTCTTCTTTTTCTTCTAGTTCTTGGCATTCTTTCCACATGTCCCAACCACTTTAGTCTTTGAGCTTTTATTATTGCTGTTATATTTGGCTCTTGATATAACTCTTTCAGTTCTTCATTTTTCCTTTGGAATCAGGCTTCGTTTATTTTCTTCGTCCCAAATATTTTCCGTAGTACTTTCCTTTTCCATATTTCCAGCATATTCGTGTTTGTTGTGTTCAAGGTCCATGTTTCGCTGGCATAGGTCACCGTAGGTCGTATAACAGTCTTTTTTGCTTTTCTGGAGATATATTTACTCTTTAATAGCCCGTTTAGAGCATAAATACATCTATTACCGACCATTAATCTTCTCTGAATTTCTTTTTGGATTTCAGGTTTTCTTGTGAATACCTTTCCTAAATATACAGGGTGTTGGGAAAAGGTCGCACCCGCACCATACTACCATATTTGTCGCTCAAAATTAATCAGAAAACTGCCTTCAAAATCTTTCTACCTTATCTATTTAGGATACTACAAGAATTCCCAATCTAAAACTTAAGACGACATTACAGCATCTTTACTTATAAATATACTCGATTTTATTAAAAGTAACTCATTATACCACTAAATCATTAATCTTGAACGACAATAATAAAGAAAATTTGTAAAATTCCAAATTTATTTTGTCTTAAGAATTACCAAGAAGGACATTAGTTCATTTTGACAACACTGCCTTATTGAAAAAAAATTTTGATAAAAGAAAGTTGGCGTATGAATGTCAAGTTTTCCTTAGTGCCCTTAGTTCGTTTCTGTGACGCCAGTTTGACATAAGAACATTTACACAATTTTTGTAGTGCCTACAATCAATGGGAATACCAGTTTAACGAGTATTGCGACATGTTATTGTGCTTAGGCCAGGCAAACGGCAATGCAACTGAAGCAGCTCGGATTGACGCACAGCGATTTCCCGGGAGACGCCATCCTGATAAAAATGTAATCCGTCGTGTGGAACAACGGCTCAGGGAAAGAGGAAAGTTAATGCCACCCACAGAAGATTACACCAGAATTAGAAGAAGCAGTTTTAGCTGCCGTAGAAGAAGCACCTGGCTGGAGTGTAAGAGGAATGGCAAGGGAGTTTGGTGTGGATTGTCATACAGTACATGCCATTTTGCGAGTTGAAAATTACCATCCTTACCGTTACTCTCGAGTTCAAGCTCTTGTGCCGGATGATGAAGCTCGAAGGTTGGAGCTTTGCCAGTGGCTACTGAAGAGGCACGATGACGATCCGAATTTTCTATCGCAAATTTTATGGACGGATGAGTCAGTGTTTACCCAGGATGGTGTCTTCAAACGCCACAATAATCATATCTGGTCAGTAGAGAATCCACATGCTATAAGGGCTAGCAGACACCAACATAGATACCAAATACATCTGTGGGCTGGCATCTTAAATGACAATTTAATAGGGCCGTATGTTTTCCCCACAAGATAAATGCGAACAACTTCTTACAGTTTTTGGAGAACGATTTCCCGGGATTGTCAGGAGACGTTCCGTTAAATTTACGTGCGAACATGTGGTACCAAATGGATGGAGCTCCTTCTCACTATGGTAGAGCTGTAAGGATTTGGTGCAATGAAAACTTTCCTGGGCGCTGGATCGCTCGAGGGGGAGCAGTTAGTTGGCCTCCACGGAGCCCTGATATTACGCCCTTGGATTTCTTTTTGTAAGGATTTCTAAAGGACAGGGTGTATGCTGAACCTATAAATGACATACACCACTTGCAGCAACGAATAAATGCCGCCGTTGCTGAAATAACTCCCGAGATGCTGCGAAATTTGCAGCCCAATTCAATACGGAGGGCACAGCTATGTATCCAGGTCAACGGAAGACATTTTCAACATATTTTGTAAGTTTTTATAAGTGTTTTTGTTAATTTAGTTTTGTTTAATTTAGTTCAATAAATTTGCAACAACTGCTTTTATTTATCTATGAAACCTACAAACTGAGCAACCATGTTATTTGAAACGAAAATCATGGCTAATATTATTTTTTTACGTGCTTTGAAACTAGCATACACTGTTGCCAAATTTATTTGTGTAAAAATGGCTGTATTTGTAAAATTAACGGCTAGTGAGGATTTTAAACATCAGATTCATCTTATTTAAGTTGTACTGGACGCTATAGTGCTACTGGGGTGCGACCTTTTCCCAACACCCTGTATACATTCTTCTACCTCTTCGAATTCGTATACTTTCCCTCTATCTGTTGTTACTCTCATGTATTGCTCTCTTTTGAATTCTTTATTAGTCCACTCCATGTACTTAGATTTTGTCTCGTTTATATACAGGCCCAGCTTCGGTGCTAACGTTTTAACTACTTCTTTCATCTCTTGTTTACTTCTTGTTAATATTACTAAGTCGTCTGCGAAGGCCAGGCATTGGTGTCTTTTTTGATAGATAAGTCCTGCTCTATTTACGTTTGCGTCACGTATAGCCTTCTCCAATATAAAACTAAATAATATTGATGACAATGGGTCACCTTGTCTGACCCCCTCGTTGACTTCGAATTTTTCTGATGTTCTACTATTTATCTTCACCATGTTCTCTGTCATTTGTAACGTTACCATTATCATATTCCTTATCTTTTTGTTAACTCTCATTTCTTTCAACGCCATGTAGACCTCTATTCTCTTCACTCTGTCGTAGGCCTGTTTGAAATCGATGAATAAGGCCATTAGCGGTTTTTTATATTCGAAGCTTTCTGCTTGTATTTCCCTTAGTACGAAGGTCTGATCTGTTGTGCTTCTACCTTACCGGAACCCGCACTGGTATTCACCAATAGTACCACCCATTTTATCTCTTAGTTTGTCTTTGATGTATATTGCGAGGATTTTATATGCTATGTTAGGCAGTGGTATACCCCTGTAGTTCTGACATTCACTTTTGTCGCCTTTTTTATATAGAGGGCATATTATTGCCTCTGTCCACTCCTTTGGTATCTGTTCTTGTTCCCATATTTTCTCTATGAGCTTGTGTGTGCAACTTTGCTCCCCCGTACCTACTTAAACATTTCAGCAGTTATACTATCACTGCCTGTGGGCTTTTATTGTTCTTCGTCTTTTTTATTATGTCCTTAATCTCATTCTCTGTCGGTGGCTGTTCTCTATCATCCTGTTCACCCACCTCCATATTTATTATGTCGTCTTCTTCAATGCTTTCTGTCTCGTTCGATCCATTTAGTAATTCGTCAAAATACTTCTTCCATCTATTTAATATTTCCTCTTCTCCAGTCACAACATTACCATCTTTGTCCTTGTAATACGCTGTTTTAGGTTGATATCATTTTTTCTCATTTTTTATTCGTTGATATAGATTTCTAATTTCTTTATTTTTAAAACTCTCTTCTATTTCTTTTAGTGTATTTTTATGGTACTGTCTTTTCTTGTTTCTTAGTAATTTTTTCGTTTTATTTCTTTGGTTAACATACCTATCCCTTGATTCCCTCGTTTCCTCAGATATCATATTTAGTTTAAGTTTATTCCTATTTTCCATCTAATTCTTCTTTTAGATGTTCTTCATACTGTATCTGTTCTTCCTTACATTAGTAATGCATTTTTCCTCATGACTTTCAATAAGAACATGATTAATTTGATTGATCGTCTGCCCGTTCGGTGATCTCCATGTTCCTTTGTGGATTTCCTTTCTTTGAAAGTATGTACTCTTGATTATCATATTTCTTTCTCTTGCGAAGTCTATCAGGAAATTATTCGTATGCTTTATCTAACTCATCGTAAAAAACTTCTTTTGTCTCAATATCTTTTTCTTCAGACGGTGCGTGAATATTTACAAATGTAATGTTTTGGTATTTTCCACGTAGCCTCAGAATACACAACCTATCTGAAATTGGCTTGAAATTTACTGTTGTTGTTTTCAACTTATTACTTATTACAAAACCCGTCCCTAGTATTCTATTTTTACCTCCACTATTAAGAAATAGATAGTTCTCAATTCCAACTGCATCTTGTCCTAGTTGTTTGGTTTCCTGTACCGCTATAAGATCGTATTTATATTTCTTAGCTTCGCTTATTAACTGCTTTAGCTTTCCTTCTTCATATGAACCTCTTATGTTCCACGTTCCTACTTTGAATTGTTCTTTCACTTTGTCCTCTTTCTTTTCTTTTTTCTTGCTTCTTTTGTCGTTTTGTCTAGTGATATGCTTTTCTGGTATTTTCCTGTTGGTTATTCTATTCATATCCTGTTTCTTCGCCTAGTCTGTTTTTCCGTTTGTATGCTGTAGTTTTAGTTTTTTGGTGCTCCTACTTCTAGTTTTTCTCTGTTTCGGTTCCATTTCCATTCCGTTCCATCTATTGTTATTTTATTATATCCAATCTTTACTGTTTTTCCTTTTCCAATTTCTTCCCGCGCTCTTAATCTTATTTGTTTTTCTTTTTCTCTTTCTTGTTTTGTTAGATCGTCGTTGATATACACTCTTTCTGATTTCAGTTCCTTTAGTTTTGACTTGTTTTTCATGACCTTTAGCTTATCGCTCTCGCTTTCCATTTCTATTAGACATGTTTTTCTACCCATTTTGATTGCTGATCTCACTGTGACATCTATCTCTAAATGTTGCTTCATGAAGTAGGTTGTAGCTTTTTTAACACGGTTGCATTGCTCGTGTTTATTTTTAGTCCGCTCATTACAATTTTATTTTTCTTTCCTTCTTTTTCTATCAGTACCAAACTATTTCTTATTTCGCTTAATTCTTCTTTAATTTTTTAATTTTCTTTCCTAGTTTCTTCATTCTCCTTTTTTAGGCTTTTATTTTCCAGCTTCAACTTCGATATCCCTTCTGTAAACACTTTCTGTTCCTTTCCAATTTGAAATATTTTGTTTTTTATATCCCCTTATTCATTTTTCATCTCCTCCATCAGTTTTATTATTCGATCGATTATGGATATATTTCTTTTAAAATCGATATATTTCTGAGTTAACTGAAAAAGTAGAAACTTTGCATTAAAATTGATAAATGGCATCTTATTGTTAATAACAATATCGCACCCCACTGAAAATGAACGATAACTTTGAAAGTTAACAAAATCAAATAATTAATTTAATATTTTGTTAAAAATCTCGCGTTATCTTTAACAGCTTTTAATTATCTTGACATATGGAAATTTTACAAGTTTCTTCATATAACTTGGCAAAATTTTTAGTTCCTCGTTTTCCAAAGATTTTCTCTAACTGCTTTCTATGGGAAATATCGTGTTCCCTAATCCTGTTTCTCATTGATGACAAAATTTTCAATTACGTTCATATCAATTAACGGCGCGAGAAATTTTAAGTAACTGGCAATTTCGAAACTATGTAGGCTAATCTGGTTAAAAACATCTTAAATTGGTTTAATTTTGCAATACTTCCTTTCTAGTACCTATTACCTAAGCCGTATACAGGCACACAAACATCAATAACAATTAAAATTTGATAAAATTAGTATACCGCTGCATATAACTCTACCCGTTGGTTGTCATACAAGCGATCAGCTGATGGCCTGGTAACGTCACATGCACCCGCTCTCAAAGTTTCAACCCGATGCAACCCCAAAAAACACCCCTTTACTCTTGAACGCTTTCGGAAAAAGCTTGCAGCCTTTTCCTAATGCGACCAGGTTGATAAGTTCAGGTCAATAGAAAAGTTTAAATTATAAAACTGCTGTTCCAAGTCAGAATTTTCCCTTTAGAAAATTCGACGAAGAAAAATATAAAAATAACGTAAGAGAAAAAGAATCTACAGAAAGGCATTGAATAATGTTTCTGAAGACGTAGCAACCACGACTTTAAAAATTAGTGTCCCAGAAAACGAAGTTAAAGAAGAGCCAGTGGAAAAATATAGTACCAGGAATGTAGAAATTCAAACCACTGTAAGTTATAGGAGATCTCAGCTTATTGCTTACAATTTCTTAAACTGTGAACAATTAAAACATATAATAGGATTCTCTAAACAATTTTTTAACTTTTTGTGAACAATTTGGAAACAGTTACACAAATAGACACCATGCTTTACTTTGCAAGACAAACTACTTCTAACTCTAAGAAAATACAAGCTTAATTTGTATTATCAAACACTATCATGTATGTTTGATATACATAGATCAGCGTGTAGCAAAGAAAATATTCCAAAATTGCACTAAACACTATACATACATGCTTTCGTATAATTAACTTTTGGAAGACTCTAAAATTACTAACCCCCTAGAATACCAATACTGCTATTATGGATTGTACCGAGTTTCGAATAGAAAAAACCTCAGATCCAATTCACCAGCAAGCAACATATTGGCAATTTTATAGTTCTAATACATGTAAAGCAGTGGCGTATAGCTTTAAGGAACTGCGACGGAGGATTGAATTATGCAGCGATGAAGGTGGAGGGTTAATAGAATAACTTAATACTTGTTTTTTGTTTTAATAATTTCATTAAAAATTTCTTATATTTTTTTGTATTTGTGATGATTCACCCATCTCAAGGTATGATGGTAGTTTCAATTGCAGATTTGTTTCTTTAAAGTCAAGCTGACACAAAGTTGACACAAAACGAAGTTGAAAATGAAGTTGACACAAAAGGAAACTGACCAATACTGGATTTTATCAAAGTTGGCCGATCATTCTGAAAATTTGCATAACTCCATAACTTTTTATTCTGAACAACTTTTCTTCGTAAAATATTGGCGTACTGTGAATGGAAACAGTACTTTACCTGAAACGAAATTGACAAATAATGAATTTTATCAAAGTAGGCCGATCGTTCTAAAAATTTTTACACCGCCATAACTTTTCAGTCTGAACAACTTTTCTTAGTAACACTTTGGCTTACTGTGAACGGAAAAGGTACTTTACCTGAAACGAAAAGGGTTATTGCTCAACTGTAAAGGCCTACTTGATTTAAAAAAATCGAAAGTAAACTAAAAATAAGTTTCAGACCAAGCAGGGCGGAATCCCAAAATATGAAATTCATTTTCGAAAATTTTTGGTCAATCATACCTATTGTAAACTCAATCCGGGGACATACTGTATAGCCATATCTGTAATTTTTGTTTATTCTGCAAAAATCTAAATAATAAATCAATCGGAGCAATTACTGAATGTGACCCCTTTGACGAGATTATCTTCTAATTATCAGGTATCTAGAAAGTTCATACAAGTTAAAAGGATATTTTCACCAACATTATATGCAGCTTTCCTTGAAGATTTGTGGTTTTTGAAATTAGTGCAAGCACACTTATTAAATCTTATCACAGAGCAGATTAATCTGCTCTGTGATCTTATTAAGGCGGGAGGCGGGCAAGTTAAATTTCCAAATGTGGTTGATAAAAAAAGTTGTGTAGAACAATGGAGTTGATTCTTTCTCTAAATAAATATTAGCAAATTCCAACACACGGCAATTGTGTCTTAAACTAGACTGAAGTTCGTATCTACAAGCTTTGAAACTGGACAAAAATTACATAATTATAAAAATTTTCTTCAAAATAGCTTTAGTAGTGTGTTACCTTTTTTGATAATACATACATAAATGCTACTATGTATTTCTAAATTTGTATTTTGTGTATTAAATTGTGGTTAATGCTACAGGTTTTTTTTTTTTTGTAGAAATGGGAAATAAATATAAAAAGACAATACTTACTACGTTTTTGTAACAATAATGATTGCTGTGGTTGGTTGCGCAAAAGCAATTCTACAACCGGGATGTTTCAGCCAGTTCAATTAATTCAGAACCCACTAGCAATTGAAAGCCAACTTTTAACCAAACTGTACTGTTGAAGCATCAAATTAAACATTTTCAAATGTAAATTTATGTGTTTCATCATCCAGAATATTTGATAAAAGACATCAAACAATCTGATTAGGTGGTTAGGTAATTGCCTGTTAGCTATATAGGGGAAACCCGGACAAAGTGAATACCTTAAGCTTTACATAGTAATTACAGAGAAGGTAGTAGACAGAAAAATAAAACAAATATCTTAAATTAGTCTTCATCTATTAAACCTTAAAAGGTAATCAACATTTGACCTTAACTTAAAACTATTTAGCCTTTATAAGTCAAAAACCAAAAACTGGAGAAGTATCCACTTTGCCCAACAACCCGAGTAAAGTGGATACAGTATTCGGGCAAAGCGAATATCAATCAATACATGACTATAAACGTAACAAAATCAAATAATAATCCCTGAAAGTCTTAAGTGAACATTATGTTTTTTCTTAATAATTTAATCAGTACAGTTATCACAAATATAAGCATCAATGCCTTCATAGGCCGTGCATTTTTCGTGACTCCATTGATGACATGCATTAAATTGAATCGTAATCAATTAGATGCCCATCTACTTCAGTACCTATATCTTTCTCCACAAAAAAAGCATGAAACATCGTTTTCTTTTTCTGTTTTTTTCTTCTTTTTAATTGCTTTGGCTATTATAGGTTTAACTGCTGATGGCTATGCTTTTGCATTAATATAAAAATTGGGTTTAGATATAGAAGGACGCTTTATGGACCGGTACAGGAAGCACGGGAATGTAGAACCAGAAGAAGCCAATAACTGCGTGATCTATACCAAATTCCAGATTTAGTGACAAACATTAAACGAGCCAGGTTGAGATGGATAGGACATTTGGAACGAATGCCTAATACTAGAACAATGAAGAAAATCTACAGGTAAACCTGAAGGAAGGCGGGAAGGCCAAGGAAGAGGTGGTTGGACGATGTAGAAGAAGACATCAGAAAGCTAGGGATAAGAAGGTGGAGAATTAAAGCAAGCGATAGATCAGAATGGCGAGCTGTCGTAGAAGAGGCCAAGGCCCTACACGGTATAGAAAGAAGCTAGTGCAAGATCAAAACAAACTCAACTAATTCTACTACTGAAAATGGCCGTAACACTCCAACAGGCTTTCAAAAAGTATAATAGTTGGGTGTCCTTACTCGGCGAGCATTTCTGAACTAACATGATAGATGCCTTTAACACAGCAGTTTTTTATTTTTGCTTATTTCCCAGCCACCCAGCAATACAATGTTATTACTATAAGCTGATGTGTTGCTTGAATGCACTCGTTATGATGAATTGATAATTGATATTCATTTTAACTTAGAACAAAAGAGGTTCCCAACAACTGAATGAAGGGGGCCGATTTTGTATAAAATAAAACAGCAAATACATAATTATTGTGTATTGTATAAACAGGTATAACAGGTACTTTAGTCAAAGATACTCCAAATAGGTTTTAAATTTAAACCATTTGTTTAACGAACGATTTATAAATTACTGATACTTCAGTTAGCTAAAAGATATTCCAATTCGGTTCTTAGTTTAAACCATTCACTTAACAAATGATTTATGGTATGAATCATGTGTAATACAACGGGACTGTTAGAATTAGCAGGATTCGCTCTGATTAATTCGTCGCGTTCTTGGTAATATTTTCTTAAAGTCGCATCTATGTGCTGCATGCTCTTCCTAAAAATAAAAGATACAATTTAATATCACGCAATTAAAACTTGTAAAATGTTAAAACATACCTTATTTCACTGATACGTATGCTGAAAGAAAACGTATGTTCATTAATTCATAATCTTGTCAGTTAGTCCTATGACCAAAGCGTTGACAATTTAAACTAAGTGTTTTTTTGCACAACAAAAGCAACAGTAAAGTATTAATTATGCAGTTCAGTTTGAAGTAGGTGGTTGGCACAGTTTCAGAAAATACACAATACTTACTCTTTCTGTGGATTAGATGATTGGTTATTGATGTTACAGCATGGTGAGTTACTCCTGAAAAGAAATGCAGTGTTAAATTTTCCAGCATACTGTAGAGAAATATTCAGGAATTTAATTAGAGAGTTAAAATAAACACATAAGATTTTATTTTCAGAATGTACTTATGGGACCAGTATCAGACTGAACCCAAGAGGACCTATCAAACAAATTCCTTGGGAGTTCACATATTAATGCTTAAAAAAATTAACATATATTGCCTTTGTTACATTTTTGTTATCTGTTAAAGTAAAATAGATGTATATTTTTGCAAATACGATCAGTTTACAAAATAATGGGAATATGTTAATAATAATGTTTATACATAATTCTCATACCAGACATAAAATAACAATTAATAATTACCATCCAAGACACTGATACTCAGAACAAAATAGAAACAGTTCTAGCGATACAAAAAATAAAAATAAATACAAGTATTAACTAACTATTTACTTGACTCAAACTCAATCCTAACACAACAGCTAACCACCTTACTCTAATCGAGTTTAAGACTATGATCGCACAGATGATGCAACAAAACAGCATGATATTAAATCTACCAACTAACATCGTCAATAAACGCTAGTCACGGCTAAATATACAGGGTGAGTTTTTTTTTCGATGTCCACTATAGGGATCTCGGAAACTAGGGCAGATAGAAAAACGGTTAAATGGGGAAAGATTTGCAGTTTTATGAGGCCAATTCAATGCACTTTTTGTTTTCTTCAAAAAGTCCAAGGCTAACTAGATATTTCAAAAAAACTAATTTTTTGTAATTTCTTTAAATGCGTATAACTCCGTTATTTTTATTTTAGAAAAAAAAAAGTTGAAGGGAAAAAGTTGTAGATAATTATGCAAAGCAATATTTTGACCTCTATTTCGAACGTCGCCAGCCTTCTCAGCACACACTTAAAAGACTGTATGATGCTTTGGGTGAATATGGATCTTTCTGTAAGCCAATAAATGAAACAGAGCACATTAATGAAGCTGCCGAAGTAAACACATTAGCATCTGTTATGCATAATCCATCAACTTCAATCCGAGAAATTAGTATGGAAGCGGGAATTTCACAACGTACTGTTGTACGAGTGTTAAGAAAGCATAAGTTTCACCCCTATAAGTTATCAACTTCACAAACACTACACCCTGGTGATAATGTTCGGCGTATTGAGTTTTGTACGTGGTTTAGAGACAAATTATATTTTAGAGGTTTAGGTGGAAGAACAGAGGGGTGATTTATCACCCAACTGAACCTCGCCTTTTGGTTTTTAGTTTTAGATCTATTGTTTGTTTTTCTTTTGTTTTTATAATGTTTGTAAATGTAATGTATGCAAAAACTAAGAATAAAGATCATTTATTATTATTATTTGTTTATTTTTCTCTGGTTACAAGGTGATTTAGAGAAACTTGAACGGGTTTAAAACCAAGTTCAGTCTCTAGGTTCTATTGAGAACAAATTTTATGTTATATTTAGGAATTGTCTGGTAATGTTACATGTTTTTAAGATGACTGCCTTTTGCACTTCGGTATGTATATACGTTGGTAATTCCAGAGTTTTCAGGTTTTCTATAAAGGTGTATGTGTAATGCCAGTGGAAGAGATAACAAAAGGTAGGATGGTAACACTGTTTTGATGCCAGATGGTTTTTGTTTCAGATATGATTGGTAGGTATTTTTCAATTTTCTCATTATATTTATCTTTTAGATTGTGATCAGCTGGTATAGATATTTCAATAAAATATGTTATTTTCTTTTGCTTATTTTTAAGTGTTATGTCTGGTCTATTGTATTTTACAGTTTTGTCTGTTTGTATGGTGATGTCCCAATAGAGTTTATAGTTTTGATTTTCTAATATTGTGGTTGGCGTGTATTTATAGGATGGTTGTATGTTGTCTATAAGTTTGCAGGATTTTGCTATAGCTTGATGGATGATTTTGGCGGCAGCCAGATCTGCTAGACTTTTCTATAGCTGCAGGAATCTCTGCAAATTACTTTCTTGTTGAAGAAAACAATGACCTGTCCTCAGAACACTCCCCGGTCATAATCACTCTCAGTCCGGATGTAATACACAAACCATTAAATCCCATCCTAGCCACTAAACTAAAGCGTGATTTACACTATATCCAGAGTGAATCTTATTTACACATTTTCATCTGGTTATGTGTTCTTACTGCACTGTTTCTCGTTTCGTGTCTTCCTTTGAATGAGAAGTGTTAAGAGATGTCTCGTTCGAGAAGGGATACAAGAATTATGCGAGCGGCCATTGACTTAATCTCACGTGGACTAATTCATGAACTGAATAATACAATTGAATTATCGACAACTGACATTGGCCATGCTCAAAGACGTTGGTGGGTGAAACCATGGGTTTCAAGGAGAGAAATGCTGATATGCTTCGAGGAACAATGTCATGTTTGTCTTGCCACTTGAAAGACTACTGCTGTTAAATAAAAATATAAAAAATTTACAAATAAAACAATAAAACGGTTAAAAAATGCAGTATATCTGTCAACTACACGGTTTCACAGGCGGCTGAAGAAACAGTGAATAGTGAATGCAGCTTTATTCATTTGTTTACATTTGTCACTGCATGTTCACTCTGGAAGACTCATTGGTTCGAGGAACGATGCTTTCATCAAAAGTTAGGGGGTTAACTTCTTTCATCGTTCATCTTTGATGTACACTTTTGATGAAATAAAAATGAAAGGCAATCTACACTTATCACTTTAGATAATTCTTCCAAGATGACCATCCAAAGTAACAAGTGTAAATGGGCCTTGACGGACTGGGAGAAGTTTCAAAGCTATATTCAAGAAAACATTAATCCAATGCTCCGTATAAAAGAAGCCCAAGACCTGGATGATGCAGTACAACATATCACAAAACTTATGCAAAGTGCAGCTTGGTCCTCTACCCCTAACTCTAACACGGAATAAATAATAATGTGCCACGTGCCACTTCAAATCCGAGAAAGCCACCACATCTACCAGGCTCTTATCGACCGATTGGCCTGTTACCACTACTAGGTAAATTGTTTGAAAAACTTTTACTAAGAAGACTTAAAGAACAAATCGACTTGACTACTCTAATTCCTAACCACCAATTTGGTTTTGGTGAAGGTCACTCTACGGTTCAACAAGCCCACCGAATTGTTAACCAAATAACCCAGAGCCTCGAGGGAAAAAAGTTTTGCACTGCAACGTTCTTAGATGTGAAGCAGGCCTTCGATAAGGTGTGGCACATCGACCTGCTATACAAATTGAAGCAACTACTTCCGAACATCTATTATCCTCTGATAAAGTCCTACTTAACCGACCACTATTTTACTGTGAAGCACAACAGTCATATATCAACTCTCCAATTAATAAAAGCAGGGTTACGACAGGGCAGTGTCCTGGGACCCTTCCTATATCTTCTGTATACATCTGACATTCCTGAAACAGAGAACACCTCAATTGCTACATTTACCGAAGCCTCGCAACACCTACAAGTTCATTTAAACAAACTAAGTGAGTGGACTGACGTATGGCTAATTGTAATAAACAAAAATAAATCTGTTCAAATAACATGCACGATAAGAACCACCACGTGTCCTCCGGTAACAATAAAAGGCAAACCGATCCCGGTCAATACAGAAACCAAGTACCAGGGACTTCACCTTGATAGACAATTAACCTGGCACTAACACCTCAAAAAGAAAAGAATGCAGATAGACTTAAAATATAGACAAATGTACTGGCTTCTTGGACCGAAATCAAAACTCAACATTAGACAACAAAGTGTTATTATATAAGACTATTATATCTGGACTTATGGCATCCAGTTATGGAGATGTGCCAAGAAAACAAGAATAAATATCATACGAGCCCAATCCAAAATCCTTAGATCTCTAGTTAATGCTCCCTGGTTCGTCAACAATCGAACTGTACATAATGACCTCAATGTACCATTTGTGCAAGATGAAATACATAAGTTAACCACCTTAGAAGAATACCCGGACATGAAAATAACTACACGGAGCAACTATTAGATCCGTTGCCAACAAGATGACTCAAGAAACAATGGCGCACAGACCTAAATGTATGAAGAGTTCAACTCCACCACCAGAATAAATTCCCAGGGGCATCATCGCTCGATGAGGACTCCTACATGACAACACGAACAACACATTTACTTAATACTCATATGTAGCATTTACTGAATAAACGTTTAAGGCATTGTTTTACAATGCCAACTACAAAAACTGAAAACAGTTTGCACGTGGTTTTTATACAATTAGGTAGCAAAACGAAACAAGTTCAAGTACAGGGGTGTAGTGGAGCCGGTACGCGCCGGAACGCCGTTCCGGCACTGCTTATTTTTTTATGAAAATAAATTAGAAAAAATTGTAAAATACCTGCTTAAAACAGTGCTATCTTCGTCTTATCCTTGCCCTCAAAAATATGATTGGTATTTCAAATTAATAAAAGCCACTGGCGGGCGGTGGCTTATTAATAACTACAAAATATACATTGTTTCATTGTTGACATTTTATTATTTCCCTATCACCCGCTCCATTCTATTACCCAACCCCTTCCCCCCTCCCAGCAATACCGCCCAGGTCAGAGCGTTCCGGCACTGCTTAATTTACGACTACACCACTGTTCAAGTAAGTCTTTTTTTTAATCGTTCAGTGTATCACAAAATAGGCACTATACAGATAAATATGTGCAACTAGAATAAATAAAAATAAGGAAACGAAAATTATATTTAGTTTACAATTTTATATATGTATCTTTTTTTTTTAATGTAGCAAGTCCAAAAAATTTTCAACCACATACCTACCTATATCTGTTTTATTTTATCGTGAAATTATTTGGATAATATATTATTTGAAACAACGAAACTCTTGTATAGCATCCCAAGTTAGAGATGATATCCATCGTTTTGTAATAAGTTTAAGGTTATTTTTATTAATATTTAATTTATTAGACTACAGATAGGCATTATATTTATTATATAATTTTGAAGGATAATATAGAAAACAATTTTGTCCAAAACTTTTATTCGTTTTGACTAATTCTGCCATGTTTTCCTGCCTTGCGCGGGTCTCATATTTATGCTTAATATATGAGATACAACCATCGTTTTTATATGTATCTAAGTATCTATATTGTAAAACATTTAATAAATATAAATTTGAAATTGGAAGTAAATGTATATCTTTGAAGAGTAAGGCAGTTGGATATGCAATCGGTTTCTTTAACATCACTTTAAGGATTGTTTTTTGAACAGTAGGTATAAAAGTGTTTAATATGAATATTGTAAGCAGCTCCCCAGCCAGTAATCCCATAACTTAAAAGCGATTCCACCAACCCATAGTAAAAAAACACATACATTTGTAAAAGACATAACTTAAATAAAATGTTATATTAGGAAAGTTTGATTGTGGTGGCGATTTTGAGACTGAGATACAGAAATCTCTTGGGTGACAGGAGGGCTACAATTTGGGTTTTTGGTGGGGCCTAATGGGCATTTACCCGGTTACCCGTTCGATACTGTAGGGGACGCCCTTTATATAACATACGTAACAAAGTATGAAAATGTATGGAAACTCACTTGTTTTCTGGAATTTGCAAGGGTATTTCCAGCTTTTGCGATTGTTCTCCAACGCAGACTTTTAACTTGTTATCAAAGCATTTCTCTTTGAAGTTGTCTGGAATTTGATAGCTAATCATTTCATCAGTGAGTGCTTCAGCTTTTGGTCTAAAAATGAAATAACATACTTATTTAGAATTGAACTTTTAAGAAGAATGTTATCAATGTATGTACCTATATTTTAAGCAAAATTTTTTCTCAGACTTTGTGGCATAGTGAATTTTACAATCGACTTCAAGGTTGGCTTAAAAATAAAATATAACTTACCTATTCTTTGGCATCTCTGTAAAAGACGTTTGTGGTCGACCTGATTGTTTATTGCAATCCTTCAGTGTTTGTTCTTCTTGGCATTTCTTAATAAAGTCATCGGGAATTTTATACCCTTGCTCGCTGTTAGTTTCGAGAACTTTTTCGAAAGGAGCTCTAAAGTATATTCGTATAATTAAAGAAATTTCTGTGCTACAAGAAAAATCAGTTAGCTTACTTGTCCTTTGGCACTTCTTTCATTGGCGTTTGTGGTTGTTCTGGTAAATTACTATGAACCGTTTCTCTTTGTTCATCGAGGTATTTCTTGACAAACTCATCAGGGATTCTATATCCTTGTTCATGAACAGTGTCAAGAACTTTTTCAAAAGATGAGCTGAAAAATAAATAAATACAATTACGGCAATTGTGCTACAAAGAAAAACAATTAGCTTACTTATTCTTTGGCATTTCTTTAACAGATGGTTGTTGTTCTGCTTGTTTATTACAGATATTATCCATTTTTTCGTAAAGATATTTAGTAATGAATTCGTCTGGAATGTTATAACCTTGTTCGCGAATAGTCTCGAAAACTCTTTCAGAGGTTGACCTGCAATAAAAACATAGTTGAACAAATTCCTGTTAAAAGTAAACCAATTGAGCTTACTTGGTCTTCGGAACTTCTTTAAAGGATGTTTGCGGTTGTTCTAGTTGTTGTTCTAGATATTCCTTTATGAATGCATCTGGAATAGTAGAAGCTTGCCTGAGAACTTTTTCTGTTTGTTGTTGTTCAGGTTGTTTATTACAGATTTTTAACGCTTGTTCTTGAAGGTATTTCTTGATGAATTCATCTGGGATTTTATATCCTTGTTCACTAATACTTTTAGAAAGCGTTTCAAAAGTTGGTCTAAAACAGAAATAAACAGAATTCAATAAGTCACTGTGTCACAAGCTTAACTGATTGGCTTACTTATTATTTGGCGTTTCATTAAAGAATGTTTGTGACCGTTCTTCTTGTTTATTACAGATGTTCTGTCTGGGCTGCTCCATATTTTTCTTAATGAACTCGTATGAAATATTAAATTCTTGTTCATGAACCTTTGTTGTTCGTTGCTGTTCTGATTGTCTATTGTAGATCTCTATTTGTTCTTCAAAATATTTCTTGTTGAACTCATCTGAAGGTTTATATTTTTGTTTGCGATTAGTTTCAGGTACTTTTGCAATAAGTTCTCTGAAACAGAAACGAGTATAATTAAAATCCTATAGGTTACTAAATAAAAGCTGAATTAATTTACATGTGCTTTGACAATTCTTCTGCGAAGAACGTCTGTAGTTGTTCTGATTGTTTATTACAGATCTTTTCTCTTTGTTCTTCAAGATATTTTTTGATGAATTCGTCGGGGATTTTAAATCCTTGTTTGAGAACGTTTTCAGAAAGTCCTTGGTATTCTAGCGGTTTATTACAAACAGCCTGCTTATTTTCTTCAAACAGTTTTCTAACTAAATCATCGGATATTTTATATTCTCCGGGTTTATTTCTAGTCATTTCAATTGATGCATCAATTTTTGATCTGAAAGGAAAATACATAGTGTACAAATAACAATAATTATAAACAGCAGTTGTTATAAACTCACTGGATCTCTGACGGCCCTTGAAAATGTATTTGTTGCGGTTCCACTGGTTGTTTATGGCAGAACAACTTCTTTTTTTCTTCGAGATATTGTTTGATGAAATGTTCAGGTATTATAATTTCTGGTTGAACATTTTTAGGCCTGAAAACAAACCATTTTTAAATATGGCCTGCCTTATGATTGGGATACATTTCTTCATGTGTGTTTCAAAGTAGATATAATATGGCCACTTACTTATTTTTCGGTAATTCTTTGAAGGTTGGTGATTGTTGTTCAGGTAACTGTTTATCACAAATTTTATCCTTTAGTTTTTCAAAGTATTTTTTAATGAAATCATCTGGGATATAACAATTCTCTGGCTGAGATATGTGGGAACTTTGAGCAACTGTTTCATAATTAGGGCTGGAAAATCATATTTATAAATATTTACATTTTTATGCATAACACAACAGTTTGGTTTGGTTATTTTTACTAGTAAAATGGGGGAGGGGTTGTTATTAAAATAAATATGGAAATGTGTGTAACACATACCTCTGTGTTACTTCCCTGGAATGTGTTTTTGGTCTTTCTAAACATTTGAAAAATGTGAGTATTTGATCTTCCAAACACTTTTTAATACCGCTTGAAACATTACATTCATCAAACAATTCATTTGAACAATGACACATGCTGAAAGTGGAACAATCGTTAGGTATACTTTTTACAAATCACGCAGATATCGGAATGCTTGCAAATTCGAAATAATATAAAAAACTTACTTCGCTTTTGGTATCTCCCAAGAAGGCCTTTGTTTTTCTACAGACTTATTGAAAAACTTAAGGAGTTCTTCTTCGATATATTTTTTAATAAACTCATCGGGACGACGTTTTTGTTCATCTGATGATTGATTCTGCTGGTTAACACTTCCAAGGTTTGAATCATAATGAAGACTTGAAAATATTTTTTATATTTAGTAGTCATAAATAATGGTAAAAACGGATATGTATTAGCTGTAAAACAGGTATAAACTTACCATTTAAGTTTGCACATTTGGCAAACATTTTTTTGCATAAGATATTGTCTTTTAGTGGATACTTCTTGTTTATCTAGGAGTTCTTTATTCAAAAATTGACATATCTGCTCCTCGATATACTTTTTTATTAAATCTTCTGTAAAATTAGCTTCTTTTGAAGATTTGTTCAAAACATTTTGGTTAGGTGCTCCACAGTTTTGGCTAAAAATAAACAATGTTATAATAAAAAGGTCTTGGTGATGTAATTTGCTTCTTAATTAGCTAAAGTTAGGTTCTGTAAACAGTGAATTTACCTTAACGGTCGTTTTTCAATATTACGCAGTCAAATACTTACCAATAAGTATTACACTCTTCGCAACGTGTTCCTTCAGATGCAAACCTTCTTTCCCTAAAATCAATAGCGATGTATTTTTAAAAAATTTGAATGTAATATTAAATTTACTCGTGTTTTGGTGGTATTTCTAAAGGTGTTTCGCGATTCTTTATATATTCTCCGGTAACAAATGTACGTATTTGTTCTTTTAGATATTCTTTAAAGATATCATCGGCAATTGTATGTTCATCTAGGGACGTATTTTCTTGAGCTGTTTGAACATTCTGAATAAATGTATCACAAGGTCGACTAAAAGCATAAAAATATCAGTGCGTTTATTAAAATATGAATCTACCTCTACTCCAAAGACATAAGATCAAACATGATGGATGTAAAAACAATTAGAGGGGCTTAATTGAACACCAAAAACAGACTGGTGGTATCAGACTGGAGATGGAAACCTTTCAGCAGAATTAAAAACAAAGTAGTATACGAAAGAATTGACATTGAAAAATGCAGACATTAGACAACAATTAAACAATATGAAGATATGAACATATAAGCACCCAAAAACTGACGAGAAAAAAAGAAGACGACCTAGAAATGCAAACATGGGATTTGATAAGGAGATGGAAAATTCTGAAGGAGATAATACTGAATACAGCACAGTATGTGGATTAAAAGAATAAGTACCTACTACCAGTAATAGGAAACAAACTAAATGGTGGAATGAGGAGGTGAAAAGATAGGTGAAAGAAAAGAAAAATGCCTGGTTTAGATACATTAACTTAAAAAATGAAGACTGTAATAGGAAAAGAGACGAAGCAAAAAAAAAAGTGTGTAGAAGAGGCCAAACGAAGAACATGGTAAGAATTCGGAAACTAACTAGAAGATAATTATAGAAATAACAGGAAATTTTGGCAGACCATGAAAGGACTAAAAGGAAAATATTGCAAACCGGTCCGTAATATTAAAGACAAAAATAATAAAATGCAAACAGGTACCTATATAGAAAACATACTAAGGACGTGGAAAAACTTTTATAAAAGGAAATTTATGGAAGAAGACCAAGAAGAAGATATAGAAAGAAACAGAAACGAAAACGAACAAGAGATAGAAATGAAGGAGAAGAAGAAACAGAAAACTCAATAACAATAACTGACGTAAAGAATGCCCTACAAAGGATAAAAATAGGAAAGGCGGCAGGAAAAGATAAAATAGCTCCAGAATTAATTTAATTTGGAGAAGAAGAATTAGGAAACTGGTTACAAACAAATATGTCAATAATCATGGAGAGAAAAGTCCATACCGGATGAATGACAGCAGAATATAATCATCCTAATTCACAAAAAAGAAAGTCCAACAGACCCAAATAATTACAGAGCAACATGCCTGTCATCAGTAGCCCTAAAAGTATATACAACGATACTGGAGGGTAAATTAAGAGATCTGATAAATAGACAGGCACAGGATCAAATATTCATACTAAGAACAATAATAGAGAAACATTTAGAAGTGAACAAAACAGTAGGTATATATATCTGGCATTCCTCGACAAAACAGCGGCTTTCGTAGCAGTCCCAAAACAAAGCGAATTGAAAACATTACAAGAATTGAACATTCCTAGAGAACTGCTCAAATAAGCCATTAAGGGTGTTTTCAAGGAATTAAAAAAGCAGAAGTGAGGCTTAATGGACAACCCTCAGACACTTTCCTGTTACAAAGAGGTATGAAACAGGGAGACAGGCTTAGTCCCTTATTATTTAACATGGCAATTAATACAATTATAAAGGAGAGCAAAACAAGCGCAAAAACTACAAAAATCGGAAATTGGAGAATGATGCCTATGAAAGTCCAATCTTTGATCTATGCAGACAATATTGTCCTAATGGCAGAGGAAATACAAAAACTACAAGAATCGATAAATATATGGAATAATCTTATTAAGAAACAATATGATAATAAATGAAGTTAAAAGCAAAATAATGAATATTAGCAAAAAAAAATTAAGGAGAAGATCAAGAAGAGGGTACACTGTAATGGAAAAATAATACACATGATAAACAAATATGATTACCTGGGTACAATAAGCCAAGATGGAAAAATAGATAACGAAATACTAGCTAAATGAAACAGCCACCGAGAAAAGGGAAGTGGAGAAGAAGACCAAACTAAATATACAGGTTGTTAAAAAACAAATGACCGATATTTGACATACAGTACAGACTAAAATAAGCCTAAAAGTCTTAATAAACAGGTGTCCTAAAATTAATCGTTTCAGAGATATGGTTGATTTCAATTTTTATATTCTATTTTTTTTAAATGTCAGTTTTTAGTAACAAAACACTTAAATTAATTGTGAAAAGTTTTAGTTGTAGGTTGTAGCTAAAGTAAATATTCGAAATGCCCCCTATCGTTTTCAACACATGCGTTACACCTCCAAATAAATGGACCGTGAACTCCTGCAAGAATTACCGGTATTTGTCGAATAGTTTGGCAACCTTGCTCGATTCGTTGACGTAATTCAGATCATCAACAGGTGTGGCATATAGACTATAAGCTCTTCAAGTAACCCCACAGAAAGTAGTCTAAGGCCTAAGGGAATCAAGTCAGGTGATCTCGGAGACCATCCAACTGGACCCCCACTACCAACTACCATTTGGTTGAGTCCTGTGTAATTAAGTTAAAAAACGAAGTGAAAAGTTCAATTAATTTAAGAACGTGTGTGCTAAAACACAAAGGGAATGCTACTGCTACAGTGTAGATAAATACAAAGTGCAGGAATCAAATTAACATAGAAATAATTAATAAAATATCGTAATCGTAAATAACAAGCGCCATCGAAAGTGAGAGCACCACGCCCAGAACGTCACGCGGACGCGCAGCTTTTGGCGACTGGTGCATCTATTATATAATAAATTAAACGAGCCTTGAAAGTGGATGGAGTAATACATGATACAATAAATTCAAATATACCGGGTGTCAACGAAACCTGGGGCACCCCCATAAATTTTTTATTTTTTAAGATATCAAAATGAAATTTGGTACATGTAATATGCTCTTTAAATGGCATTTATTGACATAGGAAACAAGTTTCTATCACTTCCGGTTTCGCCGGAATTGAGATCAACTTTGTTATTTTAAATGGAACACCCTGTATATTTATACATTTTTGGAACCTCCAATCAATTTTACGTATGGTAGTATCAAGTTCGAAACATTTTGATGCCAATGAGTTTTTGCAGAAATTAATCTAGATTGCTATGACTTACGCAAAATAAAAGTCAAGGAGCCCCAACACTCGAGACAAATTGTTTTAGAACTTTAACTATTTTAGTTGCTATATTAGAATGGCCTAAAGTTGGCAAAAATGCTTTTTCGAGAATAACTCTATTTCCTCAAATGGTACTAGGGTGGGACACTAGTATATTAAAAACGAGCGTTTTTCAAAGATTTTATTGATACCCATAACGGGGGATTAATATGAAAATTTAATTCGGAATAACACTCACAAAAACATATTTTAGACATTTAAATCTAGACACTGGGTTTCAAAACAAGTGAAACAAATGAAATGCACAAAAAAAAGTGATGGACTTGCTACAGTTGAAGTGCTAAAATAATTTCTTTTGAGTGCCGTAGCACTCGACTTCCATTTTACACAGGTCATGGCATCCTAGATTAACAAATAAACTCTTCTGCAAGTATTTACTTTGTCATCAAGATGTTTCAAACTTGATATAGCATACGTAGTATGAAATGGAAATTCCAAAAATGTATAAATATACAGGGTGTTTCATTTAAAATAACAAAGTTGATGTCAATTCCGGCAAAACCGGAATTGACAGAAACTTGTTTCGTATGTCAACAAATGCCATTTAAAGAGTATATTACATATACCAAATTTCATTTTGATATCTCAAAAAATAAAGAACTTAGGGGGGTGCCCCAGGTTTCGTTGACACCCGGTATACTATATGTCCTACAAATATCATACATTTGTTTTTTAACACCCTGTATATAAGCAAGTTTTTATACTTACTTTAATATATGCAGCAGAAAGTTGGATACTCCGTGAAAGAAGCAAAAATAAGATTCAAGCATCAGAAATGAAATATCTTAGAAAAGTGGCGGAGAAAACTAGACTGGATCGGATTAGAAACAAAAGAGTAAGAGACACTAGAGATGACACCATTAGACAAGTTAATAGAACAAAAACAGCTGCAATGGTTTGGACATGTCTATAGGATGGATGAAAGAAGACTAGCAAAATAAGTGATGGAGGCAAGACCAAGAAGGTAAGGCTAAGAATAAAGAAAGACAGAAATAATCTACTTGTCAAAGTATTGTTAGTCAAATATTAAATTTGATGAGAAATTAAAACTTGCCCATTCACTGGCTCCTCAATAGGGATTTGTTGGTCTGCCAGGTACTGGTTGCCATACAAAACATGAGGATTTTCGTTAATGTATTTCTTTATCATCTCGTATTGATCATCATATTTAGATATTTCAAGTTGATCCTGAGATTCTTCAATTTTTGGTCTAAATTATAATGTATATTACTTAGTGAAAAAATCTACAAATACTTCTAAAATCGCTCACCCAGATGAATTCTGTTTTAATTTTTCAAGTTCTTTAAGCTGATTGAAATATTTTATTTCTACCTCTTCCTTCTCAAGTTTAGCACGCATTAAAAGCATTGATAAGTTATACTGGAATTTAGAAAACAGTGAAAAAAGAAAAATCGGTTAAAAATGACTCTTACCTCTGCAGTGGGAGATTGCTCGGCTGTTTGCTTTTTAACTTGATTTTTAAGCTGTTCGAGTTCGCTTTTTAGATCCATAATTTCTGTTGGACGGTTTTCAATGGTTTGGGTTTGTTCAAGCTGAATGACATTAGTTTTGGGATGAATATCGCTAATTTTGCTATCTTTACATTCAGTCTAAAAATGTAAAATGTATAAATGACAAAAACAAAAATAGTTTATTACCTTCTGTTGGGTGTGATCATCGTAGTTGTCTTCTACACATCTTTCATTTGGACCCGTGTTGTTAAAACACTAAAATATTTTTTAAAGTAAATTATTTTTTATATTAACTAAAATATCTTACTTGAATTTTCCGTGATTGATTATTTTTATTGTAAAAGCCTTCTTGAAAGTCGTCAAGTTCTGGGAAGGATTGATACTCTTTCATCTTCCCTTTGATCTTTTCTTGGATTTTTATACTCATATCCGTAGACATTTTTTCTTTTAACTGTTTATCATGACTATCCTGTTTGCTAAATGTATTTTTAATAGTATCATTCCTTGTAATGTTTACAGGATCATAGGTATTGTCATAAAAATCACATTCCATAGGTTCGTGTGATCGAGTAGAATCTTTCTTTTCAGGTACATCAGAACTACTATCTGTCATATCTGTAAAAGTAGTGCGAGCTGATATACCCCCTTGATCGTCTAAATTTTGTTTATCATTACATGGCCCGTTGTTTGAAGAACAATTTATGCTGTGTTTTTCTATTATTTTGTGGTAACCTTCGTTAATCTTACATTGGGTTTCTTGAAGAACCTCGTTAAGTTGCGATAATTTTTTCAAATCGTTCATAATACGACATTGGTGTGCCTTATTATGAGACCCTTTGTTAATATTAGGAGTTGCGAATTTGAAGAAACATTCTGTGTTATGAGCACTTTGGTTTTTGGCTAAAATACCAAGATCTGCAAAAGCAATTACCACAAATAATTTTCCAATAGGTTGTCTATCTTTTGCAACTAATGATATATGACCATGGAAGTGTTCTTTCTAAAATTCAAGCAAATTTTGAAAACCACATTAGACGTTATACTTTAACAATTTAAATACCTCTTGTTTTGGCTTTAAACGAGCTACATTTAGAGCACCTTTGGTAATTACTTTATTATTCTTCATTTTGCAAATTAAAACACGTGGAGGATAAAGGTTAATTGTCTTAAGTAGATTAGCCGATGGACATACATAATAAAAACGACATGTTGCACTTAGCAATAGTTTGTCAAGTGTATGCATTGGCGAACCTTTTAAAGTATCCAGTATGTTTCTATCAGAAGGATTATACAACCTGAAGAAGCAATTTTTAGCTGAAAACGTTTGAAAAACTATTTGTAAAACAGAATAGACATACCTAACAAATGTCTTTGTATCTGTAAATGTTGAATACCATTTGGTCGATTTAACTCGCATAGTTACCACAAACTGATGAAATTCTACATCATTATCATCGCCTTCTTCCATTTCATCATGACCTCCTTCTTCTTTTATGGCACTTAAACCTAGAACACATCTTTTGCCTGGATAATTTGGATACTCCATTGTAGCAAATACTTTTTCTGATTCAACGGAATTATAAATGGCACTTGTTAAATCTTCCATGGTCTCCTCTCCACTTTTAACATCTTCATTGTTTTCTGAATGAGGCTTGTCCATTGGTAACTGACCTAAAATAATATATAATCAAATCAAAGCAGTTAGTTATTCCGTTATATAAGTATTCTGTTATTACCTTCACAGGGTGGAATAATTTCTTCGATGCTAGGTAGTGTCATATCAGATGTTCCACCTAATGCAGAGAGATTTGAATCACACCCTATCGATGTTCTACCAGAAGTAAGTGATAATTCATCTGATTTACAACTGGATGTTGGGGATTTTAAGTATCCATCGAGAGCGTCAACATTCTCAAATTCATCATCTTGATCCACAGTAAATGCTTTATTAGATGCCGTTTTGTTAATGCGGTTTGTTGATCTATTTATATCCGTTGGTGCCCTTTTCACAGGTTTAAATGATGTATCGATATACATTTCACTTGGTGCTGGACTATTATTTACGTTTGGTTTAACATAATTTTCTTTTAAATTAGGTGCGACAGCAGTAAACACTTCACTGGGCGTCATTTTGTTATGGTTTGGTGTAATGAGCATTCCAGCTGGTGATTTTAGCGACTTTTGGGTAGTTTTAACCGACATTTCAGCACAAGCTTCATTTTTATTGCTTGGTTTTTCTTTAACGTTGTTTGTGACGTGCATTGTGTTAGTTACCAGTTTATTTTTATTAACTGATGCAGCAGAACTTTGTTCTGAAGACATAGACAGTTTACGTGATGAAGCTGCTTGTTCAACCGAACGTTTTGCACATTCATTACTATGAAAAGTGTTTTTCCTAATTCCTGCTCCTCTTTTAAGCATGTGAATTGGTTTTCCATATAATATACTATCTGGTTCAGATGAAGTAGTTATTTTGACAGCAACGTCAGGAGTTTCTGTCGCCATATCCACAGATCCAGTTTTTTGAGTGTCCTGTCTTTCATGCACTTCACTCTCATTAACCTCAATAAAAGGCATTTGTTCTGATCCACCTGTTAATGGGTTTTCTTCTGATCTGTCTATAGAAATCATTTTCTCTGATCTTCCTCTTAATCCCATCTCTGATATACTAGTTAGTGGCATGTCTTCTGATATACCTGATAAAGGTATTTCTGCAATATCATAGCAAGTTTCATTTGAATGTTCGGAACAGATATCAGTTTCTTCATTATCATTTTCATTTGGACTAATTGTGGTAGCAGTAGCTGTATTGTCTAACATCTCTTCTTTATCATCTGATATTTGACTTTCTACTACAGCTGATGTGTGTGAAGTTAATGGTAGTTGCACCGTATTACAAAGTTCTGGTTCAATAACCATAATATGTGGTAATAATGGCTCTGAAATAGCAACAGGTGTATCTTTTATTGATATAGCAGGTCGCACTGATGAAAGTAAATTTGTAAATGAACCAGCCACAATGTTATTCAGTTTTAAGGTAGCAGCAGTCATTTTAGTGTGTTTTTCTTTAATTGACTGATTAATCGATGTGGTTAGATTAGTCGTTAAAGCAATGGGATCTTCTGTAGATCTTTCTGTACCTTTTTGCCCTTTGGGGTTTTTTTTCTTAATCCGGCAACAATCTGTTGGATTAAAAGTTGAACCAGCAGGAATTTCATTAGAAGGAATTTCATCTGATTTAAGCGACTTTATTTCTTCGTCTTTGCTGGTTGCAGACTTTTCCTCTGATTTCCCTTTTAATTCTGCAATTCGTGCCTTGAGCACAGATTGAAACACCTTAGTGAAGTAATCCATTGAATCATTTGTTTCTTGTGGTGCAGGCAACAATTCGGAATTCTGTGATCGTAAGAGAGGTATTGTAGAAGGAATTTCATCTGATTTAAGCAACTTTATTTCTTCATCTTTATTTGTTGCAGACTTTTCCTCTGATTTCCTTTTTAATTCTGCAATTCGTGCCCTGATCGCAGCTTCAAACGTCAGAGCAAAGTCATCCATTGAACCATTTGTTTCTTGTGGTGCAGGCAACAATTCCGAATTCTGTGAACGTAAGAGAGGTATTAAAAGGAATTACATCTGATTTAAGCGACTTTATTTCGTCATCAGGTGTTGGCAGTGGCGACTGGCGACAATAGAAACAGGTGGGGCCAGGGGACAAAAACAACTTAATTTTTTTATTCTTCTAGACTTAATAACGAGAAACGTTATTCCGATAAACTATCGATTTTGTTCATAGTTAAAATGTATCGTTTATGGACGTAATAAAAATTTAAACTTTAAAATAAATTATAACAAAAAACGACAACAATAATTAAACACACTAAAAACAATAAAACAGATCAACGAGGGAAAAATAATAAGGCAATGAAAAAATCGCGCGCTATTTTACATACAAACGATGGGCCAGACTAAACAGACCCCAAGGTAAGCTTTGCGCGCGGTAAGCAAACACGATTGGTAGTGCACGTACCTCATGAGTACATGCCCCGTGCTCTACACTTACAAAATACACGACTGGCTTCAAAGACCGTACTAAGTCGCATTATACAATATTGCCACAAAATACTACAGTATTTTTTTTATTAAATAATGAAAGGTGTTGGAAATAGATCAAAAATAATAATTACAAGAAACATATTTTTTAAAACTACAATTATTGGGTTAGTTATACAAATACAGGTGGGGCCCGGCCCTTACGGCCCCTATACACGAGCCACCACTGGGTGTTGGTTTCTTTTGCTTATCAGATGCCTACAATATAGGTACATACATCACAGAACATAGATACAAAAAGTTACTAATGGAATTCAAATCACTAAAAATATAGAATTAATAAAAGCTTATACTTGTAGTAATTGATTTCAGATTAAAAGAGTAGTAAAACTTTAAACAAACTTACTTGCGGCTTTTCTTCTAAATAGGGCTCCAAAACGTCACTATTGTCATCAGTATCAATATCTGAGTTTTTATCATCTGCGGAATCTACATCAGTCATAAGATCAGAACTGTCACTTATGTAATCTGCTTCTGATTCTGGACAATATTTTAGCCAGTATAACTCAGCCTTTCGGCATACTTCCTACAATAAGCATTACACTGACTAAGTTAATTTGAAAACCCTATCGTTGTTATTAATTAAAAGATTCATTTTAAACTTATATACATACATTATAGGTACATTCTGGTAGAGTCGTTTGAATTGTTAAACTAACTATAATTTCTGGACAGATTATGCCTACCTCGTCTGTAATTTTGCTTACTAATGTTAAGCGTCGTTTAAACAACTATAAATAAAAATCGGTAACTAAAAATTATCTCATCTCGTTCAAAACACTGATACCTTAGCATTTTGATGTAAGTTCTCGGACTCTAATATTGGAAGCAAAGCATATCCAATGATAAAATGTCTTCGAGCTCTTTTTGCCCATACTTCAATTCGAATGTCTTCACATTCAGATTGCAATCTAATAAATAAAAGTTATGCATTTAATTATTTTGGCAAGTCATAGAAATTTTCCACCAATGAAATTTAACTTTTATGTTAGCCGGTCCTGAAGCAGATTCTCAATCGGCTGCACTACCAAGCTCCCTATGATTATTATTAGCACTATTATTATTACCTTTCTAATTGAGAGCCAATAAATGTCCATGAGAATTGAAAGTCAAAAGGTATAGTATGTGTAAACGATGACAACAAACGTCGGTGTACAAGTACAGGTGATACTCTTAAAGCAGCATTTCGTAAAGAAGAATATCCATTGCCTATAAAGTCAAAATGGAAATATATTTTGATAATACATTTTTTGTGGAGTAACATAGAAATTGCGGTTTCAATCTTTTGCTGCGTAGGAGGCTAACCTTATCGTTAAAGAAGATAATCTACCTATATATTCTTACAGAGTAAATCATTACCTAAGGCTTAATAATAATCAGCACTGTCAGTTTAATATGCTCCTTACAGTATACAGAGTGTTTGGCTTACTATAATTCGAACCAACATTAAAAATAAAATGTAGGATGCATGTGTAAGAGATTAAAAAATACATACACACATCTACTTGCTCCTTTAGCTACAAATTATTTATTAAATACGGATATTTTCAAAGAAGTAACAGAATTCTTGGATTTTTTTTAAAACCATGTTAGGTATTTATTAATAAGTGACCCAAAGATTCTTCTAGGTTCTTATAATGCAAGCCTTATCGCAATTTTTACTTTTTGCGTACAAATATATTAGTTGTATGTACTGCTGCTTTGGTAAAAAGTACTTCCAGATCATATATGTTTAATCATAATGTTTGTTTCAAGTAGAAAACGTTTCTCGCCGAAAACGGTACGTTGGTCTCTACACCCATCAAAATCGATGGGTCGATCATTCTGAATTTTTTGATTTTTTTGATTAATTAATTGCTTTAGTGTTGCAAATAGTGATTTTATTAACGTTTTCTTTTATTATAAAACTAATGGGGACTAAATCTACTATAAATTTGATAAAACTATGAACATGCCATAAAGTATAACAATATTCATATAACAGCAAACATTTATTTAACAAATATACCTAATGTTTTAAGAGGTTCCTTACCTTTTTTAACGCGTAAAATAACGTATGCTTGATTAATCTTGAGTTTGGGATGCATTGTTTGTATAAATAATAAAGAAATGCACTAAAAAACCTCGTTTTTTGCCTGTTTCATTATAATACTGCATAAAAATGTAAAAGACAAATATAAATAAATTCTGCCAACTACACGATCTACTGACAAAAGGTACTTGAAAAATAAAAATCCCTACAAAGCTATAGAAAAGAAGACATATATTGTTATATGAGAATCGGTGAAAAGTACACGTCTGAAATATAAATAGACAAGAAAAGTGATTACATCACAGACTCAAGGCGCGAGCGAACTGATTTCAAACAAAAATGAATGGCATGAATGCCATGTAAACTCCCATTAGCGAAATTTTAAATCAGGCTCAAATAAAGATTATAGATATTTAACGTATTTGGAGCCAGTATTGGCATAACACAGAGCAAATGTAAAAATCCTGCAAGCCCAAATTTATATAATATTCGATCATATTTTTAAATAAATTGCGTTTAAAAGTGATTTAGGATAGGTACTGCAGGGCGCATTAATACATTTGAAAATGCGGTTTTCTAAGTGTTTCTGCCTGGTCTTTGCTTTCTTCGTTTTTCTTACTCTTCAAATTCATTAAAAACAAAAAAATTTGACATTTATTTTAGAAAACGAATAGATACATGTATATGTACTAATGGTGATTGGTGATTTAGTTGAAAATATTGTTATTTAAGTAATTAAGCATCGTTTTTTGTTATTGTATTGAATTAAAAGAATAAAATAAAAAATCATGGCAAGCTTGTGAGATTATTATTCGAATTTTCTCGATTTTCAAAATTTTTTAGTTTTAATGAAATTTCGGATTTAGCTTATTTGAACGATTCTGAACAACTTTTATTAACAAGATTTTTTGATAAAAAAATCCCTAATACGACTTCTTCAATTTTGCTGTTTATTTTAAATCGTAGTATACTACTAGCATTTTACCGTGAAGGGAAAGTAACATACCCTAAAAGTACAATTTAGTGAGGGGTATAATCAGAAAAAAGAAATTTTTTAAATCGATAATATATAAAAAAAATACTGGGGTGGTGCCGTCTAAAGTGAGACACACTGTATGTATGTATATAAGTGGTTCATAATGAGTGTAACAAACTTCGGCATTTTATTAGGAAGGTCATTTTAAGTGAAAACTGTTATATGAACCTAGGTCCTATTTC
This sequence comes from Melanotus villosus, assembly GCA_963082815.1. Taxonomy (NCBI): domain Eukaryota; kingdom Metazoa; phylum Arthropoda; class Insecta; order Coleoptera; family Elateridae; genus Melanotus; species Melanotus villosus. The sequence continues at coordinate 21,601,921 of OY720427.1, forward strand.
ACTTCGTTACAGAACTATAAGAGATCAAAGTTTTAAAAGTAGTAGGTAGTAAATCCATAGGTACATCTAGTAATCTAGTTACCATTGAAAAAGTAAAATACAGTCCATTAATAATTGACAATCAGTTGTTTGTTGACAAAGTTAATATTTTACAATTAGTTGTTTGCTGTAAAAGAATGAAGTTAATAATTAACAATTGTTGTTTGTTGAAAAAATGCCAAGTTTCAGTGCAGCTGAATATGCCGATATCAGGGGTTATTTTGAGGATAATTTAGAACTGCACAAATTAGCCTGACTGAACTCAGATAGTTTGTTAAGAAGGGGGGAGGGGGGTGGGGGTAAATTTTTGATTTCTGAAAATTTAAAATCATGCAAGTAATAATTCAATAAAATCGAATAATATTTTTATTGGAAATTATGATATACAGGGCGATTCTTGACTTATATACGCATAATTGCGAGGAATGGAAAGTGTGAAGGGGGGCTACGACGAGTTTCAGTAGGCAATAAAACATTTAAATTCGATTATCTTAGAAACTGCTGCTCGAAGCGACACCTACTAGGTATACCTTTTTTGGACAAAAGATGCCAAGGAATAAGAATTTTTAACCAGAAAAAGTTATGGAGCTTTAGATGTAGGCGAAGTGCTGCTGGTGGCGCCCTCTGCAATTTACATCGAAACTGTGGTCAGATCTCTATTTCTCGTCCTACAAAACCCCTAAGTACCACATTTCTTGCAAATCATGCTATTATGAAGATAAATATTTACAAAAAAGTTTAAAAAAATAATAACTTTGACACCCTGTATTTCGGAAACTATCAACTTTTGGACTAAGGTAAATTGGGCTAGATCCTCATATTTTAGCCTCGGGAAGTTGTGCTAGCGTTTTGTACAGACCTTTTAGAGACACCCTGTATACCAAGGTAGAGAAGATATTTTTCCAGCCGAGCAGTATTATTTCCCGACATGCGAAGCATGAAGGGAAATAAGTTGCGAGGCTGAGAAAAGTCTTCTCTACTGTGGTTTATATACTATTTTTTTTTACCACCAGCACCTTTATTCCTTTTAATTAATCATTTTTACATTAATAAAAAATAAAATGACAGATGCATATATTTATTTCTAAATACCCACCAAAATCAAATAGCCTTGCTTGAAAACAAGGGGCGGAGTTAATTTCAATTGACATTTGTGTAATAGTATATTACATAACGAGAGTTGTAAGAAGTTTATTATATGCTAGCAGAAAATTTGCGCGCGAGCCGCGTAGTGGCGAACGCGGTAATTCTACGAGCATGTAATAAGCTTACAACTCTAGTTGTCTACTATACTTTTTCTACGACCACATTTATTCATAATAATAAAAGGCATAATGCTTTCTAAATTACAACAGCGAGTTTTAATCTGTCACACTAGCGTCTAACGATTCGATTTTGTTTCAACAATCAATGGTGACTCGCAGGGCTGCAGTAACAAGGTTAATTTGATAAATCAATTTTTTTTAAGAACTGAAGCGTACTTTTTTTTATTAAGTACGTATCAGTGTGTCTAATCAGTTATTACGTATCAGTGTGTGTAATGATAAATTTACTTAGCAAGTAAACCGTAGGTAATAGGCAACTTACTAGTATAGGTGTAGAAAAAATAAATTTATAATAGGCACCAGAGTGTATAGTAATTGTTTCCATTATTAACCAGTAGTCAATAATGAAAAATTATTGACTACTAGGAGAGCAATTCATCTTCTTGACTCGAAAACAAGGTCAATAACGATATCTGCTAATGATAGTAGTGAAAAAAATTATTTTTATTTTGTACTGCACAAAATTAAAATTAGAACTGCACATTTGAAATTTAGAGCTGCACAAACAAGCTAGAGCTGCACACCAAAATAACCCCTGGCCGATATTGTTTTCATGTGTGGTTACTGTAATGGTAACGCTCGTCGTGAATCCATGAATATCGTTACAGATGTAATGTATTGCCAGTTTATGAACAAATACTAGAACAGAACAACTGCAAGAATATCTAGAAATAAATGACATTTTAACTAAAAGTCAATCCGGTTTTCGAAATAAACATTCATGTGAATCTGCTATAAATTTTGTGCTGACAAATTGGAAAAGTGAATTAGATTTAAATAAAAGTATAGTGGCTGTGTTTTTAGATTATAAAAGAGCTTTTGAAACTATCGACAGAGAACGATTACTAAATAAATTAAATCATTATGGTATCCGTGGTACTGAAAATGCATGGTTTCAAAGTTACCTACCTTACATCGCGCTTCCAGACAACTTTATATGGAAATAAAGAATCTTTACAAATTCAGAATAATTTCGGTGTACCACAAGGATCGGTTTTAGGCCCATTGCTGTTTTTAATTTATATTAATGATTTAGAATTTAATCTTAGTTACTGCAACATTAATTTATTTGTTGATGATACCTTAGTGTCAATTACCGATGAAAATATCGATCTTGCTATCACCAAATTAAAGCTAGAATTAAAAACCATTTCTCAATGGTTACAAGTTAACAAATTGAAATTGAATGTCTCGAAAACTAAATTTATGATTATTTCAAATAAAAATGTTCAGTCAGCTAAAATAAACATAGAAAATATGGACTTGGAAAAGGTTGACCAAATTAAATATTTAGGAGTAATTATAGATCATAAATTAAATTTTAAGAAGCACGTAGATTATGTTATCAAGAAAGTAGCACGTAAAATTAGTTTACTGGGCAGGATATCTAACAAGCTTACTATTCAAGCAAGAATAAATGTTTACAAAACAACTATTGCTCCACATTTTGATTACTGTGCAAGCATTTTGTTTCTGTCAGGAATCAGAATTAAAAAGACTGCAAAAGCAACAAAACAGAGCTATGCGTATTATACTGCAGTGTTCAAAATTTACTAAAATTACTTTAATGTTAGATATCTTGCAATGGTTGAGCATAAAACAGCGTATTTACTTTAAAACTCTAGTATTAGTCTACAAAACAATAAATTGTTTACTTCCAGAATACATGTCCCAGTCGTTGATGTACAATTTAGACATACATGATTATAATACCAGAACTCGCTCCAACTTTAGATTACCTACCAAAATTTTCCAAATCGAAATCTCAAAATTCTTTTTTCTACAAAGGTTTAAAATATTATAACAATTTTCCACAGGAAATAAAACAGGCGCCAAATATTTATAATTTTAAGAAACAATTAAGTTTGTACGTTAAGAATAGTTTTTAAGAAAATATTGGACACTATAAACTCTTGTACGATTAATGTAAAATTAGTAATATTACTAAATAAAGTAGTACATATTATATTATCCAAATAGACAGTAACCCTCTCATCGAGTTTTTGGCCGTACTTTTCAGACTCCGTGAGACTGGTACAACTACCAGTATATATTTTTCCAATGTATTATGACTTCATCCTATGGTCCACAGCGGGTTTGGAGCCAAGACTTGATCACTTCTACCAATTATGGAAAACAGATGATTAGGTAGCATTTTTTTTGTAAATATACCTGACGTTTCATCCACAGAAGATGAAGGACTACGTGTTCAAAAAGTAGTTGAATTAGAGCAAGCCTTGAAAATTCAAAATTACATCTTTGATAGACTCATACGCTCAAATAATGTCACTTTAGAAACTGTCAAATGTTAAACTAACAAGATTTGTGAAAAAAATCTTGTTGAAGTTTTTGAAAATTTAATTAAAATAACAAAGAACAAACATTACAAAACGTGTTGAAACTGGTGACCGTTATTTTCCAATCAAAGTGCTTTCCTTTTTTTTCATGTTTTCATAAACGTTCACATTAGTGACTGGTGACATTTCTTAGGTGGCTTCTCTAATTGCATTCTGCAGGTCTTCTAGATATCTAATTATTTAAATGATTTTTGAAAACTGTATTTTTGATGTATGCCCACAAGAAATAATCACATGGCGTTAAATCACAACTTCGTGGAGGAAACGGGACAATTCTGTTTTCAAAAAATTCACGAATAAAATTTATATTTTTTATCCTGCTGAAAGTAACTGTTTCTGAACTCATCATCGTGCAGGTCACCAAAAAAGGGCATGAAGATATTCTCCCTGTAGCGAGTTGCGTTCAACATCGACGGTACAATCAAAAAATATTGGACTCATTATCCGCCTTTGGGATATTGCTGCCCACACCCCAATTTTTAGAAGATGCAGTTGTGTTTGTCGAAATTCATGTAAATTTTCCGCAGACCATATTCTCATATTCTGAGAATTTACGTACCCAGATAAGTGGAACCAGGCTTCGTCCGAAAAAAAGGTTATATTCAAAACATTGTTATTATTTAAATTTTGATTAAACCATTGACAATAATTCACACGTCTTTGAAAATCTCGAGGTAACATTTCGTTATACATAAGGAAAGAGTCCAATAATATCAACATTTAAAATTTTCTGACAAGTTCCCACAGATAAATTTGTTTCCTAGCAAATCTTCCATTTTTATTTTGATGGAGTTCTGTCTATAATCTCTCCCACATTATTAATATTTTCGTCTATTCTCTTATTCTTAGGTCTGACAGATTTTTCTTTCTCAAATTTCGAACACAATTCATAAGACAGCTGCAAACCATTTTGTAGGTAAGGTTTGGAAATCTTGTAAGAAAGTCATCAAAAGTCAATTGCACAGAATACGACCATTATCCATTATCTTCTTCATCCCCATTCCTAAAATATATGCTTCTAGCGTTCTAGCATAAAATTTTTATGTTCTTCAGAGAAATCAATTTTCACCTTGTCACTTTGACAGCACTGACAGTCAACTGATTGGTATATTCTATAATTCTATAATCGACATACTTATTGCTACGCGCCACCTACTCTAATTCAGCTACTTATTGAATACTTGATATCAACTCTTCGACTATCAATTAAACCAGCCTCTCTAAGTTTTGTTCTCGCATTGCGGTATTTATCTACCAATTTCCTGAATTTACCTTTTGCAACGCCAGCTTCTCCACTTTTTGAGTTAGTTTCCTTATCAGGACTGACAAAATAACTCTTTCTGTTCATTTTGAAAAACTTCTATAATTTTTTTGGCAAGATCATCAAGATGGACGTTAGTTAAATATCTAAACAAAAATTAATAACTATAACATAACAAATCTGTTATAGGTTTGATAGACGCATTTTATTATGATATCAACCAAATCAGATCTCGTCTTTCTGCCCAAGTTTTCATTATATGTATAGTTTTAAAATGCAACTGCCAGTGTAGGAATAGGAACTTTGAAGCAACGCTTGTAACTTGTAAGTCTAAATATTCAGTTGGATTATTGCGCGTATGTAGTTCTTCCACTCCATAAAGCCTAACAAGAGCCGTAGGGCCAACGCGTAGGGCGGTGCCGTCGGTGCCCCCGCACCAGGCGCAATCTTCAAGGGGGCGCAAATACGCAAATAAATTTTAGTATAAATTATATCATATCAATAAAAATAAATAAACAAATGAGTAATAAATAAATAAATAAAATATCGACTTGTATCGTTGTATCCCCGACGATGGGGGCGTAAATCGGTTCATCGGCACCGGGCGCAAAAATGTCTAGTTACTAGTTACCAAGTTACGGCTCTGAGCCTAAACACTCCCTATATTTTTCGTTTCGTCTGTCTTTAAACTGGTACTAACCTATGAAATATATATCAATTATAAAAGGACCCTATTTGCATTTTTCAGGGCCTTAGCTAGACTATTTTCTGAGAGGGGGCTAAAGTCATGTTAGGGGGGGCCGTAAAATAAAAATAAAAAAATACTATGTATGGTATATTTAATTAAGAACATTAATAAAAAAAACTATAATCTTAAACCGCTAAATAAAAATAATTATAACTATAGGTATCTTACATATACATACATCAACATAGTTATATTCTTATAGGTCATATATTATACGCGTATCATATCAAAAGTACCTACTATTTAAAAAAATGAGAATATACAGGGTGTAACAAAAATGGTGGGCTGACTATACACAGGTGGCTTCTACGACTAAAAATAAAGAAAAAAGTTCGTATAAATAAGGGTCCGAAAGTACTTCCTTTTCGAGATACAGGGTGTCCAAAAAATAAGTTCCTTTTTTAAATATATCGAAAACGATTTAAGATATTAAATTGAGCTTTGGTATGCACTATACTGGCATGAAGAAACTCTTTTTCGATCCAACTAGTTTTGACAATTCCAGCAGTGGCGTGCGTTACAAGCCTCTTGAGTTTTTTTTTCGATTATTACTCGAAAACGGTTTGTCCTACCAGAAAAACTCAAGAGGCCGTTTCTTTTTAGGATTGCTTGCCGATTAAGAAACAAATACCTATTTTGAAAAAAAGCAGTGGCGTACTATTTTTTTCGTCAGAATTATATATTTTTTTGCTGTCACGCACGCCACTGCTGGAATGGTCAAAACTAGTTGGATCGAAAAAGAGTCCCTTCTTGCCAGTATAGCCCCCCTGACCCCCCCCTTGGCTACGGCCCTGGAATTTTTAGACGGCAAATTTAAATTACTAAGCTTACGCTTGATCCTTCTGAACCGCTGTATGCATTGTGTGATGTGTGATGACTAAAGCTCGGATTTTAGGCAAAATGCCTTTTTTGCCTATTTTGCCTATTAACCTGTTTTCTGCCTTTTTTGCCTTTTTTACATTGGATGCCTATTATTGCCTTTTTATTAAATTCCACGCTATATTTTATAAATTATAGCAAGAATGGCTTATTTTCCGTTTCTGAGACAAGGTTTTTTTAAGAAACACTACCCACATAATTGCAGTGTGAGGTGTAGTAAGCCCAAGTATACCTTGCGCGATTATAGACTATAATCTCTCAAGCGTTTCAGCAATAAATGAACAGGTAGACTGTTTTACGACTCGTCCATCTGTACTTTCTGGAATTTATTAATGGTGGAGAATTTCCTTAATTCCCTTATTAGTGTCGGAGGATGAATAGGAATTTGTGTATTTACATTGTAATATTTCTACGTATTTCTATTTCATATTTGTGGTAATTGTGCGGGAGGTGTCGAAAAAGTTCTTGAATGAAAAGTGCACTTCATTTGCATTTAAGTAGTGAAAAGAGTAAAAGTTGCTTTCGAGATGTCTTCAAAACTTTGTGCGTGCATACGTTCTCATCCTGAGCTTTGAAAAATAAAATAATAAACCCAAAATAAAAGTTTTATTATGCGGATACATAAAAGAATAAATTTTGTAACCGTTATTCTGCAAGTTAGAACAACTAAATGACTTTAAAAAAGTTTTTTTTTAATTCACCTTTTTGCCTATATTTTTGCCTATTTCGAATTTTAGCTGCCTATTTATCAAAAATTCCTGCCTTTATAGGCGCCTATTTGGCCCTTTTTTTCTGCCTATAAATCCGAGCTTTAGTGATGACAAAGTTTCAGTTGCATCTGAAAGATCTTCATAGAAAACTACCGTGTTATTTAATATAGCCACATATTCGTTAAATTTGGACTGAAATTTTATTCTGTGTCCAACTTTAGGTATAAGTTATTTTATTAATTCAGGTGTTAACTTGAGAAAGGCGCCCATATCTATTTCATTTTCTACAATTTTCCAATATTTACAGTAGGTAATTTAAACTATGAAAATAATACTTATACCGTATTTTTTTTCTTTATGTTGAACGGAAAGTTATATCAACAAAAAATAATTTGTCAATAATTTATAACATATATTGTGGATACAAATATCGGATACCACTGCCAAAAGTGACGTCATACGAGCACAAGGCTAAGATAGAAGATAGGGGATGGATAGGGGTACCTCCCCGAGAACTGCCAGTTAAGCAGCAATATTTGCATTTTATTGAAATACATATAACTTATAAAACTGCAACACAATTATTTTACACATTATTTATACCTAAGTATTTTATTAACAAATGATCTTGGCTCCCTATGTAATGAAGAACATAATAATGCGGGCGGGTAGCTAGGTAGCTTCTAACGAAAACTAAAAAGATTTACTACTTACCTGTAAAACTATCGATCAAATTTTCGAATCCCCAACCTTTTAAGATGTTAACAACACTATCACTATCCATTTTACGTAATCCAAAACAATAATTAAAATATATGCAATTTCAATAGCTAAATCCTAACGCGACTCGCAGTTTGCAACATCCACGAACCAACACATAGTGAATTCGCCATAAAACGTGGGTGATTCGAAGAAATAAAAAATGTTATGTCACAAATACACTATGCAGTAGTATTAAAACTTAAAACTAAAACAATATTCATTATAGGTAATAGCCCAATTAGTGCGTTTTATATGGTAATGTGATTTATTTAACTCCAGTTTAAAAGTTATTTAGTTAAAAAAAAGCCTTGAATTAAACTAAATAGGTAAATCCTATTTTCTGACCAAAATGATGTATGTATCATTAATTGAAAGATAGATACGTTTGCATTTAATATCCTGCTATCAGATTTAATTAAATTAATATTTCTTCTGAAAAAATATAGCAAACACAAAAAATTTTAGTGAAGTAAGCACAACTGTTTGAAGCAAAAGGCTTCGCTTGCATTGAAATATACCTACTATATTAGCTTCGAAAAAATATTTCGCAAATAAATGTATTTGTTAATTCAAAAATTTCCAAATAAACCTTTTTCTCTGTGTAGCCCATTCTGTCTGCACATAGTTATTGAAACAGCTTATTTTTATGCTAGTACCTAGGTACTCTTATAATATAATATAACCTTGTGATTTAATTATTTCGCCTTTATCATCATTCTATTTACATTTTCCCCTTTAGTTAGCCCAATTTTTTAAATATTTTTAAATTAATTATTTTTAGTATTTGGAAATGTTGCCGTTTTGTAATTATCGTGTTTTGTTAATTTTGTTGTGACGAGTTTGACATTTTATTTTTATTTTCTGGGTATTTGGCTACCAGCTGTTAAAATAAATCTATCTCCAATTTCAAACAAATTAAATTAATGTCAATTTTCAAACAAATTAAAAAGGTTTAAAAACTGGCAACTTCAAAAGAAGATAGACTTTACTGTTTTAATAATTTATTAATTTAATTTTTATTTTATTTTGGTGATGAAATGTCCAGAAAGAAAGCATAAAATAAAGTTATTTTGTGGCGAATCTAAAGAATTGAGGGTTGCATAAACCATTCTTTAATATTGCATTTTACGTGAAGCATCCTATATAATACACTAAACTCGCGTTTGCGTACCACGGTGCTTTCAGTTGAATTTAAATTTCGCCCGTAATCAACTTTGATATAAGGTCAAAAGTTGTTAAGTTTAGCAATCCTATATTTACAGATTTTTAGGTAAACGAATTCAATTGATAGAGTTTGACGTTTGAGGTTTGAGATGTCGGTTTCTTAATTTTTGATAGAAGTGTATTATTAGTGGTGTAAAAAATAAAACTAGAACAAGTTTGGAAGATGGTACCCCAACTATTAACAATTACAAATATGTATTTCTTCAATTTTTACTTTTCATTAGTAACCTGTTAAGTTGTCTTTCTTGGAGTAAAAGAAAAATAGAGGTTAGTTTACAATGCCCAATACACATGGATCTCAATCTTCAACTGATACATCAAATCCACCTGCTGTGACTCCGACATCCTCCAAAGCTGTCAAAACCGATGAACGAAAAGCACGTACAATGCTACAAATATTACCGAAGCTGCCTTCCAACGATTCTCTCAGCAACAGTCCCGGACCTGCATCTCCAGGTAAGAATATTTTCGCTCTAGGACTTCCATTGGCATTGATTTATATCTTGATTTAATATAAAAGTCATACAATATTTTAGGTAAACGAAGATAAGTGAGATTCGTATTACAATATTTTTATCCTAAATTTTGCTTGAATGAATGAATTTTAAATGAGAGAAAACCAGTCAGATGTTTACTTATTGATCGGAGTCAATTATTTACGTACTTATTTATAATTAACTCTTAATCTGCAACTCTTTTCCCACATACTTTGTTTATGAAATGAAAAAAATAAAGATCAATACATTTGCTATATAACTAACTAAAAACCAGTGAAACATAATAATGTATCAGCGTAACTGATTCCATAAGTAGTCATTATCATTTTCAAATCCAAGAATTGGTGTTGCACTTGCATTGAAAATGTCAGCTGAAATCATTTGTTAGTGTGGGATAATTTCCACTTGTTCCTGAGAAAAACCGAGATGTTTAATAATTATTGTCAATTATGTATCTCGTAACCTTGATTTGGTCGATAATATTATTAAAAATTCATATTTGTAACAGTTATTTCAATGCAGGTCAAACTCATTTTTATTTAAATCCTATCTGATACGATACTGTACAGAATGGACCAAATGCGATGTAATTGCTGGGTATCTCAGTAACTTCGATAGATAGGGAAAAACTAAATAAGCATCCTTTGGCTAATTTTTTGGGAAGATCACATTTCCGAAAATAAAAATTTTCCATCTCTTACCCTTTTTGCGTTCAAAAAGAAAATCAATTTTTCTGTAATTTTGAAAAATCGAAATAACTCTTTTATTTCAAGTAATAGGCAAATATGAATGGGGAATTATTTGTATAACAGTAAGAAAGGAATTTCATAAACATAAGTAAAAAAAAGATTTATTCAATTGTTTATAGGTACCAATAAGTGAAATATTCATCATTATTTATTTAAGAATTTAAAAATCGCATGTGCTTCGCATTCCTTTGGTAAATGTCAAACTGGTAAGAAATATCTGTGATCGACTGTATGTCTACTATTCTGTGTATATTTAAGTTATTTTTCTTGATCGTTAATCATGGTAAAATTTGAAAATTGAGGGAAATGGAATATTGGTTTACATAGAAAGCGTCTCAACTGTATTACAAAAGATTTCCAGAACATAGCCAACCAAATTCACTATTTTTAAAAGATTAGATTTGAAGAACGACGATCAAAAAATTATGCCAAAAAGAAAGAAGCAGACCAGTCAATTCTTTGTTTTAGCATCGGTAGAAGACAATCCTAAAGACATTTGGACGTCTACTGAATACTTTTGCGTACTTTGGACGGCTCGTCAGTAAATAACTGAAATGTGGAGTGAAGAGAAATCTCTCGAATTAATGGAAGTTTATACTCATAACAAAAAAAAGCAAAGAAGTCTTATGGAGTCCTAAGGACCCTACCTACTACAGGAAACTTCTCAAAAATGATGCCTGGCGGTAAATTGCTGATTCCATGGCAGGGTTGAGATGATTTAAATCATTTGATTTAAATCACGATTAAAATCATGATTTAAATCAAGCGATTTATTTAAAAAAATCATTGATTTAAATCACAGTTTTAGATTTTGACAAATTAACAAACAAAAACAAATTACACAAAAGTACTGATCTTCAGTGGTAAAAAGACAAACACTTCCTAATTGAACAAAAGCTTTATTTAAAGAGTTAACTGCTCTAAATGAAATTTATATTATTATAATATTGTTTTGATAATAAATACCCTCTCCTCATTAGAAGAATATTGAACATTATTATTCATAGTAATTAGGTAGATACGTGAATAGATAACTGTTAGAAAATAAAATTTATTTTGGCGTAAACAAAATTCAAATTTGCATTCTGGAATATAATGTAACATATGAGTTTGATTTAAATCAAAAAAATCCGATTTAAATCAAAAAAATCGATTTTTTTTGATTTTTTAAAAAAAAACGTGATTTTTATCCACCCTGAAGGAAAGTAAAGTTATCCTGTTTAATTGGCATCTTTAAATTGATAATAAGTGCCGGATGATAAACATCCTCATTTACAAGCGGCGTATTATCATGTATGACTTCACAATTAAGATTTGAGAAAATGAGATCAAGTAATCTTTCCCTACTATTATACAGGGTGTGTAAAAATTCGCGTGCAAGCTCTCCGTAACTTTATTCCTTGGACAATAAAAAGGCGAAATTCTTATAGCAAAAAAGTCACCAGATGCTTCCTCAACTCGTGCGAAGCCTTCAAAGTTCAAAATTGGCAATGCGAAAAGGAAGCCGTTTTTGCAAAATTCTGTTACTTCATGCATTAGATTAAGTAACAACGGCAACAATTTAGCATTGTTTATCATTTAAAAAAGCCAAAAAAATACTAGTCTTCATAATTTCAATTCACAGAATTCTTCAAAATGTGTATGCTTGTATCAAGGATGTCATGACATTCTTGATACAAGCAAATACATTTTATTAATTATAATTATGAAGACTAGTATTTTTTTGGTACTTTTAAATGATAAACGATACAAAATTGTTGCCGTTATTACTTAATCTATTGATAAAGTAACAGAATTCTGCAAAAACGGCTTCCTTTTCGCGTTGCCAATTTTGAACTTTGAAGGCTTCGCACGAGTTGAGGATGCATCTGGTGACTTTTTCGCTATAAGAATTTCGCCTTATTATTGTCCAAGGAATAAAGTTACGGAGAGCTTGCACGCGAATTTTTACAAACCCTGTATAGTGTATATACAATTATATTGCTTAACATCAAAAAAATTTGCACAGTTATTAATAATACCAGTTTTCCTATCATTAACATTGTTATTGATATAGTGTGGTATATTAAAGTCACCAAGTATTATTATGTGATTTCCTAATATAAATTGAAATTGCTCAAAAGCTTCAAAAAATAGCTCAAAATTTTCCAAATTAATATTTGGTGGAATATAGATTACAAAAATATACACATAAATAAATTTAATTTATTTGACATTTGCAACATATAATATCAATTGTAGGAAACCACGTTGATAGATAGGGCATTTCAATTCTTTCAGACTTTAAATCACTTCTGCAAGCTAAAAGAACTCCTCCTCCAGTTGTATAATCAGTTAATTGTAATTTTCTATCACTTCTATACACATTATACTGATGACATTTGTCAATGATATTATGACTAATTTAGACAATAGAAAACAAATAGACGTAATCTATACGGACTTCCAAAAAGCATTCGATCGGGTTGATAATGATATTCTACTCAAAAAACTACAGCAAAGCGGCCTATCCTCAAATACGTTGAAATTGATGAAATCGTACCTGCAGAATACACACTTTGTGGTTAAGCATAATGGAAACAAGAGTTAGAGAAAGTGCAGAATAGGTTTTTAAGATATTTATACAGATTATAATATAGTGAGAACTGTAAATCTCCGTGAAGAGTTCAGTATATGTAGTCTAGAAACTCGTAGAAATTTTAGTATGTTAATGTTCGCTTATAAATTGTTAAATAATTTTATAGAAGATCCGGAACTTTTATCATTACTGAAATTCAATACTCCCTCCCGCTGTTTAAGACCCACCACTTTATTTGCATTACCAAGCACATCGCTAACCCGAAAGTCTCCATTTTTAATTTAACTAAGTTTAGTCAATGAAACTCTCTCAGTTAGTGACTTAGATTTTGCAATGAATTTTCGTAATTTTAAAATTCAATTCCAACAATATTTGAATTTAATTCATTACTAAATATAAGTATGCAATCGGTTCGTTATCAGTTATCAGGCATTCTAACACTAAGTAATTAGATTAGTTTAGTGTTTATTTTTAGTTTTGTATTTGTTTTTATGTTATTTTCTATATATTTTTGTTTTACTATTTTTCTTTTGTGTTCCCATGTAATTAGGCCCTGCCTGTTTAGGAATAAATAAATATGCATGCAATATGCAAATGCATAATTATCCGGGGTCTACTCATGACTCAATGATCATAACAAGATGCAAAACAGTGCTAGAAGAAGTATTTCTAAAACTGGACACAACAGCTAAGGGTTTTGGTTTGACAATAAATGAGCTAAACACAAAATACATGAAAATGGAAGGAAACACAAAAGAAAGCATAAATAATTCCCTGAAGATTAAGAGTAGTACGAGACAGTTAAGTATTGCTTCGATGATATAGAGGAATTCGTATACCTGGGAGCCACAATCACAGCAATATGCAATCAAGGAGTGGAAATAATAATAATTAAAATATACAAACAAAAGCTTTCGCTTAAGTAAAAAAATAAATAAAAAATATACTTAAGCAACAGGTTTTGTTTTCTGGAAAGCGGAGGTTTGTCCCTTGTCCAACCTCCTTAATGGGACGGGTAAGCTTGAAGATATGATAGATGTGAAATTAAAGACCCCTAGCCCTAATAGCATTGGGGTCAGAAGCAACAAGAGGTGGCCAAGTGAGGCCAAACAGGAAAGAATAAAGAGAAGGAAACTGCCCTCCAGACAAGTTGAAACAAGGAGTGTCCCAGATATGGTAACTTGGGGCTGCTATTTTCCATACTCACAAGTTGTGAGTCCCTGAGTCTACCGCTCTTGTCAGCCCTGTAAGGTTCCCGAGGTCCGCCATACTTGGAGGAGAGAGTCGGTATTGGGTATAGGAGAGGCTATGTGATGCATGTGTAGCAGCGTCTTGTGTTGCGCTTCACTACCCTTATAGACCCCTCTGTGCATATGACGGTATTTTTAAAATTAATGTGCTGTTTGCATTTTTAAGATATATGTTATATAAAGTACTAAAAGCCGTTGGGGCTTGGTGAGTTATGCTCCTCCATTCTTTCCTATCGTGCGCTTTCTGTTTCCGTTTTTTATTTTAAGGTCTTCGAACACTTGGTCAAACCACTTTATTTTAGGTCTGTCACGTCTTCTGGTATTGTTTGACCTGATATGTAATACTTTTTTGGGGTTCTACTGTCGAGCATGCTTTGCACATGGCCCAGCCATCTTACCCGTTGAGATTTTATCACACCTATTATGTACACCTCCCCTTATTTGTCCAATATTTCAATATTTGTTCTTTTCCCCCACACATTTGAACTTCTTTTAGAAATTTATTTATTTAAGCAATTTTAATAAAATTTGTGCTTGTTTCAGCACACTACATTTTGTTTATTTTTTTGATATGATATTTTACTCATTCACTATGATTAACCAAGAAACCAAGAACATAATAGTATATTATACACGACGCTATAATGAATGCTATTATTACCGAGGATAATGTTTACAACATGAGCGAGCGAGTTTTGCAATTATCCGAGGTAATAGTAACCATTATAGCGAGTCATATACTATATTTTGTCCGCGACTACAAATACTAAGAATTTTTAATTAAAATTTAAATAACAACGCTACTAAAACCATGTGGTAGGACTATGTTAAACGAAGTGGTAGGCTTAGAAACATAACCTATTTTCTTCATTATACACCATAGACAATGATGTTACCATGACACCGTGAATAATGATTATTCACTGCTGGAAAATTATGTTTGATCAAACACATGAATAATTGACAAATTATTGACTAGTGGACAAGGAAAATAAAGTAGGTACTGCGCATATAGCTGTGAATATTCCGTTCTTACTAGTTTAACATTTACCGATTGTAAACTAATACACTCTTGTTTTATTTTTTGTTTCATATCTTGCTATTCAGTTGTTTTATTACAATGTGAAGTACACGGCATTTTTAATTTGTTAAATAATAATGAAATATTTCACCTGTTAATTTAAATATCTATAACAAACTACTTATATGTATTCTGAAAGCTGATAAAATAAGAAATGCAAAAAATCTCAAATTTTTGTACATTCCAAAAATTTTAATAGAAACAAAGCTTGGGTGATTTCTGATGTTATTACGGATGGAGGATGCCAAAAAGCTTTACAATCATAATATTTTGACTCTGTTAATAAATCCAAAGCGGCTTGGAATATCATCAGAGATGAAGTCAGTTTGAATAAAAAGTCTCTTTATCCAAGTTCTTTCTATGATGCATCTGGCAAAACCTTATTTAACTGTAAGGAAGCTGATATATAACAAATATTTTATAACTTCTAATGCTTTGCTAAATCGACGAAGTTTCCCTTTTATCGAAAATCTAAATTCAACCATTAATGGGATGTCACTATGTACCTGAAGTGTTAACTATAATTTAAAATGTTTCCATTAAGAATTCTGCTGAATTTAATGACATTCGTAGCTGGTTACTAAAATATGCAGAACATTTTATTGCTGATATACTTACAGAGTTATTAAATGAGTCTTTTAGTGCTGGTGTTTTTCCAAATTTTCTTAAAATGGCAATTCGTATTTAAGAAAAATGATAATTCAAAAATTGAAAATTACAGAGCTATTTTTCTTTTGTCTGTGTTTTCAATAATGTATAAAAAAACATTTTATTCTGAACTTCTTAAATACCTGAAAGATTTCGAAATTTTGTCAGAACAGTTTGGTTTTCATCCGGGCTTATCTACTCAGGATACGATTTTGACTTTTAATAAAGAGGTTATTCTTAAGTTAGGTCGGGGAGAAAAAGTGATAGGAATTTATTTTGATTTCACACAGGCTTTCGATATTATTTCACACGATATTCGTCTTTATAAATTACGTTGTATTGGTATTAAGGGACTCACCCTAAATCGGCTGGCCTCCTACCTTGCTGAACATTCGCAGAAGGTTGTATTCAAAATTATTGTTGGTGAAGAATATCATTTAGCTACCCTTCGAGTTGACACTGGGGTTCCACAGGGTAGCGTCCTTGATCGGTTTCTTTTTATTATTTTCTTAAATAATACTAAATGTGTTGTTGGCCAATAACATGCCTGAATTAAGCAATAGGGCTTCTAGCTGTTTATGTAAGATGCAAACATGTTGTGACAATAATGATCCCACACTAAATTTTAACAAAACTAAAAGTATTCTTTTTTCTGTTAATGAACCTCAGTGCAGTTTATTAATTAAAACTAAGACTAAAAACATAAAAAAACAGATCGGTAGTATGATTTCTAGGAATGTTGACTTCAGTATGATGAGGTATAGCCACATCGATATAGTAGTCAAGACCTTGTCAACTCACTGTTTTGTGCTGTGAAGACTTGTACTACTTGTAGGTTATGTTAACAGGACTGTTTTATTGTCTTATTATTATGCGTAAGTAAACTCTACCTTAACCTATAGTATTTTGTGTTGGGGAAATTCTAGAAATATAAATAATGTTTTACTACTCCAGAAGCAGATTGTAAGAACCATATCATTTTTAAATTGCCGAGACTCATATCGAGCCGTTTTTTTAAACTTGGAAATTTTGTCATAAATATTTAGATATTATATGCTGTGATTTATATAAAACGTAGTTTTTCGCAATTCACGAAAGCCTGCGATGATCACTTTTACAATCTGCAATTTGGAAACATTCATACTACCTGTGGATAATTTATCTTTAGCCCGTACATTCTGTGTATTAAGTTATTTAATCATCTACCTTCCTACATCAAAAATAATCTAAATTTTTTCAGTAATAATTTCATTAAGATTTTTATGTTCATGTTTATTATTTGTTTTAGTATCTCAGTGTATGATGTTTTCAGATACACAATTGTGTCTTATGGAAATAAGGAGATATTATTATTTAGTTTCTCAGCAAAAAGCTGGTATTTTCATCTTTTAGCGGGCGTAGCCATGTTAAAAGATATGTGATTATATTTGTCATTTTCAGATATGTATAAATTCTTCCTATTGCAGAAATTTTCTTACGACGTTCCATGTTTTGAGTAGTATCGCTTTCTGAATTTGTGTGTGTATGAATGGTGGTAAATTTAATATCTTTAGGGTTAGGTATAATAAAAGTCTTGGGTGTTATTCCTGTACTGGACATTACAAGATGTACTATATAAGTTTGTTTCTGTTTCCATATTTATTTAGTTTCCTGTGCGAGAGGTGTAAATGTTTCTATTTTGTGAGCATATGTTGGTCTTATGTTAGTGTTTGATGGTACTGCTATATCTATAAAATCTGTGGTTTCTTTTTATTTATCAATTCATGTTATATCTGGTCTATTGGACGCTATGGTTTTATCCGTGTAAATCGTTCTGTCCCAATAGAGCTTGTGATTTGTATTTTTCAGTACGGCAATAGGTTGGTATTCGTAGTAGGGTTTCAGTTGCTGACATAGATTTAAGCTTATGGCCAGTTGCTGATGGATAATTTTCGCAACATTATTATGTCTTTCTGTATACTCTGTTGGTGCCAGTATTTTACAGCCTGATATAATATGTTAGATGTTCTCAGATTGTAGGTGACATTTTCTGCATTTGTCTTCTTTGATATTAGGATCTCTTAATACCTATTTTTTATAATTGTTTGTTTTTATGCTTCCGTTTCTGGCATCAGTTCTCCTTTCTTTAACCCCATATATGTTAAGTTTTCGTCTATATCTTCTTGGTGTGCCAAGTTGTAGTGTTGACTGTGTAACGCTTTTGTACTCCATCTTTCTATGTGGCTTTGTTGAAATTCTTGAGATGTTTTTATGTTTACGTATTCTTTTGACAAAGCTATTAACGTCTGCAACATTTCTTTTAAAATATTTATACAGATTTAGTATCTGATTATTATGTAAGGCATTAATGTCTATAACTCCTTTACCTCCTTTATTTCTAGCTAAATTAACTCTTTCTATTGCTGAGTTTGGATGGAGGATTTCGTACTTTGTGAGCAAATTTCGGATATCTCTATTTAGATCCTGTATGTCCTGTAAGTACTTGTTTCTTTTTGGGCTTTGCATTTTCTGCACTATCATCTTCTATGTGTTGCTTTAATATGTACTTTTGATAGTTTTTTGTTGAAATCACTCGATCTTGTATCGCCATCATGAACCCTACTGCTTCTCCAAACAGATCTTTTTGTTTCAGCCAAATATTGGATTTTTCTTTGTCTATCTCCACTTTATCTAGAAAGTTAAGATGGGTTCCAGATTATGTCGATATTGTTGTTTTGTACTTAATCATTTTGTTCTTCATGCTTTAGGTTTAGAGGTGTTATTCCTTCGTCTGCTTTGCTGATTGCTCTTAGAATTGGCAGATTGGTTTTGGTTTTAAAATATTCTGTATTTGTGCTTTGTGAAGTTCCTTTATATTTATTATACCTAATCCTCTTTCTTCTGTTGGTAACATGATTCGTTCTAGTGACGCTTTAGGATGAGGCATTCACTGTTTTATTAGGCTAACTCTAACTATTCTGCACAATTCTTCTATTTTAGTGTTGTTCCATTGAATTACTCCAAACAAATAGGTTAGTAGTGGTATGGCGAATGAGTTAATAGCATGAATCTTGTTTGCAGAGGTTAGTTTAGTTTTAAGTATAAGCTCAATACTGTGTATTGTTAAACGTGTTTAAACATAAGCAGAACCACAGTGCGCTAAGCGAATCCCCTTGAAATATACATGTTTTAATATTTTTTGGATGTGATGTTAGTGTCTTTTCTTCATCTGTAATATTCAACTGTTTGCCATCTTTTTATTGTGTGGTTAAGAAATTCTACTATCACTAGGGTCTATTTTATATATTTTTAAAATATCTATAAGGTATTTGTGGGGAACTGAATCATAAGCCTTCCTATAATCTATAAATGCCATATTAAGTTTTCGTTGTTTTTTAAGTGCTTGTTTGGTAACAATTTCATCTGTGATGATCTGTTCCTTGCATCCTCTCGATCCTTTGTAGCAGCCTTTTTGTTATTTTGTCATAATCTTCTTTTCACTGAGATGTTTATATATTTTGTTTGTGATTACAGATGTATAAGTAATTTATAAATGGTAGGTAGGGAGGGGTTGCTTGTGCCTGCGTCTTTTGGTAATAAGTACGTTTTACCTGTTACACTAAATTATTATTATTATTACTTCCATTTAAAAAATCCAACTTAATGTCATATTTCCAAAACAATAAAATAAATATTTTTTTACTTTATCAAATTCCTTTCTTACTGTTATACCAATAATTCTCCAGACATTTTAGCTTGAAATAAAAATCTTGATCTATTCAAAATTACAGAAAATCGATTTTCTTCTTGTAATACAAAAATGGTAAAAGATACAAAATTTTTAATTTTAAAAACGTAATCTCAAAAAATTAACCTAGGGTGTTCCTTCGGTTTTTTCCTACCTATCGTAGTTATCAAAATACCCTTTCATCGAATTTGCCCAACCTGTAGAGGGAATATTGTTTACGTAACTAACACAGTTAAAGGTTTTTATAATGCAACACAAAGTTTGAAATACATCTCACAAATAACTATATTTTTAAATTGTAATATTTAAAAATTAAAATCTGAGCATCTACTGCAGTGTTTAATCAAGGTATTAACTAATGTGTTATTACCTTAATACTATAGTGAATTCTCCGATTTAAAAAAGGTAAGGTAAAAACAAAGATGTTTATGAGAGACCTATTTCAAAAGATAAAAATATAGCATATTAACTTTTCAACTATTTATTTATTTATTTTACAGTATTGGTTAAAAGACTTGCCATGAACAGTAACTGTCTTAGTTCGGTTAATTACAAAACCATAGTAAAATATTTTTGATACAAATGAAATACTTAACCGATATATGCCAGTAATAAGAATTAACTTTGTTGAGCTATAATGTAGTCATTACGATGGACATTTCCCCTAAAAACATTAAATATTAATAGAGCAAAAATTGGTATCGAGTTACTACATTAGTGATGTTAAATATAGATATTGGAAATGGCAAATATTCAGTACTCTTTTAGAAATTGCCTTTCACATATTGAATCATTAATAACTCTTAATAATGTACTTCTGCTGACCCTGTACCCCTAAAAGGTTGCTTCGTCTATATTGATATCGCTCGCTCCAATCTAAAGGTTGTTAAATATTAAATCGGTATAGTTTCTAAAACAATCACATTAGTCAGTTTCCTGTAATTAGAAACAATACATAAATATATTTTGAAAAAAATTAATCATATGATATAATATACAGTGTGTCCCCAGATTGAGTTCACTATAGGTATAATCGACAAAAAATTTGAAAATTTCAATTTCATGTTTTGGGATACCGCCCTGCTTGGTCTGAAAAGAATTTTAAGCAGATTTTTAGTTTTTTAAAAATTAAGACGGCCATGAAAAATGTGAAAAAACTATTTTCTATTCAGGTAAAGTGCCTTTTAGGTCAATAATATGGAAAAGTATTATCGAGAAAAGTTGTTCAGAATATGAAATTATGGCTCTGTGTAAAATTTCAAAAAGATCAGCTCACTTTAATTAAATCCGCTTTTTGTGTTAATGAACAAAAAATCGCGTCGTAGTAAAGCAAATAATTGATTGTCATTATCTTAGGTCAAAGTCAAAACTTGGAGGAAGTCAAATAGAGTAATTTTTATTTAATTTCTTTTTTTTATAAAATACTATGTTAGAAGCTTACGTCTTTTTTTGAGTTGATCTTTTTGAAATTTTGCACAGAACCATAATCTCATATTCTGAACAACTTTTCTCAATAACATTTTGCCGTATTATTGACCGAAAAGGCACTTTACCTGAATAGAAAGAGGTTTTTCACATTTTTCATGGCCGTCTTAATTTTTAAAAAACTAAAAATCTGCTTAAAATTCCTTTCAGACCAAGCAGGGTGGAATCCCAAAACATGAAAATAAAATTCTCAATTTTTTTGTTGATTATACCTATAGTGAACTCAATCCGGGGACACACTGTATAATGTAATGAAAATAAATTAGGGTCATTTTTGATAACTATAAAATTTTAATGTCTGTTTAAATTTTGTTAAAGCTCATAAATAAATACAAATAATAAAACTAACTGGATTAAATTTAAAGGCATTGTCAACTTATGCAACATATTTAGTAAATATCGAAATACGTTAGTTAAAATACTCGTAAAAGTACTCGCATTGGTAGAATTTCAATATCTTTGATAATAACCACAATAAACGGGTGGAGATAATTCAGATCCTACGTACATGACGTCACTAGTGTCGACCTCCGGAGGCTGCTACACAACGAACATAACCTAAAAACACGGCAACATAACCTAAAAACACGGCAACATAACCTAAAAAACACGGCAATATAACCTAAATTTAGCGTTGTACTTGTAGCTATGCTAGATCCCTTACCGGCGACCGACGTAGATGACGTCATAGCTTAAACTTTTAGCTCCCATAACACGGTAACGAATTAAAATTCGGCCGTAAAATTTTGAAAAGGTGCAATACTCAGTTTACTTAATCAAATTACAAAATAAAAAAAAATCGACTTTTCATAAGTTGACAATGCCTTTAATATACCTAGTTATGGTGTAAATTTACAACTTTAAAGTGTAGCTATTTTCTTGTCTAAATAATTTTTTTAAAATCATTCACACTTTGAACATTGCAATTAGTATCAAATAAGCATTAGAAAAACTTTCAGGGTTAACAGTAACATATGTATTATAAATATAAGGTATTAATCACTTTGTTTGGCAGGTTTTGTTTTTTTTTAATTAACGTTATACCATTGAATTACGGGTTATATAGTAAATGTTTAACTAATTCTATTTGTGTGACATGAACTTTTTTATGACACAGATTAAATTCTATTAGTGTAACATTAGGTTTAAGAGTTGGATGTTCTGAAAATGTTGAAACATTTAAGTATTATATATCATTATAAAAGTTTGTGTTACGATTTAATATTTTTCTTACAGGAGGACCAAGTTTTGTAGACAAAGCAGACAATACCCCTTCCGATAAGGTAAGTACCTCACACTGCTTTTATAGAAAATTACATTGTAAAATATTCAAATGTGTTATAATCGGTTATAACATAACAACAGTTAGTATTGCTTATTGCACTTTAGAAGTATTAGTTTTTTAAATAGTGATAATTTATTACTTGTGTGAAACTTGTAATTGTGTTTTTGAAATGCCATTGAGAGTATTAGAAATGATGTGAGATACGATGCTGGTTAAAGAAATGAAAATTATATCTCATTAAGCAAATCCAACATATTTTGATTATTATGATATAAATCAATTAGCCAATTTTAGTAGTTAAATTAGAAAATTTTGTAATTCTTAATATTCTAATTGCGAAGATGTCGAGGCCTCATTCATACTTGGAGGTAATAGGCCCCCTGGTGAATATCATTGAGCATAATGTTCAGTTCATAATTTACCGAATTTATTACTTACCTTTGGCCTTCACTGTATAATGTAAATATCATTTTGTACTGTGTATTTTGCTTTATTGACAGATACATGCAAGATACACAAATTAATTTTTCATATAATAGTCCATGGATTAACAAATTTTGGCTACTAAAATACAAGTTTTATTTAAAATAAAGTTTATATAATTCAAACATTTAAATAGACAATTGTTCTTGGTATTTTATTACTGTGTACATTCATTAGTATTATCAATAATGTATTCTGGTTTTGTCGAATCGCTATTACTACAATTATACCCTTGTCCTTGTCTTTATCTGTCTAGCAAAAATAACCAATTACAACAGTCTAAACCAGAATCAGTACCTTATATGCCATTAAAGTTGCTACAAGAAAACTGAGTAAACTGCTAACAAAATAAAAACTTTGGAGCATAATTAATTCATTTATAAACACTTTTCAAAGTTTTATTGAAATTATAGGGGACAATTTTATTGATTTGGTCTTCACACTATGACTTTAGTAAGTGCCTAACATTCGTATTTAATCGTTTTCACTGTATAAAAATAGTTATCCATAAAATGTAAAAGCCAGCTTTTACTTATTCAACTGTTTTGTAATTCTTGATCGTCATTTATCTCAAGAAATTCATTTGCAACTATATTTGCTACAGAATAAGAGATAAGCTATATGAATCGTTAACTACCTAAGAGATTTTTTTCTTTAACAAATGAAAAGTTTTTGCGAAGTTTACATATCGTCCCAGCAAATTTTTTCAAAGGTTTAAGTGTTTCTTAAACAAATGTTAATAAAAAAATACCTTCAGTCACCAGATCCAAAATTAACTCGCAAAGAATCATATAAAGCACAACGAAAGAATTACAGAAGAGAAAAAAAGAGGGTTGCAAACGAACTGCTTAATTCTTTAAAGGATCCTTCAGTAGTGGTGCTTGCGGACTGGTTAAAAATTCGAGGATCACTTAAATCATGGACAAAACTCTGGTGTGTGCTTAAACCTGGCTTGTTATTGCTCTATAAGAGTCCAAAATGCAAGGTAATTCATAATTTGCGGCCTAAATTTCATGGTTAAGTTTTGATCTTTTTTGTAGAGTAATCATTGGGTTGGAACTATTCTTTTGAATGCTTGTAAAGTCATCGAAAGACCAAGTAAAAAAGATGGATTTTGTTTTAAGTTGTATAATCCACTGGACCAATCGATTTGGGCTCCAAGAGGACCAGAAAATGAAACTATAGGTAAGAGTAATGCCAAGATTTTGTTGGGAATAAATTATATTTTGTAACGATTTTAAAAGCAAAACTTTTAATGAATCCTACAATAAATTACGATACACTTTTAAATCGTATCTTAAATGATCTTCAATATCATAATTGTTGCTAAATGCTAATCACTTAATATTTTACTCCTAACGGTGGGTTAAATATAGCTGTATTAATAATGATATATGGTAGTAAGGTATATTCATCCCTTGACAGTGCAAAGGCTGATTATTGCAACCTCCTTAATGGAGTTTCGATATTAATTCTTTCAATTTTACTGTGTTGCTCAATTTATTACTTGTATTATATTTAAGTAATTAGCTTTAATTTTACAGTAATGTTGTAAAGCAACAATTTACTATAATTTTTATTAAATCATTTTTTAGGTCATCATAAGCTTCAGTACTGAATTTTTGCATTGGTAAATTTTCCACAATTCGAGATGGTATTCCATTTAAATGCAGTTTATTTGGTTAGGGTAATTGCAGGTAAAAATTTCAAGCCCGCTGCTTTCTTTGAAACTTACGTAACTTCAATATTACGGGGAAATTAAATTATAAGTTGTTGAAATTACATGATTCTACAGCTCTGCTGGAAAAACTGCCATTTATAATTCTATAATGCTTAATTTAAGAGTAACTTTTCCGCTCGTCTACTTCTTTATTTGCACAGTTTCGTAAGAGCAATTAAAGGCAGGTAATTCTTTCATGTAATTTCTACACTTTCGAATAATTATCAATGTAAACATGATGAACTGCATTTAAATTGCTTTTTTCTTTTTCTTAAAAAATTGTTACTTGTTCTGCATTTCAACTACTATTGCTGCAGCTCCTCTACGGTTATAATTAACATACAACATAATAAATGGGGTTCATTATATTATTGTACAATTTTAGGAGCAGTAGTTCAGCCTTTACCAAATTCATATTCAATTTTCCGTGCCCCATCACAAGCTTCTGGTATGTGTTGGTTGGATGCGCTGGAGATTTCTTTACGTAATGATTCAGCTCTTATTCGTTCCATTAGTACAAAATCTACATGCGGTAGTACTAGTCATGAAACTCAATGGTCTGAAGCTGATTACGAAAGGCACTTCGTACATGGTATATTGTTATCAAACTCGTTTAGAGTTTATTTTACTTTAAATATTAATATTACAGATCTTGATGATGCAAGTCAGCCAGATAATGGGGCACAATTAAGCACCGGTGAGGCCGAAATGAGCGATACAGAATCTGAAATTTCTGCAAAAGATGATGAAATCGACGAAGATCCCCCTGAAACACCTTACATTCCCAATGAAGAAGAAGAATTTGGGGATGTTAGTAAATTTGTTATTTTTATTAAATATGCCCTTTTAAATTGTTTAATTTATTTTAGGCAGGAGAGCAGGTTGAAGAATTAGCCGACGAGCACAAATCGTTAATTTGGTATTTAGTAAAACAGGTTCGCCCTGGAATGGATTTGAGTAAAGTCGTTTTGCCAACATTTATCTTAGAACCGCGATCATTCCTTGATAAACTTGCCGATTCGTACTATCATGTTGATATTCTCTCCAAGTACGTTACTTTTCTTTATCTCCTATTGTTTAGTGAATTGGGAATCTGTTTCATGATCGGCTATATCAATTGGTACCATGAAATAACAACTAATCTAAAATATTTTTCAGCGCTGTTCTGGAAGACGATGCATTTACCCGAATGAAAAGTGTAGTAAAATGGTATTTATCTGGTCTTTATAAGAAACCTAAAGGTTTAAAAAAGCCTTATAACCCAATATTGGGGGAAACTTTTCGATGTTATTGGATCCATCCTAATGGATCTAAAACGTTTTATTTAGCTGAGCAAGTTTCTCACCATCCACCTGTAAGCTGTAATTTTTTGAATTTTTAAAAATATTTTCCCCACTTTATAGGGAAAGTTTTTTGATTAAATTTTTCATTTAAGGTGTCAGCATTTTATGTCACAAATCGCCAAGAAGGATTTTCAATAAGTGCATCGATTTTGGCTAAATCCAAATTTTATGGGAATTCTACATCTGCCATTTTAGATGGAGTTGCTGTCTTGACTCTTTTACCCAGAGGAGAGGATTACACTCTCACCATACCGTATGCACATTGCAAAGGAATATTAATGGGTACTTTGTGTATGGAACTTGGCGGTAAAGTGTATATTGACTGTGAAAAAACTGGATATCGTACAGAACTTGACTTCAAATTAAAGGTTAGAAAAATTTAACAATGCCATTTAAGAATTTGCTGAAATTCTTTATTGTTTTTCAGCCTTTTCTTGGTGGGGCTGATCAGATTAATTGTATTTCTGGACGACTTAAATTGGGTAAAGAAACTTTAGCAACTTTAGATGGATATTGGGATGGTGTTAGTAAGATTAAAGATCGAAGAACAGGGGTAAGTTGCTTATTATTTTTTTTTTGCATTAAACAATGTCTAAAATAATTCAGGAAGAGCAAGTTCTTTGGAATCCCACTTCAGCAATACGAAAAACAAGATTAAGAAGATTTACAGTTTCTATACAACATCAAGGTGAATTTGAATCCGAAAAATTATGGCAGCATGTTTCAGCTGCTATTATGCGAGAGGATATGAACACAGCCACGGAGGAAAAAACTAGCTTGGAAGAAGCTCAAAGAGGTGATGTAATTTTGAAAGTAATGCTAATAAAAGTAATAAAATTATTGTAATTTATTTTATAGCTCGATCGAAGGAACGCAAAGCAAAGTGCGAAGACTGGTTCCCAAAACATTTTCAGCAAGATTTAAAATCTGGACAGTGGGTATACAAACATTCGGATTTACGTCCATGGGATCCACGTAATGATTTATACCAATATGAATATGACTACGTCATTCAAACTAAAACCAAACATCCTGCACCAATGATACGAACGGCTAGTATTATTAGCGTGGAACTTCAACCAGTAAGTAGCAGCCTGTTCTTTCTTCTTTGTTTAGCTGTTTTCTACCCTAAGATGGGTTTTTAGCCATCTACCCTGGTTCAAGCAGGCAATGTGGCCTGCCCAGTTCCACTTTTAATTTTTTAGTATGCTGAATGCTCTCTGTTGTACGTTGTACCTAATTTTTTCTTGAATTTTGGCATTATCTTTAAGACATATATTTAGGATAATTACTTTTATCTCATACTGGGCTATTGGAAGTTGTTTTAAATTGTTCTGCATTGTATTCCAAATTGTGCACTATTAGATAGATAACGTAGATCAAGGGTACTCATACTTGTACTATCAGCGATCTACCCTAAAAGTATTAGGCGGCAAGCGATCCACTAAGTAGGAAAAAAATACAAAGTTTATAAATGGTAGATATTTATTAATTGCACAGACGAATCACATATACATAGATATTACCCTCCAGGAAATACCAAAAATACTCAAAGAAAAGAAATATTTTAAGAATATGTACTATAAACATTCATACTTTAAGATCGAAAGAGAGTGTTAAAATTAGAATCAGCACTACAAGAAATAAACTGTGATGCACTTGGACTAGCTGAAACAAGAAAAAGTTGAGAAGAAATCCCTGACGGAAAAAACAGCTCAATGCTGCTTTGTAAAGGGCAAGAGAAAGGATTGACACTAGTTGGTTTCTTTGTTAAGAAAGAACACACAAACAAAATCCAAGAATTTCATGGCAAGAATAGCAGTTTGAAACTAGCAATTCAAAATGACAAACATTTAACCATAATCCAAATTTACGCACCAAAAGAGGACTATCCAGAACAACAAACAGAAATTTTTATAAAATACTTGAACACACAACTATTCATGCAATATAAACAAAATCAACTAATCATAATGGGTGATTTCAACAGTAAAATTGGCTAAAGAAAGACTAGCGAAGAACCCACATTTGGTCCTTATGGTTATGGCGAGAGAAACCACAGGGGTTATAAATTAATAGAATTTGCATTAAATAACAACTTAACAATTTGCAACACCCTTTTCAAGAAAAGAACAGGAAAAAGGTGGACGTGGCTATCACCAAATGCTAAGTATAAAAAAGAAATTGATTTCATATTAACAAAAAATAATTAGTAGGTTTGATTTGGACAGTGACCATCAGTTAATAAGAACAATCTTTAGAACAAATAAAACTCTTGAGAGATCTAAAACTTTTGAGAGTAACAAACTAAAAGTAAGAAATAACCAATTGGACGAAACCATTTATAGAACCAATCTCCAACAAATACAAACAGAAAGTAACAGGTGTCCAAATAGTAAGACTATGCAAGAAATTTACAACGATCTGAAAAAACAGCTACAAAAAGCTAACACATTTACAAAAGAAGAGTTTTTAAGCAATAAAAGCAAAACGGAATTTCTCTTGGAAAACACCAAGAAGTTAATGTCACAGCATGTATGTATAGAGTATATAAAAATTAACATAAAAAAACAATAAGGTGACAAACAGATCAGCAGCTCAACAAAAAAAAAAATAGGTACACAACTGGCAACCGGAAAGAAATGGATTAGTAAATTATTATTATTGTTATTAGCCTCTATAGCATCCCAGATAAAGGGCAAGAGCCTCCTAGAGGTTTTTCCGTCGCTGTTTTCATGCAGTTGGCTACAGCTGTGGCTATGATTTTGTCTTCCAACCGTGTTTTAGGTCGTCCTTTCTGTCTTTTAAATAAGTTTGGTTTATAATGCGTTATTTTGTCAATCCATCTGTTTGTCATTCTTGCAACATGGTGTTTGTCATTCTTGTAGCATGGCCTGCCCATCTCAGCTTGAGTTTCTTACAATGTAGTTTTATGTCTGTTGTATGAAATCACTTCCTTATGTCGACAGTTTTGACACGGTTCCTAAGCTTTATTTTAAGTATGTTTCTCAACATTTTATTTAGCTTTGTTTCAAGTTTTTTTTGTTTACTACAATTTATTGCCCACGGCTGTGCCCCATAACCTAAGGTTGATATCACACACTGATTAAACACTTTACTTGTTAATTTTGTTGGTATGTTGTGCTCTTTAGTATTGATTTCAAACACCAAAATTTTTTCCACCCTTGAGTAATGTGTCATTATATTTCTTTGCCATCTTTGTTTTCAAAAGGTATACTTTTTCCAAGATGACTGCTTCATCTGTATGTTTAATTTCCTGATTGTCTAGCATTCTGCAGTTTCTGCTGCTATTAGTAAATATTTTGGTTTTAGCCATGTTAATGTTTAGACCTATTTTTGTACTTTCCTTGTTAAGGGATTGCAGCATACTCGTTTGAACTCTTAGCGAACAAAGCAACATCGTCTGCAAACCTCAGATTTGTTAGAAAAGACCCAGATATATTTATACCTTTGTTTTCCAATCACATTGTCTGAATAGATAATCGAGGGTCCCATTGAATAGGTCTGGGGATAGGGGGGTCCTTGTCTGACTCCTCTCTCCAATTTAAATTTAGGTCCCTTTTGTTCTAATTTTATTCAGGCGGTGTTGTTCTGCAAGCATTGTTGAATGATTTGGATATATTTGTCATGCACTTTGAGTTGTAAAGCTTCTACATATAATAAATATGTGTTCAATAGAATCAAATGCTTTTTCAAAATCAACCAATCCTATGTACAACGAAATGTTGAATTCGTTATGTTTTTCTATTAATTGACTGATTGCTTGTATGTGGTGGATACTGGAGTATCCTTTCTTGAATTCAGCCTGTTCTAGTTGGTGGTGTTTTTCTACCTGGGTATACAGTCTGTCCCAAATTCAATCCCCACCATTAGGATCTCGGAAACTATAAAAGCTACAAAGTTGGTTAAATAGGGAAAGTTTTAGGAATTTTAATGCTCATTTCATATCCGTTGAGAAATCACAGCCAACTTTGATCGTTTTCGAGATATCTTGAAAAAACCGAAATTTGGAATTTTCTGTTTTCCAAAATATCTTGGAAAGTATTAAGTTATTAGTTTCAAGACTTGTACATTGTGAAGGCACTTTTTTATGGAGAATCGGGTGGTACCATTTGTTTATATTTATGACGCTTTGTTTCTATTCTATGAACAACTACTTTTGATTTGCATATGGACGCCATATTGAATTTTGTCGTAACTAAACTCAGCTCTTTTTCCTCTTTTCAACGATATATCACACTTACGGAGTTTTTGAAGAAGAGTGGGAATAAAATACATTTTTTCTTTATTCGCGTAGTAGGCTATGATAAATAAAATGTATTTTATTCCCGCTCTTCTTCAAAAACTCTGTATGTGTGACACATCGTTGAAAAGAGAAAAAAGAGCTGAGTTTAGTTATGACAAAATTCAATATTGCGTCCATATGAAAATCAAAAGTAGTTGTTCATAGAATAGAAACAAAGCGTCGCGTCGTAACTAAACTCAGCACTTTTTGCTCTTTTCAATGATGTGTCACACGTACGGAGTTTTTCAAGAAGAGCAGGAATAAAATACGTTTTTTTTATCATAGCCCACTACGCGAATAAAGAAAAAATGTATTTTATTCCCACTCTTCTTCAAAAACTCCGTACGTGTGATACATCGTTGAAAAGAGAAAAAAGAGCTGAGTTTAGTAACGACAAAATTCAATATGGCGTCCATATGAAAATCAAAAGTAGTTGTTCATAGAATAGAAACAAAGCGTCATAAATATAAACAAATGGTACCACCCAATTCTCCGTAAAAAAGTGCCTTCACAATGTACAAGTCTTGAAACTAATAACTTAATACTTTCCGAGATATTTTGGAAAACAGAAAACTCCAAATTTCGGTTTTTCCAAGATATCTCGAAAACGGTCAAAGTTGGCTGTGATTTCTCAACGGATATGAAATGAGCATTAAAATTCCTAAAACTTTCCCTATTTAACCAACTTTGTAGCTTTTATAGTTTCCGAGATCCTAATGGTGGGGATTGAATTTGGGACACACTGTATATGCGTTTTTGGATGATGATAGCGAAAAGTTTATAAATATTTGAGATCAGACTAACTGATCTATAATTAGAAATATTTTTTTTTCCCTTTTTATTTATGAAGTAAAATGATTACTGATTTTTTTCATTTTTCTGGTATTGCGCCTTCTAGTATTTTATTAAAAAGATGAAGGAACTGGTGGATTATGTCTTCTAAACCTGTCTTAAGCATTCCCCTTGTGACTTTATCTTCACCTGCAGTTTTTCCTTTTTTAAGTTTGCGGACGGCAGATCAGATTTCAGATTTTTGTATTTTCGGGATGGAATTG
Organism: Melanotus villosus; assembly: GCA_963082815.1. Classification (NCBI taxonomy): domain Eukaryota; kingdom Metazoa; phylum Arthropoda; class Insecta; order Coleoptera; family Elateridae; genus Melanotus; species Melanotus villosus. The sequence continues at coordinate 21,633,433 of OY720427.1, forward strand.
TTTATTAGTAGACTCCGGATAATTATGCATTTGCATATTGAAGATGTGGTGGACAAAATTAAAACTGTTCCTAAGAAAAGTGTTAAGAAAAACTCAGTTATGTTTTAGGAAAAAATATTGGTTACGGTGAATTGCAACAATTAAGTAGTGTGTTAGATGGTAAAAGTGGTGTCTCTGGAAATTTAAATATCGAAAATTATAAATTTGCTCCACTCACGTCATATGAGGTAGAACGTATATTTTCTGAATACAAGTAGTATATTCTAAGTGAAAGAAGACAGGGTTTTCTTGTCGAAAATTTAAAAAAGACGGTAATTGTTAAATGCATGAATTCTGATGTGTAGTTTTAGGATTTTAATTCTTATTGTTATTATACGTATTAATTCAAGAAATACTACGTAAAATACCTACCTTAATAAATTTTTCTTAAAGTTTTTTTCCTTTTAAAACAGCTTCTTTTGTAAGAAATTTCTGTTTTCAAAGTGCATAGTTTGAAAGTTTTAAGTGCATAAATGCAGGCATTCAAAGTGCATAATCATCTGGGGTCTATTTATTAGTCTGCTCTTTTGTTCTTGGATCTTGGTTTATGTTTATCTTTGTAGTATACAGGGTGTTTGGTTCACCGACGTATATCTAAAAGGAGGTGGTAGGTGAGTTGGTTTGGAACTTATTTAACCATATATGTATATCATTATACAAAGTGTTACGGTTTCTAAGATATAGCCAACTTAGTGATTTAACTAAATTAGACGATTTTTGCTATTATACATTTTAATTAGACACTTTTTAATTCCTTGTAACTTTTATTTTAATAGTGCTACATATCTATTCTATCAAATAAAATCATTTTATACACTCTACATGTGATAAAAAAAAATTGGGACTCGATTAAAGTTCAAAAATGTATTGTTCTGAAATCAAACTTTGATTTAGTAAGCCATGAATAAACAAAAATTACTATACAAGATATGTTCAGGTATGTTTAAAAACTTCCTTGATGTTTGCCCTTTCCAGTGATATATCACACTCTAATTATTACCTGCAAATGTTCAAAATGACCGTGTTTGCTAATTCATATCGTAGAATTAGTGAACAATAAAAGACATCGCCCTGAAGAAGATGAACAAATTTTGAATGCATTTGATGCAGATCCCACTACCAGCACAAGAAACGTTGCTCGACGACCCAACTTGTCGACGTGGAAGGTATGGTCAGCTGTACACTCTGAAGGAAGGCATCCTTATCATTATACGTCTGTACAAGGGCTTGAAGAACGTGATCCAATTCGTAGAAATAACTTGTCGATTTATTTTGAATGCCGACATAAAAGACCAAAGGCTACGCAGCATTTTGTGGGCGAATGAATCTAAATTTTCACGTGAAGGCATTACTAATTTTCGCAACCTTCATTACTGGACGGAAGAGAATCCCCATATGAAAAAACAAATTTCATTTCAACATAACTCTAGCGTAAATGTGTGGGCAGGTGTAATAGGTCGAGTCCTAATTGGTTCATATTTTTTGCCAGATTATTTAAAAATGGTGGAAACTACTTAAATTTTTGACCCATAACCATAATATTTTGGAAGAAGTGCCGATAGATGTAAGACAACAAGTAATATTTCAAAATGATGGATGCCCTGCCTACTATCGGATTGCTGTTTGGGATTTTTTAAATGATCGATTTCCTAATAGATGGATAGGGCAAAATGGGCCGATAGTGTGGCCTGTCCGATCACTAGATTTAACCCCGTCGACTATTATGTCTGTGGACGTATGAAAGAACTGGTTTATAATGAGAAAATACTAAATAGAGACCATCTTCTTGCAAGAATTAATATTATAATAATAATTATAATACGAGACGAAATGAGGTTAAGTGTAACCACTACCGGTTTGCGCCGAAGAGCTCGAGCCTGTATTAGAAACGATGGTGCACATTTCGAGAATGGAAATTAATAAATAAATATTTCTTTCATTTTTTTTATTTTGTTTCAAAAATTAATTTTATTACGATTAATTATCCACTTCCCTGAATCGGCGCTCTTATAAAAAATGTCGCTTTGTCTTCAGGTACCTTTTATTTCGAAAATTTGCAGGTAATAATTAGAGTGTGATACATCACTGGAAAGGGCAAACATCAAGGAAGTTTTTAAACATATCTGAACATATCTTGTATTGTAATTTTTTTTTTATTCATGGCTTACTAAATCAAAGTTTGATATCAGAACAATACATTTTTGAACTTTAATCGAGTCCCAATTTTTTTTTTGTCACATGTAGAGTATATGAAATGCTTGTATTTGATAGAATAGATATCAAAGACTATTAAAATAAAAGTTATAAGAAATTAAAAACTTACAATAGTGTCTAATTAAAATTTATAATAGCAAAAATCGTCTAATTTAGTTAAATCACTAAGTTGGCTATATCTTAGAAACCGTGACAGTTTGGGTAATGGTATTTTTGGTTAAATATGTTCAAAACCGTCTCACCTACCACCTCCTTTCGAATATACGTCGGTGAACCAAACACCCTGTATAATTCCCTGTAATAAGTTGTAGCTATTTTTAATATTTCTTCTTGGTTGTGAGTGATTTTATTGTTGTTATGTGGATCTTGTAACTTGCTAATCCAACTTTTTCCACTTGACAGTTGTTTGCAGGCTTTTCTTGTTGAACCGGTTTCATTAAAAACTTTTTCAATTTTTGGTTATTCTGCTTTTCTTTTTGCGTGTCTTATTGCTATTTTTGTTATTTTGTTTAGTTCTGTATACTCTATTTGTGCTGTGGCATTATTCAGTCTCCTAATTTTTAAGATATTTTGCTGCTGTATGAGCTTCTTGGTGTTCTCTGAAAGCTCTATTTTTACTATTTTACTCTTCTATTGTTAGTGCCTTGGCTTGTTGTAATTGTTTTTCCAAGTCATTGTACAGTTCTTAAATAGTTTTATTGTCTTACTCTTTGCTGTTTTCTGTTTACAATCGTTAGAGATCAGTCCTATAACTATTTTCGTCCGATTGAATAAACTTTGCATTTATTTTATTATTATTGAAAATTTTGTATTCTCCAATATTTTATTTATTGTGAAGGTTGCTCTCGCTAATCGATGGTCGCTTTCAAATGCGAATCTATTAATTACTTCATTATTTACTACCTACCCTATTGTTTTTACTGGTTAGAATAAAATTTATTTTGTTTTTGTGTTTAGCTTTGGGTGACAACCAGGTCTACCTCCTTCCTGCTCTTTTCTTGAAAAGGGTCCTGCATATTGTTAAGTTGTTCCTTAATACAAATTGTATTAGTTTGTTGCCTCTTTCATTTCTGACGCCGAATCCGTAAGGGCCAGATGCAGGTTCTTCTCCAGTTTTTTATTTGTTCTTCTGGGTAACTTGAACTATGGTTATGTGTTTGTTGTTTCAATTGCTAGATTGAGGACTGCTATCGTTTTAGAAATACCATGGAATTCCTTGATTTTCCCTGTATTTTCTTTCCTTACCAAAAACCCGACTCCTTCAAATCCCTTTTCCTACATCCCAGTTTATTTTTTGCAATGCTGTTTAATTCTTGTATGCTCTTTGGATCTTAAAGTACAAACATTTATAGTACAGATTTTTAGAGTCAAATTTATTTTACCTCGATGGTCCTGGAGACTTGGTAGACCAGTTTCTGCCGTTTTGACGATTGTGCGCTTGTTTTACAGTGAACAGCTTTTCAGCAGTGAAAAGAATTCGTTGCCAGGGGCTACCCGCTGTGCAACGAACAAGTTGACGACAGTCTCACACGTTTGTTTGTCTCCGTAAGGTGCTGTCCTTGTTAAAGCTTATAACATCTTTGGTGGACCGTTTTGCGATTGATACCCGTCTCGCGGGCGATTCTCCTCATCGAGACCCTCGAGTTCTGCTCGACTCGTTTTTTGATGATCTGGCGGTTCCTGGATGTATTGACTCTGCGTTTTCTTCCTGGACCATCACCTTCATGACCAAGCTCATTGAATCGGCGAATTGCATCGAAAACGGTTTGACGAGGCACATTGGCGTATTCCTTTAAAAAACAACTCCAAAATTGCACCGCGTTTGTTTAGCATCCTAAGAACACAACAAAATTAATCGCTACGTTCTCAAAAAAACAAAAATGAACGGCGAATTCAACACAACAAAAATTAATTAGTAGTAGTAGTTACAGTATGTTCGCTTCAGGACACTTATACTTTGTCCGATTTATTTTTTGTCACCCGGTAAATTCTGTATGAGTTCGACCTCTTTTCCTTTTATGCTTCTTATATTCCACATTGCCAGTTGTCATCGTCCTTGTTCTCACCTTTCCGTCTGTGTTTTTCTGGACTATATTCGTTCTGTCGGGTCTGAGTTTTTTGAGAGCTTGTCTTGATTTTCGTCCCAATCCTAACATTCTCCATTAATGATTAATTTTTTGTAACCAGTTTTTACTTTTTTTCCCGCTTCTTTTTCAGCTTTTGCTTTCCTTGCTAGGTTTTGTTGGATCTACCTTTTGTCTGATGTTAGATCATTCTCTATAACATTTGTTTATTAATTTATTATTTTCCTGCCAGTCCTCACATCTTGCAATTACAATAGTGCTTATTCCTTTTGTATTGATCACGTTTACTGCTTTAATTTTAGTTTTTACCCCTAAATTCTGCTCTAAAAAAATTTCTGCGGTTTTACTATTCGTGATTTCCTTGTTAAAACTTGCCCCTTTAATCACGAAATTATTTTTTCTCTTTGTTCCACTTTCTTTTCCGATGAATTTATTTTTAAGTTTAATCTATTATTTTCGACGCGTAATTCTTGGATTTCTTTCCTCATTTCTTTAACTTCCAATAACAGTTCAGCCATGCTACTCGCCATCTGTTGCATTCATGTATCTGTTGATGTCACTTTTACTGGTGTTGTTCCAAAAGTTTTCTTGCTTTTCTTTGAAAATTCGGGCGTTTTTTGCTTGTCTTGTCTCTTACGCTTGTTGTTGTCAGCTGTTGATGTTGACGAACCCTCGCTATCGTAACTTTGGCTAACGACATTGGTGGTTCGGCAGATATTACATTGTGCTGATGTGACCTCGATGCTTTGAACCTGTATGTATTACTATTCAGTTTGTGTGGTTTACAAATTGAATGGTTTCCGTAACTAATTAACACTCGAATTTAGTTGTTAGTAAACTTGAGTGACCGTTTGTTACCGTGGTTCGAACCAAACACCCAAACCCGGAAGATGCTTCATTTAATTATAAATTATTGCATTTTAGAATGAAACACGTTCGTCAACTCTAAAAGCTGGAAAGCGAAAAGTAGCAACTAAACAAATATCATCCGATGCAGATGTAAACGACAGTGCCACAACTTCAGAAGAATTTCACTCCGATTCAACTCATTCAGTTAAAAAAGCACCTCAACTTACTGCTACCAATTCGAGGTATTATCTTTAATTGCAAACAGATCTCTCAGAAATAATTATTATTTTTTGTTTAGTATTATGCTGGCTATACACGATTTGGAACAGAGCCTTCAGGAACATGGTGAAAAAATTAACCAATTACAACGTAATTTAACAAACATGCTCGAACAAGATCGTAATATAAACAGAGTACATAACTACGGGGAAACTCTTGCTGTTATTTTAGTTGTAGCTGCGTTACAGGCTCTCTTTTTATATTATACATAATTAGATAGACCTTAATATGTATGTGATTGAATATTATTTTGCTAGCTTTAGCAAAATAACTACAGAGTTCGGTTAGTTATATACAATTCAATACTTGCTTGTTATATTTGTACAAGCCAATTGCAATTTGTTTTTTGTACCTGATATTTTTAGGTAAGTAGTTTACTTTTAGTATGATTTTTTTAACTCGAAATTATTTTCCTGTTGTATTTCTAAAGTAAATTTAGCTACTTTGCTTCGTTTCTTTGTTTAATCTACAAAATATGTTGCGTGTCTTTTGCATTTAATAAATAACTTTTGTAAAATATCTGCCGTCCATAATTTAAGAGCATCGAAAGTTATTTAAAAAGTTCATATTTACTACTAACCCAACTCTGTATAATAAAGTAAATGTAAATGTTTTTCTGAAAATATGTGATGTTGTTGCTGTAAATATTATTTCAAGTTTAGTGCTGCAGTTGTAAAACAGGGTTTTTGAATATTTTTCCCTATACTTAGTACACAGTGATACCAGAAATGAAAATATTGCTACTTACTTGTTGATAGCTTTCGTACTATTAATCGGGTACTTCTTTTATCCCTGATATAAGTTAAAATTTAAGCTATGTATAACATCTTGATATTTATTTAAAAGTAGTATATTTTTGATCTAAGATTTTTATAAAATAAGGTTATTAAGTAAGAGAAAACTGAACTACCACTTATTTATATGACTACCAAAATATAAAAATTATTGCGCTTATTTTTTGGAGCATTTAATTGATGTTTAGAAAATAGTTTTCGAAGCGTCATTTTATAAATTTGTTAAACTGGGTATTGTATACTAAATCAACCTTCCTTCGATTGTTTAAGTACTTTCTTCTCGTAAGATTCATCATCATCAACCTTTACATCCCTTTAGGGCAATGGGGCCTCCCTCTTAGCTCTCCATAACTCCCTATCTATGGCTCTCTTAAGATTATAAATGCATAATAAAATCGTTTCTGTGCAGGGTATGCAGGTTTATTTGTTACGTTTTCTTTCTTGTTAATAAAATTATTTTGCATTTTGTGAAGCTCTCTTCATAAAACCTGAAATTAAAATTTTTGGTCTTCCAAACTTTACTCTTCCTAACTTTATGTAATTTTTTATACTATCATTTTGAGTAGGTAAATTCGGAAATGCCAAAACCTTTATAATAAAATTTTTTTCATATCAAAAGTGTCTTAAATTGTATTTTTAGAATTTTTTAATGTAAAAAATAGTATATTTGAATTTATAAACTTTACTATAAAATGTACATAAAATAGTCAATGAATGACCATGATTTAGTTAATTTGTAAACTTAAAAACACCAATTTAGCTTTCGTGTTTAGATTCAAAACATCACAACCAACAAATTTTTTGAAAGAAATGTAAGTATCCACAATGCAATGTTCAACATTGAGATTGAAAATGCCAAGACATACAATGTTGGTTAAACTGATTAAAAACTGCAAGTCTAATTGGCAATTGAAATGTGTTTTTCTTTCCGGAAAATTGATTATGGCTTACTGAATACATTCAAAGTTTTAACACCTCTTAAGAATGAAACTTTGTGTATCATAGGCCATAATTTATTACGGAACATATGAAAAAACTTTATTATTGCGCATTAGCTATTTTCATGCTTATATAGGTATAAAGTGCCCTTGAAATTGACCAGTTTTACGTGCTAACCCAAATGATTTTTGGAAGACAAAATTTGGGGGTGTAATTTTTATTCAGTTTGACTGACTTTATATTTCTTACCCTTTTGCAAGACTACAATGGTGAACAATGCGTGTTGGACCTACTCTCTATCAATTAATATTTAAAAGAGCATTCTCAAAGAGACATTTCATCATATATTTCACTACTTAAATGTGTATTTCAAAAAAGTATTCAAGTTGAGATTAAGCAATAAGTTCCTGCTTACTTATTTAATATAGTAGACAATCATATTCTTTAACTCTCCCACCTCTTTGTATTACTTTAGCAGAAATTTCTGGCATCACTGATATAATATGTAACCATTGAACGAATTGTTTTTCGTGTTTAAAAATGACAAGAGATTATGTATCGATCCATTTTTTTCTAGTAAATGTATAACACGTGCCTTTAAAAAATTTAATAGACTTTGGTCACCACAATATCATAAATTTACACAGTTGCTTATTTAGGAATGAAAAACCGAAATAACATTTTAAACACGAACAACATGAAAAAGCTATATCATAGTGTTTTCTTGTGATATGACAATTTTTATTCTCGTAACATCTATATATTTAGATGTGGGAGCTATAATTAGCATAATTGTGACTGAATTTAACTTAAGATGTAAAAGGTAAAATATGATGACATTAACATAGCAAGCATTGCTATGTGATATTTTTAAAGTGATTGGAGTAATGACTATTTCATGGCAATGTAAAGCTGACGTAAGAATTATTTTATATAAAAGAGATAGAGAAACGTAAGAATTCGATGTGTGTTAAGTGTTACATTTGTTTTCCTATTTCTTTTTAAAACCTTCTGTTGTAGTTTAGATTGCTGTCACGATGTAAAGCGACCTTAAATGTTAAATATTTTGTTGTATTTAAATGTTTGTGCTTCGTATATGATGCATATTTTTTATCCAGTGTGAAAAATATATTTCCAAACTTGCGTTAAAAAATCAAATTTAGGATCTTGGAAATTATAAGAGATACAATGCTGGTTGAAAGACACAAAAGCTATAGCTTTAAACGAGATCGTTTTCAACTTCTGCAGTTAAATTGAACAATTGTTACGGGTAACATCGAAAACAATTTAATTTTTTTAATGTTCTCTCTGGGATGTTGATCTTAGATGTTTAATGTTGTTGACACGACGGGAAATGCAACACATCCAAGTGGGTCAAGAAGAAAGAAAAATGTGCCTCAGTTTCTAATCCAAAAATGTTCTGTTTAACTGACATTGTATCAGGTATCACTTCTAAGATCAAATACTGAACATCAAATTTGAAACATTCTGTATATAAAATGTAAAAATATTCGAAATGAAAGTTTTAAAAGTGAGATTAACATGTATTAAGTATAAAGCTACTATTAGGAATGCATCGATTAATTATAATCTTAACCTTGTAATTATAATAAAACATTATAATTGATCGGAACAAGAAATACTTAAATATTATAAATAAGTATATTACGTACACTTAATTTCTTCTATAATAATTGCTGTAAATGATGCTGTTAAAGTTATATTTAATGTTAAGTGCTGTGGCATTTTTATAAAGTGCACAGAAATTCCAAAGAGTACCTTTAAGTTAACAATGTTAATGTCAGAATCTATCTGAATTATTTTATTGCATGTCTTGATATGTTTCGATGTAATCAAGTTTATGGAAGGCAATATTTACCAAGTTAAAACACCACTAGTATAATCTAATAAAATAATTCAAGGGCAAATTGTAATATTAAAATGTGCGAGCTAAACAGTTTTTAACATGTGCCCATTTAATCCTACATGTTTTAAGATTTAATCAGGCATAAAAAAATATATTAATGTTACAAGTGTGCCATTTTATCCACGTTCTCAAACTAAGATTACAGCACTTCAATAAATAATCATGGCTTATATTCACTATAATCGTTTTATTTGTAATCTCATGTTAAAACTGATTAGTAAAGTATATTTAAAATTTGTCTTTAAATTATGCATATTTACCACAATATATTTTGGTATGGATAAAATTTTGAAAAGCAAGGTGTTATGTTAAAAGAAATAAAATAAACGGTGATATTAGTGTCTTCGAATAATGAAGTTCCATGTTAATGTAACTCCATCTGTTTGGTGCGAAATTTTGTTATCCTGAAAATGACATCGAGAAGTTTTATAAATATAAAAATTTTTGCATGGCTAACACTTCCCGGAAGTTTAAGCACCAAATTTAATAACATAATAATGATCTTTAATAGGTGCATTTATTTTTACTTTTGCCTTTAAATTTTGTGGTAAGTTGCAAATACTATTGGTAGCTTTTATGTAAAAACGTTTAAGTAGCATTTTTATAATAAGCTAGTAAAACTATCATTAATTGCATGGTGGTATCAACCTATCAACATTAAATTATATACCTTCCTATTGTTATTTGGAAAAATTCAATTCTGCATAGCATAATAAAGAAGCTATATCTGCGGCATTTGTTATTTATTTTTTTTTTATTATCTTCCTATAAGTCCTTTAAATTATGTTACTTATTTATTTTTATACAACTAACACCCAAGGGTGACAAACTAGATCCTTCGAACTATAGGCCAATTAGCCTCACCTCAGTTCCCTGTAAATGTATGGAAAAGATAATAAAGGAAGAATTAGCAGACTTTCTTATCAAAAATAATGTCCTGCCAGCCACCCAACATGGATTTATGAAGGGTAGATCCACAACAACAAATCTGTTACAAACGCTTAATCTTTGGTCAAAGGCTTTCGACAAGGGCGAACCAATAGATATTGTTTACATTGATTTCGCGAAGGCGTTTGATACCGTCCCTTTTGATAGACTCATTCACAAACTTGAACACTCCGGAATTCGAGGGGCGTTATTAAAATGGATAGAATCTTACATTAAAAACAGAATATTCATGGTTCGTGTCAATGGTGCTCTGTCAGGCAGCTACAGTGTCTTAAGTGGCGTTCCACAAGGATCGGTGCTCGGCCCCCTTCTGTTTTCGATATACGTCTCGGACCTGCCACAAGGAATGCAACTTCATATCAGTTCTTTTGCAGACGACACAAAAATTTATGGTAAACCAGGGTCAAACCTGGCTGAGGACCTCATAACACTAGAAAAATGGACCAAGATATGGCTTTTAAAACTGAATGCAGAAAAATGTATAGTCCTACATATTGGTCGTAATAACCACCATCACCAGTATCGCTTAGAAGGCACGCCTCTGAAAGAAAACGATAAGCAAGTCGATTTGGGCGTCATCATTAGAACTGACCTAAAGTGGGAATCGCAAGCGGCAAAATGTGTAAAGAAAGCTAATTCCCTCATATACCTGGTAAGAAGATCTTTTGAAAACATTTCTGAAGATAACCTCCTTAATATACCGGGTGTCAACGAAACCTGGGGCACCTCCATAATTTTTTTATTTTTTAAGGTATCTAAATGAAATTTGGTATATGTAATATACTCTTTAATTGGCGTTTGCTGACATAGGAAACAAGTTTCTGTCACTTCCGGTTTCGGCGGAATTGACATCAACTTTGATATTTTAAATGGAACACCCTGTATGTTTATACATTTTTGGAATCTCCATTCAATTTTACGTATGGTAGTAACAAGTTTGAAACATTTTGATGACAAAATAACTACTTACAGAAGAGTTTATTTATTAATCTAACGTGCCATGACCTTCGTAAAATGGAAGTCAGGGTGCTACGACACTCAAAACAAATTATTTTAGCACTTCAACTGTAACAAGTCTGTCTTTTTTTTGTGCATTTCATTTGTTTCACTTGTTTTGAAACCCAGTATCTAGATTTAAATGTCCAAAATATGGTTTTTTTGAACGGAGAGTGTTATTCCGAATTACATTTTCATATTAATCCCGTGTTATTGGTATCAATAAAATCCTTGAAAAACGCTCGTTTTTAATATCCTAGTGTCCCACCCTAGTGCCATTTGAAAAAATAGAGTTATTCTTGAAAAAGCATTTTTGCCAACTTTAGGCCATTCTAATACAGCAACTAAAATAGTTAAAGTTCTAAAACAATTTGTCTCGAGTGTTGGGGCATCTTGACTTTCATTTGGCGTTAGTCATGGCACTCTAGATTAATTTCTGCAAAAATTTACTCTGTCATCAAAATGTTTCGAACTTGATACTACCATACGTAGAATTGAATGGAGATTCCAAAAATGTATAAATATACAGGGTGTTCCATTTAAAATAACAAAGTTGTAGTCAATTCCGGTGAAACCGGAAGTGACAGAAACTTGTTTCCTATGTCAAAAAATGCCATTTAAAGAGTATATCACATATACCAAATTTCATTTAGATATCTTAAAAAATAAAAAAATTATGAGGGTGCCCCAGGTTTCGTTGACACCCTGTATATATATATAAGGCACGAAACTCATAGAGTCATGGCCGATATATAAGACCAATACTAGAGTATGCAGTTACCATTTGGAACCCATACCTCAGGAAAGACATAGACCTCTTAGAGAAAGTTCAGAGACGAGCTACGAAACTCCCATCCACATTGAAAGATAAACCCTACGAAGAACGCCTGGCTGCTCTTAACCTAACTACTCTAGAAGACCGCAGAACAAGAACTGATCTTATTGAGACCTATAAAATACTACATAACTATTATACATGTGATATCAACATCTTTATAGCCAACACGAATAGTCATTTACGAAGGCATAGCCTTAAAATTAATAGTGAGAGGTGTAACCTACTGCAAAGAAAATACGTCCTAAGTAATCGGGTTGTGTCACAGTGGAATCAGCTGAGTGAAGATATCGTCACAGCACCAAATGTAGCTACCTTTAAAAAAAGACTCGATAAATTTATAAATATGTCATAAAGTCATGCTCATAGCACGAAATTATGATTATGATTACAGCACTTCTTATATATAATTATTGTAAATTTGAATAGCAGTTTATCGGCTTTGCCGCCTACTGTTTTAATAAATAAATAAAAATTTACAAATAGAAAAAAGAAACCAATCTTTGTTAAACTATAAGAGAGTGAAACGTAAAACAGTATATAAAAAAGTTTAGGAAAAAGATACAAGAGGGAAGAAAAACTTTGCTACCCTATTAGAGCAAGAGACAATAGATTCCTTAGGTACAATAAATTAATGGTAAATGGCGAACCTTACGGAGTAGAGCATTTCAGAAAGTAGGAAGAAAAACAGTAACAAACTATAAAGTTGAAATGATAACCTCGATCAACAACTTAGAAAGATCACAACCACCACAATATGAAAAAACCAATGGAAATAGGGCACACTATAGACATTGAACAGCCAACGAATAGATTTATAAGTAAAGGCAAATGGAAGAAAAATAATATAAAAAACAATACGTATAGGAACTTGGAATATTCAAACAATGTTGGCTGCTGTTAAAATGGGGGTAATTGCAAACGTCATGAATGAATATAAAATAGAAATAATTGGCTTTGCAGAAGATAATATGGAAAGGAGAGGGTAGTATTGACAAAAAATAGTATACAATATTCTATGGAGGAGAGAACCAACAAGGAAGGAATGGCACTGGATTTATAGTCAGTAAAAAAGTATACCTACTAGAATTTAAGAAAATTAATGGAAGGCTATCATACATAATAAGTAAAACAGCTATTACATACTTATTCACCAATAGAAAAACCAGAGGGAAGAGAAAAAAAGCTTTTACAAAGAATTAGCTAAACATTGCGAAACAATCCCTAAATATGACACACTGATTCTGATGTGCCACTTCAACTCTGAAATAGGAAAGGAAACCCTAGTCACACAACAAACGATAACGACCATGTATTAATTACAACGAAACGAACAAGAACGATTAGAGATGTAAGAACATACAGAGATAGTGACCATCAGCTAGTATTAATAAAGATGAACATGAAGATAGCCGAGAGAGAAAGAAAACATACAAAAAGGAGGAGATGGAGAGTAGGAGAACTACGAAAAAATTCAAAAGAAGATAGTATTGAAAGCAAATGGGGCTGTATAAGAGAAAGTATTATAAACGCTTCAGATAAAGTAATACCAAGAAAACATGTAAAAACAAAATAAATGCTTTGACGAAGAATGAAAAATGTCAGTAAAGAGGAAAAGGGAAACGAGGATAACATGACTCAGAACAGAGACAGTGGAAGACTATGAAAAGTACAAAGAAAAGGAAGCACAAGGTTAATAACATAAAAAAGAATGAAATGGCTTGGAGAAATATTGGATAACCTAGAAAAGTAATAAAAAGTGCGAGACTGGAAAATACCTTAATTACCAAAATGGTACAAGTTGTGGCCTATGTTGATGACCTGGCCATATAGTCGCAAGAGACATAAAAAGAGCCTAAAGGAAGCCTTAAACAAAATAACTTTCGAAGCAGAAAAAGAGGCTTAGAGATAAATCAATCTAAAACAAAATATGACATTAAGCAGAAATTAATGGAAAAGAGGACACAGAAGTATGAAATTTTAGGTTTGCAGTGGTAAATGACTTTAAGTAAGTATCTAAGTTTGATAATCAACAATACCAACAATAGGAAAATGGAAATATGGCAGAGAATACAAGCAGGATATAGAGCGTTTTACAAGTACAAATAGTTCATACAAAATAAAAGAATAGGCATAATTCATAATAGGTAATTAAGATGAGAATTTACAAAACAGCGATAAGACCAGTACAAATATACATAGCAGAAACTATGAACCTCACCAGTGAAAGTGAAGAACAATTAAGATTTTAAATAAAATATGTAAACCAAAAAAGTAGAAGAATGAGAATACCAAAAACTTATGAATTACAAAGTAATGGAAATCTAGAAACGAGAAGACATAGTGAGGGTGATAAAATCACAGAGACTACGTTGGTTTGGCCACATAAAAAGAATGAAGGAAAGTAGTTGCGTAAAAAAAATCATTGAGTGGAGACCAGATAGAAACGGACCAAAGAGTAGATGGGAAGATCAAGTTAGAAAACATATCGTGGCAATTGGAATAATAAATTGGGGGAAATATATCCAGGACAGGAGAAAATCAAGAGAAATAACAAATAGAGTAAGTACACACAATAAGTTATGGAAACCAACGAACGAGAAGAACATTGCTTTGAACTTTTAAAACCATGGTTATAGTTGAACTGTATCCCTTCAATTGCTAAATAAGGGTCTTTGTGGAGAGGTTAAAAACTGAGAGAGTTATATTGGGGCATCATTCCTCATTCTGTCTGTAACTTGTAATAAAATTTTTTTGCAAAGTTTAAATAAAAATATCCTCCAGTAATACTTTAAAATAGGTAATACAGAAATTAGTAATAAATGTGATTTTATTTATTTATTTAATGGGCGAAATCTAAGCTTGCGGGTGCCATATTTAAAACAAAATATGAACGTAGTGTTAAACGCCCAACGGTTTAACAGGTTTTTTTTTTAAAGTAGGATAAAGTGCTGTTGCCGGGTTAATAACCACGATCATGCCTAATAATCAAATTGTCAAATGTCAATTTAAAGTATACACGTAGTTGTTTCTGACGTTTACGTCTGATATTTTATTATTACAAAATATAATATACAATAAAGTATACAGGTAATATTAATGAAATAAATATTTTTGAAACTTAATCGTACTTTAGAATTATAACAACGAGTTAGGAAAAGTGTCTTTTAATGTAATATTTATTACAGATATTGAAGTTTACAACATAACCTACAAGTCTTAACTACCGATTGTTTCTACGGTTTTCTGATAATATAAGACATGTTAACAAAGTTCGAGACAAAATCGGCCCGAGTAAAGGGATTATCTTTCCACCCAAAACGTCCATGGATTCTTGCAAGGTAAGAAATGGCAAATTTTTTGTATCAACTAGTTGGTGACCAATTTGCTCTTCATATGCGTTCCTCTTTTTACTTACTGTTCGAAATTTATATAGTTTTTGACCACATACTGTTTACGTGTGGATTAAAATAACTGTGTAATCCTTCGGTAAGATAAAACATACAACATTAAAAACTGGAATTCTAAGAGCGAGTCGCAGAAACATGGTTTAACAGCTTTGTCAAATTAATCGTTCGTCAAAGTGAACCAAAAGTGAATCAAAATTCGAATGCATATGACAAATAACACATTAGTAAACAAAAAATGATGCCCTTTTATCAACTTTGATCATTCCTTAGTTTAACAAAAGCTTGTGCAACTGTCCCTAAGTGTTATTAGTTATTACAACATCTTTGTTAAGAGATATGTAAGGGAGTGTCTTCACAGGAAGTACCTCCTGCATGACATCCGTTACTTATTGTCCCAACCGGACAGATTGTAAGCAAAGAGAAGTAAAAAAATCTAGGTGCTGATAGAAAGTCTAACATTAGTAAAAACATAACATGATACAGCACGCACGGTGAAAGATTGCTTCGGGTGGCGCAGATAAAGTTCCTGCGTTCGGCAGCATTCGGCATCTATACAATAGCCAAATACTTTGTGATGCTTTCCCAGTGGCGTCGTATAAGAAAGTGCGTAACTACACGTAATGTGAGTCACCTCGGAATTCACAATATTTTTGTATGACATTTTAGTGGTTTTTAATTACTCTACAAATCATTAAAGTACACAATGCGGCATTAATTCACTGAATAACCAATATTTAAAAAACTTGTTTTTTCATGGAGTACATGTGATGCAGTTTAGCGAGGTCGCCACTGATATCAGCCGTTTCCCGGGCCGGGCAATTTTAAAATTAGACGAATGCGCACCCGACCTTGGGGCAAACTTTTGCCGTGAGTGCTGTATGTATGTATATATAAAGAGTGGTGTAAGTGTTCATCAATTTATATACTTACTTTATAATTAATATAAATTTAAAATGTTATAACAGCAGTCATAGTCGTTAGATGTTAGTTGTTTTATTTGTGGTTTAAACATTTTAAATTTATAAGGTGCTAAAAAAATAATCCAACATTTTTAATGATTGCACTTTTATTATGCATTGTTAAAGAATTTTATCAACTTTTTATTGTAAACTAAATTGAACTTTTTACTTCTTGCTTACTTAGTCGATCTGCGCTATGCAGTGTCAAGGACTAAATTGAATGACAATACTCGAAAATATTTGTTAAGGTTGATTATGATTTGAAGATTTATAGGTAGTTTAAAGTCTAAACTGTGGTATTAAAGCACATTCACACAATCCTGATAGTTATACAAATTAACAATTGAAATTTTTGTATTAATATACAAAAAAATATGTATGTTTCTATTATGATTCAATTTACAAAATTCAAAACTCAATTCTTTGATTATTTCAACGGGTTTATTTTCCTAAAAACATTACAAAATCGAAATATAAAAGTCTTCAAAAAATAGGAATAGATAAGATTTGTTAGTAAAAAAATCGAATTAACAATAAATTAGTTAAATGTAAAATAATTTACAAATTACTTATAATTTTAAGCTAGCAGCAGCACTGACATATTTTGGTATGTACAAATGAAACATAAAACAAAAGATAACATAAAAGGAATAATTTCTGTTTTGTTATTTTAACAACAAATAAATAAACAAGGTCTTAGTCCTCTAATATTAAACCTAACTTTTTTAGATTTTTCTTCGAACTTAAATTTAATCTAGGAATATTTTCTAATGCTAATGAACGACCTAAAATTACATTTTTAGCATGTAAATTCACTGTTACCAAATTATTAATATCAAATCGGCTTTTTCAGTTTGGAAAGGATTTATTTGATTTTAGAAAGCAAAGTATAAGAATGAAAATAGTTTGTTAGAACATAATCGAACAGAAGGAACTTAAAATTTAACAGAATAACAAAGAAAAGTCAGATATGCTCTCTCCTTCGATTACCCTGTGCTCTTTTAATTTTTCTTAGTTGTGCTAGTTGCATCTTTACTTGCTTCCGTTGTTGAGTCTGTGTTTATGGTAGTTGATTCTTTCGTTTCTGTTTTTACCGAACGTGATTTTTTGACCGATGGTTCTTCTTTCGTAGTGGATTCCTTTTCACTTTTTTCAGTAGTAGTCGAAACAGTTGTGCTACCAGTATCTTCACTGGAACTTAAAGTTGTTGAAGACACCGTGATTGTTTCTCCTACTGGTGGCAAAGTAGTTGATTCGTTAGGTGATATTTTTATATCTGTATTCATACTTTCAGCTACTTCTTCTCCTTTATCATCAGTTTTTGCAGAAGTTGCATTACTTTCTGTAGCATTTACAACAGTACTAAATCTTCCATTTATCAATGGTAAATTTCCGAAAGATTGGATAGAAATTGGGTTGGGCAGTATTACAGTACTAGCAGGAACGTTAAAGTTTGTGTTTTGTTCAGTTCTAGCAAAGAGTTGGCCGTTAGGAGAATAGAACTGTTGAAAACCTGCTTGCGGATTTTCAAAAAATGAACGAATGGCTTCAAAAGAAGGACCAGGTGGTGGTCCAGTTAAAGTATCGGTTATTTGTTGCTGTTGGTTTTTATCGGTCCCATTTGAATCGACGGTATTGGAAGCTAAAGTTCTTGCTTTTTGAGTTACCTGACTATCGGTTTTGTTTTGATTACTTAAAGAAGGAAACCCTTGTAATTGTCGAACTTGGTGCGCTTCAGGACCTGTAAGGAAAAAGACATTCGCACTACCACCGTTTGTTAGTTGCGTGTGATAAGCGAAACCACGAAATTGATCTGTTGATCCTGTTTGAAAGACTGTATTTGTTGGTATTTGTGCTCTAGATTGTTGTTGAACTCCTACTTGTGGTTGTAGTAGATTATTATCTAAAATTAGAACACAATTGATAGTTTACTGGGATGCAGTGGACAAGCCTGAATAGTGGCCACTGGCTAGCTAGTTGCCACTTGTCCAGTTGAGCTACCCAGGCTTATTTATTTTGTTCATTAAAAGTAAAAAAATGGGAAAGTATTATAGCTGAAAAACGAAAGTAATAAAAAATGATTACCAGCAAAGGTTTGATATCCTATCGAAGACGCTGCATTAGGTCCAAATGTCTGTTCTGTATTATAATAAGCTTGAGAAGGACCAAATGATCTTGTAAAATATTGCATCGCTGTCGGTTGAGCAAATGGAAATTGTCCATTATCTCCAAAAGATGTCGAATAATATGTTGGGGCCGGTGCTTGTTGTGGTGCTGCAGGAACCATGTAGTAAAACTGAGCATTTACTACATAAGTAGACATGCAGCTAATTAAAACACCCTGTAAATAAATTTGGTGTACTCGTTAAATTTAAATAAATTACAAACAATTTGATGAGACATTTTAATTAAGACTTTTAGTATTTAAACTTGTAGGAGTTTCAGGTGTTTTTTTTTTCTGCTTATGATTAATAATTTAATAACAAAATTTCGCAATTCACATTCAGCTTAATCTTTTAATCTCTGAAATACTAAGAATTGATGGTTGCCCTAATTTTTAATTGAAAAGCCAAACTTGATTTTCAAGCGTCACAACGGAGATTATTTACAGCCACTCATTATTATATCTTTGGCATTACATTATTATATCTTTAGCAACAATGACAATGTGATCCAGATTCGTAAACTGGATTCGTGATCCTTCGGCCTTCGTTACGTAAAAACTGGAATATCCTGTGATATTTAATTCCGTTTAATGTCGCGGCGTCAAATTTAGAAATTAAAAACCCACAAGGTTTGATTGGTTATGGATTAGTTCCTGCCTTAAATGTAGTGAATTTATTAGAATTGGACATTGTGGAAAAGTCAATAACCGAATTTCGAATTTTAACCTCGCTAATTTTATACGTTTTT
Source organism: Melanotus villosus (assembly GCA_963082815.1). Classification (NCBI taxonomy): domain Eukaryota; kingdom Metazoa; phylum Arthropoda; class Insecta; order Coleoptera; family Elateridae; genus Melanotus; species Melanotus villosus. Next base: position 21,652,619 of record OY720427.1, read on the forward strand.
TATTTTATTTTTTTTAACTTAGCAGAAGGTCTGCTGCTTCTAAAGAAGCCCTTTTTAAAAGCAGATTAATAAATACTATTTTTATGGCACGAAATTATGAGCGAAATACAATTCTATATTAAAATTTTTATTTCTGTAAAGTGGTTGTTAATTAGGTAATTAGGCCACAACTACCTGGTTTGTAAACCCAGCTTAATTTTTACTTGAAAAAATATAAAGGATTGTAAGGAAAATAATTATTTACATTAAATTACGACTTTTATTTTTCTCTGACAAGCTTAAGATTTTTAGTTCTTCGCAGAAATATTTTATAATGATTTGTTCTCGCTGAATACCCCAAAATTTCAATTGATTTTTAAAATTTATTAAAAGCTGATGTACCTACACGCGGCAAGGTAAACTGGCGTGGCCGAATTATCTTTCGATTTTAAGTAAAGTTACAATAAAAACTGAAAATGTATATCAAGGTTGTACATTGATTAAAACATTTCCTATAGTGGTAGCCTTTTACAAACTTGACCTTAGGTAACTTGTACTATGATAGCCTTAGGCCTTTACAAAAACAGACATTAATTAACTGGTTTTTATTGTGTCGAAATTGGACATTTACTCTTCGGATTAAATGTTTTAGACTTACTTCATTCAGTATTTTTTGCGAATTTCGATAGTTATTATTCAATTGAAGACACCCTTAAAGGAAAGCAAACCGTTAAAAAAATGTAGGTCCAAAGACTTCCACTACTCGCAAATAGTTTTTATATAGTAAGCAAAATGTGAACCAAAGATTACGTTGCCTTTTATTTTATTAAAATATAAATCTAAATTTAATCCCCAAGTGCTTTAATTTTAAAAAATTATAGAAGTGCTTCAGTTAATTTTGATAGTTTTTGCAACACTTTTCCCTTATTAAAATTAGGACCAAGAAAACCGGAAGTTATGCATCGGTGTGCCTTTTTTGGCTTCATTGCAAGTGAAAATAAACAACTCAAGTTATGCAATTATATTTCATTGTTAAGTCGCCAAGATTGCCTTTTAAAATTTATGTTTGCTTTTGCTTTATTAAATTTCGTAAGTTCGATAAAATGCAAAGGGAAAATGTTTGTTTTTCATTATGCATTGTTTTTTGTTATTAATTTAATAGCGTAACATTAATAACGCAAGTTTTTCACCTATAAACAACTAACTAAACGTCCTTAAGACTGTTGCTAATACGAAAATGTTAACCACTTTTCCAGTGCACCGACAATGTTAAACCAACTTTTACACTGGGTTTATGTAGATCACATGTAAAACAATTCACAGTAAATTTTATAATAAATCCACACTTAAATATCAAGGTAGTTAAAAAATTAAAATTTTGAAAACGATCGATTTGGTAATTTTTCCTTAACCTCCAATTTAACCGGCTTGTTTATAAAATTAAAATTAAATAATCACTTACAAAATAAACCGAAAACATTTTTGCACAAGCACGTTCACACATATCACATACTGGATGTTTTTTTCATGTATGTTAACAATTTATAGCATCGGTTCAAGTTTCCCCCCTAATCGGCCCAAATTTGTTTGTTACCATTGTGAATATGGGTGGGTCCTACGGACACCTATTTGCAGTGACTGTTCAGTGGGCAATTCAAAAGCAAGGTGATAAAAGGTTAATGAAATTAAATGCAAACTTAATAAAACATCTACTCATTTTTAGTTGTTTATAAATAGTTTATATCAATAAATTCCGATTCCAAATTTGTAAAACTTCTGGTTTTGAATGTTTTCTTTTTTTATACAAAGAAGTTAGAACAAATTTCACTAAACAATTCGAATTTTGGTCTCAGTTTCAGAATTTCAATTTATTTCCAGTTTCAGCTTATTAAAGCGTCAAAAACAATCTTAGCTTTTTGTAAAAGACCTTTAAATAATACGATTTCTGGGCTCTGCACATCCACTGATTTTTTGTTATTTATATGAATAAATTCAGTTTCCAAATTTGTAAAATTTCTGGTTTTGAATGTTTTCTTTTTTTATAACTATATTGATTTTTGTAATTAATCGGAAATTTCATTAAACAATTCGAATTCTGATCTCAGTTTCAGGATTTCAATTTATCTCCAGTTTGAATTTATTAGAGCTTCAAAAACATATCTTAGCTTTTTGCAAAAGACCCTTAATCAATAGGATTTCTGGGCCTATTCAGGAGATTTTGGAAGCTTCTAGCCAAATTGTAATTTGCAGAAAACCTTTGTGAAATTAACCAATTTTTTTCAGAAATTATGCAAAACTCGTAACAACATTATGATTTTATTAAAAAGTGTAACTTGTAATTATTTAAATGTTAATATAATTATTAACTACGTCAACATAATTATTAAATTCGAAAATTAATTGAAAGCTTTACTTATGTAAATCTGATTTTGAGATCGCCTTGAATCTTGTGAATCTCTTTTTATGGTTATGCTACATGATACTTGAACTTATTTTCAATTTATTGAAGCTGGTTTTTGTTTTAATGTACATACCAGAGTTGCGTAAGGATTTTAACAACATCCCAATTATTCTAATTTAACCCACGTTCAAATAACGAATTGTTTATTTGCCGAAGTTAATTCATTTTTAATGAGTAACACCATGGCAGGCAGCCCTACAGAAATGTTCCTAAAAATTGTTTTAGGTATATTTAAAGGATTGTGCAGGTAATTGCGAATTAGAAAAGTTACAATTGCCTGTATTAAAGAGTAGTTGTGACATTAATGTCATCATAAATAGCAGTTAATGTTAATAGGGAGGAGGTGTTACCTTCATTATTTTTCAGTGTTTGTTAATACAGAACAAATTTAATAACTAAGCTGTTCGTACGAAAGTTGCCAATTAACTTGTTTTGTTAAAGCTATAACTTAACAACCTACACTTACAGAATTCAGTAGTTAACATATATTTATTATTATTAATAGTTGCGTAAATTAAATCTATTATCGCCACAGAACACTAAATCACCCATTTTTGAATCAGGCTATTTCATAACAGTTGCTCTATTTCGTCCTGAATTATAAATCGAAATTTTTGGAAATAAACAACCTTTTAGTTCAATTTGATTTTGCCGATTATAGAGTTTCTCGCCTAAAAACTGAAGCATACGAAATGATCAATGTTTTTACTGAGAAAATAGTTTGAAATTTACCACCAACTCCTCTGCTATAAAAATATCGTAAATTAGGCTTTGTTATTTTCACTTCTTAAACCTTTTCACCTAACATTTTGCAGCCGTATTAATGCTCATAATCTATTATTAAGTAAACACGAGTTGATCTTGTTTATCGCCATTCTGGACAGCTTTTAAGTATATGTCAGTTCTTTTCAAACATTTATTACAGTAAGAATTTTCGATTTAAAAAAAGGTCAAACAGAAAGTTACTCAATTTCTTCGTGCGTGAGTTCTTAAAATTATAACCTACATCACTTAAAAAGTAGCTAGAAGTTTGTGAAATTAAATAAATGTTATGGGTTGGTTTATTTCACGCAAGTGAAATTAAACAGGTTGTGAATGCTGAAAAAATAGATCAAACTCCGGGCCTTCCATCCTTTTCAAAAATTCCAACTTCGAATAGTTAAAAGCTGCGGCTAATCTTGTTGTAGCTTCAATAAGCGAATCGCAGGTTAAATTAATCGTATTGGAGCCAGAGTTAATCGCTTTTGAGTTTCAGTTAAACACTTAGGGACTTCAGTTAATCGATTTAGAACTTTGGCTCGCCGCTTTGATTCTTGAGTTAATAGCTTTGGAGCTCAGCTAATCGTTTTGGAGTTTTAGTTAAACACCTTGAGATGCCTTGAGACTTCAGTTATCGATTTAAAGCTGCACTTTATCGCTTTGGGGTGTCAGGTAATTGTTTTGAGGCTTCAATTAATCATTTTACGGCTCGAGTTAGCCGCTTTGGAGCTTTCATTCATCGTTTTGGAATTTCAGTTAATCGCTTTAGAACTTTGGTTCGCCGCTCAATTCATCGCTTTGGAGTCTCAATTAAACACTTTAGGACTTCAGTTAATCGATTTAATGAGTTAGTTTATCGCTTTGAGGTGCCAGTTAATTGTTTTGAGGCTTCAAAAGGCCCCAGTTATCCGCTTTGGAGCTGTAATTAATCGCTGTGGTACATTGGTTCGCCGCTTTAAGGCTTGAGTTATTGGCTTTGAAGCTTTAGTGTGTTGCGTTGGAACTTGTTTATCAAATTGGAATTTCCTTTAATCGTTTTGGAGCTTCAGTTAATCGTTTTAGAGTTCCAGTAAATCGCTTTGAAGCTTAGTTAATCGTATTGGTTTCTATATTTAACTCCATTGTAAGTGTAGAATATAAAGTTTGCTATTAAAGAATTGAAGATTTGAGAGACTAGCTCAGGTTTTATTCAAATAGCTTTCCATAACTAGTAAATTTTGTTCTTTTAAATCAATAGCAAACACTCCTTACCCGGAAAATGCGTTTCGCACTAAAAAATAAGTGCATAAATTTCTGAAACTTGCTTTAAAGTCATAAAATTAACAAATCAAAGGAAATTTAATTATTATAGTGTTTTATTTATAAAGCACGCCCGTTGCATATTTTTATAAATCTGACATAATCTAAGAGTAAATTTTTTATCTGTGTGTAATTAATAAAATAGCTGTTTATTACAGGTTTGCTTTACACTATAAATTGTCGTCAGTTTCTATTGATAATCTGCAAAAAGGTGAACTATTACAAATCGCTCGGAAGTTAAAAGAACACGTTTTTCGAGTTTGCCCTACCAATATTAATTCCGGCTTAATAAACCTAATTGGTTTCTATCACGTTTCCACTATTTTCAAATACTTTTTTTGCGTTTTACCCTAGCTTTATACCCATGCCAAACTAATGTGTCCTAAACCACTCGACACTTTTAAGACAGTCATTATCTTTATTTACTTAAAGCATCCATTAGTAGGTCTTTCATGATACTCATAATATTGTTGAAATTTATTTTTAAGTTCAGGTAATTTCATTTATTGTTTGGGAAAGGGACGACTTCGTATAATACAGGTACAGGTACAATGTCAGACGACCTTGCACCCACTAAAAAATAAACGATAAAAGATGGGCGTAGACATTCGAAATGTCACCGGACTTAAAAACCGGACCATAATGGTTAAATCACTCTAAATTCAAACAGCTGGTCGTTGGTCGTTGTACTTCATTTGGTTTTATCTCGTTCCTTTATCTGTACAAGGCAAGGGAAATCCGAAACGGAGATTGCGTGAACGTGGTTGAAGCAATTTTATTACGGTCGTAAATAAATGCAATTAAATGCAGTTTGCAATTACCATAATTTAAATGCAGGTCGTGTCGATGGCAGTCGTTTAAAAAGTAGAGAATAATAAACCATTTTGTAATGTCCAAAAATAAAAAATGTGAAAAATAAAGAGTACATTTGGCCACCGCGTATTTTAAAAATCACCAACAACTTGGAATGATAGCAACAATGCCTAGGGTTTTGACAGCTTTTTTTAAATTGTTCTTTGGCTCCTTTTTAATTTGTTTATGTTATTACTTTTATCTGTGATTTCTTTCTTTCTTAATGTTTCCTCTTGGTACCCATGGGTGCCGAGGTTTCTTATTGATTCATGTTTTACAGAACTTTTTCCACTCCTTCCTATCTTCTGTATATTCTTTTGCCTGGTTCCATGGAGTTTGCCCTTCCGTTTTAAGATTTTTCCAGTCACCTTGTTCAAGTGTTCCCTTGGCCTTCCTTTTTTTTCTTTCCATTTGGCCTTGCTTCCCATACTTTCTTGGCTTGTTTTTCCTTGTCCATTCGGCATATGTTTCTCTTATTTCGTCATTTCTCTTCTCTTCTCAGGTACTTCATTTTTGAAGTTTGAATCTTTGATTTGTTTCTTTTGTTTATAGCCCAGGATTCACTTCCATCTTCCATATGATAGTATTGGGGTTTATATAATTCTGTATACTGCCAATTTTATTTTCATGGATATCTCTTTCTTCTTTATGAACGTTTTCTTTATTGCATTAAACATACCGGATGTCGATTTGATTCTATTGCCATTATCTTTACCTTTACTATTTATTACAGAACCTAAATACTTACATTTTTCCACCTGTTCTAGTTTTTTTCATTCAGAAGTTTTTAACTTTCCTCCGCTCTTGTCTAGTGCTTTCTGCCGCCTTTCCATATTTTCGTTTATTTCCTTTTCTGTGTTTGCAAATACTGCAATGTCATTTGGGAAGGCACATTTCAGTTATTTCTACTTTCTTCATGTTCCAGTATCCTACGGTTATTGCCTTAGCATTCTTCCTTGTTTCTTTAATTATATCATCCTTGATTATTATAAACAATAAAGGTCTTAATATTCCTTGCCGTACTCCATGTGTTGTCACGAATTCTTGTGAATTTTCATTGTGTTCTAACATAGTTTCTCGTTTTCTTATACATTGAGTTTACTGCTTCCAGTAATTCACCGTTTACTCCTCTTTTCTGTAGACTTCTATATTTGTTCTCTGGGTGCGCTGTCGCTTTCTCCAGTTCCATAAAACAAATGTACGCTTCTTTATTGTAAGTTGTTGTTTTTTCCATTGCCTTATTATGAATATGTGTTCTTGTGTACTGCCCTGTTCTAAATCCACTTTGCGAGTCTATGAACTCCACTATTTTCCGTATTTTTGTCTTTAGAATCTTTCATACATTTGTCCCAACACATTTAAAATAGTGATATATCCCTGTACTTTTGGCATTCTTTCTTATTTCCTTTTTTAAAGATGGGTACTATTACTGCTACTTCCCAATCTTTGGGTACTTTTTTTTCTTTCCGACCTATTCTACATTTAGGTAGAAATAAATTGTTCTTCGATCCCATATTTTTAATCTCATCCAGTATTATCTCATCAGGGCCTGCTACTTTCCCCATTTTTAATTTGTAAATAACTTCATTTAATTCTTCCTCTGTTATATTTTCAGTTTCTGTTTCCTTCTGTGTCGTCTTATCATTTCCATCTTTTATCTGGTTATTGTGTTCTTCTATTCCCAATAGGTCTTCGTAGTATTCTAGTACTCCACCATTGAAGTCACTTAGTATAATTATTATTGTCCATTAATCTTATCTATTGCTTGCAAGAGTTACCAGAATTTGTCTGTGTTCTCTTTGTTTTCATTATCATTTGGTTCATACACAACCACCAGTGTGAGTTTTCCTTTTGTTTCTCTTCAATCGCCATGGTTATAATTCTTTCTGATATGTATTTCATTGTTCCTTATATTTTATATGATTATTCTTACTTCAGCTTATGCATTCCTCGTTTCTTCTACTCCACTATAGCTCAATACATTTTCCTTTTCTACTATTTTACTTCCTTGGTCCTTTCTTTTAGTCTCTGTTATCGCCAATATTTGAACTTCTGCTTTCTATATACCTATATATATTTCAGCGCTAGAGGTCCTAAAGGCCCTTGGCTATATTCCTCCATGCTTTCCTATCCATAGTTATAAGCTCCCAGTTGTTGACTTTCAGTTTCCTCGAATCCTGTTCTACTTCATTTTTCCAGTTTAGTCTGTGCCTGCCATGCTTATTCCTTCCTTCTGGTTCCAACTTGTAAACTTCCTTCACTGATCTTGTGTTTGGTAATCTGGTTAGGTGGCCTATCCATCGTATTCTATTTTGTTTTATAATTTTTAATACTGTTAAGTCTCTAAATAGTTCCTCTAATTCTTTGTTTCTTCGTCTTCTTCAAATGCCATGTTCATTTATACCTCCATATATTAATCTCAGTATCGTTCTTTCCCATGCTTCAATTTTGTTTTCTTCCTGCTTTGTCATTACCTCATTACCCAGCACTCGCTCGCGTATAGAACTACTAGTCTTATAACTGATTTATAAAGTTTAACTTTGACCGACCTAGAAAGCACTTTTGAAGACAACAAATTTTTGTATACACCTAAGCACTTAAACCCTAATGTTAACCTTCGTTTTATTTCAGTACTTATTTTGCCGTTTGACGCTATTTCTGTTTTTAGGTATATTACACTTTCCACGGGTTTTATTTTAAGCACATTATCTTCTGTTTTAATACATAGTGATTAGTTTTCTTTTGTTTCTCCCATTATTATAAGTTGTGATTTTTTATCATTTATTTCTAACCCTATCTCTTTTGCATTTTTTATTATTGAAGTTGTAATTTTTTGAAGTGCATGTTTAGTTCTCGTTAAGACCAATACGTCATCTGCAAACGCTAAGCATTGATGAGGTCCTGTAAGTATATTATCATTTCTTTTGATATTGATTTTCCTTATTATTTGTTCTAGTACCAGATTGAATATCGTACTTGTTTCAGTCCTCTACATGATGCAAATTTTCTTGTCTCTTCGTTTCCCACTCTTACTTTACTGATGGTTTCTTTTAATGTTATCTTTATTAATCTCTGAAGTTTGTTAGGGCAATTAAATTGTTTTAAGGTTTCTATTATCTTTGTTCTTTTGATTTCATCATAGGCTTGGCGAAAGTCTAGGGAAAATACATAAATCTTGATGTTTTTTCTCCAACATTTTTCTTGTACTTGCTTTATGGTAAAGATGTGGTTGATTGTTGATCTATTTACCCGGAACCCGACTTGATATTCCCCTAGTAGTTGATTTGTTATTGTTTTTAATTTCTGATCAATTAATCTTAGTAATATTTTATAAACTACGTTTTGCAAGCTTATCGGTCTGTATTTTTCACATTTACCTGGTTCTCCTTTTTTAAAGATTGGGATTATTACTGATTCTTTCCACTCTATGCTGCTTTATTATTCTTTAACTCTGATGTAATCACTTTTTGTATTTCCTCTAAAGTAGGTATTTCTATATCTTTATTCTGTTCTATTTCATTTTCTTCTTTCTCCCATTGCACTTCATTTTTAAACATCTGTTCAAAATATTCTGCCCATAGTTCTTTAATTTTTTGTTTGTTTCCTATATTAGCACCTCCCTTTTCCATAAATATTTGTTGTTGTTTCTTCTTTTTCATTCCTCTCGTTTTTGCGTAAAACCATTTTAGATAGTTTTGCTTAAAATTTTCTGCCATTGCTTCCATTTGCTTATTCTCGTATTGTCTTTTTTTAATTCTGATTATATCCGTAGTTTCTCTTCTGATTTCTTGATATTTATCAATTTATCTTTAGTTACTTTATTATTTTCCTTCAAATACTCTAGTTTGGCTTTGCTTCTTTCTTCTATCGCTTTTTTACAATCTTCGTCGAACCATTCGTTTCTTTCCTTCTTCTCATTGCTTAATGTTTCTTCTGCCTTCTCTTTTACTAGCTTGCTTATTTTTACCCATTCTTCTTTAATATCTATTTCATTAACAATCGTTTCTAATCATTTTCTAATAGATCTCATATATTTATTTTTTATATCTTCATTTTTTAGTGATTCAATACTTACCTATTATGCCTTCATATACTTCTTCCTTCCCCAACTTGGCGTTGAAATCTCCTATTACCATGTTCACATCAAATCTTGGGCGGTTGTCATAGACTTTCTCCAAATCTTCATAGAATTATTCTTTTTGGTTCTCAGGGCTTTCTTCAGTCGGTGAATGAGCATTTATTATACTCATTTTTCTTTGATTACCGTTTATTCTTATATTTTATATCTATAATTTTATCTACCCTTTGTTTTTGTTCTAAGAATCCAGTTCCAAATCTGTTTCTGCTGTCTATATATTTTCTATTATTATTTCTACTTCTTTTCCATTTGTTCTTCTCACCTTCGATGTTCCTATTCTGATTATAGGTATTTTCCTAGTTATTTTTCCGTTGCTTTCTCTTTTATTTTTTCCTCGCCTATGATTCTACCCTTATGTTGTCTATTTAGTTTTTTTAACGCGGTTTCCAGCTGCTTTTAGGCTGCCCCATTTGGCTTTATCTTTTGATATCCTATTCGGGTTATAGGTATTGCCTTTAGTTTTCTCCGTTCTTGTACCTTCCTAATTGCAGCTTGTATTTTTTATTCATTGAGGGTTAGATTACTGGCGTTGGATCTGGCGGTGTAGCCATTTCTTCTATTTTTTCAACAAAACTCCTGAACTCCTTGTTTTCTCACATTAAATACTTCGTCTATATTCGTACTCACTCCCATTTCTTTCTGTAAAAAATCGTTTATTTCTTATTTCAAATTTGCTCGCCGCTCCTTTTATTGTCAAATAATCTTGCTTTTATGGTTTTTATCGTCTCTCCTAGTTTCTCTTCTCTCTTTCCGGTTTCACCTCCTTCTTTATACATTTTTCTTCGTTATTTTGTTCAACCTCAATTTTGCCTTTGTAATTGTTTTAAATCTTTTAACTTTTGTTATTCTTGTTTTTTAATTTCTATCATTCACTTGTCACTTGTTTACAATGTTCACAAAATTAGTACTAAATATCAACCAAGCAGAATAAAAATTAACAAACTTACAAAACTAGAAATAAGCAGCCTTATGTAGCCATAGAATATTACGAACAATGTGAAGTAACACCAAAGTTCAATCAAAACTTCTTTACAGTTTACACAATGGTGTTATCCAGCTTTGGGATTATCGTATGTGTACCCTCTTGGAAAAATTTGATGAACACGATGGACCCGTACGTGGAATTTGCTTTCACAACCAACAGCCTCTCTTCGTTTCCGGTGGAGACGATTATAAAATCAAGGTAATTAGTCATTACTTGACTGTTTATACAATGATTTTAAATATCCCTGTATTTATGCGAATTAGGTATGGAACTACAAACAGAAACGTTGTATTTTCACATTGTTGGGTCACTTAGATTATATCCGAACCACAATGTTTCACCATGAATATCCCTGGATTGTGTCAGCATCAGACGATCAAACTATCCGTATTTGGAATTGGCAAAGTCGGGCCTGCATATGCGTTTTAACCGGTCACAATCATTACGTAATGTGTGCCATGTTTCATCCAACCGATGATCTGTTAGTTTCGGCTTCGTTAGATCAAACTGTTCGTGTGTGGGATATATCAGGGTTACGGAAGAAGAACGTGGCGCCAGGACCTGGTGGTTTGGATGAACATTTAAAGAATCCCGGAACAACTGATTTATTTGGACAAGCTGATGCGGTTGTCAAACATGTGCTCGAAGGTCACGATCGTGGAGTTAACTGGGCTTGTTTCCATCCTACTTTGCCATTGATCGTTTCTGGTGCTGATGATCGACAAATAAAATTATGGAGAATGAACGAAGCTAAGGTAAAACAAAATATAAAAATTGCACTTAATTTCTGAGTAATATTTTACCACAGGCATGGGAAGTTGATACATGTCGCGGTCATTATAACAACGTGTCATGTGTCCTTTTCCATCCAAGACAAGATTTGTTGCTTTCTAATAGCGAAGATAAAAGCATTCGTGTCTGGGATATGACGAAACGCACTTGCTTACACACATTCCGTAGAGAACATGAACGATTTTGGGTGTTAACGTCCCATCCCTCTCTCAATTTGTTTGCCGCAGGACATGATACTGGAATGATTATTTTCAAGGTAAGTTTTTGATTTGGGTGCAACCCGGTTAATTATTTATAACTTTTGTTATTACAGCTTGAACGTGAACGTCCCGCTTACACAGTTCACGGTAATTTCCTGTACTATGTAAAGGAGAAATATTTACGAAAATTAGATTTCACAACGTCAAAAGATGTCCCAGTCATCCAAATTAGAGGAGGAGGGAAAACACCTGTTTATAGTGTATCTTTTAATCCCGCTGAGAATGCAGTTTTACTATGTACTCGCTCCAGTAATCTTGATAACAGTATTTATGATTTATATACTATTCCTAAAGATCAGGAACGTGAAGTTTCTGAATCGGACAGTAAACGATCTGCTGGTATTACGGCACTATGGGTTGCCAGAAATCGGTTTGCGGTTTTAGATAGATCTTACCAGGTAATTTGATTGTTTAATAAGATTGTAAAGCCGGTACATCAGAATAATTGTTACAGCTGGTAATAAAGAATTTAAAGAATGAAATAACAAAGAAAGTACAGACGCCGCCCTGTGATGAAGTTTTCTATGCTGGTACCGGAATGCTACTATTACGCGACGCAGATCATGTTACTCTCTTTGACGTTCAACAAAAACGTACTCTTGCACAAGGTAATTGTTTTTTCTATCCCATCATCATGTTTTAATTTGTACTGCATTACCTTAAGGTAGTGTAATGTAATGTAATGTAACCTTTTATGCTTCCCCCTTTTTCTTCCACCAAGCTCGGTCCTGTGCCTTTTCCATCCATTGTCTTCCTGCAATCTCTCCAATTTCATCGGCCCACCTTGATTTTGGTCTTCCTTTTCTTCTTTTAATTAACACTGACATGCATTTAGTTACAGTTTTAGACCATCTGTCATTTAACCTGACCACGTGGCCAACCCACATGCACTTAAACCATTTGCTCGGTCTTGCAACTTTATTTTTAAAATTGTTCTTAGCATTTTATTTTGAGTCACTGATAGCTTATTTAGTGTGTTTTTTGTTGTAGCCCATGTCTGCGCGCCATAAGTTAGGATTGGGATTATACATTTATTAAATACTTTGTTTTTCTCATTTAATTTAATGACAGACCACTTTTAAACACATGCTTAAGCGCCCAAAACTTTTTTCAACCATTATTTATCCTTTTTTGTATTTCTTTTTTGTGCTTGTTTTGATACTTACTTAATCGCTCCTCTTCTACCTTTTTTCAGGTGTAGAGGTTTCCTTTCTAATAATTTGTGATTTTCTTCCATTCAGGTCTGTTTCTAACCATCTCTACAGCTTGGGTTCATGATAAATTTTTATTTTGTAGTATTTTGGCTATCTGATTATTCCAAGTGTAGCGAAGCCGTCCTCTGGGTTTCTATCCATTTATCTTCATCTGCCAAATTGTTTTTATTAATTTCTCTGGGTTCATTCTAATTAGGTGTCCCTGCCATTGTAATTGGCGCTGCTCTCTTATTTTGTTGAGGCTGTTGTTCCTAGTCTTCCTCTGATTTCCCCATTTCTGATGCGGTCTTTTATTCTCACACCTAGCACCTTCCGTAAATATCTCATTGTCATTTCTATTGCCTGTAGTCTGCTTTTGTGTCTTTCATTTAGCACCCATGTTTCACTCCCGTAAATTAACGTCGGCACAAGCACTGTTTTAAATACTTTTATTTTTGTTTTACGCGAGATTTCTCTTTTACTTATGAAACTCTTATCTAGGGCATATAATAGTTTGTTTGCACTTGCAATGCGGTTGTTTATTTCTCCGTCTATTTTTCCATTTTCTTCTACTGTGTGTCCTAGATATTTGAATTTACTTACTTGTTCTATCTGACTGTTATTTATGTTGATTTTGATTGTATGTGGTTCTCTAGCTATTACCATGGCTTTTGATTTATTGGCATTGATTTCAAGGTTTTTCTCCTGTAATGCGGAGTTCCATATGTTCATATCATGTTGCAGATTTTCCTCGTTGTTTGATATATTTGCTAGATCATCCGCATATGCTAGGTTTGGTAGTCTTATTGGGTTTAATCTAAAGTTTCCTCATATTTGATTCTTTGTATCTTTTACCCATTTAGAGTTTATTTCGTCCATTAAGATTATGAATAGGTAGAGACTTAATGCTCCTCCTTGTCTGATTCCTGCTGTGGAAGTGAACTCTTCTGATTCAATGGTTTGTTTGTTTTGATACAATTTGTCCCATGATACAACAAACTTATAAGATATGATACTAAGAAGTCTCATTTTCGTTCGATTATGCGCATGACGTCATGTGGCTAGTAAACGCCCACATTATTCCATTATTCATACACGTATGAGCATGGAAATTATGGCTAAATAATGAAAATTTGTACTTTTTTTTTGCCTTAAATCACAAATATTTAAATAACAGATAATTACAGCATTTATTTATATTTATATTTATTTAACAAGCCTAAATAAAAAACGAAGCTTTAAAACTATACACACAATTGTTTGTATGTATCAACAATAAATCTGGTGTTCCCAAATTATCCTCCAGTGATTAAATGTGAAACATCAGGCACCCAAACGGACACGTAATGTAGTCACTTTAGTCCCGTGAGTGCGAAAATAGCTATTTGTACAATGAGATAGGAGAAGTGCTTTTCCGAACGAATTGTACACAAAAGTTTGTAGAATTCCTTATCGTTTTAACTTAACTGAATATTTCATTTTTTATGTCAAAGACTATATAATCAAGTTCATTTTGATGTAGTGAAATGTTTCATTGCTATGGAAAACAAAAGTAAACAAAGTAAAATTTTTTAATTGGTGAAGTGTTTTGGTCTGATTTCCTCTTTTGTTTTATTTTTCCATTCTAAATAGGAAAAATTGCACTTTTCCTAACTCAAATGAGTATTAAAAAGTCCAAGGATTCCTAACCGAATTTTGTAAATATATTATTTAAACGAAAGGCGGCGATTGAACTTGTAACTTCGGTCGGAAAGCGGAAAAACATTACATTGCCCTTCCTAAAATGTTTAGCTTCATCGTCACTATTGCAGCCAAACACTGCACACCACCGCATTATAATTGGCTCACACAACCAATTAAATTAGAAATACAGGCAGGAACAATAAAAAAAGCTTGAAAAAACGCACACAACACTATAAGAATATGGACACGATCTGTCATGCATGCGCAATATCATATCTCTGTAGTTTGTTGTATCATGAATTTGTGCTAAATAAATAGCTTCTGAAACAGTTTCTAGCTTTTATTTGTTTACTCATATTGTGTTTCCCCTTTGTTTGTTAAGACCTTTGTTTTTTCACAGTTTATTTTTAGACCTACTTTATTACTGTCTGTGATTAACTCGCTTACTATTTTTTCCATTTCAACAGCTGATGTGGCAAAGAGAATTACATCATCCGCTGCTCTATTTTAGGTTCCTAAAAATTTGTTCCAGTGTTGCATTAAATAATGCTGGTGATAAAGGGTCTCCCTGCCTTACCCCTTTCGAAATTTGGAAAGAAGGACCCTCTCTTTCAGTTCTTATGTAGGCTTCCATGCTCTTGCAGAGTTCTTAATTATTCTTATATATTTGCTTTCGACCCCATGTTCCTTTAATGCATTCCAGAAAAATTGGTGGTTCTAGTGAGCCAAATGCTTTAGTAAAGTCTATCAATACTATAAAGATTGGGTATTTATATTCGTTAACATTTCTCAATTACCTGATTTACCGCGTGCAGATGGTCAATTATCGAATAGGATTTCCTAAAGCCGGCTTGCCCACTTGGCTGGTTTTTTTCCAGTATCGGCTTTATTCTACCGAGAATAATGTTTGATATGAGGCTTATGGGTCTATAGTTGACAGTAGTACAGTAGACAGCATAACTCGAGAACAAATAGAACATGAACAAGCAATTAAGAGGGAAGAAGTTGAGGAAGCAATCCAAAAAATAAAAATTGGTAAAGCTTATGGGGAAGACGGCATAGCCCCAGAGATGTTAAAATGGATGGGCCAAAAAGGAATAGACTGGTTATGGAATATCTGTAGACAAGCATGGGAAGAAAAAATAATTCCGAGAGACTGGGAAAAGAATCTATTAATACCAATTTACAAGAAAGGAATTCAGACACATTGCGAAAATTACAGGCCAATATGCCTAGCCCAAACTAGCTACAAAACATACACGAAAATCCTAGAAAAAAGGTTAAGGAATCAAATCGAAACAAAATTAGGAGAAGAACAGGCCGCTTTCAGACCAAATAGACAAACAAATGATAACATATATATGTATTATCAGAAATATAATACACTGACCGGCAAAGAAAACCGGCCACCTTGAAATATTTCACAAAAACACTTAAATGTTCATTAATTTAACTAAGGATTGGCATTAGGTTGAAGAACCATTCATTGTTGATACGGCATGCACAAATTAGCTAAGAAAATAAGACAAATAAACTCAGAAATAAATTTAATTTGAAAAAAAAGAAACAGTGAAAAATCGATTTTCTTTTAATTGCAAAAAAAATAAAGGTGGCTGTTTTTAATGGACCTTCTGGTAAATTATTATTAGCCTGTATGTCCTCCTCGAGCCTGAATTACGTCATTCAACCGTGATTTACGGTAACATGTTAATGCTGTTGAGAAGAGAATCTCGCCTGTTAACATTAAAACTAGGGGTATTTTGGAATGGAACAAGCATCTTAAAACATTGATAACTAAGAAAAATCAGCTTAGCTCTTTATTTAGTTATAAAATATGCGGTTAAGGGAACCCTTTATAAAATATTTCAGGGTGGCCGGATTTTTTTGCCGGTCAGTGTAGAAAGAAAAATCGAAGAAGGTGAAGAACTGTACCTAACATTTATTGATCTGAAAGCTGCCTTCGATACAGTAGATAGACGGGAAATATGGAAGACTTTGAGAGAACTGAATGTAGACAATAATCTAATAAACGCAATAAGAAGTACATATGAAACAGTAAAAGCAAAAGTGCAAATGGCAGGACAAAGATCAGACGAGTTTAAAATGGATAAAGGAATTAAGCAAGGCGACAGCCTAAGTCCTTTACTGTTTATAACTATAATGGATAAGATAACTAAACAAATAAAAGAAAAGTACACTCAGTTGGATACAGTAATCGAGTACAAGAACTTAGAAGCAATCAAAGTAAGTAGCCTCATATACGCAGACGACGTGATATTAATATCGAACACCAAGAGCAAAATGCAGAAGTTAATAAAAAAGCATGGACTGAAGAAATAGAAAACATGAAAATGGAAGCGAATATTAGTAAAACAAAAACTATGATTGTGAATGAAAAACAAAAAGAAGATCAGAACAACAAGGAAATAAAATGTAAAAACAAGAATCTGGAAAGAGTATCGACATATGAATTCCTAGGAAGTATGCTAACGGAAGACGGAAAAATAGATGCAGAATTAGTAAATAGAGCAAATAAATCAACAAGAATCTACTATACCATAAATAAAACAATACTAGGACATAAAGACATCGACATAGAGGTGAAAAAGAAAATACACAATATGATAACAATACCAGTCATAACATACGCCTGCGAAAACTGGACACTTAGGAAAAAAGACGAACCTAAAATGAATGCAATAGAAATGAAACACCTCAGGAAAATGGCAGGAAAAACTAAGTGGGGCAGAATAAAAAATGAAGACATAAGAGAGATAATCAAACAGGAACCAATAATGGAAAAAATAAAAGAGAAGCAACTAAACTGGTACGCACACATAGTGAGAATGGAACCTAACAGAACCACAAGAAGAATAATGGAAGCGGAAAAATCAATCAAAAAGCAAAGAGGCAGACCCAGGAGAAAATGGATGGAACAAATCAAAGAAATAGAATTAGAAAGGGGAGTGACAATGGATTAAAATGAAAATAATAGCAAGGGACAGAAAAAGATGGAAAAACTGGATACAGGACTAGAGACCAACATCCAACGCCCGAAAGGGCATTAAGGATTAGAAAAGAAGAAGTATTTAATTCTAGCTCTAGCTTATTTCTATTGGGGGGGTTTTGGTCACTCACTCCCCAAGTGACCAAATTTTTCCTCGCTTTGCAATCACTTTGTCCTTTGTCATCGCCGAAGTCGTCATCGTGGTTTTGGTCTGTCCTGTTATATCAGTTAGTTTTTTGAATCTATTGAAGCTGGTTTTACTGTTAAAGTAGGTTTTCCTTCTTGAATTTTCCCAATAATACCATTTGCTATTAATCTGCAATTTCTGGTAACCGATTTTTACATTTTCCCCTGTGATTTTGCTAATATCTGCCTGTATTTTTAATTCTTGTTTGGCCATATCATTCTCTATATACATAGTTTTCCCTTTCAATTTGCTCTTTTTTCCCATAACCAACCTTCACTTTTTCTTTCTAGCTATTCAGTTCTACCACAATAACTTTCTTCTTTTCAGTTTTACTAATATTATATGGTTATTGAATGAATCGTTGATTCCATTTTGAATGAATTTCTGTACCTCTTCCTTCCTCTATTTGATCGGTTTCAACATTTACTCCAGTAATAATTATATTATCCTACTTCTTTTTCTTTCCTCTAGAACCAATTTGTGTTCCAATTTGGTTATTCTTTCGTTCATTTGTTCCTTTTCTCGATTCCATTTTTCTTCCTTTGTTCGTATTTCCACCCTTAACACTTTGATTTCTTTGTTGTTTTTTTTGCTAGCTCTTGTTTTATTTCATCTTAATTATTGTTGATTTCTTTTTTAATCTCATTTTTTTATTTCCTCCGTCATTTTTAGATATATTTTAAGGTATGCCATTTTAATTACTTTGTATGTTTCAGTAAAAATTGCTAAATGCCGATACGTTGTATGGTCAGCTGACATGATGTATTTGGCTTTACTGGCAAAGCATACTGTGACCGTATGCAACAGGAAATTAGATATTTTATGTAGCCTTCATGAAAGCACCCGTGTAAAATCCGGAGCTTGGGACGACGGTGGCTTATTCATTTACACGACCAGCAATCACATCAAGTATACTATTATCAATGGGTGAGTTCTGATAAGATGTATTTTAAGTTTCTGATAATACTAAATTTTGAATTCTAGAGATCATGGTATAATTCGTACCCTAGATTTACCGATATACATAACCAGAGTAAAAGGCAATCACGTATTTTGCTTGGATCGTGATTGTAGACCTCGCATGCTAACTATTGATTCCACCGAATTTAAATTTAAACTTGCCCTTATTCAACACAAATATGAAGAAGTTCTTCATATGGTTAGAAATTCACGCTTGGTTGGTCAGGCGGTAATTTTCTACCTACAGCAGAA
This sequence comes from Melanotus villosus, assembly GCA_963082815.1. Taxonomy (NCBI): domain Eukaryota; kingdom Metazoa; phylum Arthropoda; class Insecta; order Coleoptera; family Elateridae; genus Melanotus; species Melanotus villosus. The sequence goes on from OY720427.1 coordinate 21,671,426, forward strand.
GGGATATCCTGAAGTAGCCTTGCATTATGTAAAAGATGAAAAAACTCGTTTCACGCTTGCCTTAGAATGTGGTAACATTGAAGTAGCGTTAGATGCAGCGAAAGCATTGAACGATAGATCTTGTTGGTTCCAACTAGCTGATGCTGCATTAATGCACGGTAATCACCAAGTTGTAGAAATGTGTTATCAAAGAACCAAGAGCTTTGATAAACTCTCATTTTTGTATTTGATTACCGGAAACTTGGAGAAATTACACAAAATGATGAAAATCGCCGAAATTCGTAAACAAAAATCCTCTCAGTTCCAAGGTGCTCTTCTCTTAGGTGAATAATAGCAAAATAAACTTTTTATTTTATTTGATTTCGTATATATTTTTAAAGGTGATATTGAAGAAATTATACAAATACAAAAGGATTCCAAACTAGATAATTTAGCTTACCTAACAGCTGCTACACATGGTTTTGAAAAAGAAGCGGCCGAGTTAAAACAGAGTGAAGCTAACAGTGATAAACACATGCCCGAACCCGATGCCAATGCTAAATTTTTACGACCTCCACTTCCCATTCAACAAGCTGAAAGTAACTGGCCCTTGTTGACTGTTAGTCGTGTACGTAAAAACGTTCACACAATTACTTTAAACTGCTGCAAGAAATATTATTTCCTTACAGAGCTTCTTTGAAAATATTGCCTTGACCAGAAAATCTGCTGCTACTATGAATGTCCTTGCACCTGAGCATACCTTGGAAGTTGCTATTGAAGCAGAAGGTGGTTGGGTTGATGATGAAGAAGAGGAAACAGAAGGAGAGTTAGGACAAAATAAGAAAGCCGATCAAGTATGTTACAATTACTCTCATTTTTTACATATTTTGCTCTTAGCTTATACCAGCATCGGCCACTTTTCTCCATCTTATACAGCTTCGTTTATTCTTGTTTTCCTTCATTAGTTCTTCTATTTTATTTTATTTCCTTTCTCACTCCCTTTCCCATCCTAACTCCTTGTACATTACTAGATCAAATATATGAGTGGCACTATAATCCTCGGTACGGATTTGAGCCTGTGCTTGCACTTTCGTGGCATAATAATACGATAACAGTTTCCCAGACTGTCATTATTTATTTGTAGTAAGATTTCTTAACTTTCTATGTTTGTTGTATGTTGTAATCTTCTTCGTAGGGTTTTTTGTGTGTATCATAGATTGCTATTTATTTAAAGGTGTGGTCCTCAACTAAAAATTTCCAGTTCTTGATTTTCAGTGTTTTTAAGTCTTCCCTCATTTGGTCGTTCCATCTTTTTCGTGGTTTATCTCGAGGTCTAGTATTTTCTGGTTTCCATTCTGCCATTATTTTTAGTACATTGCTTCTGTTCATTCTCTGTAGGTGTCCAAACCATCATAGTCTTTGTATTTTAATAAATTTTATGATATTCTGCTGGTTTAACAATTGTTCAGTTTCTTCATTTGTTCTTCTATGCCATGTCCCATTGTTATCTTTTCTTCCTCCATATATTCTTCGTATTATTTTCCTCTCGAAACGTAATAATAAATTGGTGTCTTCTTTATTAACCCTGCGTTGGTACACCTTGAAATTTTAACATCACTGGTACACTGGGATATCACATAGTCCACATTATTATTATTTAGCCTTTAGATAACTAACTAACACATTAATAATCCCACATATTGTATAATGTAAACCACAAAAATTTACTAAATATTAAATTAATTGTAATGGTAAATAAATAAAGTTTAATCCTATTTAAGTTTGTAATTCATCATCCCCTTTGAGGGCGAAGGCCTCCCCATAGTCCGTCCATGTTCTTCGGTCAGCTGTTTTTATTTTCCAGTTTCTTCCAATCTCCTGCACCAGCTCGTCTTCCCATCTTGTCTTCGGGCTTCCCTTTTTTCTTTTTCTCAAATTCGGGAACCATTTTGTAGTTCTTATCGTCCAATGGTCTGGGAGTCTTATCACATGTCCTGCCCTGCCCATTTCCATTTTAGTTGACGGCATTTGAAGACAATGTTGTTTGTCCCCAATCAAGAACGGAGCTAGTGGTTTCTCATGTGGTCAGTTCTTACGTATAAAAGTTTTCTTAGCATTTTGTGCTGTGTTATTTCTAAAGTTTTCAAATGAAAATGAAAACTTTAGCCCACATTCTTTAATTTAAATAAAGTAAAGTATAAACTGAATGAAATGTTTGAAAGGTTCTTTGGGATTGTTAGTCAACAGTTTGTAAGAAAAATCACTTTAAAGTGTAAAAGCACCTCAAATGGATGAAGGAAAAACATTATTCGCCAGCAGCACATTTTTCTTGTCTCAAAAAATGCAAAGTTTTCAATTGTTTAAGGGAGGTTTGAACATAATATTTTAATTTTTGAAATGAAAAAACATTGAATAATTTCAAAGACTAAATAAAATAACAAAAAAGAGATACCTTATTGCTTATCTAACCAGCAACGTTCCTTACAAATTAGCCTGCCATGATTAAGGCAAAGAAATCTTGCATGACTTATACGTGTAAAAAGTTTTTCTATCCATACTTCTTGGACACACGAAACATTTTTGAGAAAATTTCTGTCTTTTCACATCTGGTTCCTCTTTCGGTTCATGCTTCACTTGACTAGAACTCTCACCAGCTTCCGAAATTCTTTTACGAAGTTCCCTTCGAACGAATGGATTTTCCTGCTGCGATTTCACTAAACTAAGTCCCAAACTTTTTAAAAACTTTCCCTGGGGTAATTTTGGTGCATGTTATTACTGTTATAAATCACAATGGCATTGATAGCGGCTAAATTCATTAATGAGAAGAAGAGGGTTAGTGGCCATCTTTTGCTATTCTTGATACCAGACGCATCTGTTTGAAAAGCAAATTTTAAGCTCCCCTCCTCTCTGTTTTTCATATTTAGTAGTTGAAGTGGTATTTCACGTTTATTTTTGCGCAAAGTCCATAATCTTTGACTAGTTTTGTAACCAATGAATAACTCGAAAACCAATTATCGAAGGTGATATTTCTTCAAGAATTTCTGAGTGGTTCTACAGGTCGAAGCACTACATCTTCTGGTTTGTTGCTTTGTCAAAATGGCCCTTTCGGCTGTTGGCCCACATAAACTTTTAGATTGTATACATAGAATCCACTAGGGCATAGACTTTCAACCCATATTTAACTGGTTTATTGGGTAGATGTTGCCGAAATCCACATCGGCCTCTGAAAGATTCCAATTTTTCATCCAAGGTCAAATATTCAGATGGTACGTAAGAATTTATACAGTTTTCTACAAAATGATTGAAAACTTTTTCGTTCTGCTCTACTACTTTCCTTGTCAAATCTTTTCGGGCAATCTTTTCATGAATGTACTCGACGACTGAGTTCACAATACAATCATCAAAAAAAAGTTTCCAACACCAACGGTGTTTTCACTTTTTTTGCATCTCGTTTGGGGCCAGGTAGATGAATTATTATATTTTCTCTTCTAGTGCGAATTGCAGTTACCTGGATTTACAGCCCATTTAGTTTTGTTATTGACACCCCATAAATACTGTTCTCTTCTTTTTACGGCTTCTTCAGCTGACGATTCGTCATCAGTGACTTCTTCTTCTTCTTCATTACTTGGAATTATGTTTGGAAGCTGCTCTTTGGAGTCAAGGGTGCTCGCTCACGTGATGTAGAGGTTCACTCTCGGAAACCGAGCCAATGTTTGACTCCTCACTGTCTATTTCTTCCCACAACTTCAATAGTTTTCTTTGCTCTTCTTCATAAGACATTATTGCAATACAATATATGTTTGATAGATAGATAGTATTTGAAAAACGCAAGAAATTGTAACTTGCAACTTGTAACAGGATTAGTACACCGGGGTATGAGATACCCCATGGCACTTCACTTGCTACAGTCAACGCTAAACAGGTACTAACAGGCAAAATAACGGTAAGCGATTACAACCACATGTGTTATTGGAAGGTAGCTGGCAGATGGCGCCTCAAGAACATCTAAATTTTCAGAAACGTATTTTTTAATGCAGCTGGGGTATGTCATACCTTACTGTACCAACGCCGGGTTAAGTGTCCGTATGTTATTGTCGGTTTAATTATAGTATTAGACACTTTTAGTTTAACTTTTTTTGTCAATACTTTTGAGGTTAACAATTTTTTGTATTTATAATAGCAAAGGTTTCCTAATTGCATTCTATTGTGTTGTTTCCTTTTTTATAAATTGGATACGTTTTCTCCAATGATTCGGTATTGTTTCGGTTTCCTATATCATTCTCATTAAATTGTAAATTCTTTTCTTGCTTTCCTCCCCTAAGTTTTTTATGAGTTCAGATGTTATCTCATCTGGACCTGGAGATTTATTGTTTTTAAGGTTTCCAATTACCATTATCATTTCTTCGTTTGAAGTTCTTCAGCTGTCTTATCCTTCTTATACATATTTAAGAAATATTCTCACCATCTTTCCAAAATTTGATTATTATTAGTTAGGAGTTTTCCTTGTTTGTCTTTACAGTTGTTCACGGTTGCTTTATATTCCGTTGTTTCGTTTCTTATTGCTGCAAAAAAAGTTGGTAGATTTTTGTTATCCATTTGATTTTGTATTTCCTCTTATTTTTTATTTTGTGCTTCTTTTTTCTTATTCCTACACATTTTGTTTACTTCATTTATTTTTTTGTTTATAATCCTTTAACTTCTGCTTGTTATTGGGAGCTTGTAAAAGTTTTCTTCTTTTTCTTTGACTGCTACTTCGAATTGTTGGTCAAACCATTCATCATTCTTCATAGGTTTTTGTTTCTCTATTACTTGTAATTATCGCTTGTTTAATTTTTTCCCATTCTCTTTCTATGTCATGGCATGTTGAGTTTGCTTTCATAATTTCCTCTGCTGTTTTGGCATATTGTTTTTTTTATAGTTTCATCTTTAAATTTTTCCACATCCCATTTTTTTCTTTTATTTTGGTATTAATGTTCATTGTTTTATAACGGTTGTGAGTTTTTTGGGGATTGCTGAGCCAGTCTGAAGGAAGGTATTTCCCCTGTATTGTAGACTGTGTTGAATAATTTAACCAATAATTGTATATTACCTTCATCTATTAATTTTAAAAGATTTACAGGAATTTTGTCAGGTCCTGGTGCTTTCTTAGTCTTTGCCTTTTTTATGGCATATTGTATTTCTGATTTCATAATCTGTAGGCCTTCTACACAGTATTTATCATCGGGCACGTTATCTCCAGCATCTCCGATTAGTTGCAATATATAGGTTTCCCAGGTTTTTAATTGGTTTTTGTTGATTATAACTTGATTTGCGCTGTTTGTCAATATCTGAGGAATTTGTTTGTTGAAAACCTCAGATATTTCTTTCATTTTTCTACGTTTTGTTACAAAATTCTCCTTTTCCTCGCACATTTCTCTCATCCATTTTTCTTTTGCACAACGAATTTCTTTCTTTATTTGTTGTTGTAGTTGTCTATATTCCTGTGGGTTGCTTTTATTAGTCTTCTTTGTTCCATTAAATCCACTTTTTTCTGTTGTGGCTATTACATTGGTTATTGTGGTTTCTGATAACTTCTGTCATTCCACAAGTCTTCTATGTTTTTGCAGTTTTCTTGAATATTCTTTAAGTTTGCATTTATTTCTTGAGTAATTTGTTCGTTGTTTTCGTTAGTCACAAGATTATAGATATTTGTTTTTGGCTCTTTTTTACCCTGAATCTTTTTCAACCTTAATACCTTTAATAGTATTTCTTAGCGCTTATTGATCAGAATATAGTCTATTTGGTTTCTAGTAGAGTCGGGGTTATTAGGATCATCTTTTGGTGCTTTCCAAGTGTATAATCTGTGCCTTGGAAACTTAAACCAAGAATTGTGATGATCATGCCGTTTTCTTCACAGTTAAAATTACTAAATTGAATTTTATAGGTTGGTGAAGGAGAAGCTGGATGGGATGTCGAAGATGCAGATTTAGAAATACCAGATTTAGGCCCAGTCCAAGGAGAAGTGGAAGATGGCCAGGGATACATTCATTTACCTACACAAGGACCATCTCCAACTACATTGTGGACAAAGAACTCTCAACTCGCTGTAGATCATATAATGGCAGGTTCATTTGAATCAGCCTGTCGTCTTCTGCATGACCAAGTAAACCTTTGTTCTTTAAATTGTTTTCATTTACTCCAATTTTTAATGTTTTTAGATTGGTGTTGTAAATTTCAAACCGTACCAACAACTTTTCTTGAATTTATACAGTAGTACACGTACGATTTCTACTTGGCAACAAAATATTCCGCCATCTTATAGTTATCCACAACGCAATTGGAAAGATGCAGGTCCTAAAGGAGGGCTTCCTGTTGCTGCGGTAAAGCTCACCGATTTAGTTCAGCGTTTACAGGTGATTAAACGTTATTATTTATTAATACATAAAATATTTCAATTCTTCTTATTCTTCATATGTTAGGTATGCTACCAATTAACAACGGGTGGGAAATTCGCGGAAGCCATTGATAAGTTACAGTCCTTATTGTTGCAAGTTAGTCTTCTAGTAGTAGACACTAAACAAGAAATATCTGAAGCGCAACAACTGTTAAAAATATGTCGCGAGTATATATTAGGACTGAAGATGGAAACCCTACGTAAAAGTTTACCAAAGTCAACCATAGAAGAACAAAAACGACAGTGCGAAATGGCGGCGTATTTAACCCACTGTAACTTGCAACCCATACATCAAATACTGACGTTGAGAACTGCACTAAATATGTTTTTCAAAATGAAAAATTATAAAACAGCCGCTTCCTTTGCGAAACGTTTATTGGAACTAGGACCAAGACAAGAAGTTGCACAACAAGCACGAAAAATATTACAAGCTTGCGATGCAAATCTATCAGATGAATTACAGTTACTCTATGACGAACACAATCCTTTCAATTTGTGTGGAGCAACTTATAAACCACTTTACAGAGGCAAAGCGGAAGAAAAATGCCCTCTATGTGGTGCAAGTTACGTGCCACAGTTCAAAGGTTCCCTTTGCACTGTCTGCGGTGTAGCTGAAATTGGCAAAGACACTATTGGGTTGAGAATCAGTGGCCATCAATTTAGATAAAATATTCGTATTCAGTATTTTAATGTAAATAAAAGTTATTGTTTTTTATCATTGATAAATGCCACTGCATGTTTTTTACTATAAAATTGGTAGCCACAAATACTAAAGAAATAGTCGTACTACCCTTTAAAAATAAACATATAAAGATGTGACAAATTTATGAGTTTGTCACATTTTTATACTTTAGTTTACACATCAAGGTATTTATTATCAACCTACGAAATAAAACGAACTTTATATGGTATAGCTTAACCTGTATTTGATATGTAAACTGTATGGTCTAATGTATAAATTCACAGAAATATACTAGTAAAGCAAACTGATTTTCTTACTTGCCTAAATATTTTTTGTGTTTTTATTTACAGCTAACCTACGACATGTACAACCCAGGCAGTTGTATTTGTAGTTTAGTTTTTATGAAGGTGTAGCAGTACAGAACACATTAATATTATTTATACAACAGCACAGCAGATCTATGGCTTCAATTTTGTTTTTCCATGCTCTTTATCTCTTGTGGTCTCTTTCCAATTTGCAAGTCCAAATTTTCTGATATCCTCTTGCACATCACCTCACCACTTCTTTTTGGGTCTACCTGTTCTATTTTTTCCTTCTGCTTCTATCTAGTGCTTTCTTAGTCCATTCATCTGCACTCATTCTTTTTGTATATCCCAAGCATCTCGGTCTGTTTTTTGAAAACATTCACTAAGCTATTTGTTCTCTTTTATTCCTCCTACTATTCTACATAGAAACTTCCTTTCCCAGACTTCAAATCTGTTTTCATTTTCTTTTGTGAGCACCCACGTTTTACTCCTAAATGTTACAACCGGTCTGATCACTGTCTTATATAACTGAACTTCGCTGCTTTTTGCATGTTTTTGTTGAGTAAATTGTTATGGGCTCCTAGACATTGCAAGCCCACATCCCCTGTGGTAGTTTATACATAAGCATAATTTATTAATGACTGTGATGAGGAAGAATAGTTAAGAATCAATGAATTTTTACTTGGATTCGAGAAGTTACTAATTAGAGATGGAAATCAACATAAAAAAGTATAGGGGGCGGACAGAGCTGGGTAGTAGTTTAACTACTTTTTCGGATGAAGTAGTTAATAGTTACCTACATTTTCGGTGCTAGTAATCGTAATGTAGTTCACTACTTTTATTGGGAAGTAGTTGGTATCATTACTATTTTGCTAATAGTTAAGTACTCAATTTTTCGATTTAACTATTAACTACTTCTAATATTTCAATTACTATCAACTTTCAGCACTATATAACTACTTTTTAGTAGTTAAACTACTTTTTTGTAGTTAAACTACTTTTGATAGTAAAGTCGTGAAATCGCATAATAGCAGTTAAGTACACTAGTTTCTGTAAGACACCTGCACACGAAATTGCAGGAGTGAGGGCAGGAAAGGGATAGGGTTGTTATCTTGTTATTTCAGGTTAGTCTGAGCAGACCTATGCAGACGACAAATTTACTATTGCGTATTGCACATATTTCTATATATCCACGAAGTGCAGTAATTAATAAATACTTATACTTACTAATTTATACTCGTAAACGAATTTATTGCGTTTATTGGTTTATTTATAAAAGTAGTTATTGAAAAAGTAGTTGACTGTACAAGTACTCGGTAGTTTAACTATTTTTTGAAACTGGTAGTTAAACTACCTAGCTTGTTTGATTTGGTTACATTTTTACTAAGTACTTAGGTAGTTAGTAGTTAACTACTTTTAAAAAGTAGTTTCCCCAAATCTGGGGGCGGAGCTACAACGAATATATGAAACAACAATATTATCAGGCTAGTTATCCTATTTATGAGGGGCCTGCATTATATTCTTGCGGGGTTGTCCTGAAATTTTTTACTATGCCACTGATGCACACAAACTAAGAACGTATGTGGTAGTCGCCTACTTCAGACAAGCTTATGACTAGAGAAAGGATTTTATGCAAACTGCATATTAATGTATTTTTTGCATATCTTGTGAAACAGTCAATAATGTGGACGAATCATAGTGTTTAGAGTTAATTGACACCAATTAATTAATGCATATTTAGGCAAAGTATGCATATTTTGACGTTTTGTGCATGTTCATGATTAAATTTCATATTTTTAATTTTTTTCGATTGGTTTCCAATTTTATGTAATATTGGTTTTACATAACATCATAACTTGTATTGTATTTTGTATGGGTAAGGTCACAGATAGCTTACTCTAAAAATAATTGATTTTCTCAGAAGGCCGGGTGCACATGGCATCTATAGCCACACCAGGTTCTGCACTAAGTCCTTGTTTATTATAGATCATTGCATATTAAATCATTTAAAAATTCAAACCAATTGAGGATTATTAGTGCAATACATCCTAATATGTATATATAATTCTTGATGTCTTCTACTAAAATTTCTAGAAGACATCAAGTTTACAACAACACAACAACATGGATTTATAAATGGGAAAAGTACACAAACAGCAATTGGCAGCGCACTGGAATATATTTACAACAACATCAGTTCGGGTAATGTGGTACTAGCCATATTCCTAGACCTGTGCAAGGCATTCGACGTGGTGGATCATGAGATCTTGCCAGGAAAAATCGAAATGTTGGGAATTCAAGGGCTAACACTCAGAGTTTTTGAAACCTACTTAAAGAATAGAGTGCAGTATAAGATATGCAATAATACAATAAGTAATATAACAACAGTTAAGTATGGAGTACCTCAAGGATCGGTATTAGGGCCCTTGCTCTTTCTGATTTACATCAACGACATAACAAATATTGGAACTAAAGCTAACATAATAGTATATGCAGATGACATAGTCTTACTCTACACAGGGTCAATGGAAGCAGTATTTGGTGCAGCTCAAAGGGACATGACCAGAATTCTAACTTGGACTAATAAAAACAGAATAAAATTAAACCAAGACAAATATAATTATATGCTTTTCAACAAACAAAAAACCGAAAAAAATTACGTTGTAAAAATAAATGAAAGCGTAATGCAGGAAGTTGAGGAGGCATGTTACTTAGGCATTATTCTAGAATATTCTAGATAATAACCTTAATTTTGCAGCACACATTAACTCTCTACGGAATAAGTTAACTACCATTAGCTTTTACCTACGTAAAAGTGCACAATACTTCAATAAACAAACCAAATATAAAATATACTACGCATATATACGGTCTCCCTTAGGGCCGCATTTAGCTTCATGCCACCCCTAGGCTGACCTAAAATCTGCCGCCCCCCCACCACTGATGCCCCCCCTCCCGATCACCCACGCACCCTCCCCCGAAGTAGGTACCTACGTAAACAAAACTAATACTAAATAAACCTCAAGCGTATGGGCAAATATTCTTTTTTCTTCATAATTACCTACGTTAATGTCTTGAGACTTGTAACCGATTTTTTTATTGATCCTAATTCCCAAGTCCCAAAACGTATTTACCATTAATGACGTACAAATAAACTGATATAAAAATATGCCATCCCCAAAAATTTTCCGCCCTAGCTACTCAGCCTTATTAGAAATACGGCCCTGGTCTCGCTTAAACTACCTTGCTGCCTTTTGGGGGCAAGCACGAAAAGGAGACATTCAAAAACTACAAAGGGCACAAAACAAAGTTACGAAAGTGCTATACCAAAAGCAGCATAGCACGTCAACTCCATACAAGGAACTAAATTTGCTGAGAATCACAGACTTAATAGTGTTAGATAGTGTCAAATTAATATACAAAATCAAAAATAACTTGGTTGATATTACTGGTGTCAACATTAAAAGCAACAGTGAATTACACGAGCACTACACTAGAAGCCATAATCTTCTGCACTTGAGACACAACACCAGCAATACAAGCAAGAAGAGGATCACATATAAAGCAGCCAAGTGGTATAATGAGCTACCAGAAAACATTCAGAATAGTAATACCTTATATATGTTTAATAGAGAAGCAAAGGACTACCTAACAAAAAACTCAATCGATGAATAGTTATAATCCTAAAATTAACTTTATTTTAAGTTGTATTTAAATACCTGCTATAATATCTCCTGTATACTTTTAGGGTTTTATTAGTAAATAAAAAAAAATTCCAAAATTTGCAAATGATCATGTACCTCGGCAGATGTTGAACGATCGTTTTCGATATACAGATACATTTCTACCGATAAAAGACATAACTTTCTTCTTGAAACTTTTGAAAAACATTTAGTTGTAAAAGTTGTTTTCATACTATAATTATGTAGAAAAAATAAAACACATTAAAAATGTCTTGCTATTTATTTTATTTTTTATTTCATAGATTTCTATAAAGCCTTCGATTCAGTAGATAGAGAAAAAATGTGGTATATCTTGGAGCACTATGGAATTCCAGATTAATATTTGCGAGTAATAAAAATCTTATATATAACAGCTACACGGCAAGAATTGAACACAACGGAGAATTATTGCAACCTATCAATATAGAAATAAGAGTGACGCAAGGCGGCACGTTATCAGATTCGATTCAATTAATAGAGAAAGGCTAATGTACACTTGAAAGAATTAAAGATTCCGGCGAAGTTCAGAAGATTCATCTGTTTAACAATTAAAACAACAATAGTAAGTGTTAAAACACAAAAGGGTGAAACAGAGCCATTTACAATGGCTAAAGGTGCAAAACAAGGAGACCCGCTGCCTGCAATGATCTTTAACACGGCACTGGAGTAGTAGGTATATAAGAAAAATAAGTAGAGGAACTGTAAATACAAGAGCGCGACAAATGGTTGCATACGCGGATAATGTGGCATTAATAACAAAAAGAAAAGATATAATGACTCAAATGATGGAAGAGATAATTAAAGAAGGATAAAAGGGCCAAAAATTAATGAGGATTAGGAACAAAGAAGGAAAGAAAATAAGAGTAGGAGAATTAGAATTTGAGGAAGTAAGTCATTTTAAGTATTTGGGAGTTATAGTACCTCCCTACCTATCAAACAAAAATGAGAGAATGGATGAGAAAAGAAGTTGAGTATAACAGAAAGAAGATTATTAAGGAAAATACCTATTTGGACCAATCAAAATAAACCAAAATGAATATAGATCAAGATATAACCAAGATATGCTACACATATTAGAAGGAGAAGATATAGTAAAGAAAATTAAACAGCAGAAAATGAAGTGGCTAGGGCACATATGGAGAGCTGGACAAGGGGAAGTGATAAATGTAATATTGAACTGGGAGCCAACCCGAAGATGAAGAAACGACAGACAAAGATCTAAATGGATTCAAAAGGTTAAAAATGACCTAGCCAGGTCAGGAATACGCAATACAAAGGAAATCGTACGGAACAGACAAGAACAAAATATTACTTTTAAAGAAATGATTGGGGATATGAAGTTGTACTGCAAAAAAGTGTTTTTTTTAACATAATTTTTTGCTTGCTTCTTGGTGTTACATAAGTTGATCATTCACATGCGAAGTAGCTTAGGTATATTTTTTTAACAATTTCGCCATTACCTTAAAAAACATTTTTGCAGACCATTTTATTTCAAACATTTGTTGCCTCATGTTTGATTACGTTTTCTATAGTAACTAAATTTATAAGTTTTAGACAACTTTTAGGCCGGCAGAGTGGGAGTGCAATATAGAAAGTTAAGCAAAGACCTGCTTGGTCAGAACTTGAATGGGTGACTACTCTGCAGCTCGGTGTGTTCGGCCCCCTCGACACTCTAAATGTATAAGGGGGTAAAAGGAAAAGAAATAAAGAAAGACAACTTGTATTACTGGGAACAATTTATTGATACTGGCAATTTAATAACATAATAATAGCGAAATCTAACAAGAGACAAAAAATGTTTGAAATTAAGAATGTCTGCTAAACAAAATTCAAGGGTAATTTTCTATAAACCAATCAAAAAAATAAGCTGCTTTGAACGAGGATGGATAACTTTTAATCATTTATGTAACACCCATTAGCAAAAAAGTTTTGTCTGAAAGTAATCCTTTATTATTTTAAACAATAAAAATTATTTGAAGGTTTTGATGTTTGATAGCACCTGAACGAACCACTGAAAGATAAATAATTCCATTTGCGGAAATTTATGCACTATTTATGGTGCGACGTACAGGTACCTTTTTATAGGGTGTTCTATGGACGTACCACAGTATACATGTATACTGTGGACGTACCACAGTATACATGTATACTGTGGACGTACCACAGTATACATACGTACCATCACAGAACAAACACGTGACAAACACTCTGCGTACCATGCGCACTATGCAAGGTTTAAAGTTGTGTTTTAGTACCGGTTTTTGAGGTTAATTTATAGTTACAGTTTACAAAAGTTGTGAAAGAAATCAGAAATTATACCTAAATTTATTGCATATATTTCAGTTTGTGCTGCAATAATGCTAAGAAAAATTCTAGTAATTTTTATTTTAGTCCAATAAAATTTTAAGAAACGAACGGTCAGATTTAAAATAACTTAGGTTAAATTCGTGTTTATTTATATAAAAAAATGGATAATACACCGTAAGAAATATAAAATTAACATTTAAAATCAGTATATTCACGTTTAATTATTTATAGACACTGGAAGAGAATTTGGGTGACGATTACTGGAAGGTGTAGGAGAGTTACTGCGAATAATATTTACGATGCACTTGAACTTAGTAAAGATTATTTGTTGCAAGGAATTACCATGTATAAACCATATACAGAAGAAAGTTTTAAGTTATATATAGAGAAAATTGGTGGGAGTTCAAATAATCCAGAATTCAGACCATTTATTCGTCGCATGAGTATGGCTCTGGTAATCAAGTTTTACTATTTTCCTTATGCAATATGTGTAATAAAATAATTAATTTACCTTTACAGAACTTGGATGTTGGTATAGCTTGGGCTGTATTTAACAATTATTTAATGTTCGAGTGTTATAAAAAATTAGACGGTATCGAACATGTTCTCACTTACCAAACAAGCCAGATGGAATTTATAATTAATATATGGCAATTTTATACATTAGAAAGAACCTATTTAATAAGAACCATCAATTATATTTTGGAAAACCATCAAAGTGTTTTGCAGCCATTTTATAAAGAATACGATAAATTTATTACAAACGTAACACATAAAAGATTTCAACAAAGTTTATTTAAACAGTTACTACAGTTAATTAAGGAAATTAGATACAGTACTGCAAAAAACTGTATAGAACTGAGGCAGTGGATTGAAAGAAATAACGGAGAACAGCTACAAATTCTGTTGACGATTCTTACCAGTATAGCTTATGAACCGTTTGAAATTTCAGAATTTATACAAATCTTTCAGATATTAAAGGAACATAATTTTACACATACACCAGTTCATATGGATGTTTTAACGTTATCAAGGCCTACTCTGTTAAAAAGCGTAAAAAATGCTGAATTTGCTGTTTTCATAGCAGGTTTTTCAAATTTTTGGTAAAGCTTAAATAAATATAATGTGCAAAAGCTGTTAATGCTTTATTCCATTTTTAGGAAAAACCCTAATTTATGGCAATTGTGTATGAACGAAATAAATAGGATGTTACGGGAAGTATCTACGAGTGGAGATATATCTCCTTTATTATTAGCATGGGTGGTTTTACATACTACCTTACCAGAAAATAAGATTACGGATGAATATAATGATGAACTTCAAGGATATCTTAATATAGCATTAGAAAGAAACGTATTTTTTGAATTGAGAAGTATCTTGGGCGATCCTGTATTTGCAGTAAGTACTTCCGATGTGATAATTGATTTATATTTTGAAAGAAAATGTATTTCAGAATTCCGTTTCTGGAATAACTATGAAGGGTAACATATATTCAGTAATAGAATACCTGTGCTATAAATTTGGTGGAGATTTAGTTTGTGAATATGAAGGAGTTATCGAGTTATTAGGAGAATTATTACAAACAGATCATTTAGCAAAGAAATGGGCAAACGAACCTAATCAAGCCATGAGATTGTTTTATCTTGATTCTATTTCGATGTTCCCATATCTTTTTGAACCACTATCGGTTTTTGCCGAAGCTCTTATTAATTTGGAGGATGGCGCAGAAAATGTAAGTATTTCATATCTTAGCATGTGTTTTTACATAACAAGTTTGTACGCTTGTATTTTTCATTGGCCAAACTCATTTGTTTTGTTTTTATTTTTATTAGATGGTTATGCAACTGTGCAACTTGAAAGCATACACAGAAGTCGGTACAGATCAATGCGAAAAACCAAGAAAACAAGTACTTTATCATACTTATAAACCTTTTGATAATGACTTTGTTATTTTCCATCCTGGAACTGAAGCAACAATTTCAAAAAAGCTTGGTCAAACTGTTACTGTATTTCACGGGAAATATAGTTATTTCCGAGTTTTGTTGCACATGATGAATAAATTCTTCGATCAAATTGAGCAACATAACTACGATAAAAGTCTAGAAAAGAAAGTTCTAACAGGCTACAAAGTACTGTTAGTTATTTTAAAAACTGGTTACCATTTAATTAAAGATAATGCAGATGTAAAAGAATTAATGCGGTTATCACATTGTATGTTATTTACCACAACAAAATCTGGAACTAAAAATTTAAATCTAATGAAATTCTTTTTTAAATTTCTTATAACCGAGTTACCACATAATTCGAGAGAAGTTGTGGAACATTTGATGGATATGAAATTTTTACCACAACTGGCAAAGCCTGAATTTACCGGTGAAGACTTTTTTAATACTGGTTTATTAACTCACTCCAGTCTTCTACAGTTTATTCAAGAAGAACTTTCCGAGTGTAGCAGTTGTGACCTTTTGCTATTATACGTAAAGCTTGTAAAAGTGTGCATGAATGTAAGTAATTTGTTTTTACAAAATATTTCTTTTTTAATGCTTTCGACCTCGGTATTTAATTATTATATTTTCTGTTCAATTTTAGATGGGTAAATACCATTTTGAAATTCAAATACCGGGCCTGATGTTCCTTATATTAAAAGTGTTTCCGATGATAGTAAATGAATTTTATACGGATAATATTAAAGATCGAGAAGTTGCGATCAAGCTTGTAAAGATTGTTTATGTCATACTAAATAAAGGACGAGACATACATTCGGAAGTTGAAATTTTAATCTTCGATTGTATCATCGAATTGTTTTTAAATCAATCGTGGTACATCAAGAGTTTAATAAAAGTGTTTGAAATTGGAAATACAAAACTGGAGTTATTCTTAACAACTGAAATGAATTGGGAAAAAGGTCCAATTTTAAAAGTTGTAAAAGTAATAAAAAGAGCCTTAAGTTGCATCATGATTGTCCTAAACTTTATTTCATCACACAGTAAAATAGAAAAACATCAATTCTTAGAAGAATATTTGTATCTCAATTATGATGTAAGCAATTTAAAGTGTATTGCGGGATATGTAAATCACACTTTTAATCCTGTAATTGCAAAAATTTCATGTTCTATTTTGAGCAACTTTGCATTGGTAATTTTTTATATTTATTTTAGTAAGTAACACTCCTAATTATCTTATTTATGTAGGTATCCAAGAAACCCATATTGCAATCATTGGAACTTGACGATTATCAAGTTCAACGCATGTTTTTAGATCGACTTCGTGATCCACTTGTAGAAGATAGCTTTAGAGTAACCATTATTGAACTAATATGTGCTTGTATTAAGGACCAAACTAGTATGATCGCAGCCTTTTTTAATATTTCACCGATAGGAGAAAATCCAGACACTAGCATTACAGCGTTCATGAGAGGATTTTTGGAAGCTATGCAAGAGGTATGTATGACTAACACGAGGTTTAAGTTTTGGAGAACAAAACCAATATTTGTTTTATTCGAGCGATTTCTAAACATGTTGAAATTTATTCCTGGAATTATATATTTATATATTCCAGCTCAAAAGACCTTACAGGCTCATGGCTATGGCAACTGTCTTTCTCCATTCCTTTCTATCTTTTGACAGATCTTCCCAGTTTTCTGTATCCCCCATTTTTAGCAGGTCTTTCTTAAAATCTTCTAGCCACGTCTTCGGAGGCCTTTCCCTTCTATTTCTCCCTTCTGCTTCTTCATAAAATATTCTTTTGGGGATTCTGTTTTGCTTCATTCTTGTCAGGTGTCCCAGCCATCATAACTTTCCCTGTTGGACAACATCTATTATTGTGCTGTCTTCATAAAGACTGTACAACTCCTCATTCATTCTTCTTCTCAACATATTCTGAACTTTTATTCCTCCATAAATTTTTCGCAAGTTTCCTTTCCCACCTGGCTAGCTTATCTTTAATTGCATTTGTCATCACCCACATTTCCGAACCATAAACAATACTTGTCTTATTATTGACTTATAGATCCGCTCCTTACCTTCTCAAAGCTGTAGGCAGCGTTATACGGCCAACTAAAAACTCTCAGGGCTGTGTTTATTTTGTCGCTGTTGCTTTCATTTAATACCATGTGCTTCGTCTTCTGTTCATTGATTTTTAGGTCAAACTTGCTGGCTTCCACATCTATTGTTTGAAATATTTCCTTTAGCTTTTTCTTTGTTCTCGCTAGGATTGTTAAATCATCCGCGTATGCTAATATCTAGTGGGAGTTCTTCAAGATGTTCAGCTCTGTTCCTTTTTATGATCACCTCCAATGCCATGTTAAACAGGGTTGGTGACTGAGGATCACCCTGACGCAGGCCTTTTTATATTGTAAATTTCTCAGAGGCGAGTCCTTGTATCCTTGCTCTGCTTTCCGCATCTGTTAGGGTCATTTTAACTAGTTGAATAATCCATACTGGTACTTGTTGTTGCCTGTTTACACTGTCATAAACCTGCATTATTATTATTATTAACACCCATTATTCCCGGAGGACATAGGGTAAAGTACAAATATATAAATATATGCACACATACAGCTCACATACATAGTCATAAATTGTTAACATAGTTTTTCCACTGATTTTTATCGCTAGCTATTCTACGCAATTCTGCAACACTTTTTCCACTTTCTTCGGCTACCGTTCTTCTCCATGTTGTGCGGGGTCTTCCACGGTATCGTTGTCCTTGTGGGTTCCATTCTAACACTTCGTGACTAAGTACATCTCTTGACTTTCGTAACGTATGACCCAACCATCTGAACTTCCGTTTTTTGATTTCTGCATTGATGCTCTCTTGTCCTGTTCTCTCCCATAATTCCATATTTGATATACGTTGCGGCCACCATATCTTTAAGATGTACCTTAAGCATCTGTTTACAAATGACTGGAGCTTTCTGTTTATTAATGAAGTAACATACCATGTTTCTGAGCCGTATAAAAGTACGGATTTAACAGTTGCATTGAAAACTTTTATTTTTGTTACTGTGTTAATACTGCTTACCCTCCAGATCTGGCTCATATTTGAAAACACACTCCTCGCTTTATTTATTCTTTGCTGAACATCCGCTAATGTACCACCATCACTTGTGACAGCACTACCTAAATAGGTAAATGTGTTCACTGATTGTATAGGCAACCGATTCACTGTTATATTATTCACTAATTCAGTGTTAATTGTTAACAACTTAGTTTTGTTTTTATTTATTTGAAGACCTACTTTGTTTGATTCTTCCACAAGATTATTTAGTTTTAATTGCATATTATGGGTTTCACTTGATAACAAACACACGTCGTCTGCATATTCCAAGTCTTCTAGCACTCCCCCCAAACCCCACCTTATTCCCCTTATTCCGTATTCTGTAGTCTTTGCCAATACCAAGTCCATTATTATAAGAAATAACAGCGGTGACAGGATACACCCCTGTCTGACACCATTGTCTGCTATGAAAGGGTTACTTAATTGTCCTTTGTGCAATACTCTACAATTATAGTCCGTGTAGCCTTCTTTAATTAAACGGATTAATTTTTCTGGTAGTCCTTTACTACTGAGAGCACTCCAAATGCATTCTCTATTTACTGAGTCAAATGCTCGTTTGTAATCTATAAATAATAATTGCAGGGGCGAATTATATTCTAGAGATTGCTCTATTACGAGGGGGAAGTCACTTTAAAATGTTGTGTCCCAAGTATTACACTATTGCATATAATTGCACGTATTGCATGAGTATTGCACGCATTACACAAGTATTGCATAACTATTGCACGAGTATTGCATGTATTACACAAGTATTGCATAACTATTGCACGAATATTACATGCATTACACAAGTATTGCATAACTATTGCACGACTATTGCATGCATTACACAAGTATTGCATAACTATTGCACGACTATTGCATGCATTACACAAGTATTCCATAACTATTGCATTACATACTTACTAGCGTGGCCCTTAATTATGGTTGAAAAAAAATTTTACCGGGTCACCCTCCCTCCCCCAAATCGATTCTAAAAAAATAAAAAGTAATTTTGAGCTTTACAGCTTTACTAGCCCTCTTAATTCCAAAGTTAAGGGATTCCCCAAGGAGCCCAGTTTTAAAATATTGTCGTTTTTCTCAGTTTGAACGGCTCCGTGCGTGTTTCACATATGGAGTAGTATATTGAAACTCAAGTTACAGAAGGCATTGTTTTCGCGCACGAGTCCGAAATTTGGACACAAACCGCGTAGCGGCAAGTGGCCGAACGGACGAGTGCTCGAATTCACTTCTGTAACGAGAGTTTTTTATACTATTTTCTCTGTTTCCGCTTCCATTTATATTATTTATTAAATTTCTTTGCAAGAATACTTGACAATTTCCAGTTGGGGAAATTTTGGTAAAATAGTAGGTTGGTAATAGCGATTTTTGCTTCACAGTTGACAGAGGTTTGACATTTGACGTTTTTGTTGCCTAGCAATGAATGGTTGCCTAGGTATTTTGTGTATTATTTGATTCAGTATCACCAATTTCTGGAAACAAAGTATCACCAAAAATCGTTTAATAATGAAGCTCATTAAAGCATCAAAATGCGTGCTAGAATAATGTCATTCTAATGCCGAAACAGGGAATAGCTATTTGTACAATGAGATAGGAAAAGTGCAGTTTTTCCATTATAGACGTGAATGGAATAAACACTTTTCCGAACGAATTGTACACAAATTTTTGTAAAATTCGGTAAAGAATTCCTTATCATTTTAACTGAATATTTAATTTTTTATGTCAAATACTATAATCAAGTTCGTTTTGATGTAGTGAAATGTTTCATTGCCATGGAAAACAAAAGTAAACAAAGTAAATTTTTTTTAAAGTGTTCGGTCTGATTTCCTCTTTTGTTTAATTTTTCCATTCTAGATAGGAAAAATAGCACTTTTCCTAACTCAAATGAATATTAAAAAGTCCAAGAATTCCTTACCGAATTTTACAAAATATGTTTCCTCACTTACGATACACATAATATGTTTTGTCCATGATTACTCAATAATCTGTCAATTATTCATGTGTTTGGTCAAGGATAATGCTATCCATAATTCACTACCAGCAGTTAATAATCATTATTCACGGTGTCATGGTAACATCATTGTTTATGGTGTATAATGAATAAATAGGTTATGATAATAATCCTACCACCTCGTTTAACATAATTATTGTCCTACCACATGGTTTTAGTAGCGTTGTTATTTAAATTATAATTAAAAATTCTTAGTATTTGTAGTCGTGGACAAAGTATAGTATACGACTCGCTATAAGAGCTGCTATTACCTCGGATAATTGCAAAACTCGCTCGCTCCGCTCGCTCATGTTGCAAACATTATCCTCGGTAATATTAGCATTCATTATAACATCGTGTATAATATACTATTAATATAAGGTGTTTCAAAAAAACATGGCATAAATGATACGGCTGATAGAACTCTGAAAAATAAGTGGGGTTTGCTTAATAAACATATGTCCTAAGACCCTCCATTTTTGTGTTACAGGGCGTCAAAGTTAAAAATTAAAAAATGATTATAGCCCATAACTTTGACGGTAGTGCACATTTTTTTACTAAACTTGGCAGACCGTTTTACTGATATAAAAGACACATAACTGCAAAAAATCCGTTTACTCACTTCTGCCAGTGGAGTACAGCAGCAGTACGGGACCCTTTAACCCGCCCATCTATTTTGTACGGCACTGCTTCAATTTTAATTTTGGTTGCATTTTTGAATTTGGCATTGCTTTTTACGTCAATAATGTATTCTTGTTTCACTTCTTTAAAGTGGATATTTTTTGAAATATTCAAACGTAAAGAATGAGATTTACACTAATACTTGTTATTGTTAAAAAAAAATTAAACAATTAGTATTTCACAAAATACTGTATTACCGTTACAAGGCTATTACATTACATTATAATGTGTTTATTGATATAACGTGTAAATATTACACGATATTACACTGCTATTATACTGTCTTATACAGGCATTACACTGTATTGCATGAATGTTACGCTGTATTGCACGGACATTACACTGTATTGCATACATTATATTACAATATTGCATTATTATTCCATCAATTTCACAAGTATTACATATTATTGCAAAAATATGCAATAGTATTGCATTAGTATTACATTAGTATTGCATTAGTATTACATTAGTATTACATTAGTATTACATTAGTATTGCATCAATTTCACAAGTATTACACAGTATTACAAAAACATGCAATAGTATTACACCAATTTCACAAGTATTACACAGTATTGCAATAGTATTACACAAACGTGCAATAGTATTACACAAACGTGCAATAGTATTACAATTGATTATGTCCCAACTATTACACAAGTGACTTCCCCCTCGCTCTATTATGATTCGTATTATGTTTATGTTATCAACACAAGAATGTCCTGGTCTAAAACCACTCTGTTCTCTCCGAATTGTGCTGTAAAGAGTTTCACTAATCCTATTTAAAATAATACGGTAAAAAACTTTGCTTGTTACATTTAGAAGAGTGATACCTCTCCAATTTTCACATAGTTGTAGGTTTCCTTTCTTAGGTATCTTAATAACTATACCTTCTTTCCATTCAGGCGGGAACTTTTCTTCTTGCCAAATTTTTTCAATAAGTGGTAATAACATATTTGCTGTGCAATCTAGGTCAATTTTTAATATATCTGCTGTTATCCTATCATTTCCAGCAGCTTTGCCATTTTTCATTTCACAGAGGGCTCGGACTAATTCTTCTCTTGTTGGAACTTCAACATTTATTTGCAATTCATTAACTTTAGCAACTGGTGGTATATGAATATTTTCATTCTCAATATTCATAATCTCTTCGAAGTATTCTTGCCATCGTCTTAATTGTTGTTCAGTTGTGCATAGGTTAACTCCATTTTTGTCCTTAATTGGTATTTCATTATTTCTCTTGCTTTTCCCTGATAGTTGTCGGATAGTCTGGTATAATTCTCTACTGTCTCCTTTATTTGCAGCAGTTTGAGCTTGTTCTGCTAGTTTTTCTATGAATTTATTTTTGTCTTTCTTAATGCTTTTCTTTACTTCTTTACTGCAACTGGTGTATTTCTCTTGCCACTGATTTTTATCTTCTTCACTAAAGGCTTTTAACTTACGTTCCTTTATCTTTTTCCTCTTTTCTATTTTTGTCCATGATTCTTGGCTGATCCATTCAGTCGATTCTTTCTTTGTGGTTGCTAACACTTGTTTGCAGCTTTGTATAAATGTTTCTTTGCATCCCTGCCATACTTGTTCTATTGGTAAGCTGTAGTCGATTTCCTTTGAGAATTGCTGTAGGCTCTCGATAAATCGTTGTTTTATTTCTGGGTTTTTAATTTTGGCTAGATCGAAGGATTTATTTCTCTTGATGTGTTTGCTTTTCTGAACTTTCTCATTACAATGTAATCGAATTTTAGCCAGCAATAAATGGTGGTCAGAATCGATGTCTGCTCCTCTTCTATTGCGAACGTCTAATAAAGCCCGTTGCCATTTTTTGCTAATACAGAAGTGGTCTATCTGATTTTCCGTCTTTTGGTCAGGTGACACCCATGTTACTTTTTGACAACTCTTATGTTCAAATATGGTTCCGCCAATTAACAGCTTGTGGTTACAGCAAAGTTCTAATAAAAGCTCTCCATTTTCGTTATTTGTTCCTATACCATGTTTACCCATAATATCATCAAATTCTTTTATATACTGTCCCACTTTAGCATTAAAGTCGCCAGTTAAGAGAACTATTTCATTTTGATTTGTTTTGCTTAAAGTGATGTTAAGTATGTCATAGAATTTTTCTTTTTCATCTAATTCACTAACGTCTGTAGGTGCGTAGCATTGTATTATTATTACATTATTACCGTTTAGATCCATTTTTGCAGAAATTATACGTTCGCTACAAGGATTCCAATCAATGATCTTATTTTTAAGTTGTGGACTTATTAAAAACCCTACTCCTGCATAATGCTCATCACTATCTCTTAAACCAGAATACAGAAAGCGATAACCTTCTGGAGTGTTGATGTCGCCGCAGCCTATCCACCTCGTTTCACTAACACCCATTATATCTATTTTATATTGTTGCATTTCTTTTATTAATTGCTTTAATTTCCCCTCTTGATATAGAGTTCTGACATTCCATTGCCCTATTTTATAATCTATCGATTTTTGTTTTGTCTTTTTTATATTGCTTTTTATTTGTTTCATTGCATAATCCTTTTCTTGCTTGTTCGTCATCTTATTTAACCTGCATACAAGCTATAAAAAGCGCATATTTGAATCCCCTTCCTTCTTGTTTTTTCTTGTAAAAATTTGATCCGTTACTGAGCTCTGAGCTCTAACACCAGCTTGGTATTCACCTATTGTCTGCTCTGCTATGTTCTTCAGGGCCTCATTTATTAATGTAGATAATACTGTATAGGTGACATTCAACAATGATATTGGTCTATAGTTCATACACCCCAGTTTATCTCCCTTTTTATGTATCGGCACAATTAGGGCCCCTATCTGTTGGCATAGTACATGTTAGCCATATTTGTTCTATGAGCTCCTGAATTTTCTTTTCTGTCTGGATCTCATCACTACCAGCACTTTTGTTGTCCTTCTCAGTTTTTTAATAACTCTTTGAACATCCTCCACGGTGGGTATATTATTGCGTGTCTCCTCTACTTGCTGAATCTCTACACCTTCTACTTCTATTACTTCTTTGTTGTCCATAAAATCCATGAAATATTCGCGCCACCTCTACCACATTATTTATGCCCGCAACTAACTCTCCTTGTTTGTTCTTACAAATAGTCATCCTTGAATGGGAATCCTTACTTGTATGTAACTGTTTATAAAATATTCTCATTTTTCCCTTATTGTAACTATCTTCTATATCTTCAATTTGCTTGTTCTTCATAATCCTTTTCTTCTGTTTGTATAACGTCTTGACTTCTCTTCGTTTTTCTTTAAAATTTTCCTCACTTATTAATGTCTTCTGACTCAGCGTCTTCATCTTTAAGTTATGTAACTCTCGTAATGTTATTTCACAGTCTTGATCGAAGCATTTCTTCGTTTGTTCCTTTGCCTTATTGCAGCTTATTTTCTACCGTATGTTTTACTATTTTCTTAATATTCTCCCCATTTACCGTTTTTGTTAGTTCATCCTTCAGTTGTTCCTCTACATTCGTTCACATTGTCCACTTTATTGTAATTTTCACAAGGTAGTGGTCCGAAGCAATTTATGCCCCTCTACGACTTTTAATATCTGTTTCTACCTTTTCGTGTTTTAACTCTATAAGCAGATGGTCGATTTGGTTCACAACTCTTTCATTTGGATGTTTCCAGGTTCCTTTGTATATTTCCTTGTTCTTCTTGTAGGTAAACATTATCCTTAAATTTCTGGCTGCCGAAAAGTTAATTAGTCTTTGCCCATTCTTATTGATTTGTTGGTGTTTACTGAATTTTCCTATTATTGGTAGATTTCGATTTTCCATTTCTACCTTCGCATTGAAGTCTCCCAAAGTTATTTTGTTGTCATACTTTGGTATTTCTTCGTATAGTTGCTCTAGTTTTCCATAAAATTCCCCTTTCTCAGCATCTTCTGTTGGTGTGTGTACATTTATTAAACTCCATTTCCTTTTTTTGCCTGGAATTATACAGCTCTAAATTATGTTCCAGGATCCAAACTTGTTAGCGAATCCACTTCATGCCGGTATTTTAGAATTATTTCACGGGTTGTGGAAAATGAATAAACAGCATGTAATCAAGAGATTAATCGAGGAAGATAATTTTTGGATGGGATTAATTTCTCCTTTGTTTAAAACCGCAGGAGTGAAAATCGAAGTATTATTGTTAATACTCGAAATTTTAATCTTAGATATGTATTCACATAAAGGTGAAATCAGCGAGCCATTTTCTAAAGCAATTGCAAAAATTTTTGACGAATCTAACAAATTCATAAATATTTGGATGAATCGTCTGATAGCAATGACTTATAAGCATATCGAATCTGATAAAGGTGAAGTGCCGGTTATGAACGCTTTTTTAACAATCTGGAAAAAATTTATAATGGCAATTCGTCATTTTTATCCACAATATTTCGATGAAAACTGGAATAAACCTATGCTAGAGTCGAAGTGTTTACAAGCTCTATTACTGTATACTAATAAAAGAAGCGAAATACCAATCATGACGCTGTGGGCTGAGTTGTGCCTTACATTTTCCTCTACACCTTTAGTTAGAGATGATATGGAAGAAGAAGAAATATTCGAGTGCATGGTTAGCATATTAGTTAACTTTTCACAATTCTACGAAGTGGTTAGCAAACGTTGTAAATCGACATTGCTAACAATAGCTTGCATAGTACTGAGAAATTGTGAGAAACATATAATTAGAAATCCGATGCAGGCGATACCATTTTTATTGCCTTTTGACCGAATATTTGATTTAGAATATAAAAATTTACTATCAGCATGGACGAATGAAAAAAATCGAAGGCGTGAAGAATTTTACTATAATTGGGTTTTAATTCTCCGTATTATAAATACCTTTATACGTTTAAACATTGGAGGCTACTGTGAATACTTTTTTATAGATATCACATATTTGGAAAGAATTTCCGATGTTTTAGAAATTTTTATTAAACGGTCATTACCAGTTAGAATTTCTGAAGTAATGACTATGTCGTGTATAGATTACGCCGAATCAGAGCTAGTTAAACATTTTGATAAAATGTATCGGTACATTACTGGCAGTATTGTTCTACCAAATAAATATTACCTTAAGGAAAACCAATTGCATATTGTAAGTTTTTAAGTTATTAAGTCTGCAGAATTGCTTAAACTATTTAATTTAGGGAGTCCTTCCTCAACATTTAAAAGATTGGTGGACGATTTTTTCGTATATTATGCGTTGCAGTGGAGTACTTTTACATAAACGTAAAGGATACATAATAAAAGATATTTTATCATTTGTTATTACACAACATTTGGTCATAATTGATGGTCTTTCATCGGCAACTATGATAGCGGAACCGTCTAATTTAAGAATGGTTATCGATATTTTACGTTTTCTGTATGATGTTTTGCAATACATGAATTTGTGGACTTTAGAAGATGGTTCTTCGTTTTTGGCCGTTATGGTAAGCCTTAGTTTAAATTATCTACATTTTATCTTTAATGCTATGACTCATTGTAGATAACCGTTAAAGAAGTTTTAAATACCGCCATAGGCGTGATTTTAAGACCAAAGGTTTTAGTATTCGTCCCTGTTAATCGAGATGCTACAACTATAGTTCGCGATACCGAAGTTCCTGAGGAAAACTTGGTCAACATAACGGATAGGTAAATTAATAATTGATAAACTTTTAGCAATAATATACTAATGTTTACTTTATAGTTTTATAGAAATTATAGCATGGGCTTGCTTGTGCTTTAGTCGATGCAATCCACCTTTTATTAAATTATTCGACATGTTCAGGCCTACAAACTTTAAAACCCTCGTGGAGCACGATTTTCGAGTACCACCAGTTGTAAATGTAAACCCAACAACTTTAACATATGGAAGTTTACTGTGTGCACTACATTTTATATGTAAAACATTAGGCCAAGTAAGTATATAGTTATCAAAAGCAACGTGGAAGTTCAAAACTCCCTCCAAATGGATTATGCTGTGCTCGCTTTATATTTAAACAATCAAAATTACTTTATTATTCAATGTTGTAGATATCTCTACATGAAAAGGAGAAAGCGGCGCCCGAATTGTCAATTGTTACCCCAAAAACAATTACCGCAGATGATCCACTTCTAATAAGAGGAAACATAAGCAAATTTCCCAGTTTTAATGTATTTATCTATCCATCGTACACCAAAGAAACACCGGAAACAATCAGTGCATTACATCGGTTTACAATTCCAGAAACGATGGGATTGCAATCCTGGCTCATTCGATTGGACTCGAATAATTTGTTATTCTCGCTCAATGCCTTAAATACATTTTTAGCTGGACAAGCATTTTTAACCATACATGATACAAGAGTAGAAAGAAGTGTCATGCGCTATATTAGACGTGAATTATGCTCGGAATTATTATTTTTCTACGACTTTGTTAGCAAACGAATTTTAGAACGAAATTTTGTATCCACTCCGGTAAGTCCTGGGTTATCAGAAGCCCGGTTAATTGCAACACCTCGTAAATCTAAGAGCTCTATTAAAATTCCTTCCTCGGAAACATTTCGATCAACAATGGAGCATGACGAAGGTTTCTTTTTAAATATTGATGTGTCAAAAATTTGTTGTGATAGAGCTAGTGGTAAAAATGCAATAGTAACATCTGTGGATGATTGTTACCTACTTGTATTAGCTCATTGGTTTAGACATGTATGTCGTTTGGTGCATTACTCTAAATTTGACGAATTTTTGTCGCAGTGGCATGCTAAAAGTACATGTATTATGCCGGATAGCACATATGTTAAAAACACTAATTTTCGTTTAAGCGATGATGAGGAAGACGAGTAACAATTTAAAATGTTAATAAATAAGGGTTTGTCTTTAGAGATAATGGAAAATATATTCTTCCTTTTTGTTTTGTATTTCAACATTGTTTAATAAAAATCACTTTTGTAAACAAGTTATTGTATGTATGTGGCTTAACACCCCTAGTGGGGTAACGCCGCTCATCCAAGCTTTCTATATCCATTTTCACGGGGTGGATTGGTCCCGATCTCAGCTTTTATTTCACTGCCTCACATATTTTCTTCCATTTCTTCCTATTCATTGCAGCTTCTTCCCCATCCATGATTCCTGCCCTATTTAAATCACTTTTCACTTCTTGCAGCCATTTCGATCTTGGCTTACCACGTCTTCTTTTCCCTGCTGGCTCCCATTCTCTTATTATTTTTATTATTTCGTCTTCTCCCGCTCTTCAAACTTGCCCCAGCCATTTTGCTCTTCTCTTATGTCTTCCCCTTTCAGCTCCTGTAGTAACTCTTGGTTGTTCATCGGTCTATATTCATTTTCGCCTTAGCTTCTCCTCCTCCTTCTTTGTGATTGTCATTACTTCAGATACATACATCATTATTCATGTTTTATACGTTTTTAATTTAGTATGTTTTGTCAGGATTTTACTTTTGAGAACTGTTCTATTGGCATAGTAGGCTTTATTCGCTATCATTATTTTCTCATTGATCTTGTTTGTTCTATCTCCTTTGTTGGTTATTGTGACTCCCAAATATTTAAAATTGGACACTTCTTCGAATTCTTGCCGTTCCGTTTCCTATTTCCTTCCGTATCCTCATCATTGTTTTATTCATGTTTATTTTCAGCCCCATTTTTTCGCCCTCTTTAATTATCTCTTCCAACATTTGTGCCATTATGTTTCTTCTTTTCATTACTACCACCAGGTCGTCCGCATAAGTTACTATTTTTTTTCCCCGTTCTTATCGTTCCTTTATCTATCTTTCTGGTTATAAATTCTATGGACATCAGTGGCGGACTGGCAAATTTAACCGGCTCGGGAAATTTGGTAGTGACCAGCCCCATCTCACTATTATTAGGGTGGCCCATAAAAAATGTAGTTGTTTTGTGGAAAACTTTATTTAATAATAAAACAACAAACATTAACTCTTATTCACTAAAGTATTGTAACGATGCGGGGTGTTGAAAATGCACACTTTTCAGTAATTGGTGAAAAACACCGAAGCTTTGGACCCTCTCGTGTGTTTTGGTTGTGTATGTGTAACTCCGGTATCTCTGATAAAGGGTAGGAAAGAAAAGTCGCAACTTTAAGCTTTATTAATATAGATAATTATATTCCTGCACAGCATTTCTTAACAAGTGTTAGGCGTCAGTCGGGGTCCGTACCCGAGTAGGGATTTTGGCGGCGAATCTCCTGAAAAAGAACGATATAAAACAAAAGGGGGTAGGCAACGAATGGAACCCTCTCGTAGTAGGGAAAGGGTTATGGAATTTCGCAGGTGCTTATCGAGATCGGTACGATCACAGACTAGCACTCATACAATGGAAAGGGTTAAGGCTTATTGTAGGAGCCTTACGAGATTTGTGAGATCCCGAATTAGCTCTCGTACAATAAAAAGGGTTAATGAATTGCAGGTGCCTATCGGAATCGGGAAGACCCCAGATTAGCACTCATACAAATGGAAAGGGTTAAGGAATTGTCGGTGCCTATTGGAATCCGTAATTCCAGAGTAGCACTCGATATAATTAGAAAGGAATCCCCTTTGCTCTTGCGATCCCATGTATTTATACCATAATTTTGGACAACCCACAAATAGAAAGGGTTCCTTTTATCAAATCAGATTGAACTCCAAACTGAAGTTTAGCCGTGATTGGCTGAGCGGTTTTGTAAACAACCCGGCATAACACCAAGTTTCCCATAGCAATAAATTGTTTCATATTTATGACGTGATTTATACACATCTGTTGAGTAACCTGAGATTCCCAATATCTGTAACTTCGCTGCGCGAACACGCTTGAGTCATATGGTCAAGCACCAATAACTTAGCTAGGATTAAGAAACCTTTTCGGACACGGTCCCTGCAATGAAATGGCCTGAAAACTAATTAAAACGACAGAGAAACATAATTTACACCACCCACGAAACATTTCGGTTTACGGATAATGTATTTCTTAATAGTCTACATAATTCCTATTCTAAATATTACAAATGTTTGCACATATGGTAGCATAAAGTAAAAAAATATAGCAATTAGTCTTTTTGTCTTTATTAACGGAAATTTAGTTTTTCCGAACTTGCGCTGCTTTACAGTATAGAGGTATAGATCATTATGAAGCAATGTCTTTCGCCATCTTTCTACAAGAAACTCAATGCCGCGACGGTACCATGCTGGATCTTTCGAGGTAAAGAATTCTCGGCATGCAGCTTTAACGCGAAATTTCTTCCACGCAGGAAGTGTGCCATCGATCGGAATAAGTGGTAATATGAAGGTGCAAGGTCTGCACTATAAGCTGGACGAGGTAGAAGCTCTAAATCCAACTCCTTAATTTTCTGCCGAGTTTCAATAGCAGTATGGGATCTGGCGTTATTTTGCTGCAGTACTGTGCGCCTCCTATGTACCAATCCAGGGTAGCGCCGATGTAGAGCATCATGCATTCTGTCCAACTGTTGACTATAAAGGTTGGCGTCAATGATTCTTCCATCAGGTACCAACTCAAAGTGAATAACGCCTTGAAAATTACACCATACACACAACATGGCCGTTGTCTGAAACAAAACCTTTCTCATTTTGAGACAGGTAACGCAAGTTCTCTGATGGCAATCCGCTGATTTTCTTTGTTAGGATTATTAAAATATATCCATTTTTCGTCACAAGTAACGATCCGTTTAAAAAAACCTTCGTTCCAAGGATTTGAAACAAGCCGATTGCAAACCTCAACTCGTCTTTCTACCATTGCTGGTGTCAATTCATGTGGAACTCCTCTGCAGCATCTATTGGCCTTACCAAGTTGATGTAAATGACGCCGTATGGTTTCTTTAGAATAACCAAGTTCTGCTGACAACTTACGAATACTTGTAGATGGATTAACAGGGTCTCGCAGTTGGTTGTTACTCAATAAATTCAGGCGACCAGAACCTTGTTTTTTCTTTAAACTTGTATCTCCTTCATTAAATTTTTTGAACCAACGTTGTGACGAGCGAATGTTTACTACTCCCTCTCCTTAAACTTGACATATTTTTTTAACTACGCAAAATGATCAAAATTTCTTACTTTTCGTCTGCCATTACGACGTTTGTTGTAGCATAGAAACATATATATAAGTTGTATTCACCAGAGTTATTCCTCTGTAATTTTTACATATCTTCTGATCTCCTTTTTCATGTATGGTTATTATCTGGCCAACCTCCCATTCTTTAGGAATCTCTTTTTCTCTCCAGATTTTCTGTATCAATAGGGATATTTGTTCTTTTAATCTTTCCCCCCCTAAGTTAATTAATTCCATATTCAGTCCATTCTTTCCCGGTGCCTTGGCATTGAGGCTGCTATGTATAATTCCTTTTATTTCTTCCATGGTAGGTTCTTTGATTACAATCCCATCCATATCATCAGCATTTAAGTTTTCCTCTGTCAGTAATCCCTTAAAGTATTCGTCCAATACCATATTGTACTCCCTTTCTTCCTCTATTATGATGCCGTCTTTATTTTTGATACCACTTGATTTAGTTTTGTAATTACTGCTTTGCTCTTTTATTTTCTGATAAAATCTCTTCGTATTGTTATTTTTATTATTGTTTTTGATTTCCATTAGTTCGTCCTCTATCCATTCTCTTCATTTTTCTCGTTATTTTTTTACATTCTCTCCGTTTTTCTTCGTACTCTTCTCTGTGCCCGTCCTGTTTTGTTTTTAACCATTTCAGTCTTGCTTTTATTTTTCTTTACTGGCTTTTCTACATGCTTTGTTTTGTTTTTCACCCCCCTTCCAATTACTTCTTCCGCTGCCTGGTTAATTGTATTTTTAATACTAATCTACTTATTTTCTATTTTATTATAATCTTCCATTTGACTTTCTAGTATATTCTCTATTCGTTCGATGTATTTCTCTCTTATTTCTTTGACGTTTAGTTTATCAATTTTCCATTTAGTTAAATGTCTTTTATATTTCAGGTCGAGTTATTGTTGTAAATTTTTTTTTATGTTGAAGGTCGTTTTCAGCTTGGATTCCTTATAGTGAATTTTATATGGTGGTCTCTATTGCATTGGTGTGTATACAAATTGCTTTTTTTACACCAGTGCAATGTTCTATTTAGAATATTATCCGTACCCAGTATGTTTGGTTTACACCATATTCAGAGGTAAGGTGCACTGCACTATATAATGCAGTGTGTTGATGTCACTGTATCAAGCTAGTACACTCACCATATAAGCATACACCTATGCAGTGTAAAATTAAAGGCAATGGAATTTGCTATTATTAATCTTTACATGTCCATGAATATTTGGTGTCGATTTTGGTGTTCTTCTATAGTTTCAATAAGTTCATGATACATACGGTTAACGTCTTGTCTTCAATGCTAAGATTGGTAATAGAGAAACAGGAGAAGAGCAAGCAATGGGCCCCTATGGATATTACGAAAGGAACAGAAGAGGCAGGAAACTATTAGAATTTGCATTCAACCAAAATCTATTTATTACAAACACTATGGTTAAAAGGGACGTGGGAATCGCCGAATGGCGAATATCACAACGAAATCGATTTTATACTGTTAAACAACAAAAAACTAGTAAAAACAACAGAAGTGATAAGCAACTTTAAGTTTTCATCAGATCATCCTCTCTTGCTTACTAAATTAAACATAGACAAGGAGGGAAAGGCATACAAGAAATATCACACAAAAAATCAATGCAACAACGACATAAATAACAAAGGAAATCGGAAATCAACTGAACAAAACATATACAGAAAGACCCAGTAATTTCCAAGAAATATACAACGAAGTTAGTTACAAGATATCTTCAGCCCAACAACAAAGGAAGACAACCAGAAGTTCTCTCAGAGGAAACATGTAACCTTATTAGTCGCAGAGAGTAGTGTGAGACAAATAAATAAAGTAGTGAGAAGAGCCATTAGATGGGACAAAAGAAGACGTGAAAAACAAAAGGTTAAAAAAATAATCGAAGAATCAAACTCCACGCTGAAATCGAATAAGGAACTACAAAATTTTAACAAAATGGATTTCAGAGACATTAACAACCTCGCAACAAGAAATTCAGTTCTAGAAAATGTTACATAATATTACTCGAACCTCTATACCAGTGGCGGCTGGTCCATAAGCGCTGCGACACTGCAGCACCCCCAGAACAAAATACGGAAATTAATTACCTATTAAATTTGTACTTGAAAATATCAATAATATAACAATCATTCAATATTTTGCATAATTATTACATAAATTTAATTAATTAAACTGCTTTTAAAAGGAATTATTTTAACCGAAGCTGTATATTCCATTCAGAGACGCTGTGAAATGTAGCAGTGTCGAAAACGTACATTCGGTGCAAGTTCCGCCGAGGTTTGTTTGTTCTTAATAATACATGTAACAAGTAGCGCGAAAGCTGCTGTCTGGGCAGCGCCAGCATTATTTTCCAGTAATTTGTAACCATAATAACCGGCGCGAAATCTGCTGTCTGGGCAGCGTCAGCATTATTTGCGAGTTAATTTGTATGTTTTTATTTAGAGCGAATTAATCTTTCATATAGGTAGTACGTAGGATAATATTTTTATTGTTTTCGTTGAGGGTGAGCAATAAAATATTCTGTTTTTTTTTTGATCGAAAAATTTTGTGAAGCTAACAATCGCAGAATGGATTTTATATTTAGGTAAATAAAAATTCTTTTTATTTCATTTTCCTGTAAGCTTATTTTTTTATAAATTGAGTACAACTTCGATTTGTTTTGTTTTATTTAAAAGGCACCTTAAAAATATCAAGGATCGTTACTGGTATGTAAGTATATTTCGAACGCTGGAGCACTCCCATAATTTCAAGCCACGAGCCGCCACTGCTCTATACTTCCGGTAACAACAAAGAGAACACATTCGCTTTCAAATTAGAAATAACAGAAGAAGAATGGATATAAGGAAACCAACAAAAAACTCAGGAATGAAAAAGCAACTGGAGACGATAACATTAGCAATGAACTCTTGAAAGCAAGAATAGGAGAAATTATACAACCACTCCAAACTGACTTCAATCAAGTGCTATATAGCAAAGATTTCCCACAACAATGGTACAATTCGACGATCGTACTTTTATTTAAAAAAGGAGACAGAATGGTCATCTCCGACTATAGGTCTATAAATTAGATTTCCAACATATATAAGTTATTTGCTTCAATAATATTAAAACTTTAGACAATCAACAACCACCTAACCAAGTCCGCTTCAGAAAAGGATTTTGGGTGGTGGATAATATTCATGTAATCAGTCAGTTAGAAAAATTTAATGAACATAATATAAACTTACAGGTAAGACGATAGCAATGATATTAGAGGATGATACCAAGGACAGGTATAAGAAAAATAGAAACAAAATGGAATATAATAAAATCCACTATAAATGAATATGTGAATGTATGTCAAAAAAAATGATAAGAAAAAGTACTGGTTCAACGAAAAGTGTAAAAAGATTAAACAAAAATAAAATGAAGAGACAGAAGAAGAATACAACCAACTAAGAAAGAAAGCTCACACAATTTGTAAAACAAGAAACGAGAATTAAAAGAACATAAAATTAAAGAGGTAGAAGAAGCATACAAGGACAAAAACATTATATATTACACCAGCAATGATGTGCCCAATTTACAGAAAATGCAATGGACCCTAAACAGGAAATTACAAGTCAATCTCTTGGCTCTATGTGGTAAATAAAATTTTAACACTGATTAAAACAAACTACAAGAAGAATCTAAAAACAAGATAGGTATGTACCAAGCTGCTTTTAGAAGTGAAAAGTCAGTAATACATGAAAAAGCAAATACTCTTCTTGGACTTTAAGACAAAATAAAGCATATAGAAGGGGTACAAACTATGAAAAATGTACATTTCTCAAAGAGTAACAGAACTAGTAAAAATGACATTGACAACAAGAAATAATAAAGTAAAGTTTAAAGAACAAACATCGGAAAAGCAACATAGGGCTAAGACAAGGACACCCGTTATTCCCAGAATTATTTAATACCGTCTTAGAAGATGTAGTAAGAAGAAGCAAAATTAATACAAGCTACAATATCTTGAAAAAAGGGTGCCAATTTATGGCCAATGCTGATGACGTCGTATTTATGACCCGAACAAAAATAGAACTGCAAATAATGATTTGAAGCATGTGCAAAACAGGCAGGACTAGAAATTAATACCAATAAGTCTGTGTATATGATATTAAGCAACAAACAGCAAGCTGAAAATCAAGAATTGGTTTCCCATGTAACAGATAGTAGAAACCTTTAAGATAAAAGCAGGTATAAAGATAATAATTCAACAAAATAGCTTGAGATTGATGGGGCATGTGAAAAGAAGGAATGAAAATGAATTGACAAAACAAATAATTAAAAACACTTTAAAATGGAAAACTGGGAAGAGCTACACTGAAAGCCAAAAAAGTGGTCACCCCATATATTTTAATGTATAAGAGCAACGATGCGTGCGGCATCAGCACTAGTTATAGGCATTATTTATTTATAACACACCTTTATAACACTCATATCAACAAAATTTGACAAAAATTAAAAAGCGCGTTTTAAATTCACACTTCTAAGAAAATCGACTGTAAGCTGCATGTACTAAAGGGTGGCCACTTTTTTACGAGAGGCTAAAACCTCCACACGGCTGCGAGGTATGCGCAAGCGCACCCCGCTAAAATTTGTTAATGTTCAACTGGGGTGGTTTACGTCCTTCGCATTTATAATTCATTATAGTTTAATACAGAAACTATATCATCTTATTCTCTACGTTCGTACGTTGTGTCGTTAGTATAACGTTTTTTGTGAAATTCATTATGCCGGTTGTTTATTTACTTTGTGTTCTCCAGGCAGAGCAATTTAAATATACATTTACGTAAGAAACATTTATAGAAACACAACTAAAAAAAGTAAAATGAGGAAGAGTTTGCTAAAAAAAGTCTTCAAAAGAAGATAGTGATTTAGTTAAATTCTCAGTTAATTTATGAATACATTTGTATGCAAATGTTCATTAAATTTCTATATTATTTTTAAATAGATAATAGAGCTAATGTTTTCTTTTTTTGTATTTAAACTTTTTTAATAAATTTGTTTTATCGCGCCCCGCTAAAATTTGTTAATGTTCAACTGGGGTGCTTTACGTCTCTCGCATTTTTAAATTCATTATAGTTTAATACAGAAACGAGATATCGTCTTATTCTGTACGTTGTGCCATTAGTATAACGTTTTCTGTGAAATTCATTATGCAGGTTGTTTGTTTAATTTGTGATAAATTGTTCTCCAGAGCAATTTAAATACACGTTTACGTAAGAAACATGCATAAAAACACAACTAAAAAAAGGAAAGTGAGGAAGAGTTTGCTAAAAGTCCTCAAAAATAGATAGTGATTTAGTTAAATTGTCAGTTAATCGGTGTGCCCATTTTAAATCGTGACCCCTTACTGGCTCTGAATATGCAACCCATATTACATTACAGGTATAGAGGTATGTGTGCAAATGTTCATTAAATTCATGTTTTATTTTTAAATAGAGCTAATGTTTTCTTTGTTGTATTTAATTTTTTTTAATAAATTTGTTTTATATTTAAACAGTTACAATTTTGATTCTGTATTAGTGTAGACCATTAGCAAATTTTACTGATGTTATGAGTCATTAATTGTAATTTCAATGTTCAGTTAAATACAAATTTCAATATTGGCGTTGGCGCTATAAGAAACCTACTGCGTTTGCGCATATCTTGCAGCCGTGTGGAGGTTTTAGCCTCTCGTCTTTTTTTGACTTTCAGTGTAGTTACCTTAGGTAGTTACAAACAGAAAAGCATGAAGGGAAAAAATACAAACCAAAGGCCAATAGGCCTAGTGTGCTGTTATGTATATGTATATATAATGTAAACTTATATATAGCACCTATCGCAAAGCTTTTGACATTGAAAAAATGTACAAGGAAGGAATAGGTAAAATCAAACTGGGAAAACTTGGTAAACTAGGTAAACTATTCAACATCAAGCAAGGTACAAGACAAGGAGATCCATTGTCACATATTTTGTTCAATGCAGTATTAGAATACATTTTCAGAAAATAAAATTGAAAAAACCGAGGCATAAATATTATAATTTTTTACTCATTTTTTTGAATTTTCCAAGTAGTACTACAAAATTCTCATTTTTTTCATCGAAATCTGATGAAACGTGTTGAATCAGCTTCTTTCGATAAATAATTGCGCATCTCTGGACTCTCTTGAAAAAATACTGTTTGCAAAAACTATTTTCCTTTTGAAAATTCGTGGCGTCGTTGATCCAAAGTTGTTTTTATTCGAAATTGAGTCATCATTTTCGATATTTTTACTAAAAACATTAAAAGTATAATAACAAACGAGTTTCATCAGATTTGAATGAAAAAAATTCCGCGAGAATTTTGTAGTATCCTTAAAATTTATACCTACCTACTTGGAAAAATCAAATAAATGAGTAAAAAATAATAGGTCCGAATTTTTAGCTGAAAATTTGCAAACCCACGTAAAATGCCATTTTGAACAACTTTTCCAAATTAAATCTTTCGAAAAAATCATAAATAGGGCCACTTCTGAAGATTCTTTTCGAAAAGTGTTAAATTTGACAGGTACATGTCATTTGATCAAATCTGTGTGCACTCAGACAAGTACAAACCAACGCCGTATTGATTTTTTAAATAAATACTTTAATAAAAAAAGTCCCATATGATCCGTACTTTTTGACAAACCCTGTAGACTAACTTTAAAAAACAAAACAAACGTTTAAATTATACATATATAATTGTCTTTTTCCTTTGCAAGCGATTTTACTCATGTGTCCACATTACTATTTATTTTATAACTACTCTTAAAATTCTTATTAATATTTTAACGAAGAGGCAGCCAAATAATCTCATTCCACTGTATCAGTAAATAATTTAATGGAAAATGTGTGCAGCAGAATTACTCAAATCGAACTCTTTTTAAAGTAGATTAAATAATTTAAAACGTTTGAGTAACACATATTCGTAATTTGGCATAAATCTCCAAACTACGTAGTGCAATATTCTTGAACGTATAAAATTGCCTTTTAAGCAAATACTACAAAAATTTGCTGAGGCGGTTAAAATTTGTTTAGCTTTTATTTACCAATAAGTGTATGCTTCTCGCTAAATTACTTTTGAAGTTATTAGTTTGTTGCAGCACAGTACTGTGGCTACAGAGCTTAGATCATATCAGATCATATATACCTATGATCTAAGCTGCAAAGTCATTTTGAGTAAGGATTTCGCTATATGCCTAATAGACGTCACCACTGCAGCAGGCAACCAACAATATGGCAACACCTTCTAGATTGAAATCATTGTTGAAATCGCTTTTTTGACAGAGAGTAACCCTACTGTATTATGATTATTTGATTATACTGTGCTATAAGTAAATGTAAACATAACCTCTTTCTAGTGTGTCGAAGTTTTAAAATTTTACGATGTTGAAACGTAAATATAATGATGGAAATGGACCACAAGAACGTCGAATAAGTAAAAACAGCAAAGATAAAAAATATTCCTTGGATTCAGACGAGGAAGACGACGCCGGTGAAGAAGAAAACGTATTAGATGAGAATGATATTGAAGGTTTGTTTTTCTTTAACACATTTGTAAATATATGCATGTTTACCTTATTATCAAATAAAACTCGTTAGGCGAGGAAGAAGGTATATCGAATAACATCGGGGAGGAACGCTTCACTGCATTTAATATGCGGGAAGAAATGGAAGAAGGTCACTTCGATAAGGACGGTCACTTTATTTGGAAGAACGAAAGAGAAGTAAGAGATAACTGGTTGGATAACATAGATTGGCAAAAGATTAAATCTGATGGAAAACACGGTTCAGAAAAGGGTTTAGGAGATGAAAGTGATAATTCCGATTCTGAACCCTTTCAAGAAATTCAGTTTTATAAACAAATCCTGACGTATATGCAACCTAAGGAAACAATAAATAAGTCTTTACAAAGACTTGGAGGTAAGTTATATTTGTAGTTAGATGATATTAGTATTAATATTTTAATTTGTGGAATGCACATAACCCGTAGGAAAATATAAAAACCTTTCTAGCATAGAAAGGTTAAAACGTAAAAAAGCGGGATTGTTAGATTCAAATACCGAGGTTACCGAATTAACAGAGTTAGTCGACAAGGTAATGAGTGAAACTGGAAATATGGACATATATCAAGAAACATATGAAGCAATTACGAGCAAAGTATGTCACGAAATTTATTTCTAGGTATTGTATTATTAATGGTATTTATTGCAGATAAAAAATTATGAAAAGAAATTCAAATCTAAGGCATCAGCAAAGGAAGCGGAACTAGACATGTATTCTGATGACTTTGATACTAAGGAAAAACAAAAATTGAACGAACTTGCAGGTACTTCGAGCAAAAATGAGGAAGAAGAAGAAGAACCAGTAACGTCAACTAATGAAGCTATGTGGGAATTTAAATGGGATCTTAAAAAAGATGATGTTGATGGACCTTATAATACACAACAAATGTTAAAATGGGCCAACGAAGGTTATTTTAAAACTGGAGTTTGGGCACGAAAGTGTGGCGACCAATCTAATTTTTATTCAACAAATCGAATAGATTTTGAACTCTATTTATAATTATTCATAAATTCATTCCACTTGATTGTTTATTGGGATATAAATTTTTGTTTGCAGTTGTTATTATTGTGTGTAATTGAAAATAAGTATGATGGAATGTATAGTATAAATGATTTTGTAATTAATTTTTTTATTAAATAGTATGTCAAATTATGGAGGTTTTATACATTTTTAATAATTAACTTAAACTTATTCATGAATTGAGGAGTGCTATCTAAAATATGTAACGGATTTTAGCTAGCAAAAGTTAACCTTTTTGTTTGTTGTTAAATTGATGTTTTTACATGTAAATATTGAATAAATACTTCAGTGGTTATATTTATTTGTAATACTTAACAAGGTAATGATTAAAACTCTGAATCTATGCAACTAAGGTTTTGAATATGAACGAACTGCGATATTTTATGTTGATTCAAGCCCATTTAATTTTGCATATATTGGCCACATCTTGCATTTTGCATATAAAATTATAAATTCATATTAATTTTTTTAACTAGTAAATTTTGTATATGTGTTTGGAAACTTTCCTTGCACAATTATCTGGTTTAGGATTAAGCTTTCTTAGAGAGTTGTTTTAAATGAAATACTCCCTATTTTGTATAAGCTATATGATACCTGGGAGGATTAAAATATAGTAATTCTTGAGATATCTACTTTAACAAACAGGAATTAATAGCATAGTGATTTAAAATACCAACCACCGATGTTTATTAACCGAAATCCTAAAATTATCAGTGTGTTCATACTTACTTACTTTTGTCCATCCCTTCATGCCCCTAGGGCGTCGGGTCAGTGTGTTCATGTTCATAGCGAAAACA
Source organism: Melanotus villosus (assembly GCA_963082815.1). NCBI lineage: Eukaryota > Metazoa > Arthropoda > Insecta > Coleoptera > Elateridae > Melanotus > Melanotus villosus. The sequence goes on from OY720427.1 coordinate 21,712,067, forward strand.
AATAATCTTGATATTTAATTTTGGATATTTATTTGTCCAGTGGTACCTCGATAAGTAGGTACTGAACATTGTAATGAATCAACCTCCAGTGCTTTTAATTACTTTAAAAAGTCAAAAATTATTTCTTGGATAAAACCTTACCCAGAACTGTTAGAAAGTGATAGAGAAACCCGTAAATATTTATTTTCACTCTATTCTGTTACATACCAAGTAGACCTCCATTATTGACTTTTAAACATTACTACCGGTTACTTTTTTGTACTGTGATTTCCAAGTTTAATTCTTAGCTATCCCGCTAACCCAATGTTTAGTGGTTTACGGACGCTTCGCCCCCGCCGTTTCGTCCCCAGCCGTATCGCCCACTAACCGTTTCGCCCCCCAAGTTTTACCTTTAGTTTTAACCAGCTTCAGCTGTTTCCAGTTGCACCACGAGGAGGTAGCTAGTAGGATTTATGCAACCGTTTTTTTTTTTTGAATTTTTTTTTGTTTTTTTGGTGTTTGTGTTTTAATTTTAGAGTTTTTTAGTAGGTACATATCAAGAAAAAGAAGTCTTTTAACATCTATATTCCGACGTGCACCGGAATAATTTCAAAATTCAAAGTTGTACGCAATCCCACGCAAGTAATCAATAACTTGACAATTTTTAAAATCTTCAACGATTCTTTTCACATTGCCTCTATTTAACTACATAACAACAATGATTATTTTTAGTTGAAAAATTCCTCCATATATACGGATATGGAAAATGTGTATACAGTGAAACTTGTTAAAGTGGAAAACTGCCTTAACGGAAATAATATCAAGGTCTCGCTCGATCTACTTGTATTTTTATATTGTAAAACGGAAACCTCTTTAATGCGGAAACGGAACGGAAATCGTGGCTAATTGCATTAAAATTTAAGAAAAAAAAACTTAAAACGAACTTTTCAGTTTAAATACTTACGGGGAACAATAAAAATTAAACACAATTTATTACTTTCTCCAGACGTAACCCTATACATAATTGCGTTATATTAAGATTTGAAACTTTAGTATGTTAGCGAAATCTTATAAGAAAATAATTATGCATTGGTTTTTATATTTTTATTTAAGGCTGATAGAAAACAAAACTAAACAGAAATTAAATATACAGAATTTGATACATTAAATTTATTCAGAATTTTCACCACTGGCATCACGTTGGCAAGAAAACAGCGCTCGAAGATTTAATTCCTCTTCGATCTCTGAATCAGAATCTGAGAATTCTTTGTCTTGCTCAAATATTTCAGAATTGGTTGGTTCAATACTTTTTTCACAAAATGACGAATGAATTGCTTCAAATATTTTTTCCTCTTCTATTTCGTCTTCAGTTTTTTCTATAAATGGTTCTTTGAGCTTTCTTTTCTTTGATTTAGCTTTGTATTCCGTAAGTTTTTCACAGGCGATTTCTTGTTCCGCTAGTTGTTCTAATTGATCTTTAGATTCGGTTATTTTTTCTGGCTGTTTATTAAAGTTCATTTGTTCCTTCGGTGGTTCTTTTAGTTTATCGTTATCTTCTGGTTTTATCTCGGAATCTATTTCTTCTTTAGATTCGTTTTCGCGTGCTAGATCTAAACTCATGATAAATTTTGCACATTCTTCCAGCGACATTTGTTTTGCTATTAATTCACGTAGAAAAGTATAACGGTCAATACTATTAATGGCATGTTCGACGTTTTTGTACTCGATTAGGGCAGTTCCTTTTGCATCTTCGTAAGAATCTTTAAGCAACATTTTAATGAAGAGTTGCTATATAATAAAATAATAATTAAAATTTGTAAATATGTTATTCTATTATACTTACAGATGCTTCGGATGTTAACAACATTACATCATCCGTTAGAATTGAAGAACTGTCAGAACTATCAACATCTTCCATTTGCTTTTTCGACGAAGTAGGATCTGCAGTAACTTTTAATGGTTCATAGAAGTTGCTATCACCTACCAGTACATATTGCCCGGTTTCGGTTGGTTTCTTTAAGGAATCGATGTCTATTTTTGTCGGTTCTTGTACTGTTTCTGAGTCATAATTTATATCTTCACTAAGCGCCAGAGATCCTTCAGAAGTAACGCAATCACTGAGAGTTCCTTTTATAGGTAGACTGGTGTCCATTTTAAACTGTACCATTTCAATACTATCATCTTCTACTGAAGTTTCAGATAACGAGCTTTCGGAACTACTAGTCAGTATAGTAATTCTAACACTATCGCCCTCTTTTGGTACATTATCATCTGCTTTTGGCATGTTAGGAACTTCTTTTGCCTCTTTTTCGGCCTCTTTCTCGATACTATCATTGTCTTTTACATCGGCATTGTCTCCTTTTGCTAAGCCAGGATCCATTTTAGTTTTGGTATTCTGAAATTTATAAAAATAACTTTGCTATTACTCAGTATGTAATAAAACACAGCAGATTTATAAATTCCGAGTTATCATAATCTTAAAAAGTTAATAAAGAGATTTGAACTGCAACTGTTAACTGGTTTTAAGTTATAAACCATAATCATGTCAGATAATTTTATATTTAACCAAATAATATAACTCCTATTATTTATTGCCTTTAATACATAAAAGAAATTATACTTACTCAATAATTAATTTAAATATTTTAAGAAAGAAAAAGAGTTTCTCTCTTCGTAACCTTAAACTTTTATGATGATTAAAACCAATCAGAATACTGACTGTTTTGCGACAAATATCACTTCAGTACAGCCGTATCTTAAATATTGCAACATTCAGAGGTAGTTAAAACTATTCCCAGTAGTTCCAAATTGTAGTAAATCTTATATATCCCTTATTGAACATTTGATCTAATACTCACATTTAAAATATTTTTTTAGAAACGATAATCCAGGGATCTTTACAGATAAATAAATTAATAAAATTCATGTTCACTTTTTGAAAATAATAATAAATATGATTTTACAAGTATTTTAAAGCAGGTGTATTGCAACGATTATTTAATACTAGTGAAACTAGAAGTTTCATACAGGATCGGTAATTCATTTGTTTGTATATATTGTAGACTGTGAATGGGATCGTTTAGGTATAATGAGTACCTCTCATCACTGCGACCTACTTAGATTTTTTGATCTAATCTAATAGAACCCTTCAAGTCCTAGGCTATTTATGAACTTAGAATCTTCTTAGGAGCTATTTCGCTCAATTCTTCGGGTGTCAAATAACTCACCTTTTCAAAGTATTGAAGCATTTGGGGGATTATGACTTCACAGTTGCAAAGAATATGTTCCGCTGTTTCAGCCGAATCTTTACAGAGCCGACACTGCTTACTCTTAGCTTTGCCCATTTTACTGAGATGGTATCTCAGATGGCAGTACCCAGTTAGAAGGTTTGTTATAAGCCTTAACTCCTATTTGCTGAGTTCGAGCTATTCGCATGCTCTCTTTGGCGAAGGGTATATAAATTTTTTCGCCTGCCTTAAGCCTGTAAAGTTGTACCAATAATGGGGTATAGTGGGCGTTCTTAGAGTTAGCACCTCTAGAGTGGTTTCGTTCATTTCTGTTATGCAGTTGGACATCACTCAAGGCAATCTTTCACCAATGGCTCCAAGAAGCTGTTGTGCACGCAGCGGCCATACCACGGTAAACTGCTTTGACCAGCAGGCGGAACTTGGTAAGGGGGGTCTGGAATTATTACTAACAGACCTTAGCGATAGTCTCATCGCAAGTAGGTACATGAAGACTACACACGGTGTGGACGGCGGACACAGCTGATAGATTGTATTATTCGGTGAACATGGCATGTTAGAAAAGCACAAGTCTATGGCTTAGAGGGCACTATCAAGACCAGAAGTAAATAGTGGCCAAAGAGTCAAAGCCTACATCCTTGAGCTTCGCCAGTCGTAGCATTTTATGTGTTCCATTGGGTAAAGAACCTTAAGGATTAAAGAGTGAGTTCTTGTAACTACGCACTTACCTACTCACTATAAGCAGTCACGCGTCTTTGATCATTGTTGCTAGTATCAGGATTTACAATTTTGGTAAAAGCCCTTTGGCGATGGACAAATGGCGATGGACAAGGTTAGATGCGACTGCAACCTAGTCAGATGTCTGCATGAAGGCAGTCATGGGAGAGAGGTCGCTATTTGTATCTATTTGAGGTGGGGATACAATTTTGGCAGCACCCATGATGATAAAGCAGCCGTTTTTAGGAACCCACTGCTTTCCCTAATTCAGGGAGGGGGCTAGAAAAGGTGCCCTAAACGTTGGCCTGCCTCACACAACCGACGAATGGTAACCACGGTCGCTCGTGCATTATTTTTTAAATGTGGTCATAAAAACAGAGATGAAAATGTAATTTTAAACCAATGTTTACCTTCAAAGTTAAAAATAGCAGCATGGAATATTAGCACATTGGAGGACAATATTAGATGTATAGGTATGTCCTGAAAGAAAAATTGCAATTGTCGTACGCGAGCTTTTGAGATATAATATTGACATCGCTGCATTAAGCCAATCAAGATTTGCAGAAGAGAGACAACTTATTGAGGAACAAGCTGGAGCAGGAGAGAGCTCGTGAACTACAAACATATGCCGATACACATCAGATGGGGCTGTTTTATGAGAATCTTAGACGGATATACGGTCCAACAAAGAGAACAACAGTACCTATGATGTCTATAGATGGAGAACGATTAACAGACAAGGTGCAGATACTGCAACGATGGCTTGAGCACTTCAACACTCTTCTGAACACAGAAATTACAACTGATATGGACTTCATCAACAACTTAATTACCTGAGAACGAAGCTGTTAGGTTCATCCCTAGATGAGATGCCAACGAGCCAAGAAGTAATGGATGCTATTTCTAGCCTAAAGAATGGGAAGCCACCTGTTGCCAACGGTATACCTCCAGAAGTTTTTAAAGAAGGAAGCGATGTACTGCATAACAAACTTTATGACTTCATCTGCAGGATGTGGACAGCTGAGACCAGGGTGCGAATCATACAACTTTTACAGGGGGGGATACTATTCCACAATTGTTTTATGCATATTTTAATGTTATACATTTACACAGACGGAGAAATATTCATCCCCGGCAGGGGTACGATTTTCATTTTATCCCTGGCATCCCCGGCGGTGATCGCACCCTGGCTGAGACTATACCAGAAGAATTGAAGGTATCTACCATTTGCACATTATATAAAGGGAAAGGCAACACCTCCGATTGTAACTCATATAGAGGTATATCACTTCTTGACATTGCCAGCAAAAACTTGGCAAAAGTCTTATAAATATATTGCAGCCTATTGCAAAGAAGCTTCTACCTGAATCCCAGTGTGGTTTTAGTGCCAATAGAGGCACTTGTGATGCAATATTTTCTATAGGACAGCTTAAAAAAAAAGCTTTGAGCAATACCAACCTTTATATATGTGCTTTGTCGACCTGGAAAAGGTGCTAAGAAAAGCTGGTTGCACACCGAAATTTCTTCATATGGTTCAACTGTTACATGAAGGAATAAAGTGCAGGGTACAGGTGGATGGTGTTTTAAGTGAGGAGTTTGATGTTGGCGTTAAGCAGGGTTGTGTTTTGGCACCGACTTTATTTGCCCTTTATTTCTGTGTGGTCATGAAACAAGCATTGCAGGGAATGTTCGACGCAATTCACATAAAGTACAGACTCCAGGATGGACTCTTTAACACTTTTAGGCTGCGAGCCTTTTCAAAAGTCCAGTTGACAAGAATACTAGAAATCTAACTCTGTGGAGGCCTTGCTGAAAAGTGAAAATTTTTATAAATTTACGTATTATTTATGGTGCTATTCAATTCTTCTATCTTTCTTCGAAAACTCGGTTATAACGTCATCATAGAAACGGGGATGTTCCGACATCTCCTTGATCGGGTTATTTTCAATTGATAATAATGACACTTGAGAAAGTCTGTCTTGTCCAGTTGAATTCCTTACAAAATTTTTTATACGTTTAAGTGCCGAAAAACTACGTTCTACAGAAGCACTAGGAAAAGTAACATGAGAAATAAGACTATTAAACACAGCAAAAATTATTATCAAGAATAAAATTTTCTGAGAAATCAATAATAAAAAAGTTTTTCCTCTTGTATCACCTATCCGTAGACACATTGTAGAACATCCCCTTCCTTTAATAAGTTGTCAATATTATTAAATTTACTTGATACTTTAAAATTTAAAATATTATATTTACTTAATACTTTACATTTTAAAGATCTAGTCAATTTGGCGGTTTTATTATACGTTTGCTTCTGGTAACTACAGGATTTCTATAATTTTGTATTTTCCTATTATCATTTGTATTATTTCCTATTCCTACTGTGGTGGTACACTACTATCTGGAACATGAAAGTCATAATCGGATAATTCTAAAGTAGTTATTGGTCGTGTTTTTTTCTTGAATAGGGTTTTTGTTTGCTTTAATTAAATATGTGATCTGTTTTTTGTTAATATGTTGTTCGAATCAAATACCTAGTTTAATTTTATAAGATCTTGGTTGGCAATTTCTTTTCTCCACCACTACACCATTTAACCACTTTGGTCCTTTATAATTCTTGACTTTAACTTTAGGGCACACGTCAAAATTCCGTACCGTCATTTCCCCGTAAAATCACGCCGTGGCAGGGTTTCTTCATTCCTCCGTATTTTCATGGCTCCTTACTGTTATTTCTCCGTAGCGTCATTTCTCCGTACCTTTATTTTTCCGTATTTTCAAAATTCCGTATTTCTAATCACGTGACTTTAAATACATTTGTCAATTACTTTCAATTCTCCTTATTTTTATTTTCCCTTACAGTCAGGGCTCCGTACAGTCATTTTTCCTTATAGTCACGGCTCCGTACCGTCATTCCTCCGTACCGTCACGGCTCCGTACCGTCATTTCTGCGTACTAATCACCACAATAAGCAAGTTTTAGAAACCGTGTTTTATCATGTTTTATTTAAGCAACAAATGAGGCACCTATTTAATAGTTTATTTTGAACTTCTCGCCCAAAAACTGACATTTCGCGCATGCAACACTCAACTGACAAGCAATCCCACTCCCTACGCGTCCTTGTAAAAGCACCTTCAGACTGGCCGGGCAAAGGACTATGTCTTATGCTTATATTTTAATAAAAGACAGAAACACATACTTTCTATTAGAGGGAAAAAGAAAAAGGGGGTCTGAATCAAAAAATCGTTTTGCTTATGATTTATTATGCAACGTTTCGGTGTTGAAAAAGGTGTCAATTATAACACCGACTCCGACAATTTGAAAAATATTACGGTAAATTTGTCACCGTCAGACAGGCTTAACAGAAAACAGAACTTTGCTTATGCAAAATTCGCAATGCACTAGCACTAGGTGACAACTTAAATAAGCAACATTTATGTTTAAAGAAGGCCTTATACATTTATGCCGTTCATTGACTTCATTCTTCTTAAGAAGCTCCTAAATTTTGAAATGCCATGCTGTAACGTTTTCTATACTGTGCTGTAATGGCATTTTCATAGAATTGACCTAAGCCCTTTAGAGTTGTAGTTACTGTGGCGCCCTCTTAAAAAATTGAATGAGAACTATTTCTTGTATGACTCATAAGGTTCTGACAGCTCCTTTGAATATAATATTCAAAGGACAGCTCCTATTCCACTTGACAGACCCTGAATATGGCCGCCGCAGGGCATAGGCGTGCATATACATATATTTTGTATAGGGTGCTTCGAATTTGATCATATTTTGTTAAACAATGATAGGTATTCTATGGTTTATCTTACTCTACACAAGTGGTTCAAAATTATAATGTTATTTTAATATGTTATAGGTACATAAACCTTATTAATTTTGAAAAAAAATTATTTGAAGAATTTAAGTCTTTTTAATGTAGACTATAATAATTCTAGGTGTACCTACATTTACAGTTTTAAGATTTTTCTTTAAACTAGTTAGTATTAAAACAACACATTCAAATATAAATATATTTTAATTGACCTTTAAAAAGAATTAGTTTCACATAAAAATTTCTAATTCTGTCAGTCTGCATAACATTTTGTGCTGCATAATGTAATCTGATTTTTGCCAGAGTTGTTCATTACTACTTCTACATGGTCTTCATTAATTAACTGCTTCTTTTGTAGTTCCTCTATCAGTCTATCACACTGCCCAGTTGAAATATTCTTTTCCGCTGATACCAACACCGCTTTTGTAATCGATGTATTCTTTTGGTATGAATGCGGTTACTTGCGTGCAGTTCGGTAATTTTGCGTTTCAGCAAAACTTTTCTTGGAGTGTCGACTTCAGCTGCAGTATCAGGTAGAGGGGTTTGTGGACGTATCGTATCTGTTGCTAAAACAGGAATTTCTGGAAACACTTCAAAGCTAGAAGCAGAGAACACAGAAGATCCTGGCAGATTTTCTTGCTTAGAAAGTGTAGCAGGGGCGATCAAGTCTCTACCCTATAAAAGCAGAATACTCTCGTAGATGAACGTTGCCTTTTTCATATATTAATTGAATACGTTTGTCAGACAAATAAATATACAACTTCATTAGTAGAGACAGGATTCATAATAATAAAAGCTGACGTATTCAATTTTTTTTTTAAATTTGAAATTTAACAGAAAAGAAGCATGTAAAAACTAATATTCACCCCAATTTGTTAGCTGAGGAATTCTATTATCCTCTAGAAATCTAGACGTGTACCTACCGGCTTCATATTAAACCTTACATAATCGTGGTCTGACATTGAGGCTTAGTCAGATACATGGACTTGCTAAGGTAAGGTCTAGGACTTCTGAGCGTATGCTATTTATGAATGTTGGTTTGTCACCTTCATTGATGACATCTATGTTGTTAGTAGCCAAATATTCAAGAAGGTACTCACCTCTTCTATTTGTGTCACTGCAGCTAGATCTCTTGTAGTAAATTCTGGAATGGAAATAAAGTTTACTATATTGTTGAACAGCATTGCTGCTCTAGGTTTCTCATGTTCAAGCGAATAAATTAACTTACATGATTGAGTCTGTAGGCCTTTGATTTGCCCACTGTTTTTCTCCGAATAAACCCCCTGCTAAGCAGCTTTTGTGTGGTAGAAGACTCTTGTTTTTGGAATCATTATTCAGCTTTTTCTGTGACTTTTGGTCCCATGGCAGCCGAAGTTGTTGTAGCAGCCTTTGAACCGCCCTTCGATTTAGCAGTACCTACTTTGCCTAGGTTGGGGAGGCTTTACTATTGTAACCACATTCGTGGAACTTCAAGGCTTTGTGTCCCCCTTCCTCTTGGAAACCCTTATCCTTTTCTGTGCTAGTTTTCATAATATTGCTTTTCGGTTTAAATTGAATTTGCCCAAACTTGTACCTGATTTTGTAATCTTGTTTACCCAAGTTTTCGATTGACTGATGGTCAACTGAAAGAGTAACCTTTCATTAACTCTTGGTAGTATTTGCCAGTCTGACACATTGAGGCTTTCATTTTGGGCACTGACATAGGCCAATATCCTTTTGTTGGTGTCTCCAGTGTTATTTGGGAAGTAGGCGACTACTATCTGTGCTCCAGGAATTTCAGCTTCCTCTACGGCCTTTAATGTTGCTCCATCTCAAGTTTGTGTGTTACTTTTGATAGGTATATTTTCAGAAAAGTGGATCAATGGGTTCTTGAACACTTTTTACATGAAAGTTGTAATGCAAGCATGGTGATTTCACTGCATGGGCATGTTCTTCAAAAAACAAACTTCCAATACAAAAACAGATCATTTATTTTACTACATAAGGCCTTTAATATATATTCTCTTCGACACAATTTATAATTTATTCATTGATCGTTATACTCTTTTTGTTCATACTATTATTAATAACTGCATAATTTTTAAAGCTACGTGAAAATAAGCTTCATGAAATACCCACAGCTAATTAAATTTATAAAAATGCTAATCCTAAAAAAATTGCACATTACAAATATATAAAATTACACTGCATTATAAAATGTGTATATAAAATAGATCAAATACTTTATAGCCACAAAAATTGATAAAATGTTACAGACAGACTTGGGTATATAGCTGCTTCTCATACCAAACATTCGATTACACAATTGAATTTCTTACTTTACTATCTTATATAATATGTAATATCAATCAGGCAAGAATATAAATAAGTTGCATAATTGTGCATTAAATACAATGTTTAGCCAATATTTTTGTAATTTGTAAAAATTCAGATCATTTAATGGTTACATTTCAAACCTCTTTTTTTATAAAACATACAAGAAAAACCAACCATAAACACATTATTCAACAAAATTATACTTAACAAAAAATAGAAATTTTACAGATTAAAAAATTACTCCTTAACTATCCTTAGACTTTGAAAAATATAGGCTTGGAATAATAAGCAGTCGCAGCTAATGAAACCTACTTCATTAACAAAATTTACCTCTAATATAAAATATTAACTTTAAAAATCACATTATAAACAAATACTCAAACAAAAAAACAAACAAATAAACATGCAACAATGAAATCTTACATATTCTTAACAACAATCCAGCTTATTTCATTTCATTAACAAGTGCCTTAATATATTCTGTAAATAGTATTAATAATGTAGTTTTCTTGTAAGTTTCTCTGTAAACTATGATATCATCATTTTGTGCAACTGACACTATAATAAATGCAATCAACACAGTATTTGACACTACTTACAAAAACTCTAAATTAACAAACACCAAACACTCATAAATCAAAGTTAAACATAAATAGATTTTATTTACTTAGACGGATTATAAACTGGATACATGGGCGAGTATTGCTGAGTATTATTCGAATACATTGTGTATTCATTATCGCCTTTTTCTCTGATGGAGTTAGTGCCAAACTGACTTGCGGCAAATGCAGGCAAAGCTAAAATATTACGAATGGTTATTAGTAAAAAATTTCATTAAAATATTTTATTATATACCTGGATATGTTCCAGCACTATCAGCTCCTTGATTATTTACAACCCATCCCATATTTGGAACTTGAGTTTCACCAAGAGATGGATTCATGTTAATACCAACAGATGGTGCATCTGGTTGCTGGTTCATGTTAACAACAGTACTATCAGCAGTAGGAGCATTAGAAATAGGTGCTGAAGCTAGAGGAACTGTACCAACGGTAATAGGTATTTTAGCTTCCAAATTTGTGTGAAAACCAGATACAGTTACTTCAACCTGTTATTTAATTGGTAACTTGTTTATATACATTTTTTCTCAATCGTACACCAATATTTCATAATACTTACACGTAATTCATAATCCAAATCAAGAAGACTGCAATTGGTAAGATTTGATGGAGGTAATGGTGGTATTGTCATAGGTTGATTCCAAGTGTTGGATCCATGAGGAGCTACAGGACCAACTTTAAGTTCTGTAATTAATTTCGTATCTTTTTTAACTTCTCGCCTTGGTGTTTGAGAATGATAAGTCACTGTCTGTAATTATTAATATTTCGGCACTTATTACATTAAATTTTCATAATGCAAAATGTAATCACCTTTTGTAATGCAAAATGCACACTTATGATTTCGATATTGGAAATGTTATCCACTTCAGCAACTATTGGTATTATCTGGCCTGGTACATAACCAGTACATGGTAAAGATACTACGCAAGTAAGCGGTCCAGATTTACAGCAAAAGCAACAAAAGTATTTCTCTAATGTAACGCGGGTTGGTTCCTGAAATAAATATTGTTATATCGGCATTTCATACGGATAAAATATATATTTCCAATCGATACCTTTAATCTTGAGTTATAATTTAAATCAACTGGTGACAAAACAGTAAATGCCTTTTTTGTTTCTTGATCAAATTTCCAGGGCCTATCTAACGTAACCTTAATGGTGTAACGGACATAACCGAATTCGCCTTCAAATGACGACGGCAAAGTAGGCGGTAGTACACAAGTAAATGGATACGTATGGTGTCCAGGAGGTATTTCTACTTCACCACCTTCACATAAGCGTATTATAATAATTATATTAATTACGAATTACAATATTCAAATATAATTACAAAACACCGCATTTATTGAGGTCTTACCTTGTCCGCCAATAAGGTAATACTGTATTTTAAAATATTCTTCAGCACCGGTTAGCTCAATTCTCTCATTTTCTTGCTTGCCCTCGTTATTAGTTTTAGATTCCTCGATGACCCAGTTTGTATTTGCTTCTCCTTTAAATACTATAGCTATACCTGCGAGTAAAGAATATTTTACATAATTTGTAATTTGAATTTGTATCTTACGTTCTTACCTCTAACTTTTTTGGGTGAATCGAAGACCAATTCTACTCTTCCAGTTACAGTTTGTCCCGCATAATATGAACCCCAATTATTGTCGAGTATTATTTCACAGGATTTTAAACCCATATTTTTAAAACTATATTAATTAAAATAACTAAAACTAAAATGGGTGTAACAATAACCTAACTATAATAGCTTTGACAGTTTGTACCCATGCAACCTTGATGGTTCAAGGTAAAATTCCAATATTTAATGGGAGATTCACTATGTTTGACCTACTTACTTTACGACTTTATGTAAAGTGTAGTAATTTCGTCATAATTTTAAATTTCCCTCTCTTGTTAGTTAACGTTTATTAATGGTGAACGTGTCACAATCGGAACGTAGGGAAGGAAAATTGTGGTGGGGAAAAGTGGTAAATCTTGGAAAAATGTGGTACATTCACAATGTGGTTTAAAACATACGTTACCTTTGATTATCATTGTCTGTCGACGGAGCTTTAAAATACATAAAAATCGATAAACAAAATGTCAAACTGGCCTATTTGTGTCTAAAATGTAGAACTTTAAAGCTTTTGCAATATATGACCAAAAAAATGCAGAAATGTGGCGAAAGGTGGTGATTTTTAGTGGAATATGTTTAGTTAAAATATTGTGTAAGTATACTTTTGAACATTTCTCCTTTATTCATTCATGGTTAGGTTCACTTTGTTTAACAGGTTGTAGTAAAGTACTTTATGTTTTAGATGCAACCGGGCATTGTGTCGACATACATTCACAGATTATATCACAAGGTTTACATTATGTGCCTGGACCAAATAGTTGTACGTTATGTATATGCGACAAAGGTGGCCCGAAATGGTGCAAGTCTGTCTTATGTTCACAACCACAGGTGAGCATACTTTGAAAAAGTATTTGTTGCTGAACATGTATGTATGTTATTATAATGATTGGATAATTTTTTTTGGCAGTCATTGCATGCAAAGTTCTACAAGGTTATTTTGAAAGTAACCTTGGGTAACAATAATTAAATATAATACCCGTAATTACAGTTGTCCTCAAAAAACAGGATAGAATATAAGTATGCAAAAAATGTTTCTTTCTTTTTCATAGAGTTGTAATTTTTATTTTTTTATTGATTCACTAATAAAATTGGTTTTCTGCAATCAGACTAAAAAATGATGTTAGTTTTTCGTATTACTTATAATTGTTTTTAGATGAAGCAACATTAATTTTCTTAATAAAAAATCGTTCTAGAACTGCAAGTCATTCCAGCGAGGAAACTCCTGTTGCGAATTTAAATGTTTGGATGATATACTAACGGCCAATGATACTTATAAGGACACATATGATTTAGCCTTGAGACTTATTGCCAGTGCTGTTTTCGTTATTTTAACATTATCGTTGTTGTTCTTTGTTGTTCATCGATTCCGTAGACATAAGTTACGTGTTCAACAAAACAGACAGCTTAGTGAAGATCAAAGAAGTTTAAATAGTATAGGGTATATAACTGGAAGTCTAGGATATCTTCCTGGGAATATTGGGTAAATTTCTTTGTTTTAAAAGTAAGTATCGTAATAATTTTTGTCGCTTTATTTATTTTAGGTATTTAGGATCAGGTACCAATGATCTTGAATTTCATTATGAAGAATCAAACGGTCATTTCTCACTTTGGAAACCTCCTGGTAATTATTTTCCAAGAGGAGAAGCGCCCCCTCCGTATGAAGAAGCAATTCGAAGTGCTCAAATTGATTCTAATGTCATTAGTAGTCAAGCAGTTAACAATACACCAGCTGAAGCTGGTATGCAATCACAGCAACAAAGACCTGCTCAACATACACCAAATCCTGTCCAATGTCGGCATCAACATTTAACAAATAGAGCAAATATCAGTCAAGAATACGCTAATGTTACAATAGAAACTGTAAGCACACAACAGCAGCATGCTGATCCATTAGTAAAACTAGAAAAAAGTACTAATTCCGCACACAACAAAACACATTCGGAACTTAGAAGCAATCGCAGTGCACCGGCACAAGATAAAAATGTTAAGAATTGTGCTTCCGCTGAAAAATCAAAATCTTATGAAAATATTATGGTAAGTAGAAAAAATGATAGGCCCATAACAAGTTCAAGTTCGGAACGAAAACCTGCCAAGCAGAAAACGCAGATACTTACTGACCACGAGCGATCAAATATAGATAAAAATAATTTTAAGTTTCATAAGTACGAAAATATAATATTAAGAAATTCGGTGTCAAAAGACACGCATAGTGTTAGAAAAGTAGAAAAACCGCAAGTAGAAACTAGCACTAATATTGTGGAAGCGTGTTACGAAAATATAAATCCTTGTTACGAAAATATGAGACATAGAACGATACCACTTTTATCAGAATATCAAAACAAAATTTTACCTCGTATAAGGGAAAGCAAGAGTAAGGATAGCGTATACATATTAGCCGAAAGCAGTACCAGAAGGGAATTGGATAAAGGAGGTTTCGGCGAAAGATCTGAAAGTAATCTAAAAAATTTAGCGGCTCTAAAAGAATGTAAAGATCTGCCGCTACATCGTACTTTACCAAAGAATCTCAAAGAGTTAACGGTTTCTGTAAGTTCAAACAGTGAATACATACCCAGTGACATATTCAGGCGCTTTGAACCAGATAGTTTCTTACATAGATCGCTACCGAAACAATTAAGTAACCACGACACAGTACTATCAGTGAATCTGGTAAAATCCCAAATTAATTTAACAGAAAGTTTTAATAAGGACATTTCACCTTCTAAATCAATCGATATGGAGTCTGCATCATCATCACGTGTTGGTCTTTTAGAATCCAAAACTGAAGATCGAGCTAAAACTAGGGAAGACGAACGTAGTTTTATTTCATATCAGTGCTTGTCGTCTTCGCAAGATGAAGATGATTACAGGTAATAACTACAGTTTAACAAGTTAGGTTTTTAAACAATTTTATGCGTTTTAGGAGTGAATGTGAAAACTGCAAATCGTCGGAAATAATAAACGTAGAAGATGAAGAAGGTGATGTATTTAATGAAACTATGACATTGCAGAGAAGACCGGAAACAAGTGAAGAAGTTCCGTATTATCGTACATCGCTTACACTGCCTACTCAAATTAGAAAGCCAAGGTAAGATTGTTGAAAACTCTTTCAGGAAATTATGTAATGGAAAGTGTCGCAATCTTTCTTCTCGGTTAATTACTTGATTTGAGTAACATCATGGGTTTTTCTGGGTGTATTGGTGGTGATATAGATGAGTGCCTACTCACAAGCAGTTGTAGCCAAATTACGTGTGGAACAGTTAGGGTTTGTTGTTAGGTCAAGTTTATAAAGCTAACGGTTGATCCCGATCAAAAAAAATATTTTTACATTTGTTGGTGCTGTTATAATTAGAGATGAAACGAATATTGATTGATGATAACGATTATAACTAACATAAAGATACAAATACAAAGGTAACGTGAGGCTCAGGGTCCACAAGTGCAACTAAACTAAAAATGTCAACAGCGATAACTGTTAACTTAACAATCCAACCCCAACTTTAAATCTCATGTATTGGAGCTGTAATTCCATGAATGAGCAGTGATAAATTCAGATTGTTTTAGTAGGCTGTAAATAGTTATGGTGTAGGACTACAAATTCCTTTTTAAGAAATTATATTTGTTGTATTTATATTTGGAGTATGATGTAATAACGGTGTAAGCGGCGCTGTCTACGAGTTATGGGTAGTGAAATTAGTGATTTTAGGATGTTTGCAGCTATTTAGTTATAAATTCTGTGAGGAAACGATTTTAAGGAAATTATTGAAATATTGGTGAGTTTTAACAAAATCTTCAACCAAGGTTAAAAAAGGATAAGATTACGCGGCAATTTTAAAATTGAAGTACAGCGCCACTAGCATACGTGAAGAACAATTTTAAAGGACACGAACAATATTGACGTAACAGAAAAACGCAGAAGTGGGGAAATTCCGGAAATATTTAAGAAAAGCTAGAAAGTACTGAGATGATCGCCGGTAAATAAGACAATGGTAAAAAGTAATCAACAACAAAATACAGAAATGGAGGAATTGCATAACACAATGCAAGCTATGTTCAGAAGTAAAAATTGAAATGAACAAAAACATTACAAGTAGTCAAAATTTGTGAGGTGTTGGAAGATTGTAAGGAAATTATGAGGAAAAACAACAAAGCAATACAGAGAGTAGAGGAAGAAATTAAAGAGAGACAACAAGAATGCGAGGGGCAGAGAAAGGAATTTGAAACCAGAATCACAGAACTAGAAAATAAAATTGGAAAACTAGATAATAAAGAAGAAAAGAATGAAAAAATTGAAGAGTTAGAAAGTAAGCTGGAAAAGCCGGAACAGGAAAAAATCAGAAATAATCCAGTTATCTCTGAAAATGATAGAAACAAACTGAAAATAGTTACCAAAAAACCAAAAAAGGATATGTTACAGATAAATGTAGTAAAGAATGCTTATAGAACAGGAAACGAGAAATGTATAATTGAAATGAAAAATGTGGAAGAGAAAATTAAGTATTGCAAAGCAAATTTAAGTTGAAAGGAAAAGAGATGTATATCGACAGCGAATTAGCACTTAAACTTAAGGAAAGAAAAATCGAGAAATTGTTGAAGGACGCAACAAAGGTGGAAAAAGGAAAAGGATTGAATGTTAAAGTTAAACACCAAAAACTGATAGTAAACGGTAAAGAAATTATTTGAAATGATAAAATAAAAGGGAGGGTTTAACAGAAAAAATAAAGAAGGAAAACCTAAAGCAGGATGTTACAAAAAACACATACGGACAGGCTAATAAATATGACGACACTGGCAATGAATGAGGCGAAGAGTATGGTAAGAAACTGTGAAATTGAATTTGAATGGGACAATGATGGGAGTACGAAATTAAGGGAGGGAAGAGGAAGAAAAAACAGAATTTTACAATAAATTACAGGAAATTACAGAAAGTGAAGAAATAAGAATATGCAGAATATGAAGATGGGGAAAACTGCAGAAGGATACGAATTCAGAAACTAAGGGAAGAAAATAGACAAAAATATGCCGAATTAATAATAATAATAATATAACACTACAGGCCTTAAAGCCTATGGCTATGTGGCTCAGAAGAACAAACAAAGAACTTGAAGAATTAATAGCGTATATAAAAGCACAGAGATTAAGATGGTTTGCCACCTACAACGATTAGAAAACAACAGAATGCCTAAACATATAAGTAGCAGAATGGGATCCACAAAACACAAGACCTAGAGGAAGATGAAGAACTAAGTGGAAAGACCAAATCACAGAAGACATTGAGAAGCTTCTTCTTCTTCTTCTGGCTGTCCAATCCATTAGGATTATTGCCATTCCCCTCGTAGGGGGTTTTGATCCTTTTCTACAGGTGGATCAGCTCTTTTCTCTCGATGCTTTGTTACAAATTTTTGTGTGTCTTGGAATTTTCTACAACTTTTCTCCAGGCTTTTCTGTTCATAATCCTTGTTCTCCATTTCTTTACTCCTATAGTTTCTATGTCTTGCATTACAGTGTCCCACCATCTTTTCTTTGGTTCCTTTTTTACGTTTCTTGAAAGGTTTCCATTCGGTTAATTGTTTTACAACTGACTTCTTGGGGCTACGCATTATATGCCCGAACCATCTCATTCTTTGTGCATTTATAAATCTTCTTCATATCTTTTCCATATTTCATGTATTTTGTTTTTCTTTCGTTTATTTTGAAGTCATACTTTTTTGCCTCTTTTTCTAATGTAATGATTTTTTTCATTAGGGTCTCTTGGGATGTAGTCAGTATTGTCAAGTCGTCTGCATATGCTATAACTTGTTTAATTTACCTTTTCATATTATTCCTTCAACGACCAGATAAAAGAATGTTGCCGATAATGCGTCTCCTTGCTTGACGCCTTTTGATTAGGAACTCGTCAGTCTATATTTTTTAACGTCATGCTGATTAATTTTATGAGTCTTCTTGGCACTCCTAGTTCTTTGAGTCCCTCCATCATCCTTTCCCTGTTTACCGAATCAAACGCGTACTCAGTCTTCCTTCAGAAGCTAGGAATTGTAAATTAAAAGGACTTAAGTAAACACAGAAATGAATCGAAAAAGATGATTGTACAGGCCAAGGCCCACCCAAAGCTGTAGTGGCACTCATATACAGATTGTCTGACGGTACTAGGTAAAAACGGTAACTAGATACAGAGACCGTTTAAAATTTTAAGTGGTTGTTAAGCAACACACCCTTGTGATTAATGTATTATTGCAAAAGTGGTACATAATTTCAAATAGAAAGAAGTATAATCTTGTATTTTAATACTCTGTTTACCTAATTTGTTTTTTGTGAGGGCTGTTGTTTAATATATATACTGCCTTCCAAAAAAAGTGCAACACCTTGAGGCCGTTGGCCGATTTTCATAAATTTTTCACAGAACAAGTATTTCGACGATACGAACAAATGATTAAAATTTCAGATATCTAGGAGCCGTTTTTTTTTTGTTTTTTACCTTGGTAACAATAAAACGAAAGAAATTGTTTTGTGTTTTTCCTGGTTGTTATCTGTACATTTTTGAAAATAAGTACGATACAGTGAACCACAAGAGTGTTAAAATGTCTAGAGTTCGTCAATCTCGACAGTACCATCATTTGACTGAGTTCCAGAAGGCCCAGATTATTGGCCTAAAAAATCAAGGAAGTTCTTTTCGCGGAATTGCGAGACAAATCGGTTGTAATGCTGCGACTGTTATGCAATGGTGGCGAAGATAGAACGAGGAGGCCAATTATCGTCGATGAAATGGGTCTGGTCGTCCCAGAGTCTTAACTGTACGTGAAGATCAACGTCTTCGAGTAGTGGCTGTCAGAGACCAATTTACCTCAACACGAGCAGTGGGAAACGAGTGGGTTGCAGTGATAGGACGTCCGATCTCAACAAGCACCGTCTATAAAAGAATTAGTTCTTTTGGGCTACGTTCGCCCTGTCCTCTGTTAACCTTTCCCCTCACTCCTAATCACCGGGCCCGAAGATTGGAATGGTGCAATGAACGGAGCAACTGGGCTCAAGATTGGCAACGGGTAGTCTTTAGCGACGAGTTTAGCTTTTGTCTTTGGGCTCATGACAGCCGTGGGAGGGTGAGGCGTTTTCGTGGGGAGCGGCAAAATTACAACTTTTTCGCCGAGAGACACACTGCCTGTACACCTGGGGTAATGTTTTGGCGAGCGATATGCCATGGAAGCAGGACACCATTGGTATTCATTGACGGCACTTTGATAGCTGCATCTTACATCGCGAGTGTGCTGGAGCCTGTTTGTCTTCCATACCTTCAAGGTCTAAACGAGCCTATTTTCCAGCAGGACAATGCACTTCCTCATAGGGCAAGGGCTTCAATGCAGTTTCTGGAAGGTACCAACGTTGACGTACTTCCATGGCCTGCTTGCTCTCCTGATTTGTCCCCCATCGAACATGTGTGGGATGTGATGGGAAGAAAGGTGGGGCATTTGCGCTATCCCCCTAACAACTTGGAAGATCTCCGCATGGCCTTAAAAGAGGCATGCGATGGCTTGTCACAAGCGGCCATCGACCACTTGATTGGAAGCATGCCTCGTAGGGTTAATGAGTGCTGGGAAAATCATGCAGGACCTACGCATTATTGATTTTTTCTTAAACTGTTAGTGTTACGGTTTTCAAAATCTAATCATTTGTTTGTATCGTTGAAACACATATTCTGTGAAAATTTGAATAAAATTGGTCAACGGCCTCAAGGTGTTGCACTTTTTTTGGAAGGCAGTATATTTGGCTTTGCGCATTCCTGGTGGAATATAGCCGCTTCATGTGAAGCTTTAAAATCCTTTTATTGAGGTGGATTAGTCCTCTTATTCTTGTTTTTTAATATCTTTATTTATAGAGCTGGGTGTGTTTTTGCTTCATTTACAATTTTCTTTCATTGTTTTCTGTCCATTGTTTTTCTTCTCCAATTTTGGATCTTCATTTCTTCTAAATCCCTCACCACCTCGTCCAGCCATCTCTCTCTTGGTCCTCCACGTGGCCTGTTTCCAGTTGGCTTCCATTCCATAATTCGCTTTACTGTTTTTTTGTTGTCGCTTCTCATTACGTGCCCTAGCCATCTTATCGTTTGGGCCTTGATAACTTTCACTATGTCTTCTCCAAATTCTTCATTTAGTTCGTGATTCATTTTAGGACGAGTATCTCCGTTCTCAAGTTTTTTGGGACCAGATATTTTTCTTAGTATTTTCCTTTCGAATACTCGTAGCTGCTCTTCTTCTTTTTTTGTGAGACGAGTTACTTCAGCAGCAAAAGTGATTACGCGTCTTATCACTACTCCATACAATCTGGTTTTAGCTTGTTTGCTAATTTTTTTACTCTGTAGAATTGTGATGTTGCTGAAGTAAGCTTTGTTTCCTGCCATTAATCGTTCTTTTATATTTGGATCGCTTTCGTCTTTATTACTTATTGCACACCTAGGTATTTAAATGTCTTCACCTCTTCAAATTTATAGTCATCTATTTTGATGTCCCTTGTTGTGCTTTTGTTTCTTTGGAGCTTCATAATTTTTGTTTTATTTTGATTTATGTGTAGACCCATCTTTTTTGCTTCTCTATGTAGTTTTTGAAATGTTTCGACTAATCCTGCGTGTGTTCTTGAAATTATCAGTACATCATCAGCATAAGCTATGATTTGGACTTCTTTGTTTATTATTGTTCCTTCTTTTTCTGTTTTCCTTATTCCTTTTTCGGGTGCGTAATTAAAAAGTGTTGCTGAGAGTGTGTCTCCTTGACGTACACCCGTGTTAGTTGCGAATTCATCTGTTGTGCCTTCTTTTATTTTGACTACTGCTTTAGTGTTTAATAAAGTCATCCTGATAAGATTCACTAGTTTAGTTAGTATGTTAGAGTTTTTTAATTCTTTTAATAGTTCTTTTCTATTTACTTTATCAAATACAAGGCATCTGTGGTTGACCTTCCTGAACGAAAGCCATATTGATGTTCTCCTAATTCTAGTTCGCTATAATGTATTATTCTTCTTTGTAGAATACTAGAAAAAATCTTATACGCCGCATTTAACAAGGATATACCTCTGTAGTTGGTACAATCTTTCAGGTCGCCTTTCTTTGGTAGTGGAACTATCATTGATTTTTCCCATTCTGTGGGCATTTTTTCTGTTTCCCAGATTTCTGTTATTAAATTGAAAATTCTTTTATGTAGCCCTTCACCTCCCATTTTTATCATTTCCGAGCATACTTCGTCCGTTCCTGTTGCTTTCCCATTTTTTGTTTTGTTGATTGTGTTGATTATCTCTTCGTAAGTTGGGTTTGGTACTTCCTCTTCATATTGAATTGTTATGTCATTTTTGTTTTCTAATTCAAGGCTGTCATCTTGATTTAGTAGGTCTTGGTAGAACTGTTTCCATACTTCCTTAATTTTCTCCTCCTTGTGTTCTATTTGGCCTTTCTTATTTTTTATTCCTCTTCTGCGGATGCTTGGCCTTTTCTGCTCTTTCTGTATTCTTTGGAAGAACATTTTTGTGTTATGTTTTTTGTAATTATTTTCTATTTCCTCCATTTTATCATTAACCCATTGATTCTTTTTGCTTCTGTATATATTTACTGCTTCTTTTCTCAGCTCATTGTAGATTATTTTCTCTTGTTCATTATTGGTATTCAAGAGTCTTGTCCTAGCTTCTCTTTTCCTCTTGATTAGTTCGTCGCATTCATCATCAAACCATTCTTTGGAAACGTTCCTCTTTACGAATCCTAATACATTTTTTCCTGTTTCTTTCACGCATTGTTTAATGTTTCTCTATTCTTCCTCTATGTCCTTGCTTGCTTTTTTTTGCTCTAGGTTCTGTTTTAGTTCTTCGTACCTTGCTTTAGCTTCTTTATTATTAAGCTTTACTCTATCCCATTGTTTCGCTGTTTTGTTTTTCTGGTATCTACTATATGCTATATATTTCATTTTTGCCATTACCAAAAAATGGTCGCTGTCTGCATTCGCTCCCCTGTAGGATCTTAGGTCATTAATCGTATCTGCTGCTTTTTTTGTTGTTTAATATGAATGTTTATTCTGCCGAGGAAAATGTCCAAACTGCTAAATGGCACATATTAGAACATTCCTTGCGACAAATTGCAGATATGTTTGTGATTTTTTTTTGAAAATCAACCTTTGCCTTCTGTAACTACTGTCAGAAGAATAGCTAATAACTTTGAACGATTTGGTTGCGTTAATCCGAAAAGCCATAAAACCGTTGTTGAAAAAACAGTAGAAGACGCCAATAAAGAAATAACTGTATGCGCTGCACTGGAAGAAAATCCTTACAGACCTCTCAGGCGAGTTAGTGCTGAACTAGGAGTGGGAAAAGGCACAGTTCGTAAAATATTGAAAGACAATGGATATAAATGTTTTAAAATTAAAAATACTCAGGAAATATTTCCTCAAGATCCGCTTTTCAAGGATGCAATTTTGCGAAACCATTATGGAACGATGCAATCAAAATCCAAATTTTATTAATAATTACTTCATCTAATATTTTAATGTTTAGAATTGATCGTTCCATTTTTGTTTGCGTAACTTTTAGCTTTTTTGTTTGACTTTTATTTAACGACCATTTTTGTGCACCATAACTTAAAACCGGTATGAGTAAGTTTCCCTTAAAAATGTTTTTTAAAGACCAATACTTCTTCCATACCAAGTCAATTTGTTGTTGGATTTCTTTATGTGTTCTTTTTTTAAATGACAGTAATTGGCCAAGATAGATCACTTCTTGATATTTGATCTCCGTTCCTTCAATCCTTATATTTCAATCAACAGAAATGTGGATGAATAGGTTAGTTTTTCAAAGTTTATCCTCCCAGTTCAAATACAATTTTTTTTAAGTGTTCTTACTTTCAGCAAACAAAACCACACTGTCTGCAAATCTCAGGTTGTTTAGCCTAAGTTGATTAATTCGTAATTCGTACACCTAAACACTTCTTCCAGTACAGCAGTAAATAATAATGGAACGAGTGGGTCTTCCTGTCTTATACCTTTTTGTAGGCTGAAATTCTCTACTCCATCTTTCTAACCTTTATTCTTGCTTTTTCGTCTTTATAGATTTCTTTCAGGATTCTCACGTACTTGTATGGTACTCCTTGCTGGTTAATGGCGTTGAAGATCGGTTTGTGTTCCACTGAATGGAACGCTTTATTAAAATCGATAAAAGCCATGTGAACTGTTTTATTAAATTCATTCAATTTTTCCATCAGTTCATTTAACACTTGTAAATAGTCCATTGTGGAATACCTTGCTCTAAATCAGGCATGGGCAACCTTTCCTAGTTCTGGGGCCAAATTATCATTCTGTCTCCGAGTCAAGGTCCGGACCAAATTATTAAATAAAATAAATTAATTAAAACAAGTTGCTACTTCTTATTTCATTTATTTATAACATAAGACTCTGGTATAAAGCTCTACGTTGACAGATGCCTTAAATACTATGCAAGCCCTGATTTTATTTATTGGTGTCATAAAATTGCTATGAGTTATTTTGCGTCTTATTTTTATAATTTTATGAAAATTAGAAATTGTTAATTTAAATGCTATGATATTTTTAATTTTAAATGAATTAAAAAGTTATAGACTGAATAAATACTGAACTGTATTTGTAAAAATTCTAAAATTTGTAAATCGGATCAGACTTACTTCGCTGAGATGGATCAGGCCTGGATTAAAAGAAGTAAAGGACCGGATCCGGCCCACGGGCCGGGGGTTGCCCATATGTGCTCTAAATCCTACTTGTTCTTTAGGTTATTATGTTCTATTACTCCTTTGATTCTAGCTTTTAATATTGTTGAAAATAATTTATATGTTGTTTGTAGTAGACTAATTGGACGATAGTTATTAATTCTTTTCGGCCCTTCTTATGTAGTAGTATTACGTACTGTAGTTCTTTTCCACTGTTCTGGGATAATTTCTGTCTGTTTCATTTTGTTGAATAATTTCCTTATAAGGTCAAGTACTTCGGGTGTAATGTTTTTCAATTGTTCGTTGGTGAGTCCATCATCCCCTGCCGTGTTTTTGATTTTCAATTGTTGGACTGCTTTCATAATTTCTGCGTATGTGTAGTTGTCTATTTCCCCCTTTTCTGTGCTGTTTGTATTGTTTCCCTCTTGAGCATTTGTTTTGTTACTCGAATACAATTTTTCGTAGAATTTTATTGCTACTTCTGATTTATTTTCTGTTTGAGTATTTTTGGCGGCCTTTTTCATCTGTTGGTCCCAATATCCATTTTTTGTTTCCTAACAGTTCTTGGATTATCTTTTTTGTTGAACCTGTATCCTCTAAAGTCTTTAATTTTTTGTGTATCTGCTCTTCTTAAATCCTTTCTTATTTCTCGTTTTGTTATTTTATTTAATATGTTCCAATCTATTTTGCTTCTATTGTTCTCATTTCTAATTTTTTCTATCCTTGCCTCTATTTTATCATAATATTCTCGTACTTCCTCTACATTCCATTTTGAATTTAAATTTTCTTCCATTATCGTCTCCAAGCTCCGACTAAACATTCTGGAATTTAACTCTGCCATCTTTTGTGTTTTGTTGTTCATCCACTCAACTCTATCCTTCTGTTTATTCGTCGTTATCACTGCTCTTACTAATCAATGATCTGTATTAAATTTTAGTTGGTTAATATCTTCTGTTTTCTTTATTGTGTGTATATTACTTGTAAGAATAAAATCTATTTCGTTTTTCAGCTCACCGGGGGGGTCTCCATGCCCACTTTTTTCCGCTGCGTGCTTTAAAAAAGTATTGCTGATGTACAGTTTGTGTTGAATGGCGAAGCTAATCAATGTTTTTCCTCGTTTCATTCCTGTTTCCATATCCATAGTTTCCAGTTGAATCGCTAATTGCAGAAAGGGAAGTTCTGACAATTTTAGCAATTTCGAGTTTTCTACGGAATTGGGTATTTTCGGGGTAGTTACGTCGTTTGGTGCAGAAAGGAAAGTTCTGTTGCTGTCCTGATACCGTGATTTATCAATGGGTTTAAAACGATTTGTGCAGAAAGGGAAGTAATGCAGCAGAACTGTCCTTTTTGCTCCAAACAAACGAGTTCGTCTAGCGAAGCACTCTGGTGACTTGATTCGTAAATTGTCAACTGTCACAATTTGGTTAACGTTGTATTAGTAAGTTGTGTATTTTGGAGTTAGTGAAAATGAGTTCTAATTCGTCTGACACAGAAAGTGAATCCAACAATGAGATTACCTTGCCCCAAAAACGAAAAAAGGGTGTACGTTATACTGAAAATTACAAGAGAAACCGAATTCGTACAGCCAAAGTACAAGGTACAAAGCACGTTAACTGGAAAGGAAAAGTTGTAGAACCTAGAAACACTGGTGAAGCATGCAAGTAAGTTGATTATTTTTACACAATAGTTCACTGTTGTCTGAACAGTTTATCTTGTTATAACTAAACCAGATTAAGAGATGTCAGGCTGGTCCATCGGTTTTTCAATTCTGTCTCTTTTTCAGATGCACCGGTAAATGTTTCAAAAAAATTAATGAATTAGAGAGGTCACAAATTCTAAATAAATTTTACCAGTTCAGTTCAAAAAACCAGCAAGACATATATTTACAAGGTTTCATTGAAAGTTCAACTCCGAAAAGGGTAAAAAAAGTTGAAAATAAGCAGCCGAAAGCTAATGTTTATAAGTATTTTGCGTTAGTGGGACCTGACAGAATCGAGGTTTGCAATAAAGCTTTCATCAGTTTGCATGGGATAACGGCAAAACGTGTGTACAGAATTTGCAAACTTTTAAGTGAAGGATCATCTCCTGTAGATAAAAGAGGGAAAGGTAAAAGTGGAAATGCTTATTTGCCAGAAACCTGCTTTAAAATAAGTGAACACATAAAACGTTTCCCTACAAAAATCTCGCACTACAGTGGAAATGAGGTTCACTATTTGGATGCCAGATTAAACATTAAAACTATGCACAAGCTGTTTAAAAAGGAGAATCCTGATATTAATGTTAGCTACTATTTTTACTGGCAGTATTTCAGAGAAAACTTTTCGTATAGATTTGGGAGACCTCAAGTTGATACTTGCTCGAAATGTGAGGAACTGGGAACTAAACTCAAAAGCAACGTTAATGATAACGCTAAACGTGTAATTGCTGCGGAATTAATGATACACCAAAGAAGGGCCAAAAAATTTTATAATACACTGAAATGTATGGGTGATGTCTGTGCCCAAAATGATAATGTTTCGGCGATTTGTTTTGATTACATGGCCAATTTACCCCTTCCCAACATTCCAGTACAGAAAATATTTTACTTCAGGCAGTTGTGGGTAAATGTTTTTGGCATTCACGATATCAAAAGTAACAAGGCCAAATTGTACACATATCACGAAGGTTTGGCTAAAAAGTCCCCAAATGAAGTGTGCTCTTTTTTGCTAAATTACGTACAAGAAAATATTGCGGAAAATGTTGACGAGTTGCACATTTTCAGTGACAATTGCCCGGGTCAAAATAAGAACCATACTGTCATAAGGTTTTTGTGTAATTTAGTTGACAGTGGCAGATTTAAAAAAATATGCCAATATTTTCCAATCCGAGGTCACTCGTTCCTGCCTTGTGATCGGGATTTCGCATTGATTAAAAGAGCCATTAAAAAAATTGACAGAATATATACCCCTGCCCAGTACATAAGTATTATTAAAAATTATGATAATAAAAATAAATTTGAAATAGAAAGTGTGAAAACCGAAAGCATCAAGGACTTCAAATCCTGGTGGCAACAGACTTATAAAAAATACTGCTTATCAGTAGAGTCCCATGGACGTTCAATAAAGCGAGAACAGAAACAAGATTTTACAATATCTAAGTTTCATTATTTCGAATACACGAAGGAAAAAGTAACAGCCAGAACGTATATTGGTGGCATGGAAACACACACTTTTCATTTAAGTAAGAAAAACAATGTTCAACTACCTGAAAACCCAGCGTATAGCGAAAAAAACCCGATTAATTTTAAAAAAATGGACAATTTGAAGCAATTGCGTGAATACATCGTTGACGAAGACATGCCTTTTTACAATGATATATTCGAATGGCCGACAACTTCGACAGACACTGGAAACGATACTTAAGTATTAGTTTTTTATTCTTATTAAAGTTGCATTGCATAAAAGTTCATTTTTGTAATTTTTTTTGTTTACTTAAAAATCTTACTTACTACTGATGTTGTAAAAATCGTAAATAAAAAAGATAAACCAGCGTGTTGTTGTATTGTACTACGTTAGCTGCAGAAAGGAAAGTTCTGCTTCATCTTTTTTTCCAGAAAAAAAGAACGTAAAGTATTACTGATATTTGAAAAAAGGGTGAGTACAATGTTTTAGCAATCTACATAGAAATCAATAGAAAAAATAAAGTTTTCACAAAAATTTAAAGCTGCTGGTGTTTTTTCCGTTTTTCTCAAAACAGTGCATTAGGTATTACTTACCTTTCTGCAATTAGCAATTCAGTTATAACGGGTGTCCCAAAATTTATCAACCCATTTGCATTTATTATAACTTTCATTTTGAATTTTTTTTTGTCATTTCTGATTATTATGAAACAACTGAGAATTTTTTAAAATGAATCGCTATACTCCTCAACAGCGCGCCGCAACTAGCAAAATTACCGATTTTTGGATAGGGAAAACCCTAGTGAAATTCGGAGATTTAAATAGGTCTACACGGCGCCGTTCACCGAATTTAACTGCGCCAGATTTTTTTCTTTGGGTTTATTTAAAGTCAAGCGTATGCATCAACAAGTCAACAACTCTGGTTAACCTGCAGCAAAACATTCAAGATGAAATAGCCGCTATGCCACAAGAAACTCTTGATAGAATCATGAAACATGTCGTAGAAAGCTCGAATTTGTTAGCGCTCCAACGGTTGACACTCGTGTGATGTTATTTTCAAACTTGATAATGAAAAACTTATTGAATTAAATTGCCATTTGTCGTTTACACGTCGTTTTTATTCCCATTATATTAAAAGTTATTATAAAATGGAATGATAAATTTTGGGACACCCGATACTTCCGTCATTTTGATTTGGTTTTCTTACTTTGCTGTTAAAATCTTCTATTACTAGGGTATTCCTTTCCTTTTCTGTTTCTAAAGTTTGCTCAAGGGTTTCGTAGAATAATTGAAGTTCTCCCTCTGTGCTTGCTTCCGTGAAGGCATAAATTTGTATTATGGTCATTATATTTCTGTTACTAATTTGCATATGCTTTCTTTTAGGCAGTTATAATATATGCCCTGATTTGAATTGCATAATTTCTTCCCCTTCCCTTTGTACTTCTGCCAATCCCACTACATCCCAGCTAATTTCTTCTAATGCATTTTCCAGTTCTTTTAGTCTGTCTTGTGATTTAAAAGTTCTTGTGTTTAAGGTGCATATTTTTAATTTACAATTTTGGATTTTCTTTCATCTTGTTTTTTATATTTGGGGGCTTGCAGTTTCTCCCTCCCTTGGTGACTAGCCTTCTAGCCTAGAAGGGCAAGCGGTCCATGGAAGCGTGGTGCTTTCCTTGCCTTCATTCATAAGGCAAAACAATATAATTTGTTAATTTTAACATACTGCTGACAGTGCTGACACAAAAATAAAATTGATAAATTATATTGTTTTGTCTTATGAATCAAGGGAAGCTGAGGTTCCATCGTTTCCATGGACCGCACCACACGCCAGTGCTAGAGAGTGTATTATTAAAATTTTTGTTGCTTTCCAATTTTTTATTCTTGCCCGTGGGAGTGGTCTGATCGTCAATCGTCATCATTTAGACTTTTAGAGCATCTTTATCTTTGTTTAATGTGTGTCGCTTGTTGGAGCACGTTGTACCCCCATTTGTATCGGCTTTAATAACGTTTGCACTGTCTCTTTTCGTTTCTTCTTTTCATCTTGTACTTGCTCCTTAGCGTTTTTCGTTTCTATGTCTATATTAGGATCTTGTAAATTGAAGTATATAAAATATTTAATAGGTATAAATGAAAAATTAGCGAAATTATTCGGTTCCCCCAAATATTCAGTAGAACGGCGGTACATTATGACTACCGAATAGTTGACCGAATATTCATTCCATCTCTGGTTATAATGTCATATTTTTCAGCTTTTTATAATTTTTTATGCTCCTCATGAATTTCGGCAGGGTTTGAACTTCAATTTGTAACCATATAAATATGTATTTTAATAAAATTTTTACAATTTTTTTAGGGCTGTGACTCCAAATCCCGGTCGTAACGGCTGGTTTATGGCAATGCAAGAAACTTCTAGCAGCGAGGAATCTGAATAGTATTTTTCCGTTAATTGATATTAATTATTACGGCGTTGTTTTTCTTTCCGTAATTATTTTTATTTGTAATGTTAAAATGTTGATCTATAAATGGTTCTCAAATGCGTTAAATATTAATATTACTTGATGTTATTGGGCCTTACAGTATAAATAATTTTATTTTGTGTTTAACACGAATACAAGCTAAAGTTTTGACTTTTGACTATGTTACAACATTAAAATACAAAAGGTAGGACAGATTTTCAAAAAACGGTAGTATTCAAATAGTTTAAGGATGTTGAAAGTTTGTGGTACTTTTTGACATTATCCACTATAAATGTTAAATAGCCATCATCAAACAATAATAACCTAAATTCAATTTTTACCCAAAACTTTTAATGTAGATGTATGCGAGGTTTGTACGATTTATTGTGTATATATATTCGATCACAATAAATGTACATAATAAATAAATTAAAATTAACATCGCCCGGAAATTCAATTTTGTTAAAATGTTTAAATATTTATACCGACTGTAATAGTTTATAGTATTTTATTTAATTATTAAGTCCAATTATTTTCCACCAAAGTTTTGAAAAGTTTAAAACATGCAGTGGCCTAATTTCCTCTTTCGGATGGGTAGTTGACACTGCCTAAAAAAATCAGTGACGATTCTAGAATTGATTTCGAAGCATCTGTTTTTGTTAATTATCCATAAGCAGCTGCCGTACTTAATGTTGAAGTTTCATAATAAAATCGTATGTCTAAAGCACAATCTTAACTGTGAACTATGTGCATTTGTGTGTTGTTTACACTGTTTACAGAACTATGTGTTTCTCAATAATTGATGTGAAAAGCCCTCTGTTACCACATTACCAGTTTTACCAATTACAGGTATTTAATAAGTATCGATATTATAAGGAAAAAAAGTTGACCTTCGATGTAATTTCGTCATTAATCGTCACTGTAATTGATTTGTTTTCGTAAAAGTCACTTGACCAAAGCATTATAAAAAGTGAAAACAATTTGAGAACCATAGAATTAAGAGGATGTGATAATTATTAGGGCCTGAATTTTTACGCAAGGGCTAATTTTATAATGCTTTATATTAAAGTAACGCTCAAAAGATAAGTATACAATGAATTGCCAAAGTTGTTTCTTAAGAATTTTTTTATTATCATTTAAGTACTAAGTGTAACATTTTCGTAAATAGGATGTATATTAAGAGCATATAAATATATACATATATATATAATATAAATGTACAGCGTGTCCAAAATTCAGTGCTCGCTATTAGAATCTTGAAAACACACATTAAATGCAGTGTTGGTTAAAATAATACTTCCAAGTGGCCCGCTCAAATGTAATCTTTTATTGATTATAGGTAAGAGAAAGCTTTGAGCTGTTTATATCTGTTTATTAAAAGAATAATTATGGTCGGTAGTGTATCATGATTTTTACTATATGAACAACTATTCGATTGTTCAAGGAAAGAACAATGAAAATTATCGAGTGACAATTCTATATCAGCAGTAGTGGGGGAGTGGATCTGGACTCCCATATTTTTCTGATTAAGTTGAACGAATATCTGTCCTATTAAAAAGTACCTACATTTTTCGTTTGTGGAAGTTGAATGGAATATATGGCTTGAAAGAAATAGACTAATTTCGGTTTTATGCCCAATTTTGGAAAAATAAACATATCCAATTTTCCCACTTGGACGTTGTCCACTTAACTGACATTATATTTCTTACTGTTTTACAAATTCCAATGTGGGCACCAAATTTGAGGCACTATGTATAATTTTAAAAGTAATTGGAATATTTTGTTGTAAAATTTAAAAACTTATTCTGAAAGAAGCAAAACAGCAACCGTAAAAAAATCACAAAACGTTATAAGTTATTCGTTACGTTTCTGTAGTGGTAACATGAAGTTGTAACAATATTAATTGTTTTTTGTTGCTTTTCATATCTTTATAGCCAAACCTGTATATAAGAGATGTTACTTTGGTTGTTGTATATTTGGCATACTTTAAATTTTAAATGATTTTGAAATTTAGTTTCAAAAATCTGCATGCAACTCTTAAGTTGAAAAACCTATTATTTAACGCAGTGAAAATTACATGGCATAATCCATTGTAATACTTTGTTACCCTTTAGAAGCTGCTGCATTTATTTAGTGTAAATAAAATAAGCAGTTATAATTTCATGATTGTTTGTACTTTATATGGTGGTTTAAAATCTGTCATTGTTAAAACTTGAATATTTTTTCAAATACTAGTTGGAAACTTCTAAGACCACTTAAAACTGTAGCTTTGATGCTCCTATTTCATCGATGTTATATCATGTGTTGTTAGTAAAATCAAAGTAATTAGAATCAAATTCTAAATAACTGCGGTAAATGAATTACAGCCACTGAATTTTAAATCACCCTATATAGTAGTTTACAGATGAGTGTCCAAAACTTTAAAATTAAGAGACTGAAATTAGATATAATTTTAGTTGACATTTAACAAAGTTGAAGAATTGTATGTTTGTAATGTACGAGCCGAATCTAGATTACTAAGAGAATGGTCGGAATTTTGTATCATTTTTTACTAGTTCTGATTCTCACATATTAATTTTCTATGCAATAAGATTTTTCAATATGCATGTCTAATGATTAAAAGTAGGTGGTATAATTTTTCTTCATCCACAATATCACAGTGTAGAATTATAGAGAAATGTAATCAATTAAATAGTTCTATATTTTGATTTAATTCTTTTTGTTCTTCTAAAGCCGATGTATAATTTGTTGAAGAACGAGTGTGGAAATAGGAATATAAATAAAAAAGGTGCGAAACCTTCTCTTAGAACTATTAATGCAAAATTATAGCTGTGAAACACATAGCGAAAGGTAGAAGGAAAATGTTTTTATTAAATCTTTCTCGGTAGATCTTACATTGTTGATTTGTTTCTTAATTTTGTTATATATTTATAGTGTTCCATATTTAGCTTATTTTTAGTTCATTTTTAGTTGTAATAAGTTACAAAGTACAAGCTGTTATGTACCTGTTCGAATTGATTTTTGATTGTCGAAATGTATGTAACTGTAGTAATACATATAAATATATACATAAATATACGGTGTTCTGTATAATGTGGCGCAAGTGAATGTAAAAAGTACCATATTGCAGGTGATTATTTTACCCATTTCCATTATTTTGTCGCATTCTATTTTAATTTTTACATATCTTTAGTGTATTGTGAAACATTCTACCTATCCATTTAATTTGCTCTTAAACAATGAGGTTGTTAAATCATCTACTACCTATTCAAAAACTTGCAAAACTTGAAAATCATTTTTATATTTTTAGTTAAGAATTTAACAAAATGTGTTTATAAAAAATAGCATTGTAGAAAATACACGGTCTTTGAATTAGTACCTATAATTTTTAGTAACTTGACGATCTAACAACCTTATTTTCTGTATGTATAAATTCAAAATAACAAAAAGTAAAAAAAAAAACCGGTATGCCAACTATTTATCGTGTCCAAGTTAATCTTCTGGAAGTTTAGATTTATTTGAAATTAGAATCTCAAATACTAAATGAATTGTCAAACTGTATGTGTTCAACTTACTAAATGTATATATTATAATAATAATATACGTAGTCTTCTCTAAGACGTTTGTATTTTATTTTTTTTTAGATTTTCAGTCACCCTTTTGGCTGAAAGATAGCCCAGCATTTTTGTCCATTTATAGCAAGAAGTGCCAGAAAGGATGAGCGTAATTCGATAGAAGAGCTAGCTCAATCTGCCGTAGAATTAAGAAACAATAGAGAACTGTATAAAATAACAAAGCAAATAGATAACAGGAGTTACCTACATGATTGCCCAATTATCAAAGACAAAGAAGGTAAACAGCTTCATACAGAAGAAGAACAGCTAAGAATATTTTACTATAATGTTAGATGCGCCAGAAGTGACTATACAAGAAGCTGAACTGGAAGAGGAACGGGTACCCTATGGAACCCTTAATATAAGTACAGATCTGCCTACCAAACGTGAGATTAGACAAGCAATAATGAATCTGAATTCTGGCAAATCACCCGGGTCAGATAACATATCAGCTGAAGTTTTTTAAGCTTGCCCATTAATAATATCAAATATTCTACACCCAATCATATTAGAAGCTTGGAATAACAAGAAGACTCAAGGCAGCTGCAAAAAAGGATTTATAATTAAACTTCCAAAGAAAGGAGACCAAACAGATTGTCAAAACTGGAGGGGAATTACATTACTCAATACCATTAATAAATTAATAACATAAATTATACTAACGAGAATAAAAGGACATATACAACCTAAGCTAAGAAAGGAACAAGCTGGATTCAGGCCTCACTGATCCTGCATTGAACAAATAAACACAATATGCTTAAAAATAGAACAATCCCAAGAATGTAGATCACCACTGTCTGCTCTTCATCGATTATGAAAGAGCTTAACTCACTCCCTACACCATCTACTTCGGGCCTACCTGATGAAAGCCTGAGAAAGTCAAGATCATTTTTATTCCCAAGGCGGGACGTGCTATATACGATACCACTGCCTTCCTTCCTTCTTAAAACGTTAGAACGTTTGGTTGAAAGGTACATTAAAGATAACGCACTTATTACCAATCCATTGCATCCGCATCAACACGCCTATCAAGCATGCAAATCTGTGGTGACGTGCTTCACCCGATCGTTTTTAAGATCGAAAAAGCATTAGAATACAAGGAATTGGCCGCTGGTGCCTTCCTGGGCATTGAAGTAGCCTTCGACAACACATCCTTCGACTCCATCAGTCAAGCCGCCATTGATCATGGCATCGACACTACCATCATCTGATGGGTTAGAGCCCTGCTGACTAATCGGGAAATTCTAGCATCGCTTGGCGGTGCCACAGTGAGGACCTCGGTGAGACGAGGCTGTCCTCAAGGTGGTGTGCTATCACCTCTGTTATGGTGTCTTGTCCTCGATGAACTTCTTGTGGAACTGGGAGCTGCAGGGTTATGCAGATAATCTTGCAATCTTGGTCTCAGGTAAATTTCCTGGTACAGTCAGCAGATTAATGCGCTTTTTATAGTGCAGAGGTGGGGTTCAGCTCACGGCCTGACAGTTAATCCTACCAAGGCCGAGCTTGTAATATTCACCAGTAAAAGAAGACTGGAAGGAAGCCTTTAGGGAACTCATTATTTTTCGGACAGCTTTGAGCCCCTCAAGCATAGTTAAGTACCTGGGTTTAACCCTAGATACCAAACTGGTCTAGAACACAGGTCTAGAACAATCGCTTAACCAGACAAATAAAGAAGGCCACGACCACCTTTTGGACCTTTGGAACTACATGGGGCTTGTCCCCTCCTCAAGTGTTGATATGACTTATGGATCATTGGTGTGGTGGCGCTCAACCGTAGAGAAACACACAAATGGCGCTAACTTAATTTTAGAGATTACGAAGCTCTGCAATCACGGGGGCTGGTCGTACCACGCCCTCCGCGGCCCTGGAAGCCCTTCTCAACCTAACGCCCCTTCATATAGTGATCGAGGCGGAAGCGCGAAAGTCGGCCTACAGGCTGTTCATGAGCGGCCATTGGAAGGGTGATGGGAGACTGAAGGGACACGTTCGGATTTTGTAAAATAGATATCGCAGCTATACAGGAACTGAGGTGGAAAGGACAAGGAGAAATTGACAAAAGGGACTTTATAATGCTGTACTCAGAGGAAACAAAACAAGGCAATAATGGAACGGGATTTATAGTAAATAAGAGAATAAAAATAATATGTTTTAAACCTATCAATGGCAGAATGTGCTATTTGAGAATTGAAGGAAAACCTGAGAATATGTCTTTTATATGTGTATATGCACCTACAGAAGTTGCTAGTCAATTAGAGAAGGATAAATTTTATGATGAATTGGAGAAGACATATGAAGATGTGCCAAAACAGGATACGTTGGTTATATTAGGAGATCTAAACGCAAAAATTGGGAAGGAGAACTATGTAAAGGAAGTTGCAGGAAAGCAAACACTGCATGAAAAGACAAACGACAATGGAAATAGAATATGCAATTTCGCAGTAGCAACAAATATGATAATCAGTAGTACCAATTTTAAACATAAACGAATACATAAGGAAACATGGATAATACCAGGAAAAAATAGAGGAAGTCAAATAGACCACGTATTAACCAGAAAGAGGCAGAGCAGGATAATTAAAGACGTCAGGTCATATAGAGGCGCAAATGTAGATATAGACCACTACATGGTAGTGACAAAAATAAAAATAGACTATAGAAATAAGAGGGAGAGGCGAGAATATAAAAAGTGGAACATAGAAAAACTATATAAAGAAACGGAAAAAAAGGAATACACGAAAGAAATTAATAAAGAAATGGAAGGAGTGTGAAGTGGATATAGGGAAAGAATGTGTGGATGGATGAACAGTTGGAACAGTTACAACAAAACAACAAAAATAACAACACAAGAAAGTTTTTTCAACAAATTAAAGCGCAAAAGAAAAAGTAGGTACCCAGTAAAAACAAGAGGATTATTAAAGGATGCGCATGGAAACACAGAATACGATGAGAAAAAGAAGAAAGACATATGGAGAGAACACTTTCATAAATTTGTATTAGTGCAAATATGAATCGAAAAGCATACAGTTGCCAAGGTAATTGGTGCACATCCCGAAATTACTTACTTTTTATACAAAACTATTCGACAATATGGCGTCTTGTTCGTGTGGTTGGAGAAAAAATGTTTCCTTATACAGTGACCGGCAAAAAGTTCGCAACATATGGGAAAAATTTTTATTATGAGTATCGAAAAAACTTTTTTGGGGATCGGTTCTTCATGTCCGATAACCTAAAAATTCAATTTGATGTATATCACGTGACCACTGATATGGCGGCAAAATTTAAAAAAATCACCGTGAAATCGCAAAAAGCGGTGCTAGATGACAAAATATCAAAGAAAATTATTAGAAAAAGTAAAATTTAATTTTAGGCCCGTATGCCAAATGTCAAGTATTTATTTAAAAAAATTGAAAATCGTAGTTTTTCGTATTTATTTATTAATTGACAAATACCCAATTTCTTCCTTTTAAATAGCTTGATTGAAGTAAAACCTATGTATATGGATAACTGCGGAAGAACTTTCTCGTTTTTTCCATAATTGACACGCCTAAATCTAAAAAATAGGTTTTTGCTAGGACGCTTACTGTTGCAATGGTTTGTATTAACAGCCGCATAACATTTTTAAGAATATTTTCATTGTTGAATTGTTTTTGGTTTTTACCGTGGCCGCTCTAATTCTAGCCACGTGCAAATTCCTGCTTTGATTTATGCTGCGTTGTCTGTCGCTTTATCGGCTGTGCCGTTTTGCCGCCTGTGTGCGACGAACGCCTTCGCACCCATGACGGCGCGGGCCTGGGCATGACTCGTTATTGGCATTTCTCCGTAAAAACTTTTATTTCCAACTATTGTTACTTTCATGGCTCCGTAAATTGCAGATTCCTCCCCATACATTGACAGAAAATCGTTGCTGGAACCTTCTACTCCTTGTTACATGGGGGTTCTCTAACGAATAATGGTGCAGGTTTCGAAGGTTTGTAATTCCGTAAAAATGGCTTCATCGGTCCATACAATAGATATGGAATAAAATTGGGGTTGTTATTTATCCTTTCAAGAAGCCACTCACAAAAAACTACACGTTGCTCGGCATCCCCATGATGAAGAGCTTGAACACCTGTATAATGTTAAGGGTGCGATATTCGCAACAAAGAAGTACCCTTAGAAAAGGATAAACAAAAACTAGTAAACGAGTGGTGGTATCTGTATATTTTTCTAAATAATAGCCAGTTTACTAGTTTTGGTTTGCATACGTGGTTATTTACATCTTTCACATTGCTTTTACTATACAAGAGATTTTACGACGTCACGACGTGAAGACATTCAGTAGTGGGTTTACGGTTTACATACCCTAAACCCCTGGGTTCAAGTTGAGCAGGTATACGTCAGGTCAGTCAGAGTCACCATTCCTGGATTTTATTAAATAGGCTTCTTGTTTTTCTTCTGAAGATTTGAAAAAAATTGAGTGTTTTGTTTTACAGCTAAATTGAAAAAGTATTTTTTCTACACATGATACGAAAACAAGTATTTTCTTCACGATAAACCCTATGCGAAAACGCTAAATTTTCTATCTAGAGATGAAAACATTTTCACTTCTAGAGATGAAAACAAGAATTCCAAATCTATGGCAACAAAATAAAAAAATGCGTGTGTTACTATGGAACCGATTAAACAAACAATTAATAATTTGCATTGACACAATTCGGTTTGAATTAAGTCAGTCGAATTAAAACTTATTTCAAACAGATAATTAAAATGTCGTAGAAAAAATAGCATTTACTACTCGACATGAAATACGTTTTTTTCGTTCGTGATTGCCCTACTCGCTGCTAACGCAGCTCGTGGGCAACTTCTCATCTCACGAAAAAAACGTCATTTTCATGTCTTGTTGTAAAATATACTATATTATCGTTTAGCATTACAGTGAAAGCCAGAAAAAAATAAAAAGTCTTACAGCAAAACGTCCAAAAATACGTCCAAAATAATATAATAATATAAAACTGCAACTACTATTGAGTAGTGAATTAATGAAAAGATAAAAAAAAACGATTATTTTTTAAGATGTTTTCTAAATATTAAAATACTATTGATACAAATCCAATGGTTAGTAAGTAATAATCCTAGAAAATAACTCAAGACATTAATAACAATCATTTTTTGAAATATTTTTAAACTAGTATTTTTAATGAAAATTTTTAATATTATTGTCACCAACTTTATTGTTGCTTGCGGGCAGACTAAAATTTATTTTTTCTTTCTTTCTCTTTTACCCGCTTATACAGTGACAGTGTTGATGGGAAAAATAAATTCTGAGCTGGTTGATTAAAACTAATGCGCTGTGTAACTGTTGGAATAAGTATTGAGTTTTGAGAGGAAATTAATTTTGTTCACAGATGATTTGGACAAAAAATCATTAACACATTTTACTCAGTTGAAATATTATCAACAAAATAATAATAACATCGACTTTGAATATTTTGAAAAATGTTTGAAAAATAGTCAAAATTCATTTGCTGCTCGTTTTCATGATTTCAGAAAATACAGAACCACCGTATTATTTTTAAGTGATCGAATTAATATTGATTTTCACGACCTGAATTTTACAAATTTTCCTGCAAGTTATTAGAGTAGAATAAATGTTGAATAAAAGATATGTTTTCCTGTAATTTCGTATTTAGTGTTCTATAATTTTGTAAAATAATTGTTGTTGATTATATGGCTCATAATGGTTTAAATAAAAATTATATTTATCATCTATTTGGCTCTTCCCTTAATTAAGGTTGCCGACCTCTGGTATA
The DNA here is from genome assembly GCA_963082815.1 of Melanotus villosus. Taxonomy (NCBI): domain Eukaryota; kingdom Metazoa; phylum Arthropoda; class Insecta; order Coleoptera; family Elateridae; genus Melanotus; species Melanotus villosus. The sequence goes on from OY720427.1 coordinate 21,751,099, forward strand.
CGGTAACAAATGCGAAACTTGTACAAACTTACTACATAGTTTGTTTAGGCTATGAGACCAATAAAAACGCCATTTAAAAGTGTAGGACAGCCTGGTGAAGGGGCTTACCTACTGTCCCTTCTCAAAATTAACCATTGTCTGCTTTCAATATGTTGAAATTTACAGTTAGGTTTGCCCGAACATAGTTTAGAAATGTTCCTTAAAAACTGTTTGATATTTTTACGTTTTAATATGCTGTGATTATGGCCAAACATCATAAAATATTGAAATTTATCTAGCTAAAATATCGAACGTCAATAATGCTATAATGCAGGAGGATAACACTAACAGTAAAATTCTTCGTTTGTTTTACAAATGATCGCTCAGCTGTATGATGCACCCAAAGGTCCCAAAGACAATTACCTGCCTACCTGCTCTAAACGGGAAGGAAGAGCAGAATATCTAAACATTCACTGTCTCACACAGGCTATCTTTTTCTCTTGATTTGACTACCATCTACGAGCCGATCACTGTATTAAAAATTTAAATATTAGGGTAGGAGCTGTTAGATATTGGTTTGTATCTGCGATTAATACACATGACAGATAGAATTTCTGGCGTTTTTAGAAATTCCGCAGTTTCATTAAATCAACTGTATAAATTTCCACCACCATGTTTTGAACTTTTCTCAATATGCCAAGGATTGTCGTGAATATAATATTATTATGTATTATATTACCTTTTGCATTATTATGATAAGGTAAAGGTGACTGAAAAATACGTCTTTTTCAGTAATTAATATTTCATTTTCAGTACACTCTGTTTCATTAAAAAAATATGTCATTACAATCCTTAAAGTCCGTAGATTTTAAAGGTAACTTTGTTTTTCTTCTAAGTAAAACCGTCGAAACAAAACTGCAGAATCTATTCAGGCATGTTTCACATATACAAAATGCGTCTAAAATCCCACCCTTAAGGGTGCAATTCCTCCCTACGCAGAGTTCGCGAAACAGAACTTTGTGAAAGTCCTAACTGCACAGAAATTCGGCGAGTACTTGTAGTATGATTGTCTAAAACCGAACCAATTACAGCTTCCTCTACTCGCATTACATTTTCCCGTTGCGGCGGACCAGTCCCTCATGCTTGCGGAAGACCAACCTCACCTAGTCTTCGAAAGGCTGAAGGAGAGACCTGATGATTTGGGATTCTTCTGTTAGAGAATCTGCGGTGGTATTCCCTAACGACTGCTAAGGCGCTTCCGTTGCAAAAGCCATACACGAAAACGATGTCTGCTATTTCTCTTGGAGTAAAATCGCCCATTTCGTTCTTTTATAAAAATACAACATAGACTTTCAAACAATTAATGGCTGTTTATGACAGCCGCTGTCTTGATATTGTTTCAAAATTAAAATTCACTATCAAAATCAGGCTATTTGATTTTAAAAATCCAAATGTAGGTACTTTCCAAATATAGAAATAAAAATGTTTTCATTAACACCCTGTATCTTTTTAAGGAAGCAATTTGGTACTAAGGTGTATTAGGTTAATTGCTTTGTTTTGGCCTAAAGAAGCTTTGGTAAAATTTTTTACACCTAATTATGACTCACCCTGTATTTATGACTCCATATCATCTAAGTTTTATTAATACTAGCACTGAGGATAGGCAGCCCAGAAGCACCCGAAACCGGTTTACAATAAATATTTATTAAAATAGTTCTTGACGTTAAATAGGCACCTCTACCATACTTTTAACTCTTCATTCTACATTAAGCTGTGGTTAAAGTTTTGGAATATTTTTCAAAAACTTAAAAGTGGGTAATTATCACTGTCAGTGAAAAAATACTCGGTAACTGATTTGATAAAAGTTTATTGCATACTGTTAGGTACCTAGTCACTTAAGTGTTAGATATAAGTATTACTATATTGTTACTTGCTCATACTTACATATGAGTGGAAGGAAGTTAGGAACATTAGTTACGGAAGCAAACAAAAATATATCTATACAGGGTGTTTACGATCTTCTTATTTTTGTTTTAATGGGTGATACTACAAGTCAAGAGAAGGCGAAAAACGTTAAAACACCTTAATAAAAGTTTTACAATAAAAGAGATACAGTGTGTTTCACTTTACATGAATCCACTTAAATAACTGTGTTATTAATAACGTAATTAGTATAAAACTTTTACCAGTGGTAGAGGCCATTAAGATGAATCTTTTTGTAGGAATAAAAATTTTTTAGAGTCCAAATCTAGCCAACTATAATTAAAATAAAAACTGGCGTTTCAAGTAAAGTCATAGCAGCGATTAAGATAGAGCAAAAAAGTATGAAAAAAAGTTGTTGCTAATCACAAAAATACCCCAAATATGAAGTTTCACTGAAAAATTTTAATTTTAATTTATCTACTTTTTCAGGAATACTTAACCGTTGTTCAGCCATCACTAATCAAACAACAAAAATTCCATGTAAATTGTTTTGTGAGCTGACGGTTCAAACGATTTTTAATTGTTTTGATTGTTCATCGCACACTTGATATTTGAGATAAGGAATTTTTTAATGAGTTCACGCAAAAATGTAGAAAATTCAAAATGAAAAATTTTCAGCGAAACTTCAAATTTGGAGTATTTTTGTGATTAGCAGCAACTCTTTTAAATACTTTGTTGTTCTATCTTAATCGCTGCTATGACTTTACTTGAAACGCCAGTTTTTATTTTAATCATAGTTGGCTAGATCTGGACTCTAAAATTTTTTTAATTCCTATTGCGTTATTAATAACACAGTTATTTAAGTGGAGAGCAACTTGTAACGGTACTGTTACTTTTTAAATACACTTTCTTTTATTTCAAGAAATAAACCAGGAAGCCAGCCCAGCTGATAAAAGCCTTTGTTATGCCGGGTACGGGGTGAACAACCCGTTGGCAGTGTTGGGTCAGTACCTGCCCCTATTAGGTACCTATATTTGACCCTAATTTAAATGATACACAAAATAAAACGGCCATGCAAATAATGTCTTACTAAATTTATATTCAGTAAAAAACAATCCAACAACTTAACTACCTTTAAACTTAATCTACACTAATGTTCGTTTACGTAATATTCTTATTAGTCAAGGCACTTACACTTTGAACACACAGTTTGAAGCGTCGCGGCGGCTTTGCACTGGCGTGGCGCCGTATAAGGAAGCCGTGGCCGTAGCGTGGTTGAAGCGGCGTGGCGTCGTATAAATTAGCTGTCTTCTAAACGGACCCGCTGGTCTCGTTTTCGGTGGTCGACAGTGGCTTCTTAATACCTCGTGTCTTATAAAATGGACACTACTGGTCCTATATTTTATAAGGTGACGACTGTTTAATATTTTATTTCATACTGTCTGGTAAATTCAGTTTCCCGGCGCCATTTTGTGTCCGGAAAATGAGCTATTACGGTATCAGAGCCGGAAAATGTTGCTTGGCAACATTTTCCGGACAGTTATTTTATGCACCCAATCAGAGCCCGTAAAAGTCTAACCAAGCCACACCTACCGGCTTTGACACAGTAATGTCACATGTTGACGTTTTGAAAAAGCGTCACATGTAAAAATTAAAAATCAAATTGTTGACAGTATGAAATAAAATACATAACGACATTCGTCCGTGAACTCTTTTTACAGTACTCGTTTCGAGTTTCAAGACTCGGCTCCTTGCGTCGCCTCGTCTTTAAACATCTTACTCGTACTGTAAAATATGAGTTCCCGGACTTGTGACGTTAATTACTATTGGTGTACACTCGCACAATCCACTTGTTTTGAAGCGAAGCACCTCTGGCTTCCTTCTTGGTTTCACACCAAGTGTCCTTTTTCTGGTGCCGATCGCCTTAACACCCCCGCATGTGTCCTTTCAATCTCGCACCCCGCAAACAAAATGCCCTAAAATTGGTGTTACTAACCCCAACATCTGGATGGGGTCTCGGGCGCGTTACAATATCCCCCCTTGTTTTTGGAGCAATAATACAGATTTGCATCCATAGCATTTTATAGTGCGACAAAAACAACTAAGAAACACTAACAATGTTACTTAATACTAATACAACAATACTTAACACTAACAACAATACTGAACACTAATACATAATACCTAATACAAAAGTTAAAGAAAAAATTAACTAATTTAAATGGGTTTGCTAGTTATAATCCCTGCTCAGCCGTACCTGAATTTGGGAGTACAGATAATCTAATACAGAGCTTGCTAGCTTCCCTCTTACATTAATTGTGCAAATCTATATCTAAAATCAAATATTGGTTACGCATCGAAACAGTGGCAACTACGTTTGTTGTAACCTGTTAATCCAAACTAGATTAAAATGCCGCGGCAAGTATTTTGAAAATAGGGTTTATCCTTACCGCATCTTGCGTGGTTTTATACCTATGGGTGCCTAATGCATGTAACCCGTATGCGTATTCGCCTAAATCCTTGGCTATCTCAAAGGGACTCTCATACAACGGAAAAAACTTTCCAATTTCCCTATCACCACCGAATGACCTACTTTTTAAGCCTGTTAACGCTTGTCCTGGAGTATGTTCGATCCCCCCAATATTCCTATTGTCTTCCTTGGAATCTGCACTATTTTGTACAAGTTCCTCCACGGCTTCTAATATCATAGTAGTTAAGCAGCCGCCGGCCTCGACATCAACTCTAAATTTCTCAGTGTACTCTATCTCCTTATAACTAAATTTTAACATGTCAGGCAGTGATATCATGTTTTCGGATTTTTTAATATCTATTTGCATATTCAAAGGACATCGTAGTCCACTCTGACTTACCTGCCCTACGTCTTCAATTTTATCCTCCAGAATTACTAATTCATCACCTATTTCCTCTACATTATTCTCTAATTTTACCTCTGAATCGTAATGATTTCTATCGGTGCCAATCTGCTCAAGCGTAATTTGTTGCTCCACCTGTTCTAATTTATTCCCTAACGCTACCGTTTCTCTTTCTAACTTTTTTCCTGTCATATCTAATCCACTTTCTACCGATTTTGCACGTGTTTCTAACTCTACTTCTGTATCAATTCCTAATTGTCTAATGAAATTTTCTGTTTTTGCATCCCTTTCATCTAATTTGTCAATAATTTTGTCAATACCTGTTTTTATATCCGAGCTCATCCCTGCTAATAAAAGAAAAATATCATCTAAACTTTTTTCCGATTTACACTCGCCTTCGGCCTTTTCGCCTAGAACCCTTTCTTTACTATTCCCTGAGGCCATTTCCGATTGTTTAATTATCTCGGAAGGTAGTGTCAAAGAACAACAATACTACCTACTCTGAAATTCAAGGTATTACGGAAATCCGTTAGTTCCTCTTTGTTAAAAATAACTAAAAAATTTCGTTTCGCTGACCACTGTCACGATACGTTTTCAATTATTTATATTTTATACTAAATTTTTGTGGGATTCGAGCCCTCACGTTGCTGCGCCAAATTGTAACGGTACTCTTAATTTTAATACACTTTCTTTTATTTCAAGAAATAAACCAGGAAGCCAGCCCAGCTGATAAAAGCCTTTGTTATGCCGGGTACGGGGTGAACAACCCGTTGGCAGTGTTGGGTCAGTACCTGCCCCTATTAGGTACCTATATTTGACCCTAATTTAAATGATACACAAAATAAAACGGCCATGCAAATAATGTCTTACTAAATTTATATTCAGTAAAAAACAATCCAACAACTTAACTACCTTTAAACTTAATCTACACTAATGTTCGTTTACGTAATATTCTTATTAGTCAAGGCACTTACACTTTGAACACACAGTTTGAAGCGTCGCGGCGGCTTTGCACTGGCGTGGCGCCGTATAAGGAAGCCGTGGCCGTAGCGTGGTTGAAGCGGCGTGGCGTCGTATAAATTAGCTGTCTTCTAAACGGACCCGCTGGTCTCGTTTTCGGTGGTCGACAGTGGCTTCTTAATACCTCGTGTCTTATAAAATGGACACTACTGGTCCTATATTTTATAAGGTGACGACTGTTTAATATTTTGGTGTACACTCGCACAATCCACTTGTTTTGAAGCGAAGCACCTCTGGCTTCCTTCTTGGTTTCACACCAAGTGTCCTTTTTCTGGTGCCGATCGCCTTAACACCCCCGCATGTGTCCTTTCAATCTCGCACCCCGCAAACAAAATGCCCTAAAATTGGTGTTACTAACCCCAACATCTGGATGGGGTCTCGGGCGCGTTACAAACTTGACTCATAATTATTTTTTATAGCCCAGAAAAACATTTAATTAAATTAATTGAGCAAGAACTGGAGGTCTATTAATTGGCAAATAGATTTGAGAATTTTGGCTAATGGTATTTTTGAACCGAAATGCCCTTTTGTACTGTGATAAAAATAAATAAAGCGAATTTTGCTGTGAAATGTTGAAACTAGAGCACCTTTGCATCAAGTATGATATAATTCTATTAGCATATTTGGAATTTTTTTGAAAAAATCCAATTAGAAACATTTTTAAACAGAAAAAAACCCTTTGGCAGATAAGTGTATTACATCTTTACGGGTCTTTTCGGATTTTAATAAATTCGAATGAGCCAAAAAATCGTTAGGTTTAGAAAACGTGAAAAATATCAAGGTTGTCCAAATTTGTTCAAATTTGGTATGTGGATAGAAAACTGAAAAAGAAACAACTTTTGCATTTAACATTTTTCGAAATTTTGAAAAATAACCTAACTTTCTTTAATTTTTTTGAAAATCATGTCGAATTTGACAGGTACCTACCTATAGCCGATCGATAAAAAAATCGTCAAGGTCATTTTGCATTATTTTCAAAGCAAAAACTGTTCATGAAATCTAAATTTGCGTAAACTAAACAATAAAAAAATTTCGCATATGATGCGAACTTTTAAACGGTGACGCGGTATAATATGTACATACCTACCTACATACATTTTCTACTAGAATCAGAATCTAACAAACCTTTCTTCTAATATTCTAAACACAAATTACATATATTATTATGGTTCTAGACCAAAAATAAAAATTGGTTCAGATATCTGAAACGTTCTGCAAAATACACGGTCTATTAAAATTATATAGTTGTGCTGCACAGCCACCACACAACATGTGCCCGCACATTAGATAATATCTCTTTATTTGTGACACGCAGATGGGGCACTCCATAAAGGATGCATGCCCTCGTGGATCAAAATCTAAAAGAAATAAAAATTGTTACAATAATAATGAAATAGTTTGATAAGGCGCACAATTACCTTTATCTGGTTCAGGCTCCCATTGGTGCACTTGTTAAAATTCCACTTCGGGCATTTCAAGTGCTTCGCCTGGGATACTCTCGCTGTCGCTGCTGTCGCTCTCGATTATGTAACGAACAGCAGGAGCGAGTGGCTCGAGATTTTGGCCTGCCTCAGGATTTGGGTTATGGCCTCCGTCATGAGCTGGTTCTGCTGGTACGAAGGCCGGTTCAATAGGAATGGGATCAGCAGGTGCATGATCTGGTTCAAGATCGTGAGGTGGTAGATCGGGGGTCGGGTTTATATCGGGAACAATGTCTAAGTTTGGAGCGAAGGGCAGCTCAGCGATTTCGTTACCGTCATCTTCATCGAGGGTGGCACCGTCCCACCTATCAAAGTTGCCATGCAGATTGTCTGTGAAATGTACAGCTTGATTTAAAAATTCTGGCACACTATAGAGTTCCACGTTCCAGATTTTGCCAAGCAGTCTGTAATCTTTCGTCGAACAGGCGAGTAGCGGGACGGGCCAGCCGACGAACTCTCAAATCACGTTCCAGTTGCCCTACCTCTACCTCCGCAATATTTTGAACTTTAATGAGCTCATCTAAAATATAAGAACAATTATAAATTCATTTTAAAACAAATAAATAACACATCATTTCAAAACGGATCTATAAAGAGTTAATACAGTTGTTTTGTTAAAATGTTTCGATCCGGAATTTCGAATTAGAGATTTCATCAGATCTTTACGTTTCGAGGTCCCCTGAATCAACACCACCTAAATAATAAAGCCTACCAGCTCTTACGTGACGTCATCAGCATATCAGCAAGAGGGCCAAGAGGCGAACATAGAGGCGCATAAGCGTTATGACCGCCTATGTATATCGAAAGCTGTGGGCTTACATTTCCAGTGGGATACAATAAACCTCATCGGTCAAAATCTTGAATTAAATCGTTTTCCTGTCCGCTTGTTAATTCTTTATCAACTACCAAAAACTCTTACCAAAAAGTTCACTGAAACTGCTTTAAAGTGGAGTAACAACAGTAACCACTGATGTATATTAGTACTGAAACTGACAGATCTTCTGATATTTATTTGTGTTAGGCTGGTCGCTGACATGCAATTTTTAGTTTTTCAATAGTTGCGCAACAGTTGGATCCGTGAACTGATCAAACGCTCTCACATACGCAACTAAATCATCGATCACATTAAGGCTGGCCGCTGACATGCAATTTTCAATTGCGCAACAGTTTGGTTGCGAGAGTGACTACCAAGGGTTTATATGGCAATGCGCTCACATGCAACTGATATGCAACTGTTCAGTTGCTCAACTAAAAAGTTTGTGTCCTGACACAATCTATTTGATTGCGCAATTCCGTGCAATTGTTTTGTATCGTACAGATTCAAATACGTTAAAGCTGACTTGCAACCAAACAGTTGCATTGATTGTTCTTCTTCTGGCCTTTCAATGCTTATGATTCTTATGAATTATAGCCTCTTCTTATATATGAAGACTTCAAACCATTTTTAAGGTGGATTAATCCTTTCTGCTCTCTATTTTCTACAATTGTTTATGTAATTTGGTTTTTTGTATCACATTTTTCCATATCTTCCTATTTTGCACTGCCACCCTCCATTCCTTCATCCCTATAACTTCCAGGTCCTGTGTTACTTCATCTCGCCACCTTTTTCTTGCTCTACCCCTTTCTCTCTTTTTGTATGGCATCCATTCAGTAATCTTCAACATTTCTTGTGGTTTCCTCCTCATTACATATCCAAACCGTCTTATTCTGTGCGATTTGATGAATCGTACTATATCTTCCTCGTTAATTTCTTTCTCTATTTCAAAGTTCATTCTGCTTCTAATTTCTTCTTCAGTTCTTATTGGACCCAGTATTACTCTTGGAATTTTCCTTTCAAATCTCCTTAATTTCTCTTGTTCTTTCTTTGTTAATGTTCCTGTCTTTAGTGCATATGTCACAGTAAGCCTCATCAATGTTTTATGTATTTCATTTTTTGTTAGTTTTTTTAATTTTTTAACATTGTAATCGTTGTTCCAAGATAATTAAATTTCTCTATTGCTTGAAAAGTATAGCCTCCCACTAATAAAACATCTTCCTTATTGACTGAATCTCTTTCACACTTCATGTAGGTACATAGTTTTCTTTTCATTTATTTTTAATCCATATTTCCTAGCTTCAATGTCTATGTTTGCAAGTTTTTTTGCAGTTTTTTTTTTATTTAGCTATTCCTGCCAAATCATCGGCATATGCTACTACTTGGGCTTCTTGCTGTATTATTGTAGTGTTTGGTTTAGCCCCTAATTATTCCCTCCAATACCAGGTTAAAGATAGTTGCAGATAGTGCGTCTACCTGTTTTACACCTTTATTAATTTTAAACTTCATGATGAAACTAAACAGTTTAGTTGCATGTGTGCTTACATTAGTGTGATCGACGATTTAGTTGCGTATGTGAGCGCGCTTGATCAGTTCGGGGATCAAACTGTTGCACAACTATTGCAAAACTAAAAATTGCATGTCAGCGACCAGCCTAATGCAAGCACACATGCAACTAAACTATTTAGTTTCATCATGAAGATTAAAATTAATAAAGGTGTTAAGGTGTATTCAGACTCAGAAATTTTGTCCGGAAAGTTGACGGAGAAATTTAAACGAACCAATCGGGAGGTGTGTAGAATAGAAACTAAACAGTACGATAATACAGCAAGAAGCCCAAGTAGTAGCATATGCCGATGATTTGGTAGTAATAGCTAAATCAAAAAAAGAACTGCAAAAAAGTTGCAAACATAGTCAATGAAGCTAAAAAATATGGATTGAAAATAAATGAAAAGAAAACTATGTGCAATGTGCATGAAGTATGAAAGAGATTCAGTGAATAAGGAAGATGTTTTACTAGTGGGAGACTATACTTTTCAAGCAATAGAGAAACTTAATTATCGTGGGTCAACGGTCACAATGTTAAAAAATAAAAAACTAACAAAAGCAACAAAAATTAAAATATATAAAACGTTGATAAGGCCTACTGTAACATATGCACTAAAGACAGGAACATTAACAAAGAAAGAACAAGAGGAATTAATGAGATTTGAAAGGAAAATTCCAATTCGCGCATAAAATTATTGCCGCCACTGGCCAATCACTGCCAATCAGTTGATTCTTTTCTTTCGCGCTTATAAAACCAATGCTGCCAATCGTAAATTACTCGTATATTAAAATATTTTAAATTTTACCGCTCTTCATTTCAGTTTTATGCCACTTTTTTGTTTTTTTCCCATGGGTCGTGTCCTCAATCAAATCTAATTATTATATTTTATAATGTGCAATAAAGGGGATCTGAACCAAAAAATCGTTTTGATTATGATTTATTATTGGATAATAAATCATAAGCAAAACGAATAAATGGCGGTACGGAACAGTGACGGTACGGAGAAATGACGGTACGGAAAAATGACGGTACGGAGCCGTGACTGTAAAGGTGCATTCAGACTCAGAAATTTTGTCCGGAAAGTTGACGGAGAAATTTAAACGAACCAATCAGGAGGCGTGTAGAATTTACCGCTTCTTACGATTCAAATTCTACACACCTCCTGATTGGTTCGTTTAAATTTCTCCGTCAACTTTCCGGACAAAATTTCTGAGTCTGAATGCACCTTAAGGAAAAATAAAAATAAGGAGAATTGAAAGTAATTGACAAATGTATTTAAAGTCACGTGATTAGAAATACGGAATTTTGCAAATACGGAAAAATAAAGGTCCGCAGAAATGACGCTACGGAGAAATAACTGTAAGGAGCCATGTAAATACGAAGAAATGAAGGAACCCTGTCACGGCGTAATTTTACGGAGAAATGACGGTACGGAGCAATGAAAATACGGAATTTTGACGCGTTGCCTGACATTTTACACCAAGTACCCAACACGCACCTTCTAGTTCGGTTATGTTGTCGGTGAAAAAATGCGAAAATTTTATTACTGCGAAAATTGTTATATTTATTTTATGTAGGAGCGTACGCAATTACAACACTCCCGTTGTAGCAACGAATAACAACTCTCTTTTATTTAATTACTATACATAGTGATAATTAATAATTATATACAACATCCCCTTTCTTTAATAAGTTGTCAATATTATTAAATTTACTTGATACTTTAAAATTTAAAATATTATATTTACTTAATACTTTACATTTTAAAGATCTAGTCGATTTGGCGGTTTTATTATACGTTTGCTTCTGGTAACTACAGGATTTTTACAATTTTGTATTTCCCTATTCTCATTTGTATTATTTCCTATTCCTACTGGTGGTACACTACTATCTGGAACATGAAAGTCATAATCGGATAATTCTAAAGTAGGTAGATATTGGTCGTGTTTTTTTCTTTAATAGGGTTTTTGTTTGCTTTAATTAAATGTGATCTGTTTTTTGTTAATATGTTGTTCGAATCAAATAGTTTAACTTTATAAGATCTTGGTTGGCAATTTCTTTTCTCCACCACTACACCATTTAACCACTTTGGTCCTTTATAATTCTTGACTTTAACTTTATCCCCTTACTTTAGTTCAGGTAATACTCTACTCCCTTGTCATAATACTTTTTCATCTGTTCTTGTTTTTTCTTCAATTCGATCTCTATCAGATGGGTCGGTTGCACTTTAGGCTTCAGTAGTTTATTTTTTACTGGTATTATTGAGTTTAAACGTCTACTATATAGCAATTGTGCTGGACTTGGTATTTTATTTGAGATTGGAGTATTCATGAATTGCAATAAACACATATAAATATCACTGCCAGCATCCATTTCTGCTCTCTTAATAATTTGTTTCGTGGTTTGGATCACCCTTTCTACTTGCCCATTGCTTTTAGGGTATCTCGGACTTGATGTTACATGGTTAAATGACGATTCTTTAGCAAATTGTCTAAAATTCTTCGAATTAAATGGTGGTCCGTTATCGGATATTACTATATTGGGAATTCTATGTCTGGCAAAAATTTGTTTTAAATATTTTATACCTTATAACACTAGTGCCCTTAAGTGTCTCTAACTCTGTTAGTTCAATGAATTTAGGGTAATAATCGATGGCTATGATGTATTTTTTTCTATCTGATTCGAATAAGTCAACTCCTAATTTTTTCCATGGTCCTTCTTGTATTTCATGAGGTATTAGTGGTTCTTTTTTGTTATTCCTTGAATATGTTAGACATATGCCACATGAACTTATCATATTATCTATTTCGTTGTCCATTCCAGGCCAAAACAAAATATCTTTAGACAACAATTTTGTTTTATCTCTACCCAAATGTGTGAGATGTAATGTCTTAAGCATTTCTCGTCGCAGACTGTTTGGTACTAACGGCCAATATGTTTTTAATTCGTCTTTTAGTTTAGATTTGTTTTCTGGAAACCCATCTTTAATTATTTCAATTAATTTATTAAGATGAGGATCCTTTTTCGTTTCACTCTTAAATAGTTTAAATTTTCCGTTTGAAATCGGTAAATTTTCTATTACTGCACAAAGTTGGTAATCTATGTCCTTACACTTTTCTTTGAACTTTTCATCCACATTGTTTTCAAAAGCTCTTGACAACGTATCAGCTAATATTAAATCTTTACCCTTTCTATATACTAGCTTAAATATGTATGGCTGTAACATAATTAACATTTTCTGTAATCTTGCTGGTGCCATTGTTAAAGGTTTATTATAAATATTAACTAATGGCTTGTGATCAGTTTCAACTGTAATATCTTGCCGTGTAAATATATATTGGTGAAATTTGGAACATGCGTGAACTATCGCCAGCATCTCCTTCTCGATTTGGGCGCATCCTTTTTGCGTTTTTGTAAATGCTTTTGAAGCATATTCTATAGGAGAACCGTTTTGCATTATAATTGATCCACAACCGTCTTTTGAAGCATCGCAAGTTATTACAATAATTGGATCTTTATTTGAATAATACTTTAAGACAGGTGCTTTACTTAATAAATTTCTTATCTGATTAAATGATTTTTCTTGCGGTTCTTCCCATGCAAAACAATATTCCTTTTGTATGAGCATTCGTAACAGGTCTGTTATTTGGGAATAATTTGGAATAAATCTACTTAGGTAATTTGCAAAACCAAGAAATCGTTCAACGTCTTTTTTATTTGCTGTTTTTTTCATATTCTTTATTGCTGATAGCTTAGCTTCATCTAGTCTTAAACTCTCTTTTGTAATTACGTGTCCCATATATTTAACTTCATTTTGTAGAAATTTACATTTTTTAATATTAAAACGAATATTATTTTGCATTGCGATTTTTAGTACTTGCTCCAAGTTATCATTGTGTTCTTTTAATGTCTTTCCCCAGATGAGAATATCATCTATATAGATTTCTATACCCTCTAAATTATCATATATTTGCCTAAGTTTTTTCTGGAACACTTCCGAAGCTGATTATATACCATTTAAGGCATTCTTAGGAACCTATATCTCCCAAACGGAGTATTAAATGTACATAGTTTACTGCTTGTTTCATCTAATTTCACTTGCCAAAATCCATTAGAACAATCAACTACCTACTGACCTACTGAGAAATATTTGGCACCCCTTAATTTACTGACTATATCGTTCAGTGAAGGAATATAATAATGTTCTCACTTTATTACCTGGTTCAAATGCTTTGGATCAATGCACAAACGCAGATCCTTATCTGGTTTCATCACTATTACGAGCGAATTTACCCATTCAGTCGGCTGAGACTCCTTTATTATTATATTTTCTTTGACTAGTGCTTCTAATTTGGTTTTTAGTTTCTGCATAAGTGGATATGGTGGTACTCTGCGAGGAGGGTGAATCTTTGGTACTGCATTCTCGGCCAATTCAATGTGATATTCGCCTTCCATGTTAACTATTCCCTTAAACACATCTTTACATTTATGTTTAATTTCCTCAATTGTCAATAAATTATTCCTATCTTTACAGTATATTCTAGCAACCTTATTTTCTATAGTATTTCGACTAATTAACTCGAAATCAATGCATGTAATTCAGAAAAGATAAGCCTCAACCCTTGTCATCAAGCGTCGTCTATAAGTCTATAGCATCCCTTGTTCTTGTGGTTTAGTGTTAATTGGAGAAATTGGTCGCTCAGTGCATACACGTATCTGTGAACACAAACGTTGCTTGACACTGGTTTTAGAATTTTTCAAAACTAGCTTTACCTTTAACCATTAACAAAACTTTTAAAAATATGTAAAATTTGAGCGGAATAATCATTTGCAAATTTGAAAGACAAACTAGCACTTCGAGTCCGTTACTCCAATATCCGATTTTAGTAAGCAATTTTTATTAACCAAAGATGCTGGGATTACAACAATCGACGCTATACTTTCACAAAGTAAAATCGGAGAAGATAAACTTAGAACTTTAAATAAAGCGGAACAAAGATATTTGATTATCGAAAAAGAACTTTCTAGATATTGTAAGACCACTGACAGAAACTGAAAATCATAATAAGTAGGTAGGTATATTGTAGCTTTGATGGACGATTTAGCTAGTTTCGTAGAAGCAATACCTATTCCTAATCAGAAAACGGAAACGGTAGTAAAGACGTTCGTTAAAAACATGACATACCTTCTTCAGATTTTTAACAGAAAGTAATTTTTTTGGGAAATATTTCGAAGTGGTTGTAAACTTCTAAAAATCACACATCTGCTTTTAGGCTCGATCAAACGATAGTCTGGACAGATCACACAGAACCTTAGCCGAATTAGGATCAATGGATACCTTTAACAAACTCTCGATTAGAAACTACTCGTATTCTTAAACTGAATGGATTTTTACAAATAGTGTTTTATTTTTTATCCAAAGGAGGAGCGCAATGATTAGCTAATATGTTACACACCGTTAAAAATTGGCCATTTCAAGGTCGGCCTAGAATTACAACCTACGAAAGGAAAACATATTTTATAATTTAAATATAGGTACATGTATATACAGGGTGCCCTGAAACTTCCACTAAAGCTTCAGGTAGGTAACCTTTTTCTATCATGAAAGATGAACACAAAACTGCACAAAAATTGTCACGCGCAGCTTAGGTTTCTTGTACGGTGTGGTTAAAGTTGTTATCTGCAACAACAAATTATAAGGAACTACAAAGAAAACGCATATTTTATCAATAGAAAATACATTTAAAATAAAAAGTATTGACTATAATTTGTTTTAACTATTCGTATTTCGTTTGTGAAATGGTTAATGGTGTTAAAAGATAAGAAAATTTGTTAAAAGTAAACATGACAACAATGCATATTTTGGTGACCTGATATGAACAAAAAATAAAAATGAAAATAAAAATTTAAAATTTTTATGTCAAATTTTGACTGTCAGTTGTGACATCATAAGATTTATTCCTGAGTGTAATTTCTTTTGCGTTTGATTTGCTTCAACCATAATTTGTCTTTGTACCATGGAGTACGTTGCATATGAATATGCAGACATGATATGGGTTTTAGGAAACTGTCAAGGAAATTTTAATGAAGCTACAAGGGTGTACGCCATGCGTTTTCCCAACAGAAGGCATCCGTCTCATACTGTAATAAGAGCCGCAGATCGAAGACTAAGAGAAACTGGAACCATTATTCCAGCTCATGATATGAACGGAGGTCGACCAAGAATAAGGGAACCATACTAAGAGGAAAACGTTTTACAAATAGTAGCTGAAAATCCAGAAACTAGTAGGTATACGAGGTATTTCTAGAACTTTGGGTGTTTCTAAAACTCGTGTACCTACATAGGATTTTAAAAGATGATGAACTGTATCCTTACCTCAAAACAAGAGTTCAGAATTTATTGCAGGAAGACCATCCACATCGATTTACTGTTTGCGAGTGGTTGTTACAAGCCGATAGAAGAAATCCTTTGTTTATAAGCAATGAATTATGTACGGGCGACGCTACATTTACAAGAAACGGTATCTTTAACTGTCACAACGAACACGTTTGGGCCCACGAAAGAAACTACCAGGTACGTTTTTTATTAAATGTATGGGCAGGAATACTCGGAGACAGGCTGATTGGGCCTTTTATACTTCCTGAAAGGCTAAATGCAGAAAATTATTTAGGATTTTTAAATCCCGGTCCTACTGGAGGATATTCCTATTGCACTCCGGCGCGATATGTGGATGCAGCTCGATGGTGCACCATCACATTACGCAGATGTGGTTCGGCAATGGTTTAACCACCATTACCCTGACAAATGGATCGTTCTTGGAGGTCCAAGGGATTGGCCAGCGAGAAGTCCAGATTTAACACCTTTGGACTTTTTCCTGTGGGGGCAATTGAAGAATTTGGTGTGTGTTACTCCTGTCGAAACTCGAGAACACCTTATCGCTCGAATTCATGAAGCAGCCACAACCATTAATCCCATAATGTTGCAGCGTGTTCAAAATGCAATTGATGTGCGTGCACGCAAGTGCTCCGAAGCTAATGGGGGGCACTTTGAAAACGTTTTACAATACTGTAATGTTTTTTTTGAGCCAAAGAATTGATTGAGAATTATTTTTGCTTATTACTTAATATGCGAAGTAAGTTAAGGGGTGCCTTCATACAGACCGGCACCTAGCCCAAAGGCTAAGATCTTGTCCATAGAGGCACACCGTATGTCATCGGGCTCTAGAAGACTGGCACCAAATAAGCGATGCCTCAGAAGAAGAAGTCTGGGGCATCGCAAAAGGAGATGAAGGGAGGTTTTATCTACTTCGCTGCAGAATTTGCAACTTGCCTCAGAGAGGCCCATCAGAAGCAGATGTTTTTTAAAGAGGCCATGGGCCGTAAGGAGGCCCGTGACTATCCTGAGGTGCTTCCTACTGAACCTACGAAGTTGTTCGAACCTAGCCTTTGAAGGTCTGTGGATGAGTTGCTTCGCTTATCTCAGCCCAGGGCTCAAGGCCCAACATGAGATGAAGTCCAGTCTCTAATTGTTTTCTGAATGCTTGATTTAGGTATGCTGATGGCCGATTCAGGGCCTAAAAAGGGTTTCAAGGAGCCCTCCTTTGCCAAGCGGTCGGCCTCCTCGTTGCCTGGAATGTTACTGTAACCGGGCACCCAAATTAGCCGAACCTTTCCAGCCTTTCCAGGTCCTCTCGACATTCCGTGACCAGTTCTGATTCGGTTTTTACCGAGCTTTAAGTCTTTGAGTGCTGCTTGACTGTCGGAACATATATTATAGATATGCCTGGCGAGGTTTTCCTGAGCGCAAACTAAAATTGCAAAGACCTCAGTATGGAAAACGGTAGGAAACTTGACTAGTGCGAGAGACAATTTTAAGTTGGTCGCCATAAATATCAGCAGCGCATCCTACGTCTGTTTTCGATCCGGCTGTAAATCACAGTAGATCAGACCTGACGCGGTCCCTGAGCAGTAATGAGCATCCATCCCTTGCAGGCATACTTATCTTGTAATTTCTGGTGAAAGAGTAGTAAGGAAACACTATATCGCTGCGAGAACTAAGCAGCGGGCCAGACTCTATCAAACGAGACAGAATCTGAACATGTTGTCACGCGGTTTTGCAATACCGTGTTATTTGGGAAGTTTTGAGTCATTTTAAATTTTTGGTAAATTCTTAAGTACGGCCCTGATATTTTAATTCTGATCCCGTGTTAATTGTATTATTCTTAGCTGCAGTTTAATTCCACTATAGTCTGTAGGACATCCAAGGTTACGCCAGCTCAGCGCGTTTTGCTTCGAATTCTACGAAATCCTAAAGTCATTTCAATATCTTTCGTCTTGGTAAAAGTTTCCTTTGTTAGAAACCTCAAGGTGACCTAAATTCACGTGAATTTTGTCAAGACATGACGTGATCTTGTTTCGGATATTGCAGCTTCTCGTGATACGTTTCGGGGAATCCCCCTGGGACGCAAGGCTGTGTCAGGTGACTTGGTTTAGCGTCGGCCGTATGTTTCCACTCCCCTCTTTAGTGCATGACAACATCTCAACCATTTCGGACGTCTTTTAAGACGTAGTGCAAGATTACCGTTTCTAGCTTGGCTCCTTAAACCACCGGAAAGGCTTCTATTATCGGTGAACCTCGTAGAGGGTCACATTTACGACTTCGTCGGATTCACTGAACGAATGACATATCCTTCGGAGCGATATGGTTTTGTGTGAGAAGTTTTAGTGATAGTTGGAGTACAGTTCCTCACACAATTTCCTCGTACGAGGGATTATGAAAACCCAAAGCCTAAGGATTATTTTTGGTTGTTTTGCACCCGTCCTGGTAGGAAGAACATCATGGCTCTTTTCAGTCTCACGTCCATCACGTTACTCCCTGACCAACTTCTTGCCAGGTAATTTTACCTTCTTTATGCTGCTCTTGCTATGTCGTCTATGTTTCAACCTAAGCCTCAGCCGCTTGTCGGCAGGCCTTTTTAACGTGCTTCAATAGATTTAGAGTTTAATAAGTACCGCCTTTTGTTTGTCTTCGTGTTTTGTTTGCAACTTGTAAAATAATAGCCGATTTCTAGTTGCCCAGTGGTATTGTTTGAAGGCTTTGTGAAACGCCTTGGGCGGATTGAACATTCACATAGTAAAGTTTGAGGGCCGCTGTCAAGCAGAATGGACTAGTTTGTCTCAGTTAATTTGTGTCCAAGTAAAGACTTTTGCGTTCAGACTATAGTTCAACTATTAAACCAATTCAAGTGAATATTTTGTATTGTGCTGCATGTGTAAATTTAAACGGTGCTTATCGAATTGTTAGTTTAAGTTTTGTTGATCCTATGTTTTGTTTGGGATTGAGAGGCTAAGCTTGTGAATGATTTGCAGTTCCTAACGTAAATATAGTGCCCTCAATTCTATCGTCCCATAAACTAAGTGTAATCTTTATTATTTGTTTTTAACGTAACATATTATTTTTGATTGTCTTTTGTGTAATTTCTTTGTATTCATTTTTGTCTTTTGATTCATTAAATATTTCATTGTCAATTTAGTTTGGCCTCGTTATTGTGTTCAGTGCTCCCCGTTGTTATTTTGTGTATTAGTGTTTTGGTAAAGATTTAC
Source organism: Melanotus villosus (assembly GCA_963082815.1). NCBI lineage: Eukaryota > Metazoa > Arthropoda > Insecta > Coleoptera > Elateridae > Melanotus > Melanotus villosus. The sequence continues at coordinate 21,770,341 of OY720427.1, forward strand.
CTATAAGTGTTAGCCTGCCTACAAGTTTCAGTAAAGTTATTTTCAGTCAAGCAAGGTAAGTCACATCTTGCAGCAGGAAGCAGTCTAAACCCCAACCCCCTTCGAGCCCTTGGGAATCTTCTGTGAGGGGTTCCTTTTCGATCTTTGGGTGACTTTAATATCACAGTGGCGGTCAACACTTTATGACCAACCCTTAATTGAAGGGTTTTACCGTTTCGAACCGCCCTTCTCCACTGTTTTAGCTAGCCACACGCCTAAGGGACTTTATCACCCCCCTACAATGTCGAAGTGTCAGTTTGGCACGTGACAATGTCCCTTCAGCCTCCCATCGCCCTTCCAAATGCTGCCAGTGTGAAGGGGCGTTAGGTTCAGAACGGCGTTTTCTTCATTACATACGGTTTTGTAATATTCCGAAAATTTTTAATAAATTAATATTTCCAATGTATACAACAAGGTCTTTTCACTTATAATCTCGCAAGAGCATTAATTCTGTTCGGAAATTTTTAGGTGTGCATTTCAACAACGTAATAATACGTACTAAAAATTTCCCGGACATGAATTAATGCTCGAGTGTAGATTTGGTAAGAAAATCGTACCGGCATCGCAATAATAATTCAGTATATATTTAAATTTTAGGAACGTAACCATAGCAACTTGTACGCCAGCTGTCACATTTGACTTAAAAATTTCCAGTTTTTAATTTCGCCTAGGTTGGTCTACCAATCAACAAAAAAATTCCGAGAAATATGGGCGTGGCCGTGGTAACCATGCCCGATATTAACGTTTCTATTGGTCGTTAATCAGTGTCGTACGATTTTCAGATAAAAATACTAATATGTAACCAGTTCCTAATTGTACCTTTTCTTTCTTTCTCTTTTACCCTCTTATACCTTTACGTTGTCGAGGGGACCGGACACAACGAGCCGCAGAGCGATCACCCATCCAATTTCTGGTCGAGCAGACCCTTTCTTAACTCTCAATATTTCAGTATTACGTGCACTCCCACTCTACCGTATTGCCGGTTCTTAATTGTACTCAAACAATTAATTGAAAATGTTTAACAAGGAAAGATAGTTTTAAGATCATTTCTGGGTGATTATTATATAAATCAGGTATTTTGTTTTCTTTACATTATGTAATAAATATGAAAAATATTATTAAACAATAGCAATTTGCATAATTTAGTAACCCTTACCATTTTTATGGCCTGAATATTTAATTTAAACTAAACCTTGGAAAATTTTTAAGCAATAATTTACAAATTTAGGTTCACGGTGTTACATTAACAGTAAATTATGCTCTGTGTGCTTTAGCTTTTAACATTAGAAGGCAGAGAATATCACAAATTAACAGAAGCCACCAATAAAGCCCTTCTTCTGAAATGCTTTTACTAGTCTTAGAAAGAGGTGATAAAGGCAAGCTCGCAAGCTTATATCAAAAGTTATCTAAGATTTGAAAAAAAAAATTGGCATTCAATTTAAAACTAATATAATTTTAATACCTTTAAAATTGCATTTTAGGGTCTTTTATAATTCAAAATGTTACATTTTTAGAGCATAAACTACATCCACCAAATCAAATTTATACTTAAAACCGTTAAAAATTTACTAACAAAAACAAACTTAACAAAGATTTTTAAGTCTGCCAAATATCTTCTTCCTAACTGAAGCTGTTTTTGAAGTAAAGGTAAAGGTGACGACACTTACACTCAACAAGGGTGTATGGCCGGCAACATGGAGAGCCAAGGCCTCCTAAGTCACTTTTTTGAAGTATTCACAAACAATTTGTACTCGTAATTATTCGGAAGACGTGAATATTTTGTTACGATTACAATTTTTGTATTTATTATTAAGCAATGAATATAACAAAATCTACCCTTGAATTCGTTGATGTTATAAAGTAACTGTCCATATTTAATTTTGAAATTTAATGTAACTTTTAAACTGATAAATTTTCATTCCAAAAAGTAGAAAATTCATTCAAAATACAGACGTATGACTTTAACCTTTTGAAACCAATACCTAGTCGTTAACATTTTTTGCCTAAATATTTATAATATTTAATTAAATATTAGAATGTTCGTGAATACCTTTTAAAATTAGACAAAATGAATTGTTATCAGAAACGAAATAATTTACGATTTTTATAAAAAATATAGCTTTCAGCTTTTTTTATCAATAGTTTGTAGTCAAATATTAAAAGAATGTTGAGTTAATGTTGGAGGTGAAATTCACCTTAGGTACACGCAGATACAGTGTAGAATATTTAAATGCTTTTACTTCAGATAAGACCTTTACACCGAAACGTAACAGAGGTTACAGATTAGGCAAGAAGACACAAAAAATGAAGAGGATTTTTCAGACCTCTAATAAATTGACTTTGGCTTTGTTACCTTGGCATTATAAGTGCCAACTGAAAAATATCTCGAACAGAAAAGTGCATTTTTTAACTGTATGTTAGTCATTGCCTTAAGGGACCCCTTTCAAGTTCTACAGCTCTTTCACTTTTAGTAGTATTTTGGGGCTTTCGGGGATGATATTGAAAAAACATATTTAGTTGGACCTTTTCCCGGCAAGTAGTTAAGTTCAGTTTCATTTAGGTCTACAGTTTTACTATTTATAACGAAATTATTAATATAGTTTTGGGATGATTTACTCAACTACTGTTTACATTTAGTCAGTGCTGTTACAGTTTTTTCAATATCCAGATAAAAGTATAGATTTACATCTGGGTTTAGATAAAAATACTTCTTAGTATATATTTTACAGGAATAATAATTTATTATACGAGCCCCGTCCAGCTTCAGTTGGCCCACCCGATAAAATTTCAGTTATTGGCGTGTATTGAAGATTATTTAAACTAATAGAATTTTGAAAATATATTGCACAAACATAACGGAACTAATTAGTACAACAATTGGAACTAATTAGGACTAAAAAAAAAAAAAACGAAATTTGTAATTTTCAGCTCTATGATATAGGTCATTGTACCACTGAGTAACATCACCTTTATTTTTAATAACTGCTTCAATTCTTCTCGGCAAAGTATTTACTAGATTCTGACACTCCTCTCGAGTGAAATTATCCCAAATGTCCTGAAGCCTTTGCTTAAGTTCTTGCACAGCCTTGGAAGGATTAGCTCGCAACCGCTTTTGCATCACATGCCACAAAGTCTCGATGGGCGAAAGGTCCGGACTACTAGAAACCCATTTTAGGAGCGGCATTTCATTGTCTGAAGGCCACTTCATGGATTTTTTGGAAGTATGACATGCAGCATCGTCTTGCTGTAAGGTGAAGTCATTTCCAGAAATCCTGCTCTCTTCCAAAGTAGGCAACAAAGACTGCTCTAGGATGTCTAAATATTTGTCTGAGTTAACAATGCCGTTGATTAAGTGTAATTTTCCAACTCCTCTAGCCGACATTGATCCCCAGACCATTACCGAAGATGGAAATTTAACTTTGCGCTTAAGACAATCACGATGATAAGTTTCATGTTTCTGGCGGATAACTCTGCTCCGGCGATCACCGACACAAACTTCAAATCGCGACTCGTCACTCCAATGTACACTATTCCACCTCTCCATATCCCAATTTCGATGGTCTTTAGCCCATTTCAACCTGTCTTGCTTCTGCTTTAAGGTCAACAACGGTTTTTCTTTAGCCTTCACGAAGGGAAAAAATAATTATCTTTTGTCCCTTAGGATTGAACTCACGAAACTTACCTTGTAAGTACCAAATCCTAGTTTTTTTGCTTCTGAATGACATGTAGACTTGCAAACACGTCCTCCAACAGCCTCAGTCCAGAGTACACTCAACTCTCCGTAGTTAGTACGCCTATCGGACTTAATAATTCTGGCCAAAGCTCGTCTATCAGCGTCTGTTAATTTGGACTTTTTCACATATCGGGGCTTTTGGGCAGCTGAACCGGTTGATTTGTACAATTTTATAATATTTCGAACACTGTATCTGGATAAGCCGAGCAATATTCCAATTTCACCGTTTGATTTTCCAGATTTGTGTAAATTAATGATAATTGATCGAATTTTTTCATCAATTAGCTTTCCTCTGCCCATTATTGATAACAACTGTATTATCAATTAACTGTTTTACAATCGAAACATCTGTTACTGCCATTTCCGTCAAAACAAGCGTTGTTTCCATAGCCACCTTAATCCTCGTCGTTAGCAATACTTAGGTAATGGAATGCAAGCAAACTACTTTTTTTTGAATATTTTCGATTTTTTACAACCCATTGAACCCAGATCTCTCCTATATTCCTCTAATAGCATATTTTCTCTAAAATATTACATTGTAGCGGCTGGTTTTGCTCCTTGAGCGATAAATGCCAACAACACTACAAATTTTGTGTGTGGGCCAACTGAAGCTGGACGGGGCTCGTATAGCTATTCTAAGCTTAAATATTTGTTGTTCATATCTATTTGGGCAACTCTTATTTTGTTTTTATTTTGAAGGCTTCATCTATTAACCTGCATTTCTCGAACAGTCGTTTTTGCGATGCTTTAACCTTTTATTACATTTCCAAAAATAACGAAAATTAATATTCTCTCTTCTTTCTTAGACTTCCCCCATCTTACTATAATATAACACTTAATAAATGATCAAGGTTTTTAATTACAAAAGCTTTCGGTTACTATTCTGCAATCGTCAAGAAAGAAGAGATAATAACATTCACCCATATACAAAGACTTATAGAAAATATTTGAAAAACAATAAGTTAAAAAAATTAGTGTCAGTAAAAGTCTAAAAATTCTAAAAAAACTGGAAAGCAGTAAAGACATACAAAAAAATACTAGAAAAGAGATTACAAACAACAATAGAGCAAACGCCGAAAGACTTACAAAGCGGTTTTAGGAAAAGCAGAAGTATATAAGCCCACGTTATTACACTAAAACAGATCGTAGAAAAAGTAGGAGCAAGCAAATCCAAAGCATTCTTCACAATAATAGATCCTATTGCTCTCGTTCGCTTTATGACGTATATACTATATATTTATATATACAGTGTGGTACAAAAGTATGGAACAAATTCAATATCTACTGAAATAATTGTTTTTTGGAAAAACGCTCGGACAGGTATAGCGATTTAAATTACGGTGCATATTTTAAGAGGAATCGAATTTTTTTTGCGACAGTCATTTTTCTACGGTGACGTTATCGCCCTTTTTTTTAAATAGGAACTTGCATATTTGACAATTGCAGTAGATAGTCCTTTTTTTTCTCTTTCTAACCGTGCAAAAGTTTTATACCCTCACATAAGATTTTTTTTGAGATATGGTCCTTCGAAAATGCCAAAATCGACTTTTTCGTAGAAGGTTGAAATTCGGATTAGGGGGTAATGAGACCCTCCTAATGACGTTTCCGTGGTCGGTTGTCCCTTAGCTTGCGTAATTTCGAAGATACGGCCGTTCCCACCTATCAAAAGTGGTGGGGGAAATTTTTTAAAACCCGTTTTTTCGTGTCCGGCGGGGTCGCTTTGGGGTACTAGACCCAGCTCACTTTCCGCATGGGTGGGATAACAATAGACACGTATACGAAAAATCGACCCTGCCATTCGGGCATTTCGAATCCAAAGTGTTTCGGATAAAAAATTGTTCTCTCCTAAATCGACCCCTCTCTTTCCGAATCCCCAAAGCGACCCCGCCGGACACGAAAAAACGGGTTTTAAAAAATTTCCCCCACCACTTTTGATAGGTGGGAACGGCCGTATCTTCGAAATTACGCAAGCTAAGGGACAACCGACCACGGAAACGTCATTAGGAGGGTCTCATTACCCCCTAATCCGAATTTCAACCTTCTACGAAAAAGTCGATTTTGGCATTTTCGAAGGACCATATCTCAAAAAAAATCTTATGTGAGGGTATAAAACTTTTGCACGGTTAGAAAGAGAAAAAAAAGGACTATCTACTGCAATTGTCAAATATGCAAGTTCCTATTTAAAAAAAAGGGCGATAACGTCACCGTAGAAAAATGACTGTCGCAAAAAAAATTCGATTCCTCTTAAAATATGCACCGTAATTTAAATCGCTATACCTGTCCGAGCGTTTTTCCAAAAAACAATTATTTCAGTAGATATTGAATTTGTTCCATACTTTTGTACCACACTGTATATACATATACAGGCTGTTTGATAAAAAACGGAGCAAGCCGTAGCACTCTTATTTATTAACTGATTGTAATAAAAAAAATGTTTGGTCGAATAACTCATAAAAATCTACATTTTGCCGTAAAAAAAATTTTTTTTCGGCCTCATTGGTTAAGCGTGGTGACGTCATGATGAATTTTTTAAATTACACTCTATATATTTTTTTAGATATTCTCATAGAGAATTTTTTTCTCTTTTCAACCGTGTAAATATTTCATATGGTTGCATAATAAAGCTTTCGAGTTAAAGACAAAATACCAATACAAGCCAGTAGGCCATTAAATTAAAAAAACTTGAAACAAAAAACAGTCGCCCTAAACGTTACTGAAGTGTCAAGTGTTTTCTTTGTGTTTTTAATCAGCGTTGTTGCATTTCCTCTGAAAAACCATTAGAAAATGGATTCTGATGAATTGACGGACATGATACAAGTTCGTAATGTTTCAGTCTTGTATTGGTTTTTTGTCTTTAACTCGAAAGTTTTATTATGCAACCATATGAAATATTTATACGGTTGAAAAGAGAAAAAAATTCTCTATGAGAATATCTAAAAAAATATATAGAGTGTAATTTAAAAAATTCATCATGACGTCACCACGCTTAACCAATGAGGCCGAAAAAAAATTTTTTTTACGGCAAAATGTAGATTTTTATGAGTTATAAGACCAAACATTTTTTTTTATTAAAATCAGTTAATAAATAAGAGTGCTACGGCTTGCTCCGTTTTTTATCAAACAGCCTGTATAATCTATCCCTCTTCTACTTTTAAGTGTAGAGGGTTTTTAAGTGTAGAGGGTTATGACGTAATGAAAACATAAAAATGAAAACGGGTAAATTGAAAGTAAAGAAACTTAGTTTAGGTTGTTACAATCTGGAGTGAGTTAAAACTTTGCTTTTGCTGATAATGTGGTGATTATGGTTGAAGTCAGAAAAGGCACTGCAAACTGCAAGAAAATCTAAATGTGTGGAATGAGACTTTGAAGAAGTGAAATATGAAGATTAACGTCAAGAAGACGGAAGTGATAATGACAACATAAGAACAAGAGAAACTGAATATTGAAACAGAGGGAAAACAAATCAAACACGTTAAAAAATTGAAATACCTGGGAATGATAATAGAAAACGATGAAAACCAAGATCTGGATATTAATGAAAAATAAAAAAAGACTATTGACACATTACAGGATGCGACATAATTTTATTAAGAAGAAAGAAATATCGAAGAAACCAAATTAGAGATATATACCAATTTTAACATGTCAGTGAAACCTGCAGAGGACACTTACAAGAAAAATAAAGTTCAAGCACTAGAAATGAAACACGCAAGAGATGACAGAAGAGAAGTACGAGAAGAACTAGAAATTGCACCTATTTTAAAATTCATACAAGAAAAACAATTAAAAGTTGTAGGGCCAGTTACAGTTTACAGCGGATATGCAAAGTGCGAAAGAATATGGGAGATAAGATTGAGAATAAAACGAAACACATGAAGACTAAAATATTAGATAGTAACTAGTTTCTTATTTCTTAAACATAAAGAATGTTATCAGAGTGCTTTTTATTTCAATGATTATTATTTCAATATAAGTTAAAGTACACACAAGTTTTGGTGTTTTTCTTTCCGAATGTTTCAGACAGACAACACAAAACTGTGTTAAATTTTATACATTCGCCATTCATCATTTCTGCGAATTTGGTGTTCAAATATATGTATGTATTACGCATTTCATCTATTCTGAGTAAAGTTAGCTTAACTAATCTTATCAGTAATAATTCGTGGTATTGGTGAGGTGAGATATAGGCGCTGCTATCACTCTAAACGATTCGTTTTGCTATCATATAAAATGTGGAAAGTTCACAACTTACTCTAAATAATCAGGAGCAAGAACGTTTATAAACATTTAAATAAAATATTACAATTCTAACTTCTATGTTCTACACGAAGTGGTAAGTCAGATATTAACAAATATAAATGACAGATTATTAGTGTAGAATGTAAATTTTATAAATGGTTGTTTTTCAGTGCTACCGAACTGCATCACTATAAGTAAAGTTAATCAATGAATTTATTTTAAAATATTTTCATAACCATTCAGAAAAAGTTTTGTGTGCCAAAATATTTGGTAATGTTACAAACTGGTAATTATGTGGATTATTATTAATGTAAAACACACTTATCGTTCCTACTCTAAGAAAGAGCTTACAGCATTTCTCATTATTTAATAAACAGTTTTTCTATGAAACAAATAGTAGTGAAGAAAGAATGTAAACAAAAAGCTAAAAATGAAGATACTCTTCATATTGTTATTCTTAATATACTTAAGAACAAATATAGTAGCGAGTAAAATCCCTCCACAGCGATGTGCATGTAGCACAAACAAAAGTAAGAGTTCGATGGAATTCTGCAGCGAATTTAGCGATGGCTTTAATATTACTACAGTCAGCCATAGCTTAGGAAGAACAGACATGCTACTGCCTGATTTAACACTTTGCAGTAGTGGAATGTATTACATCACTTTGTGGGTTTATGAAAATGTTACAAATGAAGTGGAATGTAATAAGAATGTTATTAAATATCACGAAAAGATTTCGCATACAGAGATAACAGATTATTATGTTTATGAAACGCATGAGTGTCCTCTTTGTCAAGCTACAAGTGTAAGTAATAAAAATTAAAAAACTGTTGTTATTGTATATAACCAAGATTTTTGGTTTTAGATTCCTATGGTGACATTTCAATATGTGTTTTCCGGCTGTTACAGATTGGAAATTGGTAATCATAAACTCGGAAAAAGACACAGATATCCTGTTGTTTATATTACCACTGATTATAAAAAAGAACATTTAAAAAATAACGCAATTGAGTTTATAGCAAGATTTAAAAAGTAAGTAAAAATTTAATTTAATTTTAACCATCGGCAAGTATACAGGGTGTCCCAAAAGTCAACGTCATCCCTTGGAGGGCTGATAGGCCAGCTCATGACTGACCAGAATATCAAAATATGACCTTAGTAAAAAATTGTTAGTTTTTGAGATATTGGCACTTTTATGAATTTCGTGAAAATCGACACTTTAGATCAGTTTTTCGAGTGCCACAGCTACAAAATTCCATATTTTAAGATTCTAATTTTTGTTACGTAACCCTGAATAGCCTGCTATTGATTACAGTCCAAAATAAAATTAATAGTGCCATACCTTTGGGAAAAAAAAACATTTTTGCCCGATGCATGAGTTAATTTTTTTTTATTAGCTAACTTAGACTGTTCATACTGTAAAAAAAATTACCACACTAACCTGGCAAGTTATTTTAAAAAATTGCTCATTTAGTGTAGTTTTTAAAATGGTATAACATTTTTAAGTTTTACTTTAGAAAAAAAAGATATTGCTATTTTACTGTAAAAGGAGCTCAATTCGTCAAATTAATCATTCGTTAAAGTGAACAAAATCGAATCAATATTCGAACGCATCTGGCAAATAACACATTAGTAAACAAAATATGATGCTCTTTTGTCAACTTTGATCATTTTTTAATTTAACAAAAGCTCTGTGCAACCGGCCATTTGACATGAGCTGACGCTACCTCGTTTGCTGTGCATTGTTTCGCATTCGTATTGTTCTTGTACTCATATTAACGGTTTTTGCTTTGTTTTTTGGACTTGTGTGTTGTTTAGTGATTTGGACTTATTGTATTGGATATAATAACGAACTTACCTGGCCTTCTTCTGGACTCTGTGTTTGTGTTCCGCATTTGAGGTTCAATAGTACTCATTATGCCGTACCAGTATACTTCTCAGGAATACGCTAACATACATTACATTTATGGGGAATGCAGAGGGTTACGTAACAAAAATTAGAATCTTAAAATATGAAATTTTGTAGCTGTGGCACTCGAAAAATTGATCTAAGGTGTCGATTTTCACGAAATTCATAAAAGTGCCAATATCTCAAAAACTAACAATTTTTTACTAAGGTCATATTTTGATATTCTGGTCAGTCATGAGCTGGCCTATCAGCCATCCAAGGGATGACGTTGACTTTTGGGACACCCTGTATAGCCTTATTAGTAACTGATGATCACAGCCTGAGGATAATTAGGAAATACCAGAGTTTTTTTTTTTTTTTTTATTTGAACCTAAAAGAGCAACTGATTTAAGCTGAGCTTTGTAAGGGAAAAGTTAAATACTGCATTCGACTAGTTGATCTCCTAATAAATCTGCAAATGATGTTTTACTAATATTACAACTAAACTATTTATTTTACAGTAATGTAGAACAAATTGATGTTATAATAAATTCCACCAATATTCTTAAACCACCAAGTTCAAGTATTATATTAAGGGAAGTGTACTGCAAAGGAGACTGCATTAACTTAAGTGCAACAGCCCAAGTACATTTTTTTACTGTGATTGTTTTAATGTAATTAATAATATCTTACAATTCTAGGGTTGTTATTTGGGCAGTAATCAGCATCATAGTAAAAGTGTTACAAATTTAACAGAACACAATAAAGTTCAGTGGAATTGCAGTAATGCAAAGGTAAGAATCAAACTTAATCTCTAGAAAGAGAAGTGCTTCTTACTAATATGTTAACAGGGTGCATCTTGTACATGCAAGATCCTAGGACTAAAAAACAGCACTTATGGTTTTAGGTATGAAATAAATGAATATATATGCAAAGATTTGGTTCTTCGTAAATACGTAAATGCGTCTTTCTGTGACACAACATTTTGTAAGTTTTAATTTATAATAAGGGCTCTTATAAAAATACTTATTTTCAGATTTTGAAATTACAACAGATTATAATGCTACCAGAACGACTTACAATATCGTCAATAATGATAGTAAGCTAATATACTCGTATATTATCGTAATTCCAATTGCAGTCATAATAATAATAATAATAATTATCGCCTTAACTTTGTATTATGTTTACAAACGTCCTAAGGTCCGAGAAGATTTTAAAAGTTACTATCGTCGCTATACACGCATCTCTAGTGATGAATGCCTAATACAGTGTACCCAAGAAATCGTAATTATTTATGCCAGGGATTTTGATCTGTTTATGCAAATGATGGAAAGTTTTAAACGTTTACTGAGTTGTGTTGAAGGTACAACTGTAAGTATATTTAATGATTTTTAAAATGCCAAATAACTTATTTTGCTTGCTTTAGGTTCTTGATATAAATACAAGGGATGAAAAAATCGATCAGAACTCACAAGACTGGATTTTTAATAAAATTTCAAATGAAAATGTAATAGTTATCCTATTCCTGAACAGTTGCAGCTCTGTTACTTATTCAAGTCAGCAAAGAAACATTTACAGGATTCCAACGGACAAGGATAAATTATTTCTATATTCAGTTAGACAATTAAAATATTTAGATTCTAGAAACTATAAGAATCTTTTCATAACTTACTTACCATCTATTTCCACTGATACAAATATTTTTAACGATTTAAATCCAGCTACAAGATATGTATTGCCCGTTCAAATTAAGGAATTATTAAATGATATTTTTCAGAATAAACCTAATGTAGATAATTCGCTTCTAAAAGACTTTAATAATCTTTGTCAAAAGTGTATCGACTTTGAAAGTGATAATCCAGAATATATAAGAGAAGTTTTAAATGTAAGAATTATGTAGTTTCTTTTATTTTGTAATATACGTAGTAAAAATACATAAACTGTTTTACATAAATACTTTGTAAAAAACAAGACAAAGGATGCATTTTTATGATTAATAATATTAATGCAAAAAAACAACGGATTCTGGTATGCTTAAATGATCAAAACTACCGGTATAAAAAATATAATAACGAAATATCTGTGATGTAACAAAGTAATCACAGTAATGACATAATAGCTAATTCCAAAATTTTAACCCTATTGAGATATTCACTGCATGCATATAGCTTTTGAAAATCGTTTAATGCTTCCACCAGTTTTTGCAAAACTAGGGGTGTACATTTCATCATCGAAGAACGTGGTATCGCTAAGTTCAAAACTGCTTTTTCAAGATAACTGTGAAATAATTTTTACAATTATTAATGAACCTATAATACCTAAAAGTAAATAAATCACCGTAACGGCAAACTTACCGTAATTTTAATTCGGTGTTTTCATGTATATCAACACCAAGCTTGCTTATTAAATACAATAAAGATGCCTGAGATAGACAACAATTCTCTGCTTTATCTATGTCAAATGACATTAATTTGTCGTATGTTTTCATTAATAATTCTAAATCAGGTTCTTTAAAAGCACCATAAATTTCTTTTAAACTTGAATCTTCGAAATCTTCCACCAAATTCTATAAATTCAAAGCAATTAATGTAATGGTTTTGATTAAGTAACTACATAATTAAACCGGCTATTAGTTTCAAACTAATAATTTAAGATTTTAAAGCTCTTACAGTAGTGCACAGTATATGGTTATAGATTATCTAATAAAATATACAAATTAAACAACTGCTTACTTCCTCTGTATAAGAATCCTTAGGAGGATTCCATAATTTCTTTTTCAATTCTTCAAAGTAGTTATTGACTATAGGTGTCACAATTTTCTTAAATTCACGAGTATGTATATCATGTACACATTCTATTCCCAGTTTCAATATTTCACTAAGAGGTCTTACCTCAGCACACCCTAATCTCTGTAGTCGTATGTAATATTCATGTGTCATTTTTCTACTGAACCAGTTCCCTTTTCTCAATACGCTAATGGGCGAGTCTCCATCTTTGGGCTGCACAAATCCATCAATGAGGTCAGGAGGTGGATTTGAATAACTGTCTTCTTCACTTATGGAAGCGCCAGAAAGAAAATAATCGGGGGATTCCATATTGAAATTTAGATCGTAAAATCAGACTTCTCTTCGTAAACCGTACAACCTCAACTGTTCAACTGTACCTGAATTTTCAGAGATCTATTACTATTTTTCTGTCTTATTAAATTCACCTTTTCACTTTATTTCAATGCAGTTTTAACTTAAGTTCTTAAATAATAAACTTTAAATTTTAATTTGAATTAAAGTGAAATGCTTTTAATGGCAATATAAACGTAAACTAACGCTAACTAAGCATTTCATAAATTACAACTTTAAAATTTAAGGATCAAATAAACATGGCGACTAAATGGTGACGCCGACTATCCCCTACCAATAAATAGAAATATACCAAAATTTTTAGCTAAAATACTGTTTCAATGGGTAAGAATAGTTCGTAAAATTATTAACTTACTTCAATTATTTTCGTGGAGAAACTGAAACACAGATTAATTCAGCTTTCCACTTGTAATTTACCTTTCTTTTTTGATTCTGACTTTTCAGCGTGGCAGAAAATAAGTTGATCTATAGACCATTTAAATTGGGCGGCGCTGTAATCGGAGTTGGGTATAAAACATAACCCAATATTTTTGGTTTAACGCTTAACCGTACAGGTGGTGTCTGATAGACTACGCCAAAAATAAATTTTAAGATATCTCTTGAATGCAACCACTTTTAACTTAATCACACCATCTAATCTTCACATTGTTTGTGGACTAGGTAGGTACTTTCCACCCAATCTACAAGGTGTTTCCGTTATTTTGAAAAAAATGGTAATCGTTTTCCGTAGTCATTCACGAGGTATTTAGTTGTTGCTGAAATTTAAATTTTTATTTTTTAATGTCTATCCTCTATCTTATGTTTGTAAGTATTTTCTGGTTTGTTTAATTATGTATAGGATAATATTTATTTTTATAGACGGTGTTTTTTGTAGAAAAAAAAAGAGATCGTTTATAGTTAGGATTTTTGTTGAGCTGCAATTTATTTTTTTTGAGTGTTATTTGTAATATATTTACATTTGTTTTTTAATATTATGGGCTAATATGTGCCTTTGCTTAGTCTTGCACAATTATTAAACAAATTTTCAAAAACTACTATCCTTTTCAGTTATTTATAAGTAGCAGTCTAAAATTTCACTTGTCCGGTTATGGGTTAAACTGATTAGAAACAATGCCGTATAATTGCTGTATTCCTCAGTATCTTAAAAAATTCTAATATTGTGTTTCACAAATTTCCTACTAATAGAAAGTTGCTAAAACAATAAAAACTAACAAGAAACCAACAAAATACACAAAAATTTGCTCCAAACATTTTGTTGTCTCGGATTATGTTACCATTACAAACATAGGTAAGTTCTAAGGTTCATCTAATCTAAACAGCAAATTTAGTTACCTACCTATTGATATAACTTCAGGTCAATAGAAAAGTTAAAATTATAAAACTGCTGTTTCAAGTTAGAATTTGCCCTTTAGAATATTCGACGAAGAAAAATATAAAAATAACGCAAGAGAGGAAAGAATCTACAGAAGGGAATTGAATAGAAGTTGTAATACTGCTGCTACTAATAATAATAGTAATGTTTCTGAAGACGTAGCAACCGCAACTTTAAAACCTAATGTCCCAAAAAACGAAGATAAAGAAAAGCCAGTGGAAAAATATAGTAAGTACCAATAATGTAAAAATGCAAAGCTTTACATTTATTTTATGGAATTTACTACATATATTTTGTACAAAGCATTTTTAAATAATTGGTAAATCCAACACGCGCGGATTGTAATGACAACACTGTGCTCGATCACGTATCACTGCCAACCTTACGCGAGAAAGTAACTGAATATGACAGCGGCGGAGAGTCAGGGAAAGAGGGAATATTTTTGTTTTTATAGTGGCATTCCTATTACGACGAACGGTGACGTAAGACCAAAGTTTTGCTTCCTTTACCTATATATGCGATCTCAGCTTATTTCTTACAATACCTATCTTAAACTGTGAACAATGAAAGCCTATAACAACTCTAAACAATTTTTTAACTTTTTTGTGAACAATTTGGAAACAATTACACAAAGACACCATGCTTTTACTTTGCAAGGCGAACTACTTCTAACTCTAAGAAAATACAAGCTTAATTTGATTATCAAACACTATCATGTATGTTTGATATAGTACATAGATCAGCGTGTAGCAAAGAAAATATTCCCAAATTGTACTAAACACTTAATTGTACAGAACTCGAAGGAATTTTATTCGTATCAAATATATTTGGAGGTTCTAGTTATAACTGATCGTCAAATAACACAACAGTCTGGAATATTATATTTCTTACAATCAGGCGACTTTATATGGTTGGGGGTTGGGGGCCAAATAGCGCCTTCAAAAATAGCGCCTCAATAACCGCGGCTCCAAAATAGCGCCTTCAAAAACAGCGCCCGGCAAAAACAGCGCTCGTCAAAAATGTCGCCACCAAAAACGTCGCCTAGAAATAATAGCGCCTATCAAAACTGTCGTTGGTAAAAATTTCGCCTGCAAAAATAGCGACATTCAATAATGTCGTCGGTTAAAAATGCCGATATCAAAAACGTCCCCAGAAAATAATAGCGCTACAGCATTTTCTTGTCTTACTATTATATTATCTACGTAATAAATAACTAAACAAGAAAACGGCACATCTACAAGTTAATATTCTGAACACTTTTAATAGGATTATTTATTGTTTGCAAGGAATATTCTAAATCTAATAATTTTGACGAAAGTATGTTGGCGACGTTTTTTTGATTGGCGCTATTATTTTTTATAATATTTTTTTATGTTGATATTTTTAACCGACGTCGTAATATACAGGCAGTATTTTTGAAGGCGACATTTTTGATCGGCGCTATTATTTTCGGGCGACATTTTTGATGTCGACATTTTTAACAGACGACGTTATTGAACGGCGCTATTTTTGAAAGCGACATTTTTACCGTCGACATTTTTGAACGGCGCTATTATTTCTATGCGACGTTTTTGGTGGCGACATTTTTGATGGCGCTATTTTTTAAGGCGCTATTTTGTACGTATCCCCTTTATATTAGCTGTTGGGGGGGTTCGATATATCTGATATATTAGAGCATAAGGGTGTTACTCTGAACATACAGCCTTTCAAAAGAAGTGAACAACTTTCAGAAGAAAATATTGCCAAAACCAGAATTATAATTGAGAATTTGATTGGAGCTGCTATAAAAATAAAATCCTTACTGATACAATACTTAGGAGCATGTGGAAATAGTATACATATAAGTAAGTGCTTTATGTTTATTAATTTCAAAAATGCTATTATAAAATTTAAAAAAATGCTTTTTACACTAAAATTAAATAATTTTTACTTATTGTATTTACATATTTCGCGTAACATATTGTTAAAGTAAATAAGTAGTTGTAGTGTACCTAATAAGTTTTGAACAAATTCAATAATAATAATAATGTTTATTGCTTTAAAAGATGTACATACGACATATAAAGCGTGTCTGGTAGCAGATGGTACACATTAAAATATAAACATTTCACAATAGAGTTATAAAAAAAATATAATATATAAATATATATACGGCACAATACATTACACAAAATACTCTTGTAAGGTATAAAACAATTGTCCAGTAGGTAAAGCTTAAGCTTATTTTTAAAAATAGGCGAGGAGCTACACAGCTTTATCTCCGTTGGAAGCTTATTAAAAATCTTTAAACCTAGGTAGTTGGGAGATCTCATAACAAGGGTTAGTTTAGTTTTAGGCAGATAGAAATCAGATTTGTGTCCGGTATCAACCTGATGAATATTCTGGTTTAGTTTAAACTTGGACTTATTTCCAAAGATATAGATGCATAGCTCATAGATAAATAGACAGGTGAGCGTCAGAATATGGAGATTTTTGAATAGATCTCGGCATGTATGCCTATTAGATACTCCCGCAATACATCTGATAATCTTCTTCTGGCATATAAACACATCCGGAGATAAGCTGAAAGCTCCCCAGAGGCATATGCCATAACGTAGTCTACTACCTGCCTGTGCATGGTAAAGCGCTAAAAGCTGCTGTGTAGTTAGAATTTTGTTTAAACATTTAAACTGATACAGGATAGTATTCAGTTTAGCACAGGTATTGAGGCAGTGAGCTTTCCATGTTAAGTGATTATCGACTGTCAGACCTAGAAATTTAACGTTTTCCTCATTAGAGAGATGAACATCATTTATATGCATATCTAGGCTTATTGCAGATTTTTGTCGATTTTAGAAAGCGACTATATGAGTCTTACTAGAATTAAGATAGAGGCCATTATTAGAGAACCAGTTTGTAATGCTCTGTATGAAGTTGCTGCATTTTAGATTTAATTTTTGGTCATCTCTATCTGAGACAACAACCGATGTATCGTCGGCATAAATAGTAAACTTTGCACTTTCGTCAGTCTTCTCCAGATCGTTAATGTACAGAACAAAAAGCAAGGGCCCCAAAATGGAGCCTTGGGGGACACCTATATCAACAGGTATACTATCAGAATTTACCACTTTCGTACTCAATCCAGTTTTGTGGCTTACAGTGACATACTGTTTACGTTGGTTTAGAAAATCAGTTAACCATTGCAAAGGAATTAAGGAATGCCCCTGATACCATATTTTTGGAGCTTATCGTACAGAATTTGATGATCAACACAGTCGAAAGCCCTGCTGAGATCACAAAAGATCCCAACGGGGCTTTCACCGGCATCAATGTAAGAAAGAACTCTCTCATACAACGAATGGATGGCTGTAGAGGTGGACTTACCATTTAAAAAGCCGTGTTGATTACTAGTGATTAGCTGATATTTATGTAGATAGAATATAGGAGTCTTTTGAGAAAGGCATACTCAAAGAGTTTGGAGAAAACAGAAGAAATTGCTATTGGTCGATAATTCTGCAACAATTGGGGGTTGCCCTTTTTCAGGACAGGAACAATTTTACTATTTTTCAGTATCGAAGGAAAATGACCAGTCGAGAAGGACAAATTAATCAAGAAAAGTAGAGGTTCAAGTATTACATTTGCTACTTTTTTAAAGGCAATAAATGGTACCTCATCCGGTCCTGAGGTCCACTTGCTTTTTATTCGTCTATGTATAATGTTAAGGATTTCATGCTTATCCATTGGTTGCAAAAAAAAGGAGGATACGTGATTGCCAATGGCATCAGTAATCTGATGTCTTTTATTAGATGGTTTGGGTATATTTTTTACTACATCTATGGGTGCATTTTTGAAGAATCTATTAAAAAGCATAGAGACTTCTTGCGGATTGTCAACTTCAACAAAAAATCTTGGGTACAAGAGAACGCCTACATTTTAAAAGTTTAAATCTGTTATTGTTTGCTTTAAATAATGCTAGGGAATTTTAAATTATATTTTTTTATGGTTAAATTTTTTGAACATTCTACTTATTTTAGCAACGTATCTAGACATTTCTACACGTTTGGTAATCTCAGTTCAAAATTTACAAAATGTAGTTTATTTCATAAAACTTAAAACGGAACTATAACAGTTTAAAACCACCAAATGTTTTGTTTTGAATCAACTATTAACATTTTTGGTAACTTTTCAACTGTAAAAAAATTCTTTTATTTGTTTCTCAAATCAAAAATTATAAAATAACTTTTAGATAATGCTTAATACAAAATAATTTTGAAACGGTAATCTCAGTTCAAAATTTAAAAAATGTGGTTTATTTCATAAAACTTAAACAAAACTAACTACATTATTCACTTTTAATCGTAATAAATAAAATTGTCTTTTCTAAAACAATATATTCAGAAAATAATTCACGTTTTGTAACATATTAAATAAATAAGATAGAAATTTCAATAATCCCTAAAAAATCATAATTCTCAACTTTTAAATAATTCTAATCTGAACTCGCGACATCTTTTCTCATACCAAAATGTTCAAAAGTTTATTACTTTTTTTATTTCAAAATTAATTAAGACATTATCGCTGAAGTCGTAAATACAGGCCTTAAGTGTTTAGAAGATGTTGTGATGTTTTAAAATCAAAATATAGTACTGAACCAATATTGTGGGAGCTAATCTACAAATTTAAACAATTTTTGTACAAGTTCTGTACAATTTTTGTACAATTTCTGTACAATTTTGTACAATTTCTGTACAATTTCTGTACAATTTTTGTACAAGTCTTGTACAATTTCTGTATAATCTTTGCAGTAAGTCCTAAATACTACTGGTAAGAAATAGAAACAAAGAATTACATTAAAAACAAAAATTTAGGTATTTAAAATAATTATGAAGTAGGTAAATACAATTAAGTTTTTTCCTTTTTAAATTTTTGTAAAACATTCGAAGTTTATACTAAAACCGAATATTTTTTTCAAAACGCCTCGGACATACACATCTTTTCTTATGTAGAATCTAGAATATTAATTTAAAATTTGCCAACATTAACAAGTTTAGAATCTTTGTAATACAGGAATTCAAAAATGTTAGCAGAAATGACAAAGTTAAAGGTAATGGTTTACATTAATTATGAACAAGAAGAAGATATATGTCGAGAATACAGAATGAACTTCATTTAAGCGTCTCAAAATTATTTTGTATTAAATATTATCTAAAAAAAGTTATTTTATAATTTAATTTCATTTATGTTTTTTATGAATATTTTTTTTATTTAATTTCATTACGTTTTCAATATTTTTTTAAAATATTCTTCTATTTATTACAAATTTAATTTTGTTTAAGGTTTTCAAAAGTGTTTTATTAAATATTTTTTATTGATTTTCATTTTAAAAGTTTTCAATTTCTTAAAATGCTTTTTTTCTTTATTTTCAAATTTAATTTCATTCAAGCTTTTCAAAATTATTTTTTCTTAAATATTTGATTTCCTTAAATGTTTTCCTGATAAGAAATAGAAGCAAGGAGTTACATTAAAACAGGAATTTATTTAAAATAATTATGAATAAGATACAATTTAGTTTCTTTCTTTTTAAATTTTTGTCATTCGAAGTTGATTTGAAGCAAAGAATTACATTAAAGCCAAAATTTATTTAAAATAATTATGAATCAGATACAATTTAGTTTTTTCTTTTAAATTTTTGTCAAACATTCGGTTACATCGCAAAATTATGCTTAAATAGTTTCTGGGGTAAATTTGCCCAAAGAGAAATAGAAACAAGTTTTTGGTTTAAATTGTTATATAAATATTAATAAGCAGAAATAAAATATTAATTTTTTCACGTAGAAAATTAAAACAAACTTATATCAATTGATTTATAGTTATTACTGACAATTTTATTTTACAGGATGTGTTATTACTAAAGTAAGTGAGACAAAACAATTTTATTTCTGAAATTTTGCTACGTAGTTATGTATTAGTATTAGTATTATAAAAATGCGTACATTTTATATTCTTTGAAATTAAAATTAAGAACTAATTTACAAACATTGAAAGGGTCAGTTGTGATGCACTGAATAGCTTAATTATTTTTACTGACGAAAAAGTTATACGAGTACTCCGATAGGTCTCAAAAATATGTTGATGACTTTGACTTAACGCTGGAGTTTACACCATGAAATATACCTCATTTTAAGCACATTTTGTTCCAATTTTTTAAACTCATTTTTTAAGCAGGAACGGCAGAGCATTTTTTTTTGAAATTCTCCATGTCTTTTCTACCTACTGACAGAAAGATTTTTTTTAATTTCTAAAAAACAACTTCACAGTATTAAAAAATCTAAAGCTCTATTTTACTTCAAAATTTTCAAATAGTATTCAGAAAAATATTAATACCGAAAAAATCTCTCTGTCAGTAGATAGATATAACCACTGTCTTTCAAACGCCACAAGAATTTTTTTTTCAAAATGCAAATTATTCCAAAAAAAGTGGAAATAAGGTTCTAGAAAAATCGTGTTGAAATTTCCAATTTCTTGTTTAGTGTGTACTGTGTGTAGGCAACCCAGATAGCAATATGACAAACGAGATAAGCTACTTATGGGCTTTAATCCGACTTGACGAAAACTTGACAAGGAGATTACAATACACATAAAATTGTAATTTTGTTTTTGTCATATCCTTTACAGTATTGGACGTACCTATTTCGACTTTTTATTTTCTTTCTTTCGACAATCTGAGTGTACATTTGGAAAAGCAAAAATGTTTTTTTTTTTTAAGTATAAATAAGTTAAAAACAGGATATTTGACAAATAATAAATAACAGAAAGTTCTGAGGTTCTGATAAAAAGTGATAAATGATGAAGCGTCAATTACTGTGTTTATTATCAAGAAAACTTCTAATCTACAGCCAGATAGCAAAAATAGCTTGAAACAAATTTGAAATAGGGGTGTCGCGACAAGGGTGCAAGTTGAAAACAAGCTTGCCAATGCAAGCCTGAGCTTGAATTTTTAGGAATATTGAGCTATTGTTGTTTGAATTTAATAAGTGTTGTTTCATGATGGGACAAAGGCATTTAAGTTTTAGTGTACTATTAAAACAAAGCAACTGAAAATAAACAATTTATTATACAAATATAAACAATGATATGAAGCAGATTAGCTATACACGCATAAACACACATACAAAACAGTTAAAAAAATGTAAAAATACTATATATTTTTAAAGCATTAAAAATGTAAAAATTAATTATTAAAATCGATAAAGAATATCCGTGGATAGAGTGTCTACTTTATTACACATTTTGCATTTACTTGTAAAAATGCTGCGAAAACCAAGTCTCTTTTCACTAATAATTTCCACATCAGAAAATGTACAGGGTGGTCCAAATTGGACACTTTTGATAGGAAACACCAATTTCTAGAGGAGCTAGAAAAAACTAACCTACATGTTACGAGCTCGATTTTTGTGAGAAACTGAATGCCGAAAACCGCACATCGATATCTTGAACTGTTTAGAAGATATAGGGTGGTTTTCAATTTTGTGCATTTTTGACCCACCTCCGTAATTTATTTATTTATGAATATTTTTTGTTTCTGTAAAAACATTCTTAAGGCACTTTTTTTAAGGGAATCCAATAGTGTCCCAAGTTTTTTTGTAAAAAGATTGGTTTTGAAGCTATGACATAAACTTGTACTTTTTCTTATGGACCACCCTGTATATTTGATTGTCCTGCTGCGACAGAGGTACGTTTATCATTTTTATTTTAATTCAGTACGAGAAGAACTAGAAATTGCACCCATTTTAAAATCCATACAAGAAAAACAATTAAAGTTGTAGGGCCACTTACTGCGGATAAGCAAAGTGCGATTAGTATAAAGAATATGGGAGATAAGATTGAGAATAAAACGAAACACATGGAGACTAAAATATTAGATAGTAACTAGTTTCTTATTTCTTAAACATAAAGAATGTTATCAGCAAGGCACGGATTTTATGCAAATGCATATCCTATACTAATAATATGTGCTAAGTGAGCTTTTGTATTTACGCGTATCTAATAAAACAGACCTAAATGGAATCTTTTTTGCATATTTTGCATATTTTAGGCATTTCGTGCATAAATTTGTTTCAAGAGCATATTAAAGCAAATTTATTTATACATTTGGTTAGAGATCAATGTAGCTACACAGCTTCACTAAAATACGAGAAATGTAGAAAAATGAGCGAATGTCTAAATTTCGGAGAAACTATAATTCTCTGGTAAATGTCTATTTTTGTTTGGAATTTCTAAAATGAGGTATTTGCCTACAAATATTTATGTACTTTTAAAAACTGCCCACTTCCCAGGCGTCTAATCCTAGATTAAAATTTATCTCTTTATCTGGAAGGGCTGTAACAGGCATACAAAAGTTTCACTTTCCAAGAAGTGACTAATGAACCACCGATACCATGGGATTTTCATGTTTTTGACCGTTGTTGGTCTTCCTCGTTAGTTAGTTTTTGTTTTACTTTCGAGTTTTGCTTAACACTGAAAATAGGTAGTTAAGATTGATTTTATTATTTTTCTCTAAAATTACCATTAGTTCTATGTATAAAGATATAAGTAGTTTAGTATTAATTATGTTTCCTTTTGCTATTTATATTTAATAATGTGTTAACAATTAAAATAAATAAATTCGTTTCATCCAAAAATTTCTGTTTTAAATATATACATAAAATAATTAAGGTCAATAATTTGCATATTTTAAAGCATATTTCATGAAAACCACTGCATATTTTGCATGTAATTTGAGCATATATATGCGCATATTTTAACACTTTTTGGTGCATACAAGTCCGTGCCTTGGTTATCAGAGTGCTTTTTATTTCAATGATTATTATTTCAATATAAGTTAAAGAACACACAAGTTTTGGTGTTTTTCTTTCCGAATGTTTCAGACAGACAACACTAAACTGTGTTAAATTTTAGACATTCGTCATTCATCATTTCTGTGAATTTGGTGTTCAAATAACTATATGTATGTATTACGCATTTCATCTATTCTGAGTAAAGTTAGCTTAACTAATCTTATCAGTTATCAGTAATAATTCGTGGTATTGGTGAGGTGAGATATAGGCGCTGCTATCACTCTAAACGATTCGTTTTGCTATCATATAAAGTGTAGAAAGTTTTGTGTGCCAAAATAGTTGATACAGTTATAAACTGGTAATTATGTGGATTATTATTAATTTAAAAAACACTTATCGTTCCTACTGTAGGAAAGAGCATACAGCATTTCTCATTATTTAATAAACAGTTTTTCTATGAAACAAATAGTTAAGAAAGAATGTAAACAAAAAGCTAAAAATGAAGATACTCTTCATATTGTTATTCTTAATATACTTAAGAACAAATATAGTAGCGAATAAAATCCCTCCACAGCGATGTGCATGTAGTACAAACAAAAGTAAGAGTTCGATGGAATTCTGCAGCGAATTTAGCGATGGCTTTAATATTACTACAGTCAGCCATAGCTTAGGAAGAACAGAAATGCTACTGCCCGATTTAACACTTTGCAGTAGTGGAATGTATTATATCATTTTGTGGGTTTATGAAAATGTTACAAATGAAATGGAATGTAATAAGAATGTTATTAAATATCACGAAAAGATTTCGCATACAGAGATAACAGATTATTATGTTTATGAAATGCATGAGTGTCCTCTTTGTCAAGCTACAAGTGTGAGTAATAAAAATTAAAAAACTGTTATTATTGTATATAACCAAGATTTTTGGTTTTAGATTCCTATGGTGACATTTCAATATGTGTTTTCCGGCTGTTACAGATTGGAAATTGGTAATCATAAACTCGGAAAAAGACACAGATATCCTGTTGTTTATATTGCCACTGATTATAAAAAAGAACATTTAAAAAATAACGCAATTGAGTTTATAGCAAGATTTAAAAAGTGAGTAAAAATTTAATTTAATTTTAACCATCGGCAAGTATATACCCTTATTAGTAACTGATGATGATTAGGAAATACCAGAGTTTTTTTTTTTTTATTTGAACCTAAAAGAGCAACTGATTTAAGCTGAGCTTTGTAAGGGAAAAGTTAAATGCTGCATTCGACTAGTTGATCTCCTAATAAATCGGCAAATGATGTTTTACTAATATTACAACTAAACTATTTATTTTACAGTAATGTAGAACAAATTGATGTTATAATAAATTCCACCAATATTCTTAAACCACCAAGTTCAAGTATTATATTAAGGGAAGTGTACTGCAAAGGAGACTGCATTAACTTAAGTGCAACAGCCCAAGTACATACATTTTTTTACTGTGATTGTTTTAATGTAATTAATAATATCTTACAATTCTAGGGTTGTTATTTGGGCAGTAATCAGCATCATAGTAAAAGTGTTACAAATTTAACAGAACACAATAAAGTTCAGTGGAATTGCAGCAATGCAAAGGTAAGAATCAAACTTAATCTCTAGAAAGAGAAGTGCTTCTTACTAATATGTTAACAGGGTGCATCTTGTACATGCAAGATCCTAGGACTAAAAAACAACACTTATGGTTTTAGGTATGAAATAAATGAATATATATGCAAAGATTTGGTTCTTCGTAAATACGTAAATACGTCTTTCTGTGACACAACATTTTGTAAGTTTTAATTTATAATAAGGGCTCTTATAAAAATACTTATTTTCAGATTTTGAAATTACAACAGATTATAATGCTACCAGAACGACTTACAATATCGTCAATAGTGATACAAAGCTAATATATATTATCGTAATTCCAGTTGCAGTGATAATAATAATAATTATCGTGTTAACTTTGTATTATGTTTACAAACGTCCTAAGGTTCGAGAAGATTTTAAAAGTTACTATCGTCGCTATACACGCACCTCTAGTGATGAATGCCTAATACAGTTTACCCGAGAAATCTTAATTATTTATGCCAGAGATTTTGATCTGTTTATGCAAATGATGGAAAGTTTTAAACGTTTACTGAGTTGTGTTGAAGGTGCAACTGTAAGTATATTTAATGATTTTTAAAATGTCATACAACTTATTTTGCTTGCTTTAGGTTCTTGATATAAATATAAGGGATGAAAAAATCGATCAGAACTCACAAGAATGGATTTTTAATAAAATTTCAAATGAAAATGTAATAGTTATCCTATTCCTGAACAGTTGCAGCTCTGTTACTTATTCAAGTCAGCAAAGAAACATTTACATGATTCCAAAGGACAGGGATATATTATTTCCATATTCAGTTAGACAATTAAAATATTTAGATTCTAGAAACTATAAGAATCTTTTCATAACTTACTTACCATCTATTTCCACTGATACAAATATTTTTAACGATTTAAATCCAGCTACAAGATATGTATTGCCCGTTCAAATTAAGGAATTATTAAATGATATTTTTCAGAATAAACCTAATGTAGATAATTCGCTTCTAAAAGACTTTAATAATCTTTGTCAAAAGTGTATCGACTTTGAAAGAGATAATCCAGAATATATAAGAGAAGTTTTAAATGTAAGAATTATGTAGTTTCTTTTATTTTGTAATATACGTACTAAAAATACATAAACTGTTTTACATAAATAGTTTGTAAAAAACAAGACAAGGAATGCATTTTTATGATTAATAATATTAATGTAAAAAAACATCGGATTCTGGTATGCTTAAATTATCAAAACTACTGGTATAAAATATATAATAACGAAATATCTGTGATGTAACAAAGTAATAACAGATCACAGTAATGACATAATAGCTAATTCTAAAATTCTAACCCTATTGAGATATTCACTGGATGCATGTAGCTTTTGAAAATCGTTTAATGCTTCCACCAGTTTTTGCAAAACGGGGGTGTGCATTTCATCATCGAAGAACGAGGTGTCGCTAAGTTCCAAACTGCCTTTTCCAGATAACTGTGAAATAAGTTACAATTATTAATGTATAATACCTAAAAGTAAATAAATCACGGTAACGGCAAACTTACCGTAATTTTAATTCGGTGTTTTCATGTATATCAACATCAAGCTTGCATATTAAATACAATAAAGATGCCTGAGACAGACAACAATCCTCTGCTTTATCTATGTCAAATGACATTAATTTGTCGTATGTTTTCATTAATTATTCTAAATCAGGTTCTTTAAAAGCATCGTAAATTTCTTTTAAACTTGAATCTTCGAAATCTTCCACCAAATTCTATAAATTCAAAGCAATTAATACAATGGTTTTGATTAAGTATCTACATAATTAAACCCGCTATTAGCTTCAAACTAATAATTTAAGATTTTAATGCTCTTACAGTAGTGCAGTATACGGTTATAAATTATTTAATAAAATATACAAATTAAACAACTGCTTACTTCCTCTGTATAAGAATCCTTAGGAGGATTCCATAATTTTTTTTTAATTCTTCAAAGTAGTTATTGACTATAGGCACAGAGCAGATATTAATCTATAGGTGTCACAATTTTCTTAAATTCACGAGTATGTATATCATGTACACATTCTATTCCCAGTTGAAATATTTCTCTAAGAGGTCTTAGCTCAGCACATCTTATTCTCTGTAGTCGCATGTGTCATTTTTCTACTGAATCGATTCCCTTTTCTCAATACGCTAATGGGCGAGTCTCCATCTTTGGGCTGTACATATCCATCAATAAGGTCAGGAGGTGAATTTGAATAACTGTTCGCCTGTAGAAGAGCCAGAAAGAAAGTAATCGGGGGATTCCATATTGAAATTTAGATCGTAAAATCAGACTTCTCTTCGTAAACCGTACACCCTCAACTGTACCTGAATTTACAGAGGTCTATTACTATTTTTCTGTCTTATTAAATTCACCTTTTCATTTTATTTCAAGGCAGTTTTAACGTAAGTTCTCAAATAATAAACTATAAATTTTAATTTGAATTAAAGTGGAAGCTTTTTAATGGAAATATAAACGTAAACAACTAACGCTAAGCATTTCACAAATTACAACTTTAAAATTTAACGATCAAATAAACATGGCGACAAATGGTGACGCCGACTATCCCCTACCAATAAGTAGAAATACATCAAAATTTTTAGCTAAAATACTATTTCATTGGATAAGAATAGTTCGTAAAATTATTAACTTACTTCAATTATTTTCGTGGAGAAAATGAAACGCAGATTGATTCAGCAATTCAGCTTTCCACTTGTAATTTCGCTTTCTTTTTTGATTCTGACTTTTCAGCGTGGCAGAAAATAAATATTTAAATTTGGCGGCGCTGTAATCGGAGTTGGGTATAAAACATAACCCAACATTTTTGGTTTAACGCTTAACCGGACAGGTGGCACCTGATAAACTGCACCAAAAATAAATTTTAAGATATCTCTTGAATGCAACCACTTGTATCTTAATCACACCATCTAATCTTCACATTATTTGTGGACTAGGCACCTTCCACCCAATCTGCAAGGCAGTGGCGTGTCGTGGGGTTTGAGTTTGGAGGGGCGCACCAGAAGTCAAACACCAAATAACCTACCAAAAGTTACGGGAAAATTTGTCTCTTTATTTTCAGAACCAATTTACATAAATACAAATCTGAAAATTGGCACATTTAAGTAAATATTATAACCGCAAATAAATGTATTCGGTACTTCTAGTGATTAGTTACTATTATCATTCTAGGTAGTTTTACTCGGCCTTTCACGAGTTCTAATAATTGCTTTCAAAATAATTAGGTATCGATTACTTCATTCTCAGTCATAACAAATATTAGACTGCATGACGGTTATTGCGTAATTTATGAAGTATACACCTACTAACTGCGTAAATAAATATTTAGATTTGAATATATCCTTCTTTACCCACTTTTTTAGATATTTTAAATCGACTGTAAATAAAATTGTAAATATTTTTAGTTATCTAAGCAATCGTACATATTTTAGTTTGCTTTTTTTAAAATACCTATATTTTCATAATATGATATTTTTCTTTAAATGTTCTTGAACACCGAATATTGTAATGATATACAAATTGAAACAAACAATTTCATGTAACTGAAAGAAAACCATCTTTTTGTTACAAATTTAAAGTTCTAAAAGGCTCACTAGTTATTTTTTATTTCTTGCAGTAAAAAATATATCTACTAATTGCATTTATTATGAAATAATTCTGTAAAACGTTTCTTAATAAAATAACAGGATTTGAATAGCTGCGAGTAGACGAGTACGAATCTTTGCGATGCTCCGATTAAATGAAAGAAGATTCATTGCTCCAACAATAAGTTACAGCAGGCCGCGCTAAAATCGCGGCCTGCTGTAACTTATACAATCGGTTATTATCGGCTAGTCTCCGGAGTCGTTCGGCGGCAATGTATAATGTTTGTTAAAGGCCGCAGATTTTCCGCGGCCGTTGGTTGAGGACGCGGATAATTAGAGATCTCAACGAGGACGGACAATTAGAGATGGGAGCGGATGTTTGGATAGAGTTGAATTTTTTGTTGAAATTTGAACTTAGTCATAGTATGTATGTAAAATAAATATTAATAATTTAGAAAAAAATTGTGTGTTCCTTAGCATTTCTTAGAAGGGGCGCGCGGCCGCGCGGCCTTATGGAGCAACCGCCACTGCTACAAGGCGTTTCCGTTATTTTGAAAAAAATGGTAATTGTTTTCCGTAGTCATACACGAGGTATTTAGTTGTTGCTGAAATTTAAATTTTTATTTTTTCTATCTTATGTTTTGAAGTATTTTCTGGTTTGTTTTAGTTATGTAGCTATAGGATAATATTTATTTTTATAGACGCTGTTCCTGTTTTTGGTAGAAAAAAAGGAATCGTTCATAAGTAGTTAGTAGGATTTTTGTTGAGCTGCAGTTGATTTTTTTGTGTTATTTGTGATATATTATACAGGGTCTAAGTAATCGACTCTAAAAAAAGTATACCACGTTATTCGGAGTTGTTTCAAAAGTAATAGAAAAAAGTTTTAAAAATTTGGTCCCTTCTCCTTGCTGAGAAATTGCCATCTAAAGAAGTGTAACACTGGCAACCCTGCGAAGCCGCAGAAAAGGTAAATTCGCATCATAATGCCTTGATGCATTGTTTGAATAAAGGATAATTTTGTCAACAACGGGACGATTGCCTAGGATAAAAGTACACAGTGCGCCGTTGCAACTTACTCTCCACGTAAAAATAGCAAATTTTCAACCCTTGAAGAATTACAACTGATAAGATAAAACCAAAAACAAATAAATGCAGTGAGTGTCAATTTATTTAAGAAACTCTCGATGGCTTTCTTTTCCATCAATCTTTCATAATAACAAAGATAATCAAAGTGTTAATTTCAAACTTCAGATGACCATAACAAGAAAAGTACTAACATCAAGACAAAAAGAACACGTATTTTAGCATTCACAGTTAGTAGGTTGGAAAATAACACTGTATACTTTTTTTACGGTCGATTGCTTACACCCTGTATATTGTTATGACGGACATGACGGTCCACATTTACATTAATAGCCAAACGTTGTGCCGACCAACAATTGTAATGACTAATGAGTAATGACAATGATACTTGCCTATTTGCAAAAATATAACAAATTATTTACTTATGATGCCTAGGTTCCTTTTTTGTTCAGTAATAACTCTAATAACTTTATGCAGATTTATTGACAATTTTTTTAAATTTTATTTCCGTATCTTCCCTAGCTAAGTTTTTATATTTAACAATTATCACTTTTAATCTATAAATATTGTAATATTTTAAAATGCGCTCACTCAATACAAAATCCAAATTCTAAGTTCACCAATCAGCAATTTTTTAAAAGTATTTCAATATCCAATATTCACTATCCAATTTAACAGGATACTCCTCCAATTAACATTAATATCCAAATTATCACAAATCACCTTCAATTAACATTAACATCCATATATTTTATATCCAATTTAACAGGACACTCTTTCAATTACCATTAACATCCATATTTATAATTAATATAAATCACTTTGTTTATAATATTTTGGATCTCAAAATGGAAAATACGTCTTCCCAATTTTAAAGAAGATAGGTATTCTTACTTGTTTATTTTTCTTTTTTCTCCCGTCTCCCTGGTCCTCTGATATTTCCTATGCCAATGAGAAAAAATCCTTTTTTCTCCTTGGTAACCATTTCTCTCCCGTCTCCCTGGTTCTCTGATAGTTCCTCTG
Organism: Melanotus villosus; assembly: GCA_963082815.1. Taxonomy (NCBI): domain Eukaryota; kingdom Metazoa; phylum Arthropoda; class Insecta; order Coleoptera; family Elateridae; genus Melanotus; species Melanotus villosus. The sequence goes on from OY720427.1 coordinate 21,800,919, forward strand.
CTAATGAGAAATATCCTTTCTTCTCCTTGGCAACCATTTCTTTTCACTCTCTATTCTATTTTTCTAGCTAACTTAATTTATTTACAACATTACAACATTTTTAATAATTAACTTATTCTACTCTAGATATCTATATTTTTCTTTTTTATATTACATTTTTAATTGAAATTATTTTAAATCTGCATAAACCCATTTTACACAATCATAAGTAATATCATATCAATATTTAAATTTTTTTGAATATTATGTGCTAATATGGTAATATGTGTCTTTGCTTAGTTTTTCACAATTATTAAACAAATTTTCAAAAATTACTATACTTTTCAGTTAGTTATAAGTAGCAGTCTAAAATTTCACTTGTCCGGTTGAGGGTTAAACTCATTAGAAACAATGCCGTATAATTGCTGTATACCTACCTCAGTATCTTAAAAAATTCTAATATTATGTTTCACAAATTTTCTACGGATACAAAGTTGCTAAAACAATAAAAACTAGCAAGAAACCAACAAAATACACAAAAATATTCTCCAAACATTTTATTGTCTCGAGCATTGGTAAGTTCTAAGGTTCATCTCAACAGCAAATTTAGTTACCTATTAATATAACTTCCGGTCCATAGAAAAGTTAAAATTATAAAACTGCTGTTCGAAGTTCCAACTTGCCCATTAGAAAAGTCGACGAAGTAAAATATAAAAATAACGCAAGAGAAGAAAGAATCTACAGAAGGGAATTGAATAAAAGTTGTAATACTGCTACCACTAATAATAATAGTAATGTTTCTGAAGAAGTAGCAACCGCAACTTTAAAAACTAACGTCCCAGAAAACGAAGATAAAGAAAAACGAGGGGAAAAATGTAGTACCAGTAATGTAGAAATGCAAACCACAAACTATATGAGATCTCAGCTTATTTCTTACAATTTCTTAAACTGTGAACAATTAAAGCATATAACAATTCTAAACAATTTTTTAACTTTTTTGTGAACAATTTGGAAACAATTACACAAATAGACATCATGCTTTTACTTTGCAAGACTTACTTACTTACTTCTAACTCTAAGAAAATGCAAGCTTAATTTGTAATATCAAAAATGATCACAGTATAAAGGTTTATACTGTGGTATGATATAGATCAGTGTGTAGCAAAGAAAATATTCCAAAATTGAACTAAACACTTATATAGGTAAGTACATGCTTTCGTAGAATTAACTTTCGGAAGGCTCTAAAAACTACTAACCCTCTATAATATACTGCTATTATGAATTGTACCGAGGTTCGAATAGAAAAAACCTCAGATCCAATTCACCAGCAAGCAACATATCCGCAATTTTATAGTTCAAATACATGTAAAGTCTTAATTGCTGGTACAGAGCTCGGAGGAATTTTATTCGTGTCAAACTGTCAAATATATTTGGAGGTTCTATAACTGATCGTCAAATAACACAGCAGTCTGGAATATTAGATTTCTTACAATCAGGCGACTTTGTATTAGCTGATACGGGGTTCGATATATCTGATATATTAGAGATTAGAGCATAAGGGTGTCCTTAACATACCGCCTATCAAAAGAAGTAAACAACTTTCAGAAGAAGATATTGCCAAAACCAGAATTATAATTGAGAATTTGATTGGAGCTGCTATAAAAATAAAATCCTTACTGATACAATGCTAAGGAGCATGTGGAACATGATAAATGAAATAGTATATAAGTGCTTTAGGTTTATTAATTTCAAAAATGCTATTGTAAATTAAAAAAATGCCACAAAAATTAAATAATTTTTACTTATTGTATTTACATATTTCGTGTAACATATTTTTAAAGTATATAGTTGTAGTGTACCTAATAAGTTTTGAACAAAATCAATATGAAATGGTACAATAATATTTGAAAAACTAAAATACATATACTACAAAATTACATTCATGAACATTTAAATAGCGATAGATAGTTGTACTTAGGCTTAGGCATAATACCTACATAAGGACACTCAATTTCAAGTAACTTAATAGGTTTGTTATTTTTGAAACGATTCAATCTGGTGAACAAGCTAACCATGGATGTGTCTTAAATACAATGATATATGGTACTTTTCCTTAGCCTCTTGTTCCTGGTTTATACCACACAGTGCTCGATTTGCATTTTTTAATGATGTTACTTCTAGAACCTTACATCAGGAGTACTGCCTTCTTGACAACTGTAAGTGTGGTCTAACTGAACAAGATTCTCCTTGGCTTTCCTGTTTTGAACAAGAGGACAGTTAATCGCGGAATTGATTAGACAGTTAATGATTCTCGATGTATGTATATTGATTATCACAAATGGTTTGTTTATCTTGTTGGGTGATTTAAAACTTAGTCATATATTTAACTCCTCTTCCAACAGGTGGTTTATTCCAAACCATGGGTTGATTTATGATACATATTCTCGAAATCTTCCTATATTAGAAAACTATTAATTATTAAATTAAATTAAATACGAACAAGATCATGGTACAATGAAAACAATAGAAACACTGGTTAATCAACAAATGTTTGACAAGCTAAATATTTCATTGTTTTCAAAGCAAACTTATTTACTTCTTACCTTATAATTGGAATAAAGTTGTATTTTCTTATTTCCTCTTAGCTGTAATTTTGATTGTATTTATCGCAGATTTTAATAAGGCACATTAATAAATTCCGTATTAATACTAGCATTAAATGGTACCACGGTACCAATATGGTTACATTTGAAAAGATCGTGTTTTGTCCCAAAAACCATTTTGATGAACTTTATTTGCTCATAAATCGCATAATTTACTATTTTCGACGGGATTTCCATTTTTCTAGTATTACACGGCTCAATTAGAATAAATCGGAATCGGCACACTTAAATAGAAAACTAAAAATTAAATTAAAATAAATATTGAAGACTGAAATGTCACTTATGTGGCATCATTAGATTCAGAAAATTATTCAGAATTCAAAAATGCATTAATACATATATAGGGTGTTCCATTTGAAAATCAAAAGTTAGTGTCAACCGGAAGTGGAAAAAAATCATTTAATATGTCAAAAAGTGACGTTTACTAAGTATATAGGATGTTCCAAATTTCAACCATTTATCTTGAAAACTAAAGGAAAAAAGTGGGGTGTACCATGATCTTGTTACACCCGGTATACTTGTTATGGAAAAATATTCTAATGCAAATACTACATGTTGCCCATCAACCTATATCTGCTGGACACATGCAGTTACATTTACAGATTTCAGATTTATGTTTTGCAGTTTTGGTGGTCATTTTAATATGGTATTCATATTTTTCTTTTGTTATGCACAACAGGCTGCTTTTATATAAAACGTGTTATTCATTTTATATGCTTTCGTAAACTTAATAAACAATTTTATGGCAAGTATTCGTGTATTCGTCCGCGATTTTTTCCTTTATTTGCATTTCTTTCATTAACCAAGAAACAATTGCATTGATATCAATTATTTTCTGCGCACTATACAGGGTGATTCATGATGAGTGTAACAAACTTTGGCATTTTATTGGGAAGGTCATTTTAACTGAAAACTGTTATATGAACCTAGGTCCTATTTCACTTCGTTACATAACTATAAGAGATCCAAGTTTTAAAGTGTAGTAGTAAATCCATACATCTAAATATGTAGTTACCTGAAAAAGTAAAATACAGTCCATTAATAATTGACAATCACTTGTTTGTTGACAAAGTTACTATTTTACAATTAGTTGTTTGGTGTAAAAGAATAAAGTTAATAATTAACAATTGTTGGTTGCTGAAAGAGTTTGAGTGAAATTGAATATTCCGATATTGTTTTCGTGTATGGTTACTGTAATAGTAACGCTCGTTGTGCATCCAGAGAATATCGTCGCAGATATCCAATAGACAGCAACCTTCTCATCACGCTGCAGGAGGTAATTTCAACAATGAAGAAAATGTAATCGATACAGTTCTGCACAATCCTACACATAGTACTATAGGCGCATTGCAATGCAATTGCACCTTTCGCAGAGCTTTGTGTGGAGGACATTACATCGCGAAGAATTGCATCCTTATCACATTCAACGAGTTCAGGCACTACAACCACAAGATTACGGCCAACGTGTGGAGTTTTGCACCTGGTTGCTACGTAAAATTACCGAAGATCCAAATTTTTTAGGTAGAATACTGTGGACCGATGAAGCTCAATTTACGAGGGATGGTATTAATACCACACACAATTACCATCTATGGTCTCTCCAGAATCCCCATGCCATCGTACAGACAAGATGTCAACATCGCTTTAGCGTTAATACGTGAGCTGACATTTCTAACAGCCGGTTGCTTCATATCGAAGTCCTTGATGATCGCAGAATGAAGAACGATACGCTACTTTCATAGATGGAAGACTTTATGAGATGCTGGAACTGCTGAAAGACTTCATATTCGACAACAAATGTGCTACCAGCATGATGGCGCCCCAGCCCACTATGGAAGACAAGTAACGAAGTAACTGACTGGCTAAGCATGCATTATCCCAACAGATGGATTGGCCGTGTTCCTTGGCCTCCGAGGTCCCCTGACCTAAATCCTTTAGATTTTTACCTTTGGGGTCACTTAAAACAGCTAGTTTACAGTGTTGAAATCAATACTAGCGAACTCCAAAGGATAATTGATGCGGCCAATCACATGTACAATGACGATGCCATAGTTAATGATGATTCGATGATTCGTAGGCGTCGTGCTTGTATTCAAGCTCAAGGGGCACATTTTGAGCACTTGTTATAAATCGTACACTCTGTTTTATTTTTAAATTAAATCTTCTTATAAGTTCCTAGCATCATATAGTTTGTTTGCCTATTTGCTACTACATACACTAATAAAAATTTGATCTGTTGTAATTCTGTAACTAATTGGAATACCACCTATGTTCATACGGCATTTTTGCTCAAAATGACCTCCCCAACAAACAGCCACGTAACTAGCATTATTTATGAAGGTGGGCCATATATTTTTTTAGGAATTGTTCGGTGGGCCAACCCCTTACAATTAAAACAACGAAAAAAAACTTACCTAATGTAGAACTATTCTTCTATTATTACGCATCCCATCAAATTCGTCAACCACTTTTGAAATATTTAAAGTTTTAGCAGGGGACCGTTCAATATTTATTAATGCTAGATGATTTAATCGTTCATTTGGCATTCTATTCCTAATATAGGTTTTTAAACGTTTAAAGGTTTCAAAGTATCATCTGCAGTTTTAATTTTTTTGAAAGATGAAAAATAGTCAGTGGGTTTACCACTCATGATCAAGTTCTAACCGTAAAAATAGAAAAAATATTTCCACAAACGTTTTAGGGCACTACACAATAAGTTGGGTCATGTAACACACACGTACAACTAACTATTCGAACAGGAAAATCAGGAAGGGATACCGCCTTCGTATTTTAACAAAAGTTTTTTTCTTAATAAATAATATCAATTACTCGTATTTATGTAAGAAACGTCCATATGGTCACGAACAAATTTTAAGTAATGGCTTGCTGGAACCCTTTATTGAAGGTCGTAAATGTTGAAATTCGTGTAATCTATTGAGTATTGAGTTAAATAATGAATTATGATATTACGGCAAACAAGGAAGCTTTGTTGTATGTTGTATCAGCGTTTATTCAAACTTGATGTTTATGGGACGAGTTTAATAAATGTGACTGCGTGTGATTTTTAAATATCGGGATCATATTTCAGTTGAGAAGTTTGGGATTTGTTTGGTATAATAAATTATACTATGTCTACAAAATAATTCCAGTTAGTACTAAAATGCTCATAAAAGTCTATGCAAGACTTAAAAACACACATTGTTTGTTTAGTCCCAACACCAACCATTTCAAGAAACTTTATGTATTTGTGATCATATTACTGTTGTTTGTTGACGATTTTTTAAAGATATGTTTCAGATGTGAGGATAATTAGAGCCAAAAATATCAAAACAGCTGAGGCCCTGACTGTTTTTTGGTTCTAGAGTTTAAAGATTTTTTTAAATAATTCCTCTTCGTTACATTTATTTTCTAATTAAACAAGACATAAAATTTCCGTTGCGGTTGGGTGGGCCCAAGGGTGGGCCTAGAAATTTTTAGGTGGGCCTGGCCCACCCAGGCCCACCCCTAGTTACGTGGCTGCCAACAAACTGCCGAAGCTGGTTACACTCATTATGAATCATCCTGTATACCAAAAGTAATAGCCAGGGTTGAAAAGTGTCAGACTAGCGTTGCGCATATGCGCTAGTCCTTGGTTCGAATCCCCCTGGTGACCATTCGTCGTTGGACACCTAATTAACGATGCTCTCCTCCGAATATAGGTCTAGGAAGTAAAGTAACAAGGTCTTACACATACGTACACTTTACACTCTACACATGGTGCAATATGTAGGTAAAACAGCGCACCAACTTCGTAACCCGCGAAGTCGGGCCAGGTTGTGCATTGCACGCGTAGAGTCTCATATACGTCAACGCACCAGCGTCGACACCGAAAGGTATAAGAGGTTGCAGATAATAGTACATACATAATACATATACCAAAAGTGGTTGAAAACTGCTGTCGTCTGGAAAAAACTTGGCATTCCGGAGTATACAAAGTTTTGAGAGATTTTTTTCTCCATACTGCTAATCTATTTTAAGAAATATTAGTTATTTATTATACATATACATAAATGTCCACATTCAACGTTTAGCTGCCATAGCGCAGACGGTCTCTAGGGGTCAAACCCGAGTCTGATGCTCGGTGGGTGGCCTACCCAATCACTGTAAATAATTGGGAACCGAAACACAGTAGTGAAGTAGGGTAGGTAGGCCCGGTAGGCGGCTATCGACAGTGTGGTGCTTACCATATCACCCCGTACGCATAGCGTGTCAAACAACCGAGGTATGAAAGCGACTTAGGAGGCTTTAACCCTCCATGTTGCCGTCCATACTCCCTCGCGGAGTATAAGTGCCGTTACCTGTACCTTTACTTACCGCTTCTTCAGTGCCTTTTTTGGGCCTGTACTTTTTAGCCCAGCAAAAGTTAATTCGTCTAGAAAAGATGTTAGACTAATACAAAAATGAAAATTAAAAATAATTATGAAGTGATTTTGATAATAGAATGAATTAGTATCAAAATCACTTCACAATTATCTTAAATTTTTATTTTTTTATTATTTTAACGACCGATTAATAAGGTTCACGCTCGTTTTTACAAGGAAAATTAAATAAAATTAAGTGAGGTTATGTCCATCTAGCGGCGAAAATAAAACTAAATAAGTGTAGGTAAATGGAAAAGTTGTCGTCAAGTTTAAAAGTTTCATCAGATTTTTTTTTAACACTGAGCATCAGGTCAGCGCGCCATTATTTGTAACTGTCATTGATAGTTAGAAGATCGCCACTAAATTTTCTGTTATTTTTCTTTTTATTTACCGTCAGGTAAGCTTTTAACGTTTATAATTCGCAGCTTTTATGTAAATTTTATTATGTGAGCTAACACAAAATGAATAAATTCAAAGCATATTAAAATTTGTTGGCTGTAATAAATTTCTAAATGAAAGTCACCTGTTTGTCATTAACTAAAAATTATTTTAAAAAGAGATTTAATATTACTTTTTTTATGGGAATGTAAGTAACATAACAGAAATAATTTTTATTTCAACAACGAAACTATATATTGGGATGTTATCTTTTACAGGTGGTTAATAACGGTTTGTTATGATATAAAAAAAAATAATTTTAGAAAAATATACTTTCAGAAATACAAATCTTATTCTAATTGTTGTTAGTTTATAAGGTTGACTGTTTAAAATTGTGTTGTAGATTTAATTATGGTAAATAACTAGTTTTAAGAAATCATTTGGCATCTTGATGTAGGTACATTTTTAAAAAAATTGTTATGTTTGATAGATATTATGATTTTAAAAAGGAAGAAAATAATCAGGGGAGATAATAAAAAGTTGAAAGTGAAAAAAAATAAACAAATTAAAAATAATTGATTTTTGAAATATAAAACCGAATGACGTATTACTTTTAAATAGTCCCGTGAATACTTAGTTTAATATCACATATTGAACTAAAAGTTTATAATAAACTCAATATTATAAATGAATTTAATGAAATAAAGTCAATTATAAAAGTTATTAAAGAAGATTACAGTTAATTCATTGGTTGGATATAAGTTTCATAAGCTGGTTATTTTACTTATTGGAAAAATGGATATAATGTGTAAAATAAAATTGCAAATAAATTTGGATTGATTTTAAAAGTGGTGTTGGAATTTGGTTTTATGTGGATTATCATTATTTAATTGGTTAATTGGTACGTCAAAAATTGGTGAAGTTACTCAATGTTGGTTTAGCGGGGAGGCTGTTTTAAAAGGACTAGGAAGTTGAAGCAGTTACGTGTTGTTGTAAGTGTATAATAGGTATAGTGAAAAATTGTTTAATTGTAATTTAGACCTTAAAATTATTTATAAATTTGTAAAAGACTTGTGTTATTTCGAAGTATTACAACATTTCATAATTTGAGTTTTGAAAAGTTAGGGCGAACCCAATTAACGAACCTGATTTAAGAGTCTCTAAAAATTGATTACAATAAATAAAATTTGACTTGGTCGGAGCATCATTACCTTTGAGGTGTTAACGTAATTATATTACATAATCAGATTATAATTAATTAAAACATGTCAATATATTGCTATACGGTCCTGTGTTTTACATTAACCGTAACACGGTGTACCGACAAATATGCTATGATACCAATTTGATACTTTAATTGCAAGTTTGTTAATTTAATTTTATATCAATTTTTTTATTGCGGCTAGCTCAGCCTCGGGTCTTGAAGAGGTCCCTTTTCGTTCAATAAGAATAATAATATTGTAACACTTTTACGACGTTTATTTAACATAAACTCGGTTCGTGGTGTAAATTAATTTATTAAACAAACTTAAAGTACGAAATAATTATAAAGAACAACAATTAAACACTAACGTAAAACTAAACGGAACACTAATATTAAAACCGAACACTAAAGTAATTTATTTATAACAGTTTATTTATTTAATAATTTATTTCTACGTATTCACAAACACGCCGCGATTATCAGTTCAAGACTGGAGACTCGTAAGCAAGCGCGCCTTAAATATAGGTAGGCTTTCATTCTCGCGCGTTCCACGTTAGTCTAGAATAGAATTATCGAGAGCAGCCGACTCATAGGTGCGAAATGATTCACGGAACACCTGGCACCTGCCGCTCGTTACACTGCCCCCCTCTTCAAGTCTGTTCCGTCCCGGAACAGGTTTAGGCCCTTGATTCCTGAAGAACGGGTCATGACGGTATCGGCATTGTTCTCCTCTTCTGCATGTCCCACTGCGGTAGAAGTAACAGTCTACACTCTTCTTTGGTGTTAATGCAGGCTTTGAATCAAAACTGCAGACCAGGATAGTAACACCGGAGTCCTTGAAGACTACCTCCAGCATGTTTCGTACGGTCCTCCAATCTAGCCGATCCAGCCCACAGCCGAGTTTGGGAACTGCCAACTTCTTAATGCCCCTAGCGAACAGGTCTTTCTTCAAATCCCATAGAGCATTCCAGAGCATGGGCGAAGTTAGGTCATCAGACCTGGGGGGTCTAAAGCCCTAACATGAAAACGCAGTGGCGGCTCGTGGCTGGAAATCATGGGGGTGCTGTAGCTTTCGAAATATACATACCAGTAACGATCCTTGATATTTTTAATGTACTTTTTAAGCAAAACAAAACAAATCGAAATTGTACTCAATTCATAAAAAAATTAGCTTACAGGAAAATGAAATAAAAAGAATTTTTATTTAAATATAAAGTCCATTCTCAGCCACACCCATTCCAATACAGTATCTTAGTCAAAAAGTAAGCAAGGAAAACAAAATAGAGCATTTCTAATTTCGCAACCAGGCAACCATTTTATTTTTTCATGCTAGTCCTTGTTAAAAGATCTAGTAATAGTATATTATAGACCAAGGTAGAGAAGACATTTTTCTCAGCCTAGCAGTATTATTTCCCGACATGCGAAGCATGGAGGGAAATAAGTTGTGAGGCTGAGAAAAGTCTTCTCTACCGTGGTTTATATACTATTTTTTTCACTACTAGCACCTTTATTCCTTTTAATTAATCATTTTTACATAAAAGAAAATAAAATGACAGATACGTATATTTATTTCTAAATATCCACAAAAATCAAATAGCCTTGCTTGAAAACAAGGGGAGAGATTAATTTCAATTGACATTTGGGTAAAACATATTTAAAATAGGCACCTGAGCGCAGAGCAATTGTTTTTATTATTAACCAGTAGTCAATAATAAAAAATTATCGACCACTAGGAGAGAAAATCATCTTCTGGGCTCGAAAATAAGGTCAATAATGACATCTTCTAATACTAGTAGTGAAAAAAATATTTTTTGCACTCCCCGGCGGAAAGTTATTTCTTTACGCCCGCGAAGAAGGGCGTAAAGTTAATTATTGTAGACCGCGGGCGCACTTTACGCCCGCAACCCGCAACAAATTAATAAAAAAGTAGATTTTAGTTACAAAACAATTTTTATATACCTAACTTGTAAAATCACTCTTGCCATGAATGCGTCAATTTGACATTTTTAAAAATGCCATTAGAAAATTTTTATTAGAAATTAGAAATCAAAAAATTTAAATAAAATCTTCGTCCGTCCAAAAATATTGTATGTTATGTACCGTGGGCTAAAATCGATATCCTTACGCCCTTGATACATAAATAACTATTTTGTTTTTACTAACTGCTTCAATTTTTTCACGTAATGACAATTGGTAAAATGTAATTTTTTAAATATATTCAACAGTAACATATCCATCATAACATATTTAAAATAATATTTATTATTTAATTGTATTTTTCTGTAACAAATATTTAAATGTTAGAAAAAAAAACAGAATATTATCCTACGTACCTATAAACCTATATGAAAGATTAATTCGCTCTTGTTGGAAATCTGTGTATGTTCCGTCGACAATCTTCACGTATTTTATATTTAGTCTAGTGTGCATAATAATGTAATTGACATAATATAGTTGGTCATAGTTTGTCCGAATAAAATGTTGTCACTCTTATAAATTTAACTACGTCTCAGTCTATCTCTGGTCTACCACCTCTTTATAATAACGAATAGGTTATGGACCCAGCGTGCCCGAGATAGCACCGATATAAAAAGTAAAAACGCGACACGTGGCAAGTTAAATTTTGGTCGTTAGTGACAGTGTGATCGCGATAGTTTACAAAAGATGGCTTCGAGTACATCGTCAGGTTGGCGCATTGAGTTGTTGTCCAAGACGAATTATGATACGTGGTGTATACAAGTAGAAGCACTTTTGGTAGAGAGCGATCTGTGGGAGTATGTCGATGGGACTATTCCGAAACCACAGAAAGGCGATGAAGGAATTCAAGCCTGGATAAATAAAGACAAAAAGGCAAAAGCAAAGTTGATTATGGCAATTGAACCATTACTGGTTACACAAATTCGTAATTGTGAGACGTCAAAAGATGTATGGTTAAAATTGGGGTCAACTTATGCGTCTAACGGTCCTGCGAGAAAAGCGACATTATTGAAGCGACTGATGCTTCAAAAGCTGGATGAAGGCGGTGACGTAAGAGACCACTTGATTAAATTTTTCGATGCTGTAGATAAATTGAAAAACATGAAAGTGGACATAAATGATGATCTCTTGACTGTAATGCTGTTGTATAGTCTTCCTTCGTCTTATGAAAGTTTTCGGTGTGCAATTGAAACAAGAGACGCGTTGCCGACACCGGAAGAATTGAAGGTGAAGATTATGGACAAGCACGATTCAGATAGACAGGGATCTGGAGGTTTCGTCACAGTAATGACCGCCAGTCAAAATCCGATAAAGGGGAAAACGAAGAAGAAACGCGTGTTCAAATGCTTCAAGTGTGGGGCGCCGGGACACAAAGCAAATGAGTGTACAGGTCAATTCGACAGTAGCCAAAGAAAGCCAAAACCGTCGGCGAACAATGTTGACGAGTCGTTTGCAGTGAACCATACAGTTTTGAATGTAGATAGTGTATGCAAAGCAAAGACAAAAACATTGAGTAAACCATGGTTATTGGATAGCGGCTGTACCGCGCATTTGTGTGGTGTGGAAGCGTGTTTTAAATCTTTAAGTGAATCCCCGAATCTGAAATTAAGTCTCGCGAGTCAAGCGTCTGCTGAAGTGAAAGGAAAAGGCATTGTTCATTTATCAGTGGCAAGTGATAATAATGATCATCGACTGATTGAATTCAAAGACACTTTGTATGTGCCTGAATTGAGAACAAACCTAATTTCAGTTGCAAAAATTACGAATAAGGGACATGAGGTGATTTTTCGTAAAGAGGACGCAGTTGTTCGTGACAAGCGCGGGAACATTTCGCTAATCGCCGAGCGACGAGGCGATTTGTATTTTGTTCGCGAGAACTTAGAATGTGCTGAAGCGGTAGTCCAACCAATGGGTTCAGAATTGATGAAGTGGCACGAAAGATTAGGCCATCTAAACAGTAAAGACCTCGTGAAATTGATTCGTGATGGTGTAGTACCCAAGGTTGATGTGAGTAATGCAGCACAATTATCACATTGTGAAGTGTGTTTGAAGGGAAAAATGACCGTGTTACCTTTCCCTAACGATCGAGTACCGTGCTCTGAGACATTGAAAATAGTGTACTCGGACGTTGTTGGTCCATTTAGAACAGAATCCACGGGACGTGCTAAGTATTTTGTAACTTTTATTGATGATAGCACGAGATGGTGCGAAGTGTACTTTTTGAGACAAAAGTGTGGAGTGTTTGATGCGTTCAAACTTTATCAGAAGCTCGTAGAGAAACAAACCGGAAAGAAAGTAAAATGTTTACAATCAGACAATGGACGCGAGTATTGTAGTACCGAATTTAATGAATATCTAGCGGATCAAGGTATTAAAAGACAATTTACGGTTCCCCATACTCCGCAGCAAAACGGTGTCGCGGAAAGAATGAATCGTACGTTGTTGAATATGGCTAGGTGCCTGTTGTTGCAGTCCGGTTTGAGCGCGATGTTTTGGTCGGAAGCTGTTGCCACAGCTTGTCACATTCGTAACCGATGCCCGACTAGTGGATTAAATGGAAAGATTCCGTATGAAAAGTGGACGAAAGATAAAGTAAACGTGAATTACTTTAAAAAGTTCGGGTCGAAAGTGTTTGTCTTAGATAAAAATCCCAACAAAGACAAACTTTCACAGAGATCTGTTGAAGGCGTATTCATGGGGTATCCTAGAGAAAGAAAAGGCTTCCGTGTGTGGATACCGAGTAAGAGACAGATGACAGAGGCCCGTGATGTAAAATTTTTAGAAGAGACTCGTATCGGTCCTTGTGATACGCGCGTACTTGAAGAATGGTTTATGTCAACGAAAGAGGGGCAGGAGGATGAAAACAATCATCTAAAATATGTAGAGTTTTTACCGCAATCTGTGGAGTGTAACGAGACTCCGAAAAATCGACCAGACATCCCGGAGATAGTTATAAAGGATGCGGAAGAGCCGATGAGAGCTCCTGGTAGACCAAAATTGTTGCGTACTAGTAATAGAGGACGACCGAGAAAGCTGTATCAGTCAAGAAGTAGAGCAACACAAGACGAAGAAGGTATTTGTACTGAAAATGATTCTGACTTAGATGACGATGTGTTCGTCGGCGTAGCAGAGATCAGAGTACAAGATGCTTTAAAAAGTGATGCGTGTGATGAATGGAAGGATGCAATTGAATCCGAATTCATGAATTTAGTGAAGAATGATACGTGGGATATCATTCATAATGACGACAATAAAAACATAATTGGGTGTCGTTTGATTTTGACAAATAAACATGGACCTGATGATAAAATTGAGAGACGCAAGACCCGATTGGTAGCGAAGGGTTACAGTCAAAGGTACGGCGTCGATTATCATCAAACATTTGCTCCAGTGGCAAGACTGGAAACATTAAGTTTATTATTGGCTCTTGCGGCTCAGTTTGATCTAAAGATCTGGCTGTTCGACGTGGTGACAGCGTATCTCAATGGATCACTGGAAGAAAAAGTGATCATGAGAGTCCCAGAAATGTTGCACGAGATATTGCAGCGGATTGTATCCAAACAAGGGGAGACTTCAAAGGTTGGAGCTCGAGCGAAAAAGATGATAGTGAATTTAAGTGATGGTGGTAATGCATGCAGACTAAAGAAAGCCTTATATGGTTTGAAGCAAGTAGGCCGTCAGTGGTATTCGCGATTGTGTAAAAAGCTCGTAAGATTAGGTCTGAAACCGGCGAAGAATGAGCCATGTTTGTTTTATGGTGAATGCGAGGGTGATACGCTATTGTTGTTAGTGTATGTGGATGATATGCTTGTAGCATCACGTAATATCAAGTGAATTACGAAGTTAAAACAAAAATTGTTAGAGGATTTTGAATTGAAAGATCTTGGTCTAGCAGAGTATTGTCTTGGTCTTGAAATTGACCAAAATGAGGGTCAAATGGAGCTTTCTAAAACGGGATATATATTCGGATTGCTTAAGCAGTACGGAATAAGTGGATGTAATCCGGTTACGACACCATCGGAAGTGAATTGGCATTTTGATAATACAAGTGAGGAAAATGCACACAAAAAGTGTCTACATGGACTTGGTTTTGGCACCAAGGATAATGAATGAATATCTGACGTGCAGATTGAAAGGGCGTGTTGGAAATCTGTGTATGTTCCGTCGACAATCTTCACGTATTTTATATTTAGTCTAGTGTGCATAATAATGTAATTGACATAATATAGTTGGTCATAGTTTGTCCGAATAAAATGTTGTCACTCTTATAAATTTAACTACGTCTCAGTCTATCTCTGGTCTACCACCTCTTTATAATAACGAATAGCTCTGAATAAAAACATACAAATTAAATCACAAATAAGCTGACGCTGCTTAGACAGCAGATTTCGGGCCGGTTATTTTGCTTACAAATTCCTGGCGAACAATGATGACGCTGTACCGGCTGTACAGAAAGCAGCGTTCGCGCTGCTATTACCGTGTGTTATTAAGAACTAACAAGCCTGCGCGAAACTTGCAGAGAAATGTACGTTTTTGACGCTACTACATTTTGCAGCGTCTCGGAACTCCGCGGAACTTGGAATCTACAGCTTCGGTTAAAATAATTCCTTTTAAAAGCGGTTTAATTAATTAAATTTATGTAATAATTATGCAAAATATTGAATGATTGATATTTTCAAGTACAAATTTAATAGGTAATTAATTTTCGTATTTTGTTCTGGGGGTGCTGCAGTGTCGCAGCGCTTATGGACCAGCCGCCACTGAAGACATATATTTTTTTGTTTTTAAGTGTATGTGTATGTTTGAATGTTTTTGGGGGGGCTAATTCGGTTTTTGGGGGGCTTAGCTCCCCCAAGCCCCCCCCTAACTTCGCCCATGTTCCAGAGGCCTCCATAATCCGGCTTCTGGTAATGGAACTGTTTCGTAACCAAATAATAAATAAATCGTTGTTGATCTAGGAGATATAAAGCTTTGCCGACCGTGGGGTTCTGTCTTTCGAGTGTGTCTAGTCGCCCAAATTTCTTCTTAAATACGACCGCAATTCCTCTTCCTAAACGAAGGTCCTTGGATACGCAGTGAGCTATCGAACAATCAGTAGGAACCTTGAAGAGATCTTGCTGTACTTCAGTCGTCACTCCAAATCGTGCTTTTCCGGTTCCGGAAAACGCCGCCATGAACTCTTCAAAAGTCGGTCGGCTTTCGGCAGGCTCTATTCTGTTAATAAGTTCTCTGCCCTCGTCTTCAACATCCAGGGCTCTGTTATTACTCCCTTCGTATGGTGCCAAACGATTGGAATGTACCACCTTTGGTTTTCCTCTGGGTTGTTTCTGAATGCGATAGATTACGTCATTTATTCGCTTCTTCACTTGATACGGACCTTCCCAATTCCGTTGTAGCTTCGGTGAGAAACCACGACGCCTCTGCGGGTTGTAGAGCCAAACCAACTCTCCAGGCTGAAATCCGCCTTCTTGGGTCCTTACGTCGTAGGAATTCTTCATCCGGTCGCTAGCGATCTGGGTATTTCCGCGGGCCCGATCGTGGATGTCATTCAACTTCAATTTCAATTTCGTGACGTAATCATCTCCTGCTACCTCTTGTTCCGCAGGCGGACTTCCAAATTCGAGGTCGCAGGGTAGTCGCAGTTCGCGTCCAAACATCATGCAGGCCGGCGTTTGACCAGTGGTTTCGTGAACTGCTGCACGATTGGCCATTAAGAACAGATGCAAATATTGATCCCAGTCTCGTTGATGGTCGGATACAACCTTGGCTAAATATTTGCCCATGGTCCGGTTCATTCGCTCCACCATTCCATCGGACTGCGGGTGTAGCGGAGTAGTTCGAGTCTTACGGATGCCCAATAATCGGCAAACATTTCCGAAGAGTGCAGATTCAAAATTGCGGCCTTGATCCGAATGTAGTTCCAAGGGTACACCAAAGCGGCTGAAGAATTCCTTAACTAGCACTTCGGCGACCGTCACGGCTTCCTGATTTGGTAGTGCATATGCTTCCGTCCATTTAGTGAAATAATCCATTGCTACCAGGATATACTTATTTCCCGTATCAGTCTCGGGAAACGGTCCAGCAATGTCTATGGCCACTCTCTCTAAGGGATTGCCCACGTTGTATTGTCTCATGGGTGCCCTTCTTTTTCCTAGCGGCCCATTCCCTGCGGCACACAGGTCGCACTTGCGACACCATTCCTTAACGTCTTCTTTGCAGTTGACCCAATAGAATCTTTCTCTAACCTTCTCGAGAGTCTTTTTCACACCATAATGTCCTCCTGAGGTGCCATCGTGAAGATTTCTAAGCACTTCTGACATTCGGCTTCTCGGCACTACTAACTGAAGCCTGACGGTAGTTCCATCTTCGTTTTCCAGTTGTCGCTTCAGAAGCCCGCTTTCTATCTTCAAAGAGTCCCACTGGGCCCAGTACGCCTTCAGGGTTCTGTTAGAAGAGCTGATTCTCTCCCAGGTTGGTCTTTCACCCTTTCGTTTCCACTCAAGCACCATTTTCAATTCGGGATCTTCTCCTTGCTCTCGTTGCAACTCTTCAGGCAACCAATGGTCGTTGACGATTGTGGTACGGCAAATCTTCCCTTCTAGTCGAGAGCAGTGAGGACAGTCTGCTGGACATGGCCTTCTTGAAAGGGCATCGGCATTCCAATGAGTAGTGCCCGCACGATCTTCCGTGTCAAAGTCGTACCCTTGCAGCCGTTCAATCCATCTTGCGACTTGTCCTTCCGGATTACGGAACTGCAGAAGCCATTTTAATGCGGCATGGTCCGTCCCCAACAAAAACTTCCGCCCGTACAGGTACTTGTAGAAGTGTTCTACGGACTTGACGACGGCCAACAACTCTTTTCTGGTCACGCAATAATTTCTTTCGCCTTTCGATAGGACCTTGCTAAAATAACCGATAACCTTTTCATGTCCATCTTGTACTTGGGAAAGAACACTTCCAATGGCTAGATTACTCGCATCCGTATCGAGTATAAACTTTCCATCCATCCGCGGGTAGTTTAATATCGGTGCGGTTACTAGAGCATGTTTCAGTTGTTAGAAAGCTGTCTCACAGTCTTCGCTCCAAACGTAATCGTGACCATCTTCCGTTAGCCTTGTCAGCGGTTTTGCTATATTGGCAAATCCCGGAACAAAACGCCTGTAGTAAGTGCATAATCCAAGGAAACTTCGCACTTGGTGTTTATCCCTTGGTGTTGGCCATTCTTGCACCGCTCGGATGTTATCGGTGTCGGCAGCTACTCCATTTCGTGATACAACGTGTCCAAGATAGTTGACTTCTTTTCTAAATATGTGGCACTTCTTCGGACTTAATTTCAAGTTCGCTCCACGAAGTCTTTGGAACACTTCTTTTAGATTTGCCAAGTGTTCTTCAAACGACCTGCCAACTACGATTACGTCGTCCAGATACACCAGGCAAGTTTTCCAGGACAATCCCCTCAAAATGGTCTCCATCAAGCGCTCGAAGGTGGCCGGAGCATTGCATAGGCCAAAGGGCATAACTGTGAACTGCCATAATCCCGAACCGATAGTGAACGCGGTCTGCTCTCGGTCTTCAGGTTCCATCTCAACTTGCCAATAACCACTCTTCAAGTCTAGTGTTGAAAACCACCGTGAACCAGATAACGTGTCCAACGTGTCATCAATTCGCGGTAATGGATAACTGTCCTTCTTCGTGACCTCATTAAGTTGCCGGTAGTCCACACAGAAACGCGTTGATCCATCCTTCTTGCCAACCAGAACCACTGGTGATGCCCATGGGCTGTTCGAGGACTCAATGATCCCTTGTTTCTCCATGTCAGAAATAATCTTTTCCGCTTCCTCACGCTTCGCCCATGGGAGTCGTCTCGGATGTTGTCGTATGGGCCTGGACTCCCCGGTGTTAATCTTATATCGTACCACATCTGTTCGTCCCTTTTCATCTTTATCAAGAGCAAAGACGTCTTGGTATTGGTTAATCAAGCTTCGCACCTTTCTCAATTCTGTTTCATTGAGATCTTCACACGAATTGGTTATCATATCAACACGTTCACCAGCATGTTGTTTGGAAGCTGGTCTTCGGGTTTCATTAATACACTGGGCTATTTGGGATACTGGTACACACTGTCCCACAAGGGTGTTCCTCTTCAACGTCACCGGCTCCATATTGACGTTCATAATCCTCACCGGTACTGTTTCTCCAACCTTGACCAGCGCTTTTCCTACCAGTATACCGCTGTGGACTTTCTTGTCACAAATAGGTTCCATCATTCGTACACATCCTGCCCGAAGATCTCCATCCAGACCTGCCTTGACAATTTGTTCACTTCTAGCAGGCACCGTCACGTCTTCAGTTAACAGGACTCGTACTACCGGATCGTCCATTGGATGTAGAGGAAGTTCTTTGTTGCCGATTTTTAAAACCCCTTCCTTCAAATCCAGCGAAAACCGGAATCTTCCCAAAAGGTCCATTCCCAGGATGAATTCGTCAGTGATGTCAGCCACTAATACTTCATGTACAAGCTTCTCGCTTCCAATACCGATGGTCATCTTCGCTATACCATGCGTCGTTATCACATCACCTGTCGCAGTCCGAAGCTGGGTATTCGTGGGTGACAGCTTCACGGATTCTTGCAAAACATCTGGGCGTATGATGGATTTTGTTGCCCTAGTATCAATGAGTAGCGGAACAGTTTGGCCGGCAATGTTCCCATCAACAAACAGACTGGCATTTCGGTTCTTTGACGATACGGCGTGGATGGTGATCCTCGGGGCATTTCCTCTCGAGGTCAACGTTCGTCCCTTCTTGTCAACATCTTTTAGTATTCCATGTACGTTCTTCTTTCGACGCCTTTTCTTCCGAATAATCTTCAGTATCAATTCTTCTAACCGATCTTGGGAGCCTTCAGGTTCATCGGCCATCATGCGGACATTCCCGTGTCCTTGTGACGCTTGTTTCGCCGCTTCGAATTCTAAAGCGTGGGCGAGTGCATCATCTATTGTTTTTGGCCGCGCTAACCTCAATGACTGTTGCGTTTCTCGATCCCTTAAACCATCTACAAACGTTTGTATTGCTAGCTGTTCCAAGAAGGAGTCGGGAGCCGTAGGGTAGGCTAGTCGAACCAATCGTGCAATATCAGCTTCGTATTCTTGAAGATTCTCACCACTCTTCTGGATCCGATTCTTCACCTGCGCGTGGTACACTTGTTGCAGATGTGCGTCTCCATATCTCATTTCCAATCGGGAAACTAACAATCGGTAGTCATTCTGTTGGCTTGTTGGAATCGCTTGAAGGACCTTCAAGGCCTTCCAGAACTTTCCATTACTTTTTCCTCTAATGCTTTGGAGTTTTCGAGTACTTTTTCTTCGAAGGATCTAGAATTTTCGAGCAATTCTTGCTTCAAAGTTTCAGAATTTTCTAGTACTTTGTTCTCTAGGGTTCTAGAATTTTCTACAACTTTTTCCAGTATTTCTTGTTTCAATGTTCCAGAACTTTCTACTACTTTTTCCAGTAATTCTTGTTTCAATGTACCAGAGTTTTCGAGCAATTCTTGCTTTAATGTTCCAGAACTTTCGTCGATTTTGTTTAGTAGTACTTTAAAATCAATTCCGCTGCCTGGCATTTCGAAACTAAAGGTTTCTGGATCTTGGCCATCTGGTAATAAAGCTTCTTTCAGTCGTGCTTGCAATTCCTTTTTTGTACCTGCCGTATCCAATTCCCTTTCCTCCAACTCTCTTCTCAAGTCGGCCACTTTCAACTCTTGAAGCGATTTCGTCGCCATTTTCACTTGTTTTAAAGCACTAAATTTTTAAGCAGTTCAACTGTCTTTGTTTTTAATTCACACCGAATACCGCACACCTGACGCCAATGTAACACTTTTACGACGTTTATTTAACATAAACTCGGTTCGTGGTGTAAATTAATTTATTAAACAAACTTAAAGTACGAAATAATTATAAAGAACAACAATTAAACACTAACGTAAAACTAAACGGAACACTAATATTAAAACCGAACACTAAAGTAATTTATTTATAACAGTTTATTTATTTAACAATTTATTTCTACGTATTCACAAACACGCCGCGATTATCAGTTCAAGACTGAAGACTCGTAAGCAAGCGCGCCTTAAATATAGACAGGCTTTCATTCTCGCGCGTTCCACGTTAGTCTAGAATAGAATTATCGAGAGCAGCCGACTCATAGGTGCGAAATGATTCACGGAACACCTGGCACCTGCCGCTCGTTACAATATGTTTATTATGCAGTTTTATTAACAAATTTTTATTGTCGTATCTTCCCTAAATGTAATATCTACCGCTCACTTTTAAAACATTAAGTTATAATAGTTTTTAATTATTTTATTTTATATTATAAATATTTCAATTATTCAATTTTTTTTAATCCAAATCAGTTGATACAATTTTTGAATCCAAATCAATTGATAAGCAGTGATCGACTTCCTTACAATTTTAATATTTAGCTGTACAGGAATCCAATTTCAATCTTCAGATGAACAGGAAACCAATGTACCTATTTCTTATATCACCTTATCATTCCTTTTTAATTTAGAAGAAACCACTTATTTATCTTCTTCTAACCAAGAATGCAATTTTCTGTTGGAAATAAAATTGCACTCCTATTTTATTTTCCTTTTTTAAGTTCCCGGAGAAACACACAACTTGGTTTTTCAGAAAATAAAATTCTACTTGTTTATTTATCTTGACTTCCGTTGTCCTGGTCTCCCATATTTTCTTCCAATTAAAATATTTGATCATTTTCCTTGGTAACACTTAAATATTTGATCATTTTCCTTGGTAACACTTAAATATTCATTCGTTTTCCTTGACAACACTTATTTATAATATTAATGTGCTTTCAAACAAACGTTTTTACCTATCTTAAATTAAATTTATAATACAGTAACATTAACTAACTCTATTTACATTTTTTTTTTGAATACGCCAGGACCTAGGTATTACAACAATAAATGAAGAGATTCAAAAGTGTAGTGTTCGATACGGCGACCGGCTCAGTGCTCACCCAAACATACTTGTGGAGTGCCTTATGGACAGTGACGACGAAGAGCCTAGGCTCAAAAGATTAAAACCTTCGGATTTGCCAATCCGCTTCGTATAAATCTAAATGTAGTAACAGTGTTAGTATATTAATGTTCTTGTCCCTATGCTAAATCAAAATTGTTTAAATTTCTATAAGAAAATGTTCATTGGAATATTTTCAGCATGTCAATAGTTTTATTTTTAATTTTAAGTTAAACTAGTTACTGAATGTCACCATGTGACAGATTATAAAGTTATCAATAAACTAAAAAAAAAAATTACATTTTTATTTTTCATTAAAACTGCATAAAAATAATTATTAATTTTAATTCGTTAAAAATAAAAGTAACCTCTATTTAACATAATATGTAAGTACCAATTGATATCATCATATCATCTCATTATATTTATAATTAATAATACAGGGTGTCTCTAAAAGGTCTGAAGTGTGAAGGGGGGCTACGACGAGTTTCAGTACGCAATAAAACATTTAAATTCGATTATCTCAGAAACGGCTGCTCGAAGCGGCACCGACTAGGTATACCTTTTTTGGACAGAAGATGCCAAGGAATAAGAATTTTTAACCAGACATTTAATATACTGAGGCACAAAAAAGTTATGAAGCTTTAGGTGTAGGCGAAATGCTGCTGGTGGCGCCCTCTGCAATGTACATCGAAACTGTGATCAGATCTCGATTTCTCATCCTAAAAAAACCCTAAGTACCAAATTTCGTGCAAATCATGCTATTATTACGAAAAATATTTACAAAAAAGTTTTAAAAAATAATAACTTTGGCACCCTGTATTTCGGAAACTATCAACTTTTGGACTAAGGTAAATTGGGCTAGATCCTCACATTTTAGCCTCGGGAATTTGTGCTAGCGTTTTGTACAGACCTTTTAGAGACACCCTGTATAATTTAGGCATTGTAATCGCTAGGTATAGGATTTGTATGCACTTAAACATACTGAAATATGCATGCACTTATGCACTATAAAAACGTGAAATATGCACTTCATTATGCACTTAAAAATCATGAAATATGCGTTTATTAGAAATTTTTAATAAATACATGCAGTTTTGATGTCGAACCGTGTTGAGATGTTCGGTAACTTGAAAGCGTTTTGTTGCATTTACCTTATCGTCGCACACTGTACAATACACCTTATCTGAACCTTTCTGAACTGTCTTATTTGAAAGATTAGTAGGTAAACAAAAGTACAGGTAAATTTTTCTATGAACAGTAAGTTGTCAAAGGGTCTTTGGAATTTCCTAATACCTATTTATCATAATACCATAAGTATTTAAATTTTAGTTGAAACTTTTTCTTTCTTAGAAAATATTAACAAGTACACAGATGGTTAAAGCAATAAAATATTTTAAAATCTAGTATTTAACAATATGCTTAGATTATGGGTTTCTCCTAGACTCAACTAAACCGCCCTTGGTTGTCTAAAATACTAAAATTATTTAAAAAATATTAGAAATTTCATAATTAAAGCATGTAAAACGCTCAAAAAGTGGTAAAATATGCACTATCGTTCAAAAATGCTAAAATATGCATGCATTTATAAAAAACACATAAATATGCATTTATATGCACTTTCAAATTGACATATGTGATTCATATGTGGCTTAAACATGTAGAAATATAACTCTGCATATGTTTGCTATAAGCAGAAAAAACATGCAAATGCATAGAAATCCTATACCTAGTAATCACGTATCTACCTAACCCTATTTAGGCATTGACAATTTTTTTTCTGTTAGCTGATGCGAAATCTTTTCATTCTCTGCACTACCGACCCTCAAAATCTTGTAGTTTTTTTTTTTTATAAAATAAATTAAACCGGTTATCCTGTTAGTGCTTTTAAAATTCAGCTGTTGTCAGCCTGGATATTACATGACGTCAGAGCGTCAGTAGCATGTCAGACATATTGGCATGATATACCGTTAAAAAGTCGTTCCGGAATGCTTGTGTATTTTTACTATTTTAACCGTTGGTAAGTCCTTAATATTTGTTAAATAAATTTTGTTTTGTGCATGGTAGCATGGTTATAAACTTAGTAAACTCAGAACCTTTTAAAATTCATTAGGTGGAAAAAAACAAATTCTATAATTATCTATGTTAGTTAAACATACATCGAAGAAAACGATTAGCTTTTCTTTTTACTGAAGTAATGCCCTTCATTTACATATAATACGAAAGGGCCTTTTTTAATTTCTAGTACTGATTTTCATTTTTGTAACAAAATTTCGTATTTTCTTTGCTACAAAAATTATACTCGTTTTTAGTAACCATTTTATCGGCCTAATTTCAACCGATGAAATTCAGATTTTGAGGATTCATAAAAATGTCTACACCACCGGCAAAACTTTAATCGCAAAACAGTTCATTTTAACGAGGTTTCTAAGAGTTTTCTTTACTGTGTAATTTGTTGTTCCTACTCCCAACCATAAAAAATATTTACCTGCTTGGTTTATAATTAGTAGTTACCACGGAGTATAAAGACAGGAGGCTGCACTTCCGTTTAAACAGCCGACCAAATGCATGCCGAAGTTTGTCGCCGCAATTCGCAATAAGGATAGAAGATGAATGTCTACGGAAGTTCAGGGAGCCTATTAGAAACGCACTTAAAATTAATAAAACACTGATTATATTGCATTTTTGAGTAATATATTTAGGTTTTTTTGTAGAGTGGTATTTATAGATTTATACTACATATAAAAATACCAGAATCCATTCGGGAAATTAGATTTATAGAGCTGTAATTGAAGGCATGTGCACGAATTAGTCTCCACAGCTTTTCTGTTACACGAAAGTCAAAAATTGTGTAAAATAGCATCAATCGATGCACTATTTTTTCCTCTACAAAAAACTTAATTGCACTTTTGGTCTAAAATAATTAGGGGAGCAAATATTAACATATTAAAAATTTACCAATGGTGCGTGAAGCAACAAATGCATGTCTAGTGCTCTAGCAGTTCTGAAGCAAGATTTGTGGAATTAGTTGTAAAATTAATAGAATAACCGATTATGGTTACACAAAATCCAAAGGTAAAGCAATTTAGTCATGATATTTATGATAATAATAAATATTAAACGTATTATGTTATAAATTAAACCAACCAGAAATAGAAGTCGACTAATGACGATCTTTAATTTGGATCTGCTTCATTAAATGATGCCCCAGATCTTTATAAAAGATTATTTGTTGTTAAAAAACCGAAAGTTGGTGCCTATATTTTTGTAAGAAAAGACACTTAAAATTAAATTAATATTACACAAAATGATAATATATTTATGGATATGCAATATAAAGAACAATTTGGAAAGATTGTTGGAATAGTACCTTCTGCTGACCGGGTTTTTTAAGTGGATACTTAAACAAAAATTGTTCTGTACACATATATTTAATATAATCAAACCGCGGAAAATATGCACTGTAACATATCAGAATTCGATTGCAACAAAATATTTTAAGGCAGCATTTTACGTTCAGTATAATTGTTTGCAATGTAAATTATCAAGAAAAACGATTAAAGATGCGTTTTCAGTAAATTTAACAGCTGTTGAGAATGAAGTAGTATAACAAAGAACAACAAAGAAGCGGTAATCTGTTAATTTGGTACTAAATATACAAATATCTACAACAATTCTTGGTAATTGTGAACTTTACACTCTAATTTTATGCACAAACATTTTTTAAGGTAACTACTCCTGCTTTTGCTGATAAAAGCAAAGTAAATTCATGCTTACTGAAGCAGACGAAAGCATTTTCAGAAAATTCACTATCTTGTCGTGGAATTTTTTCTTTCCATACATTTATTAAATTTGTAGGAGCTTTAAATAAAGACGTTTTCACATTTTTATTGCTTCGATAACCCGTTTTGCAATTGGGCCCAAAACATGTTCGGCCCATTTTTTTACAAATAACTCACACAATGTTTATTTTACGTCCTTACTACTTTCAACAATAATGTCTCAGTACATTGAAAATTGTAGAGACGTTTATTGCTACAGTGACAGAAAAGGGCTAACTTAAACTGGTCGAATATGCACTCCTATTATATCTTATTTTACTTTGTGACTGGATTACGAATTTCTTGACGCCTGAGGAGATATAAGTGAGTAGTTGTAAATACTCAGGAGGTCTAGTAATTGTTTGTTTACCAAACAATAAACCGATGATTTACGAAGAATTACCTATAACCACAGAATAAACTCTTAACAGAAGCGACAAGACCGCGCGGCACTTTGATATTTATGTTGCCAGCACAAGGCGGAGCTACGTTGGTTCAGCAAGTAACTTAGCTGTATGGTTTTCAATTTTAATCGTAATTTCTGCTTTCTGGGGGTGCAAGTGCTCCTGACTTCAGGCACAGCTCCAGGTGATGTTTGAGTACTAACGGAAATTTCTAAAACAAATAAACTTACAGAAGCTGACATTATAAAAATTGATACTAATTTATTATATACTAATTATTTTTGCATTTTGTCGTTGAACACCAATTACCACCTTTTTTGCCGCTCATTTCCGCGTATTTGTGTTTTATTGAAACAATATTTTAAATAAATAACACCCGAACTCTTTGGCGCTGCACTTAAATATACAGCAAAATAGGAAATTTTACTTGCTAGTGGGCGTGTTCGAGTTCACCCCCGCTCCCCTTATTTTGACCACCACACACTCTGTCTTTGTCGCTTCTGTAAGAGTTTATTCTGTGCTATAACTTACGAATGTTTGTTGCTTCACGCACCATAGGAATTCCAATGGTAAATTTTTAATACGTAAATATTTGCTTCCCTAATTATTTTAGACCAAAAGTACAATTAAGTTTTTTGTAGAGGAAGAAATAGTGCAACGATTGATGCTACTTTACACAATTTTTGAGTTTCGTGTAACAGAAAAACTGTGGAGATTAATTCGTGCACATGCTTTCAATTGCAGCCCTATAAATCAAATTTCCCGAACGGATTCTAGTATTAGGTAGAATAAATCTATAAATACCACTCACAAAAGAAACCTAAATATATTACTCAAAAATGCAATATAATCAGTGTTTTATTAATTTTAAGTGCGTTTCTAATAGGCTCCCTGTACTTCCGTAGACATTCATCCTTGCCGCGAATTGCGGCGACAAACATCGGCACGGGTTTGGTCGGGCAGTGCAGCCTCCTGTCTTTATACTCCGTGGTAGTTACGGTATGTATGAGGTGACCAGACGTCCCGCTTTGGGACAGTCCCGATTTTTAACAATTTGTCCCGCGGAGTTTTAAGAGATACGCAAAAACATAAACCTAAAAATTCACTCAAATGGGAAATATAATTTTATTTACATTTTTTATATTGTTCCTGAAATTTCTAAAGTTCATATAATTGTTTTTTTTCATATGTTTACAGATTTTTATGTTAAAATGTTCTGTTTTTGAAATATGTTTTTTTGCTTTCTTTCATAATAAAATTAAAATTTAGTTTTTTGGGCTATTTTTTTACTTTAATTCTTAATAACCCCCCCCCCCCCCGGTCGATTTTGTCCCGCCTTACCAAAATTAAAATCTGGTCACCTTAAAGTATGTATTAGTAAAGTATGTTAACGCTTACCTTCAACAAATTCGTTTTCTGTGAAAAAACTAAATATGGTTTTTATTGCAGAATAAATTATAGTACAATGAAAATTCCGTCACAGAAGAAGACCTTTACAATAGAAACAAACACTTTGCAAGGCACATCAAATTCATATTCCTCTAGTTCCGAAGGTAGTACTGCACATAAAAATTCTCACTCGTCAACACCTATTAAATTACGTGGTTCAACCGGTAACAAAAAAGGGAATGCTAAAATATCAAATTGTCCTTTAGCTAAATGTGTTACTAATAAAGTAAATCCCATGACTTCGACATATCGCCAGAAGTCAAATGTATCTAAAACGATCTCTCCTGAAGTACCGAGTGAAGAATCTGGAAAAGCATCAACTATTGACACTCCTAAATTCCAAAGTGTAAACATCACTAATAAGAGACAATGCTTTGATTTACCAGCAAAATTTCAAAGTATGACTGTTCCATGTAAAACTTCGTGTACAAATAAACGCCAAGCTAAAGTTGACTCCAGACCTCAAACTCTGAATGTATTTAATAACGCTCCAAGCACCAGTAAATCTATTAAAACTGCAGACTTAAACAGAATTAGTAAAACTGAAAATACACCTATTGTAGTTCCTAGACTACACAGTAACAATCCACCAAATAAAAATAGTTATAACAAGCAGCCATTGAATATACCTGCCGTATACGGTGCAAATACCACATGCAAGGTTCCTGCTATGAGTATTTATAATCAAAGCATAAATACTTCTTGCAAAGCCCCTTCTAATCCCATAGATTTGAATGATTCCATTACAAGTCAAAATCAACTTGTGTTGAATAAATTACCGGCAAGTTTCTTAAATAGACCTTCGACCATAAATAATCCGATTCGATGCATAAATATGACCAAAGTGTCTAATATCAATTCCTTCGGTAATTTGTTAGATGCAGATACTTACAGAAAAACTGACCCACATATTACTACCGGCTCCGTTTTAAATATTAATCTGCAGGGTAATACTCAAGATGTAGATAATATCTCCCCTGTGAATATGGCTAATAAACTGACAGATTTGAACAACCAGAACAAGCAGCTGAGTACTAATATGCTTATTAAATCTCCTAATGTGGAAATTCCTTACAGAAAACCATCAATGCATATTCAAGGCATAAACTTATTTGCGAAAAGCTCTAATAGGACACTATTTCAAAAACCTTTCAAATCTTCTATAAAAACACCATCGTCAGCTGCACAACACCCAAAAACTAGATTTGCTGCATTATCAGCAGCAAAAGACTCAAAAAGACCCAAAAAGATACCTTATTGTGTAGCAAAATGCTCACAAAAATTCAAGGCCTTTAGAAGAATGTCCTACAGCATATCTGTTTTACCAACGATTTACGAAGAATGCCCATATTAACTAAAACGATCTTTCTGTGAATCATCGCTACCATTGCAATATATCTAATTATATAGAAAATTAAAACTTTCTCATATTTTTGTACTTTTAGAAAATACACGCGATTTTTTAACTGTTTTGTTGATTTATTTTATTTTTTTTATGATTATGCAGGCAGTTTGGGTAGCTCAAAAAAAACGCGAAAAAACTTCAACACTGTGTAATTTAAAATAGATAATGGATTATGAATGGATGCCCATGTGATAAATGGTATAAAAAGTATATCACTACTTCAGAAATCAAATTTTCTTAAAGCAAAAATGAACAATCTGTCTTATCGAAAAGTAAAAAATGACATTTTTGTTAGCAATCTGAATTGTCTCAGCTTTTACTAAGAAACAGTTTTACATAATTTGATACTGCCACACATTAATTATAATAAGTGTTGCATACATAATTATGTTTAATTATAAAACAAAAGTAATTTAAAGTAAAAACAAATTTATTTTTTTATTATATGGATACATTGTAATACAAACGTCATTTATAACAAACATATCAAAATGAAAAAATATGGCAAATTTAAATAACTCAGGATCAAATGTACTGTCATATATACATTTTTCTATAAATAGGACTTGCAAATAATAAGCAACGTACTTATGACAGTTCCATTCAAAATCCTAAACAAATGAAAAATAAATAAATAGCTAGCATTTATTAGTAAATATTAAAAATGGCACAAAACATTTACTTTTTGCCCTTTCCACCTTTTTTAGAGCCACCACCGCCTCCTCCACCACCAGTCTTACGAGGTGGTGGTGTAGGGCCTTGTGCACCTGATGCAGCTTGTGCTTCTGTCTCAGGTGTAGGACTTGTAGGTTCTTTAGCAGGTGCTGCCTTTGGCTGAGCACCCGGTAATGGTGAAGTCGGAGGTGTTTTTGATGATTTTGGTGGAGCTGCAGCTGTTTCTGGTTCAGGTTTCGATTGTGGCGCAGTTTTAGCTTCAGGTGCTGCCTTAGCCTGTTTAGCAGCTCCTTTTGGTGGAGCAGCTGCTGCTTCTGGTTCAGATTTTGGTGGAGGTGCTTTTGATTTAGGTTGTTGGGAGGGTGAAGGTGTTGACGGTGTAGCTGGTTTTGCTTCCTGTTTAGGAGGCTCACTAGGAGCAGCCGCAGGTTTAGGCGGTTCACTAGGTGCGGCAGGTTTGGGTGGCTCACTGGACACTGCCGGTTTCGGAGGCTCAATGGGAAGAGCTGCCGGTTTCGGAGGCTCACTGGGAGGAGCTGCCGGTTTAGGAGGCTCACTGGGAGGAGCTGCCGGTTTAGGAGGCTCACTTGGGGCTGCAGGTTTGGGAGGCTCACTGAGAGCTACAGGTTTGGGAGGCTCACTGGGAGCTGCAGGTTTGGGAGGCTCACTGGGAGCTGCAGGTTTGGGAGGCTCACTGGGAGCTACAGGTTTGGGAGACTCACTGAGAGCAACTGGTGTAGCAGGTTCTTGAGGTTTGGGAGGGTCACTAGGAACCTCACTGGGAGCAACTGGTTTAGGAGCCTCAATAGGAGCGGCAGGTTTGGGAGATTCACTAGGAGCAACTGGTGTAGCAGGAGATGCAGGTTCTTGAGGTTTGGGAGGTTCCCTGGGCAGTAATGGACAAGATTCCTCTGGTTTTGGAACTTCAGCGGGAACAGTTACAGGTTTTGATGCTTCTGGTGGAACTACAGCAGCAGCTGGTGCTTCAGCCTTTGTAGGAGGTTCACTAACCATTTCTGAAGCTTTTACTGTAACATTTTCAGTTGATAATCTGAATTCAAACTGTAGCCATGCAAAAAGTATGGTACACCAAGCACAGAAATCCTGGTTAATATTGCATCATACAGCCAATTATGAAGTCACTTAAATATTTACTATTATACGAAACACAAACATTAAAATAAATCGGCGAAGCACCCTGTAATAAGCAAGTGTTAGAAAATACAGTTTTATCAGTCTTCCATATTTAAAGGAATTACAATAATTAAAATACATTTTAAGATAAATATCTTGAAAGTATGATAATGTCAAAAGATGTACTGATTTAGTATTCGCATGCATTTCACTACGGCTCCTCATAAGCTTGATAGCAGTTAATTAAATCTTTTGTTGTTGTTCAGTGACATATAAATAATCCTTGTATAACAAAAGCTAAGTCCTTTTATATTATGCAATGACTTTCATATCAATAAAGCTATCTATATATGGCTCTCATTAGTTATGATTACATATATAAAAAAATATTAATAAGCTGTATACTACTAATATCATTTGATTAAATCCGAACAAATTGTTAATAATTACTGCTATAAAAATAGAGATTAGTATACTATAAGTATTTATTAATTCACATTCCGTTTTAGACGAGTTAAGTTTGTGCAATATTAATATATGTATGTATATAAATACTTTTAAATCTATAATAAACAAAAAAAGCGAAAATAATAAATTTATAATAAAATACAGCCATTATATCTTCTAATATAAAAGAAATGCACAAAATTTAGCTGCTATACCAGATGTTAACACCAAAAACATTTATTCGTGAATCAGTCAAGTTTTCTTCTAGATTACTTATATCAAAACTTTTAAAAAATATCACATCACTGTAACATCTGGTGTATAACCATAGTGTAATCTCAATAGTAAGGTCATTTTGAATAATATGAAGCTATATAATTTAAACAACCAGCAAAAATAATAATTTCTAAACTATTAAAATATTATTGAGTTTACACCGCAATATATATACTTATATGTTACTTTTGAATCAGTACAACAGCTAATACCTTTTTTTTAAAACTAGTGTATGTTAAAAAATAGCGTATGTTATTGCAATATGCAGATCTATTGTATTTGGGAACATATTCTTCACAAGAAATACTTATTTTTTTACTCTAAAAAAATATGTATTGGTAGATGCCACGAAAAATTTCAAATTATTATTATTGTACATACACAAATACCAAATATCTGCAAAATATTCTCCAACTTTTCTGCAGTCATAAATTGTCTTATTCGTTGAATATGTAACCACTTTGTAAAACATACCAAAACAAAGCTGTAATAAACAACAACTTGTTACGATATATTTTACGACAATTATAACTAAACAACACAACAAATTACTAGCAGTTCAGTAATGCTCAGCATTACATTAAATACACACTTGATGCTGAACAAAAAAATCTTTATTGTTATTAAACAAGTCGGCATATGTTATTTTATTAATAGAAGCTATGTTTTTCTGATTTTCGAAGACTGACCTGGTTCAGGAACTTTTTCTTTCGCAGGAACTGTACTAGGTTCTGGAACAACATTAAGAATATTGATTATAATAAAAATTCACTTCACATAATTCGAATAATTCTTCATACATTACTACACATTTAAATACCTGCAGCTGGTGCTAGTTCAGGTTTAAGAGGTGGAGCTGCAGCAGCTGGCGGGGAAGCAGAGGCTTGCACTAGCGGAGGAGTAGCCAGAGTTTCACATATTTTGCTCCATATATTGTCGAATGAATCACGACCCATATAATCGATATTACCAACTTCCCAACCCTGTCTACGTAAATGATCTTCTAAAATACTCTGTTCGGCTGTCCTTGGAACACCTAACGTCAGTCGGGCAAATGCTCCAGCAAGACCAGCCTATACACCAAATAAATTTTTACGGAAATTTATAAAAAAATTTAAATTGAAAAAAAATGTGCAATTGAATTTTATAATTTGTATTGAATAAATAGAAGTAGAATAAGCACTTTTCTCTTTCTTAAATATGTGAGTATTATCTGAAGTTTTTAAACTGTAATTTATCAGATTTCAAAATAAAAAGTTTCATAATATTACTTGATATCAAAGTGTGAGACTGAAAAACATTCACAATTCATATAGAGACCTTCAATAAAGTTTGGAACAAATCTTGCATTTTTTTCAAATAATTAATTGTAGTGAAAGCATTACTGTCCATAGGTGTGACTGCATAGTCTTAGAACTGTTTACTTACATACTGGAAACTTCACGTGGGTAGGTACACTATTTTTCATTGTTTGTTATGCGTAAAACTATTTGTAATTAAATGAAATTTAAAATTAATTATTGTTCTGTTTGTTTAGTTCCAGAAAAAGCAAGATTTAAATTCAGAATACATTATGAATTAGTGATTATTTTCAGGCGAAGAATTAGAATTTATTATGACTCCTTCATAATTGTATGGTAACAATTAAATAACTAATGCTGCTAAAAATTGCACCGTTGACCATGGGGTTGCTTAAGTAACAATTAATAAACTTTTTATGCCAAGATATTAATCATACATACTAGAAAACAATTCCAAAATTACACAATCACAACCAAAAGTAATATAAGAAGCTATCACTTTTGTATAATATGCCTCGACAAAAATATTCAAAACGAAACATGTTAGAGTTATATTTGGAAGTTTAATTTAGACTTTTAACCAGAACCTTTTTTATTTTAACACAAAACTCTTTATCAGCACGATCGTTTTTAAAAAATACTGTTGCACTGATGTATTCCGCAGAGTGCTACTTACTAACTATATTTTGTAACTTAAGCTGAAGTTGTTGGTCATAGACAGCTATTAATTTGCATGATCAGTGTTTCATCCCATGACAATAATAGTTTTTATGAATAAGTAGCACCATAAGCAGGACACAAAATAAAAGAGTTCAAAAAGTGATTTTAACATTTTGAAATCAAAATTAGAGACTTTTAGGGTAGAACATTACATATACAATGGTACAAAGGGACAATCAACATTTATTCATACCTAGAATTACTAAATTTGATAAATATTAAACACAACAAAGCACAATAAACGTAAAAATGTTATTATTACATATTTAAAAAAGACCATCTACATATTTTATCGTAAATAGCAATTCATTAAACTTTTCTGTTAGTAAAAACCAATAAGTTATTAGTCACAAACTGTTTCAATTAGTATACACAAATGTTTGAATATAAAACCCATTGAGACAAAGAATCCACAGTTAAAGCAAATTCCGAGTTTAGGGGGTTTCCTCTATGGTGATAACATAAAAACACAACGAGAAATAATTTTTATATAAAACACGACTTCAAAAGTTAAACTCGCAATAAAAATACAAAAAATGTACAAGTCAAATAATTATATACTTGCAGTTATAAATCGAGGACTTTATGGCTGTAACTGGCAATTAACAAAAACATTTGGCCATTTTAGCTAAAGACATGCTATTTAAAAAAACTCATGCGTATAAGTGCACACTAAAAATGCGACAAATATAAATTTCAATTGCACATTTATTTATAAAGGGGATTACAATTTACTTACACTGCTGTCATGAGCTTCACTAGAATTGTCGTGCAAAGCGCTTTCATTGGTTACACTGCTAGCTGGCTCACACTCATGTGGCCGTGCAGGTTGATTGCATTCAGGATTATGGACGGTAGTTTCATTGGAATAAAATGAAGTTTCTGGACTAGGGGAGGATTGTAAATTTGGTTCAGTATGAGGATGAAGATGTTCAGATTCATGTGCAAGATTACTATTTTCAAATTTTAAAGTATTATCAGTTCCGTGAGTATTATCATTAGCATACGAAGGGGTTGTATTATGAGATTCAAGGTAATCCTCCAAACTAGAATGAATATTATGTGTATTTACGTTATCCGACTGACATAAGTCTGTAGATTCCTGATACTGTGTAAACGTTTCACTAGTACTAGGATTATTTTCACAATGTGGATTACACTGCACAATTTCCGTATTAGTTTGTTGATTATCACAAATTTGATTCTGTTTTGTTTCATATTCGTCCCAAGGATCCCACACATTTCTGTAATCCAATTTACTATCTTGATCATTTGTATTGTCTGTACGCGTTTCATTAAAAGTATTATAATGTAAGGGATTGTGACGGAATGGATTACGTTCTATATTGGAATGAAAGGATAAATAGTACGTAGCGGGTGCTCTGCTTGGTGCCTGAACAAACATGCATGCAAAAGAAAGAAAATATTTACAAAAGTTATTTCGTGCATCGTATTATTTATTTATTATCTAGATTGTTATTAACCTAGATAATGCACAGCAACAAATAAAAAGAAATAGAAAAAGTATAAAGCAAACACCACAATGCAAATATGCAAATACTCGAAATACAAACATAATAACGATTCAAATAATCCTAAACTTCAAAAAATTTAAAATAGTTGTGAACTACTTTATACTTGCAGTTGTATACACACTGAAACTAACAAAGAATATTTTTGTGAACATCACTGTGGAAGGCACCAAAATGCGGCCTTTAAGTACTCAATCACTATGCGAAAATCATTAATGTGAGAGAATGCATTTAAATATTTTTGTCCATTTATAAAATAAAACTTAAATTTTTTGATGTTTCTAAATTTGGTTGTTCTTAAGAAATTCACTGGACACAAAGGTACACAACAACAGAAGCAAGTAACAAAAATACAACCCATAGCGAATGTGTTAAATAAAGAAGGTACTTCTTTCTAAGGTTGAGATAAACTACAATACCTAGTTTATACATATACTGACTAGCATGTTACAACAGACAATTCTTTAACTTGCAATCCATAATTTAGCAAAATGCATAACAGTAAAGTTTCATCTACACACAAACTAATTTTCTAACTTCTTAGATAGGTATCCAATATTGATTTCCTAAAAGATTAGAAAATCAAACAAGTTTTTTTTTTATTATCATACTTCAACTCAAATTGTATGAAATTAGTGCCAATCAAATCCCAAATTTACAATATTTTAAAGTAATAAATTGAGAAAATACACACATATCTAAATAATGTCAAAAGTTAACATTAAACAGTGCATATTCTACATCTTCAGTTCTTAAAGGTGATAAAGATTAATTCTGTTTAATTAAAAATACAATAAACCCATTTTATTATATTTGGTCATTGATTTTATATCTGACAGTATCCGTTGGCTGTATATGATGGGCAGAATCTCGAAATCATGATCATACACCGTCAACGAATGCTGTTTGGTAGCTAACTAAAAGCCATTGTTGGATTTGTTTTAAAGTTTGCAAGGTTTAGTCAATTTAAAGGAACGAGAGAGTTTGTTTTCTGTAATTTTTGCTGTTATTTCTGATTACTGTATGAGGAATTTACATAAATTTTCAGAATTTAATATCGTTTATGCAATCCTGTGAAATATAAAAATAAAATCTTATAATCTGTATACAACT
The DNA here is from genome assembly GCA_963082815.1 of Melanotus villosus. Classification (NCBI taxonomy): domain Eukaryota; kingdom Metazoa; phylum Arthropoda; class Insecta; order Coleoptera; family Elateridae; genus Melanotus; species Melanotus villosus. Next base: position 21,836,836 of record OY720427.1, read on the forward strand.
GCCATCATAAATCCTGCAGCAAAAACACTCACCTTTTGCTCACTGTATTGACTAGATTGATCCTTTTATTAGCATGTATGCATTAATCAACATTAATTTTATAGGCAATATGAAAATTGTTAAACTGATAAATATATAAGTTCTTACCATTTCTGGAGATAACGCAGGATGAATAAGAGAACAAAACATGTCCCACCAACGTTGAACTACACCATGTAAATGGTATAAATCTTGAGTTACTTGCACTTGTCGGGTTTCAGTATCGAAATATTGAAGCCAAGGTTTTGTATTTCCAATGAAATGAATAATTTTAACATTACCACCAAATCTGAAATAATATTTATTTAAAGAACTTGCATTTTACATAATGTATTCAAGATCAAATATGCTTTTTAAAGATGCAACGAATAGTCAGTTAACTTTACGGCAGTCTTAATATTTAGCACAACCGAACAATTTCGCTAAATTTTTATTTAAATTTTTCATTCATGACTATTAATATTTTGTATACTTTAATTTTTAAATTTTAAACTATCGGCGTTTATTGATTCAATTCAATTCAATTTTTTAATCCAAAGAAAAAGGAACTTGTATTCTTACACTATAGCTGTTTACAGCCTACTGAAACACAATCTAAATTTATGTATTTTGCTCATTTAACTAGGATTTTATTATTAAGTTAATAATGATTGCTATTAATTGATATTTTTAGTTTAGTTGCACATGTGGTTCCTGGGACTTGCATTTACCTTTGTACTTTATGTTAGTTAATAGTTGTTATAGATACATAAGTATTTAATAAAAGTTTGTGCAATAATATATTGGATAAAGCCGAATATTCGGACAAATACTAGCAGCTGAATATTTGTATTCGGTTATAACCAGAAATCGATATTCGTTACATCTCTAATGCTTTTTGATGGAAATAACCATATATTTTTAATTTGGGCCAGATGTTTGGCAGACACATACTTACTGTTTAAAGGCAGGTAAATAAGAATAACAAGCAGTCGAACACATATTATAAATAAAAGGTAAATGTTTACTGATATCTTTATACGCCCAATCAGAGAAGTATAAATTAAGTAAGCCTTGATCTCCTCCTGCAAAAATAATTAGTTTTATACGAAATTGATTTGTTAATGTAAATGAAAAAAGTACCATCGAAACTTCCTCTTTCAATCGCAAATTGTACAAGTTTCGAATAAGTTTCTTCAGATGGACAATAAACAAACACTCCAGAATTAAAACAGTCAGGCCAGCCTACATCAGGGGCTGCTGAAAATTCTTCTCTTTCGAATAATTCATCCGCATTAGCTAGTACCTTAAAATACAATTAGCGTGCTAGAAACACAGGATATCTGGTAGGTAAACTGTTCTGCATTCTTCCCAAAAACATAAAACAGATATAAATAACTTTCTATTTATGAGACTGGAAACAAACATTTCTATTTCAAATGCTATCTAGATGACTCTTGAATGCACAACAGAACTCATACAAGCTAAATTATGTTAAAACCATAATTTATTTTTAAAGGGAACATTACTAAACAGTTTTTTTTTGCAAATTGTTAAAAGAAAAGACAATGAGAGCAACAAACCATTGTATCAGCATCTAGGAAGACACATTTATCGAACTGCGTTAATCGCCAGCAATGTAATTTTGTGAATGTAATACCAAGTTCTGGTCTTTGAAGAAGGCGAAGATTAGCTTCATCTCGAGAATCCAAAATATTAACTTCTTTTACTACATTGAATACTGATGCTAATTTTTCTCTGAAAAGATAAAACAAGAAAAATGCTAAATAAGTTTAATGAATTGACTAAAGGAACTTTCATATTCATATTGACATATTTAAACAAAATTGATAAAGACTGTAAAAATAATCTAAATAACAGTCAAGGTATAGTTATTGGAAAGTATGAGTTTTTTTAATGTACAAATTATATATAATCCGGAAACAAAATAATTTGGGAATCTTCCAAGGAAACCGAGTGGGAGTTCTTGAATGGTTCTTGATATCAATTTAAAAAAAAAGGTTCTTGTACCATTATACTATTGAGTAATTAAAAATTAATTGTTGATCATATATCTACCAATCTTGTGTAAATAATTAGCTCTAAAACTTGTGCCTTGAAAGATCGAACAAATTTTATATTTGTCTTAAAATATGAGTATTATACCTATGGTGTATAAACTACGTTATTGTTGAAGTATTTTTATATTTATACATTTTACGGCTACGAAGGAACTAATTGCCTACTTCACTGTATGAGTATGTAAACATTCACATTTGGGTTTTATAATTCTGTTTATTTTGAAAGTGGTTGGCAACTTCTTACACGTGCATTGGCACTGAATGGAATTTTGTGATCTCAAATACTTCCCAAACTACACCTCATCTTTTATCAAAATTATTTTCAACTAGAGACCCATAAATCACACATATTAAGTATTTAAATGTTGAAACTGATTTGTACCATAAAAGATGTATATTAATTAAACAATTTATGGAACTTCGTTGATTTAAATTATATAAGAAATTCCTTTAATAATAATATAGGCTTCACATTCCTTATTGGAATATAGCCGCTTCGATCTGAAGCTTGAAATCCAATTGTTGAGTTGGATTTTACTATGATTATTCAATCTGATTGACACCCCATCTGGAGAGTAAAGGCCTCCTCCAGCTTTCTCCAATCCATTCTATTTTTTGCTTTTCTTTTCCAGCTTCTTCCAGCAAACACCACTATTTCGACCTCTCATCGAACACTTGGCCTGCCTCGTCTCCTTTTTTTCTTGAAGGAAATCCAGTTAGTTACTCTGTTTGACCATTTAGTTGTTTCCCTGGCTATATGCCCTGCCCATAACCAAAGTTTTTTGCATACTTTCGATACACTAGTGCTGTTCATTCGTTTACCCAAGTTGACGACGTGGATTAGTTTTTGTATTCCCAGAGTTCCATCTTCTTGACTTAATAATTTATAATCTGGGAAGTGACTTTGCCACTTTTACAATTTTTCTCCATTCCAATCTGTTTGTCACTTTTCTTCTCCAGCTATGAATTTCCATCTTTCGTAGATCCTTTACTACATCATCTAACCATCTCGTTCTCGGTCTTCCCCATGGTCTATTTTCATTTGGCTTCCATTCCAATATGTGTTTAATTGTATTGTTGTTGTCACTTCTCATAACATGCCCCAGCCATCTTAAACGTTGGGTTTTAATATATCTCGCTACATCTTCTTCCCCAAATTCCTCGTTCAATTCATGATTTATCTTGGGGCGTATTTCTCCATTATCGGACTTTTGGGTCCCGATATCTTCCTCAGTATTTTTCTTTCAAAGATACGTAAATGTTCTCCCTCTCGCTTTGTGAGAATTACTTCGGCCGCATATGCGAGCACAGGTCTTAGGTCTTATTAACGTTTTATGTAGGTAAGTGAACTTTGACCTGTTCTACTGATATTGTTGTTCTGAAGCATTTTTATGTTGCCGAAGTAAGCTCTGTTTCCTAGCAATAATCGTTTTTTTATGTCCGGTTCACTGTTGTCCTTGTTGTTGATTTGCAAGCTCAAATATTTAAATGTTCTTACTTCCTCGAACTTGTAGTCATTTATCTTTATTTTCTGCGTTACCATCGCTTCTTTGCAATTTCAATATTTTTATTTTGTTTTCGTTTATTTATAAATGAATGTGTTTTGCTTCTACTTGTAGTTTTCTAAATGTTTCTATTAGTCCTCTGCGTGTTCTCGCTATAATCAGGACATCATCAGCATATGCCATGATCTGAACTTATTTGTTTATTATCGTTCCTTCCCTTTCTGTTTTCCTTATTATTTTGTCTAGTGCATAGTTAAATAGCGTCATTGAAAGCGCATCCCCTTGACGTACCCCTGTGTTGGTTGTGAATTCATCTGTCATACCTTCTGTTACTTTAAATACTGCTTTCGAAATTCCTTTAATGTATTGAACGCATGTCCATATAGTACTACGATATCAATTAATTACATCAATGTAAGAATATCAGCGTTAATAGTAGTAATGGGATTGTTGGAATATCTTGTATATCTGTATCCGTAACCTCTTTTACCTTTCGGTGTTGAGGCTGATGCGTTAGCATATGTGGTCGTTACGGGTGCAGTGTATAATCCGGCCCAACTCTGGGGGTTATGTGATTGATGCACCATTTAATACCTATGTACTGCACCATGTGTATTGTTGTGTAAGTTCGTGTACATGTAGGACCTTGTTACTCTACCTCTTACGCCTGTATTTGGAGGAGAGAGTCGTTAATTTGGTGCCCAACGACAAATGGTCACCAGACTGCAGGATTGTTGGAATATTGGAGCATAAAAAAATTTGAAGAACTGTTGTAGTGTTTGAATACTTTGAGTTCTTAAAACACGCTATGATTTTATATGGTTATTAACAAACCAACAAAATTTCAGATTTGACTGTTTTTAGTTCTCGGTGCTTGATATCAATTTAGCTTAATGACCACATCTAGTTTTTAATTCTTTGATTATTTTAATAATATAATCTTATACAAATCTGGAAACAATCCTTTGAACTGAGGAAATATACCAATAACTGAAACTATGATGTAAGGAATATGAATGTAATTTACAAAAAAATAAAAAATTATTTATGTAAAAGTATCAATGAAGTTATTACAATATAAAATATAGTTTTTTTGAAGAAAGTTATTAATTTGTATTATTAAGAACTTATATCAGGTTTTATTTGGCTCTCGGCAAGGTTCTTTATTTTTAAAAGAGTCTGATTACGGAGTTTTTGATTATGCCTAGATTAGGTAGTTCTTTTGGGCAAAGCAGACCATGTTAAAATATGAGATTATTTCTTTACTGTCAAGAAACTTTAAATTATGATCATCAAATGAAACCCCAAATTTAAAAGTTTTGTTTAAAACTAAAAAGGTAATCATTAATTGCTGGATTTTTTACCATTTCAATTTCGAATTTCCAAACAAGGTTTTTAAATTCCTTACGTTTAATTTACACAATATTAAAACAGACAGCCCAATTCGGAATACTGAACGTTACATCTTAATAATGATTACCTAATCATCTAAAGTGCTTCTGTGGGATGCTTTTAATCAACACAAATCTCTTCTGACAAGTTATCATCCAGCTGTAGGTTGTTCACATCAGTTCACATTAACTACAATACGACATGCTGGATACTTGAAAGATGTATCATTTAACGTGTTGTGGTGGATGAGTTTTTTTCTTTTAAAAACTCTATTAGGTAGATTATTACATATTTTTTAAGGTTTATTATGAATGGCGTCGTATCTAGTAGTAGTAGTAGTATGAATCATGTTGGACGCTGAATGTTGTCCAATTTATTTTTAAATAATTGCAGATAAATAGGGACAGTTCCAAATAAAGCAAAGTATATGTACTTATATCCTCAAAACTTAATTCTAATAGTTCCGTTCCGCTGAATGATGTAAAATTAAATTATTTCTTGAAAATTCTATTTAGAGAATGCGTAAGCAAGATAATTGTACCTCATAACACCAGTAACGCCAGGGGTTACTAAAACAGCCAGTTGATGTGCGGTACCGACTTGACGAAGAGAATGGGCCAAAACTAGAGCACCCAAAGAGTAGGAGTCGTTGGTAGCTAAAGTCACCCAAGCGAACCCTAAAACCAAAAGTATATTATTAATAGGTACATTGAATGGGCTTATAGATTAGTTAGGCAGGAGGTTTTCGGTATTTATTTATAAATACTGCAAGGCGCGTCTTCTAAAAATACACTTCGGCATGCTGCGACTGAATTACTTCACATTTAAAATAATGTACGAACACGAGTAAAGCCGGGGTTTATTTAAAGACAGATACTACGCCGCTAAATAATTTATATTCTCCTGTAAAATGGAAACTAAAAATGAAAAACGTAGCCACGCCCGCCTACGCGACTACTCACCGGTAGCAGTCCCAAAATAAATAGGACTCCAACTCAAATTAATGTACTTGGTAATTTTACAGAAATGTGTCACTTATAGAATAGGTTATAGGGACAACGCAACAACGCCTAATCATTTTTTTTACTATAATCGAAAAAATAAAGATAGATTAACAAAAGCTCGGTTTATGAAACCGACTTTATAGACCAGGTTACAACGAAGAAAACGAGCCAAACTTAGCTACTACTTCTACGTTTCTGTTATTTTTACGCATCATAAACGAAACATTAAGCCTTGCGGTTTATGCTACCGATTCTTTTGTTGTATTAATTTCTACCGGTTTCTTTGAAATCCAGTACAAACATTATATTAATGACGAACAACATCTGTAAAATACTGAGGAAACTACGCAAAATGCTGTAGCTTTACGACTCCCGATGCCTTAAATTGAAGTTTCTAAAAATCACTTTTTTGGAAAAGATTTACTGGTGTAAAAAGGAAACATAAAACTCGCAAAACTATAAAAAGCAAATGAGTAAAGGAGATATTTAAATAGTCTGTATAAACGTCCGTGATTCATCTGAAAACTTTCTTGAAGGGCAAATAAAAACAAAATGTTTGCGTAGTACCCCCAACATTCTTCAAAATGTATCATCGCAATTCGAAAAATAATATCAAATTTAGCTTTGGAAAATTCAGAGTTAAATTCGCATGGATATCTTCGTCATGATATGAAGGCGGTGGAAATTAAAAAAAAAAGTAAGTTTCCTCGCTCAAAATAAGGAATTCCAAAAAGAAAGTGCTAAGCACCAGTTCTATTAAAAAACATTCAGAAGGGGAAAAATATGCGCCATTATTTATGGTTTCTTCTTCACAAACACACCCTTCTAAATGTTTCAACCATGACGAAGTTATTTTAAAACACCGGTACGTTGCTCTGTTTTAACATTCCTCATATTTTCTAGATTTTTTTTTATTTTTCATGTTAGTGGAGAAATTTATTTCTGATGTAGGTATCCTTCAGTGAATTACTGTTGGTTTAAATCGAAGCGTAAAGGTTTGCAAGAAAATTCAAGGTTAAAAGCTAGAAATTAACCAAACTTCTAAGGATCTATTTGTGTTCGAGTTTGAACTTGCTAAAAGGTGAATTCAAACTCCAAATTTTGAACTTTAGGAAAATTTCCATGATTCGATAGTGTAAAGCTCCGCTCGGCGTTCTGCTATTAATAATTTGATATTTTCTTTTTAGAAAACTGCGTAAAAATAGATGTTTGTTTAATTTCCAATCCGACGAGTGCTATGAGGTTAACAGCCACTGTAGATAAAACAACATGAAGAAAAGTTAAGTTTAAAATAAAACTTTTTAATCCACGATCCACGCGACAATTTCCTTCAGAAATGCTTCCTTTTCAGGGGTTAACTATTATGCTTCAGCTTCATTTTAATTTTTGGCTGTTTTTGATAGAGGTTTTTGACGGTTTTTTGTTATTTATCCGAATTCAAATGAAGCAATGCAAGATCAGCAGCCTACGTCCGTTAGCATCCATAAGTCAAAGCATTTTTCATTATCAAACCCAAGTCTTAGTAAATAACCGAAGAAAATAATAAATGACAGTGATATGCCGCCAGAAAGACTAAACAACTGTGATTATGCAAATGTCATCCATATTGAAAGTTAGCAAACGCATCAGAATATTTGTTAAAGGATTTATTTGCATATCTTGAACTAAGCTTTTAGCTGCATTCATATCACGTGCGAAGAATAAAATTACAGTTAATTACATAAGGAGTTGAATGAACTCTTAAATAATAATCATTATCTATACTTCTATTACCAAAGTGACCATGCACGATATTAAAAGCTCGCGTAAACACTAGATTACTGAATGGATATTAAATGTTATTAGGAAAGTTTGTACTTGGTATAATCAGAATTGTGGCGAAAACTCACCACTTTTTTATAACCACGTAAAACAAATCAAGGAAAGTCAACAAAGCCCTTTAGTTGATAATAAGGAAAATGCTCACTTCTAAATCATTTACTTAATATTCAGCTGAGTTTTGGTAACATGATAATAATAATAACAAAGGAAGGGTTTAAAAGCACCTTCCCCTATTTAATTTCCCTTAAGAATCCGTGGTGCAAACATAGTACCAAATCATTTTCTACTACGTTTTAGAACCAACAATGGAATACCATTTCAAATACGCAACCATATCCCATATCAAAATTTAATTGAAATATTCACGACTGCCATTCAGATTTTTGTCAAGATATTTTCGAGCCTGAAACGGAATTTTTCGCAGATTTAAATTTCAATTCCAATTTCATTTTTGAATTTCGCATTCGGAATTCCAATCAGGACTAAAATTTTGAAGCGAAGGTGGGTTTTCAATATAAAATTTAGAAAATTTAACTTGCATACGCTGTACCTACACCTCGAATCAAAACTTCAAATTCTGTAGTTTGAACTCTTTAAGCGTTTAAAGTTGTTAATTCTAGATATTAAATCGTTTCTCAACCTCAACAGTAATGGCGTAAACGTAATCAGAGATTGGTTGGATCTTAAAAATCCGAAATGAGATTAAAGGTTCATTTTCCCCATAGAGAAAGACGTTAAGAAGAAGAATTTAAAATTTAACAAAAACACACCTCGAATCATAAGGAACAGAATTAAAAAGGAAATTTTTAAATCAGACTTCAAGGTTTCAGATTTTGGGTATGAAGATTTTGGATTATATTCGAACAGTTTAAACGTGACTAACGAATTCCTGAAAATGAATGAAAAATCGCAAGATATCGTTCTACAAACATTATTGAAATGTATGCTCTGCCCTAAAATGTGCAAAATGTGGAAAACCACAAATATTTGATTTCTTTCCTGCTAAGTATCAAATAAAGAAGTCACATCTTCCCCCTTAAAATACAATATCAGCAAAGCAGTCCAGGTAAGTAGATGAAATGCCATTTAAAATTTAGAAGATTTTCAAAAAACGACTAACTCTACTAGTTAACGTTCCTTATAGTACCTACATTCTGAAATTGGAACACACAGAAAGGCCGACGCTTTTGTACCTTACTATCTTTCGAAATGATTTCCTACCTCAAAACACAAATTGCAAAAGACTTCAAAAGCAGCAGACATGATATTACTCACAAAACAATAAATATAGATAAATTGATAGATTTGTAGGACAAAAAAGATTTGAGACGAAGCTTATGATTTGCCGATTTAATGAAATGCAAAGTTAATTTAAAATAGGTAAGAGAAAAGACGGAGGCCTTCTTTGCCCTATATAGGGATGTATAGGCTAATAAAAATAATAAAAAATGACAGGGGTTGATGGAACGGGGCAGCAATCAAATTATAATAAAATCAAACAGATTGTATATAGCACATCGTATGTGCAATATGTGCATCTCCACCAAGTCCTTTATTTTATTTTTCAATAATGGCAAATTTTAAGGGTAAATGTAAAATTCATAACAACTCATAACCTACTAAATTCAGTTTTCCTTTACTTCAAAATACTAGATTTAAACCAGGTTTTTCTGTCTTTGCCTGGTACGAGTACTGATTTTTAACTAAAGTTATCTGACAAGATTTTAGAATTAAAGCGATATTCTGTTAACATAAATTCTGGAAACCTAAAGAAAAAACAAAACATGAAAGCACAATAGGTGAAGAATTAATGAATTGTTATTGATTTGGTGACGATTTTTTTCTTTATTTAATCTTTGACGTCAAAATAGTCCAAATCCTAACAATTTTGGCATTTCAACCCTATATAATTCCATTATGGGGCTGCACTACACAACGGAAGCAATTAATCTAAGGTCGTTTTCCAACGGAAATGTGGCCATTGACATAACTAATTTATATCTGGAGCATATTTCTTCAAGGTAAAATAAAAGTATGAACCCAGCTTTGGAAAAGCTTCGCATGACCAAGACGAAAACTTTATTTTGCGAATCTTAGATAATGTTTTCGAGACGAATGACAGAAATACTTTACGTTCTAAATTTCATCGAAATGGGGGCAACGGTTTCAAAAATATTGCGTCTACAAACACACCCACATCACTGAAATCGGGACATTTTTTAATGAAAAATCAACAGAACTGCGAAATCTAAAAATTTTCGAAATTCGATACCTCTTTACAGTCGCTGAAATATTAATAAATACCTTGCTAATTATTGAAGCAGCGAAAATACTAAATATAAAAGGGAAAGTTTGTCTGATTCAAAGAAAACACAACTCGACCAATACTTTTTGTTTTGCTTCCAAAAGAAGAATAATTTACGAGATCAAGTTTTTACGGGTCATTTCACTGATGTCATTGATCTTTATCCAATAAATGTGTTTGTTTTTACACGAATAACTTTCATTAAAACAAATTTACAAAGCAAAATTTTATGGACCACCAAAAATTACATCTATAAAACTTACTTATTTTTAAGCGTTTGCTCGTTATTACCGTGCCTGCCCGAAATAGCAACTTATCAACAAATAATTTTTATGATGTGTTCTTCGATAAATCAGCCGCAGATATATCTAAAACTTTTATAAAGTGGGTGCAATGTCGTGAAGATTACATCGCCACATTGTAAATTTCATTTTAAACGAAAGGTTCATTGCCTTTGTAATTACTGGACCAAGACATACTTAGTTTAGTTAGGCTCAAGATCAACTGGCCCAGTAAACTTGGATCATTACTAACCCAAATTGCTAATCTCATCTCATATAAGTAATTGGCAATTAACATGGTTCTTGCAGTCAATGCATAAAATATAACATTAGACTTACACCACAACTTTAAAAGGCTTTTGTTTTCATTATCATTTATATGTGTAAGTCGTTTATAATAACCCTGACACTTGCTCAAGACCAGGGACATAATTACTACAATCTACTGCACTTTCGCAATTATGCTTTACGAAAATTAATTTGGCTTAATTGTTTTTACAAAATTTACTGATAAATTTTACGATTTATTTGTTAAAAAATAATAATTTGTGATCGGCCCTAAAATGGCGAGAAGCTGATGCACCCTCAAAGCCTTGATTGCAACAGATATAACCCACCAAATCCCTATTTGAATATGTTCGACTAATATCTGATTTAACACGAAATACAATTATATCAACCCCCACAGGTTTTGATTTCTCACTAAAAGACGGCGAATAACCATGCAACTTTGTAACCTGATTGTAAAAAGAAACTATGAGTCTTTCAACCCCCAACGGGTTGTTATCCTTTATTTAATACTAACGTTTAACAACGAGTATTACTCTTATAATCTGTCATTTTTTAATGGTGAATTTGTAACAAACTTCGATTTTAAATTAATTTGCTGGTAATGCTGGTTAATCCATCGACTTGTGTATCGGTTAAAAATAATATTAATTATCAAATATACTAAATACTAAGATTATTTTTTAAATTACTCCGAAACCGATAATATTTTTAGAGAACTCGGTTGTATTTTATCAATGAAAAATAATCAGTGGCTACGATAAGAATAAAAAGCAGTCGATATTATAATAACTTTGAACTTGCTGGGTATGGCAGATATAAATTTTTTAATATCATCATAATAAATCTACGAAAAAACGCATTGGTAAATAGTGGAAAGAAGTAAATAAATTATTCCGTCATATTTTGCTTATTATCTATTTGTATAATCTATACAGAATGGCATGCAAAAACGACAAGTCCTAGGTTAAGTCCTCAGAACAGGTTTAAATCTGCGTACATCCCAACATTTTTTCAAGAGAAATATTCACACATGCCAAAGTGGTTCGTGCATTTAGTCGATGCGCTAAATTGAAATTTAAATAAATAAATAAATAGGCAATTGGTGAAGGTCAGGAGGTCACGATATTTTACAGGAAAAAGTCAAGTATTTCGGCAAAAATAATTACTCACCACCCATGGTTAAGCTTTAAAAACCACGAGAAGAGGAATTAACAGCGGAGTCGGCACCAGGACTACAGCTACCAGTAAACAATCCCGCACTGCAGTCGGCAGCTAAACTTAAAAAATCCACCACAAGCGTGTTCGTGTGCACTAGTCTGCTCTAGAGAGTCGCGAAGCAACTTACGGCGCAGTCACTCGGTATGCGTCGTACACAGATTTGAATAGAGATGTTCGCGGGACGAGCTTATTCGTTTTAAAAAACTTCAAGTTTATCTCGATAAAACGTCACGGACTTGAGGCTTGAGGAGTCCATGGTTATTAATACTCTCCTACAAAATGAACGTTCCTGTCACTTCCGGTTTTTCGTAGTGTTTATCCCTAAATTGCTCCCGACGTAGGTACATTGGTACATTTTTCCAGCGTCCCACACGTGTTCCATTTTGCTATTTTCTTCTGATCCACATTTTCAAAAAGAATGCGTCCAACTTAAATTAGAACGAATTTCAAGTACATTTTAATTTCTTCCCATATCATTTTTGCGTAACAGCATAAACATCAATAATTTATTCCCAAATTACTTCTCGCTTCAACATCTTTTGATATTCTGCCCAAAAAACCGAGAATTTATTATTGAAAACAAACTATAGAACCTTGAACATTAGCCGAATCGTTGGCGCTGTTTCTTTTAGTATTCTCTTCATCCTTGCACATTTTTATTTTACCTTGAGGCTATAATAAATGAAAACGTTTCAAAATTCCAACAAATTAGAGACGTTCTTATTTTGTTTGATGGCGCTCGTTTTAATTGCATGCTGTTTTTCTTCATAAACTTGATGAAGTTAATAAACCTAATCTATGTTATTTTTATGTCGACTGTCGAGGCTCATAACAGTGCAACTAAAAACAATGTAATAATAGATTCCTCTCTTTGGAAGTCTTTCCATTTGTTTTTTCTGTTCGACCCTTACTTCTTGTAATAACTGGCATTAGATTGTTTATCTACTTCCAAAAGAAGCCAAGATTAGGTCATCACTTTATGCTTACCAAGAGCTTTTGTTGCCTTTGCCATTTTGTAAGGACTAAGGACTCTCTGCTCATGTTTCTTTTAGTCTTCCATTCCAGAATAGACTCTGACTTTAGATTTTGCACACCAATTTTTTGCATTAAATTCTACTCATTGCCATTGTACAGCAAATTCCAGTTTAATTTGTACAGCACCAAGCCATTAGTTGCAATTATCTCTTTAAAGAATTATCCTTTTAATTAAGAGGATTTACATCATCCTCACTAAAAAATGGGAACCCGAATATTAGTCTTCCATATGAAGCAGTAAAAATGTTTTTCATTACTAACATTGGCTTCCTCTTCTTTTAAACAAGATTTATAGCATCCTCATTGTGGAAAATAGCAAACAGATGTATGAAGAAACATCTTTATCACTAAAAAAAGGAAATTGGACGTTAATTCATTCCACCCCGGAGAGATGAGGTGGCGCTGGTGGCGGGCCGCTTTTAGGAGGGCAGAACTCCTCTCCAGCCACAGAGAATGAATATGTAAGGATAGGTTAAACTAGGATGTGGATAAACTAGGATAAAGAGCTCCTTAGACTTAATATAGGTACGCTAGCAATCTTTTTATTCGCCATGATTCCATGAACATGATTACCCCCCTTTTTAACTACCTCACGTGATTTATGATGCACTCAGTGTAAAAAACACAAGTATGAGAAAAAGGAAAGGCGATTGTGATTACTCTAACACCTCTGTTGCTTGTGCTGTCTTGTCTTTCTACGAATATAATTATGCTTACTTCTAGCTAACATGATTTATAATATTGCCTGTGCGAAAAATAGCAAACAGGAGTAAGAGAAAAAGGGAAGAAGATTGTTATCATTGTAACTAGTAGCTAACTACTTTATCACACATATTGTCCATAAACGAACAGTCTGCAAAAACGCCTTCCCCATCTTTCCATTAACATAATTATTATCATTTCTAACTGACAGTCAAGGGCGGTTTTATAGGGGGGGGGTAATGGGGGTAATTACCCCCCCCCCTCCCCAAGAATCCATGTGATACAAAATAACAATCATTAAAACTACCATCCATCATTTTAAAATATTTTAAGTAATTTTTGAGGTAATCTTTCGTGTATAAAGAATTTTGGCAGTTATGAAAATTAGTACCCCCCCCCCCACCCCAAAATATGTTCTAAAACCGCCCTTGCTGACTTTACAAAAATAAGAAACATCAGGAGAAAGAGATGAAGGACTTATCAAAACACTTTTCTGCTGCTTCTTCTCTTCTTCGACCTGGCTAAAACATTGGGCGCGTTCAGCCGGGACTAGCGCTAGCCTAGCGCTACCCTAGCGAAGATTTGTTTACACTAGCGGTCGCCATTTTTCGAAGCGAAGTCATTTGACCTTCGCCTTCGCCGTTCAGCCGGTTGCTACCGCTACTATGTAGCGCTAGGCTAGCGGTACCCGGCTGAACGCGCCCATTGGCTTGTTATTACCTACAAACATAGGTGCTGTGAACTAACCAAACCTTTCAAAAGAATTAAAAGAGATCTCCATATAGGTACTGCAATATTTAAACAATAATCAAAAATGTCGGTATGACAACAAACAACAACGACTCCCAACCTAGCATGCCCTCTGAAACATATTAATATCTTTTATTGCAATTTTACATGCGCAATGTTTTTTATTGAGATCCTTAGAATTAATTTCTATCAACATTTACAACCTATTACAGTTTATCTTCTGTCATGTCTAATTACCACTTCTTTATTGTAATTTTCTACCATATCTTCTAGGCAACCTTTTATTTAATTTAATCTTTTACCGTTGTTCGTAGGAACCTGTGCACTATCACATTTTTAATTAAGTTATGGCCCATTTAAAGTAGACATAATGTTACATGGTAGATCAAGTGTTAATTTCATATCTTTAATTATTTTTGACAAACTATCGACAGTTCAACTTTTATGTTATGTCCATTATATTTTAAACCTGCGATATTCTATATTTAAACTGTGTAATTAAACAAATATTCGTTTAACCAATTTTGAATGTTTTGATGTAGTATTGCCATCTTGTGCAAAATATTAGAACTGATGTTCGCCTACTTTTGAGCTAAATAAAATGATAGATCCCAGACCATTCGATTATAATTCACTAATTCAGTTAAAAGCTACGAGACCATTTCTTGACACATATTATATAATCGACAACAGAATGTTAATTCAGGAATTATTTCTGTGTTCATTTGAACCAGAAACTCAAATTGGGGAAATATCCCAATATTGTAGCGATCTTATTTTGTTAACTCTATAATCAGTTGCCATGGCAATGGCCATGGATGCTAAGTTCAGAGGCGGCGAATTATAAAAATGAAAGGAATTGATCCTAGCAAAATTACATTTTTTGTTGTAAACCTCGCATTTTCACTTAACTATAGAGTTGTGTCAAAGCTATAAATTAGAATAGTAGGAAGAGATTAATCGTAATTTATTTTATTAGGTACTGAAAAACGTCATTAGCCCTAATTCTGTTTTTAGTTTTAGTTCCGTCGTTGGTGTTCTGAATGTAGAAAGTAATTTGTATACATGTACCTACTTTCTGTTCCTTTACTACCAAGAATAGTTAATGCAAATTTTAAGGTCTATTTATTATGCATCCGTTTAGTAATGATTTTAGTTAGGCTCTTCCTATTCCGAAAGACCTTTGTTGTGGTTTTGGCGGTAGTCTAGACTTAGATGATCCAATCTATTTATGTTGTCATTGTATACAAGCAGTACAAGCTAATTATCATATAAAACCTAAGCGTCAGTCCAATGCCGTTTCGATTTCCCTTTAGCATATCCAATACTAGGCACAAGCCACCCCTGACGATATCACAGAAAGCATTCGATAACGACGCGTGCTACCACCATCCTGTTGTCTGGGTATTTCCCTTAGATTTTCGGTGACTATTTTTGTGACAGTTTATACGTAATTTTGCAGAAGTATCCCCAAAAGAAAAACGAACGAGAGTTTTTCGTGGTATCGACGTACCGTGCTAACCTCTACTGCCTTTAAGCCGCTTTCATAGCGGTTAAACTTGTATCGATGTCGGGCAATGCACTTGCCGTTCTCGCCCTCGTCGGTGTTTTAGTTATCAGCAACACCAGTGCTTTGATTGTATTGACGAAGTGTTCGAATCGTAGCGGTGGCATACGATACGGGCGTGCATTGTGATGATATAAACGCATGTTGGATGGGTGAGCGGATGGTTGTCGCGTCGTTCTGTGGGCTGTCGGAGCAAATTCGTGCATTATGACAGTGCTACAGCAGTAATTTGGTGGCGTAGGCGTGGTGCAGATAACCGTCATGAGCATATTACTCTGTACCTGTAAAGGAGATGGCAGATTCTTTAAGTCTGGAAACGCAAATTGATTGTTTTTTGGAGCAATTCAAACTCAGTGCATCCAAGGCTATGGAGCAGCAAGAAACTGTCGGTGCAATAGTGCGGTCTCATAGCTCTCACCTTGACAGTGATATGGCAGGTATGTGCCAATGTTGTTGTATCCACGTTTATAAACAACCTTCATTTTCTGAATTCCTACGTGTGTATAAAAACCTCAATTACCGTTTAAGGAATGTCACGAGAATGACAACCCCAATAGCAAAGGTATTACATGTTGTAAGGCATCTCCAAACAGCACGTTTAGTGTAATTGAATGTTATTTTGCTGTTTCATAATAAGATAATCAAAAACAAACATTATTCAGATGCTCAGGTGCAATCTACTTTATACATAAAGCACCTGTTTATTACGTACATAAACGTGGTTATTGCCCTTAATTATATTTTACTACCTTCTTCATCAGATTAAAGCGATTGCCAAAAATCATAAATATATTATACCTACTCAAAAAAGTCTCGAGCCTAAATTTAACGTTAAATAAATGAGTTCTATACTTTTCGACGGTAAAACCCTGAAGCTATTTACAGAAGAGGACTGTACCCAGATTTATTTATTTTTTGCTAATTTACGTAATTGTGAAAGACACATAAGTGAAAAAGTGAAAGACTTGTAAATTTTAATTTGATGTTACGGAAGTTACTTACGATTTTAAGGAACAGATTTCCCTTTTAAGAGTAAACATGGTTATTTTTTGGATATTTATGAGCGTCGCTTTGCATAAATCTAAAGCAAATCAAGTACTTTCAAAATTTCAGAAGAAACATCGAGAACATCAGATTCAATTTAGAAAAATCAATTTTAAACTTGTATCAATTGTACTGCATTAAGAGTAGGATAGATGTTCTTCTTCGTCCGTTTAGATAAGGACTCTTAAGAATATGGATTTCTTATGTCTTAGAAAATTAAATAAACAGGAAGATGAAATACTTATATACCTATTGATTTAGCAAAAATATGATTAAAAAATATTATAAATAAAGTCGGTAGTGACAAAATAGGAGGCATCATTAAAATAATATTTTTAAACGGGTAGTTTTGCCCTCTTGTAATCGGTTATATATCATTAATAGCTTGCTCGACTCCTATAATGAACGTAATACGCATTATGGCAGTAATTCAAATGAAATTACCACAATAGCAGAACTGGCAGCAAAATAATTACAAGAGGAATTTGTGGCCACAATTTGTCTGTTTTATAAAATGGTAACTAATATAATGAGTAATAAAATCGTATAATGTGGACTTCACATCAAGTAGCTTCCCTTTGGAAGATTTAGTAAGATTATAAGATGTAAAAGCGTACTTAATGTTTAAAAGTACTCGGTTGATCACATTACTCTAATGATATTTAAACCTTGCTTTGAGTTTCCTCTGCGTACGCTACCGTTAAATGAGTTATAAAACATAATGCAGTATTTTATGGTTCTATATCTTTTCATGAAACCTGAAAAGCTTGAATTTCTAACTTAAAATCTCTGTGTAGATAATTTAAATTAAAATTTACTTGTAGAATGATCAAAGGAGCTACATCAATTTTCATTTTATTTTCCGCTTTAGTGCTCTTAGTTTTTATGGATAAATTCGTGTTTTCGCAAATAAAACAACGCATTTCGGATTATTTTGCCCGTTTTAAGTTTTAACTTTTAAATGTTATATGTCATTATCAGGTTACAAGTAAACAGAGCGTATTTGAAAACACCATTTGCCACAGGCAAAGATAAATTAATGTTTCAGTTTATCTCTGAAGATAATTAAATTTTGTGGGAAACAGTACCGGTAGGCATTACCCGAATAAAATATTAAAGCTCCAAACACATTTAACCCTGTAGATCTGTAGATAATGATGTATATTGGCGATTAAATAGAACCTACGCTTTTTTTATTTTTAGCATCAAAGATCAGGGGTCATCCAGTGGTTAAGATACTTTACCTGCTGGTCTGATGCAAAAATATATCGATTAAAAATATGTTTCTGGTAAATGTATATTGCTGGTTTAAAATATGAATGATTGTAGAATATATTGGGATAATTGATAACGTTTGAAATACAGACGAGTTTCAGTTTCAAGCTGTAATTTGTTTAAACTAACTTTTGTTAACAGTAAAAATAGCAACGTCTGAATTTTAAACAGTCAGCAGTGATAAACATAATAAATGGTGCTTGTATTGAACAGCCTTTGTTTCAGCATAATTTTATTCCTCCTTTAAATAAATTAAAAAATAAGCAACGTCATCTGCATTTAATAACAACAGCGCGAAGTTTTTGAATGTTAAGTCAGTAACCTTCCTTAAACGTATGCAGCCCTTCGTGTCATGGATTTCTTATTTCTTTGCATTTACGATTCGAAGAGTTCGCTTTAGTCTATCTCGTAGTCGTAATCAATCCTTTCTAATTTGATCAAGGTACTTCTACATAAATTTGGACGAGTCTTCACGGTGTATAAAATTTTGTCAGTTGTTTATCTCTCAGAGATAATATAAATCATCAAGCGTTGCCCGTACCATCATCATCAAGTTGATCCTTTTTCATTTGCTTTGTGTATACTGCAGGTTTTCCTTTTCTTGTTGCCATAGACTCTCTTCTTATTTAGAATGGAATAAAGGGTTACCGTTTTGTTTAACAATTAAAGTATGGAGAATTTCTACGGCCACAGAAAACGACTGTGTTGTCTAAAAGGTTCTACTTTACAACCGGCGTTAAATCTTTCTAGGTGTAAATACTCCTTCTCAGCATCGACTTTTCTGGAACTTTGGATGATGAGTTATCCCCTATTCGATAATTTTAACAATTTCTTCTGGTAATTATGCTTTACGAATGCCTAGTTGTATCATTCTACTTCTTCTTTCTGCCTTTCTTTCTTTCTGTTCTACCATCAGATTTAAACCGTTCTTTAATAGTTTATATAGTTATTCTCTCCCTTTTTCCAATTTTAGTACTTCCGTATAGTTGATTAAATTTATTAATAATTCATCCGTGTTATTGACTAGAATTTCGCTTCACTAAACGCTGTAATTAATTTCTCAACATTTTGGATCGATAACGTTAACGAATCTCTTCTAATTTCGTCACCTTATTAGCTTCTACCCGTTCGATGCACGTGTTCGTTTTTGGGAACCAAGTCACAAAAGCCGAGCTCTTAAAATATTCAAAGTTTCACTTTTGTCGATGGATAGATGATCGATGAAAATGAAAAATTCAGTACTTACCTTAGTATAGGAAGCTATTTTTACCTTATGTTAATTTTCCCTAAACACAAAACGTAGACTCTCCTTTAATTAAATCTGGCTTTTGTTTCATGTAACCTTATTTTAAATTTCAGATTACATAATAATAGTGTCAGACTATCAGAGATGATATACGAAATATATTTAAAAAAAACACGTACACTTTGATTGTGTAATTAGGGTTCCAAATTTAATATTTTGTATCTCAGTAAACAAAGTATCCAATTGTTATAAAATTAAACGTATCAGAGTAGGGTGTAAAATCGTTTTATACTATTAGTGCGTATTTACGGAATTCATTAGCGTTGGCAGTAAACATCGCACGTTATCAGCGTTACAGTTGTTAAAAATTCTGGGTTAAATTTAAAAGCGTGTCGTGTTTTACTACAGTTTTGTAAACGGGTTCTAAGCTTAGTTATCAGATTTGGTTTAAACGTAATTTGTATATTGTGATAAAAACCTTTAACGAGAATTAGTTTTAATTTGGAAAGTTTTAGTTTAAGGTACGTTGACATTTAAATTTTGAAGGGGGTTAACAAACCCCCTTTTAAAACTACAATCATTCGAAGAATATTGTGTATTATAGTTAGAGAAACAATTGTAGCATGTGGCATATGTACTGTTTATCAAACCTTTTGTTATTGTTGGTTCTATAGGTGTGTAACGCATAAACAAAACAACATATTAACGCTCTATACGACGACGCACACGGATGAAATATATTAATCAATAGAATTCTATAATTGATTAGACGAATATAGCTCCCATTCAACTTTGCTATTTAAATTTTTATCATTTCGTGTTTTCCTAAAATAACTTTTACGTTTTATTTTACTTTGTTATTGTTTTATTATTTTATGCAATACGATGAGAAACCGTTTAAGTCATCAATATTTCCTCTAGTTTAATGCAACATGTATTTTTATTTAGAAATAATCGAGGAACTAATTATTAGTTCATTTGTTATATTTTTCTAGAAAAGTTACGCAGTTAACACTTACAACAGCTAATGCGTTAATTGACCTCTAGGGAATGTTCTAATCAGCATTTAACAGTAATTCAGAGTGACTGTTCCACAGGTTGGGCAAATTTACTCATCCTTGCTGCCATTTTATATTATTCGTAAAGATAATTAAATTACACGAAATAATATACCTTGAGCCAATTTTTCACAATACATCTTTTCTACTTTCATCCAGGATTTGGTTAATGTTTCTGTAGTTTTAATCTGGACATGGCGCTATGTTCATGATAATCTTATTGGCATATCAAGGGCACAATTTCTTTCAAAAACCGAGCCTCATTGATAATAATAAACAAGCTTGCTTGCCGAATAAATATCTAGAATAGTGCAAGTGTTACGCTCTCCATCAAATAATTTCTTCAGGTATATGTTATGTACAGACTCATCTATAGAAACCTTTCTATTTTGAAAAATAAACTACATATATGGAAATTAATAAACGGAACATTATTTTCGTGATTTAACAAAAGCACAAGTTCTTCATTATCTCCACCCCCACTGTACCCATTAAGCTCTTAGCTCGTCTTAGATTATGGTCTGAAGTCTGAAGAGCAGCAGTATCGATTTAGTCCCACTTTGGGTCTAAGGCTTCAAACAGTGAAACATACTGGTCCTCCTAGCGGACATAGTTCATCCAGAATACCTCACAAAATGGAAGCCTCTGGCCTCGTTCACATTCAGTGCATCCTTTGACTATTTTTGTTTTTTGCTAAAAAAAATATACTACGGTATACTTTTCTATACTGTGGTTTGCTACTACACTCACACGCGGAGAATCCTCTTTAAGGTGCGTGCCAAGTTTATTGACCAAATAGTCGTTACGTAAAGAAACGCAGAAACAAAAATAACCAAGGTAGAGCCCGCCAAACTTCGAATGACTGTGTTTGTTTTCCTTGCTATGGTCAAAAATAACCGAAGAACAGAAGCAGCGAATTGCTCAGTTTTTCCAAGACCACGACTTTGGACGGTTGCTAACGCAGCAATATTTCTAGAAGCAAAATATGTCTGTTAGACGGATCAACCGAGTAATAAAAAGATATGTAGACACTGGTGACGTCTGCTTTAATATGAAATCGGGACGACCTGGCGGTACTTTCAAAAGCAAGAAGATGATGGAAAACGCAACACATTCAAACATGTCGATTAGAAAAGCTGCCAAAAAATTGAAGATTGAAGCTGCATCTGTGTCAGGAACAGAAAGGATCAAATCACGCAAGAGGCAGAAATTTGCCAAGATGCACCAGGATTATGTCAAAAAAGCAAATCTACAGAAAGCTTTGCAAAGAACTATTCCTTCTGGTAGTGACTTTTGCTGTCGTGGATGATGGAACTTATGTCAAGATGGATTTCAGTGAAATGGCTTGGTTCAACCACGTTTTGATTGTCCCAGGCCACACTTAACTATGGAATTTAAAATCTGTCTCAACAATGACACATTCCCAACCCGGAAGACGTTCTGTTGTACTGACACTGACCCACGGAAGTCTTCGAATTCATTATAATCTAAAATCATTTTAAAATGAAAATTACTCGCCAAAGTTTTTGTGATGAAGTGCGAAAAAAGATAAGATCCCTTAACACCTATAAAAAATTCTGTTTTAGCCCGATAAAGCTTCTGCCCACTATCCCTACGCAACAATCAACCATCTTGATGAAATACCGCATTTCAGAAAAAAAGTCGGCAATTCTATCATGGTTCGAAGCGTTTCTGGGCATTGTGCAAGCATCGAGTAATACAAAGTTTGTGTCTTTAATACTACATAGTTTAAGAGAAATTTGACCGGAATTTCGAATCAGTTTGCGGAAAATCCATATTAACGCTTTATATCCAAGCTTCTCCTAGATAGCAATTAAGGGCTATTTATTTGTAGCATTAGTAATAGATTTTTTTCATATGTTTTTCGAAAATATAATCTTCGGCAAACACACTTTCTATTTTAATATTATTTTATCTTTCATCGTTTGATCAATAAATCTGGAAAGCACCTTAAATGGCATGTGAACATGGCCGCTGCCCTATGAACCCAGCCTCGATTGGCTATTGACTAACACCACCAGTGAACCCTATGGTGGGCACTAGCCTTTCAATTGTCAATTACCTGGCACGAGTCAAATGTTGAACAGTCGCCCTTTCGTGTGTAGTTCCGTCAATTTGAACATAGTCTGAAACTACCACTTCTCAGTTTGGTTTATTTCCAACATTTTCACTGGGAAAACAGCGTAGTACCCGTTCTCTTATGGGATCAGAAATAAAACTAGGGCGGGCAACCCCGGAATTTCCTTTCAGTGTACAAGACGTGGTTTGTACATAGTGTGCCCCTGGCACCTTCGGCACGTCACTACGTCTGTTTTGATCCATAGAACCCCGTACCAAGAACAGTAGTATTACAAAGTTTTGTAACAAATGCCGAAGGCGCGTATTTTTAAGTATAGCATAAATCTAAAGAGCATATTGGCCATTGCATTTCACCTTTTTTGTAATCACATAACCAGCAAACATTACCAGCAAGGCCAAAGTGGATGATTTCAAATTTTCTGGTAGTATGGGCTGTTGATAATCCTGTGAAACCAGTAACGTAGCATTTCCACGTACATAGTTGTTGGAGTAACAGTAACCTTTCTTCCATTTTCGAAGTAAAGCCATACTATTCCGAATATACCTCATAACTGTTGGAATACGAAGTGAACGTCCCTGGAAATGAATTGCCAGAAATACCGTACATTTTGTTTATCAACTGCACCCGATAAGTCAAAATGGGTTTATTCATGATAAGATAGGGCAATGGCATGAACGTCGAGGACTTCCAATCATTGCCTCAATTACATTATTCATATTAGGTGATGTTTGTACCGTATATGCCATGTATTCCGATGGTTTATTTGTTAACAGAAACAGTTTCTCTAAAATTTCCAATTTAAGCATATGGTTTTCCGGATAGGCCATCTTGTATCGTCCTGGAATTGTCTTAGACTGCCTCGATTTCTTCCTCGTGTCTTTTCCAAAGTATCTACACGACTACTATTACTAAATATATCACGCAGTCTCAAAAAATAGAAATTGCAATGGACTACTTCAGATTTCCTTGAATTACGCTGCACTGCCCTAGAAAAGACTGTCTCATTAAAAAGCAAATGACTGCCTCAATGGCCGATTCCTCGACGTTCCTCGAGCTATTTAAAGGTTGATTAATTTCCTAAATTTTGTTCGTAATGGCTGTAACAATAAACATATAAGGGTCAGGTAAATGTAAGCGACACTTATTATTAAAGAAGTTATGTATACTGATCATTTTAGCATTTTTTAAGTATATTTCCCTAACAGAACATTAACTTGTAGAATCGACTTACCCCTTTGTACTACTTTACACCTTATCAGAAAGAAGAAAAAGTTTGCACTTGAAGCAATCCCTTTAGGTTACCGTTATATTTTGCCCAAGCTTCCATTGATGTTCATTGATTTTAAGCAGGCATATGAAATATCGGAATATTTTAAAATTCCTAGAAAAATAATGACTAGTCAAAGCGATATTGAATGACACAAAATTTAAGGTTACTTTGGAGAGAAGGATCTCAGATAGTTTTAAAGTTAATAGGGGATTACGATAAGGAGATAGATCCACGATCATGACCGATCTTCTTCAAACTGGCACTGGAAAAAATAAGAAGAGAAAGTAACATATATAGGAGGGACAGTGTATCCCGTCATAAACATCAATGTGTAGTCTGTGCCGATGTTTTAGTGCTCTTGACTCGAAAACCAGGACAACTGAAAGAAGTTTTCCGAATAAAAGATTGCCAAAGCGAAGTCGAAGTGCTGCAGCTGCAATGAACATTCAGAAATCAAGAAAAATGTCGAACAACACAAAAATAGGAATTAACAGAACAATCATACGTCCAACAGTACTATATGCGTGCGAGACATGGATCCTGAATGAAGATTTAGAGAAGAAAATAGAAATATGGGAACGCAAATTACTTAGAAGAATATATGGAGGGGTAAGGGAAGGAGAAGACGGAACAACCAAGAAATTAGAGAAATGTACAAACAACCCATAATAGTAGGTATTACCACAAGATAACGATTGCGATGGCTGGGACACATGACCAGGTTACCGAAAGGAAGAATAGCGAAGATTGTAGTAGAAAGCTGCTACAAGACGAAAAAAGGGCAAACCGAGAAGAAAGTGGAGGAATGCCGTAAGAGAGGGTCTTGAAAGGTGTCAGATTAGAGACTGGAAAGAACTTCCCAAAAACAGGAAAAAATGGAAGAAGACAATTGAAGCCATGGGTCTCTAATGGACTGTAGTACTGTTCTATATACCGGGTGTCAATGAAACCTGGGGCACCCCTGTTTTTAATTATATTTTAAGAAATAAAAATGAAACTTGGTAGTTTCTGCCATTTACGATTTAAAATGAAAGTCAGGATTGTTTTAGAACTTCAACTGTAGCAAGTATGCCACTTGTTTTCCGCATTTTATTTGTTTCAATTATTTTGAAACCAAGTGCCAGGATATGTGCAACTCAAATTCCAGAGTGATGCCATGTTATTAGTATCAATTAAACTTTTGAAAAATAATTGTTTTTAATATTCTAGTGTCCCATCATAGTGCCATTTGAAAAGAGAGTTATTCTCGATCATTCTGATACACCAACGAACAGTTTCTTTCTTTCTCTTCTCCTAGTGTACCGTTACGGTGTTGGGGTGTTGAGCTAATCCTTATATTTTCTTCTATTCCTGGAAAGGATCCGTATTTGTTCTATGGTTTTTCCCTTTTTATCAGCTGTTTCCTTGATATTCTAGGTCTTCCTTTTGTTCTTCTTAATTTCACTTTCTTTTCCTGTGAGGGATGTAATATTCCATATACCAAATCGTATCCTATTTATCGCCTGTCGTCGTCTGTTAATCCGTCCAAATACGAGGCTCGGTGAGTTTCTCTGAATCATGTTACCTTCGGTAGGTGATTAGCCTGACGAGAAGGACCCCGTAACCTCGGGACAACTGGTATCAGGTTATACCCCCCGCCCCCCGATGCTGGGTCGCCAGAGCCTCGTTCGTTATCTAGCAGAGGGTACCACGCGTAGGTGAGGTTGACATTTGGGTGGCTAGATATTGGTGCCACCCCTTACCCTCTCAACGAACAGTTGCAGTTCTAAAACAATTTGTCTTGAATGTAGGGAACCCTGACTTTCATTTTATGCGTGTCATGGCACTCTAGAGTAATAAATAAAATTTTCTGCAATTTTACTGTGGCATTAAAATATTTCAAACTTGATATTAACATACGTAAAATTTAATGGAGATTCCAAAAATGTATAATTATACAAAGTAATTGTTAATTCCGGCGAAACCGAAAGTGACAAAAACTTATCTTCTGTGCCAAAAAATTTCATTTTGATAAAAAGGGGGTGCCCAGGTTTCATTGACACCCTGTATATATAATTCTCTGGTTAGAGAACAAGGCATTTTTAGTAATCTTACAGTTTAATAATTGTTATCCAATGTCAGTCGATCTAAATGTATCTCTCGTAGAATCCCGCTAGCTAGACAATGAAGTACGAATACTAATCCAAAGAATATATAAAAGAAAACTACTTGGGAAGCTGTAAAAGGTGTTAATCTTCTTGTAGAGCTTTTAAAATGCAGGCGCCCTGAGGCTCGTTTTACCGTAACCGAATGGTAGAGAATTTATTGTAAACTTTTGCTATTACATTTATTTTGTATGGGACGCACACACAAAATTGGCTGGCTCTGCATTCTGCAATGATTTCAGCTGTATATTTTTGATATTTGATAAAATTCACTTGTGCACAACAATCACCTTTCCAAAGCTGATGTTATTCAACAACCCTAAAGAAAGCCTTGCTTTATTTCAAGCTGTTAGGGTGGCGGTAAAATAGTCTGGATGACTGATTTTAATTCAGCAGCTATTAAAAACCTTAAAAATCTTTTTTATAGTTTCTAAGATATTTTTTGAAACGTTTCTTTGCAACTGTCCGAATCTTATTCTTTTGCAGTTTTGCAACTTTTTAGGTAAGTTATCATTCTCTTGTGCGTCTTTTATTCCTCCTTGCAATTCTCGTTCGCATCTTTATAGCACTTCTATGCTTCATATGTGCCTTTATAGCTCAAATAAACTTCATCTAGTCGTATAGGATCAATGTTCCCTTACATTTTATTTGCAAAATCATAGTGCGGGAGCGAAATATCAAATACGACACAGGTCTTCCGATTGCCCTCTAAAAAATCTTCCACGTGAAGAGTTATAATTCTTTTAGTCTATGCATATAAATTACATTTCTGCTTCGAACTAACGTCCGTTGTAATTATTACATTATAACTAATTTTCCTTGGTATTCAATTTACAACACAGCACACCACACACCATTATTATGCTAATTAAAATATCATCTTTAAAGTCACGCTAGATGCATAATAAAAACAAATTACCAACGTTTCTAGCAAGTTCCTTCAAATTTTAATTACGTTACAGAAGAGTAAAGTTCCTGTTACTGACGTTAAATCAAAATCTTTAGAAAAACGCATTATTGTAAGAGGGTAATAAGACGTAATTTTAGTAGTAATGTACTGAAACATTAGGAATTTACATTTAATTTAATATATGTTTTAGCATGCTCGTTTAAATCTCAAGAATTTCATTTATCTGCAATTAGAACCAAGATTAGTTCTAATGCCTGCTTAATAAATTTTGAATGGCGTGACTGTTTAGGGTTTATCTGTAACAAATTGGATGTAACGAAATTCCTTACTTGTTGCCAAACCAAAATTCGGAGGTAGATTGAATTACACGTGAAAACCTTCAAATACTTCATCTTGAGGAAGTATCGGAATTTATCCCGAAGCTGATGATTAAAAGGATGATATAATTTCACTTCGGCGCAAAACATTTATCATGCTTGGTGAAAACAGGTTTTAATAATCAAATTCGTTATTTTCACATGCGTAACGTTTCTTTTTTGATGTTAATGTGGGAAAGTTGGTGATTCGTGTTAGAAATTATCAGAAAGAAGAATGCTATCTAAAGAGGGGATTCGGGTTTGGAAATAAATTTTTCAGTCACATTTAAACATTCAGGTTTATTTAAAATTCGAAGAAACATTTAAAAGGCAAATGTGTAACAATTACGTCGTCTTAACCACTTTTAAATTTACTAACTTAACCGACTGCGAAACTGTAATAAGAGAATTACCTGAATAACAAGGTAATATATGTAATTGTCGCTCAGTACAAAGTAGCCTTTAATGAATTTTTGCAGCTTGTATATTTAGATATTTAATGCGAATAGTGTAGTTCCGCTAGTTAATTTGTTCTGTCGACGTTATAAATTTGTAGGTAGTGCAGATGTGTGTTAGCACTGTGTAACACGAGACCCATTCTCCCGAGGTATTACATTTTTCCGCTTGTAACTACCCATCAGCATTATCAAGAGTGTTGCTTGTTGCAAAATTAGTCGAACTATATTTGATGCCAGAGTTACCGTTATGTAAATCACCTGATTTTCCCCATTTCATTATTTTGTGTATTAAGAGGATTCGCGGGATTCTTTAGGTTCATTAAGAACCGATAAAAGCCTTCAGTAACTCCATTATCTCAACAGTAGCCTCGAACATCACACATATACAAAACTCATCAGTCATAGCATTTAAAGTTAAACCCTGTTTGGCATTGCTTAATTACTTTCTAAAATAATTAAACCCATGAAGTAAATTGTAAATTAACCAAATATAATTTGCGATGCTAATCGAAAACTTGCATCAATATACAAAGTCACAAATGATAGACAGTTTTGTCATCATGGTAAAATAACTAAAACACTCCTTAAATTTACCTTACACTCATGACTCATGAGTCGTATGAAGAGTAAACATATGATAGAAAGTTCGGAAGAATTTGGGATAGTTTGGCATTTCATCAATTTGTTATCTAGTTAAATGTTTTGATTAGTGTCAAATTTTTAAATTAAAGTTATTTTAAAAGTAGAAGTCTGAAGATCAGAAAGATAAAGCAGTCAATTGGAATTTTTAACAAAATATTATAAAAAAAATTGTGGTTGTTCTATTAATTCAATCGATGAAGTATTTCAGTACATCCGATGTTAAATTTACGTCAGAGTTCCAAATATTCTAACATTCATTATCGTTCTATTACAGTATCTGTACTTCTCTGCGTGCCTATTGTACTCGCATGTTAGTAATTATCTGCTGAATCTAGAAATGACTTCATTAGGGAAACAGGAACAGGTGTACCTTTCCAGCTAAACGTATTTCTCATCTTAATCATCCGCAGTGGCCTTTTTAAAAACTGTAAGGTGGAAGTGATTGATTTTAATATGTATTTGATGGCAAATGCATTTAGCCTAAGTAGATTAAATTCCCTTAACTACGCTTCGCTATCTAAGTTCTATACTAGCATTATGTGTACACACCCGTAAATAAATATTTAGCAAACAAAGGCGGCAACAACACATGAAAAGAATTAGGTACATGTGTTTTTTTTTCTGTTTAAGGCTCTACTAAAAGTTTCGGTTTTTACACTGCAGTCTAAAAGGTTTATTGTGTTTTCCTTAATTTATACCAATTACAGCCATTGCATGATCCGAGATCCTCGCACCATAGTGTGGAGATTTCTCAGTGGCTGAGATAAGAAATCCTTGTATACCCGAGCACAGTATACTTATATACTGTGACCCGAGTAGGCGCTGTCTTTTTGTCCATAGCGCCGGACATTCACACATGGTAGTTTGCATGTGAGGTCCCCATTAAACTTTCCGATCCTTTTCACGGACGCATGGCCTGTTAAAAGACCAGTGCTAGTTCTGCGCTGCATCCTACTTAAAGAAAGGACTTCTGAAGCTCTGTTTTGCAAGGTCTTTTTAAAAACGCCTATGGCGTTGTCCTAGAGTCTAGAAGAGAGTTAGTCTAGTAGCAAATGTGTTGAGTACAAATCCAGTCCTTAATATAGTTACGGATTGTAGGTACTTCTTGGAATTCTGAAGCAGTTTCTAGATCAAGGTACGCCCCAGTTGTTCCCTGCCTTGCCACATTATCGGTTTTATAATTACCGTCTATTCCGCTATGCGTTATGGCCTGCAAACTATACAATTTAGTTACGTTCTGACAGATCATTGTCACATTCCCATACCAGCCTGAATGAAATCTTTGAGCTAGCAAGGGCCTTCAGAGTATCGAAGTATTGCGTATATTTCTGTCTGAAAGACTGTGGCGAGTTTGGCCAGGGGGAAGCTAAGTCATTCCCTGGGTCTCTCGCCATAAATTTCTCTTCCAGTACCTAAGTCGGAGTTGGAGCCGTCTTTATACCAGATCAGGTTTCCAGTAGAAATTTCTTGTTTATGTTTAATTTTGTATTTTTATCTCGACGAAAAGATTCATTAGATGCCTTGGAGTCATATAGTCTGTCCTCATCTTAAGTAGAGGACCCCTTATGCTGTCGGTTATCTTTGTGTGCTCTGTTCGCCCTCGAGGGTACATACTACGTGTCGCCCTTCCTCCACTATCACTATGTGAAGGGGAGGGCTTCCATTGCAGCGGCGAGCGTAGTTCTCATTGTCCGTCATCTCATAAATCTAATATAGGCAAGCCTCTGAATTTTGCTTAGTTTAGTGGTCTCCTGCTTCACCTTGGACCACCAGATCGGAACCGCATTATGTAACGGCTGAAATGACCACTCTGGTGTACAACCGGTGCACCATTTCTAGTCTAAGGCCCCATGATTTGTCGTATGTTCGTTTAAATTATTTCCAATTTTTTGACATTTTTTCCATGAGCTCTTACAGGTGAGTTTGGAGTCTAAGATGATCCCCAAATGGTATTACGGTGATTTTCTGGGGATTAACTCCTAGGCCCTCCCTTTCAGTACCCCTTGACACGACGTTTAGGGCCCATTACATGCGCTTCTTGATCGTACCTATAAGTTTCTCTTCTACTGCTATGCCTAAGTCATCCGCATAGCCGAAACAGTAGTGGAGGTAAAACTCCCCCTTGAGAACAATCCTCCGCCACTCGGACCGCCAATGTTTTCTCAAAAAGTGTCGTGCATGCCACCCTGCCTCTGAGCATGCAGTCTATGCAGTAAATCTCCTCCAGTCGCCGCTGTCTTATAGCTGTAGATATGGAGTTAAAGAACGTATTGTCAAAAGCTCCTTTTATATCAATAAAAGCTCCTAGAAAGATTACTTTGTTCTCCAGCGTTATCTCCACTCTTTGTGCTAGACGGTGGAGCGTTGTTTCAGTAGATGATCGTGCTACATAGGCAAATTGGTCTGGGTATAGAGGCCTTGTTACCAGTATACCTATCAAGCAGTTTTTCCACAGTCTTAAGTACAAAAGACATAAGACTAATACATAGGTCCAAATGATTTTTCTTGAAAGTATCCGGCTCTTCCAGTCTTTGGTATAAATACCACCTAGGTTAGACGTTATACTCTTGGCAAATAATTAAACGCCATATT
Source organism: Melanotus villosus (assembly GCA_963082815.1). Lineage (NCBI taxonomy): Eukaryota > Metazoa > Arthropoda > Insecta > Coleoptera > Elateridae > Melanotus > Melanotus villosus. The sequence continues at coordinate 21,867,902 of OY720427.1, forward strand.
GGCTCTTAAAACTATGCATACTTTAGTTCGCAGATGGCAAGCGCGGGTCTACGGGGGATGGACTAGGGGTAATTACCTCTCCCCCCCAGGACTATGCTCTTATTGCACGAGTAGCTCGTTGAAGCGCACGGTGATGTGCTGCGCAGTTAGTTATTCTATTGACTATTGATACATCTTTTTCAATAAGACTACACCACGACTGACAACCCCCCCTCCCCAGACTATTTGCTCAGAACCGCCACTGGTAGATAGTCTTGATACCTTCCGCAGCATGATTCTGTCTGGTACCAGGGATTTAAATGAATCAAATGAGCTTGTTACCCATTCGATTTGATCGAAAGATATTACTCCCCTTACCGTCTGCCAGATCTCTCTTGTTGACCTTGTTCCAGGCCTGCCGGGTTCCTGGCTTTTCCAGTCAGAGGTTAGCATATTCAATATTGTAGATATAGGGAAGTGAACCCGAAGAAGTTTCTCCTCCATGATGCTATCCGAGCTCTCCTCAGGACTTTATTGAATTCAGTTAAAGATCTTCCATATTCATCCCACGAACCTGAAACTTTTGCTCTATTAAAGAGATTCCTTCTTCTCATTTTTGGAGGTTATAATTCTACTTTCCTGTTGATGTCCCTCACAGTAAGAGGACAGTGCATTTATTAGTTGCTCTACAGTGATTTCAATTTCCGTAGTATTATTTACCGTAGGTACCCATAATAACATGTGTGCGTATGTTACTTACAGGGGAAATTTCTTTCCCCACACGAATTTACGTATATTCATCAAGGAAGAAACTGGTAACTCTTGCAAATGATCGTCGATGCTCTATCAGTAACACAAAACCTATAGACAGACGGTTACTCTGTCGGGTGTCCGCTTACGGCAAAATGTAAACAGAGATTTGTCACTTTTTTGTTCCTCTATTCAATTGTTGTTTTCAGTTCATAATTAATCCAAGTTATTTGTGATTAAAATTTTAGATCAGTTTGTATGTTAATAATTGCTACCGAAATATTTTCAACGTCACGTGGGTGGATCGCTCGATATATTAAAGCATTAAAATGTAATTCAAAATTAAAAACACAGAAGTATCGAAGGTTTATAAATAGGTTGCCCCTCTCATTAAATCGTATTCCGACCGAAGTAGAAAGTAAATATTTTTTTGTTGTATTTCACCCGAGAAAATGGAATGAATGAAATCTGAAAATAAGACGTGCGCACAGGCTGTGCTGTTCTTCCAAAACATGAAAGGTTGCGGCATTTCAAAGTCCTTCCTACATCTTTTCAGGCGCCATCTCAATGTTTTTTCAAGTCACATATTTTAAAATAATCTCAAATATTTGATGTTTATTTATTTTTATTTCAAAGATATTTATTTTGTTTCGGCAACCAAAATAAATAGAAATAAAGTTTTCATTTTCACGGTTGGTTGGGCGATGCCTTGAGATCTTAAAATTCCTTCCTCGTTTTTAAAGATAATCAAATTAGATATAAAGATATTACTGAAAAATAATTATGTAAATAAATTGATAACTAAATGACCAATAATGAAGGTTATAGTCACTTCTCTTCAACAAAATAAATATAAAAAGCTTGAATTTATTAAAAACAGTTTGAAATTTCAGTAATAAGCTTCGTTCTTTTTAGATTTTCTTTCATGAGAGGACGTTGCGTTGTCTGTGCTAAATCAACTCTGAAACGTAGTTACGAACTGGATAGGTAATATCGTTTTATTAGGTGTAATTAAATACGTCGTAACATCATGCAGAACGTCCTGCCAGTGCGCTAACTGACAAGCTTCACTTATTCTAAAACGGCCATGACTGATATTCACTTTCTGTTTATTTAGTTAATAAAATTTAATAACATTTGCAGACTATTTGGTTAATATTTTAAATAAGCCAAAAACTTGATTTAAACGAAGAATCGTAATTTATAGTTTTTAAAATTAATAACACGAGGAAATTATTTATGCAGCGACTGTTCGCTTCAAAGATCTCGATTCGTTTAATTATAAGACCCTTTAAACTTAGCCTGTTTATTTAAGGATCTTTTGAATAGCCCAACTGTGTAAACTGTTAAGGATGGAACCGCAGGTGTCTTTTCTGTATAATGAAGGCGCATAAATACTTTCGGTTAACTACAACAAGAATAGAATTAAGAAAATGAAAAGACCCTGACTTAGCTGGAATTTATTTTTGTTCCGGAAATTTTTGGTATTATCAAAAGAGCATCGATATTTATTTTGACAGTTGTATGCTCATTGTTCTTTCTTCTCTAAAACTTGCTAAAACTCAAGTTCTATGAGATTTTGTTTATTTCAGTATTTTTGTTGCGTTATTCTATGGCATAAATAAACGACTATTAAGCCGTAGTTCAAGAGAAACAATAGAGTAATTCAATTAAGTCGAGTTTAATCAATTCCTATAATGATGGTAATTAAATAATTACGAATTTATGTCGTACAAAACACATGACTTTGACTTTTATTATTGTAAAAATTTAAAGCATATGAACTCTAAACCGACCGCAAACTGTTGAAGATCAATCTAAAGAAAAATTGGGCAGTTCCAGGATTGGCTTCAGATAATAATAATTGTGTAAAAATGAAATGGCAAAGGATGAAAACTGTCAAAGCGGAAGCCAAAAATAATATTAACCGTGTTAGTGCGCTAAATAAAAAGCTCCGAAAATACTTTCGGGGGTGTGCAAGTTTATTCTGTGATTTTACAATTTTCTCACAAAATATTCAGGCGTAACTGATGAATTGTAGGCGGTTGTTCTTTTGACCGATATTTAAAAATATGTGCTTCCCCATAGTTTACTAATTTTAGACCTTTTCGCAAGTTAATAAATAAATGCTTTTAAAACCACGATCCTCATTTTAATTTTTTTTTGTTTTTATTCGAGGAAAAGCTCGTTAAGACAAGATTACGCATTTTATTTTGTTTTAATTTGCTTTTGAAAAATCAATTAGAAAAAATTTACTTGTATAATTTCTACAAATTCGAAATGTCTTAATATCTGAATTTTATTTTTTTGTTCTGTAGGATTACTAACTGTCCAAGTTTAAGATAGGACTGTCGTACGTAGAAGAAAAGATTCTCATCTTATTTAATCTATGAGTAAGTAGGATGTTAAATGTCTCTCTCACAGTGTTTGTTAATGACAGAAAAGTTCTTGTGCGCTTACTAAATATTTCGGGAAGGGTTGGAAAGTCTTTTACTATTTTGTTTAAATTATTTATTCTCGTTTTTGTTTTAATTCATGTTAATACTCATTACTCAGCTTTGCTGTGGTCGTCTGCGAAGTTAAATGTCTGAAAGCTCAAAGTTGCTGAAAATAGAAACTTGTGCTCATTTTTTATTTAAATTTGTGCAAACGAATTTGCTGAAAGTCGAATGAAAAAGGGCTTGATGAATAGTAAAATTCAACTTGCTTTTCCAAAGTTCTCTCTCAATTTTTTTGTTTCTTTAAAAATGTATTTTCTAGAAGCATCGATTATAAATTAATGCCCAATAAATTCATCCTTTCACTGAGTGCCCAGTTTTTGCATCCCTAATCTGAAAAGGCCAAACAAAAAATATTTATAAAAATTCGTAGACGACACGACTCTCATATACTGTCTTTCTATATAATGTTATTTGTGATTCTTAAGTCTAACTTTTCATCTTTCTGGACGTTTGTATGTCAGCAAATAAATGTTAACACACAGCTTTTGTGAATGATAATCAAAATATATGGTATTTTCCACATAATGTATTAATTAATATATTTCGAAAATATTTGATTTTACAGTGAAAACTTAAAACTTAGTCTTAAATTGAAAATGACTATTGTACTTGTTATGTTATAACACAAAACTTAGTAAGCAAATTAAAAACCAATTGCACCATTAAATTCTACATAAAAAAGTACTCCAAGGATGTTTTAATTTTTTGTTTCTATCTCTACAAACAAACGAGTTATAACTCTGAAAAGGATTTCCGAAAAATTCAGTTTTCGTCTGTAGCTCGAAAACAAAAGGCGATGTTATATTTCGGTTTGCACCATTTAATTTGTCTCGAGAAGCCCGCTACACCTTTATCACTTTTTGCGTAGCTGTAATAATTAAAGAGATAGTCCGAAATCCATTCGGAAATGGCCCACCACCCCATACACTTAAAGGGTCATTAAACCGTGCAACTTTTTTTGAGAAATTTTATCAGATTATCTCAAAAATTAAGCATATCAGCAGGCGTAAATTTGAAAAGCAGTGAATGAAAGACATCTGTAGAAGATATTAAATCTTGAAGTTATGTTTATGTAAACATCAAATCATATCAAACAACTCTTCCTAGTGTGCGAATGCCCATTAATCTCTCAAAACCTAAGATATTTAATTTGCAGAAAGTTTATTCAAAAACGTATTGAGTTTCGTAATAGGTTCTTATCTCGAAAACAAAAATGCCATTAGATCTAAATTTAAAAACCAATGCATCCATGTAGTGTAGTTTTTTCTCTATTTATACTGCTTTAGTATTGTTTGAATAACTATTAATACTTCAAAGTTTAAATATTTAAGATCGTCTCCAAAACAAAGTGTGTCAATAGTGTCAATAGATCTAAAACTAAAAATTAACGGAGCATATCATATTCAATTCAGTGCAGGCGTAATTTACAAGTGTTCGGGCGGAGTAATACGATGTGCACTAGTGTACTGCAAAGCAAAATTAAAGTACCTATATACAAAAAAGTCAATTCGGGTGTTGCTTAAAAATCGCTTTTATGGGCAATTTATGAGAACCGTTTTTTTAAATTGTAACACGTGTGAAACTGAACTGAAGCTATCAATAAATCATTTTGTTTCAGTGGGTTCTTTTAAATAATGAAATGATTTGATCCGTTTACAATATGTGCTATTGACAATTGTCACGATGATTCGTTTGACTTGGGAAATATGAAAAACAATCAATTTTGGGATATTTTGTTTGTAGAAATGCCTATTTTTTCGGGTCATGCAGTGATTCAATAAAGCAACAATTAGTAGGGGGAGTTGTAGGGTGGAAAGGGTAATAAAATAATAAAAACTGCGCATAATCGCAAAATTCTTTAAAATATATTAATTTCCCGCAGAAAGGGCTTTTCAGCATCGCATTGTTCACCAGTCGAAAGAGGATGCCGAACTTGGTGTTTAAAAGTTTTCAGGTTCGAACTGCGCATTCGCCTGTTGGCGAAGCGCTCGCGTGTGCGTAAAGCATGGATACCTTCTTGTGAGTGCTTTTGTGTACCGTTTTGCAATGGCGTATAAAGCTGTATACCAATTGAAAAATTCGGTTTAAAATTTGCGGTATTTGTGCGCGATAATCTTCGATAAACTGACTCCAAAGTTTTAGTGACGAGTAGTAGCTTTCCGGTGGTTGTGTCTTTTTACGGATATTTGTCTACTAGCTGAGAATAAATAAGGAAAAGGTAGGTAATGGACGCCAATAGAGCCTAGATTTGTATGGCTGTTATCATGACGAGCTAAACTGATCTTTTCGTTAGAGGCGGTTTTCGCTTCAAAGCGTGTATAGCACGTTTGTGTTTGAATTCTTTTGTTTATATTTTGAAAACTTCGATGTTTGACTATTCTAAAGAGTTTTTATAAACATTTTCCCACTTTTTTTTACGGCAAACTGCTTGTACGGTGATGTATACCAACAAAATTAATGCAGAAATTTTCATTATTAAAACTTCCGTACCGAATTTTTTAAGTTACAAACAATTTTAATGGGGCAATATTAGTAAATTTGGTTAAGAAACTTTACAAATCCTACATAAAATATTAGAAAAATTAAGAATTTCAAAGCGTATAATTAGACATTATCTAAATATTGGTAAAGTATGAAATAGCCCCTATGAAGGGGTGCTGCATTTATTAGCTAATTAAATTAATACCGCACCGTTGAAACTTGTAACTTTTGGCGTTACTGAAATATGAGGAATTTATTAATCGTTGAAATTATCGACAATTTTGGGCATAAAAAAATTTTTTTAAGCTAAATTCTTAATTTCCTTCTACACGAAGTTACATATTTGTATACCATATGAACAAAAATTATTTAAGATAAGGGATGGCCATGGTGAACAAAATCAGTGCCTTTGATTGGTTCAGCTTGTTGTTGGTTCTACATGATAGGTACGTTCAGAATTCCAAAGCCACCCTTTATCTAAATAATTTTTGTTCATATGGTATGTATCAGGTTGATGTATAAGTTCGTAGCGTTTTTTTTTAAATTTAAAATTTAATTTTTTTAATATAAAAAATACATAAACTAATCAATAATATATTCTCCTGCATTGTTTATGATTGCCTCCCAACGTTCTGGCAGTTTTTCGATTCCACGCCGGAAGAAATCCGGTGGTTTGGAGGTGAAGAAGTCGTCGAGCCAGTTTTGAAGAGCAACGTCGTTATTAAATGAGATTCCGCGGAGATTGTTGGATAGAGAGCGGAAAAGATGAAAATCTGATGGAGCAAGATCAGGAGAATAGGGCGGATGTGGAATAACCTCCCAACCGAGGTCTTGAATAGCTGCTTTTGTAATGTTAGCAGTATGCGGTCGGGCATTATCATACTGCAAAACCACTTGATGCCGTCTTGCCGGACTGCAAATGTCGTACGATAGTTGATTGGTCACAATTCATCATATTGCCCAATTTACGAGTTGATTGACGTGGATCATCACGAATTGAAGCATTTAATCGGTCTTCATCAAAGCCAGATGGTCTCCCTGAACGTGGGAAATCATTTATATCGAAATGCCCCTTTTTGAAACGAGAAAACCATTTTCGTGCAGTACTTTCCACAATGGCGTTCTCTCCGTAAACGGTACAAATGATTCTAGCGGCCTCCGATGCCGTAACTCCTCGGTTAAACTCAAACAAAAGGATATGTCGGAAATGTTCATTTTCTTGTACTTGACACTCCATTTTCTTTAGCCAACAATTACCCCTAACTTTCTACAAATTGAAAAATTCAAGAAGTATTCAATAAAACAATACTATGGCATTAAAATGGTATTGATATTTCTCAAACAAATTTGTTTCCAAAGCACTCTTACCTTGGAAACAAAAAACGCTACGAACTTATGCATCAACCTGATAGTTGCACATGAGTTGGAACAGCAGTAAAAGAAATAATAAATCCAATGATGGCATTAAAAGTAAATTTAGCCCTTTTTGTTTATTTTATATATTTATTTATTTTTGATCTGCATAATATAGATCCAACTGCTCCGTAATTTTTCATTCATCATTTTTTAAGTGTAATACATAACGTAATGTGCCAATTTCAACTTGAAAAACATCTGCTATACTTGTAAAGCTTTGAATGAATCTTATTTTTTGTAATAGTCAATTATCTAATTATGTTATTATATACATAGGTTCGCAATTTCTTAATATGCCATTCATATTTTACTGTCGGCAGATACTTTAAAAGATTTGTATCATAATTTTGCTAAGTGTTTGTTTTTTTTTGCAACCAAACTGGTCATTTATGTCTTACCTTGATTTGTTTAATAGTTTTAGAAAAATTTTAATTTAAACAAAATCTAAGAAACTAATCGCCAGGGTGGTACGGTGCTAGAGCGTTAGGCTAGCGTTGCGCTAGTCCTTGGTTCGAATCCCCCTGGTAACCATTTGTCGTTGGGCACCTAATTAATGGCCATCTCCTCCAAATACAGGCCTAGGAGGTAGAGTAACAAGGTTTTACACATACATACACATTACAGTCTACACATGGTGCAGGGTTGTGCATTGCACACGTAGAGCCTCGTACGTCAGCGCACCAGCCTCGACACCGAAAGGTATAAGAGGTTACAGATAATACATACATATTATTTCCTAATTTTTCTTATTTCAATTTAAAGTGCAAAGGAGCAATAGGTATTAAAAAAGACAGTAACTTCAAGATAAGCAGCCATGCAATATCTAAGCTTGTAGGTAAAATAATTTATAGCTTTTTGCACGCTCAAATTGGGCTTTTGAATGCTATTTTATAGATGGCTCGTGTCGATGCCGCAGAAAAGGAAGCAAGTGAAGTTTTGCATTCGTTATTATCCGTGGAACGAATCGAAAAACAGGAACAAGTGATAGTAGATAGAGGAGAGAATCCATCTCCGTCTTCTCATTCCTTCCAGTCAAACCCCACAAACAGTAGTGATGGAACGGAAGCCGATCCTCAGATACAGTGGCATACACCTGTTTCCATATCTACACATTCGTTATTTTCAGCCATAGATGCAAATAATCAGTTTCCGCAGACCATGGATGATCAGCAGGTAGTTGTACCCTTAATTAAATAAGTCAAAAATCCATAAATTTTACACTATACTAAATAGAAGGTCTCGAAGCTGTAGCCCTTTACTGCTTGCTTCACAGTTGAGAGGCCCCAGGTCAAATTCAGCTGTAACTAGATTAAGTCTGGAGTGGTTGGGATTGAACCGTAATGAACACCGCTCATTGGCCTTTTACCTAAAGCTAATAGTTTAGTTAGACGACTAATAACCCTATGCAGTTGATTGTTTTTAGGTTTAAATTTTTTTTATTTTTATTTAAATGTCTCGGAAAGTTTATTATTTATAACCTATAATATTTTTTGTATAGGTAATATGGGAAGGGCATACAATTCAAGTTGAACATGATCAGCCTAACATCAGTACAATTTATACCACAACCACAACAAGTACAGTAGATGCAGCAGCTCCAGAGTCTCCAAAACGTGCAAAACCTAAAACACCGCCTAAAGGAAACAAAAAGAAACCACCACTAAAAAAGAAAAAGAAAGGAAATGCAGCAGGTGGTAATGAGCCAACAAAATTAGAAGAAAGCGCAGTACAAGTAAAAGAAAGATTCAAGCGTGGTTGCGAATGTCAAGATGAAAGTTGTTTCAGAGGTCTCAATCCGGAAAGTGTATACAAACACAGACTGAATATTGCAGAACTTACAAAAGCTGAACACGATATGTATCTTATGGGAGTAACAATGGCGTGTCTTGCAAACCCCGATGAAACAGTACGACATAAGGAAAGACGTCGATTAAGAGCGCAATATGTATATCAAGGTCGAAGAGTGTGCTTAGATGCGTTTCTGTATTTGGAAAATTGTACACATTATCAATTAAAAAGAATAAGGAAACATGTAATGACTCATGGAGTAGCACCACGGGTACATGGAAACCACGGAAAGAAACCTCATAATACATTTTCGTTGGACATATATAGACATGCGACAGAATTCCTAAAACAGTATCTCGAAACACATACAGGGGAAAGTGGTATTGGAAATTCCAAGCAACCTATACAATTACCTTGGGACATCACGAGGAAAAATCTCCATGATGCTTATAAAGAATACGGGCAAATATTAGAACCGGGTATCAAACTAATGGGTTACTCAACATTTAGACATTTTATGAAAGAACAATTTCCTCACGTTAAATTCTGCAAAGTAGAACCAAAGAGTGCAGCACAGCAACAGCAACAACATCAACAACAACAGCAACACCAACAGCAACACCAACAGCAGCAGCAACAACAACAACAGCAAGATTCTACCCAACAAATGCATTCTCATGTAATGCAGAAACCTCAGCAAATACAAACAATCGAACGTCCGCGTGAACAACAGATTCAAAAATCTGTTATTGGTAGTGCTGAAGTTCAGCAAGTTATTCCACTTGTTGTTGCACCAAATGATGGTACTAGTACTCAACATCACCATCAGGCAGCATTTTTGGTAACTCCTGTCCCTCATCAAATAATTCAAGGTAGTAATATTGTAACGCCCCAAAATCCGAATGGTCATGCGCCTACAAATACTTTTTCATATCAGTTAACAAATACTGGTTATGTTATAAACGAGCAAGGAAATATTGTTACCACAATGGCCAACGCACAACATCATACACCATATACTTTCAATCGTATGTAATTATGTTTTGTTCCATCTGTAAATAGTGCCAGTTAGTATTAAATATTGTTATTGGAATTCATATGCTGTATTACGTATAAGTACTTAAAACTTTAATTTATATGTCTACATTAATAAAAAGAAAACACCGGTGCTGTATACATTTGTAAAATAAAATTCAAAAAAGTATAGAATATGCCAGACAGTAAATTTACATAAAACAATCAAAGCACTTCTTTAGAAAGTAATTCATGTGAATTCTGTGTGAATGTGCTGTGTATGAAAATCAAAATTGTATATATATATCTACAATTTTGTTTTATATTTTGATATATCTGTATAATATTTTACATTTACATTTTAACTTCATATTAAATGACTTTTAAAACTATATGTAGCAATGGTAGAATATTTTTTCTATACTGTTTAGAAATAGAAATTTGTTTTTTGTACCTGTAGATCAAGTTCTGTAGTGGCCATTTCAATTCTTATTCAACAGTTTACATTGCTTTAGTTCATAGCATTGACTGCTGTAGTTGTATGACTGAACTTAACTGATAAGATTAACATCTCTGTGGTTCTGGTTCTTCTGGTGCTGTTTTTTTTTTTTTACGATTTGTCCAAGCATGGGAAAAAAGTAATGTTTAACTCGCATATCATCACTAATTTAATTGGATGTGAATGCAGGATGGTCATTATAGAACTGATCTGTGATATATTGTAATTTTGTAATACATACTGATAGATGCAATTAATAATACTTTAAGGTCTAAATCAAAAGAGAAGTAAGACAAAGAAACTTTAAAGTATGAAAAATAATTGGATCAATATGTGAGTCTCGGATAGTAACGAATAGGTAATATTTTATTCTTAAATTACAAACATGGCCGGCAGAGTGGGAGCGCACGTAGTACTGCAATATAGAAAGTTAAGCAAAGACCTGCTTGGTATGAACGAGAATGGGTGGACCACTCTGCGGCTCGGTGTACCCAGCCCCCTCAACACTATAAAAGTATAGGAGAGGAAGAGGAAGAAATTATAAACATTATGTTGACATAGATATACAATTGTGATAATACCTTTGTTATAATATGGTACAAAGAGTAATACAACGCTGTAATTTTTTATAGTTATGTAAATGTATTTTGTTCGGTTGCATCTATTAGTATAATAGTGTCTAAATATTCCATTTTAAATGTTAAACCAGTTAACAGTAACGTACTGCATACTTTGTCTAAAAGATTTTTAAACCATACTGTTACTAAATTTTACTAATGTATCCTAGACTAAAATGTACATACTTCTTCAAATATCCCAGATCTATATTTTCATGTAAATATTTATTTTTGTTTATTATATTTTTAAGTTGAACTCTGAATGTAGTGTAATTACCAAATCGTAACGAACAAAATTAGTATAAAAATTTATATTAAGTGTTTTATCTAATATGTAACTACTAATTTATTGATGTATCAGACTTAGCGCTGGCAGAACATACGATTTTAACATGAAAATTAACTTTAAATTCAATACTTTGTGTTTACAAGTTACGTAAAACTAAACTTTAAATTTGCAGTTTTCAATACACAAATTGCAGATAATCAACGCACATATATTATTGCTTCATTATTACTATCATTACTAATTACAGTATTAATTAGAGAGATTATAATTATAAGTTTGTTTAGTCTTACTAGTTTATAAGTTCATCCATAAAATTCCTGTGGCATATTTTATAAATAGCTTTAGTTAACTTACAAATTAAAAATAATTTGTTAAGGTAAATGAAATTTCTCATGTTACATCTTATGTTTTGCGCATTTGTCTTAATTACTGACTCTACTGACTGTTATTTTAAAAAAATCTTTGGTAACTAATTCGTAATGTTTTTTAGTTTTACAAAGAATTTTAAAAAAAGTGAACACCTACTAGTTTTATTTCGATCAGTTTGTTACTTTTTTTAAAGTTCATTGTATTTGAAGCAGAATAAATGTTTATTTTGAATTAGAATCTAAACCTGCTATGTCGTTATAACGTGCTGATTAATATAATTTATTTTAATAGATATTAAAACACATTTTATAAGGGATCAGAACATTTTTTTGAGTTATATTTTTTATATAACTTATGTACTTTTAGTATTATAATAAAGACAATGTTCTCGTAATTAAATCTAATTTATATTTACATTAAATATTTTTGATAAGCACTTAAAGCTTTTTATTTTAGGTAAAAATTGTTGAGTACCCAAATGACTTCCTAAATAATTCATCCATCTGATTTTTACGCGACATTCTGATTTTTAAAAGAAAATCACACCCTCTAAAAACTAGCGGGCGGGTATTGTACCAATTTTTAAAAATATACATTTTCAGTAATATATCACTCGCTACCTGTCAGATACTTCCTCTATCAGTATTAGTGATTTATATTTTGCTTATAGTAAAGTATTTATGGAAAACTAACCAACAATCAAACGGACAGTGTAAATCCTCCAACCCTACAGGAAATAGAAGAAATTATAAAAAAAATTGAAAAAGCTTGGAAAGTGATGGAAATTTGGAGGAAGAGAAATATGTATGTATGTCCTTCTTGCTCCTAGCGGAGCATAGAGCGCTGAAGACGATTCACTAGCAAAAGTTCATATGAGTGATTAGTTTGCTAGACTAATGCACCCTTTAGTATCTTGTTCACCACATATGCCACTACAACCGTTACGTTATTATCCTTGTTAACTTTATTTTATATTGGTTATTAAATCTTTCCACACTACCCAGTCACTAGCTTTTAATTTTACATCCATCCACTTCAACTTTATTTTACTGCACTCACGAATTAGAATTCTTTTCCATGTTTCAGAAGGTCTTTCCTTTTACCAGAGGGTTGGTAGTCTAAGACTTGCTTTGTAATGTTTTCTTTTGGTTTCCTTAACACTTTCACTGCCCACTGTATGATGGTACAACGCCCAGGTGCCCCCACTTTTTTTAAAACTTTAATAACTAACAAATCTAGCTAATAAGAAACTAAAATCTGAAACCGCCACTGAATTTCATTTCTAGAAGTCTTTCACTGTGTGCCCACCAAAAATCAGCAACATAAACGCAGTGCCCGCTTTATAAACCACATAAAACACGGATGAGTCAGAACGCACGAGCGCGTTCTGGGCACAGCAGCGTTATACATGGGAACGCGTGAGCCGCGTTGCGGGCAGTCAACGTGTTAATGTATGTCCCAGCTATCTCCATTTACTCTTTTTTATCGTTGTTGCTGCTGGTACTTGTTTGGTACTATGCCATAACTCTTCATTTGATATCCTTTGGGGCCAATATATTCCCATAATTTTCCTCAAACATTTATTAACTAATACTTGTTGTATTTTTTTGATGTCTTTTTTACTTCCCTTCCAGGTTTTATACCCATATAACAGAATACTTATTTTCATGCTATTAAACAATAGGATTTTTGTAGTTCAGCTTTAGAGTGTAAAATGCTTTTTGAGCCTTTCCTAGTCGTATTAATATGTCACGGCTGCGTCCTCCCACCTTTTCCAATGCATAGTCTAGATATCAGAACTCCTCAACTCTTTCTATTTCTTTGTCATCTAACATAGTTTTCCTAATTTCTTTACTACTTATTTCCATGATTTTTATTTGGTCTCATTTATCTTTAGGCCAATATATTTTCCAGTTTTCGAGAGCTATTCAATTTTCTTCTCTATGTGACTTCTTGCTTCTGTTAATAGGCACATATCATCTGCATATTCTAGATCTTCAAGTCGGTCGAACACATTCAAATTCAAACAATTCAGGGCTGGTCTGCTTTTTGTGAATAAAATGCAAATTATTTATTGTAGTTTTTAAGCTATTTCTTTCTTAAACAAGCAACAAATTCAAGTAAACTGGTATCAAATTAAGCGCTTTTTTTTTGTCTTTCAATTGATACCACTATCAATCCTATCAACTCAAACGGGGAGCATATATACGATTTCCCATGCTATTTCCCTAAGTTCGCCCCTTAAGTCAAACACCCGGTATAATTGATTCCACCATTCTACTGATTCTTCTTAATATACAGGGTGTATACAAATTGGCGCAAAAACTCCAGTAGCAATATTCCTTGTACAATTCTGAATCGAAAACCTTAATACTAGAATGATGTACCATGCTTCCCCTGTCTTCACGAGGTCCTCAAAGTCTCAATGTTTAGTTTTGAAATAAGCGTTATTATTTAATGATCTGTTGAATAAAAGATTACAAGTTGAAATAAAAGAACGTTATGAAAATAATTTTTGCATATAATTGTCTTTCAACCCTGAAATTGTAATCTTAACATTTATTCATTTAGGTCTGTCCGTTAAAAAAAACGTATGACAACACTGTACAGCTAACTGCCAAACGTCCTCGTATTGTCAAAGTTTGACGTTTACAAAACTGTTTCTAATTCGGCTTTGTAACTTCGTGTCATCTCTAAGTTTTGCGTTTTTTGTGTTTTATTCGTTATCTTGTTTACTGGTTTGTTCTAATTTTGCGTCATCCATGTTTTTCGTATTACTTTTTTTGTTACAGTGGAACCTCTCTAACTCAAACCACCAAAATCCCAGAAAAAAATTCGAGTTACAGATAAATTCGAGTTAGAGAAATTCGAGTTAAGAAGATTAATATGCATATAAACTCAACAGTAAACGCAAAAATTTCGAGTTAAAGAAAATTTCGAGTTACAGGAGTTCGACTTACGGGAGTTCCACTGTATTTTGTTTGGTTTACTTAAAGAATAGATTTCACTTTTAATGAGTATGCTGATATGTACATGGTATATGGGTTTTGTGAGGGAAACTGTAACATGTCAGAACGAGAATATCGCACGCGTTTTCCTAACTGGAGACATCCTACTGCAAACGTATTTCGAAGACTAAATGAGCGTGTTCGTGAAACTGGTTTATTTATCCGAAGAACTAGGGACACCGGTCGACCAAGAGCAAGCGTACGGTTCAACTGGAAGAGCAGATTTTAAATGCAGTAGAAGAAGATCCCTATGTCAGTACCCGACAAGTAGCTGCAACATTAAATGTTCCCAGTCATATGACCGTTCATAAGGTACTACAAGATAATCTACTACATCCATATCATGTTTTCAAAGTGCAGCCCCTCTATGAAAATGATAACATTGCTCGATCTGACTTTTGCAACACTATTTTAAATAGAATTCGTGGTGAAGATGACTTTTTGAGACGTATTCTTTGGAGCAACGAGTGTATGTTTACTAGAGATGGCGTGTTCAATACACACAATACCCATTATTGGGCTGATGAAAACCCGCACGAGTTTCTTGAATTTGGTCACCAAAGAAGGTTTTCTGTAAATGTTTGGCTAGGCATCATAAATCAGAGAGTTGTTGGACCAATTTACCTACCGAACCGCCTTAATGCCAATGAATATCTTAATGTTTTGGAACAAGCGATTGATGAGATACCATTGAATATACGACCAAATATGTTATTTATGAATGATGGACCTCCTGCTCATTTTGCTCTTAATGTAAGAGAGTGGTTGGATGATCACTACCCAGGAAGATGGATTGGTCGCAATGGACCCATTGTATGGCCGGCGAGATCCCCAGATTTCAATCCATGGGACTTCTTTATTTGGGGTTTCATTAATGAAAACGTTTATGCCACACCTCCACGAAATGTTGATGAGGTTAAACACAGAATTGCCGCAGCAATATTAGAAATTACACCTGATAAGCTGGAGAGGGTAATGCAAACAATACCAAAAATATTACAACTATGTTTGGAAACAGATGGTTTTCAGTTCGAACAGTTAGTGTAAATTAGTATGTTAGGTTAGCCAATAGTGGTGTTGATCGACTACGCAATAATGCCCAAAATTGAATCACAAAATAAAATCCTTATTTAAAACTTTTGGAATGTATTATGTTTAAAATAAATAATTTCTGAACTTAATTTTATCTCTCTAGCGGCACCTACAATTGAAGGTCTTAAGCCTATCCATCTGCTATTACCAACGAGTAAAATGACGAAAATTTAGTTTTAACAATTCCAATGCTGTAGCCTAAGTTACCATGCTTTAATTATGCGTACCATGTGTGGAATGGATTCAATGTTGCCAAATGTATGTTTCTTTCAAATGGTTCGTAAGGGCACGGGAAGCATGGTACAACATTTTTGTATTAAGGTTTTCGACTCAGAATTGTACAAGGAATATCGCTACCTGTAGCTTTTGCCCCAGTTTGTATACACCCTGTATTTATATTATCAGTGCATGAGTGTCCAGCTCTAAAGGCATTTATTGTGTGTTTTCGATCAAGTTGATCTTGCCATAATGTGATGTAACAGAGTAGCGTAATGGGTCTCCAGTTATTACAATTTCTCATATCCCCTTTCTTGGCAATAATACCTTCGCTCCAGTTCTTTGGTATCACTTCATTTTCCCATATCTTTTTCATAACTCAATTGTAGTTTCTAGATCTGCCTTTAATACCTCGGCACTTAATAAAGTCTATTACTGCTGATTTCCCATCTTTCAGCTGCTTCATGCCATTTTTAATTTCTTCTTTGGTAAATGTTTCATCTATCGGCTCTTCCATGATTTCTTTATTTTCTATTGCCTCACACAGTGTCAGATCTTTGTTCTTTTTACATATTTCTGTGAAGTGTTCCACCCATCTGTTCATAATTTCCTCATTTGTTCTCAATAAATTTTTCGATTTGTCTTTTATGTGGCCACCGTAAGCTGATTTCCAACCTACAATGTTTCGTATAGTTTCATAATGTGTTTGTTCTTGAGTCATTTCTAGCTGCCGCTTCTTCTGCTGTTTCTAACATTTTATTAAAAAAGGTTCTCTTATCTCATCTTTCTGATTGCTTTACTTGTTTATGCTTTCCATGATATTGTTACTCCAGACTTTTCTGATATTGCGGTCCCTCTTTATGCAGCAATTTTTGTCGAATGTTCTTTCTCTCTTCAATCAGTTTTTCTGTTTCTCTGGTTATCCATCTTTGTTGCTTCTTTATTTTTCTACCTAATACCCCTGATCACATAACAATCAGATGCGCCAAGTTAGTGTAAAGGTGGATTCACAGCTCCTCGTCTGGGTACCCACTACTACTACTGTTGACTAACCAATGACGAGCGGTTATTCAAAAAATTGCGGTGTCGCAAAACGCAAAACGCGGAGCTGCGAATTCTCCTTAAAATCTGGTAGCATTTTTATGCTTAGCTTGCCTTCAGTGGCCAGGCGGCACCACCATTGCACCGGTAGACACGCGACTCGAGCGACCCTGAAGTGCTTGATTTGTATACAAATCAGCGGATTCCAAGCACTTCAGAGTCGCTCGAGTCGCGTGTCTGCCCGTGCAATGGTGGCGCCGCCTGGCCACTGAAGGCAAACTAAGCATAAAAATGCTGCCAGATTTTACACTAACTTGGCGAATCTGATTGTTATGTGATCAGGGTTGTTGTATAAGTCATTACTTTTTTGAATACGTATTTCCCATTGCTCTTCCACATCTTTGTCCATTACGTTAATTTCTTGAATTTGTTTTCGCAACTCGGCTTGAAACTTTTGTTGTATCTCATGGTCTTTTAAGTATTGTATATTATATCATCTTCGTTGGCACTCATTAGTTTTTTGTGCCATTAATTACATTTTAATTTTTCCTCTAAGCAGGAAGTGATCTGAGCCAATATTCGCACCTCACATAACCCTAACGTCTTGTAACCATTTTTGCCACCTTTTCTCAATTAATATATGGCCGCTTTGATTTTTTACCTTTCTACATGGTGCTTTCCACGTAACTTGATAATTTTGTGTTCAAATAAACTGCCTCCAATCACCAAATTATTTACTAAACAAAAATTTATTAATCTTTCACCGTTATCGTTCATAACACCAACTCTTTCCTTTCTCATGACCATCTCCTTTTCTTTATGATCATTACTCAGCTTTGTGTTTGCATCTCCTAAGATTATCTTTATATCCTTTATACAAAGCTTGCACCTTTTAAAATGTTGCTCATCTTTATTTTTCTCTTATATGTTCATTTGTAGGTGCGTAAATACGAATAATTATTATATTAAAATATTTTGCTTTAAATCTGGCCCATATAATGTGATTTGAGACACTTATTTCAATTCTAAAAGAGCTTTTTCTATTTTTGACGATATTAAGATTGCAGTGCCATTTTCATGT
This sequence comes from Melanotus villosus, assembly GCA_963082815.1. Lineage (NCBI taxonomy): Eukaryota > Metazoa > Arthropoda > Insecta > Coleoptera > Elateridae > Melanotus > Melanotus villosus. The sequence continues at coordinate 21,886,043 of OY720427.1, forward strand.
TTTGCCTTATCTTCAATCTTGCTCAAATATATAATTTAAATTTTTGTTTGTTGGAATATGAAAAAAGGAAGAATGTCCAAGGAATAGTGTAGGGTAGTAATATGCCCGATACATAAAAAAGGCAACAAACAGCATTGCGAAAACTACAGAGGTGTTTCTTGCCTCTGCTATTTCAAAGAAACTGAAGGTGTACATAGAACGAATACTAGGGGGACTATCAATGTGGTTTCGGAGAAAGCAAATCTGTAACAGATCAAATCTTTAATTTGAGAATGATACAAAAAAAATACAATGAAACGAAGATACATATTGAGGTGATATTGTTTTAATTGAATTTGGATAAAGTGAATGAACACCTTTTGAAAGTATGAAAATTTAGTGTAAATAAAATTGTAAATAGTTATAAGTTAGAAAATGAATATTGTAAATAAGTAGGATAGAATCTAGATAGTAATTTTGTAAATATGTCATAAAAATAATTTTGTAGAGTGTTAAAATTTAAGAAACTAGGGTAACAAATAAAAAACAAACAGTTGAATATTTTTTTTGGAAAAACGTAAGTTGAGTTTTTTTTTTAAAAACTCTTAAAAACGTATTAAAGTACCAAAAGAATATTCTGAAAACAAATTGTAAACAAATAAAGATTGAAAAGAAGTTATAATTTGGAATTTTAATTTAATAAAAGTTTATTTGGAATAAAAATTATTATTTTTGAAGAAGTTTATATAAAAATTTGGATATTACACAAATATAAATAAAATCGAAAGAAGGAAATTGTGTTATTGGTGAAGTTGCAGTAAGGTTGGTGGAGTTGCAGTCAGGTTGGTGGAGTTGGAGTCAAAGGGGAAAGTCTTTCATTGTGAAAAGGTTGGTTCAACAGTTGGATACATTAGAAGTCAAGCCAGGGAGTGTTGTTTGTTCAAGTTGTTTTTCAAATATAAAAAAGGTAGTTTATATTTTTAATTTTTAGAAAATTGTTTAGTTTGTTATTAGAATTATTTATTGTTATTTCTTTGTAAAAATTTATCATAATTTTGAAAGGTGTTATATTTTTTAAAATTTTATCTTGGTGAATTTTTATAAATTTTGAAATTCGTCAAAGGGAACCCTTTAAAGACCTTGATTTAGGAGATTCTGAAAAAAATTAATTAAATCTTATTATTGAGCTAGCCGGAAGAATAATTAAAAATTGTATGTAATTCTTTTAAGTGGAAGAGCATACCAATATATGCACTCTTCATAGATTATAGCAAAGCGTATGATAGCATCAAAAGAAGCTCATTGTGATGCAGGAACTGAGAATCCCGGACAACCTGATAGAATTAGTTAAAATGACCCTTAAAGAAACTAAGGGCTGGGGCATACCTACACACAATTGTTTCTACGACTAAACAGTTTAGTTGAGTTGTGTATGTGTCGCGATTTCAACCGACTAAACTGTTTAGTTGTTAGAGGTGCGCATATAATTAATCAGATGCCGTAGAGATTTTCCAACAGTCAGTCGTGTGCATGCTACCTACTCATGCTATGCCCTACAAAATGATTAGTAGAAAAGCACTCGCTTGTGTTTTGCTTTATTGGAACACACAGCAAAGAAAAGGAAAAGGAGATACTGTGTACATCCAATAAATAATCAGCGACAGATTATTAAATGGAAAATTCCACACGTTACATGCCAACCTAAAGAAATATCCAGAAAAGTTTTTCAAGTTTTATAGAATGAGTGAGTTTTAATGAAATAATTTCACTAATTGGTCCATATTGAGATAATATTTAATTGGTATTTACGAGTTTATTGTTAATGAAATAAAAATTAATTTTAATGTGAATTTAGTTGTATTAAAAAAAAGTAATATAAAAAACATGAGATAGCTAGGTTAATTATTAAGTGTTTTAAAAAATGTAAATATTATTATTGTAAAAATTGAATACCTAGCTAAATATGAAGCCAGGTAGCTCAGTTCTAAGAGTGCTAGGCTTGCATGTTGCAAGTCCCGGGTTCAAATCACTACGTTGGTGGAGAGATTTTCTCAGCCCTCTGGGATCGGTACTAGGCTAGGGTGACCATATTTTATATTTTGCAAACCGGGACACTTTAATCCAAAAAGCTCAACAATTAATTGTTGATGTTTGCTTGGAAAGAATGTTCTATTTTGCAATCAATAAAAAGGAACACAAATAACGAATTTATTTTACAAAAAAAAAAATAAAAAAAGATTCATCTGATATTCTCAATCGTTTTAATTTTTCTCAGCAGTTATTTATTTGTTGAAATTAATTCATAGAATTCAAGACGATCTATACAGTAATTGAAAAACGTTTGTAAAATGGCTTTCAACAACTCTTTCCATTTTGTTCCTTTCCTCTATCTATTGAACATTCACCAGAGAAAATATTCTTTATTGCCATTATACGAACCGGCGTGAAAACAGCAGCTAAAACATAGAAGCTTCTTTTTACGAAATTACTCGAACAATCCACATAAACACTAAAATAATAATTGCAGATTGCCCAAAACAAATCTTACAACTGCGGAATACAAACCATCCTAGGGAGTCGCAGCTGCCCCCGTAATTTTCATAAAAATTAATATAAACGGAACATAAGGCCGCGATGATACTTTGGCGAAATCTATATGTATAAGCAACAGAAACAATCTAATGATATAGGTACCAGGGGGTCGAATTTTTGAAAATTACGGGGGCAGCTGCTGCTCCCTGGGACGGCTTGCGAGAATTTCTTACCTATACTATTAGATTGGTCATGTTGCTAGTTAGATTTTGCCTAAGTTTAATCGCGACCTTATGTTCCGTATATGAGATATTAATTTTTGAAAATTACGGGGGGCAGCTGCGACTCCCTAGGATGGTTTGTATTCCGCAGTTATAAAATTTGTTTTGGGCAATCTACAATTTTAGTGTTTATGTCGATTGTTCGGGTAATTTCGTAAAAAAAGCTGCTATGCTTTGGCTGCTGTTTTCACGCCGATATTATAAGACAGAATCGCGAACAAATATTGACAAAGATTGAGAAATTTTTAATAAAATACTAGCATTTTTGAAAATAAATACCACTTTTCCTAGCACTACTTTAATTACGAAATCCTTATTGTAATTTTAAAACCGGGACATATCAGTGTCCCGAACAATGTTTTCGGGACACGGGGATTGTTTATTGAAAACCGGGACAATCCCGGAAAACCGGGACGTCTCAGGCCTGGTGAGACCATTCACAGTTGGGCTTAATTAACTGTGCTCTACTCGGAAGACCGGTCTAAGAGATAGAGTAACAAGACCACTACACACGTAGTAACACACACATGACACAGCCGTCTGACTTGAAGTAATGCCTAAAGGCGGTTCCGAGCAGATTGGCTAGACACACATACAAGCAACACACAAAAAAAGAAAGAATATCTAAATAGGGTTGCTATATAAAAATTTAGTAAATACCGTTGTCATGAACGGGAAGCAATTTTCCAATTGGATGGGGATATTTTGAAATGCCCAGGATACAAAAACAAAATAAAAACATAAATAGGAAGTGAAAATTAATTTTGGAAGGAGGAAGCAAAAAAGATCTTCCTCGTGAAAATAATCATTAATTAGGTATTGAAAAGTTTAATTCGAACTGAGGTTTAAATACTTATATGTATTCATCTTTCAATACAAGTAAAGAAGGATTGAAGTTAAATAAAATAAATTACAAATAAATCATATTACTACAAAGTTTAATGGGAACTGAAGACAAAGTAAATTGGAATTGAAGAAACAAATTGGAATTGCAAACAAAAATTAATTGGAATTTGATATAACGGTATGTTTTGTATGTGTTATGAAGAATGAATTAACTAATGAATTAACTCTGGAATAAATAAAGTTCAAAGGAAGATAAAACAAAAACTGTGAGTGTAAAGATTATATAAAATAAGTTTTAAATAGGGAAGACAGGGAAAATATAAAATTGTAATAAATCTGCATTATTAAAATTTGAGTAAATTTATTTAAAATATCGAATAAGAATAAATTAAAATTGTCGAACCTTCACGACGACCCGTAAGGGTTCAATAATTGTCACATGCAAACGTGGGGCGAATTAAAATCAAACGCGAATGCGAATTGAAGCATTCATTTCATATCAAACGTTTACCCAATTGTGGTGCATCTTACATTTTTGCATTTGGCAATTTTGTTAATATCATATCAAATGGCGCCCAATGTGGGGCTGTTAAAAAGCATATCATATCAACATATACAACGACGTGACCTTCCGCTCTAAATGTTAAAACACGACTATTTAGTCGAGCGTATGCGCTCGCCGATACGTAGCCTTGTACATAGAGTTGCCGATTGATATTTGTTCGATTGTTTTGTCCAAAGATGATCGATGCAGTTTTTTGACTTTTCTATCGTACAACTACAGTGTCGATAATATGCGCACATCCATTTGTTCCCATAGCCTTATGACAGACAACTAAACAGTCGAACGATTAAAAATTGATTGTATGCGCCTAGTCTAAGGCAAACAGATCCACTCCCAGCGACGCTCTTTAACGTGACATTAAAACTAATAATTACAAAAAGTGAAATAAACAGAGATGACACCATTATCAAGAACTCACACCAATTGTATAGCATCAGCTGAGGATGTGGCCCTCATGCCAAAGACAAAAGAAGAGCTAAATGAGATAACCAAAAGATTGATAAGGGTATCAGAAAGATACGGGATACAAATAAATGAGGCGGTAATGTCAAGGTAAAAACAAATAGGACAAGATAATCTAAAAATGAAAGACAGAATAGAAATCTGGTCTTCGAACGAGCGAGTCAGGTCAAATTTCTTAGAGTGAAGATCACAGAAGACAACAAATTAAACAAAGAGACAGAGAAAATAGTAACAGCAGGGAACAGAAGTACTGGAGCACTGAAAAAAGTGATAAGTGGTAAAGAATATGGCTAGAAAGGTGAAAGTGAAAATATATAGGACAATAATAAGACCATCGGTGACATATAGTTACATGGGTATTAAATAAAAAACACAGGAAAAACTGAAAGCATGGGAAAGAAAAATATATGTAGGAAAATATAGGGATGGAAAAAGAAAACAATGTTTGGAGAAGAACGAATGAAGAAGTGAAGAACTAAAGGATTTGTACCAACAACTTGAAAATAGTTACCCATATAAAGATGCAATGATTAAGATGGATAGGACACATAGCACATATGAAAAATAACAGAGCAACGAAAAGAGCACAAAAAGACGAACCAGGGGGAACAAAGGAAAGAGGAAGACCAAAAACAAAGTGGAAACAGTGCGTCCAACAAGGTTTAAACGCATTAGGTGTGACAACTTGGAAGAACAAAGCAATGAGCAGGCATGAGTGGAGTAACATAATTAACCAAGCCAAGAGCCTAGATGACCTGTAACGCTGAGATATATAACCAACAAATGGGTGCAAAACTTTTCGCTAGGACTTTATATACTGTATCTAGGAGTGCGACCCTTCTGTAATTTTTATAAAATCTCCCTTCTTATGGATTGGAATTATCATCGCTCTTGTCCATTTTTCTGGCATGGTCTCCTTATTCCAGATTTCTGTTATTAATCCTTTGTTACTATTTCGCCACCTTGCTCTGCTGTTATATTATTCTCTCCGGTGGTCGTATAAATTTATTTTTATTGAAATTGGTTTTCTGCTTACAAAATGTAAGGAGGTACAGTACGAATAATGTAATAAATATGAAATTAAGACCTAGTAGATTAAGCAAGTCCTTGTAAAGTTACAAATGAGTCTATGTTAGATCTTGATTTATTCATGCCAACACAAGAGACTGATGTAGCAGTGTTATAATTACTGTGAGCTTTTTATCTTCGGGTCCTTGTTGTTTACATAACAGCATGCAATACAAAATCTTTATTAAGCACTTTACGTTGTCTTTTAAATTAATTTGAAAGTTTGTATTTTGAAATACATCAGTACCTAATTTAAAGATTATTTTTTAATTTCAGATGCCAAAAGTGTTACAGAAGAAATTGAGCTTCAAAGTCCTGTTATGTTGCATTCACTTAGTATGGGTGACATTGCGGAATTGTTACGTGCTCAATATGCAATAATAACAGGTGGAAAGTCGAGAGAAGGTTGTCCTTTAATTACTTTCCCTGATCACACCAATTTCCATATGTTAACTGATAGTGAATATCAACAACTAATGTTATATTTAACGTCTGTCCCTTCGTGAGTTAAATTTTTATTTTAACAAATTTGTTTTCTTTATTATCAAATTTATTTTAGATTACAAGAGGCAGATTTGGGCTTCCATTTAATAGTTGATAGAAGAAAAGATCGTTGGAATTCCGTCAAAACGGTATTGTTAAAAATATCGGTTAGTATTGATATTGCTATTGTTAACTTGCTGTTTACACAAATCATGCAACGATTAGCATTTTTCATCTTATTATTTTTACAGGTATATTTTCCTGGTCTTATACATGTTGTATATGTTATACGCCCCACGAGTTTTTTACAAAAGGCTTTATCCGAAGTAAGCAATAAATTATTCAAAGAAGAATTCAAATTTCGAGTAATAGTTTTAAGTACAGTGGAAGAACTCCATGATTATATAGACATTAACCAGTTAACCTCAGACTTAGGTGGAATTTTACTCTACTCGCATGAAGAATGGATACAACAAAGAATTGTAAGTAATGATATCAACTATGAATAAGATTACAATCTGTTAAGAATAATTCTTCCAGTTTGAAATAGTAATCATGATTATTTGCATAATTTATTAAAACTTAATTAAAGAATTATAACTACTCCTTTGAATTATGAAAATGAACAAGTCATATAATTAATTTTGAATCTACTAAATTGTTTTTAAAATCTATATATGTGAGCATAAGCACTACTTTTATTTAATAGACAGTTATAGTAAAACATGAAAAATAGAATTTTTGTAAGTTCCTAATTTAATTTAACAATCAATATGAGAAAATAAATCAGTTGTTATTTTTTACATTATAGAAAAGCTAAACTGGCTTTATAAATCCACACAAAATTAGGATGAAGATATTCATAGTAACATTAAAGTATCACTTTGCTTTAATTTTGCCAGTAACTATATTTTGATAGATCTCTACTAAATTTTGTTGACTAAGAGAAATGAATTAAATAACTTTTTAAGGAAAGTTTCTTCAGCACAGTCACATAAATTTTAGCAGTTTTCTCCACTGCGGATACCAGTTTCTGTCTGTGTAGAAGTACTGGAAATATCTTAGTTGTGGATGTAAGTTGACTTCTTCTAAAATCCGTTTAATCTAATATGAAACGTTCATTCACAAGTATTAATTGATATTGCTTCGTACACTTACCGCTTCATTTATATTTTTTTTAACACTTCGCACATAAAAATGACACTTTCAGAATTACAACAGGGTACCCACTTTCCTGGAAAACAGGGAAAACCTGGAAAAGTCAGGGAAAACGATAAAACTGTTAGAAGTCAGGGAAAAGTCAGGGGATTTATAAAAATTTGTCGAAAGTCAGGGAATTTTTTCTGAAAGCGGGAAAATTAACGAGACCTAATCAATATCCCGTTTTCAATTTCGCGCGTTGATCAGTTTCGGATGTCGCAAGTTCACAATAGTTAGAGAGCGACACAAACTATTGTGTTAAGGGAGCGTAGTAACGCCATGGAAAAGCTTAATTAAATAATTGATGTGCCGCTTCCCACTTACTGAGGTTAGTGCGGTTCTGGTTGGTATTTCACTTTGTTTTGGTGTTTACCTGCCACGTGGACAAAGACGTATAACCGAAGCAACGGTTCTATAGTTTTTCTTTCGTGTTTATTTTGTGATGTGCCCAAGTCCTGTGAAAAACTATTGATTCGTGGCTTTGTTTCTACTACAACTTGACAAATCTATAAACCCCAGCAGGTCCCAAACTACCTGAAAATTGCACATTTTACTTAAAAATTTTCAAAAACACCCCCCCCCACGCCCGGGGGGTGTTCCACACCCCTCAGACGTTATTGCCGATTGGGTCAGGGAAAAGTCAGGGAATTTGATTTTCGTAATTCAGTGGGTACCCTGTACAATATGTACATATATGCACATAAATTAATTTCATCGGCTACTATAAATTGCTAAAGAATTTGAAAGACTGGAAGAGGAGTAGCAGTTGAAAGTAATATCGCTTATGCTCAGCAATCCACTTTTATAATTAAGTTAAAAATTCGCTTGCTTATTAATGGAGACTGCCATAAAATAACTGGCCAAACTTTAAGTATGTGGTATTTATAAAACAAACTATGACTTAAGAAACCAAATAAAAAGAACTGATTTTTATGTAAATTACCATATCAGTAATAAATACTTATCTTTTAGAATTTAAGTTAACTTTATCTTTTTTTTTCACATTTTAGGCTTTGGAACAATTTTCAATAGTAACCCAAAGAGTTTCGCATGCATTAGACGAATTTACTAAAAATATTAGTGAAACGGAATTTCCAAATAATGTAGATTCAACACAGCAGCTGTTGAATCAACAAACTTCAGTATATTCCGAATTGAAGGAAGAAATATTAACAGCTGCTAAACATGGTGAACAGTTACTAAGTGGCATTCGAGAAAATTCTTCAAGAAAATCTGATGCCCATGGTCATTATCCAGATGCAATTGGAAATGTGTTTGCCGTAGAAAGACTTTTAGTACAATTAGAAGAAACTGAAAGAACGTTTGACGAATTTTGGCAAGAACATTCCACAAAATTAAGACATTGTCTAGAACTTCGTAGATTCGAACAAGATTTTCGAGAATTGCGAGTAAATTTTAATTCACATCTTAAAATAGTAACTGAAATGGTTGAAGTTGGTGAAACAGTATCAAGAGTTGAAACTCTAATTCGTGAAACTGCAGTGTTTCAGAAATTGTGCACTGTTGATATTGAACGTGCTGAAGAAGTTATTTCGTCGGGAGAACAATTGCTTAAAATGAAAAATTCTTTCCCCCATGAATGTATTAATCCTAAATGTAACGAATTAATGAGAATACGTGATACTTTATCTGAAAAACTATCTAGAAGGATGGATACCTTAATTGAATATAAAAATTTAATGGAAAGAATTGAAAAGGTAATACATTTGTTAGTATATTTTGTTATTAAATAAATAGGTGCACATTTTACAGGCAAATGAATGGTGTACCAAGGGAATTGAACTGTTAGCACTCCAACATATAGAACAATGTTCGTGTTCTGTGGAATTAGCTGAACAATCGCTTGCAGAAATTAAGCAGTTTCTTGCTTCGGCTGATGAATTTAAGTTTAATAATCCAAAGGAATATAGACATATTTTTCAAGACCCTGTTGTACCCGAAGCAAAAGCATTAGTTACTCAGGTTAGTTCCACTACAACTAGTTTTTACAAATCATATTTTATGTAAACTTTTTTAACAGGTTCTTGAAAGGGTAGATGAAATATCATTAACTTGTGAGAAACGTATTGCAAGCCTTAAACTACTAAGTGCCAGTTTATCTAAACCTTTACCTGCCGCTCTAGTGGAATCTACAATCCAGTCAAATAGGGCTGTTCTTCGGAAAGCTAATACTATATCAAAGGTACATACTTTTATTACATTTTGCTATAATTAATGTAAAAACCAGCTTACGTGAAAATACAGAAAAAATTAATCAGTTAAATTTTATATCCAGATTTATATATAAAATTTTTTTTTTTCATTAAAAGTAATCATACAATCTATCCCCAGTATGAATAATAAGTATTTGCTATGAATGGTTATATAAACGAAGTAACGTAATGACATGCAGAGACCCTTCCAATGAAGAGTCTCTATAAGTACTTACTTACAAACTTAAAGTTACTAATGTAAAGTACAACTTAACTTAAATTTAGTTTAGCTACTTTAATCGAATCTGATAGGAAGATCCGTTGGTTTGAACCTTTTTAATCGTCTGACTTCATCTTCATTGTCTAACAGTAGGGTTGCCAGATCATTGGGATACACTTGGAGTTTAACAGTGTGAGACATACAAATTTTTTGATTTCATCATGCACTAAAGGAACTTTTAAGTCACTGTGAATTAGTGCATTAGACATGTACCATGGCGCATTAACTATAACATAAAAGCACTTTGTTTTGAAATGGAGGATTTTCAAATTGGAGTTGCTAGCTGTGTCCCATATCTCTATCCTGTTTGTCCACATCGCTTTCAGTATGGTTTTATATAGAAGGAGTTTACTTTCTACCGTCATCTGCAATTGCTTTCCTAACATCCAATACATCGTTCAAAGTTTGATTCCGAGTTGCTTGTTTTCATGAATATGTCATTCTCTTATCTAGGTGAAGAACAAGGTATTTAGCTTCATCCTCTTGGGGGTACTTGCTGGTCGTTGAACGTTAGTGGAACTGGAGGGCAGTTGCTTCTTTTTAAAATAAATGTGACTTGAACTGGTTTGTCTGTGTTTACTTTAATTTTTAATTTTTGTAACCAGGTTTCGATGTCGTTTAGATGTGCTTGCAGATTCTGTGTGGCAGATATAGGACTATGGTGTGCGATGCTAAGACAGCAGTATCGTCCGCAAATATGGCTATGAGAATTGTTTCTAATACTGGTGTATCTGCGGTGTAAATTTGATAGAGCGTGGTTCTAGCACGCTGCCTTGTGGGTCACTAGATGATATTGGAAACAAGTCGGTATATGCATCCTGGAATTTGACATAGTATTGCCTATCGGTTAGGAAGGACATTAGTATTTGATATAATTGATGTGGTAGTTTGGATTTCAACTTGTAACCTAGTCCTTTATGTCAAACTTGCCGTATACGAAGAAATGCCACTGAGCAATATCGTTTGGTCTCCAAGTTTCGCGTTATTTGTTTGATAACATTGTACGAAATTCGAACTGATGGTTGAGAATTAAGCTTTTTTCTTCTACAACTGCTTACAATCGTTTCAACAGGAGTTTCTCGAAGATTTTGGATAGAAGTGGCAGTAGACTTATAAGCCTATATGTTTCTAGTTGCATCGAATTTTTTTCAGGTTTGGGTAGCATTATGATCTGGGTCACTTTCCACTGATTAGGGAAATATTCCTTCCTTAAGGCGCTGCATTGAAGATGTACGTTATAGATTTTATACATTTTTCCGAGACTTCTTTTAGAAGTTTCCCTTTAATAAGATCAAACCCTGGGGCCTTCTTTGGATTTAGTTCTTTATAAATTATTTTGACTTCTGCAGTTGTGATATGCTTAAGCGCGTGTATCTAAAATGGTGCATCAAGCTTCTGTTGAATGTCATTTCCATCTTGAGGGGTGGTTTCAATATCATACAGTTGGAATACCTTTGAAAGGTGCGCGAACGCAGCGGCTTTCTGTGCATTTCTTTTAGCCAGTTACCATCTCGGGCTTTCACAGGCACTATTGTAGTCTGTGGTCTTTTGAATTTTTTAGTTACTTTTCACAGTGAATAATTCGTAACCTGCGTAGGGTCTAGTTTACTTAAGTATTCCTGAATAGATTAATTTTGAGTTTTTTGAGCATTTGATTTAGTTCTTTAGTAATTTTATTTAATTTTTGTTTGTCATTAGGAGAATGCATTAATTACCACTGTGATTTAGCTTTCGTTTTTTTGAAGATTAGATGTTTGACATTTATTGGAACTACTTCTTTAATATGCGTTTCGGCTTGGTCAGGTGTGGATTGTCAGGCTGTGGTTTCAATTGTTTTGGTTAGAGTTTCAATTGCTTCTTCAATGTCTGATGCAGTTTTCAGTGGGAAGTCTAGTTTAATATGTTCATCCAGTATACTGCGGAATAGGTCCCAATCGGTTTTTCTGCTATAAAGACATGGTTCTTTTGGCTTCTCAAGTATCTGAGCGTACATGGTTATTATAACCGGTGTGTGGTCAGAGCTGAGCTCCAAGCAATATGTAGGTTCACCTGTGGAGAGATAGCTGAGGTTGGGGTTTTCATGGCAGCTAGTAGCTGTCTTCTTTTTGTTGTGATTATTCTAGAACCTTACAGAGTCTTTTTGGGTTGCAGTCTCCTCCAATTAGAAACCTGCTTCTTCTTAGTGTTTTGAATAGATGGTTAAAGTATTCGGGTTTGTTATTATGCTTTGGGGGACAATAAACTGCTGCGAGTGAAAGTTCACCTATATGGTGGTGGAGAGTGACGCTAGTGACTTGTATATTTTCGTATTTGTATTCGGCTTGTTCATAATGTTTAATGTTTTGTTTGATAATTATTGCAGTACCAGTATAAGCATTTCCAACGGGATGTTTGGTATGATAGATATTATAATTTTGTATGTTTAGGTGACTTCGATCTGTGAACTGTGCTTTTGATATAAGCATTAAATCAGTATTATGAATATTTAAGAATAGTTTAATTTCTTGGGCATGTTGGCATAAGTCATTGTCGTTCCATATCCCAATTCTTAATAGTTAAGCCATTATGTCGATTTAGTAACCAGCGTTGTTAAGAGGTTAAGTAGTGCCCCCATTTGCTCCATAAGTTTGTTCATCATGTTTTTTAATTCAGTTAAGTTACTATTAAATATTATATATTTGAAATACTATACATAATTAGGATTATGATCCTGAAATGTTATGTGTTGTTGACAGCGTTCCTCAAAATTATCCAAAAGAGTGGGGTCTATATTAATAACATGAGGAAAGATATCCTGTAATAATAAATGGATATCAATGGGCATTTTGTATTTCATAGCTCGAGTGAGATCATCAAAAACACTTATATCACTTATCCCTAATAAGTGAGTCACAAAAAAGTTGCTTCTAAACCTTGACAGTTTCAGCTGCATAACTGCATCTCTAAATATTGTATTTTGCCATTGTGTTACAACTTCCGAATCCTGATATACTCTCGCACTGCAGTTATTCAAAAATAAAATAACCTTTACGTTTGTTTCTGTAATTTTATTTCTTATCCATTCATGTGGTTGCTCGCGTACTTCTTCGTGTGTATTTATGTCCAGCACCTACAGCATCAACAGTTTTTAGTAGCTAAAATATGTAATAACTTCCTGCACTAAATGAACTTACAGTTGTATTTTCAACCCCACTAAGTAAATTCTTAAAACTTTCAATCATTGCCATGAAAGAATCGTAATCCTTTGTATAAATGACTATAATCTGCTGTGGCTGTGCCAGAAATCTTTCATTTCTGGCATTATTTATATCGTTTTCATCTCTAAATCCTACTTCAACAATCTGTTGTTTGTAAAAACGATACAAAATTAACATCACTGCTGTAATCATAAATGTTATAACTGCACCCAGTATGATGCATATTACTTTCATATCATGTTTTGATGTTTCATAATAAAAATTATATGGAATGACCTCCGAGAAATCTAAAAATGGTTGCGTAAAACATTGGATTTGAAAAATTTACAATTACTTACTAAACTTACGATAACTTCCACAAAAACTCCCATTTATCCAGGTTTCACCCAGGTTACAACATAAATATTCATCGAGTATTCTGTATTGTAAAATATAATTTCCAGCTGTTAATCTTGTTATATTGCATTCGTAAGTGGCGATGTTACCCTAATAAACTCTAATTAGGAATTTTTTTTTTAAGTATTTACATTTATTACCTTTTTAAAACTGCATTGCCAGTGAACATTTGTATCTGTACTGCAATCCGTAAACTGTTCAGAATAATTGTTGGGATTATCGAAATGTTTTACCTAAAATTTAAAATGTTATTTAATGGCAAAAAAAATCCGACAAACATTACGTATGTTGTTGCAGTTAATACAGCTTCATATTTCTGATTTTTAATCGAAACGTATATATTTGGTGGTTTGGAAATACTTGTTGAATTAATTACTATTTGGATTTTTTGCAAATTGCTGCAAAATATTATTTTAAAGTTTACTCGAGTGTTGCAGTTAAACCTTCTTACTTCTTGAATTCCTTCTTGGTGTGAACAGTGTTAGCTTTTAAAGAGGCAGTTGTATAATTGGTGCTAATGAAAATAGGTGAATATTTATGTATTATCCCTGTCTTTAAAAACAGAATTTCCACACTATAACAGCCAGTAAATACATACCGAAATATTACTTTAGGCATCTAAAATAGAAATAGCTTAAATTCGTAAGTTTAAACTACTTACAAAAAACAAATTATTATTTTAGTTCACTTTTAAAAGTACTCACACTTTCATGTTGACAAAAAGAACAATTTTCTGTTTTACAAATAATATGTTGTATCTTTGAATGTAATCGTTCTAAACGGTGATCAACAGATATTTTATTACATTGTTCTTTATCAGCAAGAGTTTTGTATAATTTCAATCTTATGTGATATTCGCCGTTTATGCAGTTTGTTAAATCAGGAAGATCTATTTTAACTGTTCCCGTATCTTCATAAGTAGTGAAGTAGCTAACGTTGTCGCTTAACTTTTCACAAAAGGTAAGTGGAGTAACATTTGTGTGTAGATGCGAAGTAACACATTGTTTTGGAAATATTTGTGGTTGACATTGAGAAATACACTGATGCCCACTTATTTTTATAATTAAACATGTCGCACATTGCATTAAAACTAAACATTTCATTTTGATACTTAAATGTCACTATGTTTTGCTGATTGCATTCGTAACACTCTCAACTACTGCTTTACAAATAAATGTTATCTTATCATCACACAAGTAATCAAATACTAGGAAGGGGGTCTAGATGAAAAATACCAATCCCATAAATAATAATAAAAAATATTATGTACTCCTACTTTTTATTCTTTTAATGTTTTAAATGTTTAGCTTTTGCACAGCAGTTAAAATATATTCTGCCTAGAAGGTTTGTCAAAGGTACAACATGAGTATAAGTTATTAACTAAATAAACCTATGTTATTTTAGTTAATAATCTCTCTCTTGGTCGTGCCCTCATGTATGAGAGGTCGTGATTTCACATGTTATCTTTAGTCGGTGTTTTTAATGACTTATTTGCAATGTTCTCGGTTTTCGGTGTCTTATGGTGGTCTACAGAGGTTGTCCAGTGATTTTTTTACTTGATCTACCCATCTGGTGGGAAAACGACCCCGTGGCCTTTGTTCTTCTATCTTGCCTTGTTCTATTATTTTCTCTGGGTTGTTTCTTGTTTGTGTGCCCGTAGTACTGGAGGATTCGTCATCTGCATGTTATTGAGAGTCGTTCTTTGATTCATATTTCTTGCGGGGCCGAGTTATTCATCCTGTCTACTGTCCATGGGACTCTCAGTAGTCTTCTCCGGTACCACATCTCAAAGCCTTGATTGTTTGTCTATCACCTTCTTTGATTGTCCAGCTTTCAATGTCATACATAAATATTGGGAAAATCAAGAGTTTGTACTAGTTTAATTTTTGTGTTCTTTGTAATTTGTCCGTTTGTCCAAGTTCTTTTTAAGGTATTCATCACTGTCCGTCCCATTTGTATGCGTCTTCCAATCTCTGGTTCACTGTTTCCTTGATTATTTATAATTTTTGCACATTTTTAAGGTTTAGATAACTTATTTCCAATTTTTATCTTTGTTTTCGCTTTCTTCATACAAACTATAAGTTTTATGAGATGATTAGGGGTGCTCGTTTCTTCTAATGTTTGCTAGAGTTGAATCCATTTTACGCAATCGAATGCTTTACTGTAGTCGATGAAACATATGACCGCAGGTATGTTGAACTCTCTCGTTTTCTTTATCAGTTGCCTTATATTGAAGATTTGATCTTTTATTTCTCTTCCTTGAACAAAGCCTGCTTGTTCAACGGGTATTTGTCTATCTAGGTAGGTCTTTAGTCGTCGGTCGATTATGTATAACATTATCTTGCTGGCATAATAACTGCTATGGTTCTATAGTTCTCACACTTACAGGTTGTCCTTTTTTTGTGTATCGGAACGATTACTGATTTTGTCCAGTCTTTGGGCCAGTTTGTTGTTTTTCATATTTGATTACAAATTAATGTTCATGAGTATAGCAATTCCTTCTGGGCCAGTTTCTTTCAGTAGTTCAGATGTGATTTGATCAATTACAGGTGATTTATTTGTTTTGAATTTCCTTCATCATCATCATCATCATTATGATCCTTTCCTCTTTATACCGTAGGATGTCAAGGATATCCTGTCTACTGCTCTTTGTTACTTTGGATGAAGTTTCGCCATTCCTCTCTGTTTTTAGTCAGTTCCTTTGCTTCTCTCCAATTCATCCCGTTCCTCTGTAGTATTTCTAGTATGCCTTTGTTCCTTTGCCTAGGTCTACTTTTTCTATTTTGTCTGTAGTTCTGGCTTCCCATGCTCTCTTCACTTGTCGACTGTTGTTTGCCCTGCATAAATGTCCGAACCATCTCAGTTTACTCTCTTCCTATCTTTGTCAGTAGAGGTGTTGTTTTGAGTTGTTTTCTTATCTCTGAACTTCTATACTTGTCTGTTCTTTTTACTCCTAATGTTCTGCTCAAATATTTCATCTCTGTCGCTTGAAGTCTATTTTTCTGCTTTTCAGTAAGTTCCCAGTTCTCACAACTGCTTGTTAATATTGGGACATATATGGTGTTAGTGTTATATACTGTTATTTTTGTTTTAGTTGAGATTTGCCTGTTGCCAAGAAAGCTTTTATTTAATGAGTAGTACACTCTTCCTGCTGTTTTCATTTTGTTATTTAATTCTTCCTCTATAGTTCCACGATTATTAAATATGGTTCCAAGATATTTATATTTCTCAATTTATTCGACCCGTTGTCCTTCCACTGTTACTTGGATTTCTTCTTCTTCGGTTCCAATTACTATTATTTAATCCTATTTTCTTCGAGGTTCTTTTGGCTTTCTGCAATTAGCAGGATGTTGTCTGCAAATATACACATTTTAATTTCCACTTGTTGCATATTGAAGCAGCTAACTCTGTATTTGTTAATTTCTTTACTCGATTCTTTGATGATCTTGTCAATAGCACAGATGAAAAGAAGGGGACTTAAGATTCCACCTTGTCTTCCTCCTTCACTTGTGATAAAGGGCTGAGATAGTCGGTTTTTTGTTCTGACCTGATTTGTTGTGTCTCTGCATAAGCTCTTGATAGCTTCTCTGATTTATCCCTTTTTTCCCTACACTTTCCCATATGGTGTTTCTTTTCAAACTATTGAAAGCTTTTTTCATGTCAGTAAAACAATAGTATACTTTTTTGCTTTTAGCAATAGCTTTCCCTAGTACTTGTTGCAGAGTAAATATGTGATCTTGAATTCTATGTTCTTTTCTGAATCCGCTCAGCTCATCTCTTAGTTGTTTCTCTACAGTGGCTTTTTTCTAGTAATGCTTCATATGTCTTGGCTGCTACACATAATACTGATATGCTTCAATTTCCTTAAGGCATTTTGAACTTCCGTTTCTAATATATCTGGTTCTTCCTCTTGTGGGATTTTTGTCTTGTCCACTTGGTTTTCGTCTGCATTTTCCTCTGAGTATACCTCGTTGCAGTACTACAGTACTTACTGTCTCCACCTTGCTGTTATGTCCAATGTTTTTCATAATAGTTTATTATCCGTATCTTCTATTTGTGTGCTTTTTGGTTTGAACTTTCATGCTAGCAAGTTAACTTTTTTGAATAAGTCGTGTGTTTCACTTGTATTTGCGTGTTGTTCAATTTCATTGCAGATCCCTTTGATGTAATTGTTTTTACCTTGCCTACACATAATGTATTGTATTTACATTTATCTGCTTCGCCTAATGTTCCTTTTTTCTTTAGATTCTTTCTTTCTTCTATTATGGTTAAGGTTTCATCTTTTGTCCACGGCTTTTTTGTTTGTGTTTTCTTTGTGTTTTCTAATCTTCTTTTGTTTGTTTTTGTGCTTTTTTATTTGTTTTAATTTATCCCATTGTGAGTTACCATTTAGTTCTCTTATCTTTGGTTTGAGTTTGGTTAGTTGCGGCTGGATTATGTTATTGCAAGGCCGGCGCTATGGGTGAGGCGGTGAGGCGACCGCCTCAGGCGGCATTTATCTTGGGGCGGCATTTTTTGAGTACGCGATATACTGCAAGCGATCAAAACGTGACCATCCACGGAAGTCTTTGAAAACAAATGTTGTGTCTAGTCACATAACTTTGTATATAAACCCTAGCTGTTATTTTGCAATGTTGCAGAACATGAATTAATCTATTAATAGAGGATTCTTTTTCGTATTAGTTTTTCATATTAGTTCCTTTATGGTAGAATAGAACCTGATTTTCTATAAACAAATATACCTATGTAGTTGCAGCAGGGGCGGCTCGTCGTTACGAGCTGCAGAACCACCAAAAATAAGATTATAAGTAATTAAAACAATAAATTATCTATTAATAAACTAGAATAATTCACAGCCTATCCTCGCGCTTTTTTAATGTTAATCCTATGTAAATTGTTGAACCAGGCAGCAAAATGAATATTTTAATATAAAGCCGTTATGCAACATTCACTAAACAGCTGTCTTATTTTGTTGTGTTCGTGCTGCGTTCAAAAATCTGCTTGTTTGGAAGACATCGCCGCGTTACGATGGGGCCCGAAGTAGAAATTAAGGGTAACATTAACGTAGAAAGGGGCTGCATGTGATGCAGCTCAAATTGTTAATATGCTACATTTTAAACGGGGTGTTGTAGTATTTTGACTGACTAATTCGTGAATTTTTTTTGTACGATTATGCTTACAAACAGTGCTATAATGGATGCTATATTTAAATTAAAGGAAAATAAGTTCCGTAAAAGCTTATAAAATACACTTTCATAACTCATAAGGGTATACATTTAAGGATTTAAGGAATAACATTTTTAAGGATTGACTGTCATTGTAATAGGAAAAATGTTTTATTTTATTTTATTTTCCCTATGTGTTATTATTATTATTACTTCTTTTTAATGCAGAACACCCAAAAATATTGTATACGAGCCGCCCCTGAGTTGCAGTAACTGTAACACAAGATTTTGCCATGCGGTGGTATCAAAAATGTATGTATGTGTGTATTATCTGTAACCTCTTATACCTTTCGGCGTCGAGGCTAGTGCGTTAACGTATGAGGTTCTACGGGTGCAATGCACAACTCGGCCCGCCTCTACGGGTGACGTGGTTGATGCGCCGTTTAATACTTACATACTGCACCATGTGTATAGTGTGTGTTTTGTGTAGGACTTTGTTACTCTACGTCGTAAGTCTTTATTCGGAGGAGAGCGTCGTTGATTTGGTGCCCAACGACGAATGGTCACCAGAGCTCGATACCGACCTCCAGACTGCAGGTCTGGAGATTCAAACCAAAGACTAGCGTAATACTAGCCCGACGCTTTACCACTGCGCCACACTAGCTTGTTGGTGTTAAAAATAATTTAGTTATTTATTTCTCAATTATTTATTAGATATCTGTCTAAATTCTGTCCACGAAAGATTTACTCAAACACATAGACATCTATTTGA
This sequence comes from Melanotus villosus, assembly GCA_963082815.1. Lineage (NCBI taxonomy): Eukaryota > Metazoa > Arthropoda > Insecta > Coleoptera > Elateridae > Melanotus > Melanotus villosus. The sequence continues at coordinate 21,905,482 of OY720427.1, forward strand.
GTTTTTATATGACAATCAGTCCTTAAGATTTACATATAGCACTGCCGGATGATCTAGAACTTTTAAATCTACATAGCGAACTGTTAATTATGAGAAATATATATTAGATAAAGGTGTGACACCACTGAATGTTTTAAATTATATCTATAGCCCTAAACTATTAGAACATTTTTCAAATATTTTTGTGTCATTGAGAATTCTGCTAACTCTCCCTGTATAGGTTGCTAGTGGAGAACGATATTTCTCTAAATTAAAATTAACTAAAAATTATTTAGTTCAACAATGGCACAGAAGAGGTTAACAGAATTAGCAATATTGTCCATTTAATCTAATCTAGCGTCAAACTTGAATATGTATGATATAATTGATAATTTTGCTAACGACAAATCTCGCAAAGTTCTTTTGAAATAAATCATGTACATTCAACGTTTATTTTTAAAATAGCATGTTCTTGAATTTTATTGTATTGTTTCGTTTTACCTTCAATACACTAAATTATGTTTTCTTTTGAGATGTATTTGTCTCAACCAAAAGGGCGGCAAAAATTTTGCTCGCCTCAGGCGACCATATTTGACGCGCCGGCCCTGTGTTATTGTATTTCTCTTGTGCTGTCTGAGTGAGTTTATGTGTTTTCATTTATTTTTGTACAGGTTTTGAGTCTTATTTTGATGTTTGTCGTTAACAGCTGATAATCTGAGCTGCAGTCAGCACCTGGTAATGTTTTGGTGTTCGTAATTGATATCTGCCATCTTTCGTTTATCATAATATAATCTATCTGATTTGTGTATCTGTCACCTGGAGATTTCCAGGTGTATAAGCGTTTTATGGTGTTTAAATCTTGTGTTAGTTATGGATAGACTATAGCAGAACTGCAGCATTCTTTCTCCTCATTCGTTCCTGGTTTCTAGTCCAAAATATCCTGCTATTGTTCTTAGGTGATGGTTGTTTTTAATTTCTCCGACTTTCGCATTGAAGTCTCCTTGTACTATCGTTATGTCGCGTGATGTTGTTTTTCGAAGAGTGTTTTCTAGATCTCGATAAAAGTTTTCGATTTCTTCTTCTGTCGATTCTGAAGTCAGTGCATACACTTGCACAATGTTCAAATTGCAAGCGTTTGCACTCAGCTGTAACATCAATACTCTGTTACTTATTGGTATGTATCCCATTACCGCATTGTTCATGCTTTTTGGTATTATAATGGCAACTCCGTTTTTACTCTCTTTGGGGTGTCCAGAATGGTATATAACATTTTTTGATTTTGTTTCAAAATGCCCCTCTCCTTCCCAGTGGGTTTCTGCTAGGCCTATACATTGCAGCTTGCCTCTTTCATTTCTCTTTCGACAATAGATAGCTTCTCCATTTGTAATAGACCTTGCACGATCCATGTGCCCATTTTTAAAATTTGACACAGTTTGATTGCTCTGTGGGATGCTTCATTCAAAGCATTCCCTGCCAGAGATCCAATTGAGAGAATATTTACAACTCCTGAATATTTTGCATTGAACGATGCCATGAAAATTGAAAATAAATAGTTAATAATAAATACATTAATTTCAGATTGAATCGACAATTGAAAATGTACATACAGTTTCATCTGAATTAAATGACGATAATTCTTCACCTGAAATTGATGCGGCTCAACTTGAAGTTCGAAGGGCGAAAAGAGGCCATGTGTTAAATGAACTGTTAGAAACAGAAAGAATATATGTCATAGAACTACTTTCTATTCTAAAGGTATTCAGAGTTGAAGGCATACAATATATTATTAATGTTAAGAATCGAACTATGTGCTTAATTTAAATATAAGTATTATTGTCTCCTAATGTGGCTTTTGTTCTTATCAGGGATATAAAATGGAAGCACAGTCTGAAGAAATGCAACCATTACTACCTCCAGGTTTATTGGATAAAATAGATATTTTATTTGGAAATTTAGATGAATTATACCATTTTCATGCGGAAGTTTTTCTAACAGACCTTGAAAATTGTATTTCAACTACAGATTTAGTAGCTTTATGTTTTGTACAAAGGGTAAGTCCTCTAAATATTTAAAATTAAATTACGTAAATATGTATGATAATCTTTGAAATTAAGATTTACAATCAATAACGGTTATTTTCAGCGGGATGTTTTCTATCGATTGTATAGTTATTATTGTCAGAATATACCAAGATCTGAACAACTTCGAGAGACTTTAGTTGATTCAAATATGTTTTTCCAAACATGTCAACGTAAATTAGGTCATAAATTACCCCTTGCTGCTTATTTATTGAAACCTGTCCAAAGAATAACCAAGTATCAATTATTATTAAAAGATTTATTACGATATTCGGATGAAAAGAAAAGTTGTAAAGAATTACAGCAAGCACTGGATTGCATGCTTGTTGTTTTAAGGTGCGTGAATGACAGCATGCACCAAATATCAATTAGTGGATTTCCTGTGGATTTATCACAACAGGGAGATTTATTATTACAAGGTTCCTTTTCTGTATGGACAGAAAGTAAAAAAGATCTAAAATTACGACTGAAACCCACACAGAGGCATATATTTCTTTACCAAAAAGCTGTACTGTTTTGTAAACCTACTTCGAAAACGGCACATAATAAGTCTATGTATCATTTCAAACATTATTTAAAGATGTCCCAGATTGGTTTAACTGAATCAGTTAAAGGTGATATTCGGAAATTCGAGTTATGGCTGCAGGCACGTCAAGAAGTGCATACAATTCAAGCAAGTACTGTAGAACAAAAACAAATATGGGTTAACGAAATTAAGCGAGTATTATTAAATCAGTTGGAAGAACTGAAAGGAGAAAAAATTAGACAGTATACTGCGCATGCACATAAGTAAGTTTAGTCTTTTTTATATTTCTATGATTTATTATTATTTACACTACCGTATTGCAGAACCTTGCGACAAACTACTTCATGGGAAAAACAGAAAATTAATACAATTCCTCAACTTAATAACCACCGCACAATGAGTTGCGATTCTGAAACTCATTCTCCTACATCTACTTTAGAGGAAGAATCGATAGAGACAATAGAAGGTGGCAATTGGTCATCAGACTGTAGCAATAGTGAAGATGAAGAACAGCAAAATAATACCGCTATACTTGTAAGTTATCGTGCATGTTAGCATTATGTGTATCGGTTAAATTAGCCGTAGATATAAAAACTAATAATAATTGTATCTGCATTTTCACAAATGGTAAAACATCGGAATTGCAAACGTTACCGAAAACTACAATTACAAAATCACCATCTCAGCACAGAGTTTAAGAACTTTAATGTTTGTGCTATGAGTTCTGTTTAATTTTAGCAATAAGTATATTAAAGGTCATTGTAGAAGTTAACCCATTAACATTTGTTCATCAACCTATAGTGGTATAGTATAGTAGAAAGTACTAACAAGACCATATATCTTCACTTTGCATGCACAAGTAAGCAAATACAACATACAATCATTTTCTTAATTCATGTAGATACCTATTTAAAAATCGTTGCAGATTATAAGAGCATTTATACTAACAAATATAATAAATCTATTAAATTTATACTTTTCAGAGTGGACGCTATGTTGCATTAGCTGATTATTGTGCAGTGGGCATTAGTGAAGTTAATATGAAAGACGGGGATATTGTCGAGTTACTGAAAGTGGGCTGTGCTGGTTGGTGGTTTGTCAAAGTTATTGGTAAGTTCTTGGTTAAAACAAAATTAGGTAACGAAACTGTCTCAACATTGACAGAATTTGTAATTAGACGTACAAATTCATTAAACATTTTCTACTATACTTGTGTATCAGTCCTTTTATGTTATGATATGGTTTGAATAAAAAATAAAATTTAATTTCAGGCACTTCAAGTGAAGGTTGGGCTCCTGCAGCATATTTAGAAAACATTCATCGGAAAAGTTCACGCAGCTCTAGTCGTAGTCAAGATAAGCTTCATGACCACTGAGTTTTATTATTAAAGTTAGAAAAGTGGGTATAAAGTTTTTTTTTTTGTTATTTATTGTAAATTATTAAAAAAGTTATTATTGAAATTAGTAACAAAATAGTCTTTTTTATGAATGAAATTCTGAGGTTGTATATGTTATTCAACTTACATGTTAAACATGAAACTGAATTATATACCTGTAATAAAATGTATTTATTTTCTGTTCTTATGTAATCTTTTATTTCTATTATTAGTATACCCATTATAGCAGTGGTATGTATGAGTGTAAGGCAATTGTAAGAAAATATTCTTATAACATTATTAAAACTGTAGTTTGTAAAAATTCTGCCTAAATTATCAGTATCAGGGATTATATAGAACAAGTACCTGAACAGGTGTTTATTATAAACTAGGTAGGTACTACTGTGAAGTATTTTTTAAGAATTGCATCAAAAAAAAAATGTACAATATGTCATCACAAGTTCTTATAATTGTGAAAATCGTATGGTGCGGTGGTTACATTAACAACTGTATTTGTATAATTAAAGATAACAGTAAAAGAATATAATACTGAAATGAAATGTCTGTGATTAACTAACATACAATTAAATATAGTTACACACATACACAAGTGGAGGTAAGTACCTATTTACTATACAGTTTGGTGAGTTGCTAACTGAAGATCTGAAACATAAGTAGTTAGATGTTTACATACATTTTTCAGTCTCGGAATGCACCTTACCCTTGAAATTGGTTATGTGCAGATAAATAACTCCTAGTAATAAGCGATGAAATTTTCAATAACAGGGTAGAACAGGAAAGACAGGTGCTTATCATAGGCATAATACCATTTTATCCCATATGCAAACCATACTGGGTATAAAAGTGACTTAGGAGGCCTCAACCCTCTATGTTGCCAATTATATTCCCTCACAGAGTATTATCTTCAATAACTCGACTTTATAGTGTAGTAAATAGGTACTAATCTGAACTCGTACTGGCATCATCTCAAGCAACAAATTTGTTGTCATTCACATAGATACTACCTATACAGATTAGAAAAACACAGGGTGTATTAAAAATGGCGCAGAATATTCACACCACGCGATTGTACCTACATCAAAAACTAAGGCAAAAATTCTAATTCTCATTTGGTCTTAGATGAATAGTTTTCGAAATATTAGCGATTAAAAGTTTTGAAATTTGGCAACGCCGTGCAACTTAACCTAAGCGGACGTATGCATTTTACCACCATTAATTGTAGTATTTATTTTTATCCTTGAATCCTGAAATTTAACCTTTGCAGTACGGCAGCGGTTTTGACAAACAGTGCTGGCAGGACAGACGCGGGAGGAGCTTGCCACTCCGCACTCCGGTAGCTAACCGACCTGAACGCCAACCTATGTATTACGTAAAAATATTAAATGTTTTTAGTTATTTTTTGTTACTCGGCGAAAGAAGCTCTTATTATAGAGGAACCATCTTTATTTAAAAAGAAAATACATCAATTTCTATAAAAACTAAAACAAACATTCTCTAAAAACTGAAAATTATAAACACAGAAGCAGCAAAAGCATAAAGGGGTGAGGGGTCTAACGGCCAATCAACATTGACTATGGGCGCAGTTATGACAGTATGGGATAGTTCAGTATGCAACTTCGGTTGATTTCCGTCCAAAACCGTACCTCCACGTGTGCTACTTGAGTGGTTTCCCGTTAGGTGAACACTAAATTTTTGGTCACTCCAGTAGCCTCCCGTAACGAAAGGGCTAATCAAGTATGCATTTACGTTTTGTGCAGATGTCACTCTAAAATGACATTAACTATACTAATAAAAGGGAGACGGATTGTGAACATTTTACTTCAAAGATATTCAGTTACAAGAAAAACAACAGTAAAGTTTCATAAAAACGAAAAACCAACAACCAAATGTAAAACTCAGTGTTTAGTAACGATCCTGATCACTTTTTTCAAACATCATTAATATCGCGTGCTTTTTCCGCGAACCCTGACAATGCCTTTCATTCGTCGCGGATAACTACGAATGAGGAAATGAGGTCGGTAATCTCCTCCTGGCTGATCAATTCCCATTCTTCGTGTAAAGCTGCTTCGGGGTTCTGTGGTGTTGCTGGGAGCGCATTTCGGCGTTGCGCATCGGTCTTGGTGTCCATCTGGTGAATGTAGGTTGTCATAGGACAGTGAAGAGCTGCAAACCGTAGCTGTGTTACAAAATGCATAGACAAAAGCACTAGCCCCATTGCTGACCGCCTGGAGCTCAATCCAGTTTCATTATATCTCCAAGAAACGTCTCCTGAAGAGAACAGCTTTCCTCAGACCTCAACCAAACAGCCAGAGATGGTTGTTGTTGTTTACCGTCTATCACGGAACGCTGCCTTACAATATCTACATATTATAAGAAACGCCAATGATGCTTATTAAAAAGATATTTCAAACAATATAGGTGTCCGTTTTTTGTCCAACACTTCAAAATGAGCACCTGCAACTTCTAAACATTTTTCGCACCGCCTATTAACATTAGCTGTTAGATTTTGTAGCATATTGCGATTCATTACGTCTCTAACGCCGTTATCTATACGACCGACAAGTCCGTTTTGTATACAAGCTCTTTTAAGGTAACCCAAAATAAAAAATCTAAACAAGTTAAGTCGGGACTTCTGGCAGGCCATGATGTTGGACCACCACAACCGATCCATCACCCAGGAAAGTGTTGGTTTAACTACTCCGGTACTACTGCCTTGATTCAGCTCCCCAATGGGCTGGAGGAAACCTCTTCTGACAGCTAAGGGCACTTCCTCTAACAACTCCGCCAAAGCGTTGTTCAAAAAGTCAACAAAATTTTCGCTATTTAAACGACGAGCCAAAACCCATAGTCCTATTAACCTATTTCCAATAATTCCAGCCCACACGTTTATCGTAAACCTAAACTGGTGATTTGTTTGGTGGAGGACATGAGGATTTTCTTCCGACCATTGGTGCGTGTTATGAATATTAAACATTCCGTTACGTCTAAAGGGTGCTTCATCGGTCCATCAAATATTTTCCGTGAAAGCAGGATTAGCATCACGTTGCTGCAGTAGCCATCGGCAAAACGCTATTCATCGCGGGTAATCTTCTGGAAGCAACCCTTGGACTCGTTGGAAATAGTAAGGGTGTAAACTGTTCTCTCTTAACACGCGATGAACAGCAACGGAACGGGTACTTTGTCCAGGTTCATCTTCAAACACACGTAGGATATCTTCTTCCACTTCGGGTACTAATGCATGACGCGGACGGCCTCTACCGACTCCCGGCAAAGGTGCAAGTCTCCCTGTTTCCCTTAAGCGCTGATCCAGTCTTTGATAAATGTTAGCATCGGGATGCCTCCTATTTGGATAACGTTGAGCATAAAGATAGGCAGCTTGAAGAAAGTTACCGCGACATTCGCCCAGAATCAGATGCATATCTGCGTATTCAGCAAAAGTGTATGACATGATTTCAACAAAAAACACAAAACAAAGAAAACTTAAAATAACTTGAAAACTAAAATCACAAAACTGATGAAAACACGGAAAAATTAACTTACAACAAATTAACAATAATAAGTACCGAATAAACTAAACAACGAGCCAACAAGAGTTTTTACAGAGTCAAAAATGATAGAAATGATAATCCGTCAGTCTACCTTAAGCTGTTTACGAGCCCCTCGTCATAATAGTTCGTCCTAGATATACTTTAAAATCGAAGTTTTACAAAAAATTAAAATACGGTAATTAACGTTAAATATATGACAAAATCTATATTGAATATAGTAAAGTGATTATTCTTTATTAAATTCATCAACATAGAAACACATTTTATGTCTTAATTATAAATTAATTTAAATATAAAAATTCATTGTTGCCGTCATAATAGTTCGTCCTATAGGTTTACTACTGAGTCCAGTCACCTTTTCTTGAAATAACAGCGCGAATTCTTTTTGGCATGGTTTGTACGATATCTTTACATATTCCCGGAGTTATATTATTCCATATTTCAGTGATTTTCTCACGTAATTGTTCTTTTGTTCGTACAGGATGGTTGCGCAATTCCCGCTTCATTTTCCCCCACAAATTATCTATTGGTGACAAATCGGGGGCTGCTAGATGGCCACTCCATTAAAGGAATGTGCTGATCTCTCAACAACCAACTTGTAATTACCTTTGCAGTATGGCAAGCAGCCCCATCCTGCTGGAAAATGTAATCTCCGTCGTCAGTTTTAAGACGAGGAATTGACGGTAGGAGTCCATTTTCAAGAATTTCTGGATATTTTACTGCGTTAACAGTACCAACAATAAAAAGTAAATTACCAACGCCTTGACCTGACATGCAGCGGCAAACCATCAGTGAAGCGGGAAATTTTACTTTTCACACCAAACAATCGTTATGGTACGTTTCACTTGGCAATCTTACAACACGTTTGCGACTATCTCCAACACAAACCTCAAAGCCAAAGCTAGATTCACCACTCCAAATTACAGGTTCCCATTGCTCAAGGCAGTGGCGGCTCGCCAGGTGAAGTAGGTGAAGTGCCTCTTCACCTAATATTTCACTCGAATTAGTTTTTTTTTGTATATAAAAATGATTATTCTTTCCATTTATCTAAATTCCTAAATAGTTTAAATTATAAATGAATTTTATCCCCGTTCAATACGCAAAACATTTCTTATAAATATAGGTATGTATTTCGCAGCACAGTATCAAATTGCAGAGCTAAACGTAAATATGATTGGAACTCTGTAATATTCACTGGGTTGCTATGGTAACACTGACGTCACTCGCATGAAGCGGTACGTAGGTTTTCCACAAGTGAAGAGTGAAGGATCTTTTCATCAGTCGCCTGTCGCTGGGGATACCGTATGGTTGTATGTTTGGTATATCGCGCAGCAATCTTGCGTAATCGGTGTTGGTTTATTTTATAAATTCATTGCTGGACAAAAATGAATCGATACGTGAACCTTTTCGTTTACTTGTTTATATAAACATCACGTCTGGGCAATAAAGAGAGAGACGCTAACCTACTTATTTTTATTTATTAGTATTATTAGTCAGTTAAATGCTAGATATAGTCTTGAAGCATATGTGTCGTACAAAGGACGTATTAAAATAATAGTAAATCAAATACCTCTGATTTTATTAAATATCTGCACACTCCTAGTTATCGAATAGTCGGTTATCACTGATTTCAAATAATTGAAACTCATGTCTTGTTTTGGTGTTTGTACTGTTTGTTGTTTTTGTTTGTTTTGCAATAAGTGTGTGTTTTTAAACATGAAACAAAGGCTTTAACAATTTTTGCAAAAAAGGACTTAAAGGGTAGTGGAACTTTTAGCAGCATTTTTATCAAGAAGTCCTATACAAATTATATACCTAAGGAATACAATATCTCACGATAGACTCTCCTCTTTGGCGAATATTTCAATTCAAAAATAACTCTTACTAGGGTTAATTAAAAACCAACCATTTTACGAAGATAATACCCAGAAATTTGCTACCCTAAAAGACAGAAGGATTGACTTGGTGTAAAAAAATTAGGTAAGTCCAAATAAAAAGTATTTTTTAATGAAATTTGATAGAAAAAAGAGACGTACAGAAAAATAATATCAAATTTTATTGCACAAATATTTATACTAAAACATAGGTATATTACGAAAAACTAGACTAACTTATGTTTATTAAAAATTATTACTGTTTCTACTGTTCCTGAGATAATAATAATCTACTATCTACTACATTATCTATTTATAACTACATATATAAACTAATAATTAGTTTGTTAAATTAAAAAATAGCAGAAGAAAAAGAAATTAATCGTACCTACTTATTCATTCAATAAGATTTATATTTTTCAGAATGATACAATATTCATTTATAATAAAGTGGGATCAAAAAAGTAGTAATAGTAAAATAAGATCTAATATCGCCCTTTTGATAGGAAATTTTTCGAACTCACTTTATTAATTTAAATTTTTTGGTAGTGAAAGTTCATTTCGTCTATTACCAATTTGCGCAAAACGATATTTAATTGTTTCCGCAGAAATTTCATCTAACTGAAAATTAATATTAATTATACCTAAATTTGATAACCTATCCTGGCCCGTTGTTGCTCTAATATACGTTTTTAGTCGTCTTAGTACACTAAAAAATCTTTCACAACTACAGGAATTGATAATGCAATTTTCTGTATTCGTTAGATTAGGAAACATTGTTTCATCTAAATGTGAAAATAGTGAGGATATATCACTTGGTTTAGGCGTCAATTTTTGAATATAATTTTGACAAACAAGGAATTCAGACTATAAGTCTTGCTGCTTTATATTATAAACATTTAAGAATGACTGAAATCTGATTTAAAAATCTCCATGTTTTTGTCGGAAAAACGTTTTACCAGCTCTACAATCATTCGGTCCAGGATAGAAAAAAATATATACTGCGTTCCCCTTTACTGTTACAAAACTTGAAAGAAAAATTAAAAATTCCAAAAAGTCTAAAAACTTTTTAATGTACATATTATACCTTATATTATTAGGTATTTATTTTTGCATTACGATTGGGGGGGGCGCAAACATCAATTGGTACGCCATAAGATTAACACCGGGGATTCCAGGCCCATACGACAACATCCGAGACGACTTCCATGGGCAAAACGTGAAGAAACTGAAAAAATTATTACCGGCATGGAAAAACAAGGGATCATTGAACCATCGAACAGCCCATGGGCATCGCCAGTGGTTCTGCTTAGCAAGTAGGATGGATCAACACGTTTCTGTGTGGATTACCGTCAGCTTAACGAAGTCACGAAGAAGGACAGCTACCCCTTACCGCGCATTGATGACACATTGGACATGTTATCGGGTTCCCGGTGGTTTTCGACACTGGACTTGAAGAGTGATTATTGGCAAGTGGAAATGGAACCTGAAGATCGAGAGAAGACTGCGTTCACGGTTCGGAATTATGGTACAGTCGTGCCCTTTGGCCTATGCAATGCTCCGGCCACCTTGGAACGCCCGATGGAGACCATTTTGAGGGGATTATCGTGGAAAACCTGCCTCGTGTATCTGGACGACCTGATTGTAGTTGGCAAGTCATTTGAAGAACGCCTGTCAAATCTAAAAAAAGTGTTCCAAAGACTTCGTGGAGTCAATTTGAAATTAAGTCCGGAAAAGTGCCACATATTTAGAAAAGAAGTTAATTATCTTGGACATGTTGTATCGCGAAATGGAGTAGCAGCCGACCCTGGTAAAATCCGAGTGGTGCAAGAATGGCCAACACCAAGAGATAAACACCAAGTGCGAAGTTTCCTCGGATTATGCACCTACTACAGACGTTTTGTTCAGGGATTCGCCAATATAGCGAAACCGCTGACAAGGCTGACGGAAGATTGGCGCGAATATGTTTCGAACGAAGACTGTGAGACAGCTTTTAAACAACCGAAACGTGCTCTAGTGACAGCACCGATATTAAGTTACCCACGGATGGATGGAAGTAATCTAGCCATTGGAAGTGTTCTTTCCCAAATACAAGATGGATACGAAAAGGTTATCGGCTATTTTAACAAGGTCTTATCCAAAACCGAAAGAAATTATTGCGTAACCAGAAAAGAGTTTTTGGCTGTCGTTAGGTCCGTAGAACACTTCTACAGATACTTGGACGGACGAAAGTTTTTACTGGGGACAGACCATGCCGCGTTAAAATGGCTTCTGCAGTTCCGTAATCCGGAAGGACAAGTCGCGAGATGGATTGAATGGCTACAAGAGTACGACTTTGACACGGAACATCGTGCGGGCACTAGTCACCGAAATGCCGATGCCCTTTCCAGAAGGCCATGTCCAGCAGACTGCCCTCACTGCGAAGGAACCGGACTATGGGCAAATATTTTGCCAAAGTTGTATCTGACCATCACGAGACTGGGATCAATACTTGCATCTGTTCTTAATGGCCAATCGCGCAGCAGTTTACGAAACCACTGGTCAAACACCGGCCTGTATGATGTTTGGACGTGAACTGCGACTACCCTGCGATACAGCAGGTGATGATTACATGAGTAAATTAAAAATGAAGTTGAATGACATCCACAATCGAGTCCGCAGAAATACCCAGATTGCTAGTGACCGGATGAAGAATTCCTACGACGTAACGACCCGAGAAGGCGAATTTAAGCCTGGAGGTTTGGTTTGGCTGTACAACCCGCGGAGGCGTCGTGGTTTATCACCGAAGCTACAATGGCATTGGGAAGGTCAGTATCAAGTGAAGAAACGAATAAACAACGTGATCTATCGCATTCAGAAACTACCCAAAGGAAAACCAAAGGTGGTACATTCCAATCGTTTGGTACCATACGAGGGAAGTAATAGCAGAACCCTGGATGTTGAAGACGATGCCAGAGTAATTGTTAGCAGAATGGAGCCTGCAGGAGGCCGACCGACTTTTGAAGAATTCATGTCGGCGTTTTCTGGAAGAGGGAAAGCACGATTTGGAGTGCAGCAAGATCTCTTCAAGGTTCCCGCTGACTACTCGATAGTTCACTGCGTTTCGAAGGACCTACATTTGGGAAGGGGAATTGCGGTTGTATTTAAGCAGAAGTTCGGGCGACTAGACGAGCTCCAAAGACAGAACCCCAAGGATGGCAAAACCTTACAGCTCCCAGATCAACAACGATTCGTTTATTATTTGGTTACCAAACAGTTCCACTACCAGAAACCGGATTATGTAGACCTCTGGAATGCTCTATTGGATTTAAAGAAGGACCTGTTCACTAAGGGCATTAAGAAGTTGTCAGTTCCCAAACTCGGCTGTGGGCTGGATCGGTTAAATTGGAGGATTGTACGAAACATGCTGGAGGTTGTCTTCAAGGACAGCGATGTTGCTATCCTGGTCTGCAGTTTTGGTTTAAAGAGGGGGGCAGTGTAACAAGATGCATCAGCAATCGCAGAGAACACGTGCGAGATTGTATGCATCGGCCGCCAATAGAGGTTTCTGGGGTCAACGCGAGTGATCGGTATGCGTCATGGTACTGGAAGAACGTAGAAATTACTGGATTGGAAGCTTGCCTATACGGGTTTAATTAATCTTATGCAGATATTTCAGGGGGTGATTGTACTCGGCAAAATAAGAAAAAAATGTTAATATACACATGATCAAAAACGCGCCATTTTCGATATACAGGGTGGCGAAGTTTTAATTTTTTTTTTGTATTTTGCGTTTTTCTCCCGTATGTTTTGAGATAATTGTTTGAAATTTAGTACAGCTACTTTCTTTTAGAATCTCCATAATAAAATGTCAAAATCATCAGTTGCAGTATACAGGGTGTTACATTTCTTTGGATCACCGATCATTTTACCTCCCGGAACTTTTTTTGGAGCAGCCTGTCTAAATTTTTATATCATAATTGAATTCCCTGTTCTTTTCTCCAGCTTTTTGTTTTTTTTTCGTTATTCCCGTATCTGTCACCGTTTCCGAGTTATTTGAAAAAATAGCGATCAATACAAACAAAGTGTAGTCGAAATAAAGTAGTCAAAACAAAATTTTTTTTGTTTGTGTTTAATAAACTTTATTAATAGATTTACTTATTTATTTATTTCATTGAAAATAAACCAATCGTTAGAGTAATCAACTATAACAAGAAATTCTTAACATTAAATGGAAACCAAAACAAATTATAAAAACTGTTGGAAATGCCCCCCTCTTGCTAAAACACAGGAATTAAGTAGTAGGCTGGGGCAGTGCGTTGTTAATTGTGTTTATTGACTTTGTGACGCTTCGTGTGAAATAATTTTTCTTGTATGGTGTTTCCAAAGTTCTTTTAAGCTGTTTAATGATGGTTGAGTTCACAAATCAAGAATATGCAGAAATACATTTTATCTATGGACTTGCCAATGGCAATTCTTTTGAAGTCAGACGACTCTATGAACAGAGATATCCAAATCGAATACTGCCTGGTCCACGGACATTGACAGATGTACACAATCAACTCCGCGAAACAGGAACATTCCACTCATTTAGCAGGAGCAAATCGAACTGTGAGAACTCCCGAAGTCGAGAAAGCAGTCCTGAATGCAGTGGAAAATGACCCTGCTACCAGTACGAGAAGAATTGCAGCAACATTAAATATTTCATTTGTGCTTGTTTGGAAAATTTTGGTAGACAAGTTAATGTACCCTTGTCACATCCAAAGGGTTCAGGTTCTTCTCCCACGTGACTTTGCAGTACGTTTAAATTTTTGCCAGTGGTTCCTACGAATGCTAGCCCAAAATCCATTATTTGGACACATGATTTTATTTAGCGATGAAGCAAGTTTCTCGGGGAATGCCATCACGAACTTTCACAATAATCATTTTTGGGCACAAGAAAATCGGCATGCGGTTCAGGAAAATAATTTCCAAGAGCAGTTTTCAGTAAATGTGTGGGCCGGCATAATTGGAAATTATTTGATAGGACCATTTTTTAGCAAGGCTAAACGGGCGAAATTATCGTCAATTTCTCGAAGACGAACTTCCAGTGCTGCTAGAAGAGGTACCAATTCTTCTGAGAAACCAAATGTGGTACATGCACGATGGTGCGCCATCGCATTTCAGCTTAGAGGTGAGAGAATTCCTAAATCAAAATTTCAACAACCGTTGGATAGGTCGAGGAGTACCTCAGCCATGGCCCCCTAGATCTCCTGATCTGAATAGTCGGGATTTCTTTCTATGGGGGTACTTGAAATCATTAGTGTATCAGACTCCAATCCAGACAGAAAAGGATTTGCAAAACAGAATAATCGCTTCATGCGACACCATTCGCAATACTCCTAGAATATTTGAGAGAGTCCAAGAATCAATGAGGGGAAGACTTACTTCCTGTGTCTAGCAAGAGGAGTGCACTTTCAACAGTTTTTATAATTTGTTTTGGTTTCCATTTAATGTTAAGAATTTCTTGTTATTGTTGATTACTCTAACTATTAGTTTATTTTCAATGAAATAAATAAATAAGGAAATCTATTAATAAAGTTTATTAAACACAAACAAAAAAGGCTTTATTTTGACTCTACTTTATTTCGACTACACTCGGTTTGTATTGATCGCTATTTTTTCAAATAACTCGGCAACGGTGACAGATACGGGAATAACAGAAAAAACAAAAAAGCTGGAGAAAAGAACAGGGAACTGAGTTATGATATAAAAATTTATACAGGGTGCTCCAAAAAATTTGCTAATATATATTTAAAGAAAGAACGAAACTCCATTAAAGCAAAGAGCAGTATAAAATTAAAGTAAACAACCTTTCTTATCAACCACATTTGGAAATTTAACACGCTAGCCTCTTAACTTAACAAGCGTGCCTGTGCTATCTAATTTCAAAAACTTCACGAATTTTCTAGAAAAGGTGCATATCATGTTGGTGAAAATATCCTTTTGATTTGTAGGAACTTTTTAGATAATTGATAATTAGAAGCAAAGGTCAAAGGAGTCACATTCAGTAATTGCTCCGATTAGTTTATTATTTAGATTGTTGCAGAATAAACAAAAATTACAAATAAGGCTATATAAGAACACTGATCACACAAGCATGCTAATTTGGAGATCACTAGCTGGGTTTGACGAGAATCTAGTTTTGAATGATGCAGTAGATTATTGTATTAAATCAACTAAGGAATTATTTTCCTACAGATGATAAAACCGGAACAGTAACTGAGTGTTCAATTTATTTAGTTCTTGATCAAATTTATAAACGTTTGAAGGTCTTTTTTTAAATTCCAATATAACCAAATCGGCATACCATTGCCATACATGGTTTGGTTACAATATTGTTATCGTAAGCGTATAAAGCGTATAATATTACATGGTCATGGTGTAACCGTCTTTAGTCTCAATTATTACATATTTCACTATTGATTGTTGTTGTTCTCAACAATAGTAAACAACAACACAACATATGTAACGGATGAAGAAAAGGGAGAAATGTTTGCAACTCATTTAGAAAATGTATTTACAACTCAAACCTCAAATACAAATGCAACATTCAATGAAACCATACACACTGAAACATCAAAATTAACTCCCCCAAACACAGGTCTTATCAATCCCACAACTCCTCGAGAAATATACAGATATGTCCAGAAACTACGAACACGAAAAGCACCGGGACACGATCGTATTCCTAATATACTACTAAAAAACCTACCTAAAAAGAGTTTTGCCTATTTAGCGACAACATACAACGCCTGCCTACGAACAGGTTATTTCCCGGACACATGGAAACATGCTCATATAATAATGATCCATAAACCAGGAAAGAACTCCAGAGATCCAACGGGTTACCGGCCAATTAGTCTGCTGTCATCTCTTTCAAAAATTTTGGAAAAAGCCATACACCATCGTCTGACTAAATTTATGAACGAAAATAGAATACTTCCATCTTTTCAATATGGATTTAGAGAAAATCACTCGACCTCCTATCAGCTCTCACGAATTGCAGAATTAATAGAAAAAGGATTCGAAGACAAGAAACACACTACGGTGATGTTTCTTGATATAGCGCAGGCGTTTGATAAAGTCTGGACAGAAGGGTTAACTTACAAACTGCTAAAGCTAAACATTCCGGATTATCTTTTTTTCATTTTAAGATCATTCCTCACAGAAAGGACTTTCGCCGTAAGAATAAATGCTAAGTTATCAGCAACCAGAAAAATAAATGCTGGTGTTCCCCAGGGATCGATACTTGGCCCAATTTTGTTCAACTTATACGTACAAGATCTGCCAGAACTAGATAATGCAACAGTAGCTATGTATGCAGACGACACGGCACTAATTACACAAGCCTATGATATCAACATCTGCCAGCAAAACCTACAAGAAAGTGTAAACATCATACTCGACTGGTTCCAACATTGGAGAGTCACTCTAAACCCTGGAAAATGCGAAACAAAAATTTTTACGTTACGGAGACCAAGTAATCCTCCTAATATCAAAATAAACAACCAAGAGATAGGATGGAACCCACCTGATAGCGCAGTAAAATACCTTGGAGTATATCTTGACAGAAGACTGACATGGGGTATCCACATAAATAAAAAGATAAACGAATGTCACAATAGATATTCACTAATGTTTCCTATCATGAACCGAAGATCAACAGTAAAACACGAATGTGGAATATTAATATATCAATCAATAATAAGACCCATAATAATGTACGCTTGCACGATATGGGGAACAGCTCCGAAAACACATCTAAACAAAGTTCAACGTTTTCAGAACAAAGTATTACGCACAATTTTAAACGCAGAATGGTTCATAAGAAATACTCAAATACACAAAGAAACTGGAGTACTCACCATACACGAATTCATCAAGAAAACCGCCAGAAAATATTTCTCTAACATCAACCAATGTCCAAGCGCAGTGACCAATAATACAGGACAAAAAAACATACACAAACGTCTGAAAAGAAAGCTAACGCAGGACTTGTATTTGTCTAACACATCCGAGGAGGAAATCAGTGATTAGTGTTTAACATATAACATAACAAACGTGGGTGAACAAATAAAACTTAGTAATGGAGGCTCTAAAACAGTCCTTCTTAGTGAGATTAAAACCGTCAAAATATCAAAGTGCACTCAGCTGTGAATAGCAATTGACTGCTGAACCGGCTTAGAAACATACTAAAAAAAAAAAAAAAAACTATTGATTGTTATCATACTATACACTGTTCACTGATCGACTGATCACATAAATCCTGTGGTAGTTGCCTCTTTAATCTTTGGTGAATATTTATTTGGCCTAAGTTGTAATATACTGCTCCTGGGCATAGGTTTAATGTAGTAATAAATTTGTTTGTGGTGTTCTTAATGTATTCGTTTATTTTAGGAATTCCCATTTCTTCATGTATTTGGTCATTTTTTACAAACCATGCGGCGTTTAGAATTGTGCGCAGTACCTTATTTTGAAATGCCTGAGTTTTATTAATATTAGTTTTGTTTGTGTTGCTCCATTGGGTAGCAGTATGTTAGTATAGGCCTTAAGATAGACTTGTATAGTAAGAGTGCACATTCAACTTTTAGTGGCGATTTTCTATTTAGTACGGGGTATAGTAACGCCAGACGTGCATGGCATTCGCTTAATTTCTTGTTGATGTGTATGCTCTATTTAAGTTGAGTATCCAGGTGTACGCCTAAGTATTTGATCGCTGAATCTCCAGGGTTCCATTTTATGATTGTGTTGTCAATTTTTAACGGTATTGGGTTATTAATTCTTCGAAGTGCGAATATTTTACATTCGCATTTTCCGGGATTAAGTTTGGCTCTCCTTTTAATGTACCACTGGGTCAAGTTATCAATGGCCACTTGCAGTTCCGATATTGCTATTCTTTGTAAACCTTTTAAAATTAAAATAAGAATTCTGTTTATTTAAAACGCTCATAATTTTCACATGGCGGAAACTTTTGAGCACAGATAACATAAAAAAGATGAGAATCTGCTGTACCGGCGATGGAAAAAGGTTCTTGCGCGCCACCTAGGAGACTAGTGCAAAAAAAATATGCTCGCGAATTTTAAACCTTTCCTTGTGAATAACTATATGTTTACGTATTTTTATAATGCAGACAAAAATATATTTTACATAGCGACCGTTCAAAATTTTTACAAAGTAAGCACATTTTTAAATTGAATGGGTAACGTGATGTTAGGTTTTCTTTACAGTCATAAAGTAGTCTGTAAATATGAAACATAATTACAGATACCCAAAAAAGCGGCATCTCAGAGACTAGTGCGAAACTAAACATCCCTGTTTGACCTTGACCACAGTATAGAAAACAATCAGTAAGGACAGCTGCTGTCGGCGCCTTTGAAGTTCATAGCGCAAGTTTTACAACCAATATGGCGGGCTTGGCAGGCCTTCACTGAATTGTGTATAGATGTCGCCAAACAAAAACAGCGCGAATTTGAAAATAGTATAAGATAAAAGTAACAGTTTTTATGTACAAATGATGTTGATTAGGTATTTATGTCTGGAAACAAATATTGAATAGGTTCTGAATCATATTTTTAATTTAGTAAATTATATAAATGTTTTAATAGATTTCTGGCTTCAAATTACTGTTAGCATTTAGCTATTATTGTTGTTATTTTATTATTATTATTATTAGTTTTTTTGTGTTTTTGCACGCTGTGTTGTTTATGTTTTGTAGGTAATGAAGCTGGAATAAACATTATTATTATATGCTGCGCCATATCCATCGGTGGTTCCAAATAATGTTTTTCCTAAAAATTCTTTCGCCACTTGGATTTGTGTGACTCTAAAGTTTGCATTTACAAATTTAAGCGAATAAAATAAGGTCATCCTCCCACTTTCCGCTTCTAAAAGTTTGACATTTACACACGTGTTTAACACACACAACTGTAGCGCCACTAATGGATTATTCTGGAAGTTCCGCCAACAAAATGACATGCGCATACAAAACTGGTCACATCAAAAGCACTAAGCTGTCCTTACTGATTGTTTTCTATACTGTGCCTTCACCATAAGAGATTCAAGGGTCTGCTTTGAATTTTTATAGATAAAGTAGGGCACTATTACAGTTTCAAGGATAAATTAGAAATTATTCGCATTGCGAACAGCGTCATCTCTTGGATTTGGCGCGCTATTCTTGTGCACGTATCTGCCACTGCTAACTTAATTTGATAACCATGACCTAACGGTGCCGAGCATACTTGGTACATCTTTTATTTTTGGAATGTAGGTGACAGTTCAATATTTTGCAAAATGTATAAACAATGACTATTAAACCTTACTTAACATAACAAATTAATTTTCGGTTTATCTGCCGTTAAAATGATTGTCATATAGTGCCAGGGGTGGACTGGGCCGCCGGGAGTCCGGGAACTTTCCCGGTAGGCCGGTAGTACTGAGGCCGGTCAATATTATCAGAAATTGTTCCTATTTTGACTGCAGGTAAATCGTTTACTTACCCGCACTTTAATACAGTTGCTACATTGAAGGTGCGCCGTGCATTCATTTATTAGTTTTCTTTATAAAGTTTAGTCATTGACGTAGGTATTACGAAGTAGACCCAGCGTGCTCTATCCTGTTCCACAGTTTGTTAGTTATATTTTGACAGCCTATAATTATTAGGGTGGCCCATAAAAAATGTCGTTTTCTATAGATCTCTTTCACTCGCGTTTGAAAAACATTAAAAGAACTACTCAAGTAGGTCGATTTACTTTTGTTATTCTTTTGTTTCTAAGCTACAACAAACGTCATAATGGCAGACGAAAAGTACGAAATTTTTATATAATTTTGCGTCATTATTGGAAACAAAACTTTTCTGCAACCGCCGCAGTTAAAAAAATATGTGAAGCGGAAGGGGAGGGAGTCTTTGCCCCAATTTAGCCGTCTTCGTATATCTTACTGTTTTCGAAATCCCAATGGTGAACGTCGAATTTTGTTTTTGTGTTGTTTCTGTTTGTTTTTCAATGGTAATCTATTGAAATTTACTATTTTTGTAAATAACAGCAGTTTTAAGCAGTGAAACGCTATCATGTCATACAGCGTTGAAATCACCATCAAAAACTCTATCATATGATATAAAAATCACATATGGCGCCCTTAAGAAAAAATGAACCTGATGATGATTCCGGAAAACCGAAACGTCGTAGAAAATTTTGGATACCACTACAGTGTTACGGCTAAAAAGTTGCTTAAAGAAAGTTTTAACATATTTGAAATTTTTTTAATAACAACCAAATTATGCTCAAAAAATCAAATTGATATTTTTCTGGTTTTTTGCTCTTAATAAAAAAACTAAGATAGGTAGGTCAAATTTCTTTTTAAATATTAATCAGCATTGTATAGCGCAACTTCGCCCCAATTTAACCGTCTTTGTAACTCTTACGGTTTCCGAGATCCCAATGGTGAGCCTCGAATTTGAATAACCCTGTATGTATACTATTACCGCAGTAATGAGGTTTTCTTGCTAGGATGTAAAAGAGGCGGTGAATTTGTCTTACACTAGTATGTTGTCCTTTCACCAGAAATTTAATTTTTATTATGTTTAAATTCAGTAACCACGTCGCACTTATAACACTAGCATTTAAATAAATAACCATGCCAATAATAAAACTTTTATATATTTATGTTTATGACAAAATGTAAACAAATGGCATAATAAACATATGTCTAACAACTCTAATTTACAATTAAAGTCTAATCTAAGGGTAACTACAAACAACTCTAATTTACAATCAAAGTCTAATCTACAAACAGAAAATAATACTTTTAATCTGAATGGGCTTCTGCAGCGCTTGGTAAATCCAAACGACAAAGTGGACATACACAATTTTCTAAAAGCCACTTATAAATGCAAATAACATGAAAAACATGCCCACAAAATATTTTGCAGATATGATCACCTATTTCATAATTGAACAAACAAATTACGCATTTACATGAAGTAAGCGAGTCGTCGGCATCAAATTTAATTACCTTCTGCATGACTTCTTCACGTATCTTGTATACTTTATCTGTCACCCCTTGAACGGTATTAAACAAGTTGTCCCAGGTGCTAGAACTTTCAGAGGAAGAAGATGCCGATTCTTCGCTGTTAGGTTCCGCTGTTATATCAACGGAGACTGCGACTGCACGTTCGCATATCTGTACCAAGTTTAATATATGCTCAACTGTTCCAACAATATTGGGCATTTGTTCTGCAGAGCTTGGACCTTGTTGGTTATGATAGCTTGCATTATTATCCGCTATCAGACTAAAAATTTGTTGCGACGCTCCGACAAACCCCAGAAAACCTTCGGTATTATCTAAGCCGATAGATACAGCACCTGTATTCTCCCCTTGATTTTCTTCAGACCTCGCGTTTTCTAGGTCTGTAAGCGTTTGAACAATTAAAGCAGCTGAATTAATTGTAGGTGCATCAAGTGGTCTATCGTTTTGATTTATATTATCTGAGTTTTCTGAATTATTAGTCTCCATCCTGTAAAAGTTAAATAATTAACATTTCAAATTGAAAATGAAGGAAAAAGGTAGAAAGATGTTTATATTGAGATGATATCATTTATAAGAGGATATTATTTAAAAAAAATCATTATCTATTTTATTAATTAATTGAAGTTAATGTTAATTACAATCATTTTATTGTTAAATGAATTATGCAGTTTTAATTAAAATAATAATGTAAAAGAATCTAGATAGACAGGATTAAAATAGTTTAATTGTTAAGGATGTTATGTATTGTAACTACGAAAATAATTTAGCTAGCAATATATAATAATTAAGAAAGAATGTAATTAGGTAGTTAAGATTTGTTACCAAGGAGAATGAGAAGTTTATTGCTAAATGAAGAAAATGAAAAGGCGCCAAGGAGATGGTAGTGGGAGTAAATAAAAACAAGGATAAGAAACAACAAAGAAATTGAAGTAATGTTAAAACACGGAAACATAGTCAGATTTATAAAATCGCAGAGAATCCGATGGTATGGTCACATTAAAAGAATGCTAAGACAAAGAGCAGTGCAAGAAATAACGGAATGGAAACCATTAACAAAGAGACCAAGAGGAAGACCAAGTAAAAGATGGACAGAAGAGGTGGAAAAGACCTGGCATATATGAAAATAAGAAACAAAGATATTAAATATAGAGACAGAAAAGAATGATGCAAAGTTGCGGAGCAACCAAAAATCCACGAAGGGTTATAAGCTTTCAGAAGAAGAAGAAGAAGAAGAAGAATTTTCTGTTGAAAGGAAGCAATAATTTTCTTTGAAAAGGAAATTGTGAAATAAAATATTTCATTTGTGAGTTATGGGAAGTAGTCCTGCTCATATGAATATTGGATATTGGAAGTGAATGAAACAAAATAAATATTTCATTTGTGAGTTATTGGAAGTAATATTGCTTATATTAATATTGGA
This sequence comes from Melanotus villosus, assembly GCA_963082815.1. Taxonomy (NCBI): domain Eukaryota; kingdom Metazoa; phylum Arthropoda; class Insecta; order Coleoptera; family Elateridae; genus Melanotus; species Melanotus villosus. The sequence continues at coordinate 21,928,348 of OY720427.1, forward strand.
TATTGGAAGTTTATGGAAAATAATCCCGATAAATGGTGTTACACTGAAGTTCGTCTTGTTTTTGGTTGGATGTTGAAGATTGTTTATGGTTGAAATTGAATATTGGAATAAGTGAATTGAAGTAAAGTTACGTGAGCGAAATTAGTTTTATTTAGTACTAAATTTATAAAATAACAATTTAAATATAACAAGTCAGGGAATTTAGGGAAATGTTTATAAATAAATCTGCATTATTATAATTTTTGTCATTATTGATCAAATTATATGTATAATCAAAAGATCTAAAAAGGTAGAAGAATCCTTCGAACGACCCTACACTGAGCTAACCGAGGTAAATGATTTTAAATGAACCTTAACTGTCATTAACAATCGTAAATTATTATTGAGATAATTTGAATATTTCATTACATTGGTAATCTAAATAATTAAAAAAGTATTCATAACAATATATTACAATAAATTGTAAAAATATTTAAAAATTTAGAATTATCAGATTTTGGTGACCTCAGTGGCAGTAGATTGTAGCCAATGGCTCACAAAGGTTCAAATCCTAGCAGTGGCATGGAAACTTTCCACAAATCGTTATAAGGTTTGAATTCTTTTAATTAAAATAGTTGTATGATTTTAGCAGTTAGTGCCTATTTTCCTCAACATTGTAAATTGTGAGGTTTCAATACCATTAGTTAGCTAAATTTTGCTCGTATAAGATGCTATGCTTAGCTGTAAAGCCGAACTAATAAAACCTTTTAATTAGAATACAACTTTCTTACAACGTGTTTTTTAATTCGGCATTTCTATAAAAAGTTATGTATACATTGAAATATAACATCTTAATTGGGTACTTTATCAAATGATCATGTAGGTACCTATGTACACTACCGTCATAAAGTTTGAGGCAGGGTGTGAATACAACCCATTTAAATTAAACTAGCTAGAAACATCAATGCTAAATGTATTATCTGATACATGCAATCAAATAATTTATACAGAAATATAAGTTTATTAAAAAAATCTATTAGATTTTATATAGTATCGACAAAGCATCCCCCGCGATTTTTAATCAGCTATGCATATTCTGGGCATTCATTTTATAAGCCTTTCTAAAGTTTCGGGCAAGATTTCGTTCCAGCACTCTCGTACAATCTCCCAAAGGCTATTAATAGTTGTGGGCTACTCTTCCCTTACCTTCCTGTCAATCTTATCCCATAACAATTCAATAGGGTTAAGGCCGGGAGTTTGGGCTAGCCAATTCGTGTTTTAGAACACCTCTATCTTGCAAATGTTCTAAAATACCCTTTGCGCAGCTTACTTGCATGTTTAGGGTCGGTATCATGCATAAAATTGTGAGAGAATGAAAACAATTTCTCTTCAGAGGGGGCAACAACATTTTCTAAAATGTCACGATACACTTCTTTATTCATGGCTCTCTATGCATTTAAATTTCAAATTCGCCCCTGCCTCAAACTTTCTGACGGTAGTGTATAATTATGCATATTATGCATCATGTTAAAAATGTCAGACAGATACCATAAATATTTAATTGCATTACATACTATTTAGGAGATAATAATGGACGATAAGAAAATAAAATATTTATACAATAATGGATAATAATATAATAACGAAGAGACCTGACATGTAATACTATCATTGCAGATGTTTAGAATGGATTTCTTATGACTAATCAAAGCAAGTAGGTATATACCTTGAAAATGATCAGTTAGTTAAAATATGTTAAGTTTTTTTAGTAAAATTCGTTGTAATAATGTTCTTCAAAAATTATATCATGCCCTTTTAATAACCTTGGCTAAAGCTATGGTTTTTTGGGCTATAGCTATGGAAAAAGACTTGCCAAGTAATAATCTGTTTTTTAACGAATACTTTTAAATATGTTACTGAATAGCTAACTGAATAATAATTATTGTATTCTGCTTCTGATCAGTTTCAAAATATCTGAATGGATGCCCACTATCAAACTATATGGTATTAAAATAATAGCATTTATAACTATTATGATAAATAAAAACTTTAATATAACAAAAATTGCTTAAAATATAATAATAAGCCTCAATAAAAGGTAAATACTAACCAATGGAAAATATAGAAACAGAAACACCTACAAAATACTTTTAACTTTCCTATAGCGATGTTGGTTTCCTTCGTTAACCACATCCAATGTTAAGAGATACCCAAATTGTTAAATAAAAAAAATAATTAAATAATCACTTACCCTATAAAAGTGTAATTTCTCTTGCACTGTCTTAAAGCGTGGGGTGAAAGATATATGAATTTGCAAGAACTATGATAAAACCTATCGTACAAGGCAGTACTAACGAAGACCCCCACTTTTTACATACATAATGAGCATGTGCAAAAGAGTATGGTATTTTATTATCTACCTATATTAGAGAATTGCATTGCTATTACAAATACAATAATTCACTACATATCAAAGCCAACCCATTTTACCAAGTAAGTGGGGTAGCAGTATCTCTTCTTAACTTGTAAGAAAGAATGAGAGCATAATACACACCTTTTTCACTCTGTATCTGATAAATCCATCTGATATTTTGTTTTAAATAGATTGTTTCAACCTTTCAACTCGTACTTGATTGTATTGGTTATAAAAAATATCCTAATACTGTAAACGCTATTGTGTAAGTTTATAAGGACAAGGGATGAGAAATTTGTTTTTGCGTAAGTTCAAAGAAGCATTTTAAGGAGAAATATGAAATCTGGAGTGTTCCTGGTCAATTTCTTATCAAGGAGCGACAATTCGCTAGTAGCAACATACATTGCTGCTGGCCAAATTGGACAAAGGTTAACGTATAATAGTTATGTACCTACATTTAATTACATATAAGTGTAGGGCCAAATGTAGGCAAAAAGAGAAAATTATAGATTTACAAAATCTGTTCATACCTGTTTTAAAAATGTTCACCTAGCACTTTAATTTGAAACTGTTAATTATATAATAAACGTTGTCAAACCGTATAGCAACACTTCATAGAGGGGTGTAGTTGACTAGCACTCTACCATACTGCTTGTTTATATGTGTTTGGATCTTGCGCTCTATGTGCAATTTTCTAGTTCCGTGAAAATGGCGGAGTTAACAATATAAGATGTTCAGGGCAAGAAGAAAGCGTAGTGCCAACATCAAAATACTAATCCCCCACATGGGGAATGTCGCGAGAATAATAATTATAACAGGTAGTTGAATAACAAGCTTAGGAAATGCTGTCAATAATTACCTAAAAAAATGTATTAGTAAATTAGGAATTATTATGAAGTTTTGACAATTTTACATACGGTAAACTATGCAGTTATTGGGCAACGGACAATTATTGGCCACTGCAAATTTAGCTGCTTCTAATAAGAAAAGCGTTCGAATAATTGAAGTATTGACATGGATTTTAAATTTACTAACATGTCCTTGTGTTTCACTACATTCTAAATATAAGCTTTATTAGTATTACTGCAAAAATTTGGCGGATAAATATTCTCAGAGACTACAGTGTGTGTGTATGTACCTACTGCTGTAATTTTTAAGAAGACGGTACGGCAAGTTGACGTGAGGTAAGTCAAACACCATATTTTAATGGCGTATTAATTAGATATTGACATTTGCAATTAAAGATGTGTTTAGGATCTATTTTATGATTACATTTTCTGTCTAACCTCAAAATTAAAGACACTAGTAGGGGGTCAAACACTGCCTTTGAGTAATTCATGTATGTGAACGACACTCCTAAAATTTTAATTCTGTATGCATATTTACCAATTTAGCAGTTCTGTTATGACTTTTCTAGAGTATTATGTGTTTTGGAAGGTCCTAAACAGTTGTTGGCCCGGGGCCAATAACTGTTTGTTTTATGCGGCTAACGACTATGGCGTCGTTTTGTGTACGATCCCTATTGCCCAACAGTTCGCCCATTGATATGTTTTATATTTTTAGTGTGTTAGCTCCGTCTAAACTAAATGAATGTAAACATAATGTTTTATTTAGCAAATAATATTACATTTTAACATATTTAGAGTGAATTTAAACATAGTTGAACTTATAAACTAATCTAAATGAATGTTAAATAATTTTAGTACACGCCATAGAAAATACTTGTCAAAGAATAAGCCGCTTTACCACTGTGTATTACACCGCCTTTGTTTTGTAAAACTGCATCAATCCGACGTGGCATAGTATCCACAAGTTCTTTGCAATGCAATAGGCTGCAGTAAAGGAGTTCCAAATTAATATAATCTCAAAATTAGCCTTATTTCTTTGTGTCAGGATCAGTATGTTCGAAAACTTAACTTAATTAATTATCTTGTAAAATTCTGTTTCTTAAAAAGTAATTTATGGTGTTGCTATTAAAATCAAATGGATATTCACAGTGTATTCATTGACAATTATATAAAATTCTAACTGGAGAGGAAAAGGAAACCCTGGTTAAATTGATTCAGAAAAATACTGAAACAGGATTTCCAAGACGAAGACGAAGGGTAAAGCTTCAAGCCCAAATTCTTTTAAGAATAATTATCCTCATGAAGGTTGGTTCAAGACATTCCTTCGTCGGAATCATGTACTAGTTAACTAGTAAAACTCCTAACTAGTGCTAATATGTTTGAAAAGGATATTAGAAAATGGTTTATGGATATAAAATCTTATCCCATTTCCAAAGAATACGATAATATTTTGTCTGACCCTGCAAGAGTTCTGAATGGAGATGAGATGAGACTTCTTTCAATTTATATCTCAAAAATACAAAAGTTTTTGCTCCCCGTGGCTGTAAAAATATATATGAAGTTGATCATGCTTCTTCAAAAAGCACAATTACAGTAATGTTTACTTTTTCCATTTCGAGACTGCTGCTGCCTCCACTGATAATATACCCTGGGAAGAGGAGAAGAACCGAGATAGTAGAGTCAGTACCAAGTAGTTAGGGAATTGGTATGTCAAAATCTGGCTGGATGAAGGCTGAAGTCTTCTATGAATATATTTCAGGAGTACTTTATCCTGCCCTTAAAAAATAAAACATGCTTCTCCTCTTTTTAGATGGACACAGACATATGAACTGAGTGAATTATGTAAGAAATTCAGCAGCCAGAAGAGAATATTCATATAGTGGACGTTGGTCTATCACCAGATCTTAACGTTAACATTATACAGGGTCGGGGTTTTTCATGCACAAGCAAATTCTCTGTGATAAATTATGGAGTCAAATGTGCTACCTGCGCTAAATCATTTCATGGAAAGGGTATTAAAAACACAATCTTTTGTTCAGCATACCTAAAAAAATAACCCGTTTTACTGTTTAGTTTTTAAACATTTTGCATGGCTATAAAGAAAGCAATCTTTATTTTATCAACAGAAAGAACGTATTCTTCCAATAAAAACATTATATTCTGATAGACATTTTCAAATTGATTGATTTTTAATTTGTATGTCCAATAACTGCATTGTTACAGGCTAATAACTGTAATTTGGGGGCCAATAACTATAGAAAGAACATTATTTCACTTATTTATTTTTATTATCTTTTGTATGTTATTGTGTTAAGTTCTGACCTAACAAATAAAAAGGCCGAACTTTCTAATTTCTATTGGCATTATTAGTTCTTCTTAGTCCAATTTTTTAAGAGCTGTGTTTAAATATATATATTTTTGTATTTAGTTTATTAGCAATCAGAATATTACAGTATATATTCTATGAGCTAATTTTATCACTGGTTATATACAGGGTGATTCAAAAGGTATGGTCCAAACTTGAGGGTGTGATTGGTGATGTTAAAATAAGTAAAAAATGCCAATAAACTAATGTCCGATTCACAATTGTTTTCTAGTTATAACAACATTTAGGATAATTTATTATTAATAAAGAGCATATACAATTATAAGAAAAATGAAAAAGTATCACCACAAAAGATGTTCAAAATGTCCACCTAGTACTTGTATACAAAGTTGGCAACGCCGACGCACAGAATCTCAAACATTCCTCAACTGTTGAGGATGTTTTCGAATATCTTCAACAGCTTCATTTATCCTATTAACTAAATGGCCCCTGTCCTGAATTTCCGTTGCATAAACTTTTTCTTTTAATGCACCCCACAAGTAAAAATCTAGTGGATGTGAATTGTGCAACGGTGCCCCGTCATGCTGATACCATATGGATCTTCGCATATCAAGATGCAGATCTTCTAATAATTCCGACAAGGCATTATCTAAAAGGTCTAAATACATGTTCGGTGGTCAGACTGTCTCCGGTGAGGATACCTTCTCCCATATTCTACCACAGGTGCACGGGCATTTCCGCTGCAATAACCATACACAAAATGCATTTCTGCACGTACAGAAAATGGCTCCATCATTACCACATTTATTGAAAACTACGCCAATTCAAGCTTGAAACGTCTTCTGCCATAAGGAATTAACATTTGTTTTACTTAGTTCCTTGATAACGTGATTTGGCAAAACACAGATAAAAACAAAGAAAACCTCTGTAACTAGATAGCGGTTGGAAATAAGACATGTGTTTATTGGAATTTTTTGCTTATTTTAACAACACCAATCACACCCTTAAGTTTGGACCATACCTTTTGAATCACCCTGTATGTCATTGAAAGGAAGTCTCCCATCGAAGTCACCTCTTTATTGCACTAAATCTTTTGGCCATTTCTTGCTCAAGCGTCGAGTCTGGGGATCTTCTCTTAGTGGACTAATGGTTTAATTGGGAGTTTCTAGTGTGTCGTGGTGCTTTTTGGCTTTTTGTTTGATTATATCTTTTACATATGGTACATTGAGGTCGGTGTGGAGGGTTCTGTTAGAGACGTACCATGGCACTCCAGTTATACTTCGTAGTGTCTTAGATTGAAATCGCAGGATGATTATTTCTATCGTTGAGTTGCTTGCGCAACCCCATAGTTCGCAACCGTACAGCCATATTGGTCGAAATATGGTCTTATAGATAAGTAACTTGTTGTCTAGAGAGAGAATTGATTTGTCGCTAATACATGTTTCTTATTTTTATGTCCATCTCTTTTCTTTTTCTTTTTGGTTACGTACGTCCTCCAAGTTAGACGTTTATCAAGGTGAAGACCAAGGTATGTAGTTTCATTCGCTTGGGGGATCGGGTGATTGTTGATATAGATTGGAGCACAAGTTGATCATTTTATCGTGAACGTAACATGGGAAGATTTATTATCGTTTATTATTATCCTCCATTTGTGTATCCATTCCTCTATTAGAGTTAGGTGATCTTGAGTCCTACTCGTTGCTGCTGCTGGATCTTCACTACTTGTTAATATGGCTATGTCGTCGGCAAAAGTTCCCATTATATTTTGTTCCATAATTGGGATGTCGAATACAAAAGGTACAGTAGGGGTCCCATGACACTGCCTTGAGGTACGCCTGCTTGAATTTGTTTTATTTGAGAGGTTTCATCACCGACTATGACTTGGAAGTGGCGATTTTCAAGATAGGACCGTAATACTAGGTAATATTGTGGTGAAAAAATGTATTCTTGACTTTGTAGAGAAGCCCGCTGTGCTAAACTCGGCCGAAAGCTTGTTTTACGTCTAAGAATACTGCAGAACAGTATTCCTTTTTTTCTAAAGTAGTGTATTTTGTTAACTAGTCGATGACACTGCTGGACAGTCGAGTGTTGAGCCCGGAAGCCGAATTGATTGATTCGGGAGCCAATCTTGTAGAATTTCACTTTGATTTATTCTCTTTAATATTAGTCTTTGAAGCACTTTAGATAGTAACGAGAGTAGGTTGATGGGGCGATAGGATTTAACATCGTTAGGGGGCTTTCCAGGTTTAAGGATGAGGATAATGTGGGCAAATTTTAGCTGTAGCGGCCAGTATGTGAAGCCACAAAGTCAAATCAGTGAAGTTTTTTGGATGTGAAAGGGAACAGTGCGGGCCCGAAGGGCCCGCCCTGCTCCCGATCACCTCCAACGGCCGATATAGAGCTTAAGCTCTCTGCGATCATGAGGAATGTTGGTTGGTTGGAGTGCCGTCGTTCGTTCTCGGTTCTCAGGTTAAAAATGCAAAAATCAAAATATAAAAATCTAAAAATCAAATGCGGGTGAGGAGGAGCTGAGGGAGTCGTTGTTTATGGGTTTGGGTTGTGGGGACGGTCTTTTCAGTCAGTTGTTTGGGTTTTGTGGTGAGTGCGTGATTGATGAGTATGGGGTGTCGTCGAGGATCTCTGCCAGGTCATCTTGGAGAGCCTCGGCGTCCTGTAGAAAGATAGTATGTGAGGCGGAGAATTCCATTAAATAGTACTTGGATATACTGTATTCCCTTTTCTGGAAGCTCTTTTAATACAACGGCTGTTATAAGATCAAACTCTTCTGCTTTTTGTTTTTCAGTTCTTGCCCAGGTTCCTGCTTGATTTTGTAGAGAAACTATATGTGTTTTAGGTTGCTTATCTCGTCTGGTAGCTCTCCATATTGAATTATCATGAACTGATAATGCATTGAGGTAAGTTTGAAAGGTGTTATTTCGGTTTTCTTTAAGCTTGCTTCTCAGTTTGTTAATTAGGTGGTTGAATTTCCTTCTATCTACAATGTTGTGAGTTCGCTGCCATTGTGCTCTCACCTTGCGTTTTTCTGTAACTAGCTCCATAATTTCATTAGGAATATTAGGGGAGGTAGGGTTTAAATTCCTTGGTTGCTGAGTAGCGCGCCATCCTGCTGCATGGATGGTGGTTATTAAGTGATTCGTCGCGCCCTCTTCTATCGTTTTTAACCTAACATTAGTGTTTAGGTGTTCATTTATGTACCCCTTAAATGTTTTCCAGTTGGTTCTATTGTTGCTCAGGACAGGTTTGGGTATTTTATGTATTATTGTTGCACTTATAGTTACTATCACTGTAGAATGGCCAGATGTTAAGTCGTAGTTGGGAATAATATCTATATAATTTGTAGAGAGGCAATTTATTACAAAGTAGTCTAACAAGTCAGGGATTTTGTTAGGATCCGTGGGCCAATAGGTGGGAGTGCCTGTAGACAGGCAATTAAAACCATTGTCCGTTATTACTTTCAGCATTTCTCTGCCATTTGTTGTTATTAATTTGCATCCAAAGTGTGTATGTTTGGCGTTAAAGTCGCCCCCTGCCACAAGTGTTAGTACCATAGAATCAAAGAAGGGTTGTAGTAGGTCTTTTGTGATTTGGTGTCTTGGCGGACAATAGACGGCAGAGATGGTGATCGGCGTTGGAAGTTTTTCTACTTCTATTGTTGCGGTTTGTAGATAATTTGTTTTGAATGAAGGTAGTTCATGATGTACGATTGAATTTCGGATTATCACTGCTGAACCGCCGTGGCCTGTTCCATCTGGGTGCTGAGTACTGTAGATAGAGTAGTAGGGTATTTTTATAAACGTTCGTTCAGTGAAATGCGTTTCCGAGATTAACATGACATCTATGCTATGTAGCTGTAAAAATGTTTCTAGTTCGAGTTTTTTGTGTTGCAGTCCGTTAGCGTTCCATAGTCTAATCTTTAAAAACTTAGCCAGTTTTTTAGTGTATAACTTTGTTGATGACGGTAGTTAACAAATTCATGGTCATGGTGTTTTGCTGCAATAGCTGATTGAAAAGGTTTTTAAATTCGTCAAAGAATTGACTGAGATTTATCTCTTGCGCGCGAGAATGTTGTTTTTTAATGCTTGTGAATAAAGGTTGTGATTTTGTTCAGGCAGATTGGTATGAGTCTGATATGATTGGTTTTTTGCAGAGGCAGTGGTGAAAAATTTTGGATTCGGAGTCTACTGTTTTGAGGTTGATTATTTGGATGGTATTTATTTTGTAGATCTTGATAAATTTGACATCCCTTATAGTTGGCCGGATGCGGTCCACCACACAGAGCATAGGTAGCTTTAGTTTGTCTTGTTTTCGTGGTTCGTGCATGTCCTGGTATCATGTGGGCCTCCACATTTTACACAGACGTATTCTCTGTTACAATAGGTTTTGGTGTGGTTATAATTTTGGCATCTAATGCACTGCACAATATCTTTGTTGACTCTTGAAGGTTCAATTAGTATGTGTTTATTGCTTATAGATCGCGGCTTGTAAATTTCTTTGTTATTTTCGGCGGGCTCAAGGTCCACAAAGAATATCGGTAAGGGTTCTTTACTTAACCTCCCTCTTACATTCATAATGTTGCGAACAAGATGTCCTGCCTCAGACATGGCTTTCTTCATTTCTTCTAGAGGTGTGGAGTAATGCAATTGTTTTAGTACAACACGATATGGTCGCTCTTGTTTCATCTGGTAGGTGTGGTGAATGACGTTCTTTTCAACCATGTATTTGATCATCTTCCGGTAAATATTAGGATTTTTTGTGTTAATCATTTCTACGTTGTTCGCTAGACATTTCGTTGTGTACTGTTCCTGTTCAGCAACTTCTAAAAGACTTTCTACAATTTTTTGATAATGGATAACGTAGTGGTTTGGGTATAACTGAATCTTTTGGTTGTTGCATGTCGGTATCTTCGTTTTCATTTTCATCTTCTTGGTTGAGTGCTGAGTATCGATTTGAATTTGATGGTGTTGATTGTTCCTTGCTAGCGGGTAGTTGATCAAGGGGTTTATTATATCGCTTCCTCTTGCTATTTTTAACTCTTTGCCAACTATTGTCAGAGATTTCCTTAGTTTCCACTTCATTGTCATCGTAGAATTCTTCTTGGTCATTTGAGTTCTGATTGTTTTATTCGTTCCAGTGTTCATGCAGTGCGGATATGTGTCGCTGATAGATATGTCTTCCCTACCAAATTCCCAATATTTGTTTAATTCGCAACAACAGAATTATCCCGTGCAAAGTCAAGTAACATTCCAACCAGCATATAATTCCCAAAACTTTCCTCCAAATCAACTAGCATTATTGTCGCATATGCATGCATCTAACTTATCTCAACAATACTTTATATAAAGTTGGGGAAAGGCAACATCCCTGACGCACAGACTGTTCGTACTGCACTGATATTATTGGCATAACATTTCTTCATAGCGTTAATACATTGTGTGCGGAAAATACTGATGATGCGAGTTACATGATGAGGAAGTTTGTGGGTGAATACAAAAAATGGGGTTTCGAGATAAACATGGAAAAGACGCAGTGTATGAAAATCGGTGGTAAAAAGGGAAATCTGAGTTTAGGAAATACAGAACTAGAGCACGCAACAGAATTCAAATATCTTGGCCGGACGGTAGAGACGACTGAGATATACCAGACAAATTGGCGAAGGGCTGAGCTATAACTAGTAGCCTAAATTCTCTGCTGTGGAGCAATCAAATAACGAGAGCGGCAAAGATTCGCCTTTTTAAGTCGTTGGTAGAAAGCTACGTGATGTATGGATCAGACGTCTGGACTCTAAATGAAAACCTAAAGAGAATAATTAATGCGGTAGAGAGTAATTACTGGAGGAGGTGCTGTCGATAAGAGACCGCAAACGATAACATCGGACAAAGAATGGACCTTGGCACCACTCTGGTAGAAACCATGGAGAGTAAACAGTTGTCTTGGTATGGCCATATGAGAAGGATGCCCGAGGACAGATTATCGCAGCTGATATGGTACTGAACCCCAAATAGAAAACGAAAGCCTGATAAGAAAGGCCAGGAACAGAAGGAACTTAATCGAAGGACTATGACAGACGGCCTATATATTGCTATATTTAAAGTCGCCTGCCCAATCACTGAAAATAATTAGAATTGAACAAGTGCTTAAACGGCCTTTTTTACCCTAAGTAAATATATTCTTACGATAATACTACAACTTTAAAGGTGCTTTAAATTGAGTTAACATGTATGTGTTTCGAATTTATTGACCTACTGATTCCGTGTCAATATGATATTTAATCAGTTAAGATCCTTACCAATGGTCAGGGGCGGATTTAGGCATGGTCTTTATGTGCTGCAGCCCAGGGCTCCGTTCAATCAAAGGGCCCCTTTCGCGGCCAAACAATAAAAATTAAACAATTTAAATTAAAAATTTAAGAAAAAATAAATTATACAAATTTTTTTCGTACCTAGATAAAGTTTAAATCGTTGGCTTGCAACACTATTTGGATTTGAATAAAACAGTTTTTCGACAAAATGGCGAATGAGTCGCCACAACTAACCCAAACTTGGGTTAATTGGGTAGGCCCCCAAACGGTGTTAGTCTAGGGCCCCAAGAGCCTCTGTCAATGGTGGAAGTTCTCTGAATCAAACAAAATAGAGTAGCATGGTATTTGGTGTTAAAAGACGATAACTAAATTGATATAGTGCTTTAATCGTAGCTAGCAATCCATGTGCATTGAAATATTTAGCACCCACAAGCCTAGATAATGAATGTATCAATTAATAACAATTATTCAAAATAAATTTCATTTGTAAAACCGTATGGGAAAATTAGAAAAGAAACAATGCAGCTAGCATACAGAGCAAACTATTTTGAGAAAACTAGTCACCCCCTTAGTATCCTTCGCAAAGCAGGCACGTAGAGTAATGCCGAACAACTACGGCGGAGCGACGGTCGGATATGGCCGCTTATACTTCAACCAAACTCCGTCCTCCGTCTAGTCGGAGTGTCGGATCAGACCGACCAGCGTCGTCCGTGTTGACCATGCTGTAGGCGGGCTACGCATAGTTAAGCTGGGTGCTGGTTGTAAACTATTGTTAAAAATTTAAGCAGCTTTGAACCCACCCATTAGTCTACGGCCCACACTACCCTTCCGCCGTAACTGTTCGGCATTACTCTAACTAGCCGAAAACTTTTGGGTGGGGCACCTTTGGGCACACACTTTTCTAGGTAGGAAGGTAGGCCATTATAAAATAAAAAAGATACTCATTTTTTTAAGTAAATGATAATAACAATAATATTAATGCTCCTAACAATATCAGTGAAATAAATGGCTCACAGAAAGGCAACAACAATAATAGTCCGTTAATAATGTGAAATGCATAGTCAATAAGAAACCGTTAATAATGAGGTTAAGAAATACAAATAATTCATTTTCGGAAATTTCGGATACCATTTCCTCAGAAAAATCATGCAATTCGAGCAATTCTTGTGAAATGCCACTAATGGCGGTCGATTGAGTCTTGCCTTTTTCATTATCACCGTTATCAGATTTTGAGATTGAAGGAGCACATGTATCATTTTCACTACTTTTAATTTTTTTGCAAAAAAAGTCTTTAATTGTCGCACCTCTCTTTTGGCTCATTTTTTAAAATTGAAAGTCCCGTTGCACGTTTCTATTTCGATTGACGGAATAATACTGAAATGGTAAACAGAGGAAGGGTGCTCCAGGATTCTATTATAAAATAATTGTTTTAAAATTCAAGTGTCAATTCTTTGAAACAGCCAGTCTACAGGGTATCTCAGACATGACTCCCCAGGCCTATAACTTTGTTATTTTTAAAAATAACTACTGGGTGGGCCATAAGTCACGTTACCATTGAAAAATTGAATAACTTATTTATTTTTAAGAATAAATACATTAAAGAAAATCTAAATAAAAACACAAGATTGGAGAAATTTTTAATCTATTTATGCAAGACAATGCCACGCAAATGATGACCATTTTCGGCCTCGCAAAGACGGGCTCTTTTCAGAGTATTTTCAATTACAGATTATAGATTTCAATATTTCTGGCTGTAGAGCTCGAATTTCTGCGCGGATATTGTTCTTGAGCTGCTGGATTGTCTGGGTCTATTATTGTTCACATGTACACCCGCTCTTTCAGATAATACCAAAGAAAATAGTCGGGTGCCGTCAAGTCGGGTGAACGTATGACGGTATGCTCTTTGGGTCAGAATAATTGATTCCTGATTTTTAAAATAAAATTCTATGATTTTAGTTCGTTGTTCCGTTGTGAATTTTTCCATTATAAATTTCCCAACTGTCACTTACTTATTTCTGACAATCACAAAACAAAACAATAAAAAATAAATAAGTTATTCAATTTTTCAATGGTAACGTGACTTATGGCCCACCCAGTATAATAAACTATATATATTCGTAAATGGGAGCAAATTCTCTATAAGATGGGGAAAGAAAATGTTAGAAAATCTGTACTCATATTATGGCATGCTTTTTTTCGGTCATTCTGATAGTACTTTTTATTCTCTTTATAACCGTGTAAACCAATATTGGTCTTACATAAGTAAATTCTCGAAAAAAATACGATTGAAAGTTGAAGTCTATGTTTGCCATGGAAACAACTGATTCTTGTAATTTGTACTCGTCGGCGAGTACTATCAGAATGACCGAAAAAAAGCATAGTGTGCAATTTGAAAAAAAAAGTTGAATATCGCTGCCATAATATGAGTACAGATTTTCTAACATTTTCTTTCTCCATCTTATAGAGAATTTGCTCTCAGTTACGAATATATATAGTTTATTATAGTTATTTTTAAAAATAACAAAGTTATAGGCAGTGGCGCATTATCCATTAGGCGCTACAGGCGCCCGCCTGGGGCCCCGAGATTTAGGGGCCCCAAAATTTTTATACATTTAAATTTACCAGACTAATTAGTAATTACGGAACTGATATAGATGAAATTATTTTCAAAGATGAACTGAAGCATTTTTTATTATTTGCAAAAGAAGAAAATATTACAAACCCTGAAGACATGTATGCCAGTATAAGAAACTTTTCCAAATGTTGAAACTTTATTAAAAAATTTTCTCACAATTCCAATATCGAATGCAAGTGGTGAAAGGTCTTTCTCTGTATTGTCTAGAGTAAAAAATTATTTAAGAAATACGTTAGCTCAAGAAAAAATGAACAATTTAGCGATTTTATTTATAGAATCTAAATTTACTGAGCAATTAGATTACAACATATTAATTGACAAATTTGCAAATTTAAAATGCAGAAAAATTGCTTTATAGAGGAGCTGTTTCTATGTTTAATTCTATGTAAATTATTATATTATTATTTAATATTTTTGCTTTTGCGTTTGTTCATTATATTATACGTGCATATTTTATAAGTGAATAAAATAAGTGCCTACTAAAAATATCTTTGTTTTACTGATTTTTTATCCCCACTTTTAAAAGGGCCTCAAATTAAAGTAGCGCCTGGGGCCTCTGAATGCCATAATGCGCCACTGGTTATAGGCCTGGGGAGTCATGTCTGAGACACCCTGTATATCGCTAGAGAACTAATAAACTTCTTTTGTTTTGAGTAACCGATACATGGCCTGACGCCGCGTTGGCCGTGTGATTTTTAGGAAGTAATTAAATAACTCTTTATGTTAGTGCTTTACTCCAGAATGTTTTTCAAGAATGTAAATGAATATTATAAAGTTAACTTGTTTTCATTTTTATTAGTAAAATTATTCTTCTAATCTTGCACTGTCGCACTGGCAACGGGTGGGCACAAGGGTGCGAGAAGCGTGGGTCTGCCGAATTTGGGCGGGCCTAGGCCCACCCCTGGTTAGGTGCCTGTCGCAAAGTCATTTAAAAATGTGGCTTTGGTCCCCCTTTCCCGACTTTAGAAGATATGGCATATACGAAGAAGAAATAATAATCCTTCGCCATTTACTGTGTAAGTGTGTAGTCGTTCTGTGGTTGTTCGGGTTGCCTATGCTAGCAATGAGATTTATTTAAATTTAAAAGAAATGCAGGGAAATATAGTACCGTTACATGGGTTACATCTTTTATTTTTTATTTGGGATTCAAACATTAAACCTGTTTCGTAAATTATTCGTTTTGCTGCTATACTCAAAGACTAAACACATTTTAAAGGTTTGTTAGTGAAGTCAAAATAAATTAAATATTTGATTTACTTATTTAAATATAATATTTTTCTATAACAAATTAGGTAATTATTTATTACTAACAAATCTCAATTTCGATATTTGAAACGATTTCTTTCGTTTGGCATAACTTGAAGATCCAAACTATATTTTAAATAATATTCTACATTTCTACCCAAGATTATACTTTCCCACTGAATTCCTCTCGTGCTATTTTTCTGATTTTCCATATGTAGTTACGCCACTGTAAAACGAAGTTATGCATAAAAGATGTTTTGTCAGGCGGTTATTCTGAAATACCTTTGGGGTACAGCGACCTTATCAGTATGTCATTGTCTTGCCCATCCCAAGGGTGAATGCCATTATTTTATAGGTGGGCTGCATTTACAAAACGTACCAACTAAATAGGACTTTATATAGTCCTTAAAGATTATTCTGCATATATTTAACATAAATTTATTTAAGCATCAGTTACAGATTGTGGGATAAGAATTAACTGCCACGTCGTTTTTAAGTTCTAAGTAATAAACCCGTTTTTAATTAGTAGTTATTCCGATATATTCCGGCCAGTTATTGAGTCTGGTTGATTATTATTTTTACTTCGTGATCTTAATTTAAAACGCAGAAAAAATAATTGTTAGCCGCCGAAAGTTACCTACTTAAATATCTGTTGCGGGTTTGGAGAAAACAAAATCTGAAATCAAATTTTTGATTTTTTTTTTGTTTTAATCTTTCGATTTCAATCTGAAAATCTAGACGCATGGAACTAAGAGGAAATAAAACCCTTTTAATTTGTTTTGTGATTTCTTCCATTTCTGCATTTAAAAGCGCTGAAACCATGTAAAATTATATTTTGGCATTTCATGCTGGCAAACATTTTTATTAGTTTACTTGTTTTACTTGTACCTATGTACAGGATGGACCATTTTTGAATTCGATTCGATCTCCTTAACAATTACACGTACGCAAAAAGTAATAAAGGTGTCTCGGGCCAAATCTTTGGGACAAATTTAATGGTACAAGCCGAAATTTAATATCACATTTTGTTTTCAAACGTACAAGCGAAAATTGAATTTTTCCTGCCTGGAATCTCTTCTAAAATGATCAACCCTGTACATGTTACTTAAAAACCAATTAAACGGTCAAACGTAGTACGCCACTGATCGTTTTTTATAAGTTATTATTAGATAATTTCGGTTGTGTACCTCTTAATAACTGTTTTAGTTTTTTGTCCGCAACAATGATCAGTTAATAGCTTAACAAGACGCTTTATTTTGTGCCGTCAGATGATTCATCCGATAACTATTGTTTAGGTTTAATATTACCTGCACAAAAATACCATAGCAAACCAGTCGCGATAATACAATGCAGGCTATTTAATCTCGTATCTTTAATAACTTCAACCTTCAACCATTCTTATCCAATGCTTCAACAAAAGGAACATTTTCAATAATTTTCTACAGTATTGATAACAGGGCGAATAATTTCACCTTGACCCTGTAATGGATTTACATAAAGCAGTGACCGAAAAAATCGGTTCATTGTAAATAACAGAGGTATCTGATTCATTAAAAAAAACTGGTTTTATTTATTTGCATGCCGTATTAAAACAGCTCGGTGCATGCACATCTGTGTTTTGGATTCAACCAAAATGTATAAACCCGGAAACCGAATTACTGCTCGCAAAATATCAGGTTTAACGGTATTTAGTTTTATGTTTCAACGGGTTATTTCTTATATTTTCCATTGCACAACACTCCTGACTTCTCAATTAAAAGTAATAAAACATAAACCTCTCACAGTACTTTTAAAATTTACTGTTAAATGATGTTTTCGAACCTTTTTTTATCCAAATAATTTGATAAAATTCACAATTTTAATAAAACATTAATTAATATGGTAAAATAAAATAAAAACTGGAGCTTTTAATCGTTACGTCAGTGCGTCAAATTTATTTATTGAATCACTTTGATCTTGACTTTTAAAATATATTTACACACTGTAACAGAAAATCATGGAATACGTTATGTACAGTGTGTCCTAAATTCGAGGGGATGTGTGGGTGGGTAACTTTGTTATTTGTACAGCTACGACAAAACCGATTCTACGTTGTTATACTAAATTTTTGAGACTAATTCAATGATGGAAACAGAAATAGGCGAACTTCTTTTGTTTTCAAATTATGGGGGGAAATTATACTCCAATTCTACTAATAATACTTTTATTTATAAAATATCTGAAAATTGCGTGGAGGTTATTTATAGATATTTTTACGTGGATTTCAGTGGAGTGCACAGACTTTTTTAAATTTGCGATAGTTTTTCAGTTACAGCATTAACTTTTGTTGCTTTTTTTCAAATATGTATGTATGTATAGTTTATTAGAGCTAATGTATAGTTAAACATCTTTCTTCTTTCTCAGCCTCTTAAAGTCCACTCCTGGACATAGGCCTCTATCAAACTCTATCAAATCTGACGGTCCAGGGCCTTCGGATGCCAGTCGCGACCTACCACTTCCTTAACGTCATAGAGTCAACGCATCTAAGGCCTTCCTTTGCTTCTTTTAAATTCTTGGTGTCCGGAATATTAGTCTCTGTGACCATCGCTCATTACTTTACCTGGAAATATGGCCAACTCAGCTCCATTTGGACTTTGCTATGTATTCTATTATGTCTGCGATGCCTGTCCTTTTTATAATTTCCCCAGTTCGCACGTGATCTCTGAGGGTTATTCCAAACATCGCCCTTTCCATGGACCTCTGCATTACTTTTAATCTTTGGGCGCTTCTGGGAGTGAGTGTCATAGTTTCCAGGCCATAGGCCATAGGTGATTACAGGCAGAATGCAGGAATTGCAGGTTTTTCTCTTTAAGTTAATAGGAACGTCCGAATGTCTTATTCTTGAATATACAGGATGTCCCATGGCATGATTGTCATAGCTGGATATGTTGCCCAAGCAATTTCAAGTCAAAAATGTCTAATGAACATATGCCCAAAACTCTATCGTAACTGAGCTACAAGCATTTGAAGTTTTAGAAAACCCTACTAGTGCAGGTACAGGTACCGCTGTTGATTTAGCTGTTATTAAAAAGTCGGGATGGCTGTAATTCATCATTTGTTATTCATTGTGACAGGAAACGTCACTTAATTTAATTCAGCGTATTTCTTTTTTGTGTTACATTCAAATTAGCTTAAAAGTATGTTCATTTTTCAAATGAAGAATACGCCGACATGCACTATGTTTACGGATTCTGTAATGGAAACGGACGAGCGGCAGTTGAAGAATATCGTCAACGATTTCCCACTCGTAAGTGCCTTGTAGACAAGTTTTTAGCAATGTCCATCGTTGTTTAAGATAAACAAGCAAGTTTCCTGCAACTACTTCTGCACGTCCCGTGCAACAAGAACTTGCACAAGAAGAAGCAATAGGTACTTAATATGATTAACGCTCAACCTTATACTAGTGTCCGAAGAATATCCAACAGACTTAACGTAAGCCGCACACAATTTCGGTTTGTACCCGTACCATATCTTACCTGTATACATATATATAATCTATCCCTGTTTACCCGAAGGTGTAGGGTAAATATTAATAATTTTATGTTTCACTTATTGTCCTTTAAAACTGTGAGTAAATTTTTTCCACTCCTTTCTATTACTCGCCATCTTCCTTGCCTGTGTCCAATTAATCCCTCTGTCTCCCAGTATCTCTTTCACACTGTCATCCCATGTTTTACGAGGTCTTCCTTTAGGTCTTCGCTCATGTCTTCTTGCCTCCCAAGTTTGTTTTACAGGTCTTTCATTTCCTAGCCTGCTAAGGTGGCCAAACCATTGGAGTTTTCGGTCTTCTATTATTTTTAGTATGGGTTCCACTTTTAGTCGTTTTCTTATTTCCGTGTTCCTTATTTTGTCCCTTCTAGTGACTCCAGCTACTTTACGAAGATACTTCATCTCCATAGCCTGTATTCTGCTCTTCATGGTTTGCGTCAGGACCCACGTTTCACTTCCAAAAATGGGTGTTGGTACAAACACGGTTTTGTATACTGTTATTTTGGTCTTTTGAGATATCTCCCGTTTCGCTATGAATGCATTTCTGAGGCTGTGGAATACCCTAGATGTATTATCCAATCTCGCATTAATTTCTGCATCGTGGTACCCTTTGTTATTCATATTTACCCCTAGATATTTGAACGTCTCAACTTGCTCTAGTGTCTTTCCATTTAACTTTATATCTGCTTGGGCGCTTCCTCTGCCTGTTACCATTATTTTTGTTTTCTCCTCGTTGATTTTCATGTTGTTTGATTCCAATGCTGCGTTCCATATCTCCAAGTTTTTTTGTAGGTCTTTTTCGTTTTTGCCGAATATTACTAGGTCATCTGCGAAAGCGCATTCGTTTATATACACTGGTTTCATGTGTCTATGTCCGATGTACATCTTTGTCGTTTTTCCTCTTATGTCTTTCATTGTGTCATCCAAAACCAAGTTGAAGAGTATAGGACTCAATACTCCTCCCTGTCGTAGGCCATTGTTTACAGGGAATTTTTGGGATTGCCTGTTGTCCGTCCTTACATAGTTCCTATTTTCTTCGTAAAGGCTCATTATAGCTGCTATCAGGTTGTTCTCCACCTTCCTTTTTTCCAGTATTTTCCGGACTTTGGATCGCTGGATTCGATCAAAGGCCTTTTCAAGGTCTATGAACGCCTGATACGTTTCGATATTTCTTTCTAGAGACTTTTCTGTGATTTGTTTGAGTGTAAATATGTGGTCATTTATACTACGCCCCTTTCTAAAGCCACTCTGTGACTGCTCTAGTGATTTATCGATTTGTCTTACTAGTTTCTTTTCCAGGATCCGTTCGTAGGCCTTCGATGGTATGCTCAGTAGGGTGATCCCTCTGTAGTTTTTACACTCCCGCTTATCCCCCTTCTTGAAAATTGGTACTATGATACCAATCTTCCAGTCTGATGGCACTCTCCCTTCCGCCCAAGCTTGGTTGTATATTGAAGTCAACAGTTCTATTCCCTTTGGGCCCACATTCTTTAGCATTTCGCCTGTTATTTGGTCGTATCCCGCTGCTTTCCCTTTTTTGAGCGCTCTTATGGCTTCTATCACTTCATCTGTTTGTATCTCTTCCGCCATTTGATCTCCTGCTTGGGCTTTGTCTATATTTTCATTTTCTACTTCCTCGTCCTCTCCCGAAAATAGGAGTTCTTCGAAGTACTGCCTCCATCTGTCCATTATTTGCTTCCCTTCTGTGAGTACAATCCCATTTTTGTCTTTGACTTGTTTAGTCTCTGCTTGTTTATCTCCCACTCTTGCGTTCTTTAAGATTTTGTAGAAGAGCTTTTGGTTTATATGGAAGTCTTCCCAGGACTTTTCCTTTGCTAACCTTATGGCATTTTTGACCTTCTTTCTTTGTTCCTTGTATTCTTCGTATCTATTCTGCGATCTTTCGTTTAAGTATTGCTTCCATTTGTTCTTTTTGAGTTTTACCTCGTTTCTAATTTCTTCGGTCCACCACGGTGTCCTCTTTGTATGCTTGTTTCTGTTTATTCGTGTTATACCACATACCTCCTTGGCTGTATCTACTAATACCCTTTTGTACCATCCCCACATTTGCTCGACATCTTCTTTTTGTGCACTACTCTGTGTTGTTGCCAGCATTCTTTCTACTTTGTCTCTATATCGTTGTGCTAGTTCTCTATCGGCTAGCTTATACAGTTTTATTGCGTCTTGTGTGTTGTTTTGTGTATCTACACTGCTTCCTCTATTATTCTCTTGTGTTGGTGTCATCATACTTATTTTACTTTCTACTAAGTAGTGGTCACTGCCGATCTCTGCACCTCTTCTAACTCTCACGTCCTTTACTTTGCTCCTGTCGTTTCTCTGGCTTAGTATATAATCTATGATTGATCTTTCGCTCCTACTTTTTACTTCTCTTGTGTATTTGTGTACATCCTTATGTTGAAAAAATCCATTCATTACTAGGAAATTATTTTGGATGCAGAAGTCAATTATCCTCTTTCCGTTATTATTTCGTGTCTCCTCTCCATGCTTTCCAATGACATCTCTTGAACTGCCGTCCTGTCTACCCACTCTGCCATTTATGTCTCCAAGTATAATTATTTTTCCTTCTATGTCTTCTACTATCTTACCTGTACAAGCTTTAAAACCTGCCGACCACGCAGCCAGACCTGAATTTAGTAGCTGGTTATTGAGAAATCGAAGGCTTTGTCGGAACATATTGTTTAGTGATGAAGCTACATTCACCCAAAACGGCATCAATAACACCAGGACACATTATTGGGCACTTGAAAATTCACAGGAAACTAATTTTCAAAATAGATTTTCGGTGAATGTTTGGTGTGGTATTATTGATGACCATCTCATTGGTCCGTTTATAATAGAAGAACGTTTCACGGCCGTTAATTATTTACATTTCTTGGAAAATGACCTTTCAACATTACTGGATGAAGTTCCTCTCACTGTAAGACGACGAATGTGGATACAACACGATGGCGCACCTCCTCACTTTGGTAGACAAGTAACAGATTTTCTTAATCAAAATTATACGAACCGCTAGATTGAAAGAGGTGCAGCAATCATGAGACTGTTAGCAGAGCTACCTCTTCAGTTCTGAGAAGAGCTCGAATGTGTATACAGCAATTGGGTGGACATTTTGAACAATTAATGCAATAAAGCAACTTCTTTTTAACTGATTTTCAATGAGATTTTATTAGTGTCCGACCGAAGCTTTGGCTTCGGCCACCTTCAGCCACAAAAAGCACATTCGGCTTCGGCTAAAAAAGGGCCGAAGGTATGGCCGAAGCCGAAGGTTACATCCAGCCGAGCGATTCACGCAAACGAACGAAATATTACTACGTTACAATATAGAATATTATTCATTTTATTATGTTTATGTATTTCAATAAATAAAGAAAAATAAAATTAAGTTTAAATTAAAATAATCTACAGCTACTAAAACTTAATCAGAGCCAAAGACTGTCGCAATCTTACCCAAACAATAACTAACAGGTGAAACATAACGGGTTCAGACATTTAACCTAACTGGTATAGGTTCCTTATAAAAAACTAAGAAACCAATATTAAAAATGCCTGATCCCGTTACGAGATAAATGGTCCAAACATCTGGAACCTTCAAACGAGCAAAAGCTCAATGGAAAAATTTTAATAAAGATATCATAATCCAAGCTGAAAGCAAAAAAGCGAGTTCAAACTAATACAGTAAAAACTAAGAAACCAACAAAGTTGGACTTAAAATAATACTTACTAGGAAAGAAAAGGGTTAACACATTATACTAATAAAGAAATGAAGTAATTAAGTGAATATATACACTACATAATAGATAATTAAATTTTAAGCAACATGTGATACACGCTGACATCAAAGGAATGGCATGATGGCGACACAAAGTGCCAACAAAATGGAGTAGTGACAAGATAAAACTAAAAGTTACAACTAAAAGTTACCAAAGCGCCAAATTCAAAAAATTCAAAAGGTTTCAAAAATTTAAAGAAGCAAAAGAAATCAGAAGCTAATGTAATATGATATCCGGTACACTAAAATTACTTCTGTCATAATTCAACTCATTCAAGCAATTGTCATAACTATTCTTGGAATACTTCCGAATTTCCAAGATTTCAAGGATATTAAGCTTAATACCTTTATTCTCAAAACGTAAAATTCTTGTATGTAAGAAAGGATTAAAATCGTGTAAAGAGGAAATTAGGTGTAAAGAAAAAGGGGATCTAAGTAACCTAGAATTAGGAACCTCTAAAAAATCTGGATTAAGTAACGTAAGGTGTTCGTTAATACGAGAATAGAAATTCCTACCAGTCTGACCCATATAGAATTTAGAGCAACTGCCACAGTTAAGGAGATAAACCCCAGATCTGTCGAAAATGTCAATTTTATCTTTGTTGTGAACAAAGAGGCTCTTCAGATTAGAGTTGACTTTGAAAGAGACTCGCATGTTAATAGATTTAAAGAGATTACTAAACTTATAGCAACAAGATCCAATAAACGGTAAAGCAACATAATTACACTGTTGAGTAGGGGATGGTAAAGATAAACCTTTATGATTATCCTGTATATGTTGAGAACACTGATATTTAACCTTAATTTTGTTGAACAAGGTCACAATTAAATCATAGGGATAGTCATTAACACGAGCAATGTGGTGAATAATATTCAGTTCCTTGTTGAAATTAGATTCGTTGAGAGGGTATGAGAAAAGCCGGTCGAAAAAATATCTAAAAGCCGCGAGTTTGTGTGATAGAGGGTGAAAGGAAAAATAAGGGATAACCTGATCCGTAGTGGTAGGTTTCTTATAAATATCCACTTCTAAACTATTATTATGCCTATAGATCAACAGATCAAGACAAGCTAAAGAATGATTCGTTTCGTGTTCTACGGTAAATTTAATGTTGGGGTGGATGCCATTCATGAAATTCAAAAGTTCAGAAACTAAGGTGGTGGAACCCTTGAAAACACATACAATGTCATCGACATAATGACGCCAAAGGATGATATTATTAGCCAAATGATGTTTGAAAATGGAGGATTCTAATTTAGACATGAAAATCTCGGCAAGTAAAGGCGATAAATTGGATCCCATAGCGAGACCAGTTTTCTGTTTGAAAAATCTATTATTAAATTGAAAAAAGTTTTGAGTGAGAGAAAGATTAAGTAATTTCGAAATACAATCCACTGTATCAGATCCATTTAGAGGAAGTAAGTAACTCATTAAAACAATGAAAAGCCACGGAAGAGGGCACACTAGGAAATAAATTAGTAATTTTCAATATATCAAGTGGGAAAGACATTTTGTTTTACTCAACATACTCATTATTCAACCCACTATAAGTATCCGCATAATGGATGGTCTCAATACATTGGTTTACAACTTTGGGGACCTTGGATCTCCTTGATCCTTCTAAATTACCACTATGTCAGTTAACGTGTCCTCGTCGATGTGGATTTGCATAGTCGCTCTATTATATTGAGTATCTTGAATCAATTCTAGCATCTAAAGCTTTTAAAACTGCCCATTTTTCGATAGTATCGAAGGCGTTATTGTAGTCAACAAATACCAGATTCAAAGAAATATTATATTATGTTGCCAAAATACGCAGGGTCTGTAGGTGATCTGCTGTTCCAAAACCTTTTCTAAATCTTCTAATACTTCAGAAGTGATTCTGTCCTCCCCTGGAGACGCTTTATTTTTCATTTGCGGTAAAACTGAACTTATTTTTTCATCTCTTGTTATTTCAGGTATTTCCTCTGAATCTGCGTTTGCGATCACCAGTGGTGTAGCTACATAGTGTTCAAAGTATTTGAAAAATACGGGCTCAAAGTGTAAAAGGGCGCATGACGATTATTGAGGTATAAAAAATCAATAAGCATTTATCAGTTACTATAGTGTAGGTATTGTGTAATATAATAAATTTATACCTCGGTAATAAAGATATGTATCGAGTTTCGGTTTCGGGTAACTGATAAAAAATCACGTTAAGGGTAACAATACATGTCTGGGAAATTCTTGGTGGGTAGTAGCGGCTCGTTAAATTTTAAGATAAAAAACTGTCCAACAAGCGGAAATGCAGAATATCCCTAAGGTTCATTTGCTCTTTGTATACCTGGGTGTTAAAATGTGTTTGTAATTGTTTATCAGTTTCAGTGATCAGTGCTGTACATTCTCTGAACGTTTTTGATTTTTGACCTTTTTGATTTTATCCCAAGTGTCTAACCATCATAGTCGAGCTGCTAAACGAAAAAAAAATTAGTTATTAAAGGAAAGGGAAGCTTTACCAAAGCTGGACACGTATCTGTCTCCCCGCCCTCAACCAAATATTCAAATTCAGGGAGAAAAGAAATCGCATCGCAGTCAAAATCATCCATAGGCATCTGTTGTCAATTATATTGAGGTTGAAGAAGAAGAAAAAGATTTAAGGTCGGACGTTAATACTGTCTGTCCTGAATTAAAAACTTGTGAAAAAAAGTTGCATGAAAATCATCAAGTAAGCGTCTAAAAACTAAATATTTTGAAGATGCATCGGCAAGTTGTTCAGAAAATAGACCAATTCTTTTATCAACTATAGACAAAGCAAATTTTAACAGAGAATTAGCAAAAGAAGACACATATTTTATCATATCAAATAGTCCTTGGCAGCCAGATGGCCTATATCAAAAAAATAAAAATAACAAAAGTTTTTCAAATACTTTTTATAAGATAAAATAAAAATCTGGAATGGAATTCGTACTTTCAAGGTTGTGATACTCAAAACAACTGGATGCTGCTTATTACGAACCACGCTGGCTTTTTGGGGATCAATCCAAACTCGACGTCGGACTAGTGGATTTTGTGATTGGAATCATCTTTCCCAAGCTATAACAAGGCACAAAAATTCAGACTATAGATGAAGACATGGAAAAACAAATACGTCAGAAAGCTTCTTTTTGGCGAAAAGTCTTAGAAAGAGTTATTAATGTTACTCAACTTTAGATATATCAAATTTGTCATTTAGAGGACCAAGAGAATCTATTAAAAACATAGAAGAAGGTAAATCTGGGAAGTTTTTCTTGAGAAAGGTTTCGACTCTGGCTTGGTTGGCAAGTTGAGTTACCGTTTCCTTCTTTCTCTTGCTAAAAGAGTTTCGCCTCTGGCGTGGTTAACACGTTGAGTTATTACCGTGGTCTTTTAGTGCTCCACTTTTCCTCCTGAAGAAGCCCCTTAAAAAAGTGGGCGAAACGTTGAGTTCTTCTGTCTCAACAATGACACGGTTTCAACCCGGAATACGTTCTGTTAACACTGACATTGAGCGTGGAAGTCTTAGAATTCTTTGTATTAATAATTAATTTGGAATCAGCAATTTTTAATGAATTTAATGCAGTTTCAGAAATTTTTCAAAATGTGAATACTGATATTTCAAAAGCGAATGAATTAATTGTTGCTTATGAAAACATAAAAAAGCTTAGAAATAATTACGAACAACTTAAAACAGAAGCTGGTTGAATTTGAAAATAAATGGCTAAGAAAAATTAAAAAACACCACGATGAATTAGCTCAAGATGAAGGATTAGAAATAGCTGAAATAAAATTTAAAATCACAGTCTACTATGCCACTTTGGATGTTATTTTAGTTCAACTGAAGCATAGATTTAAAGGTGTGAATAATATATTGTAATGTTACATATTTCATAAATTATTTTAATTAGGATGGAATTTTAAAATGTTATGAGTTATAAAATAATTAAGTTGTATACAGATTTAAAATTCAACTAAAAAGAAATGTAAATAAATAATAAGTTAGATAGCTAGGAATATTAAAATTGAATTATGTACATTAATTATAACATGTTAAAAAAAATATATAATATTAAGTTCGCTAGAAGGATCTGGTTTAATAATAACTGTATTTGAAAATATTTAAACAAACTTCATGTTGAAAATCAAGTAAACGAAGATGGATAAATTAACCAGGACAACGACAATTTAAAAAAATAATAACAGATGAAAATTCTGAAAAATAGATTATTCAAATTTTGTGAAAGAAAAGCTTTGAATATAAATTAATTAAAAGCAAGATTAGTAAATGAAATTAATTATCTATATGAAGATCATATAGAAGATATAAAAGCCTGTTAATGGTTTAAATATAAAATAATTATCATAATAAAAAAATTAAGTGATTAAAATATTTGGACAGTGGAATGTATAAAGGAAGCTTTATTGAAGAATTTGGAGTGTGACGTAAATTTCATTGAACTGGAAGAAGTCTGAAAGCCATATTCTGGGGTACAAAGTGGGAACATTAAATAAGAAGTCAACAAACGTGAGCGATTTTTTTAGTAATCATTAAGTTAGATCCTATTTAGCTAGGGCATAGTAGGGAATTTATGTGCGTTTAATTCATAACTTACAATTTGTTAATAAATCTGTATAACACTTTTTGACTTGACATTATTGATACAAAATAACTGAATGAATTAAGAATTTAAATAGACACCAAATTAAGAACCTCATCAACGCCTAATAAGAGATATTGAGGTAGCCGGAGCTTAAATAAAATTAAAAGTAATAAAGATTCTGTCAGGGTAAGTAAATTTTAAAATTGAAATTAAATTATAAAAGCTAAAAAAAGATAACCGTTATAGCAATACATATATTGTTGTGTAATCAAGGTGACCACAGAACAATTTTATTGAACTTATTATGTGTTGTGTGCAGATGTGTGTGTGAATACATAAAACCAAATACCAAATAAATATTCCGTATCTAAACCACCTGCAAAAAAAACAAACACCAACAACAAATTCATCACATTCCAAAATACATGAACGAAAATTCATAACAAGCTCAATTTAAGTTTTTTACATGGGTTCTAGCTGTAGTTAGGATTCAAAAGATTGCAATAATTTAATGTTGACAAATAAACTTTTGATAACTGAATAGTGAATAAATTTAAAATCATACGTTCACAATAAAAATTCATCAAGTTTCGAATTAACAATTACTTCATAAAATTTTCAATATTTAATCTGACTTTATAAAAATTACCTTATTAACAATTACAACAATCAAAATTCAAATTAATTTTATAAAAACACAAAAAAAAAATTATTTAATTGACTTATCTGGTGACTTCTTAAAATCCGGGTAAATCTTGGTGAAGGTCGAAGTTTGGCACAGCTGCATTGATAATCAGCTGTTCTGCGTTGATGCCCATGAATTCCAACCCCAACACTCTCAATGGTAAGTCTTTGTATTTTTACTTGTCTTTATAATTTTTATCACTGTTTAAATTTCACTAATTAATCACTGTTTAAATTTCCAGGTTCCTTGTTTTAGATTAAGGATTTCCCTTCAAATACGTAGGTAAATAAAACGATGTTTTATTCAAATAACAATTTAACTAATTTTATTTTCAACGAAGAAAATTCACATTACATTTATTTAATAACCCACTTGGTTTAATTATCAACGTTTACATAAATGTAAATATTATTGTTATTATTACACTCAAATTTTCTTTACGACTATTTATTATTAGTAAATTTTACTAGTACTTTCTTATTATTTATTTTAATTGGTTTTGTTTATTTTAATTCACTTCATTTTACACTTTTAATTTAAAATCATTCTTAGATCACGTGATATCTGTTTCACCACATTTCAGTTGCTACCCGATATTCATCTGTCTTATTGTTCTAGAATAAAAACAAAAGAACACAACTACGTCATAATAACAAACTTTGGGAGCGTTTTAGATACGTGCATCCCCAATGGATTTTTACGAGCAACTCACGTATTTTCTTTTGTTAAAACCAAGTAAAATAAATAAATCTAGCCAATTTTCAAACCATCTTTAACTTTACTTACTTATTTACGCTTAATTATCAATCAAAATTTATTATTAACTAAATGAAAATTATTTATACTAACTAAACTTAACTTTTAATTTACATTTTTATTTAAACTAAACCTATTTAAACTTAACTTTAAAGAAAAAGTTTCTTTACTTCGTTCTTGGTTTAAAACTCTACTTGATTTACCTATTTTTCAAAATTATTAATAACTAAACTAAAAACTATGTAATTATATTAATTATGACAAAATAATGAGATTTTGTCTCTTATCAATTTTCTCTAAAATTATCAGTTTGGCTGATAATTGCATTTGAAATCTGACGTTTACTCAATTTTACATTTTTACTGATAATTTCAATAATTCTTGCTTTTAGTATTTAAATTCTTGACAAAATTAAATCTTATATGCTCTAAAACATTTTAGTTATGTTTTATACCTTATCTCAACCTTTTAAAATAAGAAATTTATAATTTTCTATTTTTCACATACATTTGTCCTTGAAATTTATCTTTTTACATAAATACGTAATGATTTTAGTTTTACTTAATATTTCTAGCACAATAAACTGATCTACATGTTCCAAAAGACTACTTTATTAAGAAAAATCAGCCTTGTACTGTAAATTGAAATAAATATCTGGATATTTGAATTTCTATCCTTCATTGTCAACTTTAAATATCGTTTTTATAACTTAATTGTTGTTAATATTTGCTTTATTGTAATTAATTTGTATTAATAAATCGTAAACAATCAATAAAATGATTTTACATCAAAAATCAATTTGGTATTCAATTTTATATACTTGATGTATGTAAAATTGTGTTAATAAAATGTTCATAAAGTGTATAAACTTGTTTGTGTTTATTGTATGGATGTATTAGTGTTATATAAAATGTTTTATGCTCAAAATACACAACATTAACCCCTCTTAGAATTTTCAAAAATATTAACTGGTAAGTAAATTTTTCAAAATTATTCTGAATAATTACAGACTTATATTTATTCTTCAACATAAGGTTGTAACATTTGAATGTTAAATCTACCTCTTATTCTATCTGAATCTACAAATTTTAATTCATAAGAACTACCAAATCTTTGATTTATAATAAATGTTCCATTTTTCAAATATTTGCTTATTAATAAAATATTTACAAATCTTAATTCCTATCAACTTTTCTAATTAAATCCTACCTTATTCATAAATAATATTTACACCCCCCTCTTAACTGACAATATCTTTTATTTACCTTTTGAATATTTATCTGCCTTTTCTTATCTCATTTATTTACCTATTTTCAAAATTTTAATATTTTGACTTTAATCAACTACTTTGCCTTTTCAAAATTTTTATTTAATAACAATATCTTTTCTTTTCTTTACTTAATCAACAGGATTTACCATAATTAATTGATGACTTTTCTACTTTCTCAAATTACTTTCTAACAAGCTTTAACCTTTTCTTATTCATTTCAATTTAATACATACATTGAATTGGATATTTTACTTCTAAAAGAACCTTCTTTACTACCTTTAACTCATAAATATAATCTTTTATAATCAATGATTTATTATTCAATACCTTTTTAATCTTTTTTTTTAATAATGATTTCTAATACCTTTCTTAAATATTTTTCCCCCCAATATCGAACTTCATACCTATCATATTCATTATACTTCATCTTTCATATTATTATATTCATATTTATTTCATCGCAGATTTATTTATATTTCATTATTATACCTTATATCATCGTAGATTTATTTATATTTCATTATTATTTTATATCATCGTAGATTTATTTATATTTCATTATTATTTTATATCATCGTAGATTTATTTATATTTCATTATTATTTTATATCATCGTAGATTTATTTATATTTCATTATTATTTTATATCATCGTAGATTTATTCATTTTACCCCCCTTTCTTATACCTTCACTTCCTATTTCAATCAATCAAAATCATTATTAAAATTATATTTCTCCTACTTTATATCAAAATTCATAATCAACCGTTCTTTTATCCGTATCAATTAATCTAAAATTTCCTATTATTCCAATTATTATATCACTTTACTGTCATCCCTGTCATTAAATTCAATTCTTTTTATTTAAAATATTACTGTTTAAAATCTTTAAAATTTTCAATCCTTTATTTTCATTATTTATTTTCAAAATTTTCATTCTTGGCAAACTAGGTAAATAAAGAGCTTAACTTTTCAAAACATCATAATAAGCTATCATTTAAACTATTCTTATTTATAACATTATTTTAATCTTTAAATAATTATTTTTACTTTACTTAACTACTTTTACTGTACAAAATATTAATTTTTAGAATATTCTTTGTCATTGCAGTCGTCAACATTAAATCTCCGTTAACTTTAAATTAATTTCTTTTTCTTTTTAGGGGTTGATTCCCTATCATAGGCGAATCCTACCAACAAACTTCTGTTTAACCTACATTGGTTATCATATTTATAATTAAAATTTCTGCGTTGAAACTTAAGATAATTATTCCTAAATTTACTATGAAACTTTCTTCTAAAATTACTATACCTATCATTATCTTTAGAATAATACTGATTATTAAATCTAAACTTATTTTTATTATCAAAATTACTCTTGCTCTTATTACTCTTACTTTTCGACTTATTTTTGGATTTATTTTTATCCTTCTTATTTCTCACATTATTCTTGTAATTTTTATTTCTGAAATTATTCTTATTCCTTATTTTGCATTTAACAAAATATTTATCTTTAAACTCATATTTGCGTTTATTTTTATTATTTTTACTCTCATTATAATTTTTACTTTTACACCTATGTTTGGTCCTTTTATTATTTTTACTTTTCTTTTCAAAATTACCTCCTAATTCTTTATTTATACCATTTATTTTCAAATTCAAATCATTATTATTAATTTCGTTATTTATTTTTATTTCAACAGCTTCTATTTGATTACTTTCATTAATTAACTTTGTATCTAAATTATCATAAATATTCTCCCCTCTTACATTATTCATATTTTCATCTTCAAAATTATTTTTAATTTCCCCTTTTAATTCTTTTCTACTATCCTTTAATTCTGTAATCATATTATCTAACTGTGTTTTAATAATATTCACTCCTACTCCCTGTTCCTTAATATTTATAAAATTATTATTAAATTCATTTTTAATTTCTCGTCTACATATTTCAAGTTTATCATTAAAATTTCTTTCTTGATTTTCAATTTTATTTACTAACTCAGTTTTAACATCCCATAATTCTACTTTAACTTCCCCTCTTGAATTATTGATGTCATCATTATTTTTGTCTAATTTTGAATTTACATTTATTTTAAAATCATGATTTTCTTTAACTAAATTGTCTAATTTTGTATTTAACTCGGTTTTAAAATTTTCTAATTTTAAATTTAAATTTGCATTTTGATTGTCAAATCTTGCATTTTGCTTATCTAATTTATAATTAATTTCATCCCTGTTTTCTTCTAATTTTAAATTAATTTCTGTTTTCAATTTATTAAAACTGGTATCTAACTCTTCTTTTTGACTATCTAATTTTAAATTCAACTCTGTATTAACATTATTCAATTCTGTTTCTAACTTCTCAAAATTATTTTTATTCTCATCCTTCATACTATCAAATTTTGTGTTAATATCTGTTTTAAAATCTTCTAATTTTTTATTATTTTGATCTAATTTTTTATTCTGAATATCAAATTTTACATTCAAATCTTCTTTTTGAGTATCAAATTTTGCATTAAAATTCTCATTTTGGCTATCAAAGTTTGCATTAAAATTCTCGTTTTGGCTATCAAATTTTGAATTCAATTTTGTTGTAAAATTATTAAAATTTCTATACATATCTTCATTTTGACTATCTAACCTCATACTTAAATCTATCTTAAAATCTTCATTTTCCTCAACTAAATGATCTAATTTAGCATTTAAATTTTCATTCTGATTATCAAATTTTGTACTTAAATTTTTATTTTGATTATCTAATTTAAAATTAAAATCTGTTTTTAAATTATTAAAATGATCCTTATTTTCTGCTTTTACACTATTTAGATCTTTACTATTTTTATCTAATTTAAAATTTACGTTTTTAATATCAGTTTTTAACTCTGTTCTTAAATACTCATTATCTTTTTCTAACTTATCAAATCTTGTATTCATACCCATTAACATCGCAATTACCTTTGATAAATCTGATTCTCCCATTTCACCTCTTTCTACCGAAAAACCTGCTTTATTTTTATCTGCCATTTCTATTAACCTACTGTCTAATTTTATATTAACATTCTTGTTTTCCCCACTTAATTCTGTCTTTACATTGTCTGATATAAAATTATATTCCTTAATTTCCCTATTTATTCTCTTATTCCTATCAATATTAAAATGTTTAATTTTATATTGTATCCACCTTTTTTTATTTTCTATTCTTGAATTCCTTAATTCAATACGATGGTTCACATATTCAATATTCTCCTCACTTAATCCATTCATTATATCATTTACTTCTGAAGCTAATTTTTTTTTCTCATCCATGAATCTGTTTATATCCATAAAATCTTTACTTAATTCTAACTTAAATGACTCTGGCAGAGTTTCATACTCTTCCATTACTTTTGACCACTCTAAATCGCTCATTTTATCTTTCTTATCTGCCATCTTTTCAAATTTAATATCAGATTTTTCCTACACTTTTGAATTTCTTATGCTTTAAAATTTTTATATCAGTATGAAGCAAAAATTTCTTCATATAACTTTACAATAGTAATTAAATCAAATTAAATATGAATATGCAACCCTCAGAATAACACAGCCACACGACTTTG
Source organism: Melanotus villosus (assembly GCA_963082815.1). NCBI lineage: Eukaryota > Metazoa > Arthropoda > Insecta > Coleoptera > Elateridae > Melanotus > Melanotus villosus. Next base: position 21,962,333 of record OY720427.1, read on the forward strand.
GGCGCCAAATTTATGTTGTGTAATCAAGGTGACCACAGAACAATTTTATTGAACTTATTATGTGTTGTGTGCAGATGTGTGTGTGAATACATAAAACCAAATACCAAATAAATATTCCGTATCTAAACCACCTGCAAAAAAAACAAACACCAACAACAAATTCATCACATTCCAAAATACATGAACGAAAATTCATAACAAGCTCAATTTAAGTTTTTTACATGGGTTCTAGCTGTAGTTAGGATTCAAAAGATTGCAATAATTTAATGTTGACAAATAAACTTTTGATAACTGAATAGTGAATAAATTTAAAATCATACGTTCACAATAAAAATTCATCAAGTTTCGAATTAACAATTACTTCATAAAATTTTCAATATTTAATCTGACTTTATAAAAATTACCTTATTAACAATTACAACAATCAAAATTCAAATTAATTTTATAAAAACACAAAAAAAAAATTATTTAATTGACTTATCTGGTGACTTCTTAAAATCCGGGTAAATCTTGGTGAAGGTCGAAGTTTGGCACAGCTGCATTGATAATCAGCTGTTCTGCGTTGATGCCCATGAATTCCAACCCCAACACTCTCAATGGTAAGTCTTTGTATTTTTACTTGTCTTTATAATTTTTATCACTGTTTAAATTTCACTAATTAATCACTGTTTAAATTTCCAGGTTCCTTGTTTTAGATTAAGGATTTCCCTTCAAATACGTAGGTAAATAAAACGATGTTTTATTCAAATAACAATTTAACTAATTTTATTTTCAACGAAGAAAATTCACATTACATTTATTTAATAACCCACTTGGTTTAATTATCAACGTTTACATAAATGTAAATATTATTGTTATTATTACACTCAAATTTTCTTTACGACTATTTATTATTAGTAAATTTTACTAGTACTTTCTTATTATTTATTTTAATTGGTTTTGTTTATTTTAATTCACTTCATTTTACACTTTTAATTTAAAATCATTCTTAGATCACGTGATATCTGTTTCACCACATTTCAGTTGCTACCCGATATTCATCTGTCTTATTGTTCTAGAATAAAAACAAAAGAACACAACTACGTCATAATAACAAACTTTGGGAGCGTTTTAGATACGTGCATCCCCAATGGATTTTTACGAGCAACTCACGTATTTTCTTTTGTTAAAACCAAGTAAAATAAATAAATCTAGCCAATTTTCAAACCATCTTTAACTTTACTTACTTATTTACGCTTAATTATCAATCAAAATTTATTATTAACTAAATGAAAATTATTTATACTAACTAAACTTAACTTTTAATTTACATTTTTATTTAAACTAAACCTATTTAAACTTAACTTTAAAGAAAAAGTTTCTTTACTTCGTTCTTGGTTTAAAACTCTACTTGATTTACCTATTTTTCAAAATTATTAATAACTAAACTAAAAACTATGTAATTATATTAATTATGACAAAATAATGAGATTTTGTCTCTTATCAATTTTCTCTAAAATTATCAGTTTGGCTGATAATTGCATTTGAAATCTGACGTTTACTCAATTTTACATTTTTACTGATAATTTCAATAATTCTTGCTTTTAGTATTTAAATTCTTGACAAAATTAAATCTTATATGCTCTAAAACATTTTAGTTATGTTTTATACCTTATCTCAACCTTTTAAAATAAGAAATTTATAATTTTCTATTTTTCACATACATTTGTCCTTGAAATTTATCTTTTTACATAAATACGTAATGATTTTAGTTTTACTTAATATTTCTAGCACAATAAACTGATCTACATGTTCCAAAAGACTACTTTATTAAGAAAAATCAGCCTTGTACTGTAAATTGAAATAAATATCTGGATATTTGAATTTCTATCCTTCATTGTCAACTTTAAATATCGTTTTTATAACTTAATTGTTGTTAATATTTGCTTTATTGTAATTAATTTGTATTAATAAATCGTAAACAATCAATAAAATGATTTTACATCAAAAATCAATTTGGTATTCAATTTTATATACTTGATGTATGTAAAATTGTGTTAATAAAATGTTCATAAAGTGTATAAACTTGTTTGTGTTTATTGTATGGATGTATTAGTGTTATATAAAATGTTTTATGCTCAAAATACACAACAATATATTAAATATATTTTCCCCCATATTACTGCAATCATTAAAAACTGAAATGCCAACTAATGAAATAATCGAATCTTCTGAAAAACTTGTAATGCAATATCCTGAAAATCTTACTAACAATTTTTGTCAATAACTTCTTTCTTTTAATCACATTTAGGGATAAAATTAATGAAGTTACAAACTTAACAGAACTTTTAACAAAAATTCTAAAGGAATATGAAATTTTAGTTCCTTCCTTTTCAGAAATATGTACAACAATTATTATATACTTAACAATTCCTGTTTCAGTTGCTTCTGCAGAGCGTTCATTTTTAAAATTAAAATTGATTAAAACATATTTACGCAGTGCTATGTCCCAATCTAGGTTAAATTCATTAACAATTCTTTCAATTGAAAACTGTTATGCTAGGGCTTTAAATATCGAACAAATTGTATTTGCCAACAAAAAAGCACGGTGAAATAAATTTTGATTTGTAATTTTATTTACCTACTTATAATTTTAATTTTAATATGTTTTCTATCTAAATGTAAGTATCTAATAGATTTGTTCATAATATACGGAAAAAATAAAATATATAAATGGGGCGTTTTGCATTTATTTAACACTGAGGAGCGCTACGCCGCTGGCGATCACTCTATTTGAAGACCTTGGATCCCTATAGAGATGACTATAAAATTCGTCAGTAGCTTTTGCAATTTCTTCCTTGGTGGAATTGTCTCTCATTGTAAACTTGAACCCTTAGTTATATTTCTTCTGTGTTGCATTAATCTCATAGTACTTGGACTTAATTTGTTATTTTTAGATGTTTATGTTTTGTTGCAATTTTTTTTTGTCGCTACTTGTATATTTGATGTTAGTTGTCAGAGAATCCACAGTCAACTCGTTCCATATTTCTGGTTTTTCTCATTAGTTCTTCTTGATATAATAGTCTTTCATTTACTTTCAAATCAAATGTTGGAATTTTCTGATTTTGAAACAGCTTTCTTCGTTCTGTTTTAGTGTTTATGCTTAATGTCTCTCGAACACTCAAAATCTCATACTGATGTATCATCAGATTCACGGATCCTGGGGAGGCAAAAGTTCGCTAAATTCAAAATGTGAACCCAAAAACAAACAAAAGAAATATACATAGGATCATATAATATACGGACTATAAAATCACCAGAAGCTTTGATAGAGTTCGAAAAAGATTCGAAATTGATCCATTGGCATACTATAAGCAACTCGCCTACTCGAAGAAAAACTGATAGCATGCCCTGTTCCAGAAAAATTCCGAAAATGATTAATGAATGACTAGCTCTTGTGATTCACACACACATAAAACATCAAGTGACTAACACATTACCATGTCGAATAGAGTTATCTATATTACACAGCGATATAATGTCAAAATAGGTCGCAAACAAAAGATAGAAACTGAAAATGTTGGAAAGTTTGGTTTAGGCGTTTAGGTAAACAAAATACTAAAGGAGAAATGTTGAGTAACTTCCTATAGGTATGAAGAAAAGTTATACTATATGAACACCTTTTTCAAAATACCTCGTCAGCGCAAGTGGACATGGAGAAGCCCCGACAATAAACCAAAAAATGGGATTGATTATACCCTATCAAATAACAAGGAAATATTTAAAGATGTGTCGATTTTGAATCGCTTGGATACTGGAAGTGATCATAAATTTGTTCGAATTTTTATTTACTAATGTGTTATACTCCAAATGAATTTGATTTTGTTCCAATGATTATTTTGACGAAGCTGTTAAATCATGTTTGTGCAACCCGACCCCAATCTTTATAGTGAACGAAGAAAGGTTACTAAAATAGCATCTCTTCCTAATAAATGTTACCTACTTATTTTTATTCAATTTACGCAGATGATTAATATAACGCTAAGTTCATACGACAAAATGATAAACGTAAAGTAGGCATTACAGGAATATGTCACACATCATGTAATACAATTTATTTCAGATTAGTCCAGTGTTCCTTACAAATATTGTTTAAAGTACCTTCGGTTTACCCTTAAACACCAGTGAAATGTTCACTTTTAGTGACCATGACCATGGTTGTTTGTTTAAATAGTAAAAACCGCTAGTAGTTACGTTATTATAGTTTCGAATATAAGTATAAATTGCTGATAATGCCCTTATTTCAAGCATTATAATAAACTATATATATTTGAAAACCTCTTAAAATAGTCTTTTAAATTAGGTCTACGTTGACTATGATTCCCATTTAAAAAATGCAAGCGAACTGAAAAACAATTGCAAATATAAAAAATCTGTGTACACCACTGTAATCTACGTAAATATATCTATAAATAACCATATATAACATTTCTGCCCTAACTTGAAAATAAAAGAAGATCGCCCATTTTTGTTTCCACCATTGAATTAGTCCCAAAAAGTTGGCACGAAAAAGTGTAATGAGTTTTGCCGAAGCTTTGCAAGTTACCCATACATCGATCTCGAATTTAGGACACAATGTACTTCAGTAAATACATAATATATACATTTTATCGAAAAAAGTGGTTTAGTATTTATTTTTCTATCATAAGGCAATAGCTAATTTGCTAATTATTATTTTGTTGAAAAACAATAGCGCAACGGACAACACATTAGGTAATTTCTTTAAATGACAAGAATTTAAGACGTTAATACTTTTTTTTGAGTATTTACAATGGTTTGTATCTAATAGCTCTATCAAAATTTTACGAATATTTTTATATCAGAACAAAGCTTAATTTTTTTGGTTGCGGTTAAAGTTCGCCTATTTTAAAATAAAAACATTTTTAGATGAAATTATAGTAAACCAAACTAAAGAGGCTTAGTTTTCAAGTTTATGTGGGAAGTTGGAGAATTATTCGGGTTATCGGTGAAAATTGATTATCATCGAGAAAACTAATCTTTTCTAAGCGTCCTAGTATAAAAATGGGGGTCGCCATATTAGTGTTGAAAAAATTGTCTCAAAGTGTCTTTGAATACTTCCCAGTAAATGACCGTCTAATAATTACGTTTCACGTAAAACCAGATGAAGTTCACATTCTTCAGGTATACTGGTATACATGCCTACGTCAAAAACACCGGATGAAGAAATAGAAAAAATATATGTATCGACAAATATTTAATTACAGATATACCAACAAAAGAGTCATTATAGATCTTACGGACTGGAATACAAAGATAGGGAAACTATCAAATGAAGAACGCTTTAAATTAATCGTGGGTATATTGGGCTTGGTGAACAGAATAGTAGAGGAATGACTGTCACAAACACAATGTTTAAAAATCACCCCCGAAGACTGTCTACCTGGCATCATCAGATGGGAAGTATTCGAATCATATTGATTTCATTGGGTATTGTAAGAAAGAGATGAAGAACGTCGATTACTGACGACAATAAAAACAAGACCTAGTGCAGACTGTGGTTCAGACCACAAATTACCAGCCCAAAGACTAAGAACAATACCTGAAGACCCAGAAAAATACAAACAAGAGCTCGTGAAGAATGAACTACCACAAACTACGGGTAATCTAGGAAAGACATGGCAAAACACAAAAAATAAATACTTAATGCGTTAGACTACATCAAGAAAAACACAAAGACAAAGCAGAAACACTGGATGATAAACGAAACCCTGGAATTGGCAGAAGAAAGAAAAAGAATCACAAATAACGCCGGAACTGATGAATACCATATAGAAAAAAAATAACGAATATTAAACAGTTAAGCCGAAGAGACAAAAACAAACATATAAATCAAATCTGTTCTGATATCCAAGAACATGCTAACCGCAACAAGTCTAAAGAACTATTCACAAAAGTTAAATATTTAGCCAGAGAGTTCAAACCCCAAACTCAAATCATTAAAGATAACGACGGAACAATAATAACAAACAGTGAGGATATAGCAAAGTTTGGAAAGATTACTGTGAAAGACTTTACAGCAATGCAAAACCACAGCAGGAACAACAACAAAATGACTATTTTGGGAACGAATCCAATATTTTAAGAGCAGAAGTTATCGCAGCTATAAATAAATTAAAAAACGGGAAGTCTGTAGAAGACACGATATCAGTTGAAGTACTTAAAGTGACATGAGAGCAGGGAATTGAACTTCTTCATAAACTAGGATATTTGGATTACCGGCTAGCCGACTGGTGTAATTCCATCTTTATACCGATATACCATATGAACAAAAATTATTTAGATAAGGGATGGCCATGGTGAACAAAATCACTGCCTTTGATTGGTTCAGCTTGTTGTTGGTTCTACATGATAGGTACGTTCAGAATTCCAAAGCCACCCTTTATCTAAACAATTTTTGTTCATATGGTGCAAAAAAGGCAGATCTACAGAACGTGAAAATTATAGGACAATTTCCCTAATCGCCCATCCTAACAAAGTTCTCCACACAATTATAAATAAAAGACTTCCTTTTACCTGAAATCTCGGAAGAACAAGTGGGGTTTATACCAGGAAAAGTTTAAAACGTCCGCAAGAGTGGTCAGGGGTGTATATTGTCACCTCTGCTATTCGATAAATATAGCGAACATATAATGCGAAGAGTTTTGAATAATTGGCAGGAAGGAGTGGCGGCAGCGGCCATAGCTGGACGTAGAATCAGTAACCTGAAGTATGCGGGCGACACCCTGATACTTGCTACATCCAAAGAAGAACTGCAAAATGTAATGAATAAACGTATGTCCGTCAATAAACAACACGGCCTAAAATTAAACACAGGTAAAAACGTAGGTGATGATAATTGACAGAGGTAGAAACTTTCAGCCTGATATAAAATATGTAGCTGGATGGAAGTTACTTAGGCTCGACTATAATAAATAAGGGATGATGTGAAAACGAAATACGTCGCCGCCTTGCTATTGCAGATCGCCCACAACTAAGTAAATATGAAAAAATGCGGATATTACAAAAGTTACCAAATTAAATCTCGTTAATCTTTCCAGTCGCCACTAACGCTGCAGAAACATGGGCAATAAAAATAAGTAGACGCTAAACGAATAAATGTCTTCGAGATGTGGGTGTACCGGCGGATGCTCCGAATACCCTATGCAGCAGTGGCGGCTTCTCCTAAGGGTCAATTGGTCAATGACCCTCTAAAAATATCTAAAAAATAATATAATAATTGTAAATAATATTTTAAATTGCGTAACGATAACTCTTTTATAAATTTTACGTCTACTTTGATTTTAAATCTCTGCATTCGCCCGAGCGCACGAGATATTTATAGGAAGCCGGCCGTATTTCAAATTGACCATGTACAACTCTTATGGCATATGGAGAAATGCATGTTAAGAGAAACAGTGACAGATATAGCGATTTTATTGAGTAAGAGCGAGAGTCTCCTCTCGCTTCTATGTCGGCAATAGTGTCGACGGCCAGACCGCATGAATCACAGTTTCTCCAGTTTCTTATTTATGTTTTTTTAATCAGCAATCGCTGATTATATTGGTACGGAGAAAAATGCACTACAAGCAGGATTAACTATACGAGGGGAATGGGGATCAAAAATGGTTTAGTTTTCTAATTCTTTAGCAGGAACAGGAAGTGTTTTGTATGTTTGTAGTTGAGAAAATTGAAAAAATATATTTTCTTCAAAATGAGCACTGTAAAGGTAAGGTCTCACATTAAATATCAATATTAATTTTTAGTGCTTTGAAAATATCTTTTCCAAAAGGCTCCCATAAAATAAACCCAAAATACCTGAATGGTTTTGGAAAAGATAATTTATTGGTTTTATAATTTTGATGAATACGAGTTTCTCAACGAGACCGAGGCGAAACCGAAACATTATTAATTTTGGTCAATGTAGGATAGTTATTGATTTTTAATACCATTGCCAAAATTCCAAAATGACCCCCCGTGTTATTGACCCACGAGCCGCCACTGCTATGCAGCCTATCGAACAAATGAATCCATCCTTCAAAAATTAAAAATCAGTGTAATACTACTGACCACCATAAGTCGTAAAATACTCAGATATTTTGGACATGTTTCACGAGGAGCCGGCATAGGAAGACTGATTGTGGAGAGCAACGTAGGAATTCGAAGATCCAGAGGTCGATCCCCATTAAGGTGGTTTGACCAGATCAAATTATTTACAGGCTATACCTTCGGCGAAGCATCACACCAGGCCCAAAACAAAGAAGCTAGGGCAACAACAAGAAACAAATTACCATAACGCCAACACCACAGTGGCGTAACTACGTAGAATTGCGCGCCCTCGCGAGACTTACGTATGCGCCCATATGCAATTATATTGTGACGTTTTTAAAACGGTTATTTAAACTTCGGTTCATGGTGTGAATTATTTATTAACAAATTTAAACAATGTAACGATTAACACGAAATAACAACTTAAACACTAAATACATAACACTAATATTAAACCGAAACTAATTTATTTATACAATTTATAGTTCATTTATATTTACGAGCGTTCAGTACGCGTTATGCCTCTGCCAAAACAGTAGAGGTGTTTATTGGAGGTTAGAGGTAGAGCAAGAACAGTTTTTAAAAAAATAAAAGTATCTACATTATCCACATTGACCGGTCATTGTTAACACTGGCCGGATTTACCACATTGACCGTAACATACACAGTGTGGCTAAAAAGTTTTAGGACTGCTGTAATAAAACCTTGTAAGTGGTGCTATTTATATGCAACAAAGAAAAACATGCAGTCCAAAGCCTTCTGAATAGGGTTGCCAAGTTGCATCGATTTCTGTTGAAATATTTTTTAAAATATCAAGGTTGTCCAAATTTATTCAAATTTGGTAGGTGGGTAGAAAACTGAAAAAGAAACAACTTTTGCATTCAACATTTTTCGAAATTTTGAAAAATAACCTAACTTTTGTAATTTTTTTGAAAATATGTCGAATTTAACAGGTATAGCCGATCGATAAAAAAAATCGTCAACGTCATTTTGCATTATTTTCAAACAAAAACCTGTTCATGAAATCTAATTTTGCGTAAGCTAAATAATAAAAAAATATTCCATATGATGCGGACTTCAACGGTGACGCAATACTATGTATAAATAAAAAATATAATCTTTTAACTATTATACAGGGTGTAAATTAATGACGTGCAGATATTTCAGGGGGTGATAGTACTCGGCCAAATAAGAAAAAAATGTTAATATACAAATATACACATGATCAAAAACGCGCCATTTTCGATATACAGGGTGGCGAAGTTTCAATTTTTTTTTTTTATTTTGCGTTTTGAGATAATTATTTGAAATTTAGTATAGCTACTATCTTTTAGAATCTCTACAATAAAACATCAAAATCATCAGGAGTGCTACAAAAAAAACAAAAAAAAATTATTTTGACTGCACTTGGTTTGTATTGATCGGGAATAATGGGAAAAAACAAAAAGCTGGAGAAAAGAACAGGGAATTCAATTAAGATGTAAAAATTTAAACAGGGCGCTCCAAAAAAAAAAGGAAGGTAAAATGGTCGGTAACCCAAAGAAATGTAACACCCTGTATACTGCAACTGATGATTTGGACATTTTATTGTAGAGATTCTAAAAGATAGTAGCTGTACTAAATTTCAAATAATTATATCAAAACATACGGGAGAAAAACGCAAAATACGAAAAAAAACTTGAAACTTCGCCGCCCTGTATATCGAAAATGGCGCGTTTTTGATCATGTGTATGTTAACATTTTTTTCTTATTTTGCCGAGTACTATCATCCCCTAAAATATCTGCACGTCATTAATTTACACCCTGTATATTATGTCTGTGCGTACACTTCAAGGAAATGTCAATTTTATAACCAGCAGTTGTTCACTACATCAAATTTCTAGAAAGTAGTGCCCTTCGAAGGGGTGCGCCCCCCCCGCGTCGCAGGGTCTGCGGAGGCTGTAGTTACGCCACGTTCTTACGTAGGGTAGCAGAATGAGGAGGAAGATGAGAAAAGTATTCCTAAAATTTTAATATAGTTGTTGGATACAAACCAGTGCAACAGCAAGCGACCTAGCAACAACCTATTTTTTTAGATTTAGCCCTATGAGCTGTGAAAAAACGTTCTTTCATTGTCATCCGGATATACAGGATGTACATGAAACCTAGGGCACTTCTATATTTTTATTAATTTTTAAGATGTCTAAATGAAATTTGGTGTACGTAATATACTCTTAAAATTAAATTATTTTACATAGAACACACTTTCTGGCACTTCCTCTTTCGCAGGAATTAACCCCAACCTTGTTATTTTACGTAGAACACCCTTTATATTTATACATTTTTGGAATATGCATTTATAATTCTACGCACGTTAGTATCAAATTTGAAAAACCTAGTAAATTTTTGCGGATAATCCCGGCGAAATGGAACTGATAGAAACATGTTCTATGTCAAATAATGTAGTTTTAAGAGTGTATCACATGTACCAAATTTTTATTTTACTATCATAAAATATAATTGAAAAACTAGGGGTACTGCTGGTTTCATCGGCACCCGGTATAGCTGTTACTTTGACCGAGCTATTTAAAAGAAAAATTTGGATATTGGTAAACTGATTAAACTTGCAATTTTTAATTTTTTGCTAATAAACCTTGAAACTTTGGATATGGGCGGGCCTAGAATGAAATTCTAATTTTTCAAATAATTTTTTTCGTTATTTTTTTGGCGGTCATATATGGAAAGACGAAGTTCGCTGCTTTTTATTATACATTTATTATAAATCAAATTGGCAGGGCAATTTTTGAAACTGAGATTGTTAAGGCGATAATTTTAAAGCCTTTGTTTAGGAAAATATTTCTTGTTCAACATTTAACACCTTTCGTACTTCATCGTACAAGTTATCAGTTATGTGTCATACATTTGAAAAGTACACTAGTTAGTCATTTCGTCGTACAATTACATTGTTATAGTTAGTGCAGTGGTTTGTGTAAACACTAAAAATTACTCATTAGGTGTTGTCTTTCAAAAATACCAAAGATGTTTATACTACGATTTGTCGTAACAATTTTATTATACAAGCCTGCTGATTTTCCATTCGTGTCAAGCGAAAACCAAATTTACGAGAGGAAACTCTTTAATGCAAGTCTAAACGCAGAAACGCCTTTACCCATATTAAATTCAAGCTTAAACGGCACTTTAGGCGCATCCCAAATTGACTTGCATAATAACGAAAACTTTGAAAAGGGAATAAATATGGATGAAGAAGGTAGGGCAATGATGCAGTCCACAACAAACAACGACACATTATTTTCAACAAATGTATTCAAACTCGCGCAGAAGAATACGACATCAAAAATAAACAAAGAAGTACGCGAATTGAATGTACACGAAGTTAAAATTTGCAACAATTGCACAACTAATAACGATTTCATCTTCAACGATGGCGATTTATCCGAAAATACTAACAATAAAAATCAAGAAGTTAAAATTTGCGGCAATTGCACAACTAATAACGATTTCATCTTCAAGGAAGGTGATTTATCCCAAAATACTAGCAGTAAAAATGAAGAAGTTAAAATTTGCAGCAATTGCACAACTAAAATCGATTTCATCTTCAACGAAGACGATTTATCCCAAAATACTAGCAATAAAAAGGAAGAAGTTAAAATTTGTAGCAATTGCACAACTAAAATCGATTTCATCTTCAACGAAGGCGATTTATCCCAAAATACTAGCAATAAAAATGAAGAAGTTAAAATTTGTAGCAATTGCACAACTAAAATCGATTTCATCTTCAACGAAGGCGATTTATCCGAAAATACTAACAATAAAAATGAAGAACTCAGCGTGTTTTATTCTGCTAAAATTAACATTTCTTCAAATTCGATGTTAAATGAAACCATTTTTGGAAGTGATAAAAATGATTCAACGGATCATCGAAAGGTGAACGTCAAGGAAGATAATCCTAGGTTAACCAACTGGGTAAACAATCAGAACTTTTCGATTTTAAACGAAACAATCGCATTTGAAAACGAAGAATTATACAATAAAACGGTTAAAGAAGAAACTGCAGGATGGAGAAAGACAAGCAACAACTTCACAGTTGTGAATGAAACCCGATTATTCGAAAATTTAAATTATCCTAGGTTAACCAACTGGGTGAACTGGGTAAACAACCACAACTTTTCGATTTTAAACGAAACAATCGCATTTGAAACCGAAGAATTATACAATAAAACGGTTAAAGAAGAAACTGCAGGGTGGAGAAAGGCAAGCAACAACTTCACAGTTGTGAATGAAACCCGATTATTCGAAAATTTAAATTATCCTAGGTTAACCAACTGGGTGAACTGGGTAAACAATCACAACTTTTCGATTTTAAACGAAACAATCGCATTTGAAACCGAAGAATTATACAATAAAACGGTTAAAGAAGAAACTGCAGGATGGATAAAGGCAAGCAACAACTTCACGATTGTGAATGAAACCCAATTATTCGAAAATAAAAACAATTTAGAAAATAAAACATTTCTGAATAATACTAATAGAATGCCAGGGTGGAGGGTGGCGAATTACAGCTTATTAGTTTTAAATGAAACTAATTTATTTGAAAGTAGGAAAGAAAATAAAAACAGGACGGATGCGGTTCGTGACTATAAAAATAAAAAATGGAAAATTGGGCTAAATTTTAATGACAGTGTCCTGTTTATGAAGGAAGATGCCGAATCAGCTAAGGGTAATAAAACAACACAACACCCTAAAATAATAAAATGGAAGAATATCACTTGTACCAACTGTGATTTATTAATTTATAATTTTACAACTCTGAGGCAGAAGAATGCAAGGCCAAAACTATTTAAACAAAATAATAATGTTTCGTGTGACTTTTGTAATTTTCTGAATTACAATTTTACAGTTGTAAACGAAACTGTTTTGTTTGAATATGAAGATGTGGATGTATTCGTGGACGATAAAGAAACTTTTGGGGATGACCCTTAACAACTTGTTAACAAAATGCTTTATTTTTATAAACTAAGAATATGTATGTGTAACACAGATCATTTCATAGTTATGACTTATTTTATGTGCATGCCAATGTGTATTTTTTAATAAATATTATTTACTCAATATCTTTAACCAATGTTTCCTTTTTCACTCAGGTTCGACTGCTCAAATTAGAATTTTATAAAAGGCGGGCTAAATTGTTAAATTTGACAAAAGTGCCTCTTTGAATGGGCAACTAATTAATCTTCAGTTTTAAAAGATATTTTTATTGTTAGTAAAGGTAAACATATCGGCACTAACGCCTCGCGATGGAGCATGACCGGCAACATGGAAGGTTAAGGTCACCTAAATCGCTTTTCATACCTCGGTTGTTTCGCACGTTATACTATGAGGTCGTGTAGTAAGCACAACGCCTTCAACAATCGTCTACCGTCACTACACCACCACTGTGTTTCGGATCAAGTGCCTTAGTCATTCCGGCAATTTTTTGCTGTTAGTAGTGGTACTAAAGAAAAGAGGTAAACGAAAAAACAGCAGAAACATTTTAGTAGCACAAAAATTTTTGTTTCGCGGATGTCTTTTATTAAATTTGCATTCATTTCAATCATTTTTCAATAGAAACGATCACTAATTTTTGAACCACTTAATCTTTGGATAACATCAGTTCATTCAAAAAGAAATCATTAGAGGTAACTTACGCGTTACCACCCTCTGAAATTAGGCCATCCAGCTAACTGAGAAGACTTTTACTTAATCATAAACCCATCAGACACCCGCCATCTTAAAGATGTCGCGCCACTAAGGCACTAACCAAAACTTAGTGACATCACCTAAGCCCTAACAAATAAGGTAAAGGTATCGGCATTTACACTCCACGAGGAAGTATGGCCGGCAACATGGAGGTTAAGGCCTTGAAAATAAACAAAAATATAATCATACAGTGAAAGCGAGAGCTATACACTGGCAAAAAGGAAGTCCTGAAAGAACCCAGATCATTTGACAATGATTTGCTAGTCGTACTGGAACCCAGAAGGATCTTATATCACAGTACGTAACGTTTTGCAAATACAAAGGCTTTATGGGTCCTAATTTATTGCAAGTACATGAAACCCCAAAATTCAGCAAATTCTGCAAAAATGTTAGTATATTGAGATACTGGTCCAAAACCAGCCACTTTGTATTACAGATCGTAACTAATAATGGGACTTCAGTATACCTGTGGGATTTTTAGCAAAATCAGTCTGAGCAATGTGGCCATAAAGGGTTTCCCTCCCCCTATAAGAAACTCCTTACGTAAATTTAAGTTGGCGAAGCAAGAAGATGTAGGTTTTTTAGGAAATTAAAGTAACACCCTCAAAAAGTAAGTCAAACATTCCAATCAGTTCTGCAAAATTACCCACTGTGTCATTGAAATTAGCTCTGAACTTTGTGTCCAAATTTGACACCGATCGACTTTTTTCGGCTCAACAACCTAAAAGAACAGGTAACTAATGTGCAAAACATAACTTAAAAACCCAGGAAAAAAAATTTTGGTCGATATTAATTTTTTTGCAATAAGTTACAGGAATTTAAAAAATATCATATAATTTGTTACACATTTAGATAGATCATTTTTCTAGCACCCCTCGTATTCAGGGGCGGATTTAGGCATCGTCTTTGTGGGTTGCAGCCCAGGGCCCCTTTCAATCAAAGGAACCTTCGCGGTCAAAAAAATTAAAATAAAAACAATTTATATTTGATGTTTGTTATGTACTATACAAAACTTTTTTTCATTATAACTGTATATAACAGTTTATATAGGTATCCAAGTGCATCAAATAAAATAAAAAGTTCTGCAATGTCTGTTACCTATAATTTTTCCTATTTAAAAACGGGTAAAAAACAGTTAACGACAAAATAGCAACTCTGAGTCGCCACAACTAACCCAAACTTGAGTTAATTGGGTAGGCCTTCAAATAGTGTTAGTCCAGGGCCCCCAAAGTTAACGGTCCGCCCCTACTCGTATTTAGCTTGCAAGAAATATATTACTATTATTATTTTTATATGTCACGTGTTAATTTTTCGCATATCTTCGTTGACATATTCGGACATTAATCGTTAACCTGTAGATAACGCTTGAGTCATACCTGTTAATTGAAGCATATGCGTTGGTTAATTAGTAGCAGTAGTACGGGCAAACCCTTCAAGTGTGTTTATCTTCAAGTCATTAACATTTCGCGTTAAGAGAAGAAATTTTAAAGTGATGGCGGTGATAATAACACGTTTTATTTTGATTGTGCTTATTCATGAAGGCTTGGCAGCACCAATTGTACCCTGCAAAAAAAATGACTTTAATCAAAGTCTCGAATTTAACATGACCATGATTAATGTAACATCCGAAGAACAATTCTTTAATTCGTGCATCGAAGAGTTACTACCGGAAAATTCAAGCATTGAAGCAACCAAAACTAAAAATTTTGCTGAAGTGATGACTCTGAACGAAACAAAAGTATTTCAGGATAAAGTAACCATCATCCACACCACAGAAGCACCATCTAAAAGAGATGGTATTAAAAATATGCCCTTGGTCGTTACCGGTATTGTGTTGATAGTGAGTATTGTTATTGTTTGTCTAGAACTATACGTTCTCCTGAATTGTTGCCCAATTAATCCAAATCCCGCACCACCAACGCTAGCACAGGATGAAAATATTTACGAAATAATAGAAATACAAAATCTAAGTCCTGCAAATAAGAACGACAAACAAGAAGGAAAAGAGATGGCCGAAACAAGCTTCGCCAACTTGAACACTGAACAACCACAAGTTCATGAAACTCCTGAAGTTTCTACATTACCACAAAAATCTGAAGATGTGTTTGAATCACCAAAGATCGCCGAAACCTTCACCACCTTAAACCCTGAACAACCACAAGCTCATGAAGCTCCTGAAGTTTCTACATTACCACGAAAATCTGAAGATGTGTTTGAATCACCAAATGGTCAGTAAAGAGCGGGGGATAACTTTATTACATAACTTTTTTTTGATAATGTTTTTGTTTAAGTGTATTTACGTTGCCAAAAAAATCAAATTAAAAGATTTTTGTATTGTATTGTATTGTATTTGAACAAAATGTCGTTTGTTTTGGTATATTATAATTAATGCAAGTTGCAATGTTGTAAGATAAACCATTATAGTACTTTAAATAATTTGACGATGTTTGTGTAAGTCGTTTTCTTTTAAATAAATGTTCGTTCTGAATACATTTTTATCTTCAGTTCCTCTTGCGTTGGTTTTTTTTTTAATCGATCTTATTAAACTTTGAAGCTATGTTATAATACATTCCATAAGGAAGACAACTAATTAAAAATGTTTACATTATTGAAAAGATATCGAATTATATTCAGTGATAATTTTTACTTTAAACACAGGATCATTCAGGTAGGTATTGAATTAATTTAGGACATTGGCGGCGACTTTCCAAAATTATTATACGTACATACTTCTCCTGAAATTAAATCCTTTTATTTGAATTTATGCAAAAACACAGATAAGCAGCTCCCTTTTATCCTTAAAATTCCTTTAGAATTCATATAGTTGACTAATTATTTACATACAGTGTGTCCCGTGTTGGTGTACCTTACTCTTTATCAATCTTTTTAGTTTTGAACTTTCGCCATAAAAATCAATCCCTTTTACAAATTCTGTTTGTCATAAAACGTCACAAGTATAGTTATCATAGGTTACACAGATTGTTCAGAAAATGCGAAAATAGTAAAGTGATCTAGCAAACTACCTTCCTTTTTAATTTTTTATTTTAATCTTATTTAACATGAATATAAAAGTTAATTTAAAAATTTCAAAACCATAGTTTTTGAGGTAAAATGCACAGATTCTTGTACTGAAACATTTTATTTGGTAGGTACCAATCTGATGAAACTTTTCCGACTTACCAAATTGCAAGTGCTGTGGTTAAGAAAATCTAATTTGAGATTGTAATCGAAAATCGTTGATTTAAAAAATTAAATTTTTTGTATGGCATAACGCTTCATAAATAATTGGGCCTTTTTGGAAAAGAATTAAATTTATAATAATTTTGTTCGCTCGAATTGGAGGAAGAAAATTTACTATTTATCAGAAAACTACAACAATATACATGCTTCGCATACCCCACAGTTATAGTTAGGAATTGGTTTGATAATAATTTTCCCTATAAATGGATCACTTTGGACCAATAACTTACCCTGCACCCTGCACGATCGTCACATCTATGCTGCTTAGATTTTTCTTTTGGGTCACCTAAAGCAAAAACTGTATGCTAATAATTTGAAAACACCTTCTAGAAGCTTTTGTTACTATAAATGAGGAACGGTTGGGGTTTGTATATGAACAATTTAAAAGACGAATAGAAACATGTGCAATGGTAAGAAGGTTGTATATTAAATAATCGCTTGTTTATACTTTAAATTAATGAATTATTTAAATAATTAAATATTATTCAATTTTCTCTTTAAATTTATTAAATTAAATTTTCTATTTAATATTTTCTTTTTGTTTGGAACAACTATGTTTTTCAGAAAACTTAAAAATCAAGCTAATTTCTTAGAGGTGGAAACTAAAATTATCGAGGACTGCATAGGTGACGTAATTTTATTTTAGTTAACACAGTTCTATTGTAAACTATTTATTTAAAGTTAAACCATAATGTCTAATATATAGAAGAAGAAGAAAATCGGAGAAGCCCAAAGTGGAAATCTAAGGAAAAATAAAACTATAAGTTAAGCGATAACCTTTGAGCCACCTTCTAATCTAGATCACAAGAAATTATGCTGGAAGTCGGTCAGATATGCGATACAAGATCGATCTTTTAAGGGATTGATATAAAATCAATCTTAAGCGGCTGGAGTCAAATGTGGTATTACAACCAATCTTTTTGACGAGGGTGTAATTTCCCCCTAATTGACGAGTATATGCGCTATGCATAACTCAAAAGGCCTATCCACATTATGCAGTTTACTGCATGCAGTTTTACTTTTGCAAGGTTACGTTGCGTACACATTATGCATTTCCACGGCAGTTTAATGCATGCAGTAAACTGCATGCATTTTTCGTAGTAATTTTTTGGTGCGTATGTTGGCAATGCTGCACCAGCAATAATACCTAAATAGCCCGCTAATTCAATGTTTTCGTTCTCATTCATATTATTTATTTACAAGGTTTGATAAAATCCAGTTACAACACTTACGAACACAACGATTACAACATAACCTCCGAACGAACGAGAATAGCAATTAACTACCAACCAAATAGTTAAACTTGCTTTGTATCGAAATATCACTAAAAACTGCTAAAAACATAATGTTTGACGCAACAAACTGCGCAGTGTGGACAACGATGCAACTCGCATCAAAGTTGCATGCAGTTTTCATGCAGTAAAACTGCATAATGTGGATAGGCCTTAAGTAGTACATGAGTAAGCGTTGCCTCTCATGTACGAGAATATAGGAGGTACTAGGTACCCTCGTACATTGTAAGGGATGTTTCACCCTATCGTTGATTGAGAATATGCCCAAGACATATCTCAATAGTCCGAATTGTCGTTTTGTTGTAATTAATTGTGGTCAGTACTTACACCAGGGCAACCATAAAGTAATTTTGATAAAGTCTAATTTTGAATACGTGAAGTATATTAAAATTGCTAACTTTTACGCTGTGGTTAATTTGGATTTCGCAGGGAGACCCCTCACCTGAAATTACGGTATTGTAACCCTTTTGATTAATACTCGTAATGCTTTACCGCGGTTTACATAATATGATTAATTTCTACCAGTTAATGCAAAGCAACAAAGTGCAATACAACTAACTGTATACTTTATAGTAATTAGATACACGTATCAGTGTGCTAATCGAATTTCCAGATATACTATACAGCGTAACTTAATAGGGAAGACTGGATGTTTTGGTAAAATTTGAACTCGTATTTATACTGAAAAATCCGCGGTGATTACCTGTTCTCACGGGTATTTTCCTAAATGGATTGGTATCAAAATGTTCCCATGAGTGACCCTTGCTCCAAAACTAATAAATTTTATAGTTGAGTTAAAATCCTAATACATACTTTGGTATATTTTAAATTCCTTTGTTTACATATAGGCGGCGAACTAATTTGCAAAAGGGACGTGATTTTACTGCTTCAAGTCCGAGAATTTACGATAGTGCTATATTTAGTTTCCAAATGAAATTAACTTTCTTGCCACATCTGCTCAGAGAAACGCCCCTAGCGTTATGCTTTGAATAAAAATAATTACATTAAAATATCTGAAAAATAAAAAATTAAAAATTATATACGCGCAGGTGGTCATCACCACCTTCTCATTTATGTAGGACGTTCAGAATTAAGTGCATTTTAATGTAGAGGAAGTGGCATCCCTTACAAACCGTCAGAGAAAAAAAGTCAGGGGAGGTTGCTATGAAGGGGGAGGCTGCTATGAAGTTAGAAGTCTGTCGATAAGCAATAGTTGAGTCACCTTCTTATTTACGTAGACGTTCAGAATTAAGTGCATTTTAATGTAGAGGAGGTGGCATCCCTTACAAACCGTCAGAGAAAAGAAGTCAGGGGAGGTTGCTATGAAGGGGGAAGCTGCTATGAAGTTAGAAGTATGTCGATAAGCAATCGTTGAGTCACCTTCTTATTTACGTAGGACGTTCAGAATTAAGTGCATTTTAATATAGAGGAAGTGGCATCCCTTACAAAACGTCAGCGAAGAGGAGTCTGGGGAGGTTGCTATGAAGTTAGCAGTCAGTCGATAACCAATCATTGAGTTACCTTCTTATTTAAGTAGAACGTTCAGAATTAAGTGTATTTGAATGTAGAGGAGGTGATATTCCCATACAATCCACCAGAGCAGTGGAGTAGGGGAGCGGTTATTATGATGTTAGAGGTTACTTGATTATCAACCATTAATCCGCCTTCTCATTTATGTAGAGCGTTCAGAATTAAGTACATTTTAATGTAGAGGAAGTGACATCCCTTACAAACTGTCAGAGAAGAGAAGTCAGGGGGAAGTTGTTATGACGTTAGAAGTTAGTCGATGACCAACCATTGAGCAACCTTCTCATTGCGGTAGGACGTTGAGAATTAAGTGTACTTTGATTTAGAGGAGGTGGCATTCCCTTACAATCCTTTAGAGCAGAGAAATCGGAGACGGTTATTATAATGTTAAAAGTTACTCGATAATCAACCATTGAGCATCTTCTCATTAACGTGGAGTGTTAAGAATTACGTAGATTTTAATGAAGAGGAGATAGCATTGCCTTACAACCCATCAAAGTAGAGAAATCGGGGACTTTTATTATGAAGTTAGAAGTTACTGGATTATGGGTGGAGAGTGACTTTCGTCACATACACTTAGGCCTTGTATGGGCCCATTGTGCTACCTCCGTTGCAACATCCTCCTCTAGGCCTCTAGGCGCATCACTCAAGCCATCCTAACCTTTAGTTAGGGGTCGCCAAACTTCTTTGGCCGTCGACCCCTTCAAGAGTTTCTTGACGTTTTATCGACCCCCTCTATTTTACTATTACGTAATTAAACTATGACAAGCAAAAAATACGTTTATGTGAGTTTTTAGATTGTTTATTTTATAGATACTCAACTCTTTAACATAGAGAAGTTTAGTTCGTGAATGAATAACGATTGAATTATAATATGTTTGTTTATTTCAAACTCTTTTTCGAACATTAACGCTCACTTGTATGTCGGTGTGCAAAAATGAGACTGGGATCGAATACGTGTAAGTATAAGTAAATAAGCAACCGCGCACGTGTTGCAATCTTGCTCCCGCCGCGCCGGTCGGGCGGGAACCACCGACATCCGTTTATTAGTAAATACGTCATTTTGGCTTACTTGATTGGCCTCCGTAACTATTTTCATGGTCTTCCTCTATCTTACAGGTCCTATTCATGTTACTGTTCCCACAATTCACTCTTAATTGCGTAGTCATTCAAGATGGAGGTAACCCAAGTTAATCGAATTACATATTACCCGTACAATGATGTCTTATATTTTTCTATCGACCCCCAATCGACCCCAGAGCTCGAATCGACCCCTAACAATGTTATATCAACCCCTGGGGGTCGATATCGACCACTTTGGCGACCCCTGCCGGGGTTTAGATGAACCTGAGGATACTAGCCAGAGGGATTCTGATAATACTGGCCATGGTAGGCCAGAAGTCCCCTAGCATGGATCCTCTGATTGGAGCGAGTGCAGGGTATTCGCCCAGAATATGCCCTGCTCTCTCGTCTTCTAAGCTGCAACCACGACAGGTTGGATCCTCACTTAGTGCCATCCTGTGCATGTGCTTATTTAGTTCACAGTGTCCTGACAATACTGCTACGACAAGTCGTAGTTTGTCTCTTGACAGCTGCTTACAAAAGTTTGCCATTTTCAATGAGGGGCTTTTGATCGCCATCCTTGCATGGTGGCATTTGTTCATGTTGGCCCATCTTTCGCTGTGGTGATTGCGGGTTTCCTTTTCGATTAAGGTATTAAGCGCAATTGGGGATAGTGGGAGTGCTGGTTCGGGACCATAAAAGGGTTGTTCCGAGCCTTGCCTTGCCAAACCATCCGCCCGCTCATTACCGTATAGTCCAGAAGGTCCTTTGACCCAAACGGGTTCTAGGACATTGTCAATAGCGACTTGCGCCAGAATGCTGCGACATTGGAGTATTATTCCTGATACAACTTTACAGCTGTTCAGTGCTTGAAATTCTGATAGTCTTAGTCTTGATTCTACGTACAAGTATTGCGTTTACACCCTGCATTATGGCCGTAGCCTCTGCTTGAAAGACTGTGGCCAAAGTGCTTTCTTGGAGGTCTAGGTCATCTGAGAAGGTGCCTTCCCCTGTATCTTCTGAGGTTTTGGATCCCTCGGTGTAGATGGATATATCTGGCTCGGATGCATCTTCAGAATTCAGATAGATTCTGAAGTGCTTCCTAAATGTGTAGGTGGGTGGAAGGGGCATCCAAAGGATTGCCTCTCTTATTAGGATCTGATGGTGTCTACCCCCAGCACTTGTATCCTTCCATAGTCCCTTCACCCGCAGTCTAAGAGCAGACTTCAGTGCCATCCCCTCCACATGGAGGTCCAGTGGTGAGAGGCCCAAAGCAGCTTCCAGAACTGCGGTTGGGGTGGAACGCATGGCCCCCGTTGTACTCATACACGTCAGTCTCTGTACGTGTGAGAACTCTCTTACTGCAGTTACTTGTCTGATCCTGGGCCACCAGACAAGTGCTCCATAATATAGCATTGGTCGAATTACAGCCGTGTACAACCATAGTTAGAAGTTACTCGATAAATAATCAGCCATTGAGCCACCTTCTCGTTTACGTAGGACAATAAGAACTCATATATTTTGATTTAAAGGAGGTGACATTCCCTTACAAGCCATATCTTTTTTTGTGTATAAAAAATGATTTTAATTTAACGATTTACACATAACATGTTACGCATTTGTTATAGACTTAAAAAGTATTTATTTTATTTGGTAGTTGTCTATTGCAAACGCATGGTTTAAAGGGCAGGTTCCGTTGTAACATTGTTTTACTGTATAATTGCTCTTAGTACTTAAACATACTAACGTCAGTCTTAAAGCGTCAATAAAAGAAGAAAATTTTCTAGGACTTTCTACATTTGCTAAATAACCATTTACAGTACTCTGGTTTGCTGTTAGAGTTTACAAAAACGGTGCTGCAACGTTAATCATAATCATGTCTGAAGTACATATATTATTATTAATAAGTAGGCTTAGGATAGTTATGCATTTGCGTATCTGCATATGCAAATGCATATTTTTTGTTTTTTAAGGAATAAATGCATATTAAAGCAAATTTTTTAATAAATATTTTAGCGTATTTCACCTAATATTTTTCCGTCTAACTGTAGATTTTTGTCTAAACAAATTCAGACATAGAAATGGAAATTGTAGTTTTTAAAGCTTCCCACAAAGTCATTCTTTATCCTTTCTTAACTTTCAGGTTGATATATTAACAAAGACCCTTAGATTCAGTGGTTAGTGAGTCACCTTTTGTATTGTAATCCGGTAATCCCCATTAAGCTACAGAGTTCAACATCTGTTTTTTCTAAGTAGGTACTGGTACTTAGAAGAGTGACTTTCATTAGGAAATACTAGAAATTAGAAAAATTCTCGTTTTAAAATGCTATTTATTTTAGGGTCAGTGTAGTAGGTGTTCTACGTGCTCATGTTCGCTAAAAAGTGTAGTCCTTAAAATGACAAAAGAAAAAAAATCTTTAAGTGCAATTTAAATGATTTTGTAAAGCAATTTAATGATTTCGCGGCAGATGGAAATATAATGTTTTGCAAATACCGTGAGAATTCCATTACGGTAACAAAAAAATTTCAAGTTACCCAACATCTGCAAACAGAAAAACATATGAGTAGTAAAACACGAAAACATCACAACAAACAACAATTTTGTTTACGGCTTTGCCAAAACATGGACCGCAACACTCAGTATTTAACGAAGAATTATGCAGTGCGCTTATTTCTGCTAACATACCGTTGACAAAGTTGCAGAATGAAGAGTTTTCTAAGTTTTTGGAAAAATACACCAAAGAAAATATTCCCGATGAATCAACACTGCGGAAAAATTATGTTCCTGTAATATACAATGCTACCTTACAAAAATTAAGGGAAAAGGTGAAAGACCACAATATTTGGGTATCACTGGACGAAACAACGGACATGGCTCAAAGGAGTGTTGCAAATTTCATGTTTGGTGTATTAGGAGTTGATGAAGAAATTGGTAAGTCGTATTTGGTGTCTATAAAAGTGTTGGATAAGGTCAATCATTCAACAATTGCGGCATTTTTTAACGACTCTTTAAGTTTTAAGTCGTCTGTGACATTCGGGCATTTTTTATGAACGAGTGTTAGTGGTATGTACTGATGCTGCTCCTTATATATGTGTAAAGCAATGACGGGGCTTAAAGTACTGTATCCAAAATTGATACATATTTCATATTTCATGTGTAGCGCATGGACTTCATCGAGTAGCCGAGTTAGTGCGCGCACTTTATCCAAATGTGAATTTATTAACAGCGACCGTGAAAAAAGTTTTTCTTATACATTTCGAGAAATTGCTGGCGATATTTCACTTCCTCCTTTACCATTTACCTACATATAGTTACCAGATGGGGACCTTGGATCGATGCTGCAACATATTATGCCGATAATTTTGAAATTATAAAGATAGTTGTGAATAAATTCGATCTTGAAGATGCACAAAGTATCGAAGAAGCTCAGAGTATCTTAAAAAAGAAGCGCATTCGTGAGGATTTACTTTTTATTCGAAATTCGAACCAATCTGGCATGTATTTCAACTGCAGTGAAGAAACTTCAAACCAAAGGAATGAAGATAGTATTTGTGTAGTGGGGGATGTCGAGGAACATTTAAAAAAACTCAAAAAGAAAGAATTTATGAAGAAACTCACCAATGTATTGTCAAAAAACACAGGTTACGGACAGTTAAAAAGTATCAGTGAAGCGCTCCAAAATAAAGGCTTAATTAATAGTAGCCTTAACCCTTAACAATTTATCAATTAAAGACATATCTGATTTAAAAAGTGCTCCAATCGTATCATGCGATGTAGAACAAATTTTTTTCTGAATATAAAAATATTTTAACCGATAAATAATAGACAAAAATTTATTTTTGAACATTTGATGCAGCACGTAGTAATTAAATGTAATCATAATCTTTTATCTGTTAATTAAATATCAATTTTTTATTGTAATACTCTAGTTTAGATTTTTACTATTAAGCATTTAAAGCATTGTACGGCAAATTGTTGAATAAAAATAAATAACTGAGTACAATATAGGTACGTTTTAATAAGGGTAATGTTTTTTTAACATATAACATAACTAGATAGATAAGAAGATAAGTATGAAATAAGTACAAAAATAAATGCATATTTAAGGTAGGGTGACCATATATAATATTTTGCAAACCGGGACACTTATCCAAAAAGCAGAAAAATTAATTGTTGATGTTTGATTAATTGTTTATGTTGCAATCAATGAAAATGAACACAAATAACGAATTTATGTGAAACTAAAAAAAATAAAAAAAAAGGATTCTGATATTCTCAATTGTTTTAATTTTTCTCAGCAGTTATTTATTTGTTGGAATTAATTCATAGAATTCAAGACAATCTATACCGGGTGTCAATGAAACCTGGGACACCCCTATTTCGTAAATTATATTTTAAGATACCAAAATGAAATTTGGTATATGTAATATTCTCTTTAAATTGCATTTTTTGACATAGAACACAAGTTTCGCCACTTCCGGTTTCGCCGGAAATACCCTTAATTTTGTTATTTTAAATGGAATACCCTGTATATTTATACATTTTTGGAATTTACATTAAATTCTATGTATGTTAGTATCAAGTTTGAAACATTTTGATGGCAAAGTAAATACTTGCAGAAGAGTTTATTTATTAGTCTAGGATGCCATGACCAGGGTGCTCCGCCACTCAAAACAAATTATTGATTTAGAACTTCAGTTGTCGCAGGCCTGTCACTTGTTTTCTGCATTTCATTTGTTTCAGTTGTTTTGAAACCCGGTGCCTAGATTTAAATGTCCAAAATACTGTTTTTTTGTTATTCAGAATTACGTTTTCAGATTAATCCCGCGTTATTAGTATCAATGAAATCCTAGAAAAAGGCTCGTTTTTAATATCCTGGTGTCCCACCCTAGTGCCATTTGAAAAAATAAGAGTTATTCTCGAAAAAGCATATTTCCCAAGTTTAGGTCATTCTAATACAGCAACGAAAGTAGTTGAAGTTCTAAAACAAATTGTCTCGAGTGTTGGGGCATCTTGATTTTCATTTTGCGTAAGTCATGGCACTCGAGATTAATTTCTGCAAAAATTTATTTTGTCATCAAAAGGTTTCGAACTTAATACTAACATAAATAAAATTAAATGGAGAATCCAAAAATGTATAAATATACAAGGTGTTCTATTTAAAATAACAAAGTTGATCTTAATTCCGGCGAAACTGGAAGTGACAGAAACTTGTGTTCTACATATGTCAAAAAATGCCATGTAAAGAGTATATTACATATACCAAATTTTATTTTCATATCTTAAAAACTAAAGAATTTATAGGGGTGCCGCAGGTTTCGTTGACACCCTGCATAGTAATTGTAAAACGTTTGTAGAATGGCTTTCAACAACTATATTTCCGTCTTGTTCCTTTCTTCTATCTATTGAACATTCGCCAGAGAAAAATATTCTTTAAGTATTGGCATTATACCTACCTTATACCACAGAAACGCGAACAAATATTGACAAAGATTGAGACATTTTGAATATTGGTCAAAATACCAGCACTTTTGGAAATAAATATCATTTTTTCTAGCACTGCTGATTCTATTTAATTACGAAATCCTTATTATAATCTAAAAACCGGGACATATAAGTGTCCCGAAGAATGTTTTCGGGACACCGGGATTGTTGAGTGAAAACCGGGACAATCCCGGAAAACCGGGACGTCTGGTCACCCTAATTTAAGGGCATATTTTGAAGATTTTTAGAGCATATTTGCATGCATATTTTCCAATTTTTTAGTGAATAACTATCCAGACTATCCTAAGCATATTAATAAGCAAGTGAGAACAAACAAATGTTTTGATAAACTGGCCTTTGTAGGGGGTTTTAAGAAAGAAAAATAAATTTGATTCATTAATTTAGACTTACAGTTGAAACCTTCAATCCCTGTTTTTGGTCGAATCTGCTAAATTCAAATATTTAAATCTGGATACAGGATTTAAAAGCTTGAGGTTTAAACTTGAGACTTAAGATACCAAAATTGGAATCCGTAAAATTCAAACCTAGATTCAAAATTCAAATCTTCGAACACATATTTAATTTAAAATTTGGTTTTGTTAAGATTCGAATTTGTACCTAATTGATGGACCCTCAAATCTGAATGAACATCGAGAGTATAAAATTCAAATCGGAAACTTGTACTTAAATTCAAAAGAATTAAAATAATAAAATCGTATCCGCAAAATTCCAATTTTTGAATCTGAATTTCTGGTCTAAAATTCAGAATTCAAATTTAGATTTAAGATTCGAAACATCGAATCTTAAATTCAAATCTACAAAAGTAAAAGCTATGAACTCAAATTTCAAGCTTTGAAAAGCCGTTTTCCAAACCTTTTTATTAAAAATGTATTTTTAATTTCAAATAATTTTAAAAAACTGTTTTTATTTAATACTAATCTTGTTTGTTTGCTCATTCGCAAAACTACGATGACTTGATTTTTTTCTATTCCCTGTACATTAATAGAATTAACAAATTCTTCCTCTCCTCCATTGTGTTCCTTTCATTGTTCATTTACGAACAACCATTAATATGCAAGGTGGGTGGTTTAAAACTGCCTGTTGCTTGTATTTGTTTTAATTTCTAATTGACGAAGCTATGAAATACAATCGTTGACCTTCGTTACTCATTTAAGAATTTTATAACTGTTCAATTTTGCAACTTCTGGGCATCGCAACATCAAATATTCAAAAATCTCTTCAAAAAGTTGTACAAGAAAATTCAAATCTAAACTAAAGTTAACAAAATCGTACTAGCACTAATTTATAACGAAATTAGTCATGCTTGGAATTTAAATAAATCATACCGATTTCTAACTAATAAACCATTGTAAACACGTCTCAATAATATAAATTAATTAAACAATAAACGCTAGGTATTCGAAGGTGCTTTCGAACATTTTATTTGTAGTACCTACCTACAACCATGATTCAAATGTTATACATGTATAGCTGGTTACCAAAACAAAAAGGATTGCTTACTTAAAGCTATACATTAATTGTTATGATACGAGTCGTAAACAATTCAGTTTTATAATTAAAAGTTTAGCGTGAAAATATTGTAACAATTTCTGTGAAGAAAATTGTATCTGTGTTTGCTGATTTTTCCTAGAAAGTC
The DNA here is from genome assembly GCA_963082815.1 of Melanotus villosus. Taxonomy (NCBI): domain Eukaryota; kingdom Metazoa; phylum Arthropoda; class Insecta; order Coleoptera; family Elateridae; genus Melanotus; species Melanotus villosus. Next base: position 21,990,417 of record OY720427.1, read on the forward strand.
AACGCGCGAATTTTGAGTATTTGGTTACACCTTTGTATATGCAAAAGTTTAAGTTGCGTTTCGGATTGAGCTTTGTTTGTTTATTTGGGAAAGTCTAGGCCTACGACTACCATTTATGTCTTTAAGATTTGCGTAAAAAGCTCGCAGTTTCAAATTTATTAACAGTTGTGTAAGCGTTGATTTGATCGATTAATAGGATTGAACTTTGTTTTATTTATTTTGCTTCTTTATTTCTCCACGTTCCACTAAAAGGTTCATTAAACTGAAAAAATATTTAAGAAATTAAATTATTTGCATTTCCTAGCATGTTAAACATAAAAATCTCGACCTTAATGCAAGTTAACTTGATAACAGTGCTTTGCATTATATAAATATCTATTTAGTTTCCATAAAACATTTGTGTTTGTTAATCGTAAATTCGGATTAAAAGTATTGAGAAATTAAAACAAGAAGATTCCGACAAGGAAAACTGTTTGTAGTCTTTTCATTCCTGTTGGTTTGTTTACTTTACGAAAACTATAATTTATTATTCTGAAATTTCGAAACGAACTTCTTGTTTGTTTCATTTGTTAATTTAATTGCGGAGCTTCAGATTTAGGTAAGTAGGTTTATATTAACGAAATTAACAATTTCTTAATCGAGCAAACAAAGTGTAAGACATAATCCCGAAATAAATAAACAGCAATGTTAGTGCACCATTGTTTCTTAATCATTATTCAGGTAACATCTTTAATTCTTGATATCATTCTGTAGGCACGTATTATTCTAATTCGAAGAACGTTAGAACTAAATGAAAATACGTAAGATAAAGATAAACACACCCGTGTGGATTAATATTCTTGTAACGCGAATTCTGGGACATTGTGCCTTTAATATACTTCTAAAATGTTATTGGCCGATGACACACAAAAAAAAACTTCCACCAAGATTGCTATAAAACTTGACAGTGCCGCTATTCCTCGCATTTTAAAAACGGTTAAGGCACAGTTAACTTGCGATTCGATACGGTGTTTTTCAGTATTTATAAATTGGTTGTACGATCCAGAGAGGTTTCTCCGTTTCCGGATTTGCACGGTAGGATTATTTTTTAGTACAATTATATATTTTTAATAAATTATTATCATGTTTTACAAAGACACTTGCTACGTGAAAGTATTCTTCCCATTTTAAGATTGTTATTACATGCATTGCCAATTATCGATTATTTATTTGGCAATCGTTTTGACATAGCCTTTACTTTAATGAAATATCGATTTTATTTAAATGAATTGGCTGATTTACGTGTAAGTGGCCGAAAACAATGAACCAAGTGAAAAAATTGTATGCTTCGCTTGACTTAAAAAATAGTGTTTACCCCGTAAAACAATTTAAAATATTTCTGGATTTACGTTTCTTACGTTTCACGTTTTTTACGTCCCCCAGAATATTAATAAATTTTATTTAGATAAAATTGCCAAACTTTGAATTTACACAGAAGCAAAAACTCGAAACTTATCAGCTTTAACAAGTTTTTGTCCACTCTGTATAACAATCTGTCGTTTATCTGTTTTTAAAAAGTTCAGTTTGGCTTAGGCCCTCAAGATTTTCATTAAATTTTATTTAAATCGATAAAATTCCTAAATTTTGAACTCAACTTCATCAAGTTTTTGTCCACCCTGTATAACAGTCTGTTATTTTTCTTGTTTTAAAAATGTACAGCGATTTCCTCTTATTACCCATACGAACGATTTTCACCACGTTCTGTTTAAGCATAGGTATTCAAAACTGTCAAATGGTTTTCCATCCCTAAAAATTAAATTTAAAGTAATTGCTAGTTAGGTTCACTTAAAGTTTGTTTATTAAATACGTCACAATACAAATTCATTTTCGCGTTACTTTCAAAATATAAAGTTCGCGAACTTCTCGATCTTAAAATCAAATAAAGAAAGCAGAAACACTTTTTAATTCATTGTTTTCGTATACATTTTTATTTAAATAATTTTCACTTTTTATTTACAGATCCAAGAACGCTTTGTCGAATGTTTACCTTTGTTTTCTTTTATATTTGCGTGGCCCAAAATATATTTTATTATTAAATTGTTACTAAAACTTTTACCGTTTAATCATTCACGTCATCTTCCATTTTCTGTTTTGTCTTTTGCGTGTTTTATTACCTTTTGTTTTATTTAGTTTTTGTTTTATTTGGATTGTTTTTATTGGCAACTTGCGAGAAAAAACTGGGTACCTATGTTGGTAATTTATTAGTCATCAGTACTCTCAAAATCGGAGATATCTAATTCGAAATTTTCTAAAACGTTATCAACATAATTTTTAACTTTTAACTAAAATTCTATTTAATCTGCATAATTTACAATATCAAAATTATTTAGAATGACTCACTGGAGCCTTGCATTTAAGAAATCTCTACAGTTATTGAAATAAATCATAATATTATTATTCATATATGCAAAGATGAGAACCACAGCTGATGTCTGATGTAAATTCTTTTTGAAGTGTACACAAAGCCGATTTACAACTATATCAAGAAGTCACTGAACTCGGTGTGTTTCATAGAAAACCACTCCTTTAATTTGTTTATTTTTTCTTAAGAATAATTCCTCACTGCTTTTTTTATTTGTGAGGCATAAAGGCACTTGCTGTAAACCCATACATACAGGTTCCTTAAACTTTCATTCTTTTGTTTATTTTCTTTCATCGTTATTTTATTAAAAAGACGCCTTTGTATTTCAAATCTCAAATGACACTACCACTGACAAAAATGTCTGCAAATTTATTTTAAAAGAATATTAATCCATTTACAGTTCATATATACCTTCCCTCCCATTTATATTATTTTTCATATTATAAAATTTTCATAAAAACAATAATTATAATAAACAGGTACCCATTTTTATTAGTGTTATGCTCTAAATATACAGTGTCCATTTATATATTATTTTTCATATTATAAAATTTTCATAAAAACAATAATTATAATAAACAGGTACCCATTTTTATTAGGGTTATGCTCTAAATATACAGTGTGCGTCTAAAGTATGGAATGTATTAATTAAAACCGAAACAAACCAGTTTTCGAGTAAATCCTCGAACACGTCGATTTTATTTTACGAAAATGCACGTTTTTCCATTAAATTCGATTTTCGATCGTCATTTATTTTCGAGTAATGACGTCAGAGATTTTTTTTTTAAATGGCACAGCCTTACTTTTTTTCGTGATAGATCCTTTAATTCTGAAAACGGTTACATAAAATTTTGACACCTTACGTAACAAAATTTTGAACACAAAATAATTGAAATGCGCAGAATTAGCCCACAAGTTATCGGCAATGTACAAGAAGAATTTGTAAGGAGGCTCTCTTATTGTCAAGAAACCGAAGAATGGCAGTTCCAACACTTAACCTGACGTTTTAATTTGCTTAGCAACGGTTTTTGTTTTTGTTTCCTTATTAATAAAATATGTTTTATAATTTTCATTTGTCTTTTGTTCGAAAATATTCTTATGTAAGCTGTCAAAATTTTATGTTACCATTTTCAGAATTAAAGGATCTATCGAAATCAAGAAAAAAAAGTAAGTCCGTGCCATTTAAAAAAAAATTCTCTGACATCATTACCTACTCGAAAACAAATGAATATCGAAAATCGAATTTAATGGAAAAATGTGCATTTTCATAAAATAAAATCGACGTGTTCGAGGATTTGTTCGAAAATTGGGTTGTTTCGGTTTTAATTACTATGTTCCATACTTTAGACGCGCACTGTATATAAAGGTTAAAGCCTCCTAAAGTCACTTTTATTCTCCATAATATATGTAGATGTACCGTCCTTACTCCAGCAACCAGCAATTGTTTCCAGTGATCAGGTAGGCCACTCATTGGGCAATCGACTCAGGCTTGAACCTGAGACCAACCACACTGTAGTTGAACTATTTAATATTATGTAAAGCATTAACGAAATATTTATTAACTTCTTTTTAATTTCCAGGTGCAACACCTAAAAAAGAAGTAAAGAATGAAGTTATTTATTCTGTTTCTACCAGCTTTACTAGCTATAACACATTCAGGTAATTTTTTTAGTTACAGCACTCGCCTTCCATTTAAAAAATTCAGTATGTTAAATCTAGTTCATTAAGTAAATAGAAGAGGGCTATTTTACTCTTTCTATACAAAATAAATGTTAAAGACAGTAAAAGTAACATAAAGCATACCTAAGTATTTGAAATACGATGTTAAACTTTGTGGAAAATAAAACATCCACGTACTCTACCTTAGAGTTTAGAGTACTAAACTAAACGAAGTCTGTAGGTACCTTACCTACAGCTTTCGTTCACTTTAACCATTACGTTTGCTTGTATTGAGGAGTTCCGCAAATATGCCAGTCTACAATAAACAAAGTTTTAAATATACCACAAAATACTTTACAAGCCCTAAATAAACTTGTTTTTGTAGAAGCAACACCCGCCAAAGTTGTTTGTTACTTTAGTAACTGGGCTATCTATCGACCAGGAATAGGTAGATATGCAATTGATGATGTTCCTGTAGGTTTATGCACCCACCTAATTTATTCCTTTATTGGTGTTAATGATAAGTCCTGGAGCGTTTTGGTGATTGACCCCGAAGTATGAACTATTACAAATTTGAAAATTATGTTTTAAGTGTTTGTATTTATAGTTGGATGTGGACCAAAGTGGTTTTAAAAATTTCACAGCGCTGAAATCTAAATATCCAGATGTAGTATTTGAAGTAGCAGTTGGCGGGTGGGCAGAAGGTGGTGAAAAATATTCTGAAATGGTTGCTGTTAAATCACGAAGAGATTCTTTCATTGCCAGCGTTGTCAGTAAGTTTTCCTTTTTTTAAATTATTTCGAAAGCAACTCATTTTTGTTAATTATTTATAATTCTAGGTTTTATGAATCAGTATGGATTTAATGGATTTGACTTGGATTGGGAATACCCTGGTGCAGCTGATCGTGGTGGAAAATTCTCTGATAAAGATGTGTTTTTCTATTTTGTAGAAGAACTCCGAAGAGCTTTTGATAAAGTAGGAAAGGGATGGGAAATCACTATGGCGGTACCTGTTGCTAAATTTAGGCTTCAAGAAGGATATCATGTTCCAGAGCTCTGCGAGTACGTCAACCAAAATTTATTTCATACTTATTATACTTAACTTATTTAACTTAACTTAACAGGATTTAAACATTTTTTTGTGATTTTGCAGATTAGTAGATGCTATCCATGTGATGTCCTACGATTTAAGAGGAAACTGGGCTGGATTTGCAGACGTACACAGTCCACTTTACAAGAGACCACATGACCAATGGGCATATGAGAAATTAAATGTGGTATGTATGCAATCTTTTTAATATTCCTCGCAAACTTCTATCAAGAAATCATAATAATTATATGTAATAGATTTGAAAGACTATATTTATACAATAACCTTTTACAGAATGATGGTTTACAACTATGGGTAGACTACGGTTGCTCACCAAAGAAGTTAGTAGTTGGTATTCCCTTCTATGGAAGAACGTTCACTCTTAGTACCAGCAATAACAATTACAATCCAGGAACTTACATTAATAAAGAAGCTGGTGGTGGTGATCCAGGTCCATACACTAATGCTACAGGATTTTTGGCTTATTACGAAGTATGCTATATTACCCTACTTTAAAGTGTATGTATACTTATTGCATATAAATTCTAGATTTGTCCAGAAATTCTTAACAAAGACTCTGGTTGGACTAAAAAGTGGGATGAACATGGAAAAGTACCATATGCTTATAAAGGTACCAAGATCAAAAAATTTAATTTTTTTAGTAGTATGTAAGTATGTAATGACGCAAATTTTTTCTGTATATCTAGGAACTCAATGGGTTGGTTATGAGGATCCAGAAAGTGTGCAAATTAAGATGGACTGGATTAAATCTAAAGGATATGCAGGTGCAATGACTTGGGCTATTGACATGGACGACTTCCATGGAATCTGTGGACCCAAGAATGTACTCATGAAAATTCTTCACATGAACATGAAGAGTTACTCTGTTCCTGACCCTATGCTATCAACAACACCTCGGGTAACTAATACGCCTCAGTTTTAACTTTCATTAAAATAGATATCATTGAGGATTATACAAAGTCTTGAGCTTTCGTGCAGTACGGCAAGTTCAATTCTTAATATCAGCAATCATTCTCAATTTTTTTACCATATATGTAGCTTTAATGTATTAACAAATATATCTATTTACAAATAATTTCCACAGCCTGAATGGGCTCGTCCTCCAAGCACACAATCTGGAGAAGGTGGAATGGCACCAACATCATCAACACCAGCTCCAGGACAATGGGTTCCTACTAAACCTACTACTACAAGAACTACAACAAGAGTAACACCTACTCGACCTCGTCCTACAGAAAGCACTACTGCTTCACATGAAGAAGATATTCCAGAAGAACCTAATGAAAATGAAATTGACTGCAAGGACAAAGACTTTCTACCCCATAAAGACTGTGATAAAGTAGGCATGATAATAATTATTATATTTTTTGTACCACTACAGATAGTTTTAGTATATTTTTAAATAAACTTTATGTTTCAGTATTATCGCTGCGTTCATGGTAGCCCAATGGTATTTCCTTGTCGGGAAGGAACAGTATTTAATACACAAAGCCATATTTGTGATTGGCCCAGTAATGCAGACAGAGAAAGATGCAGAACGTTATAGTTCTTTGGGAATCACATTTAGTGAACAAAGTGCGTAGTTTCTAAATATGCAGATACATTCTGCATTACTTAATATGTATTATTTATGTAGACTAAAATAAATAATTTATGTAGAATATTTTCTGATGTTTACATTGACTCTATTTGATATTTAAAAAATATTAATAAAATAGTGGTTACACTTACAAGCGTAGAATAAACCGAGCACTATAAATAAATGCATTAACGAGGCCTAATATTAGAATAATTAAAATATTGACTGTCCTGCATTAAAAACTTTAGAAATGGTTTAATAACATTTAAGATAACAGTGTGAGGAAGTATTCTGTTCTTTTATCTGTACCTGTGTAGGTACCTAATCCAAATATTAACTTTATTATTTCCTTGTTTCTAAACATTACATCCAGTGGGTCCATATTTGTGTAACAATTAAGTAAATGTATTATAAAGGGTGAGTTCTATAAGAGTAATTTAATAATAATCAAATGGAGCAAACGAAAATCATATTTAAACTGATTTATTTTTTATTTTTTTATCTAGTTGTAGGCGACATCTAAGCACAACTATATGAACTAATTTTTTGTTAACGAGATTAGTAATCTATAACAAACAAACTTGTGGGTATCGTTAGTATTCACATTCCCTCAAAGTGTTATGCTACCCAATCATAGAGTGTTCTGTGAAATTTACTGTGCTGTGGTGATAGGGTGTTCTGTGTACAGTGTTGTCAACCCTACCGAAATTTCGGTAGATCTACCGATTTAGACTTCATCTACCGATTTTAAACTCATTTCTATCGATTTTAAACTCATTTCTACCGATTTTTTAAAGTTTATTAAATAACCTTTAAAAAAAAACTGTCTTGCTTATCTTGACATCACAAAATGCACCTAACTCGGAACAAAATTTTATTTATCAAAATACATATTGCCTGGCGATTGTTTTAAAGTTAAACTTCTAATTATGGGCCACTACTACGTGCCGATTATACAAACCTACGATACAAACATTTTTTCGTAAGATTAACGGATGTATAAAGTTTATCTTTCAGCGGCGCTCGAAAGTAAGAAGTCAGGAAATTTAAATTTTATTTTTCTAATAAAATCCTATTTAATAAGTAACTATAAAGGGTGGTGACTCGGCGAACAATTTTTTTGAAGTTCAATTATTGCCTCCCCTAATTATTTTAAAGTTAAACTATTTTATTATTACATTAACTATTTCGATCGGGAAAAACTCATGTAAGGCTTATCTATTAATATGGATTATAGTTTATAAATTTTTATCATCCGGAACCGGCAAAAACCAGGCAAATTATTAATTACTGATTAATAATAGCTAGCCATAGTGACAAAACTGAAAGTTACATACAGTGTGGTACAAAAGTATGGAACAAATTCAATATCTACTGAAATAATTGTTTTTTGGAAAAACGCTCGGACAGGTATAGCGATTTAAATTACGGTGCATATTTTAAGAGGAATCGAATTTTTTTTGCGACAGTCATTTTTCTACGGTGACGTTATCGCCCTTTTTTTTAAATAGGAACTTGCATATTTGACAATTGCAGTAGATAGTCCTTTTTTTTCTCTTTCTAACCGTGCAAAAGTTTTATACCCTCACATAAGATTTTTTTTGAGATATGGTCCTTCGAAAATGCCAAAATCGACTTTTTCGTAGAAGGTTGAAATTTGGATTAGGGGGTAATGAGACCCTCCTAATGACGTTTCCGTGGTCGGTTGTCCCTTAGCGAGCGTAATTTCGAAGATACGGCCGTTCCCACCTATCAAAAGTGGTGGGGAAAATTTTTTAAAACCCGTTTTTTCGTGTCCGGCGGGGTCGCTTTGGGGATTCGGAAAGAGAGGGGTCGATTTAGGAGAGAACAATTTTTTATCCGAAACATTTTGGATTCGAAATGCCCGAATGGCAGGTTCGATTTTTCGTATACGTGTCTATTGTTATCCCACCCATGCGGAACGTGAGCTGGGTCTAGTACCCCAAAGCGACCCCGCCGGACACGAAAAAACGGGTTTTAAAAAATTTTCCCCACCACTTTTGATAGATGGGAAGGGCCGTATCTTCGAAATTACGCACGCTAAGGGACAACCGACCACGGAAACGTCATTAGGAGGGTCTCATTACCCCCCTAATCCGAATTTCAACCTTCTACGAAAAAGTCGATTTTGGCATTTTCGAAGGACCATATCTCAAAAAAAATCTTATGTGAGGGTATAAAACTTTTGCACGGTTAGAAAGAGAAAAAAAAAGGACTATCTACTGCAATTGTCAAATATGCAAGTTCCTATTTAAAAAAAAGGGCGATAACGTCACCGTAGAAAAATGACTGTCGCAAAAAAAATTCGATTCCTCTTAAAATATGCACCGTAATTTAAATCGCTATACCTGTCCGAGCGTTTTTCCAAAAAACAATTATTTCAGTAGATATTGAATTTGTTCCATACTTTTGTACCACACTGTATACCTATATTTATTCCATTTTCAGCCATTATTGATTTTTGTGATATCTCATAAAAAAAAAGTAGAATTTAGGTTGTGCATGGTCATGGTCACTAATAGTGACCGTGGTGCATGGTACCTACTTATTGAGCCCAAGAGCCAACGTATCAGACTTACATAAATACATTTTTTAAACCGCGTTTCCTTGAATTTTCTAAAAACGTAAATTTTCATCTACAGAACTTGGTAAAAACTTATATTTTTCTCAGCTTAAATGTCTACCGAAAAATAGAACCGAAACCTACCGAAAGCAGAAATTATTAGATGGCAACACTGTCTGTGTTATTAGTGAAAAACAATCAGTGTTGCCAACTTAGCGGATTTTCCGCTAGATCTAGCTTATTCAAAAGTCAATTTGGAGGTAAATTTGGCCTGTTAGCGGATCAGTGTCGGACTGGCCATAGAGTCAGGGTGGCGTTTGCCACCCGGGCCCTAGCCTGCGCGGGCCCAAAATAGTTCATACGCGGAGAGAAATGAAACATAAAAATTATAAGTTAATTACACTTTTTTTGTATTCGTTATTATTTAATAATTTGTCCCGATAAACGAAGCGTATTTTTCGAGATTGAAAGCTAGGCTGCGAATTTTGAAGCATATTGACTGGACTATAATTTGTATGTTGTATTTCTTTCCGTGTAGCATACAAATAAATACTTAAAAAAAGAAACGCTCGGGTGTACTGTACACTAAATACGGCAATCGGAGTATGAGCTCAACATTTTATAAATTATCAGAAATGGAACGTAAATCATTCACTCTCATGTTAATGAAAAAATGGAACGCAACTTTTGATTCCTTGTGTCGGGGAAATCCCCGATTCGCCTAGGCTCGCGCCGAATCTCGCTGTCCTGTTCCAACCCATATACATTCGTATTAGTTCATTTGCAGCAACACTCTAGTCAAGTCAGGTTCATATTAGTGATTTGTTGGTGTTGATTAGTCGTCGTGTCGTATCGTAGTTGTTTTTAGTTTCCGGTACCTACGTTAATTACATGTACCTACTTACAATTAATTTGTAAAGCAAGTTAAAAGTGACTTTTAATTAAGTAAAAGACTGACGCGACTCGCTCTAGTGGAGGACGTTCGTTTCTCCATGAAATGAAATAAACCTAAATCGTCCATTACATAAATATATGCGCACGTCAAGTCAAACAAGAGATCGTTAAAGAAATCCAGGGGGCGAAATCTTTTAGCCGCAATGTGGATTCTTGTCAGGATGTTGGCGTTGTTCATCAGACTGCAATTTGCGTTCGCTATGTTAAGAATGGAATCCCACAAGAACGGGCAGTCAGTATGGTGCCTGTCCGAAAATCAACACCGAGCACCTGTAACCTCAGAATTATCACAGTTAGGCTTGAATTTGCAAAATCTTATCAGCGTGTCTTTTGATGGTGCAAGAAATATGGCAGGCTGATATATTGGTCTTCAAGCAAAACTGAGAGAAGAGGTGCCAAAATTAATTTTCGCGCATTGTTACGCGCATGTTTTGAATTTAGTGCTGGGAGGCGCCACGTCAAGCTGTACTGATGCAAAGAATTTATTCGGCCTCTTGGAGTCAACAAACGTATTTATTCACGAATCATTCAAGCGCACCTCTGTGTGGGTGGACAAAACCGCGGAAATAACCGCTGGTAGAGACAAGTTGAGACGATTGCAGAACATCGGAAAAACGAGATGGTGGGCCAAAGACAAAGCCTTGACCACCATCATGGAGAAAACTCGATACGTTGCGTAGATAAAGACCCTAAGTGCCATATCTTCGAGCACGGAGTTCGATCCAATGGTTTCATTTCAAGCAAAGGCATTGATGAATTCACCTTTGAAATTTGAAACTATTCTGACAGCCTTCGCATTCAAGAAAATGTTCGATATATCAGCCCCGGTAAGCCAATACCTCCAAACTCCTACACTACACTACCTTAAAGCTTGAGGACTTATCAAAACTTTAGAAAAGAATTTGCGGAAACAACTAGATCATTTTGACGACGTTTTCAGTGCTGCAAGTTTGTTTGCATCCCAAGTTCAAGAATTAATTCAAGCCGAAAACATCGATATTGAAACACAGACCACGCTGCCGTTACGGAGAACATCTAGGAAACCGAAAAAACACGATGAGTTATGCCAAGACGAACTGGGACTTCTGTCTGCGGACCCAAAGAGATTCTACTCTATTACCGCGTACAAAGTCATCATCAACACGGCTCTAGTTAAAAATTCAACTACAACGAGCATTTAATGAAGGATGCCGCTTGTTTGGATCCGAAAAACTTCCACGAAATTGACAAAAACGGAATTCCTAATGATGCATTAAAGTCAATCGCATGAACTGCCAATGTCGATGGAGAACTAATTTCAAAAGAACTCGAATCTTTTTTTTCGAAAAGTTTTAATGAACTTTCTAAAACTATTTGGGACGAACCCGTTCCACCTAGGCAGCAACACACAAATGATTCAGATTCTCAGAGTGAGGAAGAAGACGAAGAGCAGGAAGAGATCGGATTAGATCAAACAGCAAAGATCGCTATTTGTTTGTCTCGAAGACGTTCGGATGCCTGCCGAAGATGTTGTTGCATGTGCATGTAAATTTTTGGTTTGTTGGTTAACCTCGTGGTATCATCTGCCCTGATCCTAGGTGGGCGGCGGGCCCTTAAAGTCGTAATGCCACCCGGGCCCCATAGGCCCAGTCCGACGCTGTAGCGGATGGGGGATTTTTTGGATTATTTTTCTCTTTTGATAACTAAATATCTAGCTTAATTTGTTTTTGAAGTATTTTCACTTATTATACACACAAAATTGCTGAAGTTTATCATTTTGACGACCAAATTGACCATTTGTGCTTTACTTTATTTAAAATTTCTTGTTTTGAATCATTTTATCGTATGTTTGACAACCTGACATTTAACTTGTCAAGAAGAGGTTAGGTAACTTCTAACCTGCTGTCATGTTTTGAAATCAGTCTTGCCAATTGTGATGCAGTAGTCATGGCCTGCTCCAATTTCCTTTTTTTTTTCGATCTCACGGTATAATTTATCTTTGTTTCAAATATGAAACAGCTTTTTTTATATTCTTTGAGGAATAAGATATTTTGTTCAGTATAATTTATTGATATTTTTAAAAGGTGTAACTTTCTCTAATAAAATGTTCCTTTAAAAATAATCTAGCTTATTTAATTTTAAAATTAGCGGATTTTTTTTTCGAACAGTTGGCAACACCACATGGCAACACTGAAAACAATAAAGAAGACTCGTCGGAGACGTCATTTGGAACTTGGAGCTTGAAGATATAAATTACAGAATTAATTAAGTTTCAACAAAAACTTAAAAATGGGTTGCGATGGAGGAACAATTCCACGTAGAGATGAGTTAGTTAAAGTGAAGAAGAAGCCTGAAGCTGTAAGTGTTATTACAAATTAATGTTATAAACCTAACCTAAAGTGCGTTTTTCTTTGTAGAAAGATAAGGATTTCGAATTAGCCTTTCAGTGGAGATGTTGTCATTTATCACAGCAAGTTCTACAATCTCCAATTGTTATGTGTGGTCTTGGTTATCTTTACAATAAAATAGCCTTAATTGAAGGACTACTAAATCGCGACACACTTCCTGAGAGTGTTCGACATGTTAGGAGTCTCAAGGTAAAGTATCCGTGTAGTGTAGCAAATTAAACAGTATTGTGCAGTGTTGTGTACAGATCAGCGATATCAAGTTGTAAAATTCATAACAAAAATGTTTCATTTCAGGATGTTAAGAATTTAAAATTCACACCCAATCCCGAATACAAATCAAATGATGATAAAAAAGAAGGTGGTTTGGATTCTCGAGCAGCTCCTTACATTTGTCCCGTTACTGGAATGGAAATGACAGGAAAGTATCGTTTTATTGGTTTGTGGACATGTGGATGTGTATTTTCTGAACGTTCTCTCAAAGAAATTAGTACAAGTGTTTGTCACAAGGTATTTATTATTTTGTAATTGTTATTCAGATTATATTTACAAATGGTTGTTTAGTGTCAAGAACCCTTTGTAGAAGGTGATGTAGTCATTCTTAACGGTACTGAAGAAGATCTTGTTCTAATGATGCAAAATGTAGAAATGCGACAACAAAAAAATAAAAAGAAGAAAGAGAAAAAAATTAAAACTGAACCCGAAGCTCCAACATGTGACAGCAGTACAGATTCTTTAAGTAATTCCAAGCCTGTGGTAAGTTTTACAACTGCGTTTTAAACAGCTCTAATAATTTCTTTTACAGCAAAATCCGGAACCTAAGCCATCAACGTCAACTGCTTCAACTTCGAAACCTACAAATCATGTAGCAGTCGTTGGGCAATTAACTATCAAAAGACCAGGAACAGATGATGCGTTAAAAAATCGAGTCAAGAAAGTTAAAAAAGACTACAGTGTTGCTAAGGATCCTCAAGCATCTGATGTTTATAAATCGCTCTTTACCAGTCATCAGTCAGAGCAACAACAGAACCGAGCTCATTGGATCACTTACAATCCATTTTATAATTAGTGTAAATATTCTTGTGTAAATTAGTTTTAGTATTTATAAGATTCTTTATGTTAGCGTGAACTTATAATTGAAGTAATAAACTTTTAAATAGAACAAATTTTATTCTGGAATGTTGGCACATAACGTAGATACTTAATCATTACATTGTACTACAAAGATCACAATCTAGGAAATCACAACAGCTTTACGTTAAATTGCACTAAGAGTATTGCAAATTAATTGCTACAATATTTGTATGTAACAAGCAAACAAAACTTAATACAGACTTCATATTACAAGTTCCTAATTTTGATACCTGACCTACTACATACAGATTGAAAAAACAAAGAATATATAACAATAACAACAAACACCCATGTATAAGTAAGTAATAAGAATAAATGGTAACGTTACATTATTTAACAGAGATCACACTTAATTCATAGGAAATCGTCAGTAGAGGTTATCGTAGCTTCAATCAATAAACCAAAATCTAATTCTGTTAAACTTGCTTTTGCTGTTAACAAATCTAAAAATGTATCTAATGGTGAGAGACGGTCCTCGGATGGAAATGCCGCTAAACCTGTAAAAAAAATTAAAATTCGATTTAACTTCGATTAAATAAACATATTCCTTATAATCTGAAACCCTTATAATTTCTTGAAAGGACCCATATTATCACATATTTTTTACGAAAGATGCCGTATATCTTAATATTCAAAATTACAGTTGCAGTAATTCAAAATTACAGTTTAACTTCTATAATCTGGACACAAAATTTTTATCCAATTTGCAACAGTATTAAAAGTGATAGGTATTTATCGAAAATTATATACATTTGAATAGAGTAATTCATACAGCTACTAATGCAAGAAGAAGGTAGCGTACCCCCTTAAACACAAGAAACAACTAAGGCAAATGAGGATCAGTTTTTACCAACCTTGATAGAAATAAGAAAAGTTATACAACATCTAAAGAATAACAAAAGTCTTGGTAATGACGACATTCCACCCGAAGTATTAAAATATGGAGGAGAAAAGCTAACTAGAAAAATATATCAGCTATGGTCAGCTGAAAAAATATCTGAGCAGTGAATGAAGCAATTTTTATCCAATATTCAAAACGGGAGACCAACTTAAGTGTAATAATTACAGACCAAGAACCTTATCAAATACAATATACAAAATACTGACCCATCTAATTAATAATAGAGTCAAGAACACTGCAGAAAAGGTAATAAGGGAGTATCAATGCGGTTTTAGATAAAGCAGGTCAACTATAAACCAAATTTTTAAACTTAAATAGACAATCGATTTTATTATTAATTCTTTGTTGTTGTTGACTTCAAGCAAGCATATGACGGGATAAAGAAAGAAGCAACAATAAAATCGATGGAAGAACTAAAAATCCTTCCGAAGGTAAAAAAACCTTATAAGGATGACATTAACAAACACCACAAACCAAGTAAAATAGAAATTTAATAGTACTTCTGGATTAAAGTAAAGTGACCCCCATCTCCACCACTTTATTTTAATATTGAGTTGGAAGCTGCCATAAGAAGAAGTAAAATAAATAGAGATGCATTAATAACAAAAACCTCCCACTAATGCATGGCGTATGTTGATGACCTGATACTGCTAGCAAGAACTCGGGAAGAACTAAAAGCCACAACCCGAAACCTTATAGAAGAAGCAACAAAATGTGACTTAAAAGTGTATATAGAAAAATCCAAATATATGATTTTCGGATTAAAAGAACACCAAACATCGCTCAGACATCACTCGCAACTTCATCTCAATCATCACTCACACATCCAGCAGAGACATCAAGCTCAGACATCGTTGTCAAACATCTCTCAGAAAAAAAAAACATCACGCTCAACATCATCATCGACATCTCGGCGCTCTCTTGACATCTCGGTGCTCGTTTGGCCGCCTTCACACTCCGCTAGAACCGGCAACGCCGCCAGCCCCTGCCCATTCCCCAGCTACCTCAACGCTGGAACCGCTCGTCGCCACCAAACGCTGTCTTTTCCAAGCCGCCTCAACGCTGGAACCGCTCGTCGCCCCCTACGCCGATGGAACCGCCTACGCCGCCAGACGCGGCGTGTTTCAAGCCCCCTTCAATGCTGGAAACGCTCGCCGCGCCGCCGCCAGACGCTGCCCGCTCCCAGCCCCTTCAACACTGGAACTGCCCTCCGCCGCCAGACGCTGCCTAGTCCCAGCCGCCCTCTACTGCTGAGGCCACACCATAACCCACGTCGCCTGACGCCGCCATCTCGCCCCCCCCCCCCCCCCGCCACGCCAGATCAAGCCTAAGTTCGCCATCGTCACCGCTTCCCGGACGCCGTGCGCCCTCGTCGTACCGTCCCTCATTGTCGACGCCCCGCCGCCTTCAGCTTTACTGCCGCCTTCGCCGTCTTCGCCGACGCCGACGCCGCTAGCTCGCTTTTCCAATTCATATATAATACAAGCAGAACATTGGAGAAGAATAACCAATACTGATATCGTTTATGGAGAATCATCACTCACCAAGCCAAGGACCTTGACAGCCCATAGAGCGTTACCTATTAAACAACTATAATATACAGGGTGTTAATTAATGTCATGCAGATATTTCAGGGGGTGATAGTACTCGGCAAAATAAAAAAAAAATGTTAATATACACATGATCAAAAAAAAAAACGCGCCATTTTCGATATACAGGGTGGCGAAGTTTCAATTTTTTTTTTTCGTATTTTGCGTTTTCTCCCTATGTTTTGAGATAATTATTTGAAATTTAGTACAGCTACTATCTTTTAGAATCTCTACAATAACATGTCAAAAGCATCAGTTGCAGTATACAGGGTGTTACATTTCTTTGGGTCACCGACCATTTTACCTTCCAGAACTTTTTTTGGAGCACCCTGTATAAATTTCTATATCATAATTGAATTCCCTGTTCTTTTCTCCGGCTTTTTGGGTTTCTCCATTATTCCCGTATCTGTCACCGTTTCCGAGCTATTTGAAAAATTAGCGATCAATACAAACCAAGTGTAGTCGAAATAAAGTTTTTTTTTTTTGTTTGTGTTTAACACCCTGTACACTGCAACTGATGATTTTGACAGTTTATTGTAGAGATTCTAAAAGATAGTAGCTGTACTAAATTTCAAATAATTATCTCAAAACATACGGGAAAAAAACGCAAAATACGAAAAACAAATTGAAACTTCGCCACCCTGTATATCGAAAATGGCGCGTTTTTTTTTTGATCATGTGTATATTAACATTTTTTTCTTCTATCACCCGCTGAAATATCTGCATGACGTTAATTAACACCCTGTATAATGTAATAATAGTTTAAAATAAACTTAAAGGTGCTTCAATGTGCATTATTTGGGTAATCCATTAAAAATTGCATTTCCTGCAACTCACTCTTTCGCCTGCATTATAAAATTCGGAAATTCTCTCAACTTGATAAAATATTAATGAGTGTCCGGATTAGAGAAACAAAATTGACGAAATCACAGATTTTTCCGGATTACTGTAGTATCCGAATAATCGTGTGTCCGGATGATAGAAGTTATACTATATTAAAAAACTTACCCAATTGATACGATCTATTTTTCTGCAGTCCGTGAGCTCGTGGATTTGCACCTTCCACACCAGAAAGTATATTAAGTGAATGCTCACGTGCTCTGATCATTAAACTAACAGGATGACTCCACTGACTTAATAATCGTTTAGCTCGGGATCGTGGAAGAAGGGTTAACAATTTTAATTTACGCTGAATACCAGTTTTAGTATCATCAGTGTCTAAACAAATATTCAAATTAGTACCAAATTTCACACCTGGCTGTAAGAAAATAATTTAAAATGTAGTACCCATCATGATGATTTTCATAACATCCACTTGCAGTTCAAAAACATTTCTATGAACATATTGCAGAAATATATTGAACCTCAACGTACGATACCCTAAAAAAGTAAAAAAAGAAGTAAACCCCTGAGGTAAAGGAAATGCAATCGATTCCACAGCTAAGTAGTATCGTTCTAAAATGGTGAAGAGAATATATCTTTTTTCATCAGACAGTCGATCACTGCAACACTTCATTTTTAGATTTCGCCGAACAAAATAACCGATATCTTACATAAATACAAATCCTTTTTCTTGTTCGTATTTAGGATCAAATGCAACCGCCTTACATAAAATATGACACAAAAATCTCGACTGTTCTAATTGAGCAGCTACGTAACGCGTTGCAACAGCATGCACATGCATAGGAGTTTGCGACTGCCATTGAAATCGACTGATCTTGTTTTCTGCACTTTGTTTTAACAAATGCATACTTAATTCACGAAGGTTCTAGAAAAACATTTTACTTATAACAGTTTCCCATTGCCTTGCTCTGCTGTTTGATTAATTTAATAATTACCACAGATATAATATGTTCCTGTTTGCTTGCCGTACAACTTTCTATTTCATAAAACGGCAACGCATCAATTTGACTTTTACGACTACATTGGCTCGTCATGGCAGCCAAATCATTAATCGAAGTGTTACTACCCAACGAACCACCTGGAGACATGGGGGTACTTGATCTTGACAACGCTTCCGGCTAATCATTTTAAAAATAATATTTTCATTCCAAAAATATATCTACCTACACATCACAAAGCTCACCTGGTAACAAACCAGTGACACCAAAAGTTTTTCTACAACTTGACTCGGTTTAAATTTCTGCTTCCCTTTGGCAATTTTCACTAGATGATCCCATAATTTCGTCCAGATATCCACTCTGTATGGCACAAGACGTTGTTGGGGAGAAAGCAACATCATAGACGCATTCCAAAGTGCATCTTGCGATAAACAAATAACTTTGTCCTTTATTTTAACTTCTATATCACATCCAGTCGGTTGAATTGTAACAGGTAATAGATTTACTAACTGACCGGCATCTGAAGGTAAATTTCGTTGGACTGTTGCGTATGAACTTCCAATAAGAAACTCTTTTAAAAGTTGTGGAAGACCCAAAGATATTGATTTTTCTATTTGAGATGTTATTAACTACAAAAAAAGTTCAAGTAATATAAAAAGTATCTAGCAATAAATTTTAAATTTAGCAAAAATATTTTGGCCGGAAGAAACTCCAACAAAATAATTTACGGTTTTCATCAAGGTTCTGTTTTGGGGTCGCTTTTATGGTAGATAGTAATTGGTCAAAAAAATAAAACTCAACTTATACAAAGTTAGACAGATTATATTAATTAAGCAGTGAATACAAAAGAGCCCTAAAATGAAATGAATGCCTTAATAACTTAATATAGAAAATAGTACCTCAATAACAGTATCGATCTCCCCACGATGTACCAAAAAATAGTGGAGTATGGATAATTTATTTTCAATAGTGGTATCACTTTTGAAAGTTTGTATTAATTGATTTGTCGGTATCGTAAGGTCAACCACATCTAAAGTGATCAAATTTAATACTATAGATTTTCCAGTTTTCAGCAGTGATGCCAAGCTGATTTGATGTGGCTCCAAACCATGTAAATCAGCGGTTGTCGTTATATGGCAGGCAGGTTCATGTAAAATACCTATGTCAAGCAAATGTGTGCATATTCCTGGTATAAAAACCAGCATATGGTGATCTAAAATGTACGACGAGCATTGTAAAACATATGTTTTTGATAATAAAAAGTTTGTCTTACCTCCATACAACAGAAAAATTGGTCGTATTGTCTTAGCATGATTCCAAGGTATTCCAGGTATTACACAATGAATGACACAGCTCTGATGTAAAATTGTAACAGAATAAGCAAAGTGCACAGGCGTTGCGTCATTTTCTTCAAGATTAACTGCTGGTTGTACAGGCTAAACAAACATATCTATCAAAAAACTACACAAAATTTATTAAATATAAAATTACCTGATACAAATAATGATGGCAAATACAAACGATACCTTCCGAATCAGTTAAAACCATCAAATCTAGAGAACAGTTATGTATTCTAAGAGGCACTGTATCATCTTCATAAATTCCGCAAGATCCTGTTACCGCCGGCAAATGAGGTAGATTTAAAGGAATGTTCATCTAAAGATAAAAATGTGGGAAATTTTGTTTTTACAAAATTTAAATTTTAAGAGTGGCCACTTTACCACTGTTTCGTGGGGTAAATCATCATGAAACTGAAGTCCAGAAAGGGTTGGGGTTAATTTTGTTTCATAATTTGCTTTAGGTTCTTCTTCGTCTTCCACTAATGTTCGTATGCGTTTACGATAGTGAATGTAATACAGTGTCTGATGAACCGGATCCCACTGAGCCCATAAAAATACTCTCACTAAAGATTCAGTAACAAAGGTATCGAGATCAAAACCTGCTGTTGGTAGCTGATATTGCATTACACCTTAAATCGAAAAATGTCTTTTTTCTCAGTATTTGTCATTATTACAATACTTACATTCTTGGTGAATAAGTACTAAAAATTTATCCGGTTGTTTTTCGGTTAAAATTGATTGCTTTCGGTAAAGAAATTGTAACATAATCTGCTTCGATCTTTCTATTTTCAAATCGCATGTTATAGGTTCTTCCCCGTTATTGCCCAATTTAACTATATGTGGTTTGTAAACAAATGTATCTTCTTCTTCAATTTTAACCCGCTCTTTAGTAACAAAGCCAATTATGGTTCTATTTAAATTAATGGAAGCTTGAATAACATTTATTGGTTTATTAAATGAACGAATAGTTTCCAATGTATTATTTTCGAACGAATATAAGCCGATATAGCTCTTGGTTTGTGCATTGGGATTTGTTTGAACCCAAGAAAATAGTAATATTCCATCTTGTTCCTGACCTAATAGGCGCCATTCTTTAGTTTCGGCTAACAAATGAGAATTAAATTAAAATTTATTTTTGGGACCATAATATTTATAATTCGCCAATTCGGTACAAATTATGAATTACAAATAAGCGAATTTAATCTGTGGCTAAAACCTAAAACCACACGCATGCAAAGATAATGTGGTTTACAACCATTGTACATGTAAACAACTTGTTTACTTCCTAAACTAAATCGGTTATTGTATAATAGTTAAATAAAGTATAATAAGCATGTGATTCAGTAAATGCATTTGCTTTACGTGAAATTAAAAGTTGAGATAAAAGATATCAGTTCTATGGAAGTAAACAAAAATAGGAGATGTGTACGAGAGACGTAAATAACGCAGGCGCGTTTCAATTCACGGATCAATATCTTTAAAAGCGATTGCAATTATAAACATTAATAATACCATCTTTAATGCGCACCTATAATAATATTTAAATAACCCACAATATAAATAAGACATACGTAAAATTTACTCTGCAATTTAAACAATTACCTTCAGAATTTTCCGATAACACGATAGAGCACAATTTAGCAGCAACGTTGTCCACCGTCACCATCGCAATTTATGAATTTCGAGTGTTATTTCTTATCGTTATTGTAATGAATAATGAAAAATAAACACTAAAGGAAATATTTCTTATTTTGAAAGCAAACCAATTTAATTGTGCTTCCTAATACTAGAGCGATTATTAATATTTAATATATAGACCGATTCAGTATTCGGCCTTAAAAAGTAAAAGTATAGTTTTAAAAATTATATTCCGCATTTATAAAAAGAATGCAGATATTTTACGCTTCATAGGAACCGTGACTTTATCCAATTTATAAAGAAAATAAAAGTTCAAATTTGCCGCCAGTCTGATTGTCAAGCAATACTCGTACCTTTTTATTAAGCAATTTGATGTCAGCATGTTAATTTGTTACTGGGGATTACTTAGCATTATTAGCAACAAATTTATTCGAAAGTGAAGGTCGAACAATTTTTATAATTTAAAAAGTCTATGTTTAATTTCTAAATGTAGAAAAAATGGATCACATACCAGCAACGTCAATTTTACCAAGATTTATTAGCCTATGAAAACAACAAGAACATATAAAATGAAATAATACTGCACAGGCTGCTGTTTCAAAGGCCTAGTATTTTATACTATATGTCTAGTGTACCGCGTAGTTGGTATAGAAGTAAGAGTCTCTTTGCTAAATCAGTTTATAGCCTGAGGTTAAACTAATTGCCTTATAAATCAAAATTCTTACAGACCTAAGTAAAACAATAGATCCGCGTTAACGTTATGTTACCCGACCGGAGATAGAAACCTTCTTAATCTGGAAATTTCTTGCAGGGTCAGGGTAGCGTAAATTACTTTGGGTTCAAAAATCAAAAAACACAAGTGGTATTGATCTGCTTCATAACACAATAATTAAATTAGTTTTATTTAAGAATAGTATATACTTTATATAGGTAGTTTAAAAACGCATTTGTTTTTTTTATTTGCCTTCTGCCTCTTTGGCTGAACCAAAACCACTTTACCTCTTTTCAGATTCATCTAAAAATGTTGAGTTTCTCTGTTTGTTAATTTTTCTAGGGATAAAGACTATGGCACAGAATATCTCCTTAATATTTTGCGACTATGGTCTGCCATGTATTTAAAATACCGGTAGCTGTATGGGAATTACTACTTCACATTTGTAGTTTACCCAATATGGCGTGGTAGTGTCATAAATAATAAAGTTGTGTCTATCACAGTACGTCAGATTAGTAATTTTATACAAAACTGTGTTGCTTACACTAATTGATCAGATATAGAAGTCAAAGAAAAATAGTCAACATGCAGCCCCTTGACAATGCAATGGGCATCCCCGCATTTTTGAGTAAATTGTGGAAAATGGTTGATGATCCCAAAACAGACAACTTAATTTGTTGGAGCAAGGTAAGTTTAAGTTACGCTGGTATACTTTATAACAACTAGATATGTAAATAAATGCACAAACCGTTTTCTATGATTACCACCTTGTACGATGTAAGTTGTTATTAAACATCACAGTTATTTAATAACAGTTTCAAATCCCATGTGACATATCGTAACGTCTTGCTGTTTATTTTAGGACGGCAAAACTTTCATTATTCGAAATGAAGTGGAATTCTGGTACACGTTGTTACCTGCGTATTATAAGCATAATAATATGAGCAGTTTTGTTCGGCAGTTAAATATGTGTAAGTAGCCTAAATTAAGTATCGCAAGCCATATTTACTATAATTTTATGGGGTTCAATCAATTAAATAGCGTTGTTTATAACCGGTGGTTTATTAGCAGTTCGTTTAAGCAGTTGTCATATGTGCATTTTGACTTTATCGATATCATTGAAAGCATATTTGAAAAATCATTTTGATATTTATAGAATTTAATTAATTATATTATTAGAACACCCCTGATCTTTTAATTAATTCGTTAGTGTTGCCACGGAAATGAATAAACTTTTTTATTAGGAGTATGATGTAAATATTATGTTTAAAAGAAAAGTAAATTTTTATAGTTAGATCAAAACAAACAATATTTGGAAATAAACTGCACATTATGATTTATAATACTATTTGAATTAGCATAAATACAATTGTAGAAACATCTAATGTTTGCGGAATTTTAAATGATTTAACCCCATTATTGCTGGAGTTGTAGCGTTGTTGCTGTAAGGCAGGACATTAAGCCTACAACAAATGTAACAATCGAACACTGCACAACAAAGTAATGTATGTGTAAAATAATCTTGGAACTTTTTTTAGATGGTTTTCACAAGGTGCCAAATTTAGATAACGGAACTGTTGAAAACGATAAAGCAGAGTATCAGTTCCTTCACCCGTATTTCCAACGTGGCCAGCCACAGTTGCTTAAAAATATCAAGCGAAAGGTATAACCCACTTTAAATTTGTTTATAATTGTAGTGGTTGGTACCATGAATCGAATTTAAAAATATATTCAATAGAATGAACTAAAATCATTGCTGCAGGTCACGAATTCAAAAGTTATGCCTACGACTGAGAGAACTGTTCATCCTAGCGAAAATAAGGAACAGTTAAGCAAAGTACTTTCGGATGTTAAATATTTACATGGCCGACAGGTACAAGTTGATAGCGTTCTTACTAATTTAAAACAAGAAAATTCCGTTTTGTGGCGAGAATTAGCAGTATTACGACAAAAACATCAAAAACAGCAACAGATTGTTAACAAGGTATATAAAATAATCCTAAATTAGAAATTGTGTATTGATTAAAAGTTATTTCGCAGCTTATCCAATTTTTGGTAACGATCGTACAACCATCTGCGCGAATGGGTGGCTTAGGAGTAAAACGACGTTATCCTTTAATGATCAATGAGAGCCCCCTGAAAAAGCAGAAGACTAGCACGTCTGATGGTCCCACAATTCATGAATTAGATAGCGCCGAAGTACTTCCCGAAGAACTATTTGCTGATGATGATGAGGTTGAAGATGTTATTCAGGTATTTCAGTTACTCTTTTCAATCTGTTTAAGTCCAACATTTCATTTACAAATAATTACAAAAATTTGCTTTTGAGTAGTTGCTTTTAGATTGTGGCGTCTTTCGTTCTTAAAATTATGATTAATGTCTTGATGTTATGCTTGTGCATCATCGCATATGTGATTAAATTAATACCTATTCATTTATTTGATTAGTCAAGACAGGTGTTTCATGAAATTAGTAACTCATGCTTTTGTAATATAAAATTTTTAATATATGATTATTGATTATGATTATGCATGATAACGAAAGGTTTAAAAAGCAATATCTCATTACATACTGTTCGAAAAATACTTGCGATAATTAAAAATAAAAGCAGTTGATAAAACAAAAACATTAAGAGAACAATAACAAAAATTTGCTGCTTTATTTTGCTTAAGGTGAGGGTACCACCCAGAACTTCAAAACCGCTCCGCGCAGGGGGCGTGAAAATAGACGTTATTTAATATTTTTTTGGTTGTGCTACCCACTTAACACTTCTTAGAAAACTATTAGGCATTTAAAATTCTCATTGATATAAACTTGTTAAAGGCTGAAGGTTTGAAGCAGTTAATACCTTAAAATTCTACTTCCAAGAAGGTTTTTCTTTTCAATTTTTACCAGGCATTGGTCGGTTTGTTATGAGTTAAAATCTCAACTAAACTACATAATATAGATATGCAACAAGGAAGCATAATAATTTCATAGATATATGTAATTATTTAGTTAATTTATTTAATTATTAATTCTTTAATTTTTTTCTATTTACACTTCTTTTAAAGAGTAGTGACTTTTAAAATAGTTTCGTATCGTTTAACCAAAAACACTGAAACATTTAATTACTTAATTAACACATTTTCCGTATAGTTGTAGTTATTTTTACTAGAATACAAAAGTCAAAAGTAGGTATTATATTTGTAAAACTAATTTTATATTTTGTAAAATTTGATATTACATGCTTCATTCTTTAATTAAAGAAAATTACGATGAAGTTTATGCCTTTACACCACTTGGTAGGAAAGGTTTTTTGATAATATATGTATATACGTATACAGTATACCGGGTGGTCCATCGGTCTGTATTTTTTTTTTTACTCGATTATTTTAAATATTACCGAAATTTTTTTCAAACAAAGTTTATTTAACAGTAAAATGCCCACATATCTGCAGTATAAGTTTTTCTACCGGGTGTTCCATTTTCGCGCAATGATATGCAACTTTATATTTTTTAATGGAACACCCTATATATTTTTACAAAATTTTAAAGATTTTTTGTTTCTCTTTAAAAAAGTTCTTACTCATTATAGTCCTAAAATGATCAGTACAGAAGCTATTCCTTTACCCTCAACCCTTATTGGTTAAGTGAACATCTTACCCTTTACTTAGATAACTGACTATTTAGTCAGAGGACCCTTAATGTTGTTGTGATTCGTTGATCCAGAGTAGCTCACCTTATAAAACAAGAAATAAATATTCCACCAAGTTTAATACATATATTATAAAGTCATATTTATGTACAGATATTTACAAATACAGTAAATAAGTAAGCATAGTGTATGAACATCAGACTAGGCAAGTTAATTATGGGTAGTGGCGTGGATAATTATTATACTTTTGTTTGATGACTTTGGTGTACTTAGGGTGGCCTGTGTGCGTGGTTTGATCACAAGAAATTATGCTGGAAGTCGGTGCGTCAGTCAGATATGCGATACAAGATCGATCTTTTAAGGGATTGATATAAAAATCAATCTTAAGCGGCCGGAGCCAAATGTGGTATTACAACCAATCTTTTTGACGAGGGTGCAATTTCCCTCTAATTGACGAGTATATGCACTCTGCATAACTCGTAAGTAGTACATGAGTAAGCGTTGCCTCTCATGTACGAGAATGTACGAGGCACTAGGTGCCCTCGCACATTGTAAGGGATGTTTCACCCTATCGTTGATTGAGAATATGCCCAAGACATTCTCAGTAGTCAGAATTGTCGTTTTGTTGTTATTAATTGTGATCAGCACTTACACCAGGGCAACCATAAGGTAATTTTGATAAAGTCTAATCTTGAATATGTGAAATACATTAAACTTGCTAACTTTTACGTTGTGGTTAATTTGGATTTCGCAGGGAGACCCCTCATTTGGAATTCCGGCACCTTCACCGCTTTAGTCAATAAGTACACACTATCGCAAAGCCATGCTTTACCGTGGTGTACGTAATATGAAGGGTTTCTACCAGTTATTAATGCAAAGTAACAAAGTGCAATACAACTAACAGTATACTTGACAGTAATTAGATACACTAATTAGCGTACTAAGCGAAATTTCAGACGACTATACAGATAGACTGAATAATCGAGACTGGCTCCTGTGATAAGATTTTGTTGTATATTTATACTAAAAATCTGATACAGAAGGGGTGGAAAATAAACGTTCTCACGGTTTATAATCCAACTGTAGAGGTTTGCTTCTCTTTTTAAAAATAGTCTTTAATTCTTCTCGTGTTCTAACGAGGAGCACTACATCATCTGCATAAGCAAGACCTTGGTGCAAATTATTTAGGGTATTGTTTTTTACTTTAATGTTACTTCTTCTGAAGACTTGTTCTAGAAAGATGTTGAAAGCGTTGTTGGCGGTACGTCTGTATTTTACCCTGTTTAGCGTATTCTTTAAAGTCATCATCCCTAATCTTACTGACTCTTCTAAATAGTTCATTTCTTTTTATATTGTCATATGCATTTCTAAAGTCAATAAACATAGCATGTGCTTGTATATTTTTTTTTACTACATTTCTCTTGGATTTGGTTCAATACAAATATGTGATCTATTACAGACTTGCCCTTTTTAAAACCCGCTTGATATTGGCCAATCTTACCTTCTATTATATTTTATATTTTACCATTTATTAAAAGTGCTAGAATTCTGTACATCACATTCAGTAAGGAAATCGGACTGTAGTTCTCCGGCAGTTGTGCGTTATTTTTTTACAGATAGGACAAATCATTGCTGTGCACCACTCTTCCAGCATATATTTTTTCTTCTATATTTCTGTTACACATTCATATACATACTTTTAAATCTTCATCTGCATATTTGATTAATTCTACCACTATCGTGTCAGATCCTGCACTTTTGTTGAGAACTTTTATAAATTCTTCGAAATGGGGTGGTTTTCATTATCTAACACTAGTCTTTCTTGTGCTTCTTTGTCAGTTGCTGGTTTCCACACAGTGTTTTTGAAACATTTTTCCCAGATTTCTACCATTTGGCTTTCATCTAGATGTAATTCCCCTTCTTCATCTCTCAATCTTATTGTGCTTGAATATATCCTTTCTTCTCTGTCTTTATTTTGTTATAAAAACTTCTAGCATTTACTATTTTTCTTCATTGCTTCTCTTTTTTTAATCTACATAGGTTATTTGTTTCGTTTCTTATCTTTCTATATTTTTCTTGCAGTTCATCTGTTTGAGTATCTAACATTTCAAGTCTTATGTTTCTTCTTTCTTGAACCATTATTATTATTATTAACACCTATTATTCCCGGAGGACATAGGGTAAGTACAAATATATAAATATATGTACTGTTAGCATAGTTTTTCCACTGTTTTTTTATCGCTGGCTATTATAAGCAATTCTGTAACACTTTTTCCGCTTTCTTGGGCTACAGTTCTTCTCCAGGTTGTGCGGTGTCTTCCACGGTATCGTCATCCTTGTGGATTCCATTCTAACACTTCGTGGCTAAGTACATCTCTTGACTTTCGTAACATATGATCCAACCATCTGAATTTTTTAATTTCTGCATTGATACTCTCTTGCCCTGTTCTCTCCCATAACTCCATATTTGATATACGTTGGGGCCACCATATCTTTAAGATGTACATTAAGCATCTGTTTACAAATGACTGGAGCTTTCTTTTTATTAATGAAGTAACATACCATGTTTCTGAGACGTACGTACAGTAGTACGGATTTACCAGTTGCATTGAAAACTTTTATTTTAGTTACTGTGTTAATATTGCTTACCCTCCAGATCTGGTTCATATTTGAAAACACAATCCTCGCTTTATTTATTCTTTGCTGAACATCCACTAATGTACCACCATCACTTGTGACAACAGTACCTAGATAAGTAAATGCCTTCACTGATTGTATAGGTAACCGATCCACTATTATATTATTCACTAATTCAGTGTTAATTGTTAACAACTTAGTTTTGTTTTTATTTATTTGAAGACCTACTTTGTTTGATTCTTCCAGAAGATTATTTAGTTTTAATTGCATATTATGAGTTTCACTTGATAACAAACGCATATTCCAAGTCTTCTAGCACTCCCCCCAAACCCCACCTTATTCCCCTTATTCAATTTTCTATAGTCTTTACCAATACCAGTCCGAATAACAGCAGTGACAGGATGCACCCCTGTCTGATAACATTGTCTGCTATGGTTGCTTTATTGTCCTTTGTGCAGTACTCTGCAATTATAGTCTGTGTAGCCTTCTTTAATTAAACGGATTAATTTTTCTGGTAGTCCTTTACTCCTGAGAGCGCTCCAAATGCATTCTCTATTTACTGCTCGTTTGTACTCTATAAATAATAATTTCCAGCGAATTATATTCTAAAGATTGCTCTATTATTATTGGTATTATGTTTATGTTATCAACACAAGAATGTCGATCTAAAACCGCTCTGTTCTCTCTGAATTGTACTAGTTTCACTAATCCTGTTTAAAATAATCCGGTAAAAAACCTCGCTTGTTACGTTTAGGAGAGTGATACCTCCCCAATTTTCACATAGTTGTAGGTTTCCTTTCTTAGGTATCTAACTATAGCTCCTTTCCATTCAGGCAGGAACCTTTCTTCTTGCCAAATTTTCTCAATAAGTGGTAATAACATCTTTGCTGTACAATCTAGGTCAATTTTGAATATGTCTGCTGTTATCCTATCATTTCCAGCAGGTTTGCCATTTTTCATTTCACACTAATTCTTCTCTTGTTGGAACTTCAACATTTTTTATTTGCAATTCATTAACTTTAGCAACTGGTGGTATATGAATATTTTCATTCTCAATATTCATAATCTCTTCGAAGTATTCTTGCCATCGTCTTAATTGTTGTTCAGTTGTGCATAGGTTAACTCCATTTTTGTCCTTACTTGGTAGGTATTTCATTATTCCTCTTGCTTTTCCCTGATAATTGTCGGATAGTCAGGTATAATTCTCTACTGTCTCGTTTATCTGCCGCAGTTTGCTTGTTCTGATAGTTTTTCTATGAATTTATTTTTGTCTTTCTTTATACTTTTCTTTACTTCTTTACTGCAACTGGTGTATTTTTCTTGCCACTGGTTCTTATCTTCTTCACTAAAGGCTTTTAATTTACGTTCTTTTATCTTTTTCCTCTTTTCTATTTTTGCCCATGATTCTTGGCTGATCCATTCAATCGAT
The DNA here is from genome assembly GCA_963082815.1 of Melanotus villosus. Classification (NCBI taxonomy): domain Eukaryota; kingdom Metazoa; phylum Arthropoda; class Insecta; order Coleoptera; family Elateridae; genus Melanotus; species Melanotus villosus. The sequence continues at coordinate 22,019,947 of OY720427.1, forward strand.
TCTTTCTTTGTGTTTGCTACTTTGTATAAATGTTTCTTTGCATCCTTGCCATACTTGTTCTATTGGTAAGCTGTAGTCGATTTCCTTTTAAAGTTGCTGTAGGCTCTCAATAAATAGTTTTATTTCTGGGTTTTTAATTTCGGCTAGATTCAGCGGTCGGCAACCGGTGGTCCGCGAACCACCGGTGATCCGTGACGTAATTTTAATGGTCCGCAAAGAAATTCAGATATTTAAATTTAATAAAAATTTTAAGTAAAAAATAAATTTTGTTTAAGCTGTATTATTATGTGTAAAATAGAACAAAAACATTATATTGCGAATTGATTTGTTACAAAATACTACTGTGACTTGCAAAACATCTACCCAAAAGGCGTTTAATTAATATATAAATAAATATATACCGGGTGTCTCAGGTAAGACGGAACATAGGGTAACACCAATGTATTTTTTCAGAAAGGGTCTACGATACCTTTGGAAAATGTATGGATTCAGTGCACAATGTATGTTATTGGATTTAGTTAACGCTAGAAAGAGACAGGAATACTGAAGGCGTCTGTCATTGCGACAGGCGATTATTTCATTGTTTATTTTTTATATCTGTCAATTTTGACAGCACCTACAACCTACAACTATCAGTTACAATAACAACACGCAAAATGCGTCCCTATTTAAATCGTTATTTCTGCATTTTGCATATTTTAAATTTAATTCGCCTTATTACGATAGCACCCGTAAAGAAAACTTAAGTAAATTCTATAAAAATGTGAAGTTATGTTTACAAAAATAACATAACCTCACATTTTTATAGAATTTACTTAAGTTTTCTATCGTAATAAGGCGAATTAAATTTAAAATATGCAGAATACAGAAATAAAGATTTAAATAGTGACGCATTTTGCCTATTGTTATTGTAAATGATAGTTGTAGGAGCTGTCAAAATTGACAGATATAAAAAATAAACAATGAAATAATCGCCTGTCGCAATGACAGACGCCTTGAGTATTTCTGTCTCTTTGTAGCGTTAACTAAATCCAATAATATACGTTGAGCACTGAATCCATACATTTTCCAAAGGTATCGTGAATCCTTTCTGATAAAATACATTGGTGTTTCCCTATGTTCCGTCTTACCTGAGACAGCCGGTATGTATATCATACTCAATGCTCGTATTAATTCGTATCTTTAAAAATTATGTTAGTGGTCCCCGAAATTTTAAATTGCGAATTTAGTGGTTTGCAATATCTAAAATTGCTATTCTTCCAACGCTGTCAAAAGTTCTGGAAAAGGTTATTGATATGCAGCTGAGGCAACACTTGATGGTTAACAAGATTATGCCTGAAGTGCAGTCCGGCTTCAGACCGAATTATAGTTGTACGACTGCCTTGCTGAAGGTAACTGATGACTTAATATGGTCTGCTGAACAGAATAACCTAGCTATCTTAACTCTACTAGACTTCAGCAAGGCATTCGACACTATAGTTCATGAAGTTCTATTGTCTATACTACGTTTCATTGGATTAACCCCTAGTGCTATTTCCCTGCTTCAAAGTTATTTGACTGACCGGCTGCAACTTGTAAGAATACGCGACACAGTTTCCTCTTGGAGACTTATCAGGAGAGGAGTTCCACAGGGTTCAATTTTGGGCCCTCTCCTTTTTACCATTTATACGCACCATTTCCATAATTTTGTTAATACTTGTTCCGTTCACATGTACGCCGATGATACGCAACTGTATCATTCCTTTACGGTGGAACAGATACATTCAGCACTTCATAACATACAGTTAGATTTAAATAACCTTGCTGATATCTCAGTCAGGCACTCATTATTGATTAATCCTGTCAAATCTCAAATAATAGTATTTGGAAATCCACATAAAATTGACACCATCAAGGATCAAATAAACTTAAAAATTAACGATACACCTATTCCTATCAAAACCGAAGGTAAAAATCTGGGTTTGTTTATTGACAACAGTTTCAGATACAGAACCCAAATCAACAATTATATCAGACAAGCGTATATGAACCTAAAGCTAATTTATCCCCATCGTCACTACCTCTCCCAAAAAATTAAAACGATACTGTGCGACACTCTTGTTTTAAGCCAGTTCAATTACTGTTCTGCGGTCTATGGACCTTGCATAACTGATGAATTGTCGTGGATCCAAAGGGTACAGAATGCCTGTTTGCGCCTAATCTTTGGAATAAGAAAATACGATAGAATTTCACACAAATTACCTGAACTGTCCTGGTTAAATATGAAAAATAGAAGACAGCTGCAGTCTGCCTGTCTCTATCATAGAATCATTACAAACAAGCTGCCTACTTACCTTTATAATAAAATAACATTCCGTACAGACGTGCACAACTTAAACCTTAGATACAAGGGAGGCATAACGCCCCCACTTCACCACTCCGCTTTGTACGAGAGATCGTTTTCTTTCAGCATATATAAAGTCTACAATTCAATTCCTGCTCATGTCAAGTCGTTGCCTTTTACAAAATTCAAAGCTGGTTATCGTAATCATCTGCTTCAAACTCAGTCAGTAGGTACCTAAAACATGATTGAAGTGGGACCTAGCAGCGTCTGCCCCTGCCTTTGCGGAATACTTAATTTTATTCATTATTATTATTATGCAATAGCGTAGGCATTAAATTCAATAATTTTTTAGTACTGTTAGTCAAGGTGGTAGTGGTAGAACAGTTGGAAGTTATGCAACTGAACTGCCACCTTGTGGTTCCCAGTGCATTTTTTTTTTTTGCAAACTTGTTTACCTATATCTAATTTTTGTTATGTACCTGTACTGGAAATAAAGTTATTATTATTATTATTATTAAAAGGTTGCCCACCGCTGCGGCGCTAGATCGAAGGGTTCATTTCTCTTGATGTGTTTGCTTTTCTGAATTTTCTCATTTGCAATGTAATCGAACATTCTTGAACCATCTTTTTATAATCTTTGTCAAACCAATCACAGTATCTTCTTGTATATTTTTTTTATTACGTTCTTTATAAATTTCCATTCTTCCTCAATGTTTTCCTTTTTTCTATATTTGTTTATTGTTTCTTTAGTGTCTGCTGCGTATTCGTGTCGTATCGCTTCATCTTCTAGCTTTTTTGTTTCCCATTTAATGCTTCTAATTTTATTTTTCTTTGACCAATACATCCGCTTCCTGTGTGGGAGTGTGAACATTAATAATAATACATTTTCGGTACTTGCCCTTGAGTCTTATGTAGCTTATTCTATTGTTTATCATTTTATAATTAGTTATTGACTCCTTTAAAGTGTTATTTATTGTGTTCCCTTTATATTTGCCTCTTATATTGCTAAAACATCTATCTTGTACCTTTTAGTTTCTGCTATCAATTGTTTAAGTTTCCTCGGTTTGTTTAACCCTTGAACGTTCCATGACCCTAGGTTTAGTAGACTTACTTGTCCCTTTTTCTTTGTTTTTTTACTTGTTCTATTTTTCCCTGTCGTTATCCTGTTCATTGCCTTTGTCGTCATTTCAATATCCTGTCTTACTTGTGTTTTCGGGTATCCATTTCCACCAAATATCATTAATACAGATTTTCTGATATCTTAGTTTACTTTTATTTTTCATTATTTTTTCTTTTTCTTCTCAATTATCCATTTGCACTACTAACAGTCATTGCTAACTTTCCTCCTTTACCTTTAATTTTTTGTATATCTTTAATTTTTGCAGTTATAATAACAAACTAATTGATTTGCTAATAATTTAATCAAGGTTTATTTATTTATTATAGTATCAGACAGTCATAGTAATTATAATAATACTACATATATTAATGTGGAGGTCCCGAGTTGTGGTAGCTAGGTAGCCCAGTCTAGTGCGATTAGGAGGGTTAAGCAGCGTTGTCTCCGGTTAGTACTAGGATGGGTGGCCCGTCAACGCGGTACTCTCCCACGAGGACCGGTCACTATGGGCACAGAACAGTATGGGAGAATAGACCAAACAAAACCCCTCACCAAAAACCAATAGAAAAGAACGAGGGGAAGAGGGAAGCCTTTGCCCTACATAGGGATGTTGCAGGCTGATATTAATAATATTATGTGGATCGTACTGTTTAAGTGTATTGTGGATCGTACAGTGGTGTCGGGGTGATTCCTTTCTTACTGAAAGATGAGGTATGCTGCCTCTAAACAACCAATGTCGAACCACCGTAGAAAACTCGATGTCCAGTGTTCATTTTGAAGCAGGTAGTGAATGCACCCCGTGAATGGTTCATTGGCAAGTGGTAACTGTGGCGCACCCTTCTGGTAGTTTTAGGGTGTAGAGGGTGATTGTGTATTGTGGGTGGCCAGGGTGAAGGCGTGTGTTACAAGTTTATATATTTTTAATCAGCAGCGTTTTTTCGATACGGTAATCACAACTGCTCCCTGATTTTTTTAAAATATTTTTATTCATTTTAACTTTAAAAATGTCTGAAAGTTTCATATTCAGAAACAGCTGCAAAATAACCTGCTAATAAAGTATAAATCTGTAAAATTTTCTCACTCAAATTGGTTACTATTCCTCAATTTTAATTTCTATTCATTCTGGGAAAAAATAAGAGGGAATAACAGATGTATATTTTTATTTAATTAACTAAACACTTTTTAAGTAAGTTTTGTATCAGCTGACAGAAGCGAAGGAATTATTCATACGGGAAATTTTTTTTTTAATATACAGGCAGGGATTATAGATCATGGAGTACATTTAATAAAACGAGATTCGTTTTCTACTTTGAAAAAGTTGAACCTGGTACGTTGTAAGACGTCTGTCAAGTATTCGTCTGCATATATGTATGTATGTGGTTTTTAATATTATAGCAAATTAAAAATTATCTTGCCACTTAACACTTTAAACTGCAGTACGGAAGCACTAAGTTTTAATGAAAACAATAAAAGATTATTATTTAAAATTAATGATCAATAGTTTTGAAAATTTAAGCTGACATTGGAAATACTAAGACAACAGCCTGAGGCAGATGAAGTTACAAGTGCAAGACTGTATAGTCTGTTCGTTCGCGTTCCCAATTTCTGCTTGACTTATTAAGTTATTACAACGGGCAATAAAAGTATTATGGCGAGTTGAAAGTGACAAGTCCTGCTACAAACACCCTACCAGGGACCCAAAATATTTTAGCATTTTATAAACGAATTCTTCTATTTTGAGGCAGCTGAGTCCTGCCTAGTAGGGATGATTTACGATAGTTGTATTTAACCCTCATAATCCACCACTAAGAAAATGCTTCTAGCTATTTTGCGGATCCGAACGAACCGACAATGCCCAGAGGCTTTACAAGACTCTTGATTCATTTTTAGTTAAGTTAATTATTTGTTACTTTTGTTATACACACATCACAAAAGTCTAGGGATATATATTTTTTTATCGATATAAATCAATTTTGTTATTAAATATCTCTACCATTGATCAAGTATGCTAGTGCTAGTCTTTGGGCTAGCGATAGCAATTGTTTCAATAATAAACAAACAAATGCAAATGCTTAATTGTCAATTCAACTAAAAGTAAAGCAATTTCAGTGTTGTTAGGGAATAATTTAATCATCATTTACAGTTAATTTACGTTTATATTGGGGTGATTTAAGTTTTATTGGTGCTGTTATTATGGAAGGTAATCAACAACGACAACATTTAAGTTTAGCTGAAATGAACAGAGCTGTAGGTATGCTAGAAGCTGGTCGAAGACAAGTTGACGTTGCAGCAGCTTTAAACACCTCTCAAAGTGTTATCAGCAGACTGTGGCGTAGATATAGGACATCCGGAGATCCTAGCGAACAACATCCAGGTCGTGTACGCATTACTACCGCAGTTCAAGATCGCTACTTAACATTTGAAGCTAGACGACGACCAATAATTACGGCTAAACAATTGCTTTCACAGCTTCAGACTACTCATAATGTAACTGTATGTTCTCAAACAATCAGAAATCGATTGCATGAAGCCAATCTCCACGCCCGACGTCCAATAAGAGCCCCACCAATTCGACATGGTAATCGAGCACGTAGAGTAGAATGGGCTGAAGAGCATATTCTGTGGACAGAAGAGCAATGGTCTAGGGTTTTGTTCACAGATGAATCTCGTTTTGGAATACACCCTGACAGCCGAAGAGTTAGAGTGTGGAGACGACCTGGTAACTTGGAAAGGCTCAGATGTGTTCAAGATGTCCATTCTTATAAAGGAGGTACCGTAATGATGTGGGGTGGTATCTGCATTGGCGGAAAAACAGATCTCTGTTTTCTTGAGAGGTTTTTAAATGCCGATGGGTATCTAAATAGGGTACTGCGGCCTATAGTGCTTCCATTCGCAGGTGCTGTTGGACCTGAGTTCATTCTAATGCATGATAATGCCACCCCACACGTTGCAGGTACTGTTACCGAGTGGCTTGAAGACGAAAACATTTCTGTTTTACCATGGCCTGCGCAGTCCCCAGACTTAAACGTTATTGAGCACGTGTGGGACATGTTGGGAAGAAGCATTGAAAGTGAATTGGATGAAATTCATACTCGGATTCAGCTTCGTGATACCCTTGTAAGACACTGGCAACAGTTACCGCAAGATGCAATAGATAATTTAACTTTATCAATGCCTAGAAGATGCAGAGCCGTTTTGAACCAAAGAGGAGGAAATACTCTCTACTAAATTTAATTAATTAATACTTTAAGTGCTGACACTTCAATTTCTTATGATTGTATAAAATCAACTTTTTGCTAATAAGTTTCATTAAAGCTTTTTCAACTTGTCTTCTTTTGTTTTACATTAAATTTCTAATTTAGAATGTTGTAAAAGTATTGTGTTAATTTATTATATGCAGACCACCTAAAAAAAATCAAAATACTTGACAGTTTTGCATAAAAAAAAATATATCCCTAGACTTTTGTGATGTGTGTATGTTAATACTCTCCAGTATGTTTTAATATTTTTTCAAAAAAATTTCTGTCAGTTAATAAAACATGAACATTAAGTATAAGTAGAAAAAATTACTCTCTTTCAAATATAGAGTGAGAAATGGGGTTAATTTTTAAAAAAGGCAAAATAGGTTGTGTTACTAAACAAAAGGAAATAAAAAAGAGCGGAATATATGCGTCTTCTAAAAACATTTTATCGTAAAACAACAAATCAAAATGTTGTAGCAAATATACATATGTTGCTATGCAACATAATTAAATAATAATTTTTATTCACTTACACAAGTAACGGGACGTTACTTAAGAACTACCTATATAGGTAGTTTTATCTTTAATTTGAATTGTAAATGTATTTGTTGTATAGTATTAATGGCCAATCAAGTAATGCACGTCATCAGTAAATTTTATGACATCACAACTTAGTACGTCTATATGAAGTTTCAAACAATTTACATATTTTATAACCAAAATTTTCTGATAAAAAACGTTCGCATTTAGCGATACTATAAATTAAAAGAACCCTTTGTAATAATAAGAAGGAAAAAATAAACCAGCAAACGTTAATAACACACAACACGATCTGTCAAAACTTTGCCTGTCAAATATAAACATATCAAGAATAATACCAACTTTACAAAAAATAAGTATGAGCTAAATTAGAAAATAAAACCCCGATTTCTTTATTATTTACAAACATTTATAAACCTTGTGATCAAACACGGCTGCTTGCTTAATCTTAGAAAACTACAAAAATAATTTATATTTAGTATGTAATTACATTTTGTATTTTTTTTATCGCGCTTTATTGGTAAAGCGAACCGTTGACCATGTGATTGATGATAAGGTACCTACCTGATTGGCCATTTATACTATAAACAGTGGCGTAAATCACCCCCGCAGGGCGTAGGGCTCATTTTGTAAAAAAAAAAACTTTGAAATAGGGAATATAGAAAGTATTGATTTTCGGATATTGGGGTAGGGTATTCAATTCCAGATTAAAGTTTTTGAGTTGTATTACTAGCCCAATAATTCAACTTAGGTTTATGTTTTCATTATAGCTAACTAATGGGTGTTTTAATAGTTTTCTTCAACGAAACGGACTGTGTGAAGTTGTAATAGTAATCGCTGGTTATTTTAGTTATTTCACTAGTTGTTAAGTGTATTATCTGTAATCTCTTATACCTTTCGGTGTCGAGGCGGTTGTATTAAGGTATGAGGTTCTACGCGTGCAATGCAAAACCTAGTCCGTCTCTGCGGGTTACGCGCTTTTTATACCTACATATTGCACCATGTGTAGAGTGTAGTGTGTATGTATGTAGTTTTTAATTGTGAATGATAATTTTTATTTATTTATTTAGCCTACACGTCCCAGCGGTTGGCAAAGGCCTCCCCTTTTCGCTTCCATTCTTGTTGTTCTTTTGTCATATTTTTTCAGTCTCCTACTTCTTTTATTATTTCATCTTCCCACCTCTCCGCACTTCTGCCTTTTTTCCTTTTTCCATCTCCTGGTACCCATGTCGTAACTCCGCTCGTCCATCTTTTGAGATTTAATTTCATTACATGTCCTGCCCATGACCATTTTAGTAGTTTACATCTTGCATTCCCGTTTTCCTTCTAATATCTGTTATTCTTATTTTGTCTCTTTGGCGTATGTTGAGCATAGATCTCCATTTTTGTTCCTGTTACCCTTAACTTTTTCCTTAGAACTTTATTTAATGTCCATGTTTGTGAACCATATATTATTGTTGGGACTATTGCACTGTTGAATATCTTTCTTTTCAGTCTGATTGGTATCTTTGACTTAAAAGTATGTTTCAAGGACCAGAATTTCCTCCATCCTATTTTTATTGTACGTTCCACTTCCTTTTTGTTCTATCTTCAAACGTTATTAACTGACCTGGTTATATCGCTTGGTTTGTATATTTGATTGTTTTTCCATTTTCTTTTGATTTGTGATCACCTGCGTTTTATTAAAATTCATTTCTAAACCTTGGCCTTTGGCCTCATTACACAAATCTTGTAAATCTTTCCTGGTGTTTGCAAATAAAGCTATATCGTTCGCAAATCTTATGTTTGATAGCCTTTGACCGTCTATGATAATTCCTTTCTTTTGCCATTTTAATTCTTCCAAGGTACTGGTAAAAAGGTTGGGTGATAAAGGATCTCCCTGGCGAACGTAAATAAAAATTTTCTCCTTTCTTTTCTACTTTTATTTTTGCATTTGCATTTGAAATAGATGTTTTGGATAAGGTTTATGTATTTTGGGTGGACACTTTGATTTTGCATCGCTTTGAACATTGGTTCATGTTCGACTGTGTCAAATGCTTTTCTGAACTATGAAAAATGTTTTATTATATTCCTGATGTTTTCCTATAAGTTGATTCATTATTAACAAAACGCCTTCCGGATTGGGACCTTGTCATTTTGAGAAGGGTTTCGCCTCTGGCTTGGTTGACAAGTTGAGTTACTGTGCTCTAGCACTAGCTCCCTTCCTCCTGAAGAAGCCCCTTAAAAAAGTGGGCGAAACGTTGAGTCTTTCTGTCTCAAAATGACACGGTCCCAATCCGGAAGACGTTTTGTTAATACTGGCACTGACCGTGGAAATCTTCGAATTCAAGTTGATTCATTATTTGAAGTTGACCTGCCATTTCTCAAGCCCGCTTGTTCGTCTGTTTGATTTTGTTCTAAGGTTTCTACAATTTCTGTTTTTATAATGGTGGCATTAGACTTATCGGCCTATTATTATTTATGTCCTTTAATTTTCCTTTTTTTGTGAAGCAAAATGACTATGGATTGTTTCTGGAATTTCTTCTGATTCTAATACATACTTTGTTACACAGAAGCCGGACAAATTCTTTTATTTGTTTTGTGGAGTTTTTTTTTATCATTTCGCTTGTTATTCCCTCCTTGCCCGGCGATTTTTCTTTTCCTAATTTCCTTATAGCCATGTTCTTTTCTTCTTTTGTTATTTCTTTTATATTTTCACCTTCTATTTTTGATTCTGTTTAGTTTATATAGTTGCAAGTTTGATCGCTGCAATAAAGTTTTCTGTTGCCACTTGTAGTATATTCTCTCTTTGTTTTTAAATTCCGTTGTCTTTATCATTTAGTTGGGATATCCAAAGGATTTTTCCTATTTTTTTGTCGCTCCTGTTTCATTTAATGTTCTAATTATAGTACCTTCTTCGGCTCTTCTCAAGTCTTTTATGATTTCTCCTTTTGTTAACTTATTTAGTTCAAAAAATTCAATTCTTTTCTGAGAGTTTTTTAAGCCTTCCCTTTTCTCTATTAGTTCTATTGTTTTGATTGCTAACTTTTTAGTTTTTTCTTTTTCCTTTAGTTTTCTGATATTGCTGCTTGAGTCATAATATGTACTATTTTGTTATTTATCTCCTGCGTATTCATCCTTCTTATTTCTTCTTTATTCCATTTAAAATCTCATCTCAAAGAGTGTGTTTGTATTTTTCCATATCCATTTTTTTGTGGTATTTGTATATTCTTCATTTTTTTATATCTTTCTAAGGCTTTATTTACTTTGAATTCTATTTTTACCATTCTGTGTCTTATTTTACAGTCATTTATGACAGTCGTATTAGAAATCATTTCCCTATTTGTAGTCATTATGAAATCTATCTCGTTTCTGTGAAGACCATTGGGAAATATCCATATCCACCTTTTTCCCGCTCTTAGTTTGAATAATGTATTGGTTATTATCAGTTCATTACTAATTGCAAATTCAACCAGTTGTTCGCCTCTTTAATTTAGATCACCATAACCAAATATTCCTAAGGATGTTTCTTCATTTTTTCTTCTATTACCGATCTTGCTATTGAAATCTCCCATTACTACTAAATATTTTGCTTTTTCTCTCCTTTTTCCCAAATCTTTCTACTTTTTCTTCCGACGCATCTAATGTTGGAGCGTATATGTCTTATTTGTATTATTCCTAAAATAGTGTGTGTCAATCTGTATCTTAAGTGCTGCTATTCTTTCTGTCACCCCATTTATTTCCTTTATGTTGTTTTTAATTTCCTTGTTTATCCAGAACCCAACTCCTCTTTGACCTTTTGTTGTTCTTATGTAGTATAAAAGGTGACCTGATTTCCTTTCTAAGTATTATCTTCTATCCTAGGCGCCGTACCTGTGCTACACCTACTATGTCCCATTTTATACTTTGTAATGCCTCTTCCATTTATTGTTGCTATGTTAATTAAGTGAGATTTTTCCTTTTTTGCTTTCACTTTTAAGGGGGGTTTGACCTCTTACTCCCCCTAGTGGTCAACTTTCTGGGGAGTGCTTGTTCGAGATTTGTTTCCCTAAAATCGTTTTCCATTTTTGTTGCGTGAGTTGTCTTCGTTTTTCCGTTCTGGACTAACTGTGATTGCTATTGTATAACTTCATTGTTCGTTCCTTCCCCAATTTTTATTTGCTGCTGGATGGGTTTTTTTGGATCCACTAGGGCTATTAATACCCTTCATTCTTTTGTTTAAAGCGGGAGCTAACATAGTTTGTCTCCAATTTTGTTTGCCTTTTTTGACAATTTGTTTATTTATGGCTTCTGATTTGCTTGATTCTTTTTCAACATCCTCTGATCTAAACCTTTTATTTCCTCTCTGTTCTTCATCTACTTTTTTTAATGGTAATTGCAATCACTAATTTTATAACAAAAATGAACAAGATACCGAATAAACAACACATGTTTAGCTGTAGATTCACCTTAACTAGTCAAAGTGGCAAATGTAGAGCTAGTAGAAAACAGAAGAGGCTGAAAATGCAAGCGAGTCTTGCTTTTAAATAGGCAGCATCTTAAAGTTTCGTACCCTTTTGGCAGCATTCGCCATTACCAACCGAAAAAATAGAAAAAAGGAGGTTTTAAATCCTTAACGACGGGTGTAAAATATTTACAGTTGAAACAGGATCGAATGTCTACAATATTTATATGTTTACAGGTTTTTAAATATTTTCGACCTTTAGATTAGACGTTCTGACAGTTCTGATTACCTTTTTATTTGTTGATTTCAACCACATCAGTTTTAGTTCGAAGATAATTCGGTAGCGACGGGTTGTTAAACATTACAAAACATGAATTCACACAGATAGGTATAAACACAAGTACATATAGGTACGGTCTGATGAAAATATTACAGATTATACAAGTAGAGCGACTACCAGTACCTAGTCGATAAAGCGCAGCAGGAAGAACAATAAGCAAATGGAGAGAGATTTTAAAAAGGGTTTGGGACAAGGAACATCATAACTATATCGACAATGTATAATTTACTTCTTAAAGGTCATCGTGAAAGTTTAAGACAGCAATTTTTTAGAATATAATAATAGAATCACCAATTGCACTAGAACGCTCGGGGTTGGATTAACCAGGCGGCGGATTATCTAGGGGTTTTGTGATGTTACGTGAATTTTTGTAATGAATTTAAAAACCTTTTCTATTTATATTTAATGCTTAAAACGTGTTAAAAAAAGAAATAAATAATTTAAATTATAATTATGTTCAAAATGCATCACTTCATCCGCAAAAGCTTGGTGTGTGGATTGGCCGACGACGACTTGTAGGACCAATTTTCTTTCAAGGGACACTCAATGCGTTAAGGTATCGCGAAGAGATTTTGGAACCTTTTGTTAATCAGTTAGGTGACCAAGAGCTGTGGGAGGGGTACTTTCAGCAGGATGGCTCGCCTGTTCATTGTACTCTGGAGAACTTGAATTTTATTCAGGAATTCTTCGGTAATAGAGTAATCAGTCGGAACACTCCAGTTGCTTATCCACCCAGATCCTATGATTTAACAACATTGGATTTTTTTGTCTGGCCCTATCTGAAAAATTCAATTTATCAGACACCAATACAAAATTTAGATGAACTTGCAGCGAGAATAATTCATAAATGCAACGAAATAAATAACTCGCAGCACATGCTCGAAAATGTGTCTAGAAATTTAAAAAAACGAGCAAGATTGTGTATAGAGCAAGGGGGTGGACATTTTGAACACTTGCTGTGAAAGAAATATTGACGAAAAACCTGAAATTTACTTACCATAATAAATTACAAATCAGTTGCAACTAAATATGTACTTGTTTATTTTCACATTTTGTTGGGCCAACCTGAACTGTCACACAGTTTGACATAGAGGTTAATGTCATTCAAAACTCATTACAGCTGACTGCAGACGGAATAGCTTTTTTTCTAGGCTTGCTGAACAGCTACAAATCAATGAGTATTTTCTTGGATTCAAGAAGTTACTAATCAGATTTGCAGAGATAAAACTTATATGAAATATCAGATGGAAATCGACATAAGAGTAGTAGTTAATAGTGTAGGGGACAAAGAAACACAACGATATTATCAAGCTAGTTATGGTATTTATTTATTTATTTCATACTGTCTGGTAAATTCAGTTTCCCGGCGCCATTTTGTGTCCGGAAAATGAGCTATTACGGTATCAGAGCCGGAAAATGTTGCTTGGCAACATTTTCCGGACAGTTATTTTATGCACCCAATCAGAGCCCGTAAAAGTCTAACCAAGCCACACCTACCGGCTTTGACACAGTAATGTCACATGTTGACGTTTTGAAAAAGCGTCACATGTAAAAATTAAAAATCAAATTGTTGACAGTATGAAATAAAATACATAACGACATTCGTCCGTGAACTCTTTTTACAGTACTCGTTTCGAGTTTCAAGACTCGGCTCCTTGCGTCGCCTCGTCTTTAAACATCTTACTCGTACTGTAAAATATGAGTTCCCGGACTTGTGACGTTAATTACTATTCTTTTATGAAGGGCCGGTAGTATATTCTTGCGGGAGGGGGCCCTGGAATTTTCTGCTACACCACTGGTTGTAAACTTTGTAGGTATTGAAATATATTTTATTTACTACCCAGTTCTAATTTCAAAAGGTTTACATATATGAGACAAATAGAAAACTTTGAAACTTGTTAGAAACAATATATTTTCAGTGGTCTAAATCACTCTAAACACACACGATATAAAAATACAATGAAAGTAGTAATAAAATTCAAATAAATATTGTGCCAAATTTCAACAAAATATGTTGCTACCCAAGTAACAGCAATTTTTTATGCATTTTGTTTTGGCTGGTACCCTACCGTTAAACGTTGACGTCATTATGCTATACCCTAGTTAGGGCCTAGTATAAAATACTGTTTTAATGTACAGTATGATCAGGAATGGTTGAGAATAGTTTTGAATTTCCCGCCTATGATTTTGTTTTAGAAGTTGGCAGCTTCATAACCTAACATAATAATTTAAACTTACCAAAAACTCAGTCGAAATTAATTGGCGGGGCTCTGAAAAGAAGCGTTTTTTTTAACAATTTGAATGAAAATAGGCCGATTTATTACAAAAGCAAGTAAACTAAAGCAACGATTATTAAACAGATAAATTTTGCGCCTTTACAGATAGCTAATTATAAATTAAAAGGTTTACCTATTTACCTTTTTTAACTGTATTCCTTATACAGGGTGTTTACGGTCTTCTGATTATTTTGTTTTTGTTGCTAATCACAAAAATACTCCAAATACAACTTTTTTAAATACTTTTTTGCTCTACCTTAATCGCTGCTATGACCTTACTTGAAACGCTAGTTTTTATTTTAATCATAGTTGGCTAGATTTGGACTCTAAAAAAATTTCATTCCTACAAAAAAGATTCGTCTTAATGGCCTCTATCACTGGTAAAAATTTTATACTAATTGCGTTATTAATAAAATAGTTATTTATGTGGCTTCATGTAAAGTGAAACACACTGTATCTCTTTTATTATAAAACTTTTATTAAGGTGTTTTAACGTTTTTCGCCTTCTCTTGACTTGTAGTATCACCCATTAAAAAAAAATCAGAAGACCGTAAACGCCCTGTATTTAAAGATGATAAAATATGTTTCTTCATACAGTGACCGGCAAAAAGTTCGTAACATATGGGAAAAATGTTTATTATAAGAGTATCGAAAAAACTTTTCTGGGGGATCGGTTCTTCATGTCCGATAACCTAAAAATCGAATTTGATGTACATATGTCACGTGACCACTGATATGGCGGCAAATTTTAAAGAATCGCCATGAAATCGCAAAAAGCGGTGCCAGATGACAAAATATCAAAAAAAATTATTAGAAAAAGTTGCTTAGAATTTAATTTTGGGCCGTATGCTAAATTTCAAGTATTTATTTAAAAAAATTGAATACTTAGCATTATTTTTCGTAATTATTTTTTTTTATTAATTCACAAATACCCAATCTTTTACTTTTAAATAGCTTGATTGAAGTAAAACCTATGTATATGGATAACAGTGAAAGAACTTTCTCGTTTTTTCCATAATTGACAGGCCTAAATCTAAAAAACAGGTTTTCGCTAGGACGCACTCTGTCGCAATGGTTTTTATCTAACAGCTGTATATCATTTTTACGAATATTTTTATTGTTGAATTGTTTTTGGTTTTTACCGCGGCCGCTCTAATTCTAGTCACGTGCCAATTCCTGCTTTTGTTTATACCACGTTGTCTGTCGCTTTATCGGCTGTGCCGTTTTGCCGCCTCTTGACGTGGCCGCCTGTGTGCGATGAACGCCTTCGCACCCATGGCAGCGCGGGCCTCTGATCGCAGGCGATTGCACACCAAATAGTTAGAAAATCCCTAGATTGAGAGGCGGGAAATTCAAAACAATCCTCAACCATTTCTGATCATACCTTATTTATTTATCCTTAAAAGATTAAATATTAAAAAAGAAGTTGCTGTGTGCATTAGTGGTATAAATATTCAGACTTATGAAGTAAAGCAAAAACACTAATATTTCTATCTTTCTGTATTTTAAGGCAGAAACAACTGCTCTTAAAGCAAGTATAGAAAAGGTAAGTTCAGTAAAGTGGTGAACGCTTTATAGTTATTTTAAACCATGCTGAGATTGTATTTGTTTGCAAAGCTTTTAATGTTTATTATGCACAATTAGCAAAGATAATTTAGAAATTCGAATTCTTTTAATCTTTCCTGGAAATTTAATTTTTGTGGCTTCCTTTTACTATGCTCAGTTCAGGATCGTAGTATTGTAATGTTGAGGCAGTAATAAATCAAAATTTTTAAACAGCTTGTTACGTTTCTTCATATATTAAATAGAATTTTTAGAATGAAAGCGATAATTTAACCGTACTTACCTTAGTATTTTTTGTTTTTGGAATTTTATAGGTTGAAAGTCCTCCATCGACGAGTCATCAAAGTCAGAGTAAATCTCCCTCGTCAATATTAAATGAAGTAGATGATATGCAAATAGAACCAGAAATATTTCTAGATACTCCGAATATGGTGAGAATTATTTATAAGATAATAATTAAAATGAGCCAGGTAAAATTGTAAATATTTCGTTTCTCTGAAACAGTAAATATTCGTTTAGATTCGGGATTGCCTTCAAAAATTTGATGAAACTTTGAGAAGAAAATTTTATAAATGATCACACGAATATTTCTCCCAAATAAAAAAAAATAAACATATATGTAAAGATTCATTAATGAGGTTTTAAAACAAACCGTCACCTAAAATGATGAATTAAATAAATTTTTTAGCCGATGGATAAGCCAGAGCCTGTATCTGTGGATGAGCTTCTTACAGATCCCGACTTACCAGAAGATGCTACAAATATAAATTCTTTACAAGGTACTAACGAACTGCTCGAACAAGATTTTATAGATATGGAAGATTACGACAAAATTTTTCTGAATCCTACGTCGCAGGATACTCTATTAACGAATTTAATCAATGGCAGTTACAATGGAAGTGTATTAAATGGTACCAAAAACGTAGCTTCTACTAAAAAAGACGGTTCTTTATCAAATAGTGAAGCTTCAAATATGGCCCTGGCAACGCGTGATCCTAATTTGGCGCTTACAAGACTGAATTCAGTGTAAGTATCATACAACAATTCTTTTGAAGTTGCAGTTTTTGTAATAGATTACCTCACAAAAATTGAAACTAAGTGTTGTTGACAGTGAAGATATGGATAATCATGTGGGTACCACGCAGAATGAATTGGAACAGTTTAAAGATTTTCTTAACGGATGCAATTCTATTGATACAAGTTATTTGCTAAACGTAAGCAACATATTAGTTATTTGTCGAGGTTCAAAGATTCAAACAGGGTTTTTTACAGTTATTTAATGAAATACCTTCCTATGGACTAACTCCCAATCAAACGAGGGATGATGCACCAGAAGGTAAGTACTTGAAATTATAAGATGTAGAGTTGGTTGAATAAAACAAAAACAGCACAAGCCAGACGTTCTTTTGTTATCCAGAAATTATTCTTGAAAAGAAAAAAGACAATCAATGGTTCTGCAGCTGTTAATAAAAATTCGCAACTTTTTTCTTTACCACCATAAGTTTCTCTAACCTCTGGCATAAAAAAATAAAAACTGATTATATTACGAATTTTAATATGGTCTCATCTTCAGATCTTCTTTCTGGATCCGAGTTGACTCCGTATGATTCCGCTATAGTTGACTTCAACGAATTGTTTGACGATTCTACAGATGCGAATGATTTTATCAAACCAGAAGTAGTTTTAAATTCAAATCCAGAAGAATCAATCAACACACCGGAGATTTCTAATGTAAAACCCAGTTTTCCACTTAACAAAAGTAATTCAGATAAATAAATAATCCCATTATTAGCATCACACAATCTGAATGTATAGGATTAAATACACAAAGTTGATAGTGACTTAAAAAAAAAATTAAAGTAATTTTAATATTTAAACTTACATCCCCAGTCAAACCGGTTAAATTAAATTTATTTTAAAATTACAGAATTTCTAAGGCACTGCGCACAGTTAGAGATAACTTTGTTTAAATCCGTATATTATTACATGTTCGTAATTAATAATTGCTTTTATTTCATATACTAAAGTTAATAGGTGCATTTGATATGCAAAATAACTAACTGACGTATTTGTAAGCATTTTAATATGCAGATGTTGATATTAGCATTTTATACTGTAATTTTTTATATGAGTTAAGAACAATAAGATTGAAGTTGTTTACTAAACGCTTTAGCTTGCAAGCAAGCTTTTATGTTTTTAAGTAAATCTAAGATTCGGAGACACTTCGGAATTATTTACTTTTATGAAAATAGAAATTTTAGTACTCTCCAAAATTTAAACATGAAAAACAATATTCGTAATAATATTATTTATACTTGTTAGCCTATTATACGATGTTCAGTTAAAACTTTAAGTTACTAATTACTCCTGGTGTCCTCCCACTTACCTTACTTCCAATCCCCTTGCATTTTCCTCCACTCAATCATCCTCCTAATTTTAATTGGTTCTTGAACATCATATAGTGTTAGGTACATTCACAATCGAATTACTGGGGTGTTATTGAAGTAGACACAAAACTGACCAAATTGTCCAGGAAAAAAAATTGTAATTAAATAGATTGGTTATTAAAAGTTTAACTGTATATCTCAAAAGAATATAAATAAATTTAACATATTCTTGATGTTGATAAAGTTCTCCAAGAAATGGTACTTCAATTTGTTGAAGAAATGTTTGAGATGCACCAGAATTTTATTTATTGGAATTGTCTGTAAAGTGAATGGTAAATGTTTGACTGAGACTAATCAGTTTGAAATGATTATCAAAAAGTACAAGAAAGAAATGTTACAATATTGTAGATATTATTAACACTTAACATAAATTAACCTGCAGTGCCCCGTTTTGTAACGCAAAATCTGTAGTATGAAAAATATAGTTCCTTTTTATTTGAGATTACAAACGATGCTTTAATTATCCGAATGTAAAAGTAAGTTGAAATGTTATCTTTGAATTAAGATTTTTTTTGTTGCTGATGCATCCGTTTACTGTGATTCCGCAGTAATTTTATTTATTCAAGTATTTGACATTGTATATGAATCCTATTTTTATAAATACTATGTATAATATTGAAATCGTTTTTCAGTTTAACTGGAAATTTTATTTCATGTGTAATCATATTATTGTGATTAATTTAGATGTAGTTAATTTGTAAATTTTGTTAACGCTGTTTAAATCTGTATTTCTAGTTGGCAAGGGTAAATACTTGTAAATAAAAAATTATTTTTTACCCTACATTTTGTGGTTGCAGTAATGTAATATATTTTAAAAATAAAAAACATTAAAAACTTCTAAAATCCAGCTCGAATGTTTTAAAATTTCGCACCACAAAAATTAATTATTTATTATTATTGCAAGCACTCCTCCAAAAAGTGAACTTTTGCTTGTTTTCAAAATTTCTTTACTCTTTACTGAAAGTATTTAAAACCTTTTGGCTGCAACTATCTGTAGTGTAATGTTTGATTTCTCACCTTTTACATATTTCCTTCAAATTTCCCAATATTTCCAACAGGTTAACCTGTCACTGAAGACCACCAAAACAGAATATGAATTGCGTGATTGGGAAAATAAAACAAATACAAACAAGCTTTTCAAGGTTGAGACTGGCTATAGTAATACAACTAAGAAATTAACTTTTCATATTACAAACATAATCTAAATTATCAGAAGAGTAAATTTAAAATCTGTAAAGCTTAATTTTGTTGCTTTGATATACTAATTTAGTAAGGAGTTACAGCGCTTTGTGTATTTTATCCACAATCTGTTGCAACCTATATTTAAATATAAAGTAGATATAATTCAATTTAGATGTCATGGTGCACTGTTTGTATAACAAATATTGAAAAGTGATAGCAATAGAATCCACATAATAGGGATACTCATTTCGATTGAATTTCACTGTGCGCATGCGTTCCAGCAACAGCTGATTTTGTTTTTCGTACCACGGGATCGCACGTGTATGTGTAAGGTGTATTAACAGCGCGAATTAATTGCATATGAATCAGCGTTTGTAGGAGTGATTTCGTGTTATATTAGAGTACAGAGCTATTACTGGCTCAAAGAACTTTAATTATACTGTTGTTTTGTTTAAACTAGACTAGGTACATTAGGCATAAAGATATATTTTTCGCCTAAGGATTTCCGTTTTCTCTTGTGCTGCAAGAAATATTAGTTTTTTTTAAATTTTAAATAATAATTATCTATAGGTTACCTATACCTTTAATACTACAACTTTCTCCGAATCTAATGGTAAAATATTTATATCTAATAGCACCTCGTTATTAAGGAAGTGTTTATTACAAATGTACATAGCGTTCGTTATATGCTGCATATTATTGAATTTCTCATCTTGACGTTTACAGCTCTACCAATTATTGCATATTTTACACTCCAAAATGTGACTTTTATCGTTGTCAGCATTTATAACTGACTGTCTAAATTTTAAGCACGGCTTTGGAAACGAATAATATTTTATATGAAATCTCGATCTGCCTTCGCGATTGTCGCTATTACATTTTCCAAAGATGCAGTGCTTTACTGCACCACGCATTTTTAAAAGTTTCTAATCTTCTTTTCCAGTAGAAACCAACACAATCTTAATAAACTTATAACAGATCACCCATAAACAATCACATGCTTGGTTCGAAACTTGCGTGGAAAAGTCGCGCATGCGCCACAGCCCTTTTGCAAAATGAGTATGCCTATTGTTTAATTTATTTGAAGAAGATATATAATATAAAATTTGCAGCAATTCAAATTTATGTAATCACTGTAAATAAAAGCCAATGTTCTTTTTTTATCGTCTACTATTCAAGTAATCAATGATAGTCCAATGTATTTTTCCTACACTGAGACTTCACGCTTTCATGTACAATTTCTACTTCTGTCTACCAGTGGCGGCTCGTCTATAGGGGCCGGGCCCCACCTATAATTATATAACTAACCCAATAATTGTAGTTTTAAAAAATATGATTTATTTCCAACACGTTTTATTGTTTAATAAAAAAAATTACTGTAATATTTTGTGGAATATTGTATAATGCGACTTAGAACGGTCTTTGAGGCCAGCCGTGTATTTTGTATGTGTAGAGCACGGGGCGGGCATGTATGAGGCGCGTGCACTACCAATCGTGTTTGCTTACCGGACGCAAAGCTTATCTTGGGACCCGTTTAGTCTGGCCCGTCATTGCGTTTGTATGTAAATAGCACGCGATTCTTTCATTGCCTTATTATTTTTTCCTCGTTGTTGATCTGTTTTATTGTTTTTAGGGTGTTTAATTATTGTTGTCGTTTTTTGTTATAATTTATTTTAAAGTTTAATTTTTATTACGTCCATAAACGATACATTTTAACTATGGACAAAATCGATAGTTTATCGGAAAAACGTTTCTCGTTATTAAGTCTCGAAGAATAAAAAAATTAAGTTGCTTTGTCCCCTGGCCCCACCTGTTTCTATTGTCACCAGCCGCCACTGCTGTCTACGATGAATTTTTATCATTATCTGTTTGTTACTGAATGGATTGTAAAGTAGGAATAATTCTGTAGGTGGTAGTTAGAGAGAAGTACCGTTTAATGTTGCACAGCATCTTTAAAATATATTTAAGCCTCGAGAAAATTTCTTCCATTAAAAATTTAACGATTATGCAATGTACAGCATTAGATGTACCTTTCTCTCTGACATCCTATGACTAATTGCTCGCACAAAGAACATGTTCTAACAAAATACAATATGCTTATTTCCTGCAACCTAAAAACTAAATTCTTCGAATTTGAATAGCTACCCCACATAAAATGTAAGTATATTATTCTTAACCTAATAAAGTAATTATTGTGTATGCCATTATTTAGACAAATTGTTTATAAATTTTATGTTTTATATTAGTTATAAAACCAAGAGAACATACACTATACCCAAAAAACTTTAAAGTTCTTTGTGTTTGCTTTATGTTGTAAAGTATATAAATTAATAGATTTACCAAATATACGCATCGAAAAACTTAGAATGTAAAGCAAAATAACTTGAGTTACTTAAATGTATATTAGGGTGACCAGACGTCCCAGTGTCCCGAAAACATTCTTCGGGACACATATGTCCCGGTTTTATAATTACAATAAGGATTTCGTAATTAGATAGAATCAGCAGTGCTAGGTATTTATTTTCAAAACTACCTATAGTATTTTGACCAATATTCAAAATTTATCAATCTTTCTCAATATTTGTTCGCTATTCTGTCGTATAATGGCAATAAAAAATATTTTCTCTGGTGAATGTTCAATAAATAGGTAGAAGAAAGGAACAAGATGGAAATATAATTGTTGAAAGCCATTCTACAAACGTTTTATAATTACTGTACAGGGTGTGTAAAATCTCGCTTACAAGCTCTCCGTAACTTTATTCCCTGGACAAAAGTCTTATTAGAAAAATGTTCATAGACGCTGAGTTAATCCCGAGAATAACAATTTAAGAAATTTAAATTTGACAACCTTGTGTTTACAAACAGCCTTCAGCCAACTCATCGATTATTAGTTAAAGCAAAAACAAAAATAAAACAGTAACGACAAGATTTTAATTTTAATTTGCAATATTGTCAAACGTATTTTTGATACAAGCAAACACATTTGAAGGAATTCTGCCAATTGAAATTATGAAAACTAGTATTTTTATTGCTAGTTTTAGATGATAAACGATACTATATTGTTGCCGTTATTACTTAATCTATGCATAAAGTAACAGAATTTTGCAAAAACAGCTTCCTTTTTGCGTTGCCAATTTTGAACTTTGAAGACTTCGCACGAGTTGAGGAAGGATCTGGTAGCTTTTTCGCTATAAGAATTTCGCCTTATTATTGTCCAAGAAATAAAGTTACGGAGAGCTTGTACACGAGTTTTTACACACCCTGTATAGATTGTCTTGAATTCTATGAATTAATTTCTACAAATAAATAACTGCTAAGAAAAATTAAAACGATTGGGAATATCAGAATCTTTTTTTAGTTTTTTTTTTGTTTAAAATAAATTCTTTATTTGTGTTCATTTTTATTGATTGCAAAATAAAATGTTG
The DNA here is from genome assembly GCA_963082815.1 of Melanotus villosus. Lineage (NCBI taxonomy): Eukaryota > Metazoa > Arthropoda > Insecta > Coleoptera > Elateridae > Melanotus > Melanotus villosus. The sequence continues at coordinate 22,042,825 of OY720427.1, forward strand.
TTTTCACGCTAACAATTAATTTTTGTTCTTTTTGGATAAAAGTGTCCCGGTTTGCAAAATATAAAATATGGTCACCTTAATGTATATGTCGTATCTGAAGGCTTTATGTAGGTATACACATTTGCAAGCTTATTTTAATGAGTATTTTTGATACATAAATGCAATGAACATGCCTATTGTATATTTCAAGTAAGCAAAGAAATTTTTTGCTAAAAGTAGTTTTTTACCAATTTTTTAGATTGCAATTAAGTAGTTTGTATTTACTACTATTACATTTACATAAAGGATTAAAATAAATGTTGTGATGTTTACTATTTCGATTTTTTCTTTATTCTTCAAGGATTGTCACCTTTAAAAAGTACAAAAATAAATTTAATGCAATTGTGAAGCCAGTTTTGTTGTTACATATGTGGATATGAGCGCATTAAGATCGAAGGTGTAGGTGGTTGTAAATCAATGTTTATGTTTTACAGTTTTACCAAGATTAGAAACTAACAGTAATAAAGAAGTGGGGAGTGGAATAAATCAGACATAAATATACATGGAATAAGAAGAACAAAACATATAGTTTTGAGTTACAAGATTGGACCATATTTGAAAAAGCACGGTAAAAAGGAAAACGATAAAGCCAGTTTAGGATTACATTAAAACCCTATGTTCCATAAGAGAGCAAGACCAAAACGTGTAGATGTTTTTGATTTTAAGGTCCTTACTAATATATATAGGTATATTTAGCAGCTTTGGCTTAACTTTTCTACTATCATCTTCCACTGTTTCTTGCTTTTTGATTTAGTTTCCCATCTTGTGATGTTGTGTTTCTCCAAATCTGCCACGTCTGATTCTACCGCTCACTTCGCTTTTAAACACTTTTTTACCGTATCACTGTCACTTAATCTTTCTACGTGGCCTAGCCACCTTAGTCTGCTTTGCTTAACCACTGTACTAATCGGCGACTCTTTGTAGTACTCCTCTAATTGTTGTGTGTCCTTCGCCTCCAAAAGCCGTCTTCGTTAGTTCCTCCGAAGATTTTTCGTAGCATTCTCCTTTCTCATCTTTCAATTCTCTTTTCGTTTTCTGATGTAGTCATCCAAGTTTCGCATGCAAACGTCACTGCGGGTCAAATAACCGTCTTGTACAATTTTATCTTCGTTTTTCTTGAGATTATTTTGTTATTAAACACTTTGCTGAAAGCTCCGATGCTTTTTGATCCTGCTGTTATTCTCTTCTTTATTTCACTCTCATAATTCCCGTCGCTTGTAAATTCTACCTCTAGGTACGTAATGTTATTTGACTAGTTTGAGTTTCATTGTCTTCTGCTTCTTCGTCTTAATTTCTAGGTATTGATTTTCAGTTTGCTTCACGGTTCCTAATATTATATAGAAGGACGTATCCTGGTTTATTTCCAAACCTGTGTCACCTGCCTTTTCTTGGAAGTCACTGACTAAGATTTTCAGCTCCTCTCTTGTTCTACTTAAGAATACCACATCATCTGCATAGGCTAGGCACTGATAATAATATGGTCGATAAGGGGTCACCTTGTCTTAGGCCTACGTTACTTCTGGATTCAAGTTGTTGGAATCTTATTTTGTTTCTTGTTACTTCCAGGGTCAGTTTTACCAATGCTATTAATTCTGTTGAGAGATGTAGTTCTGCCATTGCTTGAATTATTCTGTTCCTCTTTATTGAGTCGTACGTTTGTCTGAAATACAGGAAGGCTGCGTGAACTGGCTCATTTCTCTTACTGCACTCAGGATAAAAATGTTATCTACCACTGATCTCCCATCTTTAAACCCTCTTTGGTACTATCCAATCTTATCTCTTGTTTCTTGTTGTAATCGGTTGTTAACTATGTTTGTTAGTATTTTGTATGTAACGTTTAATAAAGCTATTGGTCTATAGTTTCTTGCACTTGTCTTATCTCCTTTTTTGTAGATAGGGGTTATGATTGCCGTTGTCCATTCTCTGGGGAGCTTTTTATCTTTCCAAACCTGTTTATTAGTCAAAATATACTATCTAGTATTAGTTCGTCTGCATCTTTTATGAGTTCGATTGTAATCTCATCTGTTATTTTTCATTTTCTTTATTGCCCCCTCAAATTCTTCGTGTGTGTCGGTACCTCTTTTCTGTGCTGATCTTGCTTTACTAGGATTTTATAAAATGTTGAATCCCGATGTGCATTATACTTCGTTCTTCCAGACATAATTTGCCTTCTCTATCTTTTAGACCGATTGTGTTTTGTTTAACCCCTTGCTTCTCACTTGCTAACTTTCTGTAAAATAGTCTTGAGTTTTTGTTTTTGTGTGTTTCTTTTATATCTTCTAATTTCTTGTTGAACATTTTTCTTCTCTTCTCTCCACACAAACTGTATTTCTTGTTTCTCTATACTTCTCTTGTGCTTCTGAGGTTTTTTCTTGTAACATTTTATTATTAGCTTCTTTTTTCTTTTTCACTGCTTTTACACATTCTTTGTCGAACCAGTCGGTGTGTTTTTTTCTTCTTGTTTGCAGTATTATTGCGCCCTGTATTAGTGCGGTTTTTATTTTTACCCAATTCTCTTCTATGCTTATCGTATCAGTAGTTTTTTGTTCCATCAGCTTTCTTGTTGCTTCAGTGTACTTTTTCTTTATTTTTTCGTCTTCTAATGCTTCCAAATTCCATTTTTTCTTCTTCATTTTTTTCTTTGGTACGTGACGTAATACTTCTCTTAATCTTGCTCTGACTAGGGAGTGATCCGATCCTCTGTACGTTCTTACACTTTTTATGGCGTTCATATGCACTTTTGATATTAACAGGTAGTCTATTTAATTGTTTGTCTTTCCGTCTGGACTTGCCCATGTTGCTTTATGTATATCTTTTTTTCTAAACCAGGTGCTCTTAATGATGATATTCCTACTTGCTGCCAAATTGATCAGTCGTTGTCCGTTGTCATTTGTTGTTTGGTGTAGACTCTCTCTTCCTGCGGTTTGCACAATCCAGTCCTCTCTACCTATTTTGGCGTTCATGTCCCTTGCAATTATTTTTATGTCGTACTTTGCACATTGTCTAACAGCTTTTCTAAACTTTCATAAAATTCGGTTTTTTCTTCTGGCGATTTGTCTTCCGTAGGTGTGTGCACATTGATTAAGCAGTATTTTCTCATTTTTCCCCTTATTCTCAAGTAGCTTAGTCTGTTACTTGTTACTTTATAGTCTATTATCGCGCCCTTTATATCTTCTTTTATCAAAAACCCTGTTCCTAGTTTGTTCTGTTCGCCCCCACTATTAAAGTAAATGAAATTCTCTATCCTCCGAGATGAAATTTCTTTCAAGTTAGTCTCTTGTATAAGTAAGATATCTGTTTTATACTCCTTTGCTTCTCTTAACAATACTTTTATTTTTCCTTGCTTGTATAATTCTTGCACGTTCCAGAAACCTATTTCTATTTTTTTTCCTTTCGCTCGATTTTCTGTGCTTTTTCTTTTCTCTCCTTTTTTTCTTTTGTCTTTGCTTTCTATATTTATTTTTTTGTCTTCAGTTATCTTGATCTCTAGTCCTTGTTCTCGCAATGTTGTTGTCTGGTTTTCTTCCTTTTTCGTATCTGCTAATCATTTTTTGGAAGGGAGCACTTCATCTCTCTACCGTTTGTTTTTTTGAAGTCGCTTTCATCATTCTTTTCTTGTTGTAACTCTTGTCTTTCTTTATTCCAGATAGTCATTGTCTACCTTTTACTATTCCGCTGGTAAACGAAGACGAACTTATTAAAATAATGTCCTCTTTCTCTAACAAAATTACTGCTGGTGATGATTTAATTCCCAGTTTCTTCATACAGGATTGTAGATTTGTGTTAGCTAAACCACTTGCTACACTTATCAATATATCCTTAAAGTATTCTATCTTTCCAGAAAAATGGAAGATAGCACGCATTTGCCCAGTTTTCAAAAAAGGTGATAGATCTAACTTGTGCAATTACAGACCAATTTCAATTCTATGCAATTTCTCTAAAGTTTTGGAAAGGGTTCTGTATTCTTCAATATACTATAATGTTCGTTCATACATTTCACCTAACCAACATGGTTTTATGAGTGGTCGTCTGGTCGTTCTACTGTAACAAATCTGTCTACCATAACTCAGTACTTAGCCGAAGTAATGGACAAACGCGGACAAGTTGATGTAATCTATACAGATTTTAGCCGTGCATTTGATACCATAAGTCACACCATTTTACTACACAAGGTTCAAAGGTTTGGACTGTCACCTAACACCCTAAAACTTATGTCATCTTACTTAGATAATAGAATAAATTATGTAAGTTACAATGGATTCAAGTCAATGGAATTTATATCAATCTCAGGGGTGCCCCAAGCATCAAACCTTGGCCCCTTGTTATTTCTTCTATTCATAAATGACCTAATTACATCGCTATCCTGCTCTGTTTTGGCGTTTGCTGATGATCTCAAAATTTACTCCTCAATTTCCTCTAAACAAGATAGCGAGCATCTTCAGCATAATCTTAATATGATAACGCATTGGTGTGATGGTAATATGTTAAAACTAAATGTCGATAAGTACTATTCTATTTCTTTTTCTCGTAACATAACACCCATTGTATCTTCATATACTCTCCTCCATCAGGTACTTAAAATTAGCTCTGAAGTTAAAGATCTTGGTGTTATATTTGATAGTAAACTATCATTTTCTCAGCATATTAATTATGTTGCCAATAGCGCATCAAAAAATCTGGGATTTATAATGAGATCTGCAAAGTACTTCATGAATACTGAGCTACTGAAAACACATTATTCACTCGTTCTTAGCAAGCTAGAATATGCTTCTATTGTTTGGTATCCAATTTACATATGTCATTCTCTACCACTAGACCGTATTCATCGGCGTTTTTTAAAATACTTATCTTTCAAATTGGATGAAACTTATCCGACTATTGAACATTGTATTATTCACTCGTTCTTAGCAAGCTAGAATATGCTTCTATTGTTTGGTATCCAATTTACATATGTCATTCTCTACCACTAGATCGTATTCATCAGCGTTTTTTAAAATACTTATCTTTCAAATTGGATGAAACTTATCCGACTATTGGAACTGATCACGAAAGTTTGTTAACACGTCACAACATGGTTTCCTTACAATACAGAAGAGGCATTATCTGTGCAAAATTTTTAGTGAAATTAATTCGGGGTTTGATTGACTGTCCTTATCTGCTGTCGAAGATTAGATTTAGAGTACCAAACTTAGCTGCTCGTCATGGCCTATCTTTTGATCTACCAACAGCTCGAACGAATCTGATGTTGCGAGCACCAGTTAGTGTGATGTGCCGGATTGCTGATCGCCTTATTGACGATATATTTTTTTAAACATTATACGAGTATATGTTCACATTGCGATGTGCCGGACTGCTGATCATATTATTGATGTTATTAATTTTCTTTTAAATATTATTTATGTACAAATTATTCTTTATTTTATATGATTTTTCTCTTTTATTAGTTACTAAGCATACATTTATTTTGTAATCTTTTTGTGTTATCCCATATAATTGGGTAAACTTTCCTGTTGGATAATAAAATAAATAAATAAATATATAGGTAATTGTGTCTACCGTTAACTTCTTATAGCCAATCTTTACTTTTACTCTACTGTTTTTAGTTCTTCCTTCCCTAGCTCTTTTCCGTAGGTTAAATTGTATTTCTCTCGCTTGTCTTGTTGGGTCATTTTCTGTATGATGTTCTTGTCTATGATATGGACTCTTGTGTTTTTTAGCTTATTTTTATTGTACAGCACTTCTCTTTTCTCCTCCCAATTTTCCATCTCTACTAGCACTGGCTGTTTTTCTTGCTTTTTCCCTATCTTATAGGCTGCCTTGATCTTACTAATACAATTTCTAAAATTTAGTAAACTGTTCGGACACAGAGCATAGAGCGGGTGCATGTTACCAGGCCATCAGCTGATGGCTTGTCGGGCAACCAAGGATTAGATTTGTACGCACCGGTATCCTAATTTTACCAAATTTTAATTGTTATTGATGTTTGTGTGTCCGTATACGGCTTAGGCAATACTAAAAAGAAAGTATTACAAAATCAAACCAATTTAGGATATTTTTAACCAGATTAGCCTTCATAATTTCGAAATTGCCAGTTACTTAAAATTTCCCGCGTGGTCAATTGATATGAACGTATAACGTAATTGAAAATTTTGTCATAAATGAGAACGAGGATTAGGGAACACGATATTTCCCATAGAAAGCAGGTAGAGAAAAGCTCTGGGAAACGAGGAACTAAAAATTTTGCCATTTATACGTAAAAATCTTGTAAAATTTGCATATAACTATTATGGCAAGATAATTAAAAGCTGTTAAAGATAACGCGAGATTTTTACAAAATATTAAATTAATTATTTGATTTTGTTAACTTTGAAAGTTGTCGTTCATCATTTTCAGTGGGGTACGTTATTGTTATAAACAATAAGTGCCATTTATGATTTATCCATTTTAGTGCATATTTTTTTTCAGAAATTTATCAATTTTAAAAGAAGTAGGATATCCATAATAGTTTAATCTTTAAAATATTTATGTTTTGCATTTACATAAAATAATAAATAGCCCGTTGGCATAACTTCTTTAACAAATTAATGATCGTCTTTGAACATTTAATCATTTTTTGTATAATTATATTTACCTATTTTAATAACGCGATAAACAAATTCAGAAACTCTGTATTGGGTAACAAATGCGAAACTTCAAAACTTGTAGGTACAAACTTATTATTTTCATTGGTTATTCTGAAAATTACAGAACTCTAAACATAATAGTTTATAAACGCTCCTTAAATTGTTTGATATTTTTACGTTTTAATATGCAGTAATTATGACCAAACATAAAATATTGAAATTTATCTAGCAAGAACATCGAACGTCAATGCATAAGATACATACTCTATACATTTAATTTGAAATATAAATATAATTATTCTTCGAAATTTTAAATGTATGCTTTATGTATATTTTTATTGAATCAAGGTTCTATTCACAGAACACTTTATTGTAACGTTTGTACGTAGAACTACCTGTTTTGAGTAGAGGTAAATAGATTGGTTCGAGTTAAAAAGATTACATAATATTTGTTTATTTAGGTTATGTGTGCTTCTACTTAACCTGCTAGTCAACCAAGAAAAAAGTGGTAAAGTAATGAATTTCCATTTTTAGAATCCTAAAAATAACTTAGTTTTAAGTTTTTAAATATTTAGTGAAAAAACGAATAATCAGTCTTCTAGTCACGTAATTTACATTCAATGTATCGTATTAATCTTTGCCATCCAAACACTTTAAACATATTAAAATGTTGCAAGACACGTATATTTTCAAACTCCTTAAGCGCTACCACAACCTTACAAAATCAAGTTATTGGACAAGCACGAGTGGTAATAGCCGGTGCTGGAGTTGTAGCAAATTCGGTGGCTTATCACCTTGTTCAAAATGGTTGGAACGACATTCTTATATTAGAACAAGGACGTATTGGCAGCGGTACTTCACATTTTGGTTCAGGAACTTTAGGATTGTTTAAATCGATTGCTCAACGAAATATTGTATGGTACAGCATTAAGTTATATCAGCAACTCCAAGATATGGGTTATGATATAGAAATGAAGCAATGTGGTAGCGTGAATTTAGCACAAACGAAAGATAGACTTATAGCATTAAAAAGACGACTAGCATATAATATTCCTACTGGATTACAGTGTGAACTGGTAACACCAAAAACATTGCAAGATTTGCATCCGCATTTACAAACGGATGATTTAGAGGGTGCTATATGGGTTCCTGAAGATGCCGTAGCTAATCCCAAAGCTATTTGTGATGTTCTAGCTCGTTTAGCTCAACAGGGTGGTGCCAAATATGAAGAAAATACTGTCGTAGAAGAAGTATTAACAAATAACTCTTCTGTATCGGCTGTTAAAACTGATAAAGGTATTATTAACTGCGAATACTTCGTTAATTGCGCTGGTATGTGGGCTCGAGAACTTGGTCTGCAATGCCAACCACCAGTGAGAATTCCTGCTTATCCAGCAGAACATTTTTATGCTACTACGGGCTATTTAGCCCCTGGTAAATATTCATGTTTATGGTAAAATCTGAATATATAAAAATTTTATTTTAGGAGTCGATGAGTTGCTCCCATGTGTGAGAGATTTTGATTCTCATACATATGCCAGAGAGTATCACGGCGGATTCATGATTGGTTGGTTTGAACCGGAGGCAAAACCAGCATTCGAAGGCAAGCAAGTACCTCGAGATTGGTTAAATCATCTTACAAAAGATTTTAAACATTTCAGTAAGTGTTCTAAGAAATTACTAATATAAAATTGGAAAAACGATTTAAAATTGTCTTTTTAAGTGCCGCTTTGGAAAAAAGCAGTTAATCGAATTCCATTACTTGCCGATTGTAAAAACCCAGAATTGGTCAATTCACCTGATAATTTTACACCGGATGGTCGTTGGGTTTTGGGGGAAACTCCAGAAGTTAATAATTACTTTGTTGCTTGTGGTATGAATGGAAATTCGTTACAGGTATGTTAATATTATTTTAGATTTAAGGTATGTACAATAGAAATGGGAAGTTCGATCCTTTTAGTGAATTGATTCATTCACCCACCAAGATTCGTTCTTGAATGATTCACTGATTCACTCGTTTCTCTGGGCTTTAACCATTCCATTTATATCTTCTTGTCCATACAATTCTCTGACTTCTTTGTTAGTTCGCCTATGCCATACTCCATTTATTTGTTTTCCTCCTAGGATTTTCCTTAATCCCTTCCTTTCCCATGCTCCTATTACTTTTTGTTCTATTTGCCCTAAAGTCCACACCTCACATGCATACGTGACCACCGGTTTTGTATAGACATAGTTTTAACACACGCGACACTGCTTTGCTTGACAATACTTCACTCAGCGCAAACACACATTTGTTTCCTGCCATCATTCTTGTATTTACTTCTTCACTTACCCCTGGTGTTTTTGTGAATACTGTTCCCAGGTACCTATGTGAATTTTTCTACTTCCCCTATTTTGTTACTTTTGCCGCCCTCTCTTTTTATATCTAGTGACCTATTTGGTCGTAACTGTTCTTCATTCCAAGTCATATACTTAAATTTTTTCTCGTTTATCTCCAATCCGATTCTTTTTGCTGCTTGTTCTAATCTGCTTATTACTTCCAGCATCGCTCTCTTATTTTTTGTCAGTATCACTACATCAAACGCTAAACACTGATGTTTTTTTATGATAAGAGTCCTGTTTGATTTATCTGACTTTCTCTAATAACTTTTTCTAATGCCACATTGAATAAGATTGCAGAAAGAGGCAGTGGCGTAGCTACATATTCAGCGCCCTGGAGCGAGTAAAATCGGTGCGCCCCCTTGTTTCTCAGAAGGGGTCTGGCGAAATTTGTTTTGAACATTTACTTTAAAAAATTTAAAAATGTACTTATTTCGATTTAAAACCTTACTTAATAACAAATTCAAATTTAATGCGCCCATCTACTTGTAATTCATCAAAGAATTTTTTCACATGACGCAATCTTTTGTTTTTGGAAAAGCAGGTTCAATATTTCATATAGCTGATAACTCAAGGGCATCATTTTTAACAAACTCGCAATTATTCCTTAAGTTCTGGAATTGGGTTAGGAGTGATGAAAGCATCTCAACGGATTTCCCTATATCTTCATGAGCACCTTGCAGCATTTTCCAGACTGTATTAATAGGTTCCAGTATTTTACTATGTACGAGGCATATCCACAAATTAAGTTCCGATTGGTCATAAAAATTAGAAGATCCTTTTTCTTTCATTTTTTTTTTATTAGTATTTGCTTAAATGTATATTAAACATTTATCATATCCTGGCATAAGCTTTTGTATGCCGGTATCTCTGAAATTTGTGTCCAAGTTTTTCATCCAATCCTGAACCAGAGTTTTTACTTTTTCATCAGTATTGCATCGCTGCCCTGCTAAAAATTTCTTAAGGTGAAGAAAGAGATGAAAATCACTTGGTGCAAGATCGGGCTATAAGACGGACGATCAAAAATTTCACAATTAAATTTTGTCAGCAGTTCTCGTGTCGAAGCGGCTACGTGAGGTCGGACATTGTCATGCAGTAAAACAGTTCCTGAACTGAGAAGACCTGACCTTTTGTTCTTAATGGCCTATCGTAATCTTTCTAAAGTAGCACAGTAAGCATCTGCATTTATTGTTGGACGCAATTGTCGCAATTGGGCGCAAATTTCACAGATACTGGCATAGAAAAGCTTGTGCCACGCTATTATAAATGTTTAAATTTAAACAGTGATTATGTAGAGAAGTAGTTTAATATACATTTAAGCAAATACTAATAAAAAAAATGAAGGAAAAAAGATATTCTAATTTTTATCACCGATCGGGACTTAATTTGTGGATATGCCTCGTATATACTAACTATTATCAAAATAATTGTTGAAAATTGTTCAAAATAATTAATAAAGTTTGTAGCGTCACGTTGCTCATAATTGTTTCCATTTAACGATAAATATGTCAATATTTTAATTACATCAAAGTAACGAGAACGTAATGTATCAAGAGCCTGAATACGCGAAGACCATCGTGTTGGACAAACTCTTTTCAACGTTTTTGTTAAGTTGGTTTGATTCGTTTCCATTAACATTGCGCAACGCATAACAGAACTAAAAAAACGTAAATTTTAACATTGGCTGACTTCCTGTACATTGGTGACACTGTCACTAAATTCAAATTATGAGAACAGCAGTGCACAAAATCCACAAAACGTTTCCTTTATTTGCAGCTCGATTGATTTTTCAGTTTCATCTTTTTTATTAGAACATAACGGAATATAGGACTTAGCTGATCGATTTTTGATAGAACTTGGGTTGTATCTGTTACTATTGTTATGATAGCGGCCTCTTCTATTTCACTTTTAATTTGGACATTATTTTCATGGGCAATCAAATTAATTAATTCATTTTGTATATCCAGACTCCCGAATATTTACCTGTATAAATTCTGCGCCGATGTTAACATGCGCTCGTGGGATTCCCCGGATACATGTACCTAACTTCTTTGCTGTAAAACACTTGTAATACGAATGGTGAGGGCTATAGTTTTGTGCTTTTAAACATTGTTAGCAATCATCATAAATTTTTACAGGTTTAGGTGTATAAAATGTTAAATTTATAATGTATATTCTCTGAAATCAAAATTATGATAAGTCAAGTGCATACTAAAATACAATGTGATTTTTTAAAAACTCAATTGCAGCAGGCCGCATTCTGTCTTAATAACCTTAGAACTGTCTGTATTAAGTCAGAATACGGCCTGCTGCAATTGAGTTTTTAAAAAATCACATTGTATGTAGGTGCTGATAGTTTTATTTATCTAAAATATATATTTTTTTATTTTTTGTGTATTTTATAGAAAATCTGGCAAATCGGAATTTGCTTTTTATACAAATGTTTTTACAAATTTTCATTTTGCCCTTCCTAATTTTGCGCCCTCATGATTCGTGCACCTGGAGCAGTTTGCTCCAACTGCTCCACGGTAGCTACGCCACTGGAAAGAGGGTCTCCTTGACGCAATCCCTCTTTTACGTCATATCTTCTGGATACTTGGTTCTCTAGTTTTATTCTATTTATTGTTTGTTTAACGTCATTTTAGTTTGTTTGATAAGCTTCTTTGGTATATTCAGTTCATTCATCTAGTACTCCGTATAGTTGCTCTCTCTTTATTCTATCATAAGCCTGTTTGAATTCGATGAATGTAGCATGAGTTTCCTGTTTGTGTTCGTATTTTCTGCTTGGATTTCTCTTAGCACGAAAATCTGGTCTATTACCGATGTTTCTTTTCGGAAACCACTTTGGTATTCCATGGCTTGTGTTAGTCTCCTTTTTATACAGTTTGCCAAGATCTTATAGACTATATTTAGGAGAGCGATTCCTCTATTATTATTCCTTTTTTATGAACCGGTCGTATGATTGCTTTGTGCCACTCATGCAGCATGCTTTCCTTTGTCCACACTTGCTTGATCAGCCGGTGCATCTTGTTAATTATTTCTTATCCTCCATATTTAAATAGTTCCGCTTGTAGTGTGTTTTGTAAATGTCTCTGTGTTTAAAATATGTGCTTTTTATCGTAAAATTCCTTCCACTTGCAAAATCTACCAGCATTCTTCCATTTTCGTTCATCTCCATATGTTTACTCTGCCGATCTTCGCATTAAAGTCTCCTATGACTATTTTCAGATCATATCTTGGAATGTTTCCCGTTTATTTTTCCAGACTTTCATAGTTCTCCTCTTTTTCTTCTAATTCTGAGTTTTCTGTCGGGGCATGGACATTAACTACCGTTCCCTTCTGATATTTTCCTCTGAGCCTTAATACACATAGCCTATTCGATACTAATTTGAAGTTTATCACCGACTCCTGTAGCTTATGACTGATTAAGAATCCTGTGCCCAGTCTTCTGTCCTTCTGTTCCTCTGCTATTAAAAAACACATGGTCCTTGATTTGTACTGTGTCTGTCTCTTTTTGCTTAGTTTCTTGTTCTCCATTATTTCTATATTATAATTCTAAGTGTTTTAATGCTCCGTCTTCAAATGTCGCTCTTACGTTCCATGTTGCTATAAATAGTTTTTGTTTCTTTATTTTATCTTTCACATTCTTTTTACTGTGTCTCGCTGTGGCCGTCTTCAGTGGGTTTCCTTCCGGCTTTTCTGCAACTACTCGTTTTTTGGAGTCTTCTCTAATTTTCCCTTGTTTCATTCCAATGCCATGTCTGTCCGTCTATTAGTATCTTTCTGTATTGCACTAATACCTTGCTTCCTTTCTCTTTTTCCTTCTTTGCATAATCACTTAAAATTTTCCTTTCTTGTTCAATTAGGTCATTGTTAATATAGATATTTTTTCCTTTTAGCTTGTTTTTATTTCTCATCACTACCTGCTTATAGTGCTTATCTTCCCAATTTTTGAATCTGACAAAAGCCATCGCTTGATTAATTTTAAATGCTGTATGCGTCTTTACCTTCACTCCTAGTTCCTCCTGCAAGAATTGTTCCACATCTTTTTTTATTCCTTCTTGGTTGAGAATTCCTTCCTATAATTAGGATATTCTTCTTCCTCTTGTTTTTTTTCTATATTCTCCAGTTTGCTTTTTAGAGTTTCTATTTCCTCCTTAAGCAGTTTATTTTCATTCTGTATCCCTTTTATTTGGTTGAGGTACGTTTAATTTCGTTTTTTAATTAAACAACATCAAAGAAGCGAAGAGAAGGACGAAGCATTGGTAAACAAGGAGGAATAAAGGCAACAACTGAAATAATCAGGTTTAAAACTTAACTGCAATAAACTGTTATAACCTACAATAAGTAAATATAGATAAGAGTGATAAAAGGACAAGGCTGTTTGAAGGTGCGCAGAACAAAATTGAGGATAGGCAACACACGGTGCAGAGAAATTGTTATATTGGTTGCGGAGCACAAAAACAAAACGCAAATGTTGCGATATAATTATCAGGATGCAGAGAGCTCCTCAACTGAGGAAGGCAAAAAGAAAAGACAAGAGGGAAAGGAATTCTTTCGGAGAAGCAAAAAAAACGACCAGGTCACCAAGCAAAATGGGCGAAGCAGGAAAACAGTATTCATCAGAGGAAGAAGAGGTAGGAAGAGAAGCAGAAATAGTTCATAAAACCGAGAAGACGGAGCAGAAGGACAAGGAAACTGAACAGGATCAGCCCGATGAGAAACTACTGATAAATATGATGAGAGAAATGATGAAGGACATTAAGAACGACGACTTAAAGAAGCAACAAGGTCATATGCAGGAAATGAGGGAAGAGATAAGAGATTTAAAAAATGAACAGCGAAATTACCTCGGTAAAATAAAGGACGTGCAGAAAGAAAATGAGGTTCTTAAAGAAGTGGTAGAAAAGCTAGAGAGTAAAATTGAAAGAAGGGAGAGAAGCGAGAGAAAAAATAATGTAATAATAATGGGAAAGGAATTTAAACTGGGAAAGACAAAGGAGAAAGTGGAGCAATTCCTATTGGAAGAGTTGGGAGTGAAAGTTAAAACAAGTATGGCATTTGAAATAAATCAAGGGAAGGGCAATATGACCGTTGTCAAGTTCCAAAACTGGGAAGACAAAATGAGAGTTATGAAAAACAAAAGCAAGCTAAAAGGAAAAGAGATATTCATCAATAATGACCTAACAGAAGAAGAAAGGAAAATACAGAAAATTATACGTAATTACGCTAAGGAGGAAAAGGACAAGGGTAAAAGAGTCACAGTGCAATACAAAAAGGTAGTAGTAGATCGACAAATATGGCAATGGAATTGGAAAAAGGGAAAATTACAAAAAATTAGCTCCGACATTGAGTCGATTCCAAAAAACGGCCATGTGAGACTAGAACAAGAAAACTAGGTCACAACGAAAAATCGGACGGACAAATGATAATGTCAATGGCAATGAGAAAGGAAAACAATGAGGAAATAATGGCAGGTTTCGGTATGAAGCTTGAAACAAAAGTAAGGCTAAAAGAAAAGAAGGACGAGAAGGTAAAAGGTACGATAACTAGGGTACAGAAAAGAAAAAAGGAAGTAGAGCTCAAGAACCTGAAATTAGCAACCTGGAATGTACGAAGAAGGAGCAGTGATGAATTTAATGCATGAGGCAGAGAGGTATAAACTGGACATAGTAGCATTACAAGAAACACACCTAAGAGGAAATAACATAATGCAAACTGAGAAGTTTATACTCTTTACAAGTGGAGGGAATACAAGAAGATACGGGGAGGTTTCTTGGTTAATATAGAAATGAAAGACAAGATTAAAAGGTTTACACCAGTATCAGACAGACTGTGCTACTTGGTTGTTAAAAATGAAAAGGAATTGACCATTCTGAATGTGTATGCTCCTACGGAAGAGAAAAACGAAGAGGAGAAAGATGAATTTTACGAGAAGTTAGGGGAGATATATAACCAGCTAAACAGAAGGACCGTAAGAATGGTGGTAGGAGATCTTAACGCGAAAATAGGAAGGGAGAATATATATCGACACATAACTGGGGGAGAGAGTAATCATATCGAGAATAACGACAATGGAGAAAGAATAGTAGAGTTTGCAGAGGAGAATAGAATGAAAATCATGAGTACACATTTTAAAAGAAAGGAGATTCATAAAGAGACATGGGTGGCCCCTAATGGTAGATATGCAAATCAGATAGATCATGTATTGGTAGCGGCAGAATACAGCAGTGTCATTAAAAATGTGAAAACTTGTCGTGGGGCGGACATGGACTTGGACCATTATTTGGTTAGGATAGATTTGAAAATGATGAGGGAGCGAGAAAAGATAAACAAGACACGACGACCAGTAGTATATGATATGAAAATGCTACAAGATAGAAATATAAAAGGAAAATACGAACAAGAAATACAAGAAAGGGATGAAGAAAGGAGAAGGGAGGAAACGCAAAGTATAGAAGAAAAATGGAATGGTTTGCAAAGAATAATTCAGGAATCTATGGAGAAGACAATACCACAAAGAAGACAGACTAAAAAGAATAGATGGTGGGATGAAGAATGTAAGAAAGAGATCATTAGTAGGAATTTATTGCGACAAAAAGCAATACAAACACAGAAGGAAGAGGATAAAGTAAAATATAAAGAGCAGAGAGGGAAAGTTAAAGAAATGTGTAGATCTAAGAAAAGAAAGGATAATGAACGGGAGGTTGAAGATATAGAAAATTGTTATAAGAGGAAAGAGATTCGAAACTTTTATAGAGAAGTTAAGAAAGGGAAAAGCAGATACCAGAAGCAGAATACGTATATAACGGATAAAGGGGGTGAGCTAGTAGGGGACGACAGGAAAGTTAAAGAACGATGGAAAGAATATTTTGAAGAAGTTTTAAACGTAGACGAAGAGGAAATGGAAGAGAATATTCAGTATGTAAATATAATGCAAGAGCAAGAAGAAGTGGAAGTAGAAGAACCAACTAAAGACGAAGTATTTGACATTATTGATAAGATGAAAAATCATAAAAGCGCAGGAGGTAATGGAATAACAGCAGAGAATATTAAGTTTGGAGGACAGATTTTAAGAAACAGTATATTCGTATTAATAACAGAAATCTGGAGACAAGAAAAGATGCCTATGAGTTGGGAACACGCAACTATTATACCAATATTAAAAAAAGGGGCGGTCACAGATTGTAATAATTAGCGGGGAATATCGCTGCTAGATGTGACCTATAAGGTATTGGCTACAATTTTAAAAGTGAAATTGGAAAGTATTATTGATCCACAGTTAGGGGATTACCAGGCTGGCTTTAGAAAGGGAAAAGGAACAATCGATCAGATATTTATGTTGAAAGAAGTAATGGTGACCTGCTACGAGTATAAAATCCCCCTGTGGGTAATATTCACTGACTTTAAAAAAGCGTACGACTCAGTAAACAGGAGTAAACTGATACTGGCAATGAAAGAATTTAACATCCCTAAGAAATTGATAGACCTGACAGAAATGACAATAACGAGAACCATAAGTAATGTAAAAGTGGGCAGTGAAAGGACAGAGGATTTGGAGGTGAGAACAGGACTTAGACAAGGTGATCCTCTATCGTCACTACTGTTTAATTTGATACTGGAGAAGACAGTCACAGAAAGTCAAATAAATAGAGAAGGAAGCATAATGACCAAAAGCCATCAGATAGCAGCCTACGCTGACGACGTAGCTGTAATAGCAAGAAACTATAAAGAGCTCATAGAAGTAACCGGAAAAATATTGGTATCAGTGAGAGGGATGGGACTACATATTAACCAGCAGAAAAGCGAAGTTATAACACTGGGCGTACCAACTATAGGCGACAGAATACAAGTAGAAACAAGATATGGAAAAGCGAGCTTCAAAGTAGTGGACGAATACACTTATCTAGGGGTGAGAATAACCAGAACCTGCGAAGAAGAAAAAGAAGTGAACTGGAGATTAGTGAAAGGTAATAAGTGCGCGGGTGCAATTAATAACTGGTTGAGAACAAAACATTTGTCGAGAAACGCAAAGCTAAGGCTACATAAGACAATATTAAAACCAACAGTGCTGTATGGATGTGAAACATGGGTCGTGAATAAAAGAGTGCAAGAAAAGTTATTAAGGTGGGAGAGAAAGTTACTGCGAAGAATATTTGGAGGGAGAAAAACAGAAGAGGGGTACGAAAGGAGAAAAAACGCGGAAATATATGAGCTATATAAAGAACAAAATATTGTGCAAACTGTAGGGGAAAGAAGACTGCAATGGTTAGGACATTTAGAAAGGATGACGGAAAGTAGAACGGTTAAGAAGATTGCATGGAAAGAACCTGATTATAAGAACAAAAAGGGAAGGCCAAGAAGGAAATGGAGACAGGCGGTATTAGAAGATGTGAAGACATTGAAGATAAGGAATTGGAGGACAGTGGCAAAAGACAGAAAGATATGGAAGAGTCTAATAAAGCTGAGGGCCTAAAGGCCTGTTAAAGCTTATATATATAATTCTTTTATCTCTTCTATCATTTTCTCTGTTTGTTCTTGTTTTACTTTTTGGTTTATGTTCATCATTTCTCTCATTAGCTCTAACATTTCGTTTTTTCCCTCCTACTCTTACCCTTTTTCCATTGTTCTAGATTTTTCCGGTGGTTTGTTTGTCTTCTTTTTTTTTGTTCTATCTCACTTGATGATTAGTTTCCGTTCACTTGCTCCTCCTTGCTACTTTCAATTTCTTTATGTTTTCCCGGAGATCTTAGTGTCTTTTTATTTATCTGGAATATCTCCCGCTTCTTCCTGTCTTTTCCTTTTTCCATCATCCTTCCGTATCTTGATAATCTACCCTTAGCATTTTGCTTAGTTCTTGTTAGAACTCCACTAGTCTTCCCCTGCAGTAATGTGTGTTGCCTATCTGCACTTCTTTTTAGTATATTCATACGCGTCTGCATTTTGTTGCCTATCTGTTATTTCAAGGTATTTCTTCGTATCAACACTTATTACTTCTATAAATTTTAGAGTATATCAGAAAACTAAAGATACTATTTTGTACGCGTGACAAATAATAATTTTTTCTCAATATGAATGTTTGATAAATCAGATTGCCTCGACTCACCTTGATTGAAATTGAAACAGCGTCAATCAGCTCGTGCAGGGGGATGGTTTTGCACCAATTCCAATGGCCATGGGTTAATGTTCTATCTTGCGTTTAGGTTTATATTTTTGCACACACCCGAGCTAGCGTTTTATTTTAAAGCGTTTATTAAATGATTAAATTGGCGGTTTTAATGCGAATTTCACTGATTTTGATATGCGTTTTTTAATTTGACGTGTAATGTGAATTTTCTCAATTAATAATAATTTTTGCCCCGGAAACCCAAACAAACTCCAAAATAAAAAATTGGCAGTTCAAGGCAACCCTTGGAAGGAAAATAATAAAAAGTAAACGTTGTTGGTCCAACGAGTGAATTAATTATTAATATCATAATATTCATAATAATAAAAGTAAAAGATAACAACAAACACAAAAAAACTAACTATTAATAATCTAACAATTTAAACCTGTTTTTTCCTTTTGCTACTTTTTTACTTTCCTTATTCCTTGTTCCCAGTTCTTTATTACTTCTTCAAAATTATGTAATTTATGTTTTATTACCAAAACACAAGAAAAAACGAGAAAACTATCAGTTAATTTCGTTACCATTATTTCTTTGAAGTTTTCAGATTTTTATAGCTTTCATAAGAACCTAGAATAAATGAATCAATACTTGGAATTTATTTTGAAGGTTTTCTCAGCATTATCGATTTGGTTGGTCAATATTTTATAACTTAAAATAAATACATAATGTTTTTAATGCATCTATTCCCTCTTTTTTTTTTAAATCTGCAATTTTTTATGCTAATTTTTTCTGGGTGCAATGTACTAATAGCCTTTCACTTACTTGAATAGATTTTAAAGCAATCATGTAACTTGTAAATTGAAACGCCATTTCACTGTATGTCACAAAAAATCAAGGGATTAAAATGTTGAAGACTCGAAACTCAAACGAGTTGAACGATTTACAAATCCTGCTCGAACAAAAATACTCCAGTCAAGTGAATCAATTCACTTCGACGTACAGACTCGATTCAGTATACTGATTATCGTGCACAGCAGATCTCTAGTGTACAGATCTGAGCTCAAAAGCATGCGACACAAATAGAGACAGACAAGCATCTAAGTGTCGGTGTTTGTTTGTAGCATTGCAAATTTCCTTAAATTATTCACTTATACGCACATTTACCAAAATATAAATTAACAACACTTTCAGGGAGCTGGTGGAATTGGCAAAGCAGTTGCGGAATGGTTGATTGAAGGACAACCAACTCAAGATTTATTACCATTTAGTGTTCAGCGATTTTTAGATGTACATAATAGTCGGCATTATTTGCAACAAAGGACCAAAGAAGTTGTTGGAAGGTCTGTATAATAAAATCTTGCCAAAGCTGCTGGAATTTATTGTAGACGTAACTAGAAGTACGCATTTCATGTTATAACTGAAGCTGGAAGAACAAACTAGTGTACAGTAATAAATTAAAATAATTGATTTTGTTAAAAAATAATTGTGTTACAGGCACTACGCTATTCTGTATCCCCACCAGTGCGAATATAAATATGCAAGAAATTTACGATGTTCTCCTTTGTACAGCGTATTAGAAACAAGAGGAGCCGTCTTTGGTATTAAAATGGCATATGAAAGAGCTCTTTACTTTGATTCTACATATAAAAGTACGTTTCGTTTTAATTTATAAACTTTTCCAAGAGAATAACGTCCACAATTTTAGGAGACGATCCCTTGCCACAAATGCCACCTGGAAGTTTTTATAAACCAAAATTTTTTGATTTCATGAAGGACGAGTTTCAAGTTTGCAAAGAAGGTGTTGGAATCATTGATATGTCTTCGTTTTCTAAAATTGAAATTAAAGTAGGTTTTAAAAAGTATTTAAATTAATTTTTGTTATTCCTGCAAACTTTTACTTTTGCAAATTTACAAATATTTATTGTAGTCGGATGGTTTAGAGGTTCTAAGTTATCTCCAGAGTTTATGTTCGAACGATATTAATATACCAGTCGGAGCAATAGTGCATACTGGAATGCAAAATGAGAGAGGTGGATATGAAAATGACAGCATGTTAGTCAGACAAAGTGAAAATAGGTAAATCGCTTTTACAGCATGCATATATTTTTCCATGATTTTCTTTGCAAAAGATTAAGGAATAAAATTAAAAATTTTTAGTTATTTTATGGTATCTCCAACAAGTCAGCAAACCCGAGTATACGAATGGATGTCGCGTAATTTGGAAGCACGTCGAGATTCTAAAGTACATTTAAAAGACGTGACGTCCATGTATACAGTGATTAATGTAGTGGGTCCAAAAGCTAAAGAATTATTAAGCGAACTATCCAACAGTGATATGAATTTGCTTCCATTTTCCTACAAGAAAGTGAATGTTGGCTATGCATCGGATGTTATGGTTATGTCTTTTACGCATACTGGTGAAGCTGGTTATTGTTTGTACATCCCTTCGGAATATGCCTTGCATGTTTACTACCGATTATTAAGAGTAATTTCTTTTTCAAGTTATTTAACTTTTAGTAAGTAAAATATTTATTAAATAGGTAGGTAGAGATTATGGTGTTCGAGATGTTGGAACTTTAACGCAAAGATTTATGCGAATTGAGCGATTTATCCCTTTTTGGGCAGAAGAATTGACAAGTTTTACAACTCCTTTTGAAGCTGGAAATGGGTATAGCGTTAAACTAGATAAGGTACTGTGATTTAATGTGATAAACATACATACATACATAATCGGTCCTCTTCTACCTTATGGTGTAGAGGTGTGTAGGTGTTGTAGATTTCTCCACCTGCTCCTGTCCCTCGCTAATGTTTCCCCTTCTCTCCAGTTTAGTTCCTGTTTCTGTAGAATTTTGACCATTTCCTCGTTCCACGTTCTCCTGGGTCTCCCCCTTTTTCTTTTTTTGTCCACAGCCATTTTCCATATTTTCTTCACTTCAATGTTTTCATCCATTCTGGTGAGATGGCCCCACCACCTTAGCTAACCCTTTTCAATTTTTTTGTCCATTTTAAACCATCCGCGAATTGTATTGTTATTAATTTTGTCTCTTCTAGTAACACCTGCTGCCGCTCGTCAATATTTCATTTCACTGACCTGTAACCTACTCTTAGCTCTGTCATCCAACACCCACGTTTCACTGCCATAAGTTAAAACAGGCGTAAATACACTATTAAATATTTTAGCTTTAGTTTCCATACTGATTTCCTTTTTTCTAATAAATGTTTTACAGAGAGCGTAGTAAAGTCCATTTGCTGCTTTTATTCTTGCATTAATTTCCGGTTCTAAGTAGCCTTGTGCATTGATTACCGATCCCAAATATTTAAAATTATCAATTTGTTGTACTGTCTATTATTAAAACTACGTCTATTAGTGAGCGTTGATCGCTCAACGATTATCGCTTAGCGATCATCGCTGGCACAAAACGTAGTGGTGTTTTCCTACAAACGTTTTTTATTGCTATTGCAACATTGCAACAGTTTATGGCTTGTTTTGGTGCGTATTTATTTATGATGAGTTTGAAGAAGAAACTTTTTCTTGCGTATAGAGGAAGAAGATGAGGATGATATTGCCGAGAAATACTTCGCAATACTTCCTTCCTCCAGAAAAGGAGTGCATCAAATATTCCAAACAAGAAATAATAAAGGTTGTTTTTTTACAACTCATCAAAAATCGTTTGAGAGAAGACGCTGAAAAGTTTCGAGAATATTTTAGATTGATCCCTTCTCAGTTTGATTTTATTTTGGGTTTAATTGAAGGAGACATCAAGAAAACAGTATGCAATAGGAATCTCGAACCAATTAGTCCTGAGGAGGAATTTGCGTTAACTTTAAGCTTATCTTCAGCCGAAAAATATAGTTTTGCATTTTGAATTTGAGAAGACATTTTTCAATGCAACAAACGTACAAGACGTATAGAATTTACAAAGAATCGTCAACGTCTGCGATTATGACTCCTCTCCGAGCAGGCGACTACAGTCGCTAAACGATTGACGATCGCGCTTAGGAAAATGGTAACATACAAACTCGAAAGAGTAGTACTTTGCGATGATCGCTGAGCGACTATCGTGGAGCGATCATCGTTGGAGTAGTGTCTAGGAGAACGTACCTTAATAGTAATAGTTACTTTTTGATCCAGTTTACTTACAGTCAGAACTTCAGTTTTATCTATATTTATCTGCATACCGTACTCTTTTATTGCAGTAGTATTCCAGACTGTAACATTTCTTTGTAACTCCTTTTCCATATTGGCTAACAGGGGCGCCGACTTACCAAAATTTGTGTGGGTGCTCAATGCCGGGGGGGGGATGACCTTGGTTTGGGGTTACGCCAGAGCGGCCGGGGATCCTACCAGGCTGGTGAGACTGGCGTAAAAATAGTACTTCTACAGGGTTTGTCAAAAAGCACGGATCATATGGGACTTTTTTTTATTAAAGTATTTATAAAAAAAAATCAATCAAATGGTTTGTGCTTGTCTAAGAACTAAAAAAAGTGCACACAGATTTGGTCAAATGACATTCTGTACCTGTCAAATTTGATGCTTTTCGAAGTGGCCTTATTTATAATTTTTTCGAAAGATTTCATTTGGAAAAGTTGTTCAGAATGGCAGTTTACGTCGGTATGCAAATTTTCCGCTAAAAATTCGGACTTTTATTTTTTACCCATTTTTTTTAATTTTCCCAGTATAGTACAAAATTCTCCCGAAATTTTAATTGAAATCTGGTGAAACGTGTGAAATTAACTTATTTCGATAAATAATTGCCTACCTGGACTCTCTTGAAAAAATAATATTTGCAAAAAACTATTTTTCTCTTGAAAATTCACGTTGATCCAAAGTTGTTTTTATTCGATATTGAATCATCATTTTCGATATTTTTACTAAAAACATTAAAAGTATAATAAAAAGCGAGTTTAATCAGATTTCAATGAAAAAAATTTCGCGAGAATTTTGTAGTATAAGATAAAAATGAGTAAAAATTAATTAAAGTCCGAATTTTTACCTGAAAATTTTTGCATACCCACGTAAAATGCCATTCTGAACAACTTTTCCAAATGAAATATTTCGAGAAAACCATAAATAAGGCCACTTCTGAAGATTTGTTTTAAAAAGCGTCAAATTTGACAGGTACAGACTGCCATTTGACCAAATCTGTGTGCACTTTTTTTAGTCCTTAGACAAGCACAAACTAACAAACTTTTGATCATTTCACCATGTGTTCACAACATGTCTTTCAGTTGTTTTCAATGTGTGATATTTTATGACTGATTGGACCTTTCTGCTTTTAAAACGACAGGCGACAGTCACTGTGCTTGCCTGCTCTCTGAATTTAAATGTTAACCTCTGAAAATTTTCTGTGGGTGCTGAGCTTTTCTGTGGGTGCTTGAGCCCCGGAGCACCCACGTAGTCGGCGCCCGTGTTAGCTAGTATCACTAAATCATCGGCATAAATCATTTCTTTAATCACTACTGGTCGCAATTGTCTTACCCCTACTCTAGCTCCACTTATTTCACGTTCACATTTTTTTGAAATTTCTTCCTTTATTAGTTATTAGTTATGAACTCCTTTGATACCCAATTATTTGTTCTTATTACATTTCTTGTAACTTCGTAGATACTCTTAATGGCTCTTAATAATGATAAATGAACATTTCTTTTTTCCAGGACCTCCCATATTTTCTCCCTTGGAGCACAATTGAAGGCCTATTGCAGATCCACAAAGCATAAATATAAATTACAGTAGACACGCGATAATGTGAACAAAATAAAACAAGGCGTGTTCACGTTTGCGATTTGTTCATGTTATCGAATAGTAATGATTTTCTACTAGAAACTGATAAAAAAGATCAAAAACAAAGTTAAAATTGTTTATTAACGTTTTATATTAAAATACAAACTACTATTGCAGAAAAAAATCGAAAATTTTGTATTGAAACGTTTACTGCTAAATTAAACACACTGAACACAAGCAACAATTACGTTTTTAACGCATCGCATCAGCTTTAAAAGAGATTTGGCGCCATGGAAAACGGCCGTATTTAATAACTGTCTACTAAATAAAAACGTGTATCAGTAGACAACCCAAAATTAACCAAAACAGATATTATGCAGTCACATTTGTGCACCGTCAACGCTGTTATGTCTGCAAATACCTTTAATGCGGCATAGACATGTAAACAAGTTACAGGAAACGTCAGAAATTCAATATGTTTTATTGTTTTCATATATCATAAACAATGTTCACGTTAGTGAGGGTTAGTGTGTTCACGTTATACGGTGGTCAATATAATAAAAATGTTGTTCATGTTAGCCGGATATTCACGTTACCCGATGTTCACGTTACCGCGTGTCTACTGTATTATTATGTGCAAGTGTCTTTTTGGTTAATTGTCTCAAACTGAATATTAGATCTGAAGTTCCTCTCCCTGGTCTAAACCTAGCCTGGTTATCATCAAGTGTCGGCTCTATTATTGGTTTTAGTCTTTTCTCCAGTATTACTTCGTATACTTTACTTACTACCCCAAGTATGGAAATTCCTCTGTAGTTAGTACAGTTTCTGGGATCCCCTTTTTTATAAATTGGCAATATAGCTGCCACCGTCCAGTCCCTAGGAATTTAATATTTTATGTAAAAGTTCTTTCCCACTTCTTCCCATACCTTTAATCATTTCAGCCCTAATGTTGTCATGCCCAGCCACTTTCCCATTTTTTAATTTCCCCACTGCTTCATCAACCTTTGCTGTTAAATATTCTGCTATGTCAATATCTCTGGTGTTTAAGAAATTATGACTATGTACTTCTCCATCCCCAGAGAGTGTATCCATGAAATATTCGCGCCATCTATCTATAATTTGTTTGTCTGTGGTTAAAACTTTACCTTCCTTATCTTCTATCCATTTCAAACCATTACCTTTGTCCTTCCTTAGATTTTTTAACGTTCTATTCAATAGCTTTGCATTTCCCCTGCTGCTTTCCTCCATTTTATTTCCAAATTCCTCCCAGGTATCTCTCTTTGCTTGCAGTACTAATTCTTTAACCCTTTTTCTCTGTTCCTTGTACCGTCGGTATTTCTGTTCTGTTTTATTATTGAGATATTCTTTCCATATGTGTTTCTTCTTCTGTATTTCTTCGTTTATTTCTTTGTTCTACCATGCAGTGCATTTTTTATTTCTACCATAATTTACACCACACACTTTTTCAACCACTTTGCAGGTGTTTGTTTTAAACAAATTCCACAGTTCTTCAAGATCTTCAACGTTTTCCCACTTTGTCCTACTAAGCTCGTATTCCAATTTTTTACTGTACCTATTTTTAATGTTTCCATCTTGTAGCTTGTGGGCTTTTATGCTTGGTTGAATAAATGTGCAATTTTCTGGGACTGTCTCTTTGTATAACTTTGAGTTGTTTTTTATTCTCACCTTAACCATGTAATGATCACTACCAATTTTCCGACCTCGTTTTACTCGTATGCCATTAATTTCTCCTCTATGCTTGTTTTGTACTAATACTAAATCTATAATCGATTTTTCATTCCTACTTTCCATTATTCTGGTATACTTATGTATATCTTTATGCTTATAATGTGTATTACCTACTATCATATCATTATCTATACAAAATTCTATGACACGCTTACCATTACTATTTACGTGGTCCTCTCCAAACATTCCCACTGGATATCCTACTTCATTATTTCTACCAACCCTTCCATTATAGTCTCCAATAACCATAATTTTGTGTTGTATATTATCAACTTCCTCCTGGAGTTCTTCCCAAAATATATCCTTATCCTCTTTAGTCTCATTTTCTGAAGATCCATATCCCACAATAATTGTTATTTTTTCACTATCCATCTTATCCATATCTACTCTAATACTCCTTTCAGATATGTGTTTCCAATTACTTATATAGTCAGCAAGCTCTTTATGAATTAATACACCCACTCCAGCTCTCTTTAATACATCAATTTCGGAATAAATCATTATGTGTTCATTTCTCATCCTTATACATCCTTTCCCCTTCTTTTTTGTCTCAGTAATACCTATTATTTTTAAATTACTAGCTTCAAATTCTGATATAAGTTCATCTTCTTTTCCATTAATACCCTCCACATTCCATAATCCTACTTTCCAAATCTGATCTGGCCTTATATTACATTCCTTATGTAAATCCGTAAAGGAATCCGAATAAGGAAAAAGGTAAAAGAAATGATAAGAGAAGCAAAGCGAGAGAGCTGGAAGAAATATGGGGAAGAATTAAACCAATCTTACAAAAATAATAACAGAAAATTCTGGAACAAAATTAGATCAATAAGGGGCGGAAAAAGAAAAGAGATAAGAGGCCTGAGAGATAAAGGAAATCAGATAAAATCACAACCACAGGAAATAATAAACATATGGGAAGAATACTACGAGGAAAAATATGGAAAAGAAAATAATGAAGCGGAACAAGAAGAAGAACAGACTATACAGAGAAATAGGACACAAAACCAAATAACGGAACATGATAACACAATAGAAGAAATACAACTGGATGAATTGGAGGAGGCAATAGGCAAAATAAGGATAGGGAAAGCAAGCGGACCAGATAGGATAGAGCCGGAGATGATTAAGTGGCTAGGGGAACTAGGAAAGAAATGGCTTCTAAAAATCATGAGACTGGCATGGAAATCGAATAAAATACCGGAAGAATGGGAAGAGAACCTGCTGATGCCAATCCACAAGAAAGGAGATGAATTCAATTGCCAAAACTACAGGGATATATGCCTCTCCTCGGTAGTATACAAGGTATATACAAGAATAATAGAAAAGAAAATGAGAGCAGTAGTGGAGGGAAAACTGGAGGACGAGCAATCGGCATTCAGACAAAAAAGACAAACAGTAGACAACATATTCTTACTAAGACAAATTATAGAGAAGAAAAACGAAAAAGGGGAAGAAATGTATATAACCTTCATAGACCTTAAGGCAGCGTTCGATAGAGTAAATCGAAAAATTTTATGGGAAACAATGAAAGATCTTAACATCCCAAGAAAGCTAATAGAAATAACAAAGAATATTTATGAAAATACAAGGGCAAGAGTACAAATATATGGCAAACGATCATCGCAAATTAGAATGGAAAGAGGAATCAAACAAGGTGACAGCCTCAGCCCACTACTGTTTATACTTATAATGGACAAAATAACTAAAAATGCCAAGCAAAGATCGAAACACCTACAAATGATCATCGGATACAACAACTTAAGACCGATTAAAACAGAGGTAATGATATATGCAGACGACATAATACTAGTAGCGGAAAACCAAAGAAAAATGCAAAAATTAATAAATATATGGGTGGAGGAGATCGAGAAAGCAAGATTAGAAATAAATATAAAGAAATGTAAATACATGAAAATATGCAACACACAAACACAGCAAGCGGAGGAATATGGAAATAAGCTGACGTGTAAAGGGGAAGAATTAGAAAAAGTTACCACACAAGAATATCTAGGGACAGTAATAACTAGCGACGGAAAAATCGACACTGAAATTGCAAACAGGGCCAAGAAGGCAACAAAAATATACTACGCCCTAAATAAAACAGTCCTGGGAAAAGCAGAAATAGAACAGAACACGAAAATACAAATATACAACGCAATAACGGTACCTACCTTAATATACGCGAGTGAGACCTGGGTAATAAACGAAAAACAGAGAAGCAAAATAAACGCGGCAGAAATGAAACAGTTAAGAAAAATAGCGGGAAAAACAAAAATGGATAGATGCAGAAGCGAAAATATAAGGAAGGAACTAAACCAGGAAGACATCGAAACAAAAATAAATAAAAGAAAACTAAATTGGTATGGACATGTTTTAAGAATGGGAGAAGATAGAATAGAGAAAAGAGTAATGGAAGTCAAAAGATATGGAAAAAGAAGGAAAGGGAGACCTAGAAAAGGATGGTTGGAACAAGTGGTGGAAATAGGGAAGGAAAAGGGAAAAACAATACAACAGATGAAACAAATGGCGAGAGACCGGAAAGGTTGGAAAAAATGGATAGAAGAAAAATGAACAAAAACTCCGACGCTCTATGGGCAAAAGGAGGATACCGAGAAGAAGAAGAAGAAGATGTAAATCCGTTTTCAAAACCTGGTCATCATTGTTGCTATCCGTCTTCATTGTACTTTTCAGTTTTTTAATTGTTCTAATTTTTCTCTATCTTTACCCCATTTCCATTCCACCCCTTCAATTGATAATATATTGAAGCCCACTTTGACATTTTTACCACTCTCTTTCTTTCTTAGCTCTTGTTCCAATCTGTCTTTGCATCTCTCTTTCCTTCTCTGTTAGATCGTTGTTAATAAATATTTGTCCTCCCTCGTACTTTTTCAGTTTTGATTTGTTTGTCATGATTATTTCCTTATGTTTTTGGCTATCCAATTCCACCAGGCAAGTTTGTATTCCAAGTTTACGCACTGCTTTGATGTTTGTTTCAACATTCAACTTCTGTTCCAAAAAATTGGTCGTTGCTTGCTTTAAAGTTTTAGCGTCGGTTGTTTCTGCGGGTATTCCAGTCAGTGATAAACATGTATTTTATAAAAAAGTTATTTTGTAGAAAGAGGACTTTATTGGAAAATCAGCATTAAAAAAACAGAAGGAAACTGGATTGACAAAACAGCTGATATTTTTCCATCTTAATGATATTGACCCTGATAAAGATGTTTGGCCCTGGGGAGGAGAACCTATATATAGAAATAATGAATTTGTAGGCACCGTTACATCTGCAGGGTAAGAAACATGATTTTTTCAAGCTTTGCAAAATGTCTATTTTTTTGGTAATTTATTTGCTATCATGAGGGTTATCACTTGCCTCTGGTTTTTCTGCATTATTCTAGCCTCTCAGCTCTTTCATGTAATATTATTTCAGGTATGGTTTTTCAGCAGACAAATTAATATGTCTGGGCTTTATACAAAGACCAGAAAGTTCTCAAACAAAAATTATTACCTCAGACTATATTACCTCAAAAGAGTCATTTTATCAAATTGACATTGCTGGCCAAAGATTTTCGGCTATTCCATACATACGAGCACCTCCTTTAACAAATATGGTCACTCAGGGTCGTAAGTACAGACCTACTGTTATTAGTAGTTATAAAAGTGATATTTCCAAATGAAGAAAATAAGAATTGTGGTTTTATTTGTTAATTCTGAGTATTAAAAAGTAATTACCAATACAAGTATTAAGCAATTATTAGTTTGGATAGATGCTAAATCCTAAATCTGTTCATTTATAGAAATTACGTTCAAATATAAAATCGCATATCGCTAGTCTCAAAAGCTGTGAATAGCTTTTATTCTATTAAATTTAGTGTGATAAAGACAATATAATTAGACTAATTGTTAGTTTAATTTATAAAAAGTGTGTAATAAAATTTACAAATATTTGTGTGCAGTTGTCGTGTACGCTTTGTTTTTATTTTTGTTATCCGAAGGGACTTTTTGTTGGTTTTATTTGTTTTATGTTCATTTTTGCTTTTTTTTGCTTACAGGTATTAATGTTGTAACGTGAGATCGAAAAAATTTCACCTCAAAGTTTGCCATGAAAAATATAAATTGTGTCTTTGCTAAAGTCATACAACTTAAGCCATTAGAACTACTAAATCTAAAACCACGCCTAACTGATAAAAATTAGAGTAGATTCAATTATTCTAAAAACTAAAATTAAATACAAATTGTACAGAAAAATGTTATTAACGGAAAATTATTTTAAAGTAAATGACTTATGTGATCTCCATTTTCTTGGTGGCAGATTTGAATTCTGTGTTTAATAGAATTAGTGACATTTTATGTGCCTGACAGCAAAACAGACATAACCTCACACACCTCACATAACCTATCAAACAACAGTGACATTTGTATGACTTAAAAGTCGACATGCTTAATTTTGTGTTTTCATGTTTCATAGCCAACTTGAGGTGAATTTTTTCGATCTCACGTTATCTTTAACTTTAGAAGAAAATACGAATGATTTACAATACATAAAACAGGAGATACTTGTTTAATCTGAAAATTGAGTGATTTTTTTTACCAATTTAGATCTGCTAATTTACTTAATGAAGGCTTTAAATGAAAGCAGGCGATGATTAATAATTTTTATATGTGATAAAACAAAAAACAATGTAGGTACATGTTGATTAGTAAATTTCATAAATTATTACGTAATCGATCTCTTCATGTAAAATGTTTGTTTTTGTTGTGTGACTGTTTTGTTTTGTGATATTTTAACTTAGTGTTAGGCAATATTTATTAGCCCTGTGACTTGTACTGGTTGACAAAACCATCAAATTATTTAATCTCTGTTCTCGAAATATTATAATTTATAATTATAAAATTCAGTGAAGTTCAGGAAAGCACTTTTTAGGAGTGATTGATAGTTTTGTCGCGCCACTTATAGATTTATTTAGCGGAATATAAATACTTAAGTATTTCTTTTCATAATTTTTACGACGGCTTCGTTCTGTCCCTTAATGTGATTTTTAATTTTTTGTAATTATCTTAAATATTTATTATGTAAACAACTGTCATACTTAGACAATATTTTAATAAATTTTACATGATGGTATTATTATTTGTAAAACTTTTTCTTTCGCTTAGAATTTTAAACGTGCACTGCGCTTCAACTAAATAACTCTATTTAGCTCAGTTCATGACGAGCTCGGCTTGACTCAGGTGTTTACTGAGTTTGTAACATTTCAAGAAAATCAAATGACACCCATCACGGCTCAGTTTGTTGTGATAAGCTCAATTTGGCTCAGTTTATTGAACTTAGAATTTTTACTAAGCACTAAACGTTTCAAATCATCTAAGTATTATAAAAGTTTTTTGCTTTAAACCTATACCAAGTTTCAATTGAGACTTGACTCTTCTCAGCTTTATTAAACTTTTAAGGCTTTACTGAGCTCATAGCTTTACAGGTCAGTAAGTTTTAACAAAAAATTGAGCCTTTATTTTGTTTTGTATCTTAATCCTGCACTGAGCTTCAAAAGATATTTTGTTGAGTTCGTTATAATTAGTCCAGTGTGCTTCAGTTAATACCAGCAACCAAGAGTGGAACTACCACAGGAAAATCATTCACTTCTTGCAAATAGAATTCTGTATCTTCCCTTTCTGGTAAAACAGGTAAGGTATGAATTTGATCGATAAACGATAAAACTCAAAATGTATATGTTTGTGTAAAACAAAGATCTCAATTTGAAATACATATTCCTTAATTTTTCAAATCATCAAGTATTATAAAACTTCCAGCTTTTATCCTGCTTTACACCTACACCAAGTTTCAAATGGGACTCTCTTCTCAGTTCATTGTGATAAGCTCAGTTTATTAAACTTTTACGCCTTTACTGAGCTCAGAGCTTTACAGATTAGCAAATTTTAACAAAAAATTGAGCCTTTACTTTGTCTTGCACCTTAAACCTACACTAAGCTTCAAAAGACAGTTCAGTTTGTTGTAAATAGATGAGTGTGCTTTGGCTCATTGTGATGAACTCAATTTATTGAACTTCGTGTCTTTACTGCGTTTGGAGCTTTTCAAATTATCAAATTTAAACAGAACTTGAAACTTTTATAATAGGTAATAATAATAGCCGTTAATCCCGCTTGCGGGCAATGGCCTCCCCTTCTTTCTACCATTGTTTCTTGTCTCCCACTTTTTGTAACCAATTTCCACCTGCCGCTTCCACTATTTCATCTTCCCATCTTGTGTTAGGTCTTCCCCTCTTTCTACATCCATCGCCGGGTCTCCATTCTGTAACTATCTTGTTCCATCGGTTGTTTTCTAGTCTTCCCAAATGCCCTGCCCATGACCACTTTCTCTTAAAGCACCTTTCAACCACCCCTGTCTTTTGCCTTATGACTTCAAGAGGAATGCTATCACTTAGTTTTATTCCTAAAATTAATTGTTGCATCTTTGTTTGGTTTTTTCTTAATTTATGATAAGTACCTACTGAGTGTTCGACAAACACCATGTCAGCATAGCATATTGCAGGTACAACACATATTATACACTAGTTTTTTAGTTTTTAACGCTACATCACTTTTAAACACGTGTTTTAATGCCCAATATTTTTTCCACCCAAGGTTGATTCTCCTGGTTACTTCTTTTTGCATTCGGTCGTGAAGGGAAATCTGTGGTACCTACTATCAAATCGGAGATGTATTTTATAGTATGCAATATCGTTTGCTATTCTAGTGGTTTCAGGGCAGGCCACTCATGCATAGACAACATCAACGTGTTAAGAATTTTAATAGAACAATCTCTGGAATATCAGACTCCACTACAACTATTGTTTATCGACTTTGAAAGAGCCTTTGACTCCACAAATAGAGGATAGCCTTGAGAAACAGATGTCTCTCGGATAAGATAATTACATTAATTAAAGAAGGCTACACAAACTATAATTGTCGAGTATTACACAGTGGCCAATTAACAGAAGCATTCAGCACAGAGCCAGGTGTGAGA
This sequence comes from Melanotus villosus, assembly GCA_963082815.1. Lineage (NCBI taxonomy): Eukaryota > Metazoa > Arthropoda > Insecta > Coleoptera > Elateridae > Melanotus > Melanotus villosus. The sequence continues at coordinate 22,075,468 of OY720427.1, forward strand.
CAAGGGTGCATCATGTCTCCATTACTTTTTCTTATTGTGATAGACGACATCCTAAATAATACAGTAAAAGACAACAAAAGAGGGGTGGAGTGGGGTATATCAGATACATTAGAAAGTATAGAGTATGCAGACGATGTAGGTTCTGAAATCATTTTTTCCATCATATTTCTGCTATGATGGATAGCATCATCTGCAAATCTTAAATTTGACAGCTTCTCTTTATTAACTTTTATTCCCATTCTGGTCCAGTTAAGTCTTTGGAAAACCTCCTCTAGTGCTACAATGAATAATAATGGGGACAAGAGGTCTCCTTGCTTTACTCCTCGATGTGTATCGAATTCAGTTCCTATTTTATCAAGTTTTATCTTGCCTGTGTTATTTTGGTAAATGTTTTGTATTATTTTTATATATTTACTATCTATTCCTTGTTTGTGTAATGCTTTGAAGATTGGTGTATGTTCTATCACGTCAAATGCTTTTTTAAGATCAATAAAAGCCATGTGGATTGGTTTGTTAAATTCTATGAATTTTTCTGTTAGTTGATGCACCACTTGAAGGTGATCGGATGTAGAATAATTTTTCCTAAAACCCGCCTGCTCTACAAGTTGATTTTCGTCTATCCTTTATTATACTTGTTTCAACTTTTACTGAGCTATAAATTTCACAGCTTTCACCTTCAATCTTTTAAGTAATTTCTAAATAAACACCGCTAAACATTTATCACATTTATTGATACATAGAGATATAGATTTTTGGTCTTAAATGTAAAACAGTTACATAATAAACTTGTTCAAGGTGGACCATTTTCGAAGGAATTCCAGTCATCTTTCACTATTACACCTATGCAGAAAGTAATAAAGGTGTCTTACGCCAAATAGTGTGAGTTTTCAAGCGAAAATCGAATTTTTCGCTTTCGGAAATCGGTTGATATTTAATTCGTTATTTAAAATAAATGTATTAAACTGTATGTTTTGTAAAACGTCACGCCCAAAAGCAATTTGTTTATGTTATAATGCAGAACAAGAAAATTAAAAAATTCAAATTTCACCATTAAATTCCACACAAAAAATTTCTCTAAAGATGTTTTTACTTTTTGTTTTTATCTCTACAAACAAACAAGTTATTATAACTCCAAATGTTTGCAAATCGTGATTGCACACAATTAGCAAGCAACCCATGGAAAACAAAAAAAAATTGAATTCCTTCGAAAATAGTCCACCCTACACATAGAACGTTAAAACTAACAAGATAGTGAATACTTAAACATCTGTTATTTAAATAATATTTTATAACTAAATTAATTGACTATTATTTTTTATTTAAACAATAGCTATGAATCATTTTAAAATATCTGCAAATACTGTTGATTTGTGATTATTTTAATAAATTAGGAAAATTATGTAAATACTTGTATGTATGTATTGTGTGTAACCTCTTATACCTTTCGGTGTCGAGGCTGGTGCGTTAATGTATGAGGTTCTACGGGTGCAGTGCACAATCCGCCTCAACTCTGTGAGTTACGTGATTAGTGCGCCGTTTAATACCCACATACTGCACCATGTGTAATGTGTAAGTGTGTGTAATGTACGACCTTGTTTCTCTACCTCTTAAGATTTACCAATTTTAATTAGCATGCAATAACAAATCTTTTTTTTTGGGTAATTTTACAGCATAGGAAATAACTAATGTACATAAGTTAAGCATAGATATTAAAGTGGATGCATTGAAACATTATTTTTTGTACTGGGTGTATTTAATTAAAGATAATTACAAAGTTCGCTACCATCTTATTTATTAGTATTTTTTGAATTGTTACGGCTCGATATTATTTATACACTCAATCATCCCTACACTGCAAAATTATTTTTTAAATTTAAACAAGCATTATCTGCTTTAAATACAGCCATTAAACATTAAAGATATCTCATATACAGTGTGTCCCAGGATAGATGTTACAATAGGTGTGATGAACAAAAAATTTTTGAATTTTATTTTAAAATTATGGAATTAAGCCCTGCTTGGTTTGAAGAGAATTTTAAGAATATTTTCAGTTTTTGAAAAACAAGTCGGCCTTGACATTGAAGCGAAAACTATTTTCTTTTCAGGTAAAGTACCCTTTTTGTTCATGATACGGCAAAATTTTACTAAGAAAAGTTGTTCATAATAAGAAATTATGGCCATATGCAAAATTTCAGGAAGATTAGTCAACGATAGTTTTTTCATGGCCTCCTGACAGTTATGTGGAATAAATAATTTATTGTAGATCAGTGTTATTATTATGTTTCGTAAGTTAAATTTCTTGTAAATGCTATTTATTTCGTTCAATGTTCTACAAAGAAAGTTTTGAATAAATACAATTTATTTTGTTTAATCTAAAATGTGACGGTTTAATCAAAGTAGGTAGATCTTCCTGAAATTTTGCATAGGGCGATAATTTCTTATTATGAACAGCTTTTCTTTGTAAAATCTTGCCGTATCATGAACAAAAAGGGTACTTTACCTGAAAAGAAAATAGTTTTCGCTTCAATGTCAAGGCCGACTTGTCTTTCAAAAACTGAAAATATTCTTAAAATTCTCTTCAAACCAAGCAGGGCTAATTTCCACAATCTTAAAATAAAATTCAAAAATTTTTTGTCCATCACACCTATTGTAACATCTATCCTGGGACACGCTGTATATGAGTATTACTACTTATTACTCTTACTACCTATTATGTAAATCACTATACAAATACTGCATAGGTTTATAAATCTGAACTTAAAAAATAAATAATAACATTAACCCTCACCCGGCCGAAATAATTTTATAACGCGGTTGGCCGAAATCCGTAAATTTTGACCCGGTTGAGATTTTTCACTTTAGCTCTCACAAAGTAGTAAACACGGTAAATTATGTTTTTTATGCTTTATTACATCTGTTTACACTGTTAGATAAAAAAGTAAAAACATTTTACCAAAAAACGAGGAAGCTGCTTTAAAATAAGTTATAAATAATAACCTAAAACTTCTACATTGAAGAATTGCTTGTTACACATATCTACTGGTTCTGCTTACATGTTTACATTGTTAAATAAGAAAGTAAAGAAGTTATAAACTTCAGTTATAATGAAAAAATATGTATTTCTTTGAAATAAGAAGATACTACTTTAAAGAAGTACAGTGAAAGCTCTCTTTACGGACAGCTCTTATAAGCGGATATCTCTCATGACCGGACAATTGTTCTGGAACCAAATTTTTGGATATTGCTTCCTATGTTAAACACGCTCTTATAAGCGGACGCTCTGTCGGACGGACGCAGACAGAACAATTTTCCCCAACAGGCTTGAAACGCTCTCATGAGCGGACATGAAGCTCCGCAAACGGACGCCAATAGACACAAAATCGAGAGCTCTGGTATTTCTTCGCAGTGTAAAATTGATGCAGGGGATTCCCCTTTGTATCTCGTTGTGAAACGTATGAAATCAACTTATTTCGATAAATAATTGCCTACCTGGACTCTCTTGCAGAAATACTGTTTGCAAAAAACTATTTTTCTTTTGAAAATTCACGGCATCTTTGATCCAAAGTTGTTTTTATTCGAAATTTAATCATCATTTTTGATATTTTTACTAAAAACATTAAAAGTATAATAAAAAACGAGTTTCATCAAATTTTAATGAAAAAATTTCGCTAAAATTTTGTAGTATGCTACTAGGAAAATTCAAAAAAATGAGTGAAAAATAATAAGTCCGAATTTTTAGCTGAAAATTTTTATACCGACGTAAAATGTCATTCTGAACAACTTTTCCAAATGAAATCTTGCGAACAAATCATAAATAAGGCCACTTCTGAAGATTTTTTCAAAAAGTGTCAAATCTTACAGGTACAGAATGTCATTTGACTAAATCTGTGTGCACTTTTTTTAGTCCTAATTAGACAAGCACAAACCAACGCCATATTGATTTTTTTTAATAAATACTTTAATAAAAAAAGTCCCACATGATCCGTACTTTTTAACAAACCCTGTATGTAAACACGTTCAAGAATTCTTCAATTAAAAAAAAAAAAATGAAACATACCTAGGAAGTTTGTTGTTTATTTATGTTGTAAATTTTTTTCATTTGAGCTTTCTTTTAGACGGACAGCTCCCAAAAAAATTGGAACCGTCGGTGTCCGCTTATGAGAGCTTTCACTGTACATACTACGCACACTGCTTTTGTTTCTTTTTTGCCAATTGAAACGGAAAATAGAGGATATTAAAGGCTCAGTAAAACAGTTAAACAGATGTAAAAATTATCCGAAAAAAATCGGAATTGGGTCAAATTTGACCCGGTTTCGGGCGGGCGAGGGTTAATGTTATTTGCAGTCTCTATCTTTTCAAGATGGTTCTTTGCTTATTATAGTAAGATTTTTAAAAATATATTAACAATGAAATAATGGATTGCCTAATATACCCTGTTAACACCATCATAATAGACATTTATTATTTGTTTCTAAACAATTTTACAGAACAACACGAAAACAATTCATAATAAGTAGTGCATTCAATACAAACAACTTTGTTGAAATCCATTTAAATTTCAACCTCAAAAATTGATCATTAATCAACGAGTCGCAACCCAAGCAGCAACGATTTCATATGTTGCATGATCTGTAATTGCTGCAGCAAGTAGCTGCTTGAACTGAACGCACCTGTTACAAAGGATGTTCTAAGTGTAAGCCACCATGCTTCAATAACTATGTCAAACATGTATATAACTTGGAGTAATTTTGTTTCAAAGGCATGACACCACAGTCCGCCAGTGCCTCCGAGAAGAGACCCCCTTCAAAGCGAAAAAGACCACCAAAGTGTGAAAAAGCCGTAAGCTTCCAAACCGAAGAAGGCCAAGGCCGCCGAGGCACAGAGCAGTCACCCATCCAAGTTTTGGCCAAGCAGGCTCCTGCCCAACCTTGTATATTTCAGTATTACGTGCACTCCCACCTGCCGGTTCTGTTATTTTCAAAATTAAAATTAAACTCCAATTTATTTACATTTTTGGGCTACAATGTTTGTTTCATATTATGCATGGCTGTTTACTTTGGGACAGACACCTTATATAATTAGATTTCTGATGAAGAGGCTGGTTACACCATTTTTTCTTTAAATTATGACAGTAAATATTTCATGTTATAATTATAAGGACAACATCAAAATATTTAGACATAAATGTAGAATTACACCTTAATTAGGCCTTACTTTTTGTAGATCTGAATTGCCAGGAAATGGTAGTACCGAGTTGAAAAACATGAAAACCGAATTCTTAAAATAGTTATTTATTGCCACACTTTTTTAACAATTTTTGGGGCCTTAGTGGCCCCCAGTACTTTCAGCATTTAACATAGGGGTTTATAACAACCTTACCAAGAATTTTGTTTAGCCACCGAAGTGACTAAATAACTCTTCTTTTTTCTCACAGCCGACGTATCCCCATGTAGGGCAAAGGCCTTAATAAATTTTTAAAAATACTAATTTGCACCAATACAAAGATGCCTTTAATGCTTGAAAATTCAGATCTATCAAAAACTTAACGCATTGTTTACACATTAATCTGTAATTAAATGTTAACACATACAGAATGATCTTATTAAAACAGTCTTATCGTTTCAATTACACTGAGTTTGCAAAAATTACATTAATACAGAGAGTGACACTTCCTTCTTTCATAATTTTGTTTGTTTGTTTGTAGTTTGCTTTCTTAATTTTTTGAACATTTATTAAAAATACTTGCATAAATCTACTAACTTTTCTCAAATTTGCAAACTGTCATAAATTACATATCAATATACGAGTAACATTGTACTCCGAAAATTATGGTCATTCAAATACTGTTAGTAATACAGTAATAAAGCTTTATATAAAACAATAAAACAAAGTCTCGATTCCTAAAATGAAGATCGTAGTTTTTACTAAATACTGGCATTCATTATAGCAGTATAAAATTAAAACTACAACTTTAAAGATAAAACTAACTAATATTTGTACCTTTATTAGAACTAAATTAAAACTCAAATAACATCCGAAATTCAATGCTTACCACCATTATCATTAAAATAGTGGATGCATTTATTAATTACTTTTCCCAAATTAATGATAATGGTAGTAAGCAATAAAAAAAAATAAGCGAAATTCAGAATTACTGAAGAAACAATTATACTGAATATTCATAATACTGTTGATGATTGAAAAATTGCATTAAACTTAAAGATAATTTGACATCGTAATGAATTTTCAATATTCGCAGCAATGTTTATACTATCTAGTAATAATACCGGCAACTAAGTGTGGAGCTACCATAGTAAAATCGTTCACTTCTTGCAAATAGAATTCTGTATCCTCCCTTTCTGATGATAAAGGTATATTACGTGGATCAACCGATAAATGATATGATTCAAAATGCATATCCTTAGAGTAAACAAAAGATCTCAATCTGAAATACATATTCTTCAATCCTGAAGACTCTTGATGTATATGGTGTTTTATCTGTAAATTATAGATATATAAATTTGGTATCACTTCGAAATGCAAAACACTTACAGGAGAATAATAGATTCTTGTAAGAACTGTAATCGTAAATACTATGTTTTGATAAATCTTCCCAGTCCTATCTGAGAGTCCAGAATAGAGAAGTTCAAATAGAGATAATAATAATTTTTTAATAACTTTAACTTGTCCCTAAAAATTAAATCATTTTAGTAATATTACTCAATGTTATTAATACTACAGCCTGATCAAGAATTACTGTTCTAGTCGGTAATAAAACTGTAGCAACTTTCTTGATGTGTTAGTTAATTTGGCAGTATTTATTGATCAAGTGTTGGCGTTGTACACCTAGAGGGTAGAAACTTACCGCAGGGAAAGTCTGTTGACCGTTTTTATTGAAATTTGGCTTCAGCAAATCGGTTTCTATAAATATTAATTCGGAATGAAAATACTTTTCACAAGCTTCAACTTCAATAAAGTTAAGTTTATCTTTGGGAAAGGTAAACAATATAACTGTAAGTGAATCTTCTAATACTCGAAGTCCCTCAGTAGTAGGTAGTAAATCCGTATGTGTCATTTTGTCTGCAATTTAAAAATTAATTATAACGGTTTTACAATTAAGTGAGTTTTAAACATACCTAATACTTCGATTCGTATTTGATTTAAAATACTAAATTTTACTGTTTCTGGTAAAAACTGGTGTAAGCTATAATAAATATCGCAGCGATCACTTCTGGTATAAGTTTTCCTTCTTAATAACTCCTGGTCCCCTTCTGTTAAGGATATACTAGGATGATCCTGAAAAAAATTAAGCATAATACTTATGAGTTTAACGAATTTGAAAAACAATTTAGCTTTCTAAATTTTGCACTATTTATTGAATTATGCATTTGAATTCCAAAGCGTAAAGACATGTGATTTATAATTCGGAAAGAGTGTGTTTGCAGGCAGACCTTGTGTCTGGTGTTGATAGTGGTATCATACATTATTATAAATATCAGTGTCTGTACATGGTAAGAAATTAAATTATTACGTAGTTATATTAACATTCAACTGAGTCAACCAAATGTAACATTTTGTGATTATATAGGTAATACAAATACACTTATCACACAGCCAACTAATTTACAACCGCAACAACAAATAATGTACCTCAGCCAGCCACCACAAAATACAAATCAAAGCCTAAATCCAATTAAATTTTCGCGATTCAATTATGGATGGCAAGTAGTGTCAAACAACAAGAGTCTGAAGTACAGAAAGGACAGCTAAACAACAAAAACATTGTTGGCTAGATAATATAGTGACAACAAGTAATACATATGCTAACTTAGATAACGAATCTGAAGATGAAGACATAACGGATACTGCAAGTAATCAAATAAAAAACCGGTTGTGAAGGCTCGACAAAATCCAAACAAAAGAAAAAACTAAGAATATATTCCTGGAATGTGAGAACATTTTATAAAACTGGAACATTACAAATGCTTATTGAAATTTTAAATAAATATAAAATAAACATCATAGCAATACAGAAAATGAGATGGGAAGGAGTTCTAGATACCAAAGGTTACACCAGTGGCGGCTCGTGGCTTGAAATTATGGGGGTGCTGCAGCTTTCGAAATATACTTACATACCAGTAACGATCCTTGATATTTTTAAGGTGCCTTTTATTTTATTTAAGGTGCCTTAAATAAAACAAAACAAATCGAAATTTTACTCAATTTATAAAAAAATAAGCTTACTGCAAAATGAAATAAAAAGAATTTTTATTTAAATATAAAATCCATTCTGCGATTTTTAGCTTCACAAAATTTTTCGATCACCTGTTAACCCTGGAGCAGCCTTGACCAACGAACTATAATAGTATGGTTTACTATTATAGTTCGTTGGCCTTGACCGTCTTCGTAGTGATGTTGCAATCAAGTTGGAAATACGAACTATTTATTATTTAATATTCCTGTTTATATTACACATACCGTCGCCCAAGACGTCCTTGCACAATGATGACATCATCTAGTTTTTTCGTGGTATTCGCACGTATTATTGTTTTTGTTGGATCGGATGTCCAAGAGCTGAACGGCACGATGCATAAATGCTGAGAGGCTGCCCAGATAGCAGCGTTCGTTTTACCATGTATTATTAAAACAAACAAATCGCGGCGGAACGTGCACCGAATGTACTACGTTTTCGACACTGCTAAATTTGTCAGCGCTCTGAATGGAATCTACAGCTTCGGTTAAAATAATTCCTTTTAAAAGCGGTTTAATTAATTAAATTTATGTAATAATTATGCAAAATATTGAATGATTGTTATATTATTGATATTTTCAAGTACAAATTTAATAGGTAATTAATTTTCGTACTTTGTTCTGGGGGTGCTGCAGTGTCGCAGCGCTTATGGACCAGCCGCCACTGGGTTACACCATCTTTTATAGTGGTCATGAATCAAAATATGTAAAGGAACTGCATTTCTAGTAAACAACCAAATAAGACACATAGTACTACTTCAAAGCAGTTTTTTTTTAAACTATAGCCTGATAAACTCACATGCACCAACTGACGACAACGCCGACGAGATAAAACAAGAATTTTATAAACAACTAGAAGCAGTTTGTAGAAAATGCCCCCCAAAGGGTATAAAAATATTCTTAGGTGATCTAAATGCTACAGTAGGCCAAGAAAAAATGTATCATCCAACAATAGGGAAATACAGCTCACACCCGAGCACTAGCACTAGCAACTTCACTGAATATGATAATTGCAGATACACGATTTCAATACAAATTCACCTGGAAATCACCCGATGGAAAAACTTTAAATGCAATAGACCACTGCATTGTCAGAACATTCAGAGGATGTAACATCAAGTCAGACCACTTTATGATGATGATGATTAAGAAACAAGCAAAAAATCTCTTATAAAAGAAGAACGCGGCCAATACCACGGTCTAATAACTATAACGGTTGCCTCAATCGCGGGTGCTAGGGTGAAGAAAACGAGTAGATTGGGGAACGAGTTGTGACGCAGGCAGTAGACCTCAGCGTTGAACGGCATTGTGCTCCTCTCACTTGTACTGTAAGAGCCGGACGTGTTTCATGTTTATTTTTTTGTGTTAAACTTACAATTAGCTATTTCGTAAGTTGTTGAGTAAGTAAAAATAATTCCTAATAATTTTATTATTATCTAAGTGATTACGTAAATTTTAATGCCAGGAACATGATATACAATTGCAAGTTGCAATAACAGCAACACGAAATGTAAGAAAGGTGGAGAAAATATTATGTTCCACCGGTTTCCTAAAGATGAAGCCCTTTGTGCTGTGTGGGTCTAAATGCCGTCGAAATGTAAAGTGGAACCCTAAGACTTCTCATATTTGTGCTGAGCACTTTAAATCTGAAGATTATGAAAGGGACTTACAATCACGAACTATTACCCTTACCTTTTAAGAAGAAATTCAAAATTACGGCCGAACCCTCTTTAAAACTACCAAACTCTAATAAAGATAATATAACATCATCAATGGAAAATCGTTCTACTATCACCAATTTAGTGTGTCTTACACAGTATTTGTCAGAAGTAATCGACGCTCATGGTCAGGTAGACGTCATCTACACTGACTTCTCCAAAGCCTTTGACCGCATCGACCATAATACCACCTTAAGTAAATTACAGGAATTTGGATTCAGTAGTCAGTTAGTTCAGCTATTTAAATCTTATCTTATAAATCGTAATCAATACGTCGAATATAATTCTTATCGTTCCCGGTCGTTCATTGCGTCTTCAGGTGTCCCACAGGGATCCAATCTGGGCCCTCTATTATTTCTCTTATTCGTGAATGATATAACCGATTCATTATCCTGTAAAAATCTAATGTTTGCTGATGATCTTAAGATTTTTAGTGCTATAACTGCAATAGGTGATTGTCACTATTTACAATCTCAAGTTAGTTTGATACAGGAATGGTGTATTAAGAACAGTCTTCAACTCAACATATCTAAATGCAAAATAATCAGTTATAGCAGAACCCAAAATCCAATTTTATTTAATTACATGTGTAATCGAATTTCGCTAACTCGGTGTCTAAAAATCAAAGATCTTGGAATCACGTTTGACCATAAACTTTCTTACACTCAGCATATTGACGAAATATCCAAATCGGCCTTACAAACCCTTGGTTTCATTATTCGTACTTGTAAATCTTTTCAAAATGAAAGAGCACTTAAATGTCTGTATTTTACATTTGTGAGATCTAAATTAGAATATGGTACTATAGTTTGGTGTCCTTATTATGATTGCTATAAACATACCTTGGAGTCAATTCAACGGCGATTTCTAAAGTTTTTGTCGTTTAAACAAGATGGAGTTTATCCCGAAATTGGTTTTAATCACAAAACTCTATTACAGAGGTTTAATATGCAAAGCTTACAATTAAGAAGAACTATAACTGATCTTACCTTCCTTTTTAAACTGTTACATAATAAAATTGATTCTAATCCGAGGACACCTCTACGCATTTGCAATAAGATACTTCAGCAAGCGTTGTTATGTGTATTTGAGAGAAAAAAAGAAATACCCATTACCCTTCAGAGGTGGGCTTCAAGACTAAATTTGTGTGACGGTATACTTAAGAATTATGGAAGTTGCCCAACATGAAATGACTGCATTAGAAAAGTGTGTGGTACTGCAATTTGATGAAGTTAAAGTCGACCCTGTTAACGAATATGACAGAGTTAAAGATGAAGTTGTGGGCCCACATTCCCAAATGCAAGTTGCCATGGTCAGAGGATTATTTTCAAAATTTAAACAGCCAGTTTTTGTTGATTTTGATAAAAAAATGATGAGAGAAATTATAATTTCCATAATTGAAAAATTGCATGAAATTAATTACAACATTGTGGCTTGTGTCGCGGATTGTGGAGGAGGAAATGTGGAGTTGTGGAAGGAATTAGGTGTTACAATCGAACAAACTCATTTTCTGCATCCAAAGACAAATGAAAAAATTTATTACTTCGCCGACGCTCCCCATCTCATAAAACTCATAAGGAACTGGTTAATGGATACTGGATTTATTTTAAACAATGGAAGTCAAATCACGGCTGAACCACTTTATCACCCTATCGAATCAATCGACACTGAAGTGAACTCTTGTCACAAATTACATAAATTACATGTTGAATGTTCAAGTACTCAGCGACAAAATGTGGCTTTACCTGCCGAAGTTTTATCACATACTACTGCCACTGCCTTGCTACATTATCTTCCAGGTCCCAATAAAGAAATGGCAAAGCTTTTGAGTGAATTTATCGAAAAAGTGAACAAACGGTTCAACGTTATGAATTCATACACTACTTGGACTCCTATCAAAAGCAAACAACCATATGGAACGAATAATGAAGAACAGAAGAAGATATTGAACGATATGTACAATTTAATGATAACTATGCGATGCACCAATAACAAGTCATTACAAACTTTTCAAAAGGGTATTTTAATATCAATTAATTCCTTGACAAATCTTTTCGAAGATTTAAAAGCGAAATTTGATATTGGTTATATTCTTACCCATCGCTTAAACCAAGATGCCCTAGAAATTTTTTTTACACGAATTCGAGGAAGGGGTGGATTTAACGATCATCCTTCTCCGTTACACGCCATTTATAGGCTTCGTATGATTATTCTTGGTAAGATTCCTGACGTTGTGCAAAAAAATTTAAACACAGTGCAATTGGAGGCAGATGAATATATTGTCACAAAAGTCTTAGCAAGCACGATTTCCATGCCAACGAATATCACACCTACTGACGAGGTTGATTCTTCAGATTCCATGAGTATTTCTTCTTGCGATCTTCAAACAGATAATTAACCCAGCACAAGCAAATCCTCAATTACAAGAGAAGACATTAAAAACTGGTCTGAAAATGATGAATTAGAATATTTGACAGGATGGGTGGCCAAAAAGTTTAAAGAAAAATATCCAGATTTGGGTACTCATACTTATAAATTAAAAATGGATAACCCATATGCAGTTCCGAAGTAGGTTTCCCATTTGTCGTTTGGTGGCTTAGTTCAACCATCAGATAAATGGATTCATGTGGGAAAACTTTTAAACAAAATATTTTTGAAATATAATAATGAGGACCTTACGTTTCGAAGAGGGCCAAATTTAATTAGTAAAATGACAAAAATAGCATTAAAGAAAGTTTCGGAAGTGGCATCCGAAGTTATAAAACCATATTTATTGCAAAGAACTTTTATTAGAATCAAGTATTTGAATTATAAAAGAAAAGAAAAACTTATTAAAGAATTACGGGAAGAATTATATGTGAGAAAGAAAAAGAGATTTTATTTTCATGCAGGAGACGGAGATCGCGTTACCGACCGGGTCTACGGCTGACGTCACACATAGTCCGGCAGTCCCTATTGGCTGAGATCTGATTGAGGCAACCGTTTAGTTATTAGATCGTGGGCCAACACAACAAAAAATATAACGTCCAAAAACTTGAAAAGCCAAAAACTACCACTACATTTATAGAAAAATTAGAAAATAACCTCAAACAACCAGCGAAACAAGAAACAGTTGAAGAAAGAGGGCAACACTGCTCAAAGGCAATAGCAGAAACAGCAAAAAGCATACTGGACTATGAGAAAAACAAAAGAAACCAGTGGTTCGATGATGAATGTGAAAAAGCCACAAAAAAGAGAAATGCTGCGTATCTAAGAATGTTTATATTCATTTTAATGTTACAGAAATATAACAAAGACACAGAAGAAGAATACAAAAGTTTATGAATAGAGGAAAAAAAGTTACTCAAACAGACAAAGAAAATCTATCATGAAAAAGAATTTGAAAGAGTAGAAGAATACAACAACTAGAAAGTAAGTAGAAAACTATATCAAACAATAAATAACATACGAAAAGAAGTCAAACCTAGAAGTAGAATGTACAAGGGTAAAAAGGGAGAAGAACACAATATTACAGTGCTGGCAAGAACATTATGAAGAAATACTAAATCAGAATGAGGAAGCCCTAGAGACAAGAATGGAGAAGAAGGAACATATACTGAAAGAAGATGAGGAAGAGGAAAATTGCCACATACCAACAAGGAGTGAAGTAAGAAAAGTAATTCAAAAACAGAAGAACAACAAATCACCTGGATTGTCAATCTCTCAACAAAGCTATTTAAAAAAGGTGTAAACGCTATAGAAGAACAAATATACCGTATAATAAAACAAATATGGGAATACGAATAAAAAGAAACAGGAAGGATACTAAGGTATTATGGTGCATAACTACAAGTGCAACGGAAATACGTCACACACGCCATATTGAAACACCAACCGGCACAAATTTTTATTGGTAGACTAACTGTTTGTTTACGTTTTTATCTTTGACAGTTGACGTATTTAGTGTTCTCAGCCAATGGGCGCGTTCAGCCGGGTACCGCTAGCCTAGCGCTACATAGTAGCGGTAGCAACCGGCTGAACGGCGAAGGTCAAATGACTTCGCTTCGAAAAATGGCGACCGCTAGTGTAAACAAATCTTCGCTAAGCTAGCGCTAGTCCCGGCTGAACGCGCCCAATGAGCTTCTAAAATCCGCCATATTGATACACCATCTAAATTGTATACTGTTGGTGTTATGCTACTTCCTCTCTTTTTTTATTCGTAGGTCAGACTGAACAAAGAACTCAAGAAAATGTTTAATAACAACCCTGAAGGAAAACCAACAGTAGGTCGCCCAAATAGATGAAGTAACACATGACTTAAAAACACTGCAGATACAAAACTGGAAAGACAAAGCAAAGGATAAGAATTGTTGAGCAGGCCAAAGCCCCACAAAGGGTTGCAGTGTAAAACATGATGATGATGAACCAAAACCACCTCCAATCTCTCCAATTTCAGGCTTTACAAATATTAAACCATTAATTAATGGAGAAAGTAGTGAAAGAAAAATATACTATGATGGCTCTAAACAATGAGCAGATCAAAATACAAACCAAAGAAGGTGAAATATACAACATCATCAATCATCATAAAGACACTGAATGAAAGGAACATGCAATTCCATACATATAAACCAAAAAAGGATAAAAATTTCAGGATGGTACTAAAGAATATACAACCATCAACTGAAACACAATTAATCAAACAAAACCTATGTCACGAAGTTACCAACATATGGGGTATTATAAAAAAGTTAACAAAAACAGATTTACCAATGTTCTTTGTTGACTTACAACAAAAAGAGAACAATTGGAAATCATTCCACCAAAGATTGCTCTAGAAAAGAAAATGCGTAAATTGTAAAGAAAATCATCTGGCCAATTACAAAGAATGCATTGTGTACAAATTAGGCCAGGAATAACATTCGCAAATGCAACTATCATACAAAACCAGCAACAAACCCAGAATGCTAATGTAACCAATAAATCAAATACAAGGAAGAATTAAGACTAACAAATGATATAACAGAACTAAAAATGATGATGAAAAATTTAATAAATCAAATTGGAACAATAATAAACCTTATTACAGCCCTGTCAACAAGATACCATAATGGCTCAATTATTAAAACTAGCAATCTGGAATGCCAACGATTTGTGTCAGCATACACAAGAAGTACAGTCGTTTATAAATATCAACAAAATTGATTATTAAATAGTTAATCTCGGAAACTCGTTTCACACATAAAAATTACATAAAAACACCAAATTATAAGGTTTATTACACTAACCATTATAATTCACAATGGTATCCAACACCATGAACTAAACAAATATGAACATGATCATCTCCAAGCAACCACAATTAAAATAGTAGAGAAAATAAACACACTAAAAATATCAGTACTATTGCCCGCTTAAACAAAAATAAAAAGCATGATTACAGACAATTCTTTAAAACGCTTGGTAATAGATTTATAACTGGGGGCGACTACAACGCAAAGAATACATACTGGAGATCAAGGGTAGAGAACTATTTGCGGTAATGCAAGAGGACAATCTGAGTCATATTTCAACAGGAGAACCGACATACAAAAGAAAAATACCGGATTTATTAGAGTTTTGCATCACAAAAGAAATAAATACCGGACAGTGCATGGCTGAGTCAAGCCTCAACCTTTCTATCACTATGTATTCCGAGGTGCTACAATTAACAAGACAGAGCCAACACTTACCAATAGTAAAATTAATTGGGAAACATTTAAAGAAAGTTAGAGAAATTCATTGATTTAAACATCTCACTCAAAACTACTGATGAAATCGACGAAGCAGTACATAACTTGACGAAATCTATACAAGCCGCAGTTTGAAAGGCCACACCTGCGGAAAATACATGTCTAATACAAATTGCTGAAAAACGAAAATTAAGGAAATGATGGCAATTAACAAAATTAAATATAGACAAGAAAAACTTTAATAAAGCTGCTAAAGAACTAAAAAAACTTATGCACTTTGGAAGACAACTCAAAAAATTAAGACATTCACATATTAAGTCAAATAAAGGAAAAGATGGAAAGTGCAATACAGAAAAAGCTAATGTATTCACCAAACACCTTGTAGAAGTATTTAAGCCACTACCAAGGGAATCATCACAAGAGGAACAAAACAATATTCAACAATTCTTAGAAGCACCTTACCAAATGGAACTCCTCATGAAAAAATACTTTTGGTGCTTACTGAATTTAGAATTACTACCCTTTGCAAAGAAGGGGTTGCATTTGAATAACAATCAAGCACGACTGAATTTTTCCGTTATTTTGCAAATGATTTATTTTATTCATAAACTTAAATTTTTATTATAATTATTGAGTTCACTTTATTTACTTGTTTTTTTCAGTTGGATTGTTTTTATATTGCACAGCCCTAGAAAAGAGTACATCTTGCAGTGAGTTGATACTTACGTAGCAGTAATTAAAGTGAATAATACTTGGAACAAGATATCTGGCAATGTTTTGAGGATATTTTGTAACGTAAGTTTCTTTAATAAACATTTCCACATTCTTTGCAATCATAGTTTTGTCATCAGCTAAAAGTCCCATAAATAAGAAGTAACGTCCATCACTTAAACGTAAATGATCTTCGCTAATAAGCCGCATAACAAGTTTCGATGCAATAAACCGCATATAAGCATCTGCACTATACAACGCTTCGAAAAGATGTGGTACTAATGGATCATAGTATTGCAAATGCCTAAAAATAAACAACTTAACATACTCACATATACATATATACTTTCATTTACTTACAAACTACACATATCATATAACATATATATGATTTGCAATTCTAATTGGTTGTTAATGATATTCCTTTGCAGTATCTTTTCGAGATTTTCAATACATTCTTGCACCAACTCAGAATTCACAAAACATACTTTAACATATAATGAAATGCATAAAGCCCAAATCTTTGAATGATCGTCGAGATAATCTAAAAATGTTGTATATTTTGTTAATTTCCAACTGTTACATACTCAAAAATTAATAAAACCTTACTTGACAAAGCTTTCGTATGATTTGCAACATTTACGATTTCTTTAAGCTGATTGAAATTTGTTTGTGTTAAAGTTGTTTTTTGCAGCATAACTAACTCACTGATATAAATGATATCCCTACATATATACACTTCATTTTGTAAAGTACCCTGACATACACGCCGTAGTTTTTCCGTTAAATCTTCTTCAAAATGCTAAAAATTTAATGTTTAGAAATACATCAGGATTAGCACTTTTAATGTTGTACCGCACAACCAGCTGTGTCCCAATAAACATCTTCCTGAATTAGATGTGCATATGCATCAAGTAATGCAATAATATATTTAACGCATGCTACTGGAAACATCTGATCGAAGAAAGCTTGACACACTAGGAACTGCATTTGTTTGTAGTTACTTATTTCATCTCCACTGCAGTCTCCAGGTCTCTTTTTTTCTAATATTTTAGTTAAAGCATAAATTATTAAACAAAAGTCTGTTGGTGGTATTGCTGAATCATTCCCCTAAAAACCAAAAAATTTCAATGATTACCATCAAACTTCTAACATATTTTCAATTTATAAAAATACTTACAACTATCGATCCTTCTAGTTTTTCATCTAGGCAATGGCTTTGATTGTACTGTACATAATTTAACATGAGACACAAAAGTTTTAATGCAGGAGTTCGTGAACAACGTTCGTGAATTTTATATTCCATTAAAATCCTTACTGAATTATTCCTATTACAATATTAACATTATTTTAAATAAATGACGTACAATTAAAAATATACCCTAAGAACTGCAATGAGTTAAACCTTTCAAAAATGGCAAATGCATCAAAGTTGTACGATATTAAAACGTTAACGATATTCCAAATGAAGTTATCTTCTTCATTTGGTGTGATATTAGAGAAAATAAAGTCGTGTAGTTCCTGTAATATGTAACATTAAAGAAATTAAATTTAAATACAGTTTTAAAAATTATCTGGCACTTACTTTGGCAAATACTGTTGAAGTAGCCATAGGATGGAACATTTGCTTAATAATAATACTTAGAGTATACATAACCACATTTATTTCACTGGAATGGTGCTCCATTAATCGTTTAAAGTGGGTAATACAGGGTTTCAAGTCATTTGGTGTAGCCGCACGACAAAGATTTCTGACTCGCTAAACAGACGAACATCTGTGTAACAACTAAACTATAAAAAGCTGGTTATAACTTACATTTAATGCTTGAAGTGTTATTAAATCCTTACGTATTACCAGGAAGTTACACATTAATTGAATGTAACTAATATTTACCCCTTTTTTAGACCAAGTTTTATCAGTTATGCCAAAGATAGTATCTTGAATAGTATCCTTATTTATATCATCAAAATTTTCAGGGGACATCAATTTCTGTAAAAAAATTACTCGTATAATTTAGAGCACCCTATTCAAAACAAAAAAAAACTTACTCGTAACACACGCCGCCCTAAAGAATCCTCTGATGCTTCTGCAAGAATTCTCAAAGCATCGCTTCGTATTTCTTCACTTTTTTCTACTAGCAATAAGGTAACATTGTATAAAAATATTTCTGCTCGTATCATTCGTTTGGAATTTGTTTCATATTCTGCAGGATGACGTAAAATTGGTAACACGTGGTTTAGGAGATTTTTTCTAAAATCTTCTCTGTTGCATACCATTGCATTTTCAATATATGTTATAAAATTTTGGTTTGTTTCACATGGTAATTGCTGAATTATTTGGGCGATTGCCTAAAACATTATTTAATATTAAGAATTCTTTTAGGTAAAACGAGCAGTCAACATTGTAATTGTAATTTTAAATAAGTCATACTAACATCATATTCATCGAACTCTGGGCATAAACAAACGACCTTTAACATATTGGTAACCAAGCAGACTGTTCTTGATTGAAAAAGTTTAAAATTCTGAGTAATAAACAGACGAACATTCTTTTGGTGTGCTTCTTTTACAGTTCTACTGAGATTATTTGTCGATGCTGATCTCAAACTGGATGTTAAAGCTAATAAAATCGGAAATAATCTACGATCATTATGTTTCTGTTTTGATAAATGTTCAACAAGAACTTTAAGATTGACAAATGCCATGTATCCCAAATTTTCAAAAGACACATCTACAATAAATACGCTAGAAATTACAAATATACAACTCCTATATTAAATTACCAGGAGAAATATCTTCAAATGCGTCATTGCAACAATTTGTATAACCATATAAAACAGAAGCAGTTGCATTAATCACATCTTCTGGTAAAGAAATTTTTCGATAAAACCCTTTTAAATCGTCCATTAAAAACATAATTATATTACTAGTCATATCCTGTGACTGATTAAATTCCTTTAATACTTCAAGAACTTTCACATACGTTGTTTTATAAAAAAATCTCCTTGAAGGGTGTAGAGTATTAATAAGAATGAATAAATTTGAAGCGTATAAACCATTTTCTACTGTTACATTTTCCTGTTCAAGAGCAAAGTATATGAGAGTACTCAAGTATTTTTCATCGATGCCATTCCATTGTATTTCATCTGGATCTATTTTCAACTCGCGTAATTTTGTAACACATTTTTTTAGAAATTTATGGAAGTCTACAGGAATGTGATTCCGATACTGTTCTTCGTCTGCCAATGTAACTGAAGGTAGCGGAATACATTCTCTGATTTTACTCCACAGCATGTTAACATAGCGTTTCGAAAACAGATTACGCTGTTGATCATGGATGAATTCTGCGAAATTCATTTTTATTCCTGATTGTTACTTTGTATTGATTCACAACATATCAATGTGGACTCCAATTATACATACAGAACTTGCATTGTCCAAAGTCATTAACAGGATAAAAGCACCGGAATCACACACTTAGATTTACCACTTTCTTAGTACACAACTGGTTCAGCCTAAACAGATTTTTAAGCTGAGCTGGGACGCTGGGAGCTGGCTGCCTAGCTACGCCGGATCCCGGATCTAAACAAACAGTGTGTTACGCAAAAAAGGTTAGAAACAAATTATTGCTTAGGAACGTTCCAAAGCTACATCCAGCTAACAAAAGGACAGTTTTCTAGCACTTTCCAATTTTCCGCAAGAAAATTTGTAAAAATGTACAATATTACTCTGTAGTAGCCTAAATTAGTTCCTAATTTATTGCTAAAAATTTAATACCTCAGAGGTTTATTGAACAAGTACAAAGATATTGTTAGCAATAACTGAATGCAACCAACGATCTAATGTTTAGAATCAAAGAGAAAGATAGTTAAATTACTTGCAACGCATATTAGATAAAGATAACAAATCTGTCCTGATTGGTTGAGTAACAGACCTGACATCTGCCTGTTGTAGCCTACAAACAAGCATAACCTTCTTTCGTGAGCTGGCGTTTGTGAAAAGTAGGTTTTAATTTAATTTTGTTTAAATCTAAGTATTTCTAAGTCATCATCAATCTGTTACCACAAAATAAAGTAAAATTTACTTATAAGGTATATTTTAATCAACATTTTAGCAAGGTTTTTGGTTTAACGTACACATTTCTTTAAATATTTGTTATATTTTGGCGTGGTTAAATTTGAGGTTATACTAATTACAAATTGTTTGTGTTCAGTACACCGTAACTTGTAATATTTTAGTGCAGATTGGGGCGTTACACAGTTTTATTGTCTTGTTGATTGTAGTTTGTTTGTTACATAAAGTGTTTTTTTAGAACCAGCACAATGGCCCCAAAAGGGAATAATATGATTCCAAATGGCCATTTCCATAAGGATTGGCAACGCTTTGTAAAAACTTGGTTTAACCAACCAGCTAGGAAATACAGAAGGAAACAAAAACGTATTAAGAAGGCCCGTGCGGTTGCACCAAGGCCTGCAGCAGGACCCTTGCGGCCTGTTGTCAGATGTCCAACAATCAGATACCACACAAAAGTACGAGCTGGCAGAGGTTTTACTCTGCAAGAACTTAAGGTTAGTACTTTTATATATTATACGGATATATTTTTCAGTTGGTCACGGTTATAGGTAATTTAATAACAAAAATTGCATATCTAAGACTAAAGCAATAAGATAAAGAGAGAAACTTCAGCTTGGCCTCTCTTAAGTCCTTTTATGTGATGTAATCAGTTACAAATATCATTGACAATTGAATATTGTAAACTGCTGTTAGTGCCCGGTTTCTCGAACGCGTAGATATCTTTTTAGATAGCTATCTAATAGACAAAGTTAGCAAACAGATAAGTAGGCAACCGGTTTCTCGAAACTTATCCTCACGTGACTTGTCTTTGGATAACTATCTTGCGAATGCGTAGTTACCAGATCTGCCCCTAGATGGACACTATACCTTTAGCTAACTTCAGGTGACAACTTCGGCGGCAAAATTTAATATTTCCGCTCTCATTTATGGCGCATTTAGCGTTTGCGTTTAAAAACAATTTTTTTTATCAGATTGTACACTTGCTTCACACTGTACTATTCTTGCAATAGTAATGCTAGATTTACCTTTGAAAACCAAATCCCATGGTAAATGGAGTCCTTAAAAGCAGTGATACACAGCATAGGAATTTTAAGTAAATACTTTTTAAAATGTTCTACAAAAACCTTTATGTTAAATTTAATCCAGACGGACATGCTAAATGCAGTTTTCTTAGAAAGCAGTGATTTGCAGAGTATTAAATAGGTACCTTCTTGAAATTCTTATCTTGACAACTGCAGCACTTCAAAGAATTTGTCAAGCAGATTATTAGGTAAAATCTTTCTTAAAATGTCCACTTTAACTAAAATTTCAAAAATGTTTTTGATGAAAGTAATTAAAACAATTACTTGTGGTTTTTATTTAGTTTAATTTTTTATGCATGTGATATAAAAATTTACGATTAAAAATAAATCTGTTATTAGAAATTTAGTAATATTGTAGTGTAATTAAAAAAGCACAAAAATGGCATTGTGCATAACTTTAAAAACTCCGTGCGAAATTTAAATATTCAAATATTCCCTCTCTGGTTTTACGTGCAATGCGCATGCTCGTATACGTGTACGGTTGGATATCTCGTGCTACTCGGGCAGATATCTTATCCAACGAGTTAGCTAAAGACAAGTCGCATCTAGCGTTCGAGAAACGGGTTTGGGGGTTTATCCAAAAGATATCTCACGGTGAGTAGATATCTTACGTTCGAGAAACCGGGCATAAGATAGGTAATTATTTAATTATTAAAACTGGATAAGTTACATTATTGGGCCCAGTTAAATAATTGTATGAATATTTTCTCTGTTTTTACAAATATATTGGCTGCAAGTTTAGTTCTAGCGTTGTTATTAATTAGATTTATTTTTAGGCTGCAAGTCTTAACGCAGCATTTGCCCGTTCCATTGGGGTTGCCGTTGATTACCGCAGACGTAACAAATCTGTTGAATCGATACAAATTAATGCCCAACGGCTTAAGGAGTATCGCTCGAAACTTATCCTCTTCCCTATCCATAATAAGAAGAAGCTTCGTGCTGGAGAAGCTACCGAGGAGGAGCGTAAGGTAATAATTTTTTTTAGATGTTTTGTTGCATTGTTGTATATACTTCAAGCTAACAAGGTGTATGTTTTCAGGTGGCAACTCAATTGGTAGGTGACGTTCTACCTATTAAACAGGTTTCCATAAAACTCAAGGCACATGTACCATCAGAAGAAGAAAAGAAATTCAGCGCCTTTACCACCTTAAGAAAGGTAAGTTACCTTTTCAGTTATTTTTTAATGTGTCTCTGTGTTACCAACATATCTTACTTTATGGTATTTTGGCGTCAGATGAGACAAAAATTATTGCTTATGTTTTCCACAAGTAATGTGTGATCTACGCTTTTACTTACTAAGAATAAGCAACATTTATTTGTATATATGTATTCTTAACTATTTCTTTGTTAAATTGTGTATTACTATGTTAATTTATAAATTTTTTTTATAGGCTCGTGCTGATGCCAGATTAGTAGGAATTCGAGCCAAGCGTCAGAAGGATGCTGCTGAAAACCCTGATGATGTAAAAGAGAGCAAGAAGCCTAAAAAATAAAGGGGATATTTAACTTCTTGTAATCGTGTAACATAAGTGATTTTGAAATAAATAGACTATAAAATTTTGATCGTTTATTATAATAGAGCAATGAAGCAAACTGATTATATAGGTATACTTGTTAGCAATTTTAAATCAATTGTTCTAACTTATAATAGCAAACTTTAAATAACCTGAAATTGGTTTTTGTAGATTTGACTTAGGTTTGTAAATACAAATTACACATAATTTACCTTTTTTGCTTTGATTAACTTAGGCTATTTTAACCCTTTGTGGGTCTTTTTCTGCTCATTCGAGCTTTCTTAGCCATGTTTAATGTTGAGAGAGAGAGGTGGCTGGCCTCATCGCTCCTATGTTCCTTTTTCTTGTGATGTTATAGTCCTTTGTGTTTCATTGCCTGATTGGCTATACTATTCAATTTTTTTGTATCCAATAATTCTAGTCCAGTTCTGCATTTTAATTGTTTGGGTAGTATCACATAACACTGAATCTGTCCATCTTAATTTGAGTCTTCCTCTTCGTCTTGGTTGCAAAAACTTCCGTTCTGTAACTTTTAGTTCCCGTCCGTTTTCTTTCATCCTTTTGATGTGGCCAAACCACTTTATTCGTTGAGCTTTTATATATCTAGTAATGTTTTTGTATTGTATGAGCTTGTCCAGTTCAAAATTATATTTACTTCGCCATGTGTTTACTTCTACTTTTGTAGACCCAAAGATCTTTCAAATATTAATAGTTTTTCTTCATCTCTTTTCTTTACGTTCCATGTTTCACAGGCATTTATGATGACGGGTCTTATTAACGTGTTATACAATCTTAGTGTCGTTTTGATTAACTTAAATAATTAAAAAATAAATTAAAATTGACCGGTAAACTGATGTGAACGGCAATTTTTGAACTGAACTGGGCTGTAGTGGAAAAAATACTGATTGACACAAATAGAATGGCTTGTAAATTACATACAGATCAAGACTAGGATATCTGCAATTAGTTACCTACCTTAATAAAATTTAAGAAGAAAAACGAGCGGTTGATGTTCTGATTAGTATGCAGCTAACTTTTACCTGCCATCCTATTTCTGTTGATATGTATAATAAATTTTACCTGATGCCGTAACGCCACTTAAAGGAAATGGAAAAGAAGAAGTATAATAAATTTTGTATTTAAAACTTTATTTTTAAGCTACAATTTGGAACAACTACAATACATTTATTCAATTTTTATGAATTAGACATACAAAACTTTATTAACGAATAACATTTTCCTTATTGGTAGTTCTTAACAAATTAAAAATTAGTACATACTTTTTTGTTTTATTTTTATTTCTTTTAAGTTTTTTTTTTTAATTGTTATGGTCGCAATTCACTGCGCCTCAGAAACTTCCTAATGCTATTATATTATAACTATATGATTAATTAAATTAATATTAGTTTGGAAATATTAATTTGCTAAACTAATAAGTTAGGTTTCTATAAAATATAGCACTACAGAAGCCTGTAATATGGTTCACCTTCAGACCTTCACAGAATAGTATAACCTTAAATTTTTAGGAATCGTAAAATCGTTTTAGGTTACCATATAGTAAATTATATTCTTATCAACACTTTATTTATTTTAATTAAACTTGTTTAGTATTATTCTTAGAAGAAAAACATTCCACATACTGCACTATAACAATTTATAATTCTCAAAATAGATAAGCTTTCTTAGAATTGGGGTGATAAGTAGAGGGTGTGTTGAAAAGTTGAAAGAAGTAATCCAGAAAAACTAGCAATGTTACAAGACATTTTACAGGTATATAAAAAATTACCTTAAAAAATATAGCGTATTAAGTTTATTTTTTTTACAGGATGCCAGTTTTGGTACAGTACTGCCTGCTTCCCTTGTAATTTTTGGGGCACTTTTCCTTTTTACAAGAAATAAAAACAAGAAACATCCTAAAAACATTATTGATGAGCAAGTAAGTATTTTTTAAATACCTATGTGATTTTATTTAGAGTTTCAAATATTTGTTTTTTAACTTTTAGAAACTGAATGCTCGTTTACTTGCCTTCAGACCCGAACCTATGATTGATTATGATAAATTAGATATAAGCAGCAATAATTCATTAGAAGTACCCATTCCAAACGAGGTAAGTTTTTTGGTTTTTTATTTTAACAAGACTTCCAAACCAATATTGTAATTAACAAACCGAAGCATCCACTTTTTAAATTTTTTATCGCCATACCAGTTTAAAAAACATGGAGGAAAAACGAGAACGGTGCTCAGAGAATTAAAGAATGAAGCTGGAAAGATAACATGTAGCATAAAGGAAAAGAACAAAATATGGAAAATGCATTTTAGTAAATTACTGTTTCAATGGATCAACATGAAAGATTACCATATACTGGCAATATTGAAGAATTTTAAGACGCGATACAGAAAATAAAGGGAAGAAAGACACTAGGACCCAACTCAATAAATGGTGAATTAATAAAATATGCGGGAAATGAAAATAAAGGTAGAATGTTTAACCTCAGACGATATGGGAGACCGAGAAATTATCTGGAGAATGGGAATGCGGCGTGATCGTGCCCATATACAAAAAAGGCGAAAAACAAGGTCCAGCTAACTATAGAGCAATTACACTACTCAATAATACTTATAAAATATTACCAACAATAATATAGAAACAGATATCAGAACATTCGGAAAACATCATAGGCAATTATCAGCATGGTTTTAAACCCGGGAGATCCACAATGAGCGCTATACACGTAATGAAATAAATACTAGAGAAAAGTCAAGAACACAATATCTACTTAAACTTGTTATTCCTAGATTTCAAAAATGCTTTTGACAAAGTTAAAAGACAAACACTGCTACAAGACATGGAAGAATTGAAATATTCCTCAAAATTACCGTATTACTTCGATTATAAGACGCATGTTTTTTGGTATTTTGGTGTCTCTGTATTCATGGTGCGTCTTATATTCGATGGCATCTTACTAGTGTAAAGGGCTCTAGCTTAGAAAAATAAGGGTGCATCTTATAATCGGAGGCGTCTTATAATCGAAGTAATACGGTAGTTAATTTAACAAGAAAGAAACAGATATACAAACTAATACCGGAATAAGACAAGACGATACACTCTCAGTTACACTGTTTAACATAACAATGGAAGAAATCATGAGGAAAGTAAGCAACCATGAAACAATAAATCGAAATCATTCACAAATAATTGCATACGCCGATGATCTAGTCCAGTGGTTCTTAACCGGTGTTCCGCGGATATGTTACAAGTGTTCCGCGAAGTAATAAAACAATTCAGAAGTAGCTACCGAGTGCAATTTTCATTCCTACCACTTACAATTCATTTGAGGAGCTGTATTAGATTAGGTGATATTGTTCTTGAAAATGATATTTGATGTGTTAAATTGGCATATTTGCTTGACATTTTTAATTACTTAAATAGCGTCAACACAAGTATCCAAGGAAAAAATGAAAATATTTTGTCTTGCACCGATAAATTATCAGCTTTTCAAAGAAAAGTCTCTCGTTGGAGAAATCTCATATTAAAAAGAAATACACTAAACATGTTTCCTACGATTAATAATGAAAATATCCAGGAGATTAATTCCATTGTCATAGAACATTTAACATTATTAGGAGAAAAGATTGTAGGACATCGCTTTGCTTCCCTAAATACAGAAAATTACGATTGGATTCGAAATCCATTTGCTGCAGTTAATATGTCGAATTATGAATTTTTGTTACAAGAAGAAGAACAGTTGATTAGCTTGTCGACGGATCGTACTCTAAAATTGAAATTTTCTGAACTGGCTCTTGAGGAATTTTGGATTTTTGTGCAAGCAGAGTACCCAATTCTTTCCACAAAAGCATTGAAAATTTTTCTACAGTTTTCGACACCATATTTGTTTGAACTGGGCTTTTCAACATTTACGAACATAAAAACTAGAAAACGTGAAAGACTTGAGAATATTGATGAAGAAATGAGGGTAGCTTTATCACATATTAGGCCTGATATTGCTAAAATCTGCAAAAGCCGACAAGCTCAGGTCTCACATTAAACTTGATTTAAAATTTTTAGAAGAGTTAGTTTTTACGAATTATGTTGATTAGGCTTCTATGAATATATAATTTTTTGTTAATATTTGACTGTTATTTAATGAGTAATCTATAGTTTTCAATAAAAAAACATATTTTTATTGTTTATTTAATAACCTTCATGATTTAGTATGAGAGTGCTCCGCAGTTTTTTTTTACAATTAAAAGTGTTCCGTGGCTCCCAAAAGGTTAAGAACCACTGATCTAGTCATTATAGCAAGATCGTTAAATAAGTTGAAGGAAATATTTCACAAGATAGAAGAAGAAAGTAAAAAAGACTTTGTAAATGTGCAGAAGACAAAATATATGGAATGCAACATGAAACACAAGCTACCTGTAAATGTTAAATCTAGAAGCTATCAATTTGGAACAGTAGAATCATTTAAATATTTGGGTACACAAATTAGCAACTCAAACAATAGGAAAGATGACATCAACCAACGGCTGCAACTAACTAATAAAAGTTTACGTAGAACAACTAAAATAGGATCTATAAAACGATAATAAGACTAACATTCCTATATGCTTCAGAGACAATTTGCCTAGATATAAACGAAGAGGAAAGATTAAGAATACTGGAAGGAAAAATCTTGTGAACAATATTAGGCCCCCTTAAAATTAGCGACGCTGAGAAAAGGATCAAAATGAATTGTGAAGTAATGGAATACATGGGGGAGTTGACATTAAAATAATAAAATCGCAAAGAATAAAATGGTTTGGGCATATAATACACGAGGACAATAACAAAAGCACGAAAGTAATCATCGCATGGAGACCAACGGAAACAAGAAAAAGAGGAAAGCCAAAGAAGAGATGGTGGAACGAAGTAACGAAAGACTTACAGAAAATTGGTGTTAAAAACTGAAAGAAAAAATAAAAGAAAGAAACGAGTGGAAGAAAATAGTAATGATATCCAAATCACACAAATATCTATAAGAAACAAATTTGGATAATATGAGGAGTAATTTACCTCAAAAAACGAATTATGGTAGAATGATAAGGCGACATGTAATTCCCTAGGGGGATAAGCCTGACGTACCGCCATATGATTGCCCTGTATATGTATAACTGATGTAAATGAAGCATTTATATACTAATTTAGCGTTAACGTTATTAATAGGTTGTACGTTTGAAGTAAGCAACGTAACTAGGTACATGATGGCCATTAAAAATATCTATAAATTTGTAACTTAATGTTTAAATGCAGTAATGTAACTAGTGATGGGCACAATCGAATGATTTTGAGAATCGAATAATCGGCAATCGGATAATTTCAACAATCGAATGATCATTCGAATGATTTTTCACTCGAATGAAAAATCATTCGAATGATATTTCACTCGAATTAAAAATCATTCGAATGATATTTCACTCGAATTAAAAATCATTCGAATGATTTTTCATTCGTCATTCGTTTCAAAGTTTCCGAATGAAAAATCATTCGAATGATCATTCGTAATTCGCAATGCGAGTGATTAATCGGGCGATCACTCGAGTTGAATGCATAAACTGACACTGTGCTTATAATAAAAGAAACTTTTCAAAATTAAAGTAATACGGTGTGCAGTTATGTATATTACTTTATCTTTGTCTGACGCTTGCCTTGCGACAGCGACAACCCGCACGTTCTAGGCGTCGTTAATGCCGTACGCTAAAAAATTCAACGTTAATATTTTACATTTTATATCTTTTTCTTTTTATTGTTTCTCAAATTTAGTTCATGTTTGTAATTTAGCTTTATATTATATATATTTTATTAAATATTTAGTCACAATTATTTACATTTATATTATTATGTGTACTTACGCTGACAATTACAAATTAAAATGTTGACTTATTTTATTTTGTTTAATAGCTCAATGTAGTTTCTTACTCAAGACGGGGGCTTTTGTTATTATTGAAAGAATTCATTCAAAATAGCCCATGCGCAATCTCATACTGAACTTAACAAACGAAACCTTTCAAAATGAAAGTAATTAAGTAATTCTAGGAAAAGTAATGCGATCCGCAGTTATAGGTATAAAACTTTATCTCTGTCTTTGTCTGATGCATGCCTTGCAACTTGCAACAGAAACAAACCGCCCACGCGTCGTCAATGCCGTACAAAAATAACTCGATATTAATGTGAATTCATTCGCATTCGCATTCGTCATTCGCTATTCGTTTCCGAGATTCCGAATGAAAAATCATTCGAATGATATTTCATTCGCTATTCGTTTCCGAGATTCCGAATGAATAATCATTCGAATGAAATTTCATTCGTCATTCGTTTCAGAGTTTCCGAATGAAAAATCATTCGAATGATTTTTAATTCGAATGAAAAATCATTCGAATGATTTTTCATTCGTCATTCGTTTCAGAGTTTCCGAATGAAAAATCATTCGAATGATTTGACGACAACAATCGAAACATTTCGAATACCGACGACAATCGAATGATCCGATTTTTTTCATTCGAATTCGCCCATCACTAAATGTAACCCAAAATTTTACAAACTAAACTCAAGACATAGTGTAATATACGAGCTCAAAATCTTATAAGTTTTATGAGATAAAAAGTTGGAACCAGTAAACAGTAAATGCAACAATTCTGATGTTGACTTTGTTTGTTTTCGATTTAATTTTGCATTACAATCCCAAAAAATGTAAACGGCTTAACTAATATATTTTTAAGCTCGTACGGCCTTAAAGTGCAATTTGTAAACTTACAAAAGTGTAATATGATGATTTAATGAAATCGTTATTAGGTCTGAGAACCTAATAATTATTATGCATGCAACAGCAGGGTGGATAAAATCGACATGGATTCTGCATGTTATATTGTGAAGATTGCGGTTCACGAGACGCAAAATATTCGTTACATATTGGACATTGGGTAGGATTTGCTCCTGCATCGGAAGTTCTAAGGTTTTCGTAGCTTCTTGATCTCACACCAGTTTGAGCCTGCGTAAAATATGGTGGCACATTTGGGACGGTCCCCATCTGCGTGTAAGGTATCCCTGGTTGCATTATGAACGTTTGTGAGGATTGTTGATTTATGTTAAATTGCCCATTTAAAAGATGTTGCGGAATTTGAATTGGTTGCCCAGGGGTGTAAAACGGTATAGCAATAATATGATAATTATCACCTTGGTTTCTGCGCCTGTTAGGATTGCGTTGTCTCCCGTAACGCTGATTAAATCGTATGTATCGTTGATGTCTAACAGACACAAAGAGACATGGTATGGAAATAGTTTGATTCATATAAATTGGCATATTAGGATAAGATGGTTGTCCATATGCATCATATCTTACTCCGTATTGCCAGTATGTTGAATATTCAGTATTATGATTTGGCTGATTTTCGGCAAAAGCACCTCCTACATGGTGTTGAGGATTAGTATAGGATTCTGCATTGGGAGAATCATCAGGAAAATGGACACCTGCATTTAGTAGCGGCAGCTGTTCTTGATGAGGCGAACGATAATACTCGTTTTGCCCTTCAGGAAAACCAAATTGTTCTCTAGTAAAGTTTTCTAATTCACTTTCTGAAACAGGAGAATTAACTGGTACTGCAGCAGAAATATTTGGTGGCCGAAACTCATCAGAAATGTCCATATTAGGAGTTATGGGTGTTCCTGGTCTATGAAGATAGTTAGACATCCTTAAAGAGCTGAAACAAAAGTCCTTAGTTTCAGACTGACTTATCAGTTATTCTCTTTAGTACAATCTCATATTTGTTTTTAAAACTTGGGTATAATTTCCAAACTAAAATGTTAATTTACAAAAAATCTTAATTTACGTGGTAACATAATTTTATTTAAACATTTTTATAGATCTAATATTTTCTATTTTTTAAGCTATTTTTTATAGTAAAGGTATTTATTGACATATTTTTTTTAGTCCATTCCAGGATGCTTAAATTTAGTTAAGAAAAATTATTTAAATTTCTTAAATGATGAGAACCTCAAAAAAGAAGGGGAAACAAGCATAAGATTTTATGGAGTCGGCTCATGTGGACCTAGAGGATTTTACGGAACTATAGGTAATTAAGTACTACAACTTCAAAGTAGAAATATTGTTTGTTTCATCTATGAAATTAATCGATTATTGTTAAAAATAACAGAAAATACTTTGAGGTTTTTATTGTTTATGTTGTAGATGTACATTTAACCTTAGAAAGTCGTTTGGCAAAGTTCATGGATATGGAAGAGGCTGTGCTATACTCTTATGGCTTTTCAACAACATCTAGTGCAATTGCAGCCTATTGTAAAAAGTCGGATATCATATTTTGGTAATTAATTTAAAGTATTAACAATTATTTTTTACAAAAGGAAAGGTGGAAGTTTATTAAACTAAAAGTTGAATTTTAATGCATTATATAGAGAATTATCTTCTTCTTCTCTTTATGCTTGTGCCATTTACGGTACCGAATTGTAGGTAGGTATTTGGTTGTCACCATTTTTTCCATTATTTTCTGTTGTATGCTAGTCTTTTCCTTTCCTTTATTGTTCTTCCTCTGCTGGCGCCCAATTCTTCTATTCTTTTGATCAATTTTTTCCACGATCTTCTCTTCTATTTTTTCAACCATCTCCCATCTCCATGACTTTATTAATCAGTCTTTTCCCCTTTCTGGTTTCTGAACTTGTGTTTATGCTATCAATAATTTATGGTTAGTATCTACTTTTGCTTCTGTCTCTACTTTAACAACTTAACCTCCTTTATATCATTCTGTGTTTCCTGTGTATAAACTATCTAGTCCAGGGGTCTGAAAACTGCGGCTTGCGAGTCATATGCGGCTCTTTCGGTACGTACATATGGCTCTGAAGTAAAATTGAAAGGGCAGCTCCACACATTAATACTGTTACTTGTTATAGTGTTACTTTAAATTTTCTTTATTTGTAAACATATATTTATGGCTCTCGAATAATTTTTAAATTGTTGTGAGAGACATGATTGGCTCTTCCGTCTCAAAAGTTTGCCGACCCCTGATCTAGTCTATAATACTTTTCACATTTCTTTCTTCCATCACAAAAGTGTATCTCTCATTCAATCTTTGATACCAAAAGGAATTACCAACCAGAATGTCATTTATGTGACAGAATTCTAGCATTTTTCTCCCATTTCTATTTATACATTCTTCTCCAAATAGTCCCATACAATCCATTCCTCTGTTTACATCTCTGCCTATTCTGGCACTCCAATCACGCATTATTATTGTTTCAGTTGCTCCCTATTTTCATCAGCAGTCTTTTGTAACTCCCCGTAAAAGTTGTTTATATCTTCTTCGCATGTTCCTTCTACTGTGCCTAATTTTAATTTTATTTCTATCTGTTCCGCCTCACTGTCTGTGTTCTTTGCTAAGTTCTTCACCTTACCGCTGCCTTTTACTTTTTTCGTTTTTTGAATTCCTGTTTCTATTTGTTTTGTATCTTATCTGTTTTGCACTACCGTCACTTTCTTTATCTGCATCTATTGGAGATCTTTTGCTTGCTGTTCTTCCTTTTTCTTTTTGTCTTTTCCTATGTCTTGGTAGTTAATTTAATCTTCTACCTCTTCTTTCTCCACATCCTGTGATTCTACCATGTTTAGCTGCTTCAATGTAAACGCATTCTTTAGTTTTACCTTTTAATTTGTTGGGCGCTTTCAAGATATTTATTTTTCAGGCCACTCCTAATTCCAATAAGATTGGCCTTGTTTTCCCACTAATTCGTTTCGCAATTATTAGTTATTTCATCTTCCATTCGTATTGACATGTTCATATCCCTTAACATCACTCTTATTTGCTCTTTTAATTGTAAGTCGTTTTCTTTTTCTTGTTCGGGTTAATCCATGTACAATTATTTTTCTTTCAATTTCCTCGATTTTCTTTCCTTGTTGGGTTATTTTTTGTCTTAATTGTTGATTCTCTTCAATTAGTTGGCTGCTTTAATTTTTAATTTTATTTAGTTCTCTTTGAAATTTGTCTGTATTATTCTTTCCATTTCTTACTTATCTCTCTCTTGTTTCCAGTCTTTCGATTGGCTTGTCGCAGTCCTCCACATATGTCTACCGTGAGTCAGCCTTTTCATTTCGCTGTACGTCTTTGCGTTAACATCACACATTACTTGTTTAATGTATTGTAAACATGGTCTTTCTCCCTGGTTCTTTCCTTCCATTTTTCCTTCTATAATAGTATTAAACATGCCTTTACTTCGTATAATATATCCTATTAACTACCTTTTTCTTTTTTGTATTATCTTGTTAATCTTTCTTTCCTCTCCTATTTAGCATTTCAAGGTGTTTTCCTTCTAAATTTAGTGTATCTATAGCTTGTTGCGAATATGTGTTAAAAAGCAGAGATAACAGTACATATTCTTGTCTCACTCCCTTACTGATGTAAATTTCCCTCTCTTCATTAATTTTTTTTCTTCCTTTTTGGTTAGTACACAGGTTATATATAAACATTTTGTCTTTGTAATCTATCCCTATGTTAGTTAGTATGGTGTGAATAGTTTATCCCATTTTACATTATCAAAAGCTTTTTCTGCATCGATGAAAACTAGGAATACTTTTTTCTTCTTTTCTATAATCAATGTTACAATTGCCTCTCTTGTGTCAGTTCCTTTCTGGAAGGCTAATTGATCTTCGGTTAGATTTTCCTTGATCTTTCTTTCTGTTCTTTGGTATACTATCTTTGTTATTATTTTATTATTGAGATGTGCGTTACTAAACTTATTTTCCTGTCTCTTCACACTTATAGCTTCCGGACCTTTTTGGTATATAGATATTATTACGCTTTTTAAAAAGTCTTGTGGGATGTGTCCAATTTCATATCTTCGTGAGTTCGTATAGTAATTCTTTAGTCTTTTGTCCAAGGCATGTGATAATTTTAGCTGGGATGTTGTTAATACCTGATGCTTTATTGTTGGTGAGATTTTTTAGGGTTTTGTCAAATTCATCTCTTGCCCTTTCGTGTCATCATTTGTTTCTTTTTCTGTTTCTAACTGTATTACCTTTGAGTTGTCGTCTTTATATAAGTTTTCTATGTATTGTTTCCACCTGTCTGCTACTTCCGTATCATTTGTAACTATTACCCCTTCTTAATTCTGTATTCCATGACTTATTCGTTTCTTTTCCCCAAATATCACCTTGATTTTCCTGTATGCTTTATCACTATTTCCTTTATTCATATTCTGTTGGATTTCTTTGCAGATGTTTGCCATATATTCTTCTTTTGCTATTCATGCTTGTATATTTATTCTGTTTCTCAATTGTTTTTACATTTTTTGCCTTTCTTCCATAATGCTATTTTTGTATTTTCTTCTTTCCTCTAACAAATTTAATACTTCTTGGGTTATCCATGGGTTTCTTGGATTTTGATTGACTTTACCCACCACCTTATTCAATCCTTCTGTTATTCTTCTTCCGGTTTATTAACCCTTATCCTGGTCTTCTGGTGTTCTTTATTTTTTTCCACTGGGCTCTGTTCCTCCACTGTCCATCCTTAATTTGCTGAGCCCGCATTGCTTCTGGTATGCCATGGTACCATTCTTTTCTTGGACCATTGCTTTTTTCGAAATCTGCTGTCTCCCATTCTCTGTACGGGTCCATCCTACATCAGCTGCCTTCTTTGGACTTATTCAACTATGTTATGGTCTTCCATTAGCGCTCTAATTCGTGTATTTTTGATTCTTTCTCTACGTGATGTACATGCTGTGCCACTCGTCTTCAATAATCCATCTCTATTGCCCTAAGTTGTTTCTTATGTTTGTCTGTCAACTGCCACTCTTCTGCACCATATAAAATTGTGCTTTGGACCATTGTATTTATTTACATATTTGTGTGTTTTGCTTTTCTGTATATATGTTCGTTCCACAATATCCCATTTAGGGCTCCTATAATATTTCTGCAGCATTTTATTCTCTCCTTCACTTCTACGTCATACATTCCCTGTACTCCTATTTTCGATCCAAGATATATATATTCTTCGCAAACGTTAATAGTTTTCCGGTTTCCAGAGTTAAATCGTCCTTTTGTCCTCCTATATTTAAATACTTTGTTTTTTCTAAGTTAATGTCAACTCCCATTTAGCATATTCTTCCTTTATTTTCCTTGTCCTGTATTCTATATTTTTTCTGTCCTGCGCTATTATAGCCTGATCTTCGGCGAATTGTAATGTATACAGTGTACCCTTTGTCATTAAATTCCAATACCTCTACATTTCCTCTTCCAGTTGTTTAGCACTTCATCTATGTATATAGATTTGAAACAGTGTAGGTGATATGCAGCAGCCCTGCGTTAATCCTTTGTTTACCCTAAACTCGTGTCAGTTCCGTTTCCACCTTTGACTTGCTATTTGCTGTTCGTATAGGTTTGACCATTACATTATCATACGCTTTAGCAATATCTGTGAATACTAAGTGTACTTCTCTGCCTGTTGCTAATATTTTCTGAGTTACTTGTGATAGGCAGAACAAGTTGTCAAGACATGATCGGCCCACTCCGAATCCACTCTGCTCTTCTGCCTCATATTCTTTATATTGTTGTTCAATTAAGTTTCGTACTATCCGACCGTATAATTTACTGAATGTGCTTGTCACTGCAATCGTTCTGTAATTTTTGCACAAATCTCTTTTTCCCTTCTTATGTATCACTGATATACATATATACCATCTTCCACTCTCTTGGTATGGCATCTTCATTTAAACATTTATCAATCAGTTTTATTATTAATCTGTATAGTTTTGGTGTTCCATCTTTTCATAACTTGCTAGGTATTCCTCCCCGTCCTAGAGCTTTTTCATTTTTTATTTCCTTTATGCACTTTTCCACCATTTCGATTGTGACCTCTACGAACACTGTATCTGTTTCTCTTATCTTTGCTTCTATCTGTGCCGTGTCCTGGAACTCGTCTATCTTTTGAGAGTAACTCTGTAAAATATTCTTTCCATTTCATTATAGGAATATTCTGTACTATTATTCTTTCTGTATGTGGTGCTTTCACATTCTTTATAAATTTCCATACTTTAGTGGTTCTATTTCTTTACAATTATTTTCCGATGTCTGTTGTTTTGTTTTATTTATTTTGTGTCTGACTGCCCTTTGCTGATCCTTATAAGCTTCTTTGTCATCTTCGTTCTTTGTATTAAGCCATTTTGTATATAATTTTCGTTTCTGTTGTATTTCACCAAGAAGATCTTCATTTATCCAGTAATTTTTTTGCTTTCTTCTTTGTTGTATTCCTAATGCCTCCATTGCTGCTCCATGTATAGCTCTTTTGTATGTCCTCAGTGAGTCTCTGATCTAGTCGATTTTTATACAAATACTTGGTGCTTATATGTTGCAGATTGATGTTGTATTTCATTTCTTCTTGTTTGTCCGTTGTTTCTGTTGTTACCATTTTGTTTATGCCTAATGGCGGAAACATTATCTTGGCCTTCACCAAGTAATGATCCGAGCCACATGTCGGCCCTCTGTGAGCTCGAACATCCTGAATTCTACCTGTAGAATGCTGCTGAGCAATTATGAAGTCGATTATCGATCTCCAACCTCTTGTGTGTTGTTACCAAGTATATGTATGTATCGTTTTGTAGGTAGGTAGGTTTACGAGTCGTTCTTCATTATTGTTTTTGGTGTCTTCACCGTATTGTCCGACTACTTTACTGGTTTTACTAGTCCCAACTCTTGCATTAAAATCCTTTTCCATTTTGTTTCTGCCAATGCAACTATGTCCATATCCAGCTTTTCAATTTCCGTTATTACTACTTGTGTTTTCATTGCTAATCCTTGCACATTCCACGTTCCTATATTTATATTCCCTTTTCTTCGCTGTGTTCGTCATCTTTGCTTTCCATCCGGGTTATTCTTATTGAACTTTTAGCGAATATTTTTTTACGAGTACTAGGGTGCTCGCCTAACGCCTCAACCCCAACCTGTAAGAGAATCAAATTTCTCATACAAATAAAAAACAGAAACCATCATAGGAAGGGAAGCAAACAAAGTGTACTGGTTAATTTAATTTTGAGATATTCTTCCCCTAGGTAGGCTGTAATACAGTTCTTTATGTTTTCCCAGGTCTCATTTGTATTTTCGGTTACTTCTGGTTTACTCTCATCCACCTTTGTTTGTAACTCTTTTAGTACTTTTTCATTTGCATTCAATATTTCTGTGTTATGCTTATTTATTATTTTTTTCTTAATCTTTTCTAGTTGTAACTTGTATTTCCTGACCTGCCGCATTGCTTTGACATGGTTTCTGTGTCTTTGTTTGACTAGTATAAAGTCAATTTGATATTGACCTATATCACCCTGCATTTTCCAGTTATATCGTCTTCGGTGGTGGTGTTGCTAACTAATGGTTGATGCTGCATACAAAATTCAATCAGATGTTCCCCTATCTTGTTTCTTTCTCCCAATCTATACTTTCATATGGCATTTTCTTCGTGTTCCCCTACAACAGCATTCCAATCTCCCGTGTTAATAACATTTTTATTTCCATTAATTCTATTCATCACTTTGTCCAAAATCTTGTACACCTTCTCTAAATCTTCATCCTCGTGCACTGTTGCAGGCATATACACTACCATTAACATTGTGTTAACTGGTCTTGTTTTTAACTTGATTCCTACGATTCTTTCGTTATATTGTATGTAGTCCAGTACTCTGTTTCCAAAGTCTCTACTTAGCATCACGTCTACTCCACCAATTCCGTCAGGTATAGCACTTGTATGTATTATTCTTATATTTTGTGCTCCAAAAACCGTCTGCCTGATTTCCCAATGTATCAATATTCATCTTCTTTATTTCCATTTTGATATTTTCTAGTTTTCCAATTTTTAGTAGTGATCTTACATTCCATTGTGCTATTCTTTTGATATCAATGTTTCTTCGTTTCATCTTTTTACTTATATCATATAGTAATTTTCCATTTTAATTGAGCCATTTCTGTTTACTTTGTTGTATTATAGTAAAGTTGCACTTGCACTTATCGTTATCTGCCAGTCATCTGTACGGCCACTCTGTCTGCCTTTCTTGCCTTTTAATTCACTAAATTTACAATGATTAACTCACGGATGTGATTTATTAAATGATAGTTCAGCCCTTTACTAATTAAATCCCTCTGAATAATTTTTGCCCACTTAGAAATCATAACATTTTTATTATCACAATATCTAATTAGGGTTCACAGATAATTATCAAAAAGCCAATAAAAATAAATATTTAATAACATGACTAGCAGACCACCTTTCTACAAGGATTTATTGTAGTTGCTTTGTTATTTTTATGTTTTTTTTTGTAATTACAATATTAGAGGTCAATTATTAAATATATATTTTAGCGATGAAAAAATCAATTTTGCTGCCGGACAGGGAATACTTGCAGCTAGAAGTAAAGTAGAATATTATAAACATAACGACATGGAAGATTTGGAAATGAAACTGAAAGAATACGAGAAAAAGGAAAAACTAAAGGTAAGTTTTTATATCTTATATTATATGTTGTTGTAAAGATGATTGAATTTTAAGTAAAGATCTTTGATTTACTGTAAGTAAATATCTCATTTAGTTAGTTAGTGTTACTTACACACCTAATTTTAGACAAATGTCTGAAAACTTCAAACGAACTCTTTGTTATCCACGTATATCTCTGATAAAACTAAACATTTGATGATTATTACAATTCCTTAAGTAAATATTAGAAAATTAATGTTGTTTGGATTTATAAACTATTTTTGAAGTTTATATAAAATTAATTTTGTTATTGTTGGAAACTTTCCATAGGGACTAATATATGACTAAGAAAGTATTTAGTAAAAGCTTAATATCAAATACAACAGTAGGTAAATATTTAAAAATGACGAATGATTGTATTTTAGCAAAATATTGCACAGTTAAACACCAAAACATTCATTATTCATTTGTTTTATATAGCTTATAGATAAAGTATACATGAATTGTCCATTTATTTCTTGGGCTAAGATTTGTTTCAACTAATCGACTGAATCATCCCACCCCCCTTACACGCTCCTATTTATACATGTATAATTTATGTGGGCATTTCAAAACACGGAGTAAAAAGACAGGAGGGTGCACTTC
Organism: Melanotus villosus; assembly: GCA_963082815.1. Taxonomy (NCBI): domain Eukaryota; kingdom Metazoa; phylum Arthropoda; class Insecta; order Coleoptera; family Elateridae; genus Melanotus; species Melanotus villosus. The sequence goes on from OY720427.1 coordinate 22,114,666, forward strand.
TATTTAAACTGTCGGCTGAATCCGTGCCAGAGTTTGTCACCCGAATGCGAGCCAAGGACAGATAAGACGGGGTCTCGGAAGTACATAAAATTAATAAAACACTAATTATATTGCATTTTCGCATAATATATTTAGGTTTCTTTTGTCGAGTAGTGTGAGTGGTAGAAATTTGATTTATAGAACTACAATTGAAAAGACATGTCTAGTGGATTAGTTATAAGTTATAAAATTAATAGAATAGCCGGTTAACATTACACAAAATCCCAAACTGAAGCAATTTATTTACAGTATTTAAATAGTAAAGATTAAACGTATTATATTATAATGAACCAGAAATAGAAGTTGAATAATGACGATACTATTTAATTTTGATCTGCTTTATTGAATGATGCTTAAAACTTTAGAACTAAAGAATCGAAAACCTTATATTTGTTAAAAAACAACTTATTCTTAAAATTAAATTAAATAAATGTTCGATGAAGATGCATGAAGGTAAAATTTTTTAATATTATTAATTGATTAATAACTTAAATTACGTTTAAATCTTTTGTATTTTGCTAATTTTTGTTTTTTCTTTAGTACTGGATTTATTTCTTAATTTTTTTAACTTTAAAATACTGCCACATTCTGATTATTATTATTATTAGCCATTAGCATCCCAATTTGGGGCAAAGGCCTCCTCTTCAATTCTCCAAGAGTTTTTGTTTAATGATTTTTCTTTCCCAATTTTCTCCAGCTTTTTGCTTTACTTCATCAATCCACCTAGTTTTAGGGCATCCTTTTCTTCCTTTTTCTTTAGGATCTTCTTTCATTCTTCCTAGATGGCCCGCCCAATTCCAGTTTAGCTTTCTTGCTAGCTGTACTGTGTCTACTGTCCCCATCATTTGTTTAATTTTATCAAATAGTTAAACCAACATTAACGCAAACTTTACTGGCGGGGTTTCCACAAATAAGAAAGGAGAAGATGGGAACTGGAAACCCACAACATCCCAAAAATTAAAAACTTTAAGGTTTCCCCCACATCGCGCTAGGTTGGTGACGTCATGAGGCCGTTTACTCAATGCAGTTGTGCAACAGCAAAAATTGAATATGCTGAATTAAATACATTAGTTAAAAGGGAATAAGAAAAGATTTACGAAAAGCAGAAATGAAAACAATAGAAAATTTTGTAGAAGATAACAACTCCACAAGAAGAATTAAAAAAGAACTCTACAATGAAAGAACTGATGTACTTAACGCAGCAACTTGTTTCTTTGAAAATTTGTATACAAGCACGGTCGTCTCTAGTAAGAGGCCGGAGTGTTTCCCCCACATCGCGCTAGGTTGGTGACGTCATGAGGCCGTTTACTCAATGCAGTTGTGCAACAGCAAAAATTGAATATGCTGAATTAAATACATTAGTTAAAAGGGAATAAGAAAAGATTTACGAAAAGCAGAAATGAAAACAATAGAAAATTTTGTAGAAGATAACAACTCCACAAGAAGAATTAAAAAAGAACTCTACAATGAAAGAACTGATGTACTTAACGCAGCAACTTGTTTCTTTGAAAATTTGTATACAAGCACGGTCGTCTCTAGTAAGAGGCCGGAGTGTTTCCCCCACATCGCGCTAGGTTGGTGACGTCATGAGGCCGTTTACTCAATGCAGTTATATGAGTAACTACGGTTTTCAGCACTTTTTTGATATTTAGATCCATTAAAATTTATTTAATTCATACCCAGTTTCAAAATATCTAATCTAATATTAAGGTCTTTCATTTTTTATACTCAATTACTAACAAAAATTAAAAGACAATTGAGATATCGCCTTACAAAGTTCACTAAGCGTTAATACTAACTTACCCAATCGTGTTATTAAATAAGTACCTAAAAATAAAGGACAAATTTAGAAAAAATAGAAACTGTTTTTCTTTTCAGTTTAAGTTTAATAAATGGTTAAATACAAAATACAAAAACTTGAAGAGTTGAAACAATCTGTAGTTTTGAGATAATTTGTTGCAGACAACTTGTTCTAAATTTGAAAACACAGAAGAAATTAAAAATGCCAACACCGTCTTTGCTTCTGTTACAGAATCCTGATTTTCCGCATAACCAGTTATTTTTTCGCATTTGTAATCAACACTTTCTTGTACATAAATTTCATCCAGTTGTAACACAACCCACTTATTTAACCATGTAATTTTCCGGATAAGGCTTTTAAAAAATGTTCGTTCTCTTGTTGATCAGCAGGTGAAATATTTAGAGAAGCTGTTAGTCGCTGTAGGTATTTAGGAGGATGAGGAAGTTCTAGCAATTTGTTTGCCCGTATTGTTTCATAGCATTTTCTTGACCGCAAAAAAATAATAAAAACCGTTAAAATCATTTTTGGAGAATAATTCTTTTTTTCAAGAAAATTAAGGACAGTTGCTCGGAAATAAAATTTAATTGTCCAGCGCGTATTTCATCGCCGTCTTCAAAGAATTCACCCTGAATAACATCTAAATGTTTCTTTACATTTTCTAACAAGCTACTAGAATGAGGTTTAAATTCCTTTTTAATAAAAATTTCTACTAATTTTTCTACTTTACTCCACTTATTTATTGTTAAGTCATCTTTTAAAATTAATCGTAATTCATCACAACTTATCACACAATCGTGGAAACACTCTTAATAGCTTTAATTGTTGATCAAATTTAAAATAAAATTCGCATGTCATAATTTCAAAATTTATTTTATAAATGATTATGCTTTCTGACGATATTTGAACGTTCAAATCTACTTTATGATTTTTTTAATATCAATTGTCTATCTTCTTACATAAGCATTCAAAGTTTTCGATTAAATCTCTTCGTTTTTCAATCTAATTCTTTGTTCAATTTTCTTAGCTCTATCTTCAGGGGTTTTCCTCTTCTGGGATACAGATTTAGATAAATATTTATAAATATTATAATAGTCGGACAAGCATCAGGTTTTAATTTTGGTTTATCGTATTTGAAAACTTGTTTTTGTTCGTTAGAATCAGTATACTCGTTATAGGTCAAAATGCATTCAGGGTTAAAATGTTTTATGCAAACAACACTATTTTCTGCAGGAATCCATTCTTTTCTTGGTATATTTCTAACCCATTGATCAAAGACAATCGTCACAGGCCGTATCACAACATTTACGTGGCATTTTTAAGTGATACTATAGAAGCACGTGAAAAAGCAATTGTAGTGCGACAAGTATTGCAATAGCCTCATGACGTCACCCACCCTTCCCCAGGGTTCCAGCCTGTTACTAGAGACAGTCGTGATACAAGTAACATCAAAGTAAATGAGGAACAACCAGAAATTGAAGACACGACAGAAGATTCAGAATGGCACGAAATTAAAACTTGGAAAATATTTAACTCCTGAAGGGGTAGAAATAATACAATTACTTACTTACTTACTTAATCCTGTAGCTCCATAGGGAGCATAGGGCGTCCTGGGACGTTTCTGTAGCAGGGATAATAGTACAAGGTCGCTAGTCTTGCACTATCTTCTCACCTTCACGTATTTTTTACTGTTGGGTCAAGTTGAGTTGAGTTGTCTATTTGGTCTATGATATTATAGTTTCACACACACTTTCTATAATTCCTTTCCACTCCTTTTTGTTGTGTGCTACGGTTTTTAGTTCACTCCACGTTTTGTTTATTAGCCCGCACTCTGTCGTTATATTTCTTTTCCATGTTATTGTCGGTCTCCCTTGTTTCCGTTTCCCCTTAATATTAAAGTCTAATGCTTGTTTTGTGATATCCGTATTCGGCTTCCTTAATGTGTGGCCTATCCAACCCCATTTTCGTCTTGCAACATATTTCTCGATGGGTTCCTGGTTTGTGCGCTGCCACAACTCTTCGTTTGAAATTCTGTTTGGCCAGTATACACCTATAATTCTTCTGAGGCACTTGTTTATTAATACTTGTATTTGTTTCACTTCTTTTCTATTAAATGACCAGGTCTCACTTGCATATAACAGGGTACTTTTAACATTAGTATCAAAGATGCGTATCTTTGTTTTCAAAGAGATCTCTTTGGAGTTCCAGACTTTCTTTAATCTGCCGAAAGCATTTTGCGCTTTACTTATTCTTCTCTCTATATCTTTCTGGCATCCTCCGCTATCATCAATTACACTACCTAAGTAAACAAATTCGTGTACATTCTCGATAGGTTTTCCATCCAGCCTAATCTCTTCCATATTCTTTGTGTTAATTCTCATCATTTTCGTTTTTCCAGTGTTTATTTTAATTCCGATTTTAGCCGATTCCTCTTTAAGTTTGTTAATTTTTTGTTGCAGGTGATTAAGTCTTTCGGTTATGAGGCACATGTCATCGGCAAATTCTAAATCTTCTAATACCTTTCCGAACCTCCATGCTAGTCCTTTCCTATTATCAGTTACTTTCTTCATCACCCAATCAGAGGCAAGCAGGAATAAAATCGGTGAGAGTATGCATCCTTGTCGCACTCCACATTTGATATTTATTGGTTCTGACACCCCCCCACTGTGTTCGATTGTTGCGCTGAAGTCTTGGTATAATAGTTTTATTATTCGTATAATCTTTTTTGGGATTCCATAGCATTTGAGTATTTTCCATAACATTGGTCTGTTTACTTTATCGAAGGCTTTCTCAAAATCCACAAAACCAAAGTACATTTCTTTCTGCCATTCCATGCCTTCTTCTATTATTATTCGTAGGGTACAAATTTGGTCTGTGCAGGAACGCCGTTTTCTAAATCCTGCTTGGTTAGGCCTCAGGATATCATCTACCGTGTTTTTTATCCTTTCCAGTACTATTCTTGTTAAAATTTTGCTAGTATCACTCAACAGTGTTATTGCTCTCCAGTTTTTGCACTGGGTTTTATCTCCTGTTTTTGGTATCGTGATAATACGCCCTTTCGTCCAATCTGCTGGTAACACTTCTTGCGCCCAAATCTTGCCAAATAAGTGGTATATAATCTCCGCATTTTCTCTAATTCCAGCTTTTATTAGGTCTCCTGGGGTATTATCAATGCCAGCAGCTTTGCCATTTTTTATTTTGTTAATGGCCCCTATTATCTCCTCTCTTGACGGTTTCTCTGTATTTATTTCCAGTTCCTCATATTCGTCCACCTCATTTGCTTCCTCTACCTGCATTAGGTAGTCTTCTCTGTATATTTCTTCAAAATACCCTCTCCACCTATCCAGTATCTCCCTTTCCGTCTTTAATTTATTTCCATTTTTATCTCTTATTTGTGTTATTCGACCTTCTTTCCGTCCTGTTAATTTATTCGTTAATTTATACAGTGTATTCAAGTCATTTTGCCTTACTGCTTTTTCTGCTTCATTTGCTATTTCCTCATACTGTATTCTTCTGTCTCTCCGCGCACATCTTTTTACTTGTTTATTTATCTCTTTATAAATTCTCTCTAATTCCTCCTTTTTATTCTGTGTTTGCTCTCTTAGTAGTTTTAGCTTGATCTTCCTTCTTTCCTCTATTTTATCCCACGTTTCTTTCGACATCCACTCCTTAATCGGGTTCTTTTTTATACCTATTATCTCTTTTGCTGTTCCTTTCAGAATTTCTTTATATTTACTCCATAGTTGCTCAATATTCAGACCATTCATGTCAAGTTCGCCATATTTTGTCTCCAACTGTCGCTGGAACTCATTCTGTATATTTATTTTATTTTTTAGCCATTGTGTATTGTACTTGGTTCTTGTTTGTTTTCTTATATTTTGAGCTTTCAGCCTTGTTTTAACCTTCGCTCGTACCAACATATGATCTGATCCAGTGTCGGCACCCCTCATCGCTCTAACGTCCAGAAGACAGTTTTTATACCTCCTGTCTATAGTTACATGATCTATTTGGTTTTTCGTTACTCCATTGGGCGCTGTCCAAGTTACCTTATGGGCTAGTTTGTGTGGGAATATGCTTCCTCCTATCAGTAAGTTATTCAAGGCGCAGAAATCTAGAAACATGTCTCCGTTTTCATTTCTTTCGCCAACCCCTTCTTTTCCCATTACACTTTGCCTACCTTCATTATTACTCCCAATCTTGGCATTTAGGTCTCCCATTATAATTTTTATGTCTTTCTTATATTTACGTTGTAGTTCGTCATATACCTTTTGCAGCTGTTCGTAAAAATTTTCTTTATTTTCTGGCTCGTCAGTGTTTGTTGGTGCATAGACATTAATTAACGTTATATTAAAGAATCTCGCCTTTATTCTTGCTGTAATAATACGTTCCGAGACAGGGTCCCATTCTAATAGGGCTTTTTTCCCTTCTTTATCTAACATTAGGGCTACTCCGTATTCATGTTTTGATTGTTCTTCCATTTTTCCGGAATATAGGATTGTTGTTCCACATGGTAGTCTCATTTCTCCAGCTCCTAGCCACCTTGTTTCGCTTAGTCCAAGAATTGTAATTTTATATCTTTCCATTTCTTTTGCTATTTGGCTCGCTTTACCCACTTCATACATTGTTCGAACATTCCAACATCCTAAATACATTACCTTACGTGTATCTAATTCGTTCTTTATTTCGCCTTTGTTTTGTTTGAGTTGCCTTATTTCATCGCGGTCGTCAACTGTTTTTCCTTCCTCTTTTTTATTGCTTATAAGTTTTTTGGCGCATTGTCAGTATTTGGGTTCCTTTTTGGTTTCTGGTCTGTGTCACTGCATGGGGATCTCTGACTCATAGTCCTTCCTTTTTTCCTTTCTTCATTCCCCCCATCTCTTCTTTCGTCAGTATCTTGTTTTAATTGGTCTATTTGCTCTACGGTGTAACTTTTACCATTTACTATTAATTTATTGTGGATCACAGTCGCTCTCTGCCCTTGTGCCCTGGCATCTTTCATGTGCACTAGCAGGTTCTTCCTTTGTTCTTGTACGTGTTTTGTGTAGTCTTCTGAGATCCAAATATCTGTTCCTTTAAGATTTTTTGCTGCCTTTAGTATTTCTATTTTTTTATTCCAAGAGACAAATTCAATTAGTATTGGTCTTGCTGTTTTCCGGTCTTGAAAGTTCTTGCCTATTCTTTTCACTTCGGCTATTTCGGTTTCTACAGTTGTTGGTATCTTCAGCTGGTGATTTAATAGTTTCCTGATATTTTCTTTGAGAATCAGATCTGATTCTTCTTCCATTTCCTTTATACCTTGTACAATTATCTTTTTCTTGCGCAGTTCTCTTTCTAGTATTTCCATTCTTTTTTCTTGCTCTGCAATTTGCACTTTCATTTTCTCATTTCCTTGCTTCAGCTTTTGATTCTCCTCTTGCACCTGTTTTACCTCCAGCTGTAGCAGGTCGATCTTATTCTCGATGCGCGCATTCCTTTTATCCATGCTCTCCAGCTTGCTTTGTATTTTATCCATGCTCTCCAACTTGCTTTGTATTTCTAGTAATATGTTTTCCATTTTGCGGGTTTACTTTTAATTCACTGAGAGTTCGCAAATTGTTTTCTATATGACCCCGTCCTCGTGATATACGTATTTTCCGCAGTTTGTCGTCGTCGAGTTGATCCGTTGTTTATTTATTTATTTTTATTAAGCTACGATAACACCGATAAATGTATACGTCAGCTGTCCTTTGGTTTTGTTATCACCACGCCGCACTTGTCCGCGTGCCCGGCCGCAGCCTTCTCGCAATAACTTGTATCAAGCGGGTCTTTACTCTTTAACTCGCTTTAATGCCAAAACGAATTTTCCAAAATAGTAGTATTAATAATCCTCTTACCTTTAACCTTTGCACAACTTCTTGTTTTAGGATTACACTTCTGTACTCACTTTCATTAGCTGCTTTTTTAAGTTATTAAACCGTTTTTTAAAACTATTTTAAAACTATTTTTACCTGAGCACTCGCTAACACAACCGTACTTCACGACCGTCCTCACTTGATTCAGAAATAATACAATTACTGTTCAATAAAATAATAGTCACAGGTGTTATACCATTACAGTGCAAACCCATTAACATTATATTGATACATAAAAAGAGCCGAAAGGATCTATTAAATAATTACAGGCCAATAAGTCTGCTTTCTCGTGTTTACAAATTATTTGCAGTAATAATTAAAACAGAATTAAGAAGACCTGCACAGTAAACAACCAAAAGAACAGGCAGGTTTTTGAGGTGAATTCTCTACAATAGACCACCCACAAACCATTAACCAGGTTATAGAAAAAACAGTAGAATTCAATAAGCCAGTTCATATGGCCTTTATTAACTATAACAAGGCATTCAACATTTTAGAACATCAGCCAATATTTGAAGCTTTAAAACAACAATATATACCAACAAAAATAATAAGAATAATTAAAAATATGTATCATTATTACAAAAGCTTTAAAGCAATGAGAGCCACTATCCCCAGATTTGTTTCCAGTGGTGTTAGAACAAACCTTTCAACAACTTAAATGGCAAAGTAAAGGAATCCTAATCGAAGGAGAAAACTGGAAGAGCAATTGAAAGACGTTAAGTAGGATATACTAGGACGAAGTGAAGTAGGTAGAACAGCTGAAGATATAGTAAAACTAAAATCAGGCCATGTTCTGTTTCATAAGGGAAACGAAAATGACAAAATCAATGGCATGGAATTTCTCATCCACAGAAACATAATTGGGCTAGTAACAGAGTATGTGGGTATTAAGTGGAAATGGAGAGGTCCCAATTTCAAACACAAAAACGAAATCGGCTATATAATCTCCAATAACACACAAATTGTACAAGATGTAACGGTTATCAACAAAGCCATTACCGAATGGTCAGATCGAAAAGAAAATTAAAGATAGATACACAAAAGGACACCAACCACTTGTGTGCTACTGAAAATCGGTCCAGAAATGATCAAAAATAGAAAAGGGTAATATCAAACAAGAATGGATGAAAAATTAAAAAATAAATTTTCAGGCACAAAAGACAGCGACCTAGATACACACGCCAATTTATTGACCAAAGTTATTAAAGAAAGTGCTGAAGAAGTAGCAACTAAAACAAAACAAAAACTTAAACCTTGTAGAATGGGTGGAGCTGATACGGAAAGAAATAAGAAAAGACATTCGAAACTACAACAGTAAAATTATAACCGATACCATTGAAAAAACAAAGGACCTAAAATCTTCAAGCAGCCAATTAATATTGATAAGAAAAAAAGGATGTCTCTAAAGGATAGTACTGGAAGAGTAATCACAAATCACAAGTTAAGAAGATATACTTAGATAAGTAGAAAAATACTATACGATTCTGTATACAAGCAGGGTAGAACCAAATGAACAACCAATGCAAGAAAAAAATGAAAATATGGAATATTGGTTCGGAAAGCATACCAGAAATAATAGGAGGAAATTATGCTTACGCTCAGAGCTACTAAAAACAATAAAGCCAGATGGCTTTTAATACCATCGAAGCTTGGGTGGTATTAAACTCAGTAAGTGCATGTCGAATCGATAGCAGATACACAAAATTAATCCATAACATCTAGTACTTCTTTGGTAAAAGACCAACAAGATTCCCATAAGACGAGACATGATACTCTCACAGAAACTGTTTATATCTGCTCTCGATAAAATATTTAGTGAAATAGAATGGTCTGATAAAGGCATCAACATAGATGGTGAATATTTAAATCACCTTAGATTCGCCGATGACATCGTCCTTATAAGTGGTAATCCCCAAGACATCCAAGACATGGTAACAGATCTGAACAATCACTCAAAAAATGTTGGCCTTACCATGAACATTAATAAAACGAAAATCAAACACACAAACCTATATAAACATACAACTAGAAAGACAAGAACTAGAAAACATTGACAGCTATATCTACTTAGGACAGAACGTGAATGATGAAATAACTAGAAGAATCTTTATATCCTGGACGGCCTTCGGAAAATTGAAACACATCTTTACATCAGATATACCCAACAGTTTAAAAAGAAATCTCTACACCATGTCTTACAAAAAAATTTGCACAAAACTCGAAAGAGCCCACGAAAGGTTACCTAATTCTGGGCATGAGGCTTGCAGATAAGAAAAGGAACACCTGGATAAACAAACTAAACTAGTAGACATCATCGAAAGAGCAGCCGAGTCAAAATGGAGCTGAGCCGGACATGTAGCCCATAGAACCGACAATTGATGGATCAAACGAGTTCTAGAATGGTGACCACGGGAAGGACGTAGAAGTGTTGGAAGACCGAACACCAGATGGAGAGATGACATTAAAAGATAAGCAGGCCTTGTCTGGATGAGAGAAGCGAACAGTAGAAAGAGATGAAATGAAATGGGAAAAGCCTACATCCAATAGTGCATCAAAGTAGGCAGATCGTGATCTTGATTACTTTCCATATGATTTTCTGGAATCTAAACTATCCAAGAGTAAACATGAAAAAGATGAAAATAGGATTTCAGTAACTCCAAGAGACTTCAGGTGTTGAAAATCAGCATAACAAAGAATAAAGAGCTGTAATTTTTTCACCTGGTACTGAATACACAAATATCTGTAATAAACCCTCATAAAGCATTTGTTTATTATTGGGTAAACAAACATTTTAGCACTCCAAGGAACAAATATTACAAAAGTGGAGGATTATGTAATGCTAACTAGCGGACGTGAAAGCAGAAGGTTTGGGGTAGGTTTTCTTATATAGAAAGACCTGAAAGAACTGGTAACGAAATTCAAAACAATATCAGATAGATTATACACCTTAAAAGGCACAGGTAAGCAAATAAACGCAACTATAGTGAACTTTCACACACCAATCGAAATAAAAGAGGATGGTGTGAAAGATAAATTTTATGAACGTCTAGAAGAAATATTTAATACAATACCTAGTAAGGAAACGAAAATTGTGATAGGCGACGCTAACGCCAAAGTAGGCAATGAAGAAATATACAGGGTGACATTGAAAAAACTACAATGCATAGTACCACGCGATAGAGGACCATAAAATAATAAAAAAAGTTCTTATACGATAATGTCCGATCGCCTTTTTTCTTTCAAGATACTAGCCAACTACAGGAAAGCGTTTCAACGCGTTAAAAATATGATAATATTCTAATAATACTCGAAACTAAAATACACAAAATAGCCACCTGCAAGGGCATAGTGTGCACCAATTTTGGTTCAATTATGTCTTCACATGTGTAATCGTTTACCTCTTATACCTTTCGGTGTTGAGGCTGGTGCGTTAGCGTATGTGGTCTTACGCGTGAAATGCACAATCCGGCCCGCATGCGAGTCACGTAATTGGTGCGCCGTTTTTTTGCCTGCATACAGCACCATGTGTATAGTGTATGTGTGTGTACGTATAGAACCTTGTTACTCTACCTCGTAGGTCTGTATTCGGAGGAGAGCGTCGTTAATTAGGTGCCCAACGACGAATGGTCACCAGAGCTCGATACCGATCTCCGGGAAAACTCGCACCCAGCGAGATTCGAACCGGGGACTAGCGTAACGCTAGCCTGACGCTCTTACCACTGCGCCACCCTGGCCGTTATGTCTTCACATACGGAAGAAATTTAAAAAAATTTAAATTTTCTAACAAACTTTTAACATCCTGTATCTTAAAAAAAAAAAACGATCGGACATTAGCGTATAAGAACTTTTTTTATTATTTTATGGTCCTCTATCGCGTGGTACTATGCATTGTAGTTTTTTCAATGTCACCCTGTATAAACGAATCACAGGACGACAAAGTAAACACAAAGCAAGCAATGTCAACGGACTGAGGTTACGGTGAGGTCCTATCGGAGATCAGATGGAGACTCGGACCATTATTTGGTGATAGATAAATTAAAACAAGAAGAACAGAAAAGAGGATCATGGTGCATGGTTAAGCAAGATTAAGATATAATATGATCGACTTGTAGAAGGAAGTAGTAGCGCGAAAATATATCAATGCAGCAAACGAGGGAGGGATTGGTTGGACGACATGCAGAGAAGAAATAAGGAAGAGAAAAGAATTAAGAGAAAAATACCTACAAACAGGAAGCGTTCAGGATAAAAAAAGGTATCAAGACCAGAAGAGTGTACACTAAAGATAAAGAAAGGAATGTAATTGGAGGAAAAGAAAAAGAATTAGAACGATGGAAGCAATATTTTAAAGAGCTGAACGAAGGGGTACTGTACAGGAAGAAAAACCCAAGGAAAATGAAAGAAGAGACATAAGCAAAGAGCCAGGTATTAATGAGAATAAACCAACGGAGGAAGAAGTAGAAACTATAATTAGAAAATTGAAAAATAGCAGAAGCTCTGGTCAGAAAAGAATTACAGCTGAAAATATCAAGTATGAAGAAAAAGGACTCGGAGAACAAATACTGAAACTAGTAGAAGAAATATGGACATCAAAAAAGATGCCGGAAGAATGGAATAAGATATTGTACCTATACGCAAGAAAGGAGATATATCAAGATTATTCTACTTGTTTTTTTTTTTTAATTTTTGTATTTGTTCTACAGGTACGTAATTATCCAATTACAGAGCAAAAGTAAATATTAAGCTTTATAAAGCAAAGGTAACATTATTAAAAGAAGATTAGAAATACAAGTGGGCAAGCAAATTGGTGAACACCAAGGAGAATTTAGGAGGGATAGATCTACAACAGACCAAAATTCATCCTGAAACAAACCCTTACGTTATATTATGAATACGAAATACTGGCACACCTGCTATTCATAGATTTCAAGGCTGCATACGACACTATAAAGGGAGGAAGTTATAAACACTCTATTCGAGATTTTGGAATATTTGATAAGATAATTAAACTGGTAGAGATGATGTAGCAAAGGACAACAGCCTTGGTCCGCATCAACAGGAGAAGGTTTGACGAGTTCAGGGTCACAAGAGGGCTAAGACAGGATGAGCCACTCTACCTTGTTGTTTAATATTGCTTTAGAGGTAATTATAAGACGAAGTGGCATAAACTGAGGAGGCACGATATTAAGAAGCAAGAAGCATAAAAGAATTGAGGAATATCACCGAACATCTGGTGGATGCTGCGGCAACCATGGGATTTAAACAAATAAAAAAAAAAACAGTATATTCAAGTAAATAGGTAACAGGTTTTTGAAATACAAAACAAACGAAAAGAAAAACTGAGGGAACTGGCAGCTATATATATGTATTTAGAAGTACTAATAAACAACAAATGTGAGTAGGAGTGTGAAATAAATCTGAGACTTGATAAGAGCACCAGGTGCGTGGGAACTCTAACCAAGATACTGAGATCAAAAGAGCTATTGTTCAGAACAAAGATAAGTCTTTATAAAACAGTAATAAGACCAACCGTGCTATATGGAAGTGTAACATGAATCACGAATAAAAAAAAATACAAAATGAAATAGAAATATGGGAGAGAAAAATCTTATGCAGAATTTATGGAGACAAGAAAATTAATGATGGATGGGAAAGACGTACTAACAATAATTAATTGAATGTATAATCAGCCAATAAGTAGCCGAATGGGAGAAAATAATAAGGCAATAGGCCTAAATGGCCTGGACAAAGCCTATATACAGGGTGATGCATAATGAGTGTAATAAACTTCCGCATTTTGTTATATAGTATAAAATATTATAATTTACCTAAAATTACCTTAGTCCAAAAGTTAATATTTAGAGAGCTACAGGGTGTCAAAGTTAAAATTTTCCTTTTAATTTTCTTATGTAATTTCGAAAGTTTTCGAAATATTTACATGAAAATTGGTGAAACTGCCTTCTTTGGGATGAGAAACAATAATCCATCCTCGATTTTAATGTAACTCCTAAAAAAACCTTACTTTTGCAAAATCTTGAAAAAGCTTCAAGTTTTTTGAACTTAAAGTTAGGGTGGATCTAATTGAAAAAACAATTGGTTCATCTTTCTTATGCAAAAAAGGTATATTATTTAAATGTCGCTAAAGATAACCGTTTCCAAAATATTTGCTATTGAAGTAGGTAATGCAACATCTTATCCATTTTTGAAGCATTCTGTAACGCAGTAGGCTTGTATTTAAAACAAAAAATTGACATATTCTTGTCAAAAACAAGTAATAGGATACAGAGCAATAGTGGATCTGTGGGATATTTGTTATTAAAATTTTTTTAAATTTTAGTGCTCTTTGAGAAACTGAAAAATGTTTTCATTGCCTGCATGGAATTGTCATGTGGTAGGCAACAATAAATTCAAGTTGTTCTAAATTTTTGTCGAACATACAACCCACCCCATTATTGCTTTTGGAAATTTCACTTCAAGCTTAATACAATCTTGATGAAATGCTTCATTTCTTAATCTAATAATTTGTTTAGGGCAGTTCCTTTTACACGGAGCTACCATTGGTCGGGACACACTTGTATTTCATATGAATATGTCAAAATTGTCATTTTAAATTCAAGCCTACTGCGTTAAACGTTACGCAAATAACGAATAAAATGTTGCATTACTTACTTCAATAGCCAATATCTTGGAAACGGTTAACTTTAACGACATTTAAATAGTCAATAATACAGGGTGTAAATTAATGACGTGCAGATATTTCAGCGGGTGATAGTACTCGGCAAAATAAGAAAAAAATGTTAATATACACATGATCAAAAACGCGCCATTTTCGATATACAGGGCGGCGAAGTTTCAAGTTTTTTTTCGTATTTTGCGTTTTTCTCCCGTATGTTTTGATATAATTATTTGAAATTTAGTACATCTACTATCTTTTAGAATCTCTACAATAAAATTTCCAAATCATCAGTTGCAGTATACAGGGTGTTACATTTCTTTGGGTTACCGACCATTTTACCTTCCGGAACTTTTTTTTGGAGCGCCCTGTATAAATTTTTATATCTTAATTGAATTCGCTGTTCTTTTCTCCAGCTTTTTGTTTTTGCTCATTATTCCCGTATCTGTCACCGTTTTCGAGTTATTTGAAAAAATAGCGATCAATACAAACCAAGTGTAGTCAAAATAATTTTTTTTTGTAGCACACTGTATACTGCAACTGATGATTTTAATATTTTATTGTGGAGATTCTAAAAGATAGTAGCTATACTAAATTTCAAATAATTATCTCAAAACGCAAAATATAAAAAAAAAATTGAAACTTCGCCACCCTGTATATCGAAAATGGCGCGTTTTTGATCATGTGTATATTAACATTTTTTTCTTATTTTGCCGAGTACTATCACCCCCTGAAATATCTGCACGTCATTAATTTACACCCTGTATATAAAGCCAGAAAACATTTTTGTAGTTAACGTAGTTTCAACGAACGTGTATGAAGACATACTCACCGAAGTTTTAGTTAGTGTACCTCCTCTGTGAAAATCACAAATTAGCTATAATGTCACATATACAGGGTGCTGAATTGCTTCACGCACCATAGGAATTCCAAAGGTAAATTTTTAATATGTAAATATTTGCTTCCTTAATTATTTTAGACCAAAAGTGCACTGATGCCATGAAATTTTTGAAACGGATAGGTGGAGCTATTATTTTTACACAAATAACTATCATTCAACAAATTCAACAGGAAGGAAAATTATTTTATAAAACAAACTCAACGGAAAATAAAATTATTTTATGTGACAATTTTAACAAGTGTAACTAATTGACAAGTCAGACTGTTTTCAGTAATTCCAAGGCATCAGATATTTTTATCAAAATGCAAGAATTAATTTCCACAGTTTTTCTGTTAATACGAAAGTCGAAAATTGTGTGAAATAGCATCAATCGATGCAATATTTTTTCTCTACAAAAAACTTAATTGCACTTTTGGCTTAAAATAATTAGGGAAGCAAATATTTACATTCTTAGCACAAGAAGTAGGGGTGAAGGTGAAACCAGTTATTGCCTACAGAATGAAGCAAGGTTTGCACATGGTTTTTGTTAAATTTGAAAAATGGGAAGATAAGCAACACATAATGAAAAATAAGAGCAAGCTAAGAGGAAAGGATATATACCTGATTTAACGGAAGAAGGCAGAAGAGTACAAAAAGTAATAAGACAACGCGCTAAAGAAGAAAAAGGAAAAGGAGTAACAACCCAATACAACAAATTAATTATTGACGAAAAAACATAAAATTGGAATACAAAAGCAGGAAAGTTGGAACTTGATAGCACGGATAAAAATCGAGGAAAATCCAGGGATGAAGAAAACCCCACCCAGCAGTCAAAAAACTATTAAAGAAAAGGGAACAAAGGGTGGACTAGCTAAACCAACTGTTCACCAATAAGATGAAAATGACGAGGAAAAGGACAATGGAGAAGAAAGACGAACCAAACAGACAAAAGATAAAGAACAAAAGAGTAAAGATAAAGGAAAATGTTTTTATGGGGACTTGGAATGTACGAGGTCTGTATAAAGAAGGACAGATTAAGCAGTTAATAAGAGAAGTAAGAAGGTATAAATTGGATCTATTAACAATACAAGAAACAAAGTTAAATGGAGAATGGCTAGCAGATATAGAAGGCTACAGAATGTTAAATGGGGAAGGAAACAACAATAAGCTAGGAAGAGATTTTGTAATTGGAAAACAAGTAAGAGAGGCTTTAGAAGAATTTAAAACAATAAATGAAAGATTAAGCTACCTAAGGTTAAGAGGCAAATATAGAAAAATCAGTATAGTTAACATACATGCACCCACAGAAACGGCTGAGGAAGAAGAAAAGCAACAATTTTACAAACAGTTAGAAGAAGTTTATGATAGAATACCTGGATATGACGTGAAAATCATAATAGGAGATTCAAATGCCAAGTTAGGAAAAGGGGAACGATATAGTGATGTTATAGGAGTTAACAGTAAACATACAGAAACGAATGAGAATGGGAAAAAGCTTATAAGATTTGCAATACAAAGAGGATTAAAAGTAAAAGCGGCGAATCTGAACCATAAAGAAATACATAAACGAACATGGATTTCTCCAGACGGGAAATCTGTAAATCAAATACATACATCATACACTAATTGAAGGGAAATATATTTCAAGAAATAAACAAAAAGAAACTGCAAAAGAAGAAGAAAGAATGGTTCGACGAGCAATGTTAAGTAATACTAGAAGAAACAAGAAAAGCTAAAATGAAAATGTTAATGGACAATTCCAACGAAAGTTACAAAGAATATAGAGAAAAAAACAAGAATGTACGCAGGATATGTAAGCAGAAGAAAAGATAGCACCAAATGAAACAAATAGAGGCATTAGAGAAGTATTATAGTAAGACAGAAGTCAAAAAGTTCTATAAGTCAGCGAGCGGGATAAAAAGAGTATACCAAGCACATATAAGGACAAGGAAGGCAAGTTAATAAGTGAAGTGAAGATAGAATATTAGAAAGATGGGCAGAATATTACAAAGAAAACTTAACCACTATTCAAGAAACAATCATTCAAGGCGGAGAAAATAAAAATATGGAATAAGAGATGGCATCCTCCTCATTAGAAGAAATAATAGAGGTAATAGGGAATATGAAAAATAATAGGAGTCCCGGAAGGACTGAAATATGGTGGTAGTGTGCTAATGAAAAGAATACATGTGCTAATAAAAACAATTTGGGAAGAAGAAAGAATACCAAGGGAATGGGAAGAATCAATAATATGCCACAGATACAAAAAAGGAGAGCAAACTAAATGTGAAAATTATAGGGCTATAGCTCTTCTAAACGTGACATATAAGATATTAACACATTTAATAAATCGAAGATTAAGGGACTGGGCTAAAGTAGTATTGGGAGAATACCAATGCGGCTTCAGGAAAACCGTTCTACAGTCGATCAAATGTTTGCATTAAGAATGATACAAGAAAAATGCACAAGGAAAAACATCATAGGCATACATGGCCTATATATAAATTTTAAACAGGCATATGATAAGGTAATTAGAAGTAAAGTCATACAAGTAATGCCAGAACTACAAACGCCACTGAAGTTAATAAAACTTGTCGCAATAACACTAAATAAAACCTTAAACCAAGTTAGGATAAAAGGAAAAGATAGCAATAAATTCTCAACTTCCTACCACATTATTTAACATAGTTTTGGAGAGAGTTATTCGTAAAAGTGACATAGAACGAGGAAAAACTATTTTACAGGGGTCATATCAAATTTTGGTCTATGCAAACAATGTAGTTTTACTGACAAGAACACAAGAAGAACTGAAAGATTTAACAAAATGTTGGAAAAGGAGACAAGCAAAGTAGGGCTAATAATTAATGAAACAAAGACAAAATGTATGATCATGGGAAGATTTGCAGAAAAGTTAAGCATAAGGACACTAGAGGGAAAAAGATACACTTTTAAGAGAGAAAATACCATAATATGCTTAGGCAGTGACTTTAATAGCCAAGGAAATCTGTCAGATGAGATTGAAAGAAGAATGGTTTCAGCAAGCAGAAGTGCAGGTGCTTTAAAAAAGCCTTCAGTGCTAACACCTTTATAAAAAAGAAGCAGACATCACAAGGCTGGAAATATGGGAAAGAAAAATATTGCTTACAATATATGGAGGAGTAAAGGAGGGTGACAAATTGAGAAGAAGAACAAACATAGAACTATAAGAGATGTGCAAGGAAAGTGGAATCATAAATATAGCAAAGTTAAATCGGTTGAGATGGTTATGCCATTTAGAACCAATGAAAAGGAATAGAACACCACGAAGAATCTTTAAAGGCAAACTAGGAGGGCGACTAAAGAAAAGCTGGTGGGATTATGTGAAGAAGGACCTGGATGAAAATAATATAACAAACTGGGAGAACATAGCAAGGAACAGGATGCAGTGGAAAGCAATTACAACAAAAGCCATGAGCTTTTACGGCCTGCAGTGCTATATTATATATGTATAAATATTTACACATTAAAAATTTACCATTGGAATTCCTATGGGGCATGAAGCAATTCACCACTCTGTACTACCTTACTCTATTTTAATGAGAATGAGGCAGTATTTTAATGAATAAATTCAATACCAAGCATAAAAGAAAAATAACCAAATTGCAAAAGACTTGAACCTTTTTAGGTGTCGGTATACCATATCAATAAATAATTTTGTCATTTTGTGCTATATTTATTTAATTTAAAGTGTGCGTTTTTTAAATTTTATTTTAACAAAAAGATAAGATTATGCATTAATTTTTGATTTTTTAACAATAAATAATCTTTTATAAAAGTTTTAGGCATCATTCGGCGAAGCGAATCAAAATTAAATATCGTCATTATTCAACTTCTATTTTTGGTCCGAATAATTTATAACATAATACATTTAATCTTCATAATTTTCATAAATACCTCACATAAATTGCTTTATTTTCGGGTTTTGTGTTATGTTAACCAGTTATTCTGTTAATTTTATAACTAATCCAAATAAGTCTTGCTTTAAAACTGCATATAATTTGCTAGAGCACTAGACATGTCTTTTTAATTGTAGCCCTATAAATCAAATTTCTACCACTCACATCACTCTACAAAAGAAACCTACATACATTATTCGAAAATGCAATATAGTGCTTTAGTAATTTAATGTGTATTTCTGATATATGTACTCCTTGTACTTACGAGACCGCGTCTTATCTGTCCTTGTCTTGCATTCAGGTGACAAAACAACCAAGATATTTTCTTATGAAGTGGTGGCTGATACTCGACTATTTTTTCTTTTAGAAAGATATTTTCCGCAAATTCTTAATTGTAGAAGGCATATACGAAGCGACAGGTACCATTTGTCCTTTGCCAAAATTGATGGAATTGCGTGAAAAATATAAGTTACGAATTTACATCGACGAATCATTTTCGTTTGGAGTTTTAGGAAAGAACGGTAGAGGAGTAACTGAACATTTTGATATTGATGTAAGTATTATACAATGCAACTTTTACCAGTTTGTACATTTCATATTTTAGAGATCAGACATTGATATGATTATGGCAAGTTTAGAGGGTTCTGTTGGTTCTATTGGTGGTTTTTGCGTGGGTCAGTCTTATGTTATAGAACATCAACGGTTATCTGGTCTTGGTAAGTGTTTATTAGTTACATGTACTTAGGATTTTTCCTTGTATCAGTAGTTATCATGTTCACCTCTGTTGTTATTATCGCTGGAGTGGTCGAGTGGTTAAACATTCAACTACAGTGGGGACGGTCTTGTGTCAAACCTGAGTCGGAAGTTTTGTGAGTGGCCTACCCAGTCACTAAAAATAAGTGGGGGCCGAAACACAGTGGTGGAGTAGGGAAGATAGGTGGTTGTGAAGCGAAGCAACGGGGTATAAAAGCGATTTAGGAGGCCTTAACCCTCCATGTTGCCGGCCATACTCCCTCGTGGAGTGTAAGTGCCAATACCTGTACCTTTACCTTTGTTATTAACAATTTTAATTTTGTATGCTGGTTTTTGAAATTCGTCTAAGGAATGGAAATATTATCAAGACCTACTTTTTATGGCAAAGTGGAGATTATTAAAATTCTGGAAATGGTAGTAGATATTAAAAATTAGGTACTGGAAATCTTTGGATTTATGAACTTGGTTTTGTTATTCGGGGTATTCGTTTATAACAAATAATCGGGAAATAATTAACATTTTTTGATACGTCAAACAACCACTGCATCATTAATTACAAATCTAAAGGTATTTAAAAGAACTTTGTTACCATTAAAGGTATCATTGCAGATAATATAATCAGCAGAAATAAGATCGCTATTAACACGCAATTGTACTCCATATATAAAATTATATAATGGATATGTGATATGCAACTGATAATACCATGTTGCATTATTAAAATATGATCATCAGATAATTTTTAACAATTTTAATGATATACAGGGTGATTCAAAAGGTATGGTCCAAACTTAAGGGTGTGATTGGTGATATTAAAATGAGCAAAAAATGCCAATAAACTCATGTCCGATTCGCAATTGTTTTCTAGTTATAACAACATTTACGATAATTTATTATTAATAAAGAACGTATACAATTACAAGAAAAATTAAAAAGTATCACAACAAATGTTTAAAATGTCCACCTTGAACTTGTATACAAAGTTGGCAACGCCGACGCAGGGAATCTCGAACATTCCTCAACTGTTGAGGATGTCTTCGAATATCTTCAACAGCTTCATTTATTCTATTAACTAAATGGCCCCCGACCTGAATTTCCGATGCATAAACTTTTTCTTTTAATTCACCCCACAAGTAAAAATCTAGTGGAGTAATGTCAGGCGAACGAGCCGGCCATAGTACTGGACTGCCTTTTCCAACCCAGCGCCAGTGCTGTGGAAATCGGTTATTGGGTGGTCAGGCTGTCTCCGGTGAGGATACCTTCTCCCATAGTTTACCACTGCTGCACGGTCACTTTCGCTGCAATAACCATACACAAAATGCATTTCTGCATAATCACGTACAGAAAATGGCTCCATCATTAGCACATTTATTGAAAACTACGCCAGTTCAAGCTTGAAACGTCTTCTGCCATAAGAAATTAAATTGTTTTACTTATTTCCTAGATAACGTGATTTGACAGAACACAGATAGAAACAAAGAAAACCTCTGTAACTAGATAACAGTTGGAAATAAGACATGGGTTTATTAACATTTTTTGCTTATTTTAACATCACCAATCACACCCTTAAGTTTGGACCATACCTTTTGAATCACCCTGTATAATGTGCATTCCAAATAATTATTTAAGATGTATCACTGTTCAAATCATTTTGTATTTATAAAAAATGGTAACTGATGGTTTTGATGGTAAAGGAAGTGTAACATACACATGTTTTGATATAGATCTCTGCATAAATTTTTTGATATATATTTAATACCTTTATGTTAATTTTGTTTTATAAACCACTGGCAAATATTACAAATCAATGACGATTTTGTTGCTTTTTGTTATAATTAAGCTTCTCTGCTGATGCAGAATGTGGTTAAAACAACATAATCTTCAAAGTTCTACCAACTAAGGAAACATTGCTGGAATATTAATTTAGATGACAAATTAGTTATCTTATATTATGTATTATTTATATATTACTTCAGGTTAGTTACATAAATTATAAACCTTAAAAAAACTCACCTTTTTCCAACAGTGTTGTTAATCAGTTAACTGAAGTGAAGCACATGCAGACACAAAAATGATTTAGCACTGTTTTGTAGCTATCACATCATGTGACTCCCCCACTATCACAGTGCATTTCATTAATGAAGAAATATCATTTAAAGATTTGTATAGTTAGATTCATTAGTAAAATAGGTACAATCGGTTTTCTTCATTTGGATGAAAGGTATACTTAGTACGTACTGATGAAAACAGTTGAAAGAAGAAAGAAAAATGGATTTTAAATTTTGCAGTGTGATGTTAATTTTAACAATCTCACTAACACAAAAAACTATGTAACAGAAATAAGCTTATAACAAATGTTTTGTTCAATTTTATTACAAATTGTAAAAAAATACACTTCAAATAAATAGTACCTAATTGGTAAATTTAAGTAACGATTTTTAAGAAATTGTAGAAGGCTTGTTATTATTCGACACTAAAAGCTAAAATTTATTGTTTCTATTATAACTAGCTAGATTTCTTGTAGGCTTCAAGCTTATATAGTAAGGAATGGGATATTAAAAACCATTCACTTCATATAAAGATTTTATTAATTTATCCATTATCATTTTTTCATATACCATTAGGTAGCGTTGAGTTTCATTCAAACTGTTTGGGCCGTAACGAAGGAGATGAGTCCATCTTAGACTTGCGCTATACTTTACTAATTTCTATTCATACATCATCAATTTTAGGAACTGTTATTTTGTTAAAGGTTATTGTTATTCTGCATCACTGCCTCCATTTTTAAGTCATGTAGCAGTCCTTGCCTTGGATAGATTTGAAGCTAATCCAGAATTATTTGAAGAACTTCATTCTGTGTCCATTTCTATTGACAATGAATTACGAAATTTGGAAGATTATATGGTTCTTAGCGATCCACTGTCCCCGTTAAAAGTGATAACTACAAGGGATGAACACAGCCGGGCTGAAAGTGTTAAAAAAATACATGCTTATGTGAGTAAAAATTACTTATAAAAACTTTTAGTTATGCAAATGTCCTTTACAGTGTGCTGCACAAAATGTCCACATGCTTTACCGTGAAACGGATCTTCATCTTAATGTGAACATCGCTTTTAAGGAGTCTGACATTCAAACAATTATTGCCGTGTTAAAAGATGCTTCAAGTTGCTCTACATAGTTGACATTTAACTCATAATCAAGTTGTATTGTTGATTAGCTATTTGCATGTAGTTACTTTTATCTTAAAAAACATGAAATAAAAATTGTTAAAATATAGAAATAGTATTTACATGTTATTGTTTCAGAAATAAAATTGTTTCCTTTCAGTGTTTGATTTAAATTTGGTTTACATTTTTTGCAGTCAAGTTTGTTTCCACACATACCTAACACTTAAATAAAAATTAATTTCAGAAGGGGAATCGCCGAACCAAATTCTGTGGTAAACATACAAGAGTCGAAACACGAAAGTAAATTTTATATTTCTTTATTGGGATTTTACGCCAACAGTTTTTAAAATGAAATTACAAGATCGTATTTTTATGTTATCCACTTAGCCATGAAACAAAAAAGCAATGATGTCGAACCAATTATTAAAAAATAGCTGTGACATTTAGAAGTAGGTACATGTGCTAAGTTGTGTTTGATTTGTACGGTTTAAAGAGATTTGGGAAGGTTTACTTGATAAAATGAGTGAAATTAAGGTGGAACATTGCAGTGTCATTCAGCAGATAATCAATAACTGTGGGTTCATAAAGTTAAGGCATCCACCTTATAGACTTGACCTAGCTCTGTCAAACTTCTTTCTCAAATCCCCTAATGCCTTTATGGTGTCGGGTAATGTTCTTCAATCCATCTCCTCCAATTCTTTTGATCAATTGCTATTTTTTTAATTTCTTCAAGTGCGTTATTATGTTTCTTAGCTACACCTTCTATTATGTTTTTCATCGTTTTTCTGGGTCGACCTGGTGTTCTTGTTTCTGTTGATTTAGCTTATAAATAATGCTTAGTTTTCCTACTGGGGTCCATTCTTGTCATGCTAGTTGTTTTTTCCCCCACCTTCGTCCATATCATTTCTTGCTTTAGTTCTTTGTAACTTGTTTCCTTCTTCTCTCTATCTAATTTTGTTATTCCTAGTTTCTTTCTTAAGTACGAGCCTCAACACATATGCATGTACCTTAATCGTATAATAATGATCGGAAGAATAAGACTTCAAATATAATAATAATCTTTAAAAAAAACTTGTAAAAAGCAATTTTGTGTATGTACGAGTAGGGTTCACGGTCAAAACCGGAATTTATTTTTAAAAAAAATGTAATTCAAAACTATAGATAGATTAAACCAGTTTTATTCAATATAATCTCCATTAAGACCTACACATTTATTCCACCTTTGTACCAAAGCTTGAAATCCTGCAAAATAGAAACTTTCTTCCTGCTGTCTAAACCAATTTAGAACACACTTTTTAAGTGCGTCTTCTTCTTGAAGTTGTTTGCCTCCTAGATGATTTTTAAGTGGTCCAAACAAATGAAAATCTGAGGGAGCCAAGCCAAGCAGGATGCGGTAGAGTTTCCCAACCCAATTTGTTTAAAAAATCCTCAAAAAGTTGATGATGCACCCATCGAGCTGACATTTTTTTAAAGTTGAGGTGTTTATGGATGAATTTTTCTATTGATCCAGTACTTAAATTAGTCCTTTTCACTGTTTCCGAAACAGTAATTCGCCGGTTCTGCTTAATCAAATCGTCAACACGTTGAATAACGGCAGGAACGCCTTTTGTTGCATTGGAACCTGCTCTTCCTGGATCATCACTTACACTTTTGCGGCCATTTTTGAACCAGCTCACTCAAACACTTGCAACTTCTTAAGTGTACTTTCACCAAATTGTGCACTAAGTCTGCGTAAAATTTCAGCAGGTTTAACGCCTTCATTGACAAGAAACTGAATAATACTGCGCTGCTTCAAAGTACAACTGACAGTGTTATCTGCCATGTTTAATAACAAATGAACGGCTACTATAACAACAAGAGTACTTGATTATTTGTTTAGACTAAAGTAGGTACATTCAATATTATACATATATATTGAGCACAATAGGCCTTTAAGGCCCTTGGCTTTTTCAGTTACTGTTTTCTTCCATTGAACGCCCCCTTCTATTTTTGCCTGGCATATCTTCTCGGAAAATCCGTTTCGGCATTCTTTCTTCTGGCATTCGTTGTAGGTGACCCAACCATCTTAGTCTATTTTGTTTGACCACATTGACTATATGAATATTGTTGTTGTTGAACATCGTGTATACTTCCTCGTTAATCCGTCTTCTCCATTCTCCTTCCTCCCTGATACCTCCAAAGATTCTTCTCAGCATCCTTCTCTCCCATGCCATTAGCTTATTTATATACAACTTGTTTAATGCCCCATTCACTCCCGTATGTCACTGTCGGTCTTATTACGGTTTTGTATACAAGGTGTTTCAAAAAAACATGGCATAAATGATACGGCTGATAGAACACTGAAAAATAATTGGGGTTTGCCTAATAAACATGTCCTAAGACCCTCCATTTTTGTGTTGCAGGGCGTCAAAGTTAAAAATTAAAAAATGATTATTGCCCATAACTTTGACGGTAGTATACATTTTTGTACTAAACTTGACAGACGGTTTTACTGATATAAAAATCCGTTTACTCACTTTTGCCAGTGGCGTACAGCAGCAGTACGGGACCCCTTAACTCCCCCTATTTTGTACGACACTGCTTAAATTTTAATTTTTGTTGTATTTTTGAATTTGGCAACGCTTTTTACGTAAATAATGTATTCTTGTTTCACTTCTTTAAAGTGGATATTTTTCGAGATATTCGTACATAAAGAATGATTTATATCAGTAAAACTGTCTGCCAAGTTTAGTAAAAAAACGTATACTACCGTCAAAGTGATGGGCAATAATCATTTTTTAATTTTTAACTTTCACGCCCTGTAAAACAAAAATGGGGGGTCTTAGGACATATGTTTATTAGGCAAACCCCACTTATTTTTCAGTGTTCTATCAGCCGTATCATTTATGCCATGTTTTTTTGAAACACCTTGTATATGCAGTTTGGCTGCTCGCGAAAATGCACTATTTCTAAGTACCCTATTTAGAGATGCTGCCGCTCTCATTCCTAGTGATATACGTCTCTCAATTTCACTGTAATGTTCACTCGAAAATTCTGCTCCCAGGTATATAACACTTTCTGTTTGCTGAAATATGTAGGTACTTCATGTTTCTAGAGCCACTTTTTATTTTTAGTATCGTTTGTTCTTTTGATTAATTAAAGATGCGGAAATATTTAGTTTTTGCAGCGTTTATTTGGAGTCCGAACTTGCCTGCTTCCGTTTCTATTTTCTTAAAGATAGTCTTCAATATTACATGTAATAAAAAATCACACTATCCAATCAATTTCTACTTTCACAGAGGAAATTCCGGTTTTGGCCTGAACCCCCCTCCTACATTGCATCTTAAGCTATCAAAGTGTGCCAGTAATTTTTTTATTAAACAAAAAATATACACAGTAAAAAATAAAAAATAATATAAACCGCTTAACATATGAATTCGTACTATATAATTTAACAACAAAATAATTCATACTTCTGCTTTAAGATTGGCTTACGTACCCTTTTGTACGGATTAGTGTTTGTATTCTTCGTAGCATGGTGTCGATAAGCTCCTGACATTATATATTGTCTGGGAGTAATATTATTCCATATTTCTTGAATAATTCTACTTAAGGCTTCTTTAGTACACGGGCGATGTTTCCGCAATTGCTTTTTCATGATACTTCATATATGTATTCTCGATAGGACTAAGGTCCGGGCTACCCGAAGGCCATGGTAAATCATTTATATTGTGGTCGGCAAGCCATGTAGTGGTTGACTTAGCAGTATTACAGCTGGCAACATCTTGTTGAAAGATGGCTTCTTAATCAACCTGTAATTTATCAATTGATGGTAGCAGTTTGAGAACAACATAATAGAATTTCTACCCGTGAACGGAAGAATAGCACTATTGAGACTGAGAATAAAAGAAAACAATATATCTAACAATTATTAACATATATGCACCAATGCACCTACTGAAGCAACAGAACATAAAGAAAAAGATAACTTCGATGATACCCTAAACAAAATTTGCGAGAAAGTGCCAAAGAGAGATGAAATAATCATGCTAGGAGATACAAACGCACAAATAGAGAAAGAAGCGAATATCTAAAAGGTAGTAGGCAACGGAAGAGGGACAATCCATGATGAGACAAACAACAATGGACACAGATTATGCCAAGTGGCTGCATCATTCAAAATGACATTCTTGTCAACAAAATTCGAACATCCGAAAATACATAAAGCCAGCTGGAGACACCCAGCAGGAAACGTAGAAAACTAATTGACCACATCATAGGAACAAAAAGGATAAGCAAAAAAGTAACAAATACAAGAACATACAGAGGGGCCCATGTGGAAACGGACCACTAGGGTAACGGGGGTGAATGGCGGCCCCCTAAGTAGTTTTTTGAATTGTCACTGCTGTCGGCGTTAAAATGTTTCGATATAGGTATAAATAAATAGAGCATACACTTCCGTGAAATGTATATATTTATTTTAAGTAAAAAAACATAATACAAAAATTCTAATACCTACAACTTAAATAAAACTCTGCACTTGCCGGAATTAACCGTGATTTGGGGGATATTGCGGCCTACTGACGGTATTGAGGGCAAATACAGTGGTCACAAACATAAGCTTTTTTTTCCTTGATTAGCACATGCGTTGTGTGCCCATTGACCACAGACTGTGCATCTGATCCAAATTTCAGATTTTCCATACTCTCCGCACACAAGGCACACGTCGTGGCCGGTATTTCCCGCATTTACAGAATGCACTTAAATCGCCATTCATGCAGATTATGCAGTAGTTGTATTAAAATCTGTCTAATTTTTCTGTCACACGCACTTCAAGCTACAGTTTGATTTAAAAATATTTATTTAATACATTGCAGAGAATGGTGTACATATTTTCAAAAACTAAAACTTATAAGAATAGGTACCTACTGTTGTTTTCAGAGTTTTTTTAATAACTCGGCACCCACTTGTTGTTTAGCTTGTTTAACATAACATAGGAGGCGTTACATGGTAAATGGCATTTACACTTAGATCATATATATTAACACTATTAACATGTTAATATATGTCAGGGCCGCGCCAAGCCTGTTCGCCGCCCGTGTGCAAAAATAAATTTTGCGCCCTTCCAGATAGCTAATTATAAATTAAAAGGTTTACCTATTTACCTTGTTTAACTGTTTTATAGTTAAAGACGGTAAAATATGTTTCCTTATATACAGGGCGATTTAAAGTTATTATATTATTGTCATTAAATTAAATGGGTATATGCTGACCTTAATAGAAGAACATTACAGCAAAAATTTAAAGCTTATTGCGATTTTTGTTTATTTTAAATTTTGTCATACACTTTTGAGAACCGCTGGCTAATATGCATTTAAACACCTGCAATAGAAATTTGACCTTGCAAAAATAAATGAAACATCAAACAATTATGTAATTTACAGGTTTCACTTTGCTTTCGCATTTTTTCAGGCTTGAGACTGGCATTAAACAATAATTATTGGCATGTTTAAAAAGTGATATAAAAAAAACTGTTGTAAATAAAGAGAAACATGACTTACAAAAAATTTTCAAATGTTCCTCCATTAACTCCTATACAAACACAAATATACACAACACAAACAAAACAAAATTAAGTACAATAACATCAATTCATTCAGTTGTTAAAAGGTTAACCTTCCATTAAAACGTTCGATGAATGCACTCTGAAAGCTAAGAATGAACTGATATTAACCTACTTACGTATACAGCTGGTCTGTATCAGTATCAACAACAAGGGCGTTTGATAAATTTAAATTCCAGTAACCACCAAATAATTTTTGTATTGATATTTTTAATTTTTTTCCGAGTTTACCGCTTACTTGCGACACATGCTTTATTGAGAAAAGTTGTTCTATTTGATATGCTCTACCTACCCTTAAAATTAATGACAATACTTTTGGATCACCCTTTATGTAAATGTAAGTGAACTGTTAGATGTTTATGAACCACCTAAACTTTTTTTATTGAGAAAAACTAAACACATAACAGATGACAATTGTAAAAATTATTTGCATTCAATTAAAACGATTCCAGTGTTCCGTAAAATTTAAAATAAATTTTATGTTTAGTAGCTTTACAACTATTGAAGACAAAAATGTGGTTATTAATAGAAATGTGTAATAGGGGCATTTCTCCAGAGTAGTCATATTTATAACATTTTTTTTCCTTTGTCGGTTTCCGAAAAAGAGCAAAGAAGTCGATAGAAAATAAAATAATTAAAGTTAGCAGTTTAGCACAATACCCGTTTGTTTTTGTTTTTTACCGCGGCCGCTCTAATTCTAGCCACGTGCCACTTCATGCTTTTGTTTATTCGTGCTTTTTGTTTATGTTGTTTGTTGGTCTGTCGCTTTATCGGCTGTGCCGTTTTGCCGCCTTTGGTGTGGCCGCCTGTGTGCGGTGCACGCCTTCGCACCCATGGCGGCGCGGGCCTGATATATGTATATATGATCTAAGCATTTACAGCACAGCACATTCGTGTCTACTTAACCGTCTAAACAGAATTATTAGGTGGCCGGATTTTTCCGCGTGGCCGGAATTCACCCCGGTTACCCTATATCTATATAGTGATAGCAAAATTAAAAAAGCTAAATTTGGCCAGACGATACCATGCCAACAAAAATCAAAAGAAATGGAACGTAGAAGATCTGGTAGAGGAGACAAAGAAAAAATACGAGGACGAAATCATACGAAACATACAAAACCAAGATACAAGCACACTCGAATTAGAAACTAGATGGTAAAAAGTAAAACATAGCATAACAAAAGCAGCCGAAGAAACGATAAGAAAGAAAACGACGAGGCATAAGGGAAATGAATAGTACGACCAGGAGTGCGAAGAAGCCAGAAGAGAAAAAAACTTGGCGAGAAGCAAATTGATATTCAAGAAAGGAGAACAGAACAGAAGAGACTACGAAACAAAAAGAAATGCAGCAAATGTAATATACAAAAGAAAAAAGAATGAATGGATTAACAACAAACTTGAAGAGATAGAGCAAGACAACAGAAACCAAAAAGTGAAACAATTCTACCAAAAAATAAAAGAACAAAATTATAAACCAAGCACAAAAGTAAGAGGAATAAAAGATAAATCTGATAGAACTGAGTACGAACCGGAAAAGATTGGAAAAATATGGAAAGAATACTATAAAGACTTACTAAATGAAGAAGGAATAGAAGATGAAACATATATGACGAAGACAACTCAAAAAGAGGAAGAAGATGGAGCAGATCTCCCCACAAAGGCTGAAATTGAAGAGAAAATAAAGAGGTTGCGTAATGGCAAAGCCCCAGGAGAGGTTACAATAGAAGCAGAACTTTTTAAAAATGGAGGCGAACAATTACATACACAACTACAGCTATTGATAGAAAAGATATGGAAACAAAATAGGATGCCTGAAGAATGGAACATCGGTATAATCACATCCATACATAAGAAAGGAGACATGAAGAGGTGCAGGAACCATAGGGCAATAACGTTGTTAAACACAACCTACACTAGAAAAGCTAGAAGTACCGAAAAAACTCATATAGCTCATAAAAATATGCAAGGATAATACTAGAGCTAAGGTGAGATTCCTGGGAATAACCACAGACGAATTTAGGGTAAATAAAGGAGTAAAACAGGATGATTCAATCTCCACAACTCTGTTTAACATTGTGCTAGAAAGCATCATAAGGAAGGCAAATTTAAATAACAAAAACATAATTACAAGCCAGACCCATATAATAGCCTACGCATCTGATGTAACAGTAATTGCGAATACAAGAGAAAGATTAATAAGAGAAATAGAAAAGCTAGATAATGAAGCACGAGAACTTGCAATGGAAATCAACGACGATAAAACAAAATATATGGTATTGGGGAGAAAAAACAAAGTAATACAAAAACATCTGACAGTACAAAGGCATAAATTCGAAAAAGTACCTGCCTTCAATTATCTGGGAGTAACTATAGAACAAACAGGAAATGAACGAGTAAAAGAAAGAATCCAAAAAGGGAACCAAGCGTATGGTAAAAACAGAGCGTTACTTAAAAGCACAAATCTTAGTAAGAAGACCAAAATACACATATACAAGACACTGATAAGACCAATTATAGCATACGCATTGGAAACTACAACAATGACCAAAAAAGAGGAAGAAGATTTGAAGATAATGGAAAAGAAAATGATGAGGGCCAGTGGCGGCTCCTGGTAAAAATTTTAAGGTGTTCTGCAATTTTTGCAAAAAAAACTTACCTATTTTTTATAAATTAAGTCTATCCTACGTTCTTTTTTGTTCGCAAATTTTGTAATCACTTTGTCATTAAAATTGTCTATTTCGCCACCAAAAAGTAAACAGGGAAAACAGTACAAAGCATTTTTTTGTTACATCCACAAATCCATTCATTTTTTAAATAAATGTCTCTATTAAATTTACGTGTGTGTAACTTTTTCCTCTACTTACACCAGATTTTTCAATAATAATATCTGATAATGGTCTACCTTTTCCTTTTAATTCTATCTTTTCTTCGTATGAATATTTAAAAAATATCTTCACATTAATTAAATTAAAGACCACTTCCATAGTATACAGTTAATAATTGTCAGCAATGCACAAAAATAGAATCGCACGCACGCACTATATTATTATTGTTTTTAAGTTGAACTCGCGTAAAAACTCGATACAAACAACAATACCGCCTGGCGTCTTCGCGTCTACGCGCTGAACGAAATACAGCGAAATCCCTACTTAAATCACGGCTTTGTTTTAGATGGACACGGGGAAGCGGAGTGCCGCACGGGTTTTCGAAAGAGCTCGTAGAGCACGATCGTGTGGCCCAAATAAATAATAACGCGACGATAGCGTGAGTCGGTTGGTTGTTCCACTGGTCGACTTTACTTGCGTGGTATCATTATAGCCGATACACAGGCCGTGGGATGCCGGCTTTACAAAATCGGTAATGCGAAGTATTTATTATTTGCTTTTTGGCAATAGAAAATATTTTAGTATTTTAGTTAGAGTTAGATTACATAATTATTTATTTTTTGGGAGCTCTGCAGCACTGCAGCGCACTGCACTAGCCGCCACTGATGAGGGCAATTTTGGGTCTAAACATAACAAGGGATGGAGAAAGAAGAGCGAAAACGAATAAGGAAATAGAAAATCAACAAGGAGAAGAGAATATTGTAAGATATATATAGGTAAAAGCTCAACGCTTAAAGTGGGCAGGACACATAATAAGGAAAAAACCCACAGAAACAATCAGAAGGATAACACAATGGATACCTATGTGGCCCAGAGCTAATGGAAGACCGAGGATGAGGTGGCGAGATGAAATTGAGGAAGACATGAAAGCTATGGGAATAATTGACTGGAAAGCACAATGTAGGAAGAGGAAAAAGTGAAAAGAAATCACAAACACCGCTAAGACCCACGATAAACTTTAATCAGCACAGAAAAACGAGGAATAATCCACCTCGGAAACAAAAAGTGGATCTCAGGACGCCTTAAAAAGGCGTTAGCCATAATCCTAATAAGGATTGGAAGGCTTGATGATGTGATTTAATAATGGCTTCGCGTAAATCGCAACTTAAGGCTTGTCCACGAACCATCTTCACTCGATACAAAACGAAAAATGAATTTAAAATTCTTAACTAAAGTTCCTTTTCTCCGAACCATTACTTTTTGGTGATAAATGCATTCTATCATTTTGTAGAGTAACAAGTACGAATACATTTGATATGTATTTCTGAAGTACGAAAATATTTTGATATGTAAGCACCGATATTAAAAACAAATTATTCTTAACAAAGTTATTACCTACAAATAAAACATAGGTAAGTATTAAAATTTTAAGATGTACTAAGAGCAATATTTTTGAATAATAGCAGTAAATTTCTTCTTGTGATTTGATTGTGTGGGTAGAATCTATGGAGTATAGTAAAATTGGGACTACCGTTGTATTGTATATTTGTTGTTTCGTTTTCTTCTCTATTTCTTTCTTTCCTCGTGTAATATGTATTGGTTGCTTTCTTAATCTTGTTTGATATTTCTGTATCTATTCAAAAACTTAAAAAAGCATCTCAGGGGAAAGCGTTTTGCATTTGATGAAGCACTCAAAGAAACTGTTGAATAATGTTTTGCAATTGGAAAAAAGATGGAATAAGTGTTGAAGGGAGTTACGTAGAAAAATAAAGGGTTGTTAATATATGTACGTGTTTCTTTTCATGACTAGGTGGATAACATAAAAATACGTCCTCATTGATAAGATAACAAATTTTAATAACATTTCGACTGACTTCGCATGATGTAGTTCAAATAGTCAGAATAGTTCTTATATTCTAACCTGTACATAATTGGTGTATGTTAAGACAAGTGGAAAATGATACGATTTCTAAAATTGTTGATTGTTATAACTGTTGTTTTGAACACAGTTGAATGCAATGATAAAGTAAAAAAGAAGTTACAGATTGGCGTCAAAAAGAGGGCTGAAAATTGTACCTTAAAATCAAAAAAGGGTGACCTATTACATATGCATTATAAAGTATATTTTATACTTTTTAAAATATTACTGTATTTAATCAGTTTTTTTTAGGGTACTCTTGAAAATGGAGAAGAATTCGACAGTAGTTATCCACGAGGACAACCGTTAACATTTACATTAGGTTCAGGACAAGTTATTAAAGGTTGGGACCAAGGTTTAGTCGGGTTAGTAACGCTCAATATTACTTAATGATTGAAATGTTTGAAGTTTCAACCATGATTATGTTATAGAATGTGCGTTGGGGAGCAGCGAAAGCTAGTAATACCTTCCGAATTGGCTTACGGAAAAAAAGGAGCACCTCCAAAAATTCCTCCGGATGCCACTCTTACGTTTCACGTGGAGTTAATCAAAATTGAACACAGACATGAATTGTGATCATACTTTGTGATAACATCATTTTATTAACAAACTGATTATGGCAACTGTTTTTATTCCAATTTTGTAATTTTACAAGTTTAGTACGTAATTTTCAAGTCGACATATTTCATAATTATTGTAATAATTGCTATACAGGGTAATTAAAAAGAAGTGATTTTAGGAATTAAAATAAAACAATTTAACTGAATATATATAAAAAGAAAGATTAGCAGAATTGTTTAGTTAAATTGCGTTATTTTTAATCTTAGAATTGCTGCTTTAAGCTACAATATTGTCTTTTCATTTTTAATAATCAAATTTTGTATTGTACCATGTACGTTACATAAATAAAATTTTTATTAGAGAAATGCTTTAATGTATTAATAAGGCACAAAAAGAGGATAAACCTTTGATTTTTGATGGTAAATTTGCTAGAATAAAAAAGTAACAATGACGACAAAGATTTAAAAATAAATATCTAATGTAACTGAATATAAACAAAAAGGTATTGAAGTGAAGAGAAACACGTGAAAAGATAAAAGAAGATGGATAAACGAACTAGCTGCTGAAGCAGAAAGAGCTGCAAGCAGAGATGATATAAAAGAAGTATACAACATAACATGAAAGCTATCATGCAAAAAAATACGAGCAAACAGACTTATAAGAAACGAAGGAATACAACTTAACGAATAAAAATGAACAGATCAAGCGATGGAAGGAATACTTTAGGGACATACTAAACCAAACAGGTGTAGAAAATAACAAAAACAGCAAAGAACAAGAAGAAAACTTAGGAAATGTAGCTATAAGGAAAATAAAAATAGATGCACTAACAAGGCTTGAAGTCAGACAAGCCCTCAAAGATGCATGAAGTGATCAAATCCCACCAGAAATATTAAAAGACGACATTGAGCTAACTGTAGAGGTACTTTGTACTCCACCCTTTATTTGAAAAAATATGGAACTCCAACACCATATCAAGAGACTAGATGAGGGGATTATTAATAAACATACCCAAAAAAGGCGACACCACAAAATGTAAAAACTGGAGAGGCATCACGTTGCTGTCAATACCAAGCGAGATATTTTCCAGAGTACTACTAAATAGGATAAAATCACACGTTGAACAACAACTACGTAAATAGCAAGCGGGCAGTCGTAGGTTATGCATAGACCAAATAAATACGCTCCGTATCATTATTGAACAATGTTCTGAATTCTTGGTTAATCTGTAGGTATATGCTTTTCATAGACTTTAAAAAAGTTTTTGACCTAGTTAGAAGAGATGTACTGTGGAAAACAATGCAGAAATACGGAATACCATCTAAAATCGTTAACCTGGTAAAACAGGTTACACGTGCCAGGTGATGCATGAAGACAAACTGACAGAACCTGTATCAGCGATGTACCCAGCGGTATAAAACAGGGATGTATCATATGTCGCCAATACTTACTCTTCCTGACAGTTATCGATGAAGTGATGTCCAGAGTAATTGAAAACAAAAGAAGAGGGATAAACTAGAACTAGAGCACAGAACATCGAAGATCTAGTTTTTGCTGCTGATATCTGTCTCCTATTCCACATATACTGTGAGTTCAGAAAGTCTACATGAGGGTTGGCCATGAGACACAAAAATAATGTCAATTGCAAGATTTAGAATTTATTAACTGTCATCATTGTGTTGCTGACATAATACTGTTGTGCAAATTTCAATAAAATTGTAAAACCAAAGGTTCTAAATCTTGCAGTAGACATTACTTTTGTGTCTCATGGCCAACCCTTATGTAAAAACTTTTTGAACTCACGGTACAATCAGCTGTAAAAGAAGCTAAATTATGTTAATACCTACCAAAGGTAGAGCTGCGAGATTGAAAATAAATAGTGAAAAAACAAAATCTAGGTGTGAGAATTAACACAAACAACACTAGATAATTCATCTTAAATGATAACACAATAGAGTTACATATCTAGGTACTGTGGTAACAGGCACAAGCAGGTCAGCAGATGTGAAAGCACGAATCCAGAAAGCAAATGTGGCATTCATTCAGCTCTATCCACTGTGGAAGGCAACAGTCATAACATTAAAAACTAAACTCAAACTCGGAATATATGTATAGAAGCAATGTTAAATCAGTGCTTTTATATGGAAATGAAACTTGGAAAGTCACTAAAGATATTACCACAAGTCTACAAGTGTTCGTGAATAGATGCTTTGGAAGAATTTTAAAGGTAGGTATATTGGCAATACACCTCCAGATTAAAATGAGGAAGTGGAACTGGATAGGTAGGTCCACGGTAGGCCATACTATAAGAAAAGATCCATCTGCAGTAGAAGAACAGGTTTATACATATTGGAACCCACAAGGCAAACAAAAGAGAGGGTGACCAAGAACCAGCTGAGTGTAACTAAATAAGTAATGAAAGATAAGGGTAGCAAATTTAGGCCTGTCCCTTGTCTTAGTCTCTAACTTTAACTGCAACAGTTTAAAAAATGGAGAATAAAACTCAATGAAACCAAGTTTATCTAATTTTTTTTACTGTATTTATTATAAAGTAAAAATTATATAATACAAAAAGAACACTAAGTGAGCTTATACAATTTTCAAGGCAAAGTGAACTGTTTAGAGGTAATACATTATATATGTAGATACGGTTCTTTTTCTTCAGGGCACCAACTGCTAAATTGCTTTTTATTATATTGCGTATGTTTCTAATTGTCAGTTGTGGGCGTACAATATTTAAAGCACATTAACTATGTACTATTTATGTTGTTATTAAACAAAACGCATAGCAAACTTATTTTTAAAACACTCATTCAGAATATACAGAAATGGAAGCAAATTCATTTTTGAAGCATTCATTCAAAATATACAGAAATGGAAGCGCTACATTAAATTTGAATTTTTTATTTTCACTAAACATCAACAGGTTTTGATTGTCTTTCTTAAACAATTAGAAGTGTTTTAAATGGAGAAGAATGGCAAGCACTATTAACCATCCCACATTTATTACAGTAAATTTATGGATTTTTTTTTTAATTTCGGTGGAGGTTCTTCTCTAATTGAAACATCTCCAAACTAGCACTGTCGAAGTTCGAACATACTCAAGATACGATCAGATTGCATATTAATGTAAGATAAAACACTTCCATTTGTACTCAAGACGTTACTCTATCTGCATTCAACTTTCGAGGCCTGAATCTGGACTTTAACTTTGAGCATTAATTTTTACATAATAATGTACTTAAATAAATTAATTTTGAGCATTTATTGTTAATGTTTACAGTGGGCACAATCGGCAGTTCTTAGAGCTAGCAGTACAAGTCCACTTTTTAGTTATAGTGGAAAGCAACTGCCAACGTAAACAAAATCTTTAATAGGCTAGCGCTAATCTAGCTAATGGGCCCTTTACACCACTAAAAACTGGCACTGATTTTTGAACACAATGTGAAATATACAAGAATTTCTGTTAGCAATTAATACACTTTGTACCGATGGAAAATTAAAATTGGTGCCAAAAATTGTACATGCATAACAATCACAACCGGAAGCTAAATATCATTTTACTATATGGTAAGAGTTTTAAGATAAATTTTAGATACAATATTTAGTTATACAATCACACATCAAGATTTATAATTTTAAAAAATCCCCAGTATTTATTTGAGGCATTGCCTGTTGAGCTGATATACAATGACAAGGATTACTACTGATCCGTTACAAATTTTTAAAACCAACACTAGGCATTTTCAATAGTTTTAACGTACCTTATTATCAGAGATAATAACTAATAATTCTCACTACCAGTTTTGTCTACCTCTGATAGTAAAGGTACTTTTCGGTTGAAACCATCAAAAGTGGTTCGTCCCGCACTTAACCGAGCCGTTTTCACCTTTATAGTTGCCAAAAAATTCTAAATATTAAGATAATATTATTAAGCAATTTGTTTTAATGCTATGATTATAATGAATGATAAGTACAGAATCCATTATACCTAGATTCTTAATTGTTGTTTACTATTGAAAAGTTACAAGATCATATGTGCACTATGTATTTTGATTTACTGGTGCTTGTACTAAATATAAGGCCCTTATCATTAAATACTAAATAGTTTAATGGCAGAGTTTATTCTTGAAAGAAAAATTAGATTTATATCTTCTTGCAACTCTTCAGAAAGGCGTGTATATATCGAGAGAAAACATGTTCGCATAAAAAAACCTATTTTACAAGTTTAAAAATTTAGATATCACATTATCACTAAATGTTACCTGAGAGAATGAATT
The DNA here is from genome assembly GCA_963082815.1 of Melanotus villosus. Lineage (NCBI taxonomy): Eukaryota > Metazoa > Arthropoda > Insecta > Coleoptera > Elateridae > Melanotus > Melanotus villosus. The sequence continues at coordinate 22,152,988 of OY720427.1, forward strand.
AAACTGCAGACTGAAGCTTAGTAATATCAGATGCGAAAATATTTAGTTCTGGATTTTCTCTGAAATATTACCTACATCTACATTTGAATAAAATAAGGACAGCAAAATCTGCTGTTTAACCAATGTTTTAAATGTACGAAGAAAACAATAACAACAATTAATTTAACTTATAAACTAAATTCTACTAATTATGTATAACAAAAAAATAATATAATGATAATTGAAGATTAAATGACAACTGAAAATTATATTACACAAATTAATTAAAAAATACTCCTTTTGTATATACATAGATAAAAAATAACAAAAACCTACGTGTTTGATGAGAAAATGAATGTTTAATACTTCTTAAGAGCTTTACGTATGAGAGCCAAACGTTGTTTATGCGATTCTGCTGTAAGACTTCTTTTGTATGGACGAAGTTCATCAGTACCGAAACCGGGTGCCCAAATACCATAATTACGATCTAAATAACATAAACTTTATAACAACCATTTTAAATTATTCACCTATCATATACATATAGCATATAGGGTGCTCAAAAGATTGGTGACAATCTTTCACCATAGCTTCCTCAGATATAAACTGATTAAGCCAAATATGTCCTAGTACCTTAAGGCCGTAAAGTTAATACCGCAAAAGATTTGGGTCCACTTGCACCCTCTATAGTTTGTGACATATTTCATATTATAGTATTATTTGTAATATCCCGTCTGGGTAATGGAAGGCCTTAGTAGAATAGTCCTAGGGAATCCCCTACTTGTTGTAAAAGGTGACTAGTGACTACCTGGGGCGCTTTTCTCTTCAAACCTATCCTATTACCTAGTATCCTATCTGTTTAGCAAAATCCTTACTTACCATATTTCGGCCTGGCAGCTTACCTTATGGTAATGAAAAGAAATAGGAATAATAGAAAGTGATTTCCATACCTCAGAGACAGTCACTCTGCCTATCCAAGCCTGACTATGGAAGTTATTAGTAGGTGAAAACCCACCAAGGGTTAGAGGTCACAAGAAGAAGTATTATTTGTAATGTTACCAAACGTATCTCTGCTAAATTCCAACTCAATTAAATTTTTAGTTTTAAATTATAAAAGTTAAAAACGTAAATTTTGCCTTTAACACCCTATATCTCCTCAAACAAGTACCAACATGTTAAGGTATGTTTGGCTTAATCCGTTTATTTTGAACAAGGGAAGCTATGGTTAAAGTTTGTCTGTCAGAATACCCTGAATAATCATATACTGGAAGATTCACATTTAAAAACTTCAAATGCAAACTCAACATACACGTTTCTAAAGCTACTAGAAATCTCTGCAAATTCAAAAACAAAATTTGATCAAATAGATATGTTCACAAATATTTATTGTTTGTCAAAAATGACAGTTAGGAATTTCTAGTCGTGAAAATAATTTTTCATTAAGCTGATTTGTGTATAAAATTATTATTTTTTGTATATTCTTATACTAATACATACATACATAATCAATACTCTCTTTACCGGCGTAGGCCAGTGTAGAGTTTCTTATACTAGTAATTGATATAAATAGATCAGCGTTATTTCTGAATTCTGAAGTTGGGTTGCCTATCCCAAATGTTACGGGGCACGTCTTATGTGAATCACCCAGTATAAATTGAGTACAAAATTTGAAGCTTACTATTAAGAACTTTAAAACATTAAACAGTGCAATATTGACTAATGGGGCAAAAATTGCGCCCCCAAATAGGTAACACAGTTATTCTCATTCTGGCATAAACAATCTTACACTATATTTCAAAGGTGCAACGAAAGACATGAAATATTTCTTTTATCAGTTTGAAGTAGGGGATATTAAAGGGATGTTCACATTACATTAACAATAGTTATTTAATCATGCTTGAGAAAAGAGTCATTCACTTTACCATATCTCATGTGAAAACACTAAGTGTATTTTATAACTGCAAAGCATATGATTTTAAAAGAGTTTATAGTGAAATGGAGTAGAAAGATTTCAATGTCATAGTTTGTACCATTACTGTGAAGCAAGATATTTTATAAAATCTAGTAAGTCACAAATATTTCTAGTAAATTAAAACACATGAATTTCTTATAGAGGCGTGCAACTTTTGCCACATTCACCAACTTACCGTTTTGAAAATCTTAATAATAAGTACTCGACTGTATAGTTGATAAATCTTTTATGTTTTATTACAAACAACAAGTAATTTGACTTACTAAGGAACTGCTGTACATCTTTAACTTCAATCGTATTTACGTGGCGATGTTTGGCAATCATTGCGGCACCATTAAGTACACGGTCCAGAAAATCATCAGTATAAGCTAAAAGTGCCTCTTCAACTTCGTCTTCTAGTGTTAACGTAGGATCAGTATCTCTTACTAAATCATTCAGACGAGCTTTTGTTAATACCTGTTGAATTATAGAAACCACTTACATATATAATGTAATAATTACAAGATCAGGGAGCTTTTTTTTTGGATAGTTATTCATCTAATACACATACATATAAGCAAGTTGCAGAAATTATAGCAGCTAGTCCTGTACAGGATGGCGATAATTAGTAGTAATGCTTACCGCCATCGCTTCTTGTGCATTTGTAGTTGATTGAAGACTTTTAACAGGACTAGTTCCTTGCACTGGAATGTTTGGTACACCCACAATAGTAGCTCCAGTAATTGGGATAGATTCAACAACGATACCAGTTTCTATTTTACCCGTTTGATCGACAGTCGTTGGTGCATGTGTAAGGGCAGTTGCAATAGGTATACCATTTGTAGCATTAACGTTTGCCATAATTGCGTGCGTAAGAGGCACCTGATTTATAACAATATTTTGTGGCTGAATAATGTTGTTGGTTAAATTTGGAACCGACATGGTCGTTTGTAGGAGAATTAATACTTCCTTTTGTATAGGAAATTCTAGTTTATGAACTAATTAATTGACTTAAGATAACTTAAAAACGACCTTCGGAATTAAATATCAGCCAAATAAAATGTTTATAACAGAAGATAAAAAACATTCAATTTCTCATCCAAACAAAAATGTAGGGTTATGTTATTAAATTCCATAAAGCACTGAAGGTAGCAACGAATTTTGAAACAGAGTATTCGTACCTTTGTGGAACGTTCACAATTTATACTGTTGAAGTAATTCTAAAGTAACTAAAAGTAACCAACAGATGTCACCATACTGTGATACTGTGAATAAGGAAGCATTTTGCAATTTGTTTTCTATTATCTATTTAACATATAAACTACCATTAGAAATATTATATTTTACATATTTTACTAAACAAATACGTTTATTAGAAATATTTACCTTGCGTTTCTAAATATTTCATTCCTTTTCTTGTTATTTATTTTACCAGTTTAAGGTTGGGAAAGTCCAAGTGCAAGTCCGATTCTTTGACACGTCTTGGGCCAGTTCGTGCAGATCCCGGGAAATTTGTTTGTTCAACAGCTTTAATAATGGCGAAGAATGGATTTTCTATTAGTATCTCAATTAATATTCTATCTTCTTCTCTGATACTCTTTGTCGCTCTGATTCTGGATTCCTTCCTATTCTACCTTCCTGTCTCCACTTATTTAAAATGTTAGTGACAGAATTTTTATTAATATTATAGCGCTGGGCAATTTGTCTGATCGGCTAGTTTAAAGTAGAATATTATATCTACAATCGTGGGCTATTATTTTAATATTAAGAGGCGACTGTATCAATATTTTACTTTTAATTACAGAATTGGGCATTTCAAGTCGATCAAACATTTTTGTTCCTTAGTCATTTTTTCATAAAATAAAAAATGAAAAAGTTTTCCCTCTTGTAAAGTCAATCCGGGGACATACTGTAACGTTTTTACAACGTTTATTTAAAATAAACTCGGTTCGTGGAGTAAATTAATTTATTAAACAAACTTGAAGTACGAAATAATTATAAAGAACAACAATGAAACACTAACGTAAAACTAAACGGAACACTATTATTAAAACCGAACATTAAAGTAATTTATTTGTAACAGTTATTTATTTAACTATTTATTTATACGTATTCACAATTCTCGCCGCGCTTATCGGTTCAAGACTGCATGGGTTTTTGTCGGTCCGGCTCTTATACCTGCGGCGGCCTTTGACTCCAGTCTAGGTTGGATTTTTCTAGACTCATCGAATTTACTCGTACGTTCGGGATCAGCTGACGCAGCGATGATGTCATTGCATAACTTGTTACACTGCCCCCTTCTTTAAGTCTGTTCTGTCCCAGAACAGGTTTCGATCCTTGATTCCTGAAGAACGGGTCATGACGGTATCGGCATTGTTCTCCTCTTCTGCATGTCCCACTGCGGTAGAAGTAACAGTCTACACTCTTCTTTGGTGTTAATGCAGGCTTTGAATCAAAACTTCAGACCAGGATAGTAACACCGGAGTCCTTGAAGACTACCTCCAGCATGTTTCGTACGGCCCTCCAATCTAGCCGATCCAGTCCACAGCCGAGTTTGGGAACTGCCAACTTCTTAATGCCCCTATCGAACAGGTCTTTCTTCAAATCCCATAGAGCATTCCAGAGGTCTCCATAATCCGGCTTCTGGTAATGGAACTGTTTCGTAACCAAATAATAAATAAATCGTTGTTGATCTGGGAGATATAAAGCTTTGCCGACCGTGGGGTTCTGTCTTTCGAGTGCGTCTAGTCGCCCAAATTTCTTCTTAAATACGACCGCAATTCCTCTTTCTAAACGAAGGTCCTTGGATACGCAGTGAGCTATCGAACAATCAGTAGGAACCTTGAAGAGAACTTGCTGTACTTCAGTCGTCACTCCAAATCGTGCTTTTCCGGTTCCGGAAAACGCCGCCATGAACTCTTCAAATGTCGGTCGGCTTTCGGCAGGCTCTATTCCGTTGATAAGTTCTCTGCCCTCGTCTTCAACATCCAGGGCTCTGTTATTACTTCCTTCGTATGGTGCAAACGATTGGAATGTACCACCTTTGGTTTTCCTCTGGGTTGTTTCTGAATGCGATAGATTACATCATTTATTCGCTTCTTCACTTGATACGGACCTTCCCAATTCCGTTGTAGCTTCGGTGAGAAACCACGACGCCTCTGCGGGTTGTAGAGCCAAATCAAATCTCCAGGCTGAAATCCGCCTTCTTGGGTCCTTACGTCGTAGAAATTCTTCATCCGGTCGCTAGCGATCTGGGTATTTCCGCGGGCCCGATCGTGGATGCCATTCAACTTCAATTTCGTGACGTAATCATCTCCTGCTACCTCTTGTTCCGCAGGCGGACTTCCAAATTCGAGGTCGCAGGGTAGTCGCAGTTCGCGTCCAAACATCATGCAGGCCGGCGTTTGACCAGTGGTTTCGTGAACTGCTGCACGATTGGCCATTAAGAACAGGTGCAAATATTGATCCCAGTCCCAATAATCGGCAAACATTTCCGAAGAGTGCAGATTCAAAATTGCGGCCTTGATCCGAATGTAGTTCCAAGGGTACACCAAAGCGGCTGAAGAACTCCTTAACTAGCACTTCGGCGACCGTCACGGCTTCCTGATTTGGTAGTGCATATGCTTCCGTCCATTTAGTGAAATACTCCATTGCTACCAGGATATACTTATTTCCTGTATCAGTCTCGGGAAACGGTCCAGCAATGTCTATGGCCACTCTCTCTAAGGGATTCCCCACGTTGTATTGTCTCATGGGTGCCCTTCTTTTACCTAGCGGCCCATTCCCTGCGGCACACAGGTCGCACTTGCGACACCATTCCTTAACGTCTTCTCTGCAGTTGACCCAATAGAATCATTCTCTAACCTTCTCGAGAGTCTTTTTCACACCATAATGTCCTCCTGAGGTGCCATCGTGAAGATTTCTAAGCACTTCTGACATTCGGCTTCTCGACACTACTAATTGAAGCCTGACGGTAGTTCCATCTTCGTTTTCCAGTTGCCGCTTCAGAAGCCCGCTTTCTATCTTCAAAGAGTCCCACTGGGTCCAGTACGCCTTCAGGGTTCTGTTAGAAGAGCTGATGCTCGCCCAGGTTGGTCTTTCACCCTTTCGTTTCCACTCAAGCACCATTTTCAATTCGGGATCTTCTCCTTGTTCTCGTTGCAACTCTTCAGGCAACCAATGGTCGTTGACGATTGTGGTACGGCAAATCTTCTCTTCTAGTCGAGAGCAGTGAGGACAGTCTGCTGGACATGGCCTTCCGGATTACGGAACCGTAGAAGCCATTTTAACGGGGCATGGTCTATCCTCAGAAAAAACTTCCGTCCGTACAGGTATTTGTAGAAGTGTTCTACGGACTTGACGACAGCCAACAACTCTTTTCTGGTCACGCAATAATTTCTTTCGGCTTTCGATAGGACCTTGCTAAAATAACCGATAACCTGTTGTCCATCTTGTACTTGGGAAAGAACACTTCGAATGGCTAGGTTACTCGCATCCGTATCGAGTATAAAATTTCCATCCATCCGCGGGTAGTTTAATATCGGTGCGGTTACTAGAACATGTTTCAGTTGTTGGAAAGCTGTCTCACAGTCTTTGCTCCAAATGTAATCGTGGCCATCTTCCGTTAGCCTTGTCAGCGGTTTTGCTATATTGGCAAATCCCGGAACAAAACGCCTGTAGTAAGTGCATAATCCAAGGAAACTTCGCACTTGGTGTTTATCCCTTGGTGTTGGCCATTCTTGCACCATTCGGATTTTATCGGGGTTGGCTGCTACTCCATTTCGTGATATAACATGTCCAAGATAGTTGACTTCTTTTCTAAATCTTGCCAACTAGAATCACTGGTGATGCCCATGGGCTGTTTGATGGTTCAATGACCCCTTGTTTCTTCATGTCGGTAATAATCTTCTCCGCTTCGTCACGCTTTGCCCCTGGATGTCGTCTCGGACGCTGTCGTATAGGTCTGGAATCCCCGGTGTTAATCTTATGTCGTACCACTTTTGTTCGTCCCTTTTGATCTTCATCAAGGGCAAAGACGTCTCTCCCACAAGCGTGTTCCTCTTCAGCGTCACCGGCTCCATATTGACGTTCATAATCCTCACCGGTACTGTTTCTCCAACCTTAACCAGCGCTTTTCCTACCAGTATACCGCTGTGGACTTTCTTATCACAAATAGGTTCCATCATTCGTACACATCCCGCCCGAAGATCTCCATCCAGACCTGCCTTGACAATTCGTTCACTTCTAGCAGGCACCGTCATGTCTTCAGTTAACAGGACTCGTACTACAGGATCTCCATCGGATGTAGAGGAAGTTCTTTGTTGCCGATTTTTAGGACCCCTTCCTTCAATTCCAGCGAAAACCCGAATTTTCTCAAAAGGTCCATTGCCAGGATGAATTCGTCAGTGATGTCAGCCACTATAATACTTCATGTACAAGCTTCTCGCTTCCAATACCGATGGTCATCTTTGCTATACCATGCGTCGTTATCACATCACCTGTCGCAGTCCGAAGCTGGGTATTCGTGGATGACAGCTTCGCGGATTCTTGCAAAACGTCTGGGCGTATGATGGATTTTGTTGCCCCAGTATCAATGAGTAGCGGAACAGTTTGGCCGGCAATGTTCCCATCAACAAACATACTGGCATTTCGGTTCTTTGATGATATGGCGTGGATGGTGATCTTCGGGCCATTTCCTTTCGAGGTCAACGTTCGCCCTCTCACGTCAACCCGTTTTAGTTTTCCGACGGCTGTTCTCTTCTTGGTTTAACGCAGCGACGCCCCTCGCTCGCCACAATTCCAACAACGTGGTCCTTGTTCTTCGCGAACATTCTTCTTACGACTCTCTTCTTTCTGGATAATCCTCAGCACTAACTCTTCCAATCGGTCCTGGGAGCCTTCAGCTTCTTCGGCCATCAGACGGACACGCCCGTGTCCTCGTGATGCTTGTTTCGCCGCTTCGAATTCTAAAGCGTGGGCGAGTGCATCATCTATTGTTTTTGGCCGCGCTAACCTCAATGACTGCTGCGTTTCTCCATCCCATAAACCATCTACGAACGTTTGTACTGCTAGTTGTTCTAGGAAGGAATCGGGAGCCGTAGAGTAGGCTAGTCGGACCAATCGTGCAATGTCGGCTGCGTACTCTTGAAGATTCTCCCCACTCTTCTGGATACGATTCTTCACTTGTGCGTGGTACACCTGTTGAAGATGTGCGTCCCCATATCTCATTTCCAATCGGGAAACTAACAAGTGGTAGTCATTCTGTTGGCTTGTTGGAATCGCCTGGAGGACGTTCAAGGCATCTCCGCGCAAAGCAACGATTAATGACACAGCCTTTTCATGGTCAGCCCAACCATTGGCCCTGGCAGCTACTTCAAATTGTTTGTGATAGGTGGACCATGGGGTGTTTCCATCAAACGTTGGTGGTTTGATTCTCATTCCGGCGGCAGACCCTTCTTTAATCTCCGGTCTGATATCGGTAGGCTGTGTGGTTGCTAAGGGTGATAATATGTGATTCAACCTTTCTTGTAATAGTGTCGTTGTCTCTTGTCTCATCTTCCTCGGCCGTCGTTGCTAGATCCATTTGAGCCATTCTTTCTTCTACCATTTTTACGATTTTATTCTCTAACGTTCTGGAATTTTCTAGAACTTTTTCTAGTAATTCTTGTTTCAACGTTCCACAATTTTCTAGCATTTCTTGCCTCAAAATTCCAGAACATTCCATAACTTTTTCCAGCAATTCTTGCTTCAAAATTCCAGAATTTTCTACTACCTTTTCCAACACACTAGAGTTTTCGAGTACTTTGTCTTCCAGGGATTTACAATTTTCAAGTACTTTTTCTTCTAAGGATTTCGAATTTTCAAGTACTTTTTCTTCTAAGGCTTTGGAGTTTTCGAGCAGTTCTTGGTTTAATGTTCCAGAACTTTCGTCGATTTTGTTTAGTAGTACCTACTTTAAAATCAATTCCGCTGCCTGGCATTTCAAAACTAAAAGTTTCTGGATCTTGGCCCTCTTGTAATAACGCTTCTTTCAGTTGTGCTTGCAATTCCTTTTTCGCTCCTGCCGTATCCAGTTCCCTTTCTTCCAATTCTCTTCTCAAGTCGGCCACTTTTAACTCGTGAAGCAATTTTGTCGCCATGTCACTTGTTTTAAAACACTTAATTTTAAGCAGTTCAACTGTCTCTTTTTTAATTCACACCGAACACCCCACACCTGACACCAATTGTAACGTTTTTACGACGTTTATTTAAAATAAACTCGGTTCGTGGTGTAAATTAATTTATTAAACAAACTTAAAGTACGAAATAATTATAAAGAACAACAATTAAACACTAACGTAAAACTAAACGGAACACTAATATTAAAACCGAACACTAAAGTAATTTATTTGTAACAGTTATTTATTTAACTATTTATTTATACGTATTCACAATTCTCGCCACGCTTATCGGTTCAAGACTGCCTGGGTTTTTGCCGGTCCGACTCGTACGTTCGGGATCAGCTGACGCAGCGATGATGTCATTGCATAACTTTTTACAATACGTTATGTTATGACACTCCTGCTTGAGCCCATTTTTCTTTCTTCACCCCACTGTAAACGAGCAGATGACTATTTTCCATTTTAATACAGCCTCTTCCCTTATTTTCTGTTTCGGTCAGCCCTAACAATGTTATTCCTGTTTTCTTAAATTTAGTCCTCTTATGTTCCATAATACTATTTTCATTTTCGTTTTTTCAGTGGTACCTGTTATAATAGCCGTATTTTTGTTTAGATTTTCTCTTGCTTTAATATTATTGCTATTTTTATATTTATTATATATTTGTTCTGTTCGTGTTTTACTCTTTATTAGTGATTTTTAGGAAGTAATTAAATAATTTCTGTTAATGCTTTACTCCAGAATGTTTTTCAAGATTGTAAATTAATTATAAAGTCAACTTGTTTTCATTTTTGTTGGTAAAATTATTCCTCTAATTCTTGCGCTGCCGCACTGGCAACGGGTGGGCTCGTTTAATTTTGGTTGGACCTGGGCCCACAGCCGTCTTAACCCGGTGGTGCAAGGGGTGCGGGGCGCCCGGACGCTGGGCACTAGGGGGCGCAAGCCGACCGCCTAAATTTAGGTACCATTTTGAAAATTATGATTTATGAAAAAAAAAAAATAGTACAGTATAGTACCGACCCCGCCGACAAACACGCGCGGCTATCCTATTTCAAAGGGCGCCACACTAGAAGCCCGTATATAATGCACATAACTTTAAACTTTAATTTTATTTGAAGTATTTTTTGCAAGATTTCGGTACTTTCTTTGATGATCTGTTTTCAAGGAGTATACAGTGACCGCTAAAAAGTTCGCAACATATGGGAAATTTTTTTTTTATTAGAATATCGAAAAAGCTTTTATGGGGTATGTGTTCTGCATGTCCGGTAACCTAAAAAATCGAATTTGAGGTTGTCACGTGACCACTGGTATGGCGGCAAATTTAAAAAAGTCACCGTGAAGTCGTAAAAAGTGGGATTAGATGACAAGATATCGAAGAAAATTATTAGAAGTTGCTTAGAATTTAATATGCAAAATTTGAAGCATTTATTTAAAAAAAATTAAAATCACGATTTTTCGTAAATATCTTTTTATTAATTAACAAATACCCAATTTTTTTCCTTTTAAATAACCTGATTGAAGTGGTACCTATGTATTTAGATAACAGTGTCTCGTTTTTTGCATAATTGACAAGCTTAAATATAAAAAATAGGTTTTCGTTAGGACGCTCGCTGTTGCAATGGTTGGTATCTAACAGTTGCATAAAAGTTTTACGAATATTTTTATGCTGGAGCACTTAGAAAAATTAAATTTTCTTGATTGTGGTCAAAGTTCATCAATTTATAAAATAAAGAAGAATAAAATAGCCAATAAACTAAAAACCACCTTTTTTATGTAATTTTCTTTTTCTTTCTATGATATTTCAAGGTGTATTCTCGGTTTGCGTTGAAACTTTATTATTAGCTAGAAAATTGATCTTTTCTAGGTGCTCTACCATAAAAATATTTCGAAAATTTTAAAGCAGCTGTTAGCTGTTAGATACAAACCATTGCAACAGTTAGCGTCCTAGGAATATCTGTTTTTCAGATTTAGGCCTGTCAATTATGGAAAAAAAGAAAAAGTTCTTCCACTGTTATCCATATACATAGGTTCTACTTCAATAAAGCTACTTAAAATGAAAAAATTAGGTATTTGTAAATTAATAAAAAAATATTTACAAAAAATTGCAAATTTTAATTTTTTTTAATAAATGCCTGAAATTTTGCATATGGACCTTGAATTAAATTTTAAGAAACTTTTTGAAATACCTTTCTTCGATATTTTGTCATCTAGCCCCACTTTTTGCGACTTAACGGTGATATTTTTAAATTTGCCGCCATATCAGTGGTCACGTGACATACCTCAAATTCAATTTTTAGGTTACCGGACATGCAGAACCCATCCCCTATAAAAGTTTTTTCGATACTCTAATATTAAAAATTTTTCCCATATGTTGCGAACTTTTTGCCGGTGTATAAATTTGCCGCAACAAACCTAATACATGTGTACCTATGCGAATTATAACGGCTTCTAGGTTGATCACCCGTAACGTTAGGTTTTGGTGTGGGGCTCTAGACTCTGTAAAAAACAGAGTTAATTAAATTTTTGACAGGGGGGCGCAGGGCTGATTTTCGCACCCCGGCGCAGAATATGCTTAAGACGCCCTGGGCCCACCCCTGGTTGAAATCCATTCTACAAAAGTATTACAATTACTATATGGATTGTCTTGAATTATAGGAATTAATTTAAAAAAATAAAAACCGCTAAAGAAAGTTAAAACATTGAGAATATCAGAAATGTTTTTTCATTCTCTTTTGTTTAAAATAAATTCGTTATTTGTGTTCCTTTTTATTGATTGTAAAATAAAATATTCTTTTCAAGTGAACTTCAACAATTAATTTTTGTGCCCTTTGCATAAAGTGTCCCGGTTTGCAAAATATAAAATACAGTATATGACCTCTTTAATCCGAACTAATAATTGCACTGTTTGATCCAGATTGTCGAAATGTTCGGATTATCGAAAAAAGACAGAAAATATCCATTTTCCTAATTACATCTACAAATTTCAACATTCTCACAATAAATAGTTCTTTATTTTCAAATCAAAAATTAACAACTGTACTACATATCGTATTTTGTTAGATACAACATGACTAATAAAATAAGGTAAATCGCAAAGAGGTAAAAAGTAAATTTAAGAAGCTGTAAGAAATTGAGTGATTATCTGATTATGCTCTGTTTAATGTTTGCTTCTGCTGCCTTGTGAGCTCGTTTTTTCATTAAGGATAGAATTAGAATGTGGTGTTCCGATTCAGCATTTTCCTCAGCCCATTTCAAACACGTTTCGAAACTTCTGACTGCCTCTGTGTGCTTTACACGTTGTGGTATCACTTCTACTTCTTCGTCGGAGCTTGATTCATTTTGAACATGTTCCAAAATATCCATATCGTTTATGGATTCCCATGATTCTTCTTGTCTGACGGCCCATTAAATAACTTCTTGTCTTGTTACATCTCCAGAAATGTCTATACCCCCTAACTCCATTTTATCCCTCCACTGTGACAATGGAAGATTATCATCTTCACTCCAACCACCATCAGCTTGTCTTAGAAGTTTACTCCAAGACTTTTGAATAAGTTCTGGCCTCACATTTTCCCATGCTTTTGCTACTCCGATTACAAAATCTTTTAGATTAACTTTCTTCAGTTCTACAGAAATATCTGCATCTTCAGAAGCAACAATCCGTTTTAAGAGACCTTTTCGGTAATGCAACTTGACTGCTTGAATCACATTTTGGTCCATCGGTTGCACTAAGGGGGTTACATTTGGCGGCAAAAACATTACAACTATTTTCTTATCATCTGAACATAAGTCTTCAGGGTGTCCTGGAGCGTTGTCTAAAATTAAAAGTGCCTTGGCCTCTAAATTCAGCTGAGCTGTTGCATTCTTTTTCGAACTGCCGGAACAAAATCTGTATAAAACTGTTAATAAGCTCAATCTTTTCTTTTATCGATAAAGTAACGTGTTTCCTTTTAGAAGTCATCTCTGCTCTAAATTGCAATGCACACTGAACTCAGTAACGGCCAACGGCCTAATGAACAATGAACAGTAAACAGAGCAAATCTTAGAAAACATGAAAACAAGGGATTCGCCCATTTATGTAGCGGGAATCACGTCGTTGTTCGGATTAAGGAGGCGTTGTTCAGATTATGGCTTCGAATTCCCGCTGTTCGGATTACTGGAGGTTCGGATTAGAGCATGTTCGGATTAAAGAGGTCATACTATATTATGATTTACCTAAAATTACCTTAGCCCAAAAGTCAATATTTAAAGAGATACGAGGGCTGTTCTGTAAATTGTTAGTTAGAAGAAAACTACGGAATTTGTAAAGAAAATAATTTTATTGTTTTTCAAAGTATTCCCCCTTAGACATAATACACTTCTTCATTCTTTGAAACCACTTCTCGAAACACGCTGAAAACTCTTTTTTTGGAAGGTCGTCAAGAATTCGCTGAAATTCAGCAACAGCCGCATTGGCGTCAGGAAATCTCTTACCACGCATGAGTTTTTTAATCAGCGGAAGCAAAAAGAAATCGTTAGGGGCAAGATCTGGACTGTATGGTGGATGAGTGACCAGTTGGACTCCGGATTCGTGTAAAAATTTAAAGTTTTTGCGGCCGTATGCGGAGTTGCGTTATCGTGGTGTAACAAAATTCCACGCAAACCAGATCTTGGGCGATCACTACACAATTTCTCGAAGACTTGAGGAAGGCAAACTTCTGTATACCAATCAGCAGTTACAGTTTTACGATCTTTAAGAGGAATTACTGCAACTGGACCACTGTATCTGAAGAAAACGGCAATCATTTTTTTGTTTGCACTTTTACCGCGAATAACTTTTGTTGGCATTTCCTCCTTTTCAAACACCCAAACAGTTGATTGTTGTTTTGTCTCGGGATCATAATTATATATCCACGATTCATCCCCCGTAACGATACTAAATACCTGCTTTGAAGATCCTCCATCGAACTTTTCTAACATAAACCTGCACCAGTCTACCCGTGCTTGTTTTTGTTCGTCGGTTAACAAATGTGGAATCCACCGACTTGCCAGCTTTCTTACACCCAGATGTTTATGTAAAATGATATCTACTGCAGACGATCCAATGCCTAGTTCGTCTTGAATCTCTCTATGAGTGATATTCCGTTTTTCCTTAATCAGCTTTTCGGTTGCAATAATGTTTTCAGCACAAACAGCTACTGCAGGTCGTCCAGGTCTTGGTTCATCTTCTAACGTACTTCTTCCACGTTTAAATTCACGGAACCAGTAACTAATTGTAGATAATGATGGACTATTGTCGCCAAAAGCTGCCATTAAATTTTGGTGACTTTGGTCGTATGTTAAGCCTCGTTTATAATCGTAGAAAATCATAGCCCGAAAAGCATTCCGCGGCACTTCCATAATGCTTAGTAATAATCAAACGAATTATAACAATCAAAAATTAGGATCTCTATATGCTTTAACTTCAACCTTGCAAAATTGCAACTGGAAACTGTCAAAAGAATAAGCTTTCGATTGATGCAAATGTTTTTGTTTTTCTTCGCATCCATGGCCTGCTACTAACAATATACAGAACAGCCCTCGTACAGGGTGACAAAGTGAAAAATTTGATTTTAATTTTCTCCTGTAATTTCAAAACTTTTCGAAATATTGATATGAAAATTGGGGAAACTACATTTTTTGGGACGGGAAACAATTATCCGTCCTCAATCTTAATGTAACTCTTAAAAGAGCTTTACTTTTGGTACACCTAATACCTTAAAAATACTATGTGATAAGCAACAAATTCTGTTCTAATATTGTGAAATACTTCCGGTAATTTATCATTCCGTCAATAAATTCAAGTCGTTCTAAATTTTTGACAAACAGGTATAACCCACACCATTATTCTTTTTGGAAATTTAACTTCTCACTTAATACAATCTTGATGAAATGCTTCATATCTTAATCTAATAATTCGCATCTACTATTGTTCTGTGTCCCATCACTTGTTTTTCGCACGAACATTTTTAATTCAAGCCTTCTGCATTAAATATTACTCAAATAACGAATAAAATGTAGTATTACTTAGTTCAATAGCAAATATCTTGTAAACGGTTAACTTTAGTGAAATTTAAATAGTATACCTTTTTTATATAAAAAAGATGAGGCAATTTTTTTTTTCAATTAGATCTGCCCTAACTTTAAGTAAGTTACAAAAAAGTTGAAGCTTTTTTAAGATATTAGGAATAGCAAAAGTAAGGTTCTTTTAAGAGCTGCATTAAAATTGAGGAGGGATTATTATTTCCCGTCCCAAAAAAGGTAGTTTCCCCAATTTCCATATTTCAAAAACTTTTGAAATTACATGAGAAAATTAAAATTTTGACTTTCACACCCTGTATCTCTTTAAATATTGACTTTTGGACTAAGGTAAGTTTAGATAAATCGTAATATTTTGTCCACATGAATCTAGTATTGGTCTGTGTCCCATTACTTATGGACCACCCTGTAGATGGTTGACCTAGTTACACAAGCTAGTTTTTTAAAAGTTTAGAATAACTCAGTTGGCCAAGTGAATACTTCTCAAAATAAGAATGCTGATTTTGTAGTTATCATTAGTCAGAAATATTTAGAAACAAAGTTTACATTTAAAATCAATTGCACTGGTGCGTTGTGCTGTAGGTACTGTTAATGTACCTATAAATTGCTAATTTCCTGAAGTTTATAACTTTCTGGAAGTATTTAACGTTTCTATTGAAAAATACGTCAATTAAAAAAACTAGGGAGGTTTACTAGTTAGAAACTTAGAAGTGATTAATAAAACCACAATTTTTTTTAAGATATATATATATTTTGTAAGAATCAGTCATTTCGATACTAACATCTTTGCATTATTAACTTATCATAATAACTACAAAATAAAAACCTTAAAGGTATTTCATCCTTGTATCCAGTAGCTTTCTTATTTATGAGCACATTTTTTACTAATGTAATTTAATAATCATATGTATCAGTAATAACTAATAAGTAAAGATAAAGATATCAGTGCTAACAATATGCAAGGGAATAGGGCTGGCAACCGCCTAAGTCATTTTTATACCCAGTATATCGGGCCTAGCATTGCACCTTCGATAACCACTTATCTTCAGTACTTCGCCACGTGTTTCCCAATTTCAGGGACTGGTTAGGCCACCTGTTGGACTTCTGACTTGGGTTTAAATCAGAAACTGTTCACATTGCAAGTTGTCTTAACCACTAAACCAATTCAGCAATTTTAATAACAAGTGAAAATAATACTACACGTAAGCAACATAATATCTCTTAACTGGAGCTTGCGTAATCCTTTCTGAATTCTGTAATGGCGGATTAGTCTCTCTATGTACGGGTATATTTATGGAGAGGGTGTCCAACTGTAAGTGTGATTTGGCTTTTTATATGATGTATTAATGTTTTCTTTCTCCATGAAGTTATGTTCATTTGCATCGCCGAAGTGGGCGAGTGGTTAAGGCATTCGGCTACAGCGTGAACGGTCTCGGGGTCAAACCCAAGTTGGATGCTTGGCGGGTGGCCTACCCAGTCTCTGAAAATAATTGCAAACCGAAACACAGTGGTGGAGTAAGGAAGGTAGACGGTTGTTGAAGGTGTGGCGCTTACCATACCACCCCGTACGTATAACGTGCGAAACAGCCGAACCATAGCAATTCTCCCACATGGGCCGTTAGTGTCGATATCTTTACCTTTATGTTTATTTGCTTAAGATCCTTTTCCACATCTTCCAATCATCTCATTTCGGTTATTACTCTTGCTGTGCTCTTTCGATAGACTCAGTTGTTTGACAACGATGTTGTTGTTCATGAGTTATTATAATTTGTGGTACATTCTTGGTTTTACATTTCCATCTTCAACCTGTAAGGGTCCAAACGCTGTTCTTTCTTTCGCAGGTTTGAAATTGTTCCACGTGTTTCACTCCCATATGTAATAACTGGTTTGATTACACTTTTATAAATTCTTAGTTTAGACTTTCTGCTTAGTATTCTATGTACTTTGCAATTCTGATGTAACGCTGCATATGTAAAAGTTTTCACTTGCTTGAAGGTATAGTTTTGAGTTTGAAGAGGATGACCTCTGCATTGGTCTGTTATTTTAATTTATATTTAATGCAAAGAGTATCGATTCTTCTTCTAGCTTGCAAAAATTTTCAATTAAACCTTTTGTTGTTCTACTGATTATTGCAGTGTCTTCAGCTTACGCACATACCTGTGTGTTCTTTTACGTTAATTGGATTAGTCTTTTTTTATATTCTTCCAGTGCCATGATGAAAACTACCGTGAAAGTACATCTCCCTGAAGAACTCCTTCCGTAATAGGGAGGATTTTGTTTTGCCTCCTGGTATTCTCACTACTGCCTGTGTGTTTACTAAGGTCAATACTATCAGATTAATCGACTTCCATATAGTGTAATTTCTGTATCATTATGTTTCTATTAATCTCTACATTTTTCGAAAAGTCGCCTCAATATACAGGGTTTGTCAAAAAGTACGGATCATATGGGACTTTTTTTAATTAAAGTATTTATTAAAAAAATCAATACGGCGTTGGTTTGTCTTTATCTAAGGACTAAAAAAAGTGCACACAGATTTGGTCAAATGACATTCTGTACCTGTCAAATTTGACACTTTTTGAAAAAAATCTTCAGAAGTGGCCCTATTTATGAATTTTTCGAAAGATTTCATTTGGAAAAGTTGTTCAAAATGGCATTTTACGTCGGTTTGCAAATTTTCAGCTAAAAATTCGGGCTTATTATGTTCTAGTCATTTTTTTTAATTTTCCAAGTAGAAGTATACTACAAAATTCTCGCGGAATTTTTTTCATTGAAATCTGATGAAACTCGGTTGTTATACTTTTAATGTTTTTAGTAAAAATATCGAAAATGATGATTCAATTTCGAATAAAAACAACTTTGGATCAACGATGCCGCGAATTTTCTAAAGGAAAATTGTGTTTTGCAAACAGTATTTTTTCAAGAGAGTCCAGGTGGCCAATTATTTATTGAAATAAGTTGATTCCACACGTTTCATTAGATTTCAATGAAAAAAATTAGAATTTTGTAGTAGTACATACTTGGAACATTAAAAAAAAATGAGTAAAAAATAATAAGTCCGAATTTTTAGCTGAAAATTTGCAAACCGACGTAAAATGCCATTCTGAACAACTTTTCCAAATGAAATCTTTCGAAAAACTCATAAATAGGGCCACTTCTGAAGATTTATTTCAAAAAGTGTCAAATTTGACAGGTACAGAATGTCATTTGACCAAATCTGTGTGCACTTTTTTTAGTCCTTAGACAAGCACAAACCAGCCGTATTGATTTTTTTAATAAATACTTTAATAAAAAAAAAATCCCATATGATCCGGACTTTTTGACAAACCCTGTATATTCCATTTATCGTCGATTGATCCTTTTGAAATCTATTCTGATAGTCCCACATATTTTTCACATAAGTACTGTATTACAAGAATAAAATAGTTACATGATATTAATTACATTAAATTACTATCCTTTGGGATGTATTTAGTGTGTTCATTTTTGCAAAGTTAATGAACAATTAAGAGAGTATTAAATCTAACATGCTTCTTCCACCACCATTTGTGCGTAATTAAAAATAATAAATAAGGTTTATACTTTGTAACAAATTAGATATTAGTATCAAAAATGGATCACCAAGCGTTTAAATCAATGTTAGTACAACAATAAAACCTTTCAACATAATAAATTCCATGTAGATTTTATTAATATATCACAAGTTTTGCGTCATTGCCACAATAACTTTAATATTGTACAATTGTGGAAGTTTTGTTTTTTAATCTTAAAACTACCTTATAATAAGTCACCAGCAATTGAAGTTTGTATTTTTACATACTCGACAATTAATCAATTTCTGACTGCTATATAATTTTGTTAAAAGAGAGCGCATAAATAGCCTTTTCTCTACATTAAAAATCTCATGGACTTGGATAAGGAATCAAACCCGAGATATCTGATTTACAAGGCCTTGATGCCGGTCCATCTATAAATGTGTTGTTCATTCAATTTTTATATGCAAGTCAAAAAAAATAGGATGGCAGGTAAGTTGCACACAAACTGGAGAAAGCAATCTTCGCAAACCAAGCTATTTCTGTTGATTTGTAGTACCAATTAAAGGGCTTGCATGTTGGTAAAAATATCAAAATTAATATTGGTTAATGCTAATCTGCATCACCACCAAAACAAACCGAAACTGTTTGAATATTTCTAAAGTAAGTTCGGAAATAAAAAGCTACATTTTAAAAATATGCGTATTTCTATATATACCCGAAATTAGTAGAGCTGCTTATAAAAACTTATAATACCTTACACCATTCTCTTAAATATGTAAATTAAGTAACACAATTGTTAACAGTAAACGAAATGCATTTGTTTAAAATTACTAACTGATAGGTTGTAATGCTTAATACTGTGTGAATTAAATTCTAATGCAAAAATGAACACACCTTTTACTGGCGTAACATGTGAAGCTTGAAGCTAAAACAATCCATCACTACATGGAAACACATATATGTAGTTCCTATAATTAGTGGATTTTGATAAAATTGTTCAACAAAAATATAGAAGAAATAAATCAAAGAGAGTTCCAAGTCTTAACTTGGTTACAATTACAATAAAAAAAGCTGTTAAATCTTACAGCCTGTACTACAAAATATCACATTAAAAGTTCCTGTTTCTTAGTAAATGTTAATTATATTACTTGGGAACATTCATGCTTCTTTAAAATTAATAATTAAATAAACCTCTGAAAAATAACAATAGAAACAATGTTAAAAATTATAATAGCGATATACAATGATTAAGTAAATTTAAAAAAAAATAAATTAATCATTATACGTGACACTATCCGAATGATAAAATGTAAACTTTTTATCAATCAAATTAATATATATAATAAACTTCATCATTAATAAGTAATACAAACAACAAGTACAATACTAACAAATATATGTAAATATATTCTACGTTAAATTAAAGTAGTGTAATAAAATTTGATTAAAATAAATATTACTAATAAATAATTCTAGATTTACTAAAAAATTATACGAGATACTTCGATCTCTACAGGTTATATGACCTGTAAATTGTGATGTTGAAGTGGTAATTAATTGTATGTCAATACAACACTAAATATTATCTAATACTACGATATACTCGTACAAACATCCTTATCCCTAACCGCAGCTTAGAAACAAATTAAGTTAAGCATGATTGTACAACCTACAGTCTCAGTTATAATTGTTTACGAATTGTGATGCTTACATTCAACACTTTCAAGGGGACAATTAAGAACACTATCTCAATAATTGTCGAAATTCATCCAATTCATAAATACTTGTAGATAATCTGTAAAATATCACGGGTATAAATTGGTATTGTACTGTTTTTACTTTTAAAATTTACATATATCGTCAAAATTGCGAGTCAACAACCATACATATTTTTGACACATGAGCAATGCGCTCAGTGTTCCTCAAACACTTGCAATAAGTAGGTTAATGCAAAGTATGAATGGATGTCCAAAATAATATGGAAGTAAATACAGGAAAGGAAAGATTTCAAAGGAATATTGCTGAATGAGAGATGGCAAGAAAGTAAAGAAGAATTGGAGGAAAGATACCGACAGATAAGAACAGAAGTTAAGATAAGTGCAAATAGTTAAAAGGTCTTGCAGAAGAAGCGAAAAAAGCAGCAAAATAAATAACATGTGGAAAGTTTATCAGATATTATTTGTTACGGTTTACTAGACGAAGCTACCGAAAATTATGAGATGCTAAAAGAAAAGTTAAAGACCCTTTTCCAGATTATGGGTGTAGAAATAAAAAAAATGAATGGCGACGCGAGTAATGAACACATCGACTCCGTCACACAGTAAAGAAAAGTGCGATTTAAATATAGAGAAAAGGCGAGTAAATTGTTGAAAAGTGTACAGTGATTACATCAAGGAGACAAATAGAGAAACCATTAAAGAACAGGTCAGATAATCGATAGGAAAGAGAGATTAAGTGCAATTTAGTATAAATTAAATACAAACGTAAGCGCGTAAGTAAAACGAAGCGTTTACCAGTCTTCGAGGGGTCGACCCGGGCTGTTAGGCGAGTGCAGGTATACGGACGCAAGATAAATTACTCCGGACGATACTGGTAAATATAAAATTTTGTTCTTGTTCTGCTTTTAAAAAGTAGGTGAGGTTGTGAGGTAGATAAAAAGGTAGCAAAAAAATCACACAAATTACCAAACAACTAAATATAAATACAACAGAAATGGATAATACGGATAGTGAGTCAACAGACGGAGAAAAAAGGAAGAGAGACACTGCAGTGAAAGACAGCGAAGAAGAAGGAAATACCTTTGCCAAGAATAGGAAAACAAGCAGGACACCAGTAAAACAGAAACAAAAGAACGAGGACAAATTAGATCGAGTCCTAGAATTACTACAACAGCTAACACTAGATGTGAGCAAATTAGAAGTAATAAGGAATTAAGTGAGCTGAAGGAAGGAAATGAGAAGCTGACGAAGGAGAATAATAACATAAAAAGAGAAAATAGCATTATTAAAAAAGAGATACAAGATATAAATACAAGAGTAGAGCAACTCGAAAAAGAAAAGCGCCGGAATAACATTGTTATACAAGGATTAACGCTGAACGATAATAATGCACTGAAAATAAAGGAAGACACCGAACAATTCTTAAATGAAAAATTAGAGATGCACGTCCGAGTTAAAAGTGCGTATAAGATAGGAATAAAGACATGCTTAGTTGGTCTAGAGAGTTTTGATGATAAAAGGGAAGTAATGAAGAATAAAATAAAATTAAGAAATGTACGAGGAGAGAAAATATTTATTAACAATGACCTAACCAAACAGGAAAGAGAAATAGACGCGCAGATAAGGATAAGAGCAGGGGAGGAAAGAAGTAAAGGAAGAAGGGTCAGAAATGGGTACCAAAAGCTGTTTATCGATGGAAAGGAATGGAAATGGAATAAAGAAAAGGGCGATTTAGAGGAGGTGGAGAGTAGAGAGGCAACAATGGGTAATAATACAAAAAACTAAATAATGTCACAAGGACGGCTAAAAAGGTGACAAAATTGGCAACGAAAATGGACGAATAAGGAACTAAAGATAGTAAATAGTAGTAAGAAAGAAAGAAAGAAGGAAAATAAGAAAAATATAATAAGAATGGGTACTTGGAATATAAGAACAATGCTGGCAGCAGGGAAAATGGAAGAAATAGCAAGAGAAATGAAAAGATATAGAATAGAGATATTAGCACTACAGGAAGTAAGGTGGAAGGATCAGGGTAGTATTGATAAAAAGAATTATACATTATTCTATGCAGGAGAACACAAACAAGGAAGAAATGGAACCGCTTTCATGGTCGACCAAAAAATAAGAGAAGAAATTATACAGTTCCAAGCAATAGATGGAAGATTGTCGTATATTACCTTAAGAAATAGACAAGCTAATATAACAATAATAAACGCTTATGCACCAACAGAAGAAACACCAGATCAAGACAAAGATGAATTTTATGAAAAACTAGAAGAGTTATGTGAAAAAATACCAAAAAACGACATTTTATTAATAAGAAATAAGAAACACCAGATCAAGACAAAGATGAATTTTATGAAAAACTAGAAGAGTTATGTGAAAAAATACCAAAAAACGACATTTTATTAATAATGAGTGATTTTAACGCACAGATTGGGAAAGAGGATCATAATAAAAACATAGCAGGCAAAGAAACAATACATAAGAAGACAAATGATAATGGAACTATTACGAAAGAATTAAGAAAATTTACCGCTCGTATGACGACCCGCAGCAATACAGTACAAGATTTATATAATGCACTCGAACACAAAATTCAAACAGTAATCAAGAAGATCCAAATACAAACTGAAAAGTCACAGGTAAAGAAAGGATTCTCTGAAGAAACCTATGAACTCTTGCAACACAAAAAAGATCTCAAAACAAAGACACCATCAAGAAACACCAAAATCAAACTATGCGAAATTAACAAAACAATAAGTAGATCCATAAGAAGAGATAAAAGGAATCAGGAAAACGAAATCATAAATAAAATTCTAGCAACTTCAATGCGGTAACAAAATTAAATAAAGAACTTAGTAGCGGAAAGATACGAATCCTAAAAATAAGAGATATTCAAGACACTACAAGAGTCGTTACAGATTTAACAGAAATAACAAAAATAATTACATCCTTCTATAAGCAGTTATATCAATCAAATAGAAAAAAAGTAGAACTATTAGAATATAACGAAGACGACGACAATGCAATGCCAGAAATTCAAAAATCAGAAGATATATAAACTCCCTAAAAAATGAGAAAGCAACGGGATATGATGGAATACCAAACGAAATCATTAAAAAGGGCGCTGATCAGTTAATAGAAGACCTGTGGAAAATATTCAATAGCGTGCTAATATCAGAAGAAATACCAGAGCAATGGACAACGTCAGCAACAATTCTAATTTATAAAAAAGGAGATCCACTAGAGATTAATAACTACCGTCCAATTTCCATTATGTCCACAATCTACAAACTTTTTGCAACGGTACTACAACACAGAATATACAAAACCTTAGATGCTCACCAATCACAAGAACAAGCTGGCTTTAGACAGAGCTACTCTACCTTAGACCATATTCACGCAGTAAATCAGGTGACAGAGAAGTGAGTAGAATTTAACATCAAGATATATATCGCCCAAATAGACTTTAAAAAAGCATTCGACATGGTTGAAAACGATTTTATATTCAAAGCATTAAAAAAGCAAGAAGTACCACCAAAATATACGAATTATGCAAATACTATACAAGAAAAGTAAGGCATACGTAAAATTAGAAGCAAAAGGAACTGTTTTTTCAATACAAAGGGGTGTAAGACAAGGAGACCCTTTATCGCCAAATATCTTTAATGCTGTACTACAATTAATTTTCGATGAACTAGAATGGAAAAATAAAGGTATAAATATTAACGGAAAGCAATTAACAAACCTACGTTTTGCAGACGACGTTCTACTCTTTGCCAACAGTGCTAAACAACTTGAAACGATGGTTAACCAATTTAATACGGAAAGCCAAAGGATAGGACTACAAATAAATTATGAAAAAACATTTATCATGACTAACGGACAAGAAAGAAACATAAAAATTGAAAACCAAAGTTTAAAATATGTACAACGAACAACTTATTTAGGACAGGTTATAACATTCGCCGACAAACAAGAAGATGAAATCAACGGAAGAGTAAAAATTGGCTGGAAAACATTTTGGAAGCACAAAAAAGTGTGGTATGGACTGACAAGCTTAAAACAGAAAGGAAGAATTTTTAAAACCTGTGT
Source organism: Melanotus villosus (assembly GCA_963082815.1). Taxonomy (NCBI): domain Eukaryota; kingdom Metazoa; phylum Arthropoda; class Insecta; order Coleoptera; family Elateridae; genus Melanotus; species Melanotus villosus. Next base: position 22,177,485 of record OY720427.1, read on the forward strand.
CCATGATTTATGATTCACAACCACGAAAATACAATTAAAGAAACTGCAAACAGTACAAAATAAAATGATACGCTATATATTAGGTATTAAGAAAAAAACTAGGTGTACAAGATATTATAGTGACATGTGGAGTTCTAAAATGGAAATGGGCTGGCCACGTGGCACGGCAAAATACCAGATGGACCAAAATGGCAACTTTATGGAACCCATCAACACAGCTATCAAAAAGAAAAAGAGGACGCCCAAGCAAACGATGGAGGGACGACATTGAGCAGATGGTTGGAATAAATTGGATGCAACTAGCCCAAAATAGAAACACATGGAGAACTTTTGAGGAGGCCTACACCCAGTCACGGGATCCCATATAATTTTAATAATCTTAATATAATTTAAACAATGTTTTGAAATTATAATTTTGTTAGCTTTTTGTTATTAATTTACTATTATGTATTCAAAATATCTATATATTATATATTCACCTATAAACATGCACAGAAGGGAAACAACAAAGGCTTATAATAATAATAATAATAATAAAAGTTTATCAGATAACACGAACACTAACGCTGAGACAGTACACCATATCTTACCGCCAGCCTTTCTACCTGTGGTGTAAGCCTTTGGGTTAAAGGCTCATTAAAGACAAAAGCAATAAACTACCGCTAACTGAGGAAGAGCAATTAGAAATGGCAAGAACACTTCCAAAATATCTTCAAGAAAGAAGAAGGGAGAACAGAACAGGGAGAAGAGGAAGAAAATGAGCCAGCCAGAAAAGGCCAGGATACAACCTGAGGATAGAAAAAATACACCCCGCCCCCCTCACAACTAAAGAGATTAAAAGAGCAATAATATCACTTAATAATAGAAAATTGCCGGGTATAGATAACATTACCGCAGAAGAACTAAAAGCAAACGCTATAACTACTGTGACAAGATGAAACAGCCAAGGAAAAATCAGGCTAAGGGAAGAAGCGGTCATTATATGTATATTCAGGATATGCTGATGTGGAAGCAAACAAGGAACGACGAGTAGCAATAATGCTTAAAAAAAAACGGAGGAACCACTAATAGATTGGGAAGGAGTCTCAGAGAGGATAATTTGGATGACTCAAAGCCAAATTCAGAAATATTTCGATAATACATATACAGAGTGTTTCAGGAGGAATCTGCCAAACTTCAAGAGTGTATTCCCAAGTAATTTTAAGCAAAATAAGTCAAATCAACATAGGCCTGATTCGAAAAATTTATGGAGTTATGGCCTACTAAAGAAAACACATACATGTTAAAGTAACGGTTTTTATGTAAAACTAAATTACAAACGAGTGAGATAACTTGATAAAAACTACAAAAGTGGTCTCAAAATGGCCACCTGCTTCTTAATGCACATTTGAGTACGGAGCATTCTGAAGTACTTGAGGAATAGCTCGTATTTCAGCAGCAGCATTAAAAATTCGCTCAAGTAGTGTATTTCGATCATTGGTCCTTTTCGAATAAACCAAATCTTTCATATGTCCTCATAAATAATAGTCGAGGGGATTTAGGTCGGGGACCGTGCTAGCCACGCATGTGGTCCTCCTTGATTCGCAGTTGCCTATGCGTATCGACAAAAACTTGACGATTTGGAAAACACTGACGATATTCCTCCACAGCAGCTCTGGCATTGCCATCACAAAAACCGTAAATAAAGTGTATATCTATCTGCATTATTGCAAAGTAAAAATCTGTGTACAAGCTAATGAGTTTCCTGATAACAGATAATAAACGTTGTTTAAGAAACATACTCGCCTACTCTCTGAAATGTATGATCGAGACGCATAAATGCTCCAAATTTTTCATGTATGTATTTTTCTTTAGTATAACTGATAGGGTTGCCACCTTTTAAATATAGCAAAACCGGTCATCAGCTTCAATCGGCAAAATTGCATTAATTTTATTTATTTTTTTGAACAAATACATACTATACAAGGTGGTCCATAAGTAATAGGACACATACCCACATTTGTGAGGCTAAAATATTACGATTTACCTAAGTTTACCTTAGTCCAAAAATTAATATTTAGGGAGATACAGAGTGTCAAAGTCGAAATTTTAATTTTAATTTTTTTCTGTAATTTCTAAAGTTTTCGCAATATTTATATGAAAATTGGTGAAACTACATTCGTTGGGACGGGAAACAATAATCCGTCCTCAATTTTAATGTAGCTCTTAAAATAACCAATTTTTGCTACACCTAATGCCTTAAAATTACTTCAACTTTTTTGTATTTAAAGTTAGGGCAGATTTAATTGAAAAAAACAATTCCGTCATCTTTTTTATACAAAAAAAGTATACTATTTGAATGTCTCTAACTCAGCTCTCATATTTCTGGGTAAAGAGAGCATATTATTGCCATATTGTCATAATAGTATATAGTTTTAACCGGTTCAAACGAAAATTAACCGGCTTTTTAGATACTTTTCCCGGCAACCGGCAGAAACCTTTTTAAACCGGTTAGACCGGGTGAAAACCGGCTAGGTGGCAACCCTAATAACTGAGTGGAAACCAGATGGAAAAAAACATAAAGGAAGACCGAGAAACAGTTGGAGGGAAAATGTATTAGAGGATCTAAAGGCAATGGGAATAGTGAACTGGAGAATAATATGTAGGGACAGAAAGCAATGGAAAAAAGTGGCAGAGGCAGTGAAGACACACCCAAGTCTATAACAGTAGGTGATAGTGAAAAAAGCAGAACCTCTTATGTATCCCCCCTAACTCTAGTCAGGATAAGGGATACCATCCGCAAGGATACGGCCATAACTCTTTGAGTTTCGCGCGACATATACAGGGTCCTGCAGCTCACCTCCCGTCTTATGTAGCTCATTTATTAATAGACATAGAATTTTTATATATCGCAGACGTTGTCTGTACCCGGGGGCGCATTTCAGGAAAATATTTTTGATTATACAGGATGTTCTCAAAAAGTGTGACGTCATTATGATATATTTTTTTAGATTACACGCCCGATATTTTTTTGCATATTTGGGTTCCTCTTGTGGTTACCTACATACCCCTAAAATTTGGTTGAAATCGGTTCAGCGATTTAAAAAAAAAAAAAAAAAATAGACAAAAAACTGTTTTGCACTACTGATTTTAAAACTTGATAAAACTTACAAATAGTGCCTCGTTAATAAAATTAAAAGAGGTACCTATTAAGTAAGGTAATATCAGTTTCGTTAACCTAGTTTGGTTGATCCGAATTATACAGGGTGTCCAAAATGTAGTGTCAAACTCTTCAAATTTTAAAGCAATTTATTTGCCTTATTTTCAGTTGGAGCCCCTGTATATTTTTATGTCATTCGATGCTAAATTAAAAAATAAACATTTTTTCTAAATACAACCCTATCAAAATTCCTAACACATTAAAAGTTATTCGGCGAAAACTCGTTTTGGTAACAAACTATTCCAATAGTAATTTCAATGAAAAAAGGTGGCATTGAAAAACAATTTATTGATATCATATGTTTTTTCACGTTTCATACACTAATGTATTACATTAGTACACTCAAAACCGTGAAGTAATGGGTCACTTTACAGTATAGCAACCATTACTGCATAGCAACGTCAGGTTTCATTAAAATGCAATTTGACAGCTTCTCGGGCAGCATTTAAAATATCTTCTGAATGGTTTTCCAAGTTATTTTCGTCACTCAAGTCCATTTCGGAATCAGATTTCCAAAAAAAATGTATTTATTTGTTTGAATTGAATTCTGTTATGTTAAAAACAGTTCCTGTCAGATTACTATGTTATCGAGAATCCGCCTACTTTTTTCAGTATTTTTATTAATTTTATTCAGAATGTATCTCAATAAATTTAGATAACTTTTTATGTGAGAATATAAAATGCGAAAAAATAGTATGGCATTTAAGTACTCGCTATCGCTCGTACTCAAACCTGCCATACTCGTCTAGTAAAAATCCACTTTTCTGCACTTGGCACGTAATCTACTATTATAATTACAAAATTATGTCAAAATCCGTTAATATTAATAGGCATTAATTGGAATAGTTTGTTACCAAAACGAGTTTTCGCCGAATAACTTTTAATGTGTTAAGAATTTTGATAGGGTTGTATTTATAAAAAATGTTTATTTTTTAATTTAGCATCGAATGACATAAAAATATACAGGGGCACCAATTGAAAATAAGGGAAATAAATTGCTTTAAAATTTGAAGAGTTTGGCACTACATTTTGGACACCCTGTATAATTCGGATCAACCAAACTAGGTTAACGAAACTGATATTACCTTACTTAATAGGTACCTCTTTTAATTTTATTAACGAGGCACTATTTGTAAGTTTTATCAAGTTTTAAAATCAGTAGCGCAAAACAGTTTTTTATCTATTTTTTTTTTTTTTTTGAAATCACTGAACCGATTTCAACCAAATTTTAGGGGTATGTAGGTAACCACAAGAGGAACCCAAATATGCAAAAAAATATCGGGCGTGTAATCTAAAAAAATATATCATAATGACGTCACACTTTTTGAGAACATCCTGTATAATCAAAAATATTTTCCTGAAATGCGCCCTCGGGTACAGACAACGTCTGCGATATATAAAAATTCTATGTCTATTAATAAATGAGCTACATAAGACGGGAGGTGAGCTGCAGGACCCTGTATATATATACATATTTTTCTTTAGTTGACCATAATTCCTTAATTTTTCCCAAACGGACCTATGTATATATGACTTTCTTTACTTAAAATTACTCAAGCGACACACCCTGGAAGTGTAGCAGATTCCTCCTGAAACACCCTGTATATGCCTCAACAAATAACTATTCATCTCAGCCTCTATTTGTCCACTGCTGGACATAGGCCTCTTCCATAATCTTCCATGTTCTCCTGTCTTGTGCAACTCTGAACCACCTTTTTCCCGCTCTTTCCTTGATATCATCAAGCCATCTTTTTTGCGGTCTGCCGATACTTCTTTTTGTAATTCTTGGTTTCCACTGTATTATTTTAGTGGTTCATCTATTTGGGTCTTGCCTAGCAATGTGACCCACCCATCTCCATTTCAATTTGGCCATTCTTGATATTATGTCTATTACTTTAGTTCTTCTTCGTATCTCTTCGTTTCGTATTTTGTCTCTAAGACTAATACCCAGCAAGCGGTTTGCACTTTTTTGTGTTAAAGTCACAGTTTCCAGTTCATATGTCATCACCGGTAAGATGCATGCCTCATAAACTTTCCTTTTTAAATTTTGTGGAATATCTGTATTTCGCAAGACGTGTTTAAGATTTCCAAATGCTGCCCAGCTTAAGCCTATTCGTCGTAAGATCTCAGCGGTTTGATTATCTTTACCTATATTGATTTTGTGTCCTAGATATATATACTCATCAACGGTCTCGAAGCTATGGTTGTCAATGATGAGATCTCCGTTTCTTCTGAACTCATAATTTTTGTTTTTGTCATATTCATTTTCAAGCCAATGCGTTCTGATGCTTTTTGTAGTTGTTTGAGCATTTGAGCATTGTTTCTAACTCTTCGATTTCGCTACTAATTAAGATTACTAATGTCTTGAATACATCCTCTAGTACGAGGGTAAATATTTTTGGAGAAATTGTGTCTCCTTGTCGGACTAGTCTTTTAACATCAACTTTGTCTGTTTTTAAGTCTTTGTCGATTTTTATTTGTAAGGTTGCGTTGGTGTATATATATTTTAATAGTTTCGTATATCTAAAGTCAATGCGTGCACGGTCCAGGCTTTCTAGAATTGACCACGTTTCAATGGAGTCAAAAGCTTTATGGTAGTCAACGAAGGCCATGTGAATTGGGACGTTGTACTCTGTAGTTTTTTCAATAAAAGTACGAATAGCTTGTAGGTGATCGATTGTACTGTACCCTTTCCGAAACCCTGCTTGCTCTACGGCTGATAAAAATCTAGCTTATTTGATATCCGGTTTGTTAAGATTTTTGTAAGTAATTTATACATGTGTGATAACAGGCTAATCGGTCTATAGTTTTCTAGGTTTTTGTTGTCTCCTTTTTTGAAGAGTAGGATCACCTCTGAGGTTTTCCATGAGTCAGGGATCTTTCCTTCATCAAGGCACTTATTTAGAAGTATTGAAATAGCATTTATCAGAGTATTTCCACCTATTTTCAACATTTAGTTTGTAATTTGGTCTTCTCCTGGAGATTTTCTATTTTTTATGTGTTTTAATGCAAGTAGCATTTCGTCTCTATTAATTTCAGGCATTTCTTCTGAGCCAACATTGATGGTATGTTCTCTATCTACATGATTTTTATCCGTTTGTGATTCAAAGAGTTTCTGATAAAAGTCTTGAACAGCTCTACTAATTTGTATTTTATCGGTTACAACGATTCCTTCGGCATTTTGTATTTTATGGATATTCTTCCTACCTTTTGACATATTTGACCGAAGTACTTTCATATTTGTGTTGTCTTCGATTGGGTCTTATATCATTTTTGTATTGTATGCTCTTAGATCTTTCCGGATATGTTTACTAATGTTTTTGTTTAACTGTTTCTGAACTTAGGTTTATTGTGTTTTTTCTTGGTTTTTGTAGCTACTAATGCTCGACGTTATTTTCTGTGTTAAATCATTTAGTTCAAGATATTTCAATGGGTCTGTAGGGTTTAATTTGGTTTCGATAATTTGCTGATATTCACCTATATGTTCACTTAATTGTTCTGTTGTTGGGTACAAGCTTTTCTTCTCCACTAGGTTTTTTCTTTCATTGCAGATGTATATTTTGAAAGTTGCTCTCACTAGTCTGTGGTTGCTGCCTGTGTCAAATTTATTTAGGACAGAGACGTCTGTACAGATGGTCTTACTGTTGGCAATACAGATGAAGAAACGGATAATTTTTACGAAGGCTTAACACATTCGGTGCCGATGAATATTTTGAACAATCCCTAGATGCCGATGCCTTATAATTAGTCTGATACCTTTGATATTATACATAAGCTACTTAAAAAGGTAATTTGGAACCTGACTAGGAAATATTGTAGTAAAACCTTTCACTAGGTGCCTACTAAATACAGAAGACGTTCGTTTAATGCCTACCGCAAAATACTAGTATAAAGCTACAGCAAAACATCACGCCACGTGTGTGTGGTAGGCACCGCGCGAAAATTGCCGACCACACCAGATATGTGTGGTCGGCAGTGAATGTGTTAAAGAGCATTATCACGAAATTAGGACAAACACACAACAGGGATATTAGAACTATTATAGGGGGCTGGAATGCTAAAGTTGGGAAATGTAACCAAGGAAGTATACGGAAAAATGGAATTGGGGAATGGAAATAGAGAAACTCCCTTCTTGATGTCAGGGCAATGCGAGGCGGCGAAATTGCACCGGACCATTAACTGTTACGAGCCAAGATGAAAATTAGCATTAAGGTAAAGATAATAAGACGGAAGTTTAACACAACAAAACTGAAGGATCAAGACACTCTGCGAGAATATCAAAATACAGTAGAGACAGGAATGGGAAATTTAGAAGATTTGGTAACCCAGGATGTCGAAGCCATCTGGGAGAAATTTAAAAAGATAATCAAAGAAGCAGTGAAAACAAAAATATACTATAAACAGAAAATAGATCAACCATGGATAACAAATGAAACAAAAGAAAAAATAGAAGAAGAAAATTGAAAATTAAGGCATTGAGTACGACAAATCAAGTACAGAAAAATACACTTATAAAGGGAAAAAATATATAAACACAACAAAGATAATTGGACAACAAGGACAAATATACAACACACAGGAAGAAATAAGAGGAGGCGATTTATTTTGCAGAAATCTACAAACTTGCAACTGAAGAAAATGAACACAAGATCGAGACACAAAATGATTACGGAAAACTAGACATAAAGGAAGATACATTCACCAAGGAAGAAATAAGAACTGCATTGAATAATCTGAAAAATAATAAAACTGCTGGAACAGACTACTAAAAGGTCACACAAATCTAACAGTGGAAATGTTACACACATTGATCAATAAAATATGGACAGAAGAGAAAATACCAAAAGAATGGAGAAGTGGTACAATAATTAAATTACCTAAAAGAGGAAACCTAACGAAATGTGAAAATTGGCGTCCAATAACAATACTCAGTATAACTAGTAAAATTATGACAAGAGTGATGTGGGAGAGGATGAAAGCACCAATCAATGAAAAACTACGGGAGAATCAATCCGGTTTTAGACTCAACAGGGCCTGCATAGACCACATAGGAACCCTGAGGATTATCCAAGAACAAATAGCCAAAATGGAAGAAGAAATATACCAGGTGGTGACTTGGCAAACGCACCATAGGGATTTCAATGCTAATTTTTTAAAGTTCAATTATTGTCTCTCCTAATTATTTTAGAACTAAACTTTAATTATATTTCAATAAAGAAAAAATTCATTCGTATGATTGTTTATAATTTTTTGTCGACGGAACCGGAAAAATCAAGAAAATTATAAATGTTATTTTTGCAAAAATCGCTATTGCCATGAATTTATAAAAACAAGCGTAGCTGCGGTTGTCGTTATTTGACATTCGTGAATAATTACGTATACTTAATTGTAATTACTATTAAAAATGTATCTGCTGGGTATAACATGGAATGAAGCACAAAAAATAGCGAGAGATAGAAAGAAATGGAAGGATTTTGTAGAGCAAATGGTACAAGAGGAAAGTGCGCGGGGCTAGCCACCCTGTCACAAAAACTAAATAGGCTTCTGAAACACCATTAGGTGCTGCTCTTTGCTCCACCAAGGAGCTACAGGATAATCAATCAATCAATAGCGACTGCATGAATATTAAAACCAGTGTTCGAAACAATTTCATTTTACCGCTGTTCAATCCCTTGGGATTATAGCTCACTCTTCAAGAGAGTTTTAGATCCATTTTTTTTAAGGTGGATTATTTTTTTCTTCTTTGGTTTGATAATAACTTTTTGTGTTTTGGCTGCCTTCGTTATTTCTTTCCACATTTTTCTGTCGCTACCTTTTGTTTCCCATTCTGTCTATATCTTCTTATATCTCATCTTGCCAGGTCTTCCCTTTCTTCCTAGATAGTCGAATGTGTCGACTGTTCCAAATTTATGTTTACTTATTGTTAGGTGTTGGTCCTTAGTTTTATTTCCTCTCCCAGCCATCATATATTTTGTTTTTTGTGCGTTTATTTCTAGTCCGAAGCTGCTTGCCGTTTTGTCTAATCGTTCTACCGCTTTCACTAGTTCTTGCTTTGTTTTTGCTACTATTGTTAGGTCGTCGGCATATGCTATGACTTGCGTTTTGCCTGTTATGATGTTTTCATCTAGTTTCGCCCTTCTTATAATACCTTCTAGTACCAGATTAAATAATGTGGGTGATATCGAATCGCCTTGTTTTACTCCTATGTTTACTGTAAATCTCTCTGTTGTCAAGTTTCTAAATCGCACTTCTGCTGTGTTTTCTATTAAACACATTTTTATTAACTCTCTCATTTTACTTGATATTCCCATTACTTTTAATTCTTCTAACATCCTTTGTCTATCTACTGAATCAAAAGCGCTTCTGAAATCTATAAACATTATATGTAATTCTATGTTATTTTCCCAGGTTTCTGTAATATTTGTTCTAATCTACATATTGCGCTTATCGTCGACCTCCCCGGACGAAATCCATTCTGATACTCCCCCAGAATTTTTTCGGCTTGCTCTTTTAGTTTCCTGTCGATTAAATTTGCCAGAATTTTATATGCACTATTCAATAAAGTTATTGCTCTGTAGTTAGCGCAGTTTTTGTTGTCCCCTTTTTTGTGTAATGGTACTATAACTCCTGTATTTCATTCTTCTGGTAACTTGTTTTGTATCCATATTTTCTCTATCAATAAGTATATTTGCCTGTGTAATTGTTTCCCTCCGTATTTCAACAATTCAGCCCCTATTCCATCCTCTCTTGACGCCTTGTCATTACGTGGTCTTCTTATTTCCTTTTGAACTTCTGTGGGGTGTTTAATTTCTTCTTCCTCCTCTTCTTCATGCTCTGTTCTGCTTCGAGTTCTTCTATTGCCTCTTCTCTGTATAAGATTTTACTATAGTATTCTTTCCATATTTTACCTATTTCTTCAAGTTCATGTTCTGTTTGGCCGTTTTGATTTTTTATTCCCCTACTTTTACACTGTGGTTTGTGTTTGGTCGCCCTTACTTTCTGGTAGAATTGTTTTATCTTCTGTTTTTGTCTGTCCTTTCCAATATCTTCTAAGTTTTTTCATCCATTCATTTTTCTTTTTCTTGTAGATTGGGTTTGCTTTGTTTCTTTTTATTTCGTAATTCCTTCTTTCTTGTTCCCCTTTAGTGTTTATCCATTTCATTCTTGCTGCATTTTTTTGTTTTCTTATCTCTTCGCACTCTTGATGAAACCACTCACTTCCTTTCCTTTCTGAAATTTTTTGTCCTTCCACTTCCTTTGTTACTGTGATTATACTGTTCTTTATTTCTTGCCAATATTCTTCTACCCCTGCCCCTGTTTCTTGGTCCTGTATATTTTCTGTGATTTGTCCATCGTATTTTTTCTTCACCTCCTCGTCTTGTAACGCTGCTACATTCCATCTTTCTTTGTTTTTTATGTTGTTGTTTCTTTTGGTTTTCTCTAAGTTGTTCATTTTCGCTATTACCAGGAAGTGATCCGTGTCTGTACTTGTTCCTCTGTACGTTCTTGCATCTACAGTTTTCTTGCTTATCTTTCTAGTTGCCAATATATGGTCGATCTGATTTTCTATTATCCCTCCTGGGTGTCTCCATGTCACTTTAAGCCTTCTTGGGTGTTCAAATTTTGTTATTAGGATTACCATGTCTAGTGTTCCAGCGATTTGGCGTATTCTGTGCCCATTGTCGTTTGTTTTGTCATGTATTGTTCCATTTCCTTTGCCTACTCATCTCCCTCAGCTATTGTTCGTTCCCTATTTGCGCGTTTATATCCCCTAATATGATTATTTCATCTTTTTTTGGTAGTTCTTCGCTTATTTTGCTCAGGTCTTCGTAAAATTGATCCTTTTCAAATGATTCTGTCATTTCTGTGGGTGCATATATATTTACAATTGAAATGTTATTTTTCTTCATTTTTAGTCTTAGCACGGCTATTCTTCCATTTACTGAGTTGAAATTTATTATATTATTTCTTAGCTCCCTTGTTATGTAGAACCCATTACTTCCTCTTTTTTCTTCTCCACTGTATGATAAGGTATCTTTAGTTATTTCTCCTTTATTTGCTCATCTTATTTCTTGTACCGGTGTGATATGTATTTTATATTTTTCTATTTCCCTTGCTATTTCTTCCATTTTTCCTGTTCTTAACATTGTTTTGATATTCCACGTTGCTATTTTTATTTGCTTGTTTTTAGTCTTTTTGTTTAATATTCTTATTATATTTTGCTTTTTCTCATTTTGTTGTTTTTTATTCTAGCCTTTTATCGTTGTTCTTGTTCTTGCCAGGGTCGTCGTCGTTATGTTGGTATCTTCATTAATTAGTTTTTTTGATTGTTTTCATCTTTAGTTCCTATATGTTTCATCAGATTTTCTTGATCACACCATTCACATACATTGTTAACAACTATTAGCTTTTTGTATCCTATCTTAATTCTGTGTCCTTCTTTTATTTGTTCCCTTGCCATTGCTGATATTTTCTTTTGTATGTTTAATTCTTTCTGAGTGTAATCATTTTCTATATAGACTTTCTTTGATCTTAATTTATTTTTGTTTTCCATCACCTGCCTTTTTTGTTCCCAGTTGGGAAATTTCACTTGTATTACTTTGGTTTCTTCATTTCTTCCGATTTTCATGGCTTCAGTGATATTCTTTCTTTAGGTATTCTTCTACTCTTGCGGAGCTCAACTTATCATCATTGAGTTTTAATCCTTTAATTATGACGTTGTTTCTTCTTTTCTGTTTATCCTGATTTTCTATCAATTTTTCTAAGTTGTCGATTCTATTTAGCATCTCACTTTTCTCTTTTTCCCATTTTTCCTCTTTTATCTTCATCTCCAGTTGTAGCTTTTCTATTACTTCGTTGTTTTTCTCGAAGTTAGTATTCATTTCCATTCTCATGTTTTCTATTGCTTTTAGTACTGGGTCCATTGCTTCTAAGTTTGAATTTTCCTTTGTTTCACTCATTTTACCTTTGTCTTCTTTGTGGGTTATTTGAAAAAAATTTGTTATATTTTCTTCTGTTGCTGCTGTGGCCTTTTTTCTTCCTGGTTCTTTTGTGGGTGTTCTGTATGTTTTCTTACTTTTTTGGAAGATTTGTGTTGTATTCTCTATATCTTCTAGTTCTTCGTAGTTTTTAATTTTTCGGTTTTTATTTAATTCTTCATTTATTTGTCCCGCACTGTTACACTGATCTTTTCTGCTGAAGTTCAATGTATCACTACAGGATAATCAATCAATCAATAGCTACTGCATGAATATTAAAACCAGTGTTCGAAACAATATGGCAAACAAATAAACTTCAGACGAGTGGAAGGAGGGACTGCTGTTTAAAGTAGTACCAAAGAAGGGAGATACAAGCCAATGCGATAACTGGAGGGGCATAACGTTGCTATCTGTCCCATCCAAAATGTTTAGTAAAATAATACTAGACCGTATTCAAGGATGCATAAAAGCACAACTACGGAAGGAGCAAGCTGTTTTTCGATGCAGTAGGTCGTGCATAGTCTAAATAAATACCATTAGGATAATTATAGAGCAGATTGTAGAGTACCAAGCTAGCCTATACTTGATGTTCATAGATTTTCAGAAGGCCTTCGACTGCATAACCAGAAATAGTATACAGAAAATACTGAGAGCCAAAAAATCCCCAAGAAACTGACAGACCTCTTAAAAAAAAAGCTACAGGGACTTCACCTTCAGAGTTGTACATCAGGGAAGGCTAACAAATGAAATAAATGTTGAAACTGGAGTAAGGCAAGGGTGTCTCTTGTCACTGATTCTTTTCCTCTGTGTGATGGACGAGATAATGGAGAACACCTACAAGACCTTGACGACATCTGCTTGCTGAGCCTAAGCTTCCGTGGTATGGAGAGTAAGGTAATAAAAGTAAAACAAGAAACCAAAAAATGGGCATGATCACTGGGGATGGAGGAGCTGATACAGACGTAAATCAACAAATCAATAAAACAAAGGGGCTTTTGCACAACTAATGAGCATATGAAAATTGTCTAAAATCTCCAAGAAACTAAAAATTAGGATATTTAACTCCAATGTCAAGTCGGTACTTACGGCAGCGAGTCCTGGCTGGTAACAAAAGCTATAACACACAAACTGCAGTGCTTCATAAACAGATGCTTAAGAAATATCTTAAATGTAAGATGGCCAGATGTAAAAACAAACATAGAGCTCTGAGAAAGAGCAGAACAGAAAGGTATTGAAAAAGAAATGGATTGGTTACGCGCTAAGGAGGGATGAAAACCACTGTACTGGAACCCACAGGGAAAGCGGAAAAGAGGACGCCCTAAAACATCATGGAGGCAGACTGTACTATAGGAGACGAAAGAGCAAGATTGGTACTGGAATAAGCTGAAGAGAGCATAAAACAGAACCAGAAGGCAACGCTCCTGATCGAGTTCAAGCATCAAAGAGAGGAGTAATTACATTTACTGCATTCAGATTAGAAGCCTTATTTATATTATAGTTAACTTTACTCGACTAGCTTTCACGTTCATGTGGTATTTTGATTTAGTTTTGTTTGAGGATCACTGATGTAACAGAAATTGCCCGAGAACTGCACATGAACCAAAAATGTTTAATGTTATTTTTATTTACTAAATAAATTTTAGGAGTGAAGGATTATTAGAAATAAATACAAATATTTATGTACTTACCGGCCTATACTGTTGATCAACGAAACTATTTCGGTTCTTTCCAAATAAAACTCCTTTTTGTGGTTATTCAATATGTATGGCGTTGTATGATCAAAATAATCAAACTTGCCAGAAAACAGGATTTTTAAAGCTGTTCCCAAACCTTGAACCTGAAAAAATGGTCAAAATATTCACTAAGATTATTTCAAGGTAAGTTTAGAGGGGTTATAGTCTCTCGTTCCCTGAGTAATTTCCAGTTTAAATTATTTTCCCTATCTTTCTTTAATTTTATTTTCCTCTACTTGCTTATTTTCATTTGCCAAATCTGTTTCCTTGTTCGGTGCGGTGCATTAGTCGTCAACAAATAACATGTTTGGTTACCTTCTGATTGCTATTTCGGTCCATGTAAGTTTACTTTCTCCTGATCTTTTCTAAATGGAGCTAATAGCATTTAGACCGCAGTATGTGTTATTTCTGATTTGTTTTTCTTTAATACTGAAGTGCTCTTTGTTGGACTAAATTGATTTTCTTCCTCTGCTGATTTGTTCAGCATCTTTTCTGTTATCTCTTTATCCGTCTTTTTACCAGTTACTATGATTGTATCTTACCTCAAAACTGCATGTGTTTCCTGTTCTCCAAGCTGCTTTATAATTAGCTGAATTGTTTGAAGTGCCTTTGGTGGATAGTCTTCATCAATGTAATAATCAGGGCCTTTTAGTTCTAATTCTACTTTAACAATCTCATTTATAAATTTCAGTACTATTTTTTCTAGATCAAAATAATTTCGATTTGCCGTATCCAAACTGTAAATTACTATGTTCTTCTTTCTAATTTATCTTATTATTAAAGACTATAACCCCCAAACAAAGTAAACAAAAAGACAAATACAAAAACCACCACACACAAAAGTAAATATAAAATACGTATGTTAAATACAAGAACTTTAAAATCTGAAGATAGGCTCAAGGATTTGGAATATCGACTAGAAAAAATAAGTTCGGACGTAATAGGTTTGTCAGAAATACGAAGGGATGGAAAACAAATTATGTTTAGGAGTAGTACCTCTAGACCCAGGATTGCCGGACCTTCGAGTCATCCTGGGATATTGGTCTCCAAACAGGCTCTCACTCTCATTTATGGCTCCTAGAAGCTTAAAAGCGGCACATCCCGGAAACTGTGTCGGCACACAGGCTAAACTAAATGAGAGGCTATGGGAGGCAACTATCAAATAATGATCTTAATGACTCCTATAGTATATCAAAGATAGTGTCTGTCTCAGAGTGAGCGGCTATCGACAGCGTCTGTACCCAGATTGGGCGGCTGAAGAATACGCTCACCAACCCGCCTGGCCAGCATGGCGAGTAATGGCCAATTGCCTTACATTCTCTCTCTATGATATACAACAACAAACACAGTCCCTCAGTCTCCAGCAGCATCAAAGGACCTGATCAAGGCAGCGATCAGAAATCCCAAGAAGCAGAGGGTGCTAGAAATCCCTGGAGTGGTTCAGGCTGCCATAAGAAGAAAACTAGACCCAGCAGGAAGTTGAACATCGCAACATATAACATAAGGTCTTTAGCTAAAGAAAAACTTCCCGACCTGGAGGAGGAACTATCAGAAATCAAATGGGACATATTGGGATTGTCCGAAGTCAAAAGAAGAGGAGAAGATTGTCTTGTCCTACCATCAGGACATACGTTTTACTATAAGGGCAAACATGACGAAACACTCGATGGAGTTGGATTCCTAATAAATAAAAGAATTGCTGGAAATGTTACCAAATTCCAAGCCATCTCTGAAAGAGTAATATCCGTAATACTAATGATTACACCAAAAATCTCTTTACAAATTATTCAGGTATATGCACCTTCCTCAACACATGAAGACCAGGAAGTTGAGCAAATGTACGAACACATTAACAAAGCCATCAACAACAATAAGAGCAATTATATTATAATAATGGGAGATTTCAATGCTAAATTGCGTTGCAAATAAGAAGACTTAGAAGATAAGATTGGGAACTATGGCTATGGAAGAAGAAATAACCGAGGCGAAATGCTAATGGCATACTTAGAAGAGGAAAAACTGTATGCAATGAACTCATTTTTCCAGAAAAAAACCCAGAGAAAATGGACATGGATTGCACCGAACGGAAGAACAAAAATTGACTATATTCTCACCAAAACGAAAGAAATTGTTCAAGATGTTACAGTACTTAATAACGTTTCTACAGGTAGCGACCATAGTGCTCATAAAACATAGGATGATACAATATTTAAACATAAAAAGAAGCCAAAACCATACAAACATTGACATACAAGCGCTAAACCAAAACAAAGAAGAGTATCAAAAGATTTTAAAAACCAATATACAACATTCTGGAACGTTCTGGAAAACATGACAATAAATGAGATAAATACAACAATAACAAATGCTCTGTTGGAATGTGGGCTAAAAGTTGCTAAAAGAAAAAAAGCAACGAGAAAAGGGTCGAGTAATAAGGCATTGGAAATGCTGAAAAGAAGAAGACAAAGGCACACTTTAGAGTATATTGAGCTCAACAAAACAATTAGAAAACAAATAAAAGAAGAACTAAGGAAACAACAAGAGGAACGAATTGAAAAGATTACTTAAGAAAACAAAAACTTAAAATGCCTAAGACAAGGAAAAGGCAGAAAAAAAATGATTGGGCTAAAAAATAACAAAGGAACAATACGTGACACAAAAGAAATGATTACAGAAATCGAAAACAACTATACAAAAACTTTATAAAACAAAGAACCAACCATCGGAAAATGTGAAAAACCACCTAAAACGACAAGTCCTTAACATTAACTCTGAAGAATTACCCGAAATTACTAAAGCAGTGACAAAAATGAAGCGAAATAAAGCCCCGGGCAAAGACAATATAATACTGGAACTCATTAAAGATGGAGGAGAAGAAGGGGTCATATGTCTAAAAGTTTTGTTGAACAAGTGTATTTTCGAAGGAAATATACCGAGGGTTGGTATGACTCGCTAACAATACTAATATTCAAAAAAGGAGACTTATATAATTTGGAAAACTATAGGCCAATCTCTTTACTGTCCGTACTGTATAAGCTTTTGATGAAAATCATCACAAAACGACTAACAGGAAAACTAGACGATTACCAACCAGTTGAACAGGCCGGATTTGGAAGGGGGTTTAGTACAATAGACCATCTCTTAACAGTAAAAATACTTATCGAAGAAGCTAATGAATATAACTTCCCACTGTAGTTTGTGTTAGTCGACTATGAAAAGGCATTTGACAGTATTGAGTTCTGGGCAATAGAAGAAGGTCTAATAAACTGCAGAATTGACCATAGAAACAGAACACTATTAATGAACATCTATAAAAAGGCAACAATAACAATAAAACTAGACCCATCTCTAGAGACAAATCCGGTTGAAATATCCAGGAGAGTTAGACAAGGGGATACCATATCGCCGAAACTATTTACATTAGCGTTAGAGGACATATTTAAGCAGTTAGATTGGGACAAAATAGGTGTCAAAATAAACGGACAAAGACTCAATCACTTAAGATTTGCAGACGACGTTGTCTTAATAGCTGACACATTTAACGATCTGCAAAAAATGTTAAACGACTTACACGCAGCATCAAAACTTAAAAGCCTTAAAGTAAACTTAAATAAAACAAAAACGATGACAAACACTAACGATGATAGTCAATTCTCAATAGATTCAACCACTCTAGAAATAGTCGAAGAATATATACAGCGCGTCCATTTAGTGTGTCATTCTTCGATTACTCTTTTATTTGAAGAGATACAAAAAAATCTTATATACAAAACTTTTATGGCTATACAGGACACATCGCCTAAAATTATTTTCTCATATACAGGGTGCGTCACAAATGCGTAGTAAACAAAAATTTAATTTTTTTAAATAGAACACCCTATGTATTTTTACTGAATTCCATGAAGCACTAAGTCCTCTATCTGACCCTATAATTCTGTAGGCATTGGTGGCGGTTGGCGGCGTTGGCAAGTACTAACCTACTTGAAACGAATTGCCATTAGCGTTTATTTTCCATAGCCGCCTCTGAAATTTCACCCATATCATATTCAATATCATCAAGAGTTAGAAGATGCTGATTTTGAAAATAGATTATCTTTTAGTCGATGGGCGCATTACAATATGGAAGAAAAATATTTTCTAAATTTTATTTTATACACTGATGAAGCTACTTTTCACAGAAATGGCTTTGTGAATCGTCGCAATTTCCATTATTACGATACTCAGAATCCCCATATTTTAAGGACAATCGATAACCAACATCCATGGTCTCCCAATGTTTGGGGTGGAATCGTAAGCGATTATGTGATTGGACCACACTTTTTCGATGGCCATCTGACAGGCGACATCTATTTACATTTTCTGCAGGATGATCTCCCGCGACTGTTAGAAAATCTACCGCAACATATTCAGCAAGACATGTGGTATCAGTTAGATGGGGCTCCACCTCACTTCAGTAGACCAGTACGAGAACATCTTATTGAACATTTCCCAGTTAATTGGCCAGCTAGGTCGCATGACCTAACTAGCATGGTCTTTTTCCTATGGAGTTATGTAAAAAACATTGTTTATCGAACACCAGTAACAACTAGACAAGAATGGGCGGCATATTGAACATTTAATTTGAAACCTTATGTCTGTAATTTTTATTTTGTTTGTTATTTTATTTTGGGGTTTATTTAATTTTTGATCTTTAATTTCAACACTCAAATACCACTTAGAGGCAGTGTTGGTAAAGGTAATTGGAATTTTTATTTAGATAAAAATCAATAACTTTTCAAGGGCTACTACAGAAAATAAATGCAATTATTCGTTCCAAATAGATTAGCACAAAATCATTAACATTTTGGAAACTAAACGAGATAGGTATAGGGAATGTTAATACAGTTCGATGTAGAATTTTTTTGTGCATCAGATTGTTAAATAATATACAGGCTGTTCCATTTGAAAAAAACGACTTTTGTAAGTTTGAAGTCGGTCTAAAATGGCAATGCATTTTGAACGCCCTGTATATCGTGGGAATATTAATCTTTCGTAACTACATCACTAGAGCCATAACATGACTGCAACCAAACATTTTTTTTGAAAGATCAATATTTGTGGATACAGTGAAGTTTTTACTGGTGACCAGTAAAACGATAAATTTTAGGGGAAAAAATTATAACTTGCCAACGCCGCCACCAATGCCTACAAAATTATAGGGTCAGATAGAGGACTTAGAGCTGCATGGAATTCAGTAAAAATACATAGGGTGTTTTATTTAAAAAAATAAAATTTTTGTTTACTACGCATTTGTGACGCACCCTGTATATGAGAAAATAATTTTAGGCGATGTGTCCTGTATAGCCATAAAACTTTTGTATATAAGATTTTTTTGTATCTCTTCAAATAAAAGAGTAATCGAAGAATGACACACTAAATGGACACGCTGTATACCTAGGACAATCCGTTAAACTTACTAAGGAAAATCAAACGACGGAGATAAATAGGAGGATATGCTTGGCATGGATGGCATTTGGGAAAATGACATTTGTTCTCACAAATAAAAACACGCCAATGAAGTTTCGAACTAAAGTATTCAACAGTTGCGTTCTCCCTGTTCTAACTTTTGAGGCATAAACATGGACATTCACAAAAGCTAATCTTGACAAGCTGCTGAAAACACAATGAAGTATGGAAAGAAAAATGATTGGTGTAACACTAAAAGATCACAAGAGAAACACTTGGATCAGAGAAACAACCAAAGTCACCGATGCGGTAGAATATGCAGCGAAATGAAAATGGAAGTGGGCCGGACACAATGAAAGATATAAAGATAACCGCTGGAATCACCACATACAAAGCTGGCGTCCCTATGACGGTAAACGCAACAGAGGAAGACCACAGATGAGGTAGGTGGACGACCTAAAGAGACACGCAGGATTAACATGGAGACAACCAGCAAGAAATAGAACAAAATGGAGAGATTTAGAGGAGGTTTATATTCAGAAGTGGAAATCTGAATGAAAAGTAAGCTAAGAAGAAGAAGATACAACACAGGCTGTTTATTGCTAATACCTTTCTTAAATCACGTAGTGCAGCGGTTCCCAACCTTGTTTTCCTCGCGTACCCCTTTTTACATATTTTACTTAAATGGTACCCAGCCAGGGTACTCCTAGCCAGCCAGAAACATACATCTATGTATTTTCTGGTTAAAACTCGAGCGAGAACTAACTAGTTTGGCAAAAATAGAACGCGTTAGCAGTGCAGCAGGGACAGTGGGGTGGGGTTGGGTTGGGTGGGAGCTACGAATAAAAAAAGACAGGAAGTAGCATAACACCAACAGTATGCAATTTAGATGGTGTATCAATATTTTAGATTTTAGAAGCTCATTGGCTGAGAACACTAAATACGTCAACTGTCAAAGATAAAAACGTAAACAAACAGTTAGTCTACCAATAAAAATTCGTGCCGGTTGGTGTTTCAATATGGCGTGTGTGACGTATTTCCGTTGCACTTGTAGTTATGCACCATAATACCTTAGTGTCCTTCCTGTTTCTTTTTATTTGTAGGGTGGGAGCGTTGAGACCTTGACGTATGTGAGTGATAGCTTTCCGCCATTACCGTTTATTTGCGGCGTACCCCTAACCGGTTCGTCGAGTACCCTAGGGGGTACGCGTACCCCAGGTTGGGAACCGCTGACGTAGTGGAAAGAGATGGACATGGAGAGCAACTAATGGCTACAAAAATGAAATCGATTTCATTCTCACCAGTAATATACATGAAATATGCAAAACTGAAGTCATAAATTGGATCACCGATTAGTAAGGGTAACAGTTATAATAGATAAACAGAAGGATAGATTGAGATAGGTGACAAATCAAAACCAATTTCTGGTGGACCTAAACCTAAAAAAATACAGACAAAATCTAAATAAAATAATGGAAGACAGTATAAACCAGAGATGGGAAGACTATGAAACATCCGATTTGTATAATAAAATTTGAAAAAATGCTAAGCTAGAAAAAAAAAAGAAGAATGAAAGCCAATTGTCAAGAGAAAAATATTTAAAAACAGCTCTACAATCGGAGGTAAAATTGAATGGACCATATCGAACAAAATAACAAAACGTGAAAGCAGAAAAACAAAAAAAACGGAGATTTTAGAGGACTCAGATTAGACAAGAAAGATAAATCAAGAACTGTCGGGAAAGAAAAAATGGATAACATGTCTGATGGACGAGCATAATTAAAAACAATCAAATACAATGAGAATTATGGAAGTAGCAACACAATTCTATGAAAAACTATATGCAAGTGATCAAGCCCAAGACGTAACCCCTACAAACGACCTGGAATATGCTAAACCAGAAACACACATTTATACAAAAATTCGAAAAAGTCCGAGACAACTAAAAAACAAGAAAGCTCCGGGAGATGATGGAATAAAAAATGAACAGCTTAAAGACATCACTCTAGAAGTACTTGATCTAAAGACAGTAAGTAACAAAATAATGCAGTCAGAAACAGTTCCGGAACAGTGGAAAAAATCATCGATTATACTGTTGCATAATAAAGGAAGGAAAGATTTAATAAACAACCTACAAATTATTCTTGATGATAATAAAAGAAAGAATTAAAGGCATAATAGATAGTAAACAAACCATTGAACAAGCGGGTTTTCTACAGTGAATAATTTACAAGTTATTAACCAAATAGTAGAGAAATTTAAAGAGTTTGATAAACCAATCCACATGGCCTACATAGATTTCAATAAAGCCTTTGATACTATAGAACACAAACCAATGCTTCACAACAACGAGGAATAAAGCAGGGTGATCCACTGGTGCCACTATTATTCATCAAATAGAACAAATATTCAAAAACTTGAAATGGGATCAGCAAGGAGTAAGAATTGGACAGTCATGTCTAAACAATTTAAGATTTGCTTACAGAAAACAAAATAATGTTGAAAACAATGATAACAGAATTAAGCGAAGAATGTAAAACGATTGGATTAAGCATAAATTTTGAAAAAATCAATCTATCGAGTAACAGAATAGCAGAAAACCTAAAAATCCAACAGACAGAAATTAAATATCAAGAGGATGTGATTTACCTTGGACAAAGAACTTCAACAACGTATAGACTCTGCATGGAATAAATATTGGTCACTAAAAGGTATTTTAAGGGAGATTTGCCAATAAATCAAAAACGACAAGTGTTTAATAAATGTATTGTTCCAATAACAACCTACGGAGCACAAACCTGTTCCTTAAATAAAAACAAAATGCAAAAATTAAAAATCACACAAACGAAAATAGAACGTTCTATTCTGGGCTTAAAATTATTAAGTAAAGTGAGAGTGAAAGACGTACACACAAAACTAGGGACAGACGAAATAGTTACAAAGTGTAGGATGTTAAAGTGGAAGTGGGCGGGTCATTCGGGACGGCTTAAGGTGGTCAAAGATTGTGACTGAGTGGAAACCAAGGGATGCTGTTAGAAGAAGGGGGGGGTCGTCCAAGCTGCAGATGATCAGATGAAATAGAAGAAGTGGTAGGGGAAGAATGGTGGTCAGAAACTAAAGATAGAGTGAAGTTCCTTTGCCCAACAATGGGGTTCCTGAGGCTGATAGTAATAGAAGTTTAGCGGGTTTCACGTTGATATTTTTACAATTTAGCAAGCCGTAAATTGTATTAATTGTAATTTTAAATACCTGAAGTTTTCCCCAAAGCTTGCATTTATCACATCCGACACAATCCATAATTCTAGTAATATTCCGGAAGTGTTGTCTAAATTCGTATTTTAATTTCTTCATTTCTTCACCACCGTTAAACATAACAGACTCATTAAAATAATCTGGAAAGCTCTGTATCACATTCAATAAATCTTTCACAGCTAACTGGGTATCCCAATCTTGTGCCTCATCCCCTAAAAATTACACGTTCATAATCGTTTCACTTTACTTTGCTGTTAAATTCGACTACACATTTACCTGTATAAAATTCTTCTCTTTCTAAGTAGGGAGCCGCCTTAGCAAGTGCTCGCAATTCCAGTAAATACAAAAAATATAAATTACGCAACCAATGCGGTCCCTCTCCGTTTGTGTTTTCTGGAGAAAATCTGCGAGTAAATTCTACCATGTTTGGTCCCCAATCACCCTTAGGAGATGTTAAAGCTAAAAGTGCCAATAAAAAATGCATTGTATTGTGAAAATATTCATTTACTTACTTAAGCCTCCTACATCTAGAAGATAATTTGCGCATAGATGAATATTAATACTAGCATGCAATCCTGATATGGCTCTATAAAATGCACGTTTTTCTAAACACATGCCATTCAGCAGGTCATTGTTTATATACGAATTAATGGTCCGGTGAGGCCTGTAAGCAATTTTAAAATTGTAGGTAATCTACTAAGCAACCCACATTCAACTTGTTACAAGAATAACTTTGTTATAATGAAATCGATAAAAAATTTTCCTTTAAAATATTTTTATTTGCACATAATGTTTGTATTTTTAAAAATATTTATAAAAACCTTTGCAACAAAAGTTACAACAATAACAGCACCCGAACAAATTCCAGTAATCAGTCATGGTCCAAAAACAAAAGATGTTCTCACCATTCATTTTTTATAAAAACTGAAAGTACATAATGTGCAATTGGTTCCGTTGTTTAGAAATATCAAGTTATCCACATAACCGTACAGAATTAATAAGATGTGCTGTACAATACAACTAACAATATTTCATCAACTAAAAGCTGAAAGTTATTTAGCATCTTAAAGTAATACCTATGACTGTAATACTTACCGAAAACAATTTTCCATATAAATCGAGTGCCATGTGCGATGAGCTGATTTACCGCGATATCCCGTATATCTCTCCGGATTGAGCAATAAATCAACATATTCGGCTTGTTCGTCATTTTCATTTATGTCACAAAAATTATCTTGAGCGTCGTCGTGTGCTTTCCACAATGCAAAATCTTCTTCCGCTTTTGCACTAATTGTTGTATTTAAAAAACTTAACTCCTCATTGTAATCGTCATCACAATTTGCAGGCTCAGAATACTAAAACAAAAATGCTTTGTTTGAAATATGCCAAAACACAAATTATATATCATTACAAAACCACAAACAGATAAATTTAACAGAGATCTGAATACAGATAAGTTACATATGTTGCATTAAGAATATTTAGGAAAAATCAATATTAAGTATTAATATCAAAAATGAACATATGTAAGGTAATTAATCAAAATACAACACACCTTTTCAGCCACTGTATCATCGATGAATCCACTGTTTTTAACAGATCCTTTTAAACCAGGTGGAATGTCTTTTTCCTGACAAGCTTCAACGTGACAATATTTCATAGCGCATTTACTGTCATCTGCCCAAAACGGGCATTCATGTTTTAAATTAACCTTATAAAATCTAAAATAATTCTTTGTAAGAAGACTACGTAACCTGGGGTAAAATTTTACGTTATTAAAGTTATCTACTGTATCAACGTTGCAAGAACAATCGTCAATTATGCGTCCCTGCAACTAAACAAAAACAAAAGTATTACATAAATATATTTATTTATTTATATTTACCTGACAAAAGCAATGCTCATCCTCCGGTACGCCGAAATATCCACAACAACCAATTACAAATGTAAATAAACATATTATGCATGTTAATAATTTGTATTTAGGCAACATAATTAATTACGTATATGTTTTTCAAGAATCTAATAATGAATAACTGACTGGCATATGTACATTTAATACGTGATCAAGTTCACATATCGCACACGTGTGTTTGATAAATTACACGTAAGTTATAAAATAACATGTAACATTTTCCGTGCTGTGCCGACATGACAGTTACAAGTGGGGTTAGGTTACGTTGTTATATCAATCTGTATTCTTCCTTGAAGTAGTAACCCATGGGGGGAGTTTACACTGATTAAGAAAAATACCAGGGGTAGATTAAGGTTTAATTAAATTTTGGCCGCCTTTCCAATCACAATGTCATGATTTGTCATTTTAGGACACGTACATGGAAAATAAATTTCAAATTGCCTTATAGTAAACAATTTTTGTGATAATTATTTATTATTATTGTATATTTGCAAGTAAAAATGCTATATTGGTTTTGGAAAATTGATGTATTTTAAATTTTTAGTTATATCTTAAAAACAAGGTAAATTGGCGAATACAATTTTTTTCCATTTAAAACAGTTTATACCTCTGATAGTTTCTTATATTTATAACGCTGTGATTCTTTTGATTATAACATCGTCTGTTATGCTCTATCTATAGTTATATACAAAGGTAAGGTAATGGCACTTACAGTCCGCGAGGGAGTATGGCCGGCAACATGGAGTGTTCAGGCCTCCTAAGTCCCTTTTATACCTCAGTTGTCTCGCACGCTTAGGCTTATGTACGGGCTGTTGTAGTAAGCTCCACGTCTTTGACAACCGCCTACCTTCCCTACTCCACTACTGTGTTTCAGTTCCCAATTATTTTTAGTGACTGGGTAAGCCACCCGCCGAGCATTCGACTCCGGTTTGACCCCGAGACTGTCTGCGCCGTAGTCGAATGCCTTAAGCACTTGGCCACTCCGGCGTTTTCGATATATGATCAAATAATATTGTTGTAGTTGAGAACAAACCTTTTTCTTTGAAATTTGACAGTGTTACGTGAATTGCGATGTTTCTCAGAATCTTGGATTGACAGAGTTGGATTGTATCCACCGTTGATTTGCTTGTGCAGCCTCAAAGTTCGGAGCCATATAAACGATAGAACGAACCTCAGATCAGATCATCAAATGGTCTTAGTTATTATATAAATGTTATACAATTATTATTTACTGTAAAACATTATTCAAATTTCTTTTGCATCTGTATTGAATTTTCCGTTAATAATAAATAATAAATAATAAAATAATAGCTTTATATAGCAGCAATTTATTATTTAAAGTGAGCTGCGACCGTCGTCCAATGAGCCAGTTCATGTTTTTAACTTGTAGGTTTCGTTCTTTCTTTTTTTTGTAACATGTGCCTTCCAGCGTCTGTCAAGATATAGTCCCAGGTACGTGACCACGTCTGCTTGGACTGATTTGTTTCGGAGGGTTATTGGTGGGCATCACAGAATACATTAGGTTAGCTACGCTGGGCATGTTGATCGTTTAGTTCTGAATGTCGAATGTGATATGAACCGACTTATCCTCGTTAACTTTGATTTTTCATTTCTGAAGCCATTTTTCTATTAAGTCTATATGTTTTTATGTTTTCATAGATGCTAAGATTGGTTCTTCGTTGCAAGCGATAACTACCGTGTTATCAGTAAAAGTTCCTATGTCGCTATGAGCCGTAGTGGGTATGTCATAGGTCATAGGTATGTGTATAATATGAGCGGCTCCAGAACACTTCCTTTGGGCGATCCTGCTTTAATTGGTCTTATTTCGTCTTAGTTTCGTCTCTAGTTCTTGTTTGAAAGAAGCGATTTTCTAGGTAGGATTGGGACAACAAAACGTACCTACTGATGGGAAAACTGTTCTTTTATCTTATATAACAATCCTCTGTGCCAGACATTATCAAAGGCCTGGCTGACGTCTAGAAATATTGCAGAACAGTTCTTTTTATCTTCAATCGCTGTTTGGTTGTATCGATTATAAGCTGAGATTGGTTGCACCGTAGAATTATGAAAACTTAAATTTAATTCCCGAATTCTAAATAACATATCATTCATTCAATCTTTATTATTCTTCACATAACTTCCAACTGACGTTTCGTCATATCACTTAATACATCCAGCTTGCACGTTACGCAAACGTAAATTAAAATATAAATAGAAAGAAGTACAACGCCATATATTTATGTGTAGTTATCGTATGTTGGGTTATACAATGAAAAGTAATACCGAGGAAACCCCAGTGACTATATATTCTCTTTGGTGTAAGTTTTATCGCTAAAAAGATTTTGGGGCTCCAAAATATTATTTCCTCTGGCTGTGTCTATAGAGAAGGCCGGCCCTGCTTTATATTTATCGCATATTGCACCATTCGACCATTCGTGTAATTTTGCACGTAGACCCCAAGCGATTCAAGAATATGATGCAATGATATGCAGTCACGCTTACCTGGTGTTAATTATCTTTTATTTAAATTGTTTCGGTACATAAGTGTTATGATTATGATATCCGTTTTAACAACCCTTTTTTTATTAAAAACCGTATTCAATTAGTTTGTTATCAATACTTGTATATTAATCTATGCAGTAAGTTAAGATATATGCACGTATGAAGGGCATTAGGAGATTTCTAAAATAAAACAGCAAAAGATGTATAATGTTTGGTTTTTTCAATATAATTTACTATTAAGGTGTTATTTGTTCTATAACGATACCACACCAAATACGACTAAGAAAAATCATTTTCATCTCTGTTACATAAGGATATGCTTACAATTACAAAGCGTATATTTGTTAAATCAAAGAATACTACTGCAAATATGTAACAGAGCGAATTTATGTATGCCGTGCCTGTACATTATCACCTCCTGTAGTATTTGTTATTTCTTACCTCAATGTTGTCGCGAGTTGTAAACGTCAAAGTTGTCATCAAAAATATAATTTTTGTTATAACGTTAAATCGGTGTTATAAAGTCGTACAGTAATTAATTTAACAAAAACTATTTAAAAATGGAACGTACAGGGTTAAGTGAAGATAAACATCACATGAGTGAAGAAGCAAAAGAGCATAAAATACTACAAAATATTGCAAAGTGGCAATCGGGAAGTTCTCCCTTAACTTGTCTTTCAGAATCACAATTGGATATTATTTATCAAGTTAAGGATTTAATAGAAGAACAGTATTATAGATCGTCAAAGGTAAGCATTATTTAATGCAGTTAAATTAATTTTAAGTAAGTTATTCAGTCTACAGTTGGAGGTTAAACTAGTATTCCTTTACTTTGCATTATTAAACAAAGCGATAAAAAGCTGTATACTAAAGTAACTAAAGAATATAAAAAATAACAAAGAATTATTTAGTATTGTAATGTGATTGTATAACAATTTGACTAAGTAGCATATTAAAAAATAGTCGATCAAAATGTAAAATATTTAACATATCGTAAATTGTACATTTTTTTTAGACTGAAGGCTTAGAAGCAAAAAAGGAACAGTTATCTCAAGAAGATAGTATTGATATGCCAATAATTAATTCCAATCAGGATTATATTAAATGGGTGGTTAAAGCAGAAAACGAAATGAAATGTGAAAATTTAAACGAGTATTTAATTTTTTACAATAAGCTACAAGCTCAGTCTTCCGAGTGTGAATTGTTATTTAAAGATGTAAGAGCAATATCGTGTTATAGCTATAGCAGAGTCTATTTATGTTTAATTTCAGACTGAAGCGACATTAAATGCTGTCGAACATTTACATCATGAGTACCAAGAAGTGACTGCCAAAACTGATTCCCTCCATACATTAAGTGAACAGTTGATGAAACACCAAAAAGAACTGAAGGATAAAAAGGCATGTTTAAAAGAACGATTGCATTATTTTAGATTGTTTCGCACTTTATCTAATAATATTAATCAGTATGCTAATAATGTAAGCAGCGATGTATTTATGGACACTTTGGATAAAATAGACGAGTGTATGGAGTATCTTTATAAACACGTAAGTTAACAATAAGTTATACATTAAAAGCCAGAGTAACAAATTAATTTGCAGCCTAATTTTAAAGAAACCAAGTTGTACACCACCAAGTTTGAAAATTTGCTGTCTAAAGCCGTAATTTTAATCCGAAGATACTTTAACGATATCATCGTGAATGCTACTAAACAAGTAACGGATCCTGATAATAAGGCAAATTTATTAGCATCGGGAAATTCATCGCCAGCCTATGAGGTTACTCACGGAGAATCAGCATTTTCTTTATATTACGGAAAATTTCAAAGTGCCGCTGTTAAAGTTAGACCGGTTATTAATCATATCGAAAGTAAAATTACAAAGCACAACAGGTAAGATTATACTTAATATTTTAATTGTTTAAATCGTATTTGTATAATTTTTAGTTATAAACAGCTTCTGTTTGATTGTCAACAAACGTATTTTGCCCAACGATCACCGGTAATGACAGATGCCGTAGCGAAAGCCTTAATGGAATTGAAAAGTAAACATAAGAATGATCATAGTATATTGTTTCGTTCTGCGGGATTATTTGTAATGCAAGTTTGCCAAGACGAAGCTGCTTGTTTTAACTATTTCTTTACAGAAAATTCCCAGCAATTAAAGTAAGTTTTTTAATTTTACAAAAATTTCGGTTTTTAAGTCTCTAAGTTCAATTTTTATTTTACAGTGAATATTTTGGAATTTTATGTCAAAATTTATATGACATGTTGCGACCTTGTTTAATTGGGATTTATCATTTGGAGGTTCTCACCGAATTGTGTGGAATACTTCGGGGAGAAATGTTAAACGATCAAATTCAGAGTAATGGTAGGATTGTTCTTCCAATTTTATTACTAGGGTAAAGCGAGGAGAGTTGACGGGGGTAGGCGAGAAGACGCACATTCAATTCTCAAGTTTCCCGCCATATTGAAGCATGGGTGTCAGTTGTGAGTGAAGCTTAGCGGGTGACTAACACGCTGTTAAATTCTTTTAAAATTTTGGCTATATTTGTACTTTTCACGAAGAGATTTGTTGACCAACCAACTATTGAAATTTCATTAAGGTAGTGAAAAATTTTTATTTAGTGTTCTCACTAAAAAATTAGTGGGAAATCAGTTTGTGCTACGATAGTTAGGTTAACGGTGATCGCGCAGGCCACGTTTAATATCCCTAAATCCTGTTTACACCAGAGATATTAGGTGCGTCCTCTCTCCTACCGGTTTAGGAGAGTTGACGAGTTGGCATATTAGGTGAGAGGACGCATAGCTATTATTATTAATAATTACCTGGAAGACATTGTTATATTAATAACTATAAGATATTAAGGGTGGGCCAGTACATAGCGTAAATTTCCAAAAAATTCCCATTTTTCTGTAACCTATTAATAATAACGATATCTTAATTAATACTTAATATTTTAATATGTTATTATGCTATTTAATTCAAATTATTAATCTGGTTTTGTTCTGTAATGGTTTATAAAGGTTTGAAATCATAATACGTATTTCTGCAAGCCTATGGGTTACCCAATCTTCAAGCTGCACAACGTGTAATCAAGAGGCATCTGTCCTACCCCTACTGCGTCATCTTACCTATCAAGAAAGGAGAGAAGGCTAAACGTATACCTTATTAAAAGACTTAGAATTTCATTTTAATTGTTATATTTTTTCCCACATGATGTACTTTACCGATGTAGCAGATATATACAGATTTTTTAAAAGTTCTCGTTTTTTCATGTCTCTATTAAACTTGGTTTTAGAATAATTTTTTGAAATGTGCGTCTTCTCTCCTCGCTTTACCCTATACTGATTAATATGTTTTTTATATTACAGATACTTTAGATAAATTTATAGAAATAATCAGACAATTACTGCAAGATATTGAAGAGCGGTTAGTGTTCCGTACTAATATCTTTTTCCAAAACGATTTGATGTCATATCAGCCATCACCTGGTGATCTAGCATATCCAGAAAAATTAGAACAAATGGAAAATATCACCGAAGAAATTGGTGAACATCGTACTGAATCTAGAGCTTCCGTTGTATCTATGGAATCTCAAGAAGTAGCAAATATAACTAGCAATCATTTGGGCCAATTTCGATCTTACACTGGCAGTACGTTGAATTTTATTTAAATATGTTAGTAAGACTGATCTTATTATAAAATTGTTAGATTCACCAGCTGACTTACACGGAATGTGGTATCCGACTGTTAAACGCACTTTAGTATGTCTTTCACGCTTGTATTTTTGTTTGGATCGTGAAATTTTTCAAGGGCTCGCACAAGAGGCGTTATCAATATGTGTGGAAACTATAGCGAAAGCTGCAAATCAGATTTCGGCTAGAAAGGTAAATTAAGTTAAAATATTATTGTGGTTGAAAATAAATTTGATGTTCAACAGACTCCCATTGATGGTCGGCTCTTTCAAATTAAGCATTTATTAATATTACGTGAACAGATAGCACCATTCCAAGTTGACTTTACTATAAAGGAAGTTAGTTTAGATTTTAGTAATATAAAAGCAGCAGCTGTTGGTTTGATACAGAATCGAGATAAATTATTTACATTTAGTAGCAATAATGCTCTTTTGGAGTTTTTGTTAGAAGGCACTCCAAGAGTTAAAGAATATTTAATTGATTCACGTAAAGAAATCGATAAACAGTTGAAAGCTTCATGTGAATCATTTATTTCCCATGCTACTTTGTTATTAGTGACCAACATGCTTCAGTGGATTCAAAAGGTACGTAAAGACATGTTCAAAATTTCCTTTGTTATATTAAGTATATTTTGTATAAAACAATCAGGTTAAGACTGAACAACTGCTTTGCAATAACGCTAGTTCATCTCAATTTTACAGTAACTTGTTGTAGGCCGAAAACTGTTTAAAAGTCTCAAAAACACACCAAGAAAATACAGTCCCGTTGCACGAACAGGAATTTTCTAAGCCACAAATGCTGATGAGGATCATTAGTAATGCCCAACGAAATATTAAATCGAAGATTCCAGAAATTCAAAGGTCCATGCAGTTATATTTGGCAAATAGAGAAACCGAATTTATCCTGTTCAGACCAGTTAAGGTGAAAAATTTATTGCTATATTTTGCTATTTTAATTAAATTTTGTGTTTTTAGAATAATGTCATAAATGCCTTTATGCAAGTAGAACAAATTCTGGATGTTGCAAAATATAGTCCGGAAGCTCAACTTATGATTGCTTGTCCTACTCCGGAACAAGTGAACATACTGATTTGTTCAGTTTCGTTAACTACTGAACAGGACAATCAGTTTGGTGGTGCAAGTAGTCGAACATCATCTGTTGTTGGAGTGAATGTTAGGAAAGATAAAGAAGTTGTAAATGTGCAATCAGACCTGGGACAAGCTAGCAACAGTGCTACCGAGTTGTTGCAACTCGACACAAACTAAATATTCCAATTGCCTTTTGTACAGACAAATGTAACACCAATAGAATAAAACTCTTTTTCAGCTTTGTTACTAATTGATGCCTTTGTTAATAAACCTTGTTTCATTTTTTTGATAAAATCTGTGTTTCTTTGTGTTGATTGTATGCACAATAATTTTGAGTAATGAGTAATGATTGCTATTACCTACAGTGTTGTCTTAAAAAATAAAATCACTAAGCTCCAAAATAGAAGAAAAGCAACTGAAATGGTGGGGGCACAGGATTAGAATGAACGAGAATAGAAAGTTAAAGAATATATGGGAAGCAAGGAAAATGGGAAAAAATCGGACGACCGAAGAAAACGTGGAACAACAGCGTAAGCGAGATTCTGGAAAAAAGAGAGAAAACATGGATTGAGGCGAAGTAGAAACAGAAAGAAGTGGCGGAAATTCATAGAACTAAGAAATAGAGAAAAACACACCTCGACACCTACGGGTAAAAGAGGTCATCGATTATGTTATGTAGGTATGTTATGTGTGAATATAAAAAATAACATTTGGGTAACATTTTAAGAAAATATTGCAGATTGCTACGCGATATACAATGTGTCCCCGGATAGGGTTTGCGATAGGTATAATGGACCAAAAATGTTTAAAAAACGTTTCCATCTTTTGTAGTTTAGGGCTGCTTGGTTCATAATGAATTTTTACTAAAATATACTCGAAATGATATACAGATGGCGTAGTTAGCACTAGCACAAGAAGAATATAAAGCGGGTTAGGTAAAGTAGTCTTTTTATGAACTTTACACAAAACTGTTATTTTAATAGTAGTTTATTCTACAAGTAAAGTAAAGTGGTTGTTTACTAGCTAGTGGAAAATGTTTGATTCACGAGCGTTAGCGAGTGAATTAAAATTCCACGAGCTAGTAAACCACTTTACTTACGCGTTGAATACGCTATTTTTTTGTGTACTTAATGGAAAAGTTCGAAAATCAAATTTCTCGAGGTTATGTCTGTACTGGAGCAGCGCCTTAAAACAACGCCCACATGCGCAGTGGGCGTGTTTGTGTTGCTGCGCACTTTACTTCACTACTAAAGTAAAATGCCACTTTACTTTACTGTTTTCTACATAGTAAAATGGCCGTTTACCGTTGAGTACACAAAAAAAATATGTTTTCAAAAATTAATATTGTAACGTAAGGTTTTGTGTTGTTTTCTTTTAATATTTAATCTAAACGATGAACTATACTCAACTATAATAATTGGGGTAGCTTTAATAACTTTGGTAGAGTCTTGGTTTCCTTACGTTACTTGTCGATCCACTTAGCTTAATTTGTGAGAGGTATTTGAATAAGAAGTCTCAATTAACTAACATTCATTTATTTTAACTATGTGCATTAGTTTTTACAGTGGAATATATAAATTGAGCTAAGTCCAGAATTGAGTTAGAGTTTTACAAATAATTCTTACACGTTCTGAGTGACCCAAAGTACTCTAAATCAGAGTCGACTTAAACGAATACAAATTCTTATTAGCCCATGAACAGATATAAATTATTCTAAGTCTAAATCAAAGGGACCAATCTGATAATTCTCTAAGTTCCGTTTGATACGTATAACTTATTCTAAGTTGGAATCAAAGTAAGGTAATCTGGTAAATTCTTTCAAGTCTAGCCTTTTATTTAAGCGGCTAAGTTTCTACGATAACTTTAACCCAAAATATTTTCTAAGTCCTGAACGGGCGTTTAAATAATTTAATGCGAATATTTTCTAAGTGTTCCACTAACAAATGCAATGGCTAAGTCCGTAAACGGATTTACTGAATTTATTTGAATATTTTATAAGTGTTCAAATAACACTCTGGCAAATAATTTAATGTAAATATGTTCTAAGTTCAGCGACTGAATTTAAATAATTTAATACAAAGATTTTACAAGTTCAGAATTACCTTCATAAGTTACTTGAATATTTTATAAGTGTTCAACTAACACTCTGACAATTAATTTAACGTAACTATTTTCCAATTCCAGCGAATGAGTTTAAATAATTTAATACAAACATTTTACAAGTCTGTATTCATAACTTACTTGAATATTTTCTAAGTGTTCAAATAACACTCTGACCAATTTCTGCTAAGTCCTTAAAAAGGACTTAAAAGATTCACACAAAATTTCACAAGTTTTAACATTAATAAATAAATTTATCTTACGTATACTCAATCGCACGACATCTTGAAGGGAACCAATTTTCTTGACGTAACTGCTCGTTGGGATGGCCGGAACAAACCATAGCTTTACTTTGATTCGGCCAACGCTTATATACGGTAAATTGATCCCTTCTCTTAAAATAATCGTGGGAAAAGATCGACTTAACTAAGGCACGTGTGTAACCTTGATTTTGTCCGTACATCACCCTGCATTCTTAACATTCCTTAACAATGCAAGTTGCTATCTCTGCCACGTGCGGTGTTAAGATTAATGACCGCTCATCATTTTATTTGCTCATGTACTTAAAATGTATTTTTAATATTTTTACATACTCTGCTTTACTACAATATCTCAAACACGCCACATAAGGCCACGATTAAACTTTGGTGAAATCTAACTAGCAACAGGACCAATCTAAAGGTATTGGTAGCAAATCCTCGCAACGCATCCCAGTGAATTACAGCTGCCTCCGTAATTTTCAAAAATTAATATCTCAAAAACAGTAAGTAAGGCCACGAATAAACTTTGGTGAAATCTAACTAGCAACAGGACCAATCTAAATTTATAGGCAGCACATCCTTGCAAGGCGTCCCAGGGGGTAGTAGCTGCCCCCGTAATTTTCAAATGTTATCGTCTTAAAAACGGCACATAAGGCCACGATTAAATTTTGCTGAAATCTAACTAGCAACAGGATCAATCTAAAGGTATAGGCAGCAAATCTTCGCAAGGCGTCCCAGGGGGTAACAGTTGTCCCCGTAATTTTTAAAAATTAATATCTCAAAAACGGCACATGAGGCCACGACTAAACTTTGATGAAATCTAACTAGCAACAGGACCAATCTAAAAGTATAGGCAGCAAATCCTCGCAAGGCGTCCCAGGGGATAGCAGATGTCCCCGTAATTTTCAAAAATTAGTATCTCAAAAACAGTAAGTAAGGCCACGAGTAAACTTTGATGAAATATAACTAGCAACAGAACCAATCTAAAGGTATAGGCAGCAAATCTTCGCAAAGCGTCCCAGGGGGTAACAGCTGCACCCGTAATTTTCAAAATTTATTGTCTCAAAAACGGGCGCGTAAGGCCACGATTAAACTTTGATGAAATCTAACTAGCAACAGGGCCAATCTAAAGGTATATTATGTAACAAACCCTCGCGAGACGTTCCAGGGGGTAGCAGCTGTCACGCTGTCACAGTAAGTGGGTAAGGGGCTGCGGATTAATTGCTTTCACCTTCCACAGTCCCTCATATCTAAAATTGCGATCTTTTTTTATTACCTTCTATGTTTTTGGAAGTTTGTTTGCAGAAATAATTCTTGCCTACGTTTTTTTTTTCACTTTTGGAAGTTTGGTTACGTAAACAATTCTTGTCTACGGCCGGTTTAGCTATGTATTTTCCGTGATGTAGGAGCCTTTTAATTCAGTTACTCTAATTTTAGTGTTTTTAATTATGTATTTCCGTCGTGTCTTCTTCTTCTTCGGTCCTTTTGGCTGTTTGGGGAGCATAGGGCGTTTCTGTAGCAGGGTTTGAATGCCGGCAGTTTAGCTAGCTCTGCGCAGCATCTCTATCCTCTTCTGTTTTCCTTCACTCGGTCTTACTGGGGTTGGGTTGAGCTTATTGGATAGAAATAATTTCAACTAGATCTTTCCGTTGTCGTTTATCTTTGGCTTT
The DNA here is from genome assembly GCA_963082815.1 of Melanotus villosus. Classification (NCBI taxonomy): domain Eukaryota; kingdom Metazoa; phylum Arthropoda; class Insecta; order Coleoptera; family Elateridae; genus Melanotus; species Melanotus villosus. The sequence continues at coordinate 22,213,324 of OY720427.1, forward strand.
GTTTTTACTGGTCTCTTTTGTTTTCTTTTTCCCCGGATGGTGCTTATATTCTGTTGCTTGTCTTGTAAGGTCTGTATTTGGTTTTCTAAGGGTATGAACCAGTCATCGCCATTTTCTATTTTTATTGTTGTTTCTATTGGTTCTTGCCCTGTTTTTCTCCATCATTCTTCTTTTGTTATTTTATTTTGCCAATATATTCCCAAGATCCTTCTTACACTTTTGTTTATAAATGTTTGTATTTGTCGGGTTTGGGTCTTATTTAACATCCAGGATTCACTACCGTACAGGAGAACACTTTTCACATTTGTACCTATTAAAAATGCGCATTTTAGTTTTTAGAGTTAATTCACTTGATTTACATATTTTACACAATTCATTAAATGCGGCTTGTGCATTGCCTATTCTTCTTTTAATGTATTTTTTGTTCCTCCACTGTCCTCGATTACACTTCCGAGGTACACAAACTCTTTGACATTTTCTATTGGTTTTTCTTCCAGCTTAATTTCGGTGGTATCATTGGTGTTTATTCGTAACGTCTTTGTCTTTGCTATGTTGATATGTAGTCCTGTCTGTTCTGTGGTACTTTTTAGGTCTTTTCTTGCATGTGTTGTAGTTTTTCCGTTATAAGGCAGATATCATCCGCAAATTCAAGATCTTCTAATACTTGTCCAAATCTCCATGGTAGCCGCTTATTATTTTTCATTGATAATGTCACAATACGATCTACAACAAGGAGGAATAGTATGGGTTATGCAACAAGCTGCCAAACAAGCTACACCTAATCTAGACTCACAAGGATATGTAGATAATATACCGCTTGTAATTAAAAAACTTATTGCCGAAAAAAGAAAAGCCAGAAAGACATGGCAACGAAGACATACCCCAGCAGATAAAGCGCAATATAATCATCTAAGCAATAAGCTTAAGCTAAAACTGAAAGAACTTCGATACAACAACTTTTCAGATTACATCACAAACCTTAGTTGACATGGCAATAGTATTTGAAGACCAGTCAAAACCCCAAGAAAACAATAACAGCAATTCCACCAATACGCGTTGAATTTCCGTCTATCGGACCATGGGCCAAATCCAATCAATAAAAAGCAGACCTCTTTGCAAAACACTTGACAACGGTATTTACTCCAAATAACGATATACCAGACAAAGACATTTTAAACTTCTTGAATGATAACACCCTGAATGCAATTGAGCATAGTATACAATACTTCACTCCCAAAGAAATACAGAAAGAAATAGCTCTCTTAAATAACAAGAAACCTTCAGGGATAGATCAAGTTACTCCCAAGATGCTCAAAGAACTTCCTAAGAAAGAAATAGTTATGATAGGTAACATTTAATGCAGTACTAAGACTTCAACACTGGCCACAAGAACTGAAATCTTCAGAGATAATTTTAATACCAAAACCTGGAAAGGACCTAAACAATGTAACCTCTTATAGCCCGATAAGTTTGCTATCAACGGTATCAAAACCAATAGAACGACTATTCCATCGCATCAAACCTCTACAAGATATAATCCCAGACCATCAATTTGGGTTTCGACCAGAATACTCTACAACATAACAGTGTCATCGGATAGCTAATGCGATTCAAGAAGCTCTGGATGACAAAAAGTACTGTACAACAGCATTCCTCGATGTGAGCCAGGTCTCTCTATACAAAATTAAACGCATTCTACCGAAGCCCTACTATTCAGAAAGAAATCTTAAAATAGCCCAAGGAATAACCCCCTTAATTTTTGCCGCGTGTTTAGTAATTAAAATCTTACTTAGAGAATCGAAAATTCAGAACTAGGGTCAATGGCGAAACTTCTACGTTTCACCCAATTAAAGCAGGTGTTTCCCAAGGTAGTGTCCTCGGACCCTACTTATATTTAATATACAGGGTTGTCTAATAATGAGCTAAGTATTTTGATAAAAACATATCTGCAATCGTTCTACTAGTTCCTGAAATATCACGAAAAAACTGAAAATCACGTTTTTCTGTTTTGCTCTATATAACTCATTCATTTAGAAAGATGATTTTATGAAATTTATTTTCTAAGCATTAGGGTTCTAGCTGATTACAGCGATTACAATGGTGAAGTCAGATTTTCTCTACCTGTGATTGTGGTCGAGACGCGATAGTCAACTTTTTTTTTCTTATGGACACCAATTTGATTTTTAGCTGGTTAGATAGCGAAAAGAAAAACGAGTCCAATGGTGTATCACTCTTGTGTGAAATTTTGTGTTCAACCATGACAGGACTGAATTAACTTTTATTTTCGTTTCAACTAAGTAGGCCGGCGCTCGGCTTGTCAAAATCTTCGATTTTACGAAAATATGAAATCTGCTATTATCACGTCTACGATTCATTGCTTTAGTAGCGCCTAAAACAAGAAAATTAGAAACTTCGATAATAATTGAAACAAAATTATAAAATATGCTCAAAATGACCACCTTTATTTATAATGCAAGATCTTATTCTCTGTGAAATATGCTAAGTGCCTGCACGGATTTGATCCGGCGTAATCGATCGAATGCCTTGACTTACCCTTGTTTGTATGTCATTGATATTATTTAATGGGGTAAGATAAACGTAATTTTTCAAGGCTTCCCAGAGGAAATAATCCAACGGATTGAGACCCGGAGATCTAGCCGGCCAGGCTACAGGCCCATTTCTTCCAATCCATTTAGCACCAAAAATGTAGTTTAAAAATTCTCGAACGGGCCAGCTATTATGAGCTGGTGCCCCGTCATGTTGATACCAGTACTTTCTATAGCGTATAATGGGCAAGTTGTGTCACTGTTAACATTTATTTATAATAGTTTTAATACGCTCACGCAACTGTGAATTATGTCCAAATCAACTCAACTCAAAAAGCTAAATCCAAAATTAGTACTTTGGAACCCTCTATCCAATTCCAATATCCAGATAAGCTGAATAATCCTACAATAGACTCCAATATCCGGATAAGCAGAATAATCTTTCAATCGACTCCAATATTCAAATGAGCAGGACAATTTTTCATTTAACTCCAATATTAACTTGCAACTTCCGTTTTTCTCACAGGAAAAATCACTTATTTCTTTATTTTATCTTCTCTTATAAAGGAAAACACAACTTCCTTTTTAAGGAGAATAATTAGGACATTTTTATATTTATTTATATTCCTCTTCAAAGAAAAACCCAACTTCCTTTTTAAGAAGAATAATTAGCACTTTTCTTATGTTTCTCTTGTCTCCAGTTGCCCCGGTTCCCTAATATTTTCTTCCAATAAAAAAATCTTTCCTGCTCCTTGGTAACGGTTATAAAATAATAAAATTCTTTCAACACACATCCCTACGTTTCTAACTAAATATTTAAATTACAATTACAACATAATAGCATTTTTTTAACATTTTAACTAAACTTTAATTTTGTATGTTATCACTTGGGATTACATTACAATATATATATACTTTAACAATATATTACACGAAATATGCAAATACAGTAAGTCAAACTCAATATGTGGCAAAAGTAGATGATCTTCTCCAGGACAGTGCTTACACCCCCATTTCTCGTGACCCCACTTCTAAAATCGAACGCGAAGTTGCTACCCTCATTAAAACATCTGACCTCCCCCAGGATATTCAACGCCGTCTAATCCCTCGTGAATCTAAACCGCCCAGGCTGTGTGGTCTTCCTAAAATTCACAAACAGCAGGTTCCTTTCCGTCCCATTGTTAATACCATAAATTCCCCGACGTACAACCTGGTCAAATATCTCACTGGTATTCTTAATGCATATACAGGGAAATCTTCTTCACATATTTTAAATTCTTCGCATTTTGTAAACCTTATCGACAATCTCACCATAGACCCTAATGACCTGCTCGTCAGTTTTGACATTACGTCTCTCTTCACCAAAATCCCCATTCTTGACTCAGTAGCTATCATCGAACAGTTATTAGTTCAAGACGGCAAACCTGCAAGTTTAGCCATTCTCGTTGAAAAGTCCCTTTCCTCCACATATTTTCAGTTTAACAACCGGTTCTATAAGCAAGTAACAGGCGCTGCTATGGGTTGTGCCCTTTCTCTGGTGGTTGCAAACATCTTTATGGAATCTTTTGAAACAATAGCCCTGGAATCCTTTGACTTAAAACCCAAGGTCTGGTTCCGTTATGTAGATGCCACTTTCATTATCTGGCCCCATGGAAGACATAACCTTGCTTCCTTCCTAGAACATCTTAATAGTCAGCACCCTGATATCAAGTTTACAATGGAAATAGAATCGAATGGTTCTCTCCCTTTTCTCGACGTCCTGGTTACCCGTAAACCGAGTGGTCATCTTGCACACTCTGTTTATCGCAAACCCACACACACGGATAGGTATCTTCACGCCAACTCACATCATCATCCGGCACAAATGCTCTCCGTGATCAATTCCCTCATTCATCGTGCTATAACAGTGTCCCAACCCGACAGTCTTCATGTCGAGTTAGCCCAGTGCTTAATTTGTAAAACAAATAGTTCCGGAGCCCTTCAAAAAATGTGTGGGTAGGGTGCATTGTTTTAGTGTAGCCTGTAGCTTAACTTTTATTTCACATTACAAAAACAAAAAAGATTAAAATGCATACAAAAAATTAAAATTTAATTCTCAAAAAAAACATCATTTAAGTTAAGTACCTACTACATAATATATGTTAATTTGTAAAATGCGCTCTCTTCAATACTAGGCTTCGTAGGCGACTACTGGTCTGCATTCATATGAAATGACACAATAACAGCATGGGCAAACTGCAAAGTTGCAACTTGGCAGAAGTACCGCAGCTGCGCTCCGTCACGAAAATTAGTATCGGAGCCCGGCTCCGGTGAGCTCCGTCTCAAATTAATCCCTGAGTTAGCCCATATCCAAGAAAATCTCATCAAGAATGGGTATAACAAAAGCGATGTTAGAAAGGTCATCCAAAAACAACTACACCCCGCAAACCCTAAAAATCCTCAAACTACTTGTACACACCAGGCTACTGCTTTCTTACCCTACATTCGCCAAGTTACGGATCGCATAGGTAGGATTCCCAAAAAACATAACATCAAAACCATCTTCAAACCCCCTCCAAAAGTGTCACAGATACTCCCTTCAGTAAAAGATAAGCCTCAACCCTTGTCATCAAGAGACACAAACGTTGCTTGAAATCAGGTATTTTTTCACATTCAGCCGTTGCTGAACATCATCACGATACTGGCCATAAAATATTGTTTGAAAAATCTTCGATCATTGCCAACGCTCCTTATTTTTTCAACATGAAAATCCGTGAGGCCATTGAAATCATCAAGACCCCTAATAACTTGAATCGTGGCACTGGTTATTATCTATCCGATATTTGGAAGTCCACTATCATTACTGGTTCCGCTCCCTCCACCCGTGACCAATCGTCGTCACAGTCAGATACGCTTGGCCGGTATAAAGTCGCTGCCTTTTCTGTTTCTCTTCAGAAGGGTTTCGCCTCTGGCTTGGTTGACAAGTTGAGTTACCGTTACCCTTCTGCCTCTTGCTAAAAGAGTTTCGCCTCTGGCATGGTTGACACGTTGACTTACCGTGCTCCCTTCCTCCTGAAGAAGCCCCTTAAAAAAATGGGCGAAACGTTGAGTTTTTCTGTCTCAAAATGACACGGTCCCAATCCGGAAGACGTTTTGTTAATACTGACACTGACCGTGGAAGTCTTCGAATTCATTATAAGTCAAATTTATTTAATTTTAATGTAAAAAACATTTTTTTATTTTACAACAGCATTTTTGAAATTAATAAACATAAAGCAATTATATACGCATTATATTCGCATTTTGATTGAAAAAGTTACGGAATACCAGTTACCGCTCTGGCTAGCCTTCGTCGATTATCAGAAGGCTTTTGACAGTATCGAAAATTGGGCCGTACTGGATTCTCTAGCCAACGTAAGAATCGATCATAGATACGCAGCTCTATTTAAAAACATCTATATAAACGCTACGTTAACTGTACGGTTACATGACGACACAGAAAGGGCCAATATTCATCGAGGTGTAAGGCAGGGAGCCCCGATTTCTCCAAAGCTTTTTACTACGGCTTTGGAGGATATATCTAAAAAAATCAACTGGAGCAAAAAAGCAATAAAAATTTCTGGAGCAATGCTTAATCATCTGCGTTTCGCCGATGACGTCGTTATAATATCAGAATCCCCGGAAGAAATACAAACAATGTTGAATGAACTAAGTGATGTTTCTAGAGAACGAGGCTTAGAAATAAATATAAGCAAAACAAAATTTTACTCAATTGGAGACCATGGGGGCAGAAAAGACCAACTGGAAGACCTGAAACACGTTGGGCCGCTGATGTGAAGAAAACGGGTGGTTTCAACTGGCAGAACATAGCGCAGAATAGATCAAGGTGGAATGATGTTAAGGAGGCCTATGTCCAAAAATGGACTGAAGAAGGGCAATTTTGGAATATTTTCTTTGTTACACGCTGATCTATGTATATCAAACATACATGATAGTGTTTGATAATACAAATTAAGATTATATTTTCGTCTTGCAAAGTAAAAGCATGGTGTTTGTTTGTGTAATTGTTTCCAAATTGCTCACAAAAATGTTAAAAAATTGTTTAGAGAATCCTGTTATATGCCTTAATTGTTCACAATTTGAGAAATTGTAAGCAATAAGCTGAGTTCTCCTATAACTTACCGTGGTTTGAATTTCTACATTACTTGTACTACATTTTTCCACTGGCTCTTCTTTAGTTTCGTTTTCTGGGGCATTAATTTTTAAAGTCGTGGTTGCTACGCTACTGCTACTGCTTCAGAAACATTACTATTATTATTAGTAGTAGCAAAGAGCAGTATATGCTCTTTGGTAGTAGCAATATTTATTGAATTCCCTTCTGTAGATTCTTTTTCTCTTGCGTTATTTTTATATTTTTCTTCGTCGAATTTTTTAAAGGGCAAATTCTGACTTGGAACAGCAGTTTTATAATTTAAATGTTTCTATTGGCCTAAATTTATCAACCTGTTCGCACTAGGAAAAGGCCTTGGCCTGCAAGCTTTTTCCGAAATCGTTCAAGAGTAAAGGGGTATTTTTTGGGGTTGCATCGGGTTGAAATTTTGAGAGCGGGTGCATGTGACGTCACCAGACCATCAGCTGCTCGCTTGTATGACAACCAACGGAAAGCTTTATATGCAGCGGCATACTAATTTTATCAAATTTTAATTGTTGTTGATGTTTGTGTGTCTGTATACGGCTTAGGCAATACTAGAAAGGAAGTATTACAATATCAAATCGATTTAAGATGTTTTTACTCAGATTACCCTACATAATTTCGAAATTGCCAGCTAATTAAAAATTCCCGTGCCGTTAATTGATATGAACGTAATTGAAAATTTCGTCATGAATGAGAAAGATGATTAGGGAACACGATATTTCCCATAGAAAACACTTAGAGAAAAGCTCTGGAAAACGAGGGACTAAAAATTTTGCCAGATTATACGTAAAATTCCCATTCGTATGTCAAGATAATTAAAAGCTGTTAAAGATAACGCGAGATATTTTACAACATATTAAATTAAGAATTTGATTTTGTTAACTTTCAAAGTTCATTTTCAGTGGGGTGCGTTATTGTTATTAACAATAAGATGCCATTTATCCATTTTAATGCAAAGTTTCTACTTTTCAGTTAATTCAGAAATATATCCATAAAAGAAGTACATATACTCATAATAACTTAATGTTTAAAATATTTTTTTCTATTTTGCGTTTAGAATAACTCCATTCTAGCACCCAAATGACGTCATTTGAGTGTTAGAATAAGTCGTTGGTGTGCTAGAATAGACTAGTAAAATTTACTGTATTGATGTTGGTAGCGTTGAACTGTCAACTGACATACGCCAAAAATTCTTTTTCATACTGGGATTTGGACTTGTCCGGCAATAAATTTTCTAACGTTTTTTGTGCAATTTGCCTAATTCTCGGCGGCGTTAGTGATAAACTTGCTTCTGCATTCATTTGCAAACATTAAACGCGAAAATAAAAAAACTGACGTTTCAAATTAATTTTTTTCACAGCCGCCTAAAATTACGCCACATAAACGTCACCAACCACCGCAAAATTCCCTAGATTTAAAATTTTTATTTTTTAATTTATAAAAAGGTATAAAGCGGCAAAATAGTATAAAATACTCGTTGCAGAAGGTCTTTCAAGCACTCATTTGTTTCAAATTCGTGCTTGATTAGATGCCTTCTGCAACTTGTATTTTAATATACTAATGTTTTGCGTTTATGTAAAATAATAAATTGTAGTCCGTTGACATAACTTCTTTAACAAATTAATGATTGTCTTTGAACATTGAATTGTTTTTTATATAGGGCGAAACATTAATAATAAAATGTAATTTGTGTTTTATAAACTACTATGAATCTGTAAACAATAAGGTTATGGCAATTTCACTAATGTTGTTAACATTATTTAGCTATTTTAATAACGATAAACAAATTCAGAAATTTACTTTCCTTGATTATTTTGAAAATTACAGAACTCTAAATAAATGCCCCTTAAACTGTTTGATGTTTTTACGTTTTACTATGCTGAAATGGCGAAACATCATAAAATATTGAAATTTATCTAGCAAGAACATCGAATGTTAATGCAGAAGATACCAGTAAAATTCTTTGTTATTATACGTTATACAAGTGGCCGGTCAGCTGTAGTTTAGTCACGTGGTGCACCCGCTCTACGAGTTTAAACAATGAAGTATAACTAAATGTTAGGTTATGTTTTATACCGAACTCCGATTACAGCGCCGCCATAAATGTAAATGGTCTATAGATCAACTTATTTTTAGATGCGTTACGTTTTTAGCCACGCTGAAAAATCAGAATCAAAAAAGAGGAAGTTATAAGTGGAAAGCTGAATTAATCTGTTTCATTTTCTACACGAAAATAATTGAAGTAAGTTAATAATTTTACGAACTATTCTTACCGAATGAAATAATATTTTAGCTATAAAATCTGATATAATTCTACTTATTGGTAGGAGAAAGTCGGCGTCACCATTTAGTCGCCATGTTTATTTGATAGTTAAATTTTAAAGTTATAACTTGTGAAATGCTTGGCGTTAGTTTACGTTTATATTGTCGTTAAAAGGGTTTTATTTTATTCAAATTAAAATTTAAAGTTTTGACTTGAAATAAAATAAAAAAGTGAATTTAATAGCACAGAAAAATAGTAATAGATCTCTGAAAATTCAGGTACAGTTGAGGTTGTACGGTTTGCGAAGAGAAATCCGATTTTACGATTTAAATTTCAAAATGGAATCTCCCAATTATGTTCTTTCTGGCTCTTCTACAAGCGAAGAAGACAGTTATACAAATCCACCTGAACTCGGCGAACGATTTGGACAGCCCAAAGATGGAGACTCGTGCATTAGCAAAATGAGACATGAATATTACAAACGACTACAGAGACTAGGATGTGGCGAGTTAAAACCTCGTAGAACAATTTGTAAACTGGGAATAGAATGTGTACATGATATACAATCGAATCCTCCTAAGCATTCTTGTACGGAGCAAAATCCTTCCGACGAAGTAAGCAGTTATTTAATTTGTATATTTTATTAGATAATCTATAACCGTATATTGCACTACTGTAAGAGCTTTAAAATCTCAAATTATTAGTTTGAAACTAATAGTGGGTTTAATTACGTAGTTACTTAATCAAAACCATTGCATTAATTGTTTTGAATTTATAGAATTTGGCGGAAGATTTTGACGATTCAAGTTTCAAAGAAATCTACGATGCTTTTAAAGAAACCGATTTAGAATTATTAAAGAAAAAATGCGACAAATTAATGTCATTTGACATAGATAAAGCAGAAGAATTTTCTCTGTCTCAGGCATCTTTATTGTATTTAATAAGCAAGCTTGGTGTTGAAGTACATGAAGACACCGAACTAAAATTAGGGTAAGTTTGCCGTTACGGTGATTTATTTACTTTTAGGTAGTATACATTAATAATTGTGAAATTTATTTCACAGTTATCTGGAAAAAGCAGTTTTGAACTTAGCGAAAACTCGTTCTTCGATGATGACATGTACACCCCTAGTTTTGCAAAAACTAGTGGAAGAATTAAACGATTTTCAAAAGCTACATGCATCCAGTGAATATCTCATCAGGGTTAACATTTTAGAATTAGCTATTATGTCATTACTGTGATTACTTTGTTACATCACAGATATTTCGTTATTATATTTTTTATACCAGTAGGTTTGATAATTGAAGATACCAGAATCAGATTTTTTTTGCATTAATGTTATTAATCATAAAAATGCATTCTTTGTCTTGTTTTTTACAAGCTATTTATGTAATACAGTTCATGTATTTTTACTACGTATATTACAAAATAAAAACTACATAATTCTTACATTTAAAACTTCTCTTATATATTCTGGATTATCTATTTCAAAGTCAATACACTTTTGACAAAGATTATTAAAGTTTTTTAGAAGCTAATTATCTACAATACTTTTATTCTGAAAAATATCATTTAATAATTCCTTAATTTGAACGGGCAATACATATCTTGTAGCTGGATTTAAATCGCGAAAAATATTTGTATCAGTGGAAATAGATGGTAGGTAAGTTATGAAAAGATTCTTATAGTTTCTAGAATCTAAATATTTTAATTGTCTAACTGAATACATATGTAAATAGTATATCCTTGTCCATTGGAATCCTGTAAATGTTTCTTTGCTGACTTGAATAAGTAACAGAGCTGCAACTGTTTAGAAATAGGATAATTATTACATTTTCATTTGAAATTTTATTAAAAATCTTGTGAGTTCTGATCGATTTTTTCATCCCTTGTATTCATATCAAGAACCTAAAGCAAGCAAAATAAGTTGTTTGGCATTTTAAAAATCATTAAATATACTTACAGTTGTACCTTCAATACAGCTCAGTAAACTGAGTAAACGTTTAAAACTTTCCATCATTTGCAAAAACAGATCTAAATCCCTGCCATAAACAATTAAGATTTCTTGAGTAAACTGTATTAGGCATTCATCACTAGTTCAGTGTATAGCGATGATAGTAACTTTTAAAATCTTAATAGGTGAAGTGCTATTGTGGTCAGGGGCGTCGTTAGCCCTTTTTTGCCCCCCCCCCCCTAATCGTAATGCAAGAATAAATACCTAATAATATAAGGTATAATACATTAAAACGTTTTTAGACTTTTTGGAATTTTTACTTTTTCTTTTAAGTCTTGTAACAGTAAAGGGGAATGCAGTATATATTTTTTTCTATCCTTGACCGAATGATTGTAGAGCTGGTAAAACGTTTTTCCGACAAAAACATGGAGATTTTTAAATCAGATTTCAATCATTCTTAAATGTTTATAATATAAAGCAGCAAGACTTATAGTCTGAATTCCTTGTTTGTCAAAATTATATTCAAAAATTGACGCCTAAACCAAGTGATATATCCTCACTATTTTCACATTTAGACGAAACAATGTTTCCTAATCTAACGAATACAGAAAATTGCATTATCAATTCCTGTAGTTGTGAAAGATCTTTTAGTGTACTATAAGACGACTAAAAACGTATATTAGAGCAACAACGGGCCAGGATAGGTTATCAAATTTAGGCATAATTAATATTAATTTTCAGTTAGATGAAATTTCTGCGGAAACAATTAAATATCGTTTTGCGCAAATTGGTAATAGACGAAGTGAACTTTTACTACCAAAAAATTTAAATTAATAAAGTGAGTTCGAAAAATTTCGCTATCAAAAGGGCGATATTAGATCTTATTTTACTATTACTACTTTTTTGAGCCCACTTTATTATAAATGAATATTGTATCATTCTGAAAAATATAAATCTTATTGAATGAATAAGTAGGTACGATTAATTTCTTTTTCTTCTGCTATTTTTGAATTTAACAAACTAATTATTAGTTTATACAGGGTGTTTATTAATAACATGCTAATATTTAAGGAGGTTATTCTTGGGTCCATTTTGAGAAAAAAACTTCATATGAACATATGTCCTAAAGGTCTTAACTTTTGAGCTACAGGGTGCTAAAGGTTTAAGAAAAAAATATTTTTTTTATGATAACTTTGGTATGACCCTAGATATTTTTGTGAAACGTAGTACGCATCTTCTATGCATCAAAAGGCATTTTCTGCTGTACAACATAATTTTTTATTCTTGCCAGTGGCGTTCGTGCGGGATTTGCACTGAATCATTTTAAAGAGAAAAGTGATACGCCACTGCTTTTTCTCAAAGTAAAAATTATTTTTGAAATCCTCATTCCTTTCTGAGCAAATCTGGTCTGTTGATTTTTTTCGTTTGACGTATGGTTTTAGCATAAAAAAATAAAATTCATTCATTTGTGTCTCGCAATTTATGTAACTTTAAACAAAAATTTATTTAAGAGAATAATTTTTAAACGCTAACATTATAAAATTATGTTGTACAGCAGAAAATGCCCTCTGATGCATAGAAGATGCGGCTCTAGTCAACTATCTGGGTCCCAAGGTTAGGCAACCAAATATACTTACAGGTTAGAGGTAAGTCAGGGAAGTTTTTTTAATAGAAAAGCACACCAGTAGGGACCCAGATTGTTGACCAGTGCCGAAGATGCGTACTACGTTTCACAAAAATATCTAGGGTCATACCAAAGTTATCATAAAAATAAGATCTTTTCTTAAAACTTTAGCACCCTGTAGTTCAAAAGTTAAGACCTTTAGGACATATGTTCATATGAAGTTTTTTTCTCAAAATGGACCCATGAATAACCTCCTTAAATATTAGCATGCTATTAAGAAACACCCTGTATAGTTATAAATAGATAGTGTAGTAGATAGTAGATTATTATTATCTCAGGAACAGTAGAAACAGTAATAATTTTTAATAAATATAAGTTAGTCTAGTTTTTCGGAATATATGTTTTAGTATAAATATTTGTGCAATAAAATTTGATATTATTTTTCTGTACGTCTCTTTTATCTATCAAATTTCATTAAAAAATACTTTTTATTTTGACTTACCTGATTTTTTTACACCAAGTCAATCCTTCTGTCTTTTAGGATAGCAAGCAAAACAAACACATAAACAACAAACAGTACAAACACCAAAACAAGACATGAGTTTCAATTATTTGAAATCAGTGATAACCGACTATTGGATAATTAGGAGACTACAGATATTTAATAAAACGGTACAAATTAAATGATCAGTATTTCAAATTTTATGGGCAGTACATTTTACCACTATTTTATTTCAAATGGTCAGTATGATAATATATGGTCGGTGAAAATAATAAACGGTCAGTAAGATAAAAAATAGTCAGTTAAATTAATAAATGGCCGGTGAAAATAATAAACGGTCAGTAAGTTAAAAAACAGTCAGTTAAATTAATAAATGGTCGGTGAAAATAATAAACGGCCAGTAAAATAAAAAATAGTCAGTTAAATTAATAAATGATGAGTAAAATAATAAATGGTCAATAAAATTAATAATTGGCCAGTACAAATTAATAAACCGTCGATAAAATAATAAATGGTTGTATTTATTTCATATAAATACAAAAACATATAAAACTAAAAACAAAAACATATAAAGACAAATATGAATGAAACAATAATAAAACACAACTTAATAAAGTAAAACGCTCTGCCGTTATGTAATGATGAAGTAGATAGTGGTGGTAATCTGAAAACTATTGCATACTGGCCATTTATGAATTCTTACTGTAGATTTGCAGATTTATTACCAGCTAATCCATGCTGACATTTTATTAATTTTTATTGTCCATTATAATCACAATAGTGAACATAGAAATACTGGCCAAATAGTTCTTTTACTGCTCCAAAATCCTATTTTAACTCATCAAATTTTATAAATGTACTGAGTCTTTTACAATATTTTACTGACTGTTTGTAATATAATACTGTACATAATGAATTAAATACTGTTCAGTTTATTACAACCCTTAATAAAATAACAGATATTTGATTTACTATTATTTTAATACGTCCTTTGTACGACACATATGCTTTAAGACTATATCTAGCATTTAACTGACTAATAATACTAACAAAAAAAAAATAAGTAGGTTAGCGTCTCTCTCCTTATTGCTGAGACGTGATGTTTATATAAACAAGTAAACGAAAAGGTTCACGTATCGATTCATTTTTATCCAACAACGAATTATAAAATAAACCAACACCCGACAAGCGAAACGATGTGAATGTAGTGAATCATTCGCCGATAAAAAAACTAAATACTTCACTCTAGCGATTCCAGATGTGTCAACGAGCCGCCCGCCGGTATGCGTTACCATGGCAACGAGCCAACGTTAAAGCCGGTCAATTCCAACTCTTCGCTTCAGGCGCGTTCGTTTCATTGGAATGCGGTGTGTAGACCTGTAGACACGGACAAAATAGGCTAGTGGCCAGTGACGAATATTATGGTAAATAATATGCATTTATAATAAAAAAATCCTCTCAATACGCAATATTGAAGTGTCGAAAATAAAAAATAATTTGAATATAAAATAATTTGGATGCACAAATTTTAGGTGAAGAGGCTCTTCACCTACTTCACCTGGCGAGCCGCCACTGATACAAAGTTAACACGATAATTATTATTATTACCACTGCAATTGGAATTGCGATAATATACAGGGTGTTTCATAATTGCACGGCACCATTTTAGGGATGTGTTCTCTAGCACAAAATATTACGATTTGCCTAAAATTACCTTAGTCCAAAAGTTAATATATAGGGAGATACAGGGTCTCAAAGTCGAAATTTTAATTTTAATTTTTTGCTGTAATTCCGAAAGTTTTTGAAATATTGATGTGGAAGTTGGGGAAACTAACTCTTTTGGGACGAGAAACAATAATCCGACCTCAATTTTAACAATGCTCTTTAAAGAACCTTATTTTTGCTACACCTATTACTTTAAGCATACTTAAATTTTTGTATACTTAAAGTTAGGACAGATTTAATTGAAAAAAATATTTGACTAATCTTTTTTATACAAAAAAGGTATACTAGTTAAATGTCTCTAAAGTTAACCGTTTCCAAGATATTTGCTATTGATGTAAGTAATGTAACATCTTTTTTATTTTTTAAGCATTCTGTGACGCAGTAGGCTTGTATTTAAAATAAAAAATTGACATATTCTTGGCAAAAACAAGTTATAGGACACAAAGCAATAGCGGATTAGTGGAATATTTGTCATTAAAAATTTGTAAGATTTTAGTGTACCTAACACAAGTAATGCTGTTTAAGGTTTAAGGACTGAAAAATGTAGCATCACTTCCACTTCAACAGCAAATATCTTGGAAACGGTTAATTTTAGAGACATTTAACTAGTATACCTTTTTTGTATAAGAAAGACGTAGAAATTGCTTTTTTCAATTACATCTGTCATAACTTTAAGTACAAAAAAGTTGATGTATTTTTAAGGTATTGGGTGTTGCAAAAATAGGGTTTTTTAAGAGCCACATTCAAATTGAGGACTGGTTATTGTTTTCCGTTCCAAAATATGTAGTTTCCCCAATTTTCATGTCAATATTTTGAAAACCCTTGAAATTACAGCAAAAAATTTAAATTAAAATTTCGGCTTTGACACCCTGTATCTCCCAAAATATTTTTGGACTAAGGTAATTTTAGGTAAATCGTAATATTTTGTACTAGAGAACACATCCCTAAAATGGTGCCGTGCAATTATGAAACACCCTGTATATTAGCTTTGTATCATCATTGACGATATTATAAGTCGTTCTGGTATCATTATAATCTGTGGTAATTTCAAAATCTGAAAATAAGTATTTTTATAAGAGCCCTTATTATAAATTAAAACTTACAAAATGTTGTCACAGAAAGACCTATTTACCCAGTGAAGAATCAAATCTTTACATATATATTCATCTATTTCATATCTCAAACCATAAGTGCTCTTTTTTAGTCCTATGATCTTGCATGTACAAGATGCACCCTGTTAACATATTAGTAAGAAGTACTTCTCTTTTCTAGAGATTACGTTTGATTCTGACCTTTGCATTGCTGCAATTCCACTTAACTTTATTGTGTTCTGTTAAATTTGTAACACTTTTAGTATGGTACTGATTATTGCCTAAATAACAACCCTAGAATTTTAAGATATTATTAATTACATTAAAACAGCCACAGTGAAAAAATATACTTGGGATGTTGCACTTAAGTTAACGCAGTCTCCTTTGCAATATACTTTCCTTAATATAATACTTGAACTTGGTGGTTTAAGAATATTGGTGGAATTTATTATAATGTTAATTTGTTCTATTTTACTGTAAAATAAATAGTTTAGTTGTAATATTAGTAAAACATCATTTGCAGATTTATTGGGAGATCAACAGTCGAATGCAGTATTTAACTTTTCCCTTACAAAGCTCAGTTTAAATCAGTTACTCTTTTAGGTTCAAATGAAAAAAAATTGGTATTCTCTAATCGTCCTCAGGCTGTGAGCATCAGTTATTAAGGCTATATACTTTTTTAAGGGGCTTCTTCAGGAGGAAAAGAGAGCACTAGAAGAGCACGGTAACTCAACGTGTCAACCACGCCAGAGGCGAAACTCTGTTAACAAGAGGCAGAAGGGTAACAGTAACTCAACTTGTCAACCAAGCCAGAGGCAAAACCCTTCAAAAGGGTTACCCTTCTGCCTCTTGCTATATACTGATATGATATTGTAGCGAGACTCGCCACCTATCTCGGTTAACACGTGCGGGGTCGTGCGTGGGCGGGCAAAAGAAGTTTCTCGGAGCGATCGATATTTCTAGGCGCGCGTAGGCTTATCTGGAATTAGATAGTTCTCGAATAACGAAGCGGATAAATAGGCGCGATCCAACGAGCACAGTTTAGTTTTACCGGGAACCTAATAAGCGAACAATAATACGTGAATATACGAGCCCCGTTCAGCTTCAGTTGGCCCACACACAAAATTTGTAGTGTTGTGGGCATTAATCGCTCAAGGAGCAAAACCAGCCGCTACAATGTAATATCTAAGACAAAATATGCTATTAGAGGAATATAGGAGAGATCTGGGTTCAATGGCGTGTAAAAAATCGAAAATATAAAAAAAAGTAGTTTGCTTGCATTCCATTACCTAAGTATTGCCACAGAGCAGATTATCTGCTCTGTGGTATTGCTAAGGACGAGGATTAAGGTGGTTATGGAAACAACGCTTGTTTTGACGGAAATGACAGTGACAGATGTTTCGATTGTAAAACAGTTAATTGATAGTACAGTCGTTGTCAATAATGGGCAGAGGAAAGGTAATTAATGAAAAAATTCTATCAATTATCATTAATTTACACAAATCTGGAAAATCAAACGGTGAAATTGGAATATTGCTCGGCTTATCCAGATACAGTGCTCGAAATATTATAAAATTGTAAAAATCAACCGGTTCAGCTGCCCAAAAGCCCCGATATGTGAAAAAGTCCAAATTAACAGACGCTGATAGACGAGCTTTGGCCAGAATTATTAAGTCTAATAGGCGTGCTAACTACAGAGAGTTGAGTGTACTCTGGAGTGAAGCTGTTGGAAGACGGGTTTGCAGGTCTACATGTCATTCAGAAGCAAAAAAAACTAGGATTTGGTACTTACAAGGTAAGTTTCATGAGTTCAATCCTAAGGGGCAAAAGATAATTATTTTTCCCCTTCGTGAAGGCTAAATAAAACCCGTTGGTGACCTTAAAGCAGAAGCGAGACAGGTTGAAATGGTCTAAAGACCATAGAAATTGGGATATGGAGATATGGAATAGTGTACATTGGAGTGACGAATCGCGATTTGAAGTTTGTGTCGGTGATAGCCGGAGCAGAGTTATCCGCCAGAAACATGAAACTTATCATCGATGGATGTGCAAACAGCGTTTTTAAATGGAAAAATTAAATCTAAAGTGTACATCTATCTCAGGATTTTTATGAAATTGAACCAAATGAAGTCTGTCTAATAAGAAAATCTCTTTATGGATTAAGAGAAAGTCCTCGTGATTGGTATGAATGCTTTCATGACTTCATGTCAAATATAGAATTTAAAAGATCAAATTTTGATCGGCAGGAGGCTGATAACCTCCTTTCAATAACGCTAATCGAGAGGGCGAAAGCAGGCCATATCCCACACAGGGAACGAAAGAGCCACCAAAAGAAGAAGGAGAAATTTTGATTATTGTCTGTACGTAGGAAACGTGAACAATAACAAAGTATATATACATATATATATTATTTTGTACGTAGAAGATTTACTAATTTGCAGTGCTGATAAGAAGAGTATACATAGAAAAAACTAAATTGATATTAAGCAATAAATTTGAAATGAAGGATTTAGGTCAGGTGAAGCAGTATTTAGGAAGAAATTGAATATTATCCATATGAAAAGAACAAAATTATGTGGAAAGTCTTACTGAAAAATATAATGTCAAATAATCAAAAAACTTCGATACGCTAATGGAAATTAACTTAAAACCGCTTAAAACTTGAACCAGCAAATGAATAATGTGTAAGGACATCTTAAGTACAGAAACTTAATTGGTGCGTTATTAATAATATTCAATCGTTGGTTGTTTAAACAAAATCGCATCAAACGTGACCTATTTACGGCAGTAAACAAAATTCGATGCGATTTTGTTCAAAACAATCAACGATAAAAACAATCGGCAGTTGGTGCAATCGCTCATTAAATTGACTGCAGAGTTCGCGTAAGCATCCCTAATACGACAAAGGAACTAGCATAACTTCGTAACGATTAAACATGGACCCAACAAATATGGTATTTTCTGAAAGCTTAGAAAAGTGGCTATTCAATGACATAATCGCATATGGGGCGTTCTATTTAAAAATTTCAAGAAATCTTGAGGTTCGCATTTTTCGATCACCCTGTATATTGAAAACACCTAAGCCTCTTAGTCCTCGCAGTTTTATTGAAAATAGATTCAAAAAATTGTACCCTGAAAAGTAGTTAACATTTCTGCGTAATTACGGTGTTATATTTGTTCAAAGTGAGGTTATTTTTATCACAAACAAATGAATAACTACGAAACTATTAACAATAGACCCATATACTGCTATATCGTTGCAATCGTCATTGAAGGGAAAATCCAAATATGTAAAAAGATATGGGGTGTTTTATTTAAAAAAACACAACTTATATCGTCACATGTTTACGAAACACCCTGTATATATGAAAATAATTTTGGAATATGTAGAACATTAAACCCTACAACTTTTCTCAATAATATTTTGACATAACTATAATAATAAAGACGCTATCGAAAATTCCAGATGGCTGGGACACCCTGTATAATGTAGCACTAAAGGCCTATAAGGCCAATGGCTTGATTAAGTTTCTTCCATTCTGCTCGTCCTTTTGCCACAGCTTCCCAATCCTTCACACCCATCGCTGCAAATCATCATTGATTTCGTCCATCCACCTTCTCCTAGGCTTTCCTTTTCCATTTTGTCCTTCCAATTCTTCTTTTATAATCATCTTAGTTAACCTACCCCCTTCCATTCTGGCGACATGTCCTAGCCAACCTAATCGTCTTTGGTTATTATATTCACTATACTTAGTTCATTCTTCATTGTATATATTCTCTAATTCTTCGTTTGTACGTCTTTTTGCATATTTTCTTCTTTTATGCCTCCGTAGATCCTACTTAAGATTTTTCTTTCCCAGATTACCAATGATTTCTGGTCTTTCCTTCTGAGAACCCATGTTTCACTACCAAAGGTCATCGTTGGTCTAACTATAAGTAGTCTTATACACCTTCACTTTCACTGACCGCGATACATTCTTGTCTCTTAAAATATTTGTTAATACACCTGCACTCCTTACACACATCGTTATTCTTCTTTTTATTTCAGAACCACAACCCCCTTCACTAGCGATTTCCGAGCCCAAATAAACTTTCCACCTGCTCAAACTTATATATTTCGACTTACACTTTTAACTTCTAAGCACTTTTTAATTTCTCGCGAAGTTTTTCCCGATACCATATACTTGCTCTTATCCTCATTTATTTGTCTGCCTCTTCTATTTGTCATTTTAATTCGTATTGTGTTCTACTGCAGTGGCGTGCGGTCCATAGAAGCGAAGGCAAAACAATATAATTTATTAATTTTATTTTTGTTTCAGCACTTCAACAGTATGTTAAAATTATTTATTTTATTTTCGCTTTATCGCTTTTAATATAACGCGAATACTCATTGCAAATTAGCGCATTTTGTAACCCGGCATTCAACACTGACCGTGTACCATTCGGTAAACATCGACTCGAACGTCGAAAGTTACTTGAGAAGCGCCGAAATAATCGCTTCAGTTCCCGTATACTAACAATCGTTGGATGCGGCTGCGCTGTTGTAATTTCGCATACGTGATTTTAGCCGCATATTTGTATTTGTCTTTTTTAGTGGAGTAACTTTATGTTTATATCTCGGAAACGGTTCAAACTACTCCGATTTGAATGATTTTTTTTTAAAACGTTGTAAATATAAAATATTAAAACCTTTATGGGTTAAAATGACGCTCATTGTTCACTCAAAAATTTATTAATTTTATACAGGGTGGTCCAAAAGTTTCGCGAAGTCAAGATATTACGATTTACCTACCTAAAATTACCTTAGTCCAAAAACTTAATATTTAGGGAGATACAGGGTGTCAAAGTCGAAATTTTAATCTTAATTTTTTGCTGTAATTTCAATAGTTTTCGAAATATTGATATGAAAATTGGGGAAACTACCTTTTTTGGGACGAGGAACAATAATCCGACCACAATTTTTACATAGCTCTTTAAAGAACGTTATTTTTGCTACACCTAATACCTTTATAGTAAAATTAAAGTTCTTTTAAGGGCTACATTATAAATTTTGAATAATATTAAGCAAAAACTGAGAGTCAGGTTTCAGAATTTTAATGAATAAAATTTGTTGAATTATCAGATCTAATTTCACCAGCTACAAGAAATCTCGTTTTCCAAAGGAAGCTTTTAATAGCCTAAAACTGAATTATGCCGATTTCTTTGACACTGACGCTTTGCATTCACAATTACATGTTTTGTATGATTCTCAAGAAGTCAATAATCAGAAAACACCATTGAATATGCTGCCTTTTCTTAAAGAAACTGGTTTAGAAAAGTCTTATAGTAAAGTGTTTAAGTTGTGCCAACTAGTTTTAACAATTCCGGCAACAAGCATTTCGATTGAACTTAGCTTTTCTACTTTAAACCGCATTAAGACCTTCATCAGAAACTCAACAGGTGAAGAAAGACTGCCTAATTTAGCAGTGTTATCCATAGAAAATGAGTGTATTAAAGACTTATCACAAAATCCAAAGTTTTATGAAGATGTAATTGACAGGTTTGCTCAGGTGCATAGAAGAATAGAACTTCATTACAGATAAATCACTATAAGTAAGGAAATTTTTGTTTGTTTTTTTTACTGTTGTGTATATCAAAAGCTGTTACCTTTTGTACTAATCAGTAAACCAGAGCGCTTCCCCAAGTAAAAAACTCACTGCACGCCACTGTGTTCTAGTCATTAAAACTACATCATCTGCATATGACAGGCATTGTTGTGGTCCTCTCATGATGTTTCCTACTCTTTTGATTTTACTTTTCCTTATTATGTCTTCCAGTAGTACTATATTAAACAAGGTTGTTGATAAAGGATCTCCTTGTTTTACTCCTTCATTTATACAGAATTTCTCGGAGGTGTTGTTCTGAATTTTAACTTGACTCCAAGTTTCTCTTAAGGTGGTCTTTACAAGCTCTACTAACTCTGTCGTAAATTCTAGGTTATTCATTGCCTGATATACCTTTTGCCTTAATTTTATCGTAGGCCTGCCTGAAATCTATAAATAGTAAATAATGCAACCGCACGTTCCTTTTATCGAATTTTTCTTGTATCTGTCTGATCAAGAAGATGTGATCTATTACCGATATGTTTTTCCGAAATCCGCACTGATAATTTCCTACTACCATTTCTGCTTCCCGTTTTATTCTTGCATTAATTAACGTTGTTAATACCTTGTACACCACGTTTAATAATGAAATAGGTCTATAATTCATGCAATCTAATTGACAGCCTTTTTTATGGATAGGACTTATAATTGCCTCATTCCATTCTGTCGGCATCCTTTTTTCTTTCTATATCTTCTTGATTAGTTCAAATATCCTCTGCGTTAATTTCTTACTTCCACATTTCAATAGCTCAGCTTCAATTCCATCATTCATAGGGCTTTTGTTGTTCTTTAGTTGTTGTATTACTATTTCCACTTCTTCTTTTCACCATGTCTACTAATAGCTATTTCTATATCATTGTGTTTTATTACCTCTCCATTTAGAATATCCTTAAAATGGTTCGCCCACAGTTCCATTACTTCCTTATCATTTCCCACTAGTCGATTTTTTTATTTTTAAAAATTGCAGCTCTTACTTGATAGCCTTTTTTGATATCTCTCACATTTTTATGAAAATTTCTGGAATCCGGTTTGTTGTAGTGATGTTACATCTTTTCTATCTGTTCATTTAAATGTTGTCGTTTCTTTTTCCCGCAGATGTTTTTTACTTCTTTTTTTATTTCTTTATATCTTACTCGATTTTCTATTGTATTTTCTCTAAGCATCTTTAATTTGATCTCTGTCTGCTCTTTTAATATCCTTTTACATTCATTGTCAAACCACTCTTTTTGCATCTAGTATCTAGTTGCTCTTCTAGTTCTTGTATATCTTCTCTTCTTACTTCTTCACATTTTAATTTTTCTCGATTCCATCCTCCTTTGTTGTGGCGCTTCTTCTCATTTACTTTTGGGACCATTACTTTCATTTTCGCCCGCACCAAGAAATGGTCCGATCGTATGTTCACACCCCTATAGCTTCTAACGTCAGTAATACAATTTGCATGCATTTCTTCAATAACTAAGTGATCTATTTGGTTGGTTGTTTTACCGTTTGGGGACCTCCAGGTACCTTTATGTATGCCCTTGTGCTGTAAGAAACTTGCTTTTATATTCATATTCTTCTCTACTGCAAAGTTTACTAGCAGTTGCCCATTATTATTAGTTGTTTCATGTTTACTAAAATTTCCTATTACTGGTCTGTTTCTCTCTTCTCTGCCTATTTTGAAGTCACCCAGTAGAAGCTTAATATCGTAGTTTGGGATGCTGCTGTATTCCATTTCTAACTTCTCATAAATTTGGCACCTTCTTCCGCGTCTTCTATAGGTGCATGCACATTCATTATGTTTATCTTTCTGTATTTTGATTTCATTCTTAGGTAGCTCATTCGTTCGCTTATATATCTGAATTCTATAAGTCCTCCCTTAATTGTTTTCAAAGCCATCTTATTTACTTCTTACCTCATAATTGGAACAAAATTGTATTTTCGTATTTCCTCTTAGCTGTAATTTTGATTGTATTTATCGCAGATTTTAATAAAGCACATGAATAAATTCCTTATTAATACTAGCAATAAATGGTACCACGGTACCAATACGGTTCCATTTGAAAAGATTGTGTTCTGTGTTTTGTCATGGCACACTTAAATAGAAAACTAAAAATTAAATTAAAATAAATATTGAAGACTGAAATGTCACTTATGTGGTATCATTGGATTCAGAAAATTATGCAAAATTCAAAAATGCATTAATATATAGGGTGTTCCATTTGAAAATCAAAAGTTAGTGTCACTTCCGGTGAAACCGGAAATGAAAAAAAATCATTTAATATGTCAAAAAGTGACGTTTTTTAGGTATGTAGGATGTTCCAAATTTCAACCATTTATCTTGAAAACTAAAGGAAAAAAGGGGGGTGTATCATGATTTTGTTACACCCGGTATAGAATCAAGTATATTCAAAATAGCTTTCTAATAGTAAATAAAACTTGTTTTTTTTAATTTATTTTTTTTTATTACCAGAAAGTGTCAACTGCACACTACCTACAGAATATGTCGTTGGAGATCGGTCTGCATCCCTAAAATTTAAATACAGTAATTATTGCTACAAACTTATAAATCGTAGAACTTCATAACTTCATACATTAACGCACCAGCCTTGACACCGAAAGGTATAAGAGGTTACAGACAATACATACATACATACATACATATAACATAATATGTACATATAACTACTTACCTTATTCATTTAATCAATTTGTCTGTTAGATTACAATCCTTGGGGAATGCTTACAGTCAGGAACAAAACACATAACCATAATTATATGATAAGTAACAGTAAAAAAAAGTATATGAAAACAACAATCTGCAATGAAATCTTTTGTGTAATAAAAAATAAAGTGAATATTTTAATGATTTTTAATTTTTATACTTACACGTTCAAATACAATATGAAAAACTGCAATAATCGTGAAAAATATTGCTTTTTATTAAATAAACAAACGAAGAATAATAAGAACCAGCAGAAATACGAGGAATAAACAAAGAAGAGCAACAAAAAAAGACCAGGCAGAAACACTTAGAAATCGCATTTTCAAATGTTTTATTAACGCGCGCTGGACAACCTAACCTAAATCACTTTTAAACGCAATTTATTTAAGAATATGATCGAATACGGACAATTTGGTCCTGTAGGATATTTACATTTCCTCTGTGTTATACCAATACTGCCCACAAATACGTTAAATATCTATAATCTTTATTTGCGCCTGATTTAAAATTTCGCTAATAATGGGAATTTACATGGCATTAGTTTTTATTTGAAATCAGTTCGCTCGCGCCATTGGTCTGTGACGTCATCACTTTTGCTGTCTATTTATTTTTCAGCCGTGTACTTTTCACTGATTTTCATATAACACTATATGTCTTCTTTTCTACATTATGTAGGGATTTTTATTTTTCAAGTACTTCTTGTCATTAGATTGCGTAGTTGGCAGAATTTATTTATATCTGTCTTTTACATTGTTATGCAGTATTATAATGAAACAGGCAAAAGACGAGGTTTATTAGTGCATTATTTTATTATTTATTCAAACGATGAATCCAAAACCCAAGATTAATCAAGCCTACGTTATTTTACGCGTTAAAAAAGGTAAGGAACCTTAAAACATTATATTTGTTTGATAAAAGTGTTTGTTGTTATATGAATACCGTTACACCTTATGGCATGTTCATAGTTTCATCAAATTTAGAGTAGATGTAGTCCTCATTAGCTTTATAATCAAAGAAAACGTTAATAAAATCACTATTTACAACATTAAAGCTGTTGATTAATCAAAAAATTCAGAATGATCGACCATTTTGATGGGTATAGAGACCAACGTACCGTTTTCGGCGAAAACCGTTTTCTAATTGAAACAAACATTATCATTAAACATATATGATCTGTAAGTGCTTTTTGGTAAAGCAGCAGTGCATAGAACTTATAATTATTTGTACGCAAAAAGTAAAAATTGCGATAAGGCTTACGTTATAAGAACCTTGAAGAATCTTTGGGTCAGTTAGTTAAATGAATAACATGGTTTAAAAAAGAATTCCAAAGATTCTTTTACTTCTTTGAAAATATCCGTATTTAATAAATAATTTGTACAGGAGCAAGTAGATAGAGGCATCTATGTACTACTTTCATCTCTTTCACATGCATCCTAGGTTTGATTTTTAATTTCGGTTGGAATTATAGTAAGCCAAACATTCTCTATACTATAAGGAGCATATTAAACTGGGAGTGCTGATTATTATTAAGCCCTAGGTTAGGTAATGGTTTACTGTAATAATACAACGTGTTTAAAAAAATGTGTCACAAACTTTGAGGGGGGATAGTATGGCCCAAAATATTTTGGGCCATACTATTCCCCCTCAAAGTTGAAGACACATTTTTTTAACACCCTTGTATAGGTAGATTATCTCCTTTCACGACAAGGTTGGCCTCCCATGCCGCAAAAGATTGAACCCGCAATTTCTATGTTACTTCAATAAAATGTATTATCGAAATATACCGGGTGTAACAAGATCATGGTGCTCCCCCCTTTTTTCCTTTAGTTTTCAAGATAAATGGTTGAAATTTGGAACATCCTATATACTTAATAAACGTCACTTTTTGACATATTAAATTATTTTTTGACACTTCCGGTTTCACCGGAAGTGACACTAACTTTTGATTTTCAAATAGAACACCCTATGTATTAATGCATTTTTGAATTTTTGATAATTTTCTGAATCCAATGGTATCACATACGAGGGTTGCGCTGAAAATTGTTAGTTATTAAAAGACCGTTGCATTTTTTAACAAAAAATCTTTATTGTTTTCAAAATATTCTCCATTCAGACTAATACACTTGTGCATTCTTTGAAACCACTTTTTAAAACATTCGGAAAATTCATTTTCTGAAAGGTCCTCAAAAATTCTTTGAAATTCTGTAACTGCTGTATCTGCGCTGGCAAATCTTTTACCTCGCATCATTTTTTTTACCTCGCATCATTTTTTTAACAGTTGGAAACAAAAAAAAGTCGCACCGCGCCAGATCTGGGCTATACGGAGAATGAGTTACCAATTGAACTCCCGAATCTTTCAAAAAATCCAATGTTCTGGCAGCAGTGTGGGAGGATGCGTTGTCATGATGGACTAAGATGTTACGCAAACCGGTCCTTTGGCGACCTGTCTGTAATTTTGCAAACATCTGTGGTAAAGCCACTTCGCAGTACCATTCAGAATTAACAGTTCTGCGATCTTCAAGTGGAATAACAGCAACAGGACCACTTCGGCGGAAAAAAACAGCAATCATTTTCTTATTGACGCTTCTGCCACGAATTACTTTTGTGGGCAAGTCTTCATCTTCGAATACCCAAACACTAGACTGCTGTTTAGTTTCAGGGTCGTAACTGTATACCCAAGATTCGTCACCTGTTTCAATGTATGCCACTTGCTTGGAAGCTCCTCCGTCAAATTTTTGCAACATAAATTTACACCAGTCTACTCGATCCTGTTTTTCTGAGAGCAAATGCGGTATCCAACGGCTTGCTAGCTTTCTTACCCCAAGATGTTTATGCAAAATGGTATTCACCGCCGCGAATCCAATCTTCACTTCCTCCTGAATCTCCCTATAAGTAATATTTCGATTGGACTGAATCAAGCTTGCCACACGATCAACATTTTCTGAACAGGCAGCTTCCGCAGGTCTTCCAGGTCTTGCTTCGTCTTCTAGCAGCTCTCGCCCTCGTCGAAATTCGCGGAACCAATGCCTAACAGCGGATAATGAAGGGGCAGCATCGCCAAAAGCTGCTGTCAAATTTTCATGGCTTTGCTGGTATCCTAACTGTCTTTTATAGTCATAGAAAATCATAGCTCTAAAGGCAGTTCGCGGAATGCTCATTTTAACTGAATTAAAAATGCACAACTACTTAACTTACAAAATTAACTACATTTCACAAGGAAATCGGAACGTTTGACAATTGTGGGTAACGAATGTCAACTAATGCGACATTCAATTGTTTCTAGCCAATTGAGCTTCCATGGCCTGCTACTAACTATTAACAGAGCATCCCTCGTAAGTGACATTTCAGTCTTCAATGGTTATTTTAATTTAATTTTTAGTTTTCTATTTAAGTTTGCCATGACTGTTCCGATTTATTCTAATTGAGCCGTGTAATACTATAAAAGTCGAAATCCCGTCGAAACTAGTAAATTATGTGATTTATGAGCAAATAAAGTTTATCAAAATAGTTTTGGGACAAAACACGATCTTTTCAAATGTAACCGTATTGGTACCGTGGTACCATTTATTGCTAGCATTAATAAGGAATTTATTCATGTGCCTTATTAAAATCTGCGATAAATACAATCAAGATTACAGCTAAGAGGAAATAAGAAAATACAATTTTGTTCCAATTGTAAGGTAAGAAGTAAATAAGGTGGCTTTGAAAACAATGAAATATTTAGCTTGTCAAACATTTGTTGATTTACCAGTGTTTTATTGTTTTCATTGTTTGTTTTCAAAGCCACCTTATTTACTTCTTATCTTATATTTGGTACAAAATCGTATTTCCTCTTAGCTCTAATTTTGATTGTATTTATCGCAGATTTTAATAAGGCACATGAATAAATTCCTTATTAATGCTAGCAATAAATGGTACCACGGTACCAATATGGTTATATTTGAAAAGATCGTGTTTTGTCCCAAAAACCATTTTGATAAACTTTATTTGCTCTTAAATCACATAATTTACTAGTTTCGACGGGATTTTGATTTTTCTAGTATTACACGGCTCAATTAGAATAAATCGGAACAGTCATGGCACACTTAAATATGTGGTAGCATTGGATTAAGAAAATTATGCAGACTTCAAAAATGCATTAATATACAGGCTGAGTCAACCTATACGACTTTTTTTTAATGAGTTTATTATTAGGATACTGTTAACCATTTTTGGTATCCGTATGTTTCGAAGGGTGCTCTACAACCTGGCGTAGTCAGATTTTTGATTGGATGTCAAATATCAAAGTAGCGATTTTCAATTGTTTATTTTTAAATGGAACAGTACACTTTTTTGGGTTTAAACGAAGCTGTAAGATGTTCTTAATATGACTCTAATTTGTTTTTCCCACCATTTTGACGATTTTGGCCTGAAATATGCAATTTATTATTCCAGTCTAGTAGGCCGTGACGCGCGAAAAAAATCTTGAAAAATTGGCATGCTGCGGGTGTCTTCGGTCCGGATATTTTTGGGCATATAAACGTGCTGCTTCATACGAATTTTCACCGGTTCTTCCAAATACAAGTAACATATCAATTAATTTATCTCTGCTGTAATGTAAAGGCATTTTGCATGTAACCATGAACAATATCTAGCAAGAAACTGCAAGCAATAGAATAGCTTACTTGCAAGCAATTCTTTTGTCATAGTTACCAACAACTGTTCATTTATTTTATGCAAAAACATCGAGATGCGTTTCGCGCGTCACGGCCTACTAGACTAGAATAATAAATTGCATATTTCAGGCTAAAATCGTCAAAATGGCGGGAAAAACAAATTAGAGTCATATTAAGAACATCTTACAGCTTCGCTTAAGCCCAAAAAAAGTGTACTGTTCCATTTAAAAATAAACAATTGAAAATCGCTACTTTGACATTTGACATCCAATCAAAAATCTGACTACGCCAGGTTGTAGAGCACCCTTCGAAACATACGGATACCAAAAATGGTTAATAATATCCTAATAATAAACTCATTAAAAAAAAGTCGCATAGCTTGACTCAGCCTGTATAGGGTGTTCCATTTGAAAATCAAAAGTTAGTGTCACTTCCGGTGAAACCGGAAAAAATCATTTAATATGTCAAAAAGTGGCGTTTAATAAGTATATAGGATGTTCCAAATTTCAACCATTTATCTTGAAAACTAAAGGAAAAAAGGGGGGTGTGTACCATGATCGTGTTACACCCGGTATTTCCATTTTGACTTTATAGGAAATGGATATTCGTCTTTACGAAATGCTGCTTTAAGAGTATCACCGGTACTTGCACACCGACGTTTGTTGTCGTTGTTTACACATACTATACCTTTCGACTTTCAATTCTCATGGACATTTGTTGGCTCTCAATTAGAAAGGTAATAATAATAGTACTAATAATAATAATAGGGAACTTGGTAGTGCAGCCGATTGAGAATCTGCTTCACGACCGGCTAAGTTAAATTTCATTGGTGGAAAATTTCTATGACCTGCCAAAATAATTAAATGCATAACTTTTACTTATTAGATTGCAATCTGAATGTGAAGACATTCGAATTGAAGTATGGGCAAAAAGAGCCCGAAGACATTTTATGATTGGATATGCTTTTCTTCCAATATTAGAGTCCGAGAACTTACATCAAAATGCTAAGGTAGGTATCAGTGTTTTGAACGAGATGAGATATTTTTTAGCTACGGATTTTTATTTATAGTTGTTTAAACGGCGCTTAACATTAGTAAGCAAAATTACAGACGAGGAAGGCATAATCTGTCCAGAAATTATAGTTAGCTTAACAACTCAAACGACTCTACCAGAATGTACCTGTAATGTATGTATATAAGTTTAAAATGAATCTTTTAATTAATAACAATGATAGCATTTTCAAATTAACTTAGTCAGTGTAATTCCCATTGTAGGAAGTATGCCTAAAGGCTGAGTTATACTGGCTAAAATATGGCCCAGAATCAGAAGCAGATTACATAAGTGACAGTTCTGACTTTATGGCCGATGTAGATTCCGCAGATGGTAAAAAATCAGAAATTAATACTGATAATATTAGTGACGCTTTGGAGCCCCATTTAGAAGAAAGGTCGATAGTAAGTTTGTTTAAAGTTTTGCTACTCTTTTCTAATCTGAAATCAATTACTACAAGTAGGTGTCAGGTTTTATTAATTCTATATGTCTGGGGATTTGAATTCTGTAAGTAACTTTTTATATCTATGATGTATATTACATATAGGCATCTGATAAGCAAAAGGAACCTACACCTGATGACGAAATAAAGTCGCTTAAATCAGATGAAATTCCTTCCATAATACCTCTCTTACGTTCACAGAATTCGAAATTGTTTCCTGCACCACAAGAAACAAATAATTCAATCGATGACTTCGCTATGATGCTTCAAGCTGTGCTCAAGGCACGAATTGCAGAATTAAAAAATAAATCAGAGGAAAAGTCTGCAACTAATAAAGATGAAGAAATAAAGTCGCTTAAATCAGGTGAAATTCCTTCTAATGAAACTCCTGCTGGTTCAACTTTTAATCCAACAGATTGTTGTTGGATTAAGAGAAAAGAACCCGAAGGGAAAAAAGGTACAGAAAGATCTACAGAAAATCCTATTGCTTTGACGACTAATCTAACCACATCGATTAATCAGTCAATTAAAGAAAAACGCACTAATACCTTAAAA
Organism: Melanotus villosus; assembly: GCA_963082815.1. Lineage (NCBI taxonomy): Eukaryota > Metazoa > Arthropoda > Insecta > Coleoptera > Elateridae > Melanotus > Melanotus villosus. The sequence goes on from OY720427.1 coordinate 22,244,251, forward strand.
CTTAATAAAATTCTGGCTGGTTCATTTACAAATTTACTTTCATCAGTGCGACCAGCTATATCAATAAAAGATACACCTGTTGATATTTCACAGCCATTATTACCACCTATTACAGTTCTTGAACCAGAACTTTGTAATACGGTGCAATTACCATTAACCTCACACACACCAGATGTAGTAGAAAGTCAAATATCAGATGATAAAGAAGAGATGTTAGATAATACAGCTACTGCTACCACAATTAGTCCACATGAAAATGATAATGAAGAAACTGATATCTGTTCCGAACTTTCAAATGAAACTTGCCATAATATTCCAGAAATACCTTTAACAGGTATATCAGAAGACATGCCGGCAGGCAGATCAGAAGATATGCCACTAACTAGTGCACCAGAGATGCGCTTAATAGGAAGATCAGAGGAAGTTATTTCTACAAACAGATCAAAAGAAACTCCATTAACAGGTGGATCAGAAGAAATGCCATTAACATGCAGATCAGACGAAATGCCCTTTGCTGAGGTTAATGCGATTGATGTGCACGAAAGACAGGACACTCAAAAAACTGGATCTGTAAATATGGCAACAGAAACTCCTGATGCTGCTGTTAAAATAACTAGTTCATCTGAACCAGATAGTATATTATATGAAAAACCAATTGACATAGTTAAATTACTAGCAGCAATTAGGAAAAACACTTTACATGATAATAATTTAGAAGAAAAACCAGATGCATTCATAGAGGAATATTTTGAGCAACAACTAGAACAACCGCAAACATCCTTTAAAGAAGTGCCAAAGACTAAGTAAGCTCAATTGTTTTACTTTTAACAGAAATTTGTTCAACTATGTTTTTATTGCAGGTCAACCTCTGAAAACGTTTTCGAGACTATTCACGAACAAGACTATAAAATTCCAGGCGAATTCGTCACTAAATATCTTTACAAAAAAATGGAAAATATCTGTAACAAACAACCAGAACAACAACCATCTGTTAAAGAAATGCCAAAGAACAAGTACCTAAGGTAATTGTTTTTCTTTGTAGCACAATTTAATTGTATTTTTTTTTTCAGCTCATCTCTCGAAAAAGTGCTTGACACTGTTCATGAACAAGGATATAGAATCCCTGATGATAAGTTCGTCAACAAATACCTGCATGAACAAAGGAAAACGGTTCATAGGAAAGTACCAGAACAACCACAAACGCAGATGAAAAAAGTGCCAAAGAGCAAGTAAGCTAACTGATTTTTCTTATAGCATAGAAATTTCTTTAATTATGCATATATACTTTAGAGCTTTTTTCGAAAAGGTTCTTGAAACTATCGGCGAGCAAGGCTATAAAATTCCCGATAACTTTATTAAGAAATGCCAAGAACAACAAAGACTGAAGAATTGCAATAAACAATCAGGTCGACCACAAACATCTTTTATAGAGATGCCAAAGAATAGGAAAGTTATATTTTATTTTTAAGCCAACCTCGTAGTCTATTGCAAAATTCACTATGCCACAAAGTCTGAGAAAAATTTTTGCTTAAAATTGATGTTATTACGTATTTAGACCAAAAGCTGAAGCACTCACTGATGAAATGATTAGATATAACTATCAAATTCCAGACAACTTCAAAGAGAAATGCTTTGATAACAAGTTAAAAGTCTGCATTGGAAAAACAATCGCAAAATCACAATCCACACATTTTTCAATATTTTCGTACTTTGTTACGTATGTTATGTAAAGGGCATCCCCTACACCTACAGTATCGGACTGGTACGTTGGGCAACCGGGGAAATGCCTATTAGGCCCCACCAAAAACCCAAATTGTGGCCCTCCTGTCACCCAAGAGATTTCTGTATCCCAGTTTCAAAATCGCCACCACCATCAAACTTTCCTAATATAAAATTTTATTTACATATTTTTTTTATTTAGTAAACTGATCTTCGTATTTGCAAATTATGTACCATCTATTTTACCTTAACATATAACAGAGGCATGGCATCAGTTAATTTTTGAAGCAATAATATGTGAACCACAATTTGCTCGATAGGTCATCTTGGTCTCAATCTGACGCTGGTCCCATAAGTGAATTCTGGAAATAGAAACTTATGTGCTTATTTTAACTCTCTAAATAAAGTCCTAAATTTTTCTATATAGTATGCTGAAAAATTTAACACTGCATTTCTTTTTAGGCTTTCATGCTGTAACACCAATAACCAATCGTCTAATCGACAGAAAGAGTAAGTATTGTGTATTTTCTGAAACTGTGCCAACCTACTTCAAACTGAACTGCATAATTGATACTCTACTGTTGCTTTTGTTGTGCAAAAAAAACACTTAATTTAAATTGTCAACGCTTTGGTCATTGGACTAAACTGACAAGATTCAAATCTCAATGATTTGTGAATATTTTCCCTGTCACCATTGGAATTTGAATCTGTGCGAACCAGTTCTGCAGCAGATTCTTAATTTACAATGTTATCGAGGCCCCTTATTGTATTAGCTCTAATTCATCTGTATCGCAAACTGTTTTCTTTGATAGTTTGCACAGTTTACCTAAATGTAAGCTTGTATATTATTCTACTTGAATTAATGAACATGCGTTTCATTTTCAGCATACGTATCGGTGGAATAAGGTACGTTTTAACATTTTACAAGTTTTAATTGCGCGATATTAAATTTTATCTTTTATTTTAGGAAGAGGATGCGGGACATAGATGCGACTTTAAAAAAATGTTACCAAAAACGTGACAAGTTAATCAGAGCGAATCATGCTAATTGTAACAGTCCCGTTGTATTATGCATGATTCATACCATAAATCGTTTGTTAAGCGAATGGTTTAAACTAAGAACCGAATTGGAATATCTTTTAGCTAACTGAAGTATCAGTAATGTCATAAATCGTTCGTTAAACGAATGATTTAAATTTAATATATCTTTCACTAAAGTACCTACCTGTTATACCTGTTTATACAATACACAATAATTATGTATTTGCTGTTTCATTTTATACAAAATCGTCCCCCTTCATTCACTTGTTAGGAACCTCTTTTGTTCCAATTTAAAATGAATATCAATTCATCATAACGAGTGCATTCAAGAAACACATCAGCTTAAAGCAATAACATTGTATTGCTGGGTGGCTGAGAAATAAGCAAAAATAAAAAACTGCTGTATAAAAGCATCTATCATGTTAGTTCAGGAATACTCGCTGAGTATGGACAGATGGACACCCAACTATTATATTTTTTCAACGCCTGTTGGAGTGTTCCAGCCATTTTTAGTTGTTGAGTTAATTGAGTTTGTTTTGAACTTGCACTAGCTTTGTTCTATATCTTATTTTACCCCTTATCGCTACAGCCCTTGTAGCACCTTGGCACCTCCACGAGAGCCCGCTATTCTTTTCTATTGATTGCTTTAATGCTCCACCTTCTTATCCCTATGTATTCTTCCACATCGTCCAACCACCTCTTCTTTGACCTCCCCGTCTTCCTTAAGGTTTGCCTCTGTAGATCTTCTTCGTCGTTCTGGTATCAGGCATTCGTTCCAAATATCCTAGTCATCTCAACCTGGCTCGTTTAATGTCTGTCACTAAATCTGGCATTTGGTATAGATTATAAATCGTACAGTTATTGGTTTCTTTTGGTTTTCCATTCTCCTGCTTCTTGTGCCGGTCCATAAAGCTTTCTTCTATACCTAAACTCAATTCTTATCTTAATGCAAAAGCACAGCTATCAGCATATTATACATATAGCTAATAGGCAATTGCCTAACCAACTAATCAGATTGTTTGATGTCTTTTATCAAATATTCTGGATAATGAAAGATATAAATTTATATTTGAAAACGTTTAATTTGTTGCTTCAGTAGTACAGTTACCTTCCCCCCAGTTACCCCGAATAATCGGCTTTCTACTGTAGTAGAATGTATCTGTGTATGTGTGTATTATCAAAAGGGTAACACACCGCTAAAGCTATTTTGAAGAAAATTTTTGTAATTTAGATAATTTTTGTCCAGTTTCAGAGCTTCTAGATACGAACTTTAGTCTAGTTTAAGATACAATTGCCATGTAGGTATTTGAATTTGTTAATATTTATTTAAAGAAAGAATAAAGAATCAACTCCATTAAAGTAAACAATCATTCTTATCAACCACATTTGGAAATTTAACGCGCTAGCCTTTTAAGTTAACAAGCGTGCTTGTGCTATTTAATTTTAAAAATTTCGAAAATGTTCAAGAAAAGGTGCGTATCATGGTGAAATATCCTTTTAATTTATATGAACTTTTTAGATACTTGATAATTAGAAGAAAGTGTCGTCAAAGCAGTCACATTCAGTAATTGCTTCGATTGATTTATTATTTAGATTTTTGCAGATTAAACAAAAATTACAAATATGCATACCTATATAACAACACAAGCATGCGAATTCAGGGATCACTAGCTGGGTTTGAAGAGAATGTAGTTTTGAATGATGCAGTAGATTATTGTATTAAATCAAATAATGAATTACTTTCCTTCAGATGATAACTAAAACAGGAACAGTAACTCAGTTCAACTTGTTTAGTTCTTGATCAAATTTGTAAGTGTTTCAAGGCCTGTTTTCACTAAATATACCTGTAAATATGTTATATCAAAGAGTATATTCTATATTCTTGTTTTATATCATAGAGCAAGTAATTAATACCTGCCCTGTGGTAATACCAAAGAGTATAAATTGACAAAAGGCTTAGCGTCCATATTTTTATTTCATACTGCTGGTAAATTCAGTTTTCCGGCGCCATTTTGAGTCCGGAAAATGAGCTATTACGGTATCAGAGCTGGAAAGTGTTGCCAAGCAACACTTTCCGGACTGCTATTTTATGCACCAAGCCACGCCTACCGGCCTGTTATTTTTGACACAATAAAACCTCAAATCAAACCTTTTTTTACAAATTTAATTTTCAAGGAAATACGACACGAATTACTTCGAAGGATTATTGATATTATATTAATTGTACAATCCGAATTTCCGGAAACAGTAATTCCTGGACTATCAACCGATACAGACGTAGAAATTTGCATTTGTTTTTGTTTCAGAACTACCACAAAATTTTCACCTCCTTGAATCATCCTAGCTATTTTTACTTTTCCTTCTAGAGAATCTTCTACACATTTCTCCGCCACCGATGAACTTTTCCACCCCCCATGGCGCTTCAACACCGTCAAATCGGCACCAGCATTTGCAAGAAAAGTTGCCGATGTCCGTCGAAAACAATGTCCCGTGTACTTTTCTTGATTGTTTAACTTGAGGTATTGGGCAATCTTCTGCGGTGTCCCTCCGATGCTGTGGATTCCAACTCTCTGCGCAATACATTTGCCTTGTCGGTAACCGAGAAATAAAAATTTTTCTTGGAAATATTCCGGTCGCAATGCTACGTATTTTCTAAATAGCTCTAAAAAATTGATTCCGTTCGCCTCATTTATCACAGAAAACACTCTTCTGACGTTTGTTTTTTTAGACTGTGGAATCGTAATTACTAATTGAGATCCGGTATCTTCTACGTCGTCGATACTCATCGCGTATAGCTCCCCTCGACAACCCCCAGCAATTCCTATCATTGCAATACCCTACGATCAATTAAAATTTTATACGAGTCATAATCACAGCCTAATTTTATTGTACCTTTGATAAAAGATGCTCTTTATCAAGTTCTTCTTTCCAAAATCGATTAATTTCTCCCTTGTAAGGGTTTTAGATTGATTTGGTTGATGTCCTACAATCGATTTCTTCAGAAACGCGGTCAACTTATTAAATTTAGCTATATTTACATTCTCATGGACAACCAGCTTTGATTTTAGCATGGGGTATTTGGACCATAGTGATGAACAGCTAATTTTTTTCGACTAAAAATTAGTAATTTACAGAATACCATTGCGTAAAAAGAAAGGTTTTGCACTAAGAAACTTACTGCATCCAAAAAATATGCTAACATAACATCTTCTTGCACTTCCTGTACTTTATGTGTTTTTTTCCACTCACAAAATTGTTCATACTCTTTTTCGTATCGACTTGCTGACTTTGTAGGAATTAATTTTCCTGTTCTTCTGCTGCTTTTGAACAAATTTCAGCACAAAACGTAGGAGAAACATTTACTAAGTCCATCGCATTTATTTTTAACACATTCATGAAAAATAATATACAAAAACAGCTGCTATAGAACAACTGGTAGTGCGATTTAACACAAAATGCACCCAATAATGTCACATGTTGACGTTTTTGAAAAGGTGTCACATGTAAAAATAAAAAATTCACGGTCCTTCGCAAAGATGCAACCGGAGGAAACATTGAAAATGATGATAAAAATTTAATTTTGTCGTAGCAGATTCAAAGCCTTGCAAAGATAGAATAATATAGAACCTCGACTTCCAATTATTCGAACTTTAAATATTATTGTACGTGTTTTTCATATATTTGCATGAACATCACAGCCTAAACAATACACAGTCTTAGCAGTGGCGTACGCAGAGAAGGTTCATGGCGGGGGATATAGAAGTATTCATTAGCTGCAGGGCTGAAATGTCGGGTGACAGGATGAAATATTTTCGACTTTGAGACAACTGCAAATATTAAGAGGCCAGCAAGTGTGTCAAAATATTGTATATGTATTTCATTTTTTTGTTAAGGAATATAATTTACGTTTTTGTGACAGATCATGGGGGGGGATATATCCCCTTTATCCCCCCGTGTGTACGCCACTGATGTAAATTGGGTTGCATAAGTATATTTTTACACAAAGTTTACAATTTGTATGTATTCTTTGCCTGGACTGTATTCGAAATTAACACCGTTCTGATTCTGGCGTCATCCGTTCTTGGAAGAACGCTACGTAATCCTGAATGCTTTAACAGTGTTGTCAATAGCATTTCTATGAGTAAAACAGTAAGCATTATCAACCCCAGTATAATACTTTTGAACATTTTAATTACCTTTTAGAATATAGAGAAAAAATAAGATAAATACACAAAAAATATTTATAAACATTTTTATTCAGACGTTTGTTATATTTTTAAAATAATATAATACGTACAATAACATTTTTTTAAAATTAGGTGCAATTAGCCTTTGACACGTTTTTATACCGTGAATTCAAAAAATTTTTAGATAAGGGTTGGACACAAAAATAATGTCTACTGCAAGATTTAGAACCATTGTTTTTACAATTTTATTAAAATTTGCACAACAGTCTTATGACAGCAACACAGTGGTGAGAATTAATAAATTCTAAATCTTGCAATAGATATTATTTTGTGTTTCATGGCCAATAGAAATTTTTTTATACCAATGGGGATTATCTTTATCAGATGTCTGTAGTCAGTGTGAGTAGATGCTAATGGCTTGGGTCGAAAGTACACCTAATTATTTTTACCTACCATCCCTAGCCTGAAACAGCATGATTGACGTCATGAGCCAAAATCGTACTAGGTATACATACGGCTTAAAACTAAAAATACGATTGCTAAGCAACATATCACTAGTTGTGTTTACTGCATTAATTGACTGAGAACACTAGATATATAATTTGTTCTTAATAAAAACTAGAGCAACCATAATGTAAGTGTGTGACTACTCGATTTAAAAATAACGCATGTCAAAATGATATTTATAATGGACAACATAAAATCACAACTGACGTTGTACATATTATTGTTTAGCAGCTGATTTTAATTTTAAGCAGTGCTTTCAATCAATCTGTATATTATATTGATAGTATAATAACAGTATAATTCGACAGCAAAGTCGTTGTCTACGATGTACTATGTACTACACGATGCCACTAAAAAAGGAAAAATCGAGTACTTATACGAAAGAACAGAAAGCGAATAGTATGTTTTATATAGCAGGTGCCTGTTGAGCAGAACAAAACAAAAATCATGAATAGGTACCATACTAAAATGATTACCAAAACTGCAAACATAAATATGTAACTGTAACTGCACTTGTCCAGCAGGTACAGGTTGGTGGGCAGCTAGTAAACATGTGGGTGCATTTGCATTTGTATTAGAATATTTTTCCATAACAAGTATATCAATCAATCAAGCATCACATTCCTAATGGAATAAAGCTGTTCAGTTCAGAACTTTGTAGATCCGTTTTATTATACACCCCAGAGCTAGAAAGGTTTACTATTTGTCTTTCTAATCTATTAACAATACAATAAAAATAGACGTAGGTAGATGAACTACGAATTTAATAAATACTGCAATAATAGTAAGCAATGTTCAGTTATTATTATATATTATTTTGTTTATTCAAAACTCAGTAAAAAAAACAGAAGTAAATAAACTATAATAAATATTCAAATAATCCCCAGTTTTGAGCTAAGCATAGTAAGCAATACCCTAGTCCAGTGGTTCTTAACCGGTGTTTCCCGGAACACAGGTGTTCCGCGAACATGTTACAAATGTTCCGCGAAATAATAAAACAATTCAGAAGAAGTGCTACCGAGCGCGATTTTCATCACTTACGATTCATTTGAGGAGCTGTATTTAGATTAGGTGATCCTGTTCAATCTTGTTGCAGTCGTTTCACAGAACATGTTCATGCATATTTTTATTGTTTGTGTAATGAGCTTAATGATTTAGTAATGTTCCGTGGATTCGAAAAGGTTAAGAACCACTGCCCTAGTCTGTTGTAGAATCTATTTCTTACGTTAGCCAACTGCCTGTCAATAATTAACGCGCATTCAGCAACTATTGCTTCTCTCACTTCTCTCAAAGAATTAATATTTATCTGGGTGTTAAATGCTGTCGAATTTTAAAATCAAGGCTAATCATATTTAAAAACTGTCAAATTTTAAATTAGTATTTTAAAAAATAGAAATGGCACTTTTAGTCTTGTTAGTAGTAGCCTTGATCGCATAACAATGTTATTAGGGGTAGTAGGAATCATTTGAATCGTAATAACTTTCTTTTTCTATTGATGCCATCACCTTTCCTGTAAGTTAAATTTGGCGAGCAACAATCAGTAAAAACGTTCGATACCATGTTAGATTCCTAAGTATGCTCGACTCTGAGAACGAACGGATGTATATTATTTTTTATACTGTGCCTACAGTATATACCATATACCATAGAATTACAGTTGCAAAATGTTGATAGGTAGGTGTCAGAAGCACAGCATAAGAAAGAACAGCAGTAGGGTTACCTCGTGTTGGTTCCTTTGGGGTCTATGATACAACGGCCACCCTGAAAAGTGGCCGTTATGGTCATGACCACAACGGCCACCTTGGTCACAATGGCCACCTTCGGCCACCGACGCCTTATCGTCACAACGTTCATCGATGTTGGTCACAACGGCCAATTTTAATTTTGGTCATAACGGCCACCTTTCATTTTGGTCACAACGGACACCTTGGTCGTAACTACCACTTTCCGTTTTGGTCACAACGGGACAACGGCCACCTTGGTCATAACGGCCACTTTTCATTTTGGTCGCAACGGCCACCTTGGTGGTCACAACGGCCACCCTACTCTCGTGTAAGTCCGTTCGTTCGGGTCCGCAATTTCTGCTCTTCTTAAGGTATTACAATGGGCAATAAAAGTATTATGAAGAGTTAGAAGTGGTAGATCCTGCCATAAATACCCTGCCTGGGACGGCTTTAAACTGTTTCCCCGAAATATAAAAACAACCAACTTATCATTTTGTCAATAACGCCCAGCAGCGATTTTTTGGATTTGTATGAATTTAATTCCAAGAGTTACGGAAATTTTAATTTTTTATACAGGGTGGTCCATAAGTAATGGTACACAGACTAACAGTAGATTTGTAAGGCCAAAATATTACGATTTACCTAAAATTACCTTAGTCCAAAAGTTAATATTTAGGGAGATACAGGGTGTCAAAGTGGAAATTTTAATTTCAATATTCTTCCGTAATCTCTAAAGTTTCTGAAATATTTATATGAAAATTGGTGAAACTACCTTTTTTAGGACGGGAAACAATAATCCGTTCTCACTTTTAATGTAGCTCTAAAAAAGATCTTACTTTTGCTACACCTAATACCTTAAAAACACTGTTTGGCATTATTACAGAGCACTACTGAATAACCAACTTGACCTGAAACTCCCACTAAAAACTAAAGAAGACTTAGAGGTTGCAGTATCACTTTTCACTACGACAATACAAAAATCGGCATGGGAAGCTACCCCGGAAATCCCAGTCAAAAGGATCAAAGAACAATGCCCAGTGGTAATAAAGAAAAAAATAGCAGAAAAAAGAAGATTACGTAGAATCTGGCAGTCCACTCAATACCCTTCTGATAGAAGACGCTACAATCAGGCTTCTCTAGAACTCAAAGAATTAATCAAAAATCTAAAAAACGAGTCGTTCCAAGATTTTCTAGCGAACCTGGATGCTACTCCTGACACAGATTACAACCTGTGGAAAGCAACCAAAAATATCAAACGACAACTCCAGCCCTCTCCTCCCATACAAAAGGAAAACGGTTCTTGGGCGAGATCAGATAAACAGAAAGCCGAAGCTTTCGCGACCCACCTCGAAACAGTTTTCCAACCCCTATCAATGGCATCCACACTTGAAGCGGAATTGGAACTAAGGGAAACTCTCGACGCACCGTTTCAAATGTCACCACTTCCAAACCTATTCACAGTAAACGAAATCAAGGGAATGATCAAACACAACCTAAATCCCAAAAAAGCTCCAGGGTACGACCTTATTACTGGCCAACTGATTAAGGAACTGCCCCGTAAGGGACTAGTAATGCTTACAATATTATACAACGCTGTACTAAGGTTAGGGCACTTCCCAGCCCAATGGAAGGTCTCGCAGGTGGTCCTAATACCAAAACCAGGCAAACCGCAAAACATGGTCTCCTCATACAGACCCATAAGTCTATTACCTCAACTAGGCAAACTCTTAGAGAAGCTGTTCGCGAAAAGATTAGAGCCAATTATCGAAGAACAGAAATTAATCACGGATCATCAATTCGGATTTCGGAAAGGTCATTCGACGTCAGAGCAGGTACATAGAATCGTCGACGTAATAAACCAAACTTTCGAAGAAAAAGAGTACTGCACAGCTGCATTTTTAGACGACAACCAGGCCTTTGACAGAGTCTGGCACGACGGGCTCTTATTCAAACTAAAAACGACAATACCGCACAGTTATTACATTATCTTGAAGTCATTCCTAGAAGAAAGGTACTTTCAAATCAGATATGGACAAGAAATTACAGACCTACATCCAATCAAAGCAGGCGTCCCACAAGGGAGCATACTAAGTCCAATGCTCTACTTACTATTCACAGCGGACTTCCCCACTCACAGACATTCTCTTACAGCAACGTTTGCCGACGATAAGGTAGTGTTAGTTAAACACAAAGATCCAACAGTCGCCGCCACGCTCCTTCAACAAAACCTGAATGAAATAGAGAATTGGCTAATAAATGGAAAATCAAAATTAACGAAGAGAAGTCCTCACACATTACATTTACCAAATGCAAACGCAACACACCACCTGTCTTGATCAACAACGCCCCACTCACCCAGGTGCAAGAAATCAAGTATCTAGGAATGCACTTAGATAAAGGGCTAACGTGGAAAAGCCACGTATGGAAAAAACGTAAACAGATGGGCTTCAAGTTCAGAAAACACTACTGTACAATAAGTGATGCCCCTTATTTTATTAGAAACGCGGACATTCTAAGTGACCTAAAAGTGAACTCAATAAAAGACGAAATAAAGAAGTGCAGTGCCAATTACTTAAACAGACTCTCAAACCATCCAAATGACTACGCGGTGAATCTGCTAGACAATAGTGAGCAAACTCATAGACTCAAAAGGTTCAAACCTCTAGATTTACCATATAGATACTAAGGTCTCTGATCAAGCTTGAAACCTTTCAATCGTGTTTTTAGCAAAGTAAGCAAAGAGAGGCACTCAATGGAATGCCTCTCACATGTCAGTAGTCATGTCCTGTTACCTTACTGAACATAAACTTTACTTATTGTATTTATACAGATTGTAAATAGAAATAAATCATACAAAAAAAAAAAAAATACCTTAAAAATACTTCAACTTTTTTGTACATAAAGTTAGGGCAGATCGAATAAAACAATTGCCTCATCTTTTCTATACAAAAAAGGTATACTATTTCAATGTCTCTAAAGTTAACCGTTTCCAAGATATTTGCGATTGAAGTAAATGATGCTACATTTTATTCGCTAAAAAGAGCATTACCTGCGGTACACATTGCAAATAAAATTTAAAAAATTTTTAATGGCAAATATCCCACCGATTCACTATTGCTTTGTGTCCTATTACTTGCTTTTGACCAGAACATGTCAATTTCTTGTTTTAAATACAAGCCTACTACGTTACAGAACTCTTAAGAAGTGAATAAGGTGCTGCGTCGTATACAGATTGTCCGAAATCCAATCTAAACATACAAAAATTAATGCGTGCAACAAGGAAGACATAAACAATATGGGTAGCATAACAAAGATAGAATGAAATCATGGCTAAGTAAATTTTTAAACTAAAATCTCTCACCAATAACAATCAATATCTATGATAGATGTTTTTATGAAAGCTTATGATAGTGGCTATCTAACTGTCATATCGAATATAGGGTGGTCCATTTAAAAATTTTGAAAAAAATCGTGGTCGACATTTTTCGATCACCCTTTATACTGGTAAACCTTAGTGTCGAATTATGCTAGCTATTACATGGGTGATAGAGTCCTTAAATTAAACCCTGAGATAGAACACTTACTTCGAATTAATTTCACAGTGGCGTTCGTCCAAAGTGAGGTTAGATTTTTTTAAAAACAATTAAATAACTGCTGAACTGTTAGTGATAGACCACTATAGTGCTATATCGTTGCACTTGTCGTTAAAAGGCGATTCTGAATATCTAAATATATACAGGCTGTTCTATTTGAAATAACGAAGTTAGTGTTTACTTCCGGTATAACCGGAAGTTGTAGAATCTTAAATATATTTTCAATCAATTTGTAATATCCCTAAACCCCATTTTGCGAATGTTCACATATGTACTATAAAGTTTTCTCAAGAAACGTCTAATCGACGGTCGTCGTGACACACCCTGTATTGTACTACAAGTGTTGAAAGCTTTTGTTTGCCACACGAATGTGAAGTTTACAGCACGAACGATAGTGAGTGCTGCAATCACATTAGTGTGGCAAAGAGCTTTCGACACATGTATTACTCGCAATTTTTTCTACAACGACATTTCCATAAAAAAATTTAAATATTTCTGCAAAATCTGATATTCATCAAATGTCATTATGAGATTTTTATTTGCGTGTTGAAAATTTCTTTCCACACGAAAATTCCACTTGCTCGGCAAACACATATTTTCAATACTCGTATATATGGAGACGAAATCTGAAAAGCCTACTTTCCATGGTGGTTGTAGAAAAAATCTATTTCGTCATTGATCAGTTGTGGTGAATTACTGAATATCTTCTGAATGTCTGCATTGTCTCTTTCAATACGTGAGTCTCTCGAGTCGACATGCTGATCCACGGAATCTAATGAAAGATTGCAAAATTTTTCAATTTTAGCACTGTTGTGTACTAGTGTACTTCTTGCCAGAGAAACTCCCCCTTTAGACTTCATATACTTCATCAAGGTTTGTTCGATCACTATATCAGTCCAGGTTCCGCTATTAAATTTATCCGTACGTCTCACTGTGAAAAGTTCTTTCTTGAAGTTTTCTAAAGCCTTACAATGTTGAGAAATACTCCTATTTTTTAATTGAGTTAAAAACAAAACAAAATCGACTTTGGACTGTCAGGCATATACGAATGGCCTTGCCATAGAGTGCGTTATGCGGTTACGCCGTATGCGAATGCAGAATGCATAGCTATACTATACATTATCTGCGCTCTACGATGAAAAAGGTTGGTTCCACAAAACAAATGTGTCGAATCTTTTTTGTAGGAAATTTTCATATCTATAATTTTTATAATAACCTCCATCCGCCCCTGAGCCATAAAAAGCGAGATTTAGCTCACTGGGATTTTTTTGGAATAAATAGTAAAATAATAATGTGGACACATTTGTAAAATCGAATGCAAAGGAAAAAGACAATTATACATATACGGGTGTTTACTAAACACGCGGCAAAAATTAAGGGGTTCATTCCTTGGGCTATTTTAAGATTTTTGTGTCCTTGGATGATTTTCGGAAAGAGGCTTTGTTGCGAAGATATAGGGCGATAAAAGTTTGGATATTTTAAAAAATTTAATGTAGCATATGTAAAACGATGGTGTACTGCACTGGGCCTATCGAGTACAAGAAAAAAAAATTGAAGAATTTCGCCCCATTAATGTATTGCCAGTTTATGAACAAATACTAGAGGTGGCCGTTAAAGAACAACTGCAAGATTATCTAGAAACAAATCACATTTTAACTAAAAGTCAATCCGGTGTTCGAAATAAACATTCATGTGAATCTGCTATAAATTTTGTGCTGACAAATTGGAAAAGTGAATTAGATTTAAATAAAAGTATTGTGGCTGTGTTTTTAGACTAGAAAAGGGCTTTTGACAGAGAACGATTACTAAATAAATTAAATCATTATGGTATCCGCGGCACTGAAAATGCATGGTTTCAAAGTTACCTTACATCGCGCTTCCAGACAACTTTATATGGAAATAAAGAATCCTTACAAATTCAGAATAATTTGGGTGTACCACAAGGATCGGTTTTAGGCCCATTGCTGTTTTTAATTTATATTAATGATTTAGAATTTAATCTTAGTTGCTGCAACATTAATTTATTTGCTGATGATACGTTAGTGTCAATTACCGATGAAAATATCGATCTTGCTATCACCAAATTAAATCTAGAATTAAAAACCATTTCTCAATGGTTACAAGTTAACAAATTGAAATTGAATGTCTCGAAAACTAAATTTATGATTATTTCAAATAAAAATGTTCAGTCAGCTAAAATAAATATAGAAAATATGGACTTGGAAAAGGTTGACCAAATTAAATACTTAGGAGTAATTATAGATGATAAATTAAATTTTAAGAAGCACGTAGATTATGTTATCAAGAAAGTAGCACGTAAAATTAGTTTACTGGGCAGGATATCTAACAAACTTACTATTCAAGCAAGAATAAATGTTTACAAAACAACTATTGCTCCACATTTTGATTACTGTGCAAGCATTTTGTTTCTCTGTCAGGAATCAGAATTAAAAAGACTGCAAAAGCAGCAAAACAAAGCTATGCGTATTATACTGCAGTGTTCAAAATTTACTAAAATTATTTTAATGTTAGATATCTTGCAGTGGTTGAGCATAAAACAGCGTATTTATTTTAAAACTCTAGCATTAGTCTACAAAACAATAAATTGTTTACTTCCAGAATACATGTCCCAGTCATTGATGTACAATTTAGACATACATGATTATAATACCAGAACTCGCTCCGACTTTAGATTACCAAAATTTTCCAAATCGAAATCTCGAAATTCTTTTTTCTACAAAGGTTTAAAATATTATAACAATCTTCCGCAGGAAATAAAACAGGCGCCAAATATTTATAATTTCAAGAAACAATTAAGTTTGTACGTTAAGAATAGTTTTTAAGAAAATATTGGACACTATAAACTCTTGTACGATTAATGTAAAATTAGTAATATTAATAAATAAAGTACATATTATTATTATTATTAATTATTATTAAATGTAGCGAAAACACTATTAGTTTTACCGTAGATTTCATACGTTGTTGATTACGTTTCCATTGTTACGTGTCATTTTCTCTGTTTGAAAGTTATCAAAATTGATTGCGTCTCGTATGTTTGTGTGATAATTAAACATTTGTTAGTGAAGCTCTCTAATATGAATCGCTATACGAACGCCGAGATGACTGATATGCATTTTATATATGGACTTGCCAATGGGAATTCGTTAAAATTAGAGGCTAGGCGGTTGTACAGTGAACGATTTTCTAATCGTCATGTTCCTGATAGAAAAACCTTCCAAAGTATTTATCAACGTCTTCATGAAACAGGCACATTTTAACGAAATGGAGGACCAGGAAGGCCAAATACAGTAACAACGGTAGAATTGGAAGACAATGTGCTGAACATGGTAGATGAAGATCTAGGTACTTCTACCAGAAAAATGGCAAATGCGTTCAATGTCAGTAATAGCACTGTGTGGCAAATTTTGAAGCAGCAGTGCTTGTATCCATCCCATATTCAGCGCGTTCCGGCACTTATTCCTGCTGATTTTCCTCCACATATTGCATTTTGTCAATGGCTTCTGCATACATTGGTTCAAATCCCTCAACTACTGGCGCTGATTCTTTTTACCGATGAAGCAAATTTCTCCAGAAATGCAATTAGGAACTTCCATAATAACCATGTGTGGGCTGAAGAAAATCCACATGCGGTACTTTAAGATCGTTTCCAACATCAATTTGGGTTGGAATTGTGGGTGACTGGCTAATTGGACCGGTATTTCTACCGGGAAGACTTACCGGTGAGGTGTATCGAATTTTTTTGCAAGAATCACTACCTGGGTTTCTAGAGGATGTACCATTGGCAACGAGAAATGTAATGTGGTTTATGCACGATGGTGCATCAGCACATTTTAGTGTGGTTGCTCGTGAGTTTTTAAACCCAAAATATGAAGATCGCTGGATTGGCCGAGGCGGACCTCACTTATGGCCTGCTCGATCTCTAGACTTAAATCCCTTGGATTTTTTCCTATGGGTCCATTTGAAGGCATTAGTGTACAGGGTGGCCCATTTTCGATGTTTTTAAATGGGAAGTACCCTTAATATCGGGGATAGGCAAAAACTGATGTCGGAGTCCAGGGCCCGTTTTTGATGCAAGTTCAAGTCCCGAAAACAAAATTCCGCTACCTTTTGTTATTTTTTAGTTATAGCCCCAAAATTCATAATTTGGCCATATCGAAAACTTCAAATAACTGTCTTGCTTTTGAAGATATCCAAAAACGGTCAAAACATTCTACAGGCACTTTTTCAAGTAGAATACGATAGTCAATCCAGATATCTTATAATTTTCATGTTTTAAGAGTTATGACATAAAGTTGGCATTTTTTAAATATAAGTCGTAGTTGGCCATGATACCATTAAATTGCATATTTTTTCTGCTTTCCGAAAATATATAGTTTATAGGGTTTAAATGTAGTAACAATGCCTTTTTTGAACAAAATCGGATTATTTGATGTTGTTAGCAATTAGTGGGCCATGGTTCATGATAGCAATAAACAAAGGCTAATAGAGCGGGTGCATGTGATGTCACCAGGCACACAATAACGCGCCCGATTGAAAATGAACGACAGTTTTGTAAGTTAACAAAACTAAATAATTACTTTAATATTTTGTAGAAAATCTCGCGTTATCTTTAACAGCTTTTAATTATCTTGACATATGGAGATTTTACAAGTTTCTACGTATAACCTGGCAAAATTTTTAGTTTCTTGTTTTCCAGAGCTTTTCTCTAACTGCTTTCTCTGGGAAATATCACGTTCCCTAATACTCTTTTTAATTCACGATAAAATTTTCAATTACGTTCGTATCAACTGACCGTGGGGAAAATTTTAAGTAACTGAAAATTTCAAAATTATGTGGGTTAAACCATCCCTCATCTGGTTAAACACATCTTTATTCGGTTTGATATTGTAATATGTAATATTTCCTTTTTGGTAAAATTAGTATACCGATGCATACAAATCTACCCTTTGTTTACCCTACAAGAGTTCAGCTGATGACCTAGTGACGTCACATGCAACCACTCTACTACTTTTTGTTTTGCTATCATGAACCATGGCCTACTAATTGCTAACAACATCATAATATAATCTGCTTTTGTTCAAAAAAGGTATTGTTACTGCATTTAACCCCTATAAACTATATATTTTCGGAAAGCAGAGAAAATATGCAATTTAATGGTATCATGGCCAACTACGACTTATATTTAAAAAATACTAACTTTATGTCATAATTCTTAAAACATGAAAATTAGAAGATATCTGAATTGACTATCGTATTCTACTTGAAAAAGTGCCTGTAGAATGTTTTTACCGTTTTTGGATATCTTCAAAACCAAGAGAGTTATTTGAAGTTTTCGATATGGCCAAATTTTGAATTTTGGGCTATAACTAAAAAATAACAAAAGATAGCGAAATTTTGTTTTCGGGAACTGAACCTGCATCAAAAAAGAGCCCTGGACTCCGACATCAGTTTTTGCCTATCTCCGATATTAAGGGTACTTCCCATTTAAAAACATCGAAAATGGGCCACCCTGTACACTACTCCAGTGGAAAATGAAGAAGACTTGAGAACTAGGATAATTGATAGGTGGAATGCAACAAGAAACACCCCTGGTATTTTTGAACGAGTTCGGAAGTCAACGAAGAGAAGATTGGATGCATGCATCCTAGCTAGTGGTAGGCATTTTCAGCAGTTTTTGTAATTAAGAATCTTGAAAGTAAGAAAGTACGGTTTCTTTTCGAGAAGCTTTTATCGCCCTGTATCTTCGTAATAAAGCGTCTTTCCGAAAATCATCCAAGGACACAAAAATCTTAAAATAGCCCAAGGAATGAACCCCTTAATTTTTGCCGCGTGTTTAGTAAACACCCGTATATGTATAATTGTCTTTTTCCTTTGCATTCGATTTTACAAATGTGTCCACATTATTATTTTACTATTTATTTTAGAGCTACTCTTAAAATTCTTAATACTATTTTAACGAGAAGACATCAAAATAATATCATTCCACTATATCAGTAAATAATTTAATGGAAAACGTGCACAGCAAAAATTACTCAAATCGAACTCTTTTTAAAGCAGAATAAAATAAATAATTTAAAACATTTGAGTAACATCGATTCGTAACATAGAAATCTCCATTACATAAAAACTGCGTAGGTACAATATTCTTGAACGTATAAAATTGCTTTTTAGCACATACTACAAAAATTTGCGGAGGTGATTAAAATTTGTTTGGCTTTTACTTGCCAATAAACGGAAAATGCGTTAAATTACTTTTGAAGTTATTGGTTGGCTGTAGTCATTGGGTAAAGCCCGCCACAGATGCAGAGGTTAGCGTGTGCGGTTTTGAATAAACCCGTGCAAAAAGAATGTAGTCTGCATTTTCACACACACGTAGCGACTTGTCAGTAGTTTTATTCTAAAGAGTTTTTGCAAAATGTCGGTTGTGTTATCAGAATATGAATCATGTTTAGTAGCAGTAGCATGCGCTTGCATTATTAAGGATTCCTTCGATTTTATTTTCCGTAAACAATGATTGTCTCTATAAATTTCGATGAAGGAATTCATAAAATCACGAGAGCAGTTGAGTAAATCCGACATGATTTTAAATTTTTTGTATATATTGTCAATACACCACCAACAAAATAATAAGTACCGACGGCACTGAATAAAAACGTGTTCGTTGTGCAATCGTGCACCACACACGCGGAGTTTTCCCCGTGCATTCAAAACTGTACGGGGAAAAATTCAGGCAACGCCAGGTTTTTTTACGACGGGTTTACAGGAATGCACATTCTAAATAAGTCTACAGGTTTCTACCACACACCATCGGTTTTGAATGCACGGTTTTAACTGTACCCGCAAGTTTTGAGGCAAGCCTCCGCTTCTGGGGCGGGCTTTAGAATATAAAACTACAGGAAGGAGGCTACACAAAACATACGTGAGACACGTGAGACCAAGATAGGTGATGCATATGGCGGCTGAATGTTTCCGGTATGTCAGTGGCGTACCTTTTAGAATGAATACGGGATACGTAAACCTTTGAATATAAAATATTCAAAAACGTAAACGTCGTAAACTGACAAAAAATGTAGTAAAAGTATGAATGAACAAAAATTAGAAGCTGCAGGAAGTAAAATATTATAATACTGACGGTTAAAACAGTTTTTTAAATATATATTTTGCAAAGTTCTAATCTATATAAATTATGTATGTGACGCCTATGATATTCAGTCGTGACCTTCCTTTGACATTTAAATTATAACTTGGAATTGTTCTTAAATATTATTTGTAATAAACGTAGTTGCATTAAATGAAGGAAAGTTATTCCTGTATTTTTATTTGTCCTTGTTTGCGAAAAACCACAAACAGCACAACTAACCATATTATTTGTCAGCTGTCAGCCTCAAAACTATGACCATAGACAAGAACATACTATGACTACAAATGAGTCATACATAGGTGATCAAAATGGCTACCTCCGTCGCACTGTACATGTATAGCTACTAGAGCGCTACACTCATTCCTCTAAAATAATAAAAGTCTCACCACAGTATACTGTCAGAAGCGTGTTTAACGACTTCAGTTAGTAGAATCACAGTATAGAAAACAATCAGTAAGGACAGCTGCTGTCGGGCCCTTTGAAGTTCATAGCGCAAGTTTTACAACCAATATGGCGGTCTTGGCGGGCCTTCGCTGAATTGTGTATATTGCAGTGGCGGCTCGTGGGTCAAATAATAGGTGAAGTGCTATTGTGGTCAGGGGCGTCGTTAGCCCTTTTTTGCCCCCCCCCCCGCCCAATTGTAATGCAAGAATAAATACCTAATAATAGAAGGTATAATACATTAAAAGGTTTTTAGACTTTTTGGAATTTTTACTTTTTCTTTCAAGTCTTGTAACAGTAAAGGGGAACGCA
This sequence comes from Melanotus villosus, assembly GCA_963082815.1. Classification (NCBI taxonomy): domain Eukaryota; kingdom Metazoa; phylum Arthropoda; class Insecta; order Coleoptera; family Elateridae; genus Melanotus; species Melanotus villosus. The sequence continues at coordinate 22,264,940 of OY720427.1, forward strand.
GTATATATATTTTTCTATCCTCGACCGAATGATTGTAGAGCTGGTAAAACGTTTTTCCGACAAAAACATGGAGATTTTTAAATCAGATTTCAGTCATTCTTAAATGTTTATAATATAAAGCAGCAAGACTTATAGTCTGAATTCCTTGTTTGTCAAAATTATATTCAAAAATTGACGCCTAAACCAAGTGATATATCCTCACTATTTTCACATTGTTTCCTAATCTAACGAATACAGAAAATTGGATTATCAATTCCTGTACCTAGTTGTGAAAGATCTTTTAGTGTACTAAGACGACTAAAAACGTATATTAGAGCAACAACGGGCCAGGATAGGTTATCAAATTTAGGTATAATTAATATTAATTTTCAGTTAGATGAAATTTCTGCGGAAACAATTAAATATCGTTTTGCGCAAATTGGTAATAGACGAAATGAACTTTTACTACCAAAAAATTTAAATTAATAAAGTGAGTTCGAAAAATGTCGTTATCAAAAGGGCGATATTAGATCTTATTTTACTATTACTACTTTTTTGGGCCCACTTTATTATAAATGAATATTGTATCATTCTGAAAAATATAAATCTTATTGAATGAATAAGTAGGTACGATTAATTTCTTTTTCTTCTGCTATTTTTTAATTTAACAAACTAATCATTAGTTTATATAGTTATAAATAGATAGTGTAGTAGATAGTAGATTATTATTATCTCAGGAACAGTAGAAACAGTAATAAGTTAGTCTAGTTTTTCGTAATATATGTTTTAGTATAAATATTTGTGCAATAAAATTTGATATTATTTTTCTGTACGTCTCTTTTATCTATCAAATTTCATTAAAAAATACTTTTTATTTGGACTTTTTACACCAAGTCAATCCTTCTGTCTTTTAGGGTAGCAAATTTGTTGGTAATATCTTCGTAAAATGGTTGGTTTTTAATTAACCCTAGTAAGAGTTCTTTCTGAATTGAAATATTCGCCAAAGAAGAGAGTCTATCGTGAGATATTGTATTCCTTAGGTATATAATTTCTATAGGACTTCTTGATAAAAATGCTGCTAAAAGTTCCACTACCCTTTAAGTCCTTTTTTGCAAAAATTGTTAAAGCCTTTGTTTCATGTTTAAAAACACACACTTATTGCAAAACAAACACATAAACAACAAACAGTACAAACACCAAAACAAGACATGAGTTTCAATTATTTGAAATCAGTGATAACCGACTATTCGATAATTAGGAGCCTGCAGATATTTAATATAATCACAGATATTTGATTTACTATTATTTTAATACGTCCTTTGTGACCTTTGTACGACACATATGCTTCAAGACTATATCTAGCATTTAACTGACTAATAATACTAACAAATAAAAATAAGTAGGTTAGCGTCTCTCTCTTTATTGCCCAGACGTGATGTTTATATAAACAAGTAAACGAAAAGGTTCACGTATCGATTCGTTTTTGTCCAGCAATGAATTTATAAAATAAACCAACACCGATTACGCAAGATTGCTGCGCGATATACCAAACATACAACCATACGGTATCCACAGCGACAGGCGACTGATGTTGCCTAAAAAGATCCTTCACTCTTCACTTGTGGAAAACCTACGTACCGCTTCATGCGAGTGACGTCAGTGTTACCATAGCAACCCAGTGAATAGTACAGACTTCCAAGCATATTTACGTTTAGCTCTGCAATTTGATACTGTGCTGCGAAATACATACCTATATCTATAAGAATATAAGAAATGATTTGCGTATTGAACGGGGATAAAATTCATTTATAATTTAAACTATTTAGGAATTTAGATAAATGGAAAGAATAATCATTTTTATATACAAAAAAAAAACTAATTCGAGTGAAATATTAGGTGAAGAGGCACTTCACCTACTTCACCTGGCGAGCCGCCACTGGTATATTGTTTTCTACACTGTGGTAGAATAGTGAATTGTTTGTTACAGCATTCTATATTCCCCCTAAGTTTCAAACCATTTCTGTTATGAACAAATGCAACTTTTGATTTGCGAATATTGTAATTTAAGAGTATCCAAATTAAATAAGATTGATTTTATATAATATGACACAAAGTTATAAAGTGTTTCTGAATATTCTGTAAAATTAGCAGTTATGATTATGGGATAAAAATAATTTTGATTTTTGCAACGTACCCATGTCAAACTCCATAATGGTGGTAGTCGTACTTGTCACTTTGGTTGAGGAATGATGTAAATATGTGGGTAATAGAATTCAGGCAATAAATAGTATAAAATAATGATAAAAGATTGCCTTTTATTTTGGTTAAAGTGGATATCTTGATGAGATCGACTAACTTATTAAAATGGAAGACACTATGAATGCAGTATCTCAGGATGCTGATTCTGATATGGAATGTTCTGATAATGATTGTTATGATGATTACGATTATTATAACGCAGTCGACGACAACGATATAGAACAAATAGATCCTAGTAAAACCGATCCAGAGTATTTTGAATACGAGTGTCTTACAGAAGAACAAGTAGAACGTCTGTTAAATGAAACCGTTGAAGTCTTGAGCAATAATCTTCAAATTACCCCATCCCTCGCTAAAGTATGTAATGTTTGATAAGTTATTGAAGTGTAAAACATTGTATTTATTTCAGGTATTACTACATTCTCATGGCTGGGTTGTGGCAATTATTGTGGCAAAATATCGTGGCAATCCGGATCATCTTCTTGTTAGTTCAAAGATCAAACCTTCAATAACACCACCTACGATTAGCAGTTGTCCACGGTACATGACCTGTCCAGTTTGTGTAACGCCACAGTTAAGCGACAAATTTTTTAGCTTATCATGTGCCCATCCATTCTGTAAAGATTGTTGGATGATGCATTTCGAGGTGCAAATTGGTCAGGTAAATAAAAATCGGATAAGTTAAAATGGGTTAATAATAGTTATCAATGTAATAGGGTATATCAACGGCGATTAGTTGCATGGCACGTGATTGTGACGTGCTGGCTCCCGAAGATTTTGTACTTAAACATTTGTCACGTCCAAATATGCGAGAAAAGTATCAACAATATACCTTTCAAGATTATGTTAAGTCACACCCAGAGTTACGTTTTTGCCCAGGTCCCAATTGCCAAGTAGTTATTCGAAGTAATGAGCCTAAAGCCAAACGATCTGTTTGTTGTCAGTGTAAAACTGTGTTTTGCTTCAAGTAAGTACCTTATTTATTCATAACGCCTACATACTAGACGGGTTTTTTTTTTCTAAGGTGTGGCATGGATTATCATGCACCAACGGATTGTCATGTAATAAAGAAGTGGTTGACTAAGTGTGCAGATGATAGCGAAACAGCTAATTACATCAGTGCTCATACCAAAGATTGTCCTAATTGTCACATTTGCATAGAGAAGAATGGCGGTTGTAATCACATGCAGTGCTATAACTGTAAATACGATTTTTGTTGGATGTGCCTAGGTGATTGGAAGGCTCATGGTTCTGAATACTACGAATGTTCTCGTTACAAAGAAAATCCCAATATCGCTCACGAATCGGTACATGCCCAGGCACGTGAAGCTTTGAAAAAATATCTACATTACTACGAACGTTGGGAAAATCACTCGAAATCTTTAAAATTGGAAGCACATACTTTGGAAAAACTCAAAGCACGTATTAATCAAAAAGTAATGGCAGGTTTAGGTACATGGATTGACTGGCAATATTTATTTACCGCAGCTGGGCTTCTAGCAAAATGTCGTTACACTCTTCAATACACTTATCCTTATGCTTATTATATGGAAACGGGTCCACGTAAAGAGCTATTTGAGTACCAACAAGCTCAGTTAGAAGCAGAAATTGAAAACCTTTCATGGAAAATCGAGCGTGCCGAAACGACCGACAGAGGAGATTTAGAAAATCAGATGGATATTGCGGAGAAACGAAGGACTACTCTTTTAAAAGATTTTTTAGACGTGTGATATTTTGCACTACTTCTTTTTAGTTAAATATTGGATGTAATTCTTCAATTTTTTAAATTAAATGTGCGAGTGTGTGCGAGTGTTTTATCAGCAGCTTGTAAAATTTGGAGTGCCCATATTTAAGTAAACTTCCACGAGTTAATAATAATTTATCTCATAAATAGCCTTATTTATATTACATTTAACAGTGTGATGAGCAAAAACAGTTTAGTATTGTATTATACCTTTTTAAGTATTTTATTTTAAGCTTCATATCTCAGCCAATGCTTAATTTTCGCTTCGTGCAAAGATTTTTCTAAACCACTAGCTGCAAGGATAATAGTTTTAATTAAGAAATATTTCATTTTTATAATTAAAACGTCTAAAATTAAAATGTAGGTATTGTAAGTATTGAAAAACAAAAAGTCTTTTACGAAAAAATATTATATTTATATACATGTATGTAAAACTGTCTAAAGAATTCTTAGCTTTTTTATGTTAATTCGATTATTAAAGTTTACAACTCTCAAATTTTACAAATAGCAAGCACAAAATGAAGTTGTCAGTATATTTATTTATAAACTCTGTAATATTTGTAACTCTTTTTTAAGATCTTATCCTTTTGCTGACAACATTGTTTTTATGAATATTATTACAAAATTGTGTTTTTTAATTGGTGACAGTAAAGGGTTTTAAATGTAATTTTTGTGAAAGTATAATTGAAAATTTATTTATGATCTTCAATTCTATATATATTCCACACAATAAAGAAACTTAGTAAACAAAACTTCTCCATGTGCAATTTCACTTGTAAGTGTTCTTTGAGATTTTTAATAATGTAACAGTGAAATATTCGATTGTTTGTATAAATCTATTATATTTTAACAAATGAATTGTTTTAACAATGAATAATGTACAAACGTGGATCGAGGTGTATATGGTTGAATTGTTAATAGTAATTTGTTGAAATAATAAACATCAGCCACCATAAAGGAAATTAAACTTTTCTGTAAATTTGCCTTCAATTGAAGGTCACCTTTAAATATTCTGCGTTTCATAAGAAATGAACCACCCTGAAGGAGTTGACGCAAAACTTCGAAATTACTTAGAAATGGGTAGTGCATGGAGACAAACAAATGATTAAATTTTGAAGGCCATCTGTCACTGCTGATAGAAACTATCTGTCTGTTAGAACCTAAAATTGTCTTTTGTTGGATCGTATTTTTCGGAGTAGTTCGCGGTTTGTTTGTGATTGTTGTTACTGAATTAGTGAAGTTAGTGCCTAAAAAATGCCATGCGTTCGAAGACGTGCAAATGTTCGCCATCTTACGCCCTTTGAAAGATACCAGACTGCAATGGAGTCAAAAGCGACAACATTGGGACCATGGATGGGAAGCTATCGCCTTCAGCGACGAATCCCCATTTTGCTTATGGCATTCTGACGAACGTTTACGGATCAGACGACCTAGAGGTCAGAGGCAAAATTTACAGTTTGTTCAGCATCGCCACACGGCTTTAACTCCTGGTGTAATAATGTGGGGAGCAATACGCTACGGCGGCAGGTCTCCCTTGATATTCATTCCGGGCACTCTAAACGCGCGCTGTTACATTGACACCATTTTGCCCGTGTTACTGCCATTCCTCCAAGACCTTCCAGGGGCCGTCTTCCAACATGATAATGCGCGGCCTCATACTGCTCACGTAACGTTAGAGTTCCTAGCACAAAACAATGTTCTGCATTTGCCTTGGCCGGCAAGGTCTCCGGACTTAAACCCTATTGAACATGTCTGGGACATGATGGACAGAAAACTGCGTCGATTACCCCATCCTACCAACACTTTAGAATTACGTCAACAGCTACAGATAGCCTGGAATGAGCTGCCGCAAGAGGCAATCGACCATCTGATTTCCAGCATGCCACGACGAGAGATGCAACACATTAGTAATGATATGTTCAATAAATGTTGTCATTTGTTTTTGAAATTGTAATCATTTGTTTGTCTCCATGCACTACCCATTTCTACGTAATTTTGAAGTTCTGCGTCAACTCCTTCGGGGTGGTTCATTTCTTATGAAATGCAGTGTATATGTTCATATTTTCGTGTGTCTTTTAACATGCCGACTTGAATGTGTATTTCATGTCAAAGTTTTGTATTAATGGTTTTTTGCAAAATTATGGCTATATAACTAAATTAATGACATTGAAAAATACCATCATTGCACTTCTATTAATTTGTTTTATTGTAATATACTCGGTTCATCTTCAGTTATATTAGTACGATAATGATTTTCTATCTTAAAAATGAGAAAACTGGAAACTGTTGGTATTTACTTAACATTCTGCTTATGGTAAAGCTTAACATGATATGGTCAGTTTTACCACAGTCTAGTAATATAACTAGACTGTGGTTTTACTGTGGAAAGATTATTTAGGTGTCCTTGACTGTTAACATACAAAATACTTTTTACCATATTTATAAAAGTATACGTTTTGCTGTGTACTTTAATAAAAGAATTCATAAGTGATTACTTCAACACATTAAAATAATTTACAGTGTTGTATTTTAATGTTCAAAAGGTTTTGGGAGCTTTGTTCATATGTCATTTTATAATTAATAGAGAAACTTAAAATTGAGAATTTGTGAAGGATTATTGGTCATCCGAACAATCTTTTCTGTAAAATTTATAATAATGCTTAATTAGGTAATTTTTGGTGTCTGTTTAATTTATTCATTCCCACCAATACATCTTATATAAGATGAAAGCGGCTGCTTACATGTAAATGTTGTCTTATAAATAGTTTTAACTTTGAATGTGATTTTACATTTTATTCAAATATTTCTTAAAAAAGCAACTGCTTAATTTTTTACTTTTCCACTGGTAATTATATATACAGTGTGTCCCAGGATAGATGTTACAATAGGTGTGATGGACAAAAAATTTTTGAATTTTATTTCAAGATTGTGGAATTAAGCCCTGCTTGGTTTGAAGAGAATTTTAAGAATATTTTCAGTTTTTGAAAAACAAGTCGGCCTTGACATTGAAGCGAAAACTATTTTCTTTTCAGGTAAAGTACCCTTTTTGTTCATGATACGGCAAAATTTTACTAAGAAAAGTTGTTCATAATAAGAAATTATGGCCCTATGCAAAATTTCAGGAAGATTAGTCAACGATAGTTTTTTCATGGCCTCCTGGCAGTTATGTGGAATAAATAATTTATTGTCGATCAGTGTTATTATTATGTTTCGTAAGTTAAATTTCTTGTAAATGCTATTTGTTTCGTCCAATGTTATACAAAGAAAATTTTGAGTAAATACAATTTATTTTGTTTAATCTAAAATGTGACGGTTTAATCAAAGTAGGTAGATCTTCCTGAAATTTTGCATAGGGCCATAATTTCTTATTATGAACAACTTTTCTTAGTAAAATCTTGCCGTATCATGAACAAAAAGTGTACTTTACCTGAAAAGAAAATAGTTTTCGCTTCAATGTCAAGGCCGACTTGTTTTTCAAAAACTGAAAATATTCTTAAAATTCTCTTCAAACCAAGCAGGGCTTAATTCCACAATCTTAAAATAAAATTCAAAAATTTTTTGTCCATCACACCTATTGTAACATCTATCCTGGGACACGCTGTATGTAATTCACTTGCTTCAAAGATTATACAGTTGGCCATAAAAAACCGAGTAAGTTACAATGTGATTACTTGGTATAGGCTTACTATTAATGTTATATAGTGATAACCAGGTATCAGGATTTTGGCTTTCTAAAGATCTTTAAAAATGTGAGGTTGTAACATAGATGTGTGGTTTGTATTTTGTCATTTAAGATACACACTTTTAATAAATAAAATTGTTTAATAATTCGCTGTTACATATATTTATAAGGAAACTGAAAACAACAAGAATGTAGTTGAAATAGGTTTATTAAAAATAATACAGTTGATATTAAGTATACATCTATATATTACCTATACATGCACTAAGTACATTTTGGAATCACTATTGAATGTACTTATTAAAAATTTTATTGGCAAGTCTTTTACTGAAAAACCTTGGGAAAATGCTATAATTCTTCGCAATAACTCCATTTTGCTATCTGCTATTAACAAAACAATATTGCTCAAGTAAAAATAAAAAATGTAACTCCTTATCTATGGAGAATTAGGCACTAAAATGGCCACTCGAGTGATCATAAATCATTATTTACAAAATATTTTATAATAACGGGGATTCTGGATCAATTTCAAGTTTTACAACAACATCGCTTTCAGTTATACAATACATCTGTTTACTATCGTCTGTTTGAATAAATTTTACTAACTTGTTTGTTTCCATATTCAAAAAAATTTCTTCACTGCAATACTCTTGATGTTCAGTTAAATTTTCCTTTTTTGCATAGGATTTCCCACATTCTTCGCAAACATTTGGTTTTTCAGTATGAACAGCTATATGCTTTTTAAGGTTACTCTGTTGAGTATAAGATACATGACAGTACGGACAACTATAAGGTTTAACTCCCTCATGTATATATTCGTGTTTATGCATATTGGAAAGTTGGAAAAACCCTTTGTCACAATATTTACATTTATATGGTTGCTCACCTAAAATGTGGTTTGTGAAATTATAAAGGTATATTTATCATATAGTTAGAATGGTAAAAGGTTTGTAAGCTGTGTTAGTATCGGAATATTTTGTACCTATATGTAGAAGTACATGTTTGTTAAGGTTAGCTAGCTGCGTAAAACAACGCCAACAATATGGACATTTAAATGGTTTCTCGCCAGAATGTATCATCATATGCTTTTTCATGTTTGCTCGCTGAGAAAATTTTCTTTTACATTGTGGACATTCAAATGGACGCTCTCCTAAAATTCAAGTCGAAAATGAATTACCTTTATTCGAAACATACAAATAATCAAAGTATTTTACCTGTATGAATTCGAATATGTTTCCATAAATTACTTTGTTGTGAAAAGCATTTGCCGCAGATTTTACATTGACAAGGTTTTTCCTTTGTCTGATTTTTTAAATGCCTTCCTAGTGAGGTAAGATTTGCAAAAATCCTAACTGAATATTCGCTACAAGCACTAGATGATATTATAATTATTCCGTATCGATAAAGGTATTTATATACTTAAGATTATCCTGCATTTCAACATTTACATTTTTAAGAGCGTAATTATGTTCTTCTAAAATCAAATTGTTGACTGTGCTAATACATTCTTCTGTAGGTGGTTCTAAAGCATTGTCTGGAAAATCATTACTTATTTCGCCTATAACCTTAATAGGAATAATATTAACAGCCTGTTGTTCAACTGTATCTTCTTCTAAAGAGTCATAAGTACATTCATCATTGGTCACCAGGTTATTTTGCGTTTTAGAGAATGTTAAATAATTAAAATCTTGCGAAGGGTGTGCAAACATAAAGGATTCAAAAATATTCTACAAAAAAACCGAAGTACATCTTTATAATGACTTATAATAGTTGACAAACCTCGATATCATCGGCGGACATAACTTTAATTCGGTTGAGTTGCCCTTCAACAATAATTTAACAAACCACCATTAATTTTTTGCTTAATTTAGTCCTAATAATAGCTTATAACCTTAATGTTTGGTTGTTTCTAACATCCTGAAATGGAAATATGTGTGTCTACACATAATATAATAGACAGAGTAAGTACGATGAAAACATAATGTCCAGGTAATCAATTAGAATTTATTGGATTAACCATTGCTGTAATCTCTGTAATAAGCTGTTACTTCTCTAGGTAATTTAGATTTGGATTTTTAGAGATTTAAATTAATCATGGCGTTTAATAATCTACTTTTATTGATAGTGACGTATCGGTAATACAGAATTATTTCGTTTAAATAGGGTGCATTATATATAGTATTATTATTTGCCAATAGATGACACGGTAGGTACATAATTACCCGAATATGTAGCTACTACTTAATAGGGGGCGCAGTAGTTATATAAAAAGCGATATGTTATATTACTTTTTTAAAGCATTGTCGGCCATATTGATTTAGTGTAAGTTTTTGAAAATACTAACGTAAAAAATTATGCCATTTTGAGGTAAATAAATCGTTAAATTTACTTTACATCTACTAATAATCATAATCATAATTTGTGGAATTTTTTGTAGGTAAAAGTGAACGTAACTTTACGCTATCGACTGAAGTTCAATAGTTCATTGATAAACCGATGAAACGGTCGATAGATTCTCATCGAACAACATGAAGTCTTTGATTATAGAGAGTTTTATAGTTATATTATACTTAACAATACATGTTAAATATAGTTTTCAAAGCTATATTTACGAAATTAATCATATCGACGTACCTGTGGACCATTTTAGGTAACTAAATTAACTGAATTAGATAACAGTTTATTTCGTTTTATTTGTTTTTGATAGTTTCACAAACAATGCCACATTTAAAATGCGATACCTTGTTAACGATTCTCATTGGAACAGCGACGGTCCCATATTTTTTTATACTGGAAACGAAGGGGATATCGAAGTGTTTGCACAAAATACTGGATTTATATGGGAAATTGCTCCTGAATTTAAAGCTTTAATTGTATTTGCCGAGCATAGGTAAGTTATTATTTATTTTCTATTAAATCTTTGGTGCAAGTTCGTAAATTCGTAGTTAAAAAGTAAAACATTCAGATTTACTGGAACACTGCAAATACCCCTGAAAAACACAATAAATATTAAAAATACGTATTTCGCTCGGTAGCTAGGGTGCCACCCTTAGTGTTAAAACTTCCATGACAAACTTGGTTGGAGTTAGTTTCTGAGCATATTCCCTTCACAAAAATTTTCTTTTGTAAGTAACTCGATGAAGAAAATATTTCAGAGACTGGCCAGTTTTATCAGGTACGTTTTTCGACTACGGATAACAACTTCGTTGCTGCAATATGTATTTATGTTTTTAATAAATATTGTGACTTTTAGGTGGTAATGTAGCGTTTCACTGGATCATGCCACGTAGGCACTTACAGGTTTATTCTAGGTTTAACCCATTATAATACAACTTCAGTAAAAAATAATCCCCGAATTATTTATGAACTATAACCTACCTCAACCTTAGAAAGAAGTACAGGTTCTTATGGAGCTCATTTGTTTTTATTTAATTTGAGAGTGTTCTCAGTCGAATTTTTTTAAACAAAACACCATTGTGAGTTTTATTATGTGTCGTTTTTATGCACGTGGTGTCTTGCGACTGGGTGCAATACATTAACCATTAATCCATTAATGTAATGTAGTAATGGATCTCCCCAACCACATAAGCCAGTATACAAACTTATGTTACCAACATATATTAGGGAACCCGCGTTGCCAGTGAAGGTCGAAAGTACTACAGGATGCACATGAAAATAATGGTAAAACCTTAGTACCTAGTAGATTAGTATGTAATATAATGTTATGAACTGCGATTACCGTTATTATAATCATTATTATTATTTAGTATTTGTGGTTTTTGAAATGTAACCAAAAACGGGACAATTATACAACAATACAAAATACAAGGTAACCTATGGATATTCCATAAACTTCGTAAGCATGATAAAACAAATGTCCGTTCATAATTTTTACTAGTCACCATTATATGTAAAAAAGTATTTAAAATTTTATTTTTAGATAACCGCGCTTTATTTCTTATTCTTTATTCTTATATTTAACTGTTAGACTTAGAAGGTTTACCTATAACAAATAATTATATTCGCTTACATAATTCCGATTAATGGTTTGAGAAATTACGAAGAGTTGAAGTTTTTACGATTTTCGCGGGGAAGTTCAGTTCACATTTGTAGCTAATTTTTTTTTAAGAAAATCTAAAATTGTTACTAGTTGAAGTTATGTTATTCCTAGTGTTACTCTTTTAAGTTAACACTACCATTTACTATCCGTTATTTTTACTCAAACGACTTTAAGAGAAATTTTCATTTTATTTATTTAAGCGTTAAGTACGACTGTAATTGTTTAGGTTAATATATTTTCATTCATATGACTATTGCTAGTTATACACAGTTTTAGAATATTTTACAAAACGCTCAAAACCAGTCTTATGTTCATTTAGCCCTTTTTGTAAATAACAAAAACATTTTTTTAAATCGATGGAAAAAATATTGCGACTTTATCATTTGTGAAATGTACAGCATGTCCCAAGTTTGTAAAGCTACGATAAAGTATTTTTAAACAAGGGGTTAATAAATTTAATGCCTTCAATAGCTCTACGATGATTTCGACGATCTTTTGTTTTCGACTTATGGCGAATAGTTAAAATTAAAACTACCCATTCATTCACCTCGAATTTAGGACACACTGTACACTCAGCTCATTACATAGAAAATTAATTATGTATCTGAAGTATGGATATAACTTTTATAACTGCGTATTATCATCAACTCGCGTTAATTAGTAACTGCAAGCCATTTTTATTGGCAAAAAATTTATATAAATTAAATCGCACTCACTTCTTCTTTATGCTTACACTTTAATATTTTTGTTTCTATAAAATATTTGATGATATAGTAAAAGAATCTTAAATTTTTAAGTACTACCAATGTTAAATATTCGTCATTGTATTAATCAGTTTGATTGAACTATCACGCAAATATAATTTTAAATTACAAATGATATATTTAATCTATTTTAAATTTTTACTATTGCAATTTATTTGTAACATTTTTTAAACTGCACTTACAAAAAATAATTATGATTAATAATAACAATACATACAAACTATACTGGGATAACACTGTAACCACAGATAAAAATATCTTATCAACAAGGAGGAACATATCTAATAGCTATACTTAGTGATCATAGCTATCAAGTGGTAAAATGTAATGAGAAAAAATAAAAATATCGTGCACTGGCCGTAGAGATAAAACAAATGTGGGAGTGTGGTAAATACTACAACTACAACTAATTACAATTGCAGTATGCTGAGTATTCCATAAAGATCATCGGGAGATTCGTAACCGTGGACTAATGTAACGCTAGCCTGACGCTCTTACCACTTCGCCACTCTGGCTTTAAATAAACTACTCAAAAGAATTAAGGGGTAAAAATTTTAAATGCTTGAAGTTTTTTAGGGCCGATGACATTTTAATGAAACTTGGTATACGCTTTGTCGAAACATTTATTTTAATGAAATGCTATAAAAATTGGGTATCATCTTAACATCTACCACATCATTGAGCACTATATTAAAGTGAACCAGAAACTAAACTGAAAACTCACTTAAAAAAGTAATATTCTTAAGAATTCTCAATAAACCCAAACAATACATAAACCTAATATCGTGCAAAGCTTCCTCCAGCTAGAATTACGGCATTACACCTGCGTGGCATACTGCGAATCAGTCTGTGTATGTTTTCTTGGGGAATACGTCGCCATTCTTCGATGAGAGCTTGTTCCAGTTCTACCAGCGTATCTGGTGGGTATAGACGTTTGCGAATACGTTGTCCGAGTTGATCCCATAAATGCTCTATGGGATTAAGGTCAGGACTGAGTGCTGGCCATTCCATAGTGGCTATGTTATTTTGGCCAAGATACTCAGTGACTACTCTAGCCGTGTGGGGACGAGCGTTATCCTGCATAAATAAAAACTCTTCTCCCACGGCAAGTGCTTGAGGCAGGACATGTTCTTCAAGGACTTCATTAATGTACCTTCCTGCCGTGAGGGAGCCATTTCTGATGACAACCAGTTCAGTGCGGCCGTTTATTGAAATGTCGCCCCATACCATTACTGTACCGCCGTCAAAAGCTACGACTTCCTTAACACATGCTGGTAAAAAACGCTCGTTTGGCCTTCTCCACACCCTAACTCTACCATCATTTGTCCATAACTTGAACCTCGACTCGTCTGAAAACATCACTCGACTCCACTGCCTCAATTGCCAATGTTCATGTTTACGTGCGAACAACATCCTCCTTCGTTGATTATTTCTGGTCAACTTTGGCTTCTTATTTGCTGGGCGTCTAGATCTCAAATCGACTTTCCAAAGTCGATTTCTTACCGTTTGGTCGCTTATCTGAACTTGCCTGGCTCTGGAAAGGTCGATTTGAAGACTACGAGCGGTTTTCGAACGGCTGCGAAGGGCTTGAAGTCTCAAAAATCGGTCGTCTAGTAGGCTCGTTACTCTCTGGCGACCCTGTCCAGGCCTCCTGGTGTCCTGGTGACAAGACCAGTCTGTTGGTCCCTCTGCCAGAGCCTCCGCACCACAGACTGGCCTACATTGAGTTTTTGAGCAACACTTCGATGCACTCTACCTTCTTGTAGTAAGGTAACTGCTCTTGACACTTCTACTGGATTCAGGTGTCTTCTCATTGCTCGTTTGACCACGTGACACCAATACTTTGTGGTTGTATTAAAAAACCACCGTCTTACAGTAATTAAAATCTTATGCAAATACTCAAATTTTCGTACAAAACAAACTTGTTTATTTACAGTTTCTAAGAAACTTGGAAAAAACAGTCGAACGCAATAAAACATTGTAGCTGAATACTTGATTGATGGAATATATCAACACCTATCTTCTAGCTGATATCATAAGGAAGATATACCTTCTGAAAAAAGTGACCCCTTAATTCTTTGGAGTAGTTTATACTATACAACGTGAAAATATTTTGAAAAACGTTTCCAGCTTTTGTGGTCTGGGTCTGCTTGGTTTATAATGGATTTTTACCAAATTATACTTGAAATGATATCCAGATGGCGTAGTTAGCACAAGAAGAATATAAAGCGGGTTAGGTAAAGTGGCATTTTTATTAACTTTACACAAAAATTTTATTTCAAAAATATGTTCCAAATTAAAAATTTGAGTTACATACAAAATTGCCTGCAGAATGAGATGAATGTTTACAGGAGAGGAATAATAAATAATAATAAATTAGAGATACCTGACAATTGCCGCATATCATCTAAATCACCAGAAATTTCTGAGCAAAAATTAATAATAATACTAATAATATAAATAATATTAATACTAACAGTAACGATAAAAGTAATAATATTAATAATAATGATAAAAATAAAAGGTTTGTTAATGCATTATTGATAGCGCACATGACAAAATGCCAATCTGTATCTGAAATAAGCAACAGTTTCCCTAAATTTTAAAAATTGTTAACTCTTAAGTACTTGCTAAATTCTGCAATAAAAAATATTCTATGAAGGTTTTCTCAAAAATTATGTAAGCTAGATATAAGCTGAGTTGCGGTAGCTAGGTACCCCCAGTCTAGTACGATCAGGAAAGTTAAGCTTCGGTGCCACCGGTCAGTACTAGAATGGGTGGCCCGATTGCTCTGTTAACGCGGCACCTCACGCCTATGAGGAACGGTCACTATGGGAGAGTAAACCAAAACCCTCACTGATAACTGAGTAGATTTGAGAAGATACAATGAATAAGAGAAAAGGGGAGGCCTTTGCCCTGCATAGGGATTTGTACAGGCTAATAATAATAATAATAATAATAATAATAATATGTAAGCTATAAAAAATGTATGATCATTGTAAATAAAATTCATATTTGTCTCACATTAAATAGGAAAAATATAGGTCGCCATTTAAAAAAAAGTTGATAACCTTATTATTCACGGGGGGAGTGTTTTAAGCTTAAGTAAAGCATAAGAAGAATATGTGTTTTTTTTAAAGCAAAATTGATTTGTTCGAGGACCGTTTACATAAATCAGTAATTACGATTTTATCGAATTTGTCCCAAACTTAATGAACGCAGTGTATATAGGAATTCTTTGATGACGTAAATTTATCCTGTGTAGCAACCAAAATATTTTTTTTGTGAAGTTTACGGTCAACAGGAAATTTTACGTCATAAATATATACATTTAATTTTATTTAATTTCTCTGAATTATCAAGAAACAAAGAAATAATGTTAAAATTTGTGTTAAGCTGTGGAAGAACATAACTAAAGTGTTAAAAGATCTTTTGGTGCAGATATAAGTCGCATAAGAAATTATCATTGCAATATTGATTTTTATTGTCTATAAATTTACTCTATTATGAACTGTTTGTAAATAAAAATCCGCTACAACCTAAGTATTTCACTCGTTTATTGCCCTGCATTGGTGAAGAGGGTTGCATAGATATGATGGCAACAGGTTTTGATCCTAAAGTGCAGTTTACCTATAAAAATTCTCCATAAACCCTATACTTTTTTATAAGGTTGAAACGGGCCATATTCGTCGGTTAAGTGATAAAGAACTGATTTATTTGTAACTAATAATCTAGGTACTACGGAGAATCATTACCATTTGGTAACAACTCTTTTTCTGAACCGAAGTATCTGGGATATCTAACGTCGTCACAAGCCCTAGCCGATTTTGTTTACCTCGTAGAGTACATGCAATCACTTAATGGTGTTTTAACGCATGGTAATAGAAATCCCGTGATTGCCTTTGGAGGTTCATACGGAGGCATGCTCTCGGCATGGCTTCGTATGAAGTACCCAGCTAGTGTCTTAGGAGCAATCTCTGCATCAGCACCAGTGTGGCAGTTCCAAACCCCGTGCGGAACGTATAATAGAATAGTAACATCCGTGTTTAAAATTTCGTCACAACATGATTGCCCCAAGTTTATTAAAAAATCTTGGTCAGCTATACGGTAAGTGTGCGGCGATGTTTATTTATATCTAGATTCGGTTTACATGGGTAACTTTTTATATAGCGAAATGATGCGTTCAGCAGAAGGCAGACAGTGGTTATCATCGAAATGGAAATTTTGTAAACCTTTAGAAGGCGATGACACTGCGATTTTGTTTGATTGGTTACAACAAATTTATAGTGATATGGCAATGGTAAACTATCCTTATCCCGCAAATTTTCTAGTAAGTTTACCTGGGCATCCTGTTAAGACTTTTTGTAACAGATTACCTTACATTCCCGAAAAAGCGGAACCTCTGCTAGAAGAATTAGGAAAAGCTTTAACTGTTTATACTAATTATACCGGAGATGTAAAATGCATCGATATAAATCGATCAACAACTAATTTAATCGGAGAGCGCGGGTGGGATTTCCAGGTAAGAAAAAAAAATATTTAGTAACAGTCTAGTGTCAGCATTTATACTTCCAGGCGTGTACCGAAATGGTAATGCCAATGTGTTCGACAGACGCAGATATGTTTGAAAATGAAGCTTGGAATTTTACAAATTATTCCGAGGAATGTTATAAAGTGTGGAAAGTTCGTATAACTCGTCCAGATCTTGCTGATATGGAATACGGTGGCAAAAACCTTCGCGCAGCTTCGAACATAGTTTTTAGCAATGGTCTTCTTGACCCTTGGTCTGGTGGCGGTGTTCTAAATAATATATCAAAAACTGTATTGGCTATTTTAATTCCTGACGCCGCTCATCATTTGGACTTCAGGGCCCAAAATCCCAAAGATCCACCTTCTGTAATCGAAGCTAGAAATTTTCATAAGCACGTTATTAAAGGTTGGTTAAAGTCATATTATCAGGAATACTTTAATCTCTATTATAACTAAACTGTATGGCTCCTTTTCGAATAAAAAACTATGTAATTCTCATTTTTTTAAATAAAAAAATACGTTGATAAAAAGAAAACCAAATTGATAATATCGAAAATTTGGCTACAAATTTTAAAATTCCTCTAAAAACCTTGCGATAATTCTTACAGTTACTTGTAGGTATTTAGCACACTACAAAATTGTTTTAGCGTGAAGGATTCGCTCGTAAAAGGCATAAGCATCTGATATTATATTTTGTGATGTTCGAATCTTAGTTGTGTACTTAAATTGTCAAGGACTAAGGTAAGTTCCCGAGCAATTTTCTAAAATAAGAAATTTGAACTGTTGAATGTTCATTTATCGAACTATGAAGGAAAGTTTTCCTATGCATTTTATTTACTTGCCGTAATGCCATATATAGATATTTAATACCTTAGGAATATAGGCAAATGGTTTAGAATGGAAAAATTGTATAATATCGCAAGAAACGGGCATATTGAAACCTTGACTCTGCGGATACCGCGAAGCTTTAAGCTTGCAACAGATTCTTTTGTTATGTACACTCTTACAAAATAATGCAGTTGCCGTTAAATAAAGTGTGCGAATTTTCCTGTATTTGACTTAAACAGCGTTGCATCTTTATATTGCAATTTCTTAGTAATAAGGACTAGAAATCCGAGAGGGATCCAGCTTGTTATGAATTTATTCGTTCAAAGGTAATCGTGTCATATTTCCCCTTGCCTTTTGAAAAACTCCAACGAATGAATGCTTGGAATCTTAACTCAAACCATTGATGGCAACACACTGCAAGTCCTCGATTTTTATTGTCCGTCGTTATATTTGCTTGTATAATGAGACACTCAAGTAGCAACGAGAAAGTCGAGTGTTCGTCACATTGCAATCATCGTTGAATTTTGGTTCGACGTACGCTGGTTTCGAGCGCGGCAGCGCTATTTTTGTCTTTTTTTTTATAAAAATATTTCCGTTGCATTTCGGAAAATTAGTCGCTTTTCTGTACAAACTTTTCGGTACTGCAAAATGTTAGGTAACTACGTTCCTTATTAGCGTTACATATATAATGCAACACGACCGAAGCTAATTTTATACGAATGCTTTCTGAATGTATTTTCCGAATTGACATTTTATTCTTTTTCTGGGTATTTTATCATCAGTTGCCGAAAATAAAAAATTAAACACGCAAAACTATTAAAATTCATAATCATAACGTAACTAAGCCTCCTTTTTCAAACGATTTAAAAAGGTTCTGCAACTTAAACAGTTTTGTGTTTTTAATATGTCAAACTATAAACATGTGTTTCTGTGCACGGTAATTACAGAAACAGTCATTAAGGGGCGAATAACGACGCTATGTATTATTGTATACGTATGTAGAATACGCTTACATTCTGCCAGAACCTGTAACTAAACATTATCTAAATCTACTCCTACCCAATAAGATGAAATATTTTCATTTTTGTTTGACAATAGGAAACCAGGCTGGGACGGCATATTAGCTGAGACGGCATATTGCAAGATTCCCATATTTAACAATTGAATTTCGCGTCCATTCCTTCATATTTCGGTGCTTAATAGTTGGCATTACTTATCACATCAGTTTGGCTGCTGTTCGTCGAAAATCGAGGAGGTGAGAATTATTTTAATATTTTAACGAGCTAAAAGTTTTTTGTGATCTTCCAGTTATTCAAAAAATTCGATAGGAAATAAACTGCTGGACAAAATTATCGCATCACAAAAAAAAATGTTCTTAAAGGTCTCTAATCTTTTCAGAACAGATGCATTTATTTCGATTTGTTATTGCAAAGTGTAGTTGGCCCCTCCTAGCAACCAAACAACACCAAACCGAAACAATTGCACCGAGTGCAGGGAGAAATCTAGATAATGTCAAATTGCCCCCATGTATCAGTCTGACTTTATATCGTGCAGAAACGAAATTTAACGCTGGTATTCCGTCTTTTTTGCAAAATTGGAGAAAACATAATCAACATGAACGAACAGCGTTATGTTTCGGAAGTTAATGCAAGCAGAGCCATCGTGTATGCTGAGTTAGGGTTAAGCCAGCCAAATATTGCAGATCCCCTCGGTGTGAACCAATCTACTGTCTCCCGGGTATTGAAACGATTTCGAGAGACTGGAAATACCAAAAGAAGAAGAGGGCAAGGACGTCCAAGATGTACCCAAGAAAGGGATGACCGTTTCATCCGCTTAGCTGTGTCTAGAGATCGTTTTTTCAAACCAAGAATCAGCTTAGGGGTGAGCTACAGGGGGCACGGACAGCAGTAGTATCGTCACAAACTATGAGAAGAAGGCTAGAGGAAGGTAACATGGCTGCCAGACGACCTGCCACAGGACCTCTTCTCACCAGGGCTCACAAAGCTGCCAGATTAAGATTTGCCAGAGAACATGCCCACTGGACAATGGAAGAATGGGGGCATTTTTTTTTACAGATGAGTCCCGTGTCGCTCTATATTCGCCAGATAGGCGCCAAAGAGTATGGAGACGCAGGGGAGAACGTTATTTTGAATGCAACATGGTTCCACGGGTCGCCTTTGGAGGAGGCTCCATAATGGTGTGGAGAGGCATATCATTAATGGCACGTACCGAGCTGCACATCATTGCCAGGGGAACATTGAATGCTGAAAGGTATGTGGAGGACATTTTAGAGTAATACGTGGTACCCTTCGCGCCCTTTGTTGGGGAAGAGTTTCTCCTTTTACAAGATAATGCCAGGCCTCACGTTGCTGGCGTCCTCGAAGAGGACCTTGCAGAAGTTGCCATTAATGTATTGGCTATGCCAGCTAGAAGCCCTGATATTAATGCTATCGAACATGCATGGGACATGCTAAAAAGGCGTCTCCAAGCTCGTGTACATCGTCCCACAACTTTAAGAGAGCTGGAAATGGCTCTCCAAGAAGAATGGGAAAGCATTCCTCAGGAATATATCGCCCGTGTGATTCGGTCAATGCCTAGAAGGCTCAATGAAATAGTGAGAGCAAGAGGAGGCGCGACACGCTATTAAAATCATGTTTTTACAGTTTTCTTTGTGTTTTTTGTTTCAAGTTTGTTGTTTATTATTGTTCAGATTTTACGATAGTTGTAAAGATTTCCTGTTTTTCTTCAAATACGCAATAAATTTCCACTAATCCTTTATAATAGTCCTTATTACTATTGCGAAGCCCTAACACTTATAATATCTATGAAATTTTTTGTTTTCAGAACATTTTTTTTGTGATGCGATAATTTTGTCCAGCAGTTTAGATTAAATCGAGTATTTGTCAAATCAGCACCACTTTGGGTATATGTGTTAAGGAGTAAATTCATATAAAATGCTTTTAGAAATTGTTATCGGTTTGAGGTATGGAAATAAATTTTAGCAATAAGTACATTTCGGATAAGATGGCATTCAGTATGCCATCTCAGTCTAATTAGATTTTTATATTTAATTTCACAAGAAATGGTGCGATACAAAAGAAAATCCACCAGGCAAGCATCGGATGAGCAGCAAATGAAAGAGGCAATCAATGCCGTGAGAACTAAAAAAGTGGGATGGTTACTAGTTTCGACAACATAATGGTGCACCATTTACAACTCTGTGGCGAAGAGCACAAAAGAGTCTGGGTAGTGCCAAAGGATATCTTGGGGGCCACAAAGCAACATTTGATAAACATTAGGAGGGAGAAATTGTAGCACATTTAAAAAACTTGGAAATCAGATTCTTTGGTATGAGCTCCAACGAAGTGCGAAAATTGGCATTTGAAGTTGCTGAAGAGCACAAATTACTATACCGCTTTTCAAAAGAGAAAAAAAAATGGCAGGGTGGGATTGGGTAAGGGGTTTCGTTGCACGAAACCCATCAATTTCTCTGAGAACCCCCGAATCAACTTCCGCAGCTCGAGCCCGCGCTTTCAATAGAGTACAAGTCAACAAGTTTTTTGAGAGTTTGAGCGCAACAATGGGGGATTTCAAAATTGAACCACAAAATATGTGGAATGTGGATGAATCGGGTTTTTCGTGAAACGTGAAAATTCTCGCCACAAGAGGATGAAAGCAGGTTGGTGTGCTCACAAGCGCTGAAAGAGGACACCACTTCACCGTGGTATGTGCAATGAATACGGTCGGTACATACATAGCCCCTGCTTTCATATTTCCTAGAAAGAACATGAAAAATGAATTAATGGATCATGGTCGAACTGGTGCCATTAGATTTCCATCAGAGAAGGGATGGATGAATAGTGAGATATTTATCAAGTGGTTGCAGCATTTTGTGAAATATGCCAAGCCTACAAAAGAGAAAAAAGCTCTATTGTTACTTGATGGGCATGGAAGCCACAAAGGGTTTAATGTATTGACGTATGCAAAGGAAAATAACATTGTGTTATTTTGTTTTCCACCACATTGCACCCACAGGCTGCAGCCACTTGACATCTGGTTCTACAAACCTTTGAGCACTTACTACAACCAAGAACTGAGAAGTTGGTTGATATCTCATCTTGGAAGAACTGTAACACATTTTCAAGTGTCCGAAAATTTTCAATAATGCCTATAACAAGGCTGCCACACTTGAGTGGTTTTAGCTGACCATCAACATTGGTCCACGTAGCCCATCAACCCAAGCCGGTTTCAGAAATTTCTCCGATCCCTCAAATTCGAAAAAAGAGTAGAGCAGGAAAATCTGATGTTCTCAACAGCACTCCAAATATGGAAGAAGCTAAGCAACAAGATGCCGAGAGAAAAGAAAAGACATTGCGAAAATCTGCCCGGAAAAACCAAGTTAAAAGAAAACTTGTGCCTGAAGTTGACTTAAGTAAATCCGAAGATTTCCATGCTGATAGCGACGAAGATACCAGCTGCATCTATTGCAATGACTTGTACTCTTTTTCCAAAGCTGGGGAAATGTGGTTGAAATGTCAAGTTTGTGGCAAGTGGAGCCACAGTGAATGTGCTGGTGTTGATAGGAAGACCAAGCATTTCATATGTGAATTGAGTTGCTGAATTTTACTTTATCGTTTCTTATATTTAACCGAAAAAATATTATTTATTAACAGAAATGTTGTTTTTTATTATTACTATCAATATTGCTTAAAATAAATGAATATTATTTTTTAAAACAATATATGAGCTATGCCATCTCAGCAGTAGTATTCAGGGTGAGATGGTTATTGCATATTTGTGATCAAATTTTCTCTTCTAAGAAAATTACAAAAGATTAAAGCAAATCAATCCAATTACAAGTACAGGAAAGCATTAAGGAATGTTATAAATATTTTGCATCTTCCAGGTTATGTTTATTTACACACATTACGCTAACGAAAAAAAGTATGCCGTCTCAGCCTGGTTTCCCCTATATAAGCTGTTTCTTTGATTTGTCTTCTATTTTGTACAGGTTCTGTAGATGAAATCTTAAGAATTGTCTCAGTAGATTATATGGTTTTTATTCCAGGAGTGTTCTACAATTTTTGCATACTATAAAGTAGATCAATCAGATCGGATCAGATCAATCTTCTACTTATGCAGCACACTTTTTTACTACAACAATTAAATAATTGATAAAATCACTTTCAGGAGTAACTATAAATATATGCCAAAACCTATGGGTCGTGTAAAAATTTTAATGAGTCATGCCTCCACCAGCTGTAGTAGTTTATCCGAGGGTGGTGGATTGGGGGAATCAAATGAAAGGTATACTGCAACTATTATTTCCTTTGTTTTGACTTTAATTACAGTTTGATCTCTACAAGAGAAGTTCGTCAGTTTTAGAGCTTGAAGTTCTCCCTTGGTAAATATACAGGTTCATACATTATCAAAGTATTTGCTATATATTAACTTATCCTTGATAGTTCCAAGGCCTCATATCCTTCCCCTGAATAATCAGGGCTCCTGGATCAGAGGTATGTCAATTCCTTTGGAGGCTACATATTTATATAAGGCAGCCCTTGTAGTACCTTCAATATCTTCTGTCTCTTTTTCGGTGTCTTCTTTGAGATCCGGAAGTTTATCTCAGATAGGATTTATATCCCATCTTGCTCAATTCCTTTAAGGATCTCTTGTTAATTGCAAGAACAAGGGTGGTGCCTTGCATTTCACTAAGACTCGATACAACTCCCATTCCTCGGTATTAAGGTGTTTCTTCTGCGTCTTCAGCAGCGGGAGAATCTTATCAGGTTTTCTAATTTCCAGAAGATCGACAGGGATCCATCTACCACCACATTGAAGGCTGCTTTGGCCACTCCGACATGGAGATTGGCTTCTTCCCATAGCTGTAGTTAGAAACCTTCGCTTCTAACCACTTCTTCGATTCCTGCCTTGTCCAGGACACGAATACTATACATGCATTGTGAGGGACTGTTGAATTTGCTTTGCCTGTTTTGGGGTTAGGATAGATTTGCAGAGCTATCGCCATTTTTATGATTGACAGTAGGACTGCCCTAGTGCCAAAGTACCGGATTATGCCCCTGAGTCGTCCTCCTTCACCTTCATTGGAACCCTTTATCCAGAGGGAGATGGAGTGCTCCCTTCTGTACGGATTCTTCTTTTGGGTTCGGTTTTGATTTCTGGATCTTTAGTTGTTCCCAGTACCGTTTTCTGTCGGTTTACTCTAAGTTTTCTTGGCCTGATGGATCCCTTCCTGCTTTCGCCTCTCTAGATGTGCTAAGTGTTCTTATTATTATTATTGTTAGATATTTTCGAAATTACATCCCATGCTGTTCTTGTAGGATTTTCCGAATTAAAAATTTTATTTTGGTAGTATTTGTCTTTTTATTTTTAACAAAATCTATGAAGTTTTTTGCATCTTTGTACATAGACGCCAATTTTGGATACGTCTCTTTTAGGCAGTGCGTAAATGTTTTAAGTTTTGACTTGATACCCTAACGTCGGTATCGATCCATTCTTTATTAAAATTTTCTGAAAGTTTACAATATTTCTGTATGGGAAAATTTAAATTGAAATAATAGAGAAATATCTCGTAAAAGTAAGTAAAAGCTGCATCTACATTCACAATATTGTATAATTTAGACCAATCTTGTTCTATAAGATTATTTTGAAATTGGCCAATTCAGTAACTATTAAATTTTCGTTTATAATATACAAAGGAATTTTACTTTTTTCCGTATTGAGATCGACTTCAAATAATATAGTTTTATGATCGGAAATTTCATTGTCCACTACGCAGTTACTACCGTCATTACTAAAATTAATGTAAATATAGTCTATAATTGTAGAAGTGGAATTTGTAATTCTCGAAGGCGATATTTACAAGGCCAAATGTAGACATCACTTTCAGTAACTATCGGGATTACTAGAAGGTCTACCATGGTCGTCATTGAAATCACCACAAACAATTAATCTCATATTAGGTTTAAAAATGTAATCTAATATATCCAAAATGTTATTAAGAAAAATTTCAAAAGTTCCTGAAGGGAACCTACAGCAAGCCAAAATTACGTAACTCAAATTATTATGACTATTTGATGTCTTAAACCTAACACCACATACTTCAATATCCTTTTCTAAGCAATATTCTTTGAGGGGAATGTTACTGCAATTTAGAATACTAGAGTTATTTTTCAGCCATATACCCACTACCCACACCCCCACATTTAAAAGCAGATCTATACTACAATAATAACTAATCAGAGAATATCCTGTTATTTTCATACTATTAATTGAACTTGTATTTGCTCCTCTCGCCGTTAAACATACCAAATCTAAATTTTTAAAGTCACATATATGGGTGTCCCAACGATCTGGGATTTTTCGATAGCGTCTTTATTACTATAATTAAGTCGAAATATTTTTAAGAAAAGTTGTAGGGTTTGATGTTCTACATATTCTAAAATTATTTTCATATATACAGGGTATTTCGTAAACATGTGACGATATAATAAAGTTGTGTTTTTTTTTAAATGGAACACCCCATATTTTTTTACATATTTGGATTTTCCCTTCAATGGCGATTGCAACGATATAGCGTTATATGGATCTATTGTTAATAGTTCCGTAGTTATTCATTTGTTTGTGATAAAAAAAGTGAGGTTAACTTTGAACGAATATAACACAGTAATTTCGCCGAAATGTTAACTATTTTTCAGGGGGATTAACGGATTTTATTTATTTATTTACTTTTTAATAGGTAGAATGACGAGCTCAGATGTTATGCAAATTTTTATTTGCTGCAATTAATATTTATTAAAAAAAGTGCTGTTTTTTACCCTTTTCACTCGAATATCTCGAAAAATACGCTTCGTTTATCGAGACAAATTATTAAATAATAACGAATACAAAAAAATGTTAATTAATTTATAATTTTTATGTTAAATTTCTCTCCGTGTATGAACTACTAGGGCCCGGGTGCCAAACGCCACCCTGACTCTATAACCAGTTCGACGCTGGTATCGTCGACACAATAACATTGGTATTAAAATATAAATCAGCTACTGTTTTATAGTTTTTGAGATAAGTATATGAGTATTTATTTAAGTCATTATTGGTACCTCCAATTGTTATTATATAATCGTCGCAAAGTAAAATATTTAGCTAAATTTTCGATATCGTTTACTATTTGTTGAATATTAGCATTCGGTTTTAAAAATACTTGAATATCGTAGCTATCACTGCCAAGCAAGCGCTGTAAAGTTTGTGATAAATGATAAACCTCTTCCTTGACCGTCGAAAAGAATTAAAATTTTTAAATCAAGACAGGTAGGATATGTTAAAAAGTTGTCAAATACCTAGGGGCACTTTTGTTTTTTTAGTGTTTTACTTAATTTACCAAATTTACCAAAAGCTATCCTTACTTTTTACTTCCACCGGCGCTACATGCCTTTGTGGGATTTGACCTTTTTGATCACCTTCCATTTTTCCCATCGTTGATTAATATTTTTCAATTTACAGCTTCTAGTTTTTTAATATCTCTGAGCACTTCGTCTAATTACCTGTTTGCAAGTCTACCAACCTTCCTTGTTTGTCGCGGTTTCCAGAATGTTAATAATTTCGGGACTTGCCCCATTCGGTAAAAGTGTCTTTGATTTTATAAAATTCACTATCGTTCTTTTATGTATTAATTCTTCCAGCTCCTAGTTCATTCTCATTCTCCAGTTTTTATTTTCATTCTGGATTGGTCCAAATATTCTTCTCGGCACTTTACGTTTCTTCTTCTTCTTTGTTCATTTTCCCTTTGTACCCAATTAGGGCGTTGTATGCGCTTTACGTTTAAAAGTCAAAAACTGTTTAAATCAGTTTCACTTAAGATCCACGTTTCGCACCCGCAAACTACTATCGGTCGTATTACACTATGATAATTTTTTTGTTTTTCATAGTTATTTAACACTTTCAAGTTTAAGAGGACTTTGCTAGCGTATATGGCTCTTTTACCTGCTTGCAGTCTTATTATCACATCTTCGCTTATCTTCTTTGATAGTTTAGTTGCGAACCTAGATATTTAAAAGTGTTTACAATTTCATATTTGTTATTATTTATTTCGATACACTAAGGACCATCTGATTCCTTGCTTTTAATTCCGCATCGAATTATTTTCATTTTTTCTGCATTCATTACCTCTTTCCAGTTTTTTTTTTGCAGAATCTCTTCTTTCTCTTTTAACTCTTTCATGCTTCTAGATGCTATTGTTATGTCATCTGGTATATGCACATTTGCGTTAATTTTGTATTTATCCATCCTGGTATTAATTTTTCGGGTACAAGCTTCTATTTCCAAGTTGAACAAAGTGGTTGAGACTACGTTTCCTTGCTTTCGACCATTGCTTAAATACTTCGAAGTTGGTAGTTTCCTCTGCTTGTATCATCACTTTGGCTACTGTTCCTGTTAATGTTATTTCTATCAGGCGGGTAAGTTTTTGTGGTATGCCTAAAAATAGGAGGTCGTTTCTTAGAACTTCGTTTCGAAGGCTTGTTTAAAGTCGACCAAGACAATAAATAAGGGTCACATTTCTCTAAAGGTCTAAAGTTTGCTGCATGATATGAATTTTATCTGTTGTTCCTCTATTTGGTCGGAAGCCGCATTGTTGTTCACTTAGGATTTCCTCACCATGTTGCGTTATTTTTTGTTAATTAAACTTGAGAATATTTTACATATTACGTTCAGTAGGATGATTCCACGGTAATTACTACACACTGTTTTATCTTCCCTTTTATATGCCCACTCTCCATTCCTTGGAAATTTCTTCGGCCTCGATCAAAACTCTTTTTTTCCTATTGATTTTGGACGTTTGGTTCTCTCATCCCAACGTTAGTTTATGGACAAGGTATATGTAATCGCCCACATTCTCTAGTTGTGTGTTGTCTACTATTATATTGGGATTTCCTTTGCATATTACCTTAGTTTTTAGGAGATTCATGTCCAGACCTATTTTTGACGCTTCTCTCTCTATATCTGATAGTATTTCTTGGAATTCTCTAGGATTGTCTGAGAGAAGGACAATGTCATCGGCATATTAGAGATGATGTAGTCTTTTGCCGTTTATTAAGATATAAGATATCCTTGTTCTTCCAATGAATCTGTTTAAAGACATCTTTCAGAACTGCTGTAAATAGTTTAGGAGACAGAGTATCGCCCTCGCAAAGCTTTTTAAATAATAAAATAAGGAGGGGGCTTCTTTCAGCATTTCTACTAACATCGTATCATCCCCTCGCGCTTCGTTGCTTCTATTGTTCTTAATGCGTGATACATTTCTTCAATAATTTCTCACATTTTTTTGATCCGATATTAATAACTTGTCGTTGTTTTTGTAATAGGGGCGGTTCTTGTTTTTTTTTGTTCCAGAGGATTTCGTAAAACCGTTCTACCATTTCTTTGATTTTTACTCTGTCTCTGATTTCTTGTCCTCCTTCGTCCTTTGCAAGCTTTTAAAACTCTTATTTTTCAATTAGAGTTTTTACTTCATTTTCATGAAATATTTCCAGGTCCTTTCTTATTAATTTTCTTGTTTTTTTGACATTTATTCTTTAAATTCTGCGCATCTCCCCTGTTTAAGCAACTGCCGTTTTTGTTCATTTTTGTTTCTACTGTTTTGACTCAGTTTGTCTATTTTCTTCGGTTCTGTTTTCGCTACTTTGGTTGCTGCTTCGGCTAGTGTTGTTGTGAGAATGTCGGTCATTTCATTTAAGTTATTATTCTGCCATTGATCTTTCTTATCTTGTAATCTACGTATTGGTTCTTCTTTTTGGTTCTTTTTGGTATTGATTATATTTCATTTTTGGGATTTCGATGTAATTTTCTTTTAATTTTTAGTTTGCACCTTAAGAATCTGTGATCGCTGTTAAAGTTAAATGAGCTGTTACGTCGTTCACGTGTTTGTCACTTGATAGAATGTAATCGATCTCGTTTTTTTGTTTTACTATCTGGGCCGATCTAGGACAACGTTCGTTGTTTTTCTTCTTAAAAAAATGGCGTATATTTATTGCGGCTCAGAAATTCAAGTGACATTGTTCCTTTTGGATTTCTTGCGTCGTAACTATAGTGGCCTAAATATTTTTCAACATTTTCTTGCCTTTTACCCAATTTCGAGTTGAAATCATCGATAAACAGGGCGTAATTAGCGTTTTATTTGTATAAAGTTTTAGTTATACTTTATAATATCATTCAAACATCCCATCTCTTGATCTTGGTGTTTTATCGTTGGTGCATAGCATTATACAACTTTAGTTAATTTTTTTTAAGAAATTTCTATTGCTACCAAGATGAATAATCTGTCTGATTCATTTTCGACCCTAATGATGTTTGGTGTCAATGTTTTGTGAATTACAAAACCGAGTCCACGTTGACTTTCACTCTCCAATCTATAATAAAACACGTGTTCAGATTGTAGTGTGATACATGTTCTCTTCTGCATCGCATTTCGAACAGGCTATACAGGACTGTATCCCATGTTATTTTATTCTTTTAATTAATAAAGTTGATAGTTGCTCATGTGTATGAGCACCATTGATTGTTCCGATTGTTAGATTCGTACCCTTTTGCAACCTGATCCATCCCAGGGATTCTTAGCAACCCAGGTCTAACTCCTTTTCTTAGTCAGGGAAAAACATACCGCAGGAATTCGGGGCCTTCTCTGTGGTATAAACATCACGAGGGGCAAATTTGACATTGAAACGCCACGCTTGTCAAAGGCGGGTTGGCGAATTCTTCTTAAAAGCGTGCCAGGCCAATTTTTGGATTATTCAAGTTCTGTTTTCCAACGTTTGCGGTTATTTGCTGTTTGCATTGAGTTTAGTCCTGCTGTGATTTTTAGATCATCACCCCATCTCATGAGTGGGCGGCGTGGCCTCTTCGTCTTTTACAACAGTAGGGCCTCCATGTTAAAATCTTTTTACGCCATTTTTCTTTGTCATATTCCCACTAAGGTTTTTCTACTTTTTCCACTACGTCCACCACCTTTATTTTTTCTCTAATCCAGGTCTTATTATTTTGTTTTTTAGCGTGATTCCCATCATTTTCTATTGAATGTTGTGCTAGTTTAAGTGTTATCCGGTTTTTCTTTGTCCTTGTCCTGTATAGCGCTCCATATGTTAGCACTGGCAATATACATAAACTAAATAGGTACCTTTGACTTAAGGTGTAACGGAATACATATTTCTATTCTCGAATATGTAATTTAATTTTCCAAACACTGTCCAACCTAATTTTGTGGGTCTTTTTATTTCTTCAGTTTGATATTCTCTTCCTAGAGCGGTTTTCTGTTTTAAATATATTGATATGATATTAAAAAAATCGTATATTGTTTTTATTTATTTTATAAACCAAATTATATTTTAATTATTAAATGTCAATTGAATATCATACACAATTATATACCTCGGTTAGCTCAGTTGGTTGGTCGTTAAGGAGGTTCTTTTAATCTGATCAATTAATATAAATGCTTTTCTGTTATTTAACGACAATTACAAAAACGTAATTTATATGTAGATTTATTAACATTTTTATTAATAATATCCCTATGAACCCTATCTATTTATTTACTATGAACCTTAATTAGCAACGATTTTAACTTAGCTCACGTAACACAAATATCTAGGTAAATTTCAAGTCACAGTTCCAAATTCGAAATTATCGTTTACAGATCTCCAATTCAAACTTCAATGTCCAGAAAATATGAATCCCATATCATTATAATTATTCCAGGCACTCAAATTAACTTTGATTCTTGCCAGTATCCAAAAATAAACAGGATTTTCCCTTTTCTTTCACAAGGATAATCACCAGCTTATTTATTTTGATATTTCTATTATTTCCTATTTGAAAATAATACCACTTTACTTTTCTCAAAGAGAATTACACTTATTAACTTTTATTTTCTTCTTAAAAGAAAAACACTTCCTCTCTTCCGAGAAGACGATTTCAATCTTTTTTATTTACTGTCGTCCCTTGTTTTATGTCGTCTTGGCTCCCTTATAATTTTCCTCCAATGAAAATACTCTTTGCTTCTTCTTGACGATAATTATTACATGCTAGGTATCTAGCTAACTTAATTTATATTTACAATATAACATTCTTAACAATTAATTGATTTTATCCTAACTATCTAGATTCTTGTTTTATTACATTTTTTATTAATGATGTTATTAAATCTGCGCAAAATTAACTATCAATTAATTATAAATTAAAATTCATTAACAATTATATTCAACTCATAATCTTCAGTACCCATAAATATCATCTCAATATATAGTTGACCTTTTTAATTTCTTTGTAGTTAATCTTAATATTCTCTTTGAGATGCATGACTTTTGTTTTACTCAAATTCATTTTTAAACCTGCTTTTTGTGATTCCCTGTATAGATCTTGTAACCTTTCCTGAAGCTCTTCAATGTTGTTGGCCATTACTACTATGTCGTCTGCATATCGCAGATTTGTGAGGCGTGTAGCGTTGATATTTACACCTTTATCTGACCAGTCGATGTTCTAAAATAAGTTTTCGAGTACCAGTGTGAACAACAGAACAACTTAGGAGATAAGGTACAATGTGATAAGTATCTCCTTGACGGATTCATCTTTTTAACGTTATTATGTCAGTTAGTTCGTTTGTGCTAAGATGGTATGTTGCAGTTGGGTTTGTCATTGTGTCCGTTATTAACTGGCTGTATCTAATATCTATTCTGCAGCTGATCAAGACTTGCGTTACGGTTCTATGGTTAACTGAATCAAATGCCTTTTCATAATCCACGAAGGTGAAACAAAATGGAAATCTACCGGGTGTCAACGAAACCTGGGGCACCCCTATAATTTTTTAATTTTTTAAGAACTCAAAATAAAATTTGGTATATGTAATATACTCTTTAAATGGTATTTTTTTTGACATAGGAAACAAGTTTGTGAGGCGAAACCGGAAGTGACAGAAACGTTGTTATTTTAAATGGAACACCCTGTATATTTATGCATTTGTGGAATTTCCATTTCATTCTACGTCTGCTATTTCAAGTTTGAAACATTTTGATGATAAAGTAAATACTCGCAGAAGAGTTTATTTATTAATCTAGGATGCCATGACCTGCGTAAAATGGAAGTCAGAGTGCTGCGACACTCAAAACAAATTATTTTAGCACTTAACTGTGGCAAGTCTATCACTTTTTTGTGCATTTCATTTGTTTCACTTGTTTTGAAACCTAGTGTCTAGATTTAAATGTCCAAAATACGGTTTTTTTGAACGGAGAGTGTTATTCCGAATTAAATTTTCATATTAATCCCGCGTTATGGGTATCAATAAAATCCTTGAAAAATGCTCGTTTTTAGTATCCTAGTGTCCCACCCTAGTGCCATTTAAAAAAATAGAGTTATTCTCGAAAAAGCATTTTTGCCAACTTTAGGTCATTCTAACACAGCAACTAAAATAGTTAAAGTTCTAAAACAAGTTGTCTCGAGTATTGGGGCACATTGCCTTTCATTTGGCGTTAGTCAAGGCACTCTAGATTAATTTCTGCAAAAATATACTTTCTCATCAAAATGTTTCGAACTTAATACTACCATACGTAAAATTGAATGGAGATTCCAAAAATGTATAAATATACAGGGTGTTCCATTTGTATGTCAGCAAATGCCATTTAAAGAGTATATTACATATTATACCAAATTTCATGTTGATGTCTTAAAAAATAAAAAATTTATGGGGGTGCCCCAGGTTTCGTTGCCACCCGATATACTTATTATATTTTTCCGTAAACACTTTTATTGCTAGCAAGTGGTCTGGTGTTGAGTATGCTTTTCGGACACCCACCTGCTCATATTGATCTAATTGCAGAGTTAAGCGCGTAGTGATAGTAGTTTCAGTAAGTGAGAGAGGAGTAGTTTTCAGTCTTTCGCTGGTCCCCTTTTTTAAAATGAAGGATGGTTTTTTAAATTTTTCCAGGTGGATGAAATTTTGGCTTGGTGTAAACAGTGTTATAATTGCTATTAGTTTTTCTGTACCTTGTAGGACCATGCCTATTGTTATCCCATTTTCTCCTGGTACTCTGTTCTTTTTCATTTCTTTTAAGGCTGTTACTACTTCTTCCATTGTTATGTCTAGCATTTCTTCCGAGCGTTCGTTTCTTACTATGTATACGATTTTCTTATTGCGTTAATTTCGTCAGTTTTAGTACTACTTTGGATTTCTGTTTCTACATTTGAAAGCTTTTCGTCGATTTTTGTTCGGTATTCGTTCTATATTTTTCCTGCCTTTCCAATCTTTTGTCAATAGTTAATTTTGCTCTGATCATTCTGTGATCGTTTCCTACGTCAAACGTGTTTAGTACTGATATATCTTGGACGATGTTTTTAATATTAGTTAGCATGTAATCACTCTCGTTCTTTGTTCTCCTGTTAGGGCTTATATATCCACGTCTACTTTCTGTTGGGTTTTTCTTAAAGAAAGAGTCCATTGAGTAGAGGTTAAACTCATTTATAAAGTTCAGCAGTGTTTTTTTCTTTCATTTCTGTTGCCGTATCCATATTCTCAAGAATTTCATATCCCCAGAGTCCCCCATCAGAATTTTATACGTTGTCGATTGTTCCAGATTAACTTGTCTTATTTCATCATAAAGCGTTCTTCGTCCGTGTGACATAGAGCCGATGCATAAATCTGTAGTATTTTTATGTTTGTTATTTTTATTTTATTTTGCTTTAAATGTGGCAATATAAGGGGCGATCTGTTTATTTACTAAGAACGCTATTCCTGTGTAAGTGTTGCTTTTATACATGTAGGGCGTTCCTGATTGTAAAATGATATATTTTTCTCCTTGATTTCTAATTTCGCTCAGGCCCATAACAACCCACTTTATCTTATCCAACTCGGTTTTTATTTCATCCAATTTATATTCAATTGTTAGAGATTTAATGAATTGTTGTCTTGTGGCGGCCCGGTCTTACTCAGAGGTTTTTAGCACCCGCCCTCCTTTCGGATGTCCGATTGCTACCATAATCGGTTCCTTTAGGAGTGCTGGGGGCTGAAGGCCGTTTTTCTTTGTGTTAATCGTTATGGCTTGAAGATTTGGACCTCCTCGCCCTGGTTCAGTGCGGGTTGAGAAGGTGATAGGATATAGGTAGGATTATATATGAGAGTCGATAGGATTTAAGGTTTAGGACCTGGATCTCTCTCGTTGTTTGTAGGGGGCGTAAGATAGGGTATAGGGAAAGATAAAGTAGAGTATGATGGATGGAATTAAGGTCGGTGGGCATATTTTTTTCTCGGAATTGGGGAAGTAGAGAACCAAGACTCGCGTGGGCAGGGTCGTACCCCTGAAGTAGATCAGGGCCGTAAAGGAGTGCCTACCCAGTCTACCCAGTTTTTAAAAATTTAATATTTGGGTCGCGGTACCATTACAAATAAATATGTTGGGTCACGCGGCAAAAAGATTGAGGAATGCTGCTCTGGGCTACTGAGTATACTTGTTGATAAAGCCTTAATTTGATGTCAATATGAACTTTTCGGTAAGCATCTAAAGAGAACTTGTTCTGAGCGACCATCTACTTATGCAACACATGTTTCCTGCGTTCCTTCTTAGTGCCATATCCTTTTCAGAACGTTGGCAAAGGACATCAACGCCACATTTTTAAACGACTTGGCGTCGTGAACTTTGTTATATTCCCCTTATATTAGAGAAATGTGTTCTCTGTAGTGGTTTCCAGTTTCCTTCTGCAGAGTTTATGACCAGTCGCCGACTTCGTGGGGGCACCGGGACCTATGTCCCCATAAAGCAAATAGCAAAATTTGCTAACTGCAGCAAAGGCTTTTTACATAATTCCGGTTAAGCGTTTTGCATATTAAGATACTTCCAAAAATTAGGTAACTGTTTTGCTTGACTAACGATATGCTCCCATAAGGATCTTGAAACATCGGCGCCTATGTTTGTGACCATGTATTAAGTGTATAGTGTATGTGTGTCTTGTTAGTATCTGAAGTCGACTACTCCGCCGAAAGAATCAGTAAGTTAATTGTAACTAAACGATTAAATGGATTCTCGAACAGTGGGGAATACTTTGTAAAGATTCTTACCACTGCCTGAGATTCGAACCCAAGACTCAAATCTATTCTCTATTTCCTACATTACAGCAACTAAAAAATTAATAAAATTACCGGGAACCACTCATAATTATAATATATGGAGATGATATTTGTGGGTATTGAAGATTATGAGTTGAACATAATTGTTAATAAATTTTAATTTATAATTAATTGCAAGTTAATTTTGTGCAGATTTAATAAGATTTTGTTTTGAGAAAAGTAAAGTGGTATCATTTCGAAATAGGAAATAATAGACATATCAAAATAAATAAGTTGGTTGTCATTCTAGTAAAAGAAAATGGAAAATCCTGTTCATTTCTGGATACTGACAAGAATCAAAGTTAATTTGAGTGTCTGGAAAAATTATAAATATATGGGATTCATATTTTCTGGACATTGAAGTTTGAATTGAAGATTTGTAAACGATAATTTGGAATTTGAAATTTTGAACTGTGACTTGGAATTTACCTGGATATTTGTGTTACTGAGCTAAGTTAAAATTGTTATTAATAAAGGTGCATAGTAAATAAATAGATAGGGTTCATATGGATATTATTAATAAAAATGTTAATAAATCTGCATATAAATTACGTTGTTGTAATTGTTGTTAAATAACAGAAAAGCATTTATATTAATTGATCAGATTAAAAGAACCTCCTTAACGATCAACCAACTGAGCTAACCGAGGTATATAATTGTGTATGATATTCAATTGACATTTAATAATTAAAATATAATTTATTTTATAAAGTAAATCAAAACAATATACGATTTTTTGATAATATCATAGCAATATTTTAGCGCCCAACAATGTGGGGCATTTAGAAAATTAGAGGGATTACAAGGCAATTTGTAATTTACAAAGATTTATATTAACTTAAAATATTCATAAATTTTACCAACCTTAACGACAGCAATTATTAGCAACAACAACGTGAGACGTTTTGCGAATTAAGGCGATTTGTATTTGAATAACACGAATAACAAAGATTTCCATCAAAAGTGGGGCAAGCTTCAATGCATTTTATATTTGTCATTGGAATTTAGTTAAATGTCACAAATATCAGATGTCATTATATTAATGTTGAATTGAAATCATTTTAGTTTTTAAACCTACACTGCTAATTAAAATAAAAATTTTTGACAGAATAAAATCTGACAGGCAAAATGATAATTCTTATTTTATTAAAATTTAATAAGGGATTAAATTAAAAAAATCGTTTTAAAACACATACGAATTTAATTCATTATTAAAATAAAATGGTTGATAAAATGATATTGAGAAGTAGTTCAAGAAAAGATGAAGAAGAATCTGAAGAAGAACAATCCGAAGTACAGGAAGATCCAAATTTAGTTGAACTAGATGTAGGTGACCATGAAACTGTAGTTCAAACACCTCAAAGTATGAAAAATGTAGATTTATTTGAAATGTTAAATTCTTTTTACAAGAGTCAAAGAAACGAGATGAAGAATCTAAGAAACAAACTGAAGAATTTAAAAAGGCATCAAAGAAACGAGATGAAGAATCTAAGCAACGAGACGAAGAATCTAAGAAACAAGATGAAGAATTTAAAGAAGAATCAAAGAAACGAGATGAAAAATTAAATGAACAATTTGAAGAATCGAAAGAAGAAAACAAAAGCATGAGTTCAATAAACAATTTAAAGATTATAGAAGAATTAAAAAAGGATAGACAAAAAGTATATGAAGAAATTACAAAAGAAGTGGGTGAAATTGAAGATCAAGGATCAAGAATGTGTTTGTAACCTTAACAGTCCTAGTTGCGAGGAAATTAAAAATCAGTTAGAAAACGTAATCAACGAAAAGGCCGAAGTAGATGAAACTAACGAACAGGTAAAAAACGAAGACACAGAGACTGGAATTTAGGATTTACAACGAAATTGGTGAAAGAGACCTAAAAGGGATTTTCAGAATTAATCGAAGCTTATATTGTGAAAACTTGCGAAAAATTGCATAAGAAGACTTCAGTTTATGGAAGTACCAAACCACTTATTGAAACTAGTGTGCCAGATACCAATCCTGGTCCACTTAAAAGACCAAAATTAATGCAAATTAATGAAAATGTATTAGTAGAAAATATACTTGATATAAAAAAGAAATTAAATTTGGTAGGAATGTGCTTAAAAGGACATGCTGTCCGTATAAGGAATATCCAATTGAAACTACATTTATTATTAATTAAACATTATGAGTATTGAATTATAAAAGTTAAGAATTTTAAATATAAAAAAAATAAATTTTAAAAATTGTTGTTAAGTTGTTTATTGTTAAATACCACTTATATGCACCCAAAAGTAATTTTTATTTGAAAATGGAGAAGAATCAGAAGTTCAAAATTTACCTTTTAAACATTCATATGGAATAACAATTGAATTCTAATAAAATAAGAGGTGTTTTCCATATTTCAATGATATATTCTTACAATGATGGACAATCAAATGAAAACTGAATTTATTGAACTAACATTGTGATTATTAAATTTTTATATAAAAAAAATTCTTTTTAAACAAAAATTATTTCAATGTGGGGGATTATGAGTTGATATTTGTGGGTATTGAAGATTATGAGTTGAATATAATTGTTAATGAATTTTAATTTATAATTAATTGCAAGTTAATTTTGTGCAGATTTAATAAGATCATTAAAAAATGTAATAAAACAAGAATCTAGATAGTTAGGATAAAGTAAATTAATTGTTAAGAATGTTTTATGGTAAATATAAATTAAGTTAGCTATTAGATACCTAGCATGTAATAATTATCGCCAAGAAGAAACAAACAGTATTTCCATTGGAGGAAAATTATAAGGAAACGAAGACGACATAAAAACAAGGGACGAAAGTAAATAAAAATAAGATTGAAATCGTCTTCTCAGAAGAGAGGACGTGTTTTTCTTTTAAGAAGAAAGTAAAAGTTAATAAGTGTAATTCTCTCTGAGAAAAATAAAGTGGTATTATTTCCAAATAGGAAATAATAGAAATATCATAATAAATAAGCTGGTGATTATCCTTGTGAAAGAAAAGGGAAAATCCTGTTTATTTTTGGATACTGGCAAGAATCAAAGTTAATTTGAGTGTCTGGAATAAGTATAAATATATCGGATTCATATTTTCTGGACATTGATGTTTGAATTGAAGATCTGTAAACGATAATTTCGAATTTGAAACTGTGACTTGGAATTTACCTGGATATTTGTGTTACGTGAGCTACGTTAAAATCGTTATTAGTTAAGGTTCATAGTAAAGAAATAGATAGGGTTCATAGGGATACCGAGGTATATAATTGTGTATGATATTCAATTGACATTTAGTAATTAAAATATAATTTATTTTATAAAATAAATCAAAACGATATACGATTTTTTTATAATATCATATCAATATAGAATATCCTTGTTGATAGAGTTTGTGTCTGAAGAGTTTGTATATTTTTGTCTCCATGGGTTTTGTGGAATGTTGGTTATTTTTGTATTGTATGTATTACTGCCTAGCAAAATGTTGGCATTTCCTTTATCTGCTGGGAAAATGGTGTTCTCGTTTTTTAATGTATGGGGAAATTCTTTGTCTTTGTCTTTGTCTTATTTTAGATTATCTTTCTGAAACTGATTATTTACGGTTTGTGACGGTTGTTTGGAGATTCTGGAGTGTAATTTTTAACTTCGGAAATATACGAAATTTCTGTTAAAATATCCGTCAATATCAGATGGGGGTGTAGCTAATTTCGAACTTTCTAGTGTTATTATAAATTTTCCATTAATATTAAAGCCTTTCGTGCAATTATGTATACAACTAACTTATTTATGGTAACTAAAATTTTGAAACTAATTTATAAGCAGGCACTGACAGGATTTTCAATCGCCATTGAAATGTGCGAAGTTCAGGTTAATTTTTTGTCGATATTTTTCCAATTAATTATTTCGTAGCGGGCAAAGCAACTTCGGCATACCTTGATTAAGTACAAGAATCCTACCTAATTAAACTTGAAAACTTAAAAAATTATATAGGTTTCTTTTGAAATTTATACGATAGATTGATTAACGAAGGCGTCGAAATAAAGTGCCTATTTAAATATATAACTACAATCGAATTTGCATTGTTTCCTTATTAATTTCCCGCAGCCATCCTATCCAACGTCAGAATTAATCTGTTAAATAATAAAGATGAATGAATGGTCGGACGGTATGTTCTATAGCCTTCGATTGCCCGTATTCAAGAACTTGCGATTCACCAGTGAAGTATGGCACGTCGATCTAAGCTGTCCCTTTTCTCGCGATTCTCGAGTGTCGCCATTAATCTATAGTAAGAATTACACCAACCAATAAGTAGACGTATTCAGCAACACCAAATAAGTGGGACGATTTCGTTCTCCCATTAAAAAATATAAAACGCTAGAACAATTAGGATGTTTTAGGATTTTCGGTGTTGCGCGAGTTTTTTGAAGGAAAGTTTAAGCAAACACCAGAGGCATTTAGGATCGAATCGAGAAAGTTTCGTGATTTGACGAGCGTAGGTACAAGATAGATATAGTAAAGATACGTCTCATAAAAATATATCTATCGTATCTCGGAAAAGTTTACGGCAATAATTAAGTTTAAACAGCCCAAATATGCTTTTTATTGGTAATTTTGTAAAGCTGACTTTCAAGTACTCCTCATAATGAGAGTTACAAGTGCCCCTAGGCAACGCTAAAGCAGGTCGGTGTCCAGATTACACCTTCAATATTAATATAAACTAAACAGTGAGCTTGAAGTGGTTGGCAGGATGAAACGGCGAACTTCTTGTAATTAGATTTTAAACGGTTATGCACTAGCCTGCGGTTCTCCGGTATTGAAGACTGCTGATGGCTTGCACTCTGCCAGAACTCTTCATCATGACAAAAGGGGATCGTTTATCACATTTACAGACGGTGATTGCAAGATAACTTTTCTCTTTTGTGTAAAAGTTAGGCATCTTCAATTTATTATTATTCCCCTTTCCGCGCATTCCTAATGATACTAACAACGGCGTTTTCTTTAAATTTGCTCTCCGATTGACGAAATTCACTGACGGAACCTTGTTTTTTCTTGTTTGAAATTCCAAAATATGAACAATATCAACTAAACGTGAATAAGAATGTCGCTTTTATAAATGCCAATGTCTTGATAAATACTGCGAATAAAAATATACTCGCCAAAATGTAGTTTGTGCAACGGCTTCGCTCAAAATGTATTGTAAATAAAACTGTATAATATCAAATCTACCGATTTTACCAAATTGCACTTGGGTTCTGTGCGATTTTTTTTATTAAACTAAATAATTACTAATATACAAACGCTAAGGTGCTACATAACCAAACATTAATTCAATGTAATATATTTACATTGAATGTTTATTTATTTTAAAACACGCATGTCACGTAATATAATTCACGGCACAAGATTCCTTGTAGACTTATTGACTGGCCGCCTTTGCCGGGACTCTGCTTTATTCTCGAATGCGTAGAACCATCAGTGGTGTTCTCGGCGTTCGCTTCCCGATGACATGTCCGTCTACAATAGTTAATATTCGGATATTTATCGTAGGTCCAACTTTCATTATTTTAAATTATTAAATTATTCCTCGTTGTGATGCTTTTGAAAGTAGGATTAATCTTTTTACACTTTTTACTCTTCAGAAAAGGTTTCGACGAATTTAATTTTAACTTCGATAGCAAGATTTTTTGTGATGTTTTCGAGTAACTTTTGGACGGAAGTAAATACGTAGTATTGCCGGTGCAGGGAAATTCTTTGAATCCGTTCTACGCTAGAATTTTATAATCGGCGCAAAGTATTTTCGGATGAAGTCACTCGATAAAAATTCAGGATGTAAGTTGCTACTCAGCGATTCTAAAATTGGGTTACAAATTCGAAATGAAGGACAGGTATAACGAAAATATTGTCGGTTTACTTTACTCATTGACTTATCTGGTGTTCGTTAAGTAACTTAATATTATGGCCAAGCTTCAGTGCTTCCCTTGTCTCGAATCGCTTGCCGTGCATTTTTATGATTTTCATCCACTTTTCCTTTAAAATTAAATGGAAGAGAAATGTGACTTTTGTATAGCTGTTTAACGTAACGCAAAGACGATTTTAAGAGGCTTCGGTATTTGTTAAAAAAGCAAGCTCGGTTCGATAAAAAAATTTTTACTGATCGGAAGAAACATATTTTTAGTTCGTATCTCTAGGATAGTTTTAAATATGTTTTACACGATAAAACTAAAGATTTCTTTCTTGTTAACATGGTCATACAAGATGAATACCTTATAGACTCGTAGATCTTGTGCTTATATGCGAAGGGCGCTTTGGGTGCTTTACACAAACTCGAAGTTACCGCTAGGTAAACTACGTTGGCAAACTATGAGCTGTGTACTTTACTCTCGCTCCGGTCTGTAGCGATACAATCAGCTAAGAGATGAAATTTGGAAGTAAGAGTGTTTATTAGCTAATTTCATGCAAGTACAGGTACGGCAGAAACTTAGCTATCAAAGGGTTAAACTTTATATTCCAGTTAGGTCCGGTTTACCGAAATACAGACACGGCACGAGAAAAAAGTACCTACCATTCCAAAGAAAGCAACTCTGTACAAACTTTCTTGCTAAGAGAAATCCGAAGTACCATCGAAGATCTATTTAAATTAAAATTACCTCGCGCAAAAAAAATTCCTTACGGAAAAATATGGCCGAATCGATTTACTTCTGCTTTCTTATTTTATTTTTCTTTATCAAATTAGGCCATTCGTTCTTCGTGAGTTTTTATTTTTAAATTTATCGTCTATTTAAATAGGCTTAGTTATTTATATTTTCTAATGCATTTTTCTAATTTCGTTTACAATCACATAAATCAACAAGATCGTCGAAGCTTTTGGGAAAAAGCGTGTTTATGTTCTGGTGTAAATATGGTAAAAAAGGAGGCAAAGCAAACGTTCGGATTGGTAAAAATTGAAATAAAAACTTCGGTAAGACAAGCCAAAGATAAATAACAACTTTTCTCCAGATAAAACGGGCAAGTAAAAACTTAAATTGTTAAATGTCACCGGCAACCGAGAGACATATTTACAAACCGCAGCAGGGTGCTGCCGCTAACTTTCTGTTACAACCCTAATATGCTAATGAAAATGGCCTAACTTCTAGTTAGCTATCTGCTACCAGGTTAATTACGAACAAGAGGTCATATTTCTGCCAAACCTTTGATTTTTCGTGGCCAACGCGTGTTTTTCCGGGAGAAATTAATTCTCTTGTTTATACGGACGAAATATAAAAAATGCACGGAGCGGATAAAATGGCGATGTCGTTTTTGATTTTAACTTCAACTTCGTCATGTGTTACGCTCGTTGAAATGTAGAGGTTATTTGTAACATAAAATATTATCACAGCGCTGCTAAGCACCCTTTATATCAAATAATTTGCATATAGCCATTACAACATCAAACAATACGGCGGCGAGTTATAACGCACATCCAAAAATGATAATGACATGTTTATCCAAACATCATGTGTCCCTGACAACAACACCTATACTTCACTTTGCCATTAACTTTATCGCGGGTTAGCCTTGCGAAGGGGGATGGGACCACTGTAAAGGAAATCTGGAGCTAATAATGTTTCGGGGCTTTTCTACAAACGCGTTGCGTACTACGAATAAAGGGAAAAAACAAAACGTACGGAAATGTTTGTGCATCTTTTAAGAAAATCCTTAAGCTGTTTGTCTCGACGTAAAGCGCCGTTCTAACCATTACGCAAAATAAATTATAAACAGAGATGCTCCGCTTTGTCGCATTTAAAAATGATTGCGGAATGTATGTGTTGTAAAGTGTAATTTTAAGATTATAAATTGCGATTTATCACACATACCGCTGGGTATACGAAAACTTAATTTAAAATAGACAATGTTGCATTTAGTAGATACGAAATTGGGGTTTCCTGCGACATTATAATTATTGCTGAATTCCTACTGCATACCTTCGGAATTAGCAGATATGGCTTGTTACCGCACTGTAATGGCGTAAAATCCAAAATGACGCTGTAACAATTCTAAAACCGGTGTTAGGGCTGCGGTGGTTCCATTCCAATTTCGTGCTTTAGGGAATGCGTTTCGAATCATTGCCATGAATTACCTGCCACGTATACTGCGTTGATTAACACCTGTTTTTTAGTGTCGTTTCGTTCAGTTTTAGTTCGTAAAAGTGTGGTTTGTTTAACTATTTTTAATTTAACGTCTCAAAGTAAAACTATGCAAAATCGATTGAGTTTTACTATTGATATTAAAGTCATTTGGGCAAAGCGTTTCCAAATATAATCATAACGAACCTATGAAAATCAATTTCACGTTTATATCGACTATCGAGGAATATTTGCAAATTGCTGTCGCCATCCAATATATTTTATAAATTGAAAAGTTTATCGTAGGAACGTTAACCCTCTTTTAAATTTAATTTGTTTAGTTGTTTGTTATCTGATATTATACTGATTTTGATTAGTTTGCCTCTTTATAATAGAACAAAACCAATCTGCTCCGTACAACGTACAATTTTTCAACGAAGAACAATAATTTATAAAAAATTTTCTTTGAGACAATAGCCATCCCAAAAATCTCATACAAAATACTTTTACCAAAATTAAAAATGGATCAATACAAACACCACATAACAGAGAAATCTTTATCATCAGGGATATTCAATTATCCAGAGCATATAATTGCATATTATAATTATGAGTGCTTCCTGAAGGTGATTTTATTAATTTTTTAGTTGCTGTAATACATTTTTATGCTGCATACTAAGTATAGCATCGCTTCGAATAAATTAACTTGATACGCCTACCCAGAATTTCTGTTTAATACCAAATGGAAGCTTTATCAGCAAGCATATTCAGTTATTCAGAGGATATAATTATTGTACATTACACCTATGAGTGATTTTATCAATTATTTAGTTGCTGGAACACAGGAAAGCTGTGTTGCGTAATCGCTCCGAATAAGTTACCTTAGTACGCTTACCGGAAGTTTAGTTCAATACTCAATGGAGCAGTGGCGGCTCGTGGCTGGAAATCATGGGGGTGCTGTAGCTTTCGAAATATACATACCAGTAACAATCCTTGATATTTTTAATGTGCTTTTTAAGTAAAACAAAACAAATCGAAATTGTACTCAATTCATAAAAAAATTAGCTTACAGGAAAATGAAATAAAAAGAATTTTTATTTAAATATAAAATCCATTCTCAGCCACACTCATTCCAATACAGTATCGTAGTCAAAAAGTAAGCAAGGAAAACAAAATAGAGCATTTCTAATTTGGCAACCAGGCAACCATTTTATTTTTTCATGCCAGTCCTTGTTAAAAGATTGGTAAAATTTTTTGCACTCCCCGGCGGAAAGTTATTACTTTACGCCCGCGAAGAAGGGTTATTGTAGACCGCGAGCGCACTTTACGCCCGCAACAAATTAATAAAAAAGCAGATTACCTTAGTTACAAAACAATTTTTATACCTAACTTGCAAAATCACTCTTGCCGTGAATGCGTCAATTGGACATTTTTAAAAACGCCATTAGAAAATTTTTTATTAGATATTAGAAATCAACAAATTTAAATAAAATCTTCGTTAGTGCAAAAAATATTGTATGCTATGTACCGTGGGCTAACATCGATATCCTTACGCCCTTGATACATAAATAACTATTTTGTTTTTACTAACTGCTGTTTAAGTTTAATGAATAAAAACCTCTGGCGTACATCGACCTTTATTTTTTATTTCAATTTTTTCACGTAATGACAATTGGTAAAATGTAATTTTTTAAATATATTCCACAGTAACATCCATCATAACACATTTAAAA
This sequence comes from Melanotus villosus, assembly GCA_963082815.1. NCBI lineage: Eukaryota > Metazoa > Arthropoda > Insecta > Coleoptera > Elateridae > Melanotus > Melanotus villosus. The sequence continues at coordinate 22,309,773 of OY720427.1, forward strand.
TAATATTTATTATTTAATTGTATTTTTCTGTAACAAATATTTAAATGTTAATTAAGTACGAGAAAAGAAAACAATATTTTATTGCTCACCCTCAACGAAAACAATAAAAATATTATCCTACGCAAATAAACAAAATAATGCCGACGCTGGAACCAGCAGATTTCGCGCCGGTAGCCGGTTATTCTTATAAATAACTAGTGAATCAGGTGACGCTGTCCCGAAACCAGTTTTCGCGCACCTTGTTACATGTGCTATTAATAGCAAACAAGCCTCCGCGTATCTATACGTTTCCGACACTTTATATATCGCAGCGTCTCTGAATGGAATCTACAGCTTCGGTTAAAATAATTCCTTTTAAAAGCGGTTTAATTAATTAAATTTATGTAATAATTATGCAAAATATTGAATGATTGTTATATTATTGATATTTTCAAGTACAAATTTAATAGGTAATTAATTTCCGTATTTTGTTCTGGGGGTGCTGCAGTGTCGCAGCGCTTATGGACCAGCCGCCACTGCAATGGAGGTTTTGTCAAAAGGATATTCAATTATTTGTCTATTACAGTTATGGATGATTCCTGAAAGTAACTTTATCAATTATTTAATTGCTGCAATACAGGAAAGCAGTGTTGCGAAATCGCTCCGAATAAGTTACCTTAAGTACGCTTATCGGAATTTCAGCATATTCAGTTATTCATAGCATATAATTCTGCATTACAGTTATGAGTGATTGCCGAAAGTGACTTTATCAATTATTTAATTGCTGCAATACTGGAAAGCTGTGTTGCGTAAGTAGGAAATCGCTCCGAATAAGTTACCTTAGTACGCTTACCGAAATTTCAGTTTAATACCAAATGGAGGCTTTGTCAACTAGGATAGTTATTTAGAGCTTATAATTGTATAAACAGTTATAAGTGATTCCTGAAAGTGATTGTATCAATTACATATTTACATTGCCGCCAAAAACTCTGAAATCACCCAGCCTTTTTAGCATGAATAAAAATTTGGAGAAGTATAGGAGAACCATATAGACTTTCTAAATTATTGTAGTGTTAATTTTCACAAAATTTTGATTGATTTATTTGAGAAATTAGTTAATTTTCTTTAGTCCTTATATTGAATTAACTACAGCGGGAAACGTTTTGATCAAGTATCCTTGATAACTTCTCCTTAGTTCTCTCAACTGTCTTTTGTTTTTAGAATTTGTTTACATTGCATATACGTTTGATAGTTCTAGCAAGTAGCCGAAATTACACTAGTTCGTGCAATTTTTATTCTTTTTGTGTGCATTGAGGATTTTGCAGTGTAACCGGCGGTATTTGCGTTAAAGAAATTTTGTGTAGCGTGACAATGGCTAAACTTAAAAAAGAATTGTGAAAACGTGCTGAATATGTACTCTTAGAAAGGAAGGCTATTCGCTTCACCAAATTGCGAGGAATGTTAAAGTTTCATATGGTGGTGTTATTAGAACTCTTAAGCGAAAGAAAGTTAAAGGAGTTTGCACTAGCAGAAAACGAAGCCACTGCCACTATTCAAGGCATACATTGTATCATCAAAATTATTTCAATGTGGGGCATTATGAGATGATATTTGTCGGTATTAAAGATTTTGAGTTGAATATAATTGTTAATGAATATAAAGTTATAGTTTAATTGCAAGTTAATTTATGCAGATTTAATATAAGTTCATTTAAAAATGGAATAGCAATAATAATCTAAATACTTAGGGTAGAATAATTGAATTGTTAGGAATGTTGTATTGTAATTATAAAATAAGTTAGCTAGAAACTTAGTAATTAATAATTACCAAGGAAAACCAAAGAGAATTTTTCACTGGAGGTAAAATATCAGAGAACCAGGGAGACGGGATTGAAATTATCTTCTTAAAAAAGGAACACGTATTTCCTTTGGGAAGGAAAATATAATAAAGTAAATAAGTGTGAAATATTATTTTAAGAAAAGGAGAATGGCACTTTCATAAAAGGAAAGAATAAAATAATTAATTGGCAGTTTGCTGGAAAGAAAAATAGTAATCTCTTATAAAAGAGGTCAAAATAAATAAGTGGTTGCTATTCTTCTGAGAGAAAAAAGTTTGGTCCGGTATATATTGGATGTTGCAGAAGTTGAAGATGAATTGAAGATTATTAAATGTTGGATATGAATATGGAATTGTGATTAAAATTGATTTGGATACTGAACAAGTGATATGTGAGCTAATTTAATACTGTTATGATCTATAATAAGTAAATAGATAGGGAAGATATGGAAATAGAGATTAGTAAAAGATGTAATAAATCTGCATAGAAAAATTAAGTTGTTCTGAACCGGCTGTTAATAATTGTAAACAAAGGTAACATTACAGTTCTTATGGCGCCCAACGTGGGGCATCATTGGCATTTTGCGAATTGAAACAATTTGGGGCATAGTTATTGTCTTGGTACATAATAATTTTTGTAGGCATTCTTTATAACTAAAGTGGGGCAATTTAGCAAATAATAAAGATTTTTCATGAATTGTTGGGCAAGTTACTTACCTGGTTGCTTTTCAAATATAGAAATGATTTAGTAAAGGAATTTCATGACAATTGTACGATTAAAACGTAGCAAATTTAATAATAATTGTGAAAGTTTGTTATTAAATAGTTATTTTTACAACTGGGGAGTTGTTTTTACCATTAATAAAACACATTTAATGTTTGTAATTAGAATTTAGTTGAATGTCACAAATATCAATGACATTATTGGTGTTGAGTTGAAATAATTTTTTTTTGTTATCAAGCCTACTATTTTTAAAAAAATAATTAATTTTGACAGAATAAAAATCTGACAGATAAAAATAAAATTTATCAGGCAGGCTAATACGTGGAATGTTTTGATAATATTCAGTATTAAAATTAAAATAAATATGGGAATAATATAAAACTGGTAATATTATTTGATAATCCTTATTTTATTAAAATTTAATAATTGATTAAATAAAAAGCCATTTTAAAACACATACGAATTTAATTCATTATAAAAAATATGGCGGATAAAAGGATGCTAAGAAGTAATTCAAGAAGAGATGAAAAAGAAACTGAAGAAGAACAATACGAAGTATAGGAAGATCCAAATTTAGTTGAACGAGATGTAGGTGACCATGAAACTATAGTTCAAACGCCTCAAAGTATGAGAATTGAAGATTTAGCTGAAATATTTAAAAATTTAGTACAACAAAATAATAAACAATTTGAAGAATTGAAAGAAGAAAATAATAAACAAAATGAAGAATCAAAGAGACGAGATGAAAAATTAGATATAAAAATTGAATAATTTAAAGAAGAATCAAAGAAACGAGATAAAAAATTGGATAAGAGATCAAAGAAGAATTAAAAAAGGACAAACAAAAAGTATATGAAGAAATTACAAAAGAAGTGGATGAAATTGTAGATCAAGAATGTGTTTGTAACCTTAACAGTCCTATTTGCGAAGAAATCAAAAGTTAGTTGGAAAACGTAATCAATGAAATGGCCGCATTGGATGAAACTAACGAACAGGTCAAAAACAAAGACACAGAGACTGGAAGTTTAGGATTTACAACGAAATTGGTGAAAGACGCCAAAAAGGGATTTTCAGAATTAATCGAAGTTTGTATTGTGAAAACTTGCGTAAAAATGCATAAGAAGACTTCAGTTTATGGAAGCACCGAACCACTTATTGAAACTGGTGTGCAAGATGCCAATCCTAGTCAACGTAAAAGGCCAAAATTAATGCAAATTGATGAAAATGAATTAGTAGAATTTTTTTTTAAAGATAAGTTCTTCTGATTATTGTTATGTAACTTAAAAGTATTAATATTCATTTATTAAAGTAAAAGAACCTCATTAACGACCAAATGACTGAGCTAATCGGAAATTAATAATTGTAAACAAATGTAACATAATAACATATAGTAACAACAAGTAAGCGAAATAGGTTCCTTCCAGAGCCTGCTATTGCCGCGGAAATCAACAAAACCGGATAAAAATCGACTTGTCTGCTGCTAGACTTAGAGGTTGTGTTGCCAAGCGAGAACCATTACTTCGTTAAATAAACCAACGAAAAATGCTTCAATTTCAATGGGTACATGCCCATAAAGATTGGTATATTGAACAATGGAAATCCTTCTTGCGGACTGACGAATCTAAATTTGAGAAGCTGGGATCCAAATTAGCATATTGCTTACGTCTTCAGTGAGTTCTTCCTTCTGTAAAACATGGCGGGGGAAGTATTATGGTATGGGGTTGCTTTGGATGAAGTAAAGTTGGAGATTTAATAAAAATCGATGGGATACTGAACAAAGAACGATTCCATCTTACTTCAAAATCATACAGTTCCTGCTGGATTAAGAATCATTGGAGGAGGATTTACATTCCAACAAGACAATGATTCAAAACATTCTTTTCGATATTATACAAATTATATTGAGCGTAAACAACAGCCGGGTATTTTTAAAATAATGACTTGGCGGCCTCAGTCGGCAGATATGTCTCCCATAGAATTACTGTGGGAGAAGATTTACAGAATGCTAAGGAGACTCCCTTATCACCAATAAAATAATATTTGGGATAGTATAGCTTTAGAAGTTATTTGTTGTGTTTATATATAATCACTTGTGTTTGATAACAATTTATTTACAATGGGTGGTACCGCTGGTAACAGTTCAGATCGCACTACACGTTCTCAAAGTGCCGATAAAGATGAAGCTCTTATTCAGAAAGTAGTTGAAATGGTTTTATCTAACAACGACTTTCTAGAAAGACTTTTTCAGTCCATGGTTAGAAAAGTAAATAAGCTCATTGACACTCGCCTCAATAACTATGAATCTAAGATGGTAACCCTAAGTGAAAAATTAAAATCAGCAGAGGATCATATTGAATTCCAGGAACAATATTCTAGAAGAAATAGTTTAAGAATCTTCGGAGTACCTGAAAATCCTTCTGAAGACCCGGACCAGTTAGTTGTAGATATGTGCCGTAACAAATTAAACATAAATATTACAGCTAATGATATCGAATGCAGTCACTGTTTGAAGAATAAGGTAGGCGAACATAGACCAATTATTATTATTAAATTCTGCCGCAGAAGTGTTAAAACACTTATATTTAGAGCAAAAACACGTCTAAAAGGCACAAAAATTATTATAAGGGAGGATTTCACTCAAAAGCGACTCTCAATTATGAAGGAAGCAATTTCTAAGTTCGGGAATAGAAATGTGTTCACTAATGACGGCAACGTCTTTGTGAAAAATAATAACACAATCAATAAAGTTATTTCTTTAGACGATTAAAAAAAAGATTTAAATAATATAATATGTGATTGAATGCAGTAGCATATCTGTTTATTGGAATGCTAAATTTTGTTTATTGGGTTTTGGGTTATTTAAGAATTGAGTTATAAGTTCTTAATTATTTATTTAATTGTGCATGCACTGCTATCAAAATGATACCCATATGCAATATTGAATGAGGTTACGGTTATTTATTAATGAACGGAAAGTTGACGTATTGACTGTTTCTGAAACATTGCTTAATGAAAATATTTCTAAAGATTTAATCAGTATTAGAGGTTTTACTTTCGTAAGAAACGATCGCGATGGTCGAGGTGGTGATGTAGGGATATATATTCGTGTTTCACTTAATTTTACTATAATTGATAGACTTAATAATAATATAGAACAAATCTGGATTACCATAACATTAGCTAAAACAAAAATAGTTGTAGGATCTGTTTATAACCCCCATGAAAAATATTATAGAACTTTTTTAAATGAATTTGAAAATTCTCTAACAATATGCTTGTCTTATTCTAATAATATAATATGTCTTGGTGATTTTAACATTCATTTTCTGAAACCTGATCATCCACCCACACGCTATATGCAAGGTATTTTAGCATCTTTTGATTTATTTATATCAAATTATTAACCAACCAACCAGAATTACTGATACTTTAATATCGCTTATAGATCTCATTCTGGTTTCTGGCCAATCCTTGGTGAGCAATAGCGGTGTTGTTGATTTTCATTTGACTGATCAAGATCTTGTTTTCTGTGATCTTACAATAAATCATCACCCTGTAGAACCTGTTAAAAGAACCTTTCGTAATCTGAGTAAAATTGATCTGGACTTGTTTTATAAAGATTTAGAATCGTTACCATTTTACCAAGTTTTTCAAATCAATCATATTGACAATAAATTAAATTTCTTTAATGAAATGATTTTACAGCTTTTTAACAAGCACGCTCCCTTGATTAGTTGTACCTTCCGAAAATCATTTGTTCCTTGGCTAACCGATAATCTCAGATTCCTCATGCGCTTGCGAGACAGAGCGAAAGCTAAGTACCTACACTCTACAGAAGAACCAACTTGCTTGGACATTGGGAGTATTTCAAATCTGTGAGGAACTTAACTACGCGCACTGTAATTTACGAGAAAAAGGCTTTTTTAAATTACACATTCTATAAACGATAATAAAACCTTATGGAAAAACTTGAACACTATTGGTATAGGTGCAAAAACACAAATTGTAGTTGCATTTGGCTAACCCGGATAACATAAATGATTATTTTATAAATAGCATTCCCAAAGTTCGTGCAGTTCCCAATGATAATCAGACAAACACCTTACAAATCTATGATACTCACGTTAATCGTCATTTAAATTTTAACTCCTCTCGTATTGATGGATAACTTAACTCTAATTAAAATTATCAATGCACTTAAATCAAATGCTACTGGTAGTAATGGCATTAATATCGCTACGATTAACTTATGCTATTATCCGTTTCTTCTACCATATATTATTCACATTATTAACTCATGTATATTAGAAAATAAATTTTCACAGTCTTGGAAACACGCACTGGTCAAACCTTTACAAAAAATTAAACAGCACATTCAATATAAAGACTTGCATCCAATTAGCATACTTTCGGCATTCTCTAAAATTTTCGAAAAAATTATTAATTTTCAACTAAGTACTTACATTCATGAAAACAATTTTTTGCCATCAGTACAATCTGGGTTCAGACCAGGGTACAGTTGCACCACAGCACTTCTAAAGGTTACGGACGATATACTAGCTGCAACTGATCAAGGAAAAATTACTGTTCTTGTCTTGTTGGATTACAGCAAGGCATTTGATACAGTTGATCACGACACCTTAAATTCAATTTTAAGATATGTAGGTATCAGCCCTGATGCGTTATCATTAATGAATGAGTATTTGCGTAACAGGCTACAAACTGTTAATTTAGATGGCACTAATTCTCGCTCGTTAAAAGTTCTGCAGGGTGTACCTCAAGGGTCCATATTAGGACCTTTGTTATATTCTATATATACGTCAGTTTTTATGGACCGTTTAAAATTTTCTCAGGTTCACATCTATGCCGATAACAACAAGCTGTACCTTTCGTTTATTCCATCGAAGTGGGAGGAAGCTGTAGAGAGAATAAACTGCGATCTTGAATATATGTACAAGGCATCCGTTCAGCATTCTCTTAAAATTAACCCTGACAAATCAGCAGTAATAATATTTGCTTAAACTAGGGTTAAAGTCTAGCAAAGCTTGGCGCAAGCTTTTAACGTAAACCTAGTACTTTGATAAAGTGCCTGGAAATTTCTTTCGGATTTTTTTCTAATAAACTGAATAACAAAATCTTTGCTATTTTTCCTTGTCGACCCTTTAAAGCTCCAAAAATGTTTATGAACATTTGAACGTGATGCCCGTTTTGCTTTGTTACTTCGTATCGCTGACTTAACCATGCAAAATTAATTCCTAATGAGGAATATTAGTCAAGGATCCATATTAGGACCTTTGTTATATTCTATATACATATACGTCAGTTTTTATGGACCGTTTAAAATTTTCTCAGGTTCACATCTATGCCGATGACACCCAGTTGTACCTTTCGTTTATTCTATCGAAGTTGGAGGAAGCTGTGGAGAGAATAAACTGCGATCTTGAATATATCTACAAGGCATCCGTTCAGCATTCTCTTAAAATTAACCCTGACAAATCAGCAGTAATAATATTCGATAATAAAAATATCTGTAATAATCTAGCTCCTTTAATAAATATTCATATCAACAACGTAAGAATTCCAATTGTAAGTAAAGCTAAAAGTCTCGGACTTGTACTTGACAATACTTTTCGTTATCGAGAGCAAATAACTAAATATATTAGTCATGCTTATCAATACCTAAAACAATTCTATCCTCATAGATCTTATTTAAATCAACAGACTAAAATAAGAATATGTGAAGCATTTATCTTATCGCAGTTTAATTACTGCTCTCCTATCTATTACGCTGCTATAGATGAGGTGACTGCTGAACGGATACAAGAAATTCAAAATGCACGTCTGAGATTCATTTATGGCCTTAGAAAATACGATCACATATCTCATAAGCTTGTGGATGCTGGTTGGCTTTCAATGAAAAATCTTTATCTTCAAATTTTGGTAACTAAAAGTCCACCTTATTTATATAACAAAATAACCTTTCGAACTGATATTCACAACATTTCTACTAGTTTTAGAGGTCTCATATCACCCCCTCACCACCTGTTAACTTTGTATGAAAGGTCATTTTCCTTTCAAATCTATGTTTTGTACAACAGTCTTCCTAAAGAATATAAGGAGTTCGAAATAAAAAAATCCAAAACAAAACTATATTTCGCCTTGTTTCGGAAACAGTGTAATGGTTGATTCTTTTGTCTTTATATTTGTTTGATTGTTTATTTTGACGGCAGTGCAACTTCAAACTTGGATACCATACGCGTTTAGTCATCGCAGAATTTGTTTAGGCTAGGGGTGATTTTAGCACCCAACTGAACCTCGCCTTTTGGTTTTTAGTTTTAGATCTCTTGTTTGCTTTTCTTTTGTTTTTATAATGTTTGTAAATGTAAGGTATGTAAAAACTAAGAATAAAGATCATTTATTATTATTATTATTATATAATTGTATATTACAGTTATGAGTGATTCCTGTAAGTGAGTTTGTCAATTATTTGGTTGCTGCAATACAGGAAAGGCCAAAATATCAAAATTTTATTGCCAATTTAAACAGCATTTTTTGAACATGCCGTAACCAACCAAGATTTTCAGTACTAACCTTTCGGGTTTCCGTTAATTATTTTGGTTGCTAGATGCTTAATTTAAATTTACTTTGAAGCAAGTAATTTAACTTTAAAAACCATTCTAATAACACTAAAACCTCAGAATAGAGGTTAAAGAATGTTCTGAGTAGATACGTTAATTCCTTTTTCGCCAGTCCGCTAATAATCTGCTGTTTACTTTTTAACACCGCTTTTGTTAATCCCGTATTTTTATAAGCTTATCTTACTTTGTTTGAAATTAAGGGGCATTCATTTTAATTGCCCAGCTTATTAACTCTCTATGGTATTCAGAACAACGTAACTGTATTTTGTGTTTACAAAAGGTCTTGAAAGTTCGTGCGTGTTATTGGAACCGACTATTTTTATCCTATTTGTTGTATTAATAAAATATGCTCCAAATGTCTACGACATACTCGGAAAGCGTTTTTTTTAACAATCGGCCGCCTTTCCTATTTTCAGTAACTTGTCCTATTCGAATAATCGCTGTCTATTAATCACAGTTGTATAGGGAGGATTTAATAATCAGCTTGCTTGTAAATCGATGCTTGAACAATGCTCGAAGATAAATGCATCGGTAAAACATGTAAATCAAATTTCCCCGCCGAAACGTATAACGCCAACCAGATACATTAATATCGATCAAATGTAATTTAGTAAAGTGGATTCAGTGATTTTCTAGTAAACTTCCGAATGAATTCTACTAGCTAACTATGACCAAACAAATTGAATCAAAAAGAGATCGCAGTTAATTCCAGATACGGAGAAGCTGAGATCTTCAAGTAATATTCATTTCGACAAAAGTAAGAACCTATAGTTTTTCCCTTCAGGCGCGCTATACAAACTGAAGAAACAAGTTTTAGTTTCAATTTTAACTAAAACCTTTTAATGCCCCAGGAAATTTGTTACTTTCGTAACTGTTTCCGAATTGTCTTAAAAAATTGTTACACTTGTTACAAAAATATTAAATTGTCTCGATTTTAACTGAGATTTAGATTTCGATAATTGTACAAGTTAAATCTTAGGATTCACATGCAAAGTCTAATTGTGGTGGGCACAATATCGGGAAACGCCCAGAACATCCTGGAAGCTTCCACCTTATTCTAGAATATGTAGCATGCGCGATACGCGCGTTTTAGAAAATAAATATCTTGTTATATAAATAAACATTCAGTCTAAATAAATTAGATGGAGCTTTTAAAATTTGACTTTTGTTTTATTAAAATCGCCGTTTGAAAATAAATTCGAAAAGTTTTTATTTCGCATCGACGCGATTTAAAAATACTGTAGAAATATGTTTATTTGAAATTTAAAAATCTAGATTGGATTTTCAGATTTGTTTACGATAGAAACAAACGGTCATCGGCAATTTCTGAAATCAATATGAATTTCGCATCGGTTCATCATAAGTAAATGAATAAACAGTAGGCTTCCATACTTCATTAAGTAGAAAATGTACAAATATTGACGGGGGCAATTGCTTTATTTGGGCACGAGTTCATTTTTATTTCCCACTCCATAGTATAATCCTTGGGCTCGTAATTTATTAAACCGGTCTTTCATTCGCTTTTTATCACTAATCGTAGTTTATTTGTTCTTACATAATAGTTTATCGCTGTGTTTCCATGTGTACGATTTGGCCCTCGGTTTGAAATGTGGAATTACCATTGTAGAAGTGTTTTTAATCGTCGTCGTAAATTTTATATAAATCGCGTTAAAACATGTTTCAGAGTTTTCTTGCTAGAGAAGCCTTCCAAACAAAAAGGCATCCTTTAATTTCAATAGTAAATAGAGGAACTTACCTGTGACGTTTAGATGTACTTGTACAGCTTGGAAATGTGAACGTTTCGTAAAAGATAATTAAATATTAAAGTGCAAACACTGAAAATGACGGAAAGGTAAAATAAAAAAGGCAGAAAATTTCAGTGGTATAATATAATCTTCTTTTTACAAACGCACAGTGAGCACATTCAGTATTCATTTTCATTTAAAATGAATGTTGACTTTACCATATAACACTAATGAAAAGCTTTATATATCTATGTAACTTTATTATTTACATTACAATACATTGTTTATATATATATTATATATATATATGTGTGTGTAAATAAGAACTTTAATTAATATTATTCTTAACTATTTTTATGCAACAAAAATATATTGGCATGTTTTGTTTTACATTCACATTTAACGGTTTCTGTCAGGCATGTTTTACTGTGGAATCCAAACGAATAAATTATAAGCATATTATTAATCTCAGAATAAACAAAAAAACGTTCTTCTGTCAACAAGGGTTTTTTTATTATCCCCTTTCTAATCGGTTTTCGTATCTTTCTAAAATACGTATTAAATTAGAAAAGCACGTTCGATTATTAAAACTTTTCTCTATATATTTTACACAACAAGAGGAAAGAGTATTTATACGTTTCTAAAATCTGTTGAAATTAACCTACTTTTTCTCTAATACCCTGTTAGTCTTGAAGAGTAAAAAACGCTACTCAAGTGTAACCCACCTTTTCAGCGGAAACGTAAGCACGCTAAACATAACGCCCAAATATTTAGAAATTTAGAAGGTTTACCCAAATTATCTCTGCCGTTTTCCAAATATACTGTTTTGTTAATTTCGATAACTGGTTTTATGGGAGGAATGGTAGAAAATAAGCGTAGGGTTCGTGTTATCTGCAAGTTTCCGGTTAAAATTTCCGAAACTGGGATATTTAAATGAGGGTGATTCTTCACAATTACATTTCTGTAAATAATTCAGGTAGCGTCGGATGAAATGGCGATTTAGTCATTATGTTCAGTATAAATAGAAATTCGGTTTGTTGCAGGACATATAACATTACAGTAGTTGAAAATTATGAATAATTTGTATGCGAAAAGGCTCAAGCTAATTTTCCTTTTGCTGTGTATACTTTAGGGCTGCTAGTTTTGGCTGCGCGTTAATAATTAATAAATTCCATTGTTACCATTATCTAATATTTACAATGCCCACTTGTGTGTGCGGATTTCGAGTTCATAACATCATAGTTGAACGCTACAAAAGCTACATATAATATATATTTCTGATATTTATTTATTTACTTCTTCATATATTACGAGGGAAAATAACTTCCAGTCATATTCATTAAAACTTCGACACAAAAATCGTTGTTTTAAAATTATACAGAGGATATACTCGCAGCGTGTGGTTGTATTAGTGATTTTTTTTTTGTAGCTGATACCTTTTTGAAATAGATAAGCGCACTACGGCCTTTGATTGGTTGTTCGTAGTCAATTCACAGAAAAAATTAAACAAAATAACATGTCTGAGCAGCATATTTTTTGCAGAAACAGTTTCGTCTGTATTGGGATATGTTATATGGTTATATCAATCAGTTTGATTATAGGTACATATATAAAAATCAGTTGCGAACAGGGAAGAAGGTAACAATCGGATAATTTCCGTCTAAAGATACTACTGAAAAGTATCGATATATCAAGTTTTGTATCTTAAATATTTAAGCGTTCGTGGATTTTAACTTTGAGGTTACCGATTGAAACTTCATTGACAACGAGAGAAATTTAACCAATTTCTGTTCAGTCTCCTTAATTTTAGGAAATATTAGTTAAACGTGGAACCAAGAATGATACGTAGACTGCGAGCAAGTCCTCTCTGTCTAAAACGAGGTTTACTAAGGGTACACTTTAAAAACGTATGCAACCCCAATTGTAGGTTTTAACAGTAATGTTTAGTTTTTGCATATCCAAAGTACGTGGCTCCGTTTCAAAAGTAAAAAGAAAAATGATTGGACTTCTCGGCGGTGTAACGGGTGAGTGCCTGCTTCACGATCGAAAGGTGCCGGGTTCTGATCTAGACATGGCCAAACTTTTCGATTTGGCGCAACATCACTTCGAACATGCTTAGATTGTAAATTAAGCTTAGAATGACTTTCCAATCGATGATGATGAGGTTAATTAAAAAATCAAATTGTAAACAATAAACGATTCCACTGAGGGGCCCCTAAAACTTACGGGGCCCGGTTGCAACTTCCCATCACTAATCAAAGGAACTTTTTGGGATATGAATTTTAAACGCGCATAAATAAATACACGTTTAAAAGAAGCATACGCCGGAAATAAAATGAATTTAAGCGCGGCTTTTCAGGCACATTACAACACATAGCCTTCGGAAACGTCTACACGTCAAATTAGATTTTTCAGACTACGAAATCTCAAAGTCACAATAGATTCCCTTTTAGTGGATTGCGTAGGTTTTTAAAGTAACTTATAATAAATCTAGGGCGTAAAATTTCCATTTTTAGCTAGACTTTGATTAAAACTGTTTCTGCAGTTTAAGGTGTGTGTGTTTCTTTTTTACATCTACTTACGTTACGAAACAATCAGTACAATAACAAAAGGATTACACTCTTCTAAATGACGTCAGTCTTCATTTAAAACAGGTTACATATACAATTGTACAATACATTCATGCTTTTTGTTGGGTGCAAGCATCCTTTTCTGATTTTAAAAGTAAAACTTGCCGTTTTTTTCTACTTCTACTGATGATTTAACATAACGGATACAGTTGTCTAATTAATAATAAGATGATCGATCTATTCACCGTAGCAAGAGGTAGAGGAAAATAACGTATCTCCATGTAGACGATCGGTACTTGCTATTTCCTGTAATTAATAAGAACAAGTCGTTACAGTTAGACCTAAACGTTTCCTTCTGAAAATCAAAAAAGGTCGATATAGAAAATGCACCAAGGACGGAACTAGCTAAACATGTTTTTCGGTGGCTGTTTTAAATATTCATTGTGAGGCACTTGTGGGCCTTGCGCCAAAGCACTGGGATCGTCTTAGATTTGGTTTAAACACATATTGTCTTTGATGTGTTCTCCCTCGTCGCGTATAATATTCCCTTTGAAGTCCATCTTGCATTTAGATAAGTGTTGAGAACTTTCAGGTTATACATAAAGAAGAGCATTCGGGAGACCTTCGCCTGTGTGTCGAGTTGATACTAATTTACACATTTTGTGCCGGGAAACGTATGACACATAACGCGAGCACGTATGCCCTTGTCATACGTTCGTGCAACATAATTCACGAACTAAAAGTTGTCGGAAATAGAATTTTCTCAATTTCCTATGGTTCGCATTGACCCCCTGTACGAATGTCCGGTACACTTTGATGCTCCGTTCGCATTTACGTCAAAACCTTTACTACTGACGGCCATTTTCATTCAAAGAAATCAAACATACAACTCTTACAAGGCCTTTCTAAGGACGACCAGTTGCGTCGTTCTCTTGTACGAACTCCATCCAAAATATCCTTCTCTGATGAAAAAATATCTTCGGCATTTTTGTATTTTTTTCTTAAATTAAGTCGGAATTTTTTGTTTAAATGCAAATATTCAACATTACGGCGGACGCAAATTCTTATTATTATTATTGTTGTTATTCATCTCCAACCTCATGTTTATAAACATGTTAAATAATAAAACTTATCTGCATCAAGCTCTGCTTATCATCATCAATTATTGTTATTATTATTACTTTTTATTATTGCGACTATAAGTGTCAGACTATTTATTTGTAAAGGACTTTAAAAAGGCAAGCGTTCATCTTTCGATCGCAAACGCATATGATTTAACAACGAAAAAATTATGTAATCTAAAATGTTAGAATTCAGCACTTTTGCGGAGACGTGCCTGTTTGTTCTAAAAACTGTTGGAGCGTTGTTTTGTTAACGAGCGTCTTGAAAACTTCAACCTCAAAAATTCACGGTGGGTAATAAGTTTTTGAGCACCGTTTTTGCGTAGCTTTAGAAAGTTGCGTTACGTTTGTAATTCAAAATTTTGATTGCCGAGTAGAAAACCTTAGGGGTTCGGAAATGATTTCTCGACATCGGCAAAAAAAAGAAACTAAAAACATTTCGTTTGTACGTTTGAAGATTCTCGACGTAAGCTTTTTTTTGTAAAACGGAGCTTCTTAAACAGTTATACTTTATTAAGTTAAAAATGTGATTTTCTTAAAAGCAAACGTCGAATATAAAAGCGGAGTTTCCGCCGACGTTAAATATCGTTTAGTGCTTAGAATTATTTAAGCAGACGCATTAAATGCAGAAGGCACAACAATTACATTGTACATTGTACGTTTTTAGAACGCAGTAATTATCGTTCCGTATCTTGAGTTTTTCCGAAGGCCGAAGATACATTTCTGGAATTGATTGTTGCAATCTCATTGCTTGAAATGACATCCGGATTCTGTTCTACTGTGTTTTGATCCAATTTATGCGCTTTTAGAAAACGGCGGCAATAAAAATTATTACTAAAGTTTTTACGAATCCGACGAATTTTGTTTTTCAAATAAATGCGAAGCCCACTTTTACATTTGTATCAGCAATAATATACGGCTTGAGGGATTTTGTGTGCCACGAGAAAGAAAAATTCCACATTAAAAGATCTAATATAATCTTCTTCGTGGTTTGAAAAATATTTTAGATGAAATTTGCATAGCCCAGATGGGGTGGGTTAGAAAGGTAGAGGGTAACTTCCAAAGCAAGTTAGTATCTTGTCGGGACACGACACTCGACGCAGTAGTCTAGGTATATGTATTATATATATCTGGGGGCGATGATACGACTTCAGATCTCTTATATATGTTATGGGTTGGTAGCCAGATAAGTCAATCCCGAGGGGCCGAGTTCTACTAAAAGAACCGAACATCCGAATGAAAAAAGGATAGCACGTGAACTTCATCCCCTTTCTAAATTATGTACCCTAGTCGCGCGTACCACATTTATATGCCCAGAATAAACGGTCAATCTTAAAATTGGAATCTTCTTCGTTGTCATTTACATATTAAATGTTTTGGTAAATGCGATTGGCCTGCATCTTGCTTTTTTCCTGTTGATCTTCCACCAGGTAAACAAGCAAATACCTGCCGGATATTTTGGGAGATTTTCGTTTTTCCCCGTTTTTTCGCATTCCTCTCGAACTATGCTCGAAAATGTGCAAAACCCACGGGCTCTATTTATTTTTATCGATAAAATTCCGATTTACCTTTCTAAAGACACAACCTGGAAATCCTAATAACTTACCTAAAGAACTTTCGTCGGACGAAGGCCATTCATAGATTGCTCCTTTGCTGTCGACTTCAGACCCGGATTTCTGTTCTGACTTATCAATTTCGTTTAGATTAGATTGATACTTAGAACCTGAAAGCACACAACTTAATAAAACTCGCAAAACATAAATCACGGTTTAGAGAAGTAGATAAAGTTAAACCGTTCGAAAAGGAATGTACGGCCTGTCGAAAATTGGTTACGAATTAAATTCGAGATTATGAAAAGCATTCGTCGCATAATTCAGTGGCATTTTTTTATTTACTTTTTTCGAGACGCCAATCGTAGTAAAAACCTGGCAACGCGAACTTTTTCTGATTAACCTGAGCTGTAGATAAGCAACACCCGAATAATAACGATTAAAATTTAGCAACTAAAAGAATAATTAATAAATTTCTCGGAATTTCGCGGGTGTCTCGACGATCTGGCATTCGATATTTACAGATTAATGTTTATTTGTTTACGAAGTTACTTCGGTGGTGCTAGATGGTGGATCTGCTTTAATTTGTTTGCAGAGTCTACTTCTAGACCGTTGAAAATACATAAAATATGGATTCGGTACCTAACACACTAACATAATACATAAGAGAAACTAATGCTTTTTCTTCTTCCATTAAGTCATACAAACAAGTTGGTGTTTTTAACCAAAGGGCACCGGTTTTGTTCGTACTCGGAATTTCGGATATTAAATTATTTTGCTCGGATTCAGCCGAAGTCTTTTAGCAACCACTTTTGAAACAATAAAATATTAAGTGGCCCTTTATCTTTTAGTTTATTTCGGTCTATGTATTTTATATTTTGCAATGCACCTGCTGGGTACGGAAGGAATACTTAGGGAGTGCTTTCTCGAACATATTTGTAGCGTTTTTAGCATTCGAATGAGATGCTACAAAATGTATTGTGTTATTTGAAGTTTTAGGCGTCGACGTCGCGACGCTTACAAATTTGTTCCGATATTACGAAGGTACGTTTTTAAATAGCTAGCACGCTTTTAGCGCGGACCTTCGACGAATCCAAATTTTTGAAAAAATCAGTTCGTAATCTCTGGGCCCGTAAAAATGTAATTTAATTTTTAGTAGAGTCAAGTATTTAAGTGGGCTTGTTAGCGTTAATCGTATTGCGTTGAAACTTTTAGTGTGGACGCGGGGATTATTTAATTTAACGTTAATGGCACTCCTTGTTTGCTCCTACTTTTAATTCATGAAGCGTAACTGACCACCACAAGTGGTTCGGTAAAAAGAAAATGAAAGTAGGAGTGGTAACAAATAGGCGTCGATAATCAAATTAAATCCGGCAAAAAACCGGAGTTGAAATAAATACGAAAGCTAATTATATTTCCGATAGTAGGACTAATTAGAAAATCGGATTAAATTCAACTACAGACGGTATAATTAATAAGACCAGATATAAAACCTTTTATAAAAGTCAGGATAATAAAAACATGGTAAAACGAACGTAAAGATTAAAACTGATTTTCACGTTCACGGGTCTCCCTCTCCGACAAAATGCGCCGAAACAACCCTAGATATTTAATGGAACAGACGTCAAAGAAATGAGAAACAGTAGGAAAAATAAAATGGAATCAATATTTAAATCGTCTTCAGATTATAACTGAAAAAGCTGAAAATAAATTTCGGAACTGGAAAAGAATTTCATTATTCTATTTAATATAAATGAAAACAAGTTGCGAGAGGAAAACGAAATTGCCGAAATATAATACTAATTTAAGATCGCTCTTTCTACGATTACCTACTTCAAAATATGTAGTCGAGTATTAACGATAAATCTATTTCTTTGTGATTCAAGAGTAAAACCGAAAGAGCATTATCGTGCAATTAATGTTAAGTGGCAGTGAAAGAACTTTTCATTAAAAATCTCAAAAGTTGAGAGTTTCCAGCTTTTTATTGGCTGCGTCTTGTATTCTAAAGCGACGTTGAATGGTCAACTCGACGTCTTCGAAGCTAGATTATTACCAAGAATATTTTATAATTCTCCTATTCAAAGGTACAATATAAAACGCGTTCAAATTCTTTACAACGGTTTTTAATGAATTACCTTAATTCATTATTCGAAAATATTAGGATCGTAGTTGAGGTTTTTTAAAACTATAATTTGTGCTTTTCAAACAATAATTTGCAAACTCATCATCTTCATTTCTTAGTTACTTTTTTTATTTTAATTTTTAGTTTTGAAAAGTAAACGAGATATAGAACAAGTGATCATTTGATTCATTATATTTACGTTTTTCTTGTTCGATCTCGAATTATCATATATAATAAAGAATTTCATTAATGTTACTGATCTAACGAGTGTAGGAGGTCGTTTCGCTTAAGAAAATACCCAAAAACTTTTCACGAAAAAAATAATAAAAAGCAACTCATTCGGTTTTTCGTTGCTAAAAATATCCAATCTCATTTTTGAAGAGAACGAGATAATGCACGTGTTTGTTACAATTAGCATGGACGAATCCACCTAATCGAGCGACTGAATTGTGGAAAAGTCGGATGTCGAATCAGATTATTGAATTAACCGTCTTGTCAGAGGTACGAGATGACTCTAGATTAAATAACGTCTTAGGATGTCGGACTAACCGGGGGAAATTCGAAGCGATGGAGAGATTATACATGAAGGTCAGCACAAATTAGTCCTGATTAGGGGACTCATATCTGACTCGTCTTCGTGGTGTATGTGCCACCACTAAAGGGGATGTATTCGAATACACTAAAGGGTGCATACTTCAAATATAGTTTGAGGGTCCCTAAGTGTGATATCGATGTTGTCGAAATTAGCCGAAACAACACCAATGCTTCTGTTTTGCCACTGTGCATGAAATGTCGCTATTAGAAGCAAAATACCTTTGTCCGAGAGGTGGACAGTGAGGGAAGACGGGTTTCCGTAGACGGAGTTGTTGAAGTCCCCGTTTCCCCAGATGTCCTTCATGCGACTGGGAGTCTCCGTTGTCGTTGGCTTTGGTGAGGTCGTCGGTGGTGAAGAGGCTGCGACAAAGACATGCATAAATTTGCCTCGACTTCGAATTCATATAAACCTTGAACAGTTTCTACTGAAAATTTAAAAATGTATATTAAGTGCCGCTTCGTGTGCGTTCATTACTCTTAAACTTTGGCTGGAATACCAAAAGCATTAAGCTGCGGTAGTAACGGTAATTTCCCGTAAGCTCACTGCATCACGTCGACCTGGTCGTTACCGCGATGTGACAATCTGCCGCCGCATGACGACATATTCATTTTCATTTTATCGTTGATGAATTGCGGGATTTGAGCACTGACACTGATTGAATGCTAACAGTCGATTACATAGATGTGGTGCTGAAGGAGTTACTCTACTTCGGCTAAAACTTGTATATTATTGGATTTATTACCTAGGCACGGGTTCCGAATTAATCTACCAGTTTTAAGGTGCATTCTCGAAGTTGGCCCCGCATGTTTAAGACGGTAAATCAAAGAGCAAACGACTCAAATGTTTGCCGGATCAAGCGTATTATGCAAAAAGAACGAAATTGTAAAACAAAACTGGTCAAGCAAGAGACGGCAAACGATGGAGACATCGGTCTGAGGTACCGTTCCTACAGTAGCGGGCTTCATAGAACGTCCGTAGCAATAATTCAGCAATTTTTCAAGTGAAAACGCACATTTGTAGGATTATTTTGGAATGATCTCTGGAACGAGCGAGAGGAGTCAGCAAGTAGCGGGACGTTGGGCCAAGCTGTTGCTATAGAAACGACACGTGTTGAGCACGGTGTTATTTTGTGAATCTTGTCACGTTATGAGATGAAAAGGGACCTCTGGGAAACGCAGAAGGAGACGGGGCGATTGCAGGGGTGACTTCAGACGGAGAAGGAAACTTCAACAGACAGCATTCACAATTGGATAAAAAAGTAGAGACATACGCCGAGACGCGTAATGACGTCTAGGTTTAGTTATGCATATATTCGTGGATACGGAATAATGTATGTAGTTGAGCTTGTTAACCCTCGAGATGGTCCTGTTTAAAAAAGGGACGTCACCACCAGCTGCCATATTTGTGACTTTGTTGTAACTGATATGATCTGAAGACTTACCCGTACGTATTTTTGCAACAACAGCGGTAGATTGTTCGGTAGGCGTCGAGTTTTTCTTTTTTATTAACGTATATCGAAATCAGGGTAAACACCGAAAGATAGGGCCTTAAAGTTTATGCACGTTAAACCGATTTGTGTTCGAAATTAATTTTTACTAGAAGAGTTTGCCCGGCCTGTACGCCAGGTGCCGGCTTCTTCCATTATGCATGTTGTCCTAGAACCATCAGCTTGTCGACATGTGACCGCGACCGTGCTCTCGTCCTCGTCGTTCCTTCACGTTAGGGAACAAAGCCAGCTGCGATCAGCTAACTTACAACAAAAAGCGCTGTTTGTGGCGGCGGAGCTTAAGGGCGGATTCACACATTTCAACACACTGGACTCAATATTTGTTTTAAATTCGGTCGTCCATTGACAGCTATAAAATATCGGATGTGATTTTCAATAAAACCGTTAAAGGGCCAAAGTCTACGTTAAGAAAGCGGATCTTTTTTGCAGTTTACTTAATACCCGGGCACTTAAAACGCCGGGAAACAAAAATCGGACCCAGTGCAGAGAAAAGCGCTAACCGTGCTTACAGTTTACTGTAGGTATATTATTTGTACCGTGAATTTCTTTCTGTATATGCGTAATTGCAAACTTACGAATAGGTCTACACATCGATCGAGCTTCTACACATTTAGGTACTGGCGTATTCAAACGTTGAAGCTCAGAATGTATTTACGTGTAATGCAATTATGCAAGATGTATGCTGAACATAGAGATGAGGAGGCACAGCACTTACCTGTTACTTAACAAGATGCAGTCCACGGGGAGCCCTTCAGAAGGTCCTGACGATTAAGAGCGGCGAACGACGATAACATTGACTATTATCTAAGTTTTACAGATGCATACACTAATGTACAAATTCGCTATAATAAATAATGGTCGTATATCGGCTCATTTATGCAAATGCAGGTTAGATACAATGAACTGTTATATGGATAGTTTTTTTGGGGGTAGTAAAAAAATAACAAAATAAAGACATTCCGGGGTAGCTACAAGTTACATGCATACAGTGGCAGAACATATTGATGTCGTAGACACGAATAAACAACAGTATACACCCTAACCATGCTATCAGGAGCTGCAGATGAGCAGCTAATGCAGCGCAGGGCGTCTATTTGTCATCCGCAGTAACACGCTCTACCTCTACAGCTTCAAGCAGCGGGTTTAGCCTAAACGGTATCATGCTAATTTTACAACGAATACGGGTCTTTTTCGGTCCATTTAACAAATCGGACGTTCGTCTGTAGGTTTTGGGAGTCAGTACTGGACGGCGATGGAGGAAACGTCTCGGCGGCGTCGACGATACGGCGGGCATAAACTTAACGAATTGAATTCTGGTTCATGTCCGAGCGGCTACGGACGGTAAGGACGTAGTAATTTGAATGATTTGGCCGAGCGTGATGGTTATCTGAAGGGTGTTCGCTCCGAAGAAGACCCATTCATAACGAATGAAATATGAGCTTCCATTTGTCTGCGTTATTGTTGTACACAAGTTTCTTTACGAAGTACTTTCTAACGGTTTCTAGATATATGACACGATGCCGTCCAGCGATTCTACTTTTATGGCAAATTGCTCTATAACGGGGTAATTTATGACACCTAAACGGCTTGCTTACTACCGCACTAATAATTTATTCCATTTAGAGCCAAATATTAAGATGTTACTGATACCGACTGCAGTGTCTAATCTTAATTACTTTACGTAGTTTAATTACCGCTCGCGAGAGCCGCGCCGTCTGTTATTATCTGGCCGGGGAAGATCGAACAATGGAATGGGGACTACTTACTGTAAAGGCGGATGGTGCCGTCCGTCTCTCCCCGTGGGTTCTTCGCGACGCATTTATATGTTCCGTAATCCGACTGCTGGATGTTATTGATGGTGAGCCGCATGTGGGTCTTGTAAGCCGGACTGCCGACCACGTTTTCGGCGTGGTATTTCCTGGACTCGTGTATCATGTGCCCGTCTTCGCGGGTCCAGTAGTTGAGGGAAGAAGGATGCGCCTCCGTGAAACATTCCAGGGTGACGGAGTACGCCAGCGGAGCTCCTACCAATTGATGAGGAATCCACAGCATCGGCGGGACTGCAAGAACGACAACGCAAGTTAGCAATCGATTAACTGTTTTAGTCCGATAGGGCTCTAAGTGAGTCTCCCCGCAACCCACATAAATGGTTAAATGTATTTTCATTATAGCATGCAAAACAGCTTGGTAGTTCGAGGCAGGAAGGTGTATATGCGGCGATATTTCACAGTCGCGTTCAGGATTGGGGCGTGCTGAGCGACAGCAACACAGAACCAAAAGAGCCTTACTGTTTACATGATCATTTACTCTTTGTAACCTCTTTAAATGCATAACATTTCCGCGGCTTCGCGCTTACTACCGTACTTTCGGGAATTGCCTCGCTCTCGATCTCAACTTTTGTGCACGCGCGTTCGATTAAATTTTACGAAGGATTAGTACGTTGGAAATACGACATGTCTCCTAATTAATTCGGTCGATGACAATTTTGAATCATTCTCCGCAAAGATGTCACGGATTCGGTCACAAGGGAACACAGTCATGTGTCTATATGGAAAAGATATTTTCCTTCCGGAAGGGTCCAGCCCTCGTAATCTATATTAAAATAGGGGACCGAGGACTTTGCTATAAGGATAACTGATTGTGGAGAGAGAGTTAACGTTGAATATTAATTAAAATCAGCAATACACTCTCAGATGTAATCCCGAAGGCAAACGAAAACTACTTTACAGAGGTTAAATGCGCATTTTAATCAATGTGCTTCAATCTAGAATAAAGATGCCGAAGTCGATTCTGCAGTTTCTCTGATGGAACATTTCGAACTGAAAGTCTTTATTGAGCTGTACTTAACTGGCTTCTGCTTGTGTTTTGTTCGATGCTTTTATCTAAATCGCTCCAATGGAAATCGATTATCTTTGCTTTTAAATTTCTGTCGTATTCTTTTTACTTTATGAACTAACGCGTACCTACGCTACTAAGCAAGGGATTGTCCATGAAAAATTCCAAAACGCGCCGGCAAAAATGCGATCGATCGAATACCATCGAAAAAGTATTTTGTCGCAGTACTCGTGTGTGGAGCGACACTAAAACTTAGCTAGTTTGTTCCTTATTGTTTTACTGTCTGCCTGTTTTTGCGGAAAACACCCAAACACATTGAACGATGACACACGAGATCTTGAATGTAATTTTTTAGTCTGAAAAACAGCGTTATTTTAGACCTGGTTACAAATATCTTTTATTCTAAACTCGACGTACGTCGCATACATTATTTGGCCATCGAAATTGGGCGGCTTTTGATATTAATCGCCGTTCGCCGTTCAAAATTTCGGCTACCAAAATAAACGATTATTAGAACATATATGTTAGTAATTCGGTTTTTAATAAAACAGGAAAACACAGAAACGAAAATTGAATTCTCCCGTGTAGATATATATTTAATGTGGAATTATTTTATGAAAGAGAATCAACTTTATTTTGACTGCTGAACGTATTCGTGAAAACTAACAGGAATTTCTCCGTTTCCGATTGTTAACACTTTCCGCGTTTGACCTTTTAATAATAGTAACAATATTTAGAACAACGAAGAATAGGAAAGAAATATATTTTGGTGGATAATTTGATCCGTTGTAGATAGGTACTGAAATGCATCGAAAACGAAATATGTGTGCGGAAATGATTCGCTAGAAAAGTCTCTCCCACCGTTATGCACAAGGTAAACTGCATATATACGACGAGAACCTAACGTTTAATCGTAGAAGGTAGAAGAGGAGGTTCGCCGATGAATTGTTGACTGTCGCATCTTGTCTACACGGAATCCGTTTCTACGTCACCGAGATAAATACAAACACTCAGAGATCAGGTCTAATGTTAACATTTATAGCGTTGACAAGAACTACGTTCAGCCAGCATTCTGAATCAGACTCATTGCCTGATAGTCTCTGACGATTCCTCGATCTACCCCATTTTCTTTCCAGACGTGTTGACAAGATAGATGTCAAACATCATTCTTCTGTTCTATTCTGCCTCACAGCAGCTGTTTAAGATTCAAACTAACTGCACTATTTAACAGAAAGGCAATTTAAAAGTGCCTATTTCGCGATCGTTATTGCAAGGGGTTTTGGAGCACGAACAAGTCCTCGCAACTGCCGTTCAAACGTATTGCAGTCCATGTTTGTCGTGTTAATCGGACAATTTACACCGATACACAATATATCAGGTTGTAGGTAGCTACACCATTTAGGTACTCATCAATCGCCCTTGTCAATTAAGAATTAAAAGCAAACGTTTGTAAATAATTAAACAAATAAAATATAAATTTAATAATAGATTAAAAATTATAAACTTTTTACTTTAGCGGCTTTCCACTCGGCGCATAGAGCTGTTGGCAATCGCGCGAAAAGAATTAAATTTTATGAAATTTGAACATCAAAGTAATCCATCATCCATCGCTGCAGCAGAGAAAAAGAACGGTAGGTTTATATTTACATTGCTCATTGGAAATTTGTCACCGAGTCTATATACATAACATGCTGCCAGCCAGTAAAGACATTTAGGGATGATCCAAAAGCGAACTTTCAGATTTGTTGTGACAGTGATGAGACACAATGTGGTTTCAGTGCAGCTTTATGTGACAGACATGTGACGATTATCATGAGCAATTAATTTAACAAGGTAACTGCACGGGTTGATTAATGTTTAATATGCGATGATAATAATAGTCAACACTGCGTTGCTGGTTGTAATAACAACGGCATAGAACGTGGCTTGCTAGGCAATTTGTGTTTTGCATGTATATTATGTCTCATTAGGATATTTTCCCTGCCAAAACTTGTGCCGTTTGCTATGACGGAAATTAACGCTATACCTATTAAACGAAAGTATTTTATCTGTCAGAAATCCTTCAAATGCCAAAATTTTAGTCCCTTTCTTGCTGTACTTTTGAAATTCTCGGAAACATTGTATTAATTTAGAGTAATTTACAAAATTTTTCAACTTTTAACGTTAATAATAAAATTGTTTAATAGGCCAAGAGTGCCGAAAGGCGAGCAGAACCCATATAGAATTAAAATGCTAAATTATAACGATGACGAATGGGTAAATATAGGACTTATACGGGAGTAAAATGTTAAGTTAAGTACCGAATAATTCATCGATTGAACCATTTGTAGAACAAAAATCTTTTTTTCTCTTAGTAATAATTCTTGGCAATCATGCATAGTGAATGGATTCCGATGAAGCTATTTCTTCTCTATTTGTTGGCAAGCACCAAATGATAGCCATATTTTCCGGCGGCTTTGTGGGTTCATCAGTTAATCATAGTCTTACGTAATAGAATAATTGGGCGCCCGCTTCAATATTTGCGGAAATTTTTAAAATCAAATACAAATTTCTGATAAAATTCATTAATGCAAATTTGACTGCTGTATGTACTTCCACTTCTATTTTCTTCAATTCAATTTCGAAAATATGATTCAATAAAAAAATCTTATGTTCTTGTGAAAAATGTTCGCATTTCTATCGATCAATAGTTAAGACAGTAATATATATTTTTTTGTTAATTACGAAAGTAGAAATATCACTTCGAAACAATATTCTATTCTTTGCTTTTTATTGTAGCCGGTCGTCAACAGTCGTTATGTTAGTAGGAGGGTCGTAATGACTACGACGTTTAGGTCGCTACAAAACGGGCTTTTTGCAGTAACCAGTTAAAACAAAAGCAACACTTGTAGATAATACACAATCAATTAATCACGTGGTGTATGCGTTGTCAACGAGGCGATATGAGCAACTCCTATTACAATCTCCTATTGCAATTAATTATTGACTCGACGCTTGGCGTCTACAACGCATAAAAGACCATTTCAGGGCATTATGTTTCACACGTACTGTTGTCACTTTTTTGTGGCTTATTTATTAGATCGGTTTACTTAAAAGTCGTTTTTCGAGGCTAACCTTGCGGGTTTGGCACTTTTTAAAACGTTCCACTTTGCGCGTCGATTACGTTGTACATAAAGATAAAAAAACTAGCAAGAGACAAGAACGAGCGCGGCCACAAATAATAAAAATGTTTACGAGCAAACTTTCGCGGTAAAGCTTTGTTGATTATTGTTCGTGTAATCAGGAAAATAATTAAGTATTCAAGAAGTCCTAAACTAACACCGCTAACTAGCGTTTACTACTTTGTTTTGCCACTGCTGACGGCGAATGGTAGCCATATTAAGTGACCATTGTGCAGTCGAGCAAGTGTATAATTTTGAGTCGGCCCCAGCTAGACCCATTGTAGTTTGGACGGTTTAAATTGCAGACTAGTTCCTGCAGGACATTCTCGTCTAATTTATGTTCCAGATATACATAATATATTTTATTACTTTCGCAGAACTGCTTATCATTACCGTACGATTATTATATTACGTGTTTTAGTTAATTGACTATTTATTGCCGGCCATAAACTAATAATTATGTTGCAACCGCAACGGCTGCAAATGAGTACTTACAGTCTACGCTAACTTTTATCCTTTTGCTGACAGTTGGGGGAACTCCATTGCTGGCAATGCACAAATACGCACCCATGTCGAGTCGAGATATTCTCGTTAATTCGAGAGTTTCTCCTTCCCATTCGGAAACTGTAAAAGAGAGCACGGATGTACTTAAACATGAAAAACATCTCGTTAAAGTTATATTATGTAATTGCTCGTGTGCTCCTGCACCAAACGGACGATTTACAAGCAACTCCGAATTGGTCAATATAAAACTAGGAGGAATGGTTTTCGATTGAGTGCCCTTCTCATTGTAAAAAGAAAGTTTTAAAATCCATTTATACTGACCAGTAAGAGTTTTGTTGATGGCGATTTTAGAATTATCGTCCCTTTTCCACTTTACGTTGGGCTGTGGAGAACCAGTAGCTCGACAGGTCAGCGTCTCGTTGGCGCCTTCGCGGACAATCACGTCGCTGCTACTTAAAGAATCGTCTATATTTGGAGGTACTGAAAGCAAGAAATTCTCGTTTTAGCTCGCAACCTTTCCCTTGTTTCGATTATATTTCAAAGGATCCTAACTAAAAGCTAAATATCAATCTGAACGTAAATATGACAGTCGAAGCAAAATGAATCGAAACCTTTTTATCAGAATCGTCTTGATGCTATTCTATTTACAATGTTTTACGTAATAACTCCTTGGGAAACTACAACAAACAAAATAAAACGAGTTCAGTAAATATCGTTGCTTCGTGAATTGTATCACTGCAATAAAATGAGGGGATTTTGTTCTGCGGCCGTGTCCACTCAAAACACGAAAGCTCGCATCACAAATTTTACAGTATGACGATCTTACCACGATTATGCGTGTTTATGTTGTTCCTCGGCGGTACCATTTTATCGTATCTCTATTTTCGTCGGTTTTCAAGTACATATTCGCAGTTAAAAATTATCGCTTAATATTCTAGTTGTTTCTCCATTTGACACAATAAATAAGCATTAACGTAAACAAAGGTCTGTTGATTTTGTAAGGATACTTACGTTTCTTGTACATCAGAGCTTAGCAATTTTTTCCAGAGTTGAAAATAAAAAAGCAAACCCGAAAATAAATTGTAAAATGTTAGAATATACGGTGTTCGTTGCTTAATAAAAACATATCCACCTACGTAATTATCGGTTAGAATTTTAGTAAAACCAGCGTCTTCCGGATTTGGTTGTGGTAAAAGAACTTAACGTTTCCTATCTTCGCTAATAGCTTCGTTCCAACCCTGCTCAACTGTTGCATTCAATCAACCATCTTCATTAGATTTGGTTGACTGGTAACAACTGGTAGAAATATGTCGTATCTTTCATTTTGGTTGAGTTACCATGCTGTTTTAATCCTCGTCCAGCTCTAGATAATCATTTTCCAAAATGGGCAAATGTTGCGTTCTACTTCAACAATGATACTGCCTAACTTACAGAATGTTTAATTTGTGGAATTATTTAACCATTAAAAACGAAATAATAAACTCTGTTAAAGTAATTAGGTAATTTATTGATAAGTATTTAAGACGTTGGCGAGGAAAGGGCTTTATTTATAAGTTTTTAAAGCGGTTCTAATAAATATGGATTTTATTCCGCGTCAGTATTACCTATAAGATATTCCGAGGGTAAACGTCGATAATTTCTTCCCCTAATCAGGAAACAGGTAGTGTAATAAAGTCTTTGATCTTCGGAAACGGTTCCTCGTAGAGCAGATGATCCAGAGTGGATTTCACGCCGTTATGACTCGAAGTGCGGCGAAGGTGGCTTGTCAATAGATGCGGGCACGCAGATTATAAGCCCTCTGCTTCTTTGGAGGCTGGATTTACACCACCAAACTAACGTTTGCCGCATAATATTCTGATGACGAGTAATGCTGTTCATTTGCAAGGAAATTAACAACCAGAGCGTTATTAACAGTATTATCCACCGTGTGGAAAAATCGTAGCAAAACTTCTGAGAAACTAGCACTACAACTTCTTCATTAGCGTTTTTATGCTGCCTTAAGTATATTCTACGTTTATATAAGCTCATCGTTAACGAATTCTTAGATAAAGTTTAAATTCTGCTCAAATTTTGCAATTTACTTGAGCATCATTCCTTCTCCTTTTTTTTAGAAACTTTTCCCCGTTATTAACCAACTAATTTACTCGTTATTTATATTCGAGCGGGGATTTGAAGTCATGTTTCGTGATTAATTTGCAATTATCACTAGTGTGTAAAACACGCTCGACGAAGAGGTGTCGTATAGTCTGAAGTTTCAAGTAGAGTACCTCAGTGGTCGTCACTACTAATCTGAAACGTGCTGTGCATGAATAGACTTGGTTTTGCGATGGAACCGTATAATTTAACAAGTTTGAGACACACATGTTCGACCCAAGGTTGAATCCGTAGCCTTCTGAAGATTTGTTCGAATTTCGATTCAGATTAAACTTAATTTTAGTTTGGGGCAATTACCATAATTTAATCTAAAATTATATAACTAATTTGATACAAATAGATAATGTAATAGACTCGATGCCATCTAACTATAACTTACATATGCGGATCATCGAGTTTATTCATTGGACAACCATCATGTATAAATTGATTGAATTAAAGGGAATAATTGAACTTACTGAATATGGACTTTTATGAGATCTATTATGGGTTGCTTGATATAGCTTTTTCTTCTAGTTTTGTTTTCTTCTCTATTCAGACGTTTAATACATCTTTTGACAACAGAATTTTTGTTTTGCTCAAATGGCCAATTAGCACACGACGACGATTAGGGTTTAGTGTTTAGTGACGATATTGTTAATAATAATAAGTGGGGAAAACGTCTCGAAAGGCGTCCTTGAGACAGTGTCGTTGAAGTTGTTGGGGTTTTGGTTTACTACCTCATGACTGCAACACTATGAAAAATAAACGATAAAGTGAAAACAAAAAGGTCGAAACCCCCAACAAAAGCTAATTTGAGTGAACGGAGCTTAGACTGTTCGCGTTAGATCGTACGTTAATGTGCAGTTGAAATATATGTAGTTCTCCAGTAACAGTCAACTCAAACGTCCCATTTACGCTGGCGCTTTAAGTGTAATTCTAGGATTAGGTACAGACGGCGTTGAATGTAAAATGCAGTACGTTTATGTTTAATGAATTGGTCGGACGGCAACGTATCCTGTATTCGTATTCGAAAACTGTTACTGTCGTAACTCTGATAACTAAAGGAATCCTTTGTTCGCACATTAAGCCAACTTCTTAGTATGTGAGAAATGTTTCAGCTCAAGTGAAATGAAACCTAGAAATATCTCACTTGTATCAGCAGAAAATTCTTAATGAATTCTAGTAGTTAAAAAAGTTTGCAGCATCCGAGCATTGAGTTTGCTGCAGCGAATAATAATGCATGGCCTGAGGCCGTGGGTCAAAGTTCATCTTCAAACCACAAGGGCCTGCTGTCCCGCTTTGCACTCACTGAACAACCGGAATCACGTGGATAGAGTTCGAATTTGAAACAGTGGCGTACGAAAGGCAATCGAAGCTAAATAAACAAAGTAACGACTTCCATTCCTGTTTCCTCATTTTCTATTTACGCTCTTTTAAAAGCTTTCAAAACACAACTTAAACGCTAGAGCAACCCACAAAATGTGATCGAACTTTGGTATTTATACGTCGAATTCTCGTATTCTTTCTTAAAATCTAATTTCCAAATTAAAAGATCTCGAAACGGTTTTTAGGTATGCAAGCAATATTCCACATAAAAACGGAACGGAAATCTCCATCCGAGGATAACAAACTGACTCGAGAGCAGTGTGGGTTTGATTATTTTCTTACTATACTGACATGAACAAAACGTCTTTTTCAGGAAAATCCAGTTAACCAGTTATCCACTGGTAAGTTGCACGAGAAAGCCGAGGATTGCTGTTATTAGCTTCAGAGATGGACTTCATTATTTTTATGGCTTCATTTACAATGTCTAACAAAGATAAAAGTTTCCCTTTCTGAAACATTAGCTTTCTTTTTAAATAGCTCTAGTTTGCTAGTTTGTGACCAAATGAAATTGTTATAATAAATTACGAAACGTTATCCCGAGTTCGCCCTTTCTTTCAGTCTTCTGTCAAAAATTTAATATCTGGAATCCGAAATTTTATTTATAAGGAGCCAGCGACAACTGAACTAGAATTTTCACCCGAAAAGTTTATGTTCCGTCCAGTATATAGGTAAAATTCGATTTAGTATTAGTTGTCTTTAAACTAAATATTGAAACGTTCCAAAAAGTATAAAATTGCCAGTAGATCAGTTAATTCGGTTCTTCCTAGTCCGGCACTGATTGGTTGACCGGAAAGGAATTGAAACAGGCCATGTCCCTCACAATTCCTCGACGCATTAAAGGTCCACTTGATTGCGGCCGTATTTCTTCTCGGGGGGTCGAGCGCTTTCATTATGGTCCCCGCCAATGCGGTTAAATGCAAGCTATTGTCGAACCCGAAACTTCCAATTGAGTCTTGGCTATACCCTAATAACAGGTAATTCATTTGATTCTAAGTGTATCTGCCTTTCGTTTATTAGGTGACGAAGTCGTTCTTCTCTTAAACTCTATTTTATATGGAAAAGAAACTCCATTCCGAAATAAATTGATCTTTATTACAATGTCCCAGTTAAAACTTTCTTTAGTTTTCGAACATACTTGTTACGTAAGTTGATATCAAAATCTCTAAAAGAAAAAACTCCCCAATAGGAGCGTAACAGTTTTACTAAATCCTACTTGGGTTCTGTGTGAAATCTTTTTATTGTATTAACTATTAAGTAATGACCGATTTTATTATTTGCTAATTTTATGAACACTAAGGTTAACAGAACTAGACACAAACTAAGTATAATTTATTTACAGTGTATGTTCATTTATATCATAAGTACTTATTTATTTTCGAGAGAGAGAGAGAGAGAGAGAGAGAGAGAGAGAGAGAGAGAGAGAGAGAGAGGGGGAGAGAGAGAGAGAGAGAGAGAGAGAGAGAAATATTCCTCGTAAACTTGTTTACTGCCCGCTTTTGCCGGACGCATTTTTTATCTATACGTAATACGTATGTATATGCGGCCGTGGCTTATGCTGGAATACGGTAGAAATCTTTTTAGGATGTTCTGGGCATTCGCTATTCCCAATACTACTATAATAGCATACGGTAGACACCATTAGGGTGTTCGTGTCCTGCCCCAATAGGTAACATTCTAAACGTGAACGCGCTGCTTGCCAAATTTTGAAGAGATACTTTTAGCATTAGGCATTTTCTTTCGCACCGAAGATAAAAAGCAAACCATTGATTTAAAATTTAGGAAGGAGGAAAAGAAAAATAAGCATATAATAGTGAAACGTGAGGCATTTGGTATTGGCAACAACATAGGAAAAACAAAACCTCGCATTGTATCAGCACAACTCTCAGTGAGAAGTTTTGAGAGTCATATACGAGGGCGGGATGATAAGTGGTTAGCCTTCACATAGGTGGCGCTGGTAGGTAAAACATTCAACCACAGTTTGAAACTTCGATCTTTTAGTTGACAATAGTGAAAATATAACGGCTATCTTTCCAATACTTTGGTGTTATTTAGTTAGTTATAAGTATGTTGGGTAAAAGGACTCCATCATATGCGACCGTAGAAAATTAGGTGGTTAAGTTTACGCGGTCGTACAGACGAACATCGCTCTAGACACCCAAAAAATGTCACAACGCCCGAAATGGTCAACCAAATTCAAATTCACAATCTGGTGTTAAAAGACAGGCGGCTCAAACTGATCCAGATAGCTAATGTTGTAATCATCTCAAAAGAGCGAGTGCACAATATTTTAACAGAAAAATTGGGCATGAAAAAACTTATAGGTAGATGGGTGCTGCGAATGCTTATACCTTATCAAAAACGTCTTCGAACGCAAGTCTAGAAAGTGGTTTTATGCTTCAATTTATAACTACAGACGAGACCTGAGTTCATCACTACATCCCAGAGATGAAACTCCAATCGAAAAAATGGACAAACCCCGGTTTTTCAGCTCCAAAGAAAGCAATAGCCATAAAATCAGATGATAGCGTCAGTTTTCTGGGATGCCAAAGGGATTCTCCCAAAAGGGCAAACATATACAGGGTACCTATATTAAAAATGGCACAGAATATTCGCACCACTCGATTGTACGTCAGAAACTAAGGCAAAAATTAGATAAATAGTTTTCGGACTATTAGCTATTAAAAGTTTTGAAATTTGGCTACGCCTTGCAACATGAACCTAAACGGGCGTATGAATTTAGCCACCATTAATTGCAGTATCCTTTAATCTTGAAATTTAATCAAGTATGCATTTACGTTTTATTCATATATCACTCTCAAATGATATTTTAAAACATTAACTACATTAATAAAAGACAGATTGTGAACATTTTACTTCAAAAATATCCAATTACAAGAAAAATAACAGTAAAATTTCATAAAAACGAAAAACTAACAACAAAATTAATGTTTAGTAACGATCCCGATCACTTTTTCAAACATCATTAATATCGCGTGCTTTCTCCGTGAACCCTGACAATGCCTTTCATGCGTCGCGGATAGCTACGAATGAGGTCGGTAATCACCTCCTGGCTGATCAATTCCTATTCTTCGTGTCAAGCCGCTTCGAGGTCCTATGGTGTTGCTGGGAGCGCATTTTGGCGTTGCAAGATTTGTGCGTATCGGTCTTGGTGTCTTCGCTATACATGTTAACGTCCGTCTGGTGAATGTAGGTTGACATAGGACAGTGAAGAGCTTCAACCATGAACAGTCCAATTTCTATGTTCGCTTGTAAAACGTAGCTGTGTTACAGGATGCATAGGCAGAAGCACTAGCCCCATTGCTGGCCGCCTGAAGCTCAATCCAGTTTCATTATGTCTCCAAGATATGTTTCTTGAAGAGAACAGCTTTCCTCAGACCTCAACCAAACAGCCAGAGATAGTTGTTGTTGTTTGCTGTCTATCACGGATCGCTGTCCTTACAATATCTACATATTATAAGAAACGCCAATAATGCTTATTAACAAGATATTTCAAAAAATATAGAGCTGTGCAACTTCTAAACATTTTTCGCACCGGCTAATAACATTAGCTGTTAGATTTTGCAGCATATTGCGATTCATTATTTCTCTAACGGCGTTATACGACCGATAAGTTGTTCTACAGTTTCAACTTCCGTTTTGTATACAAGCTCTTTTAAAATACCCCAAAAGAAAAAATCTAAACAAGTTAAGTCGGAACTTCTGGAAGGCCATGGTGTTAGACCATCACGACCGATCCATCCCCCAGGAAAGTGTTGGTTTAGCCACTGCCTTAATTCAGCCCCCCAATGGGCTGGAGCTCCATCCAATTGAAACCACATGTCTCTTCTGACAGCTAAGGGCACTTCCCCTAACAACTCCGGCAAAGCGTTGTTCAAAAAGTCAACAAAAGTATCACCATGGCCCTATTAACCTATTTCCAATAATTCCAGTCCATACGTTTATGTCGTTTATACTACACCTAAACTGGCGATTTGTTTGGCGGAGGACATGCGCATTTTCTTCCGACCATTGATGCGTGTTATGAATATTAAACATCCCGTTACGTCTAAAGGTTGCTTCATCGGTTCATAAAATATTTTGCGTGAAAGCAGGATTAGCTTCATGTTGCTGCAGTAGCCATCGGCAAAACGCTATTCATGGTGGGTAAGCTTCTGGAAGCAACCCTTGGACTCCCTGGAAATGGTAAGGGTGTAAACTGTTCTCTCTTAGCACGCGATGAACAGAAGTATGACTAATCTCAAGTCTTTTAGCAACGGAACGAGTACTTTGTCCAGGTTCATCTTCAAGCACATGCAGGATATCTTCTTCCACTTCGGGTACTAATGCATAGATCGGGCGGCCTCTATCGACTCCCGGCAAAGGTGGAAGTTTCCCTGTTTCCCTTGAGCGCTGATCCAGTCTTTGATAAACGTTAGCATCAGGATACCGTCTATTTGGATATCGTTGAGCATAAAGATAGGCAGCTTGAAGAAAGTTACCGCGACATACACCCAGGATCAGATGCATATCTGCGTATTCAGCAAAAGTGTATACCATGATTTCAATAAAAAACCCAAATACAAAGAAAACTTAAAATAACTTGAAAACTAAATACACAAAACTGATGAAAACACGGAAAGGAAAAATCAACTTATAACAAATTAACAATAACACCGAATAAACTGAACGACGAGCCAACAAGAGTTTTTACAGAGTCAAAAATGATAGTAATGACAATCCGTCAGTCGACGACAATAATTTGTGAAAGCAGCCAGATCTGATATTATTATGTTTTTATTATTCCGTCCACTGTTGCAATAGCTTGAAAAATAACAAGAAATAAAGAATTCCTATTTTTAAAGCCTAAATATACTTATTACCGAAATGGTAAAATTGGCATTTGGTTATTCATTTTACTTGTTGATTTAAGAGTCACTAATACTATTTAACTGTATTTCTCAATAGTTGTCAAAACAGATTTCAAACTAGGACCATTGATAACTCCATAACTAAAGAGTTAACAGCAAATTGGTACTGGGATTTTTTGCTTGGGTGTTGACGTAAAATCGCGTGATATAAATATTCTGCGCCATTTTTTATACTACCTGTATATAAATAGTGAATATTACTTTCTGGAACGATTGCACCAAAATGTCCAAGAAAAAAGATAATGCACGCCCCCACACTGGTGTTACTCCAATGGCTGAACTCAAAAACCAAACTACGACTTGCTTCCGCATCCAGCTTATTCGTCGGATTCAGCTCCCTCTGATTTCCATTTATACCCTAAGCTTAAAATTTTCTTGGGAGGACAGATATTTTCTGACGCTGAAGTCAAGTCCGCCGTTGACGCCTATTTTACTGACCTCGAGGAAAACACCTTTCGTGATGGGATCAGAGCATTAGAACATCGTTGGACAATTAATATGAAGTGCACTGTTAAGAGACTGTGTTGAAAAATAAATATCATTTTAAAAACAGTTTCTCATTATTACGCTAACCACTTATCATCCCGAATGTACCTTCAGATTATCGTAATATCAAGAAATTTCGTGGGTTGCTTAACGATAATTTGTCGCTTATACCAATAATGATTCATCGTTATTATTTTTGAACAATCGTTAATGTCATGTAAGATAAATCTGATCAGCATCATTCTACATTATAATTAAACCATAGGAACAGCCCCATAGCGACCGTCTCTTCATTTTAAGTTTAGAGTATTTCGAAGTCTTAGGGCGCGCCATCATCGACATTTAAAATCCAGGACTGAGCAGAACAAGGTTGTCCTAAATTAGTACGATTAGCAAAGTTACGTTTAACTATTGGTTGTTAGATAAGTTTCGAACACGTGCTGTTTAAACCTAAACCTCTGGTGAAAGTCTTTAACATAACCACATGGATCTGTTTCTGAATTGTGTGGCCTATCTACAAATCTGGGCTCCGTTTAGTCGCCACATTAATGCGTGTCCCGGAGCACAGAGTCAACAATTAAGCCAAATTGGATAATTCTCGTTTTTTCGCGTTGAATATAAGTGAAATGATTATCAGGATTCCATACTCATAAATTTAATAATAATTAGGCTTTATTATGCGCTGGCACTTTCATGATACGAAATTTTAAAATTTTATTACGTTAACGTAATTTCGAGGGCTACCTAATGTCAAAAGCGTTAATTATTAAAACGCAAAGATTTATGTTTAACTTTCCAATTAGGAG
This sequence comes from Melanotus villosus, assembly GCA_963082815.1. Taxonomy (NCBI): domain Eukaryota; kingdom Metazoa; phylum Arthropoda; class Insecta; order Coleoptera; family Elateridae; genus Melanotus; species Melanotus villosus. Next base: position 22,346,402 of record OY720427.1, read on the forward strand.
AAAAGGTAAAGGTAGGCAGAATATTATGAAATATGCCAATGTACCCTAATCAGCAAGGTAAGGTTTTAATTTCATTATTAATAAGATCAACATTTCGCATGCTTCGAAGAACTCAGAATAACGCGTTGTTTGAACAAGCTCTCTTAAAGATATTTGCATTTAAGGGCCAATTTTACCTGCTGTCCCTGAACGAAGTTAAAAATTTTAAATTAGCAAAAATTTATTATTAATTCAACCTTAAACTTTGCGGAAAGAAATTAAAAGGATTTTTATGAGAAAATTAGGTCGTGCTATATTGTTTACATCATTCATCGTCTTTGAGCAGAAAAAGAGGAATATAAAAATTAGGAACTTCCTCTTCGCACTCGATACAATACTTTTACAGGTATTTTCCGATATATAATATTCACGGAAATAAAAAGGTTCGCCAGTATTGTTTGATAAAAGGGGAACCAATTTTACTCGCAGAATACACTTAATATACAGAGTGTAAATGAAAACATTCTCGCCCCCTTTTTCCTGTTATCTTTTTGGATTTAAAATTGAAACTTACAAGAGTTGTTTTAAATCCTAAAAGATTAAGTAATACTTCCCGATTCGGAAATTACCTCAATTTTTGATTTGTAAATGGAACACTTTTCCGATCTTTTTGAAAAACTCTCAACATATTTTTCAAATTTTTATTTTACATTCAAGAGTGCCATAACGATCAAAAAATGTGTCTTACTGATCCCTATAATTAAATAAAAATTGAGTCATTATTGTAACTTCAATAAGTACATTTTTTCAAATCTAAAATAAATGAAACCTAGTGGATCACCTAGTTATTTGAACAGAATATATTTTTACCAACTCCGTCCTTTCTTGTTCCAAGCCAAGATGAAAAAGGAGGAGGGGGATATGTAACAACGTAAAAAAAACAAGGTTCAGTTGGCCCGTTGATAGCACCCTGTAAGGGTTCCTACTCAGGATTACGAGGAAGATAACGAACGGTTGTGACAGCGGAAGAGGGCTAAATTTTAACGGTGAAACAAGCAAAAGAATTATTGGCATAGAAAGGGAAGACATATCTCTTAGTTGTAGGGAAAAAAATCTGTATAGGGGAAAAGCACCCCAATCAAGGTTTCTGGTTTTCCAGGTTGGGGGTTGGAGCATTGGGCCTGCAACCCATTATCTCTAAAATTAAATCAACCGACAAACAATGATAGACTTGAGCCTCGAAACACTGATGTAAATAATATACGACAAACTAAGCGAGAAAGCGAGAAAACAGACAATGAGTATCACAACTTGGAATGTGCAAGGAATTCGAACAAAAATTGCAGACATAATAAATGAAGTCTTTTTCTTTCTTTTAATTTTACCCTCTTATACCTTTACAGTGTCGAAGGGGTCGGACACACCGAGCCGCAGAGTGGTCCCCCATTCTCGTTCTGACCAAGCAAATCTTTGCTTAACTTTCTATATTGTAGTACTACGTGCTGTACTGCCGGCCTAAAAGAAGTCAAAAAACTAAAAATATCTATAACAGCGTTAATAAAAACAAAAAAGGAAAGTTGGGGGGGGGGCGCAGAAATTGATAAGTTCTTGCTATTGTTCTTAGGAGTACCAAAATAGGATAGAGCTAAAAGAGGAGTGGCACTTGTAATAAAAATAAAATATAGGAGAAATAACAAAGTTCGAAGCTGTAAATGAAAACATACTTAAAATGGGACAATGGACTGCAATATTGGGAAGATGATAAGCTAGTTCAAATAAAAAAAGAATTATATGATCTATGAGCAGCTTTAGATGAAACTGGAGAAAATAGAGAAATAAATTTGTTAAGCGATTTCAATGTTCGAGTAGGATCAAAAACAGGTGATAAAGTAATAGCAAAATTTGGAGAAACTCAAACACATGACAACGGAAATAAACTAATACACTTATGTGCACGCAACAATTTGAAAATAACAAATGGTCCTTCCAGCATAAACATATTCATAGACACACTTGCACACAACCAACTAGATGACTCAAATTAATTATAGATTACACAAGTATTTAGAGGATCTGAATGCAGATCAGATTAGACCAAAAGTTACTGGAAGACCAATATGAGGATAGAGAACAACTGTATGAGCATATTAAGAATTTCCTTTGTGAGGCTACAAATGAAGTAGTGGGAAAAATGGAGAGTATGAAAAAAGCAAGTAAAAATGTATAATGGAAGGAAGAAATTAAATCAGAAGTAAAGAACAAGAAGGACGCGTATCTCAAATGGTCAAATACAAAATGATAGAGAAGAATATATAAAAAGAAGAACTAAAGTGAGTGTAAAACTTGGGATAGAAAATGCAGCGAAGTACAAATTCTGGTTGGAGGACAGCAGTGTCCAGAGGCGTGGAAATTTATCGACAGCATAGGAAAAGATAATAGAAAATCAGCAATAATATCTCGGAAATATTGGGAATAATATTACAAAACTATTTAATAAATGTACAACGGAATACGTGGTACCTAAAGAATAGAAAATTGGATATATGACATCAATATACAAAAAAGGGGATGCAAATGTGAAAATGACAGGGGAATCACAGTACACCGGCATTTAGCCGAATGTATGGAAGAGTGCTACGAGAACTCATAGATGAGGAACACGATAATGACGAATCAGAAGAACAAAATGGGTTTCGCGCAGGACAATCGTGTGTGGACAACCTCTTCACTCTGAAGGACTCTGAAGGAAATTATTGAAAGGAAAATTAACACCGGAAGAGAAGTGCATCTACTATTAATAGATTTGGCAAAAGCATACGACAACGTACCTATTACAATGCTGTGGACATCTGTAGAACAAACAAATTTAAATAACATAATAATTATAAGCTATAAAAACATTAAACGAAGATACAACAATCAAGATTAAGGAAGGGCAACACTTAACAAAAGGATTTAAAATTACAAATATGATGGAGTAAGGAAATAACCAAAAGAAGAAAATACAGCATCTACAGTACAGTTATTAAAAGTATTGCCCTATACGAAGCGGAAGCATGGCGAATGAATGAAGCGGATAGAAGAAGACTCGCGGCATTGGACATTGATGCGATAAGAAGATCTTGCAGAGTATCTAGGATGGAAAAATACCCAACCACACGATAAAACGAATGATGGATGTTAAAGAAACTATTAATCCAAATGTAGAAAAGAAACAATTAGTATGGTACGGCCACGTAAAAGGAATACACACAAATAGGTTACCAAGAATAATCTTGGAAAGAAGAAAGAGAGCAAGACCCAGAATAAAAGTCTATAGATCGGGCTGCGTCGACAGACACTATAAAACCGATTATTGTAAATATATCTTTACTAGAAACATGATAATGAAAATATAATGTATTTTATCGAACAACTGAAGGCAATTTGTTCAACTTAGAAGGCTTTGGAAAAAAAGAAATAAAGTAAAATAATTACCAAAAGCTGTCCAAATGCCTCTGTCGGTGTTTTGATCAAAGTTAAAAATTTTTGTTTGATTTTTGGGGTATTGCTTAATTTGCAATTTTGACACACAAAAAGTACTGAACGGATTTTCAAAATTTTAGTACCGGCGAATTTGTAAACACATAGTCCATTCAAATAATCCAGTTAGTCACCACTATGGAAAAATTGACTTTTAGTCAAAAAACTTTAAACGTTAGTATTTCATATACAAACTACAGCGACGACTTAATTTTTATTTAATTGCAGGCAACTGAACTGAAAAACCGGAAGTTTTGAAAAATATATTTATAGGTTTTCAAAAAATTCGAAAAGTTAGGTATTCAGATTCAGAATTTCTTTCATATTCCAAAACTGTAAAACTATGCAGGATGTTCCATTTAAAAATCGAAAGTTGAGGTCATTTCTGGCGAAACTAAATTGTTTTCCGGCTCCAAAAATCCATTTTCCTTCTATATTCAGCCCTGTAAGTTTAATTTTTCAACTCCAAAAAATAGCAAGAAAAAGGTAGAGGTGTCTATTTTGGTTTCCACCCTGTATATAATGTTCTAAAACTTATCTTACTCTGAATGACTTTTTCCATATATTTGAGCTTGCATATTAAGACTAATCTAACACAGTTGTAAACAGAATACATTTAATATACAGGGTGGTACTTAAGTAATGGGACACAGCGCGACAATATATTAATGGCGTCAAAATATTAAGATCTACCTAGAATTACCTAACTAATTATCAAATTAAAACAAGTAAAAGAAAATAATACAAATAGTAGAAGAATTCTATGAAAGTTTATCTAAAAGTAAAGTAAAACAGGAAGCAACAAAAAACCTTAAACAACATAGGATCAGAAAAAACACCTGAAGTCGAAATGTGGAAAGTGAAAAACGCATTACAAATTATGAAAATAAATAAAGCTGCGGGTGATGATGAGATAATAGTTGAAATGATAAGCGAGGGAGGGGAAGAACTAATTAAAAGTGTAAAGAAATTGTTAAATGAATGCATTCAACAAGGCAAAATCCCGAAGGAATGGAACAACTTAAAAGTGATCATACTACATAAAAAAAGACGACAAAAGAAAGCTAGAAAATTACAGACTGATAAGTAGCTTAACCCCATTTGTACAAACTCCTAACTACATAGAAAACATAGAAAAGACGAACGAATATAACATACTAATCCGCCTGGCATTCGTAGATTACGAAACGGTGTTCAACAGCATATACATATGGAAAATCGAACAGGCGTTAAAGAATTGCAGAATAGACAGCCGATACATACAACTGTTTAACTGTTACAAGAAATTAAAAACAATTGCAACATATTACGTAAACGAGACAACGAATCTAGTCCAACTGAAGAGAGATATTAAGCAAGGAGACAGTCTATCACCGAAACTGTTTACTCTCACACTGGAGAATGCTTTTAAAAAATAGACTGGTCAAAAATGGGGATTAATATAAATTGTAAGAATCTTAATCATCTGTGATATGCTGACGACGTCGTGATAATAGCAAAGAACACACAAGAACTCCAACAAATGTTAAATCCACTAAACACAAAATCTAAAAAAGTGGGTCTAAAGATGAACCTCAGTAAGCCGAAAATTATAATATAACTAAAAGTGATACAATCATACAAATAGAAAAGATACAAGCCTATGTATACCTAGGACAAGAAATAACTATAGGAAAAGAAAACTCAAGAAATAAAACGAAGAGTGAAACAGTCATGGATCGCATTTGGAAAACTAAGTTTCATAATGAAAAACAAAAACATTCCACTACGCCTAAAAACAAAGGTATTCAATACCTGTATCATATCAGTGTGCTATGGGGTAAAAAAATTGACTATGACCTATGACAAGAAGAAACATAAATAAGCTTCAAACAACTCAGAGAGCTATGAAACGGGTACTGATAGGAATTTCCTTGAAAAACAGAAAAACCAACACCTACATTCGAGAACGAGCAAAGGTAATAGATGTAGTCAAGCATGTCACGAAATTGAAGTGGTCATTCGCCGGTCACATAGCCAGGGAAAATAAAGACAAATGGCCTCTTGTCGTGGAGACCATACGACTATGGCAGATCAAGAGGCCGCCACCAAACGAGATGGGTTAACACCGGGTCTTAACTGGATGAGAAGAGTAAACAACATACAAACATGGAAAGCAGATCTAGAAGAGGCATATATCCAAAAATGGATACGAAGATACTGAAGAAGAAGAAGAACAAGAAGAAGAAGATGAATGATTACCTTAGTCTAAAAGTTAATATTAAAAGAGATATAGTATGTACAAAATTTTAATTTTAATTTTCTTCTATAATTTCAAAAGTTTTCAAAATATGGTAATCAATAATCCATTCTTGATTTTAATATAGTTCGTAAGAGCTTTACTTGTGGTATGCCTAATATCCGAAAAAAATTATTGCAGATTTAATTGAAAAAATTCTACTCGTTTCAATATAAAAAAAGTTAAGTCTACTGCGCTAAAAATTACCCAAACAATAATAAAATGCCCCATCACTCACTTAGGTACTTCAATGACAAATATCTTGGAAACGGTTTACTTTAGCGACATTTAAACAGTCTACCTTTTTTGTATAAGAATGATAAGGCAACTTTTCATTTAAATCTGCCATAACTTTAAAAAGTTTAAATTTCTCTAAGATATTAGGTGTACCATAAGTAATGCTCTTTTAGGAGCTGCATTAAAATCGAGGACGCATTATTGTTTCCCATGCCAAAAAAGTTACTTTTACCAATTTTCGAGAACTTTTTAACTTGTAAAAAAAATTGAATTTACATTTTTGACTCTCTTTTAACATTAGATTTTGGTCTAAGGCAATCCTAGCCAAATTGTAATATTTTGACCCACCGAATCTAGTGTTGGTCTGTGTCTCATTGAAGGATCATGCTGTCTATTTTACCTACCGTTTATCAACAAAATATATTCTAATTTGAAAATGAATATTTCAGATTTTAAAGACGAAACTCGGCGAATTGGTGTTAGTAGAATTGGAAAAACAGTTACTTTCATTTGTCGAAATCTAAACCTTGTCAATTTGCATTTAGTTGCCTAACCATTAATTATTCAAAACCTATACAGTTATAACTATAAGGACGAGTAACAAACCGAACTACACAAACTTTCTATCCAAATATTTTCCTAGGAAAAGCTCGTGTACGGGTAGGCAACGACTTTTTTCTTACATAAACAAAGTATACATAAACATGATGTGTTCTGCGTCTTCCTGATTGCTAGTATGATTGATGATATATCGTATGTCTGCCTTCGTTCAGGCGAGCGTTGAGAGCGGACATTGGCATACAAGCTGCGGAGGATCTGGAGCGGGCGCAGATTAAAGCATTATTACATTAGGGGAATCCCAGCTCGATACGCTGCTGCTGAGCTACGGATAATAGCAAATCAGTCTTTTCCACCACCGCTCATTTAATATGTATTTGAATGAGCTTTATAAAATCAATTCGTGAATGCTGTCAGGGGTTGCGAGATGAATGAAAACTTTATTTGAACTGGCGGAAACTTTCGCTATAAAGTTACGATAATTTGCAAAAAAGTCACGCACCAAAATCTAAAGTCATGTATGCTTCGTAAAATTTCTTATTGATTAATTATTTATTGCCACATGATTGTCGGTATAGGTATGAAATTATGTTCGTATAGATGAAGATGCCACATGACTATCAAAGTTTTCCTTAGTTGTGGTTAGTTCCAGGTTAGAATACTTTTTATTACTGACTACGTCTACGAATTTTGCGAAGTTTTATAAAATGTAACAATATCTAAATATTTTATAACGGGACCTTTTAGAACCTAGTTAGGAATATTCAAATATATAATTCAAAGAAAATTTTCTGGTGTCGTTGTCATCTGATTTTTAAAATTTAGTCAATCTTTTAATGTTAGTGTACTTAAATATACGTTTATTTCTACATGTAAAGCGAAGCTTTGGAACTGTTTAGTAACTATCTTCGTCTAATATTAAAAATGCGTAGCAGAAGTTTATTGAGTGCTGCCTAAAGCTAATTAAATGATATGAAAACCAATACGCGAATGATGAAGAATTTAATCGGGATAGCTTAATTGAACCGTGGTGGATTGGTGAGATCGTAAACGAATCCAGTGATCCAGCCTGACCGCAATGAATCGTTCGTGACAACGCAGTTCGCTTTTTACAGAGGTCGACCGGTCGCCACTCGTGACTCTACATATATTAAAAGTGTTGAAGCTCCAAACTTTATTACAGTTTTATCTTTATTCTGGTGTAAAAATGTGATCTCGATATGTGCATTTAGCGCACTGCGTTTTTTGTTTTTCCATACTCATTTCGTTTCCTAAGATGGCTTTTATACGAAACAAGTGAGAGTCACATCGTCTGGCATTGACAATGGTGAAGGCATTATCCGTTTCTAGGGTCGGGGACAAAGGCTGACAATTACTAGATTTTGGGGAATTTCAGCCATCCCACAGATTTCAATTATAACGCGCAAGTTCTGAAACCTCGATTCGATTCTATGTAATTGACCAGGTAATGGCTTTAACGACGGGTTCACGTTACACTAGTGCCAGAAATAGCACCTAGATTTAGTTTGTAAAGCCCTAAATCATCTCCATTATACATTCTCCTAATTTTATTTGAGAGACAAAACGCTACGCAATTTTTTTTAATGTTTGACAAATATCTACACAAATTATTTGTCACAGTACTAGAAGACCAAAACTCGGGTTTTATTTTAAAAAGGCAAACTTGTTGCACCGCATCATTGCCATGCTTCGCAGTTGTAACTAACCCAAACGGCAGCTTTCGTTCCTTCACCGTCAAAACACTTTCCGCGGTTGTTTGTATCTCGCTTACTTTCTGTTTTCCAGTTTCGAAAATCGATTTTTCGGCAGCCAGTTCAAACGTCCTAACCGGCCGTCACTCCTTTCTTGCCCGATGTGGAAACGCAGGATTACTTTCAAAATGCTTTTCTAAGTATTCCGGAAGAATCGTATTTTTCAGTTTCTAAAATCGATATATTCGACACCTTAACTGGCAGCATTCGTTCCTTCGTTACTCGATGTAGTTATACGGGGTAACTTCAAAATACTGTTTTTTTTTTAACATTCCGGACAAATTGTATTTTTCACTTTCGAAAATCGATATGTTCGACAGCCAGTTAGAACGGCCTAACTGGAAGCATTCGTTGCTCGATGTAGAAGCGTGGGTAACTTCAAAATATTTTTGCTAGGCTTCCCTTGCGTACATTTCTAAATATTTCGGAAAATCGTATTTTTCAATTTCGAAAACCGATACGTTCGACAGCCAGTTCGAAGGTGCTAACTGGCAGCATTTGTTCTTTCGTTGCCCAATGCAAAAATGCGGGGTAACTTTCAGGATACTTTTTGTGGGCTTATCTCGCATATTTTTCGAAATATTCTTGAAAAACCAAATTTTTCAGTTTCGAAAATTGTATGTTCGGCAGCTTAACTTGCAGCATTCGTTCCTTCGTTGCCCGATGTAGAAATACGGGTTAACTTCAAAATACTTTTTCATACTTCTTTCGTGTATTTTTGTTTAATATTCCGAACGAATCGTAGTTTTCGGTTTCGAAAATAGATTTGTTCAACAGCCAGCTACAACGGCTTAACTGGCAGCATTCGTTCTTCGTTCCTTCGTTACCTGATGTGGAATTACGGGGTAACTTCAAAATATTGTTTGCAGGCTTATCTCGTGTTGTTTTTTAAATATTCCGGAAAAATGTAGACGCGCGGTGTAACTTTCAGAATACTGTGTGTAGGCGTGTCTCGCTTATTTTTCGACAGTCTGTTCGAACGCCCTAACCAGCAGCATTCGTTCTTTCGTTACCCGATGTAGCTATGCGGGGTAACTTTTAAAATACGTTTTGCGAGCTTATCTTGCGTATTTTTCTAAATATTCCTGAAAAACGTATTTTTCAGTTTCGAAATTCAATATGTTTGACAGCCAGTTCGAACGCCCTAATTGGCGGCATTCTTTCTTTCGTTGCCCTATTTAGAAGCGCGGGATAAGTTTTAGAATACTTTTTCCGGGCTTGTCTTATATATTTTTTAAACATTTCTGAAAAAGTAAATTTTTCAGTGTCGAAAATTAATGTTAGGCAACCATTTAGAACATGCTGTAACTTTTAAGATACCTTTTGCAGGTATTATTATAAATATTCCTGTAAAACCAAATTTTTCGGTTTCGAAAATCACTATGTTTGAGAGCCAGTTAGAACGGCCCAACTGAAAGCATTTGTTCTTTTGTTACCCGATGACGAAATACGGGGTAACTTAAAAAATACTTTTTGCGAGTTTATCCTCCGTATTTTTCTAAATATTCCTGAGAAACCAAATTTTTCAGTTTCGAAAATTAATGACAGCCATTTAGAACGGCTTAACTGGCAGTATTCGTTCCTTCGTTGCCCAATGCAGAAAAGCTCCCCTTCCCGCTTTCAAAATACTTTCTGTGGTTTTGTCTGGCGTATTTTTCTAAATACGCGTATTCCCGAAAAACTAAATTTTTCAGTTTCGAAAATTAGTATGTTCGACAGCCAGTTGGAACGGCATAACTGGCAGCAATCGTTCCTTCGTTGCTCGATGTAGAAATACTTTCAAAATACATTTTTCGGGTTTATCGCGTATTTTTTTCATATTCTGAACAAATCGTATTTTTCAGTTTTGAAAATTGATATATTCGACGGCCAGTTTGAACGCCCTAAATTTGTTTCTGCCCAATGTAGTAACGCGGGGTAACTTTAAAAAAACGCACGTACTTTTCTAAATATTCCTGAAAAATACAATTTTTAGTTTTTTTTTTCAGTAGTCACTTCGAACGTCCTAAACTAATCTTTTGATGGAAAATACATTCATTTAACTCGTTAATTTTAACAGAGACGATGTAAAAGCTTTTATTTGGAGAATTTGTTAAAATTAATGTGATGCTGCACATAAATCAGGTAGTTTTTGAATATATAAAGAGGTAGCGGGAAACTTTGGAAGCGATTGAATATAATTCGATTTGGAATTTCTTTATTGAGTCCAGCGACCTATCGACTAACGGCAACCCTCGACGACGAATTGGCGATTTGCTCCCGATTCATATCACTGCCAAAACTAACCCTACACTTGGATACAGATTACCTATTCGCGAACACGGAAAACTACAAAAACGCCTTCCTCGCCGATATATCGGAACTGAAGGATTCCGTAAATTACTCTTCTTTCTTTTTGCAAAGATGTAAAACGGAAATGTTTATGATTCCGAAGACCCGATTACAAACTTACCAAAGTACAGGAATTTGTGCCGAGAGATGGTTTAAAATTAAGAGTGCCGCTCCAAGCCTGAACTGCAATATTACGCTAAGTATGTTCAAGGACTTTAATTTTTCCATACTTCCTTCGCAACATTTTTAAAAATAAAAATCCGGGATTACTCGAAGTTGTTAGAATTCTTAGCGTTTTCTAATTTGAAATTGAAGTCATCCTATTAAGAGGAGAGGATAAGGATGAACTCGAATAGTTCTCTTCGCGGTTTAATTGAAAAAACTGCTAAAGAAATGTCGCTTTTTTAGCGAGGCCGTTAAAATACCGGAATTTGTTTGATGAAATCAATTCGTAAGTACCTGAAGTCGGATTTTGTCTTTATTGTGGGTGGGCGAGTAAAAACGATTTGCGTCCGACAGTTTTAATCTTAAAAACCTCATTTCCAAATAATGTGTTTTAAGTTAAAAAGTGAGCAGCCCATGATGCTTTTGAATAAGAAATAAATGATAAACATTTAAAGTATGTCAGGAGTTGTTGTGATTTATTTGTTTTCGGGTCTTAAATAAAATATTTCCGAACAATAATGGCTTTTTATCGCACAGTTGTCATTATTTCGACTGTTTTTGTTGTCACGGGTCGAAGAATTTATGAATGTAGAAATTCATATCTACTTTACTTCTATTCCATTTTCTTTTACCTTTTCAAATGCAAATGGGGTTTAATATTTAAGGATCAGGCCGACTGCAAACTGTAAAATGAAGTGTAGATATGTCGCAGCATCGAGTAACAAAGGTTGTAATTGACCTAAAGTAAACTTCACTGCGGAGGAAATTTAAAATAGGACGCATTACGTTTTCTTAGCGGCTGGAGCGACGGTTAATATTTATACGAGAGCTCCTTTAACAATAAATTATGTCCATAGGTTTTTAAAATTCCGTATACCTAACGATTTCATTAATTGGCTTCCATTTCTTTATGAATTTCCAGCAGCAAGCGTCGCACGATATATATTTTTTCTTTACAGCTCCCTTTTTTCGTTTTAACCATTATAGTTCTGTAGCCTTTCGTTAAATTTCTATATACATTGTTTACGGTACATAAAAGGCTTTATTAAAACCAAGAACTTTTGGGAAATTTCAAAATCGATAGATAAGTCCCCGTTTTCATCGATGAAAGGTCTTCTTCTTACTGCATCTCATAAGGTAGATTTAAAAGCTTTCGGCGACTTAAAATTAGTAATTACGGGATTAATCTCAAAATTGCCTCTTGCACACCTTCCAGATCTTATCGCGGGCTTTGGGAAGATTTTCAGAATACCTTTCGCTTAATCATATAAGATGTATTTTTTAAGCTCTGTGTAAAAGTCAAGTCGGCAAAACCACGCTGTTTAAAGAGGGTTTTGCTAATAACCGTATTCAATTCGGAATTTAATTTCTTTTAGGTTTTGGACCTGATTTTAAATAGCTACATACATAAAATATACTACTAACTAACATTCAGAAATAGTCTGTAACCTATAGTTAGCGGTCTCCCCTATTTATTGTGTTGTAAAGCTTTTCGGCTGACAAATCTGCGAACACTAACTTAGAACATTTAAAAACAGTACCCGTTTGCTTCTTGAAGGTTTGCGTAGAATCTTAACCGTAGTTGTCAAAAGTATTACAGTTAATTATCTTGAATGCCGTGGCGCTCATCTTTTTGTCTTGGCAAGTAACAGATGAACAATAAAGTTTTGAGGTTACAGTTGTTAATTAAGAAATTAATGTTTCAAACTTATAATTTGTGAGAATTGTCTCCGTTTTAACGCTAACGAATTTCTACGACACGTAATATCAATGAAACAATTTAGGGCACGCACTGTCTAAATGTGCCATTTTAGATGAAGTATACATATTGAAAAAAGTGCCAAAGCTGACCATATCAATTTTCAGCTTTTTGCGAAAAGACTTCGGAAATGTAACAAAGAGAGGTCATTACTTACCTACGACGTGTAAATATCCAAACTGTGTTTTGGCCGTGACGGTATTAATCTGACACATGTATCTACCTTTGTCCTCTTCCTGAACGTTGTTTATGTGCAAAAACCAGGTCCTGTGCTTATCGTGGGTGACACTTATTCTGGGATTTCGAGTAATTACGTGATTGTGTACGGTTAGAATGGCCGACTGTTCGAAATGCATCCATGCCACCTGAAAAGCAAAAAAGATAGGCGCTTATTACTCAGTCTGTTGTACATTTTGTAGTTCAGGTTGTATTTTCGAGTGAGGAACAAAAAGAATGGAAACGCGATTATGATATGATGACATTTCAATACCAGCATATAGTCGAGCATTTTAGTTCCATTTGAAGCGAGTTTTATTTTAGTTTCCAAAGTTTGTGTGTGATATTTCAGGTTACTGCATCATGTATTATTCAAGTTGACGTCGGTTCTTTCTATTATAAAACAATGTCTTTAATTTGAGTCGTATAGTAAAGCGACGATATAAAAGTTTTAATGTTTTAGACTTGTTATTGTCCCACAATCACATTTTTGACTTTTATGGGCGCGTTTTATGTTTTTCGGTATGTCCACTTTTATTTTGTGTATTAAATTGCAGTCGGAAATTCAATTTTGAGTTTTACTGTACCATATCCTTTGACTCGGAACGATCAAAACAGGTGATAAAAACGAGGTGGTAATATTTTTTCGTTTTAACTAAAATACCCAAGTAAGAAAGAACTTGGTAAATGAAATAAGAGGATAATTGAGTGCTAACGTCCCTAGAGTAAAATGTCACAAGTTCGAGAAAATTTAATATTTTCTGTCTAATGAGCCCAACGTAATGTGCTTTAAATAGCAACAAAATGTAAAATACTTTAACAAGTTTAACCGGGTGCCCATTAATTAATCTTAAATACAAAATCTCGGTCGCAACGGTGATTAATTAGCTAAAAAGTCAAACGGAAAGAGAAAAATTGATCTAATAGGACCACGTTTTATAATTCGTGGGAGTAAAATTTGCTGCGCAAAAACGTGTTTTCGCGGAGCATACTCAGATTAATTGTTAATGGGGTAAACCTGTTGAACGTTGTGCATAAATATGTATAATCTACCGAGTACAGTAAAAAAACAGAAGTTTTACTCGATATAGAGCTGGGAACGTGGCTTATTCCGTAATCTTCTTCCATTTAAAACTTTCTAGAGCTTAGAGGAGACGTTTTCTATCACGTCGCTGGTGATTTTAAATATTTTGGCAAGAACGAGGGTATAAATTTGTGCACGTCGGACGTCGCCAAAAGGTACGTACAAACAGAAAACCGGAGGAGATAAAAAAATGTTTGAATATGTAACAAAGAGCGCTGATAAAACAAATCCTTATCAGAGCAGCTCGTGCCGTTCGCGAAAGTTTTAGTGCAATGAATTTTCCGAATCGTTTTCTTCCTCCTATCTAAACGGATTTCTATAAACCGCAACGAATTTTGTCAAAGAAAATTCGTTTTATGGTACATTAATTCGGCCAATTTATAACAAACATGTTATTGGCCAAACATATTGTTACATATCGACAGATTAAACAGTAAAAACATGTAAACAAATCACGCGCGCCATCGTTTATCGAAAATATTTGGGAAATTCGCGGGAAAACCAATTCATATAAAGACTATGAAAAGGATCGATAGTGCGTTAACTACATGCTGACAAAATAACAACTCTGTCTGATTAGCTGGCGGCAGTGATACCGGGCTCAGAGCCAGGAAAAACAAAGCTTTCTCATGCGCCCCGGCTGAGTGTGTAAACGTGGATAAGTGGTAAACAAGGTAGTAAATTTCCCTCCACGCTCAACGCCGCGACGCCGGGGATCGCTGGCCTTTCCCGCGCGGTATCGTTTAGTCGCTGAAAATGTGTATTACATAAATATGAATTTCGCTCTTACACATAGGTTCCTCCCTTTTCGGTTAATTAAATTCTAACTACCTCGGCCCGGAATTTCGTTCGTCTCCCAACTAGCCGCCCGGTGGCTGTCCTCGATGTTCAATCAATAAACTGATTTCCGTCTTGAGTCTTCCGTGTAAAAAACTACATGTATCTTCCTAGCGCCAACCCCTGACCGAATAGCTGACGAATGCTTTAAAAAAAACTCCCTTAATCTCATTATTTAACGCGATGCGTCGATAAATATGGTACGGCCCGTTTCTCGGAGACATTACCGAGATTGAGCAATCCTTATGCTAGGTAACTTGGAGATACCCTTTGACGTCTGTGCTACTTAAGAGACGCATTACGGAAAGTTTAGGTCATAACGCTAATTGACGTTTCCTCAACCTCGCAGACACTGAGATTTATTAAAAGCTCGAGCACCTCTCGCATAATATACAGATAACTACGAGTAAAACTTTGTTTAGCGAAATTATGTTTACGATTGTAACGTCCTTTCGTATTTTGCCATAGCTTCTCTCAACTTCGGTCACTTACAATTGGCATCGAAGATGCTATAGAATTTTCAACGAGGCATTATTTATTTTTTAACAACCCAGACTGGGGAAAAAGTTAGACAACTTCCTTATACCTTTTTCATTTAGACGTTGAAAATGTCACTTCTGTAAAATACTAAAAACCGCTGTCACTTTTGTCTAGCGCATTCGCACTTCATATATTGTGTTAGTAATCAAAACGAAAAATAATCGGGAAAACCGAATTTTTGCTTATGTTTTCTTTCGTAGTATATAAAAATTATAACAGGCGCTACAATTTTAAATTGGTTTAATACAGCGGGACCCAAAACATTTTTAGTCAGGTGTCTCAAAGTCATGCCGGAAATTGTCACAGGAAGTAGATTTATTGTGTGGTATTTGTCATCAAATGGCAAAGAAAGACCTCCATTTGTATCCATACAAGATTAAAGATTACCAAGAATTATTAGCAACAGATTCCAGTAGAATACCTTTATATTGTCAATGGTTCAATCAATCTAACTAACAACTTTACTTAACGTTTTACTCCGACGTGGCTTGGTTCAGACTATTTAAATAGTCAATATTTCTTTCATTTTGTATTCATAAAAAAACGGTGTATCAAACTCCTGTACGCAATAACCTAAAAGATCGTACTACAGAAGAATATGCCAACATAATCCCTGAAGGAAGACATTTAACATAAAACGTCGGGTGAATGGTGGTCAGTTTCGACAACTGAAATGAACGTATCTCTGCGATTTGATGAAAAGCATACCTTTAGGAGTACTTTCTCGGCTACCTTTACTTTTGTAATTTGGTGAAGAGACTATCTTCGAGACTCTAACCAACGATGTCAAAAAACTTAGTTGTCGAAATACGTATTTGTTTATATTAATGTTATTGTGGATTTTTCTGATGTTTGAATGGATCGGTCCCTAGGCTCTGTTCTTTGGTTTTAATTATCGTTTCTGTTAGTAACATTCGTTTTTCTTGGATTCTCATTTCTGTTATTGTTTCTTCTGCGTATCTCTTATTAATGCTGTCGTACGCCTGTTGATAGTTAATATGTATAGTTTAAATTGATGTTTATATTCATAACATCTTTCTAAGACTGCTCTTACTGTGTATATTATAATTGTAAAGGCACACTGCGTAAAAAACGTCTGTGAACATTCTTTTTCCCCTTCTTATTAAACTAATAAATTGTGCTACGAGTTAAAAGGCTGGTAGTACTCCGTTGATTTACAGAAGTGCATCCAATTTCTATGAGCATATTCCGTTGTCAATGAATAAAACAACTTGAAGTTCTCTCCGCGAATCTGGAGGAAGTTGTTTTATTCATTGACATTAAGACTCCAGTACTAGTATGGACCCTCAGTTTCAATATTCCGCTCTGTCTCGTTCAATTTTCTATTTACGGAAATCACTGGGCTTTGAAATAATGCCGGTTGTATTCGCCAGGTTTAGTCACACGAAATTTACATTTCAAAATGTGAATTATCCGGTATAAATTATGGTATCTCTGTTAATTTTCAAGAGAACCTTTTGTTAAAATATAACTTTACTATGACAAAAGACGGGTTAATTAAAACTGATAAAGAAATATATTTTGTAAGCGAACCTACATCAATCCGACTCTATTATGGAAAAATCCCTTTTTTAGAACCATAAATGTCACAGGTAAAATTAATTCGGCGGGTTGTGTGGATATTTCCAACGTGTTAGCGGTTATCTATTCGAAGGGTAGTTGGAAATGTCCAATCAATAAGCGTATTTCCGTCTTGTAAGTGTATGTAAAAACTATACGTGTTTTGTGACTACCGAGTCCGTGGCGGAACAGCTGGCGAATGCTATAAAAAACTTCCCTTAACTCGCCTCATCGCTAACTTTGAATGTTTTTATTGTTGATGAGCGTTTATCTGCTCTTATACAGGATTCATTGTTACGATGCTTTCCTTCCGCAGGAAACCGATGGAACTTTGTTATTTTAAATGGATTCCTGTACTGTCTCGTGTTCGAGTGTTGCATCGATAGTTGTAAAGTATTAGAGCGATCGGGTCTTCTTATTTTTGATTTTTCTTCGGATACGATTTAAAGCGTCAGCCAGAGGAGGCGTCGAGGAAGTTGTATTTTGTTAGGTTACGTAAACCATGGAGGACGATTTAGTAATTATTGTGGGGGAGATGTGCCGTACGTACACCGGGTGTTTATAATGTGGTTGCCCAATTGCGGACGCAGCTTAACTCAAGCTCTTTTCCCGTTTAGTTGAAATGCTTATTAGTTATTCTGCATGCGTTATAACATATAAATCACAGTAACACGAGGCTTCTTTATAATTAACCACGCTGCTTGCTATGGACGTCATATTAAACGAAGAGATGTATCTGTCGCCCCTCGGTTAATTTAATGCCGGAAAATTTTATCCGCGAACGGTTCTTCTTCTTCTTTCGAATTGCCACTTATAAACTGCCGTTCGAACATTTTTAAATCATACAAAAAATCCAGTTCTAATCCCTAGTTCATTAATGCCTGCTGATATTGTCAGTGTTCACTAGATTGTGGATCGGGCAGTTCCATTTGGCTATATAAAGTCTGGGATACGCCTTGACAAATGATGGCTGAGAGAAATAAAAGGACTTTTGATGGTTCGTTGGAATCCCGCACCTCCACTAGAATAAAGCCTATGAATAATTTCCACATTTCTTGTCTCAAATTTCTTTATCTCTTTTGCTGCACGATCTCGAAATCGCGAGGATATTTTATTCATTTTGTACCACGTCGAATTGAAAGAATCTCCGTGATTTTCATCACCCGCTGGTTTCTGTAAATTTCGAAATGTACATCGTTTAATTTCATTAACTATTTTGGCGATGTCGTCGTTTTGTAAACCAGCAAGAACCCGCACAGCTTTCTATCTATTTTTTTAGGTCGGTGATTTTACCTAGTTGAGTGGCGCAAGCTTTTGATAAATTAAACTCATCATACTTTCTAACTTTATGTAAGTGAAGACTCAAAATTTTATTTCCCTTTGTAAGTCATAACGTTTGTTCTTTATTTGGTAATTCCCGATGATACTAAGAATTATTACGCTATTCCCGAACTCTCACAACAATACGTTGAAATTTGAAAAACAACATCTTAACTGTTCATTGTGTTATAATACTACCGAATGGTACAAACAAAGGGCCAACATAAAAATTTACTAAATTGCGGGATAACGACCTAAGTTGTAGTCTGAGTGTGGACCAAACGAATTCCCTAACCTTTAACGTGTTACATAGTTCGATTTCCTGCATCAGTCGAATAAAATTTGTATCGTCTGATTATACTTTCGGTATCGACCTGTGTGTGACGCCAACACGAACTTATCTAAAAACTTCCAGCAACTAAGAGATCACCAATGTTGTTGGGATTGTGGATTATTTGGGAAAACTTTCCTTTCAAATTTATAATTCAGAAATGAAGGATCAGTCTTTTCAAAAGCCAGCTTGCTAACTAACACTTATTTAAGAGTTACATTTGGACGTGTGGTTTCGTAATCGTTCAGTTAAAAGTCGGTATTATTTCTGTATTAACGTTGTATGGATCAGGTACTTAAACTTAATCAGCATGAAAAAGACGAGCAACTCAGGTTGACTCTACTGGATTGAACGAATCGATTCCAAGATAAGGCTTACAGGTAGCGTCACCCAAAATTTAGAATATTACCGAGGTGCACTTTTGTGACTTCGGAAAACAACTTTTCATAGTCTAAGTTGTAGGGCCTTCTCGTATTACTTTCTCTTGTCCCTTCTGCAAACGAGCGGTTCATTTATGTTCCCGTACGTTTACCAAAATTATAAGAAGACTAAAAATCTCCCGAAAGGAGTATCTGTAGGTGAACCCACCGTGCTCTTATATCTGCTTGGAGTAGGATGAAGCTTTTATATAATGGTGAACGTTGATAATCCATGCAAGTTTTGCTGCCATAGTTGACGAACTTTTTCCATTACGGCTAACAGACAGACAATGCAGGCTGGTTCAAAAGCCAGATTAAAAACAACTTATATTGAATATACAATTTATCATTACTTGGTTGTTGCAAATAAAATAGTGAGTTCTTGGTGAAAGCGGTTTCTTTTTAATACGTCGAATTAAGCTCTAAATTCCCACAAAATCATTTTGTTTATGCACCGTTGCCAATCATATGTAGATATTTTTGAAAAACTTGTAAATATATTGTTGATTTACGCGGTATCAGAAATGTACACCAATTACTATTTCATTATTTCTCCTATGTCAAAGCATAACGACAAATGCTTTTCCACGGCTTAAATATTTTACAGAATCTAAAATGAATTTAAAAATAAATCCATTGCTAATAATTTTAACTTAAACTTTAGTATTAATACTCCAAGGCTTAATACTTAGGTCGTACCGTAAATATTAACTAACGTAACGTTTAAGGTAACATAAAATACAAAACGTAAAATTATTTGTATAAAAATATGTACGCATGCAACGATGTTAATGCTATTGGAGATAGTGTTAAACATCTTTGTGGTGTTTTAATTTCAATTTTCGACATATGTGCTGTTAGATGTTTTCTGTTTTGATTGTATTTAATGGTTATCTTAGCAGTGGAGCAAGCAGAATGTGGTTATTCCATAGAACGATGTAGGTGTTAACATTACATTTAATACTGAAACTTTACCAAGGAGGTTGTTGAATATTTCATTTTAGCACGGTCGATCGCGTTAGTCAAGTTTTGTACCAATATAGTCTTATTAATTTAAATCAAACTTTAATTAATAACGTTGTGCTTACTGTGTTTAGTTAGTGCTGTCGCCATTGTATTTGAATGGTAAATTAAGTAACATTGTTTGCTTACTTTATTGTTGCGAGTGGAGTAAACTCCTTTGACAATTGCAAAAGGTTGGCGCTTCATTTTTCTCCGTTCTTTCCTTTATTAAATAGTTTTAGTATGTCCGCATAACCATCATTAAGTGATTAAGTCACTATTCGAACTCATCTTATATTGTTGTTAAGTCTGAATCGTGTTTAGATTTTAGCCTATCCTGTTGTAGAAGAGATGAAATTTTGTCCAATAAAATAAATTTTTTACATAAAATTTATTCAGTTTATTTGCAAACGTTCCGGGAGTAGTACTCCCTTCTTCAGTGCGTTGTCATACATGTTAAAAGTTGGTGTAGAATTAAAAACACAGAAAATTTTTCTTTTTTTTTCGGTATAAAAACAAGATAGCTTATGGAAAACTTTATAACTAGGAAGGTTGTATCTTCCATCTAATATTAGAAAATGTAAGAATAGTAATGTCACACCATGATGGTGTATACTCGACAAATCGACAAAGGATACCAACTAACTTTGTCCATTACTCCTAATCAAATTTTAGCCTATATTTACTTAAGTTAATAGACTCTAATCTAGTTCTACTTTTAATCAAAACTGTATCTGCTGCAGATATTTTTAACTAAAGTACTTAGCGAGTTTGACAAATCAGCACGTCTATCTTATTAAATGTCCAGTGCTCCATTAATGCTTTAAAATTTTAGTGAGATTTGTCGGTACCTACTTCAGGAGTGACATTATTCGCAGTTAATGTTTTAGTTTTATCGAGTTTTGGCAACGTTACATTTGCATTAGTCGCTATCAGAACTACTTTCTTTATGAAGGTAAAACTGGATGTTTCGAATCATATTATAAATAAATTTGCCCTTTGCGAAGAGCGCTTGATACGTCCATAGTTGTCCGTTTATTACTGTTCCCTTCTGATTTTTAACATCTATTCAAGAAGTTTGTCAAGCTATTGATTAGCATTTCTGACGTGTGTACCAATAATAGAACGAAATTAACAGAGTTATATATAGCGGGATGCCCAACCAGTTGTGAGTAAATTTTTACTTTTCATTCCATGTCGTATACAATATTTACAATATTATTTTAATCGAGTCTTATAAGAAATACGAAGGACTGAAAAATTGAAATTTTTGTACATTTTGCTGTACATTTGTAGATCGCCCTTCAAAAAGGGTAGTTCGCATATATAAAAGAGTTGAGTAATCCCGATTTTATTACAGTTAGTTTACTGCAACTAAAACTTGAAAATGATGCGATGCAATGTTGAATGAATACTTCAAGAGCGTTCATGATTATCCGCATTTTAAAAAGTCTCCGTAAAATTTCCCAAATTATGTTTAACTGGTGAAACTGCATCAGCGATCAAAGTAACGGTTATTTACATGTTTGATGTCCTGTGTGGGATCGGGTTTAGATGTTTTCGGGTTTCTATTTATTTTAAATTATAAATATGCAAATAAGCCGATGCGCTGTATATAAAATCTTGCACAGAAACGTATCGGCGTAACCCGTAACACGAACATATAATTAAAATAGCAGCTTTAACGCAACGTGTATGTATTTCCAGAATCACTGTGCAACCGTCGATTGACAGGCAGGAAAGCCGCTCAAGATATTATCTCCGGACCCATTAAACCTCGCTCGTGTGGTTATGCGCCGCTGTCATAATTGGTGCTCGCTATAACCATTTTGGAAATGCTTATTAATTAAAGGGGTTGTTTAACTTTATGATTATAATTTCGCTCAATTTGACTTAAGCTGTTCGCCATTAAACTTCCCCCATTGAATCTTCTCAATAACTGTCGAGTTTTTTGCGCTCCTCATGTTTTTCGTGTCATTGCAGAAGTTTTACGAAGTCAGATAAGTGAAAAATAATCGCGCAAGAGAGTTCGTAATGCGGTAGGCCGTTTAGTATTTAGCCGAGTCCCGAGGCCATCAGGAGTAGTCCTTGTGCGGAATCTAAATACAAGCAGCGTCAGCGACAACTATGACGAGAAGGAGACGGAAACACTGAGGCGGGACCCAAAATCAACGGTCGAGAAAATGAGGTTGCGATCCTGTGGAGCGAATAATGGAAGATGCTCTGCGTCCCTCGGCTGACGGTCGCTGCTGTCCCAGTGCTACCCATGCATGTGTAGTTCTTGCTTCTTTAACACGTTTATGCCTCTTGAAGCTTCGAATATTATATTGTAAATCTCGGATACGTCTTTAGATTTCCTAAACATACGGACATATTGCTCATACGAAATCGGCAGCCGTGTGCCCTTAACTCGTCTTCTTCCGCTACAGCTCAACAACGAGACGAGCTTGGGTTCGGAACTATTTTTAGGGTAGCCCCCTTAATTGCTAATACGAAATCTCAAAATTTAATTCCTTCGGTTGTTTTTCTTGTCACAAAATTTAATTGTATTGTCTTCGCTGACGGGAGTTTCGTAGTCATTTCACTCTGGAATGTGTGATGACAGCGAACTTCAGAACTTAAGCAACTAAGCAAGTTGCGCGCATTGGACTGTAGTATTTTTACGGCTGCAGAACAATATGTAGTCCCAGTAGCAATTCGAAGAGAGAATAGAGATGGGGAGAATCCTTGATTACAACGTTGATATTATTAGATTATAAGCCCCGGGCAAGGTCCGTTAGCCCGGCTTACAGGGATCCGTTAAGCTGGATGCCCTCGCATCAATAACAAATATTGTTTTGCCGCCACGGATTTAAATAATTAAATCTTTCGACTTTTAATCTAGGGAAATCATCGCCACTGTCAGACATCAAAATTTGCCATCGTACGACCGAACGACCGCACCCAAATTGCCCTCGGACACCACTACCACACGTTAGTATTACTTACCCCGCGTGATTGCGCGATAAATTATCAAAAGTTGCCCTATTCAGAATCGGGAATGGGCACCTAATTTGTTAGATGATGGACTTCCCTATCATTAATTGAACGCTCAATATTCGGTCGACGTATCGACAAAAGTACGCCAAATAGCTAACGAAATTTGTGGACAATCTTAAATTATTACCTTAAAGTAAAAGATATTGCACGATTATTGTGAATGATGCAGATATTTTTATTAGAAATTCTGTAAACTTGTATCGCCTCGACTATAGCGCGGATGATTTCGGGTTCAAACCCGAATCCGGTGCTCATCGGGTGGCCTACCTAGTTACTGAAGATAATTGGCAACCGAAGGACAGTGACGGAATAGGGAACTGAGTACGAAAGCTACTAAGGAGCCCGTAACCGCCAATGTTGCCGCTCATGCACCTTCGTGGGGCATTGGTGCTGATACCTTTTTTCCGTAAATTCGTACTATGTTAAAAGGCGGAAGCAATTTGGGTTCAATATCTCCAAACTAGTGCGCGTTTACTTTCTGCAGGTTTTCCACCTTTTTATTGGACAGTTGAAACGCATATACAGGGTGGCCCATAAGTAATGGGACACAGGCCAGCATTAGATTCGTAAGGTACAAATATTACGATTTATCTAAAATTACCTTAGTCCAAAAGTTAATATTAAAAAATATACTAGGTGTCAAAGTTATAATTTTGATTTTAATTGTCTTCTCTAATTAATCCGTCCTCAATTTTAATGTGGCTCCTACAAGAATGCTAATTTTTGCTACAGCTAATATCTTAAAAAAGCTTCAACTTTTTCGTACTTACGGTTAGGGTAGATTTAATAGCACACTTCTCTTTAAGATAGCAAGAGATAGCATGTTCTGCCCTAGTGCTATCTTTGTCTGTCAGTGATGCCAATATAAAAGTGTGAATATCACTGTATGATTCCCTTATATAGTTATTTTTCAACTTTTTTTGGTGGCGTATTGGAGCGGGAACATAACCAATTCAAATTTAAATTAGTTTAAATGTCATACCAACATAATATTGCCTCCAAGTTAGTAATTTTTATTTTCTTATACCTATTGCAAGACTTTAGTAAGTTATAGAAAAAGGTAGCACCTGGGTAGAACTTTTCTCTCGCTCGTTTCAAGGTCAAATTTGCAGTGAAGTGTGCTATTGATAAAAACAATTGCCTCATCTTTTTTACGTAAAAAAGGTATAGACTATTTAAATGACGCTAAAGTTAACTGTTTCCAAGATATTTGCTACGTGTAAAATGAACTATCCTAAACGAATTATTAGATTAAGAAATGAAGCATTTCATCAGGATTGTATTAAGTGTGAAGTTAAATTTCCAAGGAATATTTCCAGAAGTATTTCACAATACCAGAAAAGAATTTGTTGCCTAATACATGAAAATTCCATCCAGACAATGAAAACATTTTTCAATTCCTCAAAGAGCATTTCTAGTGTTACACTAAAATCTTAAAAAAAAAATTAATGACAAATATCCCACTGATCCACTATTGTTCTGTATCCTATTACTTGTTTTTGACAAAATTATGTCAATTTTTTTGTTTTAAATGCAAGCCTACTGCGTTACAGAATGCTTAAAAAATGAATAAGATGTTGCATTACTTACTTCGATAGCAGATATCTTGGAAACGGCTAACTTTAGCGACATTTAAATTGTATACGTTTTTTTTTCTTAAAAAATGCGAAGCAATTGTTTTTTTCAATTAAATCTGTCATAACTCATAACTTTAAGTATAAAAAAGTTGAAGATTTTTAAGATATTAGGTGTAGCGAAAGTAGGTTCTTTTAGGAGTTACATTAAAATCGAGCACGGATTATTGTTTCCCGTCGCAAAAAAGGTGGTTTCACCAATTTTCATATGAATATTTCGAAAACTTTTGAAGTTACAGAAGAAAATTAAAATTAAATTTCGACTTTAATACCCTGTATCTCTTTAAATACATATTAACTTTTGAACTAAGGTAAGTAGCTAACTCGTCATATTTTGGCCTCACAAATCTACTGTTGCTCTGTGCCCTATTACTTATGGACCACCCGTATAGTATAAGAAACGCTTATTCTCTATAGCCCTAAAATTGAATGGGCATTTCAACAAGCTTATCAGATTTCTAAGAAAACTGAAACTGAGTGAATAACATATCTAACCCCCTGTGCACAGCTACTTTGAGTAAGTATATAGACTGTGGTAAACCGTCTGGGTGATACGTTAAGTGAGCGTTGTTTCTGTAGGATTTTGTCCTATCATACAGGTATGTATCGTCAGCCTATTGTTGTGAATTAAGTAAATTTTCTGAAAAAATGAGTGTATGTATTTATTAGCGTTACATATAAAACTGAAAACTGCCGTTGATGAAACGAATAAAAGCGAAGGTGTATCTGTATATGATCGGTGCTGGTGCAGGTAGTTGCCTCGCTCGAATACGTTTAACACGTAAGGCTTACGGCGTTAGACCACAATAAACATATCAAGTAAGCGTTCAGACCTCTTCGATGGCCATTTACGAGTTAAGGTGAAGTAGCAGACACACATACGGCCCGAACCTCGAAACTCCTCTTGACTCGACATACAACCCGAAATGGTGCAAAGCCGCATTAAGCTGGAGAACGTGGCAGCAATCCCCCAAACTGCGAATGGCTTGCCGGAACCCTTCTTTGTCGCTCTAACTGCGAAAGAATCTAAACCAAGTAGTTTACAGTTTAGTACCGTTGCGGGACTGCCAACGGACCCCGCCCGTTACATTGCATCAAGCGTTCCTGATCTTTTGAATGAATCTTTTCTCGGAGCAGTAAGTGGGCACATTTTCGTTACCTTTTTTGTCGGCGATGTTTTTTCATATTTAGAAAATTGTGGGCGTTATTAATTAAGCTCGACTTCCAATAGTAAAAGATGTCTTGTCGAAGGTTTAGCACGTAATCTATACTAATAAGTAGGTGCAGTTGTTACAATCAGCTCTGAGAATCTGAAGATTCGCACGTAGCTACTCCAAAAGCTTTTAAATTCGTGCCAAATTGACTTACTTTGTAATCTTCTCGATATATTAAAGTTCTGCCGAGCGTTTAAGCGATGCGTTCTAAACTAAGGCGACTACATCGACCTGCTCTATCTCTTCTATGTGATTCACATACATATTTTTTCTTTTATCGTGATCTTAGTCGTCGGTCGTATATATTCAGACTCTTCCTTAAAACTTTTACTCTGATCCTTGTGTTGTGGAGAAACGAACACCGAAATCTTACTTCTACAGCAACTAAATTCCCCGTCGAATATAATTGGTTAAATTATCTGGGGTTAAATTTTAGAAACTTTACTATCCAGATGGCTACTACAAAATCCACAAGGCTAGATGGAAATTTTCTCCACACTTTGTTGAACCCCATTCTGTCATAAGTTACCCAGGGCTGTATTACAAAATGTAGAACATCAAGGGGTTGGTGCAGTATGCTAGACTGACAGACAAAAATGAATTTCTTTGTAAAGCTCGACTCGATACTCAAGATCGAGTCACAAAACGGTACTCTCGTGTTTGTCAATTTCACACTGATGTGTAGAAAACGAATTTTTTCTGTCTATTATTTAAACTAGAAATTTATAGATCGGTTTGAAATTTAAATATTATTGCTAGGGTAGATTGAGCTTTCCCGAGGATGGCATCCCTATTTTGAAAACACAGGTGTTCGTTCCTGTGCTACTTTATTAATAATTTTCTCATTTTTATGTTTTCATTAAACTGTCGACCGTCGAATAACAATGGATATTTAAAAAAAGTCGTTCGTTTATTAACATCATATATTAATCTTAACCGTAACGCTAGGATATAACTGTTAAACGCCAAAGAATCTTTAAGCAAAACTGAACTTTGTAGCGGAATACTTTGTTTTACTCGAGCATTCAGATAAAATTCCTAATAAAGCTATGTCGAAGAATTCTACAAAGGAAATTATTTAGGTTTCGGTTCTTTATTTAATTTCAAATATTCGCTCGTAAATTCTTTCAATTTTGTTTTAATTTAATTACAATTCAACCACTGTAAAGTATTTCACTATAAACATATCT
The DNA here is from genome assembly GCA_963082815.1 of Melanotus villosus. Lineage (NCBI taxonomy): Eukaryota > Metazoa > Arthropoda > Insecta > Coleoptera > Elateridae > Melanotus > Melanotus villosus. The sequence continues at coordinate 22,373,410 of OY720427.1, forward strand.
TCTTCGAAACTTTCAATGTGAAATTCTTTATGAAGGTAGAAAGTTATAATCGACGCAAAATTCTTGTTTTGGCATTTAAACTTCGAATTTTTTCAAGTTAAAACAGTTGGAATGTCGAGAGAAAATATTTGGAGAGCTTTGTATCAAACAAAATATTAAAGCAAAAAAAGCATCCAGAACGTTTCATTTTCATTTTAGAGGTACTAAAGCAACCTTTTAAACAAATCTTAATATAGCAAAATCGGAAAATACCCGTTTGATTAATTTGTTTTATAATAACTTGCCCTTTAAATATTCTCAGAAATTTTTGCAAATAATATACTGTCGATGAATGTACGCAGCAGTTGTTATCGTTAAATGAATAAATGAAATGATTCTTTTCTTGATGCTTTTAGTTGGTTGCTCTTATGTTCAATATGTAGGAATATTTAATCTCAGTTTTGACTTCGATTGACGGCTCTTTAGAATTGGAAAAATTAAGTTAAAGGTCATTGTATTCAAAACAAAATCGCTCGTAATTTGTAAAATCGACGGGGAAAATAAGTAAAACGGAAAACTCTTTTCAAACCGTTTGTTTAACTGGAAACTGCGATAGCAACTACTTTCTTCGTTGACAAGAAACTCCGGCATGACATGGACAAGAAAATCGAGTGATGAAAAACCTTCCATTGACTTCCCTATCTGTACGGCATCGGACTGATTTATATCTGATGGTATCCTCAGACAAATCAATCATGCGCCGTATTGCATTTATCCAGAATGAAATACGGATGGAAACTCGACAACATTAAGATTTACTTAATAACGTCAGCGTTATCCGAGGTTTATTTCGGTCAGCGTCGAAAATCATTGCAAGCTTTATAACGTGCGAAGATGTTGCAGATGGGTGCAGAAAACGTTTTACAGAAATAGTAATGACTTTATGAAGTGGATTTATTCCGAACGACAGCCGTCCCTAAGGTCTAATTCGCAACTTTATTGACGCCTCAACTCACTAAAGTTGTGTAAAAAACGGCCACTTTTGTTTAATGCTTTTTTTATAGTTGAGGAGTCGTCAGGATGTACTTTGAAAATATTATTGCTCTTTTATTTCCACTATTATGTTTTGAATATTAATAAATTGATATCGGGCTCGAGTTCCGTTGCAGACTTTGTCCAAATTATTTAATCAATAGTAATTAAATTACGCCTACTTGTATTCGAATATGAATAGCATTTTACAGATAATTTCTTTAATATCATAATTATTTCCCAAGTACAACACCGTAAATTTTATTTAATCGCAATTTGTGAATGTTGTTTAAGCGCCACTTACAGTAATTTTCATAGAATTGTCATTCTAATCAATAAAAAATCTGGACGTTTGTGGTGATTTTGAATAATAAATTGAGCACTGTCATACAGTTCGAATACTAAAGCATAATTATTAATATTTCCCCGAAGAGTTTATTTAATAGACTCTTGAGAATAGAAAAGGTAACGTTAATGACTACGAATATTCATAAAACTTTTAATTAATTATGCCTGAAAATATTAGTTAACTTTTACTTCTTCCCTTTTGTACCAATAAATAATATAATATATTCCTGTTCGATATAATACTCATTTATTTATTTAACGTTTCTTCGAATCGCAAATACTCGAATGCCCACATTTACAAAAAATTATCAAAATAAAAAAATTCCCGATAGTGCTAAAGTTTATTAAAAACATGGATAAATTTAAAAATAAGCGTCTTAATATTTTTAAAATGATCAATATATATTTTTGGTTCTTCCTTAAAATTTGCTTTCGTTTTCTGTTTTAATTTTTAAAGGCGTTACAGCATGGGAGGGGAACTAATAAATTTTTTAAACTATACTCGAGTCCACCGATTTATTTTAGAATCAGATTTGTGTTCATTATTGTTTCTTGAATAAAAGATTTCCGGGTGTTTTTTTGGCTATTTTTGGTACGAATAAAGTTATTACGAGAATATTAAGTTAAAATTAGAACCAATCTGTTTTCACTAAGTGAGGGTTTCAAATAATCGACCGGCCTTTCCGTCTCCTTCATCATAAACGTAATGAATTCAGGGAAGCATGTAGGTTCTAAAACAGAAAAATTGTGACAAAAGTCATAGCAATGTATGATCAGGTTTTAAAACAGTTTATTGTAGGTTCTTGTTGTATACACATCCAGTGATTTGTCAAGAAAAAAGAGTTTTTGAGTTCCCAGAAAGTGTTTGCTCACCTTGTAAGTCCCCAGGTTCTTAACAGAGCAAGCGAACTTGACGTTTCGGCCTGCAGCTACTGTGATGTTCTCGATAACGTCGGTGAACTCTGGCTCTTCTACCACCACTAGAACAACATTACACAATTATTTTAAGTACCAATTGCTTTAATTTAGAATGTAAATTTTATTCTGCAAGTTACGCTTTGAACTTAGAAGTCAAATTAAGTGTAAAATTTATATTAATTCTGCTCTAAAATTAGCTAAAGTTGAGTACCGAAACTTAATCTTTCTTTTTAATATAAAAAATGGTTGATAAGTTCGCAATTAGGCATACATTTAAAAGAAACCCCCTAAATTGGAAATATCGAAAATAGTTTCCTATTATTACTTCACAACAGACGATAGTACTGAAAGGAATGAATGACTGTTGACTCGAAAGAAACTCAAAATCGTTTTTACGATGTTCTTAGAATACGGTTAAAAATTGTATTGTGTTTGTGTTTCGTAAGGACGAGTCTTTTTTACTTTAGTGGAAAATTAGAAAAAAGTCGACTATATTTTTTTTAGTTTGTTTTTTTTTCCTTAAAAGAAAATGCAAATATTTAAATTTTAATACTGGATTATCTCATCATAGAATCTGTTGTTACAAGGATTCCTCGGACGGAAGAAATATTTGGGCGCTCGTGGTTCTGCAGTGATCATTAGCTTAAGGTGTTCGATAGGCCTTGTGTAAGGGTACACTGCTGGCAGATCGATAGACGCCATTAGATGTATAGCGGTGGCTTTGGTGGCAGCAGGGTTGCTCGGTGTTCTGATTGCGCCCCCTGCTCAGACTACAAGAGCTCTCAACTCTTTGACCGTCTGCCTGCTGCCATTCGTAAGGATGTCAGTTGTACTTTTATAACTCCTTCGCGAAATTCGTAAAAAGCGATATCGAATTCGAAACGAAAAGTTTTTGAATATGGGATTATCTGCTAATAATACGTGACCATCGACATTCCGTACTGTTGAAGTTAATGTCCCTGGTATTTCTATTATTAAAGATATTAACGAACCGATAACGGGTCTCCTTTCGTATTTACCTTGTAGAAGACTTATCGGTAAGGCCGAAATTTTATAAATTGTATACTTTTAGACACAGCTGCCGGTTACACGGTGGTTCGAGCTCAAGGATTGGGGAGGCGAACACTGATTAAAATTTGAAATTTTAAATACACGTGTACCGACTAACCTTATTCAACCGGTTGGGGGAGAAACACCATCAAAGATCCATAATGTGCCCGAGCCCTCGGGATATTCTCTGGTCTTAACTTCGCTCCTTAATTTTATAAAGTTTAATCATAATTACTTATTACCGACGCAAGTTTTTTAACCACGGCAATTCTTGAAGACTCAATTAACCGCTTTAAGGGCGTACCGCATGCTTTAAAAATCACGCCCTTTTAAAAAGTACGTCCGGTGCCGAAATCTATTACGGTTGATATTAATTTGTTTCATCACGGCATGCCAAGACAGAGAGGGCGAAATGAATGGCCGGAGGGATGCCTCGGTAATTATACATTTATAGACTGAAATAGGACTATGAAAAGAAATGCCAGAGTAAGAGAAAACTCAGTTACCGAACGGCATTTGTTAGGAGGTTTGATTGTATTAGCAAAGTTTGTTCTCCTTCATCGCAACACCATCTTCTCACGTTTTGCTCTCTAATCATAGCGTAACGGTGACATAAGTTAACGTTTCTTTATATAGACAGGCACTCCGAAAGATTTCTTCTGAAACTTGGAACCATACAAATTCTTTGTCTTGAACATTTAATAATTTTGAGTTAAAAAATTAACTTCATTATGTAATACCATCTCCAAATATAATCTAAAATACGATAACATTCGATCAGCTAATTTTTTTCACTCTGAATGACCTTAGTAAACCTGTTTCACACGTGCTTTGACAATTTTTTGGGACTCATGTAACTGGATAAAGGTAGAATTACATTATATTTGTGCAAAGACAAATGAAAATGGGGTTTTCATCTTGTATAAATTCCATGCACAACTCCAATTAAAGGCAAAGTTACGATTATTTGTAAAAACATGTATGCTCATTTCATATACAGTATTTTTTTGTGGGGTACCATACCAAATGCATTGTCGTTGATTTACAAATGCACTATAGGATAATAACTCAAATAAATGAAAACCGTGGCAACAATGTAAATTTTAAGAATTATTATTTGTTTCTGTGTTAACCGAGTAAGATCCAGGCTCGCAAGGTGTCTGCAGGACCAACCTGTATTTCACTCCTGACATTATATTTTCACCGTAACTATGGTAAAACTTTTATTATATTACTTTCCTATGATGCTCTGTATGTATAAAATGCTAAGGAATTGCTTTTAAATTACTGAAAAAATGGTTCACAAGACTAAATGCTAGCAATACCAGCCGCAGTTCTTAGAATCGTAAATTGACCTGCGCATAATACAAATTTATAAGTTGGGATTTTGTTAGTATTGTTTTCAAGTTTCTTATTACAAAACCTACATAATTTAATTTTGAGATGATAAAATAGCAGACGATCTTGAACTGATCTTCGTGAGTAGCGTGGGATCGTATTAAAATTCAACAAGATGACAAAGGTGACCATAATATTGGTGAAGGGTGAAAATAATTTTGACCTTTAACAGTGATGGAGGTGGAAATAATTTTGAATTGTACCAATGGCGGAGGACTGAAAAGTGATGGAAGGCAGTCCCAGAAGCCTCCAATTTATACTACTATCCGCGCTAATTTAAATTTTTATCAATGGTAAGTCCCAAAACTTTTATATTATTAGGTAAAATCTCATCGGTTATTCGAAGAACAATATCGCTACATTGTTTTCGTCTGTTATGAAGTCAAATCAATTCTGTTTTATCTATTACTTTAAGATTCAGGATTTCTTATACCGGGTGTCTCAGGTAAGACGCACCATAGGGAAACACCAATGTATTTTTTCAGAAAGGATCCGCGAGACCTTTGGAATATATATGGATTCGGTGTTCAACGTATGTTATTGGATTTAGTTAACGCTAGAAAGAGATGGAAATACTGAAGGCGTCTGTCATTACGACAGGCGATTATTTCATTGTTTATTTTTTATATCTGTCAATTTTAACAACACCTAAAACTTTCATTTACAATAAAAAATACGCAAAATGCGTAATTTTTTAAATCGCCATTTCTGCATTCTGCATATTTTAAATTGAATTCGCCTTATTACAACACCACACGTAAAGAAAACGTAAGCAAATTCTATGAAAATGTGAAGGTGATGTTTACAATATTTCAGACTAGAAATAATACCAGTAAATTATGTTCGTAATAATTATCGAGTTTATATCACTAAAAACATGGAATATTATTGAATCCTATCAAAAGAAAGCAAATGATCATCAGTCAGGTACCGAATGAACTTAAAAATGTAATGAAAATAAGAATTTGTCTAGTCAGCTGTAAGTACTAAAATCTCCGTCAGAAGTTATTAATGCAACTTATAAATTTTAATGGTTCATGTAGATAGGTGTGAAATTGGTTACATCGAGAAAAATGTATAATTTAGTGAAATACAAGTGCAAGAAAAATGTAACAATTATACGTTTACGCAAATCATAGTGATTTTAGTAAATAGGTATGTAGCTAAAGTATTATGGCATTATAAATAAATTTTTTAAATTATACTTATTGTTTTAGTATAATAATAATAATGAATCTATAATTAATTATTGTGCTTCGTTGCATTGTAGATGTAGATTCTTTAGTAACTGACAAGTTTAACAATTTGACGTTTTGTCGCTGTCAAAATTGACAAATATGAAAAATAAACAATGAAATAATCGCCTGTCGAAATGACAGACGCCTTCAGTATTTCTATCTCTTTCTAGCGTTAACTGAATTCAATAACATACGTTGAGCACTGAATCCATACATATTCCAAAGGTACCGCGGATCCTTTCTGAAAAAATACATTGGTGTTTCCCTATGGTGCGTCTTACCTGAGACACCCGGTATACCATATGTTTCTCATTTGTTTAGCAAAATGCTGTAATTTGCGATGTAGTTGCGATCAAATGCCCTCGATAAGTCACAGAATATAGTGAATATACCATCGAGACATTCATATGGTACATTGTAATTACATACCTTGGTTAAGTACGAAGTATAAAATTACACTGCCTTATTTTGTAATTACGCTGACAACATGTACTATATCTGGATTTTAAAAGTGCAAAACGCAAGCAGTGTCAGCATAGCATGATATAACTCAATGAAGTTGTTTCCCGTCTAATTTAAAAGGCCAGCGTGGAAAAAATATATATGAGTTTTAATTTGTTTTTATTTATTATTACGGCATTGTGCTTTATTCGTGAGGAATTTTTGGAAATATAGTTGTAGAGATACGGCTGGTTTTAATAAACTCTAAATTAAAACGTTTGCTATAGATCGTAGCTCTTTTTATTCGATGCTTGCTTTGTTCGACAACATATTAATTCGCTTACTCTTCACTCTATGAATAACGCATTTGCAAGCATCAATAAAAAATGCCTTTTTAAATTCAATGCAATTAATAATACCGATCATTCTTGTGATTTGGTCACACTGACCTAGGCGTTACGAGAGGATTCGTTCGCACCTCGACGACTCGCGAAAAACTTCACGTCTTCGGCGAGTTGGCTTGACTTTTTCATCTTTCTATATTTTGTTAGCTTTTAAAGACTTAACGCTGTTTTTATATATATATATATACCAAAGGTTATACCAATTAAGTTCGGATGCCCATGTGGTTACCATATTATTCGTGATCGTTGTATTGATTCAAAAAGAACGTTATTTAGATTGCCGCATTAGATCTGATCTTTTTTGTAGCTTCAATGTATAAGAGGCTGTTGCTTCAAGATTTTATCGTGGAGGTGTTGCCGAGGCTTTATCTCAAAAAATAAACACGGATATTGTCAGTTTTACTAGTTCCATATTTACAAGAATAGTAGGTTGCTCCCAGCGCCACTTACGACCCTTTTATCGCCGCTGATCTTGTTTTCAAAACAAGTCCCTTGAAAGTCGAATACAAGACAAAGCAGTTTAACTTGATTAAGGTTAATTTGCATGGAGCAGAGGTAGACAATTAGTCAGATTGTTTAAGGAATACGTTTCCGCGGGCTGCTGTCATTTTTCGCGGCGATGCGAGGTGACGATCAATAAATCAGAAAGTTGAACGTGTGTTTTGGAGTGGGCAGAGTTCCATTTATTATATTAGCGTGTAACCGTTTTATATAGGTAATTGTCTGTACGGGTTATTAAGTTGATTCGTAGCGTGTCAGACATCATAAAGTTGGCAGTCGTAGCGTGTCAGGGGTGTCACTTAGAATCAATGTAACAGAGCTGAAAGTGGAGGGCGCGGTCAGTTAAAGACATCGGTCCGGGTTGCAGTCGGCTTAGAAGACACCGCATATTTGTCATCGGAATCCCTCCGCGAAAAGATTATGATTTCATTAAGCTCAGCCCAGAACGATAGTTGTCGGCGAAACGACGATCTTGTTACACGAAGCCGCGTACTCGGAGCTTAAACCTAAGTGCAAACTTGTAATTTCGCGAAATAATGCAGCAGGGATTTGATTGCGTTATGTTAAGATGTAACTTCTGACTCGCGACATTTCTCCTTATTATGACAACACGGTGCGAGCAGACAGATGCTGTAATTCCCAGCACGGCACGCAGAAGCAAGGAGTATGGAAATGTGAACACACAGTCACCGCTTAGTGCGCCTCGCTGAATCGCACTTCCCACTTTATGCCTTTTATTATTGCCACCAATACGCGGTTTGCATGCCACCTATCTACTTCCTAAACTCGTGTACTTAGTAATTTTAACTTGGGTATTAACGCCTAAAATTTATCTTCGAATTAAACAGCGCACCCCGCCACAACAAAACTTTATTAATGACATCTACATGTAAGACTCTTGTCGTGGAGGATTTTTGCCTTTCGAAGTTGACCACACAATTTTGGACGTGTGCTATACAAAAATCTTCTGTTGACTATATCGATAAGCAAGGTCAAATATATACTACATGTGTATCCTTTATACCTTCACAGAAAAGATATAGCTCCTAGCACTTTGGTGGAGGCGCCGGAATTGACTAATGACTCGCCTCAAAGTCAGAAGGACAATAGGCGATATCAAATAGTATATTTTTTTGTATGATTATTTACTTTTTGGAGCAAGTTAAAAGAATGTATAAAATCACGTATTTATGACACTTATCAAAAATTATTATTAATAAAGCAGGGTGGATACATGGCTACTAAACAATAATCCAACTGTGAAATAAATAATTTGCAGCCTCGCGATTGGCAGAAAGCCGTGATTAATGAAATACGTAGTTTTGTGGTTGGACATAACCTGTGAATTATAAAGTCATAATTCAACGGTGTGAATTATGGAGGCTTTTATTTAATAGGAAATGCGTATAGGATACCGGACGTATTATTTAATAGTCGTAGAAAAAAATTTTTTCCTTGCTGACGAATGTTGAAAACATAAAATTATTTTATTTTAGAATTTTTGAGCTTCCAGTTGTTAATATAGTCAATTTAAAGGAAGTTGTTTAATGTATTCTTAGGAACGTTTCCAATGTAACGAGTACCTACAGCTTTTACTAAAATATTATTACCATAACGAAATTGTTCAAAAATTGTAAGTAATCGTTTAAAACGTACGCCGATAGTATGGTTTATCGATTTACTTTGTAGACCACTTAATTGTACAGCTGATAAATAGGGGCAAATGGCCAATTCCATCTAACTATAGTTCCATCGAGTAATGTTTTATATAACATTAATTTTTATATACGTGACAGCTTCGAACACGCAGATATTATTATCTTGAGTAAATAATATTTTTTGAAATTTCTACTATATAACATTTTGTGTTCAGTTAAAAGACTAATTTTTTTTTATACATTGCGATTTCTTAAATTTTTAATCAAGGGTGGCTGGGCATTTTTGAGCGCATGTTTTGGTTTGTTTTGTTGTTTCAAATCTGTATGTTTTAAGTAGGTATGCAGAAAGAAAATAAATATTGATTGTTTACATAGCGTGAAAGATTTTTGGCCGCACTATACTTTTCCAATCTTCTCGGAAATAATTACGGAAATATTAAAAATGTTTTTATCGTTTCTAAAACTAAATGGGTAAAGAATTTTTCATTTTAAAAGCTGATAGGTAGCGCGAAAACGATGATTAGAAACTGAAAATGCAAATATGGGGAATAATAGTACGAGCACGGGCAAGTATAAAACGCGTTGTCGTTTAAATAGTCGAGTTATTAGTTCTATGTTCTATGTATTATAACGCGTTTTAAGCTCCACGCTCTACGGATCCCTTTCTGTTATTAGTTCGAGGTTCTTCGCGAACATCTGGCCTAAGGCTAATCTGGCACGGTAACCAGATTCTAGATAACAGAACCAGACAAAATTTTTGTAACTAGCTTTTTTGAGTTTATTTGAAGCCCGTTGTGTATTGGTATTGTGAATTCTTCTCGTTTGTGTGGCAGGAAATGAGCACGCTAGTGAAAAATCAGCCTGGCAGGCTCCAATATTGACTCTTACTCTTTACTCCGGCAATAGTCACTATTCAAGCAAGTTTGAATCGTACAAACGCAAATCTTGCCTATTAGCGTTTCTACATGCTTGCTTTAACATAGTGGAAAATCCTATTCAAAAGAAAATACTGCTGTATGAATGAGTTTCACAGAATACTCGTGTTTCGTAAATTCTACACTAACGCAACCTACGGTCACGAATCGGTCGCTTGTAGATTTTTCAACCACTCAAATTCCGTTGCAAATAACTAAATTTTCCAAGTAAACCTATGATATCTTTCAATGTATATTATTACGACTAGAATCTAGATACATGGAAGAAATAAATCGTATTTTATTACATATCGATGAAAATTTTATTTATGGGTCTCCAACCAATACACGGTTCTGCATTGTTCAACTTCTGGTGTTCCAGCAGGATACTTAAAAGAAGTATCTTCATTTTGATCAGAGTTTCTATAATATACGGAAACGTATAAAAGGATATCCTAAATTGTATTTTGTTTATATTATGCTACGGAAAGACGTTTATATTTGATGTTATTATGCTGAATACTAAAATTACATTATTTTTGTTTACTTTTCTTTCATCCGATATAACATAGAGAGCAACAAACTGCAGAAAACTTAATAGATTGTAGGAAACAAGCAGATGATTAATAGGAATTATGTATCGCGCGATAAAATTGCTAGTGAATGGTATGAAAGTCAATATTGTGGCGTAATTGGTAGCACGTTTTCCACAGAATTATATAAATGGGTACGCTTTATCGAGGAAATGTGTTACTTCGATATCAAATTCGCTTTTCAAAATAACTAGAAAATTCCCGGACACAAATACACTAACGAGGTATTCTAAAGGTTTTACTTAGCAAATTTGCGTTTATGGTGAAATACAATAAATTAGAAACGGCGTATTACCAGATCTACTAGTAATTTATTTCTGTGATCTTACATTGTCCTAGAGTCAGTAATTCCATACAGCAGTCATGGAAGCTCGCGGAAGTAGAACCACCTAACCGGAAACTCTAATAAATGAAGTGGGTTAGTCTCATGACGTGGAGTATTCTATATTCAAATATTATGTATTTCGTATCACGCGCAAAATCTCTTATATTTGCTTAGGTTATACTCTCAAATTATAACTGACGAAGGGTTAACGTGATTTTACACGCTGATCTTTAAGTAGTTGCACTTGAACTGGGAAGCAAAAAGCAGCATCCGCTTAAGATTTTAAAACGTATCGGTTATGCGGAAATTGAAACGGCAATCATATAAAGAGAATTTCAACTAAGCTTCCGTTTGGTTTTGAAATTCAGAAACCAGACAAGAACAGAAATTCCGATCAAACAAGTTCGAAGTCGGCCTATAAACGACCCTCCTTAAAATTGATATCGACCAAATTTTTTGACTTCTAGCAATTTAATTCTCAAAATGTTGATACCTGAAGAAACGCCTACCGAGTGGTGATATTTTAATTTACTGAAAATCTGACAATTTGTCCTTTTCGGAATGTAAGAGGGTTCGATAAAACTTATCAATATCTGGTTTAATTGGTATGGAATCGGATTTTGTGTTGTTTTATAAGAGGATTACAAAGATAACCGTTCCCAAGATCGCAGCGAGAGTTCGCAACAGGTCGCCCCAACGCACCGCTTGTCTTTTAGCTGAGGCCGTTGAAGCCCGTTCCACATCTATTCAGCCGAGTGGGAGACATTCATTATTTCAATACAATGAACTGCACCATTTAGCAATTTTACACCAAGATTACACACGTTAACACGAACCTTGTAAAGTCGTAGATTATTTCAGAAAGATTTAATACTGTTCAGCGTAAGCTCATTTTATGGTAAATAAACCAGTAATGTCCCTATATACGAGCAGAAAATCGACTAAATTTCGAGAATGTCGCATTTATTATCTCCTAAAAGTAATACAAAACCACGGCAGGCTCGCTGTCCTTTATAATTCCGTCCTTGAGTAGATCGAAAAATAAATTGAAACTCTTATCAGAATTGGATTATCAGCTAGGCAAACTAGGACAATGCTCGTCCAATGCGGAGAATTGCTGAAAGTCCGAGAACTTTGAAAGACTACCCAACTTTTAAACGTCGCAATTTTTTTCATATTATTCTGTATGTATACAGGGAGCCCAGTTTCTTGAAAGTTATACAGGTATACTTTTGATTTCAACCGCTACGTTCAACGCTAATTTAGAAAACTTGCGCCGAATTAAAGTGGAAAGCTGATGTTTTTGGATTTCGAATACCTCGTAACGTTCTTGGGATATTAAAAAAAAAATTAAGAACCGTCAGTTTTATTATTAATTTAAGGTATTTTCGTAATTTCGATAATTTGAACATCACCTTTGACTCGGTATTTTTTTATCGGCTCTGTCAAAGGAGTTTCACTGTGGTTGGCCCATTTTATATTGAAAATCCGACACAGAACGGCATAAAATAAGGCGTTGTATTTGATTTATAAGCATCAAATGTGTACAGAAACCTAGCGTGGTTGTTTGTGTATTCCCAGAGGTACAGCGGACTTACACTCCTTTGTAACTATGAAAGAACAAAGGATCTGGATGTTAAAATTTCCCTATAATCAAGGTTGTTTCAGGATTTAAACAGTGCTCGAGAATTTATCATTGCCATCGTACAAAATACAAAGAAAACATAACGGAGGAACCTTTGTGTGGGCAGCATTTAAAATTTAGTACCGAATTTTCCATTAAACGGGTTAGCCTTTACTCAAATCCCCCTACCTGATTCAATCCTTTGCTTGCGTAGCCCTGCTTTCTAAGCGACTACCTTATACAACTTTAAACAAGAAACAAGCTATAGAGGAAGCTATTCTTCATATTTTGCGCCCAAAATAAACAATATTTGAATAACAACTTTTTTTAGAGAGTTTCGGTAACGAAGTAGATCAAGTCTGCTTTGCGACCATCTCGCTTAAGTTCAAATTTCAGCGGTTAGGTTGGCAGTATGCCCTATGCAGTAAATGCTATAATAGAATTAATTTTTTAAATAGTGACGAACTATCCAGAAAAAGGTACGATATACAATCTATGGAAAAGGCTGAAAGCTTTTTACAATCGATGTTTCTCGTATTGAGCAAGCGTGAAGAGTATAGCAAATTATCATATCTAGAGGATTTTTAACTTAGCCGTATACAAAAAGCAGAAAACTATCTCAAGAAGCGGAGGTTCATATTCGAAAGCCCGTACAATTTTATACGCGAGTCGACCAAATTTGCTCTATAGTTTGCATCTACCAACGAATACTTTTAACGTTTAAAGACGCAATTTTCACACAATGTATGCAATTTGTTGACTGCACAGTAACGAGATGCGCAACGTCAGTTCGGCATGAAGTTTTCAAAATTCTAGTTTTTCTCTGACTCGCTCCGAGATAATCTATCTTAGAATCGGAAATTAAAATCGATTGAGGTTGTAGAAAAGAAGAGTTTCGCCGTCCCGCAGCCAGACTGACTTTTCGACCCTGCCGCACTTTCCAATCTCGCATATGTGACGGCAAAACTTTGTTGTAATAAACGTCTACAGTTGTTTACTCCGTCTGTGCCGTGAGTCTAAATCTAAAATCTCCATCTCGCGTTACGGGAATCGGCTCTTCTTGATTGAATAGAACTTTAAGCGAAAAATTGAAGAAAGGGTCGAAAACGCCGGCGAACGGGCGAAAAATTTTTCTTCGCGTTCTAATTAAATATAGGAATGAATCGACGTAATTCACGCGCTAAATTATAAAACGGTGCATGTCGCTAACAAACGTTAGTAATTGAGTTGGACGAGACACGTAGCTCATAGAAATCTGATTTCAGCTTCCATCGATTTGTTAAGCCTGACGATAATAATGTAATAGTCGTGATGCTGTTTCATGTTTGCATTATACAATACACTACCGAATTCCCGAATCGCTCGGTGAGCTACATCTGCACATTTAAAGTTTTATTCCTTTCAATGCAAGATTAAAATGAGGGCGATGTTAGGAACGAACAAATAATTCACGCTTAGTTGTTTTCCATGTCGGTCACATGTTTCTAAATATTCCGAATTGGATTCTTTGTATGGAAATGCCGCTCTTCTTAAACATTATATTGTCGAGGTGGCATTGTAGTGTCTACATTGCCAAACCTTAACAATACACAAAAAATAACAAAACCACCTAAGGCCTTTGAGACGAGACGCTACTATGTAATCTTAAAACTGAATTTAGGTAAACGAACAGAAAACTGCAACCAGCCAAGTCAAGTGTACAGGACTCATTACTTGAACATTGTTGCGCCACCCGTTTCTTTCAATTCTTTTTTAAAGAGCACAAAAAAACTTCTTTTCTAGATGAACTTACCTAGCGAAAGAAAAGAAGTAAAGCAAATAAATATCGATTTGTCTAAGCTCTAAAGTAAAGCAAGAAATTTCCTCTTTTGGATTGCTCAAGTTATCACACTATGTTTTATTTTTATCTATTCTTTATCCTTTGCACCCAGAAAAGTGACAAATAATTTTTAGTTATAATTGTAACCTTGGTTTCTTCAACGAACCACATAGCCCGGCTCAATAATTATATACAGTGTGCCCCCGGATGGGAACTATGTGATTTTTATAGAACTAAATTACAAATTTTACATTTTTCGGATAACTTAATTACCCCTCATAAAGCTTTTCTTATATCAAATCATTAATTATACAGTGTGTCCCTGGATGGAGTTGACAAGAGGACCAAAAACGTTATTTTCGATTTTACGACAAAAAGTCATTCTTTATAAAAAATTCTGCTTGTCAAATTAACGAGTTTGCTATTAAAAAAAATTAGATTAGATATACAGGGTGTTAATAAACTAAGAAAACATGAAAATGCTTCAAGAGAGAAGTGCCATTATTTTGCATTTTAGAGTCAACTGTAAATAGAAAAAGTTCCTTAAAAACATGCAAATAGTCTAAATTTAGATTGTTATGGTTTTATTGTTTTAAGTGAAATCAAAATAACTAGTTATCTTGAATTTAATTATGATAGTTCTAAATTAAATCTTATCGATCCCAGACTGCTGTGATAATATTAAACTGTAATAAATAAAACTGAAAAAATAAATTTTGGATATTGTGTTTTGTATTTCCACTATAACAACCAAATCATCGATCAATCTATCAAATAATGGCACTTCTCTCTTGAAGCATTTTCATGTTTTCTTAGTTTATTAACACCCTGTATATCTAATCTAATTTTTTTAATGGCAAACTCGTTAATTCGACAAGCAGAATTTTTTATAAAAAATGACTTTTTGTCGTAAAATCGAAAATAACGTTTTTGGTCCTCTTGTCAACTCCATCCGGGGACACACTGTATAATTAATGATTTGATATAAGAAAAGCTTTATGAGGGGTAATTAAGTTATCCGAAAAATGTAAAATTTGTAATGTAGTTCTATAAAAATCACATAGTTCCTAAACTCTTGGAAATGATAAAAAGTGTAAAGTGTTTGAGGACAAAAAAAAGGTAACAAGAAGCACTTGATTTCACATTCAAAGCAGACCGTGAAAATTTTCCACATGTAATGGGTAGGTACTTGTTTCAGAATGTAGAAATTTAAACTAAGTTAAGTAAACGTTAGGTTGAAGTTGGAAATAACACGAGAACGAAATAAGAATAACTCAACAAGGTCTGTAAAGAACGGTAACTTTCGCGTACTTCTTCAATTATGCAAATGCACCGCTTCTTAGCAACCCCCTGGCTGCAACGAAAAGTCAGTAAGCGATTGCTATACCACACCAGTTTGTACTAGCAATTATGCAATATCTTTCCTCGCGTTTATTTTAAGGTCTGCGGAAGTTATAGCAAAATATTTTCTTGTCTTATCCCGGAAACTCTACGAATACGGAAGAGGATAGCCGTAAGAACATGTAACAGATGTTCCACCCTGCTAAATTTTGTTTTGAAATGCTAAATGGCTTAAAATCCAAGATTCAGATTTCAATCAACCTCTGAATAATATAAGGTTATCCCAAAACTCCAGAGTTATCCAGCTACGATCTTTGGAAGGACCCGAGTTTACTTTAATAAAACTTGTTTATCAAAATATAACAAATACTTTAGTAAATCAAAAAGTGTCTTAGGAACGCTTATTTTTAATAAATGAGATAATACGGCGAGTTTAGAGTATCCTTTTTTGTTATTTTTGTACATTACTTGATCACAGCCAAACTGGAATATATTGATGCTGTTGTTAAAAAGCCAAGGAAGATCGAAAAGGAGAAGAAAAAAAAATGAAGAACAAGAAGAAGAAGAAGAAGAAGAAGAAGAAAAAGAAGAAGAAGAATATATTAAACAATCCCTTTAAGCAAAGGTTTTTTTTTTGCTATTCTGTATGCGTGTATGCGAAGCATTTATAAAACTAAAGGAGATAAAGTTCCATAAAACCGTTGCCGTAAGAAATTCTTCGTTTGGAAATTATTCTAATCCCTGAAGTTTCCACTTTATACAATCAATCAATCTGTTGTGACTGACGTAATAGTACAGTTTAGATGATCGTCCTATCTTTCGGTGGTTTCCGTTACCAACAAATTCCGAACTCAGCATGGCTTAATTTTGTTGGTTTCGTCGATGCGAATGACAGATTCTACCGGGTTCAGAATACACGGCTGTTTTTAATCGAACATAATAAATATACAAGATGTTGACGTTGTAAGATTCAACCATAAAATTGTGTTATACGCTTGACTCATTCTGATCAGCGTTTCCCCCAAACTTAGGTTTTGACCGGCACACTCGATTTACTGATAGGAGCTGCTACAACTTCCACGTCATCACATGGTGAAGGACATTTCGACCTTCTTTGGGTAAGATATAGAAACCAAGTAGGGCCCGCTTGTTCCAATCGACGCTGACTGTCACGTCGTCTGGGATGAATAAGTGGAAACGTTCCCTGGATTCCTGTGGCATACTCTTCTGCCTCAGAAGAAGTAGTCTGGGGCATCGCAAAATGAGGAGTTTCATCTACTTCGCTGCAGAATTTGCAACTTGAGTCCTTAGAGAGGCCCATCAGATGCAAATGTCTTGGCCCGTAAGAGGCCTGAGACTATCCTGAGGTGCTTCCTACTGAACCTAAGAAGCTGTTCGGGCCTTATTTTTTAAGGCCTGTGGATGAGTAGCTTCGCTTGTCTCAGCACAGGGCGCGAAGCCCATTATGAGATTAATTGAGAGTGAGCCCAGTCTCTAATTCCTTGCTGAATGCTTGCTTTAGGTGGGCCGAGGGTCGATTCGGGGCCTAAAAAGGGTTCCGAGGAGCCCTGCTTTTCCAGGCGGTCGGCCTCCTCGTTGCCTGGAATGTTACTGTGACCGGGCGCCCATAAATATAAATAAACTATAAGAAAAAATTATTTATTAATAATAATTAATAATTATTCTAAAGTTTAACAATTCTAATTATACTAATTAAGATTAGTCGAACCCAGTTGGTTGAGCCGAACCTTTCTAGGGCCACTCGACATTCTTTCGCCAGTTTTGATTTGGTTTTTACAGAACTCAAAGCTTTGAGTGCTGTTTGACTGTCGAAGCATATACATAGATATGCCTGGTTTTCCTATGCACAGACTGTGATTGCAAAGACCTCAGTCTGAAAAACTAGTGCGAAAGACAGTCCCATTCTAGGTTGGTAGCCGTAAATGCCAGCACCGGACCCTGCATCTGTTTTCGATTCATCTGTGAACCACGGTAATCAGAATATCTTGCGCAGTGGAATGCTTTCTTTGTTAGCTGTGCTCCAAGGATGTCTTCTACTATGTATCAATGTATCAGTTCTTGTCTAGCACTTTCGAAACCTTCTAGGGCCCTTTTGAAGTTTCTGGGACGTTCAAAGACGGAAAACTTAAACTTGAAATGTACATGACCGTACCTTCCTCTGCAAACTCCCATTTCAAAAGGTGGCAGTGGTCTTCGACAAAGGTCGATCTTGCTCTTTTCTTGAGCCTCTGCCTGACAATGTCCCGTTCGCTTGCGCATCTTTTAAACATTGGGTTTCGTATTTGATAGGGTTGTTTAAGACTTTGGAAACCAAGTACGGCCCTTGATATTTAATTTGGCGGTTCTGGGATACACCTTGACCAGTACGTGATCTTCAACTTCCATTGGGGTAGCACGGTGTTTTAATTTCTTACAAATTAGCTTAGTCATTGTTGCTAGAACTGATTTTACGTCTGATTACTGTAGCGGGTTTATTTTGCTTTAATTAAAGGTGTTTATCCAGACTTTGACAAAGTAATAAACTGTGCAAGATGTTGACGTTGCAAGATTCAACCACAGTATTGTTTCTCAGACCTCAACTTCCGTTAAACGGCGTTTTCGCCAGACTTAAATTTTGACCGGCGCACTCGGTTTACTGATAGGGGTTGCTACAAACTCGATCATCTTATGGTGAACGACGTCTCGCTCTTTTTGGGTACGGTATCCATGAGAATTCATTATTACAATTTATTTGGGGCATTTGATGCAGTTTCGAAAGTAGCTTTATTTGTGTTAGGCTGACATCCCGTTAGTCAGCATATATTCGTTTTTCTGCCGGTTCTGAAATCCTACCTGTTCGGTGACATTTTAAAAAAATTATGCTCATGTCGGACAAATCTTTAGTGCCAATATAGAGAGTATTAAAGTAATGCTCGATATAATAAGAAATATTAAAATGCAGAAAAGTTTGCCAAATTCATGTTTGACAGATTAGAGAAATTAATTTCTATTTGAACTGCTTCCTTCCATTAGTGCCATCGGAAAATGTGATTTCAGATTCTCGATTTTAACCAATTTCGATTCTTAATAATTTAAAGAGGCATAATCCGTGTAGTCGTAGAATTCGTCACAAGTCTATAAGCGATCAACAGGTCTTAGAAGTTAAGCAAGCAAATTTGTAATGCTCGGCTTAAGATAATCGCCGCGAATCGACGCTAACCAAGATGTTGATTATAATTAGTGTTATATAGTACACAATTTAAATTCGGAATCTCGTTAGTATGCATATTAGAAAGTCGAAAAAGGAAAAGTCGAGAGCGAAAACTCATCGTGGAGGACGACTAAACGGGCAAGACAAGTTCATGATCGCGGGGCGGTAAATTTTTGCCGCGGACAGAAATTTCGGGTTTTTAATCCGGACCGATTGTTTACCATCGCAAACATAGAGAGAGGCAGATCCGTGATGGATGGCTGAGCGCATAAATTATAACTTTCTTCCCGCGGCGCCGGCACCTGTAACCAGTTCACGCAATAAAGCATAATAACGGTGCTGTTGTAGACACAGCCGCGATTGAAAACGCTACGTGTTTACAATTCCGAAACTTGTATTTAGGCGAACTCTGGCTCCGTAAACATCGCAAAAGCTGTGTATTTTCATTGAAACCAGTCGAACGCCGCTTTGCTCGCCATACCGTAGCAATAAGGTGTATAATTTTGCATTTAATTTGCATATCAGATGATATGGATAACATCATTTTGCTACTGTGCGGTGTTACATCGGGCTTCAAAATGCCATTAAGTTTCTATGCATATGGAATGAAGAATGGATGGTGCCAATCGACGCGCGTGACCGACGAGCGGGCCTGAAGCTACCCTGACGCCACGCACCCTCGGCCCGCTCAGCGGGCGACAAACGGCTTCCGCAAACAGCTCCCGCGGTCGTCCTTAGGTTTCCTTGCATGCGATCCCCATTTAGCCCCAATTGCAATTATGTTAATGTGGAATCACAGCATGCGGTTCCGCTCGCCATTTAATACTGTTAAATTATATATGTTACATCGATCCGTCCAACTAATGACTTCATAAAATCGGACGTCGATCATAACTTTCCCATTTTCGGATGTGACATATTAATTACGTATATTTTAATTAAAACGAATGATGTTCGCTCCTTTTTAAGTTTTCTTGTTTTATTGCGGATATATTTTACTCGGCTTTTTATTATACCTATAGGCTGCTTATTACCCGTAGGCCATTCGGAGAATTTTAACGATCCCCTAATATAAGTTTCTTTTTTAAATTTTAGCAAAATTATGTTTTAAGATACCTACAACCTGGGCTTATCCTTCTGAAATTAATTTACGGGCTTCTCGTTTTTATGCTCTTCTATTGAGTTAGCTTTTTAATGAATACTCGAAACTACTTTAGAACTCACGCTATCTTTACTTTGGGTGATGCAATTTACTATTGAAGAAGTGTCAGATGACGGGAGAGACGCTTCCGAATTATAAAATATTAACTTGTTGTCAGCATAACGATAATAATAATATCAAACAATTACTATAAATCACTGCGCCAATAAAAATTGGCGGAACACCAAGTAAAATGGTTGTATTTTCTTTTTAAGCATTCAAAAAACATTGAAACTCAGTAGGTTGTTAACTTTAGTGTTTTAAAAAAAAAAGATAAGTAGTTTGTACATTTAATGCAAGATAAATAATTGCGGTGCGTTCATGATTTGAGAACAAGAACTATATATTATATAGCCGTGGACTAAATGTAGCAAGCATCGGAGAAGTGGTTTCTGTACACATACCGTCCACATATTACCTGGTAAAAGAACGATATACATTAATACTAGATTTAACAGTACACGTACCGGTGAGAGCACTAATTAAACGTTATTAAATTTCAAATGAATATAGGTATGCTGTAAAAGAAGCTAGGGTGGCGCAGTGGTAGAGCGTCAGGCTAGCGTTGCGCTAGTCTTAGGTTCGAAACTTCCGACGGGCAGGACTTTCCTGTACTATAGAGATCGGTATCGAGTCTTGGTGACCATTCGTCGCTAGGCACTTAATTGACGACGCTCTCCTCCAAATACAGACCTAAGAGGTAGAGTAACAAGGTCCTATACATACACACACATTACACTCTACACATGGTGCAGTATGTAGCTATTAAAAACGGCGCACCAACTTCGTAACCCCCAGAGACGGACCAGGTTGTGCATTGCACCCATAGAGCCTCATACGTTAACGTACCAGCCTCGACACCGAAAGGTATAAGAGGTTATAGATAATACATACATATGCAGTAAAAATTACAGTTCGTTCGAAGTCTTGCACTTTTATACGAATTAATAACGTTTTGTGGATAGAGGAACGCAAGAATGCATTTTGACACAAGTATTTCATGCCTTACGTTTTGCTAGTTTGTATACAAGACGTTTCATAGTCAAGTTAATTTTATAACGGACAGATTAAGCTTTATTTTTCGTTTATGTTCGTAAATTATTACAATTCTGCAAACACTACGAGAAACTGTAATAATTTGAAAACAAGAGTTTTCGGAATATTTTCGGATATATCGGGTAGTTTCTTTTGGAGCTCTTCGATCTAGCTCACAGGCTTAGAAGTAAATTCGCGCAGCTTCTTTGTGGTGCCGTAACACTCGGTGATACGAAACCGTAAATCAATTGAATTTTAGTGTAGAATCCTCGCATTTTGAATTCAAGGAGCGCGTCCTGGAATCTCAAATTTAATTGGTTAATAATCCCCCGCTTTTTCTGTAATTCTCAGTAGACGCACTTTAACCTCAGGTATAACTTATGAATATTGGAATTGTAGGGGCAAACTTAACAGTTACGGGCTGTTTTCCAGGTTTTAAAGACATACGGAATTTTAAAAGGGAATTGTGTAGAGAACTGTAATTTTTCTGAAGTTTCAGTAGTCATTTCACTTTAGAACATGTTCCTTCAAGAAACTTTAAATCTCAGTTCGCAATGTTCGCATACATCGATTTCTGTATTAAAATAATTAACCTGTAACGCTTGTTAGCTAGCTAAAGTCTGAAACTGCGCTCCTCGGAATATTCAAATTAAATAATAATATTTCTATATGGTAATTAGCGAGAGAATATCTGAGTGCAAAAATTATGCGGTTAGAATTATGTGAAAAAACAAAATTCCGAGGTTAACGACATAAATCCAACACAAGCAGTGGTGTTGATTATTTGTAATTCTGATTAAATTAAATTAAATTTACATTGCCCAAGATCTTGATTCAAAATAAAGCAGTTTTAACTGATAAAAAGAACTCTTAAATTTAATATAGCATTTGCAGTGATTTTTCCCCTTTCCTTAATTTGATACATAAACAAACGAACGCCGTTTAAAAACCCACTTTCTGCATTTAGTATTTTTGACTTTAAATCGAGCCATTCTAATATTTTCGGGGTTTACCAACTTCCGTAATTAAGTCAAATGCGTCTTCTATTTTCACACAGAATAGAATATGGTAATTATACAAGAGTAAATCGTATTACATTTTTTTATGGCTACAAATTTGTATGCGAAATTCCACGTAAACGTGGCATGTTTACGTTATAAGTATGATTTATTTTTTTTTCAGTGTTATTCTCGCTCGGAACTCATGCGAAAATAATTTGTTGTTTCACGTTACCAACTACCTGATTTTCAGTTGTAACTGTTATTGTTTGAACGTGTTATATTAATAAAGTACTTGCGAACAAGAATGTTTACAGCTCCTACCATGATCGATGATGTTGAGATAACTTTTAAATTCTAAAAATTATTTTAGACACCATTGCATGTATTGTACTCAACGTCTGTTTAATCTTGGTCGATACAGGTACCTGAGAAGAGTGCAAAACACTTTCATCTTTCGTGGCTATAATGTAGTTTAGACTCTACACTCGGTGTTGTTTTCAGTGCTGTTAAGGCAAAAGAAACACTTCTTTGAAGGTACACTTATAAATGCTTTAGGTAGCGATATATTTAACAAGCGTGCAAAGCAGCTTCAATAATGTTGTTTAATAGCAAAACATTTGTTTCAGGTTGAAGCTGTGGTAAATAGGATAACGTGCTAACTTAGCAGTCCCTGAAGGTCGCTACATCCTAAATCCTTGTATCCTTGAAACATCTTCAGCGGCCGAGAAGAGTCAAACGATTAACTGGATTAACCATAACTAATATACTTTTAGTCTATGTGGTAAATACGGACCAATAGATTATCAATAATTCTTGAAAGCTGAAGGCGAGAGAAAACTTTTTCCATTCGATCGGTCGGACGAGTCTGTTGAGGCCAAGGCAGGTTAAACAAAACGGTGATTTTATGGTTTGTACTAGGTAGCTTTTTGATTCGTCTGTCAAAATTATGCGGCTTTATTTTTGAAGATGACGTTATCAGGAAGCGATGTAGCGTGCTTCTCGAGTCGATTGGCTGAAGGGGATGTGTATAGAATAAGAGGTGTTTCGCGTTCTCGAGAAGTTCAGCAGCTGTCCAAACAGGGTATAGACCATCACGGTTATGCATTGATTATCCATAATTTCCATTCCGGCACTTAAAGTCAACAAACGCGTCTTGTGCAAATTGTTCTTATTACACGAGTAGGTGCACATAAAGCCACTAAACGGCGCTAGTCGAGCGAAAGGCAGGATGGGAATCGCTTCAGCTAAGAGCGTCAAATCCTGAAGGGTAATACAGGCGCTACAGGAACAAAGCTTGCCTACCCCATTATTATGAGCTGTAGAACTAGCGACGGCTGATTGTAAAACGATTTTATAACGAGGATAAAAATATCGATAACATGTAAATTGCATACCAGGCCGGAATATGGAATGAATCAAATGAACGAGCCGCTTGGCAGGTTTATTGGCTTGAGAAGGAATGTAGGGGCTGGTGATAAAATGGCTGTTCGTGGGAACAATGCGCTAGGGGACTTGTCTTGTACAATTCATGTTGCGGGTTAATTCACCAACTTCTGGAACGCCGCTTTTAACCGCATTTATTACTACATTTCGGAATAATATTTTTAAATGGGAATTTCCAGTCGGCGCGACGCATTTACCGATTTCATTCTTTCGAATTTCCTGGTACACCTTTCGTATAGAAACAACATCTATACAATTAAACGATTTTCAAATTTAATTCCGCGTTTATTTTTCTTCTACGAACCGACCAACATTTTTAAGCATTGGTTAGGATTCGTATTTATTCCAGCTGTGGGAATTAGCGATAATCCTCTTTAATCCTTATATTATTTTCCCCCGTAGGTTTGATTATCATAATTAAATTCTCTACAAATGCATTCTTTTTGTGTGAAAAACATTTACTTATAAACCTGCTATCTATCTGAACGTTCGTAAATACGTCAACCATAAGCAGTTCTTAGACGTCTCCCTTGCTACCTTCTTATTTTCCACATTTCGGTAACTCTCAATGCGCCATCTATATCAGTTCCGGAGTTAAACACATGTACCCAATATTTATCTCTATTCACTTCCATATCACTGTTTTTCCATATTTCATCTTTTTATATTTCGCGCAGAATTTGATTTTATCAGAGATGTTCTTAGATACATTTCATCGCTAATATCTTATGTAAGTTGCAGATTGGTAGTTGTCATTTCTGAAAAAAATTTAAATGTCGAGCTTCTAGAATCAAAGATTAATCACGATTTTTAAACTTTATTATTGTATCGCCTTCGATAATAAATTCGATAATAAATTTTCAGAATTACATTATATGCTTCCCCTCTTTTCGAAAATAATAAATACGTTATGAAGAACGTCGTTCAAAAACGCACCCTGAAGTTAATAAATCCGGAACTGCGAAGGTATAATAAATCTGTAGTTAACTGAATGAAAATTTTAACTTAGCCCTTATGAGTCGCGTTGAAATGTTTACAAAGGTAACACTTTATCGTTGCCCAAAAATAATTTTGTACTTAATGCTGCATCGATGATATGTATAATTTGCAAGAGTATCGAATCACGGCCGTTTATTGACTGAAATAATTGAGATTTTTATGTCGCAACATATTTCGTAGAAAATCGATTGTGTTCAATAATTTCTGACATTTTTTCCATGGCTAAATTCCGACAACGTTGAAAATGCCACTTAGGTACTTGATTTTATATATGTTTGCTTCCTGAGAGTATTAGCTCTGCTACTAAATGCATTTGATTCGAAACTAACTGATTATTTTCATATTAAAGTCTGTCAGAAATATACGCTTTACAAAGTTAACTTGTTTATTTATTTTATTTTATTTATGTTCCATAGTTGTTGATATATTCTAAAAATCAAACTACGTAAAGATCTTGGCCAAAAACGGCGTACATTTGCAAACAGCAATCAATATTTAGTAAAAATTTAATTCAATTTCCTTTATTTCGACAGGATTTAATCGAACCGCATGTATGCTTTTGAATATCTCTAATTAACTTTCGTTTCGCTTTAAAACGTCGTTACACATTTAATTTAGTCGTGTTCCTTTCTTTAAGCAGTAAAAAATCGCTTCATTTGAGTCACAAAACGCGGAAAATGCTTTAGTCGTCAATTGCGAGTGTATGAATCTGCGAAGCACGAAAGTTTTCTTTCATCACGCTTATCCATCTCGACATTAGAGCATAAACATGGAAATATTTTGTGAGAAGATCAAGCCAAGCAAAACTGCGAGCGTGACTTAGAATAACTCCGCTATACAAATATTTGGTGTGCCTGCGATCTTGCACCTGTGCATTCGGTAAGGAATATGCTAGGCAAGAGATAAGCGAATTTATTTAATTGTGTCGAAATTTTCCGTGGTTACAAAACCGGCTATGGCTATCTCTTGAAATTTCCGCTGTTTCGCTGGAAACGAAATAAAGTTCACCATACCGAATGGTAGTTCGTTTGGGGGCTACGTATGCACATACGGTGGAATATATAAGGCGGTGTGTCAGTTCGCATATCACGTTTTAAAAACGGCCTCTGGTGACACATTCATCATGGATGAAGCAGCGGCCATTGCTGTGTCCATGGATATCTAAATACATATGAGATTCTTCCAGTCACTAGTGATAAATGTGATCCATATATGTATATATATATATATTCTTTTATGAATAATGGTTTTATCATATTGTGTTTCGTCGTTTTGTTTAACTTTAACTTGTAACTCGAAGAACGTCTATTATTTCATATTCGAGACCGACATCTGGTTTTCTCCCTTTTCCGATGAAATGAAATCCAATTTTCCAATGATCTTCCAATAGCATCATTATTGATTAACAAAATGGAGACAGTAGCAGAGTAGAGCGTAACTTCTAAGATCGTATCTCGGCATAATAAATCAAGTTCTAGTCTTCTGCAAGAGCGTTCACAGATAAAATCATTCGAAGCGACGCCTTAACCACCTTAGGCTATTCTCGCGTCGGTTCGTCCCAACTGTACAATTTTATTTATGCCTCCCACATTTTTCAAACGATGTACGGCAGCAATATTTGCTCGTTAGTCTAGACCACCGTCGTCACCACGATGGGGCACCTCCGGTTTAACCAGATTTCTTTCTGTAATTCCCGGTTTACTTGATGCGAATGTGCCTTTTAAGTCTGCGCACAATATGAAAAACATTCGACCGAATAAGGTACTTTACCTATTCGAGGGTGACAATGTAAATGGAACATAATGTAAATCAGCCCTGCATCTTGAGCAGCAACCAGCATCAATATAGCCTAGCATATCCACTTAGTTATTTGTTATGCATGCAACCCCAGATCTGTTGAGGTTTACAATCTGAGATCTTCACACTTCTATCCAGTGCTGTATCATTCACCTACGACCTGTATTTGATATTCCGCCAACCATACGACAGATGATACAACAAATGCTAATCCACGATTTCTAAATCAAAAACTTGGGACACCTTTGAGATAATTTTGAGAATTTGCCCTCTGCGCTACACGTTTTTGATTCTAAGTAGAATTAAACTTATATTTATAAAATATGTAGTGGAAGATTTCTAAATTAAAATTTTGAAATCCTCAAGTTACGAAGTTTCCTTCAATTTATTTGGTTTCTTGTAATTTTATATAATTTTAAATATTTTAAAAAAATTAAAAGGTTTAATTAATCCCTTTCCAATAATCGCAGTAAGGTTCTTTGCATGCAACAATAAGCAGAAATTTCGCTCATTAAGCAAGTCTAAAGTTTCGATATTCGACCGAAAACGATATGTCTAAAACCAATCTAGAATATGTCTCACCTTAACAAATGGAATAGCAAATTGCAAGCTCTTTGAAGAGCATAACTTGCTTTAGGCAGCAATAGAAATTGTATATCAAATAATGAACTCCCTGTAATTACCGAAAGGCTCGTTATTTGTAATTTGTTGTATACTAATAAGTCTATAGCAGAGTAACGGTACTGTTTTTCGCTTAGTTGGGGTTAACAACCGTTCTAGCCACTCTTTCTAGTGGAATCCTTTAAGAAATCTTTTGTAATTATTCTAACATAATGAAATTTCGAATATAAGTAATAAAATAAAAATAGAATAGTTACGTAAAAAAATGAAATTCATTTTATTTCTGGTGTTATGACGACCAGGGATATTTTGATTTGCACGTCCGGCAACTTTGTAATATATTCTATTGGTTGCCCCTAAATACACGAACCATAATCTTCTAATTATCGCAATCTCTACACATCTACAGCCGTATATCCTGCTACGAATATGTTATTGTTTGCACAGTTACATACAGTGCTGATTGCAACTAGGCCACAATCAATACTAAATACTGCTGAATAATTTACAACGGCAAATCTAGAAGTTACAAACTTTGATATGTACGTAATCGATGTGCGTCGCTAATGAAAAGGGCATATATTATTAGGGCATAACTGCACCTGCTTCGGTTTTGGGGGATGTAAAAGCTGCCTTTTATTTTGGAGCTTTTGTTCTCGGCCAGCTTGGTGGAGATGAAAAGTAGAGTGTTTCTGGGCGTCTTAAAAAATACTGGCGACTTTAAAAGGCATCGGAAACATCGATCTTAACGTCAAAAGGAAAAAATTTCGGCCCACAGCGTCAACGTGTATCATAACAATCCTCACGGAATAGTACAAATATCGTAGCCAAGTAATAAATACATCAGGAGATATATTTGCTGTTGGAATGCTAGAGGCATTTCGTTGATTTAACCCAAGGAATGCTGTTCAGTTGTCTGGCCACGTGCTTAATTGACATGCAGTTGCTGTTGTCCAGTAATATTCGAGTTGCTAGTTCTAATGCGGAAATTCCTGTTAACCCGGATTTAACTTACTCCTATTATCATATTTAAGAAGAGCGCTGCCTGCCCCTCCGCCATTTGAATATGCATTTCGGTATTCGCGACTAGCCTTAATCTGGTATAGTATAGTTCGGAGTTAACGAAATCTAAAATTTCGGTCGCCTCTCGCAACGAATTCGGAATTATAGCCGTTCTAAATGCAGAGCCCAATAAAATGTTGACCTCGAAACTGTCAGATAACCATGTTGTAACAAATGTCCAAAACAAAATAGAATAAAAACGAAATTAGCAGCTTTCCTACTTAGATAAATGTCTTTAGAAGCATTTTTATCGATTGTCGGGAAAGCAAGAATGATAAATGGCCGAAAGTTTTTCGTAGTGAAAACTACTGTATGTTTTCGGGGAACGGTTTCTGATTTGCGTCGTGTTTGTACGTTGTCCTTAACGTACACGTTAAAAAAAACGGGAAATTAATCTATTTAGATTTTTTATGGTATAAAACACTTGTTTCGGTCGTAATGTGTGTAGCAATTAATTACCCGTTTCCGAGGATTTTCGTTCTTAGAAGCTTTTCCGACCATTTTCATTTTGTCGTTTATCTGGCGCTGTCACGAACTCCTTTTTTTATTAATTGCCCAGAAGTTTGACTATTTGACTGTGCGATAGCATAAGATATATGTAAATGTTTCGGAGTACGAGTGAAGAGGGAAAATTTATGAGACAAAAACAAAACTTCAGAAAAAAGTCAAAGAAGCGTTCGGCTCTATTCATTCCCATTAGGCAATAATGTCTCATAAACGCTCGTTCGAGCTCGCGGATCCCTTAAAGATTTTTTAGATCCGAAAATGACGCCGCTCGGAAATGTATTACGCGAGATTTTCACACTGTATCTGTTTCCCTTGTGTATGTAAAATAAGTACTCGCATCATCCTACTTGGAATGAAAAATTCAGCCGCTTTTAGTTGCGAAAACAAAATGAATGTAACGTAATGCATAACAAGTAGTTAGCTGAAGGGTTAGTCCTAGTCGTGCTACTCATGTAGAATTATAAACCCACCTCTACTTTCTACGCAGCGTACGCAACATTTATTATAATATAGAATTATACTTGTCTGCATACGGTCTCCCTCGTAATATTATATTTTATTCAAAAGGAAGAGGCCTATTTATAATTCCTCTTTTGCTGTAAATAGAAGACAACCTGCGTTCTAGATTTTGTACCGTACTTTGGTTGACATGTAGGACGTCGCTTAAATTATTCGATGGAAATATACACCACGCTCTTTACTGCTAATTACTGTTTGTCGAAATGGCCGGTAACACTTTCGTTTCTTCTGTTTCATCGGGAAAAGACTCGAAACTTTAATTATGGCCATGTTTTTCTACAGAAGGCAGATACGCAGTATTCAAAGTAATTTTCTATTTTAAAGTTTCGTCTTGCTAACCGTAGTTGACATCTTTAATGGTCTTGTTGATCTTCAGGTTAAAATCGTGACAACCATTTTGATTACAAAGTTAATTACCGACTTACTTCTGAAGTGAACTACTGTACACGCCTGGAAAGTTTATTACGGCTTTATTTCTACGAGTAAAGTGACTTATTTACATAATAAGGATTTAAAAACAACCAAACCGTTATGAAAATTTCTAAAGCTTTACTTTATCAACGTAATTTAAGAAATAATTAATTCAATTAAAAAAATTCGGCATCAAAAATGTTTTAACAGCCCCTCCGCACACATATTATCGAAAATCTTTATTTGTGTACCAATAACAACAATAATCATTTTCATTTTCTGACAACATAGTATGGAATATTATCAAAATAATTTATACAGAGGGAATAACCCTGATGTGTTAGGCAACCCAACATACATATTTCCATGACAAGATTTTGTTGCATTATTTACGTTTGTTCAGTTTGACATTTTAATCTTAGTTAATACAAAATTAAATTAGTTTTTTAGTTAAACATGCATTCAAATAATGACTTAAGGGGAGAGTCGGAAAAATTCAAATTTGGCAGCATTTACTTACCGTCAGCGATATCCTTTACAAAGAAATCCTACGGAAAAATATTCAAACGATTAGAAAGAGATTTACGCGAGTATTAGACTCCACTAAAAAGAAGTACAAAGAAAGAGAAAAACAGAAAAAGAACCGCTACCGGTGAAAAAATAAGTTGTGATTTTGGGTTATGTCCAAAACTTGCGGATGAGACTAAACTGGTACTAAATTGAAATTCAGATTAAGTTAACTGGTAACAAAAATTAAAACAAAAAATCATTTAGGTTAAAGACTCCATGGCGACGAATACCATCAATTCAACATGTAGTGCTTGTTGTACAAGGTAATACTTGATTCGTATTATTAGTTAATCTGTACTGTTGGCTTTCCATCTGTTAGCGTATTTCCTTTTTTCAAATCACCAAAAAGTTCTCAATTGGTCTTACTTCAGGAATGATTATCTTCTTTTTCGATGAACGTAATGTTCAATGACATAGCCAAAAAACGTAGTAGGTACGTTTTAGCATTGATAGAAATGCCACATTTTCGGACCAATGCACTACTCATTCCTTTTGGGCTAATAGCAACCCGAATCAATACTTTTGCTTCAAATTTTGCCTTCTTTTGGATTTTTGTCCTGTGGGTCATTTGAATAATATCCGTTATTCTAGGATTCTTCATCCAATACAAACACATGGTTGGAGAATTTTTTGTAAAGACGGCCACACTTGGTTTTCGCAGCAGTGCAATATTATTCAGAGCGTTTTCGAATAGTTTTCTTTTCCCAATTTTATATTTGTGTTTGATCCAATGTTTTAGGTGCATAACTTTTAGATACGCTGAATGTTTTGGCCGTCCAACGTAGGGATTATGGTTTTCAAAATACTGTTTCAACGCGTTCAAACACGGTTTAATTAGTTACATGGCTTTTCTTTCAGAATGTCGGAGAATGTTATACAACTTTTTTTTTTGTTACATTTACTTCCATAAAGTGCCGCACGGTGAATAATTGACTTGATATCTCAATTCTAATTCTTTAGACGTCATTTTTTTTGTAATTTTACACATTTAACAAATGCGCATACAAACAACTTCGGACTACTGACATCTGGCATTTATTTATTTTCTAGATTCATTTAATCATAAGCTATTTTATTGTATTTTTAGTGAACATACCCTAGAATAGTTCATGGGTGCATGTCACCAATATCTTAGAAGGAGTGAACTTTAAAGTTGGAATACATTTTTCGTTTAATTTATTTTGATTTAAATATTCTTAGTTTACCCATTACTTATTCTTTTTGTAAGATTTTAGTTTATTACACTGTATTTGTTGTATCTAATTATTGTAAATTATTACTTTATTTTTTTCTTCTTTCTTTGCGTTCTATTCTCCATTTTTGGAGATACGCCTCTTCCATGGATTTCCATGTGTCTCTGTTTTAGGCACCCGGGTCCAGTTGAATCCTACCGGGCGTTTGTGCATATAAGGCCTCTAGTAAAGCATACGTTTATTCCATGTCCTGCGTATTTCTACTTTAGGCTGATTTTTGAGCAATGTCTACTAGTTTAGTTTTTTTCCTAATCTCTTTCCATTGCATGTTGTGCCACTCTTAAGTTTTTGCATGTTACCTAGTATCATTGTCCAGGTTTCGGCGCCATAAATATACATATATATTCGTTTACCTTTTGTATTTCGACGTTTATTTTGATGTTCGGATCCCCTGGGGGCATTATCTTTGTTTTATTTATATTCATTTCCAAACCGATTTTTGAGATTCTTTTTGTAATTCATTTAAAATTTCCTCTAATTTTTCTGGGCTTTAAGCTATAACTACCATGTCATCGGTATATCTTGGATTATTGAGGGACTTTCCGTTGGTATTGATGCCTTTTTTTCCCATTTCAGTTCTTTAAATATGTCTTCTAATGCGAGGGTGAAAAGTTTGAGCGATAAGCTAATTCTAATTTTATGGGTTTCGTTGTTGTATGTAGACTGTATTATGTTGCTGTTGCTTATCTTGCTATGTTCTGTAGCAAATCTGGGTATCTCTGATCTATTCTACAGTCTTGCCCATGTTTCGACAGAATCAAACGCTTACTGATAAGCCACAAACACCAAACAGACAGGAAAGTGATATTCATTTGATTTTTCTAGTAATATTTTTAGTGTGAGTAAATGATCAGCTGTTCTGTATCCCCTTCGGAAGTCCGCTTGTTCAGGAGGTTTGATATTCGTTTAGCTTTTTCGTCAAGCGGTTAGTGATTATTTTGGTCAGAAATTTGTACAGATGTGATAACAAACTTATGGGTCTGTAGTTATCTACCTTTTTGTTATCGCCTTTTTATATAATGATATTACGTTTGCATTATTCCAATTGTTTGGAATTTTTCCACGTTGTAGGTATTCATTAAGAAGTTTTGTTATTATTTTAGTCAGCTTCTTTCCCATTTCTTTTATCATATCACTTGTTATTTTGTTATCTCCTGCATTCTTTTCGACCACTGTTGTAATCATTTCTTCGTCTTTCCTCATTCTATCTTCTTCGATCTTTTTTTTTTTATTATTTTTTGGTCTTTCTATTTAGTTTTTCTATTAACTCGAATTCTTCTCTTGGTCTAGTTTAGATTGTATACTTTACTTAGGTTTTTTTTATTGACTTTATTAATGCAATTAATCATTGCCGTTGTCAATTGGTCATTGATTTTATTAATATCCACTAACTGAGAATTATCTATGTCTATCGATGTGAGTTAATATTTCATGAATATCATTATTTACAACTCTTAATTCATTTTGTGTTATTATTCTTATATTTTTATGAAAACGTTAACGTTTTTCTAATTTTTTTTTTTTTTGATAACATTCGGTAACCACAATCGATAACAATGTTATCGACAATTACTGCTTGAATAAAAATCAATTAAGCATTAATTCGTATTGTTTTAATTAATGCAATTAATGACACCGAAGTTTAATTACCTTAAAAACATCTCAAGGAATATTGGTATGCCAAATTGTCATAGTCCAAGCTGTCCCTAATATTTTTTTTTTAGATTACAAAAGTTGAAGTAACTGCGAAAACGTATGGTGTGCTGCATGTCAAATTTGGCTAGGTGGTTCGTCACTTGTGGATGACCCTGTATAGAAAATGTATTGCAGCTGGACACACCACGGGAAAATGTGTTATAAATAGCGAATCTCCAGAACACCCTGTAGGGATTCTAGAATAGGCAGCGACTGCATATAACAAAATGTAAAGGTCAACAAGAACTCCTCCTAATATTTCCTTATTCAATGTTCTCCTTAGTCTACCTCTTCTTCTTTTCTGTCGTGGTCTTTTTTTTAGTTATTTATTTATTCAGCCTGCTACATCATTATACATACTCAAAATCTATATTCGTAACAAAGTCGATTAGATCTTTAAAATACTTGTCTATCAACTCTGCTTTAGAAACAGGTCAGTTATCACCATCTCTCAATATTTTGTTTTAATTTTGATCTATTCTATTTTTCTAATATGGGACAGTCATAAATATTGGTCTACTGTTTGTTCAGCTAAATTACAAATGCACATTGGGCCACTGATAATTTTAAATCTGTAACAATAACTTTTTAATTTTCCATACCTACTAAAAATTGTAGTCACTTTTGGCGATCGAGGAAGTTTTAATTTTAGTCTGGCAGATACTGTAGGAAAAAATGGTTTTATTAATTCACCTTTATCACTACTTAACCATTCACTTTGTCATTTCATTTTACTATTCTCTTCTGTTTCTTGTACCAATTGCCTTCTCATATCTCTGTTGTTGATTTGTTGATTTTCATTTTCTTAATTAATTCTTCCAATTCGATTTGCATGTGCATCCATTTCTTCTCGTTGTTCTTGTTCTCTCATAAATTTCTGCTCTTTCTTCTATCTTCAAGAATATGGGTGTAATTCCCATCAGGATACATGAAGCCTCGCATAGGAAATTGTTCCAAATGTTTTCAGAATTTTAATATTCATTAATCTCTCAATGCTTTTTATTTTTCTAATATTTATTTTCTTTATCAAAGCTATTTTTCAAATTGCGCTACACTATAAATCAAAATAGGTAGGATTCTTCCATTATAAACTGTTCTTAAAGACCCTTGCCTAAGTGCCCATGATATCTTTCCCGATCTGGATAAAATATTAATAAGTTTAGGACATTTGTCTGTTATATGTCGAAACTGAATTTCTCGTCAAGGCATTTCAGATTTTCAACTTATTCCAACTCTTGTTAATGTAGATACTGCTTTTTGTTTTCTTGAGGTTCTTTTTTTAGGTACCAACATTACTTTTGAGTTTTCTTCATTAAAGCTAATCTTATTTTCTTGTGCCCATTTGATTATATTTTACAATTCTAAATTAAGTATCTTTAGCTTCGCCCTTTGGTTAAAACTACAAGATCACCGGCGAAAGTTATTACTTTATTTTGATATTGATAATCTATATTTCAAAATCCTCACCTTGCGAACATCCTTCAAGAATTACAACTTTTTCACTGAAATAGTTTACTGCAAAATTAAATAAGTTTTTCGGGCAATTTAGTTGCCCCATGTTATTAAGAATTGTTGGCCACTATGCTGCATTAAAAGCTCCTTCCGCGTCCAAACTTATCAATATTGTATTTTTCTCTACTTAAAACTTTCTTCCACAAACCTTTTTACTTCAATTACGGCATCCACATACCGATCTGTGTTCATCAATTTCTTTGAATAAAAATATTTCATTACCTACTCTTCCTATAATTAGTTTTTCTAAAACCTTACCCCCAATATTAATTAAACTGATACGTCCACATTTTGATACACTGCTTGAATTTTCTTTTCCAGGCTTTACTACAGGTATTACCATCGCTAGTTTCCATTCGTTAGGAAAATATGACCTTTTTAGCCACTGATTATAAATTTCAATCACAAGTAAAGGAAATCTTCTGTATACCTTTAGTAGTATTTCGCTTGTTACGTCGTCTAGTCCTGGAGATTTTTTAGAATTCGTTTTTTGTAATACGTTTTATATTTCCTTTTGCCGAAACAATTCATCATCTTGTGTAATAATATGTTCTTTAGCTCGATTTCTTATTATTTCATGAGTTTCGTTGTCATGGTTCCCAAAGTGTGTTCCGTGGAACCCCAGGGTTCCATGAAATAATTTTGGGGTTCCGCGAGTCAAATTTTCAGAAAATATTGGAAGTCTAAAACATCTACATTCTTCTCATTAATCTTTCATTTCATAAAGTTTTTATATAATTATTTTATTTTGTATTTTGTTTTGTACAATTTGTATTTGGTATAATTTGAATTTTGTATAATAATTTATTGCAACTCTTGTGCATCATACGTACGAGGTGTTATCAAAAAATTCCCGAGGGAGCTCTGTAGCGCGCCAACAGATGACACCACAGGGTTGCGCGCGCAGTGATAGTGAGCTGTAACCTTGATAAGGCAGTGTGCCATCGCTGTGTTTAAATCGGGAGTTGCTAATTTGGCATTTTTGTGATCATGTGCGTGTGCCAGTACTGCCAGTCTGCGATTACGACAGGGACAGAAAGTTGGAACAAAGAGCCAACGTGATATTTTGCGTTAAATTTGGGAAATCGGCCACAAAGACATTGAAGATGCTTCGGCAAGCTTACAGCAATGAGGCAAAGTTTCGAGTGGCACAGGTGCTTCAAAAGCGGACGAACGCCCCTGTAAGACGACCAGCGATCTGGACGACCTTCTTCGAGCACCATCCCCAAAATTTTGGAACAAATTCCGTAACTTGTGCATGAGGATCGTCGGAGGACAATCAACGACATTGCTGACATTGTTGGTGTGTCGTATGGGTCAGTGCAGGCAATCCTAACGTCTGAATTAAATACGTGGCGTGTCGCTGCTAAGTTTGTCCTCCGCCTGCTGACTCCAAAGCAGAACGAACAACGTGTCGAAGTCTGCCAAGATCTCCGTCAGCGTGCTGCGGATGAGCCATCGTTCACGTCGCGACTCATCACCGGTGGCGAGTTTTGGGCCTACGGGTACGACCCGGAGACAAAGCAGCAGTCGTCGCAATGGAAGAGCCCATCATCTCCATGATCGACCAATGCGAGGCAGAGCCGCAGCGCAATCAAGAGCATGCTCATCATCTTTTTCGACGTCCGCGGCATTGTTCATCGAGAATTCGTCCCCCAGGACCAGACCGTCAACAGATAGTTTTACTGCGACGTTCTGAGGCGTTTGAGGAAGAACATTCGGCGAAAGCGACCGGAACTGTGGTGCGCGAAGAATTGGATTCTCCACGACGACAACGCACCTTGTCACCGAGCACTCCTCGTTTGTGAGTTTCTCGAGAAGCACAACATGTCATCGCTTCCGCACCCGCCCTACGCGCAGCTTTAGCTCCTGCGGACTTCCAACTCAAAGGTCGCCGAACACTTGCCGAGATCCAGTGCGAATCGCTTACAAAATATGACTTCAAGGCCGCATTTCAGAAGTGGCAGTAACGCTGCGCAAGGTGACTATTTCGAAGGAGATGATGTTCAAACTTAGATAGTACTGTTTTTTAAACAGAGTTAGTCCGGGAACTCTTTGATACCACCTCGTATATGGTTGAATAAATTAGTTGTAGGTAATTTTTATTTTTTTAAAATGCCTAGTTAAAATTAAGATGTTTGTATGTATGGGGGTTCCACGGTATGTGAAATATTGTATAAGGGTTCCGCGGAAAAATAAGTTTGGGAACCACTGTATCTAGTGCAAGTTCTTGTATCATACAAGGTTTGGAAGAAAAATAATGAGACTAGCAACACTGTGGTGTGCGAACCGACAACGCTGCTGCCTCCCCCTTTACATGTCAGTTAGAAAAACGCCTGCCCTAGACTAAGTACAAGTTTAAACTTGTTATAGGTGCTACCCGAATATTGAGAGCGTCTGAAGTAAAGTATGTTTGTGAGGTGAATTACAAAAATTCCCTATGCAGGGCACAAGTGTTCCGATGATACAAGGCCTTTTAGAGGGCCGAGAAGAAGTGGTTTATCATTCATCAGATTTTAACACAGGATTTGGGCATAAGAAAAGTGTGCGCCAAGATGGTTACAACGCCCCATGTCACACGGCAGTCTCCATCAACGAATTTGTGACAGAAAAGAGCATTTCTGTGGTTTCTCACCTCCGTATTCGCCGGATCTCAATCCCTGTGACAACTTTTTATTCCACCGGCTGAAAAATCACTGGAAAAGGCACCAATTTGATACTTTGGATGATATCCAGAAGAAGGTAACCCACAAGTTGAAAGGCATTCCAGCAGAAGCCTTCCAGGACTGCTGCGAACAATGGATGAATGGCTTCCCAAGGGAACTACTTTGAAGGGGTAATCTTGATTTGTAAAAAGAATAAAATTCATGGTTAAAAGAAAATCAGTCTCACTATTTTTCTGCCAATCCTCATATGCTCTAACTAAAGTAATTCTAATATCTTTTGTGTATTTTCCGTGTCATCTTTCCCAATTGTTGAAATTGTTAAACTACTTCTTATTTTTCCTGCTGCTAATTTGTTGTACACCGCGTTTCATGAATTAGAACCTACTTTTATTTCACAACAATGCTTCCATGAAGACATCGTTTCTTGTCTTTTTCTTTGTACGTTCTGGTTATATCAAAGTATGCTACTTTTCTTTCTTCTCGTAGACGTTCATTATTTTGTGTCCTTTCATATCTTCTTCTGTATGCATTTACACCTTTCGTCAGAATTGTTAGTTCATCTGTCCGCCAAGGAATTGTTCTTTTGTACACTTTTCTTCTTCGCTTTGACAAAAAGAATGCTTTCTCACAAGCTTTCTCTATTGCTAAATTAGAATTTTCCATAGAATTTTTAAAATTAGGTTCTTGTCTAGGCCATGCTTAAATTTGTATCTAATTCCGCAAGATCATTTAGTCATTTAGTGTACTCTCACAATGGAATGCGCTTTGAAATAGTTGGGTTGCGTTTCTGTCAAACGCCTCCCAATTATGCTCTTATTATAAACCGTTAACCGTTTTCTATTGTATTTTGCATTTGTTGTGTATTGTGCCTTAGTTTTTACTTTAACTGTGGTGGTCTTGCTTGCCGTATTTTCTTTAGTGCTCCATCCTTACTAGGTGCCCAAACTATTTTAGTTGATGTTTAATATTTTCCACTTCTGGTTTTCCCCTTACTCTACCAAACCTTCTTCCTGCCACAAGTTTATATGTAGTTCATTATACCTCTTGGTAATTCAATCCAGGGACATACTGTGTACATGAAAGTTTTCTAATAACTTTAATATCAATATTTTGACATTTAAAAATTGTGTCAACTAGATGGGTTTCGAATGCAATACACGAACAGGTAATTATGTTAAGACTGGTCGTAAATGGGGGGCTACGACTGTTGATTAGCATTACCGTTATGGGGTATTTGATATCCGGGACGGATTATTGAACATTTTCGCGTTTAGTGTATTGTTGGCGTATAAATCTCCAAGCCCGTTGTCTGGTAATTAGAAAATGCATCAAGCTGATTCACTGATAATAGCGGTAATCCCAGGAGGGCGGGGCGTGGATTATGTATCCGACTCTATAATGTATTCGAGTTCGGAAGCTGTCCGTTTGCTGAGCATAGGTATCTGATATACAATTCGTATTGCGAATATAAATTTCCAGTGCTAATCACGAAGTTTGAAACAAGGCACCGGAATGTGCACTACCTAATTGTAATTCGCCTGCACACTCTAACACAATTGCGAGTAATATAAGCGTTGCGCATCCGCAGAATTTGTGTCGCTATTTCCGCAACCGAATTATCGCTACCATACCATTTCAAAACACAAACAAATGCACGCGCGCGATTTCTGTTGCTAATTACGTATTCTGTTATTAAAAAGAGGATCGATCTCCGACACCTCACATTCCAAAAGAGACCCTAGTTATACCTATAATTAAAAAGCTCGTAAGATTTTTATTGACGCTTTTTACACTTGCATTAAAGCGAATATTTTATGACACAATTAATTTGCATGTTTATTAACTGCACAAATCCAAAAACAGGGGAAACAGGGATAAAGCGCTATAATTATTGTAAATGAAGCTTAATCTGTTAATTTCCTTGGACCTCTGCTACACTTAATTGTTGTAATGTAACAATTATCTTCAAATCTCTGCCGTTAATATTGGCTTTATTACTAATTCCAAAGAGAGGTCGGAGGAAGAAAGTTTAAAAAAATCACGAGCAGCGAAAGGGTTTCCCCCTCATTTACTGTAAAAATAATTTGACTTTTTATTACTTACCTAGTTGGTTCTTTTCGCAAATTAAAAATTGCGGACATATCAATTAAGACTTGGAGCTGTCGATGATGGGAAAAATTTAAAATAAAACAATTTGTATTGTTGTTACTTTATATTTGCCTTAAAAATACACACATTTCGAACATCTAAATTAAATTGCATTTCTATCGTACAGTTTCTCAATAAATGGTTCATGTGTATGTAAATAAAATACACGAATTTGTCTAACAAAGAAAAAGGTAATTATAAATAAGTAAATATTGGTTACAGCGCTATCGACAAGTTAATTAATTAATTATTAGGAGTTTATATTTCAGCAATATTTAACCGTTTAAATATTCATTCGATGCGAAAATTGTATCAAATATACAATTTAAATGTAATTTACCGTTTATTTCATATATAACTTGCTGATTAATTTACGATTAGAGATTTATGCTACCCCAACCGATGCGTTTGGAAATGTAGAATACAATTCCAAACGCATAATTATATTAATGCCGAGAAGCTTCCCTCATAAAAAGCGAAACAGAAACAAATCCGAGATGCAAAATCTCTATTTTTAGGCACTCTTATTAGCTGCTAAAGCACTAAAGCCTTCCACTACATTTTATGAACGTACAAGAAGCGTAGTTTATTCTTTACAGTTTCATGGGCATACATCAAGCGTTAAATGTGTCTTTAGAATTATTACGAGCTGACAAAGAAAAATAAGTTGTAATTGTAGAAACTTTTCTTTAAATATTACTACTTCTCATGCTTGATAATTCAAGTTCTCTATAAAAACAACTTTAATAGACCGTTCGTTTTTGAAAAAATACGAAAACCCCAAAAATCGGATACACGATTTTTTGCTTTGATTTAGGAAAAATGAGAAAACCTCAAAGACTTTATGTCTGAGCATAGTTTCTAATTTTTTTCTTTTACCTTTGCCGCTTCTGAATATTTCAATTTATAAATCAATAAAGTTTGACTTATATAAAAAGTGAACCGCTTTGGTAAAGTAAAATTTATAAAAGGAAACCTTTTGGATACGGAACACAGGTGAAAATTAGTCTTTTTGAAGCAGATCTCGAACTTGCACAATTGGTCGCATTTGGTAATTTGTGGAAGTAATTATTTCCCGAATCTTCAGAGTCTTTAGTATTCCTTACATCAAATAACGAGTCAGAACTAAACTATTATTCTGAGTCGTTTGTTTTTGTAATGCTAGCAGAAGAAATCTCGCAGAGCAGGAATTTCTTAGTTTGTTAATAAGTTTCCGTAGAAAGTTAGCAGAAAATAAAACGATATTTGTGTTTTATCGAGCGAGTTACAAAAGAATCAAAATGGTAACGAACAGATGTTAAATGTTACACACATTTATGAAACCGAAGTGGAGGTGATATATAAATATAAAAAAGCGTTCCATTAAAGCGGATATGAAAGTATTAAGCAACAGGCAATTAGTAAGCCTCGATATTTTGTCTTCTATTTTTCTGCAGGATAATAATTCGAAATTATTTTCACTGTTGTAGCCAGAGAACTCCGAATTAATCGGACCAAAATCCTGCCAGAATAATTAAAAAACTTAATTGCGCTTTACGGTTTTAATTTTGACTACAACGGAAACCCGCATCTGTCGATTTAAATTTGACTTCCTTGTCAACGGTTAGAGATTAGGATTCTTAGGATCGGTTTCGTATTTTCGGAGGTCCATCGTTTCCAGAATTTGTTTGGGTTCGTGACTAAGTATTACAAATGACTTCTCATCGAAAATGCATGGGTTTAAGTCAGAAATGAATGAGGGCCTTGGAGATATTTAGTACAGAAAAGGGTGCAGTCCCACACGACCAGCGAGATTGGATTCGTCCCCTGCGGAGAGCACAATGTGCGTGATACCGCGGACTCCAGATTTGACAACTTGACGTCCCATTGAAATACACAAAAAGGAAACGTTTTCTTCAGAGTCGTGGTGTTGGCAGCCAACACAAACGTTCCCGTCACCCTACGGAAAGTGAACTCTACTACCTTCCTAAAGGAAGTATTATACTTCCTTTTACGCCCCGAGTGCGATGTTATCACTTTGTTACGGCGCGTTTTTGCATTGAAAATCGTATCGAATGTTCGCTGATTATACGCGAAATTCCTTTAAACTTCATTCCAATAATCGGGAAATATCGAATAGGTTTGGTTTAATGCAGAAAATAAACGAGCAAGTAACAAATCAGGAAATTCGGACGAAATTTTAAAACTATCGTTAACTTCCCGACTAGAAGTAGGACACAAACAATCGTGGGCGGTTTGTCCGCAACTCTTTTCTAATCTGCACGTGTCATATTTACATCGTTTGCTTTTCCCAAACAATTCAATTAAGGTTGCTGATGAAAGCTTAGTTTTTCATTAAATCAAATATACCGTCGCGACGTAATGACAAATGGGGTATGAATTAATGTCGTAACTCTAATCATCGCTTGAACTTATTTTACACGTTTTGCAGCCCACAAACACTTAAAGGTATCGACGTTTATTATATCTCTCAAATAACCCAATAACCGTGTATAAAATGTCATTAACAGCTATCTGGTTTGCTGCACGACAACCGGTCAACCCATAAAGCTTAACTTAACACAATCAATCAATCGAACTCTTTAACTCTTTAGCGATTTGTAACCACGAACATAAGGTAAATTCACTTCAGACTCCGAAACATTAAACAAATCTTTGAAAATCAGAACAAGAACTTGATAGTATACGATTCTGGCATAATACCAGTATGATACAATTGTGAAGTACTTAATAGAAAATTGTATAAACGAGCGTATTTTTATATGCGAACGTGATTTATAATAAGCTTTTTCAAACAAAATTTTCTACAAACGTAAAGGTAAAGATCATAACAAAACCCAAGAGGCGTGGTACTGCAGTTGCATGGTACCGATATGTTATGCAATATCCATCATAAATCCTGCAAGTTGCAATCGTCCGTAGACATGGGCTATTTGAAATACGAATCTTGGATCGGCGTATCATACACGTATCCAGTCGTTGTACCAATACCATTTGGGAAATATCCATTAGAAGTTTTAGCTGTACCGTGTTTCTGATGCTCTTGTTACGAAAACTTTATCCATTTGCACAGAAGGTAGCGACGTATAACATCAGTAACTTGTGATATATAATCACAAATTGCTGATTAACTTTGTTAGAAGATAGAAATATACTTATTTACCTAATTAAATTTAAAAAACTGTCGCATTTGTTCAAACAATTCTTTTTAAATGATCTATAAGAATCTGTGACATTGTATTTTGGATGTTTCATCCAGTTTTAAAAGTAACATTACACTGTGTTAATATAAAACGTTTCGGGGAAAATCTATCGTTGTTTTAGTAGGTAGTTCACCAGTATTAGTAGTATTATTCCAAGTATGTTCCGTAGTCTTCATTTTAAATTTCGTAGTTTGTAATCATGTTTTTATGTTTTTTAGCTCTGAATGGTTTGGATGTGTCACCTATATAGCATTTCCCGTATTCAAATAAAATATTTCAATCGCTATCTTAAAAATTTAATTTTGAGAAAAAATCGATGTTAAACTTATTTTTGAATTTGATAACTGTTCGAATCTTGAATGGGAGGGGGGGGGGCAGTATGTACAAGACTATTCAGGAAAAGAAAAAGAAAAGCCTGTTTATGTTTACAAAGAAAACGGGATAGTAATTTGCTATTATTTTCGATTTTTGAGTCTATATTTGGAGTTCAAAAGTAACACTGTATGTAATTGGGCGTTAGATAATCAAAATTGTTAGGAGACATTTTGCTCATAAACGTATTAAAAGGCACATTTAGAGTCCGACATTGAAGTGGGACTTAGAAGAAGATTGTTTTACAATCATTAACTAAGAACAAACGTGTTACACATACTAAATATTACCGTATGCCTTTGTAGTGGTATCCTAACCACCTGCAAAAACGGATAAAGAACCAGCGGGTCGAGATAACACCAAGTGCTTGACTTCCACTCTCATAAAAGCGTGATAATTGTTTGTTGATTTCTGAAATATAGGACCTTCGTAGATGGGATAGTTTTATCGTGTTAATGCAGCTGAATCGAACCGGTACAATTTTAGTTGAGTGCGTGCCTCGAAAGCGATGTGTTTTGTATTGTGGTTGTATTGTGTTAGTTTGTAACTTAATGTTTATTTATTTTTAATTTATTGTTAAACGGTTTGCATTTTATTATTGACTAGGGCACCGAATTTCCAAAAAAGCACCCACAAAATCGATACTGAATATACAGGTAGGATAATTTTCAACTATTTTTAGACTAAAACTACAAATTAATATTTCATACTTATAATTAAAAGCAAAAACTTTTTAATATCGAAGGTGTACGTAACGTTTTACATTTTGTGATTACCTAAACCTACCTTTTGTATAATTTTAATTGTTTTCTGATACAGTGCCTTGTCTGCGATTAAGAAACCTGTTTATCCATTCAAACGAATATATTTATTAAATTACAGTTTAATGAAAAGTAAAACGGCGGTTCTGTGGTAGGCTGATAGCTTTTGGTTAAT
The DNA here is from genome assembly GCA_963082815.1 of Melanotus villosus. NCBI lineage: Eukaryota > Metazoa > Arthropoda > Insecta > Coleoptera > Elateridae > Melanotus > Melanotus villosus. Next base: position 22,417,155 of record OY720427.1, read on the forward strand.
TTTTTAAAGTCTCGTTGTTAAATAAAACATGTCTACGTCATAAATTGTCAGAAACGCTCTTTTAAAGTTCCTGTTTACTTCACACCGCTGTTTCCTTTTGTTGAAAATGATTAACAAAGGGGGGACAAACCGGAAAACGTATTTATAGACGAAAATAAGGAAACAGTACGTTAAGAGAAAAAATTAATCAAGAAAATGGTACAAATAAAAGTCGAAAGATACACGAAAATCGTTTATTCTGAGTGTGTACGAGCATGCATGCACAAATTATTCTACTAATGGGCCTCCCAAAAATACATTACACACATTTGTAGTGTACGCGAGCTCTGACAGCCATTATGGATGGTGCATGCATTATTCCGGCTAACTTGCCCTGCTAAACGCGTTTAATTAATGGAGCATAGATCGGAGGATTATTTTATGACTTGTTTTTAATCCTGTTTACGTAATGCAATTTTACCATTGCTGTAATTAGTTTTAAACTGCCTACTACAGGTCGTAGCCGCAAGCCTGGATACGTGCTATTCAGTTCGGATACATTCAGATATCATCCGCAAAATACAATTAAATCTAATCAATTCTAATTAACGCACAAAAGTCTACAATTTTACATCCGCAATCTTATGAATAAAAACGTTTTCGTACATTATTTATTAACCTTCTTCTTTGGAACTCAAAATTAATCTTTATGCTTCGGACTCACTTTACCAAAATACCAATTGGCCCAAATTTCGACGTTCATTTTCATTTAGAATATTATTTTGCCTTACTGAAACTTTAATCGCTTTCCCTTACAAAATTACAATATCTAGCTACCAAACTCTATAGGTTTTAATATCTAATTTATCATTAGAAATAAAAATTTCTTCATTTGCAATAAACTCCGACGATGTTTTTTGTTACAAATTCTATTACAAACGCGAAGTTAGGCGACGTAAAAACTTCGGCTTATATGCTATTCTCTACCATTACTGTTAATGAGTATGGGTTCATTTAAGTTTTGCATTAGCGAATTTGTATTCCACCCTTCTCTGCTTGTAGCATCTTGTTCAGTAAACTCTCTTAAGTCCACTAAAAAACCTTCGATCCAATTCTAACAATATATTACCAGCTGACAAGGGTAATGTCACTGTCGTCTTAGACAAAACTCAACTAAAGTGAATGATCTTCTTCAGAACACTGCATATACCCCCATTGCTTATGACCCCACTTCCAAAATCGAAGGTGGTGAGGTTACCACACTCATCAAGTCATTTAACCTCTCACAGGATATTCAACGTCGTCTAATTTATCGGGAATAGAGACTATCGAGATTGTATGATCTCCCCAAAATTCACAAACAGCAGATTCCTTTCCGTTTCATCAACCATAAATTCCCCCACCTACAACTTGGCCAAATACCTTGCTGATATTCTTAAGGCATATACAGGGAAATCTTCTTCACATATTCTTAATTCTTCCCAGTTTGTAAACCTCATCGGCAATCTCACCGTAGACCCTAATGATCTGCTTGTCAATTTTGACGTTACCTCTCTATGCGCCAAAGTCCCCATCCCTGACTGGTAGCTATCATCGAACAGTTACTAGTTCAAGACGGAAAACCTGCAAGTTTAGCCATTTTCGTTGAAAATGCCCTTTCCTCCACATATTTCCTTTTTAACAACCAATCCTATAAGCGATTGACAGGCGCTGTTATGGATTATTCATACATCTTTATGGAATCTTTTCAGGCAATAGCTCTGGAATTCTTTGATTTAAAATCCGTTATGTAGATGACACTTTTATTATCTGGCCCCATGGAAGCATAACTTTGCTTCCTTCCTAGAACATTCCAGTAATCAAGACGCTGATATCAAGTTCGCTATGGAAATAGAATCAAACGGTTCTCTTCCTTTCCTCAACGCCCATGTAACCCGCAAACCGAATGGTGGTCTTGCATATTCAGTTTATCGTAAACCTACACTCACGGATCTTTATGCCAATTCACATCATCATCCAACACAAAAATTCCCCGTAATCACGTGCTATCACAGTGTCTCAACCTGACGGTCTTCATTTCGAGTTAGACCATATTCAAGACGGTGTCGTCAAGGATGGGTACAACAAAAGAGATGTTAGGAAAGTCATCGAAAAATAATTACACCCCTAATACTCTGGACATTCTCAGAACACTTGTACACCCCAAGCTACTGCCTTCTTGCCCTACATTCGTCGAGTTACCGATCGCATAGGTAGGATTCTCAAAAAACATAACATCAAAACCATCTTCAAGCCCCCTCAAAAAGTGTTACAGATTCTTCCTTCAGTAATAAATAAGCCTCAATCCATTGCATCGAGAGGCGTCTGCAGCATGTCTTGTTCTTGCAGTTGAGTGTACAATGGAGAAACGGGTCACTCTCGAACGTTGCTTAAAATCCGGTCGTCTCTCACACTCGGCTGTCGCTGAACACCATACGACACTGGGCATAAGATCTTGTTTGAAACATTGCCAATTCTCCTCATTTTTTCAACAGGAAAATCCGTGAGGCTATTGAAATTATCAAGACCCCTAACAATTGGAATCGTAACGCTGGATATAACCTGCCCGACATATGGGAGTCTGTTATCGCTACTGGCTTCGCCCCGTCGGCTCATGAACAATCATCCAGCTTGGCTGACTACAACTAGTATAAAGTCATTGCTTTCTTCTGTTTTCTTCATAAGTCTTTAGCCTCTGGCTTGGTTTACAAGTTGAATTACCGTGCCCTTCTTCCTCTTATTAAGAGAGCGTAATTCATACGTTGAGTTACCGTGGTTCTTTTAGTGTCGCATTTTCCTCCTGATAAAGCCCCTCAAGAAAGTGGGCGAAACGTTGAGTTCTTCTTTCTCCACAATGACACGATCTCAACCCGGAAGACGTTTTTTTTAACTTTCTTAAGTCCATTTCACGTTTTTTCCTCCAGTTTCTTCTTTTCATTTCAAGATTTTCTTTTCTGCATAATTCCCCTTACTTTTATACACTTAGTTCCTTTCTTTAAACTTTTGAATTCCTTCCTTGAACAAACTTTTCGGTCGCGTGTGCAATCACTTTTGCATTTCTTCAAACACCTCTTATCCTTTGTCTACCCACTCTTTTTCTAGGGCCCAAAAAGGTAAATATCACTTAGTGCCAAATCAAGGCTACATGGCGGGTGGTTTAACAATTTAAAGCATAGATCTCAAATAGACTGGTTCGTTTTGCTGAACACATGTGAATAGTTTACTGCTTTTGGATTTAACTTTAAGCTTCAGTGGCCGCAGTAGTATCATTATTTATATTAGTACCTTTAGGCATTAAATCAACTAAAACTGGATTATATCCTAAAATACTGTTATCATCAACTTTCAAGCAAAAGTTCGCCTTTTTAATTTTTTTCTGGGGACACTCAACATTATCTCTTAATTTCGGGTTAAAACCTTATTTTACCGTTAGGTGTTAAGATATAGATAAATAAATACTTAACTTTACCACTACAGTAGTGAAAAAAATATCTCAAATTAATACCTACTTATCAGTCCATTTAGTTAGAAAATTTCTTGGCCCAATCTTTGTTTCTTGCCTATCGTTCCTCTCATTCTATGTCATACCCCTTTCCCTGAAGTTTTTATTATTTCCTTATCCCATGTTTTCCTTGTATCTTGTTCTTCTCTGCTGAAATATTGCCTGTCATATTTTTTATGTTGTCCTCTCCTGCCCCGTCCTTACTACATATCCAAACCACTTAGTTGCTTGGATCATTTTAATGATTTATTTAGGGTTTCCGGTCTCGAGGTGGCTAATAACTTTGATAACGCTTAGCAAACACATTTTTGGCAGACTTTCTTAGAATAATATAACTGCATACTGCTTGTGTTGACCCTTAATGTTAATGTTGTTTATTTAACTTTGTTCCCAAAACAATTTGCGCCCTGCTTCCGTCTCTTTATATTTCTTTCATCTCCTACTATTTTATCGGTCTTGCTCCATCGCCCCTTAACTGTCTTCTTTTTTTCCAACACAGTCTTCCTCCATCTTTTCCCCAAATTCCGCCAAAGAGTTTTGTTTTACTTATTTCGCCATGATCTTAACTTTGTTCCGCTGTTCTCTGTACATGTGACTTTCTCTTTCTTTATTTCCCAAGTATGTTTTCCATCTCTGCTTCTTGCCTTTTATAAAAGTACGTAGAGAATCTTCCACGGGAAAACAAAAAAATCGATTTTTTATCAAGATTTAGAAACTACAATTTCCAGAATGGCTTCCTAAAGAATTCAACGAAAGTTTGTATCTTACTTGCTATATAAATTCGGACTTATTTTTTACAATTTTCTTCTGATATGGAAATACTGTTTTCTAATCACGAGAAAGTATCTAGGATTCTAGGTAGTTGGTGTAGTATAGCTGAATAACTACATTTAAAAAATAATCTACTCCACGTGTAAATCGCGTTAAAAATATAAAATATGACGGCGAAGTGAGAGTGTGACACTTCGTTTCGTTATCCTTACCTCGCGAAATATATTCGACGCCGAATATTATAGTTGGATGTTTTGGCAAACTTATATTTTATATATGTCACGTAAACTAAGCGTCTTTTATTCTGTCTCGCGATTTGCGGAAGTAAAGAAGAATAGCGAGATTATTTCTATATTTAAATCAGCCTACGGCGTTGTAATATAAGCGAATATTTTATTTTTATTTCCAATCGTGGCTGCGTATCCATGTAACTTGGTTTATTCGACAGCGTGCCATGTTGCCTTAATTCTGCCATCACCCGTATTTTGCATTCGGCTTCGGGCAAGCCAAGGACTCTCATTACAGAGGTGGTTTTACATCTTTTCCACGCCTTGTCCTAACGTGTCATCCTTTATAAATATATTACAGGAGTTTCGATCAGGGCTCGTAGAAATGTCATATCGCAAGCAATTTTTGAGATTCCTTCGACACTTTTAAGGATGCTTAATTCTGGAACGAAATAATAAATTCCTGCTTACACATGATCTCACCTTGATCATACTTCTATCGATAATCTCTACAAACTATATAAGTAGCATATTAAATCTGGGAACAGAACGGTGCCCTTAATATCTCTTGCACAATTGAGGCTTGTATAATATTAGCATTCATGGTCTTGGTCGTCTGCATTATAACGCTGTTAATTAATCGTCCCGGTAATTACAGCAAGGGAACAATGCATTAACGCATCTGTCTTCTTTAACATTGCCTTATCAGATAACGTCGATGTGTTAAGTGGATACGACCATTACGACCCACCCTTTTCTTATTTTATGGTTGGTAGTCCACGCGGTATCGCTCGTTAAATCGACTAATTAATTTAATAAATAGAATATTTCGGTCGTTCCCCCGTTGGTTAGTTTCGATTAAAAAGTGAGTTCGCCCAACTTCCGTCGATTTACTCCAACAAATTAAATGCGTCCAGTCGAACAAGAAATAATACCGCGTTGATTTTTACTTTATTAAAATGCACATATCACCGAAGGCATACACGAATATAGTGACATTACAATATTGTGGGGCGGCAGATGTGGTGTGTGATTCATCCGTTCCAGGGTTGATCTAACAGAACCGAACCGAACTAAGGCTTCCTGCCCCTTGCAAATCTCATATTGCAATTCTCTCTCACCCTGGATGCCGTCGTTATGCTATATTAGCAAAAATATGAGCTACAGTTTCCTAGTTCTGCTCGCTATATGCGCAACTAATTTTAAGGGCCCTTACTTAAAGCCAAAAGGTTATTGATAATGTGTAGCTGCGGTTGAGAGTTTTTAAAAAAGGGTGGGTGATGCTGAAAATAGAATCTTATATTTTGGTCGACATTTCCTTAATTACACGGTTCGTTATTATAACTTATTAGCTAATGCATTCTGTTTTATTAAAAGGTAAATTTTAGGATTATAAGTCAACGACCAACCCTTAAGTGTGCCTATTCCGTACTTGATTTAATTTAAAAGCAGAAGATGGGAACGTTGTAGCTCAAAATAAGACGAGAAAAACAAAGTTGTAAATACATCTTCTAAGATTTAGGCCGCTTCTGCTTCAGAAAATATGCCTTCAAATCTGGTAATTAAATGACAACTCTAAATTTTAGTTAAAATTTTAATTCCTTGTAAACAAGCTCAATTAAAATTTGAATTAATCTTGAGGAGTTTAAAATTGAACGACAAAATATATTAAATTGGCGGGCGATTTAAACAATGCGTAAAAAATTACTTTTTAGCTCATAAAATTGTTATATTAAGATTTTATTTGCAGTGTTTTCTAATAACTTTCCAAAAATAAAACATTCGCTTTGTAACGCCGTTCCTATATTAAAATTGCTCCTCGGGTCGCTAAAATTGTTAAAAGAAGTAACATTTACATTTATTCTCCAAATCGCATAGACTTAATTTCAAAATGGTTAAGTTCTAGGCTTCCTTCCTTATAGGAGGCTCAACTTTATTTACAATGGTTTTGCCCCTAAATGTTGTCGAGGATTTAATTAGTAAGAATAAATTAAATCTCAACATTCGTACTTCGTCTATTTACTTTGGAATCACAGAGAGTAAACAAAATTTCATCAGAATGAATCAATGAAATTTTAATGTTATTTCAGAACTGTTTAAGGCACGGGCGATAGTATTTACGTACGATTCGTCAGTCAATATTCCTGAGAGTTTCTTATCATGTTAAACACTATTTAACCAACCGAAAATATAGTTAATAAAGTAAACCAAAAAACATTATTTAACATAAAAGAGTTAGTCGCATTCACTATTAAAAAGGTTTAATTTATGTAAAATCTCACAATTCACAAAACGTTCCGTCTTTCTTTCGGTATTTTTTGAGAGCAATTCTGTTCAAGCAACTACAACGAGTAACTCTGAGCAAGCTAAATAAGAATTGCAAAAAACCGAGTGGAATTGCAATAAAGCAGCGCATATTCCCAGCAAACGGTCCATAAAATTAAACTGTACTACTAATCAAATGCAGTTGCGAATTTAGAAAACTGATCGTTTGGTGATTCTGTGGTTGCACTCGCATTTAAACTAGTTAATTTTACGATTATCTAAGCTAAAGTGGTTCGAATAATCCCTGGTTTTTAAAGTTTATGAAGACAAAAATTTTCGAAAAATTATTTTAAACTGTTAGGGTAACACAGAATTTATTTCAGCTACTCTACTTTTTATTATGATACTCGAAATCTGTTTCTGCCGCTACTTCTTCACCAACTTTCGATTTAGTGTTTTAAAGTTCGACGTGTTACAACCACAGAAATTTTAATCGTTCGTAATACCCGCACGTTCGGCTATGTCCCTGGAGTCATATTTCTAAAAACAAGTTAGAAAGTCTAAGAAAAGTTAGGGCACGTCTTTATTGCCTAATAAAAATTTGATGTATAAATACCGAAGTGAATACCGTTGTTAATTATTGCAGTTTGTTGCTCAACCCTGTTAAATTCCGTATTTTCAATTCTTTAATCCTCTGTTGCTCATGGTTAGTCACGGAATGCAGTTATCTCATCAAAATATTATCGATACATTTCAGAGTATTTTTGCCAGTTAAAATATAATCGGTTTACTACTTCGGCTGGTTTGTTAATTAATCGACGTTAACAAATTAAGTCAGGTTCTAGCGAAAAGTTTTAAAAATTTTAAATGGTAATTGTCAATTCAGGTTTTTTTGTAATTTACTTTAGCAGAGCAATTGCGTCCATTCAAAATAACCTAAGTTAAAATAGTAATAATAATAAATAGAAATTAAATTCTTAAATACATATTTTCCTCGAAATTATTTACAAAAAAAGGAAGCTAATGTTAATACAAATTTACCTGCGGACCCGTTTTTGTTTCTACAGTAAGCTAACTTTCTTCAGAAACTTCGGTTTACTTTTACAATTGAGAATCTTCTTCAAAGTTTTCAGTTTCTAAAGAGCCACTAGCCATATATTCAAACTTTCCCAAATGATCTTAAAAACTTTTTTAAACAGAATCGAAGGATTTTTTAGACTTATATGTGTATCTCTTATCCTTTATAATGGAGTGTATTATTTTCCTACTTTTGCTCTAGGAAATAATTATTCTTCAACAGAAAAATAACTTAGTTCAAAAATCTGTTGTAAATTACGCCCGGATATTTCGAAATAAAAAATTTAGTTTACGTTAAAGTTTCGATTTGATTTTCTACTAATGAAATTGCGTAGTCGTATTAAGGATAAAGGAAAATAGACTTTCCTGAATCCTGAATTCAATGCTGCGCAGGAACAAAGGGTATCAATAATGTTATCCTTAATTCTGGTATCAAGAATGATCACAGATGATGACTATGGGGGAGAATGGAAAGCTAGTTGTTATATTGTCGGAACGAGGAACACGTGAGTCTAAGATAACGTGACCGGCCTGTCGCACCCGGCCAGAAGTATTAGCGGCCTAGAAAGCTCCGATAACCGGCAACATATGTACGGTTTCCCCATAAACAAGCTCGGGCTCCAAATATATTTAAGAAGGTTTTTATTTAACCTCGAAATTTATTTATAACTTCGATTTATACGAGCTTACTTCTAGAACAACTAAAGATTTGATAGAACTGTAGAAAAATTTGACATTTACGAACATGGAATACCCTCCGAGTTGATTTGAAAACTTCATCCCTTCTCCTTCCTTCATTTCTTTATACTAATACTAAGAATTCATGCAGAAAATATTAAGATACGAAGCTACATATTAGTAACCGTTCCTGGTTAATCTCTCCACACATTGCACTGTTTTATAGATAAACCCGCTGACGTACGTACTTATAACAATAAATAAAATCAGGCCGACTTTGCATAAATACGTACACAGAATGTAAAATAGTTTTCGGCATAATGGGTAATCGTGAATTCCGCCTATCATCGCATCTAAATAATTGCGAGTGATTTGGGCTATAATTATTGCAGGACATGAGTGATAGTGAAGCGGAACGTAACGGGCGGGTTAACTGGTGATAATAGGTTCCATCAGTGCGGATTTGTCCCGCGTGGACTTCTCCATCTAAATCCTGGCGAAATAACGATAAATCACACTATCTGTATCCGAGGCTCTAGCTCTAGCACTTGTCACTTTAGTTTCGATTGCTCTCGCATCTTTTAACTTTCAGATAAGTTAGATTCATTGTCCAAGAGGTACGGAAAGCCGAATGTACTTCATTATTCCACTAGAGTTTGCATAATATCCGACCGTTTAAAATTTAAAAAAATTAATTTTGATTGTTCAGAGTTTATCTTAAATGGGCGACTAAAACACTAACCTTGTTTATGATCTACTATACCGCCAGTTCAATTTCAAAGTTAGCAAAGCATTGTAATCAGAATATGTATACAGGATGTCCATTCTTCTCGTAACCTCTTACTCATTCTGCATAGGCAATCACCCATACTGCTGCCATAAGGTTTACCTGTGACGTGTAAAGAGTGCTGCTTATTTAAAACCAGTAAGGCGTTACGAAATAGGTATCACTGTTTATATACATATATGTAATCAATTAAATTTACTATGATTGTTCATAAAAAAATTAAAAAGGATGAAATTTGGACTTTTCTGTAATTCGATTTTTATTGATACTCGTTAACAGTACATAAAATTATTCATTAATTTCTGCTCGACGTTGCCTAAGCGCAGTCGATTTTTCACTGTCACAATAATTATCTTTCCAGATAAATTGACATACATAATATTTTGAGAATTCGGATTTTTAATTAAAAATATCGAATCGTGCTACATTCTCATATCGCATTCATAACAAGAACAATGCGATCGCGATTTTCCACCATTCGTCACGTTTAATTGCGCGACAACGTGATTGCTAAAATTTCACAGATGCTAATGTAAGCGCGAAAAACAGTACAATATGCAGTAACTGAGCAACGGAGCAAAGTGGCGGCGGGTGACACCGGAGCGGGCCTGTATTGTTCCGGAGAGCCACGTCAACCGCAGCGTTAAACGCCAAATCCCTTCGGTCACGGGCCCTTCTGTATCGTCATCGTTTAATCTCGTACTGTTTTCGCACCGAACTTGATAATTTTATGTAGCTTTTGCGGCGCTTTATTTTGATCTCATGGTTTAAGTTACAAATTGTTCCGGCAACGCTCATTACATCGAGCTTCTGAAAGTAAAAGTACGCTTTGAAATCACACGAACGTAATATAAAACTGCAGTTATTTTCCCACAAACTAGAAACTTCAATTTCTGAATTAAAATGTAAATTGTTGTTTACATTATTGTACTACACCCCAAAAAAGTTAAACTGAAAGGTGAAAGTGAAACCGTTTTTTTTTTTTTAATAGTTTTAACATCACTATCAACGACAACAAATAAGATTTTCCATGGTTTCTTTCGGTGTTGACGTGTTCTTTATAGCCAGGATGATTATTACCAATTATTGACAGACTCTCACCCTATTAATTTAACGGCTTCGAGCTCATTTAATTTATACTCGATGCTTTACTAAAGCATAGAATTATGACAGGTTCTTAAATGCCAATTTCTAACTAAAGCAGAATTGTGTCTTTCCAAATGTTATGTTAGAAAGAAATCGAATCTCCATGCCTAGCGCATACACAAAAAAGTATAGCATAAATTTTTAATTGCCGGTAATGATATTAACACGTCATCGGCACGAGAACGCCCAAAACACCCTGGGATCTTCCATCGTATTATATTGTAACGAGCAATGTTTTACAACTAGAGAATGCCCAGAACACCCTGAAGGTTTCTACTGTAATCTAGTAAGCAGCGGTCGCATATATAAAAATTGCACTTTTAATTAAATAGTCGTGTATAATCTATTAACAATTCAAATCTTTCATCGCATTTTGTAATAATCCTTGATGAGCATAGAAACTTTCCAATGAGCGTATTAATTATCAATTGCCAAAATCGAAGGTTAATACGAGGGCGTATTTTTATGTTATCTACCTAGTTATCAAAATAACACGTATCACATTAACAACCCTTTATTTTTCTACGTAACTCCCTTCAACACTTATTCCATTTTTCCAATTGTCCCATGTCCTCAGAAAAAAATTCATTCGACACCTCTGCAAAATATTGTTCAACAGCTTCTTTCAGTGCTTCATCAGATGCAAAACGCTTTCCCCTGGGATGCCTTTTTAAGTTTTTGAATAGAAAGAAGTCTGATGGAGCTAATCCAGTGCTATAAGGTGGATGCCTTAAATCTGTGAACAGTTTGAATTCATAGTCATTGTTTATTTGACTTTATGAACTTATGACACTGCGATGTTCCTTCCCAAATCTCTATAAACCGCAGAAATTAAACACAACTTAGCATATGTACTTCTAAATGTTACAACTATTTTTTAATAATTGGTTTGACATGGTCGCTTTTTTGTTTCACGGCTAGGTAGATAACATAAAAATGCGCCCTCGTATATTATATGATGAAAAAGTTTTTGGATAGCAGTCGCTGTGAAATTTAAAAGCAGTCTCTGAAATTATTTTTATTTCGTTGACATCTATCAAAATTGTAATAAAAGGAAAAAGAAAAACACAACAGTCTAATAATTAAATAAAATTCTGTTGTAACATAAAACAAAAAATTCTTTTTGAAAGATTTTGAATTACAATCTTTTTAATGTTGAAAGATGTCAAGCATACGTCAATGACATAAAAATAATAAAAGCAAGTAATTTTAGATCTAACTTTTACATTCCAACCATACCTATCCAAAAACTTTTTGGTCATATTACATTTACCGTTATCGCCGCAGTGGCCGAGTCGCCGAGTAGTTCGATTACAGCGCGGCCGGTCTCGGGGTCAAACTCGGGTCGGATGCTCGACGGATGGCCTACCCAGTTACTGAAAATAATTGGGAACCGAAACACAGTGGTGGAGTTGGGAAGGTGCTTACCACACCACCCGTATGTATAGCGTGCGAAACAACCAAAGCGACTTAGAAGGTCTTAACCCTCAATGTTGCTGGTCATGCTCCCTCGCAGGGCGTTAGTGTCGATATTTTTACCTTTTTTATATTTATCGTTAGTTTAATTAGTAGTTTACGCCACACTAATACAATTAATATCCATTCATATGTTATTTAAAAAAACTTTAATTTGGAACTGATGAGGAATTCATACAAAATCTGATATATTTGCGTTCACTATTGTTACGGAAATCAATAAGAAACATTTTACGTTCTTATTGCTGTTTAAAATCGGTGCGTTTTTAATTAGAATTTTGAAAACTAATTTTTACGTCGGGTGGCTTTAGAGAATTTTTATTTATAATCCAACAATTTTAATGAAAGTAATGGTAATAGATTGTTCGAGTTATTTATTGTATTGGTGTTGAGGTCGATACAATCCATTACCCTCTAAATGTTTATGTATTGAACTGTAATGTCCGACTTTTTAACATGCAACTTTCGTATCAACGTTGAATAATATACGGCAATATTCTTATCGTGTTTACGTTAAAATTCAATCAAACAGCATGCGTGTGAAAGTGTTAATAAAAGTTTTAGAAGTATTCCTTTATTAGTTTACTCATTTATTTGAACCCTTTTTTGGAAATTACTCAGAATTTGAGAGAAAATTATTGCTAATTAGATAAATATTAAAACGATTAGGGGACGAAAAACTGTTACAAAATAAACACACAAGCAAATAAATGTAGTTTGAAAAAATATTAGAGAAGAAGTTAACGAATTAAGATAAAAGCCCGGAAAATATAAGACTGAGAAGAATGGACATTAATGTTCTAGCTTGTGTAATCTTCTGTCACATTTACCGAATTTTCATTTGGTTATTTTTTTATTGCCCTGGCTTGTGTATTTTCTTTTCTCTTGTTAAACGGATTTTTCCCGTATTTCTCAAAAATTTCGGAATAACGATTAGACTACTAAACGTCGATTAATGTTTATATTGTTTATCCTTAATGGTTATCACATTTTGTTTTGATGAGCTATTTAAAATGTAAAGCTATATAAATTTATTAATGAAAATCCCTGCCATCCAGTTTGACTGATCGTTACACGTTTATATTCGACCCACACATAATTTTTACATTCTGCCACCGAAATTTGTTATTTTTGATTAGAGTAAGTACCTACTACCTTACCTATAAAGTGAGATAAAATACTCCAAAGAATAAAATATTAATTACCGATACCTCTGACCCTTTGGGACGTATTTATCATTCATTTAAAAAGAATTTTTGAAATTTAGTTCAGTTTTACTTTCGTATTTTTAAAGCGAAGGTCTTTTTTCCAATCGACCTGCACTTTTCTGTAGACGATGATATTACAAATGTCGTAAATTTAAAATACGAATTTAAATTCCGAAATCGTTACGGAACCAACGATAGCTTTTTAAATGCCGACATACTTCTAGTTAGAAAGAAAGTCGTTTTGAAGTTTTCTGAAATTTATTAGCATCTTACATTGTCCCGACAAAAAGCGAAGCAATTGTATTGCAACGATTTCTCTAAATCGTACTTGGGTTCTACGTGAATCCTTTTTATTGAGCTAAACACTAGGATTAACAGAACTAAAACTAACTCAGTCTAATGTATTTACACTGAATTATTAGTATTTATTATACCGTACATATCGCCCAAAGTCATATTCGCTGCTCAAGATTTCCCGTTGACTTGTAGACTGTTCGCTCTTGCCGGAATGCACTTTTATATACGACCATGATCAAAAAGTATCGGAAATGGCTCGTTTAAATTGCGCGTGTGCGGGTTGGCGCTGTTGCCATTTTTTTTCCAGTTTGGTACGACTTTCTACGACATGTAGCAGCAATCCGTATGTCATTGGCAGTTATCGTTTTCAAATAAACACTTCTTTCTTGCGCAAAGGATTTTTGCTTCTACGATTTTTCAAAATTTCGAGTGGAATTGAGCAGAATCTACATTAAATTTTGTTTTCGCAACGGAATTTCTTCTATGAAAACGTTGGAAATGCTGTAAAAGGCTTTCGGTGATGATACTGTTTCAAAAACAAGAGTTTTCGAGTGGTACAGAATGTTCAAGGAAGGCAGAGAACGCGTTGAAGATTAACCACGCTCTGGTAGACCAACCACTTCAACTGATGAACAATACCATAACACGTCGCTCAAGTCAAAGGTTTGATACTCAAAGATCGTCGTTCAACAATTAGGGATATTATTGAACATGTTCCAGTATCATTTGGATCTTCTCAAGCAATTTTAAAAGATCATTTGGGCTTGCAACGCGTCGCTTCTCGAATCGTTCTCAAAACGTTGATTTCTTTCCAAAAACAACAACGTGTTAAAGTGACTGAGGAGGTGCTTTCTCAAGACGAATCCTTCTTGGAATGCATCATTACAGGCGATGAAACCTGGATTTACGCGTTTGGAACCGAAACAGCCCAACAATTAAGTAAATGGCGCTCAAAAGATGAAGCAAGACCACGTCAAAGTCAGTCAAAAATCAAGGTAATGTGGACGGTTTTCTTCGATTGTCATGGTGCATCACGAATTCCTTCCCACTGGCCAAACCGGCAACAAGGAGTATTAATTCGTAAAAAACGACCTGATTTGTGGCGAGCCAAGTCATGGATTTTGTATCACGATAATGCACCTGCTCACAATGCTTTTATTGTACGTGAACTTCTGGTCAAAAATTCAACAAACACAATTCCCTATTAATTCCCTATTAATCTGACATGGCACCGTGTGACTTTTTCCTATTCCCTCGACTAAAATTTCCTCTTCGTGGTCACCGTTTTGAGTCGATTAGCGCCATCAAAGGAAATTCGCTGCGAGTTTTGAAGAGATTGAAGGAAAACGACTTTAATGCATATTTCGAAGATTGGAAAAAACGTTGGCATAAGTGTATTGCAGTGGGATGGAATTACTTTGAAGGGCAAGAAATAAATGTTGATAAATAAATACAAATTTTGCATTTTTCGTATGCAGCTGCTGCTTATGTTAGAATACGGTAGAGGCCTTCATGGTGTTCTAGGCGTTCCATGATTTAATTATTTATTATACTGGGTGTTTCAATATTACACGGCATAAATATAAGGGCTTATTATAGAGCAAAAAATATGAAAAAATATCTGATAAACATATGATCAAAGAACTTTATGATTTAGAAGGCTGGTATTTTAAGTGTTTGAAATTTGCAAGGTACTATTCTAGACACCTGTGCTCCAGCTCAAAATAAATAAAAAAGTTCAGATAAACATGTCTCAAACCGATCTTGTTACCGAGAAATCAAAGAGTAAAAGCATATTTTTGAGAATAAAAAATTTAAACTAAATGTTCGAAGTGGTCTCCGTTTTGTTGAATCCAGCATTCAGCACAACGAATCCATAGCAACACAATTTTCATAAGCAATGTTTAACTGCAAACTTGGCAACTTGATTAACGTAAGACTTTTAGACATGTATCCTTACCCTTTAATTCCTAAGTAATGAATAAATTTGAGATATATATTTATGTAATTTATTTTGACCTAAAGAACACGTCCCTACAAGAGTGTCGTACAATTTTGAAATACCCAGTATTTTATTTAATAATCGCTTAGAACCACAATAATTTGTATTACCGAACAACTCGCCATTAACGGTAGGCGCCTCCACCAAAAGTAGAAATGTAATGAATGCATAACTTTTATAAAATTCAATGTAAAAAGAGAGATTGTCAAAAAACTAGTATTATGCATAGATTAAATTTTCCAAATAGGTACCTGTTGTTAAACTCTTCGTTTTGTAATTTGGTCACAACGTTTGTTATTACTAGAATACACATAACATACAGCTATAACTGAATTTGATAAACAAGTTGTTGAAAATTATTTTTTGACGTGATTTTTCTAAAGGTTTTTAAAAAAGAATTTTCAAGAAAACAATTTTTTTAAATCTTTTAGCTGATTTTATGTGCCTGTTTGTTTAGAAGTAAATTTAATCTATGTGTACAGGCTAACATTTGGTGTCTAAACTTAATGTCGTTTATAAGGATTAGAGTTCTGCCCCAACATGTGTGTTTATCACTCGCAAACGGAAGAATGATGGTTTCACGAATGTAAATTGTGACAAAAATTAGCTTTAGGCGCACCCTTGGTGGTTACTGTGAAATCGTACATTTGCCAGGGGAAACAATAAAGTCCCGCATAAATATGTAAATAGTTCGGTAATTCCTATTTTTTCGCCCGTGCGCTAATCCGTCCTCGGAGAATATTCGCATGTACATTCGAGATGACAACGACAACCCTAGTCAATAAGGGTGAAATGTTTAGATCTGATTCATCGGCCATCGGTGGGTTGGGGTGAGGTCCTAAGCAGCCCTAATCAACGTATGGCAATATTACATATTGCTAAATAATGCATGTTTATAAGACTTGGGGAGCGAGTAAAGTATAGCCTGTCAGACCAACGTGACACAAATGATTTTACGAAAAATCGACAAGTTCGAAGCATTCGTTATTTTATCGAATTTGCGTTATTTAGTACGAAAAATAGGCATTCGTGCCTTCAAATTTTACCCTAAATAAATTGCCGTCAGGTTCGGCTTTCACTTTAATCTTAACATTTTCCAAAAGTTTCGATTCCTAGATAAAAGTGAGAATTTAGGAACTTAAATCTTCTGCCGAATTTTCACACAATAAGGGATCTTTTCGATACGATACACCAAGATGCTCCGATAAGAATAAATAACGCGCGCTCATTGGGCTTTATCTCTCTCCCTTTGCTCAGAATTCATCCATTTACCATGTTAATCCGCACGTTTCATGGACACCGTGTCATTTAATGCCGGATAATGTTTCTCGCGAAATTAATGACGTCGTAATTGTCTTCTAACCATTATTTATTTTATCACTACTGTTGCTAGTTTAATTGCCACTATTCGTTATTTCATACTTCGTGCTATCACTTCGATCCCTTCGAGCACTTTCTAATTATTATATCCATTTCGAACTATCAGAAGTGCTGTGTATGTTACGTGTGTAAAAGGCTTTATCTGTAAAATTAGTTCCGAGTTGACTTTTGCACTTTTTAATTAATGCACGATTTATTCTGTTTATAATTAACTCGGATGTTTGTTCTCCGAAGCTTCCTGCGAATCGAAACTTTTTAAATCGCTACGTATTTGACCGATCCAAGTTTGAGTAGACAGAATAAATTTACTTACAGTCGGTTTACATAATTAAAAATCAAAACTACAGGTTTACTCAATTTTAAAAGTAAATAAAAGGAAAACTAACAAGCCCGACGTTACGCTAACGCAAAAGTACAAATTTAGATATTTCTGGTTTTTGAAATTAGTTGAAATTCAATAAATAAATTTTCTAAAATGTACGCTTCAACGGACTGTCAAAATAAGTTAAATCGTAATTCGTTACCTAATAAATACGAAATTCGCAAACTTTTTCGGAAATTTTATTAAAATTAAGCAGAATTTGATCACCCGAAACTTGCTTCACAAGTTGTTCCCAACTGAAAATGCTCTTTAAGCACTTGTCTTGCTAATGAAGACAGATAAAACAATTCCGAAATTTTTGTAGGTTTCTGAATAACCGTCAAGAGAGAGATTTAGACCGGATTTAATTTTATTTTCCCTGTTTTCTCGTTTTCTGTAAAAATCCATACGTGAACGGGAATCTCCGCTTTTATTTATTTAGGTAAGATTTCGAGATGAAATTTTAATTTTGCGAACAAGTTTTCGTCGCGATTTTTTGTAAACAAAACGGATTAGGATGGTCGAACGTTTTAAATTTTCTTTTAAGCGTTCCGTAAATAATTATCTCGTAAAGAATACAATGAAATTAGTTGGTAGCCTTTCGGAATTTTATTTCCAAACTTTTAAGACCGTCCTTCGTTTTAATTATTTTAATTCCTAAGTATTTGACGTGATTCGTAAACTTTAGTTTCTTTAATAAATCTCGAGAGGCAATAAAAATTGACAGTTATTCTGAAAGTGGCGTCTTCATTCTCGAACTCAATCGTTCATCGTCAGTATACAGAAAGAATTTTAAGCTCGGAGTTCGCGTAAAAATACATTAAAATTGAAAAGCGCATCAGAAAAATTAAACAGCTGTAAAATTCGGAAGTTTGCGGTGTAAAAATGTGATTTCATAAAATGATGGAGTAGGAACGTGGTAAGCGCACCTACGGGAGTCGTTGCGGTTAGGGAGTTCGACTGAAATCCCTGTCGCGTTGTACGTTCTCCGGGAAAGGGAAAAATAATAACTGCATCCAATGTAAAAACGAGATAAAACGGCTAACGTAACGAGAAAATCGGGAAGTGAAAAGTTTTGCAGAGCCTTATACCACGTCTACAAGTCGTACTTGTCATTCTACACGTCGAAGTCGATGAAACGTTCCCGGACTGTAGAAAAACAGAAGGGGCTCGAATTGTTACGAATTGAATGAATATGTTTTAGGTTTTGACCTTTTATCAGCACGTACAAGTATTCATGCTCTCGAAAATCTGGAATTCTTCGATTTAAGAGCTACATTTTGTATTCTCCTAATAATTTTTATTTAACGACCGCGTTAGAGATATCTTAGATTTCGAACAAACGCCTTTCTATCTTATTTATTAACTAACGACTTGACTGCCTGAACGATCCTTTTGTTTTAAATTAAATTTTTTGTGCACATAAGCAATTCCGGTTCCCTAAATTATTTAAGAAATTTATTCATCAAACACTGCATTTTATTATCGATTGCTGTTCATTCCAACATGTAGGGTAAATATTGAATTTTAAATTGTAGCCCGAACGCTTTTACTTTTATACCTACAGGGAAATAATTTAATTCGGTACTACACTGATTTAAAAAAAAATGTAAAAACCTCGTTCATAAATTCCCATTAGAAAAGGCTTTCGCAAGGAGTCAAAATAACTCGGGAAAGCTAAAGGGCACATCAAAACAGGATAACAAAAACAAATAAAACGTTTTAAAAAGTTTCATTTGTACAAACTCCTCAAAGCAGGAATTTCGAAAAGGAAAAATGTAGATCTTATGGAATATTTTTCTCGTGTTTGAGGTTTTCTCTTTTTCGGGGGTTCGCGTTTTTTTATATAAATTTAAAATAAAGTGGAAATTTCAGTGAGGAGATTTCTCATTTTTTTCAATTTTTGTTTGATAGCCGTGAAAAATATTCCAAATTTAAACAGCATAATTTAAATAATTTATCAAAAATATTCCCATAAAAATTTAAAAATATAAAATTAATTTTCCTGTGAATCGGGGACTTTTCAAAAAATATACATTCGTGTCACGTTTTAAAACTAAAAATTTTAAGTAAAATAAATCGCAACAAAATTGCAAAATTTGTAATAAAAACAAGAAATATGAAAACAAACTTTTTACGGTTTAAGGCGTTAAGATTGAGTAACTCTTCAAAGTAAACCCATTTGTTAACAGCTTACGCCAGCCTTCTGTTTAACTCCTCAAGTTGTTTATTGAACAAACCATTTTATAAATGTTTATGTAGCAGACGACGTATTGTTCAACTACACATTCCCGTTTGAACCGTAAATTCCGTCCAGAATTCTCCGTATGTTCCCAAGATTATCTCAGAGTTTAACATCTAGTTTCCTTATTTATAGAGTTTAAATTTAGTTTTAAACAAGCGCTAAACGGACCCTCTTTAAACAATCAAAAACTTGAAACAAATTATATTTTAACTGGCGTAAATTTATTTGGTAATAATTGCTTTTTCCAAATATATTGTGTTACAAATACCGGCCCGACTTTCGACGGCCTCTGCCATAAATTGGAGAATTCTATTAATACAGCGGATATAATTTTCGTACAATCAGACACTGTAATAACTCGGAAAATTAACTCGAAATTTATTCCTGAAAACTCTCTTCTCTTCACAACTAAAATATTGACAGAGATTAAGATACAAAGTACTTACATTTAAAATCCTTGACAACTCGCAAACAAACCAATATTTTGTATTGCATTTGCGATAAATTAATAACGACTTTCGATATTAATCTTTACAAAAGTTTATTAGCAACTACCAGAGCATGTAGTTTTTCCAGATTTATTTTTCGATTAAAAATAAATTAAATTTAGATGGTAAAAAGTATATGTTCGCATTTAATAGGGATCAAAGCTTCCAGAACAGTGAAAAAAACTAAACCGTAGGATAGAAATTTAATTTTAAAAACTTTCGAAGGCGTAAAAGCTTTCTGCCATATTTTTAACAAGATTCGACTGACAAAATGTTACTGCTAAAGGACATTTTACATGTTGAATTATATGAATAATAGATAATAAACCCTAATGAATTTTAAAATTCGAAGCAAGATCCGATGCTACATGATATAGGTAAAAATCTTCGAGGTATTTTTTAGAGCTAAATGTATTCTTTGCTCTTTTCTTGTCCGCTTATTTTTGAATCCGTCTTAAAAATAATTTCGACCCTAAAATTAATCAGAAATCTTTTAGCCTTCACTTACGGTAGAAATTTATTTTTAACTTCAATTTAGAATGTTTTTGAGCACAATTCTACATGCTGGAATTTTGCGTCGATTTTTTAAATTATTAAATCTACGGGTAACTTTCAAGCGAACGTTTATATAAATAATTAAATAAACGGGAATGCCGATACTTAATCGTTAAAATAAATAGCGATAGTAAACAGGAGGCAAATAAAAAAAATTGATTTTTGTTTTACAAACGGATTTTTGGGAAATATTGACAATGTAATTAAAAATACAGGAATATTAAGTGGATCATAAAAAAATTAAGGTAGTAACAAGAAAATTAACATTTTGAGGGTATTTGCTAAATTCTTAAAAAAATTCACCCGTATTTTGGATGAATAAACTTTAACGCATTTTTAAAAATAAGTACTTGAAAAATAGCAGCGACTTTTAACCTTTTGAACCTTTTAAAGGAAAAAAAAAATTACCGAAATGTTGCTTTTTAATTTTTATAAATATTTGTAGAATGCTGGAACGATAAGTTATATTTTTCTATGTTTCAAAATTTGGAAAACCTTGCTATTGTGTTTCAAAGAACTCGGAATATTTACAATATTATTTTGCTACATTTTATGGCTTCATAAATAACGAAATATAACAGCTCGGGCCGATTTAACGTTGATTGTCTAAATGAATTTATTTTTTATCGCAAGGTGAAGCAAGAAACAAAAGTCGTCCTACAATTATAAAAATTAAAAATGTTTCAAAGTTCGTCATCTACGCCCAGATTCAATTTGTAGGAGACGCTTTGGCGTGTTGAACAACAAAAGTACTCACCATTAGAAGTGCCTCCGGTAGAGAGAACGGGATGCGAAACGAATAAAACAATCAGACAAACAAAAAGTATTCTACACCGCGTCTTACTAACGTCGGACGCCAGTACAAATTTACAAAGCATTTCGGAAAGTTTAGTAAAATATTTCCGAAAGAAATTAGCGAAACATAAACAAGAATAAAGTTCTGACAAAGTTTTAGGTGACAATGCGATACATCGTAGGAAAGTTTAAAAAGATGTTACGCGCAAAATTTTAAGTAGTTCGAGCGCGTGCTTTCGGCTTTCGAACTTGGAGCGTCACTAGCGGAATTATCAAAGAACAGGAGTGCACTGATAACTTGGAAGTCTTCGGCCACCCGCACCTTCACTCATGCGCGATACCTAGACCGGGCGCCGGCTTTAACCAATGAAGAACCGCAAAGCCACACCAATAAACCAATAGGAACATCTAAAGACGTTACATGGGAGGACCTAGAACATGTAAGACATGTAATTAGAATTGTAAAACACAGGTAAAAGAGCTCTCGACGTGATATAACACCGCTACATGCACCCTGATAAAGCACACCCACCCCAAACGTCACATACGTTAGAAGTTCCTTTTTTGACAGTCACCATTTACTTTCGTGCATCTCTCGACCACGGGGAAAACACCTGATATGTATCACTTATTTTGTCCAAAAATCTACTAGCGTCCCTTCGAGACTTCGAGCAATTACGTTTTCGAACTTTACCCTCAATCAAAACTATATATCTAAAACCGTTATCGAACTAATATATTTCCTACATCGTTACTATTAACATTTTTTAAATCGCTACAAAATAAAATCTAAGTTTCCACCGAATCATCAATATTTTTCTCTTTCCCTTTTCAACTAGATAACGCACCTTAAATTTACACTTATGCTGGTTATATCAAAAAGGAAATGTTTAAAGAAACCTTTAAACGTTTGTAATTATAACGGTTCCAATAACTCTAATTCAGAAACCGTGATGCCCTAACCTTCTGCGCTGGAGAAAGGAGAAGTCAACTGCTCCTGTGCAATAATCATAGATACATACTTACGTAGAAGTTCATAAGTCTATAATCTACGGCGCCTTTCAGTTCGCTTGAGTTTTCATATGTGCAAACTTAATAATAACAAGTACGCTTAATAACCACTTAATGATGAAAATAACTGTTATTATTTTAGAAACCTCATGTGATTGGTTTTTGGAGGAGTAAGTATTTCGCCAACTAACAGCTGATAAATTAGTTCTTTACCTTTATTTGCGTATTTATTTAAATACAATTTTTGAGCATATCTTTCCTTTTTTTATTTCAGCTAAGTCCACATTTCGAGTTGATCCTTCTTGGTAGTTGTTACTTGTTAGGGTAAGTTCTCATATATTTGTTGGTTTATAACTTGGATTATCTAATTTGGTACTTATGCAGAGAAGGTTGCGTCAAACTAATGTAAAAAAATGAAAATAAAATCGTATAACTTGGAAAAAATTACTTAAATGAGCGAGTATCTAATTTATTTAGATATCGGCTTGAGTCATATTAACAGACGTTTAGTTTGAAATAAGAAAATGAATTACTTACTCAAGTTTTATTTTTCACGAAATCAGTAGGTTTATAAAGTATAGAAAGAAATATTTATTAGTTTAAAAATTACTTAAAATATCGTAGTCATAACAGACACGACTAATCGTTGTCAGAATTTTTATAATCCGGTGGTCATACTACGTATGACAACTACGCCGGACACAATTATTAAAAATTAGTTAGTTAATAGATATTTATTTGTGGGTGTTCTATGTGGTAAATAATAATAAGGACTTGAGTTTTGTATTAATTTTCTTTATGCGTAGATGATGCGCCCTGAACAAGAGTGGCCGAGGAAGTGTGTAGTTTTTAAAATGAAATTGTCGAAGAAAGCTAGCTAGCCAGTAAAAGATAATAGCGTACACAAAGTAGTATTAAGAAGGGTTTTTCTAGGAGGGCGCCGTTGGTATATTATCTTAACAAAGACATTACCTTGCACTGCAGACGCTGAAAATTTCGAAAGAATTAGTTATGCATATACGTAGAAAGGTAAACAAGTTGTAGAATTGTAAGAAAGATTATAAAGAATTATTTATTTTATTTAAGACCAGGTTACAGAAATAGTAACAATACAGATACAATAGCATTGCGCTAATAGTACTGCATTCTGCAGAGGTGTGTATGCACCTGTTCACAGCGTGGTTTAACAAGAATTAAAACTAAAAGAAAAAAAACAAAACAAAAACAAAAAACTAGAGCATTCCATGATCTATGCTATAACATAAAAATTGGAAGCTCTGAAAACTAAAACTAAAAACTAAAACTAAAAACTAAAATACTTTTGTAGTAGTTTACATACAATGTGCATTATAAACATTTCCAATTTTAACAAAATTTATATATTATCTCAGCTTATATTAACATATCCCGGCTATTATCATCCACTATCTGCGACAACAACTTTGTATTTTTTATAATCCAATTTTTCAAGATGTACTTATTAGTTTTTTTAGTACTATAAGGAAGTAGTTTTAGTATTTTTGGTAGAACATTATATAGTTTTATCGCATTTATTTCACTAGTTTTCTTACTTAACGTCTTTTTCATTTTTGGCAAATTTAAGCTTTTATTCCTAGTATTGCTATTTGAATTGCGATACCTTAATTTGCATTCATCATAATGGTATAGTAATGATTCTAGGAAGAATGCTTGTCTAAGGTTCAGATGACTAGTTAAATTTTTTGTGTTTTTCATTATTATTTTCAGGATTCTGTTTTGTAAATGTTGTAGTATGTTTATTACATTGCCATAAGCTCCTCCCCAAGCAATTATGCCATAGTTGCATATGCTATGAAAAAGGGCATAATATATTGTCATCAAGGATTTAGTTTGCATTATTTTGGCTAGTTTTGCGAAGACAAATAATAGATATTTGTTTTTTTTTGTAACATACTCAATATGTGCATCCCATTTCATGTTATAATCAAATTTTAAACTGCACTCTAGTTATAGGTTGATCACTAATTTTTATATCCATATCAATGGGTACACTATCAGAATAAGCACCAAAAGTCATATAGACAATTTTTTGAGCGTTTAGAGAAAGTTGATTCAATGCTAGCCAATTACTTACTTACTGTATTTAGACCACCATTCATTCTATTTTGTGTATCTTTCCATGTTGTGTCGCTACATAAAATGACTGTATCATCGGCATATGATATTATTGTGTCTTCTGGCAATATACATAACATATCATTAATATATAAGATAAATAAAAGTGGACCTAAGATTGATCCCTGAGGGACACCAGTAGTTGTATTACACGATTCGCTCTTGATGTTTGATATTTTAACAGTTTGTGTTCTGTCTTTTAGATAGTTTTCTACTAACTTACTAGCAATGCCTCTAATGCCATAGTTCTCTAATTTTGATAACAAAATGTTATGATTAACCGTATCAAACGCCTTGGCTAGGTCCAAGAAAGTTGCAACGTTGCAACTAATGGCTTAGTCTTATCTAGATGATTATATATATGTATATTTGGTAACATTATTTACAATACTATTTATAATACATTAGATCAGGGTTGATATGGGACACAGTAGTCCCCACATATTTAACCATAACCATACATATATTTTCTTATTAATATTTATACTCGTACCTTGTTCTGTAGATAAGTCCCCTTCTCTTTTTATATCTCTTAGTTGGGGTTTTCACCGCCAGTTGCTAACATATATAAATTAATAAGCTAATAACTCATTAATTAATTATATTTCAGCAAGTGGTGGCGAAAAACCCAACAAAGGAATATAAAATGTCAAACCCTCCACAACAAACAAACCTTTGCGCGGTTTCAAACAGTTCTTTTTGACTTACATGAACTAATTCAATCTTAAAGAAATAATCTCCAAAGCACTTCCTTAATTCGTTACTGTTGAAAGGTTCCTTCATGCTTTAATAAAGGTTTTCGTGACGTTCGAACGAGTTACGATTAAGTTTTAATTGTTTTAAAAATCATTGGGTATGTGAAATGAATATTTATTATAGTAAGTATTCCTTTTACATAATGTTAAAATTCTTTTCCTGGCTTACATGAACTGATTCACACTTATTGGTAAATTGGAAATCTCCAAAGTACTTTCCTTAATTCGTTGTTCTTGAAAGGTTCGTTCGTGCTTTTGTTCATTTATTATAAAACTCTTTTCCTAATTTACATGAATTGATTCACACTTAAAGTAAATCAGGAATCTCCAAAGTACTTACCTTAATTCGGGCTCTTGGATGATTCGTTCCTGCTATTCCTCGGTTTCTATTACGTCCGAAGGAGTTACCATTAATTGTCCCAAGAACTACATTGTAAAATTATAATTATTATAGACGAGAACGTTTGTGTTTTTCTTCATAAAGAAGTTTCCGTGACGTTCGAACGAGTTATGATTAGGAGATACTTATTAATTGTTCCAAGAACTACGTTGTGAAATTAACGTTTATTATTTATTCGTTGTTGCTTTTTCTTCATATAAAGATTTAGAAGATATTAATTTTCTAAACACTACCTACGTTGTGAAGTGAATGTTTATTAAGCAGGCATTCGGCCAACACCTTCGAAATACAGTATTAAAACTCAACAAACCCCAAAGTATTTTCCTTAATTTATTACTTTTGAAATGTTAATTTGTGCTTTTCTTCATATATAAAGGTTTCTGTGGCGTCGAGCGAGTTATGATTAGGAGGTATTAATTGTTCCAAGAACTACGATGTGAAATTGATGTTTATTATGGTATTTGACCAACGCCTTATCTTTGAACTTTAGTCCAAAATAAAACATATTTAACTTCGAGCGAAACAAAGGTCATTTGCTCGATTTTTATGGCGGTATTGCATCATATATTTATCTGTGGCCTTTTAGCGACAAACTGTCTGATAACAAAAGGTCGTCGGAGCATACATGTTCCGTGTTGTGAGTTAAGATTAGCATTCTCCATTTCGGGGGTTTTGAGGCTCATTGGAATGTGGAAAAGAGACGCCACGGTCCCGTGGGTGAGTCCGGATGATCTGTCAGCGTGCGTCAGGTTTCATCTAGCGTACGACGCTGCACTGTCAACTCTTATTTCACAGAAAACAGGCTCTTCTCGCATTTCCATAGGAAATCCGCACCCACAGTCTCTCCACAGGTACAAGTATTAAAACGAAAAAAACACCGAGCACTCTTTACTTGTCATTTGGACGTACTTATGAGAAGAAAATCGGAAATCTTGCAAATTTAATCTTTATTCTCGAACTATACGAAAACTGTCGCAATTTCTCCGACGACGAAACTTTTATTAAAAATAATCTTTCCTAAACATTATACCCGTCTATATCTCATCACATTGTAACTAAATAACGATTTTGTAAAAAACTTCCGTCCTATTAAAATTTTTATTAGGAAATTTGAAGGTTCTCGGAAAGAGTTCATCCTGTAGCTTATAACGTTATAACATTAAATCCTATCGAGTTTTAAACTTTTATCTACACATCTGTAAACAAACATTCTCTCATGTAAAAATGCGAACTCAAAATATTTATACTTAGAGGTATACAAAATAGCCCTCTATAAAAGATGAATTACGAAACTTATCCTACGATCAGATATGTTCATGCAGATGTCAGTTTAAACATTATACCTATTGATGTTGGCGAAAACCTCCACAGAACCACATCTATTGCTTAGCAAATTCAGTTATTAGTTTCAGAAATTTAATGTCATAACTTTGCATAGAATTAACTTGACAGGGCCCAAATAATAGAATTATGCAGCACTTGAATTTGTTAACTTTTCCACGTGGTTCTATCAGTAATCACGTAATTGCATTAAGCTGAAAACTAAAACAATACTGTGCATAAAAATGCTGCAGCAGTGAAATCTCATTTGGCATAAATTGTATTAGAAAAGTTTAAAATGGTAAAAACAGAATTGTCAGAACGGGCATACATGGTAATTCGTTTTTGCCTATAAAAGTATGTAGAAATGCGGCGTTTCGCCACTTATATCATCGTATTTAACAGATCTAACAGGGGAGAGGCGCAATTTAATGACTGTCACTAACCGAGCAATGTAACGAGTGGATTTAATTCAGTTAACCACGGGACAACCTACCTCACAGATTCTCCGAAGTAATTCCCATCCGAAGCAACCCCTGCTGCATCTACCGTTGTTCACAGACTTGCAAAAAATTGTCCCCTTCTAACAAATTTTCTCGCAATTTAAAACCACGCCGCTATTTCCACAAACAGTTAAAAAAATTTTAATCTCTCACCCCGGAGAAATAATTTAGAAACTCCATCTTACATTTCGAAAAATCTTACACCGTTAGGCTATTAAATCTGCTGTTATCATTGAAAAAATATGGTTTAAAATATCTATTCCAAAAAGGCATTATATTCACAACAAAGATGCTGTAATTTATTGATCGAAGTGTCATTTCCAAGTCTTTGTGCAAATAATATTTGCTAACAAGTGCTCAATTTAAACATATTTAGTTTAAATTACTTGAGTCCTAAGGAAATGGTTAAACAATTATTGTTTTCATACAAAACGAACAAACAAGTATTAATCCTGATTATTCCTCATCAGAACAGAATTACTGCCAAATTAGTTAGAAAACAAAAGTTTTTCCATTTGGGGCAACCGAAGCATTCGAACGTTATAACGACATCTGTGTGATTTTTCTGATTTTATTGCAACTACAGCTTATCATTCACGCCAAGAGTGTTGATCTCCCTTTTTGCTGCAGACCTACAGAGGGGCGAAAACTTTTCCTAACGATCTTCTGCATTACCCCAGAAACTAATCATGAATTGCATTAATGAGTGCATTTGGTGCCATGTCAAATAAAAATTTTAGTTTCCAAGGCTTCAGGGCTTTGTTATATTAAATACTTTGCTTGAACAATTATCGTTTTCATCGAATAACATTTGACCAAATATATTGTATTAACGTGCCTTAATGGCTGCAACAAATCGTTATGATACTTTCGTGTTCAATTCGGAAAATGTTTTGCTTAAATTAATCATTTTTTACGGATTATTAAATAACTCAAAAGGAGACTTTATTTAGTAGGTATCAAAAGCAGCAGGAATTTATTGGACGTTTTCGGTTACCTCAGTTTTTTTTCAACGTCTCCGACTTTTTCCTAAAAACGTCCTTCAGAAAGTCGAAGTTTTTCGGAAAAATTTCATTCCAAATTAAACTTTTTTGTGAAACTCAAACTTGGGAATTCTGAATTTTTTGTAATTCTAGAGTTTTTCAAGGCACGATTTGCAACAAATTTTTGTAGTAGCTCATCTACAGGCACTTTCAGAATGTGCAGGAAACTGTTAAATTTCGCCAAATCTGAAAATCGCCCAGAACGCCTCTTTTAACATCTTGCTTTCGAGGTTTTTTTATTTATAGACAGTATTAAAAAGTGTCAACATTTCAAAGTAATATGTAAAATAGTTATTTTTCTGTGTCTAAGATAAGTTGCATTCTGGAGTGATCCTTCTCGCTTATATTAATAAATTTAAGCAAATCGAAATAAACAGATCAACATGAGAGATATTAAATTCCAAACAAGAATTAGAAAGCTAGCTGCTCTCTTTATGACATATATTTTCATTAAATACAAAATAGTTGCAAAGACGTAACCTTGTTATTTATTAAGTAAACTGAGATTCAATTAGTGCTAAGTGAAAGAGAAACATTCCTTTTTAGAGTCGAGATTATATGAGAATGAGAGTTATATTTTTGTTCGGTTATTTGTCCTAACATCATCCTCATTCTACTTATAAAAATTTCTCTCGAAATAATATGTAGGTATTATTATTCTGTCTTGATACAAAATATTTTTCATTACCGTTAGGTACTCCTTATTTGCATACGTCATTTTTGAAAACGAGTCGGTATTTAGGTAACTCGAATTAACTTATTTTAGAATACACACATGTTGTTAAAGCTGCTCTAGTAATGGACGGTGTGCGCGTTTGTATGTTGCTTGTACAAAACTAATTACCATAGTCGATGTTTCTTCAACGATTTGGTCTTACTTTTATCACAATGATAGAAATAAGCAAATAATTAGGTAGTTTGCGACAAAAGAACAAAAGCCATCTTTTTAAGTGGACAAATTATAACAAATTAACCGGAAAGAAGTGTTATCATTAAAAAGATGGTGATGTACAATAATCGTTCATGCGGCAGTGTATCGAAAGCTTTTCCTCGAAATTGGATTTCCTCCGATATTCTTATATTTAATCAATGCGGCGAAAGATTAATTTGGGGTTGATGTAGGTCAAGCCACCTTAAAAGGAAAAAGTAAGAGGAAAAGGTCAGTAAGCATAGGTAAGGAAGGAAACTTGTCCTGCGCTGAAATTGCGGGGATGTCATGCGGCAGACAGATACATCAGGGTCGCGTCGTTATTAAGAACGTCGAAAATTAATCACAGAGTTAAGAGAATATTATCGGAAAATTGGTCTCGGTTCCTGGCAAAATGGAATCATCGTTTTAAGTCATAATTAACTTTTTCCAGCGTGCTGGAGATTTACGAGCGCAGTTAAAGCCTCCCCAACGAGCACCAGCAGTATGCAGTTAGTACGACGGCGTGGGTTACGTGAACGGGACGATTAAATAACGCGTCTTGCAGCCGATGCACGCCGGTAATATTGACAACAAACGAAACGTGTACTGTCTATAGTCTTTGCAGAGATCGACGATTGGCGTCTTTTTACTCCTACGCATACTAAATGGAGAACGTCCATCGTCCGGTCCGGGTTATCCCAGCCACGGCCCTTAATAGCCATAAGTTTGCAAAAGTTGGGAAGCGAAAGGAACAGTTCTGCTCTGAATTCAGAACAGATGACACGCATCTATTAGTTGCTGCCGCAGCCGTCAGTTCGATTAGACGCGCCCTACGACGGGACACTCCAATTTCCGGACCCAATCAGTACATCAAGTTAACTCACATCTTCAAAAATTCAGCCGGCGCTCAAATACTGCAATAAGAAAAGTTTAGTAACTTTTCTTGCTCAGTTTTATTCTCGAAACGAGCGGACCAATGGGCAACTGCTAAATGAGCCATGTCTCTCGCGTGGCCATCCCGTGGCCGGTTTACAAATCAGACCAACATTCAGAAAGTTGTCTTAACGAACTACCGCTGCACTGCTCGAAAGTCAATAGCCAATCTAAACTTCACCACCTCATTCAACCCCTGTTTGACTTATTCACACACCCCGACCGAGCTATACCGTTCGGAAAATTTCATACGGCAATTAAAATTCTCCTGCCTTTTCATTTTCCGGTTTGTATGGTTAATTTGCGGTAATTTTAAAAAGTATATTCATAAGGGTTGCATATCTGCTAAACCTTGCATAGCATAGTCTATCTGTAACTCTCAGTCAAAGGAGGTTTTCTCGTAATCAGAATTAAGCTAAAAGAGAACGGGAGATTCACCATAAGTATATGTATTTAATTAACATAAAGTCATAAATTGTCACTTTGCATAATCAAAAGGTGTTGTTGTTGTTCTTATGGACAGCAAATAAACTCCATCTACATTTCAACAGAAACCGTCGACCCTACAAGACTAATAAAATTTTAATCAGGAAGTACGTTTGATAATACATTTAACCTATTTTTATCATGCAAAAACAAAATTAAAAGAAAAACGGCAAGTCTGATGTGCTCCTCCCCAAAATTAACGTTTCACAGAAAAT
The DNA here is from genome assembly GCA_963082815.1 of Melanotus villosus. NCBI lineage: Eukaryota > Metazoa > Arthropoda > Insecta > Coleoptera > Elateridae > Melanotus > Melanotus villosus. The sequence goes on from OY720427.1 coordinate 22,448,163, forward strand.
AAAGAATAAAAGAATCCAATCAACACGTCACTCTAAGGATTTAAATTTAGTTCTTTCGTACTTATATACATTTCACGCTTTCCTGTTTTGGTAAGTTGGGCGACGTTAGGGTTTATTGCTGAAAATTTAAAATGCTGGAAACCCAAAATACGCGTTTAGGTAAACCGCTTGCTTCAAATATTTAAACAAAACGAAAATGTAGATGGGTTAAACCGTGTCATACGCAATCTGGGAATATCACAAATAAACACTGGCTTTCGAACTAACCGTGAAAATAATCAAACATGTTTATAGCGTATTATGACGCAATGACGTTTTCCTATTTCATCTCGAGGGTGAATTTAGACATCCACCTTCGCAAGAACTTTGATTAAGGCATTACTAATTTGACCTTTAAAATAGTTCATATTAATATCTGGAAAGATACCTTTTAGTCCTAAATAAAATAACAAACTCATACAGTTCATCACATCAACAACCCACCGAAGAAGAGCGGCGGTAACTACCTTCGTCATGATAAACAGGAGTGATGTAACCATGTCGTGGTGTATTTTATTAGACTAAGACTCGAGGGCAATTTATAAAAGTGCCGACACCAAAATTATACTAAACATAAGCGAAATTTATTGTGCGTTCTGTCCCTTTCTTCCTTGAGATTCCCATCTTCCACTTCAAGCCCCTTCTCTCCCGATTATTATTCTACTTCAGATTTAAATTTAACCACCGTACACCGAGTTCTACATTGAAATGATTTACCAAAGGAGGCCTTTTTCCAAGGTTAAAATTAGAAGGTTTATCCGTAAACGACAGATTCTCCGGGAGACGAATCCCAAAATATTTTTGTGTAAGTTAACTGCAAAACGTGCTCAGAAGGTGAAACTTTTTCCGTTCGCAAAAATTAACAAAATCTTTGTAAATGACGCTGCCTAATGTGGTTTACGCTCAAGTAACGAAGTTTCCTTTAATATGACGAATGCTGTATCCGAAAGCATTTCCTTGGAAAAGGCAAAAAACGTTAGGGGCTAGTTTTGAATCCACTTTAAAACAACATTACACGGCGTCAGACGAGTAAATGGATTTGTTATCAAAACGGAAACAAATTTCGAAATTGAATTTTGACGGTTTTCTACTATGCTAACCGTAAGTCGAATTGCAGAAATGGTCTGACCTCGAATTATCACGTTGTAATGGGGGAAAATTCTCGCCTCGCACCCGTCGAACTGATTTAGAAAAGCCAAAGTTCGAAATGACTCAGTCACATCTGCGGCCACGCGTATCCCGAACTTTGCATCCGAATGTCGTTTGACACATCTCGACTACATGTTTGCATTTGTTTATATTATGTCGGTGGTGGCAAAAGAATCTGAATGATTATTATTTAGGAGATCCGCTCCCGCGCTCCTTTTCGATATTAAAAAGTTCGTAAACATTCGTTTTAGGAATTGTAACTACAATGGGAAGAAAATCGCGTTTCGTCGGATATAATATGTATTTTGCGGGGCGTTCCCCTAAAATTTCTTAGCGGGGTCGCTAGATTTCTTTTTCAAATGCTGTCGTTACACCGCTTCGTTCAGAATGGCATTGCTTTGCATATTAATGGCACGCAGGAACGCGCGAAACTGTCACCGAAAACTGAAAGAAATAGTACAGATAATGGCCCCTGGTACGGTGTACCGGCGAGATAATCTCGAAATTCAATATTCTTTTCTCATTAGGTGCTTGTGTAAGAAATTGGAACATGAATCTGAATAACTTAAAATTAATTAGATAGGTTATTATCACGTATCAAGGTGCAGCTCATGCGACCTCCAAGAAAATGGAATATTCAATTCACCGTATCTGTTAAACTCCCGCGCCTTCCACGTTTTCGCATTTTTATACGAGGCAAGAAAATAAAGGCCTTTTTTCGACGTTAAAGGTAAAAGGTTTTTAGTTTAAGCGTAGTTGATTCAAAAGCAAGAGAACAGAAGTTTAGCACCGACAAAAGCTGCATTGTTTGTATCAATTTTTTTAATGGTTAAAGTAGGGAACGAATTATGCCGTGGAAAGAGTAATCTCGAAACGTTCTTAGCAAAGTTTAAAAATGAAAGAAGTTCGCGTAATATTGTAATTGTTTGGGCAGAATAATAAGAATGTTCTTAAATTCTTTCCACGTATTTCGGAAGGAATGTCAATAAAAATACCGCTTCGAAATCAAGCAAACATTCCTCAGAAATGAGAGAAAACTTGGCTTGCACTGATAACAATATAATTGTTTGACAGCTGTATGCTTCCGCAACAAGAAGGAGAGGGAGTCCGCTCCGCACTCCGCAGGTAAATAAAGAACAATAAATTACGCTCAAATTTATGGCTGAATTTTAAATTTAGTTTTTAATTAATTTTGCTAGAATGCAATACTTCTTGACTCGGCTCCGAGAAAAATGTACAAATTATATTTTCCTTAATCTGCTGACAAGGCGAAGAACTTGTTGTTGCATACATTAGTCTTCGTTTAAAACTTTTCTGTAATTGATGCTGAGCAAACTGCTCCCTGAAGTTTTGCGGACAAGACAATTATTATTTAATATGTTAACCTGTTCGCTTTAATATTTGGAATTTTTATTTAGGTTTTTCGTAAGTTTGAATGGAAATATTTATCTGCCATCTCGAGCACTTAAATTAATAACAATTTTCGTATGTTATAATCAGTTTCCACGTCAATTATTAAAATGTAAAAATAATCTCGTCCAAGGCAACAAATATGTTACGTGCGTTATTGCAACGTAATTATTTATTAACCATACCGATGGCAATTAATGGGCGCAAATACATTTAATGTTTGTATAACGAACATGAACTATCCTCGCGTTAAATATTTTTATGTATTTGTTCGTACCTATATTGTTTATACCGGTAAAGCAAGCGTAAAAATCAAAATTTTAAACAACATCGCAATGTATTGTACAAAAACGGTATGGCTAATGTAAAGCTTCCAAAATCTGTTAACGGGATATTAATAAAAACGAAAAGTAAACTTACCTATATCCTAGGTGAACATTAAATGCTTATCTGGAATTTCAATTTGTTTAACGCCTTTTAAAACATTAAATAATGGGGCATATTTTTATAAATTGAATAAATTAGATGCGGTGTTTATTTTAGAAGCGTTTTACAAAGCGGGAATTATTTGCCAAACGCTGAATTTTAGTTATCAGCACGAACTGAAAATTTCCCTTGCACGTATACAAAAAGCGTTTCCCATTTTTACACCACCATCGGTAATTACGAAGGGTTTTAATTAATAGGCTCTAAGATTTTGACTATCGTACATCGAGAATTCGTAAGACAAGGTACAAGGTGAAAGTGTGCTACGGTGGATGAAAGAAGATCAACATCGATTAGCATTTGACACGAATTTTTTAACAATATTTGAAAAATACTTGTTTCCAAATTATCCTTGCTTATATATAAGATCAAGAAAATATTTAAGGAATTGTGTCTTATAACAGAGTTAAAAGACAGCTTGCCATAATAACCCACGCAGTGAAAGAATATTACATTCTTGCTTGTTTATCACTGTATTTCCAGTATTTGGCATTTTTTAAATAAAGAAGACATTACCTTCGTTAATGTAGAAGAAATGTAATTTTGTTTTTCTGTTCTGTTGTTAGTGTTACGAATTCGCGGAGGTTTTAATTTTGAGCGACGAAGTATTTTTATTAAATGTTTCGAGGAGAACGAACATATCGAAACAATTTTCGCGAATTACGTAACTACTTTTAAATAAACCACGGATCAAAACGTGATAAAGACAATTCTTATCTGTAACGCATTACGAACAGACTCTGAAAGGTGCAAGATGGTCTTAGAATGCAGAGAATAGTGGTGAGTGGTAACGTTGCAACTAGCGAAGCACTCATCGCGAACAGAAACAAAATTGGAATTGTAGTCTAAACCAATTTGCATACATTTAACTTAATTGGAAACCAATGGGGACTTCAATCAGAATTTGTACGACTGTACTTAGGGTTCTATAGTTTTTCCATCTGCCAGAAACTCTCTCTCTCTCTCTCTCTCTCTCCCTCCTTGTCCTGCGTTCTTCATCTTGTTTGCTTTTAGTTAGCATTCGGAAGTAGTGCGTCAGAGTCAAAGCTACCTTTTATTATGACCTAAAAGATTATCACCTACGCCTTGTAGTATCTGTTTTACGTTTACTTTAAATTTTGCTTCCATAAATAAATTTGGGGTCGGGAATAGACCGGGAACACGTAGATGTTAAATATTCATTTCTTCCACAAACATTGCGAGTTTTGTGACTTTCGAACCGATAAAAATTTAATCCTCACGATACGTCGCCATTACGAAAAATCAGGTAGTTTGTGCTTTATTAGATCAACGCCAGAAAAAAAAATCCCTTGCTCTCGGTGCCCAAATGAACGCCCGCACTATTAATCCGTTTAATTTCCGTCCAGCGTAGAGGACAGTGACACATGACTATGACTCGTGAGAAACTACTCATTTTGTACCAAGTCTACTCAGACATATCCGACACGTTTTATCGTTTTTTTAACTAACATTCGACGTTATACAGTGAATTTAAATTTACCGTTTTCGTCGAAAACAGGTACTACACCTTTAAATTGAAGTGAAATCCTGCCTGTTGATTTTTATTAATTTTTAAATCGACGCCCCAAATAAAAGCTACGTCATTAATATAAACGTGTTTCTAGTACGCTATATAAGTAGTACGCATAAGTTTCCTTGTCAGAAAAACTGTTGCAACATTACTACTGTAAACTACACGTTCTTTGTTTTGTAATTCGAGGATCGTAAAATATCGAAAACCCCTTCTTTTACGTATTGTTGTTGCTTTATGTAACCGGAGCGCGTACTCCCTTTTATAATTTAGATAATTGATTATACGTTCGTTGCTCTTGTGTACAGGTTCTCTCGCGTTATTAGGAACGTCACCTTTTTTTAAATCTACTCGACGCCATTTAATTTGAGAACAAGTTGCCCGAGCGTAAAATTATTCCCGACTTTTATTAATTTAGTTTCTGCTAAAACACAAATTATCAGGTACCAAGTATTTCGGCATAATTGTAAAGCAACCGACTTAGTCGTTACTGCCCCCGTCGTATCCTTTATACCTTGCATTCTGATTTACCACTTTACCATCGGGAAATTCAGTAATCTTCCTACAACCTAATCTTCCTTTTTAAATCTGTCACCCGGCTTGAAAGCCCTTTCCAACTTTTTGACAAAGCTCCCGATGATGTAATTAATAGTTTTCGTTTTGTACAAGTTACCATGACTAAAATTCGCTTCTTGTAAGTTTTGTTGCGGGGAATCATAATTATTGCCGGTATACTGCAGATTATTTGTCCGATTTTCCAGTGATAAGCAAAACCCCTTCAGAAGTTGTTATTTAACCAACCTCAAATATTAAATGTAAATGTTTATTAAACGAAGTCTAAATGCCAAAGGAACTTCTTGGATTCGCATATTTCTTTTAATTATCCCGTAACTACCGCTTGATATTCCGACAGCCTTTCCGTCGACGACGCCACAGTGGTGTAGAAGCGGAGTCCCTATAATGACGGCGGTCAACTGCTCTGTCGCTGTGTATGCATATCAAAGAGTAACTAACAGAGAATCCCTCAAACGAATCGCCGAGGTTTTCGATATAGAGTGTTACACTCTCGGGAATTCCTCACTTTACTTGAGCTGGATGGTTATCTCTTCGAATATCTTGTTATTTGTACCTCGATCTATAGCGATCGTCAAGTTGCAGCGTACAACATATCTCGCCTACGTCGTATTATTATGCTTATTTTGCTTTCATTTTGTTTTTGCTTATCGACTCCTCGCTTTAGGCGACTGCCCTTAAAAGGACCAAAACGAAGGAATAACAATTTCCCCGTTGCGATAAGATTAACGTAAGCAAGTTTTTGACGACTTCAAATTCGGTAGTTCGATGATGTTCCGGCACTAATTTGGTCCGATTAGATCAAATCAATGTCGAGTCTTTATGCGACTGACTGGAAAAATATTCACGTGAAATTCTATGGCCGCGCCGCGGCTTGGCGATATAATTTTTAAAACCCTACCCGCAATTAGTGTTCAATTAGAAGTGCGCGTAGTTACGTGACGTGGTTTAATAATAAAAATCATTTGAACTACATTCACAAACTCCAACCTATTCACCCAGGACCGATCGAATAATCGACACGAAACTTAAATTAGGTTATAGGTGAAAACAAAGCAATTTGGTAAAAAGTGGTTGAAGGGATGGACGCAAATTGACGTATCCCCGCTAATTTATATTAATGGGGTATCTAATGTCCGCCGATAGCGCGGGGTAAAGGCTGACGGGGTGTTTATCCAGTCATCATCCGCCGGACGCGTGCAATAATTACTTCCCATGATTACCGGCTTCGCGAGATGTACCTATGAAACCAATTCTCTCGCAGAATATTTTCCAGCAGCGATTATTACCACAAAGTCGCTCTCAGTATCGCTCTTCGCTGAATTTCGAACAATAGAATTTAACAAAATTATTGTCTTCGTGGTGCAAAGACACGAATTGACTATTACTAAAAATACGCTCAAAATACTAATAAACTCGCTTCCTAGCCCTTACCATAACAATTTTAAAACTGACTTACGAGGATATAATGAAAAGTTTCCCGCCTAAAAAAGTGCGTAAAAAGTTATTTTTCCATCCTTATAGGCTGATTCTTCAAAGTCCTCAAAACGGACGATTGTAGCTTCAAGATTTGAATCGTACTTTAAACTCTTTCAAATTCGGAAGAAAACTAAAGTTCAACAGGGCTACATCTGGCTAGTAGGCTGCATGAAGCAGCAATTCAAAAACCAATTACAATGACAAATTTGTGACAAGAAGCAAACAAAACCTTTTTCTTCACTAATTCAGGTCGTTTCTCGCAAATTTTCTGGTATTGAACAAGCATGTTGACATAGTATTCTCCATTGACCAAAAAATACTCTTCCTACCTTAAACTACCCTTGTTATAACATTTCCGGCCGATGAAAGTTGGAGTTGGTTCGCCTCTTATTGTCTCCAGGCTGAAGTGATCAACCAAATTTTCTCAACGGTAATAAATTGAGGCAAAAGCCTTTAAGATTGCACTTAAACAGAACCCAACATTGCTCGCAAATGATTATTATTTGATGGAATATATATGCTCTAGTAGGTATAATTAATCGCAGCACCCACCGCGTGGATACCTTCTAATGCCTAAAACTTAGCTCAGTATTTGACTTGATCGCTCTTTTGATATTCCTACAGCCTCTGCTATCTCAACGAACTTCAGTATATGGCCATTTAATACAATTTTTATGAACTTTGGACTATTTTCTCAGCCGTTTTTGATCGTCCTAAGCATGGTGCATCCTCAGTGCTTGTACGGTCGCATTCAAAAATCTGCAACCCTTCTTCTTATTCTTCTTTTTTTTTAATTCTTATACTAGACTCTTGGAAAAGCTTCTAGAAATTATAACAAAACTCCCAAATCACTGTTTACGAAGAGAAAATTTCATCCACCTTTTCAATCAAGGAGACCAACGAAAAATTGAAAACTACCGCCCCTTAAGTCTCCTCTCTCGCTTATTGAAACTACTAACAAGAATAATTACTACGCGCTAAACCATGAAATTAGATCAATATCAATCCTATGAGCAGGCGGGTTTCCGAAAAGGATGCTCAACAACATCAGACCACTTGCTGGCCATAAAAGTGCTTATAGAAAAACATAATGAATATAGATTTCCACTGTGTCTCGTCTTCGTTGATTATGAGAAGGCCACAGAACCGTAATGCAAGCCTTAAATAGCTGCAGATGAATAGATAGTAGATACAACCAGTTAATAAAAGGCACAGAGACAAACACAACTGCGACATACCATCTTAACACAAACGAAATAACTGACTCCATGACGTTAAAAAGAGGAGTCCGTCAAGGAGATACTTTATCTCATAAGTTGTTCACACTGGCAGTCGAAAATAAATTTCAGAACATCGACTAGTCAGATAAAGGTAAAAATATCGACGATACACGCCTCACAAATCCACGATATGCAGATGACGTAGTGGTAATAGCCAATAACATTGAAACGCTTCAGGATCTATACAGGGAATCCAAAAAGCAGATTTAAAAATGAATTTGAGTAAAACAATAGTCATGCATCACGAAGAGAATATTAATATTAAGATTAACAACAAAAAAATTGAAAAAATCAATGACTACCTATACGAGTATATACTTGGGACAGAAAACCGCTCTAGGAAGGAAGATCAGATTAAAAAATAAAAAGACGCACAAAATTAAGTTGGGTAGCATTCGGAAAATTAAATTACATATTCAAGAATAGAAATATTTCGTTACATCTTAAGTCAAAGGTATTTAATTCATGTATATTGTCAGCGCTAGCATATCGAGCGAAAAACTTGACAAAGATAAAGAAAAATCTGGCAACACTCAGAGTAACACTATTCAATCGAAAGAAAAATGAGGGAACACGCCAGAAGATGAGAAACGTTAACGTCTGGATTAGATTAAAAAAAATGAAGGTGGTGGATGTAGTGAAAAAAGCAACAAAACTTAAATATGCGGGACACGCTACGAGAGGCGATAAAGAAAAATGGGATAGAAAAATTGTAACATGGAGACCCTATTGTAAAAGGCGAAGAGGCCGCCGCCCACCCATGAAATAGGCTGATGATGTAAAAATCACAGTAGAACTAAACTGGATACAAACAAGAAATAACCGCCAACATTGGAAAACAAAGCTTGAAGCTTGCAAAAATGGACCTGGCACGCTTTTAAGAAGAAGAAAAAGGCTCTTGGCCTATTGTTCCAGTATCTTTCATTGCTGCGGCGATGTCAATTACTAACTATCTCATCTTCTTTTCAGCGCCCTTCCCGGTGGTTTGGTTTCTGAAGGTTCTTATTAATCTCTTACTATCCGAACTAATCTTTCGGTTCCCATTCTGGCCACTTTCTTTGCCGACCCCATCTGACGATGTCTTCTATCTGGCACATTTGTTTAATTTTCCTATTTGGAACTCTTAACATACAACCTACTATGGATTACTTCTTCTCCGTATTTAAGCAGTTCCAGTAGTATGAAGCCGACCTCATAAGAATAACCCCTTTTCTTTCTTTTTGGTATTCTATCTATCCTTCCATATTTGGATATAGGCCACCTCTAACTGATTCCATCTCTTCCTATTATGGCCTATTCTATGCCACATCAAGCCTACAGGTTTATTGTGGTCGTTTTTCCATCTCATTTGTGGTCTTCCTGGCAGTGTATGGGCGCCATCTTCCGATTTTAGTTTTCCATCTTTGGTCTTGTATCTGTTCATTATGCCCATTTCCATTTTAGACTTGCTCCACGTTTGATCATGTCGGTAACTTTTGTTTTGTTTCGTACCCACTCATTCCGTTTTTTACCTTTAAGCGATATCCCAAGCATTTGCCTGTGCATAAATCTTTAAGTTTTCTTTATCTTATCTGTATTTACCTTTGTGAAGATGAGGTGAGAACCAATAGGATGCAGGAATCAAAGGCTATGGTTCTTAGATGTAGAGGAATCTTTTGGTTTTTTATGACATATGACCACTTGAAAAATACTGCCCTTCCCATTCGCAGTTTTCCTGTTATCTGGGCAATTTGGTTATCTTTGTTTGCTTTGATAACTTGACTCAGATAAATACTCCTATATTCATCTGCTTGCTCTATTGTTGTTGTGTTTAGTATTATTCCAAAGTGAAAGTTTGTATTGGACACGACTTTTGTTTTATTTAAGTTAATTTAGGTCCTCTTTGAATTGACATTTTATGGAGGTCGGTTAACATGCTTTGTAACTCGTACCAATTAGATGAAATTATGATCACATCATCTGTATATCTGAGGTGGTTGAGATATTTACCGTTAATGTTGATTCATTTATTCCCTCCGTTAACTGTTTTGAATAAGTTTTCCATGGCTAACGTAAATAATTTGGGTGAGATGGTGAGATCGTATCTTCTTATCTCACTCCTCTTTTGATAGGGATACGACTTGTTTTTATTTCGTCATCTAAGTGTACTGTCATACTTGCATCTTGGTAAATACTGCGTATCAAGTTCCTGTATCTGGAATCTATCCAGTGCTTCTTCAACAGCCCATATTTCTATTCTGTCAAAGGCCTTTTCATAGTCGACGAAGGCTAAGTATAACGGAAGGTTATATTCGTTGGTTTTCTCTATTAATATCATCAGAGTGTGTAGATGATCGCATATTCCATATCCCTTTCTGAAGCCCGTCTGTTCTACCTGCTGGTAATTGTCAAATTTATTCGTTAATCTATTTGTGATGATTCGGGTGAATACTTTGTATACTTGCGACAGAAGGGATATACGTACATAAGTAGGTCTGTAGTTGGTTAGATTTGCTGGATCTCCTTTTTTCTATATGAGGTTTGTCAGAAAAATAATGATAGGTACTGATTTTCTGTTAACCATGCATTTTATTCTTGTTACAAATCAAAGTTGTTCCCTTGAAAGTAATTCCCTTGGGCAGCGACACACCGATGGAGACGTTTTTTCCATTGTTTGTAGCAGCCCTGGAAGGCTTCTGCTGGAATGCTTTTCAACTCGTTGAGTACGCTCCTTCGGATATTATCCAAAGTACCAAAATGGCGCCCTTTGAAGTGGTTTTTCAGCCGAGGAAATAAAAAGAAGTCACAGTGACTGAAATACAACAAATAGGGGGGCTGGAGGATCACATGAATGCTTTTTCTGCCAAAAATTCGTTGATGGAGACTGCCGTGTAACATGGGATGTTGGAACCATCTTGGCGCACACTTTTCTCATGCCCAAATCCTGTGTTAAAATCTGATGAATGGTAAACCGGTTCGAATTTAACTCGATACTGACTATTCTCAACGTCAGTCTACGATCTAACATCAAAAGAGTCCTCACTCTTTCCCAGTAGCGTAACCAGAAACGTAGTTTGTAGGGGGCCCAGTCTACTGAATCTACTGTTTAACAATTGTGTCAGATATACATATGCACTCGACGGGACCCAACATAATACACTCACCCTGCATTTTTGGTCACATCTTGAAGACTATTTTGATTAATAACTTTGATCTTGAGAGGGGCCTGGGCCCCCTGCCCCCCCCCCCCTTGGTTACGCCACTGGTTGAAGCTCTTCCCTCACGAAGTTCGTCTTCCACTTCTTCTCAGCTCTCTAAAAAGACTTTGTGCCATTTGAACACTTTTGCCCTGGATAGAGAATGTTCTCCATAAGCCCTTTCTAACTTTTCATAAGTCACAGTAGCAAATTCGCCAAACACAACGTTGCTCAAACTTTTGCCGGTTCATTTTCGTAACGCACCTCACAAACACAACTTCAGTCCAGACGCTCTCAACAATCGTGTAGCAACTGTAACAAGTTCAAACTTGTACTGAGTCTACGGCAGGTGTTATTCTAACTGCAGTGTGAAGGGGAGGCAGGAGCGTTGTCGGTTAGCACACAGTGTTGTCAGTCTCATTAAGTATTTTTCTACCAAACCTCGTAGTAATATTGTTCTGGCGTTGTACCATTTCCCAGGTATTTTACCTTCCGTTAGGAACTTATTGAATTTTTAGGTAGTCTATAATTTTGCTTTCTCCTTCGTTAAGAAACTCTTCCAATACAATATTCCATCACCCCTCACAGCTGCTACATTTGATTTCTTTTATGGCTCTTTCTATTTCTTCGCTGTAAATATCTGGCATGTCCTTTGGGTTAACAATTATTATATTTCGTGGCAAATTTCTATTGATCTTTGTGGTGGATTTTCTTTGGAGCTGTATAGCTCTTCATAGTATTTTTCAGTTATTTTTATCATCTTGGATGTTCCTCTTTCTCATACATTTTGGTCTTTAAGCATCACTGTTTTCTTGCTGCCTAGTCTCACTCTCATTTCCTTTAAGACTACGATTTCGTTTTTTGATATTTTCTATGCAATTCTCTTGGTGTCTCTTAAGGTCTTCTCTGATCTGCTTCCGTACTGCGTTCTTCACTTCTTTGAATTCTATTCTGCCTTTTTGTTCTTATTTAGTAATTGTCTGCACATTTTCCAACATTTCTCGTAATTTTTCGCTGATTTTTGATTTTTTATTTTTGTAGCAACTTTTGCGTTTGCTTCTATAGTTCTTCTGTTACCACCGTGGATGACTTGTATTTTTCCTTCTTGCTTAGTCTTAATTTTTATTTTAGCAGGAGCCAGGCGATAATCACTCCCAATTGACACCGAATTTAAAACTGTAATGTCTTGTACCATATCTTTTTCTTTCACAATACTACTAAAAAAGTAATAAATTAATAAATTCTACAATAAAAACAAAATAATTGTTTTCCTGATAGTGTCCAAATATCAAACAAGATAATGGCGCTGACGCCTCACAAAGTTGTGAAAGTTCTGAAAAAAAAATTGTTAGCAGTAAGAATATCTTTTAAAAATTAATTAAAGCTAACGTTTTGGTAGAATTTCGGTAATTCTTAAAACATTTTAATTAACTAATTTTAACCTAATTGTTTCCGTATTTCTCAACCTTTTTGGTTGACAGTTGCTCATCCCCGAGTGAACATTACGCCCTGACAAAAAGATAAACGAGTCGCTATGGGATGTTCACGTTTAACGTGTAATAAGACGAACTTAATGGTATAAGAATGCTGATTATTTGCTTTAGTCACCGCTATATTTCCTACTCTGTTTTTATTGATCGTTGCAGGATACGGAATCAAGCGGATTTGTGTCCAATTTTTTTTTACGTAACTACTTTCAAATTTTAGAAAAGGCTGGTTAACTTAATGAATTCGGCAAGGTTTGCAAACTTTCTTCGCAAATTTTGAAAATTACATTAAAAATAAAAAAGGAAAGGAAACCCGAAAGACTCGAGGGGTGATCTTTTTATTAAATTTAGCGAAAGCACGTGGAAAGAAAGAGAAACCATAAGTCGCTGTTAAGTTTTCGCTGTAATATCGGTATTTCATCGATTCGCCTAATGAGCGATGAGTGGTAAGGCAAAAGCGTCCTTAAGCGTTTCATTATAACGAAAATATAATTATAAATTACTTTAGTGGCATCTAAGTTAAGCATTAATTTTGTATAGCAGGAAGTGGGGTAAACAAAAATAACAGTTTAATCAAACGCAACATCACTTTGCGCTTATGCTTTTAAATGACAATCAGTGTGTATATTGGGGAATTTCAATTACCAGACGATTGAAATGAAAATTAATGACGTTTAGGTTTAAAAGAAAGATTTATAGCGTTGTCTCTAACCCCGCAATTATACATATATTGCGTTTAGTAGTTTCATAACTCACTTTCGGCGAATTTATATACAAACCAAAAGCCGGAAATTTATTTTACTAACCTGCTAGTTTAGGTAGGGTATATAACGCGTAATCGTATCAAAAATGCGAACCATTAAACTTAATATACTGAAAACGGTCGTACCATTACTTTAAATAAAATAATTGTGGTTTCGACAAACTTTTAATGGCCGTCTTTGTGTTTTAATTGTCTCTATAATTTTCCTTTTAGATTTGAATGTCTAGTTAAAATCGTTTGTTTGTGACTCGAGAAGTGGACAAGTTTTTAAATGAACTCTTTTATTCCCCCGGAAGATTTTAAGCAACAAGAGACACTCTTAACTTTTTCGGACTGCAAAATAGCAACCTAAAATAATAATAATAATAATAATAATAACAATAAGCGTACGCTCGCTGTTTACATGATCCGAGTTACTTATACAGGACCAAGATAACCTAAACTGCGGAACTTTTTATAGTTCCGAAAACCTTTTAAGTCCGCGTGCAGTTTCTAAATACTATTCCTTCTCTAGTGGAAAGAATAATATGTTGTCGAAACTATCTCCAATTGAGTTAGATTTATAGTGATGAAATCTTCGACAAAATTAAACTTCTACGTCTTTTTTCGTGTCATTAGTTCTTTCTCTCCGCTCACGCCGATAAGGTTTACTATTTTTTATTTATTGTTATCAACCTTCCTTAGTTCCCGTGCTTTAGGGGATTTTCTTCGAGTATAGACTTCCACCCTTCTAACGTATACAACTTTTATTTGCCTTATTTTTGCAATGCTCGCCAGAGGTCGTACACTGCCATTTGCCGAGACACTTGAGAGTTGTGATGGACTTTTTAGCGAATCATAGTTTGTTTTTTTTTTTCTAAATTACAGTACTACTTCTAAATTACTAAATTAGCACAGTATTTCAGCGAGTTGTCAATGTTGCATTTGATACGTATTATATTTTATATTATATGGTATTTGATATTTAGGTAGCTTGGATGCTTCCCTAATTATATTAATTTTTGATGCGTTTTGCATAATTTACTTTCTATTTTAATTTAATTCAATTTAAGAATATGTAATACATATTTTGATCTACCAGTTAAATACAAGTATACTTGGTATTACAGGATTAAAGTCTACAATTGATTACATAATACATATATATGATGTTCTCTTTCCGCCGAGCCTAGTAATGTAATACGCAATTTATTGATAAAAAACGTTTATTTATAATTTTTCAAAGTATTCGCCTCTACAGTCAATGTATTTTTGCATCCGCAAAAAAAACTCAATCATTCGAGCAGCCGAGCATTATCCAACGGGAACAAAGCTTACGTACCTTCAAATATTTGTGTAAAATGGTGTTAATTGCTTTCACACCAATCTCTAGAGTTGCTTAAATACTCCTTACAGTAACATGCCGGTCCTCTTCAATCATGTTCCGAACAAGACAATATTAGGAACTCGAAAACTGTCATTTAAGGTAAGTCGATCACGTTGAAATTCATTGTACCACCGCTATGGTAGCTAAAGAACACGACTTGTCACCAAATACTCCATTGATTTCCTCAAAACATTGATTACGGCTTATGCCACGTTTCAAATTGTAAAAATCACAGCTCGATCATATTTTCTGTTTAATTCCATGATTTCGTGCGAAACGGATTACTCTAAGCTTATGTATTTTAAAATATTCACGTATATTTGTCAACTGCCACTGTCATTAAACTTGTAAACAACTAGCTTTCATTGTCAAACAAAATTTGTTGCAAATTCTAATGGCCCCAATAGATAGGCTCAGCGGAAAGACAACATCCCTCGTATGTAACAGAGCAATAAAACCAAAACAAATACTGACCATAAGAACGCTAAATTCAGCGAATATAAGCAGTGGACGCAGGTTAGTGCTAGGAAAACTAAGAATGCAAATACCGAAACACAAATCAAGAAGACAAAGAAGAAAAAGTTAAGATAGAACATCTGTATCAAAATCGTTTAGCAAACAACATTAGAAATAATAATATATCAATAACAGGGCTTGGATTAAGTTAGAAACTAGAAACACATATTAAAGAGTGCTAAAGAGACATTAGGCACAAAGCTAAAAACTAATAAGAAAGGAAATTAAAGAACACCATGGTTTACAAGAGAAATCAAAGAGCTAAGTAAAGAAAATGGAGAAGCATTCATAGAATACAATATGAATAGAACACCAGGAAACTATAATAAATATAAAACGATGAGAAATAGAGTCAACGACGATATTAGAAAAATTAACGAAACCTACTGAGCAAATTTCTCAAAGGCATTGGAAAGTGACTTCTATAGTACTCATCATTATCATCATCATAATCATCATCAACTGACATGGAGTAGATCCCCGTGGATCAACCTTGGTTACGCCAGGCCCACCCCATGCCAATAAGGTGTGAAAGGATTTGTTATGATAGGTGGGGATTGGGAGCACTGTATAACGTTAACATGCCGCTAGACACCGCTTCTGCAGTGCAAGATAGTTAGTAAGTCACATATTCAATGGGAGTTGGATATATGACCGAGATGGTTAAACATGTTCTTTTCATCTTATACTACAGTATTTCTGGTATTACCGCTATTGTCTTAGGTCTAAGATGTGAAACGCCTTAGGACCTTAGCGCAGACATGCCTGCCCTATTACATGTTACTGTAAACTAGCTAAGTCTAATAATATCAAAAACAGATATGGAGAGTGATAAGCTGATAAGAAGTAGCAAGGCCGATATGAAGAAATAGGTAGTAATAAATAGTATTGATTCGGAAATATGGGTGAACTTCTTCAAGAAATTATAAAGTATGAAAGACCAGATACGATAGGGATACAGAACGAAGATCAAGAACCAATAACTATAAATGAAAAACAAGAAATAAGTTTAGAAGAAATTAGATCACAAATAACAAAATTAAAAAACAGAAAATCTCCGAGGCACATCGCAGTATACAACGAACTTTTAAAGTATGGAGGTGAATCGCTTGAAAATGAATTACTGCAACTCATACTTCCAAGAGAAGAAAATACCAAAAACATGGAAAAATAGTAGTTATACCAATTTTTAAGAAGGGTGATGGACAAATTCCGGGTAACTATCTTACTAGACACCTCACTTAAACTAACAACAAGAATAACAAAAGAAAGAATAGAAAACACCATAACTCTCACAGACGAACAGCAAGGTTTTAAAAGGGTAGGCCCTGCACCTACGCCATCTTTATAATACAACAACTAATAGAAAAATCACTGGAGTACAATAAACCGGCGTTTACGTGCGTGATAGATCCGCAGAAGGCTGTATTACATATACTAAAACAAAGACAAGTGGCAAATGGAATTATAAAATTAATAGAAGACTTATATACGAGGGAAAGTCAGTAATTAGGTCACAAACTGATGTGGGATATCTGAAAATAGCAGTGAGCTATTTTCAAATATATCATTAGGTCAGCACAATCCAGCTTGATGATATTCAAGTAGCAGTTGGTGTGTTCCAATAGCATACGTGCGCAGGCAGTGTTAAAATGGCGACCGTGCTGTGGAAGAGCAGCGTGCCGTTGCGCTTTTTTTAGGGGCAAAAGGAGTTTTTACAAAGCACGTGAATGCTGAATCATACTGTAGAGTTTTGTTGCTGCTTCGGGATGCAATTCGAAGAAAACGTCCAGGCCTACTGACGAGAGGAACGCGAATATTTCTCCATTACAATAATGCCAGGCCTCATTTGGCCTGATTAACCTAGGAGAGAATTGAGGAATTAGGGTGGCAACTTCTTGAACATCCACCTTACAGGCCCGACCTAGCCCCAAGCGACTTTTATCTGTTTGGTTCACTAAAAAGGCTTCTTGGCGGCAAACGTTTCGCGAGTGATAACGATGTTAAACGTGAGGTACGCATGTGGCTGAGACATCAGCCCAAAGACTTTTATTCAGCCCGTATTGGGGCATTGGTAAAGCGATGGGATAAGTGTATTAATTTTGGTGGAAACTTTATTGAAAAATAAAACTTGTTTTCGGCTACTTATTTCTCTGGGTATTTTTTTAATAACCTTTTGTGACCTAATTACTAACTTTCCATCGTACCAACTATAAAGTAATAATTAAGGTAAATGGAACATTTCTGGAACCTATAGATGCAAGAGCTGGAATTCGGCAAGGGGATTCTTTAAGCCCTTTATTATTTAATATAGTGATAGACGAGGTAATTAAAGAGGGGAACACATTAGAAGGATTCAAAATGCAGGACAAAGACATAAAAATCGTATGCTACGTTGATGATGCTGTCCTGGTAGCGGAAAGCGAAGACCAGCTCCAACGATTATTAATGAAAACTGCGAAGGCATGTGAAAGATACAATATGAAGATATCGGCAAGAAAGACTAAATATATTACAATACGCAAAGAGCCTATAGGGTGTAAATTACAAATCCACGACGACATACTAGAACAAGTAAGAGATAAAGGTATCGGCATTAACTCCCCGCGAGGGAGCATAGCCGGCAACATGGAAGGTTAAGGCATCCTAAGTCGCTCCCGCACCCGTTCATAATAGAACAAGTATCCTATTTTAATTACTTGGGACTTAATATAATTAGGTACGGAAACCTTAAACAGCAAGTAATGCCACAAGTTATAAAGGCGTCCCAGACATCTAATGCACTAAATAATATAATATGACATAAATACAGAAGTCAAAAGTTGGATCTACAAATCTACGATATGACCAATAGTAACATGACCAATAGTAACATATGGAACAGAAACGCAAAAATCTAGACAGATGATTAAAACAGTCGAGATGAAAACTTTAGGAAAGATAGTGGGAAAACCACGTAGAGATAGAATACGAAGCGAAGACATAAGAAACCAATGTAACTTACAATTAATGACTGGATTTTAATTAAAAGGCGAGAATGGAACAACCACATTCAAAGAATGAATGAAGATCGGTTAGTTCGGGTAACAAGAGACAGATCACCAACAGGAAAACGGTCCCCTGGAAGACCAGCAAGAAAATGGAGGGAGTCATTGCAATAGTGGGAAGGAACGGCAGCAATTCTTTAATAAAAAAAGAAGAAGAAGATTTTCTATTTTCTTTTAAACAGACTATAGTAATGTAAAAGCCAAGGATCGTTTGGGAAATGTGCTGGCTCATTTAGAAATTTTGGTAATATACGACCTATACCAGGGATCGGCAATTTGCGGCTCGCGAGCCACATGCGGCTCTTCAAACAAGTGAATGCGGCTCTTTTAGTGACCACAACTTAAGTCTATTATTATTAAGCTCGCGCCCATTCCACTGGAAGCCAGTGCAAAAATACACACGCGACGCACGTCATCCCGCATCCATTCTCTCGGGTCTCAGATACTCGCCATTGGTGATAAGTTGCCAGTCCAGCCAGTACTACTCGCACTCGTTCGGTTCGGCCAGTCGTCATCCATTCGTCAGTCAGTTTACGCGAGTGCAGTTTAAGTAGACCGCAGTAGCGCCCTTAAGGTCGGTCAACCGGGCGTATGCCCGGGGCCCCGGGGGCTAGTGGGGCCCCGCACCGAGCTACATCAAGCTAAATCTTATTTTTGAAATGAAACGCACTAAATTTCCAAACATCTCACCGTTTGAACATTTTTATAAACGGACAAACGGCGAGACATTTGTAACCGAATAGTCCCGCGCCGCTGCTGGTCGTACCGAAACTAGTGGTGGGGGTAGTGCATCTAGCAACACTGCTTACATCGGCACGGCGCCGGCGTTCAACGACGGAGGCGCGTTGCACCGCCAGTCGTCCGAGAACATTTTGTATAACACAATTTTCTAACTGTAACCGTTGACTGAATAATATATTATTCATTCAACGCTGTAACTGACAAATAAGCCCTTGATTTCATCTGCGCTCGTGTTATTTGAACATTTTCGCACATCACACTTCTTTAATTTACTAGGGGCCCCACTCCATATTTGTGTCCGAGGCCTCAAAATCCAAGGGTGGCGCTGAGTAGACGTAAAGGTAAAGAGTGTAAAGTACGTTCCTGGACATACGTAGAAAGTAAGTAGTGATTTGCATTTCGCCAACTCTCAAATTTACTAACTTAACAAATTTTTTTACAGTACGCGAAAAAATGGCTCCTCAGAAGAAACAGAAAAATTCAGGACGAACATCATGAATCTAAACCAGAATGGACAGAAAGCTATGCATTTTTGCAAAACTCGGCGGGTCTTCCTTCGTGTTTAATTTGTAATGAGAAATTCGCGAATAATAAAAAAACGAACATTGAATGTCATTTTCAAACAAAGCATGAAATATTTGCAACGAAATATCCAGTAGGAGGTGAAATAAAACAAGCAGTTGCAGAACTGCAACGAAAAATGCAACAATCGACATCTATGTTTAACAATTGGATACAGTCTTCAAGTAACCTCACCACAACTAGTTTTGCTGCTTCTTATGAAATTGTTAAGCATGCAAAACCCTTCACCGATGGCGAATACATTAAAGAATGTTTCTTAAATATTGCCGAACACCTATTCTGCGACTTTAAAAATGAAGACGACATATTTAAAAAAAATATCCACTTTCCGCAAAAACAGTCCGCGATAGAACTATTAAAATGGCCCATGATGTAACACTTCAACAAATTCTAGATTTGGAATCTGCCAACGCATTTTCTTTGCCATGTGACGAGTCTTGCGACATAAAAGACACAGCCCAAGTAACTCTTATTGGCCGATATACAGGGTGCCCCATGACATGATTGCCATAGCTGAAGGATATGTTGCAAAAGCAATTTAAAGTCAAAAATGTCTAATGAACATATGCCCAAAACTCTATCGTAACTGAGCTACAAGCATTTGAAGTTTTAGAAAACCCTACTAATGCAGGTACAGGTACCGCTATTGATTTCGCTGTTATTAAAAAGTCGGGGTGGCTGTGATTCATCATTTGTTATTCATTGGAAACAGGAAACATCACTTAATTTAATTCCGCGTATTTCTTTTTTGTGTTACATTCAAATTAGCTTAAAAGTATGTTCATTTTTTCGAATGAAGAATACACCGACATGCACTATGTTTACGGATTCTGTAATGGAAACGGACGAGCGGCAGTTGAAGAATATCGTCAGCGATTTCCCACTCGTAAAGTGCCTTGTAAACAAGTTTTTAGCGATGTCCATCGGTGTTTAAGAGAAACACAGGCAAGTTTCCTGTAGCTACTTCTGCACGTCCTGTGCAACAAGAACTTGCACAAGAAGAAGCAATACTTAATTTGATTGACCTTCAACCTTATACTAGTGTCCGAAGAATATCCAACAGACTTAACGCAAGCCGCATGAGAGTATGGAGAACTTTAGACAATTTCCGTTTGTACCCGTGCCATATCTTACCTGTGGGTACAAGCTTTAAAACCTGCCAACCACGCAGCTAGACTTGAATTTAGTCGCTGGTTATTGAGAAATCGAAGGCTTTGTCGGAACATATTGTTTAGTGATGAAGCTACCTTCACCCGAAACGGCATCAGTAACACCAGGAATTCACATTATTGGGCACTTGAAAATCCACGGGAAACTAGGGAAACTAATTTTCAAAATAGATTTTCGGTGAATGTTTGGTGTGGTATTATTGATGACCAACTCATTGGTCCATTTATAATAGAAGAACGTTTCACGGCCGTTCATTTTTTACGTTTCTTGGAAAATGACCTTCCAACATTCTGGATGAAGTTCCTCTCAATGTAAGAGAACGAATGTGGATGCAACACGATGGCGCACCTCCTCACTTTGGTAGACAAGTAACAGATTTTCTTAATCAAAATTATACGAACCGCTGAATTGGAAGAGGTGCAGCAATTGCTTGGTCAGCAAGGTCACCCGACCTTAATCCCCTAGATTATTTTCGTTGGGGAAGGCTAAAAAGTCTTGTTTATGCAGAAAATCCTGAAAACAGAGAATAACTTGTTGCTAGGATTATGGATGCCGCAGAAAATATTCGTGCTGATCCTGAGACTGTTAGTAGAGCTACCTCTTCAGTTCTGAGAAGAGCTCGAATGTGTATACAGGAATTGGATGGACATTTTGAACAATTAATGCAATAAAGCAACTTCTTTTTAACTGATTTTCAATGAGATTTTAGATGATATTTATTCAGATTTAAAATTACCGTAGCTCAGTTACGATAGAGTTTTGGGCATATGTTCATTAGACATTTTTGCCTTGAAATTGCTTGGGCAACATATCCTTCAGCTACGGCAATCATGTCATGGGACACCCTGTATATCCAGGGAAGGTATTCAGGAAGGATGACTTGCTCTTCTACCTCTTAAAGGACAAGCCCGAGGAGAAGATATTTATAATGCAATATCTGAATTTTTTAATCAATCACAATATTAATAAAATAATTTCGATTGCAACGGATGGAGCACCAAACATGGGTGTAAAAATAAAGGCTTGATGTCTCTTCTCCAAGAGAATATAGGTATATCACGATATTTTTACATTTCATTGCATAATACACTAAGAAGCTCTATGTGCGCAAAATTTTCCTAAAGAAATTGCGAAATTAATGGATTTGGTTGTTAAAATAATTAACCAAATAATGGCAAAAAGTCTCAGTCACCGACAGTTCTGCAGCTTCCTGCAAGAAGTTGAAAGTGAATATTCTGATCTTCTATTACACAATAAAGTACGTTGGTTATCTCGTGGTGCTGTTTTAAAACGTTTTGCTTCATGTCTTGATCATATTGTAACGAAACGGGCTGGTGATATTAGTCCTATGCATCATCTAACAGGAGCCCGCGAGAATGTTCCAGGCTGTTCGACGATTCATCGTCTCGTTCATTCCAGATTGGATTCCAGATGGCACAGCTAGTATATAAGGCACCTTTCGTTTGGCGAGCGATCAGTGATACCAAAGTCTACTACCAACAACTCTAACGTGACGCGTGATAAACGCTCGGTTAATATAAATGTGTGCGAATTAAGTGCGAATACGTAACGCGTAGTGAACGCTCGTAAATATAAATAAACTATAAATTGTATAAATAAATTAGTTAGTGTTTCGGTTTAATATAAGTGTTGTGTTCCTAGTTATTAAGTTGTTATTTCGTGTTAATCGTTACATTGTTTAAATTTGTTAATAAATAATTCACACTACGAACCGAAGTTTTAAATAAACGTGTTAAAACCGTTGCAATATAAAGCCATTTTTGGGAGAAAAAGATGTTGTGTATCCAGAGCTAAGTGACAATAAATGGCTGCAAATGTTTTATTTTGCTGTTGACATGACCTCACATTTAAGTCATTTAAATCGAAAATTACAAGAGAGGGGAAATACTGCAAATGCACTTTTAGAAAATGTGCTTTCCTTCGAAGAGCACTTGATAATATTTTCAAACGATATAAATAATGGAAACCTCTTCCACTTCAATGACTTAAGAAATGATTGATACAACATATTTTATGACAGCTCTTTCAAAAATGCAAGAATCATTTAGTAGCCGTTTCACTGACTTCAGGAAACAAAAATGTACTTTATCTTATTTGACCAAACCACTTTCTGCTGACATCAGTCAAATAAACTTGTTGCCGTTTCCTACAATTAACAAAGCCGAATTTGAAGTTCAGCTAATTGATTTAAAATATGGTCTTCTAAATTTACGTCCTTACTAACCGAACTTGAAAATTTTGAGAGCGAAAAATCATTTCTATCTATGAATCATAAATGGGCAGAACTTTCAAATTACCCCAAAGAAGAAGATATTACCTAATTACCTATATTTAAAACATGTGCTCTCCCAGAATCATACAATCAACTAAAAATATTGGCTTTTGGACTTTTAACAATTTTTGGTTCTACTTACTACCTACTGTGAACAAACATTTTCGAACATGAATGTTATCAAAAGCAAAGTAAGAGCACAATTGAACGATACAAGTCTCGAAACTTGTTTGAAGTTAAAAACAACTAACTATTCTCCAAATATGAATATATACCCAAAAGTCTCATTAGCTATTAGCTCTGTAGAACTTTTGTTAAGAATCATGTTTTTAAATAAATATTTGTTTTGCTTTTTTTTACTTATTATTTTATTCATACGTTTAACTTGTATTATATAGGGTGCCCGTTTTTCGACCTCAAGCATGGAGATCTCGGTTATTACAACAGATGCGAGATCGGTTAAATTAGGGCAAAGTTGCGCATTTTTATGGTGATCAATTATCATATCATATATTCATGAGCTGCGAAGAAACATAGTTACCACTCTGAGAACTAAAATAAGAACAAGAGACATTTTACGAGCTATACAGAATTTGAGGAAACGAGTGCAGTAGAAGGTCAAACGTTCGAGTACCTCTTATAATTTGTTTTGCATATCTGTTTCATTATTTTTAATTTTGTTCCAATTTAAATACAAAAATTCTGCCTTATTCTGTTCTTAATTTGAAACTTAATTTTGTACGTAAATTGGGAAGAAATGTGAACGTCCAACTCTAAATTTAATTGAATTGTCAAAAATTTGTTTGTTAGACAAAAGTAGATGTTGTTGTTTCCAAAGCATTCTTCGCAAAAACATTTTTCTTAAATTTTAATCAAAATGTAAAGCTTGACCATATCATGTGATACATAGTCGTAATCAGAAAAAATAGCTCTATTCGAAAATGCAAAAATCAAATATGGCGCCCATAAGAAAAAAAAATTAAGTGTTAACTCTTGCATCTAGGATGCCTTGGAAAACACGATGCCAAATTCACATTCCTTGTAAAAAAGTGCCTTCACAATGTCTTAGTTAAAAATGTCTAGTTTTATTGGTTTTCGTTTAAAAAAATTAAAACAAAAATCACAATTTTCCATTTTTCTCCAATAATTCAAAAACTAAAAATGACAGATCAAATTTTCTTTCAGATAATTGATCACCATAAAAATGCGCAACTTTGCCCCAATTTAACCGATCTCGCATCTGTTATAATAACCGAGACCTCCATGCTTGAGCCCCATGCTTGACCCCCTGTATAAATAAACTCTGTGCAATGTAACTTATTTAAACCTTCTTATCACTTGGTAGCTCTTTGTAAATTTTGAGATATTTTTTAAGATTATTGACTCAGTAGTCCAAAAAGGTTGCCGACCCCTGACCTATACCAACGATTATAGAAAAATTAGAAAACAATTCTAATTTCAGCACATTTTCCTCGACCGTTAATGATAATAATCCCTCATTGCGTATAAATAAATATATACAGGTGAATTCGTCCTTTCATAAAATATAAATAGTTTTAAAACCTGTAAAAATGTGCTTGCTCATTTAGAAATTTAGGTGATGTAATTTCAGTACATTTTCCTTGACGGTTAGAATAACAAACCTTTATTCCCTTTAAGCTATACAATATGCACCCGTGAATTCGTCCTTTCATGAAATATAAATAGTTTTTAAACCTGTAAACTCGGACAAAGTGCAAAAACTGTGTCTACACAGAAAAACTTTAGATTCTTTATAATAAAGTCCTGAAGTGATTTCCTTAAGTTAAAATAAACGCATGACGTTTTGTCAGTGTTTACATTCAAATTATTTGTACTACATTAATTCTTAAGACAGTCAATAATGGATATTATTTTAACGTAGAGTTCATCGGGGATGTCCGTCATAGTTATCATTCTTAACAAGTAATTGCAAATCATTTGTAAACAATACATAAAGTAGAGGGCCTAAAACAGATTCCTGGGGCACACTTAACAGACCGTTTAATTGCCCACGAATTTTTACTATTAATTTTCTGTTTATAACATATAACATTAAAAGGTCATTTAACATATCCCTAATACCCAACCTGTTTAAATTAACATAAAAAAATATGATCTTAATAGTTCTTTCATTGATTTTTGCTGTGCATGGTTCATACAGTTTGTTAGCATTTGGAATTTCAATATCTATTTTCGAAGTCCTAATATTGAAAAACCTACGAATAAATAAAATTTCTGCCAATTACCATCTAAGTAACTCTCGCGCATATTACGGTTTTCTTTTTAATTTTGTGTAATTTGGTTCTTTAATTCTGTTGAAATCAGAAACGCGTGCCTTCATCAAATCCACTCTTACAACCCTTAATTAAACGAGCAACGAGAAAAGCGAAAAAGAGACAAGCGTGTCTTGGCTAAACTTGGTTTTTCACATTTCATGATGCATAGTTATGGAACCCAAAGAACGGCCCGGCCGGTTTGTAATTAAAATATTCTGCTCGAACGCTTCTACAGAGACCGACTCGCAAGATTGTGATGTCTCGCCTGTGATGTCGTACTTATTTCACTTTACAAGACCATTGTGGTTTTAAAATCCACAAACGGTTGAATGTATGTAGTACTATCATTGTTCCTCTTTTTTAATCTTTTCTCTATTTTTTTTATACTAACAACTAAGTCGAAAATCTCTCATCTATTGTCCCCGCTTTTTGCCTTCACATGGACGAATTTAAGATGACACGTGCCTGGAAAATTCTATCGAAAGGGTACCTATATTTAACAATTTTCCTGGAGGCGTAACTCGAAAATACAAGTCTTGACCCACGTGTAGAACATTTTATTTATATGCCTTTAATACTCGTTTGTGAAAAGAAATCGAAACATTTTAATTTTATTTTCGGTTCACATACACTATTTTTTAAAAAGGGTCGTTTACGTATTGTCAGAAACATGCATTTAAAAGAATTGCGCCTCAGTTTCGGGAAAATTATTTTTTACGCCCAGCTTAAAAATGTCAAACGTTTTACTTTGTAAAATTCTTTCATGGCTTCTGTTCCTGTGCAAGGGAGTTCCAGTAATACAAATAAACGCTTTCTGTTTATTCAGATTTAACAAAGGAAACTGTACGAACGACGAAACTTGAAGATGATAATAAATAATTTTCGTTAGACTATTTTAATATAGTAAATTTTAGGGATTTGTTTTTGAATATTTCTTGAGGCATTCTGCCTTAGCCGAGGTTTCTTCCTAACACGAGCTTTCGTGTAAAAACATCAAGAATTCTGTTTTGGTTATTTACATAGCTACTTTTTTAGGTATAAAGTCGTAATGGAGTTGCATTGTGACGAGTCATGTTTTATTCAGTTCGTGCGATGAATAATTAACATATTTGATATCAGATATTAGTCGGTACCATTACCACATACTTATTATCGAATATGTGTAGACAGGATATAAATAACGGATTGATTACGATCAAAATATTCTAAAGCTTTGAAAACACTTTTATCTTCTTTTTTCGGTTCGTACTTGACAGTCGACCTAAAATGGCACGTACAAAATAATTAGCCGGAATTGCCGCGCTGCGTGAGTTAATTGTAGCTTCAAAATCTTGAAAGCAATTTTTTTTATTTGTTACCGTAAATATTCGAATATCGTTCTTGTCTTACGCGATTCATTAAGTAGAATTTCGTTTGCGACAGAATTTTCACTTGTTTTCCCAGATTGTCAGCCCTGAATGAATACTTAATGCACAAGCTGAATTTATTCTGTAACCTGTTGGATTGAACATTTGTATACATACATGAAAACTCCATTAGGATTTGCTTCGAAAAATAAAAAAAAAACCTTCAAAAATAATACCCAACAAGTAGCTTACACGGAGTTAGCCCCTTACAACAACACTTCACTCTGAATTTTTCAGTCCGATAATGCTTATGAATCGACACGATATCGATATGTCCCACTTTTGTTTCGTTTTGATTTGGCAAAACCATAATTTTTTCACGATTAATCCGTCATTTATTCTTCGTAAATTTTGTATGTAACTACAATAGAAGACCTTCGTGAAACCAAATTTAATGGTGACATTGTTTTAAATCTTAGAATCTCCCTGTTTTTTTGAAAAATCGTTAAAAAACAAAATGGGCCGATTTCGTTCGAATTTCACCTAAAGTGCGATCGAGCCTCTTCATTTAAATCGACTACCGTGTCTAGAGTTTTTTATTATTAGCAGTCGTATACACAATTTGTTCCAGTCGGTTTAACTTTATTCCCAACTGGAATAGATGGAAATAAATCTGCGTGATTGCCTGTTCGTCTCTATACATATTTTAAAATGAGCTATAAAGTTTCTTAAATTCGGTTTGCAAAAACGATGCGTTTAAAGAAGTTGGTCGCTAAATAACTTCCAAGGATAAACCTAAATATTGACATTTGTCGAGTATCGGTCTTTAAGTTTTTAACGTCGATGTCACTCGAGGATTTCGACCTCGAGGACATAACTTATATTTTTAACGAGCAATTTGTTTAAAAAATTCCCAATTAATAGTTAGGCTTCAATGAAACGTTTTGACCGGTTACGAATTAATAATTTTTCCTTCTGAAATATAAAAATTGTGATTCAATGTTCACGACGATCTGCAATTTTAATTTGGCGAAGGTTTACATTAAAAATATTTGCCCTGTTTACAGTTTTGGAATCTGAAAGCTGCATTGCATAAATAAACTTGTTTTAAAATATTTAATAAGGACGTTAAGCAAAACAAGTACACTGCGCAATCTCTCTATTATAAAAAATTAATTCTCGTTAGCTCTTCGTTATTGATTTAATTCTTTGCGAAGATCAATGCGAATCGTTCTTTTCTATTAATTTTATTCGTAGTAATTGTTTTTTCAATTTTACGAAACTCACGATTTAAAGCACATTTTCCCTTGTTTTCTAACTTTCTAATGTTAGCTAATAACAGAGGGCATTTTAAGTTAGAAATAAACGGTTAATTTGAGTTTATACACCCTGTATGTAAAGTAAATTTCTCAACGTTAACGATTTTACGAGACAGGATTAAAGATTTAAAACAGTTATTCAGATGTGTGTTCACAATTTATTTAACTCCGAAACAGTGTCCTTCCTTGCTAACTGAGTTATTATCCTTTCTCGTAAAAGTTTTCCCCATTTGCTCCTGGCTACTCCTTCCAAGCAGCTCTGGTTTCGTATATTTTAATTTGTGTCACTTCCCCATCTCTTTTCTGAAGTACTTTGGCTCGGCTGCCATTGAAATATGACGCTAAATGGCAGTAGCTACGCCAGTTTAGCTAAAAGTTGATGTAAAGAAGTTACACTCGAAATGACGACATTCTTATGCGAATAAGCAAAAGTGATAACAATATATTAAATTTTATCTCTTCATTTAGGTTCTATCTTAAATGAAAGGCTCTTATATTACTTTTAAAAGTCCCGATATACTCGAAGATTAGTGGAAATTTTATAGATTGCCTCGAGCTAAATTTCTGTTCCAGGCGTCCTCATTAGCTTGATTCAAAAATCAAGCGACGTCACTTACGAACTTTTCAAAATGTTTCTTCTACTTTATAAATTACCAAGTTTAAATAACGTCCCTGATGAATCGCTCTTTTACTTGTGTTATAAACGGACCTCTTTAATGCCGCTCTAAAGACATTTATTTAATAACAACGCGAATTTTTGTTAACTCGTTTTAAACCTTCCAGAAAAATTTTTAATTTTGCCACTCCGCCAGTTTTGAGTTTTTTTTTCAAATCAAAAACACTATTGTAACGCAACGACTGTAAACAGAATCCGTTCTTATTCCTGTATAGGTACTGGCTTGGCTGTGGATGTAGCGAACAAAAGCAGTTGTCAAACAAAAAGCTCTTTTAGTTTCTTGAGTTCCACAACATACTGCGTTTATTGGCCACCCTTGTCTGTTCTGGGACGCGAATGTCACATAACTGACGTTCAAGTCGACCCCATGAATTTTAATGATATTAAATCTGTCTTTCATTTCACCCTTTTGTTATTCTTCTCTGTTTTAGTCGTAAAATGCAGATAGGTATATATGTATTTGTATTGGTTATTTCAACTTCTTGTTTTCTCGTAATAGTATAGCTGTATGCGGATATTGATTCAAAGCGGGTTTTGTTCCAGATGTTTATTCGTTTCCGATTTAAATTTAAGGCTATCCCGCTGATAAAATATTTTATGCCTACCGAACAAGTAACACCCGTAATTAGAATATTAACGGAGTAGTTTCGAAAAGTCTTCAAGAGATTTTATTAGGTATAACCGCAAACAAATCAGCCACTTTCAGTTTTCCGTCCTCAGTTTTAACATTCTACTTTTGGGTCGATAGCACTCGACCATGGTTTCGCAATAGTTACGTTCATCAGGTATGTGTAGCCATTCAACGTTCATCGGAAAAAAATCAGGAAAACTATCCAAGCCTATCGTAACAATGTGTTTAAAACTTGGATTATTATTATTATTATTATTATTGATAATCCGCCAATAATAGATTTAGTTTACACTCAAACTTTCGAAAAGTTTTCAGCTTCTTCGGGAGTCTAGTTTAAACTATAATCAAATGTTATTAATAATAATTTCAAAATATTTCAAAACGCCTATAAGTAGGCAACCAAATAAACAATTCCACTAAATTTAGTAGGTACACTTTTGAAGCGCCTTTAGCGAATTAATATAATATTCTTTAAAATTGCCAAAAGTTATTTAGAACTCTTATAACTCGTAAAAACTCTTAATAGGTACCTTAAACATACCCAAGCTACAGTGCTATCAGCAGTTATCTAAAAATGTAAGTCTCAGAAATTAGAATTCCTTTATCTCTCTTCGAAGGTCTTGTAACTTTTCTTTATAGCGAATATTCTACGTATCTAATATAATCCAGAAATATATCTAACTCGCCCTTGTGATTTTTCTGTTTCCATTATTAAGAACGATATTTCATCTGAAATAAATTGTCTCGTTTTGATTTTTTATTCATATCTAGCAAGTCGTACATTTCACGAGCCAAACTGAAATATCATTAAATCGTTCCCTTCACAAAAAACTACTATCTGAATACTTTATCGTTGTATCTTTAGAAATAAATAATTTTCTCATGTACAAACACTAGCAACTTTCCACGGTTATTCAAATACATAAACAGATTACAGTTTCTTTTTCTTAAAATTTCACATTAACCTTGTTGTCGTGAATGGAATGTTTGTAGCACAAAAATATTACGACTTCTGACAGTTATAAGTTATAACAAATAGATATAGGACTGGTATATCTGTGCTGATTTAAAACTGATATTTTCATCTAGTATGTAGGTAAAACGGCGCACCAACCACTTAACTCGCAGTTGTGCATTGCACCCGTAAAAACCTAATAAACTAACGCACCAGCCTCGACACCAAAAGGTAACAGAGGTTGCAGATATAAGATACGGATATTCATCTAGCTAATTTCATTTAAATGAAACAGCCAAAAGCAAAAGCTATTCGACTTATTTTAATTAACGGCCGGTAGTACGGCATAGTGGGAGAGCACGTAGTACTGCAATGTAGAAAGTTAAGTAAAGACCTGCTTGGTCAGAACTTGAATGGGTGACCACTTTGCGGTTCGGTGTGTTCGGCCCCCTAGACACTGTAAAGGTATAAGAGGGTAAAATGACAAGAAGAAAGAAAGAAATCAAATCTCTTTCTCATTTTAAAAAACGACCTTAAAAACATTCAACACTTGCAGTACTTCCCCATTCCACGCTCATTTTCCTTTATATCTTATACTAACCAATATCTGATTCGTATCAGTTATGCAAGAAGCCTGAAAATAATTGAATGAAAAACAACAAAACTTACGGATGTGTAATTTATTGTTGTATTTGCATTTGAGTTAGGAGTTAGGAAAGGACGTTTGCAAATAAAAGTATTAACTTGAGTGAAAATTACTCGAAATCTACACTCGTTTATAACATAAACAAACAGTTTTCATTAACGCCGTTATCTAACACTAAAATGTACCTTTCGTACTAAAATGGAACATTTGAAAGTACAACCCCAAAATTACACGTCAAATGGAAATTTGTCCAAGCCGTAAGAAAATAGATTATGAATCTTTTCAATTTAGGCTTATTGTATTGTTAAACTATTTCCCAATGTTAGCGTATTTTTCTTTTCGTTAAGATTTTGAAAAACGTTGCTCAAAAACATTTGAATTTCTTTGGTTTACCGTGCGTGTGGTGTTTCTATATTTCGTGGGTAGATGGCAATACTTTTGTAAATCTGAGTTGGTACCCTCTAGTAACGAGTAGCATAACTAATGAATCAGTTACCATATCTCACCAAACCTCTTAGTACAGACATAAACCTTGTTACAGTATTTGATAGTGCATAAGCAAAATATAATACGTTTCTGTTTTCTGTAGTGTTTTGATAACAGGTAGCAGGTTTTGATTTAAAAGTACGTACTTTGAAACATTGAAAGTGTAAATTTTAATAATTTTAGGAAGGAAGTTGTAAGACAGACTTATAAATGCTTAATTTCTGCAAACAACAGTGCAGCTGGTCATTGCTAACTAATAATTGTAATATATTTCTCTTATCACAGAAAGAACGATTTTTTACTATGATTTTTATTGCTGTTATCGTTTTTTATACTGTATCAATATTTTAAACTTGTAAGACATAAATAAAGCTAGTGTATTACCAAACTTAATGTCTTATTAGTAGTAGTGTAGTTAAAATGGAGAACATTGAAGTTGCAATTCGATTAAGGCCACTGCAAGAGAAAGAATTGAAACAGAAGTTGCCTGTTTGCTGGAAAGTGGATAAAAATACCATATATCAGTTAGGGTTATCAACGTCGCCCTTTACTTTCGGTAAACAATAATTTTAAAATTACAACACTTTTATACATGTTTTACTATTGTATTAGATCACGTTTTTAATACCCACAAAAGTAACATCGATATATTCAATGAAATTGTTAAACCCTTGGTAAAATCAAGTGTAGAAGGTTGCAGCAATATTATATTTATGTATGGACAGACATCTTTCAAAAGAGCACATTCTAAAGTTCGAGGAATAGTTTCATTAGCAACGAGAAACATTTTTGAATACATTAATAATATTCCAGAACGTAAATTTATACTTAGGTAAGTGCATTGAAAATTATGTACATAGATGAATATTTTTGCATGTGTTTTGGTTTGTAGATTTTCATATTTAGAAATGTATAATATATTTGATCTTCTTGACCAAGTTACCAAAACAGTTCAAATACATGACGATCGTTCAAAATATATGAATGTGGTTGAAACTATTATTAATTCGGAAGAAGAAGTGTACAAAATTTTTGAAAATGTTGAAAAACAGCGGAAAGACAGTTATCAGTGTGATAAATCGCATATTATTTTAAGAATTGTAAGTGTATTTACCAACTACATACATGTATAATTCAAACGAAGCATCATTTTTTTTTATAGATTATTGAATCGGTATCTTTAACCAATAATGAAAATTCGTGCGAATCTTCATGTGTTTCATATCTAAATTTTGTAGATTTAGCTGAAATTGGACAAATTTCACAAACTACAATAGCTGGACAAGGACAATATGAAGAAGACTATATAAATAAGTGTGTATATCTTATAAAATATTTTAAACAGGTACGTCTGATAATTTTTTATTGTTTAGATCGCTTCATTCATTCCACATAGTGATGCAGCAGCTCAGTGTAGAAAATCACTCTACATCTTTCCAAGATTCTAAATTAACACAGATATTAAACAAATTGATCGCTGAAAATGTAAAAATCGTTATTATTGGTACCATTTCTCCAATTTCAATTGACGAATCTGCTTCAACACTACGGTAAGTCAAAATGTAAATTTGGATTATTAAATTTAATTTTTTAACTTTTAGTATTCTTAGTCAAATTAAAGAAATAAAAGACAGGCCAGTTATTAATAAAACTATTAATTCAAAAACTTTATTCGAACAGAAACAAAATGTTTGTAACAAAGTAAAATGTAAAACACTAGAACAGGAAAATATAGTATTAAAAGTTAAAATAACTGAGTTGGAGAAGAAATTAGAAGAAATACAAAAAGAATATCTTGATTTAAACTCACAATTTACAGAAACTACAAATATACTTATAAAAACCGAAGATAAATTACTAGCCATTAATCAGGAATTAGATTTTGAAGAAAAAGAAAGAAAGAACCTTCAAAAACAGTTAAACCTAAGTAACAACTTGTTTTCGGTGGATTCTGAAAACATACAAAATAATATGGATTCTGATAAACATTTTGCTGTCATAATTAACTTACTTACGGACTTAGAAAATGTGTTGTACTTGGATAATGCAAATAATAGCAAATTAGCCAAAGAACTCCAATCCATGCATGAAAACAATAAGCAACGACAATTGTATGAAGAGTCACACACACATAGATTTTCTTTGGAAAGAAAAGTACAGAATAATATAAAAGAAAAATGCTGCATTGGAAGTCAAAATTATGTAATTGGGAAGACACGAAATATCATCTCGAATAACAATTACATGGAAAAAGACAGTGTACTTGCAAGAAGAGATTCACAAGGTAAATTGTTTAATTATGTTTAGTTTTTGCCAGCAAATAACCTCTGTGATATTCTAGAGTTTGTTAAAAATGGAAATGTAATTAATAAAAAACATAGATGGTGGCAAATTAATGTAAAACGTTTACAAAGTGAAATCGAATACTTGGATAATGAAATCACAACGATGCTCTTTTATATGCAAGATCTTATAGAAATAATTACAGTTAAAAATAAAAAAATTGAAGAGATAAAGATGCAACATGAAATTTCAATGAAATTTAAAAAACGAAGAAGTGCTGCATATGATTCTGCCAGAAATTTAAAAGATATTGAAGATGAAAAGGAAGAACAATTTGTATGTCTTCGTAAGTTTTTGATTATTAATTAGTGTTTTATTTATTTTACTCTAAATCAAATTACCGTAATTATAACTAACTAATAATAACCTTCATTCAGGTTGTAAAACTATCAATTCTGCTGAAGTAAATCGACTGCTAGAAAGACAACTTCGAAGAAAAAATATGGAAATAATTAAATTAGAAACATCATTACATCATTTTAAATTAAATTGTATAATTCCATCCAAATGTGAAGATTTTAACAAAGGTGCTGAATATCACAAATGAGAAAGAAATGCTTGTGAATAACTTGGCAGAATAAAATTATTCAGAAATAGTTTCACAAGGTAATGTATTGATTTATACATAATATATAGGTTTTTCTTCAATTTGTTAATGTATTTTAATTTTTAGAAAAATCCATTATGTTTTCTTATTTTCAGAAAACTTGAGAGGCCCTTTGAGATGTCTTGATAACTTATAATAACATCCAAGTGTCAAAATGATACTCCACGAATTAATTTATTTTAAAGGAAGAAAGCAATTATGTTATCAGGCAGGTGAATCTATGAAGTCTGTTATAGTTAAAGTAATAATCAAAATTAGATATTGATACGCTTGCTTTATTTTAGAAGAATTCATAATCCTGTTGCGATACATCGACAGTGTATGAAAATATGCGTTACCCAAACAAGCTACAACATAGAAATAGAAGAGTCAAATGTATTCAACAGTTTTCTGGCTAGAAGTAATTATTATGCATATAATTTGATCAATATAATTGTTATTCATAATTTTGAAAATGTTAACAATATAAAATGTAATAAATTGTATTGTAAAAACTTGAAAAAATCAATAAAATAATAAAAAATTGCTTTGCATTTAACTTGCAGTTGAAACCACACCAGTGGAGGCTGGTCCATAAGCGCTGCGACACTGCAGCACCCCCAGAACAAAATACGGAAATTAATTACCTATTAAATTTGTACTTGAAAATATCAATAATATAACAATCATTCAATATTTTGCATAATTATTACATAAATTTAATTAATTAAACCGCTTTTAAAAGGAATTATTTTAACTAGCACATGTAACAAGGTGCGCGAAAACTGCTTTCGGGACAGCGTCACCTGATTCACTAGTTATTTATAAGAATAACCGGCGCGATATCTGCTGGTTCCAGCGTCGGCATTATTTTGTTTATTTGCGTAGGATAATATTTTTATTGTTTTCGTTGAGGGTGAGCAATAAAATATTGTTTTCTTTTCTCGTACTTAATTAACATTTAAATATTTGTTACAGAAAAATACAATTAAATAATAAATATTATTTTAAATGTGTTATGATGGATGTTACTGTTGAATATATTTAAAAAATTACATTTTACCAATTGTCATTACGTGAAAAAATTGAAATAAAAAATAAAGGTCGATGTACACCAGAGGTTTTTATTCATTAAACTTAAACAGCAGTTAGTAAAAACAAAATAGTTATTTATGTATCAAGGGCGTAAGGATATCGATTTTAGCCCACGGTACATAACATACAATATTTTTTGCACTGACGAAGATTTTATTTAAATTTGTTGATTTCTAATTTCTAATAAAAATTTTCTAATGGCGTTTTTAAAAATGTCCAATTGACGCATTCACGGCAAGAATGATTTTACAAATTAGGTATAAAAATTGTTTTGTAACTAAGGTAATCTACTTCTTTATTAATTTGTTCCGGGCGTAAAGTGCGCTCGCGGTCTACAATAACCCTTCTTCGCGGGCGTAAAGTAATAACTTTCCGCCGGGGAGTGCAAAAAATATTTTACCAGATCTTTTAACAAGGACTGGCATGAAAAAATAAAATGGTTGCCTGGTTGCCAAATTAGAAATGCTCTATTTTGTTTTCCTTGCTTACTTTTTGACTACGATACTGTATTGGAATGAGTGTGGCTGATAATGGATTTTATATTTAAATAAAAATTCTTTTTATTTCATTTTCCTGTAAGCTAATTTTTTTATGAATTGAGTACAATTTTGATTTGTTTTGTTTTACTTAAAAAGCACATTAAAAATATCAAGGATCGTTACTGGTATGTATATTTCGAAAGCTACAGCACCCCCATGATTTCCAGCCACGAGCCGCCACTGAACCACACTGTGTCATAATTTGAATTTTTATGACTACAATACTACAAACTAGGTGTAATAAAAACTGTATCTAATTTGTCACCTCTTTGCTCTTCTAAGATTAAAAATCTCAAATTTTGTTATTTTTGAATCAAACTCATATTGACTAGCAGCAGTATAAAATTGGTGAATCGTGGTGATATCATTTTTTGTATGATTTCTGGAAAACTAATTCATTTCATTCATAATCACCTATCGGTACCTATAGCGGTGTTAAGGCTTGTTTGTAATTATAGGAGTATAGTGTTCCTAATAACTTAAGTAAAAAATAATACACCTACAAACATTAACTAAGGGACTGGACCTATATAATAGGCTAATGTACTTGTGGCTGATATCAGTAGTTGTATATTTCTTTATTTTTATATAAATGTAAAGTTGCGATAGTGGCTTAATTAGTTCAGCATGTGTCTAACCATTGAGATGACCCAGAGCCACACAAACAATGAAAAACACCCGACCGTTTCCCTCGGAAGGCAAGCCATCGAAGCATTTTGCCTAGTAGGTCTTCTCTAAAGTAGAAGTGTCAGTACTTACGTGGTTCAGAGCCCCGTGAAGCTGTAGCATCCCCTATGTCTCTACTTGACATGCACACACAAACCTAGAAATATTATTTCCTAATATTATTTCTAGGTTTGTGCATGCACACCACAGGCATATGGAGAGAAGACTACAATGCATTCATTGGATATTTGGTTTTGGATGTTACTCATTAAGATTGTTACAATGTTTTATTTGCATTAATTTCTTGAGGAGTCCCTTACGAAATTTATACAGATTGTCCGAAATCCAATCTAAACATACAAAAATTCATGAGTGCAACAAGGAAGACATAAACAATATGGGTAGCACAACAAAGATAGATTGAAATCATGGCTAGGTAAATTTTTAAACTAAAATCTCTCGCCAATAACAAGCAATATCTATGACATATGTTTTTGCTTGCTTGCTAGTTATTGACAAGAGATCTTTAGTTTAAAAATTTACCTAGCCATGATTTCATTCTATCTTTGTTGTGCTACCCATATTGTTTATGTCTTCCTTGTTGCACTCATTAATTTTTGTATGTTTAGATTGGATTTCGGACAATCTGTATAATTCTTTGGTAAATTTCAGAGTTAATCTTTGTATTAGGTACCTGTTCTTGTGGTTTAGTGTACATTGGAGAAACTGGTCGCTCAGTGCGCACACGTATCTGTGAACACAAACGTTGCTTGAAATCAGGTCTTTTTTCACATTCAGCCGTTGCTGAACATCATCACGACACTGGTCATAAAATATTGTTTGAAAAATCTTCGATCATTGCCAATGTCCCTTATTTTTTCAACAGGAAAATCCGTGAGGCCATTGAAATCATCAAGACCCCTAATAATTTGAATCGTGACACTGGTTATTATCTATCCGATATTTGGAGGTCCGCCATCATTACTGGCTCCGCCCCCTCCTCCCCTGACCAATCGTCGCCACAGTCGGATACGCTTGGCCGGGTACGGCCGGTGTAAAGTCGCTGCTCCCTCTGTATCTCTTCAGAAGGGTTTCGCCTCTGGCTTGGTTGACAAGTTGAGTTACCGTTACCTTTCTGCCTCTTGCTAAAAGAGTTTCGCCTCTGGCGTGGTTGACACGTTGAGTTACCGTGCTCTTTTAGTGCTCTTTTTCTCCTGAAGGAGCCCCTTATAAAAGTGGGCGAAACGTTGAGTCTTGTCTCAAAATGACACGGTCCCAATCCGGAAGACGTTTTGTTAAAACCTAACGTTACATCTCTCGTTCTTTAAACAAACAATGAAATGTAGATCAATTAATCAATCAATTTTTTTGGTACACGCACAATTCTTCCACTAGGTACGTGTTTTGTAGGGTGCCGCTGCTGTGGTAGGGCAGTTTTTACAATTTTCGTTCTCCTTTGTTGAAGAAAATGCTCTAAACCAAGGGTCTTCAACCCGCGGCCCTCGGGCCGCATGCGGCCCGCCTTCTAATTTCTTGCGGCCCCCAGAGGCTAAAGAAAATATTGTATCTCGCGCCGCACCCGCCAATGACACGCCGAGGACGCTAGCGCCACCTAGTTAGAAGAGAGCCACTCTGTGAACTCGCGATCACGACTACAGACAAGGCCACTAGATGGCGCTGCACGCTGCACCTCAATGACACAGTATAAGAAACTCAATGACTTGAACACCAAACTACAAGGAAAAGAAAATCTCATCAACAACCTACTTGACACTGTGAAGGCATTTGAATTTAAACTGGATTTATGGAAAAATCAGTTGTTGAAAAAAGAGTTTACGCACTTTCCTAAACTGAAGAGTTGCGAATGTACAGATGTGGATAAATATGTCGCAGTACTAGATTTACTCAAAAAAGAGTTCCAATCAAGGTTTTCTGACTTCAGAGATAATGAATATTACTTCTTTGCCCGACCATTCAGTGTATCCGTTGAAGACATGCCAGAAAATTGTAAAATGGAGCTTATCCATTTGCAGTGTAATTCGGAACTGAAAGACAAGTTCGACATGGGTCTTCTTGATTTTTATGCAAAATATGTCGATCAAAACTCGTTTCCTGAAATCCGAAAACATGCCCAGAAAATGATGTATCTGTTTGGGAGCACACGCAGCGCATCTTTTAGTGATTTTTTACTGCGTATCCATTTTTTTCAAAAAGCCCTATTTTACATTTCTTTCTGACTAATTTGATACTTTAAAATATCTACAAATACCCACCACAAGATACCTACAAATACAGGAGGTAAGGAAGAACTGCTCCTAGCTGATATTGAGCGTAATTGTAGTCAAAATACTTTAGAGGCATCGACTACGACAAACAAATGCTCTCGTAATGTATGTAACGCATACGTTACAACGGGTAGACGAGATTGGTCAGCAGTAAGACAGGAAGTTATATTGTCCTTTAAAAATTCTCGATGTTAGACTTAATCTTGAACAAGATGAAACAATTCAAAATATGATTAGCCTAATCTGTGCAAAGTCAGAAGCTCAAATGATATCTGCAGGCCGACCACTAGTTGAAAATCTCTTTGGTTCAGAGGAAGTTACCAATTTTGCGAGTACTGTATGTGATTGCTGGCCTTTGATTCAGGAAATTCCGGATATTGATACTCCCGATGAAGGCACCAGACATGCTGATAAACTGAGAAAACTTATTGTTTGCACCACTGGTATTTTGCAAAAGTTATTAATCTCGTTGTTGCTAGTAAGCCCCCATTCAATGACCACTGAGAGGATTATTTCTCATTTTAATAAAATAAAAACTCCAGGCAGAATATCACTGAATGAAGACACAATGAATGATCGTCTTGAGTTGGAACAGCTCATTTTAATCCTAGACCAGCAGTCGCGGAGTTTTTACAGAAAAAAGAACGACGTTTTAGAGAACAAACCTTTGAAATTTATAAAACTAGGGATTTTATTAGTACCTTTTTTAGAGATGATCCTAAACTATAGTTATTTTAACCAATGTAACGAATTTCTTTTATTTTGTTGTATTTAATATTTATTTACAAATAGGTAGGTATTTATATTTCATTTTATTATTTCGATTAAGTACCAATCAGTACCTACCTAGTTTAGCCAGATTACCTCAATTAATCTGAGTCTTAGTATATTTTGTTTATTTTTTTGTATTGTATAAAAAAGAGTTTATTTTTTATTTTGATTGTGTTTTATTTTTTGACACATTAAATATTTATAATGTATATATGTTTGTTTGGTTTTTTCTTTTGCCTTAATGTATTTTAGGTATCATATTTTAAATTGGCTAGAGTTTATTACAAGAGGCCAAGGCCCAAATGTCTGTATCCATTTGTTGTTTACTGGGTATCCAATCCGAAGGCCTGCGTATCCAAATGGATACACAAAAGTACGTAAAAAGATGCCTTGCATATGTGTGCGAGCAGCTGTTTTCTCGTATGAAGAATGTGAAGTCTAAGAATTACTGCAGAGAATTCACAAGAGGCTAAAACCTCCACACGGCTGCGAGCTATGCGCAAGCGCACCCCGCTAAAATTTGTTAATGTTCAACTGGGGTGGTTTACGTCTCTCGCATTTTTAAATTCATTATAGTTTAATACAGAAACGAGATATCGTCTTATTCTCGACGTTGTGCCGTTAGTATAACGTTTTCTGTGAAATTCATTATGCAGATTGTTTGTTTAATTTGTGATAAATTGTTCTCCAGGCAGAGCAATTTAAATTCACATTTACCTAAGAAACATGCATAAAAACCCAACTAAAAAAAGGAAATTGAGGAAGAGTTTGCTAAAAAGTCCTCAAAAATAGATAGTGATTTAGTTAAATTCTCAGTTAATCGGTGTGCCCATTTTAAATCGTAACCCCTTACTGGCTCTGAATATGCAACCCATATTACATTATAGGTATAGAGGTATATATGCAAATGTTCATTAAATTTATATTTTATTTTTAAATAGAGCTAATGTTTTCTTTTTTTTGTATTTAAATTTTTTTAATAAATTTGTTTTATATTTAAACAGTTACATTTTTAATTATATATTAGTGTAGACCACTAGCAAATTTTACTGATGTTATGAGACATGAATTTTAATTTCAATGTTCAGTTAAATACAAATTTCAATATTAGCGCTGACGCTATAAGAAACCTACTGCGTTTGCGCATATCTTGCGGCCGTGTTTTAGATATGTGTTTTAGCCTCTCGTGAGAATTAAGACGAGAGGCTAAAACCTTCACACGGCTGCGAGGTATACGCAAGCGCACCCCGCTAAAATTTGTTAATGTTCAACTGGGATGGTTTACGTCTCTGGCATTTTTAAATTCATTATAGTTTAATACAGAAACGAGATACCGTCTTATTCTCTACGTTGTGCCGTTAGTATAACGTTTTCTGTGAAATTCATTATGCAGGTTGTTAGTTTAATTATTTGTGATAAATTGTTCTCCAGGCAGAGCAATTTAAATACACATTTACGTAAGAAACATGCATAAAAACACAACCAAAAAAAGGAAAGTCAGGAAGAGTTTTCTAAAAAGTCCTCAAAAATAGATAGTGATTTAATTAAATTCTCAGTTAATCGGTGTGCCCATTTTAAATCGTGACCACTTACTGGCTCTGAATATGCAACCCATATTACATTACAGGTATAGAAGTATGTATGTATGTATGCAAATGTTCATTAAATTTATATTTTATTTTTAAATACAGCTAATGTTCTCTTTTTTGTTTAAATTTCTTTAATAAATTTGTTTTATACAGGGTGTTTTCAAAGTTGAGGCATTTATTTTAACAGGTTGTAGAACTCTTAAAAATATATCATTTCACCAAAAATAGCCTATATAAATTTGCAAAAAAAACCGCTTAGTTTATCGTAATGGAGAAGTGAATAACGTGGAAGAATTAAGAGTACGAATAGAAAACTCTTGTAAAGTTGTTCACGGACACCGACGATTCATTTTCGCGGCGTGTACAACAGAGTCATGGATACGTCGGACAAGATTGTGCGCGCATCAAACAAATGGTAACAACTTTGAACAATTTTTATAATTTTTTCTTCATATCTCCGTTATTTTGCAAATTTTATGTAGGCTATTTTTGGTGAAATGATTTATTTTTAAGAGTTCTACAACCAATAAATGCCTCAACTTTGAAAACACGCTGTATTTAAACAGTTACAATTTTGATTATGTATTAGTGTAGAGTGTAGACGACCATTGGCGAATTTTACTGATGTTATGAGTCATGAATTGTAATTTCAATGTTCAGTTAAATACAAATTTCAATATTGGCGCTGGCGCTATAAGAAACCTACTGCGTTTGCGCATATCTTGCAGCCGTGTGAAGGTTTTAGCCTCTCGTGAATTAAGAGTATACAGAACTCTCTAGTGAAGGCTAGTAAAAGCTGGGATATTAACAATAGTAGGTTTTGTTCTTAGCTAACTGCAGGGTTTCGTATTGAACAGTTGAGCAATTGTAGGTTTGTAGTTATTGTTGCTAAACAACAAGGAGAAATCTTTGCTAAACAATAAAAAAAAAAATCGGACTACAAACTTAGTCGATACGATTGCAATTATAAACATAGCTGTTCAAATCTAGTAAAATTGTTACCATATTTAACAAGGATCGTTTGCAGAGCTCAAGTATGGCGAAGAACAAACCTCATCGTTTAGACGAAGTAGAAAATGTACGTGTTGTAATAAGGGTACGTCCACTTAGCAAAAAAGAACAAGCAGAGGGTTATCACAATATTGTAGTAGTAGATCGTACTGAAAATGTAATCACGCTAAGTAAACCAGGTACCATGAATGAAAAATCTAAATCCTTCAAATTTGATTACATCTTCCCCGAAGATTCCACTCAGGTTTATAGTAATAATATGTAGTATTTTCATTGAGTAACATTTTTAATGTTTTAGATGGATCTCTATCGTCACATAGCGCTACCGATAGTAGAAAAGGCTTTCCAAGGGTATAATGGTACTATTTTTGCTTATGGGCAAACGGGTACGGGAAAAACGTATACTATGTCGGGAGTTCCGGCACAAAATGAA
Organism: Melanotus villosus; assembly: GCA_963082815.1. Lineage (NCBI taxonomy): Eukaryota > Metazoa > Arthropoda > Insecta > Coleoptera > Elateridae > Melanotus > Melanotus villosus. The sequence goes on from OY720427.1 coordinate 22,490,925, forward strand.
TTAAAGGGCATAATACCAAATACATTCTCCCATATTTTTACTCAAATTTCTCGAGCAAGTGGCGAGAGATCTTTTGTTGTGACTGTTACATACCTAGAAATATACAATGAAGACGTACGTGATTTGCTCTCATCTAATCCAAATGCAAAATTAGAAGTTCGAGAGCGTCCTGACTTAGGAGTATATGTAAAAGATCTTATGGGTTTTACTGTAGATTCTATTGAATCTATTACAGAATTAATGAATAGAGGTAATTGTAATCGTATGACGCGATCAACCTTAATGAATGATGTAAGTTCACGGTCTCACGCCATCTTTACCCTTATTATTGAAGCCAAAGATCGTGTAGACAACAAAACAACAATAGGAAAATTAAATCTCGTAGATCTAGCTGTAAGTAATAAACTTGCGTACTCGGTCTTTAAATTCTCAGATTATGTGTTAACAGGGATCGGAACGCTTAAGTAGAACTCATGCAACAGGAGATCGATTGAAAGAAGCTAGTAATATTAATCAATCCTTGTCTGTTCTTGGAAATGTCATATCTGCTCTTGTGGAAGGCAAAAGCACTCATATACCTTATCGTAATTCTAAATTAACTCGACTTTTACAAGATTCACTAGGTGGAAATTCCAAAACAGCTATGGTAAAATGTTATAAATTTGTAATTAGTTTTTTTTAAACGCAATTAACATAATTTTGACTCTAGATTGCGATGGTTAGCCCATGCGAAATAGATTTTGAAGAGAGTATTTGTACTTTACGCTACGCTAGTCGTGCAAAATACATAAAGAATCACGTTCGAGTGAATGTAGAAACTAAGAAAGGTTTAATCGAGTCTTTCGAACAAGAAATTGCAGATTTGCAGAAAAGAGTTGCGGAAATATCAATGGAAGAAGAAAATGTAGTCAAACCCGTAAGTTTTACAGTTACTGAAATCAACAGGCTTGAGTTAACTATTAGTTGTTACAGAAGAAAAAAGAAAAGGACAAAGACAAAGCCCAGGCAGAAGCTGTATCAGAAGAATTGCTCAGAACAGAGTAAGTACCTTTGTAAACCTTAAATTTTATAATTCCGAACAAAATATATTTGTAGAAAGGAGAAAGCTGAACTACTACAAAAGATTTCCGTAATACAAAAGAAAATTTTGGTTGGAGGAGAGAATCTTTTTGAAAAAGCGCAACAACAACAGTTTCTTTTAGAAACATCTTTTGCTGAAATTGAAAATCTTGACAGATCACAACAACAGTTGGAAGAAACTTTGCAAAAGAAAGGGGTTTGTTACAAAATTAAATGTGTAAGTTAAAACTTTTAAAAATTACATTCTAGGCTGAACGTATTGATGTAGAAGAAAAATATTCTAGTCTTCAAGAGGAAGATGTTGCTTTAACAAAGAAGATTAAAAAAGTGCAAGCTTTACTTAATGAAGTTAAAGAGGAGTATGCAGATCGAGAACATGAATACCAGCGAGAAATGCAAGCACTACTGGATACAAATCGTTTGATAGTTAGAGAAATACAGTTAGCTAATGTTATGATTGATTATTACATTCCTAAAGAGTATCAAGTATGTTCAAAATTCTTTATAATATTTACGAATACGAATTTATTTTTAATTAATTTGATAGAAAAAAATTGAAGCCAATACCCAGTGGAATCAAGATACAACTGAATATCAAATGAGAGGTGTCGCATATACCGGAAATAATATGCGAAAAACCATGTCGGCAAATTCAGACAAGGAGAAACCAATAAAACCGCCCATGAAACAAGTATATCTTTCTTACAATACTACTAAAAATAAACAGAGAGCTAGAACATCTTGGGTACCAAGACCAAGTGGACAACGACAATCGGGCTGCAGATCGGCACGACCTAATTAATTTCAATTAATAGGCAATTATTATTCGTGTCTGACTTTTATTTATTAAAAATGTAACGCATTCTAGTCACTTTTAAGCTGCTATAAACGATAATTTTTGTGTAACATTTTGAAAAAGAATACTGGGAGCTGGCACTACTTTTAAACAGATTATAAATGATGGTTAATAGCAAGGTGTATTTATTTTACAAGTATTATTTTTTGTTTTTTGTTTTGCTAGTAAAGTGATGTATCCTGAATATTTGTTCACAAGTTAATGTCATGTTATATGGTTGAGCTGTTTACATACTAGTCAATGTTCGATACTTTAAAGTACTGTACATCTTATGCAATGCTAATGATTAAAACATACATATTTAAATTGTTCAGATTTCTTTTGTTTGATTTATAATACAACTTGCATGCTAATGCTAATCCTTGATAAATTATTTGACAAACATTTTTCTAAAAATAAATGCCATACACAAGCGAGTAGGTACTTCATTCTGTAACGTACTAACGCTCATAATAAATAAACAAATATTTTTGGAAATCAGTAGCCTTAATGTGTATAAAGAACTAGGAAATTTTAAACAAATTTACTTAGTACATGGCACATTGATAAAATTAACCACATATTCTTTCGCTTTCAAAACTAGTTAAAAAGCCGCTACTGATCATTTGCAAATAGTAAATGTTAAAACGTTCCAGATAGTGTTACTTGGACATAGTCTAGAGAATAATTTGGTTGTCTGGTAAAATATTACTTCTCTACTAATTAGCAACAGATAAGAGCTAAAACGGAACTTTTTAGTTAATAAAATTCTTGTGAACAATTTTTGAATTAAATAAAGGTAAGAATATATGTATATAATCATTTCTACTGTTTAAAAATTATTTTATAAGAAAAGATACGTTTTAATAAGATTACTGCTGCCGAAAGGTTTTTAGTAATACGTTGTTTGTTTAAAACACTAAATAATATGGTTGTGTAGAGATAGAAACTCTTGCCACTTAAAATCTTCTACCTGGAACGCCGAAAGGCGCCCCTTGCTCCAGCGGAAGTCGTGTGGAAGAAGAAATAATATGGTAAAAACTTTTAATGAAAATCGTGGATTAAGATTTTAATTTATCCGGAACTAAAATTTAAAACAGGACTAGATTTTGTACGATAATCGGCTAGCTTCGTAGCAATCCATATTCAATGGCGTGATTGAACGGCTGGCTACATTTAGCTGAGCCACAGTATAATTGCTGGGATGTGCTAAAGTACTAATTGTAACATATTTCTTAGGCTACGATTAGATAACGGCATATTTCAGTATTATTTTCTTTGGCACTATGAGCTAAACTCTGAAGTGCTAGATGGCCGAGTTAATTGAATGCACCTAAGGACAAAAGTTTTAAATTGGTAGAACTACATTTTTACATTTGCTCAAATTTAATAGCGAAAGATTAATTGTTTATACGATACACCAACATGGAAGAAAAATAAGGAGCAAAAAGCTCGCAAAATTTTTAGTAATATAAAAACAAAATTACGCCCGTGAACTAAAATTACCGTGTATATAAAATAAAGTAAATAAAGATGTGAGATGTGATACATAAGTCTTTATATGTACGTAATTATAGTTTTTCTTAGAATGGACACACAAATAGTACCAAGAGATCGAGCAAACTTTTTCTTTCGCATGAATATTTCGAACGCCTCTTCAAGTTCATCAAACATTCGACTCGACGACTATGGCAATCTTTTCGATGAGGGTAAAGTGAAGACTCGTTTACTTTCGATGTGGAATAATGTTAAATACGGTAGGTTTTACAAACACCCTTACAATCTGTACTATTTATTAAATCTTTTCAAGGTATGAAACTCAAGACTAATTTTTCAAAAGAATCTCCAGTGTGGTTATTAGGTAAATGTTACCATAAAAAAGTAGAGAGTCCCTGCTCTGATAGTACTGAACTTGGAACGGACGTTGCCGCTTTCCAAAGTCAAAGTGATATTACAGGAAGCGATGAAGAGGGTTTTGAAGGGTTCAAAGCAGATTTTATTAGCCGAATATGGTTAACATACCGAAGAGAATTTCCCACATTAAATGGTTCTACATTTAGTAGCGACTGTGGATGGGGCTGTATGCTTAGAAGCGGTCAGATGCTGTTAGCGCAAGCACTCGTGTGCCATTTTTTAGGCAGAGGTATTTGTTTTCGTGGCTCAACTCTAGTATACGCTACGTGCATTATAGTGGACCACCGTACTTGACATAGCATCGGCGCTTATTGGAGGTTAGAAGTAGAGGAAGATTAGCTAGTTAATTGCTGTACCAAGTACAACGTAGCGTATACTAGAGTTTTACTGTTTTCGTATAAAATTTGAGCAAGCACAAAGTAGTAAAGATTTACTTATTAGGTTGGCGGTGGAATCCCGACCAACAACCAACCACAAAACAGGCATATATAGAAAATGTAAACCATAGAAGAATTGTAAAATGGTTTGGAGATAAACCTTCACGAAATAGTCCATTATCGATTCATTCGTTAGTTCAATTAGGGGAGAATTCTGGAAAAAAAGCCGGGGATTGGTATGGTCCTGGTTTTGTTGCACATTTACTAAGGTTGGTTTTTAAATTCATTATTGGTACTCTAAAGAAAATAAAACTATTTGTAACTTCATTTTTAGACAAGCCGTAAGTTTGGCATCTAAGGATAATTACGAATTCGACTCTCTTAATGTTTATGTTGCTCAAGATTGTGCAGGTGAATAAATAAACAATTAAAGTATAAAATTATATACTGCGATGCATTTTTGTGCCCATATTTGTAGTTTATATCAGAGATGTCCTAGAAGAATGTTCCATGAACGATGGAAAATGGAAGTCACTGGTTTTACTCATTCCTGTGCGATTAGGTACAGAAAAATTTAACCCGATATATGCACCTTGCCTTACGGCTATTTTAAGTTTAGAACAATGTATTGGTATAATAGGTGGACGTCCGAAACATTCCCTTTATTTTGTTGGTTATCAAGGTAAATTATCAAATTTTAAAATATTAAGCCGATTAAATTAAACGATTGTAGATGATAAACTGATACAGTTAGATCCTCATTACTGTCAAGAAATGGTGGATGTCTGGGCAGCAGATTTTCCATTATCTAGCTTTCATTGTCGATCTCCCAGAAAATTACACCTTAGCAAAATGGATCCATCATGCTGTATCGGATTTTATTGTGCCACAAAAGAAGATTTTATAAATCTCATCGAAATTGTACAAACGGTAAATTTTAATCGCCAAATATAATAATAAAAGTAAAACATACTAAATTTTAGTTAGTAATACCCCCTGGTAGATCTGGACATAACAACGAATACCCGATGTTTGTATTTTGTGACGGTTATAAAAGAGACGCTCAGCCTCCTCCAGTGAGACCATTGCCTCCAGATATGGAGTATTCAACCGAAGGTCAAGATAGTGAATATATAGAAACCGAAGAATTTGAAATACTGTAGCTTAATACACCCCTAAAACTTCTCTATTATGAAAACAAAAGAATAACTTAAACGGGAGCAAATGTACTTTTGTTATTGTTACTGAATTTGTTATTATTTCAATAATGATAGATAGTTGTATTTATGGATGTGTTAAAGAAATTGGAAGTGTTTTGCGGAAGTCGCAACAGATGTCCATTCATGCTTCCATATAAGTTGTTGTCTGATAGTTTGAAAGTCTGACATTTCAATTATTAGTTTGGTTTAGAAAAATCTCCTTATATAATGTGATTTAAGATACATGTTGAGTTATCAACAGCTCATTCGTTACCTCTCTATTTATTTAATTTTTAACTTATTATAAATAAACACGAATATGTATAATTGTTGCGTTTGTTTTTATCGTCACAAAGATTTTTATTATAGACATAAACATGAAAATTTATTTTGGTTATAAATATTCCATTAAAATGTAAAAATTCCATATTAGTCATTCTGATAATGATATATGTGAGTCAAACCTAAAGAGAAAATAGATTGAACCCAATCTTAAACAACATTAATTAATACTCTATTTGTATAAATATATTTCAAATACGTAACAAACCATTACTACTTTCTAAAAGCTTGTAACCTTTGGTCATTTAAATATTCAAATACATTGGTTATTACAAAAACATTTAGGTTTAGTTATAACAATCATATTATGCTTGAGCTAAAGTTACTTATTAAATCTTACTGTTAACACTATAAATGATTGTCTACAATTTATTAATAATAGACGGTTAGACACATTAAAAAAAATTTATAATAAACTGTCAGTAAATAATTCCTATTTGCGTCTTCCTTTATATACAAATCATATAAAAACGAATTAAAATGTGAATTAAGTTACACTTTTTGTGCTATTGTTTCCTGAGGTATATAACTCATCAAGCAGTTAACAACATTTGGCCAAATTTCATCAGATGTACGGCCCCGAAATTCTTGTAAAATTTTATTTTTTTGATAAAATTCAATCACAGGTCTAGTTAAATTTTCGTATTCCTTTAACCGTTTTAATACTACATCAGGCTTATCATCATCTCTTTGAACTAAATCCTCTCCCGTAACATCATCTTTACCCTAAAAATTTGTGTTTTAAATAGTAGTGATAGCACCCTTTAATCAATATTTACCAAAATTTTTGGTGCATTAAAATCCGTGTTATATACTCGACCACTTGGAAGGTGAATCCAACGTCCTTTTACTCTTTCAATTATTACATCAAAAGGAACATCGAGGTTTATTACTAAATCTAATTTTTGCGCTTCCCATAATTTTTGAGCTTGCGAAATTGTTCGAGGAAAACCTAAGAACACCACAAACTAGTTAAACCTAATTCGAAATATAAGCTTTACTTGACTCAAGTGAGTCAACAATTTATTTATTATTACCTACCATCTAACAACCAGCTAGAATTATTTAAAGTCCGAATTTCATTTATTATAAATTTCACCATTAATGAATCGGGAACTAGTTCGCCTTGATCAATATATTTCTTTGCCTCGATGCCAAGTGCTAAAAGTAAAATAATCGTAATAAACATTTTCACTGGTTAAAGTCCTTACGTGTGCCATTTTTTATGTTTAATCGCAGCTTGTCACCACTAGAAATGTGCTTTAATTCATATCTGTTTACTATGCGAGAAGATATAGTTCCCTTCCCTGAAGCTGGAGCTCCAAGTATCACAGCTCTAAATACTTTTGCAGCCATTGCTTTCAAAAACAACTTTCACTCTGTTATCATTCAACTTAAGGCACTTCTATTTAGTGAAATGAACTTTGCATTCAAGTGTAGGTACTTAATATTTACGTAGGAATTATAGAAGATAATCTTCTATCTGTGAGCAATTATGATTATTGTCAAATCGTCGAAGTTGTGAAGTTTTAATTGCGTAAAAAAAATGCAAAAGAATTAAATTTTTAAATTGATTCGATTAAGGTTAAAAATGTTCTATTGTGCTTTAACACAAATAAACTAGTTAACTACAATGGCAACATATATAAAATGTATCTAATTTGAAATAAATTCATTTATATGTAGATAATTTACAATCATATATTTTACGGTTAACTGTTGCCCTTTGAACATAACGCCATTTTCTATTTTTACCCTTATTGGAGGTTGCCAGCTATCCAACCTTCAAATATTCCAGTTTAAAAACTACCCACCATTAATTTAACTCTTATTAAATTCCATAATTTGTTTTCCAAAATATCTTACGTTTACTATTTACTCGCAACTTTTTTTTGTAAATATTTTATTTTGTATGTATTCATGTTACAAGTTGGAAAACTGGCAATCCTGCCTTTATAGTACATTGCGGGAAATTTGAAAATAAAACGGAAAATTATTGTTAAATATATAGTATATTAATTTATAATCATTTGACGATTTGACTTATATTAAAGTTACATTATATTCTGTTAATCTTTGCACTGTTATTGGAAAAATTTATACTTCTTTTAATTCGATTTTTAACAGCAACTTTATTAAAGAATAATCACCAAAAATTATATTTATGAATTCTCAAGGACGGAGAAGATAAGCAATAATAAATTTAAAATTCTTATCAGTTATTACACTATTGTGTAGAATTAGTAACAAGCAGCATGTCGGTGTATAGTAAAATTAATAAATATATAGGAATTGCTTTATGTAAAAACTACAGATCTACGGTAAGCATTACTTAAAAATTGTAATTCTATTTATATGTATTCTAATTTATTTGGGAAAATATGCAGGTTTCCTGAAAGTTTGTAACATGTATAAATTTATTTTTTTTAGAGTCATGTTGTTTTACCGCATCTAAAATTAAAATCAACGAACAGTACTGAATTTAATTGTGGTTTTAATAATAGTATTAGAAATATTCATACAACGAGGAACTTATATGCAAATATTTCTTTTAATTTAACTGATATCGGAGAAGGTATTAGAGAGGTTGCAGTAAAAGAATGGTTTGTAAAAGTTGGAGACAGAGTTTCTCAGTTTGACAATATCTGTGAAGTTCAAAGTGATAAGGCATCTGTTACAATTACTAGCAGATACGATGGAGTTATTACGAAACTTTATTATGAAATCGATGCTACAGCTCTTGTTGGGCAACCGTTAGTTGATATCGAAACAAATACCGTTCAAAGTAAGTAAACTTGTTATTGATGTACACATTTGATAAAAATATACTCAATAATTTATAGCTGAAGGCACTACTACAGTAGAAAAAGATCTACCAACTGAAAGTGGTAAGCCAATCTATGTAGAACAAACAGAATCTCAACAACAGTACGAGAGTACTGAAATATCGTTATGTATCCCATCAGTACGAAGGCTAGCAAAAGAAAATAATGTAATTTAAATAATTATTAGTATTGGCAAAAAGTAATTTAATATTTTTAGATAAATTTAAACAACATTAAAGGTACTGGAAAAAAAGGAAGAATATTAAAAGAAGATGTATTAAAATTCTTAGAATCACCAAAATCACAAACTGAAACGGTAACAAAGAGCACAGTAACCAAAGTTCAAAACTACCAATCTGAACCAATACGTGGTTTCAAAAAGGCCATGATTAAAACGATGACCGAAGCATTAGTAAGTTTTTAATAATTAAAATTAATGTGTCAAAGAAAAGCTATGTTTGTTATAGAAAATTCCTCATTTCGTATATTGTGACGAAATTTCGGTGACAAAGCTTTCCAAAATACGAAAATCACTAAAAAAAGATGCAGAAGAGGCTGGAATAAAACTTTCTCTTCTACCTTTCCTTATTAAAGCAGCTTCTAATGCGTTACTTAAATTTCCTATTTTAAATGCTTCGATCGATGAAGCTTGCGAAAATATTATTTATAAAGATTCGCACAATATTGCTGTAGCTATGGATACAGCAGTAGGACTAGCTGTCCCTGTTATTAAAAATGTGGAAAGCTCAAGTATTCTAGAAATCGCTAAAGAACTAAACAGGCTTATGAAATCTGGTAAAGATGGGAATTTTTCTACGCAAGACTTAGCCGGAGGAACGTTCACCATTTCCAATATTGGCATTGTAAGTATGCACGTACTATCACCACCGTGCGTTTTTAATGTACTATAATTTTAGATTGGAGGAACATATGCATCTCCCGTGATTTTACCTCCACAGGTAGCAATCATAGCAATAGGTGCCTCAAAAGTAAGTTTAATAATTAATCCATCGATATTCGAAAGTTCGTTTAATGACAAAACTTTTAGGTTGTTCCAAGGTTTGATTCCTCTAATAATATTATGGCTGAAGAAATTCTTAATGTAAGTGGAAGTGCTGATCATAGAGTTGTGGATGGAGCAACAATGGCACATTTTATAAATTTATTAAAGAAACAAATAGAAAATCCATATCTGTTACTTTTGCATACTTAAATGTCTGTTTACAATTTTGTTAAAATAAAAGTTACTTAACCAAGAGTATTCTGGATTCTAGGTTTGATATGGGGGTTGAACTATGTTCATGTGCACTAAAGCCTCAAAGTGGGACCATTGTACTACCCCCAAGAAATCATGCACATATCCTTGGTGGTGTTATTCTAGCCATCCGGTCCCCACAGTAAAACTGAGGAAACTAGCCAAGGGTGTGCTATGAATTCCTGCCATATCAGGCCACAAATCCCCCAACATGACTATGCTCTGCTGTCTCTTCCTCCCAATTACAACCTCTATAAGTCGGGCTGTTGATTAGCCTTAATCAGTACATGTTTCTTCAGTTTGCAGTGTCCTGAAAGTATACCTACAAGAAGTTGTGGTCTCTTTCTTGGTAACTGCATACAGAATTTAGACAATGTCGACGGTGCTGATATAGCCCATCCTCGCTTGATGATATTTATCCAAGTTAACCCATCTGTCATAGTGGCAACGAGTTTATTGTTTATTATTGTATGGAACAGAGTCAGGGATGGCGTCACTGCTGGCTCAGGGCCCCAAAAGGGTTGCGTTGAACCGCGTCTGGCCAAATCATCAGCCTGCTCATTTTCATATACAGTCCTGCGTGTCCTTTAACCCATATAAGTTGTAGGACATTGTTTCTGGCAACTAGCTCCAGTGTATTGTGAGGTTGTGGCATTGGAGTACTACACCTGACATTATTATAAAACTATTTAGAGCCATCAGTACTGCTTTACTGTCACTAGCTATCCTGATGATTTTATTCTGAAATTTTCTTTCTAGAATTTCATTTGCAACTTGCATAATGGCAAAAATCTTCCTTGAAAAATGGTAGTAAGTTGGCCTAGTACTATACACATATGGAGGTTCAGGTCCTGTGAGAAAATTTCTGTGCCTGTCCCTTTCATGGTTTTAGATCCATCAGTATAGATATAGATATAATTGGATATAATAGGTTTGTTTCATCAATCAGTTCAGAATCGTTCTCGGACAGTTCGCATGCGCAATAAAAAGGTTTGTTTCATCAGGCTTACGAACTGCTGAACTCTTCTAAAAGAACTAAAAATTCTTTGTTTCATCAAATGTTAGAACAGCAACACTGAACCGTTCCGAACAGTTTAAAGGAGTTCTTGGTTATAAGTAGTGGGTCCTTCCCGGGAGCGAAATCCCGGGAAATTAGCTGCTTTTTATAATCCCGACTCCCAGCATTTACGCTTTAAAACCCGGGACGACAGAATCAGAACGCGTTTTTTCAATTTCTGGCACAATCGTCACAAAAAAACGCGTTGGTCTACCTGATCATTCTGTTGAAGTTCCGTGTTTTTTAAAAACTTATTTTTAAAATCAACAAGACGTATAAATAAACTATTTATTTCCTGTTTTTTTGCTTGATTAAAAAAATTAATTTATTTTTGTTTAATGTTTTCTTTTAGGATGTTTTTGTTTTTTAATTTTTTAAATAATGAAATAATAAATGTTTTTGTTTTCTACTAAGCTTTTATTTTTTTTTTCAATAAAAATAATTAAATTGCTCTATAATATCAAAGCTTTAATATTAAAATAAAATTTCTCGGTTTCCGGGAAATCCTAGGATTTTACGAACTTTCAATCACGAATCCCAGAATTGAAAAAATCTTCGGAAACAGCACCGACTAGTTATAAGTAAGTACTAGCGAGAACTGCAGCCTTCTCACAGCCGAACTGTGACGAATATGTACGAAGTTACTTTCATAAAATTCCAAAAATTAGCTAATTTTAATTAAAAGCAATGTTGGTTAGTTTATTTTAATTTTTTTTACAAGGTGTTGAATTGAAGTTTTGGAAGGTTTACTATAATACTTTTTACGTCGACAACAGATTGAATTACGAAGTAGTTTTAATATTTTGTTTTAAATCTCGAAGAATTTTTAATAATTGATCCAGGTGTCTTGCAAAAATCAAGGATACGCTGTTACGTATGTTGTTAGGGGAAGAACTATCCAAGGAGAGTTTACCTCAGCCACAGTCTTTAACGGAAAAAAAAACAAAAGTTCCATGTTCTGGAGCACGAATGCAACTAAACTATTGTTGGATGCTTATATAAAGCATAAAAAAAAGTGGGCACACTAAAAACGAAAAATTATAAGGCAATGTAGGGGTAATAGCACAAATAGTATCAAAAATTCTAGAAATCGTAATTTCATGCGAAAGTTACAAAAACAGTTGGAACGTTCTGGAAAGAAATTATAAAAAATATATTCTAACTATCGTTCAAAAAATCACTGTCATCAACAATAAAATCACTTATTTTGTAATAAATAAATTAATAAAAAGATAAAATCTTGAAAATTATGTTTCTTGAATTCGAAGACTTCCACGGTCATTGTCAGTATTAACTAAACGTCTTCCGGATTGGGACCGTGTCATTTTGAGACAAAAGACTCAACGTTTCGCCCACTTTTTTAAGCTTGAAATCAGGTCTTTTTCACATTCAGCCGTTGCTGAACATCATCACGACACTGGTCATAAAATATTGTTTGAAAAATCTTCGATCATTGCCATTGCCATTGGTTTTTTTCATAATTTTCCAATAATTTTAATGCACACATTAAATATTCTTTAGAATCAGCGTGTTTATGAAACGCCCTTGTAATATTTAATAAATCTGCAAATCCCTCTCTATTCTAGACAGACTGTTTTGTACAAAAGAGCAAACAGGGTCAACAAAATAATTTTTGTAGTATTGGAATGCTACGTAACCATTTATATTCGGTGAACCAAACAGTTTTAAATTTAAGATTGGGTATATGATTTACCACTACCTTTTAAGTCCTTTTTTGCAAAAATTGTTAAAGCTTTTGTAGGTCGTCCTTCATTTAAAATGTCTTTTTTGTCTTCTTCCTTCCAACGGCTAAATGGCGTTTCCAATAAATTGCATATAACATCATTAACAGCATTCATGTTTAAAAACACACACTTATTGCAAAACAAACACCAAAAGAAGACAGCAGTTTCAATTATTTGAAATCAGTGATATAACCAACACGATGTGGATGTAGTGAAGTGGTTCGTCGATACAAAACTAAAAATTTCACTCTAGCGATTCAACATGTGTCAACGAACCGCTCGCAGGTGGTGATGACGTATGCGTTACCATGGCAATGAGCAGAGTTAAAGCCAGTCAATTCCAACTCTTCCCTTCAGGCGCGTTCGTTTCATTCGAATGCGGTGTAGACAGGGACAAAATAGGCTAGTGGCCAGTGGCGTATACATATTATGGTAAATAATATGCATTTATAATAAAAGAAATCCTCTCAATACGTAGTATTGAAGGGTCGATAAATAAAAAATAATTTGAATATAAAATAATTTGGATGCACAAATTTTAGGTGAAGAGGCACTTCATCTGGCGAGCCGCCACTGGTACAAAACAATAGTCCAACACAGATTTTTTGAACGATTCTAAATCTGTTTCATCAACTACTTTTGAAAGAACCGTTCTTGCCGAGTTCTTTGCTGACACAAGTGCATAGAACAATTATGAATTGGTTCTAAGGAATTACAGAACCGTTTAGATGAAATGAACCTATTATATTCAGAAGCATCATCGGCGTTCATATACACCGAAGTGTTTCTTGACTAAATACCAGAGAGAGAGGAAGTCAGCTACCGCTTCCAGAAGAGATATCCTTTTGACAGCCTTCCTAAAGATGAGATGATATCATCCGCCAGTGCCTTTATCATTCTACAACCCTCTAGCCTGCAGTCTTAAGGCTGCTCCCAATGCCATCTCCTCCACATAGATATCCAGTGGAGGGAGGCCCAGGATAGTCTCTAGAGCTGCAGTGGGAGTGGTTCTCATTGCACCGGTAGCACTTAAACATGCTAATTGCTGTATGTATGCAAGTTCACTTGATGTTTTAGTTTTCCGGGCTCTGGGCTACCAGGTCAACATGGGTCTAACTATGGCAGTATACAGTCATAAAGCAGCCCTTGGTGAAGGTCCCCAAAGTCTGCCCATTGCACGGCGACATTGCCAGAAAACCATGCATGTCTTCCCCACCTTGGTTTTTACATGGTTGTTCCAGTTCAGTTTCTTGTCAAAAATAACACCCAGATATTTGACTTCATTTGAAAAGTCCAACTGAACTTGCAAAAGTTTTGGTCCTCTGTGTACCTCAATTTTCTTCTTTTTAGTGAACAAAATCATCTCGGTTTTTGCCGGATTAATGGAGTGTTCTGTACACCAAGTTTCAGTTAGCCGAAGTGCTGTTTGCATCAAGTTTAAACCAAGAGTAATACAATTACATAATACAGTGAAAGCAAATAAACATTCAAACAGCACGATTTAATTTCTTACCGATATATAGGCAACACATTTTATGCTGTTGGCAATACCTTGAAATATGTTAAAAATAGTTTGAAACGTCATTTGCTTACACTGTATAAACAACTACATATTTTTAAATGGTTACATAATTTTTTTATTTATAAAAATATATTTTAACCACATCCTTTATAAAATATTCTAATAAAGTCATAAATATTCTGAAAATTTTTGGTCAAATAACAGTTTTTGTAATCAAGCAACAATATGCAAGGAGTTTTTATGGTTAGCCTGAAAAAGATAAAAAAATTAACGATACATTATAAATTAATTAGTAACAATAATGAGTCAAAGGTAAGATCACACGAGTTGTTAATTACACTTACACAATAATATTAATGTCTTAAAATTATTAAATAAAAATATCTATTATACTGGATATAACAAAATTTTCGAAAATGCCACATATAACAAAAGATAAATATTGTATAAGAAGATTGGATAACACAACGCTGAGTTTTGTCGTTAAAGACAAGGAAGAATTAATATTCCTTTGTTGACGATTCATTCTTTTTGGGCTTCTTGCATCAACACTTAAAAAATAGCTGCTCGGACCAATTCGTGTTACATAAGTTTCGAATTAGATACTTTACAACCAACATAAGGATTCTGCAAAATTCTTGGAGTAGTTTCCATGACTCTAAGAAGCAGTTCATCTAAATAATCTTCCAAATCAGCCATTTTTTTTCTATAATGTTCAATATCTCCTTGCATGTCACATACAAGTAAAATCAAGTCCTAAAAATCATTTAAGATTAAATTTGATACCATTATTAACCTTGTTTTCTTACTTCTCGTGTTTTACCATCAAATTTTTGCAACAATTCATTAGAAATTCGATTATTATTTGAAGGAACCTTAAAATCGGCTTCTCCGCCAATAATTATACGTTCCTGCGAATTTAAATTGAATTTTTCATATTTGGTTTCTGATGTATCATGTTTTTCTGAGCCTGCAATAAAATCAGAAATAACCGATATTTTTGATTGTAATAAATACGTACCCTTTCTGATCTTCTTTAACTTTGACAACATACTCTCTTTTTCTTCTTTTTTCACTGGTTGAGGCGATTTATTTGATTGTAAACTAACAGTATCTTCTTTTGAAAGTTCTGGTTGAGATTCCGGAACTTCTTCTTCTTCAATTTGAGCAGAAAGTTTTGGGGATTCCCATGACTTTCTGTTCAAGGATTCATTGCTGCTTGGTTTCAGCATATCTAAAAACACAAATTTAATATTTACGTTAAGATTTATTTTCTGCAAGTTTACTCTTGGATTGCTTTCCATATAGTTTCAATTCCCATTCATCTTGAGATTTTTGTTCTGCACGAGGTGGTTTTGCAGGAGGAACGGTTCCACCAGAACTTTTACGAAGGACTTCACCTCCCCCTAGACTTTCTAACGACGCTACAGAGGAACTACCAACAGGTCCCGAATGACTAGCCGTTTGATTTAGAGAACTTCCAGAACTTTTATGTGATAAATCGTCAAACTACAATAGATAAATATATTCGAATAAAATTGAAAAAATAATAACAGGCGCAAATACCGTAAATTCATCATCATCTTCACTAACGACACCAGGATCGGCATCTTCACGAGTTTGTTTACTTTTAAATGTCGACCCAAAATTATTTGTTCTTTTTAAACTTTCTACACTTCCGATGGAAGACACATCATCACGTTCGCTATTTTTTTTCTTTCCCTTTAGATGCATTTTTGATCCGATAGACTTAGCAAATTTTTTAATGCCTTTACGCTTTTCAATGCTTGTTATACTGAGCAAACTGCCGCCAACTGATTGTGCCATATGTGAAAGTTGTCCTATGGAAGACTTATGTTTTTCTTTTTTACTCAAATCTGTTAAGCTTCCAGATTTAACGATGAATGCTATTTTTACTTCCAACTGTCCTCGCTCTTTATTTTTATTTTCTTTTCCTACAATTGCTTGGGATTAATTGAAACATAACCAAGTTATTTGTCCTATTTACCAGGTTTGCTTTGTAAAGGGTACAAACGGTTTCTGGGTCTTTCATATACATCCAATTCATTGAGAGGAATCATGGCTCTCCCGAGAAATTCATCAACACCAAGGAAATTCCTATGCAAGGCTGTTAAAACTATTTCGGCAGTGTTACCTTGATCTGGTATAGGGCTGAAATTTTCTTTTAGTTATTGTAATAGATATATATTTGTCATGCAATACATACAGTTCACACTCTTCATGCCATTCCACAGTTGGTTCTGCTTTTTCTTTAACGGAAGTTTGATATTTGGTTTTACCCAAAGCAATGGTAACAAAACAGTCATTTGTGTTATTTTTACCTTTGGTTAGAAGTCCAGATGCTTTTTGAACTGTAAATTGGTTATTAGAATTAAATAATAACACAAAAAACTACATCTTTCATATAATGTAAGAAGTAAATACTCAATATCACCTGTAACTTGTACATGGGTGGGCATCCACATTTTCACTAATTAATAACAATTAACTAATGATTGCGCGAAATGTTATTGCTAAAGGATGTTTAACTACGTCAAGGTATGATTAGTAATACTTTGATAACATTGAAGAAATGTGATGCGCCTTACGATTTCTTATTACTTTGCCTAAATCTTTCCACTGCTAAAACTCATATCTTAATCTAATAGGTGCCGTTATCTAAAGGAATTCACATGGTTTATTAGTATTATATGCAAAGTGGATCACAACCACAGAACATCACAACTTTTTCCATGGAACACAACCACTAACCCAACACTAACCATAGACACGGATAACCCATAGGTCACCATAAATGAACGTTCCACTTTTTATAATAATGCCTCTACTGCGGCAACGTGAGCATAAGCACTCAAACCAATACAGCTTGCAACTAATGCTTATTGCATCATTTTGACCCGAAACCACAGTCTAGTAGTTACATTTATATTACTAGACTGTGCCGAAACTTAAATTTTCATAAAAATAGTTTTACATATACCGCGTTTAAATGGACATCAAACTCCTGCTCGAGCTGTCAACGATATAACCCTATATAAACATTTATTGATTTAATCGGGATTATGGTAATACCGATGTCGAATCAGAGGACTTTGCAAGGTTGGATTTAGTTTACCTCGTTTCTGAACGCCAAACTTAAATATTCTAAGAAAATGGGAAATTTAACGTAGCTATATACGTGTGAAGTTATACATAAACTGAGCTGTTACATTTACAGAGCCTATAACAGCCAAATCCGTACAACACTTTATATGATGTGCACTAATTCATGTTTTTTTATTTTCTGATTAAACGCTTTAGATCTTTAAAACCTGTTACCGACCATGTTTTGTACATTCTATCGAAATAAAATAAGACACACGGAAAATAAAACAGAGCATTTAGCTCATCATATCCCGAAATTGATACTTTTGGTGATTAGTTACTAAGCGTTTCTAGGTAGGTACTTTTACTCGCCTTTTCACAAGTTCTAAGAATTGCTATCAAAATAAATAGTATTTTGTCAGGAAGTTCATTAGCAGTCATAGTAAATACGCCTACGCCGTAACTTGAACCCAATAAACAGGGTTCGAATAGCTCTACAAATACAAATATTTCCCGTGCTCTCGTACTTGGGGCTCTAAAATCGCGAGCCTTCGGAAAACTTAAGAAAGCAATAGAGAATTTGCAATTAGCAATTCCGTTCTCAGTTCGTTCTTACGTATATTTCTTATGCGGACGAAGGCTGAGCCGTAACGATTTAAAATATAGGTAATCGTCGCGCCGCAGGCGGATAATAATATGTGTTATACATTAGTAATGCTTTATATAGATATGCAAAATTTGTATTGTAATAATTAACAATCAATTGTATGTTACATGTGATTAAATAAGTAAATTACTTTTACTCTTTCCTAAGAATGGTTTGGGAGGCTCGAGCCCTTGAGCCCCTATGGAGCAGCCGCCTCTGTAAGGAATTGACTTCACATTTCGGGTATAGGTACAAAACGACATGTAATTGCAACACGTAGTTTTTATTCGTGTCACCTAAGGAATGACAGGCGAAGCTCATACACGTGCTCGACGTGAATGTTTTTCTACTTTAATGATTATTTGGTTCTACTTGCATAACAGCTTTCGCTTTTTCCTGGTAAACGTGCAACATTTTGTTGAAAACAGTTTAGCGTGCACGGCAAATATCCGCGTTATTTAGAAGTTTAGAACCAGCAGGGGTGGTTTGTTGACGTCGCATTGCGGCCGTTTACATTGGTTTCACCACCTTGGTATTCAGAATACGCATCTTGGATTTTGTGTGCTTGCGATGCAATATGCATTTCCATTAGATCACGAAAGGTGTATAAAACTACCTTTATAAAATTTGTTTCGGCAACCGCCGGTACGATACAATAAGCATTTTCATTTTCAAAACAAATACCGACATCTGCGAAACGATATTAATTGAGGTTAGAGCATGAAATATCATTGAAAACAGTTTAATAAATATAAATATATAAATACATATTCAATTACACAAAAAATTAAATTCTTGTACCGTAAGTGTAACTCCAATTATTATCAAAGCTAATAATGGTTAATTTTTGTATGATTCAGATACTGTTTTAATAGAGTTTATTTTCTAAAAATGTTTCGCAAGTCTTTGCTATTAATTATGTTCAATTACTGCAAATATAAAAGTATAAGACCGAGCTTTATGAACGCTAATTACGTAAAACGAAGGAATTTACATATATCGTCAATTTGTTGTGATAAACCACCTGATTTAAAAGATGTAATTGTATTTGAAAATTTCGAGAGCATTACAGAAAAAAATAAATCAACCTATTTAGAGATGCTGAAAATCTTTGAGAATAGAGACGTACATCGAAGAGGTCATGTAGAATTTATCTATTCGGCTTTAAAGAACATGGAAACTTTTGGTGTGCATAAAGATTTAGAAGTTTACAAAGCTCTCGTGGATGTTTTGCCTAAAGGAAAATTTATACCAACTAATATGTTTCAAGCAGAATTTATGCATTATCCTAAGCAACAACAATGTATTATAGATCTTTTAGAACAAATGGAAGATAATGGTATTATTATCATAACTAGTTTTTAATCAATCACATTACCCATAAATTAATTGTTTTAGGAGTAATGCCAGATTACGAAATGGAAGATATATTGTTAAATATATTTGGTCGTAGAGGTTATCCTTTACGAAAATTTTGGAGAATGATGTATTGGATGCCAAAATTTAAAAATCTTTCTCCGTGGCCTCTACCTAGTGATATACCCAATGATATTTTTGAATTAGCTAAACTGGCCGTTGCAAGAATAAGTAGCGTCGATATTCAGAGTAAAGTTACTATATACTGGGTATATAGATATGTATTAACATTTATTTGAGTATGTAATTACATTTTTCTCTATAGACAAAAGATATATCAGAAGCCATAGACGATACATGGATTGTCAGTGCCCAAAGTGAAACTCAAAAGAAACTTCTTGCAGAACATCAGTCTCATAAGCCTATATATGTGGATGGAGCATTTAAAATTTGGATCAAAAATAAATGTGTGAATTATTTTATATTAAAGACTGATCCAAAACCTCCTCTACCTTTAGAAGAATTTAATCCTGATGGTAAGTTTTTAAACACATAAAGCGATAGCAACAAAAAGAAACATTTTACAGATGTGAGTAATATTCGTGCACCTTTGTTTGGTTTTGCACCTCCTGCAAATCGGAAAATAGTGCCTGTTCCGTCTGTTCACGAACAAGAGGATGCCATTATATTCGCAGTATGCGTAACAGGCACATCAAGTCGTGATTCTCTTTTATCTTGGATTCGACACTTGGAACAAGATGGAAATCCAAATTTAGCAATAGTACCTGTGGTTTTTACGTTACGATCACCAGAAAAGGATGTAATTATAGTAGAGAATGTTGCTGGAAAGAAAATTGAAGACATGTAGTACAGCCAAATATGTTATTACAAAATTATAATGTTAATGTATTTGTTAGTTATCTTTGATACCTTATGAATAATAAATTATTTTCCACCAGTTACATAAGTCTACCTTTACTATACTACAATATCCTCCATGGCATGACCAGAATTGAATAAAATTTTTTTAAAATAAAACAAAACGTATTAGCCTGACTCGTAATAAAAAACGATAAACTACTAGTGCATTCAGTTTGAATTGTGCTTTTATTCCAGTAAATATGTTAGGTTGATGTAAAATTTAATTCAAAAAAGTGCGATTCCCGCTTTATGTATGAAAACACTTGGATTGGTCCAAGGTTGTACTGTTGTATTACATCCCCACAAATTGAATTTGACAACAGCTGTCAAATCGCACCCATTAAAATGTCATCCTTTTAAATCCCTAATAATAATGTAATTTAAAGTTATTTTACGCACAATGGCAACTCAAAAGCCGGGTGAATGGGCGAACACGTTAATTGCCCGTTTTGAGGAACAGGTGGGTTAAATGTGCTCGCTATTTTTATGTTTTTCAATTATTGTAGAAGGTGTAAGCTTGTAATCAATAGCTGTAGACTGTCAGTAATCCAACTAAGATCTAAGATGTACCGAAAACGTAAATAAAAACTTCCACATTTAAATCGTGTTTGCTTTCAGCTACCATGTCGCACTGGCCCACAAACTACCCATTCACGAATAAACGAGGAACAAAACAAAAATTGTATTATTCAAATATCCCGCTATCGATTTGCTTTAGTTTTAGATGGGTTTGTTAAAGTTTTAAAACGAATACACGAACTGGTAACAATTTTTGTATATTTGTCGTAACAGCATGATCATTGTTATGTTGTCTTACAGTACCAACAGGGATCCGGTGGAACGCAAAGGCAACACAGTCCTGAAATAGAGCGCAACTATTATGATAGTATAATTATAGTTTTGGAAACTTTAGAAAAGTGCTTTAGTATTCAACCCAAAGATTCTATAACACTTACAATGGAAGAAAATCAAAATTTAAAATCGTTACTCAAGGAAATTTGTACCTTTTTAGGTTTGTTTTTAAAAAATGTTATTTCACATAATTCTTACAATTGCATTTTACAGATATGTCGAATGATAATCCCAACAGTCACGCAATAAAATTATTGGCGAGCAAAGTACTTTTTGCCTTAAGTATTAATTTTTTTAATGTAGTGTTCAGTCGTATCTCTTCAAAGCTTCAAGAATTGGCGTCTTGTCCTGATGAGAATCCTGATTATAGCGACATCGAGCTAATTCAGCATATCAATGTTGACGTTTCTAGGCTTACGAGATTATTAACTGGTAACTGTTAAAACTAATCATATGAGAATATTCATGTCTCACCCAAAAATAAGTTATTTTCTGTGTTACAGAGGCTATTCAAAAATTTAGATTATTAAAGAAATCCGCACATTTAGTTTTAATGAATTCTTTAGAAAAAGCCATTTGGAATTGGATGGACACCTACCCTTACGAATTTGCTGAACTGCAAAAAAATCCGAACGAAGAATTATCGAAATGCTGCGAGCAGTTATTCGACATTTTGGACACTTTTGCCGATAACAAGAAGGGAAGAGCGGCTGTTTGGCCGTTACAAATTATGCTACTAATTCTATCACCGGCAAGATATTTTACAACTATTTAAATTGACACATAATGACGTAATCATTTTAGAAAGTGCTTGAAGAAATAGTAAATGCTGACAGTGGTGCACCATGTTCTCCGAGACATAGTAAAAAGAAGCAGTTTATAGATGCTGTAAAACGTTGCATAAATCCACACGGTAATTCTAGTAAACAACTTACAGAAGCAGCAGCTGTTACTTGCGTAAAATTATGCAAGGCATCGACATACATTAATATTTTAGATTCTAGTAACGTCGCATTTACTTTAGTTCAGAGTGTTCTTAATGATTTAAAGGTGTGTTTTAAAAAATTTGTTGCGCTCTAGATAATGAGAATAATTCTCTTTCCAGTCTTTATTATTTAATCCGAGTAAACCATTTTCACGTGGGCAAAATTACTTGTATCAAGATATGGACTTAATGATCGATTGTTTCGTCTCTTGTTTCCGAATCAAACCGCACAATAACGAAGCCTTAAAAATTTGTCTTAATTTAACATCTCCTTCTACGTACCATTTTGTACTAGTCAGATCACTTTATAGGTGTGTATGTTAGTTTTTAACAATTGTTAAGATTTGAAAATTAATCCATCAAAATTGATTACAGAATAGTAACTCAACCACGATTGCAGTGGTGGCCCCAAATTGATTTAGTTTATAGTAGATCATCAGAATTACGGGCAATGTTTACAGATACATTAAATAAAGTTGCTCAGGGATACATTGCCCACACGCCTTTGAGGATGATTCAATCTCTTACGCTTAAAGGAAAAGATTCACAAGCTAAATTTAAAGATCGTGCAGAAGAAGTACCTGGTTATCGTAATTTATTGTTGTATATGGTTAGGCTTATACATGCAGATCCAATGTTAATGTTAAATGTGAGTTTGTTACAATTTGTAGCGCAGTTTATTAAGGGCTCTTTTTTAGAATCAAGGTAAAGCTGGTCACGAAATTCAAAGTTCAACTTTAGAATTAATAAATGGGTTGGTGTCATTGGTACACCAACCAAATATGGCAGATGTAGCACAAGAAGCGATGGAAGCGCTACTTGTTTTACATCACCCAGAAAAAATTGAAGTTTGGAATCCCGAAGCTCCAATTAATACTTTTTGGGATGTTAGGTAAGTACCGTGATTGTTTTAAACCAATCTTTAATCATGATTCTCTTTGAAGTTCCCAAGTATTGTTTTCCATATCGCAAAAATTAATTCAGCATCAAATTGTAAATTACACAGATATTTTGAAATGGTTGCGAGAAATTCTAGTTTGTAGAAATGCATTTTTATCGAAACACAAAGAGTATGCTAATCTTGGAAGTCAAATAGCAATATGTAAACAGGCACACATTAAATTAGAGGTAAAAGTTTTAGATTTTGTTACTTTACATTTTTTCTAATATTGCATTTCCCAACAGGTAGTGTTTTTTATGTATCTTTGGAGTATTGATATGGATGCAGTTCTTACAGCAATGAGCTGTTTTGCATTGTTATGTCAAGAGGCAGAAATTAGGTGTGGATCTGATGAAGTGACTGTTACGTATTTAGTTCCAAATTATCACGTTTATCAGGACTTAGCGCAAGCTTCAACTGTTTTAACAACAGGTAATACATTATTTTAAATGTTTTCATAAAGTAGGTATTTATTGGTGATTAATTATGTAATTATAAAATGAATAATTAGCCAGCGGAGAGTCCCGAATGTGTTTTCCTGATCATGCAAATGGTGAGTTATATGTTGTTATTGTTATGTAGAAAATCGGTAATGTTTATAACATAAGTGTTTAATAGGATATGTTAACAATCTAACTATATATAGTACGTCTATTACAGGTAGAGCAGCTTTACAAAAACGAATCATGGTATTATTACGTAAAATTGAGCACTGTGTCAATGGAGTACAACCAGCGTGGGAAGAAACATTTATGAATTGGAACTCAGTATGGAAAAATTTAGCGTCCTATCCTAAAGCAAAAGTGGAAGATGGACAAATGGAACCGTTTCACAGATCCATGGGAAAACGTCGTGCTTCGCATCAAAATTCCGAACATGAACTAGAAGTAAATTCAAAATGTAATCAATTTCATCGGATAACGATAAATTGGTCTGATTTCAGGACCAAATAAATGAATGGGCAAATATGACAGGGTTTTTGTGTGCATTAGGAGGTGTGTGCTTGCAGAGGAAGTCACCTTCGAGACCGACGTTATCTGCATCGTCGCATGCTAGTTTATCGTCTGTTACGATTAGTTCTATGGGATCATGCCTTACTGAAAGTAGAAAATCAAGTGTCTTGAATAGTGGCAGCCAAGAGCAACGTCACTATTGTCCCGTAACTCAGTAAGTAAATTTTTAGCTAAATTGGCTTGACGTTGAAATAATTACACTTTTTTTTTGTAGGTTTGTTGATCTATTGTTGAGATTGTTAGTATGTAATAACGAGAAATTTGGGGCTCAAATTCAAAAACATGTAAAAGAATTAGTTGGACATGAAATGTCTTCTGCTTTATATCCTATTCTCTTTGAACAAATTAAGACTATTGTTGACAAATTCTTTGACCAGCAGGGACAAGTTGTTGTGTCTGATGTAAACACGCAATTTATCGAACATATTATTTTTATAATGAAAAATATTTTGGATAGCAGTAAAAATGATCAACCTTCTGAACATCTGGGAGTAACTAGTATTGAGGGTATGATGCTCGGTATTGTAAGGCAAGTATGGAAATTTTTATAATTACAAGCGTTCAATATGAGATGCGTTATTTATAGATATGTCCGTCATCTCGATATGACTGTGCATGCTATTCATATTAAAACAAAACTATGCCAACTTGTTGAAGCAATGATGAAAAGAAGGGACGATTTAGCATTTAGACAAGAAATGAAGTTTCGTAATAAACTCGTGGAGTATTTAACCGACTGGGTATTAGGAACTTCTCATCAAATAGCACCTCCAAGTTCAGGAGATGTTACAATTATTACTCGAGATTTAGATCAGGCTTGTATGGAAGCAGTAGCTGCGTTATTGCACGGTTTACCGTTACAACCCGAGGAATCTGATCGAGGTGATCTCATGGAAGCTAAGAGTCAACTGTTTCTAAAATATTTCACCCTATTTATGAATTTATTAAATGACTGTAATGATGCTACAGAAGTCGAGAAAGAAGTATCGAGACAACGATTTACTGCAGGAAAATTAAACACCCTTCGAAATGCCACTATTCAAGCGATGTCCAATTTGCTCTCTGCTAACATTGATAGTGGTTTGATGCATTCGATAGGTATTTATACGTTTATTAATTTATTTATTAATACATTTGCATTTTGTAGACCTGGGTTATAACAGAGATTTACAAACGAGAGCGGCATTCATGGAAGTTTTAACCAAAATTTTGCAACAAGGAACTGAATTTGACACTTTGGCGGAAACTGTGCTTGCTGATCGTTTCGAACAGCTAGTACAGTTAGTAACAATGATCAGTGATAAAGGAGAATTACCAATAGCTATGGCGTTAGCAAATGTTGTAACAACATCACAAATGGATGAACTTGCTAGAGTGTTTGTGACATTATTCGATGCAAAACATTTACTGTCCCCTTTATTATGGAATATGTTTTATAGAGAAGTCGAAGTGTCTGATTGTATGCAGACTCTTTTTAGAGGAAATTCGTTGGGAAGTAAAATAATGGCTTTTTGTTTTAAAATTTATGGTGCCAGTTATCTGCAAACTTTACTCGAACCTTTAATAAAACCTTTATTGGATGAACCAAATTGCAGTTTTGAAGTAGATCCTGCCAGGTGCATTTCTGCTTATTGTTATTAAAATATATTCTTAATAAATTCTTTTCAGAATTGAAGCAACGGAAGATATAGAAGAAAATAGACAAAATCTTATAGCTTTGACACAAAAAGTATTCGATGCCATCGTGAGTTCGGCAGATAAATTTCCTCCTCAACTGAGATCAATGTGTCATTGTTTATATCAAGTGCTTAGTAAAAGATTTCCGCAGTTTCCTCAGAACAACATAGGTGCCGTAGGCACTGTGATATTTTTAAGATTTATTAACCCAGCAATAGTCTCACCTCAAGAAATGGGTATCGTTACTAAACAGGTTCCTACTTCAGTTAAAAGGGGATTGATGCTGATGTCAAAGATCTTACAAAATATCGCAAATCATGTTGAATTTAGTAAAGAACAGCATATGCTACCGTTTAATGATTTTCTAAGGGCGCATTTTGAAATTGGGCGAAGGTAAATGATAAATTTTTTATTAAAATTTTTATTAATTTGGAATTTGTATTACAGGTTTTTTATTCAAATTGCGTCAGATTGTGAAACTGTTGACCAAACTTCACATTCCATGTCTTTTATTAGTGACGCTAATGTTCTAGCATTACATAGATTATTATGGAATCATCAGGAACGAATCGGTGATTATTTATCGAGCAGTAGAGATCATAAAGCCGTGGGGCGAAGACCTTTTGATAAAATGGTTACGCTACTAGCCTATTTGGGTCCTCCAGAACATAAGCCTGTGGATTCTCAGTAAGTTTTATTTTTATTTATTTATTTATTTATTTAAGACCGGGTTACAAAAATAGTAACAATACAGATACAATTACATTATGCTATTAGCACTGCATGCACCTGTTCGCAGCTTGGTTTAACAAAAATTAAAACTAAAAGAAAAAAAACAAAAACAAAAAAATTAGAGCATTCAATGATCTATGCTATAATATAAAATTTGTGAGCTCTGAAAACTAAAACTAAAAACTAAAATACTTTTGTAGTAGTTTACATACAATGTGCATTATAAAAAATTCCAATTTTAACAAAATTTATATATTATCTCAGCTTATATTAACATATCTTAGCTATTATTATCCATTATCTGCGATAACAATTTTGTATTTTTTATAATCCAATTTTTCAAGATGTACTTATTAGTTTTTTTAGTATGAGGAAGTAGTTTTAGTCTTTTTGGAAAAACATTATATAATTTTATCGCATTTATTTCACAATTCTTCTTACTTAAAGCCTTTTTCATTTTTGGCAAATTTAAGCTTTTATTCCTAGTATTGCTAGTTGAATTGTTATATCTTAATTTGCATTCATCATAATGGTATAGTAACGATTCTAGGAAGAATGCTTGTCTAAGGTTCAAAGGACTATTTAAATTTTTTGTGTTTTTCATTATTATTTTCAGGATTCTGTTTTGTAATTGTTGTAGAATGTTTATTACATTGCCATAAGCTCCTCCCCCAGCAATTATGCCATAGTTGCATATGCTATGAAAAAGGGCATAATATATTGTCATTAAGGATTTTGTTTGCATTATTTTGGCTAGTTTTGAGAAGAGAAATAATAGATATTTGTTTTTTTTGATCACTAATTTTTATATCCATATCAATGGGTACACTATCAGAATAAGCACCAAATGTTATATAGACAGTTTTTTGAGCGTTTAGAGAAAGTTGATTCAATGCTAGCCAATTACTTACTGTATTTAGACAACCATTCATTCTATTTTGTGTATCTTTCCATGTTTTGTCGCTACATAAAATGACTGTATCATCGGCATATGATAGCTATTATTGTGTCTTCTGGCAATATACATAAACATATCATATCATTAATATATAAGATAAATAAAAGTGGACCGTGGACCTAAGATTGATCCCTGAGGGACACCAGTAGTTGTATTACACGATTTGCTCTTGATCCAAGAAAGTTAGAAAGTTGCAACTAATGGCTTAGTCTTATCTAGATGATTATACAGTGTGTCTCACTTTAGACGGCACCACCCCTGTATTTTTTTTATATATTATCGATTTAAAAAATTTTTTTTTTCTAATTATACCCCTCACTAGGGTGTGTTACTTTCCCTTCACGGTAAAATGCTAGTCTACTACGATTTAAAATAAACAGCAAAATTGAAGAAGTCGTATTAGGGATTTTTTTATCAAAAAATCTTGTTAATAAAAGTTGTTCAGAATCGTTCAAATAAGCTAAATCCGAAATTTCATTAAAAACAAAAAATTTTGAAAATCCAGAAAAGTCCAGAAAATTCGAATAATAATCTCACAAGTTTGCATGTTTTTTTATTTTATTCTTTTAATTCAATACAATAACAAAAAACGATGCTTAATTACTTAAATAATAGTATTTTCAACTAAATCACCATTAGCACGTGTAAATTTTTCTATTTTCTGGACTTGAGAGAGATTTTCAAAATTTTTTGTTTTTAATGAAATTTCGGATTTGACTTATTTAGACGATTCTGAACAACTTTTATTAACAAGATTTTTTGATAAAAAAATCCCTAATACGACTTCTTCAATTTTGCTGTTTATTTTAAATCGTAGTAGACTAGCATTTTACCGTGAAGGGAAAGTAACATACCCTAAAAGTACAATTTAGTGAGGGGTATAATCAGAAAAAATTTATTTAAATCAATAATATATAAAACAAGAGTAGAATCAATAGAGCACAAAATCGAAAGAAAGCAGCTAAACTGGTGGGGTCACATGGTAAGGATGCCTGACACAAGAACAGCAAAGAAAGTATGGAAGGTAAAGGTAAAAAAAAAGGGAAGAGGACGACCTAGAAAAACGTGGGATAAGCAAATAGTCAGGGTTTTAAGTAAAAATAATAGTGAGTGGAACAGTGCCATGGAGACAGCAAAGGACAGAAAAAAATGGAAAGACTTTTGTAAGGGAAATCAAAACTTAACTCTAAATCCTCTACACTGAAAGGTAGAAGAGGACCGGATAAGTAAGTAAGTAAGTATATATAAAACATACTGGGGTGGTGCCGTCTAAAGTGAGACACACTGTATATATTGTACAGTGTGTCCTAAATTCGACGTACATGTATGGGTAACTTTGTTATTTGTACAGCTACAGCAAAAGTTGAAAAGAAATGAAATAATAAGACGTATGCTTAATATGGGCTGTCCAACGAAACTAGTACGGTTAGTAGAAATGACACTTAAGGAGACATACTCGCACGTGAAAATCGATGGGAGATTAACTGAAAAATTTGAGACAAGTATCGGACTGAAACAAGGGGATCCCATGTCCACGACTCTATTCAACATTGTATTAGAATCAGTTATCAGAAAAAGGGGTGTAAGAAAACAAGGTACTATTTTTAAAAACTCGCATCAGGTTTTGGCATACGCTGACGACTTGACGGTGGTAGCAAGAACAAGGGAAGAACTCGAAGAGAAAATAAAAATGTTGACCCTAGAAGCAAATAAAGCAGGCTTACAAGTTAATGAAGAAAAATCAAAATATATTATCATGGGGAAAACAAAGCAACAAGAGAATGCAAATCTAGAAGTGAGGATAGGAAAGAAGAAATATAGTTTTGAAAGGGTGGAAAATGTAATATATCTTGGCACCGAAATAGATGGAGAAGGGGGCACAGCAAAAGAGATCGAAAAAGAATAACACTAGGAACAAGAAGTTTGGGTATGCTGAATAAGATCATAAGAGCAAAAAACATATCAAGAAGGATAAAAGTCAGGCTGTATAAAACAGTAATACGCCCTGTAGCGACATACGGAAGTGAAACGTGGGTGTTACGTAACGAAGACATAAAGAAAATAGAAACGTGGGAAAGAAAAGTGCTAAGAAGAATTTATGGGGGAGTGAAATATGAAGACCAATGGGGAAGAAGAACAAATAGAGAACTGACACAGTTATATAGTGACCCAGGAATAGTAAGTGTTGTGAAACGAAGCAGAGTAAAGTGGTTGGGTCATTTGGCCAGGATGGACAGTGAAAGAGGTGCTAAGAAAATACTGTTAGAAGAACCAGAAGGAAGGGACCGTAGAGGGAGACCGAGAAGAGGATGGCTACAATGCGTAGAAGAAGATTTAAGAAACCTGGGAGTCGCGGACTGGAAAAACCTGGCAGCTGCAAGAAACAGATGGAAAGAAATCGTGAAAAAAGCCATAGGCCTTAAAGGCCTCTCGTGCTAAAATATATATATATTTGGAATTAAAATATTATTTAGCGCTTGCAAATTTGGAGCCTCTTTTTCTGTTTGTATAAGATCTAATAAATCTTGATCCATTATGATGCTATATTCTTTTCTTGTAATTCTTTTTGTTGTTTTGTAGTTGCTTGTATCTTATTAGGAATAAGATTTATTATTATTAACTTTAATATTTATCATATTTTAGTATA
The DNA here is from genome assembly GCA_963082815.1 of Melanotus villosus. Taxonomy (NCBI): domain Eukaryota; kingdom Metazoa; phylum Arthropoda; class Insecta; order Coleoptera; family Elateridae; genus Melanotus; species Melanotus villosus. The sequence goes on from OY720427.1 coordinate 22,520,908, forward strand.
TTATTTTCATCGTACGCAAGATGGAGTTCAATCGATATGTCATCTTCTAACTTTGAAGAAATAATGAAGAAACATAACATGCACGAAAAAGAAGAATTTAAATCTTTGAAGACGTTAAATATATTTTACCAAGCTGGTACCAGTAAAGCTGGCCATCCGGTTTTCTATTACATAGCAAGAAGATACAAGTAAGTTCTGACAAATTAAAATATATAATTAGAGGATCTCCTAATGTTTTAGCTATTTTAGACTTGGTGAAACCAATGGAGATTTATTGATTTATCATGTTTTGCTTACTGTTAAACCTTTTTGTCATGCTCCTTTCGAGCTGGTGATTGATTTTACACACACAAGTTCCGAAAATAGATTCAGGTAGGTATTTTATCTGCAAATATTTGTAAGAGTTACAGTGTTTTTTTTTCTTACAAGGACGGAGTTTTTAAACAAGTGGTTTTACGTTTTACCCGAAGTTGCTTACGAAAATATACATGCTACGTACGTTTATAATTGTAGTAGTTGGGTTCGCGAATATACGAAATATCATGACAGATTATTAGCACCTCTAAAGGTAAAACATTTATTTTAGAAATAAAATTTGCCAGTTATGAGCTTAAATAAATTTTTAGGGAAATAGAAAATTAATGTTCATCGATTCGGCTGCAAAACTTAACGATGTTATTGAACCTGATCAACAAAAGCTTCCAGGAGCTACGCTTAGTTTAGACGAGGACTTGAAAGTCTTCAATAACGCTTTAAAACTATCTCATAAAGACACCAAAGTTGCTATTAAAGTAGGACCGACTGCAATACAAATTACTTCGTCAGAAAAAACCAAAGTGCTCTCACATTCTGTTTTATTAAACGATGTGTACTATGCTTCCGAAATTGAAGAAGTTTGTTTAGTAGATGATAACCAGTTTACATTAACAATTGCCAATGAAAGTGGTCCCCTTAGTTTCATACATAACGATTGTGATACAATTGTTCAAGCTATAATTCACATTAGAAATCGATGGGAACTTAGCCAGCCTGTAAGGGACTTTGTTGATGGAACAGTTACATTTATAACCGATCAATATTTTGTAGGATTCCGTAACGGTTCACCAAAAGATAAGACCCAAAGATGTACCGGGAACCTTATTAAATATGGCACTCTTAAATTTGGGCTCTTCAGATCCAAATCTGCGCACAGCGGCTTATAACCAACTGTGTGCTTTAACTGCTACTTTTGATCTTAAAATCGAGGGTCAGTTACTGGAAACTTCGGGGCTATGCATTCCTTCTAATAATACCATATTTATCAAGTCCATTTCTGAAAAACTGGCTACCAATGAACCTCATTTGACTTTAGAATTCTTGGAAGAATGTATTCAAGGTTTTAGAGTTTCTAGTATCGAATTAAAGCATTTGTGTTTAGAATACATGACTCCTTGGTTGGGAAATCTAGTTAGGTACGTTATTACTATTACGTTAAATCGCAGTTTTTAATAGTATACCATTTCTAGATTTGTAAAACCTTCAGATGAAAGCAAAAGGCATAAGCAAGTTTCACAAATTTTGGAAAAATTAATTTTACTAACAATAGAAGAAGTCGAAATGTATCCTTCAATTCAAGCAAAAATTTGGGGTTCTATCGGACAAGTGCCAGAGTTAATAGACATGGTTTTGGATAATTTTATACACAAATCCGTTACTGCCGGCCTTGGATCATCGATGGTTGAAATAATGGCAGATACAGCTGTGGCTCTAGCATCTGCAAATGTACAGCTTGTTGCTAAAAAAGTAATAGGACGTTTGTGCAAAGTAAGTTTGTTTGTATTTATGAATTTGAGACGAATACTCCAATTCCCATTTTCAATTAAAGGTTGTCGATAAAACCTGCCAATCTCCAACACCTCTACTTGAACAACATATGATGTGGGATGACATAGCAATTTTAGCCAGATATTTGCTAATGCTTTCCTTTAATAATTGTTTAGATGTTGCGAGACATCTGCCTTATCTTTTTCATACCGTGACATTCCTCGTGTGTTCAGGTTCGCTAAGTATGAGAGCATCTACTCACGGTTTGGTCATTAACATAATACATTCATTGTGTACTTGTACAAAGCCTTCATTTTCGGAAGATACTCAACGAATATTACGCTTATCGTTAGATGAATTTTCTCTACCGAAATTTTACTTGTTATTCGGTATAAGTAAAGTTAAATCTGCCGCTGTTACTGCATTTCGGTCAAGTTATAGACATCCCAATGAGAGGTGGCTTAGTACTGAAAGAAGTTTCTCCGGACCTTCGTCTGACCGCGAGAGATTATCTTTAACATCTCTGGAAGTAATTACTGACGCTCTGCTGGAAATAATGGAGGCATGTCTGCGCGATATTCCAGATTGTGATTGGTTAAATAGTTGGACAGCACTCTCAAAAAGTTTTGCATTCTGTTTTAATCCCGCTCTTCAACCGAGGGCTCTTATTGTGTTTGGATGCATAAGTAAAAGTATAACGGATCATGACATGAAGCAGTTGTTACGAGTATTAGTAAAAGCTCTCGAAAGTTTTAATGATATGGTTTTGATTGAGGCGTTAGTGATGTGTTTGACAAGATTACAACCACTGTTGAGATCCGAATCACCTATACATAGAGCTTTATTTTGGGTAGCTACATCTGTTTTACAGCTGGACGAAGCTTCGTTGTATGCTGCTGGTCTTGCATTACTGGAACAAAATTTACACACCCTTGATTCTCAAGGAATATTTGACGAAAGGGTATTTATTTCATTTATAAATCCTAAAGAACTTATTGTGATAAATTGCGAATTTTAGACGTTGGAACAAGTAATGATGTCCACCAGGGAACCTTTAGAATGGCATTTTAAACAGCTCGATCATGCTGTAGGTTTGAGTTTCAAGGCCAATTTCCATTTTGCTTTGGTAGGGCATTTGCTGAAAGGATATCGGCACCCTTCACCGACGACCGTGTCAAGAACTTCCAGAGTACTAATAATGCTGTTAGCAATTGTAGCAAAATCACACAAAAGAGATAAGTTTGAAGTAACTCCTGATAGTGTTGCTTATTTAACAGGTGTGTTATTTTGTCGTGTTGCCTTTCTAAATGTTACGGGTTATTATTTTACAGCATTAGTTGGTGTATCTGAAGAAGTTAGAAGTAGATGCCACGTCAAACATTCTCTTCCACGTTACGCATCGGATTCCATTTCGCAAGATAACTTTATCTCAGATAATCTGAGTGGGTCAAATCAAGCTGGTAGTTCAATGCATACAAGCGGATCGGTTTCGTCCACCGGTAGCGGTGTTAACAGAAGGCAGAAATCATGGGATTTGTTAGACCAATCAGCAATTGCTCAGGCAAGGCAACACAAGCAGCCAGCACCGCATCAGGTATGCATTTTAAGCATCTGTACATATAAGTACATGATATTGCGCTGTTACTAGGTAGAATTAATTCATCAGTAACATTAACATTATTAATTGCAAATTGTGCTGCATTAAATGAAATTTATTATGAGATCCATGTGTTGAAGTAGATGTAGTTCCAGCAGTTCATTTACATGTGTAATATCTTTGAAGTACTTCGATACTGATGTGCACGAAAAGTCCGTTGCCATGGTATTAGGTGAATAGGTGTTACTAATTCAACATACCACCCTACATTATAATGGAAAATACTAGGTTCTTAAGTAATAATAATTAGATCCTAACTGACCAGGTTGAAAGCTCGACAGCCAATAAGGGCTGGCGAAGTCTAGACTTGACCCAGAGCCCGGGGCCTCAGGCAAATGGTGGCCTGACCCGGCCTCTGTATCGCACTCAACGTTCTAGTTCGGTGCCGGTCCAGCAGCACACGTCCCCTAATGTATTAAATACAGAGGCGCATAGTCCGCCCGTGGCCCCCGCCAAAGTAAGACTTGCCTGCCACATGCAGCGTTATCTCTATTTTGCTCCATCTCTTATAGTGATGCTTATCTTTTACGCAATTAGTTTTGTTTTGATATGAAAATGAAGAGATAAGTATCGGCTGCTTCTGTGATATGTTCTTTTTAATGAGCTGGCCCAAGTACGAAATATGACTCACTTGTGCAGCATCAATTGTACTAATTCTTGCCGCTTGTCTTGCCTGCCTGCCTGCTGTGGGGGTGGCCACCATTCAGAGCGCACGCGTCCTCTTCAAAACACAACGCTCATTTTCGGTGCCAACCACCAAAGAACAAAAATCTGTCGATGACTCTGACACCAAGGTAAATTCATCTGCCATATCCCATTAGTAACGTCACACAAGTACGGCTTGAACACCAGCACAACTTTTTGGATAAAAATTCAATCAGTATGTAACGATCAGATCCATTTTAAATAGGATCGTTAAATTTCGATTAGGCTGAATTCTGTAATGATTACTTCACCACTCCAAAATCACTGCGCATTTGCATTCGCTCTTCTACGCTCTGCATGTTTGTAATATTATGTTACTTTCTTTCCATTTTAGCATGTCGTAGTTTACGCTTATCTTATAAATTTTCACTAAGATAAAGCAGTTTATTATAATTTGAAGCAACTTCGAGTTTAGCTTATGTGACTTAATCAAAACTGATATCTTTTACTCGTTGATAATTTCAGAATCGGAGCACGCGAGTATCGGTGAGCAACGAAAACAACATATTACTGGATCCTGAAGTATTAACGGACTTTTCCACACAAGCGCTGGTCTCAACTGTCATGGCTACGTTAGTGAAATATAGTACAGATGAAGCTGAAACTAGAGTTTTGTACCAATATTTGGCCGAAGGAGCTGTAGTTTTTCCAAAAGTATTTCCTGTTATGTAAGTGGAGCGAATGCCTTTTTTTGTTGTACTACATCTAGATCTGCTTACAGATATAATTTATTGGATATGAAAATCAACAACGTACTAACAACATGTCATGACCAAGTTATACTAAGTGCAGTAAGAAGTATTATACAAAATATGATCGCTTGTGAGGATACAAGTCAACAACAATTACATTATCTGCAGAGTTGTGGATTTGGAGGACTTTGGAGATTTGCTGGACCTTTCAACAAGGTAAGAAAGTATTGTTTGCCGAGTAATATTTCGGAAACGAGTTAAGACATTGCGGATTTTAATAGGATATAAAATTTTGTACAGAGCCTTGTATATAATAATAATAATAATATGGGCTTCACATTCCTTATTGGAATATAGCCGCTTCGGTGGTGGATTAGTCCTCGCATTCCGTGACTTCCATCTTCTTGACTCAATTTATAATCTGGGATGTGACTTAGTAGCTTTTACAATTTTTCTCCATTCCGATTTGTTTAACACATTGACTGCCGATTAATATTTTGAACTCTCCCCAGTGGCCAATACCTTGTAATTATTCTGATACCTTTAATATTAATCATAAGCTACTGAAAAAGTTAATTCGGAAACTGACTATAAAATATTGTAGTAAAAACCTTTCCCTAGGTGCCTACTAATACAGAAGACGTTCGTGCGATGCCTACAGCAAAATACTAGTATAAAGCTACAGCAAAGCATCACGCCACGTGTGCGTGGTAGGCACCACGCGAACATCGCCAACCACGCCACATATGCGTGGTCGGCAGTGAATGTGTTAACACTTTTCTTCTCCAGTCATGAACTTGTATGTAGATCCTTTACGATATCATCTAACCATCTCGTTCTCAGTCTTTCTCATGGTTTATTTTCATTTGGCTACCATTCCAATATGCGTTTAATTGTTTTGTTGTTGCCATTTCTCATAACATGCCCCAGCCATCTTATACATTGGGCTTTAATATATCTCGCTACGTCTTCTTCTCCAAATTCTTGTTCAATTCATGATTCATCTTGGGGCGTATTCCGGGTCCTGATATTTTCCCCAGTATTTTTCTTTCAAAGATACGCAAATGTTCTTCCTCTCGCTTTGTGAGACAAATTACTTCGGCTGCATATGTGATCACAGGTCTTATTAACGTTTTATACAAGCGAAGTGTGGTTTGTTTACTCATATTCTTGTTCTGAAGCATTTTTACGTTGCTGAAGTAAGCTCCCTAGCAATAATTATTCTTTTATGTCCGGTTCAGTGTCATCCTTGTTGTTGATTTGCAGCCCTAAATATTTAATGTTTTTACTTCCTCGAACTTATAGTCATCCATCTTTATTTCCTGCATTGTACCGTCGCTTCTTTGCAATTTTATTACTTTTTCTAAATGCATGTTTTTTGCTTTTACTTGTAGTTTTCTAAACATTTCTATTAGTCCTCTGCATGTTCTCGCTATAATCAGGAAGTCATCGGCATATGCCACGATCTGAACTTCTTTGTTTATAATCGTTTCTTCCCTTTCTGTTTTTCTTATTATTTTGTCTAAGGCATAGTTAAATAGCGTCGTTGAAAGCGCATCCCCTTGACGTACCTCTGTGTTGGTTGTTAATTCATCTGTCATACTTTCTGCTACCTTAACTCTGCTTTTGTGTTTGATAAAGTCGTGTTACTTATGTTGGAGCTTTGCAGATTTTCTAATAATTCTCTTCTTTACCTTATCAAATGCCTGCTTGAAGTCGATAAATGGCATTTGTATTTCTATTCCATGTTCATAACCTTTTTCCAGTATCTGCTTTAATATAAACAAGGCATCGGTGGTTGATCTTCTTGAACCAGTATTAGTACTCTCCTATTTCTGATGTCACTGTACTGGGTTAGTCTTTTTATATACACCTGTAGTTAATGCATTGTTTCGGATCTCCTTTCTTTAGTATTGCTTTTACCCATTCTTTAGGCATTTATTTGTTTAGTTACCCATATTTTGTTTATACGGTTGAATATTCTGTGTAATTTTTCACCTCCCAATTTTATCATTTCATTACATATTTCATCAGTTCCTCCTGCTTTTCCATTTTTTGTTTGATTAATTATGTCAGTTACCTCTTCATATGTTGGCTTTGGTTTGTCTACCTCGTTTTGAGCTGATGTATCATTCATTATCTTTGTATCATTATTTGTACCTTTGTTTAACAGTTTCTGGTACAGAGCCTTCTATATACCTTTGTTTTATAGTATAACAACACCGCAGAAAGCAGTGAGTTGTTTGTAAACTGTTTAGAAGCTATGGTAGAAACTTGTCTTCCTGTTGAAGAGTCAGAATGTGAAAATGGTGAAATGCAACAGTATCCTTCGATGTTAAGCGTCAGTTCAAATATGAATTTATCATCAAGTTTATCCAGCCTAACGATGGGTTCGCCTACAGAAAAAGAAAGATTTGAAACCAGAGATTTAGAAGCAGGTAGTAGTACATCATTGGGTAGGTCTTCATTCAGTAAGCAGCGTAGTTTAAAAACAAAAACTCACGTTCATTCTGAAGGTTCTCCTATTCATAAGCCATAAATTAATAGTTTCGATCGACAGATCTCATCACATTTGCCAAAATATATATTTTTGTTAAGTAAATATGCTTAAGATCTCCATTTCAGCCAAACAGGTTTGAGTTGAGTTTTTGTGAATAACACATTATTTGTGTGAACTGACATACAAAATTAACTTTTTGAAAGTTGATCGGAAATGCCAATTAAAACTTGTTTTTATTGTATCATGTTCCGCTATAATTATCCAGGGCTGGATAAAATCCGAATGATATATTTCAAATATTGCAGTAAAAGTGAAGTCAAATTTGAAATAGATCCGAGCTTTTACCGTAATCATAAATGATAAGTAAATGAACGTGATGCTAAAGTATTACGCTTAATATTTGTTACTCGAAGATGTAGAGTTCAAAGTTACCAAATGCGTTATTTTACCTCAGCCATATACATATAAAGTATATGGATACAAACTTACAGTAACTCCAATATACTGCCGAATTTAGTACATAGCATTTTGTTGTATTCTTTACAATAGATGTGATTTTAAAGGTAATTTTTACAAACCGGATATTTAGCATCTTAGTATTTCAGTAAATATTTGACATAAAAAGTGCCAGCTTTTACAGTAATACATTAACTGCTGTCGTAAAGGTGTTCGTGCTGCAGATTTTCAAGTATTTAAATGTACATAAAGCAATATTTCCTAATTTTTGTAATCATTCGACAGGGTTTTTCAAAATTATTTTGTACGAATGTTAACTTACTAACTGTTGGTACACTTTACTAGTGTAAATTTAAGGAGAAAGCATTAACACAAACTCCTTTACGAGTTTTTAATTTTGCACCAACATGCACATCGAAACATTAAGGTGCGGAACACGAGCGCACCGAGCCTGCAATGCAACGTTGCATGTAATGTGCAGAGGAACTTTTGGTTCATTACGAACACGTGCTGTGCAACCATCTGCAACGAGCAATTCCTTTGTGTTCGGGTCAAAAACCGACAGAAAATGGATCGTTGCGCGCCGTTGCAGTATCGGCGCAGCGCGTGTTCGCAGTTCCGTCCAAACGGATAAACAGTATGTTCGTTTCATGTTGCATTACAGGTTCGGCGCGCTGGTGTATCCGCACCTTTAAATATTAAAGTTATTTTATGCTTGGTGATATAAAACTATTTTAAGCAATCTCATGTTTGGTTACTGCATTATGTGTGTCAGTAACATTGACTGTAATTAATCGTACAAGTCGTAGTTTTATTATCTATTTGTATTATGAATCAAAAGTCCATCTCAGTATTCGACTAGTTTTAAGCTTCTTGTGTTCTGTTTGTATAGGCATTATTTTTATATTGATATAATGCACTTTTAAGTTCCTGTTAGTTGCATTTTTAGTTCAGAAATTTTCACCAACTTTACATATCCCGCAAAATGTAATCAAATGTACAAATTTAATCCCTAATTTTTAATCTTAAAAACAGGTGAGCAATATTCTATACTTTCAGCAAAGTCTATATGAGGCTGCGGTCATAGTTTCGGAACATTTTTATTTAGTTATTGCAATGAATAACATGCTCATATTCGCCCGCCGATGGTGCCGTTGCGCATAAAAGTAAGCATTTTCTAAATTTTAACAGCACATTTATAATTCAGTGTATGTGTATGATTGTAATTAGAAGTACAGCATGACACATCTGTGTTGAAACAGAAGCATAGGGAGTTGTAATTTTTTTATAGACTTTTTTGTAACTGTAAGGAGTTTAACTTATATAAGTGTTTTGACTCCGTTTAACACTTTTACTGCTACATAAAATGTAGCATCCAAATATTTCGTGTCTAAATAAAATACAAATGCTTACCTCAATTTTATAATGTAACGATATTCTAAAATCTATTTGTTTGATGAAATGTGTAACTGTAATTGTTGTATTTCTCATATGCTCATATTCGCCCGCCGATGGTGCCGTTGCGCATAAAAGTAAGCATTTTCTAAATTTTAACAGCACATTTATAATTATTAGGTGTATGTGTATGATTGTAATTAGAAGTACAGCATGACACATCTGTGTTGAAACAGAAGCATAGGGAGTTGTAATTTTTTTATAGACTTTTTTGTAACTGTTAGGAGTTTAACTTATACAGGGTGTTTCAGAACTGCACGGCACCATTTTAGGGATGTGTTCTCTAGTACAAAATATTACGATTTACCTAAAATTACCTTAGTCCAAAAGTTAATATTTAGGGAGATACAGGGTGTCAAATTCAAAATTTTAATTTTAATTTTTTGCTGTAATTTCAAAAGTTTTCAAAATATTGACATGAAAATTGGGACGAGAAATAATAATCCGTCCTCAATTTTAATATTGATCTTTAAAGAACCTTATTTTTGCTGCACCTAACACCTAAAACATACTTCAACTTTTTTATACTTAAAGTTAGGACAGATTTAATTGAAAAAAACAATTGCCTCATCTTTTTTATACAAAAAAGGTATACTGGTTAAATGTCTCTAAAGTTAACTGTTTCCAAGATATTTGCTATTGATGTAAGTAATGCAACATCTTTTTCGTCTTTTAAACATTCTGTAACGCAGTAGGCTTGTATTTAAAACAAAAAATTTAGATATTCTTGCCAAAAACAAGTTATAGGACAAAAAGTAATAGTGGATCAGTGGAATATTTGTCATTAAAAAAATTTCAGATTTTAGTGTAAAGCGAGGTGTAAAGTAATGCTGTTTAAGGACAAAATGTAGCATCACTTACTGCAACAGCAAATATCTTGGAAACGGTTAACTTTAGAGACATTTAACTAGTATACCTTTTTTGTATAAAAAGTATGAGGCAATTGTTTTTTTCAATTAAATCTATCCTAACTTTTAGTATAAAAAAGTTGAAGTATGTTTAAGGTGTTAGGTGCAGCAAAAATAAGGTTCTTTAAAGATCAATATTAAAATTGAGGACGGATTATTATCTCTCGTCCCAAGAAAGGTAGTTTCCCCAATTTTCATGTCAATATTTTGAAAACTTTTGAAATTACAGCAAAAAATTAAAATTAAAATTTCGGCTTTGACACCCTGTATCTCCCTAAATATTAACTTTCGGACTAAGGTAATTTTAGGTAAATCGTAATATTTTGTACTAGAGAACACATTCCTAAAATGGTGCCGTGCAGTTCTGAAACACCCTGTATAAGTGTTTTGACTCCGTTTAACACTTTTACTGCTACATAAAATGTAGCATCCAAATATTTCGTGTCTAAATAAAATACAAATGCTTACCTCAATTTACATAATGCAACTATATTCTAAAATCTATTTGTTTGATAAAATGTGTAACTGTAATTGTTGTATTTCTCTCGATAAGTAGAATAGTAATACGTAACAGATGTTTTATATATAATCAAAGGCAGAAATATTTATAAAAGAATTTACAGGTCTTGTTGTTGTCACTTTTTAAAAATAAAATTTTATGCACTAAATTTATGTATCAAAATAAATGTCCCAAGTTTTTTTGATCAGTAAAAGTGTTAAAATGATATTGCTGCCAGACATTAACATTTTCAGATTTACAAATAATGGTTCTTAAAGTCTCTTTGTGATAGATATATTCTCTAATATGAAAAAATAGAATGTACGGATTATTAATATAAAAATGTTAGGTTAGATTGTAAAAAGGTGCTTTTAATTAAACGTATTTAACATTGGTATTTCAGTGTTTGATTTCATTCCTACTATAGCTCATCTCAACCTTATAAAGAAATGCAGGTCATAGTATAAAAAGAATCATAGAGACGACCTTTAGTAGAATCACCTTCTTGGACAAACTTAATTATTTTTTTACACTTTTAGCGTATTACAATATGAAAATATTGTGTTACAACTTTCGTACATGAACTATTATTATATCAAAATGCTTTCCAGTATTTAGTTAACCATTTTTATTGAATACTCAGTGCTCAATCTACTACTATCGATGCAATACATATGTGTATACTGATACTGGTGCCAGGGACGGATGGGCTACTGTAAATCAGCCCGGGAGTTACAAGGAACCACCGGCCTTTTATCACAATAAGATTATATTAAGTGCTTTCAATTACAAAAATTTATTAAAATTGTGTAGGTACTACTGTATTTGGATATAAAAACTAATTGGAACATTTACAAAAACAATAATAGTTGCAATGCTCTTTGCCGTGCTCTTTGGTTATGGTTATACAGGGTGTCCCAGGAGGAAAGGTCAATATTGAGGGAAGTCATAGTATACGTCATTCTAAGTAAAAAAAGGTTAGGCATATGAACATACAGTGTGTCCCCCGGATGGAGTTGACAATAGGTATGATTTACCAAAAATTTTCAAATTGGATTTTTATATTTTGGGATTAATCCCTGCTCGGTCTGAAACTTATTTTTAGTTTACTTTCGATTTTTTTAAATCAAGTAGGCCTTTACAGTTCAGCAAAAACTCTTTTCGTTTCAGGTAAAGTACCTTTTCCGTTCACAGTACGCCAATGTGTTACTAAGAAAAGTTGTTCAGAATGAAAAATGATGGCGTTATGCAAATTTTCAGAACGATCGGCCTACTTTGATAAAATTCATTATTTGTCAATTTCGTTTCAGGTAAAGTACTGTTTCCGTTCACAGTACGCCAATGTGTTACTAAGAAAAGTTGTTCAGAATGAAAAGCTATGGCGTTATGCAAATTTTCAGAATTTTTAATAAAGAATTACTTTTCGTCGTAAAATTAATAATAAAGATTTTTTTCCTATTGTCAATTTCTATTATCAAATCGTTCTGAAAATTTGCATAACGCCATAACTTTTCATTCTGAACAACTTTTCTTAGTAACACATTGGCGTACTGTGAACAGAAACAGTACTTTACCTGAAACGAAATTTACAAATAACGAATTTTATCAAAGTAGGCCGATCGCTCTGAAAATTTGCATAACGCCATAACTTTTCATCCTGAACAACTTTTCTTAGTAACATATTGGCGTACTGTGAACGGAAAAGGCACTTTACCTGAAACGAAAAGAGTTTTTGCTCAACTGTAAAGGCCTACTTGATTTAAAAAAATCGAAAATAAACTAAAAATAAGTTTCAGACCGAGCAGGGATTAATCCCAAAATATGAAAATCCAATTCGAAAATTTTTGGTAAATCATACCTATTGTCAACTCCATCCGGGGACACACTGTATGTTCTATTCCGAACGATTTATGAGATACAGCTATTTCTATGTACAGTTGCGAAATCATTCATAAGAAAGAGATAGTAGGAAGTGTTTCTAATATTTATTATTCAAGTGAAAATTTTTTTACAGTTTACAATACATTTTCGAAAATTCCACCGTCAACATCAATGCATTTTGCACTTCGCATGAGAACATGACGTGTTGCTCTTCTTATGGAATCTCGACGGTTCTTTATGCGATCAGAAGCATTTCTTGTACGATCTAGTAGCTCATCGCGTGTATTCACTTTTCTTTTGTAGACTTTGCTCTTCATCCATTTTTTATAATTAACGTATTCTTATCGGCCGAAAAAATATTGTGTATCACACGCCTAGAAACTGCTTTGCAAGTACTCGCCTTTGCAAAGTGGCAGTTTCTAGCCTTGTGATACAAATTACTATTTTCAAACTTCTCTATTTTTTTCCTAAGTTCAATACTGTCAGTATTTCTAGCTTGAAATTGACATGTGGAAAGACTTTGTGAAATAATTTGACTTTAACTATCCGGATGTTGTAATTCCAACGTGTAACAGCAATTCTAGGTAATTTTCCATTTAAAATTTCTTTCAATATATCACATCTGTGAACTATGAGTAGAAAGTGAAAAAAAGTAGGGATTACCTATAAATTTGCGAAAAAAAGGTGTCTTGGTGACAGCCTCTTTAAGAATGCGCAGATGCCCGCCCATTCCATCTCCCAGGCGCAGCAGTCCTTTAGAGCGCAGTCTGACAGCTGTCGTTAGTGCTACCTCCTGTATGAATAGATCAAGAGGAGGAATGCATAAGAGAGCCTCCATAGCCGCAGTTGGGGTGGTACGCATCGCACTAGTAACAGTTAGGCAAGCTAAACGTTGCACATGTCCTAATCTGGTTGCTGCTGTTTTCTGTCTGATTCTGGGCCACCAGACTAGAGCACCATAGCATAGCATGGGACTTATGACAGCAATGTACAGCCACAGGGCAATTTTTGGAGTCAAACCCCATTTTTTGCCAACAGTGTGATAATGTTAAGCCCATTGGAGGCCATGGGGACTATAAAAGTTACACGTCCCCGGCGTCCTCCTCATCGGAGTCTAGCAGTGCCGTCATTACCACGTCATCCATGGAGCTGTCGGAGCCTGCTTCCGTTACATCTAAGGAGGTAGGCAACTGAGTGCCAGCCTCCATTAATGCTTTCTCTTCACTTGTTTGTTGCTGCTGTTGTTGCTCCTGCTGCTTTGAAACCATCTCTGCAACAGGCTTTGTTGTTCTTACATTCAGGGTGGTGAATTGAAAGTGTAGTTTCCCACTCTTACTCTTCACTGCTCTTTCCACCTCATTGTCGATGCCGAAAACTAGTAGCCTACCAAGACGCGAGTCCAGGGGTTCTGCACCGCCAAGCGGCGAATAACGATCTGCGTCTCCTCTGGTTTCCCAGGGATCCACAAGCTCGCCCTCACCAGACCCGGCAGCCGATCCACCCATACTACGTCCAGGTGGGCACCCTCCCATAGAGATGGTAGTTTTGCAGTAGCTGTCTGTAACCATTTTAAAGAGTCATCGTCCTCGCAGGTGATTCTGAGAATCTCCCCAGAGTACTTGCAGCCCTTAAAGGTGGGTATTGATTGGCTTTCCGCAAGGGAGAAAGGTGATTGTCCAACGCCTTAAGCATCTCAGCCTGAATTAGTTCGGCTTGCTCCTGAGTAATTTTACCCAGGGGGTTTCGTCGATCCATAATAGCCACACGCAGGTGTGCTGTGGCTGCATCTTTGAAGCTTAAACCTTGCTTCACTGGTTTTGAGGATGTTGGACAACTCTTTTTGCTGAAGTTCATTGCCCGAGAGATGTCACTGCCATCCGGCCTTATACGTTTATTGGTGCTCCCAGAAGCCTCGCCCCTAGGGTTAGCTCCAGGAGCCAGCCCTTGAAAAGAAGATTTGGTTACACTTAATTGTTCTCGTTTGTTTCCTCGTTCAAGGTTAGCCTTAACGGCCAGCCTTTGAGAGGGAGCAATGGATTGCGCAGTGCTTGTACTGGTTTGGGAAGAAGTGGTTGTGGTTGCAGTTGCAGCCAAGCGAGGCTTCCTTCTTCGTTTCTGCTCAGCACCACTTGGTCTTTTGCGGTGCTTTGGTTCTTGTTGCTTTGCCTGCAACAAGGATTGAGGGGTATCCGAAGACGCACCCTCTGTGGTTGTTCGACACGTTGCATCAGAATTATTCATGTTGGAGATTTAAAGCATTCGTCCTCCTGGCTCCCCACCCACCACGGAGCCCTACACTTCGACGCCAGGGCTACCAGGAAGATATAGCTCGATAGCTCCCAAGGACGAGTAGCGCACGAGCCAAGTGACCACCCGGGTGTAGCGCATGTGTCGGATGCACCACTCATCATAGTCCCAGCTGCACGCCCCTCTGCCCCCAAGGAGCTCACCCTGGCGGCAGTCTGACCCGGCGACGCAGCCGATTGATCGAGATGGGTTAGTCTCGACCTCCCGTCTAGGTGAAATCCTGGCCAAAGTGGTGTGTTACCGCTCCCCGGGAGTCGTTCCCGTCCTAGGGGCAGCTCAACCACCGGGATCCGTTCATCCAAACGACACGGGTCGCCTCGCACGGCACAAACACAAGGGTGAACCGAAGACCCTATGAAGTCCACTGAGTGTCCACTACCCAGTGAAGAGGGGGGGATGGTCGGTGGCAGCAGCTTTCGTCCACCACGCAGGAGATTAGGCCTGGGATATCTTACTCACTGCCGCTGGCTTAGGCCCTAAGGGGACCCAAGTCCCCCCTATCCGCCACCTCGGGGGACGCGCTCGGTAGGTATCCCAACCCCCGAGAATACTGTACATGAATGGTGCTGTTCTAATAACCTTCTGCTTAACATTTCAAAATGTAAAGTTGTTACTTACTCACGTAGAAATAATCCTTTATACTTGTATATCCTTATCAATGCGTATCCAATATGCTGAATCGTTTCAGTTCTACAAATGATTTGGGAGTTAAGTTTGATAGTAAATTAAGTTTCACAGAGCATATTGACAGTATTAGTAAGTCAGCTATGAAAATGTTGGGGTTCGTTATTCGCAACAGCAAAGATTTTACAAATACTCCAACACGTACATTACTGTACTGTTCATTCGTCCTAAATTGGAATATTGCACCCTCCTGTGGTCTCCCTATTACGAATATCAGAAGCAGTGTTTAGAATCTGTTCAAAGAAGGTTTCTAAAGTATCTTTCTTTCCAAATTGATGGTGTTTATCCTGATATTGGGATTGATTATAATTAAAGGTGACCATAAATATTTGGATCGAAAACGGGACATTTTTAAAATGCATTTTTATAACGTGAAAACGGTCACCACAGTTGTTTATAAATAATATAAATTACATAATATAAACTAAAAATGCTAAGGACAATGATAACAAAAAAACAGAACAAAAACTCTTGTTATGTAATAATAAATAAAAAACGAAAACAATAATTGATATTTTTCCGTCGACGAAATATGTTTTAATAAGTCTTTTTGACTCTTAAGAAAATTGTAAAATTCCAGACAATCCATCTCAATGTCAATTTTTGTTGCACCACCAATCTGAAATTAGTTCTAGTGTGCTTTGATTGGTTGGCTTGGCGACATTATACTTTGTAAGCCAGTTCATATCGGACAACATGTCTTATCATCTGCTACAAACATTTCGAAAGTTTCGGAATACGTGAAAAATTACGCAAAATTATTGCTTGTTAAAAAACGGGATAAATGTCCGTCCCGATGTAATTCATTGGGACAGCGGGACACACTACTTTAAAACGGGACTGTCCCATTCAAAACGGGACCTTAATCATAATATATTGTTATACTTACTGGACTTACATTTCTTTACAAACTAATTAATAACAAAATAGATACTTAGTACAGATCTTCTTTCACAAATTCAATTTCGGGGTACCTAGAGTTTCTTCCAGAAATGAAATGTGATTCTATTGTCCTACAGTGCGCACTAATATAATGTTGAAATCTCCAATATAGGCCATTATATCGAAATTTCGCCCTTGGTTGATATTACTCTTCGCTGAAGCAATTAAAGCAAATAATGTTACAATTTTGTTAGTTATTAATTTTAAGCAGTACCTATATATTTTATGTATATGATCTTACAAGTTAAGTTTAGTTAGTTATACGTGTTGCTTAGTTATAAGTTATAAACATCGTATTTTATACTTATTGCGAAACAGACATAGGTATTTCTTGTCATGTAATTGGATTTGTAGCTGTTGGGCAAATATATTATTATTATTATTATTTTTCTTTAATTTTTTTTTTCAAGGTAAAAACCTATTTAATTACACTTAAAAGTGAACCGCCAAAGGCAAAGGACACTTCAAGTTATGTCTCGGTGAACTCTAAGAACTTTCTGGTTATGTTACAGGTGTTAAGCAACACTGCCTTCTGTAATTCGCGGTAAGTATAAGGTGCAATGCCCAAACTGTTTAATTTGTCTTGTAAATTCTTTTATTTCATACTGTCTGGTAAATTCAGTTTCCCGGCGCCATTTTGTGTCCGGAAAATGAGCTATTACGGTATCAGAGCCGGAAAATGTTGCTTGGCAACATTTTCCGGACAGTTATTTTATGCACCCAATCAGAGCCCGTAAAAGTCTAACCAAGCCACACCTACCGGCTTTGACACAGTAATGTCACATGTTGACGTTTTGAAAAAGCGTCACATGTAAAAATTAAAAATCAAATTGTTGACAGTATGAAATAAAATACATAACGACATTCGTCCGTGAACTCTTTTTACAGTACTCGTTTCGAGTTTCAAGACTCGGCTCCTTGCGTCGCCTCGTCTTTAAACATCTTACTCGTACTGTAAAATATGAGTTCCCGGACTTGTGACGTTAATTACTATGGTATCACACTAGTGGCGGATAAGATAAGTGGCACTATGATAACTTTATCCATTCGCCACTGAGTTACTTCTGCTGCCAATTCTATATACCTACTTAATACTTATTAATTTTTGTGTTGTAGGTTTCCTGTAAGTTGTATGTGTTCGGGATTGCTATATCTACAAGGTAAGTGTATTTGCTTATTTTATCTTTTATTGTAATGTCAGGCCTGTTGTTCGGTATATGCTCGTCTGTAATTATATCCCTATCCCAGTACATTGTATATTCACCGTTTTCCAATACAGGAGCTGGAGTATATTTATAGTAGGGTTCGGTGCTTGTAATCAGTCCCTTTTGTCTAGCTAGCTTTTGGTGTATTATACCAGCGACTTGGTCATATCTATGTTTGTATTCGATGGGAGTACCTACCTGATAAGATGTTTGTATTGTTTCTACATGGGTGTAATAAACAACACTAATTGCGTGAAATACAAGATAACTTTATTTTATACTTTTACATCAACGGTCCTCACTCTAGCACACGAACACACTTGCTTATCTAAAATCTCTAAACCTTGGCGACAAATACAAAACCTAACATTACATCTCTCTTTCTTTAAACAAACAATGAATTGTAGATCGATTAATCAGTCAATTTTTTTGGTACACGCACAATTCTTCCACTACGTGTTTTGTAGGGTGCCGCTGCTGTGATAGGGCAGTTTTTACAATTTTCATTCTATTTTGTTGAAGGAAATCCTCTAAACGGTGGCGACTGCTGCACTGTACTTCGGTTTTCTTTTATTGGTATTTTAAGTAGGTAGTTCCTCTGGTATTTCTGAGGATTTCCCTTCACATGGAACTTCTGGCTCATTCCTGGAGTTTCTATTAACTGTTGTTGGTTTCTGCGTACATTTCCAAGATCGGTGTTGACAATAACTGATCTAGGGTATCCTGTCTGGCTACTAACTTTCAAACTTTCCCAAAATGCTGTAAGTCTGGAATGTATACCTTTCTCTCTTCCTCTCCTGTTGTCAAAATTCTTCTTATACCTTTCGATTTGTTTCTTATTAGCAATTCGGAATTTTTCTCTGTCGATGTTTTTCGGTATCAATGTCGATTCAGTTTGTGGTAGAGTGCTTCTTAATTTTCTACCAAACAAGAGTTCTGCGGGCGATAACCCTAGTTCTAATGGTGTAGTGCGATACGCAAGCAATCCTAAATTTGGATCAGGGCATTTATTAAGAATACCTTTTACCACAGCTACTGCTCGCTCTGCTTCCCCATTGAACTGTGGAAATTTCGAACTAGATATCTCTTGTTTAAATCAATAATCGCCTGCAAATTTCCTAAATTGATCGGAGGCAAAGCTTTGTCGGAGGTAAACTGTGTGCCCCCATCTGTTCTAACTGTTTCTGGTATTCCATACCTTGCGAATATATTCTTTATTCTTGATATGACTGTGGCTGATGTTATATTATCAAGTTGCAGTATTTCTATGTACCAAGAATAATAGTCCTGTATTACCAAGTACCTACCTATCTTTTTTGTTTGTTTTCCAGTAAATCCATTCCCACTTTCATCCAAGGACGAGCTGGCAATCTAGTTGCCATGAGTGGTTCCATTCTGTTTTTCCTATGTTGAGCACATACTAAACACGATTCAATAACTTTATTTATTTCAGTACTTAACCCTGTTCACCATACTGACTCTTTACACCGTCGTCAACATTTAACTATTCCTATGTGACCATTGTGAATCCGGATAAAATATTCTTCCGAAGAATTTGTGGAATGAAAATCCTGTTTCCCTTCATAATTAATCCTTTATTAATTGATAGTTCCCCTCGAAACTGGTAAAATTTAGAATCTTTTGGAAATCCTTTTAATATATATTCCCTTAATTCTATACACTCCTGATCTTTTTCTTGGGCTTGTTCTACCTCTCTTAATCGTACATGTGAAAATGGCGTTTCTTTTATAATATTGTTTCTTCAATCACATCCTGTTCTGTGTCGTAATCTAGACTTGCAGCGCCTACATATATCATTGATGTTGTTCTATTTTAAGATGTATTTTTTGTAATTTCAGGTATTTACCACTTAATCCTGGATGGTTAGTACGAAACCTTCCGTTTCTTTTATTATTGTCTGGGTTTTGCATTTGTTCAATCCAAATTCCATCTGAATATCATTAGAAAATGTAATATTTAACATTTAGTTGTTGTTTAGTGCCAGCATACAGCTTTATGTCGTCCATATACATAAGGTGTGATAATCTGTATTGGACTGTTCCTTGATGTTTTAAGGCAAACCCATTGTTTATGGAATTGAGTATATATGACAATCTACCCCTGGCGATTGCCAGTTTTGCAGCTTTTTGACAATTGCGGTAAGTTCCTGTTCGTCTACTTGTGTGTAATTCATATGTTGAATGTTGTTTGTACTATCTATGACGTCTCTAAGCCAGCGAGCTTCCTTATTGTGAATCGCTTCTGATGACAGATTTCTGACCAGAAGTTCACTATTTCATTCTCATTTATTTGTATGGTTGTTGTCCAGAATTATTAATTATGTTGTAGAACTGTCTTTGATTCTGTTGGAATAATTTGTTTTGCGGTTTTCTTAATGTAGAGGTATTATATCCACGCTGTCTTTTAGTTAAAGCTGATAATTTTTGTTTCAGTGTGTCCATGTATGCTTCAATGGTATTATTGCGAGGTTAATACTTCGTATGAATCCGGTTTTGTTGTATAATTCTCTCAACATGCCTACACAGACTTTTACCCCTTTTCCCTAGTAAGTATTGGGCCAGTCTTGAGATATCAGCTTGCAGGTGTTTACTGTGTACTTCCATACGCTTCTTTCACAGTGGTATTATTTCCTTCGGCCTTTTGTTCTGATATAAAGGCCTTAATCTTCCACCATTGCATCGCACTGCTGCTACTGCTGCACAGTAAATTGCAGTGTGTAGATCGTCGAATTTATTACAGTTCTCTTCAAGATGTTGTGGAAGTATGTATGTGTTTATTATCTTCATTATTTGTGAAAATCGTTTGGATGTATGTTGCGTGTTGCCTAGGTATTAACGGTCTATGCATTGGGTCCATATGACTGAAATCTATAATAGCCGTTTGAAATTCAGCATCAACATTTGCGTTTACAGGATTTACTGTATCATTGCTCTGTATTTGTAGAGCCACCGGTGTAGTCGGATTTTCCTCACTACTAGAGCTGTTTTCTATGTTTCGGGTGTCTTCTTCTAGATTTCTGATTTCTCTAGCCACTTCTTCTCTAAGTTGGTGTAGCTTGGTTTCTGGGATTATTCTATTTGATGTTATAGATCGCTTTTGATCAACTCTTCTTTGGGCAGTCTATTGGCGTTCTTAAACTCAATACAAAAGGCAATGTGTAAGCTCTGTCTATAGTTCACCATATCTGTTTCCAGACTTGTTACTCTATAGTAGGCCTTCATGATAAACTCATTTATTTTATTCGACCATTTCTTCCGAAGGCGTTTTCTCCCTGTTTTGGTGGTCTCAGTATCTGAGTCTACAACAACACCTTCAACGGTGGCAGTATTATTAGGGTGAATGTCACTGCTTTCTCTATCGACTGTAGCTTTTTTGGGTAATCCGATAGTAGGCCATCGATTCGCATCCCTATCACCACCGCCCCGTACACTGTTACCCTCAGCGGTGGCTCTAGGAGTGCTCTGAAGAACCCCATACAGCGGCTTTTTTTTTCGAGACTACTATTATTTTCGTTCTCCATATTTTATAATGGGTTTGCCAGTGCCCTGTTAGCCGTGATGTTAAAATACAAGTAGCTAAGGTGTTAATTGCCGGACGTAGGGTTGGACTTTTAAGAGACCTATTATTATTATTATTAGAACATCCAAGTGTTTTTTCATTAAAACATCGTATTTTGATAAAAGTATTGCTATACAGTGGCGGCTCGTGGCTTGAAATTATGGGGGTGCTGCAGCTTTCGAAATATACTTACATACCAGTAACGATCCTTGATATTTTTAAGGTGCCTTAAATAAAACAAAACAAATCGAAATTTTACTCAATTTATAAAAAAAATAAGCTTACTGGAAAATGAAATAAAAAGAATTTTTATTTAAATATAAAATCCATTCTGCGATTTTTAGCTTCACAAAATTTTTCGATCACCTGTTAACGCTGGAGCAGCCTTGACCGTCTTCGCAGTGATGTTGCAATCAAGTTGGAAATACGAACTATTTATTATTTAATATTCCTGTTTATATTACACATACCGTCGCCCAAGACGTCCTTGCACAATAATGACATCACCTAGTTTTTTCGTGGTATTCGCACGTATTATTGTTTTTGTTGGATCGAATGTCCAAGAGCTAAACGGCATGATGCAATAATGCTGATAGGCTGCCCAGATAGCAGCGTTCGGACTACTTTTACCATGTATTATTAAAACAAACAAATCGCGGCGGAACGTGCACCGAATGTACTACGTTTTGGACACTGCTAAATTTGTCAGCGCTCTGAATGGAATCTACAGCTTCGGTTAAAATAATTCCTTTTAAAAGCGGTTTAATTAATTAAATTTATGTAATAATTATACAAAATATTGAATGATTGTTATATTATTGATATTTTGAAGTACAAATTTAATAGGTAATTAATTTCCGTACTTTGTTCTGGGGGTGCTGCAGTGTCGCAGCGCTTATGGACCAGCCGCCACTGTTGCTATATCTAAAAAGGTACCATTATCCAGAGTTTTATTATATTAAGAATAGGTTGCCTAGTTTAATAGTATTAATAACTCTATCCACCACTTACCTTTCTTAGAAACCTTTTTATTACCATTATCTATTTGATTATTAAATAACAATTTACCTATTGTTTTATTTTAAGTATGCATGAAAAAGCTTCTGTACTTTTCACGTGTAGCAATGTTTTTTCGTGCTACTGAATACGTTTAATCGACGTGCTTCCAGTCACCCATACCTGAGGGCAGGGACAAATGGGCCACTGTAAACCAGCCCAGCCTGGGAGTTACAAGAAACTAGTGCCCTTATATCATAATAATGTTGGATAGTATTAAATGTTTACAACTCTAATAAACATTTACTAAAGTTATGTAGTATTTTATTTGGATAAAAATTAATACGAACGTTTAACAAAACTAATGCATTGTTACATATTTATAACTGTGTCCACCACGTCCTTAGTTTTAGCAATGTTTTCATTACGAATATCTATTTGATTATTAAATAACAATATTATTGCGTTAAGCGCATACAACTAAACACGTCTACTGTTCGTTCTTAACTGACTCTTATTTCAAAAACAAGTTCCGGTACATAGTTTACATAGGTGGCGCTGTTTTGATGTTCAATCTAGAGTGCCTATATATGCTAATATACAGGAACTCTAGTTCAAACAACACACCCACTACATCAAAACTTACAAATTTCTCTTAATCCTAAATTATACATAAATTTGTTGTGTTTATTTATATTTGTAAGAATGTCAGCGTTCATTTCATCCTTTTGCAAATACCCGAAATTTACTTTTTTGCTGGATACTGCTTTGCGAATAAAATGATGCCGTGTATCGATATGTTTTGAACGTCTATGGCACAGAATACATTAGGTTAGCTACGCTAAGTCTATGGTATAGGTGCAGGGTTTTCAGCTAGCTTTTGAGCACTCATGTTATTGTTAAATACAGTAATACAATTTCATTTCCCTGTCAATTCAAAAGTTACATTTCTAAAATATATAGCCTCTTTGGCAACTTCCGATATAGCCATGTATTCAGCTTCGGTGCTTGATAAAGTCACCATTTTTTGCTTGCGGCTCTCCCACGATATGGCACCTCCAGATAATTTAAAAGCAAAACCAGTGTAAGATTTCCGATCTTTTTTATCATTTGCCCAATCGGCATCTACAAACCCATCCAAATTTATCTCTGATTTTTCAAACATTAATCCATAATCTTTTGTGCATTGCAAGTACTTTAGGACTCTTTTTGCACATATCCAGTGGGAGTGCGTGAAGAAATTATTAAATTGGCTCAAAAAACTTACCAAGTAAGCTATATCTGGCCTAATTAGTACAGTTATATACATCATACTGCCTATCAATTGTTGATCAGGAACATCATTACTACAAATTTCTACCTCCGTTTGATATTCTATGGGCTGGAACAAGTACCTGGTAGTTTGAACGTAGATGGTGGTTTGTTGTAGATCCTTTTCTGTTTAGTTGTGGAAGCTCTGTTTTGGCTCTAAGCAGCTGCTTTAAGATGTACGAACATGGAAGAGACATTATTTTATTCTTTATAAATAATGGTTTGCAATATGTGCGTTGTTTCACTTCTTCTATTATGCGTAAGGCCTTTTTCTGTAGTATAAAGATGTCAATGGCATGTGCTGATTCACCCCATAGTTGTATTCCGTAGGTCATACGTGAATGAAAAAGTGCATGATATACTACGATACATAAACATATTTTTAAATTCCTCCAGAAATTTAGTGAGCATGACTTCACTTTGTGATTGTGACTGTGACTGGGTTGCAGCTGATTCAAGGTTTCTTTTTACTGTTTGAGCGTATGTGGTGTTTTGATATGTATGTATGTATGTATGTATTGGCGCAACAACCCAAGTGGATTATGGCCTGCTCCTCGTGGAGCTTTCGTAATCCTTTCCGTTTCATCGCACAGGGTGGATTGGTCCTTGTGCGTCTCGGATTTCTATGTTTAGAGGTGTGGGTGGGATCTTGTTTTCTTCACTATAATGTTCCATATTTTCTTGTTCTTAATTTTGTTTCGCCATTCTGTTATACCCATTTTCTGTATGTCCTTTTCCACCTCCTCTTTCCATCGTAAGCATGGTCTTCCTCTCTTCCTGGTTGTTCCAGGTTTCCATTCAGTTATTATTTTTGTGCCTCTAGTGTTATCCATACGGTAAATATGTCCCATCCAACTCATTCTTTGTGCTTTCGTGTATTTTATAATGTTCTCATTATCCATTAGACTGTAGATCTCGTGATTCATCCTGGGTCTCCATGTTTCTTCTGTTTCTCGTATTGGGTGTTTTGATATATTGGTACAATATTCTTTCTCTTTTGAAAGAGGTCTTGATAGATTCTGCACCCTTTATTAGTGATGGGCACAATCGAATGATTTTGAGAATCGAATAATCGGTAATAGGATAACTTCTACAATCGAATGGTCATTCGAGTGAAAAATCATTCGAATGATTTTTCATTTGTTATTCGTTTCAAAGTTTCCGAATGAAAAATCATTCGAATGATCATTCGTAGTTCGCAATGCGAGTGATTATTCAGAATGCGAATGATCACTCGAGTTGCATGCGCAAACTCATACTGCGCTTATAATAAACGAAACCTTTCAAAATTAAAGTAATACGGTGTGCAGTTAGGTATAATACTGACGCTTGCCTTGCAACAGCGACAACCCGCATGTCCCAGGCGTCGTTAATGCCATACAAAAATAACTCTATGTGGATGGGAATTCATTCGCATTCGCATTCGTCATTCGGTATTCGCTAATCGTTTCAGAGTTTTCGAATGAAGAATGAAAAATCAATCGAATGATTTTTCATTCGTCATTCGTTTCAGAGTTTCCGAATGAAAAATCATTCGAATGATTTGACAACAATCGAAACATTTCGAACACCGACGACAATCGAATTATCCGATTTTTTTCATTCGAATTCGCCCATGACTACCCTTTATAACTTGTGGGGTGATTTCCTCTGCACAATGCACGTTGCCGGAGTGTCTTTTGTTTTTGCACATGTTGTTGAGCTGTAGTTTTTTCCACATTTGACACATGCATATGGTTTAAAACAGTATGCCTTTGTGTGACCATTCGCTTGGCATCTCATGCACTGTACGGGCTCAGTGCGTTTTCTTGGGGGTTCTACCTTGATGACCATATTTAGTAGAAATTTTAAATCATATATTGTTTTGTTATTTTCTGCCGGTTCAATATCGACAAAGAATATAGGCAATGGTGTTTTGTTAATTCTGCTCTTTATGTTATATGCATTTCTGATTTTATGATCTAGTTTCTCCAATTCAGTTTTTATTTCGTGAGTAGGGATGGTAGGATGTAGAATATGTAGATGTCTAATCACTACACAATATGCTTTTTCCTGTTTTAACTGATACGTGTGGTGTACTATTTTTTTGTCTTGTAGGAATTTAGTTAATTTGCGGTATTTATCAATCGAAGATACATTTATTTTAACAACATTATCAATCATGGCTTTTGATGTATATTCTTCTGGCTTTAAAACAGAGTTTAAACATATGATCATGTCTGGGTAGTTTTCGACTCCGCGTATAAAAATTGGGGGAGGTTTGGGGGTTATATTATTTTCTGTTGATGTACCTGTTTCTTCAACTGTAGTATTTTCATTCGATAGTACACTAAACCTATTTGATTGACTTGCAGCTTGTGATACTTTGGATTGGGGAAGCTTGTACACGTTTCCGTTTGTATTACCTGGTTACATTCTGCCACGGGTTTTCTTTAGTAGTTGCCTCACTTTCGGAATCGGAATATTCGTACATATCTACGTTTGAGTTAGTATCATTTACAGATTGTTGGGAAACAGCATTTGATGTTAAAGGTGTATCATGTGTTGAGGTACTAGGGTGCAAACCCAATAAATTTTGTGGCAGCATGTTGTTTACAAATTAATAATGTGGTCATAATTGCAGGTTTCCCATTCCTAGTGGTTGTTGATTAAAGTAGGAATTATTTTGCATGTAGTTGGGAATTTGATTAGGATTATAAGTATAATTATAATCAGACACCATGCCGCCCCCGACGCTTGGGGCGGCCCCGGAAGGTTGCATGGCGAATTGGTAACTTTACGATTAGTCTTTGTAAGATATGTTTTCACAAAACAATATAAATTTATAAATAGCAAGCAAAATAACTAAGTTCAGTACTTATCAGAGCGTCCAAAAAATGATAGCACTATCACGTCACGTTCACGAAGCACGTCTGCTCAGTTCAACTGCTTGCACTAAACATAAATTGAAAGTAGGAACTTATTTTAGGTAATAACAATCTGGAGGCGGTTGAAATTGAAGTCCGCTTTTGTTGATTATGGCTGCAATCAAAAAGGCCAATGCAAAAAAATCGAAATCTATGAAATGGGACTTTGAAGAAGTACAATATAAAGCACAAGAACAAGAGAAACTGAATATATAGAGGGAAAATGAAAAGAAAAAAAAACTGTTACAGGATGCGACATAATTTTATCAAGATACGAAAAACGCCGAAGGAATCCAAACGACATATAACAGGATGAAAAATAAAATTCCTGCACTAGAGCTGAAATACCTAAGAGATGTTAAAGGAATAACCGACTAAATGGAATATGTGCGAGAAGAACTAGAAAATACACCCGTTTTAAAATTCATAGAAGAAAAATAGTTAAAGAGGTGAGGCCACTTACATCGGATGATCAACATGAGATCAGTATAAAGAGTATGGGAGACAAAGAGGAATGAAACGAAGCCCAGGAAGGCAAAAAGAAAGCTGGGACAACTTTATGACAGAAGTGTAATACAAGCCAAAATAAAAGCACAAGATGGAAGAGAATAGAAAAGCTAGAATAGTTTTTATGTCACGATAGCAGGGAGGAATTGATAAATATACAGAAGTATATAAAAGTGTAAAACACTTACCACAGCTGGTTTAAATACAATGAGGCCGTGGAGCAATTTTATTAAAATTTTCACAGAATATGTGTTTCAACGAAACAAACAAATGATTAGATTTTGAAAACCGTAACACTAAAAGTTTAAGAAAAAATCAATGTGTAGGTCCTCCACGATTTTTCCGGCACTCAATAACCCTACGATGCATGCTTCCAATCAAGTGGTCGATGAACTGAACAGTAAAGAGCATTTTTTCTTCGAACTGTATGTATGTTAAGCATTACTCTAAAGTACTTTTCCGGGTTTGAAAGCTTTTTCAATTTTAAAATTAATAGTGTCAAGGTTTTTGGCGATGACGCTGAAAAAACATAATGTTTAGTTGATCATTTTTTTGGGCATTACATAATCAAGTTCAGTTTCATGTGTTTCTTTACTTTTGCTACTTGTAATAGAATTAGTAATACAACTTTCTGGTGATTTCCATGAATTGCATTCATTCAGTTGGCTCTTTGAGTATCCTCTGGCACTGATACTATAATAATATGTGTTAATCCATATTAAAGTCCACTTAGCAAAACACCAGTATATTTATATATTTTATATTTAAGATAATATGACACGAGTACATTTACATTATATCGACGTCGCCACTCTAGTGTAATTGTAATAGTAGTAGTAGTACTAATACTAACTTAACCTATTATGACAGATACCACATCAAGTACATTTTCCTTACTAATTTTATGGAACATCATGTCGAAAGAAATGCAATACTTTGTTTCTTCTTAGTTCTTTCATTTTCAGTACCGCCTGGCTGTCGTGTTTGTAACACTTTATCTTTTTATTACAACTAATAACCATCTAATAGCGTTGTTGCTGTTACATATGATTACAATGGTCAACTAACATCATGCAGTAAGAGTAATTTGTGAAAAGCGTAGAGGAATATTGTGTTGTAGCTAAAATCTGAGCTTAGTCAAAATAATAAAATTAACCACATTTTATTGTGGTTTTTATTTCTACACATGAATAATTTTATCAGATCAGTATACAGTAGGTTTTTAAGAATACTATTACTTATACGCGTTAACGTATGATTAATTCTAAAAATTACGTATTGTCAATAGACCCTACACTTCAATTATTTGGCCATTCGGGAAATTTCCCGTCTTCCCGGTCGTCCCATCCGCCCCTGACCAATGCAAACATAGAGAAATGTTATCAACATGAAATAAATTAAATATACTCTCTTCATGGATTTTGAACAAGCATTCGACAGCATATCAAGACACAACAAACTAGTTAAAAAGATAAGAGATATCAACATACCAACTAAGCTAATTAGATTAACGGAAATGATATGGAAGGATCCACTAGCGGTAGGAACAATGAAAACAGTCGCACAAAGATCATGTCAGCTGGTTGCTTATCCAGACGACATTGCCCTGATGGGAAGAGATAAAAAAAGCCTAAAGGAGACATTACTAAAACTAGCACATAAGGCAAAAGAGTATCAGAAACAATGTGCATTACTAACAAAGAACAGAAAAAGCTAAGAATCTTTGAAAGAAAAGTACTAAGAGGAATAATGGGAACAAGAACAGACAATGAAGGAGAACAAAATGAACCATGAAATGGAAGGAGAAGATATCGTGAGGGTCATCAAAGCCAACAGAATAAGATGGTTTGGACATATACAAAGAAGACCCAGACAGAGATGGGAACACTAAGTAACAGAAGATATAAAAAAGCTAAGAATAAAGGATTGACGGACAGGAAAGCGTGGAGGAAAAGAGTAACTAAAGCCAAATCACACAAAAATCTTTAAGCAGAACAGGAACAAGGAAATACGGAGTTATTTACCATAAAGAAGAATCAGGAGTTCCAAGGAACCATTTTGACAACACAATACTCACCTAGAAATGTTCCCCAATTGCTGTTGAGTAACCAATAATATGTTATGAAGTCATTACTATGTAGCACATCTAAGAATTTGATGATTGGAACACTGATAAGAGGTGGAAGAGTGTCTTTATTATTTATATTATGCTGTGGTTTAAATTACAATACTAACTGTTAAGATTACATAAAACAAATTTATTTGGTTATAAAAACAGTAAACAAAAATAGATCAAACAATATGCAAATGGAATCCCCTACTTCATAAAATCAACAATCTGTTCAGACTTTACTTGACTTTAGTCATACAGGTACATTCTATTAAACAACCTTATGTGCAGACACTACAAAAAAATTAAATTATTATACTTCTATAACTTTGGGATTATCCAATATCTGAGCAATTCTTGTTCCTTTCTCCACATTACCAACAATCCAAGCCTCGCAATTATCGATTTTATTGATTTCCTTGCAATAATCTTCTGCTAATTCTTTCTTTAAACAAATTAGCAAGCCACCTAAAAATTCTGTTTAAAATTTAGTTCCAAATTTTTAATTAAAAAATTACCCGATGTTTCTGGAGTGCACCCTGATAAAATTTTTTGTTTACTACAGGTAGCTTCTGCAACGGCCAACATATTTTTTATAATTGGTAAGGTATGTATAATAAACTTAATATTATTCTTTTGAAACTTAGCTAGATTTTTTGCATGGCCATGTATACCAAAACCGGTAATATCGGTTGCACCATGGGCTTCGTATTTGTGCATTAATTGAGCAGCTGTCAATAAAAATACTTAGGGAAATTATTAACAATATTCAGATTTATTACCAGTTCGATTTAGTCGTATCATATTTTTAACAGCGACATCGAATGCCTCTCTCACTTGTTCCTCAGATATTACTTGATTTATATTTTTCCATTTATCAGGGTTTTCTAGCCAACGATTAGCATTACATGCCATTTGAGCCCCTAAAGGTTTTGTTAATACAAGAACATCTCCAATTTGTGCATTTAACGGACTATAAAGAAAAACACTTACTAAGTTTCCCTGTAATGTACATACATAAAATCTTACTTGATGAATTCTTTTTCTGAGCATACAGACGTTGCAATTCCACCGATTATACACCACGGATTAATGGTAGCGCTTCGTAAAATAGACGTGATTCCTACCGAATTAGCATTGTCCTAAAATATTTGTTGTAAAAAAGTTATTATACAGGTTATTGTACACATACTTGAAATCCTTTAATAAGTAAAGGTATGACAACATCACGTTCTTGTTCAGTTAGCTGCGTACTTATAGATAAAACCATACGAAGTTTATCGACTTCAAAAACACCGGTGGCATAGAGATCGCTTAAAACATTTGCGCAAGTAATTTTTCCTAAAAAATTGTAAGATATATACACCGATACAAACCATAAATATGAAACTTTACCCATAAGATACGGATCGTCGATTAACGGATAAAAAAAATCCACTGTTTGAATTAACGAAAGATTTTCAAAACGTGTGGGAAGTAAACATGAATCTAAACCTATACCTGAAAATATCGATATGTGGAGAGCAATTTATCTTAGTGCAAATGCTGTACCTATTTTTGTATCGTCTGCACTATTGGAATTTAAATTTGGTTCCATTCCCGCCAAGAAACCTGTTAAGACGTCTTGGGGGACTTTACAACCTCATCCACGTAAATCCGAAAACTTCGTAAGCCTAAATGATTTTTCTAGTCCATAATCACAAGGATTAAATGAACCTCTTTCCAGATTTTCCATATTTATTTTGCGATATTTCAATTAGCTCTTATTATTGGCAATGGTATCAGTTCTAGACAATCTTAGGTTATTCTAAAATGTAGGTTCACAATTATAAAGGAACCAGTAACTATGTAATTTACTAACACAGCCAAATAAATGCACTTACAGCGCTTAAGTACAAAATTCACAAAAAGCGTAGGCATTCTGGTTACTAAGGCCGAGTTTTTATTTCTTTGTGATATCAGGGTTTATGCAATAGTAAATTATGTAATACATTGTGAACTTTTCTTTAATCTATTGACGTCATTGTTTTCAATAATACAAGATACGTCATTGGTCAATTTTTATTGGTGAATTAAGCGCTAAATTTAAATGCCCCGAACGAGTGCATTACCACGGTTTCATTCATATCGAATAAAAAAAAGAAAAGTAAGTTTGAACTAATTCGCTACTCACTGATTTTTACTGATATTTTGTCAAATGGCAATTTTGTAAAACAAAAATTATACAAAGTAGCACTTTCCATTTTTTTTTGTTTATAGTATCAAATAAAGAGCATACAGACATTATTAATATGAAAAAACAGAAGATTAATACGATATTATTGCAATTCTTATAACACCTCGAACTTTTGATATAGAATATTACAGGTTTATTTTTGAGTTTAATGCTTTTTCATATTTAATCCAATTTTCATTCGAAACAGCCTCGATTGGTAAGTAAAATAAATAAAACAAATGGTAGAATTTTCACATCTTGTTTAAAAAAAGAATGTTAAGAGTAAATATCTAAAGAATACAGAACACAAATGGAATTGTTTATAACTAAATCAGTCTTCTAATATAGTGATATTAACACTGTAATTAACTGTCATTAATGATTATCCAGTTCTTTTAACCACTTTTTTGTAAGTGCCAAAGCAGCTGTTGCTCGTAAATCTGGATCTGGTTCTATTAACGACTGGATAAAATCTGCAAACAATATAGCGTCAACTCTTTTCCAATTATATTTATCAACCAGGACATCTTCAACTTTCCAAATCTTCATACTTTCCTTGCTAATATGGCGTAATACACCTGTTGAAATTTTTTTGTTAATATTATAACCAATGTAAAAAACTTCGATAACATGCCTGTCGAGTCGAAATATTTTTTAGATTTTCTTCCACCTAAAGCAACATACTTAGGAATTCCATCCAGAACTTCCCAGATTAACCCTAAATGGTCTTCCGAAGTGGAAAAGTATTTTGTGCTGCGTGGATTAAACAAATATTCTCCCGTAGAGAGCTCAAAGGCCACACAAGCTACCGACCACATATCAGCTGGAAAATTATAATCAGCGTCGATAATTACTTCTAAGGCTCGATATTGAATTGTTTGAATAACTTCTGCAAAATGCTGAGTCTGAAACCATAAATGTCACAGTTTTAATATTACACGCAATTAAATTTGTTTTGTTGGATTTTTTGAAAACTTCGGTAAAAATCAAGTAAGTACACGTAATAATCTAAACAATTTTTTTATGTAAAAATAAAAACGATAAGATCAAAATACTGAGCATTACATAACATTTTCTTGGAGGTATAGTAAAATTCACGATGCCAGGTGATTTAATCACCTTTGCCAACGTCCACACCGGAAATGGGATCAAGAAGAATAAAAAAACATAAGATATACCTCCCAACAAGAGTTTCCAAGATCTGCAATTTTAACTTGAATGTTGGGGTCTACAAACATCGGTGCAGTGAATGTACTGCTACGGAAGCTTTGTTCTGGGGACTTAGTTGGTATTTTTTTCATATACATATTTTCTGGGCACGATATGTCTCTTGTATGGGAAGATTCTACAGGATTTAAAACTTTCGAACTAGACGGTTTATCATCCGACTGTTCGTATAGTTCCACATGTTCCTCCCATCGTGCTGCATTAACTGCAAAAATCTTAAAGTTTAACAAATATAACGCGCATTTAAATTACGTGTATACCATAAGATTTAGGCATCTGAACGCCAAGTTCACGGAAACGATTTACGTGTTCTACCATGTTACGTACATACGACTCCTTCACTTTAATGAGTATATTTTCTGGTTTAATATCAGTATGAATTATTCGACATACATCGTGAAGGTACATTAATCCTTCAATAATCTGCAAAGTGAGAATTTATTTTAATCGCATCTATAACTGTAGTAGAATAGTTACCTGTTTTATAATACTTTTTACAGCGGGTTGCTCGATACCTTGGTAATCACTTTGAATAATTATATCTAAAAGAGATGGCCCCATAAGTTCAAACGTTAAGCAAATATGAGGTCCATTCATGCTTATTGCCGTAAAGTATTCATGTAACAAAATAATTCTGTCATAGCCAGCATGGTTTGAATCTTTATCCCTCACACATTGTAGCAAACTAATTTCATCGAGCGCAACATTTTTAAAAACTGGTGAAGCTTTTACAATTTTTACTGCAAAATATCCCTGACCACTGCAAAAAAATTTCCAATATAGAATATAAAACTATGGTTATATGACTTTGTTACCGTAATATATCCTCACAAAGCCATACAGTCGAAAAATGGCCCCATCCTAACTTCCTAATGATTTTATATCGATCTTCTGGTCCAACCAACTGTCCTATAGTTACTGGCATGTAGCCTCCTGGACCATATTCCAGAGGGCTTTCGCCCTCTGCATCTTCGTCATTTTGGGCAATTTCTTGCAATTTTTTAATTGAAAGAGTTGCAGCGTTTTCTGTAGGCTGAAATCTTTACAAAAACTGTAATACAGCTATGTACAAAACACGAAGAAAACAACAATAAAACAAACGATATATGTATGTTCTCATACAGTGCTATCTAAATGAGAATGTTTGTCTGTCCTTACCCTTTAGTAATGACAGCCGGACAAGATGAAGAAATGTAAGCTCTTGGCTCTGGCATCGTCGTTACTCTTAGAGTTTTGTCAGAATCTAAAGGAATCATACTGCTGTCTGAATCTGAACCTGAACAGTCTTGGGCAATCGTTTTGCGTGTTTTTAACCGTGTTTTTAACAAAGACAATGCAAAACAAATCAGAGCATTGACTACCAAAGCAGAAAGAAATGTAACCAAATGCTGTGTGCCATGTATATCGAATTCATCGTAAACTGTAACATTTGCAAAACACTGCAAATTATTTGAGTCAACCGAACCTAACATTTTTCCCGATATTCGTGCTTACACGCCGAGTCTTACATAAATAAGTGAAATTCCAATTTTAGATTCGTCTTAGTATTCACTGCCAACTTTTTATATACGGTTTCATTACAACCAAAAGGCATTAATTTAAGATTTAAATGAAAAGCAAAAACGAGCGCGTCGAACGAATTCAAACGACGCGACCTGTTGATCAAAACTACCCCACCGACTTGCACGCGCTTGTTTTGGGCTCAACTTTCAGTTGGCGGGAAAACCTACATTCACGTGGCAGGAAAAGATTGCATCCAACATCCTGGCAAGTTTCCAGAGTATCCCAAACAGAACCGGTCGGAAATTTATAGTATTTTTAGGTACAATTAATATAACTACAACTTTTAATAATTGCCTTTTTATTTCAGTTTTGATTTGGACGTTGTTGCCTATTTAAATAAAAACAATTGAACGTAACTAGAATTGCTTTTTATTTTCTTATATACCTATCAGACGGACAAATAAAATAATACCTAAGTGTTGCAAGGATGTTTTTACATAATGGTATTTAGTGTTTCGAGATAATGTTTCTATAACAAGTAAATAAATAGATGTACCTATACTTTAAACAGGCGAAAATTGAATGGACATAGAAAGCGCGGATCAAAAATAGTTTCGATAAGTTTTCGGTTTTGAAGCTCCAGAGAACTGTATAAAATAACATCCTCGGCATCAATTTTTGTTATCTAATTATTACTAAATAATTTAATGCGATTTGTAATAATTTCTAAAACTTTCGAGCTGTATGTATGCATTACAAAACCTAGTTTTACAGGAAATTTGTTGGAACTTTCCCGAATGGAAAAAAGGATTAAACCCCTAGCGTCTAACTGACTGACCTACTTGTTATTGGCCGGACTGCCGCTTATTTTTTACCCTTAAAGGTCTTACAACGTGTTAAAAGCATAACAGGTGAAGCATTAAAACCTAAAAAATACAAATTTAGGAAAGACTCGTATTTTGTATTCAATTCGTAGCAAAAATTAACAGTAGATAATTTGGTTCTTTGTTTTTTAAAATTAATATTCGTTTAAGCGCATGTCCCCAATGATTTATTGCGTAAAAGAAAATAATTCGATGTTTGATGGATGAATATTTAACCAGAGTTACGTAATAGGTAACTCTAACTTACGGATAAAGCTCTGACGTCGTAGTTCGTCGTCGAATAAACAATGTGGAAATCGGCGGATCCTTTACGTCTTTCGATTTTCTAAAATCTTCATTGTGAAACTGAAAACTAGCGCCGGAAGTACAACTTTTCTGCCACACCTCATGATCCTCAATGGACGGACTTTTAAGACCCTTATAAGGTGCCTTGTTGACCTCCAGTAGTTTTTTATAATTATCGATACACTGTTCCTCGCACAACAAACGTTGTTTTTCAATATCCAACCAAACTTTTTGGTAGCGTCTACCCGGTTCCGAACTGTCCTGGATATTTTCTGTTTGTCCTACCTCTTGGTTTGATAACCAGGAACGAGAGTCTTGACGAGGATACAAGCGTTCGAGTAACTGGTCATGTCCAACGTCTTGGTGACGATCTGCCGATTCAGATAAATCACTGCCGCGGATCGTGGACTGCAGGTTGATGGGAACTCCTGGAGCCAGGATGACGTCTGCTGGAATCGCCTGGTTGGAAAACACCTCTCTAACGAGTAATAGCACAGCTTCCTTGACTGTCTGCTGTACTTTGACTCCCGGGGTGAATCAGTCATAATGGCACTGACTTTTCAAAATGTGATATGTATTGGATCGCGACATAGGAAAATATACAGCGAAGTGATCGAATACGGACTCCGTAGGACTGCGTTAGGATGAAGCTTCAGCGCATGTGCGACCTGGAAAAGCGCTCGATATTAGACCTACAACAGAAAACTTAATTGATTAGTAGGGAAACCACAAGCATCTTTTACATGAATTCTCTGAACAACCTCATTAATGATATTGCACAATCCCCTATAGATATCAACTTACCTTTCTTCTCTCCAATTTCACACTTTA
This sequence comes from Melanotus villosus, assembly GCA_963082815.1. Taxonomy (NCBI): domain Eukaryota; kingdom Metazoa; phylum Arthropoda; class Insecta; order Coleoptera; family Elateridae; genus Melanotus; species Melanotus villosus. Next base: position 22,556,956 of record OY720427.1, read on the forward strand.
ATGCCAACAAAAACTGTGACGCTCTGAAAGTACTATAACATTTCGGAAGTAAGGGCCTGTGTTCAACAGGTTATTTAACACGGTACTAAAATGTTAATTTATAGAAACGAATTAAAAAGAAGAAACACCGCTGTTTCAGTATGAAATTCGAATTTTAAAACCCGTCATTATTTGCACTTCAATTTTGTCCCATGAGTATCAAAACTTCTTTAAAACAGTCATCGAAATGCTTTGACTTTGCAAAACCAGTAACTATTTCGCTTTAAAAAAATAAAATATAAGATATATTGCGCAATTTTTCATAAACCAAAAAACTGTTACGTATATTCAGACATATGTAGTAATACGAATAAATATAAATACACTCGATGACGTTTTTCATTAACCTTTGACTATCGGCCTGTCGTGTTCAAAGTTTTGCTGACTAAGTCTGAACAAATAATTGCAAAGTAAACATTTGAAAGATGATTTTGAAGCTATTAAATGTTTTGTCTTGATTTACATTTATTAATATAAATACATCTACAAGAACCCTAACAACTGTTTGATAAAAGTAAATCAGTTAAGTAGAGGAAAAGTTGCTAAGGACGTGTAACATGTAATGCAATCCGTAACGCTACTGTAAGAAGTTCTGTTAACTTTTGAATTATACAAATTTATTTTTTATATCCAGAAAATAAAGAACGATGTTTATATTTATAATAATAACCAATGGTACTAAAGCTAACAAAATTATTTCCTTTGTTAACATACACTTATTACCAGTTTCTATTTTAAAAGGTTATTTTCTAACATTTCCAAAAGTTTTTGCTGAAATTGTTTCTTCTGTGCCTCGCTGCAAAATATAAACATACATTTATAGTCCTTCTAATTGTTTGGTGTCCCTGGTTTATGTTATAGTAATGAGCTAATAAAGCCACACGTTCTGCACGTGTAATCGAAACTTTTTAAAAATAATGATATTTAAACTGCATATAGTGCATATCCATCGTTATACATTTAAAGGCAGATAAGCCTTAAAAATATAGTTTCTTTAAAGGTTTAAGCGGGGCACACATATACGCGGTCATAGCGGTGGCGGTAGTAGCGGTGGCGGTGGCGTTCAGACGCGACCTGTATAAACAAATACGCGCTTGCAGACTTGTCGCTACAAAGCTTGTGTTAGAGCGGTCTGTGTTGCGTTCTAGCTGGCGGTGGCGGTCAGATGCTGCGTGTTGCATTTCACCGCTGTTACCGCGCGTTCATAGTAAATGCTAACCAAACAAAACTAGCAATGACAAGTGAAGATTTATCCAATTCGCCTTCTTCTTTTCGTCATTGATTAATATCATGGACCCAGATGCTTCTCTTTTTTTGATTTATTATAAATAACAAAGAAAATAAATAAATTATAATTTATTATGGAAAATTTCAAAAAGTAAGTATCTTCGTTAGGGTTGCATTTCTTGTTCTTCATCTTCGTTTAGGATTGCAAGGAGCACAGCCTCTTTCTTCGTCCAGATTCGTTTTAATAAAATACAACTTTCGCTCAGGTAATAAATTCGAATATGCCACCGCCACCGCCACCGCGAAAATGTGTTCCCTCTAGAGAACGTCACCGCCACCGCTACTACCGCCACCGCTATGACCGCGTATATGTGTGCCCCGCTTTAATGTGTCACAACGACGATAGTTTATGATATTTAATTTACAGATATAATCCTGTTGCCATTTATCAACTGTTACGGGATATTAACTCAAATTAACTAAAAGTTTTGAGTATTTATAAGGAAACCAAACGTGTTGCAATATCAGAACACTTAACTTTGTTACAATGACAACAATTATCCATATTGTTTATTACTTGCTTCGTATGTAAATATTGTTTTGTACTTTAATGCACCTCAGAAAAGCAATAGATTATTTCAAAAATAACCATGAGTAAATCAAGCTATTGTAAACGTTACAATTATTTAAGCGTGGCCTATTTAAACCTTTGTGCAGTAACAAAATACAAAATTATTCTGTTAAGAATGAAGCCGAAGACGTGTTCCCTATTCGTAGTCCTATATTTCTTTAGGTCAGTATTTTCCGCTTCTGTGCAGAAAATTGAGAACTATACAGGTAAGGACTACAGTAGAGTATGTTTGTTTTTATTTGTATTTTGACCAAATTAATCGTGGCTTTAGCGTATTATGATCCTATTAATCCAGCCTCGGAAGATCTGATTCTTCAACAAGGTAAGGACGATTCACGTTGTCCATTTAAACTATTAACAGGCATACAACCCGTTTTTCAGAAAAAGAATACTGGATGACCGAAGGCATAAAACATTTGAAAAATATGTTGAAAGAAGAAAACGAAGAACGCTTGCATGTTGCAAAAAATGTAATAATTTTCATTGGCGATGGAATGGGTGTAACTACCACTACTGCAGCGAGGATTTATAAAGGACAACGCGAATTTGGGAAAATGGGCGAAGAATATAGCTTATCTTTTGATAGTTTTCCGAATGTAGCGCTTGTTAAGGTACGTACTTCTTGTAGGAACTAACATTTAGAATATGGTTATCTTTAATTAAACGTGTCTAAATGTTAAAAAGTGATTGGGTTGGATAAGCCATAACCGTAAATATTTTAGACGTATAACGTGGATAGACAAGTGCCTGATTCAGCGGGAACTGCCACAGCATTATTTACAGGTAACAGCCAAATCCACAATTAAATCATAATTTTGTTAAGGCACAACGATCAGCTGTATTTTTATTGTTGCCCTACTTTTAGGAGTTAAAGCAAGGTTCAAAGCGATAGGGCTTGATGTAAAAAGTAGTACTACGGAATACGATGAAGAAACATATGATCAAAGCAAACTCGATTCTTTTATGGTATGGGCTCAAGCAGCAGGAAAAGATACAGGTATGCAGATATTTTTCTGAATTTATGAATTTAATAATTTGCTGGATATAGGTATTGTAACTACTACCAGGATAACCCATGCTACTCCCGCAGCAACATATGCAAGAATAAATAACAGAGACTGGGAGTGCGACACGGTAGTTCCGGAAAAATATCGTAAGAACCTGAAAGATATTGCTAGACAGCTGATAGAAGATGAACCAGGAAGCAATTTCAAGGTTGTATAAATGGTATTTTCTCTCGACTTATATTTAAGTTCAAATTCTGCAGGTAATTTTGGGCGGAGGGCAACAGCAAATGGGCTACGTGGATTCTGTGAAGGTAGGCAAATGTTCAAGGGGCGACAATTTAAATTTAACCGAACGTTGGTTGAAAAATCACGACAATTTTTCCACCGTATTTGCAGTAAACACTGGTGATTTAGATAAGGTCACGGATGACACAGAATACTTGTTAGGTATACCATCAAATAAAATAAACGACCTAAAAAATTAGTATTTTTAAAAATTGTTAAAGGTTTATTTGATCCTAATCATATGCCCTTCGAATTAGCGAGGAACAAAAATTCAGCTGGTACTCCTAGTCTTACCGATATGACCAAAAAGGCTTTGCAGATTTTAAAGAAAAATCCACAAGGTTTTGTTTTGATGGTGAAGTTATCTATGTAAGATTAAAATACATAATTTGTTGCTTTTTTTTTGTATTAGGTTGAAGGTGGCTTAATTGATCAAGCTCACCATAAAAATTTTGCTAGACTTGTTATGGAGGAAACGGCCGAATTTGATAGGGCAATTTCTTTAGCCTTAAATGAAACTGGCCCAGAAACTTTAATTTTAGTAACATCGGATCATTCTCACGCATTTACTATGAATGGATACGCAAAAAGGGGAAATGATATTTTGGGTACGTAATAGATATTAAATTATTGCAAACAAATTTTACTTTATGCATATAAAGGTTTTGGAAATGAAACCATCGACAAAGATGTTCCGTATTTGACTCTTTCGTATGGAAATGGACCAGGATTCGACTATCACTATTTACCTAACGACACAAATGCAAGGACATTCCCTTGGCGTGATATTACTACTGACGAAAATCGACTCCAAGATCCTTGGTACCAACATTTAGCTACTTTTACGAGGGAAGATGAAACTCATGGGGGTGAAGATGTGCCAATTTATGCTAAAGGGCCTAGTTCACATTTAATTAGAGGCGTTTTCGAACAAAATTATGTAGCTCACCTTATAGGCTATGCTGCATGTATTGGCCCACAAGCCTATTATAATAAACACTGCCCAGAATTATTTGAATCTCGTGCAGCTGTGACGCAAAACAGCTTACTAATTTTGGGTATTACATTATATTTTATTGTAAAACATTTTTAATATTAGAAAAAGTTAGGTGAATAATGTACATTAGCATTATGTAAGTACGTTTTATGTTATTTTGTTTTTAAAGTTTGGTTTTTTATTTGTAGTTTTCTTTTCGTAAGAATCAAGCACGTAACATTCAAGTTCCTTAGAATTTAGAATTATGAGTAATACAAATTATAAGTTGTAAATCGAATGAATAACATATTTATATATATTAGTAAAGTAACAAATATAAGAAACTGATAAATTACATAATATTTCCAACTTGATTACTGCTATGATAGTATCTGTAATCTGTAATCAATTAATATTAATAAATACTTGTGCAATTACATGTTTTTTCTTATCGTTGACAATTTAAATATTGCAGTTAACGGTATTATAACCACTACTAATTTCAAACACGTGATTGGTCCATTTTTCAGCGCTCGTGAAAGATCGGCTACAATCCCCAACATTCACGTGTGAAGTGACGTAATTGCTTGCTTTACTTTTTTATTTTATTGCTGTTCGCTTGTTTTAACCTTGTTCTTAAAGAATAATTTAATAATGTGGGTATTTGGATATGGGTCGTTAATATGGAAGGTAGACTTTCCCTACGAAACAAAAGTTGTGGGTTTTGTAAAAGGCTTTGAAAGAAAATTCTATCAGCACAGTACAGACCACCGAGGTACACCTGAAAGGGTAGAGTTGTTAATTTATCTTGAAATTTGAATAAATATTAATTTACGTAGTTACCAATTTTAGCCTGGACGAGTTGTAACATTAATTCCGACTGAAGACGAGGTAGAAAGCAATAGCCATGTATCGGCAGACTTCTCGAGATAAACGTATGTATTTTTTAGTTCCACGTATGGGGTGTTGCGTATAAGATAAAAGATACAGATATACAGAAAGTTGTAGATCATTTGGATTACAGAGAAAAAGGAGGATATAAACGAATGAAGGTGATATTCTATCCGAAGTCTACAGATAGAGAACCTTTTGAAATAACTATTTACGTAGGAACGGAGGATAATCAGAATTATGCGGGGGAAGCAGATGACAACAGTATTGCCCTACAAATTGTCAATTGTGTGGGGCCCAGTGGTACGAATATTGAATATGTGTGTAATTTAGCAAAAGCAATGAGAGAAATTGCCCCTCATGTTAATGACGAACACCTTTTTAATATCGAAGCTAAAGTGATAAATTTATTAAATGTAAGAAACAACTAACAACAATCTAACTAAATCAATTTTATAATATTAGTAGTAAAATTGTATTAAGGAAAGTGCACCCTGTTGTTTGTTATGACAATTAAATGATAATGTTTACTAGTATTTTTCTTTAAATTGTGTAATCATGATACAGCATAGAGCAAGTAATTGTGGTTACAAGGGTAATTTCAAATTCCTTATGTAAGTTATTTGGGTAATCTACAATTATAATGCAATGTGTGTTGCCTACCTAGCAGTAAAGTTTTTGTCAGCCATTTAAATGGTTCCTAATTAAAATATAACTTGTCATATTGTAACTGCTTTACAAAGACAGCTAATGTTTAAAATGACTGCTTATCAACAAATCCTTCTTTAGAGATTTGTGATAAATTGATAATCAAAATGTCAAAAACTGCAATTTTACAAGAATACAAAGTATATTGAGAAATTTATTTGTGAAAAATTGAGGTATAACGTCAGTTATTAGGCTGTGACACTCGTTTTAAGACAAATTACTACATATAAGAAAGGTAGGTTCTGCTTGTGAGAATACGTTAATGAGTTTTATGATTCTTAATTATTTGTTACTAATTTATTAAAAATTATTCACATTTAAAATACAAGGAAGACCAATAACAAATGTCTCATTGCTCAACGTTATTGCGATGTAAAATAAAGTCATCTATGTTTGGAGTCGGGTGAAAGGTTCTGAAATGCACTGTTTGTGGAGGGAATAGACCTTGGCTCTTATACATTAATCAAACATAATCGATTTGCCTGTGATATATACCAGACTCACGTCCACTTACGCGAATAGACTATTTCAATTAAATTCATATTCCGCAAAAAACTTCACAGTAAGATGAACAGCATTCGTAATTAATTTCAAAACAATTGCCTGAATAATTAATTAATTGATGTTAGATCATCTATTTAAAAACCTTCCAACCAGGTAAAATACGAAATTGCATTAATTTTCAAATTAGAACAAAGGTTTGTTGTTTATAATTTTTGGGGATCTTTAGTTAAATGAGTTTGTAAGCAATAAATACAAAAAATGAGATTGTAATAAAAAGCATGTAGTAGAATTAGTAGAACATGCGTTAGTAGATGTTTGAACAGCGTCCTGTTAGATGGCGCTAGCTAGGTATCTGTGTTCATATATGAAATCAAAGATACGATACACATACGTATCAGAATTTCAATTAGTAAAAAGTACAAAAATTTCGCAAATTTAAGTTAGCTAGCTCAAACGTTGTTTCTATGAAATTTAACAAATTTATATTAATCTATGGAATACTGAAGAACCCCAAAAACCACCTAAAGTATTAAAACCAAAAAATAGTAGGATTTATCAATTCAAGCTGTTCCAAACAAAGTTAGTTACTTAGTAAAATAGTTTAGTGAAAAGGGGATTAAAAATATGTCAACATGAAAAATTTTAAGTAACATTATCTATAAAAAATAATCTGGAAATAGAGGTTTAACAAATTAACCGCCATTAATCAATAACTAGGTAGTACTTTCAGTTAATTTACAAAGGGCATTAGGTTTCTTACAAACACGTTTTGTATAAATAACAACTATTTTGGTACATATATCATACTAGTTTCTGATTTAATTATTACGTTAGCGACAAGATAAACTTGTCGCGTGCGTGCTTAGGTCTCATGTAGAAAGAAAATGTACGAGGAAGTCGTAAAAGCATCTTGTTTAAAAGAAAGAAACATGTTTGTATAATTAATAATTTCGTATTTCTTTGTGCCTCCGAGGTTTTAATGTCATATCGGATTACCAACTAGCGGTTTATTTAAATTCAAAATTTCAAATTAGCTCTCAAAATAATCGTCTAGCGGTAACGCTTATGAGAGTATAAATAAAGATTATGTCGTGGTTCACTTTGTGAAGTCGGGGTTATACAACTGTCATACTTTCAGCAACAACAGATGGGTTTAGGGTGAACTGGTAGCGTACTCGGTGCACCCCCGATATGGTAATATGTGAGCTGATGCGATGTGCTAACATTAGAGTTATGAATCACAGGTATCAATTCTCATGTGCACACCTGTTCTTAGTTATTACCTGCATATGCCTATGGATCTAGATGCATGTACACCCACACGAACCAGAAACAAAAAACGCAGACCTCGATGATAATACCAATGAATAGGAATTAAAAGGATTCCAGAAGGACTGGATCCAGAATAGTCTCAATAAAGTCAGCATAGTGTTCCGCTTTTCCCTCGAACGCAGTTACTTTCTGATGATGACCTAATGAAATTCTATGAGGCATGGAGATGAAAATATGACGTACCGGGAATACGGCTATTTGCATGGATATTGATGTCAAACAGGCATTCGTTTTGATGATATAAACACGCTTTAACTTCGAATCAAAGATGGTCCAACTTGGAGCACCATTTAAAGAAAAATAACTTTCCAAATATGTCTTTTATGTCTAAAATGTTATTTGCAAAACCAACATAAAATGAGCAATTTAGACTTTGAATATAATTTTGAGGTTAAGCTAAAAGTCCTTTAATTTAGATTATTTAGAACAACGGTCGTAACTATCGTTATTAATAGCGATAACTGCGGTTTCTGAAGGTCTTGTGTGTGGAAAATTTAATTATAGGCATATAAAAGGGGTTGATAACAAACAAATAGTATAATAAAATGGAAACTTCCTAAAAGCCATCGTTGGAACGAGATTAGATCGAATGAATGTTAATAAAAAAGTTGTAAGTGCTAATTATCAATTTATCAGTACACGTAATTCGAAATCAACAAACAATGGTAATCTACGTTCAGCATATGCCAAACACAAACGCAACGATTTCACGGTATGGTAATTATTCTAAAGCATGAGCACAAGAGCTGAACATGCTGATATCAAGTCGTTTTACTGCGCCACCTGATTTTATGATGATAGAGAGCATTAAATCCAGCAATTTGAACTGGACTTTCGCATTAAATAAATTAATAGTCCCTGTTTGTAACCCGGAAAATTTAAACAGACACGAACAAGCAGATTTCAGCGTCTTTGTTCACCATTTTATGGTTGTATAGTTTAAGTTCGACTGCTTAACCTAACTTATTTGTGGATAACTACCCTTTTCGTGTAAGGTTTCATCTCTGTAAGCAAACAATTTACATTTTACAACGTGTAAAATAAAACACGAGAAACTGTCAATAAGAGAGGGCAATTTCCGTTTGATTATCGAAGGGGTGTTTTTAAAACTGGACGTTACTTACGAAATATAAACGGGCATAATGGGAACCCAAACGTGTGCCATGTAATTAAAATTATATAGCGGCAGTTAATTTTTCAGAGTGCCGCTAAATCAATTAATTAAAAAGTCCACTCGAACCCATAATTAAAAAAAAAGATATCGACTGGTCCCACTTTTGGAATGTTCATTTAGTTGATGAAATTGACGCGATGCTCAGTTTTACCCTGGTGAATTTATACTCAATTAAAACCACTTAAAATAATTGTATGTTTTACCTAACGAATTTTTGATCGAATTTACAGTCTTTAAAAACAGATTCTTTTCGAATGTTGAAAATTAAGCCTTTACATAATAAACAGGTAAGCGCGATAGTAGTTACCTATACAAAGATGAAGATCAGTATTAAGCTGAACACGTTAACGTATTAAATTTCCGAGTTAGATTGAAATGGACGTGCAGAACAGAGGTAGCCTTGTGTTTCATGGAAGCCCTATCATTCGCTTAGAAACAATCGAGATTAAATCAGGTAGCTTTACTAAGGCTTTATCGTCTGCAAACAACCCATGTTTTTGAGTGGACAAAGCCCCCGTCGTCGTTCGACGTTTTTGAAAGTCGATCTTACTCTATTAACACTAGAATGATATACAGGGGCGGCTCTACAAAACATGTTAACAAGGTGAGTATAATTTCAAAAAAAGTTGCAGTTAGCGGCAATAATATATGAGAATAATTTTGTGAAAACGTAAAAAACCCAATGAATTATTTCAGTTATGTTATTACTATAATTATTATCCGAGACGAAAATACTCTTACAGTTTTAGGACGTAGCAAAAATAAGGTATTTAGTCGAAAGCAAGCTGCAATTAAGAAGGATCACTGCCAGGAAATCGAAAATTCTCGAAAAATAATCCTACATAATAACAGGGATTATTTACCGTAATTTCCTACTATTAAATTGGTACGTGATTGGTGTTACTTAAGGTCTGGTTTCTCTTTAAGAGGCGTGCTTTGTAAATAATCGGGAAAAGCAGTGATTATCGCCCCTGGACCTTATTTTTGCCCGGATTTTTAATACGTGATATCTAGTCCAGGTTTTTCTTTGATCGAACGGAGTTCGGACTAATTAAAAATTAAAACCGAAAACGCGAATTTTTAATTGCGACTCAATTTGCAGATAGGACCATTGTTCATTCATTAATGAATTTATAGAGTAACTCTGACTGAAACGTGACAGTCTCCGGGGAGTTCGACACATTGTGCTTTACCCTAGGCGAGCCCAAAGGGGCGTATATTGGCAAACCACTAAACACGCACCTGGTAAATTGATTGATTTACTACGGTTTTATTCTGGTTCGCTATTTGGTATTTACCGATATCATTTGGTATGCAGTTTTCGTACTTACTCCGATTCGGGCGAGAATTTCGAGAACCCAGCCAGAACGGAAATCGGCGCCTCTAAGCAAAGTCACATTTAAGTAATAGTTGTTGTTAGCAAAAATGGAAACAAGATATAGCAGCAATCTCCGTACAAATAAATAAGACGACCAAATACGTAAGATCCGGTCGGGGCGAGAACGTTCCTTCTCCGGATGCGGCAAGTGAAAACCAGCGGAAGTTGGAAAGTCGCCTTGTAGATGCACTAACATCAACGAAGGAAATCTGTGTTCATGAAGGGAGACTTTATGTCGAAACTCAATTTTAGTACTTTCAAAATATTTGCGGCAAAAATGAGAGAGAAAACTAGAAGGAACGAAAAGACACGTCGTATTACACGATAAGTTCTGCAACAGAAACGAAACTAATAAATTTTGCATAGAGGATTTTCATCAAATGCCTCTGAAAGAAAAGACCAACGCATATGCGACTTTTCATAAAATTCCCGGATTTATTTTTTGTAAGAGGAAAACGTTGATAGGCACAGATGGGTAACGTGTTTTAAGGGAATTGCTTTAGCTAAATAACATACTAAAGGATCCCAAGTAGTGACTGGTAGATACACATCGCTTCAAGGATAAGCTTATTTGCAATAAAATCAATACAGTAAAATTTACGAGGCTTCGGAAGAAGGATTCGGGAACATTTGGGAACCGTTTCTTATAGCTGGTAGTAAGAACCTACTTTAGTTTTCATCATCGCCGAAGCTCATCCGAGGTTGTCGTTCTAACGGAAGTAAAGCTCAGATAGAAGGTGGGGTAGTTACTTATTTCTTTGTTCTCTTTAACGCCCGCGTTTGATTTTATCTTGGGCATTCAGAAATTTTACTGAAAATGACGTGGCGGTAATTTAACGAACAAATCCGGCAATATTTTCTTTAGGTAAACCGAAAATGGTACAACAATGTATCGAAATTGCGTGACCCATTGTTGTTGTTTGCAAACCAAACATTCAATTTGTCTTGTCACGCGCTTTCCTTATCTTCAGGTTTATATTGTATTGTTATACTAATGCACTCGTAAATCCCTTTTATGCCGATACGTCGGTAAATAAATTGATAGGGTGTTTTTAGATCAATTTATATTTTATTGTGTAGGAGAAAACCGGCGATGAACTCATTTCGCGCGAATCCTTACGTTTCCTCAAATAATTTTCTTTTAACGAAGGAAAACGCGAACTCAATTACTAACGTCATTTCAGAGTGCAATTAGAGCAGCATCCAACCGCATAAGAAGCAAATACAATTATATATTGCCAAGGACACAAGTGCATTATCTTTGCAACAATTCATTAGTGGATTATTCGCTAAATCAAATTAGGTATCGTCCGCAGGTAATGTTGTTAAGAGCTTCTATGGAGACTGATTGCAGATATTAAGTGCAGGGTGCATATATGTGCATTATACGGGATTTTTCTGATTTCCGGGGTTGTCCAAGTAGATAACGTGAGAAAGGTGAAACAAACTTTGGAACTAAAAATTTTACCATCAATTCCTACACATTTTACTAGATACATCTTGTAGATGAATTGTTTGGTATGCAAGTGCTAAAAGAGTCTTCTATTTTACAAATAAAAACATTAGATAGGTAGTGATTGATACTCTTAATCTAAAAATTATATCTCTAAATTTTCAAAATAAAAAAATAAATAAAGGTTAGGCAGTTAGCATCAAAGAGAGGCGGGGGATATTTTATTATCCGCCAAAATTTCGCCAAAAAGTTTACCTTTTTGCTGATTTCTTGGTATCTTGGAAATTCAGGCAAAGGACAAAAGAGCGCGCCGGTGATGGCGCCCGTCGTCGCGACGTCATCTGTTTTACACTGACCAGAGATATTACAACACACTCCAATAACTTGCGTTTCCATTCAGCTTTAAAGAGATCTTTATTTGAAAATCGGTACAGGAAAATTATAAAACCGCTCGAATGCTTCGTTGTTCGGGGATTCCGGGATTTTCTCTATTAAACTCGCGTAATTAAAAAATGGAATATATGCGAGCACTTCAGGATAATTCACAAAGGACGCCAATCTGATAAGCTCGTTGGGGTAGGTCCGGATAGGTTCATTGATGAAGCGAATTCTAGAGCTCGTTTTACACTAAAGTTCCATTTTCCGGTCGAGGATTTTCTTTGTGCGAATATAATTTTGCAAGTTTTAAAAATAACCGTAATTTAAGATGATCCCCAAATTAAATGATATGGGATATGTTATGTCTGGATGAAATCTGTTTTTTTATGGCTAAGTCGTTAGCTGAGCATAATAATTTGCTACGAACTTCAGATTAAGAGAAATATAGGCATCTTTCCCATAAAAAATACACTTTATTGCCATTTCAATAATAAATTCGTCGTCAACTTAATCTGGAATGAAATAATTACGTCTTCGAAATCTGGGCCATAAAGATAACCAGCTACTCCCTAGTTGCTTCTACTTCAACATCAAAACTGAGTCGAAGTTTCTCCTTAACTTCCGTGTTATTATTATCATAAATTTAAAGGAATAGGTTTCCTCGTGTTTGTGAGATAAATCAAAATTAAACAAAGGAAAAGTTAGCCGATTTTTCCTCGCGATGCAGCCAAACTGCACAACGACCTCGGGTTGCATAACCCCGGAGTTTGAACTACAAAGGATTGCATCGCGATAGTACCGTTGCTAGGATCCTATCGCTGGGCATGCCCCTGGCCAACCGCAAGCCTTATTAATAGCTCATCCTGCGAACAGCAGGACCCAATAATGAATGCTCATTAATTCTAGTAATTAGGTTTAACATTGCAAGCCTGTTGGCCTGGTATTGGTGCATGCCATTATCGCAAACCGCATGTGGCCCGTTGCACGAAATACTAAACCACTTGCATGTGACATTCACTGTACACAATTGATCGCAATTAAAAATTAATTTATTTGTTACATTCAAAACCCTAACATCAACCCTAATTAACCATCTAGAACAGTTTCACCCAGCGGCATGAAAAAATAGTCGAATATATACCGTATAACATGGTTTAATTCACATTTTAGAATAAATCTTAAGACAGGTATACAGGCACTTACTTTTCAAAATCAAGCAGTACACTTGGAAGTTAGTCAGTTGAAATCCAAAAATAAGGATCGCCCAAATATGTTTCTTGATAGAAGCAAATCTTACAGAATAAAAGCAGTTAGTACCTACAAGGTACGATCTTTACGAAACAGCTGAAGAAATAAAGAGAAGATCAATGGTAATGCGTGAATTTTTGCTTGCTTAATGGCATTAGTTAGATGAAGTTTTGGAAATTAGAACTGATTACTTATGCTGTGGACTGTGGACTGTGAAAGAATAGTGGGAACGAAAAATATTTGGAAGTTTTTTAGAAATAAAAAGAAAGAAATGGAACGAGGTTTAATTAAGGCCAAACCCATTTAAAAGTAAAATTGTTATATGAAAACTTGGAAAAGTTCGATAAATAATAATAAAATGTATTAAGGTTAAGATTAATTGATAGAAAAGTGATGGAGTGCGAAAACATAGGAGTCAGAAGGAACGGAAGACTGAGATACAGGTGGAAGAAAGAAGTTAAAAATGATGCGAATCAACTGAGAGTTGCAAAACGAAAGAGAAAAGTTAGAAATAGACTGCCCCAAAAATTGTACTACAAAAAAAACATATATTCAAAAATCCAGAGTCACGAAATTTGCAGTGTTGCTCGTTCAAATTCACTTTCCACTTCCCACTTACGAGTGATTTTAATTTGGGATTGATAAGACCATAAGACGAATAGAAAGTACTTCCTTAAATAAAAACTATGTATTTTATAATATTGCATGTTTATAGCGTGGGTAAAACTATTCCCCGGGGAAAAGCGAAGTGCAGGGCAAATAATAAAATACGCCCGTAAAAAACGTAACGGCTTTGTTTGTTTAATTACTTAAAAGATCTTTATATACGTTTCTTTATCAATATAATAACTTTTTGTGTCCGGAGGCTGAAATAATAATCCGTTTAGCGTGTCTTGGGCAGGATTAGTCGCTATTAGATGTACAGTCTCGATAAAAAGGTGGCACTCCTCCAATGAAGCCTCGATGCAGCTACTTCTTAATTAAATGCGTATAATTTAATTAGAAATTTATACCGCCTTGCGAAACTAATACTACTACTTTATAAAATTGTTGGATTTGTAACAAAGATTACGCGAACTATTACAAGAAAACCAGTAAATAACGTTTAACTTTCTTTGCTGAGTGTACGTCCCGAGGGGCTAGGCTTCTTAGTCCTGCTTCTCTTTTTTATTATTATTATGCGTATGAGAAGATTAAGACTAATTATACTGTTTGAAAACATGGAAGGGTGAAAGCAAAAGCGTCAAAGGTACCAGAAAAGTTACGACTACAATCTTAAATAATTCTCTAAGAAGCGCCTTTTTCTTTGCTTTGTTTTATGTTTTCAGGAGACTTAATTTATTCCGTTATTTCTACATATTCTGAACTGAAGATTAATTAAAAAATTTGGTTTTAAGTTGAAATTCGGACGTTAATATAAATAAGGTATAAATTTAGCGTACCCTGAAGCGGACGTTTTCATCGGTTTCACATTACTTTTTCTTCATAAAAGAATCTCGACGTTTAAAATAAAAACCTGGCACAAAGCAGTTTTTCAAATTTCAACAAAGCGCGCGAGTTTATTGCCAAGAAAATGTTAAAAATCCGTTAAAAACGTGCAGATAGAATTTCAGATAAGGAAAAGGACAGCGAAAATTGAATCACTCACCCATAGTTCACGATTCAGAAGTCCCTGAAAAATACGATAGTGAACCAAAATAATATTTTCTAATGCTGTTATAAATATTCTACTAAAGAATCACATTTGGTTTAAAATTTTAGTAAAACAAAATAAAAGTTTAAAATCATGTACTGAGCACAAAGAACAATAATTAAATCAACCTCTGTAAGCACAAACACCGCAACATCAGTGTTGCCAACTTATGTGTTCCGAAATAAGTAACCGGTTATGTAAAAAATAAGCTTTTTTCGTTAAAAATAAGCAAACTTACAATAGTGAGTACGAGACGCACGGATGATATTAGTCGTATGCGTCATCTAACAGAAGCTCACAAGTGTTCGAATATTGATACACGTCTTGTGTCAAATATTCTGGTGCCATCCAGAATATTCCAGATTGTGGCGTTCTCGAAGGCCGTAGTTGGTATATAGACGCGTTTCCTGAGGATCTAACCAGTCTACCAAAGGCTACAGTCGCGACCAAGGTAATACAAGTGCGTGCGTGATATAAATAAACTGTATAAATAAATTAGATAGTGTTTCGGCATAGTATTAGTGTTGTGTTTTTAGTGTTTAAGTTGTTGTTTCGTTTTAATTATTATGTTGTTTAAATTTGGTAAGCTTTATTCTATGAGATCGGAACAAACCAAAAGGTTTAACCCCTGACGCTGATGATGATGGTGAAATTTGTTAATAAATAATTCACACCACGGACCGAAGTTTTAAATAAACGAGTTAAAAAGGTTACATAACGTAAACGAAAAAGTGCTCAATTTTCAGATTTTCGTCAAATTATTATCTACTTACACTGAAAATTAAGTACCTACTTCAAAAATATTTAAAAAGCAACCAGTAGACTTTCAATCAAGTATCATCTACCCCAAACCATACCTTCCCAATTTTTTGTTGATATTTAAGAGCCATTTTTGATGTCTTTACTACCACAGAACACAATGTAACACATTACAGAAAAATTAAACGTAGGTAAACTTAAAATCGTAGATAACGGTTTAGTTTCGTTTCCAGCAATGAATTAATTTGTTTATTTACCAAATTCAATTTTAAGAGTAAATCAAACAATGATGCATTCGTTAATTTTGGGACCCTAAATTCCTGACCATTGGTTTAGTGGTTTAGTCATCAAATATTTTGAATGCACAGTGTTTAATGTAAATTGTAAAGTATTTTTTTTGCAATTTAATATTTCTTCAGTTACATGAGTTCATTTAAGTTGAGAAAAAAGTTAGATTTCAGGCTATAAGCTTTTTTGTTATTTTTCAAGCAAACGTAAAACAAATTAAACTAAATTAGCTTAAAATAAGCTGAGTTGGCAACACTGCTGTAACTACTACCTTAAGTAAAACGCATAAGTGATTACTCATTTGTATATATAAATTTTATCTTATATAAAATAAATGTATCGTTAATCAGTTTACTTCAAGAAGAATATGGCTTTGTTCTCGTTAATATAAACAATCCGCGATTACAAGCAACCATATCGGACTAAAGCTATCTTAAATTATAATAAAAATATCAAAGTGCTTCAGAAATTTCAAATATAAGCGAAGCTTTAAATTTCTGTCGGAGCGTTTCAGTAATATTTTCAGAAGTTTCAGTTTCAAGACCGTTTGAAATCTTTAAATTGAAAAAAACCTAAAAACTAACCGCAGCTTTTACTTGTATTGGGGAGGATAAGGTTACTTAAGTTAATTTTAAATCGTGTAAATGGTTATAATAAGTTTGCTAATGTCGAAGGAGACAAATGTCAAGTGGAAAACGGTGTCAGGTGTCAGAATGGGGATGCAATCCAGGACTCAATTAGGGGAGGTGATGCATGCATTCCCGTCAACAAACAGGCACTCCACTCCGTCACCTAAACACTGCTCATTAAGTTAATTTAGTTTACTACTAAAAAGTGTACGCCAAAATGCGTCTTTGTCAATAAAGCTTCGCGTTTGAAATAAGCCAGATCCTTTTTTTCGTGATTTGCGACGAGCTTTACCATTTTCCAATTTTTTTATGTCGAAATTGAATCGTTAAAATATAGCAACAGGAATTTTGAACGGAAAAGTATAGATATGTTGGGTTAAATCCAACAAAATTTACATCACAGTTTTGGTTTTACAAGTTCAATACGCTTTGGGGTTTGACTATCTTGGTGGTTGATTTTCAAATGTAAGAAGCGAAATGTTTACAGTAGAGTTTAAAATAATCCATTTGGAATTCTATACGTTAAGGATATCTTACTGTGGAGTACTAAGTTTTCTTAAAACGATTCGTATATTTCCCGGACGTTCGATTGTGCTTAATAGCGAAGTCCGGGCAGTATGAATGGTTCTGGAAATCGTCCATTTTCGAAGAGAGTAACGTTACTTACAAAAGGATTTGCTTTGAAAAGCGGATTTTTACGGAAGTTTCGAGTAATGTTAAAAATGGCGTCGAATTGTAAGTTATATTGTTTATTTGCCGACAAACTGGCGAATACTAAAAGGAGTTTATTGCTCTTAGATTGTGTTCAATTGCTCAGAAATTGCGTCGTGATGTACAACGAGTGTACTTAAAAGTTGTACGTTTATGATCTTGCAGCACGATAATGCCACAAAAACCGGTAAATTCGCCTCCACGATTTGTCCGTTGTTCGTGTTAAATTCGTTTTATGGATGATTTGCTATGTTCACAAATAAAACTCTCTACCACCGGAGTTAAATGTCAGATTTACCTTTGTTGAGCTCGTCTCCCTTTCAAAGGTACGAGCACTAAACGAAAAAACGGCAATAAAAGCTAACAAAATAGTCCAAAATAAGTGTAAATAATAATAATAATAATACGAATACAATGTAAGGTACATAAAACTCGATTTTATTTTTCGACAACAGTACCAGCCGTAATACGTTTACTTGTACATGTTTGAAACACAACAAAAAAATTCGATGATCCTTTGGAGTTAAATTCGTTATAAGCAATAAACCGTGTTATACGATCGTGTTTGAATAAAACTTGCGTAAATCATTTCGAAATCGCGGTATACAGTTTTACTATCCGAATTTTAGTACCCGAAGGGCCAGTCGTTCCATAATCCTAATCTATTCACACATGTGAAGAGCACTGGCCCTAAACAATCCAATTTAAAGTTGATTGTGGCCGTATCTGTATAAGGAACTTCCCCGGAATCCCTCCGGTTGGATATTGTATTTTTTACGACGCGTCGTCTTAGATTAGGAATTGTATTTGCCTCCCTGGGGAATCGAAGCAGGAATATTCGCGCAATCTATATTATAACTCATATTTGCATATCTTTTCAGCCAAATGGATCTAAATAAATACTTATCTTCAACTTTTCGGCGCCCATGATTTGCATGAATTGTTATCGAGGTCCTCACTTCCCCCGATTTCTCTTCGAATTTTGTAAAGGAACGATACAGCATACAGCTACTTGTAAAACGCAATTCTCTAACAGCCCATAATCAGAAATTACTGCGAAACACGGGGAGACAATAAAATAAATCGCGTATTCCTAGAAAATTTAAATTATCTTTACCGAGTATCGTTCCTTCGAAAGGTTCTTCGAAAAACCGCGGTCGAACCGCATCCAACGGTGCAAAAAACCTCTTGCGGTCTCAGCGGATTCACTATTTATACCTATCATTCTGAATTGTTCCTACGCATCTTCTTCGTTTTCGATATACAGGGAATTAATTAAAAAGCGCACACATCTGCGTTTACAACGGAAGATCCTACGGTATCCGTTCTATCCATTTGAATTCTGTCTCGATAAATCTTTTTCGGGGCATCTAATAACGTAATGTAGTAAAGCAAAAACGATGACGTTTTTGCACGCATATTTCGGTAAAATAAATCGTTCACTGTCAAAACGACGAAATAGTACAAACGACCGAAGCGTACGAATATTTTGTGACATTTTTATACGAGCGAATAATTCTACAACGATTACGGATAGGGATTATGATCGATTGTTTCAAACACATCGGTGGGTGTTACATCCCCATTTCCATATATTGCCGATTCCAAAACAGAGAAGAATAGTTTTTGGCATAGTTTAGCATATGAAGCCGGAGCATAAACTGGGAATTCGAGGAGCTCCTTACCCTAGTACACTGCCCATCAAAAATCTTGAGCTGTTCTACTAACTCTGCTGAAGATACTAAACGGTTTTGTAATATTTTCCAAGTTTTAACCGTTTACATTTAATGTTTTAATGTTATCACCTCTCATCTTATTTGATTCATGAAATTACAATTTTATATTGCCCTCCTCTCGTCATATTTACTCACTGCAATTAATTTTTGATAGAAAAAGGTTGATCGCGAATAGAAAGCTCGGAAACCGAAGTAGTTAAATACTTAATTACACAGCTATTGAAGGAAAAGGCAACAAAAAATCCGGACACAAGGTAGAAAAATCATATCGTTATATGTGAGGAACACTGTACAATTTACACATTGTGATGCAGTATGCTAATTTAAACGTGGTGATAATACACAAGTAATTTCATTTTCGGGTTTTGATAAATCACCCCTTTTCTCAGTTGATTCGTTTGTTTTGCATGACTATGGAAAGGTACTTTGATAAATAGCTCGTAATATAGAGAAGATAAATTGGGTAAAATAAATATTCCGGGTCACAATTTTTTATCTCAATGACTTTTTGTCAGAAGATAAAAAAATGACGAAGCGTAGGTATTTGAGCAATAAATTCCTTAAGTTTGCCCAAATCGACTGCATTCGTCTCATTACCAGTCACTCCTTCGTATGCCATGCAATTTTTTAAGCACTGTCTACCTTGATAATTTGTTTAGTAATTATTGCTATCACACTGTCTTGGTTTTGGGTGTATTAAAAATTATAATAGAAATGTAAAGTCGATGTAGTTCAGAAAAGGAACCAACTCAATAAAAATAAATTTGTCGAACGATAAATAACAAGGAAAGGTGAAGAGCACAGAAGAAATTCATTCCAAAGTACACGTAGTGATCGTATGATGGGCGAAGGGATTAAGTTTATCCAGCAAGTAGATTCGGCCAGTCTCTTTAAATTTATGACAGGAAAGGCCGAAAAGATTTCGGGATGATACGTGTAGATGTGGAAATAAAACTTTATTTCTATTTCCGCCGAAGCGGAGTTCGTATAAAAATTTAAACCGGACTTTTTCTAAAGGCGAGACATATGAAGCGTATAAAATTGGTTTGAAATGTAAGTGCCATCGACGACGCGACCAGACCGATATCTTTGTCACCCTTCAAACGCTATTATAATAGGACTCCCTAGCGAATGGTCAGCAGACCTAAGGAATAATAAAAGGGGGACACTCGAATCGACAATTCAATTTCCTTCGGTGATAGATCCCTATCTAATGTGAAATTGATATGACGCGTACCAAAAATTTGTTTTTTATAGTTTGATTTAAGAGGTTTATGAGCCGAAGCGATTCGATTTTTCTTCGTTTTACCGAATTCGCCGACGTTTCGGTTGGGTTGACTTCGGCAAACAAAGGGTTAAAGATATCTACTGGTGAGAAATACGTTGATCTTGTTTGCTTTCGTTTTAATCTTCTTAAGTCGAAATCGAGGCGAGTTGAACAGACGTTGGCCAAAGGCTAGCGAGGTGGGTTAGGTAGATGATGAATGATTTCCGCATGGGTCGCATCCCGGCGCCTGGCGTCGCCAGCCACGCTTCATAGTAATCTCGGTTATTTGTCATCTCGATTCACCTCCTTTATAAAGTACTGTATTCTTTTAGACCCAATCAGCTTTCCGCGCCCGACTTTTGTTCGAGTACGACAATAAGTCTTCGAGATTGGGACGTTCTATCTTTGTGTTATGAGGATTGATTAAGACCGCGAGAGGGGACAAATGAATTTCACACCAATTGCTCCATCGTTGTTTCGTTGTTGGTGGAGAATTTATCGTAGGCATTAAGGCTACGACTGGTGATTCGGAATTATCGAGTTTTTTATATAATAAGTGGACCTTCCGAATGCGTCGATTCTGGCGGAAAATGCGAAGGACAAATTGAGACATTTGTCCTCCGGCCTTAATCTTTTACTTTTCGGATCACTTGTTTGTTTCTCTTAACGGCCACCTATTCGTCACTTTATGGGACTAGTTTATTTTCGGACGCAACAAATTCGTCGCACGACTGTCTCACGTAATCTAATTGAACGCCGCTGGCCTAATGACGTTTTTCGTTTATTTGGTGTCCGTATCATCGACGAACGTAACTCAATCCGACCCGATATCAGATTACCGGAATTCGCAATATGGGCCGCCGTTAAGGAATCCGTGCGTGTTTGCGTTGGGGGGTGTTGCGGCGAGACGCCCGAGATTAGCGTCGATCACGTCTTCGAAGTAACGCGAGCTTTCTGTAAACATTGGAGCAGCAGGTTTTGTCGCCTTCGTATCTTTCCAATTTTTTCGTCTGACACGCTTTTCAGCTTGCGCCTTATTTTCTTTGCCCAAGTTCAAACAAAGGGGTTAGCGTAACTCTGGATTTCTAGCTCGGGTTTTCATTATCGAATTTTCCGATTTTCCACGCAGTTACGTTCGTTTCTTATTTTATTTGATGTCACGGACCATTTAATTTATTTTTCGTTCGAGACACTTTTAGTTAACCTAACCTAACTCGTCTTTTATTATTTTTAGCCAATATCAAAACCGATCATATTAAGTAGTTTAAAAATGTCACCACCGAGAGTAATTCCGTTAAATTTCTGTAGAATTTTCTTGTATAGATTTAAAAATCGCGTTTTAAAATATTTCCTTTTTTGAATTAAATGAAAGTATGTACTGAGCAAAAATTAACATCTGTGTAGACTTGTATTTCGTATTTTTCCTAAGGCAAAGATAGGTGAAGCGTGGAATTTCCTTATTTAAGTAAGGCAGTACGTTGATGTTTATTATTAACGAAGAGAATGGTAGTTATTTATTTAGGCGGTTAGTTCCGGTTCACCGGAAGAAACACATGTAACCCCGGGCTCGAGAGGGTTGATGGAGCAAAAGGAGTTCAGTTTTGGAAGACGTCGAGTCCAGATCTACGCGGATCATGTTTTGTTACACTTTTAATCGCGCTTGATTGCACATCAACAGGTTTAAACCGGCGAGGAAAAGTTGCTAGACAACGCAAACCCCATTTTATATAGAGTCGTCTTTATTGTTTCGACGAAATGGTTAAATTATGGAGATTAAAGGTTTTTATTCGAAATGTTTTAATCATTTTAATGGTTTCTGAAGGAATTAATACTCATTCGAAGATGAGAAATTTGCAAGAAAGTGTAAAATTTACGAGCGAATAATTTCAGTTTTCCAGGAAATTGCTTCAATGTTTCTTCGAGTCTGGCGCTGTTTATTCGCGAGTTCTTTGCTGGTGAAAGCTTTATGAGTTCAAGAATCCATTGCTACAATACAGGATATTAACAAAGCGTACAAAAAAGGACGGCGAGCTTCTGTTACACATTTTTGCAATTTTATTTTATCCCTTCGATATTCCAGACCCCTTTAATCATTTTCATATAAATAAAAGGCCAAAATAAACACAAATTTTCATACTGCGTCCGACGATCTATAATTAAGCAAATAACCTGTAAATTTTTCACTGCCTGAAGTATCGCTGGGAGGTACAAAAGTTTAATGCAGTCCGTGATCAACCACACGGCAAAGCAGATTTTGAGATTATTGAATTTCTGGCCTCGCCAGTAGTTAATTTTTAATTTAGATCGGAAATTGAAATCACCTACGGTCTTCGTTGAGGCACAAAATACCAATCAGAAAGTCCGTTCATTAAAATTGATACGTTGTGTATAGTAGTCAAAAAGAGGCCGAGTTGTTCATTTTTATATTTTTGATATAATCCTTATTCTGCTAATATTGAAACTATAACTTAATCGCGCTAATTTACCATACCTATCGAAAAGATTTGCCATTAGTGCCAACACGAAGTCTTTCGTAAAGATGACGCCCAGGTTATTTACGGCAATAGGACAAGTTATTTATTAAAGATATTAAGCACTATCGTTTGTGTATAGGAGAGCGTAACTCATAACTAATATTTATTATAATTATTAATCCTTATTTGAAACGGCCATATGTAAAGTGACGCACGTAACGCATTTTAAATTTGACCCCGGTGTCAAGCGAGATTTCGACCTCAAAAATGCCTCGGTAAATCAAACGTGCCTGTCATTCTAACAATAATACAGATAAGCTTTTTAAAAACTCCCTGAACACATGTACAACGTTCTGGTACATTTCACTTAAATATTTAATTAGTTTATCTTCTGATAAAACAATCTAAAACGCAATTGATTCCTAACCGTACAGATCTTAAAGTTTTATGGTTTTTTAGTAAAAGGGAGAGATTACGCTTTTTATTGTTCCTTCTAGTTCTTATATACTATCATTTAAACAGACTCCAAACCAGAATATTGTTAACGTGGTTATAGTTTTCCTCACACATTAGAATCTATGCTAAACTGGATGATCACAGGTGTTTTTTCCCCTTTTTTTACACTCTACTGGCTTGTATAAGTAGGAAAACCAGCTATTATAACATATAATCAAACGATATATAACCATTAATTCCAACAAGGCATTATCAGTTTATTAATATTATTAATATGTATCCTTGAACGCCCATTGTCACTTATTCTTGGCTAACATAAAACAAAGTATATAAAATACGAGTCTTTTATTTTTATTAATGCATTTTAAATATTGCACAGTAGCCATAAAGTTGAGCTCGTAATTGCAAGGTTCACCTTGAAATACGGAACTTTATAAGCTTAGGAAAGCACGGATGACCCACATACATGAACAAAGCTCTTGTAGTTACACAAAAGTTGAACACAAAGCCCGAATGCATCCTTTGTTGCAGCTATTGTGAAAACTTCATTCCGTAAAGTGAAAATACCACTCGAAAGGTGACAAATGTGACGAAGTATTTAATTAACGTAGATATATCGGCGATTGTAATTACGTTTGTAGATCAACGAAGTACATTTTTAAAACGAAGAAGTAGATTTGTAAAAAAGAGTATCCCCATTAAAAATTAATAAACCCAAATAACCATTACGGGAAACAATAGATGATTGTCATTTCGCGTGATTGAAGTGTGTAAGGCAGAATTCAAGTACCAGTCCGTACTACTTGAACAGCAATAGTCAAAACTAACCCCTACACCAAGTCGACATAACGTATAAAACCCCCCGAAAAAATTATACGCTAATTTCGGTAAAACGAGCATTTATTTAGTCATAATATTTTGGTACCTTATCTTTATTTTCCTATTATTTGGTAAGTTATTTGTGAATAATGCGAGTAAACATGTAAGCACCGATATCAACCACAAACGTTCGCGAAGCGTTGAATTAATAAAGACAAACGATTACTGCGGTTGTATAAACAAATCCTGGGCGATAATTTATAAAGCTCTAGTAATTTATGTTTATCTGAAACTCTTCTTGTTTTCCCGTCCGAGACGATAATTTTAAACACGCTTAAGACGTATCAAACCGAGCATTTAATAGTTTAACCGCCTAAAAAAAGGAACACGCTAAAATGAACCGTAACGACAATTGCTAGAGTCTCGTAATTACCAATAGATCGCGAACTAAATGACGACTAAACGGGATAACCGTATGGAACGAAATCGTTTTAAGGCGAGATTCTCCCCGAAGTTTATTAATATTTTGACACATGCATATTAAGTCAGCTTTGGCTTAGAACACGTAACGAGCTTCTTAGAATGAACTACAGATGCAGAAAGTCATAAAAGATAATTTTACGATAAACTTCTGTGTAGTGCATTAATTTTTGGTAGCCGTAAGTTGCCTAACAGAGGAATAATACACATTTTCGGTAATAAACCGCCGATTAATCTTGATAAGTCACATGTTCCTAAGAAACTGAAAAGTATCCATTATCAGAAATCGCCAAGAGCAAATTTATATTACGCAAGCAAAGTATCAGCTAATATGTTAATAAATGGTAAAACGAAGTCAAACGAAATGGTTTTCATGAGGCGACGAAAGGGTCACTGGCAGATCTTATCCCGGTGTTGTTAACAGAGATCCGGAAGGTTCTACATGTGCTTAATAACACTTTAAATGAGCTGTATAGGCCATTGTTCGTTAGCAAACGACCAAATCTCACTTTAACTATCTCTGGAAGGTAATAGGATATGGATACTCGATTAAATTCATTATAACGGACAATTTATCGTGGACCGTACAACCCTTGCCGAATTTTTCTAGCCCGATGGAGGGATCTGTCCACATTTAGGAAGAACACAATACAAAGACACCTGGGTTCGGTAGTGCGAGGATGCTATTTAATAAAGCGCAACGGACGATTTCTTATTGCCGTTTTTATTTATGACAATTATAAAAGCTTAGAATGTTAGGTTGGTCGTTAATGGCGCACGCGAGTTATCCCGTTTTGTTGCATCATAAAATTTAAAACAAGCGGTAATATAAATAAAATTTACAAAAACGCCATTAAAGGCAGCTTGCTAGCGTTATCAGTATAACAAAAACGCCATAATCGTATCTAGTCGTAAAAAGCAATGATGATTGATCGAATGAGTTCCTACTACGAAGTAACTCGCGAGCACTTAAGTCTATCGCCACAGCCTCTTTGATAATCACCATTTCGATATCGTCGAAGCGCACGACCGTCGTAATAACCGTGCATATGTACACACAGACGCGGATAATAACAGGGCTATACAATGTACACCATTTCATTAGTCACAATAAGTTACGAGAAATATTTTTTACATCGGTACTTTGGGGAGATCGCTGAGCAACCTCCGTCCTTTGAAAAAACTTACCAAGAAATTACGAAAAAAAGTTCTGAAGAAAACAAATTTTACAGGCCTGTAAGTAAATGGGCAAGCGTCATTTGAATTTCTGTTATTAAAAATGTTTCTCTCTATGAATTAATGTAAAAAAAAGAAAACGGCGATCAGTTTCTTTGAAGTTTTTTTAGAAAAAAATTAAACGCATCTTTAAAAAAAAAGTGGAATTAATATTTTGTACAACCCTAGAATGACAGTAACAACAATATCATAATTATAAAACATAAGCAGAATTATATATTTTTCTTTCATGAAAACCACTTAGGTTGTAAAATCTGACAAATCGGTGACGTGCA
The DNA here is from genome assembly GCA_963082815.1 of Melanotus villosus. NCBI lineage: Eukaryota > Metazoa > Arthropoda > Insecta > Coleoptera > Elateridae > Melanotus > Melanotus villosus. Next base: position 22,583,010 of record OY720427.1, read on the forward strand.
ATAGCAGTTAAAAGCTGGAATAACCAGAAATCGTCGATAACGAGCACACATAATAATATTCTTGTGAGATTCATTAATTTTTACGCATTACGGGTGCTGTAATTCGTCGTAGGTGATTACTATTTAAATGGAAACCTTATCTCGGAAATTACGGCAAATATGTCAATGCATTATATTAAGCTTTACCAGACTGTAATGGAAACATACAGGGTGTCAATAAAATGCCTTAAAAGCTTCAGGTAGCCTTTTGCTACAACTGATAGAGACCACAAAATTGCAAACAGGAACTTTCTATCGCGCTTAGTTTCTTCATACGAGACAGTTAAAGAATCTGAAGCTTGGCAACACTGTTGAAACTTGTTTACTTGAAAAAATACATAAATGCAAAAAAATAATGTACGTATTTATTTCACAGAACATGTTCAAAATTTCTGCCACCAACTTCACGACATCGACACTTGAATGCCCTTGTAATGATGGCCTGTTGGACACGCTGCAGCATTGCTTCATTAACGTTTGCTGCTGCTTCACGTATACGAAGTACTAGCTCTTCTTCATTTTCAATAGGCGTCACATACACCATGTTTTTCAAATGGCCCCGCAAGAAGAAATGGTGGCACTGTACTTCCGCGGCCGATCCATCCTCTTGGATAAAATTCGCTAAAGGCCCATTTACACTTGTCACTTTGGATGTTCATCTTGGAAGAATCATTTAAAGTGATAAGTGTAGATTGCCTTTTATTTTTATTTCATCAAAAGTGTACATCAAAGATGAACGATGAAAGAAGTTGACCCCCTACTAACATTTGATGAAAGTGTTGTTCCTGGAACCAATGAGTCATCCAGAGTGAACATGCAGTGATAAATGTAACTGATGCATATTTCGTTAACTGCATATCTCTTAAATATTATCATGTCATTTCTAAGTAATAGAACATTTCAAGTGAAACTTAATGCATCGTACTCGGACACTAAGAAAATTCAAGCAGGAGTGCCGCAAGGGTCAGTGATCGGTCCGATTTTGTTCAATATCTTCGTTTATGATATACCAACGTCAATGCCCGCAAAACTAGCCATGTTCGCCGACGATACTATACTATTGACACAAGATTCAGATATTAATATCTGTGCAGATAGATTACAAACGTCTCTAGATCAACTGCTTGAATATCTCACAAAGTGGCGTATCAAGCTCAACGCTACTAAATGTGAAAGCAAAATATTCACGCTTAGGCGGCCCCAAAACCCAAGAAACATTATCATAAATGGGCAAGACATTGCATGGAATCCATCCGACTCCGCAGTTAGATATCTAGGAGTTTACCTAGATCGCCGCCTTACTTGGAGCTATCATGTTAATAAAAAATTGAGTGAAGCATACGCCAGATTAGCCCTATTGTACTCCTTAATTAACAGGAAATCTGCGCTACGTATTGAATGTGCAACACTACTGTACCAGAGTATACTACGGCCAGTGCTAACATACGCTTGTGTAGTCTGGGGTGCAACGTCAAAGACAAACATAAGGAAGATACAAACCTTCCAAAATAAGGTGTTACGAATAGTAGTGAACGCGCAGTGGTATGTGCGAAATGAACAAATTCATCGCGAATTGGGTGTAATAACCATTGACAGTTATATTCGAAATACTGCTCGCAGGTTCTTTGTCAACCTAACTAAACCCAAGTAGCACAAAATGTTGGACCAATGTAACGCCAATGCATTATATATATGATATATTGGCTAAACATTTTATCGTATTTACTATAAATATTATACCTAGTACCAACATTGGTCAAACAATATATCGGGGTATATATGTAAAATACCTTGGATACATATTGGAAATCCAATATAAGATGGTATTGCTAAAGACAACGTTTATCCAATATAGGTTAGCCAATATAATGCCTTCATTGGAAGAACAATATATTACCAATATAAATGCAATATATATTCAACAAGGTAGTTTTTCTAATATAAAACCAACATTTATCCAATTTTGTGAATCCATGCTAAATATTAAGTAGTATAACAACATATATCCAATATAAATTAAACTATATTTACTACTAAAAGTGTCAAAAACAAAAAAGCCTTGTAAGTTATAAGTAATTCAACTTCTGCATTTTATTGAAAAAGGTAAATTAAATACATGCATATTCCCATGTGACACTAAGTAAATAAAAATAAATTAACTTCTCTCGACGTTCACTGAGGTTATAGGCACATATTTAAATAAGTATGTTTGCTGGGATAACAACGTTATCAAAATTAAAATTAAATGTTTTTACAAATAAATCAATATGACACACAAAAACTTGAAAATAAGCTAGAACAAATTCAAAAATGTTTTAAAAAAGCATCACATAATATATGCATTTATGCAAATAAATCTGAAATAAGAAAAATAAAAATGGTGTCAAGCGCTTGTATTTTGTGTGAAATATGTACCAAAGGCATTCTGAATCCAAAAAATAAGCACAATGCCATAAATACCCGCTTTATGACAATTTAGCATTTCCATTTAAAAAAAGAACTGTAAATGACATAGCCAATGGTCATTTAAAAGTTAGAACAACATAAAATAATCATTACGCATTATAACATAACAGTGTGAGTAAAACAATATAATCTCTAGAAATGTAGCACCTGCTAAAGGGCAATTATTATATTTACATAAAATAATAACAATCTAAAAGAAATGTAATTCATCGCTTTATTTTCATTTCAAAAAGGCACAGTGCCTAAAGGAACTAGAATTTACATGATGTCATGGAAAAATACTAATATCTAGTCATTCCGGGAATTTTGAAAATGCACTTTACAGCTTAACATTCCTAGCTAAGCCGACATTTTAGGACTTTACTGTGACGTTGTCAGCGAAAGCATACAGATATCTGGATAAATGTATTAAAACAAATTTAATAAATTGAAGTTTATCCTTCATATAGGAACATTCCTCGGCCGTACTAGTAATCTTTATTGTTTTCTAATACCGATTTTTAGAATTCTACTCTAAACTCTAATCCTAAGTACAATAGAACCCAAACATTTCAGTAAATTTCCAAGTTTGGGGTACAGTGGCGTTTCATGTATATTTACCCGCGTTAAAGTAAAAAGATAACATTTACACGTGAAATTCTTCTACGATTTATTAACAGATTTATGTCTGATTATATATTAATTTAGTTAAGGGCCCCTTACGTACCTTTTATTTGTTGTTATTTCTTGCACAAGTTTCTAAGCTTAAGTTATAACTTATAAGCAGTGTTAGTGTATAATATACAATTAGATGCATAAATGGTGATTTTTATCATTAGCAAAAATTCTAGCATTTGAAAATCTGGTTATTAATTTAAAGTAGGTAGTGACATTATGCATGATTAACTTAAAGGCATTATCTACTACAATAAATTATATGCAAAAACTTCAAGTGATGAATTTAAGTATGTAATTAATCCTGAACAAATCAACCAATTAGAGTACGAAATATACATGCATGTCGTAAATAACATGGTGTATGTTTATGTACACGTTTTTTTACATCACCACATCAGCCGATCAGCCCTCTCTGGAGTTACTTCAAAAAATGTAGTTACAATTCTAGGTTTTTAACGTCAGATAAGAACTAAACAATTTAATTTTTTTTCATAGTACGCTACCCTACTAGAACAATTTAAAAAAATATTTAAGTCGTTTATGAGAAAACATTTTCAAGCATTATGCAATTTGTATGATCTTAAAAATATACGGTATAGGTACGCCACTGGTTTAACTCGTTGTTCAAGAAACAAAGTGGAAGATTTTCCAAGAATAGGACAATTTTAGGTATATTTCCAGGCTGCCAAGGTGCTTCTAAACGGTTCTTGTCATTATTCATATATCTTTGTGCGTAGTGCAGCGAACTGTTTGGTGCAATATCTTTCAGTACAGCGGCTAAATTGTTTCGTTATTACCTATAAAACTACCGTATTTTTCTTACAGCATTTATTTAAAAAAATTTGGCCACAGGTGAGTAAAATATATTTAATTCAGAACACTACTTATTCAGCATTTCATACACATCAGACAAAGAAGTAAAACATCAAACTTAGCACGTGATTTTGTAAAATTTAAATCATCATATTTCAAATTTTCTGAATATCTAAAAATATTGTTCTATTTGAAATAATAAAGTTATTGTCTACTTCCGGCATAACCGGAAGTTGTACAATCCTAAAAATATTTTCAATCAATTTTTAATATCCAAAACCTTATTTTACAAATTTTCATTTATGTAGGTACTATAAGTTTTTTTCAAGAAACGTCTAATCGACGGTCGTCAAGACACACCCTGTATACACTATAAAATTTACAACTTTTTCAGATTCCGAAAGATATATAATAAAAATTATATCTGCACTTGTATACGAAATGAAAGAATTAAGGAAACCTGTAAATCAGCTTCTAACAGCCACATTAATTAGCCAACTTAGGCAAAATACTGGAACATCGCCCGCTGAGCAAAATTTTTTGCAAATTTTACCCGCCAAAACAAACGAAGAATTTGAGGAATTAGAGAAAGTAATTTCTTCTGATGAAGGATCATTTAATTTATTGGTAAATACACATCTTTGTACTAGTAACTTTTTTTACTAAAATATGTTTTCTTTCAGGTAGACATGTTGTATCTCGTAGGAGGGGATCATTATCGAAGCGCAATTTACGCTTGTTTGAAAAAAATATTCACTTCGGAAGTTGCCCCAAAATATTCTGGCCAAGGCAAAATGAGGAGTGGCCAAAAAAAGGATTGATTTTGTGACCTACGCATATCATGTGCATTGCAAAGTAAGTTATACCTTTTTCGTTCATTTTTTGGTAAATTTTTAAAATAAATTTCAAATGTAATGTCGCGGCGTTGCATGCCTAAATAACTTAAATTGATTAAGTTAAATAGGTTTTGATTATATCCTATAATTTCTCATATTTTTACGTATTACATAATCTCTTACAAACAATATTAGGCTATAGATACACAACATTTTTATAATGCTTCAGGGAAGAACCTAGTATGGTATTACTACAGGGAACAATGTATATTTTTAAAATTTAATATTATTAAGATATACAGGGTGTCTGATTTGTCATTGATCAGCATTTTAATAGAATTGCAAAATGATATCCGTTTAATTATCGCTGGGTTTAGAAAAATAAAAAATTGCCTATATGTATTTGTTTTTTTTTTAAATTACAGATGCAGTTCATAGAAGATTTACGAACACAACAGATACAGAGTATAAAGAAAGAGTGGAAACTTTTTTGTTTACTGTAAAGGATAGATATGGCGGCAGAAACAAAAGACCAATAGGTACCGACTTTTTGGGACAGTAAAGTTTTGTTGCTTTTTAAATCAAATCAAAATAGTATCATGAATGTTAATTAGTTCTTAGATTTCTAATTTCTGTATGTATAAATATACTATATATTGTATCAGAAATAAGTACATTAATTGTTTTCAGTGGTGGAACTCGTCAAGAACTACAACATTTCTTATTATTTTTTTTTAAATCTCACATTTATTTTGCATTTTGAAATAACGAGTTGTTTATGTATTTTCAAACTAATTGAATACTGCTAAGCTTAATTTTTAAGTAAGTTGATTTACTATGGTAACCAAATATAAGTTTTGTGTCGAACATGATTTCCATTGGCGGGTAATGAAATTTGTGATAAATCTTTAACTAATTTTATCACAAAATCTAAAAAGTATAGAAAAAAAAGTTATTAGAAATGTTGTAGTTCTTGACGAGTTCTATTACCGAGGGAATTTAATGTACTAATTTCTGATACACCCTGTATATACATTTTTAAAATACAGTATTTTATTTTTATTAAACGTGAACTATACACAGCATAAAATGTGTTTATTTAAAGTAGGCAGTAAATTAATATCATATGTATGAATAATATTGTATGTTGTTGTAGCATTTAATAAATTTCAATATAATATCTAAAACGTATGTTTTATTTAGTATACCGTGTGGCAACCGTAAGAGGCGAACACTATTTTTATCAGTATACCTGTGACTACGACATTTAAAGTAAAACGTCTTTTTTATTATTAATTTCAATATCATTTTAGTTGCTCTAATTTTAAAAAACAGTTTTAATTCAAATATCAAAGTGCGTATGTATGCTGATAATAATAGTGTTTACACTTTAGGGTTTCTACACAGTAAAACAAATCAAAAAGACAATATATATCCAAACTTTCTTATGAATATTGGTTAAAGCTTGGTTTCCAACGTATAACCAACCTATAAAAGGAAATGTGTATTTAATGTATAATCGAAAACGTTTAACCTATCTAAGGTACCTATATTGTATACAGTTTGGATGCCAATATATAACCAATATTGGCTGGCTATATATATCCAATAAACTTATCCGATATATTATTTACCTAGGGACCGAATATTGGTCAAACATTGGTACCCAACATATAACCACTATAACAAAACGTTAACACTTTGAAGATAGGACCAACATATTTAAGCCAACATTGGGCCAATATATGTGTGCTACTTGGGAATGTTCTGGTGCGGTATATTTTCATCTTGGACAGAAGACAGCAGTCTCTAGGCTGAAAAAGAGGCTCCCTCAGGACATCCTTCTATCGGAAGGCAATAGTGACGATAGTGACATCAGTGATTAAGTAATATGTAATATAAATATAAGTAATTACAAACCTGTAATTTAGTTCTGGGGTGTAACCCCATTCTTGATATTTAATGTTAGTTTGGTTAATTCTATGTTCAATCAACCATGTATAACATCCTGTATGTTGAGCTGGTTTATTCTTAATTAAAAAAAAAAAAAAAAAAAAAAATGTAAAAAAACGAATAAAGCCGAATTCACTATTCACTGTTCCTTCAACCGCCTGTTAGACCGTGTAGTTGACAAATATACTGCATTTTTTAACTGTTTTATTGTTTTATTTGTAAATTTTTTATATTTTTATTTAAAAGCGGTAGTTATTTATATGTCACACAATGTCTTTCAAGTGGCAAGACAAACATATGACATTGTTCCTTGAAGCATATCAGCGGTACGAGTGCTTGTGGAATAACAAGTGCATATGGCCTCGCTAGATATCTTAGTGTCATTTGAAGTTTTATTTTAGGGTTCAAAACGTCTCGGAACCAGGTGTCTTTTTTCCAATAAACGGAGTTACTTTTTCGAGCAGATATGTGAATTGGTTCTCGTTAATTCTTAAATGATTCCTGTATTCCTCTGGATCTTCTTCTGCCCATTCTCCCAACAGAGTTGACGAAGCTCCCACACTTTCTCTCCTTGAAACCCATGGTTTCGCCCACTAACGTCTTTGAGCACGGCCACGTACATCAAAAGTGATATAGTGTAAATCACGCTTTAAGCTAGTTTCTCGTTCTAGCCGCATAATGGGACGGCGCCCCATCTAGTTGCATTCACATATTGCGGCGAACCAATAAAGGTATATCTTCTAGCAATGTTAGGAGTTCGTTGTTTAGAAAGTTTAAGTAATTGTTAGCATTCAATCGCTGAAGGTAGTACAAAGGGACCTACCAATTTGTTATCTACGATTCCTGCCCATACATTGACCGAAAACCTAACTTGATAATTTCCTTCTTGCATGGCGTGGGGATTTTCATGGGCCCAAATATGTTGATTATGGACGTTAAAAATGCCATTTCGTGTAAAAGTGGCCATAAAATGTTATTTACAAAATTTCTTCTATGTTGTTGTAATAACCAGTTGCAGAAGGTAATACGTTTCCCATAATTTTCCATTAATAAATGTTGCACTCTAACTTTGTGGTAGGGATAAAGGCCATCATCCTTCATGATCTTGCGAACGGTGGTTTTGCACCAATAGAAAGGGCACGTTCGCTAATACTTGGCTCGTTAGTTACCAGATCAAGAACCTCCTCTTCTAAGTTATTGTCTCTAACAGTTCTTGGTCGACCTCTATCCCAATTTTGGACAACGAGGATATTTCCAGTTTCTCGAAGTCTGTGATTTGCAGCTCGAATCACTACGTGACGTGGATGTCTTCTATTAGGAAAACGCTGAACGTAAACCCTAACAGCCTCATTGCAGTTTTCTTCGCATTCCCCAAGGATTCAAATCATATCAACGTACTCATTTATAACATACGCCATAATGATGACCAAGAAAACCAAAATACGAACAAAGCAAAACACAAATGAACGCAAAAATACGAACTAAAGGCAAATTTAATACACAAATCACAAATGTCAGTTCAAAATCGACTTACTTGACACACCTTTGACCTGTCAAAACGCAAACAACAGAATTTCGAATTTTATTATCAGAGTACCATGCATGTATGATTTTTAACAGTACTTCCAAAAGAAGAACTAAATTGCTAATTCAATAATAATTGCCGTTTTTAAATTAATTTCAATTTCAGATACATGTTTTACTTAATTTCTCATAGTCGTTTGGCCAATCTTCAATAAATTTCAGAACTAAAGATATGAACTTTAACACCCTCGTACATGAAAACTAATGGCGGAGGAAATTTTTTCTTGCAGTTTTGCCTTAAGAATTCACAAAATAAAACGTTTATCTGAAGCTTTTAAGGCATTTGAGAGACACCCTGTATATAAATATACATATATTAAGGGTATTATACTTAAAACCCCATTCAAATCAAGCCACCATTTTAGAAGAATAAACAAACCTAAGATACTCACTAAAATTTAAGTGGAATACATTTTTTTCTAAAATTTGGTTTGCTCCGAACGACATACACCGAAAAAAAAAACAATTGGTTGATTCAAACGATTGTAGGTTTCGAAATTTTGTGCATTTACTCCATTGATTTTTATTTGGATGAACACAAATTTACTTCAATCAAATGATTGATTAATTTTTGGTATTTTTAAAAATGCAAGTTTTTTTATAATTCCTTGGGCTAAACAGTCTGTGCTGCAAACTTCTAAAAGTGCTTTTTAGATTATAAACAACCTATCTAGCTAGGTAAAACGAGTTTAAAACGAATTTATTAATTTTTGGTATTTTTAAAAATGCGAAATTTTTATACTTCCTCGGGCTAAACCGTCTGTGCTACAAACTTCTAAAAGTGCTTTTTAGGCTATAAACAACCTATCTAGGTCAGATAAAACGAGTATTTGAAATCTTTGATTCAACATTTCCAAGTATTAAAAGAACTTATCAAGTAATGAATTAGTTTAAGAATAACGAATTTTAAGCATCGCGTCAGTTCTGTGGAAGAATTGCATAAGTACGTATAAGTGAATGATAATAAAGTAGTGTCAAATATAGAGAGGCAAGTCTTATTTATTTTCTGTAAAATTTTCCAGTCCAAATAATATACATAAGTTTCACAAAATTCTCGCAAAATTAAAGCGGTAAGTGAAACCTTTGTTTAGGCTTTAGAAAGTGACATTTGTTATTTTTAAAAGCGTACATAATTATTTATTATTGAAATTCGTAACTTTTTAAGCCCAACTGCTGTCTACGGTTGCGAAACTTGGGTGCTGAATAAGTTAGATGCAGAAAAGATAGAAACATGGCAACGAAAAATTCTAAGGAGAGTTTTTTGAGGAAAACGAGATGGAGATGTATGGGTAAGAAGAAACAATGAAGAACTGAGACAACTATACGGTGAAGCAATAATTACCCAGTGTATCTCGTAAGAGCACAACGCGTAAGACTACTCTGGGGCATATACACTATATACAGCGTGTCCCCGGCAGCTCCGCCCTTTGGATTTTGAGGCCCCGGGCACAAATATGGAGTGGGGGCCACCCAGTAAACAAAAAAATGTGATGTGCGAAAATGTTCAAATAACACGAGCGCAGATGAAAGCAAGGGCTTATTTGTTAGTTACAGTTACAAAACTGTGTTATACAAAATGTTCTCTGACGACTGGCGGTGCAACGCGCCCCCGTCGTTGAACAAGGTGCCGATGTAAGCAGTGATGCTAGATGCACTACCCCACCACTAGTTTTAGTCCGGCCAGCGGCGCGGGACTATTCGGTTACAAAAGTCTCACCGTTTGCCCGTTTATAAACACATTCAAACGGTGAAACGTTTGGAAATTTATTGCGCTTCATTTCAAAAGTAAGCTTTAGCTTTATATAGCTCGATGCGGGGCCCCACTAGCCCCCGGGGCCCCGGGCATAGGCCCGGTTGACCGACACTGGTGCCCGGATAGAGTTTGCGATAGGTATAATGAACCAAACATTTTTGAGAAACGTTTCCATTTTTTGTAGTCTAGGTCTGCTTGGTTTGTAATGAATTTTTACCAAATTACACTTGAAATGATATCGAGATGGCGTAGTTAGCACAAGAAGAATATAAAGCGGGTTGCGTAAAGTAGTCTGCACAACAATGTTATTTTAAAAATATGTTTAAATTACAAATTCGGGCTGTGTGCAAATTTTCATTACATTTGAACAAAAAGAAAATTGAGACCTTTAAAATTACCATAAGTAACAATAATATTGGTTTCTTCGTTCCATTTTTACACAATTTCTAAGCAGTTTTCAATAAAATAAAGCTATTCAAATAACCCCCCAGGCCCCCACCTAAATTAGTACCTACATAATTCTATGCTTTTGCTAAATTCTTGGTAACTGTTTCTAATTTCGAGAAGCGGTATGGCCCTAATCAGATCAGTAATTTTGTTTTTCAATCTGTTCAAATCGTTATCAAAATTTTCTGTATACACTTTTTGTTTCACATATCCCCAGAAATAAAAATCCATAATTGTAATATCCAGACTTCTTGGTGGCCATGGCTGCGGTCCAAATCGGCCAATCCATCTCTTTCCGAATATGATGTTTAAATATATTTTATCAAATCAGTTAAATGTGGGCCACAACCATCTTGCTGAGAATAAATCTTCTGTCTTTCGGATAAAGTTACGTCTTCAAGAAAATCACCTAAACAATTTTGTAATATTTCCAAGTATGCATGTGAACTGATTCAAATTTTCAGCCATAAAATGAGGTCCAATTACGCCATTGTAGGTAATAGCACACCAAACATTAACTTTTCTTGAATAACGAGAATTTTTCGCCGAGACCGTGACATTCGTTGTGAACGTAGTTTCATTCGAAAATATAATATTCTTGAAAAAGTCCCTTTCCTGTAAAATTTTTTGTCCAGCCCAGAAACAAAAGTCCAGTCGTTTGGCTTCATCATTAGCTTCCAAAGTATGAATGGATTTAGCTTTAAAATGAATAATTTATTCGATTTAAATATTCTTGTAAATGCGATTTCCAATGCCAAATTATGGTGCTCTTCGTCTGTGAAACCTTCCATTTCCTCTTACATCATCCACTGCCAAAACCGTTGTCGCATCATCTTCATCCAATTTCTTCTTACTCTTACTTGTTACTCCACACTTCCGGTTATATCGTTTTTTGAAAGGCCTGGAAACTTTTGCTCGAAACATCTAACCATCCCCTTGGGCCCCTTGTAACTAATTTCACCCAATCCATAGCATTGAACAACAAATACTTCCTGCTCGAGGCTAAGTACTTTACTTAACTTGTAGAAATTATTTCAACGATATGTGCCCTTTTAATTTAGAACATATTTTTTAAATAAAATGTTTGCGCAAAGTTGATAGTAAGACCACTTTACCTAACTCGAAGTATATTCTTCTTCGCCATCTGGATATCATTTCAAGTGTAATTTGATAAAAATTCCTTATAAACCAAGCAGACCTAGACTACAAAAGCTGGAAACGTTTTACAAAAATTTTTAGTTCAAACCCTATACCACGCTGTGGAGAGATTGGCGTTACACGTAGTGAAGAGGGTGTTGAATTTAAAACAAGAAGAAAGGGTCGTCCAAAAACTGCAAGCCGTGTTCAAGATCTAAGTGAGAAGGAGGTAACAAATTGGAGGGTGAAAGCAAGAAACAGAAAAGAATGGCGAAACATCTCGAGCTACGGGCCTAAATGGCCTGTTAACGCTTCATATTATATCAACTGTTTTTGCAGTTCATACTGCTATATTTTAGAACTTTGTTGCATGGAAATTGAGAAGAAATGAATATTAAAACGCGTTTTAATCGCGGGCATTCCCCGAACTGAGTGGCCGAGTGTTTAAGGCATTCGACAACAAAGCGGACTGTCTTGCAGTCAAACCCGAGTCGGATGCTCGGCGGGTGGCTTATGCAGTCCCTAAAAATACTTGAGAACCGAAACACAGTGATGGAGTAGGGAAGATAAGTGGTTGCAGAAGATTTGGTGCTTACCACACCACTCCCTATGTATAGCGCGTGAAACAACCGAAGGTACGAAAGGTAACTTAGGGGGCCTTAACTCTCCATGTTGCCGGCCATGCTCCCTCGCCGCAGTGCCGATGCCTTTATTCCCAAAAATGATAGAAACGTTCACAGATTTATTTTCCTCGTTATACTTTAGTCTGTACAGTTAAACAGTAAAACGCACCAAGAACATTTATAAAACTGAAAGTTTATTTTTGCTATTCAAATAATGGCTGCGTTCATTTATCTCAAAAATGTTCATTTATTTTGGCGCTTTGGTTGAAAAAAGAAAATTATTACACATTATAGTTTAAACTGATCTACAATTTATACTCTTGGAGTACTTGAATTTAGTTTTGCAAGTAATACAATTATATTATCAATTAACTTTATGAAGTTTGTCGGTACCTACGTATTTTTAAATGTATAGCGCCATTTAAGAGATAGTACGAGCCTGATAACCGAAAAATGTAACTCCCAAAGTCACTGAGCTGGATTGTTTAAATAATGTTAAAATACATTTTTTTTCTCTTTTCTTTGTTTTATTTCTAGATAATTGTCGGTATCGATGCTTTAATTCAAAGCAGCAAAGTTGGTAATCAAGGTAGGAAGAGCAGGAAGGCCCAACTTTACATTGTATTACATTACATTGTAATCAACAATTAATATTACTGAATCATCCAACAATAAATGTTTTTAATATATGGGGTGAAAAAGTTTGGAAGTTTTCCTGCTGAAACGATTAGAGATCTAGGCCCATCTTCTCGGTGTCCGGTCAATACCACTCCGCAATTACCACGCCGGTCAATACCACGCCGGTCAATTCCACTCCAACAAAAATCACTCCAAACAATAACCACTCCGAACAAAAACCACGCCAGCAAATACCACTCCGTAAAATATCACTCCTGTAAATTACCACTCGGGGTAAAAACCACGCCAACAAATATCACGCCGTTATATTCGACATATAAAAGTTATATTTCAAGACGTGATCTCAGATTACATTAAATTCAGGTAAAATTTTAAGAAAAACATTACTTTTCTAGCCATTAAAGTGATAACTCCTGATAGCAAAATAATAATTTATTGATAATGAATAATATGGCATGTGTTGGTATAAAAATTTAACATTCTCCTTCAAACTTAAATAATTTATAAGAAATATTGCACTATTTTAATTAATCAAGAAGCTTATGAACTACTAACTTCAAATGGATAATAATGTATCTAATTTCTTGCATATGTTACGGCTAAATCGATAAATTGGTTATTATGCATAATAACCAAATTTATCAAATTAGCCATAACATATAAATCATTATTTTTAATTTTTCTTTATTTTGGTAGTACCATTGTATCTTTCTTATTACGTCTTAAAATACTATTTACATACATGGAATTATACAGGCGTGATATTTGTTGGAGTGGTTTTTACCCCGAGTGGTAATTTACAGGAGTGATATTTTACGGAGTGGTATTTGCTGGCGTGGTTTTTGTTCGGAGTGGTTATTGTTTGGAGTGATTTTTGTAGGAGTGGAATTGACCGACGTGGTATTGACCGGCGTGGTAATTGCGGAGTGGTATTGACCTAGACCCCCATCTTCTCACATCATACTTAAATTTTTCTTTAACTAAAGTCGTATTTAAAGTAAACATAACTGTTTGGTGCGTAAGCGTATATATGCAAAGGTCCCTTGCAAAAGATACAGGTAGCAATCAGAAAGGTAGCCAGGGAAGAAAAAGGAAAAGGCAATAAAATTATTAAAGTGAGGTACAGAAATAAATAACAACAAAGACGAACAGTCAGAAGCAGAAGGTAGAAACCTGATAAGAGTAGTTAACCAGGCTTTAAAAACTAAGCGCATACTCAAAGGACGGGCCTTCTTCTTTTTTCGGCGGTGCGAAGTAGCAGCACTTAGCACATTGTGCATCCGCCGCAAATTAAGGGATGCCTTCGTACATACCGGCACCTAGCCCAAAGGCCAAGATCTTGTCCACAGAGGCGCTCCATGTACCATTGGGCTCCAGACGACCGGCACCAACTAGGTGATGCCTCAGAAGAAGTAGTCTGGGGCATCGCAAATAGAAATGAAGGGAGGTTTCGGACCTAGCTTTTGAAAGTCTGTGGATGAGTTGCTTCGCTTGTCTGAGCCCAGAACGCAAAGCCCAATATGAGATGAACTGAGAGTGAGTCCATTTTCTAATTGATTGCCGAATGCTTGTTTTAGGAAGGCCGAGGGCCGGTTCAGGGCTTAAAAATGAGACAAGGAGCTTTTGCAGGGCCCATCGACATTCCGTGACCGCTTTAGATTTGTTTGGTTTTTACAGAACTCAAGGCTTTGACTGATGCTTGACTGTCGTAGCATATGCTTGTTTTAGTTGCTTCTGGCCAGGCTTTCCTGAGCGCAGACTAAGATTGCAAAGATCTCAGTCTGGAAAACGGTAGGAAACTTGCCTAGTGTGAGAGCCTAGCTTGGTAGCCTGCATCTGTGAACCACAGCAAATTAGAAGATCTGACGCGGTCCCTGTGCAAGAACGAGCATTCGTCCCTTGCAGCGATAATAGTCTCGTAATTTCTTGACTCTATGACAAACTCGGCAAAGAAAAGGATAGCGAATATAATAGATAATATACCATCAGACATATCGATTAACAATAACAATCAGACAGAAACTAAGAAGAATCATATATTATACAAAGAAACATGAAAAATTGAAAGCATAAAAGTAGAAATAACAGATAGAGCTAAAGTAGGGCTAGCATTGTTAATCGATAAAGAGTTGAAAGAAAAAGTAAAAGGTTAGGAATTTGTAAACGTAAGAATAATAAAGACTGGGAATAAAATGACAAATCTAGACTGTATAGTTTATGGACCGAAAAAGGACGAGAAAATAGAAGAAGAAGAGGGACTTTTTAATAAACTAAAAGAAGAGTAAAGTACGAAATAATAATAGTAAAGATGTAAAAAGATACACTCCCTTCAAATGTAAGTTGGCAGAGAAAGAAATCACCAGAAATAGTAGAAAATTGTTAGAATTCAGTATGAAAAACGAATCGAAAATCATAAATATTAAATTTAAATATAAGGATATTCATAAACATGAGTGCTAAGTAGAGACGAAAAATCAATAATGGAAAGAACAAGAGATACTAGAGTAAAGCGTGGTGCTGAGATAGGCAGCGATCACTATCTGCTGGAGTCGAAATTAGTAGTAACATAAGAAGTTAATTCTAGTAGAAAGAAAACTAAAACCAAACCGGTATATAATCATAATTATAATCAAAACCAAAACATATAAACTAAGAGATAAGGATATATGTATAAGAAAAATATAAAGACTGTTTAGAAGAAAGACTAAAAGTATATATAGAAAGAATGAATGAATTGGATGTACAGGCCTTGTGGGAAATATACAGGGTGTCCCCTGAGGAAACCGACAAACTTTTACCATGTATTCCAGGGGCCATTCTAAGTAAAAAAGTTCATGTAAACTATGGGTAACATGTAACATCAATATGATAGAAAAGCGGTGGAAACATGTGAAGCAACACCAAAAAGCAAACATTGTGAACAAACGGCCAAGTGGACAGGCGAGGTGAAGCAAGTCATAAAAGTAAAAAAGGAAGCCTGGAAAAAATACTTAAAGGAGCAAATACTACCAAGTTATGAGATGTTCAAGTTTGCAGAAAAAATGCCAAATATAATGTGCTGAAAGCCTGAAAGGCCTGAAAATGGAAGAAAACTTTTAACGGTACTCAAGAACTTTTCTACAGAGTTGTAAGAAACGTCAACGAAATCAATTATATAAAGACAAAAATGGACAACTATTAAGGAATGAAAAAAAATATTGAAAAGATGGAGGGAGTATTTTAAGGAGTTGTTAGACAGTAGTAACGGGGAGGAAGATAACATCAGAGTGGTGATGGAAATACTTGTGAGAAATAGAGAAGCTGATCGCGACGAAGATATATCAATGGAGAAACTAGGTAGAGCTATACTAAAGCAAAAAATAGGGGACGTACCGGGACATGACGGCATTACCGCTGAAATAGCGATGAAGTCACTTGGAAATACAGTTTCTTTTAGAATTCTTGAATATTATAGAGAAGAGAAGCGAAATATCACAGGAATGGAAAATAGCAATAATAAATACTACCGTTGTCTAAAAAGGGAAAGATTGCAAAAATTGCCGTTTTATTACGCTGTTAAGTGTAATAATTAATAATAATGAAAATATATGAGAACATTTTAACGGAACGCCTTAAACATGAAACAGAAAAGGAATTGGTGGATGAGCGAAAGAGGTTTAGAACGGGAGGAGGGGCAACATATGCTTTACATAGCATTAAACAAGTAATCGAAAGATCAATGGACGCTAATGAAACAATATATCTTTATAGACATATCAAAGGCTTTCGATTCAGTAATAACAATACCTCTCACACATTTAGTACTTCTTCAATTGTAAGACAAAGCGGAACATCGAATGCTTATCTATTTGCAGTAGTGACGGACAAGGTACTAAAAAAATGTAAAAGCAAGGTAAAAGAAGCTATATGGGGATATTATAATATGGAAAGATGTCGATGATGTAGTACTGATTGCCAATAAAGAAAAGGATCTACAATATAACCTAGGTACTGATTAAAAAAAAAAAAACTTCAGAAGCACAGATTGATGAAGAATAACAGGTTTAAAACTACTGGATAAACCGAGGAGTGAAGAAATAAGAAGAAGACTAGGGGGTGAAGCCGATGAACCGGTTGTCATCATTAAACCAAAAAATCAGGAACAAAAAAGTTTAGATACGAAGAAAGAGGTAAGAAAGTCTATTGATCCCACTAATTTAGATATATCTGGAGTTCGATCCGTAAGTAAAGGAGGCATTGTGATAGAATGTAAAAATACAGAATCTGTTAATAAACTTAAGGAAAAGGCAGAAAGTAAATTAGGGGATGAATACGAAATAAAAATTCCAAATAAAAAGTTGCCTAGGGTTAAGCTAGTCGGTATCTCTGAAAAAATATCGTTGGAAACAATCGAAGAAAAAATAAAGTCACAAAATAGTTTTCTGAACTCTGAAAATGCGCATGTTAAAATTGTGCATATCAAAGCAAATAAAGATCGAAGAAGTTATACTGCTTTTGCTGAAGTAAACGCTTACGCTTACCGCGTAATGCTGGATGAACAGAAGGTAAATATTGGTTGGGATAGATGCAAAATCTACGATGCTGTGGAAATTACGAGATGTTTTACATGCAGCGGATTCAATCATAAAGCATCCCAGTGTAAATCCCAAAAAGCATGTCCAAAATGTGCTGGGCCACATCACTTAAGCGAATGTAAAGCTGGCGATGAGGATCAAAGATGCATAAATTGTATGCATGCTGTCAATAAACTCAAAATAAAGCTGGACGTCAACCATGCAGCATGGAATTCAGAATGCGCAGTATTCAAACGTAAACTGGAACTCGAAAGAAGTAAAATTGATTTTTTAGAGTAAATAAAAGAAAAGCTGACATTTTATATTTAAACTCACAAAGTATGATTAAACATATGGAAGAACTTGAGGTCCTAATTGAAGATAGGAAGCCAAATATTCTGTTACTAAGCGAAACTCGTATAACTGATGACATTCAAGATTGTGAAGTCGCTTTTGCTGATTACACAATACTTCGATGCAATGCAAAAAATCGACATACCGGAGGTGTTGCAATTATCCTGAATAATAACATCCAATACAAATTAATTGCTAACTTTACAATTAATAATAACCTTTGGCTACTTTGTATCCAAATAACGAAAGGATTTCAAAAGGGATTTTATACAGCTATTTACCATTCACCAAGTTCGAGTGACGCTGAATTCATTGACATTTTTGAAAGATGGTGTGAGGATACTATTCCAGATAACAGTTTACATACAATAATAGGAGATTTCAATTTAGACGTCTCAAAGAGCCGGTATTACAGTACAAAATTAATAAAAGTTATTCAAAATCTAGGCATGAAGCAAATAGTAGAACATTTTACACGTACTACGGAAAACAGTGATACAGTCATAGATCTCGTAATAACAAATGACGATAATTTAAAAGTGGACGTACTTGATGCCCCAATAATCACCGACCATAAAATAATTGAAGTAACTCCAGGATAATCATTCACATGTATTAAATCTAACTTTGAAGAGATAAAAATAAATAATTAGGCTAAATATTCACAACAGAACTTGGTAAATAGGTTAAATAGATATAATTGGACCATGCAAAATCATCACGTAAACGAAATTGCTGACGCTATTGTAACACGACTCCAAATGACAATGTACGACCTAGTTACGCGTAAAAGAATTACTGCTAAATCTGCAAATCGGTGGTTTACTACAGACTTACGTAATATTCAAAGAGAAAGAGACAGACTTTACAAAATTGCTAAATTGTCAAAAGATGAAACAGATTGGGTTATCTATAAAACTATGCGAAACCACTACAGTAACATGATTAAAACAGGTAAAAATAACTATTATGAAAATAGAATTCAGCAAAGCACCGGCAACTCCAAAAATATGTGGAATATTATTAAAGGATTAATGAAAAGCCAAACTACTACACCAAAAAATATATTGTTCGATGAAGTTGAAATTAGTGAACCAGACATAATATCAAATAAATTCAATGAATATTTCGTAAACAGTATTGTTGAAATTAACAACTCCATTGTGCTGAACGCGGCATTTAAAGAAAGTCCAATAACAGAAGACACCTGCAGTTTTAAGTTCAAGGACATAAATTATAGGGATCTTAAGAGAATAATAGCTTGTATTAAAAGAAAAGGAAGTTCAGACCACATTACAGCCAAAGTAATTTCGGATGCATTGCCAATAATCGGAGATCTGTTTCTACAATTAATTAATCAATCTTTAAGAACTGGAGTTTTCCCGGAAACATGGAAAATATCTAAAGTTGTGCCTGTTCCAAAAGTAAATTCTACGAAAAAATGTGAAGAATTTCGCCCCATTAATGTATTGCCAGTTTATGAACAAATACTAGAAGTGGCCGTTAAAGAACAACTGCAAAATTATCTAGAAACAAATGACATTTTAACTAAAAGTCAATCCGGTTTTCGAAATAAACATTCATGTGAATCTGCTATAAATTTTGTGCTGACAAATTGGAAAAGTGAATTAGATTTAAATAAAAGTATTGTGGCTGTGTTTTTAGACTATAAAAGAGCTTTTGAAACTATCGACAGAGAACGATTACTAAATAAATTAAATCATTATGGTATCCGCGGCACTGAAAATGCATGGTTTCAAAGTTACCTTACATCGCGCTTCCAGACAACTTTATATGGAAATAAAGAATCCTTACAAATTCAGAATAATTTGGGTGTACCACAAGGATCGGTTTTAGGCCCATTGCTGTTTTTAATTTATATTAATGATTTAGAAGTTAATCTTAGTTGCTGCAACATTAATTTATTTGCTGATGATACGTTAGTGTCAATTACCAATGAAAATATCGATCTTGCTATCACCAAATTAAATCTAGAATTAAAAACCATTTCTCAATGGTTACAAGTTAACAAATTGAAATTGAATGTCTCGAAAACTAAATTTATGATTATTTCAAATAAAAATGTTCAGTCAGCTAAAATAAATATAGAAAATATGGACTTGGAAAAGGTTGACCAAATTAAATACTTAGGAGTAATTATAGATGATAAATTAAATTTTAAGAAGCACGTAGATTATGTTATCAAGAAAGTAGCACGTAAAATTAGTTTACTGGGCAGGATATCTAACAAACTTACTATTCAAGCAAGAATAAATGTTTACAAAACAACTATTGCTCCACATTTTGATTACTGTGCAAGCATTTTGTTTCTCTGTCAGGAATCAGAATTAAAAAGACTGCAAAAGCAGCAAAACAAAGCTATGCGTATTATACTGCAGTGTTCAAAATTTACTAAAATTATTTTAATGTTAGATATCTTGCAGTGGTTGAGCATAAAACAGCGTATTTATTTTAAAACTCTAGCATTAGTCTACAAAACAATAAATTGTTTACTTCCAGAATACATGTCCCAGTCATTGATGTACAATTTAGACATACATGATTATAATACCAGAACTCGCTCCGACTTTAGATTACCAAAATTTTCCAAATCGAAATCTCAAAATTCTTTTTTCTACAAAGGTTTAAAATATTATAGCAATCTTCCACAGGAAATAAAACAGGCACCAAATATTTATAATTTTAAGAAACAATTAAGTTTGTACTGTAAGAATAGTTTTTAAGAAAATATTGGACATTATAAACTCTTGTACGATTAATGTAAAATTAGTAATATTACTAAATAAAGTACATATTATTAATAGAACAGAGAATAAAGTTTAACACTATACGCTGGTTTGGACATATGGTAAGAATGTCAACATTAAGGATAGCGAAAAAAGTATGGAAAATGGGAAGGAAAAGGGGATACGGCAGACCAAGACGAAAATGGAATGATGAAGTAGGATGGCACTTAAAGCAGATGGGATTGAACTAGAATAGGGCAGAAGAAATGGCAAGGGACAGAAAACTATGGAAAAAGATAATAGAGGAGACGGAGTAGAAATCCATACCTCAACAGTGGCATTAGTCGGTGCAGGATGCTTATGTATGATGTATGTATGTTTCAAATATAATGTTATAAAAATAGCATAATAACAATCCTATTGAATATAAAAATTAATAAAAATGGATT
This sequence comes from Melanotus villosus, assembly GCA_963082815.1. NCBI lineage: Eukaryota > Metazoa > Arthropoda > Insecta > Coleoptera > Elateridae > Melanotus > Melanotus villosus. The sequence goes on from OY720427.1 coordinate 22,604,060, forward strand.
GTATCGTGAAGTAAACACTATTAAGGACTACATTTCCAGAAGTAAAAAGGGACACTAAATACAGTGTGTACCCGGATTGAGTTCACTATAGGTATAATCGACAAAAAAATTGAGAATTTCATTTCATGTTTTGGGATTCCGCCCTGCTTGGTCTGAAAAGAATTTTAAGCAGATTTTTAGTTTTTTAAAAATTAAGACGGCCATGAAAAATGTGAGAAAACTATTTTCTATTCCGGTAAAGTGCCTTTTTGGTCAATAATACGGCAAAATGTTATTGAGAAAAGTTGTTCATAATATGAAATTATGGCTCTGTGCAAAATTTCAAAAAGATCAGCTTAAAAAGAAAACGTAGAGTAAAGTGACCAAATATGGAATACTTACCTTATATGGAACACCTAATTATTTTTAAAACTGCTAGCGTCATCTCTCATTTCAACATAAGAACTAGTTCTTAGCAGTTTACTGTAAAAGTTTCAAATCAATGTTACCAAACCTACCGAGCATATAACCAAAAAACCTTTTTTACCGCGGAAGGTTTTTTCACATGTAAGTGTTTTTTAATTTGTAGTCAAGTTTTTTGATTTTATTAGGTTCTTTTGTTTGTATGCCTTAGAAGACATGTTCGTTAATTATTGCAAACAATCTTTTGATGAAGTTATCAGCCTTTGTTTAAATAAACTAGTTTTGTATCAAAATGAGGGTAGTTCCTAATCATCATCATCATCATCAATTGACATGGAGCAGATCCTCGTGGATCAATCCTGGATTACGCCAGGCCCACCCCATGCCAACAGGGAACACTGTATGACGTTAACATGCCTGTGACGTTAGCCGCTAGACACCGCTTCTACAGTGCAAGGTAGTTAGTAGATCACATATTCAATGGGAGTCGAATATATGACCGAGATGGTTAATTAGGTTTTTTTTCATTTTATACTAACATTATTTCTAGTGTTACCGCTAGTTTTCTAGGTCTATGGTATGAAACGCCTTAGCGCAGACATGCCTGCCCTGTTATATGCTACTTAACTCTAGCTAAGTCTAACCGTTATTTTTACAGGTACGTATTCCGTGCGTACTTCATGGTGCCATGATGCTTGTACATCTGTGATAGAATTTGGTCTGCTTCCCTCTTTCCCTAGAAACTAATCCAATTGTGCTTGATGTTCTCCCTTTTCCCATGTTTTTCTAACGGAGTTCGACTTACTCCAAGTGTTTTGAATATGAAGTCGGAAGAGGTGTGCAAAGTCTTTCAATCCGATACCGTTTGCGATGCATTTCCTGTGCCTCAGTTTTGGTCCTATTAATTTTTTCCTCTTCTTCGATACCTAGGTGTGCTTTGAACTCCCCTACTATTATCGTTGACGTTCTTCTGATCGCATTCCATGTTTCCTGGTATACTTCTGACATTGAGTTGTACATCCATTTGTCCGATGGTATGTGCACCCCTATAAAACCTCTAATGTGGTTGTTTATTTCTACTGTCATTGAGCAGATATCCTCGGAGATTTCTTGATGAGCTGTAATCGTTACGCCTTTTCCAACTACAGCCGCGGCGCTTCTTCTTGTTTGTTCTTTTTTTTCCGCTGAGGTATCATCTGTTGTTCGTGGTGTCTGCCTTCCCTGTGGTCATGTATGTTTCCTGCAATCGTGCTACGGTGATTTCCTTTTGGTTTAGTAGTCTGCCTATTTCTTCACGTTTTTCTTCGCGCTTCTCTTACATTCCACGAGGCTATCTTCATTTCTGTTGATATTGGCACTTCTATTTGCCTATAAGATGGTTGTGTTTGTAGGGACAAGCCGTAACGTTCTGGTTATATTCCTGTTAGTTGCTTTTCTATATCTGCGTTCCAGTTCCCGCTTTGCGTGTATATTCTTTCACTATTATTTTCTTCTACCGCTTGTACGCTGTCGTAGTGCTTTCTCGAGCCGTTTATTGAGGTCCTATATGCTATTCTTATTGTTGTCGCGTTTCTATTTTCGTTTGTAAGACCTCTGTCACTGCGAGAATGGATTCGTATCCACTCCAAAATCCTTCTGTTCCCCAATCTTTTATGTAGGCATTGTAGGCGTTGATTTGTATGGCTAGACCGAAGGAGTGATCAGATGTTCGTATTTGTAGGCCAGATCTTTGATATTTTCTTCCAGCTGCAGTTGCATTTTCCTTGGTTTTCCCTCACATACCTTGCGATTTTTCTTCTTAAGTCCAGAGCTTCCTTCTTGAGTGGACCCTACTTTTGGTTTGTGTACACATATGTACCATTCGCATGCCCCTATTGGCTATTAGTCTTTGTAATACTAATAGAATGTATAACAATAATTAATAAACACGAAGTCAGTTCCCACAAATGTATTTAATCTTATATCTTAGCTACTCATTAATGTTTTCGTACCGACTCCGGTACATCATCAGATGATACAAAATACTGCTAAAAAAACAATGAAAACCATAATAATTTCAACTTTAACTTTAACTTTAACATTCACTTACGGCTTAACTAAAGACATGACTTAAAAAGTAAACAAGTTGAACAGAAGCTTGATATATAAAGGATACCCCACAAACCGAAGAGTAAGTAATACTAGGTGTTATTATTTGATTTCTATTTCCTATTTACCTAAGTACTACCCTGTAAACATATTTCAAATATTCTAACCCTACTACATACATATTTACTTCTATTCGCAATTTATTAATTTTAACTTTAACCACGTATACTTTCAATATAATATTAATTAATTATATGTTGTTTTTCCCTCGTCATGTCGGCAGCCGACTGTACAAATAGATTTATTGCTTTTGGAACTGAACACTGGTCACATCTGGTTTACATTTTACCAAAGGGACAGCTTTACGTCGTCTAACCTTGAAGTTTTGTCGCTGGACGACGCGGTCAGACCGAAACTGGACCCTTATGAACCGTAATGGCGATGGCATGATGCCGCCCGTTGCATTTTTTTTGCACAATATCTATCTCATTTGTGTTCCAATTATTACATATACCATATACCCACTGACTTAAATGTAAATAGAAGATGTGCAATCAGTATCATCCGACTCTAGTTCAATCTACACTTATCTAAATAACCTAGGTAATGCCTAAACTACGACTTATTTTTGCGACAGGTGTTTTGATTTCACATATGCTCCTGCATTATATTTCAGGTGAACCAGATCCATATTCAGTTCCTCTTCCGCGTGAATGTGGTTAGGTCTCCTCCCGTTTGTTTCTACCTTTCTCGCGGGCATTCTTCACTCTTGCAGCAAGCAGCACGCCTACATCAGTTGTACCATGATTCGCGCCAATCTATTATTACTTTGATGCTTAAGTAGGAGCACCATATCACTTTGTAATTATAACTTTTAGCAAATCGCGTTTTCTGAGAAATCTCCTTGAAATTAACGGGAACAGCAAGAGCCGCTCGAAACACGTGTTCCCTTGTCCGCGTCACGCACAGAACTCTGTATCAAAATGAGGGTAGTTCCTAATATGGAATATATCCTGAATCCAAATAACAATAATGGTCAAGTTTGGATTCATTGCATTTTGTGCATGGGCTGGGCGCATGAAGATTGATCAGGTGCTTTGACTGAAAATTTTGTGTGCGATTTTTGTAAATAAAAGAGTTACCTACGTAAAAGTGAATTTATTTTTGCAGCTGTGTTTTTGTTAGACAATATTTTATCTTTTGTTTGTATTTTGAATATTAATTTGTGTTTTTTATAATTTACATAAAATATAAATTTTTGAAACAATTTTGGTGAAACACAAAAATGCTCCTTTTTATATTATTAACAAATATTTTCTTTCTTTAAACTGTTTTGTACTTGATATTGATATCTATTGTTTATTAGAGCTTTTTGGAAATATATTATGCAAAATTTATATTTTTTTCCCCTTAAAATAAAATATTAGTAGCAAACAACAAAAACGGTATGTCATATTTGGTCGCTTTACTCTAAAAAAAGCGGATTTAATGAAAGTGAGCCGATCTTTTTGAAATTTTTCACAGAGCCATAATTTCATATTCTGAACAACTTTTCTCAATAGTACTTTGCCGTATTATTGACCGAAAATGCACTTTACATGAATAGAAAATAGTTTTTTCACATTTTTCATGGCCGTCTTAATTTTTAAAAACTAAAAATCTGCTTAAAATTCTTTTCAGACCAAGCAGGGCGGAATCCCAAAACATGAAAATGAAATTCTCAAATTTTTTGTCGATTATACCTATAGTGAACTCAATCCGGGGACACACTGTATATTAGCAAGGAAAAAATTTTGGTTGATATCTTCTGAAAGGGAACTTTGTTGAGATTTAAAAAAGTATGAATAGAATCAGATTGGAGAAAGAATAGAAATAAAATGGGTGTTAAGTTGGTGAAAGCAGTAGGGATGTCCTAGTTGTGTATGATTCGTTCACCAAGAATAAATTAGTATAATAAATCGAATGAATCGTGCCTTTACTTTGAAGTGAATCGACTCACTCGACTCGGTGTGCTGAGTAATTTTTGACAATTTTGTACGAGAAGAATTTGTGAATCAATTCAGAAATTAATCGTTCAAACTCCTTCGAGTTCCGAGTCTTCAACGTTTCGAAATACAATTGCTCCGCATATCGGATTGATTGTGTAAAATGTGACAATATGTTTAGCCAGTCCTCAAAATAAAAACAAAGTTTAATGTAATATTACAAATAAGACATCAATAAACAAACGCAACTCTTTTCGTCGATTATTGGTTAAATTAACAAAAATTTCCGCAGTTTATATTTAAGTCTTGTAAATAAATTCGAAGACTTCCACGGTCAGTGTCAGTGTTAAAGGAATGTCTTCCGGGTCATTGTTGAGACAGAAGAACTCAATGTTTCTTTCAGAAGGGTTTCGCCTCGGGCTTCGTCTACAAGTTGAGTTACCGTACCCTTCTTCCTCTCGCTAAAAGAGTTTCGCCTCTGGCGTGGTTCACACGCTAAGTTACCGTGCTCTTTTAGTGTCCCCCTTTTCCTTCTGATGAAGCCCCTTAAGAAACAGGGCAAAACGCTGGGTTCTTTTGTTTCAACCCAGAAGACGTTCTTCTTGTAAATTTTTGCATAAGGACTGGAAGTAAACGTAAAATTAAAAAAAAATTGAAATTAATGGAACAGAAATGAAATAATATAAAACTAATAAGAAACATTGAGAAGGTTGGAAACATGATAATGACCGCAATGAAAAGGAAAAATAATAGGAACAAACGAGATATATAAAATAAATTGTGACCTGGAATATCAAAACAATGCCGAGAACGGGTAAAATGGAAAAAATTGTTAGAGAGAAAAAATACGAATTAGAAATCTCAGCTTTACAGGATACAAGATGGAAAATGGACGGCGAAATCAAGAATGAAAATTATACATTATACTATTCGGGAGAAGAAAAGCAAGGCAAAAATGAAACGGTATTCATGGTTTGCAAAACGTTCAGAGGAATGATTATACAATTCCAATCAGTAAGTGGAAGACTTTCCCTCATTGGTATAGAAAATAAACAGTAAAGTTTCAAAAATAATTGTTTACGCACCTATCAATACTGCGAAAATACAAATCTGCAAAAATATACCAAAAAATGACATAATAATGATAACAGAGGATTTCAGCGCAAAGATAGGGAAAGAAGAATATAACAGAAATGTAGCAGGAAAAGAAACCATCCACGAAAACACTAGCGACGATGGAACAAGATGGTGCAACCTAGCAGCAACAACAAACACATATATAATTAAAAAAAAACAAACTCTACAGCCATAGAGGCCCAAGGCTTGTTGAGTTATGGCTTTCCACACTCCCCGGTCCAAGGTCTTCTGTTCCCAAGTCCGCTTTAACCGAGTCTATCCATTTATTCTTCGGTCTTCCTCTCCTCCTTCTACCTTTACCCTCCACTCCATCATTTAACACTCCTTTCGCAGCCCTACCGTTCTCCAGTCTTTGCACATGCCCCAGCCACATGATTCTTTAGGCCCTGATTTCTTGGGATACGCTTAGATTCCTATAAAGCTCCATCACTTCATCTCCTCAACCACTGCTCATTTACCCTTTTGCCCTTAATAATCCACCTTAAAATCTTCCTTTTCCATATGCCTAACTACTGCTGATCACTTTTGATCACTGCCCACATCTCCCTTCCGTGTAACACTACCGGCCGGATGACAGTCTCCCACTTGATCTTGATATATCATTTCCTTTAAATAGTCGCAAAAACGCTCCCGCACTTTTACTACCTTTAGTTATCCGCGCATTAACTTCTACACTGTCCCCTCCGTCATTTGTAATCAACACCCCCAGATAGATAAATTCGGACACTCTCGCGAACACGTATTTCTTCCCTTCAGCAGTTTTAACTTCAAGTCACTGCTATCTTCCTGCTTTGACAAGCCTCTAGCTTCCATATATTTAGTTTTGACCTTGTTGAATTGTAACCCATATTGTCCAGCAGTCTTTTCCAACCTGATTAACACATCCTTCGGATAAAAATAAACCAAAAATATATTTCTGCCTTAGATCTTGCAATTATAGTTAGGTCATCCGTGTGTGTCACTGCTTGGTGGCTATGGTGATATATCAGACCTTTAATATGAATTTTGCTATCTCGTATCACTTTCTCCAGAATTAGGTTGAACAAAATTGGCGATTGACTTCAAAAGCTTCTGACAAATTCCGATCTACTTGCACTTTACTCTTTGACCCTTTCAGCGTCATTTTGGGTAATCTTATCAATTTAGAAGCGACTCCAAGTTTTTCTAGCGCATTAGACATGTTGTTCCTATTAATTCCATCATAAGCTTGTTTAAAGTCAATAAAATCAGGAACAGCTGCAAATTATGCTCATAACTATTTATTATTAGTTGCTTTATAGAGAAAATTTGGCCACTCACCGATCTGTTCTTCCAAAACCCGCACTGATAATCGACAATCGCCTTTTCTGCCACTTCGATTAATCTGGACTTTAAACAGTTTGCTAACACCTTATACACCACGTCCAGCAGGGCGAGCCCCTATAATTTTCACACAAAGTTTTTATAGATTGGACACAGCACCGCCTCCGACCACCTTTTTTGCGCTTCTTCTATATTCCATATAAATTTTATAAGATTTTGAATTTTCGCAAGCAAGCTACCTCTCGCCATTTTTAGGAGCTCCCTTGTAACCCCATTTTCTCCAGCCGCCCTATGATTCTTCAATTTTTTTGATTGTTATCTCTATCTCCTCCTAATCCGGTACAGTCATATCTTCTTCGCCAGCTATCTCTCTATTGTGGTTATCACTAGTCTCAATATTTATTGATTCCTCTTCTACCTCATTCTCACTGTCTTCATTCAGTATTCCATTGAAATACTCAACCCATCGCTCTAATTTCTCTGTGGTTCCGCCAACTAAATTCCCATTCTTGTGATTACAGAACAACCGCATTCTCTTAAGACCTCCTTTCTCCTTCTTCACCTCCTGATAGAAGTTTCTTATTTCCTTGTTGGTAAAACTTTCTTCAATTGTTTTTAACTGTTGCTGTTGTATTCATAGCATTTTTTTACTTCGGCAGATTCGCTTTGCTTCTCTTCTAGCTTCTTCGTATTTTGCCCTTATCTCTGGTGTATTGGTTGTTAACATTACTATTCGAACTTGTTTCCTTCTTAAAATAACCTCTCTGCATCCATGCTCTAACCATTTTGCCTGCCGGTTTTCATACGCATCTTCCAAGAACACTTCAGATATGATTTTAGTATTGCATTCTCTAATCCATTCAATTCATCTTCTACATATATTTGAAGCACCCTCCAATTTCTCTAGCTCTAACCCTAATTTGTGTTTGTAGTGTCGGGTGATCTCTTCCATTTCCCCGCTGTATCTTTTATATCTCCGTCTATTCTTCTTTCTCTTCTCAACTCTCCTCGGTCTTGTATTATTGTTCTCTTTATCCACTTAGGATTATTAGCTTTACCACTGAGATACTTAGGGTAATAACATATGTACGCTAGATCTAACCTAACTTATTTGGCCGTGGCTACTCTATAGCTACCGTATATTACACCGACTTAACATAATCTTTAAGATAAAGAGGTTACTTAGAAACTCTGTTAGACCTCCTAACTAATTCGGGAATCGGTTGTTCGGATTTGTGCGAAGTGGTCGAGAAGCTTGTGTTATTTCTGTTGGTGTCAGTAGTTGGTCCCAAGCAGGTTACACCCGATCAACTGGGTTCGGATTGATTCGTATCGTTTAGTAAGATATCCTGATCTTCGACAATGATGGTTTTGTTCGGTATCGCTTTTAAGAACACCGAGTTTCTCCTGTATTCACGGCCTTTCTCATCCACTACATGGTAGCTCCTGGGAGTTTTAGTTTTGTTTAGCAGTAGCCCTGGTCTCCACATTTTACTACCAGGTTCTCTGATTAGGACATTATCACCCTGACTAAACACTTTGTGGTCTCTTGCGTTACGGTCATAATAATATTTTTGGGTGTTCTGATTGGTTTCTAGCATTTTCTCAACTCCTATAGCCAATTTGGGTTTTAATGACTTTTTCAGGATTGATATCTTCGTTCGTAATTTCCTGCTAAACAGTATTTCTGCCGGTGAGTAATCAATTCCTTTTAGAGGATGGTTTCTGTAGTTCAATAGAACTAGGTCTACGTCTTCTCCGCTTTCACTACACCTCTTGAGCATCTTTTTAAGTATTCCTGCCCCCTTCTCGGCCAGGCCGTAGGACTTCGGGTACACAGGGCTACTGGTAGTCACATCAAAACTCCAGTTTTTGGCAAACGTAAATTCATAACTGTTAAATGGCATGTTGCTGCAACCAATTCTCGAGGTATTCCGTGTGTAGCAAAAATTGTCTTCAGATGACGGATCACTTCAGTACCTACTAGTTTTATTTTTAAGTTTTCGGACATCTATCCACTTGGAAAAATAGTCAACTAATACCAGATAGAATTCATTATTGAACTCGAGAATATCTGTGCAAACTCGCTCGAAAGGATAGTCTGGGATTTTGTGAGGCAACAATTTTTCTTTTACCTTATTATACAGGCTGTTTGATAAAAAACGGAGCAAGCCGTAGCACTCTTATTTATTAACTGATTTTAATAAAAAAAATGTTGGTCTTAGAACTCATAAAAATCTACATTTTGCCGTAAAAAAAATTTTTTTTCGGCCTCATTGGTTAAGCGTGGTGACGTCACGATGAATTTTTTAAATTACACTCTATATATTTTTTTAGATATTCTCATAGAGAATTTTTTTCTCTTTTCAACCGTTGCATAATAAAACTTTCGAGTTAAAGACAAAAAACCAATAGGTACAAGACTGAAACATTACGAACGTTTATTCTAGCAACTTTGAACAAATCGAGTGTGCCATGTTAAAATACATTAAACAGATGAAAACTATTAAAACAAAAAAAAAACACAAGAAATGGAAACTACAGATATTGTTCAAATTGGGCACCATCGCGAGTTACGCATAGCTGGCATCTTTTTGCTAATTTAATGGCCTACTGGCTTGTATTGGTTTTTTGTCTTTAACTCGAAAGTTTTATTATGCAACCATATGAAATATTTAGACGGTTGAAAAGAGAAAAAAATTCTCTATGAGAATATCTAAAAAAATATATAGAGTGTAATTTAAAAAATTCATCATGACGTCACCACGCTTAACCAATGAGGCCGAAAAAAAAAATTTTTTACGGCAAAATGTAGATTTTTATGAGTTATTAGACCAAACATTTTTTTTATTACAATCAGTTAATAAATAAGAGTGCTACGGCTTGCTCCGTTTTTTATCAAACAGCCTGTATGATAGTTTTTCGCAGACTCTACGGCATTTAACTAACTCCTCAATCTATTTGGACATATTTGGCCAATATAGCATAGACCTTGCATTTCTTTTGATGACCTATGATTTTGTCGTTGAAAAATAATAGGTCATTTTGAGTAGGTACTTATTGAATCTTGTAATTTCCAAAATCTTTTTACTGTATCTGATACTTTATTTTTGTTGTTGGACCAAGCCTTGTAAACATATTCTTTAATCTCTAACAGTGCTGGATCTCTGTTAGTTTCTTCAACAAATTGGGCTAGACGCTTTTTGCTAATTACCAAATCAGTCATTGTATGCACTATTTCATTGTACGAGGGGTCTTCCATGGGTTTAGTCTTAATAAAATTTCGGGATAACACATCTGCAATAATGTTTTTACTACCACATACAAATGTAACATTAAGGTTGTATTTTAATAATTTTAATTTCATCCGTTGAAGCCTTGTGGGACTATATACTCGTGGAACTTATTGACTGAAAAACATAGACTTAGATATTCCTTTTCGATTTGGGAATAGAGTTTTTCTGTTTCCGTTAGACTTCCCGAACAGAATGACACCGGGAATCCACTTTGTAATAAACAATCGCCTAGTCCGGAACTACTGGCATCTACATAGACGTCAATTGGTTCTTTGCCATCAAATAATTTGAGTACTGGCGTTTTACTAGCCTTTTAACTTTTGGAATGCCTTATCATGATCGTAACTAGTTTGTTCAGATAGGTTGGGAATGAATCGGCATATATAACTAAACATACCTAAAATCTTTTGCAGATCGTTTCTGTTTTTAGGTGACTCTAAAGACTGAATTGCTGCTATTTGCTCGGGATCTACTTCCACCCCCCCCCCTCTAAGAAAAATTTTCCCAAATATTTAACCTTTTTAACTTTAAACTGTACTCTCCCTGTCCCAGTAACTTCTGTTGTACGGTTTTGTCCCTTATGCCAAAGACAATGCGATCTCGTATGAGACTCTCTTCTCCTTGAAATTCAAAAGACTTTGCGTTGGTTTTAAGTTCAGTTAGGTAATCGTCAAAGGATTGCCCCTCCTTCTGTATTGTATTAAAGAAAACGAACCTCTCGTAGACAATATTGAGCCTGAGATTGCAGTATTCTTTGAACTTTTTAAGAATAGTCTCCAACTTATTCTTGTCTTCGCCCGTTTTATAGGTGAACTGATTGAAAACCTCTATTGCTTTGTCACTAGTTATATTCAACAACAATGCAATTTTTGTTTTATCCGGTTTCTCAACTTTGTCGGTTGCTTCGAGATAAATTTCAAGTCTCTGCTTGAAGCTGAGCCAGTTTTTGTGAACATTGCCGTCGAAATTAAGCTCGTTGGGTTTCTTAAATGCAGTGCCCGCCATTTTGTCTTTCTATTCAGGACAGGGCTTAACCAGCTGAATTATTCTACTCTACAGGGTGCCCGTTTTTCGACCTCAAGCATGGGGATCTCGGTTATTATAACAGATGCGAGATCGGTTAAATTAGGGCAAAGTTGCGCATTTTTATGGTGATCAATTATCTGAAAGAACATCGTGCGGGCATTAGTTATCGAAATGCCGATGCCCTTTTAAGAAGGTCATGTCCAGCAGACTGTCCTCACTGCTCCCGACTAGAAGAAAAGATTTGCTATGTCTCCAGGACCACAATTATCAACGGCCATTGGTTGCCCGAAGAGTTGCAACGAGAGCAAGACGAAGATCGTGAATTGAAAATGGTGCTTGAATGAAAACAAAAGGGTGACAGATCAACCTGGGAGGGGATCAGTCCTTCTAATAAAACCCTGAAGGCGTATTGGGCTCAGTGGGACATTTTGGAGGTAGAAAACGGACTTCTGAAGCGAGAACTAGAAAGCGAAGATGCGACTACCGTCAGGCTTCAGCTCGTAGTGCCGATACGCCGAATGTCAGAAGTGCTTAGACATTTTCATCATGGCACATCAGGAGGGCATTACGGTGTGAAAAAGACTCTCGAGAAGGTTAACTGCAAAGAAGACGTTAAGGAATGGTGTCGCAAGTGCAGGTAATGGGCCGCTAGGAAAAAGAAGGGCACGCATGAGACAATATAACGTGCGTGGGGAATCCCCTTGAGAAAGTGGCCGACACTGCTGGGCGTTTCCCGAGACTGATACGGGAAATAAGTATATCTTGGTAGCAATGGATTATTTCACCAAATGGACGGAAGCATACGCGCTACCAAATCAGGAAGCCGCGACTGTCGCTGAAGTGCTAGTTAAGGAATTCTTCGGCCGTTTTGGTGTTCTCTCGGAACTACATTCGGATCAAGGCCGTAATTTTGAATCTGCACTCTTCGGAAATGTTTACCGATTATTGGGCATCCGTAAGACTCGAACTACCCCGCTACATCCACAGTCCGATAGAATGGTGGAGCGAATGAACCGGACCATGGGCAAATATATGGCCAAAGTTGTATCCGACCATCAATGAGACTGGGATGAATATTTGCACCTATTCTTAATGGCCAATCGCGCAGTAGCCCACGAAACCACTGGTCAAACACCGGCCTGTATGATGTTTGGACGCGAACTGCAGACTACCATGCGACCTCGAATTTGATTATCCACATGCGAAACAAGAATTAGCAGGAGAGGATTAGGTCACCCAATTGAAAATGAAGTTGAATGGCGGGCCCGAGGAAATACTCAGATTGCTAGCGACCGGATGAAGAATTCCTACGACGCAAGAACTCGAGAAGGCGGGTTTCTGCCTGGAGATTTGGTTTTGCTATACAATCCGCAGAGGCGTCGTGGTTTATCACCGAAACTACAACGGAATTGGAAAGGTCCGTATGAGGTGAAGAAACGAATAAACGATGTGATCTATCGCATTCAGAAACTACCCAGAGGAAAACCAAAGGTGGCACATTCCAATCGTTTGGCACCATACGAAGGAAGTAATAGCAGAACCCTGGATGTTAAAGATGAAGTCAGAAGAATTGAGCCTGCAGGAAGCCGACCGACTTTTGAAGAATTCATGTCGGTGTTTTCCGGAACCGGAAGAGCGCTCGTAAATATAAATAAACTATAAACTGTATAAATAAATTAGTTAGTGTTTCGGTTTAGTATTAGTGTTGTGTTTTTAGTGTATAATTAATTGTTGTTTTGTGTTAATTGTTTAAATTTTTTACTAAATAATTCACACCATGGGCCGAAGTTTAAATAACCATATTAAAAACGTTACAATATTAGAAACGAATTTGTTGCCTACCACATGGAAATTTTATCAAGACAATGAAAACATTTTTCAGTTCCTCAAAGAGCATTAAGTGCTTAGGTATTACTTGGGTTACATTCAAATCTTAAAAATTTTTAATAAGAAATATCCCACTGATCCACTATTGCTCTGTATCCGATTACTTGTTTTTGACAAGAATATAAAAATATAAGCCTACTGCGTTACAAAATGCTTAAAAAAGGAATAAGATATTGCATTACTTACTTCAATAGCAGATATCTTGGAAAGTATAAAAAAGTATTTTTAAGATATTAGGTGTAGCAAAAGTAAGGTTCTTATAGGAGCTACATTAAAATTGAGAATGGGTTATTGTTTCTCATCCCAAAAAAAGTAGTTTCTCCAATTTTCATGTTAATATTTCTAAAACTTTTTGAATTACATAAGGAAATTAAAATTAAAATTGCCACCCTGTATCCCTCTAAATATGCATGTAATGTAATGTAATGTAATTTTAGGTAAATCGTAATATTTTATACTATATTACTATATAACAAAATGAATCACCCTGTATATATTGAGATGTTATTAATTGGGTTATAAGATTATTTTCCTGGATTTGAAAGATGATTAATAAGTTGTTTGTTACTGAGATAAAATTTGATTTGTTTGATAATGTGGATTTAATTATTTGAATAAATATGTAATATAAAATAAATAAGATAGCTAGATAGATGGTTAATTTTATTATATAAAAATTGTAAATATTATTCTTAATGTAAAAAGAAATTATTAGCTAAATAAGGTACTAGATAAGGGTGTTATAAATAAGGTTGTCAAGAATATGTAGTAACTAAAAATTTAATTGGATGAAAATTTTGAAAAAACCAGGACAACTAAAACAATTCAAAAATAATAAACAATTTTTGTGAAAATTAATTTCACGAGTAAAAAGTAGAGAATCTTCCAGCTGAAATAAATGCATGAAAATCTGATTTTTCATGTTAAGTAAGATCAGGAATTTTCTAAGATAGGGTAAAGCAGTGAAAGAAGAGAAAATTCTTCTAATTTTGGGAAATAAAATAATAAAAGATAATTTGGTTTCGCAACAAAAGAATAGAGTCTTCAATTGAATTGGATAATTGGTTTACTACATAAAAATTGGATGCAAGGACATTTTTGATTAGAACGGAATTAGAATTTGGATCACTTTAATATTGAATATTATTATTGGTAAATAGATTTCATATTGGTGAGGATTAAATATTAGGAATTGGGCACCGTAAAGGAAGAAGAATCTCAGAACTGTGAGTGTAGATAAGTTTTTCTTAGTAGGCAAGATAGGAATTACCTAATGGTAATAGATAAATCCACATTTATTAAAATTGAGTGAGTTTATTTGTAATATAAGAACCTCAGTAACGACCCTGTGATACGAGTTTTCATGAAAAATACTAATTAAAAGTATCATATTAATTTTGACATTTCAATTTATATTTTATAAAAGCATTTAGACCAAAAGTGCAAATATGTTTTTAGTAGAGAAAAAAATATCACGGTTTTTCGATTTTCCCGTAACGGAAAAACTATGTAAATTAATTCTTGCCCTTTGATAAAAATCACTGATGCCTTGTGTTGTCAGTTAGTTATACTTGTTAAAATTGTAACATAAAATAATTGTATTTTCCATTGAGCTTGTTTATAAAATAATTTTCCTTCCTGTTGAATTTGTTGAATACTAGTTATTTGTGTACCAAGGCCAAAAAGTTACATTTTTCGTATGGAAAAATAATTTCAAACTGTCATACCTCTACCTTACTGTTTCAAAAATTGCATGATTTTTGTCAATGTGCGCGAATTAATCCCCGCAGTTTTTCTGTTACACAAAAGTCAAAAATTGGGTAAAATAGCATCAATCGACAGTATTTTTTTCTCTACAAAACACTAAAATAATTAGGGAAGCAAATATTTACATATTAAAAATTTATCATTGGAATTCCTAAGGTGTATGTACAAATTAATTACATAAACAATATACAAACAAAAACTCGCATGAAATTGTACGACTCGCTTCGCTCGTCGTTCAAACGTCATAATCGGCACACAAAATGACACTTTTACTCCTAATAACACAATATACTATTATCCCCGCTCTTCTTCAAAAACCCCGTACGTGTGACACATCGTTGAAAAGAGAAAAAAGAGCTGAGTTTAGTTATGACAAAATTCAATTTGGCGTCCATATGAAAATCAAAAGTAGTTGTTCGTAGAGTAGAGATAAAGCGTCATAATTATAAACATATGGTACCACCCGATTCTCCGTGCCTTCACAATGTACAAGTCTTGAAATTAATAACTTAATACTTACCGAGATATTTTGGAAAACAGAAAATTCCAAATTTCGGTTTTTCCAAGATATCTCGAAAACGGTCAAAGTTGGCTGTGATTTCTCAACGGATATGAAATGAGCATTAAAATTCCTAAAACTTTCCCTATTTAACCAACTTTGTAACTTTTATAGTTTCCGAGATCCTAATGGTGGGGATTGAATTTGGGACACACTGTATATGTTGTCTCAAATAAAATTTCTATGTAAAATAGAAAAAGGCCCCGCTTTTTCATTGCGCCTCAAGCCCCGCACTTGTTAAATCCGCCACTGTTCCCAACAACGAATGGTCACCAGAACTCCAGACTGCAAGAAAAGCCTGCCCATTAGGAGATTTGAATCGGGGACTAACGTAACGCTAGCTTCACGCTCTTACCACTGCGCCACCCTGGCTTCATTAGACTCGTATAAGTCTAAGCAAAACGAGTGAATCATTCGAGAACGAATCTTTGTGAACGAATCAATTCAAATAAACGAATCGAGTGAATCGATTCACCGAAAAGAATTGGACTTCCCATCTCTAGAAGGCAGAGCTTGCTGTGCGAATTAATTTCAAAATGAATTTCACATATCCCAAACGAAACACAATGACAAGCAGCACACAGATAAAGAAGAAGATAATTTTAGAAAATAAATAAATAAGTTATATTTTTGTTATTTTTGACAGATTGAGCGTGTTCAAAAGGTGCAATTGTTTAAAATGTTTTTGGGAATGTATTTTATTTTACGTTTGCGTTTTAGCATATAATATAATCACATGCATTTTTTAATAATATAACTAGTATCATACAATAACTCTCAGTTTTAAATAGCATACATGCATTATTTTCTAAAATTTGCTTTGCTCCGAACGATTGCTGTCCTAGTTTGCGGTTTTCGGTGTATGGATGAATTTTAATCCTATTGGGCTTGGCTCTATCAAACTTACACCCAGTTTTAAGCAGCATACATATTTTTCTGAAATTTATTTTATTCAGAACGGGTTGCGGTATACGGGAGCTTGCGATTTTCGGTGTAGTAATATTAAGGCTTTGGCTTGCTCGAGCATAACTTAAAAGAGCTTTGCTTTAATAACTACAAGCTTTTAGAGTCTGCGTCCTATACGGAACAATATAATAAAATATCTTCATACAAATGAATTTGTGAGCTAAAAAATGCCGCTCCATCAGGAAAATTTGTTTCGCATACTTTGCGAACTCCTACAAAGACATATCCGAAATGACTTTTTCATCCTCGGTTCGTTACATAAAGCATTATTTAAAATTCGTGTTTACCTTAAAGGCCTCATCTCGTTTGTTCTAATCCAAAAGAACATTGGGTTATTGAAAGGCATCCGCGACAAGGGAACTTCGCTCACGGGATTAAATTTTACATGTGGATTGACAGTAATAACAATATGTTTCGTAGGACGGTAGGAATGAGCTTTTACAGATCAGAATTCTTTGATGTCGGCATTAACAAACCGGAAGCAAATATTCCTGTCTCGGCGTAATTTACCCAGTACGCATATCTTGTCCCTGAAGAATTTTGTCCGTTTGTGAAAGACTCTTTTATCATTCCTTGCGTTCTTTTGATGCTTTCATTAATTTACTGACGGAAAAAGCTTAACTTTAATTTGAATGCTTTTTCGGTTTTTTGGTATCGATATTATGTTTGTATGTCAAATAAAATTATAAAACATTATTCGTTTTAATTTTTTTAATTGTTTGAAAATGGAGATAGTTTTGTCTCCAAAACGTTACGTGAGTTATTAGTTAATTAATTGCATTATATTTTAGCAAGCGGTGGCGAAAATCCCAACTATGAATTACAAAATTATGTTTTTGTTTGATTTTAAAAGGTATGAGAATAATAACAATAATTCTAAAATCGCCAGTAAATACTATAAAAGGAAGAGAATAATAGAAAAAAATCAGTCCGGTACCTACATCGCAGCTCAGCTAGTTGATATTTCTTCATACGATTGATTACTCTTGCACTCGACACGACTCCGAAATTCAGCAATAAAAATCGACAAGCATTCCCAGTGCATTTCGGTCGGAATAGTTGTGTGGGAAAATCTATCACCTACTAATAGCAGAGAATATGTGCACAGAAGCCATTCTGTAATTTGTTCTATCCAGTTAGGCAGGCGACCGAGTGGAACTAACGCGAAATCTTGCTTCAACAGGAAGGCTGTTATCAAAAAACAAACGCCCCATTGCAGAGATGAATTCTAAGCATTACTAACCCGAAATACTTATGGTTTATGTGGGTGCCGCGATGGCGAAGCGCATTACAAATAATGCCCGTGAATGTTAACTCCAAGACGTCTTTCTTACTGTTATTGCTTATACCGGGGTTTCACGAAGCTCCGAATGAAACAGATAACCATTGTTGGAAAACGCGAAAAGTGTAAACGATTTTCAGATGCAGATGTTTTGTTGATTGTGATTGTTCGCATTTATATACGAAATTCCGAATCTTTCTGCAGAGTTTTTTTTCTATAAAACAAAATTCAAAAGTTAATATTCAACTTTAGAGTTAAATATCGAAAATTTTGGGATTTAACAACAGTTTTGTTAAAGGACAGCACACAGTCCACGCATGATTGCTGAAGTGTGTTAACTGAACAATAAATGTAAGTAACGGCGATTGTGGCAATGGAAATGCTTGGATTATGAAATAAAAATCTTTTAAAAAGTAATTTAACGTGATTATATTAATTTGAAGCGATAAAGCGTTGTAATAAGAAACTCAATGATTTCATTTAACACAAAATTTAATTGCGTGAAATACAATAATGCCAGCGAGTGGATGTGTGTAATGTAAGGGTGAACTAAACGATCTCTGGAGCGCAACTGCCACTTTTTATTAAGAGTGTCACCCCAAGTGTAGGATCCGATTGTCGAGTTGGATCAAACCGAGATCTTGGGGTGATGCTGTTTGATTCTATTTAGGGTCTGAGGTGGTAAACTTAGGGAAGATGCATCGTCCAATATGCAACACGTAATAAAAGACGATCAAATTTTGGCCTATTGTTGGTATTTGTGCGGATTTGTTCAGGCGGGAAATTTTTCGATATTCCATTCGAGTGCTATCGAGCTCGAAACGTAAAAAGATAAATCGATTTCATTTCGATTTATTGATATACACAGTCGTTATTTTTGATTTATCGGGGTTTTGAAAAGGGGTAATAGCAAAGCCGTTTTAGTTAGTAGTTAATATTAGGCAATAAAAAGTTAATAGCTAAACACCGAAATTTTTAAATCGGCCGAAGATTTGATAAATGATCGATTCGTCCTTTTCTAGAATTCGATTTGGAAGCGACGAAAGTAAATAAAGTTCGCGGTCGACTAGAGACGAGTTCGATATATTGTGTCAGTTAAGATCACAACTAAAAGGGGAGGTTTAAAATCGCATCCATGACAGTTGTCAACTGAGAATCAAGACCCTATCAAAATTAAATCATTAATTAAATTGAATAACGTTTACTTGAAGCTTCGGCTGTCGGATTTCCTGCCAGATGGAGAGACAGTTCCAACAATGGACATCAGATGACATTTCCGCGAAACCGATTTTAAAATTGAATCCCGCGCGTGTCTAACCCTCAAATTTAAAAATTGAAAATATTTCAATGCAATTTGTTTACAGTAGAGTGCTCTGACAAGTGAAAACGGAATTGAATTTGCTTGTGTATGTTTTAACAATGTAACCCTATTACCCTGCTAGACAGACAGACATGCATCCCTAATGTTTGGAGGTCCTTGCTGGTAGGACGTGCAACCCTCGGGGTGTGATGCGACCGCTAGTACTTAATTATGTTCTTTAATGTAATTCATAGCGTAATAGCGACTTAAAAATCGGTCCCGATTTAAAAGGATCACTTTATCAATTATTCAAGGAGTCACCCTCGATACTCTAATCAAAGACGATTCGTTAAATGCAAGGGTAACTCGGTATCATCAGACGTAAACAATAAATGAAGATTTTTAATTCGTCCGACGTAACGTTCTATTCCGACAGACTTCGTCGACGAAATTCCGTCTGTTTTCTCATTAATTGTGTGATAACGCTCCGTTATCAGCCAATTGTCGGGGTCCTACAAAACTCTTCATTAATTATCGTGTCTTCGCGAAATACTGTTAATTTCGAGCTAACGAGCTTTCCGTTATCGCGCACGCATGTCCGGGATCGTTCCATTTGTCAAATATAACTTAGGATAAATATTGCATCTCGTCCTCGTGATGAATAGCTTTTGTGATGAGTTCTTCTTGTAGTTTGAGATCTTTCGGAATATAAAAAGTCCCCTGGGAGTCGATGATAGATGTTTTAAGCCACTCGCAAATAAACAAAGGACATTAATGCAGTCCCGCGTTCTTAAGTTATATTCCCGCACAGATACACGCGAAATTTTTCAAAAACCGTACGTTTAGTCATAAATGAAGAAGAATGAGTTAAACGCGCATATATTTTCGACAGAGTGCTTCTATTTGTCAGAAATAAGTGCGGCCGTTTTTCTTTGTTTGCTTTTAAATTGGCCATATATCATTTCGAATCGAAGTTAAATACAAAAAATGAGAGTTACGAGCCGAAACTATAAAATATTAGGGCACTTCATAAGCAAATTTCCCGAATATAGCTGATTTGAAATTTGTCGCTTCGCGAAAGATTTCCTCGGGTCAAAAGAAGAATCGAATGTTGAAGTCGAGTATTATACGTTCGGCTGCGTTAGAAGTACGAAAGCCGCGAGTAAAAAGTTATGAAGTCTCCCAGTGAAGTGTCTCTTAATGATTGGAAGGGAACGAGGCACGAGCATAATTGGCGTCTCCAAACAAAGCCGAGATTTTGTAAAGACGATGGCGGAGATCTCGAGAAGAGTGGTGGCTGTACTTAAAGATGTTTTCTATACTTTTGCCCAACTTACACTTTGTGACAAACAACAAAGCCTTGTTGTATTTCTTCAACGTTTACAGAAATTCCAAAATTTTGCTATAAAATAATATAAAATCCTGTTGCTCGTTCCCTTTTATCCCTTTTGAAAGATGTATTGAAAGTCAAACGTCGAAAAAACGCGTACGTTATCCTGAAGTATAAGGAACGAACTTGTTCTGCTAGCCAGTCCACCAGTCCTTTGCTTTTCAATTGCAATTCAAAGGAAACGTGAAATGCTGGCAAACATACTTGAATTTCCACTTAGCTTGGCAACTGAGATCTACAAATTCTGCTCTTAAATCAGGATAACGCGTACCTCACGTGCAGCAGGATAGCGTGTAAAGGACATTTCGGGGATAAATAGTAGCAGATAAGTAACATTAGACAATCGGGTTGGGCGTAAATTAGTAAAATGCGAGCAGATTTCACAAACACGCTAGTAAATTGTTCCCATCTTGATCCTAGTCGAACAATAAGCGCGATACGCTAGGATTATCCTGATAAGTACGCTTCAGGCCATGAGCAACTCGGCACTACTTAGCCAGAATGTCTAATTACCCCTATCATCGCTACTAACTTTGGAGTTATTCAAGCAAATGCTAAAGTGCCCTGTTAATGAAAGGTTCGCTAAACGATTATTTCCCTTTAATAATTTGACGTAACTGGGGTACGGCAATTGAAATCGAATTATTTACTTAATAACGGATGAAGTATCAGACTAAAATTTAATTTCGTCAATAAAAAAACCTAGCTAATTTTGATGAGGCATTATGAGAAAGTACCTTGGGTATATTTTTGGTTTAACATGGTTTTTGCTATTTTTCGTCGTTTCTTGGTTAGGGATAACAGACGTTAATAAATTAACGTCTGTGTCAAGTGTAACAAATGAGCAAAATCGTTTGGAACAAATAAACAGTTAATTAGATAAGTGTTGCTTGAAACATAAATGACGAAATATGAAACCAGCAAATCCATTCTATTCAGCTACTAGATTGCTTTTGCAAGTGCTAATCGCTAATTATACCGGTAAAATAGATAATGGCCATGTGTTTATGTATGATATCGTCGATGAAACCAGAAAACCGTGCTACTCCGTTTATCTCAATTTTACAGGAGAGGTCGAAAACGGTAAAACGGAGAAAAGTGTAACTTCAAATTTGTAATTACAATAATTAATGATATAATACGCAACACAAAACATTAAAATCTAAACTACATCTAAAACACTGAAACATTATTAATCTAGATTTCCACTATAACACAAATTTCAAAGTATATTTACAGTATGAGGCACTTTAATAAAGTTAACCCTGTTTACTGTTAATGCGTAGTTACACAGTTTTCCTGTCATATTATCACGGGAGGGAGTTACACCAATTACTTAGGTGGATTTTTAACATCTGAAATTTTTGTTGGAGATGCGGTGTTTTCTGGGATGTAGATACAGTTTGTGGCTAATTAATAGATTGTACCAATATCTCAATTTTACACGGTTTTCTGGTTTCATCGACGATATGTGACGTAGTTTTATTTGTGTTTGTACAATTTTTATAAGTTACGGCCCTCTTAATCTAAGTTCCCTATCTCAAAGTTAATTCAAACGAGAGGAAACGCAATTTTTCAACCTATTTTCTTGTTATTATGAACGAGCACATGTGCTCTTTATACGTAATTACCTATTCAATTTTCTCTTTGAACATGTTTTAAATAAAAATTTGCATGCGTTCACCTCATTTTAATATAAAACTCTCCCGTTTCGTGACAAACTCGTGGAAGTAATTCCGTTCCACTTTTATTAACCGATAATAAGATCAGACGAGCGTATTTCTGTAATTTAGTTTCGTGTTTTAATCCAATATTCCGACATCGAAAAGTTTTATCGAGTTACCGATTTGTCTAGTCTGGTATTCCTTTTGATTTCCAGCTTTTATATAAATATTTCGCGAATCTTGTTCATCAATTACTGTCTTTTATGCTTGCTTCATCAAAATCCAACCAAGTTTTAACTAATTACTAATTTACTATATATTATTCATACGATTTTTGGCTTGCTCCAGCCTTTGCACATTGTGTGAATTTTGTCCATAAATTACTGTACAAAAACTTTCTTGTTTTCTTAATTAGACGGAGTTAACAAAGTAACCACAAAAACGCTACTATATTTAGGAGAGCTCCTTGACATTAAAATGAGGACTCTTCGCGGTTCGTCGACGACTGACATCTACATGCACCGCATATATCAAGGAATCCTCTGGTTCAGACTTTCGAAAAGAGATAATTACAAAAACTACCGATTAGTAAGCCACCCTAAAACTACTACACCCTTACCAAACTTCCAATCCACCCCTAATTTTATTTATTGTTGCCCACCCAAAACGAACTTACTGATTAAAATAACTAGGTACAATTATTACTAAATCGTGGATAGAAAGACAAGGAGATTTCTTTATAGATACTGCTTAATTACTACTCGAATGCTCCTTTTCATTGATTTTAAGCGAATTTATTGCCAACGCACGTAACGACCATATGTGAGGTAAATTGGTGATTTGCTGAGTTCTGTTTAGGCGCTTCGCTGATCACCATACCCATATTGTACCCAAGAATCCGAAGAATCTGTCAGCAGGATTTACCGTCCTTTGTAGATGTTACCTATTCTTGCCTTTGTTTATTTTTACACGCGATTTGAAACGTCAAAGATTCAGATGGAAGCGAATTTCGTGAACTTATCCGTAGAAATCCATTTAATTATTTAAAGACTATTTAAAGGCTAAAACTTGAGGTGAAATTTGTATTATTATTAATTGAAATGGAGATTCGTAACGCTTTAGACTTTTGGTGGAGTCGCCGGACGAGCAACGCTTATTGTGGCGAACTAAATGACAATCACGTATTTCAGAAATTTAAACGCTTTCTAAAATACTTGCTCATGTGATACTATTAATAGCTACTAAAAAAAACACAACAGCGGCTGTGTAATATTTTCCTACTATAATAACTGACTACCATCGTGATGCTCATAATCAGGTTCAAGAAAGACAGTCAAGTCAAAACCACAATTCACACCTGAATGCACGAAATTTGATCTTAATTAAATAATAATTAAATAAACTCGTTTGTGTTTATTGTGGCGATATTTTATGAAATATACTTGCGCGATAGAAGGCCTAAAAGTACAAATATGATAAGAGAGTTCAAGAGGTCGTCAAAATAACCTGAAAGTTGATTGATACTGGGGAAACCATGAGGAGGATTTTCATTTAAGTAAACAAGCACTTTACAAAATATCCGTATAATAACTACGACCTCGCGATGCTTCGGTTTCGATAAATCGATTCCCACATGTTGAAGTTTCATCCCCTTGTTTGATAACCTATCAGATGGACCACTACTCTATGATGTATGCTGGATTGTTTTATCTACCCGGAAAATTCTCGGTCTGCTACGTGATTGAGCTTGCCCTTTATGATTGAGTGGTTTTTCTTTTTTCTTTTTGCTGGGACAAGATAAATCCGATTGACAATTTAATAAAAAAACAAAGGCAATAAATTTCCTGGAACGAACCGCTTTGTTTCCGTCTTGATGATAATAAGAAGTTAAATGACTGAAAAAATGTACAGAATGAAACGAAATTTCTTCTCGTGCTTAGATATGAATCGGACTAGTATTTTTTTTATTTAGCTACTACAGAACCTGCAAGCGTTATTAGTCATTTTATTAGGAATAAAACAAAGAATATAGTTATCTATTTGACAGAATTATAAGCAGCGCACGTGAGGGTTTTCCCTAGAACCTATGCATTTATCAAGATAAAACCGTACGTCTACGTGTGAGACACCGATTTAACGATTTGTCGTTACTAGAATTACCGTAATAGTTTGCGGGAATTTACGAATTATACTAAATTAGAGCTTTAAAATAATCTACGATCTTCTTTGACGTATTCTGTATAGGGACCGTGTACAGAATACCATATACGTTTTTAATATTTTAACAGATTTTATCGCCTCAAAAAGGGGTCGTTGTTAAGCGCCCTAATGGCGTTAACAATTTGTCTTTTCAATAAAACTTCATGTAAACGGTTATACTAAAATTGGTTTGCATGATGCGTGACGGAGTAAATACACGTTGCAATTGCTTCACGTATGGTGCATTCCTAGAAAAATGGTAAACGACGTTTCATTTTCTAAAACTGGCTAATCTTCCAATCGAGTTAAAATTATTAGTTTGCTTCAACCAGCACGGAAGCGACCTGAGAATAACGCAATAATTTATAACAGAAGTTAACATCTAACATATATGGTTTGAATTTAAAATTTGATTTCATAAACTGTTATTAATAATCCACGACTCTGTCAAGTCGATTAATAAAACGTCATTTTTTACGAAGGCATTTAATGTTGTTATACTCCAACAAGTACTTAGTTAATGAACCATTTTTTAAAAGTACTTACCACTTTTTCAATGCGGCTGTTAGTAATAAATTCGCATTTTTATTAATAATACAAAGCTCCGAACAAAACTTTCGGTAATGATATGTTATTAATCTCGACGTTGACGTTTCGTAATCAGCTCAAAGCCCTAAACTACGTTACTTAAAAATAAATATGTGAGCTACCCTACCTAATATATTTTCCGTAAAGATTTACACAGATAGTTACACAAGTAATACTAGCTCTTGCTAAATAAAACTAGTTCGCTTCGACAGGACCAGAATAAATTTCATTTCTTTGTCCCTTTGTTCTTTATGTTATAGTTTCAAGTTGTAGTTATCGAATTTTTAATTTAAAATAGCAATCATCAAAAATCAGTTGAAGAAATTAAGTTAAAATTTTCAAAAATCCACGCCCAAAATTTTAAAAGGTAATGACGAGAAATTAAAAATAGGCCACGAATTAAGTTTGCAAAATAAAGTTAATTAATTTTATTATAAAGATCTACGAAATCTGCAATTAAAAGAACCAATTGGTGTCATTATGAAATCATTCTTAATGACATTACAGAAGCGTTACTGTGTGGAAACAGTAATTTAAAATGGTTACTTATTGCATTTTAAGGTTAACTTAAAATACAAACAACAAAGAAAGTAAGGTTGTAGAATGTTTATCTCGCAAAAGGAGACGAGCTCGACGAAAATTTAAACCTGGAAGGATCTTAAATCCGATTTAAGAGTCGGTCTTTAAGGCTTGTCGTTAAATGTTTTATTAGCGTAAATATTTATAATATCGATAGTTTATTCAATTATTTTGTTAACGGTTCGCTCAATCACTCTACTGTTTGTTTATTAGTTTATTAATCCTGTATGTGACAGCTATAGCAGTCATTACAACACACAAGTGGGCACAATAAAGTACCCCGTGGACATTAATGGCTTCTGACAAATTAATCGAATACCTCGACCACAACTTATGGGTTTGTGTTTCCTTCTTGACTTCTTCTTTAATTGAAAACGAAGTGGAGCACATTGCATGCCTGTAATCTTACAAAATGAGATTTTCTGGCATTTTCCTTTTTCTTTCTACAATCTCGGGGTCTTTTGTTAAAACGAATGTAGACTCTAAGTTATCGAAAATTAAGTGCGAAATAAAAAAATGAAACTTTTTAAAAAAATTTGTATTCGACTGTTTCTGTCGATCATCGAGACATCGACAAGAAAAAGGGGATTTACTTATAGTTGTTGAACTGTAAGGCACTTTCAAAATGAACAACATGTTGACATATATTTATCACACAAAGCGCAGCATTAAGGGTAAGCCTTAAATATGTTCGGAGGTGCTTTTAAATTTAGGTACTCGTCTACAGATTTAGATATGACACGTATTATTTCAATTTGCTTCCGTTCTTACTCTATCACTTCATCTTGTGGCTTTAAACGGACCGAAGTGCTTAAACGCGTGTGAATAATATGGAAAACTTTTTGCACGAGAATAATCCGATCGGAGAAACAATTTCTGTTTTTGTAGAGAATTACGGCCAAACGCGATTTATGTCGCTTTTTATATGCTTAGATGGGCTCCAACAATATTTTTCAGTTTAAATGGAAAGCGATCTTATATTCAGTTCTGCGCACATAAATCCAGAAATAAAAGAAGTTATATCAGAAATAATAAAACTGGCATTACAGCCGCAATACACTTTGGAACAAAAAGCTGCGAGGCAGTAAAAAGTCACATTTTTTATCAGAGCATTTTATTAATGAAAGTGATACAATAAAAAATACGCATTGTTCGTTCGAAGTTTATGTATTCGAGTTGCACATGGCGCAATCAACGCTTTGTTATTCCAGTTTATGTCGATTTTGAATGTACATAAATTCGGTGCATTCTTTGATAACACCAAATAGACAAAGGGAGCTTACTCGTAATGCCTTATCGTAAAGGAAACTAAGTTATAATTCTTTATCTCCGTAATACCGTGCTATAAAATTATTAATATCTCAGCTCCCGTAATTGACTCGAGGCTGATAGGTGTACGTCATATTATTGCCCTTTTAACTGCCTCGGAATTATGGAACTTTTGGGGCCTGTTTTCTTTTATTTGGTTTAGAGAAAACGTATAACGCTGTACGACGTTATTTACGTTTTAGTCTTTAACTTTCTTATCTGTAATGTTCATTTTTATTACTGAATTATGTATACGTATAAGAAAATTATTCAATTTTACATTTTCCAAGTAGAAACAAAGAAACAAATCCAAGAATATCTGCAGTTACGAAAAGAAAATAACTTTGAAAACTATCTAAAAAGTCTAAATTAATTACGGTTTAATACTAAGCTGACCTAAACCACAGATTTTTTAAACATAATTTTCAGTACCGTCAAGGGTATTAAGTGATTAATCATTAAATCCTCTTTGTTTCCACATGATTTGAGTTCTAAAATTGCCGGAAGCAATGCTGCCAATTTTCCAAATTAACTCATACTTTGTAAATTCACAATCCGCGCATATTTGCAAATTCGAAATGGATTTAAATAAACGGGTTTTAGGTTCAATCACTAAATATTGATTATTGTAATGATTTTACGAAATCATACTTGGGAAGAGAATTGAATTAATAAAAATATCATTTATTTTACACCATACGTATCGCGACTCTTTGCAGACTGATTGACTAACTCCACACTCTTGCCGAGGGGCATTTTTATATATGCTGCCGCTGCTTACTATAGGATACGGTAGAATCTTCCAGAATGTTCTAGGCATTCGCTGTTCGTAACATCGCTACATTATGACACTAACCTGTTCCGAAAGAATTTAGCTAATTTTACATTTGTACGAGGATATATTAAATAATAATGCCTGTTAGTGTTGCATTGTTTCATTTAAAGACAAATTAAAGTAAGTAACGTACACACATTTAGCTGAGAGTCTTATCAAAACAAAATTAACCCTCAATATAGTCACCGTTGCGTTCAATATATTTACGCCATCGATAAACCCAGGTCACAAAAGCGGTTTGAAAAAAAATCCGATTTCAGTTCCTCTAGAGCAGGGGTCGCCAAAGTGGTCGATATCGACCCCCAGGAGTCGATATAACATTGTTAGGGGTCGATTCGGGCTCAGGGGTCAATTGGGGGTCGATAGAAAAATACAATGCATCATTGTACGGATAATATTTAATTTGGTTAACTTGGATTATCTCCATCCTGAATGACAACGCAATTAAGAGTGAATCGTGGGAACAGTGACATGAATAGGACCTGTGAGATAGAGCAAGGTCATGAAAATAGTTACGGGGGCCAATCAAGTAGGCCAAAATCACGTATTTAGATACCAATAAACGGATGTCGGTGGTTCCGGTACGGCCGGCGAGGCAGGAGCGAGATTGCAATACGTTCCCGGTTGCTTATTTACTTATACTTACCTACACGTATTCGATCCCAGTCTCATTTTTGCCAATCGACATGCAAGTGAGCTAAACTTCTTTGATGTTAAGCCAATATACAACAAACACTGTAACTATGAAATAAACAATCTAACAACTCACATAAGCGTCTTTTTTGCTTGTCCTATTATAATTACGCAATAGTAAAATAGAGGGGGTCGATACAAAATCAAGAAACGTTTGAAGGGGTCGACGCGACGGTTGAAGAAGTTTGTCGACCCCTGCTCTAGAGTATTAAATCTTCTTCCACGTAAGTTGTTCTTAATGGGACCGAATAAGTAGAAGTCGGATGGCGCCAAATCGGGCTGTACGAGGGATCGGGTACAACTAACCAACCCATTTTCGCAATCGCCTCTCGTGTGTGATCGAACATTATCGTGGTGCAGCTGCATTGAATGAATATCTTTTTCTGATCTTTTTCTTCTGATAGCTTCCCTTAGCTTTCGCAAGGTAGAAATATAAGTATTGCTGTTAATCGTTGCTCCAGGTTCCAAAAAATCAATGAGAATAACACCTTGACTGACCCAAAACACTGTTGCCATGACTTTTTATGCAGATCTGGTGGTTTTGAATTTTTTTGGGCAAGGTGAGCCGCTATGCCGCCACTCCTTGGTTTGTCTTCAACTTCTGTTTCCCCTTCGCGAAACTTCTTTACTCATCGACGGACATTACTTACGTCAATTATGGAGTCGCCATACACATTTTTTAGTCTGGTACGAATTTCAACAGCTAAACATTCAGTCAAAAATTCAATCACTGCTGCCTGTTTTAGTTTTATATCCATTGTTTATAAATTACAACTGGAAAACTATCCGCGTAAAATTATAGGTTAAGGATACCTTTACAACATACGCAACCCACAACACTTCCGGTATACAGAGTTCAAATTTACGCGCCAACAGGCATTATTATTTGATATATCCTGGTACGATGTATTTATGTCGCAACCCAAAAAAAAATCTGTACGTAACTGTAGAACAAAATATAAATTCAATATGGTTTTAGTTTTATTTTAAAATGAGATAGGTACTCATTTTGAATCGTGTACGATAAATTCTGAGTGGATAATTTTCTCTGGATTTTCCGGAATCCTTATCTGGGTGCATAATGTTT
Organism: Melanotus villosus; assembly: GCA_963082815.1. NCBI lineage: Eukaryota > Metazoa > Arthropoda > Insecta > Coleoptera > Elateridae > Melanotus > Melanotus villosus. The sequence goes on from OY720427.1 coordinate 22,633,400, forward strand.
AGATATTCGTTGGGAGTTAAACTATATTACCACTGCGTCGACATAAAACATTTATTGGGAACGGGCGACGAAATGACACATAAATAAAGCACGCTCGAATTGAAACATTTAATTTGTTTCTGGTTTAATGTCGGTGTTAACCGCTAAGATATGTGCGGATGCGGCTTTCCCGTGTATGATTCTCATACATTTTTACGACTGCTTTCTGAACATCTTACTTTATGAAAGAACGCGTCGTGAATTTTAATATGCGGTCATTTTATTGGCGATGCATGTGTTCAAACCTTTGGTTCTGGTCAGTGGATAGTTTGCGTTTATTATCGTTGTTATGATTAGCAAACAACGAAATTCGACAACTTTACCACTAGCACGGAAAAATAGGTGCAATTAGAGCAAAATGGGAAACTATTTTGGAATACGCATAACTTATTTATGTATCCATCCGTTTTATTGACACTCAAATTTATTTCGAGAAAATTTACTTTAAGCTTCCAGCATAAAAAGCAGTCGTCATTCATTCGAATAAATACTTAGACACAGGGATTTTTTATTTATTTTGCACAGTTATGGAACGCTTTCTTTATTTTGGAGGATAATAAAGTATACGGCATTTATGTGACTGATTCCTATTTTATTAAAGTAGATCTGCACTTTTATTATAGTCGTTTCTCGAGCCCCTTGGACCACTAAAACTCTCAAGTAACAAAGCAATTGTTCGACTTTACAGATTGCTTCTCGTACGCTGTAATTTCGTTTCTGCATATTTTATATTTTATAGCGTTTTTAGTGACACTGCTTTAACCTTTAATCTTTAACAAATCCAAACCGGAGCTAAGAAATATTTAATATCCCCTCCTCTCTCTCTTTCAATGTTAGCATAATTTTTAAAAAGCCAATTTGATACGATTAGTTTTTTTGAATTATTATACTGAAATTTGAAAGCCGAAAATATTTAAATACGAAAGCTATCTTCCTAACTTCTTCGAACCATCAGATAACCGATTTTGATATACTAAGTGTACATTCGAATTTTATCTATAAATTAACGATAATTCTCAATAAGAGATTAAAAGTGGTGAGCAAGAGAAATAGTAATTCCATATTTAATGGGATCATTTCTTTGTTCTTGATATCATTCCTTTATTGTGTTTATAAAGGCAATCTAAATATGAATGCCGTATATTACACAATGCAGGCGTGCAATGCTAATCTGCATGGTGAACGTCCTCAATCAGTTTTGCGTGACAGTTGCTCGGTTCACCCCCGTAAAATATACATATAGATTCATGGTCGTGTTGCATCTTCGGTGGCATTTCCATACACAGGCATCCCCTTGTCAATCATCCGTACTCGCTGACGGTGCTGCTTTTAAATATATTTGCCCGAAATTGTTTTTATTTCGAATTTAAAGTGGGTGTTTTGTATGACATGATGGATGCGTGTTTGGAAATCTCGTTTTCTTGTGTTATTTCGGTTTTTGATTTGAATTTTGGACTGCTTTTTCTCCTGGGGCAATATTGACGTATTGTCGTACAAACGCCATTTGTTATCTTAACTATTTGACAGTTCTTAAAATAAACACACCCCCCACAACAACGGTTCGTTTTCCAAATAATTCCTTTTAAAGTGGCTGCTTTTCGACCGATTCGTTGTTATCAGGCCATGTAAATATTTGATATTTTTCGCTTTCAAAGTTTTAAACGCCAATAGCTTATTGAAAATTATTTACGACGAGGATGAATTAAACGAAAGAGAGAACGTTAATAACGCGTCGACTTAATTTAAGAGATAACTTCATCAAAATAATTCCTAGTCCAGTTTAAATCCTGCGTCGGCAACGATCATAATTTAGTCTGTCCGAAGTTAATCCTTTTAGAGAGCAGTTTTAATTACGTGTATTCCCTATGGAGGGCTAAAACGGCATCGGAACGGTTCCTATTATAAGTAGCATCGCGCGAATTACTGGGGAACTGTCGGTTATTTTGCTCGACCAACTAGCAAAACCAAAACGAATTTTTTTCAAATGTAACTTTAGTTGATTTTATTCTTCTTCTTACTGCGCCGTCTCCTTATGAAGGCTGGTGATCCATACAGCTAAACGAATTTTAGAAATTGCTGTTCGAAAAATTGATTTTATATAAGCAGTTCTAAATAATCCCCTTATTCCTAATGCTGGCAAGGATTATTAAATTCTTGGTGGGAATATCAAATGGACGAATATTATGGTATTGTTAATACTTTCGTGTGACATAAACACAGTTATAGCATAAGATGTCTTGTAATTGGAAATGTTAATTTAGATAATGCACGTCAAATTACGCGTTGCGATTACTGTAAGACATTTCACCGTCGCGTTTTTCATGGAAATACTATTATTCCTATTATTTTATAGGTACGCGAAGCTCTTTCCGTTCCTAGGGGAGCCCTTTGCAAGTCCGGTAGGAATTAGGCTAACTTTGGCGTTTACTTTGGTTGCTCCGGCTTATATCCACTTGGGGTAGTCAAATCTCGACAGGGGTACCAACGAAAGCGCAACCCAGGGCTATAAACTTATAAGTCTGCAAGTTACTTGATGGCCATCATTTCGTTTTGTTTTAATAGCTCGTCAAAATTTGATTACAGGAAGCTTCTTTATGTCCTTAGTCATTGCTTGTTCGCTATTTGTCTGTGTCAGTTTTACCGGTTAGTGCCCCTTAATGCTACAAAATATTGCCATTGACCAAACATGCGGTAGGGTTTCTAGAGATATCAGTTATTTTTCAGTGCATTGCAACGTGTTGTGGTTTATTTGTCCGATTTTTAAGTTACAAGAATTTCAGTCGCTTTGGATTTTTAAGAATGCGTCTATGACTAAACGTATAATTCTTTCTCCTGCTGGACGAAGCTTTATCCCGATCGGTCTTGATTTCACTTCGTCATAATTTTTGATCTATAATTCCGTTATAGCATACATAGTAAGTAGGCGAAATAATATGGCAGTAACGGTCGGTGATTTTAGTATATCTTTTATTTTATTCTTAAGGTTTCTATGGGGTAATAAGCAGTAAATCTCCCCATCTACCCCGAAATAAATGCGCGCCATTATATTATTTACAGTAACCGACATTAAACATTTAATACTGTCATTCGCGCTATACCTTCATTCGCATTAAATTAATAACTTTTTTACGATTGTAACAATTTTCGGTCATTTACATATTGCCAATGCGGGCTTAGCTGTTATACTTTAACGAGTATGCACCCGTTTTCGCCTTTTATAGTTTATACGCCGGTTTAATGCTTTTTGAAATTGTATTGTTGCATTATACAGATTGGGTTATGTTTATACATTCTCATGACTCGCTTTATTATCTGTCACTTTCAGCAAGATTAATGGTCGCTGACTACTCAAATTGATGGTTGAATACCCAAATGTATTACTGTTATTTCATTTGTATCTCTGTATGTTTTTTGTCAGAGTACACGAACCATACCGTAGCCCGTAGAAACGCGGTTTGATTCCTCTCTACAACAATGAGGAGACAGAAATTTATAAAAACGGCTAACGTACGCATATACGCATGGCTTGATTCGTTTAACTTAAACAAAATGTTTAATTAAGGACCATAACGAAAACATAGAAACATCAAACAAACACTTCGGTCTCCAATTTCCATTTTGATTGCCAATTTATAAAGAAGACAATGCATCCGACAAAGCTGATTTTACGTTATTGAAATTTCTGCCAGCCGTTTTTCGTTACGTCAGACACTGATTAGTGTTCCAATATCCTGTACAATTGCCACCCTAAAGCGGAAATACCACGAAGAATTGTCCTCATTACGGACCTAAAAATACATATGCACCCTATGATTTCAATATTCCCTCGGACAGTGTTAATATTTTATCTTCAGCGCTTCTATGCCATCAGGATATTATCTCATTTATTTTTACGTTGTTATTCAAATTGAAAAACCTTCCTAGCTCACTTTGTCCTTACGGAGAAGAAAAAACTAGATAAATGAGCCTTATTGATCAATCGTATTTGTAAAGCCTTCCTACCATGACTTTTTTGGTAGATGAATCGGACTAAATACGAGGAGTTTGTCGATGCTGCGGAATTATAGAAATCGACGTCTTAAAATGGTACAGTTGAAGGAACACCTTCGCAGAAACGCTTGTAATGGGCCTTGGACAAAATTCTCGTGGACCCTTCCTTTAGTGGATATAAAAATTGAGTCAAAAATCTGAGTATTAGTTTATTAGCAAAAATAATATTCAGGGTTGACTTTAAATAATAGGATACAGAGCAGCAGTAGATTGTGGAGTCAAAATATTACGATTTACCTAGAATTAAACCTTAGACACTTTAGTCCAAAGGTTAACGTTAAAAGGGACATAGAGTGTCAAGGTCAAAATTTTAATTTGATATCCTTCTGTAATTGCAATGTTTTTCCTGCACTTTCTTTAATATCTTAAAAGGCTTAAATTTGTTTATACTTAAAGTTATGGCAGAGTTAACTAAAAAAAAGAGTTGTCTTATTTTTTATGCAAAATATGTATACAATTGATGATGATGAGAAATTTACTTACTATAATTGTTTGTATGTATTGAAGTGTACCCCTTTTAATAATACTTACGTTGGATACGACAATTTTCAAAATTATAATTTACTTGGCTCTTTAATTTAATTTGCTTACGGAGATCTTATCTCAAGGTCGTTAGGTAGGTTCGTTGTTTGTTATTTTAATTAATCAAAATAAGCGTTACTCAAATTTTATAATGCAGATTCTTTTATTATCTTTTTCCCTATCAATCCTACTTAAAATTATCTTAAAATTATATTTTATACATTCACTGATTCTACTATTGACTTCCTTTCTTTTCCAAAATTCCAATTTTTCCCCAAAAACCAAAAATTCCAATCTTCCCCCACTCGACTCGTTCCTGCTTGAAGTTGTCCCCTTACGAATTTGCTTTTGCTCGAACTCTTTCTGTTGAACTGCTTTTGCTGAACTGCTTTTGCTTGAACTGCTTTTGCTTAAACTTGCTTTTGCTTAAACTGCTTGAAGTTCAATCTCGACTTAATTTTTCAAAATTCACTTTCTTTTTATTGGATACTGGTTCTTTTTGTTATTAACAGTATTTATAATTGATTATTTATTCGATATTTATTTTTTTTTTGGGACGAGCAACTTAATTTTGTTGTTGCCCGTTCGAATTCAAAATATCAACTGATTTCCAAATTTGTTTTTTCTGTATCCTGGATTTTTAACTTACATTTGTTTTCTTTTTACTATAACGACTATTTACAAGGTTTCTAATTATTTTACGTTTCTAAGACTACAAATTTAGCTAATTATTTACTAACAATGATCATTATAATAACTTAAATTTAATCTAGCTATCTTAAAATTATATTACAATTTTTTATAATTTAAAAAAAATCTGCATTACCATTCTTTGCAAAATAATACTTGCGTTAATTAACTAAAAAACTAATATAACCTTTAATTATATGCATCCAAATTAATCTCAGTATACAGGGTTGCTCATTAGTGCGTCAAAGTCCAATATAGGCTTTATTAAATAAAACTGGAGGAATTTATTTTATAAAAAGTGGTACAGTAACAAAAAACGCACATTTAAAAAATAATTTGAATTATACAGGGTGTCGCCCTAAAGCGGGGCACATTCGAGAATTTTTTTTTTAAATGAAACACCCTGTATATTTTTTGTTTTTTCTAATCTGCTTTCAATTGTCTTTTCAACGATCCCTTGGTTTTTGTTTTTGGATGACGCATTGTTGAGTTATTAACGAAAATTTAAAAAAAATGGTCGCGACAAGGTTTACCATACTAATTCGATGCGACAGTATTACGATTAGCTAAGACAAAATTATTTGGTAAGTATGCAGCCAAGGGATGTGTTGAACCTACAAAATAATCAAACATTAATTTTATTATACAGGGTATTTGTTACGATGCAGTCAATTTGGCGATTGTCAAAGAGCGTTTACTGAATTTTTTCAAATGGAACACCCTGTATATTATTAAATTTTTGGAATCACGCGTTAATTGCGCTTAATTTTTGTTAATAATGTCCTATACCCAAACCCAATAATTTCAGAGATATTTTTACTTTTTCATTACAAACCGCTAAATTATTTGTTTTCGATTCGATCTAGTGTACTGGGCAAACGCTTTGACAAACAAAAACAAATCAAGACAAAAAGTATCAAACTGTAATTTCGTTAGAGGTAATATTTACAATAAATTCTCAAAGTGACCTAAATTTTGATTAGAACACATTTGCAGCCTTGACAGAAAGGACCTATTTACGTCTTGTAACATCTCAATGGAAACTGTGTCAAAAGCATGTATTATACGTTGCCTCATATCGTCTGCTATAGTTGGAGGTGTCTGGTACACAATATTTTTTATGTGCCCCCATAGAAAAAAATCAAGTTTCGTCAAATCTGGCGATCTAGGTGACCACCGCGGCCGATCCATCGACTTTCGAATTCTTGATTCAAATTCACCGTCGTGCTGGAGCCACATATTTTCCCTTAGAACTGAAGGAACGTTTTGCAGAAGCTGAGCCAAGTCATATTGCAAGAAATTCAAATATTGTGCACCATTTAGATGTCCATGAAAGAAATGTGGTCCAATTATAAAGTTGACCATAATACCACCCCTAACATTTACAGTCCATTGCCTCTACTTATCAACCGCTCTTGCTATTCTTGGGTTTTCTGTTGCATAATTATGAAGATTATGACGGTTTGGGCTACCACTCTGAGTAAAGGTCGATTCGTCAGTAAATAATACTTTTTGGAAGAAGTTAGGTGTTATCCTTTCAATTTCTAATCCCCATTCGCAAAATGTCCTTCTAGTCTCTAAATCAGGCCCCAACAGTTCTTGATGAAAGGATGTACTGTAGTCATGATATTTATTATTTTTTAAAATCTTGCTAACAGTAGATCGTGATACATTAGTTTCTGTTGATATTTTGGTTGAACTAGTAGAGGGCTCCTCAATTACTGATAACAAGACTTTCAATTTATCTTCGTCACTTGTCCTCTTTCTCCGTTCACACTTTTCATAACTCACATTTTCTGTTCTAATGATCTTTCGTTAAGTCTTTCCAAACTTGTAACTGAAGGTTGTCTTCTGTCAGGATATCTTTGCGCATAAATTCGCTGAGTTAATACACAATTTTGTTCAGATCCCATAATGAAAATCATGTCAACGAGTTCGTTTCTTTCAAATTGCATATTGACTTAACTAAAAACCGTAATAATAATATGTGACAAACAACGAATGTGCTAGAAAACTACGTACCCACTAATCCAATCAATAAATAATACAATGACAATATTAAAGGCAGAAACTTAAGAAATCATTAATACAACACCTAATTAGCAACAATAATTAAGATTTTAACATTTGACACTTTTTGTCTTTATTTGTTTTAGTTTGTAAAAGCGTTTGCCCAGTACACTAGAAACTAGATCGAATCGAAAACAAATAATTTAGCGGTTTGTAATGAAAAAGTAAAAATATCTTTGAAATTATTGGGTTTGGATATAGGACATTATTAACAAAAATTAAGCGCAATTAACGCGTCATTCCAAAAATTTAATAATCTACAGGGTGTTCCATTTGAAAAAATTCAGTAAACGCTCTTTGACAATCGCAAAATTGACTGCATCGTAACAAATACCCTGTATAATAGAATTAATGTTTGATTATTTTGTAGGTTCAACACATCCCTTGGGTGCATACCTACCAAATAATTTTGTCTTAGCTAATCGTAATACTGTCGCACGGAATTAGTATGGTAAACCTTGTCGCGACCATTTTTTTTTAATTTTCGTTAATAACTCAACAATGCGTCATCCAAAAACAAAAACCAAGGGATCGTTGAAAAGACAATTTAAAGCAGATTAGAAAAAACAAAAAATATACAGGGTGTTTCATTTAAAAAAATATTCTCGAATGTGCCCCGCTTTAGGGCGACACCCTGTATAATTCAAATTATTTTTTAAATGTGCGTTTTTTGTTACTGTGCCACTTTTTATAAAATAAATTCCTCCAGTTTTATTTAATAAAGCCTATATTGGACTTTGACGCACTAATGAGCAACCCTGTATATGTATTATCTATAACCTCTCATTCGGAAGAAGTTTCACTTTTCTAAATTGTAAGTAAGCAAAATCTTGAATAATATCTATACAATCTGATGATCTGAAAATATCTTTTGAAGTACACATTATAACGTATGATCAAAAACGATCGAAATCAGGTGTGGTTCTGAAAAGAAAACATTAAGCCTTTTATTAAGGTTCGTATATTCAGTAATCAAAATTTGACGTATGTTAAAAACGTCAATTTATTGCAGTGGCAATGTTTACTAAGGCTTAAAAAGCATTTATTATTGAATCAGAGTTTCGAAACAGCAGCGGCGTGAAAATGAATTATATACAGTGGCCGGCAAAAAGTTCGCAACATATGGGAAAAAATTTTATTATTAGAGTATCGGAAAAACTTTTCTGGGGGATAGGTTCTGCATGTCTGATAACCTAAAAACCAAATTTAATGTGATGACAACGGATGACAAGATATCGGAGAAAATTATTTGAAAAAGCATTTATTTCAGAAAATTGAATTTACAAATACCCAATTGTTTCCTTTTAAATAGTTTGATTGAAATGGAACCTATGTATATGGATAACAGTGGGAAAACTTTCTAGTTTTTTCCATAATTGATAGGCCTCAATCTAAAAAACAGGTTTTCGCTAGGACGCTCGCTGTTGCTGTGGTTTGTATCTAACAGCTGTATAAAATTTTTACGAATATTTTTATACTAGAGCACTTAGAAAAGCCAAATTTTCTTGGTTATGGTCAAAGTTCATCAATTTATAAAATAAAGAAGAATAAAATAGCCAATAAACTAAAAGCAACCTTTTTCATATAATTTTTTTTTCTTTTTCTTTCTATGATATTTCAAGGAGATGTATTCACGGCTAGCAATGAAACTTGATTATTACCGAGAAAATTGATCTTTTGTAAGTGCTCTAGCATAAAAATATTTGTAAAATTTTGCAACAGCTGTTAGATACAAACCATTGCAACAGTGAGCGTCCTAGCGAAAACTTATTTTTTAGATTTAGGTCTGTCAATTATGGAAAACACGTAACTTCGTCAAAATATTTTTCTTCGATATTTTACGATAAAAATTTCCCCTTATGTTGCGAACTTTTTGCCGGTCACTGTATAATATACAGGGTTTTTCAACGAAAAGTAGCCACCCTCAGTATCTTCCAAAACCATTTTTTGCTTGAAAATCGCCAAGACATGTCAACAAAGACAGCAAGGGGGACATCTTTTTACACAAAATCCGGACATCTGTCATCAAGCCCTTAGCCGTCACAGCCACCCCCTCTAAAATTTTAAATGGCACCATACCATGCGTGGCACATCGTTGGAAAGGTAATTTCATAAGGAATTCATTCTACTATTTATTTTTTTTATTTGCTTCAAATTGAGGCATAAAAAAATTAAAAAGTATATTTTGTTCATTCCGGTTAAGCTACTGAATATAGCAGTAGATACCTAGATCCTCTTTTTTATCTTTTGTTTTTTCATCTGTCAGTCAGCATTCAGTTTATTTTGAATATTATAAAAGTGTCAACATGGTTTACACCACTGCCGAAAGATTGTGCGTTTTTATTATTATTTTGGCAGTGGTGTAAACCATGTTGACACTTTTATAATATTCAAAATAAACTGAATGCTGACTGACAGATGAAAAAACAAAAGATAAAAAAGAGGATCTAGGTATCTACTGCTATATTCAACAGCTTAATCGGAATAAACAAAATATAGTTTTTAATTTTTTTATGGCTCAATTTGAAGCGAATAAAAAAAATAAATAGTAGAATGAATTCCTTATGAAATTACCTTTCCAACGATGTGCCACACATGGTATGGTACCATTTGAAATTTTAGAGGGGGTAGCTGTGACGGCTAAGGGGTTGATGACAGACGTCCGGATTTTACGTAAAAAGATGTCCCCCTTGCTGTCTTTGTTGACATGTCTTGGCGATTTTCAAGAAAAAAATAGTTTTATAAGATACTGAGGGTGGCTACTTTTCGTTGAAAAACCCTGTATGTACTAGGCTTGTACTGTAAGTGTTGCCTGCTGGCCTGGAAAAGCCAAACAAAATAATTAAGGAAGGCCTTGGTTGGAAGGCCAATGTTGTGGAGAAGATTATAAATGATCTTGGCTATTCTAATGTGTGTGCTAGGCGGTTTCCTCGCCAGTTAACCGAAGCACTAAAGGAAAAGAGAATAGAGATTTGTGCTGATCTCGTAAATACCTTCGAAGAACGTGGACCATATTTTTTTGATAATGGTGTGACTGGGGATGAAAAATGGGTGTTTACATATGATCCAGAAACCAAAAATCAATCAAAAGAATGGCGTCACACGTTATCATCACGCCCAAAAAAATTTGAAGTGCAAACTTCTTCGAAGAAAATTATGGCAACTGTATTCTGGGACCGTCAGGGTGTTATTTTTGTCGATTTTATGGAATCAGGGACCATAATAGATAGCCAGCGATATACCTAGTCTTCCCATAAATACTGTTACAACACCTGATGCATTTGTTGTGACCAAGCCATTAATATTTTGATATGGTGCAATATGTCAAATTGTATTTACAGTTTGTGACTTAGAATTAGGGGCATATAGTAGAACTTGCTGTCAAAGTCTCCGAAGAAATGCGGGTTGGAAAAATCAAAAAGACTACTCCAGCGGTACACCTATGAAAAACATCCTCACATTCTTTATAGAAATGAAATTATTTTCACTGTGGAGGAACATTTTAATAAGCAGGAATGATAGGGTATATACCAATACCTCCCGAGAAGCGTCACAGGTGGTTAAAAAGGTTCAAAGAGGTCATCATCCGGCCTCGATCATGGTTTGGTGTGGAGTCTGTTATGGCGGTCTAATGAAACTTTATTTTTGCGAAAAAGGGGCAAAGACCTCAGCTAAAGTGTATCAAGAAACAGTCCTGGAATCTTGTGGAAAATTATTGAATGCGACAATGTTCGAAAATCAGTGGAGGAGCTTTCAACGGGACTTTGTGCCAGGTTACAAAGCCAAAACTGTTTAAAACAAAATGTTCCCGATTTTATACGCCCCGAAGATTGACCTTCGGCAAGTGCCTATCGCCCGATCTTAATCCGTTCGATTATAAGTTATGGTCAGTTTTGGAGGACATGGCTTGCTCCATTAGCAAAATAATGCTTTATCGTTTCAATTTAAAAAGACTCAAACGTTGTAACAGTATTTACGGGAAGACTAGGTATAGCGACCTTAAAAAGCTTAAAGAAGCCATTAGAAACGAAAGGCACCAGAAAAATTTACGTAGCATTGTCTTACACTATGACAATGTAAAACCGCATAATACTACATTTGCTACTCAAGAGGCGATCCAGAAGCTGAGATGGTCAGTTATGCCACATCCAGCTTTTAGTCCCATTGAACTTTCATTTGTTGGGCCAATGAAAAAAAGTATGAAAGGAATTAAATTCGAATCATTTAAGAAGGTAACACTAACTGTAAAATAATGGGTGAAAAACACGACTGCATCTTTTTTCAAAGTGGATTTGAGCGATGGGTTTCAAGGTGGCTCAGATGTTTAGAAAGAGGGGGAGCATTATGTTGAAAAATAACGTTTTGTAGTTCAAAGTTTGAATAAATATTATACGAGATTTCTCTTAGATATTTTTTAATTTAACGGTACTACAGGCCAACAGGCATTACTTACGGTACAAGCCTCGTATAACAGCATTCCAGACTGAGTGGCCTTGCTGGAATCTTGGATTTCCATAGTTTTCTATGTTTAGCAATTTCCTTCCAATTTTCCAGATTGTATTGTTGGACATCATCTTCTATATTGACCATTCATCTTAATTGCGGCTGGCCTCTTCTGTTTCGTCCTTCCAAATCCATATCAAATATTTTCTTTGTGGAGTCTTCTGCCGCCATTATTACTATGTGCCCCATCCACCGTAATCTGCACTTTTGTACAAACGTTGTTATATTTTCTTCTTTATACAATCTATCAACTTCCTAGTTTGTTCTTCTCCGACAAATATTATTTTCTTTAACACCTCCAAAAAGTTTCCTTAAGACCTTTCTTTCTTTTATTTTCTTCTGTTATCACCCATATTTCACTTGCAAACGTAACAACTGGCCTTATAAACGTTTTGTAAGGTTTGATTTTTAACGATCTTGGTAGCTGTTTATCTATTAAAAGGTTATTTAAAGTCCCCGTACATCTTGACCCTGTTGTGATTCTTCGTTTGATATTTTCACTATGGCTGCCGTCATTTGTTATTTCTTGGCCTAAATATCTAACGGAGTTCCTTATTTTAAAAACAAGGTTACTATTTTCGGTTTTAATTTGTATGGTTTAGTTTTCTTCTTATTGGTTTCCCAGTATCATATAGTTTGATTTTTCTTGATTTATTTCTAGACCAGCCGTTTTTGCGGCACTTTGAAACTTGATTATCAGAGACTTCAGCTCTTCTTTGGTTTTTGATAGTATGACCACGTCATCCGCATATGCAAAGCATTGATAGGAACTTATTATGAATTTTGATTTGTACATATTTATACCACTTTTCCTGGAGATATTTTCTACAACTAAATTAAACAGCATTGTGGATAAAGGGTCTCCCTGTTTTAGTCCACCTGTACTTTTAAAGGTTCTTGATAATGGTTTTTTATATTTTACTTTATTATTTGTATATTCTAAGGTCATCTTCACTAAATCTGTTAAGTCTTTTAGGATACCCGGTTTTTCCATCGTTTCCATAATTTCAACTTTTTTTATGCTGTCAAACGTGTTAAAAATCCAAAAAGATGCCATAAATTTTATTATTCTTTTTGTTACACTTTTCATGTATTTGCAATATGCTGAAAATACTCGTATTAGCCACCACCGATTTTCCTTGTCGAAACCCAGTTTGATATTTTCCAATCTTTGTGTCCACTCTTTCCTTTAATTTTGTATTTATTAATTGTGCTAAAATTTTGTATGTACTGTTTAATATGTATATGGGTCTAATTTTCAGGTGTAAGTTTGCAGCCTTTTTTATGTATTGGATTTATTACAGCTCCCTCTCTTTCGGTAACGTTTTACTCCACCAAGCATTTATTAATAATTCATATAGTCTTTCCAGCATTTTTTTATCCGCATATTTAAAACATTCCGATTCTATATTTTCTAAGCCTCCTGCTTTATTGTTGTTAAATGTTAGATGTAGATCTGGCTTGAGGGACCAATGTCCGATAATATCAAATTATTTTTGATATTAATAAATGTTAATTATTTGTTGGTAATTATGCTTGATGTTTTTTATTTTATATAACGACAGTATCTAAGTAAAAATAATAATTACAATGTTTTGTTTTTCTTAACTACAAAATGATCGCTAGATTTTTAAGGTATAATCGTAGGTGAGTGGAAGGGTAACATAACACTCAACATACCGGCCCTCAGTGAAAGGTGCAAAGCTTTCACTTAGGTGAGAAATGTCAGTTGGTAATTAAAAATAAGATAATCAATTAATTTATAAGTAAAAATGAAGTAACAGAGTTTATGAATTATAATAAAATACGAAATTTAAATTAATCACTATCAGTTTGTTCAATTGGCAAAACGCAAATTTTAACTGCTGGTCTTTTAATTATTCCATGTTTAGTTTTTAGTGTAACTGCGCGCACAATTCCATCTTTTCCCGGATGAACCTCTAAGATCCGCGCTAATAACCAATGTAATGGTGGTAGTTCATCCTTTAAGACGACGAGGGTGTTGGGAACTAAAGGGTGATTGTTAGGCGTTTGCTGCCATTTAGTTCTTTGTTGTAGCTGGTGCAGGTACTCTTGAGACCATCTCTTCCAGAAATGCTGATTTAGTTGTTGAATTCTTTGCCATCTTGAAAGTCTGTTTATACTAATAGCGGTGATGTCTGGCTCCAAAGGGGCAACCAGTGAGTCTCCAATAAGAAAATGACTCGGGGATAGAAAGGTTAGGTCATTGGGGTTGTTGGAAATAGGAGTAAGAGGACGTGAATTTAAACATGCTTCTATTTGAGTTAATAAAGTGTACATTTCGTCGTATGTTAATGACGTATTCCCAATTTGCCTTTTTAAATGATATTTAACTGATTTGATTCCTGCTTCCCATAAACCGCCAAAATGTGGTGAGTGAGGTGGAATGAAATGCCATGTTATTTTATCCATTGTTAATGTATTAAGAACCTTTGATTTAAAAAGATCTGAAGAAAATAAATGATTAAGATCTTTATTAAGTTCTTTGTTCGCGCCGACAAATGTAGTCGCATTATCAGAATAAATATGAGAAATTTTTCCTCTTCGAGACATAAACCTTTTTAAAGCGCTTAAAAATGCTTCTGCAGTCAAATCGCAGACTAATTCTATATGCACCGCCTTCGTGGCAAAGCAGATAAATAGTACAATATATGATTTTGTTAATCTTTTACTACGACCATATCCGGATTTTATATGAATTGGACCCGCATAATCTACCCCTGAATGTATAAATGGACGTGCAGGTTCAACTCGCCTATGTGGTAAATTACCCATCATTGGTGGTATGGTATTGGTTGGCATTGCACGAAAACACTTAATGCATTTGTGTATAAATTTTCGAACGACGCTGCGCCCGGAAATGGGCCAATAATTTTGACGTAGGTGGGCTAGAGTGGCCTGAGGTCCACTATGCAAATGCTTAATATGGGTGAATTCAATAATTAACTTAGTAACATGACTACATGAAGGTAGAATTATTTGATGTTTTTGATTATAACTTAATTCTGAATTTTGTAACCGACCTCCTACTCTTAATACACCATCCTTATCTAAGAATGGTTGTAAAGGTAATAATTTACTTGTTTTTGAAATTTGTTTGTTTGCTTGTAATTTAGAAATTTCATCTGCAAATATTTCTAACTGAGCTGTTTTTATTATGATGGTATGTGATAATTTTAATTCCTGGCACGTTAATTGTCCTAATAATCTTTCGGTATTTCTGCAATTATATGCAAATCTTAGTAAGTAAGCCAATACACGCTGTAACTTTGAAAATGAAGAGTAGTTGTTGATTATATTCAAATCTAAGTTAAATGATGCAAGGTTATATGTTTTAACTGCGGCTTGTTCTAAGATTTTAGTGTCTGTTGTATAATGAAAATTATTTTGTGGCCAATGTTGATGATTGTGACTCAACCATTCTGGACCGTTGTGCCAAAGTTGAGATTCCTTTAGAGCCATGGGAGTTGTACCACGGGAAATTATGTCTGCTGGATTATGTTCAGATTTTATGTGATACCAATAACTTGAATTTGATAAAGTTTGAATTGTTGTAACACGACTCGATACGAAAGTCTTCCATTTATTTTGAGATTTTATCCAGGTTAATACTATGGTTGAGTCAGTCCAGTAGTATTGCTTTTTTATAGTTAACTTTAAAATATTTATAACTTTGTTCATTAAGCGTGCTAAAAGTAAAGCACCACATAGTTCTAAACGCGGTATTGTTAATCTTTTTAATGGCGCTACACGCGATTTGGCACATAGAAGTCGTACCTTGTGTTGATTATTGTTAAAACTAGTTCTGATATAGATACAGGCCCCATATGCGTCTAGAGAAGAATCACAAAAACCGTGAATTTCAATTGTTCTACCTGTGTCGCTGTTAGTTACATACCTAGGGATTGTTAAACTTATGATGTGGTATAATTCCTTTAAAAACTTTAACCACTTATTAGACATATCTGCAGGAAGTGAATCATCCCAACCTAACTTGAGTGCCCAAAGTTGTTGTAAAATTAATTTAGCGTTTATTAATACCGGCGCAATTAGCCCAAGAGGGTCAAAAATTTGACAAGTGACTGATAGTATACTCCGCTTAGTTATTTTTTGAGAATGGTCATCTAAGTGCAATGAATACTTAAATATATCTAAATTTGTGTTCCAGTGTAAACCTACTGTCTTGATATCGGAATTTTTATCTGCTCTAATATCAACTGTTTGATTCAAAGTTTTATTATTATCAGGTATTAGATCGGGATGATTTGCAGAAAATTTTCCTAATTCAAAACAACCTGTACGTAAAGCAAGAATTAGTTGGTTACGTTTGTTTATAACATCAGAAATTATATCAGCTCCGGTTATTACATCATCAACATAAAAGTCGTTTAATATGATGTCATGTGCTAAGGGATGCTTGAGTTTATTGTTAAATGCAATTTGATGTAAGCATCTGATAGCTAAAAATGGAGCCGATGCAGTTCCATATGTTACGGTACACAGCTGATATGTTTTGATTGGTTCGCTTGTATCATTTCGCCAAAGAATTTGTTGATATTGTTTGTGGGATGCATGTATATTAACTTGTCGGTACATTTTAATTACATCTCCCGTAAAAACATATTTGTAAGTTCGGAATCTAATTAAAATAGAAAATAAGTCGTGTTGTATAGTGGGTCCTACAATTAAATTATCATTAAGAGAAACGCCCGATGATGATTTACATGATGCATCGAAAACTACCCGAAGTTTTGTAGTTCGACTAGAATTTTTAATAACCGGATGATGCGGCAAAAAGAAACTTTGACTGCATTGTTGATCGGTTTGATTTGTAGTGACTAACTCCATATGACCCAAAGTAATATATTCGTTCATAAAATTGTTATATGACAAACGTAAATTAGAATCCTTATTTAATCTTCTTTCTAAAGATAATAATCTCCTGAGTGCATTTTCTCTAGAATTTCCCAAAGGTTTCAGATTTGTTTTAAATGGAAGTTTGACTACAAATCGTCCATCTGAATTTTCTGAATAATTTTCTTGGAAATGTTGTTCGCAAAGTGTTTCTTCCTTTGAGAAAATTTGAATGTCTGGAAATTCTTCAATATTCCAAAATTTAGATAATTTATTTTCGAGAGTACGTATTGAAAGATTACATGACATTGCCTTTAGTGGTTTGTTAAGATTTATTTGTCCTCCTATGATCCATCCTAAGAGAGTTTTTTGAAGAAATGGTTGATTGTATGGCAACTTAATCTGCTCAGTACATAACATTTCCCAAAAGAGCTCTGCGCCTAACAGCAAATCTATCTTCCCAGAAACATTAAAGGATGGGTCTGCTAATTTTATATTCGATGGAATGGCTAATTGTGTAAATGGAAATGTAGTTAACGGTAGATTATCTGTAATTTTATCTATTATTAAGCATGAGACCTTTGCTGTATAAGAGGTAAATTGCGATCGTATGGTAACTTTTACACTTTTAGTAATATTAGTTACCGTATGTGTTATTCCAGATATTGTGCAATTGGTAATAGTGGTAGGTAAATACAATTTATCACATAAAGATTTACAAATAAAGTTTGATTGGGACCCTGAATCTAGAAGTACCCTGCAAGAATGACTATTACCGTGCATATCATAAATGTTCACAATTGCTGTAGACAATAATACTTGAGATAGTTGTAATGTTTGATTGCAATAAGTAGCTGCGGATGATATTGATGTTGCCGGCACAACTGTTGATGTTGATTGTAATTCGCTTCCGATATTAGGTTGCGCTACTTTATAATCCATGTGCAATAATGAATGATGCTTCCTTCTACAGAATTTACAATAAAACTTAGAACGACAATTGATAGTTTGATGATTATTTTTTAGACAATTTACACAAAGTTTAAAGGTTTTGATTTTGTTAAATCTATCTTCAGCAGATAATTTTAAAAATTCAGGACATTGATATATATGATGTGTTTGCTTGCAAATATGACATGTTTGGGAATTCGTTGATACGTGAGAGGACGAATAGACGTAATTTTTGGATGATGTCATTTTGCTGACATTATTGGGATTTGTTGATTGTTTATTGTTTGAATTAGATTTATTAACTAATGATTCAAGTTGTAAACATCTGTCGCTTAAGAAATCCGTTAGATTACATATAGTGGGAAGTTCAATTTTTGATTTTGAAGACTGCCAAGCGTTATCGGTTGAATAATCAAATTTTAATGTAACTAAATGGATTATTAGTGAATCCCACTTAGATTCAGATGTTAATTCTAGTGCGTTAAGAGCTCCTAACTGATTGTTTGTTATATTTAGCAATTGCCTTAACGAACTAGCTGAATTTTTTGTTACTTGTGGTAAATTACATAATGATTCTAAGTGATTTTTTATTATTAAACCTTTATTTTCGTATCGTTTTTTCAGTAACTGCCATGCAGCCTCATAATTTTTGGCTGACATGCCTAAGGAAGCAATTACATCAGCTGCTTCGTTAACCAAACATGATTTTAAATAATGAAATTTCTGAATATCGTTTAATTCTACCTTCTCATGTATCATTGTCTTAAATGTATCATAAAATGCCAGCCATTCATTATATTGACCACTAAATGATGGTAACTTTATTGTTGGAAGTTTAACTGACACATCCAATCTGTCAATGTGATTAACGGTAACGGAATTATTGTCAGGATTTGAATTTGAGCATTCTTTATTGTCTGAGATACGCCTTTGAACGGTTGCAACTAATTTGAAATAATGATTTTCAAATTCAACGCGTTCTGCATTATGGTCAACAGAGTCGTCAAGATCTTCAATTTTGCTCTGAATGATCTCATAATCTTCCCATGTGGGTTCGAATTTTGATAACCTTAATTGTAATTCTATTGAATCGTATTCTTGATCTAGGTTGTCAACAAAATTCCTAAATTTTGTGACACGTGTCTTAATTTGACTTCGTTTTTTAATTAAAGATCTTAACTCATTCTGTTGTTCCATTCTAAATGTTTTAAAATTTGATTTTATGCAATGTATAATATAAGTTTTAAAGTTTTAAATGATTTAGTTAAATTTAATTATTAAATATTTGAAATGTACACTGTTATAACTGAAGCGAACTGAAGAAATATAAGTATATTGGAGACTCACTTTACCCTTCCGTAAAATTGATGGCTGAATAATCTTGATTTGATGATTAATGCAGCGCTGAAGGTGTAATATGACAACTCGCTGATCTCGCTGTCAGTATTCGGCTCGTCGAAGGACCAATGTTAAATGTTAGATGTAGATCTGGCTTGAGGGACCAATGTCCGATAATATCAAATTATTTTTGATATTAATAAATGTTAATTATTTGTTGGTAATTATGCTTGATGTTTTTTATTTTATATAACGACAGTATCTAAGTAAAAATAATAATTACAATGTTTTGTTTTTCTTAACTACAAAATGATCGCTAGATTTTTAAGGTATAATCGTAGGTGAGTGGAAGGGTAACATAACACTCAACAATTGTTTTTAATTTTTTTCATTACTTCCAGAAAGTCCTCATAAGTGGGTTCTTCTATGTTTTCTCTATTTTCTGTCAGTTCGCTTCTATTTATTGTGCCGCGCATTTCTTTATCGGTAAAAATGTCTTCGTAAGTGTCCGCCCATATATTTGCTATTTTTGTTCTTTAAGACAGATTTCACCGTTTTTTATCTGTTAATGCTGGAGTGTTATTATTTTTGCCTTGCTTTGCGTTTTTGACATTTTTATAGAGGTTTGTTGTATTATTTTTTACATAATATTTCGATTTTCTTTCTTTGATTTCCCTTTTCTTTTTACGACATATCGCTTGCGCCTCATTTCTTGCTTTTTTATATTGTACTTGCAATTTCGGTGTGTTTTCTTTGATTATTTGCATCCTGATTTTCTTCCTTTCTTTAATCTTTTCCATACACTCTACATCTAGCGATTCTTTTGCTTTTTCTTCATGTATGTTTTTTACTTTTCCCTTACTTTTTCCTATAACTTCTTTTAAATTCTTCCATTCTTCATTTATGTTTCTTCCTTTCTGTATGCCTTGTATTTCTTCTCCTGTATATCTTTTGTACTCTGTTGAGTGTGTTGAGTCTGTTCTGGCTTCGCCTGTTTCTAATACTTTGTTAAATGAACAAGTAGATGTAAACCAGTCGCCTTTACTCAATCTATTTCGGACTTTGTAAATAAATTTATTACCTTGTCGGCTTTCTGCAGAAACCGTTACTTTTGTATAACTTCTGAACCCCGTAAAATTTAAGGCATTTTCTGTGTAAAATTAAAAACTTTTTATTATGTTGTTAGGTTAGTTTAGTTTACCTGTGTATGCAAATTGTATTTTCTAGTCAGTCTTGTACTCACCATCTGAAGAAGCCAACGTTTGGCGAAACAATTGTTATGGGACAACAATAAAGAATTTTGTGAAAATCAACTTTGTATTTCTTTAATTATCTAATACTTTTCTATATCTTGCGTTTTCTTTAATTTTTCTATTTCCAAATAATATATTTACTTGTTTTATACAATTTTGTTGGATTTTTTGCATTAGGACATGATCTATTTGATTGCGCGTATTTTTATCCGGGCTTAAACATGTCATTTTATGCATGTTTTTTCGCTTAAACATTGTACAATTTTTATAACAAAACTATTTGCTGCCGCAAAATCTACTAATTTTTGACCATCATCATTTGTTTAGAGATGCAGACTTTCTGTTCCTTATTTCTGTCTTCCGTGCCAATCTTGCCGTTTAAGATCTCTTACTATTACCTTTAAATCAAATTTTGGTAATTATCTCAGAGTTCTATGTAAAGTATCGCAGAAGATTTTTTTCTCTTTTTCTAAATCTTCTGTGGGAACATGCACGTTTATTAAGGTAAGCTTTCTAAATTTTCCTCTTAGTTTCGGATCACTTATTCTATTTGTAACTCTTTGAACAACTATTATTTCCTCTTTAATATCTTCTTTTATTATAAAACCTGTATCAAAGCTGTTGTATAGTTTTCTATTTTTGTTATCTCGCATCCCTTATAATTGGTTTGATTTAGTGCTGCCACTTCTATTTTATAATTTTTTATTTCTTAACATTTTAAGTTTACCTGATTTGTTTAAACCTTGGACATTCCACGTTGCATATACATGGTTTGTCAAAAAGTCCGGATCATATGGGACTTTTTTTTATTAAAGTATTTATTAAAAAAAATCAAGACGGCGTTGGTTTGTGCTTGTCTAAGCACTAAAAAAAGTGCACACAGATTTGGTTAAATGATATTCTGTACCTGTCAAATTTGACACTTTTTGAAAGAAATCTTCAGAAGTGGCCTTATTTATAATTTTCTCGAAAGATTTCATTTGAAAAAGTTGTTCAGAATGGCATTTTACTACCGTATGCAAATTTTCAGCTAAAAATTCGGATTTATTATTTTTAATCATATACAGCGTCACCGTTAAAGTTCGTATCATATGGGACATTTCTTTATTATTTAGTTTACGCAAATTTAGATTTCATTGACAGGTTTTGCTTTGAAAATAGTGCAAAATGACGTTGACAATTTTTATTATCGATCGGTTAAACCTGTCAAATTCGACATATTTTCAAAAAAATTACAAAAAATTAGGTTATTTTTCAAAATTTCGAAAAATGTTAAATGCAAAAGTTGTTTATTTTTCAGTTTTCTACCCATCTACCAAATTTGAACAAATTTGGACAACCTTGATATTTTGTTTTAAATTACTGTTTCATAATTTTAGAGAAACTGTCAAACATTTTGTTTTCTTAATTTCCATGACATTTAATTATTTTCTTTCCATAGCATACTTCTTAGCTCAAGACCAACTTGATTGATGATTAATTTTTAAGTATTAGTCCAGAAAAACAATTAATTAAATTAATTTAACAAGAACTGGAGCTCTATTAATTGGCAAATGGATTTGAGAATTTTGGTTTATGGCATTTTTGAACTGAAATGCCCTTTTGTACTGTGATAAAAATGAATAAAGCGAATTTTGCTGTGAAATGTTGAAACTAGAGCAACTTTGCATCAAGTATGGCATAATTCTATTAGCATATTTGGAATTTTTTTGAAAAAATCCAATTAGAAACATTTTTAAACAGAAAAAAAAACCTTCGAAAGAGGAGTGTATTACATCTTTATGGGTCTTTTCGGATTTTAATAAATTCGAATGAGCCAAAAAATTATTAGGTTAAGAAAACCTGAAAAATATCACGGTTGTCCAAATTTGTTCAAATTTGGTAGATGGGTAGAAAACTGAAAAGGAAACAACCTTTGCATTTAACATTTTTCGAAATTTTGAAAAATAACCTAATTTTTTGTAATTGTTTTGAAAATATGTCCAATTTGACAGGTATAGCCGATCGATAAAAAACAATCGTCAACGTCATTTTGCACTATTTTCAAAGCAAAAACTGTCCATGAAATCTAAATTCGCGTAAACTAAATAATAAAGAAATGTCCCATATGATGCGGACTTTAACGGTGACGCTGAATAAGAATCACCTCCTCGTAGATTAGCATCATGTGATGATATATCTGAGCGTTTAATCAAGTATGAGTACAGCATACATTAGTATCGGCCACAGTTACTAAAGCAAATAAATTTATATTTAAATTTTGTACAGATAGATTTATATCGTTGATGTACACTAAAAACAGCAATAGTCCCAAAATTGTTCCTTGGGGTGCACCTAGATATACTTCCTTTGCCTGGTATTCTTCATTTTCATATTTAGTAATTTTCTGCCCGCCAGACAAATAAGGCGCCTGAATTCCGTATTATTCAATTTTTGTAACAATAAATCTCTATCAATTATTTGAAATCCCTGTTTAAGATCAAGAAAAATCGCAATGATTTTTCTTCCTGGTTTTATTTATGTCCGCTTTCCAATTTGATAATACCAAATTTAACGACGTTTCACAAAAATGGTTATTAGTTATTAGTTATTACGGAAGCCAAACTGAGCGTTAATATTTTATTTATTTATTTATTTATTTAATCTAAACTCCGTGTACCGTTAGGTGTTGGACTGTATTTTACATTTTACATAATACAATTCGAATCTTATCTTATGTACTTTTAATTTGTCTCTTCCATGCGTTTCTGTCCTATGCCATTGTTTTTACTTCACACCAGTGTATTCCTCGTTTTTCCGCTACCTGTCTAACTTGTTCTTCCCATTGTATTCTTCGTCTTCCTACATTATTTCTTCCTTGCGTCCTGGCTTCATATACTTCTTTGGCTATTCTGTCGTCCTTCATGCTATGTATATGACAATATGACCAAGCCAACTCAGCTGTCTTTCCACTATTACTACTCGTATTTCTATGAGTTTACCTTCAGCTCTTCTATTATTACCGTGTTTCGTATCCTGTCCTTTCTAGTGATCTCCTGAATTCTTCTTAAGAACCTCATCTCTGTTGCCTTGGTTCTGCTTCTATTTCTTTTTGTTAGAATCCAAAACTCGCAGCCATAGGTAGGGGGAGAGTCTTACCACTTTCTGGTATACCTGTGTTTTTTTAATCTCTTTTGCTATCTCTTTTTTTCCGAAGAACGTGTTCTGAGCATATTGCATACTTCCTACTTTTCATATTCTCTCTGTTATTTCTTTGTCTACTTTCCCGTTGTATTCTATCATTGTTCCCAGGTAATTATAGCTTTTGACTTGTTCCTGTGTTTGTCCATTTATTTCTATTTTGTGTTTTTTTTTCTTTATTGGCCATTATCATCGTCTTGGTTTTCTTTTTATTTATTTTCATGTCTATTAATTTTAGTTCTCTTTGGTATTCGTTTAAATTAAGTTGTAACTTTTCTTCAGAATCTGCGACAATCACCATGTCGTCCGCAAATAACATTTCTTGTAGTTGTATTGTTTTCATCTTCCAAGATCCTATTCTCATATTTTTACATCTTTCTTTGCATTTTCTTATGGTTTGATCCAAGACTATTGAAAATAGCAATGGGCTAAGTACACACCCTATCTTAGAAGTAAATTCTTTAGATTCGTCGTTGTGTGTTCTTACTTTGTTTATGTTATTCTTGTATAGGGCTTTGACTATTTTTATCAACTCCTCCTCTACTCCTCTTTTCCTTAAGCATTCCCAGACATCGTTTCTTTTTTCAGGTCTATGAATATAATATGAATTTCTTTTCCTTTACTTATTAATTTTTTTCCTACTTGTTTTAGTGTAAATATTAAGTCTTGTGTACTTTTACCTCTTCTAAAAGGTATTGTTTCCATCTGTCAATAATATCTTTTTCTTCTGAGAACACATTTCCTTCTTTATCTTTTATGTTTAGTAATCTCGATGGTTTCTTTTGTTTTCGCTGTTTTAACGTACTATAAAATAGTCTCTGGTTCTCTGCGTAATGTTCCTTCATTTTATTGGCAAATTCAGTTCATGTTTGTTTCCTTGCTTCTTTCACCAAGTGTTTGGCCTCTCTATTTATTATTTTATATAGGATGTAGTCTTCTTCATGTTTTGACTTTAAGTATTTTTTCCATTGTTGTTTGTTTTCCTTTACTTTCTGTGCCAGCTTCTCCCATGAACCTTACCATCTCTGGGGTGATTTCATCTATACCCGGACCCTTTGCTAACTTGAGTTTTTTATCGCCATATCTAGTTCCTTTCTTATGATTTTATTTTCTACCATATTTTCCTTGGTCTTCACTGTATCTTCGTCTTCTAGTGCGTCTTTCTTCTCTTTTCCTCCTTTCTCTCCTTCTGCTAATAGGCCCGAGAAATACTCTCTCCATCTTTCCATTATCTCTGCTTCCATTGTAAGCACTTTTACGTGGTTGTCTTTGATGTACTTCCTTCTTGGTTCCTTCTTCTTCCTCAGTTGCTTCAGTGTGTTGTAGAATAGTTTTTGGTTGTCTTCGTATTCTCTTTTCATTTTGGTTCCAAATTCTTCCCAATTTTTCTTCTTTGCCTCTTTCACTTTGATCTTTACTTCGGTTCTTTTTATTTTGTAGATATTATAGTCATTCCCCTTTTTTGTTTGTAAATATTTTCTCCAGCATTCCTTCTTTTTTTTACTTGTTCTTTTATGTCTGCTATCCACCATGGAGTTGCTTTGATTCCCATGTTCGTTGTCTTAGTTATTCCACAACACTCTCTAGTTGCTTCAATTATGTCTTGTTTTATCGTTTTCCATCTGTCTTCTATGTTTGTTTCTGGAGGTTTGTTTCTTATTTTTCTGTTAGGCTATTATGGTATTTCTTCTTTATTTGTTCGTCTTTTAGCATGTGACTTTTTATTTTTTCTTTAATTTTTTTTGCACTTTTCTGGCTCTGGTTTTTGGTTTGTCAACATATCCATTTGGAGTAGAAAGTGGTCGCTATCTATTTCTGGCCCTGTTTTTACTCTGACGTCTTTGATTTTCTTCCAGTTCTAAAATAATCTATAATTGATTTCTCCTTCCTGCTGGATTGCACTCTGGTGTATTTGTGAATATCCCTGTGTGAGAACTTGGAGTTTGCTATAACTAAATCATTTGCCACGCAGAATTCAATTAATTTTTTTGCCATTTCTATACTTGGTAGGTTCTCCTTGTCTTCCTAGGGTTCTCTCTATACCTCTGTTTTCGTTTCCTACCCTCCCATTTAAGTCCCCCATGATTATGAATTATGATATTATTACCTTTCTTGTCCATTTATTTTTCCAATTCTTCAAAGAACTTGTTTCCTATTTCTATTCTCTCGTTCTCGTTTGGGTGATAGACCACTATCATTTGCCATGCTTCATCTTTTTTCTTCATTTTTACCTCCACTGACATTATTCTCTCGTTTACAAATCTTTCATTTGTTATTGTTTCAATTTTATCTGGGCGTACAATTAGCCCTACCCATGCTTGCGCCCATTTTTCATTCTCTACTCCAGACCAATACATCCAGTATCCTTTACTTAGTCTCATTAGTCCCCGTCCCTTCTTCAATAATACCTAATGGTTTAATTTTAAAACCTCCATATGCTTCAAGAACAATTGTTGTTTTTTGAAGCCCATTGGTTACCTCTAAACCTTTAAATACATGGTTCGCAATTATATTTACTTCCGACCCTGTATCTAATTTAAATTCTACCATATTATTATTATTTACCAATAGTTTTTTTCTAAACATCTATGGAATCTACAAAATTAATAAATAAAAGATGTAGGTATTTAAATAAAACAATAAGGTTGTCATGGATTGTGTCAGTAACTAATGTAAAATACTAGTAAATAAATCTAATTGAAATTGGATCTTAATAAATATGTTTTAAACTGGTGTAAAATATATAACATGGCGCAGTCGTCTAATTAAAATTACAGAAGAGAAGAAAATAGGGGTAACTAGAAGGTTTCAAACATATATGTACATATATAAAAGAAGCGAGTTTAGAGTGTTTAAAAAAGCACATACTAGAAAGCAGTAAAATGGAAAATTTAAGACCCCCAGCACCCTTGTTGTTCACTGGTAATATTGCAGATAATTTTAGAAAATTCAAACTAAACTTTGTAATCTACATAAAAGCAGCAAACTTAAACTCTTGAATGCAGGCTTTCGCGGCTGTGTCCAATAAACTAATATTTTCCGGGTGTAGCCGTGGTCGTGTTTGAACGACCACGCCAACACCCGGAAAATATTAGTTATAGCAAACTTAAAGTTGTAATATTATTAAATTTTCTTGGAAAAGATACTGTGGAAGTTTATAACAACTTCAAGCTAACCGAAGATCAGAAAAAGGATTATAATACAGCAATACATGAATTTGAGAAGTAGGTACACAAATCGAAAGAAGAATGTAATTTATGAAAAATTCATGTTGTATAGTAGTAACAGGCAAGAAGGAGAGCAATTTGACTAATTTTTGAATAATATTACAAATTTGTCCAAAAGTTGTGAATTTGGAGAGCAGAAAGAAAATATGATCAGAGACAGAATTGTACTGGGGATTAACGATAGACAGTTACAAGAATAGTATATAAACACAAGTTACAGAAGGCAACATTTTCGCGCACGAGTCCGAAATTTGGACACGAGCCGCTACGCGGCGAGTGTCCGAACGAACGAGTGCCCGAATTGCCTTCTGTAACGAGTTTTTTATACTGTTTTCTCTGTTTCGGCTTGCATTTACGTTATTTATTTATAATTTTTTATAAAATTAGTTGACAATTTCCATTAGGGAATTTTTTGGTAGAATAGTTAGGTTGGTAACAGTGGTATGTTTGACGTTTATGGTTTTGCACATTAATATTGGAATGTGTATTTTGTACGCATTTTGTAAATTCGAATTTGTTATTAATATTGATAAAATTAACTAAATTGTAATGTTGGATGAACAATTGAAGGGCTCGGTGCAACAACCGGTCAGATCCATTTGTTTGAATTTTACAGTAGGTATCAAAAACAAACTGTTTAAAATACGATAAGAAAAATTTAACAAAAATAGTTGGAATATGTAGATATTGCTATCTTAAGATATTTATAAGGGAAAATGATTTTATTGTCAAGAGTAATGTATAGAATTTTTTTTTCTCAAATGGAGCTGTCCAGTTTTTGCCGCAAGAATAAAACACAACAAAAGAAAATGAATGTTATTGTAACGAATCGCATCAGCAGCTGCGGAAAGCAGGTGCGAGATTAAATGCGTCATCCGCCGCTAGAATTATCCACCGAAAAGCTTCCAGAGCGTTCGGCGGATACTTACTCTCGCGCAACTACGGGAATGTTGTGGAATGAAGTTCTGGAAGGACGGAGCTGGGATATATAAGGCGCGACCAAACGAACCCGAGTGAGTCTAATCCAGCCAACAGTCGCGGTCGCGAAGTTAATATAAATATCCGTGAATAGTCTTGAACTAATAATCGTGGCGTGTTTGTGAACACGTAGAAATTGTTAAATAAATAAACTGTTATAAATAAATTACTTTAATGTTCGGTTTTAATATTAGTGTTCCGTTTTAGTTTTACGTTAGTGTTTAATTGTTCTTTATAATTATTTCGTACTTTAAGTTTGTTTAATAAATTAATTTACACCAAGAACCGAGTTTACTTTAAATAAACGTCGTAAAAACGTTACATTATGAACGTTTATTAAGGAAAAAGCTATAACAAATAGTTTCTCTATGTTTAACCCATTTCAACTTCAACATCGTCGGCTTCGTCGGTTACAGGTTCTTCTGCTTTCGCTACAGTATCGTAGTACCATTTATCATTTTTGGGTACATATTTGTCCGTCAGAAAAGACACATTTTGTAGTTTTTTTACTTTCCATACTTGCAACGCATGTATAGGAAAGTATTGGAATCGTGCGCCAATTCAAAATCGTAAAAATTCGAAAAAAACACGTTTTAGAGTTACTTTCCATACTTGCAACGCATGTATAGGAAAGTATTGGAATCGTGCAAAAATTCAAAATCATAAAAATTCGAAAAAAAACACGTTTTAGGGGTCCAGGCATCCTAAATATGTGTTTTTTTTTTAATGTCTGTGGGTGGGTGCGTTCGTGCGTGCGTGCGTTATCGTCATATCTCGAAAACTACTGGGCCGATTTTCATCAAATTTGGTATGCGGGCCTATAATTACAGTACATCTATAAAATAAGCTTTTCAAAAAAATCCGGAACCGGAAACGGAAGTTAGCCATGTTTTTTTGGGCGCAGATTTTTCCTTGAAAAAATTTCAAAATTTTACTTAGGAAATCAATACAGAATTTGAAAAGAAATCGAATAATTTTTTCCCGAAGTTTCTATGTCAAAAATTGCGCCCGCGGCGAATTTTTGAAAAGCGCAACTTTAAGGACGGTTTTCCCAAAAACGCATCAACATATTTTTATAAATCTAAGGCCAAATTGTACCTCTAGCTCGGCTGATTAGAACTAGCTGAAAAAAAAATCAAAATTTCAAAAATAAAAAGTCCGGACAGTTTTGGAAATTTTCAAATTTTCAAAAAAATTTTTCTCGGAAACGACACACACGATTTTTTTTAAATGTTCTGGGTCGATAGTAAATCAAGATGCCTTTCAAATAGCGTTGATCACATCCCCAAAATTTTTCCCTAACGCCTTTTATGACCATTTGAAGTTTTGGACTTTAACATTTTTTTTCGCAAAAATACATCAACATCTTGGTATAAACCTAACGCCAAATTGTACCCCTACCTCTACTGATTATAATTAGCTGAAAAAATTTTTCAAAATTTCAAAAAAAAGTTTCTCGGAAACGGCACATTCCAAAGACAGAAGATAAATATCAGGGCAGGAGTCACCGTTTTAACGAAAGTCGGTGTTGGTCCAGCGGTAAGAGACCAAGCTTCCACCCGCATACGCTTGAAAGGTTGGAGGTTCGAATCTGCGTGACAGCAATATATATTTTTTTGTTTATATTACCCACTTTTTCAAAAAAATATTATCTTACTCTGCTCATTTATATTGAAAATACAAATTATTTATTATAAAAGCATTATTACATATTATATAGGATTATTATTAAATAACTTGTCGGGACTTTTTCGTTGCAAAGTCTTTAATTATGTATTTACTTGACTTTAGGCATAAACACCTAAAATAAAGTAAGCCCTCTAGCACAGACTGTTTTATTTTTTTTTGTCATTAAAATACAAACATAATTTAATGCTACGTTTTAATAGTTTTGATGTGGAACTCTGAAATCGTTCATGGGTGACAGAGACCTTGCTTATCCTCACGCTTATGATATATTTGTTATGCATTTTTCAATTGTGTAAGTATGGAAAGTCCAGCGAAGATTCTTCGCCAATTTTTATTGTAATAGTTAGTGGATACGTAGCATATAGCTTATCAGTTGGTAAAGAAAATGATGTAGTCGACATTTTCTTAAAACTGAACTGTTTTCGCCTAAAAGTGGAGCCGACAGGTTTTTACCGCGCTGTATCTCTGTAGGATTTTTTTAGGCTAATAAAAGTAGGTGATATATAACAATTAGAGTTCGGCAAATATTACCCATTTTTTAGTTTTTATAAATAACGTTTACACGACTGAAAAATTGCTGAAAAAACCTGACGAAGTTGTACCGATTTTGCGATAACTTCTTCGCCTAACTTGTGTTCACCTAAAGACGAAGTTGCACGTTTGTAAAATCAACTTCGACATAGTATAAACAAAATATATAAATTTTGGCATCAGTTTTTATTTTTTTAAGTTATATTAAAGCACAAAATGGCTACAGTATAGGTAACGCTTGATGTTGGTCGCTGATCTTTGGGTCAAGTTGTTTCGTTCCATGAACCCACATATGAAGTTGTCTCCAGGAAAATTGTCTCGAAAAATCGCAATTGCAACTCCCTGTTTATCGAGACAACCTTTAATAATCAGTCTTATTTCAAACTTTGTTAACGGATAAGACCAAGCCGAAAGTTGATTTATAGCAGCAACGACCTCCACCTCCTCGAAGGTCGTTAGGGCTTTTGGGTGGCCAACTGGTTTAATATGTCTACCATGCCACTTGTCCTGAAGCGTTGTTCGGGGATTCCATATTTTTCACTGGCAGCAGACACCGAGAGGCCATTTCCAATATCTTGCAGTGCCTGTTCAACTAACTGGAGGTCATAACGCTGATAACTGCTACCTGCCAACACTTTTCTATTTCTTTTCGGCATTATTTTCAAAGATACTAATCCTACGAAGAACAAACACGCGAAATGCAACAACAACGGATAGTGTGCAGGTTATATTTACACTGTCGTACATTCAATTTCCAAACTGACGAAGTTGCCCCGTTTTACGGTAACTAAAATAAAAGATACTTTTTAGCTTCTAAATGTTTTTTTAATCTAATGAAAACTAGGAATATAAACAATAAAAACGATTCAATCTAAACCAAACTAAACCAACTTTCACCCCGATTATTAAATTAAAAAATATTTTGACATTAAATGTAACGTACCATGAATTTTAGTGTCGGAACTACTGACGATTCACTATTATCCTGGTTTTGATTGACGGCAGGATGGGGAACAATTTGGATTGGTCTGAATCTCTAGAATTATAGTTGCATTTAGCTAGAAGTGATAATAAAAAACTTATTTTTAGGTTATGTCACCAATAACCTTCGAAACGGTTTTTTTTTAAATATTATCAAATTATAAAACAATTTTTATACTATAACATAAAGTCCTACCTTTAGCAATATAGTTTTCACTCATTTTCGTAACCAAAATACGATTTAAAGCGTTTCCACGCTTTTTTCAGTTCACTAGTCGATCTCGATGGTTGACTTTAAAACATCGAAAATCACTTGGTTCGTTTTGCCACCAAGTAAATAGTAGTTTTAAATACCGAAATTCTAACCCCTTCATTTACGTTTTTGCTAAATCAAAATATCAAAAAGTATTCATAGATTTATTTATTTTGTTAGTTCAGTTAGTTGCTTAGATGCAATGTAGCATACCAATTCCTGAAAACAAAATATCACCAAAAATCATGTATTAATGAAGCTCATTAAAGCATCAAAACGCGTGCTTTAATGAAGTCATTCTAATGCCGAAACAGAGAAAATTTAGTAAAGGTGGAAAATTTAGATTTAGTAAAGGCGACATGTGTCGCACAGCAGAGATTACAAGGGCACAGATGAAAACAATTCAAGAGAGACCAGTTGACACTGTAATAAAGAAGAAAAAGGAGATTTTAAGAAAAAATATCCGAAAGTGGAAATTAGAAGGAATAGTGAGTCTCCAGGTTGGAAAGAACGTTTGAAATGCCTGAAGCAGCATAAACCCAAAGAATACCCAGCATAATTATGAATCACTTTGCATATGCATGTAGAAGAAAACGTAGTGTGAAAGAGATCAATCAGAAGGAAGGTGAACAAGAAGAAGAAGAAGAAGAAGAAGAAGAAGAAGAAGAAGAAGAAGAAGAAGAAGAAGAAGAAGAAGAAGAAGAAGAAGAAGAAGAAGAAGAAGAAGAAGAAGAAGAAGAAGAAGAAGAAGAAGAAGAAGAAGAAGAAGAGTTTCAAATAAATAGTGCAATAGTAAAGCAAGTAAGGAACATCCAAAATATTAATTTTGTAGATTCCATAGATGTTTGGAAAGAAAAACTATTGGTAAATATTATTAACAAAAGGCTTTCGCAAGTATACTCTAGTAGGAGCAGGTTACAACGAATGAAGATTAAGCTGTTAATTTACAATCTTAAAGTTAGTTATTTGCCAGGAAAGTACATGTTTATTTCAGACATGTTGTCAAGATTTTATATTAACCCTAGCAACCCCACATAATCAAGAGACCGCCGGATACCAAAATGGGTCATTTTTGACCCACTGGATATTTTTGCTATACTGATAAAACGTTTTTTTGCTTTCCCTACATACACAAAATAGTTAATACGTTTCTTAAATTTATTATTTTTCTTATACATACACAAGAATAACTAATAATTTTTGTAACAGTTATTTATTGAACAAAAATATCTACATTTGATACTAAAATCTATTTTAACTCAATATCCTGGCATGTATTGCATATAATACTTTTTTTTACAATTGAATGCGAAGGACAAACAAATTTTGGGCCCACTTGACACTTCTTATATTTACTATCACTTATGCACATGTGACAACGTCCACGTAAAATTAATATAAACTTTCAGATTTTTTTTTTAAATTTCTGTTTACGGCATACGGTGAGAGACAGCATAGGAATAGCATTTCTAGAAGCACAAAGATGTTATACCATCTAATAAAAAATGAAACAAAAAAAAATCGAAGCCTGGGTCATTTTTGTCCCGGTTTTGGGGTTGCTAGGGTTAAGATGAAGTACAAGATGGTCCCACTATGCTTGAAGTAGTTCACACAGTTGAAAAATACATAAATATGACTAAAGAAAAGAAAGATGAGTTCAGAGTTAGTTTAGAAAACGATCCAGATTTATGTCAGTTAAGAGAATTTACGCTTAATGGATGGCCTAAATTATATTCAAAAGTACCCTTTGAATTGAAACCATATTGAAATAATAAAACAGATATACAATTTTGTGGTGATCTGTTATACTTGAAAGATAGAGTAATTGTACCCAAAGATCAAAGACAAAGAATGTTAAAAATACTACATGAAGGGCATTTTGGCATAATTAAAATTAAAAATAGGGCAAAATATGTTATGTTTTGGCCAGCTATGTTTAAAGATATTGAAGACTTTATTAAACACTGTAGAATTTGCGAAACGTACAAGCCTCGCAATATAAAAGAACCATTAATTCCTACTAAGGTACCAGATAGGGTCTTTCAAAAAGTAGCGTCGGATATTATGGAGTATGGTGGTAAAAGTTATACTATTACTAGTAGTCCACTGTATCCTAGAGCTAATGGGCTAGCAGAAAAAGCTGTAGGCATAGCTAAAAGTATATATTTTAAGAAAATCTACAGATTTATGGATAGGTTTATTAGAATATAGGAATACACCTATTATTGGAATAGGCTTAACACTGGCTCAATTGCTAATATCACGAAATTTAAAAACTAAGTTACCTATAATAGAATCATTGTTAGAACCACAACCTATCAGTTATTATAATGTTAAAAAACAGTTAGAAAATAAGCAAATAACGTATAAAACAAATTACGATAGGACTGCAAAAGATAGACTCGATTTTAATGAAGGAGACAATGTAGTACAGAGGGATAATAAGTGGATTCTAGGCAAAACAGAAAGTAAGTTAAATAAACCTCGCTCTTATTTAGTACGAAATGAAAATAACTGCGTTTTAAGAAGAAATTCTGTTCACTTGAGGAAATCACTTAATACCCCTAACTTTATAAATACAAATAAGTTTGGTGCATTAGATCAGAATCTTGAAAATAAAGCATCTCGTAGTAGTGAATTTAATGCATCAAAGAAAAGCTCAGAAAATGATAAAACATTGAATAATGTAGCAACTACTGAGCACCTGAGCAGCCTGTTGAATTTAATATTCCAAAAAGACAAATCAGGCTACCCAGTAAATTTAGAGATTATGTCATGTAACTTAGAAAGGGAGATGTTGTAAAGTAGGTATTGAAATAAAAGGATAAGGTGGACATGGATTGTGTTAGTAACTAATGTAAAATATTGGTAAATAAATCTAATTGAAATTCGATCTTAATAAATATGTTTTAAACTGGTGTAAAGCATATAACATTATGTTTACAATATTTCAGATTACCAGCAAATGATGTTTGTAATAGTCAAGCTTGTGTCAAGAAAAAGATACAACAGTATTGAAATACATCAAAAAAGCGCAAATGGTCATTGCTGAAATACCAAACGAACTTAAAATGTAGTGGTAACATTAAAATAAGGATTTATTATACCAGTCGTATTAAAATCAATTTATCAGAAGTATCAATGCAACTTAGAAATCTTATAGGTAGTATATGGTGATAGATGTGAAATTGCGTACATAGAAAAAAAGATATAATTTGGAAAAGAATAGGTTTGTTATGCAAGACGAATTTAGTAATAACAGGGTTATACGTAGCAATTTTAATAAATATGTAAAATGTAACAGCTTTATAAATAAATATTTTAAATGAACTGTTATAATTTTTATTGTATTTATGTTTCGTTGCAGTAATTAATCAACGTTAGAAATTCTTTTTGTAATTATTTGTGGCCCTAAAGGGTCGTTTTTATCATTGCAGGTTTAAGTGGTGAGGATAAACAATTACATATACTAAATGTTCAAAAAGTTTTCCGTTGACAGCTAGACAGTGACCCAGTCCATTATAAAATGTTCTTGTGCCTTAACTATCATATTTGGAGTGATGTTAAATGTTATGTAAATACTCATATCTGCAGAATAGATTCTCCACCAACTGATAGAAACTAACAAATAATTAAACTTAATTTGTCGGTTTGTTGCTGTCAAAATTGACAATTGTCGCAATGACAGACGCCTCCAGTATTTCTATCCCTTTCTAGCGTTAACTAAACCCAATAACACACGTTGAGCACTGAATCCATACATATTCCAAAGGTACCCCCCTGATCCTTTCTAAAAAAATACATTGGTGTTTCCCTATGTTGTATCTTACCGTGGACACCCGGTATATACATTTTGAAGATTAAGTAACTAACGTTAGAAGATTTTATATACAGTGAGCGGCTAAAGTATGGAATAAATTAATTAAAACTGAAACAAACCAGTTTTCGAACACGTCGATTTTATTTTACGAAAATGCACTTTTTCCATTAAATTCGATTTTAGATTGTCATTTGTTTTTGAGTAATTGCGTAAGCGGCATTTTTTTTAATGGAACCGCCTTGCCTTTTTTCGTGATTTCGATAGCTCCTTTAATTCTGAAAACGGTAACATAACATTTTGACACCTTACATAAGAAAATTTTCGAACAAAAGACAAATGAAAATCAGAAAACATATTTTATTAGTAGGTAACGAAACAAAAACAAAAACTGTTGCTAAGCAAATTAAAACATCAGATTAAGTGTTGGAACTGCCAACCCTCGGTTTCTTGACAGTAAACGAGCCGTCTTACAAATTCTTCTTGTACATTGCCGATAACTTGTGGGCTAATTCTGCGCATTTCAATTATCTTGTGCTCAAAATTTTCTTACGTAAGGTACCAAAATTTTATGTTAACTTTTTGACAATTAAAAGATCTATCGAAATCACGAAAAAAAGTAAGGCGGTTCCATTTAAAAAAAAGCCGCTTACGTCATTACCCGAAAACAAATCGAATTTAATGGAAAAATGTGCATTTTCGTAAAATGAAATCGACGTGTTCGAGGATTTGTTCGAAAAATGGTTTGTTTCAGTTTTAATTAATTTATTCCATACTTTAGCCGCTCACTGTATGTATATTTAAAAAAATACCCTTGTCAAACTGTCAAAGTGTTAGTCCCGTTTCAGAATCATTCAAACGTAGATAAAATCGATCATTTTTGTCAAAGCTACTTAAAGGTCATCTACTACACAAAATTTAATATTTAACCTGCCCATTGTAATTGAAAAGTTTAATGCAAATCCCTTGAAGACAAGTAGTAATTTTTCCTTTATTAACTTATCGAACAATATTAACAAGTAAAGGGTAGATAGGGCAACGAACTTCTCCACTTTCATTAAAATGTAAATACTGAATACAAAATGCAAGTGTGGCGACTTAGAATGGACCCTTTAGAGGTGCACAATACTGATGATTCACTGATGTGTAATTGTCCACTTCCGTCCAGGTTCCAAGATGAAAAAATCAGATACCGCCGTTGAGTTCACATCGCATAATATTACACGGTTCGTTACTTAATACACTTACTAATTGAACGATGCGCAGGGATCGCGTTTTAGGTAGTAATCGGCCACTTGCATCTCCACGCAAAACCAATTTACATTTATTTGTGACCACCCCTTACCAGCAAAATATTAGCGTGAGAATTCGTGGTTAACCATACGGTTAATGACGCAAGGATTCCGCGTGCATCCAAATAAATTAAAATATTGACTACTTTTAACGAGATAATCGTAGGTACGAATTAAAATGTTAGGGTTGCGCATTATCGTGAGAACTATTTAAAATAACTTTACTTTCCCCTTTTTTCTTTTCGATGTTTAGGGTGTGGATGCTGACTAACCTTTACCTAATTTAAATTTCTTTTCTAGATGAAAACAGCTTTTAATTCTATTTTGCAAATCAGGAATGGCCGATATTCTTCTGCACTCTACCGAACAAGATTTAAACCGATTCCATTGACATTTCTTAATTACAGCTCTGGCGTAATAAGATTTTATATAAAGAACTTATTTGATTCTTATTAGAATGTTGGCGTATTTCAGTTGATGATTTTTTTTAAACGGAAACGAGTGTAAGTTATTTGTGATCGTTAATAACGGCTAGCAATTTCGTAGATGATGGTGGTTATATTGTTTAATTATTAAAGTTTATGTTTGGCATGTATGTGTCCGAAAGCACGTTTATAATTTAGTCGTTATTAAGACGTAAGGCAATAATACGGATCGGTTTATAGGTTCGGTTAATTGCACAAGTTGCGTCCTGGCGAGCTAAGAGGCCCTTAAAGAGTAACTGTATCAGCGGGAGACCTTTATACAACGTGTACGCGCATCTTTATAGGGCAATGCAATTAGAATTGATTGTCGTAGGTGATTTTAATGGCACATAATAACGGTGCGACATAAAACCCGATTATTGTGGGGTTCACAGTACACGGTAATATTCCAGCGAAATTTATGGAGAAAGGGTTACCGAGGTCGATTCATTGTACTCGACAATGTAAAGGGTTCTTAATTAGGAATCAAAGAAAATACGCATTTGCAATACAAACGGTTCTGATTATTGTGCACGTATTCTTCGACGGTCCTTTGACGGCAACTGTTACTGCTTAATTTAATCTGGCCGTTGAGACATTAAATATTTCGAAATAACTTTAGACTCTCCACTTAAAAACCCTATATACTTGCGGAGATGAGGATGTTAATTTTTAAAGATACTACACAGATTCAGTTAAAAAGTAGCAAAAAGTTAAGTACTCGTCGACCTTTTTCGAACAAGAAGTACAGTATAAATTTCGAAACGTGACAACGACATAATTCGGAAATATCGATACAACGCGGTTTCTGAGAAGCTATCAGCTTCTGAAGAGATGTAAGCAAAAACCGCCATAAACGGTATGGAGAACAATCGACTTTTACAACGGTAATAACACAAAAATGCATTCTTTATTCTGCACTTGCAACATACTTGTCACCTATCATCGTGATAGATGACAGACTATTTATTTTATAGCATTTTTGACCCAGGCTTGGACGTAAAACTATACTCAGAAACGACTATAACCGCCAAGAAGCAATTTCTTACCCGTCAATTGTTGGTTGTTAAAAGTACTTTTCAACCCTTTCATAACGTCAAGAAAATCTTTCGACAATTTCCTTAAGAACAAAGACTAGATTTAATTGAGTGAAAATTGGCCAGGGTTGAGTAAAAAAGCTGCATTAAATCGACAACTGTTAACAATAACGGGTTATTCTTCCGCACAATAGATTCTTCCCCCAAATTACACAGTAGTTAAGTGAACATTTTACAGACGCATCTGCTAAACTTGCTAAGCGGAAAGAATTACGCGCGATTATCGAACCATTCATAACAAATATCAATAGTAATCATATCCGTATCAGTATTAGGGATAAATTTTAACTAAAGGGATACCTGAATAGTAGGCGAATCACGAGTCTTAAATATTAAATCCCATTTCATTCTATGGAAGGTATTATAAAGAGTTTTAATAGCGTACTATTCGTAAGATAGGGGAGACGGGTAATAGATTTAGATTTTGAATTAAATAGGAAAATTGTAACGGGAACGCAATTACTTCATAGAATAAATTTGGAATATGTGTTTTGACGGAACGTTTTGTAGGGTGAAAGATAGTTGAACTGCTATCAATCATCGTCCGTAATGCATAAGACTGGTAGATACTCGTAAATCTTAACAAATCGCTTTTGATATGAATGTTGAACATCAGTATCCCTAAAATTAAGAGATAAACGATTTTCCTGTTCGAGGATTATGATGACAAAAAAATTTCAATTTAGAAAAGTGTGTCCAGTACCGTCAGCAAAATAAAACTGTAAATAATAGATGATGGTGGAGAGAATGAAATCACGTCAAGATATTGAGGATACAACACTGACGTAGTTTCCTAGCAAAATTTGCATGGATTCGTTTTATATACGTGTTTCTAAATTAAGTAACCGTACTTAAACGGAGATAGGCAATAAAGTTAGATTCAGCAACGTAAACATTAAGGCCCGTATTTCTTGAACACTAATCTGGCGAAACAGGACAAGTACCGCATGATTGTTCGCCGACACAATTTACGCCATGGCGTAGGGACTTAGCAACCCGTGTTTACTGCTCAATCTACATATCCTTAAAGACCCCGTATTTAAATCCGTCAATTAAACTACTGGTACTTGATGACGATTGTCAAAATAACTCTGGTTTATATCATATAAAACTAATGAAACTGTGTATTACACGATTCTAAAATAACTTGTACTGTAGCGCCCCCGTCGTCTTATGTCATTACTACTTGTTAATTGAAGAATTCATCGAGAATTCTCCCCAATTACTCCGACTCAGCTACAATGTAAATCTTAAAATGATTAAAACAATTAGCAACGCAATACGTATCAAGTTTAACCTAAAAGTAAAAATTACATCGAAAATATTTGATAAGAAAAAGTGTCGAGACGATTATTAGCGGCGAAGATGGGAGATTCCCCACCATCAGCAGCAATAGTTTGTTGACTATGTGTTAATATAATATTGAGTTCAGGGTTCGAATGCTTATAAAAGCAACAAAAAGTGAAAGGAAACAAAAAGTCAGCATGCAGTTCGAGTGCCAATCGTAAGTCTAGGCACGTGCTGAAACACGTGTGTTGGTAAGCGACCGTTACCGTCGCCCCAGATTGCGCCTAACAAGAAAAACCCTCCGGACCGCCGGAAGCTTCAGGAAGACTTCCAAAATCCCAGCTACTGATTGCCAGGGTGCGCTACACTTGTAGTTATTGAATGATTGGACGCCGCCTTGGGCGCTGTTTTAATGGCGATGGCACAATTGAAATTCGTCAGATATCTTATAACAAGAGTCTTTCGTTGTCACAAAAATTATGTCTTCGGGATACGCTTTAGTCTGCTTTGAAAATATCGTTTGTAAGGAATCTTCTTATAGTGACCAAAAGCAATTTGGCCAATAACCATGAAACGACTTCCACTCTTTCGATTTATGCTGCTCCGACTTATTTTTTAGTTTCTGATGTTGCACATATATTTTTACGTTCTTTTGATTGACTATATTACAATAGCGATAGTGGAGAATTACACGAAAATATTAGTTATTCCCCGAATATTACCCGTGAGGTTTATTGCGAGGTAACGAAGATATTTGGTTGCGGTCAAGCAGCAATGGGGTTCCGGTGTCTGCTCCTCGTGAGAGCGTTTCGTGAACCGTGACCCATCTAGTGATGGTCACCGCTACTGTCTTATCGGTTATCTGTCTTTTCTTAACAGTCTTTAGATACATTTCCCAGTCTCTTATCAATTCGGTGTCTCATTTGTGTTCTAATTCGTGCAACGAAATGGTCTACTTATCTTAGAAACGGGATGTTGCATTTTGCAACAGTCATTTGTCTGTTAGCTTTTATCAACGTCCCCAACTCAATTCCGGTCAGCGCGCTCTAGAAACTGCTTTGAACGTGTTGCGCGCGTTACGGTCTTTATAAAAAGCTTTTCCAATTGCGATAAGTTTTATTTCGGTTTCAATATTTACCTTCTCGGGCATTTCTATATTTGTTTTTCGGCAATCTGTGGAAACTTCTTATATGGAAATGTAAACTCGCATTCAAAGCTTCTGTATCTTTGTTATTTTGAGAAGCGGCATAAGAGATTGAAAAGCTTTGATCTCGAATGTTGCTTACATAAACCAAGGTAACCCCTACGCTCTTCCGTAAATATACAATTCTTGGTCACACATGTTCGTTAGACGAGTTTATAACCAAACTTAAAGTTCTGATCGGCCTGTTCAAATTCACTATTACGGTCGTGATGTTTGTCCAGTCATACTATCCCATCGTGAAAGTGTTCCTACGCCACCGGTAAAAAATTATAATGCAGTAGCCTATCTGGGTGTAAATTATTTTAGCACATTGGCATAATTTTGATAACATTGCAATGACGTTCGTACACTTACGGTATAAACTGCATTAGTATAATTAAACTTGTATAGAACCAGAGTAATGCAAAGCAGTCTGTCGTTTTCAATTAATATTCGAATGAACGGCGTCTAAATGAGGTGATCTCTCAACCGAGGCCAGGAAGCCGCTATTCATGTCATCGCGATTAAAAATGAGGCGATCTCCCACCAAATTATACATTGACACTTAACAAATACCGCTGCAACATTGTCATTAATATAAGCCCTATGTCGCATTATTCTCGTCCGTTCGAAATTGTTTTAGCCTCCGTACTTAATGGCGCGATTAACATTAAATCATTTATACATCTCGACCAGTTTACTAAGTGCATAGTCGGGCGCTAATAATTGATTCCTAATTACATCATGATTTAGTTGGACTTACAAATATTTGCCTAGCGCAAGGTATACAAGGACGGATCACAACTATCCCGCTATTTGTGCTTTCATTATCAATCGGTCAAAAAGCGTGGCGGCGCCCGTGGCGTTTAGCGGCATCGCAGTGTCCGGTCTCTTTGTACCATAAAGCTTTCGAATCATGGACGTTTCTCCTGTTACTGTCACGAACAACTTGCCCGAAGCACCGTCAACTGTGCGAACCGATCTCGTCATCTTGTATGTGTACACAAATCATACAACATGTATATGGCAGCATACATTCAAAGTGAATTGAGATCTAGATAAATGAATTATTCATGGACGCATTGAAGGTATAAGGACGCACATCATATGGGAGATCAGCCCTCTGGTTTGTTTGAGTTCTATTAATAAAGCGCTTTAGATTAGATACTTCGTGTTTACTTCGCAGTTTAAATGTTAAATGATGCGAATCAAATACGACCGAGTGCTGAACTTCTCGATTGCTCGCGAATTCAAAGCAGCTCGGGGATGTCAGCTACCCTTTCATCTTTCGGTACGAAGTTTATCGAGATAATTTTTTTATAATCAACAAAATACATTACAAAATTTGAAAACACGTTTATTATTTACTAGGAATTACTTTTTCCTACGCTTTTATCGAGCACCGGGGTATTTTTAAAAATACAACCGTCTAATTCTGACGTTATTTCCGGGGAGGGCTATTCGTCTCTAGAGTATGTCCCATTTGTCCGCGCTTATCTTAGATAAAGTGTCCTCGAGAGAGATGCTTTAAACCGCAAGTTAACATCTTAAACATTACATATTACATAGTCCATCAAGCGAGTCCCTACGGATACAGTGTCCAGTGATAAATCACGGTTTCGAGCTGATCCCTGTCGAACCCTACTCTGAACCCTAATGAAAGGAGAGCGCGTCTTATCGTCTTATTCGTGTTTTATAAACTCTTCGCTATCTTGAAGAAGACACGGGCGTTCCGTTTGTTTTCGTCAACCGATAACAATACATAAATGACTCGGAGATGTATTCGCATTTGCGGGAATTTCTTTTTGCGCGCTTCATTACGCCCAGTCGTGCTCGGTCAGTTGGTCAGTAGATGAGGCGAGCCTGACAAATATGTCCCGACTTCCCGTCATCATTCACATATGCAAATGCAATAAGAAACAGCATCGGGGTTACAGTAAACGGTGACGACCGATTCTAAATAGAATTGGTATGTTGATGGAAATTTGATGGAGCCTAATCCATCACCGGTGACAGAGATTCATCAAACGTACAGTGCCTCTTCGACACTTGTCTTCTAATCAGGCATTCACTTGTAAATATTAGGAGATCGATGAGAATCCGAGATCGTTACGGAAGGGTTTCCGGAACTGTGAGTCATAGTTCACGGATTTAGGCATCCGCATGCCACGGAGCCGTTGTTATACGCGAGGTTTGGTCATCGGGGAATATGATGTCGCACTTGATTAAAGCTGGACGCCATCGAAACACGAGATCTGGGGTGTCTGGTAAACTTTTGTTGTGCCGATTCAAAGAGCGCTCAGAAACAAAAGATTAAAATTACGGTGGTCATCTAGAGTGGAGGGCTCTCATTCTGTGAAATTGATTGTCGTTTTCGTTATTCATGGCGAAAAGCATCTCGCAACGCTTGCTCCGCTGGATCCCGTATTCATGAACTTAGCTGCGGTTACATGCAAAACGTCCCGGAATATTATCACTGCGAGGCCATTACCGGAGTGCACTGATGGATGCCTTCGGATTATCGAAGCGACCGGGCCTTCGTCTGCGTTGTCTCACAATGCTTGTAAATTTATCAGCAGATCTCTACGGTCAATTTGAACGTCTACAACAATCCGCACGTAACGCTGAGTAATGTAGGACGCATTTGATAATTAAATTTCTCTCGAGGTTCTCGAACTGTTAGTTTAAGTACGGTACGAGAACTGCATTTCCTCAGTGCGGACCAACGAGGTAGAAGATGTCGTAGACGAGAATACAATGTGCGGGAGGTGATGTTTTCGACTGCCCATAAATCATGCAGACACCATCCTATTTGACTCCGTGATTACAAATGTCATCCCGTAATTCCGCGCTTTGTAGCGCGTATTGCGCCCGTTATCTCCTCCTCCAGTGCCGTCCGTCGCTGTTACTGAAACCGCCTAGTGATTGATTAAGTACTTTAAACCCCGAAATTAGATTCGCATATTTAATTTTGATCTAGTGCGAAGAGATGGCGAGATTGCCACCCGAAATCAACTGTACATGGCAGCGTCACTTCCTCGTTCTGAAACTCATAAATCAAAAACAGTCACCCTTAATCCGGTTCTTTGGAGATTTCCTCATTTTTTACATTCGCTCCGTGGATACTAATTACAAACGAATGAAACGGCATTTTAGTATCGCACTTGAGATTACCCAAGGTTTTATCAGAAGTGAAGCAGATTATACAATTTGTTGTTTCTGTTTCAAATATCTATTCTGGAAGTAGTCTTATCTTTTTACTTCTTACTACCATAACACTAATTGAAAACAAAGCTTTTCTAGCAACATAATCACTTCACACCACATATCAACAGAGATCGAAATTCGACCACAAATACGTTGCATATGGAAACGAGGCAATTTAAGAATTGATATTAAACACGGCAAAGCGTCATGAAATCAGTTTAAAAAGGGGGATCCGAGAGAATGGAGCTGTTTCGTACGTCTTTTATGGTGAGTAGATAGGAAGAGGCCATAAATCAGCGAAAGATTCGGGAATTGTCTTCTTTCTCAAATGATAGAAAATGATCGGTATGCTACGAATAAGAATAAATTGACGGCAATTTCGACAGTTCTGTCTCTGCGGACGCACGGCGTTTCCGCGATTCCGCGTTTGCAATCCGCGCTTGGCTGCATTTTCTACCGTCAGTTTACAAAATATATCTTTACGAAAGTCCTTTATCACCGGCTAACAATAGAACAGTCTGTTGAATTCGATTGAGATAGAATATTGTAGACTCAACCGTATCAATAATAAAGGAGCGGATTAAAGCATTTCAACGGTGGCGGCGGTTGGAGCGTCGGTGGCGGCGTTGTTGGCGGCCGTGACACATGACTAATGCGACGCCAAATATCTGACAGTCGATCCGAATATAATGAACCGCCGTCGACCGGCTATTTCGGAATCGTCGCTTTTCCGATAAAGTTACCTCTGAATTCCAATTACGACGGTTTGTTTTGAATGACACTTCACACGCCCCGGTGCGGAGGGCGCGTAGTGCCATGACGCGTACGGAACAAGACAAATTACGTTCTTGATTGCATGCCTGCTCATTACGCCGTCCATATTTACATAACGGAAAGGCAAATTCTGTTTATTGCCGGGATTGTGTGCGCTTTTTAGCTGTAAAGGGAGGCTCATGCTGTACACGCAAAGTACGTTCATTATGCGAAATTTATGCCAATCATTACCATTCGCCTTGACACACGGATATGATATTTTGGGATATATCGCCGCTACCGCTTCGATTACAGCGACCCGTACGGTTGAACCGCTTATCCCTGTTATCGCCTGCTTGGGAGCATGGACACCTGAGCGCCACGTTATAGACGTCCATAAACCCTACTAAGTATCATTTAGCTTCGCCTTCTGTTTCGGATTATTACTTCACTTTGTCATTTCTAA
The DNA here is from genome assembly GCA_963082815.1 of Melanotus villosus. Lineage (NCBI taxonomy): Eukaryota > Metazoa > Arthropoda > Insecta > Coleoptera > Elateridae > Melanotus > Melanotus villosus. Next base: position 22,678,096 of record OY720427.1, read on the forward strand.
AAGTTGCGTTTCATGCACTTTTCTGCGTTACCAACCCTGTTTTCGAACACGTGTTATTTTACATATGAATCTTTAAAGTGACATTTCACTCTAATTTTTATTTTCAGGTTTATGACTGTCATAAAAACACGTTCGAAATAAAATAATATCTTGCTATATGTAAAATGTATCATTAATCTACATAGGTAAGTTTACAGTTGTTAATAAACCGTTTTCAAGTAAATATTTTATTATATTAGGTAATACCAAAAAATTCGGGAATTAAAAATCGCTTGAAATAATATCCAAACAATGCTAATGGTGTACCAGACAGGTAATATGGAATCGAACTTGACAAAAAAAAATTATGCGCAAGCATAGAAATTATAAGGAGGATAATTAGAACGAAAACATCAGTCAGTTTTAGCGAGGTTATAAAGATATAATGTGATAGACTTTTTGTGGGTTTTGCATAGAGATATCGTTAAAGAGAATTAGCCAACTGGAGTAATTAACTAGGGATCCTTTCTCGATGCTGGTATCTAACATGCAATGTGACAGCTCCGAGGTGACTTTCGCGACGCCGGATCATTAATTTATTTTACAAATCAGCTTATTCGAACCCTCAGAGCTGCTCTGCGTTTTTAGCCTGTTCTTATTATGAGGGAGCTCGGTAAATGAGAAAAGCGCGATAATCCCTAAGACTCCGCGCGCTGCAACTAATTAAGGAGAGATACAACCCTTTCATGTGTGTATTGAACGACTACTTCTACCGTACAATGGTTATAATTTACTTAAAAAGCCGTAATCACGAACTACCGTTCTGATGGCTTCCCTGGATCTACGTGAGTCACCAGTGTTTATCTGATTAAATCATTCATGTATCCATACAACCTCTTTCGCGAGCCACTGTCCATCACAACGGCTTTGTAGTTTCATTTGCATGTATAAGTAACCCTCGCTAAATTAAGCTAAACTCTGCAGGCAGGTCGTAGTTTATCTAAAATCCGTGGAAATGGCCCATCTGGGAACGGTGCTCGAACGTTTAGCTCTTGGTCACTCACATTGTCCTAATCGTAATGAATGGAACTCGCGATTAGAAGATTTAATTACAAAAGGACCTCCCTCTATCTAACACCCTATTGTCTGAAATTACATTACCAACGAGCATAAGTTAGAACGAACGTTTACTTGACTAATATTTATGTTGGTTTCATAAATCAAAAGCCAGACAAGAGGATTCGTCGATTACCGAAAGTGCGTAAGTAATATTTCACGGATACAACAGATTACGATCAATCATACGGGTTACGCTGACCTGATGCGTTCAAGTAACTGCCCGATTTTCCAAAACCTTTATGATGAATCAGGATCGGTCTGCACCCCGTTTCACCTTTCATAAAGATTATAACAGTCTTGATTGGCGACTGCGGTGCACAGCAAGAACACCTAATTGCCTAGATTGATTCTGTATTGAGATCTCCAATTGACATCTATGTGGGGCTTCTACTACCTACAACCACATGTCCAGTTGAGATGTATGATCACGTTCATAATACCCAACTAATGCTGCTAACGAGATATCAAAATAAAGACTGTTTGAACACACAACCTATTAGTAGTTCTGTACTGTAGAAGCCTTAGTGTTTTTGCATTGTCCTCGTTCGAATTTGTTTTAAATTAGTTACTTTTATCTTTAACTGAAACTGACTAAATTACAATATTTACGCTCTAATAAAAAATTAAAAGCATTGTTTTGACGTTTCCAAATTAAAAATTCGGTGCAATTAATCAACGTCTTACCAAATAATTATCAGATATACACCGGTAAACAGAGTTGAACAGGAAGAATATTATTAGCATTAAAATTAATTATTTTCTTTAAAATTTCTTTTGTTTTCAAAACACAAACACTATTGAAGTGTAGTTTATGTTTTCAGCTATTCAATTATTATTTCAAAATTAAAAACTTCTTTGTTAGTACGGAGAATAGAAAGCCGTTTCGTCAATTAACTAGGACCCTTTAACCCAACAACAATAACTGACCAGACTTATATTTAAATAATGGTCCTGCTTGGCATAAATACTTTGTAATATACAAATGTGTTTTCATTTATACAAAGTATTTTTTTTTGTGTGTAAACTAAAAGTTTAATGTTTTGGAATGTCCGTTGTGTAGATATATTTCATTTAATTCCGCAGAGCCACCATTTGAAATTTGTTTCTTTATCCTTTGTCATGTATTTGTATAGAATCAAATGAGTGTGCTTTAGTGGTCGTACGAGAAGGGTGACTCACTGAATGACTGCTTTATGAATTTTCCAGTGACCCTCAACACTTCACCGAAGAGTCAATTATGGCTTTCATCATTTTGCTTTGGCAAATGCACCGTCCTAAATCACTAGCGCAAAAATAAATACTCTCACGATTTTGTTGTTGATTTTTGCGTTAATAGAAATCGAATAAATGGTCGGTCATATTTGTGACTCGGAACTTTTTTAAGTCGCTCACGAAATCTAAGCTGCACGAGGGTTAAACAGTGCAACCTGTACACGTGCATGGTGTACAAGTAGGTTCCCTTTCAGGTAAAGAAAAAAAATGTATTCGGGTCGATTCTGTTTAGTGCTTATTATGTCTCGATTACACTCATAAAAATACAGCTAGTCTAAAATTAACGAACCTGTTCTGTCTATCAAAGGACAATGGTGTACAATCTCCATGACTTGTGTTTTCACTTTGTAAACTCCGTACTACTATTACGCTAAGCCCTTTGCACCCATTGTGCATGTTGATTTTCCGTTGGAAATAAATTGATTTTATGGTTTACATTTTCGTAGCGTACAACAGGTGTGCAACCTGTCTCGTTTTATACTTTGTGTTATACAGTTCTTGCAGGGATCGTGCAATTGTTACATTTACAAAGACCGGAATATAAAAGTCCTATAATTCAGGCTTAGTCCCTGCGAAACTTGTATTTTTTTAAGAAAATGCGAGTAACATGAATACTCTCAGACCTTTTAACGTTGTAAAAATAAGGGCGTTGTTTACACAGCATGTCGAATGTTACAGAAGAGGTCTAATCTGACAACACGACGCTCGTTTCGATTTTAATTAGTGCATCCGAAAAGTCGAATACGTCAAAAGAAAATAAGCGAACTTATTTTTTGTCGAGCCTACGCGGTAATCCAGGAATTTTCTTTGTTTGACTCGCGTCGCGGGAGACGTTTATTTCGGGCATTTTACTACGAGTTGCGTAGAAACCGCGGGAGTCGTGAAACGTTAACGTGTCTATTATATTATTTTGAGAAATTTGACTTACGATCTTTATATAAAAAAAGTGATGTTGCGGTTGAATGTGTAAAGTTAGCCAAGCAAATTTCGTTTACGATTGGTATCTTAGTACAATCAAATTGACTTTTGTTACATAGTTATTTAATTGACTTTCGTTGTTTTGAAGAACAGCAGAGACGAGTGGTTATACGAATTTAAATCATTTTGAAGTCCCTACGAGTAACGTTTCTCATAATTAATCAAAAGAACGAATATTAATTTCTAGATGTCATACTGACCGCCACAGCCCTGATGTGCGCCTCATTTGCATTTGCACCAGCAATATAGCAAAGCCCGCATCGCTGCATTCAAATGTAATTGGCAATGACGATGACCAGCATAAGTCAACTGTTCTCCTTCTCGGGGAGTCCGCTAATGGACTCCACGTGCGATCAAATGATGTTCGCCTCTAAAAGAACAATCGACACGCCACTCCGGAATCAAATTTAAAGTGTATCACGTTTCCTATACTATATTCGACTGCTACTAAGGAGCATCTTGCTTTTCGAAAATATTGGGAGTACGTTTCTTGTGTTTAAGAATTGTGCTTTTCTGCAGGAGAGACACAAACTTATTAGGGAAGGTTTATTTACATCGTTCAAGTTGGACTTCTGACTGATGTCGAATATTGTTGGGATAATGATCATCTAAATTTAGACATTTCCCAAAAATAATGAATTTGGTCGAACACGAACGTGATTAGTCACAGCGGTTCTTCAACTGGATATGATATCGGTCAAAGCAACTGGAATTTTAGCGAGTTGTCCTGTTTAGATTCGTACAATGCGTGTAATGAAGGGATGAACTTAGAAGGACCAGGAAGTGAACGCACACGAGTGCACTTTAATACAGCATATCAATTAGTGTATCAGACCGAGCGTGAGAAAACAAACAATTATTTGCGAGTCGCAGAGCATCCCTCAAGTGTGCGCTTGTCACGATCATCCGGAGTGGTCACCCCTTCCGCCCTCGTGGGGTCGATTGACCACTGACCGCACCGCTCCCGGTCACCGGTCACCATCGTTCGCCGCATGCATTTGTGTCAATTTGCTGGATATTAACGGGACACAAAAGACTCTTATTCACTCGACATGTTTGCTACGATATTAAGGAATCCCTATAACAACGTATCATTATTTTTGATGTGAGCGATTGGTTTCCGATCCCGAAGAAGTCCGTGGTTTCAGATTACTATTTGATTGGGGAAAACAGGTACCTATGGCGATGGGCACTTTAACAAGGACATGCGATCCGATTGTCACGCGGTCATCTCGCGTTTCTCCGTTATCTGACAGATACCGATGTTTCAGATATCTGATTTCCCGGACAGCCTTTTGTTGGCAAAAACCCTCCCTCACTACTTTTCGTGCGACGCAACATGCTAATACAACCCTCGTTCAACGAATACAATAGAGACAGGCATATATATTAACACATGTATTTTAAACAGACTGTAATAGGTTTCTAACCCGGTAAACGTGTACAGAACTTATCAATATTCATATCGACAACGCGAATTTCCATTAACGCAGTCATTAAGTTTTTTAGATAGTCATTACTTACAAATGTTCCAATCTGTTACGACGTAATTGCCTGCGAAGTAAATTAGAACAACACAAATTTTTCCTGCAACTTTGTTTATGACGATACAAAGGAAGTAAAACCGTTAGTTAATTTATATAATATCTGTTCGTACAAATGCGTCTTCTCCGTACCCTGCAAGAACAATTGTTTAATAAAATTTTTGCAACTCCGTAATGAAGTTGTTAATTCGAGTTCGATTTACCCATGGGGCGCAATAGTCCTCTCGAGAGCCACCTGAGGCATGGTTCGGTTTGCTAAAGAACGGAGTGGCGACAGGGTTAAGTTTGCGTGTTCCAACTTCCCCCTCGTGTCGAAACTGCCACCTAAACGGTTATGTTCGTCTTTTGTTCAATTTACGGCGCGACAATTTTTAATTTTTGTGTTCAAAGGATATAACGGGGTAGTTAGTCTCGATGGCTGCGGGGGATTAATAGAAATTAAGATGTAAGTTACGATACTGCCTGAGCGGCCAATCTGTGCAAACATTCCGTCTCCGCAATTACCGCACCCGTATTACCCATTTTCGCCCGCTAACGTGAACTTTATACAAATCACCGCGACAGAAATTTACAATAAAGCGATAAGGGATAAGGGAAATAACGACGCCGACTGACGATCCATATGGTTCCCTGCGTCTAATATTTAAAATCTGTTAGTTTACGATCTGTTAGTTTAAAAGAGGATTTTTCTAATAACACGACCCCTCTAAAAATTCTAAACTTGTAGACATCGTAGCTAAACCGCGTGCAACCATCTGTCTGGGTTTTTCACTAATAAAATGGTATAACCATAAAATAACGTTATTAATTTTGTTTGAAGTGTTAATGTGCACATTTCTCAGGCTCTTTAAACATAATGGTGACTTAGGTAACACCAGGATTTCGTCGGTTTTTTGCTCGTAAATCGCTGCAGCGCCCGCGAACGCGACATGTGTAAGTACAAGCACACATGACGAGCAACGAGGGTGCGCGCCGCTATTAATTACTAATCTGCCGTGTGCTTATGTTTTAATGGAGTGTTATTATTACCCGCACGAGGGATGTGCCTCACGCACCTCACCTACGCTGGCTGGTAATGAATTCCAGTCCTCACTTATCATGATTTACAACGGTATGTGTTTATTGCCAACGAGAGAGACTGCCAGTAATTAACAAGTATTAAGTCGTAATCACGCGGCTCCCTTAGCTGCTGAAACCGATGACAAAAATGGGTTCAAGGGTGGACCGAATAAGGGTACCGCTAATTGGTTTCGAGGCGACGACGGTTGGCACCGCGCGGCAAACCGCGAATCCCACTTGCATCGCCCGCAACTGACCTTTGTAAATGTCGCTATGATCTACGTAACCTTTCGCATGTCCAATCACCTATGTAGTGATATAACCTTTCGTTGTGACATTCTCTCGTTTGACATGCATGTAGTTTCTAGGAGCAATTTTAGCGCTTACACCCTCGTTCGCATCCGCACTTTAGTAACTTTGCTTTATAAATGTTACGCGTATCTTATTAGATATAATTAATTTTATGAGAACATTTAGACGGGGCGTCAGTCCTTATCTTTGGGCGCAGTTACGCTCAAGCTAAAAGATTCTTAAATTCGAGTTTTTGTTGCGCCCTCTGTTTTTATACAACTCATCAGTAAGTTGTCAGTCTTCACTTTCGTCGACAACTTATGTTGTTGCGTTCTAAATGAAGAACCGAAAAGAGGATTAGAATAACAAAGTTTCGTATCCGTCAATTGTACCGGACAGAGATTAATGAAATCTAACGATGCCAAAGGAAGTATTGCAGAAGAACTCCGGGTAGACTCCTGTGTTGCGACAGTAGACTGCGGTAACCACTGTCTGCTACCGCAGCTCTTGAAATATACAATGTTGCATTGAGAATTCACTTCGATTATCCACAGTTCCTTCTCGCCAAATAAATTATATGCGGTTTGTCGGTTAAGTATAAATTTTAAAATTTATGCGATCGCAACAGTTGATGGTGCTCGTGACTGAAACATAATCTGAAAACGCCGTTGTTGCCTTTTTACGGGGTTGTAACCGAACGAAGCACTTTAAACTGTCACAGAACGTATTAACTTTGTGACTTATTCCCCGCTTCTGTTGCTCTTACCATTGTAAACTAAGCCAACACATAATACTGCAAATACAAATTGAGTTATGGATTAACGTCTGTTCCCGAATACCATCGTCAACTAAAATATTAGCCTTTCATCTCTTAATATACTTGTATCAGTAAAAACTAGGGTTCTTCAAAGTTTCCATTTCAAACGAAAATTGATATTAAAAACTTCAAAGGGTGCAACTGTAACTAGAAAGACCCTCAGATTTTTTACTTGCCCAAAGACTAACCGACTCACTTTTCATCTAGGTCATTTCAATTATTACATATTTTAATTAAGAATATTAAATGAAAAACGGTTGATCATTTACATTATGTATGATGGGTAAGTTGTACATCACCCACACTGTATACCTAATTTACATATTAACTCGTTTTTAACCCCATCGTCATAACTTTACTGAATTTTTTCGGTAGCACCCCATAACCCCCATACCCCATATACAAAGCAACTATTATAATTCATTTGAAATTAATCAAAACGAAGGAATTTACTTTATGAAATTCGCCTAGCCCGAACAGAATTTTGACGAAAAATTTACTCAAAATCTATACTATGTGTCATGCTTGTTCGTTCCCTAGCTATGACTGTAAAAATAACGTCCTCGATAAAAACGTCGACACTTCCAAATCTATAACCTCTCGAAAAAATTATGTAGCAGCAGCCGCACGATAAGTACAGAGAACACGGCGAAAGTTAATTGCTTGGAAGAGTGTCACTTGAGAGGGTCCGTGCCGAGTTGCGATGGCTAATTGCGATTTGCGACACTAACAAAGCTTCGTTGATTTGAAAAGAGCGCCGTAGGATTCGAGTGTTGTAACGATTGATAAACGCGTGCCATGCAGAAGATCCTGCTGTTACAGATTCAGAGTTCTAGTGGAAACTAGACAAAGGGTTGAAACAACTAACAGTAGCCTACATAGTTTTTAAAGAACATATCTGGAAATATGAAGTGCGTGTAAAACACAGCAAGTTGGCAAAGCATTCATGACGAAAATAAGTTCCATAAAGTAACGTTGTTACGACGAGAGTTATATTTCGGCAAGGCACTCTTTCATCGGGAATTGGGGGAAGACGGAAGACGATAGTTTTAAATCGAATCGAGTTAAAGCAATAAGACTATTTTGTAGTGGCATAGGGCACACGTGTAAAATAGAGCGCTGCTGGTAGTAATGCAAGGGATTATGCAGTACGGGGAGGTTGGGATTGGAATGAGATACTTAGCGACAATTCGCATTCCCCCAGTAACAGCGGTTACCCTTTCGGGGATTCTCTTCGACATTACTGTCACTAGCAGTGTTTACATAAAAATGCGTAAAATATCGTAGGATTTGCCGAGGATTACAAATGTCCCCGTCACATTTCTCCACATGTTGCTGGTCAATTTTTAAATGAAATCATAATGAAATTCCGAGCGCCGAACTAGGTACGCCGTATTTGCATTGATGGGGGTTAATATTGAACGCGGCTGTTTTAATTTCGGTGACATTTAAACAATTTGATGTTTAATGCCGCACGGAAATTCTGATTGCAGTGGCTTGATTAAAAATTTGTGGACCGTTAATATTAAAATTAACGTAAGCGACAATGCGAGATTGCACTTGCTCCTATTAGTCCTATTAATTAATTTCCTCGGCGCGTCACCGACACTTGTCATGCTGTTGTGTCAAACATTTTCATGCTCATTTTGGCAAATTAGTACTCGACGATGAGTCCGGAATGCACATTTTCAGGCACCCGAGTTCTGTCCGCGCCCTCTTCCGGGATCCGGCAAAAATTTTCTTGCTGTGTATAATTCACAAAGGGGTAGAGTCTTTCTTGCGTTTCGATTTCAAGCAGCGAATTTATTTACGGCCTGTTTGTCAAGTTATTATGTAAAGTCGCACTCTTGGCGTTTGTTTTTATGGGCCCACTTTTGGAAGCCATGCAACCAACAAGCAACCGGTATTCGTGACCCAGCCATGTAAATTACCGAATATACTCGTCACGCCTTTTAAGTGTGCGTGTCCTGTCAAAATTACCTCATCGTTTCGGAAACTAGCTATTTTATTTGAGCCGCATTAAGATTAATATCAAACAATCATGATTTTTTAAATAATCAGCGTGTTTCGTTTCCCTGTAACAGTTGACACTGGTTTTCCGTTGTTGGGGTGATAAATCCTTCGTTTTCGATTGTACAAAAGCAAAATCGTGTTGATATATTCACAGATATCAACTATCTCTGAAACAACGCCCTCACTAATTATTGCTATTACGGAAACTAGTTCATGTTCTTAGCTGAATTCAAAATTAAGTTACTACATCACTAACAAAGGCCACCACTTTTCGTGGAAAAGAGAACAAGGAAAATACGAAGTAGAAAGCAATTATCACTTAACCATTGTGAATTCCTAACTTAAACGATGAATAAATAATTTCTATCGATTTGTAAGGAAATACCTTATAATGTCTGGATTTATCCTGTACCTACTTAGAGCAGAACTTAAGGTTTAAGGTTTAAGCCCTCATTTTAAGTTCGAAATTGCATTTCTTCACGTCCCTACATGAAGTGTATTTAAATGAAATTTTCTGAACCTTCCACAAAAAGCGACTGAGTCATGTTTTGAAAACTTTTTTAAACTTTCAGTTTTAACTCAGTTACCTAGTTTTAAACATCATCGATCCCGCAACAAGAACCGTATTTACACTTCGAGGAAAGTTTAATAAGTTAATTCGTAACGTAAAATAGGAAACAAAACTCCTCGATCTCGTTATTTCTTGAAAGTTATGTATTCTACTGCGATAATATTTTTCAACGAATAAATCGATCTTTATAACACTCCGTAATCTTTATTATCCAGGTATATGTGTGATGAGGAAGTAAACTGCGTCCTTTGTATCATAACAATAAACTGTTTTATGTGTAATCAAGAAAGGTTACGTTATAAGAACGTTAATTAACCTGGGAGGAAAGCATAAATATAAAACTATAAATTTATGATACGCAAACTGAATTACTGTAATCTCGTATTTTAAACTGCACTGATAATATTTTCTATTACACTGCTTGCAACAAATGGCTAATATACATATAGAATGTAATATTTTCCGGTTTATAATTACCTGGGCAAGTTATAAATTTGATTTAGAATTACTTCTTTCACAAACAGTATTCAGAATAGGTATATTCAGAAATACTTTTAAGATATTTTAAAAATTCTGTACACAGAAAAATATCACCTTCGCAGAGATTTCAACCAATGGCCATTCAGAGGTAACATTTTTATATACAGGGTGTATCGTAAATGGCGCATACTATTTATATCACGCGATTCTACGTCAAAATTCAAGCAAAACACTCCAGAACCAATTTGCTGTTAACTCATAGTTATGGAGTGTATTTTGGTTTGCTTGTCGTGTCATATTTTTATGAAATAATGATTTTTAGCTGTAGTTTAATCAACAAAAGAAATAACTAATGTGTAATCGTACTCAACATACCCTTCGTTAATTAGATTTTCCATCCGAAGTTTGAAATTTTTGCAGTGCTTGTGCTTTTCGTAAATGTTGCAACGATGTACAATGCAATTATATTAAATCAAGCGGGTTGCTATTGGTGATATCGCAGGTGACGTAGTATGACTGACCACACAGTGTTGCTAAGTTTACAAGACTTTAATTAACAATTCTTCAACAACTACACGTTTTGACCTAAAACAGTTATACAATTTTTTGTCCAGTTTTTAACGCAGAATCGCGTGGTGCGAATATTATGCGCCATTTACGATGCACCCTGTATACATATACATATATAGAATTTCATTAAAAGTATTTTCGCAAAACGCATACCTACAAATTGCATCTCTAAAACATTAAGAAATGTTGCATTTGTTCGATAAACTACCTTAATCTGTGCATTATCAACTCTGACGTTTTGTTATAAGTCAATAAACCATCGTTTGCTAAACAGAAAAATTAGTTTTAGGTAGTTTTTAACCAGCTGTTTACTTTGTGTTGTTTCTATTATCAAATCAAGTGATAAAATATTCAAGTTTTAATTTAATATTCATAGCGTATCGATTGCCCAATAAAGAAGTGAACTAACTTTTGTTAGTTCATAACAATTACCTTTTTAATTTGGACTTTGTTTCTAAGTTAGTAAGTAAATCTGAACTGTAATAGATATTATTAGGAACAATTTTTTACGTGAATGTGCTTGTGGATGGAGGTACGCTATTAAAGCTATAATACATCAAAAAATTTACCTAGCCAGGTGATAGTGCAATTTGATAGAAGATATCATCGAGATGTTTTCTTAACCAATAGAAAGATTTGAATAAGAAATAATGATATATCTGATGGTACTGGTGATGCACTTATATATTGAAATGATATAACATTTTAAGAAAGGATAATTTGAACTAATATCATTTTATTAAATATAAAAATAAAGATCGCTTTCAGGATGCAAATTTAATCATTATGTATTGATTGTAAAAAATTGTTTATTGTAATTTATTAGTAGATATTATTGTGTATTGTTATATTGTCGTTATAGTTATAGTTAAATGTATGAATATTTTTGGATGAATGTTATTTCATGGATGAAGAGATTTTGAAAATACCTGGGAAACGGGAGATAATTGAAAGATAAAAAATAAATAAAGAATTGTTTTTCTGATTTGATAGTAAACGGAGGTGCGAATAATCGCTCTCTGAAAAGTTATATAAATTCAATTAAAAATTGAATTTATAAGATCAGAAGTAACTTATAATTACGATATTTAAAAGTAATAGAAATAAAAAGAACATTAAATAAAATTATATAATTTTAATAAATTTAAAACTGAACTTGAATGGTGAATGGAACGGAATGGTTAATGGAATGGCAAGTTAAATGGACATAAATAGTATTTGGAAGTAAAGATAAAGTACAATTGAATTTGAAGAATAGTTAATGGAATTGGAAGTGTAAACTGGAACTAAATTATCATTTGTAAAGTGAATATGTGTGAGTGATTTAATTTTAAGGTAGTTTAATTAAAAGATTGTAATAAATTTGTATTTTGAAAGTTAGTTGATCTTTATTCTAGTTTTTCAAAATTCAATTAGTCGAATCCTGGGAACGATCCTGAGATAGGGGTATCTCTTTTAAATTGTTAATAAAAACAGAATTTCAAATTTAAAAGCCGGTGCACATATTTTGATTTTGATAATTAACTTACCTAATTTTAAAATTGTGGGAAATCAAATAATTTGGGGAAAAGGTTATTGTGAGAACCCAACAAGAAATCATTTATAATTTATACAAGCAAAAAGGGGCTCATCTCAGTTCAATATAGGTATATACAGGGTAAATCCTGAACGGTAGATAATATTTGTACCACGCGACTCTGCATCAAAAACTGGACCAAGTGGACTGTTTTAGGCTAAGACGTGTAGTTTTTGAAGAATTGTTAATTAAAGTTTTATAAACTTAGCCACCTTGGTCACCTGCGATATCACAAGTAGCAACTCACTTGATTTAATATGGGACCATACACAGAATGTATACACGTATACAGGCACACTAGACCTGTTTCATGATATTCTAAACGTGTATTATGCATTAGTAAATTAACAGAAAGTAATAATAAAATGCTGAAAATGTTTAAAGTTTTCTATTTTGTTAAATACACATTAATTATAGTAAATGCTCAAAATGGCTACCTCCATCTTCTATCTTCTATACATTTCCTAGACCTGCGAATTATGCTTGCTTCTAGATTTCGGAGCATGTAGTTTTCTTGAATCCTTCTAACTGCCTCATTTATTCGTTGCACAAGTTGCTCCTGAGTATCAACCTCTTCTTCATAGACAAATACCTTTAAAGATTCCCACAAGAAAAAATCTAAACAACTTAAATCTGGGCTTCTTCGAGACCCAGGTACCGGACCGCCACGACCATCCACCGTTCTGGAAATTCACGGTCCAACCGTTCTTGTTTGAATATCCCAATGTACTGGTACCCCATCCATTTGGAACCACATATTTCTTCTTAAATCTAATGGTACATCACCTAATAGGTCTCTAAAATCTGTGTCTAAAAATTCAACAAAATTATTCGCATTTAGGCGATGGGGCAAAATATGTGGTCGTACAAGCCTATTGCCAATAATTCCACTCCACACATTAACGCTAAATCGAACTTGATTATTCGTTTGGTAAAGTGTATGTGTTTGGTAGGGATAGGGTGCAAAGCATTTTCCTGTAACACTCGATGAACGGTTCTTTGGCTAACATAAAATATTCTGGCAACGGACAGCGTGCTTTGTTCTGGTTCATTTTTGACTGCATTTAAGATATCTTCTCTAACTTGTAACAACAATACTCGACGACGGCGGCCTCTGTCAGCTACTGGAGTGGGCGCAGTTCTTCCAGTTTCTCGCATTCGTTAATCCAGTTGTCGAATAACGTTTGCATTAGGATGTCTTCTGTTTGGGTGACGTTCAAAATACAAATTAGCAGCAACATTAAAGTTACCACGAAACTCCCTTAAGATCAGATGCTTGTTCACATATTCCACAAAACTGTACTCCATAACGACAATTTGCAAAATTTAACGAACAAAGTTAATAGTTAGCGAAATGCAAAAACTGACAAACAAGGAAAACATATAACGAACACATAAACTGAAGGTAACACAATGAACACAAGGATAATTAATACGAGGGCAATCAAACACAACGTTCTGATCAGCAAACAGTGATAGAAATGTACGTAAAAATACAAAAGAAAGTAAATGCCTACTTCTGTTTTAATGTAAAGCAGGTCTGAAAGATTGTGTCGTAAATTTGTTTTTTTGCTTTCTTCCTCACTTCCACGAAACTATATCCGATACTTCACAGTAACGGATATAGTTTCCGGATTATCTGTTTCCCTTTGCGTTATTCTGTTAAAATTTCTCTGGTTGTATATCCTCACCCTTTCCTCCAATCACCATGTACCTATTTTGTTTTTGTTGTATTTATTTCTAATTCTCACTGATTATACTCTTTAATAAGTTTATTAAGTATACAGTCTGTCCCAAATTCAATCCCCACCATTAGGATCTCGGAAACTATAAAAGCTACAAAGTTGGTTAAATAGGGAAAGTTTTATGAATTTTAATGCTCATTTCATATCCGTTGAGAAATCACAGTCAACTTTGACCGTTTTCGAGATATCTTGGAAAAACCGAAGTTTGGAGTTTTCTGTTTTCCAAAATATCTTGGAAAGTATTAAGTTATTAGTTTCAAGACTCGTACATTCTAAATGCACTTTTTTTACGGAGAATCAGGTGGTACCATATGTTTATATTTATGACGCTTTGTTTCTATTCTATGAACAACTACTTTTGATATTCATATGGACGCCATATTGAATTTTGTCGTAACTAAACTCAGCTCTTTTTTCTCTTTTCAACGATGTGTCACACGTACGGGTTTTTTGAAGAAGAGCGGGAATAAAATACATTTTTTCGTTATTTGCGTAGTAGGCTATGATAAAAAAAAAATGTATTTTATTCCCGCTCTTCTTCAAAAACCCCGTACTGGTGACACATCATTCAAAAGAGAAAAAAGAGCTGAGTTTCGTTACGACAAAATTCAATTTGGCGTCCATATGAAAATCGTTAATATTATACGTCGTTGTGAAAATCAAAAGTAGTTATTCATAGAATAGCGACAAAGCGTCATAAATATAAACATATGGTACCACCCGATTCTCCGTAAAAAGTGCCTTCACAATGTACAAGTCTTGAAACTAATAACTTAATGCTTTCCGAGATATTTGGAAAACAGAAAATTCCAAGTTTCGGTTTTTTCAAGATATCTCGAAAACGGTCAAAGTTGGCTGTGATTTCTCAACGGATATAAAATGAGCATTAAAATTCCTAAAACTTTCCCTATTTAACCAACTTTGTAGCTTTTATAGTTTCCGAGATCCTAGGTGGGGATTGAATTTGGGACACACTGTATAGGTCATATCCTGCTCATCTTCTGGTAGTATTATTTGGTCGTCCGCAAAAAGTAAATTATGTAACTTGCGGTCTCTTATATCTATTCCCATTGGTTGACATTTCCTGGTCCACTTTGCGATTGATGTTTGAATATACAGGGTGTTCATTTTAAAAGTGAACGCCTACCAGCTTCTGAATAGGCAACACACATTGCATTCCAAAGATCACTTCTCTGTTTGATGAATTTCAAAAGTATTATGCAACACAGTAGCCTTTGAACTTTTTTAATTACATAATATAAAAGTCAAGTACAAATTAGATAATAATATCTTTAACAACATAACCGTAATCCAGTACTAAAGGAACTGTTCAAATTGTTCACCATTATTTTTAATACATAATCTAAGTCTTCGTTCAAAATTACTTCTAACGGCAATTAACATCTGAGGAGTAATTGACCTACACGATTCAGTAATTCGCTTTGGATATCGTTGGTGGTACAATATCGCCGCAGCATCGTAATTCTTATGACATTCGCCTAAAAGAAGTAACATGTCTGTTCGTTCTGAATCGTTGAACATCTTGGTATTTTAGCGATTTGCGATTTTGACACTGACATAAAATAGGTTTAAGACTACTATGTTGTTAACGTTTTTGAAATTTATTATACTACAGAGATATCTCTGGAATGCAATGTGTGTTGCCTATTCAGAAGCTGGTAGGCGTTCACTTTTAAAATGAACACCCTGTATATACATTATATACTAAAAAATATTAGGGATAGACCATATCCTTGCTTGGGTCCTTTTGTTGCAACAAACGGGTGGGATAAGGTATTTCTGTTTTTATATATGTTGTGCAGTTTTCATATAATTTCTTAGCAGAATTTATGTACGTTCTAGATATTTGTTTATTTTCTTCTAGAGTTTTCCATAATTTATTGAGCGGTATCGAATCGTAGCCTTTTTTTAGATCAATGAAGGTTGTAGGTATGTAATTCTCTACTCAGTGCTAATTTTGATTCTTTCCATTTTTCAGTGTCGATGGGATCTATACGTTTTTGTTCTATCGAGTTTGTTCTTAAGTTATTTACACACTTCCATGCTTCTCTTGATCTAGAGTATACTAATAATGAACTAATCTCCGAGCACTTTCTTTCCCAGGATGTTTTTTCAAATTTCTCCACTTCTTTCTTAAACCGCATATCTACATCTTACATATTCTTTTATGACATTTGGATCTTTACTAGTCAACCACTTTTCGTACATTTATTTCTTTTGTTCTACTAAAAGTACTAAATGCTTCTGCCCACCATGGGTTTTTGTTCTTTCTTTGGTCGTCTTTCTTTTCTCCAAGTGTTCTAAAATTATACATACTTTTAATTTGGCTGTGCCAAAATTAAGGCCTTCACAAATTCCGGGGAGGTTAGGATATGCGCTAAAGGTCTTAACTTCAATGAAGGAAAAATCTGAACCTGCACCTTTTAGCGGTTGAGGGCGGACAACATTAATCTCGGACGGCCAACGTAGGTAGGAACCAAATGACCGCCGGTATAGGTGGCCCCCCTCTAAGTTGTTTAAAAGCTGTAGAGGATGGGCATTCTTTTGTCCTGGGGATAAGAAATTGGACCCGAAGGCAGATGAACACAGGATAAAAGTATCAACAGCATAAGGATGTGGAAGGCACGGAGAAGCCACCACATTAAAGATCCACACGGATATTCTCTAGTATTAATCATAAATGACTATGTTCACTTCAAAATGTTCCGGAGCTTTCCCGATGAAATCTCCGGGAGGGACGGTTGTGAATGATGCCAAGAAAAATGAGAAACTCAACATGAATACAAACGTAAAAATATGTACATGGAATGCACAGGCTGAAAAAATAAACGCAATCCAGGAAATCTAGCAAAGAATAGAAATCAAAATTATGGGTGATATCAACGAACATTCAGTGTACTACTCAGGAATATCGAATGGAGAACACTTGCATGATGTGGGAATCATAGTGTGAAACTCTGTTGTAAAATATGTGACAAATGTCATACCATTATCAGAGCGTATCATGCTGCTTCAAATCAATGCTAATCCCTCACAAAATAAACATAATTATACAAGTATGTATATACTCCAACAACAGAACATGAAGATGAAGAGATGAGAGAAATTTACTCCCAAATTAAAGAATTAAGAAAAAGTTTACCAAAACAGGATTTAACAATAATAATGGTAAATTTTAATTCAAAGATTGGTAAAGGACACGAAGGCGGTTTCATAGCGCCCTATGGACTCGGTGAAAGGAATGAGAGAACCGTATAATTCAGTATATTTGCAAACGAACAAGAATTAGTAGTTACGAATACTCCCTTCAAGTATACCAAGGAACTCATGTGAAAATATTATATGGAATCAAACTACTTTATCCTTGTAAACAAAAGATTCAGGAACAGCTGTACCTCTGTAAAAACATATCCAGGAGCCGACCTACAATCGGATCATTCCGCTAGTGGGTGTTTTCAGAATAAAATTGAAGAAGATAAGAAAAAAGGGTATCAAGAAATACGATTTAAGAAAACTGAAAGAACCCAATAAAACAACAAGCAGTAACAAGGAACACTAATGAAGTTAGAGTAGTACCTGGCACTTCAAATAATGAAGAAGAGCTGTTGCAATCTGATGCCATAAAAAGAAGTCATGGACTCCAGACGATTGAAAAACGAAGATTTGTTAAAGGTAATCCAAATATGTACAAAGACATCTACAAAGTAATACAGAAGAAGATTATAGAAGCCAAAGAAGAAGAAGCGCAGGAAAAATGCGCAGAAATAGAAGCTTTACAAATAAAACATAACAGTTTCAACATTCAACGGAAAGTAAGGGAGATGACTGAAAAATACAAAACGAATAGGATTACATTGCACAAAAAAATCCAGAGCGAAAACGTGTGATGATTACAGAACAATAAGTCTAATGAGCTACCTTTTGAAATTGTTTTTTAAAATAATCCACAGAAGAATATACAAACGCTGTGAAGAACGTATGTCACCTACTCAATTCGATTTCAGAAATGCAGCTGGTACACGTGA
Source organism: Melanotus villosus (assembly GCA_963082815.1). Taxonomy (NCBI): domain Eukaryota; kingdom Metazoa; phylum Arthropoda; class Insecta; order Coleoptera; family Elateridae; genus Melanotus; species Melanotus villosus. Next base: position 22,696,156 of record OY720427.1, read on the forward strand.
AGCCCTATTTCCTATTTGATTCAAGTACCTTTTCAGTGATGTAGTGTTATGGACGTTAACATCTACGCATGTTTTACAAATTGTCAGAAGGCTTTCGATAGAGTGCAACATCATAAGATGGTAGAAATTTTAAAAAATATCGGACCAGCTGATAAAGATCTAAAGTTATTGTGAATCTATATTGGAACCAGCCTGTTTTTGTTAGATTAGAAAGAGAAAATACATTAAGGTCCTGCGAGGTGTACGACAAGGATGCATATTGTCACCAATAATATTTAATAGTTACTCAAGACAAGTTTTTAAGGAAGCTTTAGACGACTCTGAGTTAGGAATTCTGCTGAATGGGGAAAGGTTAAATAACATTCGATAGGCAGATGACACGGTCATTTTTGCTGATAGCCTACAAAACCTATAGATGATAATAAATAGAGTGGTGGTAAGCAGCCAGAGATACGGACGGGATATCGACATAAATAAAACCAAATTAATGGTTATTAGCTTATTACTTATTACCCAATCCAACATACTAAATTGTCAAATCGAGTTAAATCAAATACCCATTGAACGAGTACCAATATTAATAACCAGTGGAATCACTCACAGGAGATAAAGTCCCGAATTGAAAAATAAGCTAGAGCTTTAATAAAATGAGCGCTATATTTAAAAGTCACAACTTGACATTAAACACGAAAATGAGATTTCTGCGTTGCATGTATCCTGTGCCCTATTTTACATTGTGGAATCATGGACGTTAACTGACGCAACAAGTAAAAAGTTAGCAGCCTTTGAGATGTGGCTCTATCGTAGAATGCTAAGGGTATCGTGGGTGGACCATTCACAAATGACATCATTCTCCATAGAATGAATAAAGAAATAGTATATTATGCAATCAGCATTTAATGATAGCTATTAAGACACGAGCCGCAGGCGAGTGTCTTAATAAATATGAGTGTCTTAATAGCCATTAAATGCGAGTTGCATACACTATTTTTTCTACGACCAGTTATAATAATAAAAAAATATGCACCTTCTCAAAAGCTGCTACCTAACCTTATTTTTGACAACAAAATAAGTTTGCTGCTATTGGTTATTTAAATTAAGAAACATCAGCAACTCGCGTAACTATGGTTACCAAATAAAATACTTTGCTGCTATTGGTTATAAACTTGTATCTTAATGAAAAATCTGTATCTTAATGAATCTCATTAAAGTACAGATAGTAAATGTTTAATAAATCAATTAAAGTATGGGAGTAGAAAAAAGAAGTTTCGGTCACTATAAAAACACGAAAAAATCAGTATCTTGGCCACATTACGAGAAATGAAAGCAGGTTCCTCCTACTGCAATCTATATTGCAAGGAAAAATACCTGGAAAAAGAGGTGTAGGAAGGAGAAGAATCTCTTGGCGTAAAAACCTTCGATCCTGGTTTTCAAATATCACCACACAATTATTTTGGGCCGCAGTCAATAAAGTGCTGATAGCTAAAATGGTTGCCAAAATTCGGAACGAACAGGAATCAAGAGCAGAAGAAGAAGAAAATTAAGGCAAGTTTTTTGTAAACTGGTAATTCTCAATGCAACTCTCAACTTGAAAAATATCTTTTTCGCCCTCCGGCTAGAAACACTCAATTTTCATGCGTATAAATCGTCTGGAAAATGCTATTTTCAGGCCTCGGCCTGAAAGTAAAATTAGGATTTTTGATTGGTGGCGCTGAACCGAACTGACTCCGCCCTCTCATTGCTACGCCCATTGTCACGCCCAGAAAAATAAATTCCCTAGAAAAATAAATTCTCTAACGTCAAATATTTGAATAAAAAATGATTTTTTATAAGTAACGTATTTTTGTCGGCCAAAAAAATATTGTGTATCACACGCCTAGAAACTGCTTTGCAAGTACTCGTACTTGCAAAGTGACAGTCTAGCCTTGTGATACAAATAACTATTCTGTAGCCACTTGCATTTGAAATTGCTTCGGATTTTCTTGTAACATTTAATTGAAGAATGTTAATATTTTAGCATAATTCGAATAGAATGTTTTCAATGAAATTATGCTTAAAATCCTTCGTAAATGAAATTATTTTTAAACTCCTTCGGGTTGGAGAAAAAAGTCTAAGTTACAAACTTAGACTTTTTTCTCCAACCCGAAGAAGTCTTATAAAGATTTAAATATACGCAATCTTTTTGCTGAATCTCGTATGAAGTTTATTGCAGCCTTAATTAAAAACATAAAATTACGAACAGTTTCAGTACTTGAACAACAAAATTGATTCTACATATGTGCAAAACACTGTACAAATATCGCATGAAGTTCGTCTCTGATGCATTTTTGTTATCTTGAAACATTGGTCACTAACATTCAAAGCTCCATCATATCACTGACCACAACAGAGTCCGTGAAATTTCTCAGCAATAAGTTATGTATTACTCTATATAATATTTCGGAATCTGTAAATGGTGTTTCAAATAATCCTACAAATATTTCTTGTATTTTTAAATCATCGTCAACAACTCCAAAACATATACAAAGTTGTTCGCTTGTAGAAATATTCATAGGCCCATCAGCAATGATGCAGAGTTTATGTAATTAATTAGACTGCCTAGCGAAAATCTGTATGCTGGACGTCATCGTCACAAGAACAAAACTAACCAAATAAACAGTTCCACGATCTACTAAGAAGAAGAAGAATTAGCTTGTTTTGAATTTCTTGCGCCATATAGGATAATATTTCATTTTGAATGTCGTGAGAAATTCATTGATATTTAGATAGTTTTAACCATGATTCGAAAATTGGGCTGTCCATTGTGCGGAAATGAAGCATAATCAAATTCATCAAGCACAAAATTTGAATGTGCTTCTCCATGCCCTCTTATTGCTAAATCTTGTACTAAATATCTAAGACTAGATATAATTTTTATAAGACATAATCGAGTATCCTTTATTTCTGATCCTTTGTGTTTCGACAAATTAGCAAATACATTTACACCTTTTTCTAAGCTATTGCGAACCATAACCACAGAACTGTATATTGTACTTTTTTCATGAACTTTTTTAAACCTTTTCAAAGCTTTCTTCCAGCTGGTGAAACCTTCTTTGACAAAATGGTTACGGTAAAGTTGTCTTCTCCAAACATTTCTGGCCAAGGAACTTTAAAAGACAAGACAAAGCATTTTCTTACACTTTAACTTCAGCTGAGTCTTCATTATTATTCAAAGGTCTTAATTTTTCTGTAGCTCTCTCAAAAATTCCCATCGAAGACATTGGTAGTTCGGTTGAGTCGTCACTACGTATACTCCCTAAAAGTTGTTCATTTCGAAACAATCGGGTGTGTTCGTTCTGCAAATCCTCCATCTTGCAATATCCCAGAGGAAGAAAGAGTTGCACTAAAATGTCTTCGATCCAATTCTAACACTATAATATTACCAGCTGACAAGGGTAATACCACTATGATCTTAGATAAAACTCAATTTTTGGCTAAAGTGAATAGGACAATGCATACACCCCCATTTCTCGTGACCTCACTTCCAAAATCGAACGCGATGTTGTCACCCTCATCAAATCATCTGACCTCATATAGGATATTCAATGTCGTCTAATCCCGTGAATCCAAACAGCCGAGGTTGTATAGTCTTCTTAAAATTCACAAACAGCAGATCCCTTTCCGTCCCATTGTTAATACCATAAATTTCCCCACCTACAACTTGACCAAATATCTTGATGGCATTCTTAAGGCATATACCGAGAAATCTTCTTCGCATATTCTAAATACTTCCCACTTTGTAAACCTCATCGACAATCCCATCATAGACCCAATGACCCGCTTATCAGTTTTAACGTTACCTCTCTGTTCACCAAGGTCCCCACCCTTACTCAGTAGCTGTCATCGAACATCGAAGGCGGATGAACACAGGATAAAAGTGTCAACAGCATAAGGATGTGGAAGGCAAGGAGAAACCACCACATTAAAGATCCACAGGGATATTCTCTAGTATCAATCATAAAAGCTTATGTTCACTTCAAAATGTTCCGGAGCTTCCCCAACCAGATCTCCGGGAGGGACGGTTGTGAATGATGCCAAGAAAAATGAGAAACTCAACATAAATACAAACGTGAAAATAAATATGTACATGGAACGCACAGGCTGGAAAAATAAACAATTCAGGAAATGCAAAGAATAGAAATCAAAATTATGGGTGATATCAATGAACATCCAGTGTACTACTCAGGAACATTCAATAGAGAACACATGCATGATGTGGGAATCATAGCCTGTAACTCTAACAGTTACTAGTTCAGGTGCTGCTATGGGTTCTCCCCTTCCTCCGGTGGTTGGAAATATCTTTATGAAATCTATTGAATCCTGTTACAACCGTTATAAAGTCCTTGTTTTCTTCTTTTTTCGTCAGAAAGCTTTCGCTTCTGGCTTGGTTTACAAGTTGAATTACCGTCCCCTTCTTTCTCTTGCTAAAATAGTCTGGCGCGGTTAACACGTTGAGTTAGCGAGGCCATATACTGAAGACGCATATGAACGTCAAAAGCTTGCATGAGTTCCCATTTGACTTTCAAAGTGCGAACAACTCTGCCACGCTCCGTTATCTTTGAAAGTGCCGAGTGTTAAATTATCTAACTGTTACCCACATCACACCACTTCAAAACAATTTAAATTTACTACTTTGACAAGAAGTAAATGTTAACCCATGTTTCCAATGGGAAACGGTTACGGCCTCGGGCCTCTCGGTGCATCAGTAGCCCCTGAAAACTACGGCTTTACGGTCAATATTCCTAACGCCCAAGGATATCAATTTACTCAACAACAGAATAACTACAGTAGCCAGCCTAATACACAGCTCGTATATGCAACGCATCATCAAGCATACCCGTCACCTCCCTTTTTAATAAATCCGCGACCACTGTCCTTATCTCAAGCTGTGCAAAACAGCACAAACCAACAAATAATGAATACCGCAAACAATAATTTCAGTCCCGAAGATTTCAATATGCACGCAAATACAAATTCAATGGAAGAATCGGATGCAGATTCTAGCAGCCTCGACTCAAGATAACTCGACAAAACCAAAACGGATGACTGGCAAACATTAAAAAAACGACAAAGAACCAACCCAAATCCTAGCTCCAATCGACAGAAATCTACCCATACGAGTACATCGAACAGATACGAGGTCCTCTCACAAATTCATTCTGACAATGCAAACCAAGAGCAAACACCTAATAACTACACTGAAATGATTAATATTTCAAATATCCTAGATAAAGAACAATATCACACAACAGCTCTGTCAAATAATAAACTTAAAATCAACACTAATACAACAAACTCATACAGAAAACTCACCAAACACCTTCAAGATGAAAATATAATTCATCACACAATCCAACTAAAAGAAGCACGTGCATACAGGGTGGCTATTCGAAATCTTCACCACTCCATTCCAGTGTCAGAAATAAAAACAGAACTTGGTTCTCTTGGTCACGTAGTACGTAACATTATCAACCTACGGCATAGAGTGACGAAACAGCCTTTATCGCTATTCATGGTAGACCTAGAACCCAAGGAAAACTGCAAGACGATTTTTGATGTAAAACATCTAAGTAATTTGATTATTACAGTTGAACCTCCTAGGAAAACACAAAATATACCTCAGTGCACTCGCTGTCAAGAGTACGGCCATACGAAAACATATTGTAATAAACCATTCGTCTGTGTCAAATGCGGTGGTAGTCACGCAACCCCTATATGCAAAAAAAAACCCAATACTCCAGCTATCTGTGCCTTATGCTATGGACAACACCCGGCCAACTACAAGGAGTGCTCAGTATACAAATCCAGAGAGCCAGAAACCCAACATTCAGAGGACTCACAAACAAAAACAGACCGCACCAGTCGCCACCAAACATGGCCGAATTCCCACCACTTGTAAAATAAAACGATAAAATAAACCCAGAAGTCATAAACTATTCTCACTACAGAACGCTTTTCTCGCAGCCACCAGACAGAAGACCTCCTACTCATACATCCAACGAACAGCAGACAAGCATCAACCAAATGCTCTCTAACTTTCTCATGGAATTTAAAGCAATGTTTTCGCAGCTTATTAGTCAAAACAGCATAATCTTAAACATGCTCTCGACTGTTATAAACAAACTAGCTCATTAATGGGGAACTCCTTATGTCTAGCGCTCTGGAACGCCAATGGCATATCAAACCACATACCTGAAATAATAATATTTTTGCAACTACAAGATATCGATGTTTTACTCGTTTCCGAAACTCATGCAACTACTAGAACGGTAATCAAAATCCCACGCTATTCTGTATATCTCTCCAACCACCCAGACGGCACGGCACACGGCGGATCAGCTGTAATTGTTATAAACTCAATCGCCCACCATGAATGGAACTCCTTTGAGACTGACAAAATCTATAAATCCAGCATAAAAGTTCAAGTTCTTCCCTACCCACTAATAATAGCAGCAATATACAGCCCGCCCCAACAGGCTATCTCCGCCGAAGAATACGTGGAGCTTCTTCAATCTCTTGATGCAAAATTCATCATTAGAGGAGACTGGAACGTCAAAAACGAAGCCTGGGGATCAAGACTAACTAATCCAAAATACCGTAACCTTCTCCGAGTGATACAAAACCTCAATTGCAGCTACCTGTCAAGCGGAGAGCCCACTTATTGGCCTACGGAGTACGGACACAAGTAAAATCCCTGATTTACTTGACTTCGCCATTTCTTGTGGTATAGCGAACACATATACCAAAGTAGAATCAAATCATGACTTGTCCTCTGATCACACCCCAGTACTATTCACCTTAAGTACTTCCATTATTACCAAAGAACCCTCTCCAAAACTTTGCACCAAGAACACCAATTGGGACCACTTTAGAAGTTTACTGGACCATGAAGTCAGTCTAGCTATCCGAATCAAGGACGCCCACGACCTTGACAAAACAACTCAGCACTTAATCACAATGATGCAAAACGCGTCATGGCAAACCACACCCAGTGCAACAAGCACCTACCCGGAAGATACCAACATTCCTCGTCACATACGACATCTTATAACAGAAAAACGAAGGGCACGAAAAAAGTGGCAGCGAACTAAACAAAGATAAGACAAGACTTTATAAAGTATGATCAAAATTTCTGTTCATCAAGTATGGCTGTGGAAGTGCAAACCAACGCCTTTAAAATTGGCTTACAACCTGCGGCGATACAGTAGACAGTTCCACTTAAAAAACTAACCTCAAAATAAAAATGATTGTTAATTTTATTTGCAAAACGATTTATTATCTGAACGTATTCCAAACTACAGAAGATGTTGGAAATGTCTGCCTTCTGTTTCAATACACATTGCAACACGGCGCTTCATGTTATCAAACACTTTTTGTAAAAGCTGCGGTGTAATCTTATTACATTCTTCTACGATTCTTTGTCGTAAATCCTCCAGTGTATGTACCGGCGTCTTAAAAATCGTGTTTTTTAACAAGGGAAACAGGAAATAATCTAGAGCAGTAAGATCACACGATCTTGGTGGATAGCGATCTTGTGAAATCAATCTTTCGTCATAAAATTGTCGTAAGAATTCCATGGTAGTGCGAGCCACATGGGGTCTGGCATTGTCCTGCTGAAAGTAACCGTGTTGCAGTTCCTCATCATCAAGTTGATCGATGAATGGTTGCAGAATGTTGTTTTGATATCTTTCCGCAGTGATAGTCCCTTCAAAAAATATGGGACCAATCAACCTCCTTCGCGAAAGAGCTACCCAAATACCAATTTTAGGACAATGCAAGGGAGTTTCTCTTATGAAATTGGGATTATCGGTGCTCCACATTCTCATTACTTGCGAATTAACATATCCAGAGAGATAGAACCATGACTCGTCTGAGAAGAACGTCAAATCCAAAGCATCATCACTTAAATTGTCTTGGAACCAGGTACAGTATTCAAGTCGTTTGTTATAATCTTGTGGCAACAATTCCTGATGAAGTTGTACTTTGTAGGGAAACATCTCTAAATCTTTTTTTAAAATGGTTTGACATGTTCCATAACTAAGATTGGTTTCCTGCGACAGTCTTCGAAGCGACAATGTAGGTTCTTCCTCCATCCGTGCTCTTACTTGTTCGATGGTATCATCCGTTCGAATTCGTTTCCTGCCAGCTCCAGTTCTGTGACATACACTACCAGTTTCTTCAAAATTGGTAACAGTACGCTGCAGTTGACGTCGGAAATTATCATCAATCACTGCTACTTCAGGAAAGCGCTCTCGAAAGTCATTTAAACACAAACGAGAAACATTTTCTAGATGTAAGTTTCGATAATATGACTGTATCATAAAAATTTTTTGTTCTAGAGAATACATAATAAAAAGCGGAAGTAATACAAAATGTGACAGCTGTCAACAATTTTGAAGTAAAGATATGTGAGCCAATTTTAAAGGCACCAATTTTTTGTTTCATAGCCATACTTGATGAACAAAAATTTTGATCATACTTTACAATAGGCTCATTCATCAACTCCACACCGAACTAAAAAAAGCCCGAAACGACACCTTCCAACATTACTTATCGCCCGTTGCTCACACGATATGGAAGGCAACAAAAAAATTCAAAAGACCGACAGTATCGATACCTCCAATCAAAAAGCCCAACGATACATGGACCAGATCAGACAAAGAAAAAGCAGACACATTCGCAGATCATCTCGCTAGTGTATATTCAACACCACAACCGGTAGGGAATAACGATGACACCGAAATTGATTCACTTCTTGATGTGCCTTGCCAAATGTCTTCGCCGCTCAGACCCTTCTCACCAGCCGAAGTAAGCGACAAATTCAACATAGCCAATGCTCGTAAAACACCTGGCTATGACCTAATCGTAGGAGAAGCAAAACCTTCCCCGAAAAGCCCTAGTGTTACTCACAACCATATATAATAGCGCCCTACGACTCTGCTGCTTCCCTGCACATTGGAAACATGCCCTAATCATTATGCTTCCTAAGTCTGGAAAACCCCCCACGCAACCCCCCTCATAGACCCATCAGCCTGTTACCACTCATGTCCAAAATATTTGCAAAGTTACTCCTCACAAGAATCCATGAAACTGTGGACCTATACTAAATTATCCCAAACTACCAATTTGGCTTCCGACAGCATCATTCAACAATTCATCAAGGGCATCGAATTTTTAACCATATTGTGGAGAGCTTGGAGACTAAGCGCGTATGTACAACGGTATGCTTAGATATAAAGCAGGCTTTTGACAAAGTCTGGCACACCGGTCTGGTATACAAAATTAAACACCATTTCCCAAGCCAGTTATACCTAATACTAAAATCGTATTTAACTGAGAGGATCCTTCAAGTCAAAGTAAACAACACAACTTCCGAATACCATGAAATCACCTCCGGAGTGGCGCAGGGCAGCGTACTCGGACCGCTACTTTATCTTCTGTATACCTCTGATACACCTACAACCGACAATACTCTACTTGTCATGTTTGCTGATGACACAGCCATCCTCTCAGTCAACGAAAACCCAATAACCGCAGCAGCTCAGCTACAAACTCACCTAGACACCTTGCAAAACTGGTTTAATAAATGGCGAATTCCAGTCAATAGTGATAAATCTGTTCAAATCACGTTCACTAATAGACGCATCGTAAGTCCACGAAACAACATCACCAACGCTCCCATACCTCAGAAGACGGACATCAAATACCTCGGACTACATCTGGATCACAAGCTAACCTGGAGCACTCACATCAAAGCCAAACGAAAACAAATAGACCTCAAAATTAGGCAAATGAATTGGCTCATCGGTAGACGCTCCCAACTCTCACTTTCGAACAAATTACTGCTATATAAAAGTATTATTAAACCAATCTGGACATATGGGATCCAGCTATGGGGCTACGCAAAAGCCTTCCATACCAAAATCCTACAGCGATGCCAGTCAAAAATTCTCCGGGCAATAGCCAACGCTCCATGGTACATCACCAACGAAACCCTCCATAGCGACCTACGAATTCCGTATGTAGCCTCCGAGATCCAGAGGCTTGTCCGAACATACACATACAACCTGCCAGGGCATGAAAACTAGCTAATAGAGCCGCTCTCCAACCATCCGAACGTTACTAGACGACTAAAACATCAATGGCCACGAGACTTACCTGTATAACCACCTAGAACTACTTAGTGATTAGCTTACGGGGAGAATGGCACTGGCCGGATCCCCTAATGTCATGTCAAACTACATAATAATAATAATAATAATAATAATGAACCCGTTATTCCCTGATGGGACATAGGGTGTTAGTGTATTCTTTCCAGGCTTCCCTTTCCCTTGCTGTTTGACACAACTGTGCAATAGTCTTGCCCGTTTCTTGCTCTATACTTCTTTTCCATGTCATTTTCGGATGCCCTCTAGTTCTGTAGCCCTGCGGGTTCCATTTCATTACCTCTCTGCAAATCTCATTTTCATTTTTGCGCAACGTATGCCCTATCCATCCATATTTTCTTTTTCTTATTTCCATATTGATGTCCATTTGTCCTGTTCTTATCCATAGTTCTGCATTTGAAAGTCTGTCTGGCCACCATATTCCTAGTATGCCCCTCAAAGACTTGAAGTTTTTGTTTTATTTGGTTCGTAACTAACCACGATTCTGATCCATAGAGTAAGACGGATTTTACCATTGAATCAAATACACGCACTTTTGTTCCCAGCCTTAAAGTACTTGCATGCCACACATTATTTAGACTCGTATATACACCTCTGGCTTTGTTAATTCTGCTCATCACATCTTTTAGTACACTGTCATTTACCGCCACTACGCTTCCTAAATATGTGAACTCGTTCACAAACCCAATTTCATTACCATTTATTTTCATATCTCTTCTTTCCTCTACATTCATGCACATACACTTAGTTTTTTCTACATTTATTTGCAGCCCAACCCTTTCTGATGTTGTTTGTAAGTCGTTAATTTTATCCTGCATATGTCTTCCTGAGTGTGCTAGCAGGCAGATGTCGTCAGCAAACTCCAAATCCTCTAGCGTTTTAAAAGGTTTCCACTGTAGCCCTCTCCGCTGTTCTCCCATAACCTCCTTTAGCACATCATCAAGCACTATTACGAAGAGCAAGGGAGAGAGGACACACCCTTGTCTCACCCCGTTTGTGGTCTGGAAAGCATCTGACAGCACACCTTCGTGCATAACTCTGCATTCATATTCCCTGTACCCCTCTTTAAGTAGATTTACAATTTTCTGTGGTATGCCTCTCTTTTCGAGTGATGTCCATATGCTCGGCCTATTTAAACAGTCAAACGCTTTCCTGAAATCGATAAAAGCTATGTATAATGGGGCGTTATATTCCAGGGTTGCTCCATAATGACTCTAACTGTTATTATATGATCCAGACAAGATCTAGCTGGTCTAAAACCGCTTTGCTCTTTTCGCAGTTTTTCATCTAATACTCCTAGTATTCTGTTCAGAGTAATTCTGTAAAAAACCTTATTCACTACACTCAGCAGCGTAATCCCCCTCCAATTGTCACACTTTGTTAAGTCCCCTTTCTTTGGCAGCTTTACTATCACTCCAACCCGCCAGTCTTTTGGAAACTGCTCTTCTAGCCATATCTTGCCCATTAATTGCTTCAATAGCTTCGTAATGCCTTGAACATCTATTTTCAATATTTCGGCTGTTATCTTGTCAATCCCTGCAGCTTTACCATTTTTTAATTGTATAATAATTCTCCTAATTTCTTCTTCTGTGGGTGAGTCAGTGCTGATATTAAGCACTGCTCCTTGCTCTACATTCTCCTGCGTACCATTTGTGTCTTGCTGTTCCGTATTCAAGATTTCTTTGAAGTGCTCGTACCATCTCTTTATTTGCTGCTCCTTCGTGCATATCATCTTTCCATCTTTGCTCTTTACAATTTGGTTCTTCTTCTTTCTGCCAGATAGGTTCCTTATGCTTGCAAATAGTTCCTTTGAGTCTTTTTTGTTTGCTGCTTCTTGCGCCTTCAGAGCTTATTATACTTATTACTCGAATGCGAGTAGATTGTAAATAGGCAACTACAATAAAAAAAAAAAGAAGCTTGCATGATGCATGCATCAAGCAAATGATGATGACAATATTATTATGGTTGCTGCCGTACATAAGAAGAAACGCGTAAAAACTAAATAAACGGAATTTATCATCTGGTTTCTATAACATACTGAAAGATTTAGAAGACACTCAAAAGTTTCTATCGTTATTTGAATGTTCTTCTAACGTATTACACAGTTGAAGATGGCTCTCTATCTCCTGTCCTATCTTCATCGAATAAATGTTTTATTGGCACAACAAAAATACGTACACTGCTGATTTACACGTTAAATTTACAAGGTTAGAGAAAAGGTCGCTTCAAAATCCTCCAACATTTCAGAAGGAGGAAACACCAACCGAATACTTCACAGACGAAGAAGAGTTAGCATAAGAGACCTAGTGGGTAAGAGTAAAGAATAAAAAGAGGAAAATGAATACTTCGCTCACCTTTTGCCTGTCTTGCGGGACGCAAGACAGGCAAAAGGTCTCAGAAAACAAAAAAATACAACCAAAGAAAGTCCCACAACCGCCGCCTATAATTGTGGACGGAATTAATAACTTTAATAAAATCCATGAACTCATAAGTAACCTGATTAGTGGTTTTCAAATTAGGATAATAAACAACAAGAATATCAAAATTAACGTCCCAAAATGAGGAGAGCTATCAAGCTCTCACAAAAACTCTGCTTGACAAAGAGTACTCATGGTACTCTTTTGAAAACAAACAAAATAGACCTGTTAAAGTGATGGCTACTAGGCTTCATCACTCATGTAACCCAGAAGAGATAGTTAACGAACTCCGAAAGAGAGGATACAAAATACTTGAAGCCACAAAAATACTAAAATACAAAACCAAAAACATCCGCTAAACATGTTCATGTTATCATTTAGACATGATGAAGACACTAACAAAATTTTCGAAATAAAAGGTATCATGGGCATTCGTGTAGAAATCCAACCCATCAGAAAAAATAGGATAGTGCCACAATCAGTGGCGTAGCGAGGGGGTGTTCAGGGTGTTCGAAAGACACGGGCCCGCAGGCTCAGAGGGGCCCGGCGGCCAGCCCCCTGTAATATGTTACTGGAATACTGAAACATAATGCTATTTGCTATTTCCTTATAGATCAATAGTGCAACCAAAAGATCGCCGACCTGCTAACGAATATACCTATTCTTCCTTGGCGCCGCGGCACTAATTGTTTTGACTAAGTCGCAGCGAATTTACATAAAAATACAAAACGATACATTATTTATTATTTTCACAGGTGCATAGCTCTGATATTTACTTTTTCGTTTTTGGTCCTTTGATTTGACTCAGGTTACTTATCGAGTTCAGTGTTCTGTTCATTATTTTTGAGAAGGTAAAGGTTCAAATATGCTTACCACGAGGCCATTATTTCACACCTTATATGTAAAAAATGATGAAATGATATTGTCAGGGCCACCGAGAAGGGGTGACATCTAAAACTTTTGTTACGGGCCCGGCATCGAAAAGGGCCTGACCGATGAAATGTTTAATGTTTTATATTACTTTTTTTATTAAACAAAAGTGATGCACTTTTTTAAGTGGGGCCCGGACCACAGACTTGTCATGGGCCCGAAAATTTCTCTCGGCGGCCCTAGATATTGTTGATGGTATTATTATTATTAAGGGTTTTTTTGTTATTATTTTGACAGCAAAGACAAGGGCCCGCGGGTAGTTTGAGACACGGGCCCGCGCAAGCCTCACTACGCCACTGGCCACAATGTAAGCGGTGTCAAGCATATGGACATACACAGAAATACTACGCTAAAGAACCTACATGTGTAAAATGCACGAGTAAACACATTACTGCAGAGTGCAAGATACAAAAAGAAACTCCCCCAAAATGTGTACATTCTAAGGAGGGACATCCAGCCAACTACCGTGGATGCTTGGTAGCAAGGGAAATGCAGATGTTAAAGAATAAACAAATGAAGAAACCGAGTTTGCCTAAGCAGCCAAATAGAAACAATCAACAGAAAATAAACCCAATCCCACCAAAGCAAGATAATGCTCCAATGACTTATAGCCAGGCGGCAACTGGAACGCCACAGAAACAGAACGAGAAGACATCAAGTCAACAAAACTCGTCAGTTGAATCCACGATCCAATTGATATTGGAAAAATTAAGTAAAAGGGACGATCATATCTCAAAGCTGGAATATCGCGCTCAAGGAGCAATACCTAAATTTAAAAATGGCTAATAATATCAGAATAATGCAATGGAACGCCAGTGGACTGCTTCAACATCTATACGAACTACAAGCAGTCCTGGACATAGAAAAAATTGATGTCTGTCTTATTGCTGAAACCCATTTCACCAAGGAATCGCACATCTAATTCAAGGGATATAGGGTCTATCACATTATCCACCCAGAAAACACCGCCAGAGGCGGTAATGCAATAATAATAAGAGACACGTCATCTAGAAATGGAATATCAAACAGGGGAAGTACAGGCCACAGCTGTTAAAGTCAAAACAAAAACTTACGAAGTTGTTATCACAGCATTATATTGCCCACCTAGATATGCTATTAAGAAAAATCAGTACTTAGAGTTTCTTGAAAGCCAAGGATGTAGATTTATTATTGGAGGTAATTTCAATGAGAAACACACCCATTGGAGATCGAGGCGAACAACTACCAAAGGTAAAGAACTTCTATCAGCATTCAACCAGCTTAACTGTAACAATATCGACTGGGAAGCCTACTTATTGGCCGACCGATCACAACGAGATTCCTGACGTTATAGACTTTTTTATAGTCAGGAATATATCCTCTAATTACTATATGTTGAAAAGGCATGGGATATGAATTCTGATAATTCTCCCATACTACTCACATTAAGTGACAGGATAATTAATAAAGAAATCCGCCGAGGCTTGTAAACAAACTGACGGATTGGAATAGTTTCAGAATACATCTTGGAAATCCCATTAATCTCTCTGTCCCACTCAAAAATAAAAAATAACTTGATGAAGAAACAGAACTGCTTGTTGGGAACATTCAACAAGCAGCCTGGGATAATACTCCAGAAATCAAACAAAAGGTAAAGGGAACTAATTATTGAAAGAGATTATGTACCTCGTTACAGAAAAAGAAAACTAATAAGAAGGTGGCATCAAACCAGAGCTCCTGTGGATAAAACTGCCCTAAATAATGCCACTCAACAGCTAAAGCGCGAGATCCTACGTATTAAAAACGTAATGAGTAACTTCTTAAGGGAATTGACCAATGATAGCAACACGGATTATTCCCTTTGGAAAGTCACTAAAAATGTAAAACCGCCTATTCTCCAAAATCCACTAATCAAAAATGCAGATGGTACCTGGGCACGTAGTAATCAGTAAAAAGCTCGTAGATTCGCAGAGCACTTGGAAATGACTTTCCAACCAAATGAAGGAGATGATCCTCAAGACTGGGCAGAACCGATACAGGAAGATGCAGTCATTAGACCAGTTTCACCAAAAGAAGTCTCTGACGAATTCAACACTAACATTAATCAGAAAAAAGCTCCTGGCTTCGATCTTATTACCGGTGAAATTTTGAAGCAACGTCCAAAAAAAGTCATCGTAAAACTGACCAATCTTATCAGCTCCTCGTCTCATTCAGATTGAGGTATGTTCATAAGATGTGGAAAGTAGCAGAGGTCATGATGATCCCTAAGCCAGCAAAACCTCCACAAGAAGTTTCTTCATACAGGCCTATCTCACTTTTACCCGTTATATCAAAACTGTATGAAAAATTACTTCTCAAAAGACTGAAACCGATAATCGAAGAGGCTTTAATCCCTCATCACCAATTTGGCTTTAGGGAAAGTCATTCAACTATAGATCAAGTGCACAGAATCGTAAACATCATCGAAAAATCACTTGAACAAAAGAAAGTCTGCGCTATTATATTCTTAGATGTGGCCCAGGTTTTCGACAAAGTATGGCAAAGGGCTTGTTCCACATATTTCTACCTCGACAATACTCGCAAATTTTAAAATCCTACTTGTCAGAAAGGTACTTCAGAATAAGACAAGAAGATATTTATTCTGAATTGAAAGAAATCAATGCAGGAGTACCACAAGGTAGTGTACTAGGTCCAGTACTATACGTACTCTACACCAGTGATACTTATTCCTTAATTTGATTATGAAGCTATCGCCACCTTTGCCGATAATACCGCAATTCTTGCAGTTGGAAATGATCACGAAGAAGCCACCAGGAAACTCCAAACATCTATTAAAAAGATCAACACCTGGATTAATAGATGGCGGAGCAAGTTGAATGAAAGCAAATCCGTACATATCAACTTCACCAATAAACAGCAACAACACTTACCCGTTAGAATGAATGAAACCCAGATCCCATATGCTAACACGACTAAATACCTGGGCATGACGCTGGATACGAGGCTACGTTGAAGCGCCCACATCAAAAAGAAAAGGGAAGAACTCGGCTTAAGATATAAAAAAAATGTATTGGCTAATTGTACAAAACTCCAAGTTGCCCACACATAATAAGCTGCTGCGTTATAAGCAAATACTAAAACCCGTTTGGTCATATGGCATCCAACTCTGGCGTTGTGCCAGTAAGAGCAATATTCTTATCATTCAGCGAGTTCAAAACAAAGTATTAAGGAACCTTGTAGATGCACCCTGGTACTGCCGCAACAGTGATATCCATCGGAACCTCAAAGTGAAGACTGTAGATCACGTCATTTTTAAGTCTGCCAGAAGTCATGAACAACAGCTTCTTCAACATGTCAACATAGAGGCCATCCAGCTCTTCGATAATTCACAGCTAGTGAGAAGACTCAAGAGGACCAAGCCCTTTGAGTTAGTCCAGTGATTGTGCCAAAGCAGAGTATAGTGTGTGTTTAAGTGTATACGTTAGTGATAGTATACATACTAGCTTAATTTATCAGAATTCTAAGGACACTGATGAGTTATTTTAAGTTAGAACCAAATTACTCATTGATCTATGAAGATCAGATTGTATTAAAATAAGTGCCCATTTGGACTTTATTAAAAAAAAAAAAAAAAAACTGCACATTGCTTGCAACAAAAGCTAAGCACGTACAGCTTGATAAGGCATACCCGACCGATGCATCACGCATCTAATAAATCATACGTCATCGGTATGCGGTACTCGATTAAAAATAATGTGTTCAAATCTTTTGCACTGATTGATGCATGCATTTTGAATTTTACCTCTTCAGTGTGCGACCTAGCTTACCGTGCTCTTATAATGCCCCCTTTTTGCTACTAATGAAGGCCCTTAAGAAAGTAGGCGAAACGTTGAGTTATTTTTTCTCAACAACGACACGGTCCCAACCTGGAAGACGTTCTTTTAACACTGACACTGAACATGGAAGTCTTCAAATTCATAAAGCATTTTCACTTGCACTACAGAATACTTTTCTTTCTCTTTATCCTATTTAAGCCATTTGTATGTACTACATCATTCTGTACTGAATTTCCTTTTTTCAGTATAGATTGAATTAGAAAACATTTTTTTTTTGTTCTCGTTCTCTGCACATGAGAATCAGTAATGAAAATTTCGGGTATATTAGTAACATTTTACGCTTTCCAATTTGTTTGCGCCTAACATTTGAGACAACCAGGTGTGAAAGTGACTTAGGAGGCCTTAACCCTCAGTAGAATATTCTACTACTCTCCAGGTTGTCGGCATACTCCCTCGCAGAGTGTAAAAGTGTCGATACCTTTACCGGTTTTTATACTTGGCGGCTTAAATATTTTCGATTTATTTCAATTATATTACGTAGTTAATTGTGTTGACAATGGTAATATCTTCTTAATTAAATTAATTCATAAATTTTAATTATTTTTTAAATTTTCAACAACAAAAATCGAATATAGAATGAAAATTGGCACATCTTGGTTATCGTGCTAACATAAATGTGGAAACTGCCAAGGAATCAGACGGTTTACTGTCTGAAAAACCATATTAATTACCGAAGTTCATCTTTATCCAATTAACTACAATATTTGTTCGCCCACTGAGCAGAATCATTGTAATTTTAAAGCATCTAACTGCTTATTACTGTATGAACTCTTAAGGGACACAGATAGATTGAGACAAAAAACTCTTAACAATGTTAGCACAGTGGTTAATTAGTTTTATAAGTAAATACTGCCATTCCAAAATGTCAAAAACAAAAAAGAAAAATGTCCTTATTGGTATACTAAATTTAAAAAAATAATAATTAAGCTACTAAAAGATAAAAACTAAGGGCAATTATTAAAAATAATGCCTCGACACCGAAAGGTAGAAGAGGATCCTATTATGTATGTGTATATACTATGTATTAAAAATAAAATAGGTTTAACTTACGAGTACAAAAGCTATATTAATTACATTGAGAATAACTTCACAAATAAGTCCAAAAATTTCTGGAATTATATTCACTGTAAAAAAAAGGTCATAATAGTTATTTACACCCACACCAATAATGTCTGAAAAGGGTCTATTAAATGATGATATGTAATAGTATAACGTATAACGCAACATTTTGCTGGTCATATCAAGATTGTTTTTCTTTTAAAAATGTACAAAATCGTTGTGTGGATTAAGATCATAACTTATATTATAACGTTTCTGTTAAATGGATAAATATTAACAAAACTAAGAAATTTATAAAACTTTTAAGAAATACTAATTTAGTTGATCCGAATAAAGTGCCAAACTATAGTACCTATAATAAAAGGCTGTTGTGATTCTCTGGTCATTATATTTCAATATATTGATATGATGTTTTGACTGATCTCTTAAGAAAGTGAGTTGTTAATAAGTAAACACCTTTAAAATAATGTAAATTTAATGTTTAAATGTAAATAGTTGTTAATTAAAAAAAATTAGTGTTGTATACAGTGTGTCCCAAATTCAATCCCCACCATTAGGATCTCGGAAACTATAAAAGCTACAAAGTTGGTTAAATAGGGAAAGTTTTAGGAATTTTAATGCTCATTTCATATCCGTTGAGAAATCACAGCCAACTTTGACCGTTTTCGAGATATCTCGGAAAACCCGAAATTTGGAGTTTTCTGTTTTCCAAAATATCTCGGAAAGTATTAAGTTATTAGTTTCAAGACTTGTACATTGTGTAGGCACTTTTTTACGGAGAATCGGGTGGTACCATTTGTTTATATTTATGACGCTTTGTTTCTCTATTCTATGAATAACTACTTTTGATTTTCATATGGACGCCATATTGAATTTTGTCGTAACTAAACTCAGCTCTTTTTTCTCTTTTCAACGATGTGTCACACGTACGGAGTTTTTGAAGAAGAGCGGGAATAAAATACATTTTTTTTTATCATAGCCTACTATGTGAATAAAGAAAAAATGTATTTTATTCCCACTCTTCTTCAAAAACTCCGTACGTGTGATACATCATTGAAAAGAGAAAAAAGAGCTGAGTTTAGTTACGACAAAATTCAATATGTCGTCCATATGAAAATCAAAAGTAGTTGTTCATAGAATAGAAACAAAGCGTCATAAATAGCTATACTGCATGTATTTACATAGTTATATGATCAACTGAGTTCTTTTTTTCCTGCCATTGGTGCAATTCATGTATTTGTTTATTAATTGTACATACACACACATTATTGTTTATTCCTAATAACGGATCTTATAGGACACCTTGTACCACCCGATTCTCCGTAAAAAAGTGCCTTCACAATATACAAGTCTTGAAACTAATAACTTAATACTTTCCGAGATATTTTGGAAAACAGAAAACTCCAAATTTCGGTTTTTCCAAGATATCTCGAAAATGGTCAAAGTTGGCTGTGATTTCTCAACGAATATGAAATGAGCATTGAAATTCCTAAAACTTTCCCTATTTAACCAACTTTGTAGCTTTTATAGTTTCCGAGATCCTAATGGTGGGGATTGAATTTGGGACACACTGTATAAGTAGATTAGGATATCTAGATAGTTAATTTTAATAAAATATGTCATAATAAAATTTATAGAGTGTTAGTTTGTAAGAAAGTTGAGATAAAATGAAATAACTAGGAATTTTTTTAAATAAATAGACAGTAGAAGGTTAAAAATAAATAACCGATTTTGAGTTTTGAAAATAAAACTTAAAAGTAATTTATTTTCAAACTAATACAATTTAAAAGCGAATAGAAGTGTAATTTCGTTAAAAGCTATAAAAGGGATTGATATTATTATATAAAAATGTAATTTGGAATAAATAAAAGTTGGATTATTAAGGAGGAAATTAAGTGGAGCTTTAAGGTAAATTTGAGTACAATTGCTACGAAGTGTGTTTTTTGGACGAACATCCAAGAATAAACTTGGCGAGTGGTGAATTTTGGGATTGAAACAGGAAGAGGTGTGGTATTTTGTGCAAGTTATTAAGGTAGTTGATAAAATTATTAATTTTTATTTATGTTTGTTTAGTTATTAGAATTGTTGTTGATTATTTGTAAAGGTTTGCATAATTTTGAAGGTGTTTAAAATTTTACTTTATGAATTTTTTTTTATAAAATTTTAAAATTCATAAAAGCGATCCCTTCAACGATCCTGGATTAAGAGATCTTTTTAAAATTTATTAAAATTAATAACAAACTGAGATAGTTGGATTTTTTTAAATTGTATGCAGTTATCTTAAACAAGTTAGAGCATAACAATATATTATATTCAATAAGGCATTTTCTACAAATACTTTCTCAGCACTGTAGAAAAAATAGCTGTCTAACCTACAAATCAAGTAATTTATTGTCAGGATTTTCCAAGGTATTTGAATGCGCATTATTTAATAATATTTATACTCAAATTTTTCTCGAAATAACATTGATTTGGACAGAGAAGGTTAACCGTAATAAATTTGCGCAAGTTTACGCAGTTTGTTTCAAATGCCTGAGAATAAAACTTAATTTGATGTAGGTTAGACTGATTTCTTCAAAGCCCTTGATAAGATGGACCGTGGCCTCTTGCTGTATAAATTTGCAACTTTTAATTTTTATACGAACTTAATTAAGCATTATACTTAGAAAATAGAAGTCAAATATGTTGAAAATAGTCGATTTGAACCACGTTCTTATATTGCAACATCAGGTGTCCCCCAGGACTCTAACCATGGTGCCCTGCTCTTCTTAATCTTTATAAATGATACAACAGATATTGTTAAATCATCTAAATTAGATAAACAAGTCATTGATAAATCGGATTCTTTAGAATTACAACATGACTTAGGTAGAATGTATAATAATCGGTCAGTTACAAATAAATTAGCATTGACTGTAAATAAATGTCACATACTCATGCACATACACCAGAAAAAGTGAGTATGTTTCTTTCAGTTATAAATTTATATATATATATGCTTAATCATCCTGCACAGGATTGTAGCCGATTTTTATCCCGGAGCTCCTTTGATTCGTTTTTAATGGCGGGGAATCACTCCGCATAGTCTCCCCTTTTTTCGATTTCCTCCTTATAGATTGGTGTGTTTTTTGGCGTTCTGTGTGATTTTGTTCCACTTCTTCCTATTTCCCATTACTTGTCTACAGTTGATGTTTAATTTTCGCATGCCCTCGTATATTTGATCTATTCACCTTAACTTGGATTTTCCTTTCGGTATGTTTGTCATCGGCTTCCACTCAGTTACTTTCCTTATTATGGAGTTTGGCTCTCTTCTTTGTACATGCCCGAAACATGACTTTCACTACCTATGTCTTCGCTTCCTGAAACTTCTCTGAATTCGTGGTTCATTAGACTTCTGTATTCTTCTCCTACTTTTTTTTGTCCCAGGACTCTCCTTACGATTTTCCTTTCGAAGATTCGCAGTTTTCCTCGTCCTTGTTTGTAAGGCACATTGTTTCTGCGGTGTATATTGTAACCGGTCTGATGGCAGCTCTATATATTTTTAATTTGGTTTTCCTGCTAATGTTTCTGCCGCGTAACAGGGTTTGGTATCTCTAGTAAGCCCTGTTGCCCGCTTGAATACGCTTGTTAATCTCTACTTCTCTTTCATTTTTCTTATTTATATTCACTCCTAGATAACTGAAATTCTCTACCTTTTAAAAGAGGCATTTGTATACTTTGATTACGTCCTGGTTACGTTGGTCGATCACTTTCTTGAAATTATCATGTAAATTGTATTTTTTCTTGGTTTATCTTTAAGTCTCTTTTTTGCCTCTCTTGCAAGATTCTCTTAAATTCTTCCGTCATGCTTCTTCTATTTCTTTCTATTATGGCTATATAATCTGCGTATGCTATAAGCTTGGTCAGACTGTATGAGATGGTACCCTGATTCCCATCGCCCTAATGGCTCCTTCTAACGCGAATGAATAATATTGTGGAAAAAGCGCCCCCTTGCCTAACTCCTGACTTTATTTTTATTTCTTCTGTATGTCCCTTTTTTGTTGTTATCTTTGCTCTTTGAGTTTTTCATAGTCATTTTTGTAAACCTAATTAGTTTTGTTGGAATTTCTATGTTCTTCATTTCTCCAA
This sequence comes from Melanotus villosus, assembly GCA_963082815.1. Lineage (NCBI taxonomy): Eukaryota > Metazoa > Arthropoda > Insecta > Coleoptera > Elateridae > Melanotus > Melanotus villosus. Next base: position 22,718,770 of record OY720427.1, read on the forward strand.
TTAGTTTTTGCCTGCATACTATCGAATGCTTGTTTAAAGTCAATGAACAGGACGTAGAGTTCTGCGTCATACTGGTAGTATTTTTCAATAGTTTGGGTCATTCTGTGAACCGCATCAATGGTGGACCTTCCTGTCCTAAACCCTTGCTGATGTTCTCTTATCTTAACCTCTGTGCCCTTTATCAGTCGTTTCCTCATGACTGTTGTGAGTATTTTATAGGCCCTATTGAAGAGTATTATTCCTCTGTAATTGTTACAGAATGTGGGGTCTCATTTTTTAAAGATCGGTGTTATATTAGTGCCGTTTCCCATTCTTTTGGCGTATTTTTTTTTCCAGATGTTTGTTAGTTCTCCATAATTCGTTGAGAACTGCGTTATTAATCTCGTCTAGTTATGCTGCTTTGTTCCTGCTTTAACTCCTTGATTATTTCTGTGAGCTCTTCGTACGTGAATGTCCCTCCTGTCTCTGTTATCGGTTGATTTTTCTATAGTTTCTGTGTTATTACTTAAAGTCTTTGTATAGTTCTGTGAAGTGTTTCCCATTCTTCGTTAGCTATTTTTGCCGAAATCTTTTTTATTTTGTCTTGGTTTTTTATGTACTCGAAGCTTCCATATTTATCATGACTTCATCAATCTGTTGAGACTTTTTCCATTTACAGTATTTCTCTGCACGTTTCGTTACTATTTTTATTCTATATTATTCATGTCGCCTCCTGTAGTTATCCATCTATTCCTTGCTATATTTTTAGTTTTTACCATATTTTCGCACTCTTCATCGTACCATTGTTTCTTTGTCTAACTATGTTTGCTTTGTGCTTTGTCCCTAATACATTTTTCGCTGTGTTTTTGATACACTCTTTTAAGTTTCCCATTCTCTATCTATAACGGTTTGTCTTTGTATCGACAGTGTCTCTTTCAGAGTTTCCGTACTTGTGTCTAGTTCCTGGGGTATTTTGGTTTTCTACATTCCATTTTCTTGCCCCTTTTGGATTTGCTGTATCCCTGATTATTTTCATTTCTACCTTGGTTATTAGTAATATGTGATCGGAGTCTGCGTTCGCTCCTGTGTATGATCTCACATCACGCATTATTTTCTTCCATTTGCTTGTGATTAATGATCTATTTGGTTACCGACATTTGTACTTGATATTATCCATGTTACCTTGTGTTCCTTCTTGAGTTTAAACGTTTTATTATATATGTGTTTGTTGTTGCGGCGAAGTTGCACAGTCTTGTTCCATTGTCGCTAGTGTTTTCATAGATCGTCTATTTTCCTACTATATTTCTGTTGTATTCTTCTTTCTCTATTTTCACGTTAAAATACCCTGTTATCATTATGATGTCATTTTTTGGTATTTGTTTGCAGATTTCTTCGAGCTTGTCGTAGAACTCAATTTTTTCTTCCTCGTTAGCAATGTCGGCAGGTGCGTAGACATTTATTATTATGTTTAACCTATTTATTTTCTATTCTAATAAGGAAAAGTCTTCCAGTTACTGGTTGGAATTGTATGACCTTTCCTCTGAACGTTTTGCTGACCATGAATGCCGTTCCACTTTTGCCTCGCTTTTCTCCTACTGAATAGTATAATGTATAATTTTCGTTGTTGTTTTCTTTCCTTTTTCCATCCTTCCTGTAGAGGTAAGATTTCTGTTTCGTATCTTTTCGTCTCTTTCGCAATTTCTTCCATTTTGCCCGTTCTCAGCATTGATGTTCCAGGTTGCAATTCTTATTATATTCAGTTTTTACTTTTTGTTGGTTTTTTCGTTTTATCCTATTATTCTTTTTCCTTTTTTGTTCTTTTTGCGCTCTTATTAACCCATGTCATTTCTGTTCCGTTAATTTAGATTTTTGGAATTTTACTTTTACTTTCAAAAATTAGATAGAATGTCTGACTTGGGCGTTAAATTTGTCAGTAAATTAACATTTAGTAATCATATTGATGACATTATTATCACGTCACATAAAAAATTAAGCTTTTTAATGAGAAACTATAAGGGTTGCCAAAACCGTTTTGCTTTAGTCTTGTGAGGTTAAGATCGGAGTATGAAGACAATTCTCTGGAAGCCTTTTCATAGATATCAGATAAATAATTTGGAGAATATTAAAAAAGATGTGTTAGGTATTGCGCATTTAAAACTAATTCTCTTTAACAAATTAGTTAGGACCGTAGAAGGAATTTCAAACTCGGCCGCTTGAACCTAGTAAAATTATTCAACTAATTTTAATGTTACACAAAATTTTTCATGATTTTATTGGTGATTTTGAGATTCTTCTTAATTTAGTTGTCATTTAACGTTCATAATAAAAATACTAGGACTAGTTGTAGTTCTTACTGTAGATTGTCTTAAAACAAATTGTCAAATGAGTTCACCTATTGTTTCTAAATGCCGCACTTTTAATGAAATGAGATTTCTTTAAAATGTCATTTAAATCTCAATTGATCGACCAGTTTGAATATCTTTAAGTTTATGGGTCATAATATAACCGAAAAAAAAACTTTTTTTGTACTATTGCAATTACTCTCGTCACTTTTCACCTTTCTTTGTCTTCAGATTTTTATTATTCTTTATTATATCATTCTAGATACGTGTTATTTTATATTTCTTAATATTTGATTTTGTTCGGTAATTGCCTGTAGAACAAATACGATAATAAACAAATAAAAAATTGCTGAGCTTAAAAAGAAATCTCATACTGTTTCTCTATAAAATAAATTAATAGATTTGGACAATACAAAATATCATTTTCTAATTTGATCTCTGTTAAGAAATTTGGGGAAATTAAACTAAAATGATTATTAAAAGAATCTGCCAGTGTTGAGTGTCCATATATTATTTTTATTGGTCTCTAACTTTATTTAAAGAAATATATTTCCTAGGGAATTTCCCAGCTTGCTCGAGGAATCGATAAGTAAAATATAACCTTTATGGGAGGTATAGCAAACATATAATAAGTAGGCAGGTTGTTTCCATTTTATCGCATTTTTTATGCTCGAACAAATAAAATTGTTTATAGATTGCGGAGATGGCATTTCTTTTGACAACGTATTGCGATAATCCGCGGAGCGAGGCCCTTTGTGCTAATATTTGCATCTAGCGTCATCAAAGATAAAAATTATTTATCGTGGGGTGCAGTTTCCCATCAGTTTCCCTTTTATTATTACAAAAGGTGATTCCAGGGAGCTCACAATAAAATATTTTATCACGACTGCTATTTAAATTCGCCGGAGAGAAGGTTTATGCTCGATATATAATCTCCTCTTGCATAACCATGTAAGAGTTTTGAGAGAATGCGGGTTTTACGATTTTACTTTGCATTATCCTCCTACGATGGGCAACCGAGCACCCCGCGAAATGTAACTTGCAAGAACATACATCAACGAAGGGGTTTCGTTAAGCAGAATGTTAATTCGTGAGTGTTTGGTGCATGAATCAACAGCGGCGTCTCTGAGGCCGTTGTCCGCGAATTATAATGCGCCCCATAATGACCACCGCCAAAGGGTTCATCATAAACGACATAGGGGCGGAAGTAAAAAATAACCTTCGATATGCAAATGCGTATGCAGTTATTCACCTAGTTACACACCCCTACGCTCTGTGAATTATGTTTTACGATTTTAATTTTATTTACTTATGGGCGAAATTTTTATGAACCGTTTAAAACTGTTATTACAGAAACCAATTGTGATAGCGCGGAACCGAATAGCCGTCCATAAAATTAATTGGCCCTAACTCGTAAATCTATAAATTCACAATTTCCTGTTCTGTATGAAACTACCGCATTGTCATATCCGTGGTTCAGTGATTCCCTGCTGATTTTATTTTAAGGGTAGATAAATTAATTAACGCCTTACTAGCTTACTAGTTTACCGTTTTTATTAGAATGGTAGAACAATCAATAATTTTAATCCTCATTTTAATTTTAGTGCGACATCGTGCATATTTCGACTTTTAATAAATGGTATCAAGGAAGTAGTTCAAAACTGACACGCTACATATAAAGAAGACTATATACGTACGTACGGAGTGTAAGGTACCCATGTTTAGCAAAGCATTGACTTACCTGAAACAAAAATAAATATTAACAACATAGAAAACCAAAAAATTGATAAACCATGCAGTATTAGGGCTACATTTTTCCACAACATAACGCTATATTATTGGACTGTATTTTGGTGGCAGCGCCCACAGATTAGAAACTATCAGTTAGTTTCTAACCAAATACTATCAAGTCTATACAACTTAAAACATTGCTGGGTGAACATGATTTAGCTAATCTAAATGTTAGTGTACAGTCTCCGAATGTTAATACGATAGAATAATATAACAATAGTATAGGGCAATCAACCGTACTTCATTTAATTAGCGATAAAGACATATTGGTACAAAAGTATTTATATTAATTTTGAACGATCCCGATGGTGACTATGAATCGGTACCTCACCTGTAATGGCTGCAGAGCATTAACGGTGAGTCATTATTGGTCATTTATCACCATCGATGCTTCATTACCTCGGTAATCAAGCTGCAATCCGTGGATGGACGTCGCGAGCGACTAGCGATTGTCGGAATCCGTTCACACATTGTAACGTCGATATAGATTAATGGCTGGGTTATTGTACGTTAGCGGCATTATTTGCTGCAGCGCTACTGTTAAGGGCAACAGTGACCCTGACAAATGCAGTATCAATAATAATATTATTGGCGGCGGTACGATTGTCTTAACGTATACCATCAATTCGACGACCGCCAGGGATGAACACTTACAAGGGTCTGTTTCGATGAGTTTCCGTCCATTCCGTGTTTTTATATCGGTGATTGCATGGCGGTCCTCCACTATGGTTACGATTACGGGGTCCCCGGATGCGAGCATAAATCAATATTTTATTATCCGTCCCGATGTTTGTGACTGACATGTTTTATACAGAATTTGTTAATTTAGGGAACTAGGCGTTCGCGTTTACTCAGTAAAATACGAATTTTCGGGTCATTGGTTTACACATGCACAGGATAAATAAAATATGACGACCGTCATTCCACTTTATGGATTGTGGAGGACTGCGCTGGCAATATGGGATTCGAAATTTAAAATCTCCGCATGAGGTGACGTAACAAATGACACGAAAACTACTGATTGACGAAACGTCGGCGTAACCAACATAAATTAAAAAGAATGGCTAACTCGAGCCTCATTAACCCCGGCGAATGGAAATAAAAGCGGACAACAACAGGAAGATGCCAACAACGGCGGTAGCGACCGAAAGAGAAACGGAAATGAGATATTCGGATAAATCAACGACGCTTCTTGGCGAGAAAAACGACGCGAGCGAAGGAAACTATACAGATAATTCCATTCATTGACAAGACGAAGTGTCCTATGAACTACGAAACTTCCCTCGAAACAGAAAACTCCACCCGATTCGATTCCAACGGGGTCTGGAAATGTTTCGGGCGTTTATTTAATTTTCGATCGCGGATGACAAAGAGCAGTAGTAAATATAACAGTAACCTCTAAAACCATAACGGGGCATAAAAAGGTCGGTCGTATGAGAGTATCTTTAGTAACTGCGTATTAATGGTCCGTCAGCTAACCTGACTTTCGACGTCTATTTTAGTTTTTAAGGTTCAGGGTGGTTTAAGTACCGCCATAATCGTTGGCTGAAGAGCAAATAACAAAAAGGAATTAAAGACACGCGCACAGAAACATAAATATAAAAGAATATGCAGCTAAATCGTCGAAGGATGGAATGCATTAAGCAAATTCGTGCACGGTTGACTGACATACAACTGAGGGCCGCCATGACTCCAACATCCATCCACCACAATCGTCCTCTAAAATATATACGGGGGAAATATTGTGCCTTGCTATTTTACTTTTATCAGAAGCAATTTTCAGGCAGTTGATAGTGGTAAATATGTTTGAAATTGTGAAGGCAAAAAAGTGCATCTGCTATAATATGGCGGGAGGGGGGGCTTACAAAGCGATCCATTAAACAGTCCGAATTATAAAAACACCACTACATTTACTTGCTATTCGCATTAAATTACTCTGAAAAATAAATAAGCGAATTTATGTAAGCTTTAATTTATGCAGGATTTCGATAGCAGTTTGATTTGTCGACTGCAATAAACAGTAAACCACGATTATACATGGTTGGGATCGGTTACCTTATTAAGCTGCCAGTTCATCATCGCGAGATTATAGTTATAAAACAGTGCTGCACTCCGATATGCAGTTTATTGCAAATATGATTTGGCGTATACGTAAGTCAACAAGACCACAAGTATAAATCGGCGCAGAAATGCCCCATTGTATTATCGATGGAACATCAGTTAATTACATCGGATAAATCTACATTGAATTGTTGTTTTTATTATATGTATAATCGTAATTATCTCCACGAAAAATGACGTTGTTTGAATTTCTCGTATTTAAATGTTAACAAACGGAAGAACAGCACGAACGATACGGATTACTTTTCGTTTGGCCATTAGCGACATTGGAGAAGATCTCGTCACGGGTGCATTGAGTCGTAAGCAAAGGGAGGCCGAGTACCCCAAGGGAACTAGTAAACCAATGGAAGAAAACGGTTTATTATAAGAACTAATTGGCGTCGATAATTATATTTGTCCGCAAAAATTGGACTACCTGTTACGATCAACCATATCAATCAGTTTCTGACAGTTCGCGGTATGTTTTAAACCTATTATGAGAGCTGGAAAAAACTGGGTTGGTTTAGAATCTTTTCGTTTTGCCTTAAATGCCAAGAACAATTATTTACTCTTTTGTTTTCGTTTTCACGCGTCGTGTTATTCTAAATTATTTTCTGTGTGACAACCTACCAGGATTTGTAAGCAGTTTATCAAAATTATCTGCTACGTACGGTTTCTGGACTAATTTTACAGTAATATCAAAAGTATATCATCGAAACTAATTAAATTCTAAACGATTCTAATGCATTACACGCAACATGTGCATTATACTGGTGTAGCAGCGCAACCGCTACAAATGCCGAACGTAGATCGATTTAGGCGCTGAATGTCGATAGTGGTGAGCAATGGGATATTGCTGGGCCACGGGTGGACTTGAATATGGTATGGGGAATCCGATCAGTACAGTAATTCCGTTTAAACCGTGATGCATCCACTGTATGCATATTGGAAATTGAATCTGGGCAATAGCACCACCAATAGTGGCATTTGTGTGACAATGCATATGCATCTAACGCGCCTCTGACGCCGACATGCTTCGATTCAATGTGTGACAGCCTTGTTTACCGATATTGAACAGATTATTCAAACTTGTCAACCGGAATTCATTTGGTGACAAATGCTTTCTGCAGCCAATGAAAGTATTATCGGCATTTTACCCCTACGCATCAAACGATCATTGTTCATTGTTATATTTCGTTGCTGTTTACCGTATGTATTTGTTTCCACAAAAATTAGCCCGTTTTAGATTACAAACGAAAATCAATAGCGACATGTGAGAAAATCAATACTGAGAACTAATTACATTAAGAAAAATGTATATTAATATCCGCCCTAATTTTAAAGCTCTTCTATATTTCACCCTCCCACCCATTTACTGTCATACAAAATTATTGACCCCTGTCTAAAGTACTGAACTAACAATCTGCATACTTTTTCAACTTTTAATCTGAGAGAGACAAAGCAAGGAAACTATCTTAGTACTGTCGATTAACTCCCGCGAAGAGATCTGTTCAATCTATGGACTGATCACTAGGAAAGAAGTTCTGAAAGCTACCCATAGCCCATAGCTCAAAATTTTGCACACTTATTCTCTCTATAAATTTTCTCTTAAAATTCCTAAATTTCCTTAAGACTTTCGGTACTGTTATAAACTTCTTTGCTATTTGGCAAAGAAAGGCGAATGGATGTTTACGTAAACCTTGCATTGCTCACATTGCTTCCAAAGAAGATATATCGATACTTTCTTCAACTTTCAAACTGAGAAAGACAAAGAAAAGGAAACTGTCTTAATACCGTTGATTAATTTCGGCACAAATATTTGAAGTTGTGTTAAATCTACGAACTAATAACTGTGGAAGATGTTCTAGAATTGCAAATACTTACCCACAACTTATTCCGTTTATAAATTTTCCCGAAAAATTCCTGGCTTTTCTTAACTTTGGAAAATTTTTGATGCAGCTTCAAACTTCTCCACTTTTTGGCAAAGACATGTGTATGCATATTTACATAAACCTTTCAGTGGTCAAACTGCGTCCAAAGAAAACAGATTCGATTATGCTCAACAGTTCCTAATACGATCTTTGCATTCAACATTATTAATTTCAAAAACAAAAATAATGCGGCTGGTTACAAATCGCTAAAAGTAAAAAACTGTAAATGGTTAGACACGAAAGATTATTCCGCAATAATTTCGAGTTTATTCGTTATCTTCGTGAAACCACGGTTAGATTTACACAGGTGGATACTGCGGTAGCCATAATCGTATCTATAAATGCTGTTTAATCTGACAGAAGCGGAGGATATATTAGATTTATACTATTAACAGTCACCTCGGGGACTTTTTGAATCGACAGGGGACGCACGTTCCCGACGAGTACTCACCGAGCTCGTCGTCTAATGGATTTTAAGCGGGTGTATATTTTACTAATGCATTTTCCAAAACCTATAAATTCTTAAATTTCCCTCTAACTTTAAACTGTTTAATCTAGATGCATTAGAATATAAGAAAACTTTTTTCAAATAACAGCACAATGGATCCCTGCGGAGATCTGGCCTTAAATATATGTCTTGGTCGTTTTCTTAGAGTATGTATTTTAGCTAAATTGTCTTGGTGTTACTAAAACTTTGAAATATACACTGTAATCAAATCACTTTTTTATTCGGAAGATAATGTCAAACAGGAAAATTACTTTGACTTCCAGCTGAGGGCGAAAATACAGAAGTATCCTTTTGGAAAATCGAGTAGCTTATGTTTTTACGTTTATTTCAAACATATCCATAAAAATCCTGCGTAAGATCATCAGCCGAGGGCATCATAAAAATATCTACTGGCAAGCACCCATTTCAGTATGAAGTGAATCTAGCGAAAGAAAGAGCATATGTCTACCCCGATTCATTCATTCTGACGGTAGTTGTCGCAGTGATTCCACATTTATAGGCGCCTTTGAAATAATCCATCGTCGTTTCGAGCAAAGTGCTTCTTCAGGAAACACATCGACTCCTTCCAAGAGGCTTACATTACGTATAAACAGGAAAATGTAATTGAGTCGAATCCCTGCTCTTACGTCCGCTTCTCGATGTTATCGATTTCACATAGCCTTTTATTTCTTGTTTTGGGGAAAATATGGTTGTAAACACTTATGGCAACTGGATGTTCGATATAAATTACTTTTTAATGCATTTTCTTGTCATGTTTCCTTAACTGTTTTTTTAACAAAAATGAAGTCCGAAATAAAAGTTCTATTTGAAACGTTTTATCTCGGAATTTTCTACGCGAATTTCTCATAGGAAATAGGAATACATTCGCGTCCTATATTTATAAGGTTGTTGTCGAAAACAGACCTCATCGAAATTATGTACAATATAAATTTAACCGAGCTTTTCCGAGTGGTCAGTTGCCCTAAAGCATTAAACTCGAATCCTGGGCTTTACGACTTCTTGTTATTCAAAGGTTAACATATATCAGAATCACTCCTGACCGTGCTTTTCAATTTCGAATAATCCTGTCGCGAACACTCTTGGGTTTGTTCTTTTCCGGTAGTTTTTGGTTTGGTATGGGTGACTTATTCCCTTTTATTTGATTGGACAGGATTTTCTTTTGTTTGTACGTCGTACAGCATGCGGTAGCTGCTTGAAATTCATAAATCTCATTATAAAATGCCCAAGGCTAGTAACTCGTGGCAGTTGCTTTTAAAAACACGGTATAAATAATACAAGGAATGATACGCAGTGTTTTGTACGCATATTTTTATTTTGAGTTACGATAAGTAATAAATTATCGTGCATGACCTTTCAACATAAATGATTGCACTAGTAAAGTTGCAGTCAGTTCTGACGAATTACGCTACACCGCTAGTAAAACGTACACGACGACAAAATTCAATTTCTCCTTTTTATGCCTGGGATTATTTTCTTTTCGCAAGAAGTAAGCGAGTGCCATGACAACGCCCTCCAGCCTTGAGGTTATATACGGCACAATTTATGATGTAATATTAATAAGTACCATATCAATATATTGCCATTGCATTAATACAGATGCTTGAAGCGCCCTAGGCTGTCGGTAACAACGGAAAACGGATTGCAGTCCTTGGACCTTGCCAAGAATCGCCTTCGCAATATTTCTTCGCGCATAAAAATACAAATTAAGAAGCATATATTTTCGACATAGATTCGTCAAAGTACATTAACGCAGTGCATCTTACAACCGAGTTTTCGCCCGATGCAGGTCCCGGAAACGCTATCAACATTTTCCGGATTTGGAGTCGGCACCACCAGCTCATTAGTGAAGCGTTCGCCCGTACATAAGTGATTCTTCTTCTGAAAAATGAATGCAAATTGAATTCTTTCCTCTATTATTGTTGTTTTTGTAAGTCTTTCAAACAAAACGGTCAAACGCAATCCTTTGTAATGCTTCGACGCCTTTTTATGGTACGTTCTGGACACTCCGAGGGAACGTCGTTAATTTATAAATAACGTCTTCTGTGATACGTTTCTGTTAAGTGTCGAGACTTAATAGTTTGGAACGACTCCGTTTTCCTAAGATATTTTACTTTATTTTACAATTATATTATCTACTACAGTCTGGCGGAGCTTTAAATACCGTTATTCATATATGGTAAATTACATTGCTGTAATGGGACAAATAGTGTTACGAATAGCGAACGCTCAGAGTACTCTAGAAGCTTCTACCGTATTTTAGTATACAGTGAGAAACGCGTTACGAATAGTGAACATCCAGAACACCCTTGAGGCTTCTACCGTATTCTAGTAAGCGGCGGCCGCCGGCCGCATTTATAAAAATGCGTCCCGGTAAGAGCGGGTAATCACCAAATCAACCTGGGAAATATATTTGGTAAAAGTTGCTCCGGCAACACGCTTACCTAGTCGATTTCCTTATTTATTCTATTCACAAATGCATAGGATGTAAAAATATATACCTAACCTTAAGCTATGAAATAAATCTGAGTTTTAAGAAGACTTTTCGCGGCATTAATTAAAAATCTTAAAGCAAATTTAGAATAACACAGGGACTAAACTTGTGTACACACAAAAAGCTTAATGATTATAATCTCGGTTAATGACATAAAGTTTCGCTGCTACCGTAAAATATCGGCGAATTTAAGTTATTTATTACATCTCAATGTTAATTTAGGAAGCCTCGCAATTTATGAGAATTTTAAAGAATTTATGAGAGTCTTTTTCAACATTTATACACAGATAGTTAAAACCTTAATTAAACCTTAATTTTCGAACTAATCAGTCGTATTTTTCTAAACTATCAGTACGAATAGGTTGTTTAAAACTTAGATTAATAAATTCCTTATTTATAAACATGTCGGCTATGAAACTCATTTATTTGATATAAAATGGAAAGCGTTTTAGGACGACGCATTATTTACGATGGAAATAAAGAAAACCGACGAAGATTGAGAATACATTTACTTGTTTATCCTTTTTAAAATACGCCACGTTACACGTTATCAGTTTGAAATAATTTTTCATTGGTTTTATATTTGCCTCGGAGGTGCATTTTATAGCAAAACCTATGGGTTTGGTATTGTCCCATTAAACTGCTATGTCGGCATTTGTTTGTTACAAAGTTTTTGAAAATACTTCTACAATACGGCAAAATTTATTTGACGACTGGTCATTACAATTTGAATAGAAGTCGCCTAATTTAGCTAAAGTAAAAAGGTTTTTGTTGTTTTGCCGAAACTGACAAGTTTGACAATAATATTTTAACCATACCACCCTTATTCCTACTTAAACACTGTTACAGTATCCGCTGTCAACAATGTACGCTCAACAGTTTATTTATTACTTTACAACTATGAAAAGGAAAGCCATAAAGAGAACTTGCATTTTTGTGTGACGGTCTACGGTATTTACATAAATGTGGAAACTGGAACTAATCATTAGCAGCCTCCACTAAAAGTATTTCGTCACATTTTTTTATGTGTACGTCGTTTGCAGTAATCAGGAAATAAAAGCTCTATGGTCTCTACTATAACCGGACAGTTCCCCGTTATGGCTGAAAAGACGTCCGGTACCTAATGGAACACTAAATACATTAGTTCTACCCATTTACTCTATAAATCTGTAAAACAAAGGGCGATGCCAAACATTTAGCAGTGGCAGTATGTGCTTGAAAATGAGATTTCTCCATCTAAATGCCATTAAATTTTGCTATGGAATTGCTGAATAACAAAAGATTCGGTAAATTTCGGAAAAAAATGTCGACGTTTGGAAAAGGACCTGTGCTGTTCATTGCTCAAAATTAATCTAACAGTTCTTATAATTGCTCTGTTGCTGATATTTTGAAAGTATGTTGTTAACGTTGTTGCATGTGTTTGCAGTTTAATAATTGTCTAGTATAATTGATAGGCTGCACACGTATCTTAACAACTATCGCCTCGAGTTGTATACAACAAACATGGTTTTTTTCATGGTGCGGAGTCGATTATTGCAATTACTTTTTTGTGCCTGTAGAAGTGTAGCTCGTAATAAACATGACGGTGCAGCGGTAGTAGCCATCATAACTAATTCTGCGGCTAATACGCTGCATTTCATAGCAACATTTACATATACGTATCTCGAACACGTAATTTATAGTATTTGCCGTATACGCTAATCGTTGGTACGTGCTGCAGCTACTCGTAATTTACATATATGGTTGCGTAAGTCGTTTCGTGTATGCCTATATTTAAAATAAGTGCAATGTTTTGATAATTTCCTACTTGTATGCATAAAATCCTGACCTACATAACTTCGTTTCGATGCAGATGCAATCAATACACTTTTCAACAGGGGATGATAAAAGCGTCGCGCTGGCTGCTAGGACTATCCCTCGCACCCCCTAAACACCCTGCGCCATATTCTTTAGGGAGCATTAGCCTTCAAAGTAGTTTCTGGCTACTGCACGACGTGGTGCACCCCCACGACCCTTGGGCACGACCCTATCTTATAGCATACCACGACAAAACCACCTGGTTATTTCGCTTCCCGATAAAGTCTAGCTACTTGGCATTTTCAATCCATTTCAATTTGCGAAAACGACCCATCAGCACGCCTTTTTTCGATGAGGTCTAATGAAAGGCAGTATAGTCTCTAAAAAAGTCAACTTAAACTTGCAATTAACTTGTCGATTCCTGTTGTCAGGTGAATAGTAGCAAGAGGCCAACACGTTGAAAAGATGTGCATACATATAAATATAAAACGAACGTTTATATCTTTAAGGAATCATCAGAGGTCAACGAAGCGTTCACATTTTGCTGCTCCTACTGCAAGTATGTCGTGACACTAACTTCATTAAAATACAATGACAGCAAGTACACAAATCTTTTGGTTATGTAAAACCCGGAAGATTTCGTACTAACATTCGGCGAGCCTAATACTTGTAATTTTAAGTTCTAGCTAGGGTTGTAATAAGTTAACAATGGCAAATACTAATACAATCAGCGTAATTTACACAATTCAAGTCAATAGCCTAGACTATTTAAAGCTCTCAGCTTCGCCAATCATACATAAGTATTGCCATACTACACCTTTCTTTTTTTAACGGTTATGCCTGAATTTAAACTAAAAAAAAGTATACGTTATACGTCAAATTAAATTAATGCTGATAGTTTAGACTTTATAATCTTTAAATGTATTTGACCTCCTCATGCATTAATTTCAACGAAGGTTTTGATACTAACTCCTAACTCTAAACAAGACAATAGTTTGCAGTTATGGGTAACCGAAGATTTTGTAATGTAACGAGGAAGTAAATTTAATTTAATAGTCTCATATTCTAAATTTAAATTATAGAGAAGGCGTAAATGCGCGGAGATATGTAACCTATAACGTACGAATTCGGAAATGATAACCGAGATATACTAAGATTAGTTGGCTTTATGCAATAATGGTTTTAATGCATCTCAAGCATGATTGTCATGACCTTGGTTGCAGCTAAGCCGCCTGCGGCTTCAGGCTGCGCAACACTCGCTGCACGGAGCACTTTACTAAACACAACATGCAGGAGCTCGTAAAACTGTCCTTGATCTGTGGGTCGCGTAGTACAGGCAGTCCGGGCCGATCCGAGTGAACACGTGGCCGTATTCCGGGGCCCCGCGGGGCCTTGTGACGTCATGAACATCACGCCACGCTGCACCGCCCCCGCCAACCACCCGTTGCATCCAGTTCGAATAAAATGCGCAGATAGCGGGTGCAACACAGCCCAAGATATGGCAACGGCGTGCTGGAGATGATTACAGTGTGTATATCTTGGTCGTGTCCTGGGGATTTGTGATGGTTTGCGGGGCGAGGGCATCGCTGGTGCATGGCTTGGAGTACCCCTCGCTCCACCAGCGCCAAGCCGTACGCTGCAGGTGTCAGCTGAACCTCAGTAAGACAATCCCCGTTTGCCGTATCTTCTAATGTTTACATTAGTTTTTTCAACTCTGCCAAATTTAACTTGACTCTTTATTTTCGGGAAAGTTACCTTAAGCACTCGTCGACTATTAGAAATTAATCACCTTTGGTAGTTTTCATAAAAGATGGTAACCGAAGACAAGCTTAGAAGATCTGGCAACGTCCCAGCTAAGGTGGTTGACCACGACAATATATATATACGATCCCTTTCGCTGAAAACCGTCTTTTCTTTCCAATGCCAACAGATTGACTCTTCAATAGTACGGAGAAATTTCGTACAAAAATATTGGCGCGTTATAATAAATACTAGATTACTGTGCTGAGAATCTTGGATTATGTTTATGATGCTTTTCTATTAATTACAATAAACCATTGCGATTGATTTAAGATTTTCTAGCATCTAATTCAAAGAAGAACTGATAAATTCCTGTTCTAAATAATTATTAATTGCTCCAGATAACTGACACCGCTAGAACGACTTTGTACGTAAACATACACATGTAATAATTGTTATTTAGTAGCATTCCTATTTCCTATTACTGTAGATTATGCTTAACTCAGATCACATTTAAATTATTTCAAATAAAAATTGCCGACTTAAAACTACTAAGTATTGTTTATTACTTAGTATGAACAACACGAACTTTTACAGTTTGTGCTATTTAAAAAAAATAATAGTTTAGTTGAAACTCAAAATGTTACCTTCGAATTTGAAGTTTTTTGTATTTTCTATTTTCTTTGGCTATCTATCCTTACTTCTTGAGTTAGAAAATTCTAAAACAATGGCTTAAATCTAAAAGACCGACCAAGTTACGAGTACCTACAGAAGACTGTAGCAGGGATACATGAATATTTTAAAAACCAGCTATAATACACAATTCTTATTAAACTGTTAAACTTTGTTAGAAATTGCGTGCATCTGAAGAAGTAGCCTAAAGCGTATGTAATTTAACACCTGTGCTGTAAATTGAACTCGTAGTGCATTTGTAAAAATTCATCCATAAAATGCTCGTCATTATTATTCAATTAAATGAGACCAACGTTAGCAAGCAAATTTATAAATCCACTGAAAATTCCCCAACCTAGCTGATGGGGTTTATTTATACTTTGAAATCTTCTGTTTTGGGTAGTGAACTCAATGTTCTACATGTATTAGTAGTTAAAAAAAATGTATTTGATGTGGCCAGTGTTACATGGAACTGTCAGTGCCTTGGCCCACGTGTGCTGTCCGTCTCATCTCGGACCTCTCATCAATCTCAGAGCTGGTGTTAAAACGAGCAAAAAGAGTATTCAGCGTGACTTGTAAATAAAAACACGTTTCATCTGCATAAGCTTAGCTTTGTGTTTACCAGATGAAATGTCGAGGGTGAAAGCAGGTTGAATTTGACCTCGCGACTCGAAGGGTGCAACTAAAGGGGTGCTCTTTGTGTGTCGACATGTGATTTATCCCATCTGTGGGAGCAGGTAGGGGCAGGCTGCACCTGTTGTACCTCGTAACGCCCTTTCCGCGCGCCGCCCCTGTTGCCGTGATGTGATCGTTCGCTTCACCTTGGTGAGTGAACTTTTAAAAAACAATCTCATTTAAAACCACCCTTTTAGCCTTGAAGTTAAAGGCTGTAGCTGGACCAAACAGAATCAATTGCTTTGACTGATGTTATTTCGGCCATTTGTATTTTTGCAGACCGCTGCTGGAATAAGTAAACACGTAGCATGTCGCTACAAGAATACAGAACACGACAAGCACCCACCACCACTAATTATTTCTTCGAGTACAACTTAAAGAACAGAGAATTGCCTTGAAATTTCTGATTGTGCAATACCTGGTGATATATTTCTTTTATGTAAATACAATCAACATTACAAAAATACAGTTGCCTTAACACCATGCTATTAGATTACAAAACTAATGCCAAAAATTACTAACTAGATATCTACATCAGATATTTATGCATCTACGTATAATAAGAGAATTAAAATCTCGTACATTTTTATTCTTGGAAATCGTACTGCACAACTGACATGGCCTTCCTTTTTAAATCATCAAGTTAAGTGTAGGTACTTTAAATGAATAACCTAAAATGCCTCGAAGTTAGTTTTAGGTTACACACGGTTATATAAACCCCCACAAAATACTTTTTGACACGACCATCCATATAACATTGGCATAAATAAAATGAGATAATTAATGACTATCTTTTTTTTTAATATAACGGGATAGATTTTCGAAAGACTTCGTAAGTTTATAATCAAGATCTATTCTATGCAGTATTGTGGCGCAGAAAAGGAAGCCTTGGGCTCGACGTGTACAACAGTTACAAGTGAGGATAATCTGCTTCATCTCTGTTCTGTTGGCCATTTCTTTTTTTTTTAAATTTACGTGTTGCAGCTCCCGGTGTTGGCTCTGCTTGCCGGAGGCAAACTTTGAACGACCATCATTTGTAGCGATAGCAGAACACAAAGTTTACTTTTACATAAGACATGTCCTGAACTCTTCGTGTTGGTTTTGAAATGGAGCAACGTAGAAGGTAACTTTATAAATAAACACGAACCAATATTAATAGAACTTCTTAACAAATCCAAGAAAATTTGCGTGACCATGAGACCATGTGCTAGACGAGTGTAATTATTTTTAGTTAAATATTAGTGCGGAGTAATTTCAAGTTGTCGCACTATATTTATCTTGGCATCTCTTAACGCCGTTACGTAGTTTGGTGGACTTGATGCGATTATAAATTATAATGCGATGTAATCTCAGTTAATCAAGTATAAAACTGCATTTCCATTATATATGTAAATTACCGACTAGTATTCGAGGTCACTGCAATGTTTACATACAGAAATGCGTTAAAGTAGCATAAAATGAAATGTTAGTTCCCCGATAGCCCTTTTTTTTTAATTATACGTCGCATAATAATGTCGTTTATTTCTGTCTACCTTTCCGGTTAGAAAATAGTTGTGGATTGTAATTTTAAAGGTTTTCTGTAAACTTGGCTTACTTTCATTGCATATATCACAACGTAGGCAAGCCTAATGTAATCAGATGCATGCATATTGTTACCATAACAAGTTGTTGTGGGCAAGGTTAAACAATAACCGCTTTTAACTTGTACGCGTGGTGGCTACCAGATGCATTATTACATTATTCCGTGTTACATTCTGTTCGTTATTTGTGTCCTAATTATTATTTATCGCGTGGATTACTTCTTAACTCCTTAGCTTTAACATCGCACAATACATAATACGTATAACACACACATTACGAATCGAACAGATATGAAGAAGTAACAATCGTAGTTTTGTTCTTGAGAATCCAAAATTACTGCCCTAGTTCTCTATTCCAAACCTTATACAAATGTGTGAAGAATCATGTATTCGAAATAACTCGGTTTTGTTAGGAGTATATAACAAAATGCTTCTGCATTATACTGTAATAGATGGCGTTTATCCTAATTGTTTGATAACATTTTAACAATGCAGCATTCTGAATAAACTTCTTTGGTCGTATTTTTGTTGTTATTTTTATTCTTAATAAAAAACAAAATAATTTGCAATTGTTAGCTGCACCGTAATTTTGTTTGATTTTAAAAATTATGTTCGACCACAACTTGGTTATATCTGAATATGTTTTTGTGGCTCTTTTGTCAGTTACCAATCGTTATGTATATGCATAAAAGCAATCTCGTGGTTACAAAAAACCAGCAACAGCATTACAACAAACAACAATATGTCGCCCAAGAGTTAAATCGTGTCGCCGATGGCTTAACAGGAATGACAGTAGACATTTTAAGAAATATTGAAACAAGGCGCGTTTAAATAGTTTGTAGTTATCGGATGACTGCCTGGCTTCTGTATTTTCTGATGGTTCTAAGCGGTCCACGGACGTTGCGTTATGTCTATTCGTATTATAAGCTAAATACTTTTAACTAAACGAAGAGAAAACAGAAATTTATAAACAAACTCACAGAACGGAAAAGATGATAGTAGTACGGTACAATGTCAGGCAGTGTTATCAAAGAAGTAAGCAGTGGCCGTTTTTGTAAAAGTTAGATGACCGTGATAGTAATCGTCCAAGTGATTGATCAAAATAAGAGCTACATAAAATAGAAATACATAACACCTCCAACCACCTCGCAGTACTATAACCTCTTGCAAATCGCTACTTATCGCTCAACAAACATAAACAGTACGATAGATTTCAGAGAAGATTCCACTCAAACACACTGTAATAATTGTACTAAGTGATCAACGGAATTTATAATTGGAGCAGGCTGCGATATTTACCATAAAGTTGGCAACACAGGCTTGCAGCTTGAAATTAAAAATTTTAAGTGTCAGAATTTATTATTCATTTCTCAGTGTGTCCAACCACACAGCATAAAATAGCACCAATCGCAGCCTCCTTTAATTATGAATTCCGTTGATCACCTGGTAGTTCAAACAATTGAATCAACTGAAAATGTACCTACTACGACTGAATTTACGTCTGTGGAAGGCTTTAGTTGGAACTTTTATAGCATATACGGTTATAGTTTGACTATATTTTGGAATTAGTTAATGCAAAAGCACGCATTTAATTCATCCTGCGAAAAGTGCAGTTTCTTTTTACTCAGTGATATTCTATCAAAAATTTGTCAGGTGCGTTAAGTCGGGTGTCAGAATTTTTGTACAACATTGTGTAACTAGAACGTTAACATCAGTTAAATTTAAGTATAAATATGGTACATATGGCAGAATGATACTAGCCAGCAGGGGAGTAAATACGGATCTTGCTGACCAACGCATTATTCAATTATTGCAAGTAACAGTCGCTTCAATCTTCGTTTTGGTCTTCTCCAAGCACTCTACATGCACGGAGTGGGTATACCTAAATAAAAATAAACGAGAAAGAGTTCGGAAATAAAAAGCACATCAGTTGGAACTGATAACCGGTTTGTGGTGCTGGTGTCTTCGTCTTTCTTTCTAGTAGTACTCTACAACTACTGTTACTACGTAGTAGATTTGATGATAGGTACGCGGGGCCATCCAATAAAGCTGTTGCACGAATTTATGCACCGTGTTTTTTCACGCATCACTAGACTTCCTTGTTCGGCAACCCGAAGTAAATATAAAACAACTCCTACTGTCCCTTCTTCGATTAATGTTTCAATTTTTTGTGGAGTATAAATTTCAAGTTATGATATTTGCGCTGATAAAATATACCGTCTAATTTAATAATTATAGAAGCTTAGAACGGCTTAGAAGGTCAATGGACCGAGAAAGGGGCAACGAACAAGGGTAAACCAACCTGAGCCTACTCCCTCTCTCCGGTACCTGTTGGTTGCCACTTGCCAGTGTGTTACAACGAGGATATAGTTCTTAAAAAATATTAATCTACACCTCTACACCACGAAATTGTGTATTTTTTTAATGTTCGCATTCTTAGTGAACTTGTTCATCGTGTAAAATATAAAATAAAATTTACAACGATAGTCTACAAGTGCTTGTTTAAACCCGTTGTCCTTTGCCCTCGTGTCGTATGCCTAAATGTTTATTAAAGCCAGAAATGACATTTAACCCGTAAACTTGTGCCCCGCCACGTGTTTAGCTATGTTATGTTTTTAAATGTCGTATAGTCGCTTGAATAACGAATTTCCCCATAAATTACCACTCGTGCACAATGTTCTGCAGTAGCTTACATTAGAATGAATTATTAGTAGGGCTGTCTTATTATTACTATTATTTTTAGATTGAAGAATCTTCAGTATACTTACACAGGTAGAATGCAAACGTTTTCCAGCCATAAATAAGTCTAAATCCTGATGCGAAACTAACCTCGTCAATACTACATATTACGGTTTCGTGAGGAATACAGTTTCCAGTAGATGGGGTAGAGCTCTTCGCTCTACTTGTGACATACTCGTATGTAAATGCTAGTCCTACATGAGACAATACTGAAATTCTCTTAAGAACTCGTTTTGCAATAGATGAATATACATCGCGAGCTTCAATATCTGATTACTAATTATCGATCATTGTAATAATAGGTGTTTGGCAGTCCGTTATCTCTGACAACTGTTAATCACGGGTGCGGTCCAGGAAGAATGTTGCATCGCCTCACAGTAATTGCCTACTGATTACTCCCTCGGGCATGCTTCTGGTTACCCATGTAAGTAACGTGTTGCTGCTGTATGATGACCTTTGTGTTACGGTCATTCTAGAAAATATACTATTATTAATTATTACGGGAATAAGTTTTGGGAGTCACCTTGATGATAAAAAGCAGAATACTTAGGACCTTGATGAACGATACAGGGATGGAAATTTATCAGACGTACTAATTCAATGACAACAAAGACTAGTTTTCAAACATGAAAGTGAGTAGGAGAGTAGGTACTTATATCAAGAAATTTTAACCTCTAAGAACTCCTTGTTAAGTAGATATGTTAATATCAGTTTCTGCTGAAGGTATTTTTATAAGTTTGGGAGTTTAAATAACAATAAAAAATATAGATAATCCATCTTATTAAATCTATTATTCTGTTTCTATATTTCTGTGAATATTCGGGACCCACACTAATTCCTTTATTATTTTTTGTCTTAATTTGAATAACATATTAAAATAAATGGGCTACCTCTAAGCGGTCTTAAACCTCGTCTTAAACAATTAAGCAAAAATGATGAAATAAAGGTTATTTTTTTGTATCTTTTAAAGAGTCTGAAAATCAGTGGATCACTATATGATAATTTGATAAACTTTCTAATGAATGGCTTTTTATCCATTTGAAATTAGAAATTAGAGTCCGCCGTACCGGACCCTGTTCCATAATGAATAAAATTTAATATAACATTAGGGATTAAAGGAAAACAATGAAAAATTAGTTGAAATGAAGTTGATTTTTTGTATTTTTAAAAAGGCCGAAAATAATAAAATTTGTTATTTTAAATTTTTTGAAAGACATGCATAATTTAAATTATTGAAATTTTTTTGGAAAATTCTGTACGAATTTGCCTTGGGCCAGAACTGGTATTAACATATCTACTTTGTTACGTCACCATCGGAGATCAGCGTGTTACTTGCAAAATTTGACTCCATCCTAATTACGTGGCTATTCCTGTTTTATGCAATGTACTCATAAAAGAGAACTTACAATTTCACTGAAAATCTATGAGATAGCTTTAGATTCATCAATGAAATGTCAAAGCCTCGATGGTTTCTATCAAATTATCTTGTTCCGGGCAATGATTACGGAACTCTTTTGTAACTGCATGTACCTTACACCTTACAATAATATATTTACTATAGCGGTGAGCTCGCAATTATTTTAGTAACGTGTTGACATAAAGTAGGTCCGGTTTTGTAACGCAATCAGTTCATCATAACAGAACGAGGTGCGGGGGTGGTAGCTTAGCGTCGCGAGCCGAGCGCGAGCTGCGACCAAGGCTAGCGTTGCATTTAGCGGCCTTGAACGATCACACGTACAAGCCGCACTTGCACTTTCCTGAAGCCGAGCTCGCGCCATCCGGAGGAGCTGCTGCTGGATCCGCTCTTCGACCGCTGCTGTTGTGGCGCGCGCCAGACGCGTAGTAGGCGGAGACAGCGAGAGTTGTTGACCTCAGGTCATCGCGGACCACGCTTGTTCTCCGTATATTTACGCTTTATTTATAATTTAATTTTATTTTACTTTATTTGTAGACCGTTGTATTTTCCCCACTTTCTAGGCTGAAACAGGTTTCCAAGAGTTATTAAGTTTAATATAGGCCTAGTTACGTGTGTTGCCCTCAAATAAACCACGCGAGAGCGAATTTGGAAATTGGTCCGAGCAAAAGGTACATTTAGGATGCACAAAACGTGTCCTCCCAATATTTCTCCCGCGAACAAACCAATTCAAGTTCGCAGTCGTCGCAATTAGTTGAGTGGTTTGCCTCTTTTCTCTTTGGACATTCACAGATCTCAGTCATAAATTATACTGTCAGCCAATTAAAAATATCAGCAAAATCAAGACGAGTATATGGTCGGACTCGGCAATAAGATGACTGCAAATGAGAAACACGCTACCGGTTAATAATTGTAATTAAGGGAGTCCACGGTAGCGCGAGAGAGGCCAGGTCGCGCCCGTTCGACCAGGTGTTCTTGGTCCGCGCTCTGCACAGTAGCCGTGTCCACCCCTCCCACGACCCGCACTACAATTTCAAGCTCCATCGTGACTGTTTTTGTGACCGTTATTTATTTCTTTAACTCGTATTCTCGGAGGCGTGCTAGACACAAAGAATCCGTATTATGAAACGCAATTATCTTCACGCCTAAACAAAATTTGGCAGTCACCATTTAGAACTGATTGATCAACCATGCAGAACAGACTTGCTCTTGAAGTTCCATCTCTTTGACAGTTTTTGTGCACTGGGGAGATATCATTAAATCCACGTATATTAATCGTGTCACTGTTTATTCGAATAATTTCCCTCAACACTAAATGTAAATATCAAACCTAACGTAGGCAATAGGAAGTAAGACAGAGCTGTAAAAGTCATAACTCGTAACTTGCAGCGTTACGCAAGATCTCACGTCAAATGACGCTACCCTGGTTAATCACCAGTTAAGTCGGTATCTATATCATCAACCTCTTGTACCTTTTTGTATCATTTCGATCTATACTTTTTGGCTTACGCTTTTATGTGGGAACTTAAAATGCCATTTTAAATTTAGTGTACTGTTTAAGCCAAACGTCTCTGAAAACAGGATTAGTCGACCAAACTTAAGTTGCTAAATTTAGAATGGGGTCATACAGGACATCGATATTTTGCTCGAGGTTGGAGGTGGGTCGAAATCGCATTAATTAGATGCGATTCATTCTTGACAATCTACACAACAGATAAAAGAGAAGGACATAGTCGTACTAGTTAGGTTTGATATCCCCGTCAATTTTATTGCTGTTTATAAAAAAATACGGCGTAATATGTGTATTATCTCTAGCTACAATATATCAGGCGTGGAAATGAGACGACAGAGTTCCAAACTGGAAGATGAGAAGATATGCAGATCAAGTTACAAACAATCGAGGTCCTATGAATATTTATCAATATATTAGGAGACTCAGCAATCAAGTGCGGCCACTTACAACAATAAGTAATTAAGCGTAACAAGATGTCGCCCGAGTTTGCCGACCTCGGGGACCGGATGGACACCTGCGCTAGCAGCGCGTGGCCCGTCTTCAGATTGTAATCTTCTGCGACCTCAATGACCCCGCGAGGTGTTCCTCCCACACCCGCTAACTGGTTTAGGTCCCACTTTTTCATAATATTCTGTAACTGTTAAAGTTTAAAACCAACGAATCCTGCTCGTAATGGAGACTTTCAGGGTAATTACTGGTTGTCGTACGACAGTAAATCTTCTTCTTCTTCTTCTTTGGGACGTTTTCGCAAAAATTGATATTACAAAGCACCAAGATAACGTGCTGGTATTAACTACTGGTTAAGACACGTCCATGCCCAGGGTCAACGTATTCTGACGTAAACATACAACGCATCAGGAAGTATAAACTCAGAATTTGCGTGCGCCTGAGTTTTTGTACATTTTATGCCTGTCGATCATTCCGGATAAATCCTTATTATCCCGATGCCCGTGACTTAAATGCTGCAAAACAAATAGAAGAAGAACTAAGCGTGCATCTAGATGCGGTTACTCTGATAAATGAGAGATCTGCTATAAACTCATACTTGTGCTGCAATCTCGTTTTTCTTTCTTAATATAAACTCATAATCTAACAGTAGCCTCTCATTTTTGTCAGCTAGTAACCTGACTTTTTACAGTATGTCAGTAAAAACCAGCCGCGTGCAATTAGTCGAGCATCCTTTTTGTTTAAAAACAAATAATGAGCAGTATGAAAAGCAACAATGACTGGATTTTTCTTAGCTTGTCGCAGCAGACAAACCACTGCTACCTGATTAGAGGAACATATCCGAGATTTCTTCGGCAGGCGCCAGGTCGCCGTATAGCCTCTAGCTACAACTTGTTTTATTTACTAACTCCCAGCTTGTACACATTATAGATACACTCTTCGCATTAAGTTTTGATCAGCAAACTACGTTCTTATACGTTTTCTGCTGCCTAATCGACGACTTTACGTGCAACAAAACGATCCACTTTAAATAAAAGTATAGCTAACGACTTCCTATACATTTATGAAATATAATTCTGAAACATTAATAACTATTTTCGCTTGTAATATAGGTTATAAAAGTAAGTAGCATTTTTATCCGTACTATGTTAACTGTTAATTTCAAAACGCTCAGCCTTGGTTTCTGTCTGATAAAGCAAATTATGGTACGCGTAAATAAAACTGACGGTCTATTCTACTGATAGTGATAATCACTTCTCTTTTTTTTAGCTTTCGTATTTGATATAAAAGAACAAAGTAACGAAATTATTGTGTAAGCACGATACATAACAAAGCACTGTTCCAGATAAATATTGATATATTGTATTCTGAAAACACAAAACAAATATTCTTACACGCTTTGAAACTTTAGCTTTAATACCATAAAATGCCATAGATATACTCGTATCGTAGATTATGCCCAAGATTTGCATAAATTATCAGGCATGCACGTAAGTTTGCTAAGTTAAAATGTTTCAAAATGTGCTAACTCTTTAATAATATTAAGCGTGTTTAGTGTCTCGTATATAACTGGAAGCTTGTACATAAAGACGATATTTTAGTCTTATGAATAATGCATTGTGGGGGCACGCGCTTACAAATCTCGTAGAAAAGAAATTCAGTAAACTATAACCAGAAACAAATGGCGATACTGACAGCGAAATCAATTTAACCTCCATTTATTGAAGTCGAAGTTATAAATACACCCATCAAAAGTTGTTAATAAAACGAAGAACCAACGACCGTGGGAGCTGTGAGTATTTGATAATGAGTTTTGTAAATTATGGAAATAAAGCTAGTTCGCGTATAAGTTTTATTTTCTTTTATAAATGTCGACTAAAGACATACTATTCTATAATCCTGGTTGGATGAGTTATACGGTGAGTTCAAAAATTTTTTAGATAAAGGTTGGCCATGAGAAACAAAAATAATGTCTATTGCAAGATTTAGAATTTATTAACTGCCATCACTGTGTTGCTGTCGTAATACTGTTGTGCAAATTTCAATAAAATTGTAAAAACAATGGTTTTCACAGTGGAGCATAAAACATTTATGATGGAATCGTGGCCAAACCTTATTTAAATTTTTTTTGAATTCTCGGTATAATTTCAAAATTGCTGCACGGTTTACAGTGTCTAATTGAACAGCTCGTAAGTTCATAAATGGCACTACCTAACTAAAATACTTTTAATTCAGTAAATGAGGGAGCCATAGAGAACCGTTATGTTCTGTCAATTTTAGTATTAAATTCCGTTAATATACAATATAAAGTTCTGGTTCCAGTTTTTTTTTGTCAGATATTCGTTCTAAAATTTTGTTCGTTGAAGAGTAGTGGGTAATGTAATTTAAATAACAAAGACCACTTATTCCCAAAACCCCTAAACTTATATGCATAAATTAGATCAATTATTGGGAAACTGGAAGCGCATTGGGGCAGTAGTAGCTCGCTGGGCTGCTAGCTAGAAGTCTCGGGTTCGACTCTTCGTCGGTGGTAAGGATTCTATAAAAATCCTCCACTGTCTGAGGTCGGTACTTGAACAGGCGAAGCCATTTATTCGTAGGTAGACTACAGGTCCGGCAGAAGCGGGCACGCAGAGCATGCGGTCACCGCTACGAAGGGGGCGCCGGCGCCGGGGCACGGTTCATAAGTTCATTTTTAAGAAACAATTTTTTTCCTACTTGTATATATTAGGGCCAGCATTGAAAAACCAAGTTTACCAATTCGGCCGACCGTGGGACAACTTTTTGTGGCCAAAGAACCACAAAATTTTAAGACTTTTCTTGGTGTTTTCAAAATATCTCAGATATGGTTCGGTCCAGTGCTTTCTTTCTTTTTTCATCTAAACGCATGGATGAAAAGAATATTTTCAGTGTCGTACTTGAATGATGTAGTTGAGAACAACACATCTGCTGCACTCCCTCTTCCAGGATTAAGAAAAACCAAGTTTTTGTGAGATTGTCTAGCCCTGTTATCAGTACAAGAACATCAATATCTTCCCCACTTATTACTACGCTTACTATATTAGCATCCTCTTCTGCCTGTTTTATTCGAATGTCACACTGTTCAAATTTTCTTTTAGTAACGGGCCTTGTTATTGTCGTTCGTCAAAAACTTGTCCTGAGCGACTTGATTGATTATATTTGCATCACAGATAACGTCAGTAGAAGTATGCATCTTAAAACGGCGCAACCTTTCAGAACTGCAACCTGTGATCCGTAGTGTTTTCTCAAGTAAGAAGAATAACTGTTAGCAATTGTAGCAAAGGAAGGATTTCCATACCAGATAACTTTATGTAGGAGATACCCTCTATCAACAACATCATACTTATTCTTCCCAACCAATTTCTGGTCCTGAATTGGGGTAAAAGCATTATATAACGAAGACTTTGTGTCCTTCCGCAGCCCTTCTTCTGAGAACATTGACGTAGGGTAGGGTGCGAGTTCGTATGTGAAAAACAGCTTAGACTGCTTAGTAAGACACAATCTCTGAAACAACGTTAGTGGATCAACAGCATTAACTTTTATGTTGCCTGTTTTTACGCAGCTGACAACTGATGCAAGGGTTACTACCTTGTCTCTTCTCTGAAAATCTTTATCAACTATTCTTCTTACACCTGTCATTCCCACTTCTTGGGACATATGGCAGTTCACGTCTGCTCCTTCAATGATTCCTCTGCTCAGTGACATCACATCAGTTTTAGGGCCCGGATTTCGGCCTTTGGAACACCTGCCTCTTCACTCTCTGTTCCTCTCGCCCTCTCTTATCTTTCAATCTTATGAACCCTACCTTATCTGTTGCAGACGTTTTATTGACAACTAAAAAATCGTAACACCAAATACCTACTATTATTATTATGTATTAATATACAGGGTTTTTCAACGAAAAGTAGCCACCCTCAGTATCTTTCAAAACTATTTTTTGCTTGAAAATCGCCAAGACACGGCAACAAAGATATTAAGGGGGACATCTTTTTACGTAAAATCGGGACGTCTGTCATCAACCCCTTAGCCGTCACACCCACCCCCTCTAAAATTTCAAATGGCACCATACCATGTGTGGCACATTATTGGAAAGGTAATTTCATAAGGAATTCATTGTACTATTTATTTTTTTTATTCGCTTCAAATTGAGACATAAAAAAAATAAAAACTATATTTTGTTTATTTCGGTTAAGCTGCTGAATATAGTAGCAGTACCTAGATCCTTTTTTTATCTTTTGTTTTTTCATCTGTCAGTCAACATTCAGTTCATTTCAATATTATAAAAGTGTCAACATAGTTTACACCACTGCCGAAAGAATCGCGACTGTGCGTTTTTATTTCAAAAATAACGACTGTGTACGAGCTGCAGCGCGTGCTTTCAATGAAATTCATCCCGATAAATTCATTCACCATCAGTATGTTATAAAGTTGATGCAAAAATTCATGGAAACTGGCTCAGTGACAAACAAACAACATCAACCAGAAAGACCAATTATTAATGAACCTGTTGAAATTGCTGTTTGGGACAAGTTGCAATGGATAACAATCAGTCTTTAAATTAACTTTCCCAGGCATCGGGGGTTTCAACAAGCAGTATATAGAAAATTTTAAAAAAGCCCAAATTTCACCCATACAAGATAAAACTTGTTCAAGAACTAAACAAAGACGACAATGATCGAAGACTAGAGTTTTGCGAAATTATTTATGTCTAATAATCTATTGAACAATGTGAACTTGTTGTACAATATCTGTTTCAACGATGAGTGCACGTTTTTTTTGAACGGAGAAGTCAACAGGCATAATTGTAGGTATTGGTCAGACACGTATTCGCATTTGTTTAGGGAAACCCATACCCAATATCCACAGAAACTTATGTTTGGGCAGGTATTCTAGGAGGCCACATCGTTGGCCCGTTTTTTTATTGACGGTAATTTGAATGGAACTATTTACCTTGAGCTTCTTGACACCACTGTTGATCCGCGTATAACAGAACTACTGGAAAATGACGAAAATTTGCTTGAAAATGAACTAGTTTTCCAGCAAGATGGTGCACCTCCTCACTATGTTATTCCCGTTCGAGAATTTTTGAACGATCGGTTTCCTGGACGATGGATTGGAAGATGTGGTCCCATCGAATGGCCGGCTAGATCACCCGACCTGTCTCCGTTGGATTATTTCTTATGGGGGCATTTGAAATATAAACTACATGCAGCACAGCCGGCCGACATTGAAGATCTTAAGCAGAGAATAATAGAAGAATGTCGAAAATTGACACCGCAAGTTCTCGCAAATGTTCGTTCTCTCTTTCAAAGTCGTCTGTATTATTGTATAGAAGTTAACGGAAGTCATTTTGAACAATTACATTAACGGTAATTGCTATATTCAGCAGCTTAACCGAAATAAAAAATATATAGTTTTTATGTCTCAATTTGAAGTGAATAAAAAAAATAAATGGTAGAATGAATTCCTTATGAAATTACCTTTCCGGCGATGTGCCACACATGGTATGGTGC
Source organism: Melanotus villosus (assembly GCA_963082815.1). NCBI lineage: Eukaryota > Metazoa > Arthropoda > Insecta > Coleoptera > Elateridae > Melanotus > Melanotus villosus. The sequence goes on from OY720427.1 coordinate 22,748,023, forward strand.
CATTTGAAATTTTAGAGGGGGTGGCTGTGACGGCTAAGGGGTTGATGACATATGTCCGGATTTTACGTAAAAAGATTTCCCCCTTGCTGTCTTTGTTGACATGTTTTGGCGATTTTCAAGCAAAAAATAGTTTTGGAAGATACTGAGGGTGGCTACTTTTCGTTGAAAAACCCTGTATAATATATATAATATTAATGGGACCAGAAAAGAGAATAAAGCGCTATTTTCCACCAAGTTGGGAAAAAATTCCAATATATCGGATGCTGTAGTGCGCTTGTTATTGGGTTTAGATAAACGTTGTGATAATGAAATTTGTTGGAAATTTTGCCCTCTTTAAGATTAAATAAGAAAGAGAGCGCTAGACCGAACTACATCTGAGATATTTTGAAAAAACCAAGAAAAGTCCTAAAATTTCGTGGTTTTTTGGCCACAGAAAGTTGTCCCAAGGTCAACTGAATTGGAAAACTTGGGTTTTCAATGCTGGCCGTAATATATACAAGTAGAAAAAAATCTTCTACCCGACCTAGGACCCAGGACTATGCTCTTATTGCACATGGTTAACAATCTTTGTGGTAAAATGTGTTAAATTGGCCGCACTTTTCAGGCTGCCATTTAAATTTAAACAGCACCCCGGACCCCCTTCTATTGGGGGTACCCCCCAAACCCCCCGGTTTCTATGCTCTTTAACGTGTACATATCTTTTACAATAAGGCTACACCACGACTGACTAACCCCCCCCCCCCAGACTATTTGCTCAGAACCGCCACTGTACAACATACACAAATACGTGGTCACAAACTCTGCAGAAAACAAAAGGAAACCTCTACAGAGAACATATTTCCCTAGTATAATAATAATAATAATAATAATAATATAACAGAAAAATACAATGAGAAAATTGGAAAATATTTACCGCTAGTAACCGAAACAGAACCAGTATGGCACCATTTTACCTTTTGTAATTCCTTCTACGAGCATTTCTTCATGTACATTTATGAAAAAACTGGGAACTTACAACTATAAAACTGACAACACTGTTTTATTTAAAAAGGATGGCATGAATGAGATAATTCTCAAGTTGAACGAAGACAAATATATCCCATAAGAGCCTGCACTTCCTCCTAAGGTAGGAACGGACTATACATAGAATGTGTAGAATAACGGCAAGAAAAAAAGAAGAAAAAAGTTGTTAGTGTAACTTAATACAATATAATTTCACAAATAGGGCTAATTATTTTTCAACGAGTAAGTTTAAGTAAGCAGGGCCGTGCTTGTGTGTTCAGCCGCCCGCGTGGAAGAGTATTTTTGCCACCCCTTCAATTAACTATACAATTTTCTCTTTAAACAGTCCTGTGACAAACTAAATGCAGTGTATAAGTTGTAAGCTGTTTATTTTTCAATAATTGTTTACAAATATAAAAAAACTGATAAATAAAACGTATTAATTACATAAAAAATTATTTAAAATAACATAATTGGAGGTTAGTGATTTATTATTATTGTCCCATACCCATAGCGTGCTAGATAACCGAGTATGGAAGCGACTTAGGAGGCCTTAACCCTCCATGTTGCCGCCATACTCCCTCGCGAAGTGTAAATGCTGATACCAGTTACAAAAGGATATCAAAATTGGATTCTTCTGGTTTTGATTTCAACAATTTTTTTATGATATCCTTTATATTCATAGTATTAGACTCTAGTATCTCTTCTAGAGTTTTATCAATGACATTTTAAAAGAAATTAACTCAACTCTATTAATGTAATTTAGGATTTAAAACAGTCTCATCTGTGTGTTTTAGAAAATCAATAAACGCATATTTATGGTCTTCTTCTAAATTTAACTGAACGTTTGGAAAAATTGGATGACTGTTTAATTCTTTAGCCAGTTGGATCGTACTACCAATAACTTTTTCAGATGCTTCAGCGAAATGATATTTAAGGAATAAGTTCATTCATTCTGCAAATAATCTAAATATACCTTTATATTTGTTGTGGAAAATAAAGATTTATTTTGTATTTTTATTGCTACAAACATGGTTTGTCGGAATTGTTTTTTCCGATTGAAACGTCTTCTGCTATCTCGAAGCAGTAAAACGTCTCCCAAGATTCGAAAAATAATTGTTTCCTTTTTCTATCTAAAACACGAAAACAATTCAGATGGTACCTTAATATGCTCTTACTTCTTGATTGAGTAAAATGTATGTTCTGCTTACCTTTACCCAGTTTTTAAGAACGAAATATGTACATGCCGGTACAATTTTCACGAAGGTGCTTTGTTTAACAAAAGTAAAAACAGCAACCAAAACTGCCTACAAACTCAGGAAGAATTTAATTTTTCAAGCAGCATTGGTATTTCCACTTTTATGAACGTTAAAAAAATAATAACTATGGATAATACACTATCTTAAAAGGTAAACGTCCAGCAATAGACTAGTTGAGAATAATAAATTACTTAATTATTAAATAACATACGCAACTTGCCTGCTCAATCTAATTAATATTATCTTTCATTAGAATTATGATGGTATTCATTTTGGGTACATATAATTTTTGGTTGTTTAAACACTGGACAGATACGTCATTATAATTTTGACATATTAAAAAATTTCCGACCTATATAAGCTATTAATTCTATTAGAATTAAGATAGAATGCACAAGTTTGCCTACTATTTAATCTAATTCTAGAGTCAATTTTACTTAATAGGTAAGATCTGGTTATGTAGCAATTTTTACATACATAAAAGCAATACCAACAATTAACGTCAGGGGCTCGTCTTTAAGAGCTGCAGAATTACTAAAAATAAGATTATAATTTAAAACAATCAATTATCTATTAATAAAACAGAATAATTCACAGCCTATCCTCACGCTCTTTTAATGTTAAACCTATGGAAAATGTTGAGCCAGTCAACCAAATGAATATTTTAATATTAGGCCGCTATGCAACGTCCACGAAGCAGCTGTCTTATTTTGTTGTGTTTGTGCTGCGTTCGAAAATCTGCTTGTTCGATGAACATCGCTGCGTTACGAAGGAGCCCGAAGTCAAAATTAAAGTTCAGTTTGTTAATATGCTGCGTTTTAAATGGGGTGCTGTAGTATTTTGACTGACTAATTCGTGAATTTACTTTTTTGTACAAGTATGCTTACAAACATTCTTAAAGTGGATGATATATTTAAATTAAAGGAAGCAGAATCGCCCTACGACCGGAATTAAGTGTTGAAAATGTTAGCAGTAGTCAAGTAAAAGCTTATAAAAGACACTTTCATAAGAATATACCTATATGCATTTTAGGAACAATATATTTAAGGATTAACCGTCATTGTAATCGGAATATTGTTACTTCTTTTTAACGCAGAACATCCTAAAATATTGGATACGAGCCGCCTCTGATTAACGTTATATAAGACGTAAAACAGGGATTCCAAATAAAAACAACCTGTCCGGATTTACAACTAGACTAAGAGGGTGATTCAAAAGTATTGTCATTAATTTTAAAGGTAGGCAGAGCATATCAAATAGAATAACTTTTCTCAATAAACCATGTGCCGCAAGTAAACGGTAAGCTCAGAAAAAAATTAAAAAGATCAATACAAAAATTGGTTTGGGGTTACTGGAATCTAAATTTATCAAACGCCTTTCTTGTTTATAATGATAAGAGAGTCCAGGTATGTTACGTAAGTCAGTATGCCTCTCAGTATTCTTCGAACGTTTTAACGGAAGGTCAGCCTAACCTTTTAGCAACCAAATTAACTGACGTTATTTTAATTTACGGGGAAGCTCTTCAGAATGCCGCAACACCTCTGAAAGACAGTTTGTGTATGTGTTGTGTGTGTTTGTGTTTGTGTAGAAGTTAATGGAGGAACATTTGAACATCTTCTGTAAGTCCTGTTCCTCTTTATTAACAAAAATTTTTCTAATATCACCTTTTAAACATGCCACTAAGTAATTGTTTCCTGGTAGCCTAAAGCCTGAAAAACATGTGAGAGAAAAGTGAAACCTGTAGATTACATAAGTGTGTAATGTTTCATTTATTTTTGCATGGTCAAATTTCTATCGCAGGCTTCTTAAATGCATATTAGCAAGCGGTTCTCAAAAGTGTGTAACAAAATTTAAAATAAACAAAAATCGCGATAAGCTATAAATTTCTGCTGTAATGCACTTCTATTAAGGTCAGCATATACCCATTTAATGACACTAATGACAGTACTTTTGAGTTTTGAATCACCCTGTATAGTATCTTAACAGAAGTGATATCTTCAAATGGTTTCGAGTAATAAATAATTAAAGTAAGAGTTTTAAAGGCTGAAGAAACTATTTTACAACTATATCTGTTAAATAAAAAATATAAGATGAGGGGAGGACGCCAAATCGTTTAAACTCATTTGGCTTGAACCCTCCTCGCCAAATGTCCTTAGAGGATAATTGCGTATTAAAAAGAAGATTTAGAAACTTATAGGCAAAATCAATGTAGGCAAATAAACTTTAAAATTTTGTAAAGTGAAATTAGAATCTGATTAGATTCATTCGTGATTGAAAGAACAAACAATTTATCCAAATGATAATTAGTAAAAATTATTGAAATTTCCGCTATGATCTGACGTGGATTTCCTGTATTAACCCCTTGCATAGAGATATAGACAGTTATCGGGTTTCCATTGTGTAATTCCAGTTTTAATCGTGGTTAATTACACAAAATGCTACTGCAGCGCTGCTATTTTATTGGCATCAACACCACACGTATTATTACATGGCACAGATAACAGATCCAGGTGTTGTATCAGAAAGCGACGTAATAATTTTGCCCGACAATAATAAATCATGTACAAATCACAATAGCTAACAGATAATAAAGCTTTATTCAGATTCATCGAACAATATCACACTAGCGTAACAAACTACAACCTTGCAGCCCTTCAAAACCTTTGATGTTACCCTAAAATAGTTCGTCCGGGACCACGGTAGTTTTTTCAATGGCATTGCAGTACACATCAGCAAAAAATATTGAAAAGCTAGAATTAATGACGAAGCATATATTTTGCAAGTCAACAAGTCAAAGAGTTGCCTTTTTAATTTTAGAAAGTCCCAAATGCAAGTTAATCCCTTCGCAAACAATGGAATTATGTCGTGTTTGGCATTCAATAATGACTAATTACACAGTATGTACTGACAGATATTACGATAGGCTAAATTTGTGAGCAACTGATTGGGATTTAAATAGAATTAAATTCATTTTTGAGGGAACTTCCAAAATGAGAAAATATTCGTGTCACTATTTTATTACCTTCGACTTTTATTATTTGTTAATAAATTCGCTTAAATCGGTGAAAAGATGGATATATAAAAACACAATCTTTATGTAAATTCTGAAGTAAGGGTGCACCAAACTAACATACATCAAGGAAAAAAATTCACTTCTAAAACCATTAGTGGTCAATGTTTCCGTTTCCGAACTCGAGACAGATATTTACATATTACGAATTTATTTCCCCTTATTTATATCAATCCCTACATCTAAAGTATAGTTGACCTTTTTGTTTAATTTTAATTAGTTAATCTGAATTCAAATCTTCATCGCATGATGACGCTGGGCTGCGAGCCTTATAAGTATTTGCAATAGTTTTAAGTCGATTTGCATGCCGCACTTGCTTTCGATTAGGCGTATTGTTTGTCAAACGACGCACCCATGCAAACCTGACATTTATCCTTTATATTAACTCAGCTGAAATACACGGTACATTGCAAAATGTCTAAGGTCGAAACAATATATCAACTATTTCAGTTCATTACCTACGACAATTTTCTGTAAAAATTCGGATTATGTAATTGTAATGCGCTATTGAAATTATCTATGGTATATTATACCACTTAAATGCAACTATACTACGCTGCTGGTTGTTCCCGTCTTACCTTTTAATAAGCTTTATCGTCATTTATCAAAAAGGTTCTAAATGTTGTTAACATTTCAATACTAGTCGTAACGTCTGCATTTGCAAATATTAAAAATAATCATTACTTATCACTTGGTTAACTGTTTAGTTATTAATAACATCTTGTGTAAACCAGTTTAAATGAATAGTTACGTAACTACCCGCTGATTTTGTGAATATTAAAAGGATGCTGAAAAATTAAAAACGAGAATCGAGAAACCGTAGTTAATTCGCGAAGACAAAGAAATATGACAGAATTAACTTTCAGCTATGTCTAATTTAATACGGTTGCAAGTTGCTTCCTCAATATTAATAATGATATTATGCAATTACCTCAGCGTTATCACGGGACAACCCATATTAGTTCCTGGCATTCGAATAAAGACGTTCTGCAAAAAGCGAAATACAGGTTACAACGCGATGCTCGTACGAGGAGCAACTCATTATTGAAGTTAGTAATATACATTCGTATTATTAAATGAAACATAATAAACGTTGTAAAGAACCTCTCTTTTTCTAATTATTCAATGGCCAAGGGTATTAGAACGAGATCGGGTCCGCGCATCAGCGTAAATAAATTAAGTGAACAAGCACTGCTTAGATTAGATCAACGGAATTATCTTAGCACGATTACAACTCAGATACATGCTTTCAAAAATGCGTTTGCATTTCAAAAAATTCCGCTATTAAATGAGAAAAACTCAAAAATGTACATCAACATTAGTCAGGTTTTTAATGAGCAACTTTTCTGGCAAGTAGCGAGATATAAATAATAGGTACAATGTTGTGATATTAATTATATGGAGTATTTGAATTGGTTATTTTATTAGAAGTTAATTACGGTTACAATAGCTTGATGAGTAACGGCCGTTGATGTAACAATCAAGATAGATAGTCTTCGAAAGAGAGCAATCAAAAAGTGACAGATACTCATAAAACTGATTTAAATTAGCTATAAAACTGTTGCTCCTATTATTCGTCGTTTAACATTAGGCGAGTTTATTTATTTATTTACTTATTTACGTGTTTAGAAGAGAAACAATTTCTTGTCGATCGCAGAAGAAACATTAAAACAGAATGTTTAAGTTAAGTGTAAATAAACGCACGAAATCTTTCAGTAGAAAAGTTTGAAGTGCGAAGCAATTTATTTCAATACCGTTTGTTTTTATTAATGTCAAGAATCCTCTCGTCGTTCTATTTATTATTCTAAATCGATGGTTTGGCTTTTAATAATTACTAGATTCTACCCTATGTTTATTCGCATGATCTTTCGAAGTCCACTTGTCCTAATTGCAGCAACTGTTGTTGAACAATACGCTTAGGACTGTGCTTGTCCAACCGTGCACTCTATAATTGTAAACAATAGTAAAGAGTCGCTTAAATGCGCTTATATACTGTATGTATCTGTGTGTACATGTGATATATTTGTGCCTTACGTCATCGTTTGTTATAACAGGTAATTACGATAATCACCCCCGTTGGTCTCTCTTATATTAACAAATTACAAAAATAAAACTAAATCGAAGTCACTTCTCGTTATACAAGAACGGTAGCTCCCAAACTCTTTGTCTCTTATCCTCTTGCTCATAAATCTTCTCGTACGAACATATAAAAATAAACGCAGGAAAATTAAGGGGACGAGAATCGTAAAATTTAAAAATTACGTCCCTTAAATAAAAGTTCTCGGTGCAATCCATAAACTTAAATATGTATTTAAGCACTTTTACTGTATCAGAGAAACGTTTAGAGGGTTAGGCGCTATCTCCCCTACCTTTGCGTAAGAGGGAGGCCCTTTGGGTAAACACACTACCAATATATTGTATTGGTAATTCAACTACTAATTCGATATGTCAACATATGCTACGATAGAGTGCTATTCTTATTTCAGGTCGTGTTACTATCATTTGCTCAAATTTGTCCCTCAAACATGTCATAAAATACCCTCAACATATGCGTCGACGATTACGTAATCGCTTCGAAACCGATAATTCGTAAAACAATTACTTGTTAAAAAGAAACCACCTCGGAACATGTCCGGAATTACGTACGCTATTTGCGCAAATTACTTCCGAACAAAAAGCATTAGAATACATGCTGAACCAGAGCCTGTTTTTTATTGCACCCGCGAGGTGCTCCTGTTTGTGACGCTTTCATCACATTTCAAATTTAAATCAGGCACATAAAGTTTTGTCGCGCGTTTTAAAGATTTTTAACTAAACCAGTAACGCCATCCTTTATTTCATCGATACCCATAAGAAGCTTAAATATAAAATCGGGGCTGTTTTTAAAACATTTTTGTGAAACTTTACTACTAATCTACAAAGGTTAAATTCTGCAGGAAAATCGGAAAATTAAAAAAAAAAGACAAAACAGGTTGTTAAGCAAAGTCTTAAAGTTCTGTTTTTTATAATAGAAGAGGAGTAAAAGAAATTTATGAGATTCACTTAAAAGCCGAAAACGAATGAAAGCGAAACTTCTTTGTTAGTAGTAAAAAGTAGTAATTTAACCAATTTAATTTGTGTCGCTAGTAAAATGGGGGAGATCGTTTAAAAAACGGCCCCCTTAATTTAAACTAAAGGTATAAAGGCCCATATAACCCTCAAGTGTTAGTATTCAAATGATCTGCAGTTTGCCGTAATTGCAAATCATGAAAAACAGGGCACATCAGTGCAATCAGGCCATTACATGACCGGCCGGGGTTCCACAGGACTCCGTGCTCGTAAAATAAGTTGGCAGCAAACGTAATGAGGCATTGAGAAGGTTTATCACTCAATGAACAAGCGGGATTCGCGGTGACGACCAATAGTTACCATCTACCAGAGGCATCGAGGGTCAATATAGGTTTTATGAATAAAAGTCACTCGATTCCACGTGTTCCTTATCGATTCTCATTTTCGCCACGCATTTTCCGATTTATGAAGATCGGTCTTCAGATTGTCTCCGTAATAACTGAGAGGTTTATCTTTACATCGCTCGTCGTGCTCGGCGCCTAATGTTAGGGAAGCAGACATGTTTTCTAGCCAAACAGAAAACAACCGAAACATCAAACTCCTTGTAGCTTTCAGAGTAACCACACCGGCTAAGTAAAAATTTTGCTATTTTGGTCGTTCCACTGATTAAAATGATTACTATTATGGTGGGCATGTTTTATATACATTTTTGACGTTTTTATATTTCTCCCCATAAAAAAACTCGTAGTGTGGCGAGTAGAAGGCACCATACACCACTTAATTGGAAATTATCTGTATTATAGCACTTGTAAAACAACCTAAGAGACCATATGCCCTTTTAATACGCTTATATTTTGTTTAATCAGAAAAATCCACGCCACGGTTCATGCACACACGTGTGCTTGGTACATCAACCGCCCCTGTTTTCATATATTTAAATCGTCCGAACAGATACATTTGCATTTTGCGTGTATTGTTACGCGTATCTCACATATGGTACTTTGTATTTATTGCTCGTTTACATATTGTACCTTAAATTGCAAAATACGTGTTCTCCCACGTACCCTTACGGTTAAAATGAAAAAGAAGTTTTTCCATACGTGCCTATCAAACGCCCCAACGTAGTTTCTAATTCAACCTGATACCTACTTAAGTTATCGGGCAAATAACAGTCTCGTTCTTAGTCGCGTACAATTTCCAAATTAAACCGTGTCCAAATATTGGGGTCATTAGCGATTTACCTATAAATCACAACTCGGAATCGTTAAATGTAAATTAACCATACGATAGATTTTGACACAGGTGTTTGAATGATACGCAGTCTGTGTCAAACGAACCGTGGTCGTGTTATGTGAATAAAATTAGACTTAATGGTTGTGCGTCACATAGTGCATTGCTTATTATTTCCGGAGAACCACATGTTCTGATTTTGTGCACCTGAAGTTTACACGAGACTTCGATTTCCTTACAGATGTGGAAATGTGTGTATCGAACTACAAAACGTAAGCGTTTGTTTTGGGGGTTCCTATTTGGCATTTGGTTTTCCTATTTTAATAATAATTCGTCATTTAGGGAGCGCTTATTAAATTAAACGATAATGGATGGAATTTAAGGCGTCGCAGCATTTATCTTTTCATAAAATAGATACAGGTAGCTAACAACAGGACTTGAATATTCCCACAGATTTTACTATTATAGTTCATTAGATCATTCGGCCCTTAGTAATCCACAGGGGTCAGTCTCCCGCCGCTCCAGATTATTACTAAAAAACACTCACCTTTGATGAGTAATGTATACCGTATCCCGCCCAGGGGTGCTTATAAAAATCCGACGACTAAGAGCGTATCATGATGGTACCAGCACTTTGCTGTTAATAATTTAGCTATAGTAAATAGCGCAGGTATATATAGATCATAACGATAAGTATGTTCGGTTCGGTTTAGCGAGGGTGTTCGAGGACGCTAGGGTGAAGAACTTTGCATTATATGCTCTGACTCCGTTGTTCTATAATGGCATAAACTTTAAGAGATTTGGGTTAGAGAAAAATTTAGGTGACCTAGAGTAGTACTTCCAGCCCTAATAATTAACGTAATATCCGAAGGAGTAAGTGTTAACTTAATGACGCAAAAATTTATTTACTCCCCGAATTTGGGCATTGTGTGATTATACAAGGGGCGGGTGGATGAATACAACGCTTGGACAGCCATTAATCAAGTAATACCGCACATTATCTCCGTACGCAGTGCTGGTGCACTAGTGCATAGTGTCATGTCATCGCCATCTCTAATTCAGTAAGCGAGGTGTGACCGTGTTACATCGCTGATTGCATTAATCCTCCGATCTTTTGCATTTGTGTTACCTTGCCTGTCAACGCTTCAACAAACTTCTATACACGATTCGTTCCGGACTCCGCGAGCTTTAACCGAAATCGAAAATTTAGAACAGAGAAACAACCCCGATAATGGCCGGAACAAATCATAATAGAACTTCGTAACCTAATCCAATTATAAAATTTAAGGTAGGACAATTTTGTGACTGATGAGCAAGGGTCAGCGAAGATAGGAACCGAAAGGGGGTTGCGACTTGTCGCTGTTAGGGGGATAAAGCGTTACCGTGCACCTGTGTGTAATGATCCGAAGAGTATGTGTGGGATCCCCGTGGCGCTTTTTAGGTCTATTCTGGAAGCCCTTTTGAAATAACATACTCGCCAGCCAGTTTTTGGGCTTAATGACATTATCCATATTGTGTTACTTAAATTCAAATTACTGGTTTTGTTAACGTTGTCAACACTCGGGTGGTTATCTTTGTTTAAACTTCAGCGGATTTGCGCTGGTTAGGGCAGACACGATTTTTAGGAGTTATTATATCAATATTATAATTGCATTAGTCATGGTTCACAAGGCTCTCCGGGAATTAGGTGTTTCTAAATGATTTAACGGTTTCGTCATCTAGTTCGGTCTATGAAATCCAAGGAGAAATATACATTTAATGCCAATCGAAAGGTCCCAAAGTTCTTTTGTTTGGTGTCGTTAATTAGTCACTAATTTAGATAAAATGAATCAAGAAACGGTCGTGTTTATTAACGACGTACTTTATATGGCTAAATTTTTGTCTTAAGTAGGGCTGCGCTGCTGCGCGATATTGAAAAAATATCGAAAACGTATCGACAATATAGATACGTATATCGATTCAACTGACATATCAAGAAAATAATCATATTGGATAAATTGATATATCGAATTAATAAATATATCGATTAAATTCATGTGTCTAATGTAATTCATCATATATTCCACGTGTCAATAATAAACTCTTGCAGTTAGGTACTATATACGTTAATCTAGTACTTTCCTTATAAAATGTGGATTTTACGAATTATTTAATTAACGAACAAATATTAAAATATCGATTAAATCGATATTTCGTCAGTAACTAAATCGGTACATCGACACATCGATACTTTTAGGATTAAATATATCGATGTATCTACTTCTAACAGATTTTATTGGTGATTTGTAAAAAAATCCTAGTTTCAGAAAAGAGGAAAACACTTCTCTGTTTCTTAACGCCATGCCATGTAAGACGTTTTCCACGGTCGATAAGCTCAAAAGTACCGAATCACATAACTTGCTGTGTAATAGCGTTTTGAAAAAATATTTAATTTCTAACAACCATTAAAACGTCGCTACTGCAGCACGACTTTGTTTAAGGTTTAGTAAGCATTAAGACCGCCTAAATTTTAATGTACTGGAAATACAGAGTTTTACTTCTTCGAAACGAACGCTTTTTTCTAAATATTAAACTCGACAGTGTTAACTGTGTTAAGTGCGGACATTAAGTATCAGAGAAACAAGCGATCGTAATAATAAGATATCAACTAATGTACCGCCTGAAGTAGATAGGAGTATTTATTTTACAGAGTGTAAATGCCGATTTTGATCGAATGACCGTTTCCTCGATATTTACATTAGCTCGATTAATGATAGCGAAGGTTTAGATCATTAAGTTGCAAATGACAATTTAGTGCGCTTATTTCTCAGCCAACAGACATGCTAATGTTGACATTTGTTACATAAAACCCATCGTGATTTACGGTGTAATAACTAATATATTACTCAGAAACGCATGATGGGAAGACAGCACTTTAGCGACGATATTAAGCTCTTTTGCAGCAATCACTAACTTACGATTATCATTTGAGCCATAAAGTTCGCTTTTGGAGTCGAAGTAACCGCTTACTCTTTATTATTGTTGTTGCTTACTGCCTACGGTATTTGCATTTTTTTCTGTTATTAAATATATTAGTATCCAAGAGCTAACTTCAAATGTTCGATAGGAAACTACTTACCTATTGAACATTTGAAACTGCAGAGCTTTCAGAGAATTGAAACACATTTTCTAAAGTATTCAGAGTTCGAATAAATGGTGCAAACGATATTTCAGTGGTGTGTCTCAAATAACACTAAATCTTTTAATCTTGTCAGTTGTTCAGAGGTAATTAATGACATTTTGTGGCGATTTTGAAATCCGTGTCCTGTAATCCCCATCGGAGTGAGCACGTCTCGCCTCGCGAGTTCTATTAATTCATTTTGCAGGGTCTCCTCCACTTGTACCCGAATCCAATTAGGTAGAAGTCACAATACGTTGTCAGATTCGTTCATCAATAAAATGACTTGCATCTCGCAAAACATATTTTCTGCATTTGCCGAGAATTTCCTATTCTACGAACATGAATTGTACTTTTGTCCCTGATCTAGCTAGTTTTTACGTCGAACAAAAAGTTAGGACCGACTTCATTCAATAATAAATCGCGGATTTTCTTAACCTTAATCTCAATAAATTACATTTCAACTTGAGGCGGTACGAAAGGAAAATAACAGAACATAAGAAAACTGCAAGTGTAATTTTATGACAAAATAAAATTCGTCAATTTACGGCGTCAAAGCAAGATGGGTATTGAAAAACGCTGTTTAAAATTATCGCTTAAGAAATAAGGACCATAAATGCCAATATATGATGAGCAATTAAGGTTTTAAGCAGTCATAAATCATTAACTTAATAGATCATAAACCACTGCTGTGTATTGGAATGTATACCTATACTTAACTTTTAGTAATACTTTATACTTACTGTTGTTTAAATTTACCGAGTGAAAGTAAGCGTTACATTTTTTGTAACACTGTGATAAAGTAACTTCCGATCAATTTTTATTTCTTTTTTCACTTACTTCCAAACAAAGGAATTACTTATATTTAGAACAAATATTTAAATGACTACGCGACAACCATCGACACTTTCTATTTACAGAAGAAAGTATATTTCTTAAACAAAATCAGTTGCAACGCTTTTCCAGATTCCTCAAAACACGAACCGATTTGTACTATTTGGCTATTAAAAACATATTTTAAATAATCTTAATCGATTCATTAATCTTTATTACGTTAATAAAATTAAGAAAAAACTATAAATTGCCGTCGATATATTCAAATTCAAAATAAATTTAATGCAACGTGTTAATTCTTTATCTTTATTAATGAGGTTTGTTCAGTTGGTGTTAGTAAATGAAAGTATTTATTTCCGGCGGTAAAACAGATGTTTTAACTAACACAATTATGCATAATGCTGCATTGGTAATCATGCCCAAAACTTTATGAATTGTACACACCTAAAGGCGCTTCCACATCAAGCGTGCCGAACCACGCCAAACCGCTCAAAACGTTTGCAAACGTTTTGTAACAAAATTTGTTGGTGCGCAAATCACGGATGTTTGTTAATGTTTGCCGAGGTTCCAGTTGTTTGAAGCAATATATAATAATAATATAATTCTGCAAGTCGTAAAAATCAAACGTGCACGAACAGGCTGATTACTTTGATGTACCGACACCGCGCGGAAAACATTTGTATGTGCGCACTTTGATTATTTGTGCGCGCTTCATCGTCCACATTGAGCGATCTGCAACGTTTGCAAACATTTTGAGCGGTTTGGCGTGGTTCGGCACGCTTGATGTGGAAGCGCCTTAAGACATTCATTAAGACGTTTAACTAAGATATGGATCTGTATTTTCGACGACCTGTAATTAATTTTTAATTACATGCAAATGTTTACTATTTTTTTAAACGTATTATTGTTAATTTACATAATTTAGGCCCTTACATTTACGATTCGGATTTGTTACAAAATTCATTATATAAAATATAAATATGTATCCTAGAATAATACTCGAAATTGGTATTATGTATTGAGAAATCAAGTGTAATATATTTAAAAGGGTTGTAAATGACTAAGAAATACTGAAATTTATCTCAAATATTCTAAAGCTTTTGAAAGGGCTGAGGTATCTGACTTCTAAGAAATAATTAAATTTAAATTATTTCCTAAAGAAAATCTACTGTTTTCCAAAGACTTTTCGGATTTTAAAATGTTCTCTTAAAAAGGATTTCCAAAACAACTACTTTTATTTTAAAACATTGCTATCTTTATTATTATTTCCGACAGAAATTTTTCAAATATTTTCGAATTTTGAAATCTTTCCTAAAAAGGACTGAATTTTTGTTAAAAAATTTTCCAACTTGAAAATCATTCCTCATAGAAAATTTTGTATTTTCAAAAACATTTCTAACTTCGAAATATTTCCGAAAAACATTTCTTTAAAAAAATTGTTATCTTTAGGATTATTTCCGACAGAAATTTTTCAAATATTTTCGAATTTTGAAATCTTTCCTAAAAAGGACTGAATTTTTGTTACAAAATTTTCCAACTTGAAAATCATTCTTTATAGAAAATTTTCTATTTTCAAATACATTGCTAACTTTGAAATTTTTCCGAAAAACATTTCTTTAAAAAAATTGCTATCTTTAGGATTATTTACCAAAGAAGATTTTTCAAACATTTTCGAATTTTTAAATCTTTCCCAGAAAGAAAATAACTTCTTTTCAAAAAAATTTAAATTATTTCCTATTATAGAAACTACTGTTTTTTAGACTTCGAATTTTGAAATCTCTTCCTAAAAATGATTTTTGTCAAAAACTTTCCTAATTTAAAAATTATTTCTGAAAGAACATTCAAAAACATTTCTAATTTCGAAAATTTTCCGAAAAAACTATTTTTATTTCAAAAAATTGCCCACTTTAGGATTATTCCCCAAAGAAGATTTTTCGAATATTTTCGAATTTTGAAATCTTTTCCTAAAAAGGATTGATTTTTTGTTAAAAAATTTTCTACCTTTAAAACTGAAAACTGTTTTCCAAAGACTTTTCGAATTTTTAAATCTTTTCCTAAAAAAGGATTGGAATTTTTTGTTAAAAAAATTTCTAACTTGAAAACCATTTCTGAAAGAAACTTTTTTATTTTCAAAAACATCTCTAACTTTGAAATTTTTTCGAAATTAAAAAATTGTTCTTTAAGATTATTTTCGAAAGAAAATTTTTAAAAATAGTGTCGAATTTTTAAATCTTTTCCAGAAGGAAAATGACTTATTTTAAAAAAGTTTAAAATTATTTCAGAAAGAAAATCTACTGTTTTCTAAAGCCTTTTCAAATTCTCAAATCTTTTCCTAAAATTTCACCGAAAATCATTTCTGAAAGAAAATTTTTTAGTTTCAAAAATATTTAGAATTAAAAAATTTTTCCGAAAAAATTACTTTCCTTTAAAAAATTGCTGTTTGGAATTATTTCCCAAAGAAGATTTTTCAAATACATATTTTCGAATTTTGGAAGTTTTTCCTAAAAAGGATTGATTTTTGCTTAAAAAATTTCGAACTTGAAAATCATATCTGAAAAAAACTTTTATTTTAAAAAATTGCAATCTTTATTATTATTTCCGAAAGAAGATTCTTTAAATATGTATTGTCAAATTTTGAAATCTCTTCCGAAAAGAAAGTGATTTCTTTTCAAAAAATTTAAAATTATTTCCGAAAGAAACTAGTTTTCGAAAGATTGAATTTTTGTTAAAAAAATTTTCTAACTAAAAAATCATTTCTGAAATATATATTTTTTTTATTTTTAAAAGCATTTAATTACGAAATTTTCTTTTAAAAAATGAAAAAATTTTTTAAATATTTTCGAATTTTGAAATCTTTTCTTATTTTTATTAAAAAAATTTCTAATTCGAAACCCATTTCTGAAAGGAAAATTTTGTATTTTGGGAAACATTTGTAACTTCGAAATTTTTCCGAAAAAGCAACTTTTCTTTAAAAATATTGCTTTAAAATTATTTCCGAAAGAAGATTTTTCAAATATTGTCAAATTTTGAAATCTCTTCCAGAAAGGAAGTGGCTTCTTTTCAAAAAATGTAAAATTATTTCCGAAAGACACCCTATTGTTTTCCAAAAGCTTTTCGAATTTTAAGATCTTTTCCTAAAAACAATTGAATTTTTGTTAAAAAGAGAAAATCATTTCTGAAAGAATTTATTTTATTTTCAAAAACATCGCAATTATTAGCTTTAAGATTTTTTCAAAAACTTAAAAATTAGTTCTGAAAAATATCTAAGTACTCTTATTCCATCAAATCCCAATCAAATTTTTAATTCTTTTCCTAAAAGGGAAAAAGTAGGAATTAATTACATTTATCTTCAATATGTTTATAGCTAATAATTTTCTAGTAAATTTTGATTTTGAATTAATTTTTCTCCAGTACAAATTAAGTTTTGTGAGTGGATCAACAAAGGTGTAAACACATTGGAAATCCAAGCATTGTGTACAGAAGTAAGGTAAGACATGCCCTTGTATAAATCAACATTAAATATTTATAAATTTATTTATTTAAAATATTCAAACAGCAGATTATTTGAATAATACGCACTTTATATAACATTTAAACAGACAAGTATAAACGCGTCCAAGTAAACACCCTTGACTTGTTATCGGAGCCTTTTATCATCTCAAATTTCCGCACTTTCGTACGACTTTAAGAATTTTTAATCGTTCCAACTTGCTTGACGCGTGGGACAACACTTTTATGTTATTGTTACGCATAAGTGCAAATTTGAAAATTTACCAGACCCAAGTAGCAAAAAAACATTTAGGTTGTTTTTAAGTATGAGTTTCATGATCCAAAGGTATACCGGTCGTTAAGAAATAAACAAAATTATAAAGTGGGACGTAATTAATACTCGATATTGTCTAAAAAGGAAAAGAAAGACTATATAATAAGATGTGGCGTAGTGGTACCTGTAGTATATTATCAAAGCAGTGACCAAGATACGTTGAACTACTGTTACAGCATGCATATAAAAAACTGGACGGGTTGTTTAAACCCAGAAGACTTCGAAAAGGTATAACCACGGGAGTTCTCTTTGATTTCCTCCGTTTTGCTATTCAGTAATTGCCGGAGATATACTAATTCGAATTCTACGAATTTTACTAAATCGTTTTTATAGGTCAAAAGATGTCCGCAACGTAAAGATCGAGCTGAGTTTTTCAGTAGGAACTGCTGAAAACTTGCGATCTTCTGGATGATGCCTCGGGCCCACGAACGTGGTAAGCCCAGTAGCATCAATCTAATAGCCAAGACAGATTTTGTTGTAGTACACTCAATTCGAAAAGTTGTTTTGTCTCTCGAGGTATACATGATTTATTTCCAATTGTGTTACAGACGGATGAAATATATGAACTTGCCTGAACGACGTGTTGTTGCTTAAGCCATGTAGAGATGCATGCAAATACGAGATAATGGACGTGATGTGGTGCAGTTAAAATAAACAAATACTAACTACGACTTATCCTATTTTGCGAGCTTTGGTACACGTTGGCTTACTAGATATCTAGATAATCATATTAAATTCCGTCGTAAAACGACAAGATTATCTACAAATAAATTCAGAAGTCGCCTTATCGACTTCGATTCTTCCGGTTAAGAGGTTAAAACTTTGACCTGAAATTACCACAAACTTGAAATCTATAGTTTATTAATTATTTAAACGGGCTAATTAAAACACGTGCTGCACAATGAAACTAATGAAATTGACATGTGTAGACAAATTACGCATTTAATTTCATGTAAATTGTTTTATATCTGTTTCCTTTTCTGGGGGCTGTTCGTTTCGACGAAATAGGACATACGGAAATCTCCCGGCTAAAAAGAGAGAAATTGCTATGGTGTAGGTGTGAATTAAGAGAAACTGTGTATAATTTAGTGTTCTAGCGATTACCAGCCACGGACTGGTGTAATACCCCGCGTTATTCTGCACGGAATTAACATATGCAAATCGTACTAAAGCTCTAGATTAACTGTCAGAGGTTTGTCAAGCTCATGACCGAGTTAAGTATTACTTTTCATTTGTCCATTATCTCGTATTCCCTAAATATAAAGGTTTCTTGTGTTCAACAGCTAACAAATTACAATGTAAACCCCTTTTACAGAAAATGGACCAAGGTTTTGGTTACCCCTTTTGGCCTTGGTTACTAATCTTGTAGGAAATTTAACCAGCTTCCTTAAAATCCAAGTTTAATGGCAATTTTAAAAAATGACTTATGTAAGAGTTGCCTGAGAGCCCTGACATCATAACCATGACAGTTATTAGTCTCTTTATTATTTTGACAATTGCAACCATGATGTCCAAGATACCTTAACTGTAGCGTGGAACAACGCATTACTAGCTAGTTTTTGCTAAAAAGCTACATGCAAAATATAGGGGTGAACGTCGTTCTAAAAACCGAGTTTTTGAATGGGCTGAGAACTTCAGGAAAGGAAGAATTCGTGTGGAAAATGTGTGGCGGGATCCAATTTCAGTTAACGAAAAATTGAAGAAAAGTGAACGCCCAAATTTTGGAAAACAAAAGAATTAATATTCAAGAAATATTACAAATCAGTGTGGTAAGTGTTAAGATTATAAAAAGTAAATTGAAATACCTATCATAGAGTTCCCGACCATTGACTGACGTCCTGACGAACACAAGATGAATGTCGCGCTCTTTCGTCACTGCAGCGATGTAAGGCAAAATGAATCAGTGGAAACAGTGGCGTATATTGATACCAATATGAGGCAGGTATGAGGATGAAAAAAAGCGCCATATTATATAACATTTAATATATATAACAAGTTGTACAGAAATGATAGATTGTATAAATTAATATCTCTTTTTTAAGTTTTTACATAAATCAATCACCTCATTTAAATCTATGTTTTTGGAAAACTCTCGTTCAATATTTAATATTGCCAAATCAGACAGTCTCGCCTCAGTCATTTTAGACCTTAAATATGACTTTATCTATTTCAGTCGACTATAAAGCTTCGTTCAGCAGTTACACTGCTTATCGGAAGGGTCAAAAATATTTTATATAAAGTACTCAAATTTTTGAAAGTGTCAGTCATATTATTGACATAGATAAAAGATAAAATTTAGAATATGGTTTATTTTAAGTGTTTCTTTTTTTGAAGTGAAAATTTCTTTGTACAGACTTCTGAACTGCTTGTATTCATCGACAGTGCTACTTATGTCGTCTAAATCGTCTTTGTAAGTTAAAGCCAAATCCATGACGCCTTTTAAACTCTCTTCTTTATAAAAATTTTCTGGTTGAAGACATGAAAAGATTGAGGACGCCTAATGAAAGTCTTCAAATCAATCAATAAATTGAGTCTGTAATGGTCTAATACTACGTGACTAACGACTAGATTAGACGAGAAAAAGGCGCCGAAGATATGAGGCTGAGGCACCGGGTTTTGAAACCCACTAAACCCCCTTAATATACGCCACTGAGTGGAAACGAAACCTGGGTACACCCTTTTATCCCCAAGTCAAAATATTGTGTCACACCACATTTTCGAAGTCAAAAAATCAATGTTTTCGACTGATCAAGTGGCGATAATTTCTTTTTTGAGACCAATAGGGAGTATTAGTAGTTGATTTTCTAAGAACGTCGTACTATAAATTCTTAACGTGAAGAAAGTTATTAAAAACAAGGGGAAAAGCAAGAACAGTTGAAGAAGCAGCAAAACCCTCTTCCTTGCCAACATACAGTCCGAATATTTTTTCCTTAGATTATCATTTATTTGGACCCTTGAAAGAATTTTTAGTAAAACAAATCAAATAAATAATGATGTTATCGAAGTTTTTCTGAGCTGGGTGCGCATGCACTTCATCCACCAATTCAGAAAATTACTAGATCGATGGGAAATTGTATTGAAAAATAATATGACTTTTTTTGGTCCATTATTATCAATTTTTTTTAAATAAATTTCTGTTCAAATTTGAACGCTCCTCGTAATAACTAATGTCTAACGAAAAAATTAAAAAAACTGAAAAAGCGAGCATTTTATTTATTTACCGATTTTTTGAAATTGGAAGTTTAATAAAGCCGAGATTCTAAGTAAATATCAAAGTCGAAGCCAGTTTTCTGTGGTGTTTGAAAAGAACGAAATAAAAATAAATATCAGATATAATGTGTCAGGTCAAAAATACTGCTGTAAGCTAAACACAGTAGGTAGAGATATCTTGAACATATAAATTGAATGGCTGGTCAAAACCAGATCCTGGGGTAACACAAGTAGCATGTATGAAATGAGTTCTTCAAAAACAGTGGGCGTCCTGATGCTTTTAATAACTACCTTCCATGTAAGATCGCCTACTGGTCGGCTATAATTTTAAAATATTCGGATGTCATCGACTATGCATCGATATATATTTCCACATTAAGATTACGACTACGATTTTGTAATAGTTTAGCTCTAATAGAAGGGCAAATCGTGAAAAAATTATGCACTTTCGTACTCAAGAAACGTAACCAAACAATTCCAACATTTTATACGAGTATAACAAGAGTCATCACGTACCGGTTGTACATTTATTTTAGTCATATTTTGAAGCAGCCAATTTTTAAACAGCCACATAACATTGAAGGAAATAAAAAAGTTGAGTAACAGCTCAGTTCTTGTTCTATTTTTGGATCTCATTATATGAGGTCGAAGATTTGGTTTTTTGTGAACGGTGTCCCGTGTCAGACGAACATACATTGTAAATCTGACATCTCTTATATACTTACTATACCAAGCAGTTAAATGACCCTTCGTTTTTATACAAGTAGTCAATATTCAATCACTGATATATTGTTGAGTAATCTCTTTTCAGACAAATATAAGTAAGTATACCTTGGAATTTTGTCACGATGAATGCTTATCAAACATCGTTCATAAATCAATTTGTACAAAAGAAATTATTTTAACTTCTGTCTAACAATATAAATACGCCAAAAGGTACCAGTAATGTCAGTAAATGGGGAAAAATCGGTTTTTCCTTGAATGGAGAAAGTTCATTGTCTTTAAAACTACACAAATTATAACATTACTTATGTATGAATCAACACCCTCAAACGAGTGAACCATTTTCAAAACAATTAAGAAAAACTGCGATAAGTAACCCACAGAAACGACTTTCATATTTAAGTATAAGTTGCGTAAAAGAATTCAATTTTTATGAATTGTTAAGTTAATGGAACTCGGAGTCAATGTTACAACAGAAGGAGAAATTATGGTAAAGACATAAAAAAGCAGTTATTCTACCTTTATTAATAGTTCAAAGCCTAAAAGAAATAATAAAATAGATAAGACGTTGGTGTTCCGAATAAATAAATACGGAATGTTTTGATTTTTAATCATCATCTTTCACATATGTTAAAATTTTTGTGGTTTAATCCGTAGAGTGAACCTAAAACCTAACTAACTAAAATGTGTTCGTTAATTTTGCATACCAGAACCGATTCTTAAATTAGCTAGGGGCTTTTGTTATGCACGTTTAGAAAATCCCCACGGCATTACTAGCCTCGGTGGTTGAAGCTAGAACTGAAAATTATCCCTGTCAATCAGAGTCTATTGTAGTTGCGTCATTTTTAATTTCCACAGTTCATCTTTCAAGCAACGGTAGTAAAACAACTACCAGCCGTTTCACATAGCTTGACAGTAATTGTCTATACAGCATTTATCCATTTGTTCGAGCAAAAAATCCCAGGTTCGTTTTGCATATATGTAGTGCATCTAATCGTTAAGACGAAGTGACATTGATCCTATGTCAATGAAAGTGAACCTGCATTTGAACGCACCTGATGAATTAAAGATGCCTGTTACCTGCTACCGATATCTACATAAACGCCGTTGTCTTTATACAACCCGGCATAAGAACCATAACTGGCAAAAGTGAACAAAATAAACTTGTTTTTTAGGTTAGGAAACGCTTGACTAACACATAACAAAAACTTGGGCGATAATGTTTCATTCAGTGACTTTGTTTTTTGCGTGCTCGTTTATATTCAGCATACACCACAATGACTTATTATTGGATTAACTATTGAAATCAACGCTGAAAAGCTTCGATTTTTTACCGTATTACAGCAGGTGTTGCGCCTTTTTGTGAAAATTTATCGGTGGTACGCAATTAACGCTTCCCACTATTTTTTTACCACCCCAAACACATATTCAAATTCACACTTTGGAACCCTGGAACCCATACTGAATTTGTAATTCAGGCCCGCTTACATTTTTCAAAATTAATTTTCTAAATGTTTCTCTTGAAAATGTTAAGTTCTTAAGCTTTAGTTCAATTAAAGCGTTCGAGCTTCACAAAATAAAGAAAAATGAACTTGCACAAATTTTAATACGTATTTATGAAATTAGATTTAAAATTTTCAGTAAAACAACAGTCACCGAAAACATTTATAAAACAGGAAATTTTGAGCAAGAATCTGTACGAATGTGGTTGCTTATGTACCGTTTTTAAATACGACGAAGTTTTTAAAGTGTAGTCTCGTACTACTGTCTGCTATCACAAAAGGTCTTATCTTTGTCACCGATGTCCATTATTATGCCCTTTACGATTTTAAGGTTCTATTGTCCGAGTTGGAACTGTCAGCGTCAATTTTAGGAAAAAGGGCCAAAATTCTGGGAGTTACAACGACGTAGATACATAAACAAGTCGTTTCCGTAGGTCAGTGTACTGATTTTATACCTGATTTAGGTTTTAACTTTCCTTTTAGTGCTACAACATTTTAAATAAAAAGGACCCAAGGCAATTTACAAGAGTTTTACCTTGCAGTAAGTACCGTTGGCTTACGTGAAACGAAGCTAGTCGAAGAATAAAGACGGTTACACCTTGCATTTCGACTAGTTTGCGTGTGGAACGTCGCAAAAGTCACTAACCCACAACTATAACCTGATTTTATACTATTTTCCATAAAAATACAAATTTGGGCGGATTCCGGATTGAATTTTTTGAAAGTTTTCGAGTTTACAAAAAATGAATGTTCTTGAAAAAAATTATAAACACGAAAGCGGTAAAGATAGATCGACTGCCACCATTTCGTGGCGGTTTTTACCGGTTTTAGACTGTCTACGGTTTGCAAAAATCTATGGTCCGGACATACTTAAGTTATGAATCACCTGCACTTAGCACCTGGGTCGTTTAGATTTACTTGTTCGTATAGTCTTATACAGAACTAGTTTCCTTAAAATTGCTTATAGATTCGAAGATGAATCTGGTTAGCGAAGTCGCGCTTAATAACCGTAACTGTTTATATGTGGTTTACAATCTTATTTATTATCTATTAGTACGAAGCTTCAATTAGATAACGCAAAAACAAAGCAATAAATAACCAGTTTTGACAAAATTCGTTTTGTTAAGGATGATCCAGGTGTAATTTATATATAGAGGTCACAGATATAATATTTTAGAACGATTACGTTAGTGCGTTATTAAAACCATTTCTAGTGTTTTTACTAACCTACATAAGAACAAAGGAAACGATAAATCTTTTAAAAGGATTTATTGACTGAAACTGGAAAACGTCCAACTGCATGTTCGACGAACAACAAATATTGAACCAAATATATGTACTTTCATAACAACAACCAAGTAATTAGGGAAGATTAAGTATAATTGAAAATGTGCACTTGACACTTTTCACTGACCCAGAAAGCAAATTAACTGCCACAATTATGTAATTAAGCCCAGCAAATACACAACAACCACAATCTCACTTAAAGCACGTCTTTATTTGCCTACTCGTAACGTTAATAAAAACAATAAACGTACGAGAAAAATCCTTAAAAGAAATTTTCTATGAGTAACATTGTAATAAAAGCAAAGTTTTTAAAACTATTTCTGCATGTACATTTTTAATATTTAATATACGACTCGCATATTACGCAATGAGTGATAATTTGGGAATGATCTCTCTATTACCGACGCTTCGTGTCAATGAAATTAAAAGCGTGCATAATGAATACAAAATAAGTTTTTCAGATGATGCGCAAAACGTACGATGTTATTGTTAAGAGTGCAAGCAACTTTTCCCAGGTCCTTATATGTATGTAATGCATTACAGGAAGGTGTGCACTGCGTAGTAATGATCTTACAGAAAACTCAACAAGTTACAACGGGCAGTGTCGGCGATATGACTTTTAAATTTACGATAAGCCTTGTTACAAACACGTAAACGATAAGGATGTTTGCTGTCTTTCTCTAACTGATAGTATTTTCCCATTATGACGGCCTTGACACTTCTAAAACCGCGAAAAACAAATACGGCGACGAATTAACTTCTCGGAACTTTTCTAACGAAATTGTAAACTTGAAGTACGCAAATTTTCGAAATTCAACTAGCGGACATGGATGGTAATTTCCTATTTTGGGTCAAACATTTTTGTTTAAAAAGTTGATTTAACTAGTAAGTCGTCGTAAAACCAAAATAAGCAATGCTTTCGAAAGCTATGTTCCAGAATCGGAAAGTATACTTTATTTTGCATGGTAGAGTTTGGTAAAGCAAGCAATAATAAATTAATCGTAAGTGAAGGAAGGGATCAAGTTTTACGAGAAAATATAGTTGTAGCAATCAGTATCGAGAACAAAGGAGTATAACAAAGAGGCTGACTAGCAATAGTAATAACCGAGGAAGGGCCAAAGTACATTGCTTAAATCAAGTGAGGCAACATGAAACAACTGTCAACAGGGGCGGTTATGGGCCATCATCTTATATATCGGCGAGGTAAGTGTGTCCACAGCCCGCGGTGCTATAATAAAGTAATCTGCGAAATGTTGGTGGCTCATGGATGCTCCATAACCATAACTATAACTCACCCCCTACGTTTCTGAGCAATCGTTCTCATCAGATGGGTCGCGAAGTATCTGGTGAGAAGTGCTGGAGGTTTCCACCTGATAAATCAATTAAACGCACCCTTCGTCCCGAGAAACTCCGAAAACGACCACTCCACCTCATAAATATCGTTCGGCTCCCGGTCATCGTACATCTTTATTGTCCGCGGCAAAAATAATTCCTTTCTGCGGCTATCTGGAATCCATTAAGGGGCATAGAAGGTAAATGAAGCATCGCGATATGGGAACTCGTAAGGGTTATCAGCGCTAGATTGGTCGCATTTACATTTTATAACATTGTAGATGGTCATCTGTGCGTAATTTGAATGAAATATGAGAATCGCTAAGTTATGGGGAGAAAACCCCAAACTATGTCCGTCCACTTCGCGGTTAAAAACTAAAAATAAATCAATCCCCCTCGTTCCGGATAATTCGACTTTCGAACTTTTCGAATGCCACAATTTCTAGGAAGAATCAGGTGCGGACGATTTGAGTTGGATAATTTAAGCCGTTTTACCCCACGATCTAGAATGTACAAACAATTTAAATCGAGAATGAGGAGAAAATTCAGCAGCGAATTCGCATTCTAAGTAAGACAATTGCACAGAAGGTACGGCTATTGTGCCCGAGCATAATGCAAATGTTACATCCGTCCGCAATTTGCATTTACAGAACCTGTTTATGTTTGATGAACTGCAAGCCCAGGTTGTAATTTGTGGGTGTCGGTGCCCACCCTAAGCAAGACACTACTACTTATCACCGTTTATAATATCCGCGTAACAACGCTTAATCACTGCGTTTAAACATTACGAAGGACTCGCTCCTACAAAAGCCATGCTTGTCCCTTATAGCGATTTGCGTCGTTAAATTTCACAAAACCAAACATCTACAAACTACCTGTGTTTGTCCACCTGCAAACTATGCACAACAAGAGCGATGTGTCATACCCGTATAAAGACTAAGGGTACGTTTATGCTGAAGCATCGAGCATCGCGACTAGCATCGCTGCGAGCAACGCAAAAAGAATGCATACGTGTATCTTAATACAAGTGTTTATGCTAGCGCATCGCGCTGACATAGCATCGACATGAAAGCGTCGCTGCGAGCATAGAAAATGAATTTGTTCATTTTCTTTGCTCGCAGCGCTCGGGTCTTCGAGCAAAATTTTGCCGAAGTTAATACAAAATTCACGTGGAAAATTCTATTTCTAGTATTTTCGTACGGTCTTCACTGTGGGATCAGAAATATGATCATCACCGCAACAGATATCTTCTAGATCTAGATAAACTCTAGGAAGAAGTGGCCAAAGAATGTGGAATTAGAAGTACCTAATAGTGTTTTTTTTTTTCAATATTTTACTTAAGTGTTGCTCTGTTGCTATAATATGAGCATGTAATGTGTAATATTAGCGTTTTAATTATTGGTTGATTAAATTTTTATATTTTTGATAATAAAATTATGCAGATTATAATTTTATTTTAGGGGAGTAACATTTATTTTTCGTTATCACTCATTGCTGCTTACTAAAAATAACAATAAACAGTAAATACTGCATACCACTTCTTCGCTCTTTTCACTCTCCAGCTCTGAGAGGTGCAGCGCGGTAAAATACAGCGTCAGTATAAACAGTTTTAGATAGAGTTGCACATCGCTTTAAAACATCGATGTATGCAGCTATGCTAAGCGCGATGCTCGATGCTTCAGCATAAACGTACCCTAAGTAACCACCGCCCAAGGAACATTGGTAGGGCCGTTACTGTTCGTACCGCCGCGCCGTCTCGAAAAATATCGCATCCAAAATACCCTATTTAGACAATTGTTGCAATGACAACCAATCTCAGTGTCATTCGGGCTTTTAAGTGGGAACAACCGACCCTTGTTGCACCCACTGTGTAATATTCTTCCACCGTTACACAATGAGTAATGTTATTACCATAAATACAGAAGGGAAAGACACATTTTATCTTAACCGCTTAAAAATTTATATGGATTCTGAAAACCAATGCAGAATTTTAAATTTTCTAAAAGTACGGAAAATAAACTAAAATGATTTATGGCTTTATTAACACAAAAACGCAAAAACTAGAGCTTTTAATGTTTTAAAGAATAATTATGAAAAACTTTGTCATCTTTAAAATTTTCAGTTTGAGAATTCAGGAAAACACAGGAGGGCATGTTAGATAAAAAAAGCAACGAAAATGTTTGTTTTCTTCTAATGTTAATAAACTTTGATCTTTGTTTCGTAACAACCCTGAAACTATTTTTTTCGTCGAATTTGCTTTGTTTTCTGTTTTTTTATGAATTTTTTATGGGGAATTTCTATTTTGGCCTTCTTTTCTCAAAGCTTCCCAGTTTTCTTTGTGGAATGTCCTTTCTCCTAATTCCTAGAATTTTTATCCTTGTCTCTTCATAACCGACAATTTAAAGATAATAAATTTTATGTACACACACCATTGTATCCTTATTTTTTCCTGCAATTTTCTACTTTAAAAATTCAATTTAAAAATTAACGAGCGTATCAATGACCCCACGGCCACTCCATAGTTTTCAGCAAAACATTCTGTCTGCGAACTTGTATTAATTTTGCTTAAATTATTAAAGTATTTGAGGGGAAGAGCCACGTGTCGTTCTCAAAACATTATGGAAGATTCATAGGTAAGGAATGTGCATTCTGATAAAAACGCGAAGTGTCAGGAATTTCATATCGATCCTGGAGAATTGCGTGATTCAAAACAGTACTGAAAAAAATCGTTACATTCCTGGTCACACGAATCAGACTAATCAATAAATTGTTTTGCTTTATTTACGGAACATGATTATTGTCGGCTCTGCATTGTTTATCTATTAACTATTTATCTAAACTGTTTAGATCGTTGTCATTTGGGAATTATTTTTATTTGAAATGTTACGGAATTTACTTAAAAATTAAATTAAAAACAGCTCCATGTATTAATAAATATTAATCATCTACAAACATTTAGAAAAACAAATACAAAGAGGTTGCTAAATTTTTTTACCCTAGTTTTAAAAGTTTTTATTTTGGTTAAAAGGGACAAAATAAGACGAAGTGTGGTTTATTTAGGGTTTTGTTAGAAAAACCATATATAACTGTCAAGGTTGTCCTGTCAATACTGCGTATTCTTGGTGCCATTTTTGTAAGTCTATGAATAATTTCTAGCCGACCAATTTGCAATGGTCGAAGTTGCAGCCTCGAACTGTTATGATTTTACCTGTGAGTCATCGGTTTTGTCGTAATTGTAAGGTTTGCAAAGATAACAAAGAGGTGTATTCGTTTGACGTTTTAAAGAAACCCGATATTAAGCTGTAGCTTCTAAAATAAATTTATAAGTCTAAAGGTTCGCCAGAAAAAGAAAGTAGTAATTCCCGAGTAGTCGAAAGAACATTAAGTTCGATAAATTCGACGCCGCTTTGATTTGATACGTTTCTAATTTGCTTTTAATAACAGCTTTCACGCACTGACACCAGTAGCAAGTAATCTGACCAACAACAATCGTATTAATTTATAAAATAATAAACGATTTAAGGAAACGAATTATGACTTCCGTGACATGCGTATGCAGCACGATAATTAACATCAAAGGGAACCCGTTAATATCCACCTCGTAAAAAACATTTATTTCCACCAAAAAAGTATAGATATTAATCATTAACGAAACGTGTTAGTATAAAATCCTGATAAAAAAAGTGTGATACGAAACTTTCCTGTCTAACAAAAGGCTGAAAATGGAATTTTCTCACCGATTAGTTAAATTATTAAAGAGAATGATTTTTGTTGGGTCATAGCTTCGAGGCTAACCTAATTTTAAATTATTTTTCGCTAACGGGCTAGCAAATGAAGACCATCATGCATATTTAATAGTATGCCACGGAGAATAATGGATTAAATGACTATATTACTTAGTAAGACCTTCCGAACAGCAATAATCATCAGCGAAACACATAATTAACGCAATGTGTTTGTGACAAATCGCCTTGTTTGCTTTTTTAACTACATAAACCATTGTTTAGTAACCACACCCCATGTATAAAAAACCTTTTAACTATCCCTTCACGGACAACTGTCAATTCAATACCTAATGAATTACTTATTAGTTCATCATTAGTACGACAATGTTGTAACTAACCTCGTTGGTTATCACTTTAACATTAAAGATTACAAGTTAACACGTTTTATTGTTAAATGTGATTAGTACTCGCCTTCCATTTTCAAACCAACCAATCCTAGGGTTTCTTATTAACAATGCAGATCTTTAAGTGATTTATTTGGCCAATTTGGCCATATTAAAGCCGAGACTGTAAACTGTAAAGAGAAACAGGCGCCAAACTACTAAGCCGTCAACGCGTCACCATAACCTTAGAAAGTTTTTAAAATATTTAACTTGTTAAATCAGCAAACCGTGAAATAAGTTTTACGATGTAATTCTGGTTTTAAAAACTCAAATTTGTCTTCAAATTTAGAAGTTTCAAAACTAAAAATGAACTTAGAACCCTACCTATTCTTTTTTAAACGAATTAAAAAACTGATTAAGCCCGCGTAATATTGATAAAAAAATCGGTATCAAAAGGTAAACTCTTGTAGGTAGGTATATACTTTAATTTAATAGTTTCCTTACAAAATGTGGATTTTAAGAATTGTTTCATTAACGAGCAAATATTAAAATATCGATTAAATCGATCTATCGCCAGTAACTAAATCGATACATCGACACATTGATATTTTTAGGATTCCATATCAATATTTGGTATACCGATGTATCAGCATTTATATCGAAAAATTTTAATTTTATGAAATTAATTCATAAATGAAAACTTTTAAGATGTCGATTAAATCGATGTATCAATGTTTCAATATATCGAAAAAAAATCCCAGCTATAGTAGATAGTAGTGATACTATTGACTTGCTACTACTTAAGAAAACTATAAAATTGGAAAGTACAAACTGAACTGAATCATAATAAAATAACCGTAAATGTAATTTTGAGATAACTCCACGGTATTGTCGACCTTCTAAATTTTTTCTAACTTATTTTGAGTGAAATATATGCTTTCGGAGACAAAACACAATAATAACTTGTTTGTAGCAAGAGATAAGTTAATGTCGTAAATCAGGAGCACAAGTAGCGCATATTTGCTATCATCCCATTATCTGTAGCGACCGGAGCGAAAGCTCCGGTGACAGCTTTCCCGGGGGATCCCCGTTCCCTCCTGCTGTATAATCTCGGTAATCCGCCTTGATACAAAATCCGATCACCCATGGCTTTTTTAAGTTAGTATTCCCAAATTGTATTATGTTTATAATCAGGCCGTGCCTCAGATTTCGAGCATAATACGCGTGATCAATAGGGTATTAAAATAATTAGGAGATAAGTTAGAAAGTTGGCGCATTTTTGTTCCGTTTTTCGTTTGAAGGAAAAGAGGGGCAAACTCGCGAATAACACAAAAGAATATTAGGGAGTCGCGTTCGACTAAGGGCGAACATTTTTATAACCGGATGGGACATTGAAAAGTTAGATATTGCTATAATTACCGTTAATGAGGGAAGGCAACGAGTGACTCCTGGTTATTTGGGATATCTGTATCATTACCTCAGCCCTCCGACTATTTATTGTACGTTGAGTTAGGGACACGCCATGAATTGTCGTTTTTTTGTACGATACTTTACACTGCCGGAAAAATGTCGTTCAGTACGGGGATGTATAGGGCAAATTCCTGTGGGATCCCCTTCGTTATGTATTTTTGTCGCCACATTTTTGTTTTAATCACGCAATTAGGAAGATAATTAGGATGATTACGGGCAATTTAATTAAAAATTACTTGTAGCTCTTAATCGACATAATAAAGCAACCCTTCGGCGATTCTAATGAATCATCTCGATTCAGAGCACTCTAGGGTCTTGTAGGATAGAAAGAATATAAATAATACAAGTGGTCGCTCTACACGTATGATTGAACTACTATTCTTCACCCTGGGGACATATTCCGCTTGTCACATTTCTTTCTTATGAAGACCGAACCACAGCAAATAAATGTGACCACTTGACACCCCAATGCGGGAACAATGCCGAATATGCTCCCTACCGTCATAGAAATCCGCTATAAAATTTCTTTACTCGACCTTTTCGGACGAATTTTATATGTTTTCACGTTTTAATTAATTATTAAACCTAGGACTGGTTTTTTATTCTGAAGTGTTTAGATGATGATGATTCCAACGGTAATCAATATTTATGTTGACTTTACGATTTTAGATAGTCAAAACAAACCGTTAGATAACCTAAGATAACTTTTGATTTTTACAAATAACTTACAGATACCGGATATGATTTTTATTAATTCTTCATTTTGATAAACAACATCTCGATAAATGTGTAACAGTTATGAGAGGCAATAAAAATAGGATTCGATAAAAACTAATTACAGTACGCAAACTCTAAAAATTTCTACTGATACACTAATGTTCGAAGAGTTTGTCACCTTTAAACTTTTTTGATTGCATTACTTTTACCTACTTAAAAACCAACGTAATAGTTTATTTATTTACTTTTAAAGAACCAGGATATCTCCTTTTTTATCTCAAACCCGTTCCAACATTTATTGTTTGTAAAAAGTATAGTTGAAATATTTAAATAATAAGCAAAAGTTTTGAAGGATAGTAAAGAAGCGATCGTCAGGATGTCTAAATGTATTAAGGATAACGCTGTCAAGCGTCAAGTGATTGCAAATCTGGAACGCGCGAGTAGCAGAGGGTCACCCGTTTAGGGAACGGTTACGATCCCCGAGGAACTTCCACTTTTACAACTTTCCGAGGTTTATATCTCTTTATAATGCCGCATATTAGACTTTAAAATGTTCATTTTACTACATTATTTTATAAACATTACCCCGCGACTATTAAACAAAGAGTTTGAAAATGCCATATACTTTTATGGTTATTGAACGGCAAATCCAATTTTTGGGGCTATTTAAGATGTTCGAAAGCTGCGGGAGGAATATGTAGAGTGACATTTACGGTCGCCTGTATCTTCGAACTTTATGACCGATATCCGATGAGAATTTCGACCGTGTAAGTCTCCAGAAAAGAACTTTTAGTTCACCTGTGTCCCTTGCCGTTTGTAAATTTAGAAAATAAAGGGCCGCTGACTTTACCGTCCATTTCTTTGTTATTTCAGATGGGTTGTTACCTGGATGCAGGTGGCAGATTGCCGTGACAAAAAAGTTACAGGTTATACCACCAAAATATGCAAAGTGACGCGATTAGAGTACTGTGTCATTAATAATGCTATGTAAACATACCCTCACCAGTCATTAACAGATTGTTAACAACGTGGTCCAGTGTACCGGTGATCATTACTCACCTCTGGCACGGATTTAAATATTCGTAAATATAAGCTCGGTTAGTAGGGAGCGTGTGAGAACCCTTCCGAGCGAATTCACGGAGCCTAATTACGAGAGATTGATTCGAGAGTTTTTCCAGTGTCAATATGCCCGGTAATCTATAAGGATGAATGGCAGGGAACAATTTCCAATTAACTCTTTCTAATAATCTTCGTCTTGCCGCTAATTACGGGGTGCGAAAGGGCTTAAATTGGTTCGCGTAGACAACTAACCCCCAATTAATGAATGGCAGGCTGTAACGGGCTTTGTGATTGCATGCAGATTGAGCGTCAAAACGCAGAAGAACGGTTACTTGAACGCGATAGAATCATTTGTCACCCGAATAATTGAAGTTTCTTCTTGCGTTCCTCTTTGACGATTCTCGTTTAGCAGCGATGTGTCACCTTCACGATCGTGGCTCTTCCATAACCCCACAATCGTATTAATCACGCTACGTACACTCTAATTAGTGGTTGGATACCACTAGGGATATTGATTTTTACCAACTGCCATTGATCGTTCAGGTACGAAATTGGCGTCAGTTGCATCCGATTGCGAATCACTTTTATCTTCTAATTATATCCCAAGATGCAAGAAAATAACTAACGGTGCTAGAATCGAGTTTCCATCTTGACTTACCAAATTGCTTAAGATACAAGCAAACGGATTTACGTTAAAAAAAGGACAATATCCCGACTGAAACAAACGATTTAAAGTGAAATTTAAGCGAAACCACCTCTTTTAGTTCTCGCAATAAAATTATTAAATTTAATGACATAAGTAGGGCGTACCGACCTACAACTCGAGTATGGAACTCCTGGTACAGTTATACGCATTCGTCCCTATTCGCTTTTAAACTACAAGTTCTCGCTTTGTTAACAATAGGACAATTTAGTTCAAACAGTGTACAAACGAAGTCATTTAGAATGCATCTCGCCCTTCGATTCTCTCCCTGCACTTCTTGTAAATCATCGAATCAACATGCAAATAGCTTGGTCTGTGTTCGCATTGTCCCTCGCTGTCCATCACGAACAAAGCTGACCATTAGTGCCTCGCAAAACACTCATTCTTCGAGGACTGGCATTGGTGGACAATGTAACCTGGTGCGTGCTTCTTCTGCGGACTTCTATGCACAGAATATGTTTGACTTGCAAATGAGTTCGGGACTTATCAATGATAGTGCTTGTGTAACAAAGGCACTGCGTGCCATTGTTTTCTGTCCGATTTCGGCGCGGAGTAACTTCTTGTTCCTTCTTGTTACCCTTAATGGATACATTAGCGTAAAGTTGTATACAAGCAATCGTAGCAGCCGTTCACATTCGTGAATGCAAACTCTCCCGTGTCTTCGGTAATTACTTATACGAAACGACAGTCTTGCTAGTTATAGAGGATTGTATAGGAAGTGATAGGGAGCCCGGTGACACGCGTTCTATTCCTACACCTCTCTTTAAGTTTTTACTTATGATAATCTGTAAACAGTTTCCGAAGGGCAGGGAGTATAATGAGACATGTGCGTGCAGTCAGCACTAATGAACGAGCATAACCAGAATCTTGTCCCGGGCTTTGATTTGTTAACGGAATTCACACAATACTTTTTATTCGAACCTCTTTAATGTATTTCGGAAACGTGCCTCATTTAACCGGGACTTGTTTTGACAAATCGTCAAACACATCGGTGAGACTCCGCGCCATTATCGGTTGGGATACTCGGTGGCCGAAGACAAATGATATTATAGATGCATTAGGTGACGTCTGCGGACGAATGTTGACCGGTTAAATAAATAAAGCTGGAAAGTAACAAACCAAGATAAACGAGCGGAGTTAGCAGGGTGGAGAAGTCTGCGTAGTCTCAATCCGGAGTATTTTTTTCTGTACCCAGGAGATTTACTCCCCGACGCGGAAGTGATATGCAGAACCGATCGCGCATGAGATATAAGTAACATTATAAAATTCTGCGAAGGGGAACGAGACGTCGATGGCCATACCACCGTGACGGCTACCTGTCCCTCTTGGGTGCAGACGGACGGCAGACACAAATGGCAGCGACGCTGTGAGTCATCTTGTAGGTGGTCAAGGCCAGCAGCCATCTTCTAACGCTCTTGCAGTCGAAAAACGATGCAGAAAAACGCAATGCTTCCTTACTGAATCATCAAACATTGGGACAGAGCTTCAGCTACCTGCCCCTTCGGTTACTGCGTCATTAGATTGCTGCTGCCTCGTTATCGTTTTCCGATAGATGCACGTTTCCTTTTTCTCGACTTTACTACGTACGAGCGACAAATCCAGTTCGTAATCCATTTCATTTCGAAGTACGTAAACAAACATTTTATTTGATTTCATTCGTGCTTCGTATGCAAATATTGACCTAAACTCTAAAAACTGACCCTAAATATTTAGCTGGCATTGTAGTAAACAAGTGATTTAACATCTGCTCGAAAACTTCCAGGAAGGTCAGGTTTCCAAGAACTAGGCCTAAAATTCTCAGAACTAACAATAAGCACCTGATGTTTATCTGTCTCACTAATAAAGTTGGGGTGCATCTGATTTGTAGATTTCGTGGCTGCATCGATGTTATCTATACAACACGTGCAACCAGGATTATTAACCAGGTTACCCACCATGCTTAAAAAAGGACGATTAAATCGAAATTGTTTATAATTTCGACGTTTGCTAATTCTAATCCCTTTTAACCGAATGTCCTAAATTTTTGTTTTAAATCTAGCCGTTCATGGTGGTAAAATAAAAATACAGAAGAAAATATACAAATAATCTCCGAATAAAAATGAGTACACTGCATTGAACAGGCTGTAAGAGGTCATACACAGCCTGACCTTGGTCAGTGTGCTATTAATTTGAGATGGGTCGAGTTGTTTCTCCGCATCTAGTACCTACCATATTCGTTTCTGTGGAAGCAGCAAGTCTAGCTCGTTCTTCCCACACAGTAAGGCCCATTAAACCACCATGTTGCAAATCTTTCTCAAAATATATACCTGCGAAGTTAGCCTGGGGCCGAGCGACCGGTTACATTATGCGCGTTATCTACGGTTATAGCTAAACGTCCAAAATAATATATTTTAATTTGAAGTTTGGATTCAAAACAAAAGACCACGCTCCTGCATATTTAAACTAACAGGACTAATATTTCTTCGTTACGACTGTTACGAGTATAAAAATTACTAAATATACACATCACGTTTTTACTACGCGATCGTTACTCCTTGTTCTCTACTTGTTACTACTTGTCCACGCATTTATTGGTTATATTCATATCACATGTTCTTGTACCGATGAGTTGTTTATTTTCTAAGTTTTACAGTGACGGTGAGTTAGACACGTATGGTTTTTATATTGGATAAGACTAAAGTTCCATATAAATAACTTGCTGTTATTTTTACAATTGTATGAAATACGTTTAAGAAATAAACTGTAAGTAGCCATTGTCACACCAGAAACTTTCCCCAAACCAATTAATATTTATAGCTTTGCTGTTGCAGAAATCATTTCAACGGCATTTCCATAGCTGTTTTGATCCTAAATTTAAATTACAGCCCTAGGAAAAGTTATATTCCCAATATAAATATATAATTTGGTTTTACAGCGAAAGGTTTAGATTTCGATGTGGGTTTATGTTACTGACTAATAAAAAATTATATTTTTGTATAGCGTTAACATAATTCGTGTGGGTATATTATACGTAAAGTGGTTGAAGACGAGATAACATGAGATATTGCATAATGATATAATACCCCTTAGCGTAACAAACCAAGCACGTTATTAAAACGCAGAAAATTATGTTTGGAAGTTAACTTCTTTGGTAGTTAAGTGGAGACTGGATGTAGCCAGAGGCTGTTACCGATTCTCCACGGTTTAGACCCCTATTCTCGCTCCCAGTCACACGGCTCTCATAATAATTTCAGATTGTTATCTACCAACATAGAAGTCCTAGAACTACGTTTAATATTTTGCCGGAGGCACGCACGCAAAGACGTATGTACAAGTGCATCGTTTAGTGAGTTGAGGTTATATAACCAATGTTTGACACAGTTTCGAGTTTGTGAAATGATGCTAAACAAACATAAGTCATCGGCCCGGGGCGAAGACCTTATGCGTAAGACAACCGTAAAAAATAGTAAGATTAGTAATATAGGTACTCTAAACAGGTATATGCACTTTATTTGGATATGGAGGGGATCGAAGCCACAAATGATTCAGAGGTTAGTGACGATGCTTTGCTAAAGAATGAATCACAATCAGGCTTCTTCCAACTTCACTTTCTTCCTACTTCTACTGTCCAGTTATGCGACAATAACCCTGTTAAATTCCAGCAGTATTTCTAGTTTGACCAAATAAACCTACATAAAACCCGCAATCATCCTCACTTCCTAACACTCCTTAATGCAGCTTTATGTAGCTGACCTATACATTATCCCTTAATACCACTTAAATTTTACTTTAATATTGGTAAAAAAAGTGTTAGCATATACAAAAGCACTTACTGTATACTGTTTAACTTTTACTATCCATCTTATTAATTGCTTAAAAAATTCATTTTCGGCTATACTAATTTTGATGTAGGGCCACTGGTTAAAACAAAAAAGTGGCAGATTTACAGAACTAATTACAAAAATGGCCCTTAAAATTTACAAGAAAAACTAAGGTGTTGATTTACGAGTATAAACGAAACACCTAACCCAATAATACAGGTTTATATTAAAGTAACTAATTTTAAATGTGACCTGTAGTAGATAATGTCATGACAAACCAAATATGCGAGTTAACCAAATATGCGAGTTAAAATAAATTTACAAACAACTGGCGTAAAGTAAAATTGATAATTATTATTTAATAAAGCGAACATAGAAGGTGAAAGATATCGAGCACGTTTCCCCACCCTACGGGCTAAGTCTAAGCGGGATTTTCATACATGGTAATATCAGTTGGTTCTTTTACTACTTATCAGACCGAATTAAAATCGTCTTAATCGGGTAGCATTTTGGAAGAATGCACTACAATGCTTACGAGCATGCAGACTACTCAAAGTAATAAATCACATTAACACTTACAATTTTGCAGGCTTGATATAGCAGATGTCTTCAGGTCTCGTATTTCCTCGTTGGTTTACAGAAAAATCACACTTGTTACACCGTATTTATTATTTATTGTAGTCCAAAGTACGGCACGTTTATTTCGGCAAATTTGTTTATCACAAAACACTCTTATAAACATTTAAAATGAAATTCTTCGCGTATCAAAGCACGTGTCGCAAATTTCCACATCTTCAGCGGAAACATAACCATGAAATAATTTGGCGCGGAAGTACCAAATAAATAAATTTTTTTCCGAAGTCAAAATTCTTCCCCGGCAAAGACTGTTATTATAACAATACGGTTTCGTAATTTATTGTCCCTAAAATAATTATTAAACTATCACAAAATTGTCAAGATTGACGTTCGATTAATTGCAAACGGAGCCATTCAAACGACAATCATTTGATGTCCTAATCTTCTAATGGACATATTCTATACTTCACTTAAATAAAGGCTTAAATAAAACTCATTTTATGTTTAAAGTTTTTAGTAAGTTATAACTTATAGCAATGTGTTATGTCATAAGTTAGGCATCAGGCTTATATTTCACCAAAATATAGATTTAGCTCTTTAGAATTTTTAAGATAACAAGGACTAAACGTCAAAATTCCGTACCACACATGCGCGAACATAAAATGCATTTCATAATCTGTCTACATGAAGTTGCTAAATAATACATCTGCTCAGTACGTTTGTAGTTTAGAATCAACATCTCCAAATTTTTAACCCAAAAAGTGTGGGGATTTCGACTGTATATGACGTTTGAATGTCCTACAAGGTCAGGGATGATTGTAGTCAACGATCTACAATATAGACTTACTAATTAATATGTTTAGCGATTTCTATTGTATCTAAAAGCAAATTATGGTTTGGAATTTGGAAAAATGATTAGGTTTTCGAAATTTCCTTCTTTATTACAGATTACGCTGGAATTGTTTGGAATTTCTGTTTTAGCATTTTTATTATGAAATAGTGTTAAACACAATTTAACAATTTTATTTAATTTCATGACCAAATAATAAATATTTAAAAAGGTCCGTGAATGGTCCTTTTTGAACTGACGATAATTTTGTAAACGCAAATTTTGTAAAATAAAAATCGTAAAAATGTGAAGTATTTTATGAAATTTAAATTAAAAAGCTAATACCGCTTAGTTGGCATGTGGAAGGTCTGGTATATTCAAAAAATTGACTTCAAGGACGACATTGATCATGTGAGATGAAGTGAGAAAAAAAGGCTTTGAATGTGTAAAAATTGTGCAGGCGTTACAACTATCTGTACAAGTTCATCCTTAAATTTAAATCTAAACAGAAGAGCACATGTTCAACATATTCTTGCAGTATAAATTTTCCAGCTATAAACAAAATCGGTTACCAATCCATAATTGTTTTTACGAGAAATTATGTTTGAAAGTGTAAAATACTCATCAATAATTTAACATCGTGCCAGAACAAAACAAAAACTATTAGTACTGCAGCAGTATTTACAGTAAACAAAACGAAATAAATGCACTGAAACTTAATACATACAAGAGAAATATAAAGCGTTGCACTGGCAACATGCCAAGATCTGTGATAATTCTTTAGTCTACGTTAGAATTTTAAATTTGGTGTTTATTTTTAACTTTTGTACGGCGAGTGTATCCTTTGTCTGATTGAAAGAATTTATGGCTCAGAATATTTCCTAAATTTCTCAATATTACCTTAACAAAGTAGTTCAAGGTTTTTCCGGGGTGCTTTCTTGGTTCCTATTTCTCCGAAGTAATACAGAACTACACAAATGAGTAAACATATATCGTTTAGCTTCGCAACTCTGACATTGGGATGTTATCAAAATGACACAAATAAGAGATAATGTAAAAGTTCATGACTGTACATAATTTCTACTTTTACGATTATTTATTTAGCAGTTGCTTCCTGGTTGGCAATAAACTTTACGTTTATTTTATTATTTAATCTGCAATTTGTTACCAGCCAACCTTTCTCGGTTCGATGTATCAGTATTTATCCAATTTAAACTTCAGAATTATTAAACACATATTAAAAGATCTAAACAATATAAACAAGCCTGTGCTTATGATATCTTGAGATATCACCTCCATGACTAAAAGTAGTATTTTAAAACGATGCGTAGTGGAAACTTCCTTTAACGTTGCAGTTAACTTGTGTTATATTTAAGAAATGCCATATATACTGTTGAGTTTTTTAAATCAACTCAAATAATATTCTTTACCAAAATTGGCCTATTCATTTCATCTCCTCTCATCATAAAAAAAACAAATAAATAAATTGAAAAACAACCTGGTAATAAAACAAAAAACACTGCCTAAAACAAGTCTGGCATAATTTTTAGAACTTTTAATAGAACCAAGTGTATAAATTGAGATGCGGAAATGCCGAAAGATAAGGGCTTATCATCTGGAAAATGCATCGCAATGCGAGGTAGTTTTGTGGTTACTCCAGGGAGATATTTTTGTCTATTAGGTCATTCTGTGGTAAAGATTCGTCGTTCTTTTGACGAACTACCTGAAGCTATTTTGTTTTGCTAGGGATGTTTATGGTTAGAAAATTCGTCGCAATTTGTTAGTAATTGCGTAATGGACAACTGTTAAAACAGTAACTCGTCTTTTTAATTTAAAAGATTTAAATTTCGGTTATCGGTATCCGTGTTGATTGTTTTTAGTAAATACGAAAATATCCTTTAAAATCGTTTTTCTTATTAACCCCAATTTTAGTTTTTATAACTAAGATTCGAAATTTGTTTACTTCATAATCAGTAGAAACCATGTGTGATGTT
The DNA here is from genome assembly GCA_963082815.1 of Melanotus villosus. Classification (NCBI taxonomy): domain Eukaryota; kingdom Metazoa; phylum Arthropoda; class Insecta; order Coleoptera; family Elateridae; genus Melanotus; species Melanotus villosus. The sequence goes on from OY720427.1 coordinate 22,788,756, forward strand.
ATTTTCAACTTGATGATAACACTATCGCCCAAAACGTAAACTAAACGTAAACAGGCGCGATTGTATGATTCACTCCAATCCAGACTAGCTGGCGGTGGTGGAAGATAATTTTTCCTAGTTTTCAAGATTTATCAAGGACATTACAAATCATCGGGGTTGACAACGACCTTGAAGTTGGAACATGGGTCATTTTAGCAGAATTTGCTGTATTTGTGAAAATTAGACCCTTTTAGCTAGAAGTTTGCAAACTAGTATGGTTCGAGCAGAGGCAAACCACCTGCTCTGCACAACTTGCTTAAAACAATCACGAAACTGGACCAGTTCTGACCTGTTCTGTTGATCCCGCTTAGACGGAATAACCGCGAGGGCGAGAACAGGTAATTTGTACCCTCCGAAACTCAGGATTACAGGTCCTTTTTACTAGAGTATTCAAAGAAACAATAAACAAAGAATACAACAGAAGTAGTCGGAATAAGTTGTGCACAAATTAGATGAGACTTTTCCTTTATAATAAATAAATATATGTATGCCCACTGAAAAATTTAATCACCGTAACCGAAAAAGAACAGAAATATTTTTTTGGGCTCCCCTCGAGGTAGCAACAAACTAGTAAAAAGAAGTTGTCATTTCACAAGAAAATCGAGGTCACCAGTAAAACTTTCGTTCTAATTTCTGCTTACAGTTTAATCAAATTACAATCTGCCTTTGGTTATGAACCGCAAATAACCACAAAATTTAATCTATTGTTCCCTCTGAGCCTGGTGCTGCCACCAAAATCAATTTGCAGGACCAAATTAAATTGAAGCTCATTTAAAATAGAGTCTAATTATCCATAGTAGATTTTACTCCCGTATCTTCCAGTAAAAATTAACCTTGAACTTTAACTTTTACTAAACCGATTCGAAATTTCTGTAATTTTAATAATATTATTCTCAGTAATAAAGCAACCTGAGGAACTACAATTTATTCTTCAAATTCATTTGACTTAGTCGAGTTTATATTTGTAATCTAAAAACAATCTTTGGAAATAAAATAGGCAGTTATTAAACGGTTTTCAGTTTCGTGAATGAATGAGTGAAACTGCAAACGCATCTGTAAAATAGTGGTTTATCCCGAGTGCAATTTGATTCAGCTTCGTTGCGAACCAAACCTTTGATGCTTATAATATAATGTAGTATTATTACAAACATATTATAAGTAATGAAGTCATAAATAACCGCATACCCTTTAGTTTAATGTAGCAATTTGTGTGACCTACAATAAGAAGAAATGCAAAATTTGAAATAATATCTAAAGTTGGTAACCCTTATGCAGCACTGATTAACGACCTACGATCTTGGTTATCAGTTATTAGAACTATTTGTTTTTCTACGATCTGATTATCGTTTACTGCCTAATTTATCCAACTTGCAAGTTCACTAATATTAAAGGAGGTTTAAAACCTTTTTTTATTAAAGTTAATCTCGTACATATTAGGGTGTCGTGGAAGTGAAGGTTATCGACAGAGACAGATTATCACTAAAGTGCGTCCCGCACTAATTATAATTATGCCCCCCCCCCCCCATTTTTATGTTTAAATTTGAATAATCAGAATCATATAAAAATATTCTTTTTTTATAAAAATATTTCGTACTTTTTTTTCTTTTTAAATATTAAATATAGGTTTCAGTCTCCTCATGGCCCTACGTTTTAGGAACTTAGACTTAGCCTAGGTTACCTAAAAAATAATTTGCTCTTGGTTGTCGATTTCGAGAAACTTTGGGTAAAATTTGTGGGAGTGAGACTGGGTTGTCGGCACCAATAGAGTTCTGGTGTTCCTTTTGCAAAAGAAGTAAACAAATCATGATATCTGTTTGAAATTGCAGTAGACAGGTAGCCAGAGGTGAAGTGTTTACTTTTCCCAAGTTCATAAGAAGAGTATTTTTGCTTCTGGTTTTAAATAGGACACGCCTATCGGTGGCGGCTATTGGTTGGGGATTTAAAACTTGCGTTATCCTCGCATCGCACGTTGTTCGGTCCGGGGACTTTCCGGGTTTGCGGGTCGCGAGGGGACTCCGGGTCGGTTTCGGGGTGCGGGATCATACTCCGTGCGTTATATCTGTCGAATCGGACGTGGTATAAGCGTAGCGTCAATCCGTATTCAACTTCCGAAGTGTACGGTTGTGTTTACTTCGCTGCTCCGGAATACGAAGTACTCGCAAGTGGCGGCGGCGTGTTTTGTGTTTGTTAATTTTTTTTTTGCTATTGCTTATCATGGCGATTCCTTTTATAGTGGAAGATGATACAGAATACGAAGAAGCTTTACTTCAACAACTTTTTGCCGATTTGTGGCACACTCTGCAACAGATTGAACAAATTCAGCGTTCAAGACGGAGGCAAAACCTGAATTCGAGCAGAGGTAAGTACCTTTTTAAAGTTCTTGTAGTATAAATGTTTCGAACTTTTTAAAATTTTGCGAACGGAATTTCAATTATTTAACGAAAGTGTCCATCCACGTGTGTCAGAAGTACATGTGAACTGTGTCGATCAATTACAATCGTGTTTGTGCAAGTAAAGTGAATTTCTTGACTAAAATTAATTTTCGCGGTGGTGGACTTGATGCCGAGGACCTGTTGCTTAGGGACCGTGCAGCCCGGACAGCAGTTCAGGGTCGGCCGCGAGACGCTTGTTTAGTTTGTTCAACTACTTTTCCGTTGTATACAATGCAGCATCCACACGGGGAACAACTGGACAAGCTCTAACACGCTTCCTTTGATCGCCAAACCCGAGGCAATGTTAATTGTTATTAGCAAAATTACAAGTTTCGACAAGAAAATTAACCCGTTTTCGGATTTAAACGACCGGGTAGTTGCGTGTGCATTTGAACTGTCACGTATTGGCGTAATTAAAGTGGGGCTGAACCTAAGTTTTGGCGGATTCCTACAAAATAGGCGCGCTTTTCGAGACTCAATGCGTCATGGAGAAGAAAACAAAGACCATGTAGTGTTGAGCGACCTGTCTTGTTCTTTTTACACGTACGCTAACGTAATACATTTTATCCTGCAACGATCACTCTTCCGGGTGCAATTTTTAGGTCATACACCGCTAAACGCACCGTTTTTCCATTATTATTTTTAGCCATAAACAACGTGGATTCGTTCTCGTACTACTGTGCGTGATGTTAATGTGTAATTGTGGTCACCTTTTAAAAATAATTGCGTTAACGGTTATCGGTCAATTTAGCAAAAGTTATGTTGTTAACATTACAGTGTACTCTAAAAGTTACCATTTTTTGAAATTTTATATAAAATCGTAAATAGCGAGCCTTTTAAATTTTACGTAGTTGTGTTAGGTAATTAAAAAAAAATATTTATTAAAACATTTAAAAACTCACAACAATATAGGTAGAGACTGCAGTAGTTAAATTATTTTTACTTGCTGATCAGTAAAATCTATAGCAGGAGACTACCCTCTTGTGATGGTTTATTTTTGATGTCGTACCTTAAAAATATTCTGTTTTTGTATTAAATAGGCAAAACGTTTAGCATCTACTGCCAGTACAACAGAACTTATCAAAGTTCCCCAAAAATTTTCGACGCAGGCTTTCATAAATCTTGTTTCTAAAATAATAAATAAATAATAAACTTTAAAAAACTGCAATTATTTAAACCTTTGGAAGAACTGCTGCAACCAGTCAGAGTTACAAGTTACATTTATCTCTGCATATCGGTAACCTCATGTGCGACGTCACTTGATACAGATATTATGCTGTTTTCTCCATGCTGATGTTTAAATGACACTGTGATTATTGGAAAATAATCTTCATTTACACGTTATTTATAAAATACTGAAGTAGTAAATGTCAGACATGATTTAATGCGTTGAAGTGGTGCAAGGTGGACACTTCATTATAAAATTCCTTTTTTGCCAATTAGAAATGAAAAAAATACTTATGAAAAGAACTACAAGTTGCTAACAAGATTTTATATACAAAATTAATCATTAATTAGTAGTTTTGTATATTTATATTTAGTTTTGCGAATAATAAAGTAATCTATTGTTAGTATAATACAAAACGATTCAGTCAGCATCACAAAAGAAAACATTCAGGATTTAGAATATAAAACAAAGGCTATATTTTACGGCCCATAGTATACCTACTTTGCAAAAAATATTTTGGCAATCGTGAAAGTTATAATTATAATAATATCTAAAAAAATAGGATATAGTTTGCAGTGGTACAATTTGCGGTTCAATTTAAATTTGTTGGTCTTGGTTGTTCTCTATTAAGTATTGACTTCGTTTTTAGTTTAAAATTATCAGTGTCCCTGGATACAAAGATCTGGTATAAGAAACCAACCAGTTTTGGTGCCAACAAGACTTGTGGCGCCAAGAGGTGTCTTGTAACCTAGCTCAATTTCTCTCCATTTTCGGTGTCACGTAAACAGCAATTTACAAATTTCTTTTATTCAGGGTTAAGCAAATAAAAACGCGCATGTTAATAAAAAAGCTCGCGAGTATGTTTATATAAAATTTCCTTTAATTCGAATTTTTCAGTTTTCTTAGTGGGACGGTGCTTTTCAAACATCGATGAATTAATGCGATGATTAAAAACGATTAACGTTACAAAAAATAAATTTGTTAAGCGATAACCTTTGTGCTCGACGTGTATTATCGGAAGAAACTTTAAATAATTATTTAAATTCGAATTAATAATAAGTCGGTTGTGAAGCGATTTAAGCCATTACGTTCTTTAGAATTAAATTCCTCGATAAAGACCGATTAGTAAGTAAACCTTTTACGAGTGGCCTTGTTGTAGTATGCAATACGTATGCAATAATTGATACGTAAAACTATCTAATCAAACAGCTGTGCAGTTATTTAGAGCACGAAGTTGTCGACACGTCCGATTCGTATAATAACGGGTGTTAGTAGTACAATTTTAAACAATAAAAAAAAAAGATTGCTGAGTTCTGTATGTGATTTTCAGTACAAACAACGGCGTCAGCGAGTACAAGCAGGCGTCAAAGAGAAGAACCGAGTGACCCTCCAGATTCGGAAAGGAGACTGCCAGATTCTCTACTTAATTTGGCATTGTCACTTTCCCCTGCAGGTACTCCAAATGAACTGGATACTATTCTTCCTACACACAATTTACCAACACCAGCACGACGTCACCGTCGCCGACGATCGCGATCAGAACCCTCGTGCTGCGAAGATGCGAAACCCGTACGAGTATCCGTTTCTGTGGAGGTCACAAATAAGGAGTGGACTCAGGTTGGTTTTTGTTAATTTTGCTTGATTTTGTTACTGCTCACGCTGCTAGTAACTTGGTTCTAAGATACTAAGCGAATTGCCTCAGCTCCAAGCTCCGAGTATTGTGAAAGTTGCAACCATTTTAACACCGCCGTTCCAAGGTGCAGTAACGCAACAACAATAATCAATCCACACCGTCATTTATCTCGCTTGCACTTTTTTCTTATTCTTATTGCGTAGCGAGGATGCCTATTGTCATAATTTACAATATAGTCATTACTAAACGATTCCATCCTACTACATTGTAGCCTTGGTTTACCGCTTTTTAGATAATTAAAATGCAATTATATTTATTCAATTGTTTATACTACATGTTCAGGGATTTTCTTTGTTAGAGACTGATATCATCTGATACCTTTGTACTTTGCACTTTTACGTGGTTTAAGGAAAATGCGACGCAATTGTCTTGCTGAAAAAATGGCAAAGGTTTTAATAGTACTTACGGTGGCAAACTTGCCTGAAGATCTACAACAGCTAAGCTTTTTGGTGGCTTTTCGAGCAGTTAGTCTTTTGCCGTGAGGTTGTGGGTTGCAGGTAGATCGACAAGTTTATAAGCGGCTTGGGCTTTGTTTTGCTTTGATCCGAATTATTACAGTTTGTTTTTCTCTCCTTTCAGAAAGAAAAGTCCACGCAATCAGATTCCGACAAACGACAATGCAGATCGGAAAGTCTCTTGTCCAAATTGGTACCACCGCCGCTTAGTGGGCCACTTTGGACAGCAGTTATCTGTGTGGTGGGGTGGCACCTACTGCGGTCACGATAATTGAGCAGTCAGCCCAAATAACCGAACTATCATCCAAAGCTAAGAGATTTCTGCAGAAGGCCAACTGCGAAAGAAGTCCAGTGATTTGCATCGTTTTATACGTAAACGCGAAAGCCCGTCGATTAAAAGGAATAATATTTTTTGTTTTTGCTCGACGGTACATCTCTCGGAACGTTTAATTTCGTATTGTATATATTGAGAGTGTTTCTTAGAAATAACGGCTGTACGTATGTCATTTTAAGTTGCGATCTAAAGTTGGTATCCCACCTTTAGTATTGTTTCTGTAATTGTCGGTTCCAAAGAGAACAGAGCTAATCAAACTATTGATCTCATTCAGTAAGTACGACGACGAGCGGTACGGCACCTTTGCTCGTTGGCGTCGTTAATTATTCTCTCAGGAATTTTACGATTAGAGGTAATTTTGATTATTTTTTTCGAGTAAAATTTTAACGATTTTACGTGTAATTATGTATATAGTGTTTTATTTTGTTTCTAAAGTTGGATTCAGTATAGCCAAAGAATGAATCGTGCCAAGCAGGTGGGCGGGACGTCGTCCCTTGTTCGCTTTCGCTACCATGAGTCTGACTTAGTACTTTTTTGTATAGTTTGGTGCAGTCTCCTGCCCTAAAAGGTTTTCACATGATCTCTGCTAGTTAGATTAGTGCGGTGCGGCGAAAGCTGGACGCGTGCCGATCAGCCCGCACCTGAATTTATTGTAAATATAATAATCGCCGTCAGTTGTGTTCATGTCTACACCGGCCGGTGGCCATGTTCCCCGAAGGGTTCCCGACAATCCCGGCCAGGGTGGACGCCCACACTGTTTTACTTTTAATATCGTTGGCCACAACTTCGCGTGTTTAATAGCTTATCGTTTTTAATTTTTTACGTACATATATAGGAACACATATATAAATATAGAGCGCTGATATTTTAAAAAAATTAAAGCAATTTAAGTAGACTTAGTTTAGCTTTTAAGTAGCATATAAAGCTGCAGTCTGTAGATCGCTCTTCAAAGCGTATCTGTGATTTGCCGAAAATGGCAATTTATCCTGTTGCAACTGATCTCCGAATACATTTCTACAGAATGTTTTCGTTTGTAACTGTAATTTTGATTCCCTAGTCAGTATAGTCGTTTTGTTTTAGGGTTGACTAGAGGTTTTCTAATTTTTAATATGTTTATGTGCTAATGTGTTGTTTGTGTATTATTGATTTTATGAACTGAGTATGCCATAACAATGCGTAATTAATTGTACGATGTTAAATTATTTCTTTTCGTTTCGTTTTTATTTTTGTATGTTGTACATTTTTACCTGAACTCTGCTGGACCAAGAGCCGGGCTGACTCCGGTTTTCGGCCCATCCGTGATATATAATGCCCTCGGCAGACCAATAACATAAACCAGTTGATTTAAGGTTGCTTAATATGTATATTATTTCAGATGTAAATGTCATACGTTTTATACATGTTTATAAACATATATAACTATATATTATTATATTTTTGTGATGTATGGGAATGTGTAGCGTTGGTGCATTTCAGTTATCGCCATACTCACGATCTGAGCTACCGACAGTCTTTCAATTATTGTAACATTTTCACTTTTATATAGACATTGATTTTTAAAATAAATGTAAACATGCCGAAATCACCAAGCAGTTTTATTTATCCTGTTGTACTTCCTGACCAATTAAGTAGTCTTACAAAAATAACGAAACTAAACCTTTGGAGAGAACAATGCGCGGTGAAGAAACGTGCAATATATTTAACGACGGACCCGTACGGATGCACAACGTTTTAACCTCCAACTTTAAAAATCTATTTATAGCAGTAAATGAATTTTGCTAGCACACATATGGGGCTGGAAAATCACGTTAAAAATTTAATAACCGGAGTCCAGTTGAAAAGTGGTTAGGTTAAAATTAGGTGTGGTTTTTGCAAACTGTTTCCTGCAGCGAACCTTAACCTAATAACTCCTCTTTCACGGCGATATTGAAAACTAAATCTGATTACTTCGAATCCCGAGCTTACATTTTCTTTTTAAACGTGATTTTTGCTATTTCCCCAGTTTTATATAGGTACATTGAAAGCTCGCTAGTAACGTTTCCAACAAATTTACTTACAAAAGTACCTACTTGTCGTTCAATAGATAGTTTAAAATATATCCCCAAACACGTTCCTCACAATGGTATGGTATGTTATTAATGTTGTCATTCAAAATTAATCAAACAGCTACTCAGATGAATTCCGATATTTAGCAGAAAGAAGCATGCGCAACATCTGAACCACTTACCCATTGCTAACAAAAGAAGAGTGTACCTACAACTTTGTTGGAAACTGCAGTCAGTTATATACAGTGTGTTTCACTTTACATGAAGCCACCATAACTATTTTATTAATACCGCAATTAGTATAAAATTTTTACCAGTGATAGAGGTTATTAAGACGAATATTTTTTGTAGGAATGAAATTTTTTTAGAGTCCAAATCTAGCCTACTGTGATTAAAATAAAAACTAGCGTTTCAAGTAAAGACATAGCAGCGATTAAGATAGAGCAAAAAAGTATTTAAAAAAAGTTGTTCCTAATCACAAAAATACTCCAAATACGAAGTTTCGCTGAAAAATTTCATTTTTTAATTTTCTACATTTTTGTGTGAACTGATTAAAAAATTCCATATCTCAAATATCAAGTGTGCGATGAACAATCAAAACAATTAAAAATCATTCGAAACGTCAGCTCACAAAACAATTTACATGGAATTTTTGTTGTTTGATTAGTGATGGCTGAACAACGGTTAAGTATTTCTGCAAAAGTAGAAAAATTAAAATTTTTCAGCGAAACTTCATATTTGGAGTATTTTTGTGATTAGCAACAACTTTTTTAAATAATTTTTTGCTCTATTTTAATCGCTACTATGACTTTACTTGAAACGCTAGTTTTTATTTTAATCATAGTTGGCTAGATTTGGACTTTCATTCCTACAAAAAAGATTCGTCTTAATGGCCTCTATCACTGGTAAAAATTTTATACTAATTGCGTTATTAATAAAATAGTTATTTAGGTGGCTTCATGTAAAGTGAAACACACTGTAGTTCATAAACGCTTGCCCTTGGATAACAGACAGCTTGACGCCCTATTTAGTATTTAGCCATTAAAACTTCAATATTTCCGTGACAGATGATAACGGGGACAAAGGTTGTGAAACCCGATACTTTTCTATATTCTCCTTTTTGAATATATTTTAAAATCGTTGACAACTGTAAAGTCGACCCGGTTTTACTATTGATGACTTCAACATACATCAATGTGGTGTTTTGTCAAGTTGGCCTACACAAAGCCTTATTTATTTTAGTTTTAACAATTAATTCTCTCTTATTGAGCTTAATTTGTTCGCTTATTTGGAGACGAAGAAAAATATTTGCATCGTTAGAACTTTATTTCGGAGTCTCATAAGGTTTTAACAATCTGCTATCAACGAATAAGAAAGTCCTTCTGTAATTATTATTTTTTCATAATGTTTTAACTAGCAGTTGGGTTCATGTTAGAATTCCAGAAACAAATTCTAAAAGGGTAAAATGGAACACCTGTATAACTTATTAATGCACGGATACAGTTATATGGCAATTGTTTCGATGCATTACAAGAATGGCGGTTACCTTGAAACCATATAAGACAACAAGATTATGTGACTCGCATCGCTTATATGTTAATCCTTTAAGAATGCATTTGTTAAAACCGTTATTTTCCTTAGGAAGACAGTTCATTGAAAATAATTGCCCAGACAGTTTTGTATGAGGGGTGATTGTGGGTTATAAGTAATTGTCAAACAAAATTTCTAGTTGCCTCATTTATTGTTGACGTCCAAAATACCGGTTGTCACAAATTACTCTATTTGTTATCACGGTCGACAGATTCAAACGATAGATAAAGACTTATCAAAAAAATCGCCGTCCAAAAATTACAGTAGCGACCTGGAAAAAATCTTTGATTTATAACACCCATGTACGGCGAAAAATTGATGAGGCAATTACCTGACATTTCATTTTTGTCACAAATGTCCGCCTATTAGTGCAGCTATAAATATTGCGTCAATTATCTGCGGAATAAATAAATTTAATATTTATAGACACGAAAACGTCGTAAAATAATGAGTACCGATATTACTGTTGTCATTATGTACATTTCTAAATTAGTTTCCAAGTCATTTTGTTCGAAAGACCGAACTAATTTTACTCAAGAGCATTCGTTATCAAAACCGACATGAAAATGACGAAAATGCGTCCGATTTGTTTGTTCAAAGTACATACATATTTCGTTCGCCGGCGCCATAATAAAGCAAATATTTTAAGTGTCTTTACTTACACATTGTTACTAATTGTTCCCCATCACCGCCACCATTCGTATTTACATATCTATCACATACAGAGGTCTCAAAGGGTTATCATTCTTGCCAAGAATAATTGGATGATTGAAACGGGTCTTTTGTATCAGTCAGCGACACACTATTTGCTAATTGCTAACAATTAATTACGGTTATTGTTTGACGGCATCGTCGAAACTATTGTCCTCTTTGTTAGTTTACATATGCAAATACTTTCTGTAAATATATACTGCATTTCACACCATCTCAGTAATTTCAGTTAATTTAAGATAATTTAATCTGTGAAATAGGGGTTCGCTTGTGTAACACTTAACTCTATTTGACTACTCCATGTTGTACACGTTAAAAACCAATTTAAGGTTTATATTTTATTGCGGAACGATTATCAACAATTATCGCTATTTGAATTAACGAATTATTATAACTGATAAAATTTTAATTACGGATATTGAAGCCCAATTAAAGGTTCCTAATTAATTTCCACTTTGTTTCTAATTATTTGCGCACGACTTAGATTTAAGATAATAATCCGTCAAGTCCAGAAAGGACGCGGACTTTAGAATGCATAGATTAAGTCATTTTCGACAGCGCTTATAACGCCCTCTTTCTCAAGAAAATTGAAATGCCCACGTTATTTCGTAACAAAGCCTTTAAATGACAAATAATTAATATTAAAATAATAATTACTTAGCTCTGATATCAAAAACCAATTTCTATTGTGATATGCTTCGTATTATAGAGATTAAAAATAATGTCACGTCAATTAATTAATTCTTATTAGTAGAACTAATTGATTGAAGTAATAGATGTCCGCTCCCGAATATGTTAATGAAAGGTGATTAAATGAATGGGGAATTAGTTGGAATTCAACAAACAACACAATAAATCTAAAACTAGTGTTAAATATAATGCGAGGGTGACTAAAAATGTGTTATACATGAAGTAAACAGTACATGATTGTTTCATGAAATAGTAAACCCCTCATCCAATCAGGGTTGTCTGTGTTTGACACGCGACTTGTAGGGGATGCTGATGCCGAGAACAATCATTCGATTCGATAAGTTACTCATCTTTTTAATCTTTTTATTTTTCGTTTTAGTATCCTGCTGAGTGCATTAAGGAGAGTGTTATATTAATTTAGCGTATCGATTGTTGGTTTGATGGCAACACGACAAACGTTTCCTTTTGTATAAAAAAAAGACTCGAAGTGTAGGCGGTTTTTAAAAAGATATTCGTTTTTGAAGTTCCCGAGACAAAAGGGATTTTTAAAAGTGTTATTAGGAAAAGACGCTTTTATGCCATAATTTTAATTAAATGCGACGGAAGCTAAAAGAAAAACCGAGCTCGTTATTTATATCGAATTCATTTCAACGCCAGCTTAAAATTCAAAAGATGAAAATCTGCGAGCCGCATAATCTAAATGGAATTGAAACCAGTGTCAATCCGTAACATTATCTCACTTCGTTCGACCTTCCCCTTTGTATAGTTAAAAAAGTATTTGGCGTTGTGCAGTGATGGATTACTACAGGGCTTAATGTCTACATCACGATTCAAATTACACTTCGGATTAACCGGCGAACATAAAGATACTCCTGATACCACCGATTTTCCTCCTTTTTAATTTTCAACGAAGAGTACATTTTTCCAAATTAATGTCGGTATTAATAAATTTGAAACTGTTTATAACAAAAGCCAATAAGTCTGAAATTAATTTAAATCAATTTGAAATAAATTCAAAAGAAATTGGGATGGTTTTCGATTTCTCGTTCGAATTTTGCAAATGTCTTGAAACGAGTCATCTCTGGATGTGAGTTGCATAGGGTAGATTTAGGAACCGATATGGCATAGAGCGTGGGTTGGGTATTCACTTGTAAAATAAGCGAGTATTTGATACCATACACCCTCTGCACGTCATATACAAGTTCCCGGAGATCATCTTATATTATTTTGCCCTCGCTCGTTGAAAACCTCAGAGGCAATATTATCACTTCGTTCAACAGGCGATGAAGAACTTCAACGTCAGTTTGTTTATTTTGCTTGCGAACCACGTGCTGGTTTTCTGGGTCTAGGTTATATTATTCTTTTTATAGGAAAATATGTCTGTTGTGATATTAAATTACTCGAGCTACTGTTTAGTTTACTGATTTTTTTATCTTAAAACTTAAGCACGTATTTAAACTAAAAAAGAGGTAGCATAAACAGAAAACGATTCTCTTTACATTTCAGAATTAAGATTTCGGATTTATTTGGAAAAAACTTCGATAAGTTTAAGCATAATATAATAATAAATACCCTCATTTTAGGGAATTTATTCTTTAGAAATTAATTTTTGTAGGATTCACTCCTTCCGTTATACAAGAAATTAAAGCTGTTCTGATAGTTGATGCCAACCTGCCTAGACTTTAGCGGCTCATTGACTACGGGATAAGATTTCTAATGCACACTAGATTTCACAATTTCCAATTACTAAATATATGTAGACGAATATCGCATGTTCAGTGATTTGCCTCTGTAGCTCAATGGTAGGTCGGAGGTCAGTGGTTCGAATCCCTGCGGAGGTGATATTTTTCTATATAATTCGTTAAAAATTACATGATTCTCCAAAGGAGTGAAGCCTACAAAAACTAATTTATAATGAAGTAAATTGTTTGGAACAATATGAAAGGTGTTCAAATAGAAAACCATTTACGATAGGCTTTGTGTGCGTTGGAATTCTTCAAGTCATGTTGTACATTATCGGTATCATCATATGGCCGAATACTTAACCTCATATTTAAGATTTTTAATTTGACATTTGCTTCAATTGTTGGTAACAGAAGGTTCTTAGGTAGGTAGGTTAGTAGGTAGGTAGGTAATGACACACTCCGCGAGGGAGTATGGCCTACAAAATGGAGACTATAGAGAGTTAAGGCCTCCTAACTAAGTCGCTTTCATACCCGGTTGTCTCGCATGCTTATGCGTACAGGGTGATGTGGTAAGCACCACGCCTTCGACAACCACCTACCTTCTCTACTCCACTACTGTGTTTCGGTTCCCAATTATTTTCAGTGGCTGAGTAGGACACCCGCCATACTAAATTAAAATTCATTTTAGTACCGGCCAGGGTGGCGCAGTGGTAAGAGCGTCAGGCTAGCGTTGCGCTAGTCCGCGGTTCGAATCTCACTGGGTGCAAGTTTTCCCGGAGTTCGGTATCGAGCCCTGGTGACCATTCGTCGTTGGGCACTTAATTAACGACGCTCTCCTCCGAATACCGACCTACGAGGTAGAGTAACAAGGTTCTATACGTACACACACATACACTATATACATGGTGCTGTATGTAGGCAAAAAACGGCGTAGTATTCACGTGACTCGCATGCGGGCCGGATTGTGCATTTCACGCGTAAGACCACATACGCTAACGCACCAGCCTCAACACCGAAAGGTATAAGAGGTTAACGATTACATTACATTACATTTAGTACTAAATAAGACTAATAACCAGAGGCTGGAAAATATGCACAAAAAATCAGAAAAACGGTATGCAAATATGCACTAAAAATTACTAAAATATGCACAATTATATTCAAAATTAAATTGTGATTAATCAATGATTTCGCCCATTAAATAACTAACAAACGAACATTATTTATTATGCACTTTAATTACTACTTGATCATTAAATTACACTAAGAGAATTATATTGTAACGATTTTTAAAACGTTTATTTACTTCGGTCCGTGGTGTGAATTATTTATTAACAAACAACAATTTAAATATAACCTAACAATTAAAACACACTGACAATTTAAACACTAAAACACAATACTAATATTAATTCTAATACAAAACACTAACCAATTTATTTAACGAGTATTTATATTCACGCACATTTATATTCACGTATTATTGTTCGCTTATTATGTTCCCGGTAAAACTAAACTGTGTTCTTTGGATCGCGCCTATTTATACCCGCTGCGTAATTCTAGAATCCAATATTCGAGAGCGTTCTCAAGGCTTCGCTAGTATGCGTAATCGTCGACCAGTCTGGAAGTTTCTCGGTGGATGACCTCACACGTGCGCTGACGCATCTCGTTACAATATGAATAAATAACCAAATATTTTCAATATTTTCCATTGTTAAGTTATGTCAGCGGTCATTAAACATGTGCTTTGTACAAAGAAAATGTACGCTCAATTTCGCACGAGTTAATAGGTGCGTACTTGAAATGATCTACAAATTGGGGATCTACATTAAGTAGAACTTCATTAAAAGCAACACTATTCAAAATCCTGTTAATTTCGTTTAATTTTGTAAACCCTTCATTTTTCTTTAAAACAAAGTTCAACTTTTCATTTATTTTTTGCCTACGGGGCCATTAGCACTGTTGATTTTGTTTTTTAACGTCTCAACTATCTGAATACTTTTTTCTGAAGAAAGTTCCTTGTCTTGAAGTTTTTCTATTGCAAATGCAATGCAGACAAAGGTTGCTTTGATGTGTGTTAGCTGATTTACAACAAACGGTTTCTTAGAAATATCTCTACATTTGTCAATTGCGATTGAATTTTCTGAATCAAATTCTGAAATTACATTTTTAATACCATTAAAATGGCCAACAAGAAATATTACACAATTCAACCAGGTTCCCCATCTGGTCTTGACTGGTTCTGGTGGCAGAGGAACCCAAAATATGCATCAAGTTCACCGAAAAGAGGCGAAATATGCACTACACCGTTTTGCTTATCGAGGGTCAAAACCCAGTACCTCGTAAGTAACATGTTTTACGAATTTGCGTTTATGATTGAAAACACTTCAGTATTCACGTCAGACGTCTCGATCTACCGTCAAAATAAAATACTAATATCATAAACGGTTTGTGTCAAAAATTGTAAATACAGTAACTTGTAAGTTCATCTACAATATATTAGGAGCAGTAGGAGTTCGGCACCGGCAGCGCTGGGGAATGGACGTTTTTGCCAAACGCTCTTAAGTTTTCGTTCGAAAACGCGTTTCTATTTAAAACCAGGGCAAAACAAAGTGGCAGTAGTTGTAGAAATAATAATAAAAATAGTGAATAAATAAACTGAAAGTGAGTTTATTGTAAATAGTGTGCGTACGTAAACAAGAAAGGTGAGAATAAGACGACGCACGGCACAGTGAAGACCTGAAAAAATCCGAACATATGTAATTCTACGGCGAGTTCACAGGTGTAATCAGAACATAAATCTGAGCAAAGATAAGTGTAACATTGTAATTAGCATTTTAACAGTAGATAGATATGTAGTTACTTAGTTAGACTAGAATGTAGACCGAATAATAACAGTTGTCACCATTTTGTTGAACGGACCCGGAGCAGGTAGATTGCCTACAAACCTTTTGCCGATCCCTTCGGTTGAAAGGAAAAAAACCGTAGGGCTATAAATTATTTTTACAGGTTTAAGAGAGCAAGACTGGCCGATACCAGAAAAGCGGGTGTTTACACTGACAGAAGCAAACAAAGTCCTCGGAAAATATGTCAACTAAAATAAAAAAAATTTCAGCGGTAAAACGTTCGCCCAACTATCACTAAGAATTCTCAGAGCGTACATTCTCAAGCAAAAGTAACACCGACACGCAGAAGTCGCGTCAATTTATCAGTCGTTGAATTTTGCGTTGGCAGGTTATTTTTGTTCACGTTTCAGTCCATATACCTATTGCACAAACTTTATAAATAAGTGAAATTCTAAATTCACCATCCATAAAACGTTTAAATTTACCGCCAAGATATTTTACCCTGAGTGTACTCTTCAAATGTAGAGCCACCAGGACACGCCCCTTCAGCGACTTTGTTTGCTTCTGGGAGCTGTCGGTACAATATTTAAAATTTAGGTATAAATTGTAGTCGAGATGCGCAAATGGGGAAATGAAAGAGCAAATGGGAAAGGAAGGATTCAACTAATTCCTGACGTCACAACTACCCGCTAGAATCTGAAGTACACTCCATATAGCAAATATTTCAAGAAATGCGATAGCAAGTGGCTGGAACTGTCTATTTACAACATAACGGAACAATTAACAGATGGTAGAAGAAGCAAAGAAAAATTCAAGAAAGAAACCCTGGACTTAAGGAGAAGAAATCGCAAATTATGTGAGTGAAATCAAGAAGAAATGCAACTGCAGCTGGAAGAAAATATCAAAGACATATCCCCCAAATACGATCACCTGGATCACAGCTTCGGCCCCGCTATGGAAGCCAACGCCTATATTATAGAATATTTGGGAACGAAATAATTCGGGGGGGGGGGGAGCACTAGAACAAGATATAGAGCGATCGGGCATATCGCAACAAACTTAGGAAGAATTGACAAGAAAAATGATAAAGAAGGAAATAAACCGCATATAGGTATTACTCAAGAGAAGAACCAGACAACGAGGAAATAGAAGTAGTGGAAGAAGAAATATCGAGGAAAAATGCAGAAGAACGGCGAAGGAACAAATAGCACCTGTGGAGTACAATGAAAATAAGAATATTAATAATGATATTAATAATGATAAAAATAATGATTAGGCTAAACTAGCATGTAACATGTAACAAAGCAGGCATGTCTGCGTGAAGGAGTTTCATATCATAGACCTAGGAAATTAGCGATAATACTAGAAATACTATCAGTACCTCCTGCAGAACTCGATCATAGACTCTTTTCATCAGGCATGCCCGGTAAAGACAGCTTCATCTCGCAGCACCACTCCATGGTGGTGCAAAGAGCTTGAGAAGCTAAAATCTACCTTAGGCAAACTGTTCAATAAAGCCAAGAGATCAAAATCAATAAATGATTGGGAGATGTACAAACATCACCAAAGAATTTATAAAAAGGAAATAAGAACAAGACAAAGGGAGTCATGGAAGATATTTTGCAATGCAATTGAATCTACCAAGGACTCTGCTCGTCTTAATAAAATTCTGTCGAAAGACCCACAACAGCAACCTGCGAGTCTAAAACGTGAGGACGGTAGCTTTACCACTAACGTTGAAGAGACAGCAGAGGTGCTTATGAGCACTCATTTCCCAGGGTGTCTCATCGAGCCTCTACCCGCATGGAACGACACTCCCAATCCTACTCCAAGAGAGGAGGACTGGGAAGTTGCGAACCACGTGATGGAAGAGGATAAAGTAATCTGGGCGATCAAAGCATTTCATCCCTTCAAATCGCCAGGACTGGATGGCATATTTCCAGCTCTATTACAATGGAGTCTGGATGCTCTGCTACCATATCTGCTGCGAGTCTTTAGGAACTGTATCGCTTTTAGTTACATTCCAAAGAAATGGAGGGAAGTAAAGGTAGTCTTTATACCTAAACCACGTCGTAGGGATTACTCTCTACCCAAGTCCTACCGTCCAATCAGTCTAACATCTTTTCTTCTGAAAACGGTAGAAAGACTGTGCGACAGAGAGATAAGGGATAATGTACTGACAATCAGTCCACTACATCCCAATCAACACGCATATGTTCCAGGGAGATCTACCGAATCCGCACTACACTCAGTGGCAGGGCGAATCGAAAAGACACTAGACAATAAAATGTCTACCCTGGGCGTATTCATAGATATAGAAGGAGCGTTTGATAAAACGACCTTCGGTAGTATTAACACAGCCTTTCGGCAACGTGGGGTGAACGACATCCTTCGGGAATGGATATTACAGTTTCTTAGGTATAGAGCTGTACACATTAGAGTAGGAACAACCACCATCAGAGGAACGGTATCCAGGGGCTGTCCACAGGGTGGCGTTTTGTCACCACTACTATAATAATAATAATAATAATAATAATAATAATAAATTTTATTGACTCCAAGTCAAAGGCAAGGTTCAGCCAAAGGCTGTTCTTCCACCTAACCCGTACATAAATTTGAACAAAATTATTTATTTGTTGAAGCCAACAACATCAAAATGAAACCAGATAATGAGACACAGACATAGACAAAACAGAAATAAACATGAAAAAACCGTCGTTGCAATTTAAGGTGAAATACAGCAAAAAAATTTATAAATTATACATATGAATTATACAACTTTTTAATATGATACTTAAAAGAACTATATGTTAGAGACTTTAGACTTTCGGGTATGCTATTATATAGTGTAGGTGCAAGATAAGAAAATGATGCCTTGAACTTTGTTTTCCTGTATGTTGGCACTATAAACAAGTCCTTAATTCGCATAGCATAATTATAATGTTTGGAAACCAATTTATCGAGCAAGTAGTGTGGAGTACCAGTCAGTTTTACTTTATGAACCAGACAGAGATAAGTAGCTTTTAATCGAGCATCCACAGTAGTCATTTTGGCACGTATTCGATATGCTGAAATATGATCATATTTCCGTACACCGTACACAAAGCGTAAGCACGAGTTTTGCAAAATTGTGATTCTATTTTTATCCGTCTGTGTTAAATTGGGTATATAAACACACGAACAATAGTCTAGAATCGGCAAAATTAAGGTATTTATTAGACGCAACTTAATGTCGGGGGTTAAATCATGCCTGAATTTATACAAATGCCGTAATTTAATTCTAGCAGCTGTAAGTTTTGTATTCAGGTGCTCTGTAAATTTAAGGTTTTCGTCTATTAATACACCCAATATTTTCGTGCAAGAACTGGCCTTGAGTGATACACCATCCAATACTATGTCCGGAATGTATGTATAGTTGCCGACAACAAGAAGAGAAGATTTACTTGCATTTATTTTTAAACCATTTTTTTCCACCCATGACACTAATTTTTGTAGTTCGTTATTTACTAACTCACACTGTTCATCAATAATGGTTGGATCAATAGTTGCCATTAGTTGCGTGTCGTCTGCATATGAGTGGGCACTGCAAAAATTCAAGATAGAGGGCAAGTCCGCTATGTAAATTAGAAAAAATAAGGGCCCTAAAATTGACCCTTGGGGTACTCCGCACTCCAGGGGAAATTGAGTAGACCTAACCGTATCCATATTATTATAAGCCATGCACACTTGAAAGGATCTGTTGTGCAAATAATTGTAACACCATTTAACTGCATTTTTAGAAAAATTATAATATTTAAGTTTAGCGAGAAGCATGCTATGGTTAACCATGTCAAATGCCTTGGAAAAATCAATCTGTATTAACACGGAAATTTTTGATTTGTCATAGTTATTTAATAATGTATCTATTATACTCAAAAGGCAAGTGTTTGTGCTATGGCCAGCTCTAAAGCCAGACTGATTAGTTGGTAGAATATTATTCTCTGTACAGAATTGCATAATTTGCTCATAGCATACTCTCTCCAAAACCTTAGACAAAGTTGGAAGAATAGATATACGGCGCAGGTCATCAAAAGTGGCACAATTTTTTTGTTTTGGTATTGGTGTGACAATGGCGGTCTTCCACACATCCGGAACCACACATTCAAGAATGCAGGTATTAAGAATATGCGTAATGTAGTCCTTGATTACGGGCAAGATGAATAAGATCATTTTCAAACATATGCTATCCGCACCAGTGGCGTTGGATGTTTGTTTAATTAATATATTTACTACTGTCTCACTGTCGGTACATTTAAAGTTAAAAGGTTGACTAGTTTGATTAAAAAGCGAATTATTTATATTTAGGTCTAACGAATTAAGGATTGCATTAGTGTTACTGACTTTGTCAAATAGATATTTTCCGTAAGTATCAGGTATGCAAAGTGTTTCGGGAATATTCCTTGCAGTATTGTCTTTAACGCCTAAATGTTTAATATTGTTCCAAAGTTTATGAGAATCATTGCAATTTTTATTAATTTCATATTGTAAAAATGCTTCTTTTTCTCTACGAATTGCAGCCGTTGTAAAATTGCGAAGTTGTTTATAATATTCTAATTTACCTTGAGTTTTATGTTTTTTATATTCCAAAAAGGCTTTATCGCGCTTTTTCTGCATAATTCTAATTACTGAAGTTATCCACGGACTGAAATTTTTCGAGGTTTTTACAGTTTTAATAGGAGCATGTTTGTCAAACAGTGAAACAATATTCTTATTTAAGTATTCTAATTTTGTATTAACATTTTCAAGCGTTAAAATACAATTCCAATTAATCTTTTCACAGTCTGCAATGAATGTCTCAGAATTAATATTTCTAAAGTCTCTGTACCTATAGAACCTTTCTTTTTCCACACATTTTGGAAAATTTAAATAACAATATGTACCGTAGTGATCCGTAAAATTTGTGCAGTCTATAACATCGGCATATGAATATAAAGAATAATCTGAAATCGTGATAATATCCAATAAAGTTTTAGATGATGGTCGAGTGTAACTTTGAATCAATTGATGCATATTATAAGCCGATAATATATTTTTAACATAGATACAGCGAGCATCGCTTGATAATAAATCAACATTGATGTCGCCTGCACAGATTATACAATCAGCTTGGGAATAAAAATCAGCAAAAATTGAATCCAAAATACTAAGTTCTTTGTAGAATTCTCTATGAGGATTATAGATAACTCCAATAATAATTTTCCGATTATTTACTGTAATTTGGATCCAAAGATGCTCAATATTGTTACGTATTACAAATGGTGTATCTAAAACTTTGAAAATAATACAGTTACGGACATAGAAGGCAACACCTCCACCACGTTTATCTGCTCTATGTAAACTAATTAATTTGTAACCATCTATTTGAAACATTTGAGATGGAGAGGCGTCACTGATCCATGTCTCAGTAACTGCTAAGATATCAAAATTATAATCAAATACAAAGTCCTTGAATTGAGAGAAACATGAATTTAAAGATCTAACATTTATATGACCAACTGTAAGCTGAGTAATTTTGGAGGCCACGACCAATAAATTAAATCAGGTGTGTCTGTGTCTAACACGAAGAAACAGAAATTTACAAAATAAAAATCAGCAATTAAACAAAACAATACAAGACTCAGCTAAGGTGTCAGAGTTCAGTCAGCTGTGAACTGGCTTAGTTGATTAAACAAAATGAAGAAATTAATAAAGAAATTAATAAAGAAATGAATAAAGAAATGAATAAATAAAGAAAATGGATGAAATTAATCACAAAGATCAGTTATACTATTTATATAAAGCTTAGTGTCCTTCCCATTCTTTTTAATTTTAGCAATCACACGACCATCAATGGTCCAAACATTATTAAAATTGAACTTATCTGCCGCAGCCTTGAGGAGTTCGAGCCTGGCTTTGGTGAGATCCTCGCGGAGTGTGATTCCTGATCCTTTAAGTTTCTTCTTATCATGGAATACCTTACTACGGGTTCGGTAACTCACGAACTTGACGATGATGGGACGGTTTGATCCATTTTTAGGTTTCCCTAAACGATGACAACGGTCAATATCGTCCTTAGAGATGACGACTTTTAATTTATCCCGTATCAAGTTAACTACAGTTTCATCGCACTGTTCGTTGGGACTTTCGGGTAAACCAAATACACGCAGACTGTTACGGCGCGTGTATTGTTCAAGATCGTCCGCACACTTTTCGTAAGATTTACATGACATTTTTAGAATATTATTCTCCTCTTTCAGGCCACTCACTTGATTTTCTAATGTCTTAATTTTGTCTTCGAACACTTTTTGTACGGCAGCAGACACTTCTTTCACTATTACTTCTATAAACTCCTTACTAGAGGTTAATCTGCTTATCGAAGATGTTATCATCTCGGTGATAATTGTATGATCGTCGCGGGTAAGCATTTTTGTAAATAATTTATTATTTATGAAAAGAAAGTGCACTTTACATACGTTATTTGCAGAAATAGAATCAACTACACCAGCTCACACGAAACACGTCTAGCTGCGTTGGCTGTGCATGTGCAATGGAATGTGCTATGGAATTTAGTAGTTGACAGCCTCATTGACCGCCTCAATGGCGCAGGTTTCTACACAGTAGGCTACGCAGATGATATAACTATCCTGCTTACTGGCAAGTTTGAGCAAGTGCTGTGCAGTTTGATGCAAAAAGCACTTAAGATGACTGAGCAATGGTGTGCAGAACACTCTCTACAGGTTAATCCGACCAAGACGGAGATGGTTCTGTTCACGAAAAAGAGGAAGGTTGTCATCCAAACACCAAGACTCTTCCAAACCCCTCTAACTTTTTCAGATGAAGTCAAGTATCTGGGAATTATACTTGACAAAAAGTTGAACTGGGGTAGACATATAAAGGTTAAAACTGAAAAAGCAAGCATGGCATTTTGGCAGTGCCGTCGTGCAATGGGCAGACTTTGGGGACCATCACCGAAGGCTCCCTATGGTTATACACGGCTGTAATTCGACCAATGCTATGTTATGGAGCACTTGTCTGGTGGCCCAGGATCAGAAATTGGCGTGTATGTGTACAACGGGAGCCATGCGTTCCACCCCAACCGCAGTTCTGGAAGCTGCTTTGGGCCTCTCACCACTGGATCTCCACGTGGAGGAGATGGCACTGAAGTCTGCTCTTAGACTGCGGGTGAAGGGACTGTGGAAGGACACAGGTGCTGGGGGAAGACACCATCAGATCCTAAGAGAGGCAGTCTTCGGATGCCCCTCCTGGGAGCGAAAATGGACTCTCTCCCACCAACGTACATATTCAGGAAGCACTTCAGAATCTATCTGAATTTTGAAGATGCATCCGATCCAGATATATCCATCTATACTGATGGATCCAAAACCTCAGAAGGTACAGGGGCAGGCATCGTCTCAGATGACCTAGACCTCCAAGAAAGCACATCATTAGGCACCTTGGCCACAGTCTTTCAAGCAGAGGCTGCCGCCATAATGCAGGGTGCAAATGCAATTCTTGTACGTAGAATCAAGAACAATATTATCAGAATCTCAAGCGACAGCAGAGCTGCTCTGTTGGCACTGAACAACTGCAAAGTTGTATCAGGAATAATCAGCCCCGGATTAAGGGGGGAGCACGGGGGTGCCCGTGCACCGGGCCTCCGATTTCTTAGGGCCCCTTGGAATCCAATACTTTCTGCATCATATTTGTTTTTTTCATTTTTATTATTATTTTATTTGTAAAATAAATTTTTATTTTAGTTAAGAGAAATGACATTTATTTCCCAATGTTTATACAGCGCTTAATAGTATATTATAGACCAAGGTAGAGAAGACATTTTTCTCAGCCGAGCAGTATTATTTCCCGACATGCGAAGCATGGAGGGAAATAAGTTGTGAGGCTGAGAAAAGTCTTCTCTACCGTGGTTTATATACTATTTTTTTCACTACTAGCACCTTTATTCCTTTTAATTAATCATTTTTACATAAATAAAAAATAAAATGACAGATGCGTATATTTATTTCTAAATATCCACAAAAATCAAATAGCCTTGCTTGAAAACAAGGGGAGAGGTTAATTTCAATTGACATTTGGGTAAAACATATTTAAAATAGGCACCTGAGCGCAGAGCAATTGTTTCTATTATTAACCAGTAGTCAATAATAAAAAATTATTGACCACTAGGAGAGAAAATCATCTTCTGGTCTCGAAAATAAGGTTAATAATGACATCTTCTAATACTAGTAGTGAAAAAAATATATTTGTCGATGCCAATCTCAAACTGTGAATCAGAGAGATCGTTCTCGAAATTGGCCTATATTAAAAATAAATTAAGGACAACGATGGGCGAAGACCGTCTTTCGTCTTTAGCTTTAATGTCTATAGAAAGCAGCATATTGGCTGACATCAGCTTCGAGGACATTATAATAAAATTTGTGTCTGAAAAAATTAAGAAAAAAACATTTTTGAATCTCTTTTATAAAATACAAAAATAAATATTCTTTTATTTTCATTTGTTTTATATGCTTTTATTTATTTCTAAACTCCTATTGCTCTTTACATTTTTCGAAAAAAAAAAAAATACCTACGCCCCCAAACCTATTTTTCGGAGAAAATATTTTTGTATCGCAAATTTCTAACTTTTTATTAGAGCGCTTGACCTTCGAAATTTGAAAAATTTTCGCCTGCGGCGCAGGCCCCACGGTCTTTGGGCTGACGCTACAGATTACCATTCTCTAAAAGGCCCCTTAACAAATGTTGCACCCCGGCCTCAAGGTACCTTAATCCGGCCATGGGAATAATACTCCAATGTCGTAGCACTCTGGAGCAAGTCGCTATTGACAATGTCCTAGAACTCATTTGGGTCAAAGGACATTCTGAACTATATGGTAATGAGCGAGCGGATGGTTTGGCGAGGCAAGGCTCGGAACAACCATTCTACGGTCCCGAACCTGCACTCCCACTATCCCCAACTGCGCTCAATACGTTGATCGAAAAGGAAACCCGCAATCGCCACAGCGAAAGATGGGTCAACATGAACAAATGCCACCATGCAAGGATGGCGATCAGAAGCCCCTCATTGAAGATGGCAAACTTTTGTACACAGCTGTCAAGAGACAAACTACGACTTGTTGTAGGAATATTGTCAGGACACTGTAAACTAAATAAGCACATGCACAGGATGGGACTAAGCGAAGACCCAACCTGCCGGGGTTGCGACTTAGACGACGAGACAGCAGAGCACATTCTGTGCGACTGCCCTGCACTCGCTCCAATCAGAGGATCCGTGCTAGGGGACTTCTGGCCTAGTATGGCCAGTATTAGCAGCATCCCTCTAGCTAGTATCCTCAGGTTCGTCCAAAGGTTAGGATGGCTTGAGTGATGCGCCTAGAAGAAGATGTTGCAATGGAGGCAGCACAATGGGCCCATAAGAGGCCTAAGTGCATGTGACGTAAGTCACCCTCCACCCAAAATCCAGAATCCAGAACTATCAGTATAAGATGACAAAACATGCTTAACCATCTCAGTCACATGTCCAACTCCCATTGAATATGTGACTTACTAACTACCTTGCACTGCAGAAGCGGTGTCTAGCGGCTAGCGTCACAGGCATGTCAACGTTATACAGTGCTCCCAATCCCCACATATCATAACAAATCCCTTCACACCTTATTGGCATGGGGTGGGCCTGGCGTAATCCAGGATTGATCCACGAGGATCTGCTCCATGTCGATTGATGATGATGATGATGATGAGTACCTCGTAAGAATGTTGTAATGCTATGGTAGATCGATACAGAAGTTTAGTGTTGTTCCCAAATAATACAATTTTTCTTATAGGTAATAAAGCGATTTTAATTCTGAATTTTCTTTGATATTAAATTAGACCCATTATTGGTTAAGATGATAATTGAGAAAATTAATTTTGATGTAGCTGTTGATGAAGATAAGGAAAATGAAGACAATGGCAGCAGCTGCTCACCTAAAAGTTCCGATTCCGAATATGACGTACGTACATAGGTACCGACACTAATGATGAAGAGTACAGTGAAGAAGTACCTAAATAATGGTAGTGAAATACATAACGAAGGCGGTAATGAACAATGCAGTTTGAATAACAAGAAAAAGATTAAAGGAGAAAATAAAAGAATTATTAATAAGAAATTGAGAATGTCTGGACAAAGCTATTTAGGATTTAGGAAGCCACGTGTCGAAGAGAATACTATTCATGTTTTCCTGATACTCAAAGATCGCAAAGGAAACTTAAAGTGTAACTGTAAAAAGAAGGTTAAAGATCCAGGAAGGAAGTGCTTCCTTGTATCTAATGAAGCTCCTGAAGATGTGTTCAAGAAATTTTGGCAAGAGATGACGTGGGATCAAAGAAAAATTTACGTTAGCAACACTGCAAGAATTAAGAATAAAGGCAGGCCTAAATCTTTGCCATCCTTCACGACATAATTTTACTATTAACTCCAATTTGACTGTGGTTAGTGAATCAATTCCTGGGTGCAAACACTATTGTCGGAAGGATGACGGATACTGAAAAGCAATATCTGGAGCAGGTATTTCAATCTTCTGCTCATTTATAAAAATACAGTGTGTCCCAGATCGAGTGGGATTGCATGGGTAACTTTCTTATTATTGAAGATGAAGATTTGGTTAAATTGGCAATGTTTTGCAGTTTTATGTGCTGATTTAAAATCTGTTTGAAAAAGTTCAAAATGTCGATCCCGTCAGAAGCTATTTAAAGAAAACTAAAAACTGTCATTTTCTTGTATGTCAAATATCTTCGTAAGTATAAGAGGTACGAAAAAAAGTTTCATATGAAAGTCACTATTTTCGATAAAACCAATTTAAAATTGATGTCGAGCAAAAATTCAAGATGGCTGCTTTTGAGGTACTCGTATCAACTTCCTTAAGTTAAATGGACGCCATACTGGATTTTTTGGTTCCTGAATAGAATTTTTTATTCTCTTTTCAACGATGTAAGATAACGTATGATTGAATAAAAAATACCAGTAAAATTAATTGTTTTTACATTTTAATCAAGTAGGCTTACATGGATCCAAACAAAATTAGGTGAAATTTATTTTAGAAAACATTTGTATGTAATTCCTATAATACTTAGTAACATGTTAATTCAGTACTACATACTAAGTACTTGAACCACAAAAAACATCGTGACATTACTTTTTAAATGTATAATCAAGTAGGTAAGTAGCTATGATGAAAAACAATAACAAAGTATATCACAATCTGTCAAAAAGGAGGTACTTAAGCTAATTTTGTTTGGACCCATCTAAGCCTACTTGAATAAAATGTAAAAACAATTAATTTTACTGGTATTTTTGATTCAATCATAAGTTACCTTACATCTTTGAAAAGAGAATAAAAAGTTCTATTCAGTAACCAAAAAATCCAATATGGCGTCCATTTAACTTAAGGAAGTTGATACGAGTACCTCAAAAGCAGCCATCTTTAATTTTTGTTCGACTTCAGTTTTAAATTGGTCTTATCGAAAACAGTGACTTTCATCTGAAACTTTTTTTCGTATCTCTTATACTTACGAAAATATTTGACATACAAGAAAATGACAGTTTTTAGTTTTTTTTAAATAACTTCTGGCGGGTTCGACATTTTGAACTTTTTCAAACAGATTTTAAATCAGCATATAAAACTGCAAGACATTGCCAATTTAACCAAATCTCCATCTTCAATAATAAGAAAGTTACCCATGCAATCCCACTCGATCTGGGACACCCTGTATGTGAAGAAAATGGCAAGATGCCTTTGTCTATTACGTGTTTAACTAAGATGGTGGATAATATGGAAATATCTATCTTTAGACCACGCAAAGATCAGTGCGATGTTTGTATCAAATTCAAAACCCAAAATTTGACTGAAGACGAGTACAAAATATACATAGCCAAAAAAGAAAGTGCAAGAAAAGAGAAGGAAGAAGACAAGAAGGAGTCACTTGACGGAAGGTGCAGTCCAGGCAGTCAAGTTATCTCCACAATTTCCAGCTAGTAATCCATACTAAACTATGTTGTCATAACTTCACTGTGTACATCCATTGAATAAGAAGATAAATGCTACAACTTAGCAAGCCGCCAAGCAACTTGCTGTTGAAAACACCTACAAAACCTACAAAACCTACAAAAACTCCAGGTGGCTTTACTATAACTGATATATGTGTTTTAGAATACTGTGATAGTAAAATTATGTTTAAGCTTAATTTTGTTGATGATGATTACCAAGACCTACCAACAAGGCCCAAAATAATTAATCTTGTTGAAGCAGAGTTTGATCCACTATTTCAAAGCAGATTGCCGATTTCTAAAATCAAATATGAACATCTACAGATAATTAAATCAACCATTCCTCAAGATTGCTGGAGTTATTATGATTTATTGCCATACAAAAAAGACTTGTGATTAAAAATTTTTTTTAATCTATTCAAGATCCGTTTTTGTTTGTTACCTATATTACAATATTTGTTTAGTTTAGTTACTACGCAGAATGCATTTTTATGTTCTTATATTTTGAATAAAATTATTTCTTTTAATTTCAAACTATTTGATTAGTTGGCGCTGTACCTCGCATTTGCAATAGTAGCATCAGCAGTACCTCGTATGTAACAATATTTTTTGTAATTGAATACATTTTTTGTGTTCTTTAATTGTAGTGTATAAAGTACTTCTTGTTTAGTAAAACAACACAGTGATTCTAAAGCTTTTACGTTTTGTATTGGTATAAAACAGTTTTTTACCTCTCGTGTAAAATTTTGCATTTCTTACTTACAAGTTACAAGGTACTGCGTTGACCCTCGATATGCATTATGGAATATAATGGTAATATATGCACTAAAAAAATAATTAAAAATCGCATTAAAATGATATGAAACGCATAGAAACAAAGATTCAAAAAGAAATACTATAAAATAGAGATATGCAGTTTGCATATTTTCCAGTCTCTGCTAATAACCTTTGATTATAAATAGTTTGTGTATTATTTGAAACAAATGTCAAAATAAAAACATTAAATGTTAGGTTAAGTCTGCAGCTATATCATTTAAAGCATGGCATGACTTGAAGTATTCGTGACTGCCTAACGGGTACTATTGCAGGTAATTCAGGAAAAATTCACGATTATTTTTAATAACTGCCTAAACAGCAAAATGAAAACGTTCGTTTTTATTAATAATGCAAAATTGTTTCATTCAGTTTCATATACCAAATGCTTGATAATGTAACGAGATGCGTCAGCACACGTGTGGGATTATATGAGTCATCCACCGAGAAAGTTCCAGAGCGGTCGACGGTTACTCATTCTCAGGCGACTATGGGAACTTTCTAAAATGGAGTTCTCGAAGGACGAAGCTGTGATATATAAGGCGCGATCCAAGGAACACGGGGAGTCTACAACGAGTTTTTACCAAGAACCCACAAGTGGTATACGTGATGCGTAGTGTGCTCGGTTAATATAAATGTACGTGAATATAAATAAACAAACTGTATAAATAAATTAATTAGTGTTACGGGTTAATATTAGTATTGTGTTTTAGCGTTTAAGTTGTTGTTTCGTGTTAACTGTTACATTATTTAAATTTGTTAATAAATAATTCACACCACGAACCGAAGTTTTAAATAAACGTTTTAAAACCGTTACAATTGGCGTCAGGTGTGATGGTGTTCGGTGTGAATTAAAAACAAAGACAGTTGAACTGCTTGAAAATTTAGTACTTTAAAACAAGTGAAATTGCGGTGAATGCTGCCGACTTGAGAAGAGAGTTGGAAGAAAGGGCATTGGATACGGCAGGTACAAAAAAGGAATTGCAAGCACGACTGAAAGAAGCGTTATTACAAGAGGGCCAAGATCCAGAAACCTTTAGTTTCGAAATGCCAGGCAGCGGAATTGATTTTAAAGTACTACTGAACAAAACCGATGAAACTTCTGTAACATTAAAACTAGAATTACTGGAAAAAGTTGTGGAAAATTCTAGAACCCTAGAGGAAAAGGTACTCGAAAATTCTATATCCTTAGAAGAAACAGTTGTGAAAAATTCCAGAAGCCCCTGAGAACAAAGTACTAGAAAACTCTGAAATTTTGAAGCAAGAATTGCTCGAAAATTCTAGATCCTTCGAAGAAAAAGTCATGGAAAGTTCTGGAATATTAAGGCAAGAAATGCTAGAAAATTGTGGAACGCTGAAACAAGAATTATTAGAAAGAGTTCTAGAAAATTCTAGTATGTTAAAGCAGTAAATGCTGGAAAATTCTAGAACTTTAGAGGATAAAATTGTAAAAATGATCGAAGAAAGAATGGCTCGAATAGATCTAGCAACGACTGCCGAGGAAGATGACACTACGAGACTATTACAAGAAAGGATGAATCAAATTATCAACATTAGCAACCACACAGCCTACTGAAATCAGACCGGAGATTAAAGAAGGGTCTGCCGCCGGAATGAGAATCAAACCACCAACGTTTGCTGGAAAGACACCATGGTCCACCTATCACAAACAATTTGAAGCAGCTGCCAGGGCCAGTGGTTGGGCTGACCATGAAAAGGCTGTATCATTAATCGTTGCTTTGCGCGGAGACGCCCTGAACGTCCTTCAAGCGATTCCAACAAGCCAATAGAATGACTACCGACTGTTAGTTTCCCGATTGGAAATGAGATATGGCGACGCACATCTGCAAAAAGTGTACCACGCACAAGTGAAGAATCGGATCCAGAAGAGTGGTGAGAATCTTCAAGAATACGAAGCCGACATTGCACGATTGATTCGACATGCCTACCCTACGGCTCCCGACTGCTTCTTGAAACAGCTAGCAGCACAAACGCTCGTAGATGGTTTAAAGAATCCAGAAACGCAACAGTCATTGAGGTTAGCGCGGCGAAGAACAATAGACGATGCACTTGCCCACGCTTTAGAATTTGAAGCGGCGAAACAAGCATCACAAGGACACGGGCGTGTCCACATGATGGCCGACAAACCTGAAGGCTCCCAAGATCGGTTAGAAGAGTTGATACTGAATATTATCCGAAAAAAAAGTCGTAAGAAGAATGTACATGGAAAACTAAAAGATGTTGACAAGAAGGGGCGAACGTTGACCTCGAACGGAAATGCCCCGAAGATCACCATCCCCGCCGTATCGTCAAAGAACCGAAATGCCAGTCTGTTTGTTAATGGGAACTGTTCCGCTACTCATTGATACTGGGGCAACAAAATCCATTATAAGCCCAGACGTTTTGCAGGAATCCGTGAAGCTGTCATCTAGGAATACCCAGCTTTGAACGGCGACAGGTGACGTTATACCGACGCATGGTATAGTGAAGATGACGATCGGTATTGGAAGAGAGAAGCTTGTACATGAGGTATTTGTGGCTGACATCGCTGACGAATTCATCCTGGGAATGGATCTTTTGAGAAAATTCGGTTTTCGCTGAATTTGAAGGAAGGAGTTTTAAAAATCGACAACAAGGAACTTCCTTTACATCCGATGGATGATCCTGTAGTACGAATCCTGTTAACTGAAGACGTGATCTTGCCTGGTAGAAGTAAACGAATTGTCAAAACAGGTCTGGATGGAGATCTTCGAGCGGGATGTGTACGAATGATGGAACCTATTTGTGATAAGAAAGTCCACGGCGGTATAATGGTAGGAAAAGCGCTGGTCAAGGTTGGAGAAACAGTAACGGTGAGGATTATGAACGTCAATATAGAGCCGGTGACGCTGAAGAGGAACACCCTTGCGCGACAGTGTGTGCCAGTATCCCAAATAGCGCAGTGCATGAATGAATCCCAAAGACCAGCTTCCAAACAACATGCTGATGAACGTGTTGAGATGATAACCAATTCATGTGAAGATCTCAATGAAACAGAATTGAGGACGGTGCGAAGCTTGATTTATCAATACCAAGCCGTCTTTGCCCTCGATGAAGATGAAAAGGGACGAACAGATGTGGTACGACATAAGATTAACACTGGGGAGTCCAGACCCATACGACAACATCCGAGACTACTTCCATGGGCGAAGCGTGAGGAAGCTGACAAGATTATTTCCGACATGGAGAAACAAGGGATCATTGAACCATCGAATAGCCCATGGGCATCAGCAGTGGTTCTGGTTGGCAAGAACGCGTTTCTGTGTGGACTACCGGCAACTTAATGAGGTCACGAAGAAGGACAGTTATCCATTAGGGGGAGGAAGCTGAAAAGATTATTTCCGACATGGAGAAACAAGGGATCATTGAACCATCGAATAGCCCATAGGCATCAGCAGTGGTTCTGGTTGGCAAGAACGCGTTTCTGTGTGGACTACCGGCAACTTACTGAGGTCACGAAGAAGGACAGTTATCCATTACCGCGTATTGATGGCACCTTGGACACGTTATCTGGTTCACGGTAGTTTTTTCGACACTGGACTTGAAGAGTGGTTATTGGCAAGTGGAAATGGAACCTGAAGATCGAGAGAAGACTGCTATCACCATCGGTTCAGGATTATGGCAGTTCACAGTTATGACCTTTGGCCTATGTAATGCTCCGGCCACCTTCGAGCGCCTGATGAAGACCATTTTGAGGGGATTATCCTAGAAAACCTGCCTGGTATATCTGGACGACGTGATTGTAGTTGGAAAGTAATTTAAAGTACACCTGATAAACCTGAAGGAAGTGTTCAAAAGACTTCGTGGTGCTAATTTGAAATTGAGTCCGAAAAAGTGCCGCATGTTTAGAAAAGAAGTTAACTATCTTGGACATGTTGTATCACGAAATGGAGTAGCAACCGACCCTGATAAAATCCGAGCGGTGCAAGAATGGCCAACACCAAGGGGTAAACACCAAGTGCGAAGTTTCCTTGGATTATGCACCTACTACAAACGTTTTGTTCCGGGATTCGCCAATATAGCGAAACCGCTGACAAGGCTGACGGAAGATGGACGCGAATTCATCTGGAGCGAAGACTGTGAGACAGCTTTTCAACAACTGAAACGTGCTCTGGTGACAGCACCGATATTAAACTACCCACGGACGTATGGAAAGTTTATACTCGATACGGATGCGAGTAATGTAGCCATTGGAAGTGTTCTTTTTCAAATACAAGATGGACATGAAAAGGTTATCGGCTATTTTAGCAAGGTCTTATCGAAAGCTGAAAAAAATTATTGCGTAACCAGAAAAGAGTTGTTGGCTGTCGTCAAGTCCGTAGAACACTTTTACAAATACTTGTAAGGACGGACGTGTTTGCTGAGGACAGATCATACCGCGTTAAAATGGCTTCTGCGGTTCCGTAATTCGGAAGGACAAGTCGCGAGATGGATTGAACGGCTACAAGATTGCGACTTTGACACGGAACATCGTGCGGGCACTAGTCATCGAAATGCCGATGCCCTTTCAGAAGGCCATGTCCAGCAGACTGCCCTCACTGCTCCCGACTAGAAGAAAAGATTTGCCGTGGCTCTAGGACCACAATTGCCAACGACCATTGGTTGTCTGAAGAGTTGCAACCAGAGCAAGAGGAAAATTCCCAACTCAAAATGGTACTTGAATGGAAACGGAAGGGTGAAAGACCAACCTGGCAGGGGATCAGTCTTTCTAATAGAACCCTGAAGGCGTATTGGATCCAATGGGACTCTTTGAAGATAGAAAACGGACTTCTGAAGCGAGAACTGGAAAACGAGGATGGAACTACCGTCAGGCTTCAGCTCGTAGTGCCGAGAAGCCGAGTGTCAGAAGTGCTTACACATCTTCACGATGGCACCTCAGGAGGACATTATGGTGTGAAAAAAACTCTCGAGACAGTTAGAAAAAGATTCGCAAGTGCGAGCTGTGTGCCGCAGGTAATGTGTTGCTAGGAAAAAGCAGGGCACCCATGAGACAATACAACGTGGGGAATCCCTTCGAGAGAGTAGCCATAGACATTACTGCACCGTTTACCGTTGACTGATACGGAAAATAAGTATATCCTGGTAGCAATGGATTATTTCACCAAATGGACGGAAGCATATGCACTACCAACTCAGGAAGCCGCGACGGTCGCCGAAGTGCTAGTTAAGGAATTCTTCAGTCACTTTGGTGTACCCTTGGAACTACATTCGGATCAAGGCCGTAATTTTGAATCTCTTCGGAAATGTTTGCCGATTATTGGGCATCCGTAAGACTCGAACTACTCCGCTACACCCGCAGTCCGATGGAATGGTGGAGCGAATGAACCGGACCATGGGCAAATATTTGGCCATGGTCCGGTTGTATCTGACCATCAGCGAGACTGGGATCAATACTTGCATCAGTTCTTGTTGGCCAATCGTGCAGCAGTTCACGAAACCACTGGTCAAATCCCGGCCTGTATGATGTTTGGACGCGAACTGCGACTACCCTGCGACCTCGAATTTGGATGTCCTCCTGCGTAACAAGAGGTAGCAGGTGATGATTACATGAGTAAATTAAAAATGAAGTGGAATAACATCCACGATCGGGCCCACGGAAATACCCAGATTGCTAGCGACCGGATGAAGAATTCCTACGACGCGACGTAAGCACCCGAGAAGGCGAATCCCAGCCTGGAGATGTGGTTTGGCTGTACAACCCGCAGAGGCGTCGTGGTTTATCACCGAAGCTACAACGGAATTGGGAAGGTCCGTATCAAGTAAAGAAACGAATAAACATCGTGATCTATCGCATTCAGAAACTACCCAGAGGAAAACCAAAGGTGATACATTCCAATCGTTTGGCAACATACGAGGGAAGTAATAGCAGAACCCTGGATGTTGAAGATGAGGTCAGAAGAATGGAGCCCGCAGGTAGCCGACCGACTTTTGAAGAATTCATGTCGGCGTTTTCCGGAACAGGGAAAGCACAATTTGGAGTGACGACTGAAATGCAGCAAGATCTCTTCAAGGTTCCCACTGACTACTCGGTAGTTCACACTGCGTTTCCAAGGACCTTCGTTTAGGAAGAGCAATTGCGGTTGTATTTAAGAGGAAGTTTGGGCGACTAGACGAGCTCCAAAGACAGAACCCCACGGTCCGCAAAACCTTACACCTCCCAGATCAACAACGATTCGTTTGTTATTTGGTTACGAAACAGTTCTACTACCAGAAACCGAATTATGGAGACCTCTGGAATGCTCTATGGGATTTGAAGAAGGACCTGTTCGCTAAGGGCATTAAGAAGTTGGCAGTCCATAAACTCGGCTGTGGCTGGATCAGCTAGATTGGAGGATCGTACGAAACATGCTAGAAATCGAAGAGGAGTGGAGACTGTTATTTGTACAGCAGTGGAACATGCAGAAGAGGAGAACAATGCCGATACCGTCATGACCCTTTCTTCAGGAATCAAGGGCCGAAACCTGTTCTGGGACAGAACAAACTTGAAGAAGGGGGCAGTGTAACGAGATGCGTCAGCACACGTGTGGGATCATATGCGTCATCCACCGAGAAGCTTCCAGAGCGGTCGACGGTTACTCATTCTCACGCGACTATGGGAACTTTCTGGAATGGAGTTCTAGAAGGACGAAGCTGAGATATATAAGGCGCGATCCGAGGGGAGACAGGGAGTCTACAGCGAGTTTTTACCAAGAACCTACAAGTGGTATACGTGACGCGTAGTGTGCTCGGTTAATATAAATGTACGTGAATTTAAATAAACAAACTGTATAAATAAATTAATTAGTGTTACGGGTTAATATTAGTATTGTGTTTTAGCGTTTAAGTTGTTGTTTCGTGTTAACTGTTACATTATTTAAATTCGTTAATAAATAATTCACACCTCGAACCGAAGTTTTAAATAAACGTTTTAAAACCGTTACAATAATTTTCGTTGTAATGATCAGTTCTCCAGGAGGAAAATAAAATAAGGTTAATTTTTTTCCGCAGATATCACACAAAAACAATATCCAATGCACTTGAAACTTAAAAGAGTGAATCTATGGATCGTCTTGTTTTTTATCACTTAAGTAAAATATATGTTTGAAATATATTACAAATTTCTTCGACATTTCTTTAACTTCCAGAGTTGAAGTTGAAACTACAACCTAAAGCGTCAAAATCTCCATTTGTTATGATCTTTGATAGTTAAATCGTTAAATGTGTAGTTTGACTATTTACTATAACAAAGAGCATTATACTGCTCTTTGTTATAACAAAATTAACAAAAATAAATTTTTGGAAAAACAATATACCTGGAAGTTATCGTGACTTTTAAAAGATCAACTTTTTCAAAACTAATTTTCATTTGGACAAATTATTTTAGTTAACTTTACGCTTCACACAAAAGACAAGACAAAATATATTGCAAACTTTACGTTGCGTTTTGTTAAGTGAACTCGAGCATATTTTACTGTAACTCAGCTAAAAATTTTGTTAAATTAATCCAATTAATGAAAATTTAACAAAATATATTTTACTGTGTAATGTTCAAAAATTTATAAATAAGTGTTAATAAAATAATCACACAGGACCCAAGTATAATTCTATGGAATCGTTAACAATATCACTGTGACATATAGAAAAGTTTGGTCTTTGCTTAAATTAAACTATCAGTTTGTTCAAAACGAATTTCATTTAGAAATAGAAATAACTTGGAACCTCAATATTCTTAGTGGCGGATTTAGAACTTTGTCTGGAAAGGGCGCACTAAAAACTCTTCCCCTCCTTTACTTATAAGCTATTTTTTTATTTACATTCTTATTTCTCGAATCATATTATGGGCTATTAACTTCATTTCTCAATGTATCGTTTATTATATTCTAATCTATACTCTAAAATACTTTCTTTTTGAATAATAACTGCAAAACGATTTGAAACATTATTTAAGTTTTTTTCATTAAAGGAATATTTTGTTTTTGTCGGCCGCTAAATCCGCTACTGGATATTCTCCATAGATATAACAGTCTGTTATGTCTATGATATTCTCCGATAAAACCGAAAGACAAACAAAAAACGTTGGCATAGTCGAACGAGAAAGACTCGGTATAATCAACAGTTATTTTCTTTTCTCGCTGATTACAATCAGATTTGTGGGCTTAGGACGTACGCCAGTAATCAATTGCGCCCTAGAAGAGAAAAGATTACCAACTAGTAGTCACATATCAACCCAATCCGATCACTATAATAAATACGATCTTTTGTGGCGAGATACGAATGGAATAAAAACAGGCACACGTGTTTTGGTGTCGATTGACAAATACGGATCGTAGATGAAGGAAGTCACGTGTCTTAAAAACCGTTTTAATCACTAATATTAAACAGAAATAAGGGTGGCGATATTAAAAGGCTTACAGAAAAAAAAGTAATACCTCGACTGATCTTTTAAACAAGGACAAGTCCGGTTCATATTAAATAATTCCAAATCGAAGACAATGGGATTATATTACAAATAATTATTCCTGTTGGCCACATATTCTGCAGCGTTGAGTACGTCAGCAGCACCACATGTCTGCATGACATTGCGTAAGGCGTGAAATTAATGGTAATTATAAGTGGAATGAACTGTCAATTCGAGGGTTTTCTATAACACAGGAGGGCGTGACATTCTGACATGTATTACTTTTCGTGTTACACTGCAGCTCAATTGTCACAATCCTATATGGGGAAAATCCGAAGTATCATAAACCTCCGAAACTAACAAGAAAATTTTGAAAAGTGGATGACAGGATAATGTGTTCCGTCTATACCAGATGAATTTTCACGCTTCCTGTTTAATGTTTAATAATGTAAACGCCATTGACATAATCTCCTTTTTATGTACTGCTAAAAAGAATCAGTAGATTATTAGAAATTATATTATATTCTCAAAGACAGAACTACTTCATAGCTACTTTTCCAGCTACTGTGAAATATAAAAACATAATTTATATTATTTATTATTATATAAAGCCTATTATTGGATAGTTCAAGCTTGCTTATAATTATTAATTACATACTGAATAGTGGTAGCATTTACAACACGTTATCTCAAATATTTGCAGATTGGTTGGTACTTTACTACCTGCTGAGTCATCGTTGCAAGTCTTTGTTCTGAAATGCGTTTTTACGCAGATTGCATGTTAGAGTAGTGCAAAAATACTAACCTTGACGTACTTCGTTTGTTTTCGTTTATTTGATTGGCCCTTTTCTGCTAGTAAATCCCAAAAATTTCGAGATTGTTAAAAAAAGTCGTTAGCCAGGGAGTGAAATATTTATGTTGCAGAATGTTTCATGTGCACGCTTCTGCACATAAATACGTGTAATTATCGTAATAATCCTCGTTTTAAATTAGCTTTGTAACAAACACGAAGCTTTTCACGAATTCAACGACATCCAATCATTCAAAGTGCATTCAAAAGAACTTTGTGCTTTTGCAAGATTACAACAATGCTCGTGCTCAAATTAGAACCTACGGGGCAATTATATTTTTATTATTTTTGTGCTAATGTATGGAAAGCTACTCCACAATTATTTCTGCATATCACGAAGTCGCGAATACTAATAAAAATATTGACATTCTTTGTTTCGCTTTCTGCTTGCGAACAAATTTGTGCCGTTGTTACACGATGAATAACCACGTGTCGCTATCTTTTTCATCTGTCTATGAAAGAAAATTACGATTTACATTAATTTAAAAGGGGTGCTGACCTATGACAACATAATAGTCTTTGCAACTGAAATAAAGCTCCTGTCCGGTCTTGCATGTTAGTGAAAAATCACCTGGAAATAACAATGTAGATTTCAGGGCGTTGTCAGATTACTTTCTAAGAATTAAACGAAATAATTAAATAAAATTTATACCTCGAACTACAAGTACACTGCCGTGATAATATGTTTCTTTTTTTAATTGGGTAAAATTTTTATTGTTACTTCCTTTGTTTTCTGTTTCATAGAAAGCCTAACAACTCTAACAAATGCATTCAAACATGTTTTGAAAATAATTTGGGGTTAAGATGTTACCTGGCTTAACAATAGTTTTCGTCTGCAAAACAGTAAAAAACCTACATGATACTTAAAATTAAACATTCTTGTTTAAATCTAGCTCACCTGTCGTTTAATGCAACAATGTTGCAAGTTTAATCCTTAAGGCAAACACTCTGTTCTGTCTGGACTACTTCAAATTCTAGAGTTTCGAAGAACACATTGTCATGTAAATCTTAGGGATCAATTATTCGAATGCAAGGATGTTAGGTTGTAATAACAAAAGTTATAGTTTATTGTGATTCAAATTGAGTTTAGGAGTTAGTCTGTAATATCTGTAATTTTTTCTAGTTACATAGGTGTAAGTAGATATTACATTATGGGTTAAATTGCAGCGTCGGTGTTGTATAAAATCGATAACAATTTATTTATTACATTTACATAAAGTATTTGTCACTTCAATAGTTTTATGATAATTTGTTGTAAATTAATTTGGACCATTAATCGAAATTTATAGTGTGTGGTTAGGACGCTTCCTTCTAACAGCATACGAAAAATTACACTCGGCTACAGTACGGACGCTCTCGGGGTCAAATCTGAGTCGGATGCTGGGCAGGTGGCCTACCCAGTCACTGCAAATAGTTATCAACAGAAACACAGTAGTAGAGTAGGGGAGGTAGGCGGTTGCTTAAGACGTGATGCTTACCACGTCACCCCGTATGCATAGCGTGCGATACAACTGGGTATGAAAGCAACTTAGGAGGTATCAACCATCCATGTCTTCGAATTCAACAGATAAATAAATGCTGGAAATTAAATAAGATATTAAGCTAAATAAATATACTTTGCTTACGCTTACACCAACATAGTCTTTCTTTAATAAAGTAATGTAGAGAATCGCCCAAAAAGTCGATTTCCATTGCTATCATGTACATTAACAGCACCTCCAAATATTTTAAGCTAAAGGTTGTTTTACTATACACGAATGAATTAGACTAGGATCACTAAAAAATTAAAACTTCTCTGCATGTACCAAGCAACCACCATAGAGTTCTAAGGACTAATACTGTGGTAATGTTCTTGTCGTAATAAACGTGAAGAATGTTCGTTTCATTATATTTAAAGTTTTAACGAATCTTCTATTCGGCATATTTCATTAGTTATTCCTTAAGTATGTATGTACCTTAACACCGAATTATTTTTGTTTTACATAATGGAAATATATTTTCTAAAGGATTGTTGTGGCGAGTTTTGCATTTTATATTTCGTTGTTGGGTTTTACGCCACCAGTTGCTAAAATGAAAATAGTTTAATTAACTAACAATAACATTAACATGTAACGTTAATTAATACATTTTCATTTTAGCAACTGGTGGCGTAAATATAAAATGGAAATGTATTTTCATTTTTCTTATTAAGATTATCACTACAACCTGTCACACTTAGTCATTCAGGTAGTTTCAGTGGCTTAACAATCGTAAACAGATTAAACATTCAAATGATAGCTCACCTACCTATATTAAACTAAAAACTAGGTTAGTGCAAATAAAAATATTGTTTTTAGTTATGCACTATTTTGGGTGATTATAATATTTGTTTAACATTATTTAAACCTTTGATAGTCGTACGTCATACTGTTCTTTCATTTTATCAAATTGTATAACAGCAATTTTTTGCTCTTCTTCTTTTCTATTTTCCCGCGATTCCTCCTTTTCCTAGACATTTGAGAATTGCCATTTAATGTAGTTTTGCATTTTTACAATAAAATCAAATAATCAAATCAAATAACTTCAGGAAATATTTTACAAATAATTCCGTTTTAAAGGTATTCCCGGATTTTACTCACAAAAAGAACTTGTACTACATTCATATTTATTTGGAAAATTTGCATATAAGCTGACAGTTATTCTTCTTTTACAACAGTCTTTTTAGTACATTTATTGTTACGACTTAAATTATTCTTACCACTTCAGGATTTTTTAAACAAATAATTGCAATAGAATTCAAAGTTGTTACCTTGCTTTCTAAGCATATTACATATATTGCATTTAAACATTGTATGGCAGTACAAGTTTGTGTTGCATAGTGCATGTTTCCCTACCTTGAGTTCGATAATACGCATATTAATTCGACGCTGGGAGAGTCGACGTTAACTTCATACGCATAAAGAATATAACATACAACATATTAATTTATGGAATGGCGCAATCAAAACGGAATTTACAGCTTTTCCGAAAGGGTATTTATTACTGGCGTTTTTTTGAGGAAAAATCAATCCAGACCTCCCAATTGGAGACAGCCGTAGAAAAAATATTGTATGAAACACGTGCATAAAGTGACTTTTTTTAAATCATGGGATTGTCAAACCTTCCATTCGTAAGTAGTACTTTTATACACTTGTTGCATAAATTACTATTTTTGATCATGCTGTAGTATATTAAAATAAAGACAAAGATTGTTGATGCTTGCGTTTTATTAAAGCAATAAAAATTCCTTACATTATTACAAATTTGTATATTTCTGCTGCAGGGTTTCTTGACAGGTTTTTCAAATTTATTATGAAATAATTTGGGAATAATAAATTATCTAACAGAATTGGAAATATCGATTACGGATCCTACAAATCCGCGAAAGAACAATATCACTGGCTTCGACAGAAAAGCGGTAAACCTTCATTTGGTTATATGTAAGCTCGGATTTGTATGGAATTAAGGGATAAACGGAAAGGAGGGTTCGATTCGACGTGTTGCGATGCACTTTGAAGTTCGCGCCCATCAAAGAGCTTTTTGTTATGCGTTACTTATTATTGCGTTCGTTTAAGCCTTTACGTCTCTATACGTGACAATGAATTATGATTTCGCGAGTTTTAATTATAGCGAAACCTTTGAAATTCTCTTTTCCGGCAATAACAGCCCTAAAACTGCGCCACTTCTTTGTTTGCTGTCGTAACACGCGACGATAACGGAATTTCTTATTATTTCAAGGCACCACTGCGATAAGGTGATCGAGATGATGCGCACTTCTTTTTGTTGTGGTTTAGCTTATCGCTGACCTGCGGATGTTATGTGTAGTTTAGATAACATCAAAAATATTAACATCGGAATTTCACAATTGTCGCCACACGTTAACACGAAACACGAATTTGTAAAGGTTATAAATAATTAATAATCTTGAATCGGTTACCTTAGTTTTGCTTATAAATCATAATCCTTCGAAGGAAACCTAAAAATCGGTTGTTGACCACCATAAAGATTAAATTCTTTGTTTTTACGATAATAAGAACCAGGCCGAGCTTGTGCGTAATACAGATAATCATAATTGGGTTTAACATTTAGTTCTTCTTCGTCTAATCTCAGCTCCCCAGTTCCCGTTCTGTCTGGAAAAATACTATTCGATTGTTTTAAGTTCGGCGGTGTTTGTGGAAAATGAAAAGTGCCGACTGGAAAAGCCACAGCTTTTTGTTTTCTGCTCTTATGTTCCCTAACTTGTTGCTCCTCCTCATTAAAATGTATTTGCCCTGAAAATACAAAGGGCTCCGGTTGAGGCACCACTTCGTTGCTGATATCGTACAGCGAATGATTTGGAAATCTGATGATTGGCTTTGAATCTGAAGATTTCGTTTGAATTCTTCTTTGTGCTTCTACATGTCTGTTGGGATAATATTGTTGAAAATGCGATGCACTAGGATGGTACTGCAAAGCGTTCTGGGGATAAACTGGATAATTTTGGGGAATTTGTGGGTATTGTTGATATCGATGAGGTATCTGAGGATATTGAGGGTATAAAGGACGTTGTGGAGGGGGAAACAACGGACGTTGGGGAATTTGAGGATATCCAGGTTGTGGCAACCCGTTAAAAAATCTAAAAAATCCACCATTATAATTGTTGAGGTAATCAACCAATCTGTCAGGATCTTGAGGACACCTGGGATAAGCGTACGTACAA
Organism: Melanotus villosus; assembly: GCA_963082815.1. Taxonomy (NCBI): domain Eukaryota; kingdom Metazoa; phylum Arthropoda; class Insecta; order Coleoptera; family Elateridae; genus Melanotus; species Melanotus villosus. The sequence goes on from OY720427.1 coordinate 22,831,295, forward strand.
GAACCAGTGTTGCCTTTTGAGGTATACCCAAGAAGAACCGCTCTACCAAAGTGTATTAAGGGTGAACCTCCTGCTCCGCTTATTCCTGATAGTAACCTAAAAACAAATTGTTATTAGGAAAAGCTAAACTATTTTTGGAGTAATCTATTATTCAAGTACAATAATTAAGTGTATTTACCCAAGAACAGAATCCATGTTAATATTGAATGGCAAGATCGTTTCTTGTTTCTGATCAGGGCGTCCGGAAGTCAATTCGCAGAGAAGTCTGGGAATACAGCGCAGCTCGTCGTTTTGCACGATCGTTTCAAGCGCCCCGTTAAATGTTTGAGGATAACGCTGATGTCCTGGAGGTAGTGCCGGAATTGGTCTAGGAAATCCTTGAGGAAAAGTAGGATATGGTTGATACAATCCTGGTCTGGGATAATGTAAATAATCGTTCGGTCTTCGGGCTAATGGATTAGGTTTAATTGGTCCGGTATACTTGGAAAACTTTTCAGGATGTAACTGAAACTGCGACGGGTTCTGTGCTTGTCTGCCTTTAATCGCTAGATGTGACAAATGCCTAAAATTCGAAAGCAAACTTTTACACTTTCTTTACACAAAATGTTTAACATAAATATGTATTACAAAAACTTTCGATTAACTTCCCGGGAAGTGTTAGTTTTGTTTCCTGAATGCTAACCAAAAGGAAAAGTTAAGCCATCTTTATGATTTCTTCAAGAGCACAAAAACCAATAAAAATGGATATAGGTCACTAAACTAGCAATAATACGTACCACAGTATCTCGGCAGTTCCATTATGGGGTCCTGTACTGATAAGGTGGCCACTCTGTATAATAAGAGTTATCGCCACCACTCTAATACTGCACTTCAGCCCGCACATTTCACAATATCCTGGCCGATAAGACTTCGTTCGTGATCCTTGCACTGTCGTTTACAGAATAATGTATTTGTCCTATAACGATTCTGGCTTAATACAATTTCTCCTGCACAAGAAAGTTTTGTAGGCGTCTTGGCTTGCCTTATTTTGGAACTATGACGCTGTGTGCGTATTCGGTCCAGGAGTTTCCAATTTTGCAAACATTTCACTTTTGCACTTGTATGCTTTGACTTTGTTAAAAGTGTATATTAAACAAAGCTTCGTAAAAATCGTTATATAATTCGTAAACTATTTTATAAAAATTAAATAAAAAATGACTTAAGCCTAAACTAGAATTAAACGGTAACATCATAGTTATTTTGTATAACAGGTCAATATTGCATAATTAACAGGACAACACAATGAAAACCTGTTTTGAAATTTCTTGTACATATGTACTGCAAACAAAATTTAAAAGTGTCCTACATTATGGCTAAACTAATTATAATGCGTTATGTCGAAAGCTAAGTCACATTAATTTCTACAGAGTATGAATTTATGCACTTTCATTAAAATTTCACTGTTAAATACGCAAACTTGGGTTTCACTTTTAGTCAGTCTATTTTAATTTGGTTTCTGGCACTAATTGTGTTCTTGGGACAATTTTGAATTCATCTTGGTTTTAGTTTAAAAATAATTTAAGGAAGAATTTGGAAGTTAATCAAGGAAACTTAGGTTTTATCGATTTTCATAGTTTCGCTAAATAAGCGTCAGTCATAATAGTAAAATTTCTGCACTTTACGTTAAGTGCTTCGATATCGTATAAAATAAATTGATAAAATATCTTCGCTTAGTACTACATAAAAACATTAATTGAGCAACGTAATGTTACACTAATGGTTGTAAAAACGTAAAAATCCGACATTCGCCATGTTATTCGATACGTGTGCTGGTTATTATAATAACATTTATTAAATTATTAACAATAAAATAAACTATTTTAGTACTAGTCGCTGCAATCACGTCCTCTCTTCGCCAACTGGTTACAGAATCGTGGAGATGCGACAATATCTCCCAAAAATATACTGAGAAGATAATATTCCTTATGTTTTTCCTTGGAAGATTTGTATTGGCTAGGAAAATGAAAATGATTGCATCAAAAATGAAAACCTTTCCTTTTTACTTACCTGAAAATGTCGTTCCAGTCTATGCTAACTTTATCCTTAACTTGTGATCGACTTGCTTTCTCGGCATGGTACAAACAAACTCTAGTATAGATACACACGTTTTCGCCAAGTTCTGCGACTAATCGTTTTTCCGCTTCAACCATGTCGATCATGTCATCGCTTTCGATTGCTCTTCGTGTTCGAGACACGTATGTTCCTACAATTGTTGCGTTTTAGTTGCATCGCCTTTAAGTTACTGACATTTGAAACGTGCATTTTAATTATACCTCGATTAAAAGAAGCAAATTATTCGTAGTAGAAAGCGTATAACGATAAATGGATATCTGTATTACTATCCTAGCAGAAAATTTTAATGATTTTAACCCTGGCCTATCCCCTTTTTTGGGCTTCCTGCATGCGATGAGATGATCAGGACAGTATAAAACTAATCAGATAGAATAAGGTGGACAGAATGTGCACATATGGGCGATTTCGCATCATTTACCCCGAATTTACCGGAAATTGGCTATTTGTTTCGTGCTTATAATATAATTTTTTCAACAACCACGTCCAATTTTTTTTTTCGTAGTTGTATAGAAATTGTTCGACCTATTTATTTTACTTTACATATTGCTATAAACATTTAAGAGAGAACATCAAATTTTAAGCGGCGGATTTTTATAAATTCAAACGCAACCCCCAAACATAAGATTTTCGCGTCTACCTTTGATCTGACACCATTTACATTCTGACATCAATTTAGCTACAATTAGTATGCTTCTATTTATTACCTAATAGCTTAAAGTTAATTACGTCACATTAGGGTACTAATTAGGTTGCTCTTGTTAAATATTGTCATTAATAATAATTAAGGAGCTTGGCTTATATTCTGGAGAATTATCTAATTTCGATAAAATACCAAAATGTCGGTATGGATTAAATTTTAAATAAACCATCAACTATCTTTTCCTTTGTGTACCGATACTGGACCTTCAGGATAACCCAGGAAAACAGTTATGTACTCCATGTGTGTTAATTGTAATATTCTTAAACAAAAATGTAAATCAAGTAAATTATCTTTTTATTGCTGTTCATTATAAGATATATCCCAGTTGATTTTACAAAAACTTCGGGATATGCGTAATTAAATCTAATCTTACAATTTATGAAAGCGGATATTAGGCAATTGTAGGTATACAAAGTTCAAATTGGAAGGAAGTTGTTTGTAATTAAAACGTTTAAATGTTTAAATATTCATACTCAACATATAAAATGTTTTGATTGTGGTTTTTGTGTAATCGGCGTAACTTTAGTACTTATCACGGCCCGAAGCTTTTAAAATTTATCTACACGTCCCATTATTATGTCAGTTTGTTTGTTTTCGAACTATAAATGATTCGTTAAAAAACAACCTTCGATATTACGAATTTTAAAGATCATGGTCTACCAGATAATGGGCGTAATAGTATCGGAATTTATGCAAAAGAAATGTAGGTTCGTTGTGTTTTTACGAAAGTTTCTGTTAGACAAATCTAATAATCGCCTTTTATTTACATTTTATGGTCTAACTACTCTACAATTTAAAACAAGCAAATCTCGTTAGCATGTAAGTAGGATGTGAATCTGTATTTCTTTAATTTTTTGCCCCAGAACTTTAGTCACTTTCTAAAGGCTTTTATAGCAACAACATTTAACGGTTGGCTAATATATCATCTGCCGTAATATTAATTTATTTAATTATTCACTTTTACTGTACCCATTTTGCAGAAGTTCGTTTCGAAGCATAACGGACCGAGAACGTTAACTCTAACCTTGATATTATTCTTAGATTAAGTGAAAGAATTATTGGAAATCGGAGTATACAATTGTGCATGCATTGATACAATATACTACTAACAGTAACTACCTCTGATTATTCTGCGATATTTCTTGTTCGGATCTGTGTCTTAGTTAAATATCAAGGGCGGTGAGTTATTCAGTTATTTCGTTGTGTTAAACTTGCGAAATAGATCATTAATGATGATGATTCTTGCACGTTGCAAACGTAGTAAATTAAAGACAAAGTTCTTACTTGGATTAAGGGAGTACGCTAATTTTTTGGCAAAATTGGATAAACGCACAGCTAGAATAATAACCGGAAATCCAATCAGTTCCACGGGTAATTCAATGGAAGGTTCTTGAGCTGCCGTTTCTTGAAACACGTTTAAAGCGACAAAGATGGACACTACCACCCCGAAAAAAATACCGCGCGCCTTCATACTGTCTCGATTCACACACTCAGTTCAAATGAAAAGACAAAAATCTTAGAGAAGGCGTACTGTAATGTTATCGGTGAAAGTGAGCCAAAGTTGGCCACCACTCCTTCGGTTTGGTGGTAGACCTCAAGTAGCCGAGTAACATAATCGTTTTAACATTCTAACGGAGTGGTATGAAATCGAAAGTGTATACCATTACAGCATTTCGAAAAGAACTCGTATTGTACGGGCTTCGTATTATTTTGCAATCGGACAGTTTGTAGAAAGCCTACGTATTTGGATTTGGTACCTAATTGAAACTTTTGAAAGTGAAGATACTTTCGGTAACCTCCTCTCATGGAAGAATTTTAAATCAGCAAATGCTTTCTTCGGTCAGCATACAAACCCGTGTGGTGTCTATCCATCTTTGTAAAAACCTGCTTCCTATAACTATGTAACGTTTAAATGATCTTTCCTGAATATATTTAATAACCAACAGTGTCGTTTGCTTTGCTTATGCGTGTGGCCGGCTTACAATTTATAAAGGAGTAACTAGTAACATTAATCTTTTATATTGGTTCATAAAATTCGCGGGATAAAGACATTTCAAAATTGCCGTCTACAAAAATTTAACGGTTACTACTGTTATTTATGGCTTTACATGCAAACAGAGTACTTGCTGTAACTAAGTACCTTCTTTAATTTCTCCGCGCTTGTTCGTGAATGACGTCCTGAAATATGAATACGTAATTTTAGTCGAGAACCTATAATTTTGTAGTGTTACTGGGACATTATTGTTGTTCTCGCCTCTATAAATTTTTAACATTCTCGTTTAGATACATATTATATTATGCTAGTGCTTACCCCATCAGACGGTAATATGCGCTCAACCTTCGAACCAAGCTTTGTCTCATCATCATTAGTCTTGTGGGAGAATTTTTACCTTCCCTCCTGCCTTAATATAAATCATCTACTTTTAAACCAAACGAGAACTGTACCGTTCTTAGGTTTTAAATCTACCTTATTGAATAAGATACAAACAATTCTAGAGGCACTTCGAATAATGGATGTCAAATCCAGAAACTAAACCTTAACTTAAAGAATTATAATCATATTTATAAAGTCGTTACTTGATAAAGTGTGAGATTTCGAAGTTAATTAAATACTTCTGAGAACCAAATACACAAAAACCCTTTTAATTCTAACTGGTTTTGGCATTTGGCATGCATGAACAAGTATCTTCTTCAGTTTCATCGCGAATGTGCACGAACTTCGTTGCGCATTTCTGACAACCCTTCTTTGTTGCAAAATCAAGTTCAGTAGGGACATAAAGTTCTTATTTAATATGTTGAAGCACGGACAATTTAACACTTACCCCGTACAAATTGTACGGTGTAACTCTACAGAAAAATAACTACTGTTGGCAAGTTCAGGATGAAATGTGCTTAAACTTTGGTGCGCGAGCTCAAATGCTGGGGTACTTTACAAATAACATAATGAATTATGTCGAGAATATGCTTTACTTTTATTGCGCGAACGTCGTAACTTGTAAATGCCTTTATAGCTTATACTTACCCCGTCGTTAGCGACATAAATAAGCACTTTTGTTGTACAAAAGGGCCTTATTAACATTATTATGATTATTCTTCTTATTTTCTTGTTTTTACGACCTTGTTCTCTTTACCCTCCCTCGTTAGAATAATGATTTATATAATGCGCTCAAGCTCAAACTTAGGCGTTATTTTTACTTTATATTTCATTAAACAAACTTACAATCACATATACGTAGTTTCTTAAATTAAGGCGTCGACAGATTTCTTTTTTAATTGAAATACGTCGACGCTTACAAAACTTAACTAATATAATCTAACAATTTTCTAACAGGTACAGGACGAACCATGCAGTCTTGAATTGCATAAAAAACATCTACGCTGCCAAGCATCCACGTACTAAACGACTAGATATGTTTTTAAAAATAGTAAAATATCGGATTTAAAATGGTAACGGTCAAAGTCGACGGCTGCCTTTGGTTTAATGCGGATTGAGAATTCTAATTAATGGTAACTTCAGCGCATTCGCACCTTTTTCATCATCTGTAAAACTTGAAGTCCAGGAAAGGGACACGTAGGGTAAAAATTATGACAACCATTTCCATCCACTCCCGAAATCAACTGACCCATGTGAGCGGCAAAATGGTACTTGGTTAGTTCCATTGTGGTACTTAAAGAAGTGTCTCTGAAAATTAAAAGGCGTCGTCTTGTTAGACATTTAAGTCGTGATACTTCCTAGTCGTGACGCGACTAAGTTGTTCAATAATATATGATACGATGCTATAATGGGACTTTTGTTACAGCAGAGTGAAAGCGAATTGTGAAGTTATGCACTAGGTAATTACTTTCGTTTTCTACCCAGCTATGACTTAACATTCTTCGTTGTTCGATAATTTCTTACCTTATGAGTGAGAGGAGAGATTTCTCCGAGTCGGTCAGCTTCTCTTTTTGAGGAGTAGCGTTCAATTCACATATTAATTTCGGAAGACAGGCATTTTTTATCGTTACTAATATTTGAGACCGCGACACTTGCGAACCTGAAATTTAAGCAACCATTATCAAACGTATCGTTAATTAAACTATCGCTACTGTTTATAATTCCTTAATGTAGGTAAACAAACAATCAGATTGTTTAGAATAGTCAGCACTTCCTTGGGCAAACTTCAACAAACAAACGAATAAATGAAAGTTGTTGGTTATTGCCCGAGTATCCTTTTTCCAAGGCCTACAACTAATAATAAAAACGTACACGGTTTACACGGTATATTACAATATTACCTTATCCATCAGCCACACAACTACAAAAATGTTTAAAAATTGTATTAAAACCGCGCATTTGTAAATTACATCATAAAACTGTGAACACGTACTAAAACCGTTTTTTACAATGTTCACAAGCCGAAGACAATAAATAAACGACGAAGATATTAAATGACCAACCAATATTAGTAATCTGTTCGTCCTCGATATCGGCGTCCAAATCAATTTCTGTTTTAACATCCCCATATCCCGGACTCGCGGGCCTCGGAGGACTACGAGATGATCCGGGTTCGGTACGGTTTCCACCCAAAAGTTGGCTCAGGAGACCAGAGTAATCACTGGTAATCACAATGATCAAGCACAACACGAATACCATACGCACCACTATTTTTCCGGGCGAAGTCATGACTATTAATTAACTAAAACTGCTTAAAAGACATCTTGATACTGAACTGGTCGCTCTCGCTTGCCTTGCGGTTTCTGCGTCCCCGCTCCGCTCACGGTTAACAGTGAAAGTAACTAGCAACAACCAAAATCATATCAGACTTTGTTAATAAAGTCCATGAACTATATATGCTCCCTTCCATGATGTACTCGGAAGAAAGTGAAAACTCGAGGAACTGTTTGTTATGTCACTGGCGCTAAATTTCTCGAATTCTACGATAATCGGTAAAAAATTCCGCGATGGGATTTTAATTGGGATAAAAATTCATCGAAATGTTTGACGCGATAACTGCAGGAAAACCTGATTTAGCTAAAAAGCTCGAGGCTTTTGTACTCGACCATATGTTCTCGCCTTTACACTTTACAGTTGGTTCAGCCACCACGTTTTTTGATACCTATATGTTGTTTGATACTAATTTTCAAATGTACTGCGCAACCCGCACAATATATTCAATTAAATTTGCAAAGCTTTTGTTGTTCGAGAACAATGTAGTGGTATTATTATGTTTTTTTTTTATAAATATATGTTACAGTCTATTATATCTACCCCCGAACTATTAACGTCGAAATTGAAGCCTAAAACTATTTTTTTAAATCCTCCGAATATTTTTCGTCCTGGTTCTTGTTTTCTACTATAAATATATTGTCATGTTGTTATCGTTATTATAAATAAATCGATAAAATTTTAATCCGAAATATTAAAAGATATCACCAAACTACAAACTTTGTCATCCTTTGGCCTTAGGCAAGAATACCAAAATTATCTAAAAACTTCTCCATTTTCACTTAGGAAACGTTCATTAAATAAAAACGATTCCATTTCGTTTCTGTAACTTATAAGATTAATTACTTAGACTTAGACTTAAACTTAGACTAACAAAGAATCGGTGCGCCAGAAGACTCCTTAGACATACGAACTGAAAAAACATGAGCATGTTTTTGACAGTAATCTACGTTCCAAACGCCATAAATCTTATGCAACCTAAATTTAACCACATTTTGTTAATACTAAATCAATACGTCGAGCAGTAACTAACAAAAATCCTCACCCTGTAAAAAAAGTTGAATTTTAGGTTATGCGGAACGTAACGCTATGTAATGTACCTATTTCTGTAAACTTGTCTTTGTGTTTATTCTGTGGCTTCAAATATCATCCACGTTTTGCCAATTTAAACATATGGGGTATAACCGTAATTAGTCGAATGTAGTGTTTAAAGAGATAAGGTCTAAGCGTTCCCCCAAAAACAAATGATGTCAGGGCTTGTATCTTCAATACGCTTAATGAATATAGCAGAAAGATGGTTATCAGAAAATGAGCACGGGGTTTCTTGATATTTGACCGATTGAGTTATTGGAGAAGGATAATTTGGATAATAACCTTAATCACACTGTTTGCACGAGATCCACATATAGTCAGCCTAGACACATGTTTTCAATAATCTGGCTCTCACACGTCGTACATGCGAACCTACTATTATATTTTTTAAAGTGAATTATAATGTTCAGTTACCGCGACAAGACTGTTATTAAATTATTAATGAAAGGAGGTGTCTTTAGAGAAATTATTTCGACCTAATTTGTTTAAATATCTGTAGCCTAACTAATTTAATTTTGTCTACAAGAAAGGGTAGATGTAATAGAAGCTATAGAAATGTATGACGGAATGTTCCTATCATCAGCCACGTCATAAAGTCAGGGATCGCCGATTTACCGGTATCAAACAATTTCGAATGTGACGTATTGGTTTCGGCTAGAATTTCCCTGCGGAATTGCATTCCATTTGTATACAGCAGCGGCTAAAATTTATCAAATGCGGGTGGGTTTCACTGATCGGTACGTTTAGGACCGATTTATCTTTTTCACTATTCTGTTGTTTAACGACTATTTGTGAATGTCATCGGTAGTTTCAATGCAGGTGCCATTTATTCATTATCCGATTTTATCGCTTTTGTGATTAATAATTTCCATTCATTCTGCGCTGTTTATTTTTCTACGCGTTTCACTGAAAAATTACGCTTTTATTAACTACACATCGGGAAAACAGATGCTTTTATTACTACGTTCATTACAGGTCGTTGAAAGTGCACAATGATTTCAACGTTAAAAGCTGTTAAAAATACTCAATTTTTAATTTAATTCTACTTCCATAAAGCACGTGTCGATGCAAAAACTGATTTTGTTTGTGCATGCATTACGAAATTACCAATTATGTTTTGGGGGATAGAGGACAGAGTAACTGAACGAAGGAAGAACTCCATCGGTTAATTTTGCAAACGTTCGTTTTAATTTTAAAAATTAATCACCGGGAAAACCAACATTGTTACTAGAATTTTATTTACTAAAAATGGATCTTTAGAGTATTGAACTTTTGCATTTCCATAAAAGTCAGTGTGCAGGTAAGTCCTGTAGGAAAACAATAAATTCGTAGTCACGAACAGGCCAACTTCTACAAAATCCATATAATTTAGTTTCGTGAGTTGGCACTCGGCTATATTTATATAAAAATTAGATCAGCTACGGCAGTGGAAACGTGTCCGTGCATTTATTAGGAAATTTCGATGGCTTCCCCGATAATAAGTTAATATTACGTTTACGTTCAGTAAAGTCGTCTGTCACGATAAATCGTTGTCTGGGACTTTATTTTCTGTTATTGATCAAGAAACATATTCTCAAAAAATACTATACATCATGCGTGCAGCGGGTTGGAAAATTTCGTGTAGTTTCGTCAAAATACACCCATATAACTCCTTCTCGATTTATTAATACACATGCTACATAGCTACATTATAGGACGCAGCTATAATGTATAAGGATAACATGTTACGTGTATGCCCGTTTTTCTTTACTGTCGTGTTAAGGAGAGATATAAAGTACGTGTAATACAATCGCTTAATAAAAACGTTCGATCATTAAAATATTTTGGGCAACGATTCGATAATAGTGTTTTAATAACCGTATTATCCGGCGCAGTTCGCAACTTTAATAAAATTAGGCGGCGTACTAGTTCAATTATGTCCCGCAATGCCTTTATAATTATCTTGAAATAAGCCCTTTGGTCTGTGAGCACTTCGTTTGTGTACCCAATTCGGTTAAGCACACCCCTTAGGTAATAATCATAACTAACCTAACGTGTGTTTACATTGGTAATACGTATAGATTGGCATATTAATACCGCGCCACAATCCTCGCTTGTCATCTGTGCATCAGTGAATCTAAATGGGCATCGGTAAATTCTCTCATCTCTTGGCTAAACTATAAATCGTTCATGTTACTCCATACTGCATATTAATAACATAACTAAGACTTTCCTCGGTAAATATCAAATCCTGAAATTTGATAGTTCAGTTTTTCTCCGAATATTTTTCTCGAGCCATTTGGCTGGAGTGAGGGATAATCCGATGTCTGTCCATTCTCTGCTGTCGAAAATAACAAATGGAGTCACTTCGACGATTTTAGTTTATCTATTAAGCTTAGTTTATTTAGGCAGGAGGTATTCGATTTTTAGCCTTTCGTCGAAGATTATTTAACTTTGTAAAAGGTGTTTGTGCAAGTTTATCAGTCGAGGAATTTACCAATATGCCATGTTACGTACGAAGGGCGAGCTATATGAACTGGTAGAATGGGGTAAAACCGGACAGGGATGATGGATTACACTGTCATCTATTTGCACACGTAGCAAATTGTGGCGACTGTATCTACTATATGCAATCGCGACCAGAGTGTAGTGGTTAATGTTTTTGATAGAATTCGCGGAGCTATCAATCTTCTTTCGTATTCTTCCTCGCCAGTTGGACGGTAGAGTGAAATATTACTGGGATTATGGGTCCTGTTTTCGTACGAGTCTATGCGAATTAAAACTTTTATCGAACATCGGGTTATGAATAAAACAGACGAAATTAGGGTAGGCGTGGGGACGCCCGAATAATTCTTTGTTGACGAATTACACGCGGCAATTGGTTTTAGATTCCTTTCGATTAGAACAGGAAATTGGAAGATTCCGAAATTAAATCGTAATTAATCGACGAGTAAACAAAGGTTTATGACAAACACGCTACAAAGATAAATCGAGAACTCCAACAAAATTACAATTTGCATTTGCACGAACGATAGTCTGAAATGAAAACATATCACCGCTCATCAAATGTTATTTGTTAGGACCCACATGTCTGGGACTGAATACAGTAATCGGGACGCATGTGACATTCTACCACATATTACTGTATATATGCATGCGATGCGAGGAAATTGTACGTATCATTAGGTCCGCCCTAATCAAATAGGGCCATCATCAAATACATGCCAATCATGAATAGCAATTTTCTGGACTCCGCGCGACGTTAGGTGTATGCCGTCACATAAAAAAATACAATAATACCTCACGCTGCCCAAATTACTGGAAATTATTCATGCGTTTCATTTGCAGAATTTTCCACCAATTATTTTGATGAGATATTTTGCCTCCGGAACTCATTGTTTTTATTAAACTGACCACCGACCAATTTCTGTTTTTAATGGACAAATGTACTTTCAGAAACCATATAGTTATACGGTAGTTATCTTTATTCCATGCCGTTTCGTGCAATGGACATAACAACGTAAATACTATCTTTCGTTTATTACTATTATAAATCACATATACGGAAAGTAACGCCTTACCGAAAAAAATCGATGTACTAAAAACACCCCCGTCCAGAAATATGATAAAAGTTAAATAAATTTCACCTGAACGTTTTATTTTACTTAAGCCTTCCCGTATTATCCCGTTCATAAATGTAAGTAATTGAATCGAGTACGATGTATATTTGATAACGTTATATACGTTCGCTGAATTCAAAACATACAAAACATATTAACCGTATTACGGCGATTGATGTAACATCTAAAACAATAAATAGATTCGCTCAATCATTCATGCCAACAAACATGAATAAAGCAATCCCCAAATGGAGCTCCAATTGAATCTCATCTTGAATTAATCAAAACGAGCGACACATTACTCCACTTACACGAAAATTCAATTAATCATTAGGTCTCATCTTGAAAAGGGCTACTTTTCTAATCAATATCAGTAATCTCCGGAGGTAATTTAGCAGTATCACACATGGATAACTCCGTTCCGTCGTCAGATCTCGCACCAGAAGCGCTCTGAATGACAAGCGGTGCAGGAGTTAAATGAAATGTCACTCAAGATGGCTTGTGGTACTCCCAGTAAACGCCCAGTCCTTGTTTCTCGTCACACTGCAATAATAAATCAGTTTGTCCGAGTATCGACTCTTTTGCCTCTTCCGCATCGTGGCCCTTGATTGGGAACAACCCGTAGATCCACACGAAGACTTTCCAAACGTCGAGTTTATTTGGTTGTTGTTTTACACGTACTTTTCGTGAATGTGCGTATTTCAACACGGACATCCTCGTACATGTGTTTTGTTCTCCACAAACACTAATCCGTCGGTGATAATGGAATCTGTTTGCATCAATCGCGTACCGAAATTCAATTGTATCCATTGTGTCGGCAACAACCACCCTTTCATTATTCCGTGCACAGTTCTGATTACCAAATAGTACAGAAAAAGTGTGCGACACCTCGCATTTTAAGAAAATGCGCCCGACACTGATCCTCAGGTCTTTGTTCGCGTTTATTAGGCAGGATAGGTGGAAATCGGGATGTTGTATGCCTAACCCTAGCGTTTATGGGGGTAGTTAGCAGTAAAGTGCACTACTCGACGACCGTATCTAGCACATCAAAAGCCACCGGAAACGACCAGCATGACGACACTCCGGTTTAACACCTTGGAGTGGGTTATTGCCAGATTTGACGTCGATAAGCTTCTGCATGGGTATAGGTATTGCGTACTCGTTCAAATAAGCGTATATCTCCAGGTCGTTAAATCAAAAGTGGCGTAAAACTATCTGATCTTTACGAGGAAATTAAAAAGTTTCATTTAAATACGTTCGAAATATTTTATGGCCCCATAGTAAAGAGCTACCATAAAGAAGGTTTCGGGGGCTAAGTGGGTTTGACACAGTTCGAACTTCAATCACCATAAAACGTGAATACGCAATTCTTCGTAATAATGGCTTAATATATATACACATATACTACATACATGTGTATACATTGTGTCGCGAGCGGATTCGACTTTATACGTTTTGCAATTTATAACCAATATATTTATGCATCTCAAATGATGCGACTATAAATAATTCATTGCCCCACACGCGATGATTATGTTAGACCAGATCCAAAGATGTTCCTAGGTTTTACAGCATTTTAGCAAATTTTCCTCGTTTCAGTTTTTCCACATTTTCTCCCTACCGATTGGTCACTGCGTCAAAAATTCATTAAATGCAAATTGACAATATACAAACAATTACTAATCCCTCGTGCATTAGCAGACAATGGACATTTCATAGTTAGGAGCAGGAATGCCATTATAGAATAACGCCGTGTTCAAATATGCTTCGCTGCTCCACCAAATTGAATCACTTAGCAAATTACGTTTGCACGAAATTAAAAAAGAGCACCTACAAGCACGATAGAACGTTTCCAGCACAATTTTTGAAATACTCGTTTAAAAATATTAGTAGACCACATAAACATTGCTATCTAGAAAGTTTTGCTGGAAATGTAAAATTTAATATAGCGAAATGTTTCCGTCGGACATAATGCTGTTTTGTTTATTTTGTAGTTTAATTGGCTGGTGCTTTGAAATCGATTGATTTTATACGAGTTTAATTAAACTACAGTGACACAAATTGAATCCTATATGTATATTTTTAATTCGGTAACGTTAGACCGGTTTCATTATTAATCGTTTAAATTGATATTAATGGAATTTCGGACAAATAAACATGGATAATTAAGCATTACACATGTAATACAGTAATTAGCGAGAATAATAAAAAGCGTGCTTCCCGTGGCCTATGAAATGAATGCATCTCGGCTTTTAATTAATTTCAAACACCAAGGGATAGTGTTATTAGATGAAGCACCATGTGGTGCCCCTTGTTTCGATGTCGAACAGAAAGATCGCGCGTTATCGACAAGTGCTATTGTCCCAAATAATGCTCGCTCATCACGAAAACTCGATCAGTCTCGACCAGAAGCCCAGCAATTAAATATCTGTATTTGAGTTTAACACCTGATAAATTAATAACAACCACGCTATATCGAGCACACAGCGGTGTCGGCGGAATTAGAGCGTCATTAGAATATTCGGGGTCGGGTATTGTTGGTCTTCATTAATGCAAAGCACTAGGGGCGGGATGCACCCGCATTTCGGCTTCACCATTGTGGGCTCCACGTGCCTGTAACAATGCAAGAAGCGTCGTCCAAAAGTCACGCCGTGCTGTTGAATATTCACACAATTCGATTAACCCGCCACATATAAAGAATCCACGCTCTTTCCGAATCTCTCGCACCGCTAATCTTCAAGAACGAACATCTTCAGCTCGGTTGTGGCCAACCGAATATCTCCTAGTAACCTACAAGTACTGCAGCTATTATACTACACAGATAACAATCGGCGACCGTCGAATTCTTCACTCATCACTGCATCTTTATCGACGCCATTAAGTGAACATCATCCGTGAATCCATTAAGTCATCAATCCATTAGCGATTATCCATTATCATGTTCTGGATTGGTCCCAAAGCAGCGATATTTTACAACTTTTACACTGACGCGAAGAAAGTTGAGGAGAACGAGACCATCAATCAATACAGATAATTTTATTTGAAAATTGAATAATGCAGCATTAATTCGGGATAATAATGCCTGAGCTGTAAGTCATCTCGTGAGGAGAAACAGATTTTTGAGGAGCTGGGGAGAATATAATGTTCAGATAACGTGCAAGTCACCGACGCCATCAGTCTAGTAAAACATTGTCTCGGTTGTCACGGCTTACTAATGAGATTCGGGTAAATATATAAATATATACAGGGTGTCAATGAAACCTGGGACACCCCTATTTTTATAACTATATTTTAAGATATCAAGATGAAAATTGGTATATGTAACATACTATTAAAACTGCATTATTTGACTTAGAACTCAACTTGGTTATTTTAAATTAAACACTCTGTGCATTTCTAAATTTTTGAAATCTCCATTTAATTTTACGTATGAGCCCCAACACTCAAGACAAAATGTTTTTGAACTTTGACTGTTTTCATTGGGGTATTAGAATGACTTAAGGTTGGAAACAATGATTTTTCCAGAATAACTTTCAAATACCTAGCACTACGCTGAGACAACATATTACAAATGAGAATTTTTATTTAATTTGAAAATTATTATCAAGTAGAAATTAGATGCGCAACCCATCAGTTTTAATTTCCTTTAAAGAAGACGTTTCTGTGTATACCAACAAGTACTTACATTTATTTCGGTCTTCACTGATTACGATGTTCTCTTCATTGCCGGCCTCTGGCTTTTCTCTGAATTTTCTCTTCAATTTTCCAAAATAAACTCTCGGCGTCGCTGAGAATACTTTTCCAAATGCAAATGAACAGCAGCAACAGAAATTTTCTAGTATTCGTCGTAAATCTAAAACACATGGACCTGGTCGTTTCGGCTAAACGTTTCCACAGTTTAAAAGTTCTTTTGTTTTCTGCACTTCGTTTGTTTCAGTTGTACTGTTTCTCTGGTTGTTAGAAAATTTAAAATATTAACAAGAACCGAGTATAATTGCTAGTTGCGGGTATACTGAACAATAAAATTCTGTTTAAAATGCGAATAAGTTGGCTAAACAACAAAGAGCGTTAAATACCAACTTAAACAACACTTTACGTCGGAGTGATGTTAAATATTTAATTTCCTAAAACTTTGTTTTAAAGTGCATTCACACTTTATTATTTTTCCCGTTATAATATAATACAGCATAAATAATAATCGTAAAAGGTAGTTGTAAAAATAAAAACGAATAATAATTATCCTAAAAATCAGACAATGGGCAGTATAGGGAAACGTACCATATTTATTCTCCACTTACAATGGAAATACTAACGAACTTTGCAGTTATAGATAATTTATTTTAATAAATTTTAATTCGTTACACGTTCACTTCTATTCATATTGTTGTTGTTAAGTTATTATAATCGCCATAGATATTGCACCATTCAAAGGTTGGTGTTACGAATATTTCATAATTTTTCGTTTTTGTAATTACAGTAGGTAATAAAATTTCCTAACTTTAATAATTTCGCAATAACGTTAATCGAAATTTAAAATTTGTTCTTGTCGAGTAATCGGTACAAGTTTGTGAGAACGACCTTCATGTTTAAGAGAAAATTGCTTGCTGTAATCCCTGCAAACGGAAGTTCTGCAAACTTCCAAGTTTATACGTATGATTTATACGAGGATTACTATAACGAATCTGCTAGGATTTTCGGAAGAAGAAACGTTCCTAGTTCTAATAGTGGCGATTGTCGCGATAATTCCAAATTCCCCGGAAGAAGCACGTGCGTTTCCTGATGTCCGGTTGCAGGCCGTCGATTCTCTTAAAGCGCCGTTGAATTATTGATGTCCAGTTGGGTTACTAAGACAATTTAATATATTGCACCAAATGGGAACAGAAGCAAGTAAATAAAGCCGAGTCGCCCCGTCACGAACAGAAAGAGCAATCGCTACCTAGGGATATAAGGATATTCTTAAAATTACATTTAAAATTGTTATCGCGACTCCCTCGAGGGTAATTTGAACTGAATCGTTCTGTTTGTTTTATGTATTAAGCGGCAGAATTCGGATGTCATGTAGTTTGGATGACATATTAGTTCCCCGGCGCTCGAGCACTCTAACGCGACCTGAGCTAAGCAACAAGAAAATACATAAATATTGACGTTGTACATTAAATACAATCGGAGTGTTTATTCTGGGTCGATCGCAATAACAAACCATAAATTAACTCATTAGATGACACTCTCGCGTATTTGCCCGCTGTTTGGACAAAGGGGTAGTGGATGGATGACATCCCTATTCCTGATTTACATAATGCTCGACGAAACCCCCTTTCTGCCTTTTTATCAAATTTCCTTAAAACAATAAGTCCGCGACTAAACGGTTTCGAATAAAACGACATCTTCGAGCAGTGCAATTGAGTGTACCGGGGTGTGCATGACGAACTGGAATCGACATTTCAAAACTGAAAAGCTTTGACATAAATATGTTTAAAGAAGAGCGTGCTAAAAAGCTCGTGCGCTTTCACGCCCGAACGATAACTGATAATTACGTACGGGTGATCTTCAAGAGAGTTGCTGGGGCGCAGAGCCCCTTTTAAAATAAAACTGTCGCACGCCCACAATGCTAGGTTCTTCCGGACCCCCGATTTAAAAACGACAAATAAACTTTATACTTGGCCGAACTTAAATGTTGTCAAGCACTTACTTTAAAAGCATGAACTGATTCCCATGCGTACACATTCGACATCAATCGACAATTTATGACAGTTTAAACTTTAATGGATACGTTCGACTTCTAAAAAGTTCTGTCCGATTTTAAATTTACGATTTTATGCAAAGGTGATTCCTTTCCATTTCGATAACTTAATGCTCCCCACAGCCTTCGAAAACTGATGTAGAGCTTACCTTCGTTACTCATCAAACTGCACTACCACCCTAACGGGCCTACATCTCTCTTAATGTTTGGGGTACCGATTTTATTAAACCAATAAAATCGGAAAAAAGCGAATTAATTTTCAAATTTACTTCCACCACCCTCTTCTGTAAAATAAGTTTAGGTATTTTGCAGCAATTTTCGTTCGATCTGGTTGCGGAGTCTCAAAAATTGTTTCTTCAAAACTGCACCGACGTGAACACTCTCACCAATACAGCGTCACCGTTAAAGTCCGCATCATATGGGATTTTTTTTTATTATTTAGTTTACGTAAATTTAGGTTTCATGAACAGTTTTTGCTTGGAAAATAATGCAAAATAACGTTGACGATTTTTTTTATCGATCGGCTATACCTGTCAAATTCGACATATTTTCAAAAAAAATACAAAAAGTTAGGTTATTTTACAAAATTTCGAAAAATGTTAAATGAAAAAGTTGTTTCTTTTTCAGTTTTATACGCACCTACCAAATTTGAACAAATTTGGGCAACTTGATATTTTTCACGTTTTCTTAACATAACAATTTTTTGGCTCATTCGAATTTATTAAAATCCGAAAAGACCCGTAAAGATGTAATACACTAATCTGTCAAAGGGTATTTTTGCTGTTTAAAAATGTTTCTAATTGGATTTTTTCAAAAAAATTCCAAATATGCTAACTGAATTATGTCATACTTGATGCAAAGTTGCTCTAGTTTCAACATTTCACAACAAAATTCGCTTTATTCATTTTTATCACAGTACAAAAGGGCATTTCAGTTCAAAAATGTCATAAACCAGAATTCTAAAATCCATTTGCCAATTAATAGACCTCCAGTTCTTGCTTAAAAAAAATATGAGCAGTATATGCAATGTGAAATTTCAAAAAGTGCTTTGGTTTTATGATGAGTGGCAACCTTTATATAAACTGTTGTATAAAATGTACAATTAAGCAAGTCATAAAGTAGTAAGCATAACAACATATTTATAAATTATTAATAATTAAAAATTGTCAACGAAAGTTTTAAAACGCACAATGCAGGGTAGATTGTGACTGCTGTAATAGAGATAAGCTCTTCCGAATTACTATTATACTTCACAGCATGAGCTTTGTGCGTATTTTAAGTGGTTTTGAAAAATTCGAAAACATGTAGAAAATATTTGCTGTCAATTATAATTTTTATTTAAGAATCCGAACAATATTTAAAAAGTTCGCGCTTTAAATACCTTCATTAGTAATTGGCTTAATTTTATTTTTAATTTTGGCATAAAAAAGGCCAAAATAAATGCATTCTTTATTATCTATGCCTAGTGTTTTTCTTTTAATTACGTACCTGCACATACAAAATAATGTCATGTACATCTTTTATAAAATGTTAAATCATATGTTACCGTATACTTTCGAAAAGCAAAAGGTATAAATATGAAGCCTTGATTAAAATGATCTGATTAATTAATTATGACGCTTGAATAAAATGCTCTGATTAATTAATTATGGCGCAAACCCCTCCAGTTCCTGGAAATCTCAGTCCTCACAGACAAGTCGAGACATGTTAGAACTTGCCTTTTTCATGATACAACTTGTTTACGGGCAAGACGCCAGCTATCTGTTTATTCAAGAAGGACTTGTTTTCTGTTAAAACTTGCAACTTGTTTTTGTTTTACAGGTGAATTAGAGATAAGCGCTTCCGGCTTACCATTGTACTCCGTATTTTTGTTTGATCTGACATGGCTTCTAATCATTTCCGTTTTACAACGTTTAAAACTGTTTTGTAAAAGAATAAACGTGAAGAGAAATGCTTACGTTGTATTTAGAAATGAAGCGTTGGATTTTAAACTTGTTTTTTCAGGCGTACAAGTCTAAATTTAAAAAACGTTTTTCTTAGAACAATGAAAGGCTCACATTGACAACTTTGAAAGAATATATCTTTTGCTAGAAGGGTACTTTGACCGATGGTTATTGTTAGCGTTAATCCCTGCTTACACGAGGCAGGTACGTCCGTCAAAACCATCTCCGGATACTGTTAAGAAATTTACCAAATTTACGTTGAATGTAAATTCTAATTTCCGTGTTTTTACATCGGGATAATAAAGCTTTTAAATCATTGCCAGGTTTAATTTTACTGTTTGAATAACTCACGCCTTGTAATTCCCAGATAAATTTAATTATTTCCCGATTATTTAAAAACTGCTGACGGCATTTCTAGCTTTGAAATTACCGCCGGACCTAGAACTAGCATGTCGAGACGTGCACGCGGGTCTCGACTCGCCGTAATTAAGGATTAAAGAAACTCCTCTTGCTTGACAAAATTAAATTAGTTGATCAAATTGCTTGAACCGGTTCAAATGATCGGCCTAGTTAATTTGCTTGGTTAAATTGATTTGATTAAATTGATCTAATTAAATTGCTTTGATTAAATTGAGCTAGATAAATTGCTTTGATTAAATTGGTCTAGTTAAATTGATCTAATTAAACTGATTGATTAAACTGATTTGATTAAATTGATCTAGTTAAGCTGCTTGATTAAATTGAATTGATTAAATTGATCTAATTACACTGCTTCATTAAATTGAATTGCTTAAATTATTCTAGTTAGACCGCTTGATTAAATTGATTGATCCACTTTAATTAATTGTTTAAATCCGCGCAGACTCGCCAGTTCCTGGCCACGCCCCATTTGTGCAGGACGAAGGGAGGGGGAAGGGTGAGAGCGAGATAGATTGGTCTAATTAAATTGATTGATTAAATTGATTGACCTAGTTAAATCCAAGATGGCCGCCGTTTTTAATCGAACTTTTAAACGAACTTTTAATTGACCTAATTAAATGGCGTTATCCTTTGATTATGTCACAGAATTAATTTAATTGGCATTTTGATTGACCTAATTAATTTATTTGACCTAATTAAATGTCGGTATCCTTTGATTAAAGTGTCGGCACTCTTTGATTGAGCTATTGTTACCTCCGGCGTTCGGTGGCAAAGGGAACAAGCTGGGTTGGCGGTGTCTTTGGCGGGAATGGAAATGAAGCGACGAAACGGAAAGGGTTTTATTCGAAGTAAGGAATTCATACACCGTTCGAAATAAGGAATTCATACACAAATCGACATAAGAAATTCATATACAATTCGACGTAAGGAATTCTGGAGCAGGAGCAGGAACAGGAAGGCCACGGGGTTGATGGACATCAACCGGCGTGCCGTGGGAGGAAGTGATACTCAGGCCGTACTGAGTATCACGACGATCCTGGAGTAGAGGGCGGTTGCAGGAAGGAACCGGAGCAGGACTGGAGCAGGGTTGGAGAAGTGGACTTGGAGTCGGAACTTGGAGGAGATGTTGGTCTTCTGGAAGTCGGAGTCGGAATGGGTACTGTTGTAGGAAATCGCTCTGGTTTTATACCTTTCGGAGCGACGGGGAGACAGCTGATTGGTGACATTCCCCCCCCCCATCAAGGCTGCACGTCGCCTGCTCCTTACTCAGGGTAAAAATAAATGCAAAGGAAAAAAGGAAAACAACTAAATCTAAACTAAACTAAATGTCTTTCAAGTCTTTGAGTCTTTACTTAACCTAACACTGGCACGGCACTATATTGTCTGGTCACGGCACAGTTATCACTTAGTCACTATTGTTCGGCTACGCCTGTGGTTGACGTGGTGCCAACCGAAGGTCGTCCACGTAGATTTTGGTGAGGCGTCTTTCCTCTCGTTCGACCCAGTATGTAGTTGGTCCGGCGGCCTCGATGATGAGATGGGGTCCGGTGCAGGTAGGTTCGAAACGTGCCCCTCTTGATTGGTAGGACTGGGGGTGGACGATTTGGGACGTACCGGTTGCGGTACTGGTGTTCATTCATGTGCACCTGTCGTATCCCTTGGTCACGTGGCTCGCCTTGGTTGTTGGCGGGTTGGGGTGCGGGGTGTTGGGCCAGCCATTCCCCAGGTCTGGGTAAGTCATACCCCAGTAGGGCCCAGGCAGGCGTCACTCCGGTGGCGCAGTTCCGGCGGTTCCGGATGTGGTAGAGGACCAGGGGCAGAGCGGTGTCCCAGTCGGCAGGGTCTCGGCCTTGTAGTTGGATCCGTAGTCCCTTTTTCAGTTCCTGGTTCCTCCTTTCCACGGGATTGGCTCGGGGATGATAGATGGGGGTGGTCCATTGGAGGGCTTCCCAGCGTCGGATGGCGGCGTCCCAGATGATGGACTGGAACTGAGGTCCGTTGTCGGAGAGGACTGTGTGCGGGTATCCAAAGCGTTGGAAGACCTCTTCCTCCAGGATTCTGGCGATGGTGCCAGAGGTGGTTTGTTGCAGTGGGAACGCTCGGTCCATCTGCTGAAAATGTCGGTTATGACCAATATGAACCTGTTCCCGGTGCGGCTGGGGGTGTAGGGACCCATGAGGTCCACAGAGACAGCTTCCCAGGGACGTGCGGGCGGTCGGGGTCGCAGTGGAGCATGTGGCTGAAGTGGTCCGCGCTTGGTGCTAGCGCAGATCCAGCAGTGGTTGACGTACTCCTGTACGTCCGGGGCCATCCTTGGCCAGAAGTAGCGTTGTCGGATTACCCGTAGGGTTTCCTCTCCTCCTGGGTGGCCGGCGGTGATGCTGTCGTGGAAATGGTACAGCACCCGGTGTTGGGCTTCAGCGGGAACCACTAGGAGGTTGGCGTCGTTCAGGCGTCTCCAGAGGCATCCATCCTGGACTTGGTAGTCCCTCAAGATCTCCCTCTCACCGGCTGTTCGAGGTCCGGCGGCCTGGACTTCCTCCCAGGTGCGTAGAAGGTTGGCGGCGTGTTCGTTCCGCTGCTGGGCATCCTTGATTTCGTCGGTCAGGTCAGCGGCGTTGACGAACATCAGGACGGGTGGGGTTTCTGTTACCTGACCTGTGGCTGGTGGGTCAGGTGGGAGCATCCTCTCGACGTCGGTGGAGGCGAGGGACACGGCTTGATCGGTGGGCTGCCTGGACAGGTGGTCCGGGAGCTCGTTGTCCTTCCCGGGGCAGTGGACCACGTCGAAGGCGAACTCTTGTAGCAGCAGTGCCCAGCGGGTTAGTTTGGACTTGTCGTCTTTGGTACGGTCTAGCCATAGGAGGGCTCGGCTGTCGGTTCTTAGGGTGAACCGTCGATTTTCCAGGTAGGGTCGGTACCGTTTCACAGCCCATATGACAGCGAGGCACTCCTGTTCGTTGATGTGGTAGTTACGCTCAGCTGGGTTGAGCTTCGCGCTGGCATAACTAATGATGTGGCGGTCCCCTTCCACTTCTTGGTAAAGGACGGCCGCGATGCCTACCCCACTGGCGTCGATCTGTAGGACGAAGGGCAGGCTGAAGTCGGGCCTGTGCAGGTTCAGCGGCTGGGTGATGGCGGCTGGGTGATGGCGGCTTTGACGGCTTCGAAGGCGTGTCCGGCTGTCGGGGTCCACACGTACCTGCTCTTCTTCTCTAACAAGTTGGTCAGCGGCGTGGTCAGCTCTACCAGCTTTGGCAGGTAGTCGCGGAGCCAGTTGCAGAGTCCCAGGAAGCCTCGTAGCTGTTTCCGGTTGCTGGGGACCTCTGCTGCTTGGAGCCGTTCTATGTGCTCTGGGCGTGGTCGGTTCCCATCAGCGGTGATGATGTGTCCTAGGTACTCGATTTCTCGCACTCCGAACTGGCACTTCTCCAGGGACAGCTTCAGGTTATGTTGTTGAAGACGTTCGAACAGCAGGCGGAGATGTTTGAGGTGTTCCTCGAAGTTGTTCGAGTAGACGATAATCAAGGTCTCTTAACTACATCTTAACTACATAGGTTGCCCAATAAGCGATCTTCTGGGTAAGGGGGTTGAGGCGCGCGGAGTGCATTGTGACGTAGTTCAGTTTCCCGATTCCCGCTTAAAGTTGGCTAATACTACTACCCCCAAAGTAGATTTCGTTTGCATTTTAATTTGTTCGTGTTGTAAAGTGCAGTAGTTATTTTCCTTTTAAGTGAAAATATTTTATGTGAAATAGGTGTACAGGGTAAGTATTTTTCTTTTCTATTTTAATGTATAAGCTAAACTTACTATACCTATATACATAGATACTATTAACTAAATTCAGTCAAACTCGTACATTACGAACTTTACAGAAACTAAACACTTGTGCTATTAAACATGTTTGAGATTTTAAATTTATTGTAACACACTTGATGTTTGCATTTACCGAACAGCCATTGTAAATTCTTTTTTTATCCTAAATTGTAAGTTCTGCTTATTTTTTTTTAAGAGACAATATGTAATAATATTTTTAAATATAGTTTCAGAAAATTACAAATTTTTTATAAAGTAAATAAGTAATGCAAGAAATTAATGGTAATACAATAAAATATAAAATAGCGTAGTTTTCTATGTGTATGAAAGTACCAAATAATTTTTAACCAGGAATCTTGCTTCTGTTTGAAACATTTCCATGGAGAAAATTTTCGTTTCTTAACTAAGCAAATTACTAAATAGAAATTTGATTATAAAAAAATATAAACCTTAATTTACATATTTATGCCTTCTTATTTTTAAAAATCTTATAAGTAGATCCTTTAGCACCCTTTGATATGCATGTTACAGGAAATATTTTACCATGCCAGGTCAACGATGTGCAGTTGCAGTTTGCAATAACAACTTCTTAAAAAGTAAAAGAGATAATCTAAATATTTCATTTTATTCAATGCCAAAAGTTGACGTTATTAAAAAATGTGGATAGCTGCATGCCATAGAAATGATAGATGGAATCCTTCCACCAGTAGGATTTGTTCAATTCATTTCCGAGAAGAAGATTTTGAAAGAAATCTGAAATCCGAGTTACTTAATTTACCATATAAGAAGATTTTAAAACGTACAGGTAAACATTAAAAATAATCTAAATATTTCTGCAAATTATTAAATAATTAATACTAATTTTTATGTAGCTGTTCCGTCTTTGCATCTAACTGCTAGCGATTCCAAAGCAATTGGGCCCACAGCTCGCGATAGGCAGATGATGCGGAAAGAAAATAAAGAAATAGTGGATGATTTACTAAAATGCGAGAGCATTTCCGAAAGTATTGAAAATCTTCCCTCGACCAGTATCTTAACAGATTATGAAGTTGTACAGAACAAATACGACAAGTTGCTTGAAGAAAATAAACAACTTAAGGAGCAGCTTTTAAAAAGTCGAGAAGATATTAAAACCTATCTAAGCCAAATGAGGAACCCTGAAAATGAACTATCTGAAGCAAAATCTAATAGAAGCAAACAAATTTTGTTAAAGCATAAAATAAAAGAAATCTTTTCAGGTGTACTAACTGACAAGCAGCTTGAATTTATTACAAAAAAGCGGCGAAGAGTTAGTATGGAATTCAAAAGATATAGCGAATGCATTTACTATACGATATTTTAGCAACGTTGTTATATATTTCTGCGACAAACACTAAATTATCCTCTTCCCTGTATCTCTTCTTTGCAAAGATGGGCAGCAAGTATAAATATGAGACAAGGAAGTTCTTCATATAATGAAACTAGCTGGTCAAGATAAGAATGCCTTTGAAAAGATAACAGTGTTACAGTTCGATGAAATTAAAGTTACTTCTATATACGAGTATAATTGTGGGACCACATTCTTATATGCAGGTTGTTATGGCAAGGGGATTATTTGATAAATGGAAACAACATGTATATATAGATTTTGACCAAAAAATGACAAAACAGATAATCGATAATATTATTTCTAATTTAAACCATATAAATTACAATGTTGTCGCATGTGTTAGCGATTGTGGAGGAAGCAATAAATATAGGACTATGGAAAGAACTCTCAATTTCCACAAATAAAACATTTTATGAAAATCCAGTAACAAAAAATGCCATTTACTTCTTTGCAGATGCACCTCATCTGCTAAAACTAATTAGAAACTGGTTGTTGGACACTGGATTTGTTTTAGAACACACCACTGCAGGAGTTAATAAAAATTACAGGCAGTGAAATCAGTTCGTGTCACAAGTTGACAAAAAAAACATATAACTTGTGAAAGAACAGAAAGGCAAAATGTGTCACTTGCAGCACAATTGCTATCGCATACAACAGCAGTTGCCTTAAAACATTATTCCTTAAGCACAAATAAAGAGTTGGCAAGAGATACTTCTAATTTTATAGAATTGATTAATCAGTGGTTTAATGTTATGAATAGTTATAGTGTCAGTGTAAGTATTCCCTTAAAACAACCGTATGGAGTAAAATTACAAGAACAAAGTGAAATTTTAAATAAAGTCATGCATACTTTTCAAAACATGCGTTGTGTGTCCAAAACATCGTTACAAACATTTCAAAAAGGTGTTATTATTTCCTGTACTTCGCTAATGCTCTTATATGATGACATGAAAAAGAAATTTAACTGTTCATATATCGTTACTCATCACTTAAATCAAGATTCTTTAGAAAATTTCTTTTCTCAGATACGTACTCGAGGGGGTTTGCATGATCACCCATCGCCTCTTAATGCTCTGTACAGAATAAGGGTGATCATTTTAGGAAAAAATTCCGGTAGCGTTCAAAACCGTCAAAAAACAGTAGATAAATCTACTGATGAATTTCTGATTGGGAAAGCATTAAAAGATGCAGGAATATTTAAAATTAATGTACCTATACCAGAAACAAATTCTTGCAATGAAACAAATAGTGATGACAGTGATAGTGACAGTGGTAGTGAACCATTATCCACAGATTTAGAATCACCAGCCCCATCACCCCAACAAATTGCTGAAAAAGATGGTTTAATTTACATTGCCGGTTATATTGCAAAAAAGTTTAAAGAAAAGTATTCCAATTTGGGAAATTTTACTTATGAATCGGTAAATGTAAATATGCCTACTTGGCTTCAGCATTTATCATTTGGAGGTTTAACTGAACCAGCAGAAGAATGGCTGGAACAGGTACAAAAAATGGAGAAGAGGTTTCTAAGGTTTCATGGAGAAATGGACATTAAAAAAGGAAGATTGATAAACAAACGGACTCAAAACTTTATTATTAAAAAACTTCCTGAAATTCCCCCAGTTTTAGTGGCTGCATATACCAAATTAAGAATATTTATAAGAATCAAATACTTGAACTTGAAAAGAGCTCAAATTACAGGAGCAAAGAGGAAATTTCATAGAAAATATCTAAAAATTGTCAAATAAAAATATTACATGGTTACAAATCTACCTTTACTGTTTTTCATTTATGTAAATTAATATCAATTTGAAACATTTTACACTGAAATTTTGTCTTGCAGCAGCTTATAAAAACGTTGCAATGACAATTTTACAGAAGTAATATATTAATGTACGGAATAAATGTATTTATAGCAGATGCCTTTATTTATTATTACATAAATTATAAATTTTTAAAATCGAGTTTTACAAATGACAACCATTTCATAATCCAGTTAGTGTTTTTATCCAACTTTTATCGAATCTTGCATACCATCTTAACACCCTGCAATTCATAGTTCCCGCTTATTTGGGAAACTGGACTACGTCACAAGGGCGTGATTGGTCGAGTGTTATTAGGCAACCTATGTAGTTAAGAGACCTTGGACGATAATGTCGTCCAGGTACACCAGCACAAACTTCCGGAGATACCCGGGCAGGACCTCTTGGGTCATAAGTTTCTGGAAGGTGGCTGGTGCGTTCTTCAACCCGAACGGCATGACTTTGAACTGGAAGGTGACACCGTCGGGAGTGGAGAAGGCCGTCAGGGGTTTCGAGTCTTCGTCTAACGGTACCTGCCAATACCCGGATTTGAGGTCCATGGTGGAGAACACTCGGGCTGTACCCAGGTCGCGAAGGGTTTCGTGGATGATCGGGAGGTTTGACGATTCATCCCGGGTTTGGTGGTTAAGCCGTCGGTAATCCACACAGAAATGAGGCTTCTTATCTTTCTTGCTGACGCTTACCACTGGCGAGCAGTAATTTGAGGTACTGGGTTCTATGATACCATCAATCAGGTGAATACCGATACGGCGGGAGGCAAAAGGGTCTGTCTTCCCTCAAGCGGATGGTGTGTTTCGTAGAGGCCGTGGTTGTGGGTGGGCCTGATCCACTGAACGTTGCGTTGAACGTCCGTAGCAGGTCTCGGAAAGGGGAGGCGTACTCTGGCGGCACATCGGTGTGAATGTCGTTCTCATCGATTGGGGTCGTCGCAATAGGCCTCGTGGTCTGGCCCCAGTAGACCGTTCGTCGATCCTCCAATCCGAAGTGCACCGCTTGGCGTTTGAGATCGATTACCGTGTCATACTTTCTCAGCCATCCGTAGCCCAGGATGATTGGGACTGCGAGGCCGGGAACTACGTGGAACGTATCTCGGTACGCTTCTTGTTCGATACGGTAGGTCACTTCGGTGGAGCCGGCGATGGGGACGGTCTGGTTCTTGCAGGCCAAGGTAGCGGCTATGTGCCCTGGGACGAGTCGGGCTTGGTCGGGGATGCCATCACGAACGAAGATATGCGTTGCTGCCGTGTCTACAAGGGCACTTGCACTTTCACACACGGGAGTTCACTTTGGCACATACCTTGTACAAGCCTTATGCTGGGCCGGCCGTCGGGTGGCTGCGGTCGGCCCTCGGTCCGTTTCCCTGGTTGTTGCGTCTCTGGCTCAGCACGGGGCACTGCCGATGGAAGTGGAACTCCGGGCAGTAGTGGCACTTCGGAGGTGAGGCGGCGGTGGCGGCTGCGGTGGTGGCTGCTGCGCCCAGGATGCGGCTGGTCCCTGGAGTTGCCTTGGTATGGCTCTCAGCTGGACGGCGGGATCGGTGGCGGCCTCGGCTTCCTTCAAGAAGGCGACAGGGTCCTCCAGGAGGTCCCCGGTGAAAGTCGGCAGCTCCGGCTTCACGAGGTGGAATGGGGCGGCTTGGACCCATTGTTGGAACGATTCCATCGTTGTTGGTTGGTTTTGGGCGCCACTGGATGTTGTTGTCGGCAGTTCCAGAACTGCGGGTGGTTCGGCTCGGCTTTGGGTTACGGGCATGGGTCCTGAAGATCCTCTTCAGTGTAGGCCCCACGTTGGGCTCCAATTGTTACCTCCGGCGTTCGGCGGCAAAGGGAACAAGCTGGGTTGGCGGTGTCTTCGGCGGGAATGGAAATGAAGCGACGAAACGGAAAGGGTTTTATTCGAAGTAAGGAATTCATACACCGTTCGAAATAAGGAATTCATACACAAATCGACATAAGAAATTCATATACAATTCGACGTAAGGAATTCTGGAGCAGTAGCAGGAGCAGGAAGGCCACGGGGTTGATGGACATCAACCGGCGTGCCGTGGGAGGAAGTGATACTCAGGCCGTACTGAGTATCACGACGATCCTGGAGTAAAGCGCGGTTGCAGGAAGGAACCGGAGCAGGACTGGAGCAGGATTGGAGAAGTGGACTTGGAGTCGGAACTTGGAGGAGATGTTGGTCTTCTGGAAGTCGGAGTCGGAATGGGTACTGTTGTAGGAAATCGCTCTGGTTTTATACCTTTCGGAGCGACGGGGAGACAGCTGATTGGTGACACTATCAATTAAATTGATTGACCTAATTAAAAACAAAATGGCGGTATCAGGTGCCTGTATTCTACTTATACGGCACGTATCGAGTCGGGCAGGTTACGTTTACGGCCGGTATTCTTGCTAAGAATATTTTGCCGATATGCAACGGGAGGTGCTGGAACATGCCCGAACGTATAATGTGAATTATCAACAGTTCGGTTTCGTTCAGTATCGTTCGAATCTATTCAGTGGTGAAGGTTGGTTATTTTGTTGGTAAAGAAGGTTTATTGCATTATACAGTGTGGTGCATAAGTAATGGGACATAGACCAACAGTAGATTCTTAATAAAGCTTCAACTTTTTTGTACTTAACGTTAGGGCATCTTTGTTATACCACGTGTTTCACCGAAGACGCAACATAGGGAAACACCAATGCATTTTTTCAGAAAGGATCCGCGATACCTTTGGAATATGTATGGATTCAATTCTCAACGTATGTTACTGGATTTAGCTAACGCTAGAAAGAGATAGAAATACTGAAGGCGTCTGTCATTGCGACAGGCTACTATTTTATTGACAATTTTGACATATTCGTGTGAAAAACAAGTGATGGGACACAGCACAATAGTGGATCCGTGTAAAAAGAATTGTCCTAAACGAATTACTAGATTAAGAAATTTCATCAACATTGTATTAAGTGTGAAGTTAAATTTCCAAAAGGAATAATGGTGTGGGTTGTATGTTCACCAAAAATTTAGAACGACTTGAATTTATTGACGGAGTGATAAATTGCTAGAAGTAGTTCACAATATTAAAAAAGAATTTGTTGCTTACCACATAGAAATTCCATCCAGACAATGAAAACATTTTTCAGTTCCTTGTGTTACATTAAAATCTTAAATATTTTTAATGGCAAATATCCCACTGGCCCTTGCACTGTGTCCTATTACTTGTTTTTGACAAGAATATGATTTTCCTGCAGTCTGGAGGACGGTATCGAGTCTGGGTGACCATTCGTCGTTGGACACCTAATTAACGACGGTTTTCTCAGAATACAGGCCTAAGAGGTAGAGTAACAAGGCCCTACACTACACGCACTTACGCTTTACACATGGTGCAGTATGTAGGTATTAAACGGCGAACCAATCACGTAACTCGCAGTCGGGGCGGATTGTGCACTGCACCCGTAGAACCTCATACATTAACGCATCAGCCTCGACACTGAAAGGTATAAGAGGTTACAGACATTACAATACAATACAATACAATATATCGAAAACTTTTGAAATTACAGAAGAAAATTAAAATTGAACTTTTGACTTTGACACCCTGTATCTCACTAAATATTAGCTTTAGCTTTTGGACTAGGTAATCCTAAGTAAATTGTAATATTTGGGCCTCACGAATCTACTGTTGGTCTGAGCCCCATATTACTTATGGACCACCCTATATATGTATACTATACATTCATAAACCCCTTGTACAATGTCCAAAATTCCCCTTCTGTTTTTTTTAAATTTTGTGAACGCCAAATCGTTTTGTTGTTTTTGCGGTACAGCATATCTTCATCTTCATCAAGCAATAAGGCACATAGTTTTTCATTGTTAAAATGTTGTAACATTATTTAAAAACACAATCACTGGTGGTCAAAGAATTACATACATATGTAAGTATACGTGAACGATAATAAAGTGTCGCCAGATATAGACAGATAAGTCATTTTTCTTTTATTTTCTGTTAATTTGTTTAAATTTCCAAATAATAAGTTTTACAAAACCATCGCAAAATTAAATTGATAAGTGAAACCTTTGTTTGGGCTTTAGAAAGTGACACTTGGTTGCTTTTAAAAGCGTACATAATACAATTTTGTTAACAGATCTTCATGTATTTATTATTGAAATTCGTAACCGTTTCTATAGTTCAGAATATTATATTTTAGAAATTCATTGCATTGAAATGTGAATGGTAAAACGTGTTTTAAACGCGGGTATTTCCCGAACCGATAGAAACCCTCATAGGTTCATTTTTTCGTGTTATACTTTAGATAGAGTGTACAGTTAAATAACAAAACGCATCATTTATGAAACTCAAATTTTCTTTTTGGTATTATTTGTACTATATGTAAATTTATATCGTCATTTAAGAGATAGTACGAGTCTGACAACTTGTCTACAGAAGTTAAGGAAATGACAAAAGAACAGTGAGAATATAAGGAAGAGATTAATCAACTGAAAACTGAAAATAAAAAACTACGTAAAGAGGGTTTAAAACTGCAAGAACTATTGCTAACATAGATAATAGGCTTAATCGTCTGAAGAACGAGAAAAAGAAAAACAATGTTCTACAAGGAGTAAATGAAGATATAAAAGATCAATGGACGACTTTATGAAACAGGAACTAAATATAAATGTTAGAGTCGTAAACTCATCAAAATTGGGAGAAAAAACATGTTTAATACAACTAACAAACCACGCCGAAAAGAACAAAATAATGCCAAATAAAAGCGAATTAAAAAGAAGAATAGGCGAAAGACTATTCATTCAAGATGATTTATCCAGAAAAGATCAAGAAATTGAAAGACAAATTAGAATTAGAGCTAACGAAGAAAGGAAGAATGGAAAAGAGACCAAGATGGATTATAGGAAGTTATACATAAGAACGGAAGAGTGGAAGTGGGACAATGAGGGGAGGAATCTGGTGCAAATAAACGAAGTTACGATTCCAAAAAACTAACTAAATCCTACGAGAACCTAAACACGAACACACTTAATGATAACGGAACAGCCTATGGACAAGGAAATGAAGAAAGGTTACCAAAAAATAAAGGAAACTGTGGAAGGACAACGCCTTAACACAAACAATCTAGGAAACATAAGTTATGTACGTGAAAAAGAAAGAAGGATAAGAGTAGAAGAAATGCAGAACGACCGCTAGATAGGTCAAGGATGCAGGAAGAATACACTTATAGAATGCTGGAACGTCAAGACAATGGCAGGAATAAGTAAAGCCTATCAAATAGCGAAAGAAATGAACCAATACTATGTTAATGTGTTTGAAATAAGTAAAACAAGATGGAATGGTATGAGACGAATGTAGTACTATCATAATATTTATATTCTGGACATGAAGATGAACCGGCAAAGAAGAAAAGGGGCGTAGAACAAATTATAAATAAATTATCGATTAAGGCCTTGATAGAATGGGAAGATGTATCAGAAAGAACCATATGGGCGAGATTCAAAGCAAAGTTTAGAAACATTATCATCACCAATGGATATGCATCAACGAATCAGCAAGATGACGAGATTAAAAAGGAGTTCTACGATCAGATATACTCACTCATGAAAAAATTGCAAATAAAATTCAAACGAGTCATAAAAATTATGATAGGCGACTGGAACGCTAAAGTAAGAAAGGGAGATTATGGGGAAGCACAGAATTGGGAATAAAAATGATAATGGCACAAGATTAATAGATTTTTGCTCTATAAATAATCTTATGATTGGAAGAACTCTTAAAGACATACACAAAATAACCTGGACAGCATCTGATGGAATAACCTAAAACCAAATTGTTATATATGTATGTAATGTACCTACTCATAGATGGAAAATGGCGAAATCCCTTGCAAGATGTAAAAGCCATGAGAGTGGCAGACTGTGCATCCGATCATTTATTAGTAAGGGCAAATATAAAAATTAGCATAAAGAGTAATTATAAATTAGATATCAGAAACAGAAATTGAATATAAACGAATTGAAAAATATAGCACAGGTAAATATAAAGATATACTAGAAAGAAAAATCAATACTGCAGGAGATATATCAACACACAGTATGGAGAAAATTTGGGTAACATACAAAACCGCACTATCTGAAACAATAGGATATAGAAGAAGAAAGATCAAGCCTGGACAACAATAGAAAAGAAAAATAAAATAGAACGAAGGAAATTAATAAAAGCAAAGATTAGAGTCACGACAAACCAGGAACAAAAAAAGAAATGGCAAGAAGAATATACTAAAGAAAATATAAAAGTGAAGAAAAGTGCCAGACAATGAGGGAATGGCAGAAGAAGCAGCAAGAATGCATGATTCAAAAACCATATAATATATGATAGCAAAAAAACTGACAGGAACAAACCACGGGCCACTAACAAAGTTAAAAAGGAAGAAGGCGCAACACCCTCTACCCAAGAAGAAATAAAAAATCGTCGTGTGGGATATTTCTCTGAAATATACAAGCAAACAAAAAGAAGTTGAGACACAAGAAAAACACTAAACATCACAAATGAAGAAATCTCGAAAGAGGAAATAAGATATGCAATAGACTGCCGTGTCACTTATTCCTTTTTGGATAGTATTACTGGAGAGAGGTATTGTTTTTAACTTTGCAGCCTCTTTTTAACCAACCATTATTTGCACCATTTCAACAGCTGGTGGTAAAATCAGATCTTCAGCAATTGTATGTAGCTTACTGGTTTTTGCAACGCGAATTACAACTCGATAACTTGCTAGTAATGCTTTTTCATTAGTGGTGGCTGCGTTGTAATAGTGGCTTGTTTATTGTGGAGGGAGTTTAGCTTACTTTCAAAGAATTTCACGGGCTTGTCTTTTTTGTCTGGATGTTTGCTATTTAAATGTCGAAGTAGCTTTGATGGCTTCATCCTTTCTTTTGACAATACTTCTTGACAAACAACACAAGGTTTATTAGAAATAAGGGTAAAATGTAAGTGCTGTAAAACAAGTGAAATGGTGACGAAATTGCTTCACGAGTTAAAAGTGGCTGACTTGAGACAAGAGGAAAGGGAAGTGGATACGGCAGGAACAAAAAATGAATTGCAAGTACGCCTCAAAGAAGCGTCGTTAGAAGAGGGCCAAGATCCAGAAACCTTTAGTTTCGAAATGCCAGGTAACGGGATTGATTTTAAAGTACTACTAAACAAAATCGACGAAAGTTCTGGAACATTAAAGCAAGAATTGCTCGAATTCTAGCATTCCAGTCGCCTATTATTAGTACGTTTTCATATGTTTCTCTTATTTCGTCTAATGTTTCTTGTAACTCGTTATAGTATTTCTCTATTATTTCTACTTCCGTTCCTTGGACTGGGGCATAGATTTGTATTATTGCTAGTTTTGTTTCTAGTTCTATTTCTATTGTTAATATTCTTGAGTTTATTGCTTTCCAATTCACTATTCTTTGGTTAATTTCGTTTGTTACAATTATTCCAACTCCTTCTTTAGCAAAAAAGACATCAACAGAATTATTATTTCGAATATGTCCTTCGCGAAGCTGTTCATGGTGCCTATGTTCTTGATCGCGTTGCTAATGTTAGGATGTCCCTACTTGTCCCACCTTGTAGATGTAAAAGGCGTACCTCTTTTCTTCTGCATTTCCCATAATAAGATCTCTATGATAGAAGAATTTAATGATTTTCAAAAAACAAAACAATTTTTGTTGCACTAGCTCTGCACTGGAATAAACACCGCACGTACTTGTGTCAAAAAAAGACTTGTATTTTTATGTTCACCAAGAAAGATGTGCTTGCGTCATCAATACTATCCGTACAGTATTAAGGCTAGTCCAGACTGTAAACAAATGTTTCGGAACAGTGTTCATGAACAATGTTCCCGATGTAGCTTAACAGCTCAACTTTGTTTCTAGCTTGTTTCGGAACTGTTTCACTAATGTTGCGAAACAAAAAAACCCTGTTCCTTGTTTCCCACTTAAATGGAAAACATTGGGAACATTTAACAAGTCTGGACGTGTTTGATTCGACTGATTCGTGGTTATTTTATTACAATGTGGAATCAAGAGAAAATGTTAAAACTAATAGAAAAATTGCATAGCACATCTTGTTTGTGGGATGTCACATGTGGTAAATACAAGAATAGGAATAAAAAGAGGGATGCTTTTGAAAATATTGCGCAATCATGTGGTGTAACATTTGCTGAAGTTCAAAAGAAAGTGCACATGCTAAAATCCCAATTTCGACGGGAACAAAAAAAACTGCAAGGTGCTAAGAAAAGTGGTTCTTCGCCGAAGAAGTGCAATTGGTTTGGGTACGAGCCGCTTTTATTTCATTTGTGAGGAAGTGAACCGAGAGGGAGTCGAAGTACTGACGGCAATGAAACAGAAGAGGTAAGTTAAAAAACCTTTATTACACTATTTTATCGTATTTCAAAATGCCATGGGTTAGTTTATAAGTAGGTACAATCTTTTTCGTTTTCAATTAGTTTATAAGTGGGTACTAGTGTCAACAAAAAAACAACAAAAAAAAACAGTAGGTATATTATGAATAGGAATATTGCCATGGAACTGATCCTTCAGCAGACACAAAATAATCCCGAAACTCGTCAAGAATTTTCTGTGCTGCACTTGTTGCCTTCCTAGGTATATTCTGTAAAAACATTAGGGTGGTAGAATCGTCAACTTCTGTCCTCCATGTTCCGGGAATAAGATTATTGTCGGAATCTTCAGAATAAAATGTACCAGGAGGCGAGTATGAACTCCTTGAAACTGCATTTCTCCGCAAAAAGTTGTGCAAATAAATGCATGTCAAAGTTATAGTATCGACTTTATTGGGATGCAAAGAAATACTTTTGAGAAGAATCCTAAACTTAGCACTCATGATTCCAAAAACATTTTCAATTATTCTCCTTGCTCTGCTTAGTCTGTAGTTGAATACACTTTCTGGCGATAAACTCCCAGGATTGTGACCCGGTTAAGGCTTCATAATATTATCTGAAAATGCATCATCAGCTACAAAAACAAAGGGAACAGGCTTCTCTCTCGATGGTAGGGCTTTGGCATCTGGCAACTGCAACGTTCCTTTTTTCATTTTTTCGTAAAGTGATGTGTTTGAACATTTCGGATGGTGATGACCATCCGAAATGCGACCTTGACAACCAACATTTGCATATATGATGTTGTAATTTGCATCTGTAACAGCCATCAACACAATGCTGTGTGTTCCCTTGTACTTGAAATACAAACTTCCACTATGCTGAGGCGCAATTATATGTACCTACATGTTTCCCATCAATACTGCCAATACAGTGAAGAAAATTTCATCTGTTTGAGAAATTTTGTGCAATGCTTTTCCATTCATCGTTCGTTTTTGGCATCTGCAAAGAAACATATATGTTAAAAAAATGTTGATTAATTTCAGCGTGCTATTTAATTTTATGTTTTATTTCCAGGTTGTGTTTAGTGACGACAATCAAAATGATACTGTTGATGTGGATGAACTTGAAAACGAGAATGGAGAAAAGAGTGATATCAGTTCAGGAAGGACTGAATTTCTAACTCCTAAATTGCCTAAGAAGAAGATGAAAAATGATGATACAGGTAGGAAGCACTTCAGTGTATGAAAACACTCACAGATAGTGTTTCCAAACGAGATAACTTCTCCATTTATGGAGAACATGTGGGAAATAAATTGCGAAGCTGCGGTAGGAGTGATATAGAGATTGCCATAGCCCAGAATTGTATAGATAATATTTTATTTAACTTGACAATGGGCAAGTATGGCCAACAAATAAACCAACCGTATACACCTTTGGTTGTGGCAAGTAGTTCAACAGCGCATAATTGCAGTCTGTCAGGACCATCTAGTGCTTCATCAGCTAGTTCCCACCAATGGATGTCACACCCACCGACTTCAACAGGCGACACAAATACAACTGAACCACGTAATAATGAAATATCGCCTATTCAGCAATTTTTCCATCAATTCCAAACGAGTGAAATTAACCTGTAATAAAGTTCTTAATAAATTTGTACTCACCTTGACATATTGTTTTAATGATGTTATAAGAGCCTCACACACTTCAGGAACAATTTCTGATATTGATTGCTTTGATATTTTGAAAGTGTACATGAGACTTGTAAAGGAATCTCCACTGGCAAGAAATCGAAGTGTGACAGCTAGCCTAATCGATTGAGCAATTGATTGTCTAAATGTAATATTTTTCCGGGATATTTTTCCTCCGATCATAAGCAACAGAACTTAAAATCACTTGGCGACATCCTAGTAAAATTTCTAAAACCTGCTCCGTCTTCAAATTTTAGGTCTGTCAGAAGGTCATTGCCATAACTGGTGCCTTCCATTAGTGCTTTCCGTATCCACCACCTTCGTCTTTTCTTTTCTTCATTTCTTCGGCCGTTAAGTAAAATAAATAAATTGGCAGCACAAATTCCTGCAATAGCTTCACTGGACATCACTTGAGAAACACCGAATCACTGACTTTGGTCTGGACGCGAAACAATGTATACAGATTGTTGCGAAACAATGTTTCGCAACTGTTTAGAAACAGTGTTCAATATTGTTCAGAAACATTGTTTACAGTCTGGACTAGCCTTTAGATTCATTGCTAGTCAAATGAGTACCTTTCACATGTATAAGAAAGGTAAGTGTAATTCTTTAGTTCTAGAAACAAAAATTATATCAAATCGTAAATAACTTGAATAACTGTATATAAGAAAGCGACGAAATTGAAACAAGGCTTCCACAAATATTTGACAGCGTTGAGTTTGTAACGTTTTAGTGACAACACGCACACGCGACTTATTAAACTTCTTTAGTTAAATCAACACTTCATCACACATCATAAAATATCAGTAGCGGCTCGTGATATTTTTCATGGAGCAGAAAATAGAAATAATAACAAATACTAAGGCCTTTTCAATCTATAACATGGTCAATACCGTTAATCTCCTTCTGTCGTGTCGGGTATTTTTAAATAAGTTTTAATGGAGAAAGGCATATTTCTGTTGCTACTGTGGTAATTAGTCATTATTACTAATACATATTAATTTTGTCCGCTAACTTAAAGAAGTAAACAATAACTTTTTAATTTGCACAACTTTCATGTTGTATCTATGCAGTATTGTGCTTCCTAAATAAAACCCGTGTTGTTTTAAGTGCGTATTATTTAAAGAGAATAGGAGAAGTTAGAATGAAGAACTAAGAACTATAAATCAAGAAGAACTTAAAATCTAGATTGGTCCTGTATACATGTATAGGTACATATAATTATGGTAACTGTTAATATTCACATGGGGTGTCAACGATCACAAGTATCAATGTAACAGCGAAAAATACCGAAAATGTGATATCAAATTTAACTAATTAATATCGAATCTAAATCTGAAATAAATGTTAATAATTCTCCATATAGTAATAATAAAATAGTTGCGCATAACAGCAGCGTAAAGAATTGCCAGGGCTGAAGTTTTTACGCCCACACGGCCAGTTTGGAAACGGTGTACTTTTCGTCCACCCATACATAATCACGCGCTTTAAAATATCGGGCTCAGTATTGTCAACCCCATTCGAGTGAAATCATATGGCAACACAACACAAACAGAAGGTGCAGTATTGTGTAATTTTTGTTAATTTTAATAATTAATGTATTCATTTTAAATGTCAGTAGACTAAGTAAGAAAATACAAAATATAAGATTTTTCTGAACCCGTTTTTGTAGAGAGGGCGGCGCCCTGCAACCCTCCCGCACCAGCCGTCGCGTCGATGTAACACAGGCTTACTATAATAGTATCCTTGTCACATGCCCCGTTTGAACAAATGTACGACGTATCTTTGAACAACGTTCTAGTTGTTGCTAATCGTAATTTGTTTCGAAGTATTTAAATTGCAATATTTTAATGATTCTAAAATTTAAAATTAGCAGATAACATCGTCTTACTCGAATAGAGTCGTATTATTGTTTCTAATCTTTTTTATTTTTTTCGGTTGTTATTAGAATTGACCATCCCTATTATTAAGCCGTTGTTTCGGTGGTAGATGATTCGCTCACTTTATCCTGCCCTATTTAGTGAAACACTGTCTGAGATATAAATACTTTTAACCGGGGTTGTAAGTTGTAAGAGTCGGTTTTGCGGAAGCGTAGCGCCCCTCGCAATCTGTATTTGCACATAATAAGTACAAAGAACCTCTGCTTCCGAAAGATGTTGTTACAACGGAAACTCATTTTTTACAATAACTTATCATTTAATTCGGTGGTGGGGGCTATTTTTACCCTTCCGCTTTTTAGATCCATTCGTGTTTATGCAGAACAGCCTCCATCATTAATTACCGTTCCGATGTAACTCCAATTAACTTGAACACGAACCCTTTGTTAATACTTTTATTAAAATAATTAGTAAACAATGTGAAAAATTAATGGGAACTATTTATAATTAATTAGTTGTTACGTTATTAATACTGAACACTCGTACCGAATTAATTTCAGTTAAATTAAAACAAATCCTCCTTCCTAATTACAATATATGTAGTTATAAATGGCTGCTTGCGCTTGATATTGTCTGTACTAATTTTAACTTTAAATTGCATATTGTACCTAATTGCAATCGATATTTGAGGAATTTTCAAGAAACAAATAATATCTTTCTAACTAATATAGATAGCTCTAACTTGTTTTCTGAGACAAAGGGAATCCTGAATTTACTTTTTAACCATTGTAATATTCGTTTGATTGGAGGAGAGCACACGTACTGCAATTTACGTTGTATCTGTTTAATCGGGGCAGATTCATTTGGTTTGGCAATAATGTTAGCGTGTTTTAATACCGAAGCAATCGGACTTTTATTGTTGGAGATGGATATTGAAAAATGAACATTGTTACACAACGCCACGGGGAGCTTTGTACAAGTTGATTGGGTCATGCATTGCAGCAATAATTGCAATGCACTCTGCTGAGATAAATGGGACTAGATATATGCATGAAAATGTCAACATTGCATTGCGTGATGTTCGCAGACACACCGGAGTGCCATCGCAACGCATCCCCATTATGCACTTTAGTATCCAATTTCCAGCATTTATGTCTAAATTCGTTACTTCAATGTGTTCGTTGCATTTGATGCTGCCAATAACCAATAATTTTCCAACTAAAATGGTAATATAATCTGGTCGGGATCTGTTTATACAACAAATACAAACGATGTTTGGTTCTGTTAAATTTTAATAATAGTACCATACTGTGTTCGCATTTTTACAATATAGGGAAGTAAATAGCATAATCCTTTGTGCATTAATATTCGATACGGGCATTTTGTACGCAAGTCGAGGACAGTTGTCTGTCTCGAAAGAAATCACCACGCGGAAGACATTTTTTTGTAGTAAAGATAAGCTCTTGCTTTTAGAATGTGTGTTGCTGGTACATAAAGATGCAAATTTATTTTTAAAATCGCCGACGCCACAATTGAAAACGAATGAAAAATAAATGGGCAGATATTTCGAGGGTTTGATTTACGCTGACATCCAAATAGACCATAAATTAGCTATAAAGGCGCTGTATGGAGAAAATCGAAAAACAGAAAAAGAACTTGATGAATGCGAGATGCATTTTGCTCCAACCATATCCTATCGAAAAGAGGTCTTTGTTGGTTAATGTACGTTAGTGCCGTAGAAATGCTCTGAAAACATTTTAGAGTCGTTGAATCCATAAAATCCCCATTAAAAAATGACGGGGTCAAGAACACCGCCATTAGCGATTCTTATCGAGCAAACCCTTCTGTCTCTCATATAACGGAATCCTTGTGTATCTCGAATATACACAAGGCATAATACGTCGGTATATAACCTATATACCTAGTGACATACATACAATGAGAGTGCACTCGAGTCTCCATGGAAACCCGCAATTAACGTGTATATATATGCAACTGCATCTCTGCAACCCTTGAGAGTGCCACGTACTGTACAGTCTGATCTAAATTTTCATCTTAGGGGTTCACTAAATTTCAGACTTTCCAAGTTTTCTTTTATATCTTTCCATGAAAACGAATTATTTTTTACTAAATCACTTAAAGGTTTTCCAGTTGTGAAGTGCATTACATCTTTATCTCATCTTAGTCTTAAAATTAAATCTTCCAAAGGGAAGGACCGTGGGACGGGTTGATTTCAGCGAATATGTTGATTGATATTAGTCTGATCATTGAAATTGTGAATCTGATTTTCTTAGTCAGTATGTTAGGTATGTTTAGTATATCAGAGAGGATTAAATTATAATATACAAAGCGAGGGTAAAAGATGGGTCAGCGACCTGAGCACAAACCCTAAAGCTATTCTCACCTAGTTCCTTGATAAATGACACATCTTCCATCAAACGTCTTCACTGAAGAGCAAACGCATGAATATAAAATGTATACGAGACCGGCTTGAACGACTCAATTCTTTATTCAAATCTAAGCTGTTTTGCATGTGCCTTATTATTTTGACGGGGCTCCTAGTGCCCACAACGCCGAAGTTGATTCATTTATTATATTATTTTAATGTTGTGATCGTTCAAGTATTCAGTACTCGGGTGCAGTTTAACTGGTTATTAGATTAACCGAGCGAAGAATGTCCATTTGATTTTAACCCTTTTCACCGACAGGTCAGCGTTAATTTTTCATCAGTTGTAAAGGTACTGGTCGTTTTAAGAATCTACCTTAGTCTCGCTATCAACGAACGACCC
The DNA here is from genome assembly GCA_963082815.1 of Melanotus villosus. Classification (NCBI taxonomy): domain Eukaryota; kingdom Metazoa; phylum Arthropoda; class Insecta; order Coleoptera; family Elateridae; genus Melanotus; species Melanotus villosus. The sequence continues at coordinate 22,873,346 of OY720427.1, forward strand.
AACACTCGAAATAATTAATGGATGTCATTTTTAATCTGGCAAACTTAAAAAACAACAACATGTGCGAAGTTAAAGGCGCATGACGAACCAACGTCCTCACAATAAACGACCGATTAAATACATAATCCCTGTTGATTTAATCCCTGAATGAACCTTGAAGAATGCAAACGTAAATTAACGTACACGTAATAAATGTTTTCCGAAGTTAGAAAAACTTAAACCAACTTTATTTTATCGGTGAAACAGTATAAAAGCGGGTGGTTGGAAAACTATCAATCACGCTGTCTATACACCCTGTAGCTTAACGATTACATAAAAGTGTAAAATATAAAGAGTTTTCTATGAGACAGACTGTCTGAATCACCACAGTATATTTCAGTGTGATGTTGATGATTTATGCAAAATTGAAAGGGTTCTATTGTTTAACACTAATTTAGATAGATAGATACAGTTTAATGGATTTTAGTTACAGATTAAATCGTCAGCTTGTATTGTCTATTCTGTTTTTATGTTTGTATTCAGAGCGGATTATTTATTGCTCGGCTAATGACAACGCATTAATTAAATACAAAACTTTTGTTTGTTGTTAAAAACGTATTTTCTTTCTTCTGCCCTAACAATTTGGTTGTGTTATAAATATCCCGTACTCACCTGCAATCTTTAATGTCGTACGCACACTATTATTAAAGTTATTGCGCTAATAATCAACGTTCCACCCCCCAGTAATACTCAATATAGATAACATCGTTTCCGGAGCACCAACGTGCATATTATGTGCATGTCGGAACTGCAGATCGGCTTTGGTTTAAAATTCGTTTGATGTTATTGATTGTCGTCGATTACCCAATACACATATATCCACATTATACAAGCCCTAATTAGTAAACATTAAATTTCCCTTGTACGAATAATTTCGGGTAACTTTGTAATTTGTGCTGTACTGATAGTAAATATTTAAGTATTCTGCAAACGCGGATATCTATTCTGCATTCACTCCGAAGAATTTAATTTCTATTGGCTGTATGTAGTTTCATACTCGACCAGAATTAGGAATCCCCTTTAAGATATCAGTTATTCTGAAGGGTTACCTGATAGGCATCGGCAATTACACACAGACTGATGCATTAGACGTGTTCAGACCATGAACAATCTGATTTATTGCACAGGATTGATTAACCGATGTCATATAAGCTGAGATGCAACGCGTTGTTTAGCATAATGCACTATAATCGGTAAACGGTTCTATGTCTGTCAACATCAAAGCTATTAGCTGCTAAACTGTCGCACTAAATTCATTTAAGCTATGCGTATATTAATTCGCATATTAAAATTGCCAACTGTATTACGTTATTATTAGAAATTGCTAACGTTCTCGTGCGTTAAATTGCTAAACTTCGTTAATTTGACTTTCGCATAGGATTTTGAACTCTAAATTCAAATTCATTTCGTGGTACGTCGATGTGAATTTTCAAAAAGTCTGAAATGTTTGGCATAAATCCGTGCCAATTAATTTGAATCCTATTAGCTACTAATCATTGTCAAAATAAACCAATAATGGAAACTAACGGTAGAATGCAAATTCCTACTAACAAATGTAATTTTAGTGAAATATCCTAATGGTTCAAACAGATTTGTCCATGTGACAGTTCGCCGCTAATACAGACGGACTTAACGACAAGCAAAGCTTGATGTATTGGAGTACATTTGGAAACAAATTGACCGACGCGTGCATATTCATGTGTTGCATTAAGCGAACGCAGATGATTATGCTATATCGTAATAATTTATAGTCGTGGACAGCCACGATCTATTCCACTAATGCGCCAACTTAATTATTTCGAAATCTGTCTCCTAACAAGCCGATAGTGCGATTTGTTGACGCATTCCAAAAATAACTCCCAGTTAGTTCGTATAGTACCTAGAGAGCTCTGAATGGGTTATAAAAGGTATCGTTATACGTTATCAGCAGAGCCACTCATTACACGTGTGCACTCTGAAACTGAATGTCCCTTGTTGATGGAGATGGGGCACAGCCAACACAATTTTAATTACGCAACATGGAACATCCGCTGCAAGTCACGCTTATTTCCCTAAAAATTAGTGCAAGTTAAATGAAACATTTTCAAATAAAGGCAAAATTGAATCACAAACCGTTTACGTAGTCTAATTGGAAAATAGTTTGGGGTGTCATTACTTTTCCGATCTTCCGATCACCTACATCGTATAGGTAACCAGATTTGTTGATTAGATGTAGCTGTCAAACGACTCGGTAATTAAGCGTTACAATTGGCCATAACCGTTCCATAACTACCCCATAGTTATCGGCGAGATAACAGCCAGTAATAACATCCGTCTGGACGTCCGTACTTGCTCACAGCTTTTCCATTATGTCGTGATAGTCATAGTGTTTGGTGTTTCATAAGCAAACATCGATGGACGCACTTTATTATCGAGCACACCGCAAGGACAATTCTATGTCGATATTGATACCTAAGTACTTACGTGGATGCGAATTCAAGTGCTTCGATGCATATAGGAAACCTCCAGGATAACTCGTAGGTCAACCTCGCCATAGCTCCCGCTTGTTAGTCCTCAATACGGAGCCCGGATAATTAAAACTATTATTCGAATTTCTAATAATCGTAGCGATGGTCGTTAAACCATAAAATGTTCGGGAGCGCCGTTAACCGGCCACTGTCCACTGCCCGCATTGTTAAAGGATCATTTAGTCCTTTGACGTATTCCGCGTTGATTTATGCCCGCAGTGTACGCTTTTCGCGGAGATATTTAAATAAAGGCGGCTTACTAACGTACGACGGAAATAACGAAATGTGTTCCGAGTTCCGGAGCAGGGTATGCGTTTGTTGCTTTGCTTGATACCGGATTATTTCACCAATAATACACGTATCGTACGTTACTTTTCAGATAAATTATGCAATAAACCGCTACGTTCGATTATGGAATTTAACGTTTCGATGCTTATAGAAAGCGATTTCACCAAAACGAGAATTTTGTCGAATTAATACGTGTTCGCGAAAGCTACAAACATATCTTCCTGTTTACATACATTTTAGATACATCATGAAACAGAATTAAATTACAATCCGTGTGCTTTGCACAATTAAAAATAATTTTCGATGTAAATTCGATAACTCTCCGTATTTGAGCTTTTATTACTTGGTTTTGGTTAGTGCCCATAAATGCCGCTTTATGGAAGTATAAATATTAAGCAGGCAAATCCTTTGGCAAAGATGTTTTATAATTCGACCGGAGCGCCACAAATGATAACAATTAGGGCCCTTGGCTTTGGGCGCTGCGTGCAAGGATTAAGTTAGCTTTGTCATCAAGGTAATGGAAGGGACGCATCTTGAGTGATTGTGTCATTAATGTATTCTCAAATCAAAGATGGAATGACTAATGCGTGCGATTGTTTGCCGCTCAAGACGGAGTTTACAGTTAATGCCGAGGGCTTTTGTATACATGATGTCGTTACCAAATTAGTCTATTTTGTGTACGAACGCACGTGGCGAAGGCTGATATGCGTTGATTCGGCATGCGGAGAAACGTCTCTTCTTAACCGTTCTTACCACTTCGGCTTCGCTAAAGCAATTAATTAGACGATATTCGCTTAGATTGCTGAGGGCATCTTTAGGCGTATAGCTTCTACTGAACAACTCTACGACTTCGGAGCCTGCGAGTGCAACGGACCGGAATGCTCGACTTGTCCTATACCGCTATCATCAACCGCTTGGCCCGAGACAAAACATAAATCTGCACTAGTGTCGACACTTCCGCATCTGCTAAATCAAAACAAGTCCCCTTCGAATGCGCGACACTCTTCTACTAGACAAACCCATTCTGCACCGATTCACATCCTGTAAAACTTTACCTAACTTTTTCTGTATTACGCCCCTCAGTGCTCTCACTGATTTTGAGCTTTGTTTAGATCTTGGTTTCGGTGTCCTAGAGGAAGTCAATCGAAAATAAAATGGATTTCACTTCAATAAGAGTCTTCTGGTCCTCCCTTACTTATTATACTTTGCGCGCTTGCTTAGCAAGCGAAGCAAAAATATATTGCAACCGGTTTCGGAGGGTTAGTGTGTAATTTAGGAATTTAGAAAAAGCGAAAGATTCCAAAACGATAATAAAATGTATACATATAACGCTCATTTGGGAACTCAAAAATTATTTAACAACTTGTGTTGACTTAAAATATTATAAACTTGTGACTGGTACTTACAGGAAAACCCTACTTTCGGAAATTAAGGTCTGTATCCAAAGCTTTTCAAAAAAATCGAAAACTCAAATTCATTGTATTTCTAAGAAAATATCTCTCCCATTTTGGCGTTTTGGATTTGAAAACGAATATTACTTTATTGACGTTGTATGAAAGTTTAATTTATCATTTTCAAAAAGCAACGAGCTTTGCTGACCAAGTACAAAGCTTCGGAATTTTTCTTGCAATCCCATAGAGACACTGCAGCCCTTGTTTCTCGAAGTTATATCAGAGTATTCAGTTGGGTATTGGAAACACGTAAAATATGATTTATAGACCCATATTATGGTGATTGGGAATAGGTATATCACTATCGAAGTGTGTTTGTGTTTCGTATACGGTCGATATGGAAAACATATATTTCGTTGAGCTTTTCTTTGTAGGGTGTTTTTTACACCATTTCGGGCAAAGTGAAGATGTTTATGTTACGAAGTAATATCTAGTTATACAGTAAATGGTAATTTATGAGGGTAGTTTAACGATGCTGTTTTGTTTCGGTGCTTTAGTGTAGATTCTTTTCCGAAGTCGATTCAATAAAGGTGATTTAATATCTGCAAAGCAGATCCCATTGGCCCAAAATTAAATAACCATTCGAGTCGTTAGCCCGGCCGTCACCCCCATTCGTCACACGAACGGGACACACTTAGCAGAAATAAAAGTCGACGCGTATAGCTAGCTCCATAAATAACACATTTCTCCCGTAGCATTGTCATTTCGGGGAGCAAATGGAATTCGTATGCAGTTTGCACGAAGATGCAAGTCATAAATATATCGAAAACGAATAGCGTTGAACTGAAGAATGCCGTTATTTTCTTTCACATATGCACTCTTTCAACGCGTGCGGAGCAACTTTAAAAATTATAGAGAGTATAACTCAGAGCTGGATTGCCTACTTCGCGGTTCGTTTCCTTCTCTAGATTTGTCCTTTGTTATTTTAATTCTCATCTTTTGCACCATCTACTCTACCGCAACTTCTCGCCAGCATGCTTTTATATAAGATGTATGGCCATAAGATATATAAGCTATATAAAAATTGAAAATATTCAAATACATTATGTATTACTCCATCTATTTGCGACAACCACTTTACAGTAATAGAAGTTGAGTATGAAAGTAGGTGTATTCTAAATTATGAACGAATTGCGGCTCTATAAATCCATATAATCAAATATATTCAGATACTAGCTTCCAACAGCTCATTTTCAGAAAGGCAAAACAAGGTCTCCTCTAATAATAAAATTTATGGTTTCTATGTTAGCTCCATTTCATCGCTGACTTTGGCATTAAAATCTTAACGGACTATAACTGATGTTTTCTAACCACTAATAAATCAAACAAATGGGTTTTTAAAACGTGCCTAAAAAGTAGCTTTATAGATTTTGACATTGTAGTGGAAATTAGTCATATAATAGTTATAATTCCAAAGTCCCTTTTTCCGGAGTTTGAAATATAAAAGCTTTTGTTATCAAAAAGGAGCCGAGTAAATGCCGAAAGAAATTCGCGTTGCAATTCAACAAAGGAGTAATTTTCATCTTCAATGATTTTAATCAAAAAACGGGTTTCAACTTTTCTCGAGTTAACTGAAATTTAATTAGATGTTAACCGAATAATTCGGGATTTTGTCGAAAATTTTCTGCGTTTCGTTTAATCAAAGTGTATCAGTCAGTTGTGCTGTAATCACGCGTTAACGGCTCTATAAAGTGGGGGATTAGGGAAAGCCGTTGTCGTCACCGGTATAAAAACTTAACAGTAACCCATCAATTCAACCCCAGTAACAAATTGACGGTTCATTATCTAACGACATCCCCACTTTTATTGGTTAGCACCGGTGTCATTAACAAAGCAATTAGCAGGTTCGTATTATCCTTCGCCTCTGCGACAAAATGCTACACCTGGGAAAATAGAAAATCGCCTTTCAGTTCGTCAATTTGAAGTAAGTTAATAGGACACGTTTAATTAAACGTAGGTACGCGGAAGAAAAGCGATAGTCTCTAAAATTGCACCCTTATAAATAACTCTTTGTACGGTGAATGTTAATCCCATCCCTGGAAACTGGAGACAAAAAAGAGTATCTATAAATGAGTTAAATCGTTAGCAATATCGTTAAATGGACCGGCATTTAACATACGTTCCGCCCTGTGCATTCAATGAAATGTTTGCCTTGATTAGATGAAAGTAGATCGTCGTTTTGTTAGAAAGATTCTAACCCCAATGGTGGAAGTTTCTTTTAAAGACGTAAACTGTTAACGCAAACGGGATCAATTTTTATTGGATCTTTTCATCGTAATTCGGAACTCAAATCTAAATATCTTTTATCTTCGATGTCTCTTAACGGTGCTCGTGAATTTATATCGTTTTACAGGATTAAAAACATTAACTCTTCCCCTCACTTAAAGCTGCGAGGTCACGTTATACTGGACGAGTGGTCATATTAGAAATATTCGTAAATTGCTGCCCTAATGATGATTGTCTCGAAATTAAAGTTGGAGTTATATCTACAACGTACGTCGAGTTTTAAATTTATACTATAAAGTAGATTTTAACTTCTGCTCCAAATTGTTGGGCTCTTTTTAACCCCAGGTTATAGGAATGCTACAGCTTTAATAACAATTAAAATATACATTTGGCTTCTGTGTATGTCAACTAAATGTATTTTATTTCCGCTTGAAGCACTTTAACGTTTAAAAATTAGGATTATTTGTAGCAAAAAAAGTCGCAAATTACGTTGTTTGTGTTTATTACATGGCAGGTACTTTTTTTTTCCTAAATAACCGTTAAGAGAAACCGGCACTGGCTAGAATACAGTGTGATTTTAAATGATTGAATACAATTTGAATTTGACGCCACAGTTTTTAGTGTATTTCATATTTCGAATTTGGCTAAACTGGATCAATTTGCTAACTTTCGCTGTAAAATAACAGGAGCAACTTGCTAACTTTGTTGCTTGCTTTTCATAGTCGTGTTTGTGTTAATCGTGTTTTTCTTCATTTTTAATTCTACTGTTTGTTTCAATTTTGTACCAAATCAGTTCTTTTCAGAACTATTGTTTAAGATTCTTTGCTACTCAGGTAGTCAAAAAAAATAAATGAGATCAAACTTTACTTTTCCTTTTTTTGCGGCACCATTTCAATATGCCTTTTGGGGTTGAACAAAATGCTTTTATATTAAAAGCACACTACCACAGTGGTATCCGCGGAGAAGATGGTGGATGATCTTATTCACTGCAGTTGTGCATGGAACAATTTCATGAAGTTTATCTCAATTTCATTGCGTCTCGCAAGATGTTTGCATGTTTGCTCAACATAAAGACAGAATTGTGAAGCGATTTGAAGATAAAGGCTGTATTTGTAAACTTGTAAAGGCAAATCCAGTGGACGACTATCTGTTTTAACGGAAGAGGTGATCGAAAACGTGAGAGACCGAATTGAAACAAATCCATTTTAGGTTTATCGTACAGGTCTGCCGGAAAAGCTTTAGTTAAAAATTTGCATAATATGCGTCCGTACAAAGTAACGGTTACATACCAGTTACTAGGCATCGATTTTCAACGACGAATCGAATACTGTCAATGGTTCGATAAAACCTTGAACATCAAAGATATCTTAGATGTGACATTCTTTTCGGGCGAAGCTTGGTTTCGTTTATCAGGATATATCCATAGTCAAAATTATAGAACGTGGGCAACCGAAAACGCTCATAATTTTATAGAATCTAGTTTACATCCATTAAAAATAATTGGAATTTGGATAGTTATGTCAAAACAACGAGTTATTGGTCCACGACACGACCACCGCAAAGCAATATCGCACTGAAATATTAGAAACTTCCATAAATCAATTACATACGATGAATTTCAAGCAGGATATTTCCAACAAGATACAACACCACCTCATGTTGCACAGGATATATTAGAATATCTTCCAGAGTTTTTTAGTGAAAGGTTAGTCAGTAAGGGTCGCTGTCCAACAAGCTTGTCCGATTTAACTCCATTGAACTTGTATCTTTTTAGTGATTTGAAAACTAAAGTCTTTCGAAATCGACATCATAACTTAGAAGAATTTCAAGCTGCTATTGAGAAAAAAATCCACAACATAAATCAGCAAGAACTTCAACGTGTGTTTGAAAATGTTAAAAAAAGAGTTAATCATTTCGAACATTTATTATAAACACCATTTGACCCGTTTTCATATTTTGTTTATTTTGTCTTCTAACAATACAATATGAGAATAAATAATGACCAAAATTAGTTTTTTTAATTTAACGATTAATATAATATTAACCATCCCTATTCGAGGTGCCACTGATAGAGCGCGTCAGACGGGTTGCATATTGCCAACATTAACAGTAAATTAGATATATTCTTTGGTAGAATAGTATCTTATACAGGGTGTCTCAAAATTGACGCCCGTGCTTCTGGGATTTGATTCAGGGGGCTGAAATAAATCGAAAATGAAGAGTGGAAAATTTTCCGTTTGTCTTTTGTTATCGAGTTATCAATAAAAAACAAAAAATTAAGTATAAACTTTAAACTTTATTAAAAACGACTAATATTTGAAAACAAGTTATTTTCCACATCTGTTGTCACAAAAAGTGTTCAAATAGGTTGCCTCCTACTTCAAGGCAAACATTCACACGATTTTTCATTGAAGCACGAACTCTCTGTAGCATATTTTCGTCTATTGACGCCACGATAACAAATGAAAATCGGAAAATTTTCCACTCTTCATTTTCGATTTCTTTTAGCCCCCTGAATCAAATCCCAGAAGCACGGGCGTCAATTTTGAGACACCCTGTATACATTTGGCGGAAGAACAAACACTTCCAAGTGCTAACAATATGGCGACGGTCATCTGTTATTTCCTAGTGACGTAATAATGTGGCAAGGAGCAAGACATGACATGTATTACTCGACATAATTGCCTAATAATAATTATTAACAAAAATTTAAATCGAATTATGCCGACTGTTTGTTGCATCTGTTAATGGGTTGAAATTTCCTAACAAAAAAAATATAGCACGCTTATCCATATCGTAAACGCAGTGTTAACATAATCGGTTATAAAAAATAAGTAATAAATAACACATCACTTTAATCAGTACGGTCCACTCGGCTGTCAAACTTAGGTTTATTCCTAGAGTTTCGATTAGTAGATTTTTGCTTTCATTATATTTGTGCAAAGAGTTATTGCCATCATATTTAAATATTTAATGTCACGAACTCTTTCAATAAAGGGTTTTATAAAATTTCTTGAATTAATTAAAATAAATAAATTAAAACAATATCAGCCTTTTTGAGTTTATCCTGAATCTGAAACTCAATGACAATTTTATTTAGTTTAATTGCGATGTTCCTAATGAAACCATGTATAATTATTACTTAATTATTTAACAAATTTCAAATTGCTATAATCTATTTGTTGGTGATCTGCAGGAGAGTAACATCCGTAACATCTCATCATTAAACGGTAGTAATGGACAGAGTAGTAGTTAACTGCGTAATTAAACTTTCGAATTGTTATACCAGTCAAGATAACGTTCGGCAATCCAATTCGAACATTTCAGTTTATGATCAAATACAATTTATACCGATTGCATGGTTCGTGTATTCGTTTAATGGAAAAAATAAAACTAAAGTTTACTTCTATTTTTGATGGGTCTGCATGGAATAGAAAGCTTCCGGATTAAAATTTGCAAGAAATAGGATTACTTATTTATTCGTTTAAAAAATAACGAGTAATCTAACCCGAGGCGAACAAATTACCCCATCAACTTTGTCATTAAAAAAACCAATTACTGTCCCGATATAACGATAGCATAGGGCAGTATAACTATGTATACATTGCTACTTTGTAATTTTAACTGCAGGTATTTCGTAGCAACATGCAAATAAATTTTTATTGACGTTCTAAATTTTAGATTTCCGCACATTCGGTCGCGTATTTTCTAAATATTTCAGAAACTACAAATTGTTATTTGCTATTTCTATTTTTCAGTTAGTTTTTCCGTTAGATGGATATTTTACCACAAACCTTGTATGTAAATGAGGGTTAACAGTCAAAGCAAGATTGCGAGATACTTAATTACCGTATTATTTTTGAAGTATTAAAATAATCCGATCTTTAGGACGGGTCACATACAACAACAAAAAGGGGGGTGAGCTATCAGGCGTCCGTATGACTGTCCACTGTCAATGGACATAGGGGCCCTTCTTTATTCGCCTGGGCACATTTACATTTATTTGCATTGGGCGATCGCAGGCCATTTATTAACGATGTTCGTCCATGCCACTGAAAGATTACCCTGTCACCCAGATGGACCCACATTTCTCATACCATTCTTTTAGTGAACCAAACATAGTGAGCTTTTGTATTTTAAGTGCATTAATTTACGTTGTGATGAATAAACAGAATATTAAAAGTAATTCTTTATTGTTTAACAATGCTATCATATTTCCTTTATTTAGATTATGCTAAACGTTAAACGAAGTACATATTATATAACTACGGTAGTAAAATTGCATATATGCAATAAAACAAAGATACCATGTGCATACAAATCTTTACCAGGACGATCTGATACTCCTTGTTACGGTATATTTAGCGTAACACCTTATTTGTTGTATCAGTAAATAAAATACGTTAACTGATTATAAATACAACTTTATAGAAAATTCGTGCATGTTCTATAGGAAAACTTGTTCGTTTAAGATTCATAGCAAAACTAACTTATTAGAATAGGTACGTATAGGTATCTACATAAAAACCGTGAACTATACAGGGTGTCTCTAAAAGGTCTGTACAAAACGCTAGCACAAATTCCCGAGGCTAAAATATGAGGATCTAGCCCAATTTACCTTAGTCCAAAAGTTGATAGTTTTAGAAATACAGGGTGCCAAAGTTATTTTTTAAAACTTTTTTGTAAATATTTTTCTTAATAATAGCATGATTTGCACGAAATTTGGTACTTAGGGGTTTTTTAGGATGAAAAATCGAGATCTGATCACAGTTTCGATGCACATTGCGGAGGGCGCCACCAGCAGCACTTCGCCTACATCTAAAGCTTCATAACTTTTTTATGCCTCGGTGCATTAAATTTCTGGTTAAAAATTCTTATTCCTTGGCATCTTTTGTCCAAAAAAGGTATACCTAGCAGGTGTCGCTTCGAGCAGCCGTTTCTGAGATAATCGAAACCTGCTAAGTATACCTTTTTTGGACGAAAGATGCCAAGGAATAAGAATTTTTAACCAGAAATTTAATGCACCGAGGCATAAAAAAGTTATGAAGCTTTAGATGTAGGCGAAGTGCTGCTGGTGGCGCCCTCTGCAATGTGCATCGAAACTGTGATCAGATATCGATTTCTCATCCTAAAAAAACCCTAAGTACCAAATTTCGTGAAAATCATGCTATTGTTAAGAAAAATATTTACAAAAAAGTTTTAAAAAATAATAACTTTGGCACCCTGTATTTCGGAAACTATCAACTTTTGGACTAAGGTAAATTGGGCTAGATCCTCATATTTTAGCCTCGGGAATTTGTGCTAGCGTTTTGTACAGACCTTTTAGAGACACCCTGCTACGATATTTAGAATAAACCATAAACTTGATCCTAAATCCTAAATGACGAACCAAATCCACAAGTTGTAAGTTTAATCGATGCCAAATATAATGTTGACCTTTTTTATTTTCTAACAGGCAGTTGCAATCCCGAATACTTCTTTTAATGTTAAATAAAAGCGCACACAGTATTGGGCACGTTCATGGCAAATGTAAAAGTGATTGAACGTCAGGCCACATTCAGTTGAACAGTTAGTGTTAGCTTAGCCTACATTTTTAAACGTTTTTCAGTATTGTTTTTGTTTGTAACGTGATGCAGGACGTTCAGTTAATTTCCTAAATATGCCGAACACTAGATTGTTCTGAAACACTGAATTTATAAAACGCATTTAGTTGAGTGTTTCTTAAGCGCGCCATCTCTTGAGATGAGAACAAAAAATACAGTTACTTGATTTGTACTGTCTAAATACTTAATGTAATTTTCTAAATCCGTGCATTTGTTGTAGTTTGTTGAAAGTGTGTTAATGTTAACCGTCTTTTTTTTAGACAAAACATGTATGACTTAATCTAGTCTTTATTTTGATTAGCCAATCATTTCCGATTCCTTTATTAAACGAAATTACGTTACATAAATAAATACATTTACATTTGTAATATCTGTAAAATATCATGATATACTATATATACATCAGTGTAAAAATCTTGTTGTTATCGGATTTTCATTAGAATCAACCACAATTAGTTTAAAATTAAATTAAAATTCATGGCGTTAGTTTATATTTTGACATGCGCAGTAATATCCGACAGACATGAAATAAGCACTGAACTTGACTCCCGTAGTATTTTCTAGCATTTTGCTAGTGTTGAACGTGTGTTTTAAGTGAATGTTGAAATAATCTCTTTCTTTTGTAATATAGGTAAGATTTATTAAAATTTATTCAGAAATAAAACCTACAAGGTACTTGGAATTTGTATATGGTATTGTATCTTTCACATACAAATCATAATTGGTATACGATTACACCTAACCTCAAAGTATATTATCGCGTTTAGCTTATACCTTATACCTTATGAAATCAAATGCAATTTTTAAAATTTTACTTTTTGTGTCCGTTTAAATGCTAGAATTATACAATCTTGATTCTTCAGTAAATATAATTTTTGTATTATTCCAAAAAAATAAAAAACAGTTTGTTTAAAATTAAATTACGATTCATGTCGTTGGCTTCCATTTTGACATGCGCAGTAATATCCGACAGACATGAAATAAGCACTGAACTTGATTCCAGTGGTATTTTCTAGCATTTTTCTAGTATTGAACGTGTGTTTCAAGTGAATGTTGAAATAATCTCTTTTTTTTGTAATACATATAGGTAAAGGAAGCAAAACTTTGGTCTTACGTAATAAATATTTTGACGTTTGTTAATACGCAGCGTTGCCAAATGTATATAAATAATCTAACCTCACTTTGTTTCCAACTCTTCTTTACATTTATTTTATGAAATTTAAACAATTCAATTTTAAAAAAGCTAACAAAAATTTCACTGAAATAAGAACGTTGTACTGAACTGAATTTTAAAAACAATACAAAAAACCGGGAATGGTGATGCTAATAACGTAAACAACACGCGCGGATTGTAATGACAACACTGTGCTCGATCACGTATCACTGCCAACTTTACGCGAGAAAGTAACTGAATATGACAGCGGCGGAGAGTCAGGGAAAAAGGGAATATTTTTGTTTTTATAGTGGTATTACTATTACCACGAACGGTGACGTAAGACCAAGGCTTTGCTTCCTTTACCTATAGGTACGATTTATTAAAATTTCTTCAGAAATAAAACCTACAAGGTACTTGGAATTTGTATTATGGTATTGTATCTTTCACATACAAATCATAACTGGTATTCTATTACACCTAACCTCAAAGTTTATTATCGCGTTTAGCTTATACCTTATGATGTGCAATTTTTTAAATTTTAGTTTTTGTACCTGTTTAAGTACTATAATTATACAATTTTGCTTCTTCAGTACATATCATAATTTTTTGTATTATTCAACTGAATGTTGAAATAATCTTTTTTGTATAATAGAGGTAAGATTTATTGAAATTTATTCAAAAATAAAACCTACAAGGTGCTTGGAATTTATATATAATATTGTAGCTTTCACATATACACACACATACATATATGTACCATATATTAGCTCTATAGGCCCATGCCTTGGTTGAATACTTTTCGCCATTATTTTCTGTTGAACGCTTTTTCTCTCCATCCTGTAGCACCCATTCTGTTTAGGTTCTCTTCTACGTCTTTTCTCCATCTTGCCCTTGGTCTGCCCTTCCTTCCCTTTCCACCCAACTCGCTCACTACTATTTTCTTTGGCAGGCGCCCTTTTATCCTCCTCATCAAATGGCCCATCCATCTTACTCTTTGCGCTTTCACAATACCGATTATGTCTGGTTCATTGTACAACTCCCTTATATCTTGATTTGACCTTTCCTCTCTGTCGTCCACTTTCTTTCCGCCGAAAATTATTCGTAGCACTTTTCTTTCCCACACCCCTAAACTTTTTTGCACAGTTTTCGTTAAACTCCACACTTCACTTCCATATGTTACCACTGGTCTTATTACTATTTTATAGATATATATTTTAACTGCTCGCGACATTGATGGCGCGTGTGATATATAAGCCCTGTCATACTTATTCCACTTTCCGTGATGATTTTTTTAAAGCTATGTTAAATAAAACTGCTGTCTTGGTCCTGTTTTTACTTCGAAGCTTCTTGATAAATTTTCTTCCACTTGTACTCTATTTTTCGTATCTATCAATGTCATTTTCACTAGCTTAATTAACTTACATGGTATTCTTAATTCTTTAATTGCTTGCCATAGTTGTCATATGCTTGTTTGAAATCTAGAAATAATACGTGTGTATTCAATTTATGCTCGTAGATTTTCGCCTGTATTTCTCTCAACACGAACAATTGGTCGATAACCAATCTCCTTTTCCGAAAACCACATTGATATTCTCCGATATTCTCTTCAATATTCGATGTTAACCTATTCTTTATGCACATTGAGTCCGTTTATTATTGCTATTATGCCTCCTAATTCTGGTGGATCTTCCTGCTCTGGACTGTTCGTCAGATTTAGCTCGTCTTCGCTATCCTGTCCTTGTCTTTGGTTAATTTCGTTTTTGTTCAACAGATCTTCAAAATATCCTGCCCATCTCTCTGCTATTTCTCTTTGTCCTCCTATTAAATTTTGGTCCTTATCTTTACAAAGTGATGGTTTTGTTTGCCATCCTCTCTTTAGTTTCCTTATTCCGTGGTAAAAGTTTCTAATTTCTTTACTTTTAAAATTATTTTCTACTTTCTCTATCATTTTCAGCATGTTTTCTTTTCTTTTTTCTGCACAATCTTTTACATTCCTTTTTGTTTGTTTCGCTTATGTCTTTTGCTGCTTCGAATATTACCTTGCTTATTACTTCTCATTAATCTTCCACGCCTTCTTTCCCTTAATTTTTTGTTATTTGCATTTGAATTCGTTCAGCATACCTCTCCTGTTCCATTTCTGAATTCTAATTCTTTTCACTTTTTTTTGTTTAGCACAGGTATTTATTGGTATTATTTGTTTTGCTTTTGCTCCAACCATAAAGTGATCTGAATCTGCATCCTACCCTCTGTAACTTCTTACATTCGTGATGCATCTTTCTCCCTTATTTTCAATTAGTACATGATCTATTTGGTTTGTGTAGCTTTGATCTGGTGAGATCCATGTTCATTTGTAAATGTTTTTATGTTCAAAATATGTACTCTTTATTTTCATAGGTCTGTAAATTTCTTCTCTTCCTATTTGTGCATTTCATATTTCATTTCTAATGTATCATACAATTTTTCTTTTGTATTCATCTGTGTGTCTTCCGTTGGCGCGTGAACGTTTATAATCTTTCACATACAAATCATAATTGGTATACGATTACACCTAACCTCAAAGTTTATTATCGCGTTTAGCTTATACCTTATGCACTGCAATTTTTTGAAATTTCACCGTTAGTGCCCGTATAATGATAACGATCTTGCTTTTTAATGTGAACTGATAATGTGATAATAAATTGCGAAAGTAGATAAGATATATTACTATAGCATTTATGTAGTAGGTTAGATATAAGTAACGTCATTTATACTCCAAACAGAAAAAATGGAACAGGACAGTTGGGAAAGTATAAGAACACCATCTATGAGAACATCATCTATGAGAATATCATCTATGAGATCATCATTTGTGGGAACATCATCTATGAGATCATCATTTATGAGAACATCATCTATAAGAACATCATCTATAAGAACATCATCTAGAGCAGTGTCTTTATTAAGAAAAGGGGCTAGCGTTTCTGTCACCTTGAAATCTAAAAGAAATAGTGCAGCGCAGATTTGGCGCCATAAACTTAAAGAATATGATTTAAATAAAATGTCTCCTGGCTTAACGTGTTATGTTATAGTAATGGCAGAATTGACATCTACCTATACTGAAGCGGTTGAAAAATTTCATTGTGGCTCTAAACTAATCACTCCTACTAACATAGTGTCTATTAATTGTCAAGATTTAATGGGGAATTTTAAAAAACTAGAGAGTGATGGTTCTTTTACACAATTAGGAAAGGAAGCTAGTTGCATAGGGTTGTTTAAACAAGCCGCTGCCGAAGCTAAAAGATATTCGAACGATGACGGAATCATAAACGATTATATTCCCATTGAACTCACAGCTAAACTAATAAAAATAGAACTAATGAAGCACGTTCTTAAAGATGCAAATACAAAGAAACGAGAGTCTATTCGAAGGATAAAGTCATTAGATAAAGAAAATAAAAAAGAGCAGACAAATCAAGGGTCAGAACCAAAATCTAAGAAAGGAAGTGCCTGTTTCATGGAAGAGCTGTTTTTTATTGTAAGCGGCTTTTATCATCCCGACTTACCAGAAGAACTATGGAAAACCGGTGTACAACTGACTGGCATCTTAGAAATAGCGGGACCACACATCATTTTTAAAGAGCAAAAACCTCAGTATCTAATGTCCTCCTCTAGTTCCACGAGTACATTGTTGGATTTTTTACAATACAATGAAAGCGACGGTTTTATGATTTTTATGAACATCGATGAGCCAACCATATCTCAGGATACCCTTTGTTCATCTATATTAATGGTTGAGCCAGATTTTACACAGTTTAGCAGTAGGTCCGAATCGATAAGAAGTATTACCACCGATATCCTATCTAACTTTTGGAGTAAACTTTATAAGCAGTTAGAAGGTGAACTGTTGGCTAATTTTTTACTGAACACTATTCATCTTAGAATAGGGCCTAATTATAAAATACCTGCCAAAAAAGGATCAAAAGATTACGATCAACAGGCTAAAGACTTTTTTTCGCACGTTTCCAAAGAAATTGCGAAAATAACTGACGCTAAAAGGCAACATGAAAACTATTCACATAATATGAAACTATACAACTTTAAATCAAAAGCGAAGAAAACTCCTATAACTGCCTTAAAAACATACAATAAGTTAATGGATACAATCCCTCCAGAATGTTGCACAGCTGGATTACTTTTACATTACTTGCTAGAGGAAGTATGTGCTCGAGTTCCAGACCCCATCAAACCTACTTTGACTTCTACTTCACAGAATTCGCTGAAATCTGATACTCAACAAAATTATTCTCAAGAAAATGAAAATAACAAAACTAGTGAAATTCTGGAACAACAAGGGAGTTTAACGATTGCTAATAAACCATCACCCAAAGAACTAGGCGATCTTGTAATTAACTATCAACGTAAACACTCCCCACTACACATTTCTGGGATTGTGTATCACAAAAGTCCCTTTAATGACTTAAGAACGAGACTAAAAATATCAAGTCGCGTCTTTTCAGTACACGAATTAAATATGCTCGAAATAAAACTGAACAACTATGGCAAATTGTCGTCAAGTCTCAAAGAAATAACCAGGCAAAACTTAAGAAAATGTTTGCCGATCTTATTTTGGCGAAAATATCCAAAATTACGAACTATGCATGTTATAGTCAAACAAAATCTTTTGCAGAATATCAGCTGCATATTAAAAATGCCTATCGAGGATGCGATGTTAAGCATAAACAGAATTTTGTTTAAAACACTTCCTTCAATGGACACAGAAAACGATGATTCTATAGCCAAAAACGGTCCCAGTAGTATTTTTTGTGGTAGAACAGACAGTCTTCAGTCAAAAGTACATCAACTTTCTGAGCCATATCTTTCCTCACCTGTGACATCCGACGCGGAACTAATTAAGGACGACGTGCTTATAACACTGCCACCTATCGTTTATTCAGATAGTCCCAATATTTATCAAGCAAAAAATATTCATGCGTATATGTGGTATGAGAAATTGGCACCGGATGTGATGCTTCAGCAAATTGAAAAGGCTAATCATGACTACATTCGCGCTGATCATCATTACTGTCCCTTCACTGATTCAATAATATTACGTTTCCATAACAATGCAGATGCTTATGGGATTTACACTAAACAATGGAAAGAATCTTTACGAACACGAGTTGGTCTTCGAGATTTTTGTAAATACACTATGACTGAAGAAGCAGATTGGCTTCGAAAAGAAGCAAAACTAGAACAACTTCAACAAAGCAGGCATTCAACAAAAACAAGTATCGATAATCAACACGAATCGACAAGAAGCAACTCCCACGTACAAAATTCAGAAAGTGAAGATTCGTACAGTTTTTATGGTTATGATCTTGGTACAACTCTACCCCGCTTAACGGGAACGACAACCGTATTTCACAGTCAAGACGGTTACAAAGTAACCGTGGATCAGTCTAATCTTATCGGCCAACCAAAAAAAATATCGATAGATGTAAACGTCAAAGACAACAGTTTCATTCTACATTGTGACAAAAATAAAAAGGAACCTACTGAATCGCTTACATTTCATTTTTCACTGGCTGATGGTACAGTCATAGTTTTTAGCAAACCTCCTAGATTTATTAAACCACAAATAATTGTTGGTGAAGTAATTAATAAAATGGTCTCCAAAAAAAGAAGATACAAACCAAATCCAGAACTGGTGTATCAACCCCGCGCAAAAGCGTGTTTCTATACTGTAGAAACAAAACAATGTAAACCAACATACGAATCGGTCCCTTCTTCGCCGATAGATCTGTGCTCCTTAGACTTAACAGAGTTCGAAGAATTAGACAGTTCGTCAGATTTGACATTTGAAGAATCTGCCAGTAATATATCATTGGATAGGTCCCAAACTTTATGCGAAAGTAGTGTTGAGTCAGCAGAAACGGAAAAACAGAATCTCGACAGCCTTCGGAGTTCTTCGACAAATGATACAGATAATTTTACTGATTTCAGTGAATTTCACTCTGATACTTACAAGAGCGTTTGTCCTTCAGACGACGATAGATTTTGCATGCCAGTAAGCCACCTCGCCGTCTCTTACAATCCTTCTTGGAAAGTAGATTTAAATAAATTGGAAACCTTTAGATTAGATTTAGCAGGATTCGTTTCTGATAGTACATCGTTACTTAGAAGTCAAATTACCAGTTGTACACTGCAACCTACGACAATAGGCAGTAACTCCATTACTGCTACACGAGCTTGCCTACAGGTAGATAAAAGTTTACAAAAATTTATACTAAATTTGCCCGCTTCAACCTGCGATGTAATTATGAACATTGATTCGTCAGAATCCTTAAGAAAGCGAATGTATAGTTCCGTTATGAATATTGACAGCCCTTCTCAAGGTACCTCTTTGGCAGAAAAAGAAATAAGGAATATAGATTTTACAACTGCTGAACTAAATACTTCAACAGATAGTATGAATCCGGAGTTTATAAAACACTTAGTGCAGAAAATAGAAGAAGCTAAAAAAGTTCAAATACCGTATTTCAAAGTAATTTCTAGCAGATTACACAAATTTGAATATATAAAATGCGTCAACTCACGGATAAAAATCAAACTTGGAAAAAAAACTGTTCCATTGTTATGTAAACATCCTCACAAAAGTATGTTAAGAAACAAAAAAGTAACAAAACTTTTTCCCATCAAAATGACCAACAACATATATTTTAATACAAATTATTACGATTTAAAGTTGTCTTTACCGTCTGGCTTACTACTTAACACAGTTGCTGGTGTAAACTATGGACCATTTCAAATAAAGCAACGTTATATTGAAAAAGGGCCTCTCTGTAATATTATAGCAGATGAAGACTCGAGAACCTTCATCCGCGACGGACGTATAGTAATTAAAAAATCTGACGGCAATATTACAGTCTTATGTCCTAATGGGCAGACTATTTCTTGCGAAATTCCGCGTATGGTGGAAAGAGTTCGTTCAAAATATATCATCAATTGCAATACAACAAGATCAAAACAAAACCAATTTAACTCTAACATCGAGCAAAGTGATACGGTGCAATTTCAAAAACTACAGTGTCATTTCAAAAGACACGTTATTGGAGGATCACATCAACGAAGATGCAAAATTGAAAAAATGCAGAAGAAATATGTAAAGCAACTACACATTATGCAGCACTGCAATCACCCACTAACATACACCGTAGTAACGGATGATGGGGAAACGTTAAAAATGACTGGATCACATATTGAGAAAGAAAGCCATAAAATCTTCCAGGAAATATATGATTTGACAGATTCCCAAGAATATATGTACATAAGAGACGATGGAACTTCTTGTCTCCTAAATCAAGAAGGTGTTTTAATAACAGAATTTCCAGATCATACACGTATAACGACATGGTTTTCCGTAGAACCAGAATTAGTAGGGGTTAGCGAAGATTTTTCCTGGAGTGATGCAAGTTCTGCTTCCCTTCTCTCTAGAGCTCTAACCAATTTAAGTCTGTTAGTTCCCATTTTTATCAGAGATGTTAATACACAGTGTGATGGATGGGTCGACATAAATATCCATTACAAATTCGAACACCCTAATTACGCAACCGTAGAGTATAATACTCTAAATTACAAAACTGGCATCGTATTACCCAATAAAGTTAATATTATTGTAACTGAAGAAGGGTTCTATGACATCGATATAAATGGAATAGTTTCTGCAAAGATAACCAATGATGAAGTGTATTTGAAATCAATATTATGCAAAACCTGCAGACAGTCTAGCATTACTACAGTAAACATAAAACCACTGTATGACGAAATGTATCCTATGCCAGAAGACGTTAAGCTTTTGCAGTCAAACGACACCTATGAAAAGGTGTTTTTCGTTAAATACAGCGGGGCGTGTTGCAGAAATTCAAATTATATAAGCAGTCACATTAACAGAATTGCTTGCGAAGACCATGATAAGGTTGAACATCAAAAGCTATTTGCTTTAAATCGAAATCTTTCTGGAGTCAAATACTGGGATGTTAGAGGATGTCACAAACAGTTACTCAAAGCAACGAAAGACCGCAGGTCTGTAATACAGTACTACGACAAACCTATACGCCATGATAATAATCATAGTTCAATAGAAATTCGATCTAATAGATCAGAACCTTATTATTTAAGATTCATAGCACCATATGAAGATCCATATCTCCTTGCCTCACCACTGTTTCGACATCTGGAATTTAAACGAGCTCTATCCTATTATACATTTGTTCATATATTCACTTTACCTGTTAAAGTGGAATCAAAAGCTTTAGAAGATCTTGTAGTTAATCTCACCGATAAGCAATCTGGACTTATTGATTTAAACGGTCCCGGGTTATGTAATTATTTTGAACAAATGGCTGAGGATTGTATAAAATTAGAAAATTCTGAAATGGAAATTGTGATAATAAAACCAGCACCATCTAATTTTGATACACCAGTAGATTCATTTACATCAGGCAGCTATGAAATCGAGAAACCTGAAGAAACAACGAAAACACCACTGAAAACACAATCAAACCTAAAAGTAACTTCTAGTACATCGTGCTGCGCTGCAAGTTATGACAAAACCGCCACTGCTAGGTCATCTTCATTATGTCCCATACATGGAGAAACGGTAAGCCAGTGTTTTTTTAATACATTTTGGTTTAATAAACAAGTTTTTTTCGCCAGATTAATCAAGAGACTCAATGCGAGTGTGCACGTTTCTACACTAAGAAAGCAAGATGGGAACGATTAGGACTACAACGACCAAAAAATTCCTTCTTTAGAAAAGATGGTAAAAAAACCGAAGTTAATTTGATCGATTATGAGGTGTTGGAGGCAAAGGCAGAATTAATGGCACAACTAAAAACCCTCTCCGAAGATCCCATAGCTCAAGATCACGCAATAGACTGTTATCTGCTGGAGTATTGCCAACCAAAACAGCAACTTAAACCACCTAAAACGATTATTACTGGAAACGTTAAAAATGTTGTCATTTCTACTCCTCATGAAACTAACAGTTCACTTAAAAGTACTTCAAGTTCTTCTCAAGAGAGTTTTTCACTAAAACATCTTTTCGGAAGTGAGAAACCTGTCAATAAAAGCACTGCAACTGACAACATACCCGTAAGGCGTTTAGTAGCTTCAATTAAAAAGAGTGCAGCTCAGATCTCAAAATTTCATAATTTTCCAAAATAAACATTTATTACTTTAAAGTCAAAATTATTAGTCTGTATGTTAACACACGTTCAATGTACATGTAATTTTACCATATTTGTATAACATCCTGTAAAATTCTAATGTAATAAAAATCGGAACTTTTGCAATTTGTTTCTATTTCAACACTATCTCAGGCAAAGCAGGTATTATTACCTTCAAAAATTGATAACAGCTCACAGTGTATTCCCTATAGTGTACTGTGCTGTTGTGAAGTGTAGGTTGTTATAGTATGATTTGGAGTAACTTAATTTGTTTTTACCTGGTATGCATCACAATTTCATTTTAACTTTTAGATAAAGTTTACCTAATACAGCCTTTCTTTAGAGTTTTATAAGTTTATGTTTTTGTCAAGAACATACAGATGATAAAAGTATGCAAACTTATCTGGAGGACCATATACAGCACATCACTAACAAATTAACAAATATGTTAGAAAGTAATGTGAAAAATAAAGGCAAGTATTTACCTCAATATTGAAATAATACTTACCTATTCACATTTTAGACCTGCAGATTAATATTAAATTTAATGCTCCTACAAATGCTTCTTTATTATCTAACTGTACCGATGCCAATACATTTTTTATGTTTAACAAAATGTATATGCTTATTTACAATCACCTTTATTACATTAACTGTACTAACAATACAATTAAATTGAATCAATATATGCAAATTAGAGAAATTCAAGAAACAATTTCATTTTTAAAGGTTTGTTTAATGTAAATTATTTAGACTATTTAAACTGCTTCGGTAATTATATTTATAGACTACAGAATTTAAAACCTTCGGATTCATATTTACTGCTTTCCCTAATGGCTATTCTTATCTGTATGGTTATTTTAATAGTACCCAAAAATGGTCTCTAATACAAACAATATCAAACTCAAACAGGGCTACGGATGCAAAATTCTTTGTAAATAAAAATCATCTGTATTTAATTATAATTAACACGGCAGAGCAATCCTTAGCACACTCTATGTAAGTAGTAAGCCATTGTCATATATGAACCTATAAAAGAGTTTTTTAGAATATATAAATGGTCTGGAGCTCATTTTGACGCAGTGGACAAAATTCTAACACGACATGCATCGATTGTTTTATCATTTTCAAGTCATGAGTCAGAAATTATCCTGCTAGAACAAAGTTTTTCGCATCAGCAGCAGGTAAAAGTCTTAGTATTGAAATTCTAACTAACCAGTAATGCAATTTTATATTCAGCATAATTTGGATCTATTTGAATTCTGTAATGATAACATAAGGAAAATACAACAACTAATTGTTGAAACTCCAAATCATATTATTCCTTATTTATATCAAGACAAGCAGTACTTGATCATTTTGCAGGAAACAAACAACAGCACTGTGTATCAGTGGGATGGTATAAAAACTACAGCTGACTAAGACAGTTTTATCTAAACTTTTCATTTATAGGTTTTGAAGAATTAGTCAGTTTGATAAAATTCAGTAACTACAGTAATATTGAAAAGGTTTTACTATTTAATACCGAAGAACTTCTTATATTGTTTCTTATACAAGAGGTAAGTAATGTTAGTAATGTCAGCTTGTAATGGTACTAATATTCATCTTTTAGGATCATCTGTTAACTTTCAGTTTTTTACCAAACAACTTACACTTAATTTCTACATTTAAACTTGCCAATTATAACAAAATTCTAGATATGGAAGTTATTTCGCATAATGATACTAAAGTACTACTAATATTTTTGTTAACAAATTCACATACACTGAATTATATCACTGTACCATTTACAACTTATGTTACAGAAGTGGGTAAGTAGGTATGTAATCTAAAATTTATTCTGTAAAATTAAAATCTTACTTTTAGAAAGCAAAACGTCTGAAACTGACATCCTAATACAATGTTTATCAGATTTAGAGGAAAACCTAAATACCAAGAATTATCACTTAAGTTCTGTAACTGAATCTAGCACAAATATTATACATGGTAATAAACCTCTCCAGTATGGTGGTAGAATGAGTGCTGCTTCTGCACATGCAGAATCTGCAAATCTAAAATTGCAATCTATAGAATTTCGACAGGATGTACGTACTTCGTTCATTAATTTTAAAATGTCTTTCTTGTTAAAAAAAAACATTACAGGTAATCCAAGTAAAAAGTCTCCTTAATAATCTTACAAACAGAGTAAATGCTTTAAATCCAAAATTAAATGCTTTACATAAGGAAGGTGCAGTGGTATGTTGTAAATTGCCCTCGTTAACTATAGGTAACGTTATAATATTTTCTTTACTAAAACAGAATCATGGTAAACTAATAATAAATGGTAGCCTTTTTGTCGACCAACTTTGGAGCAAAAATCTTCACATTAAATATCTAAATAGTTGGCAGTGGGCACCAAATAAATGGTTGTCATATACCAAACCTCAGACAGTGACAGGTCCTGTCTCATTTAAGAACCTACTGGTTAAAAGTTTACATGTCTCAAAACATACTGCTCTTCAGGGTAAATATAAACTTAAATTTGTATAGGTACCTTTTTCAGATTGTGATCATAACTAATTTAGTATTTTAATCAGTTTGACTAACAAACTTGAATGTAATTACTTTACAGATATATTTCAAAGTAATAAAGATCCAGTAACCACTTATGAAATTAATTCTCTAACAGCAAATAACATTTATGCCACTAAAGTTAATGGTATTCCATTTAAATATGTGTACCTTAGAAGCAAACCAACAGCAATACATGGGCTCAAAAAATTCAACAATCTCAACATTAACAGGCTGCAAACAAGGATTTTAAATAATGTAACAATAGTGGCAGCATATGTACTTTATTTACTTAATTGTAGTAATTTCAGAAAAATGCTTCGACAGTACTAAAGGTGTTTAGTGATTTTAATTCTAAAGGGGTAAAATTTGCCAGCAATATGTATATAAAAAATTTGAACATTAAAGAAATAAACGGAATCAATTGGATGAAGTTTAAGCAATCTGTTTTTCGCATAAATGTAACCACTCAAATTACAGGTAACTATATTGAAAAATCTATTTAATCAATTCCCATTTATTCATGCTTGTAGGAAGTCTTACTATCCCTGAAATAACAGCTAACAAAATTTTTATAAATAAGATAGCTAATATACATGCCAACTCTTTAATTACAACCAAAACCGAACAGACAATAACTTCAATTCTGCAAATACCAAGTATTTATGTGGAGAATGTGATTTGTAATAAAATAAACGATGTTAGCACAGATGATATGGCTACCCTTCAGAATAACTTTATTAAAGGTAAATTTATTAATTAATATTACCACAATGTTATTTTTTATATGTAGGACCTGTTACTATCGAAAACATGCACGTTCTCAAGAATCTAAATTTAACTGGGTCTGTTAATAAACCTTCAATGGAAATTCAAGAAAATCATATTATTGGATCGAATGAAACAGATTTGTTGCAAGTATACAATAAGAAAGTTAAAATAATTGGTAGTTTAACTTTAAGTAATGTTGCCGTTTCAAAAAAAGCAAAAGTATTAGTTAACAATAGAGAATTCGAAAGCACTCTAGAAAATTATTTTTGGCTTAAAAATAAGAATCAGGTAATTTCAATAAAGTTTCACAGAGCACACATAACTGTTCAATTTTATATAGGTGGTATCAGTTTTCTTTGAAGCCGAAAATGGCATAAGCATTCCGCATTTATCAACAATTACGTTAAACAATATTTCTATAAGCAACTATATGGTAAACAATTTAGAAGACAAATTGCCTGCAAATCTGATCTTTGAAAAAGTTACAGTTCAGAAAAACGTTTTAATAGACCATACTAAAAAGCATATTCCAGATCTTCAAAAGTTAGAAAAGGAATCAGTTAAACTTACTGGAAGGTATTTACTAAATACATACATTTTAAATTTTAAATTAATTTAATTTACTACAGGTACAACATAACTGGCTGCAAAATAATACAAGGTAGAATCAGCGCAGGAAACTTAATAACCAAGTACCTTGATGAAATTAAAGTGTCTGATGCTGTAACTTCTGCTGATGAAATTTTAGGTATGTTATTAGTTATTATTATTATTATTAGAGCATCCCTAAATAATTTTTCCATTATTTTAGGAACAAACATATTTGAAAATGTAATCATCAATAATAATGTTATTAGTAATAATATAGATGTAAATGTTTTGAATGATGTCCCATTAAGAGTTCTCCTAAAGACAGCATTATTTATTGATAAACCTGAAGATATAGAAATGCTTAAATTTTATAATATAGAAGGTACATACATATGTAAAAATTATTGTTTAAAAAAATGTTTTCGTTGAGTATTATACATAGTGTGTCCCCGGATAGGGTTTGCGATAGGTATAATGAACCAAAAATGTATTAAAAATGTTTCCAGTTTTTGTAGTCTAGGTCTGCTTAGTTTATAATGAATTTTTACCAAATTACACTTGAAATAATATTCAGATGGCGCTAGTTAGCACAAGAAGAATATAGAGTGGGTTAGGTAAAGTGGTTTTACTATCAACTTTACGCAAACATTTTATTTAAAAAATATGTTCTAAATTAAAAACTCGAGCTGCATACACAATTTCTTTAAAATTGGAAGCAAAAATGAAATAGTGAAATTTTGCCGGTCTTCTAAGTTACTTTGCAATTTTTGAAAAAAAAAGTAGTAGGCACCTCTCGTTAAAAATTGACAGTAGGTATAAAATAATTTCTACAAGTTAAGTAAAATGCTTGGTCTCCAGCAGAAAGTATTTCTTGTGCAATGCTATGGTGGGTGAGATTAGTCACAAGCGGGTGGCTAGATGTTTCGAACAAAAGTTTCCAGGAGTTTCAATAAGCGATATAACAGTAAGAAAAATTATAACTAAATTTCAAACAAGCAGAAGTACCTATTGTAAACCAAAAATGGAGTAAGAAGAAATTGGATGAAGATGATGCAGCAACGGTTTTGGCATTGGATGATGTAAGAGGAAATGGAAGGGTTCCACTAAGACAAAGGGCAGCCCAAATTGGCATTGGAAAATCGCATTTGCAAATAATATTTAAATCGAATAAAATTATTCCTTTTAAAGCTAAATCCATTCATACTTTGGAAGCCAATGATGAATCTAAACCACTGGACTTTTGTTTATGGGCTGGGCAAAAACTTTTACAGGAAAGGGGTGAAGCTACGTTTACAACGAATGGAACAGTCTTGGCGAAAAATTCTCATTATTGGTCTGAATAAAATTTAGAATAAACTGCAGACGACAGTATTCAAGAAAAATTAATGTTTGGTGTTTTATTACCTACAATGGCGTAATTGGACCTCATTTTTTGGATGGAAATTTGAATCAGTTGGAAATATTACAAAATTGTTTAGGTGATTTTCTTGAAGACGTAACTTTATCCGAAAGACAAAAGATTTATTTTCAGCAAGATGATTGTGGCCCACATTCAACTGCTTTGATAAAAAAATATTTAAACACCATATTTGGGAAGAGATGGATTGGCCAATTTGAACCGCAGATTTTTATTTTTGGAGATATGTGAAACAAAAAGTGTACCTATACAGAAAATTTTGATAATGATTTGAAAAGATTGAAAAACAAAATTACTGATGTGATTAGGGCCATATCGCTTCTCAAAATTAGAAACAGTTACCAAGAATTTAGAAAAAGGATAGAATTATGTGCTAACTTAGGTAGGGAGTTATTTGAATAGCTTTTGTTGTGTGAAAATAGAATTAAGAAACCAATATTATTGTTGCTTATGGCAATGTTGAAGGTCTCAATTTTTTTTGTTCAAATGTAATGAAAATTTGCATACAGCCGAGTTTTTAATTTAAAACATGTTTTTAAAATAATATTTTTGTGTAAAGTTACCACTTTACACTTTACCTAACCCGCTTTATATTCTTATGCTAACTATGCCATCTGGATATCATTTCAAATGTAATTTGGTAAAAATTCATCATACATCAAGCAGACTTAGACTACAAAAGGTGGAAAAAATTTTCAAATTTTTTGGTTCATTATACCTATTGCAAACCCTATCCGGGGACACGCTGCATATGTTAGTTGTACCTACCTATAGGTTTTCTGCTCTTACCCTTCCAGCTGACAACATTTACACCTCCAGCATGAATCAAAAAAATTTTGTTGATTACACGCAATATCTAAATAATATTTATGATGTCACTGCCTTAAATAATGTCCTAGTAAATGGCAATGTAAAAATTAATCATGTCAAGCAACTTAATTTCATAAACAATTATGAAATGAATAACATACAGTCCAATGTAAGATCTGTAAATAGTATGCAATAACATTCTCATAATAATAATGACGTTTCTTTAGGTAACCAGACGTGATGGCAGTGTTATTTTTCCAACGAACGTTAAATTTCTTAAAAACGTATATGCAAAAAACGTGGAAGTTGCATATATTAACACTATAGATTTTGGACTTTTGATTCAACGATTATTGTACAAGGAGTGGAATCAAAATATCAGTGCACCATATATATTTGACAAAATTACAACCCGTAATACCCCACATACCTACATATATTTTCAACAAGTGTATATTACTTATTTATATTTCAGCAAATGTTTTAACACCTCAAATAAATAATATTGTGACCAAGTTCTTAATAAACACTAAAGATCCCAATCTTCAAAGCTTATTAGTATGGGGAGGACTACAACTAGTTACACCAAAATTTTTGAAAAATGTAGATGCAGAAGTACTAACTTGCAATATTCAACAAGCCATCAGTAAGCTAAAAAGTCCTCCAACTTGTTATTGGAACGTAATACATATAGCAAAAAATATTAGTTTATGGGATGATTACTGTGACCTCAATGATATCTTAAAAAATTCTGTTCTAATTAAACAAAAGAATATAATCAAGTCGATGGTATGTAACAGAAATTTTATTATAGCATTATACCATCTGATATTTTTAAGGTCACCTTTGAGCATCTTATTACTAGCGACTCTGTGTATATACAAAAATTAATCAATGGAATAAATCTGAATGAAATTATGGAGGACGTACTCTTAAAAACCATGAATGACCAGGTATTTACCTAGAAAGGAACATAATAAAAATAAAATAAAGGGTCTCTTACAGGTGATAACGGGTAGGAAGAATTTTAAACGAATGTTAATGTCAAACGGTTTCGTTAAGGGAAATTCGCAAATACCTATAATTAATACATTGGATATAGCAGTATTAAATCGAAGCATCGTTTATAAAAATAATATGTACGATGGCACTATTACCGGTTCTAAAGTATTTTTTAGTGGATTGCAAGCACATCGATTAATTGTGAGTGAACATAAATTTTTTCAAAAATGCTGTATTCGAACTAACTGTAATTTAATATTTCACAGAGTAATACCATATGTGACTTACACCCAGATAAACTTGTAAGCTTAACCAATTTAAAAAAGATACCAGATGCATATTTTCAAACTCTAGAAATTGATAATAATTTTAATATCGCTTATGTCAACGACTTAAATATGTTCTACTACTTGTCTGAACAATTACTTCTTAACAGTCCTGATGTACAAACTGCCTCGGGAACTTATTATTTTGATAACGTGCTTCTTGTTGGTAAATAAGTAAATAAATTGTTTTTAATTTGATATTTATATGGTCTTTTGTAGATAACTCGAACATAACAGCAATTAATGACTTGATTATCGAAGATGTTGTATTAAATAGTAACACCCAGGTTATTCTTGGTTCAAAAATATTTACGCAAGATGTATTGGTCAATGGCAATATTGCAGTTACCTCGTTAAATGGACAAGATCTTCAGGAAACTTTTAAGCAAGCAGTTCTTATTGGTGAAGCTAATACTCTTAGAAACAACATTGTAAAGTTATCTAAATGTTGCTACTGTAATTGTTTAACTAATTTTATTTTTTAGAAATTTAACAATCGGACTGTAATCGTGAGCAACGTTCAAGCGAGTAATATAAATGGAATTTCTATAAATACTCTCTTAGATTATATTCAGACAAAAACACCTATAGTGCAGACTAAAGTTGTTCATAATATTATACAACAAATTGAGGGGATTATCAGTAACAGCTACAAAATATCTAAACGTAAAACATCATGTTCTTATATATGTGTAAGTTACACTAATTATTCTTTTGTAGATATGTCAAATAAATATCTGTACCTAGAAAGATCAAATGAATTACAAATATCAATACCCAATGCAATAAGTGCTTATGCATTTCAATTTAAAGATAGCGTTATGTTGCATGTAGTACGTCAAGAACCGGGATCCGTTTGTGGTCTTCCTGATACATGTAGTTGTCCTCTACAGGACACATTACAAATTACAGCAGAGTTTTCAATAAATACTGTAGCAGAAATTGGTATTCAAAGAGTTTTTAGTTATGAAGATGGGAAAAATAGCATTCATCTTTTTACTAACAGCATAAGCACTAGTGAAGCTTGTCGGTAAATACAGTACATATTACATATTTCATTTTACTTGTAATAATAACAGTATAACATTTTTTTATACCTAGTTAAATTTTAATGTATTGAGAACTCTTATTTTTAGAGCAAATGACACAATGTTAGATGAAACAACATCACTAATGTGGATGTCTTATTCTCAGAATAAATCAAGTGAAAAGTATTCCTATCTTAGACACTTAAGGGGATATATTAGTGGAGTTGAATATTTTCATATCAATGCTTTTATGTACATGGTGGTCACCATATATTACGAACCCAAAAATAATACCCACGATGTAGACTGCTTAATATATAAATTTTCTGAAGAACAGGTTTATTTAAAATATAATTATAAAATAAAATAAAATAAAAAAATACGAATATTTTCAGATGAGCATTCGTTTAATCCAAACAATCAAAACTAAAGGGGCTTGGACATTATATTTACTACAAACAGCTCAAGGAATTAATTTAATTATAGGTAGTATCTCAGATTCTGAAGAATTAAATATTAACTATGGAGCACAAATTTATAGATTTAATGATACAGCAGAGCAGGTGAGTCAAAAAACCAACCAGTTTCTTATATTTATAACTGTATGTTTCAGTTCATGCTATTAAGGCATATTGCAAGTGCCGGTTGCACATCGGCAGTTGGTGTTGTGTTAGGACCTGATAGTTTATTCATACTTGCACAGAAAGATGCACCTTTACAAGTCTTAAAATATCATCCAAAATACGACAATTACTACTTTTATCAGAACATATTTTTGGATTCTTTGGTCACAGGATTGTCAGTGTTTTATACTGGACGTACGTTTTCTATTCACTGACAGCTATAAGTATTAATTTTTTTTCTTTGCAGACTTTGGTATAAGTGATCCACTGCTGTGTATAGTTACACAAAGCAGCAATTTTTATGTTTATTCGTATCAATATATTCAAGGATGGTTTGTAGTATCCAAAGGAGAAATCGAGGGGCTTCATACTCTAATTCCATTTGTGCTTAAGCATAAACATTATTTATTTGCTCTATCTACAAATTATACTACATTGTTAACTGTGGTTAAGCATGGTTCTAATTAATTTCTGTATGTGTTATTTATTATTGTACCTTTGTTATATTAATAATAAACGTTAGTTATGATTTTGGTTTTTATTTGTTTTATAAATTTAAATAGTGCACAGTAGATAACAGATAGAAGAAGTGATTAACAAAGACAATTCAAAATTTTATAAACTGTTGAAACACCAAAAGAAAAAGAACAATTCATATAATTACATATGTAAAGATAACAATGGATGCAGGCATAGATCACAGAATTCCAGAATCACCAGAATTACGAAGATATGGTGGACAAGAATTAGTAAACAGGCTACACCAGTTAATTAATAATATATGGATTAAAGAATAACTACCACAAGAATGGAAAATAGACAGGGGCGGCCTGGGCCGCCGGGAGTCCGGGAACTTTCCCGGTGGGCCGGCAGTACTGAGGCCGGTCAATATCATCAGAAATTGTTCCTATAGTTTTAACTGCAGCTAAATCGTTTACTTACCCCCACCCTGCGACTTCAAAGACTTGTTCGCCCTATTTATTTATTATTGTTTCCCTAATTACCTTTTTATTATATTTCACGCCGATGCCGCTGATATTATTTGCTTGGTATCTACTTTAATACAGGTGCTACATTGAAGGTGCGTCGTGCATTTATTTATTAGTTTTCTTTATAAGGTTTAGTCATTGACGTAGTATTACGAAGTAGACCCAAGGCGCTCTATCCTGTTCCACAGTTTGTTAGTCATATTTTGACAGCCTAATTATTAGAGTGGCCCATAAAAAATGTCGTTTTTTATAGAGCTCTTTTACTCGCGTTTGAAAAACATTAAATGTGCTATTGTTATACACCACTAGAAACTAGTCAAGTAGGCGAATATCTCTGCCCGATTTACTTTTGTTATTCTTTTGTTTCTAAGCTACAACAAACGTCATAATGGTAGACGAAAAGTACGAAATTTTGATAATTTTGCGTCATTATTGGAAACAAAACGTTTCTGCAACCACAGCAGTTTAAAAAAATACCTATGTGAAGTGAAAGGGGAGAGAGTACTAAACATTCGCTTGGCACAACGTTGGTTCAAAATATTTAATGAAGGAGATACAAGTCTCAAGAGGAAACAAGGTTCTGGTCAGCTTAATATGTTGAATAACAACGATCTGCGAGACGCTGTTGAAGTTAATCCATCCACAAGTACTCATAAGTTGTCAGCAAAACTTGGTTATTTCAGAGAAACCATACGACGTCATTTACATCAAATTGGAAAGGCCAATAGATGCTGCAGAGAAGTTCCACATGAATTGACACCAGCAATGGTCGAAAGTCGAGTTGAGGTCTGCAATCAGCTGCTTTCAAATCCTTGGGACCAACGTTTTTTTTTTAAACAGATCGTTACTTGCGACGAGAAATAGATATATTTTAATAATCCTAACAAAGAAAGTCAATGGATTACCATCGGACAACCTACCTGTCCCAAAACGAGAAAGGTTTCAGACGAAGGTCATATTGTGTGTATGGTGGAATTTTCAAGGCGTTATTCACTTTGAGTTGGTTCCTGATGGAAGAACCTTTCACGCCAACCTTTATAGTCAGCAGTTGGACAGGATGCATGATACTCTACGTCGGCGGTACCCTGGATTGGTAAATAGGGGGTGAGCAATTCTACAGCAAAATAACGCCAGACCCCATACTGCTATTGAAACTCGGCAGAAAATTAGGGAATAGGATTTAGAGCTTCTACCTCATCCAGCTTATAGTCCAGACTTTGCATCTTCATATTACCACTTATTTCGATCGATGGCACACTTCCTGCGTGGAAGAAATTTCACAAGAGTTGAAGAAGTTGAAGCTGCATGCCGAGAATTCTTTTACCTCGAAAGATACAGCATGGTACCGTCGCGGCATTGAGTTTCTTGCAGAAAGATGGCGAAAGACATTGCTTCATAATGGTCTATACTTTAGTGCATAAGAGTTGATGTTTGTTGTTTTATTTATTAAATAAAGTTTTCCACAAAAAACGATATTTTTTATGGGCCACCCTAATAATAGTGAGAGGAGGCCGGTCACTACCAAATTTCCCGGGCCGGTTAAATTTGCCAGTCCGCCACTGAATAGGGGTTATCAACCCAATATACAAAAATTGAGACAAACACAAATGTAGCAGCTATAGACCCATAACGTTACTCAACATAACATATAAAATCTTTGTAAAAGTAATTAACAATAGACTAACAAATTCATCCCAGGCTACCAAAATGGATTCAGAATGAATTCAGTCAGAACTGACTGTATACACACCGTTAAATAAATATTTGAGAAAGCCCAAGAATATAACACTGTCATGCACTGTATCTTTATTGATTATAAAATCAAGCTTTTGACAGCATCAATAGAAAACAACTCGTAAAGGAACTGAAAGAAATGAAAGTACCTACCACAAAAACTAATAAACCTGGTAGAATTAAAACACTAACAGACACACAAGGAATAGTAAAACAAATAGCTTTAGAATAGAAACAGGTGTAAAACAAGGCAACATTCTATCAACACAATTATTTAACATAGCTCTCAACGCCACAATCAGAAAAATATAGAAACATTAGCATACACTGATGACAGCAATTATAAGTACCAGTAAAAAACAAACTAGAAAACACACTAATTGAGCTCATCAAACACACAAGCAAATTTGGACTAACAATAAATGAAAATAAAACGAAATATTTAAGGTGCGCAAAGAAAGAAACTAAAATAAAGCACGTACAAATAGGTGAATACAAGCTAGAAAACGTATCAAAATTTAAATACTTAGGTACCACTATAAACTACAGAAACGACATGAAAGAAAAAGTAAAAGAAAAAATACAAAATGGAAATAAGGTTTTCAATATATACAAAAACCTATTACAATCCAAACTATTACGTAAAAAAACAAAATAAAAAATTTACAAAACAATAATAAGGTTACGTATGCTGGGGAAACATGGACATTAAACAAAGCAACCGAAGAATTGCTACTAAGGTTTGAAAGAAGGATCGTAAGAAGATTATATGGACATGTACAAGAAGCAGATGGCATAAGAAGTCTAATAAACTTTGAAATAGGAAAACTACTAGAAAATGAAACTATAATAAGATACATTAAGCACCAAGGCTAAGATGGCTAGGACATGTATACAGGAAGGATAACACTAGCCTCATAAGAAAAGTAATGAACCGGAAACCAAGTACATCAACAACAAGAGGAAGACCTAAGAATAGATGGATCAGTGATGTAGAAAAGGACCTACAGATAATGCAAGTGAATCGATGGAAAGAAAAATGTAGAGATAGGAACAGTCGTGGAGCAAGTTAAGACCCACAAAGGGTTATAATGCTATCTATGATGATAATAGATATCATATGACTAAAGTAGAGGATGCTCTATCTAGTAAAATAATAAGTTTATATGAGGTACCACAAAGCAGCGTTTTGGGTCGCCTTTTGTTTGTTATTTATATAAACGAATTGCAAGATCGTCTAAAAAAATCATTTGCAAATTTATTTGCTGACGATACCGTGATAGCTGTGTCCGGGAATAATTATGCTGAACTACCTAGCTGATATTTTAAATAAAGAGCTGCAAATTTTATATGGGTGGCTGTGTGTTAACAAATTAAAATTGAATCCAACGAAAACAAAGTATATAGTAGGTACTGGGTACTAAAGCAAAATGTTTAAAATATATCACTATTACTATTGACCCCCAATTAAAATTCACTGATTTTGCAAACTACATATGTAAAAAGTTAGAGAAAAAGGTTGGATTCTTCACTAGAATATCACAAAATTTATCTTATTGGTCCAGATTGTTAATTTACAATACACATTTTGACTATTATAACTCCCTATTGCTTTCATGTCTAAAACAACAAATACATAGACTACAAGTAGTGCAAAATAAGTACATGAGGATAATCTTAGGATGTATTAATATATGTCAATAGAATCAATGTTGATAACCCTAGGCTGATGAAGGCATTAAAAAGGCAAACATGGTTTTTGTATATACGATGGTCCATGGAAAAGTTCCGAAATATCTCTGTGAACTTTTAATTATCCGATATCAAATTCACTCCCGATTCCTAATATCAAAAGACAGTTTAAATATAGATTTTACATGTAAATCATTTTTGATGGGTATGGGGTCTCTATTATATGATGGTATATTCGCTTTTTTAAGGCTCTTCCCTACGAATTAAAACAGTCTACTTCTGTTTATACTTTGACTACTCAAATGTCTCGATACGTTATTCAATAAAGAATAACTTTAAAATGTAAATTGTTGAATATTAATGTCTGTTTTCTAATAGCAAGTTGCTAAATAAAGTGTTTATTATTATTATTATTATTATATAGTAGTACTGTGTTTATTTACAGATTTTAAAAATTATGATACTTATTTGCTATAGCAAGAGGGGCGTAAGAGTAAGACATAAAATAAGAAACTTATTAGGGGCAATTCTTTGTTCTTATAATGATAAACATTTCAGAAATACATTGATAAAAGTTCTAGAATTGGGTATCGACGATAAATGTTCTGATATTGATATTTTTAAATTTGAATTTTAAATACCGTTAATAACCGCTTATGCAGTTGACCAATAGTAAACAACAACTGTTGCACACCACCTTCGAACGCATGCGCCTAATAGTGTCTGTACATTTAAAAAAAACGTTCATTCTGTTGTGTTAGCTTCGTGTTTGGTCGGTGTGCATGGCCATAAATGAATTGTTAAATTTGCGAAATTTATTTGTATTTAAAGTTACACGTTGTTAAATTTTGTGTTCAGTGCATCCCGGGGAGTGATGGGACGTCTTAGAAGAACTTCTAAAGCCCACGGTACAAGAAATCCCAAAAAATTAGCCATGGCCACGAAAGAGGTTAGGTTTTTGCTTGTGTTCGTTACTTATGTTTGTTACAACACCATATTGTTGTATTTACGTTTCCTGAACGTGTTTACGTTAACCAAGTATTCTGTTTTCGTAGTGTTTTTTTTTTAAATGGTATTTGTTTGAAAAAAAAGATTCTATTATATTTATTATTATTAATACAATGCAGACAAATCAAAATAGTGCTGTATGAATCACACCCAAGAAAATGTAACTTAATTGTATATTTTCTTTTCTGAAGTGCATGATTACTAACGATGTTATATTTCAGCACTTGGCAACTTTGCCCAAACCAGACTTATATTCGAGACCTGACATATCGATCAAAGTTCTCCGAAGTCTTGCCAGGCGAAAGGCTTATTATCGTGGAGTTATGCGTCCTATATTTTATGCCCGTGAAGGTATCCTTTATGTAAACATGATACTTACAGTGGCTCCCATTCGTATTCGAACCGCGCCGCTCGTTTGGTTCAAATGCAAATACAAATACGTAGGCAAACGAAATTCGACAATTTTTTGTCATTACTTTCTATAAATCATTTATTTAACAATTATCAATAGTTTTGGTCAAGTGCAAAGATTACTTCTACTCTAAACAATAACATATTCAAAAAACAGTGAAAATTGCTGACGCACTCGTACTGATGCAGTTTAACACGTTGACTGCCGTGCTGGCCCAGCACTTAACTATTCTTACTACGCCGCGCTGGGCCTTACGGACCAGCACACATAAATGATCAACAATAGGCCGCTGGCTGATTTTTATCCAGTGTAGCCTAGCCTACGGACCAGCATGGCCCAGCGAAATACACCAATGCCTATGATTTGTTACTTTCACTTTTGCAACGGCCTGTGGTCCCGTACTATACTATAATAGCAGGTTTTATCCAGTGTAGGAACAAGTAAGAAAATCCACTTGGCCTGTTGAGATAAAATTAGAAAATCCGTCTAGCAGTCAACGTGTTAATAATCGACAGCTTACTATCTAACAAAGCAATTTAATATGTTATGTTTGTTCTAATATTTGGTTGAATTGCCTTTGTTATATGACTTCCTGGACTCGCTTTGGCATCGATTGCACCAATTTTCCGGGGTTTCACAACTTACACATATACTGTACCATTATAATCGGTATTTTAGCTCATCTCGGTTGGAAATAGAGAGTTTGCGAATTTTTATCTCTAAAATTCGCCACAAATTCTCAATTGAATTGATGTCTGGTGATTGTGAAGAGGTTTCGAGTATTTATAGACAATTACCAAGTAGGCAAATACACTTTTTTTAGGCTTATGCTTTGGATGGTCTTGATAAAACTTAAATCTTTCGCTAATTCCCAAGCGTTCGGTACTTTCGTTCAATTTAGATTTCAAAATGCCTATATATTTATTAGCATCCATAATACAATCGATGAAATGCAAAGTTTCCACCCCAGCAGCCGAGAAACACTCCCACACATAACTGATCCACCTCTGTAGTTTGACAGTAGGTTGCAGATTTTATTTCTTGAAGGTCTCGTTAGGTTTTTACCATACCATTTGCCTTCCAGTTGACCCAAAAACGTTAAATTTGCTTTCATCAGTGAATAATACATCTTTCCAGTATTTAGAATCGTAGTATCGATATTCTTTGGCAAATGCTAAACGCTTTTTGCGGTTCCTCTCATTTACAAGTGGTTTTTCCTAGCTACTCGACCATTCTAATCGTTTTTTTCTCAATATATAGTCTCGGCACTTCTTCCGTTCTTTCCCAAGTGATTTTTAACATTTTCCGGATGTTTAGTAGCACTCATTCTTGGGTTTTTCTGAACTTCTCGAACAATTTAGTATCTATCGTTGCTAGAAGTTACGAGCTTCCTGGTCGTGTTTCGAAGTGTTCTACCTTCATCTTTATACCTTTTTATAACATATTGAATCGTTGAACGACTTCTCTTAACAATGTTAATCGCTGTACGAATACAAGATTTTATAGATTGGCAAAATTTCAAGTTGAAAAAGATATTACTGTATGTATATCATTTGCCTGCTCCGTTCTATTTGTGTTTGAAATTAACTTGCAGTACTGCAGGAATACGAATGGGAACCACTATTACACATAAAAGAAAAATTGTACAGCAGTTAGCAGCTTTTGTGAGAAAGTTTAATGTGAAACGAGCTGTACAGTTACATAATTTTTAGTATTTAATGTTATTTCCTTAATATATAAACAGTACAGCTTAGCCCCCTGTTCCAAAAAGAAAATAGGGATAAATATATGAACCAAGTATTTACGGGTATCTGTAAAATTGGCCAGGGTTGTTTCGGTGATGTATTTCGGGCTCGTTCGCAAGATGATTCTAAAATGTACGCGATTAAAGTTACGAATGATACACATCCCTTTATTGACTACGGAGAAGTCCAACGTCTGGAAAAGGTTTCCGATCATGAGAATTGTGTTAAGTTTTACATGGCTTGGCAAGAATGTCACCGTCTTTACATACAAATGGAATTATGTTCGACGAGCTTAGATAAAGTTGTTACCGTATACCATCATATCGATGAACGTCATTGTTGGGAGATTTTTATTGATGTTGTGCATGGACTAAAACATTTACATGATAAGGAGTTAATTCATCTAGATATCAAACCTGCTAACATTATGGTTACATCCAGGGGCGTATGTAAAATTGGAGATTTTGGCCTATTGATGGATTTACACGAGGTAGATTTTCAGATATTTAAAATGTTATTAAATAATTCTTATTATCTTGTTTTATAGACCGATTCAGAAGCATTAAGGACGAGACAAGGCATTACCGTATCCGAAGGTGATGGCAAATATGTGGCGTTGGAAGTTCTGTGCGAAAAAACTTATTCTAAGGCTGGTGATGTGTTTAGCTTAGGTTTAATGATGCTTGAAATAGCGTCTGATGTTTCTTTACCTACATCCGGAGATGATTGGTGGAATATTCGTGAAGGCGGTTTACCTACTTGTTACTTTGACCGTCGTAAGTATCATTTTCGATGTTATTATAATTGAATGTATTATTTTTAACATGTGATGGTACATTTTGCAGCCCTCACGGATCATTTTCGTGACCTAATTACGGACATGACTTTAATGGACTATACTAAAAGACCAACGGTAGATGATTTATTGCAGAATGAACACGTCGTCGATGTTTTGCAATCAAGGAAAAAAAATGGACGTTCTGATTATATGGTAAGAAAATTATACATATAAAGTTACAGTATTTCAAAAATAATTTTGTATTTTAAAGGGACATTGGGATATAGATTCCCAAGAATATATGGCAAACCACCCAGAAAGCTCTCTGGATATACCTGCGATTCAGGTAGAAGGGCCTTCTCCACCCAGACGTCCTTATCCAATTGATTATGTTTCACCTTTAAGCCCTGTTCATAAGCCTGCTGCACAGGAAAATGAGTATGTTTAATAGTTATAAGTAACCGATCTTTATTGGAGACTTATTTTTTGTTTGTATTTATTTTAGGACTTTGGCTTCTGATACTGCAGACGGCCAACCAAGCACGTCGTTGCAATATTACGAAACGTTCACTAAGAACACCAAAGTACATAGTATTGCACGTCGTTTATTTAGTCCATGAGACTGATGTATATAAATATTTTAATATGATCTCCAATTTATTTTGTGATAATAATAACCACTTTATGGGTGGTTACAAAAGGCTGTATCAATGTTTAAGAATATGTATTATTTTCCTATTTAAAAAGTTCACGTTGTTACTTCCCTCGATTTAATATAATGCTTTTGATTACGTTTCAGTTTTGAGTACTTAGATCCAAAAAATATTGTTTTTATTTTATTAAATATGCGTTATCTCTCTGTAACTATTCTTAAGGCACTAATTACCACTTCAATTAAAAAGAAACGATCGTACTAAACGTACTAATCAAACTAGTGTTGCACTGTTGAGACTATATAATGATAAAAGTAAAAACAATAACATTTTTGGATCTTATAAGTTAGGAATTGTTTTTTAAGTTCAGTATTAGTGATTGTTTTTGTTCTACGTATGTGAAATCGAGTTTATTTTGGATTTAATAATTTAAAGTTTAGCGTAAGTTTTCATCTAAAGTACAAAAATGCTGAAATTATAATTCCTTTATGTGCAAAAATGTATTTATTTTCTTTGTCTAGTGGTTAGATTGCAATACAAACAAGAATGTTATTTTAGTTGTTGGCGGTAGCTCCATTATTTAAACAATGTATACTTTTGTGTTAAGATTCCAGAGTAAAAGTTTATTTGTGTATGTTGTTATTTTCAATTAAATTTGAAGTTGTAAAATATGCCTTTATATTTATTAATATGCCGGGTGTAGAATTGGTTCACGCACCATAGGGAGTTCAATGTTAAATTCTTAATTTTCAAATATTGGTTCCCCAA
Organism: Melanotus villosus; assembly: GCA_963082815.1. Lineage (NCBI taxonomy): Eukaryota > Metazoa > Arthropoda > Insecta > Coleoptera > Elateridae > Melanotus > Melanotus villosus. The sequence continues at coordinate 22,914,719 of OY720427.1, forward strand.
ATTATTTTAGGGAAAAAGTATAAATATGTTTCTTGTAGAGAACAAAATACTGTATATAACCATATCATTACTTATTTTTTTACTTTCCATACAAGGGTTAAAATTAAGGAAACTAAAACTGGTACTTTAGCAAAAATAGGTAGTGCCTTGGAATCGTTGAAACAAAAAACAATTGTTAGTTAGCTGTCATGTTAGTGTCTTAATAATAAATGTAGAAGTATTTTAACTAATTGTGAGTTAAAATTATGCATTCTTTGAATGAAAAGATCCTAATGGTACTATTCTTGTAATAGTGCACGTGCAGTAAGTGATATGTTTGCTGTAGAATATCCGAATCGACCAACTCCAAACCACGCTACTGTTGAAAGAATGATCCGCAAATTTGAAGCAACTGGTAGTGTAAATGTAATGAAAACACCCTACAGAATGTAAGACATCAAGAAAATGCAAATGCTGTCGACGTATTACTTTCAGTAACTGAAAATCCTAATGTAAGTGTACGCCAACTAGCAGACAATATTGGAATACACCACACTACAGTACACAAAATTTTGAAAAAGCACCAGTACCCTTCCTACAAATATCAGTGCCATCAAGAATTACTTCCAGATGATGTGGAGCGAAGGGCTGAGTTTTGCTACACCATTATGGAAAAAGCAAACGAAGATTTTTTAAGGTTAAGGAAGGAATGTGTGTTTTACAGATAAGTGCACGTTTACGCTTAACAATGAGCCAAACGCGCAAAACTGTAGGATTTGGGCTACACAAAATCCTCATAATTATTAAGAAACGAGAACCCAATATCCTCAAAAATTAAATGTTTGGGCATCATATTATTGGACCGTTTTTCCTTGGCGGAAATTTAACGTCTGAACGTTTTTTACAAATATTGTTCGAAGCAATAACAGCAGCTATAAATGAGGTTGCACCGGAAAATGAAGAAGTTTGGTTTCAAATGGATGGATGTCCTGCACATAACAGTCGTGTCATCCGCGAATATTTAAATCAAAGGTTTAATGGCAAAGTTATTGGTAGAAGATACCAAATTTGTTGGCCTGCTCGGAGTCCTGACCTTTCTCCTAATGATTTCTTTCTATGGGGAAATTTGAAATCAAAGATTTACAGTGGTAACCGTTTTGAAGATTTGGAATAATTGCAAACTAGTATTCAAGATCACTGCGCAACAATTTCGCCATATCAGTTAGCAAATGTCAGACGAGAATTTTCTGATAAACTGGGTTATTGTTTAACAGTGTATGGAGGCTTATTTGAACATTTATTATAGTAATTGTTTTTTATGTTAATTCGTTAAATAAAATTGCAGATTATTATTCTCATTATTTTAAAAATTTCCATTATGTAGGAAAAACGAGATTCAACTTGTCAGAATGACAGCAGCCTTGTTTCAACAGTTTATGTTAAGGTGGCAGTTTTAGTTTCCCTGTTTTGAAAGCTTGTAATAAAGGAAAATAAATTTTCGGCACTAGAATGCTTTGTCTAAACACAAAATTACTTAAAATACGTCTAAATTTGTGATTAAAACATTTAACATGACAGCTAACAATCAACAGTTTTTTGTTTCAGCAATTCCAAGGCACCAGCTATTTTTGCTAAAATTGTAGTTTTAATTTCCTTGATTTCCCATTTGTATGGAAAGTAAAAAAAAAAGTAATGATATGGTTGTATACAGTATTTTTTTTTCTACAAGAAACATATTTATACTTTTTCTCTAAAATAATTTGGGGAGCCAATATTTGAACATTAAGAATTTAAGGCGAAGCTAGTCGCTCGAAACCTGTACAAGATAAGACTATATCGTTTAGAGAACCAACTTAGCAGTTTCTATTTCTTTTTAAATTTCTCTGCATTATTACTAGGTAGAAGTAGGTTAAATTTTAAACAACCTACAGGGATTTCATTTCTTACCTGTGAACAATAATCCTTTTTCCTGCAATAACTTTGCTGCTTGAAATCTTTAACCCATAAGAGCTTATCTGAGTAAATATTAAAAATTTTAAAACTAAGAACAAGTAGGTATTTAAAAATTGATTTTGGGGAATGTTTGAAATCATATTATCAATCAACGAACTATAATAGTATATTGTAGTTCGTTGTTATCAATCACATAATATTTCGGAATTATGGATATTAACTCAACAACTTCATATTTCAAAATTTTTAAACTAAACTAAATTCTATTAAACAATTTTGCAAATTGATTTTTTTTTTAATTTTAATCTTTTATAGTGTATTCTAATGAACAATCTTTATTTATTAATTAAATTTATTAAGTTATTCCAAACAAAATATTTTTTTAATCTTAACTTTGTAAATGAATTAGAATACTACATGGTCCACGGAATTATTATTTTGACTTAACCCTTAGTAGAGTAAAATTACGTCGCAATATTTTAAATCATTTGTTACGAGCTTATATCTTCATTTATTGCAGTAAAAATAAAGAGATAGGTAGCAGAGCTAACGAATTTAAAATATGTACATAGAAAAAGGATTACACAGGTGAAATAGGCAATGGAAATTTGGAAATTAAAAACAAAACCACTTTGGATAGTTCCATTAGGTGTAAACAAATACAAATATTTAGCATCCTTTCAAGCTAAGTTTTAGAGTAGAAAACAAACATTGAGCATGGGGATCTTCTTTTCAAGGTTGCGTAAATACTAATAAAATGCATTTTAAACAAGATTTTATTCTTTTAGGTACCGTTAATAATAATAATAATAATAGTTTATCAAAGTCATAAGTATAAAACTAGATAAGATTTTTTTGTGGTGCCACAATGTGCTTGTATTTTATAATAATTATGAATGTTATTAATTTTTAATAACAGTTTCTACCTATTATTGTTACACCTATATTTATTGTTGTTATTGTGATTAATTTAAACTGTGAAGAACTTCGATACTATTACAGTTGAATGCCAAATATAAGTAAATAATATAGCATGATCAGAAGTGACCACGAAATTTTGAAGCAGAATGTTGTATAACACCACAAGATTTTTTTTATTTTAATTTTGTTTTTAATTGTTTCGGTAATTATAATGTCCTTCCTAAGAAAGAATTTATTCATATAACACAAATGAACTTTTTGCCCAAACTAGCTTCTTCAAAAAAATTTGCATTCATAACTGGAATTTCCAGAAAGGTTTACAATAGATCTGTTAATTATCTATTCTTAAGTAAAATTCCTAAATACCATATTTCATAAGGATTAGTATTCGAATCTTTAAAAAAGGATTAAGTATCTAATTACCTATTTACATAGTCTTTAGTTATCGTTAGCCACTCAAGGGGAAATAGGATTTGGTAATTAAATAATTTTAACTTATTGCGTAATGTCATACGCGGCCTGAAGCAATTTTGATTGCAAAGGATTTCATATTTAAAATTTTTAAAAATAGTTCTTTTTAGAGCTAACGATTCAAAACAATAGTAATTAACATCACAATTGCGGGAACTCATATTTTACAGTACGAGTGAGATGTTTAAAGACGAGGTGACGAAGGAGCCGAGTCTTGAAACTCGAAACGAATATTGTAAAAAGAGTTTATGTATTTTATTTCATACTGTAAACAATTTGATTTTTTATTTTTACATGTGACACTTTTTCAATAACGTCAACATGATACATTACTGTATCAAAGCCGGTAGGTGTGGCTTGGTTACACTTTTAAGGGCTCTGATTGGCTGCATAAAATAACAGTCCGGAAAGTGTTGCTTGGTAACACTTTCCGTCTGTGATACCGTAATAGCTCACTTTCCGGACTCAAAATGGCGCCGGGAAACTGCATTTACCAGACAGTATGAAATAATAGTAATTAACGTCACAAGTCCGGGAACGCATATTTTACAGCACGAGTCAGATGTTTAAAGACGAGGCGACGTAAGGAGCCGAGTCTTGAAACTCGAAACGAGTGCTGTAAAATGAGTTCACGGACGAATGTCGTTATGTATTTTATTTCATACTGTAAACACTTTTTCAATAACGTCAACATGTGACAGGCCGGAAAGTGTTGCTAGGTAACACTTTCCGGCTCTGATACCGTAATAGCTCACTTTCCGGACTCAAAATGGCGTCGGAAAGCTGAATTTACCAGACAGTATGAAATAAAAAATTTAACGCGTTTTCAGCTTACTTTTTCGATCTTTATTAAAAAATACGTATATTATAATAAGGCATCCTTGTTAACCTATCAGGCCGTTTGTTTACATTCTAGTTCAATTATCTCTGAATAAAGTACATGTACCTACAAATTATTCAGAAATTCTTTCAAAGTAATGCACTTTACGGGTTTCTTCAAAGCTGAATTGTAGAATTATTTAAATATTTAAAAGGCTTTTTTACAGTATTTTAGGGTGATTGACAGGTCAAACGTTTACGAGCAGGATTATGCAGATTGCAGGTACCTACACTGTGCTTGGCATCATAAATAACTAATAATAGTCCTATGCTTGGCATACTAAGGGTTTTCTCTCTCATTATTATATTATTATGTCTATCTCACACAACTTTACCTGGAATGACTACATCAAAAATTTATAAATCAAAAACACAATTTCTCCAAAGTGTCTGGAAATTTTTGGCTGATCTTGGTATTATCTTATGCAGCGTAACGAACTGCATCTCTAAGCCAGAGAAACAAGATAAGCAGTACCGAAATGAGATACCTTAGGAAAATAGAGGGCATAACAATTATGGACAGAATCTGAAACACAACACAGCCAGTGGCGGCTCGTGGGTCAAAAAATAGGTGAAGTGCTATTGTGGTAAATTAAAAAAGCTTTTTATTTGGACTTATGTACCTAATTTTTGTACACCAAGTCAATCCTTCTGTCTTTTAGGCTAGCAAATTTGTTGGTAATATCTTCGTAAAATGGTTGGTTTTTAATTAACCCTAGTAAGAGTTCTTTTTGAATTGAAATATTCGCCAAAGAGGAGAGTCTATCGTGAGATATCGTATTCCTTAGGTATACAATTTCTTCTTGATAAAAATGCTGCTAAAAATTCCTTGAAATTTCCTCGGTTTGTTGAATCTTTGCTTTCATCGTGACCGCGAAACGCTAATTCTTGTTTACTTAAATATAGAACTGCGTCGATAACTGTCTGACTTCAAAGTCTATTCAATTGAACGTTTTCATTAAACAATTGAACTGCACCTTGAAAAGTCTAGCATTTTCTTTTAAAGCATCACTTATGGTTTGCAGGTTCAAAATTTTTCAATTTTAATGCACACATTATATGTTCTTTAGAATCAGCGTGTTTATGAAACGCCCTTGTAATATTTAATAAATCTTCAAATCCCTCTCTATTCCAAACGGATTGTTTTGTACAAAAGAGCAAACTGGACCAACAAAATAATTTTTGTAGTACTATTGGGCTGCTACATAGCCATTTATATTCGGTGAACCAAACAGTTTTAAATTTAAGATTATATGATTTACCACTACCTTTTAAGTCCTTTTTTGCAAAAATTGTTAAAGCTTTTGTTTCATGTTTAAAAACACACTTATTGCAAAACAAACACACAAACAACAAACACCAAAACAAGACATGAATTTCAATTATTTGAAATCGGTGATAACCGACTATTGGATAATTAGGAGCCTGTAGGTATTTAATAAAATCACAGATATTTGATTTACTATTATTTTAATACGTCCTTTGTACGACACATATGCTTCAAGACTAGGTATATCTAGCATTTAACTGACTAATAATACTAATAAAGAAAAATAAGTAGGTTAGCGTCTCTCTCCTTATTGCAGGGACGTGATGTTTATATAAACAAGTAAACAAAAAAGTTCACGTGTCGATTCACTTTTGTCCAGTAATGAATTATAAAATAAACCAACACCGACACGCGACACGATGTGGATGTAGTGAAATGGTTCGCCGATACAAAACTAAACACTTCACTCTAGCGATTCAACATGTGTCAACGAACCGCTCGCAGGTGGCGATGACGTATTCGTTACCATGGCAACGAGCAGAGTTAAAGCCAGTCAATTCCTATTCTTCCCTTCAGGCGCGTTCGTTTCATTCGAATGCGGTGTAGACAGCGACAAAATAGGCTAGTGGCCAGTTGCGTATATTATCGTAAATAATATGCATTTATAATTAAAAAAATCCTCTCAATACATAGTATTGAAGTGTCGATAAATAAATAATAATTTGGATGCGCAAATTTTAGGTGAAGACGCACTTCACCTGGCGAGCCACCGCTGCAACATACACGGAAAAATTAAAGATAAAGTCAATTGATACAGTGATTCGAGTGTTATAAGGACAAATAAGATGGTTTGGCCATGCAATGTAGATGGGGGAGAAAAGAACAACAAGGAGGACATGACAAAGCAAGCACAAGATAGTAGAGAGGAAAAGGAAGCACTGGGAAACATGGAACGAAGAACTGAGGAAAACAGTAGAAGGAAGTGGGAAGAGGCTCGAACTCTGACGCAAGACAGAAAAAGATGGAGACAATGCTGGAAGAGCCCAATAGAAACATAACTTAAACAATCACTCTTAAAGGTGGATTCGCAGCTCCGCGTTTTGCGTTTTGCGGCATTATTATTCAAAAAATTGCGCCTCTACTACTGCTTTAAACCAACCAATGACGAGCGGTTATTCAAAAAATTGCGGTGCCGCAAAACGCAAAACGTGGGGCTGTGAATCCACCTTTACGTCCAAAAGAGTAGAAAGGCCGTAGGCACGGAGTATAAGACAGGAGGCTGCACTGGCCGTAGGATATTTAATTGTGAATGATCAAATAAACATCACAATTAAGTGAGTTTAAATGTTCGTACATGACATGAATTATGTAAACAGCAAAATTAGATGCCAGAAAAATGTACGCTACGTATCCAAAAATATGACGACTATTGCGCTAATTAATACGGGGAAGTGTCGCCACTGTGATGTCGCTGAGTTACTATTACTAACAACAACTGTGACAACAACCAACTTCGTGTGTTACTGAATTGTTGCGCCATCTACTGAAATATAATAATACTTCATTTTTGCGAATAAATTTGAAAAAATAATCCAAATTTTTATTATATATTCAACTTATTTTTAAAGTCAAAAATTAATTATGGATTGTTTAACTTTTTACGTACTAAAAACAATAAAGTATCCTACTAGTTATGCTGTAATTTTAAATTTTAAGGTGTATGGAAATATTTTAAGCTGTAGTTCCAGCGAAATGACCTTTATAATAATTAAATAAATATTTTTAATATTTATAAACACTGAACTAAAGTTAAACAATAAAGACTGTCAATAATATAATATGTACTATAAAAAAATAAATATATATCGACTGGAATTTTTAATGTCAACAAATTCATTATACAGTGACCTTTAATACAGTGCAGGTGTATAAACTTGCCATGAGTTTAGAAACGCAGGCAACGAAGGTGTAAGGTCATGAACCTTGTTCGGTGTGTTTTCTGTTCAGAATTAAGTAAAAAAGGTCGTTGTTATTTTTGTCTAGTAGTTTAGTAATTCATGGATTTTTCATGGGTTCTGTGTAAATAAATAAACTAGCGTTAGCGTTAACTTAATAGTATGGAATTTGGTTAAATATTTGAAATCAATGGATATGGAACAAAATATGAAGGTAGATATGCACACTGATAAAAACAGAGGTAATGCCAACAGCATGTGTCTGACTGTGGAATTATGTGTTGTGTGTGGAGATCGTGCATCTGGCAGACACTATGGAGCAATTAGTTGTGAAGGTTGCAAAGGCTTCTTTAAAAGATCCATTCGAAAGCAGTTAGGTTATCAGTGCAGAGGAACCAAAAACTGTGAAGTTACAAAACACCATAGAAATCGCTGCCAGTATTGTCGATTGCAGAAGTGCTTAGCTTGTGGAATGCGAAGTGACTGTATGTGCAAACATAAATAGTCTTTACATTGTTCAATATTGCGTATCATTTTAGCTGTACAGCATGAACGAAAACCGATAGTAGATAAAAAGGAGTTTAGTAATAATGCTACCGCACCGTCATTTAGTTCGTCCGGTGTAAATAAAATTTTTATACGAAAAGACTTGGCCACAGAATCGTCGGGCATAATTTCGTCAGCATTTAATCCTTGTGATCTCGCACTTCCTTTTCTTAATAAACGTTTAGGTAAGTTGGAGAAATTTGATGACATATTCGTATCATATTTTTAAATCCATAGGTAACAGTAGTATCACGGAACTTCCATATCATATGTCTCCAAGCCAAGCTAGTATAGAAGATGATATCTCAATGGATAGTACAAATACGGGCACAGGTGAACTTAGCGATGCTCTTACAGTTGCGAGAGATAAGCAAATGATTTCAAAAGCCTTAGATACGATGGCACGGTTACAGTGTTTAAACGGAGGCGATTTTTCTTCATTGACAGGCGAAGAAAAGTTATTTGAACTTGATGGTCCACTTTTGCAAGATCAGCATATTACTTTTAACCTACAAATTCCAGGACCTGTACCGCCATATTTAAATGTGCATTACATTTGTGAAAGTGGATCGCGACTTTTATTTCTTTCTGTACATTGGGCTCGAAGCATACCTGCTTTTCAACTTTTAAGGTATTTATTATATTTACGCTTATTTAGTCCAAAAATGGTATTTGAGAAATTTACATCGTTAATAACCTAACTTTTTTAGTGCCGATACTCAAATAACACTTCTGCGAGGCTGTTGGGCCGAGTTATTCGCTCTAGGTTTAGCACAATGTTCTCAGTCTCTCTCGCTTTCAACAATTCTTTCATCATTAATTAGTCATCTACATACTTCCATAGCTCAAGATAAAATGTCTGCCCTTAAAATAAAACAAGTCGCCGACCACATCGTTAAACTACAAGATTTTGTAACTACCGTTAATCGAATGCACATCGATGAACACGAATATGCATATTTAAAAGCTATAACACTTTTTTCTCCGGATCAGCCAGGATTGTTGTTTCGGAAACAAATTGAAAAGTTTCAAGAGAAGTCTTTTCAGGCATTAAAAAATTACATAATAAGTAGTTTTCCAGATGACACAGATCGATTTCCAAGGTAAAACAATTATATTAATTTTGGCTAGGTTGCTCATTCTAAAAATTAATCTAAAAACAGATTATTATTACGTCTTCCTCCATTGCGTGCCTTGGATCCTCAAGTTCTAGAAGAACTATTTTTTGCGGGATTGATTGGTCAGGTGCAAATAGAAAGTGTGATCCCATATATTCTTCGTATGGGAGCGGGTGTAACAGGTATGAGAGTGTTCAGATACGAATAATGTATTATTTAGTTCAATTTGTAACAGGGGGTTGTGGCAGACAGCTGAAGTCAGAACATATCGACGAATTTATTTGTAAGTGACCTCATTTTTCTGTTTTATGTGCAATGTTCCTAGTGGAGCTTACATTTTTGTCTTTAGAATATTTTCGTGATATCTTCTTAATAGACTCGATCATTTTTTATGTAAAACTCTTTATTTATGTATATCAATCCATACTATAACTTAAACGTTACGTGTATTTTATAATTTATTTGTAACGAACGATGTTTTGTGTGTATATTTTTTAGTTTTTAATTAAGAGAGTTTCGTATCATGTATGGTATTGTAATGTAACTTTAATCCAGTGATTTATTACCTACTTAACTATTTTGTGTTATGGTTAGTATGCTATTATATTATTTGTTTATTTATGTTTTGGTTACAAGCAAATGAATGACAAAAGAACTTTCATTTATACAAACTAGTATTAGCAAATTTTGTGATGTACGTATTTTCCTATGTGATACTACAGGTCTGTGCCTTTGAAACAATTTCAATATAACAATTCTAAACTTTCTACTTAAATATACATCGATGTATTATGATAATATGATGTAGATTTTACTTTTGGAATTTTCTGGTAAACATTTTATACATACAGTTTCTAATAAATAAAGTTTAATAGACTTATTTTTTGGATCATTTACCCCTCCGCTTGCCAATTAGATAAAACCTTATCTCTTATCTTAAGTTAACGTGAATATGTTAGTTGTGTTAGATAAGCTATGGTGTCTACAGTAACCCGTTCTTAAAAGTATTTAATAAAATAGCGGTTTTAGTAAAAAAAAAAAAATGCGTTACTATTTAAGTTATGCTTTTACCAGTTTAGTGGTATTATTTACAACTTTTGTTGGTAAGTTTTTTGAAACTATATTGAAAGAACATTCATTCATAATCATGTGACCACTCAAGGAGTCGTTTAATATTCTTGTTTTTTTTTTTAACAGTTTTGTATTATCTTTTTCTTGGGAAAGGCGAAGAAATTAGTATAGGATGGTAAGTTTTCATTAATTATTATAAGCTTTAAAAAGCAAGTTTTAATAAAATCATGTGAGGAGATAAAATATCACATGACTAATCTGTTATGGATGTTACCCATATACTGTTTCAAATTGTTTTTTATTACGTGAACTGAAATATATAGGTTTTTGGAAACAACATCTCCATACATGTGGGGTTCAGTAGGAATAGGTTTAGCAGTTGCACTTTCTGTTGTTGGGGCTGCTGTGTAAGATTTTTAATTGCATAATATATATGGCAAATACTAACAATTAATTATTCTGTAGAGGTATACATACAACAGGAGTTAGCATTATTGGAGGTGGAGTAAAGGCTCCCCGCATAAAAACCAAAAATTTGATTTCTATTATATTCTGTGAAGCTGTGGCTATTTATGGGTTAATTACAGCAATTGTGTTGTCAGGCATTTTGACCGTAAGTTACTTTAAAATTTGATATAAACGTGATATGATACATACATATTTAAGGATTACTCTGCCGATAAAGCTGAATTAGATGAAACTTTAAGAGCAAAGAATTGTTTGGGTGGTTACATACTGTTTGGTGCCGGTCTTACTGTGGGACTGGTAAATTTGTTTTGTGGAATGGCGGTTGGTATTGTGGGATCAGGTGCAGCTTTAGCGGATGCTGCTAATGCTTCCCTGTTTGTTAAAATACTTATTGTAGAAATTTTTGGCAGTGCTATTGGTCTTTTCGGATTGATCGTTGGAATATATATGGTAAATTTATACTGATCTATAATTTTTAGTAATATTAACATTTTTTCTTATAGACTTCCAAAGCTAGCATGGGGGACAGTGCTTAATCATATTTATATATTGTGTAGTTTTTAATATGTCTAATGCAACTCATTTTTGTCTTATTCTATAATTATTTACTGTAGAAATATAGTATATTGTATATACATACTATCCCTTATTTTGTTATGTAGCTATCTTTATTTTAGACTTTCGATGTTCAATGAACACTTATTAACTTACGTAGATTATACAAAAAGTAAGTTTACATATATTAATTAACAATAAATAATCCTAAGAACAGCACAATGTAAGGATGACCTTGGTTTTATTAGTAGTAATTTTATATGTAGAACAAAGCTAAAATTTCCCTTTAATGTGGAGGTTATAAATAGTTATTAAAATTTGCAGTTTGCCCTTTTGTGTTACAAATAATAAGAAACAAAAAATTTTGGTGCTATTAACGTACTTAAAAATATAAAAATTGACCTTAAATTATTTACATAACTTTGAATCAGCTGTCTACATTATCGATTTTCGTCAATTAACAACAACCACTCCTAGCAAAATTCACGTGATTTGGTAGATCGAATTTAAAAGGTGGCGAATGAAAAGGAACTAAATAAAATTTTAAATAATAATTACAAAAATGCAAGCTGTATTGGGAAAAATTTTCATAGGATGTACAGTATCGGTAGTTACAGTTTTATGTAAGTTTTTATGAATTATTTTCTATATATAACCTCCAAAGTGATTTTTGTTTTTAGCTCTTTATCATGTTTTAACTGGGAAGGGTGAACGAGTAAGCATTGGATGGTATGTTATTTTATGTAAGTTCTTCGTATCAAAATGCTAATGCATTCTTGTAGGTTCCTTGAAGAAACGTCACCTCATATGTGGGCCACAATTGGTATCGGTTTATCTGTAGCCCTTTCTGTTGTCGGAGCTGCTGCGTAAGTAATTAAACTTTTATAGTAATTATAAAATCAACGTTTAACTTATTTCAGTGGTATCCATACAACAGGGGTCAGCATAATCGGTGGAGGTGTAAAAGCACCTCGTATAAAGACCAAAAATTTAATTTCGGTAATTTTCTGCGAAGCTGTAGCTATTTATGGTCTTATAACTGCTATAGTTTTATCTGGATCTTTAGATGTGAGTAAAATTTTATACATTGACAAATTATTAGTACCTATTACAATATCTATTTTAGGATTTCTCTATGAAAATAGCAGAAATTAATGAAGGGGTTCGAATCAAGAACTGGATGGCAGGTTACTTAATGTTCGGCGCCGGATTAGCGGTTGGTTTTGTAAATTTATTTTGTGGCATAGCAGTTGGAATTGTTGGGTCTGGTGCTGCTTTGGCAGATGCAGCAAATTCTGCCCTATTTGTAAAGATTCTCATTGTAGAAATCTTTGGTAGTGCTATAGGACTTTTTGGATTAATTGTGGGCATCTATATGGTAATATATTACGCATGAAATATATCCAGTATTAATTATTTGTGTTAACAGGTTTCCAAAGCATCTATGGGTGACACGGTTTAAATCCGAATACTTTGAACATTACTGTTGTTCATAACGTAGGCTGGAATTAGTATTAAGTTAAGTCTCTTAAATGGAAAATACATACAAGTGTAAATATATCAGACTGTGTTTGGTAGTGACTTTTCTTGCACAACATTTATGGTGTTAATGCATGTGTATTGTTTATCGAGAATGAGTTAGTCGTATTTTATATAAGAGATGTATTGTAATTAAATATTAATGAGTCGATTAGCGATATATAAATCATTTTACTACAAGGGTTAAGAAATTACACCATCTAACATAGTCTATTATGCTTTTTAGAAATCTAGTAATTGTAATTAATATACTTTATGCAGAATATGTATTATGTAAGCGTTATTGTAAATTTGTCTGTTATAATTTTTCAGGTATAATTTTGTTGTACATATTTTTAATATTGCCTCTCAATTTTATTTCTCCTATGTATTTGATATAAATTATGTTAACAATAAATATGTGTAAATAAAACGTTAATTAGCTTTTTTTAGGCTGTAGGAATCGTTGCACCTGTTAACCATGTTTTTGGCTGAAAAATATAGACCATCACTTTTGAAATAGTTATATTAAAACAACAGTATACAATTTATTACAAAATACTTTGTAGGTTAAAAAATAAAAAGAAATTTTATTATCTTTTAAAACTGCCTATTTAATACTTGTGGCAGTTTTATACATCCTTGTGTAACCCTTAGAAACTACAATTTAAACTATCGTTGATCTGATACTGGCTTATTTTTTATCACGAAGAATAGCATACAATTCTTCGTATGATTGTTTTAAAGCTTGTACGAAGTCTTTGCCATTACCATCTGGTGGATATGAGGTTACTAATACTCCAACATAATCATCTCTGATGCTATACCTATAAAACAGATACAAAAAAAGAGTAATTTTAAAATATAAAATTTACGTACGCAATCCCAAAACCATCTTTTACAACTGGTCCAAATCCTCCAGCCCATACAGAAGGAGAAGCGAGTGTGCTAGTTGATATAATGTTATGGTTCATAGCGGCATAAGCGGGATCTTTAAAAATATCTGAAATTTCCTTATTTGCAGTAGTTGCGAGTAGTTTTAAAGCAAATAAATGTCTATCAAATCCCTGTCCCATTGCAGCTTCCTTTGTTAGTTGTCCATGTACTTTCGAACAGTTTATAATTAATTGTTGCAGTTCAGCATTTGACGGTTGGGATTTTGAATGAACCGCTAAGCTATAATCCTAAATAAAACAATTGATGGTGGCAAACCAAGGTTTAACCGAATCAAAAATGTAACAAACAGTTGCACTACCTTTGTTGCAGTTGTACAGGGACGGACGGTTTCTGTCCTACCATGTCTAAAAGCTGCTGTGCTGCAGGATTCATATGTAGCAGCACATTTCCCTGTTAACTTATGATATGCGGCCTAAAATAAACTTGATACAATTACCAACAAATCAAGAAATATTATATACCTGAAAACCCAATTGCATCACAGCATCAGGACTAATACGGAACTTTTTACAGATATTTTTTCCAAGTCCATCAAAAAGTTCCACAACATTAAAATCTAAAGATGTGCATGTAGATTTATATGTAGTCATTGTATCTTTAATAGCACTTTTCAACTGATCATTTAAATTAAATTCTGCAAGTACGCTCATCATAAATTTAAACCAATAAAAGTAAAAAGCATTTACCTAGTTTACGCACTGTATTTTGTTCTTTATTTGGTGTTGTATCTGGATGAACTTTAGTGTTTTTCAATGAATCTTTATGTATATCTTGAAAATAACGTAAAACAGCAACTCCATCACCCCACGAATGTTCAAAATTAACACCAGCAATTCCATCCTTGGTAACAATTAATGAAACAGATTTATCGAACCACCTAAAAAACTTTTTTTAAATAAAGCCGTTTATGGTATTAACAAATCATACCGATTTTGCCCATCACCATGCAGGAAATTTTGACATAAAGGTATAGGTTCACTTCCGATTGTATAATTATCCCAACAAATATTAAATAATGCAGAATCTATAACTTTAAGAGCCTCTCCGTTATCTAAACTATTAAGCTGATGTCGCAGTTTAGCCCACTCATCTCTTTGTTTAACTGTTAATACTCCAAGAGGAAATTCGGAGGGAGGTATTTTATCATCCATAATAATGCTTAAATTACCTAATATTTGTTCGGGTGGTAAAATATATCCACTATCGTCTAATACGTCGAAGGTATAAAAATGTCCATTACGTTGGACAGTAACATGTTTAGTACCGGGTTCTGTGTATATTACATCTTTACCTACTTCAGGAATTCTGGTAGAGTTGAACAAATTATAATATTGGCTCATGTCTAAAGGATATGCATTATACATATAAGCTGCATACCATGAAAATGATGAAGGTATTTTGGAGCATATATTTCGAAATGTCGCCGTATCACTTTTCTTCGGATTCAAATGAAATACTTCAGGTTCTAAAACTCCATCTTTTAGAGATTTGTAAAACCGAAGTGAACTTACTATCATATTTGCTGTTCTTAACAACTGAGTGTTATATTCTGGTCTCTCATCATTCCAAAATACTAATACTGGATTAAAATTTATAGGAAGAGGTCTTCGGTCTTTTAAATACGTATCGAACCACGGTTCTGATATGTAACTTGTATGCTTGTTTTTTTTATCTTTTGACAGTAACAGTTCTTGTAGATTTTTACCCACTGTATCTTTAAATTGTGTAACATAATTCTGTGTCTTTGTAAAATCTTCGTCGGTAAGCAATGGTTTTTGAGCTGCTAGATAACGTTCGCAAGTCTGTTCTAATGTTGGAATTGGTAATCGAGGCAGTGACGGTTGAAAATGCATCGTTGGAATTTTACTTCTTTGCCAGTACTGACATTCTGCACTGTTCCAATGTTTGTATCGCTTACTAAGTTTCGATATTCGAAGACGGGACGAAATTTTTAATACAGATGTCATTTTACTCGAAGTAATTTAAAGTAAGATTTTATTTTACAAAAATATGTATAAATTAACTGGTTACTACACAAAAATTACAACTATACAGCACTTATGTTACCTGCATGCCAGTGCAAATCGCGAAGATACTAAAAAACTATATTTATCTAAATTATGTACATAAAACGACTTCATATAATACATCTACACAAAGGTTATATTTATCGCCAATACATAATTTGGAACCAAGATATCTAACTATAAACACCAACCACTTGGTCAAAGTTTAATTCGGCTTTGAATATATGAATAAAGATGACAATATATGTTAAATAGAGATGACTTTTAGCCACGATTTCTGTAAACCTGGTTGCCTATACTGAGGGAAGGGAGAACAGGTATAGATAGCTAGAGGCTAGAGCCACCTAGCACTGTCTGTTATAAGCAAGTTTTTGTTGTTCAAATCCGAAACTAATATCATCGCCAACTGGAATTAATAAGTTGCACTTATATCGTTGATTGTCCTCAATCAACGCTTATGCAAGGAAGTTTTACTAAACCTTTTTGGTGCAAAACCTTTTAAGGCGCCCCCTCCAGGTATTTCTCAGTACAGGACAGTTTTTAGACAGGGACTTAATAAATACAAGAATTTTCTTTATATTACACTGATTTTAGTTGAAAAAGTAACACCCAGTATTTTAACAGATATTTAATTTATTAATGTGGCAAAATAAACAAGATATACTAAATAACAAATGATTAAATATTCATGCATTTGACTTTAACAGTTAACAGGAAATCTTAATAATGAGTCATCCCACCATTGCGCCTTACACATTCATGTAATCTTCTCGGCGTGTTTAGAATGCGATGGTCTATTGTCTGCTGACGTATCTCATCCCAAGCTACTTGCACCTCACCCCGAAGTTAGGCTAATGTAATGGAGGGGCTGTTCTAGGTTAGATACTCTCCTAGCAATCAAATCCCACACATGCTCAATTGTTGAAAGATCAAGAGATCGAGCAGGCCATGAAAGTAGGCGTATGTCAACATTCTCTAGGTACTGCAAACTCACCCTTGCTACATGTAGTCGAGCGTTATCTTGTTGGAATATAGAGTTTTCTATACCCCGAACATATGGTACAAGAATCGGTTCCAGTACTTGGTGGATGTAATCCACAGCTGCCATATTACCCTCTATGAACACGAGAGGAGACATAATTCCATAAGATATAGCGCCCCACACCATTAAACCTGGTGCTCGGCCTACATTTCTTTCCAATTGAAATTCTAAATTTCTTCTCTGACCACGCTCCCGTCGTACTCTTCTACGGCTATCACTCGCGCTTAAAAAAAATCTGGACTCATCACTGAAAACTACTTTGTTACATTCCTCATTCCATTGCATTCTTGCGTTACACCATTCCAGTCTACGACGTTTATGGTCTGCGGTTAATGGAATCTTTTTAACAGGTCGATAAGATCTGAGTCCAATTAACCGAATTCGTCGGTAGGTATATTGCTGCCATTGTAACTCTTCGACCTACTGCTCTAAACCATTCTCCGACAGACCTGGTTGTAGCAAAAGGGTTTCTTCTGGCAAGAATTCGAAGAAGTCGCTTTTCACGGTCTGTTGTTCTTCTGGCCGCACCAGGTCCTCTGCGGCGTTGATTCTGATCTTCCGCAGACCAAGCATGCAAACAACGAAACACAGTTGTTGCTGTAAAATTGGTGCGAGTGACGATTTCTCGAAATGAAAAACCACCCTCTCGCATACCAATTATCCGACCTCTCTCAAAGCCACTCATATGATGAAATTCTGCACGTCTTCGCACACGGGGCATTTCTTTGGTTCAATGTGATTACAAAAAACTGACTCGACAAGGTTTAGGCAAACAACTGAAAGCGCTATTAACAAAAACATATTTCCATGGGTAACCAAAAAATTAACAATATCTCCAAGAAAGTTGAAGATTTTTGTCTCAAATTTTTATAATACGACAATGAAGACATGGCGAAGAAATATAGTAAATAAGAACTTTAAATGAATACGTATACTGGGTGTTACTTTTTCAACTAAAAGCAGTGTAGATTTATTACTATACAGGGTGACATTGAAAAAACTACAATGCATAGTACCACGCGATAGAGGACCATAAAATAATAAAAAAGTTCTTATACGCTAATGTCCGATCGCCTTTTGTTTTCAAGATACAGGATGTTAAAGGTTTGTTAGAAAATTCAAATTTTTTAAATTTCGTCAGTTTGTGAAGACATAATTGAACCAAAATTAGTGCACACTATATGCCCTTGCAGGTGGCTATTTTGTGTAGGTATTTTAGTTTCGAGCATTATTAGAATATTATCATATCATAACCTAACCTAACAAACTTTTAACATCCAATCTTGAAAAAAGGAGATCGGACATTAGCGTATAAGAACTTTTTTTATTATTTTATGGTCCTCTATCGCGTGGTACTATGCATTGTAGTTTTTTCAATGTCACCCTGTATACTGTATGTACAGAACTTTCAGACCTGAAGGCCTATGGCTTTTTGCTGATGCGTTAGCGTATGTGGTTTTAACAGGTGCAATGCACAACCCAAATCGTCGCTGCGAGTTATATGATTGGTGCGCCGTTTATACCTACATACTGCACCATGTGTAGAGTGTAATGTGAGTGTATGGGTGTGACCTTGTTACTCTACCTCTTAGGCCTGTATTCGGAGGAGAGCATCGTTAATTAGGTGCCCAACGACGAATGGTCACCAGGGCTCGATACCGATCTCCGATATACTACTATTAAAATAATACAATATTCTGTTCAAACAATACGTAACAAAATTATCAAATTTTACTAATTTGGCAATAGAGTAAATTGTAAAGGTGGTAGCTATTATAATAATACCTAATACATACACAATAATAATTCTTATTAATTTTATTGATTATAAAAGCACAACTTTCGTTGCTTTTAAGCTGACAAATTTCTTAACGATTTATTTCAATAGTGTCCAAAATTTCATGTTCTATTGAAATCAAAGATAAATTAGCCAACCTTTTTTGGCACATAATAAATCGTAAGTAATTTTTCACTCGTTTTAGTTTTGAAAAGCTCCTCTCTGCTGAAGCAACTGTCACAGGTAGTACTAAATATATCCTTAAAGCGATTGAAATGTTTGCAAATGTATTAAGTAAATTATTTTTATAAATAAAATTTAAGATATCCAAGACTCATATCATTGTGTAAAACATTTTATAGATTTTATTTCTTCAAATCGTGAGATACCATCTACATCATTACAGTCACCATCAGTGAGCGTTAATTCTAAATATTTACAATATTTTAAAATTTTACTGACATCCCAATCTTTTAGAGCAGTTATTTTAGAAATTACATGAAATGCATCATTATGTACGTTGTTCTAAAATTTTGAATCACTCATTCAAAGACATTATTGGGGTGTCTAATATTGTAAACAAAAGTTTGTTTTAAAATTTAATTTAGGATCCGTAATACTTTCGTCTACAGATTTATAATGGAGGTGCTTTTTTTCTTCTCTTTTTGTCTCACGAGGTCCCCCTGTCATGGCGCCCTTGTGCGGCGCACAACTTGCACACCTAGTTGCAGCGGCCCTGGTTGATAGGATTGATAGTGGTATAAATCGAAGTACACAAAGAATGCGCTTAATTTGATACTAAGTACTTTACTTGAATTTGTTGGTCGTTTAAGAAAGAAATAGCTTAAAAACTGCAATAAATAATTTGCATTTTATTCACAAAAAGCAAACCAGCCATGATAATTTGAAGTTTTTTAAATCGCGAACTGTGCGAAAACTGACGCCAATATAAAATGCTTTGACAATAAATACCCTCTCCTCATTAAAATATTCAACATTACTATTCATAGTAATTGGGTAGATACGTGAATTGATAACTGACAGAAAATAAAATTTATTTTGGCATAAAGAAACTTCAAATTTGATTGTAGTTTTTAAGCTATTTCTTTCTTTAAACAAGCAACAAATTCAAGTAAAGAAGTATCAAATTAAGCGCATTCTTTTTGTCTTTCGATTGATACCACTATCAATCCTATCAACTCAAACGGGGAGCAGGAATCTGCATATATACGATTCCCCATGCTATTTTCCTATGTTCGCCCCTCCGGACTGCTTCGACAAGTGGCTAACGTAAACTTTCTATACAAACTACGGATTCAAAAATTAATTTGAAGCAATTCCTGATATGAAAATATATAAATAACTGTAGTAGAATTTGTCCTACGAGGCCGATTTTTTATTTTAGAGGTTTGATAAGCGTATATTTAATTTAATTAGTTTTTACGTCGTCCTTTATATCAAAAATAAAACAAAAAATCAAAAAAAGGCTCTCGTAGGACAAATTTGATTGAAATTAGGGATACATTGAGGACCTTAGAAAAGTTACAATTTTTTTTACGAGTACAATTTGTAGAGAAAGTTTTTAAAAGGTCGAGTTTTAACAGATTTTCGTAAACAAAACGTTGGGAGTGTGTATAAAACCCAAATATCTCATATAATCGGCTTAAAATGTTTGACAGCTCTGTGTGATTTTAACACTCCTTATATTAAAAACTTGAAAAATGAAGAATTAGTAACAGAAACAATAAATTCCTGGATGGTTTGACGATCTACAGAGGTTACTTGATGCAATACAGCAACACTAGTTTCCATGAACTTTGTAGTTCTTTTTTAAGGTAGAGGCGGCCTTTTTTTAGAAATTATTACATTAATTCTCACGTCAAAACTTTATACCTCCGCTGGCAATTATTATTCTTTTTACTAAAAAAATACTCAACAGCGCAAAAATTAAACTAAATATCGATTCAGGTTTCAGTGGTTTATTTATTAGCACAATATCATGTACACATGTGGAAGAAAGCTAGGTAGCAAGTAAAATATAATAGTGTGACAAAGTATGGATTAAGAAGGGTTTTACTAGGAACGGCGTCTTTGCTGCATTATCTTAACAACCTTGCACTGCCGACACTGAAATTTCCGAAAGAACTATTCATGCATACTAATAAAGAAGGGTAAACAAGTACAAGTAAGGGATTTAGTAAAGTATTTAGTTACGTCAGATAGAAATAAAGTAATGAGTTTACATATGTACAATAATATTTGCAATACATTATACATTAATTAATCAGGGTTGATGTGGGACGCAATATTCCCCACACTATGGTAAAATAGGAATGTATTGTATACCAACCAATACTATGTCGTTGCTTAGCTATCGATCCTAGAAAGAAAATCCAAATTTTGTGTTCTTCAAATGCCGCTTGAGGGGATTTATTTAAAATTTGCATTGTTCCCAGTACAGTCCTTTATAATCCTTAATATTCTAAGAGTGGTTTTAAATACCCTTTTATCTATCGGATTAATCATAAACAATTTAATACAAAACATCATTTTGATCCATCATCCCTAGAAAAACTTTTCATTAAAATAAAAAGTGAAAGCTTAGGTTAACGCTTTGACGAGCTAATTTAATTAGGTCCAACGTCTTTGCCAATAATTATATTTAATACAGTTTTAAACGCTGTGATAATTATCACACATGGAATATAGTTAGCTTTTCATTACAAGAAGCTCAATCGGTAAAGTTAATTAGAATTCCACTAGTAAAAGACTTAGGCCTGTATGACACGATACTAAATTTTGTATAAAATTTTGTATGAAAAATATTTAACCCCCATGCTTCGTATTCTATTTTTAATTTTCTCTTCCACTTCCTGTGCAAATACTTATAACTTTTTTATCTCTTATTGGGTGGGATTCCCATTCTTTCGCATTTTCGGCACCATCTTTCTAGCGCCTGTTCTGCATATACAGGGTGTCCCAGAACGTACCAGAAATATTTTAAGAATCAATTGGATAACTCATTTGAAGTCAAAAAGTCTATATAAACATATGTTCTAATTACAACGGCTAAGGAGTTATTCTTTATTTTATAATTTGTGATTAACATATTCATAAAAGTAAATTTTTGTTTTATGTGGTCCCAGACTCCCAGAGGTAGAAGTCCATGGGAGTGAGGTCTGGTGAACACGGTGGCCAAGCCACCTGTTCCAATCAGTCTCCCTGGGAAATGTGTGTTAAGCCAATTTCTTGCTCGGAGACTTGCATGAGCGGGCGCCACACGTGCTAGTAGGTACTACATTTCACGCCTAATATTTAGCGGGATTTTCTAAAAAAAATCCTCGTAATTTTCAGCGCTCAAACGTTGTAGTATTTTTAAACGATCCCATTAAGCGATTATTTAAGATAGCAGCTACCACATTCACACTAAATCTATGATGGAAACGAGAGCGTTGCTTTAAATAAGGATTTTCTCTTGTCCAATATAAAGTGTATTCTGAAAGTGAATTTTAGAACTCTTCCATTAGAGGAAAAACATAAACAATCTTGACGAAAAAGTCATCGAACATTTTATTTCTCAGAAAGACAGAAGACTAGATTTGGTGTGTAAGCAGTAAAATTTTTAAGGGATTATTGTAGTGTGTGTGTGTCTTTTTACGTCTGTACATAAAACTTTTTTCTATTTGTATGAAATTGCTCAGCTACTGAAGGTGAGTGTTTATTATATATTATTATTTGTTTATATTCTCTCAGCAACTACTGAGCTACATATGTTTTAATCACACACTTCCACTATACACACGGTCAGTAGCGTAACCAGAAACGTAGTTTGTAGGGGGCCCAGTTAACTGTTTTAGGTTTAACACGTAGTTTGTGGGGGGGGCCAGACCAGTGTTTAACAATTGTGTCAGAAATACATATGTACTCGACGGAACCCAACATAATACACTCACTCTGCATTTTTGGTCACATCTTAAAATTCTTAAAGACTGTTTTGATTAATAACTTTGATCTTGAGGGGGGCCTGGGCCCCCTGGGCCCCCCCTTGGTTACGCCACTGCACACGGTGCAGTATGTAGGATCAAACGGCGCACCAAGCACGTAACCCGCAGAGTCGGGACGGGTTAAACATTGCGCGCCTAAAGCCTCGTTACCTCATACGTTAACGCACCGGCCTCAACACCGAAAAGTATAAGCGGCATAAGAGGTTAACGATAACAAACAAACAAACATTATTTAATTAAAAAAACAGAAATTCGCAACTACGGTATTTTAGCTTTAGAAAGTCAAATTAACTTTTTGTTATTTTACAGCACAAAATAAAGAATCTTCAGCAACCGTTTATCTAAACGTGCTCTATACTAAAATGTAAAAAACTTTGCTGTTCGGATACAAAACTATATAATATCCAGGAAACATACTTTAGTACTGCTCTTTTATCTTTTCAATAACCCAAAATATAAGCTACTCACCTAACTATAACTAACTTTTGGTTTTTATATTAAAAATATTACCTTGCATTGTAATTTCTATTTTACTATACCTATTTAAGAATAACATCAATTTAAATAATATTTACATAGGCGTAATTGGCTCAATAAAAAATGGGGCATCCTTTTTTAAAATTTGTCTTGAAAATGAAAATAGATCTTCATCCCTTTTAGCGACAAAAAGCGAAAAGCAATCGTTTTTAAACATTATTTGTTAAATATAATATTGAAATCCCAATATAAATTAATTTTTTATTACATTTCATTCGGTAGTTTGCAAACATCGTGAGCTTTTGCGTTTTTAAAACGAACAAATTCAAATAATCTTAACTATTAACCGAAATTATTCAGTAAATGCCTGTTTATGTCTCGAAAAATGAAAAAACATAGATACAATATTTCTAACTTCTGCAAAAAATTATTTTTATGATGATTCTTGCATTTTTAGTTAAACTAATATGGCCGCAAGCAGTTTTAAACGTTCAGTATGTCGGTTGACTAATAGTTTGTGTATCCGCTTCCGCTTTGTAGTAGTTTCATCCCTTATTAGCTTGGTCAGCCACGTTGGAAGTGTAATAAGTTCTTTGATCCGGATGCGGATGAATAACAGGGGTCGTGGTCGTGGTCGTGGTGGTCGTCGTGGTCGCGGTCGTGGTAATGGTGGTGGTTATCGTTGTAAGTACCTACATCTTTTTAATGGTTAATTCATTTTGAGGTAGTTATTTATAGCTAAGGGGTATCAAAATTAAACTGATTGAATATTAACCGTATTTCCGTGGTAATTTTAGGAATTCTTGCTTGTCCGAAAATAAACACAAAAAAGTTATAAGAAATGTAGATACAAATATGTTAAAACTCCTGCAAATAATGGTTTTTGTAATGACTCTTGCACTTTTAGTTTAACTAAGATGGCAGCCAGCAATTTTAAAAGTTCAGAATGACGGTTGACTTAGTTTGTGTATCCGCTTCCGTTTTGTAGTAGCTATGTTCCTTGTTAACTTGGTCAGCCACGTTGTAAGCGCCGTAAGTTCTCTGAGATCAACCTGAGATTTGCTATTGGAATGTAATACATATAGCAAAAAATATTAGTTTGTGTGATGATTACCGTGACCTCAATGATATATTTAAAAAATTATGTTCTAATTAAACAAAATAATATAATCAAGTCCATGGTATGCATTTATGCAACAGTAATTTTATTAGGTATAGCATTATACCAGGTCACCTTTGACCCTTTGAGCATCTTATTACTAGCGACTCTGTGTATTGTAATGTATCTGTTATCTTAATGATGAATGGTTAAATTTTATTCTTTTGAATATTTTAAAATTGATACAATTACTTCTGATACCGCGGTTAGCTCAGCGTTTTTAGGGTCGTTAAAGAGGTTCCTTTTTAAATTCAATAATAACTGTAATAACTTTTTTGCAGATTTATTAACAGTGTTTTAAATTTTATTTCCCTGTCTTCTCTTGCTAAGTTTTATATTTAAAATTATCACTCTTAACCTATATTGTAATATTTGAAAATGCGCTCACTCAATACAAAATCCAAATTCCAGGTTCATCATTCACCAATATTTTAAAATATTTCAATATCCAATTTAACAGGACACTCTTCCAGTTACCATTAATATCCATTTAATTAATATAAATAACCTTCAATTAACTTTATTATCCAAACAACCAGTATTAATAATCTTCTTACAGGATTTACTTTTTTAAAAGCGAAACAAAAGTTTCTTTTAAGAAAATACTTTCACCTTCTTATTCAGTTTATCATATTTTGCTTCACCCTATTTTTCTAGCCAATTTAATTTATTTACAATTTGACAACATTCTTAATAATTAACTTATTCTACCCTAACTATCTATATTTTTATTTTATGTTACATTTTAATTGAAATTATTTTAAATCTGCATAAAATTCATTTTAAAACCGAACTTAGTTGTAATTAACCATAACTTAAACTTTATTAACAATTCAAAATTCTTTAATTGCCATCAAATATCATCTCATAATATACAAAAATTAATCAATGGAATAAATCTGAGTGAAATTATGGAGGACGTACTCTTAAATACTATGAATGGCCAGGTATTTACCTAGAAAGGAACATAATAAAAAATAAAATAAATAGTCTCTTTTACAGATGACAACGGGTCGGAAGAATTGTAAACGAATGTTAATGTCAAACGGTTTTGCTAAAGGAAATTCGCAAATATCTATAATTAATACATTGGATATAGCAGTATTAAACCATTAAAAGTTTTTCAAAATTGTTTGGTTCGTTATACCCCTGATCACATAAAGGTGCATTCAGACTCAGAAATTTTGTCCGGAAAGTTGACGGAGAAATTTAAACGAACCAATCAGGAGGTGTGTAGAATTTACCGCTTCTTAGGATTCAAATTCTACACACCTCCTGATTGGTTCGTTTAAAATTCTCCGTCAACTTTCCGGACAAAATTTCTGAGTCTGAATGCACCTTTTAACAATTGTTATGTGATCAGGGGTTATACCTATCGCAAACCCTCTCCGGGGACACGCTGTAGATAACATTATAAATAAGTTAATTCAAAAAATTGATTTAATTAGAATTTTATATAAATTATTTTAAATGGTTCGATTGATTGTTCCATTTTAATAAATTAATTGAGGTTTAAAGTTCCTACAAACATTAAGACAAAAAAGCAAAAAAGCAGCGTTTTCATTGAATCATTTTACAGTGAATAATCAAATTAATTACTAGAATGTGTAAACCGTTAAAAATGGATGTGATGTCGATATAATGAACTGGGTAAACTTAGAAATCGTATATGCGAATGATTTATTATACACTGAAAGCCAAAAAAAGTGGCCACCCCATATATTTTAATGTATAAGAGCAACGATGCGTGCGGCATCAGCACTAGTTATAGGCATTATTTAGTTATAACACTCATATCAACAAAATTTGACAAAAATTAAGAAGCGCGTTTTAAATTCACACTTCTAAGAAAATCGACTGAAAGCTGCATGTACTAAAGGGTGGCCACCTTTTTTGGCTTTCAGTGTACTTGATAATATACAGGGTGATTCAAAAGGTATGGTCCAAACTTAAGGGTGTGATTGGTGATGTTAAAATAAGCAAAAAATGCCAATAAACCCATGTCTTATTTCCAACAGTTATCTAGTTACAGGGATTTTACTGCTTTTCAAGAACGCTTCAGTGTTAACTTTTGGGCCGGTATTATAGGCGATCATGTTATTGGACCATATGTATTACCACATCGGTTTAATGCTGCCATGTATTTAGACTTCTTATAGATAATGCCTTACCGGAATTATTAGAAGATCTGCATTTTGATATGCGAAGATCCATGTGGTATCAGCATGACGAGGCACCGCTGCACAATTCACATCAGGTAAGGGTTCGGCTAAATAATCGCTTTCTACAGCGCTGGTTTGGAAGAGGCGGTCCAGTAATATGGCCGGCTCGTTCGCCTGAAATTATTCCACCAGATTTTTCCTTGTGGGGTGCATTAAAAGAAAAAGTTTATGCAACGTAAATTCAGAACGGGGACCATTTAGTTAATAGAATAAATGAAGCTGTTGAAAATATTCGAAGACATCCTTAACAGAGGAATGTTCGGGGTTCTCTGCGTCGGCGTTGCCAACTTTGTATACAAATACAAAGTGGTCATTTTGAACGTTTGCTGTGATACTTTTTAATTTTTCTTATAATTGTATACATTCTTTATTAATAATAAATTATTGTAAATGTTGTTATAATTGGAAAACAATTGTGAATCGGACATGAGTTTATTGGCATTTTTTACTTATTTTTTTTAAGTATAAGTTCGTGTTTTAACATCACCAATCACACCCTGAAGTTTGGACCATACCTTTTGGATCACCCTGTATGTACATATATTATATGCGAAATTTTCGAATGTATTGCTTTTTAATCTTGTTTTTGTCTGATTTATTGTGCTTGCTTGAACTGGAGGTCCGTATATTTGAAATAAATAAATATGTTAATCATTCCTACCAACTTAGCGATTTGAAGCTGGTTGTTTTAGGGGAATTTGTAAAACCTATAGATTTTTAGTTTCAAATAAAAATGCCAACGATGTACTTCTAATTCTAACCTCTGAAATATATCACAGAACACTTTATTCTTTATATATCAATCAAGTCCTGCAATTTTGTATTAAGAAGTTCGTAATATTTTAATTGTAACCTTTTAAATGTCTTTAGGTGATTTAGATACATACTACATAAAATCGGTAGGATCTTTGCATCTAACTGATGCTTCGATTAGTAATGTCCCCTCATATCTACAAATGAATTTGGAAGAAGCAATTAAGAATAAAACGGGAATTGTTAAAGATTATACCGCTCTAATTGCATCTTTTAATAATCGACCACTAGAAGAAATAAGAACTACTACACATGGTATCGAAGAAAGTAAAACGACATCTAGCTCCGATAACGAGTTGGAATTAGATCTTTTTAATGAGGATTTGATGTGCATAGTTTGCAAGTAAAGTAGTGAAATATAATACGTAATTACAAAGTTCAAATTTTAATTCAATTTCAGTGGCATGGATGTTGCTGCAAGAAACCGACTCCTGGAATGCTCCGATTGTCATTCGTTATACCACCAAGAGTGCCACCGCCCGCCAGTTATGACTTTTGATCTGGATGGTACTTGGACGTGTCAAAACTGCAAAGTATGTCAAATTTGCTTTATTTTACTTTATTTATAATTATGAAGTTTAAGGAGATCTCGAAGCGAATGAAGAGATCCACTCCAGGTTCATCCCCTTCCCATGCTGCTACACCTTCACCAATTACGACAAAAGCTGCTTTGAAAAATTCGCCTCCACATACACAGTCACGTGGAAATGGTAGTTTATCATCAAGTTATAAGTCCGCCATTACAAAACCGATTAGTACTAGCATGTCGAAGTCTAGCTCCTCATCGTCCTCAAAATCATCTACAAAGTCATCCTCAAACGTTGGTAATAATATAAAAAGCACCGTTACTCCAAATATAATAAGTGCCGATAAAAGACTACAAATAATGAAAAAGAAAGCTGCAAAGTTGCATGAGAAGCGAAAGCAGTTACCACGCTAATTTAGCAAATGACACTGATATGTTCTTATATTATTTTCGCCCTAGTTTTGATAATGACCATTGTATTGTTGAAGTTTAATATTGTAAAACCCCTAAAACCCTTATTCCTCTTGCTGGTACCCATTTAATTAAAATAAATGTTATAAACCGAATCAGATGCGTTGATTTAATGAAGTAAAAATCTCCTGTATACAAAACTAAAGGCCGAATAGAATTCCTACCTTTCTAGTTGCACTATTCAATATTTCTTTGCAGTGCCCGATTTTTAAAAACGAACGATAGATGTCACTAGGAATGTTCGCTAAACTAGAGATCCCTCAAAATCTCATGGGTGGTGGCGCATATACCAACTTAGGTTCGATGTGAATAGCGATCAGGTCGTCATTGTTTATTTGGTTGTTGCGCTGGTTAGTTGTGGTGCGGTGAAAATTGTTTTGTTAGACAGGGTGGCGATTTTTTTTTAGATACAAAATTCCCCGACCATAAATAAAAACTTCCCTGACCATTTCAATATGACTGAACTATTAATTTAATAGTGCATTTATGAGTCTTTATTGTTTTTATTTTTTTAATTTTGCCCTTTCAAAGTAGGTACCTACATATTAAGGACCTTTCTATTAAAATTCAACAAAAGGGAATTATAGCCTGTTTTTAAACTAGGAGCGATTCAAATTTGCCGCACTAAGATGTACGCACGCTATTGGCTCTGCGCGCGTCAGTTTTACACGATGCGAATTTCTGTGTTTTGTTTTGACACATCAGCTGTTTGAGGTGTTGCATTTACAGGCCAGTTACCGGTTGTTAGTGTTCTCAATCTCTTTCTGTGTAATTCCGCAAGTAATAAAACAGTTCCTTTCAGAACTAAATCATTGTTTAGTGTAATAATAATTCAAATTTACCGTCAAAACTTTTCTAGTATGTTTTCTGGTAACATTTATCGAGTGAATGTGACTTATATTTACTCCTCCCTAGTTTAAAAACAGACCATAGTGTCTTACATACCAAAGTAGAGAAG
The DNA here is from genome assembly GCA_963082815.1 of Melanotus villosus. Lineage (NCBI taxonomy): Eukaryota > Metazoa > Arthropoda > Insecta > Coleoptera > Elateridae > Melanotus > Melanotus villosus. Next base: position 22,943,856 of record OY720427.1, read on the forward strand.
ATATTTTTCTCAGTCGAGCAGTAAGCATCGAGGGAAATAAGTTGTGAGGCTGAGAAAAGTCTTCTCTACCGTGGTTTATACAGTGTGTCCCCGGATGGAGTTGACAATAGTTATGATGGACCAAAAATTTTCGAATTGGATTTTCATATTTTGGGATTAATCCCTGCTCGGTCTGAAACTTATTTTTAGTTTACTTTCGATTTTTTTAAATCGAGTAGGCCTTTACAGTTGAGCAAAAATTCTTTTCGTTTCAGGTAAAGTACAATTTCCGTTCACAGTACGCCAATGTGTTACTAAGAAAAGTTGTTCAGAATGAAAAGTTATGGCGTTATACAGATTTTTAGAACGATCGACCTACTTTGATAAAATTCATTATTTGTCAATTTCGTTTCAGGTAAAGTAGTGTTTCCGTTCACAGTACGCCAATGTGTTACTAAGAAAAGTTGTTCAGAATGAAAAGTTATGGCGTTATGCAAATTTTCAGAACGATCGGCCTACTTTGATAAAATTCATTATTTGTCCATTTCGTTTCAGGTAAAGTACTGTTTCCGTTTACAGTACGCCAGTGTGTTACTAAGAAAAGTTGTTCAGAATGAAAAGTTATTAACTTTTAATGAAGAATGACTTTTCGTCGTAAAATTAATAATAAAGATTTTTCTCCTATTGTCAATTTCTATTATCAAAGTAGGCCGATCGTTCTGAAAATGTGCATAACGCCATAACTTTTCATTCTGAACAACTTTTCTTAGTAACACATTGGCGTACTGTGAACGGAAATTGTACTTTACCTGAAACGAAAAGAATTTTTGCTCAACTGTAAAGGCCTACTCGATTTAAAAAAATCGAAAGTAAACTAAAAATAAGTTTCAGACCGAGCAGGGATTAATCCCAAAATATGAAAATCCAATTCGAAAATTTTTGGTCCATCATAACTATTGTCAACTCCATCCGGGGACACACTGTATATTTTTTTTTCACTGCTAACACTTTTATTCCTTTTAATTAATCACTTTTACATTAATAAAAAATAAAATGACAGATGCATATGTTTATTTCTAAATATCCACAAAAATCACCGAGCCTTGCTTGAAAACAAGAGGATAGTTAATCTCAATTGATTTGATTACATGCAAATGTTCAGAAAATATTTTGAAATTCGAAAGAAAGTACCTAAGATGCTGTAATCAACCAATTGGCAAACATTCATTTGTGAAAATTCCATCGCAGATTTAAAAGTTTTTGAAGCTGCCGGAACCACATTTTATATACAGGGCATTGTTTCCGGAGGACATCTGCTACTTTACTAGTAAATTCCGGGGTAGATATTTTAGGACTCGAAAGGCACGGAGGCTAGAAGTTCCCACACATTGCAGAAGGTTATGCAGACGAGTCAATTAATAATAAACTGGATGTTGCTAACAAAATATTTTACTTCTATAACAAAAGTGGGAAAAGTGCTAACGTTAATACGAAGAGCGAAGCAGGAAAAGAAATAAATATAGAATAATCCATTTCTGAAGCCGGATTGTTATCAATGTTTGCAGGAGATGCATTAATCGATTCACCCAGACTCGAAGTAAATCAAGGTCGAAATGTTAATTAAGAATCTGCACAAAGTGCATCTATGAAAAAAGAACATACAGTGTGATCCAAATGATTCAAGACAGGTTGAATTTCCCGCCACATTAAATTATTGTCACGTTGGCAACACGAATTTAACATCATTTATTTTTTAGTGGCGTCCCATAATAGAGTGGTATAGGTGTATTACAAAATTACCTTAAAAATTAGTAATTATATCGATTATCATTTCTGAAAAAATGAAAAGCGTAGTAAAAATAATTTCAACAACACAAATATAAATGTATACATATATTTAGTTGGGCTGTATAGTCGGTTCGGATGTCCGCATAAAATTGCTGGAAGCATTTTACAGCTTAGTGGTGGATTATGAGGTTTAAATACAACTATCGTAAATCATCCCTACTAGACCGGCTTAGAAAATTTTTACAGCTGTCTTAAAATTGAAGAATTCCTTTATAAAATGTCAAAATATTTTGGGCCACAGTTTAAAGCCGTCCCTGGTACGGTTTTTATGGCAGGACTTGTCACATTTAACTCCTCGTAATATGTTTATTGTCCGTTGTAATAACTTAAGAAGTCAGGTAGAAATGACGGGCCCGAACGAACGGGCTATCCAGAACGAGGCAAAGCACAACGATGTAAACAAGAAAGTAACGAGTTGACACTGTAGTTTGACATAACATATTTCAATACTGCCCAGGTTAACAACATGAAAAACACTAAAATCTGTGACGGGAAATTCAACCTGTCTTCAATCAATTTGGATCGCCCTGTACATTTATAACAAATTCATCTTTATCTTATTGTAAAATTGTATTTACTTTTGGTGGGATTTAATAAAAGTAATTTTTCTATATCAACTTATATGAATTTAAATTGTTAATTTGAATTATTTAAAATAAAAAGCGAAAACTAGTAAGTTATTTCCATTATTGCCCTAGGAACTTAATTTGCAGTATTATTTCCCGTTGTCAAAGAGAATCTAATATACAAATGTTATAAACAATTTACGATCCTTTTATCCGTATTCTTAAGTTGTACTTACGTCGACGGTAGTGGAATTTTTTTTTAGCATTGTATTAGATTTAAATTAGTTAGTACTTGGGCAAAACTTATTACTTAAAATATTTTCGGCTTTTTCCCTGACTTTTCCAGGAATAAAAAATTCCCTGACTTTTCCAGGTTTTTTAAGGTTTTTCCAGAAATCGCCACCCAGTTAGACGACTATTTTACAAGATTGAAGATAAGTAGGTGCTGTTGTGTTAGGGGCAATTTCAAATTAACGATTTACTGCCAAGAGTGGCATGCTCAGTAGTACCTGATGTTTTTAGGATCGACTAAATCATACTTTACTGCTTTACTCTCGGTTATTCCGACACGCATTCCCACCATCCATGAGATTTTGACGGATCTCTACTACCGATTAGCCAATAAAGTAGTAGTAAATGACAAAAGTGGTTGGTAGGCGATGCAAGCAGAATCACGGGGAATGGTTGAATTGAGAAGGTGGCGCGTACAATATTCGTTATTTGACGTTCCTTGGTTGATAAGTTATTTTACTATATTAAACTAAATGTAATACGATTGATTTGTGTTTGTAGCAAGAACTTATTTTTGAAGAGATTAAAGAATTTAAATATAAAAAGAATGACTGCTGTTACAAAATACCTTTTTAATTTTCATATTTTGTTAGGTGCCTTACACTGAAATAATTATGCATCGGAGTATATTCATCCATCACATATGTACTACGAAACAACTTTGTCTTTATATAACTACCATGGACAAAATGAAGTAATCAAATTTATTGAAAGAAGACAATTTTATGGTGGTGATATTGGAATGTAATTTTTCAACCAAAGATAAAACTAGGTGCACAAATTATCTTAAGCTAATGATGTAAAATAAGGTCCTCACATTAAACAGTTTCTGGAGGAAAGTAAAGAAAAACAGTAACAAATAAAACCTCGACAATGGACAATTTTAATAATTGATTCATCTAAAATATGGAGACCTTATTTTTGGATAAAAACCTTTTATTTATGACATCTATGGTAAAATACTGGTTAAACAATAATTTTGAAATAAAACAGTAAGAAAGACTTACAACCACAAACTTTAAGTTTGTGATGTTCACTCTTTATAGGTGCCATTGGAAGGGTAACCCATTTAAAACAAAATTAACAAATACTGAAAACAATATCGAGCACCTGTCGATTTTAATGTGATAACTTACTGTAAAATGGTAATTTGTTCGTTATACCACTCTATGGCACCTATAGCAGTGTTCTTACACTAACATATAAATCTAAAATATAGTTATCACATTAAAAATACAAAATACCTTCATGCGTTAATACTGCATAATTAATTTAGTATTCGGTACCAGCATTGAGTTTTCATATACATACTGAAGTTTTAGAAGTGACTTATATGCACTATCCACCAACACAGAACGCACCTAGGTATTGTTTGAAAAAGAATTAAATAAAATAAATATAAACATGTACATTGTAAACAGATAATCACAACAAAAATTGCTATTGCCTGAATGATATGAATCAGACATTACTTTCTCTTAAAGCTCGAAATTTTTTTGCAAAATCTAAGTAATAATCGAAATCAAAACCTAGTGGTCGAAGATTAAATCTCAAATTAAAGATAATTTATCGAAGCAAATTTTTTGTAAGAGTGATATGAAAATATAATTGTAATATAGTCGAAGACTACACTTCTAACAATTTTATATCTTTAAACTTTATACAACAACGCTTAACGTTGACTATATAAAAAACTGTACAACTACTTTTACAATATATACAGTATCTACTTTCATTGAAAAATTTTAAAAGACAGCGATACATACATGAGATCGAAATTTGGATCTAAGTAGACAAGACGCATTAAAAAAATAATAATAACTGGGAAAATACAGGTACCTTTTTGACTAACTTTAAAAATTAAAATCTAATCCAGTAGAAAATTCTTAATCTCCTATTTTGATTTCACAATTTATTATGGTTGATCAAACAAATTCTACGCTTCCTTGTATTTGTTCGTATGAAATTAAAATGTGCAAGTGCCTAACACGAATGCTCCGCATTCAATAAATACAATAACACATTAAGATATACTATGAAAATAATTAAGGAGTCGGAGCCAATCGCTATCATTTCATAATTATTTGAGATATTCCCGTTACAACTTGAAATACAGCACCATATATAAAGTGTTACATTCATATACATAAGATGTTCTTAACTACTGTGCAAAATCAATCTCTAAATGTGCAGAACTACCGACAATATTTTTAATAAATAAAACAAAATTTCTATATAACTAAGAGCGCAGTAGTTTTTATAGCCTTAGCAAACTGAATAACGTAAGTCATTAATATCACACAGTACAAATTAAGCGATTCGTTCGGACTCTTTTATATTTAAATTAATTTTTAAATCTGACAGAACTGTTAAAATTACGTATTATCTGCACTGGTATTAGGAACAAAAACTTATAACTTAAGGTACCTTTAAGTGCATAACAATTTCGCTTACTTAATATTTTAATTGACAATCTGCTAGATAAGCCGGCAATTTTTCGATTATATAATTAAATAAGATGTTAAGCGAAATCGCTATTAATTTCCACTTACCAGAAAACTAATAATAAAACAGCAACCCAATTACAAAAAAATAAATAATATAATTCTAATTAATATGTTAAGTAAAATTGTGATGTAAATAAAAATAATTACGAAACATTTGTATAGAGCATCTGAAGTAACCCAAGTAGTACATATTATAAAATTTTCAACATAAATAAAAATTTCACGCATTAAATTGCATTACGCTTTAAAAATTTTTTGTACAGTACTCAGTTTCATATAAATAAGTCACTAAAATTTATTTCAAATTTTTAAGTCGCGCACAGCCCCCAATTATTTACGTGGGTCTTTTTTGTCCATGTCCTTTAGGATATCACCGAGCACATCTGACGACTGAGATAGTCTCGGACGTTTAGCTATTTTTTGAATTTTCTTCTGAACGAGAAGCACTTTTTTATCGGGCGTAAATAATTCCCCGGTATTTTCACCTACAACTGGTTGATTGCTATTAGCTGATGGTGTTGTGCTACTCGGTTGACTTGTTGAGATGCTGCTTTGTTGAGAAGGCGTTGTGTCCAGACTATTTGTTGACGTAGATGTTAACGGCTTGGGTAATGTACATGGTGCACTAGAAGTTTGCGATTGTACTTCGGTAGAATTTATTTTAATAGAATTCGTTGGCTGTGTATCTGCTGTCAATTTTGAACTCTGTTGACTATCGGAGATACTTTTCGAAGAATATTTATGCGACCTGATTTTATCTCTATCCTTATCTTTTGAATGATGGCGTTTGTGATCGTGTTTATGATCTGAGCTTTTATGTTTGTCACTGTGCGAATGTTTTTTATCGTGATTGTGATATTTATCTTTATTAGAGCTGCTCGAACTACCGCTATGCTTATAATCTTTATCTCTGTGTTTATCATGATGACGATGATGCTTATCGTGATGGCGTTTTCGATCATCTTTGTATTTATCATGGTCATGTTTATCCCTATCCTTTTTCTCGTGTTCCTTTTTCTCGTGTACCTTATCTTTTGATTTTTCATGAGATTCCTTAACTTTTATTTTATCTTGTAGTTCTTTATTCTTCTCGTGTGAATCTCGTCGTGCTTTGTCGTAAGCATCTTTATCATGTCTGTCTTTTTCACATTTATCCCTTTCTTTTGTCTTATCGTGTTTATGTTTATTACTGTGATATTCGTGGTCTTCCTCCTTATAATTCCTATCTGCACTTACCTTGTGCTCATACTCGGACTTAGATAATCTGTGCTTGTTATCTTGATCCGGATGTGATTTATCGGAGTATTTTTCTTTTTTGGGGGTTGATACGTTTTCTTTATTATCGGGAATTTCATTTATATTGAAAATCTCTTCAAAGGGAACATCATAGTACTGTTTCAAACGAACATGCCATGCTGTACAAAATAAAAAATTTAAATAAAACACCTTAAATAAATCTTTTAAGACGATTATTAACATAGGGGCTTAAATCATATATGGCGAATCAAGTAACGCGCGTCATCAATCACATGGACAACAGTCGGCGTTACCAATAATGCGCGATAAAAAAATACCCTGATCGAAAAAGAAGATATACTAGCAAGATGGAAGCAATTCTACTAAGAACTACTAACAAACGAAGAGGAGAAAGAAGAAAGAAACGAAATAATAGACAACAGAAGAAACACAGCAGAAGCAATAAGCGACATAAAGTATGTAGAAATAATAAACGCAATCCAAAAAACCTAAAAGTACAAAGCATCAGGTGGTGACAATGTGAGTGGAGAATTGATTAAGGAAGGGGGACCAGATTTACACAAGAACATATACAATTTGGATGTGAGATTACGGTGCGTATCCAAACTAGGGCGTGCCTACCTGTGTTATTTATTTTGGTAGTTTAGTGATAAGAGTTAAGATTTAAAATTTAAAACTGGTGGAAATCGGTAAGTAGTACCTACCATATGATAATAAGAACAGCGTAAAAAGCATCAACAAAAGACAAGTACCGTAAAATGTGGCTACTTGAAAATAGCGGGGTTAGATGAAAATATACCCAGTCTTTTACATAAACGGGTGCTGCCGCTAAACGGTTTATTCTAGAACCATTAATTCATAGTGAATCAGCTAGAGCATACCACCAGCGATTTATCTAGCCTATGTATGTTCAATTTGTGCGTTCAGTTTTGGGTGTAAAATTCTATGAAAATAAGGTAAGAAAAAAGTTTTTTTTATTGGCTGAATACTTCTTGTTGCCCAAGGATCCTGAAACCTATTAGCAAGCCAGTGTATTTTTTTTCTAAGGCCATTGTAACCTCTTAGCACGAATATAACCTCAACTCAGATCTGTTGCATGTATTAAAGTCCGTGGCGTCGATTTTATTTTTTAATGTCATTTCAGGGGCTACTTGAAAATGGTACGAACATATAAGAGAAAGGTGGGGAACAGGCCATATCGCAACTATAGCCAGGAGACTTTGGATGCTGCTGTACAAAGATATGAAAAGGGTAATTTAATGCAATTAAGTGAGGAATACAATATACCCTATGCTACATTGTACAGAAAAATTAATAAATTACACCCCCTGAATCCTGGACGTAGTACTGCGTTGTCAGATTGTTGAAAACTATTTAAATAGCAAAGGCATGCAAGTGGAACAGTTTGTAAATAACAGACATGGGGAAGGTTAGATGCAAAAGTTTCTAAATCGACATAAACAAGAACTGTCAAAACGGTTGTCTCAGTCGATTAAACAAAGCAGAGCAAAGGTGGACCATAAGACGATTAACATTTACTTTGACAATTTGTCACGAGTCGGACCACCTGTGGAGTACCTGGACGGAGGGAGGGCCTACTAATACTAGATATAATAGAAGTCGCACTGGGTGGTTCGATACCAATATATTTCAAGACTGGTTTCAAAAAATTGCACTTCCTTATTTTAATTCCTTACCTCCTGGCCGCAAAGTTGTAATAGGGGACAATTTAGCTAGTCATGTCTCCCTAGACGTTATTAGAAATTGTGAAGAGAACAATATCTGCTTCGTTTTGCTGCCGCCTAACAGAACCCACATGACGCAGCCTTTGGACGTTTGTGTTTTCAGACCCATTAAAAATAAATGGCGACAAGTTCTAAGAGATTGGAAAACAAAAAATAAGGGCGTTATAAGGAAGGACATCTTTCCTAGGCTGTTAAGGCAGTGTTTGGAAAATATAGGTGCAAATATGGAGAATAATATTAAATCTGGATTCCAAGCAACTGGCATTGTACCAATTAGCCGCCAAAAAATCCTTTGTAAACTTCCCAAAGCAGAAGATCTTGCAGCAATTGCAGAAACAGAAAATATAATCGGACAAACTATAAAAGAAATGTTTCAAGAGGCTAGAATTGGAAAGGCAGGAACAACTGGTGGAGGACGAAAAAAAAATTATCGGTAGAACCTGGCAAAAGTATTTGTCAAGGAGATATTGAAAATCCATCTACATTGTCCACAGAAAAACCAAAAGAGAAATCAAAAGAGAAACCAAGAGAAAAACCAACTGAAAAATCTAAACAAAAACCAAAGAGAAAGATAGTACTGTCAAGTTCTGCGAGTGACGAAGATATATTACCACCTCATTTAAAAAAATACAAAGATTTTTGCACTGCAAACGATGATAGTGATGACCTCGAACTCGAAACATCCTCTGACTTAGAAAATGGTAATGTTAATGATAAAGCCTTTGAAAATGAACTCTTTGCAGATGAACCTTCTGAAGATGAACCCGTTGACGACGAATCTGAGAACAACAATGTGTGTAAAGAAGCAGACATGGTGGAATTAAAATGTGGTGACTACATTTTCGTTAATATGAAAACAGAAAGTGGAACCTTCAAGGAATTTGTAGCTAAAATAACTTTCCACCAAGAAAACGGCTATTTATGCACGTTTTTAAGAGAAAGTAGAAAAGTACAAAATAGCTATACATATCCAGTTGTTGAAGACATCGGCCTTGTTGAAAGAAATGAAATTAAAAGAAAGCTAACCATCGCACAAACCCTAAGAAGAGGTCAAATGAAATTCAAAGAACTTTCTGAATAAAATTTTGTTTCCATTTTTTTGTTAAACAGGTAATTACTAGTTGTAAGGTTTTTATTTTTACTTTAAATATGTGTTTCAGGGTGTCTACCAAATAATTTTAAAAAAATTCAAGGATTTTTCCAGGTATTCCAGGTAAAATTTTCAAAAATTCCAGGTTATTTCACATATTAACAAAAAAGAATTAGTATAGTGTAAATATATTTATTATGTACAGGGTGGTCCATAAGTAATGGTTCACAGATCAACAGTAGATTCCTGAGACCAAAATATTACGATTTACCTAAAATTAATTACCTTAGTCCAAAAGTTAATATTTAGGGAGATGCAGGGTGTCAAAGTCGAAATTTTAATTTTAATTTTTTGCTGTAATTTCTGAAGTTTTCGGGATATTGATATAAAAATTGGTGAAACTTCAAAAAACTAACAACACAACGCAAGGAAGGAACCAAGATGACGGACACGGCAAAGAAAAGGGAAATGAATAGAAAAGAAAGAAAAAATGAAAACATAGAAACAGGAAAAAGCACAATAAAGAATTCAAAAACAAACACCAAATGGAAATTAGGAACTTGGAATGTCAGAGGAATCAATTTTGAGGGAACTCTAAAGCAATTAATAGAACAACTAAAGAAATATAAGGTCGAAATACTAGCAATACGGGAGACGAACCTAAAAAATGAAAGCATTACGGAGATAGATGAATATCTATTCTTCAACGGGGGAGGATCAAAGAATCGACTAGGAACAGGTTTCTTAATTAAGAAGGAGAGAACTGCAGGCTTGTTAAACCTTAAGAAAATAAACGAACGTCTAAGTTATTTGAGAATCAGAGGATCGCAAAGGAAAATAAGTATAATAAATGTGCACTCACCCACAGAAGACGCAGAAGAGGAAGTAAAAGATAAGTTTTATGATGACTTGGAGGAAACATACGATAGAATACCAAAGTATGATGTCAAAATAATAGTAGGCGACTGTAATGCAAAAGTAGGACAAGAAAAAAGGAATAGACCGGCGGTGGGAGGGTATAGCAAACATAAGGAGTCTAGCGCAAACGAACAAGGACTAATTAATTTCGCACTAGAGAAACAACTACAAATAAGAGCAACATTCTTAAAACACCGAGAAATACACAAAGAAACCTGGAAAAACCTTGATGGTAAAACAATGAACCAGATAGATCATATGATAATCGAGTCGAAGCACAAGCCATGTATAGAAAACATAAAAAGTGTTAGAGGAGCCGAAATAGATTCCGACCATTATATGGTGAGGGCAAAAATAAATTTAGAAACACCCCAACAAAATAAAAATGACAAGGAAACAACACACCGGATGGGATATAAAATCCCTGCAAGAAGTGCAGCACATAAAAGAAAAAGACGAACAAGAAGTAGAAAAAGTGCTAAAAACAGAAAGTAAGAAAGAAAAAGTAGAAGAAGAATGGAAGGTACTCAAAGTAACATTTGAACAAACGGCAAAGAAACTGCTACTAAGGCAAAATATTAAGAAAAAGAATAATTGGTTCGATAAAGAATGTAAAGAAATGTCCCAAGAGTTGAACAAAGCAAAATCGAAGATGTTAAGGGAGAGAACAAAACAGAGTGAAGACCAATTTAAAGAGGAAAGGATAAACGCAAAGAAACTATATAGAAACAAAAAACGACGGAAGCAGGAAGATATGATAAAAGAAATAGAAGAAAACTATAACAAATAAGACGTAAGAACATTCTATAAAAAGATAGGTATTGTAAAGAAAAGTTACCAGCCGAAAAAAGAATTATGCCGAGCCAAAAACAGAGAAATAATCGGGTTAACTTTAAAAACTTTGAAATAGTATACCTTTTTTGTATACAAAAGAGGGGGCAATTGTTTTTTTCTATTATATCTGCCCTAACTTTAGGTACAAAAAAGTTGAAGTATTTTTAAGGTATTAGGTGTAGCAAAAATAACGTTATTTTAAGAGCTGCATTAAAATTGAGAATGGATTATTATTTCCCGTCCCAAAAAAGGTAGTTTCACCAATTTTCATATGAATGAATATTACGAAAACTTCTGAAATTACAGAAGAAAATTAAAATAAAAATTTCGACTTTGAAACCCTGTATCTCCCTAAATATTAACTTTTAGGCTAAGGTAATTTTAGGTAAATCGTAATATTCTGGCCTCAGGAATCTACTGTTGGTCTGTGAACCATTACTTATGGACCACCCTGTATATAAAAATATGAAACATATGGAACATCGTGTCGTTACACAAAACAAGTTGATCGAACACAGCCGGAACTGGTTGAAACCTAACGAACAGATTTTGTTCTTCAAAAATGATCAAATAAAATAAATAATTTTATATAATGTTAAAAAGGTAGAATTGCTCAATTCAAAATTAAACACAAAAAATATTATAAAAATATCAAAAATGTAAATAGATTAAAAGAATTCCAGGTATTCTATTAAAATTCAAGGATTTTCAAGGAAATCAAGGACCATTTTTTCATTCCAGGATATTTCCAGGTATTCAAGGTATTCCAGGTCGGTAGACACCCTGTGTTTGAATAAGATTTGAAATGAATTGTTAAGCTTTTGCTGTAATGTTAATGTGAAAATAATAAAGATTTACATTTTTTGCTATAAAAACCGCGTTTTCTACAATCCATTTTAACCAAACCAAGAGCAAAAAAATTTTATTTTTATTTTCATCTAGCCCCAACACTGGCGTTACATGAAAACCACCACCATTAAAGGCACATTTTGAAGTAGCCCCATCGCGGGGCTACTTGAAAATGACCACTTTATATTTTTTTTGGGGAAAGTGGTGGGGGTTAAATTTTTTTCTATTGCTGTAAGAGCTTCCTTACACCTGAAAGTTTAACACAGTAATTTTGGTTTTTAAAAAAACTTTAAGATTTGGTGTTGGTAAAATTAAGTTTCCAAAAAGTTTTATCAAGTAGCCCCCTTTTACGGTACTTTGAAATTAATTATTGAAAAGTGAATGAAGTGTTATAACACAAGGGGAATTTGCGGAACCTGTGTGATAACCGGTTGTTTTGACACGAATAAACGATTTAACTGATCTAACGTGTGCGCCATTTGAACTAATTTTCGTTTACAAATCTAAAGAGTATAACGCGACAAAAGAACTACAATGAAAGACAAAATATTTCAACCTACAAACTTATGAAATTGTTTACGAAGTAGGAATTTGCGGTAATAAACAAAGTGTTATTAGAGTATAGGGCTTTATCAAACAAGAATACGCCGGAAAAATCGGATAGTAGACCAAGAACTAACAGCGTAACAAGCATCAAGGAGTATCTTAAAAAAAAAGAGTTGAAGAATCTCCAGAAGCTTTTGAGAAGTGGGAGTCAGATTTGTTAGCCTTTTAAAAAAGTCAGAAAATTACTCGTACCTCTACAAAAAGAACCAATATACAAAAAGAGGAGGATAAAAATAAAAGACCAGAACAATCACAAACAGTAGAAGATAAAGTGCTTAATGAACACCATAAGGCGAGAGTTGAACGAAGGCTTCGAGAGCAATAAGGGGGAAGTAAAATTATTAAGAGAGGAAATAACAACACTAAAGCAGGAAATTGAAACAATGAAGAAAGAAATGAAAACGAAAGAAGACTTCTGGGAGATAGAAAAACAACAAATAAAAGTGAAAATCAATAAAATAGATAAAATAGAAGAAAAACTGGAAAAAAGCGAGCAAGAAAAGCAGAAAACTGAAGAACAAGTTAATGTTAATAAGAATGTCAAGATGGAAGAAATAGAAACAAAACTTGAAAAATGAAACGAGATAGAATTAAAAATAATTTAGTTATGTCAGGAATAAAAATTGATATAGTGGATAGAAACAATTTGAAAAATGCCACTAAAAACTTTATAATGGATACCCTACTAATAGATGTCTTAGAGCAGATGCAATATGAGAAATACATACCTACGTCACGCGGTAAATGACGTCTCGCAACATCACGCATAGGCGTTTTAACGGGGTTTGGTATTATGCGCATGATGTCATGTCGACGTAGGTATGTATTCCTCATATTGCGAATGCCTATAAATTGGGAGATGCAAAATACATTATAGAAATGGAAAATATGGATGAAAAAAGGAAAATTATTCGAAACAAATTTAAATTAAAAGGGAGTACCATATTTATTGACAGTGAAACAAATAAAGAAAGGAAAACTCAGAAACTATTGAGAGATGCCGCAAAGGTGGAAACAAGTAAGGGTTTGACAGTTAAAATTAAATATCAGAAGTTGATAATTGATGGAAAAGAAATGATCTGGAATGAGCAACTACAGAAATTAACGGTGAAAACAAAGAGTGTCCCTTTTCCTATGCCAATACCAGACCCCTCAAAAACCTGATAACTCTCAAATATAATGGACCGCCAACTAATAAGACAACACTGGCAATGAACAATGCTAAGATTACAGGAATGAATAATGAAACAAACAAGAGTAAGGAAACACAGGAAATGCAAAAGGAAAATTTGGAACCGGCAAAAGAACTAAAATGGAGAGCTCTTAGTGAAAATTCAAGAATAACATACAACAAAGAAGAACTTCTAGGATTACAAAATAAAAAAGATAGCGGAAAAGAGAAAGATAAATGGAGGAAAAGAATCACAGAGTTAAAAATTAGGGTAAACAGGAAAACAGAAGGAAAAGAAATACATAAGCAAGAAGATGGCAACAGTAGGCTAAAAGGAAACAGTAATAGTAATAAAAATAAAATGTACTTTGCAACATGGAATCTACAAGGGATTAATTCAACAGGAGCTATAAAAAATCTTGTCAGTGAAGCTAAAAAATACAACATACAAATATTGACATTACAAGAAACAAACATTAAAGGAGAATCAGAAAACGTGGACGAAGACTATGTCTTTATTAACTATGGAGGAAATCTAAACAGATTTGGATTTGGATTCTTAGTACAGAAACAAATGGTAGATAGAATTGTAGATATAACAGGGGTAAATGAAAGAATAAGTTATATGAGAATAAAAGGAAATCAAAGAAAAATGAGTATAATAAATCCTCATTCACCGACTGAAGAAAGCCCTGGGAACCAAAAAGAACAATTCTATGAAGATTTGGAGAAAGTCTATGACAACTGCCCAAGATTTGACATGAAAATGGTAATAGGAGATTTCAATGCCATGCTGGGGAAGGAAGATGTATATGAAGGCATAATAGGTAAATATAGTAAACACAATAAGACAAATGAAAATGGGGAAAGACTACTAAACTTCACCGCAGAAAGGAAATTACAAGTTAAATCCACGTACTTACAACGCAAGGAAATACATAAAGGGACTTGGATTAGTCCAGACGGACATACTATAAACCAAATTGATCATCTGCTTAGAGAAGCGAAACATGCAAATAATGTTACAAACGTAAGAAGTCAAAGAAGAGCGGATATAAGTAGGGATCATACAATGGTAAGGATTACATTAAAGGAAGAAATAACTCAAGTAAAGAATAGCTGGAAAAGAAAAAAGAGACTAAGTATTGAATCACTAAAAAATGAAGATATAAAAAATAAATATATGAGATCTATTAGAAAAGGATTAGAAATGATTGATAATGAAATGGATATTAACGAAGAATGGGGAAAAATAAGCAAGCTAGTAAAAGAGAAGGCAGAAGAAACATTAAGGAATGGGAAGAAGGAAAAAAATGAATGGTTTAATGAAGATTGTAAAAAAACGATAGAAAAAAGAAGGAAAGCCAAAGTATTTGAAGGAAAATAATAAAGTGACTAAAGATAAATATCAAGAAATTAGAAGATAAACTAAAAATATAATCAGAATTTAAAAAAAGACAATACGAGAATAAACAAATGGAAGCAATGGAAAACAATTTTAAGCAAAACAAACTGCCCATAGTTCTTTAATTTTTTGTTTGTTTCCTATTTTAGCTTCCTTTTCCATAAATATTTGTTGTTGTCTCTTCTTTTTCATTCTTCTAGTTTTTGCGTAAAACGATTTTAGTAATGGTTTTATGCAAAAACGAGAGGAATGAAAATAAGACTTATACAAATAACCATGGAAAATACTAAAGCCCAAGTAGAGATAAATAATAGTGCTGTCAAGAATCGGAAATATAGTAGAACCGATTCTCGATTCTGTAGAGAATCGATTCCAAAAGAATCGGATTTCGATTCTCAGAATCGAGAATCGGTTTTCGATTCTGAGAATCGAGAATCGCAATTCGATTCTGAGAATCGAGAATCGAAATTCGATTCTGAGAATCGAGAATCGCAATTCGATTCTTAGAATCGAGAATCGGATTCGTAGTTTTGATTCTTTAAGACGAGAATCTAAATCCAATAATTGTTATAATCACAAATCACTTTGGTAGTCCAGAATCGGAGACTTGCTTTTCAGACAGAGAAGTTTATTCTCAGTATTCTCTGATAAAAAAAAGTAAAATGAATTACTTTAAAAACTGAAACAACATTCAAAAGGTTTTTCAATAGTGTTTTGAAGAGATTATGTTATTCCATACAGGTAAACGCACTTAGTAGCTGAGTATTTCGCAGAAAAATGAACTTGTTTAGAAAATTTAACGGAATGCAATTCTTGTTGAAACCATTTAAGACGGTAACGGTCCCTTTAAAAATCCGTAATCTTATGCAGCTCATTTTGTCATTTTATAGCTATAATTCACATTGCTGTATTGTACAAGGGATCTGGCGTGCAGAGGTTTAACAGTAGGTTAACTGTTATAATACCCCAAGTAATAAGAACAATCATTGTAATACGTTCAAGCATTCTAGGATTATTTCTTTTGGTACTCAAAGAATGGATAGATAATATTTGTGTTTGACATTCAGGACTTTCCAAATCTTTACTTATTTTATTCCTAAATCTTAATATTGCCTCTATTTGTTTGTATAAATATACGGTACATTTTTTAATGGTAGTTAGTTTGGAGAACATGTAAAAAATTACTTTGAAAATATTTGAGCTGAAAAGTAAATTAATAATAGTAAATATGACACTACGTAAATCAAAAAAATTTTGAAGCTTTAAAAAGAAAACTAAATACTTATTTGCATTTGCATTTGCGCTTAACATTATAATATGAATTGCAATTTTCAAAAACAAAGTTTCTCTTAAAATCACGATGCCTGATTGTTATAATTCAAATTTGATTTCTGAAATTCAAAACTGAAAACATCTAATATTGTAAGAATCAAGCTCAATCCTGTTTTTTGTTTTTATATAATATATAGAACTCGAATTAATTAGTTCTGCTGTTTTAAAAATTGGGAATCGATTTTTCAGATTTAGAACCGGAAATTGGAGTTTCGTTTTTAGAATCGGGAATGGGATATTTGATTCTATTTAGAATCGAGAATCGAGAATCGGATATTCGATTCCAGAACCGAAAATCGATTTTACAGTTCCAGAATCGGGATCGGTTCCTCGACTCTAGAATCGGGAATCGGTTTTTCGATTCTAGAATCGGAAAACCGATTCTGTTACAACCCTAGAACCGGTTCTTTAGGCCAAAGAATCGATTCCGATTCTAGGACTCGGAATCGGTTGACAGCACTAATAAATAACAATCGAACAGAACCCTTTGAATTTAACACTGGAGTCAGACAAGGAGATGCCCTATCTACACTTATATTTAATATGGCACTGAAAAACACCCAGAAAGAAAACGACATCACAACCAAACAATCACGATTAAACGCATATGCAGATGACATCACCATTATAGGAAGAAATATAAAAGCACTAGAAGAAACCTTCACAAAGCTAGAAGAAGAATCAAGAAAAATTGGTCTACAAATAAATGAAGAAAAAACGAAGATAATGAAAATAGGAAAAACAACAAACATAGAAACGGGAAAGAAGATAAAATTGGAAAATTAAAAATAGAAATAGTCGACTAAATTCAATTACTTAGGAAGCCTAATAACACCAAATGGGGAAATACAGGAAGAAATCAAAAAAAAGACTTAGCAATGGATCAAGAGCAGCATATGCGATACAACATCTATTAAAATCAAATATAATTAGTAAAAACACAAAATTAAGGATATATAAGACACTTATAAGGCCAGGCAGGTTGTCACATATGCAAGTGAGACATGGAACCTAAGGAAAAAAGAGGAAGAAAATTTACTAATACTTGAAAGAAAAATGATAAGAAAAATTTCTAGACCTACAAAAGAAACAAACGGATGGAGAAGTAAATTCAATTACGAACTGGAAGAACTAATTCAACATAAAAATGTATACATAATCCAACACAATGAATTAAATGGTTCGGCCATATTAAAAGAGTGTAGGAAGACAGAGGAACTAGAAAAATAACAGAATGGAAAATACCACAACCAAAAGGAAGAGGAAGACAAAAAACGAGATGGTACGACGCAGTCATAAATGATCTAAGAACAATCGGAAACACGAAATAATGGAACTCGATAGCCGAACAAGCAATCGACCACAGAGAACTATAACAAGACAAACAACAAACAAGAAAGAAAATAACAACGACCACCACCAGAATACAGACCAAAGAAAAGAAACGAGAAAAAGCTTGAAAACGAAAATAGAGCAGGCAATGACCCACAAAGGGTTAAGAAGCCGAAAGAAAAAGAAATTATTTTTGTAGTTTTCTAAGATCAGGCAGCCGTGTTTAATCACAAGTGTCTATAAATTATTAACAATAATAAAGAAATCGAGTTTTTATTTTCTAATTTAGCTCATATTTATTTTTTGGAAAGTTGGTATTAAGCTTGCTTCACATATATACGGCATTTACAGGCCAGCACCGGCGCATACGGGACAGACAAATTCACCAGTAGTTCACCATTAAACGACAAATACCGATCGATTACAGAACAGCAAGCTGCCAAAAGTAATAAAATCTGCCATACAGTCACGTAAATACGTAACCGTCACCGGCAACACATTCTTTTAAAGAATACCGGCCGGTGGTGGTCGGCACTGTGCGTGCCTGTGCGATGACGGACGGCCCAATATGAATTTCGTAATATGATTTCATTGTGTAATATTTTGTCGGTCCTGTCCGTGGCTGTGTTGGCCCGCGGATGCCGGTTATATGTGAATCATGCTTTATTCTTGACGTGTTTATATGTGACTGGCAAAGTTTTGACAGATCGTGTTGCGTGTTATTTACCTTAGTGTAATCGGAAAACACTTAACACTAGAAGGAAGATGGAAAATATTTAAAGAAACGATATATACAACAGCAAAAGAAATAGGTGGAATTAAGAAGATCAAAAACGGGAACAAAAGAACAGGATGGTGGACGGACGAAGTAAGAAATACAGTTAAACAGAAGAAACTTGCGTGGAAAACATACCAAAAAACAAAAAAGAATGAGGACAAAGAAATATATACAAGGCTAAATAAAAAAGCGAAAAAAACAGTAAAGATAGCTAAACAGAAAAATTGGGAGGAATTTGGAGAAAAATGAAGGATTTAAAAATAATAATAGAACATTTTGGAGCAAAATTAAAGCCCTCAGAGGAAAAGGAAAAACGGGACTTAAGCGGAATAATAGACAAGAACAATAAACTTTTAAAAAAACCTGGAGAAATAGCCGAAAGATGGTGGGAGTTCCTAGAGGAGAAATTCGGAAAAAAAGAAGAAAGTAGTTATACAGAGAAGGCAGGACAAGAGGAAATGGGTGAAGAAGAAATAGTGATAGACAGAATAAACAGAGTGGAGGTACAAGAAGCAATATCAAGGATCAAAATTGGCAAAGCATGCGGAGAAGACAATATAGAACCGGAGATGGTCAAGTATCTTGGCGAAACAGGAAAATATTCAAAGAAGCAGAGAGAACAAATAATATACAGGAAGACTGGGATAAAAACTTGATAATCCCTATACATAAGAAAGGAGGAAAAACAAACTGTGAAAACTACAGAATATTATGTATGTCGTCAGTGATTTATAAAATGTACACATCAATCACAGGGAGAAAAATAAGAGCACAGATAGAAAGTAAACTAGAAGAAGAGCAAGCGGCATATAGGAAAAATAGACAAACAAATGATAACATATTCATACTAAGGAATTTAGTAGAAAGGAAAATGGAAACGGGTGAGGAAATGATAATAGCCTTTATAGACCTACAAGCAGCTTTCGATACGGTAAAGAGAACAATAATTAACGAGTGCCTCGAAAAACTACATACTCCCAGAAAACTAATTGAAATTGTTAACTCAGTATACGCAAACGCCAAAGCAACAGTACAGATTAATGGGAATAGATCGGGGGACCTCCAACTAAAAACAGGAATCAAGCAAGGGGATAGTTTAAGCCCACTACTTTTCATAGTAGTAATGGACAGAATCTTGAAAAACGGAAGGAAGAAGTATGCCGAACTGAAAACAACGATAGGATATAGGAACAGAAACCCTGTACAGACAGACGCACTACTATACGCGGGCGACATTGCATTGATAGCAGATAGTAGAAAGAAAATGCAAAAGTTATTAAAGGCATGGATGGAGGAAATAAACAATCTAGAAATGAAGGTCAATGTAAATAAAAGCAAAGTCATGATATTCAACAAAGCGGTAAAAGGCGAGCCATACAATTTCAATTATAACGGAGTAGAACTTGAAGAGGTATCAACAATGGATTACTTAGGAAGTGTATTCACCAACGTCGGCAAACTGGATATGGAAATAGCCAATAGAACAAGAAAAGCAAATAATGCATACTACACCTTAAGTAGAACAATTTCTGGAAAAAGGGAAATAAGCAAGAAGAATAAACTAAAAATATATAATACAATACTAGCACCCATAATGCTGTACTCGAGCGGAACATGGACTATTCAACAAAAACAGCAATCTAAACTGACGGCTATTGAGATGAAGGTACTAAGGAAAATAGAAAACAATACAAGATTAGACCAGGTAAGAAACGACGAGATAAGAGCAGCCTTACAACAAAAGTCTGTGGGTATTAAAATTGAAGAGAGACAGTTGGAGTGGAATGGACACCTCTACAGAATGTCAACAGATAGGCTGCCTAGGAAAATCATGGAAGCAAGAAAACGGAAAAGGGGAAGACCAAGGAAGTCATGGGAAAACCAAATAGCCGAAATGGGAGTAAGAAGGGGAAAGACGATCAACGAAATGAGGAACGCGACCAGAGACCGGAAGGAATGGATAGCAGAAACATCAACGACGAATCCGACACCCGGATAGGGTAACAGGGAATGGTGAAGAAGAAGTAATCGGAATCGTCTGTATTTAACAACTATTATCTACTCTTGTATCTTTATATTGATTTATAGTACTGCTAAAATCACGATAGAAAACAAAAATTTTCATCAGAAAATTTTGGTTATAAAATTTGCAAATCGTTTGAAACTTCATGTAGACGTACTAAGTTGTGATGTCATAAAATTTATTGATGACATGCATTACTTGATTCGCCAGTTCAAGTATAATACAATTCATAAACAAACCAAGTGTTTTTATTTGTTTATAAAATGTCCCGACAAAATTCTATCGAGGATTAGAAAATTTCTGGTGTTTTGGCACAATAATTTTTCAAAACACCTTACACATCCAGAAACAAGAGCACCTGTAAGGACCAAAATGTATCAATTTTCCTTGGTGCCCCTTTTTTGTTCATAACTTAATTTTTAGAAACAATATCGTGCACAAGTAAAAAATACATTTAAAACTATATTGATTATATCCATATTCAATGTACTTACCTACGCTAGTAACTGCTGTTACTGTTCTAAACTGATGAATGATATTTCTAGGCAAGAAATATATATCATTATCGTATAAACTTATTCGAGCATATGTAATTCCATCGCGTCGAAGTTGGTTTAATTTAGCATCTTCAATCCAGGTAACACACTAAAATTTTTAATTAAATTTATTACAAAACTATAAAGAAATCTATCAAAAACTTTTGTATATTTCAATTACTATTCAAGAATAAAAGTAAAAAATTTAAATTTACTTAGGATCATAACTAATTGATACCTGAGAAGTGGGAGGTTCGTGTAAATCTAGCTGCAATTTTTCAGACAGTACGTCAAAATCTTTTGCCGAGAAGGCAATAACGTCTTTGGTCACTCGATTATGTTCTCCATCTTTACTTCCAGCATGAATGGCTTTCAAAATACCCACGGCAGCTGTTGTTTTACGATCCAGCCCGTGTCCAACATGATCTGCATGAGCTTTTGTTCTATCTTCAAATAAATGTTCTCGAGCTTCTGAAAATCTTGGTAAATACTGAAGATTACGTAGTTCATTTATACCAGTTCTGCAAATTAAACATCATTATGCAAAATTGCAAAACAAACACCATTTACCAGTACCTTTTACGTTTGAAAGGAGACTTTCCACATTCAGCTGTAGGTACTAACTGCTCACCTGGCCTGCACCATAAAATAGGACCATCGTTAGAATCTTGTCTTCTCATTTGCACAACCGACAAGCCACCCCAAGGCATTGTCTACAAAATTTAGCGTTAATATATAGTAAAATGAAAATAACTTAAACTCACCAAATTTAAGAAAATATTTTCCTCGAGTTTATCTAATAAATCGGGAAAATATCCTCCAACTTCTTCATGGGCAGTGCCGACCAAGCTGATTTGATGTAAAGGCCCATAGCGGTAAGTTCCTTGATTATAATGTTTAACGACGTTTTCGTGGTAATTAGTTAATGTAGTCGTTTCTAAGTCTGAATACCTAGTTAATAATCCATTTTTAACTGGTAAATTAGGACGTCTTTCCGCCATATGCTCTAATAAATCTGGCAAATAGGCTGCAGCACCATGAACTATAGCCATAACGTAATAGGCTTTTCCATTGTCATCTTCGGAAAAGGCAACTTTGAAGAATTCTAATGCTAATTCCTTCATTTCGTGGTCTTTAAGGTGTTTAAATTCATCTTGATATGCGTGGAGAACCAAAGCACCACCGTTGCAATGAAATTCCACGTGAAAGTACCGTTTCCATTTTAATTTGCTCTAAATAACAGGATAAACAAATTGTAAATATGAATTTAAAAACAAATAAAATGATCTTACATCTGCCGGTGGATAAAAATAATTTCCGCTGGACATCAACAACGGTCTAGGCTCCAATAATTTCATGTAATGCTTTACTCCATCTTTCGTTGACCTTACTTGAATTCCGATTGATGCACGCGATTGCTTCTTCGAACTATTATATTTATCGCTATTGCTTTTTCCACAATCTGGCTTTTTATGTGACGAATTCTCTGGCCTCCTGTCCTTTTCTTTCTTTTCGATATTTATCTCCTCTTTTTTATCCTTTCGAGACAACGATTTGTATGATTTAGATGATGAGCAATCACCCTTTTTAATTTTTACGAGTGCCTTTAAATCTAACTTTTGCATTTTATGGCTAACTGCCGACTGACTATCGGCTGATCTCGCACGCTTTACACCTTGCTTGTTCCTTTGCCGATTTTTATCTTGCGGTTCATAGATTGCAGATTCTACAGAACGAGTTCGTTGTGCTTTACGAGGACTGTCTTTTTCCGGACTAGAATTCATCATAGAATCTGAACTGGAGGAAAGATTTAGCTCCATTTGGGCCAATTTCACGGTAGTTTGTTCTTCTATGGCAGTTAATAATTCGAGTCCTCTTTTACCTTCTAATAACTTATAATCTAACGTTTCTACTAATACAGTAGGATGCGCTTTTTTTGGTAATTTCGTTTCGATAATCGCCGATCCCTCGGATTTTTCTTTTCTCGTAAGTTCTCCAGGTAAATTACTGTGGTTTTCGCTTTTTTCTAATTTTACCTTGGACTGACATTCTGCTTTAATTTCACGCACCAAGTTTTCTTCTTCTTCTTTCGTAATTGGAACACACTGCACACGACACTCCTTAATAACCGAAGGTGATGCGAATGATACATCGCTTTCATTTAGTTTGGCAACAGAAAAACACTCAGAATTGTCTTTAAAATCACTAACAATATTATTCTCAGTTTTCAGGATAATTTCCTGTGTGATTGGGTTAGTTTTATTGCATTTAGTTTCATCATCTGTTATGTTATCTGGCATTAAGTTATTTCCAACCATATTTTCAACTTTTTGGTATAAAGTTGGAGAAGGAACGGTAGCACCAAAATGTGCTTCATTGTTTTGGGACAATGGAGCATCGGATACATCTCTCAGGGTATTTGATTGCGCTTGGTAAACATCGTTATCAGAACCGTTTAATAGATTTGCCGCTACGTATACACCATTTGAAATAGCATTATCAGTCATAGCAGTTCCACTAGGTTGCATCGAAATATTATTAAAATCTTGAAAAGTTTTTTCGACCAATTTAAATAGTCGAACTTCCGGAATAGTCGGGCTACAACTGTTTCTTTCCACACAGATATTTTCATCTTGTGGCCTTAAGAAAATTGGACTTCGATAAATAGTTCCACCTTCTGATGCTTTTGGTAGTAGCTCACATGGTGAAGGTGTCCTTGGTAGCACCGGTATTTCATCCGATATTCCTAAATCTGTTTACATTTCAATATTTTATAATTTGTCTCAACTTCAGAAAGAAATATAGGGCTTATGAATAACACTCTTGCCATATTGCAGCTAATAGCATTTATAGATCGCCAAAATACAATGACACTAACAACGTTGTTTTGTTAAAAATGATTGTTGGCATGATTGAGAACTCTCAAACTAAACCAAGACAAAAATGCTACTTATGAGGTTGGTATAGAAAGCCCATAGCTTGTTGAGGAGGACAAACCGAGCATGGTTCGGGTCACCCGTCCTAGTTCTGACCATGGGCACCGATGCTTAACTTTGCAGAGCGATGCGCCATATCAATACTCACTATCGTACCGCCTCCCCGGTATAGACTATAGTTGTGAAAAAATTTAATCAGAAGCATTTTCTTCAGTACAACTATTATGGTGCTGATACCCATTCGTACTTGCCGAGGTACAATCGAAATGATGGGATCTTCCAGATTTGTAACATTGTTTACTAGATTTCACTCCTTCATTAAATTAGCCTTTATTTGACCTCAATGCAGCGTCATAACAAAGCTTACTACCTATATGCGCTAACAAATTTAAGATCTACAGTCCGTTTCAACCTTAAGAAGAAAGAAGCCCACACCATTATAAAACCTGTTTGTCTTCGTTCAATTTGACAGTATTTCCAATCAAACTAACCTTTTCAACCAAACCAAGACAGTTTTATTATGTACACAATTATGCATAGTATTTTGACAGTCAATAGATACTACCGATCACAATATGGCAATGCTGTGCTCCACAAACCCGGTACTTGTTTCGTAAGTCCTCATTTTCATTTTCAAAGCATATGCATATATATATACAGCTACTGTACGGCCGCTGTTACTTGGCGAGCCCCGGCGCATACCGAATGTTTACTTCGCGCGATTTCGAGGTCATGCTTCAATATTGAAAGTAATGCAGTGACGTTGGCGATGTATGAGTGCCGCAATTGCAACAAATTTCTAAGTAATATTTGGTTAATGACTATTTGTGCTAACTTTCTAAATTTATCAAAAATTCAAGTCACAAAATTATTTATTATTAGTTTGTTGTTAGTACTAATTACAACTGGTATTTGTACCCCATCGCGCTGCGAATAGTTACGCCAGTGGCAAAGAGAGCTGACACCACAGTTCGACAGCTACAACACATCGTAAGTTCTCGCCAACTTACAGCGACCTGACAGTACAATAAGCAATTTTGCCAAAACGTTAACCCATAAGTACTCGTTCCGTAATGTAGAGTTACAAATAAAAGCGGTGCGAGTAGTGTATTAATTTTGATGGTACACAAAGCACACGGTATTAATACTGTTTGGTACCATATTTACGTATTTTATAATCTACTATAGTTCGAAACAAAACACTATATATGATTTACAACAGCTTTACGTGTATTCGAAAGTAACTAACTTCTTTATAAGGTATAACAAAATAAACTTGTGAAATGTAAAAGTTGGTTGTTTACAAACATTGACTTACCTATTCCATTTTTACTTCCATTTGAAATGTAACCAGAGCTATTACATTTACATCTCTGAGAATTCCTCTTACAAGTATCACACCTGTTGTCGAGATTTAATTCTTCTTTCGTTAAAACTACAGAAGAAAATTTCTCATCTTCTGGTGCGCTATCCTCGCTAGACGCCATAATATTCACTTCTACAACCGGGAGTTAGATGTTATTTTACGTTTTTTGTGCAATAACGAAATAACGTTATTACTTTGACTTACCTATATATAAAACATATCTAGCACAGCTAGTAAATATTAAATTTACAATTTTTTCTCTGGAATTTTCTACGCAAATATCATTATAAACACAACGTTTTTATATCAAAACTGACGGACAGCCATACTTGATCTCCGTCTATTTTGTGGGAAACGTTCTCACAGTGGCGTGCTACAATGTAGTGCGCACGCGTAATACCCTTTTTCTAATATTAAATAGATTATACATGAAATTACACATTCAAAAAGTATCTACACTTACTAAAATACATAATAAAATATTTAAAGATACTAAAAGTAGTAAAGTTTGGTGTTATTTCGAAGAAACAAATAAATGAAAATTAAAAAATAAGGCGCAGTTAGCTCTGTACACGGCACCACTGGAACAAAGTACCAACCCACCAGCATAGCCAATATTATATTGGTCACGTAGGCCTCTTTAGGGCGGGAATCTCAGAAATATGACTTGGATATTCGTACTTTTTAGCTGCGGTAAAAATTTGCTTTTACAGAAGCAATTTAGTAAAACTTTCCTTGTGTAAATTACACAATACATTACCAATTTCAGATATCTATGAGCACTGCTATTCTGTTAAAATTCAATTACTACACTTAAGTTTCTAAGGAAGGTAATAATAAAACATAGTTAATTAGCACTTCTTTATATAAATCCATCGACTGTGTAACGTAGATGTTGTTTTGACATTTACATGTGAGGCATATATTATCAATTTTCAGAACACGGAATATTTTACCTGGATAAAACTGTTTTACATGTCATACACACTTTAGTATTTTTTGAATGGTGAATAGCTTCTTGCAACATACTTCTACCAGTTGCGTAATATAATTACAGAAAAAAAAAGAAAAAAACACAAATAAGCGGAGTATAAATAATGTTATTACTAAGCCACGCTCACAATATTTGGTAAACATGGTACTTAACTATAAAACTTATTCTACAGTAACTTAAAAAAATGTAAGCTTTCAAGAAAACCCAAATTGAAAAAGCAAATTAGTTAGGGTTCTTAATTACTGGATAAATTCGTACTAACGAATTACGACCCCACAAAACAAACTGCAAATTGGGGTGGGCGATTAGCGGGTACACAAGCACATATTCAATTATTCCGCTGAAATATACATATAAAAGTTTATTTACCTTTATTGTACTTTTAAAGTCAAATTAATAACATCTTCCCATATCAATTACTATTATAATTGTAAATAAAAACAACGATAAAAGAACATAAACATGTAGAAATGAAACACTAAAAACAAACTCACAGTGTATAACATTTACGAACAATATAAAAATCGAGCAATTTGCGTGATTTACGTGTCCAACATACGGAAATAAAATAAATATAGTTCGCGAATTGTTATTTCGGAATATTCCTAACGAAATTAATTTTTGCATTAAAAACCCTTTATAATACAATTGATCAAATTGGTGCATACAAACGTATTTTTCAATTCAAAAAAAAAAAAAAAATATATACAATATCAACTAAACAAAATTTCGTTGCTACAAAATATAGTTAAAAAGCGAGAGCAAACAAAAACATCTCGGAACAAACCTAATTAACAACTTTGATAGATAACAATTCCTGATAGGCTCGAATTTTATCGTTATGTTAAAAATAATCAGTTCAAAAAAGACAATTATGTTCGACTCTTAAATGTTAACAAGTCAAAAACTATAATTACATATTATTGTAAGTAATTGATCGAAAGAGGATACAGGTTTTTCAGTAAATTCGAAATCCTATCCTCATTTTTAAGTCATTATAATATTACATTACAATTTAAACATAACAAAATCTATGCAATATAGGTTTTACTGAAGTGAAACTTACAGTTAGTTTTTAGCAGCCCGTATTTTCTTCGATCAAATAAACAGCAACTAAAATAAGGTCAAACGAACTGTTAAGCTTCACTTCCATCTATGTTGTTTCAAAATTACACGTTTTACTAACTTCTTTTTTCTGAATCCTGGAACATCTAGTACATAAGATTGCCTTATGAAACTTCTTGTATGTACACCTAAAGTACAAGAGGTAGAACACCAATGTTTGAAAGTAACCATACAGATTGGAATCGTAATTTAATATTTATGTAACTTGTAACTATGAATTTATATAAGCACTTTCAAAACCTCGGTGTGTGCGTCCCCATTTTGCAACAATACACATTGCAAAATCAGTCAATTACAAGAAAATACCCTCCGCTTCAAAATAGGGGGAAAAAATGTGCTTGAAACTCATGTAGTGAAAGGCTATATACACCGTGAACAGCGCTTTTCAACCGTGATTCGACAATTTTAATTTTGTTACTTGCAAATTCATTTAGGGCAGCAATTAATTTACAATATTTTCTAGGACTTCATTTCAGACAGCAATTATGAATTAAATTACTTTCCCATAAATGAACTTTAAGTTATAGTAAAGATATTCCGAGCATGTTATGTGGTGCACATATTTTATAAATTTAGAACTTTTAGAAAGGGTGAAAAGCACTGCATTACAAGTTAATATTTAGTCAATCAAATACTTAAATAACCAAACGTTATTTTATATATATATATATATAAAAAAAATTCTATCTGCAAAGTGTAAACATGACACCTACATTAACGTTAATTGTATATACACTGCATTAAAACAAATGCAAATCTAATAAATTTCAGAACAAGTTGACAAAACGGCACCACATGAGCAGCCGTGAACAACTGTAAAATGCAGTTTTAACACTGACTAGTAACCTTCATCCACTGGTGACTGCAGCTATAAATTAACACATTATTCTTAATTTTGCTAGAAATTTCTAATAACAAAGTTGTCCATCTTTTGGCTAGTAAGAAGTTTGTACCAATGTAACAAACAAATTCAAACATTAGTTTATATTATATAAATTGAACAATCCGGACCATAAAAAATTTAACCAAGAGAAGGGAAGTCACGTTCATCATCAACTTTTGGAGCTTTCTCGTTACGCTGAGAAGGTTCTTCTTGCATAAGAGCCCCTCCCTACACAAACAACGGATATTTTAAACTGAAAAAAGCTTTTCCAAAGTGTCCTTCTTACCTGGTCTTCATTCCCGCGAAAGCGTTGCTGTCTCTCTCGATTAGGACGAGGGCCTCGTCCAGATCTTGGTCCTCTTCCACGTCCACCAGCACCAGCACGTCTAGCATCGTTAAAGTGAATGTCAATATCCAGGATATGCTTTTGTCGTCCAACACGTTGAGGATATTCGGAGGCATCATATTCTTCATCATCGGATTCCTGAAACTTAGCAATACATGCACAAATGCCCACACTAATTATAAATGTTACATACATCTTCGTCGGTTTCTTTCTTCTTAAGTTCGTACATTTTTTTCCATTGGCTGGGGTCCTCTCCTTCTCCTGCTTTGCGAATATTATATTGGGGCTTCATGCGACCAGCACGTTGAGCCTTCCATTCGTCTAATGTCAATTCTTTAGGTTCTTCAACTTCGGGCACAATTTCTGCTTCTGGTTCACCTCCACTTTCCCTATAAATAATGTTTGTAAAATAAATTTATCAATTAACAACTATTTTACATACTTCGTTTCAGCTGTCGATACTCCAGAATCATTTTTTTCCGTTTCACCCCAGCTAGGATCAATTTCATTAGATTTATCAACTTCCCTGAGGACAAACAAAAATGTTAACTGAAAGTATAAAGCAAAGTTTGTTATATCTGGATAAAATACGTTGACTAATTCTTGTTTGGAACATATGACTTCATAATATGGTGCAAAAACATACGCATTATATACTCTAATAATAAATGTTGGCAACTTTGTTCCAGAGGTTTATCTAATTTCACAACTGAAGATATACACCGTGATCAAGAAATGCTGTTTCGGTTGGTATAATAAATTATATTTGAAATTGAAGACAGTGTTAAGCTCTACTTTCTGCAGATGTATACATTTGTTTATGCAGTACCATCAGATTATGGCCTTTTTCTGCAATTAAACCATTATTTTACTTAGATGATCCTTGCAATTTGTTACATAACCTATAAATTGACACTTCACCAACTTATCTAAGATACATCTGGTTAGAAAGTCATACCAATAGATCCGCAAAAGTCACCAAGTTTTATGGCCAACTAAAACAACATTTCTTGATCACATACTGTATTGGGTATTTATTTTGTTACCAGTACAATATTTTTTAATTCACATTATAAATATCTTTAACTATGTAAAACAATCCTAAATTTTCTTAACAATTCTGATATAGCTGTTAATTACGACTGTTTTTATTTTGCCTAGTTATTAACTTTTTCGCGAGATTTTGGCCTCGTTTCCTACTTTTGACATATGTCAAATAATTCTAAATAAACATAAATAGACTTTGGAAGATTTAAAGCAATATTTCGGAACACCCACAAAACTTACCGATGTAAATAAATAGCAAAAATAATTAAAACAGGAACAAATAAAAGCATAAATTATACCCAAAGCATTATAAAAATAACTATTTTGCACCATAACGCATCTGAAGTCTATGTTGGGTTAAAATCGATAGTTGGATGTACAAGAACCTACTCGATAATATCCTTATGTGAACCCCAATTATGTGCACCGCCTCCATCACGTTTTTCCACAGGTTTCACTCCACTGTAATAAAACATTACTGCCATTACTTTAAAAAGCCAAAAACCAAACCAAATAATACACAAAATAGGCATTACTTTTTAAAATAAAAATCTGAAATACAGATAAAAAAAATTTAAGTAGGCATTCCACAAACTGGAAATTTCTATATTTACATCTGCAATTAGTAATGACAGGAGTGACCGATTAAAAGATTTCGAACCAAAGTTTCTTTGTATTTAAAAAAAAGCTACTAACGATGTTATGATAAAACGATAATTCTAAGGATTGCTAACATAAACATAAATACTGAAAGTTATTAAAACCTAAATTTTTTGCTTTTGCAAACAAACCACTACATCCTAAAGCGTAAGTTAGATATTTTGCAACTAAAACTGATAAAAGCGATTATATGTTCATTAAAAAATTTATTAACTTACGTCTTGTCCGATCCGCTTTGTCTGTCAAATTCTCGTTTGCCTCTTCGATTATCAAAGTTCCTTCTTGGTCCACCTCTTGTCCCACCATCCTTGTTTGCTAAGTTACGCCCTCCCCGAGGACGATTTTCAAAATTATCTCCCACCAGATCCCTTCTAGGCCTTTCGTCACGATCTCTATTAGTGTAAAAATTATATGTGAAATTATGAGATCTGAGAATTTTCTAATTTTATGGTTTATTTCAAGCATATGATGGTTAGTAGGGCAATAATTGTTTCTAACCAGTCAAAATTGTTTTGATTATTACAGCATTATAAATAAATAAAATTCTGTAAATAGGGTTTGTTCACAGAGAATATGACACCATTGTAAGATGCCTATTAATTAGAATCTACATTTTTTTTTTTTAGTCGGAATTAGTTAAAGACTTTGGTTTTGCCACCTTTCATTATCAATAGAGTAAAAATATTAAAAATTTCTTTTCATGTTTTAGATATTATATATATATTATGTATATTTAATATGTAACAAAAGACACAAAAAAAATAGTCTTCGGTCATTTTATTATACGACATTTACATAGGTAGCATCACCTTCAGCGCCTGTTTATAAAAAGTAATTAAAAATGTTTAATACATTAATACATAGGGGACCACAGAATGCACGGAACTTCTATGAAAGATAATTTATTTACCCTTTTTTTATATGTTACGAGTACAAAACCAATTTAAATAGGTTTAATTTATTCGTCATCGTACATTTTTGACAAACAGATATTATTAACAGAATGTTTTTTTTTTAAAGGATGCATAATTAAGAAAACTCGTAAGAAGCAGTACTTTTTTTACGGTTGAAATGGACTATAACAAATGGCATAGATTACTTCAAAACAAATGTTTTAATTTGAAATCTTTCCAAGTTTTTAAAATGTACGTATTTAAACATTATCTTCTTATAACTCGCATGTTTATAAACATTTTTATCATATAAACAATTATAGCTACTGTACACTTTCCATTAAACTTTTACCAATGGAATGTACCTTTAACGAAACACGTAAATTGATCAAAATAATATAAAATGTATATTCTTTATAGAGGTGAATTTCTTTCATGTTCATTTACAGCGCTAACCTTATGAGTCTAATATTTAAGAAGTCCCTTTCTGCAGTCTTTATTTAAATTTTTCGAAGGTGGTTATTATTGGGTTAAAGGAAGATTAGAACTCGTTTGTTTAGTAAAAATAAAAAATGCCAGAATCATTATATACAGGGTGATTCAAAAGGTATGGTCCAAACTTAAGGGTGTGATTGGTGTTGTTAAAATAAGCAAAAAATGCCGATAAACACATGTCTTATTTCCAACCGCTATCTAGTTACAGAGGTTTTCTTTGTTTTTATCTGTGTTTTGCCAAATCAGGTTATATCAAGGAACTAAGTAAAACAAATGTTAATTCCTTATGGCAGAAGACGTTTCAAGCTTGAATTGGCGTAGTTTTCAATAAATGTGGTAATGATGGGGCCATTTTCTGTACGTGCAGAAATGCATTTTGTGTATGGTTATTGCAGCGGAAATGCCCGTGCACCTGTGGTAGAATATGGGAGAAGGTATCCTCACCGAAGACAGTCTGACCACCGAACATGTATTTAGACCTTTCAGATAATGCCTTGTCGGAATTATTAGAAGATCCGCATTTTGATGTGCGAAGATCCATGTGGTATCAGCATGACGGGGCACCGTTGCACAATTCACATCCACTAGATTTTTACTTGTGGGGTGCATTAAAAGAAAAAGTTTATGCAACGGAAATTCAGGACAGGGGCCATTTAGTTAATAGGACAAATGAAGCTGTTGAAGATATTCGAAAACATCCTCAGCAGTTGAGGAATGTTCGAGATTCTGTGCGTCGGCGTTGCCAACTTTGTATACAAGTACTAGGTGGACATTTTGAACATTTTTTGTTGTGATACTTTTTAATTTTTCTTATAATTGTATATGCTCTTTTATTAATAATAAATTATCCTAAATGTTGTTATAACTAGAAAACAATTGTGAATCGGACATGAGTTTATTGGCATTTTTTACTTATTTTAACATCACCAATCACACCCTCAAGTTTGGACCATACCTTTTGAATCACCCTGTATGTGTATGAGTTAACATATTAAAGCAGTTAACGCAAATGAATAATAATTACTAATATGGAAACAAATGAATTGAGTACTTACCGGTTACCTTCAGCAGGTCCATTGAATTGCCTGTCTTCCCGATTTCGTCTATTATTGCGTTCTTCTCGATTCTCACTATTGAATTTACTGAAACTCCGTTCTGGCTTACCGCCATCAGAATTGGCTCGTTGATGAACGGGTTTGGAATCTACCATGTAAGGATGCGTATTAGGGCAAAAGATTACTATATCACAGCAATTTCATAGAGGTAATCCTCCCGTTCGCGCACCACATGTGCAATAAGCCGCTCACGAGTTATGGCCGCCTATTGCAATCTTTACTTACCTTCACGTTTGATATCTTGGCCCTTATGAACTGGCGTTTCTTTAATAACCTTCTTGGGCCCGGTTACCGGTTTTCCCTTAGCCGGCGTCTCGGTTTTTCCTTTGTTTTCCTTTTCAGCAACTTTGGTTTTTTTCTTCTGCTCTTTCTCTTGCTCTTTTTCCTTAAGTAATTCTAAAGGATCGGATTCATCATCTAAGAAAAGAGCGTATCTGTTACGTACACCGATGCCGTACGAATTCTCCATGCTGTTAATTTATGGTTTTAATCTTCACAACTCTTGGATGTTGGAAGAATTGTTTTGGCTATCGGTTAGCCGTAGATTTCACGAACTCATTCGATGCAATATGGCCGGAAAACTTATTCAATGCTTATTGGCACCAGTCTACGCGCATGACAAATAGAACTAGTTACTACAAACTTGGCCACTATCA
Source organism: Melanotus villosus (assembly GCA_963082815.1). Lineage (NCBI taxonomy): Eukaryota > Metazoa > Arthropoda > Insecta > Coleoptera > Elateridae > Melanotus > Melanotus villosus. Next base: position 22,977,439 of record OY720427.1, read on the forward strand.
AGTAAATACCGCGAAAATGTAACCTTGAACTCGGTAACAATTTATTTCCCAAAAAACGTCGCAAATAAACTAACGATTGTATTCTGCAGTCTATTTGATAACTTCACTCGCTGTTGTACGGCTCTGAACTTCGAAGAGCTGGTTATTTTATTTTATATATTTGAATACGGAACGCACCCTTTGGTGGTCCTTTGAACCAGTGCATCCTAAACTGGAAATACTTGTTTTTTACTTTTCATAATAGTGTTCTGTTTACCCAAACAGTTCCAAGCTCTATTTATTACAACATGATTGGATTTATAATTTGAATGTTATAATGCACTCTAAAAAGCACTACGACTTGTCACATAAGAAATAGGTGACGTGGTGACGTATCTATGTCACTCTTTTTTCATCCAGCGAATTAAGTTTCAACAAAGGTGAATCGACGCATAAAACAATCAACTGTAAAGATTGTAGATTTTTATTGGAATGTTACAAAAGTGTAAAGCTTTGGTTTCAGGATAAGTAACTAATAGGAATTAGTGTGAAAAAACTTTTGCGAACTGGCTCACTATATGCACTAAATACAATGCTATATGTACTTATTACATTTGAAGAAAATTTATTTTGTAAGTGTTGATAATACTGCAATGAAGTTTCAAATCAGAAATTTATTTCAAATATCACCACCATTATATGACCTTTTACCATAGTATAGAAAACTAGTTTTAACTTAGTTTTCTAAAATATGCTTATACTATAACACTATAACCTAAAACTCTATCCAGTGGCGTAGCTACATATTCAGTGCCCTGGAGCAAGTAAAATCGGTGCGCCCCCTTGTTTCTCGGAAGGGGTTTGGCGAAATTTGTTTTGAACATTTACTTTAAAAAACATTTTAAAATGTACTTATTTCGATTTAAAACCTTTCTTAATAACAAATAAATTCAAATTTAATGCGCTTACCTACTTGTAATTCACCAAAGAATTTTTTCACACGACGCAATCTTTTTTTTTTTTTTTAAAGAAGGTTCAATATGCCATATAGCTGATAACTCAAGGGCATCATTTTTAACAAACTCGCAATTATTCCTTAAGTTCTGGAATTGGGTTAGGAGTGATGAAAGCATCTCAACGGATTTCCTTATATCTTCATGAGCACCTTGCAGCATTTTCCAGACTGTATTAATAGGTTCCAGTATTTTACTATGTATGTAATAACTATTATGTATCAAAATAATTGTTGAAAATTGTTCAAAATAATTAACGAAGTTTTTAGCTTCACGTTGCTCATAATTTTTTCCATTTAACGATAAATATGTCAATATTTTAATTACATCAAAATAACGAGAACGTAATGTATCAAGAGCCTGACTACACGAATACCATCGTGTTGGACAAACTCTTTTCAATGTTTTTGCTAATTTAGTTTGATTCGTTTCCATTAACATTGCGTAACGCCTAACAGAACTGAAAAAACTGTTCATAAAATTGGCTGACTTCCTAACTTCACCAATGGGGACACTGTCACTAAATTCAAATTATGAGAACAGCAGTGCACAAATCTGGCAGCGGGGTTTCGTTGTCTAAATTCTTGCTTGTAACCCTGACTAGGCACCACTCATATTGATATTCGCAGCCCCATCGTAACGTTGACCACGCAATTTTGATAGATCAGTGAAATTTTCGATAATTTTTAAAAGTGTTGTATCTAATCGTTGCGATGTTTGACCAGCAACCTGAGTAAATCCACACGTTTCCTTTATTTGCAGCTCGATTGGTTTTTCAGTTTCATCTTTTTTTGTTAAAACATAACGGAATAGGTATAGAACTTAGCTGATCGATTTTTGATAGATCTTGCGTTGTATCTGTTATTATTGTTATGAAAGCGGCTTCTTCTATTTCACTTTTAATTTAGACATTAATTTCATGGGCAATCTAATTAATTAATTTATTTTGTATATCCAGACTCCCGAATATTTACCTGTATTCTGCGCCGATGTTAACATGCGCTTGTGGGATTTCCCGGATACATGTAACTTCTTTGCTGTAAAACACTACTTCTAATACGTATAGTGAGGGCCTATAGTTTTGTGCTTTTAAACATTGTTAGCAATCATCATACATTTTTACAGGTTTAGGTGTATAAAATGTTAAATTTCTAATGTATATTTTCTGAAATCAACATTATGATAAGTCAAGTGCATACTAAAATATTTAGGTGCAGATAGTTTTATTTATCTAAAAAATATATTTTTTTATTTTTTGTATATTTTATAGAAAATCTGGCAAATCGAAATTGTTTTTTATACAAATGTTTTTACAAATTTTCATTTCGCCCTTTCTAATTTTGCGCCCTCATGATTCGTGCGCCTGGAGCATTTTGCTCCAACTGCTCCACGGTAGCTACGCCACTGACTCTATCATAATTCAACAAAAGAAGCCCGTAATAAAAAATAAAAATCACTGAAGTAACTAGTAACTACTCATTCTGAATGATAACTTAAAATATAACCTGCTGGATAAGCATTCCATTTTTAATTTATATTGACAGTGAAAACATGATTTTACAATTATTGACGTTTAATTTGTTTAACTCGCACATAGCGCCATAAGAATCATAAGATTAACTTACTTTTAACACCACTTTTTCATTTACCTGTTAAAATCAAGGACGCTTTCTTACGGAAAGTTCTATCTAATCAAAGCGGCGTTAAACAATCATAATTTTGTTGAACTATTTGTTTCGAATTCTTATATCTATGCTACACTTCTTACAACCATGCATAAAGAATGCCCTATATAATATAATAATATCTGCCGTGTTGCTAGTATTGGGGTATTAAAAAACATTGTCAACTAAGATAAACGAAATTCTTTATCACTATACCATTGAACATAACATTCAATAACAATAAATTATGTAATTTTCTTTGCATATTCAGAGTAGTACAATTTTATTTGCGTTCTAAATTTTGTAACAGCCATGCAGTGGCCCGTTGGCAACAACATTTAAAATGTCATTAATAGTCAAGTTAGGTCAAGGCTGTAACCAACGAGCAGTATAATGTTACATTGCGCTTTGCTGTAACCTATTTCTTGCCACTGGCATTTGGTTAAATTTGTTGAATGCAACTATTAGGGTAGTTGAGCTATGTCTATGTTTGGCAAACTGTGCGGTATTTGATTAGTATGTTGGAACGTATCATGTAAACCATGTGCGCTGATAAAACTGTAACCTCAAACTGAAATATTTGATTATAAATACGATTTAAAATAATAAATGCATTAATGAGTATAACAGTTTCGAGTCATAAACGGATTAACATAATATGTAGAAATTTTTTAGCGTAACTATTTTTAATATGTTCAGTTCAGTTATTATTTCTGTTTAGGGGTGCTTTGAAGAATTCCTTACACATACACATATATAAAGTACATCGATGTTGTTATCCTAGTAATATTAATTTGTTAAGGTTGCATCCTTTCTTTTTATTTTGCTCATCATTTGAACACTTGTGGTTTAGCTACTCCTTATGAAATGTTTTCAGTTTTTGCTAGATCTGCAGCAAAATAAATTCTTTTAATGGCACTTAAATTAATCAACACATGTATAAAAACTTTATTGCATATAGAAAGCAGCAATTATATAGCACTACAATAATTGTAATAATTTCGTACTAGTTTTAATTGCCGATTTAATTAAATCATGTTTCCTTTCTTTAGATGCTATTCAGTATATTATATAACTTATTTAAATGATTTAATGTTCCTGTGTTATGATGTTAATATTTTATCTTTTACCAGGTTAGAAGAATAATTAAAAGCCTACATTCAAATGTACTTTTGTGTATTCAATATGCAACAATAAAAGAAGGAGTTGTTAGTGAAATATTTTATATTTAGTTAAAATCTGTCCAGAGGCTATAAAATACAATGTGCACAAGTAAATGAATTTAATCACGTAAACATGTACAAAATCTCTTTTGAAATTTTTCTTTTCTCTAATTAATAGTTGTAGTTTGTAGTCGATCACCAACTTTAAGTATATAAACAGACAAAATATATTTAAAAAATAACTTAAAAGATCCTATAAAAATTTAGATACGAGAAATATTAATGAAGAATTTAAAAACGATAAAATTTAATGCTCCCACTTGATAACACAACTTTAAATTTTTATAGAAAACAGATCTACTGCACAGAATAACAAATAACACACGATATGTGTATAACACTTTTAACATACGTAGTTTGGTTAGTTTACAAAATGTTTTATTATATTTTACATAATCTACACGATATAAAAAAAGGTAGTTATTACCAGTTATATAATTATGACCATAATAACTTAATTATATAAACATGATCAGTTTTCGAGTGTAAGGGAAAAAGCCAAATTAGATGGATCACATCCATGTACATATATTTTTACCACCCACCGATTAAAAAAAAGCTTTAAAGATAACACACAACTCCTTAAAAAATGGTTGCCGTATTATACACGATGATGGTTTCTTATTGAAGCATTATAATTATCTGTCTACATAAGGTTTGCAAATTTACATTGGCAAGTCTAAGTCACTAATAACTAATGATTATATGTATAATAGAGTCTAAGGTTTTTAAATTTACAGGTGATACCAGACAGACGATTTTAATGCTACAATACTTAGCATTAAGAAGTTTATTTTATTATATTATACAGAAACAAAAATGTGAATGAACGTGTAGCTTCGCTGACCATTTTGTTCCTGTTAATCACAAATATGAAACCAAATGTGTTAAAAGTAAGAACATATCGTAAGTATATTTGTGTTCATATGGATGTGTAACTAGCGTAAATATATAGGTATTTAACAAAAAAAAGTTATATACAAATTTAGAAACTACATTTTGTTGACGTTTATGCAACTGCAACGTACTATAACCTACACACTGTCTTCATTAATACTTGCAGTTTATCTGCCGATCTTTAATAAGTCAACTTTCTAAGATGAACATTCAGTTTTATTATTTATTAACACGATATTTTAGTAAAATAATTTACATAATTTAATACGAGGGCAAAATATTTTTAAAATAGGCAATAATCCTGCTGCAATTACTTTCTGTAAGTGGGAACATAATTTACGACATACTGTATGTATCCGCTGTCAATCTCTTTGTACTACGGACTACATTAAGAAAACAATTTTTCTAAGCACCTTTACATACAGATAACTCTACAAATAATACAAGATCCTCTTTTGTAGCAATTTTTTTAAAAGCAGAAGTTTTCACAGTAAAAAATAGAGCAAAATTACACAGAATACTACCAGTCATTTCCTTACATACAACAAACGAAGTTTAACAAAAAAGTAAAAAAATTTCTATTTAGATCTTTAGTATAAAAGAAAAAAAATTATAATTCCAAATTAAGTGTTACGGTCATTACAGAAACGCGTTAAAAGTACTACAATACATAAAATAATACATGGATGGCTAACCATACAAATATTTTATTTAAAAACTAAAATTAAATTAAAATGCACACAATGTAAAACCTAACTTGTATATTTCAGGTAAAAACCTAATACATTTTTTAAGCGAGATTTTTAATTAAAAAAACAGAAACAGAAAATTAACAGACCTTTGAAAAAATTTACTAATTGATCAAGTTTTCGTAGCAATATAAGCTTACTTATTTGCAAGGTTTAACTTACACTATTTTTCTTAGATATTTTTCCAGTCTAATATTTTGAATCACAAAAGTAACATCAAGGATCTTCCTCGAATGCTTTATTATACATTTTTTTGAAGATATTTAGAAGTCTTAATCATGTAATTTTTACACAATAAACTTATGGAATTATTTTTCTAGCTTATATTTTATGTGATTTGAGAAAGTATAAAGAGAAAAGGGGAGGCCTTTGCCCTACATACGGATTTGTACATACTAATAATATTTTTATAACTACAACAAAAGCGCTTTGTAAGAATTCAACTGTAAATAAAATTTAGGTATTTGAAAAATAAAAATAATAAGCGTTAAAAATAATTCCTTCAGACACTGGTCTGTGTTTCTATTATTACATAAAAAAGATGGTGTATATGAAGATCTCCAAAATAAATAACAATACTCAAAATATAAAATATTAAAAACTAAAAAGAATCCGAGATAAAATCAAACCTAAATACTATTGTATCAAATAAAAAGTGTAGAAATAAAAATATATATATAACTACCTACATTAATTACAATCGTTTACAAAATACGAATAAAAATTACAAGGTCGTGATTAAGGTAGTTTAAAAATATATAATTGAAAACAATTTTATAGACTTTAAAAAACATAACTTGCATGCTAAAAATTTACATGTTTTATCGTAAGTTACAGAACAAAAATACTCACTCTCGTTATCATTTCCTCAGTACACAGTACATTTTTGGCGTTAAGTCTTCTACAATTTAAAGATTGCATCATCGAAGAAGCACAAAAATTACAGGAGGAAGTCCTATTTTCTTAAAAAATGTATGCGACTGCTTTTCATCAACACATCTCACATATTTCATAATTATGAGCTACAAACTTTTACTTCATATCAATTGGCAATTTGCCGTGCTTGTAATGGTTAGCTATCTCATATTATTTTACTTTAATCATATCTGGAGAAACGTAAAACGGTGCATAACAGACATAAATAGAGGTAATACTTCGGAAAACTCCTATGTACTTAAATGAATAAAATCAAAATCTTAAAAAAAGTCATACATTAAGAACTCAATAGTTCCTTCATTCATACGTGCCATTCATACTTAGTGAATTTTATATTTCTTCTTTATCGATCATCTTAAATTTTTTTACATTAGTTTGTAAATTATCTGCGCCTCGTTTTGCTGTTTTGTTGGCTGCTTGGGGATCTGAAGCAATCAAAAACAAGACAATAACATTAACATATCTCGTAAATTTTAAAACGGTACAATTTACCTTGTAACCACCTAACTTGAGTTGCAGGTCCATAACCTTTGTCGTTTCTTGCCGCAATACGGAAAATAATAGCGGCCTTAGTTGTGGTGTCTAAGTATGCTGCAGCAAGAGATGAATTAGGAACCGTACAGGTATTGCTAGCTCCACAATACACACGTACAAATGCCATTTGACTCGCTACATTAGTTGCCGGAGTTTTTTCCTGCTTTACAAAAACAAATGGTAAAACAAAACGAGATTTGTAAAAAAATTTAAATACCTTCGCATTATTTCTTACAGCCAAATATACTGAATATTCTAGTATTTCTCCCTGAGCGGCACTAGGAGGTTCCCACGAGAGATGCGCTCCATCGGTAGATTTAGCTATTTTAATGGCAGATGGGGCACCTGGAAAACCAGGTAGGCACGTCTTAAATGCTGATACCTGTAATTATTTATTTTTTAGATTTATAAAACAACTTTTTATTCAAATACCTTACCTCGCTCCATTCTCCTCGACCAACAGAATTAATAGCGGCCACCCGGAACTTGTACGCAGTTCCAGGTTCCAAATTAATACGTGGTAGGTGGGAATAATCAGGTAAATTATCAATTGTGAAATTGGAATCATCATCTTCGCACAGGAAGTAATTTTGCACGTCAAAACTAGTTCCTTTGATGAACCCTACAGTATACCAAATGTCCTTATCATCTTTGACATTTTCTTTTGCGACGCTATCAGTCTTGTTAAAATCTTTTGAGTGGTGAAGCGCAGCAGCTGAAGCTAAAGCTGAGAGGGCATCGCCACTTTCTTGTTTTTTCTCATCTACAGCAGTTTGTGGCACTTCTGTATCCAAATTATCCGAACTTGAATCAAAATCGGGTTTAATTTTATCTCCATCTTCCGTAGAGCTGTCCAATACCGAACTTTTTTCTTCGTCCGTTTCCATTTTGTACTCCTCATTTTCCGTGTCCTCGTCTGTTTTCATACTACCATTCATTGAACTTTGAGTTGTGTTCAGCGACGATAATCCACTATCTTGACTTTGAGCTTCAGGGAGATCTTTACTTCCACCTAATAAGCCTCCTCTGTATGTAAAAGGTTCAGTTGGTGGTCCTATTGGAGAACCACCAAATAAACCCAAACGTATTTTGGAGCCACCTTTTAGTCCTAATGTTTGATATAATGAACCACCACCACCACCAAATAACCCCACACTTGCAGTTTCAGATGTAGGAATTCCTTCACCTTCTGCACTTTCCATACGAGAACGATCGCCCGTTTGAATTACCATTACACTTTGTTCTCCCCCTTCTTTTTCATTTTCTTTCGTTGGTTCTGGGTCAATTAACCCAGCTTCTGCTGCTAACGCTGCAAGTGCTGCATCTGTTGTAGCTGGTCCATCAAAAGAAGTTGGAGCTAAATTTTCAAAGACCAGTATTATTAAGAGTCTTTTGCTTTGTTGAAATTAAATTCTGGGGAATAGTAAAGAAACTGAGAGGAAATGAAATAAAAGAGGTGAGGGGTATAAGAAATAAAAAAGGTGAACTGAAAACAGGAACAAAGGAAATATTACAAGTATGGAAGGATTACTATACGGAAAAATTTGAAGAAAATAGAAACCAACAAGCTGAACACGATGTAGACGAAGAAATGGAGGAAGAGGAACAGGAAAACGATACCGGCAGTGAAATGAACGTTGTAGAGGAGGTAATTGGCACTAACGACAGATCAATAAAAATACCAATTAGGGTAGGCTGTGAAATTGAATTATTTTGAATTGGTACTTTAGCCACATCCACAGAATGACATTTTATAACATTTGTAATTCAATCGTTGCTTCTGTTCGTCTAAGCGGCGGTCCACTTCCACTTTTACGAGCGACACTACCACTTTCTCTAAATAACTGCAGATTTAGTTACGTCGCGAAAATAATTGTAATTGAACACTAAATCGGGGTATTCTTCACGAAAAGCAGTCATGCAGTCATGAAGTGAATATTGCCACTCTCCATTTATTCTTACGCCGGTTCGAAAGAAACATTCAATAGCTTTCGCTCTTTGTTGTGTAGTGAATACCATTTTTTCAAACTTTAAATTTTTTCACCAAATAAAAAACTTATAAATTTGACAAGAGCGTTCAGTTTTAAATTTTCATGTCAGAAATGTCATTCTGTGGATGTGGTTAAAGTACCAATTCAAAATAATTCAATTTCACAGCCTACCCTAATTGGTTTTTTTATTGATCTGTCGTTATAAAGCTAGGAAAGGCATGCGGGGATGATGGGATTGAAGCTGAAATGTTAAAACTATTGGGACCAATAGGAAAGGAATGGTTATTGGTAATATTTAAAAAAGTTTGGAAAGAAGAGCGGATACCAGGTGATTGGGAAAAGAACATAATATTACCGATTTATAAAAAGGGGAGAAGCTGGAAAGTGCGAAAACTACAGAGCCATTTGCCTCTTCTCTTACGTATAAATTATACACAAAAATATTACAAAAGGAAGGTCTTACTCCACATAGGTCACAAATTAGCAGACGAACAAGCAGCATACACATTCACATAATAAGGAACCTATCGGAAAAAGCAATAGAAAGAGGAGAAGAATTGTTTGTCACACTAATAGACTTAAAAGCAGCATTCGACAATATAAACAGAGTACACATACAGGGGAACTTTTCTTTTTAGTATGCATATCCCCTATGTATACTTTTACAATAAACGCAATATGTAGGCAACCAACTATACACTATAAACGTCACGTCACGTGGTGCGTAAAGGTTATGTTTCATGTTTGTAAACAAAAATAAATCAAAATTAGTGGAATATCAAAATAATTTAAATTCAACGATTATTCTAAAACATAAAATATCAAGAATAGGAAACAGAAAGCAAAATAAAAGCAGCAACACTTAAAGACTAATTTTTTGACATTAACTTAATTTGATGATTTTTGCCACAGCATGCTAATTTTTTAAATCATCAAATTAAGTTAATGTCAAAAAGTTAGTCTTTAACTGTTGCTGTTTTTATTTTCCTTTCTGTTTTGTATTGTTGATATTTTATGTTTTCGAATAATCGTCGAATTAAAATTATTTTGATATTCCACAAATTTTGATTTATTTTTTATTTACAAACATGAAACATAACCTTTACGCACCACGTGACGTGACGTTTATAGTGTATAGTTGGTTGCCTACATATTGCGTTTATTGTAAAAGTATACATAGGGGATATGTATACTAAAAAGAAAATTTCCCTGTATGAAAGAATCTGAAAGAATTACAAGCACCTAGAAAATTAATCAGAAGTATCGAAGAGCGTATATAGAAATGTCAAAGGGAAAGTACACATAAATGGAGAAGCATCTAGCACCTTCAACATGGCAAAAGGAATAAAACAAGGGGACAGCCTTCTATTCATAACAATTATGGACAGGATACTCTTAAATACAAGAACTAGAACACAACATCTGCAGACAATAATGGAACATTATCAACTTGCACCAATAAAAGTAGATAATTTATTGTACGCTGACGATATCATACTTATAGCAGATACACATTCAAAAATGAAGGGACTAAGAAGAATATGGAGTGAAGAAATTGAAAATATGGGAATGGAAATAAATACAAATAAGACGAAAATGATGATTATAAACAACAGAAACAGAGAGATGATAAGGAAAACAGAAATAAAAGGAGATACAATTGAAGAAGTAACAGCAGTTAAGTACTTAGACTTAATAATAACGGATGACGGAAAAATAGATGTCGATATAGCACACAGAACAAAAAAAAACCAGAAACATATACCATGCGATAAACAAAAGAATATTAAGTAAAAGAGAATTAAATAAACAATTGAAAATAAACGTCTACAATGTGATAGCTAGACCAACACTAACTTATGGAAGTGAGACATGGGCCGTAACTAAAAAGCATGAAAGTAAGCTAAAGTTCATCCAAAAGATTCTGTCCGATACGAAATTAACTAAACCAAACCCAACATATATCTTGATATATATTTTTGCTTTCACGTTAGAGGCAGCTGCTTATTATCTCGGTTGAGTTAAACGAAGATGCAAATAATGCGAATGTTTATTTAAATACAGGTAAAACGACCAGCTTAACACTGGTACAGAATTATAGGGCTCTAGTAACATAAAAAGTAAGTAAGTACCGTACGGGTCAAATTTACTTGAAATCTTCAAACAGGGATTACCTGCTTTCACTACAGCAGCTCCCAAACAAAGCAGGTAATCCCTGTTTGAAGATTTCAAGTAAATTTGACCCGTACGGTACTTACTTTTTATCTTACTAGAGCCCTATAATTCTGTACCAGTGTTAAGATGCTCGTTTTACCTGTATTTAAAAAAACAGCCGCATTATTTGCATCTTCGTTTAACTCAACCGAGATAATAAGCAGCTGCCTCTAACGTGAATGCAAAAATATATAACAAGATATATGTTGGGTTTGGTTTAGTTAATTTCATATCGGACAGAATCTTTTGGATGAACTTTAAATATGCTGTTCCTAAGCAAGTATTAGACAAACACTAAAACAAGCAGGTATAATGGAATTTATTGAAAGACAGCAATTAAGATGGTATGGACATATTATAAGGAAAGACGAGCAGTCACTGGTGAAAGGACCACGGAGGCATCAGTAGGACGGAAGAGGGAAAGGGGGAGATCCAGAAAACAATGGCTCCAGAGGATTGTAGAGATAGGAACTAAGACGGGAAAACCATTAAGAGAAATGAGAAGGTTGGCAAAGGACCGCAAAGAATGGAGGAAGTGGACCTCATATCCGACACCCTAAGAGGCTAAAAGGATTTGAAGAAGAAATTAAATTCACACTTCTAACAATTTAGCACAGTGACTTACCTATCGTTGCAGTTGGTTGTTTTGAACGTTGAACAACCATAAGTTTTGGTTGTTCGCTTGCACCACCAGCTGCTGTAACTACCGTTGAAGTGGAAGGTAACCGAACAATTTTTCCTACAGGTGAAACTCCCTGTTGTAATTGATTACCCACCAAGGTGAAAGTTTTATTTCCCCCACCAGCCATTTGTACAGTTACCGGTTTTCCTCCTATCATTACCTGTTTCTGTAATACAGAAGAAATAACTAAACACCCCAACTTGTAAAAAAGAATATTTAACTTACAGTCCCTTTAGACAATGTCACAGTTTTCGTAGTTCCTACAGGCATGGAAATGGTAATTGGTTTTCCCGCAAGCTTTACACTTTGAAGGTTGGCTACAGAAGCAACAGGTTGCATATGTACAGTTGTCGTTTTTGGTTGTGTTAATGTAACCGCTTGAGCTTGACTTACAGATTGAATAGTACGAATACCGGCGTTGGTACTAACTACCAGAACTTGCTGATTACTTAGGGTTTGGAGTTGTCCAGAAGCAGTCTTCGACAATACCAATTTACCAGTAGCTTTGTTCATTTGAATCACATTTGATGGCAAAGTTTTCATAGTAGTAAGCACTTTATTACCTGAAGTGCTTGGTAAAATTTTTACTATAGCATTTTTTCCTTGTTGTTGTATCACAGTGTGACCTTTCGCTTGGCTTTGGACAATGTTACCTTTAGGTAATGTTGCCACTGTCATTCCGGTGCTAGTTTTTACCAAGGTTACAATTTGAGGTTGCATATTGCCTTTCTGTAAAACAGCTCCTCCCTTTTGGAGAATTAATTGTTTACCCTGCACTTGAGGAGCAGCTTGTCGGACAACGGTTCCTGTAGTGCCTTGTAATCTTACATTCGATGTCGCTACAATAACATGAAGTTGTAATATTCAATTTATAAATTAATCGGTTAAAATTATTACACACAATGGTCTTGTAATGTATTATTTTATTTAAGAATTGATCCGATAGTCTCCGACATCAAAACTGCCTTACCTATTTTTATGGGGGACGATTGTTGTGGTGTAACAGTAATCTTTTGAGTTGCAGCAGCAGCAGCAGCTAAGGCTTGAATGCCAGACATACCAGCCTGCGTTGTTTTCGTGATGGCATTATCAACAGTAGACGAATTAGCTTGGGAGGATATTGCAGTTGTTAAAATTACTGGCTGATTTGAAACTACAACTTTAGGGGGAGGGGCACGTACTGCAAAATGAAAATACGTTAATCCCTAAATTACATAAACTAAGCACCAAAACTTACCTCTAAGAACAGGTGTAATCACCCTGGGAGACGTTGCAGCAACTACAGGTGTAGATATTTGAACTGGGGACTTAGGTGGCGTTGTAACTGCACCTGCAGCTGAAATTAAAGGAGTTATCCCTGTTTGTCCAGCTTTTGTAGTTGCGATTAAAGGAGGTACTGTAGATGATTGCTGAATTGGTTTAGAGGCACTAGCACCTGCAGGTGGTAAATCATATTTTTGTATCTGAAATCATAAGCTTTCGTAGAGTTTGGAATCTTCAAACAGGCGAGACAAACCTGTAGCATGTACGTTTGTATCGAGGGTGAACCGCTCCAATTAACTTCTAACGAATGTGTACCCGCTTTAACTAACGATACCCTGCCTGGTGTTTGTGGTTTGTCGACTTCCAGATACCACAAATCTTTACAACAAACCTTAAAATAATTCAATTAATGTTACTTCTTTTTTAATTTTGTTTGTTGTACATTTTTTAATTCTTAGTTAAACAATGAATAACTTTTTAGCATTTGTATTGTAAAACAACTATCTTCTTACTTGGTTATTCCAGGCTTTACGATATCCATCTCGTCCTGACCATACATACAAACGAGTATTTATACCAACAGCACAGTGGCCAGCTCGGGCACAAGGAAGTGTACCTTCTGCATTTCCAATAACTATATCTTCCCAATTCATGGTTTCTACAAATAAATAAAATTGAAACGCTGACAATTATAAACAGAGTTCTATATACTAACCAAGGTTCAGACATGCCATTGTACTAGTACATTTCCACTCTTTTTCGTTAGTTGCGGTCTTCACATCATCAGCAACAACAGGTACCCATCCACCAAATACATACATTTTATGGCCTATTAATGTAGAAGTATGCAGAGATCTAGGAAGAGGCATAATTCCTGATACTTGTGGTTTATTCCAGGATAGTGTATCTGTATTTAAAAACCATAAATCTCCAAGTCGACATCCACTCATTCCGCCATAAATTACTAAATATGATTTTCCTGCAAGGCAAATTTCACATAAAAAAAATAAAGAGGGGGGAAAAAAAATTACAAACCCTGCGCTTTATCTACATATGCTACTCCTGTATGAGATTCCCGTGGAGGTGGTGTTGGTCCATGGGTTACCGGAATTTCCCATTGAACTGGGGATACTCTGATATCCAAGGCATATAAGTCATTTAAATATCGAGGAATATTATTTTTGGGATCGTCACTGTCATTGGCAAGGCCACCGAACAAATATACTTTATTTGTAACCAATGTAAAACTATGACCTAAACGTGGACAAGGAGGTGGTCCTGTTTTTGGAGGTTTCGGTTTTAATTTTTTCCACTCCCATCTTGATGCCTAGAACAAAGCGGTACTTTAAAATCTTCTATTTAGCGGGAATTTAGTGAATATCACGATTTTGATGGAATATAAAATCGACGCTTAAAATTACTATATATTGTATTATACCTGTAACTCGTATAATTCATTACTGTATTTGCCATATTCAACCATTCCCCCAAACACAAGTAATCGAGTCCCATCGACAACAAAACCGTATGCAGCACATCCTGGCGGTATGTCCCCTTTTGTAACGGGAACAAACCATTGATTTGTGGCTAGAGGAAAAAAAGACCATTTAAAACATAATCGATAGGTATATTTAAAATGAACAAAACCAGATTATTTTATTCCCCAACGAAAACTGCAATAAACATTTAATAGTTAATTGCTTAGGCTTAATAAAACTTCAACTAAATCCTGATGCACAGTTTTTCTGGACAATAAACTGTTTGAATATATAACTTAAAAGTCAAATTATCACATTAAAATTTTGCTAACTTGGATTTTAAAACTAAAAATTCAATAATGTTGTATATATCATGGCTTATGCAAGTTTTACAACTTGTACTGAGATTCTACCAAGTAATATTGTTAACCTGCATTCACTTTTTTTACTATAATAAATAAATATTACTATTGTTTAGGTTAGGTTAGTACCTCTCCATAGGTTATTACATCTACATAAAAAATAGTAATTAATTTTAAGCTAATAGGTACATAAGACAAACTAATACACGAAACAATAGTATTGAAAAATTCAACAAATGAGGTTTCATATTAGTGTTTATTATACAACTGCAAATGGGTTTGTATTACATTTAAGGTCTACAAATTTTAAATGTGTACATAATAAAAATTAATAATCAGTTGCTATTGTACAGATGATTTCAAACAATAAAGTATTATAGTAATTCATATAGTAACAATTTCTGACGTCTTCCTCGAAGCGTTTGCAAAAATTACAAATTTGTTTACGTTTATTTTAATCAGCGCTCGGTATCTAAACATGTCGCATAAGTGCGACGCCATGTTTTTTTTAAACCCAAACAAAAGCATAAAAAATTTGACAAACTTGCAGAAGCAACCTATATCAAAGGAAATAAAAACGGTATAGCCAGAAAAATTCCCGTTTAACCTGAAGAACGAAGAAATAACTTCCAGTTACTATTACTGACAGGATACGGTAAATGACAACACATACGCGCCATATTTATCGGCCAATACCTCAAAATACCAGTACCTGTATTATAAACATGAAGTTCGTCCACAATTCCTTCATTTCCTCCACCAAAAACTACCATCAAGTCTTTAATAGCAACGGCACGATGCCCATGACGAGGCCTAGGTTGCGGACCACTTGGATTTGTTACCGATTTCCACTGTAACGCCTTACCCGCCATTACGTGCTCACATTGCACTGAATACTTAACAACGCCAATCGGATCATGCGTCTGAATTCAAACGCTACCACGATCTCTTCTTACTTTCAGCGACTTTTAGTTTCACTGTGGCGATGGTATTATCTCTTTAAATTATGTACAAGATCTATAAATTACAAAACTTAAAGTATTTTACACAAAACAACTATTTTCGGGACACTATCTTCTAAAAGGATTTATTTTCTACTACCAGACGCTATAATATCTTAAGGTTTTAAATCAATTGACAGCGACTTTTAAGGAGGGGAATACAACAGCTCATCCTGATTGGTCAGTTACAATGCTGCCATCTTATAGCTGCTTCGTGAACATTAAAGTCGCGTTACATGGTACCAACAGCTTAAATTCCTTAAAAATAGCCGTTAATCAGTTTTCAAAAATAGTTAGAATTTCTGAAGAATTAGTACTATTTTTACCCATTTTTTTGTAGTGCTCTGTAATTAGTATCTAAACTAAGACAGTTTGAAAGTGTTTAATACTTTTAGATATCAAAAGTAAACTAATTTTTTTGCGGGGTATAAAAGATTTTTATGTATGTTGATTCACCTCATTAAGATTTAAATTTATTTAAAATGTTAGCAGCGGCAGCAATTTAACATTAAAATGTATCTAACGTTTTATTGGTACATATGCAATTCCCATTGTTTTAAATGTACCTAGATCACTGTAAGAATTTAGACAGGTTTAATATAAAACACTTATATACATCTAGAGAAATGTTTAATGAAGTGCGTCTTTTTTATAACTATATTCATGTCCAACAAGTCCATTCATGATCCTGGTCCATAAATGCTTAAAGGGGCATGTGGCTTGTCTTGAACTCGTTGACTTGTTTACTCATAGACAGCTCCCCTACCCATTTCGTTTTAATCGAGTCTTGATAGAAGATCGAAATAGGTCAAATTACGTCTACTATGGACCTGTTTCGAGGTTGAGAAGGGGGAATTGTCTACCAAGCCCCATTACTGCAATTGAGTCCCTGGAGCTCTTTAGCTCTTTAAGTCCAGAATCAAATTACACTCTACGCTTTAGCTTCATCTAGCTCACGATTTGATGTTTTATAGTCTAATGCTCGTTTTAAAATATTTACATTGTATAACTTAATTATAGTTAACCAATGTTATTCATAATTTTCTCTTTATATTAATCATTTGTATTGTATTGTGTGCGTGCTAGGCACGCGGCGTTTTCAACGCTTAGCGTTGCATTTCTGTTAAGTTAGAGGCTTCCGGCCGTTGATCCATAAATAAATAAATAAATATTGATTAAAAAAATGCAGATAATGCATTTTATATTATCCCTTAACCACCTGTGTCAGTCTCATAAACCACTATGTTTTGTGTAAATGTTTGTATTTTTTACTGCTAAGACTCGGTGGATTTATGCTTTTATGTATTTTCTTATTAAGATACCTGGATTTTAATGTCGATTACATTTCTAAGTCGTTGTAGTAATACATTTTTAAAATTTCTTTGCAGTTTGAGAGACTGCACTAGGGTGTTAGCATCAGGGCATGGATGTTCGAATGTTCAGAAGCTGTGCAAGCTGCAGTGCTACATTTTGAAAAAATAGTTATAGTTCTAGAAGCATTTTACAGCTTAGTGGTGAATTATGAGGTTTAAATACAACTAGCATAAATCATCCCTACTAGGCCAGATTGAAAAATTTACAATATTTTGAGGAAACTTCTAACTTGTCATAATACTTTTATTGTCCGTTGTAAGAAGTTAAGTTAAAATTGCGGAGTCGAACGAAAGACTATACGAAATAATTTGAAGACGACCCAAAAAAAGAAACTGAAATGTCATACGTGTAAAATTTGCAAAAAACGTATTTGCTTAAGAGTGCACGATAAAGTCTTATTGTTAATGGAAACCTGAAAATTTGTAGCAAAGGGTTGCAATTTTAAAATTTTGATTTAGTTTAGATAATTCATTTTACATACCCAAAATTTGCTTAACAGAAAATGCTTTTAGACTTTTTCTTGTATTTACTAAACAACAGTTTAGCCCCCAACATTTTTGGGTACATTTCAAAATAAGTTCTGTCTGCAAAATTTCAGGAAAGTAGCTACAAACCATGCAAAAAATAAATTACAAACAAGACAGGCGGTTAAAGGTTGCAACTACAAGGTATGTGAAAAATAGCTCAAAGTTTAATTTTTGAAGCTTTACTAATAATATATATATACAATATACAAATATTATGTTTAAATTATTTAAATATATATAATCAAATAAAACATATGTACAATATATTTAAACTATAATCTATTATACAGTATGTGTATAAATACATAAATATTAAAAATAATTCAGTTAATGACGTTACCAATTAATAATTCGATCTTGGAATACAAGCTGACTAAAAATAGTAGGTTGAAGTGGACTTTTTGGTTTTGAAGTTTTTGTTACAAAGTTAACTTTTTCTTTTAAATCAGATTTTGGTAAATCACCCCTTAGACTTAAAAGTCTATGTAAATGATCTTCAGTAATATCGGGATACTTCTCTACGATTCTATGGAGGTCGAAGGATATCATGTCGTCTTCACATTTAAGTACTTCCGATAACATAATTATAACATCAAGAGGATCATCTATGTCTACCGTATTAGGTGCAAATGATAAAAATACTTTACGTAATTGTTCAGTTTCTTTAAATATCTTCTTAGCGGCAGTTTGGCATTCATCATATGATTTGAAAAGTACTTTTTTTGAAAGCATCGCCGTAATATATCTCTTTGTGACTAACACTCGTGCTTCAGAAATGATATATTCAAAATTTGCTTCTACTAGACGATTATAATCTTGAAAGTAATCTTCTAAAGTTGCACAAATTGTATCTACTGGTAAAGATATTTGAAGCCACCGGCCTGATACAAATAGTTCTTCAAAATGTTTGTCTAGGTCTAGAAATACTTCTTCAAGTAGATAACGTCCAGACTCATTCCTTAGTTGCTAAAATATTAATTTGAAATTTTAAAATATTAATGCGGTTTTATTTTTGTATGTTACCGTGTATATTTCCTTCAATCGTTTGAAACAATCGGCCAATTGTCTAGGAGAATTATATACTAAATATTGTTTCTCAAATTGGCTGCCAAGTTCAATCAGCTGCAAGCAATTATTCAATATTGTGATCATGTATTGTGTAAAAAATGGAACCTAAAAAAACATAATTAAAGGATTTCAATAGTTTAAAACTGATCTTTGTTACCTGACTTCTGTCTTCGAAATGTTTATTTTTAAATTCAACGATTGCTTCTTTATACGCTTGACCATATTTTATGATTTGTTCAATACTTAATATTAATGCATTGTTAGTAAGTTCTTGGCTAAAAGTAAATATTTTTATTCGAAATAACTGTTATTAAAATATCCTACAATATACCTAATTGTTTTGGTAACTTGTAAATTTTGGTCAATCATTTGAAATATTATAACAGGTGCAGCTGTTCGTAAGTAACCATCTATACGTGGTTCTTCTGGTGGATTGCTTGAGCGCCATTCTTGTTTTTCTGATATTAAGGTATTCTGCATCCATTCTGTGTAATTTCTTTCCATGTTCTGTACAATAAATTTTAAGTGAATACACTCATTCTCATTAAACATATATAATTGTTACCTTGAGGTACTGGTCTTGTAAATTATTTAATACAGCTTCAGAAAGGAGTGAATCTAAATTAGCAGTATGTTCCGTAAGATCTGGATGGCCCATTAGTTCATTACCCTTATACGTATTTAAAACCCATGCTAGAATAGATACATATTCGTTTCCTTCTAAACCATTCTGAATAATTTCCTGCAGCTACAAACAAAAATTTTAATAATGTAAGAACTGATCTGATTAACACTTACATGTTTAGATAAGCAAACATGATACATGTGAACATATTTGTGAATTATATTGTATCTTGGTGGAAAACATGGAACACATAATGTTTTCACAACTCTTAAATCTTCTAAAATTAGTTGTCTTATCAGTTCTAAAAATCGAACCAACCACAATTTATCATCTTCTCTTTCTTCAATCTGAGTTCCTTCTATACGTGTGGCAACGGCTTTTTCAAGAACTTGAAATGCCATAGCTTTCCAACCTTTCGGTCTTCCTGGAGGCATAAAGCCAGTTTGTTTTTCGTGCTTAAGAGATTCTTCATCTGCTTTTTCTTCTCTTTCAATTATTCTTAAAGCTGTAACTATAACAGTAGGTTCTTTTCGAACTGTATTTAATGTCCGTGCCATCACTAAACGTAACTGCTTCTCTAACAGGTCAGACAGCATTTCTACATCGGCAAAATAAGCTTTCAACATAGCTTTATCATGAGCTGATTGATTTGGTAATTTATGCAATTCAAAAAGTAAATCATCTCTTGAATTTTCAAGATCTCGTAAGCACTATAAATGCAAATTCATTAAATTTCTTATGACAAACGTTTTTAAGCACTAACCTGGTGAGTGTGAAGTAATTTACCTTCATTAATCCATTGCTTTGTTTTTTGAACACTTTCAGGAACAGTAAAAATATGTTTAAGATTTTCTTTTGCAGTAACATATTGTGAATGTCGCATATTTTCATCTCTTACTTCATTTAATTTACTATATAAAGCGGGGACATCCGTAAATAAACTATTCATCGATTTTAAGCTAGTAATAAATTGATGTTAGTCGAAAGATAACCGAAAATAATTATTCAATTAAACAACCTTGATTCAACTTCTTTGACATCTTGTAAACACGCATTTAGTTGATTTAAACCAACCCTTACTCCATCCAACTGACTTTGCATAGCAGATTTTAATAAAGCCTCAACAGAAGCCTTTTTTCGAACCAACCTTCGTTTGTACTGTTCTACTTTTTCTAACTGACCTGGTCTTTGTAACATATTAATAACAGAGTTTGTTGCAGATGTTTTGGCATCAGCTTCTAGCTGGCGTATATTTATTTTCGCTTTTGCTAAAATAAGCCCATTACTTAATATACTTTACATATAGTTATCACTTACATTCGCTCATTATGTATTATTTCTTTATTAACAATTTTATCAAATTATATCATATCTAAATACTAAAGAATTTTAAAATATAAATTATATCTACGTTGTATATCATGAATTTACAAAATTTAGATATAAATAAAATAAAACTTAACAATTATCTCATCAAAACATAAATGGTTGCTAATATTTATAACTCAAATTTTTCCGCTACATGTTGGCAATGCTGCTCTACAACAGCGCAAACAGTGGCGGTGTACTAAGGTTTTTTTAAGGCGGGAACAGGTACTCAAAAAGTAGTGAAATTTTCCCTATTTCTGCTATATCGATATAATTACAAATCAATATCCTGAAAAATTATATCAACTTAATTAAAATATGATGCTCAAATTTTATTTTGGTTGTGGCCTCCATATTATCTGTTGTCTACAAGAAGTTAAAGTTATATAATTGGGCGTTATTTCACAGAAGTGTTGTAAAAAAGTTCATACATAATGGAAACACTTGATACTAATGATTTTTGGTATAAGTTTAGAAATATTACGGGTGAAACTTCACCCGGCTGCAAGGGAAAATGGAATTTGAAGTAATGAGTCGGGAGATGTCAAGCTAGGTTCGCAGCTGTGCGTTCATGCGTTTCCGTCGATCCGTTGACCAATCAAAACGTAGGAACGTATGACTATGGACAACGCATCCACTAAACGGAAAAGTTGGTTGAAGTTCAACTATTACGTGCGAACATACGAATATAATATAAGAAACGTATAGAAAAATAATATCAAATTTTATTGCACAAATATTTATACTAAAACATATATTACGAAAAACTAGACTAACTTATATTTATTAAAAATTATTACTGTTTCTACCGTTCCCGAGATAATAATAATCTACTATCTACTACACTACCTATTTATAACTATATAAACTAATAATTAGTTTGTTAAATTAAAAAAATAGCAGAAGAAAAAGAAATTAATCGTACCTACTTATTCATTCAATAAGATTTATATTTTTCAGAATGATACAATATTCATTTATAATAAAGTGGGTTCAAAAAAGTAGTAATAGTAAAATAAAATCTAATATCGCCCTTTTGACACGAAATTTTTCGAACTCACTTTATTAATTTAAATTTTTTGGTAGTAAAAGTTCATTTCGTCTATTACCAATTTGCGCAAAACGATATTTAATTGTTTCCGCAGAAATTTCATCTAACTGAAAATTAATATTAATTATACCTAAATTTGATAACCTATCCTGGCCCGTTGTTGCTCTAATATAATAAGTTTTTAGTCGTCTTATTTTGGTACATTAAAAGATCTTTCACAACTAAGGGAATTCATCATGCAATTTTCTGTAGTCCTTAGATTAGGAAACATTGTTTCATCTAAATGTGAAAATAGTGAGGATATATCACTTGGTTTAGGCGTCAATTTTTGAATATAATTTTGACAAACAAGGAATTCAGACTATAAGTCTTGCTGCTTTATATTATAAACATTTAAGAATGACTGAAATCTGGTTTAAAAATCTCCATGTTTTTGTCGGAAAACGTTTTACCAGCTGTACAATCATTCGGTCAAGGATAGAAAAAAATATATACTGCGTTCCCCTTTACTGTTACAACACTTGAAAGAAAAAGTAAAAATTCCAAAAAGTCTAAAAACTCTTTAATGTATTATACCTTATATTATTAGGTATTTATTCTTGCATTACGATTGGGGGGGCGCAAACATCAATTGGGGGGGGGGGGGGGGGTCGAAAAAGGGCTAACGACGTCCCTGACCACGAGCCGCCACTGCCGTGGTCGTTTGGTGGTCTACTCAGTGCAAGAGCGTGTCTGAGGCGGGAAAACAAGTTGTTTAAAAACCACGTAGCAGAAATTCAAATATGGAAAGTCCAAACTCGAATAATTTTCTATTTATAAGTATGTAGTGAATTTAATAATTCATTCAGCAATCAATCTGAAGCCGTGAAAATGTAGATGGTGACATACGAAAATGCAGTTTAAATTGATGGTTTGGCATGCTGGGTACGATACCTTCTGCAAAACCATAATTTTTTTCTAAATCATCTTCATCACTATCGTCGACTTCATAATAAAAATGTTTGAAAGCATTGCATACCGACAGTAATGTAACTCGATTAGATATTTCCATAGTATTTCGAATTGCACAAATCAATTACAAAAATTGCGTAAACTGGACTTTTGCGTACCTACTTCAAAATAGGTTATGTTTATGCTTTTCCCGCTAGAACGAAGTATTTGACTCTGATAGTGTGCGCACTTATTTAAATACACCGTGATACACCGCACCGGTTCTGCCTACACTCTGCACCGATTGCACCAGCACCAAAATTAATAACCGAACGCAGCTATTGTATAAATATACAGGGTGGTCCAGGTTTTTGTGCATTAATTTTGAGAGGTGATAGAGAATCGCAAAATAAGTGTACTTTTCTTAATAAACATGCCTCCAAAAATGCACCGTAACTTTTCTAAAAAAGGGACATGGAACCCCTGTATCGGCGCCTATGGATTCCTGTAACTATTTTTGACTTGTACTGTAGATGCGTGTTTACATAGAAAGGTAGTGTGCCAAATTTGAAAAGGATCACTTTTGTCTTTCCTGAGATATTTAATTATAAACTTTTTTAAATCCAACTTTAACACCCTGTATAAACTTATGGTGCATTTTTGGAGGCATGTTTATTAAGAAAAGTACACTTATTTTGCGATTCTCTATCACCTCTCAAAATTAATGCACAAAAACCTGGACCACCCTGTATAACACCCATATCTTTTATAGATTTTAATATTCGTTGAATTCATGGCTATTTTAGTTATGAAATTGCTAAAAATTAAAGATGCGTAGGTAATAACTATTCGTTACTCGTTAGGATTCGAAGAACCGAATACCTTCAACTAAATGTAGTATTCTGTACGTTTAGTGATAGTTACTACTGCTTTTAGTCGCCTTTTCACGGGTTCTAATTGCTTTCAAAATAATTATCGAATACTTCATTCTCAGCCTCTCAGTCATAACTAGAGAAAGGAATATATGCAGTAGATTATTACTGAAATATGCGCATATATATGCACACTCTTTTTTAAATATATGCACACTCTTTTTTAAATATATGCACACTATTTTTAAATAGATTCAGTAAATATTGAAAATATGCACATACATATGCAATAGCATATGTTAGAAATCGACTTTAAAAACGATTTAGCGTCAATTTTAAAAAGTCAAAAACAGATATACGCATTAAAATTCACCAATAAAATAATAGCAAAACATTTTTAATGCGTTTTATATATGAAACCGCGTAACTGCGAGTTCACGCAAGTCGGGGCAGCGTAAGTCGGGGCATTACTGAAATGTAATAAGACATTTTCCGTAATCCCTTGTTGAAAGAGTAGGTAGGCGTGCCATTTAAAGTACCTATTCATCACAAGGGCTGTAGGATGATATATTGCACTAATAATGCTTAATTGGTTTGATTTTTTAGATGATTTAATGTACAATGATCTATAATAAACAAGGGCTTAGTGCAGAACCTGGTTTGGCTATAAAGGCTATGTGTACCCGGCTTTCTGAGAAAACCAATTACTTTTAGAGTAAGCTATCTGCTCTCTGTGACTTTAACCATACCAAATACAATACAAGGTAGGTATGATGTTATGAAACACCACTATTACATAAAATTGGAAACCAATTAAAAAAAATGAAAAATATGAACTTTATGCATGAAAATGCACAAAACGTCTAATTATGCAGGATTTTTCTAAATATGCAAAATATTCATTAATTAATTGGTGTCAGTAGTCAGTTAACTCTAAACACCATGATTCGTCCACATTATTGACTATTTCGCAAAATATGCAAAACTTACATTATATCCCTGATCACATAACAATATCAGATTCGCCAAGTTCATTAGTTTGCATTCGGTAGCCAGGCAGCGCCACCATTGCATCGTAGTTTTGAAGTGCTTGTCACTTTGACAAGAACAATGTTTTGAGTTATTTTGATTTTGAATTGCTAAAAAGTTAATATTTTTAATATCATGTGTTTTACTGCCTAAAAATTGTAAAATAATAATTTTTTAGCAATTCAAAATCAAAATAACTCAAAACATGGTTCTTGTCAAAGGATCTGATTGTTATGTGATCAGCATGGGCGCCGGCAGAATTATTTGCAGGGGGGTGCATCTATACATTATACGAGTTTGATATTCAGCTATAGCCCTCTGTGTCCAATATCTGTACTATTTCGGGCTCCGGTGCAGTGCGGTCTACAACGACAGTTCATTGTTTTGTATATATAATCAGCTCTTTAACCGCATGCAGTTATGGCTACTGTAGCGCGGAACATTACAACCCTACAGGCCAGCAACACCCCATACACCATCGCTCTCGCAAACCCAAGCACCACCTAACACAGCGCGCCACTAGAGGTCACCCGCATCTGGAACTCCCTAGAGAACATATTCTCGGACTACGCTAAAACCCTCGGACGCCGCTGAATCGACAGTTTCACAGCTTCACAACTATTAGCGAAGTAATCATCCCCTGGGGAAATTACCTAGCGCCCACGGTTGTACCTAAAAGCCTACAAATATTCCATGTTCTGTATATTATTTATTGTTATAATACTTTGTTGTTCAATAGTTCAATAAACGTTACTTAAACGGCAATCTACTGTATTTATTGTTGAGTCGGGAATTCCCTTGCGGAAAACCCCTCAATAAGTGGCGCCCAACTCAAGTGCCTGAACCAAGAGATCGAGCTCCGAGACACGGACACCCCGCAAGTTTCCACCACGGATTTACATCCTAGGACAAGGGCGTACGCCAGACAGCTCACACAACAATCAGCCAGAATGGATAACCCAGCAACTCCACTGCAGGCTCCTGTCCAGCTATCAATGGAACAGCTCAACATGCTGTTGAACCAGATAGGAGGAATTGGACGACAACAAATTGTAAGTTCAACCGGATCCTTTTCCAAATGTACCGCACGATTTGATGGCGAGTCCGATGTCCATGCATTTGTCGACGCAATCACAACGTACAAAGACTGTGGAAAAGTCACTGACGCAAATGCATTAAGAGGCATTCCCATGCTCCTCGAAAAACAGGCCGCAACATGGTGGCAGGGTATCAAGAATACAATTCCCACCTGGGAACTCGCAAGAGAAGGGTTATTAAGGACCTACGGACCGAACAGACCGCCACACCAGATCCTGCGAGAAATTTTCGCCACCGAGCAGGAAGACAGCACCGCAACGGAGATCTTCATCGGCGAAAAGCGAGCCCTCTTAGCAAAATTACCGGAGGATCGACATGTAACGGAAACCTTTCAACTCGATATAGTGTACGGATTACTTCACAGACAAATCCGCAAGAAGTTACCGAGGACACAGTTCGACTCGTTTCACAAATTGTACGAAGAACTACGTAAATTCGACGACACCGAGCTTGGAACGCAGTCAGCACCGTCTTCAGCAACCCGGACGCAACGTTCGACGAAGGAAAAATGCAATTACTGCAAATTCTCAGGTCACACCGAAGACGAATGCCGTAAGAGGAAGCGCGCAGAAGAAACAGTTCCGGCCGCCGCCAATCCTCCCGCACGGGTATCCTGTTTCGGATGTGGAGCACCAGGAGTCATCCGTAGCCAATGTCCCAAGTGCAGCCAAACTCCAGCCGCAATGGCCGACCTAACGTTCTACTGGGCCGACCCAGAACAAGGAGTCTTCCTTGAGACATCGCAGCAACGGACCCGGCCGATCCTACACATCCAAGTAGGGGAAGCTTTGGGAAGCGCCTACGTGGACACAGGCGCCCGGCAGAGCATTGCCGGCCACACACTGTACCAGGCCCTCCAGCACCAGGGATACAAGTTCCAGCACCACCGGATCAACCTGATCCTAGCGGACGGAGCAGATAGGCCCCAAGAAGTACTGAGCACCAGGGTCCCAGTACAGCTGAAGGAACGGCAGATCCTCACCGACTTCATCGTCCTCCCGAACGCGCAGAACCGCACCTTACTGGGGGTCGACTTTATCGAGGATGCTGGCCTCGTCCTTAACCTACCACAACGGTCCTGGTATTTCACCGACGCCCCCGAAACCACCTATGGTTTCCACGGGAAGACACCCCTTGCCACCCCGGTCCCGTACAAACTGAAACCGGCCAACACACGACCCAGGTACGAAGGATTGACGGTGAGACCACTACCAGGTGACCAAAGGGCCACCCATGTCCAACTCGCAGCGCTCTTCGGAGCCTCACCCGAGAAGGAGAGAAGCAGCAACAACGAAGAGACCCTCGCCGGGACCACTTCGGAGACGGAAGATCCGTATGCTGCCTTCGCCACCAACATCTCGGACTACTTCCCGTTATGGGACTACGCAGCCTTACCATCCCCCGTCCATCTTTCCTCACTCGCCACGACGAAAGAGTCGTCGAGTCCGGATCGAGATGGAAGCCCGGCCACTACGTCCCGACGAGGGGGAGACGCTTTCCCCCCTACCAAGGCCCAGAAGGACCACCACCCACAGCAGTCCTACCCATACGAAGAAGAGGACGGCCACCAAAGCACAAGCCCTAGAAGACAACCACTTCAATCTGAACCCTTGGTCGAGACGCCTATCGGGTTCAGAGGGGGAGTCTGTAGCGCGGAACATTACAACCCTACAGGCCAGCAACACCCCATACACCATCGCTCTCGCAAACCCAAGCACCACCTAACACAGCGCGCCACTAGAGGTCACCCGCATCTGGAACTCCCTAGAGAACATATTCTCGGACTACGCTAAAACCCTCGGACGCCGCTGAATCGACAGTTTCACAGCTTCACAACTATTAGCGAAGTAATCATCCCCTGGGGAAATTACCTAGCGCCCACGGTTGTACCTAAAAGCCTACAAATATTCCATGTTCTGTATATTATTTATTGTTATAATACTTTGTTGTTCAATAGTTCAATAAACGTTACTTAAACGGCAATCTACTGTATTTATTGTTGAGTCGGGAATTCCCTTGCGGAAAACCCCTCAATACTACTTATTTTCATAAGTTTTCTTAATCCTATTTTGGGACGGATTAATTATTAATTCCCATTTCTTCTTCTATTTATTTTTATATATTTTAATCTGTTAGCTTTTTACTCCTTCTAGCTTCTTCTGCTATCTTTGCCCATTCCTTCCTCTTTTCGCATTTGTCTCTTCACTTCTTTATTATTTTTATTACTCTTTTTTTTGTCTGCTCTCATTACATGCCCTAACCATTTTATTCTTTGTGCTTTTATATATGTAACAATATCTTCCCCGTTCATTTGTTCTCTTAGTTCAAAGTTCATTCTCGGCCTGTATTCATCTTCTTCTGTTCGTACTGGTCCCATTATTCTTCGTAATATTTTTCTTTCAAATACTTTTAGCTCTTCCTCTTCTTTTTTAGTTAGGGTCCATGTTTCTGTTCCATATGTCACTACCGGTCTGATCATAGTTTTATATATTTGTAGCTTTAGTCTGGTACTTAGGTATTTAGAGTTTAAATAAGTTTTGTTTGCGTAATATGCTTTATATCCCGTTTGTATTTTTTGTTTTGTTTTTCACTTTCACTATATTTTTTATTGTAAATTGTTATTCCTAAATACTTAAAGTTTTGGACTGCCTCAAATTTAGTCTTTTATTTTTAAAAATTCCTCGTTGCTGTTTTTACTATATTTTAGATATTTAGTTTTTTTTTCGCTGATTGCTAAACCCATTTTTTTTGTTTCTTCCTCTAATCTCGTGAAACTTTTTATTAGTCCTTCTTTTGTTCTACTAATAATTGTAACATCGTCTGCATACGCAACAATCTGTGTATTTTTAATATTTATTGTCCCTTCCAGGTCCGCTTTTCTAATTGCGCCTTCCAGGGCTATATTAAACAATGTAGCCGATAACATATCCCCTTGTCTAACTCCTTGTTGTACCTTAAATCTTTCGGTTGTTTCATTTTCAATTTTCACTACTGCGGTTGAGTCTTTTAAGGTCATTTCCACTAGTTTTAGTAATTTTTGTGGAGTTCTCATGTTTATCATTTCTTTTATTATCTTTTCTCTTAATACTTTGTCAAAAGCATTTTTAAAATCTATAAATAATATGTACAGAGTTATGTCGTATTCCTTTGCTTTTTCTAGTATTTGTTGTACAACATGTATGGCATCTGTGGTCGACCTTCCTTGCCTAAATCCTTGTTGATAATCCCCTAACTTGTTCTCTGCATGTGCTTGAAGTTTGTCTTTAATTATTTTTGATAGCACTTTATAGGTCACGTTTAACAACGTTACTCCTTTGTAATTTGCGCAATCTTCTAAATCTCCTTTTTTGTGTATTGTAAATATTATCCCTTGCTTCCAGTCATCTGGGATTCTTTCCTCTCTCCATATCAAGCAGATTAGTTTATGTAGCCTTTCATGAAGTGTCTCACCTCCATATTTAAGGTATTCTGTTAGTATATCATCGCTTCCTGGTGTCTTATTGTTTTTTAGGTGTCTTATTGCTTGTTTTACTTCTTCTAATGTTGGTTCTTCTATTACTGTGTTATTTATTGTTTTTGTTTGTGTTACTGTATTCGTTTCTATTTCATTTCTGTATAGTTGTTCGTAGTAGTTCTTCCATATTTGTTGTATTTCTTTCTTTTCGTACCTCGTATTCCCTTCTGTGTCTTTATATCCTGTGGTTTTTACTCTAAAGTTTTTCTTTTCTTGTTTTAAGTTCTGATAAAACATTCTTGTATTTTTTTTATTGTATTCGTTTTGTATATCTTTTATTATTCTTTCGCTCCAATCTCTTTTTTTTTGTTTACATGTGTTTCTTGCCTGTGCATTTGTCACTTTGTATCTTTGTCTATCCTCTTCTTCTTTTGAGTGCAGCCATTTTATCCATGCTCGTTTTTTTTTTTCGCTAGCCTTCTTGCACTCTTGGTCATACCATTCTTTACTTTTTTCGTTCTTCATCCGTCCGACGCATTTTTCCGCTGTTATTAAAATACTAGTTTTAATGCTGTTCCACTGGGTTTCAATTCTGTTTTCACTTTCAGGGGAGATTTGTTGTTGTAGTTCCTTTGTTATCCCTTCTTCAATTTCTTGCTTCACCTTTCGTTCTTTTATTTGTTTTACATCCCATTTGTTTCTTCTTTTGCTTCTGTCTTTTCCTCTTTCTTTATTTTTCTTTTCCTTGATTATTGCAATTACTAGTATGTGGTCAGTGTTTGCGTTGGCGCCCCTGAACGATCTTACATCTTGTATGTTACTAATTCTTTCTCTGGTTACAAGTACATGATCGATTTGACTTGTTGCCGTTTGATTTGGGTGCATCCATGTTATTTTGTGCTTCTTTGGATGAGGGAATTTTGTGCTTACGATAAATAGATTCATTTCTGCTGCTAGATTGCATATTCTATTCCCGTTATCATTCGTTTCATAGTACCACGCGATAGAGGACCATAAAATAATAAAAAAAGTTCTTATACGCTAATGTCCGATCGCCTTTTGTTTTCAAGATACAAGATGTTAAAAGTTTAAATTTTCTAACAAACTTTTAACATCCTGTATCTTGAAAACAAAAGGCGGTCGGACATTAGCGTATAAGAACTTTTTTATTATTTTATGGTCGTCTATCGCGTGGTACTATGCATTGTAGTTTTTAAAAAAAAATTAAATTTTCTAACAAACTTTTAACATCCTGTATCTTGAAAACAAAAGGCGATCGGACATTAGCGTATAAGAACTTTTTTTATTATTTTATGGTCCTCTATCGCGTGGTACTATGCATTGTAGTTTTTTCAATGTCACCCTGTATATAAAAGTCTCACTAGCTATTTATTTCTTGCAGAAAAAAATATATCTATTAATTGTGTTTATTATGAAATAATTCTGTAAAACGCTTCTCAATAAAGTAACAGGATTTGAACAGCTACGAATATGAATCTTTCTGATGAAGTTCTCGTACTATACATATATCGTTAGTGGATTACGGAATACCTAATCGTAACCTGCATCACGGGAAGTAATGATTCGGTACTCAGTAACGAATACTGGATTGGAAAGCTACGAACGAGTGCGGGTAATCAAAGTACCTAAACTTTGCATCCCTACTAAAAATAATACCTTAAAGAGCGAAATAAAACAACAGAATAAATGCTATAATACAGTTTTATATATTGAACTATATATCAATTGTCAATAGGTGCGACAGGATAGGTAACATTTCAAAAATATGTTTCGTCTACAGTATTACATTCCTATTCTAATAATTGCACTAAGGACAACTACGGAATGAATTTATTATATTTTTCAAAGGGACTGGAATGTATGGCATTTTAATATACTAATTTCCTATAGACATTTTGAAATTGATTAAAATCAAATACAATTACATATATCCATGCGTTCAAAAAATACACTATGTATCCTTTTTATAATCATCAAAAACCATCACTTAACTGTAAAAGTTACCAGTTAAATTGTTTTGTCGCATTCTTATTGCACATCACCTTTAGCATCTACCTCATTAAAAACCACTTTGACATCTTCAAATACCTGTTCGGGAGATTGAGAAGCATTTATTCGGCGTACTAAATTTTGACTTTGATAGTAATCAATTATAGGTTTTGTTTCAGATAAATAGGTACGAATTCTTTTTTGCATGCTTTCCATGTTATCATCCGATCGTCCACTTCCAGCTGCACCTCTTGAAAGGCATCTATTTGTACATACCTAAAGAAAATCAACATGATAAGATAAACATTTTCAATAAAACTTTAGTTACCTCTAGTGGACAATCAAAATATAGTACAAATAGAAGTTGAATGTTTTTAGCAACTCGTCGATTCCATCCATCGACATTATCTTGGTTTCTTGGAAATCCATCAATTAAAAATGTATTCTTATTAGATTCTTGCATCGCACGTTCTAATAGACTGCATGTTATATCGACAGGTACGATTTTACCATCGCGGATGTAATTCTCAATTAATTCTCCATATTCTGAACCTGGTTTGGAACGTTCTTCACGTAACAAGTCTCCAGCGGAGAGATGAACAAATCCATACTCCTGTCAATGCAACTTTGCAATAAATCTTTAATGCGCATATCAAATATTTTTATGTGATTACTTGAACAATGTTTTTGCACTGAGTGCCTTTGCCTGCACCTGGACCTCCCAAGACAAATACAACTTTTGGGACCATTTCTAACATAGACCGAAGAGTACGCCGCAAGCCAAATACCATAAAATTCTAAACAAAATTAAAATATCGATATTAAATGCTTATAAAAGGCTATCCATTTGACCAAAATGCCACATCTACAGAATCGATCGATATTTAATTAAAAAGTAGGGATAGCTAACTTTTACAACATCAAAAATCGTACTTACGTTGAACAACGGGTCAAATTTAATACAAAAAATCAATAATTAACACTAAAATAATTCAGCACATTAACAATCATTCACAATAGCTAACATTATAAGGTTATGTCATTTTGTAATCCATGTTGCCAGGTCGTTTCTCTAGAGGGAATTCGAGATAAGATAATAAACACTAGATAGAGATAAAAGCAGTAATCTTTGGTTATTTAGATATTTACTAAAGTTTTCTAGTTTTCAACGATTAATTATCAAGTTACATTACATTAAATATCTACTACAAATGTTTAAAACCATTTCGAACCAAAAGAATCTGAGATATAAATCAAAACAAGTTGAAATAATAATTATTTTAAACTCGGAGTAGAATCCATGACAAAAATGGTAATTAGGGCACCTACTTGGCTTAATGTTCTTAAAAGAAACAAATGTGTTTTAACTTCTGAATAAGGATCCAGTATTTCATTTCTATAACAGAAATTTAAAACAGCAGATCTATCATTAAAACAGTGGACCTGACAACAACGTTAGTTGTATTTTACGGAGGGATTTATTACACGCATGCGCAAAAGTATAAGGTCACGATGATTCTAAAACTTTTGATTTATACCTTGCCTTCTAATATAGTTGGTTATGTATAAATGTATATACTAGTAGGGTGATGGTTTTGTTATAATGGGTATATTTAGCAAACACAACTCAACCTATCACTGAGTAAATTACTGTTTCCTGAACGTACTCATACGGACCGGGCTGGAAGTTACATACGTTTCGCATACGTTTATCAAGCGTATCTCAGCCGCCGTACACTCCCCGGCGTACGTCTTGCGTTACCCTAATTCCGCTTTTCCCACGATTTCCTTAATGTTTTCCTTAACTATTTAACATAACAAGCATCTACAAATGCTAATTATACAAATCCATTAACTACAAAACGTTTTAAAAATTCGGAACACCTTTAAAACGCATAAACTAGCGTACGATAAATTATTTTTTTCTACAGAATTACAGGAGTTGTCCTCGGTGGTTGACCTATGGGTGTGGTAGAGGACACCTAGGCCTACAACACCTACTGAGCAGTTTTTCAAAAAGTGCCGGAAATTCGCCTCCAGCGAAGTCGAAACTTTATTAAAATACGTATGTAAAGGCACCTGAAGGGATAATCTTCGATGATTTTTCTCTCGAATTACAGGAGTTATCCTCGGTGGGTGACCTATGGGTGTGGTAGAGGACACCTAGGCCTACAACACCTACGGAGCACATTTTCAAAAAGTGCCGGAAATTCGCCTCCAGCGAGGTCGAAACTTTACTAAAATACGTATATAAACGCACCTGGAAGGCCAATCTTCGATGACTTTTCTCTCGAATTACAGGAGTTGTCCTCGGTGGGTGACCTATGGGTGTGGTAGAGGACACATAGACCTACAACACTTACCGGGCAGTTTTTCTAAAAGTGCCGG
This sequence comes from Melanotus villosus, assembly GCA_963082815.1. Classification (NCBI taxonomy): domain Eukaryota; kingdom Metazoa; phylum Arthropoda; class Insecta; order Coleoptera; family Elateridae; genus Melanotus; species Melanotus villosus. The sequence goes on from OY720427.1 coordinate 23,011,219, forward strand.
AAATTCGCCTCCAGCGAGGTCGAAACTTTACTAAAATACGTACATAAACGCACCTGGAGGACCAAACTTCCATACTTTTTTTCTCGAATTACAGGAGTTGCCCTCGGTAGGTGACCTATAAATGTTGTAGAGGGCACCTACGGCTACAACCCTTGTCAAGCAGTTTTTCGCCTCCAGCGGGGTCGTAAGATTATTAAAAACACCGGGAGGACCAAGCTTCAATATTTTTTTTCTCGAATTACAGGAGTTGTCCTCAGTAGGCGACCTATAGGTGTGGTAGAGGGTACCTAGGTCTACAACACCTACTGAACAGTTTTTCAAAAAGTACCGGAAATTCGCCTCCAGCGAGGTCAAAACTTTACTAAAATACGTATGTAAAAACACCTGGAAGACCAATTTTAAAATTATTAAGGTAAATCAACAATTAAAAGATCAGCGAATGTTTTTTTTTTACTTTCTCAGTACCTATAATAGGAAAATTCGTTTTTTCTATCTTTAACATTTATTTTTATTATTGTATTATTTGTTCTCCAGGTACATAATTACCCGAGTGCAGAACAAAAGTAAATACTAAATAATACAAATTAAACACATGTCTACAAGGAAATAATAAGATTTAATAATAATAATAATAATAATAAATCTTTATTTGTATAAAGTTTTACAGTTTCACAAAGGTGGTTTGGTTAGCTTAATTTATTTGACATTACATTTTTTTATGGAAGTTTTAACACATATCAAAGGTAGAATGATTTACTTTAACCTTACCTATCATGGGAATATTACCATACAATTTGCAGTTTTTAACATAACATTATTTCGCTTTACATTTACATTGGGGTTTAGATGCGTAATACCTAAGAAATCTTTTCTGAATATTCTGCAAATTATTTATGTGAAATTTATAGAAAGGCCTCCATATAACTACAAACAAATGTTGTAATTAATTAACTTCAATATTTAAAATAGGATGATGTGGTTTTTCAGGCAGTAAACCGTCTGGTTCTCTGGAAATTATTATATTCATGTTAGTTAGAAAGCAGAAATATTCAAGTCGCCAACTATAATATAATTAGATTCAAACACAAATTGCAAGGTACATACTTAAGTGGTAATCAAAGAATAAGTCAAACATATTTCCAGACGAATTCGGTGGAATATAAATAACAAATACATAGAATGCCACATAACATTCAGTTTTTTACTGTAACGCATACAATGTCAATACAGTCTGTGTTACAATAATTTAATTTAACTTCTTCTACATAAGCTGATAATACGACTTCAGTAAAGTTAAGAAACTTCAAGGTCCTTTTATATGTCACCCGGAGGACCAGTTTTCAATGTTTTTGTCCTCCGTGTGTGTATTGTCGATGTTGTAGGTACTCCTAGTCTTACAGTTCTTTGATCACGCAATTTTTTTTACTTTGCATAGTTTTCCACATCACCTTAGTTGTCTTTTTTACTTGTATCTTTACTGAATAAACGTTGAAATTTTATAGATACGACGATACGAGCAAACCTTTCAAACCCCTAGGGGGGTAAAGTCTGTAATAAGAAATTTATGTGAAAAGATGTCCCCCTTCGATCAAAAATCGACCTGTCTCAGCGTTTTTCGGAAAAATAATTTTCCTGAGAGTTATTCGCTCTGTTTCGTTTCCAAGGGCCCACCCTGTATACAATTTACACTAAATTTGACAATTACGATATATATTTTTTAACACTTACAAATTACAGAAATCAAATATTAAGATGAATTTCATGTAAAGTCCATATAAAGTTTTATAACAATTAGTAAATTCAATAAAAATACTGTAAAGTAAATATACAGAACGAGAATGTCTTAAAAATTATTATAAAGTTTGACGTTTTAAGATTTTCATTTCCGATGAAAGGAATTTTCTTTATTTCATGTTACGATTTAGATGTTCTGGGATTTTTTGATTCTTGGTGACATAGTATTTCATTTACCATGCTGAAAAGAACAAATAAAATTAAATTAGTGCTTAACATTTGATAAAATATGTTTTTATAATAATGACAGATGTACTGAAAGTTAACATTAGCATTTGACCATTTAAAAAAATTCAGTCAGAAGTAAAAATATTATAAAAAGTTGTGTATAGACTCAAAGCAAAGATATCATAACATTTTTAAAGCAAAAAGGCAATATTATAAGAATAATCAAAAATATAAGATTTGAGAAATGTCAAGATTTTAAAAAGGGAATTTAAAGCCTTATTAAGACAATTTCAGGCAATTCTACAAGAGTTAAATTAATTTTATGAGTTTGTAAATAGTATGTAAATTTAGTTTTTAGTTGAATTAGGAATAATTTAAAATATGATATAAAAATAATTGTAAGTCAGAAAAATTTGACAGCAACCACTTTCATAATTTAAAAATTAAAAAGACAAACAACAATTTAATTATTGTACATAAAATTTAAATAAGGTATTTTAAATATCAATTGTTTGTTTAATATCACAATTTAGTACATTATAACATTTCATTATATTAGTTAGTAATTTTGTTGATATCAGTTGTGAAAATTCTCTGCGTTTGCATTGGTTCATTTTTTTAGAGACTAGTCAGTTGGCATAAAATAGTTGTGCAGAGAGCACGTAAAAATTCGGCTCTGAACACAATTTAAAAAAAAAACAAAACATGGCAAGTTTGATTAATATAATCTGACAGATGTGAGTAAAAATTTTTATAAAGTTATTAATTAACAGTGAAAAGCAAGTGCAATCTAAAAAGAACTAATTTAAAATGAACTAATTAAACGAAAACGAATTAAATAAATAATAATAATATTAAATAAGTGAATATTTAAAAGTGGAAATTATAAATATACACGTACACAATCACGTACATAAGAACATAATACGTTTAAACCCTGAGAATAAAGTTATAAAATTAGATTACGCAATAATAAATAAAATTTCGTAAAGAGTCTTAAGTTTACATAACAATTATGGCTAACCCAACGTGGATCTAGTTACATAGCAATATATTAAATCCTTGTTTTTGATATGGAATTGTCTTTTGTTGTCTTCTGATCATTCTGATATTCTGATCAATATGTCTATTATCCTCGTCAATTGTGTTCTCAATAAAGCAAATACTTGTAGAAAGTGTTCAATTGAACCAAAGTGTGGAAATCTCGTGAAAAGAACCACAACAGTATAATTATGTATACAGGTTGTCAGACATCGATAGTTCAAACTGTGCATCATGGGATAAAGCATCAAAAGGCAAGTAATCCTAAATCCTAATATCAATCTTTGGAAAGTTATAAGCATTTTAATTGTAATACATCAGGCAACACTGCAGCCCGCAAACTACTGTTTGTATCAAGGTAGAGGTCAGGGCCGGCTCAGAGGTCGGGACTTCGGGGATTTTTCCCGAGGCCCCGCGCTTAAAGGGGCCCCGCGCTTTCATATTTCTAACAATTATTAGTAGCTAGGGCAAGTTTTTGACACCAAATGCAACGTTTTTTACAAGTCGGATGTTAACGTAGGTCTTTCCCTGCATTAACACCTCGCTCGTTAAGGTTGTTTCTTTACATGTCTGTACATGTCATGTCATCTGCTGCCTCCTTGTCTGCTGCATTATAATGATGTATTTGGTTTTTTACACAACATTGGAAATTTAAAAAATAAAAACGATGATGAATTAAAAAAATATTGCAACAATCTTCATCTATTTCTTCAAGATGGCGAAAATGCTGATATTGATGGTTACAATTTATTTCATGAGTTAAAATTTTTGTCACAAATTATTCAAGAGAATACAACTCCATTAGATTGCCTCAAACAAATTTGCAAAGATAATATAGACGATGTATATCCCAATACATATATAGCATTGAGAATTATGCTAACAACGCCTGTTTCAGCAGCTTCCGCCGAAAGCAGTTTTTCCAAATTAAAGTGAATTAAAAATTATCTAAGATCAACCATGCAACAAGATAGGTTAGAGGGGGTGGCTATGTTGTCAATAGAGCAGGAGGTAACAAAACATAAATTTTGATGATATTATCTAGGAATTAGCAGTAAAAAAAGTTTGTACGAAATAGGAATAAAAAATATTATGTTTATGTATGTATATTATTGAATATATTGAAGAAATAAATATTTCATTAAATAAATTGATAAAATTATGTTCATGTATCATTTCTTCCTTTTTGGGAAAGGGGCCCCGCATATAATATTTACCCGAGGCCCCGCAAAACCCACAGCCGGCCCTGGTAGAGGTACCATATCCATTATGACCATTACATACCTACATTAGTCTGCTTGTTTATTGTTGTGAATCAAACACAGAGTCGATTTATAACACAGTTTAATATAAGTAAACTAAAAGATTTACACAGAAACACCGAACAATGCACAATTGAATTAGTAACACGTCTTTTCATAACAGTATTTGTTACGGAAGTAACTTAAAGTAAGAAACAGAACTACTAGCTACTGAACAGAAAAAATGAAATTCCCAAATTCCCTAACTTACATATTATTGCCAACATAGATATTTTCTAACTATAATACTTCCTCCCAAAAATATTCTTATATTTAAATTTTTCTGGAGACTCCCAGCATTTCCCGAATGTTTTGGAACCGTAAACGGGGCAGAGGTTTCGTCAGAATGTCTGCTATTTGATTGATTCCCTCCACATGTTCCACACCAATCTCTCCTTCATTGAACTTTTCTCTGATGAAATGAAACTTTATGTCAATGTGCTTCGATTTTTTGTGAAACTCCGGGTTTTTCACCAGTTTGAGTGCACTTGCATTATCTATTTTCAGGGACGGAACCCCTTGCAAATGTGTTATTTCATTTAGCAGCCGTTTAAGCCAAATGATATCTTTTACTGCCTCACTTGCTGCAACATACTCCGCCTCAGTGGTGGACAGAACAATGCTTCGCTGCTTCTGACTTAGCCAGGTGATAGCTCCGTCTGAATATTTACAGACCACTCCTGTTCTTGAGCGTCTCGTATTTGCATCCCCAGCATAGTCTGCATCACTAAATGCTTCCAAGACACCAGGTTTGTGATCCCGATAGTATCGTAAGCCATAATCCATGGTTCCCTTAAGATATCGGAAGATGCGTTTTACGGCTTGCCAGTTTGTGACTTTGGGATTTGTCACGGATTCTGCAACCATGTTTACGGCATATGCAATATCTGGCCTTGTTGCAACTGCCAGGTACATTAAGCTGCCTACAGCTTCTCGGTACGGAGTTTCTTCGGTCAGTTCTTGAGTAGGCTCCAAACTCTGAGTACCGTTATCGCACGGAGTTGTCACTGAGTTCGAATCCCCCATGTTAAATCGCTCTAGGATCCGCTTAATATATGCTTCTTGACCTATAAAAATACAGTCACTTAAATGTAAGATTTCTATGCCTAAAAAACAGTTCAAAGTGTTCATTGTTATTTTAAATTCCTTTTTTAGTTCACACAAAAAACTTTCGATTTCACTGTTGCTGTTAGACGCAACGAGTCCATCGTCCACATACACAGCAACTAATATTTTTCTTTCACTTGTTTTCTTAATAAACAGACAAGGATCTGCATGGCTCTGTACAAAACACTGCTTTTGGATCATGAAGTCCACAAGGCGCTTGTTCCAGCACCGAGGTGCTTGTTTAAGGCCATATATGCTTTTATTCAGCTTGCATACTCGTCCAGTCCCATCATTGAATCCTTCGGGTTGTTTCATAAAGACCTCCTCTTTAAGCTGCCCATACAAGAATGCAGTTCGCACATCAAACTGCTTAAGGTGCATTCCTTCCGATGCTGCCACACTAAGTATTGTACGTACAGTGTCAAATCTTGCCACCGGGCTGAAGGTCTCCTCGTAGTCCACCCCAGGTTTTTGCGCATAACCCTTTGCGACCAGTCGTGCTTTGAAGCGTTCTACAACTCCATCTGGTCTCGTCTTCACTCGCAGAACCCAACGATTTCCAATCACCTTCTTACCAATGGGGGGGTCAACCAAATTCCAGGTGCAGTTTTCCTCAAGAGATTCTAATTCTTCCCTCATAGCACATCGCCACTCGTTTGCCTCGCTAGAAGACATAGCTGAAACAAAAGAACTTTCGGTTAGGTGCTCAGCAGAAAGTACATAATCGTTTAGGTGCGCTGGCATCCTAGTTCGTCTTCGAGTTGGAAGTAGTGCTTCAGTTTCTGCATTCTCGACTTCTTCTGAGCCAGTTGCTTCTGCGACCTCCATTGGTGGTTCTTCCTCCAAAAACCGTTCTTCTTCCAGAGTTCCAATTTTATTTCCTCTTTGAATTTTTTTAGAGTCAGAAGTCGGAAGTGGTACAGCAACCTCCACGTTTTCAATATTCTCTGAACCTGAAACTTCTTTATTTTCACTTGCCAAAAACGTTTTCTTGGTTAATATTGTTTCCCCCTTAAAAACCACATCACGGCTTCGAACGACTTTATTCTTTGCTGCGATCCATACCCTGTAGCCGTCTTTTTCTCCGCAATAACCCACAAAGTGACCTGGGTTGCTTTTCCTATCCATTTTTCGCCTATGCTGTTTTGGTATGTGTATAAAACATTCCGTACCAAAAACCTTAAAGTGATTAGGACTGACCGCTTCTTTTCTAAACCATAGCTCAAAGGGAGTTTTGTTTTCTGCAGGTGTGGCCCCTGCTCGATTTAGAATGTACGCTGCGGTATTCACAGCTTCAGCCCACAATTTTATAGGAAAACCCTTCGCATGGATCATCGTTCTTGCGCTTTCAATAAGAGTGCGATTTTCCCGTTCTGCTGACCCATTTTGTTCGGGTGTGTAAGGCATTACTATGCGTAAATTAATTCCTTTTGAATTTAGCAAAGACCTAACGCCAGAATTATCAAATTCTTTGCCCCCATCGCACAGAAGTTCCTTGATTACAATACCTGCCGTATGTGCTTCATTTATGAACGTTTTTAGGCAATCTACAACTTCCGATTTTAATTTAATGAAGAACACACGTCGGTATTTAGAGAAATCATCTTTAAAGCAAACAAAATATTTTGCGCCACCTACAGATTCCTCTTGCATCGGTCCACACACATCTGCGTTTACTGACTCACCCACTGCACTCGGCCTATTTGTTCTCGAATGGAAACTTCTCCGATGTTGTTTACCTAAAACACAGGCGTCGCAAAACTCTCCGTTGCCTTCCACAATAACACCATGTTGTTTCAGAAACGCCTTCACATGCCGTTTATTCTGATGACACAACCTCTCGTGCCACAGCTGTAATGTATCCACTGCCGATGCTGTAAAAGAAACTGAAGCAGTTTCTGGTTTGCACACGCGTAGTTCTAGTTCGTATAGTCCTCTCGTAGTCTTTTTGCCATTTAACCGCACTATACCGTTTTTCTTAAACACACAACCGTTTAAACTTGCTTGGAATTCAAAGCCTTTTTCCATTGTTTGGCTGATTGATAATAAATTTCGACTTATCTCTGGCACATACCAAACGTTTTGGAGATGATTCTTTATCCATGCACCTTTCACTTTCATTTCAACGTTTATCACACCGTGACCATGCGCGTAAATAATGTCACTGTTTCCTACTCGGACTGGCTTAGGTGCCGCAAATTTTTCGAAAGTTAGGAAGTACTCTTTTGTTTTACACATGTGTGCCGACGCGCCGGTATCTGCTAACCATTTACCCGATTCCGTGTCATCACCGAACGCACTCACGAACGCTTCATCTGAAGGTCTCGAACTCGTGGCATCCCCTGATGGTTTCTTCGGGCAGTTCTTAGCGAAGTGTCCAACCTGGTGACATTTAAAACATTTTTTTCCTTTTCTTTCCGGTTTTGATTTGGGCGGTTGACTTTTGCCTGTTCGCGCCAATAGTGCCGCTGAGTCGCTTCGTTTCTCGGGTAAACGCATTTCTATCAAGCGAAGCCTCTCAGTCAATTTATTCAACGTCCTTTCCTCAAGCGGCACCGACTCCCACACGCTTTTGAATTCAAAATATTCAGCGGGGAGGGTGGACATGACGCGGCTCATTAACAATAGCTCAGGAAGCTCAGTTTTAACTAACCTTTTCAGCTCATCATTGAGCTCTCTGAAATTTCGCTGCAGGTGAGCTATATGCGTTGCGATGTCTTCTGCGGGGTCCTTTTCGCAGCTGAAAAAATGCTCTAGTAGCCTGTCGACCCGCTGACCTGAACTTTGTTCGTACACTGCGATTAATTTATCCCATGTGGACTTCGCAGACTCGCAGGTTGCTGTTAGATCGATATTTGCATGGTTCATGCTACTCACCAGTATTAGCTGGGCTAACGCATCTGCTTTGTTGAAGCTACTCAGATTAGCTTTATATGTTGCTTTGTCAGCTGTCGACGCGTCCGCATTTGGTTCGACGGGCAACGTCCGACTTCCGTTTGCGACGTCCAGTACTTCTTGATGGCGTAGCAAAAGTTCTATTTGCCTGCGCCATTTACTCCAATTGCTCGCACCGTCTAGTTTCTCTATTTGTGCCTTGAAATCCATTGTGGACATTTCATAAAACACTACACGTGCAAATCTCGTTGACCTAACCACACTTTTAATTTCTTTAAACACGTGTTGATCGAATTCACGCAATTTTAAACGGTCTGGGCCATAACCTGTTGTGAATCAAACACAGAGTCGATTTATAACACAGTTTAATATAAGTAAACTAAAAGATTTACACAGAAACACCGAACAATGCACAATTGAATTAGTAACACGTCTTTTCATAACAGTATTTGTTACGGAAGTAACTTAAAGTAAGAAACAGAACTACTAGCTACTGAACAGAAAAAATGAAATTCCCTAACTTACATATTATTGCCAACATAGATATTTTCTAACTATAATATTTATTAATTAAATGCAGCTTGTAAATCTAGCAAATTTTATTTAATTAAACAATCTGTAACTAAAACAGTTCTACAAAAATTGCCCCGCATGAGCACCATTATTTAGCCACACACGTTTCGCAGTGCAATAAAATACTACGGCTTAGGTTCTGGTCTGGAGCATATTTTCAGTCTAAAAATTTTAATTCATACCTGTCCTTCTTTTCAACTGTCATTATTTAACCGTACCGTTATTTTAAAATTATATAATTTTCAGCGCATAAACATTCTACTAAAATTACCCCTTAACGAATTTAATAAAAATTAGCTTTATAAAAAGAATGCATCCTATTATTTCTTTCTTAGATATTGTATATATTAACTATAACTTAGAGTTAAGTAATTTTAAATAAACTTGGGGATTAGATTTTATTTATCGATTTAGTTTCAATAAAATAGCTAATGAGGTAGATCATGGAAAATTGGTCCTCCATGTGTCTTTACATACGCATTTTAGTAAACTTTTGACCCCGCTGGAGGCGAATTTTCGGCACTTTTTAAAAAACTGCTCGGTAAGGGTTGTAGACCTAGATACCCTCTACAACACCTATGGGTCATTTACCGAGGACAACTCCTGTAATTCGAGAAAAAAAATATTGAAGTTTGATCCTCCAGGTGTCTTTACATACGTATTTTAGTAAACTTTCGACCTCGTTGGAGGCGAATTTTCGGCACTTTTTGAAAAACTTCTCGGTAGGTGTTGTAGGCCTAGGTGTCCTCTACCACACCCATAGGTCACCCACCGAGGACAACTCCTGTAATTCGAGAGAAAAATCGCCGAAGATTGAATTTCCGGCACTTTTTGAAAAACTGCTTGGTAGTAGTTGTTGGCCTAGGGGTCCTCTATAGCACCCATAGGTCACCCATCGAGGATAACTCCTGTAATTCTGTAGAAAAAAATAATTTATCGTACGCTAGTTTATGCGTTTTAAAGATGTTCCGAATTTTTAAAACGTTTTGTAGTTAATGGATTTGTATAATTAGCATTTGTAGATGCTTGTTATGTTAAATAGTTAAGGAAATCGTGGGAAAAGCGAAATTATGTTAACGCAAAACGTACGCCGGGGAGTGTACGGCGGCTGAGATACGCTTGAAAAACGAAAACGTATGTAACTTTCAGCTCGGTCTCATACGGCAAGTTTTAGGGCCACTGCAATTTAACCTTGAGTTTGTCAATAGGTTTTGACAGTTGCAAAAGTTCCATGGTTCATGGTTCCATCCTGCGGAGCGAACAGTTGTTAAACAATTGCATGCGTGTTTGATAATTAGTAGTATTACAAATAGATTTAATAACTGTTAGAAAATCACAAAAAGTAAGTCTTAGTAAGTAGCAAATAGCTCTTTTGTAATAGATAATAATATTTATCAGTTACAGCCATTAATTATTAGAATGAATTTCAAGAAATATAAACCTTAACCTCAACTGTCTCATTTTCTACCAGGCGAATCTTTTCATATATTGTAAACTCTATGCTTGTATTGTCATTATTCTTTGTTTACATACGTATAGTTTGGAATATGTTCAATTTTTCCAGATGGAATTTACCGAACACAACAAGAAATGCTTGATCATGAGTGTTATTCGTTTCCTTCAGCAGGAAGCGCATCATAGTTTACCTGATAAAAAGGAATCAATTGAAGTCGCCATACAGTGTTTAGAATCTGCCTATGAGTTAGAAGATGAACAAGGTAGAAGTGATATCGAAACTGAAGATTTGTTGGCCATCTTCACTCGCACTTTGCCGATGTCATCACGAGAGGTTTGTATGTTAGTATCATCTAAGAATATTTATAAAAATGATATTGTTATCGAAGGTGTCTGTGCAAGCAATTACCGAAGCTGAAGACTATAAAAATAAGGGCAACGACTTGATGCGTAACTCAATGTATAAGGAAGCAGTTGACTACTATACCAAGTAACAATATTTTAAGTTTTACGCAGACACAATTACATTATGAATATTTTACAGGGCTATTCATTTAAATCCTGACAATGCAGTTTATTTCTGTAATCGAGCTGCTGCCTTTAGCCGATTAGAAAATCATGAAGGTGTCATTAAAGACTGTGAACAAGCTGTTAAATTAGATCCAAATTATGGTAAAGCTTATGGACGTTTAGGGTATGTATCAATATACAACTGAATTACTTTTTCCGCAAGGTGCATACTTTTTAGTATTGCCTATTCCAATTTGAATATGCATAAGAAAGCAAAGGAAGCCTATTTGAAAGCACTAAGCTTAGATCCTGCAAATTCTATGTATCAAGAAAACTTAAAATTGGCAGAAGAACGTCTCCTCAGTAATTATCCAGGTACCTATGAAGATAGAGTAACTTTTACATAACTTTATAATATTTATTTAAGAAGAAGGAGGAGTTGCAGTGGATCCTGCGAATGTTGATCTTGGTCAATTTATGAATAATCCAAATTTATTAAATATGGCTTCGCAAATGTTAAACGATCCTGGAGTGCGTGATGTGTAAGAGTTGCATTTATTTATATTTGCACAGCTTAATTCTTTTTTGTAGCATGTCAGGAATCCTACAAATGGGAAATGAAGGTGGAAATCCTAATATCGATGCATTGTTGCAAATGTAAGATACAATTCGTCAATATTTTTTGTATTTTTTAAATTGTTTGTTTTAGGGGACAACAATTAGCTGAACAGATGCAGATAAATAACCCTTCCTTTGTAGATAACTTGCGCCGCCAATTTTCTGGCAGTGAAAGACCACCTGATGAATCACAAGATGAAAACACAACTAATATTAACAATGCCAAGAAGGATGAACCACCCGGTTCAAAAGAAAGAGATGGTTCTGCCTAAGAGTCATTCCAATCGATACACGGTTTTTGTTAAGTTTGTTTGTGTTCGGTTGGGTTCATCATATTCTATTTATTTTATATAGTTAAATATTTTAGGCAATTTTATCGAAATTGAAATTATTTTAACATTTGATGTTGATATACTTATGATACTTAAGTACATAATGCAATATCGCAAAAATTGTTAATTTATTACTTTGATTGGAACAGCCAAGCTATTTAATTTTGATAGTAATATAAGCAGTTCTGCGATATTAATGACGGCTTGACAAATGTTCTAAGTTTTCCAATGTTTATAAACTTGTAATACAATTTTCCAAATAAAAAGCACATATTTCCATAAGCTTTTTCTTTTTTTTTGTGTATGGGTCACACAATTTTACCTAATCAATATTTTGCTATTAATAAATATTAGGTAAGTTTCCAAATGCTGGTCTGGGTTTTGTCATCAATATTGTCAATTCTTCAAACACACACGTACACTTGTTATAAGTTGTAAGCTGTAAAAAAATAACGGATTTCATAAACAGGCAGAAATTAAAATGGTGGGGGCCATCTCGTCAGCTCCAGAAGGTTTTAACGTTTACAATATTTAACTGGAAACTGCTGATCCCAAGAAGACAAGGAAGGCCCAGAACTAATTGGACTGACAACATTTATGAAATCTTAAAACAAAAAAAGGTGACAAATCCAAGAAAATTGGCAAAAGACAAGGCAAGTTGGAAACAAAATTTGTCAGCCCACCAACCAATGAATACTCGCAGATGACCATTCCTTGGTGACTAATAGTTCGAAGACCACGAAGCACTCTCATCACCAAGAAAGCTGAAAGGCAGGTCATATCCCCCTTGGGACAAGAGCCTAAATAAGAAGAAGATAAGCTGTAAAGTAGGTAATTATTTATTTTTTGATATTTTCTTGAGTTTATCAACCACTAAATGCTAGAGATGAATTGGTCAGGCAAATGACAATTATAACAAATACAGGATATAGGATATAGATCAAACAACTATTAAACTGTAAGAGGGTTGGATTAATTAATCGAAAAAGCACAATGAGATGGGAAATTCCGAGAAGAAGAAGAAGAGGAAAAGAGAAAATAATGTAAGTTATGGAATATGGAATGTTAGAACTATGGTGTTGTTGTAAGCTGGAAAAATGAGTGAAATAAATGATGAAATATAAAATGAATTTAGTTGCTGTGCAAGAGGTGAGGTGAGCATGACAAGGAAAAATTCGAAAAAAGAATTATGATGTTCTGTATAACAGTGGAGAAAACCAAGGTGAAAGAAGTACTGTAAAACTATCAGAGAAAATGTGTTGTGTTTTCTTTCACCCTGTTAATGATAGATTATGTATGTTAAGACTGAAGGGAAAGTTTAATAACATTTTTTTTATTAATGTATATGCACCAGTAGAGACAAGTGAGGAAGAAGGGAAGAACTGAAAGAAATGTTTTATAATGAATTAATGCAACTTACAGCAGGGATCCCAAGTCATGATATGATAATTACAATTGGGGGTGGCATGAAAATATACAATACATGAAACTACTAACCATAATGGAAAACGAATGTGCAATTGCCACAGGACTGAAAATTATAGTACTAAATTTAAACACACAAAATGTTGGGAGGTCTCCAGGTGGGTCCTGTAACCAGATAGATAATGTGCTAGTATCCAAGAGATGACAATTCTCAGTAAAAGACACTAGATCTTATACGGCAGCAAACTGTGATTCGGATTACTTCCTGGTGCGAGGAAAAATTAGATAAAAAATTCGAATAAATGGCTAAAGAAAATAGTGTTAGGTGGAATAAAGAAGCTTTGAGAACTGAAGCATCCACTACATTATAATATGAAATAATAAATACACACAAAGCAAAGTAGATCCTTACAGTGTAGATGAAGAACGGTATGTTATAAAAGAAGCTAGAAATAAAGCTGCTGATGTGAATCCTACAACCAATGAAAACTCAAAAAAAATGAGTGGTTCGATGAATGATGTTGACAAGTAATAAAAAAGAAAAATGAAGTAAAGGAATTTATGGTTACAGAAAATTGACTTAAATATGTGAAGAAGGCAAGAAAAACATCCACTAATTTATGAAGGAAGAAAAAGCGAGAATGTTCGAATAAGAAAAGAGACGGTAGGTATAGAAAATCATAGTAGAAACAAAAACATTAGACCCATAGACAGTTTTAATACCTAAGAAAAAATGAGAAGGAAGCAAAACTAAACATAGCAAGCGACAAAGATGGCGAAAAAGTATATGACCAAAAACATCAACTTACATAGTGGAAGGAACATTTTACAAATTTATTAGGGACGAATCAAGCAGAGGTAAATGACAGCGATGGGGAAAATGAAGCAATAGAAGATCCAAATAAATTGGTGCAAGAACCGGATCAAGGAAATAATTAGCAAAATGAAAGACAATAAAGCTGCATAAAATGATCAAAGCTGGTGGTGAAAGCCTTATAGCAAATATAGGGGAATTAATAAAGAGATATTAGAGAGAAGAAAAAATACCAAAAAACTGGTTCCATAGAATAATTGTTCCATTATTTAAAGCTGGTGACAAGAGTATGTGTAAGAATTATAGACGAATAACGCTATCATATAAATGTGTGCTAGTTAACAGACTGGAGAAATTCATAGAATCAGCACAGAATTTATGAGAGTTCCAGCAAGGCTTCCACGGGAATAGAGGGACTACGGATGCTATTTTCATAATGAGGCAAATAGAAGAAATAGCGTGTGAATATGTTCTAGAACTATGTAGGTACATAATTTATTTATAGACCTTAAAACTGTTTTTGCTAAGATAAATAGAGTGCCTATGATCGAGGTCCTGAAGAAACTAAAGGTTCCTACTAAATTAATAAATTTAATTAAGGCGACCTTATACCAAAAGTGGAAGTAAGGACGGAAGATGGCCTGACTGATCACTCGAAGTAAATGAAGGGGTCAGGCAGGGTGATGTCTCCAGTGCTATTTAGTCTAGCGTTAGAAGTGATTATAAGAAGAGCAAATGTAGAAGGTTGGATAAACACCAAAAGTATACAATTAATGGCATACACTAATGATGTTGTTTTATTTAACAAGTAGATATTTGGAAAAATTTAAAAGGGTTTTTATAAGGTTTGAGTGTGGAGTGAAGCTAAAATATTTGGATTGTCAGTAAACCAAGACAAGACAAAATATATGAAATTTACACGAATAAAGTCAACAAATAAGCAAAATATAAAAATGGGAAATTATGTTTTTGAAGAAGTCATTAACTTTAATTATTTAGGATCAACAATAGAAAGAAACAATTCTAGTAAAGAAGAAACATAAAAGAGAATTAGGGCCGAGTATAGGTGTTATCACGCTATGAAGCACTTTTTAAAAAGTAAACTATTAAGACGGCGCGCGGCGCCCTCTGCGATTTACATCTATAGAGGGCAGCAGCGCAGCACTAGAGAATCGCGGTATTATTTTCTAGAAAGCGTAACACGTTTTTTAGTTATAATCTTGATTTCAAAATGTGATACTTTTTTGAAGCATATGTTCATTTAGGGATTGACCAAATTTCAGCTTAAAATCTCACTTACTTTAGGAAAAAAACATACGCGAAGTAGATGGTTTGTTTTTTCAAAAGTAATAAATAATTCAATTATTTTTCTTTAATACCTACCCTAATATGATACGTGAGCATGCAATTCCTTAGTACGAAGGAATTATTTGGTATAATAAGGTCAATTTCCTTTCGCAAAGTTATTTTTCCCAGCACAGCGTTCAAAATGGCTGTCTAAAGCCCGCCCCACAGATGCAGAGACTTGCCTCAAGACTTGCGTGTACGGTTAAAACCGTGCATTCAAAACCGATGGTGTGTGATAGAAACCTGTAGACTTATTTAGAATGCGCATCCCAATAAACCCGTCGCAAAAATACCTGGCCTTGCCTGAATTTTCCCCGTACAGTTTTGAATGCACAGGGAAAACCCTGCGTGTGTGGTGCAAGATTGCACAATGAACACGTTTTTATTCAGTGCCGTCGGTACTTATTACTTTGTTGGTGGTGTATTGACAATATATATAATAAATTTCAAATCATGTCGGATTTACTCAACTGCTCCCGTGATTTTATGAGTTCCTTCATCGAAATTTATAGAGACAATCATTGTTTATGGAAAATAAAATCGAAGGAATTCTTAATAATGTAAGCGCACGCTACTGTCACTAAACATAATTCATATTCTGATAACACAGCCGACATTTTGCAACAACTCTTTAGAATAAAACTACTGACAAGTCGCTACGTGTGTGTGAAACTACAGACTACATTCTTTTTGCACGGGTTTAAATGTACAACATTCAACACCGCACACGCTAACCTCTGCATCTGTGGCGGGCTTAACATTACCTTGATACAATAGATCAGGCTATACTTTTATAGAGGGCGCACACGTAACTGAGCTGCTGTTATGAAACTCTAATATTACCGCCAATTTAAAAATTTTAAAAAGAGCTGCACATTTTTTACTTTGAAAGTGTTTATGCCTTAGGTTAGGTTATACATACTCTAATAAAATAGCAGTTTCTTTTTCGAAAAAGGAATGTAATAAATGTAATAAAATGTAATATTGAGTTATCAGGTAATTCTGCAATTTATAGATACTGAAAATACCTGCACTTGCTTTGTGTACGCAAATTGCTACATTTCTTTTTATATATACCTACTAATTGCATAGTAGTCGAAATACGTATTTGGCTTTTAATATTGTAAAAATTATTTTTTCATAGATGTTGTTTTTCAGCCCCAAAAGCGTGTTTTAAACATTTCTTCGTTGACTTATTATTGTAAAAAATACATATGGCAGCATTGTAAAGCAATAATTATTCTAGAGTGATGCGACTCTAAATTACTTCTGTCTTGATAACGTCAAAGCTTGACAAGTGTTAAAATTTACAAGTGGACTTACTTTTTCTAATTTTGTATCATCGTTGCTGTTCTCGTAGTTATTAGTATTAATTATTATTATTTTCGTTTTCTTGTTTCGTTCACTAGATTTTACATTTTACGTTCAATATTATGCTGATATGCACATGGTATTTGGTTTCTGTAATGGATATGGCGACATGGCAGAACGTGAATATTGTGCACGTTATCCAAACCGGAGGCATCCTAGAGCAAATGTTTTTCGAAGGCTGGACCAACGTCTTCGTGAAACTGGTTCATTTGTTCCAAGGAATGTAAACAGTGGTCGATCAAGGCAAAGGCGCACAGTGCAACTGGAACAGCAAATTTTAGATGCAGTACAAGAAGACCCTCCGTCAGCACCCGGCAGTTAGCTGCAACGCTGCAACATTAAATATTCCCAGCAATAAGACCATTCATTTGGTTCTAAAAGAAAACCTTCTTTAACCTTATCATGTCTCAAAAGTTCAGCCCCTTTATGAAAATGATAACATAGCCCGATTGAATTTCTGCAACACGATTTTAAATGAAATTCGTGACGATGACGGCTTTTTGAGACGTATTCTTTGGAGCGATGAGTGCATGTTTACTAGAGATGGCGTGTTTAATACACATAATATTCACCACCATTGGGCTGTCGAAAACCCGCACGAATATCGAGAATATGGTCACCAGGGAAGATTTTCCATTAATGTTTGGCTTGGCATAATAAACCATAGGGTTGTTGGACCAATTTATTTGCCGAATCGTCTTAATGCCGATTAATACCTCAATGTTTTAGATTTAGAACAAGTAATTGACGAGATGCCGTTATAGATAAGACACGAAATGTTATGCATGCTTGATGGAGCTCCTACTCACTTTGCTCGTAATGTAAGAGAGTGGTTGGACGAACATTTGTCAAACAGATGGATTGGTCGCGGCGGCCCTATCTTATGGCCTGCGACCCCGCGAGATCCCCCGATCTCAATCCATTAGACTTTTTTGTTTGGGGTTTCATTAAAGGAAAAGTTTATGCTACGAGGCCACCAAATTCTGACGAAGTTGGGAATAGAATTGATGCTACTGTTTTAGAAATCACCCCGCAAAAACTTGAACGAGTGATGCAAACTATACCACAAAGGTTACAACTGTGTTTACAAACAGACGGTTTTCAGTTCGAACAATTAACTTAAACTTTGTTCCAACATTCACGGAGTATTGTGATGTAAGATGTAACGGATACCCTTAGTTACCGTGCTATAACAAAACACCTGTGGTGTGTGGATCCACTGTTGTCATTATTTAATTATTTAAATTTTATAATTAACTTAAATCTAATCTTGAACAAATAACAATTAATCAATTTACTTAATACTAATTTTCTGTACAATATTTTATTAATTAACTTATTTAAAATTTTCATATTTATGAACTTAAGACTTTCCATAATTCTTGACTCATCTTCAAATTAACGTATTTTTAAAATTATTCTTAATTTAAATAAAAACTATACCAAAATACTATTTACAAAATTTAAAAACTAATTTTATTCTTGCCAATTTTTATATTTTTGCCTATTTTGGCTTTATTTCATGTCCAAAATTCTGACATTTATCCAAAATTTACATTTTGTGATTATTTTTATATTTCTCACTTTCTGTCCTCAAAATATCAATATCCTTATACTTTATATGCTTTTACAACTTCCTATCATGTTGTTTTTGTCATCTGAATTTTTCTAGATAGTTAAATTTGAACATAAAACATATCTAAGTACACATGTACTTAACAATAACTTATTTAGTTAATTTTTAAGCAATAATTTAACTTTATTTGTCATTTTCAGCATGGTAGGTGAATTTCTATGTTACCAAGAACTAATTCATCCTGGAACATCTGCATCGTAACAAGAAATGAATGAAAATTTGGATATCGTAATTGTATCGTTTATTCGTCAATCTTTAATATAATTTTTAAAACCTATTTGTTGTGTATATTTGCTTTACAGTACTTTTATATAAATTAAATAAATTATAAAAAACTTCTAAAATGACTTTACATGAAATTTATCTCAATATTTGACTTTATGTAATTTGTAAGTGTTAAATTTGTATATCGGAACTGTCAAAATTTTGTGTAAATTGTATTTGTGTTAATTATGTAAATAAATTGATATTGTTCTGAAAATTTGCATAACGCCATAACTTTTCATTCTAAACAACTTTTCTTAGTAACACTTTGGCGTACTGTGAACGGAAAAGGTGCTTTACCTGAAACGAAAAGAGTTATTGCTCAACTGCAGTGGCGGCTCGTGGTTATTAGGATTAAGTGGGCACGTTTCAAACTTATAAAAATACATATTTATGTGTAACTTAATTTCCATACGCAATTCATGTATTAATACTTCGTTTTTAATCAAAAAGTCAACCGTATTAAGAGGTTGTTGCTGCATTTTGATGTTTTTCAGTAAATTTTAACGTACCTACTTATTTAGTAAAAAATCAAAATATTCAAAACAATTTCATAACAAAACAAAACTGAAAACATTCCTACAATTCAGCGAATCATCAATTTACTTGGCCGTCATAAGCCTATCATTGTCAGCAACTTTCAAGTTAAGATACGGCTTGTTCGAATTCGTCCGAATATTACACGAACGCCACGATGTCACAGTAAATTTGTGACCCTTTCGTCTTATCTCGATTGGTATTTTTAGTTGAAAGTATAGGCAACCGCCTGCATGCGCCTGCATGCATGCATGCGGTGGAATGGTCACAAACACCCGGTGTCCATCATTAGTTAAATCATGGACACAACTGAATACGAATGGGTTTAAGTGGCTATTGTATTACTTTTCTCATTATTAAATTTAAAAAAAGAGGTGTTTTAATAATCAGTGAAGTTCAAAAGAAATTAAAGACTTAGAGACTTAGAGCTGTGGGCACGTGCCCTTGTGCCCTTTAACAGAAACCGCCACTGCTCAACTGTAAAGACCTACTTGATTTTAAAAAATCGAAAGTAAACTAAAAGTAAGTTTCAGACCGAGCAGGGATTAATCCCAAAATATGAAAATCCAATTCGAAAATTTTTGGTCCATCATACCTATTGTCAACTCCATCCGGGGACACACTGTATATAGCCATTACAGGCCCTGGGCCTGCTTTCCACTCTTGTTTTTTTCTTTATTTTCTCCTTCCAGTTGGATATTCCTAGTTCTCTTAAATCTTCTTTTACTGCATCTAGCCATCGTCTCCTAGGTCTTCCCTTCCTTCTTGTTTCAGTTAGTCCCTCTCTCAGTATCTTTTTTGTTATCCTGTCTTGTGTCATCCTTTCTATGTGTCCCAACCACACATTTTGTACCTATATAAAATTGTATACCGGGTGGTCCATCGGTCTGTATCTTTTTTTTACTCGATTACCGAAATTCTTTTCAAACAAAGTTTATTTACATTAAAATGCCCACATATCTGCAGTAAAAGTTTTTCTACCGGGTGTTCCATTTTCGCGCAGTAATAATAATAATAATAATATAGTTTATTTGTAAATAACATTAACATTACATCAACTAAATAATACAATTGAATTCTAAGTATGTAACTGAAATACTAAAATAGGTACATATTTTAAACGAATTTTAAGATTACTTATAACATTAAAATTTAAATAAGTGAGACTCAGAAAAAAAATATTTATGAATAAACGGTTAAGGCATTGCTTTACAATGCCAACCACAAAAACTGAAAGCAGTTTGCGTGTGGTTTTCATAAAATTAGTTACAAAACGAAACACGTTCTAGTTAGTAATCGTTTAGTCAGTTTAGTGTATCACAAAATAGGTATATAAATAAATAAATATGCGGAAATAGAATACATTAATAAAAATAAGGAAAAGAAGATTATATTTAGTTGACATTATATATTAACGTAGCAAGTCCAAAAATATTTTTAACAACATACCTAGTACATCATTTTTTATTTTATAGTGGAATTATTTAAAACAACGAACAACAACAATGATATGTAACTTTATATTTTTTTTCTGTGTGATTATTTATTAATAAAAACATGAATAGTTTCTGTACTGATCATTTTAGGACTATAATGAATAAGAACTGTTTTAAAGAGAAATAAAAAATCTTTAAAATTTTGTAAAAATATATAGGGTGTTCCATTAAAAAATATAAAGTTGTATATCAAAAACTTATACTGCAGATATGTGGGCATTTTAATGTAAAATAAAGTTTGTTTGAAAAAAAATTCGGTAATATTTAAAATAATCGAGTAACACAAAAAATACAGACCGATGGACCACCCGGTATAGTACATCTAGCCAATTTATAACTCTACTGCTTATAATTCCTTTATGCATTGGATTCAGTTTCGACGTGACTGGGACATACGTGTTCATTTTACGGCGAGTAAACCAGTAATGCAGAAGAGGATGCCACTAGTTTGACACAGGGGCGGATCAAGCTTTTACGGGGCCCGGGGCTAAATAGCTTTGTGGGGCCCTGCCAAACAAAATGTAAAACTCAAAAATTATCAACAGTAATTACAGTGGTGATAATTTTTTGATAATTTTAACTAGATTCGCGAATCTTTATTGCTATGGAAATGGAAATTAGGAAATTCCACTCGTGGACTTCGTCCACTCGTGAAATTTCCATAGCAATAAAGATGAGTGCTAATCTAGTTAAAATTATCAGAATTAATACCACAAGTGACTAGAATTTTACCGGAAATTTTTTTGCCGTCACCAACACGACTGCTTGTTGCGACGAAAATCGTAACGAGTGCGACAGCACGAGTTACGATTTTCCAAATTTTCCTCGCATTATAATGAAATTACTGAAATACTTGTCACTCAAAAAATTTTGACAGACGTTGTCTCTAAGCAACGCTGTTAGTCGCAAAATTTTCTAGAAAATTTCACTAGTAGTGGTATTTTCGATTTAATTCGATTGTGATTGGTTCAATTCACCAAAATACTGTGATTTGATTGGATGAGTGGAATAATCAAAAAAAAAAAAATTATTACCACAAATGTAATTCGGCGTGATTATTTTTTAAACTACTACACAATGATGACAGTCCTGAATTTTTAATGTTTGTATTGAGACAAATGGCTGCGCTACCTTAACAACCAAGTCAAAGCTAACTTTTTTATGTATTTACCATTTATTTAAACAAAGATCCAATGAAACAATGTGAAAAAATTGTCGCTGTAATCAGCTACTAGCAAATTGTCAGTGTAATTTTGATGCTATTGGTCGATTTGAATTTTTTTTTCTCATTATGATTGGCTGACAGGACTGTTTAAAAAATAATCAACATAATTTTTATTGACACCAAAAACTACAAAAAATTTTTCCTTAATTTATCTTTAACGAAATCAGTAATAATATCATCGAATTTTAATTTTCTAAGGTTTCCCTTTCGGTGCACATTAGTGTCAATGCATCGAGTCGCCCTTGCTACATGGTTATTCTGAATCCATTCTTATAACAAAACTACTTTTCCAACTCGAAACTCTTCTGAGGCCCGGGCCCCATACCGCCCGGGCGTCTCGGGGGCCCTTAGACGGACGGGGCCCGGGGGCTCCAGCCCCCAAAGCCCCCCCCTTAATCCGCCCCTGGTTTGACATCGCTTCGCTTAACTAGCAGCGCTAACAACCCGGAGCTGTATATTCGCTAGACGTAGTATAGTTAATGCTTTATTTTTAGTCGTTCCGCGGTTTCTACCTTTGTTAAACCAAGAATATGATAATAGATGGCAGAATGTGTATATTTATTACACTTAAACCTTGAACAAAACTGATTTTAATTCGATTTCGAGTAGGTGTCAGGTGAACCACCGGAGTTTCGAAACACGTTTATATTTAAAATGTAAAAAAAAACAAACGATGTTCTCTCCAGACTAAATTAGATTTCTATAAACATTAAACATTATGTAAGAATAATAACAAAATTCTCATCTGCCTTAGCACTTGTTTAGAATACAATCCCTATCATTTGATGAAAACTTTCTTTCTATTACATAGTTACTAAAATATCACTAAAATGCTCGGAAACCTATTAGGCATTGCTTAATTTTTATTATGTTTTGGCATCAAGATAAAAAAACTTTTGAAGTATAGCCAATGTTGCTCCAAATCCCTATTACTCTGAATCTTGATTTAGATTGAGTTGTACTTTGTAGAAATGTGCTTATATTCCAAACGTTAAAAATGAGGGCTTTGCCTTTTTCGACTTTTGCAATCCCGATTCAAAATGTGTAAACTTTCTAATGAATTGTAATCATTTGTGCTTTCTATTTACTTTGATTCGGAACTTTAAAAAGTTTCATCAGCGATTTTGATTAAAAATATTTAAATTTTTGGTATAAATTTGCTTATATTTTCAGAACTGGAAAACTCTTCCCGTTTCTGTAACGCTGATCGAAGAAGTGAAAATTTTCCAGTGAATTCTGATCAACCGTGGTTCAAATTTACGTGATTCTGAAGAGCTAACAGAATTTAAATTAAGGAGAAATTTGCTTATGAACTGAAAAATTTCGGATTACCTCTTTACGTTTCTACAATCCTGATTAAAAATGTGACAACTTTTTAGTGAATTTTGATCACCTGTGCCTCCAGTCTAATTAGCTTTGAAATATCAAAAATTCCGTCCGCGGTTTTGATTAAAAACTTCCAACTGTTTTTACAAGGGACCTGCTGAAAAATCAAGGTTTTACCACCTTTATATCTGCAATCCTTATCAAACAAGTGAAAAGTTCCCAATGAATTATGATTTTACATTTGACGGCTAAACTTAGCCCAAAAATCCGTCTGATTTTAACTAAAAACATTTACATCTTCAAACCAAAATTAGATGTATTCGGTTATTCGGTAGAGATTTGCTTATATTTCAAGCGCTGATAAATCAATGTTTTACCTCTGTTCACATCTACAATCTCGATAAAAAAATGTGAAAACTTTGGGCGCCATAAATTTCGTCTCTGATTTTAACTAAAGTGTTTATATTGTACAGCCAAATTTAATAAATTTCTTTCTTTACACTTCTGATATTCTGATCAAAAATGTGTTTTAGCCGAACTTTGTTTATTTGTGAAAAAGCCAATGAAATTTAGGAGTATTCGGTTATTTGGTAGAAATTTTCTTTTAATTCAAGTGCTGATATGTCAAGGTTTTTACCGGTGTTCACATCTACAGTCCTAATAAAAAATGTGGAAACTCTCCAATGACTTTTGATCATCTAAGATTTGAAACGTTGTAACTAACTATCTGTGATTTTTTAGGCTTTAGGAGATTAAGAGTCAGTGTTTCCATTTTTTTTTATTTCTGTAATCCTCATCAAAATCATGAAAATGTTTAAGGGAATTTTGAGCGTTTGTGATTTCAATTGATTGGATTTGCAATGTTGAAAATTCTGTCTATGATTTTGACAAAAAACGTTTACAGCTTCCAGTTCAATGAGCAGTATTTGGTAGAAATATGTTTATATTTCAAGAGCTGATAGATTAGGATTTTATCTCTTCTCGTTTCTCTAATTCTGATTAAAAATGTCAAACGTTTTAGCTGAATTTTGTTTATCTGTGGGTTAAAAACCAACAAAATTTAGTTGTCTCTTCATTCTGTAACCCTAATTAAAAATGTGAAAACTTCTCAGTGAATTTTGATCATCTGAGTTTCTATTTAATTTATTATATTTCCAAATCGTTCGCATTCGATCTTGACTAGAATTATCATTGTAAGGTATTTAGCAAACATTTTATATTTCAAGAACTGACATGTCAGGGATATACCTCTTTTCACTTTTGCAATAACGAAAGTTTTTAAACAGCAGTTGATCCCGATTGCACAGTATGGTTATAAGCAGGAGCCGTGGGTCTTTTGATAATAACTGAAATCACAGATAAGCCACAATAATACCATCAAATTTGGATTGTTGGATGCGGTATTAGCGTCCGGATGTGTTAATATTCTGGCTTCTGGCTGTGCCATCAGCGAAGGTACCAGTGGTTATATCTCGGGAAGTTGGTAAATCAGACGTGTATAACACATACAAGAGAGAGTCGAGAAAACTTCTCTGCGGCACTCCAGAGTGAATAAGGCGACGGTTGGTCTCTATTGACGTATTAGGAATGCGCGTTTGCTCAAATACGATTTCATCAAACTAAAATACTGACCAGGGAGCTTTCTTTTGATCTTAACTTGTAGACCGGGGTGTCAGACCTTGTCAAGGCTTGGATGGCGTCTAAGAATGCGGCTGTATAGTACTGCTTATTCTCCATGGATTTGTTGATTACGTCTATGACTCTGTGGCATTGTTGAATTGTAGAAAGTGAATGCCGAAATCAAAATTGGTGGTTTGGCATCCAGTCATGGATATTGATGTCTGTTTGAGAACAAGCTTCTCGAGTAGATATTGTCTATAGCAAGCTTACTGGACGATGTGATGTGAGGATGTGACATTAGTTGCATCTTTGCCAGGTTTAGGGATCATAATTATTTGTGCGACCTTCAAGGTTGTGGGCCAGTAATCTAGTCGTATTATCGCATTGAATAAGTACACGAATAACCTTAGGTCCTCTTCTAGTAGTTCTTTAAGCATCAATCTTGAAGAACATTTACGAGTAGTTGAGACTTGAATAAAAAAGTGGAAGATAAAAGTCAATGGACCCAAATCATTTCATATCACCTTTACTCTTAGAAAAGACCACTTTTCCCGAGTTGACTTTAATTACGAGGTGATACCACAGGTAGCAGCAGTCAGATATCTTGGTCTCCACATAGATAGTAAGCTTAATTGGAGAGAACACATAAACAAGAAGAGAAAACAGATAGAATTAAAAGCTAAAGAGATAAACTAGTTGAATGGATGCACATCAAAATTATCCATGAAAAACAAACTGGTATGTATCTAATTATACGCTACATACAGATTTTACAGATTTGAACATCCCCTACATAGGAAAAGTCACCCAGGATAGAATTCGCAAGCATCACAGAAACCTCGAAGCCCATCCCAATCGTCTATTGGAACCGTTATTACACCTGATGCACAATCGAAGACTCAAGAGATGTTGGCCAATAGACTTAAATGGTAACTGAGGTGGCGTCGATGGACATTCACCTCTCCACGGCCCCAGTGCAATTACTTATTAAACATTGCACCAGTTAGCACAGTAGCTTAAAGATTGTATTGTACCTGATTGCTAATAAAATTTCAATTAAAAAAATTATTTTGGAATTGAATTCTTTAGGTTTTCAATAAATTTAAACTTTGATGTTGCGATAATATAACAGTCTTGAATAGTATGTACTGTATGCATAATTGACAACTAAGAAAAGGTTGCTGTTTGATAAGAATAAAGTATTAATTACAGATGCCTAAAAGGTACTTTGGAATCTGTAGTTCCATACCGAACCAGTATACGAATAAACGATGCATGATACTTTAATTTCGGAGAAAAATGAACACTGGCATATTTGTAACGCCAAATATAACTGTGGAGGGGGTGGACCTCACGCGATTGTATTCCCGTATCTGAACCACATATAATCTAAAATGATAAAATAGTTTGGCCTTCAGTGTTTAAATTTTAGTTTGCTAATAAATTTTCCTTTGGAAAAAAAGTAGATTCTAGAGTTTTAATAATAGCAGACCAGTTGTAATGTATTTACTATGAATATATACGAGTAATGCATCTATGGGCCTACTTGAAACATAAAAAAGAAATAAGTATAAAGGCAATTCTTGGTTAAGTAACTTATTTGAATTATTTCCAATATGGATACACGTATTTTATCCTACAAAAATTGACATTTTTCTCTCGAGTGATGTGATAGAAAAACCGTTTTTACAAAAGTTGGACGTTTTAACAAAATATTTTTTTTGTAGTTAATGTTCTCTTTTAATGGATTTGTAACATCAAACACGTCATTTACGTGTTAACTTCAAAGTGTCTGAGAAAACGGATTCAATTATGAAAGGTCAGTAGATGACGTTCTTCATGTGATTCAGCTTTGGCATTGACTAGACATTGTTGTCCAAATTTAAAATTTTATTGGTTTATATAGACTCGGTAACACACATTTTCTATAAATATTATTTTTTTCTAGCAGTTAAAGAATAAAGGATTCTGTCTTCGACCTATTAATAGCGTTTCTATATGTTATGGTGCGTTAAACTTACATAATTTTTAGGTAAGCTTCATATACAAATCGACTATTTCGTCCATTTTTGGCTTAAAACATCAAATCGAAAGAAACTAGACAGCAGTTCCAATAAATTGTTTCTGTAATTAGCAAGAAAAAGGCGAATGTATTTTCAGAGTGCAATATTTACGTCAGCAACAAGTGAATGTTATTATTCACAACGGGAAATTTATTTTTGGTCCAAACGCAAACCAAATAGTATAGTAATGGAGCAGAGGGAAATGTGGGACAAGGGAGCGAAAAATTCGTGGCGTCCAAGTTGATATTTAAGTCGTGTGAATTTTATTAAATACAAAGTATGCCCGCCTTGTACCACTTAACGTCACAGTAAGGGGGCATGTGTCGAAATATTTCAGTGGGACGATATGGTACTCAAATTAGCACATCGTCTAAATATATCTGCAAAGTCTTTGGCAACACTGTGTTCGTAAATAATGAATATTTTTCTATCTTAATCATATCGTGGGATTTAAAAAATAGAACTGAATTTATTTATTATCGATAACGGTTCATGCATTTAAACCACACTTAAACTAATAGTGGTTGATACAAATTATCAGATTTGTCCATAAATATTGGCGCTAAAAACTTAGTACTAATAAAGGTCCTCAGAGATAACTGTACAAACGCCTTTTGAAATTTGAAACTTAATTTTTGATGATAAAACTATTACACTTATACACTTTTATCATTAGGAAGAATTGTTTAAGTAAAGTAAAGTATAGCATTAAAAACTTTTTCGGGGCTTCAAACTGTTCAATGCATCACACAGTGTGGGTTTCATATTTCAGTACTATCTTTGAATGCTTCTCAGCGCTCTGATTGGCACAGATATTGGGAAAATTTTTACTTATTGTTAGTTTGTTACTTAGGGAACTTTCTTGGATATTAATATAAGGCACATTTCTTCTTCTTCTAGCCACTTTCGGTCCATAATTGAACGAAGGCCTTCTTTGATTTCCACTTCTGTCTGTTCTGAGCTTCTCTTATCTACTGTTATTCATTATTCAAGAAATTCCTAGTTTCTGGATATTTTAGAGAGTGCTGTTACAATAGTTTCCGAAAAGAAGACAGTTTTTAATTTTGAAATAAAAGTGGTGTGATACAAAGCAACACTGAGGTGCCATCATTCAACTAGTCTTTTTAAAATCATACGTGTATCCTTCAAAAATCTTTGGCAAACATTTTAAGGCAGCTTGTTGATATAACTTGTATATACGTGCTGCAATTTATTAAGTCTAATAAACAATACTAGTCTCTTTTAAAAAAGAGTTAATTTTGCATATATAAACATTATCAGAGATAAGGGATAAGTTTATTAAATAAGAAAAATAAGAAGATTGGTTAACGTGGGTACGTATTTATCCGTCCTAATTCACAGGCAAGTTACTGGTAATAGTTCTGAAGGAAAACATATGCTTCTTGTTTGTTTCTCATGCTTCCCTCTAACTTCAAGCGAAGATGTAAAAATAGATACGCTTCAGCTTTCATATATTCCAAAAATTGTAGCATTTTCTACTGCCAAATTTTTAAGTTTGTTGTTCTTTGTCTAACTTTATTACCCATGTGCCAATAACTAAAACATCAAAAACAAGAGCATACTGTTAGGTATGTAATATCAGCCCACACAGATTCCTGTTAACAAGTTTAGATGATATAAGTGACACTGAACGGAATTGTTTCAGCGACGTTTCGCTAGAATTTTCAGTGCTATATTCAACTAATCTTCGGAAAAATATTAATGTTAATAATTGCAGTATGGATAGCTAAAATTTGAGCTATATGATTCGAAGGCAAAAACAAATCAAATTAAATAAATATACAACGGTTTCCTGAAAATTTGTTTGCAGGTAAAATAAACTAAATTAAAGTGCTAGTCTACTTTAAGGATGCAATGTTTTTCTAGAAGACGGAATCATATCGTACTGTTTATAAGAAAGTTTTAAAGTATATTTATGTAAGCGCTTTGTTTTTGGATAAAAGTAGGTTTCTCAGCCGCGAACAAATTGTTAATGTAAACAGTGTCGAATGTTGTCGATTTGGAGCAGAGGGGCGCAGGCGTTACTTTTGAAACTGAAGGCGGGTATCCTGCATCGGTTTCAGGACGGGCGTCGTGTAATACATCGGCTTCGGAAAATTCAGTGTGCTTAGCACCGCATGCTTAGTCTGACGCTTAGATGAACAACGTATGGCGCGCTTGCGCTTATATCAGCATCTCGACGCTCAGAGATTTCGCAGGCGCAACGCGCCGCCCTATAAGGCTTGGCATGGCACTGGTCTATGTGTAAGCTTACACCGCTTTTTCGTTGCTCCTAGCTAAAAATACTTGGACTGATGGTTATTTCTAGAGGATTCATATACATGTTTTCTTATAATCTGATTTCTATATCACATTTTTATTACAAACAATAAAGCTGCAAGAGAATACGAAAAATAAACCAGCCGAGTGTCTTTCAGACCGAGAAGATTATGCAAAAGTTTCTTCATTTAAACATTACTAACATCGACAAGTGGTTTGTTGTATATATACAAATGACTTGAAATAAGCATCAACATTTTCGGCGATATATCTATAAAGAAATAAATAAAAATTTTCTTATATTCTATCATACTTAAGTCAAGTTCAGTTTACCAAATTCATATTGTCTGTTTCATCAAAATACTTGTAGTTTATAGCGATGAGGTTCATTAAGTTTATATTTTGTGAGAAATGACGAAAGGATAATTATAAATTTGGATGCTAAGACAAAAATAGGTTGCAGCGCAGGAAACCGGACTTGTAATTAATACTAATAAGTAAGGTCGCAGCCCGAAATGCTACTGCGGGGCTTTGTAGACACATACTCTGCCGACAAACTTCCATGTGTTGGTCTATTTATGACACAGACGGAGTCCACTCCTGTCGTTTGGTAAAAATAGCCGATACTGCCATATTTAGAACAAATATCAAATGATAACGCATCCTATTTAATTTTTTTTTCTTCTATCTGCGTCAATACCAATTTTCTTAACCCACACCTATTTTAAGTTCAAAAATGCTATTAGATCTCTTGGCTTCGTTAACTGCTGCTATTCTACATTTGTTAAAAATATATTTATCGAAAGAATGTATTTTTTGGCGGTTACTTCAATATCAGCAATCCAATCCCAATTCATTTGTCGAACAAAAAGATTTTCGAAACCCCAGTGACATTAATCGAAATGCAAGAATATTTGTGTCATTTGTATAAGATTGTGCACCATTAAGAACTACAAACAACAACAGTGACGAATTGGACTATTTTAGTTTGAGTGTGATGACATATTTTTGTAATGAGATGCTTAAATACTTTTTAAGAATTCCTTTATACAATTAACTCCGATCTAGAGTTTTCTGATTACGTTTTATATAAACAATCGGGCTTAACGGCCTACCTCACCAAATTTCTCGAATAAACTCAAAATTTTATTCCATTTATCTAATTTTTTCTTCAAAGTTATATGGATATCCATAATGTTTATCCTGTTCCTGTAATCAGTTTGATCAAAACCTATAATGAAATTGAAATACATTTAATAATATGTAACCAAATATGGGTATCACCCCGCTACTACTACAAATGTACTACAACTGGAATTTCCAAGTTAAAGGGAATATTAGACAGTCGAGGAATTTATGTTCATGATATTTAGAAAGATTTGTTTAAACTATTGAACTACTCGGTGTATTTTCAGCATTATACGATAATAAAGGATGATGGAATACAAATTTTGAAATTTTCAGCCTTGGGAAGACTTATCGTCGATTTGTTCTAAGTACAACTATGTCAGAAGAAAATTTGGTGACCGATTTCTCAGTGAAGAAGACAAATAATTCATCATTCAGAGCGTATCATGCTTATGTTTTAAGTCAGTATCCGAATATATATATATGATTTCACTAAGCTTATTGTTGCAACATAGTAGTAGTAGAAGGTTGACGAAACCTTTAACATTGATAAATATTGTTTTTTTGTACCGATGCACTTCGAAAAGTGCATTGGTTCATTGGATGACAATCGCATGCCATTTATCACAGGTTGATTAGTCATTATCCATGAGCAACAAATGGGAATAGCGGTCATGGTGGAGGCGGCACATATTTTGTTAACGGCGTCGCTCCTGCAGGAGTAACAAAGGAGTGGGGCCCATCGCCTGGGAGGGACGGGATACGCTCTGGTTTAGATTTGGGGTGCACGTTAAACTTCTTTAGTCAGTGCTTTGGGAAGCCACAGAGCAACCTCTAGGATAGGACGAACGACTCGACGGCGCGCCTGTGCGACGGGACGGCCACAGTGTTGTACACGCGAACCCTAAAAGTGTGTGCAGTGAAGTGGTGAAGTGCTCAGTTCAGCTTCCCTCGACAGAAGTAAGTTGAGTGGCCTTAATCTCAAGGGAATATCGCTTCTTGTGCGCGCCAGTGCCACACGTGCGATAGTGTTCTAGTGCAATTGATACGCAGGATACCCTCAAGGATACTCTTGGTTTTTGAAAAAGTTTTATTGACGCGCAATTTGAAAATCAAATCTTTAATTAAATTCAGATGATCGTATGGGGGCGGATATAAAATTCATCGAATTGTATCTACCGCGAAATGTTGCCAAAGAACCGGCGCACTCAGCGTCATCGCTCACGCTCTTAAATTTTGAATACGACAAGTCGCCGTTTTAATAATA
Source organism: Melanotus villosus (assembly GCA_963082815.1). Taxonomy (NCBI): domain Eukaryota; kingdom Metazoa; phylum Arthropoda; class Insecta; order Coleoptera; family Elateridae; genus Melanotus; species Melanotus villosus. Next base: position 23,042,812 of record OY720427.1, read on the forward strand.
GTTTCCGCACGCGAACGTAACAGCTCAAAAATACTTCTTGGCTGTTGGTAACTAGGCTGAAAAGGTGATTCATTTCGGAGGTAATTTTATCTTAGCATACTTCCCACAGCGCACGTAAACGGGTTGCAAAACTATGTCAATAATTTTTGTCTTACCTTGAACGATGTAATGGTATTGGTAGTAACGACTTCGCGTAATTAAACTGAAAAGAAGATTAGGGTCTACTTTTTGCAAAAATATTTATTCCGTAATTAATTTTAAGTATTTGAATTTTATTATTTTTTGGTTTACTGAAAACTGAAACTGATTTTGTAGGGCCGAGTTAATGTCCATGTTACCGGGTTAAAATAATTCGTAATAATGGGGGTGGCAGAAGACTTCGCTCCCAGTTTTACACAAAAGCCGCAACTGCGGCAAGAAGATGATGGCAATAAACTTGTATTCGAATGTCAGCTATTATCTTCACCAAAACCCGACATACAATGGTATCGGAGCGATGAACTCCTTACGGAAGACACTCGGACTGTATTTAAAATCCAGTCTGTGGGTACAAACAAATTCCTGGTTGTTCTGGAACTGGACGATGTCATCGAAACAGATGCAGGCCTTTATAAAGTCAAAGCGAAGAATAAAATGGGTGAAGTTGCGGCATCCATTAATTTGAATTTCAGTCGTAAGTTGTTCAGAACAAATCCTTTTTTAAAGCACACATTTAAAACCATTTCATTAGAGTTATTTGGAGTTATCATACTTTCACTGTCTAAATTTACACAAAATACAAATACGTTTAATAAAGTAAAGAATCTAGGTATTTAGCGACAGATTTTAATATTTATAATTTTATTTCAGCTATGGATGAACCACGAGAAAAGTAAGTGCAGATCATCGAAGGTTTTGTTTGTAAACAACAAGATGTGTATTGTTAACAAAATGTGAAAACAAGATATCTTAAGACATGCCTAACAGAATACGGAATAAAATGCTTTCTAACTGTTCTGAGAGAATACCTAATTTAATTACTTACCCTTACAATCCTTTATATTTTGTTCGCAGATGTTAAACCATGTTTACTAATACGATATTATCATTTGGACAATTAACCTGAATGCATGCTTACACAAAACCAAACTAAATAAGCGTACGTTAATATAGGTAATGGCACTTCTTCACTAAATATTTTATTTGATTTTCAAAATTCTCTACGTCCATTTTACTTGTATAGACAAATAGATGGTCTTGCACCAACTTTTGCGAAAAAACCAAGCATTCGACAAGAAGAAGATGGGAAAAGACTACTCTTTGAATGCAGAATTCAGGCAGATCCTCGTCCCGTCGTGACCTGGTTTCATAACACCACTCCTGTTTCCGAATCGCCACGTCATAAGGTATAATGTTCTTATTATATGGCGCTTATTACAGATTTTATCTCAGATACTAACGTTTATTATAAAATAATTACGTTTATGTGCCGAAACAATCCCATCTATTTTAACTATCGGCTTAAGTGTTTCTTTTTTTGGCAGCCACACGTATTCTATTTCTGTCAGTATATACAACACCTGCTGTTTTCTTTTTTGTCCTATAATCCATAAAATCTAGGTTGCTTAATGCAAACCATGAAGATATAAATAACTTGCATATGACAAAAATTATAAGAAACATACATGTGCACAGATCAACAACCATTTGTTTCCACTACAATATGTACCTTGGCAGTGGACTACAAAATTAAATAAACGAAATTACACTCAAAGCCCAGCTTTTAAATAAAACGAATAATAATAATAATTTATTTTTTTTTTAAATAACTAATAGTAATCGATTAAATTTCAGTTAAAAATAGATAAAGATGGCCATTCGTACTTTGCAACACTCGAAATTATAAACGTTACCGTTGAGGATGCTGGAAAATATAAAGTTACTGCAAAGAACGAATTGGGAGAAAGCAACGCTACCATCAGTCTTAATTTTGACAGTAAGTTTGCCACGTCCCCTTCCTGTGGATGCTTTTTTGTTCCCGTGTTAGCAAAAAGGGCCCCCTCTGGCCTCCCCGGTTTTCTTAACTGACCTAGCGTAGAGATCGCAGAAAAATATTGTGACAATGTAACCAACAGGTAGTATTTACTTTGGAGGGGGCCAAATTCTAGCTTAATTGTCTCTCAAAGCACTGAAACTGAAAGATTACGCTTAGTCTTTTAATTAATTAATTAACTATCTAATTGCTGCATAGCTTTCAGTTTTCAGCTTCCTAACTGCATTTGTGTGGCAGCACAGAGTTGTTAGTAATAGGTGCTTTTGCTCCACGGATGCAGCTGCTCAAGTCTATACCACTGCACACTACTGTATACTTACTTGACTTATTTGCAATAATATACATTCTGTGCATTCAAAATACATTTACTTATCGTTTAAATTTGCATATACATATCTGTATACTTGAGCACCATAGCAGCTGTAATGGGACAAGTATGTCAGCACTCGTGCACAGTTACAATGGACTAACTGCGCTTAATCTCAGCTCAGCTTTTAATCCGCAAGTTTGTTAACATTTCCAGTATTAATAAGTGTACAGTGCCTTTGAGGAAGAAGTGTTGTGTGGTATTTTTTATTAGCTCAAAAGCTTAGATTAGATACAGAACTATTTTACATTGTGCAATCCATCCACTTGCCTAAATTTTGCCTCGCACTTTGTTACTTACGCGTTGAAGGCTGGATTGTATTATTTTTTAGCTCACTTTTGTTTCCTGCTACTAAGAAGCTACGGACATTCTTCTTATTTTTCGACATGATACCCTGATTTTTCCAAGGCCATGTTCTTGCAAATGTGACACATTTATTTCAGCACTGTAATCTTAACACAGTTAGGGCAATATTAAAAGCTGAGCTTATTCGGTGATGAACATTGTAAGTTGCGCGAGTGTTGCTGGCTGTCCTGTACCTGATAGCCAGTTTAGGAGACTTTCTGCATAGGCGATGAAGCTCCAGTGCCGGAACAAGGATTCAGACCAACATTCACGGAGCGCCCCGTCATCCGACAAACCGACGATGGCGTCCAGATTACATTCGAGTGTCGTTGTGTGGGAGATCCGAAACCAGACCTTAAGTGGTACGTATAATTGCCCTGCTTATGAAACGAAGGAGAATCTCATTGGCGATACGCAGGTTCCATGGTAATAAAGAACTTAAGGAAGGTGGGCGTTACACGACTTCGATGGAGATTGACGAAATACTTTACTTCTTAGCTCGTTTAGACATTAATCAGGTTGAAATTTCGGATAAGGGAGAATACCGTGTAATTGCTAAAAATAAGTATGGTACCGGAACGGCCACCATCAACCTCAATTTCGAGGGCGATGGCAAGCCTAAGTAAGCCTGCATCATATTTGCAAAGATCGGCACGAATATAGTGCTCTATTCCACAGAATTCCCGAAGGAAGAGCACCGCGTTTCCCCAAGAAGCCAACAATCCATCAAGAAGGGAATGTTCTTGTAATGCAGTGTTTATTAGAGGCAAATCCTGCGCCAGAAATTACCTGGTTCCAAGGGAACAAGGTCATTACTGATAGTACGCGAGTGCGTATGTCCAGAAAAGCTACTGGCAAAGACACGTACTTGCTGACATTAGAAATTTCAAACCCCTCCCTTGGCGACGGTGGAAATTTTCGTTGTAATGCGTTCAATATTTATGGTGAAAGTAATGCGAATATTTCGCTCAATTTCCAAGGTATGCTGCGTATGATCCGGAGTTATGTACAACTTCTCTGCTGAATCCTCGTGTTGTAATACTTGATGTCTGAAATATGTTTCAGCCTTGTCGACTTGTCGATGTCTGTTATACTTCGTTTATCCGTTTGCATGAGCATGGCCGTAACCACCCTGAAGTGCCCGCCTCAAGGCAAATGCTCACATGTGTATCTTTACAGGTGGCGACAATGCCGCTGGTTTTGCACCCTCCTTTATCGAAAAACCTAAAATTATACCAAATGAAAGTGGTACACTTATTACGATGAAGTGCAAGTGCAAAGCCAAACCCAAACCCGAGGTTACATGGTACAGAGGAACCACAGTCGTCACCGAATCTGCCAAAATCAGCATGAACGTAACGGATGTTGAAGAAGACATCTATGAACTTACTTTAGAAATAAAGGTATATGCAGTACTTCCAGTTTCATTAAGCATATGTCACAATGTCTAAATGGTCAAGTTGCCCTTAACTATCGACGTAAAAATATTATTTCTAGAATAAGTTTCCTCGGGAAATAAAAGAAACTCGTACTTGTTTTACATACCCGTTCTACACTAGCTTTTCTCCCTCTTTTTTATTGTTACTAAAATCAAGGTAGTAAACGATTAAATCGCAGTTTAATCTTTTGCTGTCCACAATAAAATACTCCTTATATTTAAACACCTTCCATTTAATGTATTTCACGAATTATTACATAAGGGTGGTAAATGTTGTCAGTTCATATTTTCGTATAAATACAGGAAATAATGTATAGATACGGATAGGTTATAGGAATATTTGAGTTTGTTTCGTTTTGTTGTAGTTTGTTATTCTAACCACTGAAAAGCACTATCGAAATTTTACCAAAAACTAAAATGCGCACACTAGATACTTTATGTAACAGACTGCAAACTTGACCATTTAAAATATTAGTACGATCTATGTTGCGTGCTTAATATATAACACGCTAAAGTACTGTAAGCCTAATGAGATGAGATGTACTAGACATAGGTACACATGTAGGGCATTTGAAAGTTTGTTCCAATATGAAAATTTACTAGGATCCCTCAGCACCGGATGGAGGAACATATAGATGCCATGTTAAAAATGAATTTGGAGAAAGCAATGCAAATCTTAATCTCAACATTGAAGCAGAACCAGAACCAGAAGGAGACGGACCCACATTTGTAGAGAAACCTCGAATAACATCACATCAAGGAGGAAAACTTGTTATTATGGATTGTAAGGTACCTATCTCCTAAATATGATATAATCGATGATTCGTTCTATTTTACAAATAAAATCTCGATAGGTCCGTGCAAATCCAAAACCAACAATCGTATGGTATCGCGAAGGAAAAGTGGTATCCGAATCCAGCAAGATTAAGATAGTAGTTGAAAAAGTCGAAGAAGATATATATTATATAAAATTAGAACTGAAAGATCCCGATGTAGAAGATTCGGGTTTATACAAATGTAACATTAAAAATACGTTGGGCGAACTTAATGCCAACTTAACACTTAATATTGAAATCATACCTGTTATCAAAGAAAAACCTAGAGTTATAAAGATCATCAAAAAACGCACAGTTATAGTTGAATGTAAAGTACAAAGCAAATTTGCACCACAATGTACGTGGTTTAAAGAAGAAGATGCTGTTAAAGAAGATGGACGCCGTACAGTCCACATAGAACAAGTCAAAGAAGTAAGTTATATAATTTTCAGGAGAATACCGACGTTTAATAACTTCTGATATTTTAGGGGGAATTTAATGTTAAATTAGAAATAAATGAGGTCAAGAAAGAAGACAAAGGTTTTTATAAACTGGTAGCTCGCAATGAAAAGGGCGAAGCTACATCTCAAAGTGTCGAAGTCACAGAACTCCCTCCAGAAGAGAAACCAAAAGGAGAGAAACCTAAAATTAGTAAACTTACAAATATTGTAAGTATTTAAAAACACATTTAAATTAGTTTTAACGCCAGTCACTTTTATTTTTAGACAATCGAAGAAGGAAGATCGGTAGATTTTATATCTACACTAAAAATCATAAACAAAACGGTTATTGTTGTATGGTACAAGAATAATACGGTTATTAAAGAATCTTCCGAAATAAAAATAACGTTTGATGGTTCAACGGCTCATCTCAGTATTAGCAAATCTAAATTGTCTCACGCGGCAACATACAAAATAGTTATGAAAAATGAATTTGGAGAAGACGAATCTTCTGCCGTTTTGACTGTCAAAGAAAAACAAAAGGTAACCAAAATATACGTTTTATACAATAAAAACTATTATTTAAACAAAACCGTAAACATATGATATGAACTACCTCTGTATACACTGTAACTAACACTTATATGTTGTACGTTAATAAGGAGGAATCCGAGGAGGAGGAAGAAGAAGAAGTTAGCGAGGAAGAAGTAGTACAAAAGGTACACACAACATATATCACATTAATAAAACATAGTCACATAAATCTACAATTTGGGTTTATTGCCCATTACTTATCATTAAGTAGGTAGGCAAATCAAAAGGATACTTTAGCAAGTTGTAGAATTATTTGACCACAAAATCACGCATATTCCTTCAATTTGATACTTACACAGTTTATTCATTAGGATGAAACCAAAGCTGAAAATGACAAAGAAGCAGTAAAGAAATTAGAGGTAAACTAGCACACATAGTATTCACGTTTTTAATCTTTTATCGCACATACATCAGCGGATTTTATATTAACACTAACATCAAACTTGGTTTGTTTACTTACACATAAAAACCTAAACACGTCACGTTCTCCTTCTTCTTTAAGAACATCATAGCTTTTACGGTGTTTTTCTATGTACACCCATACTGCGTTGTCCGTATGTGTCATTGGCACCCAGCATTCAACAGTTTAGATACCTATGCATATGTTAACCCGCTGTACGGATGTACATGGAGAAGCAGCTTAAATTGGTAACTGATTGTGCCTAAAAAGACGAGCAGCACACGTCTACCAGTTTCTTATACACTTTTTCATGTTTTGAGTTTGTTTTTCAGCTGGTATTGGAACTCTATATTATGTACATTACGGGAAGCGTAATTTTTGCATTTCGTTGACTGCTTAATTTCTAATTGTTTAAAATTACGATTGGGTTTATTAATTTCAATTTATTCCTAAAATTCGATCTAGTGATCTTCTATGTTTGTTGATTGTTACTAGCAATTCGTTTTTATTTGTAGGAAGAGGAAAAGAAGGAAGAAAAGAAAGAGGAAAAGAAAGAGGAAAAGAAAGAGGAAAAGAAAGAGGAAAAGAAAGTGGAAAAGAAGGTAGAAAAGAAAGAGGAAAAGAAAGAAGAAAAGAAGGAAGAGAAAAAGATAGAAAAGAAAGTAGAAAAGAAAGAGGAAAAGAAAGAAGAGAAGAAGGAAATCATACAAAAGAAGGAAGAAAAAGTCGAAAAGAAAGAGGAGAAGGTGGAAAAGAAAGTAGAAAAGAAAGAAGAAATTGTAAAGAAGGTAACTAAATGTTTCTTAAAGTTATCCACTATGTGTTTTAACTCGCCTTGTCTATAATAATCATGTGTTTATGTAAGGACGAAGAAAAGAAAGTGAACGATATAGATAAGAAGCAACCAGCATCCAAAGAGCCCGAAAAGAAGAAGGTTAGTGTACTGATTTCAACATATATTTTTACTTAACATTGTTTGTTAATGTATGTATGTACGTATGTTCGTCAATTGTTCTTGTACTTGTAGGAACCTTCTCCAAAACCAGCTGAAGCAAAGCCCGCAGAAAAGGTAAGTTTGTAATATTATAAATAGTGTAATAAATTCAGTTTTCGCGTATATTAATAATTGTTATAATATTATTATAGCCTAAAGATGCAGAGCCCAAATCTGTTGTTAAAAAAACTATTAAGGTATACCCGTATTTCTATCAATTTATTCAAATGTTATTAACTATATCTGATGATAGGTTGAAGAAGAAACTACAACTGACACTAAACGTACGGTGGTTGAGGATAAAAAGAAGGTACTTTTCAATGTCCTGTCTTCAATTGCACTCTTTTGCTTAGCCGGCATATTCTGTTTTTTTTTTTACTTTGAAATTCCTTTATATTTTAGTATTCTGTTAATATATTTCACTTTGCTTAGTAGCTATTACTAGGTTTAAAAGCGTTAGTATTTCGATTAAAAATTAATTTTTCCAGGGCAAAGAACCAGAACCAAAACCAGAAGCGGTAAGTTTCAATGAATATTTTATCAATTTTATTATTGTGCTAACAAAGTAGTAGAAAACAAATTAATAACATGCAATCGTGATATTCTTTACACACATCTCTACAGACTCCTGCAAACGATATAGAAGCAAAGGCAGCAACGAAAAAAGCCGAAGAAAAGAAATCAGAACCCAAAAAACCAGAACCGAAAGAACCGGAACCTAAAAAACCAACACCTAAAGAACCGGAACCTAAAAAACCAGAACCGAAGATACCGGAACCTAAAAAACCAACACCTAAAGAACCAGAATCCAAAAAACCAGAACCTAAAGAACCGGAACCCAAAAAACCAATACCTAAAGAACCGGAACCCAAAAAACCAGAACCCAAAGAACCGGAACCCAAAAAACCAACACTTAAAGAACCGGAACCCAAAAAACCAGAACCTAAGGAACCTGAACCTAAAAAACCAGTACCTAAAGAACCCGAACCCAAAAAACCAGAAGTTAAAGAACCAGAACCTAAAAAGCCCGTACCCAAAGAGCCAGAACCTAAGAAACCAGAAGTTAAAGAACCTGAAGCTAAAAAGCCAACACCTACTAAAGAACCTGAAACTAAAACTCCCCAACTTAAAGTACCAGAAACAAAGAAACCAGAACCTGAAACCAAAGCACCCGAACCTAAAGCACCTGCAGCAAAACCTATCGAGAAAAAGCCTTCATTGAAAGCACCCGAAATTGTTGTACCCGATGAAAGAGAAAAATTATTGAATAAAGGAAAATTATTGAAAAAGACACCAGTTCCCGAACAGGTATACACTCGTCAATTGCTATATTGCACAGGATTTACATTTTTCAAACTCACTTTTTAAGTTTTTCCCGCCGTAATTGCAAATACAACAATTATTACCCTGTCCTTCCACGCATATTTGTTTTTATGCTTATTTTATGTTAGATAGTTGAAATAAGTGATCTTATTATAAACGTTTACCAAGTAATTATTCTAACTAGGTTTATTTTTTTTTTATGTCTTCCCTTTTCGACATTCCACTGTCTGTGTTGTAACGTTCTCCTTTCTTTGTAAACTGAAAAGGATGTCAAGCTTAAGGTAAGTTTTAGTTTATTAGACTATTCTAAGATTACTTCACTACTTGTTACACTCTATGGAAAATTTCACTTTTCCTATTTCAAAATAACTATCTTTGAGAAAAAAGTTGAGGTAGACTTTCAATATGTGTTCAGCCAGCGGAGGGCGAAAAAAGCAAGCCCAAAGTTATTCCTCCTCGTACCCAGGCAAAAGCAGCATCCTTTATAGACGTACAGTTGAAACCTGTTGTTCGAGAAGCTAAGGAAGCACAGCAAGCTAAACTTGAAGGGACAGACCTTAAGGTAAAGCAGCTGTGCCGGTTAAGGAGTTTGGCAAATCCCTCTATCTAAAAATTTTTCAAACTCTCTATACTTCTACTGTTCTTTCTTCTACTATCTTCTCTATATATACATAAAAATATCTATTTACTTCTATTTAAACGTCTTTCTTCTACGTATCTTTCTACATTTATTCTTTCAAACGTTTCTCTTTCTCTTCCTTTCTTTATTAATACAATTCTAGCATGAACTGCCTCTTCTTCGATTTCACTCTGAAACTTAATACATACTACTCTGTATTTCTATAGTATTCTGTATAATTAGAAATCAATTATTTTATTAGAAAGTACCAGATAAACGAGGTTCTATCGAAATTTCAAATAAAGCTGCTGGCAAAAAACAAGCAACCTACGACGAGTGGGAAAACATTCCGGATTATGATAGACCAGAATTAGAGAAGTACCAGCCCTCTGACTTTAATCCTTCAGATCCACGTGACAAGACCAAACTTTCGAAGGTGAGACATTATGCATACGCAGTTATTCATTAAACAGGAATGCAAAGCAATTAATGCTGTATGTGTAATCTTGGCACCTACCAATTTATTCGTTGATATAATCTGGGCTCTTAATAGCTTATGAAAGGAGGTACATTTATTTTAGCTGGCATGGGTGAAATATATATTTACCCTGCAAAATTGCTGCTTTTTCGTTCTGCAGTTACCTTTTGACCACTGCTGCAGTTTAGACGCTTCTGCGAGTGCTTTGTTTATATCGAATAAGCTTTTTTTTAAATAAGGGGGTTTCGTAGGAAAAACCATCTGGGCCAGAAATTAAAAAGCCCGAACCACCTAAAAGGCCGGAAGCTCCCAAAATAGAAATAAGCAAAGAAAAGAGCCCTCAACCAGAACTTCGGAAAACTTCTTTACAACCATCAGGGCCACAACTTGGCCGTCGTGGGTCACTTATTCCACCAGAGGAATCAGGTCGCAGAGCGAGCATAATCATATCTGACGATGTAAGTATACACCTGCACGTTTATGTTTGTTAACAAGAGTATCTTGTACAATAGTAGATGTTTAATTATGCATTCGACACTTATAGTTTTCCTTTAAACACATAAATATTTGCAATAGGATTCCAGGAAGCTACGTCCAGGAGAAGTGCTGGATGATAAAAAGGTAACCAGTGATGATCTCGTCTGTACTGTTCGCCTTGCCTCTCTTAATTATCTAATTCACGTTTCAGCTGGTACAGCGTGTTTATATTTGATGCTTGGGTTGCGTTGGGCAAAATCAATGCACGCCACGCTCAAAATTTAATCTGAGTTTGCAAACTAATGACAATAAATTGTTTACTTGTAATACGACAAAATCGTCATTTCTTTGCAACTTAATGCACTATGTTGAAAATTATGCAGGGGAAAGAAATTGATAAACAATTTCTTTTTGATATTTATATTTAACCCCTGTTAACACAGTTTGAGCTGAATAGCACCAGTAAAAGATGGCAGCGCAGCTTTGGATGTTACGACAAGGCACAGATATACAAACTGATATCGTTATTACTCTAGCTATTACTATCCCATCGACAATTTCAGCCACTTTTATATATTTTTCAACTCGTAGGAACATCTTGTGTAGTTTAAAAAAAGTAGACTAGTATAAACATTTTTGTTTTGCTTTAATTATATATTCATATTTTATTTTGGTATTAAAGCAAAAAGGCCTGCGACCAGGAGAACTGCAACCAGGCTCAGATAAACAGGTTAGATGGGATCACTAGTAGAATAGCAAAGATACTGTGATTAAAACTTTTATGTTTGTATCTAACGAATATAGAAGATTTCAGCAAAATTGTATCCCATTTAAAATTTAGATTAGAAAACATAACGTTATTTGCCATTAGATAGACTATAGATGTTGTGTATCTAACGTAAATTTTTTCCAATGTCCATTTCCTCTTGAGTGTGAAAAATTAGTTAGATATATGCTCCCCAACTTCATTCGCGAATTTTCCCTTGAACCATTAAGTATAATTCTGTGTCATTCTCTTAACTAGTGCCTAATAAACGCTATATGCTTATTAATTGCTTTCTGCTTAAAGTTTTGATGTATACAACGTTTCGTGAAAACATATTAATTTGACAATATAACCGGAGTGTTAGTTGTATGTATTTTATTCAGTTATTAGATCAAAATCCTTCTTTTATCTGAAACTTTTTAATTAAAAATAACTCAAAAAAATGAAGTTCCAAAAATGAATTTTCAAAATTTAGTGACGACGCCAAAACTATTCTTCAATGGATATCAGCAGTCTGTTACTGTTTACCGTTTCGTTGTAACGAATATTTCATATATTTACAACCGATGCGAGGTAAGCTATTTTAAATGATAAAATTTTCCAGTTTTACTAACTGCGAAAAGTTTGGCTTTCACGATAACTATTTGGAAATTTTACCAAAAATTTCGGTTCCGAGAATGACTTTAACAGACATAATTCTATAATATATATTTAAAAAAGAAAATGCATATGAGTTAATATAATTTGATGCCACAGAGGAGAAAAAGTACAGACGTCAGACGACCAAGCATGTCAGAATTGGAAGACAAACCTTCAACTCCATTAAAAGCTTCGGGAAGTGGAGGACCACCGACTATTGTGGATTACATGGAAAGTATTTCGTCAGTAGAAGGTTTGTAAGAAACGATGGTTTTAATGCGCATCACTAATGACAAAACTTTTAGGTGAATCGGCCTTCCTTACCATCGAAATAGAAGGCAATCCTGCCCCTACTTTCAAGTTTTACAAGGTATATTCTAGCAATTAAATACAAATTCATTCGGTAATATTGTTTATTGTTTAGGGAGTCACTGAAATTATTGAAGGTGGTCGTTTCAAGTATCTAACCGACGGCAGTACAAACACTATTACATTAATTGTCCGTAAAACCAAACCCAACGATGAAGGTCAATACAGAGCTGTTATTTCTAACGTTCATGGTTCAGATTCAGCAGATATGAATCTCTATGTATCAGGTAATTCTCTGCGTAATACAACATGCTGAGAGCTTTATTACGTAATTTTCAAGATAATTACTTAAATCTTATTTTTTAGATTCCAGTGGCATGGATTTCCGCGCTTTACTGAAAAAGAGGAAGTACGCAAAATGGGCCAAAGACAAAGGGGACCCAGACTGGGGTGATCTTAAGGAGGTTGAAAAACCGATGCCACAACTGAAAAAAGTCGAAAAGGTAAATAACCTGCGCTTATCATATGTCGCTAACTTGACTAGTTTACGTTCTTTTTTGTATACCTACTGCTCATATTTTTGTAATGTTTCAGTAGTCTTTTATGTGAATTTTTTTACCGTATTTACTATATAAGTAACAACAATCATCGAAGCATGCCGTTGCCTGAATACCTAGTGGAAAATTCTAAAAACCTTATGTAATTCTACAAATAAGCAGATATCTGAAGTATTTTTTTTTATATTAAAAAATAACCAAGTACTTCGAGAATCAATAAATATGTCGCCTCATCCACCAGATATTTAAGCAAAAGCTGAGTTTTAGTTTTTCTTTGTAGACACCAGTTTCTTCCCGAAGGCCTTCTCTAGCTGAATTAATACCTGACTGGCCGGTATTGCACCATTTTCAAAAAAAGGAGGTTGGATGTAACGAAAAATCTTCTCATTTAGATGTCGATGTTGTTTTCTCTTGAATTAGAATTGCACGAAACTATCTATAACCTTTTCAGTAGCCTTTTCCTTATATGTATCCATCCACATTTTCATTTTTACTGGGAAAAATTGACGTTAAAATTACAATTTTTGAACGGTTTTTCCTAAATAAACTTTGTAACACATTTCTTTACTAAATTTTTCTCCAAGTTAGATGTTGTATTGTACATTCTTATGTTCGTCTGCATGTTGGTCGTAGATCATTCGCTACAACAAACGGTTTTTGACATTTTTGAATTTTTCATCGTTTTGGACTTTTTGGGCATATTTTGTTTTTGTATTTTCTTGTTTCAGTCTGATTTTTGAGATGAAGACTACAATTTTAATAGGCAACACTAGATTTTTCTTGGCCTGTTTTTATTAAAACGAAATGACTTTTTATTAAACTAGTTACTCTGTTTTAGAAAGCCGAATCATTCTTGAGGCCTCTTGTTGACCAATTTGCTAAGGAAGGCAAAGACAAAAAAGTTATGTTTGAAGGTGGTTTCTCCAAACCTAACTGTAAACCCAAATGGTCCTTCAGAAAAGACGTGAGTAGAATTCCAAAATTAAACAATAAATTCTTACAATATCGTGTTAACAGGAATTATTCGCTGGATCAAAATACAAGTTTAAAAATGAAAATGACATATATCAGCTCATTATTTGGAACCCAAAAGTCGAAGATACTGGCAAATATACTATCGAAATTGGTGGTGTAAGTTCCACAGGTTTCCTCACAGTTGAAGAAGCAGATCCTTGCTACAGCTTCACAAAACAATTGAAAAAGTCGTACAGCGGATACACGAAACACGAAGTACTTTTGGAATGTCAAGTTAGCTCAAGCATGGCTGTTGTCGGCTGGTACAAAGGTCAAGAAAAGTTAACGGATGGCAACAGATATGGCATCTCTAAGGACATGTCTGGGACATGTAAATTAACTATTAAAGATTGCGTACTGGAAGACACCGGTGAATATATGTGTAAACTTGACAAACAGGCTGACAAAACACAAACTAACGTCAAGATTGTTGAATATCCTTATAAGTTCGTTAAGATTTTGAAACATCAACAACTTGTCGAAAAGGATAACGTAACCTTCCTGTGTGAACTTGACGATGCTGGTGGTGATGTAAAATGGTTTAAAGGTGATCAAGAAATTAAAGCTGATAAACGCATGGTCATATCAAAGGATGGTCGTAAACGCAAACTGGTTATTAAAGATTCTAAAGTTACAGATGCAGGAATGTATTCTTGTGTCAGTAATGCCGACAAGACCGAAGCTGAATTGGTGGTTAATTATCTTAATCGTTTTAATAAGAAATTGAAAGATACCGAAGCAGTTGAGCGGGAAAAACTTGTATTAGAAATTGAACTTCAAGATCAGACGGCTCCAGCAGACTGGAAGTTTAATGGAGAACCGATTCAAGCTTCTGATCGAATTGAAATTAAAAATCTAGGAGGTGGAAAACACCAGCTTGTATTTAACAAACTCGAACTGGGAGATAATGGCGAAATTAGTTGCGAATCAGGAAAGCTACAATCATCGATGAAACTTACCGTGAAGAAAGGTGAAACTGTACCGACGATCGGCTGTTCCGATACCTTTGAAGGTCCCGTTGATAAACCATTGGTACTTGAAGTACCATACAAAAGTAAGTCAGAACTGTGCACCTTAAACTTTACAGTTTTTAATTTCTGTTTAATTATTTAGTTGATGGTACGAGACAGACGCCAATTGAAGCTAAACTTATTAAAGATGGCAAACCTTTACCATTAAAGGATGTAGATGTAGTTGTTGGCGAAGAAAAGATAATCTTCAGAATTAAAAAGCCTGCTAGGGAATTGTCGGGACCATACCAAATCAAACTAGGAAATTCGCAAGGAGAAGCTATCAAAGATGTCAATGTTATAATGCAAGATGTACCTTCTCAACCACAAGACGTTAATGTTACAGATGTATTTCAAACTCATTGTCAAGTTTCATGGAAAGCACCGAAAGACGATGGTGGATCTCCTTTACTTCACTATGTTGTTGAAAGACAAGATTTAAGTTTGAAAGGTACAGAAAACTTTGTAGAATTGAGCTTATCTTGTATAATTACACGATTGTAATTTCAGCGGGTTGGGATAATGTTGGCCAAGTTCCTGTTGGACAGCCAACCAAGTTTAAAGTTGAAGGCCTTATTCCAAAGAAACAATACAAATTCCGAATTCGCGCTGTTAACAAACTAGGACCAAGTGAAGCCGCTATGTTTGCCAATACAATTCTTGCCAAAGATCCATGGGGTAAATCTCTCAAGAAACGTTTTTAATATTTTATTAACACAATTTATTTTAGATGAGCCTGGTAAACCTAAGAATGTCGAATTAACTGACTGGGACAAAGATCATGCCGATCTTAAATGGGATAAGCCGGACAGTGATGGGGGTGCTCCTATTACAGGCTATATTATTGAATATAAAGACAAATTTGGAAAAGACTGGGTCAAAGGTATTGAAATTCCTGGAGACCAACTGACTGGCACTTGCCCGGGTCTGAAGGAAAACAATCAATATGAATTTAGAGTACGTGCAGTAAATAAAGGAGGGCCAGGAGAACCCAGTGATCCTACGAAATCTATTATTGCAAAATGTAGATTTGTTAAACCATTTATCATTGGTGATGATTTGATTAACCTAATTGTAAAGAAAGGACAAACGATCAAATATGATATCAGATTTGGTGGTGAACCAGAGCCAGAAGTTATATGGAAACGAGACACCACAGAACTTAAAGAAGATGCTGAACAAAGGATAACTATCGAAAATCGCGAAAAGAATACTGTACTCACTACACGAAAAGCCGTACGAGGTGATAGTGGCAAATATACTCTTCTACTTAAAAACAGTTCTGGAACATGTGAAAAATTTGCCGATGTTGTTGTGTTAGATAAACCAACACCACCAAAAGGTCCACTTAAAATTGAAGAAGTACGTTCTGATCATGTCAAAGTAAAATGGCAGAAACCAGACGATTCAGGTGGTACCGATATCACGGGATATGTATTGGAAAAAATGGATATGGACACTGGCAGATGGATTCCTGCGGGAGAAGTAGGTGCTAATGAAAACAGTTTTACGTTCAAAGGACTCACTCCCAATAAAAAGTACAAATTCCGAGTTAAAGCTAAAAATAAGGAAGGCGAATCAGAACCTCTTGAAACCGATGATGCCATACTTGCTAAAAATCCCTATGAGGAACCTGGTACACCAGGAAAACCAGATATCATCGATTATGACAATAAGAGTGTTACCCTCAAATGGGATAAACCTGAAAACGATGGTGGCAGACCAATTACACATTACACTGTTGAAATTAAGGATAAATTCTCCCCTGATTGGATAGAAATAGCTAAAACGGATGATAGTACACCTGAAGCAAAGATTGAAGGTCTTAAAGAAAAAAATGTCTACCAATTCCGTGTTCGTGCTCACAATAAAGCAGGGTCTAGTCAACCTTCTGAAGCTACGGATAACCATTTGTGCAAACATAAGAATCGTAAGTTGTATAATATTCAAGTTAAATATAAGGATAACAAAATTTGTTGTTTTTAGTTAAACCACGAATCGACCGTGAAACGTTTAAGACTGTAATAATAAAGGCAGGCCGTACCCACAAGTGGTCAGTTGATATAAGTGGTGAACCTCCACCAACCGTTAAATGGATATGGAGAGACAACGTTCCGCTTACAAACAGCGAGCGTATTAAAATTGAAAATATTGATTATCACACTGATTTTACGATTAATAGCTGCGAACGTAAAGATACTGGAAAATACACGATTATTGCTGAAAACGCTTCTGGGAAAGACACCGAAACAGTAGAGCTTACAGTGTTGGGGAAACCAAGTCCACCTAAGGGACCATTGGAGGTTTCTGGGGTTTCAGATACCAAATGTAAACTATCGTGGAAGAAACCAGAAGACGACGGAGGAAGTCCTATTAAAGAATATGAAATTGAAAAGATGGATGTTGCCACTGGTAAATGGGTACGTGTTGGACGAATTCCAGCAGGCGATAAAGATGAACCATCGTTTGAAGTTACCGGATTACACCCTGGATCTGAATATAAATTTAGGGTGACTGCATGTAACAACGAAGGGGACTCCGAACCGTTGGTAACAGAAAAAGGAACTGTTGCCAAAAATCCGTTTGGTACGTTATGCATTCAAAATTTTGTTTTAACATTGATAACTATTTAGAATATCTTTTCAGATGAGCCCACAAAGCCTGGTACACCTGAAATTATGGATTATGATAACAAAGGGGTTAATCTTAGATGGGAAAAACCAAAGAGCGACGGTGGCTCTCCCATAGAAAAGTATATCATCGAGAAAAAAGATCGTTTCAAACCCGACTGGGAAAAAGCTATGGAAGTACCTGGAAATCTAACAGAAGCTCGAGTAGAAGACCTCAAAGAAAATGGCGAATATCAGTTTCGTGTAATTGCCGTCAATAAAGCTGGGGAATCTCCTCCGTCAGATGCCTCCAAGATGCAGATCATCAAACATAGTGCTTGTATGTTAGAGCTGCGCTTTATATTAAATTACGCTAATTTGATTCAGTTATCGAGATTTCTTCGTTCAAATAAAAGCCCACGAAACAGGTGCCTTGTTGAAAAAGGATGAGTGCTGGTTTTTGCAATTTTATTTCTGTCCAATTAGACTTGGCACCTTAAACTGAATACATACATATTTTTGAACCAATCTGGACTTCGAGCATATTATCGATCCTGTCCTGATTTTCTACTTGTCCAGCCAGTGTGTATTATTTAGATCTTACTCTTTTCTGCTATCTTGACTGAGTCATTTTGCTTCTTGCATACTTTTTTGCATAATATCTAACGCCAGGTTTTCAAGCAGTTAAGCATGTACTTACTCTATTCACTGATCCTATTTTTATAAACAACAATAAAATTTCCTAATATATTTTCTGAAAGAGAATAAAAATCATTATTTAAATTTCAGCACAGGCTTGACTGTATCTACCTAACGACCCAGCTCAGATCATATTTTGATTCGGTCTGGCCCAGTACTGTTAACCTTTCAGCCCGGCCTGGCCCAGCCCCATTCTGTTTTCAGATGGCACGATTCAACCCTGTATTTTTACATTATATCAATTCACATTTTGACCTTTCTGAGTTTCAGATTTATTACAACTCGTGCATCTGGTAATTTTTTTACCTACAGTGATCAACTTTAACCCAAAAAGTATAATTTTGTTGTATGTAAATTGTAACTTTTTTCTTATTTATCGCAATTCAGCAGAGAAGTGACTCTTTATAATCCCAAATATTATTTTTATACTTTTCACGAAAACATTCTTTTTGTATTTTCAGTAAAACCAAGGATAGACCGTACCAATTTAAAACCGGTCATTGTACATGCTGGCAAACCTATCAAATTCGACGTTAATGTCAGGGGTGAACCTGCGCCAACAGTTACATGGTATCTTGTTGATAAAGAACTTAAGACAGAGGGTAACATAGAAATTATCAACGTTGACTATAACACAAAAATGAATATTACTAATTCTGTACGAAAAAATACCGGTATATACAGAATTAAAGCTGTAAATGAACATGGTCAAGATGAGGCCGAAGTAGAAATTACAGTTCTGTGTATGTATAGCATATACGTGTTTATACTGTTCTAGTTCTAATTCATTTCCGTTTAGCTGCGCCTGGTAAACCTAAGGGACCACTGAAAGTATCCGATGTTACAAAGAGCGGTTGTAAGTTGAAATGGGAAAAACCAGAAGATGATGGTGGTAGACCTATTACTGGATATGCTGTTGAAAAGCTTGACAAAGCTACTGGACGATGGGTACCAGTTGGAAAAAGCTTAGAGCCCGAAATTGACGTAAAAGGCTTACAAGAAGGTCACGAATATCAGTTTAGAGTAAAAGCAATTAATGATGAAGGAGAATCTGAACCTCTTGAGACTGAGACAGCTATTGTTGCCAAGAATCCTTACGGTATATTAACTGTAGTTGTTATTGTTTGAACAGAAATATTTAGTTGTCGATTTTAGACATACCTGGCAAACCTGGAACTCCAGAGATTACTGATTACGATGCTGACCGCGTTGAACTTAAATGGACGGCACCAAAACAAACTGGAGGTGCTCCGATTACAGGATACGTTATTGAAAAGAAAGAGAAATTTGCCACCAGTTGGGATGAAGTTCTTACTACAGGCGTAAGTATATTCTGCAATAAGTTTTAAAGGTACTGTATATATGCTATGTTCTACTACTTCATTGCTATATCAGACTCCGGATACTGATGCAACAGTTCTTGGTTTAAAAGAAGGCAGTGCTTATCAATTCCGCGTACGTGCAGTGAATAAAGCAGGTCCTGGAGAACCATCCGATGCAACTAACGTACATGTTGCTAAACATAAGCACTGTAAGTTATATTATCTTATATTCGTTTACTTTATACCTCATTTATAATTCTTGTACCTAGTACGACCGAGAATTAACAGAGAAAAATTACATACTGTAAGAGTCCGAGCTGGACAAGTGGTTAAGTTTGATGTTGACGTGAAAGGTGAACCACCACCAACTATTACATGGAGTTTTGCTAATAAACCATTAGAAAATGGACCAAACTGCAAAATTGAAAATGAAGACTACAATACTAAATTGTTGTTGACAAATACAACACGTAAAAATACGGGCACATACACTATTAGAGCTGAAAATGAGTCAGGACACGATGAAGCTCCAGTTGAAGTTATAATTTTGGATAAACCTGGTAAACCGGAAGGACCACTGGAAGTCAGCGACGTACACAAAGAAGGCTGCAAACTTAAATGGAATAAACCCAAAGATGATGGAGGTTTACCTATTACTGGTTATGCAGTAGAAAAACAAGATACCGTATCAGGCAGATGGGTACCTGCAGGATTTGTCGATGCAGATAAAACAGATTTTGAAGTTACTGGTTTAGAACCAAACAAAAAATACAATTTCCGCGTTAAAGCTGTAAACGAAGAAGGGGAATCTGAGCCTTTAGAAACCGACACTGCAACTCTAGCAAAGAATCCATACGATATTTCTGCGCCACCTGGATTGCCAGAAATTGTTGATTGGAATGAGAACTCCGTTAAATTGAAGTGGGAGCCACCAATCCGAGATGGAGGGGCCCCAATTACCGGTTATGTCGTGGAAGTCATGGACAAATTTGGAGGGCAGTTTGTAAAAGCATTGGAAGTTGGGCCACAATGTTCAGCAACAGTTCCTAGGTTAGAAGAAGGTAACCAATACAAATTCAGGATACGGGCAGTTAACAAAGCTGGCGTATCAGAACCGTCTGAACAGACCAACTGGCATACAGCTAAAGCAAGATTCTGTAAGCATTAGTTTACTTTTAAATTATTTATATATATATAATTATTTTTTACAGTGAAACCATTGATTGACCGTACCAACCTGAAACCGCTGACAGTCAAATCTGGATTAGTAATCAATTTAGATATTAATGTTGCCGGTGAACCTCCGCCAACTATTAAATGGTTCTACGATGGCAAAGAACTAACTTCAAATGACGAAATTCAGGTGGATAGTTCTGATTATAAAACTAAATTCTTTATTCCAAAAGCTAAACGATCACAAACTGGAAAATATACTGTTACTGCCAAGAATGAAGTTGGAGAAGATACAGCGGAATTAGAAATTAGTGTTCTTGGTAAACCAGGTAAACCTAAAGGTCCACTTGACATTTCCGATGTGCATAAGCACGGATGTAAATTGAAATGGCAAAAACCCGAAGATGATGGTGGTACTCCTATCGACTATTATGAAGTCGAGAAGCTTGATCCTCTTACTGGACAGTGGGTCCCATGTGCTAGAAGTAATGAGCCAGAAGTCAATGTAACTGGACTCCAAGAAGGTAAACCTTATAAATTCAGGGTGAAGGCCATCAACAAAGAGGGCGAATCAGAACCTCTAGAAGCAGATAAATCCATCATAGCTAAAAATCCATTTGGTAAGATGCATTAGAATTTGAAAATTAATGAATATAACCATGTACATATTTGCTACTTTCAGATGAACCTGGCAAACCAGGCCGTCCCGAACCTAAAGATTGGGATAAAGACTTCGTTGAATTAGCATGGACGCCTCCTAAAGACGATGGTGGTGCTCCCATAGAAAAATATATTATACAAATGCACGACAAAGCTGGACGTGGCTGGGTAGATGCTGCTACAGTCCCAGGTGATCGAACTACGGGCAGAGTGGAAAATGTTGAAGAGGGACACGAATACGAATTTCGTGTTGTTGCTGTCAATAAAGCTGGCCCCAGCGAGCCCAGCGATGTTTCTAAATCTGTTATCGCAAAACCAAGAAAACGTAAATATTCACACATTTCCATATTATAAGCTTAGTGTTATAATATTTATCAATTTACAGTGGCTCCTCGTATTGATCGTAAAAATCTTGATAAGAAAGTACTTAGACCTGGACAACTTTTACGTATGGAAGCTGACGTCACTGGAGAACCTGCCCCTACAATTACTTGGACTCTAAAAGAACAAACTGTTAGAAATACAGATAGATTGAAAATTGAGAATGAAGAACATAAAACGTCGTTCACTTTACAAAAAGCTAAACGTGAAGATACTGGGGTGTATACAGTTACAGCCAAAAACGAATATGGTGAAGATAAAGTCGATGTCGAAATAATCGTTAAGAGTAAACCATCTAAGCCTAAAGGTCCTCTTCAAGTATCTGATGTATCTGCCGAAGGCTGCAAACTTAAATGGGAAGCACCAGAAGATGATGGTGGCGAACCTATTACTGGATATGTTGTAGAACGCATGGACGTTGAAACTGGACGATGGGTACCTGTTACTACTACAAAAACTCCAGAAGCAGACGTCACAGGTTTAACTGAAGGAAAGGATTATCAATTTCGGGTAAAAGCAATTAATGCCGAAGGAGAATCAGAACCTCTAGTAACGGATGTACCAACAACAGCCAAAAATCCATACACAGAACCAGATGCTCCTGGAAAACCAGAAATTAAAGACTGGAGTAAGAATCATGCAGATCTCAAATGGACTCCGCCAAAAGAAGATGGTGGTGCACCTGTTACAGGTTATATTATTGAAAAGAAGGATCCTAGTGGTACAAAATGGGTGAAGGCGTTGGAAGTTCCAGGTGATAAAACTGATGCTAGAGTACCAGATTTAATTGAAGGACAAAAGTATCAATTCAGAGTTCGTGCTCTTAATAAAGGTGGACAAAGTAAACCATCACAACCTTCTGAAACTATTACTGCTAAAGACAGATTTGTACCACCTAAGATTGATCGTATTACACTTAAAGATTTGACTTTAAAAGCGGGTCAACATATACGCCTAGATGTTAAAGTGAGTGGTGAACCACCACCAACAAAAACATGGTTCCTTAACAAAGCTCGCATTGAAGATCGTAGTGATATAGTTGTGGAAAATGAAGACTACAGAACGAAATTTATTGTTGCCATCGCCGAACGTAAGCATACAGGTACTTTAACATTAAAAGCTGAAAATAGTTGTGGTAAAGATGAAGCCACTATTGAAATCAAAATTCTTGATAAACCTGGTAAACCTGAAGGTCCTCTTAAAATTAGCGATGTCCATAAAGAAGGCTGTAGCCTTAGATGGAATCCACCCGAAGATGATGGTGGTGTACCTATCGAAAACTATCTTGTTGAAAAAATGGACACAGACACAGGACGCTGGGTTCCTGCTGGACGAAGCAAGGAACCTAAAATCGATATTGACAATTTAGAACCCGGAAAAGAATATAAATTCCGTGTTTCTGCAGTCAATCCAGAAGGAGTATCTGAACCTCTAGAGGCAGATCATACTATTGTAGCTAAAAATCCATTTGGTGAGTTTCCTTCATAAATAAATCTATGTTATTTAACACGAAAGTATTACAGATGAACCGGGTGCTCCTGGTACGCCTGAAGTTACAGACTGGGATAAAGACCATGTTGACTTACGATGGACCCCACCAACCAAGGATGGTGGGTCTCCAATCACCGGATATATTGTTGAAAAAAGAGAGAAGGGTTCGCCTCGTTGGGTTAAAGCCTGTGAAGTTGGTCCTCATGATACTAAAGCTACAGCTGACAATTTAGATGAAGGTGTGGAATATGAATTTAGAGTTAAGGCAGTTAATGCTGCTGGACCTGGTGAACCAAGTGACGCTTCTAAATCTGTAATTACCAAACCACGAAAATGTACGTGTTATAATTTGCCATATTTTCTTGATCGCAATTAAAATGTTTGATCTGTTACAGTGGCACCTAAGATTGATCGTCGCAACCTTAAGAATCTTACAGTGAAAGAAGGGGAACCAATTTATATCGATGTTAAAATTAGCGGTGAGCCTGCTCCTGATGTCACATGGTATCAAGATAACAAGACACTTATTCCCACAAGCCATGTTAGAATAGAAGATATTCCGTATAACTCCAAGTTCTTCAACGATAAACCCGAACGCAAGGACACTGGAGTTTATAAGATTCAAGCCGTTAACAAATATGGCCAGGATATGGCCGAAATTGAAATTACAGTTGTTTGTATGTAACATATAATCTTTAGTCTTGCAAAATATTTAATAATATCATTTACAGCAAAGCCAGGAAAACCCGAAGGTCCTTTGGAAGTATCAGATATTACAAAAGATGGTTGCACTCTGAAATGGAAGAGGCCGAAAGATGATGGTGGCGAACCCGTTGAAGGTTATGTTGTCGAGAAGTTCGATCCTGAAACTGGCATTTGGTTGCCTGTTACAAAAACCACTGGAGCTATACCCGAAGCCAAGGTTGATGGACTTATACCAGGACATGAATACAAATTTAGAGTTAAAGCAGTTAATAAAGAAGGAGAATCAGAACCATTAGAAACACTAGGGACAATTGTTGCCAAAGATCCATTCAGTATGTATTCCCAAAAAGAATGAAAGTTCTGATTAAAAAGTACTAATTTTCAGCTACTCCAAGCAAACCTGGAGCTCCTGAAGCACAAGACTGGTCCGAAAATCATATTGACCTTAAATGGCCTGAGCCACCTTCTGATGGAGGTTCGCCTATTACAGGATACATTATTGAGATGAAAGATAAATACAGTCCTTTATGGGAAAAGGCTGTTGAGACAACGAGCCCTACTCCTACAGCTACTGTGAATGGATTGATCGAAGGAAACGAGTATCAGTTCCGTGTAATAGCAGTCAATAAGGCAGGACAGAGTCAACCTTCAGAACCTGGAAAGACATTCGTTGCGAAACCACGATTCTGTAGGAAATTTCCTAAGGAAATACGTACTAATATACTAATATCGTTTTTTTACAGTGGCTCCTCGTATCGATCGTCGTTATTTGCATGATATAACACTATCTGCAGGTTCGCCTCTTAAATTTGAAGCGAACATTATTGGTGAACCTCCACCAACTGTCGAATGGCGTTTTGCTGGAATGGTTCTAAGAGATAGCAATAAAGTATTGATAAATAATGTCGATTATCATACTAAGATTGCAATTCGACCAATAAAACGAGAAGACACTGGAGAATATACAGTAACGGCTTCAAACACTTCTGGAAAAGATACTGTAACTATTAATGTTACTGTTACTGACAAACCTAGTGCTCCTGAAGGTCCACTGCAAGCTAGCGATGTTCACAAAGAAGGATGTAAACTTAAATGGAAGCGACCAAAGGATGATGGAGGTACTCCTATTGAATACTACCAAGTTGAGAAAATGGAACCAGAAACAGGTGTTTGGGTACCTTGTGGAAGGTCTACTGAACCAAGTAATTAATAATAGGTGCAATATTTCTGTTGTAGCAGGTATTTATGAGTTTTATTTCAGATATGGAGGTTACAGGTTTAACCCCTAATAAAGAATATAAATTTAGAGTATCTGCAGTTAATGCTGAAGGTGAATCGAAACCACTGGAAGCTGACTCAACGATTGTTGCTAAAAATCCATTTGGTACGAATAATAATGTATAGATTTTGATGTTTACGTCTTTACGTTTGTTCTTTTGTAGATGAGCCTGGTGCTCCTGGCAATCTTAAAGCTACTGACTGGGATAAGGATCATGTTGATTTGCAATGGACTCCACCAAAAGACGATGGTGGTGCTCCAGTTACTGGATATATTGTTGAAAAGAAAGATAAGTTTGGTGAATGGGAAAAAGCACTTGAAGTTCCAGCTGACCAACTAAAAGCTACTGTGCCAGATTTAATCGAAGGACAGCCATATCAATTCCGTGTTCGGGCAATAAATGCTGCTGGACCCGGAGAACCTAGCAATGAAACTCCGACTATCATTGCTAAGCCACGAAATCTCGCACCCAAGATTGACAGAAGCAACCTTATTGAAGTTCGTATTAAAGCAGGTCAGAACTTCAACTTTGACGTTAAAGTTTCTGGTGAACCAATGCCAGAGACAAAGTGGTTGATGAAAGGAAAAGAACTTAAATCTAGCGACAATCTTAAAATTCAGCATTCTGATTATAACACTAAACTTAACGTTCGTGCAGCTACGAGATCCGATGCTGGAACTTATACTGTAACTGCAGAAAACGTCAATGGCAAAGATATTGCCGATGTTGAGGTTATAGTCCTGGACGTACCTAGTCCACCTGGTGGACCATTGAAAGTTTCAGACGTTCATGCCAATGGATGTAAACTTAATTGGAGACCACCTTCAGATGACGGCGGTAATCCCGTTGAAAGATATGTTGTTGAAAAAATGGACGAAGCTACTGGTCGTTGGGTTCCTGCTGGGGAAACTGATGGCCCTAATACTTCGTTAACGGTAGATGGACTTATTCCAGGAAAGAAATACAAATTTAGGGTATCAGCAGTAAATAAACAAGGAAAATCTGAGCCTCTACAAACAGCTCAAGCAATTGAAGCTAAAAATCCATTTGACGAACCGGATAAACCAGGACAACCAGAGATTACCGATTACGATAAAGATTTCGTTGAACTTAAATGGGACAGACCTGCAAAAGACGGTGGATCGCCAATTACAGGATATGTTATTGAAAAACGTGATAAATTTAATCCAAATTGGGAAAAATGTGCTGAAGTTGATGGAGATGTTACAACGGGTAAAGTCAATGATTTAATTGAAGGCACTCCTTACGAATTCCGTATAAGAGCAGTTAATAAAGCCGGTCCTGGTGAAGCAAGTGATGCATCAAAGATTCATGTAGCAAGACCTAAAAATCGTAAGTACAATCAAAATTAAAATTATATATACCGATAGAACTAATATTATAATGTAATGTTTTAGTTGCTCCTAGAATTGATCGTAATGCACTTATGGATATTAAAGTTCCGGCTGGAAAATCGTTCGAATTTAATGTACCTGTTATTGGGGAACCCCCGCCAAGTAAAGAATGGCAACTAAAAGATAACGTATTATCGAATACTGATCGTATTAAGATCGTCAACGAAGACTACAACACGAAGATTAAGATTACAGATGCTAAACGTTCTGATAGTGGGCCTTATCAACTTACAGTTAAAAACATTAATGGAAAAGATGTTGCTACTGTCAACGTAACGGTATTAGATATTCCTACTCCACCAGAAGGACCTCTTAAAGCCGACAACGTTACTAAGAGTTCGCTTACGTTGCGCTGGCGACCTCCTAAAGATGATGGTGGATCTGAAATTACTCATTATACAGTTGAAAAACAGGACACAGAAACTATGCGTTGGTTACCTGTTGGTGAAGCAGTAGGAACGTCAATGCGTGTTGATCATTTATCTGAAGGACACGATTACAATTTCCGTGTTCGCGCTGTTAATAAACAAGGAGAATCTTTACCACTGGTTACTCAAGAAAGCATCACAGCTAAAGATCCATTTAGCAAACCAGATAAACCTGGAATGCCACACGCAACTGACTGGGATAAA
The DNA here is from genome assembly GCA_963082815.1 of Melanotus villosus. Taxonomy (NCBI): domain Eukaryota; kingdom Metazoa; phylum Arthropoda; class Insecta; order Coleoptera; family Elateridae; genus Melanotus; species Melanotus villosus. The sequence goes on from OY720427.1 coordinate 23,069,796, forward strand.
GATCATGTTGACTTGGAATGGACACCACCGAAGAAAGATGGTGGTTCTCCAATTACAAGTTATATCATCGAAAAACGGCCAAAACACGGGTACGTAGCTGTTGTTTTCTGTTAAACACACAAATAATCTAATGCGAATTTTGTATATTGCAGAATATGGGAGAAAGCTGTAGAAATTCCAGGTGACAGCACCAAGGGAACAGTTCCTAATCTAACCGAGGGCGAAGAATACGAATTTAGAGTAATTGCTGTAAATAAAGGAGGACACTCAGAACCAAGCGAAGCTTCTCTTCCTGTTATTGCCAAACCTAGGTTCTTGGCACCCACCTTTGATAAAAGCATTCTACAAGATTTGGTTGTTAAAGTTGGAAATCGTATTGCTTGGAATATTCCAATTGAAGCATCGCCAAAACCAACAGCAAAATGGCAAATAAATGGAAAAGATATTGAACCTAGTGACAGAGTTGATATGCAAGTATTTGGTAACAGGGTAACGTTTGACATTTCATCTGCCCTCAGATCAGATGCCGGAAGATATACATTGACTCTTACAAATGACCACGGAACTATTACTGCCTCTGCTAATGTTACAGTCTTAGATCGTCCTGCACCGCCTCAACCACCGCTTATTGTTTCTAACGTGACTAAAGAAAGCGCCCGTATAGCATGGAAACCGCCACTGGACGATGGTGGTTCTCCAATTCTTCATTATGTTGTTGAGAAAATGGATGTTACACGTGGCATTTGGTCCGATGCTGGCATGGCAACTATGTGTAATCATGACATTCAGCGTCTAATTCACAAGAAGGAGTATTATTTCCGTGTCAAAGCAGTTAACGCCATTGGAGAATCTGAACCATTAGAAACTACTAAAGGAATTATTGCTAAAAACGAATTCGGTATAGTTTTAATCGTTTGTTTGTTTTATTGGCGATTTGTTCATTAGTTATTTCTCTGATTCTTTAGATGAACCGGAAGCTCCTAGCAAACCAAATGTTACTGACTGGGATAAGGACCATGTAGATTTAGAATGGAAACCACCTAAAAATGACGGTGGCTCTCCAATTACTGGATACATTATCCAAAAGAGAGAAAAAGGTAGTCCTTACTGGATTAACGCCGCTAACGTACCTGGAAATAAAACGGCCGCAACTGTTCCTGATCTCACAGAAGGACAAGAATATGAATTTAGAATTATTGCTACAAATACTGCTGGAAATAGCGAACCTTCTGAGCCTTCTGACTTTGTAACAGCAAAGGCTAGATTCTGTAAGATATAATATGACTCACTTATTTAACTAGCTAAATAAAAATATTTTTAGTGGCTCCCAAAATCAAAACACCTCTTAACGATATTCGAATTAAGGCTGGACTTATTCTTCATGTGGATATCGATTTCGTTGGAGAACCTACTCCTGAAGTAACATGGACTGTCGATAATCGACCTTTACTTCCTGATGATCGCACTACAGTTACTTCCATTGGACATCACACTGTAATACATACTGTAAACGCTAGACGTTCTGACAGTGGCCTCTATCATTTATCATTAAAGAATAATTCGGGGGCTGATGAAGGTTCTTTCCAAGTTATTGTTCTAGGTATAAAACAAAAACGAAATTATATAGTACGGTATAATTTCTAATTTTAAATATTGTTAAACAGATCGTCCTGGACCTCCACAAGGACCACTTACTTACGAAGAAATTACATCGCAAAGTGTTACTTTGTCATGGAAACCACCAACGGATAACGGTGGAAGCGAAATAACGTACATATACATTTCGTTTTTACTTTTAACATAAAAATTAACATACCCTTTTTTTAGTGCATATGTAATTGAGAAACGTGATTTAACTCATGGTGGTGGCTGGGTACCAGCTGTTAATTATGTCAATCCAAAATACAACCATGCAGTAGTACCACGTCTAATTGAAGGAACCAAATACGAATTTCGAGTGTGCGCTGAAAACTTGCAGGGGCGATCAGATCCACTTGAAACTGAAAAACCGGTGGTTGCCAAAAATCAATACGGTACAAGAAGCACATTTGTGATTGACAATTTGTTTTATGTTATATTTTACAGATGTGCCTGGAAAGCCTGGAAAACCAGAGCTGGTGGATAGCGATAAAGATCATATCAAAATTAAATGGTCTCCACCAATTAGTAATGGCGGATCTCCAATTATTGGATATGATGTTGAAAGAAGAGATGCTGCTACTGGACGATGGGTTAAACTTAATAAAGAACCAGCTCGAAATTTGGAATACTATGACGACCGTGTCCAAGAAGGACATAAATATGAATACAGAGTATCTGCAGTTAATGCAGCTGGTCCTGGTAAACCTAGCGATACCTCCAATGCATTTATTGCCAAACCAATGAAAGGTAACTAATTTTATACAATATGGTAAGTAAGAGCCTAACCCAAAATTTTTAGAAAAACCGAAATTGTGGCTTGATCACTTGATTGGACGCAAAATTAAAGTACGTGCTGGAGAACCTGTTAATATTGATATTCCCATTTCTGGAGCTCCAATTCCTAAAGTAGAATGGGCAAAGAACGCCATTCCTGTCGCTCAGTCCAACAGAGTATCTGTAAGTATTTTAATAAATATTAACTGAGTACAAGTAAAATAAAATTTGATTGCAGTATGAAACTACTAGTGAACACACAGTATTCCGTATTGAATCATCAAATCGCGATGATACTGGAAAATACACTATTACTGCTAAAAACGAACATGGTTCTGATCAAGCAGATATTGAAGTGATAGTTGTAGATAAACCTGGCATACCGAGAGGCCCGCTTCAGTATACTGCGACCACACAAGACTCCGTATCCCTATCTTGGAATCCACCAGATGATGATGGTGGTGGTGAAATTACGGGATACATTGTAGAAGTTAGCGAATACGGAACGGACAGTTGGCGTCCTGTTCCTGGTTATTGTCCTAAGCCTTCACATACTGTACGTAATTTAACTGAGGGTAAAAAATATGTCTTCCGAGTACGTGCAGAAAATATCTACGGAGTATCCGAACCTCTTGAAGGCAAACCAGTTGTGGCAAAGAGTCCATTCGATCCACCAGGTCCACCAAGCCAACCAGAAATAACTGGTTATACACCATCTAGTTGTTCTTTGAAATGGAATCCACCTACTCAGACTGGCGGGAAACCAATTACGGGTTACTATGTTGAGAAACGAGAACGTGGTGGAGAATGGATCAAGGTCAACAATTATCCTACTCCTAACACCACATACACTGCACAAGATCTACGTGAAGGTAACAAATATGAATTCAGAGTAATCGCCGTTAATGAAGCTGGTCCTGGTGAACCTAGTAAACCATCAGAATCGATGGTAGCAAGACACCAACGTTGTAAGTATAATTCATTGGTTAAGCAAAAGCGTTTTCTCACGTGTATATCTCTTTAGTCAAGCCCGATCCTCCAGAACCTCCTAAACCGGATCGCATTACTAAAGATAGTGTTACGCTATCTTGGAGGCCGCCTAGAAATGATGGCGGATCTAAACTAAAAGGTTATCTCCTTCAGAAGAAAGCCAAAGGGGATGCTGATTGGAGCGATGTCAATGTAGTACCTATTCCTACCACTGTACACACTGTACCTAATTTGAAAGAGGGCGATGAATATCAATTTAGAGTGATAGCTGTTAATGATGTAGGCGACTCAGAACCAAGCAGACCAAGCGCAAATATTCTCATTGAAGAACAACCTAATAAGCCTTGTATAGATCTGAGTGGCGTAAGAGATATTACGGTGAAAGCTGGAGAAGACTTCAGCATTCATGTACCATACGTTGGATTCCCCAAACCTACAGCTACATGGTTCGCAAACGATAAGATCCTGGATGAATCTGATAGTAGAGTATTTCCCAAATTGACCGACGACTCAGCAAGCATTATCGTTAAAAATTCAAAACGAAGTGATACTGGTCAATACAGAATTCAACTTAAGAATCCATCCGGTTTCGATACCGCTACGTTGAACGTAAGAGTTTTAGATCGTCCTGGAAAGCCTGAAAATCTCAGAGCAGACGAATTTGCTGGGGATGCCCTTACTTTATACTGGCAACCACCAAAAGATAATGGTGGCGCAGAAATTACTAACTACATTGTCGAGAAGAAAGAAGCTAGATCTCCTACTTGGTCTAAAGTCAGCAGTTACGTTACAGTGCCATTCTTGCGTATTCGTAATTTGACACTCGGTCATGATTATGAATTCAGAGTTATTGCTGAAAATTTGTATGGACAATCAGATCCTGCTGTAACTGCTGAACCTATACGTGCTAGACATCCATTTGGTAAAATACCTTATTTATTATACGTCAAGTGTTTTTAAAAATGGCATTTTACAGATCCTCCGGGTGCACCTGGGGCTCCTAGAGGAATTGATACCTCCGAGGATTCAATCACCATACAATGGACAAAACCACGCCATGATGGTGGATCTCCTATTACTGGATATGTGATCGAAAAACGATTAATTTCCGAAGATAAATGGATCAAGGCTTCTCATGCTCTGATTCCTGACCTTTCCCATAAGTACGTTAATTTTATTATTGCGTTACAATAAGGTTTATATTTCAATTTTTTAGGGTAATCGGTTTAATTGAGAATCACGAATATGAATTCCGTGTAGCTGCTGTAAATGCAGCGGGACAAGGACCCTTTAGTTCATCTTCCGATGTTATCCTTTGCAGAGCACCTCCATGTGCTCCTAAGATCACTTCTGATCTTAGCATTCGTGATATTGTTGTTGTTGCTGGCGAAGAATTTTCAATTTCTGTCCCTTATGTCGCAGTGCCTAAACCAACAGCTTCGTGGACTATTAATAGCAACGAAGTTTTACAAGACCATCGAATCAAAATTGATACCAATGAAATTGCATCTGTATTTCACAATAAATGTGCTAAACGTTCTGATGCAGGAAGCTACACGATAAAATTAACAAACAATGTAGGTTCAGATTCGGCAACATGCAGAGTGCAAGTTGTCGATAAACCCCAACCGCCACAAGGACCTTTGGATGTTTCAGACATTACACCTGACAATTGCTCACTTGCATGGAGACCGCCATTAGATGATGGTGGTTCTCCAATCACGAATTACATTGTTGAAAAGCTTGATACAAGTGGCGTAAGTATAGTGAACATCAAACACAATACAAGATATTATTTACACTTTTTTATTTTAGATTTGGGTAAAAGTAAGCAGCTTTGTTAGAAACACGCATTATGATGTTATGGGATTGGAACCGAACAAAAAATACAGTTTCAGAGTGCGAGCAGAAAATCAGTACGGCGTTAGTGAACCTCTCGAAACAACAGAGCCTATTACAGCCAAATTCCCATTCACAATACCAGAACCCCCTGGACCTCCTCGTGTAACCGATTACGATGCCAGCTCAATTTCCTTACACTGGGATAGACCAACAAGTGACGGCGGATCACGTATTCAAGGATACAAACTCGAATATCGCGATGTGGCTGAAGACGCTCACTGGCAAATTGCTAGTGATTACTTAGTTAAAGACACACGATTTATCTTGTATAATATGACCAGTGGTCACGAATATGAATTCAGAGTTCGTGCCAAAAACGCCGCTGGTTTTAGCAAACCTTCAGCTTCATCCGCCAAATTTAAACTTAAAGGTAAATTCAACATACCATCGCCACCTAACAATCCCAAAGTTGTTAAAGTCGGTAAAAATTATGTTGATCTTACTTGGGAACCGCCAACTAATGACGGCGGTGCACGAATTACTGGTTATGTTATAGAGAAAAGAGAAATTGGAAGTCCAATTTGGGCTACCTGTAATTCCTATAATATCATGGACACGAGCTACACAGTTCTTAATCTTACTGAACGCTCAGATTTCGAATTCAGAGTATTCGCTGTGAATTCTGTTGGAAAGAGCGATCCCAGTGCATGCACCACTCCTGTTAAAATATGTGAAGTTGTTGATGGAGAAAAGCCACAATGGGTACGTTATCTTAGCAATCAATCTGCTCCCTTGGGTAAAACACATTCTTTGGAATGTGAAGCAACCGGTAAACCAGCTCCAACATTCCGTTGGTTAAAGAACGGTCGCGAATTAACTTTGGGAGCGCGCTTCAGGTTAGAATCTAAAGGAGGCACCGCTTGGCTACATATATCTGAAGTATTAGATATAGATGAGGGTGACTACACTTGCGAAGCAAGCAACGCAATGGGTTCTGTTACTACTACAGCCAGACTAAAGATTGGAAGTAAGTAGTGATTTCTAAAATGCAGTGAATGTTTATTTAATGTAAATTTATTTTGTAGCGCCACCTCGTATCGACAGAATTCCTGGAGACTTGTATCTTCCAGAGGGTGACAACACAAAGATAAAGATCTACTATTCTGGTGATCAACCACTCGATATTACACTTTCCAAAGACGGAAAAGTTATTGACGAATCTTCACACATCAAGTACACCGTATTTGATGATTATATTATTATCTTCATTAAAGATATCAGGAAGGATGATGCCGGAATATACAACCTAACTGTTAAAAATGATAGTGGCAGTGCTTCTGGCAACTTTACAGCATATATTACTGGTCTTCCCGGACCACCAAACGGACCACTTGAAGTTTCTGATATTACCAAGCACACTTGCTCACTTGCCTGGAAACCACCTAGCTACGACGGTGGTCTGAAAGTTACTCATTACGTTGTCGAACGTAAAGACGTTTCACATCCACACTGGATAGTAATTTCTAGCACCTGCAGAGATACAACATTTACCGTTCAAGGTTTGACGGAAGGACAAGAGTATCTGTTCAGAGTTATGGCAGTGAACGATAACGGAATGGGACCACCATTAGAAGGAACCAATCCAATTAAAGCCAAAGCACCATTTGATCCACCATCTGCACCTGGAACACCTAAAGTAACAGAAATAGGAGGAGACTTCGTTCATTTAGAATGGGATAAACCGCAATCTGATGGCGGTGCACGCATTGAAGGTTACTGGATTGATAAACGAGAAGTAGGAAGCTATGCCTGGCAACGTGTCAATCCATCATTATGTCCTGCTCCTCAAATAGCGATTCCCAATCTAATTGAAGGACGCCAGTACGAATTCCGCGTATTTGCTCAGAATGTTGCTGGACTTTCTCCACCATCAACCGCATCTACATCTGTGAAGATCATTGATCCACTGGCCGCATCTCCACCAGAAATCATTAAACCTCTGAAGAATGCTAACTGTATACAACATCACAATACTGAATTCCAATGTACTATCACTGGCATTCCAAAACCAACTATTACATGGTATAAGGGTGCGCGAGAAATTGTCAACGGCGCACGTTATCACATTTACAGCGAGGGTGAAGTTCAACGTTTAGTTATCAACGATGTGTATGGTGAAGATGCAGATGAATACGTATGTAGAGCAGTGAATAAAGGTGGTGTAAAATCTACACGCGCTGAACTTATTATTATGAGTAAGTAAAACAGTTTGTTATTAAATAATTTATTGTAAGCATTAATATATTTATTACAGCCGCTCCAAAGCTTAACATACCACCACGTTTCCGCGATACAGCATTCTTCGACAAGGGTGAAAATGTTGTTATTAAGATCCCATTCACTGGTAATCCAAAACCAAGAATTAGCTGGGTCAGAGAAGGTGAAACCATTGAATCTGGTGGACACTATCATGTCGAAGTTAAAGAGAGACACGCAATTCTTACTATTCGCGATGGCAGCAGACTAGACAGCGGACCTTACAGAATAACTGCCGAAAACGATCTTGGTCAAGATTCCGCCATTATTAAAATCCAGATTAGTGGTTAGTCACAAATATTTGGACTTTTTAAAATTTGCCTCTTTATTTTTCTGTGACGCAAGAGGTACATAAACTTTTTGTTTCTATTTTAGACCGTCCAGATCCTCCAAGATTCCCCGTTGTGGATCAAATTGGTGTGGATTCTCTGTCTCTTTCATGGAAGGCTCCAGTATGGGATGGTGGAAGTAACATTACAAACTATATGGTAGAAAGACGAGAGCATCCTCTACAAACATGGATAAGAGTAGGTAATACTCGTTTCACCACCATGGCAGTTGAAGGTCTTGCCCCTGGTCACCAATACGAATTTAGAATTTATGCTGAAAATATCTATGGACGTTCTGATCCATCCGAAGTAAGTACGTTAGTTACCACTAAGGATACTGGAAAGAGAAAGACAGAAAAGAGAAAATACGAGGTTGACGAAACTGGAAAGAAGAAACGAGAATCTGCTGAAGAAACGATTAAAGATTATGATCAATACGTATTCGATATTTATTCTAAATATGTTCCACAACCAGTTGAAATTAAAACTAGAAGTGTTTACGACGATTATGATATACTAGAAGAAATTGGAACGGGTGCATTTGGTGTTGTCCATCGTTGCCGTGAACGCAAGACTGGAAATATTTTTGCTGCCAAATTTATTCCTACAGCACATGCAATGGAGAAAGAACTCATTCGTAAAGAAATCGACATTATGAATCAGCTACATCATCCTAAATTAATCAACCTTCATGATGCATTTGAAGATGACGATGAAATGGTTCTTATATACGAATTGTACGTATACTTTACTTACTTTTAAGCTTTAAATTAATAATATATATATTTGACAGCTTATCTGGCGGCGAACTATTTGAAAGAATAACAGCTGAAGGATACCAAATGTCTGAGGCAGAGGTCATCAACTACATGAGACAAATATGTGAAGGAATCAAGCACATGCACGAACGCAACATTATTCATTTAGGTAAATTATCTTCACTTTAACTTAACGAAATCTACAATACGCCTGTTACAGATATTAAACCTGAAAACATCATGTGTCAAACAAAGAGGAGCACAAACATCAAACTAATCGATTTTGGACTGGCAACCAAATTAGATCCCAATGAGTTGGTGAAGATATCCACTGGAACAGCCGAATTTGCTGCTCCTGAAATTGTAGAACGTGAACCAGTTGGATTCTATACAGATATGTGGGCCGTTGGTGTTTTAGCATATGTTCTGTAAGTTATATAACGGTTTAATAACAAACTCCGCATAATTATATCTGTTTGTTAATTAGACTAAGTGGATTGTCGCCATTTGCCGGTGAAAATGATATTGAAACGCTCAAGAATGTTAAAGCGTGTGACTGGGACTTCGATGAAGAAGCATTTGGTAATGTTTCTGATGAAGGCAAAGACTTTATTCGACATTTACTACTTAAGAGCAAAGAGTAAATATAAGCGCAATTGTTAGGATGTGGAACATTTTTAACGGTTTACTTTTAGGAAACGTATGACGGCTCAAGAATGCTTATTACATTCTTGGTTGAGCGGTGATCATACAACTAGAACAGAAGTTATAGAACAATCAAGATACTTACGTATGCGCGATAAGATACGCGCTCAGTATGAGAACTGGGATAAATATGTCTTACCTCTTGGTCGAATTTCAGAATACTCATCGTTGCGCAAATTATTAATGGAAAAATACAGAATATACGATACTATGTTTGGTAATATTTAATATCAAAAGTACAATTTTGGTTTTTGTTAATAACTACCTATTTCAGATCGAAGAGAAGCAGCGCCCAGATTTGTAATAAAACCACAAAATGCATTCTGTTACGAAGGACAGAGTGTGAAACTGTACTGTAGAGTTATTGGTGTCGCTGCTGCTACAGTATCATGGTTACGTAACAACCAAGAACTTCGACAAAGTGTGAAGTTTATGAAGAGATACTCAGGAGACAATTATTACTTCGTTATTAACAGAGTAAAACTGGAAGATCGCGGTGAATATATAATTCGCGCAGAAAACCACTATGGCGCTCGAGAAGAAGTCGTCTTCTTGAATGTGCAACGTATGTTTGTCACAAAAGTAACGTACCTATCATATTTCTAATTGCTTTTCTGTTACAGCATTGCCTAAAGTTGTACCTGAATATAAACCCGATACTCAACCAATACGAAGACGTGAAGCACTTCCGTATACCTTCTGGCAAGAAGAACAAGAGTGTGCCCCAAGCTTTACCTTCTTATTACGTCCTCGTGTCATGCAAGAGCGCGATACATGTAAATTATTGTGCTGCTTAAGCGGCAGACCAGTACCAACAGTCAAATGGTACAAAGATAAGCGAGAACTTAGTAAATTCGAATATTCGATGACTCACTCTGATGGTGTTGTTACCATGGAGATTGTTGGATGCAAGCCCGAAGATTCAGGAAAATACACGTGCGTGGCTTCAAACAAACACGGCCAAGACGAAACTTCTTGCATTGTCATTGTAGAAGGTGCAACTAGCACTTTAGAACAAACCAGAATAGCAGATCACATATTACACTCAGGAGGTATTACTGGCAGTAACTTATTAGTAACTTTTACTTATATTAATATATTTTAGATCGTAAATACATAGAGCACACGATAAAACCTGCACCTATTCCTGTAACAATAAAAAGGCCCGTTTATTCCACACCACCGCAACAATCTCCTTCAGCAACAAATTTAAGTCATTCCTCATCAAATCTCAGCGTAAATGATTTAGATAAACGTCCCACTAAAAGATATGGGAGGTTAGACTCAACAGGAAGCCCCAACAGATCCAGAAGTGCTACCAAAGAACTAGCATGTATGTAATCAACGTGGCATTATTTAATTCACAAATTATAAAACGTTTTTGTAGTGCCACCCGACGATTCAACCATGTGTGCACCAAAATTTTCTAAAGAATTATCAGATTTAACTGTTGGTGATGGTGAGTCACTAACGCTCAGCTGTATTGTACAAGGAGATCCAGAGCCCCAAGTGACATGGACAAAAAATAACAAGGTAAAAGGGTTTCCGTCTCGAATTCACAATTAAACTGCTTTTTTACAGGCATTAAGTTCCTCCGACATCATGGACTTAAAATATAAAAACGGCGTAGCAACACTCCACATTAACGAAGTATTCCCAGAAGATGAAGGAGAATACGTATGTAAAGCAACAAATTCTGTTGGATCCGTAGAAACCAAATCCAAACTTAAAATTAAACGTAAGATTGTAACAATATAATCTCTAATGTTTTATATGTGTGCGTTGTTTTGTTTGTTTATAGCCATGGCAAATGCTACCGACAAGAAGAAGAAAGGTGGCGACGATAAAGCTCCCAACATTGTAGACCATTTACAATCCGCCTTCGTAAAAGATGGTGAACCAGTAACATTATCATGCCGTATCATTGGTGCCAAGAAATTCGACGTTATTTGGCTTCATAACAACAAAGAAATAAAGCCCAGCAAAGATTTCCAATATACTAACGAAGCAAACATCTACAAACTCGGTATTGCCGAAATATTCCCCGAAGATTCGGGAGCTTACACTTGCGAAGCATTTAACGATGCTGGCGAAAGCTTCAGTAGTTGTACGTTAATTGTCAATGTATCTGGCGAGCCATCTAAAGCCCCTGTGTTCAAAACATTCCCCGTCTCTGCCACTGTTGCAGAAGGAGAGACGGCCTCGTTCCAGGCCGAAACTGAAGAAGAGCCTCTACAGATCAACTGGCTTAAAGATGGCAAACCAATTAAAGAAAGTAGCTCGAAATACCGCTTCACGGTAGATGGAAAACGTTACACATTACAAATCATGTCATGTGATTCGAACGATATTGGTCAATACCAAGCGAAAGCAATCGGTAAAAAGGGCGAATCCTTCGCAGCCTTTTCTATTAATGTGGTTCCTCCAGGCGACCTATAATGCTCTGACTAGTGAATTCGCTAAATAAACGAACGACTTGCCTTTGCAAGAACTGTATTCTATGTATCATATGTTGTGTATAAAACCTTATATGTTGAAGATTTATATGAAAAAATCGATTAGTTTGAAACCTTCGCTTTGTTAGCATTGAGGGGAAGTTCATTCCAGCATCCTCAACTTTCCATCAGTAAAATTAATGAACTTTTTCTCATGCTAGAAGGCAAAAGTCTCAAACTATCGATTAAATTTTAACATGCCGAATCGCGAGCGTATATTTTATTTTTTATTTCATCCGCTTTTTAAGAATAAATGAAAAAGCAGACCACGTAACACTAATTGTATGAAAAGGAAATTAATTATAGTGTGGAAGTGCTTCCAGCCATTTTTTCATTGTGTCATAATACAATTTGTTATTTTCAAATTCTATTTTTCTTCTTATGAACTGCATATTGCTTACGCAGAACCAAACCAATTGTTGTATTATATTATACAGACACAAAATATATAATTTCTGAATTAATACGCATTTTATTAAAGTATTTCTTATTTTCGAATTTTTAAATGAAAGCATTTTTTTGATATACAAGTAAAATAAAGTAAGCTTTATCATAAATTATGTAGGTAACAAAAACTTTTATTATTTTGGAACAAACTATAAGCACTCAGTACATTATGTAAAAAGTATATATCACAAATATAGGTAGGTACCACATGGGCAATTAATAAAAATTACAACGATCCAGCAAATGATCCTCGAGTTTGCACTGGACGTATGGTGCGTGTTTGAATAGGGTTTCCAAAATCATCAATTACGTCAAAATTGTTTGGATCAAAACCGGACTGCTGGACACTGCCAAATCGACCTTGCAAATTTTGCTGACCACTTCCTTGAGTGTTGCGTTGGGCTTCTATGGCGTCTGCATTGAGGAACCAAAAAGGTCTAGTTTCACGAGGCCAGTTATTCAGTCTCTCTACCAAAGCTGAGTCTCCACGGGCGTCTACTGGTATTTTAGGGGTACTTCCTCCGCTTTCGCCCAAACGATTATTAACAGAAGAGGTTGATGTTTGACTGTCATCTTTAAAACGACTTGCTAATCCTGGATAACCAATAGGGCCACTTCCCAAGTAACCTGGACGTTGAGCGATTACAGCAACCACAACAGACGTCAAAACAACAAACACTTTCTGAAAATAAAGATAACAAACATGATAAACTTTGAACTAATTTTTACTTTTATTTTATAAATTTGTCGAATAAACCAACAATATTATTAAAAAGATTACTACTTTTCGTAGTATAATCATTTATTTAAATGTATAAATTCGAAATCTGTAAACTGAATTTGCAACGTGCTGTTACTAAGGCGTGTTTTGATATAGCTATACGTGTAGAATTGAGTATTTTGATTTGATGTATAAATTAAACATTATCTTTAACAGACACGATCAAAAGTAATGGCATGGATGTAACAAGGTCAGTTTTAATTTCCAACTAGTTATTTTACATAACAAAGAAAATGCTAAGCAACGAAGTGTAACTTACCATAGCCATTATGAGAAATTTACTTTAAATAATAGAACACACTAACACAAAGCACCCAGTAATTAAACACACAAAAACCGAGTGCCGATGTTAACTTCTTGAATAACGAGTTTTGAATGCGTCTTAAACAACATGTTCACGTATTTATGGATAGTTATCTGAGGTCGAACTTCGTGGGAAGTCTCTGCCTTAGGCGATCAGAAGCCGAATACATTTCGGAAGCGGGAAAATCCCGGTTATCTAGATCAATCGCATCGCGGTATTATTAAAAGTTAAAAGTTAAGATTCTTTGTTTGATGATTCTGTTTATATTATTTCATGCAGTTTGCGGTTTTTACTAATTTTTGTTATTTAAAATTCAATAATATTACATCGGCGACCACTAGGCTTGTTTATTGCTTTCCGTGTAATTCTCACTAAACAACGACGGAAACGTCAAATCATTCCTTCGAGAAAATAGCAGCGAAGTTTTATAAAACGCTAATAAAAGTTTCCCATGCTATTGGAAATACCGGACACCTATTTACTTAAACGTGCGAATCTTCCTTTATATGCACGCTTTTCGTTTTGGAAATTTCATAGTAATTTCAGAAAAAATAATTGATTGCCACAACAATGTTTCTCTTATAATTTATAAAAATGTATAGGTACCTTTAGTATACACTGAAATTTCAGACTCACAAAAACAGTAAAAATTTGTTGACAATTGTTAATTTCCTGTGTACAATACGTAAATGTTTACTCATTCTGCGAGCTTTAAATTTAACAATTTAACTATTTACTAACGGATAATAACTTTCTCTGGTTAAAGGTCAAACTATAAAAATGTTAAACTAAAGAGTTTATTTCTTTATTATTTATTAATGTGCACGTAAGAGAAGTAAAATAACAGTAAATATTAACATTTTAAAACATCATATTCGTGGAATTTACTAACGGAATTGCTGCTTTGTTTTTATTTAAGTAATTAGAATTATCTTAATTGACTTTAAGTGTATATTAGTAGTAATTCCCAATATTTAATTATTACTGTCGTTTCTAAAATTTTTAATGTTTTATGTTTGGTTTGCACTAGTTATCCACTTCAAATATTTAACTTTTACAATCAGAAGATGTATTACAGTAAATTACTTAATTATTTAACGTCAGTTAATTAATACAAATTCAGCAGGTTTAGCTTGTTTTACTGTTGCCACTTTGCATTTCCCAGTAGGTATATAAAAAAATGCAAAAAGATGCAGTTTGAAGATTACCTTGAAGTTTCTTAATTAGCTTTTGTTTACATGCAACATAGCAGATAAACTAATGATTTCATTTAACCGAACAATCGTTTTCAAATATTTCTCCACAAGGAAAAGCAATAATACCACAAATCAAACGCGTCATACTGGTAAATATAATGACGTAGCAGTATTCTCCTGAGACTTTCATAGTGATTAGGCAGAAGAGCGCAAGCAAGGGCCACAGAATTCCTCTGATTTTTATGCATTGTCACATATACTTTTTACTTTTACAAAAATGTGATGTTTCGCAATGGGAATTTACGCTGATCTTTCATCGAAGTGCATCGATTTAAGTTTTTTTTAAATTCTAGAAGTACATCAATAGATAACCAGCGTTTCCAGAGATACGATTTGATAATTAAATACTCCGAAAATGTATTTATAAACACTTAAAATTGTCGTGTAAATATTTGTTTTTAGTTTCATACTAGCCGGGATTTTCGAAAAAAAATTTCGAAAACTGCACGCACGATTTTTTAAGTTTCCTAATCGAAATCTGAAACAATAAAATTTTGTATTTGGTTTCTATAAAAGTTTATTTCAACGATACTACTATAAAAAAAACTTGTTTACATTAAACTTTTTAATGATCGGGGAAATTTGGTGAAGGTTATTTTTCTTATACCAACCATAAAAATCTCGATGGGCGTTTTGCGGTTTTTATAAAAATCATTCTCAAGCATTCATTTGAATAACAATTAAAGTACTAAGCTGATCTACAACAAAACAGAAATAAAATTTAATTGGCCCGTTTCATTGACCCTGGCTATCTTTTGAAAATGAAATACAAACGTTTACTTTTTCTTCTTGTGTGTCATGTCCCTTTAAGGATGTTGAGGAGGGGGTCAAAGCCACATTTTTAAATGACTTGACATCGTGATATTGTTAAGCAACTAAATTTTTCAGCAAGTATTGTAATCTTTATTTGCAAACTAGCAAGTTTATAAAACAGAAAAATCTTCAGTTTATGGTTTAGTCTCTTCAAGTAACTAAGGACTGAACCGAAAAAAATTGTCATTTTAACAAAGTCGCCTGGTTGAACAACTGCAACTCTATTGTTTTAAATGAACTGTCAAGTAAAAGTGTACAGTTTGTCATTTAATTTAAGTGTAGTTTCCAATTCATTCTATAAGTTTTTTCGTTATGGGCACGGCAATTGTTCATCCAAGTTCTTAAAGGACTCTTCAAGTTGTATCGTCATGGATGACGAAACATATGTGAAAATGGATTTTTCTTCCCTCCCTGGACCTCAGTATTATATTGTTGAGAGTAGAATAAGCGCTAGCGTTGCAGAACAAACCATTTCTATTGAAAAATTCGGTGCCAAAAGCAAGCAATTTGCCAGTGTGGGCTGCGAAGTCAACCATTTTTTACAAAAAGTACCTTAAACACTGAAGTCTATATTAAAGAATGTTTGAACAAAAGATTGATGTCATTTTTGAATAAGCATGAAACATCTGTATTGTTTTGGCCGGACTTGGCCACCTCTCATTAAGCGAAATCGACGATCGAGTGGTACGCTGCCAAAAATGTGAATTTCGTCCCCAAAGAACTTAATCCTCCAAATATTCCGGAACTTCACCCAGTGGAAAGATACTGGGCTTTCGTGAAACAAAAGCTTCGAAGCAGCCGTGAACAAGTAAAAGACGTCGATGAATTTAAATCCAAGTGGAATAAACACTCGAAGCAAGTGACTCAAGAGGTATTAATAAACTTAATTCTTTTGTTAAACTTGTAGCTCTCAAAATATATTTTCAATACATTGTTTCATTTTTAAACTATCCATTTATTTATAATCGAAAAGCGACAATATTTTTCGGTTCAGTCCTTAGTTCAGTTTTTGGTATTTTTAGATAACCTTATAGTCTTATAGTAAAGAATTAACAGGTATGAATTTTCAGTTTAAATATGTTAACGAACTAACAATTAAAATTTAAGTATCTTTCATGCAATAACTCCCATCCATCATTTGCACCAATCATCAAATCATAACTACAGAAATAGAGATTGGTTTGATCAAACACATAATATTGATCTGAATTTAAAGTTTTTTCACAAGGATAGAACAGATTTATTAATTATATTCGTAACATCTATATAGTTTTGAGTATGACTACTTACGTAAAGCTAAATTAAAATTAATTTAAATACATTTACATCTCATTAAGAACTAGTTTAATTCATTATGGTATATCTTTAAAAATAGCCTGTCTTTTAACATAAATTATTCAAAAAAGCAACCACAAAATTAAAGAGCGATATATCTGACTATAAAATGTGTTACTGAAATTGGCCGAAATAACTATGACTTATTGATGTTTTCTGAAAATTATTTTTCATTAATACCAGGTAAGTTGGAAATACAGAGTGTGTATAAATTGGCGAAAGAACTACACGTGGCGATGTTGGTCATAAAATTCTGAGTCGAAAATCTTAATACCAAAATGTTGGTTAATGCTTCCTCTGTCCTCAGGAACCATTTTAAAAGAAGTACATTTGACAACTTTGGATCCACACATCACAGGTGTTTTGTTATAGCACGGTAACTAAGGATGTCTGTTTTACATCGCAATACTCCGTGAATGTTGCCATATGTATTTTTACAATAATAAGTTAACGAAGAAATGTTTAAAACACGCTTTTGGGGCTGAAAAACAACATTTATGAAAAAATAATTTTTACGATTCTTCTTTCTTCTAATTTGCAGCTATTTCTATCAACAGATAATGAATTAAAATACTTATTAAAAGACTTCATTTTCAAACTTTGGAGATCCCGAGCGTGTACTGATAGTTATTATTCATCAAGGGTCTCAAGGGAGATATGAGAGAGGGCGAATGTCGTAATTAGCCTGAGGCCTGAGTGAGTTCATAATAGTTATTACACGCGAGTAGAATAATATACTTTCTTATGACTGTTTACTTTTAGTGATAGTTAAAAATTCAAGAGCTTTAACACCTGTCAACAATTTTTTACAAATAAAACAACTGCGGTCCATGACGTACCCGTGTACGGCAGGAAAGTAATAAAACTGCGAAATAAACGATTTGCACTATTTGCAGCCTCGCGATTGGCAGAAAATCGTAAGTAATGGAATCTGGAGTTTTGTGATTGAACATAATTCACCTGGGTGAATTACTTTCACACTTTCAAAAAATTTATGATGTAAGGAGTTTAGTCATTTCGAAAATCAACATTTTTTAATTCGTATATTAATTAACAATTATTTGAAGGACCGTTTCATGATGTTTATTCTAGCTAAGCTTAACAATGAAGATTATTTAGTGTGAACACATTCCTCATTATGGTTTCTGAATTAGTTATTTTTTTATGAATTGCATAATGCATGGCAACATTTTGTTGATTTGCCTTGGGCGTATCAGTGCTTACTTAATTACTATTATTGTTGTTACTGAGATTAATTCAGTATAACTTGAAACTTGCTTGTTATTATACGAAGATAAAATCAGGAGTGAGCTAAATATATTCAAAGCAAGAAACGTTAACTGTTCTACTGCAATTTCATTTAATTTAAAAACAGCTTTACATCAGTGGCGCATTATGGCATTCAGAGGCCCCAGGCGCTACTTTAATTTGATGCCCTTTTAAAAGTGGGGATAAAAAATAAGTAAAACAATAGTTATTTGTACAACTAGTAATGAAAGCAATACTTTTTTTCATGAGTTTGAAGTTTGATGCACGACGGCGAAGCCGGAGTGCATCAATCAAACGAGTGAAAAAAAGATGCTTTCATACGAGTTGTACACAATATTTTTTTGCATTTTTACATTTTAAATCCCTCAAAACATGATAAAAAGGATTTGAGAATTGACAGTTGTCAAACTGACAATCTACAATATTTTATTTAAAGCATACTTACTTAATGCAAAATGTAAATAAAAAAAGTGTTGCTTTCTTTATGATTTTTTGATAAAAAAAGTCCACTTTTTTTGTCATAATGCAAAAATAGTAATTTGTATAACAAGTGTTGAAAGTACAGTTTTGCAGAACGAAAATGAAGGTTGCAGCCTGAGACGAAGTCGAAGGCTGCATTCATTTGAGTTTTGCAAAAAACTTTCAACAAGTGTTATTACACACTATTTTTTCTACTCCTACAGAAGAAAGACATTTAA
Source organism: Melanotus villosus (assembly GCA_963082815.1). Lineage (NCBI taxonomy): Eukaryota > Metazoa > Arthropoda > Insecta > Coleoptera > Elateridae > Melanotus > Melanotus villosus. Next base: position 23,088,549 of record OY720427.1, read on the forward strand.
TTCACTATTTAATATTTTAAAGCAAATTTTATAATTTTTTTGTGGAATATTAAGTATGCTCATGGAAACTATGGTCACTATGGAAATAAGTCCGTTGCTATGAAAATAAACATATCACAAATATAAACAAACCATACAGTTAACGGGCGCCATTTTGAAAGTGTGTTGCAAAGTACTTTGCAACACACTTTTGGATTTTGTCGCACAGTTTCGACAAACAATTGCTTTCAGCATTAAAAATCATGTGGAAAGATCAACTTTCAATAGTAGGAGTAGAAAAAGATATTTTTAGTAGGCACTTATTTTATTCACTTATAAAATATGCACGTATAATATAATGAACAACCGCAAAAGCAATAGTTATTTGTACAACTAGTAATGATAGCAATACTTTTTTTCATGAGTTTGAAGTTTGATGCACGACGGCGAAGCCGGAGTGCATCAATCAAACGATAGAAAAAAGATGCTTTCATACGAGTTGTACACAATATTTTTTTGCATTTTGACATCTTAAATCCCTCAAAATAGGATAAAAAGGATTTGAGAATTTACAGTTGTCAAACTGACAATTTACAATATTTCGTTTACCATTTCAAAATATTGCAAATGTTTAATTAAAAAAAGTGTTGCTTTCTTTATGATTTTTTAATAAAAAACGTCCACTTTTTTTGTCAAAATGCAAAAAAAAAATTAAATAATAATATAATAATTTACATAGAATTAAACATAGAAACAGCTCCTCTATAAAGCAATTTTTCTGCATTTTAAATTTGCAAATTTGTCAATTACATAATATGTTGTAATCTAATTGCTCAGTAAATTTAGATTCTATAAATAAAATCGCTAAATTGTTCATTTTTTCTTGAGCTAACCTATTTCTTAAATAATTTTTTACTCTAGACAATACAGAGAAAGACCTTTCACCACTTGCATTCGATATTGGAATTGTGAGAAAATTTTTTAATAAAGTTTCAACATTTGAAAAAGTTGAACTCAGCCCGTTTCTTATACTGGCATACATGTCTTCAGGGTTTGTAATATTTTCTTCTTTTGCAAATAATAAAAAATGCTTCAGTTCATCTTTGAAAATAATTTCATCTATATCAGTTCCGTAATTACTAATTATTTTTTTTACACAATCGTCGAATTCAGAGCCTGGTAAATTTAAATTTATAAAAATTTTGGGGCCCCTAAACCTCGGGGCCTCAGGCGGGCGCCTGTAGCGCCTAATGGATAATGCGCCACTGCTTTACATAATAGCTGTGTACTATATTTGATCTTTGTAAACAGTTATGCGGTTTCCTGATTTTCTAAATTTAGTTAGATTGAATTTGGAAATTTGTTTTGATTTTTATTAACAAATTAGCAAAATAATAAAAGAAATAAGCCAAATTATCAAATATAGTACAACTTCAATAATCCGGACACATCAAATTTTTACCTTGTTCGTAAGATGGAGGTCACATGGATTGGCGGCAGTATTGAAGTTAATAATTATTTATTGACGTAATTGAATACAATATCTATATGTACATATATTTATAGAGTAATTCATATGGCAAGTAAAAGATATATACAATTAACTTACAGAAAATTGCAATTCCCAGAAATAGAAATGTTTCTGAAAAGTAGTCAGACAAGAAAAAACCCAAACAAATACTTTCGCAAGTCTAATATTAGTAGATAGCATACGACCATGGTCAAAAGTCTTAATAAACTAATAAGAGTAATAAGATAGTAATAAAATACTAAAATACGTACGATAATAATAATTGCAATGTTATACGATTCACTTTCAACAGTTTAAAATTAACTGAAAATACTTGAATGTAGGTACATTATACAGGTAACCTTTCAGTATAAAATCTATAAATATTGCATTTCTTGCATTTTGCTTACGCTATAACATTCGAAAATTCTACGAAACTTGAAAAACGTTAATGGTGTTCGAATTAGAGAGACAAATAAACATAAAAGTGGCCGAATCAGAAACTTGTCTGGATTACTGGAATGTCCGAATTGGGGAACGCCTAATTTGCTGACCAGATATTAACTTTGTAGGAAAAGCCTTTTCTGGAGTGCCATCACGTTGATACTGCAAACATATTATTAATACACCATAAAAGTGTTGCCACTAAAGTTACAACCTGCCCCACCTCCCAAAAATAACACTTCTTCACTGTTGAGTGATTTCGGAAAAAGTTTGTAGGTCAAGCACATGTCGGAGTGCCACCATGTATATATTGGAAGTATGTATGTACATACGGGTGTAAGCAATCGACCATAAAAAAAGGATATCACGTTATTCGGAGTTGTTTCAAAAGTAATAGAAAAATGTTTTAAAAATTTGGTTGCTTCTCCTTGATGAGAAATTGCCATCTGAAGAAGTGTAACACTGGCAACCCTGCGAAACCGCACAAAAGGTAAATTCGCATCATAATGTCTTGATGCATTGTTTGAATAATAACGCGCAATACTTAATACAAAAAGAAAATACAATGGAGGGTTAATAAGTATTTTGTAATATGTATCTTACAGTAAAATCTGAAAACAAAAACAATAAATTATTGAAAAACATTAAATGAACAAATGACCAAAAAAAAAACAGATAAGCTTCTAGTGCTACAAATTTTCAAAGTGCCCCCCATTTTGTTGCAAACACTAGTCTAGTCTAGTTTTTGTAATAATTTTTCTTGGGCACTTGTCAACATGTCAGCGGTAATGGTGTTGGCGTAATGAAAAATCCTATCGATTAAAACCTGTATGTTGTCAACAGGGGTTTCGTAAACCTTCTCTTTCAAATATCCCCACAGAAAAAAAGTCTAACGGTGTAAGATCAGGAGACCTGGGCGGCCAGGCTTGGTGTCCACCTCGTCCAATCCATCTTTCTGTAAAATGTTCATCTAACCAATTTCTTGCTGCAATTCCAAAATGAGGTGGAGCCCCGTCCTGCTGGTACCACATTACTCTTTGTGTTTCTAACGGAACATCGTCTAGAACATCGTCTAGTTGATTTTCCAAAAAAAACCTATAATTCTGCGCATTTGAGCGGTTAGGCAAGATAAATGGGCCTACTAAACGTTGGCCAACAATGCCAGCCCATACATTCACATAGAATCGGATTTGGTGGTGCCTCCTCAACTGTTCCGTGAGGATTTTCGTGTGCCCAAAGGTGGTGGTTGTGTACGTCTCTGGTAAAATTTGCTTCATATGTCCAAAGTATGGTTCTTGTAAAATTTGCGTTTTTATTTTGTTGGGCTGAAATTCTTGCACCGATATTAAGTGATACGGATGAAAAATATTGCCAAATTTCCCGTCTCTCTGAGTAGGTTATCCAGTCTTCTAAATACTTGATGAGACGGGAGATTTCTTTGCGGGTATCTCACAGTAGGTTGGCAAATAACAGTTTCTTTTACGGTCGATTGCTTACACCCTGTATATTATTAAAGATACATAAAAGAATTGCAACAACTTTTTTCTTTTACTATTCAAAGCACCAGGTCATGTAACACAGGTTTCAAAATGTATATGTGCAACTAGTTTTACAAGTTTTACACGAATTCAATAATACTAAACAAGAATCGCATCTTCAGCTCGATACGATGCGGACCACGTTTAATAGATTGATTGCACTCCGGAAATAGTGTAAACATGTTTATTGAATCATGTACACTTGTACACAGTTCATGTATTTGAAGTGTGTCCTAACATCCAATTAATGTATGGGCAGATTTATTAGCTGTAAAGTTACGGCAAAACTGAAGATATGTCATCGCACCAATTCTTCGAAACTACATGACTAATGAAAACATACACGATCGATTTTTCCCTGTTTTTAAGTTACAATAATAAATTTAATAATAATATTTTTAAAAAGACCCAAGAGGTTTTTTACACTTATTAAATTAATTGTGATATCACAACGGTGCACTGATTTTAAGCTAAGAACCAGTGAGACTTCAGTTTTCCCCTAATCTTAATTAGCATTTTGCGTTAATGTGTAAAGTTGTTTTTGCTAATTTATACCTTTTCTGTTAAGTGTTATTTTTAACTCGAAAACAAAAAATATACCGATACTATTACATATTTAAATATGGTTGCTGAATTAATGAGTTATAAATTGTCAAAGTATTAGCAAAAAAATGCCGCTCAAAACTAACCATTACATACCTACCCTGTCAGATGTATTATCGAGACATTGCTTTTGATTTATGTTCAAATAATCCGAATTTAGGTGGCAACTTAATATTATTTATACTAACAAATTAAATTTATAAAATTGAACTATTTATATGTATAATCAGTTCACTGTTTAACGCGCAGAGACCTGATTCCCCTTTATCTAGAACTAAAATGATGTTCAGTAAGCGTTTCATATAATTTTGTTTAAGATAAGTAGCGATTATCTGACATTGAAGAATTTTACAAATATTTAATCACATTATTGTAACATTAACTAATACATAGGTTTTTGCTTTATAAAAAATAAACATTGGTTACGGCCATCAGAATTCTGTAGGATTAAAAATAATTTTAGGTTGTCCATTTTAACTTTTTAGTGGTTATTGTGTAATACTAAACTGAAATGGCAGGAATTTCATGAAATTACGGTTGTCGTTACCTACAGTGGTATTAAAAAGTCCTGCATCACCTCACAAAATTCATGAAAATTGAAGTTTAACGCACTTCCTTCAAATATTTTTCAACCATTCACTGTCTAGATCAAATAGGTACTTAATCACACTAATAAAATAAAAAAATACACCAGAAAATTTGGTTAATAAAAAATGCAGTTGGAAAAAAATGTATTAAAAATTATAAAAATTATGTAAGACAAACACTTCCAACATTATACGACATATTATTTTAATTTAAACTCATTTTAATATTTGATTGGCCAGCTCTTGTTTTTGATGACTAGTTCGCATCTTTTGGGCATGGAATTTACCAGCTTTTCTAGTTCTTCCCTCGAAATGCAATCAAACCAGGCGTGAATCACAGATTCGATTAATTCGGTTTTCTTTGTAGGTTTTCTTTTAGATATGATGTTTGATATCCGTTGCCACAAGTTCTCACAGTTCTCTTCAGGTCTGGGGATTGCGCTGGCCAGTCCAACCTGTCGATTTTATTCGTCATCATCCACGATTTAACCAGTTTTGCTCTATGGCAAGGAGCGTTATAATCCTGGAAAATAAACCTTTCTTCGCCAAACAGGTCTTTCCCACTGGGTAGCATCTTATCCTGCAGTACCTACTTCGAGGTATTTGATGGCGTTCGTCATTCCAGAGACGACATGTAGGCGACCAACTCCTTGGGCAGACATGCAACCTCATACCATAACAGATCTTGAGCGCTTAATTGTTGGAAGAACACATTTTGGAGAAAATTCATCCCCAGGCAACCTTCTGACATACGTATTGCCAGCATGATTGTTGATGTTAAAGGTTGATTCGTCACTAAATAGTACCTTTTGCCACTGCTCTGCTGTCCAGTTCCGATGTTCCTTGGCCCATTGCAAACGATGGATTCTTTGCTTCTGGGAAAGCAGTGGCTTCTTCCGTGCCTTACATCCTCTAAGTACAAAACTAAGCAGTCTACCTCTCACAGTGGAAGTGCACACACTTACACCAGTAGCTTTGCACCACAGTGTGGTTAATTCGGTGGAATTAAGACTTCTGTCTGCCAGGCTTGTTCTCCTTAACACAGAATCATCTGGAACTGAGGTCTTACTTGGTCGCCCACTACGCGGTTTGTCGTCGATTTTTCCAAATTCAGCATACTTTCTAATAGTTAACTCGCATAACTGAAGACTGATTACATTTCACTGTGGTGGCAATTTCTAGACTAGAGGCTCCTCTTTTATGGTGAAAAATAATTTCAAACCGCCTTGCGTCCGATAATTTTGTTTGTTTCTTCTGGGATGTTATTTTGCAGCTTTTGACGAAATTCAGAGAGCAATTGAATGTTTTAAAGTAATTGCAGTGTTTATATACTCATAATATCATTGAAATGTTTCATCCTCATTAGTTTTAAATGGAATTTAATGACTAAGTAATCACCTAATTATTTTCCTCTATTATGGGAATTCACTTGGATAGTCATATTTAATCCTCTTTGAAAAATTTTAAGAAGATAATTAGCAATAATATTAGTGATATACTAATTAGAAGCAAATAGTTGAAGTAGTTAGCGAAACTATGCGAAAAATGTGTGTTAAAGTTCAAAAACCATTGTAGGCTTGGGTGATGCAGGACTTTTTAACACCACTGTATTTATCTTCTTACGGGGCACTTAGGTTATTTGTTATAATATCTGCCTTTTATTTTATGATATGCGACTAAGACATTGCCGTTTATTTATCCATTACGAAATAACAGCCATTTTAATTTAAAATTTCCAAGAGACAGATATATTTTTCTCTCGTTTTTTATTCAACAAATATGTAGTAGAAAAAGGTGTAATATCAGAAATAAAAAAACTTGATGGAAACCCGTAGAAACAGCAGAATTTAAAAAGTTGCCTTAAGAAAGTGTTTATAGTGCTTTTATACGAGTATTAGGTAAAATAAAGGCGTGTGAAACAGAAAATTTAGTTTTTTTTGCAGGTTACAATTAAGCAAAGTTTCTTTGAGGCGGTATGTTAAGCATTAAATTCTTCAAAAGTGCCGAATTTAAACCTATCTTCTATCTCTCATAGTAAGTGACTTTGAATCAAACTGTATATCTCTCCTCTTTCTGTGCCTTGTTGGCAAGGGGGTCAAAGCCACATTTTTAAACGACTTGACGTCGTGAACTTTGCTCTGTCCCCTTTATACTAGGAAAATGTGTTCTCTGCAGTGGTTTCCCCTTGCCTTCTGCAGAGTTTGTGACCATGTATTAAGTGTATAGTGTATGTGTCTTGTTACTATCTGAAGTCGACCACTCCGCAGACAGAATCGTTACTTGTAACCTTCTTCTTCTTCTTCTTCTTTTCTAATCCTAGATGCCCTTTCGGGCGTCGGTCTCTAGTCCTGTATCCAGATTTTCCATCTTTTTCTGTCCCTCGGTATTATTTTCATTTCATCCATTGTCACTCCCCTTTCTGATCCCATTTCTTTGATTTGTTCCTGGGTCTGCCTCTTTGCTTTTTGATTAGTCTTCCCGCTTCCATTATTCTTCTTGTGATTCTGTTAGGTTGCATTCTCACTATGTGTACATCCTTTTTATTTTTTCCATTATTGGTTCCTATTTGATTATTTCTCTTATGTCTTCATTTTTTATTCTGTCCCACTTAGTTTTTCCCGCCATTTTCCTGAGGTGCTTCATTTTCATTGCATTAATTTTAGATTCGTCCTTTTTCCTAAGTGTCCAGTTTTCGCAGGCGTATGTTATGACTGGTATTGTTATCATATTGCGCATTTTCTTTTTCACCTCTATGTTGATGTCTTTATGTCCTAGTCTATTGTTTTGTTTATGGTATAGTAGATTCGTGTTGATTTATTTGCTCTATTTACTAATTCTGCATCTATTTTTCCGTCTTCCGTTAGCATACTTCCTAGGAATTCAAATGTTGATACTCTTTCCAGATTCTTGTTTTTACATTTTATTTCCTTGTTGTTCTGATCTTCTTTTTGTTTTTCATTCATATCATAGTTTTTGTTTTACTAATGTTCACTTCCATTTTCATGTTTTCTATTTCTTCAGTCCATGCGTTTATTAACTTCTGCATTTTGTGGTTGGTGCTCGATATTAATATCACGTCGTCTGCGTATATGAGGCTACTTACTTTGATTGCTTCTAAGTTCGTGTAACCGATTACTGTATCCAACTGATTGTACTTTTTTTTTATTTGTTTAGTTATCCTATCCATCATAGTTATAAACAGTAAGGGACTTAGACTGTCGCCTTGCTTAATTCCTTTATCCATTTTAAACTCGTCTGATATTTGTCCTGCCATTTGTACTTTTGCTTTTACTGTTTCATATGTACTTCTTATTGCATTTATTAGATTATTGTCTACTTTTAGTTCCCTCAAAGTCTTCCATATTTCCCGCCTATCTACTGTATCGAAGGCAGCTTTCAGATCAATAAATGTTAGGTACAGTTCTACTCCTTCATCGATTTTTCTTTCTATTATATTTCTTAAAAAATCTAAACCGCTTATGGTCTATAAGGTGAAGCTTATCATAGCAATGGTTCTATTGCTAATCCATGTATGCAAGAGGTTGTTCTCGACTTGCAAGAGAAGGTCAAACAACTAGCAAGTACTATGGCCTCTTCTATTGACCTTAACAAAGTTAAAGGGAACTGCAATTCCTTCTATAAAAAAGGATTTGTCTTCTATGAAAATCCTATCCAAGGAAATGCAATCTACTCTGCAATTACAAGAAGCTCAAATTTCGAACTTGAAGGAAAATCAAGGAGACACAGTTGATAAATCGGAGCCATCATGAACTTTAGTCAATATCGGAGCAATTATTAAGAAAATTCCGAAAAATAAGGTGTTATCGGAAGTTGTGAAAGTGGCGGAAAATGTCCTCTATTCTCAACTTAAAACCGTGTTTAGTAAAGTGTCTTGGGAATCAGTCATTTGGAAAAAATCGTCCACTCCTGGTTGTTTTGAACAGTGCGCAGGACGTCACAAAGGTCTTGAGAACTTGGAAGACGTTACCAAGTGAGTTTTCCTTCTCTGCTGATCGCACACCTGCACAGCGACAGCTGTTCAAAGAGTTGAAGTCAGAGGCCGATACATTCAATGCATCTGTCAGCGGGAGCTCAAGTGAGAAGAAATTTGTTAGATTTCTAAATGGTATCCCATCCCTCATGAGTACTTCTACAGCCTCGACTTCAAAAACCACTAAGGGAATCAGTTTGGGCACCACATTTCAAAAACAACTTTGTCTTACAAGAATCAGTTCAGCATAAACGTATTAGATATTTGGCTTTCAAGGTTGGCTCTCCGTTGAGCTTCCTTGATCATGATTATTCAGTACTAGCTGAAAGTTTTAATCTTCCTACTATTAAGTCAACTCTTTCGCGCATAGATTTAGTAAATTCGTTCAAAATTATTCATACAGTCATCAACTGTGATGAATTAGTCGAAGCTATTATCAGTAGTTAAGAAACACGATTTTACTATATCTTACATTTAAATAGTCTTTATGTTTGTTTTCTATTTTTCATACAATGTTATAATATATTAATGTTAAACATAAACGGATTAGCGTCGTTACTATCTCATTTACATACAGGGTGATTCAAAAGGTATGGTCCAAATTTAGGGGTGCGATTAATAATAATAAATAAAGCTTTTACAGGCCACTTTAGGCCCATTGCTTAACAATCTGCCTCCATTGTTCCTTATCCATGACTTTATTTCTCCAGTCTTCTATTCCTTTACTTGCTATGTCTTCCATTACTGCCTCCCTCCACCTATTCCTTGGTCGTCCTCTTCTTCTAGTTTCTTGCGCTCTACCTTCCAATACTATCTTAGTAGCTCTCCCATCTGGCATTCTCCATATATGCCCAAACCATCTTAACCTTTGAGCTTTAATGAAGTCTACTATACTTGGCCCCCTATACTTCTCTTGTACTTCTTCGTTTGTAAGTCTTCTCCAACCATCCTCCGTCCGAGCCCCTCCAAATATTTTTCGTAGCATTTTTCTCTCCCACCTACTTATCATATCTTGATCTGCCACATTCATCGTCCATGTTTCACATGCATACGTAGCTGTCGGTCGTATCACAGTCTTATACAGTCGTAACTTTGCATTTCGCGACATCTGTTTTGAGGACATTATACTATTTAACGCGCCCGCACATCTCGATGCTTTTATTAACCTTGTTTTAATTTCTTGTGTGTAATTTAAGTTTTCAGAGATTAATGTTCCTAGAAAAATAAACTCCTTAACTCGTTCTATTCTCAAATCCTGCCCACCCACTGTTTTTAAAATCACTTCCCCTTTGCCAGCACTTTCACCTTTACCACTTAACTTCATCACTTTAGTTTTTTTTGTGTTTATCACTAATCCTACTTTTCTTGCCTCCCATTCAAATTTCTTCACTTGTTCTTGCATTTCATGTATCGACCTTGCTACTAATGTCACATCATCTGCGTATGCCAGCAGTTGGTGACTTTTGGTCTTGATCGTCCCATTCCTATTAAGTTGGCTGTTTCTAATAACTCTCTCCAGAACTAAATTAAATAATATTGTCGAGAGGGGGTCTCCCTGCCTTAATCCTGTTTCTGTCTTAAATGCTCTTGACAATTGACCTCTGTATCTCACTTTATTTTCTGTATTTGTCAATGATTCTTTTATCAAATTTCTTATTTTCTTATTAACATTCAAGGAAGCCAAGATATTAAACAGCTGCTTCCTGTTTATACTATCGTATGCCTGCTTGAAATCAATAAACATCGCATATATTGTTATATTGTGCTCATAGCCTATCATTTGGATTTCTTTTATTGTGGCTATTTGGTCCATCACTGATCTATATTTTCTAAATCCACACTGATAGTCACCTATTTCTTTTTCTGCATATGGCTCCAGTCTTGTATTAATTCCTGAAGCTAAAATTTTATAGGTTATATCTTGCAGGGCGATTCCTCTATGATTTCCACATTCCGTCCTTTCCCCACTTTTATAAAGTGGCACAATTATGGCTTCTTTCCAAGTCTGCGGCATACTTTCTGTCTCCCATACTGCCTTTATCATTCCCCATATCTCTTCCTCTAATACTTCACCTCCATACTTTATAAGTTCCGTATATATTTCATTCTCTCCAGGCGATTTTTTATTTCTCTGCTTCTGTATCCACTTGACTACTTCCTCTATTGTTGGTGTTACTTCGTCTTCCTCTTCTATTCTTCTTTCCATTTCTTTTTGACTTTTGTTTCTTTCTTGCATAATCTCTGTTGGTTCTTGTCCGTGTTCTATCTTTTGATTCAATACTTGTTGGAAGTGCTCTCTCCATATCTCTAAGATTTCTTCAGTTTCTCCTACCATGTTTCCTTCTCTGTCTTTTATATAAACTGGCCTTTGTTGAAAACCTTTCTTAATCTTCTTTGCGTCTTGGTAGAAGTTTCTGATTTCTTTTCTGTTATATGTTTCTTCAATATTTTTCACCCTATCTTCTTGCCACTTTCTTTTTTTATTTCGCAATATTCTTTTCGTTTCCTGCTTCTGTTCTCTGTATTTTCTACTACTTATTTCACCTGGTTGTTGTAGCAGTCTTAACCATGCATCTCTCTTTTTCTGGATACTTATTTTGCATTCTTCATTAAACCATGTATTCTTTCTTCTCCCTTTTTTATATCCTAATACTCTTTTTGCTACTTTCTTGACCGTTTCTTCTATGCTTATCCATCTATCTTTGCTTGTCGTTGCTTCCTGCCCCTTTTCTAGTTGTAGTTTCATTTCCCTTTGATATACAGCCCTCTTTTCTAAGTTCATTATTACCTCTACATTTAGCTGGCCCTCGTTTTTCTTTTTTTCCTTGTGTTGTAATTTTATTTTTGTTTCTTTTACATCTATTCTCATTCTTACGAGGTAATGGTCAGTACTCACTTCAGCTCCCCTATGACTTCTTGTATCTCTTACTTTCTTTGCATACTTCTCATCGATTAAGAAATGGTCTATTTGATTTGAGTCTTCTCGGCCAGGTATCCTCCATGTACCCAAATGTATATTCTTATGTTGAAAACAGGTACTTACAATTGTCAAGGCCTTGCCTGCTGCAAATTCTATCAGTTTTAAACCATTATTATTTGTTTCATCATGCTTGCTATATTTCCCTATTGTTGGCTGGTACCCCATTTCTCTACCAATCTTTGCATTGCAATCTCCAAGCACTATTTTAATATCTTCTTTCGGTAATTCATCATACTCTTTTTCTAATTGTTCATAAAATTCTTCCTTTACTGTCTCTTCTTTCTCTTCTGTAGGCGCATGAATATTGAGCAAACTAAAATTTTTTGGGTTGGCTTGCACCTGTACATAACACATTCTTTCCGATATTGCTTTAAAATTCCGTACCCTGCCTTTTATGCTCTTACAGACCAAGAAAGCTGTTCCAAATATTCTGGTATCTCCTCCACTATGGAATAGCACGTATTGTTGAAGTTCTGTTATACGATTTCCTTTTTGTTTTGTCTCTTGTACTGCTGCTATCTCTATTTTATATCTTAACAGTTCCTGCTCTAAATTTTTGAAAGCTCCCTCATAATTTGTTCCTTGTAAGTTCCATGTTGCTAGCCTCCATTCCTCTCTCCTCTTCCCCGTGGTTAGTACTTCGTTTTTTTCCTTTTCCATTGCCTCAGTCGTCTTCCAATTTTCCGGCCCCTTACATATTTCCACTACTAGTTTTTTGAGGATCCTTGGGTTAATGTATTTCGTTCCTTATCGTACTTCTCCAATTTTTCTGTTTTCTTATTCCAAACCCAAGTCCCCTCTTCCCTTATCAGTTTCTGGTAGCCTACCCGGACTTTTTTTCCTTTATCTAATTCTTCCTTGGCGCATCTTCGGATTATTGCTTGTATCTTCCTTTCCTCTATTGTCAGATCATCATTTATGTATACTTTCTTTCCGTGGCTTCGTAACTTACTTTTGCTACTCATTACTATACTCTTGTCTCCTTTGCTGCTTAACTCAACCAGGCACGTTTGCTCCCCAAGTTTTCTTGCTGCTTCTGCTTTCACTATTACGCCCAAATTTCTCTCTATGAAACTTTCCATCTCTTCTTTTAGCTCTTTCTGATTACTTGCTCCCATTTTTAAACCCTGAATCACTATGTTTTTTCTTCTCTTTTCTCCCTCCAATTTCTCTATTTTCTCCTTTGCTATCATCGTATCCTGTTTTAGTTTGTCAATTTCTTTCATGGCGCTTTCATTGATCTTCTTCAGCTCTCTAATTTCTCTCTTAAATTCCCCTTGTTCATCCCTTAACTTTCTTATCTCTTCCTGCAGTATTTTTGTTTCTTCGTTGTTATTTTGCTGATCTTTTTTTATCCCTCTTATATCCGTCGCCAGACTTCTCATTAAGTCCATCATTTCCTTCATCTGTTCTTTCATACAATCATTGGAGAATCCCTCTTTTGTCGGGGTTTTGCGTGTCCTTCTAGATCTTTTAAATAGCTCCTCAATATCTTCCTTCTTTCTCTTCCCCTCATCCGTCAAATACTCATCCGAATCCATTTTCTTCTACCGTTATTAAGAAATAGCTTAAAGAAACTGCGGAAAATTGCAGTTTTCAATTTCACTACGTTTTGTATTTATGCAACCGTATATACTTTTCTTTGTATTTTGGGTTGCCTATTCAATTGCCGTCGAAATGGGGATTTGTAAGCCTTGAAATTATATTTATCTGCTCCTATCACTATTGTTGCATGCCAAAATACGCTTTACTGTTAATTCTTATAACCTATAATTTTATTAGCTGTGAAGGTTTTTACTCACAGTTTCGCTTACTGTGTGCTTTCTTTTCCTTTCTCCGCTTCTTACAGTGGTCTTCTAAACAAAGTGCCCTTTCCTTATAATTTTATCCACTCGATATGATCCAAAATATGAACTTGAATATCGGAGTTGAACACACCCAGTTAATTTTACTTTAACTAACGATTGGTGATGTTAAAATAAGCAAAAAATGGCAAAAAACCTATGTCTTATTTCCAACCGTTATCTAGTTACAGAGGTTTTCTTTGTTTTTATCTGTGTTCTGCCAAATCACTTTATCTAGGAAATAAGTAAAACAAATGTTAATTTCTTATGGTAGAAAACGTTTCAAGCTTGAATTGAAGTTTTTAATAAATGTGGCAATGATGCACCATTGATTTTCTGTACGTAAATGCAGAAATGCATTTTGTGTATGGTTATTGCAACGGCAATGCTCGAGCAGCTGTGGTAAAATATGGGAGAAGGTATCCTCGTATCCTCACCGGAGACAGTCTGACCACCGAATGTTTGAACGATTGCACCGAAATTTGTGTAAAACACGTAGGGTTGGACCACCTCATGTTGGAAGAAATAGCATGTAGGTACATTAATGATGGCACTATTGAAGCAATTATATATTCCCCAGTCGTCAGTTTGGCGTACACTATGTACAAGATCAAGATCTGCATCTTGATGTGCGAAGATCCATGTGGTATCAGCATGACGGGGCACCGTTGCACAATTCACATCAGGTAAAGGGTTGGATAAATCGCTAAATAATCGCTTTCTATAGCGCTGGTTTGGGAGAGGCGGTCCAGTACTATGGCCGGCTCGTTCGTCTGACATAATTCCACTAGATTTTTACTTGTGGGGTATATTAAAAGAAAAAGTTTATGCAACGGAAATTCAGGACAGGGGCCTTTAGTTAATAGAATAAATGAAGCTGTTGAAGATATTCGAAGACAACGTCAACAGTTGAGGAATGTTCGAAATTCTCTGCGTCGGCGTTGTATACAAGTACAAGGTGGACATTTTAAACATTTGTTGTGATACTTTTTAATTTTTCTTGTAATTGTATACGTTATTTATTAATAATAAATTATCGTAAATGTTGTTATAACTGGAAAACAATAAATTATGAATCGGACATGAGTTTATTGGCATTTTTTACTTATTTTAACATCACCAATCACACCCTTAAGTTTGGACCATACCTTTTGAATCACCCTGTATATGTTTATATACAGGGTGTAAATAAAATGCGGAGCAAAAAGGTAAATGCGTTACACTTTGGGGTGTGTAAATAAAGAATTATCTATTTTTAAAGATACTTTCTGCGCCGTCTCTGAATAATAAGCACCTAAAGAAAAATAAATCTGGCAACAGTGTCACGCTACTACAGCATTCAAAATTCAAAAACATTGTGTTGCGTAGGTAACGTATACGTTTTTGAGCATCTGCATGAATGCGTCTACATGCATCGAGTAATAGGTGTTTAATTAACAGATAAAGTTGAATTTTGATGTATCCATTCAATTTCAAAAAGCACAAAATTCAGTTTAAGTAATTTTTTGTCAGGTGTGGCTCTTCAGTTTAAGAAATTTTTTGTCAGGTGTGGCTCTTAGTTATAACAAAATGTTGATAACATTTTAATGAGAATTAATATTATTTAAACAATGGAAAATAAAAGCTTTATTACAATTATTATTATTAAATTATCACAAAAATCGTCACAAGTTATACACATTTAAGAATAACACATTTTTTATCACAATATGTGTTCAAAATTGTCACCTCCTTGCATATGACAAGCTTGTCAAGCTTGAGTTTTTGTAATAATGCTTCTTGCTACTTGGTGTAGCATTTCTGGATTAATTTATTGTATTAAAGGCTTCGCTTATTCTTTCAAAAATTAAGAAAAACGATTACAAAAATTAACTAAATTTGCAAATGTGTATTTAATTTGATTTTCGGCAAGCAGGTACATAATATTATGACTTACGGTGAAGTTAACTATCTTGATCTATAGCGAGTATGATAATAATTGCGCTGATGACAGATTGTAAAAGGTTATTTCATCGCTAGAAAAAATATTTTTAAAAATTTATTGAAGCAATTTCCAGCTCTTAAAACCATTGATATAACAATATTAAGTTCTAGAGTGATGAATTTTGACAGATTGGTAGAGAAAAGGTGTTTGAAAACGCGAGAATATCATGCGTGAAGTGTTAAGTTTGAAGGCCCCTTATTAAGGAACAAAGGACTACGGGAAATTTTTGATGGCGGTTTCGAAGTTTCTTCTGATCATAGATCAGCGCAGTGTACTTTTTGCTCCACATTTTATTTACACCCTGTATGGTATTGTATTAAGGCTGTAAAAGCCGTTGATTTCTCAAATAAATAAATAATATATAATATATGTTCTCATTTGTTCGTCTATTTGGTCTGAAAGCTGCCTGTTCTTCCCCTAATTTTGTTTCGATTTGATTCCTTAACCTTTTTTCTAGGATTTTCGTGTATGTTTTGTAGCTAGTTTGGGCTAGACATATTGGCCTGTAATTTTCGCAATGTGTCTGGATTCCTTTCTTGTAAATTGGTATTAATAGATTCTTTTCCCAGTCTCTCGGGATTATTTTTTCTTCCCATGCTTATCTACAGATATTTCATAACCAGTCTATTCCTTTTTGGCCCATCCATTTTAACATCTCTGGGGCTATGTCGTCTTCCCCACAAGCTTTACCAATTTTTATTTTTTGGATTGCTTCCTCAACTTCTTCCCTTTTAATTGCTTGTTCGTGTTCTATTTGTTCTCGAATTATGCTGTCTTACGATACTGCTGTCGTATGGTACATATTTGTGTAGAATTATTTCCATGTTTCTAGAATTTCCTTTGTGTCTTTTTGTATTTGTCCCTGAATATTTTTTATTGCTTTTATTCTTTTCCTTTTATCCCCTCTTAATATTTTTATTCTCGTCCAGAAATTTATGGTGTCTATTTCGTGTAACTCTGTTATCTCTTCTCCCATCTTTTTCCAGGATTCCTTTTTTGATTTCTTAATGGCTTCTTTCACTATGTTTCTCTTTCTTTTGTATTCATCTTTGTCCCCCATTTCTTTTGTTTGGATATAACGTTTCCATGCTATTCTTTTCCTTTACCTTTCATCTTATATCGTTAGTCCACCAGTCAGTCATTTTCATGTGTTTGTTTCGTTTACTTATCCCACATATGTTTTCCGTTACCTTCTTCAGTGTTTCCTTGAAAACTCTCCATCTTTCCTCTAGCGTCCACGTTGTTTGAAGATTCATCTTTCTTTGAAATTCTTTGTCTGTGTCCTTCTGGTATTTTTCTTTACTTTCTGGATTTTTGAGCTTATGTATTGCCAAACTGCCATATTTTCTTATTTCTTGGTTGTTGCTTAATCTAGTTTGATATCTTGTTGTTACTAGTCTGTGTTGTGTTCCAATTTCTACTTCTTTCTTTGTTTCGATTTTTTGTATTTTCTCCGTTAAGTCTTGTGTGTATGTTATGTACAGTGTTGAGACGTACCTAGGTAAATGTACCTAGGTACAAGTACCTAGGTACTTCTCTTGTACCTTCGTATACAAAAAGGTCCATATTTTTAGAATTACCTTTACCTATACCTAGGTATTTTTTAGAGTTACCTTGTACCTAAAAAACATAAAACCTTAAGGTACAACGTAAATTCTATTTTCTCTGTAAAACTACGTAAAAAAATTTAAACAATAATTGTGGATATAAAGAGAATATCAATATATTCATATAGTTCGAATTTTATTGGCGTCATTTGGGTATTTTGTGTAGCGTATTTAACGGTAAAGTGAAAGAGAATGATGATGCCATTAATATTATCAAAATATAGTGAAGTATTTTGAAGATAAGTCAAAAAATTTAAAATCCCTATTTAATTATGAAATCATTTTAAGAATTTTTAAGTAATAAATAATACAATCATACTCTCATCAGCTCCTATTGAAAGACTGTTTAGTACAGGAGGACAAATTTAATTTTAACTTCCAAACGAAATAGGCTTTATGATGAGGCTCTTGAAACTCTATTGTTCTTCAAGAAAAATAAATAATATAAATGATGTGCATGATGTAGGTATGTTTAAGAAAAAATTTTATTTTATTTAAAAAATGGTAGTATTTTTTATATTTAAATTTTAACAATCGATCAAAAAAATTATTTGTGCGGTTGTACCTAAACCTGTACCTACAATATTTAGGTACATTTTTACGGTAATTTTTACCTAGGTATTTTTGTAAAAGTATACCTGTACCTGTAACTAGGTAATTTTTTCTCTGTGTACCTGTACCTTTACCTAGGTACCAAAAAAGAAGTACCTGTTACAACACTGGTTATGTAGTCTATTATACTTTTGGCGTTGCGTTATTCTGCAATAAATGTATATTTGTGCTCTAGTGGTTGATCCCACAACGTATTTCCTATTAAGTCGTTTCTTTTGCAGAAGTCAATCATTTTTAATCCATTTCTATTTTGTATTCTTTCTCCATAACTTACTTGTAACCAAACGATTAAATGGTATCACTCGCCCAAGTACCGACCTCAAACAGTGGGGAATTCTTTATAAAAATCCTTGCCACTGCGTGAGATTCGAACCCAAGACTCCTAGCTAGGAGCCCAGCGCTCTTACCACTGCGCCAACGAGCTTTTTATATCTCTCTATATTTCTTTATTTAAAGATTTATATACAAGAAATTTGCCATACGATTAATGTTTACAGTACTTTTATGGCATAGAAATAATATATTTGCAATACCAGCGTGGTGATACTATAAACAGGCCTTGGCCTACCGACGTTTCCAAAATCGCTTTTAGAGTAGGCAAAGGGATGTTTTTTGGGGGTGGAGTGAGTGGTAACATTTTTATGATTTGTTAAGTGTTAATAATATATTTGTAATATCAATACGATAGTATTCTACAAAGGGCTTTGTTTGCAAGAATAATAGCTGGTCAGCAAATTAGGTATTCGTATTCCCTTCGAATAATCATTTGTCCGGATGATAGAAGTTATACTGTATAGCAAAAATAATGTTTTTTATATTATTATTTTTCATTATTTTTTTCTATGACCATTATAAAAAGTTAGCCTGTTTCCCTTATGTTAAAAAGTTGGAAGTTTTTCAGAACCAGAAATCATTTCTAACGCACATGCGTGAAGGTAGCATAATATATAGACATGTGAAACGCGAGCAAACTGTCAATTTATTTGTAACTTATTTGAAGTATAAAAATAGGTATAATATTTACTGAAACAGTATGGTGATACTAACATATTCACAAATTCTAAAACTACCAGCTTGTAGTTGAATTTAGCTCTTTCTACACAATGTAAAATAAATATTTATAGTACTAGGTACGTACTGTAAAAACAGCCTCGTTTCGCCAACCATGTAGCTCACTGCACAGAACATTAACCTTCACTGAGGTCTGAGGTACACTTACTGACTTACTACTTACTATAGCTACACTACTCTATTACATACATATATCGTATTAATAAGAGTTAACAGGCGCTATTGTATACATATTTACACTTATTTGTTGTAATACCTTTAAAGGTTTACATTTATCTTTTATTAATTTGCAGATTAAACTTATAAATGATAATGATAATTGTATGTTTGCACTAAGTTATTTGCTTTCTCTTTTTCTCCTAGAGAGCATATCCCCTAGTTAGTAGAAGGGGAAGTTGTATACCTATTGTATATTGTATCACATGTTGACCTCTCCGAGTAAGATTGCTCATTATCAGAGGTTTCCTGAATTTGATTTACAAATGTTTCTTATTATAACTAGCTAAATAATAGTTTTATATCTTATGTCCATCTGATTAGCATTTTCTACATTTACTTTATTATTTTACTTAGTTCTTATCTACTTACTGTATACTTAAATACTTAGGTACCTACCTAACTTAACTATACTATACACTATGTTTGTTTAAACTCGTAACATAATTGTACTATTTCCAGCTTCTCTTATTTGGCAACTACACTGCAGAATAGAGTTTTGGTTCACATTTCCCTTTAATCTACGCTAAAGCTAAACTATTGCACCTCTAGTTACTTAGGTTGTGTGCTGTCACACGTAGTTTTCTAGTTCGTCTAGCAATTTGGTTTTGAGTTGGTTTTTTAAAATCTTTATTTTATTTTGTTTTTTCATCTCTTCTGTCATAATATATTGATTGTATAGATTTATCATGTTATGCTTTAGTGAAAGCTTCCCATATATTTTTGTGTCACATTGGTTCATATGCAGGTCTGTTTTTGTTCTCGTGTTCTACCTATTTGTGGACATCTTGATTACATATCAACTGTACTGTGGATATATTAGACTTTGTCGTTATTTTGTGGGTGTGGGTGTACAATATTGCTTCTAGGTCTCCGGTTGCTTTGATGGGTAACATATTATAGTTTTTGTACATTTCAGTGTGTCAGTCTTGGCAACTTATATATATTGCGTATTGCCCTGTTCTGTATAGTTTGTACTTGATGTAACATTTTTTCATTTGTATAGGCGCATATTAATATTAGATACTTTATGTGACTATATATTGGGGCATAGTAAATAGTTTTCCTGATTTCTAGTTTACCTGTTGTATCCTATATAATATTCCTGTTACTATTGATATTTTTGTTTTTACATTTTGTATGTGTTCTTCCCATCGAAGTCTATTATTTATAGTGATTCCCAAATAGTTGACCTTATTTGTTTCTTTTAGTTGGATTCCTTCTATGAATAGGCTTCGTCCATGGTTAATACTTGTTTTATATAAGTATAATCATATATGTTGTCTTTTTTGCATTTATTGTTAACTTATTTGCTCCCATCCAGTTGCTCAATACCTCTAAATCTTCTTGCATCTCTCTAAATAGTTTTTGTACTGAGTTGTTTTTATAGAATATGTTTGTGTCATCTGCATACATTTTTAGGTTCCCATTTAATTTACAGTAGGTGTATGTCATTTATATAAATCAGGAAGAGTAGGTAAGGGCCCTAGGACTGATCCTTGTGGTACTCCACATAATTGGCCCATGTAGTAACTGCACACGCAGCAAAAAGGCTGCCTGGCACGACTCTGTATCAATACTTTTACCCTGGCTGTGTAGTTGTGTAGGTGCGATCTTGTTAAGGAGCGATATAAAGCTTTGAACTGCTGATTTGTGGCTATTTGTGCCAATTTTCTACCTTTAAGCTACAGAAATAAATCACTGGTAAGATGATATTTATCTGTGCACAGTATTATATTTATTAAACCTACTATAACTATACAGTAGAAATGACATCTCGTAGTCTTTGATCTAATTTATTAGACTTGACATTATGAAATAAGTAACATACAAACACGTTAGCATGATTAAATACAAATTTTAGTAATTTTTTACATTAAGTGTTACCTAAATAAAGGTTTTGTAGAAATGTTTACACGTTGTATATTCTCTTACTTATTATAGAGGGTGTCTCTAAACCTACTGCCATAAATTTACCAGCCGATTCCTGACGCAAAAATAAGTCGAAAATGTCTATAAAACTTTTGTCCTAAACCGCTTCATGTGGAAGCTACAAGTCTTTGAAAATTGTGTTGAAAAAACGGAAAACAATTGCATTTTAAAAACGGTTTGAGATAAAAAATCGAAATTTTGCAGGCGGTCTAACCTATTGAAAGTATAAACTTCCTACTATTCTATCACATGCTTTTTATTGATTTGAATTTAAAATCACAATCACTGCATTTTACACTCAGTCAAACAGAAAACCTGAATTTTATAGGAAACGGTTAGTCCAGGCGAGTTGAAACAAGAGTACCTTTTTTGTTAATTAGGCAACAGGGAATACAAATCTGTAAACTAAAATGGAAAAAACAAAAGGTTAAGAAAAACGGGTTACAAGAAAATTGTGATAACCCCCATTCGAGCCGCCCCTGGTTAATTTACAAAAAAAAAATAGTAGGAAGTTTATACCTTCAACAGGTTAGACCGCCTGCAAAATTTCAATTTTTTATCTCAAACCGTTTTTAAAATGCAATTGTTTTCCGTTTTTTCAACACCATTTTCAAAGACTTGTAGCTTCCACATGGAGCTGTTTAGGACAAAAGTTTTATAGACATTTTCGACTTATTTTTGCGTCAGGAATCGGCTGGTAAATTTATGGCAGTAGGTTTAGATAGAATGTTCTCTTTCCGCTGAGCCTAGTAAAGTAATAGCACAGTCTAGTAATATAACCAGTCGTCTCACTTAGTGTCGGCACCTTTGATGTTCATGTCTCCGAAATGTGCAGTGCGCATTCGGCTGATCATGAATATTTTGGCGCGATTTTTGAATGAACGAATAACAAGCACCGCTCAAACACCTACAAGCACGTGGTTTACGGCTAACAACTACAAACGTGTGCAAACTGCACCGCAAACACGTTTTATTCTAACTGCGCATTCGGCTAAACTTTACACAGGCGCACTGGAATTCGGACCCACAAAATCCGGCGAGTGAGGTTATATTACTAGACTGTCGTAATAGGCAGTTTATAGATAAAAAACATTTATTTATAATTTTTCAAACTATTCCCCGCCACAGTCAATGCACTTTTGCAGTGTGGCTGAACATTATCGAACGGGAACAAAGCTTACGTACCTTCAAATGTTTGTGTAAAATGGTGTTAATTGCTTTCACACCAATCTTTAGAGTTACTTGAATACTCCTTACAGTAACATGCCGGTCCTCTTCAATCATGTTCCGAACAAGACCAATATTCTTTTTGGTAACGGCTGTTTTTGGCTTAGGAGCTCAAAAACTGTCATTTAAGGAAAGTTGACCACGTTGAAATCCATTGTACCACCGCTTTATGGTAGCTAAAGAACATGACTTGTCACCAAAAACTCCATTGATTTCCTCAAAACATTGTTTACGGCTAAAGCCACGTTTGAAATTGTAAAAAATCACAGCTTGATAATGTTCTCTGTTTAATTCCATGATTTCTTGCGAAAAGGATTACTTTAAGCTTATGTATTTTAAAAATGTTCAGGTATATTTGTCAACCGTCACTGTGATTAAACTTATAAACAAGTAGCTTCCACTATCAAACAAAATTTGTTGCAAATTTTAATGGTCCTAATAGATAGCCTCAGCGGAAAGAGAACAGCCCTAGTATGTAGTCTTATAATTGTAGCAGATTGAATAAAATGTGTTTGCAATAAAAATTATTTAGTAGTGAATTGTATTTATATCTAAATATCATATAATTAGTGAATCTGTATAATACCTAGATGCGTTTATTCTACAATATCAGTATCTGTATCTATACAGGGACAGGGTGCTTTATTTCTTGAATGTTATATGGGTAACTTTTTTATTAATAAAGATAGAGAAATGTTTAAATATGAAAGCTAAAAGAGGTTGCAGATGCAGATATTCTACATAAAAAGTTGTTCAAAATGTAGGTATCTGAACAATATTTTTTTTAATGTTAAAGTTAAACGAACTACGTGGGATAATAGAAAATGTGATTCTTTCATTTTTCCCTTCACACCATTGAATTCCCCATAAAAAAAACCTGCACCATTTTGCCTATTTAATCGTTTCTTTATCTTTGCAAATAAAAAAGTTACCAATATAACATTCAAGAAATAGGGTACTACCTACCTACCTAGTATATGTACATGTATAAGTTTTTAACAATACTGATTGACATAATATGATTATTATTAAAATAGCTCTTCAAATTTTCGATTTATGGCCTGCTGAAAAGCATCTATGATTCTAGGTGTAGCAAAGTGGATTGGACTTCACTTTCTACTGTGTTAAAACTTGCACCTTTTTCAATTCACTTATTTTATTTATTTATTTTTATCATTTAATGTTCTCATACACTTTTTCACTGCACTTCATTTGAAACTTAGAGGTGGTTTAACGTTTTAGCTTTGTATCCTAATTTTCCATTCACTTCGATATTTTGTTTTCTCCTTCCATTCTTGTTGTTGTAATGTTCGTAACTCCTTCTTAATATTATTTAACCATGTTTAGTGCACTAACAAATTAAGTAGTTTTAAAGCATGACTGTCTTTTCAATTACAGCCTTATAAATCCCGAATGGATTCTTGTATTTTTATATGTAGTATAAATCTATAAACACTGCTCTACAAAAGAAACCTAAGTAGGTACCTACATTTCTCAAAAAAGGAATATAAATTAGTGTTTTATTAATTTTGTGCGTTTTTAGTATGCTCCAAGTACTTTGGAAGCTTAGCATTATCTATCCTTATCTCACATTCAGGCGACAAACTTGGGCATGGTTTCGGTTGGAAGTGCACTCTCTTGTCTTTTTACTCTGCGATTTAGGTCTTTTCTTTTCAAAGCAAGACATCATGTGCATTTTAGTTAAATCAAAGAGTATAAATTAGGTATTCTTTGGTTAAACTAATTTTTTTAGGGATTTTGCACAAATTATATTATAGGAAAATAATATCTATCGGATTTGATTATAGTCTTGTATTGTGCAAAAAAGGTCTTTTTCGTAGGACATTGATTGGTTATTACCTTATTACATACAATGTAGGTATTCAGTAGCAGGCTAATTTGACTCATTGAAGGGAGAGAACATCGATTGTAATATTAAGGGGTTAATGGTTGCAAAAGGTGTATGATAATCAGGATTAATGTCTTCCAAAGCACTAAGGAATGTACAAACTTCTTATACAGGACGTCTAATTTATTTTGCAACCCCTTCCTCATTTTGAATTAAGCTATCAATCATACTTCTTCCATAAGGTTTACTTGTTATAATGGAAGATTTTCAGAAACAATTGCAGCAATCGATGCAGTCATTAAAAGAAATAGAATAATAGAAACAAGATTACGAAATGTTAATATTTAATAAATTCTAATGATTTTTAACAAAAATATAGATTACACTAGTCATGAAAATTCGAAACTAGAACAAATCTTCATATTTTAGTGATAAGGCAATCATCTTTTATTTTCAAAAGACACGAATCTAATTAACATGCATCTTTTCAGCCTTATTTAACAACTTCTTTGATATATACAGTTTGATTGCCTAATGCATGATAATTTTTTAACAATCAATAAAAGCAAAAAGTAATACAGCTTGTATCCATAAACAATACATAAGTTAAAATAACAGTACAAAATATTAAAACAAAAGATAGAGTATTTTGTAAAACTACATAAAGAAAAATACTGAATACATCAAACATATACTTAGTGCTTTTCGCACGGCCTTATTAGGCAGACTTGTTTAGTTTTGAACTCAAATATAATGCTGCTTCATTCAATTCACCAAGGTAGGCCATTACATTGTTTTCAACAGAGCGAACAGGTCTCGAAGACTGATATATTTGGTCACCTTCTACTTGTTCCTTTAATTTCTTTCTAATGAGAGCTCTATGATCCCGCTAAAAATGCATACAATTATTGAGTGATAAATATTAATATGTTTATATCTTTACCGGATGTGGTGATTCGAGACGTTGCATTACTTCTTTATAAAACATATCAAATTCATTAACATCACCTCGAAGATAATATAATCTTAGTATTTCATATACACGACGACACTGTTTTTTATTCAATTTAAATTGTCGATTTGCTTCGTCGAACATATCTTTTGTAAAACCATTTTTAACTGCTGGGCATTTAAAACTTTCTAATTGCATCAAAAGACGACAATCTAGAAAATCTCTCATTTTGGTAAATGCCAGGCATGGATCTTCAACTAGAATGCAACTTTAATGAAGTCTTATATTATAAGAATATACGAAAATTGCTTACCAGTTATGTCAATAACATTAGGTAAAGCTTGAATTACTTTGTATGAATTCTTTAGTAAAGCGGTACCTACGCCTGTATTTTGGCAGGGTGGAATAACAAATAGTTGTGAAATACGAGCTCTAACTTTATCGGGAAAGTGAAAGAACTTGTATATCGTACAAAAACCTACTGGAAATCTGCCACCAGGTCTTCCATTAGGCTGTCTTCTCTGCTCGTATCTAAAAAAATTATCTTGTAAATATAAAATTACATATGTTATTATTAAGGCTCATAGTAAATAAAAAGTTACTATATCACCAGTAAATGAAACTGGTATTGTTTAAAATTATAATTTCTATTCTTACGATTACGTAAAACACATACACGTATAAATACATCCAATTTGGATCTTCTACATCAATTTGACTAGCTGCGTCGATATACCATACTAGTAAACATTGAAATCTGGCATGAAATTCAGCAAAACCCACTTCGTCGATTGAACATTGTGTAATAATATATTTGTAAGAAGTTTCTTCCAGTCCTGAGAAAAAAATAAATAAATATACAATATCCGCATCGTTTTAAACAAATGTATTTACTATTATAGGCTTGATGGTAGTCAATAATCTGACCGAACATTTTTGTATGATTTTCACTAGCAATAGCATGTAGGAACTTTTTCTTTTCAGTAAAATAATGTGCAGGTAACCACGAAGCTAAATTTTGAAAAATGTTATCCGGTGGAGCATAATCTCCCTTACTTGTATCCACAATTTCTGTATGCTTCAGATCAACAAAGCATTTGGCTGAATTTGCTAAGTAATATATATCGATACTTAGATTACGATATCCATAAATGATACCACTGAAACCACAGTTAAATTCGTCATCTTAATTAAAAATAAATATGTAGAACTTACTTATTTGTGAATATTTG
The DNA here is from genome assembly GCA_963082815.1 of Melanotus villosus. NCBI lineage: Eukaryota > Metazoa > Arthropoda > Insecta > Coleoptera > Elateridae > Melanotus > Melanotus villosus. The sequence continues at coordinate 23,114,707 of OY720427.1, forward strand.
ATGAACTAATGCGGGTCGGAATGACCGCTGTGGATGTTCAGGTTTGAGATCGTTTGGAGTAAACGCTTAAATAAAATTCTTGTAAGTAATTAATGATAATGAAAATTATAATAATATTGTAAGCTCAATCTCATGTTTTGTACATATACTAAGTGACATTGAAAATGCAATACCCAGTAAATGTGAATGTACTGTAATATTTTTTGCTAATAAATTGGATACATATGGAGTATTAAATGATTAAAATTTGATGTAGTTTGGAGAAGTCGTTTGCCCTCAAATTCAATGAGATGGAGCGCCTCTTAAGTTTATGCATTCGCCTACACTATGGGACATACTTTGAATGAGGTGTATAGGTATAGTGTTCCAAGCAATTTCAATTTCATTTCTGAGGCGCTGTGAATCCATCGGGGGAGCAGGTAATCGCCCTAACCGTCTGTCCACCATATCCCGTACATGTTCGATGGGTGAAAGGTCAGGTGACCGAGCTGGCCACGGAAGAATAGTGACATTAGCTTCACGAAGAAACCTCGTAGTGACAGCTGCAGCATGAGGCCTAGCATTAGCTTGCTTGAAAGCAGGGTTTTCTAGTTCTGTTGTTGAAGATAGGGCAATGTGACAGATTCCAGGGCACTGTGAATGTAGTCCTCGGCAATTAAGTTTCCCTGCAAGAAGACTAGAGGAGACCTACTTCCATATGCTATGGCACCCCAAATCATATGCCCTCGGGTAAGCGCAACTTCACGTTCCATGCAGTACTGAAGTTCTCGCCTTTCTCCACGTCTTCGACGGACTCTTCTACGTCCATTGTTGGCCCAGAGACAAAATCGGGATTCGTCACTGAACACAATCCGATTCCATTCCTGATTCCATTGGATGCGTTCTTGACACCATTGGAGTCTCGCCTTCCTGTGTCTTTGGGTCAATGGCAAGATGAAGCGCGGTTGATTCGATTGCAGACCAAAAGCCCTTATTCTGCGATAAACTGATCTGCTAGAGAGCTGTTGTCCCGTAGCAGTGATCCATTCATTCCCAATGGACCTGCTGGTGCTGAACTGATCCCTAAGGGCGTTCGCTCTTAAGAGGCGTTCTTCACGGTCAGTAGTTCTACGAACAGCTCCAGTACCTCTGCGGCGTTGATGTCTGTGCTCTTCTGTCCAGGTATTCCAATATCTCATTATGGTAGATGCGTTTCTGCCAACTCTATTAGCAATTTCCCGAAGACCCATTCCTGCTTCACTCATCCCGATTATTCGTCCTTTTTCAAATTCGCTTAATTGGTGGAAATTGTTGCGTCTGTTTACTCGAGGCATCAGGAAACACCGTTTATACAGTAACCACACACTAAAACTAACTCTGTACAGCAATCTGTCAGGAACAAGTTAGAAACAAAAGGTGATGTTGTTTTTAAGAAATTATCAAAACCCACTTGATTTCATTTTTAATCGTTTTCAAATTTTGATCATTTAATACACTACATATACCCAATTTACTACCAAAAAATTATTACAATATATTGATGTTTACTGGGTGTTGCATTTTCAATGTCACGCAGTATACATACCAATCTTGATGTTAGTAACTTGATGTGCATCCGCATAATACAATCTACGAGGAACTTCTTCTTCGTCCTCGTCATCCTCTTGCGGTACACCAGACAGAATCGGCATGCTAATTTGCGGTTCAGGTTGCTTATTACTGCCAGACATTTTTCTTTTAACATAAATGTTCACAATATATCAATAATGATCAATGTTGTTTCTCAAGTTGCCGACAGTAAATGTGAAAGTGTTAGTGCAAAATTGCTAAGGTTAACAGTTACACAAACAATTTATAATAATAAAGACCGTATTTAAATTTTTATCAACAAGAGTACAGCAGTTAAATGAATTCATTCAAACTTACTTGGTACTTATAACAGTTATTACTACAACTGAAAATGTATCAAAGGAAGTTTAATGAGCAGCAATTTAATATAATAAATAGTAATAAATACTAAACACGTGTATTTATACTTTACCTTTGGCCAAAATAGTTCTACACTAAATCCGAAATTAAATAATTTAATGCATATGTTAACACCGTTAAAATAATTATTGGGTCGATGTTTAGTAAGCATAGAGGTTTTTGCTAGTAATATTTTGAGTGCACTGTTTACCAACAACTTCCACACTCGCTAAAAATGCGCATGAGTCAAACGAATCAGAGGTGGCAGTGAATAATTTACCTTCGCCCATAGATTATACAAAAAAGATGAGAATCTGCTGTATCGGCAATGGGAATAGGATCTTGCCCGCCATCTAGAAGACTAATGCAAAAACAAAACGCGCGCGAATTTTACACCCTTCCTAGTGAATATAGTAGGTGTCAGAAATCGATAGTTCAAGCACTGCATCATTACATTCCTCATCAAAAAAGAAGCAAAAACCCTTAATAGAATTTTGCTCTTGAGTGCTTCTTTGAAAAGTTATGGGCCTTCCAAGTTGCAAATGATAACTCATCAAAAGAGTGTTATTCTGCGAACAAAAATAATTCCGTTTATTTCTGTACCTCGTTTAGAAACTACACTAGTATTTTAAATAATTGTAGATGTTTGTACGCCTAAAATAAATGTTGCAGTACTTTACTTTGAAGATTTCAATACAAATTTTGAAAATATGGCAACAAGCGACACGCACTTTTCTATAACATTACTGACTTTATGAAAATTATTATTAAAGTGACATTGTCGTTTTGAGTTGTTCAAGTACACATTTGGTGCATTAATCAGAAATTAGTTTATATTGTTATTTGTTGTATTAGTTCGCCGTTGATTTTTTTGCAATGGAATTCAGTTTCCCAGAATACACGGACATGTATGGGAGAGTCGGTTAAAAAATTGCAAAGTACCCGATTTTGTTCAACCGGTATGATAAAACCGGGTAGTAACATAAATACCATGTAAATAAGCAAATAACGAAAAAAGCCTCTATTCAAAACATGTGAACAAAAAATCAAAATATTCATATAAGTTATTACGAACAGAATAAGTCGCAAATAAATACTTCATCAGTGTCATCACAGCCACTACAGGCTTCATGAGTCCATTTCACGACACACATTTTATCCAGCCTTCGTTCGACTTAGAATTTGAAAATAGTTCGTTTGTTATAAAGACACGCATCATTATTATCGTCTTCTTCCTCCGAACAGTCAGAATCTGCAATCAGCAATTTCGGGTACCCGGTTTTGTAGCCACCTGGACTACCCGGTTTTGTAGGACTCGAAAACGAGAAATTAAATATTATGTCAAATTTTTACGTCATGAGGTAACATTCAAAAGTGTTGACCAAACTAAAGCTAATATATTAGGTTATATGTAATATGTTTCAAAAGTGACATTAATTAATCAGTAGATGAAAAAAAGTCTGTAAACTTATCTTAAAAGTCGAGTTTAGTGCACCTAAAATATTCAAGTTCTTACTGCTCCGGCACATGTGACTCAAATGATGTAGAAACTAATACATGCGACTGTTGACTGTTTAAAGACTTTCATTTTAGTATTTTGGAATGGATGCCGTTTAGAAAAATTAAGCGGTACCTACCCGGTTTTATCAACCTACCCGGTTTTGGCCGACTCTCCCCTACATGATTTTCGGAGAATGTCACGGAAATAGCAATGCAGCAGCAGCCCTATATGCACAGCGTTATCCCCAAAGAAGACGTCCTAGTCGCATGACCTTCATTAGACTAGATATCTTAATATGTAAAAACTAAAAAAAGAACAGATCAGACAATTTTTGTTTGTGTTTAAATAGTTATTACTTAAATTACATATCAATAAATAGTAGAAAAATGAGGGTTTAAATTTTATTACAAAAATAGAATAGGTATACACGGACTGATTGTGAAAGCAGATAAATAGGTACTACGTTATGTTTAATTGTAAAATGGTTACAGTAGTTAAAGACACGCAATAACAGAAAATAATTCTTTTAAAGAGCTGTACAATATGGTAATTATATATTTACAATCAGTGGCGTATCTACGGGGGGGGGACAAAGGGGGCAAATGCCCCCCCCCCCCAACAGACCAATGAGCAATTTCTGGATACGCCACTGTTTACAATACGTGTTAGTGTTACAGTAGTCAGAAATATATTTGTTATGTTCTCTTCTATCTAATCCGGTTATTTTTCGATTAATTAATCTAAGAAATTGTTTAACTATAATAATTAATAATACATAAGAATACCTTAAAATTTTTCGTAAAAATAAGTTAATGTTAAAATAAAATTTCAAAATTTAAAAAATCTAATCTAAAATTTACAAGGTTATTAACGACGTCGTCTTGTTCAATACTAAGTGCAATATTTTTTACAATTACCTGTACACACTGTTCTGTTTTGTTAATTATAAGTACAATAAAATATTTAATGGGGGACGTGACGTGATCGTAGTCTTTCTTCTAGTTATAATGTTATAAAGTATTTTGTAAATATGTATCATAATTACAGATACCTAAAAGAGCGTCATCTCAGAGACTAGTGCAAAACTAAACAACATTGTTTGATTTTGGCCATAAGAGATCCAAGGGTCTGCCTTCGTCCACTTGCGTTTGTCTTTTCTCTTGGGGGTATTTCTCATGTACGTTCGAACGGTTATGTGTATGTCATGTGACCACCGGTGACAAACAGTTATTCAGTTTAGATACGTATAAGTTACGTTTGGAGATCACACGGACACCGAATGCTGTACGGGTGTACATGGAGAAGCACCATAGAATAACAGTCGTAGACTTTTTCTATACACATAGAAAATAAATTCGTCTATTAACAAAAATAAATTACTTGTTTTTACACTAATAAGTAAAGAAAAATGTAATTTAACAATGAATATAGGAAAAAATTTATTGTTTAGAGCAAGTAATTTAATAACTACAAATAACAGTAATAATGAAAATGAATGATTTCGCACGTTTATTAAAATAGCATTACAATTACAATACCGTCGTTGATACTTTAGATACTTCCCAGAGTAGGAGTTTGCGCATATTTAGATATACTTCTGAATTCTGCACATGTGCAGTACATTTGCATTAAAAATCCGTTATTTCTATTTTAAATTTAATATAGTGAATATAAAATGCATTTAAAAATTTATTTGGTACACTTTTAAAGTGGTTGAAATTGGGAAGTTATATAAGGTATTGCTTAATAATGGCACATTGAGAACTAGTAAGTAGAAGTAGTAATAAATAATTGCTTTAGATGGCCTGTGTGACGATTTTATAATGTGAAGATGTTGTAATAGTATAACATATTTTTTTAAAATGAAGAGTAACCATTGTATACTGCCTAGTAACAGCATATTTCTTGATTCTTACAACTTCTATGATTTCTCTCAATTGTGTATTTCGTACAGAATAAAAGTACTTACTGTAAAATATTTGCACAGTCCAATTTCACTAATCAGAATTACCCTATATCAAGGATGGTTTGTCGTATATATTAGATTACCGGATTTAAATAAATTCTATTCTGAATTTGAATCGATATATTTTGGTACTTTATACACATAGATTACATCGAAAAACATTTAAAAAGGATAGTTGCTGATAGATGTTTAATCTTAACACTTTTGTAATACTGTATACAATCATTTCTAATTTGTTTGTTACATGGGATGCACGTTATAAGTCTAAGACCAAATACAAAATTAAACAATACTTTGGACAATCGTTTTTTGTTTAATTTTGTTTTGATGTTAAAAACATCAAAAGGGAGGACCAGTTATAATGAAACCTTGAAAGATTATTTTGCAGCGACCAGTAAAAAGAGTCGATTATATATACTGTACGCTGCAGATAGAGGCTGTGTTAGCCGTAGTAAGAGAAGTAGTTTGAACAGCTGCAGGTTTTTCTGATTAGTGGCGTTGCACTGTACATCAAAACTGAAACAAATACATTTATGAGTTTTAATAAACATTTTTGCAAGAAGTTGATTCCTTACCCTTGCTTAATGAGACAATGGTAGAGACACAAATATTATTCATACTAGACATACTTTATCCATTTTGTATGTTATTACTTTGACCGAATTAACTGGAAAGAATCATAATTTAAGCACATTATTTATAAACAGGATTAAATATGGTTCAAAAGCTTATTAAAACTTCTTTTATTAACACAAATATAATGCAACATTTTACACAATGTAAGAAAAAAATCTTGAAAGTTCTTCATACACATATCTCTGTAGCTTATGGTATACATAAAATAAAAATAAATTCGAACAGTCAACCGAAATAAAAAACACTTAAGCTTGCGGATACTGACACCATTCTAAAAGAAGAGTTAAAATACATACCATAAAATTAAAGTTAAATAAAATCACAGTTAAACATATACATCTAAATAAAAACAAAAACAGTCCTCAGCATAAAGGAAAGCAGAGAGAGACTATGGTATCATGTATCCGATAAGAATTTGTTACCGACATGATGATGGCAAGAAGCCAGGTGTCCACACACATTGCTTGGTGGACGGATACTATTCTATGTAACATTAACATGGATAGCAGTACCATAAGAAAATTAATAACATCTAGATATTGCAGACACCTAGCAAGAGCCTCTGAGTATTTATTCAACGGGATTGCACCAGGGAAATTCATTTAACACTAAATTGGTCCAGAGATTCGCAAAGGTGGAGTTGTGTGATCGATGTATTCTCAGGTAAACGAATTTTATAGAAAAATTAAATCTATACACTTATTTAATACTGCATTATTCTACACTGCACATTATATAAATATCTGATTTATTCTATAGTCACGCAGATCATTTATACATATAACTACATTATAATACACACTAATAGTGGCAAAAAATAACTTCAAATGTCACTGTGAAAGTTTTGTGTTGTTACAACTGCACCACTTTTGGTTTTCTTGTGTTAGGTCGAAGCCAAGCTGCAACTAGCACCGTTGTTATTGTTATTATAGGCACTACTTGCACAAGGCAAGGAAGGACTTACTGAACAGGCATACACACTTACACACATTAAGCTAAATTTAGTTTCGATAAAATTAAAAACGAGCAGAGTTTTTAAAAATTATTCGACAATTACTGACTATGATACTTCATAACATCCATGGGTATAAGGGGAGTTTCTGCAATTAAATAAAAAACATTAATAAAAATTTAAAAACTTGAAAGTACGGGTGAGCACGTGAAATTGGTTTTTCTTTTAAAAGAAATAACAACAATTACGACAATCTGACACTGTGAGAACAACAAGCTAAGCGTGTCGATATAGTATGGTAACTTAAATGCTCTATGACACATTCTGATCTAATCATAATGCTACAGAATCTAACTCTACATCAGTCTAACAAACAATAACACTGTGACAGTATCCAATGACAGGCGAGTGACAGCAAAGTTGTGTAGGGGACAAGACAGGTAAAATATACTTTCAAGAAGGAACAAAAGTTTAAGGCGAGAGAAAACAAACCGAAATCAGAAGTATATTTTACCTAGCCCTTAGTCACACTGAGTGGTTGGTAAGTGAACATAGTAACAGTTATGGTAATCACACATATTTACACTAGGTCTGTGCAACATTAAGCAACTGTGAGCCTGGGCCCCACCGCTTCCATACCTTCAGGGGGCACACGAACACAGTCATTGGAGAGAGAACCATTTACTGTCCCATTAGCCATAGCATAGAGATCGGGAGCTCCTTCAGGAGGACTGCATAAAGCTTGTAGAGCCAAATGTAATCGCAAGAAGTCGCTTGATGCAGCCCAAATTCCTGGTCTTTTATTATGGTAAAGTTTAGCATACATATAAACGTCTGCATGATTTTCATAAGATAACTGTTTTTTCAAGGTGGTTAAGCAACAAAATGTTACAGCTTCTGCACCACCGAACCTAAAAGGTAATATTTTAATATTTAGACAGATAGTAAGTAGAAACAAAATTAATACCTGTCAACAACCACGACAGGTCCATTTTGATATCCGAGTTGTGTGTCTTGCACGGCGTTGGGCAAATGAAAGATTTCTGCTACAGAAGCACAATGATGAGGCCAGTTTGTGCAATGAATCATTCGTACATGAAGTTCATAATCGTCTTGCAAAGATTGCATGGTAAAATCGCGTGCAACATAAGTAGATTGAGCTTGCTCGTTTGTCAGTTTTATTTTGTAATTGTCTGAATCTATGGTTTCTTGATCCATAGGCCAAAATATCTCAAAATCTTGATTATCGATTATGCCAAGCATGACAATAGTTTGTGCATTGTGGTCCCAGACCATTTGCCAAAAATCTTTTATAGTCGCTTTCAGGGGATGTTGAGTTATAATAAATTCTCGGAGACTATGAAAACCTTGGATCCAAGTCGCGTTAATATAATCTGAACCATCTTCACCGGGCTTTGGCGTCAAATGAACACGTGAACTCTCAACGGGTACAATTTCACTTCGATTCTTTGGTTGATTTATCACTTTATTTGCCGATACGAGATTAAAATCCTTACACTGGAAACTGGTCACTAGCTGTAATTAAAGATATGATCGTTAAAATTTTAAAATTTCGCTTTAATTTTGTACAACCAACTTTGAATTGAGACTCCAACGGTTTCCATGGCTCTGTTTTCTCTTCCATACTATTATTTTGTAATGCTTGAACGTATCTTGGGATTTGCTCTCGGTTGATGTTTGTTTCACCAGATTCTATTGCTTCTAATAATGCGTCATGTATGAATATGTATTGTTCTTCGGTTTGTACTAAGAAGTTCCTTTGACTACGAATATGTCGTAGAAAGCCAAATATATTCACTTCGTTTCTGCTGCGAATTTGCCTTAGCATGGCATCCAACACAATGTATGTACCTGTTCGTCCAACTCCGGCACTATATTAAAAAAAGTGTGATATTTGTATAAGAAAAACAAACCTTAGAAAAATCTGTACCTGCAATGCACAATGATGGGACCTCCATCTGGAGGATTAGCAGATGCAGATTTCTTAACAAAGTGTAAGACTGGCAAAGGATGGTCGGGAGTTCCATGATCAGGCCAGTTTGTGTAATGATATTGAAATACTACCTTTTCTGCCATAGCTGCTTTCTTCTTCTTAATCTAGAAGATGCGATTAAAATTTCAAAAAACCGATACGATAAAAACATACCCTAAGATGTCTTATCTGCAACGTCCTCACAGTGTATGTAGCCATAACATCTTCTTTGACTAGTTTAACTTGAATAACACCATACGTTTCAGTTCCTTCTTTTGGCCAATACATATCACATTTCCTCTAAAAACGAAATTAAGAATGGAAAATTTCACGAGGTTGTTTTTGTTTATGTTAAAAACCATTAATTTGTCAATACATTTAATATGTTAGTTCAAGAATAATTATCGCTAATATCAGGGTAGATGCAAGTTAGGCACCGCAAATTACTATTAATCCTACTTAATATACATTACATTTAACTGCACAACAAACACACTCTTTATTAATACCTCAAAGTGATCTTTACCAAATTTGCTGAATGGTAACATAAGACTTTCCTATTAAAGATAAAACAACTTTTACAAACTTAAAACTACTACTACCGCCATATAAACATTGAGCTATTACTACAATGTTATGACTCAAAAGTATACATACCCTTCCTCTTTCGACAAGGTTTGTAATCATCACAATAATTGTAACCCTTTGTTCCCAAACCATCCGCCAGAAACAATCGAATGTTGATGGTAGTGGACCCTGAGTCCCAATATATGCCTTAGACCATTGAAAGCCGTCTATGTAGTTTGCATTTATATAATCAATGTTTTTCTTCTGTCCGGGCATTTGTAGCAATTGTACTCTGCTGTGGTCATCTATACGAAATATCAATATTTGAACAGTAAGTACAAATTAAATACCGAACTTATTTGGATACCTCTTTGTAATTGCTAGACTATGCAATAGTTGGCGGTAACAAAAAAACACCTTACTTACATGCAATTATGTTAAGATATCTGTTTTTAGCACGATTATCAGCATTTTGCGAGTGTTCGGATGTGTATTCATCATTATTTGCTTGAATGGCTTCATACTCTTTGCTGAAGCCAATGTCACCATCTGCATGAAGTTCAGCAACATGTCGGTTGAACATATCAACTGGAATTGCCCCTTTATGTTCTCCTGCCGCACCTGGAGGGGCATTCCAATCTAAAGATGCTGTTGGTACTGAGCACGGTACATCGTCCAAATAGTAATAAGCAGCATGGAAACATTTCCTGGAAGTTACACAACCCGCGATAAGATTTTCAGGCAGCCGTTGTACTAGTAATTAAAATGATCGAACCATATATTAAACGGAGGATGTAGTAACTAGTTTAACAAAAGGAAGTGCCATTAGCACATGTAAAGGGGGAACGAGACGATACAAGCTAATTTTAATTGACATAATTACATACGAACCAATGTAAAATATTTAAGAGTAAAACGAATTGTATTCTAATTAAAGTTCAATTACCTCCAAAGAATAAAGGCTGAAATTGCCAATAAGAAAGCAAAGGCTGCACATCCTACACCGGCTATCATGCCAGCACTAAGTTCATTAGTGCTATGTCTCATATACTGTTGGATTTTATCACAATTGGTTTGCATATAAACCTGCTTTGCATCAGATGGATTACCCTGGATAAGCCTACCAGTATATTGACTGTATGATGCTCCACTGACTTGAATCCCATATAATGTATTCGTTGTTACATTTCTAATTGAATACTAAAATATTAAAACTTCATTATCGTATAAATAGGTCAACAAATTGAACTTTATATTGTATTTCTATATGAACATATACGAAATAATTTACTGTAAAAAGTTACTAACGGAAGTTTCCAAGTGTTCCTTAGAGGCAGTGAGGCTAATATTATCATATACATAGTCTCCCACAATAAACACATAAATATAATAAAAATCTATGGAATCATAAAATTCAATGGGTCTCTCCCACTGCACGAAGATTGTATCCTGTGTCTGGCACGTTAAATTTAATATTCGGGGCGCACTAGGACCACCAATATCAGTCTTATTGATAGTAGCTTCGGAGGGCTCCCCCTCGTTCTTGGCAGTGAATGCCTTAACCCATATTTTGTATACAGTATTAGGTTCTAAAATGTTCATAAAGCAGATTATAATTAACAAAAATATTATAACGTACTCAGATTGGTTAAGTTGTATTGTATACTTGGCCCTCCTCCTGATAGTTTGAGCGTTTGGACATCCGTATAATTGGCATGCATGAAGTAGACCCAGTAGCCTTCGATCGGCCCATTTGCACGTTCAGGTTCTGCCCAGCTGAGACGAACACTGTCCGATGTTACCCCGAGAACTGTTATGTTGAGTGGTTTGCTGGGGACTGAAATAAACAGGTTTTCAGATAACTCTCCATCAACATTTGATAAGATTAAAATAAATCAGTGGTGGTGCTTAAGATATACCTTTAGTTGTTAGATAATATTCTGTGGTGGTAGTGTATTGTTCGCCTCTTATAAGCGCACACACGGCTGCTAAGACACAAACAACATGATCCATTGTAACATTTATGTACACAAAGGTTTGGATCAGATAATCAACACCCAACCAACACTTTTTCAGTGTTCATATCCATTTGTTGATGTTTTCTATTACGCATTTTCATAAACGATAAGTAAAACTGAATATTAACAATGTAAATCTCTGAAGCACTCGCATTTTATGAACTTAACGAGTTTAATTTATTTAACATAATAGGCCATCCCGATCTGCACCACCCAGCCAGCGGCAACTATGGCAGTGTATAATGGAGCGGCAGAGTGGAGCGAGGGGGTCGTGACCGGTGACCGGTCTGTTAGGCGCATATGCGACGCGCGGGGATCCCGTTTTGAATACTGAGTCGAATTAAATTTACTTAACAATAATTAACAGTTCAGTTTATTACGATATGTTTAGTTACAGAAGTCATCTCTATTATCGAAGAACACTCACCGAGCTGCAAAATCTTTGAGTAATGTAAAAAAATACCCAGCAGTCCAGCAGTCTTCTTAAAGTCGACGGAGTAAATCTCCGCCGCCTCTGATTTTATTCGTATGTTTTCGTATCACTTCGGTTTTAGAGCGGGAAACTTTCAAATTTAAATATCCAACGTGTGCATGTGGTACATACTGTTAATTAAACTTGAGTAATTTTGTTATTACGCTGTATCAATAAATACTGTTCCTTTAACCTTAATACACTTTATGAACCGATGTATTTTGTATTTGCTTTTTTATGCATAACGGTTTATATTATATTTATTTAACAATTATTCGACACGGAAAAAGTAGATGCTTTTTAGAAAAGTATTGGATGATGTAAACCCAACCAAATAAACAAATTAATTTAAAGAGATGTAGCAAATACCGAATGCAAATCATTGATTAAAGGAATGCCTGTTGTGTATGAAATATTGTTTTTGTTTGAATGTGGTCTATGCAAATGCATTTCAGATTTATGTTAATTTATGCTAATGATTTGTATAAACTTAATTTTGTCATACAAAATTAATGAATAATAAATAGCAATAAGCTGAAAGCTTTAACTTCAAAAGTAATTAAGAGATATAAAAGTAATTTGCCTAAATTAGGTAACTCGTTTTGTAGACTTCTCTGTTTTTTGTCACCCGGTCGCTAAATAATTCAGATATTCTGGGAAACAAAAAATGTATTTATGCATAGCATTGTTGATAAGTACCTACATTTGTTGTAAATTGTTAAATTTATTGTGAAAGATTGGAATAATTTGACGCGCACATGTTCTAACAACGAAAAACGTTTCAAATTAACACTATAACGAGTACATTTCCAAATTCTGTATGTTGCTTTTGTAATGTGTGCTTGGTAATTATTTATTTTGCATATCGCGGTGTAAAGACGATATGGATGATAAGTCGTATAAAACAGGTTTAATAACTGTACAGACTGCATGTAGGTATGTGTATTTTAAATTTTTGGTCAGATTTGCTTAATTAGGTTCGGAAATGCGATTAAAGACTTTGATACAATCTCTTCAGTTTATCAGTGTATAGTATAGAAAATAGTTGCAAAATCAGTCGTTAATGTTTAGTAATACTCCAAGATAATGTAAATAATCGAAAACCCCCAAGATATTTACAGTGTTTGTGTAAACATTTTTAAGTGTTTTATGGAGTTACGAAGACAACGTTAAAGGGAAACTTCTTTCAACTTACTACAAAGTGTCTTAAAATGAAATACATCTAGTATGCTTTGAAACAATGTAGTGGCATATAAAAGTTTACATTCAAACAAATTTCAAAGGTAATTAGATGTAATTATTTTTAAGACACCCGCTATTACGTACACAAAAAATTAATCTTCCTATTTAGTTTAATAACTGCCGTAAAGTTTATTTATTTTAGCGTTTTGATTATTATGTAAATAGAATGTATACAACATTTAAAGTTGAATGCTGTGTTTACTATCATATCAGAATATAAATAAAATCTGTAAAATGTCGTGCAGGTGGCAACATCAAGTTCATCCCTTTAGGCTTAAAAATACAGTTGATACGGATTCATTTTCAAATTCTCGTGAATGTATAATTAACGATCTAACAAATCTTCTTTTGGAAAGTTAAGCTCGTTTATAATAACATAAAAAAACTAAAAGAAGTATGGAAAAAAAATTAGACTTTAACTACATTTAATGCCTAAAAATTGGAAGAAAAAGGTTAAATGCAACTTATTGCAAGAATTAATTCGTAATTATTTGTAGGTGGTCGTTGCTAAAAATTAAAAACAAAAATAGAGATTCAAGGTAACTAATTGTAATTTTAGTCTGATCTTAGAAAATCCGGAATTTCCCTGAAAAAGGTTTCCTGTTTAGGGTTGTGGTGTAGTCGAGACGTAAGTAAATAGAACCGTTTATTTAATTTCCTCTAAAATTGACCGCTTCGTAACTGAATCCTGTAGTTTTTTATGTTCCATTCCCGTCAGCATTTCAGAGACCTCTTCTGTTATTAATTCACACGCATTCATTTTTTGCGTTGGTAAAGCCAGTAAATAACTTGTCATTGTCACCACTGGAGATTTAACCTACAGCCATGTAATTATACTTGAGAGAGTACACTGAATACACGACGCGCGAGTATAAAAGAAGTTCTTACAAAGAAGTGAAAATGAAATTGCAGAGTTCAGAAAGGGACGATTATATATTATACGTTTGGTCAGAAGCTATATCATCCAGTTCTTTTTACGTTTACGTAAATTGTAACAAAAACCTCTTTAACAAAATATTTTTTGACTTTTAGCTAATAAAGTGGTGGTGGGAGAAATAGCGATTTTACTAAGAACGATCTTTGTACGATATATATAGATGGTAGTAAAAAGGGTGTTGAATTACGTTGAATGGATCCCTCGATGTGACGGGGAAGGAAGAGGAGACTAAAGACCGTCTGCTCAAAGCACAAGTACTAAAAGCCTTTTGACCGAATAATTTGTTGAAAACATAGTTAGTCCCGATAATTTAAAGTACTAGTGTCTCGACAGCCTAACAGATTAATCAACATGTCGGGATTTTTTTTCTTGCATGCAACCAGCGTTTTCTGGGCACTAAAATAGCCTTCTACGGCATCACTGTAAGTGAAGTGTACCCCCAATGACTAACAACCAGCGTGCAAGGAATTATTTTCTTTGGCGTTAAGGGAATTCTTTCCAAATGCACGGAGTATACTACGACTGCTTAACCCTAAAGTCCCTTAGGCTCAAAATGTAACAGGGTTACATTAAACTTCTTCTTCTTTCTCTTAGAAATCTTTGCCCTAGGGCGTAGGATCCTCGACCCATTTTCGGCATTCCTTTCGGTTGATTGCCATTCTTCTTAGCTCACGGATGTTAGTTCCTCTTTTCTTCGCCATTCTACTAATCCCCTCTTCCCACTGTATTTTAGGCCTTCTTTGCTTTCTTCTACTTCATGGTTTTGCCTAAAGTTCTTTGTCATTAAGCTTTGAGGTCCAAAATCACAACGTACTCGTACAAGGAATTCTGTCAACGTTAAAGGAATTCCACTACAGCAATAGTACCAATGGTATTGTTGGTTGTCTAACATAGTTACACAAGGCTTGACGTGCAACAGCATTTTACATATAAGCCTAGAGCACAATAAAACGAATTGAGGATCGGATCGGCGATTGGATGCGCTATTGTTCCGTTACCAATTTAATCTAACGATGTTATACCTATGTTTGCGTATATTACTACGCTGATGTTTAGCATGTTATGTCCACGGCCAAGAGTGAGGTTGCTTGCGAAATATTTACTACCATGGGTTTACTGCTGCTCGGTGAAACACCGACTGCCATGTGTTTATTGCCGTCCGACGAGATACCCATACACCGACTGCAATGCTGTCACTGTTGCTTGGGCAGACATCGATACACCAATCGCCATGCGTTTTTTGCTGCTCGGCAAGATACCGGCACACCGACTGCTACACGTTTATTGGTTTATTCCTGTTCGGCGAGACACCGATATACAACTGCCGTGGCGTTATTGTTCCTTGGCCAGACACCGTTACGTCGACCACTATACGTTTACTGCTGCTCAATGAGACATCGATATGCCCCAGTTGCTATACGTTTATTGTTGCCCGGCCAGACACTGATATGCCGACTGCTTTGCGTTTACTGCTGTTCGGCTAGACACCAACCGCAATGTGTCTATTTCTGTTGGCTAACAACGATGTATCAGTCACCATGCATTTGTTATTGTTTAGACATCAATACATCGATTATTATGCGTTTATTGGCTGTTCGGTTAAACATCGATATATCGACTGCCTAGCATTTATTGCTGCTCAGCGAGACACCAATACACCGACCATCATGCGTTTACTGCTGTTCGGCGAGACACTGATATATCAACTGCTCTGGGTTTATTGCTGCTCGGCGAGACACCAATACACCGACCACCGTGCGTTTATCGTTGTTCGGCGAGACACCGATATACCAACTGCTATGCGTTTATTGCTGTTCGGCTACTATGGGTGTATTACTGCTCGGCTAGACACTGATCGCCAAGCGTTTATTGCTGTTCGGCCAGGCACCGTTACACGAATTGCTATGCGGCTAACATCGATATATCAACCGCCATGGGTTTATTGGTGCTCGACGAGATACCATTATACCGACTACCATGGGTGTATTGCTGCTCGGCTAGACACTGATCGCCATGCGACTATTGCTGTTCGGCCAGACACCGTTATACTGAGCGCTATGCGTTTTTTGTTGTTCGGCTAACATCGATATATCAACCGCCATGGGTTTATTGCTGATCCGCGAGACGACTACCATGGGTGGTGTATTGCTCCTCGGCTCTAGACACTGACCGCCGGCGCATTTGTTGCGCCAACTTGTTTGCGTTTATTGCTGTCCGCCGAGATACTGATCTACTAACGGCCATGGGTTTATTGCTGCTCGGCTAGATACCAATACACCGACTACCATCCGTTTATTGCTGCTCGGTGAGATATCGGTATACCAACTGCCATGGATTTATTGCTGTTTGGTGAGATACCGACACTCAAACCGCCATGCATTTATTGGTGTTCGGCGAGAATGTAAAGGCAAATGACTTATGCATGTAGATAGTGGTTTATCCAGAATTTAATCTGTCCGCAGTACGTGTATAGTTTGCCTCGCTGGTATTTTATTCGTTTATACCCTTTAATCTATAGACAGTATTTCCGCGGAGAGAACTTTACCCAGGTTCTTAGGGTGTTCGGCCTGGAGTTGGAGGGTTAGCTTTTTGAAACATTTCGATCCGATTCGTTTTTTACAAAAATTAAAAAAATTTAAAAAAAGGAACAGCGGATAACAAACCATGTAACAAACTAACAAAATGTAAACAATACGTCGTTTTTTGTTTCTCTTATATGCTGACAGCATTGTTACTGATTAGATTTTTTTTGTTTGATTCTTCAATCGAAGAGTAGAGAATAAAGACGCGTGTGAATTTCACATCTGTTGACCAGTGTTGCAAGTTGTAACAATAATTTAGAAAGATAACAAAATTTGGTAGTCCCATTTTCAGTTGAAAAAATCGATTTCCTGAGGATATTCTATTTCTCCCCATATTTTAAAAAGAGCTCTTAATTGAACTCTCCATCTCTAGTTCAGTCCAGAACCAGGTTGTTTAGACAGTTCTATGAATATCCCACAATTTCAATTTCAGATTTTTACCATCGATAAGGCTCGTTAACGAAGTATATATTGTAATGAAATGAATGTCTTTGTACTTTTATTTTATATTAAATGGCACTTTCAGTAGGTTCAATTTATTTTATTATGAAACAACAATTTGTATAAAAGTACGAGCGGCATAGATTTTTCAGCAAATCGTGTGTTTAGGTAACTTGTCAAAGCACTTATCATACCAATTTTAAAAAGAAATTGGGAATAATGGTTCCAATCTCCTACGTCGTCGATCATATTTCATTTCATATTTCTTACATTTTTTGATGTTCTTTAAATGCGTCGTTCTATCGTAGCGCCGTTTTTGACACGTCACCATTCTGACGGTGCTCTTGTATCGTATTAAGCTGTTTAGTCATATGGCCGTTTTTGTTGAGCTTTTCCATTTAGTTGATGGAAACGATTATATATTTTCAAAACGTTTTAAAGAAATCACTGGAATTTCGGGGTTGAAGTAAAAAGGATGTAATATAAATTAAAGTGCAGTGTGTAAATTTTCTTTTTGTTCTTTGTGTAAAGAGCTTTGACGTTGGCACGAAGTGCAAGTTATTTGATATTAAATTCTTTAACAACTACCACAATGTATGTTGAAATTTAATAAATTTAGGTTTAAAGTTTATACAAAATATTTTGCAAATAAATTTTTATTTCTCTCTGTGTTTTTGCTTTCACATTATTATTGTGTGCAATATGAGAACGGTAATTTCCATGCTTTGCAAAATTTTATTAATTTTTGTATTGTTAGAGGTTTAAGTTAAGTTACGAATGTCCGAAAAGGTAGCATATCTTATATCAAAATTTATAAGAAATCGCGCTTCAGAAATAGAATTTTTACAGCGTGATATAATGATAAAAACATAATAGATTTTCCCTGAAAGGTTTCGGTAGGTATAAAATGTTATGCCTCGTATCGTAGTAAAGTTTGTGATGTCAACCCTAATCGTTAGACCTTTCCTTGAACGATATTTTTTAAGTTTGTGTCTAGGTAGCTGTAATACTATTTAATACTACTTTGGTTTTGTTTATGTAACAGTCGTTAATTTAAATTTATTGTAATTTGCGTCATTTATATTCATTATTGATTGTAGGTATTCATTAGACGATAAAATTATCAGATAATTGAACAAAAGGAGAGGACGTTCTTTTTGTTAACACTTTATAAAAGGATTTTGTGCATTCGGAAGGACAATAACCTTAGGATAATTCCCAGATTACAAGACCCCGAAGTTTTCTTTCTTTTTTGTCGTTTTGACCTCTGCGATACACATATCTAAGAATGTTAGACAATGATCCTGTTTGTTGTAATGTTGAAACCGAAACATACAAACCTTTGATTATTTTTCGTATTTTTAAAAATTATTTTAAACAAATGATGGAGTATAATATATAATGTCTTTCGGTGAAGACTTGATTATTGTTTTTTTATTGTTTTTTTTTTAAATTATATCATAGTTATTAGCATATGAAAGTAACTGAAGCGAATCGTCAGAGTCTGTTGGTTTTAATACCACTCCAGTTCTTGTCTACAGGTTCTCGTTTCCTACGTCTATGTCAGTGCAGGTTTGCATCTATAGATACTTCACCATGCATAGGTATTCTCAAGAACATCTGTTACCCCAAGAACCATTGTTTTTGATGAGAACAAAATATTGTACTAGTAAGGGACTTTTCGCTCGCCTTACCACGATTTTATCGCTCCGTTTCTCGAACAAAACCTAAAATTTACCTAGTAATTGTTCTTTAAGTAGTTAATGACCGGTAATTTATTAATCGCAGAGAGTGTAAGAAACTTTGGTGTTCGCCGTCTTTTTGTATTCTTTTAATATTTTATATTATAAATATCTCCCTTTGGAATTTATTTGCAAAACCACATATAATGAATTGTTCCCATTTGCAAAATAATGAGAATGGTTTGAATAGGAGGCGCAAGCGCTGACAGCGCCTCGGCGACGCACGACGGAATGCACGTTAACTTATGGGGGGGTATTGATTCTCACTAGATTGAAGTGGTAAGTATGCACAGTGTAATTGTGTGCAAGTGCATATCACTCTTCACCCTGAAAGCTAAGCTGAAATTAGACGCTCATTCGAACAATTCGATTTTGTTTGCCCAGACTCCAGACATTAGTGCCAGTTAAAAACGGACGATTTTTTTTGTTTTTCCCTATGAAAAACTTTTCCCAGACAAAAAAATTTCCGCAATTTTACAAAAAATAATTTGAGTTCTAATAAAGTATTTCTAACTAGTTAACAATCATTTTGTCTCTATAAAGAAATGTTTAAAAGGTTTGAGCGCAACTCTTCCTAAACAGACTGAAAACGTTTGTTTTTTAAATTTATGTACACGAAGCTCCGATTCGCTGGCAAAATAATTTTCTAGAAACCCTCTCCATCTATAAAAATAATTCAACACTATCTGTCACCAGTACAGAGAAGTTTTAAAGACTTAAAATATGTGAAGGGAGAAACCGTTGCGTTGGAATAAATTTGGCAAATAATACGCTTTTGTTGAGTTAAATTAAATTAGGAAACCACGGGAAACATTTAGCCCAAACAAGTAGGTATATGAAAGAAGACAGACATGAAAATACGAAAAATATTATCACCGGAATATTTGGAAACAGAAAACTTGGCATGTAACTGCCGAATTTCTATCTAATTGGCATTAGTAATAGCGTTTTGTAACAACAGATGTCTCCACCGGAACGACAGATTTGCGTGGTGTAGACTAATAATATTCATGAAGGGTAATCACCGAGGAAGTCTCTCATATCGGATTTATAAATAAAAAGTTAAAAAGTTTTCCAAACAATACAACAATTTAAAAAAACTTTTTCTAAACTTTTCAAATGAAATGTGAAAAATATCGAGTTCTTCATAAATGTCCAGGAATTAAAAGATCTCTAAATACTGTGTACGTCGATTTTCCAAAGAGAATTTTTCTTCGAACATTTATTTTGTTATTGCTGTCATTAGATGTTAGATGTCGTTTTCATTCCTTTACGGCGCGTTCTTATCATTTTTACGCTCAGTTCAGATCACATCAATGGAGAGTACGCTAAAATGGTTTTGAAATAAGCAGTCGTCACAGGAATTAGGTTGTCCTCTTATAATTTCATGAATTAATAAAATGCACGTAAAAACTTTTCAGCTTCCTTCGCACACTCCGGACCTTTTTTATGCGCCAGAACAACTTAGAAACAGTTTTGAGCGAGTGATTTTTTAAATTATAGATTAGATTATCATCAGAAGATATGATTTTTTTTATATGAAGAAAAGGACGCATTGGTTTCATATTGTCAAAATCAAAAAGTGTTTAGTTTAGAAGTCGTGTATTATTTTCTTTATCTTCCGTTTTCTTTAGAAAGTACATGACATTTTTAAATCTGTAGGAAGAAATAACAATTTATAACAATAAGGTTTGCAATGCGAAAAAAGATTTGGAAGGCAAATTAATGTTTTTTTTCCTATAAAAATTTTTTGAGTAAAATAATAAATTAACGAGAGTTTTTACGATGCGGTTACAGCAATCCGCGGACCGCATAATCTCGGTTTATCGGTCCTCATTTGAGCTGTTCGCTATTAATGGTGACTGGAAGGAGCGATCATATCTAAGCGGTTTCGATGGGTTTCTCACTAATACCAAATTTAAATTTCTCCGAAATTCGATTGCCACGAAGTTATCCTTTCATTGTTCGTTTTTTTGAAATTCAGTTTACATTCTGAATTTTTGTTCGCTGTTGATTTTTAAACTTCCACAAAGATTTTAGTAACATGTTTTATATGCATATTTTTCTGTTTAATGCGAGTAGTACAAAGATCTAGTTGTCGGTTTATCAAAACAACATGGGGGATTTTTAGGTGACAGAAGTGAATTTCGTGCTCAGAACAAAGGAAATACAGCTAGCGAGGTCAAAAGTCATTTTTGATAGAACCCTAAAGTCTTTAGAGTTTGGGTTGAGTCGTCTTCGATAAGAATATTGTGTCATAAATAAATCCCAACTGTCCAGGGGCGTAGTTTCATCTTGGGAATTGCGTGGAAGTCACAAAACTAAAATGTCCATTTAAAGTACTTTAAAAATTGTATTTACCGAAAACTATCAAACTCCTGTACAGAAGAAGGGTTTCAAAAACTCGGATTTACAAGGTCGCTTTCTTTGTAGTATAAACAAAGAGATTTGCATGTTCAGACAGTAGGGATTCCCCGACCTTTTTTTGACCCGTCAGTTTCTTATCTCGCATTATCATCCCTTTAATAAAAATTAATAGAGGTTTTCTTGACGCGGACTCAGTTGCAATAGAGAAATTACTTTTTACGAAAACTCAATCTGCTTAAACCAGTAAAGCTCTCTAAAAAGCATCCGCATGGAAAACCACATTGTATCTGTTCTGGTAGCGGTGATGAATTAAACAGGAAACTGATGAGATAAGCTTTTAGGGGTAGTGGATAATGCAACAAAAATCGATTTTATCCTGTTGTCTTGACAGATTAGAGCTATAATGTTTAAAAGCGGGACGTTTGGAAACCCAGACGTTTGGACACGGCGATGTTTATCCTCGTAACGAACGATTAATTTACGTTTCTCGTTTAAATATATTCGGGATTGAATTTTTGCATCTTTGAGCTTGCTCGTTTCTTTACTATACGTTTTTGTTCTGTGCACGGATAAGAAATTTTGCTCTCAGAAGCGTAACCCGGGAACAGCAATGTAAACGTATAACGAGTGTTTACAAGTCGTCCCTTATCATGTAAACGGAATTTATTACACTTTCAAATAAACAAATTTTCTTTATTACCCAGATATTTGCCAACACAGATCAGAAAAAGCGACAGTTGTCATTTATTTATATTGTAACAAAACTTTTGGACGGGTTCCAGTCTTTTCCGCCCATTTAATGTAATTTTACGAATTTTTAGCTTTCGGGGTGGTTTTCAGCTGTTCGCGCATTGTTACACTATTTAAGGCTATTACTTTCCCATCAGGCTTGTTGACAATTTAAGAGTTTCTTCGGATCATAGTTTTCACAATTTTATGTAGACTTCGGCTTTCGTTTTCTATGCTCAAACACTTCTAACTTTTTAAACTATTCTGTAGCATCCATTTTTACCTTTCTTTCCATAGGTTATTCAGCTTCAAACGGCTTTCAGAGTCTTTCATAATTGACCAGTCTTAAATCAACTCATAGACAAAATTTGGAGATTATTGCGGATGAAAATATTTAAATTTTATTCTGGAAACATGCAGTTGACCAAATTTTAGAGAAGGATAATAGGGAGCATGGTGTGCGGTTTACTCAATATTGATTTGATATCACACACAGAGCCTTTTACGATGTTTCTGGGACCTCAGTCTCCACTCATAAACATTAGTTTAAAAATACTCCCCATAGTTTAATAGAATCCGCCCTGAACTGACTGTACTTCTAAGGCTAACGTTCTTTATAAATATTTTATATTTTTGTAGTTTCCCACCCGTTTGTTCGTTTCCTCTTTAACATTATAATTTGAAAAGCCTGTAAGTATTCCTTTTAAATTTCGACAGCACATTTCCTAAATACTTAACTTCGTGGGGTTTGTCGTCGGAATGTTGTTGATAAAATATTGAACCTCACTTTAAACATTCTTGTAATATTTAAATTTGGTTTTTGAGAGATGATATTTTACGATGTTGGCCAAGAATTTCTACTCGGCCAGTTTATGTATTAGTAGGAATTATTTCTAACTTTAAATCTTTTCAAAGGTGAAGATGGGAGTGTTAATTATGACGAGTATTCAGTATTGTTTGGCCATAGAAGCGTTTGTTATCAAAAAGCCGTTCTTTTGAAGCGCACCAATATTTTTGAATTGTTGATAAAACCATATATAAACTTTCTTTCCCTTCATCGTACGAATGCCAAGAGGAAAACAACAAAAAAGGCAAAAGTTTCTATCCTATAATTGGAAACAGTCTCCTTTCAATCATCTGTCAAGCGGTTAATTACCAATTGATGTTATAAGTAAACTTATCTATTTTAACGAGCAACCTTTATCAGAGAGTTTGTTTGTTGATGTATGGCACGCAGAAACACGTCTCAACTTTCAGATTCATCTCGCCATATCGTTATATATTTGTAAGTCCCAAATTCGAGCAAATAATTTAGAGAATATCTTTCGTCACATTTGACAGGGATGATATGTAATATTCGAGGGTCTCAAAATATGCGGTTATTCTGCTTAAGCTGTTATAAAGCCATAAAGTCCATCGTTTCTGGAACGCAATTCCCACAATCGGGGGATTTACAATATTGAGTGAATCAGACAGAAACAGTTCGACTCTTTGGAAGATGAACGTCAGAAATAACGACCCTCTAGACGACTAACTTCTTCTAGAACTCTTAGGAACTGATCAATTAATCTGATTTGCTCCGTCACTCACCGACGACAGAACAGCATATGTTTTCGACGGCCTACCACCGCTAGATGGCAGAAGTCGGCGCAAAATATCCCGTTAGCGTCCCGAGTGTGCAAAAGCTTCGCGCCCACTTCAGGAAGTCAAGTTTTTCTGCGCCTTCTGAAATGCCGTTGATGGAGAGCCTTTTGATGCAGGTACTCTGCCAAGGTTTATCACAGAAAATAGTGAACGCGATAGTTGCGTTACTTTTTATTGCACGAGAGAGATTTCTAGCAATTTAAGGTTTCGCTTTTGTGCCAGGATATGTTCTCGATACCGGGGATGGTATTAATTTAAATTCGAATCGTTAAACTTGTAGCTTAACAAGTTAATTTCAAAATTCATAAAAATGTCGATTTGCTACCTATTTTTAAGCAGAAGGAATCATAAACTGGAGAATACGATTTGTACTTTTCAATTTTGAATCTTAAGCTGGACGCCGATTCTGTGAGCTAATAAATGTTGGAAGAAGAAACATGGCGACCACCACAAGCCATCGGGGTCTTAACTAGACTTTTAAGGTCTGTTTCTGAGAGATATAGGTGGATAAATGCTTTCTGATAATTCCAAATCTACCTTGAACATTTGGCAAAATAGTGAGTTACGAAAATTCATGTAAAATATCTCGGAGTGGTGTATAATCCACTTTAAGAATGTTTATTGTTTTGTAAATAGAACTTGCTACGACTGAAGCTTGAAACTTTTTGTATCCTAAGGTTGTAGCTTCCAATTTCGAATAGTATGTTTGTAGGGAATACAATGATCATTAGAAGATGGGAAGATGTGGTTTATCCGGCTTGTGTTTTAACGAAATTAACCGAGTCATGACAAACGTCTTTGTCACGTTAAGTGAATTTATTGTATCCGCTTTCTGAGGCATAAAAGCTGAAAGTTCTAAGGGAGTGCACTCAGAAATTTTATATAAAAGTAGTTGTTATGCATAGCTACAGCGCATTTTCTGACCTTCCAGTGCGATTTCAAAGCAAATAGAGATTGTATTTTATCAAGTAGGAGTATTTCTAGTGACCATAATTGCAGATTCTAAAATTACACAAAGCGAGAGCATGCAAATTTTCGCTGCAGTAGTTCAGACACGTGCGCTCGAAAGACGTTTATGAACAATGAATTCCAAAAATCCCGATCGTAAATTAACCGAGACTTTTGGTTTTCATATATCTTCCTAAGTTGTTAGTAGTAACTGTGCACGGTCGTTGAGTTTTAATTCAAAAATTCAAATAGGTTTTAGTATTCTACGCGAATTCAGGTCGCCCGGAACATCCGGAATAGCAGGACGGTTATTGGATAAGATAAGGGGCAGGGATACTTAAAATGACCCAGGTTTGCGCCGTATACACATCAATTTCGGTAATAGGAAATGTTAAGTAATAAAGGAGTCTCAGATACTCACAAAGATCTGGTGAGGCGAAAATCCTGATAAGCTCATTGAAAATATATTCACAGCATTCGGTTTTCACCGACAAATAAAGAAGTTTGAAATGCTCTTAAAATAGGGAGATCGTTGTAGATAACTTGAAAGTTAAAAGACGAGCCAGGAACTGCAAAACAGGGCATAACTCTAATTTTAAAAAAGCGCCATTTTTTAAAAATTTATTTCATGGAACGTTTGGTTTTCTTTGTCACGTTCTAAAAAATGTAACATTTTCCATCTTTAAAAGCTGTAAACTGCTAGGAAACCGTTGGAAACTACTTAAATTATCAATTAGTATACAAAGAAAAGACTTCGCGTAACTTTCCATTTTTTTTCATGTGGTGTACACGAGAACAAGTAAAAAGGTTTACATCTATTACTCGAATAAAAATATGTTTAGTAACTTAAAGAAAGGGTTTTTAGATGTTTTGCGAAAATGCCAAACGTAGATTCGATTTTGTGGAAGAACGAAGAACGTTGTCTAAAGAGATATAAAGAGAGAAGTGTATGTGTGTGTTTGGTGTAAAATCAGTGAGAGGAAAACTATTTTGAAAATGATTTTATAAATTCGCCCGTTTAGTCAATGGACGAGGGCGTGTGCTTGGCGATAAAGAATATTTACCTACCGTGGGTTTATTCGTTTAACGAATCCATTGCTCCAAATTAATCCCACTGGTTTTCTCTGTGTTCAGTATAAATAAAATGGCAGAGTAATGCTTCTATTTACATGGGCTCTATTGTTTACTGAGGTTTCAGTAGCAAATTGACAATAAAATTTGTTTCATTTGAAAAAGTATATTTTCATTACAGAGTCGTAACTGGCGGGTTTAAGGGTTTTATTTTATTTGAGATATAGCGGCTAAATACGCTATTGTGAGGCGACGCAGGAGCTGTGTTTTATTGTTTACAATGTGAACAAGCTTTGCGCCAGCAGCCAAGAATATTCAATGAACTCGGAAAAGCGCCCCTCTGTATTTCTAGATGTGCATTCTATATTAGTACCTCTACGTCCCTGACGTGTTTTTATTTAGTCACGGCTTTGGTGTGATTTTCACGCCCGATTTGCAATTAACTTCGCTCTCTTCCCACGAGAATAAAAATAGAAGATGCACTTAAAATTTCGACAATACAAAAGCTTCGCTTATTTCGCGATTTGATGCCTTTGAGACGATTAATTGAAGTAATTTAATAATATAATCCCCGTTTAATATAGTTGTAAAATTGTGAAATGACATCGCCGTTTCAGAAATGACTCCAGATATGAAGCTTGTAGTAAGCAAATCTCGGTTAATTAAATAAAAACCGAAATTATAACCAAGCGAAATTTCTTTACATTGGTAATCTTTGCTACGATAATATTCTCTGATAAAAACTCCGACTTTCGCCGTAAAATTTATTAATCCATAAAATTTTAGAGTTACAAAGCGACACGTTTCGATATCATTAAGATACGGCCATCATTAGGCTTATGTTGATTTGAAATTTCAATAGTCAAGACAGGACACACGATCTTTAGATTCCATAAAAAATAAAATAATAAAGAAAGAAATCTCAAAGTACCTTAAGGTTCATTTAAGAGAATAGCTTTATTCCTTTTGTAACAGTCCCAAAAAACCAAACGTTTCTCTCCCAATGAATTACCGAAATGTGTAGTTTCTTAATCTTTGCTGCTTTATAGATTAATAAATTTTATGAGGAAGAACCTCAGCGCTTTATCGCCCGATATTGAACCACATTTATTGTCAGCAGTCAGCATTACGAAAGCCAATTTTGATTTTGACCAGGATAAGCTCGAATAAGTGTTTTACTGTCGTATTAAGTAATTAAATAAAACCGATTCGTTTACACCGACGTTAATTAGTTCACTTTATTAACTATATAACTTGCGATCTTTCCAATGTTTCCAATATAAGATCACAAAGTAACTTTAAAAGTCGAGTTAATTTTCTTTGTCGAAAGTAGATTTTAGAATTTTCAAGAATGGTTATGCAATTTGAATTTCAGAGAAATTGGGGATTTACAGATCAGAAATGTTTCGAACTGACAAAGGCTCTACGAAATGTCATTCAAAGTTTTCGGAATATTCAACCGAGCTCAACAACACATCTTTTGTTCAATGCGGGACACCTTTTATCTTGTAAAGTATACAAAGTGTGATTCAAAAGTTACGTAGTTGTAGAAACTTCTATCTATAAGGAATTTTAAAGAGGAATATGTTTATTTAAGTTATCAAAATCGTTCGCTTCTGACATACATACCGAATGTATTTTTTTTTTAAATTAAGTATGTTTCAAAAATGACAAAGGTACATAGACTCAAAAATAATTAAAATGCGCTTTTTTAGTTCTTAACACTCATGGCATTGTTCTCGAAAAACAACACACGATAATTAAAAACGGTGCCATACAATGGCTAGAACAGAACAATTAAGTAATATTTTATATAGATTACCTATAATAAGCATTTTTAGTATTACTACATAACAATAAGGTTATAAAGTGTAAGATTAGTAAGGTTGTTAAAGTGGATTGTTCTGTCGAACACAAAGCTGCATAAATTAAAAAATTCAAAAATTTAGCGGCAAACATACCTGCAATTGGTGGAGGGGCCGGAAAACAATTATTTGTCGAATAATTATGCTATTGTTCCGCCTGTAGATTACTTACTGAAAATTAAGCGCCGAATTTGGCAGAGAAATTAGTTGATTATTGTCGGAAATCCAGCAGATGAATGATTAAATTATATACAAAACACAATTCCCTGTATTTACTTAAGCAACATAATCAAAGTAAATCTAACTTAACACACAACGGTGGTCGGCTTTCTGGTTTGCGTAAATTTCTATACATATTATATGATTTCTGCCTTTGGTGAAATAATTATTAGTAGTTATTACCCTAAAGCTAAACTTCTATCTCAATTTGTGTACCATTTGGTCGGTTATGCTCTCCATTTAATATCCAGATTGAATTAGCTCGAGCTCTGACATTTATCGCGTACATGCTTTATCTAAAAACTTGTGTTCACGTACAGAAAAGGCCATTAATACATGAAGTAAACACTGAGACGTAAATTGCCTCTCTTGGGCATCTAAGGTATTTACGTTATACAATCTTATTTAACTTTTCCTCACTTCGTTATCTGTTCTCCGTTTCGTAAATATCCTTACAATAAAGCTGGTCATTAATGTATTATGACCAGACACGACGATTCATTCAGAAAGTGGAAGTACAAATAACGGAGCCGTTTATTTGATGGCAATAACTTAATTAGAACAACAGAGTAACCTTCAGGATTAAAAAGGTTATCTGAGATAGTATACCAAGATCGAATTAAAGACGAGTTTACGAATTAATTTAAAAAACAAATAAATCCCTAAGTAATAACTTTTAATCCAAACATTTTAAGAAATGTTTTTAGAGTTCCTTAAAACAAAATTTTAAAGGAAAATTAAATAAAAGTCCTCCAAACTGTTTAGTTTACTGACAAAAGTAAATCGTTTTAAATAAATTGTAGGAACATCTAAATTGACAGAGTAAACATAAGGAATCGCTTTTTAGACTTGATCCTTTCCGGTGAAATCTTTTGAAAATTTTTCCTCCAGAGGGTTTCCTTCGCACGATTTTTCCAGGAACATTTTTACTCCTCCTTTTATTATCAAATTAGAGTTTGGTGTGCTTTGACATTAAATGAAAGGATAAAAATAATACCGCCTTACAATATCTTATGAAAAATCTCTTGAAAAACCGTCTGTCGTATTTATTTTTTATAACTCAATAAACGTTTTTGTAAATATAAATGTCACTGGGTTTTTTTCCCGTCTGGTGCGAGGACTTTTTACGAGTTATTTGGTCTTTTTTTGTGAAAGTTCAATCTTGGAGTTTGCCTTTTTTCTGATATTTTCCCGAATTAAAATCTAATATACTTTCACGTTTACTTGATACAACAAATAATGGGAAGCTCTCGACTTTGCCTTTAATGTAAGAAATCCATTATATCATTTTTTTATGATAGCGTAAATATTTGTTGTTATTTGATTGCTTTCGTGAACGGAAAAACATCGTCAATATTTTTCCGTTTACGTTTAATAAACGAATTAATAATGTTTCGCAAAATATTAAATTTAACAAGCAATAACCCCGCTGTATAAATAAAAAAATCCAATATAGTTACAGAAATTAAACATTTCTCGATTCGTTTAGTTTTTGAGAGAGTTTAATCTTATTAGGTGTTTTGTATCGTACTGATGGTTGACGTTTTTAGTTGCGATGGAAATGGAATTTTATGTTTGCGTCGTTATTGCATATCACGTAATTGACAAATAATTCCAAATACAGTTTCAAGTTATAGTTTACAGTGTGCTTGGTCCGAATTAACTGAGAACTAAATCAAAAAACGTTTTAAAAAAGTAGAAAAATAGGAATCGGGAATAAACCCGGTACTGACGGTTTAAAAACCGATCGTAAGCTTTTAATCCTTGAGAGGTCTATAGGGAAACAAAGTCAGTTAGAACGTAAGTTTTAAAGCCGGCGTTTGCATAACTTGTCGTATTTTGTAGTTGTTTCGAATAGAATTAAAAGATGCGGGTTATGCCGGGCACGTTTATTGATATACAAGCTAAAACCATAGTAACGGTGGAGATTTCATATATGGACGGAAGCGAGCACGGTATAAATAATGATTGTTCCGCGTCTGATGGTACGTGAGTCGGCCTGCGTGGACTTACAATCAATTTCTGCGATCGGCAGTAATAGAACCAGAACGGGGACAACGACGGACACGACGCGAATGAAATCAGAGCCATCTGAGCCGTCCTTCGGGCCCAGACTTTTACATGAAGTACTGCCACTACATGATGTCAATGTCCACGATCTACACAAAACGTTCTGTCGACTTAGTTTTCGGCGGATTACATAAACCAAAGCTGAATAAGCAGGACATGGGAATCTCGGCTTATTATTACGAGAGCATAACCGTATGTTATCCTCGTACATCAGCGGGAGGATCAACCAGAATAGAGGACGAAGTAATGGAAAAAAGAGAACCGTACGATGGGTACTCACCTCCCTCGTCGGTCATTACGAGGACCGTAGTGCTCGGTCCGTTGCCTTCGGGATTGAAAACCTGCAGAGACACCAAGTACTGGGTGTAGGTTTCCAGGTTCTGTATGGTGTGACTCTGTAACAAAAGCAGTGTTTTAAAGGAACTGTATGCTAACCGCGTTTGGTCAGGAATTATTCCCCGGATGGTGACCCGAACCCTCCAAAACACGTGTGCGATTACGGGGTGCTTAAGCGGCCCGTTTGGATAAACGATACCCGTTGCCGCCCTGGTTTTGCTAATTCACCGTTGGTGAATCGTAATGAATGTAACAGTTTTCGCTATTATTTTATGGCTGCCAATGAGAATGCACTAACTTAAACGTTCAACGAGGGTGACCAGCGGCAACGGGCGGCGGTTAAACGGTGTAGCAGGATATCGCTCTAGCGTTAAGCTAATAATTATCTTGCAAGAGCGCTGCATTAACGACTAATTTAAATTAAATGCCTCCTGGGCAAAGCTCTCCGGAATGCTTTTTGTATGTGGAACTTTAAAGTTATCGAAACGCTTAAAGCCGTTTTGCGCTGTTACAATTTTGACCAATGAAATAAACAGAGGCGTTTATTGCGTTAGCCTCTTAAAAAAATATTTTTGACCCCGTTATTAGCTTTCCTATCAGAAAACTCGATGCTTAGCTAACTCGGCTACAACGAAAATTAGAAATTGTATTATGTTGGTTCCAAAAGTAGCTCCCCGTTTTTGGGCTACTAAGACATCCGACTAGCCCGTTTTAAAAACGAAAAAAAAATCAAGCTCCAACACACATGGCCTGCGTTTCTTAGCACAAACTTGCTGGTAGGCAAGCGGCACATAGTGGAAATGTCATTTAATGTCATAGGTTCTACGTTCTACCATGGGCGTTCTTAGAATCGCCCCGTCGCGTCGCGTCGGTTGATATATACTCCTACCTAATCGCACCGATCTTACACATACGTCTGGTTGAACAACCCAATTACCCGATGAATATTAAAACAGATATTTGTAAGCAGTTCAAGAAAACGAACTCGTCAGTATTGAATATTAAATATTCGATACATTGGAAAAGTTCTCCCAAGCAATGACTTACAAGATTCAGGTTTAGATTTAGATTAGAAAAAACTTTTTGGAAGCATCCTTATAAATATTCAAGATTTCGAAATCATGCTCATGTATTCAGAAATAAGATATTTGGATTCGATTTGATCGCACAGTTACTTTAGTCGGTGTTAAAGATTCAAACTGAGTAGAATTCAGATTAAAAAAACAAAAGCTAACCTTGTTTTAAGCGAATAAAGCGGCGACGAAAATTTAATTAAGGTTTCAAACAAGGGTTCTATGTCACCTGTGTTATCCAAGTTATATAGCGATTTAATGAAGTGCGAAATGTAACTTTCGCCGTTTAAAATAAATCGAAACTGATAAACATCCAATGCATTTCAATATATGTACCTATACCGAATGTGTTTACTTGTTTTAAATTTTAATTAAATTGATTGTCCGTTTAAAAACTTATTGGATAAACGGGTTGCGTACTTTTAAATATTTAAATTTCAGGTTTGGGGTTTTGAATTAGATTTTTCGCCAAAAATAGGATCAATTGCCTAGGTCATCGTTTTTCGGTGTGGATTCTTTGCTTTCGGATGTAATTTCATCGATGTGTCGATTGCAGAAAGAATTTTTTGAAACTCTAGTTTGTATAGTTATCAGCGAAGCACTATTTGCATTTGGTGGAGGCGCCTGGTGAATAGGGGAAAGTCGAGAGAAACTCGAAAAATCCGCCGATTTTATTAGAATTTTCCGGCACAGGAAAATCTATCTATCAAAGAATTTTAAAAAATTGCGTGACAAATGCAAAAACCTCATTCTTTGAGTCGTTGTTTTCGGGGTGATTTTTTGCTCGGGGCTTTCGTATGAGCAGTCGATTGCAAAAAAAACTTTTCGGAAAATTTCACACGTTTTCGAGTTCGAGCAAAAAACGGTTCACATTTAGTGGAGGCCCTTGTAACTGGGGAAAATCCTATGATTTCCTTGGATCTTTATGTACCGCCTTATTGTAAGGACGTAATAGAGAAAATGTACAAAAACTTATCGAAAACAGGACTATCTGTAATAAAGGTATGAACTTTCAAAGTAAATGTAAGTTTCTCCTATATTGAAGATAATTGCCATATTACAAGTTGAATTGTTTTCAAACTATGTACTGTATCGGCGAGCGATCAGAGGAAATAACGCTATAAGTGCCACGTAAATGAGAGCTGACTTGGCGTGAATAAGACGATATTGAAATATCTCTAATAGATAAAATAGTTTTGGTTCAATTAGTAAGTGAGCAATAAAACACATGAGGTCGGAATGCATTTCGACTTGCTAATTTTATTATTAAACGAAGCTAAAACTGAAACAAAAAAGTCGTTTCTGCAACTTTCTTAGATTTTGGAAAGATTTAAATATCAGGATTTTACTGCTTGCATTTGGTTTTCAGAACCACAGAATCATTTTTAAAGCGATTAATCAAGGAACGACCAAGTCGTATTTTTTAAGAGATAAGGAAATACAACAAAAGCAAGAATTCGAGGACTTTTTGAGGAAAGCGATCAGAAAGAAGGCAGATAAAAATTTACGCCTTCTAATCTTAACATGAACACAGACGGAACTTGCTATATCAAGTTTTATATTCTCTTTTCTAAAGAATTCAATTGTACTGTCGCCGTAAATACGAAAAGTGTTTAGAGATGGTCAAGTTCCGACACGTTATTGATTATAATTAAGTAAGATACCTGCAAACAAAATTCTTCTAAACTTGTTTAATGCACGGTGTCTTTTTCCTTAAGTAATTACATGGGTGTGTCATTTCCTCGTGTTTCCTAAATCGAAGGCGAAAGCAAGAAAATCGGTTTAAATTTTCAGTTAGGTATTTCAATTATAATGTTTGTCATGAACATTATCCTGTACCGTTAATGTTAACAAAATGTCAGCACGCTTGTTTATCTCGTGGAAACTATGTAACACGAAAATCTGAAAATTGCCTGCAGTCTTTTGCTAAGAGAAAATGCTTAGTGTCTTATAACTCTGTAAAATCCCTTAATTACATTTTATGACAGCAAACAACCCACATGTTTACGTAACAGCTCTGTCTCTCATATATTACAAAGGTGGGAACATCTCAAAACTTTATCTAACTTACATCGATGATGTAATGAAATTTAGTGTGGCAAGCACACGAAAACACTACAGTTAACGCAAATATGAAACTTGTGAACCGTAAACTTTAATCAGTTCAAACGTTAGAGGTATCTTGATGCTGAAAATCTAGGAAACTACTCGGAAAATTTTCTATTAATAAACAGCTTGATATTACCCGAAGTTATGGAATTTTTTAAACACTGACACGAGATATTCACACGCCGAAAATTATGTAAAATTAGGTTTAAGAGGCGCAAATTCGCGTCCCACCACTGGTACCTAAATATGCAACCACAGTGCCTTTGTAAAGCATTCCTGAGATATTTTATTAACAACAAAGAATTTAAATACTAAAATGAAGTTATTAATTTAGACCTTCTGGAGTTAATTATGGAATATTTTGCGGTTCGTATCTCAGAACTGAAATACAAGTTGAGCAAAGGAAACAAACTGATAAAAATTCACATCACACAAGGCTATATAATTGAAAATAATTTTACCATCCCGAAAGTATTTAAAGAAATTGTCGGGTTTAAAAAATAATATTAGTATGAGTACTTGAATTGGCAATAAATGCCAGTGCGATTTCAGTGTAAAAAAAAGATCATTCGCCGAATTTACGTCCCTAAGTCGTAAATCCCTAACCGCAATATCCTAAGCTAGTAGAGGTTCACGCGTTTGAAAAACCGGACTTTTTCAGTTGCACCACAGTAAATCTTTTAAAGGACGGAAGTCGATGTTATCTTGCTTGTTGATTCACTTAGAATTTCGAAAAATTTGATCCGATCAATTTCCTGACCATTAAAGGTCATTTATAAAATCTTATTTTGTCTCGACGTGACTTTTCGGACGAGGAGCTAACTTTAAATTTGTGTTAATTTTCCAGTTTTTTTGGTTTTCTAAGAGCGTTAAGGATAAATTACATGGGGAAACAAAACTACCCGGTTTGCTAAAGCGTACTAATAATTCTGACAAAGGCAATTTTGTGTTAAGTACAAAAGACAACTTTTAAAAACTGCGAATGCTCGTGACAGTCGAAATTAGAAATTTTCAAGCCCGCGTGTAACATGTATGCAAGTAAGAAGTTTCGTCTACAGTTTTTCCTCCGTAACTAAATCGAAAAATTCATTTTTAATTTTCCGCAGAAAAGTTAGCTTTAGATTTTGTATCGTTTCGTGGTTAACGTATTCAGGAAAGCACGAATACTAAAACTTGTAAGTTTACCTTAATATTTTTATACGGATCTTTTTCATATCTTTGAAATTGCACCGGAAGTAATGAGGATTTAAACTAATTGCTTGTGAGAACTCGACAACTGTGTAGCTTCCATTTACATTTACTTTAGGCAGACTTCCGAGCTTATTAAGATTTTATAAAATTTCGTAGAAACTTCCTAATCTTAAGTTCTAGTTTAGATGTTTCTTATATAAAGTTTTTCGAATACTAATTACTTGGATATTTTTACTCCGGTATTGTGGAGAGATTTCTGAAATTTCAGACCCATTTCGCGATTCTCTTTATTACCTTCTTTGAAATATAATACCAAACTCAAATTCAAGTTTAAACTCGAATTATTGTAAATTAGAATGCCGATATTTCGAGGGAACAAATGTTTAACTCGATTATCAAGATATTTTGAGCATTTAAAAGCTCGGATTTAATCTGAAACCACTTTTTAAAAAAAGCTTTTAGATTTTTCCTAAACACCATTAAAATTAATAGTTCAGCTTTAATTATTTTAATTTGCGTAATATTTTATGTAAAATATATTCCGGATTTGTATGCGAGATATTTGAACATAAACAAGCCGAAAAGTGAAAATTGCGAAGTATTTAATTAAATATTTTGGAGATACCAACATGGTGAGTTAAATTAAATTAGATTTTAATTCAAATCGATTTTGTTTCATTTTCAACAAATCGCGTGTTTAACGAAACATTTCCAACGGTTTGATTAAATAACGTAAATACGGTAATTTATTTTCTATTTCATAAAATCCAATGAAGGTTTTTATTAACGTGGTATTTTCTACGCTGGAAATACGGAATTAAAAAGCAATATTTTTTTAATCCTTACCGAACCGTCAAAGAGTGCAAAACAACTCAAAGGAGTGAAATAAAAACTGGAAGGATCAATCTTTTAAAAAGTATTATCCGTAATTTAAAGCGCCCCAACGCTTTTGAGGTTCCTTCCCTTTGGGATTCAATACGTTATTGAATTATTTTACAATCGATGGAAATGCATTTCAAAGCTCGTTCGAAACAAATAAATAATACGTCCCGGAGTTCTATTTCCTGAAAGTTATTATTAACAAAGCAACGAACGATTTTCATCCATCTAGATTTGTTCATGCGAAAATACTCTTCATTTTGCCGAAGAGCACTCCGGAAAACTAAACGGAGGTCAGAAAGTTTCTAGAGAGCCGGTATTGTTTCTAAAAACAAGTAATCTGTTAGAACAAAGGTGTAAAGGTGATTTTTTCCAAGTTTGGCGCTCTTAAACTAAATAGGTATTGGAAAAGTGTCCTTTGGACAACTTTTACGAGAAAGTTCTTTATTCTGATCAATTTAAAATAACACGAAATCCTTAGGTCTAATTGTAAGGACTTTCTAGTTTGTTCTCGTAGACAGAGGGACGCGCGAGATAAAG
Source organism: Melanotus villosus (assembly GCA_963082815.1). Classification (NCBI taxonomy): domain Eukaryota; kingdom Metazoa; phylum Arthropoda; class Insecta; order Coleoptera; family Elateridae; genus Melanotus; species Melanotus villosus. The sequence continues at coordinate 23,150,744 of OY720427.1, forward strand.
TTTAAAACTCGGGTCGATAAAGTTTAAAAAAGAAAAAGGGCGGCGTGGGGATTTTTCTAAAATTTTCATTAGTAAATTGATTCGCACGGGCTTTATCCGAAACTTGGACATGTGCGACCGTTATTAATTACTCGCTCGTTTAACAAACTGATACGAAAGTTATTTAAGCCGTTTAATTTTCGTTGTTAGAATGGCGTTTACAATTTTACACAGACGTGGGCGAAGTTGAAGAGCAAGTGACTGATTTAGTTAATTAAATAAAATCCAGGGTACCATCTAATGTATTTACTCAACTCGAGAACAATCCAAATTTGTTTAAAATTACGGTCACAAAACTCATTTATCAAGGAACAAAACCGAATAGAGTAATTATTACAGGTCGCTGTCTAGGTTCTTGATTGCCTGTGCAATGAGGATTATCACAGACCTTTGGAGTAAGACCCGTAAAACCCCTTTGTTCATATAGCGGACACGGTAAGAAAACTAAATTAATGTTTCAAAATTGTATTTCTGACGTACTGGCATACAGAAAGCCACAAGATAATTCTAGCATTAATAAGACTGTACTCATGCGGTCGCCCCTTTTGTCTTAAAAGGCCTAAAAATACGTTGGTATTTTGATGGAGTTTTAAAGATAAATTGCGCCGAGGTAGTTTAATCGGCCGAGGTAAAAAAGTGACGAAGTGGTTTATTTAGAGATTCGCATTAAGTAGGAACAATTTTTTAAACGAGGCAGTTTTTCCTGCTTAGATTTTCTTTCGAGTTAACACAAAAAAAGACTCCCATAAGGTTTTACTTAGATAAAAACAGGTTGCATGTAGCACGTTCGGAGGGAAAATTACAGCAGACAAATGTTTATTAAGTCTAAACCATTAGCGTTTGTATTTCTCGGATTTTTTCCTTTTCCCGACGAAGAAATTTACTAAATAAGTAAATTACACGTGAGGCTTTCTAGGCTAGAAATTACTTTTAGACCTCTGGAGTGTCTTCTCCTGTTGAAAGTGTTCATTAGATGAGATTAGAATTACTGGCGGTTGCAAGAATTTTGGAAATGGCCGTTTTCCGTGATTAGATTATGTGGTGGATCTTAAAGTAGCTCCCTCTCTAAAATCATAATCTTATTCGAGACTCTGAGCTCGAAAAATTCTATTTTACACGTTCTTAAACTCGTAACGAAAAGCTCGTTAGTTAATAAGCAAGTTTAAAACTACGTTTAGGCTCAGCTCAACCAAATTTTGTATTTTGGTTCGAAAGATCTTAGTGTAAATGTTGGCAGATACAGATGAGAACTTGCATACAAATTATCATCTCAATGAGAAGTTTCTAAAACTGAAGTTTCGACGTTAGTTGGTTGGTCTTTCAGTGTTTATTAATTACTACGTCTGCTGGTGCTCTCTACTGAAAAGACACACGTTCAAATTAATTAAGACGAGATTTTTATGCGCAGCCAAGTCCTCCTTGATTAACCCTCCAGAATCTAATGTATATAATTCCATTTCTCTGGTCAATGCCAGAAGCTTTGCAGTTAAGTGACACGTTAAAACGTGGGTGGGGGAATTGAAGTGCTAACAATAGGGCTTTGTGGGCGCCCTCTTTGTGTATCTTAGGTACGTAATCCATGGACACTGGGTGTTTCAGGAATTCTCGGTATTAGACATCACATGTCAACATATAGTTGTAGTGTGTTTTATTGCACTGATAACTTCAGAACCCGAAAGCATAAAACTGCGCTTGAACTCTGCACGTTGAAACGACCATCCATTCGGAGCACATCTTATTACAGCTATGGAATTGCGGTTGGCTTAACAACTATATTCTAATTAGTGTGACCAAGTTGTCTGACCATTCCCATTTTCTCTCTCTCGTTCTGACTAACTTTCTGCGTTGCTCCGAAACAGGGAACAATTGGACTTTTATAAATAACCTAGGGTTCGAGCTCGAGAGGTATAAAGTTCAGCGGAAGACGAATTATTTAAAAGGATTTAAAAGCGCGCAATATTGTTTCTCGAGTAGCAAAAATTTTATTTAACCACCTACAGAAATGAACAGAAGTATTCAAATAACCCGAGATAAGAAGAAGACACGCACTGTATATTTGTGAGGCGAGCGCTTATAACAGGTTAAGCTCATCTGACAAATGGTACTTTATTGCCTTTGACTGCGCGTTTTATTTCTTTCAGGAAGCAAATTTTCAAACGGGATATTGTTTTGACATCGCAATCAAAAGCGCTACGAGAACGAATTAAATTAATATGTTTAAAAAATCGTTAAGCAAAAATGAAATCGTTAACTTTGCGTTTCTATAGAGACAATAATAATATTTTTTCAGATATCCGCTACAACACAGGCGCATTAATTTCGAGCAGAAAAAACAATAAAATTCCTATTTGAGATAAGGAATTTAAAATTTAATTAAAGTAAAGCGTGGGCTAGAAATAAGGTGGATTATTAAAAAGTACAGGATTTTCTCGGCCGATTTAAATTAATTTAGCATGTTTTGTTTATAGTAGTGAGGAAAGCACTAAGACGGAAGTGTTTATCTTAAGGAGTGGCGGGAAATTTAGCTTTACGCGCTTTCTTTTAAGGTTCGCCCGGAAAATTCCGGTTTTATTTCCACCTCAAGAAACTTACACAAATTTACCGAAAATAAACCTAGATCGGTGCAACTCGCACAATTTTTGACATGTTAAGTATGGACGAAAATTTATCGTGTGCATAAAATTTGCCTTTCATATTATGCTTGTACGTCGAAAAACAATTTTTGAACCAAATAATTAGAGTATATATATTCTGCTCATGAAAATTCATCGATCGTTTACTAAATATTTAATGGGCGTCTAAAAAACGTTTAATGAACATTGATTCTAAATTTTCATGAAATTAATTTATGCACTTTCTGCGTGGTGGTATGAAACCCGGAGATATTGCATTTATGATTTTCTATTAGCTTTGTTCGTCCATTTGAAAACGGAACTTTGCGAATAGGTCATCAGTTTTTGTAAGCATTTGCTATTTGTTATTATCATTCTACAAATACAGTATTTCAGTTTTATAACTTTAAGAAGTAGTAAATGCGAATCAACAACACAGAAATAATCTTTAAATTCATAGCAGGCAGCGATGAAGCATATTTTAGTGCCAGTCGGCCGAATTAGCTCAGAAAAACTAAAAATAATACCCACTCTTTTACCGTTAATGAAGCAGAACAAGATCAGCTACGGCATGCATTATAATACCCTTTTTATAAAAATAAATTTTAATTTTATTTGCGACCGAACTGAAAATTAATAAAAATTCTGATTGGGCATTGCGATTATTTTCTTTTGGTTTCCTTTCTGTAAAAATACGAAGAAAAATGAGGGAGAAAGTCTATTTTAACGAACTTAAACCAGTTAAACCTATACCCGTAGATATTAGCGATTTTAAAATATCGGTTTCTTGTTTTAAATAAAACCGAATTAAATTAAAGCGTAATGTAAAACGGAGGTTTGATTTTAGATCAAAGAAATGAACCGACTATTGATTCGCGTCAAAATTCCACCCCCTGGAGTCTTCATATTTAAAGGATATAATCAAGTAGAGAGTCAGTCAAGTTCGTTTTAGAACTAATTCGGTTTTACGCTTCTTATAATATGTCATTCTGTTTAGATTGTGAGTTAAAAAAATACTCATTTTTTATTATTTGCGTTTGTATCCTACCATTACCGTTAACAGTAGCTATAAAAAGAAAATAAAACTAGAACCACCACTCGAGGTTTATTATCGGGTGCGTGGAAAATGTTTTTCTTTTTAAGTTTTCCATGAACTAAAAAAATCCTTAATTTTTTATCTATAAGATAATCTTTACAGCTGTAAACCTCTCAATTTGGCATAAAAGCTCGATGGAAACAAAAACCAATTTAAAGGTATATCGGTGGATTTGGATCGTATGTGTTCGCGAGGATTTGAATTTTAGGGGATTCCTTCTTTAGCGTAGGTAATTCGAGCCTAAATTGTTTATTCAGAATTTAAATATTACACTGCAGGTTTACGTTCGAATGAACTTCCTTCGACCGACGAAACAGAAAGGATTGTTTAGTGACGCCACCGAGTAAAGCCGGAATTATGTGATTGATGAATTGAAATCCGCAATCTTCTCGTAAAGTTCGTTTAAATCGCAACGGGATTAGTAGCATAAATACGACAATAGGAGTAGTTAATGGATGCTCCATTGACGAAATTAAAAGTATAATTGGTCTTAATTAACGAACAGGATGAAAGTTTTAAGAAAGATGTATAGCAATTTGTTGCACCGATCGATCGCTGGGCTACCGAATTATCAATTCAGATCGGGAAAAAGAAGCGGCGCTTCCAATTAACCCGCAGAAATAATAATAAACTTAATTTAATTTGATATTGACGTGAGTCACGTTAATATCGAATCAGTGTGGAATAATTTAGGAGATTAAAATTTAAGTAGATTTTCCGCGGAAAAGGCATAATTTAATATAACCGCAAAATAAACCATATTCAGAAGAAAGTGGCAGTTTAAAGGAGCAACAAAGGAGGAACGAAAATAATGAAAAAGGGGATTATTAGTCAAATTTAAAATAAAGGTCTACTCTTTCTACCAATTTTTCTGGATGATTTTCATATAATATGCCCAATTAGATTAGTGAAACATTTTCGGTTTATTTTCGGATTTAATTGAGGGTGCAACGAAATTTGAAATTTGTATCTCGGTACGAATAATTTTTGTCGCCGACATTCAGCGAAAGCTCGTTATAAATTCTGTCCTTTAAAACTGGAAATAAATGATTTCCTAAAGAAAACCCTTACGGATACGCAGCGATACTTCCCACAAATTGATTAAGGCGGGGATATAAATGTCAACGAAATAATGAATTAAGTTGAGCCCGATAAAATTTAAAATAGCAAATTACAATATTTTCGCGGTGTGCTTCTTGGACGTATCGGGGAAGAGATTAAAATGAATTTTCACGAGTTGTTTGAGTGCGATATCTTCTCTAATAAGTTAAAGGTTGTCACTAGTAACAGTTATGCCAATTAAGAATTAATATAGCGAGCGAGTATGGGTTCCTAACATCTTATCTCTGATAAAAATATACTGCCTTAAAAGGACTTTTTAAAAGGAATGTTACCAATTAAAACGTCTACTTAGCGAAATTTTAATCAAGATTTAAGATAATTGCATTCGTAAAGAACGAACTTGAAAACTCGAGAAAGATTATTGGATAAATATGGTGTACTTTTTTCACCTATTATTTTTGCTTTTGCTTTGATTATAAAAGGACTTCAACACGGCGTTCTGTTTCTTTAAGATTTTAGAAAATCACGGTGGCAGCTCTTTTGCAAAGTATGTAATCAAAAGATTATTTCGTGCATATTTTACGGGTTGAAAATAACGACGTCATAAGCAATTTGCCATTTCATATAATGTTACAAAAGGTATTTCGTCTGAGGAGCAAAAAACAGAAGAATATTTGGGTTAATATAATCTCTTTTCGTGAAATCATTTCTGAAATCGCTTAAGCTATAGGCTTATTCGTTTCGAATAAAAATTTTTTCCTTTCGCATCTGTATAAAGCGTTATTTACCCCCTTACAGACGTTTTATTGCTGATCAGACTTCAAGTATTCTGTCATTGAAAACTGAATATTCCAAACAAGTACAAGAACTGAATCACGTTCCATTTATTTAAAAAACGTCTTAAAATTGGTATAAACTTAATGTGGAATAAATTCCGAGTGATTACTCTTTTTGTAAAAGTGAATATTCTTCGGAGTTTCAGAATTTCATTTTAAAATATTAATCTTGTTCCCTGGTTATTATTTCCTTTAAAAGAGAGAAAAAAGTTTTAAAACTTCTTAAATTTAAGGAATGTTTTGCTTATTAGCGATATTGAAATGTAAAATTAGTGAACGAAGTGCAAAACTTTAGTTGTCAGAATTTTTACAAAGAGAACTTTGACATCCCTTGGAGATTTGTTTTTGTGTAACAGTTTTAAAGTAACATTTTTTTAGATGAATTTAAATTAAAATTGAAGGGTGACAAGGCACACGTTTTACAATCGTTGAAAAATACATGCAAAATTAGCCTTCAAACTTGTTTCGGATATTATTACGGAATATTTCATTTCTAATAAATAATTGTAAAAAACAGCTTAAAAAAGCGAAATTATGACCAACTACCTATAAAAATGTGACTTAGGTAAATAAAAGAGCGGAACAAATTACGTGTCCACATTTAATTAAACCAGCACTTGAAATAGCACGTAGTATATAAATATTTATAACCCAGAAACTTTAATTAAAGCAATTAAATGACATTAACTTTGACGTACGAGCTATGACTAACTTGAAGCGTATAAAGACTCACTCATCTACTATTAAAACGCTTGAAAAGCTCAAAGGTTTATTAAAAATAAAATTAAGAAACGTTTTCTGGCCCGACGAGACGGGTCTTAATATTACTTCTAGGAATATTTAGTCGTATACATAAGCATTTTGCTTTAATTTGGATTTCAAGCCAACTTAGGACGTTACCAAAGGAAACGTAAATAGTAATTAGGTAGTTAGCTTTTAAAAAATTTATTTTATTTGATCAAAACTTTAATTTGAAATTTTAAGATGGTTGTAGCCTATAACCGTGTGCCTGAACAACAAGAATTGTGCAAATACCAGAGAAATGGATTTTGGCGTTGTTATAACCATAAAAGTTAATTACTTCCCAGAATTTTTGCTAAATACCAAGCAAACCTCAAATATTTAATTGTCAAACGCGTCTCCACTTATGTAAACCGCAGTTTCACATCAAACGCCTTTGAAAACTTGGTTCAGGTAGGCTAAGGGGTAATTTAACTAAGTTATCCCTAAATACATCGTAACTTGGGAGCAAATAGAACGAGCAATTCCGTAAGAGGAAATGAGCAACTACAATTAACTTAACGGAAAAACTAACCTAACTTAACGCGTTTACGAAAGTTAGATTTTTTCGCCGGAAAAAACGAAAAAAAAAAAATCCCGGTGGAAAGTAAACGGATAATGCGGGAAATTGTGGATTAATAAAGGGCAAATTTGGTGAAATATACGTATATCGCATTTGAATCAAACGTGTCGGTAAAATTTGGTTAGGAAAAGTTCGTCCGGTATGTAAATTTTTTTCGTGCTGAGTATACATATAAACATTATAGCCGAGTATGGCATAACTCAATTTTCGGGAACGATCAAAATAAATACGTAAAAAATTACTCTCAGTTAGAGCATAAGCACCTCAATTACTAAATCCATATGGGTAATCTCAACAAAGGATAACCCTACTGTCAATATAGTATGTCGTTCCCGCTACCTTGAGTTATGGTTGAGCATAAAAGCGGCTGCTTGTTTTGTTTCAGTAGGTAATCACGAAGAAAGATAACGTTCAAACGTTGTCGATCGAATACCTGAGACGTCGTCAACTTTCCTACGCGCTCGGTTTGTTTGCTAAATTTTGCCTAAACAATTTATAAATTGTTTGATACGAGCTTATTTTGAAATCAAAACAGGGAAGGCATTTGTGACAGCCTGTTAATGGACAAATCATTGGATTAAGAGGTTTAGCAGAGAGTTTCGGTGATTTCCCTAGGGTTCCTATTCGAGCTTTGCCCAGAAAGTTTTGTGGAAAATATCCCGGGCAATTTCTTTCGTTTATCCATTTCACCAAATGGAACCTACCTCCGCAGATGGATCCCGGATGTAGATCTCTTTGATCGCGTCGTCCCCGCGATCGCGAGGTCTGTATGAAATTCTGTATCCAAGAAATTCGCCGTGGATGGTTTCGAAATGTGGAGGCCTCCAACTTATGTGGAGAGCCGTAGCAGAAGTGTTGTGTGCTGTCGTAATCGTGGGCTTTCCCGCGGGAGCTGCAACACAAATTATGCCACCGTCAAAAATAAATACAACCTGCCAATATTCATTACCGACAAACATTCCTCATGCTTATTTTAAATGACACTTTGTTGTTCTGTTGTACATAAAGGAATATTACGTAAAAAACTCAATACTAATCGTTAATGAAGTATATAACCATGGTAAAACAAGAAGGGGGGGGGGGAGACCTAATGAAAATGTGCTCTCACTGTTATTAACACAATCGAATTAATTTAAGTAATTCATTCCTTAAATAATATCTAATCAATTAGAGGAACGGTACATCCGTGTAGTTTACTAGACATAGCTAAGGTTTTCGATTAAAATTAACTTTACTATAGTTATGTTATCAGTCCAAAAGTGTATAATGGATGTAAGCTTTTTACTTTTAATATAATTACCTTAACGTTGTTGATTCCTATAGCGTTTTTGTAAGGTATGGTATATGGTTGACTATAAGATTTAACAGCCTTTTAAGTTGGGAAATTTTTGCCGACTTTTGCAGATAAAAATGGCGCCTTTTTATTAAAAAGATATAAAACGACGATCAACGTCCGACGATTTTTTTCCAAAACAATTCAGAACGGCCAAATTCGGGCACAAAACATAAAAATCACGTATTTCTAATAAAACCGTAAATTTTATTAAAACATCAGCCAAAATTGTTCTCCATTTTAGGGTCACGTATAGAATTGGGGGCCCTTATTTAAATTCTTTTATTGTAGGGTATCACCATACGCGTATTGTTGCGAGGAATATCTGATTTGACATGCAAGGTCACCACATATGACCCCGCGGGATTTTTTCTTTGTGTACGTGCACGATAAGATAAACAAAGGATGTAAACAACAAGCGATGAGTTAAAAGGGAGATTCGGTGAGGTCGTCAACAAATACATCCGAATACCTCGATATCTCCACCGAACGGTTTGAATAAGAATGGATAGCTTCTGGCATGTGCATATTTTTATTGAATTTTTATGATGAGTTGCGCCTGTTTTATTAGTTTTTATAGCCTCGGTGTTTTCTACATCTAAAATATTTTCAGTGACTCTGAAGCTTCTGTTCCAGCATGGAAGAAATCTATCACGTTATTGACCATTCACCAGACGACCACATAATTCCATAGGCAAACTATAACTCCCTACTGAATTTTCATCCGTGGTTGATATTTGAGAAATTCGAACAGATATTCGTTTAATTCAAAAATTATGTAGCAATATAGAGTTAAAAACAGCTTAAAATCGATACTTTGTTATGTAACGTAGTTCTGCAGACCACAAGCATTTAATTTATTATTGGTATTTGTTACAGCCAGGGAAGTTATTTCATTTTACTATTGCACTCGTAATTTGAACTCGGTAAATAGGCGTTCAAATGGTAACACGTTAAATACACGATAGCAACAATTAGAAGAAAATACAATCGAAACAGCCGGTTAACGTTAAAGCCAAAAATATTTATGGTCTTTCAACGCAAAATTTTGTTTGCCTTGCGCTCGACGACTGTTCGCTTAGCGAAATCATAGCAACTAATTAATCAAACTCGAGGGATTTTGTGATTAATTTACGTAGTTTCGTAGTCGTCACCTCCGCCTAAAAGTACGTTCGCTCGATACCTAACGAAAAACTTTCCAACATACCGTTGAACTTTTAACATTTTCGGTTGCTGAGGTTACATATCGGTATCCTCGAAGTTCTCTTTTCAATATTTTCATCTTCAAACTAACAACCTTTGACTAAATATCGGAGAACAAGTCTTTGAACAAGATATTCTGGCAACCCTTTGATCCTAAGGTAAAAAATTATTGTTTAATTATTTATCGTTAACAAGTGTGTGGTTTTGACAGACAATTTTTAAGTTCGGAAGTTACAAGCTCGATGTACTTTGATCCAAGTAATTTTTCGACGTACGATCTTAATTTAATATAAATTAAAGTTCTTTGTTAAAGATCGGATGCTTATGTTTTTAGTTTGTTGGCGATGATTTAGAAATATCCATATTTCGACAAGCAACTCTTTGCCATCAAAACCCTCAAAAGCATTTTAGCGTAATACGCACGAAAGTATTAATCAAGATGGCCTCTAACTAATCTCACTGTTGATAATTATCGAATTCTTTGATACTAACCCTTTCCTGTTTGGCTTAGAAATTGATGTCAACACTCTGCACTTTCATCCAAAAGATCGTCACCGAATTACTCAAAGTATTTCTCTTTTTATTTAAACTTTTATTAATACTGGGGGTTATATTTCGTAAAGTTATACGTCAGCGAGCACGTATTTGTTGAAAAATGTTTTGAACGTTTTCTGTAAATAACGAATTCGGTATTATGCAGAATTTTTTAATAAATACGAGGTTAGCAGTCTACTTTTTCTGGTTGCTATGACAGATTTAATTTTAATAACTTGCAAGATATTTACTTTATCCGTGTTCTTAATCAGAATTACATTCTTTCTCGACGTAATGAAAATATAAAAAGTGCCATCAGCCCATAGAATGTTCGTAAAATTAAAGGGCCTTTCATTCCTAAAAGGGCGATCTATTTTAATTCGTGAAAACTCTAAAAATACTGGGATCTAAAGAGAAAGGGCAATATTCGATTGCTCCAAATTTTTTATTCGCCCCGCCATTATTCTTCATATTTCAAAACGTATACAGCTGATCCCTGTAAAGTAGGATTTTCTTTTGCATCACTCTGGTGTGAACACTGCAGGCGAAATTAAAATTGAGTTCCTAACTGCACGACTTCCAATTCCTTTCATTCATATTAACAATACATTGAAGGTTGGTTATTCTAAAGAATAATATGAATAATGAATAGGTTTTCAAAAGCTTTGCGCAATTTATACGAAAATCTCAAGGTGAATGAAGAAGTCTCTGCATTGAACAAGTTCCTTACTTTTAAAGGATACGGTGGTTTATGTGTATCAAGGCCAGTTTTGGCAGAAAATTAATTTATATTCTAAGTTTTGTTCGTTTACAGGGACGAAATATTATTTTTGTGTTTCGCTGTATATTTTCAATATCAGCAATTTCCTTGGAAACTAAGCTTAGAGTGTTCAATTTAAATGATTAAATAATGGCCCCTCTTGACAGACAAAACGGCTTTTATTTCAACTCGATCACCGCTTTAAAGACGAAACTAACGCCATTTCCACTTCCATAAATTGATTGATTGTATCAGCAAGTTAAATATGAAAACGTAAATTGTGATTTAAATAGAACGTAATTCAGCGAGTTAAATACGCGTTTTCATTGAGACCTGATTTTATTCAATAAAAACTATTATTGAATGAAAATTTAATATAGATTTTATCTAAATATTTGCACGGGGTTATTGGTTGTCATAAAATTAATAAACGTTGATTGTTTACATTGACATTTACATTTATTAAATTGAATGCACGTTTACGAAGATGTAACTTAAGATGCATAATCTGCTTTATTGTGTGTTGCATAAGTGACTGCATTAAGTTTAATTACGTTGCTTCTTACTACTTTTTGTAAACTAAACTTGCCCACTTTGTCAATTCATCTTATTTGCTTTACTTTCTGGAGAATCAATGAGAGCATTAGGAACGATTTATACAAAAGTTAACGTGTTCAAAAACCAGCGTGTACGAGGTATATTAAAAATTAAATTCTTTTGGCAATTATTTCTACCTTATTCTCAATTAGTATCCAATTATCACCTGTTGATCGTTTTCCCATAATTGAAAATATCGTCAGGATTTAACAAAGCTGGGAATGTTTTATGTAAATAAATTAATAAAGCATACGGTCTGTAGGGAAAACTCTCCGTTATAATTAGCAAGTATAGCCGATGAATTGGATAAGATCTTGTTGACAAAGTAAAGAGCACTTCGGTAAAATAAATTACGGGGCTTTGTTTCGGAATTAATTGAACATATTGTCACAAATTTTCGCTTACATTTTTCTGTTAAAAAATTAAAAGGTGTTAACTAGAAAGTTCGCTGAAATTTTGTAGAAAAAGTTTACACTATGTGCAATAATTAATTAAAACAACGGTTTTTTAATTTTTAAAATATTAAAAATTTCTGGGAAAACTTCTTTAAACGTATTTTACGAGCGTTTAACTTTTGTAAACTTGCCTTGCTTGTGGTAATTTTAACCGTTAAGTTTGACGTTAAGGAAAACTTGACCATAAAAACTATTTTAAGGCACATGAAAAATCACCGAAAAGGGATTAAAATCCTACTAAAGCCCCTCATTTTTAGACACCCCAAAATAAACTCAAAAGAGTAAAGCTCTCCTAAAAATTGGGCACTGAAAATACATCAAAGTTTTTTAAAAAATCTATCTTCCTTGGAGACCTTACACTAGTATTTTATTTTAAAAACGCTTAAAACCATCAAAAGTAATTTTTATATTTTTCCTGGGTGCTTTTTATACAGAAATCTGTATACCTAACACGGTAAACGCTTTAATGTTTAGAGATATTTATCCTAAAACGTATTTTCAGTTCTGGACCTAGAGAATAAGTACTTGAAAAAATTCTATAAAAATAGTATAAAACAGCTTAGAATCCATATAAAAATTCATCGTTTTCAAACACCCTAAAGATTAGACCACTCAAAATTAGGCACTGCAAAAATGGTCAAAAAGTCACCTAAAAATGTTTGAAATTTTGTAAAATTCGTCGTTTTCTAAATACTCCAAAACAGCTTTTCATTTATGGACCAGGGAAATTGGGCACTTTATCATATCGTATAAAAAGACCCATAAAAACCATGTCGAAGTACTAAGGTTTGTTAATTTTTTTAATTGGAGCAATGTTACCTACCCTACTTGGAATTTAGATCCAACATATCAAATTTTGCTCATCATAACAAGTATTAAAAAGTAAAATTTAAAATTTCCATGGAGGGAAATGTTTCCATTCCTGCAGGCCTCTTCCATCTGTTTCCATCTACCTCTATCTTGTGCTTCATGAACCATTCTTTTCCTGCGATCTGTTTAACCTTGGCGTCGTCCAGCCAACTTTTTTGTGGTCTGCCGATGTTTCTTTTAGTAGTTCTGGGTCTCCAGTGTATCCATCTGTTCGTGTCTTGTCTAGCAATGTGTCCCACCCATTGCCATTTTAGTTTTGCTATTTTCTAATGTTGGTTCCTTTTGTTTTTCTTCTTATTTCTTCGTTAGTAACCCTGTCTTGAATGTTTATGCCTAACATGATTCTTTCCATCCTCCTCTGAGTTACCTTCAAGCAATTTTCAGTTTTTTTCGTTAGGGTTACTGTTTTCATACCATATGTGGTATGCATGACCCATACACTCTTCGCTTTAAATTTATGGGGATGTTTGGGTTTTTCATGATTAACTGAGCTTCCCAAAATCTGCCCAGCTCAGTCCGTGTTCATGATTTTCGTCTTTTTAACATTCGTCTTTAAGCCCACTAGTTTAGATGCTTCATCTAATTGTTTAATCATTGTTGCGAGTTCTTCCAGGTTGTTGCTTATAAGCACTACGTCGTCTGCAAAACGTAAATGGTTTAGATATATGATCCGTCTATGTTTATCCCAATATGTTCCCATGGTAGAGTTTTAAATATACAGGGTGATTTGTGAGGAACCCCCATATTTGGATAATGTGTTCAGGGAATTAAAAGAAACAAAAAAAGTATAATAAACATATGGTCAAATTTCAACCGTTTCTGAGATATTGTGAAAATAGTTTTTAATCAGGTGAATTTATTGCAATGCACTAAGAAGGAAAACTGCTTATTTCGTAACATAAAATACAAACTAATTAATTAAATTCTCAACAATACAGCCATTCATCTCGATGCATACGTCAGCTCATTTGTGAATTGCACGGGTAGCTCGTTGAAGCCCACGGTGATTATCTCTGATGAGTGCTGCGCAGTTAGTCATTCTAGTGTTCACTTTTGTTTAATAAACTAATGATTTCAACCATCCCCAAAGGTAATAATCTAGAGGAGTGAGGTCTGGTGACCTTGGTGGCCAATTCTGAAAACTCCCACAGCCAATCCAGTGTTGAGGGAAGCGATTATTAAGGCCACCTGATTAAAAACTATTTTCACAATATCTCAGTAACGGTTGAAATTTGACCATATGTTTATTATACTTTTTTTGTTCCTTTTAGTTCCCTGAACACATTATCCAAATATGGGGGGTTCGTCACAAATCACCCTGTATTTTCCATAGCTAAGGTAAAAAGCTTGGATGAAATTGCATCTCCTTGCCGTACACCTCTGCGTATCTTTATTGTATTAGTTGATATATCCTCCTCAACTTTAATAGTCATAGTTGCGTTTTTGTATATATTGCACTGTACCCCGTACACTACTGTTGTAACTTACGTTGGATACGACAATTTTCAAATATAATTTACTTTGTTCTTTAATTTTAATTTTCTTACAGAAATCTTACCTCAGGGGTCGTTAGGTAGGTTCGTTGTCTGTTCAAATTTACATTTAATTAACCAAAATAAAATTTACTCAAATTTTATAATGCAGATTTCTTTTATTATCTTGTTTTCCCTATCAACCCTACTTAAAATTATCTTAAAATTATTTTTATACACTCACTATCTACTTTTAACTTCCTCTTATTTTCCAAAAAATTTCTTTATCCCCAAAAACCAAAAATCCAATCTGCCTCTGCTTGACTCGCTCCTGCTTGAATTTGCCCCCGCTCGAACTGCTTTTGCTCGAACGGCTTTTGATCGAACTGCTTTTGCTCGAACTGCTTTTGCTCGAACTGCTTTTGCTCGAACTGCTTTTGCTCGAACTGCTTTTGCTCGAACTGCTTCTGCTTGAAGTTCAGTTTTCACTTGATTTTTCTTTAAATTCACTTTCTTTTATTTAATACAGGTTCTTTATCTTGTTAATTGTATTTATTCAATATTTATTCCTTTTGGGACGAGCAACTTAATTTTGTTGTTACCCCTTCGAATTCAAAATATCAACTGAATTCCAAATTTGTTTTTTCTGTATCCTGGATTTTTTTAACTCACATTTGTTTTATCACTATAACGACTATTTACAAGGTTTCTAAAGTAACTTATTTTACGTTTCTAAGACTACTAAATTAGCTAACAATGATCACTATAATAACTTAAATTTAATCTAGCTATCTTAAAATTATATTACAATTTTTTATAATTTAAAAAAATCTGCATTATCAATCTTTGCAAAATAATACTTTCGTTAATTAACTCAAAAATAATATAACCTTTAATTATACGCATCCAAATTAAATATCACTTCAATATATTTGAGAAGTCTGAAGTATCTAGAGTCTATTCTAGCTTTTATAATTGCCCAAACTTCAATAGAACTAAATGCCTTGTGGTAACCAATGAAGGCTAGGTACAGGGGGACATTGTATTCAGTGCATTTTTCTAGTAATGTGCGTATTGCCTGAAGATGGTCTACCGTACTGTAGCCCTCTCGGAACATACCACCTGAGTCATTTGAAATTGATATCAAAATCCAAAATTTATTTAGAAAACGTTATCATCTTGTGGAGTTACTAAGTAGTCACCAATAACAATAGCTTAATTTGAAATTTTATACATAAATACTAGCATTGTGTAAAAAACACAAGGTAAAAAATCCCCGAAAATAACATTGGGAGCTTCAGAAAGCAATAATTTTGGGTCACAAATTTTGGCACTAGTTGATATAATAAATTTAATACGAGTATAAATGGAGATAAACGTTTATAAATCACAACCAGACCAAAATGCAAAATTTATACGTCAACAAAAAATTATTGAAAATAAATTAATCCCTTTAAAGAAAGACAATAGTTTGTTTTACAAATTGGGTTATTACCTAAAGATTATGATAATCCGGAGTTAGAAAAAGATTTATATCGAATAGATCTCGAATATTTATACCAGAAAGGTTGGTCCAATCACATTTATATTAAATAAATATAAAACGCTTACGTTATTCTGTATCAAAACGTATTGCAATGCGATGCAGCGGGGCAAATTTTCTTGGTGTATTGCTAATTAATAATTCTCAGACAGTTTCAGAGGTTCCGAAATAAAAACACGAAATTGAAATGTTTTTTCAAAATAAACGTTGCATTCGTCTTAAAAATGCTTGAAATTTGTATACGAGTCTAACCATTTTTTCAGTACCCAATTTTGATGTATAATTTTTGGGATGTTTAAAAATTACAAATTTTTATACGATTCTAGGATATTTACCTAAACCATTTTTATAGGATTTTTTAAATACTCAGCGATCAAGATGTGAAATGTTATTTTGGAGTGTCCGAAAATATTGGATTTTTGAAGGATTTTCCTTGGCCCAGAAGTAACATTTCAGATGAAATTTCTAGACGAAAAGCGAAACTTTTGCAGCTTACCTCAGGCTTACTGTGAGAGAGTAATTACAAAAGGTACTATATGACAAACAGTTGAAAGGCTCCTGTTTCAATAGAAGCATCCATGTAATTTATACTTGATGTTTATAGAGATTACATCAAATTTCACTTCGGTAAACTTTTCGGAATATTTTAGAACGGCGTATAAAAAACTTAATTTTAGATTCGATATCCTTAGAAGTTTATTGATATCAAAACGAAATAGAACATCGTGGAAGTTATATCGAACGCCGAATCTTAGAGAATATGTACCTTTAGTTCCAAAATTAGGCTTTCTAAATTTCTAAATTAAACAGCATATACAGGGTGCTCACAGAAAGGTCAAAGCCTACTGATTCAAGTTTCTAATCGTTCTCTAAAAAATCCTGGCCGAGTAAATGAATGATTAATTGCAGCTATGAAATATGCAATCAGGGAAGTATGGGAAGTATGTCAGAGGTTAAATGATAAGGAGTTTGTATTGTATTTTTAATATTAAATTCTATTTCTGTAGAGCTATTGTCTCGTGCCGAAAATACCGCCGTCTGAATATTTTATTGCGGCTATCGATTATTTGCTATCGGACAGTATTTGTTCCTTTTTGTAAATCTGAACCACCTTCGAGTTCGAAATGCAAGGCAATGTAAAGTAAAGGCTTTACAGCTGTCATCCTCAGTAATGTGCCTGCGACACTGGTGCTCAAGAAGAATCTGAAATGCAAAATAAAGTGCATCCTGACTCAAAAAAATGCGCGCTCTCCTGCGGGAACACTGGTTGTGATTGGGAAATGTTCATTCGGCACATTTTCTTTAGTATGATGTGGTAGCCTTTTCCTTTCTGCCTACCCTCACAATAAAGTATTAACGACGGCGGGTTTTTCTGCTTTCGACGCATGCTGTCCCCGTGGGCATGGCATAACCACGTCGATTGGATTTTAAGTGCATATATATGCTTGCGGGTGGTCCCCAAAGGGGAGATAAAATTGAATCGTTGAAAACAAACTTAATATCGCCGGTTTGTTGCGCTAACAATGTAAATCGACATTTGAATACGTTTATGTCAGCGGGAAATGAGAAAGATATATTTTAATACAGATAAAAAAAAACGGCGAATCGAGAAGCTCGTTCGAAAGTATTATATTTTTATGGTCTCCTCTTTGTCGAATTTTATTCACTACATTTCTTTTGGTTCATTTCCTAGACATTTATCTCGGAAAGCTGTGCAGTTGCGTCGGGTTCGATTTGATGTATTCGATTGAGGGCCATGGAGACAATCCTATATGTGCGTCATAAATAAGGAAAACGCGACAACACACGCACCGTTGCGGTTTTTCACAACGGGCCCGCATGGCGAAACAAACCTGAAACAGCTTTCCTCGTTTTAATGCAGCGCGGAGGTGAAAACCGGAGCCCCGGAGTCGCACATGCACCAGCGACGAGCAGTTCGACTAAATACAAACTCGGTTTATCGTTTCGTTTCTCGTAAACGGTAGGAAGCGGAGGCGTTAATCCGAAGCAAAAACAAAATAATTCATAACTAGCATTCTTCGTATAACCGGCGGAACAGAACGGCGTTTAATCCGGCGTCGACTTTTGCAGGGAACAGATGCGAGTTTCATTACCTGCGTTGTCGAGCGAATGCCACCGTCGGTGGAACTCGAACAATTCGACCCCGCATTTAAATAAAATTGATTGGGCACCCTGGGGTCCACTATCAGTTAAGCAATTAATAACTCTCGTTTCGGGCTCTAAATACACGTAATGGAAATTCGGCGGCAAATTAAAAATCGCCGTTCGACGGGGGATAACATAGGCGTCGCAGTCGGTCGATCTATACACCGATAGTGCATCTCCGGATACCGGAATCTAATTGCATCGATCCCGAAATCACCAGGGTGTAAGTCCCGTCCGGGCCGCGGGCCCCCTATAATACACATCAAGCGTATCTGCGCAGAGTAGATGAAAACTTCACACAAAGACTTCACTTTATCATCGGATGGTTTAGAAAAGCTCGCATTTGATACTGTTTCTGCAACGCGTGCTCAAAAGGATCACTTCAAAAGCGTTTTTCGGCACAGCTTTAATCCGATCCGATCACTTAGATCGGGTTTCTTAGACGAGCCCAAACTTTGTTCGAGCACTAACTAAAATAAAGTCGAGGATAATGCGCGGTCACTTTTTACACCCCCTGGCTGTTATCGCGTCAAGTTACCGTGCCCATTCGTTTTCCATTATTCTGCCAAACCTAAAAACGCCCAACTTCGGAAAAATAACTCACGTAGACAAACTTTTACGACTCCGTTTTTCATAAGTCGATTATGCACCCGAAAGAAGTAATGATGTTAAACTGGAGGAAAAGTTAGTAGCAAAACGCGGGGCCGTCTTCTTCAAACCGGCGATTTTATTGATATTGCGGTATAGGCGCGGACCAAATATGGTCTCGATCGAATACGAACAAAGAAAGCTTCGCGGCGAATCGTCACTTTAATGGATGCCAGATTCTCCTCCAGAAGCAACGCCAGACCAAAAGCTTTGTTGTTCTTCTATAATACGCTCCCATAAAAGATCAGACGTTTCCGAGATATCTCAAAGGTAACGTCGAACGAATTACTGGACTATTAACCATCTAAACGGTTATAAGAGGAAACATATTTCTGGCTAACGCGTTAATTTTAACAACAATAGGTAAATTCGTTTAGCGCGGGAGTAATGTTCCGTTCCGCCGTAACCGTTTTCAGTTAAGCTTGCCACTTTTCTGTTTTTGCATTTCGCAAATATAAAGTTATTGTCTCAATTAGATTTTGTTAAAATTTGTCAGCAAACAATGTCCGTTTATTTTCTGGAAATTCCGTGTCTAACAAATGAAAATGTATCTACCCTTTTTAGTGTACGTGCGCGATTTAGCGAATATTCAAAATGTTTACGGAAGAGGCGTTTTTACGCTAATATCTGTTCCCATATGTTGGTCGACTGCAAGGCAAATATTGACAAACGCTCGATCTATCGATAAGTGTTCATTTTCCACGAATAGTAAATTTAATTTGGAGTCCTTCAAAACGAATTTCAAATTCCATAGTGCGCTTTTGCAGGTTTCTAATGAGTATTCGATATTGCCAATAAATACTGGCAAATGTGCCTTATTAAATTCGAAACTTAATGAAGTAATTTCTTTTCTAAGAATTCATTAATTATAATACGGAGTCGAACATGCCGCTATCGCTAATGAGAAATGGTCTAACGATGAAGCTCTCCTACTAAATTTAGTATTCCGGTCTACGCCTGGTGATTAAAATAGAAGATTTCTATTTCCTGTAGTTGAACCTCTCCATCATTCCATTAACTGTTCATATTTCCAAGTCTATACGTTAAGTCTAGTTAAACACTTCAAGTCCTCGATATTAGTTTCTTTTCGTTAATTCTCAAGTGTCCTCTTTTTACATCAACTCAGAAACGCTTTTCTTAAAAAGTCAGAAACGGATCAAAAGGTTCGCTTGAACCTTTTTCCTTGAAAAGTATTGGGGATGATCCTCTATCGTGTGTTTTACCATTGTTTCTTTATAAATCTGTGTTAATCACTTACTTCGGATTTTTATGATAGATACTTTCCTGGCGGTTACATATGTTGTACATTCTTAGTTGCGTTGTCAAAGCAGCTACCTTTTGTTTTCGTTAGTTTAAAACTTATTTAATTTAAAAAATCGGAGAAACCATCCAGTGGAATTGTGAGAAATGTTTTCACTATGAAAGAAGTCAAGTTTTTGTAAATATAATAGTGCAGAAGAATACGTTCCAAGGGGGCAATGAATAAAAGATATAAGAACAGTTATGTGAGGTAAAGAGACCGAGGATTATTATAAGGAGAGTTACATCGTACATTCGAAATTCTCTTTAGAGAGCCTCTCAGAGTTTACTAACATCGTTCACGAAGACTTCAAGTTACGCATTTGGTGTACCCCGTAATAGTTCCCCCAAAAATGTTAATTAGAGCATCAGAAGTTTAAGATTTTTTCGGTGTCGAGGGTTTCTGTTCGATGAATGGTTAGGGATAGGTTTCTCATATCCCTATCGACGTCCATATTGTCCAGTACGCTTTGTAATCTTACCGTCTGTAAGGTTCCTAGGGAAAATATTTCATTTCCAGGCCAGTTAGAAATGGTCGTCGTGAATAATAGTCCGACAATTTGCAGGTCTAGCGATAAACGTAACGCATCGGTTTCGTTTTAACAGTATCAGCTATTGTAATTGTTTTCACCTTATTAGTATCAAAAAGAATTTAATGCAGAGCCGAAATTAACGAAGTATTAGAAATAAATAATAAGTAAAACATACGTTCTTTTGATTCGAGGAAATTTTGCTAATTATATTTTTTTAAGGAAAATATAAGAAAAACAGATATGAAAATAAAGATCAGTCAAAATGATTTGCTTTACATGATATTTTGTGTATTTGTTTATTTTTCCACTTCACAAAGAAAATCCTCTGTCACATACAAGATTGATGAATGAATACAAGGCATTTTTCTTTTTCACCGTCACAATATCAAATTCATAATTACATCATAAGAATGTCTTTATTTTTCTTGCAAAAAACGTGTTATCGTGGCATTACGTAATTTAAATTACAAAATGTACAGAGAAAAATTATTCAATCGAGTATGTGTAGGGTTGAGGAAATTAAGTTTCCCAACAGGTCTCGAACAAAGCCCAGTGTAATAGTAGTACAGCTACATAACATAATGAGAGAGCTAATGAAGCGCTACTAAGAGATAGAGTTTAGTTTAGCAGATATAATAAAGTTATGCTACTTTCTGAAATTAACCAATTAAAGCAACTAATATGGCAAAGCATTTTACGTTTTAGGTAAAGATTGTAATAGCCCGAACATCCCGACACGAAAATTAAAAATTAATAAAGATAACCTTTTCAAATTCCGGAATTTATTTTTTTTATTCCGCAAAAACGTTACGTTTGAAATAATTACAATAAACAGGCTATTTCGTTCCGTTTTATTCCGTTAAATTTTAGTTAACCCGTCCTCGAGAGAGAATTAAGTGTCACCGGCGAATAAACATTCAGCGAAGGATTAAATTACGTAGTGGTACCCAAAGGAACAAATAATATATGGATTCAGCCATAGAAGAAAAACCACAATCTTCTTACAGCATACGAAATGAATACGGAATGAGAAATAAAATTATTTCCGAATTAAATGAAGTAGGGAACTACGTTTGTACCGAAAATCTAATAAGCTGCTATTGGTGAAACTGGTAAATGTGAAGATTCACAAAAGCAGAAAGTTTAATCGTAGATTAGAAAAGGTGCAGCGTGCCTGATATTTTAGTTCTTGCGACTTCTTTTTTAAATTGTAAGCTTAGCTTGATTGGGTTATTTTAAACTGGAAAGGAATATTTAAAAAGGCCAATTTTGTATACTTTAAATTATAGTTCAGAATATCTCACTCTCGACAAGTTTTCTTACTAAACTGGAAAGGAATATTTAAAAAGGCCAATTTTGTATACTTTAAATTATAGTTCAGAATATCTCACTCTCGACAAGTTTTCTTGCTAAACCTTTTAAAATGCAGATTTAATTTAAAAGATTTGCGCCGAACCGCAACAAAATTTATTTAATTTACCAAGCATTAAAAAAGATACGTTAAATAATATTCCTTTAGAGAAGAATTTTTTTAAGGAATAAAATGACTGCTCGTTTATGTCGCGATATAAATATTTTTACCTTTTAAATGTGCGTGTTCTGTTTTATGAATGAAAGTATGGAAATCGATGCCTTTTAAAGATATGTTAAACTCAAAGTTTTCGAGAAACGACTTTTACTTTTCATGTTTTAACTTTAGCGCGGTCTTTGAGCGTTAAATAATTATAGATATAGTAATTTTACCTCGACGTTAACACAACAAGTACGAAGGCAATTATTTCCATTGTTAAATCCCGAGTTTACACGCTAAATTATTCTCCTCGTTAAGTCTATCTGCTTTAATCATTTAAAACTACATGTACCAAACAAAATACACCGAGAGGCGGCTTATAAATTTTTGAGCATCGGTATTTTAAATTTCTTCACGAGTCAAAAGGTCTTGCGATCGTTATTTTTGATAGAGGTAATACCGGTGATTAATTACGTGTCATACGTTACTGTTTTAGAACTGCCACTCAAAAAAGTACGAGAGCTTCGTTAAAATTTACAAATTTCTCTAAAAACGTTCGTTTAAAGTAGTCAAATATTTCATACATGTTTAACTCGAGCGAATTAATTTTTAATGCGTAAAAAGCCCCTCTACAAAGGAGTTAAACAGGTGATACCTCTCAAGATAAGAATTTTTAATGTAACGCAATGTTTTCCTCCCGATTTTAAGTAGGACACCGTGTTTTACTTTTTTTTTTTTTACAAAAAACGGTTTTGCGGCGACGATTAATTATTCTTTTGTGCTTCATAAATCTTCAGGTATCTCTTTGGGAATTTAAATATAAAATTGTACAAAATCTTACTACATTTTTATCTACTTATATTTCCCTACTTGTAAATCAACGGGAAACGGGCAAAATTCAATTGGAGAGCGGTAAATAAGTTCGAGCCCTTATCTGTTTCTCCAAAAAGGCATTAGAATTTATGTTTATTGATTCGTTTAAAAATTCCAAAATTTGAATTTCAAAATTCTGGTGGGTTAGGGTTTCCGGATGACCTAGTGAACAGGACATGAAAAGCAGAACGTTTTGACACAGAAACCTTCGCAGGGTTGCATTTACATACAAGTTGCGTGTGATTCCAGCAAGTGCTGTCTAAAGATAATCAGAAAACCTTTAGGAAATGCAGATAAGACCGTTCGTCAGATCGCATTATTTTTAAGTTCTGATCGGTTCCACGTGTATACCTTAATTTTAAGTCGAAAGGAAGATATTTCCGGTATTTTCCTCGATATCAATCTATCAATAGATTATACGACTTGACATAAGAGAAAAATGAAGAGGCAAGTTATTCATTCTAAGGGAAGGTAGAAAGTTGGTATTATTAAATAAACCGATTTACTCGGCCTGCGAGTGGTAAGGTCGCAGGATTCGAACTCAGATTTAATCGATGCCGTAAAAATTAATATAGACGTATCGAAAAATCTCTTTCTTGAGGTTTTATTTGTGTTCCGGGCAAGTTCTGGCACAAAATACACAACTATAGAGTGCTTCCGCTTTAATGAATAAAGTTATTATTCCCCTTCATAATGATATGACACGCTACTGGCCTTAGTGAACAGTTTGCAAGTAATTGGAACTTTAAGTTACCATAAGAACAATATGTAAGACAAGCGGCAGAAAACCGCAGTTTCTTGTCTTACATACTAACTTTAAGTTTCAATAACTTGTTTAGATCGGCAGTGCATTATGTCATTAAAGAGCGAAACGCGAGCTTCTAACAAATAGACGAACGTGCTTTTAATATTCTCCATTGTAAAGAACACAACTTGTCGTATTTAATTATCCCTCTAGTTACTGTTAATTATATAAATT
Source organism: Melanotus villosus (assembly GCA_963082815.1). Lineage (NCBI taxonomy): Eukaryota > Metazoa > Arthropoda > Insecta > Coleoptera > Elateridae > Melanotus > Melanotus villosus. Next base: position 23,174,527 of record OY720427.1, read on the forward strand.
ATGAAATCTAGAACTTATTTTAATGTTTGAGTATAGTGACTTAAAAAAATCTAAAGTTTGGATTTACGTGCGATATTTTCGGTGGTGAATTCCGATAATGTATAAATTACCTAACAAATTTACCGTGGAAAATTCTGTCGACCTGTGAAGCCCTAAACGTATGTTATAAATTTCACCTGGGTTACGAATTTCTGATTTTAATAAAGCAATAATTCTTTGGTAGTTAAACTTTATTTATTACACCAGGTCTTACCAACGATTTTAAACGAAAGCTTTTACAAATACTCCCGCGCCAGTTAAATATTTTCCTTAAGAATTACCTTAGTATTCCGTGTTAACAATAAGACTTTTAAAATGCTCAACAAAACTGTAAAAATCGAGTTTAGTGTAGAATATTACAAAATTTTTGCATTAAAAAGAAATCTGTCACAATTTAGCCTTTTATTTTAGGGATTACAAGAGTCTAATTAAAATTTGTTTAGCTATGCTTTAAGTACGTCATTTTTTACGAAAACTCAGGGATTCTTATATTTTAAACGCCAAAAAAACGCAAACTTGTACTACATTCACATAACATCTGCATTTCTTCCGAGCAAAATATTTTCAAGGGTTTGTTTAAGTCGGGATCTACGTGAAATGTTGCGATATTGTAGCGTAGCGTATTCTACAGAGCTAACCAGTACCATTCTGACTTTTGTATTAAAATTTTCAGTAGTATAAAAGGACTGCTAACAATAATATTATAGGGCTTTTTTAATTCATACGTGCTGCCAAAACGTTCGATTAAATTGCCTTTACGTTTTTGGCATTTTCAAGGTATTTAAATAAAAAATTATTGTCCAAAGGTAAATATAAGTTTTAAAAATGAAATTCGCGTGTAGATTAAAAAAATATTCCTACAAGTTGGTCGGGTTAAATATGATTGGCTGTGTTTTAAATTATCAAAAAATTAAGTTGAAAATTGCGTGTTTTAACGTTTAAACGTTCCATGGAGAGGCAAAGATAATAATTATATTATTATTGCATAATAAATGGTTTAAGTACACAAAAATATTTGCTGTCTCGTCTGTACTACCTCGCCCTTCGCTTAAATTAAATTAAGTTCATTTAATATGTTTTAGAGTCACGTGACACCTGTCATTGCCGGCGTCGGGAAAATTCAGGCAGTACGGTCACGTTGTTATGTTGCATTAGATGACATTTTGGTTGAAGTCAACAACAACAGCTATTTACACACAGTTTAAAACAATTCATGCTTGTCACAATCTGCTGGCGTACCTCAAGCTGAATCGTAGCAGATTTCAAGGATAAACAATTAAGACTAAACCGCACCTTTTTTAGTACTTAGACGATAATTTCAAAATCTTATTAATTTCCTCGATCTTATCGTGCACGTAAAGTTAAAGAAGTTCAGATAATAAAGTCGGTTGTAATGAAGCACCTAAATAATCCCCTTCTCGATTTCAACTGTCAGGTTGCTAATGAAATTCTGCGTATTTTTGCATGCCAAGTTATTTAATTTTATTGCTAGTGAGTCCCATGCTTAAATGGTCCAAATTAATTTTTTTCTTTATTACTAAGAAAGAGGCGCAATTAATTCAGACAGAAGAAAGTTACGCTAAAAGTAAAAGGTATTTACACTGCTATTCATGTAGAAACGTCAAAGCAAGATTTTAGCATTGAAAAGGACTTGAAATTCCGTTACATATTTTTCCAAGAATACCAAATACCAAAGCTAAAATTACACGTTTAATTTAACAGGGACGTTTTCTTCATTAGGCTTATGTTTTAAGCTGTTGTTTGAAAGCGTTTACCCTCTCAGTTCGTTGGTCAAACAACGAATTTTTAGGCTTCCTTTAAGAGGATGTTAGAACGAGCTATAAAAATGAATTAAATAAATCAAATTCATAATGTTTATCCTTGCATAATTAATTTTGGCGCTAATTAAAGTCCAGAGAGGCGATTAATTACACTTTCGGCAAAAACTTCCAACTTGTGCGGAAAACTTTCAGGCTAGCTGGGATATTGGGATCCAAACAATGGCTGTCAAATAATCTAGAAAACTTACCTTCTCTCAGTGTAACCATGTAGTAGGACTCTTTACTGGCCACGCTGGCCCCCATTGCGTTAACGGCCACTACTCTGAAACTATAAACCGTGTAAGGGTGGAGGCTTGTGACTTGGTAGCTGGTATCGTTATTCGGTGTCAGAATTCCGTCAATAACATTCCATTCTCCATCCTCGCCGACTCTGAAAATGAAACAGACGTATGTAACAACATTTTCACTCACTTCACATGCCTAACTGCACCTTAAAACGCGATTTTTCCGTGGACCTTATCTTTTGTACTATCTTATCCAGAACGGTTTAAACCAACTTGAAACTTTTAACGAAATTTAGTGTAAACAGGGAAATCGAAGAAACTTTACTTTCGCATAATAAATATCCTCGGGCTCTATTCTATAAAACAAAATTATAATTAATCGAGAGAACAAAGTTTTTCGTTTATATCGGTGTTAAAACCTGTCCGATTGTTTGGCAATATTCTAGTCTGTTTCGTTGGGAAAAGTTTAATGGCACTAATCATTAGAGAGGAACCGCAGAAAGAGTTACAAATGTTCGAAAAACACTGTTGTTACAAGCTGTCTAAACTTTACAGTTTATCCGAACGCTCCTAATTTTCTCCATATATCTTCCAGGTATTCTGTCTAGTTTTTCAGATAATTACGTAAAAGAACGTCGTACAGTTACTTTTCGTTATCGGCCGTTCTTAAAGAACCTAATTTTCCACATTACATGCGAACTCATACACAACCGAGTGATGCAGAAACAGTTCGTTTATTCAAAGAACCCGCGATTGAAAAGATGTTAACGCACCTACACGATGTTGTGGTGTAACGAAGACATGCAAATTCCAGACAATTACCTGAGCGGGAGCTTAAATTCCAGCTAAAATATAATTTTCTTACTCATCCCTCGGGAAATTTTATATTAATTTCATTACAACGATTTAAGTAAAAGCCAAGATTTACTTTCGATGTTTCTGCTTTGATCTTATTAGTTGCGAAAGAAATTTCTCATTAAATGTCAAATTTTTAAGTATTGTTTTCGGAAACCTTTTAGGGAAAAATTAATTAAACCCCCTTGAATGATAAATTGACATTCTTAAATCTATAAAAAGTAACCTTCTATTATTAGCAATCGAATTAAAAATTCAAAACCTTCGAATATCACTTTGTTGAAAGGGAATCGTTTATGAAAGGCATACTCTAATTTTCATTAGAAATTTGAAACTAAACGTTTGAAAATTATTTAGAAATGAAAATAGAACTTGCTGTATGAACTCTTTGAAAACAAAATGTCCAAAAAATAAAAATGCAAATCGTTTGTCTGTCGGAAATGCCTTTTTTTATAGTAGAATTATTAAAGGTTGCACTTTTTGGTGATCGAATATCCGATGGAACAAAAATTGAAAAGCTTTTTCGGCGTTTATTTTTCGCATTGATCAGGGCACGTACAACGTGAAACGTATGTGTACAAGCATAAATTGTATAAAAAATGACCGAAGCACTTTATCCAGTCCATTATCAAACTCCGTACATTATAAAGTTTAATTGGAACGGTCTAACGAAAATGGAAGAACATAGTGTAATACGTTCGCGTGTTTTGCCAGAAAAAAGCGCAGTATTTCGAACTCGTTGGCCAATATATGAATTGCGTAAGAAACTTCCAGTTTCGTGCAGACTGAGTAAAATATTTAGTTAATTAGTTATAACTTCCACAGAGCAAAAAGCAATTTATGAATAAGAGTTCTCGCAGGAAATTTGAAATTTAAGTTGTTTTAAAATACCTAACAGCCGACTTGCCGAGAAATTTGTAGTAGATGAACGTAAAATAAGATTTCGAGAAGACTGAAGCTCGGTTACACCTCGAAAGATCAAAGAGAAATTAATTCTTAAAAGAGATTTTGTTTATTACAGATGGTTTAATCAAATTTTAAATTAAGAGTCTCGAAGAATAAAGGCCAAGTGTTGACTGAAATTCTAACACGGGCAAAGTTAAAGAAAGCTAAAAATAAAACACAATTACAAGGTTCGTAAACGGTTTCTTTAACGACTAAATAAGTATGCTACAAATCGGCTTCAGAATATTAATTTTTGTGTTTTAAGGCTCAGGTACGAGTGCAATCTTTAATAATAAAAATGGAAGCGGAATAAACCTTGTTTACCACATTTCGAAATAATTACGGGCACTTCTAAAGCCTTCCTATTCTAAATTCAATCAAACTTCCTTTGACTTTATTTTTTTTATCCTCAAAGGAATGTCAAAAAATTAATTGAGATAAATTAGTACAAGTTAGGCGAAGGTATTTTTTTAATCTTCTTTCGTTTGAATTTCTTATATTTAATTATTGTCTTCTACATCTCTTCTGTAAGTACGATGTGATTTTTTAAAAACTCAATTGCAGCAGGCCGTATTCTGACTTAATACAGACAGTTCTAAGGTTATTAAGACAGAATACGGCCTGCTGCAATTGAGTTTTTAAAAAATCACATTGTATATAAGCTTTGTAATTTAAACAATCGCATTTTGTAATTATTGAGCTTTAATTTAGGTTTTTTTTCGATTTCTGCAGGGGCCGATGTTAAATATCAAATTAACAACGCATAATCTATATTAATTAAATTGTGTGTGAAACAGAGCCGCTCGTTATAATTTGGTCATGCTTTATGCTAATTGCCTGAAATTAATTGTAGAAATTAGAGAAATTTTTCATTTTAATTCGAGCCTAGCTAGGTGTGGTATCGATTTTCACGTATTCAAAAAAACAAAAACCAAAATTTAGGGCGATTGTTTGAAAGTTCGCTTTCTGTTTAATTACGGGTTAATGCAAAATTGCTCTATACTAAGAAATGATTAACCTTTTAAGCTGCTAACGAATTAATTTGATATTATCTGGCGGGAAGGTGTGGGAGTACTGTAATTAATTGTGTTGGGTATTCATTACCAGATGATGCTGGTGATTCAGAATGAATTTTCTCTGTAAGCATTGAATTTCTGATAAGCGGGGATGAAATAAATATTGGTTGGGAAATTTAGGCAATCAAGGGCAAAATTTCGGTTTTCTGAGAAGAAACTTTGGGGTTTATGATTACATTAAGAACGAAAAGTTAATGTGTTAGGATAACTAAAATTTTAGGAAACCGAAACACCGAAAGTATGGATTATCGCCCGTTGGCTTGCGTAATATACTTACCTAAGCTTATTGTCGGAAAATTAAATATGTTTCACTTTAAAAAGGTATAAAAGTTCTGCAGATATCGTAAAAGCGAGGTTTTCGAAGAAACTGTGTAGAGTAAATACCAATTTCCTAATGCAGTGTAAAGTTGGACGGATTTTAGGTTATTTTCGTCTGCAGTTTTACGTCAATGCATTTTGAAGATCGGATATTAAACGCTTTATAAACAAAATATGAAGCAAAAATGGGTTCTGACTAATTAATCGTTTATTAAAGCTTCAATTAGGTATGCAGAAACTGTCGAATGTTTCATTTTTAATTAAAGGATTGAATAGTGGGTGTTTTTCGGGTATAAAGTCCAATTAAACAAATTTTTACTGACGTATTAGATTATTTTAAACTTTTCTTCTGCTCCACTTTGTTTTTTAGGTCGATGAATTCACTGTGCTTAAATTATTTCGAACGTAATTCACAAAGAACGAAGCTTCAAAACTAGCAACAACCTTCGCTCAAATTTTGAATGAATGATGTTTAGAAAAATTGCTAAGAATGAGAAATGTATAAAGTCATATCCAGAACTACTATACAGGTTGTTAACTGGAACTAGCAGACTCCAAGTTTGAGTAGAACTTCAAGTTTAAATCCTCTAAAATCAATGTAAGTCAAAGTTTCCAAATTGTTGCATGTAAGGTCGAAGACAGGTTGTCGGTAAGTAGGTCTGTTGGGGTTAAGAGACCAAAGTTAATCAAACCCAGAGTGCAGTTCGGGACAGGCAATTAAAATATTATAACTTCCATATTGCAGATAAAAATTACAAAAATGGAAAACTATTTTACTCCTGCAAACTGCAGATAAAAATTGAAAAATTATATAAATTATAAAAAATAGAAATTTCCGCAAACAAATTAATCACAAAAATATTAGACGTCAACTGCGAAAAGCGCGAAATATTGGGATGAATGTTAATTGAATCTTATTCTGAAGTAGGTATCTGAAGAAGGACAAGTTATATACCATTATTACGATAAACTGATAGCTTAAAGCAAACAATCGACTAACTTAATTGTGTTTAAAGTAATAAACTTGATGAAATTCGGCAAATAAAAATCCAAAAATAAATTCGGATGAGATAAATTAAGGGACGTTTGTAAACTTATACGTCCGTGTTTCGTTTTTTAAGCGAAAACAAATAATTGGAGATTGGAGATACGATATTTTGTTCCGAAATAGTAAATATTTACCTCTGAAGATAAGTTCAGCGACAGAAATTGGGAAATTTTATTTTGATATAACTTAGCCGGGTGAAAAGGGATTAAATTACAAAAACCAGAATGAAAGGTGGACACAGAACAATGACAAATCGATGGTTAATGTAAAAAATTAACCTTAAAGCGTGGGTTATTATTCGAATGTTTTCGGGGTGTTTTACCGAATTTATGACGGTTTTTTAAACGCTCGTTTTCATTTACCGTACTTCAGCTTAATTGTGTCATTTTTAAAAATTTTTTATTAGATGGCGCTAATATGGAAACGGGGAGAATCGCATTAATGGTATAGTTAATAAAAATTGTCCCACTAGTTTCGGGTGTCCCGAAAGGCAAAAGATGGAGCGATATAAATATAATATTCGCAATAAAAGCATATAGGGAAAGGGCATGGAATATATGAAAAGTGCTGAAAACATTTGGAGTGTTCCAATCTCTTCAACGATATGTGAACGTGGAAAAACCCAGAAGATATTGCCTTACTGAAACTAAGAAAATAGCCTAGTTGTTTCGCGATAAGGCGAATTAGAATTTTTGATTTTTGTATGCGTATTATGTGCTACGTTACGCATAAAACGGAAAATAATTTAGCGGGTTCTCCTTTCCTTACGCAAAATTTTGTTAAGCAATTTTTGTTCGAGCTTCTACCTTTGAAGTATATTAATTGAAACCGTCATATCTTTGCAGCGATTAGTGCCCATAACTTGAGCTTTGAAGCGCTTAAGCAAGATATCAAACCTAAAATTTAATTATGTTCCTTCAAAGTAAAAATTCAACGAGACGATATACTTTTCTACCTTTTTGTTCGAGCCCTGAGTGGGAAAGCTGAACTGGCGCAATTTTCAGAATTTATTGCTGTCAAATAACTTCTTTCAATAGTTTAAAAAGGATGCCATCTTACTTTTTAATTAATTTACGTAACAAACTGTGCTTCCTTTGTGAATAATAAAAACAAGGCTCTTGACGGCGCAATGTTTATTTACGCAGTTAGTCGAACCCATAATTTCAAGAACGACCATTTTTTTAAAGATCTTTTTAACTTTGACGTAGACATACGTTGTATATTAGGTAAATGATCCAGAGTTTAAAATAATTTTTAGGTTCGTGGTAACAACGATAATCACCCCATCAGATGGAGAACGACGAAACGAGATCCATAAATCTAAGGTACTTTCTTGTGAGTTTCTTTACAAGACTGCTTAAACAAGAATGTTATTACAAAACTTTTCGCGTAACAATTATTTACCGCAAGAAATTTGCGAAAAATTCTACGAGGAGCTAAAACGCCCCGATTGATTTGAAATATTGCCATCGTACGTATGCATAAATTACTAAGAAATTTGCTATTTACTACGTAATCTCTGTATTGACATATCTATTATCAACATTTTTAGTATTTGCACTCGGATTCTCTGAAAAGTTATTCTATAAATTTCGTAGTAGAGAAGTCTATAGGTTAAGTATAAAGGTAGTTATTTGCAATATCGATACTTTTTTCTAAAGTCAACGTGTGCGTTCTAGAACATTTTAAACGTAGTACCCCAATTATTCTCGTTATGTCTGTCAGAAATAATCGGTAAAAATACGAGTAGGAATGCGTAAACCCGGAGTCCTCCGGGAACTATAATTTTTACTCATGTGCGCGTTTGCAAAAATTGCAAATGAATCTTACTGTCTTAACGCTCAACTGCTGAACGACATGGGTTAAAATTTGTTGCAGGGATGTTTTCAAAATTTAGACATTCTTCCCCCGTGTTAAGGGATCAGAGTAAACGAAAGAAGTTTGCAGAAATTATAAATATTTCTGGGACTTAAATGTTAGACTAATTATTAGCTAAAAATAAAACAAAAAATACCGTTCAGCAAAAGAAGAAATCTTAATACGGAATCCATAAAGAAGAGAGTTTTGGAAAAATGAAAAAGCGCCCCGGAATGTTTCTAAAATTTAACTATCGAAAGAGAATGCTGACAGATTAACTGTTAATGTGTTCGTCAATAAAACAAAGGAGAGTAAACATTTCGACATAATTACGAGCATTGTATAAAATTGCCATAATTACAACATCGTTACGAACGAGGATTACATTATCATGCGTGTGGATAAACTCGTTATTTTCGAGAACGTGTAATTTCTGAACCGATTACACCTCGATCGCTGTCGATAAATGATGTGTGCCGAATAATTTCTGAATAAACACAGGTACAGCATTCGAAATTCATGAACGACGCTAATGGTCGTGCCATTGACAAACGAAGTTAGACCGAAGATAAGAAATGTAAATACACACATCCCATAGGAAAATCAAGGACTAACGTGAAAGGCGTCCAGCTGTATACAGTTAGATCGATAGTTTTCTCAACTTTAGAAAAAAAAACACAACGATAACATCGTTTTCCCTTTCCGGTTTCCTAATTTTCATTGCTGTTTTGGACTTTATAACTGGCAATCGTTATTCCCGTTGGAAAATGGCGACCGCGTATCGAGAATCGGAGGGGTTCTTTAAAATAAAGAAATCTGCGAAAGGTAATTGCGAAGAATCGGAGTTGATGCACTGATATTTAATATTTTCTTTCGTTGTTTCGTCTAAATTTATGCATTGTGAGGAGCATTAAGTTAATGGTATATGCCTGGCGTAAGCTTCTTAACTTAAAATTTACGTTAAGTATAACCGTTTAAACGTCGAGCATCGACGGCCCTGCCTTTCGTGAGAGTTAAATGATAAGTCATGTCTGAAGCAGAACGGCTTTATTATAAAATTTCATGTCAGGATTATTAATCGTTCCGGGCTGTTTTTACATTTTAATTTCCCGGCGTCCCAGAAAGTGTACAACATTTGCAGACAAATAATGTACACGTTCCCCGTGCAGCTTCCCGCGGTTACGGTAGCTAATTAAAAAGATTATTTTACGCTTTTCGAACGTATCCATTGGGCCCTTGTACGTGTTAGGGAACGGAGATGGTTTCTGCAAGTGCAGAAAGCAGCCCGTTACTTATGAAGTCCGGGTGGAGAACCGAGTCCCGGAGTTACATAAGTACACGGCCGTTTACATTTGTATTCTATCGTAGCAGTCCGCACAATAGGGACATATCCCTTATCCGTCTAACTGAATAGAGGAAACATTACACTAATCAAAATAACACAACTCCACTTGACACCCCGGGCGCCCATTTGTATCACATGAATGATGAATTATACGAAGATAAGATAAAAATACGTGCGCCGAAACCGAATGGGACCGTCTTGCGCGAAAATGAGTTACGTCGGTTACGGATGACCCGCGCTGATTTCTTCCTCATCGAATCTGAACCTTCGCCAAGAATCGATTCTTTGTTTCACGGGGCCGTTTTTTTCGGTTCCGACAAAAACAATTACGACCACCGATAAAGTAGCCGTTAATAAGCTTCTCGGCCAATTAGAGTGGGAAAATTATATTAAAAATCGCTCGGTAAGCGCCTCGAGTATACCTAATTCTCAAAACAGTGGCGTGCCACCGTCTCGATTATCGATCTCGGAGTCATTACTCGAGTTCTAGGAATAAACACTCGAACTCTGGAATTAACGAAAAGACAAAGAACAATTTTCCTAATCACGAAAAAATGCAAATACCTCTTTTGTAATTGTCACAACCGCTCTCGAATTACAAAAGGCGAGAAGTTTAAAGCCAGCACGGTTATAATTAAGCATTATGTTTTTGCTTCTTGTCGAGCACTCCCAATCCAATAATCACTTATTACAGCGAGCTGTTCATTACGTTGACCTTCTCGGGCTTAGCAGCAGCCCTCGGTGATAAACGAGCTCATATTTGTATTGGCCGGGCCGTTTAGATAGATACACCAGTATCTACCTCAGAATCGTCTTTAAGTAGGTCGCTAAGAATTGCGGCTATCTCTCCTACAAAGGAAAAAAAAACACTGTGGAGCTTGCTCGGGGCGTTATCAAGAGGGATGTTCCTGACACGATGGCCTTACAAAGGGTGTCTATTTGGGGAAAAAATAAAAGCAACGGCAAACTAGTGTATTCCATTAGAAAGGCAGAGAAAAAGTAGACTGAAACAGCACTAACAGTATCAGCGACAAAAATGAGCTTAAAAGAGCCTGTAGTCCGGAACGACTCCGGTCTTAGTTGAGCCCGGAGGGGCTAAATGTGCCGTCTTCATGCATACGCAATTGTCTTAACCTCTTTCCCGTGTATTAAGCCATTACGCAATATTCCCATCCAGTTCGCCATTATATTAGCATATTCGGAGCCATATACTAGCAAACTGTGGTTTAAACGCCACGAGGGTGGCGCTAACCGCTATTGAAGCTGGCTAGTCTTTAATTAAGAATTTAGCCCATTCGTATAATACAAACTGCAACTTCTTAATAGCGTCTTCATTACTACCCGCCAAATCTATTCAAACCTCCTCGAACAATGCTCAGTTTACGAAAGCGTTTCGGCACTCTGCATCGTTGTATAATTAACAGCAGAGGTGTAGAATACTGATTTCAAAGGCAGGGTTTAAATTCGCCGGCTTCTACGTTGAATTTTACGCTATGATATTAATAAATTATGTTATTCTAAGAAACACTCGAAACTGTACATAATGCGGCGAACCCCTAATTTTCCTGACAGTCGAGAGAATCCTCATTTCCCATATTATATTCTACTCTGTTTCGAGTCGAGTTGATAATACGTGTATTGCACATTTGCTCACATTCCGACCTAACTGCTACGGCTATTCACTGATTTTTATGCAAGGATTAAGCGGCGGGTTTAATTATTAAGTTAGTAGTCTATATATGTATGTGTGTGTTGTATTCGTGTGATTTCTTGATTGTCGGTGTGCGGCGCGCGCCAAATCGTTCGCGTGCATGCTTTGATAAAGGAAGGTGAAAAATAATTATATTTTCCCTAGCTAATCGCACTTTATGCGTAAAGCTATTATTATGCTTTTCATGGAATGTATAAATTCATACACGATATGTGTTTAACTTTATCGTTCGCGGGGTTAATTTCGAAACCATTAACGAAGCAGGAAACTTCTTAATTTCTCGATAGAAAATAACGAAGAACGAATGGAATTCGACTATGTAACTCGCGGAACCAGTCAAAAACAAAAAACCAAATCTACGGGAAACTTCGTCGATTCAATTTTCTCCAGTTACTGCTAAGTGCGTAAATTTGTAAATTGAATGTGCCGTGTTGGCTTGGTGATAACTAATTTGTAATAATTATTGCAGCGAACTTTCGACACAATTTTCGATGAAGATTGATTTTCCCTTTTCTTGTTGCGTTAATTTGGGGCTTTATTACATGCCTGCGAGACGATTTTCACCGAACATTATCGCGCACACAGTCAATTACACCTTTTACACAAAGAATACCCGGATTACGTAATGCGATTATAAAATCTTGCGCGAATGCTTTCGGTTAAATCCCAAATAACTTTGATCTACGCCCGTGCATATTGTACGTCACTTGGTATAACCGTATCGAGGTGATCTGCATTTTCTGCCCATTTAATTAGTAAATTAAAATAGATTTTTTATTTCCCCACTAATACTATGATCGTGCCGATGAATTAGTGGAGCTTTCCGATAATCGATCGGCAGTTTTAATAAAGCAGTCGGTTTTCGCATTCAACAAACGTTAAATAACGCGTGGTAGCACAAACCGCTGCTTAAATGATCCTTTCCTCTTTTTGAAAATTTTAAAACGAATTTAGTTCAGTTGTTCAGTACTGGAAAAGGAGCCACGACAAGCTACCTTGTATCAGCCACACTGTATACTTTGCTTTAGAATAAAGTAAATATTTTACGAGCATTAATTAATTTTAAATAGAAAATTTACTCATGAAAGCATTTAATTTTCCTGTATTTTCTCGTGCATCGTCAGCACTCGGACATGATGTAATAAATACACGGCGAAACTGAATTAAAACGCACTTTAATCTACGAATTCAGCTAAAAACGGCGAAAAGTTTGCCTTACGGTCGAAGCATTTCGCTCTACTAACTATAGGTAACAACAGAATAGATTTTAACATTCATTAGACGTATCGACAACTTTAGAAAATTAAATAAAACTTCTTGACAGCACCATCAATCACCAATAATTATAATATCCAGATCCGAACCCTGTTCATTTTAACGACGTTCCAGTATTCAATTCGATTAATTACGGAAAAGAGTAAAGAATATAAAAGAGGCTTGAAATGTCGTAACACATTATTCATGCGAATCACAACGGAAAAATTCGGTTTTACGCTGAATCAATTAGTAATCAGGAGTAATTGAACAATAAAGTTCAACGGTTTTAAGACGGTTCGCGTTAAAATGACTTTCGAATTCGAAGACGATTTCCGTAAAAGGCGTACAGTAATGTGGTTCGCTGCGTGTTAAAGAACACTTCTCGAAGTTTTAATATCAACATTAGTGCACTTCTGAATGAGTGCCTCTTGTCACACTTTAGCTCGTCAAGTTTCAGTCAGATTCGATTTAACATTTGAATATTTACGTTCGTTCACCGAGATTCATAACTTTGTTACCCCTTGTTTTAGAAATTTTCTAAGCTTCTGGTTGACATCTGCTTGGAATTAAATCATAACTGCAAAACTCGGGAGCTCCATGCTGTTGGAAAATTACTTCTGACTGGTCGTTTTACATCTGTGCCGCTCAATCGAAACGAATTCGTAAAAGTCCAAATTTTGATCACCTCCTTCTGCAGTGCGTAACGTGTATCCTGTATAAATTTTTTGTGACATTTAGGAATCGTGGTTCGTTTCCGTAAAACTTCCGGAGGTTCCTTTGAACTCCTCTAGTTGATTTTGTTTCCACAAACCAGAAAAACACTGCGCGAGTTTTCAGGGGATGTCGTTCGTAGTTAAGGTTGCGAAAGCGTTTCGAACTTCGGTAAAGATACTTGACGTATAATAAATTAGATTTTATTAACTTATTTGTTGAAGTAAAACTGAAGGAAATTGATACTTTTCCGGATTAAATTTGAATTTATGTTAAAGCGAGGAAAAGTAACCTTTTGTAAATCAACCAAATAAATGCGAATTTATTAAACCGATTCAAATAGACCGCTGCACTTAATAATCCCAATAGGAAAAGCCACATACTTGTTAGAATTTAATGATTAACGCGCTTCCATTTTCCGCCAAACGCGGAGTATTTTATGAATATGAATTTTCCATTGTTTGTCGGTTTCCCTACTAAATATTGCAACAACTTTCCTTCCTATAATTTATAAGTAAATATTGCCGTGACGAGGAATAATTGCTTACCGTATTAAGCCAGTTTTGACAGTTTAGCGTATCCATTATTCTTGCAGAGATGCTGCTATTCGTAACAATACTCATTTTTCAAAGACTTAAAATCAGTTACGATAATCGCGCTTACAAACAGGTAATGTTTGTTCCCATATTTTACAACCTAGACAATAATTTATTTTATTCCGTTTTAACATAAATGTTAGAGATAATTTTTAATTTTAGTTAAGCAGCGACCAGATCAAGTTTTCCACTTTTCAACTAATAGATAGTTTAAAAGAAACCGGGAAAATTAACGCGCAAATTTTTCCCATTTACATCTTGAAAAATGCCCCAACTTGTTAAAATTTTAAAACACGATAGCACTTTAATATTTTTGCCAAAATTACAAACTTTTCCATAAAAAAATCTAAAAAATTTCCTTCGAGATATGTAAATGATTTTTTACGCTCATACACATTTACAGGCCGAGTATATTTTCCATTATCTTCTATCAATGCTACTTTGCCCAAAAGCATCGCCAAAGAAATTATCAAAACACAACTAATCCGAAAATAACGAAAATAAACAGTCTTTAATTACCTCGATAAATATATAAAAACGACATATACTCGAGTTTATTTTATTTAATAATTGTTTCCGACAACTAATCTGCAGATCTCGCAGTGAAAATTTGATTTACAACGAAATCCCTATTTCTCTAACGTGATTGTATGCAAGTTAGCTGGATTTGTTTTAAATGCGACGATTTTTTAAAACTTCGTTGTTTTAACTCAATTTTCCGCGTTTACGGCACGTAGCGGTTTAATAAAAATAACAGTAACATTTAGGCAAACTAGGAAACTGAATGCTTGTCAGTTGCACTTGCTACAAAGTTGACTAATTACGTTCCTTTTGTCTTAAGCAAAATCCTTTTTCTCTCGTTATAAGTTCTGAAGAAAAAAACCTTTAACTTTACTTACCTTTTAGCTATGCTACAATTACGTAATATTTGGCGTTTAATAACTAAATAAACGATAGATAAAATTTTAATGTGGATATTCTGAATCGATAATCAACATCTCGCATGCAGGAATTTGATTACAAAAATACAGCTGCAGTGATTGCAAATCAAAAATTTATTTATGCTTTTCATACTCAGGTATGAAAGGTGGTAATCATATTTTAACTTAAATGCATTTTCTCTGCATGTTCCGCTTCGAATAGATTTGATTGGGTTATTTACTTACTTACTTACTTAATCCGTATGTCTTTCTACCCTTCCGGGTGTAAGACCCGGGGTTGGGTTGCGTTTTCTTCAGGTCCCTTTTTCCAGACTTCTCTCCATTTCTTCCGGTCCTTTACTTGTGGCATCACTTCTTGTAGTTTCTTTCCTCTGTTCTGTGTTGCTTTAATAATTTCGTCCATCCCTATTTTTCTTGGTCTACCTCTGTTTCTTTTCTTTGTTGTTCTGGCTTCAAATATTCTTCTAGTTATCTTTTTCTCATCCATCATTTTCACATGCCCAAACCATCTTAATTGGTTCTCTTCTATATACTGTTCTACGGGTTTTATATTTAATCTTTGTCGGTAAGTTTCGTTTCTTATACGATGTAACCGGGTTTTGTTCTCAATTTTTCGGAGGAATCTCATTTCTGTTGCTTGTAATTTTTTCCTTTGTGCTTCAGTTGTTGTCCATGTTTCGGAGCTATATGTTAGTATTGGGATGACCACTTTTTTGTATATTTGCACTCTAATTTCTTTAGGTATATTCCTTTTTCCCAGGTAGGTTGTTTTTATACTGTTGAAAAGTTTACCGGTGTTTGTCGTTCTTTCTATGATTTCGTTTACTAGTTTTTCGTCTTTTGATATTATTGTTCCTAGGTATTTGAATTTCTCTATTTGTTCTAGCTGTTTGTTTCCTATTTTGATCGAGTGGGTTCTCTCTTCTGTGCTTATGATGATTGTCTTGGTTTTCTCTATGTTTATGTTCATGCTGTAATTTTTAAGGGTTTGGTTGAATAATTCAAGGTTTTTATGTAATGTTTTTTAATCATCTGCAAATATGACCATGTCATCTGCGTAACATATTTCCGTTATTTTTACTGTTTACATCTTCCAATATCCCACTTCGTAGCTTTGTAAGTTGTATTTTATCTCTTTTATGGCCTCGTCTAGTATTACTGTGACGTATAGCAGCGGTCTTCGTATGCAACCTTGCCTTACTCCTTTATATATTTGTTTCGAACATCTTTGATGTTTCGTGTTTCATTCTGACATCATTTTTGGTGTTGCTGTACAGACTCTTGATGCTTCTGATTAGGTTTTGTTTTATTCCTCTATCCTCTAGAGTTTTCCATATGTCATTTCTGTTTATTGTGTCGAAGGCTTTTTCTAAGTCTACGAAGGACATGTGTGGATTTCTCCTTTCCCGAATCGCTTTTTGTCCGAAGTCTTTCCATGTTTTTTCCTTTTCTTCTTTAATTATCTTTTTGACTTTTCTTCTTTCTTGCTTGTATTTTTCGTAGTATTCGGTGTCTTTCTTACTTAAGTATTTTTTCCATGCTTTGTTTTTGTCGTTTTTACTTTTTCTGTCCTCCAGTGTGTTCTTTTTTAAAGTTTCTCCATGTATTTTCTATATTATGACCAGTTTTCCTTTTGCTGAATTTTCTGTTTAATATTTCTTGATATTGTTTAAGTTTAAGTATTATTGGGTTTTGTAGTCTGTAACATTTTATCTTGGTATTTATCACTTTTCTGCTGTTGGCCTCTTTTTTTATATTATTACTAATGATTGTCATTGTCAACAGATAGTGGTCACTACCTATTTCGGCTCCTCTTTTTACTCTGATGTCCTTTACTCTGTACCAGATTTCTCGGTTTACCAGAAAGTAATCTATGATTGATTTTTCGTTTCTACTTTTAACTTCCCTCGTTATTTTGTGTATTTCTTTATGTTTAAAATGAGCTGACTAATTACGTTCCTTATGTCTTAAGCAAAATCCTTTTTCTGTCGTTATAATTTCTGAAGAAAAAAAACCTTGACTCTACTTACCTTTTAGCTACAATTACATAATATTTGGCGTTTAATAACTAAATAAACGATAGATAAAATTTTAATTTGGATATTCTGAATCGATAATCAACTTCGCATATGCAGGAATTTGATTACAAAAATACAGCTGCAATGATTGCAAATCAAAAATTTATTTATGCTTTTCATACTCAGGTATGAAAGGTGGTAATCATATTTTAACTTAAATGCATTTTCTCTGCATGTTCCGCTTCGAATAATCTAGTTGTCGAGTTGTACCGTATTTACAGATTCCTGCTTATCGAATATTTGCAATTCTGATTTAATCTTAGATTTGATCGGGTTATTTACGAATTGATAATTAAATTCCCGACTGTTGCAGCTAATTAATAAATTTCAAAGTGAGAATATATAGTTTCATTTGCAAACTTTACCGACTAAATGCCGCTTTGTTAGCATTTCACACAAACAGAATCACGCATATTATTCCGGTTGCGTTCTAAGTAAATCTAAAATTATGCAGCTGGTTTATGAGATAAATTAATCAAAATTACGTAATTGGTTTAACACATAAATCGATCTTTACTAGTTTGCTTATTGAAATTTACATATTAAACTCATCAGAAATACTACGAGGGCTTTTGTTGGAACTGACAAGATATAAATCAAACTTTTATGAGAACCTTCTCGAGTGCATTTATTTAAATTTTGAAAAATGATTTTTGTATAAAACCCGTAACGCTTAATTTCCAGCATTATTCGAATAATTGGTGAAATAGGGGAATATTTACTAATTGTTTTTCATACAACGGCAACCGTTAAGCACGACTAAAATGCAATTCAGTATGGTTCGTATATCACAAAAATACTCTTTTGAATATTAGGATGATAATTGTAAATTTATTAAATTATAAACTAAAACTAAAATACACCGAGCATGATTATGCACTTCACTAAATTTACTATACACGCAAAGTATTTTAGTTTCCGCTAAGTAAGTAAATTTCTGATATTTTTTAGGGAAACCAAAGAAGATCCTTTGGTGAAACCGAGAAGTTTAAACTTTTCTGAGAAAGTTTTTATACCCTTCCTTTTTAAATTCTTAATTTAATTTTTGAGTAGGTATTAAATTTTAGAAAAATAAAAATGTTTTTTTATAATAGTACAGATTTATGTAGATCAGAGAAAGCTTTTATGTTAATGAAATTTTCCCAGCAAAAACGTAGTGTTGGGAAATTCGTAGAGGAATCTGCACCCAGAGGGCTGTAGCCCAAAATTGGGCAGACTACGCAGTTTACGTATCTGGTGCTACAACACGAACACATAATATGTTAATGAAACTGTTAGTAATGGTAGGTACCGATTTCGCACTGATAATCATGTAAGCACATAAGCGCCGATTACATGGGGGCTTCGGGTTTTGAGTCTCAAAGGATAACTCCGTCGGGACCTTAGTCCTCAACTAAATAACCGAGCTAGGTCTACTTATTAATATCGTCATTATCGAGAAAATTTCGCGTATTACGTGATTTTAACGCATTGTCAAATCACTTTGCGTGTCTGGGTAACTTTAAATCCGACATTTTTAGGAAATTAGGGTTTGGCGCACCCACTTCTGTAATTTCTTATTTTTTTAAAACACCGAACTGAGCATTGAAAGCATAAATACCGCAACTTAATGCTCTTTCAAGTAAATTTGACCAGTGCGAAATTTTAAGCAAATATTTGCGTTCAAAATGGGGAATAAAACAGCTCCAAGCTCGTTTTATAAAAGGATACATAAAAAAACCAAAAGATAATCAAAATTGTACCCGCATTTGTATACAAAAAGTTTAAATGGCATAATTTATGATATGGCATCCCCACGTAGCAATAAAAATAATGGATTGTTGAAAGCAGCCGATTTCTCTCAAGTGCTGATCAACTGCAGCAACCACTTGTATAACACAAGAAAAATAATGTTTGCGATTTGTAGTGAAACTGCATGAGGTCTTTGCTATTTCCTTATTGATCCGCGTTGAAATAATTGTAACATTAATTTCTATAACGTCATTTTATTTATTTTGTACAACTCACGATTTTTACGAAGATTTATTACTTAACTTATAAGAAATTCTAGTAATTTTATATAATCTGTACAAACAGTTCTTCAGTTTTCATTCGAAGTAATAATGTCGACTCTTATTTTTACATTTCAGTTTATGAAACAAATAAAAAGTAAAACTGATGTTTTTATTACCTTTAACATTGTAGGATTAAAAAGAAATCTACGTTTCCTACTGTGTTGTTTTAACACAAGCCGGAGGACAGAAATGTTCAATACAAGACAAATTCCTAAAAGAATGGAAGGTTATATACTCCGGTATTTTCCCTTGCTACCAAACACTATAGTTTTCTAACTGAAAACGTTCCGTAAAAATGTTAAGTAATTCTGTGAAAACGTATTCTAAAAATATAAAAACCAATTAAAAATAAGGTGACCTATACCTAAAAACGGAGGTGATAAATATTTATGAAAATACCGCGGGTTTTGGATGTCTGAAAGACTTCATTATGAAAAGATTCCTTCAGCAACTCGAGTTTATAATTAAAACTGGGCGATTACGTGTATCTCCTGAAAATATTTAAATATTTATTAGTACTCCTGTCCAACTGAAAGTAACAAAAACGGACGGAAGAACGGCAGACTAAACGCTTTGTTTGTATGCCAATCTTCGTCTCTTCTCCTCGTTTAAAGAATTGACTTTGTTAGGTAAAGCATACTTAATTATCCTTAAGCTGAACCTGTCAACGTCTTACTCTGAGCTGAAACGGCGTTTGCTTAACGATAGCGCACAAGCACCCCCAAGAATGAGTTACTATTTAATTTTTATAATTAGAGCAGAGTCAAATGGTGGTCATTAAGGCAAATCCTCTTTTCTCGTTAATATAATTTTTAATGTGACCTATCAAATATAATCCTCTTAATGGTGCTGTAAATTCTTAGGTGAGTTTCAAGTAAACCTAATTAACAATTTGAATTCATAATTATATTTGTCCATTTTTCACTACAGAGGGCGGAAGGTTCATTTACATTTATATTTCCTTCTAAAACATGGGTAGTTAGCGTACAGTTTTCGGATTTCTTTTTTAATGATTATTCCGTAATCTAACGATTCTTATATTTCCCAACAAAGTTGATCGCTATTGTTGATTGTGGAGTTAGTAGCTATATTATATGAACTTGGGTTATTTTCTGATAAAATAAAAATGGGCTAATAAGAGAATATTATGGACAATTAAAGGCGCATAGTTTGTAATCCATTAACAGTAATAGTATGTGACATTAAAGGGATATCAACGGAAATATAATGTTTAAGATGTCTGATACGCTGCAGCTAAGGATTTCCAAAATTGCCTAATATTACAAAGAGTATAATAATTCAAGCTCGCAAGTTGAAATTTACTCATTAAGAAATATAGTGTGCCACTGTTAAGTGCCGTTATTAGGATAATTCCCCTAGTAAGTTAAATGAATTTAGGAATCTCCTGTTAGCGGCATATCAAGTTTAACAAACACCGGTCTCAGATATTAACTAGACGAAACGAAGAAATCTTATTAAAGTTTTTTCTCAATTTCATTTTTAAGTTTGCCCGAAACCTCCAAGAATGGCTAGCAATCTACAAAAAATTTACTACAACCGTCCTGCAAAAAGCTGTTAGAGGTTGCATTATCTCTACATATATATTTAATCCTACTCTTTGCTCCTGCTCGGTTGGGTCTTCGGGGCTTAATTTACCTTCTTTAAGATCGCCACAGAATTAGAGTTATAATTAAACTTTAGACAAGTTATTTATTCACCATGAATTCGTAATTAAGCATATTGTTGTAGTACCAAGAAACGACTGTGGAATATTAAATTTATAGTCATTACTGAAACACTTAAGCTTACTTCAGATACTTACCTTTCTATCGTTATTTTACAGTTTTATCAGGACAATTTTCTTCCCCCAGAAGCTGAACTTTTTATAAAATATTTTGCAGTTTCTCAGTGCAATGTCTACCGAAGTATGAAAGTATACCTAATGATTTTCTAATGATTCACACAGTGAAAGGGGAAGACGCATTTTTAGATTGAGCAGTTTTTGTACGGAAACGCACAAGTAAACTGAGTTTATAATTTGACTTAAATTACTTGGTTGTTTTAACTCGAAAAGCCAAATTTGTGTGGCAAATATTACAACAAATGAGTCCTCATTGTCTTTATTTGAATGGTAGCTGTCGATTGTTTATATTTACACGAAAATACCACTTGATTAAACAAAGGGATACAGTTATCATGAGTAACAATAGTAAAAACAGAATAAATTTAATAAAGTTACAGAATTCGCTCCACAATGAAATCAGTCAGCTACGACAAGTAAAGAGAGTCAACCAAGATACGTCAACCTAGCGTGAAGCCATGAACATCTAAATAATCCAATTTCAGATATATACCACAGTATTCTCTGAAGATGCAACCTTTAACTGTCTGCGAAACATCAGAAAGCTATCCAACAACGACAATACGGTCTATGCCCAAAGCTGCACGTATTTATAATTCAGCTTATCCCGAAAAACGTGCTAAATTTTCCAAAATTTTAGTCACTGTGGTTACTGAATTTTTAATGATGAGATAGGGTTTACAAAGCTGCCGCATTACGTTTTTAAAATTTTCAGAGCTTGTTTGACACCGAATATAAGAGAATACTTTGTTTTTAAAAGCAGATTTAAAAAAATCCAATTCTGAATGGAAACCCAAAATAAATTTAATTTAACGTTTAATCGAGTAAAGCAAATATTTAAATTGATATTTGCCCATTAACACTTTAATAAATTTTTCTCCTGACATTTACCAAAAATGAATGAGAAATAGGTTAATAAATATAATTTACCTAACTCTATATATTCCAAAATTACGTAGATTATTATTGATAGTTTTAATAGTTTTGGACGTTTTATGACAGTTTGGAGTTTCGGTGGATTAATTTAACTCATATATAAGTAGAATAAAACGTTAGTAGATACATTAAGCGCGAACTAATATTAGAATAAAACTTCCATACATACATTTTTAATTTTATTTGTAGTAAACTCTGATCTAATCAGAAATACGTGAATGCGAGTCTGAAGGGACGATAAAATTTATCCAAACTTTCCTGGATGGTAGGTAGTAATAATGATGCTCGATAAACATATAATAAAAATACATTTCTCTGTTTCGGCATTAGAATGTCATTATTCTAGCACACATTTTGATGTTTGGTGATATTTTGTTTTTAGAAATTGGTGATACTGTATCAAATAATACACAAAATACCTAGGCGACCATTCATTGCTAGGCAACAAAAACGTCAAATGTCAAACCTCTGTCAACTCGTCAACTGTCAAGCAAAAATCGCTATCACCAACCTACTATTTTACCAAAATTTCCTCAACTGGAAATTGTCAAGTATATTTATAAAAATAAACATAAATATATAATGTAAATGGAAGCCGAAACAGAGAAAATAGTATAAAATACTCGTTACAGAAGGCATTCGAGCACTCGTCCGTTCGGCCACTTGCCGCTAGGCGGCTCGTGTCCAAATTTCGGACTCGTGCGCGTAAAGGTTGCCTTCTGTAACTTGTGTTTTAATATACTATTACCTAATGCTCGGTTGAAACAAAAACTGATCCATTTTATCTAACAAAAAGTGTCGTGTTGATTTGTTTATTTTCTAATGCTCGTTTCGATGCTACTATTTAAAACCTGCTGCTTTTTTTGCGAGAAAATAAGGAAGTTCTTTGTGATTAGAGCTTCAAACGCACTATGAAGTATGAAGTCATATAAAACATTTTCTACGGAAACTACAGGAAATGCTTATTAAAAGTGTATCAAAAGGAATTCTTTATCTAAACGTCTTTCTTTCTTTCTACAATCTGGGCGTAAAAAAGTTAACCAAAAAATAGCATTCACGGGAAAATTATAGCAGATAATTAAGGCACGTCGAAAACGTCTCGAGTGATTTAGTTAACAATCGTGAGGTACTTCGATCGATGGTAGTCGAAAAGGGAATTGTTTACGATGCCGTTATTAGGAAGTAATAATATAGACATACTCATAGCTTTCAACTATGTAAGCTAAGGTAGAATTTGCATAGTTTGTATTTGCATATCAAGTTCAAATGATCAGTACTTGTGTTCCAGTTAATTCGCTATTCTTGTACGGAATATGAGAAAAGCGTCACACGTTACGGTTGTTATTATTATTACAAACCCAAAAACTATAGTTGCATGTTTGAAAAATAAGTTGTTTTCCACCTAGAAGTATTTACAAGAAAAGAAGAACTTACAATATTATTGCGCACATTCAAAACTCGAGTTTTTTTAATAATCCATTGAAAAATAAGGAGCTAGCTAGAAATATATTACATTAGACCGAGTTCAAGTCGTTTCATTAGTATAGAAATGGTTTTTCACTTACTTCTAGTATAATAAAGTAAAATTGACGTCGCGAATTGAAAGTTTCTAATAAGATTTTTTATCAAAATCTTAATTCGCTATTCTTGTACGGAATATGAGAAAAGCGCCACACCTTACGGTTGTTATTATTATTACAAAAGCAAAAAATATAGTTGCATGTTTGAAAAATAAGTTGTTTTCCACCTGAAGAACTTACAATATATTATTGCGCACATTCAAAACTCGAGTTATTTAATATTCCATTGAAAAATAAGGAGCTAGCTAGAAATATATTACATTAGACTGAGTTCAAGTTAGTTTCATTAGTATAGAAATGGTTTTTTGCTTACTTCTAGTATAATAAAGTAAAATTGACGTCGCGAATTGAAAGTTTCTAATAAGATTTTTTATCAAAATCTAATATTTGAAAGATACTTAATGAAAGCAGAAGCAAAATTTAAAGATCTTAATATTTACTTACTGACTGAACGAAATATCCTAAAATTTAAAGCGCCCAATATTAATCGCGTCGATCTTAAAAGATGAATCAAAAGGAAGCGCCACAGAAATGCCGTGTTATGCTTTGGTAAGAACCTGCAATTAATAACGCATTTCGGCAAGCGTTAATGGAAGCGGAACTTATTTGTACAGCACACTATTTACAGTCGGAAATACGTTTAATCGGAGTTTTAATAATAACCTGAGTTTATCAAAATTTCTGCGAACGCGGCTAGAAATTTGGAAATCTCACGGATTTATCTCGAACTAAAAAAGGTGTGGCAAATTTAAAACAAAGAAGAAACAGCTAGGGCTATTTTCTTTAATTAATAAAGTTCTAGGGAATTTGCGCAAGTCAACTAGGTTTCTTAATAAGAATCAATTTTTATTTGTCTGTTTAAGATCCAAATTGTAACAATTATTTAGCTGAATCTTGGACCCTTGTCTCTTGATTTTATAGCGTCTGCTTTACACTTTACGTGTGTATCCTTGTAATTGTACGTCTAGATTTAACACACACTTCCATATATCATTCCAAGTACTAACAGTCATTAAGTCATTATATACAGCCATTCGCGCTTTCCTCGACAGATTTGCATTTCTTGTCACGCACTCCGAAAGCTTCCACCATTTTACCTCCTGTTCTTCTTTCGGTATCTTCGTATGTCTTTCTTTTTCTTGTAAAACACTGACCATATACGGAAAATTGCCAGTTTGTTCTAAATTTAAATTATACATCCCATACTCGTGCCATGATATAAACTCCTAACATCTTACATTTGTCTGTAGTTAACTCCGGCCCCTTTCACCGTTCTCCTGTTGTTTTACCGCCCTGGAAATTCTAGGTTAAACTAAACTTTTCCAAGTCATATTTTTCCTCCTTCGCCTTTAAACTGGATCAAATTACTTCACGAGTTATATTTCTTTTTATCGATCGGAAGAAACATAAACGTTTAAGAAAATCGATTATTTACAAATAAATTCTCGCATTAAACAATTATTCGTAATCCGAAAAAAAGAGAAATTTTCCCTTATAATTGTATTTCTGAAAATATGTACAACAGGTAAAAGACGGGTCGACGTATATTGAGGTTGGAACTGAATTATTTCTGTATTTTCAGTCAGTAAGTGTTTTGACAAGGGGAAGGAAATCGTCGGATAAACTTTAAATTTACATGTTAAATCAGAGTTGTTTTATTATATTCACGCTGAAATGTCCCGAATTGTTTCTTATTTTATTATTTTAAAGCCTGACTTCTAAAATTACGCCTTTTTGACAAATTGGGTTAATCTTAACTTTTTTTTTCGAGAAAAAATTCAGGTTTCAAATTTACAAAGAGGGTATTTTAAATCAAAAATTTAAAAAGCGATTTCATCTACAAAGTAAACAGAAATTTCTTCGTGTTAACTAGGAATTAAAAATTCACTGCCGAATTAAACTTTGAAGTCTGAATGTAACACAAATTTGAGACTTTTGATTAAAAATTGCGCCCCTTAGGCTGCTTAGACATTTTTAAAAACATCTTAAAAATAATGGGCAAATTTCGAAAGGTGGTTTTTAGTAGAAAAAGCTTGTTAGCAGGTTTAGTTAATAACTTGAGATCATTAATATTTAGAGAATCCGCCGAGATATTAATTATATTCGATGCAGAATTTTTCAAGAGTTTACTAATAAAATGTTAAAGCTTAACTTTGAGCTGGTAATTTCACCTTTACTGATTAACTGGATAATAATAAATACCTACAAGGTACTAATTTCATATCGATGGACTATAATTAAGTCGCAGGCTTTTAATTAAAATTTAGTGGAAAATTGTTTTGAGATTGTCACAAATTCTTCTGAAATAAACGGATCGAAATAAAAAAAGTAAAACCAATTGTTAAAATGCGTAAAAGAATTAATGTTAACTATAAATAAATTAAAATAAATTGTAAAAGAATATTCGCCTAAAATTTCCCAGACGTTCGATGAAACGATTGAATGAATACGTAGCGTACTCCGAAACGGTTGTCAAATATTCCCGGAACATTTATTTCTGTTCAGTATGGGAGCCAGAGCTTTAGGGAAGTAGTAATGCTGCTAAAAATTTCATCTTCCGGATACCGAAATATTTTTTTCGGTAGTTAGACACTTGTGGACCTTCCACGTTTATGAGAAACTCAAAGCTGCTAGACCATATTCTTATAAAATTTCTAAAGCCACTTAGATATTCCACATTCAAATCACAAAGGAGGTCATTTCCGCTATAAATGCTTCAACGTTATAAAAACTGTCTCTGCTACCACCTTCTCCTCTTTTTTCCATTTCGAAGCTAAATGGACAACTACGCAGCAGGAAGCCTACTGTACAACAGTTTTCGGCGAATACATTTTTGTACCTTACTTTTCGGAGTGAACATTTTCAAACGTATATTTTAACCCAATATTAAATTAACGTTTGCTGAATATTCTACGAACGTTTATTAAAGGTTTATGAACTTCTTTTACGTTGGAATAACCTGATTTAAAACGTCTCACTTCATTTATTCGGTTGTAAATATATCTGACAAAATTAATTAAGAATCGGCTAGAAAAATTCAGTTCGTTAATTAAACATATTGCCAGTAACTAACATAAACTTAAAACTTAAAATGGAAAAGGTCTTAATAACGTCCCAACATCCCAAATTTAGTGTAGGAGAACTTGAAACATTGCAATCGTTTAGTGAACGTTAAATGCTTTGGACTTGATCCAAAGAAGTAAAGGTGGACATTTAGGTTCTCCCTAGGGATGAACTACAAACTCCTTGGTGACCTTTAATCCCGCTATTTAGAAAGAATAACGAAATAATTAACTACGTCTTAACATTTATTGTAAATCCTGTAAACATTTTTAAACGTTCGATGAATGTTTATGAGCCCAGTTTTACTCTTTTAAAGTGTATTTTTGGAACCCGTTTGACTGAATATTCATGTACTAAGTTTAAATAACTTAAATTATATACACGAAGCGGAATTTATATCAGATACTGCTGACTTTGAAAATATTTTCAAGATTAATAAAGGCGTTTATACATCCTAACTTTGCCGTTTAATAAAAAAAAGGATCGAAACATACGTATTGTATTTTTGTTAATTAAAGAAATTGTTAAATTTACCATTTGTTTGGAATTACTCATTAGCGAAATGAATTTAATGGTTTGAAAAGCAAACAATTCAATTATTTTCATTTAATCGTTTCCAAACAAGCGGGAATTACGAAGCTTACCTACCAAAAAATTTAACATTACATCAAAATTTCATTAAATATTTCAGTATTACATCATCGAAAACGCAATATAAATTCCAGGAAATTTTCCCTGTAACTAATTTCAAACGTCGGATATATTTTAATAACGGAAAAATACTAAAGCAGTTTAATAATCTGCACTTCCAGAAATCGCTAATTTGAACGTAATAAAGATATTTATTGTCTATCGTTAGATTCGTGGAAGTTTTTAAACGGTCGCATTTCGATACTTATTGAATTTACGAGGCGAATACGAGAATGAAAACGTGTAGGTTTTTTCCGATTTATCATAATTCCGTAAGGCCACACATATCGCTTCAAACAAACAGGCCTTGATTCGAACGAATTTCGTGCTTTCTGATTTATTATCAATTCCCCAATATGTCAGCCAAATAGTGTTATTTGTTCTATATTTGAAATGTAATTAACTGTCTCGTTTGCCCAATCTATTCTCCTAATTTTTGTTATCGATATTAAACGCAATTAGGGTCGATTGTAACTTTGTCGAATTTTCATTTCGTACGGGGTGTTTACGGATCGCTTTTCCCATATTTAATTTTACAAAATTACGCACCCAGTTTATGCTGGCAGCGTCGCAGAGTTTCAACTCTTTGAAGTAATATATGTGCAAGCGATTATAGTGTGATTAACCGTTGAATTAGGGATCAATGTGTGCTTTTGTGATAAACTTCGTATGCTAATGTGTTGTTGCTCCGGTTTCTTAATACGGAAAGGAAGTTTAACTTTTCTCCAAGTTCGAGAAATGTTTAGTTCTTGGTATGTTTACTATCAACAGTAGGATATCGAGACGATCTGTATATTCGGATTAATTTTACTATACCTACTGATAAATGACGCGAAAAATATAATTCCGACTAGGGAAAAACTTCGGAAGAAAAATAAATTTCCTTATTTGTACAAGTCCTTTTTGACTTTGAAACCAAAAAAGGTTTACGTTAGAAATAACAAACTGTTCAGATCAATAATCAAACAATTTGCGGACTTTTTAGTAAGTTTAGGACAGCCTGTATATCAGATTGTTATATGATACTGGGAATACATTAGAAAATGCCAGAACTACTTTTATGTAGCTTGAAAAATGAGCAAGCTCTTTGTATTTCAAAACCGGAGAATACTGAAGTCCAAAAAAAACCAATACTCTTAGATTTGAAATGCAAGTTCAAATGTCTAAGAAATCACCGACGCGAAGATTACTTTATAGTAACATACGCATGATCGTCTCGACAATTAGTTTTACGGTGTCGCGGATTTTGACAATAGTTATTTATCTAGGCAAGGCTTGTTAAAGTAGCAAGTTTAAAACCGATCTTAATTGGGTTACATTCTCTGTGCACTTTAGCGAAGTGCATTAACGAAACGAGTAGATAGGTGCATTCAGGCTGCGAGATTTTCTATAAATAAACTATAATCGAGCATCGATATAATCGTGAACTCGTGGCGGAAGGATTAATCTCGCGATTTAACGAGAACGAAATAAAGAATTTTTTAACGGGGATTATTTTTTATTGCGATCAGCGGAACTCTTTTGTGGTTCCGAAAAATATAAAAGTCCGGAAGATAAAGACGTAAACTTGAGTATTGTTTGATTTTAATGTGGAGTTATCAAGTGTTCGACGGGGCGAATGGAATAAAATAGTACAGTTCAACGATAAAACATATTCTAGACTGCAAGATTATTTTGAATAGACTAGGGACCGCCATTGTCCGTGTGCAGCAAGTGGAACGGATTTATGTGCAAATTTCCAAATATCTGCCTACTAACAAACTCTAATTTATCGCTCCCTATTGACTCCCGCTAAATGCTGAAACCACTCGTAATAAAGCCTTTTCGACTTTCAGTCATGATCCACTTTTAATTTCCCTGACTGCAACAAAGTACTTTGTCGTGTTAAGTATGGAAACCGAAGAAAGGGCCGATAACTTTAAATTTCTGATAACGAGTATCTTCCGCAACTTGTTCGACCGAAAAGTACATTTGTTACTTTGTTAAATCCTAACTCGGAACTTCTTTAACTTGATAGACGTTTTATTAAGTATTAATATTCCACAATAAAGCGGAGTTAACTGTACAAAACTCTCCAACTTTGCTTCTTTACAGGGTGCTTAAAGTGATGTCGGCGCCCAACGTAAGGCAAGGCTCGCATCATACAGAAAACGTATTACAAGTTACCGTAATTCCTCGGTTTAATTCTTAATTACGAATAATTTTAAAGTAAAATCGCGAAGTACCTTCAACTTCGTATCTGCACAAAAGTAATCTAGTCTAGATAAATAAATGTTGACGAGCGTTGTTTCAAAGTTGAAATAACGTACTCGCGCGGTCGGACTTTCCTCCGCTATATTAATTTACCAAACTTAATAAAGTAACACCGAAGTGTATCGTGTTTTCTTTTGTTCTTCCGTTTCACGTGTAGTATTACCGCTTCGGAACAAGAAATGTTACTGTCAAAATTAGGTTGACCATCACTTGAACGTGAGCACCCACGAATTCCCTCTCGTTCACTACGTTTCTAGTTAATCTGATATTACGTCGAAATTGCGTGACAATACCTTTAGCCGGGCACAATAACAGGAAATCTATTAAAATAACATGCTCGTATTGCAATACTAACCAGAATAGCCACGTTAACCCACGCTCTCCGCATAAATAGAAATTTTAAAACAAATTTACGCAAATTTCCCCCGGACAAAGAAAAACCGCTAACGCAAACGCAACGCTAACGTCCCGCAGAATGAATGGACTTCATGATCTGCATTCGAATGGCATTCGTAAATGTAATCTGCATGTGCGGTTTATGTTAAAATTTCCGCAAATCCAAAACTTCTGAATAACCGACGTCAACATAACAATACTTGTCACTAAGCCTTATCAAATATGAAAATGAAAAATTTTGTTTTTCCGGCATAATGATGGAAAATGCAACGCGAATACAGATGCATCTCTCCCGATTGTCTTGCTGGGCGGAAAGCGTTATTTTAAATGTAAACAGATCGCCGAGGAAAATAAAATTCACGCCACGTAAAAAAAGAAAACACTGCTCGATCAGATTTAAAGCGGAACTCCACGTCGTGCCATGTCATGCCACGCAAAGCAATCGTAGTTACTTCGAACCAAATTTTAAAATGCAACGATATGTAAATCCGATGTACCTTTCGGTTTTGCTTCAAACACGGACGTTAATTTTTCACTGTCGTTTTTAAATTTCTCGATTTTTTGCACAACAAAACACAACAAAGTTCCTGGTTTTTAACCCTTTTTTGATGGAAGTCATTTTGTCCTATAATACAGTGATACCTACGCACTGACAATATTTTCGTAACGAAGTTTTAGTGTTAGTAGTTATGTAAAGTTCGGTTCTTTAAATTTATTTTCTTTTGTAGTTCTTTTTATTAATCCTTTTGGGGTCATGTTGGGGGTGCGCTCTTTTACGTTTGTCCTTTACCATTTTAAGATTACCATTTTCCTCTTCTTTTTTTTCTCCTTGTTCGTCACTGGCTTTGTTTTCGTCTTCGTTTTTTCTTCCTCATCTTCTTCTTCTTCTTCCTTCTTTTTCGTTTTCACCTTTTCATCTCTTCGCTATTGTATTATCTTAAGTTGTTCTGCAGTGGTTTAATGAACGGTTTCACTGATTCGTTTTCATTGACAGTTTTACTTTTTTCTTGCGGTTTTTGTGAGATAACTACCCAACTTTTCCCTTATTAATTATAAAGTTTTCTACAAAGCAAAAGAAATCGTAGATTCAGTTCATAATAATAAACGAGGTAATCAGGCAATCGATTGCTGAATAACGGAGTACGTCAAAGATGTTTTCATGTATGAATGAAACACATCCCACGTTGATGTGGTTTAGGCTATAGAAAATGAATGAGCTTTGTAAATTTAACTAAAAATATCCAGGTTGAATATAATACGCTTTGAAAGGCTATCAAAATTACATAAGAACACGATTTTTACCTAAATATATCGCCCTAACGTCAGTTCAGGGAAATAATACACCTGACCTTAAGCCGATTTTGGCATTCATTTGAGATAAATATTTAACCAGACGAACTCCCACGTGTACGTGTGTGCTTTCGTGAGGCGACCTCGTTCGTGAACTTTCCTGGCAAATTTTGTTAAAAGTGCCCATTAAACTTATGGTTTATGCCTTAAATTGGTATTAGTTTCGTGTCTGGTTTTTAATAATAGTTAGTTCAAAGAAAACAAAAAGGTGGGGAATTTTCAAAGAGGACAGTCGTTTTCGTTTGCTTAGGACCTTACTTCAATTCGGATTTGAAGTAATTTAATTAAAAAAAATTGGAGTAAAGATTTCCTTTGATCTTTTTATTCAATAATGTTTTATGAGTTTGAAATGAACAAAATTATGTTGCGATATCTGTTTCGCTTTCAGTTCTATGTTCTATTAAAATTCGGAGAGATCCGGAATATTTAATTCAAAAACTTCGAAATTACTCGGTTTAAAAATTTAGATTTCTTTTCTGGATTAATTATCTCGCTTCCTTATTAAAGATGTCACTAACACTCTCTTAAGTCGAGCCTAAAAATTATTTAAATCGAAATTGAAGACGTTCGATGACGATTATTTTATGGTTTACACAATAATGCCCGCTTTGCCAAAATTCAACACCTTCCCCATTAAAAGTTTGATGAATAATGCAGTCCATCTCTCCGATTTTCTTCATTTCCTTGCTTATTCTTTCAATTAGTCCAGTGCCTGTTCGCCTGGTATTTTTGACACCGTTAGTAGTTAACACTAATCCACTTTTCAACTCCAGACTGATTCTTATTAAAGTGCTTTCTTTTATAAAGGACACGCTGTGTCTTGTTCTTACATTTTTTTTCTAATTCAGCCCTAATTGTTACCAAATATTCAACTTCCTGGAAAATTACTCGAGTTTGCTGTAATCGTTTAGATGTTGGAGAAACTGTCACGTTACGTATGTACCAACTATTATTTTCAATATCAACTTATTTATGTTAAAGGTTATACTCATTTTGTCAATAAAACTGTCACGAAAAGAATCTGATATTACCCTTTTCATTACGTACTCTAGAATTCTCATTAACTGAAAATGACCCCGGTGGGTCTAAACGTATACAACAAATTGAACAAATAGCTACGCTTTGTGTACTTATTCGGAAGACCGATTTACAGTAAAGTACGGATTAAAAATCTATTTTTAGAACGATTGGCCGATTGTATTGCTGAATGTTTTAACATAGAATCGGTCGAAATTTACTAAAGTACGATTAAGGAAGAGGGGTAAATTAAATACTGTACTGACTTTTACTAATAGTTAAGTTACAATTTGTTCAATAATACTAAGTATTTTGTATTTGATTTCAGGTCTAATAGTTGAGCGACTTGTGCAACATGATCATAGCAATATAACGACTGCTGCAGTCATGTTTGCTGGATTAGGTAAATGATCAAGAATTTGCCTTAATTTCAATTCAGTTTGGTTTTTCAAAAACATATACTGACGTCAGAGACCCGTTGGAATATATGTCCGAATTCTTGGTCTAGGCCAGAATCGAAAAGCAAGACGTAAAGGTGTTGAGGGTTTCACAAAATTTCTTGAAAACGTTGTTTACAAAACTGAAATCGGTTGCAATTATCAAAGTTTGTTTCTCAACTTGCTTCGAAACAATATACATTTAAACTTGCCCAAACCTGTTCGAGTTTCCACTGTGGTTTTCCTTGTTCTATATTAATTAAGTTAAACAAGTTTCGAAAAGTATAACGCCTTGTCGTTTGACAAGTGCTGGACTGTTTCGTATTCTACTGCGTTAAATAAACTTCTTTCGATGGAAACGTTTAAATGGTAAAATTGTACCAGCGTTTGTCGATATTTTGAAGAACAAAGCGTGTTCTCGTAGGTCATAGAATATCGCGTACATCATAATTTAGAAGGGTTAAATACGATTCGGTACCACCGCAACTACAACCAAGCATTCCCAGTCAATACTAAGACCTCGGCCCCTTTACTGCTATTTAATGGGATTAATAGGTGTCCAATGATATCATCCTGACCTTTATTATAGGTATCCTAGTTCTCAAGCTTGTAGGTTTTGTAACCCACGACGGCGACTTCTGTTGAATTAGCAAATACTGAAACACGGAGCCCATACCATTCTATTAACGAGATTCTCGTGGTTTTAGGTATATATAAACAGATATTCTGGGAAATTATTAATTATAACCGAAACGGTTTTACAAGGGACCGTTTTAAAATTGAAATTTGCTTTCGACCGCTGGTAGATCAAGATATAACGTTGTACATTAAATCTGCTATCCCTAGATTTTAACCTGCCTTGTTTATATTTTAAACCCACGATCTTAAAATTTTCCTTTTGCCCTTTCAATTCGAAAGTAATTGTGACGTAAGTAAATGTTAGAAAGACATTTTCGTTACCCTTGAAGACTAAAAAGATCCTTTATTAAATAATAACAACATCGGAGGTTAACTTCGGTTTTACGTCAGTGTGAAGTTTTGTTTATAGAAATGGACAGTGGAAGAATTTTCGTGGCGTGTGCCCTTAATAATTATGATTGATGCGCTATTGAAAACCCTTTTTGGCAGATAGATATTTTGGATTATTTTTGATATATCCACGTTTTGCCAAGGAAGCATCTTGGTTGTTTTAGAAACTGCCAAGTTTTGTCTTCCTCCCCTTAACAAACATTTTTGTTTCATCACCTAACATAACGAGAGGCAAAACCTACGCGAAACGTTTAACAATTACGTCACGTTATTATAAAGCCATTCAGAAAGAGTTTAGCTGCTATACCTTCACCTATTTTCCGGGCTTTACAGAAACTTATCGACCTAATTTGATCCTTGGGTCTATTGTTAAATTAATGTACTTATTTTCGAAACGCCCGGTTTATGGAAGTTGCTGCAGTAAAAGTTTTAGATGTCGTCATTTACCATAACTTTGCTTCTTTTAACAACTGTTTCGAAGTTTATGAAATTACAAGTGAAGTTTATAATCGATAAATAATCCTCTGTAAAAATTTAAACCGGAGCTTTTTACAAAGCACTCTCTTTTAAATCTACCTTAATACCGAACTATTTACACATTTAAAAGCGGTTCACGAAATATATATTTTGGTAATAAATCGAAACCCTATAAATATCCTCGAATGCATATTGACGCAACAAAGGCCCGAAATACGTCATCACTACAAAACTGGATAATATTATGCGAGGACATTCTAGAATAAACAAAACCCGCCAGTCCTTTCAGGTATAATTCGGGGTTGTTAAATTATTTAAGCTAACCGGAAGATTTACTTGATAATGGGTTATTTTTAGAAATACTTACTCGTGCCGCCAACAAAGTTAATAATCTCGTGGTTAAGGCGAATATTAAAGGACACCGTTTCGTTTTTATACGCTAATAACTAAATAATTTATTAAATTTAACTCTTCAACCGGAGAAATCGATACGGGCTTTCGCTTTGTGCACCGCTATTTAAATTTTTCACCGGCTCCCGTTCGAATCGGGATTGTTACTTAAAGGTTTATCGGGACATCAATCATTGTTACCAGTGAGAGGTCAGACCTTAAAAAGTCGGTGCAAGCTCTTACAGAAACTGTTCTCATTTTTTACTCTCCAGGGCTTCTCTTGCATCAGCTTACGGAGTTTTGTTGTCCCGTGGATAACTGAAAAGTCTTAACTTATTTTAAGACCTATAAAGAACGAAATTTTGCAACACGACAGTGCGCCGGCACGTACTCTGGTACGTAAATAAATTAACTCGTAATAAGGAAAAAACATGAAAAAATTACCACCCAGTGTTTCAAATTATACCGAGAGAAACAACCTGGAAAAATGTGGGGACCAAAAATAACGAGTAGCTTGCCTTTAACACTAAAGCTTTCATATCTTCATATCCTCAATTAATATCGGGGGAATTATCCAACAGGAAGAAATCCTTGTCGTTATATAAACAAAAATGCTGAAACTGAAGCTTTTCAATTTACTTATCCTTATTTAGAAGCCGTCGTAAAACGTTTGGAAATTTGACACTGCCCGCGAAAGTAAATATTTGATCCGTATTTTCGAGTTTATTCCTACTTTTTTTCTTTCTTTTATACGCGAATTATAATTGTTCGCGTCCCGTTTAGGCCGTAGGTAACTAAACTAGAGATTCGAATAGCTTTCCAATTTAATACCGGTTAATTTATTTCGCTTACCTAAATGCGGTAAAAATAACAAAATGTGGCGAACGAAACGAAGGAGAAAAACTCTATTGTTTGGGACACAGATGCTATTCTTAGAGACTCCGAGTTGAAACGTTTGGAACGCCCAATTTTTTTATTCACTTAGAATTCATTTCCTTTCCTTTCTCCTTAATGAACTGAAGTTTAATGAGAAGGTATTCTTTATGACGCCTAGTAGAATTTCTCTTATTCTGTACCTTTGTGATTTGTGAAAGAAATTTGGCGCTCTTTAAAATTTGAACTTCTCAAGTTCCAGCAAGCTCGCTACTTTTATTCTCGGTTTATTTCCGAGGGTGAACCGTAAATACGTATTTCTAAACAAATTTCTTAAAATATTCCGGAACAATTACGACCAGGATTTCCTCGAAGCCAAAGCGTCGATTATTAAGTTAGTTAGATATCAAGACTCCTTATATTTTTAAAGCTAAATGTTTTACAATTTAATTCTTGGATGAGCCCTACGAAGACTTTAATTTAATAGGAGATTTATTCTCGTTTAACAACGGTTCCAAGTTCTGGGTTTCTGATATTCTTTCCCGTATTTAAGACGAAGAGATTTAATTTAAATTACTTTGCGAATAATTCTCGGCTCGGTCAGCTGGTTCTCAAGATCAACAGTATTTTATCCAGAAACGACACGAAAGCTTTCAATCGCGGTCAGGATTTTACGGAAATAATTATCCGACCGAAATAAGAGATTTATCCGATGTTTTTAGAATTTTGATGTCCATTTTTTCGATACCAAAAGGGAAATTGCTCGAGTCCTGTAATAAAAAAGTAATTTTCGAAATAAAAGATTGGATTGCCAGTCAGGAAAATCAAAAATCCGACAGAAAATCTCCGAGAGGAAAACGTAACAAGTAAAGCAGTTACCCAGAAATATTTCTCATCATACGAAAATCACTGACATGTGACGTTGCGATCCACAATGGCAGTAAGACAGAAATTATAAGGAAATATCGTGCAAGTCTGCCGGAAATTAGTTTCAGTAGGGCCTTAAGACGTACCGATTAGAATTCTAGAAGCTTTTGACTGTAAACTGTTCGTATGCCTTTGTATCCTTTAGTTTGTCGTTTCTCACAAGGTACATATTGTTGTTTATTGAACGAGCGCAAGTTTATTTCTTTATTTGATTGTTTGTGTAGGAACGAAAAGTGATATTTATAAAGAAGCCATTTATTTCATTTGAGTCTTTTTTGTCGTCTCTGTTAATAAAAAAAAAACTCTCGGATATTACGTTTCTTATTTTGCTCGCCTTTTAGACTAATTTAATGACACTCGTATTTTCTTAAGTTAGAACTTAGAAATATGTAAATG
Source organism: Melanotus villosus (assembly GCA_963082815.1). Taxonomy (NCBI): domain Eukaryota; kingdom Metazoa; phylum Arthropoda; class Insecta; order Coleoptera; family Elateridae; genus Melanotus; species Melanotus villosus. The sequence continues at coordinate 23,211,098 of OY720427.1, forward strand.
ACAGTTCTGATTTTTATTGTACTGGAAGCTGACTTTTATAAATTTTTATTCGTAATTTAAAATTTATTTTTGAATCATTATTTGCGTGATATTAAAACGTTAAAATTTTTAGATTTCTGCTTGTACTTTGGAACGACAAATATATGCCAGCCATGAGCTTTCTTTAAAAGGTTGGATTTATACTTATTGTCCGGCAAGCTGACTTTTATAAGTTTTTATTCGCAATATAAATTTCATTTTTGGATAATTATTTGCGTACTATTAAAACTTTAAAATTTTTAAATTTCTACTATATGTTAAATTTGTTTCTTTCTCGACTTGAGTTTTCTCAAAAACAAAGGGGAGACCGTCGAAACACTAAAAATCGATATTTTCGACAAATAGGGAATCGAGATATATATTAAAAGATTAGGAATTTTCCTGCGCGTGTTTTTGTATTTTTGTTTCACATGTAATAAATAGTTTGTCATGTTAATTAATAGCAAAGCTATATCGTATTGATAACCGTATAATAATTCAGAAAAGGAAATTAGATTTATTTGATTAAATTATTCCACCATTTTACTTAACTTTCACAGGTAAATTTCGTGAGTAAGATTAACATCTAACCCGCTGTGGTCTTAAAACGTGGTGAGTTTAACAATGAGACAGGAAAATTTACAGGGAGTAGTAGTAAATTTAGTAAAAAAATTCGGGAATTATTTACTAGTCGAATGAAGGAAAAGAATAATTGCTTTTTTGAGCATAGCTTTTAACAAAGAAGCAATTAACTAGCAATATTGTTAAGTGCTATTTTTAATATATGGGTACTACATTTGGAAATAGATTATCATTTAAATTAATACCGGAAAGTGTTTAACGGAATCGATATTTTTGTGTTGACAGTTTTAGGTTCGACTACGCTTTCAAAGCAAAAATAAAAAAAAATAAAACAAAACTCGATTAAGATATTGCGCTTTTGTGCTTGGGCAAAGTGGATGGTAGAGGTCTGAGGCAGAAATGAATTATTTGAAGGTAAATGCGTATAATTAACGTTTGCGTAAATATAATAATTTGAGACGGCGCAAAAGCTTCATCTTATAAAAAATTTGGACACCGCTTTAAATCATCCTTGAAAATAACGGGAGTACTCTGAGGACAATTTCATGAGTGCGTTCGAAAAACACTCTGCGTCAGCTAACTACAATCAGAGAGGAAGCGCTTACAACTGCTTACATTGTCGGAAATTGAGATAGTCAGGTGATTGATAACGGGAGGTTGTTATATATTTTTGTGATGGGCGTTTGCCTGTTTACACGCACGTAATTTTGATAATTAAGAGGAGCGTAGAGGAGTTTTAATTTTTTTCGACTAAATAAAAAATAAGACTCCGAAGTTTGGCTCTTCGCTGAAAAGCCAAGAAGGACCGGAAGTATGTGTACTCGTTACAAACTAATTTTTAGTAGGGTTTAAGAGGGAATGCGTGGCATGAGTTAAAGTTTCCGGGAATTAAATTTATTTTCCCCGAAATTAATAAATAGGCGAGCAAGAACGTTTTGGTTTCTTGGTGGAACAAAAAGACGTAGCTGCTCTGTTTATTATCTTACTATCTTGCCATGAAAATAACGTAAGCTCGGTGCTAGCAAGATTCTGTTGCTAAAATACTAAGACTTCGCTTTATACTGAAAATAAATTTCCGGATCCAACAGTGAGTTAAACAAAGCTCACGTGGAGTTTTTAGGGGAGATAAAATTCGAGCACCCCTGCTTTAAAGTAAGCACATCTATTAGTTTTTCCGCTTCTAAAAGGAAACGATTTCCACCCCTTCTGCTTACAAATTACTTCGTGTAAATAACACATTAAACTTCTTACAAAGTAAGCAATTAGGATAAAAAATTTATTTGTCTTTCGAATGTTTCAGGTTTCGCGATGCTATCTCTACTGCCGGTTTAAACAACATTTTTAATTCAATAAAATTTATCTGCCGACGAAAAAGGCATCCGTTGCTTTGAACATAGGTTCATTATTATGCGACGATCTTCTCTTAAAACCTTTTCAGTTTCCTTATGATTTTAGATAGCGGTAATTTTTCAGAAGCAACAAGAAAAATATTTCACGCCGAATGCTGGGATGGTCAATTTTGATACCGGCGTAGTTATTGGGCAAAAATAACCGGTAGGAAAGAGAAAGGGTGCTCCGGTGTTATCTGCTTTGGCAGGTATGCCGAAACTTGAGAACTGCTTACTTCAGTAGCTGAAATCAGATGTGTAGATTCGACGCAGCTTTCCCGAGAAGTTCAACAAAATCGTGTTGGGTTTCGCCCCAAAGTTTTATTAAACCTCACATCGAATTTGATTTCAACATACCAAACATCATACTACTTTTGCCTTTTGGGGTTCCTATCTATGTTAATTTACACAACTGTATTCCAGTGGGTAAAAAGTTTTATGCCGCGAAGGTCATTAATTTTTAAGGGTTAATGGTTTTTATTTAGGCCCGGACTTGTGTTTCGTAACACCCGGATGGATCGCTTGTGGCGAACATTTCGATATTTCGAAAGCGAAAATTGTGATCGACGTTCGTATTTCGATAATAATCGGACGAAATACTAAAGCGTCGAAAAGTGCAAAATAAAGTCTTACTTAACAATTCGGACAGTTTTCTTTTCGATTCTTGTTTCAGAAGTTTGAACTTTTGCGCACAATATTGGACGTATTTCAGATTTGCTGACAAGCGAAATTTTTTTAGGGAAGATATATCAGTTTTCACGGGCGATATAAGACAAACAATAAAAAATATATAAATGAAAGTTTTGAGACGATGGTGGACTGATCCAAATGAATGAGTTTATTGGACTTTATCCATGTCAAGAGAGCAGTAAAAGGCACCCACTGATTGAAATAAGAGGGCATTTCGAAGATTGAAAATCGATATCTGTCTTCGGCTGTATGGCCATTCTCGCATTCAGTACTGTTTAATATTCTCTCGACATCATTTAATTCCATAAAATCGTTCATCAGAAATGCTGTTTTACTGTATCCCATTTTTACAACAACGTCAGAGTTGCGAATCTCGAACACGCGGAATAAAAATGCAATTTTAAGAATTTAACAGTTAACGCCGTCATCCGATTTACCGATACCGTTCGAGCAAATTCAAATTCCGCCGAAATTTATCGAATCGGCGCATTTCCCTCTTCTTTTTTGTTGTTTTACATTATTTAGGACTACCTCGCGTCTACCGTTGTAGAAGTATATGAGATATTAAATATGTAAGGTAGACAGGAAGGATTTCTAGAAGATCCAAGATCAAATTAAAATAGTTCACGTATCGTACCTAAATGTAACAAAATGCAGGCAAATTTCGATACGGAAACATCGCAAAAATTACTAAAAGAAGAAAGAAGATACAGTTTACGCGGTGGCTTTGGGAGTATGGTACTGTCAGTGGAACCAGATATTATAAATGCATGCGAGTGCAAATCCAAAACTCGGTGCAAGCTCGTAAAAATGGAGCCTCGAAATCTGACCGTAATGAAATAGAATGTGTAAACATGCACTGCATAGATTGAAAGCGTGCTTTGTCAGTATATTCAGTCAAAGAAAATTAGAAAAGCGGAAATAACGAGAAGGTTAGAATTTTTAGAGCAAATGAAAAACAAATACGTCCTGATTAGTTAATTAACGTGTCCCTCCTTATCTTACCATTACATTTAGGGTAAATCGGTCTTTATTTATTTAAGAGACCCAACTTGGACGTTTATTAGCGCTAACAAAATGTCGAGAGATAGTAATAGGTAATTAAACACAGGTATCGGATAGCGTGATTGAAAAACAAGGGTTCGATTACCATCAATCGACTGCCTCAATAAAAGTAACAACTATAGTGTTCTTTCGAAAATCGCTTCTAGCGGAATTGCCACAGATCGAAGCATATCTACTAAGGGAACTTCGTAATTCAATGATAAAAAGAAACATAAATAACGACAATAAATTAGATGGGCTTAAAGAATGGCGGTTAGAAAACGCCGACCCAGTAAAAAATATCGATACTCCAAATAACGAAATGCATTTTTAAAAAACCAGCCAGGCAATCGAAATACAACCGAATAAAATAGAAAATCTCAATTTTAATATCCTACAAACATAGTTACCTTAGCATAAAATTCATGAATTATCGTCATTATCATGATTTTTATCACCATCACCCTTAATTTTGCCATCGTTGTTACAAATGAAAAGAGGCGAGTTGAAATATGTGAATAAACTGAGTATTAATGAAAATTCGTAAAGATTTTCGTGAACTTTTCGACTTCGATGAGTGTAAATATTTATTTAGCAGGAGGAAAAGTTTCTGTAACGAGTTAGCTTAATATTTTATTTTGTTTATTATTTTTATATTTTTGTTCCATAGGGGAAATAAAGCGAGACCTCGAGGTTCAGGCTTCGAGATGGAATATCAGGCACAATATAGCTAAATGAGAAAAATATTTGTTTCGTAGTAATTGACCTAAAAAAGGGGAGGAAAGTTAATTATTTCTAGTTACGATTTTAGGAACAAGAAATAAGCGTCGACTTTTTATTATGTACATAAATAAAAACCGACAGTCGATATTTCGAGCTTGTTTTATTCAAAGTCAGCAAATTTGGTTTGACAATTTCGGCCAATATTTTTTATGGCGTTCATTTTTGGTATTTTCCTACGAACCAACGTTTTTGCGGTTATTGTTACCTTGGAACCGACATTATTTCGTCGGCTTTTTCAATTATTTGTTTACTGTTTACTGCAGAAGTTTATAACATTATCAAATTTAGGAATTTTGTTATTGGGCAAATTCCTCACTTTTCGAGTGAAAAATTTAAGCTACGCTCGGAAGAGTAAACTAATATAAATGAAAAACTCGTATTAACATATTTTCCCTTATTTCCTCACGTGCAGTTATCTTCGTACGTGGGATTCTAAGTTTGCTCAGGAATTTCCTCTTGTTCGCATCAAGTATCCATAATTACTCTGCCGGCAATATCAATCCAAACTAGAAAATGCTTCTTCTACTTTTAAACTTTATTTACTAAACTATTTATCAAATAGTTATTTTTGAATTAAGTGTGCGAAATCAGTGTTTTTTTAATGGCGCGTGAGATTTTTACCCGAGACCCGTAGGCCGAGGGTAAAAATTCGTCGAATGCGCCATAACACACTGATGTACACGAAATACAAACATTTTTTCAAAAAAATATAATACTTAATACCATAACTGTTTTATTGAAGAAAATGTAGGAATTCAAAATCTTGTGCAGGTAATGTCAAAATGACAGGTAGGTGTAGGTACTAATTTGCCATATATAAAATCAATTTAGTTATCTATGATTCAGTTGTCAGATGTGTTGTAACTCGGGAAACGTAACATTGCTATCGATACCAGATGTTTACTTTTTTTTACCGTGAAAAAATTTTTCTCACGGTGGAAAAAAGACAAACTTCGCGTACCGTTAGTAATGCATAAATGTTGCGCTTTTTTGACAGTTGTAGTAAAAAGTATTTTCACTCGAATTAAAAATTCTTTCGTTCTAGTCCTTTTATTGATGTTTATTTGACTTTTTTCATTTTCTTTGGACAAACACATCACTTTATTATTGTTTACATTTAGTGCGATCCCGCTTTCCATTTTTATAGCCCATTCGTTTAGAGAATGTTGTAGTACAAGAGGGTTATCAATTACGAAAAATCTACGAAAGGGATATTCTTCCGTTTTTGCTTGAGGCTAAATTTAGTTCTGGTTAAAATTGACCATCATCTGAGATAATTCTTAAGGATTACAATTTTTTTAAGGGTTCAATCCGAAGGCAAAGTGGTTTAAATCGCTGTGGAATACTCAGACTTTCAAAATTAAAAGCTTATCAGAAACTTTTAGGTTTGATGACACAATTATTTCCATAAAAATCTAAATTTTTAGTATTGTAAATAAGGCAACAAAAAGTGAAAATTTGTTTAAAAACTAAGGAAGTTTTAGAAAATAGTAAAAATGAAACCCATTGAGGAAATCTGTGTGATGTCCCTTTTATTCTGGATGTATCCTTTTATTCGTTGCGTTCCTTTCATGTCTGTTTTAAAACTATGTGTAATGCAGCGAATTCGTTGCCAGAATTAATTAATGCCCAGTGTGGTGACAACAGGAAGAAGTACAATTAGAACCTTTTATTTTAAACAAGGTTGAAACGTAATATAAAACTAATAGGCAAAGCAAAGAATGTTGCAATAGAACACTTACAAAGAGGATAAAAAGCCCGGGTAAATTAATTAAAATATTATGAAATGAATATTGTAGAGGAAAAATTAATTAAGGGAAAAGGTAAAGAAAAATTTTGAGACTTAATAAAACGAGGAAAAATGTTAATAATGCTCAAGTTTTACGAAATTACCTAACGAGGCTTCTTTAAATAACCAACTCTCTTTACTTAAGTGGTAACTATCGAGCGCTAGTTATTTTAGTGGTCTTTTTAGAGTGAACACCATCAATTAAACATAAAGCGGAATTATTGAAAGTAATATAAACATCGAACGTAAATTAAAATAACAGAGTTGATTTTAACCGTTGTTTTTACTGGGTTTGGTTTTGCGTTTGAATCGGAAATACTTTCACTCGAAAGATAATATATTCAAAAACAGAAAACTGTCTTCATAAAGAGAGTTTTGTACAGCAAATTAACATTTAAAACGGCGTCCGATATTTATGCTACAAGTATAAATTTCAGATATTCCGAGTGGACGCTCCCTTTTAAGCCTTATCACAGATTTTGACAAATATTTGAGGTTAATTTTCGGGGTTTGCGGCTTCATGGTATGTTTCTAAAATTCCTTTTTATTTTAGAAACGGATTTTACATTCCATAAATTTGTATTCGGCCGGTAGAATTTTATTAAAATTAGTATTTCGTTCCAGTCCTTCTAAAAAGAAGAAATTCAGGAATTCGGTGTGTTTTTTCTGTTTACACTGGATATTCAGGAATTTTCTCGACCATCCTTTAACATTTATTCAAAGTAGAGCTCCTCCTTATGCACGTCGACGCACTATCTTTTGTGGAGGAAATCGTTGCTCTTCGGATTCTTTAGATTGCGCGGCTCAAAATGCGGAAAAAATGTTTTTTTTAACCAGATTGCAGATGAAAATATCTCTGTTTTTAATTAACTAATCTAGGATTTTCAAATTTAAATAGGAATTAATGATTATGAGAAAATTTTCGTTCCGTTCAATATTTAAGTATACAGGGTGTTTCAGAACTGCACGGCACCATTTTAGGGATGTGTTCGCTAGTACAAAATATTACGATTTACCTAAAATTAGCTTAGTCCAAAAGTTAATATTTAGGGAGATACAGGGTGTCAAAGCCGAAATTTTAATTTTAATTTTTTGCTGTAATTTCAAAAGTTTTCAAAATATTGACATGAAAATTGGGGAAACTACCTTTCTTGGGACGAGAAATAATAATCCGTCCTCAATTTTAATATTGATCTTTAAATAACCTTATTTTTGCTGCACCTAACACCTTAAACATACTTCAACTTTTGTGTACTTAAAGTTAGGACAGATTTAATTGAAAAAAACAATTGCCCCATCCTTTTTATACAAAAAAGGTATACTAGTTAAATGTCTCTAAAGTTAATCGTTTCCAAGATATTTGCTATTGATGTAAGTAATGCAACATCTTTTTCATCTTTTAAACATTCTGTAACGCAGTAGGCTTGTATTTAAAACAAAAAATTTAGATATTCTTGCCAAAAACAAGTTATAGGACACAAAGTAATAGTGGATCAGTGGAATATTTGTCATTAAAAAAATTTCAGATTTTAGTGTAAAGCGAGGTGTAAACTAATGCTGTTTAAGGACTGAAAAATGTAGCATCACTTACTGCAACAGCAAATGTCTTGGAAACGGTTAACTTTAGAGACATTTAACTAGTATACCTTTTTTGTATAAAAAAGATGAGGCAATTGTTTTTTTCAATTTAATCTGTCCTAACTTTAAGTATAAAAAATTTGAAGTATGTTTAAGGTGTTAGGTGCAGCAAAAATAAGGTTCTTTAAAGATCAATATTAAAATTGAGGACGGATTATTATTTCTCGTCCCAAGAAAGGTAGTTTCCCCAATTTTCATGTTAATATTTTGAAAACTTCTGAAATTACAGCAAAAAATTAAAATTAAAATTTGGGCTTTGACACCCTGTATCTCCCTAAATATTAACTTTCGGACTAAGGTAATTTTAGGTAAATCGTAATATTTTGTACTAGAGAACACATCCCTAAAATGGTGCCGTGCAGTTCTGAAACACCCTGTATAATAAAGTGGGTTAAAATCCTTTTTATTCTGTGGGCGTAGAAAAAATATTTAATGGTTTACGGATACCTCATATTATTATTTTAAACAAACAAGTGTCAGATGTTAAACAACTTTGAGTAAATTCGAATCAATTTTTAACAAAGTTGCTGTTCCCATAAAAATATGAGGGTCTGAATTTAACCTACTTCCTTCAATGCGGATAAATTTTAATTTTATTAATGGTTTCCGGATACCTCATATTATTATTTTAAACAAACAAGTGTCAGATGTTAAACAACTTTGAGTGAAATTCGAATCAATTTTTAACAAAGTTGCTGTTCCCATAAAAATATCAGGACCTGAATTTAACCTACTTCCTTCAATGTGGATAAATTTTAATTTTAAACACTTTTTTGGAAAATACATTTACAGGTGTAAAATGTAAAAATGAAAATCTTTCGGGTTTTGTATTTGTAACGAGATTGGTTTCAACATTTTTAACTTCGTCGGTTTGTAATGATTATAAGGCGGAAGTTTTATTAGGAGTTGTTTTTTTAATAATTACCACAAGCGAGTGGCTTTTCGGAATTTAATATAACGTTATTTTAGTTATAAATAAAAATAAAATTCTCTTCGGAAAAAACATCGAGGGTAAATATTATTTTTATCTAAAAGAATTCGAGCCTAAGTTTAATTACACGACACGATGATAAATCTATAACGTGAAATCTGAACATGAATGAAACGATAAGTGTGACAAAAGCTGGACGTAATCGATAAAACTGAAAATAAAAAGTTTTTAAAAATGTAGACTATGTATAATTAAATATTTTTTGTATTCTAAAACGACTCTATTATATTTTTGAATGAAATGCGTCAACATTCCAAACAATTTTTTAAAAAATGCATCTTTTATATCTGAACTTCCAGCGGACGTTAAAATTTTAAGAGGACTTTACAGAAATAGCTTTGGAATAGAATTCACATTGCCAAATACACTCTCCCCGAATTACGTGCATCAGAATTTTTAACAGCAAAGTCATTGGTTGATTATAGGAAACGAAAGTTGAATTTTCTTATAAATATCTAAAGAAGGTCGAACTCGATCGTTAACAAAAGTGGGTTCAGGTGTTGCCATTTTAAGTATTCGCTCGAATACCAACCACATCGAGAAAGAAGTCAAACAAAAATGCCCCAACAACACTTACATAACTCCAAGAACCGAACTAATTAATACAATCATGCTTCGATTTCCTGTTACGCTGGAAATGAGATAACTTCGTTTATTTTAAAACGGCGATACGTATTCATTCTTTGCATCGAGTTTTTGTTCTTATTGAAACGTCGTTAAGAGTGGAAAGCGAAAGGTTACAAAAGTAAAATAGCGATTTAACGAAATTCTACATAAATGTAAACTTTATTTTAGGCGAAAACAATTGATAAAACATTTGTTCTTGATTTTTGCGGTTTCATTAAGGCTTCGAATTGCGAGTCTAAGGAAAACAGTAAGCACAATAAGGATTTATATTAATAGCCCTCTAATTAAGTATTATATTATTTTAATTTGTTTTGCTTTTGTTTCGGCCGATTGTACTTTATAACCCATTGTTCTCATAAATTATTAATGTTATTTCCACAAGCTTGAGTTATTTCATAATTGCTATTAAAGCTACTATATTCTAAAACCGTTTTGTACACGTGTTTTGTTAAATAACTGTGAAAATCGAATAAAACTTTCTCGTTTCCAAAAGGACTGCATTTGTTCGGAGCTTAATAAATAGAATTAAACCCATTGTAACTCAAAACGCCAAAAATTAACAAAAGGGAATTGTATCACAAATAAAACCACGATTAAATTCTCGGCTTTTTTAACACACAAAATCATTAAATACGATTAACTATTCATGTTCATATAAAAAATATAAATGCTGGGAATAAACTACAGGTTCTGGCCTATAATTTTCTAACTGTTTCCATCACTTAATAATCGTATATGTTTTATCTTTTTGTTTTTAATATCAGAAAGAAAACCAATAATCATTTGATTTGCGAGGGCTGAATTTCAAATACAGATAGCAGAATTAACGAGCTTCCGATTTTATTAATGTATTCATCTAAAGTTGCCTTTTTCTGAAAGTTACAAGCATTTATTATTAAATACATATAACATTCCCATTCTTTTTGTTTTTAAAATTACTGGTACGAAGAACAATAATATTGTCCCGAATAAAGTCACAATTTTTATGTTAATTAAAAGTTAGTTGCAGCGAGTAGATTTGTTTTTGTACAAAGATAACAAATAAAATTGATATCGGAAAAAACGTACAAACTTTGAGGAAAGTAACATTTAAAGTTTCAGTATGAGGAAATAAATTTTAAGTGTGTCTACTTTTAGCTGGATAAAATCAATCGAAGTTCAAATATTTAACCTGAGCTATCTCTAATGTTTCCAACAAATGCTGAAATTGGAAAAAGAACGTTCCAAGGTTAAAATGTGAAGAAATTTATAGCAGTTACATTTACGCTATTTCTAAGAACAAAAGTTTTGGACAAGCCCATTTGTTGAACTGTTGTAGATGTCATTTTCCATTTCCCTCTTACTTTAAAGAGCTTAAAATGAGCCCTTGCAGACGGAGCTTTTACTAGTTTTTCCCTAAAACGAGCTTTTTTCAAGCTTACTGTCTATGGGTTTTATAGGAGCACGTCTCATCCTAAGATTACATAAACAATTTTATATATGGCGCCCCAGAAGCTTCTATCCTTTACTTATAAACTGAATTACGTGTAAACCAGAAGTGTCGAGTTTGAAATATTAAACCCCAGACGTGCATAATATGAAATTAATTTTAAATTTTATCAAAGATTTCGATGAAAAAAGCTAATAGCTCTTCTCACTTTCGGCTTTGATATTTATCTGAAAATATTACCGAGTCTGGGTGTTACAAAATTTGAAACGATACCTCACGTAGGGAAGGAAGCCTCCAGACGCATAGATAGAAAGATTTCAATCACGTATTTCCATTAAAACCTTCCAGTCAGTTTGGTCCCGGTAACAGTGTATCTTTTTTTCTTATGAATGAGAAAAGAAAATAAAGCATCGCAGAGTGTGGGTGTCCTGACGTAGTACGTTTTACACCCACAACCAAGCAAATTTCACTGAGTGGTTTGTATCCCCTACGCGCGTTATCCTCGCGCCCTTGCTTTTCTACGATAGGTGTTATTGATATAAAACGTCAAAGCCCGAGCGATACAACTGTCAAAATTACTCAGCTTTATAATCAACAAACTAATTGTGGCGGATTTAGCAATCTCGATCTTTCTTTATAACTCCGGATATCTGAAAGGTCCATTTAATTAACTCATGATCGATATCTCAAACCAGTTGGCGACAATTTACTTTATCAAACTTCGCGAATTGCTTTCTGGAGATATTCTTCGACTATGTTAATAAATGTTGTACTCTCTTACTCTTTTTTACGTATCTCCACGAAATTTCTCGTATTTTTTATAGTCGGATTTGAACACCCATTGATCAGCGAAAAATATGAATCGGGAAAAACGTCAACTGCCCAAACAATTTATCGTGATAATCGAAATAACATCTCCTTGGTAAAAACTTTGAATTAATTTTAGAAGGAAATAATTCAAAGGTATCAAATATTTAAACTTCCTTCTGTGGACTTTTCGGCACGGCACGTACACCGGACAAAAAGACGTTTTCAACTATTGGAAACATAATTTGATATTTACACCATACTGAATTAAAAGTAAATTTTCGGCTTTAGAGAACTGCTTAATAAAACTTTCAAAATTTAACTCGAGGAAGAAATGTAACCCTTTTCTGTAATTCCAAATTCTCCTCAGTCCTTTAAATTTTTATAGATCATTCCCCGGGTCCTCATTTAACGTTCAAACTCTCTCTGAGGGCCACTTTTAAACTATCAAGAGTTTAATTTCCAGAATTCGAAGTCCAAGATTATTTATTTCGACGAAGGACACTTGCTGTTAATTATTTTCTTAAAATTTTGATGGGTTGGTTAGGGTCGTTACTAGGAGAATAACCACCTAACATCCTCTCCCAATTAACAGAAATGCCAGTACTAAATTCCATTGTCTCAAAATGCGTGTTATTATCTAACAAGCTAAAACCTGTGCCGAGACCGTTTATTTAGAAATAAATTTAATCTGGGTTTCGAGCAATCCACTGAAGCTCACAATACGAATGTTTTGGAATCATTCTCAAGAAGAGAATACTCAAAATCTTCGAATTATTGTTAAAATTAACGGCGCGATATTTAGGAGCACAACGACGTATTTGAATGACTCCAAATATAAATTATAAATAAATAAAACAGGAAATCAAATTTCCTCTTGATAGCACTAATATAAACAAACTGCGATTTCAATGAATTTTAATGTTTTCTGTACTGTAAATGCGGGCTAAATTAGACTTTAAAGAGCTAGAAATTTTCCACGGGACGTTCTTGATATCTTCGAGAACTAATTGTGATGTTTAGTGTGAATAATTGTTATGGAAACGATTCTGCTTAAAATTAGGAAAGCTTATGTCCGAGATGTAAGGGAAGGTTTCAGACATCTCGAACGTGTTCCTTCTTAACGTTCTAACAACTATACCGATGAGATAGTAAGGGTTTGCAAGGGTAGACAACCGCCTTCGCGCACTACAAACGCCCTCCTAAGTAATTAAGGGAAACAAAAGACACCGGAAAAGATCAAACGAAACGGTGAACAAACTGTAATGAAAATATATGCGATACATGCAGCTTGTGTTTATCAGGTAGCATGTAACAAATCTTTAGGTGTAAACACTTGACGTTGACGTATATTATTTCATTAATTATTTTTGGAGAAATCGATAGTACGTGAGTGAGAAAACGAATATTAAGGAAAGTTTTATTTTCATTTTTCATTCTTCGCTCGGCTGGAAAAATTTGATTATGTTCGCGTTAACACTTCTTGTAATTTAAAAAACGAACAATAATTAGAAAATATCGCTCGGTTTGGTTTGTTTCTGCATAGTTTCTCGAATTGGGGAAGGTTTTTTAAATCGACTAATTAAATTCATTAAAGTTTTCTGGGCATTCCTAGACGGTAACTAGGAAAATACGTTGATGGTGAATAATCTACAACCGCGAAGTTTAAACTAACATTCGCAAAAATAAATGCCGAAGTCCGCCACGAAGTGCTGAGTTACAATTTTATAGTCGGAGGATACGTTAAGAGTACCTTTAGAATCTACTAAATTATTTACGTTCCCGATGCTTTATATTCTTATTTGAGCTCTTAATGGGGAAGTTATTATCACTGCTTAAATTGGACTGAAATGTATCAGTAAGCAAGTCAGTTCTGGAAAACAAAAACAGTGAAATGAGTACGGGGAAATGTGGTCTCAAATGGACATTAACAATTCCTCAGCTCCCTCGCGTAACACACTAAATTAAACGAGTTCTGTTTCTAAAAACATTTTTTTGTGGACACGCGTTGTAATGACTTTTTTCCTGGCAGAGTGTTAGAAACACTGATGTATAGTTAAGATAGCTCGACGTTTTTAGTGCATTATTAATAAAACTAAAAAATCCAACGAATATTGTAGTCAACTAAAGCTGAGCATGTTCTAAAGGTTGAACTTACTTCCTGTTACCTGAGTAATTTCCAGATGGTTTCTCAAGTAATGCACAATAAGTAAATAAGTCTTTCTTTGAAGCTTGCAGATTAGCAACGAGGATTTTCTTTTCAAAGGAAAAACGATCTGTTCTCAATCTGCGTTTTATAAACTACGTATAGGTTTTTCCAAAAATATAACCTTCAGTTGCAGTTGTAAAAAATAATTGATTTTTCAGCAAAACGCGGTGTTTCCTGTTTGTGAACACTGAATTCAATTAAAGTTAAACAGAGCGGAAATTCCTTTAAGACAAAGAAATTTTATAAAAAAGCTTTAATAACATGTGCGTTTATTTTCGGTAGTGAATAAAAAAAAACCTTTTTAATATATTTAAACAAGTTATTAAAATCATCTTAATCCAAGCAAAAAAATTCTATTAAACTCGCACGAAATTGAAAAAATTAGGGTCAGCTATTTACCGAGCGTTTCTAATTTTCAAAACCAATTCACAATAGCAGTACCACAACCGCAGATTTATAAAAGCATTCCGCATTAACACCTGTTAACTTGGCAATCGTCAGTTTGGAAATAAATATTTTACAGATTCAGAGGGGGATTTTACACAGGAATCACCGCTAGAAGGTATTGATGTCACTCAAACTTCCGGTTTTTATTCACTTTCCATACGTGATGTTCACATTTACACTGATTTTTCAATGTATCGTCATATTGAATTTCAGTGTTTAAATTCAACTACCGCTTTTTAATTTGAAGAGCTAAAATTACCGTCTCCCTTCATCAAATTTATCAAAACGGATTAAACCTTTCAGAAAGACAGATCGCTTTAAAAAATCTTTTAAATTAATGCCGTTTCGTTACTTATTTATGTTTACTTTCATCAGCCTTCCTGTATTATGGTAGGTCTCTTTAATTTTGTTTTGCACACCTTCCATATTTCGGGAATGTTCGATACATTCTGTCCTTAATGAAATCCCTTATGAAAAAATTGAGTCAAGTTAGACCCAAAGATCTACCAAGTCAGCCTAGGCATACGTATTCCTTACTTTTTATAAATTGTCCATTTATACCAGGCTAAAGTAGAACGAAAATATTTTTTTGGAAGAAATGAATTTGTCGAATTTATTAAAAAATGATACTAAATACTTCCGAGTTTATTTTGTTTCTTTTTGTTAGATTTGTATTGTAAATACTGATAAATAAGCTTATTTGTTATTTGTATGACACTTTTAATATAAATATTATTTACTTACGTGTTACCACAGAAATAATGTCTTGTTCATCATACAAGGAATTCATTTATGTAGCGATGATGACTGTAATCAATAAAACCCATATAATAATAAACTATTATTTCCACTGACTGATCGTTTTCATTTGATCTATGGCCGTTAAAGCGCAACCAAAATTTTTTTCGCTTAAAAAAGCAAAGCCTACGCTAATATTATTTAATTAAAGAAAAAAGTACAATTAAAAATATTTACGCATACAAAAATACTGCAATTATGAAAGGTTGCAAAATTCTAGCAGTAAAAATAAATTTCTCGAGAGGATTTAATTAAAGCTTCCTTTACTTTCCTTTTTCTCCGTTTTATGCTATTTTGTAATCATTACAAAGGCCCCAAGTGTGTTGAGAACATAGTTTTAATTGGCAAGGGCTCAGAAAAGGAAACATTTCTATCCTACAAATCAGTAAAACTTACACGTGCCACCCATACGTTTTGTTAACGTTTATTAAGAAAGGAAAGAATCTAAAAAGGTATTTAATAAAAGAATTTATAGTTGTGGCATTCAAGTCCTCATACTAAGTTCAGTTTTATTTCAAAAGTGCTCGCAATTTGAATAAATTTAATAGTTAATGACTTAGTCCCGTCTAATTAGATTAATTTTGAGTTAATTTTCGCAAATGCTGCAAAAACTTGATATCATTGGACTGATAGAGAGATTTATGATGTCGATAGTTCTAGCAGGGACCAGAACCAAACAAAATGCACAAGATGGAAGGCCCTGCTTATTCATTCGTTAAATAGCTTAAATATAACTCTAATAACAGAAGGATGTTTTTGATTTTTTATTTATACATTTGTAGATTTTCTGTGTATCTTACATTTTGTTCTTTAATTTCGAATCTCAATTTATCTTCAGAACAAATTTGTAATGTTCAGTTTACCACCATTCAACTGGTTCGAAAAATCTGTCAAATTCTGGAGGAAAAATTGGGAATCATTAAACAAATTAATCAGCAACTCCCTGTAAAGGGAACGCCACTTCTAGAAGAAGAAACAAATTAATTATGTCATAAAACAAAAATAATAATAGTTTGGACTGTTTCAGGATTTAAAAAAATACAGACTATAAATGATAAATGCACGAATTAATTAATAATACGACTCCGGTTTTCGCCCAACAACATTTATTACTAAAAACAAATAGATAACGAAACGAGGCAAGTTAAAATCTCAAAAAATATCCTTTTTAGATATTCCAGTATCCCACCACAGTGCAATTAAAACAATGGTTATTCTTGAAAAATCATCTTTGCCAGCTTTAGATTATTATAATCCAACGAAAACAGTTGAGATTCTAAAACACTTGATCTTGAGTGTTGGGGAACCCTGACTTTACATTTTACCTGGGTCATGGCACTCTAATTAATAAATAAATTTTTCTGCAAAAATCTATTTCCTTTGTCGTCCAATTGTTTAAAACTTGATACTACGTAAAATTAAATGCAGATTTCACAAATGTATAAATATACAGAGGGTCCCATTTAAACTAACAAAGAAACCTGATGTAACAGAAACTTGTATGTTCAACGTCAAATAATACAATTTTGAGCGTTACATATACCAAATTTCATTTTGATATCTTAAAATATACCTAGTTTAAAAAATATGGGTGTCCCAGGTTTCATTGACACCCTGTATATATGTAGCGACTAGATATTTGGTTTTAATATGAAATGTTTTTGGGTGCAGATTGGGTGTCGTATTATATTATATGTTCAAAAAAGATCAAAATCAGATGTTGCTCTAAAAACAAGACATTGAGTCTTTTATTATGGCTCGGCTCGTAGATTCAGTAAATTTTGATGTATGTCTCTTCTGCTTCTTAATCTTCTTACATAAGCTACTAGTCTGTTCTTTAAACTGTGTGTTACGCCTCTTTTGATGTGGATGCCTAGCTATTATCTATCCAACGTTTGAAGGGCCGTCCTGGATCTTTTCTTCTATCTGTTGATCTATCTTCTCTTGCTCTTCTTGCTAATCTATGAGTATCCATCCTATCTATAATCTATATGTATATTCCAGTATTTCTTCTGTCGTTGGTTCATTTTGTTATGTCTTGTATTATATTACACATGTTCGCGATGACCTTGTTAGATATTCTGTCTCGTAAAGTTTTCCCGTGTATTGTCATTAGTATTTTCATTTAGCATGTGCCCAGTAGGTGCTTCATCTTCTTGTCAGCCTTGGCCTCTCCACCATGTTTTAATACAGGCCGCACTGCCGTTTTGTAAATTCTTACTTTCGCATCTTTCGTCATATGCTTGTTGCGCCATATGAGGTTATTAAGACATCCTGATATCCTAGATTCCTAGATGCTTTGTTAGCTTGGGTCTTAACCTCAAGGTACAGGTTTTTGTCACTAGCGATTTCTGATCCTAGATAGCTAAACGCCATTCTTTGCTCTTTTACTTTGCCGTCTAGTTCTAGTTAACATCAAGTAGGGTGTTTTGCCATAACCATACAATTGGTTTTGTCTGCGTTTATGCTTGTACCATATTACTTAACTATAATATTAAATTTGTGCAAGAGCATGTGCAGTCCGTTTTCGGGTTCAGCAAGGAGGACCACATCATCAGTAAAGAATATTATATGATAGTAAGTATTAGGTACCCATTCTGTATCCCAAATTATTTGGTAGGCTTCCTATTATTACATTCATAATTAAATTGAACAAGAAGGAACTCAAGGAGCCTCCTCTTGTCATGTACCTGTAGTTACTTGATCATTTACCACCCGCATGGTTCATTTAGTGTTCATATCTTGTATTATGTTAATTAATTTTCTATGTATTCCTCTGTTTGCAATAATTTGCCATATATCCCGTAACCTTACTTTGTCAAAAGCCTTGCATAAATCAATAAAACGCATATAACAAGGTGGTCCAGAATTTTGTACCGTAATTACTAGAGCTAATAGTACGTTCAAAAATAAGAGTACCTTTTTATATACACTTTTTTCCAAAACTCAAAAAAAGACGTAATAACTCACACGTACCACCCAAAAATATCCCTTAATCATAAGTGATGGAATAAGTGGTAACATAAATTTAATTATCCTAATGTTATATACTCACCCCTAAAATATGAACCCTTTGTTCAAAAGCGTCTGGAAGATATTAAAAAAAAAATGGTTTTCATTTCACCCCTTTACAGGGTTATATCTCCCTTATAATTGAATTTTGGAAAAAAGTGTTTATAAAAAGGTACCCTTATTTTTGAACGTACTATCAGCTGTGGCAATTACGGTACAAAATTCTGGAACACCTTGTAAAACGGTTTATTGAATTCTAAAGCTTTTTCAGCAACCTGTCTTATTATGAAGATGGCGTCAGTGGTTGATCTGTTTATTCGGAAGTTCTGCTGTTCTTCTCGTAGTGGTATATTCAGTTCCAGTTTAAGCTTTCTGGTTTTTTTTTCCTCCCTTCTTAAAAATTGGATTTCCAACTTACTGGTATACACTTTTATTCTATTATTGCTTAAAAAAGTTTTGTCAATTGTTTTATAAGTTTTTGGCCGCCGTATTTTATCATTTCGTTGGTTATCTCGTCTCAACCTGGAAATTTCCTGCTTTTCAATTTCCTTACTACTGCCACAACTTCATCCTCTGTTATTTGTATTGTATCTTCTTGTTCTTTATTTATTATTTTCCAGTTTTCCTTCTAGTTCTGCATTTCCTGTATACAGTTTCTTGAAATACTCTTCCCACTCGTTGAAAGCGATTGTATTTGTTTGAACTGTGCCTTTAACGTCTATTCTGCTTCGTCTAAGTGTTTGCCATATTTTTTTGGCCTGCATAATTCAATTCTCTGGAATATTTCTTCCAGTATCCTTTTTTATATTTCTTATTGTTTCGTTTACGGTGTTTCGCTTTCTAGCATAGTTGATGTATGCCAAAGACGTCAATTATTTGTAGTGAAAATGTTTACTCAGCCTCAAAACGCATTCATCGTATGGAATTACTATTTTATCACTTTCTGTAATTTCAATACACTTAATTTTAATAAACTTTATGGCAATTTCACTTAAGCAATTTTAAAGGTGTTGGTTACACTTCCATTGCTAAGTCTGATTTCGATGTTTTCTGATCATACGGTATATTAATTAATTATTCGCCAAAAATTAAGCTGGATCAAGTTCAAGCATTAAACAGATGCATTTTATTCGGAATTTTATCACCACTTAGTATATTACATTTATCTAAGGTACATTTCAGATATATACCTTCTCTGAGTATACGAACCGTAGCAATGTAAGTTTGAGTAACATAACCCCCAGTCTGAAGTAAAATTTCCAGCTTGTTAAAACTTTTGGAAGGATTTAAAATTCTACAGTAAACTTTGCATTGTTTTTTCGATGTAGTATATACCTATACGCTATGGTATATAAGCATAATATTAATAGAACAAAGTTTGATTTATTTGTCCAAAAGCTTCGATTTATTTGAACCATAATTAGCCGAACATCATATTGGGTGGATTTGTTTTCATGGCGAACGTGGAAGAAAACCGAAGGAAGTGTAAAAGCTTTCCTTAAGTCTCAGGCATTAATTTTAGTCATTGAAAACTGTTTGTTTTTATTTTGCTTCATTGAAGTGTTCAGAGCCGATGTATAGTGTTCATTAAGGAAAGTGGCAACCATAAACGTGGTAAAACGTAGTTAATTTTGGACCATAGGGCTTGAGTAGTGTACCAAGTTTTTGGAGTACTGTTTTCATGTGTTTTTGGGGTTACGTAGGTAACGCGGAACCGAGTGAACAATTTTCTTGAGACTGTTTCGATATGGACTGATACTAGTAGCCAATTGCATGGGCGGAAATAGTGAGTATTTAGTATTTTTGCATGTTGCTTACTAGTTTGCGTGATGGATATTTGCATTACGTGATTTTTAAGCCTTTCTCGTCTCTTCCGTAGTCGAAAATCGAATTAAATATTACCCACACGTTGACGTCATTTCTAATTCTGTACTAGTTCCAGTTGTAAGGTTTGCTTGAGCAAATTTGCGGCTTTATTAAGGCTTTAGAGTGTTTGATTTGTGGTTTAATATATATAAAAATATACAAGCTTGGTGGAGTTCCGGGATTTTCATGAGCTTCTCCTTGGAAGGAAGAAGGAGAGGGGAACTTAGCTGTAATTTTGAAACATGTTTTCTGTGTTCCCTTGGATCGTGTATAAACTTTACTTAGTAGCATAAAGATGACTAATATCGTACTTATCTTCTGCGTATTCGAGCAGGTATGCAAAAGCCACGTATGTGCTGATTTCGCACATGCAAAATCATATTTTTAAACTGTTTAAGTAACTGAATATTTCAAATTTTGTTAAATTCAGTCAATATAGTGATGTAATTAGTGGTTTGATAAACTATTAAAAGCTGTAATAACCAAATGAATCGTGTAGTTTAACTCAATTAGCGATAATTAACCGTAGGTAATACGTTTTTAATTTGAAATTCAACACCATTAACTAACATTTCAATTAGCCCAAAGCTTTGACAAACGAAATTAATTTTAACGATAAGTTTAGAAAACGCCACAGTTTTTAGAAGCATAGGAATTTATTTAGGTGGAAAATAAATATCGAAGAATCTAAAATTGAGATTTAAATGTATCATTTTGATCCAAAAGGAAATGTGCTTTTTCTTCGTTTTGATAAACCAGTAAAGTAGCTCTTACAATAAGCTACAGTTTCGGTTTTATGTCCCATCAATTTTCTTTTATTCTGAAATATAAGAAAGACGTTTAAAGTGACCCGGATAATATAAGTAAACTGTATATCGCATACTTGCAATCTATTTTCTGATCTAATCGATACATCTCAGATTCTGTTAAGGTTTCTGCATCTCTCCTTTACAATTTATTTGGAATTACGTGGAATTTTATGGATGAACTTTTGAAGCGCTTTAAAGGGTTTTTGTTTTTGAATATCTGAGGTTCGGTTAAAATTTCTACCTTCAAAACTGTGAATAAATGTCTCAAACTTTTCGGTATTTTCTATTTAAGGGGGAAAATTTTAATTTCGTAAATTGCGAGATTAAGATTTGTATGTGCTTGGTTAAAGAGCTTTAAGAGAAAATTAGGCTTTTCTCTGAGTTTTAGGAGATAAAAACTAAGCTTTATGAAACAAGTGTCGTAATATCCCGCTAATACTAAAATACTAAACAGCGTCATGGCAACTAATTTTTTTAACGCCCGTAAAAGCTAAAGAACGGATGAAAGGAAAATCCTGCGTTTTTGGTCTTGTGAAAACCGATTTTGATGAAGAGAAAATCAAAGAGACACCGGGAACAGCTGACAACTCTCTTATTAACCAACCCTACCGTGTTCAACATTTAATTCCCCTAAAGAGGAAGAGTCAGCAATAATCACCATTCCCAGAAAAATTATTTGCAACTCACCTGGTGTTACTCAATAATTACAAAAAAGTTCGAAGCTTACAAATTTTGCCTTTGAAGTATTCCATGTTGGAAATTGATCTCGCTTCTAAACAGCTGAAACTCTTCTAGTATTTCGCTTTAAATTAAATGCGAGCTTTGAGAAACGGTTTCGATCAAATTCTCTAATTAACTTAAATAGTGATCGTATAAAAAGTGTGCTTATAAACTCTTTCTTTACGAGTTTAAATAGGCTAAGTCTGTCTGTTGGAGAATCTTACAAAATTTACTATATTACGTCTTTGAAAGCAGAACAAAAGGCTACAAATTAGTTCGTGTGAACTTAATTGTTTTCCTTTTTATTCCCAAAAATAGGAGTCGTTTCTCAGAAATAAACGATTTGCAAGTCATTTCGGTTAAACTGGGATTTTCGTGTATAAATCCGCGACTAACGGAAAAATAATTGTCATTAGGGATTTTTGGTCAACAACCCAGTTAAACCGACACTAATTAACCTACCGACAATCGACACAAATCACATCACCGTCAATCACTTGTCCGCATAACATTTTTTTAAGTAAATTTCATAAACGTTCCTGTTTTAGGTTTTGTCCGAGTGTCATTCAATTCAATAAATGTCACCGCCTTTTCAGTGTTTCCAACGATGTTTACTTTTCAATTTTAAATTTAGTATTAATGTATTCACTAACGAGTAAATCGGTAATTTTCCCAAGCAATTTTCGGTGTTACTAACATTAACGACCAATTTAACAGCATCATTGAAATTGTCACTCCTGTTCACACAATGGTTTTTCTTCGGGTTATAAAAACGTTTGCTCCTGCCAATAAAATTAATGGAAATCCTACCAAAAAAGATAATTACCCTTACGGAACCGTACGTTAACATCTTACACACTAATACGTTTTCGAAAAAAAGTTGTCGCCGTTTCCAGGAATTAAGTTTGTCGGTGGTATAATTTTAAAACCACAAAATATGAGATTATAAAACTGCAGCTAAGGTAAATTTTAGAAACTAAAAATTATTTAAGACTACAAATCAATTATTAATTAATACATATTCAATTTTAGCTTAAAAACGTTTCATTCTTGTTGTTTTCAAAACTTTTATTAGAAATATGTCAAAAATAGTTTCGAATTTTCGCAGGAAAAAGAACAAAGTAGAAGTGATTTTTTGGGCTTATGTCAAATTTCCAGAAAAATCACTTACATTTTTTTGATTATAAATTGAGAGTTGCGATTTTATCTCTGGTTGATCACTCTGTGATTCTCGTATTTCACCATTGACAATTCTCGCGTTCTTTTTATTTTTATTCTGAATATTTACGAATTCTGCTGCACCACTGTATGAATTTTTAAATTGTATATGGTTAAACTTCTCTCAATTTTATAAATTTTAAACCCGAATATTAATTTTCCAAACGTTCCATGTTTGATAGATAATGCTCAAAATGTAGCAGATAATTTTAAAAAATAACCCCGAGTTTTTCGTGTCGCACAATTAAAATTGCAATTTTTTCCAAGTATAATACGTGAATAACTTTACATTTTATATGAGATTACCCTTAAGCGAGATTTATTTTTTTCCCATGTGCATTACACGCCCGTTAAGTATATAAAACCTATCTCCGGGAAGTTAATCTGCATAATTTGTGAAATTGTATGTATTTTCCAGGTGTGTGTTGGAAAAATAATTTATAGCGCTTTCTAATTAAAACGTGAACTCCGTATTAAAATATTTATGTTAAAATCGCTGTCTTTACGTCGAATTTTAATTCGTTTTGTTTGTTTCTGCTTTCGATAATAACGTAGAAGTCGCGTAAAGTTATTAAAGGACGCGTTTTCTTTACAAGAATATAAGTTGTTAGTTAGAAGAGAATTGTAAATGTCATAAATCTGCAGACTTTGAAAACTTTTCAATTACGCACGCTGTTGAACTTCAAGTAAATTTGTTAATCAATATTTTCTGGCTTCGAGTATCCCATTCACATTAAATAGCTTAGTATAAAGTTGATTAAGAACTGGCAGTCGCACTAAATGCTATCGCCCATTTTTAAGTAACAATTTCTCGGCAAATTGCGGAAATTTCTATTCCAGAAAATATTGTCCAGAATTATATTTTTGAACATTTTAAAGTTTAGTATTTATTTACTCCTATTATATTTATATAATTTGGTGGCTTCAAAAATTATTTGAAAGTATACTACGGAAATCTAACCGATTAGAATAGTAAACCCCTTAATAATTTTAGAACGGTAAGTGTCGGTCGAAATTAAGCCAATAGAATCAGTTTTGGAACTAAGAGAAAATGAGTCACGACAGTAATTGCCCTAATCAATAAAACAGGGTTTCCTGTAACGTTTGGGGACTACTGGCACGCTATATACTACATTGTACTAACGGGGAGTAAATACTTATGCAGTAATCTATTCTATGTATTTATTACTCGCTGAAATAGTCTGGACCCATGTCAAACTACTAAAGCACCCATGCAGACTGGTATGAAAACGGGCAGCCCTAGATTCGAAGCTAAGCTACCTGCTATCTTTAATCTTGTCCGTAAACTGGACACCGAGGAAAAGATTAGCCAATTTTGCATGAGTTTACTTAGAGGGGAGTTTTCAAAATTCAGAATTTTCAGTAAGGCCAATCAATAACAAAAGTTTCAGGCGTCTCCCTGAAGTTCCCTTTCTGAAGTCGAACGGAAAAAATATTCGCTTAACAAAGAAATATACTGGAATAAAAGGGTCTCCGGATTATTAATAAACTTGAGGTGTAAAATTTGTTAAGATTATTACCGAACCGAGAAGCATTTCTCAGTTCTGAACAACGGAATTTGTGGAAGCCGTGAAAACTGTTGTAAAATTACGTACTCGCATAATACTCGAAGCTCCAAAGGCGTACTTGGCGTAGAGTTTACAAGTGTCTGTTGGCATGTAAGTAAAAGGTCTTAGGATTTATTGCGACGTTAAAGGAAACTATGTATACGTCGATAAAACTTATTGAAAACAGCCAGCGTATAAAGCGAGCGTAGGACAAAATAATAGAAATAGAATCTTAAATGCCGTTTTAATAGTTGAGAAATCAAAGGTTGCCTTTGTTCGTTGCGTAAATTATCAAAGTATATTCTAGGAAAAGCTGGGCTTGTTCTTTAATTAATTTCCTTCGATTTTTCGCGGTAGAAAATAAAAGAAAACTATTTTAACGCACGTTAAATTACTTTATTTCTTTCAAGCACTTTTACCGCACGAACTTCGCATTTAAGAAGTTCTAGGCACGAAATATTTACCACTTTAATAAACATAACGTGGGAAATACTTGGAGAAGTCGAGGAAACAGTGAAAAGTAAAAAGTAAAAGAACAAAATATATCAGACTTGCTAGAACGTGTTTGGTAAGCTTCAAAATAGTTACGTTAACTCTGGAAAAGTTCGAAAAGTAGTAATAAGGAAAAAGAATTTCTTTGCAATACATTGTCAGATATTATTTATAAATCTATAAGTTTTGGAATTATTTTCCAATTTTTTTATCTATTTTGATTCGACTTTTGGTGAAAAAAACTGGCAATTCGGAAAGCTTATGAAAACTTAAATCTTGAAGAACGTTCAATCGATGAAGTGGAAAAAGTAAAACCGAGAAAAAATTAAACGCCAAAAATCGTCGACAACATCTCGAAATTGTAAGAAAACGGTCTGAGATATAGAATGGTCAAAAAAGTTCAGAAATAGCAGTAAAGTGTAACGTAAACACTTTATGTTACATCTGTAAAGATAACATAAGGTGACAGCTACCAAAAAACGTGATCCTTTCGGCATCGACTTTCTAACTCGCGTTTATTATGACACGAAAATTTTAGGTTCTATAATAAAATTCGGCTTTGTGCTTTAGAATAAGTTAACAGGTGCTTCCCTATAATCCAAACACGCCTCATGACATGTAAGATTCAGCAAGATCCTCCACACACAATCACATGCCTACTGTAACATTTACAAACGTGTCTACGCTACTTAAACCTAAACCCCGTAGCGATTTACTCGGGTGTTTTTCTTGTTTTAAGTTAAGGCTATTGGGACGATGTAAAACAGCTGAGAAGGGCTTGCTCAAATTGTTATGCTAGTTTGGCACTAAAACTGCATGCATAAAAGCGCCGAGAATTACATGGTAATTAATGTCAACAACTTGTAAAAGCTTTTTAGCTTACTCGTTTGCTTTTTACACAAATACCATTAAATACTAAAATTGACCTTCTCTTTTGGTTATTTTAATTACGATCCAGCTCATTTCCGCTTTTACAAAAAATACAGAGATTTTATTTTATACTAAAAATTAAATTTCTCAACAACGTGTAAAAATCCATCAACAATTTAAAAACGTCGCCCATCCATTGCACAAAGTCAATTTATATTTCAATATTCGTTGCCCTTAAAAAATAATTTAACAAAGTAATCAAAACCTTGTGGACATTTTGTTATTAATTTTAACATCAAAGCGTTTTTAGTAATGTCAACCCCTATTATAGTCACGGAGTTTTATAATCTACAAAAATATAACACGGTGTACGTGCAAAATAAAAACCGAATTATAACAAAACAATTTTTATTCGGTGCACTTTTTTTTATATAAAGTTAACTTTAGCCTCTCACATGAAAGCATTTCCTGAACAACGTAAATTTGGCACGAAATTATTTTATTGGGAGGGTCAAAATTAGATTTTGCCACCTGAATTTATAAACTCCTTTTAACTATTTATTAACTCCTGCTAAATTTATCCAGTTTCTACCCGACGGAATCGGATTAGTGGTATAGACCTATACTCAGTCTTGGGACCAAAATCTGTTTTAATTCAGCATAAAATCAGAACACTTAGAAACACAATAAATAAAACTTTACGACTCTGTAATGAGAGACACGAATTTAACTACCTACCCACAGCAACTGCAGCTAACAACCGACGTGTTTTTCATTTCTGAATGGAAGCTTTTAAAGTAATAAAACAATTGCTGTGTAATTTTGCCAAAGGCGTTTCCGGTTTTGGTATAAACTGGCGTTTCTCGTTTAAAAATATTAAGCGGCTCCCGTTTATTTAAATTATGAGCACGTTTAACGCGAACTTTTTTCGATTCGATTTAGATTAAGATATTTCAGCTACTTTCGGTTTAGCAAAATAAAAAAAAATCCGCCTAGAAGCTTTGTTCGGTAGAAAAAAGTGTTGTTTAGCAAAAAAATTAACTGCGATAAATTGGTTAATCTCAGTTGCTGATAAGGGTTGTAAAAAATAGGTCGCCATTTTGTTACATGGTCTCATACCGACAGTCCAGGGTAAAAGAAGGAGATAGGGATATAAATAAATACCTTGAGCACGATACGCGCTGCATCGACCTTGATACACTTGAATTATGTCCAAGTCTTTATCACAACCAGAAATGCTGGAAAAAGTCTTAAATAACGGAAGCAATTGCACAGATATAAATTTACTTTTTTTGCTAATTTCGATCTGCATTTTATCGCGAAAGTAATGTGTAAATCGACACTAATTTTCATTTATCAAATTAATTATTGCAGGACTTAACCATCACTTAACACATAAGTTTCACTACTGCCTTAGGCTTATACGTTCAGACTGTTCACTTTCACTTCTTGGTCCGGTAGACTAATTAATTTCTAACTAGCGAATAAAATAGCATGGGGAAACTATAATTACGAATTTGAATGAGGTCACTACTAAAGTAATGTTTTTGCAAAATTAAAAATACTAATTGAGACGAATATTAAAAAATAAACACGAAACACACGAAGGTTAACCGCTGCTCAGCGCCTCCACCAAAAATATTTTTTCGTAATTTGGTAGTTTTACTAAGATTTCCTAGAACAAGTTTCCACAAAACACAAAATTATAAACTATCCAGAAAATTCCTAAAATCAAATATTGTAACGAAAAATTGAATTTCTTTAATGCGAGAATTAAATTTATAAACAAAATTTATTTCTTGTGGTCTACTCTTATCTGAAATATTTATAATCACGTTTAAAAAATGGCCCTTTAGAAAACTTTATTAAAATCGTACTACGTCGAATCTGATACAGACATAGTGGCAATAAATTACTGATAAAATTCAGTTAAGTTCCATAAATAACCCTATAATGTTGTTATTTTTTGCTGGGGCTTCTTTTGGGAGGTGACTAATTTTTCCACTCATTTATGGGGGACAAGTTTATAGGTTAGAAATGCTCTACAACCTTTTGGTTGTACTCCCCAAATCAAATTTGAATTCAACCAGTTACACGATTTTCTGTAAGAAATTCCATTTATGTTTGTTTTAAAAACGTTTACAAAAGTATACACATTTGTAATTCCTCCTAAGACGTTTCGTGTGCAGCGATAATTAACTGATAGGTACGTCTAAAAGATTCATGTCCTGTGATGGTTATCACGATCAGACGAGACATTTACTTAGAAATTTGAGGAATTTACGTTGGAGGAATTTTCTTTTAATTCAAAATATCTAAAAACTTCTCTAGAGAGGCTTTAACAGGATAAGCTTTTCTTACCTAAATCCCACGCCTTTTGTGCCAAACGCCTCTCACTTATCCAGTTTTTGATTAAATAATTGCACTTTACGAAGTTTATTTTATATTTTAACATCGATAAAAAGTCAGGTAATAAAAAATTTATTTATAATAACAGTAAGTGCGAGTAGATTGTTAGGTTTTAAACTTTACTTGGAAGTTTACATAATTTTAATTCATAGGTTTCAGGAAATTAAAGTTAGTATTATGAAGGTTTGCGTGACATTAAGTGTTTAGTTTTAGCCTTTCCTTCAAATTTAGAAAATAGAACACACGCTTTTAAATTGTTCTCTTTATAAAATTTGTTGTTATGAGGATATTTAAGGTGATTGATTATTTTTAGAAATTGTTTTACTATGCATCTCCATCAAAAATTGCTCCAACAGTAATTAGAATTCAGTCTAAAAAATTTAGTTAAAAAATTAGATATGTACCACGAATTTTAGTTAACTTTTGCTTCGATTGTTTACCTAATATTTAGAAAATTTGAATGCGTATTTTCTGAAATTAGAGAGGGTTGAGTAAACTGTTGTGTAGTTTCGTGTGGTTGTTATATGTTAACCGCGATTTATAATATTTCCTGGACTCTGTATCACGTTCGATATCACCAAGAATAATTTTAAAGCCGGTAAATTTCAGCGAAACAAGGTGGACTATTATAGAGAACCTATAATTAACGCAACAAAGGCGACCGAAGTATTTCAGACAGCGTGTTTTTTTGTTAAAAATTCTGTAAAATAAGCTTCTTACTAAGCGGGCTTGCATGACGAAGAAAATTAATTCAAAACGTATTGCACAGAAAATTACTGATCATTAAAGATTGCCCTTTTGTTCTTGTTGAATTCTGCCTTGAAAAGCTTTTCTGAAAATTACCAATACCGATAATGTTTATCGAACTCGAATGGAGGGATGCTTGTTAGCGAACACAGGTATTCCTGTAAATTCGATAATATTATAGCACGAATGTCGTCGATGTTCTAGATACAAATTAAAATACCCCACTATCAACAATTAAAAGCGGATCTGTACGTACCGGCTTATATTTTTGTTAGCGCTGCATTTAAACGAGGCACCGAATATGGCAAAGGGACTGCAATCATGTTCTCGTTTGCATAGTTGTGGATAGCCCGACATTAATAAACATTTACCAACAAAAACCGGATGGCTAAATATAACCCTTTGAATGTGTACATTTGGTATCGCTTGCTTAACGTACCGAGAACGGAAAAGAGGCCCCGTATTTTATAAATCTTAATAACAGGCCAGCTTTTTTGGGAGGAACTGTAAATTTGGGAACGTTGGCGTTGTTAATTTATAAGAATAAATTTTTGGTAGGGGATTTCATTTTAGAAACGGACAACACGGGAGGCTAAAATAATCTAAAACGATTTCGAGGATGAAGGCAGAAACCGTTGCAGTAAGTAGGCGCTACATAATTTAATATAAACTAGCCAATAGCGTTAAAGTAAATTTCTGCCTCATACCCGCTCGCATGGTCCGTTAAGTCAATTATCCTGCTCTTATCCGATGTGTGTATTGAGTTTCTACGACTATTAATTAACTCGCTTATGTCAGTAAACACGTCTGAAAAGCACGAAATTGGGTTTGAAAATGCGACATCCTTTATTTATTAATTTGATGCAAGATAATGGATGACGGAAAATTAACTAGATAAAAAGACGGAAAGTTTCCAATTACAGAGATGAGATAAAAAATAATGAAAACTCGTTTAAATAAATTATCTATCCAGTTACGTTTCGTCCAAAAAGTCGCAGCAGTACAAACCGTGTTTTACAATAATTACCGGCATTTCTTTCGCTTGACACAAACATAATTAACTATTTTTAACGCTGTCGCTCCGGTTTATGTAAAATCCCGCAGTGAAGAACGATATTTCTCATATTCATGTCTTTAAACTCGCCACGATGATGTTCGGACGAAAGAGGTAACATATTATTTATACGTAGACACATTTTTTAGGATGAAACATCCTTTTTTCTGGACTAGAGTAGCTATCGTAACGTAGGTGCCTTGATATATGATATTTGTTCCTACCTTCCGGAATCACTTAGTCAAGAATGTATGAAATTATTACACAATAATCAATTTCAAAACCAAAATTTAGTTTATTTTTCTGTGCCTGTAGGTAACTTTATTAAAATATTCACAAACAATACCTACTCAAGTAAACATTTTTTGCGTTGAATACATCTTCTAGTTTTTTAAATAAAGCAAACGGCATGTTATAGAAAAATATACTGAAGAAATACAAAATTTACTGAAAAATAACTCCGTCGCTCTTCGATCTTTCAAAAGGTTAAACAAAATAAAGACCAACGTTCGGTAGAAAACTGACCTAAAAATTTTATGAAATGACCTTAATATCAAAATGTCACTTTTTTGTGTTTAAACTCGATAGATTCTTATTTTATTTTTGACCAAAATTAGAACTGCTTTACACGAATCGATAGTCATCACGTACGGAAATTAGAGTAGAATATTTTACAAAAAATGGCGAGCAGTGACATATTTAAGAACTCTGTTGTAGTGTATTATAAAGCGAGGATCTCTCCAAGTTCAATCTGTTGGTGGTACGTGTGGTGTTTACTTCGGAGCAGTGTTCGTAGTTCCCTTATGAATTTAATCTTGGGCGGTAGGTTGTGGATGGCACTTCGCGTACTCAATTCAGAGCCCAAAAAAGATTAGTTGCGTACCCCAACAGTTATCTGAACACTTTTTTGATCGTGAAGATCACACTTCAGTTACTGGGCAAGGCCGATACCCCCGAAGATATTATTTATACACAACTAAGTATCTTCTCAAACTTCAAAATGTCACAATAAAATCACTTTCTGTGTATCTAAATGCGAGAGATTCTCACTAGATTTTCTGTACAAAATTTCGAATTTCTTAAAACCGGAACAACGAGGAAAAAATGGCGAGTATCGCATTAAATGCAAGTTTCAGTAAATCTAAGCTTCGATGTATTGTACGTGTACAGTTTACCCTAGTAAATGGGTACCTTGTTTATTTATATCAATTAATCTGTGAATGGTAAATGTTGAGATATCCATTGAAAGTGCATCCAATAATGACAATGGTCTGGCATATAGTATACCTTAATGTACATTTTGAAATGTAACGAAATAATGCCCACTCTTCTCCAATTTCATAATCACAGAATACCCTGGTGCCTCCGTCAAAAATAAAAACAGATTTTAAAATAATTTCAAAGTTAACGTTAATAGGGTCTGAATTGAAATATGAAATTTCGGAAGCGTTTCGCCGCCTACGTTGAAAATGCTTCGAATTTAGCATAAATACAAGCTAAAAATATGTCTGTAGAGGATATGCAAGTAAATTTTTAAGCGATAATATATGCTTGAAAAGTACTTCGTTAGTAAATTTTCCAGGCACTTCCACGATAATTATAAACAAATATAACAAAAATAATTTGAAAATAATTTCGACCTTTATAATGACTTTACTGAGCTGGATAGCGGTAGAAAGGGTGTGCTCTGTGCGTTCCCCAAAACAATTACTAAATTTGTCTTAAATAAATTACAAAATAATTCTACTCTTGGTAATAACCTAGCTGGTAACTACATTAACAAATTTATTTTCCGGCAAAATGTCCCTTCTAAAGAAACTGCTGAAGTATTTACAAAGAACGATGTTTCAGAGATATGTTTTAATATAAAAAGGAGATTTTAAATGACACAAGGCTTTAGATTTTGATTTATCTTATTTCACTAATCTGCTATATTTGTTTGGGGTCTCCGTTTATTTTATTTATTCTTAAAGGATGCTGACCTTTCAATGATATTTTAACCGAAAATTGGCGCTATGCAAATTTTTGCAACTTTAATTTTTTGACAATCGCTAAATCTCCCTTAAATTTAAATTTGCGTAATTTCACTTAATTAATAAAATATAAAACTATCGCAATGTACATTATTAAAAAACATTAAACGATGGAAATAAATTTTGAAATAACTCTAACCCTCAGTAACCTCGTTAGTTTGAAAAAAAACTTTTAACGGTTTACGGGCGCTTCCACCAAAAATATGAGCAGATATAAAGCAAATAAATTTTAAAATACCGCCAACCTTGTTTAGCTTAGATGTTGTTTCAAGGTTCCCAACGCCTCCACCAAAAATATGAGTAGTTAAAATACATTGAACGTCAACATAAAATATGTTTGAAGTTCCCTGCAGAAATGCGAAAAATACCGGGAATGTTTCATATTTTATTGTTAAACTCTCGTCACCGCATTTTAAAATAAATTCTTTTCGAAACGTTACACAAACCATGTAGTTAATTAAATATTTTGAAGTTATTAAACCGAAATAAAGTTTAGTTAATTATGTTTAATTTGACAGTTACGTAGAAAACTCGAAGCTCAAGTGGAATTTTGTAATATGTAACGTTTCTATAGCAATTCATTTCCACATTCACGTGCCTGACTTTATATCTACCTATTGAGGTTTTCTCTTCTACCTACATATACATTATTTAGGCCTTTGAATCTCAACGTACGAAACTAAATTGAAATGCAGACGTTGCATATTTTTTAAACGAGGTGACTTCTGCAACAGGAAATATGCAATCTCCTTTCAATCTTCGATTCGAACATGTGATTTAGGTGTATTTAGCGTAAATATCTCAACGTCAAATTACTAATTAGTACATCCTAAAGCGATGTTAATTAACCTTAGTTTAGATTAAACTGGTTAGTATTTATTTTAGCGGATCACTTTATACGTACAAAAATTAAGCTAACGGGATTAATTAATAATTAACTAAGATACTCGGTGAAGTGCACTTTGCTAACTTTATGAAATTTGTGGATGTATTAACGAACTGTAAACCTCTTTTTATGAAATGTTGCTTCTCGGAGTTATTATTTTCCTGTAAAGCTTTCAGATTGATTTAATAACTTATAGCTGCCTTGCATTAAGATGAGTAATAAGAAAAAATTACGTTTTATTCGAATATTCTTGTGATTTTATTAAGAAACATATTTATAGCATGCGCCCAAGATTTTAATTAAAATAGAGTGCGTCAGTTTCAGGTGAATTGTTCGTAAACACAAAAGCAAATTTTCTTTATAAATAAATTACTGCTTGGCTTTGTGCTTCGTCATTATTTTAATAATATAATCCTTGCTTAACCAGCGGATAATTTAAAATATCTTAGAAGCCAAATATCTAGAAAATTAAAATCTGCGAAATAAAGGTAAAAGGTTAATTTTCTTTTGAAGTCAAAAAATTGAAGATCCTTTACGTTTTCCTGACAAAAGCAGAATATTAACAAAAGCGAAATTAAAAATTTTCTAATATGTCTCAAGGTGAAGGAAAAGATTTTCCGGTTGAAAAAGCAATGTGAGACAAAATTGACCTAAATGTTTGCTGATATTTCTACAAAACCGGGGCCTCTGGCTAACAATTAATTTTTTAAGCTCGGCTTTCTTTTCCAGTGCTCAGCTGTTTTCGAGTAAATCTATCACCAGTTGACAGAGTCACACAGCAGCAAAGTTTAGGAAGTATATTCTTCAATTACTTCAGAAAGACTAGGTTCAGTCAATTTTCTACCTGATAAAGTTGCTTTGAGCGATTTAGGTTGTAAAAAAAATGAGTTTGTTTTCCTTTTATTTTTTATCTAAACGACTATCGCACTGCTTCTAAGTAAATTATTTTCCTGTTTCCTTCACATACACCACTTTTGAATAAATTGAAATACTGATTAATCTTACGATATAAGAAGGTTGCCGTGCTGGAAAAAATTGTTTTCGAGCTCTTTTGCCCCTTAATTAATTTCGCCTTTGTTAATATTGCAAATAAAAAAATATATAATTAAATTTTACTTCTACAAAAGCTCGTTTTTAATCTGTAAAATATTCTATCTTGTAGCATATTAATTGTATTTTTGCCGATGTAAAACCTTACTTTAAACGTCAATTAATTTTTTTAATAAATAACCGCCCCAAAAATAAATTATC
The DNA here is from genome assembly GCA_963082815.1 of Melanotus villosus. NCBI lineage: Eukaryota > Metazoa > Arthropoda > Insecta > Coleoptera > Elateridae > Melanotus > Melanotus villosus. The sequence continues at coordinate 23,245,273 of OY720427.1, forward strand.
TTATTTTTTAAATTATGTGGAAAATTACCTTAGAAAATAAAAATTCCAAAAATAATTTTTACGTAAAGTTGGTACGTTTTTCAGGGCAAGATTTGCATGTTTATCTTACACGAGGTTTAGAAAAAATCCATTTTCAAACTTTGTTTGGAATCTCCCTACGTTGCCTGAAATATTTTCTGAATTTTCGATTCGATTGAAAAGTTTGGCAATTTTTTTTATATCTATTTTCCCGCTTCCCGTTTCTGCGAATGTCATTTTAAACTTTCTAAAGTAAGTTAAATTAAATATTTATAATTCGATAGATAAGGCATTGCGTAGAAAAAACTTGGGGATTTCTAAATAGCACAATAAACGGAACATCGATAGCGTGACATAATTTACTCGGTGTGTTTTATATTCTACTATAGATTGGCGAATAATAGGGTAACAATAAACACAGTAGAGATAATTTTCCACGATGTGATATCATCAAATTGCATGACGGCACCTCTATTAATAAACAACTAAAAAGGAATATAATGTAAAAACGTCAAATATTATAAATTCTGATGTTATTCAACTGCTTGTGGATTTACGACGCCGTTAGGTTTTGAATTAACGTTTTGCGTTTGTTGTAATTTCACTTTCTAACAGACAAACGAATAACTAAATTAACAGGAGCCTTACTAAAGAAAACAAACCTAAGATTGTTTAGAGAATTTGAAAACAGGTTTCAAACACAAACCAACAACTACGAACTGTTCAGATTTGTGAGGCTTTCTTCTTTAAGCATGAAGTTTCCGAATTTTCTGAATTTTCCTTTGCCATTCAATTTTATGACGCTTTTTCTTCAAATTGAATGTTCAGTTAGTTACTTAGGCAAATAAACCGAAATAAACCAACGATCAGCTAATTCAAAATTAAATACATTAAAAAATTTCCAAATCGCAGAATTCACAAACCTCTGAAAAATTGCCAGATTCGAAGAATTAATCAGTTTAGGGTTTTGTCCCAAAGTTTACAAACGAACAAATAAAAATTGAACCCAATCAAAAAAAATTAAAGTCAAACAAAAAAATTAGTAAATAATTCTAGGGGTCGCAAAATGTGTAAATATTAGGTTTTTAGATTTTTTGGGCACATATTTTTAATTAAAATCTTAAGGTAATAATAAGTCCATCTTTATTGGCGACTCGGTTGTTTTGGTTAGCTAACTACAATTATGAATTATAGGTTATGCAAATATTCGAAATCGAGAAAGTTTTCCTATTTTAGCAATTTATTAATAACTTGCTGTAGGCGGGCTCCAGATTTGAAGTTAAAATTCGCCCGTGGTATTAAAACGATTAACAGTTTTAGAAAAAGTAGGAAACTCGATTCGAGCGTGAAGATCGCGTAATAAAACGTAATAAAGAAAATTACCGTGAATACTGATGTAAAACTATCCTCAAAATTCTTTAAGAGAAATGAAATTTCTTTAACAATCCCCCAAGCGCTGCTTGCCTACGTACTTAGGTGGATTTGCTTTTTAAATGCATTCGGCGTCGTCTTCGTTGAAACTACTTCAACACACAGGGTAGAAAACCAGCTTGATTAAGTTTGGAGCGTCTGTCGGTTGAGTCGTTTGTTCTACCATTACGTAATTAGCGGGCCCAAAAACTGGCCGAAATAATTTACATGACGTTGTCTTTCGACAATTTTGGTTTACCTCGGGTTATCGGCGAAACGGAATCGAAATGTGCGGTTAAATTAGAATTCTATTACCTCGGGTACAATCCATACTACTTACAAATGCACATGTAATTTAGATCAACAGAATCAAATGTAAACATGTATGTGGAAATTATTAAGATCGATCAAACTAATGCGAGCATGCTACGATGCTTATCGGCATAATATTGTAAAAGCACCCTTGCATGCCGCCTCATAATTTACAGGTGTAGAAGAATGTCTAACGTAGATGTAATATTTATAGAACACGAATACTATTTAAAGGTAAACTGTTGTTTGGGAACGACGAATTGTTTACTTCCGATATGTTTAGTTTGTACAACAAATAAATCTGCACGTAGACGATGGGATTTTCAGTTTCGGCAAATTTACGAACTCTTTCGTGTTTTATTCGATTTCGGGAGTAAGTAAAGCGTGGAAGAAATTTGATGAGGGGAATTTGTGTTAGAAAGCATGTAAAACTCGAAAGGAAAACGGTTTAAAAAGTTATGAGCCGCCAGTAAACATATCAACAGTATATTTTCCCGTATTAATATTTCACCGAGAGAAGTGTGTTGCAGCGTGGGAATATGTCGTGTCATTTAAGCTTGTTGCATCCATTTTTAGCGGATTTTTAATAACTGAACAGGAGTTTCATAAAATTCCGACATGTACGGCCTGGTCCGTAGATTTCTGGTTTCGAGAAAATTATCAGTTTACACGTTTAAGCCGCATTATAAATTTTAATTAAAGGTGAATTTTTCACCCTCCCCTTTGTCGTTCGAGTTTTGTGCTTACTGATGTGCATCGGATAACATAGCCAATAATAGAAATTGCCGCTGGTCGTGTTCCTGTTTTCGAAGCTTTTTAATCGCCGTTAACGGTTGCTAAATTATTACGTTAGCCGAAAAATCGACTTAAAGCCAACGACGTGTAGGTAATCGTAAAAACCCATATTTGGGTTATTAAGCCGCCGCCGATTACAAACAAAAATTATCGAATCCGCCTATTTAAACTACTTTCCCTCTTTTATGAACCGCAGTCATTAATTAATCCGCGCGAGAAAAATTTTATTCTCTTCCGCTAAAAAATGCGATAATCGCGTCGAAAGCTTTACTTGTCAAATCTGTTTTGCCTCAAAATATTCGAAAGAGCTTTTTAGTTAAAACCTATCGATTTTATTTTCGGTAAACACCGCACTATGTATTTAATATTCTTCGGTTTCGTCCAACCACGATCTTAGTATTTAAAACACGACAACTAATAACCTTAATGTCAAAATGTCACCATCAACACGTCTTTATTAAGCCATCTTTTGTAACTCACTTCTTTCTGTTTACGTAAACGCGAGATATTTTCATTTTACTTTTAGATAAAAACCAACTTTCGAATTTCTTAAAGTGAATCGATACTCATTATACGAGTAATATTTTGCAAGAAATTCTAAGAAACGATGTTAAAAAAAAAACAAAGTGTGTACTGAGCTGTACCATATATGTCTCAACTTTAAGTTACTCCAAGTTAGGTGTGGTAGCAGGGGCGGCTGCTCCATAGGGGCTCAAGGGTTGGAGCCTCCCAAAACCATTCTTAGGAAAGAGTAAAAGTAATTTACTTATTTAATTATAACATACAATTGATTGTTAATTATTACAATACTAATTTTGCATATCTATATAAAAGATTATTAATGTATAACACATATTATTAACCCCTTGCGACGCGGCGGCTACGTGATGTGACAATGACGCGCTTACTCCCCACCAGCCATCAACCTATATTTTAAATCATGAGGGCTCAGAAAACGAGCCTCCGTCTGCATAAACAACATATTATGTAAGAACGAACTGAGAACGGAAATTGACGATTGCAGATATCTATTACGTTAGTTAGCTATAACGATGGCTCACTTTTGTAGAGCCCCAATACGTGTTTTATTATGCAATGGTGTTGTTGTTTGCCCAGCTTGAGACTTGTATTCGAATTCGTTGTTTCGGTGTCTGTGTTTTATGTACAAAATAACCGAAATCAATATAAAGTGTATTCTGAAAGTGAAGAAATAATTTATATTGAGAAAAAAACGGAGAAAAGTTAATATTGAAAATAAAAATTCCGTAATCGCTAAAGAAGTGTGCGATACAATAATTTTTCAGATGCAGGAAAGTTTGTCATATGGAGATCATTTAGAAGCCGCTTCTTTAGTAAATGTAGATAACTTTCTTAGTTATTCAAAGAAATTTCCGACCTCAATTTTCAATTCAGTTGCTGAATCTTATCCAATCTTACAATACGACAAATTAAGGACTGAGTTAGAGATAATGTATTCTAGAACTGATTTTAAAAATATTATAGGCGGCTTAAACATGCTTTCTTGACTGTCTGAAAATGGTTTAAATGAAACGTTTAGCGAAACAGTGAAATCACTAAAAATTATTGTCACAACTCCAATGTCTACTGCTGAATCAGAGAGATGTTTTTCAACTGTTAAAAGGATAAAAACATTTTTAAGGAACCCTATGGATGAAGAACGCCTCAATGCCCTGTGTGTGGGTGTGTGTGTGTGCTTAGTTATCAATGTTTTAAGATGCTTATTCCATTCCAAAATATCCCTAATTTTAATGTCAATAGGCGAGATCCTCTTCTCAACAGCATTAACATGTTACCGTAAATCACGCAGTTGAATGACATAATTCAGGCTCGAGGAGGACATACACGCTATTAACAATTTACCAGAAGGTCCATTAAAAACAGCCACCTTTATTTTTTTTGCAATTAAGAGAAAATCGATTTGCACTGTTTCTGTATCTTGTTCAAATTAAATTTATTTCTGAGTTTATTTGTCTTTTTTGTCTTAGCTAATTTGTGCATGCCGTATCAACAATGAATGGTTCTTCAACCTAATGCCAATCTTTCTTCAAGGCGGCCGGTTTTTTTTGCCGGTCAGTGCATATTATTATCTATTATTTGTTTGTATCCTCTCAGCAACTAAAACCCCCCAAAAGAAATTATCACGAACCGCCACTGAAATGGTAGATTTTCATCCATTTAATCTGTCGGCGGTACACGTAGTGTTTACTTCGGTGCAGTTTGGTTTGCTCGCGATTTAATATGTGGACGGTAGATTTACGGGTATCATTTCGCTGTTATTTTGCGTATTCAATCCAGAGTCCATAGCCAGGATGTTTGTAAGTCAATACAACAGTAGTCATATTGTTTTATGAATACCACTAATCTCTCAGTCATATTTTGAATTATTTACTTAATATTAATGGATAATATTAGCTTTAGAATATTTTCCAAAAAAATGCCAGTAGCGAGACGTATAAATGTTGTTCTCAAAAAATCAACTTCAAAGCGCGTATCGAGCTACACCATATAAATCTCAACTTTAAGTTAGATATATGGTGAATATAGAGCGAGGGTTTTATCCATTTAATCTGTCGACGGTATGCGTAGTGTTTAGTTCAGTGCAGTTAAATTGCTCGGCATGCGATTTAATATGTTGACAGTATATCTGTGAGTATGATATCGCTGATGCTTTGCGTGTTCAATGGCACATAGCCAGAATGTTTGCGCGTCACAACAGTATCCGTTTGGTTTTCTCAGCAGTATAATCTCTCAATCAAATTTTGAATTTCGTAATTTAGATCGATAAGCATTTACTTTTTCAAAAAATGACGCCCAGCGAGACGTATAAACGTTATCTTCAAGGTGTGTATTTCAGCTACACCGTATACATCCCAACTTTTAGTTAATCTAAAGTTAGGCGTACCGCGTATATAGAGTGAGGGTTTCATACATTTAATTTATCGGTTGTACGTGTAGTGTTTACTTCGGTGCAGTTAAATAGTAAAATTACTCGCCACCCGATTTAATATGTGAAAGGTAGATCTGGGGTACAGAAGAAGCTTCTATAAAGAAATCAAAAACATGATAAAAGGCACAAAGTGCAATCCTATCATGGTACGTGATAAAGAGGGAATATAACAAACAATCTTAAAAAAGTCGCGAAAAGGTGAAAGGAACACTTCAAGAAATTACTTTTTGAAGAATAAAACATCAGTGATCAAGAAAATAACGAATGAAACCAAGCACCCAAGCACCACCACTAGTAGTACCATGACCTACTAAAGAAGAAATAGAACAATCGATAACAAAGTTAAATAACAACAGAACATCAGGCCCACATGGCAATCGCAGCAAAAATACTTAAAATAGGAGGAACAAAACTCCTCCTCGACATTTAGGAATCAGAAAGCATCCGAACAGAATGGAATGAGGCGATTATAATACCTATACATAAAAAATGCGATAATCCCTCCTTAACACTGCGTAGTCTTCGCTAATATATTATTTCGAAGAACGAAATAACGGGAGATTATCAAACCGGTTTCTTTATTTATTAAACAAACGGTTGAAAAAAGCTGGGAATATGACATACCGCTGTACTGCCTTTTTATCGATTTTAAAACAGTCTATTACAATTCAATAGGCAAACACTATGGTGCACCATGACGAAAATTCCCAATAAATTAGTAACGTTAGCAAAATTAACGAACGAAAACCAACACTTATTTCAGTGTCAATACAAGGACATAAATCTGAATCGAAAACAAGGAGACACAATGGCACCTGTGCTCGTCAATTTAGAACTAGAAAAGGCAATCAGGCAAGCAAAAGTAAACACCCATGGAATTATCTTCAACAAACACATGCCCTCCTGGCGTATGCCGACGACAATGTTTTAATAAACAGAGACACAGATAATATGATTAGTGCAGCTACCACACTAGCAGTTGTTGCTGAAGCAATGGGTCTAAAGATTAATGAAAATAAGACAAAGGTTTTAAAGGTAGCAAGAACGCCAGAGAGAGAAGAATATCATAGTGAACGGCATGACATTTGAGAATGTCGACAAATTCGTATACTTAGACATAGTCATCAACTCAAGAATTGATAACAGCAAAGAAATCAAACGAGGACTAGCGCTAGCCAATATATGCTCCTATGGCATTGGAAACCTCCTGAAATCAAGAAACATAGCCATATCAACTAATCTACAAATTTACAAAACCCTAATACGACCAATACTAATCTATGGGTCGGATGTATGAGTTATGAGTAAGGAGGATGAAAGAAGAACCGAAGCAGTTGAATGAAAAATCTCAAGAAAAATATATGTACCAATCAGAACAGAAGAATCAGAAGACCTAGAATAAATTTTGAGTTAAAAAAATTAATGCATAAACCCAACATCAAAGCTACGAACAAACACCAAAGGTTGGGACTGTTCGGACACGTATGCAGGATGATAAATGACAGAAGGACCAAAGTAGTGTGTGAAACAATTCCGTTAAGCCGTACATCAAAGGGAAGACCAACAATCAGGTGGAAAGAGATAGTACAGAATGACCTTAAAAAGATGGTCATAAGGAACTGGAGATAGGTAGTAAGGGATAGAATGAAGACGAGTGGCGAAGGAGGCAATTATCTGGATAGGATGGGCAGTTGAGCGAGAGATCTGGGAGTAGTATTTCGTTCGTGCTTTGCATGTTTAATCCATGGCTCATATCCAGATTGTTTGCACATCACAACAGTTGTGGCTTCGTTTTCCGTTAACCATCTATTTTGAAATTCTTAATAGGTGGATGCAAAAGTGAGGTTTGATCGATTTAGTCTATCGACGGTACGAGTAGTGTTTACTTCAGTACAGTTTTCATTGCTGATCATGCGATGTGGTATGTGGATGGTACGTTTACGAATGTCACTCTGGCAAAGCTATGTGTATTCATTCATACAGGACCCTAAACCAAATTATTTGCTCGGCACAAAATCTCGATCATGGAGACCATAGCTCAATTACTTCGCCAACATACTCAAAGATAGAATTTAAAACACTTCATTCTATTTCTCTTTTATGTTTAGATAAAAACAAATTTCTCCACATGAATTAACAATCATTAGGCCAACTTCTTCCTCTTCACCTTCACGTTTTGGATCCTGATGTGATCCGTTACGATACTACGAAAATCATGTTTGATCTTTTCATCTTTTGTATGGTCTACCCACTTTTCTTCTTCCTCCTTGGCTTGTTAGTTATAATATATTTTAGGGATTCTAGTCTCGTCCATTCTATCCATATGTTTTTGCCACTTTTGTCTGTAGGCATTCTTTTATTCTGTCATTTATATTAAATATATTTAGTTCTTCCCTAATTTCCTCCTCTCTTTTACTGTCATGTAATTTATATCCAGCTAATGATAGAACAAATTGCATTTCGGTAGTTCATTTTCTTTGTTCGTCTTTTTTTATTAATTACCCAGCTTTCGCTGCCATACGTATAAGTAGGTACTGATATTACTTTGTAGAATTTCATTAGTGTATCTTTTCTTACATTATTTTTCAAAGTGCATCGTAAAGTACGTACCATTTAATGTTTCCCAACTTTCCTGTTGGTTCTTTTTGCTTATAACTTTAACATTTGCTGTTAGACGAGTGTACCTACTCTTCTTTGTCCTGTTGGGTTTTATTTTGCCGAGGGTATAATTTTCCTTTTTTTTTAATTCTTCTTTTGCTTTCCAAGTAGTTCAGTCGAAGTTTTTTCAGTAATGCTCTTAAGGTTTTTCCATTCGTTTTCTATATCGTCCGATTGGGCAATTTCTACTTATCATGTGTTTATTTTTCAGCTTCTTCTACATGTTTGTTTTTCTTTATTCATTTGGCTTGTATTCTAACTTTTGTCTCTAACAAGTGATGACCAGTGCTAACATCAGCCCATCTATAAACTTCGGTGCAGTTGAAGGATACAGCAGTTTTCTAGTTGGCTAAGAAGTAGTCAATGATAGATCTATGACATCTTCCTGTCGAAGTATACGCATGCGCTTCTTTATGTCTAAAGAAGGTATTCATTATACGCAGTTTATTGTAGCACATAAAATCTTTGAGTTATTTCCCATTTTGGTTTATTGTTGTTTCGCCGCTTTTTCCAATTATATTTTCAAATTTCTCTGTGTCTGTTCTAGCATTTAAATCTCTACCTATTACTAAGTAGTCATTTGTATTTATTTTCTTTAGAGTTGTTTGTAGTGTACTGTAGAAGTGTTTACTGTCGTCCTTCCTTCCTTCTTCAGGATCCTATATGCATAATATGTTAGGTCTCCTTTTCTATTTTGCATCTTATACGTATAATTCTTTCATCCACACATTCATTTTTTCTTTCAATTTTTCATTTAATAATATTTCAACTTACTCGGCCAACATATATATTTTTTTTGCAAAAATGACAAAGTGGGAGATCTATAAGTGTTCAAAAATATTCAAGCTCAAAGTGTTTATTGAGTTACACTGTACAAGTGGAAGTGATACCTTGAAGATCGAGCTGGTTCGGCTTGAGCTGGTTCGAGCTTCAAGCTAGATCAAGCTTAAGATTTGTTTAACTGAGTTCAAATTTTTTGCTTGTAAGGCTTGTTGCAGGCTCGAAACTCGGTAACCGAGCCAAGCTGAGTATATTTCGCATTTTTTCTGAATTAAGTAAGCTTAGAAAAAAGTGAAAACTCCACCTCTCTACAGGGTGATTTGTGAGGAACCCCCCATATTTGGATAATGTGTTCAGGGAATTAAAAGAAACAAAAAAAGTATAATAAACATATGGTCAAATTTCAACCGTTACTGAGATATTGTGAAAATAGTTTTTAATCAGGTGAATTTAATGCAAAATAATGGCACTTCTCTCTTGAAGCATTTTCATGCTTTCTTAGTTTATTAACACCTTGTATATCTAATCTAATTTTTTTAAATAGCAAACTCGTTAATTCGACGAGCAGAATTTTTTATAAAGAATGACTTTTTGTCGTAAAATCGAAAATAACGTTTTTGGTCCTCTTGTCAACTCCATCCGGGGACACACTGTATGTATATTGACAAATAAAATGACACACAGTTTATTTATTGAAATTCATAAAAAAATGTATCCCTTAAGAAATTAATCTTTAACAATTTAATCTCTAAAATTTATGATCTAAGCAAAGTCTTTATTTTAATTACGTGAGTATGGCAAAATTCTTTCTAGTTTTAAGGTTTTCCTAAAATATTGCTATATTTATTTAAATTCATGTGTATTTATCATAGATTTGTCGAATGTAATTTTTTATTTCTATAATTCTATAAAATGAGATATATTATTCAAATAAAATAGAACTTACTAAACGTTATATAGCTTTTGTTGTAAATCTGTATTTTCGGTTCTAGTAATTTTTAACGGAGAAGTATTCGAGTTATTAATTTTGGAACATACTTGTTATGTTTGCAATTTATCTTAACATCCACCTTCAATATCATAAGTTAAAGTTTAACACTTCGAAACAAAGGATTTTCAATTATGTAATATAAAAATCATTTGCAAATTTAATTTTGGTAAAACATAAGTTTTAGGATCTTTGAAGTCAGAAACTTTAGAAATTGTTAATTAATTTTAACCAAAATTTAGGTTCCGAATCTTTGAAATATCAAAGTAAATTTTCTTTTTGTGATAAACGTGTGGGTTTTGATGTAAAGTTTAGAGATTCCTAAATGAAAATCGCCGCGAGTCTTTGATCTGTAATTTCGACGTAAATTAATAAATAATTAATTTTGTCTATTAATTCGGGCTTATTTAGAAAGTCTAGATGATCTAATTTTCGTTTATAAACACACGCATCGATATTTATTTATTTATATCACTCTAAAATTCGAGATAAGATTGATATTAACCAGGCCTCGCCTTGACAGAATCACTAATTATAAATTCATAGTGTAATTTCGTATAAGCGTACACAACGTTCTGTAAATCAAGCGTTTGTAAAGCTAAAACGAAGACAGCGTGGGTACACTGAACAGATTTACTTTATATTTTCACAAAAGAACGATATTTTGCATACGAAAAATATTTGCTTTAATTTCGAACCTCGATAACATATTTGTAGAGTTGTTCAAAGTTCGAAAATCCCGCAGTTTCTGTTTTAAAAAGGCGACTAAAAATTTTTCCCTTCCGTTTAAATTATTAAATTACGTAATCTTTAAATTGCACAGTCGGCGTGCTTTACCTGAAAATATCACACATTTTCCTGCAAAATCGGGCCGTGGGCTATTATTCGAAGCTGAAGTGTAAAGTTTAATTAACTCGATTCAGCGTTTAAGATAAAATAACTTGACTCGTACACATTTACATACGCCTACTGGCGAATAAAATTTTTGTTGTTGAATTTACGAGTTATAGATACTCTTAAATCCGAGAATTACTAAAAATAACAAACGAGTTTTTCTAGCCGAATTTAGTAAGGCCAAAGCTTTATTTAAAGAGCAAAAAAATAAAACAGTAAATCTAACCTAACGAATATACCTAGCGTCAGGAGACTCGCACCAAAACACTTGAGAATCACCTCCGAAAGATAAAATAAAACGAAAACGAAGAGCAACAAATTTCTCCTTTTTTATTGTGCAGTTTTCACGTCTTAAAATATAACCGGCTTATATAAATATAAATCTAAACCCCCAACTTTTGATCCAATCGTTATTCGTTATTATTTTAATAATGTCCATTGTCATTACGAACACATACTGACGGTTAATAATGTTAACATATACACCTATAAAGCTACCTACGTTATTATTTAACTTGGGACATGGACAAATGTGTCAGTCATTAAAACCATAATAAGTAAGTAACTAAAGTAATCGCCATCGATTTTGTAATTTATATAAAATATCGTGAGCTTTCTCTTTAATTTTCTGAATAAAATTCTCGGGGGTTTTTAGGATTTATTTTTCGAAATTCTTAAAATTTCAAACTTGGAACGTCGAAGAATAGTGCAAAAATACGAAGCATAATTTTCCGAAAAACCGTCAATTAAAATAGAATTCACTAACTCTTTCAGAAATTTTTTATACGGTTGGAATTCACGGTTTTAATTTTGCGACAAACTTTTTAGGGAAATGAATAACTTCTTTAAATTTTCAAAAGCGGTGGGAAAATTATTAATCCCAAACAGTAGACTATTTCAGGTGGGATTTTGTGAATTAAAAATTAAAATGAGTAAGTCCTAAGAAAGAAGAAAGTTCTGTTTATTGACCTGAAACCAATATTCTCGTTTTTTATACATTAAAAACGGCAATTCTCCGAACATAAAAGTATGTTTTATAATTTAAAACTTCTGGATTTATTTCTCGAATAATCGCGTATTTTATTTTAATATTAAGTTACGTTAAAAAAAGTTTAAAGTTAGATAAAATTTAACATTTTTTGGAATAAAAACTTTTGTATGGAAAAGGAAAGAGGAAATTTGCATTGTGATGGTATCAAAAACACAAATTGTAATTTTTATATCTATTAAAGTAGCTTCCACATACAAAAGGCCCGAAAAATGTTCTTAGTTCACCCATGAAACGGCAAAGAAAGATCAATGTAGATTTATCGTTCGACATAAATTCTTTACACGTCACCAAGCTTTACTCTTGATTTCTACTGCAAATTCGGGCCCGTTTTTGGTATATTTTATTGTTTCCGAAACCACGCACTTTTCTTTATGTTTTTTAAGTGGATAACAAGCGAATTTATTCAAATCGACAACGCGTTTTTTCCCCTTAGTTTTAGAGGACGAAAAAAGGCTTCCGAATGTGAACTACATAAAAAAGTAAAAAAGCGTCCGTTAAAACCCAAGTAATTAGGTGTTCTAAATTTTATAATCGCAGGGGGTTATTTGAATATTTTTCTCGCTCCTTAGGAGTTAATTAACGACTAATGTTGACGTGAGGAATAATTTAAAAAAATGTAAGATTAGCTCTAATTATCGATAAACAGTCCAGAGAAATAAGATCGGGTAGCCAATTAAAAAAAAGGGGGAAATTTTCGCGTTGGAAAACGTTTCTACATATTTCAATTAGTAAACGATATCAATTTCCCAACCACTGTTACTAAAACCATTTTAACATTCAGCAGCAAAGGAAACCTCACTTTTTGCGGTATGTAAATTTCTAAGCTGGGATACATTTGTGTCCTCTTGATGACTAACCTTATATTGCAACTACGATTATTCACAGCTTTCAGTAAATTCAGGTTAGTTGCATTATTCATTTTTGTGTTCCAACCTGTGCGCTTTGGGGTAGTTCACGTGTTACGTGGAACCTTTTGTTTTTTTGGACGTAGGTATTTCTAACTGCAGCATTTATTTGTCCTTTGGGACAAGTGAATTCTTTTCACGAGGTGTAAAATTTTAGTTTGTAAGCCATTCTTCCTGGGAACTTCTAAATGGGAAAAACTCCTTCCGAACATCGATAATTAAAGTCGAAAAAATAAAAAGAAAATATCGATCCCGAGAAATAATCGAAAATGTTCGTTCAAAAATTTAAAAACTCTCGAAGTTTAAATGCACGTATAAAGCTGCACTAACGAAACTTGTTTCCTGAAAGTTACAAAGCTTATACAACCGCCAATCTTGTGTAATACAACTCGGTATTATAGCAATAACTGAAGGCAAGTTTAAATAAGCGATGTACGTGATAGCGGAATAAATTAATAATAACTAAATTTAAAACAAAATGATAAAACAAAACGCCCTGTTATTATAAAAACACGTTTAATGCTCAAAGCACTTAATGGAATTTTATGTAAATTATGAATATGCAAACAAATGCAGCTCATACGGTCAGTAATTTGGAAATTTACAGAACAATTTGTTGAAAATACGCATCGTGTGCTTTACAGGTAAATTAGTCGTGAAATTAAATGACAAAAATAATTTCGCTTTTTATACAGCGAATTTCAATTATGTTTTGTGACGAGATTTTTATTAAAATTTAAGTAATAATTACTCGGGCGATTATTTTAAGAAAAATTAATTTATCAGATAAGCCATTACAAAAAGTTTTAATCTGCCGCTTTTAAAATTGGATTAGGTTATTATTCGTTATTTTAAACTGTTGTAAAAATTATCTATCTCGCCCGCGATTAAATTTAAAAGAATTGCCAGCCTTTATTAAAAATTTTAGCGTAATTGTTTGTTAAAAAGTTGGCTTTTAATTTTATCCCTTCAAAGAAAGAAAATTTAACATAATTTTTAACATAACCTTTAATCTTAAAAGTTTCAGATCCTGTCTTATTAATTTTCGGGGTTTTGATACATCTTCTTTGTTAAATTTCGATTCTTCAAATTTGATTACTTCAGCGCGCATTTTTGCTCCGTGTTAATTTTTATTTAAACATTAATTTAAATTTAGTTATTTCGCCGAAATGTTAAACCTACGCATATTTTAAAAATTCGATAGCAGCACTGTAGTTTCGGGTTTCAGTTTTAAATCGGATTCCGAACATTAAACCCGCTTTTAATTTTAAACATTCCGAAATAAAAGTCTGGTTTAAAGAAGTGGTCTTCATTTTTTTACATTCAGAAAAATATATATGGGCCCGCTTCAATTCCAAATATTAACGTAGCAAACAGAATAATGTGTGGGCAAATATTTGCAGAAAAATACGGTCTAAAAAAGCAATTAATAGGAACAATATAGTTTTTAGTGCTGTGTAAAAGCAAGCAAAAATCTGACTTTGCAATAATGTAAATTCCGAAAGTTCATTGTGTCGTTGATTACACGATGTGAATTATTAACAATCGTCGTTTTTCAGTGGAGGTTTCAGCTTTGGGCTCTTTTGAAAGCAACGTTCACCCCATGCATGCACCTTTAGCCGTGTATCTGAGTATACCCGTGATCTGATACGACTTTAAACATCCACTCTTTCGAAATGAATAATTAACTTTATTTTAATTCGAAAGTGGATATAAAATAAGTTCGGGAGTAATTTTCGGAATGCGTGCGCAAATTTAACAAATAACAAACGTTCCCAGTCAAGGGAATTTTAATTTGGTTAACGAAACTGGAAACGCACCAAACACCCTTAGTTATAATGTCCCAGACAGTTGCAAAACCCACATCGGACTTGTCCTTCTCAGGCGAGATTTTCCATTTGCAAAGTTTCGAAAGGACAAATTCTCGGTTCGTAGGAGTTCGATTTTTATCTTTCACCCCAACTGAAAATGTTCTGAATCGTCAATGTCTCGAAACTGCATCGTAAGGTTCGAAATATGCCGAACCAAAATCTTCGCTTCTGCGATATCTTGCAACAACAATTAAACTCAACATCGCCTTTCGAAGATTGACGATTATACTGTTAAAGTAATAAATAATCCTAGAATCTTAATTAAACTGAAATTGATTCAAAAACTGGTCTTCTAAATTCTAATTTAAATTTCTCCCTGTAAGAGAAAACGAGGGTTCTTGAAAAAAAATCTCTTATTAACAAGGCGATTTTAATAAAGAAAATATAATACTAAGGTAATTTGAGCGCTTGTATAAATAAACAACTAATTAATCTAAAATTTCGGGTAAAGTTTCAAAGGTAATCGTTCTGAAATTAAGTTTTTCTGTGCAATATCAAAATTAATTATAAAATTCGGAATTTAATATTAAACAGGTCTAAGTTGTCCTTATCACTTTGAGTAGCTTTTCATTATCCATCCTGGAGTAATTAAGATAGGAAGCTGTATCAAAATTCGGTATCCTGTACATTAACCGTGGTCTTTAAACGATATTGCTAATTACAGTTTTTTGTTGCATCTTTGCTCTTGTTATACGGAGTAAGAAAGCAAAGTTAACTGTGTAATCTGCGAGTTAGCAAAGATTCCTTCTGTGGACGAAAACCTGAATTTCTATTTAATATTGGTAAACGTAATCTGTTCGCCTGTGGCGTTTCGAAGTTGGGCGCTGCGTTATCAATTATGCTTTGTGGAAGCGCTGAAAATATGTTTATCAAGTTTTAATTAATACTAGGGCGTCGATAGCCGAACAAAACTGAGAATGTCGGGACAATTTCGTCGAGATTGAAGTATACCATTTCGTTGAAGAGCGCTATTGACCCGGGCATTCACGCACGCTTTCGAAAAAACCAAGAAAAATCTGAGGAAGAGAAAAACAAGCGCAAGCATAATTGTTCTGACCACTTTTCCCGGGAAGGGCGTAGAAGAGGTACCTTTATTGGTGTGCGGATGAGGAAGCTTCGCAAACAGGGAACCGCCTTACATAAACACCAACTGCGTTTTTGTTTAGACGAAGCTTACGTTGTCTTAGTTTTTCTTTGGAATTAGGATGGCCGTACGGAAAACAGCGTCGGTTTCGCCTGCAAAACTTATCGGTGGGCGATCGGCGAGGAGGGAATCAGAAGGGCGAAAGACGAAGGGACTTCCAGCGAGGCACTTGTGTACGTTTATAATATAATGAGTTAATGAGTGTTCCTGGTGGAAAAGTTGGGCAAATTTTACGATAAGTAAATGACGACGACATACTGTTGTTACTTTTATTATGCAAAGAATTAAGAAGAAATGTGTTCATTCTTATCAGAGCCACAAGAAGTTGAAGAAAGAGATTTCGGGAAATTATCGGTCCGAAACAAAGGGCAAGTAAAAACCGCCCGTGTGGCTCTGGGTTGCGCTTAACGTACGGGAATTACTGGAAATGACGGTATTTATATGAGGAAAGTGTGTGGGGTGTCCCGTGATGAATGGCATGGGTGGTGCGACATTTTCAGGCGCGCCATTCCTGCCGATCACGATCGGTAAGTTATAAATAGACATTTTCGAGAGGCTACTGGTTTCCGATGGAAAGATATGCGTACAGAGAGTGACCATTATGAGGCAAAAAAAATTCCGTGCTTCGAATAAGGAACCCGTAACTGAAAACGAAATCTGGAAACGTGCGGAGGGATTCAATCGACTATATCGCAATTAATATCGCAAACGCAGGCAAACGATCGGCCAGGATATCATAAACACATTCACGTCGAGATGGAAACCAATCACTTCATGTGTGTCCGATGGCGCTTCGCTGTTGATCCACAGTCCGCGCCCAGTTTAATCACAATAACTGAAACGCTGTCGGGTGTTATGATTACACTTGCCGCGTGTTCTCGCTAAATAAATGCAAGACATAAAGGCTTTTTCGACAGTGAAATACAATCCCCCAATTTGAGTTAGCGGCCGGATATCGTACTTGCCTCACTCTCCTGAAAGTTACAAATGAATCGCGGGGTTTATTTGGATTAATTAAATTTACATTTTATCTACACCCGGAAATCTACTGTACACACACTTTCAAATTCAAATTGGTCGAATGTCTGCGTAAATTCCGAAAAATACACGTTAAACGCTTTTTTTACTTGTACTAATTAATGTTTGTTCTCGCGAGTCGACCTTTACCAGCAGGTCTTGTTTGTACTCCCCTTTTATAATAACATGCAAAATTTTACAAAGATTTATCGAAGTAAATTAAATTCTTTCCGGCCAGTATTCCTATTTGGCCGAACGTTATTATTAATATATGGATTAATAGATAAGACATATTTTTTCATTCGCGTAATCTGTCCCGATAGCGGTCTATATATTTATGTGCTCAGCTTTTATGGAATCTAGGGGTTATTATTAATGTTCTGTTGCTTAGGGGAAATACCCTCGGGAATCACAATGCGTCATATAAACGTTAAAACTTGTACAAGTTTGATTCGTCAGTTTCGACTTTTTATTTTTTAGCGAAAAATTCCGTCAAAGTTGGAAAGAAGCAAATCAAATTATTTAAAGTTGCTTGCGCTTTTTATAGACGTTATCGCACGTTGCTAGAATGCGCAGAAACGCAAGTGATATAGCATGCAAACCGTAGATTTTCTTTAAACTTTTATAATACTGTGCAACTATTTTAAAGAAATCAAAATGAAACTTTAGGTAAGGCAATCGGGAAAGCCTCGCACCACTTTTCGTATGAAGGATACGTATAACTTTATTGATACCATCGTGTGTACAGTGGTAATTGATTTTAATCTAGCTCTCTCTTCGCGTTTGCATCAATGTTGTGTGTTTGATTATATGTTTCGTGACGATTGGGGGTTGGAAAACTCTTTGCTGTAGTTACACGTTACCGTTTAATCTCGAGTTTGCTAAAACATTTCTTTTTTCCGAATAAACGAAACCGTCGTTCTCTGATATTCGATACTTAAAAAAGAGTTCCGCGTATAAAACGTATTTGAAGACAAAATCGATTTCAGTTATAAGTTCCGAGGTTCTTTTCTACTAAAGGTACCCAGTTTTATTGCGCCCGTGCTTCTTTTTAGAACGCAATAAAGTTAAACGAAATTGAAACATGTTTCGTAGTATGCAAACTGTAGAGCGTAAAAACAAGATTCGAAATAGGTATATGCGTTGATTGTAGTGATTGAAGCGTTCAGTTGTGTGAAGTTTTATTGACAATTCCCCCGGATCCAAATGTGTCGTTAGGCAACTTCTAGTGAGTTCGGCACACGTTACTGCCCGGAATAAGCTAGTCGCTGGCCGTTCGGAGGTGTTATCGCCTCTCCCACCCGGGGATTCTGCATTCAAATGTCGTTTCGGGCCGGAGTCCTTCACTCCTTTTAATCCTTATTAATTGTGTTCGGCGTGTGCCAGTTTTCTTTTCAATTCAAACTACATCAGGTTTTCTGTTTACACGGCGATATTTTCCCTCATTTATCAGTTCAAAACAAAACTACGGCAAGTTTTCCCCACCTGGTGTACGGCAGTGCCGGAAAACTTTGAATCTCGGCCGATCGGAAAGTTCTTTTTTGATTAAATACTTTCCTTCGCTCTTTGCTGTGGTGCTTTGCTAAGCTCAGTCGTTTAACTTACGTTTGACGTCTATAATCTGACGGCGTTTCGGTAAGAGCCCTCGACCTACCGCAGTTTGCCACTTTGCCGTATCTGCGATCAAACAATAGGTCAAGAATTTTCTGATTTCGGCCCGAGTTAAGGGCACTTGTGAACGGCCCATTCGACGAAACACACTCGGACATTTTTAATAATCTCACAAATCAGAAAATATCTTCTCACATCAGAAATAAATATCGAGGGAAAACGAGTAAACAAAAAATAGCTCCCATTCCGGTAGGGGCTCAAATTCCCAAAAGGAAATACCCGACTTTTGGTATTATATATTGAAATGAAAATATAGAAGCCCTTAAATTAAGCACAAAAAGCGACAGGGGTTAGTTCAGGTTTTTACAGATTAAAATTTAAAACCCCAGATTGATAATAATAATAGTAATATCATTACGACGAACTAGTATCACGCGATGAAAAGACACTGCTTCGAACGCTAAATTTATTTATAGAGTAATAAAACATGAACACGGGAATGCGTTATTACTCAGAACACGGAATCGTAATCCAAATACGTTTGTGGTGCAGCAGGCGGAAGTACACAACAGCAGGGGAGGTTGGTACTTACCGGGTGTGGATGATGTAGTGGGTGATGGGACTGTAATGCGTGTCCTGCGAGGGCGCCCACGAAAGGTTGACGGAGCGGGACGTGAAGCTCATGATAAGCGGTCGTCCAGGGGGGTCCGGCACATCTGGAACACAAAGCCCTAAGCATTCAGCCAGCCGCAGATAGGCCCGCAACTGGGAGCGGCGGTTTCGCTAAATCCCGTTCGTTCTATGGGAAACAATTTGCATTTTTCCATTTAGTTAAACAATGTAATTATTCAGTAGGAGCACACGCGACTGATCCTTTAGTTTCGAAGACCTTACGGAGTGTCGATAATCGATTCAACATGCACGGCACGCAAACAGCCGTGGACCTGCAAGTGCAACCGGAAGGATGTCGCACGCGTCTACCGGACGGTTTGCAAAAGGGGTCTCCGTGCGGAACGACCGTATGTGGAATTAAATCTGTAAGCTTGCCACCTAACATTCGGTTGCCTACCTTTATACTAACTAATCTTTATCGACGACCGCCTCACAGAAAAAGAAAATTCGACTAAGTACCAACTAACATACATTTTCCGGCCTTTACTATCCTGATATCGGTAGAATGTCTATATGCTCCGTAGCCGGTAATCCGATTGTCGGATTAAAAGTAAACACAAAAGAGGGTTATAGGATAAAGTGTACGACTCCGGAATTTGAAACGGGTTTTTAATGATACATGCAGGTATTCGACGAACGGATGCGGTCGGTTAAACTCACCATTCGGACCAACTTACTATCTCATTTGGAACAAAGGAAACAAAGCTTCCCGAATGTTTTGTGTTTCGATGCCAGCGTTTCACTTTACGGATCAGAATTTTTCTGCTAAACGCTTTGGATGTAATTACATTAGTAGGAAATTCGAGTGACGCCGCTCCTTAATAAATGAATAGTAATAGTTAATAAATTTTAATCACCTTGTACAATGAGACGAACCACTGCATCAGGCTTGGGCCTGCTATTAACCAGGCATATGTAGTCGCCGCTGTCTTCGGCCATCGCAGGATGGAAGATGAGGCCGAAGGTGTCTTGCAGCAGAGATATGCGGTTCTGGTTCATCCAAACCGTGGTACTGTCGCTCATGTATTCGACCAGCTTCAGATGATGAGTCAACGTTATCCACTCCAGCTCTTGTACCAGAGAGTGCTCGCTCACGCCCGGGCATGAGACCGACTTATTTTCACCTGCTTTGATAACTACGCTTTCTACTGGGAGATTCGACACATCTGTAATAGAAGTAATACTCTATCATTATCTGAACTGTCTTGCAAAGTTCTATATTGCAAAGCAGATTAGGGGCGAAACCGCCGGCGGAGTAAACAATAGCAATTCCCCAGTAAATATGAGTGCGCGATGAATTATTTTCGGGAATTACTTTTCAGAAAGAACATACAAACTGCTACGGTGGCGACATAGATCACGGAGACAAATGGTCCAGAGACTAAGTGAAACAGTGGCTGAAATAGGTGAGAGCCGAGAAATGTGGGGTATTAGCCCACTTTATGCCCCGAATACAGCCAATGAAAAGCGGATCCGCGCCAAAAACCTACAACAGTCGCAGTCATGCCGAATAAATATTTCTCATGCTTGGTTTGCTCTTTCTCTTATCCCACTGTGCACAAGAATTCTTGATCTTTTCATCCTTCTACTAATTCAAAGAGATAATAATTGGTGCGAAATATATTTAACAGTTTTTCAAGCCGTTGTATTTATATTACGAAAAATTCAGTTAGTGCCGTGTTTCTCAGAAAAGTCGAAAAATTCAATTTTCCGTAAGTGTGGAAGAAGAGATGGATAATTTTTTATTTCCGGTTAATTTGTTCAAAATAATATGACCATAAAGAAGAGGTCCCAAGCTTGACGGGGTGCTTGTTCAATGGTATCCTAAATGAAGATGGTGGTGTTTTGCGTTATGTTTCAAATGCGAGAGATAAAATTTATGATCGCATATTCCACGCCATTTTTAAATCGTTGTAGCTACTAATAATGCACACGTCTTTTTCGCTCTCTTTCCTACATTTACGTTGAGTTACAGTGTTGGTGTTAGATCAGTTTACTTCTTCATTTGATCTCACCAAGGAAGGACAATAAATTCAATATATACAAATAAATACTGTATTATCTGCAACAAGCCTGTCCATTTTCTTCTGGCTGGAACAAAGAGACAACAAGAATGCAATAAGTATTGCAGTATAGGAAGTTTAGAAAATATTTCGGGACATTTGCTTTGACAGTACAAACGAGCAGAAGCTTTCAACGGTTGGCAATTTGTATTGATTAAAAATACAACCCTTTGTGGAGATACATCAATGACAAACGTGTGTTTTCGTTGACGCCGTTCAAGAACCTCGCGGTATGACAAGACCATATTCACTATCTTGTCAAACATAATTATCGTATCGTGTTTACAGAGTACCACTACATTACATTAGTTAGAGGTGGCTAACGCCACCACCGAGGGCACGTACTTGTAAGTTACATTACTCAATTACTGCAAGATAAACGTCGATAATGTTGTACCCCTAATGAACTACAGAATATGCAGAATCTTCCAAGTCGAAATGTACCGTCGTTTCGCGCCCTCGATGCATTCAACGCCAAAATTCAACTTTAATAGTAAAAAATCAAACTCAATCAAAACTTTAAGACATTGTAAAGTAATGTGGGGGTGCATTTTATACCTTTTATATTTCAACTAAGTTTACATTTTTTGTAAACGAAGGACTTTAAAAATTCCACCGCTTAATTAAAACAGGGATAATATAACATATTAATTAAGTGGGGTATATTTTTAAAAATTTCCACGAATCTGAATTGCACTAGCCCTAGATATGTAACTGATTCTGATATATGGAGATATCGATGCCACTGACAACGAAAAAAGTAATATAATAAAGATAAAACTGTGTCTGTCTACGCTTTTGGTATTACTATCGTTTCGTGACGTTATATTGATATCTCTTTTGTTAGATTTACTTAGAAATATCGATTCGCTCAGTTTTATAGCGTAATTGCCCTCGTGAATAGCGGCTTAACAGAACTGTAAATTATAGCACGGTATGTGTAACGAGTGTTAGTTCAATGAAGCTGAATGACGTCCACAGAGCGGCAGCCGCGTGGTCGCTGATGGTGATGCTGAAACGACCCTAGGCTCGAACGAGCACGCTTACTAGCCGAAAGCTTCTCCGGCACCTTGTCAGAGCGTAAATTCTAATTACGTGATGACTTTATGTTCTCACGTGCTCCATTTCCCAAACAACGAGTGACAATTGTAGAAAGATTGCCGGTTCTAAAAGAAAAAATAATTCGAATATGTGCGACACGTGAGGGCCAACATTTGCAAGAAGCAGCAATCACTGCTTCTTGACAACTGGCGTGCTTACCGAAGACACGCTTGTCGTAACAGAACACCGCTGCGATAATAAAGGACAGCCAGAAGAGCGACCACATATCGCCGGTAGCAGCGGTTCAACACCACAAGCTCGCACATTCCATCGTCTTAAGAACACACACCGATGGATCTTCACATTTTCAGCTCACTGGATGCAGAGGTATTCTATACTGAGCAGCTAGTGACGTGCTGCCACAATTTAAACGAATTTCCGCGCTCCCCTGAACATCCGGCTGCGCGTAAAAGAACACTGACGTTTTCCAGTGGTTCCCCTGCGTAGCAGTTGTACGGTCATCGCGGGGAAAGAGCAGAAACTAAATCACATAGCCTTAGGCTCTTGCCACCCCCAATCGTATACTCTCTCCCCGCGACCGACAGGCTTGCGCCCTGAAACTTAGCGTTTCGCGCACCCTCCATCACCAACAACGGTCTGCACCCCGTATCACCAAAGGATCACGTTCAGCAGCAGCTTCGAAGTTCATGGCCCTAAACGTGGTCCTCCCGGAGTTTTAGAAATGTATTGCGCCGGTCGCAGCTGGAGGCCGGCACTGTTCAGACTTATGGTCCAGTGCTCCGGGTCACAGATGCTGCGATTATAAGTTGGAAGAGCGTCGATACCTTACCTGCATCCTAGTAATATATTACCATTAGGTCAACACCGGTAGTAATGCGTACGTATCAAATGAGTTACATCGATCGACAAGATTCGAGTTCTTTCTAAGCGCTGCTACGACCCTCCACGAACGCGATTGCATCAGAATGATTTATATTAACGATGTGTCCAATTTAATAGCTCCCAGCATGCTCATCTGTGTTTCTCAAATGCTTTGCCTAGGGTAGACCGACTCGCGGCGTCGCGGTGCGGGAGGTAGGAACATTTTTATTCCGACCCTCTTGGGTAAAATTGAATCAATTGGGGTGTTTTAACATTATGGTTTAGTTAGGTCGGCACACCGTTCCGGTACAATAGATTCTTAAATTGTTGGAGCAACGACGCGTACAACTAACGTCGTTTCCATATGGTTATTTTCAATCGCATCCGAGCTTCAGGACTGCTTAAGGAAGAAGCATCATCTTAAACATATTAAGTCAGCCACAATCAGCGCGTCGCGTTGCTCGCTGAAAATCACTTACGAACCTTTGATACATTAGCATTCTAATCGTAGGTTATTCCGTCTTTCTTCAGTCAGCTACTTACAAACCTCGGAAAGCTGTTGATGTGCCGGATGAATGTACCGGGCACTGGAACAAAATACTGGGCCTTTCGAAGTTCTGCTTTTCAGTCACTCGGTAGGATAGCAGCTTCAGCAGGGGGTAACGTTCACGGGGCGGCAGTATTTCTGCCAGAGCGCTCCCCACCGACATCCTAATAGGCTACGGATTTTTAACAAGGACCATCATTCAAAAGATAAGCTTGTCCTTTCATACCTGCGAAAATAAATCACGATTTCTGTCTCTTCGTCTTTCACATATATAATTCTATACCTCGCCATATTAATAGCGTATTACGTGTGCTTATTTAACGGAAATAATATTAATCTAAGAGGAAGAACGGCTACCCGCAAGCACTTTTATTCCTTTATTAACAAAGCAAATTATGGAGTGGAAGTAAAGTTGTCGATTGTTGATTACTAAAAAAACGAATGCTACGAAGTCCGGTAAAGGTAGTCACGAAGCAGTTTCAAAAGATTTTGTTTAGAGGCCATGATCAGGACCAGGAAAAAGCTTTTCATTCTATAACTTAGTTTCAATTTCCAGGTGACGAGAACGGGGCCGCTGGTCGGGCTGGTTGACATGCTGAGGATTGCGCTCTGCGTCCCGCGGGGGTTGACTTTCAACCTCTTTCCGAGGTTTGCCTCAATGCCTTCTCTTGAATACTAATGCTACAATTTTTCAAAATGTCATCTTGAAGAAATAAACAATTGGATCATTAAATTCGAGGGGCGTGGAAAACGAAGAGAACAACACGTCCCAGTGTTACTCTCATAATAGTCGAGTGTATTAAGCAGACCTACCGTCCAACCAGTTCGACCGGCGGCAGTAATATTATTGCTCCCTCGCGCTACCTTGACTTGCGTCTTGGTTTGTTATGGTAATAATCGAAAGCTTTGCAGGAGCTTGAGTGTGCGGCTGCAGATCGGAGGTATCGTTTGATTATATATAAACATCCCTGCACTGAAACCGTATACGCAAATTCGAGCTTGTTGCAAATGGTATTATAAGGTATAATAAATAGGGAAGTGTCAAGAGCGACTAGCGAGCTGCAACTAAGCCCATGCACGAATCCCATAAAAGCAGCGTTACTTAATTTTGAAAACTGACAACGTTTATTATTTATTATATTATACATCACTTAAATTATTCTCGTACATCACTGCCAGGCTTTAACAAGCGCTATCTGTTGCTTGCGACACTACAGCGAAACGGTGAACCTTTTGTAATCATTATAGGCAGTTTTACTCAAATCCTTATGTTAAACTTATAATCACATTATTTTCAAAACAATGTTTACATTTATTTTATTTTATCTAAATAATTCATCGTATGACATACTATATTTATAAATAAATCTAAAGTAGTAATAGAAATGGTGCGTTATTCACCTCCGGAATAGTCGAAATCCTCCTCGTCGACGGGTTGCATTACAGAGAGGGCTTCGTCCTCGTTGAATCCCTGCAAATACAATGCATTACTGCTTAGAAGAAAGATTGGGAAAGTATTGGAGAAACATCAGACACTATTCAAGGAAGTAGCGTCGAATGTCGCGCGCCGTGCTTCTGGCAGTCTCCTCCGAACTAACGGTTTCTCAATGATAAATTTTCGTCGTTTTACTCGAAAGAATCAATTTAAGCGGTCGGTTTTATTAATCACAATTACCTCGTTAAACGGGAGCTACTTTATACGGAAAGAATATAAATTTACGTAACGCATAAATTCATGTCCCGTCTAGAACTTGCAGAAGCAATAAAAGTATAAACTTATGACAATGAAAGGTAGAAAATAAAATGCGAAATGAATACACAGCAGAAATATTCTTGACAACAGAAAGTCGTATAAATTGTACGAGGGAATAAATTCCGGGTTGAATTGAGACTGGGCGTGGAACATAAGAAACAGCAACGGGCAAGTAACTGGCAATCCACCCTGAGAAGTACCATTTGTTGAGTGAATGATTACAAAACGCAGCGCGTGCAACTGAAAGAAAGCGAGTATGAGGGAAAGTAGTAGGTAAGGAGAGTATGATTTTAACGACGTCTACGGTTAAATGGCACATACTCGATGTTTTCCAAGACATTTGCGTTTGCCTAATCAAATGATTCAAATTTTATTATTTTTGCAAGAGTTCCATAATTCGATTCCCTCGTTTTTTAGCTTCAAGAGAAACAGTTGAATTGAGTTGCGTGGCCCTGGCCTATCGAAACTATCTTATAGGAAATACTCAATGCAAAACCTAACCGATAAACAAACTTTTTTCTTTGTCACAATTTTACCCTCGGGATACCGGCAGCTATTATCTATTGCTTATTTAACATCATTCCCACGATTTGAGTATGGACACCTTTTAAACCGAGAACTAATAAGAATAAATCGAAACGGTTCCCTTCGTTATACGCAAATAAAACATAACGTAATCTAATGGGTTACTGAAAATAATTCGACAGTGCAACATTTAACACTAAAGTAGATATAAATCGACATTGCTGTTTCACAGAAGCACCTTCAATGGGGTAGCTCTTAAAAAGTTCACACTTTTTGAAGTTTTCGCATTTTCCATACCGACGTGACACTAGTGTAGCCGACACAGAAAAACTTTCTTAATAGCTCAAGAATTTTTCTCTGTCCGGTGTAATCAGATGCTCTTGATTTGATTAATCGTATGAGCAGGACCGCTGTTTTCGAGCGAAATCCTTCATAGATAGCGAGGCTAACAACACGTTCAAAATCCCTTATGAGAAATAACTAATCTCGCTTCCTCGTTTTTTGGAACCACCTAGACCTTCCACAAGAGAAGTTATGTACTACGTAACTGAAGCGTAGAGTAACCCACATAATATTCTATTTGTTTGACTTAACCTACCGTGAACATTCTAAACAAAACTCGCCGTTTACGTTTGATATGCATACAGACCGACTGAAATTATGTAGCTTGTCAAGTGGATTTGTACGTTTACTTCCTTTCTGTACAGCACATTTGCATTCTCGTTTTAGTTAGTTGACTACTCTACTAAATATACAAGTCCTATGTAATTTTTTCAATTGCGTGTTCGCTAATTTAGGGATTCGTTACAGAACGCTTCGCCTTGTAATTTTTACCTAGCTTTACCCGGTGTTAATTTAAACCTTTTACGGCAAATTTGAATATTTATCCGTACTGACATTTAAATATTATTACGCTCATTAAATCTATTACGGTGCTTGATTAATGTGAAGATGTGTTGTGAGGAATCGAAGAATGAACACTCTTCATTCTGTAGTATGATCTTTAATATTTCCAAAACCAATTTTTCGCCCCTTTCAACTAAAGCTTATTAGCTATACTTTTATTATGAATACCTGAAAAAACTTCCAATGGTTTACTAGCAGTAGACAGTGTGTAGCTTTTGATGTTATTGTAATCATTATTGTTGCGTTCTTTAATTAAGTTACTCTAAAGTACTTTCTTTGAAACTGCAATTAAAATGTTATTGCCGATCCTGAAACTACAAAAGATCATCGGAAGGGCCAGATTTTTCATATTTAAAGAGATACTGCGAGAATAGATGTCGATTCTTTGGTTGAACGAGAAGTTAACGATAATAAACGGGCCATGGAATTTTGGTGGAAGCGCCAATTTCGAAGCACGGCTATATGTTATGTGTACATCGAGCTAAGTATTTCGTAACAAGTGGGCCGTATGGTAGATATTGCGTTATTAGATGATGAAAATGATTTAGGGAAGGGACGGAAGACAGTAATAGGATTACACTTACGTAATCGATAGTAGCCGGTGTTGGATAGCTACAAGGGAAACACTCCATGTAAGACACTCCTGTATTGGGCGCTGTGCACTCACACATTTGGCATTTACTGGGCACGGCTGATTGAGCTACACGCTTACCAAATACCGTGGCGAACCTCTTTACTGCATTCCTTTTATCTGTTTCCAGTTTCTTCCCGCTGAATACGGAACCTAAAATCACATAGTAAAACTGCAGAGCACAGAAATAGACAAATTCAGAGCATCGATAGGATCCACAGGGTTCGTCGCAATATATCAGTCGATCGTTTAGTTTAGAAGATATATTAAGGCTGGTCAGGAGAGGACATGCATCCCTACTTGGTACTTGCGGGCTGTTGAAATGAGAATAGCGCGGCGTGATCAAGTGCATTTTCTAGATAGAAATAATAAAAAAGCGCGGATAAAATGCGAGCGTTGTCCGTTTAAGTAGGGTTTACATGTAAAGTTTTGGCGAGACATTTTAATTTCTCTCCGCAGACTAACCGCGAGATATACGGTCGTACGGGGATTTGGCACAGGTACTTAAATAAAGGAATGATGTAAGTAGTTTCTTTGGATATCCATTAGATGTTGCGTGCTGAGCCTGAAGCCGAGAAGCAGCTAGAAAACAGCAGGTTTATCTCAGATTCTGACCGGCGGCGCGGCAAGAGAATGGTCCATTTCGGACTACATGTACAGCAGTATATACATATATAGAGCATATATATATATATACGTGTGTGTGTGTGAGACGAGAAAGATAGACTTACCATTAGTTTCTAGCGCCAAGGGTGTGCAAAAGCCCAAGGTGGATTTAGGCAGGCGGACTTGTCTCAGTAAACCGCTGTCTCCCTTAAGTTCTCGAACGTCCTTCTTCGTATACGCACGGGTCCTGTCAACCCCTTCAAAAAACAGACGGTTAATGTTGTATACTCAAAATACGCTATTTTGCTTTAAGAAATGAATAAATCTTTATACTTTTACTTGTAAGGCTAATAGCAATTTATACAATCGAATAAAGAGTAAGATAAAGGCCGACCTTTTTATAAAACATGTACAGGTTAGAGTCACGCTGGCTCATTGTGAGGCGTTCAAGGTCCTGATTAACGAATATTAAAAGCATGAGGGTTTGGAAAGGCCATTTCCTGCTGTATATTCTAATTCTGATATCGAAATGTAGTTGTAAAATCGAAGCTTCGTTTTAGTCTTTTAATAATTTGATTGGACTTTTATTTCGTCTACAACCACGAAACTGACCAAAAAAAGAGCACTTAAACCATTGGCCGCAAGGGGGTAGCAAACCACTAGTCGGCCACGAAGCAATTCGCCTGGATTTTATGCGATTTTTCGATGGTTCGACCGGCCAGCCGCTTCCATGTTTTGAGTTTTATGCAACGATCATTAAATCCCTCCGCTGATGTACACGGTGTTGGTATCACTTGCCCGCACAAGCTGTGGCTGTTTCTCTTCGCCGTCGTTTCGTTAACTGCACGTAAAAGCATGGGCGGCGCGGCGCTCATTCGGATTCTGAAATATGCAGCGTCGTCAGTTTTCCCGGCGTTTCTTCTCGTGATTGTATCGCACACGCTGTTTCCTATTGCTACTAATTAGTTCGAAATTATTATTTTTCAACCTAGAAGATCTTCGACGAATAAATCGAGCAGTGAACGCCTTTCAAGTAACGCGAAATTAAGCGGTTTTTAATTTCAAAATTATCACGAGAAGGGTTTCAAAAGCAAGCAAGAGCTCGCAACTAATTCGTTGCCGCCTTTGGTGTAACGATGCGAATAAGTTATGTACGTTCGTACCTATGCAGTTTGCATAATGTAAACCTCCGAATACATTACCGTGAATATATCAAAGCCATCGTGTGTTTATTAGATTGAAACGGATGATTGACGCAATGCTATTCATAATGAAAGTAACTCGACTACATTATCTAACGAACTTCTTAAAGGTTTCGCGAAGCGAGCTATTTCGGTATCACCCGCTAACATTTTCACACTCTAAAAACCTACAAAATACCATTCGGGACCGCGATGCTTCTATTCATCACAGTTACTGAACTTAAGTAGCTTGTAGTTGGTAAAAAATGATACTCATATCCATCGCCTTTTATAGTTGTTGCTTCGATAGGATATTATTTAAAATCTCCAATAACTTCACACTTAATACTGCTCCATAATTACAATTATCGCGTATTGTGGCAAAGTATCGTTACAACATAAAATATTAGTTTACAATGGTAAAGCTATTCCAAAACAAAACAATAACTGGGAGATATTTCAATGTTATTAAATATTAGCTTTTCCATCCCACTAATTCGATTTAACGTGAATGACATGGCTAATTTGCTCTAATTATAGTCCAGTTACGTTTGTAATAATTTATTTCCCGTGGAACCTAAAAACATGTTTTATACAAATCCCATGTTGTAACCCTTTTCCGGCAGATGCAGAGATAATATAAAAATTGCCACATATACTTGGGTTAGAATTTTCATGAAATAACTAAAACAAAGCTTTTCACCGATCCCTACATTTTCTGTCTAATAACCCAAAAATTTCCTATGTTACGTCGATGCATTGTTGAGGAAGAATTTCAGAAGTTGTAAGTGCTTCTTCCCGAACCTTCTTTTCTAAAAATTTCTCAGATAACAAGGGAACATTTATTACAACATAAACTGTAAAAATTAACATCTCTAGTGTTTAATCTTTTACCACAACATAAACTAAAAAATAGCATCGCTAGTGTTTCGTTTTTATATTTATTTCCTTATTTTTAACAACCTAACAACTGTAGTTATCCGTTACAACTTTAACCCAAAAACATTTTAATACAGTACTTTAAACAGAAGTTATGAAGATATAGAATCGATAGTCAGGAATCGATTTAGTAACTGAAACGTGGCAGATGTTACCCTACGTTATCGTTATAGCTAGGTAGGCGCAAAATATACATAGAACTACACAGAAATACTTACTGGAAAGAAGATTAAATTCTTTGGTATTCTCTTAAGTAAAACATTATTATGCGTTTCTCTGCATTGTTTGCAAGAGTGTTTTTCGTGTGTTCTATTTTTTAAATTTAACATTTTAAAAGCTTAAGGCGTCATTGAAATTTTTTGATTAGTTATTTTAAATTTGCCAAGTTGACTTTTTTGAAAGAAACTATACATAACTATTGAATATAGTATGTATATGTTAATATGTTAATCCGGAAAAAGAATTTTGAAAAATGTTTAAGAACGAGAAATGCTAGTTTGCAGGTTTTCAGCGTGGCAAACGAAATTTCCGCTCGCAGTATCCTCCGCGAATGGGCTGTGTGTATTATTTCTATTTGCCTCGGTGTAAAAAGAGAGAATCCACCGCCGACATTTAATAATTTTTCATGCTGAAGAGGAAAAGAACGTAGAAGTGTCAACTTTAATGATCCGATTTCGCTGGCGACGGTGTGTTTATTTATATATGTATATACAACTTTAAGTTTCGTTGTGATATTAATTACAATTATCTGTAACCGGTAATTAATGCAAGTTCGGCAAAATTTGGAAGCTAATTAATTTGAGAAGTTCTATCGGAATCACAACGCAATGTTGAAGCAAAGCAACAAGAGGTTGGCAAGCGATCAACTTTATCCATTGGTGGTGGCGAACTTAATTAATGATTTTTGGTTAATTGTACATGAGTCAAGTTTCATGCCATTATCGGAATAATGTACCCAAAGGATAATCCACCACCGCAAAACACGGCGGCCGCTATTCTTCCACGCTCATTTCCGAGTTTTACCGGAGCCCTGTCGCGGTGCATAATTCCAGGGGCATGTAAAAATTGCACAAAATGTGATCCCAAGTATGGAGTCGAAATTAATTTTTTACCGTTAAATTACGAAGTTTGTAATTCACAACTACACACACCGGAAGCTACATAATTTCCTCTTGGCGTGAGATTTCTGGCATTATTTATAGTTGTCCCAGGGCCAAAAACTGCTTTCATTATTTAACCTCGCTACGTAATTGAACGCACATTATGAACTTGCCAGGATATTTACTCTACTTAGCCCGAACACGACGCTTTTCAAACTTGCCACATACTTGTTGAAACTTTAAGACTAAGCATACAAATCATGTCTAACGCAATACATATCAGATAGACTTTCTTAAACCACGGAAGATAACAAACCTGCCGCTGGGTACAGCAAAACACACCGTAGGGTCGCGTTATGTTATACTGCAGATAGAAAAACCGTGCAGCAAGTGCACTACACTAGATTACTATTTATTTGCTATCGGCAATTCTTTCCACCCTTAGATAAAATCTCAACAGCTTTTCTAACATACATAGTCGGTTCGAGATAGTTAGGTTTTCCATTTCAGTTTCTAATCTCGAATTTTGAAATTCGCCCCCATTCAGAATGTCGAATCTGTATAAATCGAGAAACGTATTACATTTTTTCTCGAGTAGTATGGCTTAATTAACGACTCTTTACGAAAGGTGTCGGTTCGGAATCTTCACAAAGCAATCCTAATTTGAACGAATTTAACTTCGATGGATTCGAGTTCTCTTGTCCCTTCCGAAATCATCAAATATACGTCGAACTTATTCACGCATATAAGCGCTTCTATAAAATTTTCAGTGAAAACAACCTTTGTTTGGTTATGAGTTACCCGGATATTGCTTTAACAAATTTTGAAAAGAAGGAGATAAATTTCGCTCGACATTTTGCAATATTATTTGTAAAGCTACTACACAGCTTATGGATTATATTTCAAATACACCAAATAATGTTTAATTAACCTAAAATCTTAAGATTTTATCTGGGCAGATTTGTGTGACTTTACGACTGTTGAGGGTCCTTCGCTTTACAGAAGAACCAAAAACGTTCAACATTTTTAGCCAATTCAATTTTTGATAAAAAAATTTATGTGGCTATCCGCAAGGGTTTTCTCAAAAATAATTGAGTTTTCATTTTTATTCAATTTTAATTTTTATCACTTTCTTTCTTGACAAAGTTAAGTTTGAGATTAAATGGAAATCTAATTGAAAGATTAATAAAAGACATAAAAGGAAAACGCCCATAACTTGAAAGGTAAAAAAGTTTAGATAGAAAAATTTTCAATTTTTTTTTAAATTACAGGAAGAGCTCGGAATAAGGAAAAGAAAAGTTTGTTGGGAGTTGAAAAATATTTTTAAAAACTTCTAGAAAAGGTTATAAATAGATTTCATTAAAAAATTTCAAATATATTCCAAGTAAGTATAAGATTACCACAAGAAAATGAACTTTTAAACCGTAACATATTGATCCGAGTTAATTGTCACAAATGTTATTTATTCCTAAAAAAGGAGCTAGAAAATGATATCAGTTCTTGAACCCAGTTTCTTCTATTTACTCTGCTATACTGCCCAGGGTTTTCTACTTCGCCGACATTTATTTGTCCGCCTTGGATATTGAAATCGAATTTCTAGATGAAAAGTAATCGTAACGAAGTAGGCTCGAGGAATTCGTAATAAAATATTTTGTTTTATGCAGAAATTCAGATTTTGGCAAGTATAAATTCGCGTTGAAATTAATGCAGAACTTCTAAAACCTCGCCTAACATGCTACAACTACCTAAATTACTAATAGCAAAAGCTCCGAGCATTCCAAGTTCACAAGCGACTAATTATACAGGAAAATTGTAGGGGGCGTTAATTTTTCATGAGTCTTTTAATTTTGACATAAAAAGTTTGTGTTATCGTTCATTTTCAATAATGTTCCGGGTATGACGTAAACTTAGAAAATATCTATTTTTATCTCGACGCAACACGTTAAGCCGGGTCAAGTTGACGTACCTGAGAATACGCATAAACATGCAATCTCGGTTAAAATGAAGGTACGTGCCGTTATTGGCTTGTTCTTTAGGCCCTTTTCGGTGCTTCTAAAAAGTCTCTCGAGAAGCAATTCTACTTCCCTTAATGATGTGTTCTCTAAATTAACGGAACAATTTTTAAACGTTAACCTTTAAGTTAAAATGCGAAATATTTGCATCAAGAAACTATTTAGTTAAATGTTAAACGAAAGTTGTGGCGTGCGGATGCTAATTTACATCCGAATTTTCTCACAACATGGTACGCAGCACCTTAGAAACTTTATATTATTTTTAATATTCATTAAAACAGTTAAAGTGGATGTTCGTATCGTTCTTCCAGTTTCTAACCCCATCTGGTATTCAGATAGGAATTAAAATATTTTTTAAACGCGGAAACTTATGTTCGCTGCAGTTTTACGGGTTTAGGCTTTTATTTGAATATATTTGGCATTTTTCGGAATATTAAATCAACTTTTCTAAATTGAAAATGATAATTTTCAGATATCATAGAAAATAGAAGTTGCGATATTTGCAATAACAACTATAATTTCGTTAAAAAATATATCATTGTCAGTAAAGTTTTTCTCTTAAACAATTTGTATGTTTATTCAAAATACAACAAGAACAAACGCTGAAGCTAAAATAGCAAGCTATTACATTGTGTCTATTAACTTAATATTTTAGGCGGAGGGGTAAAACCTGACGTAAACAGTGGGAAGCAACCTATATAATCGTCGACCGATATGCTCGCCGGACGGACATATTTAAACAAGTATAATGGCACTAGTTTACATTTGCTATTCTCTCTGCAAACTCGGCAAATCACGAAATACGTATATTCGAAAGTTAAAGCGAAGCTAACTGACGTTTCAGCCGCTTTGTTTAATGCCACATTTTGCTCTTTAAGAGATAGTAACGGAAATACTAGCAATACTTCGACGACGATTTAAAGAGTGAAACGTATTGTAGACGGGAGAACGCACGTATCAAAACGCGTATGATACGGCTTCGCGTTTACTATTCTCTCGACAAAATTCGAAAATGAAAGGGAAGCCTGCTGACGTTTCAATGATTCCGTTTAACGGTACGTTTTCTCAATTAAAAGCCAGAGCGAAGCTGATGAAATATTAGTAGTACTTCGACAATGACTCCAAGACTTAAACGTGTAGCCAAGGGGCTGGTGAGTGAGGGATCGGCAAATATTTACGAGATAAACGTAATTACCCGTTTACCAATTGCCAACATTAAATACATTTCGAGGAGTCGGAGCCTGGATTTGTTCACCATTTGAATGCAGAGCATCGGTGATCGAAATTAACTTTCTCCCTAGATGCGGAGTCATTTAAGATAAACGGACAAAACGAAAAATAGAATACCTACCGAAAAAGATTTTGTTCACCCGCGTCTTCTGGAATAGGAATTCTTCGTTCATTAAAATGTGCAGGGTGATATCGTTCTCCAACAGCAACTGGTGTAGGATCGCGTAGTCGAGCTGAAAGTAATTACAAAATAATACCGTGTATTCGCAAGGATTTAGGTCAGTTAGGTCCTCTTGGGATTTATGTTGAACGCCGCTGCCACGCAAATATACATAGTATAACCATCCATTATCTTACGTGCGCGACATACACAAGCTACTGACAACTGGTAAACTGTTCCCAAATTGCTTTTATACAATCTACGGATATAGATTGCAAAGCACCTGCCCAACAAGGAGCGTGACCAACATTTATAAGTGGAATAATTCGCCTAGCGGCAAAACACCGTATTGTGCTGCACCCAACTACCGAAACCAACTTCATCGTAATCGATTTCGAAAACTTAATATTCACTTCCGACTTTTGAATCTGCGTCTATCAACAGGGGAACACACAAAAAGCGAGGGCGCAGATTATATGTCTCTTTCTTCCGTAATTCTTGCCGGTCACACTACGAAATTTGTCTGAAAGCGAAACACATACCTTCATGTTGGATTCGTGACAATCTGTACAAGGCAACAGAATAAACGTCTTGGAAACGCCCGGCCGGAAAACTAACTTAGTAGCGAAGATGATTGCTCCAAAAATGTCGGAATTTCCGTTTCCTGCAAACACGTATAACACAAGCTATTCAGTCATTTCTGTAATTAATAGAAGGGATTGTTGTTAGTTGCAAAAATAATGTGGGGCCGTTAAGGGGGTTAGCTTTAATTTACAGGGAATTGTATTTTTATGTATATCAGAATATTATTACGTAAATCGAGAGGAGAATTTGCATACCAATTGGAATTCCGTCGAAGTACGAGTTAATAGAATAGAATTCTGCAAAGACGTTATTGTCGATAACTATGCTCCGTGGTCGGTCGAACACGCCATTTCCACCAAATACAACGACGGAGTACCTGTAATCATGTAACCGCATCGTTAAGGTGTTATCATCTTCCTAACTGCTGCTAGGTTACGGGTCAGTGGCCGGCACTATAGCGACAGTGGTTCTTCCATCGATTACCTGTTTTGCGTGATATTTAATTCGGACAGTTCCTTGTGCAAGAGTTCGGTCAACGCATCCACGTTTCTCTTCGATCTCAAATCCTTGTTGCACTCCTTCGCCTCGACAATAAACACTACATCGGCTGACCGCGGGACTGCATCACCCTCGAAACGAATAAACTTTCCCTCTGGCACTGTGGTTCCATTCAGTAAATTACATCTGGAACATGGTGGCATAAATATTAATGTCATACGAGCGTTCGATTCCAGTAGAATCCCGTGACTTTTCATCTAATATCGGGACGACCGGAAGGATGAAGGATAATAATGCACCGTCGCGAGCGCATTAAATTTGTAGCCGAAACGGAGCACATATTGCATTATTACATTTCGACTGTGTTTGAATTGCGGAACTGGAGTGCGACTAAGCAGTGCGCTTGCAATAACTGATAGCACGTCAGAAGGTGCTTACCGAGACGGTGCTTCTTCGAGAAACAACGATCTAATTGGATCTGTCGCTAAAGCTACAAAGTGTACTTCATAGTACAATAGTACTCACTTAACGCAAGCTTCTGGAATTCGCAGCGGGGTGTTTTCCACGGCGCAGAGATTCATGTATGCTACGGCGGATGTGCAAGCTTCTGTTTCGGAAGAACTGTTCAGACACATATCTAAGAACGGGTCGCTAGGTACTCTGGGGAAACACGTTACGAAAGGAGACACTTTACTAGAGAAAAACTCTTCGCAGAGACCTTGCACTTCTTCGGACGGATTACGCGCTTCTAAAGCCCGATTTCCCCACGTGGAACACTTCCGGTCCAACGCCCAAGATTGGGCAAAACCCTCTATGTCATCTGATGTAGCTCTTAGTCCTTTCGACGTCAATAAATCATCCGAAGGCTCATTGTTCATAGTTCCCCAAAGACCAGCCGTCTTCCCGAAATACCATCCTGTGGGACACCGTTAAATCCAATTATCGATTCTCGACGCTTGACATATTTAACTTACCTGAAACCTCCAGCATACAAACGTCAAATTTCATATTACATTGCAAAACAAAACCGGATGCGCTATCCAATGTCACGATGTCAGATTCCTGATAAACGTAGAGGTCTCCGATCTCCACGGGTAGACGGGAAACCGAAGTATCGCCTACTTTCACTCTCTGAAAATTTCGTATATTTTTGTATAAGTAATGCAAATCGAAAGTCTTCGAATAATAATACGTACGTCGTCGATCGCGTCGATGCGCACTATAGTATTATTAACCACCAAAAGTAACTCGTGAGAGTCGATTCTTCTTGCGTCGTAAGAGATTGCTATTGAAAAGTTACGATCAAGGAAATCGGATACTAACAAATAGGAACATCCACCGCGGAAATTATAGTACGTACGATCGAAAGTCACATAATACTGCGAACCAGCTATCATGGCTTGAGCTGAAAGAATTCGGTATTCAAGGTTTATAAGGGCTCTTTCATGTCGAAGTTTACCTTTGAATGGCGGAAACCAGTCGGTAGGGTCTGTGTATGGTTTGTAGTCGTAATAGAAATTCCAGAAAGTCGTCTTCGATGCAACGAAATAATTCTGTACGTTGTTAATCGCTTTGTACTCCGGTATTTCCTAAAACGCAAATCTCCCCGTAATGCGAAATCTGTCTTAAAATCGCCATTTGAAAATCTTACCTGAATCTTCGGGGTTTCGTTGAATGCGTGCCACGACATCGGCAACTTTTGTTCGAGGTATATAATTCCCTCGTTTGGATCAAAAATGAATTTAGTTTTAGCTTCGCGGTACCTATAATGATTATGGAAATACTACGAGTTTTCGTTACCTGGGAAAGTTTTCAAAGCACTAACCTGTTTTCGGCTTGTAGGGCAGTCTGCGTCAAATCTGTCAGTTTAAGATGAACGAGAGTTATAAATCGCTGAAGTCGATTTCCAATGTCGAAGTAATCGTAAAACCATTTTATTTTTTCATAGAGTTCGTTGTATTTTTCGGTTAAATATTTTATAGACGGCAGATTCCTTAGCTCGGTTAATTCGTTAGTTATTTCAGTTGCGACTGCCTGAAATTCTTTTCCGAACGGAATTAACTTGAAATATCTCTCATTGATGAAGTTCCACACAACCTTTGTGTATTTGTAAATATTCCATATCGTGTTATTTCCGGTCATGTCTTTGTAAAATTTATCGATATCGTGAGAGAGATTGGAAAATTTGCTGAAGTACGGAGATTCGATGATTTCATTTTTACGAATGTACAAGAAATCTAAAACGAAATATTCGGTATTGGGAACACATATGTGACGGTAACTTGTTTGCTAACAACTTACCTAAAAACTCTTTGCTTGCATTCCACGCTACTGTTTCCAGATAGTGAATTATTTTAATGAAGGTAGGTTCAATGGCAGCCAATGTTTTATGCCAGTTGTCGAGTAACATCGCATACGTCTGTTTCCAAAGATGCTCCATATAACGAATGAAAGAAACGTGCATGTCTTTCATAAAATTGTCGTATTTCTCTATCAGTTGTGTGAACGCTTCGGATATATGTTCCACGGAATCTCCTTGGACTAAACCGTTTATAAATTCCGCCGTATTTTTGTAATAATTCTTAATCTAAAATGAATTCGAGAGTGTAAAATAATTAATCGAGTTAAATGTCGCGCTTTTGTACCCTTTCGATAACCCAGACGATACCCTTTTGAATTTTCTGGCCGGATTCTCCCATCACTTCCCAAATCTCGTTAACTATTTTAGGTACCGATTCGATATGAGATCTAATAGATAACTCGTCGATGAAATATAAACCAAAACTGACAATGTCGCGTATATAGAATTCATTGGCGTTGTACGATTCGTTGAGGTAGTATTTTAATTCCTGCAAATCTTCCTCGACAACTCTTAAGTCTCTGCAAATACACAATAATAAGAAGACTTTTGAGTCGCCGTCGAAATAAAGACTCACTTCAAGTCGTCCAAGAAATTCTGAATTAAAGGCTTAGCATCCTGCCAAACGTCAGCAACAGCATCTGCCGTTTCAGAACGTATATATTGTTTCCAATAGTCAGCGTTGTCCATAATGTCGTTATAAAGCCCCACGCTCACGGCACGGATGCCGTTCTAAAAAGAACGAATGCATTAGCGTGGCACCGTAAAGTTGACACCCGCACGTTTCGCACAAAAAGAATAATGTTGACCATGACATAACTGGAGGAAAAATTACTGTCTCATGAACCGTGCAGTCTGTTTAAACGTCAAACGTTTTAACTAAGATAGTTCACACCTGAATGGATGACTTTTTTTACGCTTTTCTCAGATTTTCAATAGTTATTTAGAAGTTTTCTTTAGAATAATGGTGCCATTCATACGCCCATTTTATACAATGTATTTTACGCCTATTAGCTATTTCAAAATCAATCGCATTTAACAGTAATCGTTCGGTTCTCTGTACGACTTTAGCTACATTTTATTACACGTTATTAAGTAGGGCTCCCCGTTTGCGAAGCATTCCTGAAATGTTTAGGGCAATATCCAGTAAAGTGTTTGAGTAATTAATGGCGTAATTTCCCAAAATGGAATTTAAATCCTGTATTCCTCCATTATTGTAAATTTATTAAAAACTGTCTTCATTTCGCGTGTGAAGAAGCGGAGGCGGCATTTAACTAAGCGACTACTGAAAAGTTATTTTAAACCCGATGTATTTGTTTTCACATTTACCGAAATTAAAAAATTAATTTATTTACAAAACCGGAGTTGTATTAACTAAAAAAAGGTAAAAAGACAATTACATTTACAACACGTTTTGTTTTAAAACTGAAAAACTGAATTTTGCCGAAGCAAATAAAAATATAAGTGGCGATTTGTTTTGACGATTTCTATTCCGTATTCCGAAAAGGGAATTGTTTTCATTTAACAACGATAGGTTTTTGTCACTACTCGCACTGTCATTTAAAACGACTTCAAACATTTTTTGTAATTTATCTTCGATTTCTGATCCTATTCAGTCAGTCGTTTATTATTTCAATGTTTCGTTTTCTGTGTTTTGTGTTTCGTGTTCTCATATGTTGTTTCTATTTGTTACGGTAAAATTTTTACAAGATTTAATGTGGAACGTTTATTCCTGTAAACAACTTTAATAAGGATAAAGAGCTGAGTTAGAAAGACGATCTTGCGTTTGAAATAGTTATGGGGTGGAATAAGAGTATACATCCTACAAAAGTATAAATTGTCGTTTATTGTGTGTATTTTGGCGGAACTGTAGTTACACGCAAGCCAAAACTTATTCCATTAATTATCTTACAGCACAGAAAAGTGAAGCACTACAGCTGCTTTATTCCGAGCATAAAATTTAAGTCAGTTGTAGTGTTATTGTTCAGAAACGAGCTTGGCGTTTTACCCTTTGACATCTAACTTTCAGGGATTGTTTCTAATTTTAGATTTTTATAGTTCTTTTACTTCTCTCATTACATAACAAACATTTTATTATAATTAAATGTAATTAAAAATGACGTCAGAAACGATGTGTATAAAAGTATGTAATGGTCGTTTGTAATTGAATGAATCCAGTTACAATTGGTTCGTATATTTAACTGTTTCCGCTATTGCTGCAAAATTTTCTACGTTTTGAAACCGTATTGGCTCATCCATCTTCGTTGAAATGTTCAGCAAGGGGACAAGATTTTAGCGAATTAATATGGAAAATGCCCTCCACACGAAAGTAAGAGTAACCGTAAACAAATAAACAGCAAAAAGGTCTCTTGGAACCTACAGATTATTCATTAGGTCAACGAAAATTAGAGCATCCGCTTATTTTACTCCTTTAGGTTTCGTTTGCAGTTTCCCGAAATTAGTCTGAATGCCATACAAGTGATTTACGGTATGCAAAATAGGCATTAATGGCCTGATATAAATTGGGCGTAGGGATTACCGTAGACATGGGTTAAGAGCAACGCAAACGACTTCAAAACGGTAGGTTTATAGTTAAAATTATATTCTTTATGCGTAACGTACGGGTAGAAGACTTAGAGAGTTCATTAGCTCCGTTTCTGCCATAGCTGCAATAACATTCCCACCTGTATATCCTGCTTAATCTCCGGTCTCCATCGCAGGCTAGAGACGATCAGACGTGAATGATTTAAACGTAGGAAATACGAAACGTCCGACACCCGAATGTCCTCGTAATCACGCCAAATATCAAAAGCACTGCTGCGAGCATCTGGTATCTCCCCGAATACATGTAGACTTTGGCTTCCGTCTGTAAATTATTCGAGTAAAACATACCAGACAACGTTATTTGTGAAATCGATCCTAAAAAGTTGAATGTTTTTAAGAATTATTCATACCTTCGGTCATGTTGAGTTCGAGTTGAACCAACTTTTCCTTGAAATTGAAGTAAAACTCTCCAGAGGCGTTGATGTCTTTCCCGTGTATAGCTGATATGTTCGCGGTGTAAAGTGGGAACTTTCCGGTATATCTACCCCACAAATAAGACAATTCTCGGAGACTTTTTTTCTGGAAGTAATTTAAAGTTATAGATGTAGTAAAGAGAAATGCGCTTAGACGAACCTTGAATTCTATTTCTTTGTTGTCCACGTCTACTCGACCCAGAGCTTCTCTAGATTGCATCGGTAAGTAGGTGCGCTTGTAATCTAACAGATGACGGGTGAAATACCACCGCCGTCTCCAACATATTCCGCCTCGGGCATGCAAGTGCAGATTTGTAGCAGGATGACTACCTAATATTCTGTACGTATAATTCGACATATACGGTTCCGAATAATCTTCCACTAAGCCACTCAGTTTCAGTTTCTGATCAGGGTTCGTAGAATAGTCCACAGTCAAACGTAAATCTAGCAGTTTCCTGTCTGCGGTTTCGTACTCTCCCAAGATGGACACGTTCTGTAAATTATAAAGAAAAATATGAACGCGTGTATGAGTGCCTCAGACGGCAAACACGAAAAATTTCGAATTACTTTTTCAAAGGAAGGATGTCTAATTTGCAGTTCAACTTGCTGGTGGTTGGAATAGGGGGATGGATCTCGCTTCCAATCGAAGGCAGCTTCGAGACTTTTTCTTTGTTCGTCCCACAGTAACGACATCTCAGACGATAACGAGGAGTTAGTAATGTTATACGATCCTGATGCTGTAAAGTTTCTTCGAGGGTAGGACAGGTTGATTTGTATTTGTTGAGCTTCCGAATTTTCGTCCTAAACAATTAGAAAGCTTTTCAACTTCCATTCACGCGAAGCAAAAAGGTATTTGTCTTATATTACCGTAGTTTTATTAAACACATCTAAATCGTAAGCTATCCACACCGTCGGTTCCAACTCCAACTTGGAACGTTGCTTGAATTGTTGGTCGACTACGTCGTAAGCAGTCCAAAATTTGACGGTGCGGTTCGAGTGAATGGCTGTAAGCGCAATCTGCTGCCCCGTAAACGTTGTTCGCAGGAGCATTTCGCCAGTCACGTTGAACCCGGTTCGATTGTGCAAATGGTACACTTCTAATCGCCTAGAATCCTATAGATTCCAAAACATAAAACCATTAATTTGT
Organism: Melanotus villosus; assembly: GCA_963082815.1. Taxonomy (NCBI): domain Eukaryota; kingdom Metazoa; phylum Arthropoda; class Insecta; order Coleoptera; family Elateridae; genus Melanotus; species Melanotus villosus. The sequence goes on from OY720427.1 coordinate 23,287,549, forward strand.
GTTTACAGAAAGCACTAGCGACTAGAAACGGGAAAAGGCGGAAGAATGGAAGGAAACCAAAGCCGGATTAAATCTGACTAAAAATCCACCGTTATCGACTTAGCTATCGGCGATCAGTAAAGCGGTTTGCCCTATCTTGTCAATTTTCTAACTTCGGGAAAACATGTGAATTTTTAGCCGTATTACTGAGAACGGCGCGAGACGTTAAAAAATTTGATTAAACCTGAACCGATTATTTTAAGGTTTCGCCGAAATTTAAACAGTCGCGGACTGTTCAATTATGTAACTACAAACAGTGTTTTCCAAGACGTTGAGTAATCTCACCGACTAGTTGTTCCTAGTACAGACTCGCTCTTGGGATTACAGCGGCAACGGGAAAAATTTGAGCAATATTTTTAACCTAATTAAAACTAACCAACATTTTTTTAACTAAAGCAATTTAAAACAACTTTCAGGGGAAAACTTGTTGTACTCTTACATTTGTATGAGTTATTACGCACAATTAATTACTGTCATTGAATACATTATAAAAAAATACAAAACTAGTTTGACTGGGTTAGTTAATGCAAAAACCAAATTATTGTTATTATAATTTAGCATTCTCAATAAATGTTGGAGCAAAGCTAACTAGAATAATAAGAAATTTCGCGTAAAGGTTTGAAGGTAAACCTTGGATGTGATTTGGTCCGATGTATCTTTAAAAGAACGCCTAGTTAAAAACACATTAAAATACGTTGGCTTTAACCACCAATGTTATCAAAATAATACGGCCGCTATAAACTTTAAATTTAAGTTTCCAAACTACTTGGATATACCCAAATTACAGACTTCTTTCTCCATTTCACGTTGTTGCTGAATCTACTACTCTCTTTAGGCGGCTGTAAAAGTAGTGTAGGCTTATTTTACGCAGACGATCCAACGTATAGCGTGCAAATCGAATTTGTATATCGGCAAATTACATTTCTAATAGAAATCCTTTTAGAAAACTTGAAAAGTATAACTGAATTGTAGCTTACGTTTCTTGGAAATATTGATAATCGATAAACTTCACGTGATTTCTACTGCTTGACAGAAATATACAATCTAAAGCCGATTATTATAAAACTTACTTGAGACTGCGTTAGCATTACTTCATGTTTAAATGAAACAATTGATGTCAATCACTAAGTTTCAGGTTTTGCCAATTTTTGACAATGAGAACAACACGGCTATCGGCAGCTAAATGTTCACTGAAAATCGGTTTCAAATTACACCGTGTGTTATGGAATCCAGAACATGAGAGTGTTGTCGGAATTTTTTGGCGATTTACAGCGTTCCGCTTTTTGCACTCTAGCTCTAGCATGTAACAGGGTTAATTTAATTTACTAGCTATTAACGGATTCATAATTATAATCACCGATTAGCAAAATGACAGATTAATCCAGAATATGAGAGTGTTGTCGGAATTTTTTGGCGAGATACAGCGTTCCGCTTTTTACACTCTAGCTCTAGCATGTAACAGTGTTAACTTAATTTACTAGCTATTAACGGGTTCATAATTATAATCACCGATTAGCAAAATGACAGATTAATCGGCTCGGCTCTACTGTAAATTGCTATCAAGCATTATAAGTGATTTAACAGCAGGCGATAGACACCGCCCACTTTATGATTTTATGTTTAGCTAGCAACCGATTTAATGGCAGTAACCCCTTGAAAACACCCTTTCAGATTTATATAAATATTTCGTTTGGCAGACGTCCGTCCAAATGAGCCACGAACACGCGTATGACAGTCGGTGTCCAAATTCAGAGTTTTAAAGGTATAACGACGTTTGGTTGATGTAATGAAACGGAATGAAAATGGTACTCTGCGATACAACAATAACCCAACAACTTACAAAATTGAAGAAAACTACGGCTCATCTTTATGATCGACAATATATAACAATTTACGGTTTTCTGCTGAAAATTGGAAATTGAGGGAAATCTAGGAAAAAACCGGAAGATCCGAAACTTAAAATCGCTATTTTGTCGGATGTATATAGTAATAAAATCGATATCGCTTTGAAAGTATAGGTTTGAGGTTTTAGTACACTTATCTCCCGATAATCTGGACGTGGAAAAGGTGAAGTAACCGGAACGTAATGTGTAGTGGTTTGAAATAGAAAGCTCTAACTTTCGCTTTAAACAATAAGCGAAGCGGTGATTCGATTCGAAAGAACGTGACAACGTTTCGAAATACATACTTCGTTTCGAAAAGTTTAAATTAGTAATAATTCACATCCCTTCGGATTAGAGAGAAATGGCAATCTGCCACAAGCTAGAGCGTGCTTATGAGTTGTGTCCGGCGTCCGTTTGTTTTTCTCGATTCGCTCATGATTCAAACGCCTGAATGGATGGCCCGGCTCGGCTCACATTCATCACTTGGGATATGGACCAAAGTTTAAATCAATAGCGGTTCGTGTATACAGTGAGATAGATACATCGCCATATTGAGTGATGGAGATAAAAGTATCGAACTCGTCAGCAGTGCGAAAAAGGCACATAAATAATGGGTGGCATGACTGATTCGGAGCATCAGTTTTACCAAGCGCAACTACATGTCGGATCACGCGTACCAATTACCATCGGTAAACACCGATTACGATTCCCCGTGCCAATTATGTACTCAATCCAAAATGCGCTTCGCCGTGGCACCGGTTGCTGTGAAACCGGAAAATTTAATGCCGTCTTGTTAATTAGCGAAAATACGTTAATATGAGATATAGGCGTCGCGCTAACATGAAACATATATTTACATAGGTCTTATTGGGGCGGCTGGTTGATGATGCTGAAATATGGGAACACGAGGCTTGCGTGCAGCCAGTGTGCTCATTTGAGCAGCGCATAACTCAGCTTCTAATGAGAGGCGCCGCGGAACCGTTCACCAAAATAATGGATGTTTTTATTCAATTCGTTCCACGAGGTTTGTCACAAGCGCAAGTGGCTATTTGTTTGCGAAGTGAGCTTGTCCGCCAGAGGTGTTTTATTAAAACGCCGCGATAATTCCCTATCACGGTGAAAATGCAGTTACAATATGAGCTTTTAAACTGTGCGTAAACACATTTGGGGGTGCGCCGCCGTGTTGAAACAGGCCGGAGAAGTGGATGGGGTCGGTAAGAGCGCCGGTCGGCTATAGATTACGGTGGATTTTATAGTAGTCGCTGATTTATTTGATGCACCCACCACAGTCGGCGTGTTGGAGCCGTCCCTCGGCGCACTGTATTCGTATCCGTGAACGTAGGCCATGCCGACGGGGACCAACTTGTTCTCCAGCTCCACATGGATTGTATCCTTATCGAAGCCCGCCCGCGACACCGACAGGCAATTATATCTTCCCTCCAAGATTTTCTCCTTGTTATAATCGACGACGGCCCAACCTGTACTGTTATTTGGCCTTTCCTGAAACATAAAAATCTCGCAATTACGAAAATATTCATTACCGTAACGTCGACGCTGTAAACCTTCCACTAAAGACGCACACTTGACTACCAATAATATACGTACATACATAGATACAACTCTGAGCGCCGAACGCCGAAGCGTCCCTAGAGACTGATCCGAAACCCACTGTTATCCTTCTGAAGTGTTACAGATGAACCAGTCAATACTGTCAATACAACTTACTTATCACTGTATTCAGAAATGATTGCTGTTTATTCGTCCTGAATCGAGGAGCTAATTTGAAATCTACATAGTTTTTTTTCTAAGGAATCAACTTTATCATCATGTGTAATCAACAAAAACGAAATTGCACAGAATCGATAAAAATTTCCTTACATCGCAAAACGTGGAAAACCCTCTTAAATTATTATCAGATGAAAATGGAGAAGTTTCTTATTCTTTAATAAGCGTGAAATTTTATCGTCTCATTTTAACCTCCAATATTCTGTTACACGCTGTATACCATTATAATAAAATAAAAGCATTTCCTCATGGTAGTGATCACGAGCGATATCACCTACTAACAAGGAGACAAAACTCGTTCCGAGCTAAACTTCGAACATTACATCGCTAAGATCTCTACAGACCTCAGTTATTTCAGCTCTAACCAAGGAACATACGAGGCTATTAAATTTCTCTAATAAATACCTGTATACTTTATTAAAGCGACTCACAAACACATAAGTGGACCACAGAGAACATTTTCTTATTTTGACTTATCTGGACATGAACTTATAGTATTCTAGTGTCCATTGTGGATATTATAGATTCGGATAAATTTCTAAACATTAAAATAAACCTCGTTTTCGTACAAAAGTAGGCAGGGTATTTAAGTTCTTTGTAAAAAGAGTTGTTTGAGAAAGGCAGATGGTAATTCCTTTTTTGAAATTTCTACTACTAGGAATATGTTCATTAGATTGCCTTAATCTTCATTTAATGAGCTATCTTGTACTTATCCTTGCAAGGTGACTAATATTTTGCCAGAAAATACGATGCAGCAAAAAGAAGTGATGCAACATAAAGTTTATAGTTTTGTATGTCACACAAAATTACAAAACTTGACTCGTTTTTAAAGATTTTTGAATTGTTAGAAAACGGAAATCGACTTGTCTCCGAAACGTTACGTGAGTTAGTAGTTTATTAATTTAATTATATTTTTGCAACTGGTGGCGAAAAACCAAACTAAGAAATATAAAATATCAAACTCGCCATAACAAACCTTTAGAAAATATAAATATAATAATATCCCGAGACTGCAAATTGATTGTATTTTCAGTTTCCCAAACAATATTAAATTCAGATTTATCGAAGCAGAACCTAAGTTGGACCACCTCCTCTATATTTTAAAATGATACCTACTCTTTTAAATGTATATCAAACGCTCAAGCCTAATGGAAAATATCAATATATTGGATGTGATGTTACCTATCTATTCACATAAATCAGATATTCCATGAAAGTTTGTAGTAGTTTTCCGATTTGGCTTCATAAAATTTCTCCATTTTCAATTTAAAATTATTCTTTCTCTTACACAAAAGTCTAAATTCAAACTCCTTCAACCATGTACTACCTGCATTTGCTTTGACGTCATCATAGCTCGAAAATCGATGATTCGCAGGTGTTTTTCAGCTTACGAAACAGGAAATAATCAAGGGTGTAGGTCTGGATTGTAATGGAACCGGGCGACAATTCAAATTCACATTGTCTAACAGCAGCCTGAACACTGTAAAGGGGTCAATTGTCGTGCAATTTCCCTATGAAAATAGGTCTGACAGTTTGGTCACGGAATTGTTAGGGCACCACAAAAATTATGGCACTAAATGTAAGTAAATACTTTTGAAATAATAAACATTCGGCAGTTTGTGATTTGCGGCTTGTTTTTAAAAAATATATAAATGGTTCGTTGTCTTGCCTCCAGCAAGTGAGTAGGTTGTGGATTTTCAGCTTCACGGCAAAGGTAACTCCCACAGAAATTCAGTTTTGTTCGAAAAATGGAGAAGGTGGTTCAAATAGGTCGGTTAAAATAAATTACGCCAAAATATTAGAATTGATGTAAATTTCCACAACAGAAAGCTGTCTATACCAGCATTAAATTCTACTTTAAGCGCGTGCTTATTTCTGAATTTATACCAACTAACGTTTCTCCATTCGAATTCTCATTCAGAGTAAATCAATGTTTTGATACACAAACGAGAACGCAATCTAAGCCGAGAATTAAAGTTTGTATGGACTTTCAAACAATTCATTAAAATGTTTATCGACCTAATCGCAAGGGAAATAAATCGCTGTATATTAAGTCCGAGGATCTTTTGCTTTTTTTAATTGCTGGCACACAATACCTCGAAAGCTGCGAATGAATTATGCATCAAAAAAAGAAAAATAAGAAAGAACTTACAGAATAGGTGTAATCTATTTTGCCGACGTGTCTGGTTGTAAGGGGTACTTCGACCAACAGCACGCCAACCGTGTCTCGTTCCAGTGCCGATGATCCGATGGTGATGGTGCGTTTTGAGTCGAGATATGCCGTATTTTCGGGCCAGAATAACTCAATATAGCGGTTGTGAATGCTCCTGTAACAAACAAAATATAAAAAATACGTAAAACGGGATATTGCAGTTTTTACTGTAAGTTATACTCACGCAGTAGTCTCTGTTCTGAAATGGGCGCCCAAATATTTGAATTTCTTGAAGGGTGTAGCCACATTTACTGTTCCGTTCATGTTGGCGAATTCTCGAAAATCTACCTGAGCTGAAGCGACAGAACGGTTGGCTGGATAAAACAGTTCGCACCTGTTTAATACACATATTTAAACACACAAGCTGTTAATTATGTCGGATATATCGCGTTGCTTACGTCACATTGTGGTAAGGTTCGGAACCCCTGTAGTTAAAATTTGTAGTTAGAGTGTCTTGCGTGTTGAACTTTGGAGTACGCAGCCTGTAATGTAGATTCAAGGTATTATTTTGACGTTCCCAGTCTAAATAGTTGTCTATCCGTTTCTCATTCCATTCGACGTTCATGTTACCGTTGAAACGATTTTTATTGCTGTATACAATCTGTAAATTCAGATAAAGCGCTTTAAAAGTATGGGGAGGCGAGCCAGAGATTAGAATTCCGCTTGAAGGCTGAATTCTTTGTCCTTTTACTTACGTTCCCCGAAGATCCGTAATTACGACGGGAATTATGAGTGCGATACTTAATTAAGTACTCCACGTTATCCCACCGCCTAGTTCCGTGGAGCTTTCCATCCAGCATATATATTTCTGAACTCGGTGTCCGTAGGTTAACTGTCAAGTCTAACTTTTCATTATTCGCTATGGATAATTTAACATCGCTACCGGCACTACAAAATATTTGTATTTAGATTAGAAAATAACTATTAACACACAACGTACGCCCAAACTCCATTGATATTCGCATCGCCCCCAATTCGCAACGCGTTGAAGTTCCTGTCTGGGTTAATGTAAAATGCTTCAGCAGTCGTTGTCTTGGTCGAATTGGCGGTTTCATAATTGCTTATCAGTTTGATGGCCATATTCTCCATTAGTAACCAACACCATTCGCCATCTAAAGTACCCTTTACACGACTTGTTTGGTAAAACAATTTTGCGTTACGTTTAATGCCCGATTTTCTAGAAAAGTTACATTTTACATTAGAAGGCAAAATCTCAATAGTATTTAAGTTTATTTAACTAACTTGTACTTTGTCGGTAGCTCAATTAATTATCGATCTCCAAACCCGTTACTAATTTTCTACTGTTTGAATTACAACCGTTCTTTTTTTTAAGGTATAATTTTTGTATAACTCGAACTATTCCACGAGTGTTAGGTTAAAAATAGTGAATTCACAAAAACATAAATTCTCCGTCGTTACTGAACATTACTATAACAAATGAGTGAGTAAAGAAAACAGGCAAAGTAAGATATATCAAACGATTTTATTCAAAGTGTAAAATGTTTCCAGACACCTGGTATATATCCATAGAGCAAGGAGTAAAAATCGAATTGTATAGTCCCAAAGGGAATAACGCAAATCTGTAGCCGTGACAATGGGATGAAGGTATGTTATATTATATTGCAAAGACGAGAACGTTGAAAAGTGGGATGGTTTTCTCCCTAGACGAGGAATTGTTTAAATCAATCATGTTTTTACTGTTCGTGACAAATTGTGAGGTTATGTGTTACGAGTGGATGTTTTGGCTTAGAGCACACCCCTATTCTATCACCAAGCATGAGGGAGAGAGTAATTCTACCACAAGCCGTCATATATCTCGCGCAGCCCCCGGTAAAGACCGATTCGCAGTCAGGAAAGCATATTTCTTCGTATCGATTTTTCAATTAAATGGCGACGATTAAATAATCCCAACGAGTGTATAATGAATTTTCGAAAAGAAAACAATCGTAATCGATAACGAAAGCAATAAAGCCAAAAAAGGCGCGATCGGTCCAGGAGAGATAAAGAGCGCATTGAAATACTTACGTGAAGAAAACCTGTAGACGGGGGTTTTCCAGATTTTGGAATGGAGTCTGAGCCCTCACAGTTAGGTTCTTGTTAATGTCGCCGGATACCACTTGAGCGTCGAAGATAAATGACGTATAACGTTTATTAGACGTGCTTATCTACAAATGAGGGGAAGATTATGTATTAACTTTTCATTGCTCCTCCGTTAACATCGAGACTCACTTTCAAGTGCACATCCAATTCGTCTTGATGTCTGGAAGTTGTATGTGCTTCTACATGAATAAATTTTTGCCCTTGGCTTAGCTTGACCACTAAAGCATGGCCCGACGACTGGGACTGCAGCTGATATTGTACGTGGAAAGGAGATCCGCCTTCTTGAGGGGCGATTTGAATATGGACTTTGACAGGTAAATTATTCTGAGATAGTTCCAACGAACCAGTAACTGCATACGTTCTGTCATCTACCTTCAGATGCCCCTGAATTTCCTTAACGTTCGGTGAAGGATCCGTTATTAGACAACGTAACGTCATATGACGCCTGAAACAGTAAAACGTTAAGGATACGAAACGAAAACAGACTAGTATGCCGGATTATTTTTCTCGGAAGTTGCTTCGGTTGTCCTGCCTCGACGTAGTAGTTGGAAAGTTATTTCTCCATTGTCATTTATAAATGTTTTATCACAACTAGAATCAATCTCATATTGTGTCGCTTTGACATGTAATTCATCTAAATAGGTACTTTATATAAAACTTTAGGAAGAAACTTCTCAGAGAAGAATATATGGGTTTTTATTATGTTAGGACCACCACTTTTTACAATCTTAACTACACATAAAATAGGTTCCTCTCGTAAAATCCCCCAGCGTTTTAACAAACTCCTTTGTGCTGACATTTCGATTGTTCAATTTAAAAATCGAGTTAGTTTCACATGAACGACGGGTAGGTACTTCAAACCGAGAGCCCCGGAATTAAAATAATTAAGCAATCGGGGCGCTGACTAACAGTACGATTTAATAACAAATCAGTACAGACCTGTCCCTTTTGAATTCGGATACAATCCAACTATGTAACTCGTTATCTCTAACGGTTGCATTCGCCCTGAAGTTGATCGGATGCAGCAGAATGTGAACTTCTCCAAGCCCATTATTATGTGCGACAGCTACTGAAGCACCGACTTCTGCTTTCTCCATGCCTCTGAATGGTGTTTCTACTCCTAAATTTGCTTTAAAATTCGTTATGCTCTCGTATTTCCATAGCGTCACAATATTGAACTGGAAGTAATCAAAATATTAGCTTTATAAGCAATAAACGACCGATGTTGAATACAGAATAAAAAATTCCACCTGATCCTTCTTCCAAACTTGGATTATAAATCATACAAGCATATACTCACAGCCATCACACGCTTTTACATTTACAACCTTTGCTTTTAGAGATGTACAAGTTGCTACAGTTTGTAATACGTTCTTTTATTTATATGTACATATTTTTACTCCACTTCTCCCACACTCTTCAAGGTAAGGTGAAAAATATTCGAGGAATAATATTTTGAAACGGGGGAATAATTTCGCCCTAAATACTTATTTAACTGCAAACGGAAGCGAAAACATTTTACCACTTTAAGAATTTGCATTGTGTGTTTGACTTCACAAAAATAAAGATTGTTAGGCATGAACGTGGAGTTGGATGTGAATTCACGTGAATTAAATAATGTTATCGCAACGGTTAATATCTTTTGTCGAATCGCAATTCGCAGGAAACAATGCAGCTTTAACATAATATTATACCCCATTGAAATCAAGCTAATTAATAATTTAATTAAGGAGCAATTTAGATTAATAGTATTCAATCTTATTAGCCAGTCATTTAGTATTAATCAAAGAACTTCTCTAATATTCTTAGTCGCGTCTTTCTATTTTAGAGTTAATTGAAAACTATGTCTTCTGCAGTGAATTTAAAACTTATCAACAATTTAGTAATACTAAAGTGAATATTTTTAAAAAGCAGACAGTAACGAAATGTCTATTTTGGGTAGAGGGTTAGTCCCCTTTTCAAGACAAAGGTTTGAACAAAAAAAAAAGAAATAGTATAATCGTTTAACGCATAAAAAAGCGAGTAAAAGAATGGGTAAAGCTTCCGGTTGTTATTAACGAGGTTAAAAAAGGCGAGCTTTAACGAACGAAGTTCTGTCACGAATTTAAAGGATGGGTGCGACCACCAAAATTATCGAATTAATCCGATATTTTGTAGCTACTGAAAACGACGCAATCCGTTCGGTTAATCGGTTAAACCCGTTAGGATTTAGTAGATTTTAAAACGGTGTCATTAACTGCGGTTCAAAATCCGTCGAAGTCTTTCATTTTTCTGAAAGCCTTGTATTGTATATCTGTCTTTTAAAGAAGTGAAAATATCTTTTCAAATGTCGCCTGGCTTTGAATTCTTTGTATCGACTATACAAGCTATGCTGTAGTAAATAGTATAATAAAAAGGTTTAAAATTTCGTTGGAAATATATATACATTTATTATTTAAAGTTACGGTTTGAATCGGTAAAAACTGGAGTTTAGCGAATGGCATAAGAACTTAAAAGGCAGAAGCCAACGACCATGTACGTTACTTTAAGTTAAGTGTTGAAAATCCACTTTACTACCTCGTAAACATGCAATATTTCTTTACTTCCCACCGTATTGCATTTTTTAAATACTGGAGAAAATTGTTATAGACTTTTTACAGGTGCATTTTAGTTTTGTTTTTGCATAAACGCCAAATAGCACTTAATTTATTATATGCCTGATTAATACGAAAAGTAATTAGAAATTCTAACCTTACACCTTCTACCTTTGTAAACCTTTCCAAAAAATTTCGCAGCGTACAAAATTGTAAACATAAATCTACATAAGAATATTTTAAAAAATGCAGAAGTGGAGTAGAATTACATCACGCATAAATTATACTCAAATTTTCGGAGTCGTAATTGAATGAAGATATTAAATTTTCGTAACGGTGTTCTAAGAAAATCGTTTTGACTGTGTATATGTGCCTTATACAATCCCGCGATGATTCTTATAATACGAAATTCCGCTCGAAATTGCTGAAAATAAATAAACTAGCAACCGTAAATTACAAAGACTTTTAGAAAGACGATAATTTAGCAAAAAAGGTACGGGTTCGCAAAATTAAGAAACAACAAAAACACACCATAATTTATTTTTACCGAAAGATCGTGTATCAAAAACAAAAACAAGAAAACTGAATCATAAATAATTTTCTAAATGATTTTTCACTTGAAGTAGGTTCGACAGTTTTTTTGCAAAATATGGAATTTTTCATGAATTTAAAAGTCCCGACATAAACGTTTTCTTGAATTTTTTGGTAGAAGAGCCGATGTTTGATTTGAAAGGGAATTCACTAGCGGCATATATTTATAAGTTAATGGATATCGCCCTTCAGTTATTTATGCGAAACCTTTCATATTGCTCTCACAATTTTATTTAAAAAATAAATTTCAAATTTCATAAACGTCGAATATTTATTTATACTTCCAAAGGCTTAATTTTAAATCTGTTTTAATTACTATAATTTGTAAGTCTTTCCTCTGTTACTTGAATCTTCGCCTAATTACACGTAAAGTTTGCATGTTTAAGAAAACATGTCAATTTGTATTTACGTCGAAACCTACTTATCTGAAGTTTCCACTTTGTAATAACGCATTGATAATATATTAATATATGTACATATAAATTGACGAACTAATACAAATAACCCCTTGTTGTTGAGATTAATTTGGATAAGAAACTTTCTCATTTTCAGGAATATACATCTAACTTTAAATAAGCAGCAATGGTACACATTATTACAGTGCAGAAACTAAACTTTTCAGTTAAATTAGATATTTATAATGCAAGGAAGTTGTTCAGGGAATTACTCAGAATTGAGGCAAGTGTACAGCGTTGTACGACAGAAACTAATGCATAGATAGCAAAGTAACATTTTTAAGGCAATTTGAACGTAAAACAAAGTCCTAAAAACTAACATTTACTTTACGTTTAATCACTTTATACCACCTTTAAATCTGAGACCAAGAAAAAGTAATCTCTGACGAACGAATAGAAATATTAAATTTATATAAAATTGTTGAAAAATTTTACAAAACTGTATAATACACGAAAAAGTGAAAAAAAGAAAGCCCTTCAGTGTAAATATAATAAGATAACCGAGCTGTATTCAGAAAAACCACGACTACTTAAGTACTTTTCTCGTAAAGTATTTAGAAAACCACGGCCACACGTTTTAGTGCTGCCAAAATTATTAGAATACTTTAAGTAGACACGATCGCTCGAAAGTCTTCAGAAAACTTCCCCATGATAAATAAGTAATTAGCGAAAAGTAAACTTTCTTAAATGTACTCCAGTTCGTAACGAAAACACCTACTCGATCTTTGAGAAAGATTACGGCAAATGCAGAAGTCAGAATTCCAGCCGTTTCCGCAGTTTTAAAATAAAGGTAATAAATACCTCCATTTAATCTGGAGTTTTTAAGTGTTTATAATTCTGTTTCGAATGGATTTCTTTCCCAAAATTCTTAACAGTTTAGAGGTTTGATTTGTTTCCGGAAAACTCAGAAAACTGTACGAGTTTGCATTTGTAATAATTTTCCTTTAATATTTTGTATGTCTATATTTAAACGGTCGAAAGTTTGTTGTGCATACTCTAATAAAATCTGAACGGTAGCACTAGTTCAAAATTCACGGTTACAAGTTTAGATTGAAAGGGAATTTAAAAGCGTAAAAGTGTTGATGTTCATTAGTGCCACGCAATATAATACAAACGATAAAACCGCATTCACGGTATAAAAGGATTTATAGCAAAAAAACCTAAGATTTTCTCGTTTCACTTAAAGGCCCAGCGAGAATAGACCTAGCAATAGATTATTGTGGAAGACTTAATATGTGCTTTGAAAAGAAGGGTCGTGTGGTCAAAGTGGTCTATATAGCGTGTCGGTATAAAAGGTGTTGCGAAAAGTGGCTAAATAAGAGGTGTATTCCCTTTGATGTTACAGATATTGCCTCGTTCAGTCGAATCGGCAAAGAAAGGCGAGAGAGGCTATGCAATACCATTATACTGTTAACAATCGAAATATATAAACTTACTTTACTGGGCTTATTTCTGAGCATGTCAAAGTGTAATTCTATTCGGTTCTCTACTTCCGAAAAGTCCTTCTTGAAATTAAATTTTGTTGGAGCAACGGTGATGAGTGGAGATACCACGTGCATCGCAGCATTCGTGTTCAATAGACCCTCGTCCATCTGCAATCAATACCAGCAATTACTATAGTTAATTAAGACCCTACTTCTCGTAACAATCGGTTAGGACAGAAAAGGCGGTATACATCGCGACTGCCAGTAAATTCACATAAGCTATGTAAATATGTGCGCATATATTTAAATAACTTGGGCATATCAAATTGCGCGGATAAACCCGCGAAGTGGATTGTTTTTATTGTGGAAAGGGAACGTATCTTGTCATCGATACGTACATATATCGAAATAAAAAACGACCGGTGTCCCATTTGCCTGCCAAATGAAAGGGTTTTCGTGTGGGATGTTCACGTGTTTGAACCGTTTCTAACTACAGAATTCGGACTAGCACTGAAAATAATATCTCTTTTGGAGAAGGGAGTTAGAACATACCTCTGCACTGGCATCAACTGATATATCGCTGCTATTTGTAGTCAGTGCGAAATTGAACCGGTAAACATTCTCTTCCATCTCGAGTGCGGAGCGGAGGTCTAAGCGAGGAAAGCTCTTAAACGGCGTGTGAACGTGAAATGTTACATTGTGAGTCCGTTCTTCTTCGTATGCTTCGACAAAATAATGTGCATGCCCGCCAGTCTGAAAATCAAAAGTCTTTAACTTCTCAAGAGCGACACCACGCGTCTCTGTTTACCCTTGTCCAACGGCTTCCGTTTAGGTAATCGAAGTCCATTCCCAGGTTATACTGATATCCCATCATTACTTGCAAATTGTAATTCGATGTGATTACTTTAAAGTTGTCATATGGTGTGGTGATGTGCAGTCGATTTTTCATTGTGAGTGCGTCCTGTGGAACGAACGGGGATCAATATGTCAATGATAAATTCCTCCGGGGTGGACTGAATAGCATTTGCATCAAAATGGCCTTATATATAAACTTACGACGAAATCGAATTCATCCTTAAGCTCTGCCGTGCCCTCGGGCAACGTTAATGTACCCAGCAGGACGTAAAGCGTGCCTTTCTGGTCGATGTCCAAGGTGCCTTTCATGGTAGGGTATATCAGTGTATCTATCTCGACGAGACCGCTCCAGCTGATGGGTTCCCCCATTTCGTCTTCCTCACTAAATTCTTCGTCGTCTTCTTCGGTAAGTTTCGCAGTATAAATTGCTTGAGTTTTGATTCCGAGTTCATTTAGAATCTTGGGTTTAGATTTACCCACAACTGTAACTCCTAACTGAAAGTATATAATATTACTACAATAGCTATAAACATTCGAGAGCCAAGAGGCGGATGGAGCCGGAAAATGAAGCGAGCATAGGTCCATATACTGAATTGCAGAACAGAGGGCACGTAACTCGGGGTGTAATGTAGAGAACATTAAATGCATAACTTGTTATAATGAGACATGTTTAAGCCTTGTTTTGTTCGTGACAATAGAGAGATCTCCACCAACTTGTAACAAACTATCTACTTGTATGAAGTCTAAACTTTTAAATAACTAGAACTCCACGGTAAGAAACAAATTGGGCCGCGTAATAAAACGAGCGCTTCACGAAAAATCATCTTAAACCAGACGGATTGTCGAGTGCCACTAATAAATGTGGCGATTAATTTGATTTTCGGGGATCGTTTAAGCCAAACGTGTCTTGGCATGAACAGTGATGATCAGCGCGTATGTATTAATGAAAATATGGAGTCCGCTCTTTATGCAGAGTTCAGGTATCATTACGCGTTATTCTATTAATAGGGCAGATTCCAGTATGGAGATAATGAAATGTGATACTATTAACGCCGATTGCGGCACCGACAGCTTAGATCGCGGACTTAGATTTGGGCTTTCACTTTGCGCTCTCTCGATCAATAAGCGTCACCGGTAAACTTTGCGAGTGGATGAGCTTTAGAATAGCGGGGATATCCGGGCATCACTCAATCTAGGTAAATTATAAATCCGAATTTAGATGAAAGATTGGGATTCTATAATCATATACGAACCCGGTTTTCGGCCAACTTGACGGAAACTTCAAAGTCTAAGCCTTCTTTGAATATAAGTTTAGCAACGATGCCGTTTTGTTCGAAACCTTCAATAGGAGTGTAAATCTTGTATGAGTATTCGAAGTCTGTGACATTAGCATAATGCCAGACTCCGGAGAACCCCGCAAGTAGCGAATTCCAGCCAAGTCGGAAGTCAGCCTAAAACAGTACACGCATTAAATTAGAGGATGCCACTTATCCTTTCTGCTTTTAATTAATTATTGACACAGAAAATACTTTTGTAAGAATACAAAGGCACCACTAAAATCCCTTCTATTATGTTACTCTGTAATTATTAATAGCAGCCTGCATTTTATATGTTAGCTGACCGTACGGCACAATGCACATTACTGTCATCCCTTATTACATTTCTCCCTTGGCAATTACCTAAAGGCAACATACGTCCAGCTATTATGATTTCGGATGAGAAATTTAAAGCCCTCCTGTATAAAATGCGACACAACAGGAAAGACCAATAGATACGGCTCGTTATAAAACGCATTTGCGCCTGTTAAAAACGAACCAGGCAGTACGTTATCAGTTTACAACGGTTTTTTTAAACAAAAAGATGCGAGTGTGTACACAAATGAAGGTATTTTAATGTTCACTCGCTTACAAATATCTACTTACTCTGTCAGGCTTCAATGTTCCTACTAACAAAACTTTTTGCAGAAATTCTATAGGGGTAGCCGCATAAAACTTTACGTCAAAATTAGTTAAACTTTCTACGAAAAATTTAATTTCTATTCCAACTGTTCCGGTAGGATATTGCACCAATGCGACTAGATGTCTTTGTTCTTCGGAAAACCCGAGTCGCCCCGTAAGTAACTTGTATTTCTCCATGGGCGTAGTGATATTGAAAACGAACATACTTTTGGAAATTTTTTGATAGTGACCTGCAATATAAAGGTCGTCAGGGTATCAATCTAACAGGTTTATGTAAAGCTACCTTCTACGCTTGCCGTGTATTTTCTGTGATCGAGATCTAAATCTGCTACGCCTCGCAAATCTCTCTTGTTGGTGACGTATATTTTGCTAACAAGTAATCCCTTGTTATATCCTGCAAAAGGGCTTACTAAAGAAACGGTCCCCGTTAAATTTTTCATATTTTTGTCCTCGTCGATCTGCCACGAACTTTTAACCGCGATAACTTGCTTCGGATGATACTGTAAAAGCAAACTTTTAGTTATAAAGTGGATATTAAGTGAATATGTTTGGATTTTATTACCGCAACATGCAGGTTCGTATCGACCTTCGTTGCGTTCTGGTTATGTTTAAAGTTGAGACTGAAGGAAGGGAAGTCTTCAACGGTGCTAACAAGAGCACTGGTGAATTCGTATTTAAGAGTCGAGCTTGTCATCGCGTAATCTCCAAAGAGATCGATTGACACGTGCTGATCACGATGCCAGTATACGCTGCCGTTTACTCGATACATGTTGCCGCTGTGACGGTACCTACGAAGAGACAAATTGTTACGTTTAATAGTGATGAATTGTGTGTATCATTATGTTATAAACGTACCCAACATTAAGGGAGGTTCTTTTCCAGTCCTCGATGGGGGTAATAAATTCCGATTTAATGGCGACGAACGTTTCCGCGTCGTATTTATAATCGACGCTAAATCTCATAGCAATCGCATCGGTGGGACTCCACGCCGCATGAGCACGTGTTAGAAACTGGCCGTCTGCAAACTTCCATTTTAATTTCGGCTCCGGAGTAAAGCTCCATATAAAACCTACCGTGTAGAAGAAAATCGAAAAGTCCATTAATAGTCCGTCCAGGGTACGAGACTACAAAGTTTCCTGCATAGTTGTAAGACTCTGGGTTAGAGAACTCAACTGTAACCGCGAGTTTTTGGTTGGGGTCGCGGTTGGCGTCCCACTTGATTTCCAGCCCCGCCGTTTTCTTCGTCTCCTTGTTGTGACCCCATATGGCCAAGTGGATATCTCGGTACCTTTGAAATTAATCAGTTAGACGAGTACCGGAGAAGATTATATTGCTAAGTTCGAATCTAGGGATCAGCATCAACTTACTGGTCAAAGTGAAGTTCTACGAGAATCTGTTTTTTCTCCCTCAAATCCAGTAAACTAGTAACAGAGTAAACTTTGGTCTTGTATTTAATTCTCCCCTGGGTAGAAATCTCGACCGGTGACGTCACGACATGTTTGTAGAAAAGACCGTACTCGTCGTTGTTATGATTCGCCTGAAACAGTCTTCAGTCAGAACACACTCTCCAGAGGCGACACGTCTAAGGACCCTCATTGGCAATCCGCTCAGACAGCTGAATAATGAGAAAACGTCAGCTGTAATTAATACGGGTCCACGACGCCAATGAAACCAACCGCCTCACCTTAAGGTCTATCTTAATCTCCGAATTATCCCGATAAAATTGACAGTCGGCGTCGATCTCCTCAAAACTAGGTGACTTCAACAGAACTTTCAGGTGGTGGCTGGAAGCCTTCGCGGTGCTCTTGTCTTGGTATACGCCCCGCGCGA
This sequence comes from Melanotus villosus, assembly GCA_963082815.1. Lineage (NCBI taxonomy): Eukaryota > Metazoa > Arthropoda > Insecta > Coleoptera > Elateridae > Melanotus > Melanotus villosus. Next base: position 23,305,254 of record OY720427.1, read on the forward strand.
CAATCTTATGCCCGCTGAACCAAGTGGCGCTAAATTCCACCTGTTTACAAACCCTGAGTTAGCCAGCCATCCATCAACTTATTATACTACCTACAAGCTGCGAGATGTTTACAAAGAATGCTTAATGTGCCGGCCCATTAGCAACGACAGTTTCACAAACCGATATAATAACTAATCACGAACGAGGCAAAATGACGTACATTACGTGCTCTCTGAGGAGAGCCTCTGCACCAGTTTTATAAGAAACTTTTCCGGCATTCTTTGTAGGATAGAACCGTAATTAATGTTTAAACTTACGTCATAATCCGAGGCGTGCTTTTCGCGAACTTTCAGTCCTACAAGCATGGGCGTGTAATTTGGTACAGTCACATTAAGGCGTCCCTCGAAGTGTTCGAAAGTGCCACGAGGGTGATACCAATAAACACCAACAACAAAGTCCTTCTCTTTAGCGTACCTCATTAAGAAATTCATGTTCGTGGTGGGGCCGTTCAACAGATACAAAAATTCTACACCTAAATCTAAATCGGTGGCCGCCTTAGTGATCGATACTTTCGTTTCAAAACTCGTGCCATTTTGGGATGTTTTATGCTTAACTTCTAGAACGATCATCAGTCTATTAGGATCATTCTCGCGGAGATCACGCAAATTGGGACTGGAATTTATTTCGAACTTGCATTCCATCCGTCCAGCTGCCTTCTGAAAATATACGTACATATCAATCGACGTAGAGCGTCAGTCAATATTACCCTTATAAACATCGACATACTTGAAATTTAAGAGCGGCTTCGAAGTTAAAATGCGGATAAGCTGTAGTTTCTAAACGAATGTCTCCAACTATGGCTACCAGGGTGCGAGTGGAACGATTAGCTAACGCAAATTCTAATATCACCCTCTGTTCCTTCGTATTTACAAACTTATAATCTAGTTTTAAATTGGTGCCGATAGAAGCGTCACTCTTTGAAATATAACCAAAAAGTTTCGAAGTAAGCCGTTTAGTTTGGAATTTTAAATCCACGTCGCACTGCGATATACCTTTTTTCGTAACCCACTTTAAACTTCCTAAAAGCAACAGAAAATAGATTTTTAGTGAAAGATCGACCATATCAGATATCTAATGTAATATACCCTGCAGCTCGGCCACACGTTCTCCGTTGACGCCGAGATAAACTTTTGGTATATAGGTATGGCCATTTCTGCTTTCTCTCTGCTCTAATGATAAACTCGCGTCCAAATGTTTTTTATCGTCTATATCAAGAGCGACCTGTAAGTATTTTTCCGTCGGAGTATTTTTATATTTTCCACGAGCCAGGACCGTGCTCCCGGAGGAATGTAACAGGAGGGTAACGTTGTTACTCTGCGTGTCGAGAGTCAAATTAGCACCTACGAGTCTGCGGGCGCTAGAGCCCGGAGTATCAAATGTAAAACTAATAACACTGCCGGCATCAGATTTGTTCCATTTGTATTCCAGAAAATAAGTCTTGGCTGTCGGGTCTGTTTTCTGCAAGGATAATCCGAATCCTGCCGGTCCGGCTAGGATGAAGTATGGAGCGTAATCTATTTTGGTCACGTTCGCGAAATGATAGTGTGCGCACAGCTTGAGGCCTATAGTCTTATCTACAACTGGCCAAGAACACGCCGATTGAGACACGCGATTGTTCTCAAGTCCTCTCTGCCGATGCTCCGTGTCACCATTCATAACGATTAGTTCAGATCTACATAAATTAACGGATTAGTACGGTACAATAATAGCGTGATCGTTGTAATCTTACTGTGCCCCGAATATTTCGGTTTTTTCCCTTGGAAGACTGAACTTGACACTAACGAGATTGCTACCCCGAATTTTCACACTGCCTTCGACCGCACTTGAAGTGTACATATTTGTCTTCAACTTGATAGCGGTGCTGGCATAGTAAGCATCAACAGACATCGTTCCTATGATGTCCACGGCTGCGCTGGGTCGTATATCTCCAACCAAATCGAGTTCCTTAGTTTTCATGAAATCTGCGGCGCGCAAAGCTCCAAATAATTTCAAATTAACCGAGGCAGTGCCCACGGCGTTTAATGTGATCGGGAATCCTGCACCGCTAGGAACAACGTAGCTGCTATCTAAAAACATCGCCGCTTTGTTGTAATTGATTTCCTGCAATTAAAATAATCGAATGACTTGTCGAATGACGTTATCTGCACCCAAGTGCTAAATACGCACCTTCCCTGAGAGAATGCGCTTCAAGTGATCTACAGGACTAAGGGTGCGGAGGACGGTCTTTATCTCCTCTTCTCCATTGAACGTGCTATGTTTGAGTTCATTGCCGAAAACTTTAAGGCCTAGGGACACCTGTTGTGGCAATAATCATTAGGGATTGCACAGATGCGAGCTACCGCATATTACCTTTGGTTCTCCGAAATTGTTTTTCATAACGTTCGGTAATTTATCGATCTGAGATTTTAAAATCTCGTTTCCCGAAACACCTCTAGGCCATCTCATCTTAGGTATTTTATCCTGAAGGTTGGCGGAGTTCAAAGGCCTCTTCGGACCGAATATTGACTCTAGGTAATGCTCGAAGCCCTCTATACGACCATTAACCTGTATGACAGACATAAATTAAAACGCGTTTGCACTAACACATAACCGCACCGTGCACAACCTCCAGCAAGTTGATGGATTCGCCAAATAAATCAACGGTCAGATTCAGCATTGCAGCTCTAGGGATGTATGACGAGGGTGAAAATATCACGTTACTCTCGTAGTTAGCACCTGTAAACGCGAGAAAAGCGCCATCAGCTATAGTTTACATCCCAAATAACGGTATTTGGGAGATAAAATATTGTATTAACGGATTGAAGTATGTATGCTAGTACGGAATAAGAAATAATTGCTCCATCGTCTTATAGAAAAAAGTTAATCAACGATGGTGCTCTTACAAAAGTAATTGAAGTTTGACGATAAAAATAACACTAACCGACATTATATTCTTCAAAAAAAACAGAGCCTTCATAGTTATGGGAAAACTTGCGCACGTCGCTGCTGAACTTTTTACCCAAGTCTTTGTCTGAGAGCAGACTCTGAATCTCTACTCGACTCGGAATTGATGACTTCAATAAATTGTGCAAATGACTCCAAATAAAAGAACCCACTGAAATCAAACGCTGCTTAAGGCGGTTTTATTTGATAGGCTTGTGGGTTATTTACTCTACCTTGATTCACCTCTTCAACCTGTAGGCTATGTCGAATTGCTCGGATCACTAGATAGTTAGGGCAACGCATAACCTGTAGGTAAGCCGCTATACGGACTTCGGCGTCTTCGTCTTGATTTCTAAAAATTTCTTCGAAACGTGGACGAGATTCCTCGCACGGGAACCGCCTGAAGGTTTCCACGGCGGCCACTCTAATAGCAACGTCCAAATCAGAATCTCTGATCATTAAGAAAAGTTCATCTTTAAAGGCAGGTGACGATATTCCGATGTTAGCTAAAGCCTTGAGCGATACGAGAATCTAAAACTCGGAAGTAAAAATTATCACTATCGTAACGGAAATTACAATTACATACGCTTTCTTGGGTTTTTTGATCTAACGATCTGCTTCTGTACGAGCTCGCGGCTCGATTTTCTAATAATTCTATTATCTGATTCGTCGGTTCATTTGAATAGCAGTTTGGATTCTGCACGCAGAATGTATGTGTAAGAGCCGCAATTCCTAACATAACGGAAGTGTCGCTACTTTTATATTCCAATAACTGACTAGCAGTTTCCATCATGCCTTCGTTGGGACGAGGGATAAAAGCGATAGCAATCATCCATTCGTGCATTGTGTCATCGGAAACGCCGCGGTTTATGATGATGTCTTTCATTAAGGCGATGGCAGCGCTACTTCCTAGGTAGGGCAGGGCATCTAGCATGTGTTTCCTGAGAAATTCCCGAACTTAATATTTTAAAGACTAAAACTTTATAACATACTTTCCGCTAACGCAGATGGTGCCGGCGTGTCCATATAGAGAGGACAAAGCAACGTGTGACAGCAGCCTGGCCGTATGAATGAATTTCGTGAACAAATCCGAAAATTCAGTTTGAACATCTTCTACACTCAACTTGCATAGTTGCTTTAACAAATCTCTCGACGTTTTCAGTTCTCCAGACGTCGGTTTGGGAGTGGGAACTTGATCATACAGTAAAGAGGTTCTCCTTGTTATTGAAGGCTGTTCTTCTAAAATTTCCTGTACCTCACCGTTCAAAATCAATCTCTGCTTCACGGTCGTTGTTGCACCTGCGGCCTGATTAGAAAATGGTTGAAAAACGTGGGTTTCCTGACATTTAATGTCATTATAGATGTGATGATCAATAGAAAGTTCACAGTGACTTGTGGACTTCATCAAACTATCGCCTTCATTATTCTAAAAACAAAAACGAATTCGTAAAACACTAATTTCACTTACTGAGCGTAAATAATAACACTAACCGATCGAAAATTATACGGTGTAGATTGTACTAAAGAGTGTAGTTTAGAGCGACTTTGGCACGAGTTCAGGTCTTTTGTTTTTTCAATCACTAAGCTCGTATCTCTTGCACCTTGCACTCTATACGTGGTGTCGCATTTGCCTCGCACGTCTTCTTCGGTAGTAGCGTGGTCTAAATCGAATCGATTCATCGTATTGTGTAACATCGACAGCAAACCTCGTTTGAAATTTAACACCCAGTTGCTTTCTTCTTCGTCCGGACATAATTCCGAAATTACGCCGTCGTGGAAAGAAAACCTAAGGGAGTATTGACTTATGTCTTCGGAAAACACATCGTTGTTGGGATGAAAATAACCTTCGGGGTAGTCCTCATCCTCTGCATCGAAAACTTCCGCTTTTTCGCTTAACTTAAGATCACTTATAGAAAGTAAGCCGTCACATTCTGATATAAAGTCTAACGCAACCAGGGCTTCAACATGTAAAGTGGATTCGTTCTTGCTAGTTCCATTAAATAAAGTAGCAATGTCTACGGTGTAAGTGTAAGTCTGCCGAACGTCTGGTTTGTAACCGAATTTCTGACCACCTACAATTAAAAAGACGAAATTGTTTAAAACTCATTAATGCATTTCAGATTTTTACAATAGGGGGAACAATACATAATCGCTTCTGCTTGTTTTAAAATTATCTTAACAAATATTTCTGTTTTATTTTATCAGGCGAGAAATAATTTTATTTAAAACCATCAGAAAGATAGTAACCAGAGAAACGTCTAAAATAAATTTAAGTATATTTTCTGTTTTATTCCTTGTTTAATATTCTCTACTTAAAACCGATTAGGTGGTTTGAGGTTTCGAATTTATGATATGGTAATAGCAAGAAGTGCCTTTTCTATATGTATATCTAACCACTGATACATTTGCTTGAGAGCTGCTGGAGTATAAGTAATACTTTTATATAAACAAGGAAAGGAAAGATTAATTAACATAAAATTTCAGCTAATTTTCTTCACTTTGATATATCTTATTTATAATTAGAAGTGAGTGATGTACTCAGTCATATAACGAAATATTGCGTACACGTGAAATAGACCTCACGCTTTAATCTTGTCCCAACATATGACTCTAAAACTAAGTCGATTATGTATGTCAAACAGCTTGATGAATTTTGTTACGAAAATGTCCTAAGTTTTGGAGGTACGAACTTTTAGTGCTTTTGCAGATGTAGCAGCAAACTTGTAACCACTAAAATTTAGACTTAATGAAACTTATCGCCCTTCTAACTGCAAATAATTAAAATTTTGAATATTAATTATCAAACCTCTAATAACTTACCTTTACACGTGGGTCGGCCACAAATGTTAGGGTCCTTCAGAGGATCTGTAATCAAAATACGGTTATAAAATCTGAGATTCATTTACTATAAAACGGAGGAAATCGTTTCGTTCCAAAAGCATACAGTGTAAAGTGATGCAAGCAACTTTGTCGTGACTTATGTCTTGGTTTAAAGAGACACTTCGCAAGGATGTTAGTAAAGGGGAAGACAAAAATTTTCAGCCGTTATTAATTATTCGTGTTAGTGAGAGCCTGCGGTTTGGTGCTAGTTTTACTTTAACGTCTTGATTAATAACTTACACAGGGCTGTACTAGAACCTCTAAAACATGTAGATAATCTAACTTCCTGCTGAATCTTTTAACACAAATAAGTATGTTGGTATGTATTCGTATTGTCTTCTATAAGTCTAACTTTATGTTGCGGTAAAATACGTAAAAGATAAAAAAAAACTAGAAATATAACTTCACAGCTGGAAAAAGTAAACTAGAAAATAATTTCATATTTGGAAAATAAAAAAAAAAACTAGTCTTGGAAGATGCACAAGAACTAGAAAATAATTTCATACTTGAAAGATAAACAAAAACTAGGAACTGATTTCATACTTAGAAGATAATCAAAAACTACACAACAATTTCACATTTGAAAAATAAAGAAAACTAAAAAATAGTTTAATATCTGGAGCAGTGCCGGATTTACGTATAAGCTAAAAAAGCTACAGCTTAGGGCCTCGCAATCTGCCGGGGCCTCAAATAAGGACTAGGTAAGAAGCAAATTTCAAAGCAGTGTCTGCCATAAATGTGAGTTAGAAGCCAATCATAGATGCTCTAAGTCACATTTATGATGATGAGAATGAAAAGGGAGCTACAAGACTAGAAGCTGGTACTCTTCTGGGAGAAATGAAGGAACTAGAGTTTGTTTTTATGCTACATTTATGGAATAATTTGCTGCCAGAGTTTCACAAAACCAGTATGGCTCTCCAGGACCCAAAGATTGCACTTACCACATGTGCAAATATGTACAAATCACTTTCTCACTATGTTAAAAACATTCGAGAAAATGTTGATGATTTTGAAGAAGAAGTTAAATCTAGATTACCTGGTGTAAAATATAAGTCTGCAGTAAAAAGAAGGAGGATGAGAAAAAAACAAGCCAATGATGAAGCTGCACCTGATGCTGATGAACAGCTTTATCCAAGACACAAATTTCGAGTGAAATCCTTCATTCATATCATAGACATCCTGGAGGCAAATTTAACGAGAACAGCAACAGTCTACAATTATGTTGCATATAAATTTTCATTTTTAGTTGATTTAGAAGTTTCAGTGGTACCTACAGCTACGAAAAGCAGTAGATACGTTAATAAAAGAGTATCCACACGATGTTGATATTAATCTCCCGCGTGAACTGAGGCACTTCCATGAGTATGTCAAGCAGAATTATCCTGAAAAAGAACATTTTCAACACAAAGATTTGTATCAAATCATCTTTCAAGGCAAGATTGAGTTAGTTTTCCCTAATGTGGAAGCAATATTACGACTATTCCTGTGTTTAATGGTAACAAATTGTTCAGGAGAAAGATCATTTTCACAGCTAAAGAGAATAAAAATGAACTGAGAGCAACTGTGTCTCAAGAAAAATTGTCTACACTTAGCATCATGTGTATAAAAAGCGATAAGTTACGTAGCATATGTTTTGATGACATAATTAATGATTTTGCTTTTGGGAAATCGAGAAAGAAAATGTTTTAGAGTATTATATAATATAATTATTTCTATTAAATATTCTTGTATTATTAATTACGTTGTTATATTAATTTAATTCTTAACTTTTATTTTCCTATTTTAATTTAAAAATTTCTGTTCTATAAGCCTTATTTGTCGTTTTAAAACCATTTAATTATAAATATAATTATTTCTGTGATTTTGAAAACACATCCTTTATTATTTTTTTAATAAAAATTAAAAGATAATATATTTTCATATATTAAAAAGGCGTATATTTTTTAAAGACCAGCTGATGCAATTTGAAACAGTAGGGGGCCTCTGGGTTTTGTATAGCTTAGGGCCTCAGCAAGGTTTAAATCCGGCCCTGATCTGGAGAATACAAAAAACTAGAAAATAATTTCATACTTGGAAGATAAACAAAAACTAGGAAATAGTTTCATACTTGGAAGATAATCAAAAACTAAAAAATAACACATTTGGAAAATTTAAAAAAAAATTGAAAATAGTTTCATTCTTGGAAGATAAACAAAAACTAGAAAATAATTTTATATTTGGAAAATAAAAAAAAATAGAAATAAATTGCTTATTTTGATATTTAAAAAACTAGAAAATAATTTCATACTTTTGGAAGATAAACAAAAACTAGGAAATAGTTTCATACTTGGTAGATAATCAAAAACTAAAAAATAACACATTTGGAAAATAAAAAAATTGAAAATAGTTTCATTCCTGGAAGATAAACAAAAACTAGAAAATAATTGCATACTTGGAAGATAAACAAAAACTAGGAAACAGTTTCATACTTGGAAGATAATCTAAAACTAAAAAATAACACATTTGCATATTTTGATATTAAAAAAAACTAGGAAATAGTTTCATACTTGGACGATAATCAAAAACCAAAAATAACACATTTGGAAAATAAAAAAATTGAAAATATTTTCATTCCTGGAAGATAAACAAAAACTAGAAAATAATTTTATATTTTGAAAATAAAAAAAAATAGAAATAAATTGCTTATTTTGATATTAAAAAAACTAGAAAATAATTTCATACTTGGAAAATAAACAAAAACTAGGAAATAGTTTCATACTTGGAAGATAATCAAAAACTAAAAAATAACACATTTGGAAAATAAAAAAATTGAAAATAGTTTCATTCCTGGAAGATAAACAAAAACTAGAAAATAATTTCATACTTGGAAGATAAACAAAAACTAGGAAATTGTTTGATACTTGGAAGATAGTCAAAAACTAAAAAATAACACATTTGGAAAATAAAAAAAATTGAAACTAGTTTCATTCCTGGAAGATAAACAAAAACTAGAAAATAATTTCATATTTGAAAAATAAAAAAACTAGAAATAAATTTCATATTTTGAGATTAAAAAAACTAGAAAATAATTTTATATTTGGAAAATAAAAAATTTGAAAATATGTAGTTTCATTTCTGGAAGATAAACAAAAACTAGAAAATAATTTCATAGTTGAAAAATAAAAGAACTAGAAATAAATTTCATATTTTGAGATTAAAAAAACTAGAAAATAATATCACATTTCGAAAAGAAAAAAAATTGAAAATGGTTTCATTCCTGAAAGATAAACAGAAACTAGAAAATAATTTCATATTTGAAAAAGAAAATAGAAATAAATTTCTTATTTTGATATATGTATTAAAAAAACTAGAAAATAATTTCATATTTGGAAAATAAAACAAAAAAATGAAAATAGTTTCATTCCTGGAAGATAAACGAAAGCTAGAAAATAATTTCATACTTGAAACTTAAACAAAAACTAAATTTAAATAATTTAATACCTAAAACTAAAATTATAATAAGATGAAAATAATACCATAGACTTTATCATTTCCATTACAGGAGGTTATGGTCATGAAGATGACCGATAAAAAATTTAATTCATGTGATAAAAGTAAGGAGGATGACCCTGGTTAATGAGTTTATAAATAAAAGTTCGATATTGTGCTTTATCCATTGAGTGAATTTGATTTAATTTCCAAGACGCTTGTGTGGATGCGGCTAAGAATAACACATGGCGTGGGTATTTAAGCCATATGTAATGAAATTCTACCGTGCTTTGTTGATTTCAAATGTGAACCGAATTCCAAAAATGTTCTTTTTTTGTTAAAATTTGCTGATGCTAATGTGTAACCAAAACTTATTATCACACATTTGCCTGCAATCTCTCAAAACTCACTTAGATGTCTGTTTAATGAAATAGACCTGATATTAAAATGGGTAAACAGCTAATGCTCAACGAAAACTAACGTGGCTTTCGCTTAAACAATTTCGAAAGATATTTGATTAAGTTTAAAGTAAAAACCGAAGTATTCCAGATAAAATTTTACTGGAAACATAGTTTATCTTGAATTAAACCGTGTATGTGTAGATGTTATTAAATAGTTTGCGTACGTAGGAAAACAAATTTATAATTAATTATTCGATAACCTTATTACATGCGTTTCGTAACGTTAACCTTTAACGTACGACCCGCAGATCCAAGAAACTCTGAATTAAAGAACATTTCCCGAAAGGGTTTTTAATACGTAATAACCCTGTGTACGGCAAGTTGAGTTTTAAACGCAGCGAGCATAAAAATTTAAAAAAGGCAATACAGTAAAAGGTTACAATGTAGAATAGAATATCTGCAGAAATGGATGGATCGAAGTTAAGCTTCTAATATTACGACAAAGTGCTTCCAGAATCGGATATCTACGTATCTTAAGGAATTGTTGTGTAGCCGACATAAAAGTGTCTCTTTCCTTTTTTCATTTCTTTATTATCGTGTGAGCCTTTGAGCTACCTATTAATGGAGAAAGATCGAAAGAAAGAAATTTAATTCGGCTCGTAAGTTAACTGTCGGATATTATTTTTATTACTTTTTAGCATTAGCGTGGAAGGATACGAAAACTTAAATGCGTTACTTTTAAAGTTAAATCCGACAATAAGGTTAGTACGCCGGAACATAATTCGCGGCAATTTCGCAATTCCCGTGTCTTCATCTGATGAATAAATCAAAAGTGGTTTAATATAAAAGTGCTCGGGTGTAGATACTTCGCGTAAAAAGTACGGCTAAGCAATCAAAGTAAAACAAGTGCCGTTCTCGGAGAATTCTACCGTTTTATGGACATTTTTAGCGGAATTAAATTTGTGTTTAGTGTGGAGATAGACGACAGCGGGATGTGTTTCGTTTTATTGTTTATTAGTTTAGAAAGAACGTCTACGTGTTTATGTTCCCGGTATAATAAAACGTCAGAATACTTACTATACTGTGCAAACGTCGTCTGTATCAGTAGGGCCAAAAACAGGCCCGAATGAAGTCTCATGCTGAGCAAGGGCAATAGTTAAAGTATTTCCACGGCCGCGTATGAACGGAAACTCTTCACTGAAAAACTAATCATTCACTACCGGATGCTTTCAGAGCGACTGTAATTATGGTAGGCTAAGAAGCGTTCGTCGACTGATTAGTGTCGTGTTTTCGATGGGACCCGCTACCAAAGGTCAACTTCTGTTTGAACTATTGCACCACTGACGATAAGAAGTCCACGGGGTCGAAGATTGACACGTCATTTCTACTCTGCGATGTAACTTACATTCCAAACAATCACTTATGACTTGCAACAAACTTGCTAACTCCGGTCTTCAATTATATGAGGCAGAGGGTTGCAACGCTCCCTTCTTGCGGAAACCTCTAAATATAAGCTTTACTATAGAACCCCCTCGCATAAAACGCCTCGTCTATCACAACTAAACTAATTTATGTTCGATTTGACGAAAACTATCTGACGGGGTTCTATGAGCAAATCTGTCTTATAACTCCGTTTCAGCGGAACCAAACCAAAACTTAAAACGGATACTTTCGAGTACTTCTTTGGGTTATGGATCGGCAAATAAACGTCTCGTACCAAATGAAACGTTTAATGTAATTACTACAAAGGGCGCACCCGGCATGGTCCGCGTTACTTATGATTCATGTTGAAAGTTGTCCCCTGCAAAAAGCGACAAGAGTTAGTAATGAATGAGAACTGCGGCGGGAGTTGTTTTGACCCGGACGTGGGGTTAATTGTACAAATAAGCCCGTGAAAGTGGCTTAATTATCAATCTGGGAGTCGTGCGTTAAGTCAAGGTTATTTTTTCGGCTGCATTTTGGGAAATCTCGCTACGTTAACGGGATCCTCGAAATTGTCGTTTGTGTTAAATTCGACACCTGTTGTGATAATCACTGGAACATGCTCCAGAATTGGCGAAGTTTGTCTTCGCCGTTCGCCGCGAGCAAAATGTATGACATTCCGCAAATGCGATGCATTTCTCGCATCCTGGCGTACATTTGCAATTGGTATTCTCTGCCATTAGTGTCAAACTTGTATGCCGAATAAAGGCGCCGTTTTCGCCTTTAAAGGCAAAACGAATATCCACCCATTAAAATTAGATTTTGTAATTGATACGTGCTTTTAACCCTTCTGAATAATTTATCGACCGATTCTTCTTAATAAAACTAAAATACTCCTCTTCATTCGCGGATTCACGGAGTTAACTTTTATATTTCCCGCTGTATTTAATATTAATACAATGAAGAGATTTAAACCCTTTTAATCCTCCGGATATGGTATGAGTGCGTACGAGACCTTTTTTCTAGATTACCAAATTTCCAATTAAAAAATCGTTATCCTGATTCTTTTTATTACCTCGTTCAAACTTTATATTCAACTCTTTAAAAGTTCAGCCAAATTGACGGTGTGGCTTTTAAGACCACTTTCGCTATTTTACAAATAACAATTTTACTCTCAAAATCTGTAAGTATTTAACGAACTCCAAATTCCCGACTCTAAAAAAATTTATCAGAAAATTCCGGTTAAATTATTATTAAAAATTTATCGAATTTTTTATTAATAATTTTTAAACGATTCTCTCCTAAATTTATTTACGGAATTCGTTGTAGATCAATTTAAAATTACGTTAAGCGAAATTAGGATAGGTTTGCCGTGTCTTGATTGTATTCGCTTATTCTCTTTTAATAACTCCATCAAAATACTTCCGCCATTAAACTCGACGAAAAAAAAATTGGCATGCAATGGGGTAATCGAGTAATTTTCAGGCGCGCACGATGCATAACAAAATAATTCAAAATTAACCCCCGTATTAGATTCAAATTTAACGATTAATACGCGTTTTAATATTCTCCGTGCAAACAAGTAAAAGTTAACTAATTTTCAATAATTACCATTTTGATAATATGAAAAGGATCAGGGGTCAAACTAACTTTATAGAAGTGTTTGCTTAAGTGCATAAACTGATTTTAAATGAAATTTTGGATTAGAGATATGAATATTTTTCACAGTGTGAGATGCATTGGTTTGAACACAATATTAACATTTGGTTATGAATTGTGAACGAAGCGGCAATTCATTTTTAGAGAGTTTGTAATTAATCGCAGGGGAATTGGCTAGATATTTCTAGAGTTGTTTCGAAAAAAAATCGTTTAGAATAACGACCACTTCAAAAAATCGGAAATGGTTTTCACGAGAACTCGTATAAAAGAAAATCAGATATAAGGAAATTTAGGGTAGGAAAATATTAACCCAAAAACAACTCGCAGTAAAAATTTCCTTTAACAAAAGTTATAAAATAATGATCTTACCTTCAACCTTTTTTTGTAAAGTTCTTTAGTAAACGATTAACGAGCTATAAATGTTGCAAAAAATGCGCAAACTTTTTTACTGCTAATACTGCCCGGGGAGAACAGTTGTAATCATAGCGTTTCCTATTTTCAGATTTTTCATTCCCTCGTTTTTCTAAATCTCAGCGTTAACACTGACATTTAAAGAACATTATAACAACTAAATCAGTCATTTTGCTAACTATTCTTTCTAATAAGTACATTAGCCAACATTTAAAATATTTTCGTTAAAAAAACGTTGAAAATCTGCTTAACAGTTATTTACATTTTGGATGGCTTTACGTTTTGCGTCGGAATTTCTTATCTGCTTTCAGGATGTACATATTTTTATTTACAGTTGATATTTTCTCTTTATTTTGTTAGCACAACAATGACGTAGTTTATCTTATTTGCAAGCAATTATTTAATTTTATTTGTTTTATTTGTTTTTCACTTTCCCTTCTTGCTTTTCGAAGTGATTATTTATTAACAAATCATGTTAAGTAAATGGAATGACTGATAATTACAAAATTTTAAACTCAATTTAACGACGTCATTACAAATATTTATTAGTGCATTACGAATAAATATTTCTTCAGTTAAACTTGAGAAGGTAAACTTTACTACGGAATAAAATAATCGAACATTTTTCGGAACTTCACTAATGTTTACCCAGTCAAAGTCAAACTCGACATTTCACATAAAGTAAATGAAATGTAAATTTCCTCTTCCGGATCCCCACTACAAAAATATGACTGTGTTTGTTTAGTTTACTACTGCAGGCAATGTTAGCATTTCGTCTTGATTTTTCGATTATTATTGGTACAATAAAACTTTTTACAGTTTTAAAAATAACTTTAGAAAATCATGCCCGAAAACTTCCCGCTTCGAGCTTTTCAATATTTAATCTAATCTGATGTTTCGGTTAATTATTTAGAAAGTAAACGAAATGAAATTCGTTGTTTAACGATGTAAATTATTTAAACAGCCTCATTTAAATTCTCAGATATCTATCAGCAGCTTTTAAAAATCTTTAAATTCTTTGTGCGGATTAAAAGGCAACTATCAAAAAAAGTTGATATTGTTAATCTTTTTACGATTTTTCTGAGAAGCCTTTGCATTTAAATCGGCCGAGTTCATAAAAGAGTAGAAAATTATAAGCAGCAAAGTTTCGAAACGTTTGATCTTTTATTTGAAGAACGCTTCATTTTTAAACGATTAATATAAAAGTATGGGAAAGTTTTTGAAAGGTTTTGCACCGTTTTGTTTCATAAAATCGTACTAATTAATCTTTGAATTGATAACGAGCACCTTCAATTGAAGGCATCACAAACGAATACATTTCTAACGTCGGTGGAAATTATTACAAAATATAATAAATTTATAAAGGAGGTAAAAGGAGTAAGTCTGCCAATTAGCGCGGATTTATAAGGAAGGCAGGTATATTTCAAGCGATTGTTGGAAATAAGCGAAGTTAAGCAGATTTAGGCTTGATATCGGAAGATGTATGGTTATATAATAAATTTTTAGAAAAGATCAGATAAAAACGTAAATTATCAGTTATGAACAAATTGAGAGATAGGCAATCTGACAAATATTAATTACTTTGGGGAACTACCGCAGCGGCGAAATACACGCTGCGAGAACTAACTATTATGCAGTTCATAACATGTTCTGATCGGCCGCAAAACCAGCTTAATTTAGTAGTAATAGAGACAAGAGGCCTACAGACTAATGAATAATCAATGGCAGATTCTATTACGCAAGGATGATAGTTCATTCGGTTGCTAACTAACTGAATTTGAGTATGAATATCATTTACGATAACTTCTAGATAGTTTATCGCCATTGCATATTAACTGCATTAGAACATAGTTCGGAAATTTCCCGGTAACGCGAGATCAAAGAAGGGCACTTAATAAATTAGCGAATATCGGCGAAACCAAAAATAAAAGGTACACGACCAGCCAAACTATACGTAACTAACTTGTTAACTTTATAATTAAATGTTAAATTGACAGTTTTTCACGAGTAAAGTTTCGCGCCAATTAAAATTTGATTAATTATGTTGGCTTCTGCGACTGTCAAACGGGGTTAATAGCGATGTGTTCACATAGTTGTACGTCCCAAGCACACGCTGTAATCAATTTAATGATTAAAAGTGGACCTAGGACCCGGAATTCGACTATTATGCTTTAATCTTTCAGTTCTGCACTCTACAAACAAATTACGCTTCTCAACGCTGTCACGCATTTACGCGCAGAGCTGCACTACATGATTTATAACCCAACCTATGTTTAAACTAATTTATAAAATTATAACGTGGAAATTTATAATAAATATAGAATTAGGTATCGCCTTTCGAGCGACGGTCAATTTCTAGTGTTGGAATTTTGGGGAATCTAAAAAACACTGCGAAAGTTAACCGTACCGAATATTTAAACAGGGCTTCCATGGATCGACGATCTTAGCTGAAAAGAGTGGAGAGCTTATTTCGGATGTAATTTTATAATTATTTTTAAATTTCTTCATCAAGAGGCTCAAAGAGCCACAAAGTAAAAGTGTAATTAAATCCTTTTATAACTTCTTAAACGTATTCTTTCAATTAGTAATCCCTTTTACATGGTAAATTATAAAGGTAAAATGTTGTAGGTGTTTTTGACAGGGTTGTTCTTTAACCAAATTAAGCAATTAACTAATATACCACGTGTACTTTTGTAAGAAGAATTTTCAATTTATAAGCTATCGTTAATTAAAATGTAATTTAGGTAGGTAACAAGATCCTTTACCGTCAAAAAATCCATCCTACACGCACTAAACGAATTCCCTAAGGAGTTGAAAATTTCCCTTTATAAACTGTTCTGTGCATATATTTTTAATTTCCCGGCCCACTAAATTTCGTAAGTGGATTTTCTTCTGTAATTAAAAATCCAACTAACATTTCTGTTTAATCACGATCAAAACCCCATTTGGACAATACCTTGTATTCCTGGAATTCCCAATGAAACATTGGGACCAATAACGATCTAGACGACCTTCCAATGAGAATGCAACTTCTAGATATTCTCAGAATCTTGCGGAAAATATTACTTAATATGATTTCAGTTTAACGACAATCTTTTATTTAATTTTCCCCGGATTTACTCGATACTATTTTTACATATTCTTTTATATTTCCTCCTTCTTCAGGGAAATATTTTTATCGAAATAAAGCAAAACACGGGAGGAATAAATGTAATTAGAAAAATAGATTCTCGGGCGAAAAAACGATCGAAGCGGTCATTTCAGCGAATGTAATAAATGGAAACGGTTGACTTGACTAAGAATCGCAAATGAGGATAATCAAAAATGAAATTGCTGAGATCGGACCATAATCTTGTAATAAACCTGGACGTAATGGACCGTACTTTAGTGACAGCTGTCTATGAATCAACAGATGGTAAACAGAAACTTTGAAAAGTTCATTTGACCTGGACTCAGTAACTTTTATAGACCAAAGAGGAAGTTAAACAAGAACAAAATAGTCGTAATGAACGATCGAACTAAAGATGAACTTTCGAAAAAAAAATCAAAACATTGAATGACAGGTAGGTAAACAAGCATGTACAGCAATCTGCAATTAAATATTCGCTTATATTTATAGGGGAACCTAAACGATGCTCAATTCGAAAAAATCTTCTTTTCAAAGATCACTTCAGATCGGGAACTAAAACGAAACCCAACATATTTCTTATTTGATTATCAGAAATACAAGCAAAAAGTTTCTGGATTCTTTATAAATGCAAAAAACAAAGGGGAGAAATGAACGTATTCAGATTAGCTACATTTAAAAGATTTTGCCCCAAGTGACTTTCACATGTTCCCGCAGTTAAAAGGACACCTCAAAGCACGAGATTCCCCAAAGATAATACGATTATGCAGGCTATGAATGAGGGAGCTCGAAAAGGAACCAAAAGAATTCTTTTAGAGACCGAGCGAAGTTTCAAAGCATTGGAACATCGATGGACTAAGTGCATTGAGACTAGGGGAGAAAAATAAATTCTACTTCGGCTTCCCAGAAAAGCTACTATGTCAAGGGCAATAAATGATGTACAATCCTCGTATTTTTGTATAACCGAAAGAGGTTGAACGACTACAAGAACTATTTTGGGTTATTGAGAACGTATTTAGACCTGGCAAGGGTATACCGATCAGACGTTTTCATTCATGGAATTTGATCAAGTGCTTAACCATTTTCACCATTGTAGTAGAAAGCTCCACATAATCCGCACTGTAGATTCGTTGAACTTTAACCGGAAAATGTTAAACTCGACGTTAGAAAATCTATCGCGCATGCAAATGTAACACTTTATTTATGTCGGGAAAGTTGAAACAACAGAATTTTTGCATAAACTCGACGCCTATGTTTGAGAAAAATAATTTTATAAAAAGGTGAAGGATATTTTTTGAATAATAAAACTTTTAGCTGTCTAAAAAAATATGCGAACTACTACGGAGAGCTCTGTTCAACAGTTGAATTCTAAAAAAAAATGAATCTAAAGGGTCAAATAATAAGGTGATGGTTTTTGGAGAAGTAAGGTGGGACTGCCCAAGAACTACGTATTATCGTTAAAGACTGGATGATATCTTTTAAATCAATAACAATGCCAAATACAGACTCAGAGTATTTGCTAGATTAAAAGCAAAGGTTTGGTACAAAAACAAATATTTCTTTTTCTATCTAAAATAATATCACTTGATATGAAGCTCTGGTAACACAATCGACATGTATTATTTATAGCAGTTTAACTCGAGTCCCCGATAACTCGCACGAGTGGTTACTGTAATTCATAAAGACAGACAGTCGTAGAAATAAATAAAAACGCAGACGGTCGTATATCTATAATTAAATTTCTTTCGCTAATAAAGAGAGACGTTGAAACAAAGCGTTAATACAGGACATCTCAATAAAAGCGTTTACTGTGAGTTTCCCGGCATTTATTTTATGTTTTAACTAAGCAGTAGTTTTTTGCAACCCTCTTTCAGAATAATAAAGTGCATCCTCGTTTAGTCGAGAATGCCGCTAAATATCGTAACCTAATAAAACCGATCGCTAGCGTTTGAAGTGTATTAAACTGAAACCTAATCAATCGAACAAAGGATTTGGTAGAATTACGTCAAAAAAGTATTTCCAAGTGATGTCTGCATTTAAAGAGCAAAGTTATAAACCTAAAACGCATTTTGTGCAAGGGATCCATTAGACGCTTCGAAAATTGACTTTTCGTCAAGCTCAAGATGCTTTCTACTTTGTTCCGTTTTGGTAATGCATGTTCATTGTCAGTGTCGGGAATAATTCTTTTCAGTTTCCGCTGTTGGTGAATACTGCACTGCACTCAACCCCCAGCCCCAGTAACAAGCTCAACTTTTAGTGAACTTTTTCGTTCAACTCTGCAAAGATTACATACGAGTTCGTATTTAATTTCAAAATATTATTACAAAGCACATCAGCAGAAAGACAAAGACAAATAACTCGTGCCACCTACAGGGAAAAGGTGTAAGTGGTTCTTGATGAAATCCAATGACGGGATGCGGAAAGCGCAGAATCGGCTTTTATTATTGGCTTTATTTAAAGGATGGCGTAAACCTAGGGGTGGTTGTCTTAGGATACGATTTACTGAAGTTTCAAATACTTCGGCCATAAAACAGGCATTAAACTAGACTACGGAGAACAATAATAGTGCCACCGCAACTACATTATGCTGTCCCGACACGATTTAATTTTCTTTCCAAATTAGGTAACCTCTAATTTTTAAATTTCGATTTGCATTTTTTAACTTCATTTTAAAAACCTCGCAGTCGTGCTTAAAATGTAAATTTACAGATTTTAAACTACTTTGGACGGCCTGCCTGAAGGTTTTTCAATCCTACTCTTAATAAAATAGTATGTTTAGGATATAAGATATAACAAAGAATAAAAACTAAACGAGTTTGAATTCATTTATTTTACAATATAATTAATTTAGTGCCCACTTTATAATAAAAATACATCTGATATTTATAAAAAAGTTTCTTACACTTTTCGTTATGTAAGTAGTTCTGGGTTCGTGAACAGTTTTAAACCTAAATTGAAACACTTACATTCACATTCATATGTATACAAGATATTATTCGGACATTATTTCCTAATTAGAAAAATAAATCTTATAGGTACATTCACTAATAAATAAGATTAACACAAAGAAATAAGAACCATCACAATCATAACTAAAACATTTGGACCACTACTTAAGATAATCTAGAAGCCACGTGTAAATATCCTCCTCGTTTTGGGAAACCCAGTTGATATTGAGTTTAATGGTTTCCAAACTTTGTTCCAATGCCCTCGTGGCTGACCCCACGTTCATTCCAGTAAAGTAGGTTGATACCTAGATACAATTCGATCAGTTTGTTGCAAAATGTAAAATATGCCAAAGCCAACGAACCTCGTAATAATCATACGGGGTTGATAAATGTGCAGTGACGGCTGATATGAGATTTCCCATCATAAACGTGGCGTTGCCGAATAACGCTTGCATGGTTGGCCAATAAGCCTTTAAATGACGCCACGCTAAAAGTCGTCCTTCCGGATTGGCAGCAACAACCGCTAATACGATTTTCACATCCTGAGGCTTTATTTTGTTGGGATCCAGGGTTTCCAGGAGATACCTGTAAGAAGACTTTTAAATTTCGTCGTATACTCAACTCGAATCGTACCTTTGCAGAAGCCAGGGATCAGACGCAACGCCCAGTGCTTTCAAAAACAATTTTCTCTCACTAGGGATACCCGTAGAGTTATAAACGTTCCAGCAATGTTGCCACTCTGCTAGACCACCGTATTTTATTCCGGCAGAATATACGACCTCTTTTAAATCAGGGGGCACAGGTTCATTTTTGTTCATCCACCGCTCAAACTTCGATTTGGCCTGAGCGACCGTTTCATTTAATTCGCACAATATTGCCGTGGATAAAACGTCTGTGCGCATCAATCTAAAGAAAGGGTAAGTCAGGAAAAAGTGCCGAGCTCCTACGCTATAACTTACTTTTCCAAATGCGAACCTTTATCGCTCCATCCCACATATTTTGTTACTGGTATAAGTAATTTTCTCATGTATTTCAAAAAAAGTTTATAAGCTAACGACTCGGATAATCGACGACTCCAAGCTTGAAAATGTTCGATTGCGGTAGCCCAGGGTACATAATCTCTTTCTTTTATAAGATACAAGGATAATTCTAAAGGAATTGTGGCATTTAAAAGACCCGCCCTATAAAATAACAAAAAACTTCGTGCAGTAACGGAAACAATTTCTGTTGTTTCCAAAAACCGTCGGATTATTTATTAATTAATTTAGCACTTACCGACTTAACGTAAAAACATCATCAATTAAACTTGCCCGATCGGCAGGATTGAATATGGTGTGGTTTTTGCGCAAGTCTGCAATAATTCTAGTCCACATGGTTTCATCGTACATGACCCGATAAAATCCAGATTGATTGACGTTCACTTTAATCCACTTTACCTCGGCGTCAATTTCAAAGCGAACTGAAAAATGTTTGCTAGTCTAGTTCGATACAGGTACCTACAACCATTTGTTGTCTTACCATCACTCATGTTCATCCATATATTGTTAATGGTTTCGGGATCGTTATCTGTAAAGTAAGTAAGCGGGACAAACCATTTATAGTCGTATTTCGATTTGGGCATCGAACGGGCCGAACTATTCACGCTTTCGGTCGTCAATAAAAATCTATCTTGAGTTGCGATGATTTCATTTTCCTCCCTGATAATGGTTATTAAAGGAAATCCCATTTGATGCGTCCACGTATCCATGATTGCCTAAAACATTGTTAAAAGTACACGAAAACGAGAAAGTCCGTACTTACCTTAACTTCCAGCGACTGATTGGTGTGTTTACTAAAAACATTCCACAGATCTTTAGTATCAGCGTTACCGTACTTGTACGTATTTAAGTAGTCGTTAAGGCCATTTTGTAAAGTTTCTTGCTGCAAAAACTTTCCAAGCATATGTAAAATAGACGCTCCCTGTAATTTTCTGGCTTTAAAAAAACAACATTTCCCTCAATTACTACTTATTTACTTTACTGTACGATATCGTATCGAAGATTGCTTCGATCTCGGAAGGGTCATGAACGGTAACAGAAATGGGGTGACTGCTAGCTAAAGCGTCAAGGGCCAAAGCGGGTTGGGTTTTATCTAAAATAAACTGCTCCATCATTCTCCACTCCGGTTTTAAACTGTCCACTCCCATGTATTCTAAAAAGCTAGCGAACCCCTCGTTTAACCAGAGGTCGTTCCACCATTTCATAGTAACCAAATTTCCGAACCACTACAAAGAAACTACGTCACGTAAAGGTAGTTAATAATAGTCGCTTTACCTGATGAGCTAATTCGTGAGCTATAACTATAGCGACCCACTGATGGGCAGCCGTCGAAGTTTCTGTTGGATCGTACAATATGGCAGTTTCGCGGTATGTGATAAGACCCCAGTTTTCCATTGCTCCAGTTGCGAAATCTGGTATAGCAATCAGATCTGCAAACGATTCAGTCAGCGCCTTTTCGATCGAAATTTATTGCTAATACAACCTTGTTTAGGTAAAGGATATGAAACTCCAAAAAAATCCTCGAAATAATCCATAACGTGAGTGGCGGTATTGAGAGCAAAAGCTGCTTGAGAAATGAATGGCGGTGGAGTGTATACCGAAACAGAAACGCCTCTTTCGGTTTGTTTGTTCTGATGAATGTAATCGCAAATTACGAAAGCTACCAAATAAGTACTCATATCTACAGATTCTTGAAAATCGTCTCTAAGCTGTAAATATAAGCACGTGGTGGGTCACATTCGTTGTACAATATAAACAAGTTCTTACAAGTCCTGTTCCCATGTAAAACCCTACGTCTTCGGTATTAACTACTGGCATATTAAACAAAGCTATATGAAATCTATCTCTGAAAATTGACATTTTAAATTTTGCCTTGAACTGAGGTTCGTCAAAACATGGAAAAGCGGAACGAGCGTACGTTGGTTCGAAGTGTGTTGTTGCCAAGTACCTGCGGAACAACATTTACTTATTATGTTATCAAGCGCATTAACGTATAAAATTTACCTTCTTTCGCCTTCTTTATTTATATAGCTAGAAATATAAAAACCTTCGAAATCTCTGCTAAGTTTAGTAGTATATCTTAAGTTTAAAGTATAATTATTCCTTTTTCTGAATTTGTCCTTAATTTCTATATAAAGCTGTTGACCTCCTACATACTCTAAAAGCCTCGTGATTCTTATATTATGCCCTTTCCTATCCTGTAACGTCTACAAGAAAAAACAAAGAATAAGCTCTTGAAAAACAACCTGGACTCGTACAAACCTTATCTGTAATGGTTAAATTTTTACTGTGAAGAACTATGAACTGTGTATCCTTTTCTACATGAAATTCGATAAAAACTTGACCTAGAGAAAAACAAAAATAACTAAGAGGCTAAGAATCAACTAGTGTTAGTCTGAATCGACTCATACCTTTAACTTCGAGTGTGGTGAGATTTGGATGTATGGTAATATTATAACGTGAAGGAATTACAAAAGTGGGAAGACGAATGTTGTTCCAAGGAAATATTTGGCCATTGGTAGCACGAGGAACAAAAGCTTTGGTCTCGTTCCATTCGTCGTCAGTGTAGTTAGGTGGTTTGATCCCTGCACAACTGCAATCTGAAAACAATACGTAATTAGATTTTACTTAAAAACGCGGATCGGTAATCGTTACCGCTTTGTGGCCCCGTATATGCGATGATAACAGAGGCAGTAAAAAGCACTGCAAAAACAACGGTAGCGATACAGAGCGCCCTTTTCTGTGAACACGCTGCAACCCCATTATTTTCGTATAAACTCTTTTTGGTAGGTCCAGCAGGGCTCTCTGTTCCTGCAACACCGCCTAAGTCACAGGCGTTATAAATAAGTGATGATGATTGACAGATGGAATGAGTGATCTGTGTAGTATAATGTGTACCTGTAAGAAACGCAACATCGTCAACATCTTGATCGCTCATTACTGACTGACCACGTCTCCAGACAACTGCCTCGACGTTGCGTGGCCCAGTTACAATGGAAACCTTAATTAAAGGTTCGCGATTCCTGCCCTCCACAGTCGCGATATTAATATATATCTGGATGAATTTGTTAACACTAAACCGACGCTATTATGAACGGGAAGGAATTAAATTACATAACTACCGAGTGTTGCCTTTTGATTTCCGAGTATTACGTTTTAAGTAGCTTGTTAACTATTGTTTAGTTTTGTATTTTATATGAGGTATTTTAATAGCGGCCATTTCGGTACTTGGACAGAGTCACAAAATAGTAGGTATTTGACGCATCACGCACACGAAGCTTTATTCCGTCATCATTCCGGGCGACCGGAACCCGGAGTTCGGCGCGGAAACGAGTTTTCCTGAGCGCATGTGTAGTGGAAGAGCGGGTGAAAAGCTCGATAATGGATGGATGCGTCTCGACGCTTGCATTTCAATTGGTTTGCGCGCTATCTACCACGTGCTTTATGAACATGAGTGAATTAATACATACACATCGATCAGTAATAGACAGTGTTCTTTAGCGTGCATGCATAAAACAACCAGTCTGTGCAGTCGTGCAGAAGGTGACTTATGTAGTAAGATAAATAAAATTAGGTAGATCATTACAAGTTACCTTTTCTTGTTTCTAATTAAGTACGTACATGTAAGTTAAACATTTAATAGTAGATACCTCGTGTAAGGCAAAAGTTGGGAAAAGCTGTGACGGGTGAGCGACGGACTGCACAAGAGAAGCTGAAAGGTGAAGGCGAGGCGGTTGTGGAGCAGGTTAGACAAAACGAAGAATACCTTGTGCACGGACGTTGCCGTTCTGGGCCTGCTTAAATCTCCCTATGGGTTCCAATCGTATTACATCCACAGGCCCATGGGTTGGGGTTGGCGAATTTTGCGGCATTCCGTTACTCATACGAACCCATTAAATTGTAAATCATATACAGTCTACATAACATAACGTTTATAGCAATGATATCTAGAAAGAATCCTCCGGGGGCATACCATCTAGATAACTACTTTCTAGACTAAATGGATCTAACGGTAAACTTGAGCGCCAGTAATTGGTGGACATACGCATGCCATTAACTCACGAGGTTAAGATGCACTTGCAATACCTGTTGACGAAAATTCCGCGCTTCTTTCTGTCCTTTGATAAGCAAAACACGAGCCAAAGTTTCACACCACCCCAAAATTAAACATTTATAAGAAATCGGTTTGACAGACTTTCAGGTGAATGCGCGATCGCAAAACGAGGCGGTAAAATTGGCCGAGTGTGCGTCGTGACGCCCGTTCATGCAGACGGAAACGTTTTATCTAACGTACATGGACGACTCATCCACGAGTCAGATGACAGATGCAGTATTGATTTTCGATTACAAAACACAACCGAAAGTACAGATTAAAGTTTCGTTTTCAACCCCTCCGTGAACACGAGGGTCTTTCCCCAATTTTAGTACTACAGTCGCGCAAGTTATTACATTATATCGATTCTTCTTGCTCTCGAACGCGCAAGCTCTGCATTTCCTTACTTTTCCATGAAAAACTTTTTAAATGCACTCTCCGATGCTTACCGTAACTCGTTTATCATACCTATCTTGACGTGTTTTTATTGCTTATCCTAATCGCAATAAAATACTGAACATACCAAATAACTCAAACTTAGCTTCTGTATTTGCAAACACTACAAAACAGCATTCTTCATCAGATGTTCTTAGCCAGGAAAAACAATTTGAAGGTATATTAGCACACAAAGCAATTAATCTTACTTTCCCAAAGAGTCTCTGCTATTTGCTTTACGAGGACAGTGTCCCTGGTGCCCCTATGGAGTCGACGCCTATGCCTTCTATATTGTTCTTAAACTTCGTGCTCAAAATCGTTTGGAAAACGCTAAGCAATTTCATATAAACTATTTAAACTTTTAGCAAACATTAATCAACAGAAGATATGATATATGTATAAATAGGCTGAACTTCCTAAAAGTTATTACATAAAGTAAATCTAACTAACATACTGTTTATCTATTTAAAAGATAAAATAAAAGGAAGGTAAAGGATTGAGATAAATGCGAGTATATCAAACTAAACACCTTGCTGACGAGGAACTACTGAATTCTATAAATATAGTATATCTAGAACAAGCAATAAAACTAGTGGAGCTTGAACTCCATATCATAAATTTTACTGAAAGATTTTAGCGCACTCTACAATAGAATTCACTGTATGATGTATGTTCGAAGGAATTTTGGTTAACAGAATTACCTCTAAGGTGATTCATTTGCATACTTTTCTAAAATCTGTACTTAACTACTTACCGAAACTACAAAAACTTACCTCTTTGATGCAAACTATTATACAGTTCCACATAAAACACAAGTTTCCCAAATATTTGAATATAAACCTCTGTTAAAATTCAAGATACTAGTTTGTTTACATAAATTAAAATATTAAACTACACTAGAAAGTTTCAATTTAGAGAAAAAAGAAATAAATACTAAATTGTATAATTTCATTTAAAAATTGGAATGACTAGTGAGTGCCCTCTTTCGGCATTAATGTATACTTTTACAAGGAATTTATATTTGAAACTTCAGTTTGAACAAGTTTACCATAATAATGAATTAACCATGTAAAAAGAAAGATGGCACTTATTTTAAAACTATTTTAAAGCATCGGCATTTCGTATTATCAAACAAGTATTATTATTAATACCTGCTCTGTGATATTATGTTAAGATTTTGCCGCTAAATCATAAACAATTATAGCAAAGAAAAAATTCTATAATTATAGCATGACTAAGCATTTGAAAATTATTATTATGCATATTTGCTGTTCTGATAAATTTGATAAGACTAAGCTGTATTTGGCTTTCTTTCTATAATTAGTTGTTTCATAACTGCCCAAATTATTTTATAGTTTGAAACAACTATCAAAAGGAAAAGTGATAACCAATACAACAATTATTATCCAAAGGTGTTTCACTGAAAATAATAATGAACAGGAATTCATTGGTTTTGTAATGCTATTAGCTGCTGTAACTGTAGGCACTTTAGTACTTGCAGCAGTAGTTTCTACTTACTTAAACATTTGTAACTGTGAAGGAAACTCGAAAAGAAATTACCTAATAGCATGTATGATGTGAAAATACAATAAAATATACTTACTTCAATTTATTTATGGAGATCTTTATTGGCACCATTAACCAAATAATGTGTGAATCTGGTATAATTTTGTTTACAAATATAATGGTGTTTTATAATAATGAAAAATACCCAACATTCCACTTTACAATGTTACTATAGGAATAGCAAATACTTAACGCTAAATATTGTACTACAACTACGGGCTCCCATTATTAAATGGGTTATGCCTATTATTATACACTATACAATGTACAAAACTTATTCACTTATAAAAATATTAGACTAAATGTTAAGTTCAAGTACTAGTTTTCTACGAACAAAGTACGGGCTTTACTAACAAACTCACGTGTTATGGATTAAAATCACATTCCTTTACATGAGGATCGGTTATAACACAGTAGTAACTGGCATAGAAATTAGTAACTAATATACAACCCAGATCCTACCACCAATGCTAGTACCAGACAACAATCACAATCATACAGTATCTAAGACAATATATACAATTACATAAAAAAGGCATAGTATCACCTGACATTGATTTAATGTATTATAAAAATAGACCTCTTATAGGAATTTTAAAAATCTTAAATCGTACATATACAAACAAAAATAACAAAAACAGGAGCCATTGTGGGAAATTTTCAAATACTGCGGCAAAACTCACTTACAATAACAAATACAATTGAACAGTTATCAAAATGGATTGACAATGTTTGTAGTAGAAAAGTTTATTTTTTAGGCTTTCTCAGTTTTTAATATAAAACACTGTTCTAATTAATAAACTTGACAACAATGGCCCAACAAAACATTGCTACAGTGATCATATGGTTGACATAAATCAGCTACGACTAGGGATGGGCAAATTTTACAAAGAAAAACAACTTTCGTATGAAAGTATAGGCATTGGTAGACAAGTGCACTTCCCTGGGTTGCCTTTGTACTCTCCATGTAACTGCTTCCTTACAATTCACTGGCTTTACCTTTTGTTTTTTGTTTTAATTTGTTGCAATTAGCAATATATGTACAACTTTATAAACGTATAAAAAGGAACACAACATGAGCAATCAAAAATGACTACTGCTAAATTAATTTAAATGTACTCTATATTAATTAAGTTCGCAATAGTCTCTTAATTAAAAGGCAAGAATCCAAAATTATAAAATTAATTTGTAAACGTTTGTTTACAGTAAAAAAATGTACTCAAAAATAAGTATATTTTTGTGACTTGTTTCACTCTTAACAATTCTGAACAGCCAATTTTGATTTATAAAGTGTAACAAAACAGTCAATAATAATAATGAAATTTAGCAAAACAGTCAAAAAGTAACTATTGAATATAATCCTTGATCCCTTTAAAATTTGTAACTGTAATAATATAAAAGAAAGTCTGCTTGCAGACAACCAAAGATAAGATAGCACATTTCATAAGATACCTGTTATTAACATGATAAAAGCTGAATATTCGTGTGTATTTTACAACCTGGCATCTTTTTTATCAATTTTTCTAAAGTTCATTGAAACCTTTAACTACCCATTCCTAGCTATGACAAATTAATTGATATAATGAAACGATCTTAGAAATTTTGCAGCACAGTAATTAAATGATATAAACTTGCCTTAAAAAGGCATACATAACAGGGCTGAATTAATTCTTTCGTGAGCTCTAAGTAATAATTTTGTTTCGATCAAAGAATAAAAGTAATATAATTACGTTAGTAAGAATTTCTATCAAATCCTATCAAATATTATATTCAAAATTTAGATTTAATGAGGTTTACCTAGGCTGTCAATCATGTAATTCAACCCTGGTTTACTTGGAAGAAACTACTGGTAATTAAGCGGCGAAATTAAAATATTAATTCTAAAAAGACACTTTACCAGTAAACAGAAACCAAAATCATTTTCCAAATGAAACCGGTTGAGCACAAAACTTAAGATCTGCTATCACTGAAGCTGCTCTTTTAAGTTTTTTCAAGTTGGAAAAACAAAAACAAGTTCACTCTTTTTGACTTTGATGAGGTGGAGGTTCTTTTCGTTCAGGATTCGGTAAACTATTATTAGCACGTGGAACAATCAATATTGATCCGTCAGCTGATGTCTGAAGGCTATACTGATATGGAGAGTAGGGATTTCCATCGGGATCACGTAAATTCTGAAACATAATATATTTGTGACGACTCATTTTAACCCACAAATTCAGTACATCACACCTGGAAAACATGTCTATAAAGTTGCTGATATTTATCTTTAATTCTTTGACGCTCTGCTAGCACAAAGTCCTGTTCACTGAGCATCCGAATTTTACGATCCCTTATTTCTTTTACTTCATCGGCCAAACTTAATATTTGATCCAATTTACGTTTTCTGCAATTCTGGGCAGCAACCTAAACCAAAAACCACAATTACAAGTTGCAAAAAGCATTTTTTAAATAATCGTTATACCTTATTCTTTCCTCTGCGACGAATATCCCTAATCAAGCTAAGCTGTGTTTCACTTAAATCGTATTTTGATAAACGTTCATTAAATTCATCCATAGGCAAATTAATAATTTCTTCCACTGCAATGGGAACACTAAGAGCACGTGCTCGTTTTTCATCACGAGTTAAGTGCTCTTCCTCTAATTTACGGGCCTTTATTTTGTCACGAGATACAGGTCTCTGCATAGCACCTGTATTTTCAGCAGGAAGGTGATAAGTGTGATTATGCTGCACATGACTTATCGGGCTTCGACCCATTTGATTATGTCTACCAAATTCCATGCTACAAGAATACTTTAGTTCTTGCGGTTTTGGACCCACAGCACCTTCTGCTTGACTGGGACTGCTAAATGATGATGTGCTGGGGTCTCTATATTCATATTTAATGGGAACAGGTGTTGGTTGAGTTACAGCATTAGCAGCACCTTGTTCCTAAATATACAATATAAATAAGTAATAATAAATACTTGCGTTGCATTGATATTTACCTGGAAATAACGTTTGCCAAACATTTGATGTTTCTTTTGTGCAACCGGTGGCATACGGATTGCATCTGAGCTTCCCAATGTGCTACTGTGTTGTCGACTCGAGTAACTGTAATCATATGGCCGGTACTTGCTGCTGGAACAAAGGGTTTCTTATATTTACTGTTCCTACAATGAAAAAGTTGAAATAATACTGGTATCATTTTCATTACCTTGCATGATAATCAACAACATAATGGTCCCCAGCAGTATGTCCTGAATCTGATCCGGCATCGCACCATTCACCATCAGATAGTGATGGGACACGTTCTGATCCCATGGAACTAACAGCACTATCGCTGGATGTGTCCATACGTTCAACATCAGTTCGAGATATCGCTGTTGTACCTGCACTACTCATGCTCAAGTTATTGAGAGCATTGTTGCTATCTAACATACGCATTGTGTACATGCCTGTAACAATTGAAAATTGTTTTTTAAACATCATACGTTATTTGAAAAAACTTTATTGTTAATATAATAATTACGGTGCATGGTACTTCTGTTTGGTTTGCACCATTATTAAATTATAGAAAACATTAAGTAATTCTATAGCTTTTACAAGTACCTAACATTTATTTGTCACTAAATTTTATTTTTATAAAACAATTTTCTGCAATAATGCTGTGCTATAGATTAGAAAAGTATTTTTTATGCCTAATAAAGTACAGACTAACATTTTTATGACTGTTTAAACAAGCAAGGAAATGGGGACTTATTCAGCTTTGTTTGCTTTGATAATAACGTAAAAACTTATTTACGTCTGTGTCCTACAAACTGTAAAATTCACACCGGAGGTTTTCATAGAAACTGTCATTAAAATTCTGTTTAGCAAAAATTAAGAAACCCCCCTCATCAACAACCACCAATGGGGCTTCCGTGACTTTCAAGTCAAGCATGTGTTTAACTATTTATGAGGTTGTCAAAACTATATTTACTAGGAATAGTTTATACCGCCATTTTAGCATCTCAGCATTGAAATCTTAATGCAAACGTAGATACTTTTTTCATGTTGTAAACATTTTTTCAAATGCACTTGGCCAATGAAGTGGCATGACATCTCTTTTAATTTCCAGATACAACATTTATCTGAAGCTGCAGTAATCATATCTGAAAACTTATGACTGGTCTATATGCAGACTTAAAAACAACCAATTACATCATGTTAAACGTTCATGAAAACATTAAAATACCGTAAATTTATTTAAGCATGAAGTAAATAACATAATTAGAAAAAATATCAACAAGAAGAGGGAAACATTTTATTTTGATTATTCAGTTAAAACATGTCTTTTGATAAAGTTTGTGCATTGCAGTTCATGTGTATTCAGTATGACCTTATCTATTAACCGGTCCGGTCCGTAAGCCAAAATTATATAGGCTACAATTGTTATAAATAACTTTCTCTTTTCAGGAATAGTATGAAATTAAGAATTTGACAGCTTTGGTTATGCCATTCGAGAGAACGTTTTATATAATCTACTGTATTATTATTTTTACAAAGAATCTAGTTTAGTAAATTGACCTAATTACCCTTATACGGTAATATTGTAGATAAAACTAAATTTACTTCGTTATCAGAAAAAGTTCTAGTTTCATGAAAATGTACAACACATTTTTAATACCCGGTTTCTGAATGTTTATAAGTTCGAATTTATAGTTACAAAAATGTAATCTGATGACAAACTTAAAATTCAAAGTTCAGTTCCATTCATGACACGATCTACGTCGTACCTTCGGTTTAAACGCCATTGTTGGTTTAGTTTTTCAGAGTATTTTTTGCTACTGAGTAAACAACAGCTTCCCGATCTATCTTTGTTAAATACTGTTTCTAAAAATACTTTGGAAATATTTCCGGAACTTAACCCAGATTACTCAAGCTACTACTACTAACAATGATCACGCGTATTCTTATATAGTATTTCATTAATATTACACCAATTAAAATTGGTTTTAATTATTTTTTTATCGAAGCGTATTACTGTACGTAAACAGTTGTTACATCAGTTCGAATTGGTCGAACCAGTATAGCAAAATCATTTAAGTACACAAAAACTTACAGCGTATTCGTCACAACAGCAACAAGGTACAGAAAACTTACTGCAACACAAACAATCAGAAAAATTAATTGTCATATCGGGAAAATACGCGGTCGAAAAATTCTCGCACATTATATGATATAGACTAACTAACTGACTTTGTAGCACAATGTGTAAAGGCGTTATCAGTATCAGTTTGTCTCAAGGATAACCCGAACCCAAAACCATGAATCAACAATTTCTTCTCGACGAAGACGTTTCTAAATAAAATTTCTAATATTAACTCTTCGATATTATTATCAATTTTGGCAAAACCGGCGTTTTAACACTTTAATTACTTAAAATTTATAAAACACAACAAACTTTATTTCACAAATTAAAACGGACACTTTACGTCACTCTATTTACCTACATTTTAAAAATCCAAAATTCGAACAAAAATACGAAAATATCACTTAAGATTAAATTGGAAGTGCAGTATTTTTAACACTACTCACAATTTCATTATAGAAACGCTATGACTAACAAGTTAAGTTAGCGCAACACGTGCTCACAGCATTTAGCTTTGCCTTAGTTACGTATATAACTGATGACACAGCATATTTTAGATGGCAAATATAAATATACAGGTAAATGATAAAAGACATCGCGCGACGGTGATTACGCGCAGGTATCGTTTAATCCTTGTTCAATTGTTTTCAAATTGTAAGGCTAACATACTGTTCTATTTTCTATTATTCTAACTCTTGTTTCTATTTTCAGACCAGGAAACCAAAATATCTTCCAGGCTCTACAAAACCAAAATTCTTCTACAAGTACGACATTTTTTAAGTTTTTTGCCGGGGGTATTTACATACTTTAACTGAAACTTAGTTTAAAATAATCATATATATGACGTAGACACTTTTTATCACTTTCCTTCTTAGCGAAATTTGCATCTATTGTTATTACCACGAAACTGGCAATGTTTTTATTTTCGTTTATCATACCAACCCGTATTAGTTTCACGATGCAAATTAGTAACGATACCAGACGTAATTTGGCAAAGTAGTCGGAATTTTTAATTTTTCAAAATGATACCCTAATCAGCTAAAACAAAGACTGCTTCCTGCAGCATCAAATATAAAAAAACAATCCTGAAACGTGATTAATCTGCCGGAAATTCCTACATTAGGCAACCCTAAAAATGTAGCCTTTAAATGTTCCAAGAAGCTTATCAATTCTATGTCTGAAATAATAATTTGACGTGTTTATTAAAATACTGATAACACGTCGATTATGGAGATTAAAAAACAAAATCCTACGAAAACTGATAACAAATTTACTGCGCAGTTACAATTTTCAAAGTTCTACAATTTTTGAATTTTAATTTTTCGTTAACCATTAACGAAGAATGCATCTAAATTATACTTTTATCAACTTCATTGAACTTATCTCCATCAAATGTCGTTTAGAACACACACGATTTATAATTAAACCAAGAGACAAAACAAGATTCAAAAGTATAATCTCGATGAACCCGTTAAAAAATTAACACCTGATTAAGTCCAAAGGTGTTTGGTTCATTTTACGTGATCCACACCGGCGTTAAATGTGGTTCATCACGAAATTAAAGAATGTTAATTATCAGTAGGTCTACGTAAATTTGATAAGCGTATGACTGCTACCAAACCAAGGCCATCATAATTTTCCGGTTTTTAAGCATAACCATGATATTCACAATTGAGAATGCAGTAACTGCGTACACAAAACTACTTCTTGGGTTATCCTCTTTGTTTTCTGGAATATACCAAAAATAGCCTAAAAAGCCTTTTAGTTAATAATTTAAACTTCAATTTCGGTTCTTTCCAAAAATTTTTAAAGGCTTGGCAGTTATATTTGGGAATAATTACAAAGGTTTTTAATCTGTTTGCAGAAAAAAACGCGAATGCTAGGAAACTATTAGCTTTGTACTTCCTTGAAGTGATATTATATAACAAGTTAAATATCTCTTTTACTTAGAATTAAAATTGGTTTAGCAAATTTATTACTACAACACAAAAAAATATAATTTGGCTGAATCATTATAAAACTAACGTTTAGAGCCCTTATTTATTCCTCTATACAATAAATAGAAATAGAACAGCATGGGTTATCAACGTCAGTAAGCATTGTAAGACGAAATTCAGCAACAAACATGATAAAACGTTCATTATCAATAATGACACAATGTGATCTCATTTGGTATTACTTTTAAACGATAAAATATTATACACTCCACACATAACCTTTACATTTCAATATAATAGGTATACAGGGTGTAAATTAATGACGTGCAGATATTTCAGGGGGCGATAGTACTCGGCCAAATAAGAAAAAAATGTTAATATACACATGATCAAAAACGCGCCATTTTCGATATACAGGGTGGCGAAGTTTCAATTTGTTTTTTTATATTTTGCGTTGTGAAATAATTATTTGAAATTTAGTATAGCCACTATCTTTTAGAATCTCTACAATAAAATATCAAAATCATCAGTTGCAGTATACAGTGCTACAAAAAAAAAAAACAAAATAAAAATATTTTGACTGCACTTGGTTTGTATTGATCGCTATTTTTTCAAATAACTCGAAAACGGTGACAGATACGGGAATAATGGAAAAAAACAAAAAGCTGGAGAAAAGAACAGGGAATTCAATTAAGATATAAAAATTAATACAGGGCGCTCCAAAAAAAAGTTCCGGAAGGTAAAATGGTCGGTAACCCAAAGAAATGTAACACCCTGTATACTGCAACTGATGATTTGGACATTTTATTGTAGAGTATGTAGAGATTCTAAAAGATAGTAGCTGTACTAAATTTCAAATAATTATATCAAAACATACGGGAGAAAAACGCAAAATACGAAAAAAAACTTGAAACTTCGCCGCCCTGTATATCGAAAATGGCGCGTTTTTGAACATGTGTATGTTAACATTTTTTTCTTATTTTGCCGAGTACTATCACCCCCTGAAATATCTGCACGTCATTAATTTACACCCTGTATAATGTATAAACCTGCTAATATGTAAGCTTTTCTTGAAAGGTAGGTTCATTCAAATAATATTAGACTACCTATTAGACTTTCGAATAGACATCTGACCTAAATTATGATTATGTAATTACCTAGTATTATTGAGAGTTATAAGCTTAAAACCCAGCAATAAACAATAACAGTAAATAGGGTTTACTTTTTGTTCTTTGAAACTAGTATAAATTAAAAAAGAAGAAATTAACCCTCCAAAATTACATACAAATTCTTTAATAGAAAAATAAAACTTACCCTCATTCATTGCCATGTCCATAAGTTGTAAATCTTCATCATTTAATATTGATGACAGAAAACCATCACTCTGGTTCAACTCAGATGAGCTATTCTGTAAAAAAACAAATACGAAAATGAAAAAGGGACCACCTTTCACTTGATTTACGACATTACCTGATAGTACATCATATCATGTGTAGGTTCTAATTTATAATGTGTAGCGGGATTGGGTTCACCCATGGGTTCACTACTATTTGTAAGGTTCATAGATGTGGCAACTGCACTGCCTAAGTTAGTACCTCCTGTAAAAAAGCGTTAGGTGTAGGTATTGTACATATCAAATTTTGTCGAGTAAACTAACCAATGCTACTGTACGGTAGGCTAGCATTAAGATCTCCCACAGGTGGTGTCAAAGTAGCATTATGAAGTAAAACACCACGCGCGTCTGGTCCATATCCCATACTGTGGGAGTGTGGATGACTGTAGTTGTGTAAAGGGTGATGATGACTGAACGGATGTGGCATGGCACTACCATCATTGGGATTCTGAAGGCTCAGCAAACTAGCTAAGTCTTGCCATCGCTGTTCCATACTCACAGTACGAACAAATGGCATACGAGTCTACGAGACAAAAGATTAAAAATTCAGAAAACATCAAATTGACAGCTTATTTCTATTCCGTGGAATTCGTCAAAATCGTGATCAAGAACTAAAACTGCTTGGTACTTCAGTAATCCCCGAATAAGAATCAAACTTGCTCTCTAACTATGAATAGCTTAAACTAAGTAAACACGGTGAAGTGCAATTCAAACCTGAATCAATATTGACAATTGACCGTGAATTAGAAATGTGGATTTGGTTGTAGGATATGTTTTGGTTTCTTAATTTATCTATTCACCAAAAGACACTTGAAAGGACAGCCTGATTTACTGGACAGTTAAAAAGTCTCACGGAATTTTCAACCGTTTAGAATAAACAATCACAATTCCATTACTAGAAACTGCCAAACTTCCCAAATGCATACGGTTATTTACTTATTAAAAGATGGTTAGGTCTTAGAGAAAATAAGAAAGTAGATACAGAATAGGATTTAATCATACATATTTTCGTACGTGAACATATCGGATTTATCAAGAATAAAAGGAAACACAACAGGTGCTTAATGAGCACACATGGTTAGATTGTATAGATGAAGACGGAGAATGAAAAATTGTTCATAAAAAGTATAATTATGGACGAAGTTTGCCTAACATAATACAGAAATCAAATGTATTTTATTCAAAATGATCACTTTCTGTGGGTTATGCATCAAAAAATGACATATTTCGTAATGACTACAACAAGAGAAGGTAATGTAAACAAAAAATAAATTTTACACCTGTTTAATGGAACAGGTACGTACTACCATAGGAAAACATGGTAGCCAGGCAGGTAAAAGTATGTGGGTTGCGGAACGCGATGATAATGTGACAACAAAACCCACAAACAACAAAAGGAATCACCGAAAGTCATCTGTCACTATAAAAGTAAATGGGCTTAGGGCAGAACATCCCATTAGTAGTCGAGTACTTTCTTCCAATTTCTTCTGCCGCTTCATAAGTTTTCAAAATAATTATGACAAAGTTTCGGATGTTTTTAATAAACTGTGCTGTGTAAACTAACACGAAGTACAATTTGGGATAATTTGTAGTAAGGAAATAGCAATTTGTTATAACGACATTGGTTTTCTTATTAGTTAAAAGTAAATACGCAACAAGTATTATTTTGTGCGAAAATATGCGTTAATGAGCACAGCACAACGGTTCAGTAGAAGAACTTTTTAATTATACGCTTAAATACAGTCAAATTACATAATGATTATAAGCTTTTCATGAGAGATTACTATATTACGTGATGTCCAAATAGGAAGATATTAAGCGAATTCAAGGCCTTTGCTGGTGAAGCGTCCATAGCAGTCGAATTTTTTCCGCAATTTGGTTCACATGTCACAGTAATTGTTGGTCAGAGCAGGTTTTTAATAATTAAGGTTAAGGTCGTACCAAACAATAGTAGTACAAAACGCGTGTATTGAGAGTTAAGTTTAAAAGACGAACTAGTGGAAATGGAAAAATACATATATCGTGTAAAAATGTCTTGAACTGACAATACAATTACAAGGTTATGCTAATTTCATTTTAAATATGATGTACACTGAAATTTCCTGGGATTAGGAAACGTGTAATTTTACAGAGGACAAACAGAGTGTTTGAAAACTAATAATAAAGTGCAGGCATAAGGAAAATGCTGTCAACTTTTATAAATAATCAAACCGTTGCGTTCTTTAAAATCCTTTGGTAAAATTTCTCATACTTACCTTGCAAAAAAGCTCGAGGATTATACATTTCCGAAAATTCGAAACTACAAGAA
This sequence comes from Melanotus villosus, assembly GCA_963082815.1. NCBI lineage: Eukaryota > Metazoa > Arthropoda > Insecta > Coleoptera > Elateridae > Melanotus > Melanotus villosus. Next base: position 23,342,412 of record OY720427.1, read on the forward strand.
TACTTAAAAATTAAATACAGCACTCGGGAACGACTCGTGGAATTTTATATTTTACTTCTAGTTTTTTCCATATTTCGAATGTAATTTAAAATTATTTTTACGCAAATATTATTGTGTCATAAATTTAAAATCCGGAAACAAATCACAGCGCGCAGCTAACGCGGATTTACGTACTACTACAACAGGAGATTAGGTGATGTTACGTGTCCCCCTACTCTTGCATCGTTACAGGCAACCTTCAATTTCAAATAAGTTTGTCTAAGCTGAAAAAAAATAAACAAAATACCGACGCGCATCTATAGTGACGAGGCCGTTCGGCAATCGAGAATTTTGAAGCGAAACGAAAAAGGAAATGAAAGAACTGAAAACTGAACGGGAACCACGCTTAACGCTTCGATTATGACAAGATCATTTATTTTCTACCAATAGAATCCAAGGAAGCGCGATTAATTTTTCAATACCAGCAATGGGCCTTCCCTTTATATAAAAAAAGCGTTAAAAAATAACTCCTACCTGGAAAGCTCGATGGTGAGAATGGTGAAACTGCGTTGTTTGAATCATGTCTGCCAAAATACTTAAATCTTCGTCCGCTTCAAGATCTTTAATTAATCTGGCTGTAGACTCTTCAGAGGTAGAGTTATCGGCAACTGCTGCAGTATCAGTTTCTGTTCCCACAGGACCTGCAGGACTTGCCTCGGGCACTGGGGCCAAAACAGGAGTTTCGATTGGACTTGCTGAAGGAGCTGTTGGTAAGGCAATATCTTCGGATACTGGAGCCAAGGAAATATTTTCGATTTCTTTAGCGCTGACGCCCTCCTGAAAACCAGCAAGATACTTAAAAAGTTCGAAACAATAAGGGCACAAATGTACCTGAGGGATATCGTCATCCAATCCTACAAGTTGAAGAGCTTCTTCGAGTAAGAATTCTGGGAGCGGCAAAGACAAGTCCCCAAGTGGTAATTCGCACGAGGGGCCGCAATTTGCCGCAGTAAGAGGCTGATCTAATTCTGTTTTTATCACATACTCTCCTGAAAATTTCAAATTACACAATTAGTTTCAACAAGCTTCGCAGCACCTTTAAGAAACGGCAATATTCAATATTAATTACTGAAACTTCTAATGGTAGCATGTGTCAGTTGTCAGTAGCTATTCCTTCCGATTCCACTTTTATTTTTCCATAATTTGGGCAATTTCTCAATTATATTTATTTTATAATCGTACTGTTTGGCGGAGATAATTAACTGACGATAATTATCACTGAAAAAACTAAAAAACCCATTTAAAAAGTTGGTTTTCTGGTTAAAATTCAGAGCGACCATACAGTCTCAAGTAAAAAAGTTGCTTCAATTTGGTTATGATTTAGTAGAAGTTAAAAAAAACAAATCTTAAGTTCTGTGTTATAACTTTTAAATAGTAAATGAAATTCCCCATTTAATTAAAATCCCAGAGCGACAAAATATTTGTGAACGAATGGAAAATTCTATCCACACAAAAAATCCGCTAATTGTTTATAAAATTACAAGTTGGTTTATTCAATTTTCAACAAAATCGTCGTAATTCACTTACATTTGCGGGTGATTTAAATGATAACAGTCTGTCTATAAATATAACTAAAGTATTCGGCCAATCCTTTTTTGAGTCGGTTTCTACAAAAATTACTACCAATTTCTTCATTTTCCCGCAACCCTAAAGAAAATTAATGCGAGTAAAATAAAACAAAAAAGGGTTTCCCATTTTCACGAGGAAATTTCAGCTATGAAAACGTGATGGTGTAGAAGTTTGATAAATTACATATTCATTACTCGTAAAATTTTATAAAGCCACCGCTTAGCTTTATAAGTCAAAATTAGAATAATTATTGCAAAATCCATTTTTCGCGTGCAGTTAATTCTTAATTAAATTTCGTGGGTGTGGTATACAGCGCCTTCCTGAAACGACAACAAACCTCAACACAATTCTTTGTACTTTTACAGTTACATTTTTTAAATGATTTCCTTTCATAAATTATGTTCGCTACGAACTTGTTCGTTTAAAATTTGTTTTATTTGATAAAAAAAAATTACCAAATTATATGAGGCCTTCCAGGAAGTTTCAACAATATATTTTGAAAATATTTATAGTTCACGCCTCTCTACAATATATTCGAATCAAATTCTTTTGAACTTCACAATCTGAAAATCTAAGGTTTAAATTACAGAATTTGAAACGAATTAATCCAAAAATATAGTTTAGAAAAGGCTTTCATGATTTTATTTAACACACATTTTTTTACTTATGTAAATCTGCGGATATTAACTAATGTTTTAAATATTAATTACATGTTGTTTTTATATAATGATTACTCTGCAAAAATACTATTAACGGTTGACAAGCAATTTGCATAACAGAAAATCGAGTGTTCGTAGCTCCTCGAAAATAATAATTTAATCCTGTTATTTATAATGTAATTGCCTAAATGTTCGTGCAACTGCCATTTTTACCGTCGACATTTAAAAAGAACGAAGTCATTTATTAAAATGCGGTAAAATTAAGGCGTTTACACTGATAAGTCGAAAAACAAATTTTAATCAGGAAAAATACCTTATATACATCATATCTCTCGTGCGCTCATGTAATGTTCCAACATACAAAAAAAAATTAATGCATCACTAATATTTATCACAAAACTTCATCTAATATTACCGGGAAAACGAGGCACCAACGCGCTGATGAATTATGAAGCAAAAGGGAAAAATAAATGTTTTTAATCACGCACCCAAAACCGCCCGCTGTGAGACTAAATTTACCTGGTCGGCGCCCTAAAACCGCTCCCCCGCTATATTTCAAATTACACCAAGTCCATTTGATCCTATTGGTCAGTATACCTGTTCCAAAAATGTAACACCGAGGTTTTTTATTACTTTGTCCAACCTTCCATACTACCTTTGTCGGACATTTTGAATTAACAACATGGCCACCAAATTAAAATTATTGACGAAAGAATTGGAAACTAAAGTAATTCGCGTTAAATCAACGAAATCCGAAAACAAAATGGCGCTAATTTCGAGTTCCAAATTCCGCGGGCTACTGGCTTGATCGTACGTTGAAGTCTCCGGCTCAATTTTTAATTAATTTTGTATATTTTTGAAATGTAATTTATTACGGCGGCAATACATCGCTTTTGAACTTGAAAACGATTGCATATTTAATGATCAAATCAAGATAAACATTCAAATTAAATCCCAATGCCAAAATAAATAACTTATCTTTAGAAATAGAGCAAGAACTGTCGATTAAATTTAAACGGAGATTACGAAATATCCAGCTAGAATTTTCTTATAATTCTTATGCAAAATAAATTTTACAAAAGGTGTTAGAGTTGCTGTGTTTGTAAACAAGAATTTAAAAAAATTAAATGGGTCGTCAGCCTATGAAGACATAGATTTTCATGCTGTATCACCATGCTTCAGCAAGAATTCTTGGTTTATTTGTATAGAATAATATAAACGCTTTAGTAAACTCTACAAACAAGCAAACGGAAATCAAGTTTTCTGTTACAAGTTCAAGTATTTAACCAACAATAAAGAAACCGAATAAAAACTCGAGAAATTATTAAAACAATTACTCGCAAACGAACGAGGAAAATCGGGCACAGAATTTTACGATTAGATTCATTTACATCGGCGAATAACAAAAAATAATAATGAACACATTCCTGTTCTATGATTAATGTAGCGTTTTATATGAAGAGGCGTTACTTCGAAATTAAAAATGAATATATTATCCCGCCATGTGCCGGAAAGCCATTTGTGCGTGGAAAAGAATTCCAGTCAAAGAACGCCGACAGTGGCGGCCATTTTGTCATACCATCTATAACAAAGACGTGTTGAAAGATTCACTGCGCTCTATTCTTTATTTAAACTTTATTCGCATTCACAACCAAAAATTCCCAAATAAACTTCGAATTCGTAATTTATTTCGAATAAGTACGATTCATATTACAAAACCGAAATATGCAACTGAATAAAATCAAACTCACATTTTCCTTTAACGAAACAAACTTTCGAAAGAAACAATTTTATTTTTCTCGGTTAAATAATTTGAAACTTCGCATTCAGAACCAAAAATTCCTAAAATCACTTCGAAAAGCGTCATTTATTTCGAATACCTATTATTCACATTGCGGAATTAAAATTGACAACTGAATAAAATCAAATCCAGGTTATTCTTTAACGAAATAAACTTTTAAAAGAAATAACATTTTTTCATTTTTTTCCCTCGAAACAATGCGTATCTCTGCTAAAACACTTAAACACTGATATATTCTTATTTTACTAAATGTCTTTCCATTTTAAAAATCTTGAAAGAAACGACGACATTTTTGATAACTTTCACTGCATATTTTATTGCCAAAAACACTTAAACTGCTTTGAAATAATAAAATTGGGGACGCACAAAGAAAAAGAACTGAAAACGCGCTTAATTTCTTGTTTACCTACAGAAACATAATATTAAACAATTTCCGTTACTTTTCGTGTTTGTATGTATTTTTTCCATAAAGTTTAAATGAAAAGTTGTTTGTTAATTATCAACTTTTCAACTCTTTTTTAACCTAAACTTAATCCCTACTTAGATTATTTTACTTATCAGTATGTTTACTCAAACTCTTCGATTTTCGTTTCAGTATTTCTAACCAACAAATTTTTGTTACCTTTCGTGTTTGTATTTAATTTTTCAACAGAGTTTTGAATGAAAGGTGTTAATTTTCATCTTTTATCTTTTTTCTTAGAAGAAAAAGAAGAACTTTTTATCAAAACTTAAATCCCGAACTATTACAGAGCATCATTTTAGTTACGACAGAACTTCAAACAAATCCACTTTTACCATTTTAAAATTGCCCATTAAATTTACAAAAAATATATAATAACGAGTTAATTTGCGCATTGTAAAATTTTATTTCGCAGGTTAATTATCCGAAAGTCTACAAAAACTATCAAAATACTCAAAAGCTGTCCACAGAAGTTTTCAGGGCCAAAATAAGTAGGTATATAAACAAAAACTACCATAACACATGATCGAACTTAATAAAACATTTCTCCCTGCACTTGCCTAATTTCAATTTTCGTTTCAGTATTCCCAACCAAGAAGTTTCCGTTGTCTTTCATGTTTGTATTTGTTTTTTCAACAGAGTTTGAATGAAAGTTGTTAATTTTCAACTTTTATCTTTATTTTTAGAAGGCAAAGAAGAACTTTTTTTTATAAAAACTTAACCCCCGAATTATTGCAGAGCATCGTGTCAGTCATCCTTTACTCTGAGTTTACGACAGAACTTCAAACAAATCGTTTACCAAAATATTTTAAAAACACGTAATAACGAGTTAATTTGAGAATTGCAACTTTTTTTTTTCGCAGGTTAATTATCCAAAAGTTTACAAAAACTATCACAAGGCTCAAAGGCTTTTCACGGAAGTTTTCAGAACCACAACATACATATAAACAAAAATTACCATAAAGCATGATCGAACGTAGGTAATCAAACATTTTTTCTTACACTTACCAAATTTTTAAACTAGAAGCTACGCTTTTTACAGTTTTTTCTCAGTTTTTACAGAAATCTAATTAACTAACTATTATAACGTGTGGTACAGTATAGACTGAGGTAGAAAATGAATATAAATATTAGAAAAAAAAAGTCGGGCCAAAATGACAACGATACATATCGATAAAGTAGCAGAAATGACTCAACAATAAATAAAGGACGTTGATAAAGAAATTAAACTAGATAATAAACTCAAAAAGTTTACAGGAGAGCCGAGAGCCGTATTAGAAAAAAAACAGATAAAACTGTTTTAAGATATTTTTCACGCCAACACTCGTTCAGTATGTTTATAGTGTGTGAAAAAATTTCTCTGAATTATCACGAAGAGACATAATATAAATGATATAAGTTAAAGATAAATCTCTTCGAATCTAATCCGAGTATTTAGATTAAAATGAAACAACGAAGAGCGTGAGAACAATGTAGTAATTTGCTGAAATAACTGGAAACTAAAAAGTTCTAAATTAATTTGATTTGGTCATTCGTGGAAAAAATAGTATTTGAGGTCTTAAAAATGTTGAAGAAATAAATGTGTGATTTCCTCAAAAGTAATAATGCATTTAACCTTTCACGAATGTGCTTACATATATGGTGATTCTTGAAAATTTCTATTTTTTACTGTCAATCGGAAATTTTCGATGATTCATGCAACAACAGTTGGTAGGAAATAGGCAAATGCAGAAATGCGGATGCAAAATGCAGCCAAAATTTTTGCTTACCAATGGTGACTTACAAAGCCCATAAAATCAACCTTGCTGAGCAACGATGATGATGATGATGGTATAACGTAACAATAGCGTACTTTTATGGTGATACAATAAAATACCTATTCCGTAAATAATAAATTTATAGTACAATCAGAAATAATTACGTTCAGACAAAAAATTCCTGCCTTTAAGTTCTTGTCAACGTTAAGATCAGAAAAATTAAAACATTAGCAAAAAATGCGAAACATAAGTTCCAATAGGAAAAAAATTAGAACCCAGGTACCGACGGCTTCTTGAAATATAATGGGGCACTTCAGCAGGAATGAGCGAACGTTGACGGGCGTCGAAGTTATGTTTGAGGTAAGAACCACTTAAGACATCAAAACGTTTTAGAAAATCATCACAAATGTCATTTGTAACAAAGATACTTATCTTGGGTACACATAAAAACGAACACTTACGTTTGAAAATGCACGCCAATTTAAAATTGGTTAAAATTTATTTTTTAAATTCCTTTTTGGTTTTCGAAAAAAATTATTACAACGGGAACATCTGAATTTTGAATGGTTCTCATAAACGGTTAGTTGCTGACATCTGAAATAAAAGCTTAGGAACCAGAAAAAAGGTGAAGACAGTTTAATCCTGGATTAATTCAGGATTATCGTACTAATGAAATATAAATATTAAAACCTATTAACGATACCTAAATCTACTTTACTTAGGATAATTATTTATTGAACAGCAGTTGAAAAGTTGTCATGGTTCTAAATGGTACGGGAAATGCGGCGGCCGTCGGCTGCCACAATAATTTTTGATAGTATTACCGTCGAATAACTTCCATCAGACATTCATTAATTTAAACATTTTGAAATACATCAACTGATATCTTTTTTTAAGTTAGTTACTATATTTTTACCTTATAAAAATACAAAAAAGGGGTATCAAAATCTTTCATAATACTGTTGTTTATATAAAATTCTTAATAACATTTGTTTTTACAAAACCATTATATTGTTCTTATTTAATATCAATAGTAGTCCGATAACTTAAATTTATACCTCGACAACGATCATAATTTATCAGAAACAATAAGATACCAACAAATTAGTCTAGTTTAAAGGTGTTTTTGCGATTTCAGTGCATTAATTGAATGAAACCTACAAAATATTGATCAAGGAAAAAAGCTCTAAAATAATTCTGTCTATTCTTTTTTAAATAAAATACCTGCCCGTTCTTACGGAATAATTTTACGAACCTTAGAATCTAGCTGCCATGTAATTCTTGTAGCAGATTCTAAAAATGGAAAGTAAAATAGGCTTTAACTAACAATTAAAAACATCCAAAAACCGAAAATCCATTACTCAATATCAGAAATATTTTTAAGCTTAGAATAGTTTAATTCCCTAGAGTAGAACTATACCTAAGGATCATTAATCATACATAGGCCACAATATAAGATTTTTGACGTTCATCTGTGAGCTAAAAAGATGACAAACAAAATTCATTAATAATTTGGGCTAAATCTATTGTTACCCCTAATGATCCTAAGAAGTGCGAAAGGTATTGAAATTTGCAACTGACATCTGCGAAGCACGGTGTGTGAGTATGCTTTAAAAGCGGTGGGTGTACCTTAAATATTAGCATCCGTAACAACACTGAAATCCCTCGGCAACTGTATAGTCAGATGTGCTCGCACTAAAAGATCAACCACTCAGTATACGTCCAATCACTAACAATTGTCACAAAAAACATCTTGCACTGACACATCACCGTGAATCGGAACAGCATGTAGTATGCGGTTGCTGCCTCAGGTTCAACTGCGAGACTCGAAAACAGGCAAAGCCAATCAGGGCCCAGCCCAGCGGAGCGGACAGAGCTAATATGGCTGCCACGTAGCCTGCTTCAGACAATGGGGGCCAGAGAAAGGGAACTTGGTTTAGGGAGGCAAGAGGCAGCACAGGAGGGGGGTGATCCCCGATTTCCTTTAACCCCGAACTATGATAACGCTGCGTTGCAAGTTTTAGCAGCTTTCGATGTCTGAATTGTACAATTTAGAATGTTCAGAACGTAGAAGCTTCTGTGCTACATGACATTTATACAAAAGTTCTACCTTAATATCCTTATACTTCTAACGTTTTTTTAACCGTAATATCGATAATTAGCTATATTAGTGTCATCAAAAATAGGCACCGCAACTTGATTTTACACCTATCGACAGAAACAATGACAAGCAGATATCATCTAAAATCCCGACTAATTGAGGAAACCTTTGTTCGAATCTCCTTTACCTGACAAGCTCGAATTTTATTTTATTAATAACTTTAAAGGTTCAGGTATGTTACTTCATCCGAAGCTCTTCCGACTGGACATTGTTTTAAAATGGGAGCCTAAAAAAGGAACAATCTTGATTAACAAAGGACTGAAAGCATTAAGACCTTGGATCCACTCAAAGCTGCTACAGTCATCACCACAATTGCTTTTAAATTTCTAACAAAAGATGGACCTTAGCTTAATCCACTTAAAAAGGTAGCAAGAATATTTTTCAGATATCCACTTAATGACAGCTTTTGACTTCTAATGTTTATCGGTTCTACTCTTACCTGAATTTCAAATATGTCTCAGAAATTCTTTGACTTTGTTATTTCAAGACCCATACAAACTACCACTTGGTACATATGAAAAAATGATTATATGTATTTCTAAAGTTAGGAGTAGATAGACAAAAAACCCTTTGTTACATACACTTATAATAATATATTTATCCTTAATATGTTAGATAATATTCGATTATCGGCGACAATTTTTTTTATTAATATGTGGATGTTAATATTTATATTTATTACTACGGGTTGTATTGGCCACAAATATGTGCCTCTAATTTTTTCTAGATTATGCAACACAAAATGCAGCACCAAATAAGTACCTAATAAAATAAATTACATATCAAGATAACTCATAAAAATCAAGAAAGAAATTTTTATTTTTATATCAATGCAAGCAAGTATCCTCAACATAATAGTTCAATATCAAAGTAATACTACTAAAAATATAATTTATGCATAAAATTCCACTACCAAATATTTTCTTTAATAAATCAAAGTGTACGATAGCTGGTGTTTGTCGAGCCTGATACAGATTCACAGGGGCAGCCAAGCCAAGCGAGTCTTTGTGCGCAACGTAAATGTTTAACCGACCAGTTTCAGGGTAGAACCATTTTTCATTCCTCTTCTTTTGTTCAGATGTAAACCACTTGCGATATTCGAAATATATTTGCAAAGCACTGTATTCTATTTGAATTTACGTAACTAAATTTTGCATTAATACAATTTCATTACCTTTTCAGTCACCAGTCTGTTTACCAAACTTATGTAATTAAACTTTACTCCAAATGTCTTTATAAGAAGTGGGATTATATTCATTGCTAATATTGAAAGATTAAACTTTACACATTATATTTTTTTATTTGTCTGTAAAATGGATATTCGACATTAAATAAATTGGGATGTAATTGAATATAAAGTAAGGATATCTATAAGCACAAGTAGTAGTGATTAAGATGTACATAGTAAAGAAAGAGTCTAGACAGGTCTCTTTATGTGAAGCTAAAATGCATACAATTCTATTTAAAGTAATGAGGTTGGTGAATTCCTCCAAAAACCCCAAGTCATTTCAGTCTGCGAGGTGTCTAGTGAGGCTGTGTCCCCAACACTGACCAATGAATGATTGTGCTTACGTTGTTTGTTATTATATCACCTGAGAAATGTAGTGTCATGCACTAGGAAACCATCTAAACTCTGGTGTCATGACAACTTGCAAGCAGTTCATCCAAAGTGGCCAACATTTGTGCCGAGAGGCCAACAAAGAGCCTTTTCTAGTTGTAACATCATATGGGTGCAAGTTTTATCGGCTATTAAATATGCTAATTTAGTATACATATTATACCAGTTTTATTTTGTTTTTACTGCTACTATTCACTGTACAACAGCATATAAAATTTAATAAGCACAACAATCCCAACATTTAATTAAATTTGACAAGGTATCACAAAGCCATCTAATATCGAATATTTTGAAATTTAGATTGTCAAATATACCTCCGTAATTAAATAAAAACTTGTACAATATTGTAAAACAACAGTGTAAGCTTCATTTATCCATGTATTTGTTATCAAATTCTGAAATCAATCTGTAAATGGGTATCTATCACTCGGGAATGACAGATAGGCTATTAGTCAATATTTGTAAGGATACCTGTCCATACCCTGACCTGACCTATGCTCTAAATATGATGTGGGTGCTACGTGTGAATGCATAACCTATTGTAAGCTAATAAGGCTACAAAATATCAATACACATCAATATCAAAATTCTCCGTCGAACATAATTTAGTATGAATTAAAAGCTTATCGTTACGGGTACATTTCAAATCATTCTGACATCCACGATAGCTCATGTTTGTTGTATTATATGTAAATCAGTACTTTTTTTAAAACAGGAAATTTTGCTAATAATTTTGTAAAATATTTTTAATTTTCAAAAAATGTATACAAAAATTGTATAACGTATGCTGCTAAAAAAATTATTAAATGATACACAAAAACCACAAAAGAACAACTAAAATTTTTAGATTAGATAATTTAGAGGCAGGTGCCTGTAAAAAAAGAACTTTCCGCCTATGGTTTGGTTTTATTCAAAGCGGCATACAGCATGACTACACATTTTTGCGTTGCATTGGGAATGTTTCCAAGAAGACCCACCCTGGCTATTGGAGAACTCCCAAGCCCCATACATTCGAAAGCCTGATAATTCTGAACACCGTGTTTAGTGTTCGGAGTAATACGTCGGAAAGCAACTGTTATACCGGGTAATTTTAACTTACGTTCTATAAAATAGGGTGCTACTTTGAATGAGAAAAATATTAGTCCCTTAGTAAATGATGTTTGAGTTAGAAAGTGACGGAAACAATCACATTTTTCAATTTTGTAACAAACAATAGAAAATTTTGCCGACCTCATCCAAGCCTGGGCTTAACTGTCAGAGATGATCATTACTCATAAAAGTAAGCTATCGCTAGAGTATTCCAGACAGAGAGTACGGAATCTAACTTCTATTGTTAAGTTATTAATCTGGCTGTAGCGAGCGATGCTTTCCATCAATCTGAACAGCATGCAGCGAAGTGTTTTTACATTAAGCGTGAGGGTTCACGTCCTACCAGGGAAGGCATTACATATTATTATGTCGATCGAAACTTCATTTATGCGTGTTTTAATTTTTGAATTCGAACAAGGCACTCATCTTTAATAGAGTTTAATAACTAAAAAATTTAAACAATTTTAATTTTGATTCAATAATGGGTAGTTACTTATGTTTCTTCGTTTAAACCATGACGGATCAAAAAGTCTGGAGCACAAGTGTCATAATAATCCCGTATAATTGGACATTATCATGGCAATTTACATGATTGAGTTAAACTTTTGGTCAAGCTCTGAAGTCAGGTTTTAGTAATACAAAATTTTGTTATCCGTTTTCATAACAGAAATAAAACAAGGATAGCTACGACAGGACACTACCATATTTATGATATTTGTTCTTTAAGAATAGTGTGACCAATACTTTTAAATTTTAACCACTGCTTCAAACGGACAAAGTTCAAGTAAACACAATCTTAAATGCTATTACACTGACCTGTTTCTGTATCAATGGTATAGTTAAGTCCACTCCAGGGTTGTGACTCAGCATTAGCTTCTTCACTTTCCTCCTGTTTTAAAAATATATTTCAAATAACATTCCCTAATATAAACTAGTTACAACTTACTTTTACTGATTCCTCGTTTACAGCCTTCAAAGTTTTAAGTTTTTCAATATCATCATCACCATGTACAGATGTAGTAGCTGCAGGCGAATTTTGAGGATTATCCGCCTCCGGTTTGGTGGTAGTAGATTCTGTGGGTTGCAGGGAGAAACCTAAATCTACGTCCTGCTTCCACAGGACCTCTATAAGATCCATATCCTGGAAACAACGCACTTTGTGAACATTTTGCTAATATTTTTACAGGGTATAAAACAAAAAAATATTCACAAATTAACACCATAAAAATACGAATGATTCTGAGGAATTATATTTATTTATACCGAGTAATATCTTGATATGAACATCACTTGAGTGGATAACGAGCAAAAAAAGGTTTTAAAAAATGAAAAGTCATTTCCAGGTTTTAATACTGAAAAATTAACAATATGTGATTATAAAAGTTAAAAATGGTAACAAAGTGTCGATAAATGGATAGAATTGCTGTTACTTTTACTTGTCTTTGAAAATAATTAATAGAATTACAACATCTAAAGGTATATGTACCGTACCCATTTACTTACAACCGTTACGGTGAATGATTCGGCATCTGATTATTCTAAATCTATCGCTGTCAGATAAGAAATTTTTAATACAATTTCGGGAAATGTCAACACGTTAATATGCCATGGTGCTTCGTGGTTTCAGTCGCGGTTGCTTTTCAGAAAAAGTAGTGTTTAGAATAAATTCTTAATGAAATTTAATTTGAAAGATATCTAGCAGTTGTTTCAATAATATAAAACACTCGAACTGTATAAAGACGAATGCTTTATGGTAAGCGTGTTTTTAATAATTTTGAAATTGGAAGTAACGCTACAGTACAGTGGTGTCATCTGTTAAGTATACAATATAATGTTACACGCAGACGTAATTGAGATAATTTTAATCGTTAGGCATACAAATATAAACAAAGGAATAAGTGTTATCAACAGTAAGTAATAACTAAATTAATTTGAGGAATTGTGTAACACCAGTTTCTGACATGTGTAGCAACCTTGGCTATATGGGATACAGCAAGACGGCACGTGTCCTTACATATTATTTATTACGAGCTGTTAGAATTATCAAAAATGCAATATTTCAAAAATACTTTTATGGTGCAGTTGCACAACCTAATCTTCGCGAAATTTACAAAATAATCAACAACAAAAACGCTTACGTAAAAAATCCAATTTTCTATTAACCAACATCGAGTTTCTTTTTCTAGTACATGAAAACAAAACACACCTGCCTAATATTGGAATAAAATTAAAGCGCCGCATGAGATATCATAAAAGAATGTAAAAAGGCGCGCGAACGCGGTAGGACAACAAGATGGCGGCCTCCAAACAACGCGGGAGACCAAAGGTGTGGTTGTTGGCTACCCTACTGTTAAGTTACCAAGAGCCATTGTCTTTTCGCTCCTCCCATTCTAATTAACGATACAAACGACCGCATTTTTTATTAATACTTGCCTAATTTTAAAATTTATTGCTCCCGCTCCAAACAATTTATACAAGGAAACACAAAACAGCCGCGAGATTGGAACAACGGTGCATGCGGGTAGAACATTCATTCTTCAAAATGCTACTTTCTACCAATTATCTTAACAAAATTATGCTAACAAATTTCAAGCAAAAGAGACTAGAACGAATTTTCTTCTTAAGGCTATCGGAACTACATTCCACGATCGAGTCAGGAAAAAACTATAATTAACAATTACTACCTCTCGATATAGCTGACATTGTTTCTTATAATTACAACAGCGTACCCTATTAATGGCTTTTAGCTTGTAGAGATTGGATATTAATATAATTATTTTGCATACCTCTCTATCGCGTATCAAGTTAATTACTTGCGAAAATAACAATATACACCACTCGGTGGTAGTCGGATTAAGATTTTCTTAAAAAATCGTGTCCGGCTTCGAAATTCGAACACAGTTATCGACTTCCAAATGACGTAAAAGCGACGATAAGGTTCCCAAAACAGTTTTGGTTTCGGCATGAGTAGCAGCAATGAAATTGATAATTTTGTACATCCCGTTCACCAATAATCGCAAGGTAACAGTTCTATAAAGGGAAATTTCGATGCTAGATTTGCAACAAAGTGTGACGGTTTGTTACGGTCTAACAAACCAAGCTAACAAACTAAGAAACAATCAAAATTTTTACAGTTGCTTGCACTGTCAAATTTCTAATTTAGTCGTTACAATTTCGAATAAAAACCGACCAGCTATTCCGAGTATACTTTACAAAAAGATGATCAACAAATAAACCATCAAAGGGCGAACACGGTCTGATCGAAGTGAAATCGCCAAACTAGCAAATTTTTAGTAGTTAACCATCCGGGTGAGTTTTGTAAACCCCCTTGACGACAATAAAAATGCCATCTCAGCCTTTCACGGTGGTGAAAGTATTTAGTAATGGTTATTATCTCGGGGCAACTTCTCGACTATTTGCAAATAAGTAAACGGAATCCTCCAAGAAATTGCACTTAGATCAAAGAATAAAAATCCTTACGTTCCCTGGTTATGTTTTCTAATAATTTTCTGCGCCATTTTTAATTCAGACCGCCAAGAAAATTAATATGGTAAAAGGAGGGGATACGTCATGCAATATTACGGTAATAAGCATATCTTGACATGAAATCTACATGGCACATTTAAACGAAAGTGATTAAAAACCTTATTTAAACAGCTTGTTAAAAATGAGTTTAGCAAACAAAGGGGTTTAATTAAAAATACTAAACGTAAACGTTTCCGAATTGTTGGTGCGTATCTTGAAACATCTAGGTACATACTTTTACCATACATATCCATATAAAACCACTATATAGCTTCAAAACTTCCAATTTTCATTAAAGCTGATCGTTTCTGCAATACATTCTAATATGCAGTCATAAAAACGAAACCCCTTTGACACAGTATTTTTTTCTTAAAATTCCTTTCCAAAACTGAAATCCAGCAGTCTTTCTGCCTAAGATTAGTTTTTATTACATTGAAATGTGTCTGTAGGGAAAATTACATTCTAATCGCCGTTATTAGGTATATCTATTAGTGATTAATTTCCGGCCAAAACTTTTGGAAGGCTTGATCAAACATAATTTTTTATTCGTTAGTACAAAATACTTATAGTGTAACGTCTAAGTTAAGGAAAATAAATTCTGAAAGTTTTAAGTTGAGAATTAAACTGCCGTTTTTGTTTGATAGAGGCTACTATAACCGTTTCTTTTGTGCAGAGCACGAGTTGTTAGGGGTTAAAGGCAAATGTCGATGACATATCGATATAACTGGTTAAAAATGCCGGTCATGATGCCGTAAAACTTGGGCTATATTAACGATATAAGTCTAATTTATTTATTACAAATTTTACGCGATGTTGAAATGTTTCGGTTTTGTTGCGCTAATTTAACGGCAAACGATGAATAATTTTTACTAAGGTTGAACATTAAAAAAAGCACGATCAAGACCTAGAATGGTGGATGGAATTGGAAAATCCTTAGACTCGATGGAAAGAACGAAACCTTAACCTTTCGAACGATTACAATAGCTGTTTTTAATAGTTTATAAGAGTCTCATTATTCATCATTCGTCGTAAATGCACGATCGGTTTTATATCGATAAATAAGAATCGATTAACAGGGCCTTTGGCGGGAGGTCAGGTCCCCATAGGCCCGCCTGATCGCGTCTTTCTCTGCAGAGGACGGCCGCTTGCCGCTATCTGGTATCTTGTATCATTAGCGGTATCATAGCAGGGAGCTTTCTTGCAGGAACGGATCGGTAAAGTTTTTTTATCCGAACATCGCGAGGAATGCTCCATTTTGGATACAAATTCGGATAACGAAAATCTAAAACGTGAAAGGAAACCCACGCTGAACTACACGATTGGGGTTAAGTGAATACGAACCAACACTAGAAAATCAAATACATCAGAATGAATATCAGTATATTTCCCAGGACGTTAATCAAACAGTCAAATAAATAGTATCAAGAACAATGCAAGGTACTGCCTACTGTAGTAGAACACAACGCGCTATTGTCTTAATTAAAAATTAAAACGAGAAGATAATACAGTATTATGCGAAACGCCCACTTTTTCATTATTATTCATTTTATTTTGCTCTCAACCTCTGAATTCTCCTGGAGTTTTATCAAGTTAGATTTTATCGCAATCTTATTTTGGTATATGAAGTAACTAAAAAGAGCTCTGTGACGAGCCGATACGGCTCTGCTTTGTTATCTGTAATGCCCTTTGCATGCATACATCAGTCCTGCAGTGTGACAGATGATAAATGATACTTCCTAATAGGAATCCAGTTCTGTGTGAATTGCTACATGGACAGACTCAGTTCTTCGTTGATTAAAGCAAAAGAACCTCTTCAGGCATATGGTATTTTATAAGCTTTATGAAAAAATATATGGTGACTTATCGCAAAAGTACAAAAACAGCGGTATTTTTATAAGTATCGGCCAAATAAATAAAGTACACGTTTAAAAAATATAACGATTGTGTTTACAGTTAAGTGTTTCAAGCCGATAAAGATTAATGGGCAAAAGAAAAGATCATGACTCGAAGGTTTCATAAGAATAAATATTTAAATGTCAACCTAATATTGCAAACAGAAAGCAATTATAAACTACTAAACATTTTTATGTAATTTTTTTCGGATATTAATAACTCTGGGTCGTTTATTCAGAAGCTGTGAAAGTCCAGTACAATATCGGTTTCAAAGTAATTTACTACCCAGTGTTAACCGAATTAACTTATGGCCAACTTTCGTATTAAAAATTGTACAAAAACTTCAATGATTTTTGAAAACCCAGAAGTGTTACTGGCTGTTCAAAAGGCCCCTGATTCGTGTCGTGTATTACTTCTTTCCCAAAGCAACCTCAATTTTAAACACTTCGAGATTGTCGTAATACAAAAGTTTTAAATTAAACGATAATATAAAGAGCAAGGTAGTTCATGTGCAAACGTCAAATTCGGTGAATGTAATTCAATAATACACAAGACATTTTTTCAATTAATTTGTAATGAAATCGTAAACCCGGAAATTATTTGCAGGTAATTTACTAGCCAAGTTGTATCATAAGTGAAATCGGCGAGTATTCGGGAAAAATATTGTAAACCAAATCAGCAAAGGGTCTTAAATGTGTTCAAATTGAAACTTCCGTAGATGATAGTACTGTTGATCAATAATCGATTAAAAATTCTCAGAATAAAGTACCCAAAATTCCAAATTAATGTCCGCATTCCGCATACGAAACAAGAATTCTAAAGGTAAAATACATACTTTATAGAACATGGAGCAATGGGCGATCCGGTTCACAATGGGGGGCCTACCTATACTAAAATGGTGTCTCGGTGGGTTGCTATATCGCCATCAGAAAATACGAACGTTCCACGCAGCGGCTTAACTTTAACGTTATCTTATATTAAGCTGCTGTACTTTCTGAAGAATCTTGATCGGAGACGTTTTCCAATTAATCAAATTTAAATAAATCGATACCAACTTTAGAACATCACCTGGAGGGGTGGTTGGTACCGAAATATTATTTCTGGGGACGATTTTCCAGTAAATAAGAATAAGGAAAATAATCAAAATGAAAACAAAAAAAAAATGAAAAGAAGACAAGGAGGACAGACAAGTGGTTCGGAGGTCAGCAGACAGCAAGAAATGAGGCATGACGGCTTGACAAAAGAACCCGCCGACACAATCAATGCTGACCAATCAGCGGCCACTTTTATATGAGAATACACTACATCTTCTGATCAAACCGGGGCCAGACCCCTTACCTCTCTTAAGAGACGTCAGTTTCCCTGGGTTTTATTGTACCACCTTATCAAGAAGGCACGCGAAACGCACTGAACTGATCTTTGAAGCGACCACAAAGCTTGAAGATACCTCATCTTTTAATCTATCTTTAATATTGACAGATTTTTTGGCTTTATTTTTTGTTTTCTTTTATATGATTGTTCCTAATGTTCAGGTTTACACTCTTTTGATTTCATCGGTTTTAAACGTAGAAAGCGTTTAGAATTTTCAAAAAGTAGAGTTACTTCCCTGGGTTCCCTAAAGCTCAGACAATATTGAAAAAACAAATGATATTCTTTAATGCCACGTTATGCTTCCATTAACGCCAATTAAACCAGAGAACTTCTATATTAACAAAGGAAATTTGTTTTGCAATAACGAGATAATACCGAACTAAAATCAACTGACAACAATTACTTTAAATGCCAAGATTAACCGAGCTGTTAATAATCAATCGAATATTGGGGTTGCTTCTGCGAAAATTGTGTGACTTCAAGAGGTAGCAATTTTTAATAGTTTTTAAGATGGGAGACACCCTGACAGATTCCTTTAAGAATATTCTACTTGAATAATTCAAATTTTTAAAAATATTGCGCGCAAAGTACATATAACTGGTAGAAACTGCGGAATAATAGTTATACTTTACATAAGAGCGAATATAAATTTAAAAAAAAAATCAAGAGGCCTCAATTTGTTGTTCTTTCTTCTTTAAATAAAGAATTCGTGTATTTTTAACGCTCGTTTTCAAAGCTAATAGTTTTTAAAAATGTTCTTTTGATTTTGGTCTTAATCACTCTGTCTATATTCCGCTTTACTCCATCTTAAGCACAAATAATAGGAATTATTTTCATTATTTTAGTTGTCGAAATAATGGGTATTTAATGAATTAATTGAAATTTATTAAGTAAAATTGGTGGTAGGTACAATTCACACACAAATTTCACATCTTTCTTTTTTATTTCAATCTCTACCTCAAAATTTAAAAGACTTTGCCTTCGTAATTATAACATTAATTGACACTTCTAATTTAACAAATTGTAAAAGGCCGAATATTAATTTTCATCCTGACAATTTGAAGAGTATCTAATAATTTATGCAGTAATTCAGCTTGAATTATTTTGAGTATTTGTGGGTTACAAATACTTATCTCCGTCATTTATTTACTCTAAAACTTTGTTTATTTACTATTTTTAAAACAAAGAATTCTCAGGGCGAATTGAAATGTTTGTTATGAACCGAATTTAATATTTCTCATTCGTTTTAACCACGGAATTCTTTTCTTTTTTTATTTTAATTTTGTTTTCAGTTGAAGCCTGTCAATTTCATCTCGAAAGATTGAGTTTTTAAATGGGATTTTTAAGGTGTAGGGAGTAATTGTCAGCCTTTGTTTCACTTTAAACGATACTTGTAATACGGAAGTAATAAGGCTTGCATTGAACCCTTTCAACACATAATTCACAATCAAAAATGGGTTTTGCTGTACGAATACTTAACGAAGATCTGGCGACAATTTTACAACTAATCGCAACTTAAACTGCTAATTTAAACGTTTCATATAGCTAAAATTTAAATATTTTTAAATCATAATCTTCATTTCTACTTCACATGCTAACAAATCACTCCATTTACAAATGTCTGCGATATTGCACAATATTTATTAAACTTACATATTAAAAAAAATTAATAAAAAGAAAAATATGTAACCCACCTTTGAGTAAATATACGAAAATTACAATTGGAGTTAAACTATCAAACAAAAAAAGAATGCGTCATAAATTACAACCAGACAACGAACTGAATTAAACTTAAGAGAAGCTGAAAGACAGTACACGTAACTCTAGAAATCTTATCGAAATTTAAATAAAAGCAAGAAAAACATCGCTGAAAAAATTCATGTTATGATCACGCATCGTGATGACGTTCTTTACGCCATTCAAAAAAAATCGTCACGAAGATTATCTTCTAAAAGGTTTAAAATTAAACGCCTTATCTTAATACCCTCGAGATCTCTTAGAAATGATAACCGAACGTCTTAAAATTCAGAACACTTCAAATCCTATTTATTGGTTATCTGGGGAACTTAAAAATGATTGAATCGAACTGATACCTTGAACGATTTTAACACAGTAGGGCACATTTTGATTTTATATTTTCAATGTTAACGTCCTGATAGGTATACGAAATGAAATAATTTTTTGATAATTTCAAAATACTTCTTCGAAATTAATGTTTTTATTTGTAAGCATTTTTTTTAAATTTTAAGTATAAATTTTAGACTAAATAACAGAAACTGCAAATCATTGGTATTTATTTTCATACGAAAACATCAGCGGTAATGAGGTTAAAACTGATTAACAACAAACACAAATGCGTTTAATTCTTACAGAATATTGTTTGAATATTAAAGTTCAGATTGTCACGACTATTTTGCATGCCTGTTTGGTTAGCTTTATCAATGCACCAATATTTTAATTCAACAGGGATGTGTTATAGCTAACTTACCATAATTAAAATTTAACTGTAAAACACTTGGAATTCATCCGCATTCAGACGGGCAAAAAATCGATCTTAACATGGACAAGCACGCGAAATTCTGCGACCAAAAGAGATAACTTGAAAAGCGATACCAAATTTAGAAGTACTTAAGCATTTTATCTATTCGTTCTAACACAATTTCATTGCTTTTCAATGGACTGATTATGTTGAATGAGATTAAATGATCAAGATAACTATAAACTAATAAATGTAAACAAAATTGTGTTGACTGCCAAAGAGGTGTTAGTCTGTTTTTATTTATGTTTATAACTTGATAGGTTCTCGTTTCCCTGTGTAAGTAATTTAATTTTGAGACTTTACAGATCTAAAGATGAATGATATCTTAAAAATCCGCGAAATACTCAGGGGGTACACAAAAACTAATTTTGAGTGCCTGAGAGTTACAGAAACCTAGGGAAGTTCATTGAAAATTTGTGTAAATATTTAGAAGGGCGTAGCTTTATTAAGTATACACAAAATTCTAATATACATGGTGTCCCGAAACTCCCACTAAAGCATCAGGTAGCAGGCTTCGGTAACGCATGAGAACTCTAAAACTATCAACACAAACTATCTACTCTACAGTGTCTAGTTTCCTCATACGAAGCATTAAAAGAAAATTAAATTTGACAACACTGTTACGTTTGTTTAATGAATGTACCTAACAAGAAGGCCGTTTGGAAGTGACAAATTTAAATAAATTAGTAGGCCAAGGGCCGAGCTATCAATATATATTTATTTGCCTTGCGTATTATTAAATCTAGATAGAAAAATAATGCACAAGCAAAATTTTTATTTAATGGTTTTGTTCTGTGTTAGAAAATGCTAGGATAAATAGTTTTTAAGTTAGAACAAAATTAAGTAATAAGCAAAAATAATTCTCAATCAATTCTTTGGCTCAAAAAACATTACATTATTGTAAAACGTTTTCAAAGTGGCCCCCCATTCGCTTCGCAGCAACAATTGCATTTTGTACATGCTGGGGTTAATGGTTGTGGTTGCTTTATGAATTCGAGCGAGTCTTCTCGAGTTTCGACAGAAGTAACATACACTAAATTCTTCAATTGCCCCCCCCCCCCCCCCAGGAAAAAATTCAAAGGTGTTAAATCCGGACTTCTCACTGGCCAATCTCTTGGACCTCCACAACTGATCCATTTGTCAGGGTAATGGTGGTTAAACCATTGTCGAACCACACCTGCATAATGTGATGGTGCGCCATCGAGCTGCATCCACATATCGCGCCGGAGTGCAAGAGGAATATTCTCCAGTAGGCCCGGAAGGTCATCATTTTCTAAATAATTTTCTACATTTAGCCTTTCAGGAAGTATAAAAGGACCAATCAGCCTGTCTCCAAGTATTCCTGCCCATACATTTACTGAAAAACGTATCTGGTAGTTTCTTTCGTGAATTGCTTGAGGATCATGGGCCCAAACGTGTTCGTTGTGACAGTTAAAGATGCCGTTTCTTGTAAATGTAGCTTCGTCCGTCCATAACACATTGCTTATAAACAAAGAATTTCTTCTATCGGCTTCTAACAACCACTCGCAAAAAGTAAATCGATGTGGATGGTCTTCCTGCAATAAATTCTGAACTCTTGTTTTGTGGTAAGCATACAGTCCATCTTTTAAAATCCTATGTACACGAGTTTTAGAAACACCCAAATTTCTAGAAATACTTCGTGTACTAGTTTCTGGATTTTCAGCTACTATTTGTAAAACGTTTTCCTATAAGTTGGGTTCTCTTATTCTTTGTCCACCTCCGTTCATATCATGAGTTGGAACAATGGTTCCAATTTCTCATAGTCTTCGATCTGCAGCTCTATCACAGTAAGAGGGATGCCTTCTGTTGGGAAAACGTACGGCGTACACCCTTGCAGCTTCTTTAAAATTTCCTTGACAGTTTCCTAAAACCCATATCATGTCTGCATATTAATATGCCGCGTACTCCATGGTACAAAGACAAATTATGGTTGAAGCAAATCAAACGTAAGTGAAATTACAGTCTGGAATAAATCTTCTGATGTCACAACTGACAGTCAAAATTTGACATAAGAATTTTAAATTTTTATTTCCATTTTTATTTTGTGTTCATATCAGGTAACCAAAATATGTATTGTGGTCATGTTTAGTTTTAACAAAATTTCTTAACTTTTAACACCATTTCACAAACGAAATACGAATAGTTAAAACAAATTACAGTCAATGCTTTTTATTTTAAATGTATTTTCTATTGATAAAATATGCGTTTTCTTAAGTTTTATTTATAGTTCCTTATAATTTGCTGTTGGAGATAACAACTTTAACCACGCCGTACAATAAAACTATGCTGCGCTGGACAATTTTTTTTTTGCAGCTTTGTGTACATCTTTCATGATAGAAAAAGGTTGCCTGAAGCTTTAGTGGGAGTTTCGGGACACCCTGTATAAAAGCATAGGTGGTTGCCTATTGCAAGGAGTCTTAATTTTTCATCCTAAACCCCCATGGATTACCACAGACACCGTCACGTAACAACTACAGGCTGCCCGGATAAAACTGTCTCGCACGTTTTGAAGCATAAAAATAAAACTAAGATACATATATGTTTTGAAATTTTAACTTTTTATGAGTACCTATACAGGGTGTTATTTAATGTCATGCAGATATTTCAGGGGGTGATAGTACTCAACAAAATAAGAAAAAAATGTTAATATACACATGATCAAAAACGCGCCATTTTCGATATACAGGGTAGAGAAGTTTCATTTTTTTTTATATTCTGCGTTTTGAGATAATTATTTGAAATTTAGTATAGCTACTATCTTTTAGAATCTCTACAATAAAATGTCAAAATCATCAGTTGCAGTATACAAGGTGCTACAAAAAAAAACAAAAAAAAATTATTTTGACTACACTTGGTCTGTATTGATCGCTATTTTTTCAAATAACTCGAAAACGGTGACAGATACGGGAATACTGAAAAAAACCAAAAAGCTGGAGAAAAGAACAGGGAATTCAATTAAGATATAAAAATTTATACTGCTCCAAAAAAAAGTTCCGGAAGGTAAAATGGTCGGTAACCCAAAGAAATGTAACACCCTGTATACTGCAACTGATAATTTTGACATTTTATTGTAGAGATTTGAAAAGATAGTAGCTATACTAAATTTCAAATAATTATCTCACAACATTCGGGAGAAAAACGCAAAATACGAAAAAAAATTTGAAACTTCGCAACCCTGTATATCGAAAATGGCGCGTTTTTGATCATGTGTATATTAACATTTTTTTCTTATTTTGCCGAGTACTATCACCCCCTGAAATATCTGCATGACATTAATTTACACCCTGTATAGTCTAATATTGCATTAAAATTCAGTTCAATCTGCGTTCATCGAAGTTTAACTATTTTTTTCATTCTTGGCACAAAAGTTTCGCATGCGGCACACGCACTATGTACTTCCATTGGTATGCCGTCCCAGAGCTCAACTAAATGTTGTCTAAATTGCTCGATGTTATGCACTTTTTTTAAGTTGAGACAAAAATATTGCATATTTTTATATTGTTGATTTCTTCTTCTGTTTTGAGAAGTAACTGTGCTGGATTGTTGTTTTTAAGCTTAAATTAATGTATTAGCCAAATAAATTGCAAATAAGTCTTGGTATGTAAAATCCACAATTCAATTTATTGAACAAGGAACTTTAGAAGAATAATAACACACATGGGCGCCGTTAACCAAAAATTCAAGGGGGGGCAAACAAGGAATATTTGAAAGAATTTCAAAATAGGTACATAATCATATATTTCTTACTTGTAGGTAATAACAAAACAAACTTTTCATGTTTATAACTTTTTATTAAATTGAATTCCCTTTCTTCCTTAAATGATGAAATTAAATCTTCACTATGTTTTTGTACACCCAACAAATCTATTGCTACTCCTTGCAACTTGTTTGTTACTGGTTCTAGTTGCGACGAATATCTTGCTATTATTTTGAGACAGATTAGAAATTGAGGCGTTGAAGTAGAACAGTGCAACTGATTCGCTTTGGCTCGACTTTGATTGTTAAAGTTTTTCTTATTAGTAGTTATTTCTTGCAACGCAGACTTAATAGAGTAAAAATGTTCAGCAAACAGTCTTATAGATTTATATTTTGCCGTCCACCTAGTCTCACATAGCACAGTAATATTCGAAACTAAGTTTCGCCTTTTAGGGCTTTCTCTAAAGAATTTAATAACTTCTTTAATAGTACCAATGCAATTTTGGGTATCTTGGACGGAATTGAGATCATTAACAACGAGATTCAAACGGTGAGAAGAACAATGGAAAAACGTTGCTCGAGGATGTTCATCTCTAATTAACTTCTGAACACTGTTTTATCTTCCAGCCATAGTGGAGCATCCAGCAAATCCTAAACCTATTAACTTGTTTAGGTTAAGACACCAATCCCTGGCGAATGTTAAGATAGTTTCAGATATTGCTTGGGCATTCGTCGGTAAACCCCAGAAAATCTTCTTTGGCCATGTTGTTTTTATCGATATATGACTAGACTGGTGCCGCCTAGTCTAGTCATATATACCTTACCCCAAGTGAAAGTTGTTCTACCCCAGCAATATCAGCTGTTTCATCCGCTAAAAGCGAAAGTTCAACACTATCATTCACTTCTGTAACAATTCTTTTTCTTATGATGTAGCAAGCAAACGCACATGCTCGCGAGTAGATACATGTACATGGACAGGCGCCGAATTATGCTTGTGCATTATGTCAAAACCCGAAATGTTTATTTTGTGCACTTGCATTTTGCATACTAATAAATATTAAATTAAATATTCATATACAGCCTTTAATGACATATACAAAATATAGAAGACTTTAGGGCCGTTATAAAAGAAATCTGAAATTGTTTCTAAAAAAAATTAGTGGTTGAACTAAACTTCCAGGGCGCCCATGATAACACATGATTAATAATTGAACAATTTCAAAAATAACGTGTCTACTAAAACAAACGAATTTCAGTAACACGTGTTTCCTCCTCGAGTTTGAATGACTGCCCTTATTCTTCTGGGTAGGCTGGAAAGAAGGTTTTGGATTCTTTCTTGGGACATCGATTCCCATTCTTCTTTTGCAGCAATTCTGAGTTCATTTCTGGTCGTAGGAGCCTGCTTTCTGTGCCGAATCCTTCTTTTCAGCATGTCCCATATGTGCTCGATCGGGTTAAGATCGGGACTGTATGGAGGCCATTATAATGTTCTGATATTAACCTCATCGAGATACTGTGTTACTGCAGCTGCTACGCGGGGACGAGCATTATCGTGCATTAGCACAAATCTCTTATACCCTATCACTCCAACATAGGGCACAACATGCTCTTGTAAGATGTCTTTAATGTATCGTTCAGCCGTCATTCCTCCGTTAACCTCCACAAGCTCTGTACGTGCCTACCAACTAATACCACCCCAAAACATTATTCCACCACCTCCAAAGCTTACATTATTAACCAGATTGCAGCTGTAATAACGCTCTCCGGCTCTTCTATACACCTTATTTCGTCCGTCCGGCTTCCAAAGTTTAATCATTGTTTCATTAGTAAAACAAATATGCTTCCATTCCTCCATGGACCAATTATCATGACCTTTAGTAAATTCTAATCTTTGCCTTTTGTGTTGTTGGAAGAGCCCCGGCACTACGGCAGGTCCTCTGGCAATCAAATTGACTTCTTTTAACCTCCGCCTTATTGTCTTAGAACTAACAGTAACCCCTCTAACGTTTTGCAGCTCAATTCTTAATCGAGCGGATGAAAACTCACGATTTCTTAAAGACAGAAGTTGAACAAAGCGATCATCTGCAACACTGGTGCACCTTCTTCATCCTTGCCCTGCCCTTCTTTTATAATTCCCAGTTTCGTGGTACCGTTTTATAATCCGAGAAACCGTAGATTGATTTAATTGAACAATTCTTACAATATTTTTCTGTATGTAACCTTCTTGCCATAAAGTTACCACTTTTACGGCATTTGATTCGCTGCTGTGGTTATTTCGCGGCATCTTTTTACAAAAGTGATTAATTACACATAAAGCAACAAAACAGATAGAGTAAAACCAAGTTTTAGTCAAAAATATCGGTTATAATGTTTATAAAAAAAACGCACTATTTCCACAACTTTCACAAAACAGCGCAATTATGATAAACGCCAAAACATAAACAAATCAAATGTTTTTCACAGCCTCCTAAAATAATAACGTTACATAAAAGTGACGTTCCAAGCAGAAAAATCCACATTTTGCTGGATTTATTAATAAGTATAATTAAAAATATGCAATATGTTTGTCCATGAATGTATATCCCCAAACAAAATACTCTAGCGCAGCGATTCTCAACCTATGATACGCGAATACTTGGCCCAATTTACGCTTAAAACTAAGTAAAATAGAGCCTGATATTACAAAATTGTGTTTTGCGAAACAAACCCAAGGTTCTCATTAATTTTAATTACAAAGTTTTTTATAATATTTTGATTGTTGTTTATGTAGTTTTGTATATGCATAATAATTTTGGAAATGCTAATAATAACAATAGATATTTTGTTTGGAAATAAATTAAATATTTGACTTTTTTATGGTAATTATGTTTTGATTACCAAAAAACTAAAATAAATATATTCTATTTCCCTACCCATTTTTTTATTTTGATGCCGAAATTTTTTTATGAAGGATGGTGGTACAGAAAAATTTTGATATTCTTTGAGTGGTACGCAGAATCCGCTGCTCTAGCATAAACCGGCCAGGCCAGTCTTTAGGTTTTAGGTGCAATGAAATCGCGCAAATTTTGTCCTATTGAAAACAATGATTTTTTAGCAACAAGTTTTGCAGCGTTAGGCTTCAAGTGACTCTCCAAAAATGATGGATACA
Organism: Melanotus villosus; assembly: GCA_963082815.1. Lineage (NCBI taxonomy): Eukaryota > Metazoa > Arthropoda > Insecta > Coleoptera > Elateridae > Melanotus > Melanotus villosus. Next base: position 23,369,758 of record OY720427.1, read on the forward strand.
GCGTATCCCCGGATAGGGTTTGCGATAGGTACCTATAATGAACCAAAAATTTTTGAAAAACGTTTCCATCTTTTGTAGTCTAGGTCTGCTTGGTTTATAGGCAATGAATTTTTACCAAATTACACTTGAAATGATATCCAGCTGGCGTAGTTAGCACAAGAAGAATATAAAGGGGGTTAATAGATGAAGTGGTCTTTTTATCAACTTTACACAAAAATGTTATTTTAAAAATGTTTTAAATTTAAAATTTGGGCTGTATGCAAATTTTCATTACATTTGAACAAAAAAAATGAGGCCTTCAAAATTACCACAAGTAACAATAATATTGGTTGCTTAATTCTATTTTTACACAATTTCTAAGTAATTTTCAATAAAATAAAGCTATTCAAATAACCCCCCCCCCCCCACCTAAATTAGCACATAATTCTATCCCTTTTCTAAATTCTTGGTAACTGTTTCTAATTTAGAGAAGCGGTATGGCCCTAATCACATCAGTAATTTTGTTTTTCAATGTATTCAGATCGTTATCAAAATTTTCTGTATACACTTTTTATTCCACATATCCCCAGAAATAAAAATCCATAATTGTAATATCTGGACTTCTTGGTGGCCATGGCTGCGGTCCAAATCGGCCAGTCCATCTCTTTCCAAATATGGTGTTAAAATAATTTTTTATCGAAGCAGTTGAATGTGGGCGGGCCACAACCATCTTGCTGAAAATAAAGTTACGTCTTCGAGAAAATCACCTAAACAATTTTGTAATATTTCCAAGTATGTAAACTGATTCAATTTTCAAAAAAGGAAGTCCAATTACGACATTGTAGGTAGTAGCACACCAAACATTAACTTTCCTTGAATACTGTCGTTTGCAGTTTATTCTAAATTTAGGATTTTGTATAAACCAATAACGAGAATTTTGCGCCGGGACAGTTGCATTCCTTGTAAACGTAGCTTCACCCAAAAATATATTCTTAAAAAAAATCCCTTTCCCGTAAAATTTTTTGCCCAGCCCATAAACAAAAGTTCAGTCATTTAGCTTCATCATTGGCTTCCAAAGTATGAATGAATTTAGCTTTAAAATGAATAGTTTTATTAGATTTAAATATTGTTTGCAAATGCGATTTCCCAATGCCAATTTGTGCTTAGTGAAACCCTTCCATTTCTTCTTACATCGTCCAATGCCAAAACCGTTGCCGCATCATCTTCATCCAATTTCTTCTTATTCCGTTTTTGGTTTACCACACTTCCGGTTGTTTGAAATTTAGTTATAATAATTCTTACTGTTATATCGCTTATTGAAACTCCTGGAAACTTGCTCGAAACATCTAACCACCGCTCGAAACATCTACCCAAACCACCCCCTAGTAACTATTTAATTTCACCCAATCCATAGCATTGCATAACAAATATTTTCTGCTCGAGACTAAGCATTATTATTTTATACTGCCAATTTTTAACGATAGGTACCCACTACTTTTTTTTTAAATTGCAAAGTAACCTTGATGACCAGAAAAATTTCAATATTTCATTTCTCTTCCAATTTTAATGAAATTTTGTAATTAGCGCGAATTTTTAATTTAAAACATATTTTTAAAATAACATTTTTGTGTGAGGTTAATAAAAAGATCAATTTACCTAAACCCGCTTTATATTCATCTTGTGCTATCTGAATATCATTTCAAGTGTAATTTGGTAAAAATTCTTATAAACCAAGCAGACCTAGACTACAAAATTTGGAAACATTTTTCAAACATTTTTGGTTCATTATACCTATCGCAAACCCTATTCAAGGACACGCTGTATAGCCTCAGATTCAACGAAATGCAGGGGCAATTTTCAAAAAATTGAAACTACTCCCCATACCATTATTTTGGAGACGTCGAATTTGTAATTTTGCCCTGGGAGCTTCTGCTAAGGATACAGTATACACCCGATCATTTTGAATACTGTAAAAGTCCTGTAATTGAAAGATCTTTTCGTTCGAAAATAATGTTGTACCTATGTAGTGCGTGTCGCCTGCGTAGCTTGTGTGCCAGGGATGAAAAAAATTGTTAAACTTCGAGGAGAACTGATTAAACTGGAATAGTTTTAATGTAATCTTGGACTATATAACTACTCATAAAACGTTAAAATTTCAAAACATACGTATACATATCTTAGTTTTATTTTTATGGTTCAAAACGTGTGGGACAGTTTTATCCAGGCACCCTGTAAATACAGTAATAGTTGAGCTGGGTTTTTCTTTCTTCTTCTTTCTTGTTTTAGGAAATTCCTCCTGTTAATAAACCAATTGTTTCTATAGGCTTCCTCGCCATGTTCTCCTGGGTCTTCCAACCCTACTCTTGTTTAGTGGCTGGTTATCTCTCAAAGTAGTGAGAGTTGAGTTTTTACGAAGTGTAAATGTCCTTTCATTTAAAATTGGACAAACCTATAAATCGAAGAATATAATTTTGAAGGTTTAGGCTTACCCATAGCAATTTCCGTGTTGAACTAAGAACGCTTACTTTAACATAGACATAATTACTACCGCTAAGGCAAAAACTGTGCCCTAATTAGAAATACTAAAAAAACTAGCAATTGGTTTTCTAATTTATTTTAGAGCCTTCTAATTAACAAACATTATAAGTTACATGTAGAAGTATTAATCGATCTTATCTGAAATTTTTTGTAAACCTTGTTCCATCGTCGTCACAAACTACAACGCTGTTAGAAATAATTTCTGTTCGCCACGGCACAAAATTGATGAACAAAAATCGCCGTTTTAAGCCGGTGGTTATTTTGTATAGAGGTGGTCGCGTCAGTGTGGTGGACACGGCACTGAGATATGTCCCAGCACCCATTTGTCACTTTGAATCTGTGACCACCCGACAAGTTGAAAAAGTCATTTGTCAAAATTCGATTGTCTCCTGCCTTAATAATCAGTTGACCGCACGGCTTATCGGTTTACAACCCTTTCTAAACCATGTTTACTACCTGTGGACGGAACAGACTTTCTTTCTTACATGTAGTCAGGTAGACTTTGAAGAACCCATACAAGGGTGTGAAAATTCGTTATTTAAAAATATACATAAACCTAAAACTTATTATTATTACTCTATACATTTGGATCCGTCATTTTTCATGGTTATTGGGAAATTGTTTACGTATTTCTAGACGAACTTGAATATCATCAAAAATATACCAAATTCAAGTTAAGCTTCTCGGAATTTTTTCCTAAATTATGAAACAATTATTGCCGAGCTCCAAAATTTCTAAAACTTCCAAACATCCTCTAAATTTTGGTTGCAAGAATTCTACATTTTTTTGTTACTTAAAATATTTTTTCTGTTAATTTATATACTTTTCTTTAAAATGATATAATTAAATGCTAAGGGATGTTTGAAACTACGACATTTTTTTAACGGTTTCGCAAAATCTTTAACAATTTTAGTGCCTCAATAATCAGTAGACGACGACCTTATCAAACTTAAAAGTTATCATTCGATAACGCGACAGTAACAAGTTCAGATTTATTTATCAATACGTGATAACATAATGGCACTCGAACATCCAAATAGCGAAACATAAATAGCGCCAAAATACCGGTATCAGTTCAAGTGTTTCGGTCACATTAAAGAACCGATAACCCATTCCTCGAATTAAAAGACAAACCATCTAATTGAAAAGCGCCATTTCAAGAAAGGAAAAACAACCAAATGGCGGACTATTACTTATGGCATGCATAAAACCAGTTGAACACTGACTGGAAGATTAATGATCTTTGATCAATTTGAAAATGAAGTAATCACGAAGAATGGAATACCAAAGTTGAACATCAGCAACACCTATCGACAAGTGGCTACAACAGTCAGGTTTCAAACCATATAAAACACGCCTTTGGAATTCCCAATACGCTACCACATTTTTTCAACGTAAGAATAATGTATTGGAAAAAAAGTACAAAAAAACAAAATGACAACCCGAAAGTCGCAGTAATTTGTAGCAACTCTAAGTTACTTGGAAACCAAAAACTGTTGGGAGTTAGTATTGATTAGATCCGTATTTGTTATACGAATTGGCATAGTGTTTATTTTTGATAATCTCTAGATAAATTCGCAATAACTGTGTGGATTTAAGTCCGAATTAAAAGCAGGGCGCTCACGTGGTGCTCCAAATTCCCCGCATCAAAGCAAGCAGTGAAAGAAGTTGTAATAGGAAAGTTACAAATGTCCCATATTTGTTTAATTTTAACAATGATACCAAATGCTGACGGTTTGATAGCGCAAACAGTACCAACAAAATCTGTCGTCCCAAGGCCGATAATTATGTCTTTACATTAAATATCAATTACTGGTAACAAAACAATGTCGTAAATTTTTCATACACGGTACTTATATGATGTAATATTAATTGGTACGAGAGATCTGTTTAAGGAGCATTCAAAAACGAGTTGCACAATAGTTGCGAATAAAATTAAGTGCGTATTTTGGATTTAGAACACTCACCATCTTGTTAGCTCTTGGTTAAATCCTCTAATAACACAAACACGACATATCTCTAGCAGGGGCACCACAAATATGAAAATTTCTGATATAAAAAACAAACAAATCGCTGATAACGCGCACGATGATAAAACCCTGTACACTTAGAAAGCGCCAATGGACAGCAACAATTTCATATCCTTGACTTTCGTGTGTTCGTTCGTAATTAACATAACACGTGGGACAACATTGGCGTATCCGTGGTCAGGTTTTCCTTAGGAATTACGTATAATTTTACCCGACAGCCGCTGGATTTATTTTATTAATCGCGCGACGCACGCGGACTTGCGACGATTTCGTGGAAGTTGTTTTAACGACGCGTTCATTTAAGGACCTCGAATTCAAGAACGAAGGACAATTTATAATTGCAGTAACATCACCAATGTTCTGAAACGTTTATTCGCATAATTATTGTCATTTGCGAACAAAAACCCCTCATTCCACCAACATTATTCATTGCCCAGTTCCTTTAGTTTCTTTATGACGTAAACATTCAGTGTACTTCGTAATATTGATCAGTAGAGAACAACAACAAACTAAAAATAATATTTCTATATTTTCGATAAAATTTTGGCGCTCATTTCGAGTTTTAAATATTACACCAAAATGGCGGTTTTCGTAAGGTCGTAAACAAGCAACCTGTAATTGTACGTCGAAGGAAAAACCTTCGAAACGAGGATGTTGATCTGAAAGTTTTTTACTTGGCTTACGTAATAATCATGATTTCCATTTAACGCGCTTATTTATATACTATTAGTCATTTAATGCTTAATGGGAGATTGCTATCAAGGCCGATAATTTTAATCTTCTAGAAAATTCTATGGTTTGAATACGAGATAAACAATTCCGGCTACTGCCGCCAGATGGTAGCGTCGGGCCTGCGCTCGTATTTATATTCGAAAATTACTGTGGCAACAGCAATTTTCTGATTTGAAATTTGAATGCGCAAATTACAACACAAAAGTTAATTTTGCGTAATTTACAAACACCGCTGTTTTGTTTACAACACGTGTTCAAAATGATACAGAATATATCTCGATATAAAAGAATTCGCATGGAAAGCGACGATCACCTCATACTGCATCATGTAAAGACGTATGAATCATTAATCTATTATCGATCAACTACATATTTTTCTCGGTAGTTTCTAGTTTTTGAAAAAGATATAATCTTAGGATATCAATAAAAAATAGGGATGACGTTACTGTCGTATTGAATCAAGTTATTGCTCTATTTATTTCATTATGATAATCGCAATTTTAAATTTTGGCATTAAAAACAGTATCGAGAAGTAAACAAAATAATTCTTTGCACGCGTTTGTTGTTCTACGCACTTTTAGAATTGTTTGGTGTTGCTGTAAATAACCAAAAATAAAGTATCGTCCGTTTTCATCTTTCTAAACCAGAAATAAAAATTAAACAGCAATAATTAAATTAAGTGAAACTCCAAGGTGATTGGTGCACCTGAAGAACATTTCTATTTAATTGAAGTAAATGTGTAAATGCCAAAACTTTCAGTTTTAACTCGGCATAAACGATGAGAGATATGTTTAAATACATATTTTACCCCAAATTTACTTCTATATTTTCTATCTTAGCTTTTTCAGCATGCCAACCACGAATAACTTGGTAGTTTCTCAAAAGATATTTTCTTTGTAATTCTTGTCTGTTACTAATCATACCGTTTTTTTTTGTAATTTTACATTAATTAAGGACTGTTTAGAGTTTTAAAGTATGACGTTACAATTGGTAAGTCAAAATAATCAATCCATTTGTTTATTTTAAGTAAATTTGTCAATATTGTGTTAGCATGCGTGTGAAAAGTACGGTCATACAACAATGGGCTGCTTTATGATCTTGTACATTAACAATTGCAAGGAAACAAGGATATGACGCTATAAATTACATAAATTTTTATGGCCATTAGTAATAAACTAATAAATAATGAAAAAAACGAATAAATGAAAAGAAGGATAAGCAGCTTTCGATTAATGAAAATGCGAAAGCCTTGGCATAAACAAATCTTGATAGGGGTAGGAGTGTTTCAGAATATCAAACTGGTATTGCTTTTTTGCAAATAGGAAAATTGACGCAATGTTTACAAAGTGTTCGAGTTCAGCCACTTTGTATATTTTTGTTTCTAGCAAAGTAGTTTAAAAATTCTCTGTTTATTTTGATCTTAAAGAAATATTCGAAGTAGGGGTCACTGTCATGACGAAATAAGAAAATTCTTCTTGACCTTGTGACCACAAAAATAAAAATATAAAAATATTATTAGTCACGTTGTGACCAATACTGAGAAGCGAATACAAAGAAAATTATAATTAGGTTTCATTTGGGCGTCCGCTGAACCAGTGGTGTGGGCCTTAAGGTCGCACGAACAACCGGCCGTCGCCCTAGGGTTAAGCGTCGCGACGTCTCCCATCCCATGCTGCAATTGCACTTAAACGCCAAAATAAATTAGAGCCCGCTTGCGGTACCGAAATGTTTGCGATTATTTTTATACGACCTTCGGGAACATGGGGCCACTACACTAGGACTTGGCCCACACGTCAGGTCACTACACCATTCGTCGACACGGGCATCGGATATCCGAGGGTTAATGTTTCCTATTTACGTGGTCGCCTACTTGGAAAATATTTTTACACGACGCCTGTTTCGCATCTAGTCCGCAATTTTCACTTATTCCGGGTAATTTTTTCATTTATCAAGGGCAGCACACAATTACGCAATTACTTAATGAAAAAATACACGAAACAAGCTCGTCTACCTTGACGAATGATAAGCGCGTTCGTTTGCTCAAAACCTCTTCCTTATTTTATCAAAATTACCGTAGGTGCAATTCGAATACAAACAAACTCGGAAAATTACTTAATGACGATAAGAATCTGCTGAAAATCATTCCTAATTAAGGCTGTGTCCGGGAAGATAATTTTCGGAAAAACAACTTTCACCCATTATTTCACAGTTTGGGGTTTTCTACCCTTTAATAAAATAAACACATATTACGTAACTTGGGTAATCAATCTACAAACTAAACGTAAAAAATCAATCAGACTGTTAGAAAGTACGCTATTATAAAACCTGCAATTAGTAATAAAAAAGGTAACTAATTTATTTATACATAAATAACACCACGTTAAGTAAACTACCGACACTATTTCAAAGCCACACGTACCTAAATGCAAAATAGCAAAGACAGGACAAATAATCTAAATATTTAATTAAAATTATTCATTCAAAGTCCAATAAATCCAATAAATACTGAATTTGTCGGTAAGTCATAACAAAGTAGTTATTTTAGCTGCATTACGAGCATATGTTTTTCTAAAACAAAAATTCCCCGAAAATAGTCCGGCATATCTTAACAAGAAAAACTATGGGAAACTCAGCGTATTTATTACTTAAATTTTTGTCGGGTGCTGCACCATACAAACAAAACCCTTTAGCAATTTTCTGATGAACTAAACCCCAATATATCACAATCTTTGTAGAACAAGGCTGTAACGAGTTTACATTTTTCTCCAAGGTTTCTTTTAATTCTGTAATAATTGCATTTAGTAACGATCAACTTAAGTGACATGTTTGATCAATAGACGTAATTTAAAATTTCCTAAGATCTAAAAATATGTATTCGCATTTAAAATTTACCGAGTAAAAACTTCTGGCACTTGGTTATCCCTAACAAAATAGGCTCCAAACATAATATTCTCGAATTTTCCAGAATATTTATACTCTATATACCTAATTTAAACGTCATTAAAAGAACTACATTATCACCTTTGGACTTTACACCTTGAAGCATTTATTATCTGTTGTCTGAACATTTAGACTGAATAGTAACATTACACCTTGATGATGTTAATAAGTGTAAATGACTATAAACATAGAATTGGTTTTCTGTAAATAAATATGGGTCGTTTGCCTACGTACAGTACTGAAAATTCAAAAAAATGTATAAGAACGCTAAACTTTCTTTTGGTGTTAGTTAACATGTGGAAATTCTCATACTTTGCACAGCACGTCCCACTTCAAGATGTTAGTCAATTTCTCTTATTAGAAATTCTTCGACAAAGTTACATTTGTTTAATTTTATTAACCTAAACATATACGTACTACATATTTTTATATCCTCAAACTAATTAAAATTTGATTACTTCATTGCAATAAAGTGATCTGGAAATTCCCAAAGGGAAAACCATAACTACTTTTTGTAGTTTCAGATTGTTTATATTATTTCAGGAAATTCAAATTTACTAAAGACTATTTCTCACAAATTTTCAACCTATAAATCTGGAGCTTAAGACCTGACCATGAATCATATAACATTGATAGAGGTAGATTCTACTATCACGTGAGTCATGGTTTTTTAATTTGTTGAACGCAGACACAACAACTTCCTGTTACGAATGTGGGATGATTTACTTTTTTTGACAGGAGCGAAAGTTCGCGTTTAATGTTGACTTTTAAACAGCTTTTAATATCTCTCAGCAACAAAGGCAATGTCGTCCTTCGCGGTTCATATTTGGCTATAACGAACACTTACAGGTTTTATTTAAATACGTTAAGGTTATTCAACGTATAACAATTAAGACAGATACGGCAAAAATACGTTACCAAATAATTACCTGCTGACATCAAACTTCCAAATATTGTGAAAGCTACAAAAATGACTCGTAATTTAGAATTTCGACTCAGAATAAATCTTCATTAACAGTTGTGAAATGGTAGTTGATGATTTAATTGCGAAGCACCTAATTAAAAAAGTTGAATTGTATATAACTGACGCAGGCATTTAATTAAGCTCGGTAGATAAGGGTAACACTATAAATAAAATAAAAATAGCCTTGCTTTCGATCACTAAATTTTCTAATGTGGAGCATGTGTTCAATCTAAGAGAAGCGGTTGCCATAGCAATCCAACCAGCTTAGTAATTAAATCACACAATCAATCAGTCATTAAGGTTTCGCGTTTGCAATTCTGTTTTCCAACGCCTTTGGACTATATTACTTTGGCAATGGGAAAGGCCAAGTCGAGGACGTAGATTTTGAGGACAACGGGGCATATACCTAACCCAAATCGGGAAACGCCACGTGGAGCTAGTTAGGCTAATAAACAGCTTTCAAAGAAACCTTTCTGGAAAATGTTTTCCTACACGCGAAACCGAACTATAATTAAACTATGAGGCCCTAGGATTTTTTGTGTTATTGACACAAAGAGAAACAAAGGACAATGTTGGATTTTGGCCAAATTTATGCAATGAACCTAGAAAACAGATGAGTGAAAAAACAAACAGAGAACAAAATTCGTATGTCCGGTCAAAAATAAATCAAAAATTTAAACCGCGTCCTTTCGTATATCAAGCTGCAAATTAGACTCATCTTGCCAAAATTAGACACAGTATTGCTTCATAAATATATTTAAAATGGCTTGTAAGTTTTCACTGAAATACAACACATGCACAAATAAATCCTTGAACTAGTTACCCCATTTGCATTTTCACAGAAGTATATTAAAACTATCTTAAATAGGTTTCTTAAGAGATGCGTTTTGTATCATAGGTATTTAACCGAAACTTTTGTATATTTTGTCAAAACACCGCTCAACACCTGACGTCATGGATATTTTTCCTTAATAATTAAAATATAAACATAGGCTTCTTGGGAAAATTCTTTGGTGGCTATTTCAGCTTGATAGCTATTTCAGTTATTACTGACATACAAATTAAAGTGTTGTATTATTAAATCTACGATATGGCTTGAATGACCGAAGTTAAATATATGAATTGTTAATACTATAAAGTATATGGCATAATTAATTTTAAGAACAGATTAAATTTTGTATTTTATACGAATACCATAAGCACTAAAGCGTGCCAAATTAATTAAAAACTAGTACACTTGAGTTTTATTGTACAGGGTTAACGACATTTCGTATTAAGGCAACGGTTATAGAGAAATTCATAAATAATAATTAAATTAGCTGCTTTACGGTAAATTTCTGCTGGAGGGCCAATTTTTATTTTTGCAAGCAATGCGACTTCTCGAAATTATCATGAAATTATTTACATTTATCTGCAGCAACTGCCCGTTCTTTATTCGAATTTTAATCTTTCGCCCACAATTTTAAGTTCAAAATTCTTTTAGAATTTAGACAGACTCAAAAACGATTACAAAAAACTTTAAGTCCTTTATTTTTAAGTTCGGTCTCAGACTTCTCGAGAATGCAGTTAATATATTTAAAGACTGTGCCAAGATTATTCCCTAACAATTTGCTTGCTTTTTATTTTAAATAGCTGACATTTTCCCACTAAAAAAAACTATTCAAAATAAGTGTCGAAATACTACCGTTTGAATTATTAAAATTTTCTATATATAAAAACAACGGGATCTATTGAAAAACGCTTTGAAATTTAAAATATTTTATTCGAGCATAAATGTTGACCCGAGTTCAAGCAATAAATATGCAATGAAGTATTGTTTAAAATACTTTTTGTTGCTAAGAATGTTGTCTGGATAAACAGAGCAATTTTGAGAAACAGAAAATAATATAGGAAGTGAAAACATCATACTTTAGCAGAGGAAAATTATGCACTAAACTAGTAATCGTAAAAAAATAGACAAAGAAGATTTTACGACTTGAAACTACGTCAAAACTGGCTAATAAACGTTCCTCACTAATTTGACACAATTCTGCACGTTTCATAACTTGTTTCACCTGTGTTCGAACTACTGGCTGTTATGACGTTAATGTTTATGTTAATTAATTCTATCAAAGTAAATAATCGTCTAATTTAATTTAAATTAAAAATCATGCAACCAATGGTCTAGTACACATGCACACCTCAAGGATAGAGAAGTAGATATTACTGTAAAATCTAAAATCGATAAAAAAAACTCTTCATAATCGTGATTTCTTCATTAATAATTACATAAGTTGTAAAATATTCATCTGATATAAATGTATTGGTTGACGACCTTTGTTTTCATGTAAAAAGCACACTTGAATAACACTAATCCAACCACACAACACAACTAAAATTTTGAACAGACAATTTACCTTCAGTTTTTTAAATTTTAGGATTTTTGTATAATGCAATCTTAAGTAAAGTTTTTACAACAAAATGCCCGCATATATTTGTGAATTTATTTCAAACTCCTCTTTTCAAGTAATCTTCGTACAACTAGCTCTATTAATTCGAACTGTAAATCAACGATATCATTTTCAAAATTATTGAAAATGTTAAAGTTCTCTATACAGTTGTGGTTAGCAAATAACATATTCGACTACATTATCATTTCTTATTTACCATTGCGTCACTAACCAATAAGATAATTTGCCCAAAACTTTCCTGTACTTTTTTCTTTCACTTCCTTGAGTTATCTTTAGAGGAAAATAATAATGTTGAATAAAAATGGGCTTCGTTACTTACTAAGGTATATAAAATTACTGTTAAAAAATCAAGGCAAGGGTCAGTTGACAACAAGGCATAAAATTTAACCACTAAGTTGTTTTTATGTAGCTTGTTACTGAATTATTTGCAACATTATCGTGTATTTGCCTAATTGTTTTTGTTAGTTTCATCAACACCTATAGCTACATATTAGAGAACAGAAGTTACAAACTTTATTGAAATTATTATCAATCTAAGTCCCTGTTCAATCACCTTCCTACTCAAACTATGAAACATCAATGAATTAGTCCGTAATTTCTTTTTGTAGCCCTAGATACTGTTAACAGTAGTTTTATTAAAGAATAACTTTATTTTATCAACAGATTACTGATTATTTTAAATACACAATGAAAATTAATAACCTAAACACATAAATGGGTTTCACCAAATGCCATATACTTTTCTTCACCTTTTTTAAATTAGTTTAGTATATTATCGGTTGCACTTTATACTGTATATAAATCTAATTTATTGCTTGCTATTTTTAACAGAGTGAATTTGAAAATAGATTTGAGCATGAACTCCCATACCCAATGTAAATTTTAAATAAAAGAAAAACATTGTAATAACAGGAAGATACAAATGTGAAACTGAACAGAAATAAGTCGAGCGAGACTGCAACTGCTATTTTTAAATTTAAATTTTTAGCATGAAGTGACTAAGAAATAAAAAATAAAATGATACAGTCGCTAAATGCACCAGTAAAACTTTACAAATTAAAAAAGGTATAACTGTTGCTTTTAAAATTTTGTTCGAGGTAATGTTTATAACATATTTTTACTTTATGCAGAGATAAAATTGACATCAAAGAAAATGATATGTACATAAAATTTTGATAATTTTAAGGTTGCTTTGGCACCTACTAAAGATATAAAAAATTTTATCTTAATTGGTCTTTGTTAAGAGAGAAGCGAACTTTAGGTATTACATCACATGGTACAATACTTGTTTATAGATTATGACAATATTGCTCTTTATATCACTTAACTTTTAGTAGTTTAGTTTTAATTTTTTTTTGCATGGAATCTCCTTTAAAAGTTTCATTCATGCAAATAAAAACACTTTCTTAATGTATACACCATGTAAATATCGATACTTATTTATTAATCACTTAATACTTTTATAACTTTTCAAATTATAAATAAAACAAAATATCAAAATGAAAGCATTTCATGCAAGCAAATATTTAAAATACAGTCTTGCTCTTCTCAAGTTGTTGCTTTTATATACAGATACGCATATATGTACATAAGATGTATAGTTATATTTTCTGAATAACATTAACACCCACAATATAGTGCTTTTATAATATACTTAAACGAACAACAGAAGATATCTGTTACATTTCATGATGTGCCTTATTTTTTATCCTAACCATTTTTCGATTATACTAAGTCCATCTTTATTCTCTACAAACATAATTTCTCATCGCCTCAGCAGTAATAATATTAATACCACATAAAGCAGCCCCGTTGCAATATCACCTTTCTATCTAAGCTAAAAAGGGAAATTTTATAAGCATAAAATAATTGCGGAGTAATAAAAACACACAAAGCTTATTAAATACCTCTTGCGTGAGTCCCAAATCAACATCCACAATAACAGTAGCTTGATTATCGTTGATCGGCAAAGCAGCAGCTTCGTTGAGGTTTTGTTGCGTTATGGGTTGGTCAGATCCAGGTTGTTCGTTACTCACAGGTGTACAGTTGACATTAAGTACAGATGTACGATCCACACTTAACAAATAGGCTGTAATATTCTGATTACGTTGATAACTATGTATTGGATTGTAGCGGCCTAACGAATTTAAGTCTGCAAATAGTTCTCGTTCGTAGTTGAGCAGCACAGAATCGAGATTCTTTGGATGGACATAATGCGGTCTAAGCGTTCCAGTTGCAAAAGATCTCCAACTCGTTCCGTTGTCAAAGTCTAAATCACTTATATTACTATATAAATCAGTTTCAAAGTAATACTCAGGGTTCACACGCAACAAACTTAACAGCAGTGCAAACTGCAACAGTTCGTCTCTATACACTTTCTTTAAGGCTAACATTTTCAGTCTTATTGTTATAAAACGTACTAAATTATCACGATTAAAATTAAATGGAAGTAAGAAGAGGTTGTAAACAAATTATACTTGATTAAACCATTTTAGAAATCACTAGGAATTTATGCACAGTTTCTTAATTTACCTAATTGTAGAAAATTCATTTTTATGCACGAGTTTTTGCAAAAACATCAAAGGTAAACACACAATGCTCGAATGGTATACCACAGGATGACAATTCAGTTTATTGGTTAGGTTAATTACATGTGAGAATGCATAATAATTATTATTTATTTCAGTTTCCACTTAAACTTTTATGTATAAACTTGATACAATTCAAATTCAGTTTAAAAACACTGCGACAACACTTTTACACCTGCTATTCACCACCAATCCGTCATACAAAAATGTAGTTCGAACTGTTGGGAGAATGCGTGTACTTCTCCCAGAGTGGGGATTATATTCAACAAGCCACGAGGCATCGTACAATAATAGATAACAAAGCAATTGCTTAAATAGCTTTTTCGTTCCAAATTTTGCAATTATTATTTTACTCGTTTTAAATTAAAAATTCCTAAATCCAAATAGACTTAGATTATTATTAAACCATTGTTATTAAACTAATAAAAAAGATTTATGTGCTCCATCTAAATCATATTAAGTAGGTACCTATTTAGAAACTTCAATAAACTTTTAAAAATCAGAAATTCTTGTTTTATAGGTCTTTAAACAGGTAGGAAAATTTTGACCCTGTTCTTAGTTTAGAAAATATCGTAATACCTAATAATATACCAAATTTTTTGAATATATTGTACTTCTTCGCCATGTAAATATTATTATATTATATATAAAAGAAATAGCACCAACTGTAAATAGATGTATGCATAAATACTTGAGATTGATTATTTATCACCAATGACACTTCCTCCGATGATATAAAAATCAATAAACAATGCATATCAACTTATCTGCATTTTTACCTGCACATATGTATATACGCCTATGTTTATTTATATCATTTACAAAGCTTACGTTAAACAGTAAATTTCTCACTAAACCTATGTTACATTAAAGAGCATTATTAAAAGTATTCTTTGGTTACATGCAACAGCTTTATTTAAAAATAATTTTCTTTTATAGCTGCAAATGTGATAGGGCATTTCAGTCTTTCAAATTAACACGTACACTTGTACATATATCCTAAAGGTAGATTGTTCCAGCATCTCCTATCACGAAATTTAATTAAAACGCCTATGTTCTTATTCAAAATAATGCAGTTATTGTTGTATCCACACAAATGTTACAAATGGGACTATAGGTAATTTCATCGGTTCTATTGTTTATTATCAATAAATAGGACTTATTACAAAATATCCTACCTGACATATTACATTTTGTTCTTCTGTTATTAATGTCAGGGGGCTTCTAACAAGTATCATTTTTAAATTATAATCTGAAAAAGAAACTAATTTTATTTATATCTGAATTTGTTTAATTATCCTTACAATAATAAAAACGGATAGCTGCTACTACTGTATTTTATTCAGAAACTTACCTTTTAATGCTCTCCTCTTTGACTGCACAAATCACTAGTGACGTCATAAATTGTACCTGAACCAGTTAACGTAAACTATTTAATATACAATTTACTAGTTACCATAAGTACTTTAGCTTTTGTATGTAAATTACCTTTTTGTGTATAGCGCACACAACTCTTTGTTAATTCATTACAACAGAAAATAGACTATTTATGAACTATACTTCCAATAATTATTCTGGAAACCTTATGCTTACAAATTGCACTTAAAATTTACAGTTTACTGCACACCATTTTCAAAAACACATGCAGGTTTGCAACGATCTGCAAGTTTATCCACAATGGTAGTCATGTTTTCATATACATATTTGTCGAATCGCTTTGATTAAAGTTACACTGATGGGGCTTTATTCTAAAACATCCCATAGTTTACGTAACGGGACATTGTTGTATGCCTTGGTAAGATCTACAAAGAGGAAGTGCATTTCTTTTCCTACAGCTGTCATTTTTTCTATTATCTGTGTGATACAAAATGTATTATCCACACAGGATCGTCCGGTTCTAAAGCCACATTGTTCTTCGATTTCGTGTGGATTGTATTCGTCTTCTAATATAACTTTTAACACTCCACCCAGTGGTGTAGTCGTAAATTAAGCAGTGCCGGAACGCTGCGACCTGGGTGGTATTGTTGGGAGGGGGGGAGGGGGGTTGAGGGACAGAATGGAGCGGGTGATAGGGAAATAATAAAATGTCAACAATGAGACAATGTATATTTTGTAGTTATTAATAAGCCACTGCCCCGCCCGCCAGTGGCTTATTACTTTTATTAATTTGAAATACCAATCATATTTTCGAGGGTAAGGATAAGGCGAAGGTCGCGCTGTTTTAAGGAGGTATTTTACAATTTTTTCTTATTTATTTCTCGTAAAAAAATAAGCAGTGCCGGAACGGCGCTCCGGCTCCACTACACCCCTGACTCTACCATAGATTCTAGATTCTACTCATTGTACTTGTAACCGAAATTCCTATGTAATTGTCACAACTATCTTTTCTTCCTTTTTTGTGGATTGGTGTAATCCAAGCTGTCTTCCATTCGTCTGGAACCTTTTCTCCATTGATGATATATCTATTAAACAATGTTACCATATCAACTAATTTCGGTGGCCCATATTTAATTAGTTCTGCTGAAATTTGCTCGGACCCGCTTGCTTTTCCATTTTTCATTTGTCTAATGGCCTGTTTAACTTGATTTTGTGTTATTTGTATTTGTACCCCTTCCGTTTGGTATCGTTTGGGTGACGTCATAGTATATTCGGGTCTTTGTTCACTTAATAAGCTGGTGCAGTATTGCTTCCATTCATTTGTTTTTATTATGGGTACATGTGTTTTATGTGACATATTCGATTTCATGTTTCTTATTAGTTCCCAAGCTGCTTTAGATTTAGTACCTCCTAAGTATGTATCCAGTTCTTGACATTTATTTTCTGAAGATTGATTTTTTTCGTGAACTACGGCCCTTTTAAATTTTGCTTGTTCGTGTTTGTAATTTATTTTGTCTTCACCAGAGTTTGTATGTCTCCATTTGTCATATGCTTTCTGCTTTACTTGTTTTCGTTCTTCTAAAGTTTCGTTCCACCAAAAATTTCGGTTATCTTTTTCTTTCTTCTTTTTCCCAAGTGCTTCATATACTGCCGTGTGTATTGACTGGATTATATGTTTGTGCAAGTTTTCTGTGGAATCTGCAAGATATTGTTCTTGTAAGATGTTCTGTAGTCTTTGTTGATATAAGTTTTTTATACTATTACCGTATTACCTATTCCTTTAAGCCAGCGATTCTCAACCTAGGGGTCGCGACCCTCAATGGGGTCGCGACTCGATTTGAGGGGGTCGCGAAAGATTTTTAAGCTGCAAGATCAGGGAAGTCATTAGCTGTTGAAAAAATAAATAGTTATTTGTTAAACTTTGTTTTTATTATTAATAAAAATGCTGAACTAACTAGTAAGCGATTTAAATATTTTTATTTTTGGTATAAAAATTGGGCAGGGGTAGCTTAAGACGAGTACGAAAATTTGAGGGTCGCGTTGCAAAAAGGTTGAGAACCACCGCTTTAAGCTATCGATGTTATACTTTATCATATCTGTGCGTTAAATTGTTTCTTCTGTATTTTCTGTTTTTTGAGGGATGTTGTATATGAAGGAAAGTTCAATGTTTGACTTTATTAAATAATGATCGGTACCACATTTGATGCCCCTATATGCCCTGACATCGTTTACCTTCAGTTTTGTTGTTTGTTTTACAATCACATAATCAATAATAGATTTTAAATTTCTAGTTTCTTGTCGCCATGTAAATTTGTGTATGTCTTTGTGATTCAAGAAACCATTACATATTTTAAATGAATTTTGTTTGCATAGGTTTATTAGCCTGTGTCCATTTTCGTTAACAACAGCTTCTCCGTATCTTCCTACTATAGGGTCACCAATTTTTCTTCCTGTTCTGGCGTTTAAATCACCTATTATTATTATTTCTCTTTGATTTCCTGTTTTGCCTATTAAGTTCTGTAGACTATCTTCAAACTGGTCTTTAATCGTGTCTTCCATGTCTTCGTTTGGTGCATCCTACTCCAATTATTGTAAGTTTATGTCCTAGGTGGTTTAAGGAAACTGTGACTATTCCTTCGTTTATAGTTTCCCGGTTAGTGGTTTTATGTTTATACTTCTTGTGTACTAATATCGATGCTCCTCTCTTTGCTCGTCCCTCTTTGAGAACTCCACTATGTATATGTATGTAATTTCCAATAGACTCGATACCACAGCCTTTTTTCTTTGTCTCGGTAAGTGATACAATGTCAAGTTTAATTTTCTCCATTCCCTGTAGTACATCTCCCATTTTTCCTCTGATTGCTTGTACGTTCCATGTACCGATATTCATGTTCCTATATCAAGGGCCGGCTTTTGAAATTTGCCGCCCCTAGGCAAAATTTTTTTGACCGTCCCTCAAATTGGCTATATTATCATGAATAGGCATATCATTTGTGCAGTTTTCATTGTCTGCCGTACTACTACTAGCGATGTCATTATAGACTTCCTCACCCTGGCTTTGGTTTTTAGGTTGACTAATGACATTTTCTACCACTTTTTCTTTTCGTATAAAGAAACTATCAACTTTTTTCACTGTTTTTAAAAAATTAGTCTCTTTTTCCCGTTTTTCGACTGCTGCTTTGCGGAAGGCTGCCCTGCTTGCCCTTTTTCGTTTATCACTCATGGCTAATTATATTTGTCATAGACTACACAAATAAACGTAAAACATCAACAATATCCTCAACACAACACACAACTATAATAAGACCACTGAGCGAGTGGAGCGCGCCGATTCGGCGGTAGGAGGGCCCAACATGTCTATTTTCAGTTTAGACCTTTCTCTGTCAGGTTAGTGATTATAGAGTGTTCTGTGGTCAGTGACTGAGTAGGATGACTCACACTGGCAGTTCGGCCGCACTAGCACGGGCACGGTAGTACCGCACTTGGTCCAGATGAGCTGAACACAGCACAAGCAATACATATTACATATCTCTTCCTTCAAGTTTTATTAAAACGTAACTGTCTTCTCGTATGACAACTAACATTGTTGAATTTGTTTCGTTCTAGTGCCGCCCCTAGGCCCGTGCCTAGTGGGCCTAGTTTCAAAACCGCCGCTGCCCATATCGTCACCGTTGTTATCTATTTAATTTTCCGTTCATGTTCCGAGGCGGATTAGTAGAATTTTTTACATCTTAATGTTTTACGGGTAATAGACCTTTCGCCCCAACCCCCAACCTGAAGGACCAGATACTTTGATTTTGGGGTGTATGTCCCCGTTTTACACAACTGTAGAGATTAATCTTCCCTGTTTGTTGGTTCATCCGTCTCTTCCACCGTTGTGGTATACTAATCATCATTTGCTTTCAGAGCCGTTGACCGCTATTGGACACCTATAGGCAGATAAAAACGCGAACGACCCAGAAATACCTAGATAAGCGACATACGAAGAGCAATGTCAGGGAGACAACTAACAGAAGCAGACTGGGCAGACTGAAGAAGATGGAGAGTAGAAATCAGAAGGATGGAAGGAAAACCACAAGATAAACGTCCAACCGGAAGGCCACCGCAAACATGGAAAGACAGTTGGCAGTCCACCTTGCAAGAACAATGATGTTACATCGATTTATAAAAATCCTAGATCTACTAAAGTTTAAGAAGAAGAAGTTAGTTTACTGTATAAATTTTGATGCCTGCATATAGTTTATTGAATGCTTGCAGCTTTAGTCTTAGGAACATGCAATTTGATGAATGTAAGAAATTGCAAGTAGGTAGTATGCATAGTGCTTACAATTTAGAATTGTGCAGTGGGTTATATGTTATATGCAGAGCAACTGCACAGTTTACTCTAATTTACATTATGCAGTTAGTTTACCATCTGTATATAATCTATCAAATGCATGCAACTTTTCAGCAAGGTAGAAACATGCGTATTCACATTATGCAGCTCATATATCTTTTACGATAGATTTAATTACATGGATATCTAAGTAATACAACAAATTGCAAGAAAGATGTGCAATTATAGGTTCTATAGTTTACACTATGGGTTACAAGTAGCAAAACAATAAATTGCACAGTGTAGATTAACATTTCTCCTGGAAACTGAATAATGGATTAATGTTTGGTATTAGTTACTGTTCTCTCTATCAATAATTTAAAATATGTTTAGGCAGTAGGTACATATTAAGTCTGATATAAAATCATCTCAATTTATTTTAAATACATTCAGCATTCCGTACATGATAAGAATTATAGCAGTGGTAACTATCCCATTATTAATACTTGAATTAATAAAACAAAAACCAAAGAAGTGTACTTATTAAAGATTTGGTACAGTTAACATACTGTGGTAATAATATTTAATGAATATTTTTTCTTGCAAATGGTGGCCCAGGATTTGTTTCTAAATAAAATATGCCTCTCGCTCTGGAAATTTAATTTATATAAGGTGACTATTGAAATAATTTGATATACCTTGGGGAAGTAAAATGCCCCATCGGCAATAAGTAGTTTGTATTGCATTGCTCTGGAAATCCATCTTTAAAATACCTGCATCTTTTTGCTACAAAGGGAGTTGTTCCATTTATTGATTCAATGTAAAACTCTACTGCACGTACGTGACTGCAAGAAACTAAAATTTTTATGATAAATCCCACATTATATGACGGAGCAATTAATTACCAGCTGTAAAGATATTTATACATCCTGGTTGAGGTGCAATTCCATTATTTGGATAAAAATCAACATGTCCCACTGGTAACGTTATTCCAAAATCATCTGCAGCTGTGTGAATTATATCGACAAATTGTGCATCTCTTTTATCTAATGTTTCTGTAGAATTTCTAATAAAAATAAATTCAAATAGAGGGCCAGCCGGATCTAAACCTATTTAAAAAAGAAAATTAAAATAATAATAGTACCTACTACCTTTTAATTTGTACCTGTGATTCTTCCAATTCTTCCTTTTAAAATATCACCGGCAATGCCTGCCACTTGAGCGCCAAGACTGTGTCCAATTAAATGTATATCGGACAAGTTTACAGTGTATGTTTCCAAAAATCGTAAAAATTTAGCCAAGTATTTTCCCACTTCACAAGCGTGAGATGCTGCATTGAAATAAATTAAACCAGCTAATCTTTTCCAATCTACCACAATAACATTTATTTGAAAGCTGCCCAGAAGTACTATAATATAAAATTGTAGAATGTATACTGACTAATTTTTACTCTACATGTTTTAAACTCTTTTACCTTTTCGTAAATCAACAATTATATCTCGTTCTTTGTGATCTGTATATCCGTGAATTATAAAGACAGTTCTTAACTGTGGATTAAATTTAGATTTATGCATGCTGCGATAGTCATTAAGAACAAGTTCAGTTCCTCTTTTAGGGTTAAATCTATATAAATAAGTTCAAATTAAATTTAATTATGCAATTTTAGTAAAAAATGTACATACGCTTATGGTTTAATGCCTTTTTGGGTTGTTACAGTAATCTATGTAAACCTAAAAATACTATATCAATTTTTTATAATTTTTGAAGCTGTAAATTTGCAAAATAGGGCATTTTCAGCTATGAAAGAACTAATAATTTTAGCAGTTTATAATTTAAAATGCTTAGTTCGTAAACTCAACATACTTTCAGACTTAAAATTCTTTTTAAACACAATCTGCAATATTTGCACGGAGTTTAAATTTAAACATAAGGTTCATGATGCACAAATATAAACTCTTTTATTAGAAATCTTTACATGGTTTTTATTATTTTTAAACACTTTAATAAGTTATATCATTACCTACTGCAACACTTACTTTGTGTATAAATGAAACGTAACATCTTCAGGAATGGGTTTTTCTTCCTCCATTCCAAATACAAAGTTAACAAATCCCACAAACTGGGTGTACAGTTTTTCCTGAGTTTTATCAGAAAGTATTGCCTCATCTGCAATTTCTATATATTCCATTAAAATTTTACTCTTAAGAATTTCAGTCACTTACTTGTAGTTGTAAAGAAAGCGAATACTAAAAAAACCTTTTTCATGTTACGAGTAATGAATACCTAACCAATATAATGTCAAAAAAAAATAAACATCTTTCATAAGCATCATTATAATGAAGTATTGTTTAAAAGTCAATATAAATTATCTATTTCTGTAAACATATTTCACATTTCATTTAACAAAACACCGTAATAAAAATGCGAAGGTTTTTAATGCTTTATTTAGAATTTCCGCATATATAAAACAATTCAATAAATATCTATATAACTTATTATTAAAAAGATAAAAAATGCATTTTAATAGACATTCGTAACAAAACCAACGCTTTTTAAAATTTCAGCACATTCGTTTCTAGATAACATACTAAACGCGACTTTTATTTTCTGAAGTAAAATTTTCTTAACAGCATATTTCTCCGCACAAATATCACTATTTTGTTGCATATAGAATTCTCCACAATATTGAAAATGATCATTTAATGAAGACATAAAATATGTAAGATCAACCAAGAAGGTAGCTGCTCTAAATGGATTTTTGAACTGTTTTATTAAATTTTCCATCGATAATAATGTTTGGAGAGTTACAAATACACTAGAAAATTTTACTTCAAGTACTAATGCTATAAACTTACATATTTCAGACCCTGTTTCTTTATTTAACAACAAAATAAAAGCAGTCTTAAGTATATCATGGCGATTAGATATTTCTGTACATTTATAGAGGTATCTTAATGTCGATGCAATAAGCAACTGTACTTCAACATCTTCAATTAAAGCATCATTTTTGTATGTGACAATAATGTGCTTTATAAATGTACGATCCGCATTTGTGTGTTCAGGAAGATGTGAAAGTACCGCTACATAAGCAGCTAACGCATAGATATTTTTATCTACAGTATCATAAGAATTTCTCAGTCTCATTATTAAGTCTTTGGCAACTGTAAAGTTGCATGTATCGAACAATAATAAAATAACATGACTATAGCTACGAACTAAATAATCGCACGTATCTGACAACTGTAAAAACTTATTTAGAACAACTAGAAGTATATCCTGAGTAAGGGAATTTTGCAATAATTCGTCGAATCTTTTCAAAATTCCATTCAAGCAATGTAACTGCAAAGATAACGTAAGTGGTTGATGCAAACACTTTTTTAAAAAATCAGGAAACTTTTCAATTTGTACATTGCGAAGAACATGAGGTATATTAATGTGTAGCCACAGCCTTGTCTGATACGTGTTTTTTTGTATGCGACTAAAGATAGTCTTTTCACAAACACTTAACCTATTTGATATAATACCTAGTGAACTAAATAAAGTAAACTCAAATTGGTCATTAAATCTTTCTAAAAACAACAACAACCTTTGAAATTCATACTGAATCATGCACAGCCCTCGTTTATAATAAAAAACATTAGGAGTAATATTAAAATTCTCGTATAAATTTTTTAATAAGCAAATAAAAGAACAGAAAATGTTTTTACTCATTTTGTAAAAGTTTAAATGTAACCACTCAATTACATCACGCATTATAAAAGGAATATAAGCGTGCGGATAAATTGCCGCATAAGCTTTGGCTGCAAATAAACCGATAACAGTTGAATTGTTACATGTCAAACTGATAAAAATATTTGCAAAACAACTTATTATAAAATAAGCAGCTTTGGTTAAAAATAGTTCGGGTTTACAATGAGATTCTGAAAATAATGCTAAAATTGCTATAATACTATCGTATCTACTTTGAATACTGGAATTTTCTAATTCCGAATAAAAATAAATGGCTAACTGTGGGTAAAGCATAAAAATATCATTTATCGAAGTGTACCTTCTGTTTCCTGTATTACACCTCTGACCCGCTAGACGATTCACAATACCTTGCACTACTTGAACTGCTGCATTCCTACAACAAAAAGAAAAAGAATTATAGTACTGTTTTTGATTTGTGTTAGGCGCTAATATGATGCTGGACTATGAAGATGGCACACAAATATTATTAAGCCTAAAAAATGATTTCATTATTATCCTTAAAAAAACACATCCAACCAAATCACCGACTAAATTAAAACGGCCATGCAAAGCATTATTATGTAATATTGTATCATGAGTGAAGTTTAAAAAAAAACCAGATTTTCAGTATCAGCACCTTCAAATAAAGAAATGTTACTTAATTTAGCTTTTATTATTTTGCGGCATATCGTTTCTTTGTAGATTAAATTTTAGTATAGTTTTCGCCAACGAAAATGCAAAAAAGTACTTGAGATTTACATTTATAATCTCTTGTAAAACCTAATATAGGTGCCGACTGCAGGTAAAAATTGCAGAGCCGTATTTAAAAATTCTATTTAAAAGCAGGAAATAAATACCTACAAGCGAAAAGATGTTTCGGTATAACTGTAAACGAGTTATTCCTAGAAAATTTATTAGTACAGCCCACGCCGACAAGGTGCTTGCAATCTATTTAAGGGCCCATTATTACTAGGTTTCACAAGGGATTATAGATGTAAAATCTCAAGTACTTTTTTGCATTTTCGTTGGCGGCAACTATACTATTAAAATTTGCCTTTTAAATTTCGAAATAGAAATTTCAAGTTTAAATAAAAATAATTTTAAAATAGTCTGGTCTGACGATCTGGTTCGAATTTCACTTTTAAAATTACTTTATTCTCCAGTCGTTGCTTGAAAATTCATTTATACAATGAATAGTAATAGAACTGATATATGGGAACGTTGAATTGCGAATTGTATTGTCTGCCACCAACACTTCCAAAGTATGTAAAGCTGCAGCTTTGGAACTATTATTTGTAGAAGAATCGGATAATACATGTAATAGGAAATCCATTGCCCGGGCTAGAAATGGCTAAAATGATAATTACAATCAGGAACGTCTTCTCACTGAAAGATAATAAACATTAACTGCCATTTTAATAATTTAATATTATTTAATTAAGAATTATAAAATAGCAGTTAACATGTCAAATATTACATTACATGATTACGTCGCTTATCAGCCACAACTATAGAATGAATAAGCAATCGATGTTCCGGGTTTCTCCGCAATTTTGAAGTTTGGTTTTCAGGTGCTATATAAATAGAAAATAAAACTTTTTCTAAAAATTTAATAATCACAACCTGCTCGTCATCTGAAATAGTAGTCTCCGAATCAGGCGTACTTAATATGTTACCACAAATATTGCGAATAAATGCGGCAGAATATGCTACCGGACGCCTTCCGCAACTGGCTAATATAACTGAATTAGCAGCATATAAAGCTGGTCCCGTTATTCCTGGTAATTTCTTTGCCTCCAACATAAATTTTATAACGTCTAGTAGGGCCTACAAAATTAAAAAAAAATTAAATTAGAAATTACAAGCTTCTAAACTAATTACCATTATTGCATGCTCTATATTTTTCACTTTTGGAGTGTTGAGGTCTTTTTCTTTTTTTCCTGTGTTTCCATTGACGGCATTATCAAAATTAGGATAAATTCGTGCTAATACGTTAATCGCTATCTGACATGATTTACATATATGGAATAGGAAGCCTTCATCCCTATGTTTAATATCAACGTAGTCATAAACAAAAAGGTCATAAACACATTGTGTTAAACCATATATCGTGAATGGTAAATTTCCATTAATCAACGAAGGATCGAAATCTAGAGTTTTTGTAGAATGCAGCCATTTACAAAAAATTGTCTCAACCAATTTCATACGGGTCTTTTTTAGTTTACCTTTACTAGCAAAAATAATTAGAAGAATTTGCCTGCCTTTTTCAACTGAATCATGGTCGAATCGATGTTGTAATAAAGACATTCCTAGCCTGAATAATAAATCCAGTTCTTTTGCATTTGGATCTAAATTAGTTGCACACCATTTTTTTAACAAGTTCGCTGTACCAATGTACATTTTCTCACTTTTCACAAAATCTTTAAAAAGCACATTTAATGTTTTGATACCTCCAAACGGCCACTTTTTAATTCTCTTAAGATATCTTAAAAAGGGTGCTCTGCCCGTTTCATAGTTTTCGTAATTATTGAGAGTATATTTGGTGTGTAAAATTGACGAAGATTCTGTGAATACATCTTGAATGGTATCAAATACTTTTGCAGCAACTGATATACGATGTTCATTTTTACTCTGTAAATTCTCCATGCAAAAACGGTACACGCTGCTTAAAAATATCACATACATCTTTATTTTAGGAGGATTCTTTTCTTTCCTAAGCATTTCATTGGCTACGACACAAAGATGGGATATAAAATATTTCATTTCTTCACAATAATAACCAATACTTAAGAATACAACATTTTGCAAATACGCTTCAATCATATTTAAATGCCATTCTCTGATTTCGAAATGTTTTTTGTTAAAAATACATAGCATTTTCATACTATAATATTGAATAAACTCGTTGTTTTGATTTAGTAAATTACAAACTGTTTGCCTGTAATTATAAGTACTAACAAGGTCATGTTGTACACAGCATTGTAAAACAAGCACCCTGTAACATATATCCATGTTAAGTACAGTGATGTGATGGTATAATATGATTCCATAATGCTTTACGGCAATATTTACACACTGTAGCATCGTGCCTCTCATAAATGATCTGAAAAAAGAAAAATTACTCATTCCACTAGAGCTGTAATGAGAAAAGTAAGGGGTCTTACCTTTGTGCATCATCATCTTGAGGTACTGTTTCTATTAACTTTGCCATAAAAACGTTATTCCACGTATCAAGATCTATATATCTGATGGAGATTTCAAGTAAAGTAATGGCACTTTTTGCCGTGATATTTTTTGTTAATGTAACTGCCAAGTTGCATACTAACAGTTTAATTTGGGGTAACACCCAAGCGGACGACCAATGCTTAATTAAACACACTCCAATTTGACAATGAAAGGTTTCCCATTGGCATAAAGATACAAGCGCCGTGTACCACATAAATTTTTCTGTATGTTCCCATTTTGAGACGATAAAGTCCGACATTCTATCAGCAAATTTGACTGCTTTTGGATTGGTCGCTTTTACAATACAATTTGCCAAAATTAGTAATAATAAACCTTCCGTATACTCCACTTTTAGTTTACCAGATCTCAACATTAAGAATAGTGTCTGGACGTAATATACAACGTATGGGCTTCTTGGCAATAAAAAATGTAACGATAAATTAAAAATGTCGCTTAAAAGTGGTCCACTCTCTTCCATATTTCTTAGAATTGGCAACATATTCCTCAGAGCAATAATTGCTACAACTCGGAAAAATTCAGTGTTACGAATATTTAATTGCAAGGTCGCTAAGTCTAATTTTATTGCCACATTTACGTTATAACCATCATCCAATGCAATTAAATCTCTTAGAGATTTAACAACCTTCAGTAAATCCTTCTTATTAAGAAACATCAATGAGTCGAGTAATAACTTTGCCTTTTTGTTCATTATATTATCAGGTGTCTCAGCATAATCGGTTGCGGTAATTGCCATGAACTGTAAAATGCTGACAGCTTGACAAGTGCCGCTTTTTATCTCTTCATCGCTTAACTCGGAGCGCCACTTCGGAGTTTTCTGTATATTCAAACACAAATGTACTTATAAACTCTAATAGCATTAGTACATAACATTTATTTTCCATACATTAAGCAAACTGTGATTTACAAATATTTGCTTACAGTTAAATGCAGCATTACAGTTGTTAGTGCTATAAACATTACCTAAAAATATTTGCATCACATGCTAATTACACACTTTCACATTAAAAAAGCCAGAAACAGAAACTCTGCAACTATGTTATTTATAACATAAAAATTTAAATCAAACTAACAAATTTGCTTAAGACACAATTCAAAAACAATATACCTACCAATATTTGTAAATAATACTCGGAATCTTTAGACTGATCAACTTTCTTTTCTTTTGTAGCCATCTGAAAATAACATTAACGGTAATATAAGCTAATAATTAACTATAAAGTAACTCCAGTACTGATTTTACTAAAAATTACTAGTTAGGGTTATGTACACTAAAATTCTTCCAACTCAGCCAACACTTCTTATATTCCTTACAATTTGTATATAACTAATACTTATAACCAGTTATTATTTTCTGTATATGTATACACATGTAAGTTAAATTATGAATTTGTTGTTTTCGATCTTGATAGTATTCAAACATCAAAACATTATTACCACGTGGAAACAATCGGTAATTTCGTACGTCTTCGGTAACTGCATCAGCAGGTGCTGCCATCTCGTTATCTAACAGCATAATATAGTAGGGACACTCCTCATTAACAGTGCATCAATTGACATGTTCTTGGTTGTGTGACATGCAAATCACGTGTATTTTACTTCCTGGTATATTATTGGATACTTGACAGTTATATAAAATAGAAGATACATTTTTAAAACAAATATATTGTATTTTTTAATAATTTAATAAAAGCTTATCATAGGGCACTGTATAATTTAAAAAATTAAATTAAATAATGAAAAACCCTATTTATGATTTGTTATTAATTTCTTCTAAATATCACAACATACTAGGTATTTACTCAAAAGCCTATGAGAATGCCTATCGCGATAATTTATATCCTACCTAGTTCATTAAAAGTACAAAGAAATAGAGAAATACAACCAAGAAGATGGCGATTCCAGTAAAAGTCGTTCATTTTGGTTACAGAAGGACAAATCTATCAACACAAAGTGTCCCTACTATTCTTTCTTGCTGTAGTGGCTGCAGTAAATATTTGAGCATTTCAATTACCTGCCATTCATTCAAACTTTAAATTGATAAAATGGGAAAAACTTTTTAATTGGAATAAGGTATTGGTATAGAAACATTGTATTAGAAATTATTAACGTATTGGTATAGAATACATCGTATTAGAAATCATTAATTAGGATCTCATTTTTCTATGGACAGAAATATTATTTTAAAAAAAAAACTTTAGATCAATGTAGTATATGTATCGAAAAAACCAGTTGAAAGTATAAAATTTACTTCATACTAAAATTAGTTGTCTAAATTTTATTAATTTAGAACTAACGGCGCGGCGTTACAGGCATAAATTCGCTGCTTCATTTAATTTAAAACAAGCAAGTTTTGAAGGCAATTTTTAGGTAGAAATTTTTATTTTGATTAAAGATAGTTATTTTAGAAGTGCATGGCTTCAAATAAACGCACAGGCAATCAAATTAGAGGGTCACTTAGCATCAAAAGTATCCCCAACAAATAAACGATCAAAACGATAAAATTATAAAAATGTAGTAAATTATCGCCTTCTTTATTTTCTTGGGTGCAAATTTTAGTTAAAAATTTACATTAACATTACTTGACCATTTAATTCGCTCTCTTTTATCTTTTTAACACATATGTGCAGAGTTACTGTAAGAGTAGTTCTATAGAAATCCATATTTATTTAGTTGTTTCGTGTATCAACACATTGCAGATATTAAAGATTGGTCTTGTACGAAACCGAGTTTTAATGTTAATTTCAGTGCTTAAACGGCCGCGTTAACGAAGTCATGTTGATGGAAATTGTATTAGTTTTAATAAATGTTTATTAACTCCCCTTATATCGCCGTAATGATCGTGCTCGGTCGTCATCATTTCATTGGCACCTTTTACACATTTGGTAAGTGATAATGATAACACTTTTCATGTTTGCACTATTTTTACGTTTTGTTTTTTTTTTAGATTTATTCATTTCGGGATTAGTGGGGACTTAAGGAATTATTTATTTTCAAAAAACATTCAAAATGTATTTTTTTTTTCATTTTAATTTTGCTGCGGTTCGTGATATTTCTGTAAACTTCAATGCAAATTTTCATCAATAACAAAGGCTTTGATTATGACTAATGAATATGATTACTTTGATGTTGATGTAATGAAACCATAGTTTTAACTACAATTTAAGCCATGTCGTTTGATTAGTAAGACTTCGGCTTAGTCATCCATTATGATATTGAACCTTTGCTCTGCAACCACACAAACATAGCAATAAAACAAGTTTACGTTAAGGTAAATTGTCCTTTATGTTGTCTCTTCTACGTGCTACAATTATTAAGGGTATTTTTCCATTCAAATAATTGCAGAAAATCACAGTCTTAATGCACTCCGCCCACTAGAAAACATACTTATTTTGCAGTTGCTGGCAATTATTCATATTAATTTAACGAATTCATAAAGAAATTCTCGAAAATTCTTCGTTTTATTCCAACTCATCTTATATCTAACATAGACCGACCTGATCTTTCTTGATATATCTCTGTTTTATCTAAATTCAAATTACTATTAAATTATTTCAAACTGAACATGTTTAGATTGAAACACAAAGTTTTATTCAAAAATTTGCGTTTAAAAATATTTACAGTCGGTAAGGTTACCTAGTAATAAGCTAATAAGTAATAAAATGAATTTGAAAAACTCAGTAAAAAATGATCGTTCCAATTTAGGTTTCTTAATTGAAAGATTTATTGCGGCCTCTTTTATAGTTTGAATTTGGCAAAACAGGTTTTGGGGACATTTCAATTATACTGGACATTTACTTTAGACGGCAATAAATTTTATTATGACCAAAACACATTCCCTTTTTAGGGTTTTATGTTGTACGTGTTTCAATTCTCATTCTGCCTACGCATTATACGCAAGAAGTTGTAATAAATTTAACATTTTAATTTTGTCCTTCCAAATTAATTTTGTGTAATCATTATTTTTTCCCCGAAACTATACAAGGAACATAAACATTGCCATGCAAACTTCATTTTACTTACAATACTCTTGGTTCAAATTATAGATACAATTTCATTTCGAAATTTATTCAGAATGAAAATTATGAAACGTAAATTTGCAACTCGAAACTCGAAACTAAAAAAACATTGAGAGACGAATTTTGAAACTGCTTTATTTGTACGTAAAGCTTCTACAAACTTAATTTGGAGTTTTACAGTTTACGGCTAACATTTCCAAAATATCAAATAATGTACTCTAAATTTAAAACAAAACTTGGAAGCTTTAAAAAGTGAAATACAGACGAAGAAATATAAAACACGTAACGGCTATAACTTTAGTCGAGGCGGGGAATAAAACCACATAAATAATTTAGTGCTATGTTTGAAAATAGGTACCTACATTTTTTGGTGGATGAACATGAATCGCATTCAGTAAAATCAGGATAAAATTAAAAAGCTTTGCATTTTTTAAAAATGAGCCTAATCTTAGAAATTTTGCCCAAATTAAAAACATTGAGCGTTTTCAAATGTAAACCCTAAAGGTGTCCTGGAAAGATTTTTATGTGGTAGAAACTTTTGGATAACATTAAATTGAGTTAAATAAATTATTTGTGTATTTTCCCAATCAGGCTGTGAGCATGAGTGGTCAGAATGGAATGTTTATGGGACTGCTGTAATATCACACCTGTGTAGCGCGACTGATAACAGAATAATTTATTATTCTTTCGATAGCGCGATTCCAGCTTACGCTATCTGCTATTTTGTTACCGTTACAGACTGTGTGGACAACTACTCTTAATTTTACCCTTTGTATTCCTCAAAATACTTTACCAAAATATGAATTATTCGTTGGGGATGAAAACCCACTTGGGCAAATCATACAGTTCAACGCGTCGGTGTAAAAGGTAAACAGGAACCGAAGATTATCAAAGTCAAAATATAACACTCTTCCCAGATAAACTTTGTTGTTATTTCAGTTCGCTTTATTTTATATTATGATTTCAAATTACTCGTAGGTTATCTACATAAACTTTTATCCTTTTAATTTTACAGACACATTACGAAATGGATTCAGTAATATTTTATTACGCTAAAAATCTTAAACGACCCTTTTATAAAATAATTTTTTTAATCTGTTTTTGAGAAATTTTTATATAAATTTGAAAACTTGACTTAGGGTACATAATTAAAACAAATATTGAAAGAGTATTGCTTTGTAAAACTCAAAAATTTTCCGATGCGTTATTTGGATACGAATAGACAACATGGCCGATCATGTGCTTTCAACGGCAATCTTTAAAGCAACACCTTGTTAAAAAATATTTCCTAACAATACGGTAATATCAAAAATACATACAAATACGGACGATAACTTAAAATCAAAGCAGTCTTCAACAAAAGTTTTGATAGTTAGCTTGATATTTTTCAAAGCTCCAATACAAATGGCCGACCATCTTGTCAAATCGCTATCATAGGTACACATTAAGTAACAAAAATACTTTTCAAGATGAAAATTGCAGGAGATAACGTAATTTTTAGTAATACCATACTATTTTTGAATAAGATCAATCACATACCTTGGAAAATTCACTGCGGCAAGACAGAAAACACTAATTTAATCGGAGTGATAATTGAATACGTCTAACACTTAACTAAACAAGCGGTAGAAAAGAACGTTTCACATTGTTACTTCCGGAATATCGGTTTGAGTTTGAATATGCGCGGGTGTTTGATAAGTATGAGTCAAAAGAAAACTAAAAACATTTATATATAAATCATAATATTTTTGCTATTTAAAAGTCTAAAAGGTTCGCTATTTGTTTATTTGCGAAAGAGTCACCATATTTAGCTCAAATTTTGATTATTTATGTATTTATTCAGAGTTGTTCACGTGATGGTTCCCCTTGATGAAAGCGATAGGTAATCCAATCTACACCAAAGTGCTTCCAAAGCACGTTGATATGTTTAAATTAAAAAATTAAAAATCAAAGTTAATAGTAGGCAAAGACAATTTTTTGCTGTATTATATATATTTATTCAGTTTGACATTTTAAATTTCAATCGTGCGTTCATATATACGATGACGTGAATGATAGGTTAGCCTTCACATAGGTGGCGCTGGTATGTAAAATATTTAGTCATGGTTTGAAACGATTAGTTGGCAGTACTGAAAAGTTAACGGCCATCTTTCCAAAAGTTACTCTGTAAAGAAAACCCATTTTCTGCTTTTAGTAATCATCGCGCCGTTATTAATTTTCTTTTATTTAAAAGGTGCAGAAATTTTCGAAGAGATGCAAAATGTGTTAGGTAAAAGTACTGCATCATATTGGGCCGTAAAAAACCTACTTAAACTTTTGTCCTTTTATTTTACAAACACATTGCGAAAAGGATCCAGTAATCTTTTATTAACGCTAAAAATCTTAAACGGTCCTTTTATAAAATAATTTTAGTTTATCTGTTTCTGAGAAATCCTTATTTATTATAATAAAGTCGTTTATTTGTGAAAAACCAACATGAGTCAGTACACCCCAACGGTTATTATGAACGGTTTCTCCACAGAGACCGCTCTAATTTTTGTATAAATTTGAAAACTTGATTTTGATTTACCTTAGGATACATAATTAAAACAAATATTCAAAGAGTCTAGCTTTGTTGCTTTGTAGAACTTAAAAATTTTTCTGTTGCGTTATTTGACCGATCACGTGTTTTCAATAGCCATCTTTAAAGCATCTCCTTGTTAAAAAATATTTCCTAACCATAGGGCAATATTAAAAATACATCCATAATTTAAAATCAAAGCAGTCTCCAACTTAAAGTTTTGATAGTTAGGTGTTAGGTTGATATTTTCCAAAGTTCCAATTCAAATGGCCGACCATCTTGCCAAATTGCTATCATACACTTTAAGAAACAAAAAAATACTTTTTAAGATGAAAAACTTGCAGGAGCTAACATTTTAAATTTCAATCATTAACGTTAATATACGATGGCGGAATGGTAGGTTAGTTTTCACATAGGTGGCGCTGGTAGGTAAAATATTTATTCATGGTTTGAAACGATTTTTTGGTTGGCAGTACTGAAAATTTAACGGCTATCTTTCCAATAGTTACTTCTTAAAGAAACCTCATTTTATGTTTTTATTGATCATCGCGCCGTTATTGAATTTTTTTATTTTAAAAGGCTTAAAAGGTGCAGACATTTTGTAGAAATGCAAAATGTGGTGGGTAAAAGTTAAGGATCCCATACGTCCTGGTTTGCCCGGGACAGTCCCG
The DNA here is from genome assembly GCA_963082815.1 of Melanotus villosus. Classification (NCBI taxonomy): domain Eukaryota; kingdom Metazoa; phylum Arthropoda; class Insecta; order Coleoptera; family Elateridae; genus Melanotus; species Melanotus villosus. The sequence goes on from OY720427.1 coordinate 23,403,893, forward strand.
ATTTTATTACTTCTGTCCCGGCGTTCCGACATGTTTAGTTCGGTACGCTAAATGTCCCGGATTTTTCAGAATATAAAAATATTAACATTTCTAATAAGAATGAGTACTAGTACAAGTCGTAATATTTTTGGGTGCTTTTAAAAATCTATGTTTACAAAACAAAAAGCAGAGACATATTTATTTTGAATTTCGGAGAATGTTAGAATTTTGGGAAAATGATTTAGTTCCATATATTTAGTCCATTCAGTCGGAGAAAAGAATATCAGAATGAAGGAGATAGTCGCCCAACTGTATGTTTAACTAATCACAACCACGGCATCTTATTTCGTTCGTCTGGTCGGCCGCAAATTTTTAGCACTCTTTTGTCTCAAGCTTAGTTCGCATAGCGGACGATATCCGACGGCCCGAAATGTTTCTCATTCTCATTGGTCGACATGTTTTTGAATATTAACGCGCCACGATAGTTCATTTTCATTCAACCAATGAGAAACATTTCGGATCGTACGCTGTGCGAACTAAGCCTCGCGCGTCAGCAGTGTTGCCAGATGCAGGAAAATTTCGCTCAAATTTTTAAATCGAAGGGAAAAAGGGAAATTTTCTATAAAAACGCTAAAAATCGGCGAAATTTCCACTGCTCGTAATACTTCGTTTTAAAAACGTATGCATTCCGATTTTTATATTCTAAAATCATCAAAACTCTTGTTATACTCTTTGGTCGGTATTCTGATCTAATATTTAAATTTAACGTCATGTTTAATTACCATGGCAATATTGCGTATCTCTGTTATACACATATAAAATTATATAAAGCTATATCGTTTTATGGTTAACTCCGCCTGCAGCGCCGCTGGGTGGATTGAGTAGCCCAGCGGTGCTGTTGCCGGTCCCAAGCCCGGATAAAGGAGGAGGGAACATCTATGGAACGGGCTAGCAACCCCTGTAGATGTAAACACATATTGCTCAAAGAAATGGTAAGATAGCCTCGGAACATGGACGGAACCCACTGATGACGAACCAAGCACGAATAAGGAAAACTAAATGGAAAAAGAAATTGCATGTTGGAACGTTAGATCTTGGAATTCCAAAGACCAAGAAATCATGCTAGAAGTCGAAAAACACAAAATAGATATCTGCGCTTTATCGGAAATCAAAAGAAAAGGCCAGGGAAGTACTAAATACAACAATTATGTTATGATCTACAACGGAAAAAAGAGAGAGAGTCCACTCTGGTTTAGCATTACTGTTACATGAAAAATTCGAAAGCCACATCGACAATATGAAATATATTAACGATAGAATGTTAAAAGTCACCTTAAAGTTCGAGCAGCAATACCTTCACATAATATCAGTATACGCACCGGACACAAGCAAAACGAAAATAGAAACCGAAGAATTCTATAATGTCCTACAAACTGAAGTGGACAACATACCAAAAAATGACAAAATGTTCATATTGGTAGACATAAACGCTAGGGTAGGCAATGACATACTAGATGGAGTAAAGCAATAATTCAATGAAGATATGCAGAACGAAAATGGTATGATACTAACGGAATTCGTCGCACACAATCACAGTTGCGACTGAACAATACATTCTTCCAGCATACCCCGCAAAACATGTACACATGGCACAATACCCAAAATCAAAAATCAGTAATTGACTACGTAATCTCAAATAGAGCAATACATCCAACCCAGATATTGGACGTACGAAGCCTGACATCCCCCAACATAGGATCCGATCATAACATGGTACTATGTAAGTTTCGGATGAAAATAATCTTGGAAAAGAAACGAAAACCGGTATATATCCAAAAATTAAATATAGAATCACTAGGGGATACAAGTACTAAACATTTATATAAAAGCCGACTAACACAAAAAATACAAATAAATCCAACGACCGCAACAGATAATGTTGACCAGGTCTGGCAAAAAATAAAAAATAACATAAACGCCGCAGCGACAGAAGCCTTGGGATAAAGAAAAATAAACATACACGCAACGCATAATGTCAAACCTTGGTTTACAAACGAAGTAAAAGAATTAGCTGAGCAAAAACGACAAGCCTACATCCGACACAAAAATAATAAACAAGATAGTTACAGAGAAGAATACCTATATAGAAACAAGGAACCGTGTGAATGCAAGAATAAGAGATGAGATATTAAAAAGGAGCACTGGCAACGTTTTACTCAAGACATGGAAAGTGACCTATATGGCGCACAAAAAAAGATCTGGAAACTTCTAAGAAGCCGAAAAAGAAACATCAACGAATACAGAGAGATCAATGCAATAAGTAAAGAAGGAAAGTCTAACCCAACAAGAAGACATAACAATAAGTAAAGAGCAGGTGGAAGGTGGAAAAAGCTGTGACAAAGATGAAAAATAGAAAATCACCTAACCAGGACAATATCAACAATGAGTTAATCAAATATGGAGTAGACCACCTAATAAGTGAAATCACCAATCTGTTCGCTGTTCGGAAACATCATAAACAGCAGTACAGTCCCAAAAGACTGGAAAGAAGGTATTACAATACCTATTTACAAAAAAGGCAACAAAAAAGACCCCCAAGATTACAGGGGAATCGCGCTACTAAGCTCAGTATCAAAGCTATTTATATTTACAAACATCATAAGAGAAGAATTAAGCGAACGCATTACAATAAGTGAAGAACAACAAGGCTTCAGAAACAACAGATCAACGCGATATTTATAGTCCGGCAAGTAAAAGAAAAAGCCCTTGAATTCAACGTACCGGCGTTTATGTGTTTTATAGATATGACGAAGGCTTTTGACCAAGTTCAACTCCACGACGTGATAAACATATTAGAAACCAAAGAAGTGCCAATTAAAATCGTGAATATAATAGAAAAACTCAACACAGGGAACACAACAAAAATAAGGGTGGACAAAGAACTTACAAAGGACCTACCAATAACAAAAGGCATCAGTCAAGGGGACAGCCTCAGCCCTATGCTTTTTAACCTTATAATGGACAAAATAATTGAAGAAGTAAAAAACATAAGAAGTGGATACCGAATGGGCAAGCACGCAATTAAGATCGTGGGATATGCTGAGGACGCCGTAATTCTGGCAGAAACAGAGGATGACCTTCAGAAAATGTTATACAAATTTCACTTAAGTGCACAAAACTACAATATGCAAATAAATATAGAGAAAGCAAAATCGCTCACAATAGCCAAAGAACCTAATCGACGCAAATTAACTCTAAACGACAAACCAATAGAGCAAGTGATGAAGGTCACCTATCTGGGAGTAGAGATTTCAAGTCACGGCGATCTCTATGGGGAAGTAGCGAAACAAATCACCAAGGCAGCCTCAATATCTGGATGCTTGAGAGATTTGATTTGGAAAAACAAATATATGAACGTAGAAGGAAAAGTCAAAATATACAAAACAAGCATAAGGCTTATCATGACGTACGCCATCGAAACTAGAGTCGACACCCAAAAAACTAAACAACTGGCACGTACCAACGAAATGAGAATTCTCAGAGCAATAGCGGGGAAAACTCTACACGATAGGATAAGAAACACCGAAATTCGGGAAACATGCAACACAGAAGATATAGTAAGATGGGGACGAAACCGAAGAAGACTATGGCGAGAACATGTATAACGGAAGGAAAATCATCGATTAGCAAAGGAAGACCACCGAAACGTTGGGGGGGCTGTTGGACGTCATCGTCACAGGAACCAGGCTAACCAGAAAAAAAACAGGTCAATGACCTAATCAAAGAGGAAGAAGAAGAAGTTTTATGTTTACGCTAAACACGACTTTAGTTAAAGACAACTTTAAACATAAGATCAGAATACGGCCCATTATCTTTTAATACTTATTAACTGTTATTCGCTGCAGTTAGAATAATGGACTACTGACTACGAAGTACAGCTTGTCAAAGATAGGAAAAAGTGTGATATCCACATTTACCTGCGCGAGCCTAAGGCGAGCCTTAGTAGCGAAATATTCGCTGTAAATGCATGAAGTCCCAGTGCGCATCGTGGGCGTGTCGAATACATACAGACTTTCAGCTAAGTTTGACAAGCTGAAGCATTATTTGTATTATTCGAGCTAATATTAGAAATTTGAAGTAACCCCATATTATGTTATCCTTGCATAATTCGCAAAATTTGTATTAATGTATTGCATGTATTATCTGTAAAGTCTTATACCTTTCGGTATCGAGGCTAGTGCGTTAATGTATGAGGTTCTATGGCTGCAATGCACAACCCGGCAAAATTAATGTTACAATTAATATTGATTAATGTGTTGCCAAATATTTTGCATTTTACGTTTTAACTAAGTGAATTTTTATTTCAAAAAGGGAAAATTTTGAGTTATTCAGGGGAAATAATGTTGTGCTGACCTGGCAACACTGCCCGTCAGGCGCTAAATTGTTTTTATATGGCTACCGGGTATGTGAGATAACCGAGGATATAACGAAGTTTTGAACTGTTCATTTCGTATTATTGCATTTTCGCATTAATTGTAAATATTGTATTTTTTTTAATTACTAAAGTTATACCGTTTGTTACAAAATGCCCAAAATAAAGTGTATAATTTCAAAAATATTTCTGTTAACCCTTAATTCTACAAAATTTATTGTGTCCCGGTTTTTCGTTTTCAAAAATTGGGATCCCTAGTAAAAGTACTTCATCATATATGCGACCGTAAAAAACTCTGTATCTGTATTTGTATCTGTATCTGTATCTGTATCTGTATCTGTATCTGTATCTGTATCTGTATCTATATCTGTATCTACAGGGTGTCTCAGACATGACTCCCCAGGCCTATAACTTTGTTATTTTTAAAAATAACTATAATAAACTATATATATTCGTAAATGGGAGCAAAGTCTCTATAAGATGGTGAAAGAAAATGTTAGAAAATCTGTACTCATATTATGGCAGCGATATTCAACTTTTTTTTTTCAAATTGCACACTATGCTTTTTTTCGCTCATTCTGATAGTACTTTTTATTCTCTTTATAACCATGTAAACCAATATGGGTCTTACATAAGAAAATTCTCGAAAAAAATACGATTGAAAGTTGAAGTCTAGGTTTGCCATGGAAACAACTGATTGTTGTAATTTGTACTCGTCGACGATGAAAACAATAGCGTATAGCTGTAAAACAATTGCAATTTACGTTGTAAAGAATGACAAGTGCTCTTTCTGTATTTGTATGTTCTTGTTTAAAATCATAGGAGTATTAGAAATGAATTACACTAATTCTGAAAAGCTTGATATGATCCTTATTTATGGTTTATGCGAGAGGAATGCAAGAAAAGCAGCAAGGTTGTATGCAGAAAGGTATCCGCTATTGTTTTTATCGCCGACGAGTACAAATTACAACAATCAGTTGTTTCCATGGCAAACCTAGACTTCAACTTTCAATCGTATTTTTTTCGAGAATTTTCTTATGTAAGACCAATATTCGTTTACATGGTTATAAAGAGAATAAAAAGTACTATCAGAATGAGCGAAAAAAAGCATAGTGTGCAATTTGAAAAAAAAAAGTTGAATATCGCTGCCATAATATGAGTACAGATTTTCTAACATTTTCTTTCGCCATCTTATAGAGAATTTGCTCCCATTTACGAATATATATAGTTTATTATAGTTATTTTTAAAAATAACAAAGTTATAGGCCTGGGGAGTCATGTCTGAGATACCCTGTATATCTGTATCTGTATTATCTGTATCTGTATCTATATTATCTGTAACCTCTTTTATGCCTTTCTGTGTCGAGGCTAATGTGTTGGGTGGTTGAATGTAAACGCGGCCGTACAAGCATCCAAGACGAACATCGCTTTGGACACCTAAAATGTCACAACGCCAGAAATGTCATAAAAGCAGTTGGCAAGGTGATGGCGTTAGTTTTCCGGGATGCTAAAGGAATTCTGATGATAAACTATCTCTCAAAAGGGGAAACCATAAATAGTGAATATTACATCAACCTTCTGGAATGATTGCACTAAAATGTCCAAGAAAAAAGACCAGGTTTCTCACGAAAAAAATCATAGTGTTACTGCAATTGCTAAAATCAAGAAACTAATTTTTTCCGCATCCAGCTTATTCGTTGTATTTAGTTTCCTCTGACTTCCATTTTAAATGTTCTTGGAAGGATAGAGCTTTTCAACTGACGAGGAAGTCACGTCTGTCGTAGGCGCTATTTTGCTTACCTTGAGGAAAATACCTTTCATGATGGGATCAGAGCATTAGAACATCGTTGAACAAAATACATCAGGAGACTTATGATGAAAAATAAATATCATTTTAAATACATATAACTAGTTTCTCATTAGGCTAAACACTTATCATCTCGCCCTCGTAATACTAAAGTAGTTTGTATGTCTACAAATGTATTCAAATAAAAAGACCGATATGGTATTAATTTATGAAGAGTGTCCAAAAAATTCAAATTTGGCTGCAATTTTTTAGTGTCGATGATGTCTTTATTTAAGACTTCTTCTTTCGGTGGTGCGAAGTAGCAGCACTCAGGCCCTAGGCCCATAGTGGATCCGCCGCAATTTAAGGGATGTCTTCATACAGACCGGCGCCTAGGCCAAAGGTCAAGAATTCAAGATCTTTTCCATTGAGGTGCTCCGGGTGCCATTGGAAGACCGGCGATGCCTTAGAAGAAGTAGTCTGGGGCATCGTAAACGGAAATTAAGAGAGGTTTCATCTGCTTCGTTGCAGAATTTGCAACTTGGGTCATCTTACGGTAAAAATATTAAAACCATTAGAAAGGGATTTACCTGACAATTGGAGTCCACTAAAAAAAGCCCCGAGAAAGAAAAAGAGAAGAACCGTTATCGGTGAAGAAAAAGAAGTGTTGGTATTGGGTTAGCCCAAAAAATTGCATATGGACGCCGCTTACAGATGAAGGAGATTTTAGAATAAATAGTTTGTGTGCAGGCCACTCATGTTCAATATGTTAGAAGGCGTAAAATTTTCATTTCGAAAACGTTTGCTAGCGTGTATTGCACATAATGGACAATATTTCGGGACTAAGTTAAAGTAACCATACGGTTTATGTTTGATTTATCTTAATTTACATGTTGTTAGTTTACCCACTACCTATTTGTTTTAGTAAGGTTTTAGTTTGTTACATAGTGCACATTGCTCAATGTTACTTTCTGTATTACTTTAATACAAATTAGTTGTTATTATCATCAGTAATTCTTCTCGTTTTAATTCATACAATTAATGATGCCAAAGTCAGATAACCTTCAAAATAATTAAAGGGATATTCGTATTGACAAATTGTCAAGATATCTCTGATAGTTTGTTCTTTTTTAATTATAAAAAATGTAAAGTGAGAATATATCAAGCTATGGTCCGACCAGTACTAACTTACCCCATAGAGAGACGTGCAGAAACAAAAAGAACTAAACAGGAAATACGCACGGTAGAAATGAAGATCTTACGCAAAATATTAGGAATTACACTGAGAGATCACCGAACAAATGTATCTATAAGAGAAAGATGCGAAATACAGGATATAATGAAATGGGAACAACGAAGAAGACATGAATGGAACAGCCACGAAGTCAGGATGAACGAAGAGACATTGGTATATACACTGACCGGCAAAAAAATCCGGCCACCCTGAAATATTTTATAAAGGGTTCCCTTAACCGCATATTTTATAACTAAATAAAGAGCTAAGCTGATTTTTCTTAGTTATCAATGTTTTAAGATGCTTGTTCCATTCCAAAATACCCCTAGCTTTAATGTTAACAGGCGAGATTCTCTTCTCAACAGCATTAACATGTTACCGTAAATCACGGTTGAATGACGTCATTCAGGCTCGAGGAGGACATACAGGCTAATAATAATTTACCAGAAGGTCCATTAAAAACAGCCACCTTTATTTTTTTTGCAATTAAAAGAAAATCGATTTTTCACTGTTTCTTTTTTTTCAAATTAAATTTATTTCTGAGTTTATTTGTCTTATTTTCTTAGCTAATTTGTGCATGCCGTATCAACAATGAATGGTTCTTCAACCTAATGCCAATCCTTAGTTAAATTAATGAACGTTTAAGTGTTTTTGTGAAATATTTCAAGGTGGCCGGTTTTCTTTGCCGGTCAGTGTATGTTTACCTGGACAACCACCCGTAGAATAGAGCAAAAACCGAAGGCAAAGTTAGCCCTGGCTGTTAGCAGAACATGAAAAAGACAAAAAAAATAGTATGTAGGTATTAAACGGCACACTAATCCTAATCACGTAACCCGCAACGTCGGGGCAGATTTTGCATTGCACCCGTAAAAATCATATACAGTGTGTCTCACTTTAGACGGCACTACCCCAGTATTTTTTTTATAATACTATCGATTTAAAAAATTTCTTTTTTCTGATTATACCCCTCAATAAATTGTACTTTTAGGGTATGTTACTTTCCCTTCACGGTAAAATGTTAGTCTACTACGATTTAAAATAAACAGCAAAATTGAAGAAGTCCTATTAGGGATTTTTTTATCAAAAAATCTTGTTAATAAAAGTTGTTCAGAATCGTTCAAATAAGCTAAATCCGAAATTACATTAAAAACAAAAAAAAATTGAAAATCCAGAAAGATCCAGAAAATTCGAATAATAATCGCACAAGTTTACCATGACTTTATTTATTTTATTTTTTTAATTCAATATAATAACAAAAAACGACGTTTAATTACTTAAATAACAGTATTTTCAACTAAATCACATATACATTTTTCTATTTTCTGGACTTTCATTTGAACGATTCTGAACAACTTTTATTAACAAAATTTCTTGATAAAAATATCCCTAATACGACTTCTTCAATTTTGCTGTTTATTTTAAATCGTAGTAGACTAGCATTTTACCGTGAAGGGAAAGTAACATACCCTAAAAGTACAATTTAGTGGGGGTATAATCAGAAAAAAGAAATTTTTAAATCGATAATATACATATAAAAAAAATACTGGGTTGGTGCCATCTAAAGTGAGACACACTGTATACTAACGCACCAATTTCGACATCGAAAGGTAAAAGAGGTTACGGATACAGATAGAAAGACAAAAGTCAAATTGATTGAGGGGCGTCGTCGCTCATGAATAACCCTGTATAATTGGGGTGACTTATACTTCTGACAAATTAGCGCTTAAGAACCTAATTAGCAATTAATTGATATAATATTAATAAATGTATTTAGTAATTAACAGCAAATTTTCAGAAATTTCTTTAAATCTAAATTTTGATAATTTATAAATTTTTTAGATTATGTTTTATTCAAAAATTTTCTTGGAATTTGTTCAAATCAAGAGATTTTTACATATTTTTAAATAAATGTGAACCTCATTTTTAAAAATGCATACACGTTTTTACGATTACAACATTTTAAAGATTTTAAATTGAGATTAACACTAAACAAAACGCTGCTGGCTTTCGTGACAAAGTAGGTAATACTAATGTTTTCATTTTAGTCGGCAAAAAGCAAAATAAGGTTCGATAATAAACTAAACAGAATTAAGTATCGTTCAATGGAAATGTTAATATGAGGGGAAATTACTGCCCTTGGGCAATATGTTAGAAATCCAATTGCATTTAGTAGCAATATCTATTGTCTTTAACGGTAAACGGAAATTTATAACATATATTCTAACGTAAGTAACATTTAAAGGCAATTCAATCATAGCCATGATAATAAAACGAAGCTCGCTAATATTTTAAAATGAAGATTAGGCTGAACTTCTATAGAAAGCAAAGTAGTATTTAGTTTATTTTTAAACTTTGTTAAATTATAGTAGAATTATATAGACGTGACTGATTATCAAACTTTAATATGACGCGAAAAAAGTTCTAAACAGAATCAAAAGACGTGTTGTTAAATTTGCAAAAGAATTTTATAATATTACAGCTATAACAGACATTTCTTATTTTCACACATCCCACTATATAAAATTTGTTTCTCATATGACTACCTAACGATATGTTATGCTTGCAATATAAAAGAGACAGTTCACGAAGGTTTAACAAACGATTTTGCGACGGTGTATGATGGGTTGCCAATTTTCTCTTAAAAATCGCTCTTTAGCGCGTCAATTTTCATTACTGCACCAAATATGTTCACAACACGCAATAGAGGACGCCACTAGAATTACATTTAAGTAGAATTTGCTTTAAACTGTCGTTTTTGTAAAAAATTGTTTTTCGTTACGCTAATTTGAAACGTTTAATATTTAACTTTGAAAAAACTTACCTTGTTTCCTTTTTATATGTTATGCAAAATTTATTCGAGGACCTTTTGATTATTTGACTTTTGTTTAGTTTACTTTACCTTACAATTTGTGTTGTTTAAGACATTTTTACAAAACTCCAACTGTTGCCGTGTTTAAATAAATACCGAAGCCAGATATTCTGAACGTTTTCAATTTTTGAAAAAAATCTTTGAACGAAAGTTTTAATTATTTTCTATAATTAAAAATAAACTGCGGTAATATAAATATATTTTCCTAAATTATGTGTTGATTTACTGAAAAGTTGGATAATTTACAACAACCGTAAATTTTAATTACTCTTTGTTTTGCCAAAACTAATTATAATGCAGGCTTTATTTATGGGTTTGCAATATTCAAATAAACAACTCTTCCATGTAAATATATGCCTACATAATTTGTTATTATTATCTTTAAGGAAAAATCGCCTAAAGCCCCGAATATTTTATAATAAATTTCAGATCGCTTTTATGCCTTTTGTTGTTATTTCGGATTGTTTTTCTGCGTCTCGGTGCGTCAGTAAACAATTGCAAATTTAGTAAGTAAATAAAAATGGCTTATTTTATGCCCTTTTAAATATTAACCTGTACACTCGATAATAAAAAAATGTTTTTGATAGAAGAATCTTTATTCTAATTATACGCGTTTTTATTGCTCGGGGGTAAATTATTTGGTTTTAATAATTAACTAAAATTTTATGCAAATTTGCATAAAAAAAGTAGTGAGGAAACAGGAAAATAAAATTTAGATTTTTCCAGGAGTGTTATTTTTCCCATGCTTGAAACTGTGAGCTCAAACTAAGTTTTATTATTACAGGGTATCGTATTTGTATCGCCTTAAAACCTTTGGGCAATACTTGAATTCACAACATTTACGTTACACATATGTAAATTTCCATGGTAACGAAAATTTAGCAAGTCGTACACGCAGATGTTGGGAATGAGTTCAAGTATTGCCTTCGTACACATACACGTAATTAGTATAATTGTTTGTTTTACCTTCCCTAATGAAAATAATATCTTTTTGTAAAATGTTAACGGTCAGTTATCTTTCGTTCATTTTTATTTATCCCTACAAGCTTGCGTTTATTTTTCGCAGTTAGGTTAAATTTCTGTTTTATACAAAATGTTTTGTACATTTTATTTAACTAACAACTTCATTTAGAGTCAGGTTGATAAAAATTTCCATTTTATTTAAATACTAACATGGAAATTTGGACGTAGAACGTATTTCCAATTATTTACTAGAAAGAACAAATTTTGTCAAATATTTTAGTGTAGCAAATTGTAATTTGATCCTTAAAATATTTTTAAAGTACCTGCAAGGAACAAAATGTTTCATTATTGTAGATTTCCGGACATCTCCACCAAATTTCCGGATTCTTTCTGTTAGGTGCCCAGAAAAAATTGCTAATTTCGATGTTCATAAAGGGTTTTAAAGTTAATTCATTAATTTGATCGCTAATATTGTTTTAAAAGTAATTTAAGGTCTTTGAAATTTTCAGTCAGTACTAAAATCAAAATGATGGCTTGCCTTTGAGCACCGAACTTTAAATAAGTTCTATTTTCTAAAGAAAGAATATTTTCCGGTGCTTTTATTGGATTAACTTTTTAGTCCGTAAAATGTATTTTTCAACTTTGGAGTGTATCTTCTGAATGAATATTTTATTATAAAAGTAATTTTCCACCTGTTTTAAAATTCGGATGATATAAAAGTCTCGATTTATAGTAGCAAGATTACGAAATCTAATGTTACAAGAAATTTACAAGAATAAAATTTTTTAAGCGTACACGTCAGTTTAAAAGTCAGCTTTGCCGTAAGGATAGGTCTTTAATTTATTTGGCTGTCTTGGCTTTTACGCAACAGTAAAAATAATTTTCCGCTATTACGTGAAAATTTTGTATGTGGAAGGTCAAAACCAAAAGTAATTCTATTCTTCTTGTGAATTTGGGCTCGTTTATGCTTTTGATAACGGATAATGTTGATTTTATGTAAATGTTTCACTAAAGGCGATTCGAAGAATTACAACGACGAGCTAAACTTGCCTCCTTATTTACATAATTAATACAAAATAATGTTTATTTTGATTCCAACTTCGATTATGTGAAAAAACACGCGGTGAAGTTTTTACGAAAGGCAAACTTCCTTGGATGTTTGTTTTCTTTTAGATTTCTACATAAAATTAAATACGAAGTTATCCATATTTCGAGTTCACTTTTAATTATCAGCGAACTTTTATATTTTAACAAAAGCGTGACCGTATTTTCGAATGCGCCCTAAGTTTAATGTTCAATTTTCTTGTCCGACATATACACACATATTAAAAATATACCCAGAAAATGTTTGTTCTCTGAATAAATATTTATAAAGTTGTTGCTTCAGGGGCTTTGGGGAACGTGAAACAAGAAATTGGTTTGAGAAAATTGTATATACGCGGACTTTTTATCTGTTAATAAAATGAAGATGTTTATCTATAGCATTTATCTTACATTTATTCATGGTAAGGATACTCGTTTCATTTGGTTTACTTTACTCTAGGTGCATTGTTTTGCTATTTACTTCGGTAGCGGCAAATTTTTATGTGGCTCTTCCATTTAATATGTTTAGTTGTCGTTCGAACGAACCTCAAACAAATGGTTGCAATTCGAACCGGCGTGACAAAACAGTATGTTAAAATAAACGCCAATTCCTATTTGTTATTATTTATGATGCGTCATGTGCCGAATGTGTTTAAATAGTGCGTATACCGTGTTATGAACTGCTTATCATCGATCGGTTTCAATAATAATTTATAATGCTTACAAACCCCGGGCCGATTAACAAGCCTACGTTAATTACGGGATCTTTGTGTAATTTTGGCGTAATTTTCTTTATGCCGACACAGGCCTGCTAAATTCTGCATGCGATAAATATTCCGCACTCGAATGTTATAATAATAATTGTTCTCGGTCATATGAAAATAGAGCGTTTTATGCTCATCAATTTAAAACCGTTTAAAATTCATCAAATTAAAATGTAACTTTTATTTTCGAAGGAAAGTTCTTTCGTTCTGTAGGCAGTAAAAATTTTTCCCGCTTACAAAACAGGACAGGAAAGATTATCCTGTTTGTTGGGAAGGTCGCTGGGTCAGATCCTGCCCGGACAAGCACTTTTCCTGCACTTTTTTGAACATCTTCACCCCTTTGTTATGCAAATTTCTGTCTGCAGGGTTGGTTCGTGCTGTCTGTTAAACCTTAAGTGTGGGTGAGTTCAAAATTCAAGATAAAAGAAAGCAGACTTTTTTTAATATTAACGATTAAGAAGTAAGTAGATTAGTAGTTCACGCTTATTTTACTAACAAAGTTTCTGATATGGTTCTGAGTTTGCCTTACCCAAATGTTTATTTTAAATTCGATAATTTATTTGTCTAATCTAGAAATGTGTGGAAAACGAATCCTGAAATTGTTGAGGAAAAGATTTCACAGCTTAAGAGGAATTTATTAAAGGATAAATACCATTAAACAATGATTATTTGTAGATGTAAAAATAAACGAAATTGTAACTTTTGCTACGTTACAATATTTATTCCTCTTTTGTCTTCTGAAAGCAGTTAAATATTTCAGGCAGTTCAAGTCACTTCTTTGTGAATATTCAATAGTGTCAGCTCATCCAGCATGGGCTTTGTAAATAGCGCTTGTTTCAAAAAATGACATCAAGTAGAATTGAAAATGTTTAAGTCCTATTTATGGTTTACTGGAGTCGTTTAAATTGTTGATAAAATAATTTTTCGTTAGCCTGTGTTAAAAGAAAGTTATACTATTTTTGTCATTCATTTCATGGCTTTTGTCACATTAGACGTACTGATTTGGGTATTAGACAAAACACATAAGAAAGCTCTTTAATATTAGATACTTTACATTTTAACTTATCAAAGATGATGTTTAGGTAGTTATAAGTTTGAATTTGCACTCTTATTTTTATCTCCATGTATCTTTTTATTGGTTATGCACCAAATGAATGAATAATTTTAAAGTAACTAGGGTGCTGCATCTCCAGTTCCAGTGGAACTTCTTTATTATTCAGTATGTAAATCAAATTTAACTTTTCTAAATATAATAATGCAACGTATATGGTACAAAATGAATTGATATGCATCGACCATGCATCAGATCTGACGCGTGAACGCAATTGATATATATGGCCCTGTGCTGATGCGGCTGTACCCAGTGGCCAGTGGACAAGATAGTAGTACTTAATCTGGGATATAATGGATAACTATGATATATAGATGTGTGTTCTTTACACATATACACTATTTAGGTAGAAGACAAGTTGCGAATTAGGATGCAAATGGCAGTTTAATTTGATTAAACCTGGAAATATCGGTGTTTAAAAATACCTTGATCGTTTTATCGAGAACTCGGGGATTTACTTTTCTTTTTTTGAAAGGTACCCAGATATCAAATTTAGCACTACGAGTTGAGCTGAGTGTCGTCCAAAGCAAAACAATGGCTTTGTTTCACGACTGGCTCTTTAAAAGTTATGACGAATTTTTCACCAAGACTCTTCAATTTATAAGTGCTCTCATATAACGCCTTACTTCTCTATTTCTAATCATTCTGCAAACATGCACACATTTAAGTTGTTTCTTGAATAAGTTAATGATTGTTTTTATTCCTGGGCCTTCTTTTACTAACTCAAGCTAAAGCCTTAACAATTCGTATATTGTAAGTCGTTCGGAGCAAAATAAATTTCAGAAAAAAATGTACGCAAAATACACTCGTCTATTAAGGGTAGTTTGCTTAAAACTTAGTTAGATTTTGATATAGCAAGCCAAACAGTTTAATATTCATTCGTAAGCTGAAAACCGCAACTGCAATATATCGTAAGTCGTTGGGAGCAGAGAAAAGTTTTGATGATAAGTGATTATCCTAATAATAAGAAACTAAATGATATTTACGTTTCAACATAGTCTCCCGACGTTTCAATGCATTTTATACAACGACGTTCTAATGCTCTGATCCCATCGTGAAAGGTGTTTTCCTCGAGGTCAGCAAAATAGGCGTCTACGGCGGACTTGACTTCCTCGTCAGTACAAAATCTCTCTTCTCCCAAGAAAATTTTAAGTTTAGGGAATAAATGAATCCGAGGGAGCTAAATCCAGTGAATAAGCTGGATGCGGAAGCAAATCGTTGATTTTATCCAATTCAGTAACACTAGTGTGGGGTGTGCATTATCTTGATGAAAACTGATTTTTTTTTTATGCTAAACCCAATTTTTTTCTTGGACATTTTGGTGTAATCGTTCCAGAAGGTTAGCGTAACATTCGTTATTTATAGTCTGGCCTTTTTCGAGATAGTCTATCATCAGAATCTCTTTGGCATCCCAGAAAACTGACGCCATCACGTTGCCTGCTGATTTAACGGCTATTGCTTTCTTCGGAGCTGAGCAACCGGGTTCTGTTCATTGTTTCGATTGGAGTTTCGTCTCTGGGGTGTGGTAATGAACCCAGGTCTCTTCTGTAGTTACAAATCGATGCATAAAAACGATTGCATTGTTTTAAGCGATCCAAACACCCTTGGGAAACTTGCACTGGACCCATCTTGCTGAAAGTTTTTTCATACTCAGTTCTTATGTTAAAATATTGTGCGCTCTCTTTTGGGATGTTTGCAACATTGGCTATTTCGCTTAGTTTGAGTTGTCTGTGTTTTAGCATCAGATCGTGAATGTTGTTGAACATTTCTGGCGTTGTGACCCTTTATGAGCGATATTCGTCTTGGATGCTTGTATGACCGCATTTAAACTCAGCCACCCCATTTTTTACGGTGATATATGATGCAACACTTTCACCCAACACACTTCATCTCTTCAAAAATGGCTGGACCTTTTAAACCTTTTAAGTAAAAGAATTGATAACGACGCGATGTTCAATAGCTTCCATTGTAAAACAAATAGAAAATGCGTTTTCTTTGCAGAGGATTGCCAACTAAAGGATCGAAGTTTTAAACCACGAATAAATAGTTATTTTGCCTACCAGCGCCAACAGCGATGTGAAGGCTAACCCCTCATCCCGCCCTCGTACAAGGTAAGGCAAAATGAAATATAAATCTTTTGGGGAGGGTGATAGAACTCGGTTTGCTATAGAAATTAGTTCCCAGAACTTAGAAATAAGGTGATTTGGAGAGAAGAAGAACAAGTTTTCTGGTATAACTTTATCACGCACCATAGGAAATCCAATGGTAAATTTTTAGTATGTAAATATTTGCTTCCCTAATTATTTTAGACTAAAAGTGCAATTAAGTTTTTTGTAAAAAAACAACAGCGCATCCGTTGATGCTATTTCACATTTCTTTTTTATTTTCTTGTAACTGAAAAACTGTAGAAATTAATTCTTGCACTTTGATGGAAATAGTGATGCCTTGGAATCACCGAAACAGTCTGGCTTGCCATTATTTCCTTCTTGAATTTGTTTCATAAAATAATTTTCTTTCTTATCGAATTTGTTGAACAATAGTGTGTATATGAATATTTGTGTATCAAAGTGACGATTTTCGCATGGAAATCAGTACGTATATTTTCATTTTTTGCAAAGGTCTATGGAAAAGGTTCATTACTGGAAACTCATGAGCGCAGCTGAAGCAGCAGAAACATTCATGACACTCCGACGGGAAAGGCAAGGAGAAACCATTACACACATTTTTCCTCAAGATGCAATGATGCAAGTACAGAAGTTATAATGGCCCCTAGTCCGTAGCAGACCTTACATGGTCAACCAGCGCTAAGAATTCCCACGAAGACACCTAAAAGTAATAAAAATCAATCACCAATGTTGAAAATAGGAATATAAAATGTTAAATCACTTTTTGCAGCAGGAAAATCTGACAACCTAGTTAGAGAAAGAAAAACAATGGGCATAAATATTCTTGGTGTTAGTCAAGTAACATGGACCGGTTCAGGACAAATCAATATTAACGAATACACAATGTTCTACTTAGAAAATGATAACCCTAATCACTATAATGGAGTCGCAATATTAATAGATGGAAATAACAGAAAAGCTGTAAATAACTTCGTACCTGTGTACCATGTACCATGTACCTAGAGACATACACTTTATACAAGTATACGCACCTACAGTTGATGGATCCGATGATGATGTACGCCATCTGTACAAGGAAATTAAGAAACTTAAAAGATGACGAAAAGAAATGAAGTAAATAGTATACCTGGCGACTTTAATGCTAAAGTCGGCAAGAGAAGGACGGAAGCTATTGTGGGAGAATTCAGCTTAGAAGAAAGGAATAATAATAATAATAATAATAGTCTTTATTCTCCAAGTTATGTCCACACAAATTAACAAAAATTACACTAATTAAAATAGATATACAGGATAAGTGGGAGGCTAAAAATTAGAGAACCAAAAGGCGAGGTTCAGAGGGCAGCTAGCTGCTTACTGATCTTCCACCTAAACCTTTAATTATTACGATAACAGTAAATTCAACTTACAATACCTAGCCTAACTGTCCTAACTTATACCTAACATTCCGCGATGGGTAAGCACCTAAAGAGAACGTAAAGCAAAGTAATACCCTACTAACATAATAATAACACAATAATAATAACAATAATAATGATGATGTACTGCTATCAAAATAGAATTGAGACAAATACACATCGGCGCCTAAGTACTAGCAATAACGTAACCAATACTATATTTATCTACTGCACTGCTTCCGAAAAAGTACAAGACGAAGTTGACTCTTAAAAGTTTTCAGATTGAGCATCTTAAGCTCAGAAGAAAGATTATTGTATAAAGTATAAATTTGAAAGGAGAATGACCGTTCAAAGAGGGAGAGAGAATGGTGAGGTGGTGTTATAAGTCCCCTGAATCTAGTTGTAATATTATGAATATCTGTCCTAAACCTTATTTTATTGTACAAATATGGTGGTGTCATCGTGAGAAGAATTTGATGATAAAGTGTTAGACATTGAAGCTCCCTGCGATTTTTCATCGTCAGCCAACCAGCAACTTCAAGTTTGTGGAATATATGATCGAATTTTCTAATTCCATAAATGAATCTTAAGCACGAGTTTTGCATTTTTTGAATACGTTCAACTGTCCTTTTATCCAATGCCGAATGGTATACAGGAGAACAAAAGTTAAACAATGATAAAATGAAAACCTCGCAGACCTTCTTCTTAGCCTGCTGATTTAAATACGATCTGTGAGGGTATAGGTGTTTTAAATTTTGATAACCTTGACATATGTACTTAGTTATTTGATCCCGAAACCGAAAGGAATTATCAAGAAACATCCCCAGGCTTTTAACCTTAGTAGCAACTGGTATTTCAACATTGTTCATTCGGATATGGATAAAAGGTGATAATCTATTGCATATATTTTTATTACCAAACAGAAGTACCGCTGATTTATTAGGATTAATTTTGAGAGAATGTTGGGCTGACGCTTCAAAAATATATTGAAGGTCAGCGTTTATTTTTTCAACTGTCTCCATCCACTCTGATGGACTGGACGAGAGATACAGCTGTGTGTCATCGGCGTATACATGAACTTGGCAAAATTTTAATTTGTTGATAAACATTGAAGTATAAACAGAGTATAATAACGGTCCCAAGATTGATCCCTGAGGAACACCTTGCGGGACAAGTAATGGACGAGACTCGACACCATCTAGAGTAATGGTTTGATGCCTATTACGCAGATAACTATCAATCAACGAAAGGGCTTCCCTGTTAACTCCCATGTATTTCAAGACTGAGATCAAAATCCCATGGTCGACCGTTTCAAAAGCCTTACTAAAATCAAGCAAGACAAGGATAGTAATTTTCCCCTGGTCAGTCGCAGATAGAATGTCATCAGTGACTTTTAATAGTGCTGTAGTACAACTATAACCTTTTCTAAAGCCAGATTGTGTTAATGGAAGGATATTATTTGTATTAATATAGCCAGATAACTGAGAATGAATAATTCTTTCAAGTATTTTCGAAAAAGCCGGTAGTATACTTATGGGCCTTAGGTCCTTATAAGTCGTTAATTGCCTTATTTTCGGCAGAGGCTTTACCAACGCGTGTTTCCACGGCTCAGGGAATGTGTGTTCTAGTAAGCATGAATTTATTATATGAATAATATAAGGAAGAATAAAAGGGCAACACAATTTAATCATGGTGACGTTGATGTTGTCACAACCAACAGCATTCGATTTAAGTGTATTAATGACCTTAATGATGTCCGAGTTATCCACAAGCGAAAAATTAAAATTTAAATGCTCGTAATCATGAGTTTTATATATATCCAAAGTATTGTTATGGTATTTCATAGTTGAATTAGTTGCAATCTTAGGAATACTATTAATGAAGTAATCATTAATATCATTGGGATTAGCAAGGTGTCGAGGAATATTAATTTGGTTCCTTGAGCCAATACCAACAGATTTTAAATTTTTCCATAATGTCCTCTGGTCATTTTTAGTAAATATAGAATTATAATAGGCCTTCTTTTCATTAAGAACAGAGCGAGTTGTTAGGTTTCTTAGTGATTTGTAATAGTCCCAATGTTGCAGCAATTTTGTCCTTCTATACTTGGCTTTAGCTTTATCCCTTAGACTCATTAGATACCTAAGATTATCCGTCAACCATGGCACATGAGGCTTTTTGAAGCTACAAGTAACCATAGGAGCATGCCTATCGAATAGTCGTGGAGATACCTTAGTTCAGTTTTGTCAAGAGGAAACTTTAACAATAACAAATACCTAGTTTCAGTTACCTAATAGGTGATTGTATACATGGAAAGCGCCAGGAAACACAATAAATCACGTCAATAGAAATCCAATTGATTTTATATTAATAGACAAAAGTTATAGAAACGGAATACATGGTATTGAAACATATCCTGGTGCTGATATCAAATCAGACCGCAACCCGATTATTGGCAATTACAGAGTAAGATTAAAGAAAATTAAACATCCTATTCGTAATAAACCTAATTTTGCAAAGCTGAAAGTAGCAGAAGTGCGTGAAGAAACAGCAGTAGCCCTAAACGAACAGATCAAAGAAAAATGACTACACAAACAGAGAAAACAGTTGATCATACATGGAAATCTCTTAAAGCTGCAATTGTAAATGTTCAAACCGAAAAACTACAGGGATATAAGAAAAGAGGGAGTAACAATTGGTTGACAGAGGGAATTCTAGAACACACAGAACAAAGAAGACTATATAACAATAGAAACCAAGAAAAGTATAAAGAAATATAGAAACGAGCAAACTCATAGGGAACTTAACCTTCCAAATATATTAATCTTTATAAATAATTTGTGCGCAAGATTTTTCGATAAAATAAATGAGTGCCCTAGTGCAGTTTTCTACAATCTCGGTCAGAAAAACCAGCACCAAAGACTAAAAAGAAAACTTCCACAAGACCTGTTGTGATAGTAGTGTTAATTCTAATCAAGATGTGCAGAACAATTATTAGATAACTAACTAGGAATCTGATATAAATGTAATAGCAATAAGCGGAACTAAATGTAGACTTCACTCTGTATTAGTTAATAGTAATAGCATAACACAGTCATGTAGGTATAGCAATTGTTTGCTGGACTGATTAGATTGAAAAAAAAAAGAAACAAGAGCAAGTAAACATTGGTTGACAGAAGAAATTCTAGACCACACGGAACAAAGAAGAATATATAATAATAGAA
Organism: Melanotus villosus; assembly: GCA_963082815.1. Lineage (NCBI taxonomy): Eukaryota > Metazoa > Arthropoda > Insecta > Coleoptera > Elateridae > Melanotus > Melanotus villosus. The sequence goes on from OY720427.1 coordinate 23,424,858, forward strand.
ACCAAGAAAAGTATAAAGAAATATAGAAAACCATAACACGTCCAATAGGGAAAGCTAAAGAGAACTGGATGATGGACGAATGTCGAGAACTGGAAGAACTACAGAAAAAACATGATTTCTTTAATATTTATAAAAAAGCAAATGAAAAAGTACAATAAAGTGCAGTTCAAGGCGGTCGGACCCGGTCATGCGAGCCTACAGAAATTAAAGTTTTTTTGGTTACTGCTAATTTTCAATAAAGTTCCCGATATCCTGAAATACTAATAATCCTGTATATTTACATATAATCCCAATAAAAAATAAAAATTATTGCTAATTACCAAAATAGGTTTATACCACAGTTTTAAGTTAATTTAAAAAATATTCCAAAACCGTTTTCACATCTTATTTTTCCGGTAGTTTCCGCCGGCGCTCACGTAATTAAAAATTATGTAGTTATGTTTAAACGGATGGAAATAATTGTTTTAATATGCGAACAATCATTTATAGGTAGAAATTTAGCTGTAACTGCATTTGTATTCATTCAATGAGGTTCAAATTTTCGCAATACTTGGAGTAATACATTACGATTTTATTTAATTAAATTTTAAGCTGTAATCTTCAGTATCTTACGAAAACGCAGTATTAGTATATTGCACCTGTTAATGTAAATATTCAAGAGACAAGGAAATTCGAAATGGAGAGAGACAGCAAACTTCGAATACAAACCTTTAACTTGGTTGGCAGGTAAAGAGATTCACGTGGCACCTTTTAAATACACCCCCCTTCGACAGAAAATTGTGAGAACCGTTCAACGTTCAATTTTCTGTTCAACCTTGAACTACATATTTACAATTGCATGCATCTTCATAAAATATAAATAAAACGGGACTATCCCTTTCATTGAAATATGGCGCAGATTTAGCGGTTCTTAATTTAAAGACTTTAACATAAATATACCATTTACAAGTTAATCCACAAAAGCTTTCCGATTTTTTCTTTTTAATAATCTGTAAAAGTTAAATATACAACAAATAATACTATGTTTAATTAAGCTGCATATTTTATATACAGGGTGTCTCAGACATGACTCCCCAGGCCTATAACTTTGTTATTTTTAAAAATAACTATAATAAACTATATATATTCGTAAATGGGAGCAAATTCTCTATAAGATGGAGAAAGAAAATGTTAGAAAATCTGTACTCATATTATGGCAGCGATATTCGTCGATACTCGTCGGCGATGAAAACAATAGCGTATAGCTGTAAAACAATTGCAATTTAGTTGTAAAGAATGACAGGTGCCCTTTCTGTATTTGTATGTTCTTGTTTAAAATCATAGGAGTATTAGAAATGAATTACACTAATTCTGAAAAGCTTGATATGATCCTTATTTGTGGTTTATGCGAGAGAAATGCAAGAAGAGCAGCAAGGTTGTATGCAGAAAGGTATCCGCTATTGTTTTTATCGCTGACGACTACAAATTACAACAATTAGTTGTTTCCATGGCAAACATAGACTTCAACTTTCAATCGTATTTTTTTCGAGAATTTGTTATGTTATGTTATACCCAGGCATTTGCAATTAATTAATTTGTAAAATTTAAACATAATTTAATACACGTATATGTGATATTTAGCAATAAAATTAACAAAATTTGTTTTCTGTATTACTATTAAATGTTTGCAATGATAATGTTTTTATAGTAACAAATCATTAAAAGCAAGTAAGACGTTTTTAAATGTTTTAGGAGTAATTAATAGTGTCATTAATAAATATTAAAAAAAAACATTTTGTTTATTTTATATGTATTGTATGCACCGATGAGTTTTTTATAAAAACTGCATGTAACCTGGGAAAAAGTTTTGTTTTTAAGAATATGATTTGAGAAGTCACATAAATGACTAAATTTTATATTTTAATAAAAAGTAGTTGTATAATTATGTTAATAGTAGCTCATTTACAGTTTAATTTAATATTTAATCAGTAATTCATAATTGGCGTTTCCACCATTCAGTGAAAAAGTATTGTGTTTACAAAGTGGCTGACATTTTATTGTATTTCTTATGAAATTTTAATTTTTTAAACCAAGTATCATACAAAACGGCATGTTACATTGTTACCAAATACGCGTTTTAAAGTTGTAATAATTAAAATATTGCATTCTACGTTAAAACGCCTTTAGTGTTTAACAGCTGAAGATTTGCTTCCACAACTAACCGCCATACAAATTCAAATATTGCAGCGTTCTAATACAACGTCAATGGTGCTTATAAATAGCTGATCGGTTTGTGGGTCGAATCAATGGGCGCATTCAGGGACGCTTAGCTGCTCAACTAAGCGGTAATTTAGTCAGCTTATGCTAAATGACAGCAAACGGTATTTCCCTGCATGATGATAATAAGCTGTTTTGTAAGTTTGTTATTTGTTTTGTAAGGTTAGGTGTTACTTTCACTATTATGTAATAATATTTGTGCCAGTATCAAAAATTAAAAAAAATATGGTTAATGATCTTCAAATTATGGACTATTTATTTAATAATGACAACGTTCATATTAATAATGTTATTCGTGTAGTGGCCAAAAATGCAGATGATGCTCAAGAAAGATTTTGAATTTAATTTGGGATTAGTTACGTTATGGTTAAAGTGGTTAAATTACACTTTCCCGCTCGTTTTTTTGACACCGCTGACAGAGTCAGCTAACAAATTATACGTTGAGCGAATTTCTCAGCGGCTTACTGCAAGCTTTTCTTCCCAGCATGTCTGTTCAGGGACTTTGCTAACTTAGCGCATCAGCCGCTGAGCGTCCCTGAATGCGCCCATATTCACTCTAACCTTGAGTTTGTGACGTTTTGTGTTACTGCATTGTGCATTTTTCTATTTTCTACGTATTTTTATGTATAACAATAAATTTTATAAATATTCTGTTGATTTTTGTTAATATACTTTCTTTGCATGAGGAACAAAAGAAAGTAAGTCGCAAGAAACTAACTTTCTTTTAAATAAGAATTATACAAAAAAATCTCTTGAAAAGTTTTCGACGTAAGCTGTTATTACAGATCAGGCTTAAAAATGGACTTAAATCACATTAATAAATCAGATTTACTGCTAAAATTCTTAAAAAACGTTTTAATGACAGTTGACAGAAATTATAAACAATACATGAACTATTTTCTGCGTTTCTGTACTAATATCAGACATGTAGTAGTATATGTCCATCTTTGTCTTCCACGGCCGACTTTGATGAATCTACTTTTGAATCACTCGTTATAAGGCACGTCGACAACGCCGTTATATTAGCAGACATTGCGGAAAGTTTGCAACACCTGTTAAATGAAATTACCAGAGAAGGGGAAGCTCTAGGACTCAAGATAAACACGTCCAAAACAAAGGTGATGGCTGTTACCAGAGCGCCACATATTCAAATCAACCTTCAAATTAATAATAAATAAATAGAGGAAGTGAGGAAATTCAGGTAACTGGGCACTTGGATAACAATGATCTTGAAGTCGAAGTCGAAATTCGGGGCCGTATAGAGATGGCCAGAGCAAACTTTCAAAGAACTTGCTAACGAACTCTACGTTATCATTATACATACATATAGCTATTATATGAAGTAGAAATCTGAACAATAGAAGTACGTTCCATGAGACATTTGCAAGCATTTGAAATGTGGATTTTCCGAAGACTTTTGAAAATATCATGGACTGCAATATAACTATAACGAAAACCTTCCGAGGAGGATGGGAATGGAAAGAGAACTTATAGATATCATTAAGAGATGCACAGCCAGCTATCTTGGACATATTTACAGGGGACCAAGGTGTGCCATTCTCAGGTTAATTATGGAAGGAAAGATCGAGGGACGAAGAGGTCACGGAAGAAGAAAATGTTCCTGGCTCAAAAATGTCAGGGAATGGACCGGCTTAGAAATACCCTCTCTTCTCAGGATAGCATAAATCAGAGAAGAGTTTGCCAGAATTGTAACAAACCTTCAGTAATGAAGACGGCAGTTAAAGAAGAAGATGGAAAAATTGTTTTCATTGTTGTACTGCTTGGTTGGTTTTTGGCAAATAACGTTAAATGTTCATTAAAAAAACTTATCATAGCTACCATCTTTTTGTTTCAAAAATTTGATGGTTTTTGTCAAAGTGCAAGAATTAACTTCCACAGTTTTTTCCATTGCGGGAAAAGCGAAAACTGCAAAATAGCATCAACGGATGCGGTATTTGTTTTTCTCTGCAAAATCTTATATGCACTTTTGGTCTAAAATAATTAAGGTAGCAAATATTTACAGTACAAAAGTTCGCAACATGTGGGAAATTTTTTTATTATTAGAGTAGCGCAAACACTTTTCTGGGTGATCGATTCTGCATGGCCGCTAATCTAATATTCGAATTTGATGTATGTCACGTGACCACTGGTATGCCGACAAATTAAAAAAAAATCGCTGTGACGTCGCAAAAAGTAGGGTTAGGTCGTTAGGTGACAAGATATCGAAGAAAATTATTCGAAAAAGTTACTTGAAATTTAATTTTAGTATATGCAAAATTTCAAGCACTTATTTAAAATACTTGAAAAATTTTCTTGAATATTTTTTTATTAATTTACAAATATTCAATTGTTTCCTTTTAAATAGCTTGATTGAAATGAATGATGAATTTAGCATGGAAAGAGAAAAAAATATCGGAGTATTGGGAACAAAATATAATACTACCCAAACATAAAAAAAGATAAGACAGAGCTATTTGCTTATTACAAGTGATATTAAAAATTTATACTAGAAAACAGACTAAGAAAGGAAATAGCAGGAAAACTAGAGGAGGAACAGAGAACGTTTAAACCGGGAAGACAGACGCAGGATCACATTTGAACAATAAGGAATATAATGGAAAAGGAAATACACTTAGCATTTATATACTGGAAGGCTGCGTTCGATAATATATCAAGAGACGAGTTATGGAAAATATTAGAAGAAATGGAGGTGAACACAAAGACGATAAGGGTTATAGAAAGCGCATACAGAAATGTAGAAGGAATAGTGACGATAAACGGACAGAAATCGGGAAACTTTCGCATGGAACAAATGAGTTAAGCAAGAGGATAATTTAAGTTCACTTATATTTATAATCTGTATAGAGAAAATTATTAAATAATGTAAAATAGATTCCCCAAAAGCAGAAGTAGGTGTCAAAATTTAAACCCAGTCAAGACGAAATAATATTAGTGACAGACTCGCATAACAAATTACAAAGAATAATAAACAACTGGACAGAGGAAATGGAAATAAATGTAAAGAAAAGCAAAGTAATGAGAATAACAGGAAGAATAAATAAGAGCAAACGACCCGAAAAAAGAATAATCTGCAATTGAGAGACAATGGACAAAGCAACAACTTTCAAATACTTAGGTACAATTATAGGTGAGGATGAAAAAATAGACTTGGAAGTGGTAAACAGAGCCAAGAAGGCAAATCAAATATTTTAACAAATAAAGAACACACTAATTGAAAAAAAGAACTAAATATAAGAACAAAAATGAGAATATACGAAACAATAGCAGCGATAGAAATTCTAAGGAAAGCAATAGGGAAAACGAAACTTGATCGATGGAGAAATAAAAAAATAAGAGAATAAGTAGGAAGAGTAAAAGTTATAACAAGAAAATCAGAAGAAAAACATCTAAAATGGTACGGACATACATACAGGATGAATCTACAACGAATGACGAAGGCCTGCAAAAAGGAAAGTCGGACGACCCAGAAAACTAACGGAAGATAGAAGTTAGAAGAAATAGCACATAAAAAGGGAACGTCACTAGAAGCAATAAAAAAATATGGCCTCAAACAGGTAGGTAACAATGGAAGACCTGGACGGAATCCACTCCAACGCTGTGAAGGCAGAAGGAGGAACGAAAAGAAGAAATAAAACCTATGTATTTAGATAAGAATTGAAGATACGTTCTTGTTGTTTCCATAATTGACAGGACTAAATCTAAATAATAGGTTTTCGCTAGAACGCTGTCCTATCTTTACAGCTATATGAAATTTGTAGGAACACTTTTATGCTAGGGAACTTAGAAGAGCACAGTTTTCTTGGCTCTGGTCAAAGTTCATCACTTTATAAAATAAATAGGGGTAAAAAATAGCTAATAAACTAAAAGTCATCTTTTTTATCTAATCTTTCTTTTACATATATTTCAAGGGGACTTATTCAGTGTTACCGGTGAAAGTTGATTATAATCGAGAAAACTAATCTTTTCTGAGCGCTCTAGCATAAAAATATTTCTAAAATTTTAATACAGTTATTAGATACAAACTGTTGCAACAGTGAGGGTCCTAGCGAAAACCTATTTGTTAGATTTAGTCCTGCCACTTGTGGAAAAATGAAGAGGTTCTTCCAAATACAGGTTTTACTGCAATCAAGCTATTTAAAAGGAGAAAGTTGGAAAATATTCAAGAAAAATTGCGATTTTCAGCGTTTTAAAATAAATACTTGAAGCTTTTCATGTGGGCCTAAATTAAATTGTAAGCAACTTCTTAAAATAATTTTCTTCGATATCTTGTCATCTAACCCTACTTTTTGGGACTTCGCAGTGAATTTTAGCTTTGCCGCCATACGAGTGGTCATGTGAGATGTGACATACATCAAATTCGATTATTAGGTTATCGGACATGCAGAATCGATCCCCCCAGAAAGGTTTGTTCGATACTGTAATAATAAAAATTTTTCCCGTATGTTGCGAATTTTTTGCTGGTCACTGTATTATACGTAAATGTTATATTTATTTAATTATTAATAATATCAGCGATGTTTAATGAGCTGTAATAGTGAATGTGACTTTGGGTTTCAGCATAATTACAAATTTGTGCCTACGAAATTTTCTAATTAATTATACGCGATGCTTTATAATGGTAATTTAATCATAAATAAAGGAATTGTTATCACTTATTACTTAAAACGGTGTGTAAAGTTGTAGCGTTTCTGATGTGTCATTTAGAGATTAAGACTGGTCTTTGTACAAAGCAAAACCCTCGTACGCTTCCCTGTAATTTTGTCCGTTTGTCTAAAGTGCCCCGAATTTATTATTAAATATAACACAATATTTTCTAAATGTTATTATTACAAATGCGCGCCAGTTTAATCAAAGGTCATGTTTGTTGAAAGGTTTTAATTAAATTGATTTTTTCCTATATTTATTTGAAAATTAAATGCGAAAATTTGTTAATATTATTTATATCGAAAATTTAAATATGCTGGCGGATTTTAATATAAAACTGTTTTTTCTTTCTTACAAGAGTATCCGCAAATTTTAACTTAATAGATGCTGATAATTAAAAAAATGCATTACCGCAAATTAAAAATAAACAATAAAATATTTAAAGTACTAAAGGGCGAAGGTTTATGGAGTACATATTCGCAGACCTGGTTTCTCACGAGCGTATCTAGTGTTTGCCCCCGCGGCAAACCAACAACCATACAATTAATTAACAACCCTCTGCATCCCTTGTATGCGTTACCTGCTTTTGTTTATATGATCAATTCCCATTAGGTATCACATGCTTTTTCACCTTTTATCCATTTGGAACTGATTAACCTTTTAGTTTAACAATTCTGCGCCGTTGTCATAGAACTGTTTGGAATAAAAATGGAAAAAGTGCATTTCACAGTTTAATAAATAATCAAAAGTTCAAAGGTTTTTTATGCGAATCCCACAGGCGTAGCTTCGAAATATGTGGAATTATTTTACTTAATAGCAAGGCTGGGTGTTGAGTTTACAAGCAAGGGATTAAAGGGTTTAAGTAACGAATTCAGACAGCAAAACAAGGGGGAAGGTGTTACACTGGCAAGGTTAAGAATATATTTAACAGCTAATCGCCGAAAAAATAGTAGTTAAATCCCATATCTGTGTACTCGTTTAGATAAAAAAGGTTTGAAAAATGTACGAGCAGTAAAAGCACCAGAACTGACCTCAACATCAGATATTGTTTGCTCTGCTGAAAAAATAAGTGAAACAATGCCTTAAGATATCTGCAGGAATTTTCTGATAGTAGTAAGAGTTGGAAAATCGATATTTAATACACTTATAAAGGCAATAATTTAAAAAATGACAGAATTTTTTAGCGAAACCACGCAAAACGCCGAAAATATGAAAACTACAACACGAATACATAAAATTTTCATATTTTATGTGTTCAAGTATGCAACCACATATATTCCAGATAAAAAGAGGGCAAGTGTTGACCTGAATATTTACACCTATGCGTTTTCAGCTAAATTAGACAAGAATCAACTGCTGTAAGTCGATACGATGAAGGTTATACTTTCTGGCGATCTTTGTTTTTAGGAAACCCTCTCGTAATTATTTTGTGACTTAAATAGGAACTTAATTTAATGTTTAAGGCGCTTTGATTAAAAGAAGCGTAATGTACTAAAACCTGAAAATTTCGGAGCGTGTTTAGTCTGTGAATCTTCATTGCGTCTTTTAGCAGGAGTATCGTTACAGCAAAAATTACTGTTTGTACACGGCTTGCTATGCTTAAAGCATCGATAATTGGAAGCTTACATAGAATTGGTGGCCATATATTTATATGTCTGCGTGTATACAATGGTTAAGCCCGTGGTCATCATGAAATTACTTTTCAAAAACTTTGCGGAAACACCGAGCACAAATATTTTATTTGTTTTCATAATTTACAGCTCCGTTTTAATTTCCCGTCTTCAACTTTGTAGACTTTTAAAAGAAGAGACGCGGTAATAAGAGTTTGTTGAAGGAAGTGAAATGAGGTGTACCCTATTGCTTCTTTTAATGTTCATAGCGTTGGAATATAAGATGCTGCAGGCGCTTGCACGAGCAACAAGTAAACTACCTTTTATTGCTGTATTATTTTATGATGTTACCGTTTTGTATTTACATCGTTATTGTGCGACCGTATTTAAATATTTCTGAATATCAAAGGTAATCCATTTTCCCTTTGCGCTGAATTCCAGAATCTTCAAGAACTGAAATTAAAGATTAATTTGTAGTCGAAGTTAATATTTATTTATGGTAGTCACGGTAGTTTTAGATGTTTCAACATACACAGTTGGACACGTTGTTTGTTACTCAGAGTACATACTTAAATAGTTAAAATTTAAAATTTGCTTTTGGCGATACGAGCAATTCCTCCCCCAGAAGTCCCGAACAATACCACAGCTTTTTGTTTAGTCTGTACATTAAGATGAATAGCTGTTATTTCGTAATTATCTCCTAAGAAGCAATTTAGCGCGATTTAGACCTTGCATTATATTTACTGTAGACATAAAACGTTGTTAATTTCAAATGTTTAACTTTAGTGTTATACAATTAAAAAACCCTTTTGTTAATAAAGTCGGGCGCCAAAATCGGAATAGTTAGAGCTCCTTCTGAATATAAAACTACGTACAAATCTTTGTGACAAAAAAACCTTCGACACAAAAGGCAATTTTTCCTTTGTACGGGAGAATGTTCCAGTGTAAAAGCAATTGTTTTTAGCATTTTATTTCGAATTGCACTAGAGCATTTTTATCTTTGCTACTTTGTTTTTAATGTCGACGAGTTCGCGAAGTGATATGCGAAATAGTTAAGCTGGGTTTGAGCATAAAGCCGACAGAGGAAAATTGTAAATTTTTTTTACAAAAAACGGTGAATAACGGGAGAACGTTGCCGTAAAAAAACAAAGCTATTATTAAGTTACACCACCAAGCAAGATGATGAAATATGAACCGCATACGTGTATGTGATTTCAAAATGCCTTAAGGCGTTCATGAAAAACACCGAAAACGGGTTTTACGCGTGTTGTGCTCTGCGGAGTTTTTATTTTATTACGTTATCAAAAAAGATTTAAGTTCGGTTAGTTAACCGAAGTTATAGGGTGCTGGAAAACTCAAAGGAAAACACCAAATATGTAATTTACAATAAACTTTAGTAAATCGAAATTAGGTACTTTATTTTAGACAGAGATGTGTATCATATTCTTCGTACTGTAAGCTTTGGGAAATTCAATAGGAATTTGGCCGCTTTAAATAATTATTATTGCTCGTTTGACGTCACACACTGTATACTAACAGCGATAGCTGATGCTATAGTTTAGTTCTTTCCCGTCCGACCGGAATTAAGATTTCCAGTAACAAGCATTACATTTTCCCTAAAAAGACATAAAATAATAAGCTGCACACTTGACAAATATCCCGCAAAACTAGGCACAATATTAACTTGTTTTCGGGGGTGTAATTAAGGGCTAAGGCCGGGAAACTGTTTTGGTATAACTCATTCGCGTCCTTATTAACTAATTGCTTGAAATAATAACTGTAAGTTAATACACGACAATTTCGCGAACGGATGATAAACTTCTCACCAGACACACCAGTAAAATTTGCGAATTAATTTATACTTTTAGGCCGAGGCGAGGTGCTTCGTTTTTATCTCCATTAATATACCAGAAAGTACAAATATTATATTACGACCAAAAATAGTTTTCCTAAAACTAACACACCAGAAAGTTATTAGCGGCATTTTTATTTCTTTTTAATTATTTTCCCGCTTTTAAAAATATAGTTCAAGCAAAAAAAAAGGTTTTAGCATATCATAAAAAGAATTTTCCACTTAATAATAACTTCATAACTGCATTGCGTCAGGAAATGCTGAGTATTTTTGTACTCTACCTTTGCCCAACAATATTACGTAGATAACTTTTTGTAACTTATTAATAAATCAAAAAGCGTATAGTTTCCCTAATAATTCTCCTTAATGGAAAATAATGCCGGAGGAAACAACTTATTGTATATTTATTTTTAGAGAGGAACTCATTAAACTGAGCCTTTTTCCCCAGGTAAATATATTTGCTTTTACTCAACGTTGCGTTTTTAACAAGAACATGCGGTTATGAGTGTAGGAACTCAGTAATTAAGTTAAATATTTATGAATTTTTATAAACGAGACTCGATGAAAAGAGAATTTAAAAAATTTATTTTTCGTTGCTTTAGGAAGTAACTTTGAGTAAATAAAGATTCGACGTATTTTGTTGGGTTTTGTTTAATTATTCCAATATCGGTTCGTTTTTCCAATAATATTCCTGTATATTGTCCTACATTGACAAAAATTCTGACGCCGCTTGTTACGAAATTCCGTTAAAAGGATTTGGAAAAACGCCATTTTCAGAGGAAGCAGTTGGGTAAATTGACTTACATTGATTTTCTATAAAACTAAGTACGGGTGAGAAATTACGCATGAAAATGTTGCTACTGATACCACCAATCAGTATTCCTGCGTACATTTCTTTGTCAAACTGTGGCGAACACGATTAATAGCAAATCTTCGGAGTTAATCAGCATTGCTTCTTTTTGTAAAATTTGGACTATATCAGAACTCCTATAAATTTTGAGCATGTTTACATTTTCACTAGTTTCACTTATTTACAGAGAAAAATGTACTCAAAACAGCAATTATCTACTCATATTATTACTCGGTGTTGTAAGTTCTTATTCATCATTTATAGTACTTAAGTAAAATATTAAGTCTAGTTGTGTAGTATATGCGCAGATGCGTGCGTCTGCAGTTAACTTACTAGAAAATTCAAATGTGAAAAATATTTCCTGAATTCCCTGGAATCCAAATTTTCAGAGTTTGACAGGCTTTTCCTTTTGTGTGCGTATGTGTACGAGGTCATATCTATTTCTAGGTCATTTTAAAACTTCAAACAAATTCCTGGCTTCACTTTGTTGCTAGTTCTATTTTATATTCTATATTTTTGTAAAAAGTACTTCGTTTCAAGAGTGAACTAATTAATATCAACGCGAGCGCTAATGATACACCTTACATGTAGATGTAAGTGTTCAACGTATTCGGAATAATTAGTGTCTTTGTGAATGTCATACCGTCATAGTAATTAAAATGTTTGTTTTATTTACATATACATTTTATCTCGAAATATTTGTAATATAAAATGCAGAACGCAGCAGTTGGCAGTACATTTATTATTGATTGTTAAATTTCTAACTATGTTATGTGTTTTTAAGCTGAAGCGTTGAAAACGTACCAGAATGCAATATAAAATTAATTATCAGTATTTGGCTTTGAACAATTTCCATTGAAGTAAAATTAAACAATAAATTGTACCGGGAAACTATAAATTAATATCACGGTGAAATAGTTTTAAATTTAAAATTTAACAAAGAATAGATTTTTAATTACGGAGTAATATTAAATTCGCGATAGTTTGAACTTACCTTTTGCCATATCACTTTTTAACACTACGTTTGGACATTCCACCTAGCGTTATCTCGTAGCATAAATAGAAGTTCACTTGCGTACTGCCAGAATTGCAGTAGGGGGTTCCCATCAGTTTAGTGGACACTCATGTTTAAAATAGAGACGAGCTTTTTCGTGCTTAAGCAAAAGTTAAGTATTTTTGTAAGTCGGAGTTTCTTTCAAACGGATTTTTATTTCTTTGTCGTATATGAATTTTGTTGAAAAGGAAATGTTGGTTGGTACGAACTTTTTATAAGCGCAAGTGTTTTTTGTTCTTCATATAAAGTAGTGAAAAACTTTAAGACCTTCTAATTAGTAAAGTAGCAGTAAATTAGTAAATTTTAATGGTGTTGTTTTATACTTTTATGTGTTTGATGTATGTATTAAAAGCGGCTTTCCAGGGGTGCCTTTTCCAAACGTGCATTAACCACGTATTATACTAATTAGCCTTACATTAATGCAACTGTTATTTAGAAGATATAATGGGCAGACACAAGGCTGTGTGAAATGTATCTCCCCTCGACGCACAGCCCTGCTCGAAAGCTTTTACTTGTGTGATGGTTAATAATAGTTAGTGCAGCCGTAACGCCGGGCCTGCGTTACCTTGCCAGTCTCGTCAACTTACTCATTAAAGTTTTGTTAAAGTTTATTATAACACTCCCGGCCTTCTACGTCTATCCGCAAAAGATAATCCGAGAGATCCTCTCATTAAGAAAGCGTTGGGATTACGAGACCTTCTCAGTATTGTAGCCACTGTCTTCGACTCTAACTTGGCACGGGCACATTAGGCACAAATAAAATTGAGTTGACCGCAAGCTTGTGCCTCGCAATTTCCCAACCCCAAAGTTCAAAACCAGCTCGGCTTTTGATAATACTAAGAACACCCAGCAATAATCTCATTACTGGTTTACGACGCGCAGAAGTAACTTACCTTAGAACGGCGTTCCTGTAATCTGAGATGAAAATTATAAGCGCCGCTTTAGGATAGCTGTAATGATGATTCATTTTGAGGCGTCGATTTATCAGTCATGTTCTTACCTTTTTTTTAATCACACTGCGTGTTTCTTTCACTGCAACACATGAAAATAAAAGGAATTTTAAGGCGGTGCGGAAATTCGAAATAAAAAAAGACTGTCATTGTAACTCTCTTTATTTCAATTCCATTTTCTACTATATAATAATCTAGATTTTTTATTCTGTATATTAATATCTCTTAGCGCGTTATCGCGCTTCCATTCTATGCGTTACAGCCTGTGATATAAAATACTTTTTACAGGTGTTGTTACTTGGGACTGTCAGAATCAAAGGTACAGTTGGAATGTTCTACTCTATAGCCCTAAGAATCACCTCAGTACCTTTGAAAACTGACAAGGCTACAGAGTAACCATTAATATACAACTCATAATACCTCTTTTGATTATTTTCGTTCTTTCAATACATTTATTAAAGCCAACTCAACTATATTATACTTAAGAAAATAAATTTAAGTATACGAGAATTATTATACATTTAGGTTTATTCTGCACGTATGTTACGATATCGCCTACTTTAATATAAACCTGGCTCCTAAGGACAGGAAATATTTGGCCCATTGAAAGATACGCGCGACATACGTGGAAAACAAATTACAATCGATGCTTGATATTTTGCAAGAGGTCCAGTAACTTATAATAATTACCTAAAAACAATAATCTACTAGGTACTAGAAGCTACAACAGTTTAACACAAAAAAAATATATTGACGTAGATTTATGGTAACTTTCGTTTCTCAACGAACAGAATCAAGCACGTTCTTTTTTATTCAACTAACTACATTATTTGAATTAAATGAAAACAAAGGCCTGATATGTTCGTCCGAATATGCTAGCGAATTTAGTAACCTATTTATGCTGGCCGATTTCTAATAACAAAACAATTCGATCTGCAAAATAAAAAATACTTATTACCCACCTCACGCTGGTCTACCGACTTTTATTCGTTCCACGTTTGAACATATCAAAGGGTTGTCGTTCTGTTTCAGTTTTACATCTACCGCGATGGAGGAATTTTAATTTCTTTAATTGATTTTTTACTGAATCGAAATACCGAAAATGGCCCAAATTAGTCATCCTACGAATTTCGTTCCATACTCGTATTACAAAAGTATTATTTGTCTTCGTTGCCTATGCAGATGTATAACATGTACGGACTTTAATTTAGGTTTTCGTTTGTTTTACTGTCTCCATCTCGGCATGGAGGGTGCATGTTAAAGTAGAAAAGAAAAACAAGAAAGGTGGTAGTAAAAAACTACATAAACCGTGAAATTCGCATAGTAAAATACATAATGCCAAAGGAAAGTATAGTATCTCGCTGGCAAAAAAATGAGACCGTTTTGATAACCTTAGACAGACTGTTTGCAAGTAAATGCGACTTCGAACCTCAACTTTTTAAGAATCGATAATATGGCACGCAAAATTCTTATTTTAAATTTTAATTGTAACAATTTCGAATTTCGGTTAAGTCAAATTTTCTCTCATAAGAACTCTTAAAGTGATGCTAGCAGCTTCAACCAGGGGAGGTAATTATATCATCCTTCCTTGATTTAAAAAAAATAGTGTCCTGTTTCTTACTTGGTGTTCTTTTTTCATTCGTCTAATCTAATCCAATGCAATCAGGAATTATCTAACTAAAGGCTTAGAATATGAAGCGCGCTTGGTGGGTTCAAATATCATTTTTTGTCAAAACTACTCCTTTTATTGAAACTCCCCGAACCAACCTATATAACTATTTGTTCAATCTGTCAAGCAAATTTTGATCCTTGGAAATTCGCTTCTAGTTTTTATCGTAAATTTGCGGACGCCTTTGATGGGGGAAATCCAATAGGCTTTGTTATTACTAATGAATGACTCAATAATTCGTCGGGAAAACTAAGGTGCGTCGCACGTGTCGTTTGAGTTAGTTGAATAAAAAATGGGTAACCTAGTTAACAGCAATAAACCGAGTAGACATCTTGGGCGTTTGGTTTTGTAAGTGACTTATCGAATTCGGACAACTGTTAGTTAAGCGAGTGCGAAAGTAACTTCGGTCGTGGTTGTTTGGAGTGTTTGTTTACTGACTAGGTTATCCTTTAAGTGTTTGGTTCTGTGGCCGTTCTGCGGCCAGCAGACATAGACCGTCCGCCGAGAAGCGCAGCGCGAATGCTGCAGTGCATTAATTGACTATCGGATTAAACATTGCCTCTATCCTGGTCAGAACGGATTGCTATAACGCCGCTGCTAGATGATACTAGGTACCTTATCTAAGTGATATTTGTACAACCATATGAAGGGCAGGGCGAGTGGTTCCTTTACACTTAGACACTAATACAGCCGTTACATATGAGGTGCTTCTACAGTTTAGCGTGCAAGTTGGGTATATACTGTCAATAACGAACATACAGCTATTTATAATTATATATAAATGATGCCCTTTTGCCACCGTTTTAAACAAGAGCTAAATAATACTCGTCATTCTATCTATTCTAGCTATTATCTGCGGTATACTTGTTAAATCTTGTATCAAAACTCGCCTTCTCTCACAAGAGTATATCATATAAAAGTCGGTTTTTTTTCGCGATATCACGTTAGGCTAAGTATATTTGAATCGCGCTCAATAAACTAAGTTACGCTGACGAGGTGCCGGGCGGAGCCGGCTATGCACACCCTAACCCTACTGACATCACATGATGCTGCGATATCGCTCTGTATGTACAGTAATATTACAGTATGTATATGATACGGCTGGCCAGTGTTGGCGGTGCAGGGCTGGTCGGGGCACGAGAAATGTGCGACCACAGACGCGTAATGGGGTGCGCAATCGTCGACCCGTTGGGACACGCTAAACGCAGCTACACGTTTACCACCAGCAACCGCCTCTGGCTGTCGTTGTACAATATAACTAGCGCGACGATTTGGGTCATCTGCATTTACCTATCTATCTAGTTTACCTATACTTAACTTATTCTTGTTTGTACAATTTGAAATAAAAATAACAAGCTCTTGGGCAAGATCTTTACAAATATATTAGTAAAATTACAATCTAACATGTTTCACATGTATTTGAGATAACACTACCGACTGGATACAGGAAATGAACGTGAATAACAAACATATAGTGATTGTTCGAACAGTAAGCGGATGAATGACCAAAGCGTTGCTGGATGCGGTTCTCCTCAGCTGCATTCGTATCTGCTTACCCCCTGTGTGTAATTCCCCAGAATCACACCTTACCATCACACTAAGAGGCTGGGCGCAAGCCAATCCTCGTCCGCCAACTGCCAAACAGACGTCACATCATCAGGACTCACGCACTCATGCACAAATTTGTGAGCTAACAGGTCGGGAGCGTGAGCTATGTAGCTATGGCGCCGAGCCGGGCTAACACTAGCCACGTGCAGTGCAGGGTCCGCATCCGCTCACACCCATTCATTCCAAAATAGGGACTATTAACCTAAACACGCATTTGATGCGTCGTCCTCAGCCATTTAATTAAAATGGATGGACTTCTATGTTCTTGTGTGTTTAAAACATGTTGAACAAACTTGAAATTTGGCACGAACATTAAAATTCCGCGATAAATTACGATACGGTATCTTGAACAGTACTAAAATATCACTATGTCGAGTTGGTTGTTAATGTGTGTGTTTCATTGAGCCTGAAAGAAAGAAAATGCTAGTTTAGATTCTTCGCGTTGCTGAGGAATGCTAATAAGACACCGGCGAGCATCGGTGTGCGGTCGAATTGATTCCAAGCATACTACACAAAGATCTCATGCACCGTGCTCTAAACAGAGACAAACCGAGGCCATAGCATAAACTGCTTGAACGTGGGCCCAGTAAAAATTGAACGGATCGCCTAATCTAACATGCTCTAGATTTCCCATTCGCGGCCGCCGTTCACTCGCACAGGCACGGCAAGGCAATGGCATGCGGAAAATATTTAGGAGATAATTACTTGAAACTGTTGGATGGGGAACACCAATCCCGGCTGTTGTAACGTCGCCCCAGGGGCTGCCATTTGCTGTGGCGTAGTGGGCAGTTGGGGTTGACCGGGAATTCCCTGCCAAGTCGCAGGAACTTGCATACCAATCCTGTTACAACAATGCCGCTACATATCTATGGCCCTATACTCAACTACGTATGATTGCTTACCCCATGTAGGACTGCTGGTAACCGGCGAACTGTCCGTAGGAGTAACCTTGCATACCCTGCAGAAACTGACCCTGCATTTGGGCCGCAGTCGCAGTAGGATAACTCTGAGGATACCAATAACCCAGCTGTTGGCCATACGCTCCGTAAGGGTACTGAGTACTAGTCAGGGGCTGAAACGATAATCGAACATCTTACCAATTCGAAACGATTCTTACTGCCTACTTGGCAAAAGAGTGAAAACGTGAAGAATAGTTCGTGATTGCAGAATACAACCTAACCTAATTCCTTGGATCAATCTACACAATTTCAAAAGGCGCCTTCGAATAAGTCGCAGGACATGTACCAAGAAATCAGAGATTATTAAATAACAGAAACTCCATTCTAACTTCTCGCTGGTTATATTTATACTCCATCTTTGATTACTGCATAGAAATATGCAGCTATGCAAATTAGCAGTTTATCAAGTACAATATCTGTCGTTAGGTAACGTATTTTTCCAAAGCGCTCAGAAATATTCGTATTAAAATGGAACGTACCCGTCAGTAACAAGCAGAATAACGAAGCTGTAGATATAGTGCCAAGAACAGGGACGTTTTTATGTGAAATTTTAAACATGGCGAAATTTTACAGTACAACCAGTTACAAATTGCAATTTTACGTTCTACATGTGGTGGTTTACATTGCAGACCAACTTGCAGGCAACATTTTAAGAGACAATTTAATGGTTAATTTTGCTCTAAGGAATATATTTAGTATGGATCTGGACGAGATAAAACAAGTAAAAAAGTTACTTCTTGTTGTAGCAATCCTGCCTTAGTCGTGTCTTCCTTAAGGCTTAGAACACTCACGCTTCTTGGCCAAATATTCTAATAAGCGAACTTAGAAAGTGCTAAAGAGTAATGCACAAGGTGTGTGTATAATTTGAAAAATATGTCACCTTATAAAAATCCAAATATCATGTTATGGTTGTATGATCTTTTCTTTTTTTGACATGCTGTATGTGCATGTGCAAAGCATTTTAAATTATTGCCAGTTAAATCACAATTTTAGAATTGAATGTCATAGAACCACGCAATGTTGTTTTTATTACTTTTAAATTTTGTTGTTGGAACGAGTTGGAATAATGAGTTGTCAGTTGGGGTCAATTGAATCTTTTCATGATAATTTCTAAATAAGTTCGTCAACAGGCTTGATTATCAATAATAACTAAATTTGTTGTTTGCGCAGTGAATTTGATAAAAAAAAATAGAAAAAAAAACAACGAAATTCTCTCTTGACTGCAAGCCATTCTGTGTGTTTACGGCCTGTGAAAACTCACCTGTCCTGCTACAGGGGCGTTGTTGGGATCGCCCGATTCCTTACCCCAAGAACACTTCACGATTTGTCCGTTAATGTCGGTGTTATGAACAGCTACTATGGCATGAGTTGCGGACTCCTTTGTCGAGAAACTGAAAATCAATTATAACAAACTCAAAATACACACAAGAGATATCGAAAGAAACGCGTAGATTACGAAATTCTTTATCGTGTTTAAAGGATGCTAATACGTCAAGCCCTCGGATTCGCCGAGATATATATTATTAGATTTTTTTTCGAATACTACAGTGATTCGTTATATTATTCTCTATTATCGCGACATCAAAGCAGATTTCTTTTGTATCCGAGATTAGATTGTTATAGCGAATCTCAGTAATCATATGTTTTCCTGTTAAAGGAAGGCAAAATCTGATCGTTTCAAACGGAAAGCGTTATTCTCCGACTTTTGACTCAGGGTTATTTCGTAAATCTGCATGCGTGGACAACCCCGATGATCTTCCTTTTAAACGAGAAACAACGGGAGTCCAAACGCACGGATTACAGAAACCAATCGTAATTTCAGATTTAGAAACCAATTCGATGATACGAAAACTCTCGGCGGAAATGCGTCTTGACGTATCAATTATAAAGTACTTACCGAATAAAAGCATATCCTTTCTCCTTAAACACTCGGATTTCTTGAATAGTTCCGAAAGGCGCAAATGTTTTTTGCATAAGCTCTTCCGTTAAGCCGTTTGTTATCCCTCCACAATAAACAGTGCAGTTGGTGGGACTGCTCTGGTTGTAGACCTCGTCAAAGGTTAGTGGCTTCGAATTTACTACAATATCCGATGAATTAGAAAGGTGTTAAATATACAAGAGAAACCTACGCTAAACATGCTTTTGGTTCAGATTTAATGAATGTAAAGTATTCCTTTGAAATAAGAGTTTTCAAACATCAAAAAATTACCATTAAAAAGAACTGGCCATGTTAAAAACAACTGGGGTCCGTTTTCACAGAGATAAACTGAATACCGATGTACGAAATTTATAATTAAAAATAGGGGCTATATTTCTCATATATTTGGCTACCAAAAAATAGCTTCATTATGTCGTTAGCACGAGACAAATTGCTGCACATTTCCTCTCGAATATGTAATTATAAATCGCAGTCTTTAGCTTCTGACCTCGAATATGAATAGAAAAATTGAACTCCTGACATGCAAGACAGAATGAATAATATTTAGCATTTTTTGTTTGTAATTACACGATAAAAATTGATACTTCCCGAACTAACTTTTTTTTTTCAGGAAAAAAAGGCGGAGAGCGGGTCCTTTCTAGAACAGAATTTTACTGGTGAGTTGTTTTGAAGTTTTGCGTGGTATTTAAAGTTTGTTCAAATGGTGGGCAATCTTTATTTTGACATTCGAGCAAGGAAACTTGAATCTAAGGAAACTACACCATAATTTTAAATTAAAACCTCGGTGGTTTTCAATATGGCTAGTATGATCTACAAAAATGAATACTTCTTTTTCATAAGTAAAAAATCATGCCAAATCGAGAATGCACTAAAGAAATCTGGTAAAGTTTCTAGAAGTACTTATGCATGAAAATGCTCCCGGTAGATGGCAGTATACTTGTGTGTTCCGTACATGTTCGGCTAGAAATTTCTAAATTTCACGGAGATGCTTGGGCTTCAGAGTCATCATAAATGAGAAAAACATGCAGACTATAGTTAATAATGAATATCGTGACCGCTTTGATGATACCAGAGTTGAAAAATATTTAAATTGGTGTAAATTCGTAGATGTTGAGTTACTATATCTAATATAATTAAGAAGTACTACGTATTATTTAATAATAATAATAATAATAATAATAATAATAATAGTAATAATAATAAAAATTTTGTTAATATTTTAATGAAAAGTAAGTACATTAGAGATGGGAGATGTTCCAAGGGTGGGTTTACATGTGCTACTTATGGAAAGTTAATGACGAATTCCGGATATGGACGGGGTTGCGGGTAAGAGGGTTTCCAGGGCAACTGTACAAATCTAAGTTAAAGAAAACAACTGTAAGAGTTAATAGAAAAAAATATAAAATACGTGAATTTCTGGTGATCGATAAAAGTCACTTACGCTATTTGCACGAAGGTTTATAACTTTAGATCTGAAATAAACAATATACAATGCACAAAATGAGGTTATAATGCGTCATATTATTTGAAAGACGTAAGTAAAATGTCTTAAATGTAAAATTCGAAAAAGAAAGTGTAGCTACGTTAAAATGCGAAGTCTGCGCTACGGCACCTACAACAGAAATAAAAAGCCAACTAAATGATGATTGATTGTTTCTCAAATAGTGAAAAATGGACCAGTTTCCGAAGCAACAGGGGGTTGCGGCACAGCGACGCTTTGTGCCAGGGTGTGTGTAAAATTTAAGTTTAACAATGTAGTCGCTCAAAAATTAAACGCGTTTATGGCAGATTCGCGCGAAGATCAGCCCAATGTCAGTTAACTACCTAAGTAAATTCTAAGTTTATCTAAACTTTATATTTACTGTTCCTAAAAGATATGCTAGAGGAAACGACATTATAAAACGATATCTGCAAAATACAATGGGTCATTAAGAGCGGAAAACAGGACACGTTATCATCAGAACCTTGATTAAATGTCTAAAATAGACGCGCAAATAAGATTGTGTCGGTATACATCCCCCTTAACGGGAGGTTTGTAGCGCGATTACAATTCTAAATGAACATTCGGTCGCGTGTTCGGTTTGTCGTGACGGCCGACTCCGGAGGAATCACGCACATGCTGCGGCTGCGGCCACTGCGGACGGTGGCGCGAACGTCGCGGCGCTGGCCACTCGGCGTCTTTCAACAGTGGCGTACGCAATGCAGATGCCTAATCCGTCGCCACTCTCGATACTTTGCACCGGTTCGATGTCGTCCACCGTCGTTGCACTCTAAAAGAGCATATCTCTTCGTTTACGCATTCGCTATCGGTATGAATAGCCATTTACCGCCAGTAATCAAATCGGGAGCGCGTTGTAGGTGAGCTCCCACCCGAGTATCGTGACTATAAATTAGAATTACTTGACAGCTCGTTTTGTAGTCTAACTTCGCTGGAATACCAATTGTGCATGAATTACTATATTGTATTTTGAATTAACCGAACAATATATCATTCGCAAAGAATATGCAGAGGCGAAGAAGAATGAGCTGTACATGCAGGTATCCAGGGAATATAGATGGCGCCGATTCATGTATTCAGGTCGGTTGTCAGTACAGATGCATAATGTAACGGGCTTTTCTCGGCTTACGACGAATTAAATAATAACCTATAATCGATTGGGTTATACTGCAGAACGTACGCCAGGAATCGGATCGCTTTGCCCTTTATTTAACGAGACATCCTGTAGAACCCTTCTCCCTTTCTCTTTTTCCGATCTTCCATGCCTATAACCCTTATCCCCGAATCGTCATTAGCCACTCCATTTATTAACATGCGTATGTGTCCGGCCATCATGCGCTAACGGTCAATCTATCAATGTGAAGTCATTTATTAAACGACATAGAAATGTTAACTTCCTTGAAGTACATTTCGGCTTTGGTAAGTAATGTTGTTACATCCCTCTGACTATGCTGTCCGAATTGGAATAAGTTTCGCCATCCTTTAAGGTTCTTCCAAATTAGGAAACCATTCTCTATTATTTCGAAGTTGTTGTAGTTTCGTTAGTGTTCGTTAATAACAACAAAAACAATTAAGTTCTTTGATTTCCTTCATATCAGCGTCAACTTTTTTCTTGAGGCACGCGCGAACTACTCTAATGCGATGAGATATGTCTGCTATTAAATATTTCAGTTACATCCGTGCACTCTTATATTACACTTTGCAGAGGCAAAAATCATATCCTTGCACCTTGAAGTGTCGTTAATCAATTTTTACACCGGCAATTTACCAAAAATCTTTCCAGACACTTCCATCACTCATTCGTTCGGCTTTTGATTTCGTCGAAATGTGTAGGACACAAAATTTAATCAACTCGAACATCTTACACGACATTTGAAGCAAAACTTTTCTCGAGAATCTCGCATGAATTTTCGGTAAAAAACAAATACAAAATCAATTAGGAAAGTCATCGTCCGATACTCAAAGAGCGCAGAAAAGTATTTTTCAGTAAATAGGACTTCCGGGAAGATTAATGGACCTATTATTAAATAGCACCTGATTTAATTGAACACACATTGTAATTACAATTCTCTACGCCGATTTTCAATTACACGGATCTTCATCACTCTTTAGCGGTTAACATTTCCTGTGTAACATTAAATTAACGTTTTCTGTTTTAGAGTAGCTTTGCGAAGTTGCATATAACGCGTGTATTCTGAATCCAAATTAAAATGATCGGAAGTTTAAGGTTCCTAATTCTTGGTTATGGTATCTACCCTTATTAATTCTAAATTTCCTTCCAAAAAGCGCTGCTGACTTCATACGTCATTTGTTCTGTAAGAATTCTTTAATCGGCTTTAACCGTCAGCAAAAGCTTTGAAAAGTTCATTGTTTTTAACTTCCTGACGACCGTAGGAAAAACTTTCTCGTAAGTTTATTAGTTGAGCGCTAGATGTTGCATATTCTTGGTAGGACTAATTTAATAGACTTCAAACGGTCGGGGTCGGTATTTAATAACAAAAATCGAAACAAATCGACCGTTAAGCGATCAAATGAATATTTTATGTCGGATGCATCACCCGCAGAATTTGGAAAAAAAACATATCCGATGCGGTTGCAGTAACGCAATTTTGTATAACCCTATTACAAGGGAAAACAGTCTGGGGCTCCGGCAGAACAATGTTAACGCATTTTGACATATTTATAATTAGAATCGTGGCCTCGTAATCGAAAATCGATCTATTCTGCGAAGGGTTTCGGGCTCACGACTCACGAGAATCATGATCTTTCCGGCCTGGGTAGAACTACTGCCTAAATGATTACAAAGATGTAATTTGTGAAGAAGATAAGCAGGAAGAAAGTGAATAGAAGGATATTTCGCTTTCAACCAACTTAAATGAGAAAAGTTGCAAAATTATTCGAACACGTCCTATAAGATAAATAAACATAATGCAACCGGTCGCATTTAGAGCTCGAATTTCTCAATTCTTATAGAAACGCCAATTTTTCACTTTCAATTCGTGTCCATAATCTTAAGTTCTAAATTTTTGTATCAATCCTCAGAAGAAACGGGCATAAAATACTAAATATTTGAATTAATATGCGTAAAGTGCAACCGATCGCGTCACGGACTAGAACCCCATATTTTCGATCTACTACTACTAGGGATATCATGGACATACTAGTGCATAATAGTATATTATATGCCAAGGTGAAGAAGATATTTTTCTCAGCCGAGCAGTATTTCCCGATATGCGAAGCAAATTGTTAGGCTGAGGAAAGTCTTCTCTACCGTGGTTTATATACTATTTTTTTCACTACTAGCACCTTTATTCCTTTTAATGTTTTAATTAATCATTTTTACATCAATAAAAAATAAAATAACAGATGCATATATTTATTTCTAAATATCTACTAAAATCAAATAGCCTTGCTTGAAAACAAGGGGAGGAGTTAATTTCAATTCTGTAAAATATAGTTCTAATAGGCACCGGAGTGCATAGCAATTGTTTCCATTATTAACCAGTAGTCAATAATGAAAAATTATTGACCACTAGGACAGAAATTCCTCTTCTTGGCTCGAAAATACTAATTCTAATATTAGTAGTGAAAAAAAAAATGATTTACGAATCTATATACCGTACTTATCCATTTTCTAGAATGTAATTTAGCCAGTTGTAGTGACACATCGGCGCTTTTCATTTTTTACACAACAAAGGTTACTTTACTGCTGCAGTATGGGCGTAATTTCAGCTTTTTAACTGGGATGGCAAGGTGTACCGGGGGGTCTGGGGGGTAAATAAAAAAAAATTAGCGTTAAATTGTTAGTTTTTTAGGCTTTTTCAGACTATTTTCACCACAAAATAATTGCTAACATTCTCTATTTACCCTAAAATATTCATTGTTAATTACTTTAATTAATAGCCAAATCATTTGTAAAGTAAATATCATTTTCATACAACTTAAGAGTAGGCCTATTTTTAATTGATTGTAACATGTAAGTAAAAATGAAGCAAACACAAAAAAAACAAAGCTTTATTCAACTTTTACGTCACGCCTGCTGGCCTGCTACTCCACTATTTCTATTTAACATTAGGTATAATATGCATGTTCCAATAAACGTTTTATTTTTCTGCGCTAAATAAGGCTTGATTAATAATGAATCAAGAAAGTGCCGTGCTTGTAAAATTTTATTTTACAATTGTTTGTAAATTATTGATATTTTTACTTCAAAATTCTGGGGTGGCAAAATACTGGATTGGACAATTCTGGGGTGGCAACTGCCACCCCCGAATTACGCCACTGTAAAGCTGCAGTAATGTTGATTTGTGCTTAATATTAGAATTACAATGCAGTATTATAAAACCTACTTGTCTTTACTTAACGGCATGTACCTACCTAAGACGAATCTAATCAATAAAGTGAAAAATTTAACTTTCTTAGAGTAAAATTATCGAACATCCATGAATCTTCTTTAAGGTTTCTGCCGTTTCTGGACGTCAGAATTGTTACTTCAATATGCTTTAAAATGTATTTGCTTAAATTTCAACAAGATACCTAAATGAGATAATGGAAGTTTATTTTCAGATTTAATGGATGTTGTGTATTTTTCTAAAAAAAATTCAGATTTATGCTTTCGCATCCGTAATAACCTCCGGGTAAATCCCAAATAAATTTAAAAGCGTACTAATTCGTTTCTTATTAGTAGGAAATTTTCGAACTTCCTTTCTGAATTATTTAATGCCTTTTGATGGAGTCAAACGGCGTGAAAATTTTGTATTTATTTAGCTCAGAATAATCTAGTTCGGTTGCATGTTCTTCGACAGAATTATCGGAGAAAAGGTGGAAAAAGACGAAGATAAAACAAGTTAAGGAAAATCTTGAAAGTTGGTAATGCAATACTCGGCATATTATTAACTGCTTAAAACGGGAAAATGACAACTAGTCAAGTAAAAACCCTAGCGGCCCATGAAAAAGACAAATCTTTCGAACATAAGACAGGAAACGTAGGTAGGTTCGGAATTTCGGTTTTCCCTGCGGACACTGTTACCCCGGCGAGCTCGTCTGGTTGACCCAATCAAGTAGCGATTCTGGGGCTGTCAGGACTTACTTATGTTTTATATTCCTGCAGGGGACACACGCGCGGAACGTTCTTTCACATTACGTATTCACGTGCACGGTTGAAAGAATAAAGAAACTTCTGATTTAATGTATGATGTAGCGAAGTTATACACGTACAGTTTTTGGAAGACTTTTTTTATTGTATAAGCCCGTAACATGAACTTTTGTAATTCCCTTAAAAATACATGTTGATCGCTAGTTTATTTCGGGCTCGCTTTTCTGAATTCTTAAGAAAACAAGACGCCGAAAGAGGTTCTTTGATCGTATTATAGTATACAGATACGTATATCCGTCGTTAGTCGTATTATTACTGTAACCTAAGTAAATATTGTTGCGCAACAATATAACTTCAACAAAAACAAAAACGCAGTAAGACTCTTATCAACAAACTACAGCCCTCCGGAACATCAAGATACTTCAGAGGGAATCGCACTGTTTTCTTAAGAAATTGCCCAAATGAAGCACGATTACCCCATCTTTGCGGTTTCAAGGAGAGCTGTCTAAACTACATTAAAAATTTTAATCGAGTCGTTACAAAAAGACGCATTCAGTTTCTAGACAATATTTAACTGGTTTTTATTATTTGTGTTGTCGACGGATTCTTAAGAAATACGACAAAAGGTGGGTTTTCGCGTGTTCAGGGGAGATTAACAAGTGGAACTGAAAGTGTGGGACGAAAACGTCGGGAACGCATTGTTTCAAGCTTCGTTTTGGTAAACAAAACAAACGAAGGAAAAAGGCAAATATTCTACTCTGGCTTAGCAAGCAATAGTTGTACGAAATCGAGAGATGGTTTACCTTCATTTTTAGGCGCCGGAGGTTTCCTGGTTGCCCAGTTGGTACGGATGCTGCGACTTCCCAACCACTGTCCGTTCATGGCAGCTATTGCGCTCTCGGCCTCCTGAAATCCAAAAACTGGATGAAACTTTAAACAATACACAAGCGTAATGTAAAATGCTCGGGTAAGAGAGCAAATTAATTTAAAAAAAAGTGCCAAGTTGCGATTTCGCGCAACGGTTTAAAATTCGGACGTGCATACGTGTAATGCAGACGAGATAAAGCACGTACTTTTAATGAAAGTGATCTCTATAAAATAATGGGGTAATAATTTTCGGGGTTATTAACTGAATCGCTACACCTGTCTGGTAATAGCGGGCAGAAAGATATTGCTGCACGCTGCACTTTTGCATTAACCACGACAAATGGTTTTAGAAAGCAAACAAATGGTTGCAAGTTTGAATTTACAACATTACGGAATGAGGCATCATGCATCCCTCGTGCTATCTCCGGCTGACATGGGAGACGTTATGCTGACAATGTAATCACTTTAAATAATTATGACGTTACGACATATCCAGGTGACTCCATATCGATAAACCTCCGACGGTATCTGCACCGGTATCGTTGATGTTTATTAATTGTAATACGGTTCCTATAATTTGTATCGTTTATATCCTCGTTGGCATCGATTATTCCGCGTCCGCGTCATAGCGTGCCGCTCCGCTACCACCGGAAAGGGTTAGGCGTTTGTTTTATATTTGGTTAACGGGAAGCGGTAACAGGTCTAGAACGTGCTTAATGCAACCTGTTAAATGTGATGTATTAATATATAACAAACTCGACAGGTGCTAAGATCGAGCCAATCTCCTCGTCCCTTCAACGATCACGGTTGATGCCCTACACTTTATTGGAACGCGACCTACACGGCGCGGCGTGCCCTTTGTATCTCATAAGCTCTCACTGATTCTGAATAGGCAACACACATTACACAGGTAAACCTCATGGAAGCTCTATGGATGGTTGCCTATTCAGAATAAGTACGATGTAAAGGTAGAGTTTTCTGAATCGCCATCCCCCACAGAAACTACTGTAGATATTAATTGTTTCGGTGTGTAAATACAAAACAATGGAAATACTTTTTAGCCAATTCTAAAAATAAATAAATTGTATTTACCGCCTCGATTAATTTGTACGCTATACCTGAGCATCAACGCCTACAGATTGCTATTTTTGACAACATAATCAACAGATGAACCTTAATCGGTAAAAACACCCTCAAGAACACCTACCTTAGGTTAGGGTAAAAGGACATGACATTATCCTACGTTGGATTTCATAATTCAAGTTTGCATAGAAAGCAGTTAGAAATAACTGATATAATAAATAATTTAGACCAAAGGGTTTTTCCAAATTGACAATTATATTTATAGCTTATCATGTAAACAATGATAAATAAATTACAACAAGTGCATCTGGTTTTCAGTCTTATTTATTCACAAATAATCACTCAAAAACAAATTAAAAATTTACTGAGGACAGGCAAACGCTGACAATGACAAACGACTGCTTCGAGTAGAATTTCCTATTTTTTTATGAATTAAAAATACAGTTTCGAAGGTATTATACTAATGCACGAAGTTTCTCACATTTTCCTGCTGTTCGTGCTGCTATTGATAACAATAAAACTGGGAATAAGAACAACCGATACGTATTGTACAGTGAAAGTCATCCTGATTGTTTACCGATGTATGGAATTGGACTTGAAACTCGAGAGAATTCGTCGTGGAAGCATAGGTAGCGCAGCTGCTTTTGGAATAGTAAATAAAATTTTTAACGTTTTACGGTTGTAAGGGAATGCGGAATCAATTTTATAAGTTTGTAAGTTACAACGCCACTTTTTTAACTAACCCCTAGTTTGAGTAGAAATAAGTAAAAATACCTATAAAACTAGTATGTTTAAAATTTTTGTAAAGTTCTGACGTATTAGTAAAATCGTAAACTGGCGTGCGTAATTAGGAGGCCGTTTAGCATTGATTTACAGCTGTCGATTTTTATTGCAGAAATCGCCTACGTTTCATAAATCGAAGGGTTGTTGAGTTTTACAATAAAACGATATTCTGTCACTCACTTTTTGAACTTCGCTAACCTTTTTAAAATTTTGAGTTTCACCTTTGGGTCGAAATAGGCGATACTCTTACTTTTGGCAGTGACCAGAAATTACATTAAAAAGTGTATATTGTTTGGTATTCTCGAATAACTATATATGCAATACGCGAAAGATCACAATTTATCCATTTTATTAAAAGTGAAACTTCGAAGCATTCTTAGTTCAACGGAAAATAACAATATTACGCAAATATGTTAGGAGATATAATTTCAGGAATGTTGACAATATCTGGCGTTCAACGGATTTCAAAAGCGACGCTAGATTATTTTGTTAACAGGCGATTAAAATGGTCATGATAATCTCTTCATCACGTTAAATTATTAAACTAAATATTTACCTTCATAGAAATATACGGCCAGTCAGATTATCAGATTAAATTATATCTACGAGGAAATTTTAAGGGAAAAGTTCGGAAAGAAACGATTTTGTGGTATTTTAAAGAAGACATGAACGTGGAAGGCTAATTTTAATTATATCGCTAGGTTTAGTTATTAAGTATTGTCATTTAACCGGAAATTTTATTAGTGAGTCCTGAGAGAGCATATTCTTTAAAATTATTTTCCCGATGCTTGTGTTTATCCAATTGACTATTTTAAGTATGGTTCGTCGAGCGAAGGGTAAATCGGATTTATAATTTAATAAATTTGACAAGCTTTCTTAAGAAAAGTGCACAACTAATGGCATTAATTTGGTTTCAGAATTGGCTTCTGGAAAAGTGTAGGATATCACAATCTTGGTCGTTATAACTTATAGGTAACATTATCCTACCTTCCCTTTCAGACTAGCAACGCATTTAGTCTCAAAAGGCCGTAATTAGTGCCGACTTTTCATAACGTCTGTAAGTCTCGCATTGTAAGTTATTCGGCGTCCAAAAAGGTTAGGACGTTATAAAGATGTTTCTGAAAGATAATGTAGCGAGAACTACAGCAAAGAATATGTTAGCATTTTATTACGTATTGAGTGAATTTTTCCCTCGATAAAAGCGGAATAAACCAAATGCATATAAAAATAATAAGCGCTACTGCTTCCTTATTCTTGTAGTTAAGGCCATACAAATTCTATAAACAGGAAGATGCCCGAAATTTGGGACTTTTTTTTCACTTAATTTCTTCTTGTTTACGTAAAACTTGCTCGAACGCACTAATAGTTTCGCCATTTATATGACTCTTCGCCAGCACATCCTTTTTATTGCTTCACCTTGCGTTCCTATCGCTCGAGTTTAATGTAGCATGTTAAGTAATGGTTTCTATTTAAAAGAGTGGATAAGTTGATAAAATATATCTGAGCTGAACCATGCAAACATTTACATTCATTCTAAAATATTTTTTTAGATAAATTTCAATTTTATTACGGACATATTCTGGTTGTTTCCATGCATCTCGTTTAACCAAAGTTATTAATATCAATTATATCTTGTAATATTTTCCGTTTATCAATCCACGAATAATACTTTTGCACTTTGGTGAACAGTAGATAAAATTTTGCAGTGGTAGTCAATCAACAGCAACGTTCTAAATTCAATCTATGAATCGTATCTGTACATAAATTTGGTCAATTAAAGGTCAACATTATAATACGAAAAATTTGAGACCAATCTATATTTTCGTGTGGAATAAAATTTGCAAATAGCATATTTGATTAGATCAAGAAAAAAGGAGACAGCTAATTGGTTACAAAATATCAAAGAGAGATACTTCAATTATTGGTATGGTTTAAACTTAAAATTACATCTCACCTAAGTGGGCCGTAAATTCCCATGTTTGCAACATGGCGTACTTGTTAGAAATCCAGGATGGCAACATCTAGAAATGCTTTTAGATAACTTTCTGCCTTTGATAGGGGTGGGGAAATTACGACACAATTGTTCCCTAGGCAATTTCTTTTGGAGTCCTAACGCAATCAAGCAAATAAGGCGTTGCTCGTGTAGAATATGTGTTTCGATGTGAAACTGTAGTTTTCGTAAAGCGTGCTCGAGATCAGTCGAACAGTTATCTCGTGTCTAACACCGATTTATTATTTTTGAACGTTTTTCTAGGTAGGTACGTCTGAATATTTCATTTTTAGCACCTTGGTTGATATAATTATAAAGTCGTAGATTACAGTTGGTAATTACTACTCTTATTTGCCCCGCGATGTAATAACATTTTACAAGAAAAAATAATTTTTACTTAAGCGGCGCAATCTTGGATTAATCTGCAATCTTGGATTAACCTTATTTTAGCAGCTAAAGGCTGCACTCTCACATAGGGAGGGTTCTGAGTAAATATAGAAGGAAAAATCTGACTCTGAGGTAGAGTCCACGGATAGACGACGTTAGAAGAGTAATTTTCAAGTCTGTTTTTATTTTTTCCTTCATCGTGAATGTTTTTAACCTTGTTTTTCAATAATTGCACGTGCGTAATCACGATTTTTAAAACTAAAACAAATAAAGTCTTTTTGAAATTAAGAGAAATGATACAAAGAGCATTATTATTTAAAAACTTCAAACAAAGATTACAGCTTTAAAAACAATCCAATCTGAACCCGTCTGAATTGAAATCTACAACAGTAATTAGAAAATATGAAAAAGTTAGTTCTACCGAAGCAGAGTGTCTAAAATTAATATTTATTAAAACAGTTACATCCACAGATTTAATATTTCGAATTTCAAAACAATTTAATTTCAGACTTATATAGGTACTAAAGTTTTGAGAAGGTTTATTATTATTGACTTTAAAATTACAACCGAAGTTCAGGACAAACTTAATATAAGATTTTAAGAGCTACAAAATATTAAATTACAGTTAGGCTGACACCTTATTCGAGACAATTGTCCAGTAAATGAATTATAACAAAATACAAATACTTTAAGTACGAATTACGAGCGTAAATTGCAAAAAAAAAACAATGCGTTCTAATTGACCTACTAAGAACTACGTAGAGAATAACGATAATACTCTTAAAATTGAAGTCCCACTATAAAACTTTGGGAGTTACGAAAAAGTTGAATAGCACTCACTAACCTTCTCCGGAAAAGACAATGTATGTTACTTTGAAAGTGAAAGCAAATCGGCTTCATTATTTTTTAAACGGTTCGTTTGCTACACGAGTAGCGCTTGCAGTAAACAGTAGTTCCAAACTACATATGTTGCGTTTAGTCCGACATAACGTTAAATTTGCATTTTAATTACGCAAAACGGCCATAAACTATAAATGTTGTTTCGAATTAAAATTGAAAAGGTAATTTTAATTTTATCCCCGAATTAAATTTTTACTTTGAACGATTGCTTTCTGATTTGTGATCAAAGGTGTTCGAACTAATAATATTAATAATAATGTTAAGTAATTTCGTGAAATTCCTTAATAAATAATAATTGGTTTGGTCTAGTAGCTTGGATGTATCAATTACAGTGACATATTGGCTGTTCTGTGTTCAGTTCATTGAATTCTATTATTGATAGTGTTTAATGAGCTTCGTGGATAATTAATCCGCACGTTCCGTTACAGTGCTAACAGAAATAATACATCAAGAGAGTTGTAAACTCCAATTTTGCTAAATAACGATTGGTCTTAGTTGTACAATACAATTAAAGCAGTTTTAAAAGGTTTAATAACTATTTTATTTCAGCGTTTGATTCGGATTTAACGAGCAATTATTGGAATTATTGGGAGGAAATGCAATCACGATCACATATCGACATACATCTGAAATAAGCATTTGATAAACACAGCGGCGGTAAAGTAATTTGTTGCTGTGAAGAGGCATAAAGGCCCAACCACACAATGCGATTTATAGTGACGGGTGTTCACCGCGATAACAAATGCTGCACAAAAGTTAAAAACGTTGTGGTCACTAGGATACAGTATATTATTATTTCCTTTGCTATCTGTCTGTAACTCAGATTCGATAAATATGTATTTTTTTAACACATAGTACTAGACCTGCGTATTTGCTATACGTGGCACATGGATAATGAAGTAACCATACTTAATACAATGCATTTTCTAATTCGTACTGGGGGTCCCGTGTGAATTCTTTTTAGTAAACTAAATACTTACAATAAAACTCAATTACTAATTTGCGAACATTAACTTTAACAGAACTAAACGCCAATTCAGTCAAATTTATTTATACTCAATGTTTATTTATGGCACCAGTATTTATTTTAAACTACGCGTATCCAGTAATGTGGTACTTGCTACTTGAAACTTCTCGTTGACTCGTTAATTGACTACTTTAGCGGTATGTATTTTTATATATGCTGCCGATACTAAAATACGATAGAAGGCTTCAGGGTGTTCTGGACGTATATATTCATAACACGCTTTCCTCTACACTAGAATACGGTAGAACTTTCAGGGTCCTCCGGGCGTTCGTTTCCCAATAACAATATACTTATGGGGGCCTCCTTGCAGAACAATAAAAACACGCGTCGCGGTCTAAATATGTTTCACCGAGTAGCAGTAAACGTATGAGATCTTCTTGTCAGGCCGTAAAAGACTTGTGGTGATCCGTGTCTCACCGACCAGCAATAAACGCATGGTGATCTGTTTCTTGTCGCACAATAAAAAAGATTTTATGGTTAATGTCTCACCGAGCAGCAGTAAACGCATGGAGATCTCCTTACTGAACACCAAAAGACGCGTGGCGGCCTGTCTCGGAGAGCATCAATAAGCGCATTCTGGTTTCCTTTTTGCCAAACAACATAAAACGTGTGGCGGTCTGTGTTTCGCCGAGTAACAGTAAATATTTACATGGAATTTCCTTCATGTCGGACCGTAAAAGACTTGTGGAGGTGTGTTTCTCACACATAGTGATCTCCAGCTTGTTGAACAACAAAAACGTGTGGCAGTCGGTGTCTCACCGAGCAGGAATTCACACGTGGGGTATTTTCTTTTTGAAGAACAACAAAAAATGCGTGACGGTTTGGGTTTCAGTGAGCAGCAATAAATACATAGTGGTTTCTTTCTTGCCGAACATCAAATAATGCGTGGCGATCTGTGTCTCACTGAGCAGCAATAAACGCCTTGTGGTTTCCTTTTTGTCGAACAATAGAAAACGTGTCTGTGTCTCACAGAGCAGCAATAAACGCACGGATATCATCTCCTTCTTGCCGTACATCAAAGAACGCATGATGGTATGTGTATTAGTGAGCAGCACTAAACGCTTGGATATTTCCTTCTTGCCGAACATCAAAGAACGCGTGGTGGTTTGTGTTTCAGTGAGCAGCAATAAACACATTGTGGTTTTTTTCTTGTTGAACAACAAAAACGCGGTGTGTCTCACCGAATAACAGCAAATCCATGAGATCTCCTTCTTGTTGGGCCGTAAAAGACTTGTGGCGATATGTTTCTCACGCATTGTGATCTCCTGTTTGTCGAACAATAAAAATGCATGGTGATCAGTGTCTCACCGAGCAGGAATACATGCGTGGGGGATTTAATTTTTGATGAACAACAAAAAATGCGCCGGCAATCTGTGTCTCACTAAGTAGCAATAAACGCATCATGGTTTCTTTCTAGTCGAACAACAAAAACGCGTGGCGATGTGTCTCACCGAATAACAGTAAATACATGGGATCTCCTTCTTGTGGTGCCGTAAAAACTTGTGGCTTGTCTAACAATAACAATAAGTTGCGGTCAGTGTATCAACGAGCAGAAATTCACGCGTGGGGGTTTTCTTTTAGACGAACAACACAAAATGCGTGGCGGTTTGTGTCTCACTTAGCAGCAATAAATACATGGGGATATCTTTCATGCCGAACAGCCGAACATCAAAAAACCAATGGCGGTCTGTGTTTCAGTGGGCAACAATAAACACATTGCGGTTTCTTTCTTGCCGAACATCAAGTAATACGTGGCGATCTGTGTCTCATTGAGCAGCAATAAAAGCATGCGTATCTCCTTCTTGCCGAACATCAAAAAACGCGTGGCGGTCTGTATCTCAGTGAGCAGCAATAAACACGTAGTTTCTTTCTTGTCGAACATCAAAGACGCATGGCGGTCTGTGTCTCACCGAATAACAGTAAATACATGGGATCGCCTTCTTGTCGGGTTGTAAAAGACTTGTGGCGATGTTTCTCACACATGGTGATCTCCTGCTTGTCGAAAAATAAAAATGCGTGGCGGTTTGTGTCTCACTGAGCAATAATAAAGGCATGACGATCTCCTTTTTCTCGAGCTGGTGACTCACTACAATAAGTTTAGTCAGATATCAGCCTTTAGAGTTCCTCAATCACTAATTGTCTCAATTGTTCATAACAATAAAGTTGCACGTTTTCCTAAACGCGCTGCTATTACTGCCAGTCACTATTGGAGGTATGTGGTGATCGTGGCAGCAAGTATTCTTATTAATCTATTGTGTATAGATCGCTGCCGAAGTTCATAATGATTAGCGCTTCGGCGTAAGTATAATTTTTTACAAAATTTTGTAGAAAGACTGCACATGAAACTAGCTATTGTGGGTTGTGTCCATATCTCAGTTTTTCAAGAACCAAAGATCATTCGTTATTATGTGTACCCCTGTGTTTTGCAATGTTTGTACATAGTTTCTTCATATTAGTCTTCGATGTTGCACCCGAAGGTTATGACTGGTTTAAGTAACGCTGTGTTATCTACACCCGTTAAAAATATTTTTACTTTGATCGGATCTTCTTCATTTCTATGCATGCACTTTTTCTTGTGCTTAGAGTTGTTTTTTTTAATTCCTTGCAAAGAGCAATTACAGGCAAAAATGCGTTTGATATAAAGAATGTATATACACATGTAGAACATTCATCATCATTCATCATCATCAGTGTCATCAATTGATATGGAGCAGATCCCCGTGGATCAATCCTGGATTAAGCCAGGCCCACCCCATGCCAATAGGGTGTGAAGGGATTTGTTGTGATAGGTGGGGATTGGGAGCACTTTATAACGTTAATATGCCTGTGACGCCTGCCGCAGAACACCGCTTCTATAGTGCAAGGTAGTTAGTAGATCACATATTCAAGGGGAGTTGAATATATGAGCGAGATGATTAAATATGTTTTGTCATCGTATGCTAATATTAGGTTGTAAAGAAAGTTATTGCGGTTTTTGACTCTTTGCATTCAAGTGAACATTATTTTGGCTAACAAAACTTTATTAATCAAAATAGTAACCATTAGATTCAATACATTTTTGCCAACGTGATACAAGTTTTTTTAGTCCAATTGAATAAAACTCTGGAGTTCTGGAAGCGACAAATTCGTTAAATGCATTTTTTGCATCGTCTTGGTTTCTGAAGCATTTTTCCCTTAAGAAGTTATCAAGATGTTTAAAAAAATGGTAGTCAGTAGGTGAAAGGTCCGGCGAGTATGGAGGGTGTCCTAAAGTTTCATAGCCCAATTCGTTTAATTTTTGAAGCGTTAGTTGTGCGACGTGAGGGCGAGCGTTATCATGAAGAAGGATAGGACCCTTTCTGTTCACCAATGCCGGGTACTTGTTCTGAAGTTTCCGATGCATTTCGTCTATTTGCTGACAGTACTTTTCCGCCGTGATGGTTTCGCCCAAATTGAGGAAGCTATGATGAATTAGACCGGCTGCACACCACCAGACAGTCACCATAATCTTTTTTTGGTGCAGCTTGGGCTTTGCAAAGTGTTTTGGGGCTTCACCGCGGTTTAACCATTGAGCCGATCGTTTACGATTGTCGTACAGGATCCACTTTTCGTCGCACGTTACAATGCGATCAAGAAACGACTCGTTTTGGTTGCGAAGGAGATGTGCAGACGACAACTCTAGTCGTCGATTTGCTTGATTTTGGTTCAAATCGTGTGGTACCCATTTGTCGAGTTTTTTTGACTTACCAATGTTTCGCAAGTGGTTGGAAATTGTCACGCATGATACTCTTAGTTCAGAAGCAAGCTCTCGAACAGTTGTGCGTGGGTCGGTTTCAACTAACGCCTTTAATTGGTCGTTATCAACTTCATGTGGTCGGCCACTGCGCTCTTCATCTTCAAGGCAATAATTTCCACTACGAAATTTTTTGAACCACCATTGCACTGTACGTTCGTTGGTCGTTCCTGGACCAAATGCAAAATTAATGTCGCGTGCTGTCGCCGCTGCGTTCCGACCTAGTTTGTGCTGGAACAAGAAAATCGGCCGAATTTGCTTTTTTTCCATATTTTTATTAAACACCCAAAAAGTTATCAAAAGTTAAGTTTGAATTAAACTATCATTGTTGACATTGTAGAGCGAGAGTTGCCCTTTAAAATGACATATAATTTCATAGACACCTAGCAAAATTTATTAAAAAAATTAGCATTTGAAATCAAAGAATCAAAAACCGCAATAACTTTCTTTACAACCTAATAGTATATCCGCTAATTTCCTATGTCTATGATATGAAATGCCTTAGCACAGACATGCCTGCCCTGTTATATGTTTATTTTCCTCTTCATCATAATTTTGTTTCTTGCCCGTTATTCCCAAGTTTGTTGTGGTATTCTCTTCTAGATGCGGTAGCTCTCCTCTGTTTCTTGATGTATTTGTACGTTTCCCGGATTTTTGACTCTGGCGGTTGTATTTCTCTGAAGAATTTTTTCCACTTCTCTGCTTCGTGTTTTTCTTGAACCTTCCTTGTAGAACATTCAATTAAAAAATAGGAAACTCCAGATCGAAGAAGGAGAAAGGGTGTGAAAGATGTTGGTTGTAAAGGTGGTTTATAACATAAACATAAGTTAAATGAAGCACACCTCCAGAAGGATCCGAGGCGGATGAAATTTTATCGATACCTTATAACGAGGGGATTTATTAAGAAATAAAGATCGCTCGTTTCTGAACCCTAACAAATCACACATAATCAAAATCAGATAAAAACGCGGCAGTTACCGCTTTCGCAACTTGACACCGTTGAAGTTCGTTATAGGGACACAAATAAAATTGTGGGAAAACCGAAGCGAGACTCTGGTAACCGAATTATTTCGCTATTTTTGTTGTGTTAATCCGCGCATAATTAAAAATTCGATTCGAGTGTAAATGTAAGTGAGGATTTTCTAAAATTTTAGTAACGAACCTCTGCGGAATCTTTTCTAAAGCCTACTACTTTTCTAAAGCTATTCAATTTGCGATCGAACAAAATTTATTTTGTAACTGTTTCTGTTTAGACGCGCTGAAAACCAATCAAATGACTTCAAACGTTGATTGATTTTCGGGGGTCAGTATTTTAGCTATAAATACTGGCAATAAAATAGATTTCCGCTTCTTTTATTATAAAAACAAGCCTCTCGTTCCAAAATGTACGACAATCCGGAATGAATGAATCTTTTTCCTTTCGTGTCCCCGAATTGATATTTTTACACTCATATCCACTACAAATCTATTTGTATTTGCGGTTATGTCTAAGTACGTGCTTCGATTTAAAATGGTTCGCCATTTTCAGCTCGCAATGCGCCCGAGGATTTTTCACCGGCTGCAGTTTCTACTTACTGTATTCTTGATACCTTCAGTTGCAGCATTGACTTGTAAATATAAAGACCGAACATCTCGTGCGCGATAATAAAGCCGATGAATAACAATTCCTGCGATCTTTAAGCAGCTACAAAACCTGAAAGCCGTTACTTAAAACGTTACAATTTAAATTTTTGTTAATACAGTTAATTTAACGGAGTTTATTTTCGTGCTATCCCAAAATCCATTAGGATGAAGGAAACAAGCAATACAATATAAATTCTGTCTGAACAAAAAGTTACGCATTCTAACTAATGTAAGCCTGCTCTTTGGTATTCCCTTTTACGCTTGCTATTTAAGTAGGGCTAAGTCAGGCGGTTAAGGGTTTGACAACGAAGCCTGCGGGTTTTCTCTTAAGCAAAGGCGGGGCATAATGATAATTAGAGAAACGCGAAAGCCCGCGGTCAACTAGCACTCAAGCTTGATATTAATAATAACAGAATACTAACTCCTCTACATTAGTTCATAATTACTAATACGCTTTGTTTCGTACTAATTTGCAAATATCTCTTCACAAGGTAACTCACTTCGCCTGTTTCAAACAGATGTGCATTTATATGAATTTCCGGGACAGTTTTGCTACTTTTGGTTGCAACTACAAATACAGAGAGGCTTCCGGGAAGTAAAGGACTCCATCTCTGAAAAATCAAAGCGATGAAAATATCTTACAAATGCCACTTTCATAATTAACCGCAAATAAACGTCCAATTTTCCTAAACACTTTTACAAGTTTCGTTGAAACTTTCCAAGGGCTTCACTTTGAGTAATAAATTAAAATTTTCAAAACGAAGCGAAATAAACACGTTATAATACAGAAAGTTTTATTATCGTACGTATAATTTTTTTTGTGTCATTCGAGAGGTATTTTCCCTGTAATACTTGAATAAGCATCATCAACTGAAGAGGTTTATAATCTGATATGCAGACATAAATCAATGTTGTTTGCCTGTTATAGAGTACATTTTATTCGAAATAAAGCGTACGCATTAAAATTTCAAGGACTACGGAACTAACTTTTGTTTACACACCAAAATAAATAACCGAAAAGCAAAGAATGTCTTAAGATATGAAGATAAAAATATGAGCAACCGGCTTTTGTAAATATGAAGTTAGAGTTTATTATAAATTCGTAATAAAAAGCGGAAAATTCGAGTTTAAATGAAAAGCCTTCTTTATTTCGTTTATCCTTGTATTTTCAAGGAACAAATTGGAATTCTCGCCCA
Organism: Melanotus villosus; assembly: GCA_963082815.1. Taxonomy (NCBI): domain Eukaryota; kingdom Metazoa; phylum Arthropoda; class Insecta; order Coleoptera; family Elateridae; genus Melanotus; species Melanotus villosus. Next base: position 23,464,491 of record OY720427.1, read on the forward strand.
AGAATAAAAATAAATTTGATCATTTTGCGGTTAATTAATACAGAACAGAAATTAAATAAATCGGTTGGCAACGAACTTACATGCGGTTTATAATTGAAACAAGTATTTAATATTTACATTTTAATCAAACATTTACATAGTTATTATTTGTTATCGTTTGCATATTTCCAAATATTTGGTTTACATCAAAATTAATTTTGTTATCGATTCATAATAAAATCAAAGTACCGGAGAGAATCAAAAAAGTTGTCCCCGATGAATAAGATTTTACCGTCCATCCTAACTTTTGTGCCAACCCGAGACAGTAAATTGTCTAACTAGAAAAGTCCAAACCTACCATCTCTAAAATTTTTCCCGTCATATAATTTGAAACTTTTTATTTAAGTACACCTTTGGAGTTAACTTTAACTGCATTTTTTATCCCCGTCGTTCGTAATTTTACTACATTATATCAAAAATAGAAGAAAATTGAGAACTCTCGAAACTTCGACGTGGGTTCACGAATTTCATAAAAGACCCTTTATTATTCAACCCTTCACTTTGTGTTTTTGAACAGTCGAGAAACAGTTTTATTTCGGAGCTAGATATAATCGAAAGTTCCAGGTTTTTGACGTATTTTGTATCATGTTCTTTAGGATATTGATGTATTTCGATTAATACATGGTCTAAAGTCATGATGTTCTGTGTTAAACAAAGCCAACGTTATAAACAACCCCCCAGGCAATTAGCTTGCTTTTGACGGCACTAACTGCATATATACAGGACTCTTGTTACTCGTGTTGGAAGAACAACATTATTAGCCTTATTCATGTCGAATGAAAAGGGTTGGACACGTAAAATTCATCGCGAACAATATTGTCTTGTTGCTTATTGTATTATTATTAATTGGATACGTTACTTTAATCTTTCCTTGTTATGGTTTAGGAGTGTTTAATATAAAGTCTCTTTAAGCCATTACCGACCCAAATTTACTTCTTTCTAATAATCATCCATAACAAAATTATGAGCAAATAGTTTTCTGTTTGATATTTGTAATTCATGTTTAAATTATCAATTTTTGGTGGCGGCGCCGGGATACCGAGAGGTCAAGTCATATTACATACTATCAGAACTGCTAAAGGAATCTTAGATATTAAAAAATTTGTAAAAATTAGATTTTCAGAGCTTATAAATTTGTTTCAGTTACTAAACAATTTGATAAGTTAAGAAAGGATTTCCGAAAAACAGGAACGATTCTTTTGCCGAACATCTCGAATTATGCAATCAGAAACTCCCAACGGTTATTTCTGTCGGGTATTTCCTGCGTGTCCTTTCTACCCCATTTAACCCTTAAAAAATCGCTGTGATGATAATGTAAAACAAATCACAACGCCGGGATTACATACAAGAGAAACTAGCAGATTTTTAAAAACTAATTCGGTTAACATTTTCTTTGAAGTTAGATTTTATTTAAAATTATTTTTATTGTAAGTATGGATGTAAAGGACGCATAACATTTCTTTAGTATACAAAAATAGATTTCCTTCGTGAAACTCTGAAATTCTTGACCCACACATGACCTACTTTTGTCGTAAGCTTTTAGCGATTTTCTCCTTATTACAGACATTTTTGTGTAAGAGGGTACAGAAGAAAGAGTTAATGAGAATGCGGAGAAAAATAAAAATTTTCCATTTGCAGGAAAAACTTCAACGAAGTTTTTGCATTTTGAAAATGTTAAGGTATAATTTTGTATTCACTGCTGGGTGTATGACGTTCCTTGATAACTTCAATTCAGGATCTAAACATAGATTTTTTTTAATGTAACTACGTGATTTACAACCGAGTGAAATATAATGGGGGTCGTTTTTAAAGAACAAATGTAATGGCGGGTTTGAAGTTGATTTTTTTTCTGTAAAAGAACCCCGGAGTCTACGATCTCTATGACGCCGAAAGCTGTTTTTACCAAATAACCGAATTGATCCGAGGCGAATCTCCACTGTTTGCTGATAATAAAACTGAGTAGAGAAATGTGTTCGGTTGGCTATGGTTTTTTCTTTTTTTTTTATCTTAGTAGTAACGTTATATGTAAGAGGAGTTATGTCAATTAACTCGAATTCGCGGATAAATAGAGCAACAGCGAGTTTTAGCAAGAGTCCGGAATGCCGTCTTATATCGTTCCGCACAAAGGCTTTACGCTTGTGGGAAATGCTGGAACGACGGGGGTTTACATTTCTACGTTATGGATCTCATTTCGGGCAAATGGCCGGTCATCTCGTTGGAGAGTTGTTGTTCTGGGTGGTATTGCGGTTCCCGTACTTTGCATCTTTGCTCGACCGTAGTGACGGAGATTCCCTCCTCAACTACTCCTTTCCAGACTTGGCTCACCCTACAAGCAATCCTGCTAGGATAATGCATACAACGCCACGCTGATATCCTCTGTTTAGAAAGAAATAATCATACACTACGTAATAAAGACGCAATCTCCCTGAAAGGACAACATATTCTAATACTCTTGCAAATTACAACTCGCATAAAATTTCGTCACACAACCCTGAACACAATAGCGTTACTTGAGAATTACGAGGGCTTAAAAAATATGTCGACGTTTAATAATCATTTCGGTTCTATTGTAATTCTTCGTTCTAGAAAAACGACAACGCAATTTATTTTTATGACCCGTCGTTCTTGCTTACATTACTTAATGCAAATAGATTTCCGAAATATCGTTTTATAACCTTCAGTTTTTTTTTAAATCTGATCTTCGTAAGTGTAAGAACGACTGGTGAGGCCCCATTTTTACTAATCCTCAAACTTTCCTTACTTAGAAAAATATGCCCGACACCAAAACCAAAGCTAGCGCAATAAATTTTGTTATACACAGCTGCATGGTGATAACATTTGGCCCTTTGCACATAAATAGTGCCTTATTTATCAAATGTTTTCACTCAGATGTGTAGATGCAATAAAATGAAATTGTTTGTAAAAAGAATAAAAGCGAAACAGAAATTCTTTTAACCTAATTTCAAATTGGGAAGAATTTTGCGGATTCTAGGGCTCTGTATTGCGTCGATAATTATTTTTGTTCAAATTTTAAATTTACACAAAAACATGAAAAACATTTCGGTTAACATATTTTTCCTTGCATAAAAGTGTTATCGATTTCCTTGGAGCCGAATTGTTACAGTGTCATCGTTATCTAAAGTTCCTAGAGCGTTGTTTAAATGCTTAGCGACGTTTTGAAATTTAGCCTGATTATATGAAGGCGGCAAAGATCGGATTACCTTGTTTTAATTCCGTTATTTTCCAAATACAGCCAGTTAACGTACATTACACCCCCATTAATTGTCTTCAAGATATTTATGTTAGTAATTTAAAAACAGTTTACCTAATTATTTACCTCTGCAGGTGATTTACCTTTCCAGGTTATTTAATTTTATTTAAGAAATGGTTTTATGTTAGAATCTTATTTACTGGCACTTTATTTACACTCTTGTATTTTCAGCTTTTACTTGAAATCTGATTATGTTTTGCGACTGAAATGTATACTGCAAGTTTGTGGAAATTGGAGTCGTTCTGTTTTAAGAGGTACCTAATTTGGGGACATCTGTCGCTGACAGTTGGGCAGCCTTTTAACAGTTTTAGTACATTGGCCACGTGTAATAAATTAAATTCAAATTAAATATTAAGTTATTTTGTATTCTTCTGAAAATTGTGATTGTCAGTCAGTTCTGTTTGTTGCTGCAGACTGCATTCAGCTGTCCGGGAGCCATGTTTTCTCACACCCCGGCTGACCACGTGTTTTACCTATATTCAATTGCTTTGTGACAGGATCAAGGATCTATTTTTGGTTTTTTTAATAGCACCGTCCGATAATAAATTATGTAGGATGACACGAAGATAAGTCTGCAGAGCGCAAATGAAAAATGTATATTGATGTTATACATTTCCTAATTACTTTAAGCAACAACGCTCATTAAAACGTGTCTAATATAAAATTGTGACTTAATCAACCGTCGAGATGTTCATTGGCAGTGGAAGTACATAAAAGTTTTCTTTGCCTTTTGTTAGTTTGCCTAAGTTGATTTTTCAAAGAATCGCGAGTTCATTTACAGATTCTCATTAAAATTTTCCACTAAGAATTGGAAAATGTAGTAGAAGAGTTTTTAGTATGTAACAAAGTTGTAATACGGTTAAGAATGAAGGTTTTCCTTTTAAGAATTGCAATTGTTCGGTAGCATTGTCAGCCTGACAACGAGGTCGACAGGAGCGTTGCGATTTTTCAGTTACGTGAGGAAAAGTGTTAGATAGTTTTTAATCAATTTCTTTTGTGTTCGAAAAGTATAGGAAACGTTTTGATCGAAAGACTAACAACGTCATCCTACAAAAAGACCGCCTTAGATTGCATTAGGTTTGGAAAACAAGGAAATTTTTCACGGGCGCTTGCATCAATAACCGCGAACTCTCGTGGATCGTAATTCCGGGTTAAATACTTAAAATCCGGTGCACGTGTAGTAATTTTACGGAAGATCGTTCACTTTTATAAAACTTCACCGACCTTTAACTGAAAGTAATGAAATTAAAGGAAATGTATCCGCGTTACTGGCTTTTATTGAAAACAGAAAGGCCGTTGTTTGTAATTAGTATAATTTGATTAAAAGCTCGTTCAGGATTCTTCAAATCCCGGAGCGCTTCCCATATTTTGCATGTAAGCGCATGCCAGTAAACTTCGTTTGCATGAGTAATTAGGTGACGATAGGAAAACGGTGCATTTTTGCTTTCAAATTCCTTGTGGTCGCATTCAGGGCTAAGTTGCACCGTGTTGCACAAAAAAAAAACCCGAAGCGATAAATGAATCTTTTAATTCGGAATATTGCGGCGCTCCGTGTATACCGGTTGTAGTTTTTATTAACAAGTTATCGTACCTAACGGCGGTTTAAGCAGTTTAATCAAAAACTTTTAAAAAAATTAGCATCGCGTTTATAAAATATTCATTTAAAGCCACGATTTATAGTACGGTCTGACGTTGCTCTGACGGTCGCCGAGTTAAATTAAAATATTAAAAAAACTATAATGAAAGGTGTTATGATTTCCCAGCTGAGTGAATAAATGTGTGCAGCGGAGGTGTGGTTTGATTACAGAGGGTAAATATGGTCACGAACTCCGGTAAAGGCCGTGTTTTATCTATTTTAAAAAACCTTACATCCCCTCACGTTATCTCGCTCTTCTGAAAAGTGAAATATGGAGCAAACCTTAATTTTGCAAGAGCTTTCAACCAGACATAGTGCATTTTTTATGATGCTAGAAGTTTATAGTCTATTTTTTCGAGAATTAATTAAAAACCAATTTGGTAGGATTTAGGGGAAAGTAACTCATTTGAATAAAAATTTATTATCGTCATATTGTTTTGATATCAACAGTTCGTTGTATATTACGCTTTATTCTCAGAAAAACACTGAAAATTAGCTTTAGAATAAAATAAAGACCAACTCACCGCCTTTTTAATAAAAGATACGAAACCATATCCCTTGGACTTTAGTGTCTGAGGATCTCTCACTACTCTGCAGTCTCTGAAAAAAAAATCGAAAATTAATCAAGGTCACTAAAATATTTGACTTCTCAAGCACAAATAAAAATTCGTTAAAGTACAATAGCTTCTCTTACAATTTTAATTGGTTAATTAACGAAGCGGCTGGTATATCGCAGTTAAATTGTTTTTTTCTCTTAGCAGAAACCGGCAACCTTCGGAACTATTAAACACATATTGTTTTATCTTTCAGTTTGCTCTTTTTACCGCGTTTGGTCATTAAATATGAAAAAGTTATTAATATTAAATTCAATTAAGGCGTTTGTATTCATATTGGCTTCACATTAGTACAGGAACACTGCGGGAGATTAATGAAAACCTTAGCGTGTCTTTGGTATATACTTCTGGAGTTCAATTTTATTACCTTTATGTTTGAACTGTTTTTGATTACACACTTTGGAAATTGAACGACGCAGTAATTAACTACACTCTTGAGCCGTCTTAATTTTGGGAACTTAAAACTTAAGAGCTTTGTTTCTTATTTTTTGAAACATTTCACAAAAACCGTGTTTTTCCATTTTAAAAATCGATTTCACTTTTTCATTGTGTATGTATAACGCAGTTAATGTTTAACATAGACGATATACAGGGTTACTGGTAATTCGATACATTCCTTTGGAGATGTGATGGGACAGGAGCTAAGGAACAAATTTAACCCTAACATACATTATGCAAAACTCAATAGTTTTTGAGATATTTCAATTTTTGTGTTTTTCTCAAAAAAGTAGATCTTAATGTCTTTATAGTTAATTTTTAAAATATCTACTTGACATTTTCTGAACTTTTTGACTGCGTTACTTGTCCCACTCTATGGTCATCCGTTTCGAATGAAAAATATCCTGAAACATTTCGATCATGTGAAAATTTTAAATAAAAACTTATTAAAAATGATTTCTAAAAATCAGCTAAGAAAATTACCTATTCGTTTTTCTCAGAAATTATTTTTTTATTTTTGCATAATGTATGTTAGGTTTAATTTGTTTCTTAGCTCCTGTCCCATCATATCTCCAAAGGAATGTATCGAATTACCAATAACCCTGTATAACAAGTTGCTTGGACAATGTTACTGTTCTTAGCAGTATCCGCTGATTTTTAAGAATTGAAATACGGCAATACGAGGGAAAACATTTTAAATTAAATAAAATGTTTCTAATTTGTGAAATTGTAACGAAAAAATCATGGTTCGGTTGGTGTGTTTCAAGATATTAAAATTTTCGACGTATTGGAAATATTTTGTAATTACATTAAGGCATTCTTAATTAATATGTTTTTAGAAAACATCTTTTGAGACCTTTGACCGTTAAAAAACGGAAAATGGAGGCTCTTTAAAAAACATTTTTTTAAATAATATGAGTTATTAAATGCGGCCTCTTACTTTTGATTTTGCAAATGGTGCCTGATATTGCGGTAAAATAATCTTTGTATATAAATCGCCACTGCTTCCGAGGGAAAATATTAATTTGTTTTATGGATTCTTGTGTGAGGGAATGTCGATACTATTATCGAATTAGGTTTTGATGTTCACACGGCGAACTTCGGTACCGTATTATGCATTAGGCACACGCATAAAGACACTTTTATTTTGATGAAGTAACCAAAATTAATGTGGACGAGCTCTTAAATAATGAAATTTTATAAATAACATAAAAGAAGCTTTATTGAACGAAGAAGCCGAAACACGTGGAAAATGAAAACTGAAGAAAATTACGCAATAAATGTTCGAAATTTAATATTGACGTTAATTTGGATTATTTTTTAATTGTAAATTTCATTACCAATTATATAAAAATGTATGTATTCTTAGGCTGCTAGGCTGGAAATGTAAAGAAATCAAGAGATACTCCATGTCTTAAGATTGATTTCCAGCTTACAAACAGCGAACGTAAACATTTATAAAAGCAACATCATCGCTGTTAAAAGCACAGACAAAAACGTAATGGTAAAATTACTTCTATCAGGCTTTTGTAGGCGAACCATTACGCACAAAACCGTTCTAAGAAAAATTAATGAATGTTGCAGAGACATTCGTTGTCTTCTTCTAGAGGAACTGTTTATATTCGCGTTTCTTATATTTTTTCTTGAAAATAATGCAGTATTTATTTAATCAAATGTAAGGAATATGGAAAGTATTTTCCCTGTAACTACGGAACTTGCCTTACAGAATTCTCTTAGTTTGTTATACCAAAATCTGACCTACATTTTTATTCGACCGTAATTTTTTAGGATCGCAAACTAATTAAATGTGTTTTAAAAGGTGACACTGGCACATAATTGAGAAAAATTTGTTTCTTGCCGCATTTTTAGAACCATAAAAATTATGAAGGGTGAACAGCAAAGAAACCATTAGCTTATTTTACCTGTATTCGCCACGATCTTCTAATTTAAGTACTGAAATTTAAAACTATGATGAAAAGGACAAAGTTTAAGGTTTTATCCACAGACATTCGAACAGTTCATTTCTGCTATTTCAAAATAAGATCGAAGTAAGTACAAAGTAAAAGGGAAAATTTCTGCCAAAATTTAGATATGTTGATGAGTAATAGTTGTGGCATCCTACTAGTTTTTAACTATTGCAACTATCAAAATAACGGTAGGCATATTTTACGGTTCCACCTGTTGAACTAGTTGTTTAATTTGTTACATTTATTCCGTGTTTCCAGATATGTGACATCATGATGACATAACTAATACACAAAGTTTTCGTACATCGGTTAATGGGGGAATATCGGATAATATAAATGTAAACCAAGTTTCGGATGGTTAACTTGGTTGTCTCGATACAAGGGAATTTTGGGTAAATTATAGGGTCTTAGGTTTACGGTTGGTGAAAAATATACTGCGCGACTTAAATATTCTTGGGGTATTGAGCTGTAAAGGATAACGTTGGAATTCTTCCGCGTAAAGGTTTTCGTTTCGGAGGTTCGATTAAAATATGTGGTTGTACGTTGAAACAAAGACATCTACCGAGAATAATCCGTGGTTGTGGGTGTTCAGGGGGCCAAAGCTATTTGCCAGGTAGGCGCGGTTCGGGATGCTTTTTCCTGCGTATTTGTTTTGAAGGAACCGTCCGAATGTGGGATTCGATAAACTGGGAGATCGAGCTTTCGTCCTGAATAGACGTTATGTTGGCCAGACTGGTGCAGCTATTGAGATAATATAACACGGAATAGGTGGATCCCCTGAATATAAATTCACACAAATTTTCCATTTAACTTGGCGGACAGCTGAGCTCACCTGGCTGAATGACGCTGTTATAACAAGCGGCGTGACAAGTTTTGCTGCAATTACGACGAGTATTGTTCTCTTAATAATTAGCAACGGACGAAGATGTTGATGGCAAAACAGGATATTATATAAGAACCTCAACTTTAGTGCTTCGTTGCGCGAACTTTATAATATATTCATGGACCAATGTCGCGACTGCCTCCTTATTAATATCCAACTATGTGCGACCCGTTCGTCACCGTTTAATCTGCGTGCCTTAACAAGCTTATAATACCTGTATAAACTTTAGTCGAACACACTACGCGTCCTACCCAATTAGGATCAGTTATCGCGTGCAGTTATCTACTATCCGACCAATGTTGCCCCTTTGTATTGATTCGGACCGATAACGGTTTGCAATAAGAAGCAGTTATTGCTTCTCTTCTGTGCTATCGCACTGCACGGTTTGCTTGTTTTTCGATTTCACAAAGATAACATTATTCCGTGGCAACATTCCGCATGCTATTCTGCGGTTATGTGCCTTTACCAATTACTAAAAAGTATAGTCGAAACACTTCTGTTATTTCCATATCGTCTAAGCTATTGCCAAGTATTTTGCGACACTCCTCTTGGTTCTTTTGATTACCTTTTTACAAATCTAACAAGAAGCATTCTAAAGCAAACAATCGAAACGAGTTTAAAAATTAAAAATAAACTTTTTAGTGTTAAAATCCAAGAAGTACAGGGTTAGATTTGATCGCCGTGGTACCTATATTTTAAAAATTACCGATTGAAGGAAACAAAACGAGTTTGATTACCAAAACAAAAACAAGATATTTTCAATGTTAAAATCCAAGAAGTGCAAAATTAGTTGAGTCACCAAAATACGAGCTATCGATTTTTATATTGATCGCCAAGGTATATTTTAGTTCTTAAAATACCGTAAGGGTCGTGGATGCAATAAGAAGAGAAAACAAAAGAAAAGGGAGACCCAGGAAAACGTGGATGAAACAAATAGAAGAAATAGAAAGAACAAGAGGAAAACCAATAGACGAGTTGAGACAATTAGCTAGGACAGGAACAGGAAGTCATGGAAAAAATGAATAAAAGAAGGTCACGAATAACATGAACCCCGACACTCGCTGAGACATAAAGAGGAAGGAGAAGAAGAAGAAAATACCGTACCACGTTAATCAACACAAGCATCGGATTTTTAAAATAATTAGTCGCGTTAATTATCTGTTAGTAAATAAAAAGAAGAAACTCGACGCAGTCGCAAAAAAATATAGGTTTTGATGTTTTCAAAAGTTAGGGTGAATCCAAAAGCTGAAAACAATGGCCCTTTGAAATATTCTTTACAGCAGGATATAGAATGTAAACAAGTAGTGTAAATAAAATAAACGTCCGATGAAAGTAAAGGTTCATATAGTAAATATTTTTTTAGAGATGTATAAAAAATTTATGACGAAAGGAAAAACAAATAAAACCGAAATTAATTGTGGAAATCAACAAAGACATCGATTAGACGTCAAATTTTAAAAGGTTGGAATGGTTATCAAAGGATTTTGGACGAATTCAATATACCTGTATTTTCAGGTGATTCCACCAAATGAGTTTCTTGCGTTAAAACTATTCAACAGATTTCCCTTTCGCAATACCAAACAAACATTCAAAAAAGCATTTTCAGTGTAATTTCATATTTCCGTTAAAAAGATTACCCTGCGTACAAAGCTGTACAAAATGTCAAAGTTAAAAATAAAAACATCGATGATCAAGTATAATGACGATTGTTCAAAACTTTTAATCAAATTATTTTACCAGTTAATAGAATTGTATTTTCAGTTTTTACATTCTGAACAAATTATAATCATATTTGTTTACATTTAGCTCCCGCAGAATGAGCGAATACCTTAAATTAAAAAAATTACGTTCGAATTTTTTAAATGCTTTTTGCAGAACGTTTAATATTTAACTGTAAATTATATACAATCCCAATCGAAACAATGCGTAATTACAGAAAACCTCCAAAAATTATTTCCTAGTAATCTTCTTTTTTAAATTGTTTGCCTAAATTAAATTCGGAAATTTAGGAACAAATAAAAGACCAAAATAAATGTTTGTCGGTTTACGAGAGCGGAGATCTTAAACATGCAAGGAAATACATGTGTAAAATGCCTAAAATCTGTTCCTTATTCATTACAGCATCTCGTCGGGAACCAAGATAAATTTTTAGGAGACGAAATTAAATTTGACGAAACGAGAGAATTTCTGTTTTATACACAACGTTAGTGTCCAGAAAATTCGCGTAAAAGTCAAATTGGATTAAGAAATTTATCGCAGTAATCGTACGATAAATTGTACAGAACATGTCAAAAGAAATATTGTATCACGCAAATCATTGGTAACAGAAATATTCAGTTCGTTATTTGACACGAAACAATATTTCTTATACTATATTTTGTACAATTTATAGCACCACATAAACTATGTCGTCTAATTTGGGCTTAAGTGCATAATTTCACACTATACGAGAGCTTCCCTATAATTTCGTGTCACATCGTATTTTATTTCAGTCGATTAATTCTCTCTCTTCCGAAATGATGTACCGATAATGACAGTCATAATTTTGTATTAGACACTTTTTCTCCTGTAAACACTCCATATTTATGTTTATAAATTTATTTAACCAAAATGGCAACCTATAAAACGATGAAGATACAGGAAATACAGAATTTTTTGTCAATTATATAATATCAAATTAATATTTAAAGGTATTGTATTTAATGATTTACACAAGAAAAATTCATATTTTCCTGTATAATAACCTAAACAGGCGGATTTAAGGTTTGTGCTAAATTAGGATATTTGAAAATTTAATTCTAATTGGAAAGCTTTTTCTCTTTAATAGAAACGAAATAAAATTTCTCCCTCGAGCAATCTATTACTAAAGAAAAGCGCAATCTAAAGGTTGACTTACTTTCTTTCTTATCTCATTAGCTTTTTTGTATCAAAAACCATAAAGATTTTGCAAGACTTGTAATTTAGGTTTGGAAAAAGGTAAATAATGCGAATTACGACCTGGAATTTATTAGGAATTAGAGAAAATAGCATTTTTGTTGTTCGAAAAATAAAAAATCCGATTTCAGTTTGAAATCCAACAAATAACGTTGTCCTTTTAAGAAACTTCTATAAGTATTTTTAAAAATAATAATATAACATGGTTGGTAAAATGTTAATTTTTGTTAAGTTTAATTATTCTTAGCAAAGAGATTTATTTATAAGAAAACAGTGTTAATGGTCCACATCAGTGCTGATACTTTTACTTGAGGTTCGAGAAAAGGGGCGCTACGTTACAATTTACAATACTGGAACGTTCGAAATTATATTTAAAACTCTAGGAATCGAAACGAGGGTGGACGACAATAAAGGCGGTTTTTAAAGGTGTAATAAAAGGAAACAACATTCCAGATGTTGCGTTATGTAAAAAAAAACGTTATTTGGCAACACAATGCGAATATTGGTTGAATTGACTGATTTTATCTGCTCTGTATACGATGACATTATCCTGTTAATATTCTACGTTCCGTAATAACTTGGTTCATGACGGATTGAAATTGTGTCGGTGCACATCGGCTGACTTCAAAGGGTAGACGCGTGAAGCGGAACAGCCCTATGTTTGCATTTATTGTTAACAGTACCAGAGATTCATTAGTGAGTGATAGTTGAAAATACATGCTTAACTAGACCGAAAAGTAAACATCAAGCTGTGTTCGAGCTTTGGTTTAAGTATTAAATTGTGTCAAATTCTAAGTTGACCTGTATTCGAATTGAAAGCATGGATAAGCTAAATTAGTTTCCCCAGACTTTATATATTTAGTTCCGCTATGATACAAAATTAAAATCGAGATTACCCGGAATGCCTGTACAAAAATATAATTTAATCGCAAAATTGTTCAAATTGTTCAAATAATATATAAAAACCGACTCAGCACCAAACGCCTCGGTTATAAATTATACAAGCACGATAATTACGATGTTTACCTAATTTCAGAAAATTAAACTCTGATAAAAACCATATTTTATTACAATTCGAAGTTTAAATCACACGCAAGTGATCCGAGTATTTTATTGCGCCTATTACAAATTAGCTGGATATTAATTTAAATTAGACAAAGAAAAATCAGAAAACCGTATTCACCAAAACGATTCACAATTCCCATTAATATCCCAAATCTAAACACTCCAAGAAAAATATTTTTATCCGAAATGTAATTAATTTCTTACTTAAAAAGCTAGAGAATATTTTACAAGTTACCCAGTTGGAATTTTAATTAACTTAATTGTATTATTATAATTTTTTCATCTTTTAATGCCGAAAATTTTCTCCGCTTTGATATCTAAAAAAACTCAGGTTCTTATGCTACGAATGACCTGGGAGAATTTAATTTAATTAATTTGTAATTACCTAAGGGAGTCGAGAGAGCTGGTAGCTCACAATAACCGAATATTTCTGTTTTTTTAATACGACATAAATTTTAAAAATCAATCCCATTTAGATTACTGGTATTTCAGTAAGGATATAAAATTTTCCTGAAAGCTTATCCAAATCACATTTTCAGATTTTAATAGCTTATTTCTGTAAATGTATCTTAAAATTACAGTTCGATAATTTACTTTACCAATTTGTATCATTTTGGAATTATAAGTGCTCGAACTTTTTATACTGACTTCTTCAAAAAATTGCAAATACCAAGATTAAGGAAACAGAATTTTGAAATTTCCACATTAAAAACCGAGAATAACTATGAAAATTTCTACGAATTTAAAGTGGGGACAGTTTCTGTCGAAACTTTTCACAGTTAAGGGTCTTGGAAATGATATCAAATTATAAAACTCTCTGAAGTTTGTGATGACCGCCTGTTGATAATTTTAATTTTCTATTTTTCAGGGATTAGATTTTCAATGTAATTATTTTATTCAAAGCATAACGCTAGGGGTGTTTCTTTGAGCAGATGTGGCAAGAAAGTTAATTTGGAAACTAAATTCAGCAATATCGTAAATTCGCTCGGACTTGAAGCAGTAGTAAAATCACACCCCTTTTGCAAATTAGTTCTCCGCCTATATGTAAACAAGCGGATTCACACGTGTTCTACTAAAGTATCAAATTACAAAGGAATTTAAAATATACCAAAGTATTAGGATTTTAACTCAACTATAAAATTTATTAGTTTTGGAGCAAGGGTCACTCATGGGAACATTTTGATACCAATCCATTTAGGAAAATACCCGTGAGATCGGGTAACCACCGCGGGCGCTGCACGCGGATTTCTCAGTATAAATACGAGTTCAAATTTTACCAAAACATCCAGTGTTCACTATTCAGTTACGCTGTATAATGGTCTGAAATTTCGATTAGTACGCTGATCGAGTGTATCTACTTACTGTAAAGTATACATTTGCTTGTATTGCACTTTGTTGCTTTGCATTAACTGGTAGAAATCATTCATATTACGTATACCGCGGTAAAGCATTGCTTTCCGATAGTATGTATTGATCAAAGGGGCGAAGGTGCCGTAATTCCAATTGAGGGGTCTCCCTGCGAAATCCAAATTAACCACAACGTAAAAGTTAGCAATTTTAATATACTTCACGTATTCAAGATTAGACTTTATCAAAATTACTTTATGGTTGCCCTGGTGTAAGTGCTGATCACAATTAATTACAACAAAACAACGATTCTGACTACTGAGATATGTCTTGGGCATATTCTCAATCAACGATAGGGTGAAACATCCCTTACAATGTACGAGGGTACCTAGTACCCCGTATATTCTCGTACATGAGAGGCAACGCTTACTCATGTACTACTTAGAGTTATGTATAGCGCATATACTCGTCAATTAGAGGGAAATTGCACCCTCGTCAAAAAGATTGATTGTAATACCACATTTGGCTCCGGCCGCTTAAGATTGATTTTTATATCAATCCCTTAAAAGATCGATCTTGTATCGCATATTTGACTGACGCACCGACTTCCAGTATAATTTCTTGTGATCGAACCACGCACACAGGCCAGCCTAATTACATCAAAGTAATAAAACAAAAGAATAATAATTATTCAAGCCACTGCCCATTATTTATTTGCCTAGTTTGATGTCCATTCTCTATGCTTAATTATTTACTGTATTTGTAAATATGGCTTTATAATATATGTATTAAACTTGGTGGAGTATTTATTTCTTGTTTTACAAGGTGAGCTACTCTAGATCAACGAATCACAACAACATTAAGGGCCCTCTGACTAAATAGTCAGGTATCTAAGTAAAGGGTAAGATTTTCACTTAACCAATAAGGGTTGAGGTTGAAGGAAATATTAGTGAAAAACTAGACGATCACAGCGAAAAACTGTAAAGGGTAACACCCCTGCGGTTCGTACAGTTACGAGTTTATCAGAAGCTCTTATTCTGGTAATGTTTGTAGTACTAAACGGGTAACTCTGAGTAAGCATGGGATTTGAAAAGTAACTCAGGTTCCTTATTAATTCTATATGGACTCCTTATTATGTTTTCGTTTATGTAAAATCGGTCTTTGTGCTTCGGTAATATAATTTAGTAACTTTAAAGCTATTATACTTTAGTAAGGGTTCGTAGATTAATTAACAATAAAGCAGAAAATAACTGTATTAATTACATATTTATATCGAATAGATAAAAAATTGCGAGAAATTTAATTTATGCTGCCACAGAAGCCTCAACCAAGTCCAAATATCAAATATCTGGATCGCCTAACAAACGGAAGACTTTCAAAACGAATCCCCTAAAAGATTCGTGGAAAAACTTTTGTATTGCAAATAAGCGATATTGTAAACTATGTTTCAATTAATATTAAAGCTGTTTATGTGTAGGTTTCCAATGTAATATCTCGATTTCCCTGAAAACTAAATTTAAATAAAATCGCAAGTAAAAATGCATTCGCCGTATTTATTGCACATAAAGAGAACCGTACCGAGGGTTTAAAGCTTGGAAGTTTATGAAACGGTATTGTTTTATGAGTTAACTACAATTCAAGCTTAAATGGCAAAACGTTTGTGCTAATGTCGTTTTGTTATATCACGGTTTCACATTAGTTCGGGAAAATTTTACATTGTGTAGTCAACATTAATAACGGTGGCAAACTAAATAAAAAACGACCACGAAATTCAAGCCTCATCGTCATCTAAGGAAAGTTTTTTCGAGTAAATATAAAAGGGTTTCTTTTTAAAAATCCAATAAAAATTCAAATTTCGTTTAACCCTTTCACGGTCACCGGTAGTTATACTTATCGATGGCATTAAAGTTGACTTTTCTATACAAAACGGTAGAAAAAATCGACTCAACTGCCTTTATGTGCCGTTAAGGATATAGTCGAATATATAAGGATGTCCATTACGGGTCGTCGATAAACTCCGCACTACATTACAGGTGTCCTACTGTAGGTATCTCGAAAATAGCAAAAGGAAAAGTCCTGTTAATAGAACAAACTACAGAAAAAATTTTGGGAGCGAATTTATGAAAACCTAACGTTAAGGCATCATTCCAGTTATTAACAAGGTCGGGAAATCCTGGGATTAAAAATATTGACGAGGAGTGTCACAGGGATACCTCTTCTATTTGGATTTGTAATAAAAGAAAAGAATTTCCGTTATTTAAACGAATTAATTAAACACGGCTCTTTAAGAGGGCGTTTTAAAAACGCGGAGTTAATTTAAAATTAGATTAGGAAAGGCGGGTTTTTGTCAATGCTTAGGTTCTTCGGCGAAATTAAAAATTAAGGTTGTTGGTTTCTTTAAAAATCGGTTTTGAGGTAAACATATTCTATTATTACGTTCCGAATGAAAAATAACCTTGCGGACTTTTCTCTCTTTACTTGATACAACAATAATTACTGTAAGCTGATGAATTTTTATCCTTGTATAGCTTCCAAGAAAAAACTGACGCTCTAAGCAACGTTCTAACGGATAAATTGTCCTATCTAAAAGATATGCTGGAAAGAAACCAGGCATGCAGAGACATGTAAACAAAAATTAGGTCAGCAAAGCTGCAAAATGTCTATTGCTGTAAAAAATAAAAAGCTTCTTCAGCTTTTCTTGTAGTCAAAGGACCTTCTCTGCGGTTGTTGATACAAAATAGGAAAGCCGTAATTTATACTAAATAAAAACAGATCGA
This sequence comes from Melanotus villosus, assembly GCA_963082815.1. Taxonomy (NCBI): domain Eukaryota; kingdom Metazoa; phylum Arthropoda; class Insecta; order Coleoptera; family Elateridae; genus Melanotus; species Melanotus villosus. The sequence goes on from OY720427.1 coordinate 23,481,462, forward strand.
ATGTGTAACGAAAAAAACGAAAATATCGTTGTACATATAATTCAAGTTTTAAACATGCTAGGCTGATAAAACTTTGAACTTCACTACGATAATAATAGCTGCCTAGTGAACCCTAACTAAACAATTACCAATACGGTGGGATCTGCGCAAAGTCCGATAAAACAACATTAAGAAAACAAGTTAGCAGCACGATTTTTACGGTTAAGCAATTTTACTGAAAGTTAGTAAAACGTATTAATATTTTTGGGATAAATTTCAAAAAATAATTGTCGATTTTTAAAGATTATTGGCAAATTCGTGACAATGTAAAAACCCATTGTTCCAATAAAATTGATTACTTTGAATGTCGAACATGGGGATTTAGTCTTAAATTTAAATAAGGCTCGGTTAATTAAATTACTGAAAATAATCAGGGTTTCAGCTGAGCCAGGGTCGAAATAGTTAAGGATTGAGGACGAATTAGGTAATTTTAGTGAAAATACATATAAAAGCTCACACACTTGGAACGGAACGTGAACCACTTCTACGATTTATTATTATTTATTTGTTTGGCACAAATTTTCGGATTTTTGATGATATTTTATCCTGCTCGAATCTGCGGTGCCAGAGAACCGTACCGTTGTCTGAAACCTTAAATTTCGATTAAGAATATTTTAAATTTAGGAGTCCCCTTTTTATTACAGTTATGATCCCGGTAATTTTGGCGAAGTCTCCCTTTGTTATTTTGTTGCTTTTTAAGATTTTTTGTGAAAAGAATTCCTGAATGGGCGACGCTGGTCTTTTGAAGTGGCAAAGTAATGCGATGGTAAATTCGGCACTTTCATTAAGTTTTATTTAATCGTTAATCGTTAGTGGTGACCGAATATAAAAGCGTGATAAAAGCTCGTGCAATGTTAATGTAATGCATCTGGCGTTATGCCTAAACTTGCAAACGCTAGAAAATGTAAAGCGACATTAGCCGCCTAGAGATATTTTTACAAATAACCGCCGATAAAGCTGAAACGCTGCTGTAAAAATAGTTTGGAAATAAAGCGGGTAATAAAGGAAAGTTAACCTTGATGGGGAAGAAACAGGAAATCCCGCGCCCTAAACGTAATATCGCTTTTAATGACACTATGAAATTTCCATCACCGTACAATAATACCAGTACTTATCGCACTTGAAATGTTTTGCGTCATTCGTAATAGGATTGGGATATTCGGAATAAAGTACTCGAGCATTAAGTTGAGACCACCATAATTTTGGCATGTTAAGGGTCATTCGACCGAACTCCCATTTGACAATTTAGTTAAAGCGTTATTGTTTAATTAAAAAGTTTTTATATCCGTCCGTACGTAACAATTTTGTTAATTGAATTAATTACGGAACTTAAACGTGAACGTTATTTCCTTTCCATATCGGCCAGAAAGTCGGGAAAAAGTGGCGTGCCGAAAATTACGAAACCGCGAACCGAAGTAAATATTTTCGAACCTTATTTGTTTCCGATATATTATTAATCAACATAAGCCACTAGAATTGGAGTGAAAAGTTTATAGATTTCAAGGAAATTGGAGTTTTATCCTGATGAAAAATACGCGTTTAGTAGGATTTCTTTTTGGGCTGTTGTGAATGCGTTAATGTGGAACGTTCAGAAACATTAGGAAACAACGGCGGCGATGTATTTCACAACTTGGAACACTAATTTATTGGATGAAATGTAATGTTTTGTTACGTGAACTGAGTCGAAAATGAATGGGGCTGCATTGAATTGATGAACGTTCCATATGCCGACACCTCGACGGAGCTTTATGCGCCCTGCATTGGCTCTTGGATTTTCCGGAGCCGGGATACATTTCCGGCAGTAAGAGCGTACTTTATGATGACGCGTTATCCTGTTCTTCTGTTTAGCAAAAGCTTGGACTAACGCGACCTCCAGATTAGGATCAGCAAAGTCCATTACGGTACATTACGCACGCACTTTATTATTATTAGCCGCGTATTAAATTAGTTGGGACGTTAAAAGACGATACACCACAATAACCAGTAAAAACTAGGCACATTTCGGAAGCGAATGCGCCCTTAAATTCCGCAAAATCATGCCTTACGAGTGGTTTTAAGACAGATAATTATGCAGAAAATCTAGGATACATTTTAAATTAATTAGCACGAAGCAAGGTTGGAGTACCAAGAAGGAAGGGTTTCCTTTCCGTGGACTAAGCCGTACAATTTCCCCACCGCTAACTAACTTGTCCTGTGCTTCTGTCTGTAAATAATTCAATATGGCTACAATACAAATCGGTATTCATGACTTTATTATGTTCAATCTTTAATCCCACCATTCCTCAAGTCAGTTCCCTCTGGAATCGAGCTTTTCACTGCTCCACGGTCTGTGAATGATCTCGGTTACTTTCGACTGTGGGGACTGCGAAATTGGTTTTCAAAATATTTATAGTCTAATTTCGTTTTGCGCCTGTGCGAATTTTGCACCAAACGCTCCTCATTTTGTTAACGCACTCGTCGAACTTTTCATTTTTATGCTCATCCTTAAATCCTTCAGAAAATTTACAATATCAAAAGGTTTAATCCTTAATCCTACGGAAACCACAACCTCGTGCCACATTTTTCAACGGTCCTATCGGTTCAGAAATTTCAGCAATAAAAATTAACAAATAATTCGATTGATGATGGGATGGAGTTTTTTAGTAACTACTTTTCCTCTTCGTAAAGGCTACGACTTCTGCAAAAACTGTTGTTGGCAAAGATACATTCGCTGCAATCCCGATGTTCTAATTATAGTGCAATTATTTATTGATATACTTAGTAGAGGCTAGTTGGTTAAGGTATTCGACTTGGAAACTCGGTGGGTAGCCTACTCGCCCTACAACCCTACCCTACTATATACTAGCCGAGTACTAGAAAGCATTCTGAAGCCTTCAAGTTACAACAGCTTTTAAGCAACTATCCTCGTTCTACACGTTGCAGTGCCAAATGGCGACAGTATTTTCTTCCGAGTTCTAGACGTACATTCTGTAGTATTTACAGATGTAGCCATATTATTAGAAACCGAACTAAAATTAGCAGAAATTTTAGATAGCACGTTTCGTAAGACCTTTATTTAGTTATTAACATTAAAAATAGTATTAATATTTTCTGAAGTATTTCTTGACAGACTTTATAGCTGGAACTGTTCTTGGCATGCTGTTAATGACATTGACAGCACGCTGAAGTACTCTCTTATCAATTACTTTTTGTCCCATCTTCCTTAATTTGTTTTTAAGAATTGGCCAAATATTTTCAATTGGATACATATCCGGACTATTTTCGGGCAATTCAAGTATATCAATTTGTTTCTGTCTTAAATACTCAGTGATCGTTTTCGATTTGTGACATGGTGCACCATCTTGCATCTACACTCCATCTTTTATAACCCATTATTTCATTTATTTCATACTGTCTGGTAAATTCAGTTTCACGGCGCCATTTTGAGTCCGGAAAGTGAGCTATTACGGTATCAGAGCCGGAAAGTGTTGCCAAGCAACACTTTCTGGACTGTTATTTTATGCACCCAATCAGAGCTCGTAAAAGTGTAACCAAGCCACACCTACCGGCTTTGACACAGTAATGTCACATTTTGACGTTTTGAAAAAGTGTCACATGTAAAAATTAAAAAATCAAATTGTTTACAGTATGAAATACAATACATAACGACATTCGTCCGTGAACTCTTTTTACAGTACTCGTTTCGAGTTTCAAGACTCGGCTCCTTTCGTCGCCTCGTCTTTAAACATCTCACTCGTACTGTAAAATATGAGTTCCCGGACTTGTGACGTTAATTACTATTTCGGTATAAGGAAACTGTCTAAAGTACTTCTGTACCAATTAGAATTTACTATAACATCCACATTGTAAATATCACTAAGTCCTTTTGGAAAAATGGCAGCCCAGACCATTACTTTTGTAGGAAACTTTACATTTTATTTGTCCAAGTTTTAATTACAGTTTCTAATAATGTGGCCACATCTGCATACGTGTTAAAAAGAGATGAAAGCATAATTTGTTGAGGGTGATTACTGTATGCTCTTAAAGGTGGGCCAAACAACTGCTTGAGAAAAGCAGAGGTGTCAAAACGGTTCAGTGTTGTATGTACATATGCTTTTAAATATTTTTGATTAAGTAGACATAAAACTGGGCTAGTAAATTTGTAAATTTGTTTTTTAATGATCAGAGTTGAAATACGTAGTAATTTCGCTTCATAATCAATAAAGAAGCAAATAACAGGACTACCGCTAGAATAAACTATTCAAGACCGCTGTTATTTAAGCAACCGTCCAACTCAAGCGCTAGACGCGATACCTAACCTCAAATGCTTTCTAGTTCTCGACTAGTATACTGGTGGAGTAGGAATGTTAGGCGACGGTACATGTTGCTGGAAATACTACCATCGATATGTTAATAAACCCCATTCTTTCTATTTTCAGGTCCAATCAATATGACATGTTATTTCGAGGATTATTTCTTGGGCATTGGCCATTTACTTCAAGAATTGCTAAGTCGCGTGCCTTTTTTATATGGGAATTCATTGCTTAATTAAACTGCACACAAATCACGTCGCTAATTTAAAAAATCCCGATATTTATTAATACTCTTAGGAGTCTTACGTAACATTTGTTTAATTAAGAAATTAAATTAAAAATAATCACGTGGACGCTTCAGATTATTATTCTGTTTCGATTTTTATAAGAAAATAGCAAAGGCGTTAATGGTTTTTCTGTGATGTATTTTTGAAGAGACATTCAACTTTTCGCAATATTTTTGTTTGCGATGGGAATTGGTAAGCAAACATTTACAGTCAATGTTTTTCTTGAATTTTGCCTATCGAGTTCAACAGTTTTCTCTTACGTACTCTTAAAACTTTTGAGTGTAGTTCGAATGGCGATGAATACGAAGTGTTCGAAATGACACTGCACGCGTGATAGGAATTCAAAGGCTTTGCCAAAGGAACCCACGCGGGATGCAACAACGTTGTCATCAAATACTGCAATAGGGTTTGCATTTCGAATTTTACGAAGTATGCATTTGCTCCCCCATCCCAAAGACCTGGAGTATTATACATAAACATTTCACAAACGTATTCATTTCAGTTTATTTTAACAAGGGTATCAATTTCCCCATTTGTGCACTCTCCTTTTCATCCCTTTAAATTTCGGGGCAAATTTGCTTGATTCAACGTTGGCATCAGATGAAAGAACAATTAAGAAAATTTTCGCTCTCGTTTTAACTGTTGCGTGGTGAAATTTACTACGCCATCATGAGTATTGTTGTTTTTTAAATACCTCGCCCTGTTGTCGAAAGTCTTCGGGCTAAAATACCATTTTCACTTTTTTTTACATTTTTATATTAAAATTAATCGCGATTTATTTAAATTAGGTTATTGTAAATAAGAAAAATATATATGAAATTAAAGAGAAACCTGCCACAAAAAAGGAACGTAAATAACTAAGGCATCACTCGCAGTTTGACTAATTTTCCGTTCGATTTTACTATCTACATATATATCCCGTAAATAGAATCTCGCGCGGTAATGGATTTAATATACCTTGATGATTCTGGGAAGGAAGTTAATCTCGTACATGAGTAATAAGGAAATTAACAATGATAATAATGAGGCTTCTAATGTAGTTTTCAATAATTACGAGTTATTGACGAATAATTAACACCTAAAGCTCCGATTGAAGATCACGATGCACGCTTGTTTAATTCACGTCAGAAATGGAATTTCCTGGAGAGTAGATTGAATTAATCGTCTGGGCTTCCGTTTTTTAAAATGTTTTTGCGTTTTTTCATTCTTTAAAGTGCCAGTAGTGTAATATTAATTAAAAATCTGTATTTTAGGACTTTTAATTTCTTTTAATTGAGACACCAAAACTTTTTCTAATTCTTCTGTATTCCAAACTTAAATCTTTCAGTAGCGATATTTACTTTGTACTTTGAATATGAATAAAAATATAGATAAACTGCTAGTTTTTCGTTAAATTTAATATGCATTTATGAAATAGTACCTACTGCAAAAAGTGGTGAAATTCAAACGAAAGCTCCAACACAGGGAAATTTTGCTGCAAATCCAGCAGAAAGAAATTATAATTCTTGTTGCTTCGCCGTCTATTTGTTTTATGAAAAGTTATAAGAGCACAATAAATCACGAAACATTTTTAAAACAGAAAAATGGATGGGTAGCAATGATAGTGTCAGAGCTACAACGTAAATTAAAAGGAGCGTCAACTTGTAGCGATTCAGGTTCAAGAAAAATTAGCGTTCACAGTTTCATTGCGTAGCTATATTAAAAATTAAGTACGTGCAATACATTATGAAACATTTTCGAAATGAAACGGGATCATCTCCAAAGCATAAATTCTACATTTTTTAAGATTAAGCGATTGCGAATTAAATTTTGGCATAAACAGCAAGGTACAATAAAAAAATTAGAAATCATGTAGCGATTGATTTATTAGATTTTCTGACGTAGATTTAAATTCTTTCAGATTTCACGGAAACTAAATTGTATTAACAAGGTCGCGAAGATGGGCGGATAAGGTCTACTGCAGTTTTAGTTAACGATTATGTCAACCAGAATGTGATAAATGTTCTGGTGGCTTTGATTTCGAATCTAGTAATCAGTTTTTATTGAACCGAAATGTGTTTCACAAGTTAATCTTCAAGAAGACCATTTTCAGTCACGCGATCAAATATCCATAAAAAATAAACTTCTTTATTTCCATGCATTTACATACTAAAGTGCATGTTATACATTAAATTTTATTTAAATATTAAGATGAAGCGTTTCTGTGCTTTCAACGATAAAACATAATTCATTATGTCGATCCAGTATTATTTATTTATAGGTTCCTACCCGAGTAATCGAAATACACATTTAATAGGGTTTCAGGGAAAATGTTCTACCGTTATGAAGTTAGGATTTTATAAAGTCTTTAACATTTGTCTTCATATACTTATAATTTGGATTTAGGGTTAAAAACAAATAAATACATGTTGGGAGGATAGAATTCAGGATAAGAAAATACTGAAAGGAGTCAAATTAAGTCAGGTTTGTTAATCATATATAAAAAAGTCAGTAGAAAGTTCTGTTTTGTGCGAGTATTTTGAATAAGCAATTGGACTTTGATACAGTTTGACGTTTTTAGATGGTCCATAACCAATTTGAAGTGAGTTCGTTTTAACTTCAACGTTTCGAATTAGAGCAAAAGAAACGAATATAATTAAAGGTTTTAGAAGTTAAAGCGGAGTAAAAACTTAAAATATAAACAGAAACTTAGGTCATTATAAGGCGATTTGTTTATAAATAACCGAGCGAGGGATGATATCGGTCGTATAAGCACATGCATTTGCATAAGGTTCAGATAACGCACTGGCCGTGAATATTCAGATGTTTAAAACCGTGTAATTTCGGTACACGTGAATACATCATCTTCTCGCTCCAACAACTGAAGCCGCAATTAGCTACGTCCGGATTTTAGCATATGGAAAAATCGACGGGCAAATCTGAAGTCAATTTCCACCGTTTTGTTTCCCGCCTTTCGGAAAACCGGCGACTTTCGTTCCAGCAGTTCGGTGTCGTGATATAGGAGCCATAATTGCAGCTCATTTGCATTCTAATTCCCACAACCAATGGCAATTATGAGACCTGATGCAAAACAATGGAGACACGTCATTTATGGCTCGCAATTTGCCTGCTGAACAGCTAAATGATACGTGCTCACGTGTGAAATTTAATCTAATGTTTTCAAGATTTTCGTAATTGCCTGCTGGCGAACAATTCCACGTTTTAATACTTACTGGCACCTAAATTTGTTTTGTCATCAAAAGGCTTCAAAATCTTTAAAAAATTACTGCGAATTATACAGGAGAACTCATGTAAATTCTATGAAACCCGCCGAAAAGCCATGCCAAGTGGCATGCATATTGCAAAACCACCGATTTTAAGCAAACAGACGCGCGCACATTATCTGTCATACTGAGTAACTTCGGATCAAGCTTATAAGTGTTTGCCATGTTTATGCCTTGTATTATTGTATTGAAATACAATGCCTTTTCACCTAAGGGTACCTACTAATATTTAAACATCAAACTAAACAAAATGAAAGCCTTAAACTAAGAAAGGCGATTAAGTATTTTGGTATTTTAAAGTTAGTTTAATCTGGCCGTTAAAATTTAAGTTAAAAGCTATTTAGTATAAAATGACAAAGATTTTAAGCGAGTCGTAAATTTAGATTCCTTTTAAAAAGTTAAAGTAAAACAAACAGCACGTCGATTATTACCGGACAAAAACAAAGTGAACAATGGAAAAGTTTTATCGATTCAAACCGAAATTGATATAGTCGAGGTTTAATGGTTAGTTAGACCGCTATTAGAACGTAAGAAATGGTGTAAATAAATAATCCGAAGCAAATAAAGGAAGACACAGGGACAAATGACAAAACGACTATAAACGTGGCCTGGTACGTACTATCTTTGCGTTAAAGGTTTCCATTTCCAACCGGAGCCGTTTCCTTAAACGTCAAGTTTGGGCAGTCTGTATCGAAAAAATATGTGGTCCGAATTTTTTTTTAAATGGGAAAGTGGAAGTTTGCGTGCATCTGTCTTGGATGGGTTTTCAATGTCCCACTATGATTCAGTTTTGTTTACAAACAGGAGAATTTGGAAGAAAAATCCTTTGGATCAATGCATTGCTGAGCACTACGGTTTATTATGTTCCGATAATCGAACAACGTCATCGGCTTTTTTGTGTGGATGATATTATAAAAGTTAACAGCGGAGGCAGTTTGGGACAGCTATTCGGAGTGTACGAGAGCCATTAATGCATCTGATCAGTAAAACATTCATCTTACAATATGGCAGGGTATAACTTCGTTTACGATAATGCGGCGTATAAGTACGTGCGTCTTCTTTCCTTTGCGACAAATTTGATGGAGTCTTAAACCTCCTGAAGTTACATCGGCGTATTGATTATTCAGAAATACCTACTTTATCATAATTTATGTAGATTAGTTTATGAAGGGGCATGGTAATCCTTAAGGCTACGGAGCTTTTAGGATACGTCTTAAAAGCGACTTACGTATTTTGCCGTCGAATACCTGACTATATTATTCATGGTTTATGCGACAGAATGTAAACAACCGTAAAACAAAAATAAGCGCTAAATGAAAATCTTTATGAAAATAACAGAGCACCCCGCATAAACTCACTTACCGCCACATTATACAGTTATTTTGCCCTATAATAATGTTATTTAAGGAGGATGTAAAACCTTTGTTCACTATCCTTTATGGGAACATAAACGAATTCATATTTTTAATGCGGATAGTCCGTCGACGGCCTTGTGTACGAATTCGCAGTTTGCGAAATACACGGGGTGGCTTAGAAAAAGAAAGGCGCTTATTATGTGCACATTACTGAAATAGTTTCATCATAGTTGCGCGTCCTTCTGGGTTCACGCAGAACCCCGAAGCTGTGATAAAGTAATATAGGATGTGACGCATCCCTTGAGTCGTTTAACGTTCACACGAGTTACTTTATGCGTTGTGTTGGGGGCGTTCCGGGTTTATATATTAATAAATCTGTAAAAAGCTAGCAGTAAAAGTCTTCCAACCTACTCTATGGCACTAAGAGTATGAAATTTATAACTTAGTAGCTTCCGAAATTCTTCGAATTATGTACATGGGACCAACTTTCGGTGCCGCTACACCAAATACGTCCTCCTCGTAATATTTGTAACTGGGTTACATTTATAGCTCCGGTATGCAGTTTTATCTTTTATCTACTTCTAATGGCTCGTAAACTTATAATTTCTTATAATAATGAAAATTTTATTTCGTCTGTTGTCATTCGCCAAAATTAACGACTACCGAAATTAAATTATATACGTAAATTTGCCATTTCCCTTCTGGCTTTTGTTTCCTAAGGTACTTCTATATGTATTTAAACATTTCATCTTAGTATTTAAACAATGCAGTTAACTTTTAATTTATATTATACAGCATTCAGTACCGTATAAAGGTAGGTACACACGTTGAACACGTGCGGCAATGAGGCAAACTGAAGACGCACCACACCGAATGTCACGCGTAACAAAATTGAAGAGTCTGCGCTCTATTTACCCAACAGTATTGCTAACCGGAGCGCAATTATGCTAAAGTATCATTTTCCCAGGGCCAACAGCGGCATTATGAGCAAACAGCATAATTTTTTTGTCAGATAAATATTTGTGGTATTTTTTTTGTTATTTAGTGCCATTGTCTGCGAATTCTACAAGTAAATGCGAATTAATTTCTTGTATTTTCTTTTTGCATATTTTCGAATAATGCTTGTAGTTTATTTATTACTAATTTATGTTATTATTATAACTAATCTGTTACTTATTGATTTTACATATGTGTTCAAATAGTGATAACGGATAAAAAAAGGAAATATACAGGGTGTTTCAAAAATGGCGGATAAACTCTCCGGCACGCTGTTTCGGGATACTCCCTGAGTACGAGAAAAATAATAAAAAAATTCTTTCTCTTATTACATCTTTGAAAATATGGAACCAAAGTTTTGGACCTTAATACGCTAATATTTAAAATTATAACCGCGATTAATTAATTATTTCAAGTAAATTATATATAAAATTACATTTCCAACAATTTTTGCTGCACTAACTACAAAAATTTCAATAAATGTTAAAATCAATAATTTTTAAAATGTGTTCACACTCAAAAATTCATTTGGCAACAAAACATTTTATTTTTGTTACTTGATGTAAAATTTTATTTGGGTAAAACATTAGATCCATGGAAACACATGGTAAACACCAGTTTACTACTTTTACTTATTAAACAACGTTGTCAGATTTATTGATCCTTAAACCGCTATATTTCCAAAATTATTGCCTAAAGAATTTTTTTATTATTTTTCTCGTACTCAGTAGTATCCCGAAATAGTGTGCCAGAGAGTTTATCCGCCTGTATAAACGGTGTTGCACACTAGGCGGTAATATGACCATGATTATGAAGTGGTAGGGGTGTAATTTAGTTTCGATAGGTTGGCAGCACTGTGCCTCATTCACGTTTGTGCTCAAGTGACCCCCCCCCCCTCCCTTTCCATCAATCTAAACATTTTTACGACTCCGTGAACTAAATCTGAAAAAGATTCTGAACACATTAACATTATACCGTGTGTCAATGAAATCTGAGGTACCCTTACTGTTTTAATTACATTTTAAGATATCAAAATTAAATTTAGTATATGTAATATACCCTTAGAACTTCGTTATTTGACAGAAAACACAAGCTTCTGTCACTGGAATTAGTCTCAACTTTGTTATTTTAAATGGGACACCCTCTATATTTATAAATTTTTTGAATTTCCACTTAATTTATTAGTTAGTATCAAGTTTGAAAGATTTTTATGACAAAGTAAATTTTTTAGGAAAAATATATTTCTGATTCAGAATGCGTAAAATGAAAGCCAGGATTCCCCAACACTCGAAACAAATTGTTTTAGGACTTCAACTGTAGCAAGTATGATAGGTACTTGTTTTGCGCATTTGATTTGCTTCAATTGTTTTGAAATCCAGTGCCTAAATTTAAATGTTCAAAATACTTTTTTCTGAATGGAGAGCGTTCTTCTAAACTGAATTTTCAGATTAATGCTACGTTATTGGTATCAGTTAAATCATTGAAAAATACTCTATCTTAATATTCTAGTGTCCCACCATACTGCCATTTGGAAAAAGAGTTATCCTCGAAAAACCATTCGAAAAACCAAAGCCAGCATCAGGTCATTCTAATACATCAACGAAAACAGTTGTACATAGTTCTAAAATAAAACAATTTTTCTTGAATATTGGGGAACCTTGACATTCGTTTTATGCCGGTCCTGCTGTAAAAATCTGCTTTGTTATCAAAATGTTTCAAACTTGATATCAACATATGTATATGTACGTAAAATTAGATGGAAATCCCAAAAATATATAAATATATAGGGTGTCCTATTTAAAATAACAAAGTTATTAGTATATATGTAAATTATGGCAAAACCAGAAGTGACAGAAACTTGTGTCTTGTGTCAAATAATGCGGTTTTAACAATATTCTACGTATATCAAATTTTATTTTGATATCTTGAAAAACAATAAAAACATAGGGGTGCCCCAGGTTTCATTGACACCGTGTATATATGAAAAAACACATTTGTATGTATCACTAATAGTTCCTAAGAACCTCGACATTTCCTCCCCTCCAAATTTAATTATTCCAAACTTTCTTTCATTGACTTAACAAAGGCTAACTCATTCACTGCTTCAGAAATACTTGAGTGCAGGAACTCGAATTGCCAAACGATTACATATCGAAATTATGTATTGTTTCGGTCCTGCATCAAGCAAAAGTATTTCAACTAGATTGGTAATAATTTTGAAATTACGAATTAATTTTTGGAATGGGAATTCTGCTCCAAAAGAACAGTCAAAGGGAAAATCTGGCTGAAATAAGCAACAAAGGGCGTTAAGGGGAAAATGGAAGTATCTTGGTTCACTCAATTGTAATCAATTATTTACCAAGAAAAATGTAGACGTGCGTACGTTATCACACCTGAGCTAGATCTCATGAGGTTAAACCAGTTCGGATTCGAAGCAATGGTCGTAGATCAGAAGACGAGATTTTGCTAAAAATTGGTAGTACATTTTACCGAACATCAGATTTTTGAATTTTTGATAACAACATGTACAATAACAAATGGGATTGTGTTTGGTTTATTCGTTGCCGCTTATGCAATTAATAGAGATTTTTATAAACTTTGTATGTATCGTACTTGCGTAGATGAAAATAAGTTTTGTAACAATAACGGTCAGACTAGATAATTTACAGGGGGAAAAAAAATAAAAAGGGTTATTTTCATTTGTAAAAGTTTAAATTAGGCATATTTGTAGCCAAACTGGTATACGTATTTGATACTTGAAACTGAAATCTGCTGCTTCACTTTTGTAAAATACTGAATCGCGAACATGAAATAAACAGTCCAAGGCGATTGAGTCATTTCTTATGTATCAGCAGTCGCAAGCAACAAATTTGGATTAAAGTTTCCTCTTCGAAAATATGCTATTGTTGCTTTTATTATACCCCACCAAGTATACAATTGACCTCGTTTCTAAATTCTTCAAATTAAAGAACGGAATTATAACGGGGACGTAAAATATTCGAAACCGAAGCGTTAAAGGCTTTGTTTGCATATACAAAGATGCGTTTCTGGTGCAGCCGATATCGTCGATATGAATGGCATTATGGCTTTCAGGTCTCGTGTCGGCCAATGCTGAAACCCATTATTAGCCTTCAATAACCAGGATTTGCTGTTACGGTGCGGTAATCCGCTATGGATATCGTTCCATGATTGGTAAATACCTGTCCAAGTGAATTCTGGAGGCTGCCGCTGTAATATTGTTAGGATGGCATTAAGTTTAATAAAATACGAGCGTGTTTGCTTTGCTGCCGTTCGATACGGTAGAAAGATTTGGACAATGTGTATCTGATCGAGAACAATTCTTCTATTGTCAGGAGTATGCATTCGAGGGTAATCCGGACTTGGCATTTTCTTGGCGTTCGGGAGCGATGACATCCCTCATTATTGACGCCGGCTACATAAATCTGACGATCTTTGGTTGTCTAGTTTTCGCCATAATCGCTAGTAAGATTAATCTTCACGTTCATCCCAGGAATTGTTAAAACTCTCGCGCTACATTTCATCGCAGCATCGAATAAATACTTCTACAAACTCATAATTTTGTTTACCGTTTCCTCCGCCTTTGTTTACTTCTTCTCAGTTACTTTATTTTAAGAGTGCGGAAAGTTACTTTACTTCAGGTTGGTTTTTAAATAACTTATCGGGATAACGATTACTGATTCATTAGGCGCCCCATTTGATGGCAAACGTGTGTTGAAACCTAGTAATGTCATACGAGAATCTCCTAGGCCCCAACCGTCCTAAAATTCCGCAGTAAATGGAGCATTTTTATTTGTTTTCTCCACTGATATTTATTATGGTAGTGTTCCGAGAGTTTTGAATATTTTACGTTGCCTTTGTAGAGGTGCGTAGCTTTGTCCGACAACGATGCATACAAACGAGCTCTCTCATTTATAATTCCTGATACTTACATATTACACGTTAGTTTCAATCTAATGGAGTACAAATGACTTCAACGAGCAACCCGGTCTCGATCTGCAAATTTCGATTCGAGATTAAAGGATTTCCAATCGCCTTCGACGAATAACCTCAACATATTCGCTTCTTAAAAGCGAAAATTTATTTTAACGCGAAATAACCGTTTTTACATAAAACCCCTGTTGCTAAATTAAATGAAACGCACGCTTCTGGAAGTTATACACACGCTGGGTTCAAGTTCATTAACAAAAAAAATCTACGGGGAGAGGAGAACGTCCCCCGTTTATCCATTAATGTTTAATTGCTTTATAACTGGGTAGTTTCACATTATAAATTGGCGTGATCATAATGCAAACAAGTAGGATAACTCTGCAAATAACGATTAATATTAACAGAAAACCCTTTTCCATTTAGAGGCGCTTATTTTAAATCTGAAATTTCAAACGAAAATTCTGGAATGTAATCAGTAAGAAGCTTTCCAAGTACATAAAATTGTTAGAATTTAAAGAAAAACATCCAAAAATTAACGAGATCTTTTCCTGCAAAATATCTGGCTATTGCTTAAAATTAATTAATTAACTAATTTGTTCCGACGCCTTCTGTCGGATAAACCCATCTCATTTTTTTAAGTATCGGATTTACGGCGTGTTTTCGGAAAAAGCGTTCAGTTGGTAACTCGAATGTGTATGCGCAGAATGGCGTTGATATTTAGCAAACTAATTAGGTTAAATTAAAGTAAACAGGGATAGAACATTTCGTCAGTTGTATAGTGATAGTGAAATTACTTAGAAATGAAAGACCGGCGGGTAAACCATTCATTAATATAGAACAACATACCTTAAGGAAACGTTTCGTAGTGTACTTCATGGTTTTATTACGAGTAATTAGATTGACTAAAGGTGTAGTTTAAAAGGAGTGGGTTGCTGAAAGAAACGTTTTACATTTTATTTTTTAATAGGTAATTGATAATTAAGATCCAAAATGTTTATCAAACACCGTTTCAACTTGGATAGTGCTCCAAGAAAGAAATAAAAGTCGCTGGAGGTGTGCATTGGCTGAGGTTGGTTAGACACCCCTCTTCTTTTGTTCTCAAATTTTAAATTTTAATTAGTCCAGCCACAACCATAATAATGAGTTTTATCAACATCAAAAATACTGTAAAAGATTTTTTCTTTGAGGAGAATACATTGTAGCTTACCGTTATAAATCTGAGAATGTCTGAGCTCTTTTATCTTTTACCTTATATTATATTCCTGCAAATTCCAAGTAAGATTTAAACTGCTAGTCTTTTTAATTGTATTTTAAAGCAACAACTTCAATTTTCGCTTTGATGCAGTTATTTAAAATATTTATTAAAGGTAATTCTGGTATTAGATTTCCTGCCAAGTTAAGCGAGCAATCCTACGAATTTCGTAATACAAGGCGTAGAAGTCTAAAACCATTCGATTTGTAGAAGGAAATTCTTAGTAATGAAATGAATTTCCCCTCAAAGCAACGATTTAACCAGGAAGATACGTTAATATGCAAATACAATAACTTACATTTCTAGCGACTATTAATATTGGTTGGGAAGTTTTTGTATCCTGCAAAAGGATTAATGCGAATTCGTTTGCTATAGAGATGTGAAAGGGTGCTCTGCAGGTGAACACAAATTTTTGTGGAAATTTCTTAACGTGCGTAAAAGTGGGGACCCGTGAAAGTTGGTATTCACGTGGCAACATCTTATCGTCGAACTAAATCTACAATAGAGCAAATAAATTTGGGCATATTACAGTAGCTCCTTCGGAACAGGACATTCCGTTACGCGATAGAATTTCCGTCCTGGTTTCTTTTAAAATAATACATCCGTGGTCTAATAAAAAAATCAATTGTATTCCGTAACAAAAGGAGCGGTTATTATTAGCTACAACAGAGTCCAACAAAGAACAATAACAAACGCCCCTAACGCCTAATGTGGTGTGTGCGATATATATTATTTGTTGTATTGTTGACTTGGGCAAGCGTTGACCCGTTCCAGAAAACCGTGGTCAGTCCGACCTCGTTAGAATCGAATCCGAAAACGCAAATCCCTTCTTAAAACAAATGTAAGAAGAGTAATTTCAAAGCGTAAACTTGCTTAAAACTCGCAAATTGTGGCTCATAAAAGCAGAAAATGCGATTCATCTCCGAATCGTGCAACGTCTTCCTTTAGGGTCGGGCTCGATGTCGGAATTAATTATTACAAAACAATTTACCGAAACAGCAACTAAGCAACCGCCGGGATTACAAACATTATTCTAAATTTTAATTTGGTCGGGATTATAAAATAATTAGTATATATGAACTTACGATATTTCCCCAAATGCGGCGAAGGCTTCTCTTAGCGTTTGCGTTTCTATTTCGGGGCTCAAGTCCCCGACGAAAATATGGTGGTGCTCTGAAAAGAAAATTACATTAATAATTAAGCAGGTAAAAGGCACAACTGTACACAAAACTAGCACGTTGCTTTCAGGGCTAAATTAACTGGTAATCTGGGTTGAGTTAAGGCATAGAAAGAGCCTTGCATTGCTACGCTTTGCACATTTCATTGAGACAGGAGCTGACCGCAAGAAAGGACCGATCAGATGCGGCTGCTGGGTATCGATCTACTTCCGGATTAAAGGCAGGACATCTACATCTTGCGACTGTCGGCCGTCGCAGCGTTCCCGAAACCTAAATAAGGTTTATCCAAGATTGACCTGACGAGATTTTCCAACCGTTTTCATTCATAAACTGACCTCAACTACAGTTCTGGCGTCTCCTACGTTTACCGTACATAATACAACCAACCGAAGCTAGAACGGCAGTTTGTTGGGGACGACTTCCAAACAAAACATGTTCGCTTTTCCACACCGTCGTTTTTTACTTTCTTAAACGACAACGTTCAAAGTAACTTTAACGTAATTTTAACACTCAATTTATGCAAAATACGAAGATGTTTGTACTTTCTCGACCGTACTGTTTGTCTTGACGTGGAAACTCTGACGTAACCTTTGTTTCCTTATTATAAAGGGCAATTTTTTGAATCTACATGCACGTCTGTCTAAAAATAGACACAATATAGTCCATTAGTTCCGATTTTTTAGGTTAAAAGGAAATTTCAGAAACGAATTTACAGTACGCAGAAAAGTTTAGTGTTAACAAAATTTGGCTGAAGTCTGCGTAAGTTTAAAAATCACGAAAGAATATCACGCAACTTGACATACGTATAACGACCACAGTGCAAGTAGGAATGTGTCATATCAACTTTGTTGAAATACTGCGTCAGCTTGCATGCTTTACGTCAAGAATAATGTTTCCATTTGCTGAAAAATTCTTGAAACGGCGAACTGGAGAATTGCATGTATTATTACAGTATTCACATTAGATACGGTTACTGCGGTTGTGATTAATTTTAGTTTATAACAAACACGAACACCTTATTTAACTTCTTTACATTTACGTTATTAATTAAAACATTAAATTACTTTAGTAACAAAATACATTTATAAACGATATCTATCACAAACTTTGTTAATATTTTAGACTTTAATTATGGTTTAGATTTAGATAATCCGGTTGCCTTTACTCGCTTTACCGTATTTTTTCTAATTTACCACTCAAAATCTAAGCAGAAATAATTTTCAAAAATGATACATAATTGTCTCAACTGTAAATTATTTTGCAAATTTTAAATACACGTTTACTATTTAATTACAATTTTAACGAAAATGTTAACATTTCGCGTTGGCTTTTGCAGATTAATACAATCAACATTATTAAAGCCTGTAGTTATTTTAAGCGAACCGGGAGATCAACTAAATAACAATTATCCGGATTTATACTGGAATTTTCGTGTATGCACGTAAAATACTAATAGTTACTCTTCTCTAAAAATTTTAATTTCGCTCTAAATTAGTGAATTTTTAAAGCGACTTAATTAAACCACGTTTTTCTAGGGGATGGAAAAATTTAATAAACTTGTGTTCAATCGTGATTCGTGATATTCGTATTTTACATTATTTTATCAAGTAGAATATAATTAGCCACCATTTAAAATCCACCTAATTAATGATAATATTATCCATTTAGAAGGCTTTTGCCAACTCCTCCACAATTGCGATATTTAAACACGGCTGAAAATATTACAAGGAAAAATTAAAACTGATGAAGAAAATTAACCGAGTAAACTAAGTACAAAAGCGCACTATCATCTCATTTCATTAAGAAGTAAAGGGACCCCTTCTCATCTAAGAGAAGTACACCGATTCCCTAAGGACTCGAGAGGGTTTTAGAAGAGGGGTTACACTACTATACACGACAGAAAATAATATTCATTCATTCCTCAGGTTGGGTTGTTACCCTACTAACATACATACCTAATTTTCATTACTCCAAATCAAGGATGTGTGAAACTAATTTTCAGAACTCTACAGAACTAAATATTAGCGTACCTATCTCTAAGGCACAACTTGTTTCCTACCGCAAAATTTTCTGGGAAATAATAATTTTTAAGGCAAACTCGAGTTCCTTCATTAAATTCCCCGGGTTGCTCTATGATACTTAAATGTAAATATGTTTTCGTTACGAGATTTTCTAAAAACGGTTGTTTTCGGCGACTTCTAGTTTTAATTTTAGACGAGATCTAATAAGCTTAAATAAAATATTAAGACAAAAAGGTTGTTCCTTATTGAAACGAGTATTAAAATAACTTACGGGGAAACAAACTAGAGGGCAGTAAATAATGAATACCGTAGAAATAACTTTTAACAATTTAAGCTTTTAGTTTCATCTCTCATTTATTATAACAACCACCCACCCACAGGAACTGCGTTATAATCTTTGAAGACTGAATTATATGACGCATTTTTGCTACTACGTTACTAAACTAAAGTTATATATATAGTAAGCTAAATTAATTTGTGAACTAGCTTGTCGAACGTTGTGAATATTCGGGTAGTAGGTTTACTGAATACGGGATCACAGCAACATTTGTGATGTTAGTTATTAAACATTACTACTCCTGATAACGTAAATAATTTAGTCGGTACCTTCTGTTACCGGAATTTTGAAAACAAATCAAATTGTACACAGTTGTGTACGAACATCGGTTGATATTTACTTAATTCCCTTTGAAGTTGGGGGGGCGCTATTGCCGAAAAGGGAAATTTAACCGTAAAATATATTCAAAAAGACGATTTGGGTTTGCTATTATATGACCGTATAACATTTCGCAGCAGCAGTTTCGAAAATCGTGTTTACAAACGAGTTTGCAAACAATGTTTTTTTACGCTTTACAAGTGTTTTCCGGCACAAGTACTGCTTTACAACAGAGTTAATTTGAATTGAGAGGAAAATAGTGGAAACATCACTATGAATGGGGCCTGATATGTTTTTTATTTGTAGGTTTAGGGTAAAAATCGGAATTAAGATGATATCAAAATTTGTCTCAATTGCGTATCAGTTGTATATTTAGTATACTTAGTAAGTAGGCTTACACTTAAATTTTCAAATCAATCCTTACTTGCGGTTTTTTACGAGTTTTAGTTGGAAGCTTTGAGAAGAAATTTACGCTTCCTAAATTAGAGACCTCGAGTTTTTGCATGAATGGTTCACATTAATACAAACTGAAAATAAAGAGGTGACGTAGTTCACACTCTCATTTTCTGTAAGTTAATTAACGGAAATAATTAGATAAATTGTCGCAAAATTCAACCGGATTCGTAATTAATGACATTACAATAACCAGTAATTGTTCAGTATTTTAATACCCATTCAGATAAAATGGTACCACTGTTTCAGTTTCACTTTTGAATCGTTGTTTGTGTAAACGGCTAATGGCAAGGTGGGACATTTACAAAATATTTCCGATTTAATTAGGGTCGTTAAGAAATCGGGTGGTGTGCCGCTTTGATTTGATCCCTTTAACATACTTTAGCACATACCTACATAATTTCGAAATATCCCCCGCGATCCTCAGAATATTTGTAACTAGCTATATTGGAATGGAATTTCTCTACATACTTCAGCTGAGGTAACGGGAAGTAAGGCGCTGTTCAAAGTTTAAGGTTGGCAGATCTAAGACCGTAGTAACCGACTTAATTCAAAATGACCCACAATTTAACACTGCCGCATCATCGTACGTAACTGAACGTTTTGTAAAAACCGGGGAATATATTTTGTCCAACTTGTAGAACTTTGGAAGTAGGGGGTTGACAAGAGTTGGATTTAACCTATCCACCTGCGTGCCTTTCCCTCGTTGTCCTCTAATTTCAAAGTTTGCTAACTCTCGACTTGATACATTTAGTATTTCCATATCGAGAGTGGCACCAACATCAAATCGTACAGTAATACTGATGATGAAAATTGATACAAAACTATAATGTTCCTTAAACGATGACCGACATTATAATCGCATTACAAAGGACTTCTGTATTCGCTGTACATTAACGACACCGTTCTCGATACTGTTTAACGTAATAGCCTGTAAATAAATCAACCCTCTACGTAAAAGTAATTCGCTCGTTATGGTTAAACAGTACGTATCACCGCGAAGGAGAGCCGCAGTATTGACGGCTGTCAAAATATTGTTGGCTAAAATTATGATTTCGGTAACTCTGTTTTTGACAGCAAGGACGAAGGTGGCAATTTCTAACAACCCCCGCCGGCCGCTGCTATCGCTTACAGTCATCCATTCGATTCATTATCGACTTCGCCGCTCCGATCTCCGATCATTAGGAATAGCGCTGACTTAACAATTCTCCGATTCTTACTTCCACACTTACACCAATTTACGTCGCTCTATTTCACAACACTTGGGTTTTATCGCCCTTTCAAGTCCGTTTTCATAATTCGAGCCAAAAAATTATCAATCAATAAAACCAGGAATTCGCCTAAAAATTCTGAACACCGACAGTTTTGAACTCTATTACTTAGTTTTAAACAGCAAACTACTTTTTTAGACTTTAATCTCAATTTATCAACAAACACTGACCTATTCACTACGGTCTCGGGATAAAACGGTAATTTAATCCAAACTACACACCTTTCTCCTAGCTCGTCAGCTAAAAAACTGCTGGCGTGCATGTCAAAAACACAGTAATGTTTCTACATCTACCTATTACTTTAGATCCCTGGGATATTAAAACGGCCAGTTGACATAAATCTTCAATTTCTTGTTAATTAATAGAAAGCAAATTAAATTTAGTTAAATATAGAATCGGAAAAATTTTAAAGGTCATAAATTACAGGGTGATTATTACGATAATATATTACAAAAATCGTGAAATAAATGGACGAAATTTACGACGACATATGTTGGCTCTGTCATAAAGGTTTCACCTTTGAATTTTCCTTAATATCACGGTATATTTCATTATTTTACTATGCACCGAAAATATGGTATTTTATATAGGTAACATAAATACAATCTGTCATTTCAAAATTAAATGGTTCACATGGGCAAAAGTCCACAAATTGGGGTAATTTATTCCCAAACGCAGGATTTTTGCCAGTTACAAAAATGAGTGCGTTTCGGGATTTGAAACTGAACACTGAAAACCATTAAGTATAAACGCTTTAGACAAAGCCGAGTTTGTAAATGAAGGAAGGGGGGCACGCCGAACCCCATAGTTCCTGAAGGTTGAAATTAACATTGCATATCTGATCGTGTTGTGAGAATATAATAAGATATTGACTAACCCTGATATTAGGGTATACTCGCAACTCTGAAACCCATTACATCTTGTTTAGATTTAGAATCTATTCGTATCAGATTTGGTTGCGAAATTTTTATTTTGTAAAATACCCATTCGAGAAGTTCCGGTAACCAAAGACAAACAAATGCGCCTACTATTTTTAAAGAAACCCTAATGTTTTTCATTTGAGCGCTAAAAAATAATAGCCGGAATAGCAATCGTAAAGCAATAAACCCATAGGAGTTCTTAGAGTATCAAAGTTAGATCAACATAACCTAAACGGGTTAGTAATTTCCTTCATAACCTTGACGCTACCCGCACTTCGCAACTTTGAACTTTTTTCCTGGACTATAAATTTTAGACATAAACGTCAGCCACACTTAATCTAGAGTAAACAAATCTCAAATATCAATACCAGTCCATTTCTTAAGGAATTATATAGTTCTGTTATATTAATCGAGTGAAACTTTACTGTTTTACGTTTTAGCTTGTAAATCTTGAAGAATGTGAGGCTTGAATATCGCGTACTTTATAGTGTTTATACAAGTTCACCACCTTATCCAATTATTACAGGCAGCTGTTAGAGAACTTTATGGCCAAAAAATACTTAAGTTTATTGTCTGGGCTTGAAATATTTTAAATCTTGATATAAAAATATACGAAACTACTCGGCTAACCCACTTCAACTTATTAACAATTTAGAATTAGTTGTTTGCATTTGGTATTTTATCCAGGTCACCTACTGCACTATTTTGTATTTATGGAGAAATAGGTAGCTGCAGTTTCTGCAGAACAATCTTCGTAAGTGTTCTGCAACGCAATTTTGAAAATTAGCAACGAACAGCACAACAAGATTTACATACAGGTTAATAAAAGGCCATTATGGCTTTTATAGTTCGAACTGTACAGTTCGAAAATATTACATTTTGAACAAGATGACCAATCACTTACGTTGCCTTCATATTCATGCTAGGTTTGGAAAGGGTTTCCATTTTTGCATCTGTCCAATATTCTTTTTAGAATTTTTAAGAAAAAGTAAAATTTCTCCCTTTGTAAAATGAAGATTAAACAAAATTGTCCTTTTATTTAGTTTTGTACAAAAGGAAATAAAGGAATTTGATACGATTGAAATCCTGTTCAACAATGTTCAAATCCGAATGATGACAGATTTTCTAGTACTTTGAAGTACCTACGTAAGAGCAACATTGGATAAATCACTTTCTGTGTGTTTATCGTTATTTCTTTTTACTCGATCTATTTAAATATCGTAATCCAAACATCAAAAGGAAAAAATAATTTGAAGTTTGGTAAAGTGCAGACCTTCTAAAGGCAAATGCAAGTTTAAAATGATAATTATAGGTTTTGACTACTTTCCAATAATTAGAAAAGTTTATGATCCTGCGTTTACATCAACGGGTTACAATTTTAAATCAGAAAATTTGAAAGGTTTCTCGATAATTTTTATCTGTGCATGAAAGGTGAAAAGTATGTACTTTTGTTAACTGAATTTCCACAGCTTATGAACCGAGTAAAAATGCCTTCAAACTTTCAGGATAGTGAACGCCTTTTGACATTTTTATCACGCACCTTTAATTTTAGAAATTTCACGGTTTAGTGATGATAGAAACCATTCGATTTTTTTTTAAATAAATTATCAAATTTGTGTTTTCGTTTAGGACATTTACTTGTCGGTCGGAGAAACTACGGCTTTTGTAAACTAATAATTAATCAGACGAAGTCGAAGAAATGCAGTAACCTGCAAATGCCTTCCGTGTGTAGACAATATTAGGTTTAAACGTACAAATATGCCGATGGAAACTATAAAATCGTAGGAATTCGAATTTGGTAGACGGGGAAGTTGACCTAATTATAAAAAGTTGATTCAAAAACGGAGCTACAAATTTTGATCATAAAGCTCAAAACCTCTGCCAACTATTAGTGACATTTGGAAATGATGCACTCGAAGTACAAGGATACCTTCATTAGACGTCCGCACGCGATGAAACGCGGTTCGATTTCCGTTTAAAGCCATAAAAGCTTATTACGCTCAAGTATGGACACCGTCATTTAAAATGAATTAATGGACGAATTACGATTTTCTCGGATTTGTCGGCGTATAAAATTTTGGTTCGAAATACCGCCGATTGTTCGAAGAATTTTCCTCGAAAATGTTATGGTAGGGTAAGAGTGTACTTTGCGGATAAGCCCGGCTACGTCATCGATTGGAAGTAAATCCAACGTCACGAACAGTTTTGTTCATAATTGGTGATTTACACTTCGGGTTCAGTTTATTGAGGAAACCGCAGAGCTTATGTATGCAGGGTTGGCGCTTGAACTTCCTAGGTTGACTATGGAAATCACTTTACTTTGATAATAAAGGGAATTGCAAAACACTTTATACATTTTTACCGAAAAATCATAATTGGCACTTCTGCTTGAACGACATGCCCTCTCAACCAAAACGCTCTTATCCACACTTCAATTCCATTTACCTTGAAGTCGATACTTAGAAACTCTGTTTCAATCTACTCTTTGAAAACCGCAATCATTAGCAGTCACAGATATAATTTGCGTCTATGTTACACCATTACTATCGCGATGAGATATAATCATGGGAAAAAGGGGCGAATGACTTTCAACTACATATTCGTTTTCTCCTGATATCCACGAACTAATATATATTATCTCGCTACTTAATGTATTACCAACTCGCATTTTTCCTTTTCTAAAATTTCAAAAAATCCCCTTAACACATAGGGGCAGCTATATATCAAGCGATGAGATGAAATGTGGTGAGTAGGTTCCGAATCCAGATCAAAAATAATAATAGCCACTTGCATAGAAAATTTGGCAATTGCATTTAGAAATGTTAGAAATAGTAGTAACCATGTCAATCAAAACCACCGCTCAGAGCGTTAACCACACTGATTCTTTTAATCAACAAATTGAGCCAAATTTGATCTAATTTAGAATTCATATTCAGAATGCATTTGAGGTTAATTAAACATTTCAAAATTTCACTTTAAGTTATCACATCAATAAATCATTCAATTGTTTGTTAAGCAAAGAAGCATAATTATTAAATGAGACTTTCAGAATACTGGAAAGCATATTTTAATGCCAAATATTTTTCTTCCCAAGTAAACCAAAAATATTTACACCAAGAATATCTGTTGAAATGTTTTGCAAAAGATACGTGAACACTTAATGCGATTTAGGATAGATTCAAGTATGAATTCCTCAGTATTTCTTTTATTTCTAAACGATGACAGGCTAAATCCAGATCAGTAGGTATAATCATTGAATCTATAGCTCTCCATACAACCTTGTTCTTTTTTATCAGGACACTTTCTTTGAAAATATTCTGTTCTAATTTTTGACAATTATTATTTGCCTTTCGAAATTCGAAATTGTTTTGAAATTGTAGCGGTAATAAACGGTAAAAGATCTTAAAGTTTCCTTCTATATAAACAAAAATTGAAATTCTAACAAAAATATCCCGATCTGTCATATCGATTCTGATACGAGCACTCACTGATTTTCGTGAAGGTATTTCGAACCGAAATTTCGTGCCGTGAATTAAAGGAAGGTTGTAAAAAGTTCCGCGATCTTTTTAGTTGTACCACTGACACTGTATATCATAATTTTGGTAAATATCTGGCAGTGTTGCGAAATTAGGCATCTGTTCGAAAAATGGGATAATGAAGTTGTATGTTAGTTTGGTCTAGCGAAACTTTTTAAAAGTGAAGCTACAAATTCGAGGGATTTTGACAAGCCGTTCGTTTTCGCATGACTAACGTTAATAAATACATGAAATTTCAAATTTGTACCACGAGCTCAAATTATAATTTATGGCCGCCGAAGGTTAAAAAGTTGGCGTTAACGCAGGCTTTTATCGCGTATGTGTGCAATTATGTTATACAGGGTGTTTTATTGGAAAATATGTAAATCGTTCGTGCGACGAAGAGAAAGAATATCTGAGTTCTTTTAGTGGCGGCAATTTTAGGCAACTTTTTATAAACGGAAGCAATAAGTTAAAGTACAAAAGATCGGTGTTGAATGAATGAAGAAAGAAGGGGAAACGAAATCGAGAAAAAGAAAGTAATTTTGCATGCAGGATTCCTTCACATCTCGAATATCGGATCCCATTCACCGGGTGTGTTCGGCGGGCATGTGAGCCGCTCGCCAATTACTATATCTGAGAAAGCACTACCCTCAAATAAAATAGCGGTGTATGTGTTTTCTTTCTGACCACGTTCGACCGAAATGTGTCATTCCATAAATCCACGTACGTCTTGAGTAGCCATACTTTTATTCCCGGCTAACCGCGACTATTATCTTCCCACTTTCTCAATGAACGTCTGTTCTCGTTTAAAAGTTTACACACTCGCGAAAAATCTTCGGATTTGTAATCGAATAAAGCGTGAATTCTAAATATTCAAATCGCTAAAAGTTATGGCAGCCAACGAAATAAATAAAGGAATCTGCACACACTTATTTAATATATCATAATGCTGGGAATGCCAGAGAGTTTGTGGGGAACTAAAGAGGATATCTCGGGATTTTATACGATTCTTTGGAATTCTCGCTTCTACATAAAAGTCGCTTGTATTAGCGATATTTTAAAAAAATTTTCGAATATCGTAAATAAAACGACAGAATGCGAATCTTCCCATTTTTCGTTTAACTTAAAGAGCCTAAATTTTACTCAAATATCCGCAGTATCGATCAGGCAAGAGTAAAGGCTTATGTGCTTGTTTTTGTGACCCCATAATTTTGAGATAGCGAAATACTTAACGTTATTTTGTACTAAGTTACGGAGTAAATACTCAATGACAAAATGATGGTAATGCAAAGTGATCAGAACTCGGGTCGAAAGCGGCAATTGGGTAGCTCCATTACAGTTCATGATTCCTTGGGCATTTAGGACGGAGTCCTAATCGAACGTACAGAGTGTTTTCCCCCGGTTGTCGACGGATAATCTGAACATTTTGCGCGACGTTTCTTGTCCCTACGAATTGCTGCGTCGCGAAAACAGCCCTAGTTTGGTCGCCCTTGAATGTGCTCAGTAAATCGTGGCAAATTGGGTGGATTTTCATGGTGGAATTTAGAAAACATTCGGTATATTAGTTAAGTTTATTTGCTTCGACATTCGTGGAGACGGCGTCTACGGCTGGGACTGGCGACTAAAGAACTCCACTATTGGCGAGGGCACGGAAGACTGAAATGGCACGGGGCCAGAGTATCCGCAGCCTTACGACTACCGGACCAATCGCCCGGCATATATTAAACATATCTTTATTCCGAAACTAACATTTTTATAGCGCAACACTTCTCCGGCTCTAAATCTGATCCTTTTTATCATAAGTAACTGAGTTTCGGAAAATAATTCACTCCACAATTGCATAAGAGTGCTTCGGTTGATTTATACCCCACGAAGGGCATCGTGGCATCGCAGATCCGAGGAAAAACATAAGCCACCCCTTCAATGAGTAATATCGTGACGTTACTAAATTAAAGAAACGGCGAAACATTAATTTTGGATAAGAAAATGGACATAAAACAACCGAACCAGCTAAAGTTCCATATTTGCAATTTCTATACGGGATGCGACGTTTTCAGTTCATTTTTAATCCCAGTTTTTTCGTACAACCCTTTTCTTTTATTTTACGGCATTTCAATTGAAAGCTTTAGTTTTCTATAAACATTGAAAGGAGATCAAAGGTTAAGCAGGTAATGTTTGGAAATTCTCATTAAAAGCGACATACAGTTGTAGCTATAAAGCTTTAGCTTACATAACGTCGGGCGCGTTAATTTTTAAATCCCATTTTAAATGCGCCGCAGTCTTTAAAAAACAATCATTCTAAAAAACCTACAACGACCAAACCCTTTCGAAATCGTTCAATTTTTCAAAAGCAAAAATTCAGGCGGTAAAATATTACCCGGTTACGTAAAATGAACTGGTCTCCATTTCTATTCAGAGGAAGAAATATTCACAATTTCGTTTAAAATGTTTTTTTAAAAGAAAGTCAAAAATGTTTTCAAAAATCGTTTATTGACTAAATGGAAACAAATTCTCAATAGTTCGTGACCAGTTTATAACTTTCCTTTTAGCATTCATATCAACAATATGAATTGCTCGTATCAATCATACTTGAGTCTAGAACTAAAGTTCTACGTAAGACAACCCCTATTTATCATATTTTGGTTCCGTTAGATAGTTACTATTCGAATATGGTTTAAATCAAAATTCTATTACAAAATCTCAACGAAAACTTTTTTAGTATCTAAAGGGAGTCTTTAAAAAGGAAGGGGAAATTGGTCTTTCATACATATAGATACATTAAAATACGGAAGATTTTTTAGTTCCTGAAAGAACGCATTTTCTAACATATTACGAGGGTTTTCAAATCCGGTAGCATAATCCGCTTTTTAAAATTGATACAACGTGGATCCAGACTTTTTATATCCAGCAAAAATCTCCGATTAAGGAACAATCACGATTTCTATTATAAGAATAAACATATAAGATTATTGACTGGGCAAACAGTGAAGTTATATTTTTCTGCCTCAAAAGCGGAGATTTCAGGCATCCTTGTGTTTAAGCTTTGATTTGGACATAAGCGCTGAAAAAAGGAAAGCAGAAGAATATGATCGTAATCGAAAGTGATCGACAGAAAAAGCTTGCAAACTGTGGTATTTAAGATTTTCCATCGTACTTAATTAACTACATATCTTAATAACAATCAAACTCGGTTTTCCTCGAATATGTAGAAAGAATTTTCCGCAAGATATTTCTGTTTAGACCATAAAGAGTTGGGTTAAAATGAGCAACCGTTCTGTGGGGGATTTTTATTTTATCGGCGTGTAAATCGTAACTTTATTATGAAAACAAATGAAGTTGGAATATGTTATGTTGAACGTAAAACGGAATACAAATAGTTGAAATTTTGTTTTACAAAATTTATAACATCAATATTCGACAAAAGAATGCATTTGTTCATTGTGTTGTGAAAAGTTTATGCATACACAGACGATGGGAAACACGAAATCCTTTATGAAAGAATAAAACCCGAAGTTTTTTATTGCTGGCCTATAAATACTGAAAATGGTCACGAGATGTCATTTCAAAAGAAGACTAAATCAACAAATCGTGTATCAGTCACCTCACTCTGCAAGTTAACGATTTAAAAACCTAGCTCACCGTGGAACTTCTAAAACACTGTCTAATAAATTAAGAGTCGGATTTCTAAACAAACGGAGAGCTAATGTGTTTATATATTTTTGGCATTGGTGACAGTAGCTGAGTCACGGCTTGTCACGATCCATTCTTGTTTGTAATACCAATAAAACAGGGTTGAAAGGGTGACTCGAAATTATTGTTCGAATTTCGCGTTAATATTTTCTGAATATACAGACACGAGGTTTTATGTACGACAGTAAATTT
The DNA here is from genome assembly GCA_963082815.1 of Melanotus villosus. Taxonomy (NCBI): domain Eukaryota; kingdom Metazoa; phylum Arthropoda; class Insecta; order Coleoptera; family Elateridae; genus Melanotus; species Melanotus villosus. The sequence goes on from OY720427.1 coordinate 23,510,792, forward strand.
TGACATCATCCATTTTGCTACAGATTTATGAATCTGAAAAATTTTTAAAACTTGAACATCTAGCACTAACACTCGATGTAATTTTTGGCATTTCCAAGTCTCGTTTTATTTTTGAAATAAGAGTCAAATTTTGATTAAAATAAGCTAAATTTGACACATTTTCTATCATCAGCCGAACTGATAAAAAAGGAGCTAAAATTTAAACACGAAGCTTTATGTACGATAGTAAATTTTGACATCATCAATTTTGCTTCAGATTTATGAATCTGAAAAATTTTTAAAACTCGAACATCTAGCACTAACACTCGATGTAATTTTTACCATTTCCAAGTCTCGTTTTATTTTTGAAATAAGAGTCAACTTTTGATTAAAATAAGCTAAATTTGAAACATTTTCTATCATCAACTGAACTGATAAAAAAAAGTTAAAATTTAAACACGAGGCTTTATGTACGACAGTAAATTTTGACATCATCCATTTTGCTACAGATTTATGAATCTGAAATTTTTTTAAAACTTGTACTTCTCACTAACACTCGATGTAATTTTTACCATATCCAAGTCCCGTTTTATTTTGAAATAAGAGTCAACTTTTGATTAAAATAAGCTAAATTTGAAACATTTTCTTATAATCAACCGAGCTGATAAAAAAGAGAGCTAAAATTTAAACACGAAGCTTTATGTACGATAGTAAATTTTGACATCATCCATTTTGCTACAGATTTATGAATCTGAAATTTTTTTAAAACTCGAACATCTAGCACTAACACTCGATGTAATTTTTACAATCCAAGTCCCGTTTTATTTTGAAATAAGAGTCAACTTTTGATTAAAATAAGCTAAATTTGAAACATTTTCTATCATCAGCCAAACTGATAAAAAAAGAGTTAAAATTTAAACAGAAAGCGTTATGTTCTTCTCTAAAGAAAGTCGAACAGTTTACTGAAAAGGAACGTTGTTCAAAGGTTAAAAAAATAACACTTCACCCGAAAATTTAACATTTAAAAGACAAGTTAAAAACCATCAAAATTAAAATTTAAATTTAAAAGTAAATTAATTAAAATTTATTTTAAGTTTCGAACAACCTCGATTCTGAAATTAAAAAAGTTTCGGTTTCTTCAATTTACTTGACATGAGTGAAACAATCTCACATGTACACAAACATCCAAACATTTAAGTACATACTACGAACCGGTGCCATCAACGCAAGACACGTTTAGATTCGAAACAGACAACTAGAGAAATACAACTAACGTTTCGTGCACCTTGCATTTTATACAAATCTGCATCGTTGGAGAGGGATTACCAATTCCAGGTAGACATGCGCGCTAGATTTTTAATTTGAAACATCCTCCTTTAGGATTAATCCGAGAAAAATATTCCGGGATTAGAAAGAGCGAGGAAGTGAAGATGTGTTTGGTAGATGCGGCGAATACCAGCGTTATGATTTCTTCAACTGGCAGTTTTATTGCATATATAGATACTTTGTAACTTGTTTGTTTAATTAAAATCTAGTGACTAATGGGAATACAAAGATTTTTACATTTGTTCACTTATTAAGTGTTCCGGTAAATCGGAAGCTTTTTGAGAAATTTTATGTGTAAAAACTAAGTAAAAGCGCTAGAGATAGATATAGATTTAATAACATATTACAGAACAAATATTTTTCCAATAATACAAAAAATAAGAGAAAAATTCGTATACAAACAAAGGGAGGAGTTCGATTGCAATATATATATATTGTAATATTTACCGAAAAAGATCCTGAAAAAGATAATGAACAAACAAAAACCTAATATAAAAATTCCCATTAAAGACTATTAACGTTAAGTCTCATAAGATGAAGAATAAACAAAGAAAGGAAAATTCGATAATCCTACTTAAAATAATTGAAAATTGATAAATGAGTATGTGTCCGGATGTAATAAGTGTACATTAAATATACAAATGTATTATTATTTGAACGTTATTAGTGCCGATAAGGACGTTATCTTTGATCTGATTTTACAAATGACTTCTAACATGTAATACCGAGCTAAAAATGAAGTGGATTTGTAATAAGGAATTTTTTGTTTTTCGTGAATAATAAATGAAGTCGTTCCTTCCGAATTAGTAGTTATATTAAACTGTTAGAATAACGAGAAATATTCTTTCGGTAGTTTCGAGCGCGAACTCGAATATTCTAGTTTTGTAATACGTGTTATTTTATTAGGTGAAATTCGATCGATGGTTTGTCGTTCGGTTTGACTTTAGCAATAGTAGCGAGGAATTTTACATATTGTTAATATATTTTGTTGTTCCCTTCAAAAATGTGTAATAAAATATACACGAGGAATTATTTTTGGAGGCACGGTGTCGCTTTTCATGTATGAAAGACGCTTTGGATTGCCACGACCGAAAACCGGCAAAGCCACGCTCAAGCTGTAAATTTTGCAAAGTTGGTTGTATAGAATAAGCTGGAAATAAGCTTAAAAGATAAATGACGCTTTTGATGAAATGATCCAAACAAATTCTACAATGCAATTTATGTCATCTCTATGACAAGGTTTATTATAAAGATAATCCGGCTGGCTGAAACTGTTGAATACTGCTGTAATAATAATATTGGCCAGTAAAACCAAAGTGGAATTTATGAGCACGAAGCCAGGACGCGTATGATGATAAAGTTGACTGTCGTAATATTAGGTAAATTCCGTATCCAGGCTTCCCCCGGATGTAACAGTGAGGTTACCAAAATGTACGCAGGTACCATCACCTTAAATATAATCGGTATTAAGGCAACTTGTTTAACCAGAGGTCTTCAAACCCTACGTCCTTCTAAATCGTTTTATTCGACCCCACGCGGAAAATAATTCGGCGTCATTAGCGGAGCTCCGAAATTTATTTAAGTGGCGAAACATTTAAACTTAAGAATTTAAAGTGACAGGGGTATTTCATTATATATCTTTCTTATTTCCTTTTTTGTCAGTTCTCTTAGAACTGGAGACACGGTGTCTGTTACAAATTGATGCTGACCTAGAATCAACTTCTTGTACTTCTCCCTTACGATAAATAACAAGAATAGGCATTACAAAACCTCGTTCGCCATAACACGATACTTCTCATAGTCTACTTATTATTTTTTTTTAATTTACTGACTTTTATGTAGGGATTTTTATGTTACGGTTTTTGTTTAAATCAAAAACGCATGATTGCCACATGTAAATTTATAAACTTTTAACAATTTTATTTTATATACCTACACATAAAAAATTAAAGAAAACAAGAAAAACTTGCGAATCAGAAAATAACATCCAGTAGTAATATTGGCTGTGCAGCGAGGTTTATAATTAAGCTTAGATTAAATAAATTTTTAATTTGGTGTTCAAAGTTAGTAAATAAGCACCGCGTAGTTTAATTTTTTTAATGATAGAATTAATGCGACACGTAGTTTGAGAAATTTTCCATTTAAAATTTCATCCCTCGGGTACATCTCCAGTGGAAGTTCCATACCTACAATATTATTATAATCTAGCTCCGTTTTCTCTCCACATTTGCGTTTTTAAATCAACGTTCTATATAAAGCTCTAGTTCTTAATTAAAGTGCATCGCTTGACGGACCAAATTCTGACGCTTGATTTTCCAACTTCTATGCATACTGACGTTACATGGCTATAATTATAAATTAATAAACATCACTGACGTAAATAGTACAGAATTTTAACCACTCGACTTTTTGTACGAAGTGGATTTTATCGCATTGCCGTCAACTTTCCGAGTTGAATTTTTCGCTTTGTTTCTTGTAGATACGGCGGACACACGCGGAGCAGTCGTCCTAGTGGGGTTGGGGTGTTAATAAAAATCCTCATTAACACAGCGGTAATGCATATGCAACAGCTTTGCTTTAATTACCCCATGAATATTACAATTTTTCTTATCATTAATAGCTAGCATATATCAAATGCAAAATTTATTGTCGGTTATAAATTACTGAGATAATACCGTGCAGCTATGTATTTCGTACAGTAGTCAACGTTGCAAACAGACTGGATTTGCAAATCAGGTAACGTGCCAACTTGGGAACACAAGTCGAAAACGAACGCTAAAGAAAAAGGACAACGGGAAGGGAAAACTTAGTATACGATATAACGAGGACGACGGCCTAATATTTCTAAACACGATTTCATTATCCCTTCCGATATTGCTTATAAGTGTTTTTAAAGTTATCAGCTACCCTAACTAATTAACACAGCGCGGAAACGCGAACTGCGGACAAATCGTTACAGAAGACAGGATCCCAGAGCGTTCCTTATTCACATTACAGCGCGAGCTCCGAACAAGTTACTATTTTGTGAATTCTGGATTTCTTTGGAAATTTCTACTTAACTGCGTCGCATCGCTAAGTTCCTAAATGAAAAAATAAAAAATTAAAGGAATATGCTTCAAAAAGGCTAGCGCATCTGCTCGAAAATTCTTTGAGCTATTGCCGTTCATTTCGTTACAACCCGGCTCGCTGAAAATACTCACGTAATCCCATTCGAGCTAAATTATACACTGTTGCTCTTACTGCACCCAACAATGATAAACCAAATCGATATGCATTATTGTACTTTGCGCCAAAAATAAACCTTAAAACGTTATTTTCAGACATTCGAACCTGAATTTTGTTAACAACTCAAATCTATTTTAAAATATTCAAAGCCCTGACTTTTTTATATCTTACATATTTCAGTTCCGAATACACCAGTTACGAAAAAAATGACCAGGAATAAAATTAACACTATGCATATATTAGAATTTTTAAAACGTTTCAATATTCTGCTCGTTAATTAACATACACTACGGAAGTCTCTTCAGGAACCCACTCCAAAAACATTTAAAATTTTTAACGCGAAAATCTCGGCCATTGTAGTAAAACACGCAAGTTTATGGAGTTATTAGGAAATCGTACAAATTTTCTGTAGATGTAAGTATTTAGGTAGCTTTTCTTAAATTTTCCTAGGAGATCCCGAAGTCCCCACCAAAAATATACTATAATTTTTTATATTGTGTTTCGTTATAAAGAAACTTAAAAAGCAGTCGTGGATAAAAATCAGAAAATTGTGTATTGCTTTGGTCAATTCTTTCAACCTAATAATTACTTCTTTAATAATCGATGAATTTTCATTATTCACTCACCCACTGGTAAACGATATCCGACTGTTTCTGTTGTAAATTATTCTAATGTAAGCATCAATGAAAATTTTCTTGCAATTTATATACCCAGTAGGTTGTTTCGTACAAAATAAATAAAATAATACGCCATTCGAGGAAATCAGTTTTGCTTCTAGTAAACAAGTGATTTCTGTTTCTTATTTAAGCAAAAAGCAACAAGTGCGTTCGATAATGTACTCGTAAGTAAACGTGAATCACGAAAATCTAGCTACCGATTTATCGTTTGATATTATTAAATTTATATTATAAATTTTCGTGGCGCAAATTTCGCGGAAAATCGATTTTTCGGGACAAGGATGTTTTTCGATAATTGGTACATAATTTTTGTTTTTTTTTTCAAACTAGTAAAAATGTTATTTCGTAAATAACTATAAAAGTGGTGGTAATAATTATGATCGAAAAATGTTTTTAGTAAATTATACGAATGATGAACTAAACTGCTGGACAAAATTATCGCATCACAAAAAAAATGTTCTGAAAACAAAATTTTTCGTAGATATTATAAGTGTTAGGGCTTCGCAATAGTAATAAGGACTATTATAAAGGATTAGTGGAAATTTATTGCGTATTTGAAGAAAAACAGGAAATCTTTACAACTATCGTAAAATCTGAACAATAATAAACAACAAACTTAAAATAAAAAACACAAAGAAAACTGTACAAAGATGATTTTAATAGCGTGTCACGCCTCCTCTTGCTCTCACTATTTCATTGAGCCTTCTAGGCATTGACCGAAGAATCACACGGACGATATATTCCTGAGGAATGCTTTTTCATTCTGCTTGGGGAGCCATTTCCAGCTCTCTTAAAGTTTTCGGACGATGCACACGAGCTTGGAGACGTCTTTTTAGCATGTCCCATACATGTTCGATAACATTAATATCAAGGCTTCTAGCTGGCATAGCCAAAACATTAATGGCAACTTCTGCAAGGTACTTTTCGACGACGCCAGCAACGTGAGGCCTGGCATTATCTTCTAAAAGAAGAAACTCTTCCCTAACAAAGGGCGCAAAGGGTACCACGTATTGTTCTAAAATGTCCTCCACATACCTTTCAGCATTCAATGTTCCCCTGGCAATGATGTGCAGCTCGGTACGTGCCATTAATAATATGCCTCCCCACACCATTATGGAGCCTCCTCCAAAGGCAACCCGTGGAACCATGTTGGGTTCAAAATAATGTTCTCCTCTGCGTCTCCATACTCTTTGGCGCCCATATGGCGAATGTAGAGCGACACGGGACTCATCTGTAAAAAGAACATGCCTCATTCTTCCATTGTCCAGTGGGCATGTTCTCTGGCAAATCTTAATTTGGCAGCTTTGTGAGCCCTGGTGAGAAGAGGTCCTGTGGCAGGTCGTCTGACAGCCATGTTACCTTCCTTTAGCCTTCTTCTGATAGTTCGTGACGATACTGCTGCATTCCGTGCCCTTTGTAACTCATCCCTAGGCAGATTGCTGGTTTGAAAACGATCTCTAGACACAGCCAAGCGGATGAAACGGTAGTCCCTTTCTTGGGTACATCTTTGACGTCCTTTCCCTCTTCTTCTTTTGTTATTTCCAGTCTCTCTGAATGCTTTCAATACTCTGGAGACAGTAGATTGGTTCACACCGAGGCGATCTGCAATATTTCGCTGGCTTAACCCTAACTCAACATACACGATGGCTCTGCTTGCATTAACTTCCGAAACATAACGTTATTCGTTCATGTTGATTATGTTTTCTCCAATTTTGAAAAAAAAAATGGAATACCAGCGTTAAATTTCGTTTCTGCACGATATAAAATCAGACTGATACATGGGGGCAATTTGGCATTATTTAGTTTTTTTCCTGCACTCTGTGCAATTGTTTCGGTTTGGTGTTGTTTGGTTGCTAGAAGGGGCCAACTACACTTTGCAATAACAAATCGAAAAAAATGCATCTGTTCTGAAAAGATCATAGACCTTTAAGAACTTTTTTTTGTGATGCGATAATTTTGTCCAGCAGTTTATATATAGGGAAACGCCATTACAACGTATGTGAAAAAATTTCGTCAAAATGGAAATGTTAAGGATTGTTATGGTCGAGACCCACTCGTAACAGTTCGAACGTCGGGATATATTGAAGCGGTGCGTCAAGCAATCCTCAACAGTCCATCTCGTTCAGCCATAGGAAATATTGATGCCAATATCCTACAAAAAGTTATAGATAATCTTGTTCCACCCGAAAAAATATATTGCAAAAATGATGACGTTTGAAAAATACTTCGGCCATCAGGAATCGAACAAAATTGCTATTTTTACACTAAATTTAAAACTCTCAAAGTTTCAGCAAATACATTTCTATTTTAATTTAAAATTAAAAGATCAATTTTTAGTGCAAAATGGAAAGGAACAGTTACCAATAAAAATAAATAACCATTACCAAAAAGTAGTAAAACAATAAAACGCAGAACGACGAAAATATACCAGCTAATAAAAGTAATGAAAAACAGAAAAACCATATAACACGTACCAAATTTAATATATGCCTAACATTAAAAATCAATAATGCCTAACATTAAAAATCAATACTAGGCACAAATCAATGTTATTTTAGTATGATTTTCAATATTCTCAAGATCACATCATAATGAAAGTTAATTTTAATTAATTAATTAATAACTTACTTGGCATTTTAACCGTTGTAGCGATGATACAACATGTAGTTTTGTTGAATAAAGCGAAACAAATAATAAATGCTGGTGGAAACGAAGGTAAATCCTATGGAAAATTTTATAAATTACGGAGTTTTGCGCAGTGCAACAACCACAAATGTACTGTTGAAGTGTCAAGGGACGAGTCGACCACTTGTCACGGAGTAAATCTTGTCCTTATCTTTAGACCCTTAACGGTAAATTCCTTAAAACAGCACAAAGAGCCGGAGAAGTTCTTTCATAATTCCAAAGTAATCCTGGAAAAATGTTGCAGAACTATTCTAGGAGGAGACGAACATTATAATGAATAGGACGAGTTTCACTCGTTTTGCGTCCATGGAAGAGAAGTAATGATGTTATAATCGTTAGATGAATTTAGATTATTTTAATTTAAAATCCGAGCGTGTATTACATTATATTAATTGGAACAGAATAAACTATGTAGAAAGATAAGGGAACAAATGAATATTAATTGAAAATTTTACAATATCGATGGAGTATTCCCATTTTTGCGTCAGCAACTGGAAACGCTTATAATGTTATTAGGGATTAAAAAGAATAAAAGCTAACTTTTGTATACTGTTGATGCAGGCAGAAAATTTAATAAAACGAAACAAGTACAAAAATTAGTCTTCGTTTATCATCATAAAAAGTTGGGCATATTTCTTAAGAAAGTGCTTTACAAGAAGTCTTAATATTTGAAAGATGGCTCTTTAAAAGTATAATTTAATTAGAGTAATTGACAAAATCAAACTTTCTAAAGCGAGGGAAGTTTGCAAGGACAAAGGTTGCTGCAAAGCGTTTGTTTCATTTCTCCGTGAAACGAAAAAGAATAGATATACCCGTTGGTTTCGCCAATGATAACAATCCTTTACTAACAAATTTGTAGAGTACATCGTGTGTACACGTCCCGGAGTGTACGCCCGTTAATAGACTGATTAGTTATTATTTGAACATCAGCCGGGAATTCGATATTATTGAATCAGCCATTCACGCCATATAATCTGTTTGACAGTTTATGATCAGGTTCAGTGCAGGGCAAGACATCAATTGATCCAATTGTACAAACCTATACAGGTGATTTAAAAGGTGTGGACATAACTTTTTTCACTACTAGCATTAGAAGATAACATTATTGACCTTGTTTTCGAGCCAAGAAGATGAATTTCTCTCCTAGTGGTCAATAATTTTTCATTATTGACTACTGGTTAATAATGGAAACAATTGTTATGCGCTCAGGTGTCTATTACAAATATATTTTACATAAATGTCAATTGAAATTAACTCCTCCCCTTGTTTTCAAACAAGGCTATTTGATTTTTGTGGATATTTAGAAATAGCACATTACATCCGAGGTGGGAAATGTTTCATTACAGCCGAGGGCTTATGTATGACCGAGAGGCGAAGCCCCCTAAAGTTATGTCCACGCCTTTTAAATCACCCTGTATATACTAAAGGTACAAGTCAGTATTGGTTGTCAGCTGACCGTAACTGACGCGAGTTGTTGATTTTCAATAATTCTGCGATGTTACTTTCGAAGTCGATTGAACCGGATGGTTCGTACGCTGGTTCTTGTCATTTTAAATTTTAACGTCGCTTTTGTATCAGCGTCAGTTTTCGGCTCTTCCTCTTAGCCAGTTGTTGTACAGTTGTATGCTTTTTAAATACGTACACATTACATATTTCAAGGCGATTATTCAATTAATTAAATCCGCGAAACCGCCTAAATTTTGCTAATCGATCCGCTATATTGTTCGGGAATTATTCCTTTTCCTACAAATACGCAAACAAAACGAACGTTAGCAAAACGTTCGATTTTACGGACGCTCATTGTAGATGAAAGATGGGAGAATTTGTAGGATACTTTAGGCACAGTTGGCGAAAAATGCAGACATAGCGACCTTTTATCGACAGTCATTAGCCTTAGCTATTAACCTTTAAACCATTAATTATAATTATCCATCAAAATCTATGTCGTACAAATGAGCCCAAATAAAAATCTTTTAAAAGCTGTATTCCTAGTTTTTACATTTTTTTTATAGCACAATTTCCAAACTATACTAAGAAGCTAATTAACCTAATCAACGTAGAAACTATTAGTGTTGTTTCGGGTCCCCTAATTCAAATGTATGCACTCATGTATGTTAAAGCATTTATAGTAATGTACATCTAATTAAGTAGATTAACAATACAATAATGAATAACAAGACCACACGGAATCGATTCAATATTCATGTACCGTCTACAGTACATGATGGACTTAGGGCTCGAGCGACAGAACCAAGTCTGGCATTATCTTACAACTGTTTGTACAAGGTAACTGTTTGCGTTTCTACTCCTTGTAGAGCTTCTGAAGCTCAAATCCGAATTATTACTAAGTTCGTTCGTATTAATCACGCTTTCAAATTCAATTTCTATGGAATAAATTTAAATAGGTTGTCGAATGCACGCTACAAATTTTTACTACAAATCTCCAATCAATTCCTGTAGTTTAAATAAGACGTTCGCTGAACGCCGTACTTTATAACATCCTACATATATTTGCCCGAGTTGAAGTAAATCGAAATTGTGACGCTTCTCTAACACTAACAAGATTTACTATTAGGTAATTATTTTGTAGTGCCGTAAAAAAAGCACTTTTCCAAAACCAACGAAGAAGTGCAACGTGCAGAATATGAATAGCCGGCACTTAACTGAAGATTTTTTGCTGACATACAAGCTTTGGTTTCAGGATGAAAAATGTACATAGAATGTGAAAAGCATTACGTTGATAAACGAGCAACTTGTATCAGTCACATTCGGTAAACAGCTGTAAAGTGTAAAGTGTACATTTTTTAGTTCTCATTTGAAATGGTGCGAGATCTTCTATCTTTTAAAATTTAGTTTCATTTGCAATCCTACTAATTAATAAAATAACTCGAAGGTAGGTAGCTCTTCAAATTTAAACCAAAACTTCTCCTCACTGAAAGTCGGAAGTGATTATAAGAACGGTATATCAAAGGACAAATTCGAATTCACTTTCTTGTCTAACACGTTCCTATTATGACAACTTTAAACTCTAACTAGCAAACTGCGTACTTTGCGCCCCTGTGTGCTATATTATTCGGTTGGGGAATTAAAAGCTCTAACTAACCACGTAATAATATGCCAGATAGCCTATTTCAAAAGATTCTGATAATTTTCTTCGTTCACACCGAATTATTATTAGTTTTTTGTTGTTGAAGTTTTTCCTTCTTAATTTTCCTGATAAACAGTTGTGTTAATTTGTTGTTACTCCTTAATTTTTTTGTCTTTTTATGAAAATCGATTCCAAAAAAATACCATAGCTTCCTAATGTTTGCCCAAGATTGCCTTCACTTTTCACTCGAACCCTTGTGTACTTTCTTTATTCGCACATCTTACGATGGCGAAACTCTCGTGCTAGAAATTGAAATGTTTAAGAGGCGATAAGATTCTCTCAAGTTCTTTCAGTATTGGGAAATTTATTTACAAGCTGAAAACTGTACCGGTTTTGTGATTATGTTACCGTGTGTTAAGAGTTCTTGTGATGTTTATCATTCGATAAGTCGCACGCAGTTCTTATTTACCTACATATATCTTACATATCGAAATAAAAATTTTTGCTGTATTATTTTAAAATTCTATTTAACTTACGTTTAAAATTTAAAACTTATATGCATCTTGATAAAGTCATATCAAACAAGTAAATATTGATCGCGTTGCTGTAGCCCCTTTCTTTGTTTTTAAACGGCATAAGCGCCAAAAGAGGGAAAAGAGGTTTACAGTTTATTCGACTATTAATTTTTTTATATATAAAAATAAACACGCGCTGACTTTAATGATACAGGAACGCGTTATGTTCACATTTTGGGGGTTCTCACGTTCCATTTAATTATTTAACTGGAAGAAGGGTTTAGTTAACGTTAAATGTATGTTCCCTTCAATGTATTCAAAGTCAGTGGTCTCTAAATTGCGGTATATGACCTCCAGACCAAGATAAGGATAAGGTAGGTAACCTAACTAAGCAACTGTGAGAAATGGAACAGGGTAAAATGTAAACGTTACAGATTAACTACTGGTAGATATAGAGGACCATAACTTTGACCCTTTAGAAACCATACGTAGTATATCTGTCCAACAGCTCTACAACATAGTTTTTAGTTCTTCTCTTTCATAATGAATTTTTGCGATGAGGTATAAAACCTTCTTAGTATTGCAGTTTTCCCTACCACCCCTTCTTTTGTCTTCAGTTCGCTCAAGGTTTTCGCAAAAGTGGAAAGTCAAAATTTATTATATTCATTTTTACTCGTTAAATTGTTAATACTATTCTATAGTCGTTCATTAAAGCTATTTACCGAAAGCGTTTCTTGAAACCACAGTGGAATTTAAGAAAAAGTTTACAAAGCGTGCTTTGTTTACACAGTCCAATACTAAGGAAACTGTTACAACATTCAATTGTACCCAGTAACTTAGATGCGACAGAGGAAGAGATACTGATTGCATTTGCAGTCAGTTTGAAAACTTTTAAAACTTATTCAAGGACTTTTTACTCTTAAATCAATACGTGTTTTATAAAGTTTAGATTTGATCTCACGTTTCTCAATTCACAACCTAAAACTGAACGAATGGGGAAAGGTATATGAATTTCAAATTAGGAATGTAATATTTAATAACTGTCATTATGTTGAACGACATAACTGTAGACGTTGTATGTATTATAAAAAACTGTATTGGTTCTGTTTTGTTTATTTATTTATTTTTTGAAAAGTATGAGGGGGTTTAATCAAGAAGACTTAAGACTTAGTGACAGTTTCAAAAAGTATTAATCTGTATATAAAAGAACAAACATACATTATTTTCCAACATTTGACAAACTTAGTGGACGACACTGAAGCTCAGTAATTTGCGTGCCCAACAAAATGTCGACAAGCTATTATTTGTTTGGAAGACGTGCGAGAAAGCAAATTAAGGCTGAAATTTTCAAGCGATTTGTAAAAATAAGCATTATTAGGTTTCAATATATGTATTAATAATCGAAAAAAGTAGTAACGCGTTTTGTTCATATATCAACCCTTTGCGAAACAATAATTTGACAAGTAAAAAACCACTTCTCAGGACTTTCAAAACAAAGTAGTTATTATCAGTGTCGATTTTCTAAATACAAACTTCTCTTAATAATTAATGTGAATTATTCTGTAGTATATGGTATATGCCTCGCGTATCGGGTATCTGAATGTGCAGGTACTTAGGTACTTCATATTCATTCCCTGTTTGCTACTTTGTACCAAAGACCATTACAATTATATCGCTCTTTGTTAGTACAGTTCATAAATTGCTCCAGCTAACTATATACCAAAAACCAAAAACTGTTTAGAGATTTAGACATTTATGTTTAATTGAAACGTGCATGTGTCTGGTAATTTTATTGTACTAAGGAACTAAGGGCATTATTAGGTCGAGACGTTTTTGGCGTTAACGATTAGGGTTTTTCTAGAAGGCGTGATGTAGAATTATGACGAGGAATAGTTAGAGGGTGGTGGTTACTAGTTAGTGGGGAATCCGATTTCTAATGATAAAATATCGACAAGTTTAACGACTGCGTATGGGAAGGAAGAGTCTGATATAGTATGCGTTAAAGCTGGAAAAGTGTAGGTTTAGAGGCAGCGAAGACATAAGTCTAAACCGAGATTGGAGGGTATAAAATGAGTTGCATAATAGACGACGTGTGAGGGAGGATATTCGGGGTTCTTTGACCATAGCTAGGCCCAGAATCGAGAATAACAGTTCGTGCCAAACACGTTTCAGCACGGCTGAAGTTTATGCGACCGGGAAATCTGACGGCTGAATTTATTGCCCACCAGAATATTATATTTGATGTGAACGGAGCTCTGTGCTCGAATAATAATTACCGATTGCCGAGTAAATATTGATTTACACGGAGTTTCCACTAATCAGCAAAAGCACTTAACGAGTAAAGACGGAAATGGTCTTGCAATTCCCATGGTAATAAACAAGTCAACGATTGCTCATTTAAACCACAAAGGTCGTATGAGCCGCGTTGTAGAACGGGAATATGTTAATATCGAAGCGGTGAAACGAGAGTAATTAAAAGTACTAGCTGAGGGCACTATGTGCTAAAAAAGCGAGGAAGGTGATGCACGTTGAAATGGGTTTATAACTCCCAAATGAAAGACTACATTAATATTCATGTGTTTGTGCACTTGGACAGATAAAACCTTGTATCACACCTAGCTAATTGTCTAATGGCCGGCTTATACATCATGCACGTCACAAGCGACGCCGGATACGCACCCCCTGTCACGCCTTAAGGAAACGGACAATAACCTACACCACTAGCACATCATCCTGCGTTAGCGTCACTCAACAAATTGAAAACTCGAAACAGTGCCGCTTTCCACATCTCCCGCGACTCTAGATCGTTCGATGTCATACAATATCGGATTCATATTAATCATTTCACTTGAAACCGATGAATGCTATTCACTTCGCCACATATTCCATATTTGCTAACCTCGCTTTTAAATATTACTAAGAAACCTTTGTGTGCCGAAAACGTCTTTCTCATTTTTGTATTTCCAACATCGTTCGGGAAAAATTGGGTTTTTCCGTTTTTCCTAATTACACATACTAGCTACCGAATCGTTTATTCGGTAATCACGACCGCTTTTTCTACGGCAAATCTTCGTATTCGTTCATCCTTTCCACCACGTATGAAAGGGCGGCATTCGTGAACAGAAGTTTTCTGGAGATTTAGAAGGAGGCTTGACAAATATAGAAAGGATGAACTGAATAGGCCAACGTACATTCACAAGTTTCACGAAAACGATTAACAGAAATACGTTTTTTTTTTCAAATATCTTTACTTTGACAAATTCCAATTACTTCCTAGTTTACAGTTCCTATCTTACAAAATATACGCTGTTTTTTTTTATCGATAATTAAAGTTAAAGTCTCAGTCTTTGTTTACTAAGATGTTATTCACCATATACCTACATTCAAATTTTAATTCGATTTTGAGGAAGTTGTTAAATTATGTTTATACAACCCACTCACCGTATATCTATGTATATCATTGGCCCTTGTATCCCTAAGCAAATTCTTCTAAGTGGAAAAGGTTTGCCCTTTATGCAGAAAAGTTGACGACTGAATTCTTTCTAGTTCCAATCCAAAGGATCAGTAGATTTCTTGTGACAAACTTAAAGTGCTCATAATTTGCAGAATTGTAATAAGAATAGAGTACAATACGATACTTGTAAGGTATTTATACTATTGCGTAATAAATTATCGAATTAGAAGGAACCATTACTTTAAAGGAGTTGCATAAACAAACTAAGCTGAAAAATATGGCACTCAGTGATATCAAGATTAAGGAAGATCATTTACACTCCAAAAATAGGGACCTTCGCGTGACAGGCTGCATTTGTTTCTTATTGCGTTCTACCCCATTAAAATTACTTTTATTACCATTCGATGTAAAGAAACAAAATCTTAATGGGTTATTGTTGGGACCACTATTGAGGTTGCGAACCTTATTTACATAACTACATTTGACGGTCAGTTAGGCTAATAATATCGCTGTCAGTAAATAATAATTACATTCATTGTTACCTAAAAATGCATATAAAAAACAATATACATATACAGTGTGCGCCATTAAGTGTGCAACAAATGGGTTTTTTTTTATTCTTTGCAAATAAAAAATTTGAATACCACCAAAAGTGGGTGCATGTCCCATAACTATATTAGGTGCACTTAGAATGGCTCCAAGTCAAACAATATACAGGGCAGGTAAAAAATAAAAAAATGTTAAAGAGTAAAGTGGTCTTATTTTCAACAACACATCAAAACCTTATTAAGAAAAGTTGTTTAGATTTACAAGATACATATGTCCAAATACAAAGTCATGGCCTCCTATTCGAAAAACAAAAAAACAATCGGAAAATTATGAATTGACCCAGTATAAAGATTTTTTATTTAATGTTCAGCATTCAAATATACTATTATTAACCACAGCCAAATCACATTCGAATAATTCTTTTCAAATTTGAGCGAAATTGTAAAATGTATTCAAATTTATTATTTTCGTAGGTAACTATAAACTTCATCTTTGTTGCCACCATATTTAACATAACTTTAAAATTTCGCAAATATTTTTTTAACAAAGCAGACACTTTACTAAATAATAAACAAACATTAACGAAGCGCTTCTGTATGTCCACCTTCTCGTTCGTTGCATGTAATTGTACGATCATGAAATTCACTCAGAGTAGATTTTTTTTTCGAATAGGAGGCCATGACTTTGTATTTGGACATATCTTGTAAATCTAAACAACTTTTCTTAATAAGGTTTTGATGTGTGGTTGAAAATAAGACCACTTTACTCTTGAACATTTATTTTATTTTTTGGCCTGCCCTGTATATTGTCTGACTTGAAACCATTCTAAGTGCACCTAATATAGTTATGGAACATGCACCCACTTTTGGTGCTATTCAAATTTTTTATTTGCAAAGAATTAAAAAAAATCCCATTTGTTGCATACTTAATGGCGCACACTGTATAACATACTCCTCTAAAAAAAAAATGCGACAAGTAAAAAGGTTTAATATACAATAAAAGCAACTTATAGAGAAGCGGTAACACATGGTTTCAACTAATACTGATAATAATAGCAATAATGCAAGAGGCAGGATTCGCAGCTCTTGGATTGCATGCAACCTGCATTAGTAAACAGCGGAATATGGAAAAATGTACGACAGTGGTTTCAGCAGAACCTGTGCTAGCTTACTGACGTTACATTTTCCAGTTTGTTTACAACCATTGTACAGAATTTTCAGGAAAAATTCCGATCGAAATAAATGGAAAATGCTACTCGGTCGCAAAACTACATCCTGTAATATAATTAAAGTCCCACTACTAAGTGAACCTTGACGAAACTACCCCGCAATTCTTTTACAAATGTTCTTTGTTCATTTTGAAATAATTTTTAAAGTTAATATAGTAGTTTTGATTTAGAGTTCAATGATTAGGGTGCCAAAGAAGTAAGAATCATCGATATTATAATTAGCATTCAGTAAATTTCATTAAACAAAGTGACGTCATTTATACAGAAAAACAACATTTTGGCCTTTAAAGTTGATTTATGTCTCATAGCACTCACTTTTCGCAAACTTCGGCCTAATAAATTCAACTAATATCGAAGTCTGTGTCGTTAACGTAGTTGGAGGCTGTAGTAAAACAAAATGAATGTAGATCATTCTAATTTAGTTTCTTATGATTTAATATATGTAATGTTAAAAAGGAACCAATAACTTACTTTTGGATACTGAAATCTGCCGATTGGGTGTTTACCTTCAACTAGGTTATTTTGGCACAACTTACCTTGCGTCAGCGATTAGAACATTTAGATCTACGGAAGATCAATTTCCTACTAAAGTCGGTCTTTATTTTCCTATTTATGATTATCTTTTCCGATTAGGGATTCATTTTAATTGCCTTTCAAATTAGTTTCTAAATGGTTATTAACACGATGGCAAAATTCTAATTAACAGACTATGACTACGCCGTTGTTCCAGTTTTTATAAAACTAAATGTATTATGCAGTTTACATATAAACCATTCAAGCATACGTTTATTCCGCAGTTTACACAAACCGTAATAGAAAATTTTGCCCGTGGCATTAATGTGAATTACGCTGTAATTTTCAATGATCCAATTAAAAATTCATGCCGGTTTCGGATTTTGCGGTGCACCAACCGGAAAATTATTTGTTATATCTTAATGGTCGTAGAATAGAGGTTGGTAGCGTTATTATCGATCTATTAGGATAATTTTTGTAATTTAATTTAAACACCCCGCGATAACGTGTGTACAAGAGGAACAGGTCCAGTCGACAAGACCGATAAATTTCAACAGTTAAATGTAGAATGTAATTGGATCGAACTGGATATTTCGAAATGCGATTTGGAATAAAACGTATTTATGTTGTCACAATAAGCAACAGCGGCGTGTTGACATGACGACAATGCCAATCACATTTACCGATTCTTTCCGCAATAACGTTAGGGCGAATCGAATCAATCGAACTCTCTTTTGGGCTTGGGAAGGAAGTTGTTGCATAGTATGTAGTTTCTCTTGCGTACAAGACACAATAAGTCAGAGCATCCGGAGGGTAATGTAATCGGCAAAAGCGGGTGATGCCGTGCCAGGCACCGGGTAATGATGCCCCTAAGCCCGTCACTATTATCAGGCTTTCGCTCCCCGGAGTTTGTCTTCATCTGCGAATCAGCTTATCTGCTAATATCGGTGCCGTCTCGCACGAATGCAACCTAGAGGTGAGCAATCTGCGTCCCACTGGGGACTCGGAATCTTTTGATGTGTGTAATCGCAAACCTTCTGACGGGCTTACCTTACCTTACCTTATTCCGTTAGAACGAATTAGGAGCGAAATTATTGCAGTCTGTTCCGAATATATCAGAAAATTAGGACGCAACTTTTAGCTTGGAGACGACAATTTTCACCAACTTAGGACGCGCGAACGTCAACAGCCCTTCCAAATTACTCCAACTGCAAACAAGGAGAAGGACGAAATTTGGCCGTAACGATAAAAGATAGCCGCTACGAGTCCCATACGTGTCCTGCAGGATTGTTGATATCAACAGAATAAACCGTCAAAAGCACACACAATTACACTTTATAAAATTCATTTATATTGTTTTGATTTTCATTTCCTTTGTAATATCGGCAAAATTGCCCCGGCCAAAAATTATTCCAAGATACATAAACCGCATGCAAATAGATATTTACTAAAAGCCAATTTCGAGATTAGGAGAATATTCGAGAACTTAAGAGAATGAATTTTTCACAAAATGGGGTGGAGTATATGACAATTAGACAATCGCAAATTCTTTGTTCCTAAATACATACTTTCAAATAGGCGTGGACACGTAATACAAAGTTGTAACTGGCGATTTCCTTTATTCTTTTTAACTAGATAACATGGAAAACTGCCTATTTCTACATAACTTGTGCTGAAGAACATCGTATTATACCACATTAGTACGAAATTCCAAGCATCAAGGGTTAGTAGTTAATGTACTGGTTAAAATTAAAGTTGGGGTCGTTTAGAACCTAACTGCCTAAAAACAAACAAAAGTTCATAACAATTACGGGTTTCCGGATATTTTATGTTCAACTGTGAGCTTAACTTTTTGATTTTTATTTATGATTCTTTCTTACATTTTATACAATGACTAAAATGTTCACAGTTGTTTTAAATTTGTATTTTACTCGATATAATCTTGGCAAACACAATCTTTTGCTTTCAATATTTCGGATTATCGAACTCTTTGTAATATTTAAGACCGCAATATTTTCTGTTAGATCAACAATACATTACATACTATTTCCAGATCGCCAAACTAGAATGTATACAACTGTTGTGAGAAGCATTTTCATTATTTCTACATTTAATTGTTAAACCGTCATAAAACCCTATCGTTCTTATTCTTGGTAGCCTACGGTTTCATCTTAGAAACCGAAGAATTTGCTTTTTCTCTAGATTTCAGGCGAGTGAACTTTCCAAAAGAATTGCTTATCATTTATAAAATTACAATTTTACAGTTGTATATGCAATTTGCGAATGTGTTTCTTAACGGCCCTCTTGATTACCGTTTAAGCTTTATTTAACCCTCTTGCAAGGTGAAAGATTGAGGTTAATTCGTGCTTTGATATTCAACAAGTGCTAAATATTTAGTTAAAGTTACTTTTATTTGATGTGTTTCAAAAGTAGTCTCATTTAGTCCGCGATGAATGGGTATCTCTCGAATTCCTTCGTAGTGCAACCGGTTATGAATTAAATTTCTAATACAACCAGTAACATAATATGGCCACTTAAGTTGACGCTAGGTTGTGGACTGAGTTGTACTAAACCTAATTATTTATTTATTGGGAATTTCTTTCGTCATTCAGGGTCACAATCTCACAATTTTTGAATTTCTCTTCGGAAGTTATATTTGTTCTAGATTTGGTCTTCTTACTTTAAGCATACTTGAGCCATGGGCTTTTCAGGCCACGCGGGGATTCCCATTCAGAAATCGGCGCCTGTTTTACTGAAGTGATCTAATTATCTGCTGTTTATAAACTGTCAGAAATTAAAAAGAAACGGCCGAATTTAGTTTATCGTGCTTTGATTTTTCTGAATAAATCGGGTTGGAGAGAACAAACCAAAAACTTTTTGTGGTTGCACTAAATTTGCCGTGAGTTATATTAGAATCAGTACCAAAGAAAAAGCATAGCAGCGTGTTTAGGGTATCGTATAACCAAGACAATGGTTTACAACAATTCGTCGGGTTAGCAGAACGTGCTGCAGACGGTATCCGCGGCGTGTCTCAAGAAACCTGTCGCGCCGCGGATACCTACGCGCGTGGTTCCAAGTCATTCATGTAAAAATGCATGCATGCAGCCCCATGAACGGTCTGGAATCGCAGGAACTTGTGACCTCAGGTAGGGTGGTTCGTGACCAAAAGCGAAACAATCGTGCGAGAGCCACATGTTGAGCTTTCTCACATACCTGCTTTGTTTGTGGGGGTGTTATTGTGATTCAATGACAGCTTCGAACTCTGTTCTAATTTGTTCGGAACTTGAAGAGGACCAGGAGTGGACATGGTGGTCATAGCTGGTGCCGGCATCATCAGTGTCGACATTGTCAACATTTTCGTCAGCCGTCACAAATTGAGTACTTATTAAAATATGTGTTAATTTATTATATGCTTTTAGCAGGTACGTTAATCTCACTGAAATATTTCACGATCTACATTGGCGCGTGAGCTGAGCGGGTGCCGCGTGCACACAGTCCTGCGGCTAGTACACCTAGCCGCGCGGCCCGCTACTCGAAGACTGGAAGCCGCAAGTTCGTATCATACCGTTGGGGGTGACAGTTCGCGGGGTAGAACACCGTACTAGCCGTGCTAACCC
Organism: Melanotus villosus; assembly: GCA_963082815.1. NCBI lineage: Eukaryota > Metazoa > Arthropoda > Insecta > Coleoptera > Elateridae > Melanotus > Melanotus villosus. The sequence continues at coordinate 23,531,648 of OY720427.1, forward strand.
GAGCGGCAAGCGACTCCAACTACGTCCCGGCGGCGGCGCTCTTCCGTGCGCCACTTAGTGCCCCAGCCGGGTGGCGCGCGCGCGTCCACCCCCGAGTGCTCCCGAGTCAGAAGGCCGCCACCACTGCTTCATAAACAACTGATAACACCACCTGTGCTGCATAACGAAACGTCATAAATCAGATCACTTATAAACACCCAGGTGTTGTATATTCTACATCCTCCTTTATGACGCGCGTTTACCGCAGTCCGTCACTCCCTGGCCCACTGCGGATTCTCCCCTTTACGTATACCTCCATAGATTAGCCTTGAACTTACTTTTTAGACCTTCGAACTTAAGTTTACTAGTTTCCGAAAGTTTCTGACGCCGAAAACAAACAAGAAACTCTTCTGTCTATAACCCCCCCCCCCCCTTCGTACTTAAGAACCTCCGTTACATATTCAAAAAACATGGCTTTACCTTCCTTCCGACAGTCAGCGTAACAATCCTATAAAGTATCGCCTTAGCTCCGCTGTGAACTCATGACTTCAATTTCTCATTATCATACAACAAACAAGTTCTGTTTTGCTTCTGTATTAAAATAAAACACCACCATGATATTCACCCCCTCCCCCTCCCTCATACTATCATTTTAAGTAATTTCGATAAATACTTTTGGAAAACCTAATTTTGAATATAGACCCCCCCCCCCCCCACCGGGTTTACACAGTTAGGTAGCCGTTTAAAAGGCGGTACGATCCGTTCAAAACTTCGTAACAAAATTCTATGAAGCCCATTTTACATCTGTTTTCACATTGCTTTTTCTGTACAAGCTACAAGGGATCTAACGTGGAGACACTTAGTAGGGAGTTTACATACCCTCAACACTAACTGCAACCATTGTAATACATTTAAGGTTCAAAGATAGGTGCACGTCATTCATCATTCCTGGATTTTTAAAGCTTTTTGTTTTTTTGTCGAAGATTTGAAAAAGAATAGAAATGCATTTTCTGTTTTACAACTCTTACAAAAGGATTTGTTATATCATCTTACATAAAAGCGGCTTCCTAGCAACTAAAATTTAAAAAAATTACAAGAAATTAAAAACTATTTTTATATCACATTCAAACTAATTAAGTTCATTGTTTAAATATTTATTATTAATTTACCTTTCTGATGAAGATTTATTTGAATTACAAGTGTAAGCAATTGATGCTATTATTTTGAACTAAAAAAAGTTACCCAGAGTTGCAAACGAGTACAAAAAGATGCCAACATAAATAAAAAACTTCTGCTTTAAAAAACCTTAAACTACAAAATTAATTTTAGTTACCACACCTTTTAGGATCGTTTTTTTTTTTCACTAAACAGCATTTGTTTTCAAGTACAATTATTAACTCTCAAAGGCTTTATAATAAATAATAACAATTTTAACAAATTTATTAACAGTTAGAGATTAATTTCTTACTGTATTGAACATTTTCTGAAATTTTTGCTTGTAAAAAAAAGGTAAGTAGTGAAAACAAAATTTGTAATTGAATGCATTATTTTGAACGACCTTTGTGAATTTTAGTTATTTTTTGATAATAAAAAATACCAGAAGGTTTTCAATACAACAAAGGCGATAATCACGGTTACGTGCAGTTTTGGCTTGTGCGATTTCGGCTCTTGACGTCAATGTGCTGTTAAGCCTAGCGACTGTAGATAAAGATAATTCGGTGTACTTACCGCTTAAGTCATTGGTATCTTCTCATACTGACATCTGATAAAGATAATCCTTATTGGTAATTTTTTTTCTATCTGTTGTATTTTTACTATGTTTTTGTAGACATCGCCAATTAATTCCCTCCGAATTCTATATTCATAATTTTCGTAAAACAAATGCGGTTCGCCTGTTCATCATCTGTTGAATATTCAAATAATTAGGCATTGTAATAAAATAACATGTGGTCTTCATTTAATTACTACTTTATTGCTTTAGTGTTAGTTTTATCGATTACTCTCGTTAATACGAAAGGAAACTTGTAAATGTTCAAAATTAAAGAAATTGATTCAAAGTATTGCCATAATTGTTGTTCTAATCAATATCACTATAAATTTAATTTTTATGTTTAAAAGCACTATTAATCCAATCGTAGGCATATGTTCAAAATTTATAACATTTGAAAATCGAATTCGTTTGAAAGAAAATTTTTTACTAAAGGAATTATCTTTAGATAAATGTTAGTGTGAGTAAATGTTAATCACTTGGGCGGAAAGTATGCCTAATTATCTTTACCTGGCATCGGTGGGCTGAAACAGCACGAATGATGTCACGAGCCGATATTGCACGGTCCAAAACTGCACGACGCCTCACTAACAGTGAACAGAAAATACGACAAATTGAAATTAGCCAAACTTGGCATTTGAGTTTATTTTTTAAATAGAATGAAACGTTCATCAGAAAATGTTTTTCCAATTTTGCTGATAGAAATCCGAGCTCTAGTGATAAACCTACATTAATAACAAGTATTTATCAATAACTTTCTGAAAAAAATTTGAGACGTATACAAGTATCTTGAACCAAATTCACGGAAAATTTTTAATGTTATTTATTGTCACCAGAAAAAATCGTATTATTAACCGGACCAATTCAAATAAATACAATAATAAAAAATCGCGTTTTAGCAGCAAAGTAACAATATAAGTTAAATTCAGTATTTGTTTTAGGCAATTTTTCAAAAAATATTTTCTCACTACTGATTTTTGTTGATTATACAAAATGTACGATCTGTGTGGTGTCGTGCAGTTTCGGCTCATTACGTCATTTGTGCTGTTTCAGCCCACCGATGGCAGGTAAACATAATTAAGTGTACCGTCCGCCCTAGTGATTAAACATTTACTCGTCCTAACGTAAAAAAAAACCTTTTAAAATAACATACATTTTAAACATATGCGATTAGATTAATGGTGCTTTTACATATAAAAATTTAATTTTTTAATATCGTGTTTATAGTGATAATAATTAGAGCAAAAAAATAGGGCAATACTTTATTATTGAAGATACAACATTTACTTTACACCTCATATTTTACTTTATTAAAAATGTCCAATTTTTTAAATATTCAACAGATGATTAAAGGAGAACCACATTTGTTTTATGAAAATTATGAATATAGAATTCAGAGGTAAACAGAAAAATACGTTAATTGGTGATGTTTATATGAACAGTAAAAAAGCAACAGAGTGGAATTTTTTTACCAATGTGGATTATCTTTATGAGTTGTCCTAATCAGAAGGTACCAATGACTTTAGCGAATTATTATCCTTCTTTATGGTCTTGCCAAATGTCATGGGCCGCGAAATGCGCAAATGAACAAGAGAGCAAGCTATAGAAAAGGTCAGCCGATACGAGAAAGTGAATCCGAAAAATATTGGTCACTTAATAACACGTGTTTGACTTATAACACCAAAACTTATAGTACAACAGTATTTAATAACAAAGTACACAATTTTAGTCTTGCAAAAGACTGATTTTTCAAATAATTGGCAGGAATTCAAAAACAAAAACAACAAACCTCAAACAAAACACGTGCAAACAACTACAAACACAACAAAACATTAAGGTTAGGTTGAAACAGCTGATGACAGATGATATTTTTAGAATGATCTATAACATCGCGGGTCGACGAATTTTGGTTTCTGCACCGGAGCCCATGACATTTGGTAAGACCTATACCTACTATCACTGGGTTGAAACTACACGAATGACGCCATGAACGGAAATCTCACGAGTCAAAACTGCACGTAATCTTCTGTGTTATTTGGTATTACTAATGCAGGTTTTCCCTATTTAAGACTGGAAGATAAGATTTACCAGCCTAAGTACGACTATCTGCCCTGTAGTAGCTAAGCGCCCTTGTCTTTTTAAATCGACTGCAAAAATTACATATTAATTTATTGACAATTTCTTGATTATGTATAATCTACGTTTTTCAGTTTGTATTAAATTGCTCTAGGACCTAATATAGATATAAGTTCAACTAATAGTAGCATGAATTACTATAAACGTATTTATTTGGAATGTACTAAATATTTTAATAACTCGTTTAATGAAAATACTGTTTTAGATTTAGTTAGAGTAGGTCCCCGGGCATACGAAGCAGATTCCATACATGCAAAAATATTTTCAAAGGAATTAGCATTAACGGCGAAATTGTCAATAAACATAACTTCTTTATTTCCTTATTAATAATAATTATTCAGTTTTTTAACGATGTGGCGAAAAATTGTTTCCCTTTGCAAGTTTTCAGCGGGTCGTACCACCTTAAAGTTATTCTTTCGCAATAGTTATTGAACAAGGCCGTACCGTACCGCCTTCAAGTTATTCCTTCGTAATAGTTATTGAACAAGACAGACAACACTTTTCTGAAGAAGCTTGTTCTGTGTCGATAGTTGTAAAGTATGCGAAACGAAACGATAGCTATGCAGTTATTGTCACCAAGACTCCTTTGATGTCAAAGTAAGAAGTCTTCAGTTACAAAAGCTCTGTTTAACTTCGGGATTTTGCTTTAAAAGTTGAAATTAATACTCTGGACTAAATGTCAGGCGTTACAAGTAGAGTTAATCTTAACGTTGTCATATTCCCGACTGATAATCAGATTTCGAGGGATTATGACTTCTTCCAAACCTATATTTGTCTAAGTAAAATGGAAGTATGACCGATACGACGTTGAATATATGAAGCTTAAAAGTTTTTTCAGGTACCTATGTCATTTGATCAACGTCATCAGATACATGCTGTATATTTTTTAGCTATTAGTTACAAAATCTACAAATAATAGTATAAGCGAGGTATACCAAAGTTCACGTTGCTAAGTCGTTTAAAAGTGTGGCTTTGATCTCCCTCCCCGAAGTTTGTAACGAACACGGCACTAAGGAGAAGAATATCATAAAATTTACTTATAAAGTTAGAATTTAAATTTTCTAAAGAGTTACTCGTTTCAAAAATGACAACTGACGATGTATTTAACTACCTATTTCTACTAAAACGCGCGTTCCGAATTAAACGAAAATTTTAGGAACCCAAGTTACCGTTGTTGAATTGTCACATTTTCAACACATCAAAAATTGTTGAAGACATAACTTTTCCTTTAGTTAGACTATATTTATATAGTGGCTATTGATCCAGAAATTCCTTTTATCTGCAAACTACCAAAGCACGGAAGTTTATTTTATATTCAGGACCTCCTAAAAAACGTAGAACTTATGAATAATGAAATTTATAAGATAACAAAACCGTCAGAACAACGTAATTCCTGAAAATTAGTACGGCTTTCCACGACATTTCTCGTTCACCTAAATCTGTCAAAGTTGTTGTCGTTTTATATGAAGTATATCGGTAATTCCTCCCTGCAGTGCAGAGCTCTCCTCGCTCACCTTAGCGTATGTAACAGGTGGCTGAATGCAAGACTCAGCAATCTTCGAGCGCATAATTAGCCGGCGTTCGGGATGGCTGTTTGAAATCAACCTTCTCTATATCTTAGCATTATGTCCAGTATGAAATTAATATGTATATTATAGGAACTGCGTTCGTTTGTGTGCGTGAGTCTGAAGCTATGAATGTGTTTCGAGATAAAAACTAATTTAGTCGTTTTCGGTTAGTATACATGCCGGAGGAGCAAAAGAAAAGACCATCTATGGTAAACGAACGTCGAACATCAACAGGGCTTGTTACATTTATGAACCGATACATATCGTGCTTCATTGTATGCATAGTATAGGATGCTCTCCGAATAAAATCAATTTGAAAACAGTAACTCGAGCGTCTGTGCCGAAATCGAGCCATGAATATGTTGATAGCTCATTTTATGGCTTTAAATAATTAGCATTTCATTTGCTAGTTAATTCTTTCTTCTCTCTATTTAGACAAAGACCTTGCTGTATTAGACTTACAATTTTCACTAGCGAATGTTTAACGATCCCTCGACTGCTACTCTTAAAATTTAATTGCACGTAGATCTGATATTCTTGCAATTGCGAACTATATAATATCTACCGTTTTAATTTTAATTCGACGTTTTATGTCGGCGAAGTGCATAAACAATTTAATGATATGGACTTCTAAGGGGTTTTGCTATAGTTTATTTTAATTACGCAGGGTTCCCGTTAGTTATTTACAAATTCGCATAGTCCAGAGAACACGTTAACTAGAAAAATTTAAGGTAAATTTTCAGGTAGATGTTTTTTACCGGTTTAGATATGAATTTCAAATACTAAATACACTAAAACCTTTCGTTTAATGAATATACATACATTGTATAACTTCGGGCGTTTTGAAATCACCGAAAAACACTCTCGCCGTACAGAATAACTCCCCCTGATGTTTCTAGTGCTCATATCGCTTTTCAGAGTTGTTTATAAATTATCTTGCCGAGTCTCTCCATTACCTGCATTTTAATATGGTATATTTTAGCCCGCAAAAACAAGCGGTTTCTGAAAAGTTTATGCCGTAGTTCACTGTTTCCTTTAGGGGTAACTATATTTTCTACCAAATTTGCTTGTCTATACTGACATAACGCTACCTTAGACAAAGGCATTCATTTACCGTAGGTACATTAGTGCATGTAATAATGCGTAATCAACTGCGACATAGCATTATTAATGCATGCACATGTTTCCCATATACAACCTGCAGGATGCACAACGCAGTAGTTCTCTTAACAGCATCGGAAATGTAATTTCGCAAATGTGAAGTCTACGAAGCAAAAGTGGCAGACATAAAGATTTACAAAATCGCATTTCTGCCGTTCCTGAGAGTAAGTAACTTCCCAGGTGGTTACAAATGTCTTTCAACTTTCATGCGACAAATTTGAGTTATACAAACATAAATAATCCTACTGATTTCGCATGTGTATACTTAATCCTTCCACGAAAGCTTTATAGTCTTAGTAAAATCTAATATAAACCTACCACTACATACATATCTAGGAGGTTTTAGTCTAGACGGGCTTCTTTCCAGACATCACTATTAAAGACTTAAATTTCAATTTTGAACCTCCAATTCGACTTTATTTTATATTCAAACACGTTTCTATAGTGTTAATAATGTGGACAACCGGCCTAATAATGTTTTCCTACTTCAAAAAGCTTCTATAGCGTTGGAAGTAGATATTGTCCAGGATTACTTAAAAATCTTCTATAATCTCCGTGAAAATTATTTTTACTTTATCGAAGTGGACCTTTAGTTACATTCCATCATATATTGAAATATGTCTTAGCAAACATTATTAAATTTAAACTTACAATATGGGTTAAAATTGCATGCACTTCAAAAATGTGTATAAATTTATGAAAAATTGTAATATGCATACCTACTAGTTCCTTAAGTTGAGGGTATAAAACTCAATTTCCAACTACTAAAGAATGAAGTAACTTGTTTTAACAAAACACGCTTCCGCATACACTTAGTTTAAATTGTGCACTCGCTTTGTTTGCCTCTGGCCCATGTTTGTATAAAAATGCAGGAAACTTAACGAAATATTTCAATAACAGTGATCCCAAAGTAATTTCAACTCAAACTTCTTCGTGTCTCGCTTCTGTGGTTGTAATTTTAAATTTACCGCTTGTTCGTACTTTGCCTTAAATCTTGAAAGGCACACGAAATTTTTCCTTATATTGCAATTTTTATTGCTTACAGAATTTTCCGTTTATTCCACATTTTTGATCGTTTACAAAGCAGGAAACAACGTAAGACTAAAAATAAAAATGCAAATCATCCGAAACTCTCGAAAACATTATCGTTTCTAATTAGATTATTAAAACGAAATACTGTGGGCTGTAAAAACGGAAAATGTAAATAATCCGCAAAAGGAAAAGTATCCTGAAAATCCAGCGTATGTTTTTTCTTCTTATAACAAAGAAGAGCTTTTAGATTTTTAGAACAATCAGATTTAGATAAGGATGTGCCTTGAAGTATATTTACTTAGACGTTTCAATTGAAATCTGAAACCTTTATGGCGGTGTTCGCCACGCTATCCTAATCCTTAAGCGAGCTTGTTAAGATCTTTTAGCCATTTATAGAACTACACTGGGTACGTGTGTATCAAAGACACGTTGGTGACCTTATTTGAACTAGGCTTTTTTGATATTCTCGTAATTAAGTTAGTTTTAATAAATTTGTATATCGCAAACATAAGTAGTATTTTCGCAAAAAGAACAGAAATGGAGGTAAAAACTATGGTGACCAACAACCAGTCATTCATACGTACATTTTTTTTTTCTTTAATCTGAAGCGTGCATGGCGAGATACAATTTATGAGTGTCTGGGTCCTGTATTTTGTTTGTGTTGGCACGTATGTGTTAAGTCCAGTAACGCATAATAGATAAATATTTTTATGTGCCTTTGTATACCGATTGTGTTTTGTAATTATGACTGATTCATCAGTGAACTGAATTTTCCACAATGACTGTAATTATTTTAAGCTCATCGTGTGCCGTGTAAGCCGGGAAACGGGACAGGAGTGCTTCAAACAGAATACAGAATCAGGCTTTCGCTTGCCGATGTGGCAATGTCAATTTCAAACTGTACCCCGTTAGGTATTAGCAACCAACCGTACCTACATGACAAATACCTACAACTCGCGGACAGTGGGCTACCCGTTAATACCTTTCCCGCAAATGGCATCTCACGGTCTCACACTGGCAAACATATAACTTGACAAAAGCCAGCCAGTGTGTATAAGAACGTTGATGCACTTAATGTGGGGAGCTCGTTCCACTTAATAAAATACGTACGGAAAGACACAAAATTCGGGCTATAAAAGTATAAAGCTCTAAAGGCCCTTTATTAAAATTTACCGGTTAAATGTTGCATTTTACGCCATGTATGAAGTCCGGCTGGAATTGAAATATCTCTTTTATTACCTTTTGTGCGACACTTACCTTAAATAAATGCTTAAATAATAAAATTTAACCGAATGGCTACTATAAATAATGACAAAGAAACTTCGTTATAGTAAACATTCCGAGTGGTGAAGGCATCCACTTACCGAGATCGTGACAGAAAAATAGAAATAAATTACAACCTCTAAAGGTAATCAATATCAAAAGTGAGCTCTTGAACAGAAACCGAAACGTGAAACGGCAACACAAAGAGGAAAAATACTGATTGACGACTGAAAATACATGTTTTTAATAAATTACAGACTAAAAAACGTTGATTATCAGAAAAATTCTAACGAAGAACCAGTTTATCGTAAATAATGCAAACGATTAATATCATATTTCCAGTTAGTAAACATGGAAGATGGAAGGGTAACGATTACTAACGCATGCACGTATGGTTTGCCTGAAAAGATTTTTCTGTGGGTCAGCTATTTAACTATTGTTAGTTTTCTACTATTTTAAAGACATGCTCGACGGTTTCATTAACTTAAATTCCGGTTTAGAGTGTTACAGCCACTGTTTAGAGGAAGCTTTTATTGGAATGAACTTAGAGCACAATAACGCAGCCAAGAATGAATGAAAAACATGCACAACATGACGGTGTCTGCAGGAAATGCAAGTATGGTTTTAAAATCAATAGCATATGGGAGGACTGACCACGAAATCAAACATAGAGTGTAAATCGTGGTGATTTACAGTTCGACCTAAAGCTATAAAAGGAAAACTAAGCTTATTTTATTATAGGCGACTTCTGCTTAGCAGAGGCTCAATTTGTGTCCTATATATCTTCGAAATTACGGTGGTAAGCTAAAAGTACTACGGGAATGAAAAATAAATCTTGTAAACAACGAGCAATATTTATTTAGGTTGCAATTGTACGTAATTAAAGATTTAGGTACAAAGCGCGAAGTGCCGAGAAAGCCACAAACAGGGCGGTTCAATGCAGGTGCTACAGTGGCACTGAATAATTTACAGCCAACTGGACGAAGCAGATTAGATGTGGTTTACCAAGCAATAAGGTGCACGAGCAAGCACATTCGTGTCACGATAAGCGGAAGCTGATGCACGTCCACGGGAAACCTCTGATATTAATTATCTTTACGAGCTTTCAAGACCCCCCAGGAAGAAACAATATGCCTCCAACGTAAATACACCACCTAACACTTCCCCTTAATACGTCGTATAGATTCGTCCTTTGAACGTACGAATTACCCAAACCATTTTTCAGCATGCAACTTCTATCGCGTTATCGAAAAATCAGTATAAACAAGCACAGTTTTACAGCCCTACACACGGTTTTATACTTTTTTCAAAACTGCTGCCCGTAGGCCATCCATTTTCGCTCGAAATAATTTAGTCCCGCAGCAACCCAATACTGAAAAATGTGTTTACCCATTTTTTGGAATCCACAGGCATATCTGCAATAGCGAAAAATAAAACTTCGCGAAGCAACCCGACCTGCACGCGATAATAAAAAATTTCAGGGCGAGTTTCCTGAGGTTTCGTAATTTACTCTTGTCCTCTTTATAATCTTCACGTGCAACGCGAGTCTGTTGGTGTAGGATTGTAGCGAATAAGGACGACATAAAGTTAGCTTCTACACGAATTTACGCTTGTTTTAACGAGCCCCATCAACCTAGCGAAGGTTTTCTAAAAACAATTTTACCACTACAACTATTTAAACTGTAGGTTAGTGAGGACAGCCTAAACAAACACGAATTTTCGGCCCGGAAGGTTCTAGAGTGGTTATTAAATATTCGCATAGGCACAGAAAATTTGTCTTGTCATGTAAGGCAACTAAAATAACTGAAACCAACCTTAATTAAAAATTCATGCTCCTTTACTCTTGGAATAAATATAGAGGTACCCATATTACTGCTAATAGTTACAACCATTGAATGAAGCGGCAATCGAGGGCTCGATTACAACAGACAATAAACACCTTGTACGATATCCATCAAAAGAAATCTAATCTATAATAAAAAATCATCACGCAAATATTGCTTTATAGTTTATGCACAAACTTTTGTAAAACTTTCGCAACATTCTTCTCGCCTTTAACATTCGATATCTGAAATTTAGCTCCGAATAAGTTTGTACGTATACTTCAAAGCGTTTCTTTCTTCTAATTTTCTAAAGGCACTTAACAACACAACAATTAGTAAGGGTCAACACAGTTAGCATGAAGAAATATTCATTATTTTTCAGTATACACAACATTTTATCGTCCGCTAAAACTCTAACTAACGTTTTTGAACTCTTGTCTATATTTGAAATATTGCTTAGAATATAACGAACGAGAGTTCAAAATATTCACTACTTGGGAATATGAGGGCTGCTCTGTTAAGACTGAGTAGTAAGCCATGGATTGGGAGTTGAGTAAAAACAGTTGCAACAATTGAAAGCTGTTTTAGTTGGCAATTGTTACCAACATTCCCATATGTTTCAATTTATTAATTTTTAAACTTAAGTTAATTGTGTATTTATTCAGTTTTAATGAACATTCCACAAAATGATTTTAGAGCCATAATTCTGTACGATTACAAAAAACGGCAAATGTGTAACTGTACGTACCCAAGTGTGTTACTCCTTACAGTTTTTTTCTGTGATCGTCTAGTTTTCACTAAAATTTTCTTTACTCTCAACAGTCTCAACCTTTATTGGTCAAGTGAAAATTTATCTTTTATTTAAATAACTGAATATTTAGTCACAGGAGCCTTAATAATGTGATTTAGTTAATCTAGAGGAGCTCACTTTATAGTAAAAGAAATAAATACTCCATCGAGTTTAATACATAGTCGTATGTACAACTATTTACAAATTTAAATACAGTAAATGCGGATTGTGAATGAACACTAAACTAGGCAAGTGAAATATGGACAGTGGCTTTGAATAATTATTACCCTTTCGTTTTATGGTTTTGTAATCACCCCGATTGCAAAACCTTGAGTGCGATGGTTGATTACAAGAAATTATGTTGCAAGTCAGTCCGACGATAGAAATAAAATCGATCTTGATTGAGATTGATATTAAAATCAATATTAGACGGCCGGAGCTAAATATGGTATTATTACCAACATTTAAAGTGTGGGAGAAGCTGCTATGGCTCTCTAAAGTATATGTGCGCTATGCACGACTCAAAATGTACGAGCATACTGAGTACCTCGTAGCTTTTATTGATCGAGAATATGCTCAAGACACATCTCAGTAATCAGAATTGTCGTGTGATTCATTGTGATTAGCACCTACAACAAGACAACCCTAATATAATTTTGACCAAGGTTAATTCTGAATGTAATAAGGAAAATAAAATGCTAACTTTATCAGTGTTCGTTAAATTTGGATTTCGCTACTCTATCGTAACCCTTTGATCAAAATAATGTTTGCCAGACGTTTGCGTAAGGTCGAGAATTCTACAAGTTACTGCCAAAGCAGTAAAGTGCAATACAGCTAATTGTATATCATATAGCAACGAATTAGTGTACTAATATATTTCAGACCACTGTACAGTGTAGACTGAATAGTCAAGACTGGATGCTGTGGTAAACTTTGGTAGCGTATTTATAGTGAAACTCTGTGGTACTGAGGGAGTTGAGGAAAAACTGAAGATTGAATCATCCGAGTAAATACATAAACAGTAATGAGAAAGCCGACGAATTATCAAGGCAGGGATCGACTGAGGGTTACCTTGACCCAGAACCAGCTATAGGGATTTCAAGAAGTGACATCCAAGGTTACGTAGAAATAACTGGATTGGCACTCACCATGAAAGACCAGGACAAAACCACAGCAAAGCATTCATAAAGGGACCTTGAAGCGAACTGATGAACTACTTCTTATGGGTAGGGCACAACTCAGGACCGTCATAGATTTACTAACAGGACATGCGACTGTTAAGGAACACCTGCGAAAGATCGGTAAATATAGGATGCCCGGATAAAACTGTCCCACACATATTGAAGCATTAAAATAAAACTAATATATATGTTTTGAAATTGTAACGTCTTATGAGTAGCTGTATGGTTCAAGATTACATTAAAACTATTTCAGTTCAATCAGTTATCTTCCAAGTTTAACATTTTCTTTCATTCTTGGCACATAAGCTACGCAGGCGGCACGCACTACATACAATATTGTTTTCGGGCGAAAAGATCTTTCAGTTACAGGACTCTTACCATATTCGAAAAATCGGGTGTATGCTGTATCCTTAGCAAAATCTCCCAGACCAAAATTACAAGTTCGACGTTTCCAAAACGACTCCAAAATAATGGTCTGAGGAGCAGTTTCAATTTTTGGAAATTGCCGCTGAATTTCGTCGAACCTGAGGCTATGATTGAGCAGAAATACTACATCCAACATTTTGGAGGATCACTTAAAGTCTAACGCTGCAAAACTTATTGGAAAAAAATCATACTGTTTTCAACAGGACGCATAATGTCAACCGCACGAACGCTTGGCTGGAAAAAAATTTGCTCGATTTTATTGCAGCTAAAGACTGGCCGGTTTATTCTCGGACTTAAACTCACTAGAGTATTGTATTTGGGGATACATATTGAGTAAACTAAACTTAAAACAAGTGCATAACATCTAGCAATTCAAACAACATTTAGTAGAGATCTGGGATGGCATATGGCATACCAATGAAAGTAGTGAGTGCCTGCGAAGCTTTTGTGCCAAAAATGAAAAAAATAGTTAAACTTCGAGGAGAGCGGATTGAACTGAAATAGTTTTAATGTAATCTTAGACTATATAGTATAGGTACTCATAAAAAGTTAAAATATCTTTTTTTATGCTTCAAAACGTGTGGGACAGTTTTATATGGGCACCCTGTACAATGGAAGCCCTACTTGTAGATTTTGCAATAAGGAAACAGAAACAGTAATACACATTTTGTGTGTCTGTGATGCGTGAGCAAGAAATATTCGGGATATTCGGGCACCGAAGGAGTTTGCTAGACACCCGGCGAAGGACCTTTATCTTTTAATATAGGGAACAAAGATCACCAAATGGGTGTGATCTACTGATCAGGATATGCACAATAAGCCTTTTAGGCTGCACTGTTCCTCAGAAATAATGGAAAGACGGGCCCTGAATTAATAAAAAAAAAAGTAAATTACATAAACATCTTGGAATAAGAGAGCTAGGTAGCCCATAGGTGCCTGCATTTGTTGTATAAAGAACAAAAACTGTAGACTGGTACAAATTTATGTAAAAACATTCTATGGGGAACTTCAAAGTAGGTATCGTACATCGTGACAGACGACGAGTCCTAGATAATGATATGATATATTTAGAGAGTTTCCTAATACAGGAAGTTATAATTTGATTAGGATAATATTAATAAATAAACACCTTTTAAAGTAATATAAAATTAATGTAAAAATGTTAATTTTTAATTTTAAAATAATGTAAAATTAGAGTTAAAATGTTAGTAGTTATTGATTATAAAGAATATTGTATATAAATAGAATAAGTTAGCTTGATAATTAATTTTATAAAAGAATTTTGTATAGAGTGTTAGTTAGATAAAAATAATATATAACCAGGGAGATAAAAATATAAACAGAACATTAGAAGGTTTGAAAATAACGGATTTGGTTTTATGAAATTTGAAAACTAAAATATTGATATAATTTCATATTACCTAATATAAAAAATGTAAAACAAAGCATTATTTAATTAAAAGTTATTCAAGATTAATAATATTCTATATAAAAATAATAATTTGGAATTTATAAAATGTGAATAATGATGAAATAAAAATCTTATTTTTGAAAGGAAGTTATAATTTTGGATTTTAAAAGAAGAATTTAACTAAGGTGTGGATAATGGAATTGGATTGTTGTGGGGTGTTATTGGATTGAAAAGTGAGTGAGAAAATAGTGAATTTTTGGAAAGAAACAGAAGGTGTGTTGGACAAGTTGATTGTGAAAGGTAGATTACAAATTTATTAATTTTAATTAGTTATTAGAATTTGTTGTTAATTATAGTTTAGAGTTTATAAAATTTAGAAGGTGTTTATTTAAAAATATCTTTGTGAATTTTTTTATAAAAGTTTAAAATTCACAAAAGCGATCCCTTTTGGCGACCTGAGTTAAGAGATTCTCTGAAATTAATTAATTTATAAATAAAAAATTGAGCTAGCTGGAAATATCAAAATTATATACGATTTTTGAAAGGTGGTTTGTAGTAATAATTGCAGCCCAAAGGTAGAGTCATAACAATATATAATTACGACCCCGAAACAAAGAATAACAGTCTAGTGTTTGAGTCTTTCAAGATGAACCCACAAAACTTGTTCGCGGTAAGAGCGAGAACAAGAAAATGATTCATGTAGCTGTAATTCTTCTGGAAGGTTGAAGGGCAGTTACTTCTGAATGGTACTGTCACTTTATCGTAGTTCCAAAAATTAAAAACAGACTATCAAAGAAGTGGTTTGCACTCCACCACGACAACGCATCCGTCCACACTGCTGCCAGAACATTGTATTCGGAGGTCAGTTTGGTCACTCACCCTCCTACAGCCCTGACGTAGCCTCTAGTGATTATTTTGTTTTTCCAACTACAAAAAAACTGATGCGAGGTAAAATATGCAGTGCGGATGCAATATAGGATTTTAGAGAATCTTCCAAACAACTAATTTTGTGACTGCTTTACAAACTGGTTTCAAAGAATGAACAAATGTATTAGTGTACAAGGAGAATATTTTAAAAGACAATAAAATTAATTTCTGTCACAGTGCAACTGTTTTTTAACTAACAGTTTTCAGAGCAGCCCCCGTATAATTCCAAGAGAACCTTTTTTAATATAACTGTGATTCAGAACAAACTGTGTCTCTACTTTTTCCCGTTGCCATGTCTAAATCAATTCGTTAGCTCCGGTCATAATGTAGGGGTATTAATCTGTATTCAATAACATAGAAGGAACGGTTAAATAGTAAGACCATAATGTACTTGTTGAACGAATTTAATAAACACAAATGATTGTGGAGCTATTATTAGGTTGGCAGTTGCAGATTTAGGTTTTTTCAGAGTAAGTACTGAAACACGTGGTATGAATAGCAATAACTGTCGGCAAATAAGAAAGATGACAACACAAGCGGCGGATCTCAATTGCCTCCAACGGGAAGAAGACTGAACAAGATTGAAAATGTTGAGGATATTAGGGAAGCACGACGTCGGATGTGAGAGAGTGACACGATGTGCGTAAAGGGATCGGCCGCGATCTCCCTCAGGCGATCATCCGCACAGAGACAGCGGGCCGAATGAATCATAACAACCTGCTAGGGCGCCGTAATGCGTGCTAATAAAGCTGTGCATGAGTTCAGGGAACGAGCGTAACCGCGGCTCGTATGTCCTCATTGCCCTGACTTTACGTACTCATTTATCCTCATTTCGCAGCGCCCGTGAAAAAAATACTAATTGCATTTATCCATTTGGGTTTGCTAGTTTAAATGAGACTGCGTTTACCATATTGTCGCACTGCCGCAGAGCATACTTTCGAAATAATGGAGTTGTACTGAGTATGCCGCTACTGTTTCCATTCTGTCTTTTCCAAATACGTTCTACAAATGCTATCCAAACCTCAGAAATGTTCAACTTATTAAACTACACCGAACTTTTAAGGTAAATAGGAGGGCTATGCAGGAACTACTTTACATAACTACTACGTTACATAACTATTAATTGGATGTGAAAATATTAAAACGTATGTATTTCATAGTGCTTTCCATATCTCCTCAGAGCAGTTTCACTTGATTAGTGAGCAATTGCCTTCGTCGTTTTCGGCCATGGACGATGTTGATATTTATAGAATCGACTGTTATTCCGGAGGTGTTGTTATCATTTCTTGTTATATCAATATTTCGGCAAGGTTTAATGTTGACAACAGTCTAATCTGTGATACCCCTATTTTCTATCATAGAAATCCTATAAAATTTCTCCACCAAAACTCGTGTAGGTGGTTAGTTTAACATTTTTGCCGCAAATAGAAAGATTTTCTTAAAGCAATATTTTTAACTTTGCTTTAAAAATACCTCTATCGATTTTATCACTGCTAGCTACAAGTAAATATATTCTCGTGATATGCTGGTACATTCATAATACATAAAGTATACCGCTTAGTAGCAGAAGTGAGGCATTCAGCTTTTCGGTTTAATATGTAAAATATGTTGGTTCAAGTCGATGCGGAAAAGCCACTTCAAGCGGAATTGTTGTTGAAAGGAGGAAATCTTAGCTCGAAAACGAAATATGTAGCGCTAATTGTCGTGTACATTAGATCAGTTTACAATGTGAACATTTTCCACTCTACGAGAATCTTTCAACAGTTTACTCGCGTTATGCTCAGTTTACGTTCTTCTGCAATTGCCTAGAAACGTCTCGTATCAACAGAATTAATTTACTTCTAACAGAGTACCTGTGTAGAAACTACGTGTTGCAGTAGAAAACGCTAATCAATTAAATTCCTGTACATTCGCGTTTTCATCGACTGAATAGCTACGTTTATCAGAGCAGCTGTAGACCAACTTTATCGGAAGTTCGTGTACATCTTCGATACAGCGTCTTCTTGTCCACCTTTATCAATCACGCCGTTGACATAATCAGCAGATAATGACATTAAATTTGTTGCTTTACTTCTCATTTTCGTAATGCCGTGCCATTAAAGTGACGTACTTTAGATCATGGATTCCATTATAAATTATAAATTATAACTTAAGAAATTGGTTTAGCAGAGTATCCACTTCATCACAATTTATAAGAAATGAGACGCTTTTTCTAGTAATAACCATAGCAGAAAAGTTTAATTCATGTTATGAATTATAAACACTTAAATATTAAGGTTGCAATCTGAAATTCTTTAAATTCTTTAAATTTGTTCGGCGCCTCCGCCAAATGCAAACACGTTTTAATGTATGTTTCAAAATACGTTTAGGTATATCGGAAATTATTTTTAAGCATTTGATTTATTTTATTGTTTATAAGTTTTTGTAGCTGCATATTTTCGTGTTATGTTAAAATCAAGATTTTATCTTTGTTCCTTGGGTTACATTACAACTTTTTTTGCGAAATTAAAGGTATCGCGACGACAATTCCAAAAACTTTTAATACGAAGTTTGACGTTCTCAAATTTGGTAAAAGAAATGAAGGGGTATTTAGAAATTACTAATAAATAGTATAATCCTAGACGACATTGGTAATGTTAAGTCTGACACATTTATGCGAGTGAGGCAACATGGCCTTATTTTAGCCCAAATGTGCTACACACCACTGTAATGGGACTCCGAAATATATGTGTACCACACGCAAAGGTAGAAGCAAATTATTAATTACTGGGAAAGGCTGCTGGGCACACGGGTTACAGTATGTTTGCGGTTTGTCTGTACGGCCCGGACTCTTGTCCAAATGAAAAGGACGGTCTCCGGTGGCCTACCCTCCTAAAGCTGTTTGAGACGATGCAACTTCTCTATGTTTTCACCTACGAACTTCCGCAAACAACACCGAATGAAAGTACCCGGCATATAATACAAAGTAAAGACACTT
The DNA here is from genome assembly GCA_963082815.1 of Melanotus villosus. Classification (NCBI taxonomy): domain Eukaryota; kingdom Metazoa; phylum Arthropoda; class Insecta; order Coleoptera; family Elateridae; genus Melanotus; species Melanotus villosus. Next base: position 23,550,090 of record OY720427.1, read on the forward strand.
GTGTACATTTACTTAGTATATACTGGTATAGATATATCTATAAATATAAAACACAGAGGTAATGGATAGGGCGCAGCTGGCGGTGGCGCAAGCGAGCGCCAGCTTTGGCTGTTTATGCAAAACACACTCCTTGGATGCTGTATCGTGAATTCTCGGCGAAAGCTCAACGGTTGCAAATATTTTCTTGGTGCACCGGCAACCGAGACTACTAGAAATTGATAAAATCGACGATTTCTCCATTTACTGCATTCCAAAGATGAGAATTTAGATATCACCGTAAGGAAACTTAACAAACATAAACGCAAAAGACAAGACTATCGGTAAAATTTATATTTTAACCATCGGGAACCTATTTGGAAATGTGGGGCACGACGCGGAATTCTTAGGAACGAAGGTGCCCTTTTAAAGAGGCATCATCCTGACGGCAAAGCGTTGTCAGTTAGTTTATATATCAAAGAAGCGCATGTCATCCATATCATTTACAGAACCTACGTCTTTTCTTTAACTCTTCATTCATATGCCCTTTTCTTCTACTTCTGCTGTCTAAACTGTTACGTATTCATTTTTTATTCGTGACGGGGAAAACCGTATTTTCAATTTAATCTCGCGTCTTGTCAATCATTATAACGTATGATAAAAGTAAATCAACCTTGATAAAAATAAATCGGCCTTTCAATGGTCAAGATTTTGACGAAACATTTTAACAAATAACTTTGCAACGTTCGTCACAGCAAAGAATTGACGCTCAAATCATCGAGACAGACCTAATATTAATTTATGCAAACCGTAAAACTTCATAATGGTAAGCGCTTTTTGGAGATTAATCTAATTTTCATAACAACTATGCGGTCGAAAATTAATTAAAGGTGGTTCTTTAAAGGTCGCTTATCTCCAACTGTTGTTGCTATAGGTAGTTGATTAACAAAATGATTGTTTGATATCTGAATCAGAGTGACTTAAATTCAACTACTTGTAAATCATTATTTCCATGCATGGTAATTCTGAACGTTCTAGAAGACAAAACCCTTCTTCTACCTTAAAGCAGTTCTGTAGGAAATAATTCATCCTTGCATTAGAGACCTGTTGCACGTAGGAAGTAAATAACCATTTAGAGCAATAAATATGGAAAGCTTACATTTTCTCGATGTCCCTGAAGTGTGCATCACGCCTTCGTATCCATTGTCTTATTGTTAATAAGAAGAGTGTTTCAGAAGACGTCTTCTTGACGCATTTTCGAAATATTTTATGTTATGCTGAACGTTAAACTAGGGTTTGTAAAATTTAAATTATGGTAGTGAATAACAAATTTTAGAGGCACGTAGAGCGAATTTTCTTGGTTTTTTTTTTATTGTACCAGTAAAGATATTGGGCAAAAGGTTTTATTTTACGAACTCGGCTATTTTAATGATTGACATCGGATCGCTTTCGCAATGAGAATGAGTAAACTATAAAACGTTATGTAAAATGTAGTTTTGTGACCAGGGGTCAACGCAAGAAATTAAATGGCGCAGGGTCCTTAATGTGTTGGAACGGTCGAGTTGTGTTTTAGCCAAGGAATGCGTACGATCCTGTACTGCAGCGCGACATATTCACTTCCGGTGTCTAGTGCAACAACCGGAAGTGAAACATTGTTATGAAGTGACACGTTCCGCAACATACTATCCCATTAAGTCTAAAACTATGCGTGCTTCATTTGCAGAGCTGTGGGCCAGTGCGTGCTGCTACTTATCCCTGAGGATGGCCCTGCCCCGTGTCCTTGTTAAGACCGCACCTACTAACCACATTGCTTTTATATTACTTTTTATACTTAATATTAACAAATATTTAATTTAAGTCTCGCCCATGCCATTACTTCATTTGCGAATTTTATCATTTACAGTTAAAAGTGATAAGTGGAAAATTTATGCCGGCTTACTGAAAATTGTTGAAGCTCTTCTTCATCTGCCTTACGTTTTTACACGTAACAGTTCGTATTAAATTACATACACGATTGTCTAAAATTAGATTAAAATATTGCCATTTTGACCCACTTTTGTTATAACTAAAGACAAATTAGGGAGCTGGTTCCCATGAAAAGAAAAATACTGATCCCTGTAACCTTTTTTGCTTTAATATCCAAATACCTAGATTAAATAAACATGGAGGTTTAAGAAGCTTAAAATCAGTAAAAAATTACAAACTTGTACTGCTCGCAAATACTTTCTTAAAGTTCGAGAAATTTCATTAATTATTTATGAAAACTAAAAAATGTTAAAGTAAAATCCAGTACAGAGAGAATAAAATATTATACGGAAAATTAAAGGGGCGTGTGTTTTCTAAGTCTGAACTCGAGCGATATTTATGTATCACTGAAAGTATGTGGATTTTATAAAAAGTAAAAAGCTAAAAGCAATTTATGGAATTGTGCGATGGTTCACAAAGGTTGCTAGACATTAAGATGTGAATAAAATTAAGTACAAAGGGGACAAAGTGACACACAACCTATACAAACTAACAAATTATAACCGAACAAATGTATGAAAGTTGTCGATAAAAGTAATTAGGAAATTATTCATCTATATCGATCCATAGAGCTATGCTTCAGTTTGCAAGAAGGTGGACGAACTTTAAAAGGAAAACACGCCTGATACTTTTAATATTAACCTATCTAAAGATGTTTTATTAAATACCTCTTCGAATAATTCCATTACCCAGTAAAATAGGCCTCGAGATTATAAATGTTTTTAACGCAATAATTTATACAGCGAAGACTTTATTAAGTAAGCGATTTTTTTATACGTATTACTTTTTATATAAAACAGTTTGATGGAAAACTTTTTTGCCTTTTAAATACGCGAGGTATTTTACTTTAATTTAAATTTTTTATTTTGCAAAATACGAAAGAACATTCTATACAACATCTAAAATAAAAGTCATTTCGTGCACCAACTTCAGTTACAATCAATAGAAAATCAAAGTTGTTGAAACGCGCTTTTGTAAATAGGTTACACTTCAGTTGTGAAAGAGCGTTCTTTTCATAGGGCAACAAAAAAATAACTCGCGTGTATACTTAATAAATAAAGTAAAAATACAATTGTGCTTAGGCCCTAAAAACAATGGCTGCAGTGAAACATGAGGTCTTGTAACCATTTTAACAAAGCGTGTTAAGCAAATAATACACCCTGTCGTTCATGTACAAACCAGCGTGCTCTAAAAGTATGCGTAAAGTACTAACACGAAGGCTTCTAACATTGGCTAAACCATACGCCATGAATATTTAACGTCGTAGTTACATTCTGGTTCTTCAAACTAAAATTTCACATATACAGGGATAAATACGATACGATTATATTTAATATTAAATAGTAAAACCCAAATGGATGCAGGTTACATAATATTTTATGCATTAATACGGATTCTGCTTCATTTTCGATGCTTTGATTCATGGTATATTGTTGAAATCAAAGCGCAGCTCATCCGAGTAATTTACAGTGAATTTTATTTTTTGAGGATTGTTCTTTGATCGTATTTAGTCCGGTGAATATATCCGACTACATCAAAATATATATCCATTAATTAAATTTAAAAAGTTAATATTTACTATTTTTCCGAACATCGGATTAATTTTTATTATGCTTTTAATTGGTAGCTTTTCCATTGCGGACGTTGGCAAGGCAAATCAAAGCTATAGTTTTAACCGACTGTGAGCTTTTTATATCCACCTTATACTAGGAAAGCGTGTTCTTTGTCTTCTGCAGAATTTGCGTGTTAAGTATAAGTATTTATCTAAGTGTTTTACTAATATCTGCAGTCGACCATTACGCAGATAGAATAGCTAATTGTAACCAAACGATTAAAGGACTTCATTCGCTCAAGTATTGGCCTCGAACAGTAGAATATTTTTGTAAAAATCCTACTGCATGACTCGAACCTGAAATTCTTCGCTAAGTGTGTCCTACACTCTTACCACTGCTCCAACGAGCTTCTTTATGAAAACATTGCCAGTTTTAATATATGGGACAGGAAGGGGTTACAGAAAACGGTAGCCATAAGTTTTCGGCTAGACAATGTCTGCTTTAATTTTTTTGGTTTAGACGGTGAATGGGTATGATGCCACTCCATTGATTGTTGTAAAAAGCGGTATAAAAGCAATGAATAGTTCAAATTCGCTGTGAATAAGTGGTTGCACAAACAGGCGGGAGAACAACATAGGAATACAGAAACTCGTCTCACGCTTCGAAAAATGTTTAGCCTTGGGTGGCGACTATGTAGAAAAATAAATTAATGTCCATAATGTATAAAAATAAGTATATTTTGTTAACTGGTTAAATAATTTTTGTTTAAAAGCAAAACGGGTATTAGATTCTGGATGACCCTCGTATTAAAAAAACCTTTTATTCTGTTTTTTGTTTCAGTTCAAATTTGTTACATGTTAATTACTTGTTTCTATATCCTAATGTACCACGTTATCTGATACACACACGTGTTTTATGGAAATAAAGATATATTATTATTATTATGTTTCCTCTTTTTTTCGGTATTGCAAGTTACTCCTTAGACAGACTGATATTTACCAAGTCTGCCCAGCAATTCTATTGTTTTAAAAATGACCTTACTATGGTGCATGTAAGTATAATTCCTTTCTGAATATGTTGATGTATGTATGAATAGGTCTAGTTGAAGTCGTTTAAGATGCTATACGAATGAGGCATGTGTGATATCTGTTGTTGATATTATGAATAGGATTATGTATATGTGCCCTTGTTTCTATATTCTTTCTAGTTCTATTGCTAGGGGTGTATATTTTTCTATTTTTGTATTTTTTTGTTATGTTTATATCTGTAAGTATGGCTATGTCGATGAAGTATGTACTTTTATTTAGTTTATCTTGCAGTGTCATATCTAGTCTATTGCGTATGATAGTTTTGTCTGTATGTATAGTTCCATCATAATATAGTTTATACTGCTTATTCTCTAGAACGTTTTCTGATGTGTAATTATAATACGGTTTATTTCTTGTAAGATTGTGTTTGAGGGATATTGTTTGATGTATAATTTTTGCTGCGATGTTGTATCTTTCAGTGTACCGTACTTCCAGTTATGTCCTATACCCTACCCTAACGACCGAATATCAGTGGTATAACCCTAGAGGTGACATTGACACACCGAAACAAAATTTCCAAGAATCGCAGCAACACACGAACAAAATGGAAATGTTTTTTCTTGTTAAATGTAAATCCGAAAGTAAAATAGCCCCCGTTCGAATCTCCGGGAGGGGACAACACGACGAGGTATTGCGAAACAAAGAAACGAAAACGTAAAGAGAATAGCACAGTGGAATATAAGATCACCTACAATGTGGAAAACTAGAGAACGCAAAAATAGAAATGGAAAGAATGAAGATTAACGCAATGGGCATACGCGAGTGGGAGAAGGGGAGAGGGAAAATACGCTATAGTGGGAAAAGGAGAAGAAAACACAGTAGGAAAGTATGGTCTGGGTAAAAGGAATAAACCAGGAAATCGATTAGTCGAATTCTGCATCCAAGATGAACTAATAATCAGTCGAATTCTGCATCCAAGATGAACTAATAATCACTAATGCTATATTACAACACCACCCTCGACGACGCTACAGTTGGAAGATACCAGGAGATGTAAGAATGTACCAATTTGACTATATTTTAATCAAACAGAGGTTCGCGGTCGTGACTCAGTTAGTTCAGCATGAGTCTGACAACTGCGATTAAGACTAGCCCGGGTTCGTTTCCCAGGGCCACACAAACGCCCAAAAACACCCGACTGCTTTTCTCGGAAGGTAATAGTAAACCACGGAGGTACTTTGCCTAGTAAAGCTTTCTCTGGAGTAGAAGTGCAAGCACTTCCGTGGTTCGGAGCCCACGTAGAGCTGTAGGTCGCCTATGTCTGTAGGCTACTTGGTACGCACACCACAGACATATGAAAAGAAGACCGGCAACGCCCTGTAAAGGGTACGTCACTTCTAGAAGAAGAAGAGGTTCAGAAACCAAGTAAAAGGTAATAGAAGTTATCCCGGTGCAGATAGCAACAACGATCATAGCATATTAGTGATGAAGTGTCGATTAAACCCGAAAAAGACATATAAGAAGAAAACTACAAAATGAAACAGGGAAAAACCAATAATCGTCTACAAACTAAAATAGAAGAAGTGTTCAAAAAAAGAGAAACGGCAATAAACGACGGCGAAGAGAGATGGGAAATAACACTGGACAACAAATTGAAACTTTCTTTTTTCTTCTCCATAAAATTTGATGTTTTCTTATATTTCATTCTAAAAATGACAATAAAAATTTTCCATCACCCTTAGTTTTTAAAATATTAGAAATTCATTTTCTGACAACAAATGTCGCGTTAGTTTTAAATATTTGTTTTAATAATGCATAAAGCAGGCTTTGAACGATATAAAAAAAGACAAACGTGTTGCTTCTAAAACTCAGACAAGGGCTTGTTTGCTTTTAAAGATATTGTAGCAAATTTTCTGGGGAATCATCGACGTCCTAATTACGAGCAAATTGTTAACGAATTGCTTACATCTTACAAAATTTTAGGTTGTAATATGTCTCTCAAAATTTATTTTTTACATTCTCATCGAAATTTTTTCCCATCCAATATTGGAGACGTCAGCGATGAGGAAAGGTTCCATCAGGACATCGCTACTATGGAAAAACGATACCAGGGGCACTGGAATATTTCTATGCTTGCTGATTACTGCTGGAACTTGATCAGGCACAGCAGTGAATCAGATTACAAAGGAAAATCTTACTGTAAATATTTTTAAAGTAGAAATAAAAATTCGTTATATTGCCATTTTTTTGCATTTTTTTTAAATTCTGGTAACTGTTTCTCAAAAACTAAGGGTGATAGAAAATTCCTGATGTCATATTCGCATTCAGAACACAGAAGTAAACAAGAATCACCTTTAGGTGTTTGCGAAAAAAGAACCTTGTTGTCCAGTGTAATCAAACGAATCATAACTGGAGGGCTAAATGGAATAATTGCGCAAGCAAAACAACAAGACAGAAAATCATGGATTACAACTGAGATAATACAATTAACAGACGAATGGAGGAAATACGAATATTCTCTCACAGAAACAAAAACACAGAGAACTCCGAAACAAGATAAATAGAAAAGCAATTAGAGGAAAAAAAAGGTTTCTCTGTTTCGGCATTAGAATGACTTCATTAAAGCATGCATTTTGATGCTTTAATGAGCTTCATTAATACATGATTTTTGGTGATATTTTGTTTTCAGGAATTGGTATGCTACATTGCATCTAAGCAACTAACAAAATAAATAAAGCCTGTCAATAAAGCTATGAATACTTTTTGATATTTTGATTTAGCAAAAACGTAAATGAAGGGGTTAGAATTTCGATATTTAAAACTACTATTTACTTGGTGGAAAAACCCGCAAAACGAACCAAGTGATTTTCGATGTTTTAAAGTCAACCATCGAGATCGACTAGTGAACTGAAAAAAGCGTGGAAACGCTTTAAATCGTATTTTGGTTAGGAAAATGAGTGAAAACTATATTGCTAAAGGTAGGACTTTATGTTATAGTATAAAAATTGTTTTATAATTTGATAAAATAAAAAAAAAAAAAACGTTTCAAAGGTTATTGTTGGCATAACCTAAAAATAAGTTTTTTATTATCACTTCTAGCTAAATGCAACTATAATTCTACAGATTCAGACCAATCCAAATTGTTCCCCAACCTTAGGTCAATCAAAACCAGGATAATAGTGAATCGTCAGTAGTTCCGAGGTTCCGACACTAAAATTCATAGTACGTTACATTTAACTTCAAAATATTTTTTAATTTAATAATCGGGGTGAAAGTTGGTTTAGTTTGGCTTAGATTGAATCGTTTTTATTGTTTATATTCCTAGTTTTCATTAGATTAAAAAAAAACATTTAGAAGCTAAAAAATATCTTTTATTTTAGTTACCGTAAAACGGGGCAACATCGTCAATTTGGAAGTTGAATGTACGGCAGTGTAAATATAACCTGCACAGTATCCGTTGTGGTTGCATTTCGCGTGTTTGTTCTTCGTAGGATTAGTACCTTTGTGAAAATAATGCCGAAAAGAAATAGAAAAGTGTTGGCAGATAGCAGTTACCAGCGTTATGACCTCCACTTAGTTGAACACGCAGTGCAAGATATTGGAAATGGCCTCTCGGTGCCTGCTGCTATAAATCAACTTTCGGCTTGGTCTTATCCGTTAACAAAGTTTGAAATAAGACTGATTATCAAAGGTTATCTTGTTAAACAGGGAGTTGCAATTACGATTTTCCTGTGTGGGTTAATGGAACGAAACAACTTGACCCAAAGATCAGCGACCAACATCAAGCGAAACCTATACTGTAGCCATTTTGTGCTTTAATATAACTTAAAAAAATAAAAACTGATGCCAAAATTTATATACATACGCGTATTTTGTTTATACTATGTCGAAGTTGATTTTACAAACGTGCAACTTCGTCTTTAGGTGAACACAAGTTAGGCGAAGAAGTTGTCCCAAAATCGGTACAACTTCGTCAGGTTTTTTTCAGCAATTTTTCAGTCGTGTAAACGTTATTTATAATAACTAAAAAATGGGTAATATTTGCCGAACTCTAATTGTTATATATCACCTACTTTTATTAGCCTAAAAAAATCCTACAGAGATACAGCGCGGTAAAAACCTGTCGGCTCCACTTTTAGGCGAAAACAGTTCAGTTTTAAGAAAATGTCGACTACATTATTTTCTTTACCAACTGATAAGTTATATGCTACGTATCCACTAACTATTACAATAAAAAAAAACTACAAAATGTGTCTTTTCTGACGGACAAATATGTACCCAAAAATGATAAATGGTACTACGATACTGTAGCGAAAGCAGAAGAACCTGTAACCGACGATGTTGAAGTTGAAATGGGTTAAACATAGAGAAACTATTTTTTATAGCTTTTTCCTTAATAAACGTTCATAACACTTATTTTCTTTCGTTGTGTTTTATTCTTGCGGCAAAAACTGGACAGCTCCATTTGAGAAAAAAAAATTCTATACATTACTCTTGACAATAAAATCATTTTCCCTTATAACTATCTTAAGATAGCAATATCTACATATTCCAACTATTTTTGTTAAATTTTTCTTATCGTATTTTAAACAGTTTGTTTTTGATACCTACTGTAAAATTCAAACAAATGTATCTGACCGGTTGTTTAACCGAGCCCTTCAATTGTTCATCCAACATTACAATTTAGTTAATTTTATCAATATTAATAACAAATTCGAATTTACAAAATGCGTACAAAATACACATTCCAATATTAATGTGCAAAACCATAAACGTCAAACATACCACTGTTACCAACCTAACTATTCTACCAAAAAATTCCCTAATGGAAATTGTTAACTAATTTTATAAAAAATTATAAATAAATAACGTAAATGAAAGCCGAAACAGAGAAAATAGTATAAAAAACTCGTTACAGAAGGCAATTCGGGCACTCGTCCGTTCGGACACTCGCCGCATAGCGGCTCGTGTCCAAATTTCGGACTCGTGCGCGAAAATGTTGCCTTCTGTAACTTGTGTTTTAATATACTATTATAGAAATACAATGAGAAGAAATACAAAAATACTAAAAACAAGCTAAAAACGAACAAGCATAAAGAAAAATAAAGAAATTCTTTAACGTGCCAAAAAATAGAAACCATGGGATTATTAACAAACAAGGAGAACTTTTGTAATACAAGGTACAGATATCGCGAATAGATGGAAAGAGTACACAGAAGACCTTTATCTGTGCGGCGAAATGGAGACTATGCCAGAAATCACCATAGAAGAAATGCAATCGGAGATTGAAGGAGCCTCAATACTAAAAGAAGAATTCGATAAAGCACTAAAAGAACTAGCGAACAACAAAGCACCGACGCCAGACGAAATAAAATGCGAAGTATTAAAACCAACAAATATTATTTTAACTGTTATACGATATATGTATGTGAAACAGGAGACATTCCAACTGACTTCACGAAAGGCGTAACAATACCAATAACAAAGAAATCATCACCGAAGAAGTATAAATACCACCGCACTATCAATGTGACCTCACACGCATCAGAAATACTTACGAAAATTATCTAAGATTGGAAAAAAGAGGACCAGTTCGATTTTTGGAGGAAAGTTGGAACAAGGGAAGCAATCTTAACAGCTAGACCGAAGCAAAATTGAAATTATTAGTAGAAGTCAACACGCCAAACGATCTTTCTTCAACAAACAGATTTTACTGACATCAAGAAAAATGTCCAATGAAACAAAGAAAAAGTTAATACAAATGTATGGATGCGAAACAAGGACCATTGGCGCAGAAGAGAGAGGAAAGTTGGTGGGCCCTCCTAACCGGTGGGCCCTGTATCATTGATACAGCAGATATAGCGGTTGCTACGCCCCTGGCAAGAGGGCAACAACGGCTACAATACATGAATCAGATAATGATGGATGTGGGAAGCAACAATTATATGGAGCTAAAAAGAAAGGCTTAAAATCGTAGAAAGTGGAAAACTGCATTGAGCCAGTCCAACGACTGAAAACCTAAGATAGAAAGAGACTTCCAGCTTAAATTTTACACTCTCCTGTTATATGTTCTATGTTGTTTTAGTGTAGATGGTATTTTCTGTATGAATCGTTTACTATTGTATTTTTCATGATATGTTTTTGGTAACTTCTTGTGGCTACTTGATCTTGTATGGCAAAGAGGAAGCTTCCGGTTTCTGGAAAGAGTTAACCTTTCTGCAACCATTTGTATGTGCTTGTTTGTTTATATTTTCATTATCGATGACGCGTAGATGTTTACCATGTAACTTTTTTTGTGCCGATTCCCTATTTTCTGTTCTTGAGTTTGTGTGTATATTTGTTGTTGCACGTTGTGCGATAGATTGAGTACCTACTGATGTGTCTTTGTTGTGGAAATAATCTCTGAGCGTTTGGATTTCTCTTGCATGAAGTACACAATTGTCTGTTAGTCCTCTTCCTCCTTATTTCCTATCTATTGTTAAGGCACATATTCAGTTCATGTATATTGTGCAAAATACTTGTGTAACGTCAACATTGCGCAATATGTTGTATGTATTTAAACGTTTGCACAATCAAAATTCGTTATTGAAGCTTGACTAAATATTTTTGTAAATAATTGTAATATTGGGCAATAACTTGGATGTGTATGTGTGGATTCAATGTTATTGCACAATACTGCTAGTTAAAATGCGTTAATCGGCCGGCAATATGTCACTACAAAATGTTATCCATCCGTAAATAATTTTTATAATCACTTTCAACAGAACCCTTTAGTTCCTTTAAGAGGTGCACGTCTGAAGGAATATTTCTCATTAAATACCATTTTACCCAAAACCTCTTTTTAGCTTTCTTTTCATTAATAAAGCACTTCCAAGCGCAATCAATGCTAGTGATTTTCTCTGCCCCATTATTAATACAGAATATGTGTACTACGTTGTAAATTTTGAAAAACGAGTCTTTTTAGCTACTTACTGTTAGAACTACTGGTCACAGAGTATAAACAACAAAAGATGGCAATTTTAATATTACATAATAAAAAATAAAATGTACCTATAAGTCCTAAATCTGTTTTTATTATTAAAGAAGATGCGATATAGGGCCGCCATTTTCATTCAAACATAACCTAACTCTATTTGTAATGGATTTAATATCTTTATTCAGTATCTCGGGCGAATTATTTATTTCCTCGAATTTGTTGGTTAGCCTTTGCATAATTAAATCGTAGAGTTAAAAGCTTTAAAATATATTTATAATTGACAGGTGGAATTGTCAAGTACAGTTTGATAGGTATGAACTAATTTTGAGACTAAAGTCACTTAAAATGACGCTTATTTACTGAAACAATATGCGACATAACTTATATACCTATCTCTTTCTTCCATGGCACACTCTGAAGACAAATTTTGTGGATCACCCAATATTATTGTACAAAAAATTATAGCGTCTGGTAAGAATTATTGTGCAACTAATTTAACACAATATTTTGTGCAATTTTTATTGTGCAGTATACTTGAACGTGAATACCGGCCTTTAGTCTTTCTTTACATGATTTAGGATGATGTTTTCTGTATTTTGTTAACTCTGTATCTGTGAGTATGTTGATTTTTTCTAAATTTGTTTTCGATCACTCTGACTGAATATGTAAGTAAAGGTATGGCAAATGTGTTTGTTGCTTTGAATATACAAATAAATAAATTTTTTATATTTGATTTTATTTTTAAAATAAGACGGTTTTTGTATTGTTGGTTGTTGCATTAGATGTTTTTCATATTCTATTCTTGTGTTCTGTTGAAATTCTAAGTATTTGTAAGTTTCATATTCTTGCATGTTATCCAGTGTTTTATTACTAAGTGTTTTTGTTGTCATTTCGTCTTTCCATTTCCCTTGTTCTATTGTTAACATTTTACATTTGCTTATTTCGAATTCCAGATTGGTGTCTGTTGTTATTTCTTCTGTTATTTTTATCCAAAAGTTTGTAATTTCGTCTTTACTCGACGGTGTTACCTTAATTTTTTCTTTATTTGTTAACTTTTTAGAAAATAGTTACTCGTTTCTGTTAAGGAAGGTGTTGTCTGTCTTTCTGTTACATATAAGATTCGTTATATCTCCGTAGACGTGCCGAATATACTGCTAGTTTTTGTTTGTATGTGTCTAGTACTACTTACAACGGTGTTTGTTTATTGTCTTTTAGTAGATTTCCTATATGCTTCATTATTTTATTTGATTTGTTTCCATGTATTTATTGGTGTTCTGCCTATGTTAGTTCTTAATTTGTTTATGTTATTTTTTATTCTTCTTTGTCAATTAGGTTTACTGTTCCTTTTATGGTTCATGTTCCTGTATCTTCTGGCCATTAGATGTTATAATTGTTACTGACTATAGTGTGTATGTCTTCTAGATTGCTAGAATCAGTGATGTATTCTGTTATAATTTCTTCATTCATAATTTTGATTAGTGTTCTGGTTTGTTGTTTATATTGCACTCTGGGTAATACTGGTCTTTTCATGAGGTTGCTATGTCTCCAGTTCATCAGGTTGGTTTTCATATCATTTTCTAAATTTAGTTTTAAATTGTTATCTATGGTTTGATTGCTATTGTCTTTTTCTCTTTTGTGTGTGTATTTGATTGTTGCGATTCTTGTATTTGATGTACTTGGTACTCTTGTGAACTTGATAGCATTGTTTGTATATTGTGCGTTTGTTCTTCCCTGATATTGGGTTGCTGTATATAGTTATTATTATTATTATTATCATCATGTTGTTGTTTCTTCTTTGTCTTTTCTCGGTCATTTATCCGGTCTTAAACTGATTTCCGGGATATCGTTCCCATGCATTCAGTTGAGTTTTTAATATGTTAAGTGCCAAAGTTGGATAGGAATTTTCGTGTAAGATGACATGTTTGAAGTATAACAGCTTTTTTAATCCTATACATTAGGTACGCTGGTATGTTTATACTATTTATTATCCTTTCTATTATTTTATATATTATTCCTTTGGCTGACAATACTACTGCTACAATTCAAACTGAGGTATTATTATTATTGTTATTACCCAAATAATGCATTTATTATTTAGAAATAATAAATATCGGATTTGTTTCGAGTGCTATACCCGCACAAAGTTCTGTGAAAAACGTAGTTTTTCTTTTCGTTATTTTCAGTTTGTTAAATTAATTTAAAGGCTTCATTTTATAATTCGTATACGAAATTCATTACAGACTATTATAATATTATAAAGAACGTATTTGTTTAGTAATTACACGATTCTTCATGTGCAAGTAAATACAGGACTGAATATAATAGCTACTTCTATTGTAATACACATAGCCTTTATCTAATTCTCCTCATGAAAACTAAACAATAGCTATCTACCTACAATGTTTCAATTTATGACAAGTTAGTAGCAATAGCGTTCGTGCGGCTACAACATCTAGGATTTGAAGTAATTATTCAAAATTTTAATTATAATCAATTTACCGAGTAGAACAAGATTTTCAAGCCGTATTAGGAGATTTATGAAATTATTAAATATTTCCAGTTGTTTTGAACATAGGTACGCTTTACCCAACAAGAAGGCAGAAATTAAATTTACGGAATTTTTTGTTAAATTAATACGAAACAGAAGATCCAAAACCTAGAGGTGAACACGAAATTTAATAGATTTTAAGAGATTCCCTATCTACTTGTAAAGTTTTGCAGAACTATGCTCTTGTGTGCGAAGGCTTCAATGCATTATAGAACTAATCAGCAAGTTTGGAGATGTTGTAGAAGTTTCAGGTTACTTTCTTGCTTGCTAAAAATATTATCGCGAAGTATTAACATGTTTTTAACATTATTGGATGTGCCAGTTAGCGTCTCAAATTCGGACGAATAATCATTTTGATAAATTTTTTTATTTCTAAATTATCTGCCTAGAAGAGAAGATGCGGTTTTTTTTCTAATGTGTGAGGACTTTAAAGGCGAGTTCTTTAATGCGGAATAAAACGTTTCGAGCGTGTTGTAAAATGAAATGTAGGTCTGTTAAAAATCAATATATTTCAAGAGAGGTTTTAATTAACAAAACGAGTTAAATTTTTATGATCCATTGGGAGCTCTTGACGTATTTTTTCGTTTTAACCCAGTAAGTAATCCCGATGGATAAAATCTCGTGTGACTTCTCTCGATTCGAAACCGAAACGGAACCGTCTATTAAAAATAGATTAGTTTCAAAAAACGATTTTGTAAAGACTTCTAACCGATGTATAAACTTATTGAAGATTATTACTTTATAATAGTTTTGTTGTAAGTAGTAAGTATAAAACAATCTCCAAGCGGAGGGTTGTTAACAACGTAATGTACACTGCGGCATGAACAGCGCACATACGCATTATTATCGAATATATTCCGTGACCTGAGCTCGTGATAATGGTGCTTTAATCTGTTCTATGTTCGAGGAAATACATGCACATATGAATATTTCAAATAATAACTTATTTTGAAACGTACATTCATCGCATTATACTCTAGATAGCCACCATTTATACGTCAATATCAGTGGCGGCTCGTGGCTTGAAATTATGGGGGTGCTGCAGCTTTCAAAATATACTTACATACCAGTAACGATCCTTGATATTTTTAAGGTGCATTTTAAATAAGACAAAACAAATCGAAATTGTACTCAATTACTCAATTTATAAAAAAATAAGCTTACAGGAAATAAAACGAATTAAACGAAATAAAAAGAATTCTTATTTAAATATAAAATCCATTCTGCGATTTTTAGCTTCACAAAATTTTTCGATCACCTTTTCATTAAAATTTTTTATTTTTGAAATCATGCTTTTTTCAATGGAAATCATCGACAGAGCAGTTAATCGTTCTTGCTTCATATTATTTCTTAAAAATGATTTTATCCTTTTTAAAGTTGAAAAACATCTTTCCGGTTCTGCTGTAGTCATAGGAATTGTAATTAATATTTTTATAAGTTTGATTGTTTCAGTAAAAACCCTTGACACATTTTCTTCAGTTAATAGATTTAATAATTCAAGTAAGCCATTAAAGTTGTGAAATTCTTTTCTAGAATAAAATAATAACATCTGGAGTACATCGACCTTTACTTTTTATTTTAATTTTTTCAGGCAGTGACAATTGGGAAAATGTAATTTTTTTAACATATTCAACAGTAACACCCATGTCACCCATCGTAACGTATTTAAAATAATATTTATTACATATTTAATTGTATTTTTCTGTAACAAATATTTAAATGTTAGAAAAAAAAACAGAATATTATCCTACGTACCTATACGAAAGATTAATTCGCTCTGAATAAAAACATACAAATTAAATCACAAATAAGCTGACGCTGCTGAGATAGCAGATTTCGGGCTAGTTATTATGCTACAAATTCCTGGCGAACAACGATGACGCTGTACACTGTAAAAGACAGCAGCGTTCGCGCTACTTATTATCGTGTGTTTATAGAACAAACAAGCATGCGCGGAACATTCAGAGAATGTACGTTTCCGAAGCTATTAACTTCGGCAGCGTCTCTGAACTCCGCGGAGCTTGCTTCGACGCGACGTACGTACATTTCGCAGCGTCTCTGAATGGAATCTACAGCTTCGGTTAAAATAATTCCTTTTAAAAGCGGTTTAATTAATTAAATTTATGTAATAATTATGCAAAATATTGAATGATTGTTATATTATTGATATTTTCAAGTACAAATTTAATAGGTAATTAATTTCCGTATTTTGTTCTGGGGGTGCTGCAGTGTCGCAGCGCTTATGGACCAGCCGCCACTGGTCAATATGCTATAAAAATTCCATAATTTTAAAAGAACCACAGGCGATAAAACGATGGAAAACCAAGAACTTTTAAACAGAACGGTTATATCAAAAGCTTTAAACTGCCCGTCCTGACGAACATTTACTGCATTTTTAGAAATTCTGATCAAGCACCTGATAGTTTCCGAAGGATTACAATTGCAAATTAACGCCAGGTTTAATAATTTACTTATTTACCTCGAACGGTTTTATTGTTTCCTGAGAACTTACCCATTCATCTGCCCTTTTATGGACAATTGGTTTGATTATGCTGGTTGCATACATATTGCCAAAGCAATATGGTTGGAGCTATTGTACAGTCGTCGACCTTGTTAATCTGGTGTGCATTTTTATTTGATTATATTGTCTTTTTAATGTAACACTCGTTCCACCACCGTACTAAAGGATGTCCTATTTGTACGGTCCACGATTATACGTAATTGTAATAAAAACCACATTATTCGTGTTTTTTTTTCATATTTTCCTCGATTATTCTATGCTTGGGTTGTCATTCCATCTTCTTCGGGCTTTGCCAATTCTTTTTCTTCCAAGTGAAGACTGACCTATTTGAGTAGTTCATTAGGTATTCGATTTTGTCCTACCGTTTTTCTATGTTTCTTTTGAGTCGACGATCGCCTCTATATTATTTATATTACTGCACATTTTAGAAAAATAATAATAAAGCCGAGTAAAGAAAATACATCGAAAATCATATGTGTTAATTTTGTACGTCTATCGTACCCAAAACTTTAATCTAGATAAGAATTAATAAAAGGATCCACCTTTTAATACTCGTTTTAATTAAGCATAAAGAATGAAATATACACGAGATTAAAATAAAAGCAGCGAGGTTGACCCATGCTTAATGAGTACATCATAATCTTAATATAACGTGCATAACACCCTTTCGTTCTTTTTTCTCATTTATGTTAATTCTCTTAATACTGAAACAAGCGCTGGGAAATAATAAAAATGTAATATAATAATTTTTTAACCTTATTATTTTTAAGTAATTGTATATACATCCATTTTGGAAATTTGGTTTCCTCAGTAATTACAAAAATAATAGCGTCATTATCCTTGCGCAAATTTTGTAGTTTTGTAAGAAAGCACATTATCCTGCTCGAGGATGTATGTAGTTTAAGTACTCGCGGGACATCTTAGCTCGCTCGCTGTTGCATAGCTGCCTGCAGTATCTGAATAAGTACCGTGCAACGTAAATGTCCCGCAATAATTTCAGAGAAATGAATAAATATAGACCGAACGTAAGAAGCGCAAAATCCTTCTTCCGTTAAAATGCTACACTCGTTAAATTTTGAAATACGACTCAAAATCACTTGGCAACTCCCGTTTATGTTTCTTCAATGTACTAAAAAAACTTCATCGCTTCTTCCTTTTGTTCCACACTATTTTCGCAAGTTTGCCGAGTTTTTAACGGAATAAACAAAAAATAATAAAATTATCGCGAGAACTTTATAATTTTAAATACTAAAGTTTGTCTGGTTTTCATATTATTGCTCTTGTTGAAGTTTCTGTATCGTGTTTTTTTCCCCTAGAGGCGTAAATAATTTTATTTTTTGACGTAACGTGTTTAGGGCAAATTCCAAGGTTCGGTGCCTATTCTGCATATCGTGGATGGAGTGCCGCAAAGTGATACGGCATAGTTATGGTAAACGAAACCAATTTTGTTAACGTGCTGCCTGTGTTACTGCAGTATCTACGAAGTAGATCTCGAGAGTCGCGGCAAACTTGTACATTATATCGGATGTCACTTGCTTCTTAATTTAAGATTACCAGCGAGGTGCTGGCGCTGCTTGTTTACTGAAATTTACCCTGCAGCTCGACGACGCCTTATAATGTATACTTATTATAAAACTGGAGTAAAGAATTATACACGTAATCCTGCACTTCTAGAACTTGCATCTTTAATGAGGGTTTTAAACTAAATTAAAAACTTCCCTCTTGCTCTTATAACGTTAAGATTTACTATTTCGCATTTCACGCATAACTAACCTACGTATACTTTAAACTTTAAACGAAGGCGCCAACTGCTACAGTCACAGAGTTAACTAATTGATTGACGCCTCAGCGACTTCATAACATCGACAAGATTTGAACGTATTGCAAAACCGTACTCTATTATTAATTTAATTATTAACAATTTAGACTAAAGTCGCTAAAGTTTGTTGCAATTACCGATTTCAACTTACTTTACACAAAAATTCAATTAAAAGCCAAATTTATATAGTTCCACCCCTGTAAGGATATAGTTTTTAGGAATTTTAAAAAATTTCGTTGAAAATATTTAAAAGTAATTAGAAGTCACGTAGTAATTCATTAGGACATCTGAAGACTTAGTAAATTAAAGTTTAGAAAAATTAAAACGCTACCAATTATTTACGAAACATCAAGCCAAAGGTTATGCGCCTGCGGCTCCACCATTTGTTACATAGCAGTATTATTCAGTGCAGTTTTTTCGGCGTTCATTTTAATTATATATTAAAAGCGTATCAGCAACTTAATTATTTCCAACAAATAATTTTCACGGAAAGAGTGATAATAGAACTACCATAATTATTAATTAAAACATGTTTACGTTACATTGTATTTAATATTATAAATATATGTAGCTAAATATCATATTAATTTACGGACGATAATATATTAGAATACATCGATTTGTATTTTTAAATGTTAAAATCAAACATTCATCTAGCTAAATGTGGTTTATGCTGTTGAGTTGGGTATAATTTTCATATATTTGGGATGCACTCGAGAGACGAATTCAAGTTCGATAATTTGTGGCGTCAAATTAAAAGAGAAAAAGTACAGAGGATCATGGATATGTTCCGTTTCGTTAATTCCCTTTTGGCTGTGTCTTCCGGACCGGTTAATAGTTAATGCTAATGTTCTACCGGGCTAATAGCCCCATACCTATACCTACTACCTTGTGTTTGTAAACAAGGGTAAGTTCGTTCGCCTTGCTTGCATCAAATAGACAATCAAAAAATTTGGCTTTCCGTAAACCTAATCTTCATGCAGGATTTTCCTTGTTAACGCCAACCTGCCAGTTTAATTAACATTAATCTGCTACATTATATTCTGAATTCAAGAACTTCGTTTTGATTTGATGAAACGATAAAATGTCACCGCAGAGTTTTCACGTAACCTAAAAGGAAGCTAACTCGTAAACATATCTCGAGACGAATAATTTCTGTGGTCTGCACACAGCGTTTCTATTTCAGGCAAGAGTTGGTTTTATTCGTAAAATGCCTTATGTTAGGTGATAAGGTTGACAAGCGAGACGTTTGAGAAAGGCTTATCTCGTTATAACGTAATAACCAGATACAAAGACATAAGATGAAGAGATATATCGCTTAAATGACGGAAAAATGTGGAGTCAATTCCTTCCGGTAGCTCAAAAGCATATGAAAATACATCATTTTCCTGATGGTACTCGAACAATCTTTTCTGTCTAAAATGCGGAAAAATCGAAGACGGTTTTATATACTTGGCTTAGCTGCAACCTTAATATTAAAAACGTGTTTGCATTTTGAATTTTAAAATGCCCTGATTAACATTTCGAAAGGTTTTTGTTTAAAGTTTGTGAAAATTTTCCCAAAACCGAGTTTTTAATATACGAAAATGCGCGCTAGACTTGATTGCGATCTAACGATGGTCTATTAACTGTTTCAGATAGGTACTAAAAAAAACCCCTGTAGCAGAATTTTCGTTGATGAGTATGGTTCTCTGAAACCTTTGCCAAACGAGTACTTTTTGTACTCACGAGCTGATTGTTCCGTGTACAAAGCTTTAAATTTCAAATGCTAAATCTAATTAAATGCCTCTTCTAAATAGTCAGTTAGTATTACAAAGCTCAGCAGTACAAACACTACATTTTGTAAAGTAAATTTAGAGAGCTTAGTGCAGCGGTTTGTTGTTCCGGTAGATGAGTTTCAGCGAACAAACTGCATTACATTTCAAAAAACTTTATTTGTAATTTTGGCTGTTGGATATCAGTTTGAATTTATTTGGGCAACGTTTAGACCGAGACAATCTAAAGTGTTATATACAAAAATATATTTCTTGATAAATGGATTTTTGTGGCGGTACGCACGTTTGCTACAAATTACATATTTATGTCAAATTTTCCGTAACATTGGTAAGCGGTAGGATTTCCAAGAAGAATAAAGCCTTTTTAGTAAAACCGAGTTAGAGTAACCAAATATTTTCGCATTCTACGACGCAAAATGTCATTTATTTAAAGTATGCCAATAGCAGTGTAGGTTAAAAGACAGTACACCGAATACATTGGCAGTCGAGTCACTCAAATATTTCAACGGACGCAGACGGCGACGTCGACGGCGTGCAAATGTTAAAGCGGTATACTGCATCCTAAACAAGGATCATCTGCATCGAACCAATACATTTTAGATTGCCGCCGCTAACTATATCCTGTTTTATATACACAAAGATCGGCTTCCGCCTCGCATACGAGTTTCTTTTACGTCCGCATAATATCAACGTGTATAAGACCGCCTTCGTTCGTGAAACGCGAGATTGTACGTGGAGTTTTAAAAGCAACCTTTTACGTTAGTGTAGGATTTTGAGTTTTCTCTGCCGCTTCTAAGTCGGATTTGTGGCCGTCACCTACTTGTCAAGTAAGTTACTTCTAACGCTGTCAAGTCACACTTTACATTCGAACAAAATGAGCTTCTTTCAACTAAACTGAAGAATGCCAAGCATGCAAAAACCGCACTAAACACGTAATCGGTTGCAGTTACATCCATGTTTATTTGTAACGCCGGCAAATGAATAATGGATTACCTTTTAATTTACACATGCATACGTGAATTGCGCTCAAACGCTAAATTTGCAAACAGCCCTTTGTTACTTTTAATTTCGAATGTTTACTGTAATAGCATTATGTTGGTATATTCCACGGGCAAAAACTGTATTCTACCTCTGACCCATATTCCGCTTGATGTGAGTACGGTAACCGCAATTTTGGGCCTTTGTTGTGGTCACTAAATTGTGATAGCAAGATCAACAAACTTTAACGAAATACCAACTAACACACTGTTTGGGATCTTAGCCTAACTTTGCAGAACATAAGCAGAATTTACAGTATTAATAAGGTCAAAACTGATTAATGATTAGTAGTTAGGATGGATTATGGCGTCTCCTTATTGTTCCTTACATTCTCACACCTTGGCCGGGTGACTTTGAACTCTGAATCTATTTCTATGCCTTAAATTTGTTATGTTTGAGAGCCGCAATGTGTCTAAAATGAAACAACAATTGATTCAGAATTTAACTTTCTTTTTCTGTTAAACTTCTTTCGGAAAGTTAAAAACATTTCACGGTTGAAAGATAATTAAAATTTTATAATCGTTAACTTGCTGAACATTTCTTCTTATTCTTGAAATACCTTTCTAACTAAACAAAACTCTCGAAACTTTAAAAATCTACAGACTTTTAAATGAGCACTCTTAAGTAAAAATTAGTCCAACTCAGTTAGTTTATTACTTCTTCCAAAACATTACGACGTTAAATAGCTACACTTTAAAAGTATCGAAACGATTTCTGATAAATCTAAAAATTACCTTTAACAATATCACAAAACGACACATTATACTATAATTCTAAATTATTCCAGTACCTTCATAATTTTTTCTACCTCCTCGTGCTATTATTAGCTATCGGAGCTAACCTAATCATTATCGGCGTCTGTATTAACCACGGTGCATATTAATACTTTTGTAATAAGGTTTCATTGGATTTCGTTCAAATTGGCGTTTTTTATAAAATTTAACTTTCAATATATTGTCGGGGAAATAATAAAACCCACAATTTAAATTTCATTGCGCAATATGAAACTGCAAATTTAGTGACTATTAAAACGGCACATTAAATACGAAAATCTGACCCGATTATTTATTTTTCTACACCTATTTAATTATATTGCAATTATTAGCATTTTTTTTGTGAAAAATAGTACCTATAATTCACTACACTGAATTATGGATTCATAATTCACTGCAGTGAATTATGATTTCG
The DNA here is from genome assembly GCA_963082815.1 of Melanotus villosus. Classification (NCBI taxonomy): domain Eukaryota; kingdom Metazoa; phylum Arthropoda; class Insecta; order Coleoptera; family Elateridae; genus Melanotus; species Melanotus villosus. The sequence goes on from OY720427.1 coordinate 23,572,537, forward strand.
GCCAATCACAAATACATAAATATTTCGCTAATCCAATCATATTTTAAATCGCCCGCGATCAACTCCTTCTGCGGCTGACAATCGACTCGCGTGACACGCCCAAGTGTGTTGTCATATTGCTTGTTTACAAAGTTATCAAATTTGACTAATTTGAGTCTAATATATTTGTTTAATAGGTGTAGAAAAAGTATCGTATTACATTCGCGATTATGGCCATTATTCGCTCAGATGATTTGTGCCACTCGCCTGACGGCTCGTGGGCTCAAACGTCATCTTCGTGAATAATGGCTGTCATAATCGCTCATATAATAATATACTATAAAACGAAAGAAACATCCGGCTCTATATAGTTGAGATCAAGAAAATTACTATTACGCTTTTTGGACATTAATCAGATTAAATAGGAGTTTGCTTGTATAAAATACTTTTAGTGCTCTAATCATAGTTTTAGTTCGGGTTGTTTCATAAACCTTGTTAAAGCAATAGGGTATTTTACCCTGGTAAATTGGCTACCCTTACGTTACCAAGGTTGGCTACGCCACCGTAATATTACTCAGCCACCCGGTAGTTCCGCTTGCGAAATCTGTCTTACACCAACTTCCGAAGAAGCAACACGTAGGCAGTAAGTTAAGTCCAGTTTGTGCCGGTCCACGTTTTGTTTTTAATACTTCTATTCGCTTCTAATTTATTGTTTATTGTAATCCATAAAAACCCGTTCAATACACGTTATCTTAATTTAAATTTACGTGCATTTATTTATGTGTTCCCGGCTTTTTTGTGAGCTCCAATTCTAGATCTCACAAAGCCGGTCCTGCAGATGAGTTACAACGAACCAGCGTTTCAACCTACACAATCTACAACATTTGGTCCTTCAGAGTCGAAACTTCAAGAAATGGTTTTGGAAGAACGAAAATCCAAAATGTTACAACATTTTTACAATCTTCAAACGCACGTGGCGACCACGTTTCCAACGGTCAACGGCAACTTCCTGTGAGGGTGCAGCAGCACTACTTCTAACAACGTTTAAGGTCAGGTTTACTTCAAATTACCTACTTATTTTTCCTTTTAACCCCCTTACGTTGAATTTCATATTGCCTCTACTATCAAAAAATATTTGACTTACTTACAATTTCGTGTAGAATGCATGCCAATTGCGTTTTGCTTGATTTGCATCGCCTTTTACGTAAATTACTTGCATTTACTTCGTATTCAAATTCAGATTATAAATACAACTTCTTTACTGCGCATTATTTGCCTTAAGGTCTGAATTTTGAATATTACTTCACTACGTTTAAAAGGCTTGCATTACTTCGTATACTACATTTATATATTTATAACTACATTACTGCATTACGATTACGTTTTTAATTGACGTATCGCCTTTCGCGTATTCTACTTATACTTCGTTTGTCTTTATTCAAATTCAACCTATTAGTCTTACTTCCACGTTTACTCTTTACTGCGCATTTTTTGCCATGAGGTCGGAATTTTGAATATTGCTTACATTACGTTGAAAAGGCTTTCATTACTTCATAAATTACTTCCATGTGTATCTACCTACATGATACATTAAACTACGATTGCGTTTCAAATTAACGTATGTTGCCTTTACATATGCCATTTGCATTTACTTCTTGTTCAAATTCAGACTATTGTTTAAACTTCTTTACTGCGCATTATTTGCCATAAGGTCTGAATTTTGAATATTACTTCACTACGTTTAAAAGGCTTGCATTACTTCGTAAATTACTTATGTATACTACATTTATAACCACATTACTACTACGATTGCGTTTTAATTGACGTATATAGCCTCTCACGTATAGTTACTACTAACTTACAATTTCTTTGTTGTGCAATCTCTGCCTTAAAGTCTGAATCTTGAATACTACTTACATTGCATAAAAAAGGGACTTTCAGTATTTTATAAAATTGCATTTACTTAATTTGTACCTATTTACATTTGCATATTTGCCTTTGTTATTGCTTAACATTTTCAATTTTTTCAATTATCAAAATGACTGATAATGTGGAAGAAAAACGTTTACTTGCAAGTGGCAAAGATATGATTAGGAGATTAAATAATTTTGAAACCTTCTTAAACTCTGTGCCTACTACTGTAACAGATCAAGACCTTCTTATGAAACTTCGTTTGCGTTGCGATGGAATTAAAGGCTTGGCTGAAAAGTATAACGATACAATGATCCACCTTAGCGTCTTGTCCGTTGTGGATGCGGAGATGTTAGATTCTAACATTTTCTATAATAAATATATTAATCTTAACGCACGGGCATCCGTTTTGTTAACTTCTAATTTATCTAAATCTTCGGCAAGCACCTTTAGTGAAAAGTTCAATTGCAACCCAAACAATTCAAATTTAACGCAAACTGCATTCATACCGAAATCAAGGTTGCCAAAATTAAGTTACAATGTACGAGCACTTTTTGCAACAACTAATAAAATTTCTTGTCCAAATTGCAAATGCGATCATTATCTAACGCAATGTCCAAAGTTTCTCACTTTATCAGCAAAACAAAGGTTCGATAAAGCGAATGAATTAAAAATTTGCAGAAATTGTTTGCGGCACACAAGTTGCCTTTCTTGCTACTCCAAATATAAGTGTCGAATCTGTAATAAAAAGCACCACTCTTTATTACATTTCGATAATCCAAAAAATGATTCCGAAGTTCAAGGTGCGAGTATTTCAGTCTCCACTCAAGGCGGTGTTTCCAAAGAAATTTCAAAATCCTTAGCTCAAAATTATCCACAAACTTCACTTTCTTGTTTCGATGCATCTTCCAAAGATCTTTTACTTTCAACTGCCGTGGTAAAAACCAGAGCTAGCGATCACAAATTGTGCGCTTCCAGTGCAATACTGGATGGTGAAAAACATATAAATTTTATAACGAAAAATGTATCCAGCAAATTGCAATTGCAACGAGGCAATGCAAAAACAAAATTCTTAGGTCTTAATTCTTCTACTATAGAATTAAAGTCTGCTGTACAAATTCAACTTTCCTCTCCCTATAATGGTTTTCAAATTAATTTACCGTATCAAACAGTATCTCAAATTTCGCACAATTTGCCTTCTAATTTCTTTGATAAATCGGGACTAGGTCTCCCTGAAAACATAAAATTAGCCAATGGCGTTTTCAACAGATCTTTACCGGTTGACCTACGTATTGGCGTGGAACAAATTTACAAACCTTTGTGCATTGGGAAAACTTCTTTGGGTGAAAATAAACCCGTTCTATCAAGTATCAAGGCCCTTGCCAGGTTTCGCAACTTCAGTTCCATGCGCGTTCTTCAAAAAACTTCAAACAATGTATGTTTAAATGTTACTACTGACTATAATTGTCGAAAAGGCTCCTTGCAGAGCTCTGTTCAGGTATTTTGGCAAATTGAAAGTCTATCTTTAAAAAAGTATTATTCCTATATATTATCTCGCGAAGAACGATATTGCGAAGAATATTTTACGCGAACTGTGTCGCGAATCTCTGATGGTTGTCTAATTGTTTCAACTCCATTCCACCCTAATATTATAAAATCAGGCAATTCTAAATTGGATACTTGCGAATTACAAACTGTTACTTACGGTAGCAATCCAGTTACAAAGTGTCCGCAGTATTTGGCACAATTAAATTTTCTAAAATTTCTTAAAACTTCTATTTTGCAATCTGATTTTTATATAGATGATCTTATCACAGCTACTAATACTGTAGACGAGGTTTTACAAATAAAAGAAGAACTAACTGTAATTGTGACTACATCAGGTTTTTCTATTAGAAAATCGTTATCAAGCATTTCAAATATTTTATTATATAACAATTCTAGCTCACAATTTCATGCAATTCCACTAGGTAAACGCGAGAACGCCAAAACTTTAGGCATTACTTGCAATTCATGTGCAAATACCATTCCATATAGGTTTCCAATCAATTCTGATTTACAACCTGTATCAAAACCAGCAATTCTCTCAACCGTAGCGCCATTGTTTGGTCCGCTAGGTTTGGTATCTCCAATTATTATCACAGGTAAATTATTATTTCAAAGACTCTGGCAATTAGCCTGGGACGAAAATATCCCAAAATTTCGAAATTCAGAATGGGACGACCTATTTAAGGCTGGACTTCCATTGTTAAGTGCTTTGAATAGGCGTGTTATTTCTAAAAATGCTTCTACCGTTGAATTACATGTGTTTAGTGGCAGCATTTCTAGAGCCTTTGACTGTTTTATTAGTTACATTAGATGTATACCTCCCTCGAATACTATTTCCAGACTGTTATGCTCTAAACTTCGAGTGGTTCCTGTGCGCACCACAAATATATTGCACAGATTTTTACCATTTTCTAAACTCAAACGGGTAATTGAGTGGATGCTTTATGTGATAAATAATTCGCAACTTTCAATACAGGAGCGAAGAAGGGTTGTTATATCCAAAACGCACTTGAAACAGATTTTCTTAAATAACAAGGATTTTTATACTTCATTAATACTAATAGAGGTAATATTGAATTCGCGGTTCCTGCCCACTTTATCCTCAAATCCTTTAGCTATTTCAACTCTTGCCTACTGTTTTATTTCCAAATCATTGCTTCCCTTACCTGAAGTAAACTTAGATCAGGTTAGTGAGAAGAAACTGGCGTTGTACCACATTCCACGTTTATTTCAATCCTTTTGGGATCGCTGGAGCCTGTAGGTAGCTCCCGATCAAAGAAGACAATCTGCTGCCTTTACAATAGGCACTAGGACGTGCAACGAGGATTCTCATGAACAGTGATGTGTTGTGCGGTCTGTGACACTATGAATTTCAAATGGTCATACCAGTAAAGGATGTGTGAATAAACTATGTGTGCACCCAAATTCTTGAACTTATTTATGTGACTGAAATGTGAACTTTACAGACGATTTATTTTACAGTTTTTTTTTTTTTTTTTACTTGCTATTATTTTTATTACCTACTTACATTTACTTGCATTTTTAGATTTAGTGGTTTTTTTAATGTATTATGTCTTACTGCAATTACTTCTTTCTTCAAATGGTCATATCGTTAAAAGACTTGTTATTATGATTTATTGTTTACATTTGTTTGTATTTTTAAAGTTAAGTACTTTAATGTATTTTCTATTTTTACTTATTTTGAAATCATGTGATTTCAATGCGGCCGGTATGTTAAAGCAATAGGGTATTTTACCCTGGTAAATTGGCTACCCTTACGTTACCAAGGTTGGCTACGCCACCGTAATATTACTCAGCCACCCGGTAGTTCCGCTTGCGAAATCTGTCTTACACCAACTTCCGAAGAAGCAACACGTAGGCAGTAAGTTAAGTCCAGTTTGTGCCGGTCCACGTTTTGTTTTTAATACTTCTATTCGCTTCTAATTTATTGTTTATTGTAATCCATAAAAACCCGTTCAATACACGTTATCTTAATTTAAATTTACGTGCATTTATTTATGTGTTCCCGGCTTTTTTGTGAGCTCCAATTCTAGATCTCACAAAGCCGGTCCTGCAGATGAGTTACAACGAACCAGCGTTTCAACCTACACAATCTACAACAAACCTTTTGACTCTTTTGAGGCCTACCTGCGAAAGTTGATGGTTCTCTTAAGAGACTATGTTTATTTGAAGGTAGAAAATTTGTCGAGGCTAATTTGTAAAATTCCGTTGTTTTTTGAAGCAGAGATCGACGCATAATATGATATCCCGCTTTTAATGACGCAATTAGGCATCAAAAACAGGTGCAAATTATAAAACACCTCTTTTAATTTTGTCAAACAGAACGGTGTTTGAGTTTCTCGCACCCGCAGCAGCTTTGGTCAGCCATGTTTGCGACGGTAGTTGGGGCAGCCGCCACCGAATTATCTAAAATAGAGGAACCAGAACATTAATCAAATTGTGCGAATTCAGTATAATCTGCAGTAGCAAGCAGCATCTTGCGCATCATCCTGCAGAATGTTTATTATATTAAGGCGTTGATTTATGGTCGAATCGTGGTGTACGTCGCTTGTTAATTATTTGTTGAAACAAGCATTTACAATCTGATAGTCCAGGCTAAACGAAGTAGCGTTTCATTTCCGAGAGCTTTCTTCTAACCAATTGTGGAAGTCGTTCAGTCGATACTAACTAAGAAAACGCGGTTTCATCGTCTCAACCTGAATCCTAGTTAATTCTATGAATTTCTACAAGACTCTCCTAATTAAAATACTCGAAACGTATGAAATTCTTTTACTTGGTAAATTTGGCGCATATCCAAAAAAGCTCGTTAATGGTGCAAAAAGCTTCTTCCTAATTGAATTTTCAATTTTTGTATAGCTGTGTTGCATCTGTAATTTCGACGAACTTTTTATAAAGTGTCAGTATGAATAAAGCTCTAAATGGTCGATCTCGCACATTTGCATCTAGTGTATTAGACTTCCTCTTGCGGTTTTAGGTTCCTGAGCTGGTGGTTAGCACACTGCTGCTGCATAATACCCGGTATATTGCCCATAATCGTATCTTACTCGAAAGCAATTTCGATCATCACCGCCTATTTACTTTATTTTAGTACGTTCTGAACTATGCGGAATAACCACGTTATAGAAACTTTAGCAAGTTTGCAACTCTTAGTTTTCGTTAGGATCTGTATTCCTGTATATTTAAAAGAACATTTAAAAGTTTTATTTTGCTGTTGCCTCTGCGACCCAAGTTTTAGCCTATTAAAAATATAACGAAGAAATTTGCTTAAATACACAAACACTACTTTTAGTGCTAGTTTTTTCGATTGTTCAAATATCACTTTTAAACGCTTTGAATTATTTCAGTTAATGTTTAAAATTTATGAATAAAAACTAATTTCTTTACAAATAAATATCAAACATTCGCCTTATTAACAAAGAAATACGCGGTCTATCGAATAACATTTTTATAAAATATTCAGCTCTTTGTAGATAGATATATGCTGTAGGACCACGAAAAACGATATCACATGTTATCCCGTATATATTAAACTAAGCTTGCCTCGACCATTAAAAAATACATATCCTAAAATATCTTCCAGAGAGAATTTGGCATTTGCTTGTATGTTTTGATTCGCGAATGTTCTTGTTTTTGCGAAACCTGTATCTAATATACCGGAAATACAAAGAGCATTATGATTCGGAGGGTAGTTCGTCTACGATTTTAGCGTTTGGTCGACTGAAAGTCGAAAGACGACCTACGTAGAAAAGAAAAATCGACTTAATTTTTTTTCAAATTGACTGAGTTTTTTAACGAGCTAATGTACGTCTTATTTTCGTAAGGTAATTCGGAACAAGATGATTGTTTTTAATCTCGCGTATAAAGAAGGCAAATACAAACAATCTATTATTTATGAGAGCTCGTAAATGAATCTAAATTTGTACAGAAAGCCACGTCTGCAAAGGGAATCCAGAAAGAGAATTCCTTAGTAGCATGGCACGCTGTTGCTGTTTATTTCATAAAATCGGAATATAAATTCAGGGAATTATTAATTTGTGAATAAAGTAATTACTCCGTATCTGAACATCAAGTGGATTTCAGAATATACTCGCTAATCTCTCCTAGCAAAGCAAGTACATGCGTTTCATATATTATTAATGTCACGAGGGAAGACTTGGCACATCAACATCAAAAGATAGAATTGCACTCGTAAGTGCCCCTCTTTTGCGACTTCCGAAACATATTTACATCGTTTTGATCACGTATACTTTTGCCCCTTTCAATTTCGACTTATCCGTTCACAATAAAACACGCCCGCTTGTTGCTTTACAGGTGCTGTAAAAGGAACAAAATTAAAGACTATAAAATTTCTAAATTTTATGTACCGCGGTCAAAATATTTCAGCGAAGCAAATTTCATATTGTAGTTAGGCGCCCCAAGTAAAAATTTAAAGGAAACCCTTTTAAAGAAGCTTGTTGCCCGTCAGATTTGTGGGGTTCAAATTGAGTCGTTAATTTTTAACGGGTTGTTAATTCTTCGTGTTAAATGTGTCACGTTTCATTAGACAATCTGATCATTTTTACTTAACTTCTATTAATGTTTTTGGGGTACGCGATAACGGGAACTTGAAATTTAATATAAATGCGATAACCTACTCCGCTTTAGATAATAACCTTTTGATTATCTTCTCCAACATTCTGTATCCATTTATATTTTCTGTTTTATCATTAATTTTTTTAATGAAATGATCGGGTCTCTTACCTTTTTTTACATCACCTTGCTCATTAATACGATCCTATTTACTGTAACTCGTTCAGAGTAACAGATATTTTAGAAAACACCGAAAAATTTAAAATAAGCATGTTAAAATACTGTCAGTATAGCAGGAGCGGGTCTTTAAGAGCTACAAAGCTGCAAAACCACCAAAAATAAGATTATAATTAAAACAATACAATGAAATAAAATGATAAACTTTACAGCCTCTCCGCATGCCTTGTTGTAATGCTACTTTACCTATGAAAATTGATGAGTCAGTCAATCAAGTGAATATTTAATATGACCGGCAGTGGCGGCTCCTGGTAAAAATTTTAAAACTTACCTATTTTTTATAAATTAAGTCTATCCTCCGTTCTTTTCTGTTCGCAAATTTTGTAATCACTTTGTCATTAAAATTGTCTATTTCGCCACCAAAAAGTAAGCAGGGAAAACAGTATAAAACATTTTTTTTGTTACATCCACAAATCCATTCATTTTTTAAATAAATGTCTCTATTAAATTTACGTGTGTAACTTTTCCCTCTACTTACACCAGATTTTTCAATAATAATATCTGGTAATGGTCTACCCTTTCCTTTTAATTCTATCTTTTCTTCGTATGAATATTTAAAAAATCTCTTCACATTAATTAAATTAAAGACCACTTCCATAGTATACAGTTAATAATTGTGCGACGATAGCGTGAGTCGATAGGTTGTTCCACTGGTCAACTTTACTTGCGTGGTTCTCACTTCGCTTCAGTTGCAGTTTTTTATCATTATAGCCGATACATAGACCGTGGGATGCCGGCTTTACAAAATCGCGAATGCAAAGTATTTATTATTTGCTTTCTGGTAATAGCAAATATTTTAGTATTTTAGTTAGAGTTAGATTACATAAATTATTTATTTTTTGGGAGCCCTGCAGCATTGCAGCGCCCTGCACTAGCCGCCACTGTGAGCCGGGCTATGCAGCGTTCACGAAACAGCTGTCTCATTTAGGAGCTTTGGAATTTTGGATCTAAGCGCAAAAATTCTGCTTGTGCGGCAGATGTGGCTGGAAGTTGCAAAATTAAAGCTAGAATTGAGCTACATGCTATGCAGCTCCATTTGTTAAAAAGCTACCTTTTAAATGTTATTTTGAAGTATTTTGGCCGCCTTTACACTTTGTTTTGTACGATCATCTTTACAAATATTCCTAAAATAAATAGATGATATATTTAAATTAAAGCAAAATAAATTCCCTACTCTTAGTTATTTAGAATTATTAATGATAAAGGAGCGAGATCACCATATACCGAAAGTAAATAAAGAAATTGTTAGCAGTAGTCAAGGAAAAGACGCTTTCGTAAGGATATACATATATTTAACGAACAACTACGCTTAGATTTATTGTAATCAAAAAAACTGCTTTATTTTGCTTTCTGAATTATTATTATTATTGTGATGCAGAACACCCAAAAATATTAGGTATGAGCCGCCCCTGCAGTATAATATACATTGTTGTGTATTTTGAGCATAAAACATTTTATATAACACTAATACATCCATACAATAAACACAAACAAGTTTATACACTTTATGAACATTTTATTAACACAATTTTACATACACCAAGTATATAAAATTGAATACCAAGTTGATTTGTGATGTAAAATCATTTTATTAATTGTTTATGATTTATTAATACAAGTTAATTACAATAAAGTAGATATTAACAACAATTAAGTTATAAAAACGATATTTAAAGTTGATAATGAAGGATAGAAATTCAAATATCCAGATTTTTATTTCAATTTACAGTACAAGGCTGATTTTTCTTAATAAAGTAGTCTTTTGGAACATGTAGATCAGTTTATTGTGCTAGAAATATTAAGTAAAACTAAAATCATTACGTATTTATGTAAAAAGATAAATTTCAAGGACAAATGTATGTGAAAAATAGAAAGTTACAAATTTCTTATTTTAAAAGGTTGAGATAAGGTATAAAACATAACTAAAATGTTTTAGAGCATATAAGATTTAATTTTGTCAAGAATTTAAATACTAAAAGCAAGAATTATTGAAATTATCAGTAAAAATGTAAAATTGAGTAAACGTCAGATTTCAAATGCAATTATCAGTCAAACTGATAATTTTAGAGAAAATTGATAAGAGACAAAATCTCATTATTTTGTCATAATTAATATAATTACATAGTTTTTAGTTTAGTTATTAATAATTTTGAAAAATAGGTAAATCAAGTAGAGTTTTAAACCAAGAACGAAGTAAAGAAACTTTTTCTTTAAAGTTAAGTTTAAATAGGTTTAGTTTAAATAAAAATTTAAATTAAAAGTTAAGTTTAGTTAAGATAAATAATTTTCATTTAGTTAATAATAAATTTTGATTAATAATTAAGCGTAAATAAGTAATTAAAGTTAAAGATGGTTTGAAAATTGGCTAGATTTATTTATTTTACTTGGTTTTAACAAAAGAAAATACGGCAGTTGCTCGTAAAAATCCATTGGGGATGCACGTATCTAAAACGCTCCCAAAGTTTGTTATTATGACGTAGTTGTGTTCTTTTGTTTTTATTCTAGAACAAATCAAAACATATGAATAGCGGGTAGCAACTGAAATGTGGTGAAACAAATATCACGTGATCTAAGAATGATTTAAATAAAAGTGTTAAATGAATTGAATTTAAAACGAAACAAAAACCAATTAAAATAAATAATAACAAAGTACAAGTGAAAATAATTAATAATAAATAGTTGTAAAGAAAATTTGAATAGTGTTATAATAATAATAATATTTACATTTATGTAAACGTCGATGATTAAACCAAGTGGGTTGTTTAATTTGTTTAATGTGAATTTTCTTCGTTAAAATAAATTAGTTAAATTGTTATTTTTGAATAAAACATCGTTTTATTTAACTACGAATTTGAAGGGTGATCCTTAATATAAAACGAGGACCCTGAAAAAAGAAAATAAGTGATTAAATAGTGATAAAAAGTTATTAATAAGCAAAAGACATTTATATACAGAGACTTACCATTGAAAGTGTTGGGATTGGAATTCATGGACTTCAGCATAGAACAGCTGGTGTTCAATGCAGCTGTGCCAAACTTCGACATTCACCAAGATTTACCCGGATTTTAAGAAGTCACCAGATAAGTCAATTAAATAATTTTCTTGTGTTTTTATAAAGTTAATTTGTTTTTTTTTTGATTGTTGTAATTGTTGTTAAAGTAATTTATAAAGTCAGATTAAATTATGAAAATTTTATAAAGTAATTGCTAATTTGAAACTTAATGAATTTTATTGTGAACGTATGATTTTAAATTTATTTACTATTCAGTTTTCAAAAGTTTATTTGTCAACATTAAATTATTGCAATCTTTTGAATCCTAACTACAGCTAGAACCCATGTAAAAACTTAAATTGAGCTTGTAATTGATTGTTGTTTGGTATTTGGTTTTATGTATTTACACATACACATCTGTACACAATACATAACATATTTTTTTTTTTGAAGCCCAGTAACGTGGGGCATTTCAGAGGTAAATAAAATATTTTGGCTGGCCCAAAGTGTAGCAAGTTCAATTATTAGTTTTTTAAAAATGTTTTGTAATCAGTAGGAATACATAACATATTTATGGCGCCCAAGTCGTGTGGCTGTGTTATTCTGAGGGTTGCATATTCATATTTAATTTGATTTAATTACTATTGTAAAGTTATATGAAGAAATTTTTGCTTCATACGGATAAGAAAATTTTAAAGCATAAGAAATCCAAAAGTGTAGGGGAAAAACCTGAGTGTGAATTCGAAAAGATGGCAGGTAAAAAAGATAAGGCAGGTTCTTCGGAAGAAAAAGGTGAAGGGGGGAAAATAGAACCTACATTTGAGGATAGAATGATGGAAATGATGACGAATATAAATTTAAAATTAGACAAAAATAGTGAAGATTTAAATAGTGTAAAAACAGAAATTAATTTAAAATTAGAAGAAAATAAGGATGAAATTAATTTTAGGTTAGACAATTTGGTTATGGAAAATAATGATCTTAGCTCAAAATTAGAAAATGTAAATTGTAAAATAGATGAAAATAGTAGGGAAATTGAAAAGTTAAATAATAAAATGGACAACGTGAATACTAATTTAGTAGATAGAATTGAAAAACAAGAAATTAAATTTAATAACAAATTACAAGAATCTATACAAAAAATTAAAAATGAATTTTATAGTAATTTAATAAACAATGAAAAACAAGTACAAGAACAAAAGTTAGAATTAGTTAATTTCAAAGATGAAGTACATGTAGCAATGGTCAAAAATGATAATGAAGTAGTAAATATTAAATCAGAATTAGGAGATGTTAAAACTAAATGTTGGGAAAATAATAACATGATTGTAGAATTAATAGGGGAAATTAAAAGTAATTTTGAAGATGAAAATATGAATGATGTAAGAGGGGAGAATAATAATGATTTAACTTTGAAAGTAAACGGTATAAATAGAGAATTAGGGGGTAATTTTGAAAAGAAAAATAAAAACAATAAAAGGTCCAAACATAAGGGAAAACATAAAAGTTATAATGAAAGTAAAAATTATAATGAGGACAAAAATAATAAAAATAAACGCAAGTATGAGTTTAAAAATAGGTATTTTGTTAAATACAAAATAAGGTATAAGAATAATTTCAAAAATAAAAATTACAAGAGTAATGTAAGAAATAAGAAGGGTAAAAATAAATCCAAAAATAAGACGAAAAGTAAAAGTAATAAGAGTAGGAATAATTTTGATAATAAAAATAAGTTTAGATTTAATAATCAGTATTATTCTAAAGATAATGATAGGTATAATAATTTTAGAAGAAAATTTCATAATAGATTTAGGAATAATTATGTTAAGTTTCAACACAGAAATTTTATTTATCAATATGATAGCCAACGAAGGTTAAAAAATAGTTTGTTGGTAGGATTCGCCTATGATAGGGAATCAACCCCTAAAAAGAAAAAGAAATAAAATTTAAAGTAAACGGAAAGTTTAATGTTGATGACTGCAATGAAAAAGTATATTCTAAAGTATTAAAATTATGTACAGTAAAAGTAGTTATATAAAGTTAAAATAATTATTTAAAGTTAAAAATAATGATGTAAATAAGAATAGATTAAATGATAGCTTATGATGATAATTTGAAAAATAAAAAACTCTTTATTTACCTAGTTTGCCAAGAATGAAAATTTTGAAAATAAATAATGAAAATAAAGGATTGAAAATTTTAAAGATTTTAAACAGTAATATTTTAAATAAAAAGAATTGAATTTAATGACAGGGATGATAAATGTTATGAGAATTCCAATTAAGATGTTAGGAAATTTTAGATTAATTGATACGGATAAAAGAACGGTAAATTATGAGAATTTTATTGTAAAGTGGGAGAAATATAATTTTAATAATGATTTTAAATTAACAGAAATAAATATGAAATATGAATAAATCTACGATGAAATATAAATAAATCTACGATGATATAAAGTATAATAATAAAATATAAATAAATCTACGATGATATAAAGTATAATAATGAAATATAAATAAATCTACGATGATATAAAGTATAATAATGAAATATAAATAAATCTGCGATGATATAAGGTATAATAATAATGAAATAAATAAATCTACGATGAAATAAATATGAATATAATAGGTATGAAGTTAGATATTGGGGGGAAAGATATTTAAGAAAGGTATTAGAAATCATTATTAAAAAAGATTAAAAAGGTATTGAATAATAAACCATTGATTATAAAAGATTATATTTTCGAGTTAAAGGTAGTAAAGAAGGTTCTTTTAGAAGTAAAATATCCAATTTAACGTGTATATTAAAATGAAATGAATAAGAAAAGGTTAAAGCTTGTTAGAAAGTAATTTGAGAAAGTAGAAAAGTCATCAATTAATTATGGTAAATCCTGTTGATTAAGTAAAGAAAAGAAAAGTTAATGTTATTAAAAATTTAAAAATTTTGAAAAGGCAAAGTAGTTGATTAAAGTCAAAATATTAAAATTTTGAAAATAGGTAAATAAATGAGATAAGAAAAGGCAGATAAATATTCAAAAGGTAAATAAAAGATATTGTCAGTTAAGAGGGGGGTGTAAATATTATTTATGAATAAGGTAGGATTTAATTAGAAAAGTTGATAGGAATTAAGATTTGTAAATATTTTATTAATAAGCAAATATTTGAAAAATGGAACATTTATTATAAATCAAAGATTTGGTAGTTCTTATGAATTAAAATTTGTAGATTCAGATAGAATAAGAGGTAGATTTAACATTCAAATGTTACAACCTTATGTTGAAGAATAAATATAAGTCTGTAATTATTCAGAATAATTTTGAAAAATTTACTTACCAGTTAATATTTTTGAAAATTCTAAGAGGGGTTAATGTTGTGTATTTTGAGCATAAAACATTTTATATAACACTAATACATCCATACAATAAACACAAACAAGTTTATACACTTTATGAACATTTTATTAACACAATTTTACATACACCAAGTATATAAAATTGAATACCAAGTTGATTTGTGATGTAAAATCATTTTATTAATTGTTTATGATTTATTAATACAAGTTAATTACAATAAAGTAGATATTAACAACAATTAAGTTATAAAAACGATATTTAAAGTTGATAATGAAGGATAGAAATTCAAATATCCAGATTTTTATTTCAATTTACAGTACAAGGCTGATTTTTCTTAATAAAGTAGTCTTTTGGAACATGTAGATCAGTTTATTGTGCTAGAAATATTAAGTAAAACTAAAATCATTACGTATTTATGTAAAAAGATAAATTTCAAGGACAAATGTATGTGAAAAATAGAAAGTTACAAATTTCTTATTTTAAAAGGTTGAGATAAGGTATAAAACATAACTAAAATGTTTTAGAGCATATAAGATTTAATTTTGTCAAGAATTTAAATACTAAAAGCAAGAATTATTGAAATTATCAGTAAAAATGTAAAATTGAGTAAACGTCAGATTTCAAATGCAATTATCAGTCAAACTGATAATTTTAGAGAAAATTGATAAGAGACAAAATCTCATTATTTTGTCATAATTAATATAATTACATAGTTTTTAGTTTAGTTATTAATAATTTTGAAAAATAGGTAAATCAAGTAGAGTTTTAAACCAAGAACGAAGTAAAGAAACTTTTTCTTTAAAGTTAAGTTTAAATAGGTTTAGTTTAAATAAAAATTTAAATTAAAAGTTAAGTTTAGTTAAGATAAATAATTTTCATTTAGTTAATAATAAATTTTGATTAATAATTAAGCGTAAATAAGTAATTAAAGTTAAAGATGGTTTGAAAATTGGCTAGATTTATTTATTTTACTTGGTTTTAACAAAAGAAAATACGGCAGTTGCTCGTAAAAATCCATTGGGGATGCACGTATCTAAAACGCTCCCAAAGTTTGTTATTATGACGTAGTTGTGTTCTTTTGTTTTTATTCTAGAACAAATCAAAACATATGAATAGCGGGTAGCAACTGAAATGTGGTGAAACAAATATCACGTGATCTAAGAATGATTTAAATAAAAGTGTTAAATGAATTGAATTTAAAACGAAACAAAAACCAATTAAAATAAATAATAACAAAGTACAAGTGAAAATAATTAATAATAAATAGTTGTAAAGAAAATTTGAATAGTGTTATAATAATAATAATATTTACATTTATGTAAACGTCGATGATTAAACCAAGTGGGTTGTTTAATTTGTTTAATGTGAATTTTCTTCGTTAAAATAAATTAGTTAAATTGTTATTTTTGAATAAAACATCGTTTTATTTAACTACGAATTTGAAGGGTGATCCTTAATATAAAACGAGGACCCTGAAAAAAGAAAATAAGTGATTAAATAGTGATAAAAAGTTATTAATAAGCAAAAGACATTTATATACAGAGACTTACCATTGAAAGTGTTGGGATTGGAATTCATGGACTTCAGCATAGAACAGCTGGTGTTCAATGCAGCTGTGCCAAACTTCGACATTCACCAAGATTTACCCGGATTTTAAGAAGTCACCAGATAAGTCAATTAAATAATTTTCTTGTGTTTTTATAAAGTTAATTTGTTTTTTTTTTGATTGTTGTAATTGTTGTTAAAGTAATTTATAAAGTCAGATTAAATTATGAAAATTTTATAAAGTAATTGCTAATTTGAAACTTAATGAATTTTATTGTGAACGTATGATTTTAAATTTATTTACTATTCAGTTCTCAAAAGTTTATTTGTCAACATTAAATTATTGCAATCTTTTGAATCCTAACTACAGCTAGAACCCATGTAAAAACTTAAATTGAGCTTGTAATTGATTGTTGTTTGGTATTTGGTTTTATGTATTTACACATACACATCTGTACACAATACATAACATATTTTTTTTTTGAAGCCCAGTAACGTGGGGCATTTCAGAGGTAAATAAAATATTTTGGCTGGCCCAAAGTGTAGCAAGTTCAATTATTAGTTTTTTAAAAATGTTTTGTAATCAGTAGGAATACATAACAACATATTATGTAATATATTAGGTGCATTATTTAAAACCACTGCTCGAAGTGAGCGGATATGCGGAAGTATGGCATACTACCACTTTTTAAATTACAGAAGAATACCAACTTATTTGGCAGTGGACAATGCAGGACCGGGATTTTTTTAATTATTATTATTGAGTTTAATATACTTGCCCCCACTACTTATTTTTGGCTAGAGCCACCGCTTAAAACTGTGTTAGTTTTTTGATTGAGAAAGCGAAAAGCTTAAGTCATTCTAAATTTCTAAACAAAGCAAATTTTAGAAAAAGAGCGTATTCTATTTAAAACTTGGTTTAATTTTGATAGAGCAAGCCAAAAAGGTTCAATATGCTTTCGTACTCTAAAAACCGCAGGCATGACAAAAAAAATCAGCTTTTCAATGATGTATGATTTGACCTATTTGTAATTTAAAAATCCAAGACGGCGGCATTGCACGAACCATCATCATCATCATCATCAAACAACCTCCCGTAAAGTCATCCGTCTCTTTCCTATCTTGGGCACTTGGATTCAATTCCCACAAGATGACATCGCGTGGGAGGACGACCTCTATTACGGTGCCCCTGTTCTCTGGGTCTCCACTCAATGATTTTTCTTGTACATCTTTCATCTCTCTTTCATGCAATGTGACCGGCCCAATTCCATTTTGTAGTTGTTATCCTTTCCACCGCATCCGCTACATGAGTTCTTTGTCTTATAACTCCTCAGGGATCCATTTAGGGGCCCATATTGTACTACATATTCATGCCGGATATTCCGAAGCCAACGAATTCAGAAATAGCCATGTATGCAGATGACACTGCTCTAATCGCACAACACCAGGACATAAATACTATGGCACAACTTAAGCTGCAATAAAGTGTCGATAAAGCTACACAATGGTTTACAAAATGGTGTATCAAAATTAATCCAGACAAATGCGAAACGAAGATATTTACTTTAAGGCGACCCATCGATCCACCTACTATAATAATTAACAGTAAGGAAGTGACCTGGAACCCTAAAGGTAAAGCTATGAAATACCTTGGCCTTTATATGGACCGAAAACTTACATGGAGTTACCACATAAATAAAAAATTATCAGAATGCTATGCACGGTTAGGTATGTTATACCCCCTATAATTAACAAAAAATCTTTCTTAAAAATACAGTGCAGAAAGTTACTTTATACGTCATTACTCCGACCGATAATATTATAGGTACATATGGGTGCAATATCCAAAACAAACATTCAAAAACTACAGACTTTGCAAAACAAGATACCGCGTGCAATTACAAATGCTCCATGGTTTGCCAGAAATAATCAAATCCACAGAGAACTTAATATAACTCTGATATAAATACCTTTGTTTATAATTCCTCGAAAAAGTTTTACCAAATTTACATCAATGTAGCGGAGCTGTTCAATACGACATTGGTCGACGTTCTATTCACACTAGACTCAAAAGAAAACCTCCCACTGAAATATTGCCCCCACCGTGAGATGAATCAGATACAAGTGATCAGTCGGGCACAACTCTAATTTACAACAGAAGATAAGAAAATCAGTGAGAGAGGAGCTACAGAAGCCAACCTCGCTAAAATTATGTATTGTGAATTGACAATATAATCACTGCCATGTATAGCAAATATATGCTGATCTGGCAATAAAAATCTATACTAAAAAAAAATGTCTTATAACGTGATTAGGGACTCTCAATGTTATGCCCAACGTACTTCGTTCCATGGATCTTTGTGTATGGTGTTTTTTTTGTCAAAGTCAGAGTTCGAGTTCCGTAGGTCATCACAGGGAGAGCACATTGGTCGAAGACCTTGCGATTTAAAGATATTTTTCAAAGGCCGCTCGCGCCAAAACAATTCTTCTGTTCATTTCGCATATCTGCTTTTCTTCACTTATTCGGATCTCATGACCTAGGTATTTGTATGACGGGACTTGATCCAGTTGTTCGTTTGCTATGGATAAATTGGCACTCAGAACTAGATTAGTCATATATTGAGTTTTACAGAAGTTTATATTTAAGCCCACTTCCTGACGTGTGGCATGAAGGTCACTTAGCATCGCTTGGGCATCGTCCACGTGGTCCGCAACAAGAACGACATCATCTACGAATCGCAAATGATTCATTTTCCCCATTCCCCATTTTATGTTTAATCCCATCTGATCCCATTCAAGTTTTTTAAAGGTAGATTCTAAAAGCGTTGTAAATAATTTCGGAAAAATTGTGTCACCTTGGTGTACAATTTTTCCGTATTTTGATGAAGTCTGACATAAGCTGTAGCTTTTTGGTATACATATATCGCGTATGTACTATATAGAATTATAGATAATCAACTCTACACTCAGCCAGCGTACTCAATATAGCTTCCTGATTGACAGTGCCGCACGCCTTCTCAAAGTCAACGAAAATTAAAATAAATGGCTTATTGTACTAGAATGATTTCTCAATGAGTGTCTTTATCACCTGCAGGTGGTCGTTTGTCCCATATCCAGCTCGAAAGCTCGCCTGTTCTTTTGGCTGGTAAAAATCTAATTTTGCAGTTAAACGTGTTGTTATGATCTTCAGAAAAATCTTGTAGATCTGGTAAGGTTTCGGAGATATTGAACGCTTAAAATATTAGTGCAGATGAATTTAAGCTTTTACCTGTTGTTAAGGTTTGAATATCAGCATAAACTAAAAAATATACGTGTCGCAACGTATAAGAAATATAAAAGTAGAATTAAACAAATATCACACAGTAATTTAAGTTTAAAATTGAATCGTGAGTGACTGAGTGTAATATAGCTATCTTGGCGTTTTAAAGTTTGTACACTGTAATTTTCTTTCGAGTAAAAATTAATAAGTTGCCACTTTAAACCCGCACATTTAACAAGGATTAAATCCACGTATTAGTCGAAGCGGTAAATTGAAAGTTCTTTTTGTACAACTTCCGTTCTGGACACGGTCTATTTTTGTTAAACCATCAGATATTTCTATTAACTGTATTGTTTATTGTTGTTTTTTATTGCCGGTTTTTAAATTAGCGTATTTATTCCTGCGATATATAAATAGTTATCCGTTAAATTTTTAGTGATTTATTAGAATTCGGAATCAGGTATATAGGAAACTACGACAGGACTATTTAAAACAGATAACGTATTAACCGCACATGCCCCGTAAAGTGCCCGTCGGAATCGAGAAAATCCTTTAAATTTATGGCTTCGATTAAACAAATAACATTTCATAAAAAGCTGTTTTTTGTTGGTACAGCTCGGGAAATTTCTGTTTAAGTATTATCAACGATCGTGCTGGTATTTCCAAGGAAATTCAGGGAACCTATAAAAGCTATACAAACTTATTAATCGGTCTTTTGGACACGTAAATTAGCCAAAAACGTGCAAAATTTACCGGTATTGCCGGAGAGATACGTAAAATGAGGTAGAATGAAGTTCCTAGTGCCTCTCGTGTAACATAACGCATTTGAGGTATACCGCACCGAGATGAACTAATTGAAGATGATACGGTCTTGCCTTAGAGTTGCTAATGACTGTTTCTGCTTCATACTGAAGAGAGATATATTATACGAGGAAGGCCCTAGTATGGTGTTAATAATATTCGGTTTCAAACATACGAATACCTTGACGCATTCCAGTGCTCGTGTATCTTAGGGAGATTAGGTTTAACGCTGATTTGGAAAAGTGGCATCGACTGTAGAGCAACTAGTTGTTTGTATTTATCGGCTTCCCTTTATTCCCTCGTTGGCAAAGAGGTTGTCATTTATTGCCGCAATTTAATTTAAAAAATACGTTTCAAAGTAAAAACGCGTACAAATGTCGCGTTGTTTTTCTCAAAGCAAAAAGCGAAAAACAAAAATGAAGGGGGATTTTAGCTGTTAGTCTTGCTAAGCAGTACAGCAACCCGTGTGATTTGTAAATGCCCCTGAGACATCATCGGGCGCTAATCGCCGCGTAAGAACACGTCCCAAGCACCACTCAACATCGCTAAGAGACTGCTCTAATCCCCGATTTAGGAGTTAGTCCGTCTACAGTGGCGGATCTCTCGATTTTGCCGGGCATTTCGACCAAAATCAGTTATTTGCCATCTTCGTTAGAAATGTAATAAAATATACCCAAACACCAAAATTCTTCTCTCTTGTTACCGAATTCCGATGAGTCTTAATAGCTTTGCTAAAAATAATAATAAGATGCATGTTTTATAGGGTCAGGAAATGAGATATTTTGTATCTATAAAGCTAGTTACAAAGCATCCGGCTTAACCATAAAAAGGACGCGGTTACAAGGGTTTTTATCCTTTATAACATCATGGCGAATAATCGTACGTATCTTTAGGTAAAATTAAAACTATTATAGGAAATTGTAAACTAACATCGTCTCTTAGTAACTTATTACCTCACTCTTTGCATCTGTTAATGACTTTTAAATGTTTTATGGCATAAGGGTAGTTTTATAGAAATCGTTTAGATTAACTAACGTACATTCGTTTTCTCTTCGTATTTTCGGCCCTCGAGGCATTTAAGTAAGTGACGAAGGAGATTAACGTTTTCTTCAGTACCAGAGTCAAAAAGTCGAGTTTCTTTGTATTGCTAACAGATCTTACTGAAGAGCAGTAACTTATCTGCAGTAGATATTGTTTTAAAGTAAAAACAAAACTTTTATTAATAACATCTTTTATTTTAGCCAATCAATGACTGGCGTTAAAAAGAAATGCCCATATAACTTGATTAATAAAACGTTTTGACTTTCACTGTTACTACTTAAGACTTCTACAGAATAATAAAGTTGCCTCGAATGTTTACGGTGTGTTTGTTTAAAAGGCAAGCAACGACGACGCGCAAAGTAAACGTGTTTACCTTTATGTTCTAATATTTCGCATTCGAGAATAAATTTATAATAATTTATTCGCCATATTTTTTATCGTTCACAATTGCGTTATTTTTACATTGTTTCGAATATTATAATAATACCATCAACATTTGAATTAGAGAAAATAAAATTTAGCATACAAAAATGTCTAAAAATAAGCATTCGAAACTGTAAATGTAAATTTTGGCTTCTCTAAAATAGCAAAAACTTGAAACTACCTGCTTACATTGCATTGTATAAGCATATAAGCTGTAAGTAAAAAAGCAGAATTTTGAGTTTCCTGTATTTATGTACTCAATAAGCTTTCGAATTAGTGTGTCTAAGTGCTGTAGATTAACCCATGAAAGTGTACTAAATTAAAAACCTCCAATTAGTTAGGACGAAGCATCACATTGGCTCCAAAGAAACAGTGTTATTATTTTGATTGATAACAGTTCTCTAGATATTTCCAACTATTAGTAGGTACCGTGTATTGATTATTATTACAGCAAAAACATATCATGTTTTTACTTATACACGTTGTCCGGAATTCATGGAAATAAAACAACAACGAAGGGAAATTTCCAGATAAATTTTTAAGCGGGATAATGTAAATTAATTTATTTTGAATTTTGACTTTATATATGAATACTTTTTCATAATTTAAGCCCCATGCTGAGATTTATAAAAGCGTGGGAAAGTATATTTACACAAGATAGCCGTATAGCCGTTCTTTATTTTAGATTAAAAAATCTGGGTTATATATGAACAAACGATGTTCGAAACCAACGCGGAATTTGATGTCCAAATATTTTTTGAAAGAGTTGTAACAAAGTTGAAATACGAACGCCTCTGGCAAATCAGAAAATCTTTTTTAACGAAAGCGAAGCTGCGGAAAGAGAATAAAAGGCGCAGAAATAACGTTAAAATGTCTTTCCAAAATTACACCTTGAATTAATTCCCGTAAAATCCAGCCTTTGAAAAATCCATCAAACTAAGTTATTTCACATGTTTCACGTGGGGTAATTGTCATTTACTTATTGATTAGGTCACCGTATAAAATGCACGCGTATCCTCTCTGGATTAATATAGGAGATGGCCGTTAGGCAAACCTGCTTGTTATTGCCATACTTCCACTATAATTAGTTGGCATTTCAAATGCATTGTGTCTTTGGAATGTCATCTTGTCTGTTTTAACGGCAAAAGACATTTATCACCTCAAAAGTAAATTATTTGTAATTACGCCTTACCGACAGTGCATGCCTTATTACCTAGGTCGTTAAATTGTTTTACTTTCGATGATCGTGTTAAAACTGTAATTCAATTTCACCGTTAAATTCGACTTCGGTGCAAATGATGCCTACTAAAACAATTTAGTAGGCCGTAATCGAAGTAGTAGATTTTAATTACGTTAGAATTATTTTCCCAAAAAACTTCGAATTCGTTTCGCAGCGAAATCTAACAATTTTGTAGTTTGTAAAATATATAACAGTGTTCCGCATTAAATTTATAAATTTTATATATCTGCTGTTTTCTTTTAAACAAAGCACAATAAACGAAGATTCTTTGAACCAGCAAGGAAGTAGCCTGAAGATATTATTTTTTGTTTGTATCGAGAATTTCGTTTTAAAATCATAATCTAGAAGGTAAAAAGGAAACATCGGATTATTGTTATCGTATACCTAATTTAACGAGGAAGTAAAAATGCGACTTATTAGTATTTATTATACTTGACTACTAATAGGTTTGTATTTTAGTTTTAGATTCTCCGTTAGCAAAAATAGGAATGATTAATCTGGGTTTCTTGTAATTTATTTCTTATATTAAAAATAATATTTCAGGAGTCTAATATTGCAGGAAAGTATTTGCTTCCATTTAACAATAAAACATTTCTTGTTACAGATTTTTATTTTTAAATAGTGACTACTTCCTCGCCATAATAGAGATCTTCTCTTTAGAAGGAAGTTATGTCTATAACGACATTTATTTAATTTAGTTAACTCGAACTTTTTATTACCCTTTTTAGCTTCGTTAATGCAATTCTTTCCACCAAAAAGTACAAAATACGTAGTAATATAAAATTCGAGCAGAATACACGTTTACATAATAACAACCCAATTTACATATGCAATTTTTCTGCATAATCCTTTTCACAAGCATAACGTAGCGATTCTTGACTTCATTTCTTACCCGTTTGTCCACTTTTCCTTACAAACTTTCACGTTTAATCTCTTAATATATCAAAAAATCCAGTAGGTGCAATTCTTTCATTACAAATAAATGTAAATTCCAAGAGTTGCTGCGTTTTAGTTCGTAGGATAATTCAAAGGTTTTTCTTGCGAATTATTTATCAATTTTGTTTTAAATTAGCAGGTTGTAACGTTTCGAAAATCATGGTAGTGAGAGACATTAATTTCTAAAAATTCTCTAGACATATATTTTGTTTTCGTGACTTGCACGCAATTATTCAGAGAATTTTTAGTGTGATACGTTCCTTTAAAATTTATTTATTTATGAGTCTCTGCATTCGTGAGAGTGTGGTGTAATTAAACGCCTTTATTTTGGTTTCATAAATTTGTAATTGCCGTTTTACCTGGCGTATTTTTATAACTTTTGGATGTTGTTTACATTTTTATAACGACAGAACTTAATTAAGTTCGGGTTTATATAAACACATGCGAGTCGAACGAGGCGAACGCCGACGTTCATTCCGGAAAAACGGCAAAGCTGGCCTGTTGCATATATAGGTAACCGCGAACGACTCCGTGCAAACGTCGAAATCAAAACTTATTCGAGGGGCCATTTATCTCGAGCGCGAACTCCGCAATCAGTTCCTAGTTGGAAACACGGCGTTCGTCTGGTGAGCTTTTTAGTGGGTCGACACGTTCTGCATGAATTCTACAACACGTGTTTCATTTTTACGTAGATCATAAAATGCGTCGGCCATCTCGAGGGGCCATCAAATGGGTATACTGTCGAGTGGGATTGGAGTTTTAGTCGAATGATGCATAGGATATGATCGGACACTAGAGTGTCGATTTTTGACCGAAGTATTTAAATTTGGAACGTAAACGGAAGCAGCCATAAAATTCTGGAATCGCGAAACCATCACGGCGGCGATTTTGGGATCGCGGACGATTCGTTACTTCGCCCTATTTTAATATTGCATTATGCATTCTATGTTAAGCGTACGTGTGAGCAGATTCTGGGCGCGGCATGCAAATAGCGACTCCGGCAGTGTTTGTCAACCGTATAGATGCCGTCTTGACGCGTCAAGATAAAATATTTAACAGATACTTGACATTATGGTAAATAAAACTTTGAATTATTGAGTACAGAGAGTGTTTATGAATATATAGCACTCAAGACGTTACGCTGGAACTGCTTTGCATCACCACTCATTTAATAAAACACGCCGATATTCATAATTGAAAGCATTCCGACCCGGAACATCTTCTTCACAAAATGTGAATTTTGCATCGTCGTACTCCATTGTTAAATGTTACATTCTAAAGGAAAAATGAAAATATCAAATATCTCTCTTAATTATTCATTGTTTGTCAGTCAAAAAGACTACTGAAACCGAAGAAAAGAAATTTAGCTTCGGGCACCGGAGCAAACCCTGCTTCCCTCGCGACCGCAATCCGGACTGCCGCCTATAAATAAAGGAAGAGAACATATCTGACAGAGTCCGGGACCAGGTATTCCATTAATGATGGCCGTAGGCGCTCGGATCCGACCACCGTGACGCTCTAGCAATACACGAGGGTTCCGTAAAGACAGGCAACCCCGAAGAAGGTCGTGTCTTTAGAAGACAATCGAATTACCATACCATGCTCGGTTCTCATCCCGGATCTAAATACACCATCCGCAGTTGCGTCAACGCTCCGGGCCAAATCTTAAGGCGTCGAGACAGGTGCGTCTGTTATAGTTTGAGGACGACTCGCCTCCGATCATATTAATGAAGGACTCACCCGTATACCTAATTCCGTTGATAGAGCAGGAAACTCGGCGCTCGCTCGCTCGTTTTCAGTGGCCGGTGGCCGTCCGTTCATCCCTCGTTGGTCGGCAATCGAACACACAATTGACCCCGTATGTCACTTCATCGCACAGAATACAAAGCAGCCATCGGTTGAGCAAATCTCTGATGTCCTTTGTTTCAAAGTGTTTTTGTTGGATTTTTTATCCCTTGTTCATTTTCCGCGTTTGTAGTTAGCTGCAAAACGGAAAAGCGCGGTGCTATTGTAGAATTTACAAGACGAAAAAAGGTTTCGGACAACTGCTGCTTCTGTAGATCTATTGTTACCCCTTCAATAGAACAAAAAAAGTGCTAACAATGCATTAAATACGGAGTCTACTTGAACTCGTTTTGCTTGGCTAAAATCAACACTCTTCACTAAAATTCTAGTTCGTCCTGCACTTACCCCCAAAATAATTTTTCACAGAAAAAGCTTAGCGCTCGCGTATTTTCCACTATCAACATTGCTTTACATTGTAAGTGTAGTTCACCGTTTGATGTATTCCTGCTGACTGAAATATCAAAATATTTTCACACACTTCCGTCATTCTTAGGCGTGAAAACCTTCCGTTAAAATTTTCACGTTACAGTGGAGAACGTATGAAGTTCAACAAATTAAAATCAAAGTCATAAACACGCAGATTCATTCTGTAAGTCCAAAATATAACTCCATTCCAGTTTTAACACCGAATTATTTTTTGTTTTTCTATTTTCCGCCGCTGAGGTCGTTATTTAGTTTTAGGGATATTTTATTTTTAGGAATACTGCTTTAGCATGAATTTCTTTACGGTGTCGTCATAAATTTCTTTGCTAATTTCTAATTAACAATTCTGGATATTTTCAGGTTGAATCGTAATGTTCTTTTGAAAAATACTAAAACACACAATTTTATCTGTTCACGTGCTTTTATTATCCTTTTCCCAAAATGTTCTATTTTTATCTTCATGTCCATACAAAAACCATAACCTCCGGGCTCTCGCTATCTCACTTGTCCATGTTTAACAAGAATTTTTTACATTTTCGAAAACATTCAACGCGACATCTACAAAATCAAAAAAGCGATTGAACTGCAAAAATGTCTGGAATAGAGTTCTAGCACACCTTCTTCGTTATTTGGTACTTATTTTAAAATTACGTTTTTGCAAAATTGGGCCTATATGTTGCTTTTATTACTTTCTTCACGTTAGCTGTTCCTGGTTCTGTGCTATTTTAGAACACATCGTTTAAATTATTCTAATTACTCGGGTGCAAAGGTAGTGCAAATTTTGCGTAAGTAAAAAAGAAAAACGGCTCTTTACCTAAAAATTATATTAAAAAGCTTATTTGTGTAGTTGTGTAGTAGCGCAAGGAAAAAATATTTAATTCGCAGCAAAACGTATTGCATTAACGATTGCTGTCATGTTTCGTATTTATGGCTTCTTTTCAAATTTATCCGGCTTTTGCAATTCGCAAATCCTACAAATCCCTTAAAGCGAATGTTTACGTTATGAATGCCCTCTAAATTCAAGCGGCGCGTTTAATTTGTTATTAAAATTGCAATTTCCGGCCGTGCATGTCCTGTTGAAGAATCAATCATGCATTTTATACGAGTAGCGGTGTTCGCTTGATATCACACCAATTTCCGGTTTCCTTTAATTTGTGTGTTTAAAATGTACATTGTGAAACGAAGCGAACAGTTCGCATTTCCAGGTTTTCTGGTTCGGGGTAACCGCAAGATTTTTACAAACTCCAGAGAGCCAGTTAACTATGCAACTACGTAACAAGTTCGCTTTAGTTGTCATTAACAGAATTAGAAGAGTGTCCCGTACATTGCAGTACGTTTAACCTGATTGCTATTCCGAAATAACACTGGACTTGATTCGAATCCGTATAATTCTCGCAGTTCCTAAATGCAACCTGTATTTACAATAGACACGTCGTCGAAATCCACCTATACGCCATTATAATGTGACAACTTCAGCTGAAATTGTTCATGCATGTATACGCATGCAAATTAAATGCAAAAGCCATTCATTCCATGGCCAATTACAGTTGCTTTGACCAACTAACTCAAAATCTGCTGTAATAACTGAAACTATGTGAATCTACTTCAAGTTTCTTTAAACCTTATTTGGATACGAGGATTTTGGTACAGGAAAACTTTCCATCATTAAGGGATAACGTTGAGTTCAAATTGTTTTTGCTATTTTTAGTTTTAGCACTTCAAACCACTAAATTTACTGCTTAAATTGGAATCGAAACCTGTTGATTAGCCAAATATTGACCCTCATATTAATGTCCAAAGTTTTAGAACAACACTGCGTAGTTTATCAAAAATGTACCTTCATTCAGGCAGGTACTCGTTCGTTTATCCGTTGACCCGTTCGAGCCCTTGAATTTAACAATTTGAGTAACATTTGTTACATTTCTATTAGGGTTTTATAAATTGGAAGTTTAATTGTGAATTGCTGGACATAAATTCCTTTATTTTCGAATTTATTAAATTTTTCTGAAAGCTGTAGCAAGCAAAGTCTGCCTTAAAACTTGGATGTTTTTGAATCTTTTTGTAATTTTTACTTACTTGAAGTATCCTGTTTCGGTTGAGGCTGAGGCTGAACGACCTGAACGGGAGTGCTGGCCTGCGTTAGTAGAGGTTGTACAGCTAGCAGAGTTGGTGGATTCGTGGGTACGGTGCTCCCAGGCGAGGCTGCCCACCCACCTTTCATGTCCTGAAAACAAGCGCCGCACATTAATCAACTGCACTTTACAGGCGACTCGCCACAAAAGCACGCCAGGGAGAAACAGTAAACAAACGGCCGTTTCCTCGTTCTTCTTGGACCATCATATGTTCCGCATCAATTGCATAAATAAATCATATATCAAATACCGTAAAACGACAAAACAAACTCCGTGTGTTGTGAAAAACGCGCACTTCGAATTATACCATTCTTCTGAAAATCTCTTTGTACAGTAATACCAATACGAAAATAAAAAAGAGTCTGACACAGGTCTCCAACTTTCTTTTATAGGCGGTTTTGTTAAAATTTCCATAGACAGATTTAAGTTGAAAACAATTCCCCATTGAATTCAACTGATGTAGTTTCCAAGCTTTTTTTCTGTTTACCTTATCGGCCTTTCTAAGTCTTTCTATTTTCAGTTAATATAACGATAACCAAAAGGAAGGTGTTTCGGTAAAAAACAGTTCATCCTTTATGATTAAATTGTTACTGGTCTGTCGTGATCAAAAGGCGACCTTTTTCCTTTTACAGTAATTTTTTCCTCGTTTTATGTCGCTTACAAATACTAAATTTTAAAAAAAGAATTTTCCACTATGATCTTGACATTTATTAAATTAATTTTGGTTTTTAAACTTTAGTTTATATCTATTAATAAATTCATTATTATTAATCATAGAATAATCCTTCTTGTCTATAAACTTTATGAAAACATAAAAAGAAACAACAAAATAAAAGAATGGCCTTTGTCATTAGTATTGCTAACGGATTTTTGGGAAAAGTTATTTGAAAGAGGTTCACGAGCTTAATAAAATCCCCTGTCTGATGTCAGCATCAGATAAAATCATTCCTGGGTCAAAGCTACAAAAAAGAGCGACGTTCTGAATATTATGACATACTTGATAAATTATTACTTTATTTAGGAAATAATGTATTAACCTCTGATAATTTCAAACAATGACTGGCTAGGCCATATCTTTGCAACCCATATTTTGACACTATGTTGAAGGACATGTAGGTAATTATTAATAATCCCCCTTTTGTATATACTCGCCTACATTCCGTAACTGGGTTCAGGTTTCGATATCAGGTTAACTGCAGTTAACTAATTAACCGAATACTGATTTCAATTGTCTCTGCATCAGCTGTGTAGACTGATATTACCGGTTATCATTAAATCTGTTCATCCGTAACAATACATTTACATTAACTAAATTCTCTAGTATTTACCCATGAACAATATTCAAATGCCGTAAAAAAGGAAGCACTATAAACTGAAATTGATATTTAACGTAGAAAATAGTGAAAATGTAACTGAATGAAAAAAAGTGCTGTATCAACCAAAGTGCTTGCTATCTGATGCAGGTGGCATGGTTAAAAAATTGTGTAGCGTTCAAGAATTGTTTTTAAGTTGTTTGAAGAGGCTAGCACTATAAAGGTTGTCGAGAATGATCACCATTCATTCACCTCTAAACACAAATTGACACGTCGTTTCGTACTGTTAAAGGTAGTCTGCAGTGTTTCAGGAGTTAATTTGAGAATTTGACACATTCTTCTATAATATGATATTTTAGGTAGGTATGCAAAAAAAATAAATGTTGACTATTTACATAGCCTGAAAGATGGAACATCTCCATAAGATAACTGTTGAAGCAAAAGGTGGAAGTGCAGAAAGTATTATAGAGTATCTCACATATACTAGAGAAACGAAGTACGCTATACTAGACGTCAAAGTAATTAGAGGCGCAGAATTAAGTACAGATGACCGACTGGTAATAGGAGAAACTCGGTTATACAGTCCAAAGAAACGAAAAGCCAAAAGTTATGAAATAATACAAGTGGGAAAACTGAATATGGACGAAATAAGAGAACAATATGCAAATCTCCTGGCGAACAGGCTGGAAGAACTGGAAAGAAAAGAAGATGATTAAAGAATAGAACAGAGCCTAGATGAAAGACGGGAAACTCTCAAACAAACCATTCTAATAACAGCAGAAGAAGTACGCGGAAAGATAAACATCAATGAAAATAGAAAGAAAAGGACAAGGTGGGGAACAATACAATTAAAGGAAAAAAAATAGAAAATAAGAAAAAATACTAGAAGGAATATGTGAAATCAAAAACTAAAGAAGGCAGACAAACATACATACGAAGTAAAAAAGAGGCAAAATCAGACTCATGGAAGGAATTTGGTGTAGATTTAGAAAGCAAGTTTCAGGACAACAGGAGAACTTTCTGGGGGTAATAAAGAAACTGATAGGAAAGTATGGAAAAATGGTTAGAAGTATCAAAAATTGACAAAACAAGCTCATTTTTGGCGAAAAAGAGGTAGTGAAGACATGGAAGAGTTATTATAAATAAATAAATAAGGCACTACACTTCTGAGTGAAGTTTCGCCGCTTCTCTTTGAAGCCTTTACAATCCTTTCTTTGTGGTGGATTAGTCCCCTCTGTCTGGTGCTTGTGTTTGTGACTTTATCTTTTCCATTTTTGCTACAATTTCTCTCCATTCTCTCCTGTTTCCTGTTTTTTTCTTTCCATCTGGTTATTCCTAAGCTTTTTACGTCTTCTTCCACTTCTTCCTTCCATCTGATTTTTGGTCTACCTCTTCCTCTTTTATTTATTGGATTCCACTCCATTATCGCTCTTATTTTGCTGTTAGGTCCGCTCTCCATACATGACCTAGCCATTTTATTCTTTTTGCCTTAATACATGTTATTATGTCATCTCCGTTTAATTCCTTTTCTATTTCATGGTTCATTCTTCTTCTTATCTCGTTCATTCCAATTTTGACAGGTCCCAAGTATTGTTCTGATTATTTTTCTTTCCATTACATTTAGTATGTTTTGTTCTTTTATTCTTAGATTCATGGTCTCTGCAGCATAGGTCATCACTGGTCTTATTATACCATGAGATCAAAAAAAGATGATTCTGAGCAGGCCTTGACTAGCATTCTAGAACCAGTGTAGCCAATCGTGTTGTACTAGTCAAGGGCTGCTCAGAATCATTTTTTTTTTCGATCTCATGGTAGTTTTATACATTTTCATCTTTATTTTAATTGCCGCGCTGCATAGTATTTTTTTGTTTGCGTAATCTGTTTGCTGATTGAATTTTTTCTTGAATTTCTATGTTGTTTTCTCTGTTATTTGTTATTGTAATTCCTAGATACTTGAACCTGGTTACTTCCTCAAATTCACATCTTCCTATTTTTATTTTACCTCTTGCTTCATGTCTTCCAATCCTCATTATTTTTGTTTTTTCCATGTTTATTTCTAATCCCATTATTTTGCCCTCAGCTTCTATTTCATTTAGTATTTTTGCCATTATTGTTCTTTGTTTTGATATTACTACTAAGTCGTCTGCATACGCGATTAATTGAGCGCCTCTTGTTCTTAATGTACCTTTTCTGTCTACCTTTCTTAATACGTATTCTAACGCTAGATTGAACATCGTGGCAGACAGTGCATCGCCCTGTCTAACTCCCTTGTTAATCTGGAATATTTTCGTTTTTCCATTTTCTGTTTGTACGTTGGCACTTGTCCTATTTAATGTCATTTGTATTAGTCTTCTCAGCTTGTATGGTATTTTTAATTTCTCTAGGGCTGTCATTAAATGGTTTCTTTTTATTGAATCAAACGCCTGTTTGAAATCGATGAATAACATTTCTACTTCAATGAAATTTTCGTATGTTTTTTCAATTATTTGTTTCACCATGTGAATTGCATCAGTTGTTGATTTTCCTTGCACAAAACCACATTGATATTCTCCTATTATGTTTTTGGCGTATTTACATAGCCTGCTTTGGATTGTTGATGTTAGGATTTTGTATGTGTTATTTAATAATGTTATTCCTCTATAATTTTTACAGAGTGTTTGATCTCATTTCTTATGAATTGTTATTATGGTTCCATTTTCCCACTCTTTCGGCATGTTTTCGTTAGACCATATTGTTTTAATTAGCTTGTATATCTTTCGTGTAGTTTTTCTCCCCCATGTTTTATCATTTCCATGTTTATGTTGTCCTCGCCAGGTGTTTTCCATTTTTACTCTTCTTGATTATTTCTTTTACTTCCTCCAGTGTTGGTTCGTCTATATTTTCTTCATCTTCTTTTTTTATTTCTGCGTATTCTTTTAGTCTTTCATTTGTTAATAATTCCTTGAAATGTTCTTCCCATATTAATGTTTCTTCTTCTGTGCTCTCTGGTATTTTCCCGTTTCTGTTTTTCAATCCTTTTATTGTTTTCTTCACTAGTTTCCTTATCTCTTTTACTTTCTGATAGAATTTTCTTGAGTTGCATTTGGAATTCTCTTCCATTTTATTTTGTAACCATCTGTTCTTTGCTTTTTTTATAGTAATGTTACTTTCCTTCCTTTTTATATCATAGTTTGACTTATCATCTTGATTTTTTGTTTGCAGCCATCTTTTCCTTGCCCTTGTATTTTCCTCTACTTTTATGTTACATTCTTCGTTCCACCATTCATTCCTTCTTCGTTTATTATTTATTCCTATCTGTGCTGTTGCTGCGCTTCTCATGTAGTTCTTTATTTTCTCCCATTTTTTATTGACATCTGTTTCTAACATCGACGTTCTTTCATTTTCAATTTGTGTTTCCAAGCATTTTTTCGTATTTTTGTCTTTGTTCCAGTTCATTTAGTTTTTCTATATTCCATCTACTTTTATATTTTGGTTTGTTATTTTTTATGATTTTTTGCTTCATTGTTGCTGTGACCATAAAATGGTCGGAGTCAGCATTTGCCCCTCGATACGATCTTACGTTTGTAATTTCTTTTGCTCGTTTTTGTTTAT
Organism: Melanotus villosus; assembly: GCA_963082815.1. NCBI lineage: Eukaryota > Metazoa > Arthropoda > Insecta > Coleoptera > Elateridae > Melanotus > Melanotus villosus. The sequence goes on from OY720427.1 coordinate 23,605,698, forward strand.
TAAAAAATGATCTATTTGATTTTCATATATTTGTCCCAGTGACACCCATGTAATTTTATGTAGTCTTTTGTGTTTGAATTTTGTGCTTACTATTACCATCCCTAATACTATTGCTAAATTGCACAGCTTGTGTCCATTGCCATTTGTCTTGTCATGTACGGTATGATTTCCTGTTACTGGTCTTAAGTATTCCTCTTTGCCAATCTGTGCGTTAAAGTCGCCTGCCATAATTATTGTAACTTGATTAGGTACCTTATCATATAGATTTTCTATCTGTTCATAGATTTCTTCTTTTGCTTCTTCTTCTGCCGTTTCTGTAGGAGCATAGACGTTTATAATCGATATGTTGGCGTACTTCGCTTTCAGTCTTACGTAGGCTAATCGAGCGTTTATTGGTTTGAATTCTATTATATTGTTTCTCAATTTGTCCATAACCATAAAAGCTACTCCATTTTTACCTTGTTTGTTCTCTCCCGTGTATAATAACGTATAGTGTTGTTTATCTATTTGTCCATGATCTTTCCATTTTATTTCTTGCAGCGGTGCCACATCTATTTTGTATTTTATCAGTTCTCTTGATATTTCCTCCATTTTTCCTATTGCCAACATAGTTTTGATGTTCCATGTACTAATTCTTATTTTCGGTTCTTTTTTTCTTCTTTTCTTATTTTTCTCTTTGGGGGTTTCTTTTTCCGTATTGCGTTTATTTAAATTTTCTCTGAATATTCATAATTTTCTTATCTTGGTTTCTGTTTCTTTTGGTAATCTAGTTATTTTACTTTGATTCATTTTTTGTTTTATCAAGTCAATGTTATTTGTAATTATTTTTATCCTAATATCATTTGCCTGTGTCGTCCTTCGTTCTTCCCCCCCTCTTTTTCATTGCTATTGTTTTTGTTTTGGCTGATTTTTCCCCCACTGTTTTTCTTTCTTTCATCATATATTGGCGCTAATATTTGTTGCACTAGTTTTAGTGGACTTTGTGTTTGTGTTTCGCTTGTTTTGGGCATCGTTCTTTGTAGTTTCACCATATTATTGGCATTCTCTTCGTTTAATAATGTTTCTGTCGCGTTTTCTTCCGATCTATTTCTTTTCTTCTTGTTTTCCTTGTTTATTTTTTCCTTCGTTTATTTGTTTGCTTACGTTTTCCTCCAGTTGATATAGAGTATACCTTTCTGCGTTCACTATTAATTCATTATATCTTAAATAAGCCCTGTTTCCTAATTCCCTTGCTCTCATCATGTGTTTCAGTAAGCCTTTTCTTTGATCTTGTATTTCTTTTAGGAAGTCTTCTGTTATGGATATTTTCATCTCCTTCTTTATTCTTTTTGCTACCACCAGTTTTGTTTCGGTTGTTTAGTTCTATTAGTATCGGTCTCATAGATGTTTTCTCTTTGTTTCCTATTCTAAATATTTCCTGCACTTCTTTTTCCACATTTATGTTTATCTCAATTTTTCTTAATAGGATTCTTATCTTCTCCTTTAATTGTAATTCACTTTCATTTTGTTCTTCATATACTAGTTATTACGAAGGTAAATATAAGGAAGAAAGAACATATGAGGAAGTAGACGCAATTAACCATCAAGGAAGAGCTGAAAATGAGGTGTGGAACGACGAAAACTGGGAAAAAGAACTTAGTAACGAAATAACAGAAGAAGTAAAAGCTGCATTAAAATAGCTGAGGAAAGCTAGAGCAGCAGGCAGCGACTACACTAATGCCGAATTAATTAAATATGGGAGAACGAAACTAGCGAGTCACATAACAAAATTATGCAAAATGGCATGGTGCGCCACAACAATACCTAAGAGATGGGATAGGAATGTAATAGTCCCAATATATATAAATAGGGAGTACAACAAACTGCGAAAATTATAGACAGTATGTTCACCGCAAGTAACACAAAAAATTTACACGAGAGTAATAGAAGGCAAAGTCAGAGAAGAAATAGAACAACATCTTCAAGAGGAACAAGTCGCCTACAGCAAAGGGAAACAAGCCCAGGATCAGATTTTTTACATTAATGGTAGCAATAGAAAAAACGCTAGACAGAGACAGGAAACTAGGTCTAGATTTTTTAGATCTAAAATCACCTTTTGACAAAGTACCAAAACAGAAACTATGAAAGACGGAGACATATCAAAACCACTGCGGAAAATAATAGAAAGCAGTTACAAGAGCACAAAAGGGGTTGTCAGGAAGAATGGAATAAAATCAAAAGAATTTCAAATGAAAAAAAAATATTAAGCAGAAGCCTGAGCCCGCTTCTGTTTGTCATATAGGTACATGGAGCAAATGTTAAAGAAAGTAAAGCAAAGAACACCTAAGGCGTACATAACAAACCGGAACGTGAACCAAGTGAACTTACAAACTAGTATTTGCAGACGACATAGTGGTCATCATAATGGACAATACAAAGGACCTGCACTTATTTAACGTATGGGCTGCCGAAATAGATTGAAAAGGAAACGAGTTTAATCTAGAGAAGTGTAAAATATTGTATGTAACTATAGATGAAGAAGAGGAAGAAGGCGGAAAAGTATTCAGGATAAATCAAAAAGAAGTAGGAAAGTCAGTAGCTACGAATACCTAGGAACAATTTTAAAAAAGGATAGATCAAGAAGTCCAGAGCAGGAAAGGCAAAGCGAGTTAAGTATATTACCAGCAGCACAAAACAGCTATAAGCAGGAAAGAATTAAGCACAAAAGCTAAACTATATATATTGTTGTGTATTTTGAGCATAAAACATTTTAAATAACACTAATACATCCATACAATAAACACAAACAAGTTTATACACTTTATGAACATTTTATTAACACAATTTTACATACATCAAGTATATAAAATTGAATACCAAATTGATTTTTGATGTAAAATCATTTTATTGATTGTTTACGATTTATTAATACAAATTAATTACAATAAAGCAAATATTAACAACAATTAAGTTATAAAAACGATATTTAAAGTTGACAATGAAGGATAGAAATTCAAATATCCAGATATTTATTTCAATTTACAGTACAAAGCTGATTTTTCTTGATAAAGTAGTCTTTTGGAACATGTAGATCAGTTTATTGTGCTAGAAATATTAAGTAAAACTAAAATCATTACGTATTTATGTAAAAAGATAAATTTCAAGGACAAATGTATGTGAAAAATAGAAAGTTACAAATTTCTTATTTTAAAAGGTTGAGACAAGGTATAAAACATAACTAAAATGTTTTAGAGCATATAAGATTTAATTTTGTCAAGAATTTAAATGTTAAAAGCAAGAATTATTGAAATTATCAGTAAAAATGTAAAATTGAGTAAACGTCAGATTTCAAATGCAATTATCAGTCAAACTGATAATTTTAGAGAAAATTGATAAGAGACAAAATCTCATTATTTTGTCATAATTAATATAATTACATAGTTTTTTAGTTTAGTTATTAATAATTTTGAAAAATAGGTAAATCAAGTAGAGTTTTAAACCAAGAACGAAGTAAAGAAACTTTTTCTTTAAAGTTAAGTTTAAATAGGTTTAGTTTAAATAAAAATTTAAATTAAAAGTTAAGTTTAGTTAGTATAAATAATTTTCATTTAGTTAATAATAAATTTTGATTAATAATTAAGCGTAAATAAGTAATTAAAGTTAAAGATGGTTTGAAAATTGGCTAGATTTATTTATTTTACTTGGTTTTAACAAAAAAAAAATACGTGAGTTGCTCGTAAAAATCCATTGGGGATGCACGTATCTAAAACGCTCCCAAAGTTTGTTATTATGACGTAGTTGTGTTCTTTTGTTTTTATTCTAGAACAATAAGACAGATGAATATCGGGTAGCAACTGAAATGTGGTGAAACAGATATCACGTGATCTAAGAATGATTTAAATTAAAAGTGTAAAATGAAGTGAATTAAAATAAACAAAACCAATTAAAATAAATAATAAGAAAGTACTAGTAAAATTTACTAATAATAAATAGTCGTAAAGAAAATTTGAGTGTAATAATAACAATAATATTTACATTTATGTAAACGTTGATAATTAAACCAAGTGGGTTATTAAATAAATGTAATGTGAATTTTCTTCGTTGAAAATAAAATTAGTTAAATTGTTATTTGAATAAAACATCGTTTTATTTACCTACGTATTTGAAGGGTAATCCTTAATCTAAAACAAGGAACCTGGAAATTTAAACAGTGATTAATTAGTGAAATTTAAACAGTGATAAAAATTATAAAGACAAGTAAAAATACAAAGACTTACCATTGAGAGTGTTGGGGTTGGAATTCATGGGCATCAACGCAGAACAGCTGATTATCAATGCAGCTGTGCCAAACTTCGACCTTCACCAAGATTTACCCGGATTTTAAGAAGTCACCAGATAAGTCAATTAAATAATTTTTTTTTGTGTTTTTATAAAATTAATTTGAATTTTGATTGTTGTAATTGTTGTTAAAGTAATTTATAAAGTCAGATTAAATTATGAAAATTTTATAAAGTAATTGCTAATTTGAAACTTAATGAATTTTATTGTGAACGTATGATTTTAAATTTATTCACTATTCAGTTATCAAAAGTTTATTTGTCAACATTAAATTATTGCAATCTTTTGAATCCTAACTACAGCTAGAACCCATGTAAAAAACTTAAATTGAGCTTGTTATGAATTTTCGTTCATGTATTTTGGAATGTGATGAATTTGTTGTTGGTGTTTGTTTTTTGTAGGTGGTTTAGATACGGAATATTTATTTGGTATTTGGTTTTATGTATTCACACACACATCTGCACACAACACATAATAAGTTCAATAAAATTGTTCTGTGGTCACCTTGATTACACAACATAAATTTGGCGCCCAAAGTCGTGTGGCTGTGTTATTCTGAGGGTTGCATATTCATATTTAATTTGATTTAATTACTATTGTAAAGTTATATGAAGAAATTTTTGCTTCATACGGATAAGAAAATTTTAAAGCATAAGAAATCCAAAAGTGTAGGGGAAAAACCTGAGTGTGAATTCGAAAAGATGGCAGGTAAAAAAGATAAGGCAGGTTCTTCGGAAGAAAAAGGTGAAGGGGGGAAAATAGAACCTACATTTGAGGATAGAATGATGGAAATGATGACAAATATAAATTTAAAATTAGACAAAAATAGTGAAGATTTAAATAGTGTAAAAACAGAAATTAATTTAAAATTAGAAGAAAATAAGGATGAAATTAATTTTAGGTTAGACAATTTGGTTATGGAAAATAATGATCTTAGCTCAAAATTAGAAAATGTAAATTGTAAAATAGATGAAAATAGTAGGGAAATTGAAAAGTTAAATAATAAAATGGACAACGTGAATACTAATTTAGTAGATAGAATTGAAAAACAAGAAATTAAATTTAATAACAAATTACAAGAATCTATACAAAAAATTAAAAATGAATTTTATAGTAATTTAATAAACAATGAAAAACAAGTACAAGAACAAAAATTAGAATTAGTTAATTTCAAAGATGAAGTACATGTAGCAATGGTCAAAAATGATAATGAAGTAGTAAATATTAAAAGAGAATTAGGAGGTAATTTTGAAAAGAAAAATAAAAACAATAAAAGGTCCAAACATAAGGGAAAACATAAAAGTTATAATGAAAGTAAAAATTATAATAAAGACAAACATAGGTACGATTCCAAAAATAAGTATTTTATTAAAAGCAAAATAAGGTATAAGAATAATTTGAAAAATAAAAATTATAAGAGTAATGTGAGAAATAAGAAGGATAAAAATAAATCCAAAAATAAGTCGAAAAGTAAGAGTAATAAAAGCAAGAGTAATTTTGATAATAAAAATAAGTTTAGATTTAATAATCAGTATTATTCTAAAGATAATGATAGGTATAGTAATTTTAGAAGAAAGTTTCATAGTAAATTTAGGAATAATTATCTTAAGTTTCAACGCAGAAATTTTAATTATAAATATGATAACCAATGTAGGTTAAACAGAAGTTTGTTGGTAGGATTCGCCTATGATAGGGAATCAACCCCTAAAAAGAAAAAGAAATAAAATTTAAAGTAAACGGAAAGTTTAATGTTAACGACTGCAATGAAAAAGTATATTCTAAAGTATTAATATTATGTACAGTTAAAGTAGTTAAGTAAAGTTAAAGTAATTATTTAAAGTTAAAAATAATGATGTAAATAAGAATAGATTAAATGATAGCTTATGATGATAATTTGAAAAATAAAAAACTCTTTATTTACCTAGTTTGCCAAGAATGAAAATTTTGAAAATAAATAATGAAAATAAAGGATTGAAAATTTTAAAGATTTTAAACAGTAATATTTTAAATAAAAAGAATTGAATTTAATGACAGGGATGATAAATGTTATGAGAATTCCAATTAAGATGTTAGGAAATTTTAGATTAATTGATACGGATAAAAGAACGGTAAATTATGAGAATTTTATTGTAAAGTGGGAGAAATATAATTTTAATAATGATTTTAAATTAACAGAAATAAATATGAAATATGAATAAATCTACGATGAAATATAAATAAATCTACGATGATATAAAGTATAATGATAAAATATAAATAAATCTACGATGATATAAAGTATAATAATGAAATATAAATAAATCTACGATGATATAAAGTATAATAATGAAATATAAATAAATCTGCGATGATATAAGGTATAATAATAATGAAATAAATAAATCTACGATGAAATAAATATGAATATAATAGGTATGAAGTTAGATATTGGGGGGAAAGATATTTAAGAAAGGTATTAGAAATCATTATTAAAAAAGATTAAAAAGGTATTGAATAATAAACCATTGATTATAAAAGATTATATTTTTGAGTTAAAGGTAGTAAGGAAGGTTCTTTTAGAAGTAAAATATCCAATTCAACGTGTATATTAAAATGAAATGAATAAGAAGAGGTTAAAGTTTGTTAGAAAGTAATTTGAGAAAGTAGAAAAGTCATCAATTAATTATGGTAGATCCTGTTGATTAAGTAAAGAAAAGAAAGTTAATGTTACTAAAAAATTTAAAAAAATTTTGAAAAGGCAAAGTAGTTGATTAAAGTCAAAATATTAAAATTTTGAAAATAGGTAAATAAATGAGATAAGAAAAGGTAAATAAAAGATATTATCATTTAAGAGGGGGATGTGTAAATATTATTTATAAGTTAGGTAAGATTTAATTAAGAAAAGTTGATAGGAATTAAGATTTGAAAATATTTTAGTATTAAGTAAATATTTGAAAAATGGAACATTTATTATAAATCAAAAATTTGGTAGTTCTTATGAATTAAAATTTGTAGATTCAGATAGAATAAGAGGTAGATTTAACATTCAAATGTTACAACCTTATGTTGAAGAATAAACATAAGTCTGTAATTATTCAGAATAATTTTGAAAAATTTACTTACCAGTTAATATTTTTGAAAATTCTTAAGAGGGGTAAATGTTGTGTATTTTGAGCATAAAACATTTTAAATAACACTAATACATCCATACAATAAACACAAACAAGTTTATACACTTTATGAACATTTTATTAACACAATTTTACATACATCAAGTATATAAAATTGAATACCAAATTGATTTTTGATGTAAAATCATTTTATTGATTGTTTACGATTTATTAATACAAATTAATTACAATAAAGCAAATATTAACAACAATTAAGTTATAAAAACGATATTTAAAGTTGACAATGAAGGATAGAAATTCAAATATCCAGATATTTATTTCAATTTACAGTACAAAGCTGATTTTTCTTGATAAAGTAGTCTTTTGGAACATGTAGATCAGTTTATTGTGCTAGAAATATTAAGTAAAACTAAAATCATTACGTATTTATGTAAAAAGATAAATTTCAAGGACAAATGTATGTGAAAAATAGAAAGTTACAAATTTCTTATTTTAAAAGGTTGAGACAAGGTATAAAACATAACTAAAATGTTTTAGAGCATATAAGATTTAATTTTGTCAAGAATTTAAATGTTAAAAGCAAGAATTATTGAAATTATCAGTAAAAATGTAAAATTGAGTAAACGTCAGATTTCAAATGCAATTATCAGTCAAACTGATAATTTTAGAGAAAATTGATAAGAGACAAAATCTCATTATTTTGTCATAATTAATATAATTACATAGTTTTTTAGTTTAGTTATTAATAATTTTGAAAAATAGGTAAATCAAGTAGAGTTTTAAACCAAGAACGAAGTAAAGAAACTTTTTCTTTAAAGTTAAGTTTAAATAGGTTTAGTTTAAATAAAAATTTAAATTAAAAGTTAAGTTTAGTTAGTATAAATAATTTTCATTTAGTTAATAATAAATTTTGATTAATAATTAAGCGTAAATAAGTAATTAAAGTTAAAGATGGTTTGAAAATTGGCTAGATTTATTTATTTTACTTGGTTTTAACAAAAAAAAAATACGTGAGTTGCTCGTAAAAATCCATTGGGGATGCACGTATCTAAAACGCTCCCAAAGTTTGTTATTATGACGTAGTTGTGTTCTTTTGTTTTTATTCTAGAACAATAAGACAGATGAATATCGGGTAGCAACTGAAATGTGGTGAAACAGATATCACGTGATCTAAGAATGATTTAAATTAAAAGTGTAAAATGAAGTGAATTAAAATAAACAAAACCAATTAAAATAAATAATAAGAAAGTACTAGTAAAATTTACTAATAATAAATAGTCGTAAAGAAAATTTGAGTGTAATAATAACAATAATATTTACATTTATGTAAACGTTGATAATTAAACCAAGTGGGTTATTAAATAAATGTAATGTGAATTTTCTTCGTTGAAAATAAAATTAGTTAAATTGTTATTTGAATAAAACATCGTTTTATTTACCTACGTATTTGAAGGGTAATCCTTAATCTAAAACAAGGAACCTGGAAATTTAAACAGTGATTAATTAGTGAAATTTAAACAGTGATAAAAATTATAAAGACAAGTAAAAATACAAAGACTTACCATTGAGAGTGTTGGGGTTGGAATTCATGGGCATCAACGCAGAACAGCTGATTATCAATGCAGCTGTGCCAAACTTCGACCTTCACCAAGATTTACCCGGATTTTAAGAAGTCACCAGATAAGTCAATTAAATAATTTTTTTTTGTGTTTTTATAAAATTAATTTGAATTTTGATTGTTGTAATTGTTGTTAAAGTAATTTATAAAGTCAGATTAAATTATGAAAATTTTATAAAGTAATTGCTAATTTGAAACTTAATGAATTTTATTGTGAACGTATGATTTTAAATTTATTCACTATTCAGTTATCAAAAGTTTATTTGTCAACATTAAATTATTGCAATCTTTTGAATCCTAACTACAGCTAGAACCCATGTAAAAAACTTAAATTGAGCTTGTTATGAATTTTCGTTCATGTATTTTGGAATGTGATGAATTTGTTGTTGGTGTTTGTTTTTTGTAGGTGGTTTAGATACGGAATATTTATTTGGTATTTGGTTTTATGTATTCACACACACATCTGCACACAACACATAATAAGTTCAATAAAATTGTTCTGTGGTCACCTTGATTACACAACAATATACAACAGCGTATACATCTCTACATCGACATATGCAGCAGAAAGTTGGACGATGCAAAAACATAAAAGTAAGGTCACATTAATACCTGAGGAAAATCAATGGAAAGACACGCAGAGACAGAATCAGAGATAATACAACACGCGAAAAACTTCAGGTACAACCACTAGTAGTCAACCGAAAGGAATACCGAATCCTACGCCCTAGGGCAAGGATTTCAAAGACAAGAAGAAGAAGAAAGATGGAACAAAGTCGGAATAAAATGTTAACTCAAGTAATGTAACGTTGTTAGATGTTGATACAAAAGTTTAAAAGTGGTCTATTAGCTGTGTTGATGGTAAAAATCCTTGGTAAACTTGCATCTTGTATGGATACAAATTGCAAATTATTTAAATCAAATTCAACATCAAGAAATGGCGTAGTGACTTGTGATATTATGGTAACCCGAAGTTTTACACATTCGTATTTCAAAATTTTTTGGTTAGTCGATATATTGCGAAATTAGAATGTAAAATGGGAGAGTATGGTTAGGTCGTGAATTATTTCATTGTCGAACGGCGGCGTCAAAGAGTTCTATAGGGTTTGGTATTGGGGACACACAGGACTTTATTATCCCGGTTTTGGAATATGAAAGGGTTCTAAGTCGCACTTCCGCTATTCGAAATTTCGCTTTCTGTTATAAAACTTGATTAACCACGATTCGCTTTTAAAAGCGATTATTTATTTATAGAATTTTAGAATATTTAGTAAAGTAACAACGAGTGAGTGTGTACGTCCGTCGTAAATTACTCGAGTAATATGTTAAATTGAAGCGGCGGTTTAAAGTTGTTGAACAACACGCAGGCGTGGATGAGCAGTTTATCAAACTTAATAAAAGTTTAAAATTATCCGTCGTGTTCGGTTCAAAATTCTCCCACTGGCACTAAAAGTTGTCAATTACATTACCTTTGTGTAATTGCATTACATCAAGCGCAAATGCGTTTATTCTGTCGTTATAATCTAGCGATGATAAATTGCTGGTACACGATACCCCTGAATGTTTAATAAAGCGAATTTAAAAATAAAAAGTGGCATGAATAATAAAGAAATCGACAATCGGGTAGCAACACAACAAATCCCCAAGCACGCGTTCGTAAATAATCCGTCGGCAGATTTTAAAAATGCATCGGTAAAAACACACCATATAACAGTATATCGTACAAAACAAGTATAGTGACAAGTTTAAAGGGTAAATAATTAATTCAGGATCGACGTGTATATCATGGAAAGCGCGTTCGGAAAGGGTTAGTGCGGTTCGACGGCGGCGTGCCGTGCGTGCGAGCAGATAAAAACGGCGGACGATATGAAAATAGGCCGTTACTGTCACCGAAAATGAGCAACATGGCGAGCAGTACACCTGCAATTGATCATAATTCTCAGCAGCCCTTTCAGATTCTCTTCATTGGTTCTGCAATACGCAAATTTCCCGTTCCTGTTCTTATCTCCACCGTAATAGATTTGCGGCAAAACTCTGATATCTGTTATTAGCACCTATTTCGTGATTATCGATTGTAAAGCTCCGGAGAAAGTAACAGCGGCACGAGGAATGCTTTTTGGCATTGTCCACGACAAGGGTTTATATATACGGAGAGATGATGGGAATATCGATAAGCTGTACGTATTTGCCAACTTAATTCCCCCGCGAACTGTTAAAATCGGACTGCAGAACCGTATTTGTAACAATTATAAGTTAAAGATATAGTTCGGAACAACTGAACGCGGGGCCTAGGTTCAATTATGTTCCGAATTTGATTTATCGGTATTTTGGGGGGATCTTACATGTTTATAGGACATCTTGGTGCTCCAAACGCGAGGGTCTCCCCGATCCCTACTTTAAATGACTTAAATAGGGTGCAACTTGTATAATAGTTAAGTTATGACTGTAGTCGCCGTCTCCATCGAGTTTGACCGCTTGCAGATCTTATCTTGCCGTAATAAACCGTCTGTCAGGCAAGTTCGCGTGACGTACCATGACAACATAAAATACAGTCGTACACCCTTTATTCTTTTCTCCTATACTTCTCTCCTGTTTTTTCATTTTCATTAATTAAACAAATGAAATATGTATGTATGCGTATACATATATAATTAATTTCGAGTGTTCCGTGTTTTGCTTTGTATGCGTGAACTCTTAAACACCGCGAAAAACAACGCTTAGAACACTTTCCCGTCTTCCCTTTCTCCCTATGAGACCGCAAGGCCACCAATAAACATCTGCAATCGCGAAGAAATAATCACGGTTTAGCCATCGCGTACCACCGCTGAAAAAAATACAATTTACACCTTTTAATGCCCCTTGTCGACCTTCTCAGTTTCTACCTAGTCCTTGACTTTATTTCCTCGTTATAAATATTTGTAGAAGGGAACGTGTCTTGATTGTAAAAAAATGATATCGACCTTAATATCCGTTTCTGACTCGAGTGTTCGTCACTCGTTTGGGCTCTAATATTTCCTAAAACAGTTGGACCAACGAACAAAATATAATCAATTTGAAATCAAAAATTCTTCTCATAAAAATGTCCTTTGAAATATTCATGATACATCCTCGATCAAATCTGTGGAGGCTTAAAAATTAAAGGAAGGGCCAAATTTTTTTACGAAGAGTTTATGTAAATATTTAATAGGAAAACCATATTTAAAAATAAATATTAAAGTATTTTCCAAAATGTTTGTGTTTAGATGTATACCTACTGCGTCTTGTTTCATTATTTCGATAATGAAATTCTAACTATGAGTAATGTCAAAACATTAGCGTAGATGAGAGCGGTGACTGAATACCTACATAACACACGCATAATAACATGCCTAAATGGTTGAAACTGAAAAAAATACCTCTGAAAAATCTATTTGATGATGTGATATCCCGCGAGTGTCATAAATAATTCCGGTTAATTTCAAAATTCGAAATTTAAAAAAATTACCACACAAAAAACATTCGGCCGTAATTTTTAAATTTTGGGCCTTTCCTTTGTAAAGGCACGGGAAAACTAGACCTTGTATTTCGAGTCTAGGATGGAAAAAGAACTTTTGATTAAAAATATCGATGTGTAAAATCGGGACAAATTAGGTAGGTATACGTTGGTTGTTGCCCTTCGATATTTTGAAGCATTTTATTGAGCCAAGTAAATAAAATTTATACAAGCGAGTTTAAATTGCGGTAGGAAATTAATAAAAAATCCATTAATACGGAATATGAGCTGGGGTTCGAAGATGCCATAAACAATGATGATGATAAATAACAGCTTCATTCGGAGAAAAAATATCGGAGTTTTACTTGCACATGTGCCTCAAAACACGCTTGGAATAATAAGTAAAAGCGATGTAATAAGCGAGTGAACACCGTTTATTTATTAAACAAGGTTTTCAGAGATACGTGTATTCGGCGTATGTGTGTGTTTCATTAACAAGTTCTCACACATTGTATATTTAATAGAGGTCCATAAAAGACAAAAACTCTAATAAAGGGCGTGCAACTTCGGCGATTTAAAACAGAAATTAATTCGAGTAAAATATTCATGGGCAGGTAACGACACGGCTAGGGCCACCTGTAACGGGCACCCCTAAATTACTTTAACGGCAAAGCTAGACAGGGTGCAGTACCGCAGGGCGTCGCAACGTGCCGCGTCGCACCGCAGCGTGCATTAAATAAACACTGCGCCGCCCGAATATTCGGTTGACGCGTTGGCCGCATCCGAGGCGTCCGTTAATGAATGACTCCCTAATGTTAGTGTTATCGCATTGCCAAGGGAGTCGTTTGCAGAATTCGCTCACTTCTCATAATGAATTGAATAATATTTACATTAAGAATTCAAAAATAATACGTTCCCGTACATCGCCGAATTCAGACTGCAGAGGTATAAATTTTAATTGCCGAAATTATGAACCTTGTTGTAAGTGAACACGTAAATGTTGAAATACTAATTTCGAAGTGTGTTACGTACCTATTATACTCCAACAACTGCATTTAACCTTTCGTTAGTTCCGCATTCTCCTTTATTATACGAATAAGCAAAGTAGCATCCCCCGTTGTTAATTATGATATACAAACGAATATAAGACGACAGACCTAAAACGGCACGTACAAATAACAATCCGAAGGGAACATTTTTATAATGACTTTGTAACCGTCATTTCTTAATATTAACATTCGGTCGTCCTCCGACTCCTCTTCCTTTCAGGAATAAGCGTCTTTTCGCGAAAATATGGGGAACATAGAACAGCCGAGTAATCAAAAAAATTAAATTCCTCTTTGTCTTAACGTTACAATTACATTTTGGTCGGTTCAAAGCTTTTATTCGTCACTCGAATAAGCAGACTAAAAGCATTAAGTAAACCATCAAAATAAAATAAAAAATAAATCAACCCCATTTTCCTTTTTATAGGACTGACGTTTGTCCTTGCTATTCTTTGACTTCAGCAACATGGATACACATGTTTTCAGCATATTTTCTCTTTAACTTTAATAATTAACGAACATATCTCACTAAAAAGTTTAACTTTCTTGTAAAATGAATTTTCAAAGGCCCCGCTAAAAACTGCAAACACTCTCGGCCTTAATCTTTGTAAGAAAGCATTTTGACGTTTAGATTGTTTTATGAATATTCTCACTTATCAAAAACTTTGCGTAACATTCTTACCAGAAGTATTTACCTTTGATCAGCAGCTTTGCTTTTCAAAGGCGCTTGAATCTGTGCACTCTGGCATTTCACCACCAAAAGAATGGAATCGATTCTAAATAACGCTTTTGGAAACCTCGAACTTAAACCAGAACACCCCCTGACTTTTATTCTCAGATTGTTTTATAAAATTAAACCGTAGGGATTTCTGAATTGTTTCTATATTTTTGTGGAAGTTTGTTGCAAAGCTTTGATCTTATTTCTTGCTGAAATTCCAAACGTGCAAAATATTTTTGTAATTAAATCAACAGCCCTGGAAAAACAGAAATGTAGAACGCTTTCAACCCCAAGAATTTGCAAAACACTTTAACAAAGTTTCCTTTTTCAACTTGCTAATCTCATAAACAAATTCTAAGAAGTTTAGATTTGAAATTTTAGTAAAAATTCCTAACCGAATGTTATATGTAAACGTTTCGTTTCAAACCATATTTGAAAGTTAAACTATTGGATAAGCGAAGATAATTTGCAAAATAGGCTGTCCTGTGTACTTTTACAAGAAGAACCGGAATAGAATAAATTCATTAACAGAAAAATAAGCAAATATCAAATTTTAAAGCTTAGTCCTGTAACGTGAGATAGAGACCAGAGTATATACTCTTGAAATATTTACATATGTAAGATATTATTGGAAAATGTTTCAATCTCTCCAGAAACACGTAGTTGAATCTGTATTGTCAAAGTGAATCTATTCAACTTAAAGCTTTATATGTACATAAATACATTTTCTTAGTACGTACAAAGTTATCAAACTTTTCAAGTACCTACTTATTTGCAAAAATTAACTTTTACAGCAGTTTTAATCCACATATAATTTTTTTATAAAGATATTAATTATGCAGTAACAGATGACACATATAGTCGCCAATATGGAGTAATCGCAAGTCGATTTCATACCCAGTTGTCGCCAATTATTTCCAATGATTTAAAGTAGACCACCCGCTGGAAGTTTGAATCCGAAACCGTCCGCGCTGTAGTCGAATACCGATCACTCTGGTGATATTGTACAGTAATTTTGGTGATAATAAAGTAGAGGTGTATTATTACTTATACTTGTATAATTAGGTTGCTTAAACACAGCAGTTGACAGCTACGTATTTTCTATAAAGTATAATATAAAAGGAACCCATGTTTGGAAAAATTCAGGAAATCCACAGAAGACATTCTGTACATAATAAAATTTGTCTTATTTTAAATACACGACGGTACTAAATTCTCGGTGAAAAGATTAAACCAAAATTAAAAACCAAGGTTAAAAGAACTAAGGAGCGGGGAGAACAGGTGCTGCGAAATTTGAAACGATAAAAAGGAAGTCGTCCTTTTTAAAAATTGTGTAAAGTTTTGCACACACAGATATCAAAGAAGATTTCATAAACATAAATTAACAGATAAGAACAAAACTAATGCTTCTGAGTAGCCATAAAGTTTGCGCTTTGCTTGGGGTTGCACTCCAGATGCGTATAATAATGTGAGCTTTCTACATAACAGAAAGCTTTGATCAACGTTATCTGTTGACATGAAACGAACGGTACGCAAAATGCACGAACAACGTAAATTGGTGCCTAATAAAGCGTTAACTAGCATTAAATATAAATCAGAAAATCGTTTGCATTCTAATCGGATGGTATTGTATTGCAAATATATTGCGAACTAAAATTTAAAGCAAATAACGGTAGCATTAAACTAGAATTCAGGCTGAAACGTATCCTGTGACATTTAATTTTAGTAGCGTATTAGTGTTGCAGTTTAATATAAAACTTTAAACGGGCTAAATTTGTTATCTGCAATGCGAAACGTTCCGTTTAACGATTCGCTATTGGTGTAACCAGCATTAAAAGAACGGCAAAACTTCAAAGCGAACACTTTTATAAAATTTTCTTCTAATTGCGAAATTCCGCAATAGGTGCAACAGGAACACTTCAGCACGTTGCAATTAGATACGAGGAATGCGTAATTTTCGAATGCGGAAGAGGCTTGAAAAATTATTGGGACGAACTAATTATTAATCTTTGTTCTGTGCATCGTGCATTGTGAGGAAAAAAACCGTAACATTCCGTTTAACGAATCGCCATTGGTGAAACCGGCATTAAAAGAACGACAAAACTTCAAAGCGAACACTTTTATAAAATTTCCTTCTAATTGCGAAATTCCGCAATAGGTGCAACATGAACACTTCAACCCATTGCAGTTAGATACGAGGAATGCGCAAATTTCAAATGCGGAAGAGGCTTGAAAAATTATTGGGACGAATTAATTTAATCTTTGTTTCGTGCATCGTGCATTGTGGGGAAGAGATTGTAAAAACCGTAGCGGACGCAGACAAGGAGGGTGAAGTTATCGTTATTTTGTAGAGACGATCTAAGCAAATCGAGCATGGAGCCGAACCAAGATATTGGGGAAGCATCCCCGATGTAAAAAAGAACTAATTTCCGTTTGGGCCGGGGGTTAAGACTAAAATTGGTAGGAAAAGTATGGGGAGAATCATCCTCGATCCCGGCAAACTGCGGTCACTGGAGATCTTGATGGAGATTAAAAGACTGCGTCGCAATTTTCGTTAACATTAAAGTAATGGATTAACCGATATACAGCTAATAAGATATTTAGTGTTTACTAACGCAGTTTAGCCGGTATTAGCGGAATTTCCAACTTCTCCTACCCTCTCTTTTTGTTTGTCGTTTTTCCACGTTTATCTTATTAAGTTTTTGTGCAGCACGTCCAAGGATGTGCCAAATTAGATGGCTTCTACACTAAGTTCTCTGTTATTTGTTTTACGAGTATGCTCTAACGGCCCCGGCTCTCTCTTTCGTCCCTACGAATTTAATACCAACGGATCCTGGCACAGATGAATGCCATTTTATTGAACTATAACCAAAAGTGATTTTACTTTACTCTGATTGTTTCGTTAATACCGTTCAACGTTTAGAATTATTGGAAATTTCCTCTTGACAGCAAATTCACTCGCTTTGATCACAAACATTGCTCACCACCGCATTAAAACACAAAAGGGATTGTGGCCGAACGGATGAACACTTCGCACGCTGATGTGTTACTGATATCCTTGTTATGGTTATTGCTATTATTATTATTAACGTCGCTGTTAATTAATAGTGATTTGTTTGGGGTATTCCTCAAATTACCCTTGATAGTTCGATAATTAAATGGGGAACGCATTTGCTAAGTAATAGAACGAGAAGCACCCACAGGTAAAAACTAATTCCGGGAATTTACAAAAATGATATTTATCGCAAGATATTTCCATATTTTCAGTTGCAGTTAATAAATTGTAGGGCATTTTGAAAATTTTCCGAACAAATTCTATAAAGAAAATTATATTTTTCCAGTTAGACTACTTAAAATGTAATTTTTTTTGATATTAGCAATATTTTATAATTTTTAACTAAAATAAAATAAGGTCTATAGTTTATGATTCTTTTTAAAGGCACACAGATTATACGATAACGGTAGGGATTATTAACAAATGGATATTAAACAAGTTGTAACGCTCGTGAAAAAATCGTATTACATCGGTGCTAATGGTGTTTATGTGTACACAGGACGTATAGGAAAGTATGTCTCGTATTTCGACCTAAATGTACATACATACTGAACTCGTTAGATAAGCACGTGTATTCGTAATTAGTTGGTGTCATCGGGCTATTTTATGGACAAATTTAGCCTTGCCAGTAACAAGTGATCAATACTTATCACACAATTCACACCCTTACGAATTGTAGGGCGCATTTACAAAATATTAATGCAGAAGACCTTGGTTTATAATATATGGTTTTAATAATGCATGTACTTATAATTTAAGACCGTACAACTAACGTAAGTCATATGCGGAGTCACGAAACCGACTACGAAATTGTAATTAGCTCATTCCATGCGTGGATTTTAGCAAATTTTAAAATTGTTTCTTTTAGTTCTAACAATGAGTCGGAATATTTTCTTCCTCGAAATAATACACAGAATTAGGTCACTACAAATGTTGCCCATAAATTTTAAAAAGAAAAAATTGAATCTTTTTCGGTTTATTTAACAGTGTGAGATAAAACACGCAATCATTTTAACCTAGCGGTAAAAACTTTGATTTATTGGAATTTTAAAAATTGCCACGGTCATACAAATTGTCCATTCTAAAGTTTATATTATGAAATTGGGATTATAATCCTGATCGTTTAGAGTAAAGCTATAAAGAGCAAAAACCAATCGTCGAAACAGGAACAAAATATTTAGCCAACTGAAAAGCATTGGGGGTTTAACTGGAAATTAAAACCTTTTTAATCATAAAAATAAATATAAAGCAACACAGAGTAAAAAATTAAATCTATCCAAGCGTTTTAAATCCAAAGGTTAAATTGCGTTTTTTAGTTATTTTTTATAAAAAAATTTTTTATAACAAAATCGTTTGCTTTTCCTAATATCAACAAGCAAATTCAACACAACCTCAGTTTTTTGCAATTTATTGGTCGCTTGTTGACTGATTCGTGTTTAATTTGATTAACCTGTCGTTTGTTTGTTAATTAATTGATTAGTATTTGTACACTCTTAATATTGCGTGTTAAGTCTACTAACTTGTCGCAACATATCGACTTTTTAATAATCCCAAACTAATTTCTCACTCAGGTTTGAATTTTTTACATATGAACTTATTTTATTACTCGTATAACAATTGTAGGTTTTTACGTTTAACAAACATTGCAGATCTTCACGGCCAATTTGTCTTTACGGGGAATCATTTGGATTTGTTTGTAATTACAACTTTTAATAACCTTTTAATTAAAATCATATGCCGTATTTGATTTATTAATTAACTTAAAAGGATTTTCGTCATGTGTGACATATTCTTTAGATCACAAAGAACAATTAAAAATTATCAAATTATTCAAAATGTTCGTATTCAAAATAATTGTGCATAATGACATTAATAACAGATAACGCACGTTTTCATAGCAACCTGCGTTTTGTGTAGGCGCAGAGCAGGTTATTCTTATTACCAAGCGCTTGGACTCCTATAATAGTATAAGATGCGCAAGTACTACTAACGTCAAGTAGGTTCTTCTTATTCCTTGAAGGCCTAGTACGCAGATCTCTCCAGACTCGTTCGCGTTTAAAAGTTCTATACTTCTAACAAACTCCGTTTTGTTTAATTTATTCGTCAATAATTTAAGATATTAATTTATAATCGAATTTGTACATTATGTAATGTGTTCATAAACTACCGGTTGTATTGTTTTGTGAAAATTTTGTCCCTAAATAGGCGATGAAGTAGTGAAAGGTATTGTGCATTTTTTGTTAGTTAATTGTTAGGTCTGTTTTTGTACTAAAGTTTGGTCCTGTGTTTTTATTAGATTAAAATGTTTAAGTGCCAGGTAACCGGCTGCATTTCGGATTTTGTTTGATTTTTGTTAGGTTTAGGACTTTCATTATTAGTAAATATTAACAAACTATAATAGTAAATCACACATTATAGTTTGTTTGTAAATATCAGAGTTCCTTCTTTTTCTTAAATTTCATCCTAGAAATTAATACTTGAATGTCATTAATTAGAACTTTACACAGAGATAAATACAAAGATTTTTGAGCTAAAATTTTAAAAAATACCAACTCCTCCCCCCTCTTTTTTGGACGAAGTTTACCCCTTCTATTTAAAATGCCTTTTCTTTTTAAAAATTATCAAACCGTGGAAATTAATACTTTAAATGTTTAAATTAATTAGAACTTTATTTAGGGAGAAATGAAACGCAATTTTATAGAGAGGAAAATGTACAGACGTTTGGTTTGCTTTCTGCCATCTTACACTTTGGAACTAGGTACTACTTTAATTCTTTGAAAAAAAAAATCTGTTTGGAAACTAATTATTGCTTTTTCGCGAAGTTTTGTCACCCTTCTAATTTAATTATTTTTAAAAATATCAAACTGTGGTGGCTTACTATTTTAATAATCAGATGAATCGCAATTTTATAGAGAGAAAAACATGAAAGCGTTTGTTTTATACATTTTTTTTTAGGTTTATATTTTGGAACTATTATTTTAACCTGGTTAATTAATGCGAAAATCCTGAAAAATTCTGTGTGGCAACTAATTATAAATATTTGAACGCTCGTGTGACGTTTATAATTTGTCAAAAATATTGGGTTTATAAAACCCCGACTAATTTATAATTCGCATTTATATTTTTTGGTTATTAAATATTACGGTTTATTTTAAACAATTTAATTTTGTTAGAAACAAGGCAGCTCTAAAATTTTCAATTTATTTATGCACTTATTAGGTAAACTTGTTATGAAAATTGTCCATCTAAGGCCTTGGCTAGAACTATAAACCTGGCTAGTTTCGGGTAATTCATACATTTCCTTTATTAACTTCAAGGATTGTATTAACTTTCCTATATTCTCTAAGCGGTTATCACAACTATTCTAAACTTTTTATACAAATTCAATTATTCAAAACTTTCATGTTAAACGAATTGGAAGAGATAACAAACTTGTGTGGGCTCACAATAAACATACACGCTCTTATCAAAGTAACAACGATTTGTCCATACCTGTTCGTGAATTTGCAGCGTTTTATAAACTATGCTTGTAATAAGTTGAACTCGCTTTAAAATGTATTTTATCTCAGATGTTCCCATTTGTTTCTAATGAAATGTGGTATTGCGTGAAACGTTAATAAACTTCGAAATGCATGAATTTGCAATACATTTCTCACAGTACAAGCGGCGTTAAGGTATCCTAATTTTTGTTTTGGGCAATTTAAATTTTAGTTAAATTTTTGTACTAATACAACATACCGGGTGTGGTCTGACATGTGAGACATAGGAGAAATACATGCGATTTTGATAATTTCTTAATTTTATCTCTCCAGCTGAACCGTTTAGTTGTTGTACGTTCTTGTTTGGATAAATATGCTATTAAGCAATTGATTCTTAACTAATTAGGAAAATTTAGCTCTTCAACGTAAAATAAAGTAGATAAATATTTTAAATAAAAAGTCACACACGCACCTTATAACATCTTGCTTAAAGCCTGCTGCGCATCATTTGTTCGTACTAAATTCTGAAATTTCCATAGTGATGCTGCAGCTCATCAGAACAAGTATAGTTGATCAAATTTTTGTAGAATTAATATCAGTCTAATAATTAGGAAAAAATACGATTTCGCCTTCATTTCAGATAAATTTTATACTATAATCGACTGAAAAAAAAAGTACTTTTCGATGAATAGCTACAACGTAAGCAACAGTTAGCCAAAAAGATAATATTCACATATGTTCAATTTCCCATGCATTTCACCTATGTCTCACATGTCAGGCCACACCCGGTATAAAAACTTTTGGCTTACTTATGAGATTTTTGTCAATACAGATATCTTATTCGGTTGCTGTAACATCGAAATGTAAGTGATTCATGTTTTTAATGTTTTTAAATCTTCGTCGATATTCGTACATATTTGTTACCGTTAATTTGATAAATCTGTTAATATGCATAATAAGCGGTTATTTTATATAACAACCAAACCCTCTTGGCTGAAGTTATGAATTATAATATTTAGGAAATAGTTTTTATGAGGGCTTGTGTAATATTTTTTCAATGAAAGAAAGTTTTATTTTTACAATTTTTGAATGAACAACTTCCTACTTGTTGGGACAGGACAAACTGTTATGACATTTGTCCCATCTTCTTTGCCTGAGACTGCAATGCACTTCTGGCATCGTCTCTCTTTTTCTAAATATTATTGATCTTATCAGCAATAATATTCTTCCCTGAAAAGCCCTTCATAGCACTGTTTCCGTCCTATACTTGTGCACCTTCCTCTTCACCGTTCTCTATTCGTCCCTCTTCGCCGTTCTCTATTCGTCTATCTTTCACGTCTCCGTTTTCTATTTGTCCATCTTCCTCATCTACTTCCACGGCACCCGACGAGATGTCGATTAAGGCGTCAATATCTTCTTCAGATTCAAGGTTTCCAATGGCATCAGTAGAAAGTGATAATTGATAATGTTGTAAGGCCAACTTTTTGCGAGATTTATCACTCTAACCAGAGGGTGCTGAATATTATTCATAATAACTGGTTAATGTGATTAATTTTTAAAAAACAAGAATCTTTTATCAAATTCACTGTTGGTTATTATGCATAATATCCGGTGATTATGCATATTAACCGGATTTATCACATCATCAGTAACATATATATGTACATATGGGATCCAAAAGAAAACGTTGTCCTGGAAATGAATCCAAATATCCATAAACCAAAAATCTAAGCACACAAAACGCAAAGAAACACAAGGTGACGGATCAACCAAATACACGGGCTCAGACAATTGAAAAACAAAAAACACAAGTTAAAATAGTCATGAAAATTGGAACATGGAACGTGGGGGGGTATAAAAGGAAAAGAAGTAGAAATAGTAGAAGAAATGATAAAAGCAGATATAGAATATCTAGGGATAACAGAAACAAAGATGAAAGGAAACGGATTAAAAAGGATACGCAGAGGGTACTGGATGTACACCCCGCAGTGGAACAGACAGAATACGCTCAAGCAAGTGTAGGATTCATAACCAAGGAAGATAAGATTAACAGCATAACTGAGGTGACATAGGGATGAAAAAATTATGAACATAGATGTAAATTTGGGAACACAACCAGTTACCCTACTAGTCTAATTTTACGAGGAATTGTAAGAAGAGATAGATAGCGCGACCAACGAAATCATATTAATGGGCGACCTCAACGGACGAGTAGGCAAGAACAACAGAAACATAGAAGAATACCTGGGAAAGCAAAAAGAGAAAACACTAAACTCAAAGTAGGAAAAAAATTTTGGAAATATGCCAAGCCAATGATTGCACATAGCGACAAATACAAATTCACACGTGAGAAGATCACAATAAAGGTATAAAATCAATAATCGATTATTTTCTAGTACAATGAGGACAATGGAAACCTATAAAGGACGTGAGAGTAAAGCCAGAGATGGAGATAGGCAGCGACCACTACCTGCTAATACTAGAATGTAAAATGCACCCTCAAGTAGTTAACGGACAAGTAAAGAGGGCAATACAAATAACAATAAACAACCTTAAACTAAAAATACCAGAGATATCAGAAAAATATAACAAACTACTAGAAAATAGAATACAAAAGGGAGGCCAAGGTGTGGCAACCGATGAAAGATAGGCGAACTTGAAAAACACATACTTGAAGCAGCAACAGAAGCCTGTGATACAACGAAAGTAAGTAATAAATATACATGAAAAACACCATAGTGAACAGAAGAAATCGGGGAAATAGTAAAGGAAAAGAAAATTAAATGGACAATATATCCCTAGACCTGAAGATACGAAAACTACGAGGAATACAGAAGTATTAGAACAGTGGTCAAAGAAAGGATCAAGAGAGCTCAGGAAAATGTATGGACAAAGTTTGGTAATACCATGAAAGATGCATATACAGAAAATTAGAAACTATTCTACGGAGTAATCAAACAGATGAGAGAGAAAAGGGAAGTACTAATAAGGAATATTAAAAATGGACAAGCAAAAGTACTAAATGAAAAGGAAGAAATAATGGAAAGGTGGAGAAGATACTTTATGAAACTTTTAAACGGAGAAGAAATAAAAAATCATAATGAAATGAAGGAGAACCAAGAAATGCAGAAAATGTAAGTGTAACACCAGCGACGACGCGCAAAGAGTTTGACAACGCATTAGCAAACAGGAAAAAGCTGACGAGCAAGACAAAATAACACCAGAAATAATCAATTACACAGGAGAACAGGCGAAAGAAGAATTACTGGATGTTATAAGCATGTGCTTTAAAGAAGGATATACCAGTATACACCCCTAGATTGACAATTAGGAATAATAGCACCCCTCCACGAATTTTAGAGGAATCCCGCTCCAGAATATACCTGTAAAAATACACACTAGAATCATTGAGGAAAAACTAAGGGAAAAGTTAGAAACAACTCTGGAAGAAGCCCAATGTGAATTTAGAAAGAAAAAAAGTACCTAAGGCCTAATATTTACCCTGCGGCAGATAAGCGAAAAAGCAATAGCAGCAGACAAATAAATGCACATATGTTATATAGACCTGGAAAAGTCGTTGAATAAAGTGAAATGGGAAAACGTTTGAAGGTGTTTAGCAATAAGAGGAGTAGAGAAAAAGTGGGTAGAAGCAGTCAAGAGTCTGTATCAATGCTGTAGAAGTTATGTAAGAGCGTCGGAAATGTTAGAGACTAAAACAAGGCTAGGACAGGGGTGTATGCTGAATCCCTTACTATTTGTGGTAGTACTGGATGAAGTAATAAGAAATGGAAGAAGTCAAAACCGTGCACAGTGGGTTACTAAAAAATGTAAAACGTGCAAATAACAGAACTAGGTTTCGCCGACGATTCACTCAAGCCAAGTATTGCCATACTTGACTCTAGTGAACATGATCTACAGCAAAATGTAACAAAAGTTGAGTATGAAAATCTACAAAGAAAAAACTATGGCCAGAAGTACAGAACAAACGAGGCACAACATAAAAACAGAAGACAAAATTAGAATAAGTGGACAAGTTCAAATATGTACCTGGGGGTTATGGTACAAGAAAATGGAAAACAGTGGACAGTGAAAGAAACCAAAGAATTGGAACAACGGGGAGGTTATTCGGTGCCATGAAACAAACAAAAAAGCAGGCTAACAAGTATATAAATGCAATTCTTGAGAAAAATTAAAGGTAAAATCAAACTGGACCGAATCAGAAACGAAGTACACAGACAAAACCGCTACGACAGAAAATACAACAAATACAACTAAGGTGGTTGGGCCACACAATAAGAATGTAGAGTACGAGACTACGCAAGAGAGCATCGAGGCCAGAATAGTAGAAAGAAAACAGGGAAGGCCGAGAAAAGAGTGGCGTGATGAAATGAAAAAAGCAGTGCAAAACAGAAGAGATATTTGGAACAACGTGAACCAGGTAGCCATGGACAGAAAAAATTGAAAGAATTATGGAGAAAAAAGCCTGAGACACTTTAGCCAACACGCCTACACCTAAAGGTACAAAAGGCGTCTGGATTAAGTACCTAAGTAAGTAAACCTTCGTGGAAATATAAACATTGTTAGGTTATTACAGGAACGGTATTAGTTGTTATATTTAACCATCAATGATATTTACATGATAAAAGAAATAACTGTAAATTATCGGTTTGTTTAACGGTATTCGTTTTGGTTTTGGTTAAGTTTTTGACTTTTAATGTCTCAAAAGCATAAATGTATTACCTTAAACTCGATACATTCAGTAATAATTGAAAAAATGATCAAATTCCGGAATAATTAAATTTAATAACCAAATTTTTATACAGAGTAAAATAATGTATAGGTCTTTCCTTTCAGTAAAGTTTTTCAGAAATGTTATATTTTTAACCTGATACCTGAAAACGTAACATTTGTATGAAATTTAAAAATTTTGTGCTTCGGTAATTACAAGAAAATGTCCCCTTTATTCGTAGATCCATTTAGAAATTAGTTGGGTTGGATATGTTATTTGGACGAGTATTAATAAAGACAAATTGCGGTTTTTTATACGTTTTAATTTTCTTTTAATCATAATAATAACCTCGACGTGGATCTAATTTTTTTATTAAGGTTATATGAAAATAAACGAATTAGGGATTTTATTAAAACGGGGAGATAAAAATTTGTAAACTTTGAAACAGCATTTTGACATACGTTAACTTTTTACCCCTGTATGTAAACATCATCGATGGCTTTTGACAAGCAGAATTACAGTAAATGAAACGAGCATTTGGCTATTTATTCAGTTTATATTGGTAATCCCGCTAAGTTATTCCGTGTTCGGAGTTGTTTCAGAGGAACAGCAACGTGTGTGTTGAAATTCGATACTAGCGAGTCACTTCATTTCCCTCAGGATGCCATATATTGCTCCTTTTATCGTTTGTATTTACATTTCTATTTTGTTTAATTGTCGTACAGGGTGGTCATTTCGGGTCAGATACCCAGACATAGTCGCGAAGTAAAAACTTAAGAAAATAAACGTTAAGTTGTCTTGGTGAGTCGTTACTGTGCAACCAGCTAGCAATTTGATTAGCCAAAGAGAGCAGAAGAGCTCTTGTCTCATGTTAAGTCGATTTGGAGCGTTGAAAAAACTGTTAACATTTATTTAAACAACATTAAGTTGTTGATAAAGTTTTATTCCCCGCTGGGTAATTAATCAATAACGAAACAAACTTCTCCCGTACATTTAACCAAAATTTAAATGTTTTATCGACGTGCGATATTATAATTTTAACGTTTCGAATTTGCCAATGCGTTTTAATACGTCAACCTAAATTGGCCAATAGTTGTTTTGTAACATCATAAAAAGCTTTTAGATAAGCTAGTGTAGCTCTGAAAACATTGGCGTAATAATTCCAATATGCATCGAAAATGACGGCAGTTTACATAAAATGAAAAATCGTATTTGAATGTTTATAAATCATAAATGCGAATATGGACGTTCTGTATTTATTAATTACATGTAAAATTCACAGCTGGCACTTTTATTTTCCTACTTAAAAATAACGTTTTGTTGTCGGCAGCAAATAACATTTATATATTTTTTGCAAATCTGGCGGAATTTAATAAAAATTTAAATAGTTTGCACTAAAAAAACGAATAACTGCTAAGTATTAATTCGTGTTTATAGTAATGCTAATTAAAGTAAAGCTAGGTTTGTGACAATTTAACTAACAGTATTTCGCGCAAACTGTAACATTGCTAGGTAGGAGATTCGCAAAATATGGGGGAATATTTTTGTCGGTCATTTAATAATACAGGGGAACTTAAAGAGGAAAGTTTATTTTTGCCCTGCAGTAATCGATCCGAACTTTTTGTCCAATTAATGACAATCCAATAGTCCAATACAACTAGCACTTAGTTATGACTTCCAATTGCCGGAGTTCGTAACTAGCACCATAGCGAGCAATATACTACGTGAAACGGCCTCAACAGACAATTACAGAGAAGTACGACAGCCATATAGCTTCATATACTAACCGTGCACGTATAGCTTCGATCCCACAGGAACAAGAACTGACCAGAATTTTACTTTGATTATTTAGTTAACATATTCGCTAAATCGGGACTAATACGCGCCAAGAGCGTTACATGAAACCTACACGCGCTTTATAATAATACAAGGACCGCAGAACATTAAATATTAATCAACTTCTGTTGCTTGTTCGAAACAACGGTTCTACAAAACAGGAGAGTTAGAAATACAATTGTATTTATTTTGAATTTCGTACTTATGTAATGTATATTTGGATAAACAACGTAACATAATACCTTTTTCACTAGTGGAAAATACACATATTTGTGTAACAAACATTGACTCAACGTTTCTGTATGTTCAGTATAATTTTCTGAAAATTATTCTTTTCAAAACCTTAAAATAATTTAAAATTTCATATTTATCGAAATATTTGAATGTTTTTGTTACATTTTTATCATATCAAATTAACAAGAGCAACATAAAAAGACTGCTCCAGTTTAGCTTTAAAATGGAAAATTAAATTCCGATAGAAAACTTATGCAAAATAAAATACACTGCTAAGACATTAAATAAAAAAGTTAGCATGCTTATAAGAAAGCTCATTTTAATTAACCCTTTTTTGCCTTTCCTGCATTTTTCTAATCTCAGCGCATTCCCTTCGGATTCTTTAGTCCTTCATTAAAATTTCATATCTGTGTGAATCCAAGTGCATGGAAAAAAAACTTACCATATGGATTAATTACAAACTGTCAGTGCACCCCTCAATCTTTACTACTTAATAAATCAGTTTAAGGCTTTTAAAGGAATTGAGATTTCTTTATACAATGTGTCCACGGATAGGTGATACAAGAGGAAAAACTTTTTTATTATTGATTTCTCAGAAAATTTTATTCTTGATAATAATTTTTGCTGTGTTTAATAGTCTTATTTCTCATGTTACTTTTCCTGTAGGTAATCATTTTAGACTTAAATTCACAATTTTCTTAGTTTTGGACTTTGAAAAAATTTCTGAAATTTGTGTAGATGTAGGAGGTTATACTTTTGAATAATTTTGATATTTGTGTTTCCTTTATTCTTGAAACTTTCAATTTAAAATAAAGTTTTTGAAATAACATATCCTATAATTTTGTGTTTCTGAAGGGTATACGAGCACAACAAAAGCCTTAAACTAACAAAAAAAACAATTATGTCTGAACAACTTCAAATTTTGCATACAAGCGTAATTTTGTGTTCTGAACAACTTTACTCTAATACAATTTTGTGGTATTTGTTAAAATACTAAGACTTTACTTAAATCTCACATTCGTTTTGAGATAACCTAAGCCCTGTTTGTGTACGGGCGCTGTGCTCAATTTGGCTAGCTCAGTAATCAAAGACAAGAGGCTGAAAATAATTGTTTATTACAAAAGAATAAAAGCAAAAAAAAAGTATGTACATAAATGAAAAAGGGTAAATAGATAAATGGAAAGTCAGGCGTCGCGGCGTCGTGGGCGGAAATGGCGTAGGCCACGGCAACGGCGGCGGCAGCGGCGACGGCGATAGCGACGGCAGCGGCGACGGCGTTGGGAGACGGTGCGATGAGGGCGCACGGCGTCAGAGGGTGGCGACGGTGGTGGACATATACCAGCGTGCCAGCGGCGACAACGGCGTGGGCGGCGGAGACGACGTAGGCGGTGGTAGCGGCAACGGCGAAGGCGGCAGGGCGTCGACGTTGGAAGACGGTGCGATGAGGGCGCACGGCGTCAGAGGGTGGCGACGGTGGTGGGCATATACCAGCGTGCCAGCGGCGACAACGGCGTGGGCGACGGCGACGACGAAGGCGGTGGTAGCGGCAACGGCGAAGGCGGCAGGGCGTCGACGTTGGAAGACGGTGCGATGAGGGCGCACGGCGTCAGAGGGTGGCGACGGTGGTGGACATATACCAGCGTGCCAGCGGCGACAACGGCGTGGGCAGCGGCGACGACGAAGGCGGTGGTAGCGGCAACGGCGAAGGCGGCAGGGCGTTGTTGGAGGTGGCGGCGTCAGGCTGGGAACAGGCAGCGACCGAGAACGTGGGCGACGGCGGCTGTTCCAGCAGGGTGACGTGGTAGCTGGTGCAAGGATGTCGATCCAAGACGTTGACTTCGATCAAGCGTGCAAGACGTTGATTTGCTCAAGCATACAAAGACGCCGATCCTGATTAAGCGTACGGAGACGTTAATCTGACCAAGCGTACCAAGACGTTGATGTTGAGATGGATTTTGCCAGCGTTTTTATAGCCCGAAAATCGTATTCTGCTTTCCTATTGGCTGACGGGGAATGGTAGAAGTGGTGAAATTTGCCAAAATCCCCGTGTTTTTATTTTTCAGAAATAATTGTTCCAAATGTAATTTCTGATGTGTGTAGTGGTTATTATCGTTCTGCTGGTGCGACGGCGCATCGAATGATACCCAACAGCAGATACTTTGATTGAACGAGAACGGGTTTATCCCGCGGTCCGCGGATTAAAAAGCCCGTGAGGTTTCTCATCGCGGCGTTTCATAGCGGAAATAATCGACTTGAAGCGGGGTTTCATGTGAAAACTTAACATCTTTTTGCTAGTTTTAGATAACGGTAATTGCTTATTGCAATTAGAAAGCTTTTTAGAAGTAATTGTCGTTATTCATTATTTGGGAACTAAATTAGTTTGGTTGGACGAAGGGTCCGAAGGGATGAAATTTGATACGCCTCCATGTGTTGGCTGTACGGAGATTAGCTTGAAATATTTATGGTAGCGCGGGCCGTTTGTGTAACGGACTTGGGGTTTTAAGATTTGCAAAGTAATACGTGAGAATTGTTGTCTTAGGTTGTTTTGATTTTCGGAAAGTTCGTTTATAAAGCAAAAAACCGTTGAGTTTGTTTGTGGTACGGACAAGCAAGGATAAACTGCCAAACAGCGTATTGATATCTAAACAATTTTGGTCATTTATACCTCTTGTATCACCTATTCGTGGACACATTGTATATTGTTTTCGATTAACGAAGTCCAGAATTTTCAACCAGGGAAGGAAAATCAATAATTACGGGGTGAATTCTGAATAATCATCGCAAAATGTGTAATTATTTACTATAACAGTGTGATAATTTTGGCTTCCAAGTTCCAAGGAATTAACCTAAAAATTTGTTTATTATAGGAAGTGCAGTCTGCCTTTGCTTTTGTCTTTAAACATACATTCTGACAATTCTTCAATGCTTTCAGTAACTAATTTTCATGACGCATTATAAAGTTCCTGGCCCATTCAATTTTTTTATGTTGAATTAATGCGGTTCATTGCACTGAACGTCGTTCTTCACCTGCGGTTGAAACTGAAATAGCGAATACCCAGTTCTTTAAGATATTCTTATCCATTGTTTGTAGAAGGTAGAGTATAATGTTTGAACCTTTTAATGTTAGTAGTGCAGAGTGGAGGGTTGTAGGACCTCCTCCCACTATTTTTCAAGCCCAAGGCCTTTACCGGCCCTTTACTACATATTTAAAAGAACGGTTGTTTGCGGTTTCACCCCTAAACAGCCTTTGGATTGTGCTTTGTGTAGGTTTAAGTTTACCAGTACATAGTGCAGCGTAATAACCTCGTTGAAGTGTCTCTCATACTGGGTCGGTATTGTTGATTTGAGATATTTTTTTCACAATGCATTTGAGTTCGACTTATCGAAATTTAGAATATCAAAGTTCCATTGTAGTGTAGTGCTTTTGAATACTAATAAAGCAATTAGTAAGGTGGCGCTTAAAGGCTTTGTTATGTGATAACAGAAGCACCATAAAGGCAACATCGGCATAGCATTATTCAAAAGCAATGTTTCGCGGGTTGAAATGTGAAATTTCGAATGAAACATGTACAAAATGGGGATTTAAGTATAACAAATCAAAGGGATTATTTTAAAAGTAAATTTAATAATTCGGAAACTCGGGTAAGCAAAAGAAAAACGACAATTTATTTCTAATAACGGAGTACAAAGCGCGACGTGATGCTCGTATATTTCAGAAATGGTAGAAATATAAGTCGAAATGAAACCGTTTGGGAAGCGCTGTCATAAAGAGTACGGAGACAATTTGATATTGTGGCAACACGAACGTAATAAAATGTATAGAACACACGGCCGTCACCGCGACAAGAGTGGCGCAATGTAATGAAAGAAAAAACTGATTTATTTGTCAGCTGGTGCGGTTAGACTTTGCAACAGGTGCGTCAGATTGGAGCTTAGAGCTCCACGACTCCACAATCTCGACGCACCTATACCTTGGCGTTTTCGTTAGTCCTGATACTTAAAATTATCAATCGCGCGACGAGAGCACGAGAAAAGCGAAGACACAGCGTCGTTACAATCTTTTTATTTAAAGTAGCAGAAGGGCGTTATATTTCAGCTTTCAACACAATCCGAAGAATGCGATAATCAAAAGAAACAAAGCATTTTCAATTGATGCGTGATACTCTGCTCGACAACTTTGATCGTGTATTCAAATATGTCTTTGTGTTAGAAGCCATCTTTGAAAGTCGAAGCAGAACGTCGCGTCGAGGCGATGGATGTAAAAGAGGAATTTTATTTAAAATACGTAACCCCCGTCGTAGTGTAACGAAAAATTCTAAGAACGCCTTCTTGTTCGTTAAAAAAAACGCATGTGTCATATTCATTATCCTTATCTAGAAATTACGCGCTGAAATTTATTACGCGGCAATTGGAATAAATATTCAGCAAAACACAATTCCCTGTAACGGTGGTTAATATTAATAGCAAGTAGCGATGTTATCTTTTCATAAGCGCGAATAAACACCGGAACTCGAAATGGGTGTAGCGCGTTAAACGTATACGGTAATGCACGGGTGCGCTTCGGCAGGAACCAACGAGAATCGAGAGACAACTGTCCACCGGAAGTGCGTACTAAGCTCGATGGAAGGTAGCGTATTTAGCGTCTCCGGAGACCGGAGAATTTTCCGCAGCTGTCGCAATGAAAACTCCTTTTTATTCTATTTAGTTCCTTTGAGGCGCTGCGGAACTGAGGCCGTAAGCTTCTTAACCCAAAGCCAGGGAGGAAATGATACATTACGGGAATAAAGTAGTTCCTACTTCATAGACACCTCCTAGGTGAACGAATGATTAAACGCTTCCACTTGCGCGACAAGAGCTACACTTTAAAATTACTTATCTAGTAAACGAGACTAAAGAGAAGTAAACCGAGATGACTTTAAATTTTGTATGAAATTAGATCCCTCAAACGGGAGAAGTTTCACGGGGTCGCTTTGTGTTGCTCTTTATAGAAGCCTGTCCGCATTCCAGCCCGCAGATACCTTTACAAAGCTACGGCGATGGGATCGCGTCCTCGAGCTTCACATGTGGCACGCGGACGGTCGACGAGCTTTTCTCATCCTCCAACCCTCCGGAAAATTGGCAGTAGTGATGCGACCAGATTTCAAAAAGACCGCGACTTTATTTCAGCTCCAGGGCCGCATACCACATCATACGACACTCAGCTCGTTAACTTTGTCACAGCACTCCATAAATTCACGCAATCGCGTATGAAAACGTGAATGTAATAAAGCCTCCCACCATAGCCCAATAGCGTTAACTTTTCGCTACCATTTTTTTGCTGTCGACAAAGCCGTTGACTTCCGGCTAATATCGATGTTTGTATTTCCCCTCTATTTATTGAAATTCTCAGAAAACGATCTGAAGAACGCCAAAGTTTAAGTATAATTACCTTTGTTGCACTAGAGCCTAATGAAAACTAAAGACCTAAACAGGGAATACAGAAAACATCAGAGGATTTCTAGAAAAACAGCTTCTCTTCCAAATACATACAACCCCCAATGTTGACCTTTCCGTGTATATAAACTGTTTGAAGTGAGTATTAGAAAATTTCATTTACTAACAAAGTAAATTTCAAAATTAAACACAAATTTTCTCGAATTCATGTGTAAATTTCCTTTTAACAACAGAGATCTCAAATTAAGTCATATCGTCAAATGTTTAAACCGAAATGGTTGAATAGAAGTTTTTAGGAATCGCATTGTTAATTATTAATAAAACTTCAAATAACAAAAAACGGCAAAACTAAACAAAGAACGAAAACGAAAGCAAGCGAATAAATATTTAGACGCAAGTATAAACAATTTAATGTTGTTTTTCTCTTGTTTCCTTCTGGGCATAAGCTTGAAGTTTATTTTTTTGAATTTTATAAGGTAAATTTTATTTTGTTGGAATAATATTCGATTACGTACGTAAAATCCATTTATACTGTAACTCGTTCGCAGGAAAATGGGGACGAAATCAGGAAACAGTGTCTGGCGTAAAGTTCTTTTAGGCACTTATTAGTTGTCGATTTTTATTCGTACATTTGCAAAACATTTTTATTTTTAGTTACAACAGCCCTTCTCTTACAGAGCTAGAAATCACATGTGGAGTCATACTCACTTTGCGAAGCAAAACATAACCTGCACTTACATATAACGATGCAAAAATCATTTTCAAGAGCTCGAAGAAAATGCCTGCATACGATAAAGGCGGAACCAGAAACAAGAACAAAAATATATAAAATAGGTGGTAGAATCCGACTGTTAATTAATTTCCGTTTAGAAGATTTTATAAGTGGAACTCTCTACAAAAGCCTTTCTTTAAACATGGAGAGATATCAAAATACCCTCAACCCATTTTTTGTTTCTGTTGAAATGTACCATTCACTAACTGACAAATTGGACAGATTAATATGGAAGAATTACAAGAATCGGCGTTTGGAAAATACATTTTTGAGCTTTTTTGTCTTCACAAACGCAGCATTACAATATGAGTATAATCACCACCGATGATGCCATAGTGTTTGCAAAAAGTCATAACATTACACATTTTCATTTTCAGCAGTTTTGGCCTATTAAAAATATCAGTCTTAGTCTCAGGAACTCTATCGGAAACTTTGAATGGCCAAAGGACGTCCCACTTCTAGTTTTGGAACCTTTACTTGGGTTAGCTTGATTAGTAAATGGAACAGAAGAACTGAAATAGGGCTCTTGTCAAGATATCTCACAGAATCACTTACAATAAATTGTGAATATTGTACTGAACAATATTTAGTCGTTGCTTTTTTTGATAACTGTTCCAGAATCTTATTTAATGAAGAACTTTTCCACGAACTTCCCGATTGCTGGAATTAAAGAATATACATATAATCTAGCCAGGCTGAGCTCAAACGAATCTTGAAATGTTTTAGCAGAAGGAGATGGCCCGTCTTCTGAGGTTTTACCAGCACAGCCACGGAGGAACCCAACAAATCAAGATATGGTAATATTTCCATTAGTACTTGCGTTGTTATTTTATTAATTATTTTTTATTGTTTGCAGGACTCTTACTTAATCAATATTTTTTAATGAAAAATTCGCGATGGTTAGTTAACATTCCACTGGAAATTTTGGACACGTTTGTTTCAACACTTATATGGAACTTCAAGAGAATAATTTCGGAAGCATTTCAACAAATACCCTAAAGTTACATATTTTTAATGACATTTTGTAAATGGCTTTATTAAAAGTTCATTGCCTTAATAAAATTTATTATCCTTTTAATTTTTGACGTATAAAAATTTATATTTGACCGCCGTCGTACTTAACTTGTTTTTCAGAGAATAAAGTAGTCCGCAGTATTTTTGCAAAAATTTGCATCTTTGGAGGGAGCGAAACGGAGATGGAAAATAAACGAAAAATCTACAATGCAGCTCCTTGATTGTTAACATTATCAACCAGAAAATTTAAAGCCGTTTTTGAACTGATGTTGTATAAATGATGAATTTACTCTGCTTTTAGTTGTTCTTTCTAAGGTATTTCTTTATAGGGAGTTCATGGCAGGAGAAATAGATCGATACAATTTCATTTGTTGATCTAATCAGTCTTGTTTTGAAGATTTGTTATCAGGTGCAGCACTTTCGACTGTAACCTGAGTTGTGCAGCTATTTTTAGGCCATCGTTTTTCTCAAGTATCTTCAGTTTTACCTGATGTAGCTTCGTCCTGCTTGACCTTGATCTTCCCCTCTAGTAATCATGCTCACAACTCTTAGTATCAGGTACATATAATTTAAAATTACTTTCAAATATTTTTTTCTCTTGTCTTCATAGATATTTGCAAGCTTGTTATATTCTGAAAAGTTTACCATTTGCTATTCTGCTAGTCAGTTAATAAGTATTAGTTAAAACTTATATGGTAATTAATAAGGATAATTGTATTCAATATCACTTGTTTACCAGGCATGGATTGGCCTTTGGATGCATTTTTCTGGATTTTCCGGCCTGACCTAAGTGAAGCAGTACCCCTCCTCCAAGTTAACGTTCTTCATACCCTCATGAAAGGTAGGCGTATTGTAAATTGAATGCATGTTGTAAATTTTACATAATTTTGGCATGCTGTATCATTCATTCCGTATTTATCGACATAATCGAATTTAGATGCCGAAGTTATTATTCGGAATTAAATGTTTGTTATCGGGCAACGCTAGTCTCAAGCAGTTCTAGTTTTGTTTACGCTTGGCGTCGGTAAAGCTACAGGTGTTCTAACTAACTCAAGTAGTCGTTTACAAAAGCGTTGCTTACCGTAGACGAGTTAATGTCCTTTAAATAAATATTTTACCGGTCTCTAAAACGATAGTTAGTAAAAAGGTGGTAGAAATTTAATTTTAATTGACAGTAAATCCCGACTAATCTAATTACCATAGTTAAACCATTATGTAATGTCACTGCAGTCGATTGTTTTGATTTCAATATTGTATGTACCGACAGCTCTGGTGTGATACTGTTTTATTTTTTCGGATGACACGCCATTGTAAATTAATTATGTTTAGGTCGTATTGTAACAAAATCGACGTTTTGTACCATATGATTCCTTTATTACTTTTTGTTGGCTATCAAAGTTGGCGATGCTAAGCTGCTGTAGTAAAAGAGGAGCTTTCGGGTTTTGGGTAGTTCCTTTGGTTCCGTTATTAGGTGATCTGTCTTTCTAATCGAGAGGTGCTATTTTTCGAACACCGAATATTCCGTTGTTCTCATCTTTTCAGCGATAACGCTATACAAATATTAAACCATCCAACATTTCAAATGGCATGCTAGTAAGCCATTTCATTAGATTATGAATGTTTTGAATAAGGTTACTTTTTCATAGGATAAACGTTTGTTGCGCACGCTAGGCGAACCTGTCGGGCACCTGGGACTCCATCGCCGACCACATCGCGTTTTTTATACCTTGTCAAAATTAGGCCTGATGAATAACATCTTACCTCGCTTTATGGTTTCGACGTTTCGTCGCCATTAATCGGGTGCGGATAGGGTTTTCCCTTAATTTAGAGTGCAGCTGGTAACAGGCCCGCGTTCAATTCGAAACAGTCAGTTGGACACGTTAAACAATTAATACGAAAGGAAACACTGCCTGTCATCAACTAAGGAACACGACACTATTATTCACCCATTAACTATCTATATTAATTCCCCATCGTCTCCGTAGCTTATGATTATCAGAATTGAAGCAGGTAATTCGCATTAGCGCGAGAAATCAGTTAAAAACGCAATGTTGACTTGGCAAGCTTGATGTAATTTAGTGCTTTACGAAGGGTAATAAAACAGAAAAGAGCATCGTAGGTCTATAGAAATGGAAATTTCGTTATAATTTAGTCGATAAATTCGCAAATGAGATCGCTTTAACTTTGTGTTTTTATGGCTCGAGACGACCCAGAATATAACGAATGCGTATGACAAATAAGGGCAGGCACTCTACTGCGATGCAACGCGATAAGTCCAAGAAAAACAAGAACCTACAGTTGTTAGAGACAGCAGCTAGCAAATTAAAAGCTGCCTAGCAGTAGTTGTTCAGGTGTTCTCGTAGTAACGCCGTTATCTCCTACGTTTAATTTAAAATATACGATTTTCTGAAGTAGCGTTCGTAATTTGCGAGAAGTCCCACGGTAACCCGGGTCCTTATTAATTAGTAGTTATTAATAATTAAATCCTTAAGACCTGAGCCTCTCCTTTACAAACGGTTGCGATGAGACATCCTCACAAAATTACCGAATGACACAACCTAAACTTCCCTAACTTTACTCTAATGCGTAATCTGCGTAATACGCAAACCGTAGGTTCTTATTATTTATTCATTGTGTTTTTGAACAAAGCACCCTACTTTAATATTCTGACCAGATCAACGCTGTTGACTTCTACATATACCCTTCAGCTAACTCGGTTCAACATTTATTTTTATTGGAACGCGAACTAATATCGACAAGTATGTCAGGATCATATAAAGAAAAACTCCCCTAAAATCCTTGTTATCTCGAGAAGTTTATAAAGTTCACCTAACGAATTTTGCTGTAAAATAAATATTTTCAGTGTAAATCTAAAAAACATAACTTTTCAGTCCATTCATAGAAGAATCATAAAAGCTAATTCTAAAAATATTTTAATGTTTAATCTTTTAACAGCTTTATGTTTGCTAATATTTTGAGTTCAGAACTTTTAATTTAATGATTTGTCAAATTAGATACGGTATAAATGTTCCTAATTTGCTTTCTCATAAGACCTAGGTACTACTCGGTAGACACAATTTAAAATTTGTTAAATCTTCTAACTTTTTAGAATATCAGTAATAAAGTAATTGAATTCTATTCTAATTCCATAACCAACATCTGACACCACACAAAATTAATCTTTAAAGCCTCAATCTTCAGCTTTCTGAACACTACCCTCATGATTTAAGCGATGAAATGTCACTCTGTTAATTTGTGTGGTGAAACCGCCCACATCAGAAACAGTTAATACATTTACGTAAAGGTTGAATAATATATAGCCAAATGCTTGTCGTTGAAAGTAGTTTTTTTTAGACGGAAGTTCTAACATTCTGCGTAAAAATACGAAGGTTTTCAAAGCCTAACATGGTATTATTTTTATTGTTGTCGTTGCTTTGTAGGCTTAAATACGTTTGCAAGGGAATTGAAAGGTTAAAGACCTTCCGTTCGAATTTATTTTTAACTGCGTATTTACACACGAAATATATTTCCAAATTAAGTAAAAATCTTCAATTTGAATATTGAAAAATTGATCTCGCGAATTGTGTTTACCTATTTAGCATTAAAATTTTAAGCCGATTCCCAAAAATTAATAAGGATAATCTTTAGAATAATTCGATGGTTTGTAATTAATAAATATTAAAACGGATTACAAAATGAAAACACTTAGATTTGAACGCTGCAGCTATGGTGTGCAAGAAGCGTTCTTTTAATATGAATGAAAGGATCATAAAATCGCCCTGTAAACTGCATTTGTGTCATGCATGAGCTATAAAAATAAATTTATATGTTTTTAAGAGAATTACAGGCGATTTTATGATCATAACAATTTAAGTTCTTGGTAATGAATGGTTGTTGCAAAAGGAGTGTCATTAAGCGAACACGTCGTTTTACAATTTTTCTGTCGACTAACGGAACTGTAATTTTAATTTTATTTGATTTTCGGGTCATTTACGAGTGTTTTTAAGATAATAACTTAACCATTTCCTTATTTTAAATTTTGGGTTGGTTAACTGCTTAGGCTAAAAATTTCAAAGCTTGTGCCTTTATGAAATATATTCAAAATATGATTTAAAAATATTAGCTAAAGAAATTTCCATAACTTTTAACCTTATACCAACATTTAGAAATATCTCGTTCTTATCTCATGCACAGCTTATATTTAAAGGAAATTAAAATATGCGTGGTTACACTTACTGCGTACCGCGATACTTTCTATAACTAATGAGTTTGCACAAGGGCCGATTTTAATCCCAGATAAAAATGTTTTCCAATAAAACTGACTAACATAATTTAACGCTTAACGCATTTCCTTTGCAGTTTGGGGATCCGCGGTTGCTTGCAAATATTTTTAGGATAAACGAGAATACGGCCCGGAAAGCTTAACAGCGTTACTGTTCTTTTCATCCCTGATAACACATGATCTTAGTTATGTTTTTCTTCTCTCTTTATATCGTTTATAATCGTTTTAATTTAAATTTAACGCGGAATTATTTCTAACCCCAACTCTAATTTCGAAATAATCTGGCAGATTATAAAACTTTATACGAGTAAATAAATTTTACTGCGGGAGATAAAAATATTTTCCGAATTATTCTACGCCGTAACAATAGTTATAAAAATCTTGAGACTGTCCAAATAAATTTGCCGGATTTGTCGAGAAACACTCGATATATCAAAGCTTAAGTTTTGAGATTTCATGGTACACAAAATGGAAGGGTCCGTGATATCAGCTGATAAAAGCTTCCAGACTAACCCCTATGGCGTAACACAATTCAAGTTCAGCATAAAACCGATTTCCTTTCTTTCCTTTCCATCATAAATCCTATACATACAAATATTTCTTTTTCACTTCTGTTGTAGGTATGGTAAAGTAGTGTCTAACATCTAAAATAGATTACCTTCAAAATTTCGGGCTACTTTATTTGTTTACTGAAATATCAAACGTGAAAAGTGAATTCATCCGAAAAAATTATTTGATTTTACAGTATTTCAGAACCACTGGTTTTAATTGCAAATTATTCGTAAATAAGCTTTCGTGTTTTCGCTTCATTTTACAATTTTTTTAAATGAAAAAACACGATTATTTTTTGAGTTCGCATTTATATTAACGTTCATTTTGACTTTGAGCTGCTGATTTTTAAACTTTTTCACATTTTCAGGATTATTCCTGCGTTTTATTCTTTTTTCTTGTTTTATTACTAGTTCAAATGTATAACAAATTGGGAATTAGGAAATAACTTTAACTGAATGGCAAATCGGTGTTGGTTATTAGAAACACTATCATCTCTGAAAATCTCGTGACAGAAATCGCGGTCAGTTCGTAAAATATTCATTTCGCTAGACATATGATTTATAGCAAGCATAAGGAACAAGTTTAATTTTCGTACATTAAAAAGTTTTTACGGTAGTTTTCACATCGGAGAGTTTTTAAGCGTTCAGCGAGTTAAATTATAATTACGTATGCAACGAACGTCATACGCTGAGAAATCAGAAAATAAAAGCAAATTCAGTCAGAATACAGAGAATTGGTGAAGGACTGTAAATCTGGTAGAATTGTTGGCAGTCGGTTTGAGAGGCGCATCCAAAATGTGATGACCCGCCCGCTTGGAGTACAAATGTGGCGTAATGAAGATCGATATCGATACACATCTCAATAGCAACTGACGGTAGTGGTTCGGCTCTCAATCGCGGCACAGATGCCAAATTAAACGCCCGTTTACACCCAATAAAGACTAAATTACTTCAGCTCGCTATTAACTTAGTTATTATTTCTCCTATCATTTTGTGTTGTTATTGCGAAGCGCAACCCTGCACTTTGTGCCGCCAGAATGACGCTCTTTATTAATACCATAATACCATTAACTCTAGAATAGCCCTTGTACATTTGGATCCTATAAATGTATCCCCAATATTTTTAGTAGGTTAGAGTTTTAAGGTTATTTTTGTAACTATGAATGAAAATTTAATTTTTTGTAATAATTTAATAAATAATGATACGCTCGTTGTTGAAAAATGGCATTTGAACGTTTTAAAAACGTTAAAAAATAAAAGCGAACTTTAATTCTATTGCCGGAGTGACCGAGTGGTTAAGGCATTTGCCTACTGCGCAGACGGTCTCGGGGTCAAACCCGAATCGAATGTTCGGCGGGTGGCCTAACCAGTTACTGAAAATAATTGGGAACCGATAACCGAGACATAGTTGTGGAGTAGGGAAGGCAGGCGGTTGTTGCAGGCGTGGTACTTACCACACCACCTCGTACGTATAGGCCTTAACCCTAAATGTTGCCGGCCATGCTCGCTCGCTGGGTGTTAGTGCCAATATCTTTATAATTTTAATTTTAACAAAAGCGGATAAAGGTAAATAATAGTAGTTTAATAATGAATAGATTGGATTATATCAACAGAGTAAATAATTAACAATATAACAAGCTAAGAAAGAAAAGAGAAATAAAACGTAAAGAAGCTATGCAGGAAAAAGAAACGAGAATACGAACAAAAAAGATTAGCCGAACTAGGGGTGATGTCAAAAGCGAAGAGAACAAGAAAGTTCTATAGAGAGGTGGGAGTACTAAGAAAGGGATTTCAACCACGAGCGACATTTTGTAGAGACACATAAGCTGATCTGATCGGGGAGAAGCAAAACAGAAGGAAGAGATGGAAGGAATACTTCGAAAGGTTGCTAAACATAGGAAGTGAAGGCGAGACAGAACGGGCAAGAGATAGCAATAAGGCAACAAGAAGAGAAAAACGTCGAAACGCCAACAGTGGAAGAAGTGAAAGAAATTATAAGAAACCTAAAAAATCATAAGGCTCCAGGGGAGGACGAAGTAGCAGCGGAAATGCTCAAGTTTTCAGGTAGGGAAATGGAAAGTCAAATGTACAGTCTAATTAAAAAGATTTGGGAGAAAGAAGAAAAGACTAAAGCCTGGAGTTCAGCTATAATTTGCCCTCTACACAAAAAATGAGATAAAACGGTATGCAAGAACTATAGAGAAATAGCCCTGTTAAGTATCGGGTATAAAATACTAAGTGCAGTAATAGTTAGAAAGGTAATACCTATAATGGAAGAGATGGTGGGGGATTATCAATGCGGATTTAGGAGAGGGAGATCCACTCTAGATCAGATCTTTACTATAAGGCAAGTAATGGAAAAAAGCTACGAGAAGGATCTGGACTTATTCTATTTATTTATAGACTTTAGTCAGGCATACGATTCAGTCCAAAGGTCACAGTTATACGAAACAAGGTTAATTAAACTGTGCCTAAAAGATTCGCAGGCAAGAGTAAAAATACAAGGAAACCTATTCGAATCATTCGAAATCAAGGAAGGACTGCGTCAAGGGGATCTGCTATGAACGACTTTATTTAATCTGATATTAGAGTGGGTCGTAAGACAAGTAACAGCAGTAAGAAAGGGGACTATAATGAACAGATCCACGCAAATCCTCGCATATGCCGATGACCTGGTTATTATATCAAGAAATAAGGCCGAATTACAAGAAGTGTTTATACAGTTGGACGAAGCAGCAAAAAAAGTGGGCCTCAGCATAAACCAAAACAAATCCAAGTTTATGATAACATCCAGAGAAGGAAGAAACGAAGAAGACCTGAAAATAAACCAAAACGTTTTCGGTAAGGTAGGGGTTTTTAAATATTTAGGAACGGTAGTGACGGAAAGGAATATAGAAGCGAGTATAACAGCCGGGAATAGGTGTTTTTATGCATTGCGGCAAATATTTCAATCGAAAGACATCTCAGTCAAAAGTAAACAACAGATGGAAGTCACAGAAATGAATATATTACGAAGAATAGCAGGAAAAACGAGATACGATAGAGTAAGAAATACAAATATAAGGGAAATATGTGAAGTCGAAAACATCAGCGATTGGGTTTCATACAGAAGAAACAAATGGATAGCACATATTGTAAGAATGGACGAGAGTAGAGTAATACGAATTGCACGAGATGGCCCACCTGAGGGCGAAGTATACACCATCCAATAATAAGGCAAACAACAGGCTGATAGCCTACTTTAAAAGTTAGAAGAAGAAGAAAGACATCTCAAATAGCTCAAAAGTGACAGTGTATAAAACAGTAGTGAGGCCGGTCGTAATGTACGGAACAGAGACATGGACCCTCATCAAAAAAGAAGAAATCGCACTGGAAACCTGGGAAAGGAAAATTTTAAGAAGAATATACGGTACCGGTGATGGAAAATGGTGAGTGGCGAATAAGAAATAATTTCGAACTAAAACAGTTGTACAACCAGGAAAGTGTAGTAAATACGATTAAAAGTAATAGGGTGGGGTGGCTCGGGCATGTGGATAGAATGGGCGCATCTAGGGGCTGTAAAAGAGAGACAATGTAGAAAACGACATCGAAAAAGCGGGAGTGAGTAATTTGAGAAGATTAACAATGGATAGAAAAAAGTGGCGGGAAGTGAAAGAAAAAGTTAGCAAGGCCGATGACCAGGCGCAAGTGTAACTAACTTGCCCTGGTAGGAGTAAATCAGTTTGGAAACTCAGAAGAGAGGCTTTGACCCTTAATGGGCCGGCAACTG
Organism: Melanotus villosus; assembly: GCA_963082815.1. Taxonomy (NCBI): domain Eukaryota; kingdom Metazoa; phylum Arthropoda; class Insecta; order Coleoptera; family Elateridae; genus Melanotus; species Melanotus villosus. The sequence goes on from OY720427.1 coordinate 23,649,133, forward strand.
CCAAGGAGTAAGTAAGTAAATAAATAATTTTATTCGCCAACAAAATTACACCTCTTAAATTATTTTCAGACTAAAAAATATAGAAAAACCTTACAAGAATTTATTAATTATGAAATTCTAATAGTTTAGATTGCTATAATACCTCTTTGTATTTGTCTTCCTACAATACATAAAACAATTTTAAAAATGTTGGTTGATATACCTTTAAGTCCCGTTATTTTACAAGAGGAATCTGCCATGTCTTCTCGGAATTAATTGATGTTAAATCCAATAATCCAAATATAGTATTAAAAACACACAAAAAATAATTGATAAAGTTGTTCCTACGATACAATTTTATTGAGCTATGTTTCAAATTTATTCCTGAGTGTTCCTCCGCATGAACGTAAGACCTTTTGTTAAATTTATTTAAAGAAAGTGATTTGGAGCCTATACATCGGATACACTTTGAAAAACTATACATACCTATAATATATGCTTAGAAGCTTAGAGCAAAAGCTTTTAAAATTTGATAACAAGGTTTTTAAACAAGGCCATGGGTATGATTATGAGTAGCTTTTCTTCTGGCCGAAATCACCATGTCACGGTTGGAGATACTTTTTTAGATAATAATAATAATATATTTAACAATAGCATTATTTTTTGATTTATATACTAGATGGACGATGGCGTTTGTTTGTTTGGACGTTTGGAGGGAATAATAATGAATTAGAAGATTCTTATAAATATATCAATAGTTGGCAAAATAAAATTGAATCCACTGTTGAGTTAACTAATACGAATGGTTTGAATTTTTTAGATTCATAAAAATTATAAATAACAGACTTTGTTTTTCAATATTGTAATGTAGCAATGTTATGAAATGCATTGTGAAAAATAACAACAGGCGTAAACATGGCGTTTTATCTAGGGTCACTTCACTAGACTAAGAATTCCTGGCAAGAAGGCATCCAAGTATGCGAGATGCACGTGGGTGCCCGCCGTGAACCGGGAAAAGATGACGCTGTGAAGTTCATCGCAATGTCGAAGTGACATTCTTAAATATTCACGACAGAGCTGGGTTGCGCAGCTCCGACACGACACAGCATGGTGAAAATGCGTAGCACGGCACGGCACGGCAGAGCGAATGCCTTTGTTCCAAAAACACGTGTGCGTAGGAGCTGACTTCTTATACAGTGACCGACAGAAAGTTAGCAAAACACATGGGATAAAATTTTTATATTAGAGTATCCAAAAAACTTTTCTGCGGGATCGATTCTACATATCCTATAACCTAACAATCGAATGTGAGGTATGTCACGTAACTAGTAGTATGGCGGCAAATTTAAAAAAATCACCGTGAAGTCGCAAGAAGGTTAGATGACAAGATATCGAAGAAGTACTTTCAAAAGTTGCTTAGAACTCAATTTTAGGCCCACGTGCAAAATTTTGAGCATTTATTTTAAAAAATTGAAAATCTCAATCTTTTGTGAATATTTTTTTATTAATTTACAAATATCCAATTTTTTCCTTTTAAATAGTTTGATTGAAGTGAAGCCTATGTACCTTGACAAAAATGGAAGAACTTTCTAGTTTTTCCATAATTGACAGACCCAAATCTAAAAAACAGGTTTTCGCTAGAACGCTCACTGTTACAATGGTATCAAAATTTTAAAAATATTTTTTTGCTAGAGCAAAAAAAATTATTCTTCTCGGTAATACTGAAATATTGAAATATTGTGTAAAAGAAAAATTAGAAAAAAAGGTGGTTTTTAGTTTAGTATATTGACTATTTTATTCTTCTTTATTTTATGAAGTGATGAACTTTGGCAACAACCAGGAAAATTTTGCATTTCTAAGTGCTCCGGCATAAAAATATTCATAAAAATTTAATACAGCTGTTAGACACAAACCATTGCAACAGCGAGCGTCCTAGCGAAAACCTGTTTTTAGAATTAGGCCTGTCAATTATGGAAAAAACGAGAGTTTTTCCATTTTTATCAAAATACATAGGATTCACTTCAATCAAGCTATTTAAAAAGAAAAAATTGAATATTTGTAAATTAATAAAAAAATATTCGCAAAAAATCTAACCCCACATTTTCCGACTTCACAGTGATTTTTTAAAATTTTCCCTATACCAGTGATCACGTGATATACCTCTAATTCGATTTTTAGGTAATAGGATATGTAGAATCGATCCCCCAGAAAAGTTTTTTGATACTCTAATAATAAACATTTTTCCCATATGTTGCGAACTTTTTGCCGACCACTGTAGGTATATAAGGAATTGGTCAGTAAGAGCTCACTATGGTTGGTGTGGTCGCCGAAGGGTCATATTGTTAAGAAGTCAGGTCCTTCGTGTTATTAGTGATGTTCCCTACGATTAATGTAAAATAACTCCTTTTGTATTTTGTTTAGTTTGAGTTTGTTTGAGCCTTGCTAATGATTTCAAATTATATTACTTTCATTGTGAATACTTCTAAACATTTTTAAAAAATTTAATATTAATTTAGTATTTGAAGTGAATAATAATCTAAAAGAGAGAAAGTGGAAATTTGTCTGTTAAGTTGTGGAACTCCGGACTGCGGGATGAAATACATTGGTATCAGAACCAGGAGTATCTCCACCAGAGTCAGGGAACAGTATAGACTAGTGATGAGCAAAACTGCTATTTTCAAATAGCAATAGCAACCTGTTACTGTTTTAACAAATAGCAGTTTAAAATAGCAGCTAATTAATAGCAACTGTTATTTTGAATCATTCCGTCTTGCTTTGCTTTTGCGAGCACTTTCTCCACTCAGATCAGACACGCGCCGGACTGCGACTGCGAAGCGAATAGCAGATATCACTTTTTTATTCTGTGGATAGCACTGATAGCAGAATAGCAGCTGTCAGCTGAAATATTGTGGGTTGGTTTGGTTCGTTGGTTGTTGCTCGGTGTACCGCTGCCTGCTACTTGCTATTTTATTAACTGCTACAAAAAATATTTTGGTCTGTGTGTGTACCTGTTATTTTTTTTTCAAATAGCAACCTGTTATTGCTATTGTTGTGTAGCAGTTATAAAATAGCAGACTGCTAAATAGCAACCCATCTCTAGTATAGACTAATAAAAAATAACAAAAAAAAGGTCGAACTTCTATTAATGTTTCCAGTTTTTCTAAACATGCAAATTCAAGTCACCCATTTGATTCTGGTGGAGTAATTAGAGTATTATAAAATTATAGAAATTATAATGTATTATGTATTTATGAACGATATTTTATATCAGATTGTGCATGTAAGTAATGTTAAAAATCGAAGGTTGAAAGTTTTAGACTTATAATATCGCTTTAAAGCAGGTATGACAGTTTTTTTGTGTATCTTTACATTCTTAATTTAGTATTAGAAACGTTAACTTTGTTGTAAAATTTTGCAGAAATTGTTGGGGCTCTCCAATTAATTAAGAAATATATAACAAGGGTGAAGAATAAAGTAAGATTTAAATTATATTAGAAGAATGGGGATCAGTGGCGGCTGGTGCTAAAGGGCACAAGGGCACGTGCCCTCCCTACAATCGAGACAAAGAAAGCTTTTTTTAATATCTTAATAACACTTCTCACTTCTTTTATTTTTTTACACAACAATCTATTATTATACCTATAATATCAATATTATAGTCCATTGTCGCGTTGCTGCTGAAACGAAGTTATCAAAACTTTCATCCGGGGACTAGATGAAAATGATACGTATTTGCGCAAGCGCAGCGGAAAATTGCAGCAAAATTTCGCCGCTGCTTGACCGGCGTATAGGGCGTGGTAAGGGCACATTAAATCGCGGCCGTTGGCACGTGACAGATTCAAGTTATTTGGTTCACAATTGGAGTGCCTGTACGCGTGAATTGTGTTAAGCGCGCATGTTCCGTTTAACTGTTGTTTTTATTTTGACTTCGGGGTTTGTTCATTGTTACGTTGGTATCTACTGTTTGTTCGTTACTGGTTATAGTGGTTATTGTTGTTTACAGTGAAACTTGTTAAAAGGGAAACTCGTATTTGCGTATTTAAAGGTTTGTAATTTTTTCCTTAAATTTTAATTCAATTAGCCACGATTTCCGTACCATTTTCGCGTTAAAGAGCCAAGAGGTTTCCGTTTTACAATATAAAAATACATATACAGCCCCTATTGCACAACAGTTCACCCGTTGCTATGTTTTATATTTTTAGTGTGTTAGCTCCGTCTAAATTAAATAATTAAATGAATGTAAGCAGTGATTGGAATATTACTTTTAAAAAGGAATGCATTACTTTAGGCATTACTTTGTCGCCTGAAGAGTGATAAAATGCTTGTACTGAATTAAAACCTGAATTAAACTGAAGATAAAATAAAATAAAACAATAACGTACCTAATGAAAAAATAAATTTATTCTACATAGTGACCTAAGACCTGTTAAGTAGGAAGGTAAATGGAATTTTAATGACAGTAACATTCTTAGCACTGCTTCTTTCAAAATACTGTAACGAGATATGCGAATGACGGAATGACATCACCGCTTCGTCAGCGGTTTCCGATTGTTCGAGTGAATTCCATGTGTCAACAACAATGTATAAATAAATAGACTTGTAGGCAGGAACTTTCCGAAAATTGCTTCTTTAAAAATTTTTGATCTCATGGCTATTTCTTCAGTCTTCTGTTAAATACAAAAGTATGTAATGGCAACAGTAATGCATTTTTTCATTACATTACTCGGTCAAAAAAGTAATGCATTCTCATTACTAATTACTAAGAGAAAAAAGTAATGCATTCAACTACCCATTACCGAAAAAAGTCATTTAATTACAGTAATGCATTACTTCCAACCACTGAATGTAAGTAGGTATAATGTTTTATTTAGCAAATGATATTACATTTTAACATATTTAGAGTGAATTTAAACATAACGTATGTAACTAAAGTTTTGGGAAAATTTTTCTTATGATTGTTTTCATATTAAAAATAAAGCAATCACGTTACCGTTGGATATGGAGAATCTGTCAAGTTTCCCCTGCAGTTTGACAACACATTTATGTGTACAAAGTGTTACAAAATGTGTTACAAGCTAGAATTGCGAAAACAATTATAGTTTGTATTATTTCCAACTCGATTTTGATGTGCCCTCCCTCTAAAAAAACTCACGGGCCGCCACTGATGGGGATGCGTTGATTAAGATGTAAATTATAGTATATGTAGCGCTCATTCAATAACTTACTGGATAAGACTAAAGAGTTTTATTAATTAATATTAACTTTTTTGTAGGTACTTTAAGAAAACAGCTTTCCCTCTACCTTGAAGATGGTGGATAAATAGGAATTTTCAAACCAGCGGTTTTCGTCGTTTGAATTAATTTTTGATTTTTTAAGACAAAGTAGTTTAAATTATGTTATCATTTTAAATTTCGGGTTTCAATAATTTTAAGTATATAACTGCGGATTTAGAATATTCGCAAATGCGGTTATATAGTTTCACTTAAAATTCTGGTTGGTTCGTATGAGCGATACGAATCTAGCTTAAAATAATTGAAATTTCTCGTTTTAACAACGGCGGTATACGTGTTAGTATTCTAACATTAACATTACATGTATTAATATTCACAAAGAACGAGTCCGTATCCGTATACATTTGTCTATATTTGGCTACAGTCTTCTTTTGTTATAGGCGCATGCAGTGTGCACGCAGGGGTTTAATAGGTTCCAGAGTCGAGTCTCTGTCTATCTGATCTGTATTTATCAAAATTTTCATGTTTCGAAAGTTAACTCCACGTATTTTGGGTGTTTTAGTTCGCCGATTCTCTGTTAAAATCGTTGGGAAATACGGGTTAAGAAGTAATAGCTATAATCTCCCGAGACGTTTATTTAAAACAAAAGATAAAAGAGTGCGATAAAATAAGGCACGAGTAGTAATTATGTCACTCACTAACTCAACGAAACACGTGTGATTATTTAAATTCGGCGTTTATAGGTCTCAAAATTATACGTTGGAAATAGAAAGAGTATAATTCGATAGTCCGGAATTTGTTTTTGGAGGGTATCGGTTCCCCGGCATCGTTTTTCAGTAATACCCGCACTGAAAAACCTTACTTTGTTTTATTACATTGTAACTAAAGCTCCGATTAATTAGGGATAAGGCTTTTTATGTCTGCGTCAGGATCCAATTCTGGGCGAAAATATGAACAGATTTAGGTTGAAGTAATCAAGAAATTCAATTTATGGACGCGTTGTTTTTGCTTCGGTGTTATATTTTTCACGTTTTAAGAGGAAACGGGCTCTATTGTATAGCGTTATCGATTATTCTCCGCAATTTTGAAATTACTTCGTTCAGAAAGCGGCACATACACCATACACGTAATGGATTTTTCCGGCATATCTATAAATGTTTATACCACTAAGAAAGAAGCGACGACCCATAAACACTCTTGGCTGTCTTATACCGTTAATAAGGTACTTCTTGAGTATAAAGATTCACCAGAATTCTTCTCTAGTGTTTTTATTTATGTTAATACGCGAGTAAATTCGATAAAAGATTGGAATCAGGGGGATGGCAAATAATAAATCAGGTTTTAATTCAAAAGAGCGCTGAGACTGGCGTCGCGGCTTCTTATGCGAATGCTTGCTTCATAACATATTCAAAAATTGTCGCCATCTTCTTAGACGATGTTACATTTATAAAGATTTCAACAAAGATGTCACATAACCGAGCAAACAGACGAGCACTACGACCATTTGTCATTAGCATGAATTCGTCACGATATATTAACCCAAAAACTTGCCGCTGCGCTGAATATGAGCGCTTGCTGGGATATTACACTGTTGTGTAACAAGTTTTCATATACATCCTGGAAACTGTTACCGAACAAAGTTTTTAGATACTGAATTATAAATAGCGCCAAATTTCCCACGAGGCGCTTGACGATATTCATCAATATATTTACTTTACCAGTTTTGCCATGAAGGTAATTTCCTTTTTATGCAGATAACTGAAAATAATTATACTCCCGCGAAGAATAATAATAATAAAACTCTTTTATATCAGCGATGTTTCTGCACATTACAGATTTCATGTTGCAAGCTTTTGGTTACGGACGGCATTTGTATGCGTCCTCGAATCTTCGCTTTTCAAAAACAGGGGTTGCAGATAGCAAATCTGGAGTAATGGCGGGTTCAAGCAGCAGACTTGGGCTGATTACGAGTTTGTTGAAGGAAGGCTAATAAGAGCTAAATTACTTCTAATGTATACTGAATACTATTTTTGTGAATACATATATACTCCCAGGCAGGCGAGTACCTCTATTAAAAATAATAATAAAAGTTCGTACTTCCTTCCTTTCGGATTTGCGGAATACGCTGCATATCCAGCTAGAAGCTTGTATGCCTGAAGCACAACACAAATTAGATACATGGTACCAATTAAGCTTCGGCCGTGATACGCCCTTGTATATTATTTTAAAATACAGAGTTCATATCCATCTCGAAAACAAATAAACACGGCAAATTGTTTTGTATTTTGTAAAACAACAACGTTCACGTTAGTTTTTGAAAGCAAGCGACGCGCTCAGGTTTTTTGAACAAGCATGTGTTTACACAGTTGTTTTCCTATCGAAACGGTATGACATTTTGTAAGCTCCCCGTTTCTTCCGGTTTATAATTAAATTTTACGGCGATTAGGCTAAGAATCACGAATAAATTCCGCAATCGCTTAAACACAGTGTATTATGAGCGACGGCTTCCCAAAATTTTTGTTTAATCAAATGTAAACATATTCAATAATATGACGACCGACTGGCGTTCGTTTGTATTAATCAAAAATTATAATTGTTGATTTAAACGACCCGTATTGTTCCAATAAATAAAAAAGGTTTGCTACGAAAACATCTCTGGCCAAATATACCGGTATTTATAATGAAACCGCGCAATTAATTACTTGTGCATATTTAATCACGTACTTCTAATACTGTATTGTAATTATTTACTTTTTGAAGAAACCGCTCTGCCGATATCGAAGCAAATACCTGTTTTAACTTTTCACTTCGCACAGCTCGGTAAAATATTTTACTTTATAATTATTTCATGTTTGAGGTATCGTTTTACAGACTCGGCCAAACAAGACAAATATTTAAATTCACTATCGATCGGCAATTTATTAAAACTGTATTAAACTTACCGTTTTCTTTCGTAATTTCTTCGAACCTTACTTGGAAGCCAATATTTTATTTGCATCTCAAAAGATGATCAATTATTAAATACGTGTTTTGCGCTTTTAAGGGCGAAAATTAAAATTTAACCAAGAAAATATTTCCATCATGGATTCGAAGGTAAAAGTTATATAATCAAATAATAGATTATGTTAAAATTAAAAAAAATAAATTAACAAATTTCCAAAATAAACTTAGACCGTTAATTGTGATAAATGATAATTCTTAAACCTAATGTCCAAGGGTCGACTTCTACAGTCTCAAGTAGGACACAATGCTTGGAAATGTAAATTTAGTTTTGCTTAATTTTTAATTATACTATTTATTTCATCAATAAAGATTTTTAACTAACTTTTTAAAAGCCCAACAATTATTTGAATTGCTAATATCTAACAATAATTGCAAAAATTGAGGTCTTTTATATCTATGCATAAAAACGAATCAAAAGGGTTTTGTAGCCTAAAGCTTTTAAACAAACTTGAAGTAGTTTTTATTACAGTGAACTTGAAAACGTTTAAAAATTAATGCACGAAGTTTACTGAACTTTAATTAAGGTGGATATTTATTTAATCTTTGTTTGCGGAGGAAAATGTATTTTCATAAATGGCGCTGTACTTTTCTCTTAGTAATGAAATAAACTACAAGGAAAAACAAATACTTTGTAAGACTCTAAAATTGAAATTGTTAACCGCAATTTAAATATTTATTTGTTCTGTAGAAGGGTTATATGGAAATAGTTTGGATTTAGAAGTTTCAGAATTTCGTATAATAAAGTTAATGAAATTTTATTTATACGTACGAGTTACAATTTGAAAATGTTAACATCGTATCATCGAGGCCGTTTGATACACAAAAGGTTTATATAGAACAAATTCGAAGGTCTACGGATGTTATAAACCTACACAAGGCTGGATATTTTGATATTTAAAAGAAATCGGAAATTAAAAATGTTCCTTTAAATTTCTATGTTAACAAAAGGTTTTGTCGTTGGAAGCAATTTATTAGCAATATTCATTAATACATCTTTAATCAATTTTAGTTGTAAAGCGAAATATGACATAAAACGTATTTTCGGCGTTTTTCCCAGTTTTAAAGAGGTTACGTCACGAAGTTTCGGTATTTAGACAATAAGCAACATGGCAATCCATCTTTCTGCCAGACATTCGTCTGCCAGGCTGTCTACGTTTCATTACGTGCACTTTTCTTTCTCTGCCGTAATTAAAAAGACCAGCTGTTGATTATTGCTTACAGTGAGATAGAAATACGAGGCCATGCCCTACTTCGACGCATCTTTTTGTATGAACGCAATAACCGTTGCAATTTGACTCCTGCATCAACACGAAATACGCCATTTTTATGAGAAAAAAAACTTAATTGCCTTCGTTACGTGAATTTACTTGATAAGAGAAGCGCAAAAATTAAAATTTAAATAAAGACAAATTTTAGGATCCTTCGCTACAAGGCTATCCGGTGTCAAAGTCAAAAACTGAGAACAACTTCGTATTTTGATCCCAATCTCTTGAAAGAGCCAGCATACCCCTATATTGCTCTACAACATGAATCATCGAAGTTACCCGAATCTCAAAGAGTTTTCCTTTAATTTCTCTAAATATTAATCGCTCACAATTAATTAAGACGACCCTTTATTCTACGACGCTTTCGAACTTGAAAGTTATTGTAGAAAACTGAATTAATAGCGCTGAAAGGTGTTTCGATTTATTTTCCACGTCTTTTGTTTTGGACTCACTTATAGAACATCTAACTTTTATGCTTTTCAGATATTTTCTCAAGATATGAACATAATATTGAGTTATTAGTTCTTTGATAATATTGAAAGTAAAAATTAATTCTTCTAGCAAATGTTTTAAGAAAATCATAAATAGCCGGTAAAAATTTTGAAAAAATAATGATAAAAAAGGGAATATATCGCAAAGCTTGAGCACTTGGGAAAAAGGTGTAGAAAATCCTATGCTATAAATTTCAGATGTAACTACAGCCAAGTTTTTATTAAACATTTCATGTGTATATATGCAGTATATATTTTATTCGAAATAAAACCGATAAATTTTAATTTTAAATAACTATCAGGCTAACTTTTGGGCATGTTTTCAAAAACCCACCTTACGTTCTAGTTACGTAGTTGGCCCTAAACTTGGTTTTGCCTTAATCTTCGAGGGCGCATTTTTATGTTATCTACTTAGCCATGAAAAAAAAACACGTATCATATTAACAGCCCTTTATTTTTCTACTTAACTCCCTTCAACACTTATACACTTATTCCATTTTTTTACAATTGTCCCATAACCTTAGAAAAAAATTCCTTCGGCAACTCTGCAACAGCTTCTTTGAGTGCTTCATCAGATGCAAAACGCTTTACCCTGAGATGTTTTTTAAAGATTTTGAATAGAAAGAAGCCTGACGGAGCCACATCAGGCTATAAGGTGGATGCCTTAACTCTATGAACCCACAGTCATTGATTATCTGCTGGACTTTGATTCCACCTTAATTTCACTCATTTTATCAAGAAGTAAACCTTCCCAAATCTCTATAAACCGCACAAATTAAACACAACTTAGCACATGTTTGACATCATCGCTTTTTTGTTTCATGACTAGATAGATAACATAAAAATACACCGAGCAAAAAAAAGTTAGTTCATTCAAACATTTTCAGAATGTTGAAATTTTGAACATTGAGGCAAACAACTTTTATTTGAATCAACATACAGTTACTTCAATAAAACTAGTACAACATGTTTAATCAAATAATAAAAAATGTTAACTTATTTTCGTTTGCGCCAACAAAACTTTAATGTTGTGTTCAGTTAACACTGCAAATCCGTTGAATGAAATGTCCGATGTTTTGCAATAACTAAAAATGAATGTCCACCATAGCATACCCAAAATTGTTTACACGAACACCTTATTGGGTTGACCGAATAATTCTGTTTTGACTTATTCAACATTATTGTTGTTGTTGTTGTCTGAACTGCATGTTAAAAAAGGTTTGATTCAACCCAACAATTCGAGTATTAAATGAACTTATCGTCGTTATACGTGCTTGAGTGCTTGTGCAATCAATTAAATTAACAATTGTTGAATAGCGAATTTTAAGCTTGGCGTCACTTCGTAGGTGACAAGAAGTGCAAGTTTTTGTTCCTGTCTTTGGTGCAAGTGAATGCCACCAATTTTAGGTAGGTAAGTTCTATTTTTTAAATAATATTTACATTACCCGTGTTCAATATCAGAGATTTGAATAACGTTAATTTGCTTTATCTCACCCAAACCTGTAAAATTGATGGTTTAATACGTGCGACTTCTCGATGCATTTCCAGAAATAATTTCAATATGGTTAAGCCCAAAACTCGTGTTAAGAAAATTATAAGCTTGAATTTTACAAAAGTGGCAAAATTGTAGGTAGGTAGGTGTTAGATTAACTGCAGACAGTAATTCATAGTTATTTGTAAAATTATATGCACTGAGAATTTGTTAACAGAAAATGCATGTAATGTACCAAATAAGTAAGAATGTGTTGTTAAAGGTAGTAATTATTTGTCCCCATCTTTTTCAGAGCTTTATTGAATTTTCGTTGAGAAATAAAATGAATGTCGCAAGTCAACGCTTTTGGAAGATTGGGGGTTCCCCGAACTCATACAAACGTTTACAGGTAAATTTTCTCTAATATTTGTAGTTTTAAATGGTAAACTACATCAAGCACAGAGTATGAGCCTAACGAACTAAAAATGTAATTGAAAGATTTCTGAATTAAATAAATAGGTAATGTTTAAATACAAAAATCAAAATTACATTTCAAAACGGAATTGTTAGTTTTTAAAAATGGGGATGTTCTATAGAATATATAAGGGCATAGAGTAAAGAAAAAATGCAACCCAAGAAGTTTGCCTTACAATCCTTACATCATCCGATACAATAAAAATTAGTAAGGTCATACCACTGAACGTAATGTAATAAATTGTTGTCCTTTATCGCTCGATCGTTAGTTGGAAATATTTGTCAAAAACAAAAATTACGTTACGAATAATCTGTACATTTTGATTTTTGTACTGTTCATCATCAAAATTGGGAAAGTTTTGGTATACACAGAACATAAATAGAACCCAAAACTCTTCAGAAATTCGTATTTTTGGCTTCGAATAAGTCGGAAGTGGGCAGCAGGCTCGTATTTTGTCGTAAATAACTTTATTTGATATAAGTGCATTTGTATTTTAATAAGAACGAGAAATAGACGAGGCGGCATTAGCTAATTTGGATGGAGAAGTCGTAAAAGAATTAGTACCAAAAATAGGATCTCGAGTTAAATTTCTAGAAAAATTGAGAATATATCAAATGTTGGATATATTTTATTTTTAGGAAGTCAAACTGCAATTTAAATAATTGCTCTGGCAGCATTATTCCCACCAAGGGGTATTGTTCAGGCAAAAAAACATTGGAAACCAACAATAATAGAGTTTTTCAGGAGAGCACAATTAATCACATAAAGGTAAACTATCATCATTGTATAGTATGATCAAAAAGTCGTTGGAACGCGGTTGCTGTGGGATTTAAGTAATCTCTGAAATTATATAGTTTTGTTATTTTTATGTCAATTACGTTGAGTTTGCATCCTTTAAAAGTGAGTAGATTATAAATAAAAGGGCTTTAAAAAGAATATAAAATGTGACATTCATAGCAACCGCGATACAAGGACTGTTTGATCATACGATACTTGATTGAGCTTCGTATGGTCTCATTGAGTATCAAAAAAAATTCCTCGTCTTTGTTTTTATTTAAGACCGTTATTTTTATTTTCAGATACCTGCTGGTATTGACGATTTTATTCAAAATAGAAAAACTACATTGAATAAATTAGGTAAAAACAACCAACCAGACATTATTGTTGGTCGTCTGAAATATACGAATTGCAGTAGTTTGGAACTCGATGCTGAGCATATTAGAACAGACGGAAGACTATTTGCAGTTTTTTTTTGTGTAAACATACCATAGAGTTTCAACCTTTTTACTGATGTTACAGTTTTTTTGTTTTAGAATTTGGTAGTTTTGTCAAAGTGGCATTTATATTTTAACTTTGTTAGCCTATTTTATATACTTATTAATCTTATTATACATTTTATGTACTCATTATACAATTAACTTGTAATATCTTATGTAATTTGAATAAAAATTTGTTTGCAGAAGTTCGTCTAATTTTTTATGTTTATTAAATCAATTGTCTAAATTATTGAAGGGCGTTAAATGAAAACAAATAATAAGTTAATTCAACACAAATGACACATTAAAGCAAATGCCTCTCGAGTGTTCATTGAATCAAAATCAAATGCTCCTTGAAACTAAAAGCGTGTTGCCTCGATGCACTCTGAGTCTCTTTGAGCTAAACGACAGTATTAGATGATTTAATTGTTCAGTATGCATCCATTCGGCAATACAGAGAGTTGATTGAAACAGAAAATGTTGGTCAATTTAACATACCCGTTAGTTTGATTTAACATAATGATTAGGTTGCCAGAAAATCTGGAATGTTTGATACAACAATTACTAATTATATTGAAATAGCACTGCAAAGTTGTTGGTACAAACAAATATTATTCAACATTTTTTGTGAGTTCAAATGATAGAACAAGATGATTGATTATAGGTAACCTAAAAAGATTGTTGAGTGAACTGATTCTCCTTTCGTTAAACAAATTATTTTTCTCGGTGTATGCCCTCGTACTTAGATTTGAGTCAGAATTTTAAATCGTCCCCGTAAATTAAAAGTCTAACAAATCAAACTGAGACTTTTATATATTGATAAAGTACTATTTCATAAATGTCAAATTTTTCTAGTCTAATTTATGATTAATATGATAAACCATGTAATTCTTATACAGTCGACATTTGTAGTTTCAATTATCTTCGGCTAATTAAAGGATAATTATTTTTGAAGTAGCGAAATGCCTCGTTTAACTTGCAAATATATTTTTGTAGAAGAATAGAGATTACGATTTAAATCGCGGAAATTCGAAAAGATCCGTTAACGCCATCGTCGGAGCGAATTGTTTTTAGGTAAAAATCGACTTGCCGAGCAAATGCAAGCCCAAACACGCATACAATATTCAATCGAAGTACGTGTCAATGCATAAACGGAGGTCATCGAACGCCATTTGCATTGTACAGGCATAGCACAATAGTCATCCACAAGCGATTATTGATACGTTTGTTTACCGAAAGATAACATCCTCAAATTATAAAAACTATTAAGTTATCGGAGATCATCCGACCGAATTATCTAATAGTAAAAGTCAGGAAATGAGTTAGAAACCGCAGGAGTTACGGAGTGATTTTCTGCAAACATTATCATGGTTCATTTGTTTGAAGGGAAATGGGTTTTTCGTTTGACCAGAAGGAGCTCGTAAAGCTCTGTATACAACTCTGTAAAGCAGCGTCGCTTTGATACGACGTAAGAAAAATGGGGGCGAATTTACGATGGTTAGTGGCGGAAAGAGGTGGCAGAAAGGAATGAATAGAAATTAGTGATACTCTTGCCGGTTTATTTACAGTTAGTCGATTTTGCATAATGCGATACCACGTTAGAATATGGTTTTCCAATAAAAATAATAGGTCTTAAAGAAAATGATTCCCAATTTGCATATATTGATTTCATAAATGCGTGCGCTAAAATATCAATATCGGTGACCTCGTAGTCGACGCTGACTTTATTAAACGAAATGATAAGCCAACTGAGCGTCTCTTTGTGTTTTATATTGTAATAAACATCGCTTTCGTGGATCATAGAGCGCTCTGCAGGCCAGGGATTAGTCGGTTTACCGGTCAGCAGCTTGATTACCGAGCCGCTTTGCCATTTTCGCTATGCATCCTAACTTGTAATTGAAATTTAACGTAGAAAGGATAACGTAAAATATTAAAATCTTTTCGGAGATTTACCGGATACCCTTCGAATTCGAACATAAAAACACAAAGAGGTTCTTCTGGAATATTCGTCAGGATAATGTTATCCTCGTAATCTCCTACCCAAAGGAATAAATCCAATCTGTGAGATCGGAAAGTTTGTATGAACTCCATGGAGAAGAAATTAGGAAACAATGGACTACGTTGAAATTCAAAACAGTTTCTTGTATAGAGCAGATTAGTCGGAAGAACTTGTGATAAGTGAGATAAGTTTATTCGCATTCCGTCATGATTTCCCAGAGGAACACACGTGTACACGTATTGTTATTTGCCTTTACCCGAGTTCCTACCGTTTAATCCCGTGCCAACAACCATTTGCGACCTCCAAATGTCTCGTCGTTTCCGAAAATAAGCTTCCGAAAACCTTAACCGTATAGATTTTGGATACTTACCCTAATATTCTCGACTGTCTTTTCCAGTTGTAAAACTTTAATAGACGATAAATGCTCGGTTGTTCGCGGCAGATATTTAATGAGAAACAGTCAATTCCACGAAAAATTTTCATTTGTTTTACCGAAAAAATTTACAAAGGAGCGCGCGCTTCGGGGAGCTTTTAAATTTATTATTTTCATTAAAATTTGTCTTTTCATCTTTTGGTTACTTTGTAATTTGTGTTTTGTAATACATTCTTTCTGGAATATTAAGTAGCAATTTATTTTAAAATGAAAATTTCCGCATTAAATACACAAGGGACTTTAAGCATTGTACTACACTGAACAAGAAACAAGACAGCGACGTAATGTTCTCTTAAATATTTTATTCACAGACAGTTGGGTTCAAATCAATGAAGTGGGTTATTAAGGATTTTTATCGTTTTTGCAACTATAACTACGGGAACCACGTCGCTGTAATTGAATCACCTATGATCCCTACTAATGACATTAACAGAAAAGCTTATTACTGGTTACAGGTTACAGGTCGGTTTCGTTCTTATCTAAATATCACGAGATAACTAGCTATGCAGCAACCACATATTTACTCTTTTATACTGAACCCCTGTACGAGTTCAGTTAATCTGTTACTCATTCATTATTATATTATAACTATAACGTTCTTCCTCAGTAAGGATTTTCTGTGATCGTTAGAACAAATTGTATAAAATTCTTAGAATTTGTAAATGACAATTTTATTTATTTAGTTTTTCCACAAGTTCTCAGAAAGATGAAAACGTGTAAATAATTCCTAGGAATTTATAGTAACAGACAGGCACAATTCGATTATACGTGTTATAAAAAATTCTAAAAAGATTAAGTGGAAAGAACCTTTAACGCGTACAATTAATTACTACATGAAGCATTTATAGATGCCAAGTGTTAAATAGGAAAGCTGAGGGGTTTTATCGGGTTTAAAAGGCGAACTGTTGTAAAACCTGCGATGAAAATCGATGTACGTGTAGGTGATTAGTATGTTTCTAATGCACCCCTATGAATAAACGTAAGCCGTCAGGATTTTACATGCAGTGCTTAATAACTTTTCGTTCTGACGTTTTTGGTTATAGTAATCAAAAGCGGCTAGACCTTTTAGGGACGATATCACCATAAACTTTAATAGCGCACTAAATTATATTTGCAATTCAAGTTTCACCACCCAATATAAACGTTTTAATTGAAAGCGTTTAAAGCAACTGCAGTGACCACAAACTGCTATCAACCTTTCCTGAAATATAGGAAACCAGGTAACTACATTTGTTGTGACGAAAGCAAAACAAGGGTCGTTATAAAATACGATTTACGACAAAAAAGAGGCTACGCTAATGAACTTGGTAGAAAAATGACCACAGGTCCAGCAGAAAATAACAAAGCAGTTGTAGTATTGCTAGTGGAGAAAATAGCGAACATTCTCGTATTACGTTTAATATTACTGCATTTTTGTAGTCATATTGCATCGTTATACCCACTATTGCCACTTTTGAACAACCTAACTTTTGCAAATGCATAACTTGCTCATAGATAGCATGGATATTACACACCACATACATCCATACCATTATGTTCGTTGAGGCACTACGACTGTTTTTGTAATCAGAGAGATTTTTTAAATGTTATGAGGATTTCTAACATTTTATTTTTACACATAGTGCTGGTATATCAATATACCTACATATCTTTCTCTGCCCATTTTTGGTTTTCAAAACAAATTTGCACTTTGAGACCTATATACAATATATCGGTATCTAAATATCAGAGTATCAGTCGGTATATAAAATTATATTATCGGCCCAGGTCTAGTAGAAAATATTTACAGGTGCTACATGTCTCGTGTAGCTACATAAAATTTACTGATTTACGACAATTCTTGTCGTAACCTCGTAACCAATATACTGTAAATTTCGTTAAAGCTGGGGTACTATTTTTAAAATCTTTTATAATCGTTTGTGAATTTCTAACATTTTAGTTTATTTTTTTACATATGGTGCCGATAAATTAAAAAATATATATCTTTCCTCGCCCATTTTCGGTTATCAAAATTTATACTTTCAGATCTCTACACGCATATCTGAAGTATTGGAATATCAGTATCGGCATATAAAATTATAGTAACGACCCATTCTCTGGAAAAAGTTTATATCTTGGAAGCAGGTAACTTTCCGCTGCAGAATACTTGCAAGAATCTGGTAGCATTAGCCGAACAGTTAACCCGCGCCTAACTTTTTGATAAGCAAATATTTACAAACACATCTGTACGTAAAGTAATATTTTTAAGACGGGAAACCGTGGAGTTTGCTTCCGGTGCCTGTTGTTGCGTACCCGGTTGTGAAAACTGAAACATCCAAATTCAGAGGGTGTATTTAACTCTGATAATAATAAATGAGGTACGTTTGTTGTTGCTATTATTCATGTACTTTACAGGAGCCCTATTTGGTCGAAACATCTGGGGTTATTTGATTTTAGGCTGGAATCCCCTCGTAGAGTGTAACGCCGCAAGCAATGCGGTTAGCGCACATTGTTACAATCATACCTTAGAATTACACGCGAGTCCTGCCGCAAAACGATGCTTTCTATCTGTCAAAGTTAGTTAGGGGTAAAGGTCGTAATCATAGCAAATAGCGCCCCCGATGATGCACACTAAAACGACATATAATGCAGTATAACGTTGGATCGAATGCGTATACCGTCGGTTTTATTGCCTACCTGCCAATAAGTATTGCCGGCAAGAATGAGTAAATCGGCTAATTTGCTAACAACGCGTACAAACACGTTCGTACGGAACTGCTGGGACAGTGAACGTAGCCTACCTTCGGATGACTTCCGGTTGTTGCAACAGCCACAGACGCTGGCCGTTGTAAGCACGTTTGCGACTTCGGTTCCGTTTCCGCAAGCCGCACGAACAGACACATGCGGCTGCTGCTGATCGTAAACCAACAAACGGCGAAGACGTTAAATCCGTGCAAATGAACAGGAACGTCCCGTGCGCGACATTGCGGGCCGACGATATATTGAAAGTATTTCGTGCCACGGGATACAAATGCAACTCATTTCCGCTGCAGACGGAGGAATTATTAATTTCGAATGAAAATTATATGCGGAGATATTTGTTTCTTTATTTTAGCTCTAATGCGGCATAGATATGCATTTTGATAACGCCTCGGAGTACATGTTTTTAAAAAGTTTACGTGTTAAATAAACTAGCAAAAATGGAGAGACACTCAGCAAGTACTTTGTTCTGCTACTGCGGCGTGCGGAAGCTCGCTAGTTCGGGGTTGCATATTTAATGACCCGCAGGCTCGCGGGGGGACGCTCTGCAGCTCATCTGCACTGTCCGTATTTGCAAAATATGTCAGACTTTATCGCGCTACATAACTGACTAAAAATATTCATAACCGCCTGCATTAGTTTTCCCGCGACTAAGTCTATTTACTAATAAAAAAAAAAAAAAAAAATCGCTGCTCTCCTAAATACCCTCTTAATTGAAAAGGCGCAACCACCCTCGTCCCGATATTTTTCTAAGCTCGGTAGCGGCATTACAATTACAAAATCAATTACTCTTTCGGTTTGTTTACGGCTATTACAAGACACCCATAATAATGCGAGTTCTATTTTCCCGTTGCGTTCCGCAGGAAACCCGCAGGACGAGTCCTGCTCCGCTCTAGCGTTACAAACTGAAACTTTCGAGAACCCAGATTAAACTCAATCGATAGAACAGTACAGAGCGAAAGCTCTGTCACCCTGAAGGATACCAACCCCTCGCTTGGTTTGTTTCCACGCTAAATCCTGCGACTAGCGTGGCCGTGTAGATGTACTGATTATTCTTAATCTATCCTTTAGCATTACTTTTCGCATCTTTTATCTTTTTAACTCTCAATGTGGCTCATTTTTCACCTCAACTCGTTAAATAATACAAATATATTTGTTACAAATTTTTTATTACTGTTATTCTTACAAGCTACGGTAATGACTTTGTGCGGAGTTCCCCTGAAACTTTTGAACTTTTTACCATCAGTAAAATTCACTCCAAATTGTCAGTATAAGTATGTTAAATCTTTGTATCGATGCTAGTGTCTTCTGTAAATGTCATGTAAAAGTTGCGGCAATGCTAAAATCCCATAAAAATATTCAGAATTTTCAGGAACACCCTGCCCTGCCACCGTTACTTCTTCGACAACACTTACCTTTACTCGGATATTCATCTTTCGGAGATTGCCATTGTTCGGCTGTTATAATTTTATTTTAACTTACTCCTTTAAAAGCGGCGTGGGATAAACCTTTCAAAAATATACTAGGGCCATGGGCTAATAATAAAATTTTCCGCTGCATAAGGACTAGAATGCGCCGAAATACGGGAGGTTGTTTAGTAGCCAAGGGCAAAAACTGATACTGCAGAGACAACGTGCATTTGATATCTTATATAAAGTATGATATCTAAGTGCAGCGCAGGATTTCGGATGAACCACCCACAGGATTTGAATGGCATAAAAAGATTAAAGTGACCTCTTGCCACTCCCTCGGTGGCGTATTGGGCGGCGGATGCCGCCTCCCTTGACGTCAGAGTATCTAGCGTCGCGACGGACTGCCCCTAACCGCTTATCATTGATAAGAGATATGATTGACATCAAAAAGCCCGTGATTAAAAGTCGTCACTTCCTTGCAACACGTTCAAGCCGCCGCGGCGCGCGAAGTGTCCGCCGTTGTATCGAACCCGCGGCGTAAACATAAACAAGGGGTAGGGAGACATATCCAAGCCGCAGTCGCCGTATAAGCCCACAGGATAGTTTTCCTCGCAGAACGCAGAAACGACATACTATATAAAATATGATTATAGTCAGTTATTGCCTCAAATTGGACGGATTTTTGTTATCAAACTCCGAGCCCCGAAATTGCCTTTGAATGAAATTTAAAATTTAACCGATAAAAAAATATGCAACGATTTTAACTCTTTGAATTAATAAACGATACAAGAAGTAACTCCTTAAATTTCTAGCTGCTCGTTATTGTGAACAAATATAAGAATCGCCATAATCGCTATTCATATATAACTGAAACCAAAATGCAGTCTAAAAACTACTCTTCAATTAATTTTCTGGATTATACCGCTGTAGAAAGTCAAAGCATATTTAAAAAAATCTTTAAATACAATATTATTACAAATTAATCAGACAAGTATATCCGGTTTCCTTGGAGAACGTTGTACAAACATACAAATTCAGTTTTAAACGGTTTCGGGACACTAATATTGTAGTTTCAATTCTAGATTCGACTCGAATATCAAATCGGATTTCTAAAACCTATTTCAAACAACTCCGTTGCCAAAATAGTGAAATCGCCACCCAATAGCATTTGATTTCGTAAATCTCGAAATAACACCATTTTCGTGTAACGTTTTTCTACTTACATACTGAATCCCCTACAAAAGTATTTTAAAAAACTATAGAATCCATATAGCAAGATCTATCTAGAATTCTCAGGAGGACATTCAGTTTTAGGGCACTAATCTAGTAGTTTCTATTCTGGATACGTACTCGGATCTAATTCAATTCTAAAAAGATTTAGGTCTCGAACACTGCTATGACAACAAAAAATGGTAGGCGCCGTTTCTAGAACTTCGGATAAGTGTTTAAACTACAAACAACTAGTTAATATACAAACAGACTCTAAATTAATTCATAATATAGTTGCGATTTAGCTAAATATTTACTGAATTGATTTAATGTCTGACGGGATTTTCAGAGGCAGAATTAAGCCTATATAGATATCAGCATTGGGTTTTTAAACCATACCAGTATTCAGTATTTGTTAGCAAAATCGAAGAAAATTCTATTAAATATTTTATTCCTTAACACCACGCATACTTTTTCAAATTAGCACACTTCAGAATTTTAGATCATTCGTTCTCTAAGTGTATAGTGAATTTGGAGCAGTATTTATCTTAAAGCGCAATTATTTCCAGGAAGTCATGGTAATTTATAATTCTCAGTGTGTTATATTCTATAGAGTTTTAAGCTTGACGCCTCCCCAAAATTCGGCAATTTTTGAAACTGCAACAATTATATAATGTTTTTAATTAATTTTGCAGTTGGAAAATTGAATGATTTGAAACACTAGAATTTATTTATATATACTACAAATACGCCTTTCTTTTCTACAATCCATTCCAGAGTTTAAAGGTTCAGTCTACTTAATGTTGATGTGCTTCATTTTATAAATAATTATAATTGTAAAATACAGTTTTATCCTGAACTGTTTATTTGAAGTCCCAAATCCACATTTAGTTAACAACAATTAGAACTTAACCACTGCGGCGTATTTCACTTACAGATGTACATATGTAAGTAGTTCACTGCAACTAATAAACTCTAAAAACAAAAAATCTAATTAGACTGGCCTATTTTGCATTAGTATACATAAGATTCCATAATATTAAAGCAACGGATTATGAAATTTTTAAAACTGGTACTAAATATAAATCAGATGATACCACAAAATATAATTTAAGCTAAAACCTTAAAAAATTTAACGAACAACTAAACAAAATTGTTCATTTCGGAATCAATCGTCTATTTATTGTTAGGTGTACTAGAGTATTGCCCTAATGTTACTGAGGGTGCATTTATTACGAGTGGTTATAATTAGATACAAAATTTTGTATTTACAATCAACCTGTTACCGCTGAATGTAACATAAAGGGTAACGATTTATTAAATTTAAACATCCCGATTTAATATAATCGTTAGTCCGTATCCATGTACATATACGTGTATATTTATTCAACGTGCATTTTTATACGGTTGCGCGAAAATACTTCCTGGAATGATAGGTGTACAAGTGCTACCCTTCTAATAATACCGAGGGTGCATTTATTACGAGTGGTTATGATTAAATACAAAATTTAGGAATAGTATGAATTTACAATCAACTTATTAGACTAAATTTAACACAGACTAACGATTTATTAAATTTTATCTGAAAATTAACCCCATTTAATATCCGTATCCATGTACATATCGGGTGGAGAGTTTAAAAACGGAACCTAGCGAAATTGCATTAGAAACTACGTTAATGTATACTGTTGACTGTTGCTTCCCATTTAAACATATAAAAATGGTAATGGTATCAGTGAATAGACAAAAATAGTGCCCATAAAATAAACTTGTAAATATTACTAAAACTAAAATAAATTATTATTAATAAATCACAACTTCGAAAAATAGGTATGTATGTATATGTTCAGTCATGACTTCAGAGAATTTTCACTTGTCGATTGCTGATTGTTTTAAACAATTTTTAATTGTCAATTAAAAATTAGCAATTACGTGGGGAGTTTCAAAACGCAACACGGCAAAATTGCAGTAGAAGCTACTACTTTTTATTAACATAATTTTTAAGATAATAAATGAATCACATTTTCTTAAATGTACCTATAAAAATATTACTAAATTCGAAAATGCAGAATACTTTAAAAACACTTAATTACATATTACCATATTAGTTATAACAAATATTCTAACAGACCACCATTTTGATGTGAACAATAACCTAACTTATTATAGAATGCATTTCTAACATTTGCTAATTGTCTGTCCGTAATAAGTCGGTATTCTGTAGCGATGATTTCCCACAAAGAATCAAAATTCGGATGACGTTTTTTATAAAGTTTATCCTTAAGGCAACCCCACAAGAAAAAATCATAATGTGCCAAATCAGGCGATCTAGCTGGCCAATTTATAATGCCTCCGCGACCAATTCAATGATTGGAAAAGCTGCGTTTAAATAGTTTCTAACTTCGATTCCAAAATGTCAACCATCATAGTGAAACCAGATCTCTTGATCTTCACTTGCGATTACTGCTAATGCGGGCCCAATATCATTTATCAGTAGATCAATATATGCTTCGGAATTCAGATTACCAACGATTTTGAAAGGTCCAATTATTTTATTTTTGGATATCCCAGTCCAAACATTAATTTTTTGAGGATATTGTGTTCTAGTGGACGAACTGGCGCATGGGTTTTCTTGCGCCCAGTATCGGATATTTTGCATTTCTTTTTTCGATTACCTAATTATTATTGCAGAATAATACAAATGATATTGAAATCATATTGTTGCTACTTTACCCCCTCTAGCTTTTACAGCAATATTTTCAGTTTTCTCGAATCTTGTAACGAGTCTCTGTATTGTTAATATTGATGGTATCGGCCTATTTTCAAATTTTACAAAAATAAATCCCGCACTTCACGCAAACCTTTTTCTTCAATCGAATAAGTAGTCATTATTGCTGCTTTAAGAATTATTTGAAACAATCAGCAACCGACAAATGAAAAATCTGAGAAGCCATGTCTATTTTACCCATTTTTCTAAATTGTAATTTTTCTAATGATTTATTTTTGTTAAAAATAATATTTGCAAGTTAATTTTAGCTGAATCTTATGCGCACTATTTTTCTATATCCATTGATACCATTACCATTTTTGTAGGTTTAAATGGGGAGCAACAGTGTACCCTAACGTAGTTTCGAATGCAATTTTGCTATGTTCCGTTTTGAAACTCCCTACCCGGTATACGGGGTTTTTCAACGAAAAGTAGCCACCCTCAGTATCTTCCAAAACCATTTTTTGCTTGAAAATCGCCAAGACATGTCAACAAAGACAGCAAGGGGGACATCTTTTTACATAAAATCCGGACATCTGTCATCAAGCCCTTAGCCGTCACAGCCACCCCCTCTAAAATTTTAAATGGCACCATACCATGCGTGGCACATCGTTGGAAAGGTAATTTCATAAGGAATTCATTCTACTATTTATTTTTTTTATTTGCTTCAAATTGAGACATAAAAAAATTAAAAAGTATATTTTGTTCATTCCGGTTAAGCTACTGAATATAGCAGTAGATACCTAGATCCTCTTTTTTATCTTTTGTTTTTTCATCTGTCAGTCAGCATTCAGTTTATTTTGAATATTATAAAAGTGTCAACATGGTTTACACCACTGCCGAAAGATTGTGCGTTTTTATTATTATTTCGGCAGTGGTGTAAACCATGTTGACACTTTTATAATATTCAAAATAAACTGAATGCTGACTGATAGATGAAAAAACAAAAGATAAAAAAGAGGATCTAGGTATCTACTGCTATATTCAACAGCTTAATCGGAATAAACAAAATATAGTTTTTAATTTTTTTATGGCTCAATTTGAAGCGAATAAAAAAAATAAATAGTAGAATGAATTCCTTATGAAATTACCTTTCCAACGATGTGCCACACATGGTATGGTACCATTTGAAATTTTAGAGGGGGTAGCTGTGACGGCTAAGGGGTTGATGACAGACGTCCGGATTTTACGTAAAAAGATGTCCCCCTTGCTGTCTTTGTTGACATGTCTTGGCGATTTTCAAGAAAAAAATAGTTTTATAAGATACTGAGGGTGGCTACTTTTCGTTGAAAAACCCTGTATGTGTGTGTGTGTCTGTATATAAACATACATTCAACGTGAATTTTTATACGGTTGTGCGTATTACGCTATCGAAAATACTTTCTAGAATACTTCAAGGTATCACCTTTGTAGATAGTTCACTTGATCGCATACTGCGGCTTTTGTAGTTAACGCCCCACAGCCTCTTGCTCGTGGAAACCGCGGTATCCCCATAATCTTAGCATGAATAGTTTTACTTCCAGCGAATGGCAGGTTCTGTGAAATGTTAAGTACTAACATGTTTGGAAATTGTAATTTTCTATTTTTGAGTTACTAGAAAACTAATTTTTCGAAATACATAACGGATAACGTTATTAGTACTATATGTTGTCAACAACAGGACACAGTGTCATTTCTACATTGTGGAACTTTTACATAAAGGTTCATTAAAAGTTGCAATTATAAAACATTGTTTTAATAAATGTAACTTGGATTGATATTATATTCATACCTTGTGACCGTGTCAAATAAATCTAATTTTAACTTGATGTTTAAGTAGTTTTTCCGTTAATAATTTATATAAGTACCTACCGTGTGTCCGTAAAGTAATGTATAAATTCGGTAAAAGTATAAAATTTCTTTTCCATAAACAGTGGTATTTTTTTCTTTTTTTAGGGTGATATGAAGTGGACGATTTTTTTTAAATATCTACACCTATTTTTGTTAACCGATTAAGTATTTTCTAAAGGTTTGTTGTGGCGAGTTTGACATTTTATATTTCTTAGTTGGGTGTTTCCACACCAGTTGCTAAAATATAATTCAATTACATAATAAACTAATAACTCATGTAACGTTTCGGAGACAAATCTATCTTCGTTTTCAAGCAATTTAAAAAGCCTTAAAAACGAGTCTAGTTTTGTAATTTTATGTGGCATACAAAACTATAAACATGTGTTTCTATGTGAGGTGGTTATAGAAACAGTTGTTAAGAAACGAATTGCGTTGATGGTATAATGTGTTTAAATTTCATCTTTGAATCTTTGAGAAGACCAAACATTATCTAAATCTACCGAATGAGATGAAATGCAATCATTTTTGTTTAGTAATATAATATAAGCTGTTTCTTTAATTTTTCTTTTACTTTGTTCAGGTTCTTTAGATACAATTTTGGAATTGCCCCAGTGTTGTTTATGATTATTACCTATTCCAGGCATGTTCAGTAATTTTGGATTTTTCAATTTCTTAATTTTTAATCATGTTTTGCTGACTTTTACCGACCTAGATATTTCGCCGATATAGTATTTCCCGCATTCACAGGAAATACTATATTGCAATCTTTTGAACTTTGTTCTTCGTTCAACGATTTAGTTTTTGAAAGAATTTATCTTAACATATTACTAGTTTTGAAAATTGTTCTAACGTTGAATTTTTTACCAATTCGTTTTATTTTATCAGACATAGGTACCTGGAATGTATGACATCTTTCTCCCTGTTACGTGGTTTTGTTGTGTGACATGGTTTTGTCGTGTTCGTTTATTTTCAATTTTGGTGAAAGTATTTTGTATTAGATTTCTAGGATAGCCATTGTTTTGAAGAATATTTGCAATAAACTCTTTTTCTTTGTTGAATATTTGGACATTAGAGCAGATTGTTTTTGCTCTATCATAAAAACTTTCTACAACACCTATTTTGACGTTTTGGTGATTAGTGCAGCGTAAATATCTGTTGGTATGTGTTTTCTTGCGGTAAACTGATATGTTAACATCACCTCTGTCTTTTATAATCAGTGTATCTAGGAATGGTAATTGATTATTTTGTTGTTTCTAATTTGATGAAGTTTCCTTGATGATTGATTAAATTGAATAAATTATTTTTCATCAATATCAATAAGGCCAAATAGAACAGACATCTTCAACGTATCTCCACCAAATTGTTTTGTTTGTGTATTTATGAACATATGGTTACTCAAAGTCTTCTGTAAATATATTACTTATAACTGGCGACAATGGTGAACCCATGGCCATCCCGAAATCCTGTTGGTAATAGTCTCTGTTAAGTTGAAAGTATGTATGTTGTTATAATCGAAAGAGCTAAACGTTCCATAATTATTGTGTTTATTGAAAGCGTTGTTCTGTTTTGAAGTATATTATCGTTTTCCAGTGTGTTTTGTTTTGTATTACGTTTAATGTTGTGTCTACAGGAACATTTGTGAATGGACTGACTACATCAAAACTGACCATTAAGTGGTTTGTGATTATGTTTGTTTCCTTGAAGTTCTCAAAAAAAATGTTATGTGTTTTTGATGTAGGAATCTGTATTTTCTGATAATGGATTGAGTATTTTAAGTAAAAATCTAGCTAGATTGTGGCATAGTGAACCTATTCAGTTAACTAAGGCCGGGTTGCACAATCATGATTTAACAGCTTCGTCAAATTAATCATTCGTCAAAGTGAACAAAATCGAATCAAAACTCAAATGCATATGGCAAATAACACATTAGTAAATAAAAATGATGCTCTTTTGTCAATTTTGATCACTCGTTAATTTAACGAAAGCTTTGTGCAACCGACCCTATGGGTCTTAATGGTAGGTTGGGTTTATGTATTTTATTATTATTATTTATAGTATTAATTTTCGTCTTTAGATGTCAGTAAACTTGTCTTTGTGTTTGAACAGTGTTTCGTATATTTTTGTTTCAATGGAGTTTGTGAAATTTTTGTTTAATTTAGTGTATTAGTGTCCATCCTGCATTAGTAACGTTATTTTTGTGTGATACGAGTTAGTCTCTTGAATGACTGTGGCATTTCCTTTATCTGCTGGTAAAATTTTAATAGTATTTTTTTCTTTTACCACTCTAAATATGACCTGTAAAATTGGGGTAAATTTCATAAGAAAACACTTTTAAGAAAAAATAAAAGTTTAATTTTTCTTTGTGCCAAATTGCATGCGTAAAAACCTCATACGTTATCGTACCAGCCTCGACACCGAAAGGTATTGCGGTTAACGATAACGAAACGAAAACTAAACATTTACTTTGGTATTTTGTTCTCAAAAATTTTCTTATAAAACCTATTCAAATTTTTACAGGTCGTATTGAGAATGATAAAGTCTATTTAATAAGTATAGGCTGCTATGACAAAAAGAAAAAAAAACCGATGACGTCACATCGCTTCCAAAAATAAACTTAACAAAAAGATCACTTGAGAAAATGCGCTTTTTAATAAATCGTTTTTGACCATTATATTTAATGTATGCGTTACTTTACGGTCACACGGTATATTGTACTTATTCTCGTAAAATTCGGTAAAAGAGTTTATTTATCTATAAACGTGTTTTATGTATTTATGAAGCATATAACATAAAAAAGATAAGTTGAAGAGAAGAACCTTTAGCTTTAAGGGTTCTTTAGGCTACACAATGTATCATCTTATAACATCCGACGCGAAGTAATTTCTGTAATAATTGTAATTTAGAGGAGGGCGAAAGTAACTACCTATACAGCAAGGCTTTAGTTTAGGAGTATCCAAAACACTTTAAAAAAATAACTTAATGCGAAACGAAGCTTTTGCAACGAAACTGAAATAATTATTCTTCGAAAATTTAAAATGTTCTATTTTGAGAAGTGTTAATAAATTCTAAACGGTATTGAGCCCCTGATACCAACAAAATTTGATGAATTGCTACGTCCGACAATTCGCGCTTTCGCTGCATTCAAAAATTCTGTAATTACAATTACGAGGCATGCACAATCTGCGTATCCCAATAATCAAATAACAAAGCTCGATGAATTGTAAATGCATTTCCGCTAACGCAACAGTGATCATGTTAAATCATAATTAAAAATAAATAGTTGAAAACGTCAATACCTAACACTATTTTTTTACCGAGAGCTATTATTCTAAAAATACTAATATTTTCTTTACGAAATGAAGCTTGAAAGTGGAACCAAAATCAACACTTGAATTTTTTGCCACGTGAAATTACGACTATTTCTAAAATCTATGAGACATTTTTACTATAGTAATTGCTTTTTCTAATAATTAATTAATGCAGTCGTTTGAAATGAAATGTGAATACATCAATCACTAGTAAAAACAGTAGGCCGTACGAAAATATCACCTTTTTTCGCATATTAAGCCGTAGGAATTAATATTTGAAATCTCAATCACGTTTACGTGAGCTGAAAATCTCAGATTATTGCCTGAAGTAGATCTTAGGGTTGAAGTAACCTTTACCATAAATCAGACGGTGCAGTGCAGAGAAACAGCTCGTATAAATGCAGGCCTAAATCACGGCTTGACAACCTGATACTGGAAGGATTTTACTTCAAGAGTCTCTCCTGTGCCTATCGTCTCTAAATAGATGAAGCATTACATATGTAGCGATATGTTTCAAACGGTTCCCTTGCTTTTCTGGAAACCCGCGCGTTCCTGTCAATTCTAACAAAAACTTTACTATTTCACGAAGGAACTATTGTTAAGAAAATTTTCGATCCGAATCTTACTACCACATATCCTTATAATTTTAAAGCGGGACTTTACCATTTGGAATCTTTAGAACTGTAAAAAAATATCGATTTAGAACATAACAATGGAAATGCATTCTGCTTTCATTCGCAGAGCTAAAACATTAAATAACATAGCAAGAGTATATTCAAAGTGAGGAGGGAATATTTCCAATCTTGTGAGAGCGAATTGATCATTCCCACCTCATAAACCCGAACTCATATCGGGCGAAAATGCTATAACCAGTGCAGACTGGTAAGGTGGCGAGAAAACCGTACACCCTGCACCATGATTTACTGTCGCGGTGGATATCTGCTTAATTCCTAGGCTTTCTCGAGGGATTGAGAGATGGCTGCGCGTTTCACCGCACTATACACTTCAACAAGGCTAACCTCCTCTCAGAGACTCGAAAAACGCCACGGAATTAACGAAATTAATTTTCGAAAAATCTTACCCGTTTTTCTCCCCTACTTGAGACATTTAATTTCCTCTAAGAAATTTAAAAGTAATTTATAAACCACCTTTATTTAACAATGCATATAACTTTTGATTTAAATTACTTTTATGGAGAACCAATTAAACATCTACCAGTTAATTAATATTATACGCAATATTATTTAGTTCCACGTCGATCACCTAGCACGTTGATAGATTACACAAAGCGCGGATTTAGTTATTAAATTTAATCAAATTTATTTGCAGTAAAAAACTAAAAATGATTAAAATGCAAATATACCGACGTTGTTAAAACCACGTCAATAATAGCCAATATTATTATTATTAATTGGAATAGTAAACTGCCAGTAAAGTGGCCACAGGATATTCAAATGAACATCCAAACTTTGTAGTTTAACATGTATATATACAGGTGCTTAAATCGAATGTTTACATGATGTACCTTTGATCTCTCCTCTAACAGGCTGCGCAAGTGTAAATACGGGAGTTTACTACTTCAGAAGAATTTTAGGTATACAGCATGTTCAGCTTCTAATTAAACAACGGAAAATGTTTTTAATCCGCAATGTTTTTTTATCGTATTAAGTGTCTTTAATTCACCTATTTTGGCACTTCCAGAAATTTAGGTTTCTGATACTAGAATTCACTATTTGCATGTAGTTTTTACAGATACACAACAGCAATTCTTTGTATTGTACGTTTCGTGCTTACCCCTGCGCCTCTACTAATTTTTTAAAAGTAGTTCTTACTTTCTGTAAATGTACTAATTTCTGTTAAAAAACAAGCCTTTTTAGTTTATTTCAGTTTGCTGAATAAATATTGTTCCCGAAAGCCTTTGTCCTTTGAAAGCTTTACGTATTTATGTTCTAAACACGAAATGTAATAAAACAATTTTATCAACATATCATATATACCTTAGTAACATAATAATTTAGTTAATAATCAGGTTGGAAAGTGGAATAACAAACAATGAAATAACAAAGGTATTTAAAATATTTTCGATATTGTCAGTAACCTCGAAATATCCGAACTTTTAGGAATTCAACTGAGTTTTCCGCACAAAAGCGTTCCCATAATAAACAAAATATGAACAAGCGCCGAAATATTGTTCAAATTCCCTGAATACACACTTATGTAAATCTCCGTTACTTTTAATTAAATTCTTAAGAATAATCCTAAGTATTGTTATTCTGTTAGAATTGCAGAAAAAGCGAGTGCAATTGCTCTTTGTTTCCTTTAAGTTTAATTAAAATGTATCCCAGAGTATCCAGTTATGATCTACACAACAAAACAGAAATCTATTGTTTCAAATTTAATTCTAAGCTACGAGACATTCTTATTATAGGAGTATTTTCCCAGCTGTAAAGAGCTAATCCTGGGACGTGCTTTATGATTCTGAGCGCGTTACCACGGTCACATGACACCTACTAAAATATGCCTTTTATGGGTTTCGTATATTTTATATTTATACCTACCATTTTCAAGCCTCCCGAAAATCTTTAGGATCAATTTTTGTAAAAATAGAAGTTCTGCAATATGCAAATAATTTGTTACATATTTTAAGATTTTAAATAATTATGTAAGATTGTTGAAATATTTATTAGTGTTTGCAAAAAGTAACAGAAACTAATTACAATTTCAGGGTAGTTTTTAAAATGCAACCTCATACACGCTTCATCTTTTAAATTTTGACGTGTTCTGTAATCGATTCATTTTAGTTGGTCCTTTACAGCGCCTTTATCGGGGGAATTGAAAGAAATATCCCTGTAACAAAATGTATATTTCGAACATAGCTCAAAGTGAGCCACTTCCGTATAGCACTTAAAAGTTTTATTTCAGGTGTTATAACTGAAGCGTAACAGAGTATATACAAGCTGTGAAACTGATCTGTCCGCATCACGGTCGTTTGGTGGAACGTCATTTGTCATATTACCGAATATCGGCGTCGAGGGGCACCGATAGCGATGCCACCGATACATACATACAATAGCGTCGGATTGTTTTGATGTATAGCGAGGAAACTGTATTTCATTCTTTGTTTTACGAATCCAAATCGAAAAAAAATTGTTGTGGATTCTGAAATATACGCAACCCCCTTTTTCTAATAAATTTCTCATAACTAGGTGAACGCAGAGAACTCTCCCTGTTTGCAAATTTTACTTTAGTAACTGTGTTGTTCGTAACATCTGAAATTCAATATGCCGACAGTAAACTAACCTAATTTTCTAGATGTACAGAATTGGGTATCGTCGCTTTACTTTTACAGCTGTTACTTATAGCTGGTACGATCACTCACGGTAACTTAGACGCGTAATTTAACTTTTTACACATTTAAATCTAGGACTAATTTGTTTTTACCTATAAACAATTCATTCAAACATTTCTTTAGGTAATTACAAAACGTTTTAAATACGGTTAACGCCCAGCATTGCAAAATCTCGTCCAATGTTGGATACAGGCCTCCCTCTTCTTGCTCCAGTGTTCGCGATCGTCTGCTAATCTTTTCCATCAGAGTCTGGTCATCTTATATGTGGTTACTTTTTCCGAACTAGCTTTATATAGGCCAGAAACAACTTTAAACTACTATCAACACGTCCAAAACAGGTTTAAAGCTGTTTCCGATCTGTTTGAAACTGTTTCTGAAAAAGGGAGGACCCAGAATCCGCCTTTATCTACAATGTCTCTGCTTCCCTTTCCCATGTAAAAGAGTGTCATAGTTGGATTTCTTTATTCCATCTTCTATCTTTCGTGGTGTGCCCTGTCCAATTTCATTGCAACGTGACTATGTGTCTTATCATATCTATGAATTTGGTAGTGTTGGTTGCCTAAGCTAAGTGTTGTTTAAAGTTTTCTCTAATTTAACAACCTCGGATTAAAGGCTTAATTGAACGAATTTAAATACAAGACATAGCGCATAATCAAGAGATGCGGGAGAGGATAAATAAAATAAACTTGGGGAAGACTAAGGGTTAGAAAATACTGATAATAGAAGACCTTGCACGCAACTGAAAAGCGACATTGCCAATACTGCGATAATTTCAGTAACTGCAAAGTCCAAGATGGAAGGACCAAAGCATTATGGTGATATGGATGATAGTGAGGCGTCGGAAGACGGAAAAGAAAAAGAACGGATAACTCATTCGGTTGTTTTGAAAAATCGAAGAGGAAGCCTAGAACACCTGTAATGGAAGAAACCACACCAGAAAAGGGCTTGGAGGTGAAATAAATGTTAGTACAGATGATGAATTAAATAAAAATGATAAAACAGAATGAATCTAAAGAGGAGATATAAAAAGTAAAGGAAGAAAATGAATGGCTGAAGCCAAGAATAGTGAAACTAGAGAGCAAAGAGGAAGAATGGAAAGGAAAAAGAATGTAGTGATCAAAGGTGTCCAATTTGAAAAAGCAAGTACTAGAGAAGGAGTGGAGCAGTTCTTAAAACGAGAGGTAGGTGTTGAAGGGGAAATCAAAGAAGCATATACTATTCAGCAAAAAAAAAGTTTAACAACTGCAGAAGTATGTGAATGGATAATATTATACCGTCCGTTCGTTTTCAAAGTCGAACATAGGAATCTAACATGGTATCAAATATTTTTGCTGATTGTTGCTCGCCAATTTGACTTACAGGAAAGGTAATTGTACCAATAGAAACAGAAAATTATTGCGATTCAAATGATACCACAAACAAGACCAACAGTGCTATTTCTATTTTAAAATACTAATTTAAAATTTGGCAGTTTTTGAATATGATTAGCCTTGATTTTAAAATTCTACAGCATCTGTCAAACAATTTTACAATTAGTTTGCTCAAATCTCAAATCTGTTGTATTGTTTGTTTGTTTGTTAATAAGAATTCGGCGTTTAGGCGTGTGTTAAGGTTTACTTACGGAACAGTGAATAATTATACCAACAAGAAAGAGTTTTTATGGTGAAAATCTTTTATAGTGGCCTTAGTCTGCGAAGAGTTCGAGATTTATTTTCTGTTAAATTTAATACAAGACCTATACCATCTGCAAATACTATTCAAAAATATGTACAACAATTTGAAAGATGTGCAAATCTTTTGCAAGAATAGGAAAATGAGTAATAACAATTTTTATTGAAAAAATAAAATGTTCTAAAATAACAATCATATCACAGGAAATCGACAAATAGTTGACCGCACAGCACAAACGAGCGTGTTTTGGCGAAGGTAAATGCGGTGCCAACATACAGTTTGAAGCAAATTTCTCTTGAAGTTGGTTTATGTAAGCCCGCGACTAGAAGATATTAAAGAAATATAAATATCATCCCTATAAGCCACAATACCATCAAGAGATTCTTGCTGTTGACGAAGAAAATAGGAGTGTGTTTTGTTATGAAATGCAAAAGCGCGCGAACAATTATCGCCGCTTTCTATCGTCGAGCGTACTTTTACCCTAAATAATGAAGCAAATGTTCAAAACACACGATATTGGGCTCAGTAAAACCCTAAGGTTAATATTTCGACCAGAACTCTGTATCCTCAAAAAATTAATATGGGCTGGGATTTTTAATAATAATAATAATAATAATAATTGTCTTTTATTCTTGATAATTAATATATAAATATTATAAATATACAAGAATTCAAGAATTCTAAAGGCTCATTTCTACAACAGGCTAGGGTAGTGCTTAGCTCAAAACGGGGGATTATTTGAATATTTATTATAATTTATTTTTTCTTACTACTGTTTTTTTTTTTTTTTTTTTAGTTTTAATAAACATTATTTGGGGCCTTTATTACTTGATACTTATATACTGTTTTATTATTATAATGCCAAGAACCCTAAGAATTGAATATACATGTTAATTGCCTATGTTCTACTTTGAGAGTGGACACTCGGTATAGATAATGATCTGACAGAAAAAGAAAGGGGAATTCAAAATAAGATTAGGGTGGCAGTTAGAAATGAAAAATAAAAAGGAAAAATTGCAAAAGTAGCATATCAAAAACTTATCGTAGATAAAATATAACATGAATTTGGAGTAAGAACACCGCTAAGCTACGGAAACTGGAGAACACAGAAAGTATAAATCAAAAAACTAGCGAGCAGTAACATGAATAATAATATAATTAAAGAACAAGAACGAGCAAAGTAACCCATAGAAGGACTAAGAAGTATTATGAACTATATAAAGAACCTCCCAATAGGCAAGTGTATATAAGAGGAACATTCACAGAGGCAGCTATGAAGGATTTGATAAAAGGAGACTTGGTAGACCTACAAGAAACTAAATAAAAAGGAGAAGACATTGTAGACGTCAAAAATTACCCTTTTTTTGGTAGTGGAGGGGAGAACAGAATGTTGGGAACGGGCTTCTTAGTGAACAAATATTTAAGGGAAGCAGTAGTTGATTTCAAGCCATTAAGTGACAGAATGTGCAGTATACGTTTTAAGGGAAAATATAGGAAGCTGACAGTAATCAACGTGCATACGTCCTCAGAAAATAAGGATGAAGAAGAGAAGGACCAATTCTAAAAAGTATTGGAAGAAGAAGTTAATAAAATAGCAGATTACGATTTAAAAATTATAATCGGGGATTGTAGTCCCAAAGTGGGTCGGGAGGAAATGTACTTATCACCTTATCAGTGATAGCTACCAGTGGGAATCTGCAAGTTAGAAGTACGTGTTTTACTTATAGGTAAGGATCATATATCGTGGGTAAGGATATTCACAAGCAACATGGAGATCACCAAATAACAACAACAACAAACCAAATTGATCATATGCCAATAGACAAGGGATAAGCCACACAAATTGCGAATGCACGAAGTTGCACGGAAGCGGATGCCGACTCCGACCGTTATCTGGTAAGAGTAAAGTTGAAACAAGAAAAATCTAGATTAAGTAATGGGAGAAGAAGGAAAAAATGTATAAAACAAGCATACTACAGGAAGAGCATTAAACATAAATATATACCCACAAAATAGAAGGGAGAATTACTGAAGGGAAAGAATTTACTATAGAACAATAGTGGGGTAAAATAGCAGAAAGTATTCACTGCGCTGCAGACAAAGGCAAAGATAGCGAGCCAAGCATAATAATTGTTATCAGGCAGGGCCGCCTACGGTGGCTGGGACATGCAGAACGAATGGAGGCAGACAGACACCCCAAGCATCAATTATTGCGAGAGCATGAGGGAACAAATAAACAAGGCAGGCCAAAGAGATACTGGTGGACCTGTGTCAAGGAAGACTTAACAGGTTTAGGCATTAATGACTGGGAAACCCTGGTTCATGATAGAAAGAAATGGATCATATTACCAGACAAGTCATGGGCCTTAAACGTTCTTAGTGCTCATATGATATGAGTTTGATAAAGCATGTATCAAAACTCTGATAAATATGACAAAAGCAAGACTAGCCATGTTAACACAAGGAACTCAAAAAAGTAAAGAAAAATATGAACAGCAAAGAAGAGAAAAAGAGAAAATATTATACAAACAAAATGGAGATAATAGAAGCGAGAACTTTCTTTAGAGAGGTAAAAGGAACGTTTTGTAGAGATAAACAGGGAAACCTAATCGAGGAGAAAAAGAAGTAATGGAAAGGTGGAAGGAATATTTCACTGAAGAACTGAATCTGAGAGCAGAAGATACACAACAGGAAGAAGTATTTCAGGTAGGCGAGCAGATAGACCCATCTGAATTAAGGGAGGTACAGGAGGTGATAGTAAGGTTAAAGAACAATAAAAGCCCAGGAAATGGCGGAATAGAAGCATAATTGGTTAAATGTGGAGGTGATTAGTTACACAGTAAAATGCAATATCTGTTAAGGGAAATATGGTAAAAAGAACACATACCGCAAGACTAGTCCAAGGCAATAATATGTCACATCTTTAAAAAGAAGATAAAACACTATGCTGTAATTATAGAGCAATAACGCTACTAGGAGCCGCATATAAGGTTTTGGCAAGAATTATTGCAAATCGCTTGAAAAATTTACGCAGAACAATAGTAGGAGAATACCAGGCTAGGCTGGATTCAAGAAGAATAGATCGGTATTTGATTACATATTTTCACACTGAGACAAGCACAGGAAAAATTTCACGACTATAACATTGAACTATTTATTTTGTCCATAGATTTCCGGAAATCATATGACAGTATAATACGAAACCAACTCTATAAAACAATGTTAGTACTAGGAATATCAGTAAAATTGGTTAACTTGTAAAATTAACACTAAAGAATACTGTGAACCGACTAAGGGTACAAGGAACTTTATCAGATTATTTCGGAGTTAACAACGGGCTAAGGTAAGAAGATCCCTTATCCTCCATATTGTTTAATTTACTACTGGAAAAGTGATCAGGGACGCGCAAATAAATAAAAACAGGACAATTTTTAACAAAATGTACCAATATTTTGCTTACGCAGATAACGTCACCATAGCAGAAAAAAGTGGGAAAAGAGTGGAGAAGAAGAACCAACAAGGGAATATAAGAATTACATGCGGAGCTTAACATAGTGGCAGTAGTGAAAACACAAAGATTGAAATAGTTAGGCCATACGGTGCACATGGAAGAACACAGAATGCCAAAAAGACAGTGGTCGAAGTGGGGGGGAATGCGGGGGGATGGCATCCCCCTAGTTTGTAAAAAAAATTAAGCCGTTCGTCTACATTGGAAAGAAAATTAAACCATCCCCCTACTTTGAAAAAAAAAATTAAGACATCCCAGTGCTAAACTACGGGGTTTCATTCTTCAAATATGATTTTTAAAATTAACTATTTAGTAGGTAGCCGGTATTTAAGTAACTAGTGTTCAATTCTTCAAAAAATATGACTCATTGTTTGGGTTTCGCCATTTTATTTTCCTAAAGTGATAAACTATCTCACACACGTAAATAGGTGGGGGGGGGGGTCACTGAATATTGGAAAATCTAGCATCTCCCTTGTAATGTTTTCCCACTTCGACCACTGCAAAAAGAGTTCTATCGGCAGAATTGGGAAATGGTAGAAACAGAAGAAGACCAAAACCAAACTGGATAGATGACGTAGAAGAGAATCTAAAAATGTTAGGAAGGAGGAACTAGCGACACACAGCAAGAAAAATGAGAGAATGGAGGAAAGTTATTAAAGAAGCCTTGGGTCTTCAGGGCCTTATCACTTGTATATACATGAATTTGGTTCGTTTCCATGACTGTTTGGGTTTTAGTTAGGATATTTAATATACATATTTCCTTAATATATTTTCCCTTAGATCCCATGTTTGGACACCACAATATTGGGGTTACACATTGGTCAAAAACACGTCTTTTTAAGTATCAAGGTATTGTAACCACAGATCAATAAAAAACCAATTAGGGTAGGCTGTGAAATTGATTATTTTGAATTGGTACTTTAGCCACATCCACAGAATGACATTTCTGACATGAAAATTTAAAACTGAACGCTCTTGTCAAATTTTTTAAGTTTTTTATGGTGAAAAAATTTAAAGTTTGAAAAAATGGTATTCACTACACAACAAAAAGCGAAAGCTATTGAATGTTTCTTTTGAACCGGCGTAAGAATAAATGGAGAGTGGCAATATTCACTTCATGACTGCATGACTGATTTTCGTGAAGAATACCCCGATTTAGTGTTGAATTACAATTATTTTCGCGACGTTGTAACTAAATCTATGCAGTTATTTAGAGAAAGTGGTAGTATCGCTCGTAAAAGTGGAAGTGGACCGCCGCTTAGACGAACAAAAGCAACGATTGAATTACAAACGTTATAACATGTCATTCTGTAAATGTGGCTAAAGTACCAATTCAAAATAATTCAATTTCACAGCCTACTCTAATTGGTATTTTTATTGATCTGTCGTTATTATTCTTTAATATTTAGGTGTTTCTACCAAAATTCACGTTAATTTCCGTTACAGATTCTTTTAAAAGGACATGTTTATTGTATAGAGTGTCTCTTCTATTCTAAAATGTTTTATTCGAGTTCTTCTTTTTTCTTGCTAATGTTTGCGTTGAAGCCCTCATAGTGATTGTAAATTTACATGTGTTTATATCAATTTCCACTGTAAGTGGCGCATAAAAATTGTTAACCTTCTCTTCTTGATATGCTAAAGTTGGTATCTGGACTTATAATAGGTACTCGTATAACACAATTCGTAAACTTAGTGTCAAAGCGTTTTCGCCTTTCCTCTTTATTTCTGCGAACCCTATTCCGCCATGGGTTAGTTAAAACTTATTAATCATTTTTTTATATGTTTGTGGAATAACTTTATAAATTGATAAGACTATATGTATACAAAATGGACGATCAAATTTTATCCTATGAATAAAAGAAACGCGGCCTGCTGTTTATATGGATTGCATTATACATTACATCAAATGTTTATTTTCATTTTCTGTGCGTGCTCAAGATTTCGATTACTCGGAATAATAGAATTACCTATACACGAAAAATAAAATTAAAATTCTGCTCTTATATGAGTTCCATCACTCGTGAAATCTGAAATACAGAGCACTACTGGTGTAATATCAATTTTAAAAAACGAATATATGGTGAAGAGCACTCGCGCAAATTAGACTAATATCATATCGGAAAAATTTTATCTCTAATTCTTCTTTAATGAGAGTTGTTGAAATAATATGAAAAATGAAGTTAGGAAATTTTTAATTAATTGCCATTCTCGCTAACATTAATATCTGTCGTTTAAAATTCTTCGAACTTTTCCTTTCTTTATTAAAATCCTAAAATATTTTGTTGGTTGTGTTGCAGCTTACGAAGAATTTGGTAAAAGGTGTAACGGATTCGGGGATGGGATTGAAAATGCCCGAGTTCTTAGGAAACGCCAAGAAGTACAGGTTAGTAGGTTTTAAATGGTGTTTTATAAAACTCTAACTCTAAGGGGAAGTTTTGAGATTTAAAGTTCTAAACAAAAATACATACTGCGCTCCTTTGTTTCGAGGAACATACCAAAGTAAAAGGTTAAAACAGTCGGGCGTATAAAGTTTTAATTAACAATAGCGAGACGAAGGGATGGCACGCGAGTCGCTTAGAATTCATGGTGTTATGTTCACGTACTAGAGCAATCAATTAAATGTGAGGCGTTCAGATTGGGAAATTTTAATGATGTTGATATTTGCCAAATCGACGATTTAACTGAATACGTCATATATTAAACCTCCGGTGTAGGAAATGCAATATTAAAAGGTGAACGCAAATTGCAGTTTGATAATATCGGCGCGCGTTAAGATTAGGGGGGTGGAATTAAAAAAAAAAACTCGCTAGAAAAAAACCTTCCGAATCGATAGTAGGAAAATTACAGGTTGATAAGTTGGTACTAGCTAGCGTTAGTCGTCGCGTTACGGCCAAAATACATGCATGCTTTCTTCTATAGGTTAATTCGCTTAATTACAGGCGGGTTCGGTATTAATGGCATTTACATGAACTAGTAACTCCAGTACAGGGGAGTCGTGTTTAGTACTGAAATTAGCCAGTGCAAAAAGAACCGACTCACGCTAACTATGGCCATATATTATTTGGCGAACGGGAACTCGGCTCTGCACCAAATTAAAATAAGGAACAAAGAGCCGGATATCTTCCAGAAAGCCTCGACTCAATAAAACATATTGAGTAAGTGCGGCTACAATAATCTAAAGTGATATATCAAAGGAAGTGAATCTATTCCGCGGATACTTATATCAAAATTCAGGACAAGTTATTTTAAACAAATAAAAACAACGAAGTGCAAATAATGTGCGAGAGTTTGGAATATATTCACAGCAGCAAACAGATTCAGAATGAAAATAAGCAAAAAACAAGATATATTTGGCAAATGGCATAGCGGAGATGCGATCGAATATCCGAGACGCTCCACGCCTGTAATATGCTGAACTAAAGAAACCATGCTGAACTGCCAACAGGGACTGCAACACCTTAACATTTCGAAATGCCATTTCACTTCTTTAATAACATTTTAAATTATCGCCTTTTTTAAAATAAAATTATGAACATTCCTCGTCTAGCTTAATAAACTTCTTTGAAGTCAACTCAAAAAACGTCAGACGGAATATTTTCGTATATTCTATCTTTTATTATAATATGAAATAAAAACAAATAGCAAAGTAATCAAAGTTTTACTTTATTCAAAGAAAAAAGTTGAAAAAATTTTAGCATATTCTAAAAATAGATTTTATAATTATTCTTTGCTTGAACATCCCGAAACACATCCTGAACAAAGCTTTGTAATGTTAAAAAGTTTTTTCTCCCACACATTTACTCTAGGGTCGATGTTTCTACGTTATTCCTAGAGCTAGCCGCTTCGGGACGGTATCCTTAGTTTTAAATTTTGAAAACTCTTGTGTACCACTCAAGGCAAATGTTTCTACGCGCTGACATCTTACAACCAAACAAAAATCTATACATCTTACCTCAAGTCTTAACCAAACATTTTCCAGCTTTTCTTCATAAA
Source organism: Melanotus villosus (assembly GCA_963082815.1). Classification (NCBI taxonomy): domain Eukaryota; kingdom Metazoa; phylum Arthropoda; class Insecta; order Coleoptera; family Elateridae; genus Melanotus; species Melanotus villosus. The sequence goes on from OY720427.1 coordinate 23,690,522, forward strand.
GGTTTTGCTGTTATTGCTTGTTTTCTGTCGACTGTAGTTTAATAATTTTAAATATTATTTTTTTAATTTCTTAATTTCGAAAAATTGATTAGGTTTGCAATGTGCTGAATGGTAAAATCATAAGCGTGAACAATATATACTCGATATGAAAACGTTGCATTTTATTTAGGTAATCGGGAAAAGCTTTAATTTATTAAAATTGAATTTTGTAGGCTTTTTTGTATCGCCGACAGACGGATTTGTGATTCACTGTCTACCTGTAAAATTACTGACAGGAATAACAAACCTGTATCGAATAAAGCAATTAAAATGCTACATAAACTATAAATAATTTATTAGATGCAAAGTGGGGTGCTTTAGATAGCGGCATCAGTTATATTTAAAACGTTTGATGCGTGAAAAACACAAAAAGCACCCGAAATTCTTTGTTTATAAATTATAAACAGCATAGAACGAATATTACGTGAGGTTTTATATTACATCTACGGCGCGAACGTCATACAGTTACCGTAAAAAGGTTTTCAGTGGCGATTTACTTGCAGAGTTATAATTTTAATTTCCGAACCATTTTTGAGGTGTGGGGAGGTCGAAGGCAGGATCTGCTCGATCTTAAAAAAAATCCCAAAACAGTCACAGTGAAGTTTTCTGACGATTTTTCAGAAAAAATCATTTGCTGACTGCGTTGGGTTAATTAAAGGACTTGCGACAGCAAGACAGAATTGTACCTAAAGCAACAGCAGACGTTATTTCGGAAGCAGCTGACTCTCGAGGTTGCAACGTAATTATAAGCGAAGGAGAATTTTACATGCGATTTAAAATTAAAGCCGCTTTTCTGGTCAGTTAAAATGAAGAGAGGCTCTCGTTTTTTTCGCAGATAAACTCCACTCGTTTCCCGTACACCACCCTCTAGCGTGCTTCAGAGTTGAAGCGAGGCTCTTATCACGATTCATAGGACATTACCCATGGCCCCGGCAAAATGCAAATTATCCACAGCTATTGGCAGTCGCGTGAGATACACAGTACACTTGATGCTTAAATTCTGAATATATTGTTCTTTTATTAGGTTTTCAACTAAAAGCATCCCCCATTTTCCCGTTTTGATCCGCCCGCTGTCATACGAAAACTCCAAATATCTACTACTTCATTTTATGTGTAGACGATAATGTTTGCTCCGAATAGCATTCTGATATTTGGGGAGGATACATATATCGCGTACAATTTTTTTGTTCGCGTTGTTTCGACTGAAAAACACGTTGTTAACTGTCTGTATTCTTCTCACATGTAGGTGTATAACGAAGTTTTCATTATGTAAATGAAAGCGCTTAGTTTCCCAATATTGGATGATTCACTGCACATAAAAACAATAGAAAGAAAAATGAATAATAATAAAGGAGCGAACGGAACAGACAAAACAACACATTTATACAGTAGAAACAAAATTTAAAAATTAATCTATTTCTTTTGCTTTTCTTCTGCAGTAAACCCAACAACCAATTAGAATAAATTGTGCTGTCAAGCGGGTCGTAAAACGGTTTTAAAAATAAGACGTCGTTTGATATATCGGCGGAAGGTTTTGTCAGCTAAAATAGCGAGCACCGATTCCCACTTTGGGGCTGTTTTGAATGGCTAAAGGGCGGTGTTGGACAAAGCCCGGTATTGTAGTCGGCAGCTGGCGTAGACTGAGCCCTCGCGAAGCGAGTTATGGCCGCATTTCCGCCTAATGCACTACTCACATATACTCTCTCAGTAATTACCTATCTTACACTGCATCTGTGTAAGCTCCCATATATAACTAGCTACGGTTTTACTGAGCTACCTTGTCGGAAGTGGGGGGATCAACTCTTCCAAAACTCTCCGTACAACTCACCATGCTTCCTGAAAAACGAGCTTACCCACCGACATTTTCAAAACGTCTACTCTAATTTTAGCGGAATTGTTCCAGAAAGGATTTGCTTGAAACTTCACGCACACCCTATTCCTTAATCCCCAAAATAATCCTTAAGTTATTAATGTCCATTCAGAATGTTTACTACACCATTCCTCAACCAAAAGTTTGTCGTACTAATATTTTCTCAGCTCAAGCCGAACAAACCTTGCAAAACTGACGGTACCTTCCACAAAAACACACCAGTGTATTTTGTATTGTATTTACACAATGAATACTGTCATAAGAAATTTAGTTTCTAAAATACTTCAAACACAAATTTAAAATTTTTAATTTCCGCAATCAATCGATCTCATCAAAATTAACTTACATTAACAGCTAAAACTGTTTGTAAAACCTGTTCGAAAATTCCCCTTTGTTGAATTTTCCTCTGCATTACCGAAAAGTTCACGAATGCTCTCAGAATAGGTAACTAATTCGAATTATAAATAACGCTTAAATATCCAATGAAACGTCGAAAACAACCACCTGAAGTAATCATATCGACGAATGGGCTCTGAAACGAGTGAGTCAGTATCGCTATATACCTACCTCTTACTGGTGTTTCAATCTACTTGTGAAATATATCCTACCTACAATTTAATTTCCTATATTCCTTTCCTGTTCCTTGTTGTTTGTCCTAAATAAAAACCAAAGTTTATCATACCTAACTGAAAAGTTCATCCTGTAAAGTTAGGACAAAAGGTCCCTTGAAAATTGTAAAAGCCGTGTTACAATAGATTTCCTTTCATTAGCTTTACCGAATCTCTCATTTGCTATTATCTCAACTCCATGCAGATAATATTCCCGTAAGACCTGTTTTTTGTTACGGCGCAGCTACAACTTCAAGTTAACCTGAATATTAAATTTTAAATTCTCCGTTATCTACTGTTTTAAATTTTCATTCATCTTTTGTTGTGAATTCATTCGGAGCTAATTAGCAGTACTTAAAATTTTGAAAGAAATCCTTCTCCCTTTTTTACTTTGTTTTAAATAATAACACCTCGAATTGATACTAGAAAATCGAAATCGCAATAACTTAATTTAAACTAGATTTTTATTTTAGGTTCATTCATAGTAAGAAGATTAATAGACGCTTTTAATTTTAAACATCTCTGGCGTGCCATCTTCAGACGGGCCGAATCACATGTATTTTAAAGGAATAATAGTCTGTTCTGATTGACCGACAATAAATATATAGGTTAAAACTATTTTTCAGTAATTCAATTTCTGTTTTAGAGTAGCGAAAATAGTTCGGGTCGGGATTGTTTCAGCAATATTTCAAGCCGTAGCGCATGTAGGTCTAAATAAGTACACAGGAATGTATGCCACGTACGACAAGATTCATTATTTGAGAGCGTAGCGGCGGCGCAATAGATAATTTTTGGGGAAATTTAACGGCCGACTCGCACGTACACGTTATATTTTATTTCGAGGTCCGGCGGCCATGATAAACCCGCAAATTGACTAATTAGATGCCAAATAATTCGAAATGAATTACACGATGTGAACATGGGCAGCGTGGGCGAAGAACGAGGCTCTGGAACCCTCCGCAATAAAAACATCGAAAAGTTCAGATAAGGGTCCCTCATTTTAAGAACAATGACGTTCGCAAACACTATTGACATTAATATTCGGGAGTCCCTGTTCGCATCGTGTCCCTCCGTCTAAAAAATCATTATAACGTTCATTATGAGCTCAAATAAAGATAAAACAAGAGCCGTAGCACGAAAAAGGCAACGGCTATGAAAGCGAATGGCTAATTGTGTTAGGCTACAATCTGCAATAGTAGGGACTATTTTAGCGTTCGGCGTATTTTAAAAATATCGCGAATAACAGTTTCATTATTAAATAAAATTGCGCTCGGTAATTAAACCTTTCATTAGCAATTAACCGGATATTACCTACACGTCAGAGCGTTGTAATTAAATTATTAGATATTTATAGCAATTACTATCCCGGACAACGCGATTTTCAGCCCGAGTATCCGATGGCGCTTCGAATTCCGGAATAAATTTCCACTCGAAGATGTAATGGAATAAAAAATATATTCAAAATTTCACCTATTTAGGATATATCCCTTTTATATGAATCTGGAGCCCTCCCTATATACAGCCATTTGTAGAATGTGTTTTCAAATCGTTTCGATATGTCGGAAATGATCCTTTGCATGAACAAACGTCACAAAATTTATAAATGGCCCCATTTATATTCGAAGCCGTTGTTACGGTTTAGATTTCAAAGCAAGCAGAGGCAGTCAGTTATGCTTAGGCACTTGGAACACCGTTTTTCTTATTTCTCCGAACGAGACGCAATGCATTTTTGCGACTCACTTATTTCGCGCTTTTGTCTTCAAATTTCATACAAAATGACTCCGCGAATAAAAGGTATTATTTTATTTTTATGTTATATACACGGTGCAGCTCACGCCGCTGCCGCCGTCGCCGCCGCCGTTTCTAAAACCTAATTATTTTCGCTAGAACGAAACGGTTCGCTCCCTCCGCGCCCGAATTTATGGACAATAAAGGAACATCGTTCGTTTTTCTTATGAAAATGATAAAACTGTCGTAAGTTTGACGATCTATTAACCCCCATTAGCGAATCACTAGGAAAACCTTCCTTCCCTTTCCCTTTTATGAGAAGAAGAATGGATAAACCCTGCCATGCAAAACTATAATGATTAATTGCTGGTTCAATCCAAATCCTCAGACACGAAACACGCGTGACTACAACCACTTAACCCTGTAGCATCTACACCTCCCCAAAATCGCTTCTTAATCACCAACCCAGATATACGCAAAATTAATTAACATACAGCCATATTCCCTCTGTAAAAACTCAATTTTGTTTAAAAAAACCCATTAAGAATATTCATTATCGTCCTAGTTAATTACCACCGAAAATCGTTTTCAATCTTTGTATAAAACGAGTCGGAAGAGCAATTCTGTTAATACTTGCACCGTGTCTTTCTGATTCCCCGTTTTTCTTTATAAAATTATAATTAATTGCCCCCTAATTTAATGATTTATGTTCCTAGTTCTGCTTCCCACGAACGAACTTTTGATCATTATCGAAAGCTATGAAAACTAACTACTCCCTTTCTTTATGCTAAACATCACGACAAGAATCCATTCCAAACATCGCTTAGAATTAAATGTTCTAACGTCATTAAAACACCATAAACAAAATCGAAAATTTCAAAATTCGTTTTAACAATAGTTACTTTTAAACTTTTACTTGACTGGTTAATGTAATGTCTAGATTATCATGTTTTGTTAAACTAAGTTGTGAAAGCTAGGCGGCCTCCACAAAAACCTAAGCATTACTCCCATAAGTATATCGTCATACTTTTGGCAGCAATTTTAAAAACTACTATAGTTTTGTGAAAAAACGCAGAGCTACTGGTTGATTACAGAAATCTGTGACGCTCTTTGTTATTCCCTGTATTTATAATTTGACGCTTTTTATATGGTACTTTGTGTTGTCCCAAAAGTGCAATTAAAAAATTGGTAACAGGTTTATGTTTCTTACATTAACCGGAACATTATAATTGAAATAAATACACACGTAGTTAAACCGCATTTTTCGTAGTTTATTTCAACATAAACATTTTTTACAACGAGATATTTTCCCTACTTCCTTAGATTACAAGGCACAGCGTTACAACTCGAAGTGCAAACATAAACCGTAACCTGTAAAACGAATTGACCAATAAAACTGCATGTAACTGAAAGAATATTCATCTCAATATCCTAACATTATAAGTCATATTGCACGTTACGAGCAAGTCTCATATTTTATCCGGACGTCTTAAAAAATTACTCAGCTAAAAAAGTCAAACCTTTTTCCAACGTGTGGCATACATGTAGGTGTGAAAAGGGCAGCCTCGTTAGATACCTACTTTAATTTTTAAAGAGCTCTTTGCTTCTAAATTCAAAAAACGTTCACACGTCATTATGGTTGTCTCGTTCTTGGCGAATTTCGTTCTGGAACTTCTTGTAAAAAAGTAAAGGACGTAACTAGAAAGAAGGGTATGCATGAAATAATAACAATGCCGAACCAATAGGTATTTTGCAATTGTACCGGGTCGATCTTACAAGCTGCTATTGAAATCGAGTTATAGAAAACCGATACACGGAACAAGCCATAAACAGGGTTGTATCTCTATCCGCGGTCCAAATCCCATGAATATGCATTTGCTAAAATTAGACCGTGACTTAAATAATACATTTGTGTTATACCGTTTTCCAACGACGAAGCAAAAAGCGAAAGTTTGCTCGGATTAAAAGTGTCGCTCAAACCCTCACATTTCGAATTGCAAAATAAATGATAGATGAAAAGCCATGCAGCGAGATGACAAATTTTTACGTTAAAGTGAATCTGGTTGGCGAAGTTAATGCAATTAGAGTTAAGTCTGGATTCTCCCGCAGGGCGACGTTTGCCCGCCACTTTTTTCTGTCTCATATTTTTTCACTTTTCCCTTGTATTGTCTGGTATATTGCGAAGTTAATCTAATTAGGAAATGTTCCTCTATTCATTCTTGGAATTGGAAACGTTTGTGTCTTGAATTTCGATTACACTTTTAGAATTGCACGTATTTATTTTATTAAGCGGACCTTCTCGTCTTTTTTCTTGCGATGAAAATAATTTAGTTTCTAAAACTACATCTGCAACTAACTAGTCTTATTTATACGAGGGAAAGAAAATAAGACGAGCAGGTTTCTAATTCAATCTGCAGTTTTCGTGGAAGAAAGAACTTGCGGAACATCTCCGGCCAAAGGAAAATCTTTTTCACAAATTTTTATACCACGTCGTATACGAAATTTTTAAAAGATTCTTTTCCCCTTATAAATTCGCTTAAGAAAGGTTACATATATTTGCAACGCCAAATAAAATTCCTGCGAAAATTCGGGAAAATACGTCACCCTACTTCGATTCGAATGTTTCAGATATTTATTTTTAATCAGGAAATGTATATTTAAATGGCGTGGCCCCATATAATATACTAATCCGCAACAAGATTTTAAAACCTTTAAAAATAACGTAGATTCTTATTCGTATACGTTTCAGCAATCTCCTCTTATTTCCTGCGACGTTTATTTTATTCCATCGTTACCTGCCGTACTCAACTACTTGATCAGTTATTCGATTTATTGACCACTACACAATCCTAGCTAGAAGATTTAAGCACCGAGGCGTTAAAATTTAGAATGCGTTCAATCTAATACATTTGAATTTACAAGGTACCAAACTTAAGAATAACGAGAACACGAGAAGCTGTTCGGTTTCTCCCTTTTATTAGGCGGATTTAGAAGTAATTTGTTTTTATTTTTATACTTTTCGTTTTTGCCAAGTTTTGAAACATAGCTTATTCCTATGAAAAAAAATTCGAAAAATTTCGTGAATTTTTAAAATTTGATTTGTAATTATTTTAGAAATAGAACAGATGTAGCTTTTAAAATGACATTTTGACGTAAATCATATTCCTAGATATGCTACTCCCCCACCCACTAATATTCCACAAGGTCTGTTAAAGCTTTTCGATTCGGTTTCGGTGTTCCTCCGGATGTCGCTATCCCGGATACCAATCGGGTTGTTAACAGCTTTTGATAATATGTGAAACCATCCATCGCAAATTGACTCGCACGTTTGGGATGTAGTGCTGTCGTAGGTCAAGCACAAAGCCCTCGTCCAGGAAATTTCGGAATGGTTTCCACTTTGTTAATGTATACTTTTCCAGAAAAAAAGTCTTTCATAAACAATTCAGTTATTATCCTATGTCACGAAACTTATAACCCGTAATGATAAACAAACAAAAACAATTGACGAAAGCTATATATGTACGCAGTACTCACTTCAATGTTATTGTTTTACCCGTTGTTTGTTTAAATTTGCCAAAATCGGTTTATGTTTGTGCAAAGCCGTTGGCTAAATTTCCGGTTTTAATACACACTGTTGTGTAGTATTATGGTGAACGTGCATCGTGATAGGTAGCAAAGTTTGAGAAAATTTTACATTGTAAAGCTGACGCGGATTTGTGGTTTAAGTGCCTTCAAATATTTGTTAATATTCGTTCGTTATTCCAGCAAACGCCGGGATTTGTTTTTGATTTAAGGGTATCTGTAGGGTTAGCTTAGTAATATCCCGTGTTTGCAACAGTCGGGACATGGTCTTTGTATAACACTTATTGACAATACTGAATAAGTAAACGGCCAAAATTAGACTCGAAATCTTTTGTCTGATATTAATTTAACACGGTTAGGGTTTTAATGCGAGGTTTACCGAGAGTAATCGCTGAAATTCAGATTGAAATCGTTCGTTATTATCAAGGGACAAACCGAAGTCGCGAATCCTTTAGAAGATAACAAATATTTACAAGTTATTAAATGTTAAGCACTCGAACAGCGATTCCTACTTTGAGAATAAATACATTAGCACTCAAATATTAATAATCTCTTGGAGTTGGAGTCTGCACCAACGAAGATCGTTATCGCAGCTTTGACAAATAGCCCACTCTAAAAGAATACACTTTACGCAGGGCCCTCCCTGTGCTCACTTCCGCCTCTGTGCATGCTATATCGATTCCTCGTTCATTCAGTTTGCTTCACAGAACATTTCAATCTTGTCTCTACCCGTCCTATTACAGCTCTTGACTTTTGATCCTGCTCTAGTAAATCAGAAACAAAGATTTCCGCCTTAATGCGGCTATAATCGTTTTTCGTTATTCCTTTCATATTCGACGGTTTTACCAAGAATACCGCGACAAAAGACAAAAGAATCTCTTGTAAAAAAATCAAAACCGACACTAACAAAAGTTAGCAAAACTGAAAAACCAACGCGATAAAACAGGAATCGGAAAGCCTCCCGAAACTCCCCAGTCTTTGCAATTAGTTACCTTAATTCTAGATGCTCTATTTATAGCGTTTTGCCTGTGTAGTTTGGCCGTATCTGAAAATGTAAGATGCACTAACGAGTAAAACGAGCATTATTTATGTAATTGACCAATTTTGAAGTAACTCGATCTTATAAAATAACTCGAATTCTCGAGGCGAATAAAGTTGCAAACAAAAACTATACAAAGCAGAAGCGGCAAAAATAAAAGTCGAAAAGTTAGAAGATTCTTCTCCACCTAACCATTATATTACCATACGCTTTTCAGAAGCGTTAAACAACTTTGAAACAGAATAAACTAGTGACTAAACAAGTGAAGTTGATGCACAAACAGGTTACGATCTTAAAACGATTATTTTAAAGATAATTCCGTTAGGAACTCGAACGTTAATTCGCGAAAAATACAAAAGAGTTAAATTAGTTTACTTTAGTGCCGTACAGAATGTTTCGTAGCTTGAAACAGATATTTATTTACTAAAACTTTTGGAGGCACTTCGTTTCGAGCTGTCCTTTTTTATGCAACGTTTAAGGAAAATATTTCTCTTATAAAACGTAAAACGTTATTTCTGGTATTATCTCGCCTCAAGTCAAACTACGCTTCAAAAGATTTAACCAAATATTTAAAAATGTCGCTTATTCAACTCCAACTTCCAATTGGTTGCTTAGGATTTTTTAATATTTAACGTTTAACTTTGCTATTACTTTTTCCGTTTATCATTTGATTCAAAAATCAGTAGAGTTTTGATAGGTTTAATTATAAAAACTCTTTAAATTTTTTTTATATTACCCGGTTATATCATGTTTACAAGTGAGCAAATACTTGATTCCTTTATTTACAAATACCAGGCCAATATTTGTATTCATTGGGAACAATTACTGCAAAAACGTCAGTATATACAGGGAGCGGTGGTTAACTTCCTCTCGATATTCATTCAAGAAACACTTCGGCAGATATGTATATGAACGCCGATGATGCTTCCGAATATAATATAGCCATCTACACTGACTGATCTAAAACCGTGGAAGGAACGGGTGCAGGATTCTTCTCACACGACCTGAACCTCGACATAAATATAGCACTAGGCCAACTTACTGCCGTTTTTTAAGCGGAGGTTATTGCCATTATGCAAAGTACAAATGAAGTTCTAGAACGAAAAATTCAGAATAAAATCATCAGGTTAACTAGGCACAGTAAAGCAGCACTGATTGCTCTAAATGGTTTTAAAATAACGTTGGGGGGAGTAGTCCTCCAATGCTACAACACACTGGAGCTAGCTGCTAGAAACAATGTCCTACAACTATGGGTTAAAGGACACGCATGATTATATGGAAATTGGCAGGCTGATGAATTAGCCAGACGTGGTTCAGCGCAACCCTTTTGGGCCCTGAATCAGCAGTAATAAAACAAGAAGCACACAGTCGCCACTATGACAGATGGGTTAACTTGGATAAATTTCATCGCGCGATGATGACTATATCAGCCCCCTCATCGGCGTCTAAATTCTGCATGCAGTAACCAAAGAGCAGACTACGACTTCTTGTAGGTATACTTTCGGGCAGGGGCGTGACGGCTGCTGGCCCACCGGGACAACGGGAATTTTGCCGGTGGACCCAACGCCCGCTCGAGACTGGAGCGGGTGTTGGTGGACCGCTGCATTTTTAAGAAAGTGACCTGCAACTTAGTAAGCATACTGTCTTTATATTGCTGAATGTAACTTTATACTCGTAAACCATTACAAATTGCATGCACCTTCAGCAACACTAATACAATGTTTGGCATCATGTCGCCTTTTTTTCTAGTTTAGTTAAGAGTACCTACTTATTATTATTAAACAATTCAATTTAACGGTCATAAGGACATATATTGAATTTCACATTTTATAAACTCAGCCTAACACCGATACCGAGTACAAGCGCATGATCTTCGGGTCCATTTGGTAGAATCAGCTGAACCAACTACTAGTTTTAGGGAAGACGTTGAAAATTATATTAAAAGTGCTAGAAAATCGATTATACACGAAACGACAGAAATATTAAATGTTTTTGCCAAACCTAGAGTGAATGATCTGAAACTGTTCTTCAGTAAATGAAGCAGCTTCCTCTAAACTTTTCTGTGGTATTTCTTTGGCATTTACAAAATCGGCAGAAAACATTTCTTTCTGTGAAGGTGTAAGTGAAACACATAGGGTTTTTCAAAAGTAAGTAGTATTTTAAACTACTCGTTTCGTGGCTGATTTTTATGCATTTTTTAAAATAAGGACGGTATCAGGTCACAGCGAAAATGGGATTTTTTTATTTTCACCTTTTGGTCGTCATCGCAACAAATTTGTTTAAAAACAATTGAATGAAAAATAACATTGTATGCAAGTGTCATCACAGGTTTTTCACATTAGAACACAACTTCTTTTGTGAAAAGAAATGGTTTTGCCTCTGCAAACTCGCATTGGACTTGTCCAATGTTATTACGAATGTGGACGGAGTTTCTCGGCAGGCTTTCGACGGTTTCGTACTCGTAACGGTCTAAGAGCTGGCCCATGCACTTTGAGAGTTTTTCAAAAGCTGGTAGCAAAATTTGAAGAAAGTGGTTCTGTTATGGATAAAAAGAAATCAGGAAGACCCCCTGTGGCAACAGATGTTGAAGTTGCTGAAGTTTTACAAGAAATTCAAAATTTAGTAAATGAAAACGAATATGGAACATCTAGTGTCAATAAAATAGCAGGACGTCTGGAGATGGGCAACACCACAGTATGGCGCATTCTTCGAAAGCAACTTAAAATGTATCCATATAAAATGCAAGTTCTGTTCGAACTGAAGGAAGCTGATAGAGCTATACGATCTGATTTTGCCCTGCAAACAATAGCGGAAATTCAAGTGAATCCACAGTGGCTTGATAATGTTTTTTGGACTGACGAGGCACAGTTTCAACTTAATGGTGGTGTGAACACACATAATTGTCGAATTTGGTCATTAAATAATCCGCATTCGGTCATTCAACAAGGACTTCACGATTCAAAAGTTACCGTTTGGTACGGCTTTACATCACGGTTTATCATAGGTCCGTATTTTTTTGAACAGATTGTCGATGGACGAACAAACGCAGTTACAGTAAATGGACAACGTTATTTGAATATGGTTCGTGATTATGCAATACCATTATTACGAGAGCACGACATTGAAAATATCATATTTATGCAGGATGGTGCACCTCCGCACATCTTTAACCCAGTAAAACAGTTTTTAAGGAACAAATTTGGAGACCGTATTATCAGTAGGAAATTTCCTGTAATTTGGCCCGCAAGATCGCCAGATCTTAACCCTACTGATTTTTGGTTATGGGGATATCTAAAAGAAAGGGCGTTTTTAACCAAAACTAATTCAATCGGCCAATTGAAGGAATCCATTACACAAAACATAGCAGCTATTCCAGCAGACCTACTCAGAGCTGCGGTTTATAGTATTGAAGAAAGGTTACTTCTTGTTCAAGAAGATAATGGCGGCCACATACAACATTTACGATAAATGTAATATTTTTAATAAATCCCATTTCTTTCTGCACATATATTTTCAAATTGCTCAATGCTTCATAAAAATATCAGTATTTCAAAATACGACTTAATTAGTAAAAACCCTATACATCAACGTATAATAACTTGAATACGAACTCAGCAAAGTTCATGAACATTCTACGGAATCTTTTCTTATGTCTAAAAACAAAGAAATTAAAGTATTTTGTTTGATGGTCAAACAAGAATAAGACCTGAACAATTAAACAACAATACAGATTTTAGACAGAATTATCGATACCTATTATTAAATTTATTGGTAAAAGAGGTTTAAGTTTTAGGGGGAAAACTTATGAGGTAACATACGCTTTCGACGATCCTAATTTAGATCATGGAAATTTTATAGAATTGGTTTTGCTTCTTAGTAAATATGATGTGGCGTTAAAAAGAATATTTAACAAAAGCAATCAATGCCAGCAAACCAGCACACGATTGATTACACTCTGGAACTTACGGCCGTGGAAATTTATTAATTTTATTATCAAACTAAAGGGTGTCCCAAATTGAACGCTGGATTTAATTTTGAAATAAAACAACACTTTTTGCATTTATATCAACTAATTTTTATTTAATGTTAAACTAGACATTATGCGGTTAAATATGGAAAATTGTGTCGTTCAAATGACCACGCGTACTACGTCTGCAGCATCTGGTTCTTTTGACAAAATTCTCAATGACGTGTTTGCAGATAGTCTTTTCAATTTGTCCGATGACGCGCCGGATTTCATTTTTCAGTTCAACAGTTGTATTCGGCTTGTTGACATATACAGGGAGAATAATAATAGCTGACCGTGCCGCCTCCTTAAAAAATGACCATAGTAATAACGTGCCGCTTCATATGTATGTAAGCATGGACTGCACCTACATTCGCGTCTATTTTGACATTTTGTTTGTCGTTTTAGGTTAAGCCCGTTGTGTTGAGCTAAATGGTAAATTATCCCATAACAATAAACAATAATTGCAATCATTAAGCGTACATGCTTTAACACGAGAAAAGGCGAAAAATTAAACCTGTAAGGCAAACGTCAAAATGCGAAACATGTGCGAAGCTATTATCACACTGAACTGCAAGACGCGTATAATCAAAGTGGAAGTAAAGATTGGCAATACCTGCCATGGAAAGTCGTTTTTTTCGGTCAGCCTTTCTGTTCTCCCTGTACCTTGGATTTAAGATATCCCCACAAAAAGAAGTCGCAACGGGTTAATTCGCAAGATTTGGCCGGCCAATTGACCTTCGACCGTCTGGAGATTAAACGCTCTGGAAACTTCTCTGTTAGTAAAGTCATTGTTTCTGCGGCTGTATGACATGTGACACCGTCCTATTGGAACCACATTTGATCGAGATCCATACCTTCCAAATGGTGCCAAAAAAACTCCTGTAGCATGTTTCGATACCTGGCACCATTGACTGTAACCGAACCTCCTGTTTTCGGCGACGTTTGCCTCCAGCCTGGCGGTTTTTTTTGGGCTGACCTTACACTGCATTGATAAAAATGAGGAGTTGCATCCATCGCCGAACCGGTTTCCTCAAATTTCTTGATTAAACGCCGAACAGAGGACTCATTTGGTACACTTCGCCGACCGAAAATTGAACCGAGTTTGCGAACTGTCTCAGCAAAACTTTCACTATTTTTGTAATAAGTTTTAACAATAATAATGCGTTGTTCTTTTGTGTAGCGTTCAATATTGGCCAATTGCAATTGTCATAGATAACATCTGTAAAAAAAAACAGAGCTGCCAACCTCAACACAAAAAAATGGTGGGAAATTTAAATCCGGCGAACAATCTGGGACACCTTTTATATGTAGTGTTAATTTCGTTATCCGTACAATGTCATCATGCATCAAAGGGTCCATTTCAGATGAAGTAAGAGAAGCAGGTAAGTTTTCTGTACAGTTAGATGCTACTCAAGATATTTCGGTAAAAGATTACTGTTCGATTATCTTAAGGTAGGTCCTAAATGATGAAGTAAAAGAACGTTTAGTGGCAGTAGAATACCAGCAATTCAACTGAGCAAGGTTGTATGATACTGCTGTAAAATGTACTAATGAGTAACAATCTGTATGTAGCCAAGTGTATTGGAAATGCAACTGATGGTGAAGCTAACAGGAGAGGTGAATATACACTAATGGATTTACTGCGTGGCTAAGCGATTTTTCTCCGGGACAAGTTCATATTTGATACTATAGTCACATTTTAAATATAGTTTTGTCAGAGCCTACAAAATCTCCTGTTGCTGACGCTAATTTTTTGTTTACTCTCATCAACTCAATTGCAGTGTTTTTTTTAAAGAATCATATCAGAGAATGAATATCTGGAGGGATATACATAAGTCATAAACATCCTAGATTAAAAAAATTGGTATCAATACAGGGTGTCCCAACCATCTGGGATTTTTCGATAGCGTCTTTATTATTATAATTATGTCAAAATATTATTAAGAAAAGTTGTAGGGTTCGATGTTCTACATATTCTAAAATTATTTTCATATAAACAGGGTGTTTCGTAAATATGTGACGATATAAAGTTGTGTTTTTTTAAATGGAACACCCCACATTTTTTTACATATTTGAATTCTCCCTTTAATGGCGATTGCAACAATATAGCATTATATGGGTCTATTGTTAATAGTTCCGTAGTTATTCATTTGTTTGTGATAAAAATAACCTCACTTTGAACGAATATAACACCTTAATTACACCGAAATGTTAACTACTTTTCAGGATACAATTTTTCGAATCTATTTTCAATAAAACTGCGAGGACTAAAAGGCTCTAGGTATTTTCAATATACAGGGTGATCGAAAAACGCAAACCTCAAGATTTCTTGAAAATTTTAAATAGTACGCCCTATATACGATTATGTCATTAAATAGCCGCTTTACTAAGCTTTCAGAAAATACCATATTTGTTGGGTCCATGTTTAATCGTTACGAAGTTATGTTAGTTTCTTTGTCATATTAGAGATTCCTACGCGAACTCTGTAGTCAATTTAGTGAGCGATTGCGTGCAACTGCCGATTGTTTTTATCGTTGGTTGTTTTAAACAAAATCGCATCGAATTTTGTTTACGAATACTTTTGCTGCCGTAAATACGTCACGTTTGATGGGATTTTGTTTAAACAACCAACAGTTGAATATTATCTACGATTGATGTATTCAGCCGTATGAATGATTAGAAAACAATTGCATTTAACAACTACAAAACAAAAACAATTGCTAGAATATTTGTCAACAAAAACAACGGCTTCTGCGCTTCTGTCTCAGTTTTTGTAGGGTTTGATAGAAAAGCTTAGAAATAATGAATTTCTCGAAAGAAGAGTCAATAAATATGGTTTATATTTTGGGTGAATGGATTCGAACTAGTTTGTTCGCTAATCGCGTAGTATATGCAGCACGGTGAATAGTGAATAGTGAATACTGAAGTTATTGGTCCATACTTTTTTAATGAACCATTGACCGGGGAGAGATACTTGAATTTTTTACAAGACGGGATTCCTGAGATTTTAGAAGATGTTGACCTTCGAACTCGCCATTTAATGTGGTTGTAGCATGATGCGGCTGCACCCCATAATTATTAGAGGGTACGAGAGCGCAAAGGTGGATCGGTTGAAATGGTCCCCTACCATGGCCCGCGCGTTCTCCCGATTTAAGTCCAATAGTTCTTTTTATGGGTTCATATAAATGACCAAGTTTAGCAGGTCCCACCAACTACAATAAAACATATGAAAAATCGGATAAGAAGAGCATTTGCTGGTATGCATATCCAAACCCCTACGCCATGTTCAGTTGACATTACTAAGACGTTTACATCTGTGCATTGAAACAGAAAGGAGAGTTTTTGAACCCCTGATGTAATTATCATTATTTTTGTAACAATGGATTTTTTTTTACAAAACTTGCTGCAGTCTGTCTTCCTGTTTTTTTTCAAATCGTTTTTAGTTAATGTTCGTTATTTTCTTAGTAAATTGTTTTCTATTTTATAAATAATAGTTTCATAGCGTATTAAGATTTTAGTTATTTACTGATTACTAATTCATTATTTCTAGGCTTTTCTATCAAACTTTACAAAAACTGTGACATAAGCGCAGAAGTCGTAGTTTTTGTTGACAAATATTCTAGCAATTGTTTTCGTAGTTGTTAAATGCAATTGTTTTTTAAATACTCCTATGACTGAATGCACCAATCGCCGATAATATTAAACCGTTGGTTGTTTAAACAAAATCGCATCAAACGTGACGTATTTACGGCAGCAAAAGTACTCGTAAACAAAATTCGATGCGATTTTGTTCAAAACAACCAACGATAAAAACAATCGGCAGTTGGTACAATCGCTCACTAAATTGACGACAGAGTTCGCGTACTAATCTCTAATGTGACAAAGAAACTAACATAACTTCGTAACGATTAAACCTGGACTCAACAAATATGGTATTTTCTGAAAGCTTAGAAAAGCAGCTGTTTAATGACATAATTGTATATAGGGCGTTTTATTTAAAATTTTCAAGAAATCATGAGGTTTGCGTTTTTCGATCACCCTGTATATTGAAAATACCTAAAGCCTTTTAGTCCTCGCAGTTTTATTGAAAATAGATTCAAAAAATTGTACCCTGAAAAGTAGTTAACATTTCGGTGTAATTACGGTGTTATATTCGTTCAAAGTGAGGTTATTTTTATCACAAACAAATGAATAACTACGGAACTATTAACAATAGACCCATATAATGCTATATTGTTGCAATCGCCATTGAAGGGAGAATCCAAATATGTAAAAAAATATAGGGTGTTCTATTTAAAAAAACACAACTTTGTATCGTCACATGTTTACGAAACACCCAGTATATGTGAAAATAATTTTAGAATATGTAGAACATCAAACCCTACAACTTCTCTTAATAATATTTTGAAATAATTATAATAATAAAGACGCTATCGAAAAATCCCAGATGGTTGGGACACCCTGTATAGAACCGTAGCCCGAATTTTTGGGAATGTTAACGAGTACAATAACGCATTATATGTTGATACGATAGCTGCTCGTTTAGAAATCGAAGGAACAGAGAAATTTGCAGCAGAAATTAGAAGTAAAGCCACAAATTTCAAAGATTCGTTATTAAAATACGAAACAATTTTGTTAGCTCAAATTTACATCCGAATATTTAATATTACACGTCCTTATCTAAGTATTTGCAATTTGCAAACTACCGGATTGGATCTTTTAAAACCAGTTAGTTTCTTACACAGCTAAAATCTATTCAGAGAGGTATGGCTGAAGTAAAAGCTGCAGCAGGTGCTTTTACTGCCTGGGCATCTAAAGAATTTTTGCAGAGAAATATCGACGTAGAATTACATTTACATTTTCCTTTAAAAAGAGTACAGTACCGAAAAAAATGCCAGGAGAAACACGTCACGATAATCCTTTAAAAAACGCAGAACAAAAATTTACAGTAGAAGCTCACAACATCATTCTCTCGCTCGATCGAGTAATAGAAAGTATAGAAAAATAAGAGACTACATGGATTTAAGGACTCCACCAGGATGTGACGATTGTATTGCGGCATTCTGCTGCGCCCAAGCCCAGGTAAAGAAGGAGGGCTGGTGTGTTGGACGACGACTGCATACCCCCCAAAAAAAAAAAGAAATGTCACATAAACAAAACAACAGCTGACGTACGAACAGAACATTATGACAAAATCCTGGCAATCGAAAAAGGATGAGCTTATATCGACCTGGTGCTCTGTTCTATATAGTAAGAGTGAGGTTTCAATTCAAGAGCAAGATCTGGTAGGGTTCAACAAAAAGTAAAGCATAAGGTTGATGGGGCACTTATGGGGAATGCCAAACACAAGAACATCCAGAACAGCTTTCACTGGCAGCCCAGAGGGACGACGTACACGAGGAAGACCCCGGACTAGTCGGCGCGATAACGTAATAGAAGATCTAAGACAAATAGGAGTGCATAATTGGATCAACGAGGCACTGGAAAGACAAATATGGAAGGCAGTTTTAGAAGAAGCGAAGGCTCTGCAAGGGCCGTAAAGTGATGATTTAAGTTTTTTGTCACCTCAAAAGTTTGATTTAGTAAAAAGCTACCGTTTTCCATCTGAAGCATTAGAAAATGTATGTGAACAACTAAATACGTTTGATAAAATTGTCACTAAGAAATTCTACTTAGAGAACTCACACATTTCTCAAACAGCTGGTATATATTAAAAAGATCAGTTGAAGAATATGTGCATCTTCAACAACAAAAGTTTAATTTACTCTATATTGGCAACCCTTGCAAAAACAAATGTGTTTTAGCTAAATTGTATTTTGGTCTGCTTCATTTGAAATCCCGGCCTGATCGAAAGTACCCTACACGCCCCTGCTTTCAGGGCACTGCAAACTGAAGAAACATATGTACCGACTAAGGCTAACTAACAGCCCCACCTATAGAGGTTGTAATTGGGAAGAAGGGACGGCAGAGCCTATTCTATGCGACTGATCTGCACTCGCCTCGATTAGAGGTGCCAAGTTGGGAGATTTCTCTCCTGATATGGCAGGCATCCAGAGCACACCCTTGGCTATCATGTTCAGATTTATTAAGAGGACTAGATGGCTTGAATAAGACCACCAAGGTTGTGTGCATGATTCCTTGGGGGTAGTACAATGAACCCACTTTGAGGCCTAAGTACACTTGAACATAGTTCACCCCCACACCAAATACATAATCCAGAATTGAATTGCTTCGTGCACCATAAGAATTTCAATGGTAAATTTTTTAAATATAAATATTTGCTTCCCTAATTATTTTAGACCAAAAGTGCAGAGAAGTTTTCTGTAAAGAGAAAAATACTGGATCCATTCATATATTTTTCGTATAACTGGAAACCCCTGAAAATTAAATCTTGCACTTTAACAAAACTCACTGCGACTATGAAGTCTGTGGAACAAAGAGATTGTAACTATATTGAGATGATATAGTTTTGATGGGATTTTGGAATTTTAATAGAGTGGGTTATGGACGCCTTTTAAAATTATGGAAATTTATTGTTGATAAAATGTAAATAGTTAGGGTAAAATATCTAGTTAGTTAAGTTGTAAATATGTAATATAAAATAGTCATAGTATGTTAAAATTTAGAAACTAAGGTAATTTTAATGTAAATAAAATAGTTGATAATATAATTTGTATACGAAAGTTTGGTTTTCAAATGATAAAATCAAAACTTAATTAATTGCAATTTAAAATAATTTAAAAGCAAATTATAATTATAATTACTGTGAACCTGCATCAAGATTGTTACTGCTGTATAAAGAACATAATTTGGAATTATATAATAAAATTTTATGAAATTGGAATTTTATTTTGAAGAAAACAGTTGTAAATTTGGATAAATGGGGAATATTGAATTGATAAAGAGGAAAAGTGTGTCTTTGGTTAGAAGTTAAGGCAGGTTTTGGATAATTTGGAGTCGAGGCAGGAGGTCAGGAGGTGTATTGTTAGAAGAAATTTGGCAGGACTTAATAATTTGAAGTTGAAGTAGTAAGTGTTCGTTCGTGTTATTATTAAAGGTACTTCTGTTATTTGTTTGTAAAAATTTGCATAATTTTGAAAGGTATTTGAATTTCAACTTGGTGAAGTTTTAAAATTCATTAAGGCGATCCCTTTGGCGACCTGAGATTGAGAGTCTCTAAAAATTTAACTAAATTATAATTAAAAATTGAGCTAGTTGGAAAATTTAAAATTGTATGCGATTCAGTTAAGTGGAAGATCATACCAATATATATTTGGCCTTGTGACACAACTAACTATTATCCAATAAATTCAACAGGAGAGAAAATTATTTTCTTCAAAATATTCAACAGGAAGAAAAATTGTTTTATGTAACAAACTCAACAGGAAATGAAGTTATTTTATGCAGGGTAAACCTGCTTAATTCGTACCAGCGCCTAAATCGTACCTCGTAAATCACGGAGTTCTACATATTTTTAACCTATTCCTGTTAATGTGGTATCACTACATGGAAAATTATTAAATTATTGAAAAGGTAAGTTTTTGGGCTAGTTTTCAATAAGATTTTTACGTCACTCATGATGATTTTGTATCAATTCTAGTTAAGATAAAGGATGAAGTAAGTTTTTGTGCAAGACTACACCCATCTGCAATATTATTTTTCGTTCTGTTACCGGCCGGCCAGTTGTTAAAACTTTCCGCGGCAAATTTAAACTCATCGTGACGTCTGCGTCTATTTAGAACCAATAGCTTACGCTTAAATTGTACCGGTACGATTTAGGAAACCGTAAATATTGTTTTCGACTTTTTTGTATATTTTTTCTTTCGGGTCAAAATGCCAAAAGGACAATATAATACCTGGTCTCAAAATGATATAAACGAAACAATAGAAACAGTTAATGAAGCTTGCCGTGTTTACGGTATACCTCAACCAACTTTTAGACGACATCTGAATCTCTGAAAGGTTTAACCTCACACCAAAGAATTGGACGTCCCAAAGACTTATAACTGCAGAATTAGTTCGACATGTCCTTGAATTAGAGTCTCAATTTTTTGGCTTAACAATAACAGATTTACGCCGCTTAGCATTTAGTTGGTTGAGAAGTATGAACTCAAGCATCATTTCAACAAAGAGAAGAAAATTAGCAGAGTAGAAATGGTATTCATGAAACACCATCCTGAAATTTCATTAAGACCCCCAGAATCAACTGCTATGGTTCGTTGTAAAGAGTTCAGTAAGAAAGTTGTTATGGAACTCTTTGATAAATATCAAAGATAAAAAAAAATTACAGCAAACCAAATTTACATTATGGATGAAACAGGTCTTAACACAGTCTATAAACATGCTAAAATTTTAGCTCGGAAAGGGAAACAGCGAGTTGGGGCAATAACAAATACGACATGCTTTTGTTGTATGAACGCTACTGGAAGGCTTATCCCATCTATGCTCATATTTAAACGTAAAAGAATGACAGATGATCACAAGCGAGATGGCCCACCCTAACACTTTGTATACTTATTCTGAGAGTGAATGGATAATGGCTTCATTATTTGTGGAGTGGTTTTTATAAAATGTTTAAAACTGGAAAAATCCGAGAAAAAGCAGATCCTCCTCATCTTGGATGAACATGCTACACACATGAAGAATTTATATGACATCAGTCTTGCACGAAATGATGGGATTATAATCTTTCTTTACCGGCACACACTACACATAAGCTGCAGCCGCTAGACAGATTTTTTTTTAATCATTGAAACACCACTTTAATGAAGCTAGTGCAATGTGGATGCGAAATCATACAGGGTCAGTAATAAAGCAGGCAAACGTTTCTGAGATTTTGGGAACTGCATATCCTCGGACCGTTTGTATGGAAACCGCCATGCATGGTTTCAAGTCCTGCAAATTGTTACCATGTGATTTATACAAAATTAGATATGACTACTATGTTATTCTCGACAAAGATAATGGAACAAGGTCCACAGTTAAGAAGACACCACCACGAGAAATGCAAGTAATTCAAGCACAGGGAGGCCGGACTTCTTCCCCACCATCTTTGCCTTTAGTCAGTTCCACTTCAAGTGACATGAATTCAAATGGCAAAAACAAATCGTCCTAGTTCCTTATCTCTCCAAGGCTTCAAATTCTTACATATCCAAACAAAATATCGCAGAGAACTACAGAGGTGCTGATAGAAAGTCCATACAAAGACGAGTTAGAACAAAAGTTGGATGAAGCAAAGAAGAAAATCATAGCTATGAACTTAACAGCAAACGAGACTCTTAAAAAGAAAAACAGCGTTGAAAATAAGACAGCCAATAAGGATAACAAGATGAAAAAAATTGACAAAAAATTATGTGGGGAAAATAGAAAAGAAGGTATGATGCAATGTACCCAATGCGAGACGTGGGTACACGAGCTTTGTTCTGGAACAGACCAAAACACAGTCTGTTATCTATGTGACGATTGTGTAGAATGAAAATAATGGAAGTATTTCTAAGTAAAATTTAGGATAACAGGGGTACAATTTTGGGACGTTGATCTTAAATCGTATTTTTTGTATTTAGAAAAATTTTTGTTTCTTAAGAAGTCGTAATTTTTCATTTCTCTTTGCTTGATTATTGACCCTGTTAATAAAGATTTTACTGTTGCTATTATAGTTTTTCTTCAAATTTCGTTAAGTTATAGGCATATGTTCTTAAAGGGTATGAATTAGGCAAGTTTGCCCTAACAATTTTAACTAGTCTAACTAAGACTGACAAGCTACGCTTGACAGCTAAAGAACAATTCCCTTTCGTTTGGATCTAAAATAATTCATCATCATCATCATCCATTTCCATAATCCATTTTAGGGTTGGATTAGTCCCATTTTTCCAAATTCTATTATCAATATAATTTTTTATTTCCTTTTGCATTTTTTACAATTTCAGCCCATTCTTTCCTATCATCAATTTTTCTTTTCCAATCTTGAATCCCTATTCTTCCAGCCATTTTTTCTTGGGTCTACCTTGCCTTCTGTTTTCTGTTGGTTTCCATTCTACCATTTTTCTTATGGCTCTTTCTTTATCCGCTCTCATTACATGTCCCATCCATTTTATTCTTTGCGCCTTAATGTATGTAACGATGTCTTCTCCCCTTGCATTTGGTGTAATTATTCAAAGTTCATTCGCTGCCTGGTCTCATTGTTTTCTGTCTTTATTGGGCCTAGTATTCTTCTTAAAGTTATCCTTTCAAAAATATGTAGATCTTCTTCTTCTTTCCTAGTCATTGTGCCAGTCTCCGCCGCATAAACCACAACTGGTCTGACCATTGTCTTATATATTTGGATTTTAGCTTTATTACTTAGAAAATTGGTTGCTAAGAATTTCTTATTTGTATAATAGGCTCTGTATTCCGCTTGTATCATCTGCTTTGTTTTTTCAGATCTGCGGAAGTTGTGATTGTAGATTATGGTGACTAAATATTTAAATTTCTGCACTGATTGGAAATTATATTCTTTTATTTGCAGGTATCTCTCTGTTGTGTCTCTACTGTATTTCATATATTTTGTTTTCTCCTGACTATTTAATCCCATTTTTCTTGCTTCTTCCTCTAAACCCACGAAAGCACTTACTAATCCCTCTTTAGTTCTGTTAATAATTGCTACGTCATCTGCGTAAGCGATTATTTCTGTGTTTTTGACATTTAGGGTACCTTTTAGGTCTAATTTCCTAATAACGCTTTCTAATGCTATATTGAATAGCGTCGCTGATAGCATATCACCTTGTCTAACATCCAGATTATCTTTGAAAATAATTAGGGGAGCAAAACTTTACATGTTAAAGATTTACCAGAATTCCTGTGGTAGGTGAAGCAATTCACCATCCTGTATACCCACTTCATTAGCATAAATCGTTCGGTCAACAAATGTAATAGCAGTGTGTAGGGAAACGTTCTTTAAACCGCGACTTTGTATAAGTCAAAATCTTTATATATGTGAGGTTCATCTGATTAAAAACGAATTTGTTTAAGGATAACGTAATTTTTGTAGTAATGTTAGAAGTTCGTAAGTAATTCGTAAACATATTTCAAAACAAGCAACAGCAAGCTGATTAGGGAAAATTAATTGATTAGATAATTACATTAAATAAAAGAAAATCTAATAGAGTGAAATAACTAAGTAACAGTAAATGAATGAACAGTTAGATTTCTTGTAACAGTAATGAAATAAAATTGTGCGTCACGAAGTAAGACGGTGTCGGAAAAGAAACGAGGGGGCTAATCGAAAAAGTAATCAAAATATGTTTAGGTAAATAAGTAATAATGTCTAAAATTAATATTTTACGCGGCACGTAAAATTTTACTTAATTTTCCTCGCCCGCACAGCGCCAGGAAGGCAGCGAAGCAACTAATAAGAAGGATAGCGGGGACACAAAATATGAATTGCTCATCCACGCTGTAAAAAACGGACATTTATAATTTAATTCACAGCTAACAATTAGTCAGGAACGTGACAAAATTAAAATGAAGTATTCAAATGAATTTATCTCCTTTCCCCGGGAACAAATGACTCAACTAAGTAAGGCTAATGTAGTATCGCACCAGGAATGCGAATAATACGCTACCAGAACAAAACAAATATGATAAGAATATGGTTTAAAGCGGCATGCAGCGTTTAATGTTAAGTTTACCATTTAAACACAATAGAAGTAGAGTAAAGATAAAGCGATTGCAATGCTAGGTCCAACAATGCGAACAATTATATCGCTTATACCACGTCTACATGCCTCGCAAATACGGAACATTCTTCCCGATGAAATGCACCGAGTTTCCGAATAAGTTATGAATTTTTCAAAGCGAGTAAAAACGGGAAATGTTTGTGGGGTAAGCGAATTAAAAGCATCTTTTATTTAAAGAAATCGTTCCATGTAAAAACAAAAAGAAATCTAATTTTCCTTTACGGACTAACCCCCAAAGAATGTCATCTTGAAGATGGTCTGACGTGGACTGCCGGATGCCAAGGGTAGCTAATAATATATTTAAAAGTTCCCGCGAAGAAAGAGAATTGCTAGTGCCACATGGTGCAATATCATATTCATATCAACCGATGGAAATGTTTAACGATAGACATCCATCACTACTGACATATACGTTTCTTCCAAACTCCGCGACAATTTTACTGCTCTTATATTATTTTATGCATTTTCTCCAATTTTCTCTTCCTCTCTTATATTACGATATGACTGCGAAATGATAACATACAGAAAATTACGTCCTAATGTTTGTTTTATAGCTTGTGCGGTTTCTCCATTGGCACTTACATTTGGTCCCGTTTTTAACTATAAAAATAACATTCGTTTATCCCACTTAAAAACAATTTCTTAGCAGAAGAAAATTCGCATTTCTCGTCTTTTAAAAATACGGTTCCTTAGATTTCCGATCTTTATTGGACTGCCAAATTCCAATTCACTTGAAATTTGTCTTGAGATTTAAAGCCATTCAACTTTGTTTAGCTATTCAGGAAAAATCCTCAATTAAATTATTTGTCACGTTAACTGCTATTCCCTTTGAAACGCCAATTCCGACAGCATATACGTGATACACCCTAGTTTAATCTTTATAGGTATGTTTTAGATTCCGCTTTGTGACTAACAGCTTCCAGCTTTGTCAGTAGTTTCCTCTGTGACAGATAATTTGTTTCTGGAACGTTACCGCCTAAACTGTTTTCCTGCCTCTGTAATTTAACCGATTTTTAAATCGATTTATTCGTTTCAAAGTTATTACTTTTTTAGGTGAAAATCCGAATATTATGTATTTGATATTTTAGAACAAACATTCATATTCGGAACGATTTTCGAATTTTTAATTAATTCGAGATCTTTACTTTCGATTCGTATTTCCAATTCGACAGTTTCTCGTTTTCAGTGATCAAACTTAATTAACACGTATAAACATTAATACTAATGCAGACGTCTAGTCAACAATCTTAAACCATGTTGAAGTCGAGTACCGAGAAACGTGAGAACAGTAATAATACACATGTTCCTATCTTTCTCTCAATCTTCACCCGAAATTCAAATTTACATGTTTTTTAGTTAATTATTATAGTTGAAGCTATAATTGCTTCTATAAAGAACTAATCATACTTTTTAAACTGTTGTTTTGCACCTTCAACTAGATAAAACATAAAAAAACTAAATACAGATCAGATTTGCTAATCCTAAATTCACATACATGACCTCTATTTATATCTACTGCGAATTAAGGCTTCCTGCAGAGACCTATCGGTTCGTAAGTTACTTATATACTCGTAACGTAACCCGCTCGGTCGAACTAATGAAACATAGTATCTTGCAAAACGTTCTTTGAACTTCTTATTTTATTTGTGCAAACCAAAACCTTTGTGTTAAATGTCAGATTCTTCTGATTAAAGTCAAATTTGTTTAGGATTAGCGTAATTTTTGCAGTAATGTTAGACACTCGACACAAATTTAATTGTCGTATTTTCTTCTAGAACTTCGAGGTTTTTAATTAATCAGCGAATACTGAATTTAAGGAAAGTGGGCGATACCGAAAATTTTGCATTGATAGTCGATACTAAAGGGGTATTTGTATATCCAAATCGTTGCGTATTCAAATATTGATCTGTATCGTTTACATCCATTCATATGTATGTTTGAATTGGTACATATTACGATAGACATATAGTGTGTGACCTTGCTGCGGGATTGTTAAACTGTTTATTAGTGCTAAACAAAACGTGCAGAAACTATGGAAAAGGGAGAAAAAATTGTACCTAACGACTACTAACTCGAGAAGATAAACATACATTCCAGCTTGATCACTGAAAAACTGAAAGGGATCTTCCAAATTCTTTGGTCTGTAAAAGTTGCTTTTAGAGGTTAGAATTCGCGAAGATAGATTGGCCAAAAGTTGTACAGGGCATCCAATATAAATTTCGACTCATAGAACAAAAGTTGTGTAGGATATTTCTTATGAAAATATTGAAATCTATCCAGTTCCTCGCCTTTTTGTACAAAAATGGAGAAAAGCTAAAAGAACTGATTCAGTCAATGTATTCCCTGAGAACAAATATAAAAGTAAATGAAAACATAAACAAAAACATTAATCCATTTCTAAAAAATTTCAAAGAAATTGAGCAAAAATTTTGAGAACATCGAAAGAAACTGCTAGCAATGGAGAGAGAACAAGGAAAAAGAAACGTCATAATACACGGCTTAAAATTAAAGAATTTAAAGAACTACTGGGATTTAGAAAGGGAAGTAGTCAAACAACAAGAGAGAAACTGCAAATTCAAATTGAAGCTAGGGACCTAGATAGTGTACGGGTAATAACCAAGCAGAAAGAAAAAAGTCCTATATTGGTAAACTTTGTAGCATATAGGAGTAAGAAAATGGTATGGGATAATAAAAACAAATTGCGAGGAACAAGAATCCGTATTAACGACGACTTTCCACCAGAAGTGCTAGCAGAAAGGAAATTATTAATCCCAACACCACGAGAAGCTCAGAAAGAAGGAAAATACGCTGTACTAAAATACAACAAGCTACTAATAGAAGAAAGGAAATACACAAATGAGAATTTAGAAGACGAATCTGAGGAAATCGAAATTTCAGGAGGAAGGGAAAAATAAAACAGACCCAAAGAAGAGAATCAGATCAGATGATAGTAACCAAGTTGAGACAACAGCGAAGTCGTCAAATGTAAATGAGAAGTTCGATCAAGCCAAAAAAAGATTATGGAAGAAAGGTTTGGGTTCAAACAATAATGACCCCAACATGCTCAAACAAATAGCAATCAAAGGTAGAAGATTGCAGCAATAAGACGATGCACGCAAGGGACATGGAAAATGAAGATGGTATAACGAACATTAATATAGTTATCACTCCCCAGAGATGTGGTGGGCGGAAGAGTTGAAGACCAAAATACCCCCCAAAAGCAAAAACAAACATATAAGCAAATTAATCTAAGGAGAAACATAGTGGTGATTTAAAAATAAGTACAGTGAATGTAAAACTCTATTAAATGAAGAAAGATTAACAGAAATAGGCTATGGAAATATAAATTGGGACATAAATGGAAACGCGAGGGGGGGTCTTTAATTAGGCTTATTAACAATAATAATGATAGACGTTCCAAATTTAACTATCGTGTTTTCAAATTGAATATCTTCTAAAAGTTCAGACTTTTTATTTATTTTTTTAATTTGTCAGCGCAAGCGTTTAATAAGGGTGGGCAGTACGTAAAATTTTGTATTGATATTCGATACTAAAGGTGTACATGTAACCCAGATTAAAACAAGTCGTTTGCCAAGATAAATTATTTTAAATATAACCCAGCATGATATATCCTTAAAGTAATATTGTATAATTTATTTAATAATTAAGTACCATACACGAGAAGCATCCCTAAAACTTGGCAGTAAAATGGCGCGGAATAGTGTAATTATCTACCCTGACATTAACATTGTGTTAAGTCGTTTGGTGTTATATGTGAAAATAACGTTGCAATTTACTCGTTTAGTAGCTACACACTTCGTATAAGAATTCTTAGTTAAACATTTCCGCTTTTCAAAGGTAAATAAAAACTATAACAGACACTTAAAAATAATTTGTACAATAACATCGTATGTAGATTAATAAACATTGATGTAATATGCGCTAACAGAAAATAATCTATCCAATACACATTTATAAAATTTAATAACCATTTCTCGCAAATCTTAAACGTAATGCCTGAAAGATAAATGTGGAAAGAAGTGAACGTAATATACTTTAATTAATACGTTTCCATCTGAAAGATGTTGTAACCTACGCAGTAAGAAACAAGAGAAGTTCACTCAATAAACCGATAATATGGTCGTCAATATCAAGTTATAGGAAGTGTAATTTCGAGAAAATTACTTGAATTTACTTGCTTAGCTGCAGAGCTTTGGAGCGTAATCCTCTAAATGGAATAAGTTGCAACTTTACTACGCGTTTGCCTTTAAAATAAACATTTGTAATGTTTTGTCTTTCATAATTTATTAACTTAAAAAGTTTGAAAATCTAAATTCGATAATATTCTGAAACCTGGCGTGAATAAGTCAAAGTGTGTTAGAATTGTTAAAATTGTACGAAGGGGGTACATTGCTTGATCCAAAACTTCTCAGGTTAAGATAGGACAATCAAATAAATTATTATACTCCTACATCAAATCTATAAATTTGATTACACGAAGCTTCTTAGCGTAATAGTTATTATAACAATTATATAAGTTGGAATGAGAAAAATCCCACAATAAAAAGCGTAAGAAATACAAAGTTTAACGCTTTAAGGATGTCGCGCCTAACTCGGCAGATGCGCTTAAATAAAAAAAGCTCAAAGAGTTTAACAGGTATACGACAGTTTAAAACTTTGTCCTCCTATTAAACGCGAAGGAAAGCCACCTCTTTCTGTGCCGCGTCTAATTTTAGCAATTCCGAGTTGATCTGTTTGGATTTCTTTTTCAAAAGTTCGAGCATAAACGTTTTAATTATATTTGAGGGGAGTTGTTTCTTAAAAATATCGGAAAAGTGAAACTCTCGGGAGAAATTTAAGTTTTATATTAATTTAATTTCGAAATTTGTCAACAGCTAGAAGCCTAATTACTCCATGGTATAATGGAAAAGTAATTATAAGATTAAATATTGTACAATGGCGCGAAGCGTTTAAATTTCTAGACGTATCTAAATGAAAAATCTTAGCAATTAGAATTAAAGCGAGCTTAAGCTGAGAAGACGATAGATAACCCATGGCTTTGTGTTTGAACAACGATTAGATTCAAATCCACTATGTATAGGAGAAGAATTTTTCGAGAGATTTTCCCATCACCCCTTTAAAACCACGACCACGTAGACGTGGGGAATGAATTATTAAAAGATTAAATTTCTTATTATTTTTCTCATTAATTTTTAACTCGAGAAAAAGGCAATGGATTATCGTTCCCGTGTTTAACGAGAGGACGTTTCCTAAATTGGTTGTTTTTTAATGATAATGAATTTTTGTGTTAAGTGATGTATGCGTATTTGATATAGTATTATACAGCCTCGAACGATGGAAAGAAATGAGAAAGTCATCCAAGCATAATAACGCCTCAAAATAGGATACTACCGCGATAAAGTATTCATTTACCACCAAGAAATTGCGACGAAGGGTATAAAACGTTTGAAAAGAATCCCTAATTAGGAAATTTCTCGTGAGTTTGAGACAATACCTCAGGAAATGTCATATTCTTTGCAGGGTATGTAAAGTGCAAGGTGCAAACTTTGAACTTATAGTCGACAGTGGTAACACAGGCTTAAGGAATATATTAACGTCGGCACCAGCTAGAAAGGAAAATTGAACTCTCTCCGTTTTTAGCGTTATTAAATTAGGGTTGCTTCGCTCATCATCCCTCTTTCCTTCCTTTTTCTTCTTTACTCGGCACAATGTTCTACAGAATAATACAACTTTAACTCCTTTTAGTAAAGTTTTGCCATATTGATTATGAAGGAGTAAGGTACAAAATTCTCCCCAAACTCGCAGCCTTTATGCCGTCTTTAAAGCGTAACAAAACGCGTTACGCATCCAAACAAACGAAATAACTGCAACAGAAGCATTCCATACATTTTCTGTTTTATCGTCGAATGTTTTATATTTTGCAAAACAACTCGATATTCCCCAAATATTTGTTTATTGTGTTTTAGCATGTGTACAAAGTATTTTGGAGTTTACTAAGAATTTTTAATATTGCGAATACCAAAGGCAACCTTATACATTACAAAGCGCGTTTCATTTTAAAACACCGCGCCATCTACTTTTAATGAGACAAACGGGAGGATTCTTTTTTTAAATTTCAATCGAAAAGTTAAACAAGAAACGAGTCGAATTTGGAGGCTCGAATTTTCTCTAGTTAGCTAAAACCAAAAAGTAGCAAACGAGTAAACCGCCCTAAACCGTAAAAATCGGTAATGCCCTAGGGGAGTAATTAGATTTCGTTCTGAGACACACGAAATATCAATATCTGTTTTATCAGTTGTTCGTCAGAGAATTCCCAGATATTATTTCGGTATTATTGACATTCATTAGAAAATATTATCTTTATTATAAAGTTATAAATCACGAAGGCGAAGATAATATTCCCGGGGTTATTCTCTTTTCTTCTTTTTATTTTAAATTCGGGATAAGATTTTCATTTACACCTCAGTGAAGTACAAAATTAGAGAAGGGCTTTTAATGATTCTCCGCGTTCGCTATTCGCATGGAGGAGCTTTGTATAGAATATCTCGTGGTTTATATAAAAGCTCTGAAATATTTGGGACCAAAGGAGCGTATCTCAGCTGATACATCAAGAAAAATGGGTGTCATGGGTGCCATTTCAACGCCAGTACAAACTTATACTGCTGGTGAAAAACGCCAAACTACGCGGAAGGAAACCGTAGAACGTCATAAAGTCCTCGTAAATTGTGCGCCCAGAATAAATGAAAACAATTCTCGTTGATTATTAGACGAACCGAACTAGGTGAGCGAGCATCGAAAAATCGCAAATAGACTAAAATTTCTGCCGAACAATAAATTTCGAAGTAAAGGAATAAATAATGCTTGTATACAGTATCAGCAACAATAGACCAACACGAAACAATAAACGAAGATTAATATATCATAATATTGTTACAGAACTGTCTGACACGGTGTGAAATGTTACCTTCCCTTATTCTCAGATGAGTTGGGGGATAAAAGCAATGTGGCGAGGGGAAGAGTTCAACTTGTCTTGGTGTAAAATTGAGTTAACTGGAACTAAAGTGATGCATTATTTACTGCAGCATCCACATTAACGGTCTAAGTATACTATACACGCTATGGTGCGAAAATACATTCGATTTTTTATTGCCACAGACAAATTCAATTTCCGGCAATTTTTTGCGCTTATGCGGGATGCTCACGCCACCATATCAGCTTCTACACATTTCCATGCATTTCCGACAACGCCGACGAGAATTACCTATTGTTTCCAGTTTTCTTTGGTTTTGATCGGATACCCAGTCGATAATGAAACGGCAGGGAATGGACAAAGATAAAAATTTTGTTAAAATATCGGCAACTCGTCACACTACGGACGCTTTTTCAATTAGGACATGATGTGCGGTTAGTTCGAGGGAACATGGAACTAAAAATGTGCTGATTTCGGGAACGGTTCCGGTGGCAAGTGATATGAAGCGACAAAAGAGTCGAATTGAATTACTGGACACGTGTTCTTGGTTTGCTGTCCTCGAGTCCTAGACTGACAAAGCGAGGATTCAATTGACGATTTGTCGACGCGTCGTTACAGGTTAATAACGACCATACGGCAGCGACACAAGTGAAGCGGCGATATAAAAGCATACCGTCGGTCGGTGGCGCCCGTCTTTGTGATCACTCGCAGCGCCATCAAGTTGCACTTACGGCATGTCGCAACGCCCCCTCCGGGCCAGCATTACATTCCATTACTACCCGTGCAAAAAAGCGTAATGAATGTGTAACATAACGATGCAAAACCCGACTCGCAGTGTAATGATTCACAGAACATGCATACCAGACAATAGGGGTTCTGATGAATACGATTTGCATATCTTCCTCGTTACTTTGTGTTGGGTTTTGTAAGTGTTCGGGCCTCCGCTTTTCATAATTAACTTAACCTAACTTGTAATGTTACCAAATGCTTTTCCGCATCAATGGAACGACGAGGTCAAAGCCGAACAGTTCACCTCGAACTTGTTAACATAAAAAGATACGTTTTTAATCAGTGGCAAACAAAACAAAAACGAAAACCAACACATCTCCAAATCCCATCGAAAACAACAAGACATCAACAGAATAGTAATACCCAAATTAACTGAAGGAATTGAAGGATCTTATGCAGCAGCTGATTGGAACTCTACTTGCTACTCATTTGCATGCAGAATTGTGTTAAATCAACCAAGCAGGTCGTTTAAGTTATGCTTCCCATTCTATTTCTCCATAAAAAACGCACATTGTTGTACTAATCCGACAAGTCGAAGGCGGTTTTGCGTTGCATGCAGTTTCTTGCTTGACAAATGCAGTCTGCTGTTAGTTAAACTCCTTCGTTTTTTAATATATAAAATAAATTTGTACAAAAATAATGTCCAGAACTGGAAACGTGCTCTTTCTATTAGGACAATCGAGATACGACTGGAAAAGCAAGTAATTAGTTTTATGGCGCCAGCTGTCCTGTGCTAGGACTGATCATCCGCAGCCTGACTGCTCAATTGAGACCAACGTTATTTCGTTCCCTAGCTGTCGCCCTTTACGACTCCGCTCTAAGTGCCTAACAGTAGATGCGTCCAAAAGTTGATGAACGATTTTGATACAGGCACTTATATGTACACAACAACGTGAAAAAGTCAAAACTTATTGAAAATAAACCCTCAAAAAAGTAATGTACAATGGATAGAGCATTAAAAATCGAATGAATTCTTGTAAAACCATGTAAATGAGAACAAAATACAGCAGAAGTACAGTTCATCTAGCGATGAAGTAAACTCTGCTAACCTCTATATGCGAATGGGCACATAAAATGAATAATTCAAATCAAGTCGGTATAAAATATAATGAATTTGCCCGACGTAGAAACAATTGGATATCGATTAAAGGCAAACATTACCTACTCGACGGCAAAGTTTCGAATTTTAGCAATGCCCGTATGCGACATTTAATATTTAGTCGACGCTTACCACAAAGGCGAGATAAGGTGGCGACTGTGATACGGGACCGAGTCTCGAGGGACGAACCCTAGCTCAAAAATGCTCATAAAAGAATATTTCTTTCTTCATATCAGAAAGCTGCAGACCTCTAAACCGCGCGATTCTTAAAGGCGGTCAGCGTCCGTTTTCTCAAATTGATCGCTATTAATGTAGATCAACGAAGTAGCTATCGGTCGCTTCCATCCACGCCGCGAAAATTGATCTTCCACCTTCTATGGGACACCGGAAGATCAACGTAAACAAGAGTTAATTTCGTGACCGCTATCGTATTTCGAAGTCCTGAGTCAAGTAGAAATATAAAGGAATTATTTAGTCGGGAGGAAATAAAATGCCGTAGTACGCTCGGTTCAAGACATCTTTCTATCAGTCGAATTATGGGGGAAGCTTTCGGCCGTCCGCACTTTGAATATTCATGTATTGTAATAAAACGAACAAAAAACGAATTTAGGCCAAACTTTAACAATCGTTTATAAGAAGGTGGGTTAGGGTAGCGGAAGCGACGACGTTGGGCAACTTTCGGCTGCCTTATTCAAATTTATTTGCAGATGAACATGAAACTGCGCAGCCGAGGATACAATAGCAGCGTACTCATTACCGCCGCAGCCCTGATGATGTACAGCACATCGTCAGCTTAGAGCGCTTAGTTACGACCGGAAGATTTATTCATGAAATAAGAACCGCGCCCGCTCCAGTTCGGTTGCTCAACACGGGGCATCAGACAAATTACTGATAATAAAGAAGCCGTTGAGGGCAATCAAAATATAATAGCGCAAAGTCCGACTTAGATAATTAACTCATTTGCAGACATCAGTGTTCATTTCTCAAAGTTCATACGGGTTCATTATTTGAGCTGTAATTGTGAACGGGCCGTGCCGGAATGCCAGTTGCGCCTTCACGGTCACCGCATCGTAAGTTCTAACTATTTCAAAATAATTATACCCTTATTCCATTTTAGGGTTGTAATACGATGCTTGTAATTTTAAGCCACTGTATTAGTAATACTTCTATACTTTACGAAACCACTTTGGTAAGTAAAGGTATCCACACTAACAATCCACGAGGGAGTATGACCAGCTTCCACCTTCTCTATTCTACTACTGTGTTTCGGTTCCTAATTATTTTCAGTAAGTAGGCCATCCGCTGAACCTCCGACTCAAGTTTGAATCTCTACCAGTGGCCACTCCGAGTATACAGATACAGGATGGCATGTGAATGTTTGATGGGAATTGGTCAAACATTAGTAAATCTCTCAAGATTTCCTTAAGACATTTAAGGATAATATGCTGGCCTAACTTATGCACATCTCACACGCCATCATATTTTTTATCGGTCTTAGGACTTACCATCGTACTTCGTAACGATCTCCTGAATAATGCTTGCTAATAATAATCAAATCAGCATCGTTAATAAAAAATGTTGTTATTCCTTTCCGCTATTACGCAAAATATAGTAAATTGTAACATCACTACAATCAGTTGAGTGCAGAACTCCAGCATTTTTGAAATTTTACATTTCCGAGGAAACATTTTCTAAGGACTTCTCTGAATGCTGTATCCATAAAAAATTATCTGTTTCCGGGAAAATAGAAATAGACAAACGCTCTTATACATCTAACCCCACAGAATAAAGGCTGAAAAATATTTCCGTTAGTGCTATCCTTTGTGTCCTACGTAAGTCAGGGAAAAAAGTTCTAAGCAACACCAACAAAGGAAGCAGAAACAATGGCATCGTAAACGTGCATCTTGTTCTCCCCCACAGTCATATAATGGTCACGTCTACTGAAAACGCACTTAACAAGTTGATAAATCATATAACATCTTTTAACTACCGAATGGCAAAAAAATTGTTGGATTTCTGCAGAACGTAACCTTAAAAAGTATTTAGTAATGTTAACGGAATAATTAACAGCGTAAATAAACGATTAACTGGAATCCCTCTAATCCTAACCTTTTTCATGTTCGCAGTATCCCAAGTCAAAATACATGCGCGGTGAGAACCATTTGCAAAATAATCGCCATTTGGTTGTAAAACAAGTGCGCTTTAGTATTAAAAATATAAAATTTCGGCACTATTTTCTCCTCGAAATCGGCCCATATTAGAATATGTTTGTCTTAAAAAAACTAGTAAAAACATGTCTGCTCTCTGCTCTGTTAACAAAAGAAATACAAAGGTTAAGTACTCTATACCGTCTTTTTAACGGCTACAGGCCTGGTTAATAGTAATAGCAAAACTATAAAGTTTTAGTTGCCCGGGGCCCCTTGATCCCATTCCTTCAATGTTTATCCAGGGTGAGTCCGATCACTCGACCTCCCTTTATTTTGATAACACCGAGAGATAGGGAAAGGGCCCTTAAGAAATGTTGCCTGTAAATTTTCAGTACTTGAGTAACATAACCGTAACGGGTTTTTCCGAAAATTTTTTATTATTTTTTTTCTTGACAATATTATTATTTCCATTCAGGCTAAAATATGAGTTCGTTACAATTAATTATTGACAATCTACAGCACTAGATTAACTCGATCCTACGGACAACATTACAAGTTTAGACTGACTACAAACGCTGTACCCTTTCTGATATTCCATATTTTCGATTTTTAGTAATAGTTTCGAAATCCTGTTTTCGTAATAAATATGAAATATTTGGAACCAAATTATGTGCAATCCTTTTATTTACTCTTTTACATAATCTTTAAAAATATCAACTAAAAGAACTAAATACGCAAAAGTAAATATCGAGCTTAAAGTTTCCTACGTGATTCGTTATCCGATGACTGTGATAATATTGTAGCTAAGGGTTCCTTACTTTAGTTCTAATGTAGGGTTGCTAACAAGTACGGACATTTAAATTTCCTCAAATTTCTAGAACATCACACTCAATTTAAGTACATTTCTGGATTTTCATAGTAGGTTTTTATTCTGCTAGAAATAACATGCAGAACGGCGATAATAATTTCCTTCTCACTATTGATTAGTGAAAATTATGCCATTTGCTGCATTTTCTGATTGTTCAGTATACTAAAACCAATCAATGAGGAAATTATTTTATGTCTAAGTCAAAGTAAATTTTGCTTTGGTGGTTCCATAAACGAACTCTTTTAACTTAATGTCTTTATTTAAAATCTACCTGTTGCATCATAAAATCATCTATTTAAAAAACGAATTAGCCTATAAAATATGGGAATAATTTCGAATGTTATTTGAAACCTCACCTTCGGGCTCTTTCTTTTTATATTCTTTAACAAGAGGGATTTATCTTTTTCTCGGCGGTTTTAATTATTAGAGCGTTCGAACTATAGAAGCACGCGCTACACCTAGCAGAGTAATTCAAAGCTCGAAGTAACATTTTTTTCAAGATTTTAATTTTTAGCCATGTTTTTGAAGATTCGACTTTTTTTAATACTCTACCGTTTATTCGAATACATTCAATTTTGTCAATTCATGCGATAGTTGAAATGGTTTATTTTCCTGTTTGTTTCGAAACTAGGTAGAAATTATTGCTGATATGCCATTTACAAAATGCATCAGTAAACAAATTTATGCAGAGAAGTGACGAGCAATCTTGAATACATTAATCAAGTCCTGTAGCGTATACTCTAATGAATTTTAGATTCTGGGCGATCCGTACAAAGCGGAATGGAAAACAATCATCCAACGTTTTATTCATTTAAGGTGTACGTATCCCGCACGGAAATGAACTGGGGCGGCGTTACACAACGTAGTGAAAGCGGTATAGTACGTCGTCGACGATGAGGCAAATATAAAAAATGAATAAGCTCACGAAAGTTCCATGCAAATAAATGCACGAGACGCGTTCGGGGCAGCCGAACAGGGTATTATTAATTTATTCATTCCCTCGGGATTTCCCAGGCCGACGACCGCAAAAGAATAAAGTAACGAAACGTTTTAAAATCGCGAATCATCTGACAAAACAAATTCGACGACGCGAATGGAAAATTAATACAGCTGGATAGATAAGGTACATTAGAAGCTAGATCTAACATAGGGTGAGTGCGAAAATTTCTGTTTTTCATGTTGTATCATAATCAGACAAGGCGAATGTGACTGTGGCCGCCAGCAACCCAAGCTGAGTAAACACAGATAGGCTGTGCGACACTACCATTGTTTGATCATGCAAATTGTGTATTAAAACCAATTTTACATTCAAAATTATACAAATTCCCTATTTCCACGACCACGTGGAATGCTAAATTGCGTAACGTGTGTACGTGACAACTTTCTAAATAACTTTCAACCAACAAAAATTGCTTCCCCAATTAAAACTGTTATCCCTGGTTTCAGTTAGCTCATGCTTTTCAAATTATCTAACGCCCCTGCAATCTGTTTTTGATTTAAAAGTGTGATTGCGGCGATTGCTTGGCGACGTCGAGATCTAATTAGCGCCGTTATCTATTCGATTTACCGAAACTGGGAAATGTTTAGGCACGGTCGTGTAGTCTGGGCATCTCTCGAGTAGGGATATCGGGAAAAATAACAGTACCAGGTGCAAAAAGATGGCAGCCGTTGCCGCAGTATTATTTCGATATGCAGGAAAACGAACCGCTGCGAGGACTTCTCAATTTTAGAATAATATAAAAAGGATACTCGGTACGCTTTGTTCAAATATACCTACTTAACTTTTATTGGCCAGGCTCGAATTCACCACCCGCCGATTTACACAAACGAGAATTAAGCAGCGATGTCCCAAGCCTTAATCCGCTAGCAGCTGCTCAATAATGTCCATTGTTCCCAAACTGCAACTTGCGGCTTACGTTGTAAAATTTAATGTAAATATTAAATTAAACCGGGAAACGAGGATATCGAATCCACAATCAGCGCTATTCAAAAAGAAGCTGGCCGTGCGTTGCTCTGATGTTAGATATACAAGTACTAAATTATTCATAGGTTGCCGGTGATCCGCGAAACACCATCGTTGCCAAGCTTTTCGCGAAAGAAAACCCTACCTATTTCTGCATACAACGGGAACCATACGCTCGCTCGACTTAGGTAACTCGGGGCATTCGTTGTGCCCGCAGTTTTATCTCGTACGCTATATTTCCTCTACCGTGCGAGTTTCGTAAAAAATAAATAGCTCGCAGGGTAGGGTGACTCTGAGTGCGCGAATGTCGATCGTCATATAATTTATTGCAAATGAAAACATTGAAATATTCAAGAGTGCGCCGAACAGGCACATGCCCGTCATAAAACGTGCCTTCGTGGCAGTAAGCGACGTCGGTGATTGGTCCAGAGTCTCTTGGGATCAGAGGCAATTGCTGTGAACGGGACATACATGGACCTCGTCCATTAACGGACCTATGTTGTGGTTACACATTAGAAACGATTACAAGAATTTCCAAAGGCTATAATTTCAAGAAGAACTAGAAATACAAAAATATGAACCGAACGAACAACAGGCAGCAACCACGTTAACGAGGAAGTTGATTAGAACGAGGTTGTGAACTCTGTCGAGGGATTTATAGAATCGCAAAAACGGAACCCAGTTAACAACAGATTAACCGATCGTTGTTAGACGAACATCGAATCATCGTGGGCCCTGCAGTCGGTTTCAGGGGATAGTCACGCTCTGCACCCTAGTACAGCTCGAAGAGCATCTTAACATCTTGCCATGTATGTAGAAACCCTTTAAGTGAGCTGACACCCCCGACGGATCGATACTCAGGACTAACCGAATAGAAGTAGCATACCGGGACCATTAAAAACGAAACAGCTTTCGAATAATCCAGTCACTCGGATATAGCGTTTAGCGTTTATGGCGTTCTCGCCTATACAGCCGACATTACAACAGCTGCTTTGAAAGATCGTATTAATAAGAGCTTACGAAATTATTGCTCCTAAAATACATTTGCTGATCATATGGGCTTATCCATCTCAGCAAGGTTTAAGTGACAATTCGTCGGATGGTCCTGAAGTTTCTGCGGCCGCGGAGATTTCCCTTTCTAGTAAATGACCGGCCGACGATCGGCAACTTAGTGGCCTCCGACGAACCGTAGGCAATATATCTCAAAGCACAAACGCCGTTTCTTGTCGGGTGGTTTTTGTCATCCTACAGCACATCCTTTTGCTCCCATTGTGGTTTCTGGCGTACGATACAAGTGCTACAATTCATGGCACCCGAGAAATAAACGTAGAGTTTTTTGTCGAAGGGAGCTCTAACAAGAACTACAGACGTTCCATCAAAGAATACAGTTGACCGACTTTAATCTAATAACTAATTAAGAACGGAGGGAGTTGAAGCGGCTTAATCAGAACCGATGACGTTTCTGTTTCATTTGGGATTTAATTCCTGGTACCTGACTACAAAGCGATATGGTTGCTGGATGGATGGATGGATTAATAGATCGGGACAAGTCAGGGCACCTCTTCGGGATAGTCAATTTGCCACCAATCCAAGATTTGGTTTGATTGATCATAAAGATACCAGACAAGCGCAAGCGCCAGGCTAATGTGCGAATATGCGGGACAGGAAACGGAGGGTGTCGAGTTGGCCGGAAATTATTACTTTGCAGGATTAATCAGATTATAACTGGTTCGACTGCGGCTAAGGCTCACTACGACCCCCACGTACACTTCACTATTTGCACCTAATGTCAGAGTCGCGGGTTAGGGTGTAATTAGCTTGTTAGTCATTGCACTCGATCCACTTCGGAATTCCTCAGGATCGTTCACTCGAATGCCTCGAAATGTCGAAGGGAATTTCCCATACTACAGATTACGAACTGATTAGAAATTAAATCTTTCATGTACGTATTAAATAACAAATGTTGTATTAATAAAATTTCCCGTTCTTTTAAAAACGCTTCTCTCTTTAACAGAAATAGCTAACGATTGTCTGTAATCGCACAAAGAAACCACGATAACCAAAGAAAGCTCTGCCTTCAAAGTAACTTTAAGAATTCAAGCAATTTAAATTAAATAACAGATTCCTGAACCGCACGAATTTCGAAATAATTTTGTTTCGCAACAATTTAAATATTCACGTGATACGTAACTCTGACCCCTTTATGTGCTGATGGTTAGAACCACTTTTCTTTCTAAACTTTGTGCAGAAGAGAATATCAAAGTTGAAAATTTTTCAATGTTCGTTAAACTAATTTACATTTATATATTAAAACCGCCAGAAATTCAGATTTCAACTTGTAAGAACATTCATGGATATTGCATATCCATAGAAACGTATTTCATTAGGTAACACCGGCGCAATCAACGAGAATGTACCTTATTGAATCGTATAGAAAAACTAATAAATATCACGTATAACTTGAAAACAAAATTAGAGCAAATATAATTTACTTTTATAGAGAAGTCGCCGTTGATTTGAGGCAGTACAGATAGATAGTTTGGAAGAAGCAGAAGCAGAGGTATTAACTATATCTGCAATCCGCAAGCAATATTTATACTGTGATTCAATATCAATAGCGCACAGTACGATACAAACAGTGGAAAGTGAAAATTATCTATCGATTTAATTAAAATAACGCTTTTAAGTTTCTTAATTAAGATTTTACCTGCTGATTATTTAACCCTATAGTTTATACATTTATGATAAGATGATAACTAAATAATTTTCACATTTTAGTTTTTGAACTGTTTGAAGGTTTTATTCCTTCGCTTAAGTAAAGACGGTGTCTTGTTCAATTTTGTTCGTTTAGAATTACTGATGTTGTTTAATGTGAGAAACCAAACAAGTTTTTTACTTCTATTAATGTGTTCTGTTTGGCATGTTACCAATTCTTGGCATTTTCATTTCACCCTGCTTCTGTAATTTTATGGTCAGAGTTCATGTTATTTGGGTTAAGTTAATTTAATTTAGAAATTACTATTTCTTTAAGACACTATTAAATTATATGTTTAAAGCTGTTAAAGTTCCCTTTTTGATGATGGAGCAAACACAGTATGCTTAGACGAGAGTATGAGTTGTTTTATCGGTAGAATTTCTTAAATATGGAATCTAGAAACACAGAACCGTATAAGAAAATCGCAAACTGCCGAAACTGAAACTTGAGGTTTCGTAGCAAGGCATCGACTTAAGGTTGGGAACATTTTTATTGCTGCACAATTCAGGTACGTTCGGTGTTTTAGTTAAAGGAAGCACGGAGACTGCCAGTTTTAATTTCGCCGACGTTCATTTTTCATTTGCTCGTTATTGCAAAAACAGTTTGCTTTCTTCGTACAGCTTCTAGACAAATACTCATCAACCTTGCTTATATACAAAACGAAATTAATGAAAATCAGTGAACCGCTCGATCAGTTAAGCTATTAATCATTGCCAAAGTTTTCCAGCAGCAAAGCTTTGCGACGAATGAAAATGACTGATGACTTCGAAAACATTCGTGATAATTTGAACTGACACATTGTATAATTCCAGTGCAACTAGGACATTCTAATCGCGGTCTCTTGCTCAGCAAGTAAAATGTAAGACCCATCAACCAGCAACAGCCGATGCTCGTCAACCCTTTACATTTTAATTACGTTCGGTCTTAAAAGCCAATAAAGTCCCGTTAGCTCGCATCTCATAACTTTTGCACTTCGTAAAACGCTATTCTACACGCCCTTTTAGCTCCCCATATCTCCTACGATTCTCGCTTTATTTCATCGTTTTATTTAGCTGCGGTACCAGACATCTGCAGAACGCACAAGTTTCCTCGTTCGTCTGCCGTTGACAAATAAAGATCAGTTTATTTTTTCCTGGACAATGCAACAGAGCGGCTTGCTTATTATTGTTCGGATGCATCGCTGACCGCATCGCGGCTTCTCTCTGTTAACAAAGACGGCCAACCGCGTATTAAATATCTGCCACATTAAGCATTAGTTACAAAAGTTAAAGGGGTTTGTTAGCGATAATTATATCTGCTTCGGCCGTACAAGCTCGCTTTTAGGAACATCATTCGGTAACGAAACACAGGAGCGGATTTTATACGAGCGAAACTTTTTACCCTTCTCATCGTACATATGCAAACGCACTCCGTAACGGCGCCCTTTCATGAATATATAGTTTATATCTCATGTTGCAAACTTAAGTAGAGTTGAGTCACATGAATAACTCTCAAAGCATCCTATGGTTAAACTAAATTGGAAAATCTAAACCCTCTAGTTAGTGTGAGGGGAATACAAATTTCAACAATTTCGTTAAAAAGTTATAAAATTGCCGCCAACATAGTCTGGCTTACTTTTTAAACTCGCTCTCTTTGTGCTCTACTGTTCATAAAATTTAAAGATAATATAGACGCAATGGGGAAAGCATACCTCGCGTTTAACGTTTGAGAGACCCGGCGAATTTCCAGATGCATCTCTTCGCAATTCTTAGGGCCATCTCACGTTTACAGGGAAAAACAATATAAAAAAAAACGCAGAAATTTGGTTACGACTGAAACAAATATTTATATACGTATACCGTACATATGTATCGGATGTGTGACGTGACAAATTTAGACGAAAGTGTTTTTGGCTTTTAGCGTGCCAGGCAATATGCTCGACACGCTCCTGGGGGACATTCAAGTTCGAGAAGGTTATCCCTGCGTCATAATTTCGGAAAAATATGTGCAACGTGTGTTGCAAAATACGCGGCAAATAATAAACATTTTCACAAACTGGTCTTGAAACTGGAGAGCTGGAACATATTTCCGCTCCAAGAGGCAAATCTTTAAGCTCTTTTGGCAGTGTATCCCTAATGTAACCAAAAAATACTCCTTGCAACTCGCAAAACAAACAACGGTTATCACCTTAACTATATTATCGATATACACAGTGTGTCAGAAGTAACTAATATTGCCTGTCATTTTTAACATTGGAAATGTTTATGCGCTCGTATATTGGACAGAGTTACAAAAGTGTCGGTACGTGACCGTGAACCGCATTAACTCGTGCCGTCGAAACAAAAAAGTATTGAAGAAATTAGAGTGTGTTAGGATGGAAATCAAGATAATAACTAAATAAGAACAAAGTTTAATTCGATCAAATACATAAGTAAAACAGCAAAATATGAACATAAGAACAGTTTGAATGTTAAATATTGAATGCCCTTGTTCGTAACTGTCAATCGAGCTTCGACTCCAACTCGATGATGTCATAATGGCAAACATTTGAATTATTCGTAATAAAACTGCGTAAGAAGAATAGACAAGGTCTGCTACAAGTGTAAGAAAATTTTACAAGAAACTCATAGTCGTATTACAAACAGATACAAACTGATTAAATATGTATTTTCTTTTGTTTATTTAGTTTAATAGCTATTTATGGTACCAGTGGCGTACCTATCTTTGGGAGGCGGAGGGGACAATATGTCTTGAAGGCGCCTTAGGACCCTTAGATATTATAGGGAAAAAATGACAGGCGAAAATTTTAGTTTGGGCTAATTTTAGTAGCGCGTTTTTTTGTCTATTTTTTCAAATAGTAGGTAGGTGCTGGATAAAATTAACTTTTGAAAAAAGTACGAGTATTTTAGGTAATAAAAGTGTAATATTTCTTTCTATAGAAAATTAAAGCGGCCACACCGCCACTATTTAAGAATAGTTAAAATGAATGCAGACATTATTTATCAGCGCAGTAAAAAATAAAATAAATACAATGTGGGGGCTCGGTTGTTATAAGGAATTTATACCGGCCGACTAATAGTATTTTCTTTGGTTGATTTAATTTAATAGCTATTTATGGTACAAGTGAATAAAGAGAAATGTTATCCAGGAAAAGAAAAGTTTAGCTCACGAGGCGCAGTCGAGTGAGCTAATTTCCTTGAGTGGATAAAATCTCTTTATTAAACAATACCTAGCAACCTAAATTTAAAGGCACCATGATTTTCATTCTAAAATTCACGTCGTCAAGAAAGTGTGGATAAAATGTTTATAGCAACAGTGTCGTCAAGGAAAGTGTGGATAAAATGTTTATAGCAACACTTTATCCACGCTTCACGTTAAAATGTTGTTTTGATAACTAGATTTGACCGTCGAAACAAAAAAGTATTTAAGAAATTAGAGTGTAAGAAAATTTTACAAGAAACTCATAGTCGTATTACAAACAGATACAAACTGATTAAATATGCATTTTCTTTTGTTTATTTAGTTTAATAGCTATTTATGGTACAAGTGAATAAAGAGAAATTTTATCCACGAAAGGAAAAGTTTAGCTCCCGAGGTGCAGCCGATTG
This sequence comes from Melanotus villosus, assembly GCA_963082815.1. NCBI lineage: Eukaryota > Metazoa > Arthropoda > Insecta > Coleoptera > Elateridae > Melanotus > Melanotus villosus. The sequence continues at coordinate 23,735,310 of OY720427.1, forward strand.
AGCTCATTTCCTTGAGTGGATAAAATGTCGTTATTAAACAATACCTAGCAACCTAAATTTAAAAGGCACCATGATTTTTATTCTAAAATTCACGTCGTCAAGGAAAGTGTGGATAAAATGTTTATAGCAACACTTTATCCACCCTTCACATTAAAATGCCACTTTATGTGTAGAAATTGGAAACAAATATTAATTTACATTCAGGGGTGTGATATTTCCACAATTTCGAAGTCGTAAGTGAGGTAGGTAAGTTTATATGTTTTATATATTATTGAGAGTGTAAAATTAGTGCGATATTCTTATGTAGCTCCGTAAATATTTTAGATAGAGAAAAATTTTGCATATAGAAGTTACTTATTAGATTCTTCTTTGTAACCATAAAATATCTACAATTCTACAGGGTGTTTCCTTTTCGGCTGACAGTATGCAACTTAAATATTTTAAATAGAACACCCTATATATTTTTAAATATTCTTATTCTACTGTCAATTACCAATCCCGTAGTGTTTCGCTTTTGCAATTAGGATTAGTGGTTACAGAGCTATTCAACTTTTTAGGACAAATATGATGTACATATGCAGATCCAACGAATAAAATCCGCACCGTCCACATTTTGACAGGTTAATTACAAAATTTTTGTCAAACATTTGTCGAGACCATCTACTGTCATCCAAAAAATTAAAAGTTAAATTGCGTTGTACAGGGTGTTTTCTACGGTGGTACAATTACTTAAAATTTGGATTGGCCATAATTCAATTTTTTTAAATGGAACACTATATTTTTTCAATGATTCAGATAGAGAATTAAATTCTCTTTCGATTTTATATTGGGTTTCCTATACCTAAAGTTGATACTTTTTAAATTATTGCAGTTTTAAAAATAACAGGACCGTGTTATGCGAATTGCAATTTTTTAATTGAATTTTTTAGAAGGCTGTGAAAACAACAGAAAAATACAAATCAATTATCTGTCATATTAATTCGCAGTAAAGTAGCATTTATGTGTTGTACCGCATTAATTCACTGTTTTATGCATAACAATGAATTTTTCTAGGGAACAGTGTGTTAATATGATCTATGTATTAGGTGAATGTGATCGAAATTGTCTTCTTGCATCCCGATGTTATGCTCAGAAGTATCCTGGCGAAAGACACCCACCGGCAGCTAGTTTCGATAGACTCAAAGAAAGGTTTGAAACGACAGGCAGCGTTAATTATACCATGAGATCAAAAAAAAAGATGATTCTGAGCAGGCCTTGACTAGCATTCTAGAACCAGTGTAGCCAATCGTGTTGTACTAGTCAAGGCCTGCTCAGAATCATTTTTTTTTTCGATCTCATGGTACAAACCTTATGCGTGAACAACGAGTAACCAATGAAGAAAACGCATTAATGGTTGTTGCTGCAGTGGTTGAAAATCCTCCCCAGTCGACTCGAGAGATTTCTCAACAAATTGTTGATATAAGTCATACATCTGTACACCGTATTTTGAAGAGCAATAAATTCCACCCCTACCATATCCAAAAACACCAGAAACTTTTCCCGCGAGATTTAGAAAACCGGATGCAATTCTGTGAGTAGGTCAACAATAAAGAACCAGATTTTCTGAATTGCGTCGTTTTTACGGATGAGGCGACTTTTAGTAACAGAGGGCTTCCTAATCGGAGAAATTTCCATCATTACGCTACCAAAAAGCCGGAATTTCTTAGAGCAGTTGATCATCAACATCAGTGGTCAATAAACGTTTGGGGTGGAATTGTTGGAACACAAGTTGTTGGTCCACATTTTTTTGAGCACCATCTTGATGGTCAAATCTATCTGCAGTGTCTTGAACATGAATTGAACAATTTACTGCAACATATTCCTCAAAATGTTGTTCCTAGATTGTGGTACCGACATGATGGTGCATCTGCGCATTCAACTCTGAATGTCCGAAATTGTCTAGATATTAGATTTCCCGATCGCTGGATTGGACGAGGTGGTCTACAGAACTGGCCTGCTAGGTCTCTAGACCTATCCTTATTCGATTTTTTCTTGTGGGGATTTGTAAAGAATAGTGTGTACCAAACTCCTCCGACTACCAGCGCGGATATGAAAGAAAGAATTCGTGATGCTTTTCGCCAAGTAACCCACGACATGCTGATTAATGTTCAACACTCATTTACAGAACGAATTTAATTGTGCCTTCAACAAAATGGCGATGTGTTTGAACACTTATTATAAATTGCTGGGCTTTTCTTCTACTCGTATTTATGTTTTTTGGTTTTCATTATGTAGTTATTAAAATTTTGTAATAAAAATAATATGTTGTTCTGTATCGATTAACTTGTTTTTTATCATAATCTTACAATATGCAAACAAATGATGTTCTCCGAATAATAAATTAGTTTTAAAACAGCCTTCTAAAAAATTGCAATTCACACAACACGGCCCTGTTATTCTTAAAACTGCAATCATTTAAAAAGTATCAACTTTAGGTATAGGAAATCCAATATAAAATCGAAAGGGAATTTAATTCTCTATCTGAATCATTGCAAAAATACAGAGAGTTCCATTTAAAGAAATTGAATTATGGCCAATCCAAATTTTAAGTAATTGTACCACCGTAGAAAACACCCTGTACAACGCAATTTAACTTTTAATTTTTTGGATGACAGTAGATGGTCTCGACAAACGTTTGACAAAATTTTTGTAATTAATCTGTCAAAATGTGGACGGTGCAGATTTTATTCGTTGGATCTGCATACATCATATTTTTCCTAAAAAGTTGAATAGCTCTGCAAGCACTAATCCTAATTGCAAAAGCGAAACACTACGGGATAGGTAATTGACAGTAGAATAAGAATATTTAAAAATATATAGGGTGTTCTATTTAAAATATTTAAGTTGCATACTGGCAACCGAAAAGGAAACACCCTGTAGAATTGTAGATATTTTATGGTTACAAAGAAGAATCTAATAATCAACTCTTATGTTTAAAGTTTTTCTCTATCTAAAACATTTACGGACCTACATAAGAATATCGCACTAATTTTACACCCTGTATATGGCATTATCATTTCTAATGTATCCGATGGTTGCAAGGATTGCGAAATCTGTGAATTTTTAATTTGAAGAGCTGCAAGAAAAAGTTGTAAACTAAAGTTTTAGGGCTAATTGGCGCATACAATGACGTTTTTATTTTGTTAGTATCTTTTTTGTTTGGTTGCTATGGCAACCAACTTTGTTTATTTAGATGGTAACCATATGTTTTCTTAACATATTTAAAAAGTATAGATTTTTTTCTGTTCGCCCATGCTATTACATCGAACTTCAGAAAAAAAAAACAAACAAACTCCGCCAAACACCTCGAAAAAATGAATAATACTTTGTTTTCGTAGCATTTGTTTCTTTAGTTGTCAAATTTTCAAAACGTATCTGTTCAAAGTTGATATCTAAATACTTGATATCATTTAAGTATCTGATTAATATTACTGCAAATCAGTTCACATTTTTTCGTAATGTGGCATTTAGTAGTATTCAACGTACGATACAATAGCACAGGCGAATAGAAAAAAACCTATATTTTTTAAATATTTTAAGAAAACATATGGTTACCATTTAAATAGACAAAGTTGGTTGCCATAGCAACCAAACAAAAAAAGATACTAACAAAATAAAAACGTCATTGTATGCGCCGCAATTAGCCCAAAAACTTTCGAATGCAACTTTTTTTTGAAACTCTTCAAATTAAAAAGTTACAGGCAATATTAGTTACGTTTGACACACTCTGTATAATTTCCTAATCGAAATTTATTTATAGTTTACCTCTCGGACGCTGTTAACTTTAAAATAAAATAACTCGGTTTTGATCGCCAAATCCCAAAACTTTTTATTAAATAAAAAAAATCCTAAAGAACGGAAAACTTGGGGATATTAAAGAAAACATATTTTGAAGTTTAAAAAAGCAAGCTGTATAAATAAGTAACCCCTTTCTTTATACATGTTAAATGGAATATGCAACCTTTTGTGTCATCGAAGTATGTAAATGAAATGTTTAAATTGTTTTCATTTTAATTCTCTTGTCACTGGTAACATTTCTTTCTGCGCGTTCGTGAATAAATGACACCACCTACACTCACAAAAACACGACGAAATCTACAAAAATGTAAACAAGGTTATGCTTTGAGGTTGTTGGTAAACTAAAGATTCTTTTATACACCCTGAAATGTACAAGTATTATATATAAACGGAAGGAATTCTTTCCTCCTTTTCCATTTGTTTGGCAATTGAAATAAAGAAGGCGATAAAATAAAAGCGCGGATACTTAAATAATACCTAAACCGCAATTCAAATTTAACTTTTAATTTCAATTTACAAGCATTAAGGAGGGAAAGGCAGGATAACCTAAAAAGTATTCAAAACAAGAAATTGCAATGAGTTTCTCGAAGAACGAGATTTACTAATCTGGTTTTCCAAATCCAGGGCTTATGCTTATCATTGTATATCAAATCACTGTTGGTGCATGGCAAAGGCAATCTCAGAGACTTACGGAAGAACTGAGATATAAAAAATGACATCTCAACGCGACTGCGCCCTAACTCTTAGTTTACATACAACGCGGAAGCGGAAGCGACATTAATAATCTATATATTCGCAAGCTACATAACTCAGGCCGTTCTATTGTGGAGAGTACATGTACAAAGTCAACCTAGAAGAAGCTTATACTTAATGTATATCATTAGCTTCATAAACGTGGCATGCAGGCCAAAGAAATTTCCGCTTGCCGGTGCTTTTGGAAAAACCCGCACTGAACTGGAACAGATCTTATGAACCGATATCCTTTAGTGTTTATAAAGTACATATACGGCAAAGCAGTGTCTTCTTATTTGAGAATGTCTTCCGTAGTTTAACCGAAAAGAAAAAATCTCAGCACGAACGAAATCATACGGTTCAGCTGATAAGGCTCGCGGATATAACCAATAAGCGCAACTTTTTTGGTTTTGAAAGGAATGATTGACCGGTTGCTTTTTATATCGGATGAAAGTGTATTTGGATCTATCCTGCGGAGGTGTGGAATTGTGCGTGTTGTACAATAATAACACTTCCCGCAGTTGATAGTCCTACATCAACTGTCGATGACAGTGCAATATAGCTTTATGTTTGCTTTTCGGAGCGTCAATTTATTTAGATAAGTAATTCGGGCGGCATTGCCGTTCTTGCATCCTGTCATTATGTTACAGACCAGCCATCAGTAAAGCCACATTTACCTGTCGGGACGTAATTTATTTATTCATTTATAGTCTTAGAAAACGGATCATAGAAACCTTTTTTTCTTATAAAACAAAGGCCAGTACGTTTCGACAACGACAACGCACACTGTAATTACCTTTGATGGGCTGCAGCTCGTGGTGTGCAAAGAAGTCCCAGTCATAGGAGGTGCGAGGCTGGGCACGGTGAACGGGACAAAAAGCATCGGGGTAGCGTTGATGGGTACCTGCGAGACTTGAGGAGGCTGCTCGGATGTGTTGCTGTTGAGGTCGCGGCAGGTACAGGAGCTTACCAGTACCTGGGGCACGTGGACGCCTGCAGCCGCCGTGTTGGTAGTTATCGGTGGCGGTTGAGGCTGAAGTTGTGGAGCAGTATGCGGTGGCGGCTGCTGCTGCTGCTGACACTGACACTGTTGGGTCTGAGGATAAGGTTGTGTACGCGCTATGCCGGCCACCCTTGAACGATGCGGACCCGTTTGAGTGCTACAAGGGCTGGTGGCGCGTCGCGGCTTCCAAACCGCGCACGGGTACACGCCAACCAGGCTGTAGCCCACGAGTACCGGTGATGGAGCCAAGGCAACTATTTATGGTTATCCAGTCACAGAGGAAATCAGCTGCGGCAAAAGCGGCAGCTCGGCAATCTGTTGCGGTAGTCCGCAGATGCTCACAACATCTCTTGTTGTTCCGTCACAGCACGTCACTCACATACACACACACCACGTTTGGACCCTGCGGGCACCGGCTCAGAAAGGGTGCATTGGAGGATGTGAGTAAACGTTGTATCGCTCATGTCACGTGGTTACCGGTGCCGCAAGAGCAGTCGCCGTGGGTAACGCGTCCAAGTGGTCCCTTACAAAGAGTTCTTTCTAGCCCACGCGCGGCAATTCAGACTAGTAGTTCTTAAAGTATTCCTTCGAAATCGATCATTACGTGCTGTAAAGCAGGTGCAGCGCGGCGCGGTTCAGCTCGCAGCCGCCCGATAAATAAGCAGCTACAGAAAGCTCGGACGGCGGAGGCCGGAGGCGGCAACGCGCGCTTCCTAGGATGAGCGCGGCGGGCGTGTCGCAGGCTCCCTGAAGCCCAACGCCAGCGCAATCAATGAAATATACACTATACAGTACACTACAGCACGGCGCACCGTAAACTTCCACCAACTCTTAGTCAAGAACTCTCTAAAGCTTTTCAATTAAGGAAAATCATCATCCGTCATCGGAAAAGAGCGGCAAGCGCGTGTTGACAGGACAGGACAATAGCGAAAGATAAAACTGCGAGCGGACGATACAATATACTCCCTCGGTCGATACTACTATGGAGCAAGTAGTGTGCGTAGCCGGTAGCGTGATGTGGTCAAATGTATAACAGCATAACATTCACCAACAACCCCCAAGTGAACAGTGAGGTGCGACGCTGCCGATTCAGTTGGGTATTCGCGGATTCTCTACTTCCTAAAATAGCCTCCTATCTAAGAAACTTAGCTATCAACTCCGAGCTAGTGCTCGTATCACGCGCGTAACATTATTTTATAATTTCCGCAACTTGTATCCACGCCACCGCCCTACCATGTGGGGATTAACAGCTTTAAATTATTCGAGACACACGCAATTTATTATTTTGCTAGGGCAACTCGCTTGTCGCTGTCGCGGCAATTGCAATCAATTTGCTCTCTCCGTTTCGCGTTCTTTCGACTTCTGCAAATCCCGTACTCCAGTCGCAACTTCCGTCTGCCGCACTCACGGAACAGGTATAAATGAACCCTCGTTTCGTGTTTCATTCATTCATCTCCGATTTTTGTCAAGATCTTTAAATTAGCTCGGAGCAAAAGGCGAAATAGGTGGCTTCAAATCTTTTCTTTAGCTTTTCAAGTAATTCGAGAATGGGAATATGATGACATCGCACCGGTATACGAAAATCAACTTCAATAAAGAACATCGGGCCGGTGCTGTGGCAGATGGTGGCTGGGGTGCCGAAGGAACTCGTGAGCATCTCACGTGATTTATGCACCTTATAAAGAAGTTGCCACGGAATGCGAAAGCGGGGTCGCGAAACCACTTTGTTGCAATGAAATGAAGAGGAAAATGAGCTTCAAATGAGCGTAACTGTTGCAATTTAACATCGTGCGCGTCACCGTAATATCTACTCGTGTCAGATACCAGAGAATAAAACATGTTAATGCAAATCCGCGACGTTTCGTTTTCGAAGCTGAGACCTATTACATCGGGTTTGTGTGAAATTTTGTAATCAAACGCGGTTGTTTTAATTGGCCCGACGCTCATTCCAAGCCGCAGGCGGCGTCTACTTCCGGTCCTAGTTATTTATATTATAATTAACTAACGACACCATCGAAAATCTGAATGAACGCATAAGTAAGTAACCGTAACGGAACCATAAAATTCGAAAGAAATTTACAGGGAAATGCGAAACTCAATCTCGAGCAAATCAAATAAATTGTAATGCAAAAGTTTATTGTATTAAGAACGTAACCTCTCCGGTACTTTGAACGGCTTGAATGTCGGTATCACAGAAAAGGGATGTACAAACAAAATGAATAAACAAAAGCCGGATTACGCCTAAGCTTTGAGCGACCTAGCGAGGCGGTGGGCTGAATACCCGCTCAAGAGCAAACACATTGGGCGCACTCATGCACGATGCAGCAACCAATCCTTCGCTAAACCCATATTTGACCAAACAGTCCTTAATGTCGCTAGATTTTCCTTTCCCAGAGCGCACAAGGCATGCATACACATATGTATACGTATGTACGAGTGTATATGCAGTTGTTAATATGCGGACGTTTGTGTATCGATGTACGTGTATACGCGTATGTATACACGCTGCAGGAGGGCCAATTCCACCCTATATTCTCTGCACACCGACAGATGTCTAACCGCATAGACGCCTTGCTGGCCACGAGCTGTCGATAACACCAGACCTGTTGTGCAAACAGACTGGCCACAGGCGGCGATGGAGAAAATTGGCGGACTTAATCGACGAACTGCCGTGAACGTGCAGCCGCCTTGCCACCACCGAATTTCTAGGAGGGTTGACGATATCGAAACCCCCTTTGGCATTCGACCAAACATTACAACTTACAAATTAATTAGCTTTATTTCATTATGTACACGTATAAATTTCACAGACTTCTAGACGAATCTCAGTTTTAAAATTATTGCAGAGGTCATTAAATACCTCAAGTGTAGTGCAATTTCACGCTAGCTCCGAGCATTGCAGTTCTGCCATGTAAGGGCATCATTACTGAGCTTAATTAGTGCGGGGTTGGGCAATTTTTTAGGAGATTTGAAAGGTGAACATTCGCCACCTACCTTAACTTCCGTGTTTATGATACAGCGCCTAAAACGTTTAAAATAGAAGTATGAAGTAGCGTCTTGATATTTCCCTAGTCGCTTGGCCCCACTTGGCACCAGTTCCGTCATCTTCCCTGCTGATGCCTCTTCCGCTAGCCCAGCCGGCTGATTTCCCTCAGGGTCTCTCGTTTTGCAGAGCGCGATTATTTTAAGTGGATATGAAGTTCATTTCCTACCCATCGTAAAAACAAGCTCGAGCAGCGATTAAGCTTGTACTCTATAACTATTTAACTTTATGTAGGTTTTTAAATCGGTCCATGATACCCTTCGTTTATATTTTCCTCGCATAAACTACCCATTGTTTTGCGAAATCGCAGTGACATCGGAATTTTAGTCCACCCTAGAAAACGACTTTAATTTTCTCTTTAACTTGATGCACCGTTTAATAATCTTAACTTTCCGGAAAGGAAAGAAATATATGCATACGCATGACTCACCTTTCCTCTTATCAAAAGATTTGTTTTGAACTTCGCTAATTCCATAAATGTGGACCAACATAACCTTCACATACGAATATGTCAAAGAACAGAACAATGCGTACAAGTAACTCAAAGTTAAGGTTCTTACACCTCTGTCCCAAGAGATTCAAAACCACGCGATCTTAAAGTTATCTTGCTTCTTCAAACTTTATGCGGTATAACTCTTTACTCAAATTAACTATGGTAAAATACTAGAGCTTTCCGTAAAATACAGTCTCCTTTTTGAGTTTTTATTAGGGACCAACTAATAAATAAAGTGGATTTTCTAAGAGTGCAATTTTTAAAATACAGTTTACTCAAGGATTTTATTTTTTTAACTTTTTGATGAAAATTTTTAAACTGAAGTTACTTGCTTTCATGTTGTAAGTTAAAATTTTAATATCCCTTAAGGTGTCATAATTGCATATTTAAGGGCCGGTATAGATGTTAAAGCATCCGGTACTATTAACTTTTTTTAATTATTTTTCCATGTTAAATAATTTTAAAAACTTTACACAGGCGACCAACTCTTTGACACAGCTTTAAGCCCTTATTATGTCTACCCTAAAGAAGATCGTCTATTTCATTATTTAATTTATCTTTCTTTGAAGAAGTGTCCTTTGTTGACATTTTCAGCTTTTGTTCTGATAATTCTAAATCCCTTTTCCATCCCTTTAAATTCGACGCTCTTTTCCAACACTTAGCAGACAAAAATTACTTTTCTTTACAAACTAAATTATTTTCAGTTCAAAATTCAAAGAAATAACTTTTGTTATTTATGTGGTATTACAAATTCTCTCTCTCTCTCTCTTGTCACTATAAGTCTGTAGATTTTTTAAGTGGTGAGCCAAATTCCTGATGCGTGCAATGTAACCCTTATACCTATGAGTAACTTTCAAGTGACTCCGTAGGTTTGGAAGTTACGGGAGCTGTCGTGAACTGAGGTTTTCCGCAGATCCCACCCCCTCAGTTTTCCTCAGTGGGTGTTCCCAGCGGAGAACCCACAGGTTCCGCTAACCAACATTGTTCGAGACAAACTTCATTGCAAACATACAGAATGCCTGCATTATTAAAGAGACCTTAAAATCGATGTTATCGCAGCTTAATTATCCACTTGATTATACGACGCAGGTACCGAAACTTCCATTTCCCTGTTTCATTTAAGTATTAATCTCCACTTTTAGCTGACTTTTTGGGATGTTCAGATTTGACATGTTGTCTCTCATAAAGATTTATGTTTATGTATATAGTTAACGTTACTGCACTCTCTTATTAAAATCCGTAGTAGAGATGAAAACTATTTACTTACATCGAACGTTACTTTGTTATCAAGAGATAACTAACGAAAAGAAGCGTTATCAAGTATGAAATTCTTTAAATTTTCTACACGCAGAAATTATGGTTTTATGCTAATTATTTTTAATTTTCATATTTTCGATACTAAAACTTGCAAAAAGAGTTGCATAGAACTTCACTGCGGCCCAAGATTTTGTAGGAAAATATGAAATGACTGTATTAATTTAGGAAGATTCCTGATTATCGTGACCGATAGTACACACGAAATTATTAACTAATAGTCTCTTGTTAACAAGGTTAATTCTAGTTGTAGCCGGATAGTTTTCCAAAAGTTCTAAACGGTCACGTAATTTATTTTATGTAAACGCATTTGATTTTGCTATTAAAAACCATAAAAGTTATTTCGTATCTCCTTCAGTTTTTGTTGTATAAGTAGGGCCCATGTAAACAATGTTGAATATAAAGTGTATATTGAAAATATTATAGTAGATATATTAGAAGATCGGCACTTGCACTACACGAGGGAGTATGGTCGTCAACATGGAGGGTCGCTTTCATACCCGGTTGTCTCGCACGTTATGCGTACGGGGTGATATGGTAAGCACCACGCCTTTATATTAGAAAATAGTGTCTGTTTAATATCTGTTTAATATATTATATTCGGGGCATCACACTTAAAAAAATCAGTTTTAGCGTGTCTAATTCTCCAAACTCAGACATATTGTAATTTATTCGACATAAAACAAAAAAAAAACTTTAAAAAAATCTGTGCATGCTATCTATTACACATATACAAGGTGAATCGTAAATGGCGCATAATATTCGCACCGCGCGATTCTGCGTTAAAAACTGGACAAAAAACTGGATAACTGTTTTAGGCCAAAACGTGTAGTTTTTGAAGAATTGTTAATTGAAGTCTTGTAAACTTAGCAACAAGATGGAAATCGAAATAACACAAAATGAAATCGATTTCATATTGAGAATCGGAAACCAATCAGAAAAAGTGTGAAATAATCCTATTAAAGTGGGATTCACAAAAAAGATCACTATACTGAAAACGTAAGAAAATTGAGCGGAACTGGGATAGGAATAGCAGAAGATCTAGATAAAAAGAGCCTGGAAGCAAGAAAACAACTAAAACCCTACCTAAACGATGCCAAAAGCAAGGGCCAAAAAGTCAGCATCAGAAATGATAAACTTCTAATCAACAACAAGGTGCACACACTCGAACAGCTAAAAAATCTACCGAATACCACTGGAAAGGGCGAGAAAAGAGGTTTGCAAGAATCTCCTCAGAATTTAAACGAAACAACCGTAAGATCAATCAAACAAGATACCAAAAAAATGAAAGAATAAAACCAACTATCCGAATTAAAACCCAAAGGAACATATCAAAGATCACTCAGACATTTTTCAAACGACACTCACTCACCTTCAAAAACGGTCCGTCTCGCCGCGAGGTATTATAATTCTAAAAACATTTTACATTTACATTACTTTGTACACTTTTTTCGAATCTACCTTATATTTTTAAAGATAAGCATTATTTAAATAATTTAAAATAATTTTTAGAATTCGTCGGGTGTATGATAAATTTGGATTTGCCAAGAAGACTTGCAGAGGCTTTAATATTTAGGTAATTAACAGTAATCCTCTTTAACTACTGCTTTAAACGTATAGACATTGTTATCGCTATACCTGATTTTGCTTTTGGAATGGCGCTTTAACATTCTATGACTCACATGCCACCGATGAAATTAAAGAAATATCGAGATGCGGACGACAGGATTTTAGTTATAGTGAGGGACAATGCAAATAGAAATATTATAGATTATTTACGAGGTATAGCTCATAACTACGAAATGGCTCAGCAAATAATAAATAAATAAATAACTTTACTGTCAACGCTGTTGTTTTATTTCAGTGTTCACACCGTAAACATTCGCGGCGAGTTAGGCCGGCGGCGACTCGGTTGCGGCGAGTCGGCCGCGGCGACTCGGCCGCGGCGAGATGTCCCTTTTCGCTTGAAAAAACGACAATTAAAACAACGAGAACCTAAAAATACAGATGTCGACCAAGTTATGACCACGAACAACGATTTAATCCAAACTCAAAACTATAATCAAACACAAAACAAACTTCCCAGAACTTTGGTCAGTAGGGAAGCTAAAGACCAACACCCTCCAGGTAAAAACAACCTAACTTTAAAAATCTGTACTATGAATGTTCGTACCTACTTTAAGATCTGAAGAGAGCATACAAGAACTTGAATCAGTACTGGAAAAAATAAATTGAGATGTACTTGGAATTACCGAAGCGAGGATAAGCGGAGAAGGTATTGCCAAAAGGAATAACGGATCTGTATTGCTATGGAAAGGACAAGAGAAGGGATTTGAAGGAGTAGGGTTTATAGTAAAAAAGAACACCCTGGAAAAATCAAGGAATTTGATGGAATTTCAGAAAGGATGGCAGTCCTAAATCTAACAATTGATAACAGTAAACATAGAATGTGATTTTTTAAAAACTCAATTGCAGCAAGCCGTATTCTATCTTAATAACCTTAGAACTGTCTGTATTAAGTCAGAATATGGCCTGCTGCAATTGTATAACAATAATTCAAGTATATGTCCCTAGAGAAAGCTACCCACAAGAACAAGTAGAATCCTTCTACGAACTACTAGAACATACGATCAACGAATACAGGAATAATAAGGAACAAGATCAACTAATCGTAATGGGCGAGGCGGCTTCAACAGCAAAATTGAACGGCGGAAAACAGGAGAAGAATCTGCTCTAGGCCCTTACGGCTACGGCCTTCGAAACGAAAGGGGAAATAAACTTATAGAATTCGCACTAAGTAACAACTTAATAATATGCAGCAGCTTTTTCAAGAGCAGGAAAAAGGTGGACCTGGCTGTCACCAAACGCCAAACACAAAAATGAACTAGACTTTATTTTAACCAATAAAAGAAACAGGGCAGTAAACAATGAAGTAATAAGCAGATTCGCATTTGAAAGCGACCATCGATTGGTGAGAGGAACATTTACAAAAAATAAAATATTAGAGAGATAGAAAGCTTTTGAATACAACAAAATTAACGCAAAAAAACAGTGGAACGAAAACACTTATAGGATAAACCTCAACCGACTACAGTCAGTCAGTCAACAACAACGAACAAGACAACACAACTATCCAAAAACTGTACAACGATTTGGAAAAACAACTCCAAAAAGCAAAAACGTTATTAACAAAAGAGAACACACATAGCAAAGACAAAAATAAAACAGAATTCTTTTCAGAAAATACATAGAAACTAATACAACAGCGAAACATCTTAAAAATTAGAAGACTAAATGATACCATTGCACAAATCGAATATACAGAAATAAACAAAATAACAAAAAGAGCAATAAGACCTGAAAAAGGAGAAATAGAACAATCAAAAATAGAAGAAATTTTAAACGAAACGAACTCAACAAGAAATGTCTACAAACAATTATCAACAGGAGAAAGTTGGATTAGCAAGTTACAAGACCCATATAAAAACAATAAAATCACTAAAAACCGAGACGAAATACTAAAAATAGCCACAACTTACTATAGGAAACTATATACATCAACGTTAAACCAACACCCAAAAATAAAAGAGCAAACACCAACAAACAACCCTACGCCGAATATACAAAAATCAGAAATCCGATCTGCCATTCGCAAGCTTAAAAAAGGAAAAACAGCAGGAGAAGATAACGTCACAAACGAAATGCTTAAGTCAGGCTCAGAACACATAATTCACCAACTTCATCTTTTTAACAAAATTCTAGTAGAAGGCACTATACCAGAACAATGGACAAAATCAGTAATCATTCTACTTTATAAAAAGGGAGGAAAAGAAAAAATTTCAAATTATAGGCCAATCAGTCTCATCTCAAACATCTACGCACTATTCGCTACCATAATTCAGAAACGCTTATATAAACAACTAGAAAAACACCACCAACCAGAACAGGCTGGATTCAAGAAAACCTACTCCACCATTGATCACATACAATCAATCAGCCAACTTATAGCGAAACATAAAGAATTCAACATGCCGCTGTATATAGCACTGGTGGATTTCGAAAAAGCATTCGATTCGGTTGAACATATTCCTATCATAGAAACACTACAATAACTTGGAATACACAAAAATTATATCCAAATCATCCAACAATACTTGCAGAACAACAAGGCTTGTATTAAATTAGAACAAAAAGGACCACTATTTAAACTGAAGAGAGGAGGCAGACAAGGTGACCCCCTTTCCCAAGACCTATTCAACGCAACCCTTGACCACTTATTCAAATAAGCAGGCTGGAAAAATAAAGACATAAACATATCTGAATCCTTTTTAACTAATCTGAGATTCGCGGATAATGCCGCCTTGTTCGCTAAAAGTTCAAACGAACTAGAAAATATGCGGCGACCCCTTAATAAAAAATGCACAAAAGTAGGCCTAAACATTAACATGGTAAAAACCAAAATACTTACCAACAAAAACAAAACCCGTATAATGCTAGACAATAAAAAAATTAAATACACAGACGAAGCAGTTTAGGAAAAAATATATCTTTTAAAAATAATGATGGAAAAGAAATACAAAGACGCATTATTCAAGAGTGGAAAAAATTTTGGGGCTTAAAATCATTACTAAAAAGTAACTTACCAACAAAACTAAAAAGCGAAGTGTTTAACCAATGTGTGATACTAACCTTAAGCTACGGTGCACAAACGTGGGCAACAAACAGTAGTGATTTAAAAAAAAAAACTTGAAACAACACTTAATATGTTAACAGAACGACTTCCGGGTTGAAACCGTGTCATGTTTGAGACAAAAGTACTCAACGTTTCGCCCACTTTCTTAAGGGGCTTCTTCAGGAGAGGGAGGCACTAAAAGAGAAGGGTTTCGCCTCTGGCTTGGTTGACAAGTTGAGTTACCGTTCCCTTCTTTCTCTTGCTACAAGAGTTTCGTCTCTGGCGTGGTTGACACGTTGAGTTACCGTGCTCTTTTAGTGCCCCCCTCTCCTGAAGAAGCCCCTTAAGAAAGTGGGCGAAATGTTGAGTACTTTTGTCTCAAACATGACACGGTTTCAACCCGGAAGTCGTTCTGTTAACACTAACACCGACCGTGGAAGTCTTCGAATTCATTAACGCTTAATATGCTGAGAAACATACTCAAATTAAAACTTAGTGACCGTGTCAAAATTCCCGACATAAAGAAACAATTCCATGCAACAGATATTAAATTTCACTGCAAGAAACTCTAACTACGATGGGTAGGACATGTTGCAAGAATGACAAACAGATGGACCGGCAAAATAACACGCTGGAAACCGAACTTATTTAAAAGAAACAAAGGACGTCCTAGAACACGGTGGCAAGACGAAATTATAGCAAAGGCTGGAGTCAATTGGATGAAAACAGCGAAAGATAGAAATAATTGGAAGGACCTGGAGGAGGCCCTTGCCCAATAATTTGAGATGCTACACGGGCTAAAAATAAAAAAAACTTAGTAACACTGTGTGGTCAGTCACACTACGTCACCTGCGATATCACCAATAGCAACCCGCTTGATTTAATATAATTGCATTGTACATCGTTGCAACATTTATGAAAAGCACAAACACTGCAAAAATTTCAAACTTCGGAAATTCTAATTAAACGAAGGATATGTTGAGTACGATTACAGATTATTTATTTCTTTTGTTGATTAAACTACAGCTAAAAATCATTATTTCATAAAGATATGACACGACAAGCAAACCAGAATACGACGTAAGGCTGCTAATAACACCAGAACTAAAGAGTTAACAGCAAATTGGTACTGGAGTTTTTTGCTTGGATTTTGACGTAGAATCGCGCCATTTACGATACACACTGTATATAGGGTGATTTATTAGCTCTATGACAAACGTTGGAAAATGAAAGGTGGTGCTATTGTAACCAAAAAAAATGTTATATGAACATAGGTCCGACTCGTCTTCGTTAAGACGTTATAAGGCTTTAAAGATTAACATGGTTTAAGTCATAAAAATTTAACAAAACAAAAAATACTGAATAATTGAAAATTTAAAAAGTTACAATAGGTGTTCAAAATGTCTACCTGCAGCTTGTATGCAAGCCTCACATCGATGAACCAAAGATTCCGTAACACGACGTACTATAGTATCTGGAATATCTCTTATATGATTAGCTGCATCTTGAATTCTGCCAAGTAATTGCTGGCGGGTAGTAATTTCAACTTGGTATGCAAACTGCTTCATTGTTCCCCAGAAAAAAAGGCTAATGGTGTTAAATCCGGTGATCGCTGTGGCCAGTGTACTGGACCCCCACGGCCGATCCATCTATTTGAGAAATGTATATTAAGCCAGTCAGTGGAAAATGTATACATTTTTGAAATAAAAACCAAAGATTATGACATAAACAATAATTTTTGTTATTATTACAGGCAAGTTTTATCATGGCTCTCCCGATTTTTTAATTTTTTTATTCTTTAAAGCCTTAGAAGTTCTTAACGAACATATAACACTTTTTGGTTTATTACAATAGCATCACCTTTCATTTCCCAAAGTTTGTCATAGAGCTAATAAATCACCCTGTATATAGTGTATATATGTATATATTAGTTCCAGATTGCTTCAGTTTTAATCTAGTAAGCCGAAGCCTTAAAACATATTCGTACATTTAAATCACCAGCTGCAATATATCGTAAATCGTTCGTACGAAAAAGTGTATTCTACCTACTGCTTACTTTAAGTTAGATAGAGCAAGCTAGTAAGGCTTAATATTCATATTCATACGCTGAAAACCGCAAACTGCAATGTATCTATAATTCGTTCAAACTAAAACAAATTTTACCAAAAATAAGTATATATTCTGCTTAAAGTTTGGTTAGAGTTTGATAGAGTGAAACAGAAGGTCTTGGTATTCATTCGTACTCTGAAAAATCGCAAGCTGCAACATATCGTAGGTCGTTCGGTAAAAAGCAAATTTCAGAAAAAGGTATCTGTATAATACATATTAAGTGCAGTTTGCTTAATACTTGGTTAAATTTTGTTAAAGCAAACCGAAAGTTTGAATATTCGTTTATAATACGTATATAAGTAACATTATTTGCTCGTGTCTAACTTTTAAAGGTCTTGAAAACGCACAATATTTCGTAGGTTATATAGGTACTTTCAAACTGGCAATGAACTTAAAAAAATTATCATTAGTTATATTAGAAAGCATAAAAAAATAATAAATAAAAATTATTAAAGTCACGATTTGTCGAAATCTTATAAACAGGTGAAAAAGTGCCATCGAGTGCGTGTTTCTATAAAAACAGCATCGTATAATGATTAAGACACGATTGTAAATAGCATAATCATAGATTAGAATCTAAAATCGTGACCAATAAACTAGCTAAATTAAGAGATCACCGGTAATAAACCTTTATGTTTAAAATAAGTCGGTTGTAATACTTTTATCGGTTGGTATGTATCGTTCCTTCGAGTATGAATAAAGTTTGACTAATGTTTGAAATGTAACCTTTTACTTTTCCAAAACTTAAGCACACCTTGAGAAAAATAATCAGTGTGCTCATCAGAATTGTTTAATCGATAATCCCCTATTTTGCCCCGATTCCATTTATCATCAATGTTATCAGTAATCAACTAAAATCGTGCCCATTGTTGTTTGCATGTAATTTATTGATTTTCATGGCGCCTTACGTATTACCAAAGTATCTTTATAATGAATATAAAATAAAAAAGAAAATGGCCGTTTAAATTGTGTGTATCGGTGCGTGTTTTTTATTTTTAAAAACATTCTCAATCTTCCGTGGTTCTTTCTCTCCAACAACGGCTTTGATTCATTGCAAATAGGAGGTTTTGGATTCACTCACTTAATGGTGATGGTCCATAAAGTAGAGTCTGGCCACTCCGGCCTTATTGTCGACATATCCACAAGAATACGGAACATTAACTTTGCGAGCGTGTGGCGATTATGGTCCCCGAATATGTCTCAATTTCATTTTTGTTCTCCTCTTTTTGCGGTCGCTATTGTCTACGTATTATGAAGCTTTCTTTTCTTATTGTTTATCGGATGGTTTCGCGTTAACAGCTGAGTTTTTTCGGGAGTTTATACGATTTTACGATGGATTCTCTATTCTCTGACAAAAACCATAACTTAACGGACCAAATGAACTATATCTGCACTCGTACTGGAAATAAAACCAATCATTTTAAATCGTCACTCTCGATCTTATAAACTTGACTTAAAACTTCAGGTATATACTTAGTAAAATTGCAGAAAAGAAATTGAAAATAGCTTACTCAATACTTTTTCTATACCTTTCAGAAGCTGTTGAAGCACCAATTTCTGTATGGCAAACTTTTCCAACTATCTTCATTTTGCCCCTGGATCTTTCCTACAAGTGATGTTTACTCTTCCACTTAAATTGTTCTATAATTAGGGATTGACATCCTTATTGTTAAGCTCTCTCGACAAGTCACTGAAAAAAGTTGCTGCAACAACGCCGAGCTTTAAAAGGCAATTAACATTTGCAAATATCATTAATGGTTTCTCGTCCTCTCACTCTAAGCGTTTATAAATACGGAACCACGAGGCACCAATAGTAAAATGCTCATTAAAAGTTGTCTCGATAAAATATTCTAGTTATGATTCACTTACCTTTAACGGATCATTTTTCCAAAGTTCCTTTTTGAACTAAACTAGAAAAAAGATCACAGAACCTGAACAGTGGGACTTATTATTTCGTTTCCAATCAGCGTCCGAAAGAAATCGTTTTCGGTTCGTTGCATCTAGTAATAGCCGGAAATGGACTATGATCGATTGGACTGTATCTTCTCTTAGTACAATATACTTCTCGTTCTCCCCATGTGTTCTCCAAACGTGATTTTAATTACGATAGGAATTTTTACGAATTAGTTTCGCCGTTTCTTCCTAAATGAACTCGATTTTTGAACACGGGACAATTAACCCAGCGACTAATGTTTTTCTCTTTTTATTTCCATTACAATTTCCCAATAAAAAAGCTAACCCTCCGCTGATTATTTATCACGTCGTCTAATTCATAAAAATTACAAGCGACTAAGTGCAACGAACCGTTCAAATCTTAATTTATCTTCGTTGGGAGAAAGAAGTAAAGAGGGATGTGGACTTATACTTTCCCGATTGATGAATAATCAATTACTTGTTTTACAAGGGGGGTCGTCAAATACGCGCCACCTGGTTTGTGTTACTTCCAATTCTATTCTCGCGTTCTCCCTCAATGAAACGGTCTCTTGCGATTGGGGTAGTTGGGGGTGAAACACTTCACTCCTGGGAACCAAGCGTAGACAGATCTGACGCTAGCTTACTTTTAAATTACAAACTTGCTATTTATAGACCTGATTTGTAAAACCGCAAAATTCGTCTAATTTAATGTATTTAAACGATTTCTTAATATTTTATTAGACCCAACTCTTTCTTTCAGATGCACCCTGAAGACTCGCATTCAATTATTTCGTAGATTATAGAAGTTTAGCTTGGCAAACGAAATTAGAATAGTCGGAAAGATTGCCCTCTTCTTTCGTTTGCTTAGATAATTGCTAACTCTTAAAAAGAAACGTAAATTGTAACATTTTGCTAAAACTTAAAATCTCAAATTCGCTTCTCATTCTTAACTACACTTACATAGTAATATAAAACTGAGCTGTATCTCAAAACATTGTCTGCAACCTTCCTCAACACAATTATTTTTCTTATCGTTCCAGGTTTCTCGTGTTCACTGGCACAGCAGTTGAAGTAATTTCGGTGATGATGAAAACTTACAACGTAAGCGGTTGAAATATTAAATAGCGACGTTTTATTATAAGAGGAACAATTTTCTTGAGCAAATTAATTTTTAGCGTCGAAGGTAGTCTACGCAGGTTTTCCTGATTGGACGTGAAGCTGATTCCGTCGTTCCGAACGACAATTACCATTTACAAAGACGATTTGTGTTCACTTAAATGGCGGAGACATCGTAAGCGACAAGTTGGGTCGGAAACAAAAAATGAACTGCTTTAATCATTCTACAGCCAATTGAGGAGAAATAACTTAATTTAGAAAATCCAATCTTAATATGTTAGCTTGTCTAGTGACCAAGTCGAATTTTGGTGTATGAAATAATTTGGGGTATTTTAATTTCAGAGAATACCGCGGAAGAATACAGAAATCGCGATAACTAGGGACACAAATATCACACAAAGAAGCGGAGGGTATTTAAATTCCCAGCGGTTTGCTCAATGTTAAGTCCCCTTGAAGAGGGTGATTTTCCAATCAGTAAATCAAGATAACTCTTACCTTCTTTAAAAACACCGGAGATTCCCTCCGGGCTCAGGATATCAGAAGGAACCGTGAAGGGACCCGAAAGCTGCGATGAGATATTCCAACCTGCTGAAATATAGACGAATTTCCAGATCAAATTTCATCGTGTATATATCATGTTTACACTATGTGAAATCTATAATGTAAAGCGCTGACTAGATATTGGGGAATTTATAGGCCATCTTTGATTCCCCCTTTATTCATATTTTCAACGTTATCTTAAAATGTCCGCCTTTACACCAACACGTCTTTCCTCTTTTCAAAAAATGTTTGACAAATGTACGATTGAAAACTTAGGACGACTTCCTGATGTGACGCCACACTTTCAAACCATTTTTCCGATATTTCATTCTTATTATTTTAAATTATAAAACTATTACCTATGATCATGAAACGAGGATTAAACGTTAACCCTGCCCTACTTTACGCACTTCTATTTTATTCATTCTCATGTAAAATAATTACGCTTGAATCTACGCACTTCATTTTTGGAAGTTTCATAATTCACGATGCATTAGCGAACCCTTGATAAAGTAAAACTCCACCTGTAACCTATAAAAATTTTAATCCCTAGGGCATTGTTCGCTGTAGTGATTTTTCTAATTAAAATTACAACTCTTTGAACTTACGGTAGGCTCTCCTATATTAAACGAAAACTTTTAAAACTTCTTCAAAGAAGCATAGCTGGTTAATAGTGAACATTCCCCGACAGGATGCAGCAGTAGTAAACGTACATACGCCGTACTCCATGAAAGCTGTTTTCCACGTTGTAAGTAATAATTAGCAGTAGTTTTGGTTTGTATACGTATACTTTTTTAACTCTTGCATTTTAACCATGTAATATTTTTAATTTATTGGAAACGTTTATATAATGGCCATATTGTAGAGGTAATATATTAAAAGTTTCTTTTGATTTCAGAATTAGAAAGAAGATATCCTCATTTTGTCTTTTCAAATTGAATATTTGCAGAAAGCCTTTTAATTATCAGAAGAAACCACATACCATAAAACCAGTTGTTTTATAGCAATAACGTTTCTTTTTCAGTTTAGATCATATTTTTCTCCAAGGCACGATCGAGATATAAAATGTTTATAAATTTTCCTTAGGATAACGAGTTTAACTAAATTCTAATTTAATTCCCTATTTATATAGAAGCTCTCATCAAGTAGAAAGGCATTTTAGTAATGGAAGCAAACATAAGACAGACAGAATGTCTGCAAACTGTAGTTGGTGGAAGACGTTGATGGACGAGGCTCGTGGTCAGTCCCGGGTGTCGCGCCTGCTCTCCATTAATCATCAGGAAGCCTCTTTAAGGACATGTCTAGATAAGGATGTAAACATCACGGATATAACAATAACCGCGTGAAATGTTAACTGCAGTGCACTCCACTATGAAACGTTCTATGGCACTGCCACCAAAACGATCAAATTATAAATAAAGTTAATTTTCCAAATTGCTTTTTTAATTTTCTGGAATAGCCAGAATTGCATATTTTTATATGCCGCATGAGTTAAGGTTTACTTAATAACATTCCCTTGTATTTTATTAATTAAAAGAACTTGTAGGCCTACAGGATACTTAGAAGTTTTGAAAATTTTTGCCGACATTTTTTAGTCGTCCGAACCGGAGTCCAAAATAATTTTAGATGACCACATAATATCTGTTATAAAGCCAAAAATTCGTAGCAATAAATCTACTCGTAATTATTGAATATTTAAATACAAGTAGTTCTTTGTTATTGCTTTAAAGACAAGAAGACAACTGACTATTTGTAAAACAATTTAATTCGAGGTCTAACAACAGGTTTCACGTTTTCAGCATTACAATTTCTCAAATAATTAATTCATAAAAGGCATCTGTTCTGGTATAAACTGTTTCGCCATAACTGCGGAGTTAATAATAACTAAACGTCTACATATTAACGCAATTCCTAATAATTACACGCTACTCGATGTTCGTTTGTGAAATTGCAGCATTTTCTGGCGCGCGTATTCCCTTAATTACCAGACAAAGTGTGAGGGTCTATGGAATTATTCGGGATTATGCACGTGGTAAATACCCCATCCCAAGTACATTTCACGTTACGCTAATTTCTACATTTCGCTCTCCACGCCATTCCGCTATTAAAATAAACTGAAACGAAACATAAATACAAACACAAACAAAACTAGCCCCCCCTCTAAACCCATTTATTTAAAAGAAATCAAAGCGTCACTTTGCCTGGCAGGGATTTATTGCAAAACCGTATGCATTTATTTACATAACTGATAGCGATATATGGTGCAGGTGAACCGCACACAATTTATAAGACGAGCTCAACTGTATTCGATCATTATACGGTGGATGGTTGTTGCAATTTCCTCGATGTTTGTTTAAGGCTAGAAGCGTATATTCCGCTATTCTGCACCTCCTTTGTATATCTTGCTGCGCCTCGGTTAATGGCGACAAAAGAAGGATTTTGTATTAACATGTTGTATGCTCAAACTCTGTTATATTTAACCTCCGGCGCCTCGTACTCAATTTACCCTATTCGTCAACCTATATTAAATACCACGTAATCATAACAACCACCTGTACGGTAAAACTTTTAAATACACAACGTTTATAAAAACTAAATTACACACAAAATAAGGGACTTAAAATTGTATTCACTTTACTAACAAACCTTACAAAACCAATTTTGAAGTTAGTTTTTGGTCTTTATTTGTACCTTTTGGTTACTTCACCGACATGTCAGTAGTTCCGTAAGGGCATGTTTGAAGAATATCACACCAGATTGTTAAGTATTTCTTAAAATTAATATTGAATAATAAGTAAATCTTAGACACAGTCGAATATAAGTTTGAACGTTGGGATAGAAGCGTAAGAAAAATTTGTTGATATCGGCCCTAAACACAGATGAACACGGAAATGAAGAGTTGAAAACTAAAATGGAAGCGTTTTTAAGAGAAACCCTTAATTTAGAAATTAAAATCGACTCATCCAGCAAAATTAGTGATAAACAATGCATAATAGCCACCGCAAGCTTACAGGAAAAAATTGAAGTGCTAGCAAACAAAAGTAAACTAAGAAATATGGAGAATTACAAGCAAGTATTTATAAACAATGGCCTGACAGTAAAGGAGAGACATACAGAGCAAAATAAGGAAAATAGCAATGGAGGAAAGAAAGGCAGGAAAAGCAGCAAAAACTGGTTGCCAGAAACTAGTAACAATGGCCAATTTTGGAAATGGGACGAAAAGAAAGCTGATCTGGTAATGGTTAATAATAAAGAAGCACCCCATAAACAAAGGGTGCCAAAAAACGATTAGCCTATATGATACCGGAGGAAGACACATATACTGACATGGCAACGGAAAAGGTAAAAACGAATAAAAGGCAGATAGAAAAGAAGGAAGAGGAATACAACAAACGGACGAGTGCAGCCTCCAAAACACAATCGGAGATGAAAAAAGCTGACAAAGGGAAAATATGGAAGTTGAGAACATGTGATATACTAAGCATACATGGGAAGGAACAAGAGTTGATGGAGGAGTTTGATAATGCAAAATTGGATATGTTGGCAGTGTGCGAAACAAAGAAAAAAGGAAGAGGAGTCAAGGAAATGGAAAAAGGACACATACTATTTTATAGTGGAGTTAAACCTAAGTGCAGGGCTAAAGAAGGAGTCGGGTGTGTAATAAAAAGGGAATGTATTCAATATATTAAAAAATGGCCATTTATATCAGAATTATGAAAATAGAAGCTCAGTTCGATGATAAAATCAACACAACCATAGTGATAGTCTATGGGCCTAGCGAAAATGAGAAAGCAGCCACAAAGGCTGAATTCTGAGGGGAGTTTAACAGGACTATTGAAGAGGCAAGAGATAGAGTAATAATCTTAGGAGATCTGAGCAGCGGGGTTGGGAAAAAAGGAAACGAAGATTTACAGGTATTAGGCCCGCATAGCGAAAACGGTAACCGGTTAATAAATTGCTGCGGGCAAAACAACTTAATCATAGCAAACTCATTCTACAGATATAGACATGTATACAAGGGATGTTAAGAGTAGAAGTGAGAAATCACTAATAATTGATTACATATTAGTAAACAAAACATATAGCAAGGAAGTGTTAGACATAAGGGCGTAGAGGGGCCCAGAGATAAACAGCGGCCATTACTTACTGGTAGAAAAATTTAGATTACAAACACAGAAAAAACAACAGACAAGTATAAAAACCAAGAAATCAAACGGAGTAATCAAAACATACAAGCTCGCAGACAAGGAAATCTCTGAAAAATATAAGTACAGTTTAGAAACAAAAACTGAACAAGTTAAGGAAGGCTGGATAATTAAAAACACAGAACAACTATGGAGTGCAACGTTATTCATCATATCATCATAATCATGGACGAAGTTCAGAAGGTACATGTGGGATCCTACAAACTAAAGCCGGTATGTGCTTTTGCCGACGACATGATAATTAGCGCTAACGTTTCGATATCTTTGGTAAACCACATCTCATTGTTCAGTTTTCCATTGATGTTTATCTTTTTTGTACCTTTTCCCATGCTAAGATGTTCTTATTATTGATTTTATCTGTCAATCTGTGTATAGTTATTTTATGCCCTCATTCCCAAATACGAGTATATGTTGAATTTAGTTGTATATATTCTGGTTATTTTTCTTTATGTTTTGCTACTGTGATGCATTTCTATATTTGCAGAGGAGAAGCCTACGATCTGTGTCTGCGTCAACTGAGGTTAATGTTCTCACATCTAGAATTTGACTTGGATGTACGTGTCTGATTGTAATTATATAACCGGTGGCCGATTTTTGTCCTCTAAAGTTTGTCCAAGCATATTTATATTTCATTGGTTTATTGGTATGTAGGTATTATTAATGCGGAGTTCATGTTATGCACATAGCTTTATCCGCATTTGGTCATTGTCATTTATTAACTCTTTGTTGAATCTCTGCATTATACGGTACCCTGTATAGGCTGGTTACCTCTCCTTGAATTTAGATCGTCCATTACGTGGATTTTATCCTTGACTTGTGGTATATCTTGCAGAATTTCGTAAAACGATTTTCACTCTTCTTTAGCTTTATTAATGCCATGTACATAAACTCTTATTAGCGCTGCGAGCGAAAAATAACTTAAAAGAAGCCTAGAAATATGGGACCAAGAACTAACAAAGAGAAGATTTAAGCTAAACAAAAATCATGGTAATAGGCAACCAAAACAAGCAAACAGATATTGTATTAAATGGGGAAAATATAGAACAAGTCGAATCCTTTAAGTACTTAGGTATATGGATAGACAAGGAAGGTAGTGTGGAAAACGAGATAAACGAAAAGATCGCAAATGCTTCAAAGTTGTTCTATGCTCTAACAAACGCATTCATAGACAAAACTGAAATATCTTGGAAAACAAAGATGGCACTGTATAAAACAGTGTATAGACCTATTTTGAGCTACGGTAGTGAAAGCTGGGTGCTATCAAATGCACAAAGAAGTAAACTACAATCCATGGAGACGAAGTACCTAAGAAGAGTGAAATGCATTACACGTAGAGACAGGGTAAGAAACGAAAGCGTCAGGACAGAGTTAGAAGTAGAATCACTAAATGATAGAATAGAAATACAGATATTGAAATGGTTTGGTCATAACCACAATGGAAGACAGCAGACCAGTGAAAGCAGTATGGGAAGCCAAGGTGCAAAAGAAAAACCCAAGAGGAAGGCCAAGGAAGACCTGGAACGACGAAGTGGAGGCTATACTCAAGAAACGAAAAATAAGCTGGGCGGAGGTCAAGAAGATTGCTTCAAACAAGAAGAAGTTGACAAAATTTGTGTATGAAGTAGAAGGGTAGAAAGGTTTTTTGATTATATATACAGGGTGTGTATAAATTGGCGAAAGAACTACACGTGGCGATGTTGGTCATAAAATTCTGAGTCGAAAATCTTAATACCAAAATATTGTACCATGCTTCCTGGGTATGCACGGGATCGCCAAAGTTTGAAAATGAAGTATTTTAATAAGTATTTTAATTCATTATCTGTTGACAGAAAGGTGACGGCGATAGCCGAACATCGGCTTCGGCTTCGGCTGACAAACTGACCTTCGGTCGGACACTAGCTATAACAAAACAAAATGTTGTCAAATGTATGTTCCTTTAAAATGGCTCCTGAAGACAGAGGACATTGTCCAACATTTTGGTATTAAGATTTTCGACTCAGAATTTTATGACCAACATCGCCACGTGTAGTTCTTTCGCCAAGTTATACACACCCTGTATACAGTGTGTCTCACTTTACACGGCACCACCCCAGTATTTTTTTTATACATTATCGATTTCAAAAATTTCTTTTATCTAATTATACCCCTCACTAAATTGTACTTTTAGGATATGTTACTTTCCCTTCACGGTAAAATGCTAGCCTACTATGATTTAAAATCGCGAGCGCGCCTTTAATATAGGCAAGCTTTCATTCTCGTATGTTCCACAGTGCTGTAGAATGATTTCCTTCTAGAGAAGCTGACTCATGGGTGCGAAATGATTCACCGAACACCTGACACCTGCCGCTCGTTACAATAATATAAAAATTTCAACAAACTTTTATAAATGCAAGCTTTATTACAAAAACTTATTTCTAAACTTAAACTAACACAAAAACTAAATCTACAAACATACACACACAAACAACCATTCCCTCAAAGTAATGTTCTAATCAAATTACTGCTCGAATCCAACTCAGTATTAATAATTACTATTTGTTTAACCAATTCTCCAATAGTATTTTCCTTGATAAATCCAATTTGATTTATCAATAATTTATCTGTAATACACAATTATTCTTTATTGATAATGATCCAATATCTTATTGAAATTACTCAATTATTATATGAGTTTATAAGACATCCATAAAACATGTCCTTTTACTTTTTTCAAATTTCAATGACTGTCGTTTATTCCCTTTCAACTTTTTTCATCTTCCCTAGTTATCCCCAAAATCTCCCATTCCTTGATTTTGTTTTTAACACAAGCTTCCTTCCACATCATCATCATCATAATCTTTATTTCCATTTGTACCCGGTCTTACAGGTGTTGGAATATACAAATTTTACATTTTATACAAATTAGCATTTAATTCTTAATACTAATCTAAACTTTAAATTAAACAATTGATCTTAGCGATAATTTATAACCTTTCATGATTATGTCTACTTGTGTTTGGTCATCGTTCACTGCACTTACACTTAAATCATTCCTTCAAACTGTATGTCCATCTTATAAAACCGTTTACATTTGTTTCTATCTTCTGCAATTCTTATAGCTTCTCCATATTCTATTTCTCTCCTACTTATTGCCTCTACTATCTTGTCCTGCCAGGTGGCACGTGGTCTGCCCCTTTTCCTTTTACCATAAGACTTACACTTCCATACTTTTTTTGGTAGTCGTGTATCTGACATCCTGCAAAGGTGTCCGAACCACCGCAGCACCGCAGCTGACTTTCCTCAATTCGATCATTTAGAGGCTTCATTTGTAGTCGTCTCCTTATTTCTACATTTCTGATTCTTTCTCTCTTTGAAACTCCCAGTATTCTTCTTAAATATTTCATCTCAATGGCTTGTAGTCTTATTTTATTGCGCTTTGACAGAACCCACGATTCACTACCATAAATTAGAGCAGGTACATACATTGAATTATACACCTGTATTTTAGTTTTTCTCGTAATTTCGTTTTTATTCAGGAAAGCTTTGCCTAAAGAGTGAAACAGTCTTTCAGTATTCCGTATTCTATTGTCCAACTCAGTATCCATTGTATCTATGTCATTTATGTGTCCTCCGAGATATTTAAAACTTGATACTTGTTCTAATATCAACCCTTCAATTTCTATTTGTATGTTCGGTTTGAATGGAATGCTCATTATTTTCGTTTTCTCCAAGTTGATCTTTAAACCTTTCCACTTAAGTGCTTCATTCCATATTCTTAGATTACTTTGTAGGGCTCTTTCGGTGGGTGCAAATACCACTATATCGTCAGCATATGCTACTGAGCTTATTTCCACTCTTTGCAATTGTTTAAAGCCAACAACATATGTATGCATGTCCAAGTTACTTTCTTTCATAATTGCATCCAGTACCAATATGAATAATAGTGGACTTAGTATTCCACCCTGTCTCACACCCGCTGTTATTTTGAATGGTTCGGATATCATATTATATTGCCTTACATGTCCCTTGGTGTTTTCACTGTAAAAAGCCTTTATTGCATTTATCAGACCTTCCACATACATACACATAAAATATTTCTATGACTACTATTTACAACAAATACAATAATATAACACATGGTCTTAAAAACAGATAACAATAAATACTTAAAAATAACCTTAACTTATTTACATAATTGAATATTTAAATCTTGCATCCTAAAAGTGTTTTATTCCAAATTTGTTTTTTCTCGTATCCAAGATTTTTTTCACAAAATGTTTTTAACCATAACAACTATATTTAAAAAGTTTCTATGATAACCAATTTTAATTTCTATGACAACTAATTTTATAATTTCTATGACAACTAATTTTAGTTAATTATACTCTAACAATAATTATAACAATAAATTATTTACTATTAACAACTTAAATTTAATCTAGCTACTTAAGATTTATATTACAATTTTTATAATAAAATCTGCATTAATAATCTTTAGAAAATAACGTTCATTAACAAATCAAAAGTAACAGTATCTCAAATTAAAACATCCAAAGGCAAATATCACTTCAATATGTATAAGTAAATCTTCATGGGCACTGAGCTTACAAAATCATTATGGGAGCACAACCCAACAACAACCTTAGTCCAAAATTGGACTAGCGTTTTTTTTTTTATTAATTTAGGGCCCGTCTTTCTATATACTCCGGAGAACATTGCAGCCTAAAAGGCTTATTGTGCATACCCTGATTAGTAGATCATATCCATACGGTGATCTTTGTTCCCTGTATAAAAAGATAAAAGTCCTTCACCGGGTGTCTAGCAAACTCCTCCGGTTCCATAGTAGGCTTTCCGAATATGCACCTGTCTTGACAAAGCATCACAGACACACAAAATGTGTATTGCTGTTTCTTTTTCCTTAATCCAAAGTCTGCAAGTAAGGTTTCCATTGTACTTACCGATCTTCCACAAGTGTTCCTTAACATTCACATGTCCTGTTAGTAGACCTGTGACGACTCTGAGTTGTGCCCTATCCATAAGAAGTAGTTCATCAGTTCGCTTCTTGCAACGTTCGTTTATTAATACCTTGCTCTGGTCTGTTAGTCCAGTATCTTTCATGTTGAGTGCCAATCTAGTCACGTACGTAACCTCGGATGGTTCTTCTTTAAATTCCTAATGCTGGTTCTGGGCTTGCTAATTCGTCGGATTTCTCATTACCGTCTATACCACATTGACCTGGTATTCAGAATAGTCTCACTACATTCTGTTCTGCCAAGTCATTAAGTTCCTCTAGATATGCCCATGCCAGTCAGGAAGAAGTCCTACTACTCGAAAAAGTCTTCAGGCGGTTGGCTGTCTGATATGTAGATCAGCTTATTTTTATAATCCCTCCGATTGTTTTCCTGTGGAAACCCAAGGTAAAGCTGAGCCTCTCTTTTGGTATTTCGCCATAAAGCCCTGATCCGGAACCAGTATCAGTCTTGGAACCACCCGTGTACCAATTAGACTTCCAGGAGGAATATCCTTTTTGGGATTTTTCCACTAGTCAAGATCCTGAATTACCACCTCGAAGAGTGAATCTACAAGGTATTTGGGAGTCATATAGTCCACCCTCATTCCAAGTAGAGGAAAAACTTACGAAACTTTTGGAGGCATCTTAATGTATAAACAATTGATTTTATTTGTGCAAAAATCCTTTTCAGTTACCAAACTTTTACATTTGCCTTATGGATCCCATAAACTTTGTATTAAGGGGGTATGGGCCCCACTTCACTCCGGCCAGTACCTATATGTAATCCGTGTACGTTTTGGTTAATTCCTTTAACATATAACCATCGTAATGTATAAGTTTTTACTATTCTATTTTCTATTCGTTATTGATTGGTTGGAAAGGATCGTTTCAGAACTCATTACAATTTTGAAACGGTGAGGTGGCGATTTTTCACTGCTGTATGTACAATTACTTAATATTATGAAATTAATATAATAGGTACGTTGTTTTAACAGCGCAACTTTTAAGAAAACAAAAAATTAATATTCATAAATGCCATATCTCAAAACTCGGGGGATTAATTTCGAAGTCTACTCGCCACTAATGCGTATTTCTTTGTATTCAAATATACACAAAAAGTAATGAACTTATTAAATGAATAATAAAAAGTACTTAAAACATAAAGTA
Source organism: Melanotus villosus (assembly GCA_963082815.1). Lineage (NCBI taxonomy): Eukaryota > Metazoa > Arthropoda > Insecta > Coleoptera > Elateridae > Melanotus > Melanotus villosus. The sequence goes on from OY720427.1 coordinate 23,766,445, forward strand.
TAAGTCACGCGGACTGAATAATATATTAAAATGACGTACATTTTGCACCCCTTCCCCGTTTTTCAGAATGGGGGATTGACTAAATTTCGTATTATCGTTTTGATGTTTATAGAATCTTATTTGAGGGGAAAATGAATTCTTATCTGCAGTTTTTTGGATTCTTAATACATAAACTTAGTTGCATGCTATAACCTTGTTAAGATGTTGCTGATATACTGGTTATAGCAATGAGATTTATTACTCATTCAAATTATTATTAGGTTTCCTTTCGGTGCTACATATAAATCTGAGCCGTTTATAACTTCACTCCTTAGCGCTTTCAGCTGTTAATCTAAAGAAACTTCATTAACTCTTCATAACACCTGAATCTAGAACTCGCCGAGGCGGTGTTAGAAACCGAAATTAATACGCATGGTAGGATATATTTCTGTATGTTTTTGGGGAAAAGTAAGCGAAATATGCGCACGATATACATATAGATAGTCACTTAAGTGTAAAATTTAATTATTCGAGGAGTATCTAAGACGGTAGCTTGCTAATTAAGCATGGATCCCCAGAGGCATGTATATGTGAATTCCTTAATAAATATTTTAATTCACTTACACAGTTGGTTTAGGCTGGCGGGCGCACAATGGCCCTCAGGGGAGGCAGATATGAAGCCAGAGGCGTTCCGCCGCAAGGTCGCTGCTATTAATTAGCGACATTACGTCTCCCAGCCGCCCTTACTACCACCATAGACAACATATTAAGTTTATTGCAAAACTCCCACAGCTTTTCTGTTGCTACTAAATTAGTTTAGACGCTTAAATTTGGGCCATTTACTAAACTCAATACTTAACCTATCTGCTTAACACCAGTCGTCTTCTCCTTTCCGTTGGACTATTGATTATTAGGGCTTATTTCTTACTTCCTACAATTTTTACTAAAGTAGTATTTGCACTTTAATCGCAAATTAGAACGTACGTAATCAGTACTTCCGCCAATTATTTTTTGACAAGGGTCAAAGTAGACCAGTCTACTGAATCCGGTAGTTGTTTCAATTGCATTTAATTATAGTCCTTTCTAATTAAAATCAAACTTCTCTTGTTGAGTGAAAACTGAAAGGTTTATTATACAAAGAACCTTTATTGCCGTATAAAAAGAAGTTTATAAGTAACGCTATTGCACCAACCTTTGCAACCATAGATATCTTATGTGTATTAGCCGTGTTAGTTATTCGGAACAAACTTAAGCAGGTATTTTTGGTAGACGTTCAGTAGCTTAATTAAGTTTTACGATATTCAAAACTAACCAAATGATATATCCGCAAGTGCGACTGTATTTAAAAACAAAGCTGTATTTCAATAGTTGCAGTGAAGTGCATATCCGATGCAGTAATATCGAATACGGCAGCCGGCGTCTAAAATTGGCGGCGTTCGTACGACACCCCAACCGAGCCACGACTCATTACTATTAAATTAAATGAAACAGAGTTCGCGCACGTAGTGCTGGAAGCGATGCAGCCACGAGCAAGCACTCTTCATAAGATTAGGCGCTCGACTCTGTTCGAATTTATATCTGAAGAAGCAACTATTTGCTCGGCCAGTTGTTGACAGAAGCGTACGACGACCAGTATTGTAAATATGTTATCTCGCTTTGGTCACCAATTTTTGGGGCTATTCTTCGTCTAATATGTTTAAAAGTTGATTAACAGCAGAGACGAACTGCTAAAGCTCTCGTCGCTATCTGCGGCTCTGCCCAGCGCAATCCACTCTGCAAATGCCCTAAGAATTGAAATGGGGCTCATTTGCATGTCTTAATGAGCGTCTTTGCGAGCAAAGCACGCCCGCACCCTTCCCCAGACGCAGCCATTTCAACAACTCATTTTTATCCGGCCGCGCTAAATATTTCGAGCGGCAAATCATGCGTTCCTCGGAAGTCGATAGATCCACCACGGCCATACGAAGACACCCTTCGAGATGTTCTCACTGTTATTCATGTGTTGTTCGTGTTTTATGAATGCTAGTTTGTTATAAGCCATTTGTACAGCGCGCACGTCCGTTGTCGCACCGCGAGATCAAGCTTATAGCGCCATTGCCGTGAAATGTGGCACGGCGTCAGGTGCGCCCATTGTGGCCGCCGCTGAAAAACGATCCAACTTGCGACGCCTCCGTCCAAACTTCCTTAAAAACGCTCTTTTCCAGCGAAACATCATTAAAACTCGCTAATTACGAGTCCACCCCAAATTCAATAAATATAGAAGTCGAGACGGCACGGTTTATTTATTGCCTACAGGAATACCTCCGTGGTGCCTCTTTTAACGGATTGGCTACTAATTAGACACCATTAGTGAACATGTCAGTTGCTGCTTCGAACGCAATCGTCTTCTTTACCAATCAACGCGGTTATTAAAAAAATCGTAATGGTTAAGTAACGAGTTCCATTTGGATGTAATTGCTATTTGAGCGTTGCAGAAGTCGAACCGTGAGCGAGAGGAAACGCAAGTGCGAAACCGACGAGCGTCCAGACGCCGCTAAACCAACACCGGCCAAGAGAAAGGGTTGTAGAAATAACAGAGCCGAGGGAACGAAAATAAAACTTAGCGAGCCCGTCCAGCAATGGCAACTGTTGGTGAATTGTAAAATATGTGTGTCTGACACTTTAATTAGAGCGATGAAAAACGAGCCTTTGAAACTTGTTTTAATTTAGTTCCGCATGGCACGATGAGGTTACGCTGACACGGGGAGCTCGAGGGACCGATTGATTTTATGACACACCGCGGTAGTTCTTGTTCGAACGCTAATTAGTCGCGCCATAAACGTGACCATCTTCGATGACGCCCCCCAAATCGTCGTTCGTGAGAAATTGGTCGTTTCTCTCCCTTAGAATAACATTTTCGCTTTCAAAGACGGCGGCCACTAAAGTCTTCCTTTCGGTGAAATATAGGGAATAAAACAACGGCATGTGGTCAGTGTTCAGAAACGTGGTCAGAGCGAGGGTCGCGACGGCTATTGATTTGTCGAACACGCGTCACATGTGTATTTTACACTGCACACTGCTGACCACCGCTGCAGCCCCTGCCTATGCGTTACGGTCCGCCGCCACTTTCAATAAAGTATATCTACCATCCACCGCATCGAGGAAAAAAGAAACGACCAAAATCGATGGAAAATTTCCCCCGGATTGTAAAATAACTCTCTCTAAAATCGCATCGAGGCACGTTTGGAGTTTCTCAGGGATGAGCGTAAAACAATGAAACTAATGCAGTTGCTTGTAGAAGGTATAAAACAACCGTGGTAAGCGTCCTATAAAAACTTGTGACAGGCGAAGAGCTTCGATCATCGGAATGGTATGGTTAAAGCTAAAAAGCTCCAAAGATGGCTACCTTCGCAGTACACCGGCACCCAATTCCAGAGATAAAGTCGTTGGGGCGTCCAGATTATTAGTTTCCGAGTCGGCGATGATACCGGTAGCTGATCTCCAACGGAACGTTAGCTCCCTACACCCCCTAAAAAAATCGACGTCTGAATTGAAACTTGTAACAGTTTCGACCCTCCGGCAGGTTTTTCCCTCGACGAGGACACGTAATTAAGTTCGACTCGGTTACGAATGTTACAAGTCTCTATTAGCATACCGTATGAATAATTTTAAACTGGCGTGCAACGTTCGTTTCGCGAATAGATGAAACGCGGATAATATAAATTCGTCTATATATTATTTAAAGTAATAGTAATACGTAATCGTACCGTGTGTTTGATAAATGATATATTAATCTTATTATGGGTTGCGAAGCTGTAACGAGAAACCACGGAGAATCGCAAAGGAGAAGCATTAATATATTTAATTAGAGCTCGATGTTCTATTTGGAAACAGAAGCTTTGTGAACTCGATTCGAAGGGTAACCGAGCGTCACTTGACCACAATGCAACAGTTGAGGCGCAGCGCGACGTTCTAGAACGACCGAAATCGTTTGAATCGGGATATTTTTGTAGGGCTGCGCGCATATTGCGAAGAAGAGGGTTACTATAGCTATATCATCCCTATCTGACGCTTGTATTATTATTGCTGACGCGCAATCTGCACGAGTTAAATTACATAAACGTGTTGGCACGAAAAGTCCGTATTGTTCCCCAGGAATTTTTGAAACTTGCAAAACTTATATAGACTTAGAGATGGGCTGGGAATTGCGGGAGGGATACGAGTTGATTTGAATAAATCTTTGTTCTCGGCAATTCCTCCATGTGTAAACTCAAAAATGTTCGTTCTTATTGTACTCACCTATTTTTCAGCGGCCCTTTGTTTCCAACTGTATTTGCTGAATTTTCTTAAAGATACTTTTTAAAATAATTAATCGCTCTCTTTGACGTTTCGGCTTTTCTGTGGTAACTCTTTTCATTGTCATTGCCATAACCGACCATCGGACGGAATATGCGCAGAAATTTTTTACGTTTCTAAAGACCATTATTTGGAAAAATAGCGAAGCTAAATACGAACGGGATAAAAAAGAATTCGTTATCGTTTCTACATTATGTTGACTTTTTGTTCTGATGTCTCTGCAGCGTCTTCATAAAATGGCCGAACTTTAATTAATAACCGAGAAGTTTTCTTTGTATGGAAACATTGGCCCAGGAAAAACTTTTCTTTGCAGGATAGCAGTATTACTTATTTAATTATAAATCTAAAATTCGACACTGAAACCTGTTAAGTGCATCAGCCAACAGCTTAATCTGAAGATAAACGCAACTTCAAAGGAATAATCGATTTATCATGGTAAAATATAAAAAGGTTAAAACAACTCCTTTATCCGGAGTGCGTTCTTAAAAAGGAAACAATTTACGGATAACTTTAAATGCCTCCTCGTTTGTCGTGTTTCGGCAATATCATTTGTATTTCCGTTAACTTGAGTGACATCTGAAATAGTGATTTGGTGATCGGCTGATTGCCCTGGAGACTTCCTACCGCCTTTCAACGTCTGCCGCAAATAGATTGGGGACCCGCTTTTGTTAACTTTTATTGGATTCTATTCTGATGTTAGGTTCGTTAAAGGCATATCGCTTTTTGATTCGTTTTGTTACGTCTTTTACTGTATGCTTGTTGACACAAGCTTCGTCATTTTGTAGGTTTTATCGCGCTAAATGCGATACACGAAATTGTAACATTTTGCGTGAATAATTTTCAGGAACACAAGAAAATACTGTCAGTAATAAAGGTCACAAATTGGGAGCACATCCGGTGATTTAGTGACAGAGATTTTTGACATATTAAAGCGAAACGACGTGCAAGGCTAAATTACCTTAGTCTGGAAGAAACGAAAATCCTAACGCTTTACACTCAACTGGAGTACGCTGCTAGTCTTTTAACTTCTCGAAATAACGGAAAAGCCAGTGGAAATTCGGCCACAATCGAAACGGCGTTGATAGATTATTTCTTCTATTTTGCCAAGAGACGCATTTAACTTGAAAGCTATAGTACAATTTTTTGTGGATGGCAGCACGTGCGCATCAGATATTTTGAGTATTATTGATGTGAATTGGTTCACACATTCAATAAATCATCATTTGTTAGAATGAACATCCCCATATATCAATCATAAATTCGTGATCACATTTGTAACTGCGTAGGAAAAGTTAATAAGCGTAATATATTTGGGAAGCGCTATCGATAATTTACCTATTTATCTATTAATTGCCCTCGATTATTTATGCATTAACGCTATAAACGTGCGAGAAATCTAAAAAAAGAACAAAAGCTAAAATCAGCGTTATCGATTGAACTTATTTGCGAATGTCATAACGGTTCAACCAGTGCAGCAAATGCCTTTTCCCACTTCCGCTTTATAGCTTTATTACATCCGGCGCTGACCGACACACTACCTTTCACCACCATCACCCACACCAACATACACTTACCTTGTGCTATACAGTGTTACGCCTCTATGTAGTACCACAAAAAGCTCTAAGCTTCAATGTATTGTTTAATGTTTCTTTTCATTATAACATCAAAAACACTGTACAAAATAATACGTAATGTTCAAACCGCTACTGAATCAAAATTCATCGGACTGTTTTTTAATTATTCGGAATTTGGAGAAGTATTCTACATTTTAAACACAGAAGTTCCACTGGCCGTTTCCTGTTTAGTCCTGCCTAAATCAGTAACACTAATAACATCCGAGATTAACTAAGAAATTAACTAAGAAAGCTAATATTTTGCATAATTTGGATGCTAACTTATATCCGTTTCAGATATTAATTTTATAAAAAGAATGTTTTAAAACACGAAAAAATAATCATCCTAACTATTAAATTCAGTTTGTAATGCTATTATCCTGGCCAAGTGCCAGTTTAAAGGTGGTTTCGCTGAGAAAACGGTAGTATCAATCTTAAGGTTTTCTTTTATTCTCTTATGTTTTCTTGGATGTTGCAGTTATGTGAGGTACTTCATCAACTATTGTTTCTGTGTTGGAGAATTTGTTACGGCAATTGCTTTCGTGATAAACGGCTTTTTAGTGATCGCATTAGATTGAAACAATACAGTCAATTTTATTTATGTAAAAATTATTCCCGCATGTTATATTACTTTGATGTTTAAAAACTAAATGGAAATAAATAATACACCTTCTAACTAAGAAAATATAAAGAAGAAAGAAAATTCAGCTTCTATAAAAGATTTCCTCCAGCAAATTGAGTCACTGAGTCCAAAAATATTTTCTTTCGCAGCATGCCTTTTGGTATTCCGTCTTCAAAGCGTTAAAACAAAATATTTATTTAAAGCCAGATTTTTTTCTGATAACTTAACCAAGAGCATTCGTGGTTCGAGGACAGCAGAATTAATTTGGTAATAATGTGTCTGAAACCTTGACTGCGATCCACTTTCATTCGTAAACTCATACCTGGTGTCAGAGAAATCAGAATAAAAATTCCAAAATGAGACGCGTTTGAACAGATTGTATTGTCAATAAAAATACTGCGCCCTACAGTAAATACCAAAGGGAGCCGCGGTATTTATAAACGGATCTGCTTAGTGATTCTAGTCTTTCTTCGTTGTGCCCTTATTTTAAGCCTCCCTTTCTCCATGAACGAACGTAGCTAGCTCTAGTCCACATCATACGTGCTTTGGGGGATAAATATTCATCTTTACTCACTTTACTACTATATAATGTTCTTCCACTTTATGTTTTTATGATTTTTATTTAAATTCATTGTTTCGCTGGCCCATATATCTGCCTTTAAAACTTTATATAAAGCGAACTGTACGACAACGCAATCCTGTTCTTTAAAGTATGCATCGATGAAAGCCTAGCCCTATCAAGATAGGAATTTTTCTTTTTAATGATCCACCAACAACACTACTTAAAAATTACACCTACTTACAAAGTTTTATTGCAATTTATAAGCAATGACGGAAAGTTGAGATGAGACAAATACGAATAAATGAGAAGTCCATTAATTTGAGTTTCCGAGATCCAAGTTTTGTCTAACAAGAAGAGAAAATGAATACTATTTGTCACGGGCGCCTCGAAAAGAGAACTTCAGAACACGTTTTATGAGTTACTAAAACTTTATAAACAATCACGCATTCTTCAAATCAAAACATATTTTAACCCGACGATAATTTAGAAAATCTTTTTAGCATTCTCCTAATGTAAAGCTCCCCATGAATTTCGAATTATATTCTTCCTTAATCATCCACCGGCCCGACAAACCCCAAAAAGTTTAACATCTAAGCAATTAAGGCTTCTGTGTCCTGTTAACATTTCGTCGTAATTATTTCTCCAGCGTAATTTTGAGATGCGCAGATTTTAATACTTTATTTTCCCGGTCTTAATATTTCGTGCCTTAAATAGATACTTTAACGAAAACGGGAAGGAATAAAGTAAAACAAAAAAAAGCATGGAAGAAGCCGGGGAAATTTATTTATATTATAGTTTTACGTTTCAACAGAAAGGATCGGGTTAATATTTTGCGAAAATAGCTCGATATAATAATAATTTCTAAACTGTATTGTAAAGTTCTCAATTTCTCATATTAATAGTTAGGCGGCACACAAACACGCAACAGCTCTTCGTCACGTAATACCCACGGTAAACGAGCGTAAATTAAATCCCAATTTTAAAGGATGCCTCACGATTAAGGAAGTAAGTCTACTTATTCTTACCGATAATTATTTGCTAAAGAAAATTGATCACGAGCCACTTCCCGATAATTTTTGTTTGGAAAGATTTACTAACAATATCGAAATTTTATTACATTGTAAGTAGTTAATTGTTTGAATTATATAATAACATACTGCGAACTTTCTCATGATAATAGTTCAAAAATATAGGTATTGGCGAACAAAGCGATTTAAAATTATATAACTGTTAACTTCACCGAAATTTAGCTTACGACAGGCTTTATGTGTTTTATTCAATAAAATGTATGTTCGCCGAACCTGTGCTATAGTCTCAGGACTTGTTAAAACGGTAACAAAGAATTTTACAAGTCCAAGTAATTGTACTGACAAATGCTTTGAGTAATTTTGCTAAGAAATGTGTGCTTATTAAAAGGAACAACTTTTTAAAGAGGCATATAATTCACACCCGTTATTTTCCTTTCTTTATCGCGCAATTATGCAAATCAGAAAGGTGCCGAGTGAAAATTTTTCAATCTCCAGATGTTGTGTTCTAGAAAACACATAAAAATTGATAATAAATAAATTGAACAGATATTAAACGTTTCCGGCTAAGTCATTTCAAAGCAGAGCACGGCGAAAAGGAATATACTTTCATTCGATAATGGCATTGACATTGGCATTGCAGGTCACTTACCTACCTACGTATGCAGATAAACAATTTTTTAACGGTCAGTTAAAGAGAAAGTGCTACTAATATAATTAATGATGCAAAATCCGAACTGGAGGCAAATAAACGATAAGAAAGTCAAGCATAACTTTCGATTCGGTTCATCTAAACCAGTTCATTAGACTGTTTTATTGTAATTATCTTATTTGGGTTACATTATTCTCAACGGTACTCACGGCATATTTGCATCTGAATGCAGTTCCCAATCATCAAACTTATTGCACATATTCATTGAAGTTTCATTATTGTTTAACACGTTTAAACATTCTTTATATGTATTTTTTGTAAGCCAGAGTCGCTTACGTATTACATAATACATAACGCAGCTTAAGTTGACTTAAACTAGGACCAGTGCAGCAGAACTTTACTTTATTTAAATCCTGATTGAATCTACTTAAACTAAGCTCGTACCGAAATACCAACGCTCACAAGCATATTACGCCTCAAGGTAACGCGTTTAATATTTTTTTATGTATCTTCTAATCTTCAAATCAAGCGGCTAAAACAAGATTAAAGTATGCTTCAGTATGAAGGACCATATTACTCAACCGTAAATACGATCCTAAATGCACCTACACGATTGGAAACTAAAATTCAAGAATATTTTAAAAGTGTTAACAGAATGCGTTTGTTTAATTTGAAAGTGACGAGTGTGTTAATAACAGATCACTACTTTGTCGAGGGCGTAATTTTAGAAAATGTTTGCTCTTCGAATATTTTACAACGTACCTAAATCACGTAGAAAATCAAAAGAAAGCGCCCTGAAACCTCAGGTAATTTAGTTCATGTTTGTTTAACAAATGAAAGAGAAACTTAAATTATTAACTTATGTGACGCATGTCTGCCATGGTCAATTTATTTAATTACGTAGTTTTCAAGACGTATTGATATCTCTTTTTAGTTTTATAACAATATGTCACAAATTTTTGAACAAAAAGTGCTTTAATAAGTTCCGCTTTCTTTATTAATAGATATACCATATAATTAGATAGTAAACTGTAATTGACTAGACAAAACCAAGCAAAAAGTCGACGTTATACGTAATTGATACGGTCTAGAAAGCAGAATATTAAGTCATTACCATAACACTCGAAAGTCTTCGCTGGAATTAATTACTTTAATTTTTTTAATGCGAGAGAACGATGTTGAAAACATAGTTAATCATATCATCGTGTGTAGGATTTTTTACTTTGAAGTTCATTCCTGTCGATCACTGTATTTTGACCCACAATACTTTCACCAAAAACGACCAAAACCATTCAAGGCTGCTCTCATCACTGTACGTTTAAAACCCACTAAGTTTTCTTATTATCCGTCATCGCCTACGAAAAAAAGTTAATTCAAAACAGGTGCGTTACTTGTTAGGCGTCAAACCTAAAAAAGAAATTCGAAGGTAATTACTGAACGCAACAAGGAATACCAAAGCTTTATTTTGAGAAAACGTCATTTTGTTCTATAAAACTAGCATGGCCATTAAAATACATCCTGTGGTAAATTAAAAATGCCGGTTAGCAACTAACAGTTGGTAGGCTTCTAAATGTTCGCTATATGACTTCCTTTTCCCAGTGAAGCTACGATCTATTTTAAACCACCGTAAAAAAATAAAAGCATCTTTATAACTTGCGGATCATTAGTTCTAGCGTAGAACGCACCATGCGTTAAAAATATAAACGTTATCAATTCTACTTAGGGGAAAGCGTGCGTAAAAATGATATGCGTACAAATATTTTTTACTATACCAAATTTAAAAGGGCCCATCTGTATCTTTCAAGCAGCGTTTTGAAATAAACCTGCTTTTCCTGGTACATACATGACGTTTCATTTAGTCCTATTTGACGGTAGGCATTTATTTCGTTTGTATAAGAATTCTTGCTAGTTTAAAAATAACCGGAAAACAATCAGAATTACCTTGCAAATCATGGCATTTTTGAAACAATAATCTAAACTGAAGGTAACGAATAAATACAAAATTTATACAATAAATCAATAAATTAAACAATATTATTAACATCGGCCGTAAATCGAACCTGTTTGCCCCACAATATGCGACAAGAATAATTTATAACAGTTATTATAATTTACGACACACATATAAATTCGAGTAATTTTAAGTTAAACTGTGTATGTAAATATTTGACCCCCTTTCGCATGGCAGCGCCCGTCCAGTTCATAGGTCAGTGCTCAGACGGCCATCGGATCCACAACATACTCTGCTTTCAACCCTGTTAGCTGCAATCATCAATAATGATACGAGATTATTTTCAGACTATCGAACACCACTACATTTCTTTAGGCGCCCCCTAACTTTACCTATGTATAAACTAACGGCATCCTAAAAACGAATAACGGAACAACTTTCTTATGTTTTTCTTTATTTTCGTAGAAAAATATTTGTACATATACAATTCCGTGCTTAATCGATACAATTAAAGCATATTTATTATCTTTAAAATGTGAAGGAATAATAAATTAATGAAATTTATCCTATAACACTTCAAAAGCGAACTGTAACAATGGTCACTCTTAAAGTGATATGAGGGTTGCATACATATTACAATATTATTAGCACCTTCATCTTTTCTATCGAACTCGCGTACTTTTTTACTCGCACAAGTTCACAACCAATAAATAATGACTTAAAATCCTTGCAAACACATACTAAAGGCACTACGTCTTCACTTCGGGAGACGACGTTTCTTCTTGCTGCGTGACATTTGTAGGTTTCAAGTCCCCGTAGACGTAACTGGAGTTAGGAGTTCTAAACGAAACGTAACTTCCGTATTGTTGACCGTTCCGGACGTCGCTTCCGTCTACAGCTTTGTTCTCTTGACTATTATCGTCACTACCTCCCTGAGCACTTTGAGCTTCTGCATTGTTGCTAAAATACAATGCAATTTCGTTACTATCTATTAAGGGTAGGCTGCCTTCTTTGTCATTTTCGGTCCGTTGTGTAGGCTCCGCTTCGCGTTTTTCCGTATCTGATGAAGTTTGTAAAGGTGGAGGCGTTACTACTACGTTTTTGGTTACAGAATTTTGCGCATCAGAGTCTTGAGGCACTTCGTAAAATTGTTGTGTGCTAGATGAATCAGCTTGATGCGTTGGCGGTGGAACTTGTTGAAGATGTAATAATGGTTGAGAAAGTATAGCGGCAGTATTTTGTTGCGGTTGCTCTATAGCATTAAGTATAGACTGCAATAAGCCATCATTCAAAACTTGATCGTGAGGAACGCCGTTTGTACCTCCAACTCCATTTGCAGACTGTATTTGCAGTGTGTAACTACCCAAAGTTCCTCGCAAGGGAATATTGTTTAAATCTATGCTTTGGCTTTCAATTAATTCGCCGCCAGGTGCAACGCTTTCGGCAAGAGATTTACCGTTAACTTCTTCTTCTTGTTTTACCCGACTTTCTTCTTCCAATTTATTTGAGTTTGCATCGCTTATGGTATCCGCTGATTGAGAATGAGCAGTCTGTAAGTCTGGTACTCCATAATTTAGAGCAGGTGCTGGCCCTTGATAAGCTCCCGCAATATTTGTATTTAATGATGAAAGCGCAGCAGTATAGCTATTAACGGCTGGAACGCCGTATGATAATTGAGGAAGAGGTTGAGATTTTTGCGACGAGCAATCGTGACCTGCAGTTTGGTAATTTCCAAAGAATGGAACCCCATAACTTCCAGAAGCGGCGGTTGCAAAATTGTTACTTGCTGCAAAGCTATGAGTGGCTTCGAAAGCATTTCCACCCAAGTTTTCGTGTCCAGTATGAGTAGCTCCTAGACCAGCTTCAAAATTATCCGCTTGAGGTAAGCCATAAGACCCATCCACAGTTCCTAATGGGGCAGAATAACTTGTAAGGGCAGCAGCAGTTGCGCCATTAAAATTAAAAGAATCGCCTATCCCACTACTTAATCCCGCGGAAGAAGACCCGTGTACGTAATTTTGGAAAGAAGCTGGCTTCTTTGTTGGAAGACTATAAAGATTAGATGGCCCCGTGGGTTCTTCTTCTCTGACTGGCTTAGTAACATCAGGAACGGGAGGTGGTACATATGCAGGACCAGCAAAATTATTCGTATAGGCATTGTCAATAATTCCGTGAGCATCTTTTTGTGCAACAGAGTTGCCGATAGATTCTATTAATCCCGAGGGAACAGGTTCTCTAAACACTACTGGGTGTTTAGGTTGATTGATAGCTAAAGACGGAGTGTCATATTTAGTAGCGGGTTGAAGTAAAGGTGTGCCATATTTCCCACTCGGTGGTACACCATACACTCCGGAAGGAGGTATTAAACCAATTCCGGAAGATATACTGTTACCAAATCCGTTACCAAATCCTCCTCCAAGATCTAGTGTCGTTTCAAATGGAATAAGTTTACCAAAATTCTCCAGAGAATCGAACGACGAAATTCCATTGACTTTATATGAATGCGCAGCAGCATAGGGGCCACTGGGAGAATATGAATTTATGGGAGGAGAACTATAAGTATCGGCTAAAAGCCCAACGCCGCCAGCACTTCCACCATACGTTTGAATTCCTGTTGGTAAAATTTCGTATCCTATACTCTTAACAACTGAAAGGCCATGACCGTGACCACCTAATAGTCCACCAGGTCCATGTCCTCCGGATATCCCACCGTGTCCTCCGGATATTCCTCCCTGCCCTCCAAATATTCCCCCGTGTCCTATAGATATTCCTCCATGCCCTACAGATATTCCTACGTGGCCTCCAGATACTCCACCATGACCTCCGGATACTCCACCATGACCTCCAGATATGCCATGTCCTCCAGATATGCCATGTCCTCCAGATATGCTATGTCCTCCAGATATGCCATATCCACCAGATATGCCATGCCCACCAGATATGCCATGTCCTCCAGATATTCCACCGTGTCCTGCTAATATTCCATGTCCTCCGGATATTCCATGTCCTCCTGATATTCCATGTCCTCCGGATATTCCATGTCCTCCGGATATTCCATATCCTCCGGATATTCCATGTCCTCCCGATATTCCATGTCCTCCAGATATTCCATGCCCTCCAGATATTCCATGTCCTCCAGATATTCCATGTCCTTCAGATATTCCATGCCCTCCAGATCCATGTTCATGAGCATCACCTGAAGTACTGACAATACCTCCAGATCCCGTAACTGTGTTCAGAGGCGCTCCATATGAGTCACTTAAACCAGAACCTTTATGCCCTCCGCCTAATCCAGATCCATGACCTCCTGCAGGAGGAGGTATCAAATCAACATTAAATTGTAAATCTCCAATTCCGTGTAATTGTCCCTTGGGAACGCCGTATGTTCCCGAAGGTGGTCTAGATACCAATCCAGGAATAGGTTGCCAACCGTCATACTTAATATCCGGCGGGGTAGGCGGTGCCGGTGCTCCAGGGTGTGGTGGTCCATGAGGTATAGATTGGGGAGAACCATAACTTCCAGCAGGAACGCCATAGGTGACTTTAGGTGGTCCGTATGTATTCTTTGGCGGAATGAAGATATCTTTAGGTGGATTTAAGTATCCTGTTGGAGGTCCATAAATACCTAACGGTTTAGAAGGCAAATAAATAGGCTTGGGTGGTCCATACATAGGTTTAGGTAATTTTAATGGCGGTCCGTAGAAAGGTTTGGGTAATTTAGAGGGTAAGTAGATGGGTTTAGGGGGGCGTAGCGGAGGTCCAAAAGATGGAGGGCCGTAAATGGGTTTCGGAAGAGTAAGGGGTCCAAAATTAAAGGGTTTTTGTGGACGAGAAATAATAGACGGAGGTCCATATTTAGGAGGAGGTACAGAAATTTCGGGAGGACCGTATGTACCCTGTGGTGGCCCATAAACACTGGGAAGATTTAGTAAAGGGGGCGGAATATCTGGCGGAGGAGCTGGATAGACTATGTTATTAGAGGGAGCATCTGGAGCTCCGTAGATTGGTACTGGTAACCCTAAATTACTTGGTAAGGCTGGCACGTAAGAATCGAGAACCGGAAGTCCGTAAGAATTGCTAGGAATCGGAACACCGTAGGAATCACTAAATCCCGGTAGCGCTTCTCTTCGTTTCTGCTCCGTGCTCTCTGCAACAGAATCTGTCACACCGGAAACGTTGCTGTTGCTGGTGATAATGTTATCGCTTGCACTGCTGCTGTTACCGGCGCTGCTTGTAGTTGCATTTGCGAAGGTTGTTTCCGATTTTTGTCCATTGTTAACAACAGCTGTAATTTGTTGCAGTCCCAGTAAAACGCACAAGCACGCAACAAACACCTGCAAAAAATACTTGCATAAATTTGCATGTTAATATTAGATTTCCTATTTTATCAAAAATAATTTGCATAGAAAGCACAAATGCATACAAAAAGCAATTTCCTACTTTTACGAACTTAAAATTTTGGAACGGCATGAATTGTACGATAATAAAAACTGCTATCGCGAAATCTGTCGCATACTAATAAATTTATATCCCCGACTTAACGAATGCTATAATTATAACGTCCGTTTATGCAGCTACCGCTAAATTTTAGCTACAATGTTTGTAGTACGCCCGAGCTTAGAAAGACATCGAAACAATCAATAATTAAAGCGGTATTGATTATGATAATTGTAGTAGCTGCAGTGTGTCAAGTAGGTAACAGACAGAATTCGTGACACGAGCTTAGAGAGCGCTTAGCAGCTTAATCGTATGGGAATTTCACCAGCCATACTATAATGGCTAATCTGAAGTGGAATGAACCGTACAGAATCACACAGAAGTACTGTCATTTCGAAATCAGTCAGTATTAACTCGATCTAGATTTTATGTTGATTACTGCACAATAATTCTTCACAGGTCGTATTTGCCATTGAACTTAAAAAGTAGACGGAAAGAGTAATGATTACGACCGCAAACCAGGTCAATGTCGTAATTCTATAATTTACCATTAAAATGTATTATCATTAACCGATTATCTACATTCTGGAATCTCCAATTGACACGCATGAATTATGTTGCACAATTTATCAATTACTCAGTAATTTACAGGACACATTAAGTTTGACCGCTTAGATTATTACGAGAGAAATCGTTCTAATAAAAAATATGCCACCGCAGATGTTGTCTTTTCCGAACGGACACGAAAAATATGTGGAAGTACGGTTCTAAACGTGTTTTAAATTGCAAATTACCAACATTCTGTTATTATCTCCTGTTTATTCTAATGATGCAGTTTAAATGGAATTAAGCAACGAGCGTGTTTCTAAACCTCATTATTTACATGCATTTCGATTATTTTTCCATGTCTTGCACACGCACGTTTGGCTCGCAACACTTGCACTTAGTTAGTCTTATATAACGAGCTCTACACGTTTTTGACCATTAATTCCGAACCGATTTAGAAATTTAAATAAATCAGTCCCGACTAACAAAAGGGCCCATCTATTTAAATTCCTTTTGGTTAGTGGTTCGTCAGATTCAAATTTGATTCTCGGAGAAGTCGTATTTCTAAAGTGGAACGCTAAACGTTTCTCGAATAGTGCACCGGTCGTTCGAGAGCTGCAACTGCAGTTTGCAGAAATAAAATCGTCGCACAAATTTTATACAAACGTAAACATCTTGAGAAGCAATATCGAACACGACCTTAATCACCCACCTGTTGTATCCACATGGTCCAAATCCAAAAAGTATCCTTATGAGTCACTAACTTATCACAAGAACTAAGCTAACTACACCGCGCACCACAACTTTTATCTTCTACATGCGGTCATGTCGGAGCGATATCAAAAAATAATCTTATTCTTTTAAGAGATTGTTGTTATATACATTCAGTGTTAAGTTCGAAGATGAAGATCCCCACTCGATTAGGTAAATGTTAAGTGAAAGAGGAGGGATGTTAAAACTTGAGGACCCGCGAGAACACTACAAGCACACGCGGCCTACGAGCAGAGAAAGTAGGGTAGAGGTTGGGACCGGCAATAGCTCAAAGAAAGTAGATGAAGAGAATAAGTATCACATCGGTGTATGATGCCATCGTAAATCGGAATTGGATTCTTTAAGAACAGAATTAATTTTCCGCTATTTCTGTCGTAATCTCCTGTTTTTCGAACAATAAGCTGTTTGTCGAACTACCTCGACTTGCTATTGCTGAAACTACCTAATCCTTGTTTTCTAATAAGACGTTAAATCAAACCTTTATCAAACTCGTGTTTTTAATGTATGCGAACGATTTTCTTTCATTGGCGATTTTAAATATATAAAAAAAGAAATTTGGAAATACCGGACCGTTACTGCAATTTTTCTGTAGGTACTTTCAGGTTAGCCAAATCGATTTCTCTAGGCACTCTAGGGTGTCACTTTACTTAAACGCTTTTATTACATCCTCAAACATTTCCTCTCTGCAGGTGTCTCGTGTAATTAAAATCCTACTCCATATTTGTTTAAAAAACATTTTCTGTTTAATTAGCAAGCTCTCCATTTTTACTAAAAAAATCATAAGCCGATAATTAAATTTGTGCGTCTTCTTATATGACTTCATCCTCGATCCTCTACAAAAAAGGCTTATTTCTTTTGCTTTTGTACCCCGAAAATATGTTTATAAAATCTAACGACTTCAGTACTCAACTCATAGCGACGGTAATAATTTTATTAGACTTCAACCTATTATTAAATCATACATAAATTTAGAAAAATAAGGAAAATAACCAAATAAAATCAAATCCTTATTTGCGAAGCTGCGTAAAGATGATTACCTTGATTATGTATTTAAAAACAAATTTTAATTAAATAAAAAATTTAAATAATTGTAACCGTTGTAAGTTTTCCAGATTTCTTAGCTTATTTCGGACATTAACAACTTGTCATAAACTTTTATAGTAGTGAGTCATTCAGGATATTCGTAAAAAACGGCCAAGGATTTCACTACATTCGCAACTCACATAAAAAATTATAAGTAAACTCGTGAAATTTTATTAGTTCAAAATCTTATGATTTTCAGAGCTAATTCAAAAAATCGTTTAGCTATTTCGTAGAAAAGTTAGTTATTTGCTTTAACAAGGATACGTTTACGTCAACAAGGGAAGTTCGCATAAGTCGATTTTTCTCGTTAATTCTTGCTTCCTTGCATGAAATCACGCATCGTTTAATAGAACCAACTATTTATTTACCACTACACTTTCCCCAACTTTCCTCTGTTTTGATTACATTTCAAAATTAAAATGCCGAAGTATTCAAATGTTTAAATGATGCACGAAATATTTGTTTTGTTAATCGATTTCCTTGGGAAAGTTTAACAGAATTATGGTGATACGTTGCGCTTGCTTCTTTATGTTTAATTATTTTAAATACTTAATTTAACACTTAATTAAATAGAAAAAAAACTGAAGCCATTTGTTCTTATAATTTATTTATATTTTGTAATCTTAGAAAATCAAGAGTAGCTTTCTACTTATTAAAAATAATTCCTAAATTCGAAAGTTAATGATAAAAAGATTCAGTAACACTTTTTGCAATTAATCTTTTCAATCTTCAATTTTTATGCCTATGCAGATGTTTCTAAATCATCTGAAAATCAAACTGAAGGTGTGAATAAGATCGACACACGTAAATAAATGTATTGATCTCCGTTTAAATTAAAAAAAGTAAGTTTAAAGCTGACAAAAAAATATGTTATAACAACATATATAAAAAATAGAAATAAATCCTTAAATTTATGTGTATCACAAAGATGTATCTAATAAAAGTGCCTGTAAGGCAAAACTAATAAAACTTTCGCTTGACCACATGTTAATAGTTTCCATAAATAACTCGCTCGTTTAAATATTAGACAACGTGAGTAAAAAAAGCATTTATAGTAATTTCACGGAAAATTTAACTTTAATTTTTGCTCTTTTTATAGAAATCCGTAATCTTTTAGAAATATAAACTTAAATATTTAATTATAGTACAAACTTACGTCACAAGAAGATTTTATACTGAAATGTAAACTCGAGTTTAATATTTTAGTTTCCTTATAGAAAACAAACTTGAAGCGCGGAAATGTAAGCTCCATATCCGTTTCTAAGCTGAATCTCCAGAATTTTACAAATAAAACAATGTAAACTTTCCAAATGTCTACGCTGAAAATCGCTATCGAAAGTGTACGACTCATTTTTGCATTAATATATTTCCGAGGGAATTTCTCGAAAATTATATCGTCCTCTCAAAGCCCCATAATTTTTTATTACTTCAACTTAAATTGTATCATTAAATTTACTTAAGTTTCATTAAGGCTCGACAAGAATGACAAATTATAATCTTTCTAAAAGCATTAAACGCGTTAAACTTTCAACTCGATTTTTAAAGGAACGAGCTCCAAAATAGATTATTTGGATACGGGGTGATCCTTCAGCGCGTCTTACATCAACTTTAATTATTCGATATTAATGACGAAGTATCAAAAGAGAAACTTGTTGACCTCAAAAAGGTTAAACATGCGTTAATCCAATCTTACAAAATATCTCGAAACACTTTATGGACGTTATAAATTTTAAAATTACGTCTACCAGGCGAAGGTCGAAGAAATTGGCCTTGTACCTTAAATCGAACGGTCGAACACGGGTAAAAACGAATTTCCTCAAATTATTAAAAAGAATAATAATAATAAAGTCTTACACGAAAGTCGGCCCATATTTCAGCGCTCGATAATTATTTATATATGCGTTAATTTTCAAAATATACCAGGAAGCACAAGGGAGAGATAAACACATTCTGCGACAAAATAAAACACGAAAAACTCAATTACGCAAATATTTGCACTAAAACCGCAATTAAATACCACGAACAAACATATTAATCTCTTGCTTTACTTTCATTACGCATAATTACATGAATTAAGAACGTTAATTATTATCGTTCGAGTAAATGGAGAAAATTTTCCAGTTGCTGATATTCAAATTATGATCTCAGTTATATCATTTCCCTTGCTATGCCCAACTAAAGTTACAAATTGATTATTAGAAGTGCGCTTCTTAGCATTATAATGAAGTCACTATTTCTCTAATTGCCAGGCATTAATTTGGAGGAATTAATTACCTTCTAATTAGCTTAGTATACCAAATTTACTCTTCATTAAAACAATGTCGTGATTTCTAACACATTTCTTGTTTTACTGCAAAAATAATAAGGAGAATTTAGTAATTTTTATTGTGGACTTATAAAATAGGTTCTAATTCAGTATAACTACCTGGACAACTGATAATTAGATATTTAAATACTTATGTTATAGAATGATTAGTTGTAATACTGGGATGCCCAATAAGGCTCGCATTATGAGACCGCTTTACGACAAGTTCGAATACCATCTGTGACATGAAAATTTTCCACGAAAGAGCGAGATATTAACCCTGTTACATAAGTGTAATTGGTTAGGCCATATAGCCAAAGCAATTGATGCCATAATGTAAAATGTGAACAAGTTATCTTCCTAAGCACATTTTAGGAACGTCGTGATTACGTGATCATAATGCGAGTACGAGGACAGTAATCGCTGTTTCTCATGTTCCTATGAGCAATCCCACATTTACAAAGTCCAGATTAAATGTGACGTTTTATTTTATTTAAAAAATCGCCGGCATTCGACTACAGCGCGGACGGTCTCTGGGTCAAATCTGAATCCGATGCTCGACGAGTGGCCTACCCAGTCATTGAAAATAATTGGGAACCAAAACACAGTGGTGGAGTAGGGAAGGTATGTGTTTGTTGAAGGTGTGATTCTTACCACACCACCCCGTGGGTATGGCGTGCGAAGCAACCGAAGTATGAGAAACAACTTAGGAGGCCTTAACCCTCAATGTTGGCAACGATGCTCGCTCACTAGGCGCTAGTGTCGATACCTTTTTGCCTCTTATTTGAAGAACCAATTGAATGAACACTCTTACTGCAGATACTTCGATGGATGAACAACGCTTTTCCTAAAGTTTTTCGTGCGGGAATACTGTATACAAATAAGAAAACTTTAACCTTTTAACAATTAAATTAAATCTACAAAAAATGATGTTCGTGTGGAAGAATCCGACTAACCGATTGGAAGAGACACACTTCTTCCCACACAAAAAGTGCGGAAACAGTCTGTTCCTATACTTCTGCATGTTTAGGATAGGAGAATAATAATAATCATCATCATCAATTTATTGGCATGGAGCAGATCCTGTGGGTCAATCCTGTGATGAGATTTTTTATGATCATGCCTGTGACGCCAGCCACTAGACACCGCTTCTACAGTGCGAAGTAGTGAGTAAAGCACATATTCAAAGGGAATTGGATATATGATTGAGATGGTTCAATTTATCATCTTATGCTAACAGAACCGGGTTATCAACGGAATTTATAATTAGAGCAGGCTGTGATATTTACCATAAAGTTGGCAACACAGGCTTGCAGTTTGAAATTAAAAATTTTAAGTGTCAGAATTATGACATTTATTTTTAAAAATGTTTGATATTCAACATAAAATTTTTCTCACTGAAAATAATTTCAATTTTTTCTTCAAACTTATTTTATTTCTGCGTTTCAACAAAATAATGTTTACTATATCATCAAAGATCGTACAAAGCACGAGCATAACCTCAAATATAACAATTGTCAATTTATCATTAATTTCTCAGTGTGTCCAACAACACAGCATAAAATAGCACCAATCACAGCCTCCTCTAATTATAAATTCCGATGATCACCCGGTATTTCTAGTACTATCTGAACAATCTCCGATTCGCCGATGACATCGTTATTGTCTTTGAAACAACCAAACAAATAAACCACAAAGAAGAATCTCCCTAGGCTGGGCTGCTTTTGGAAAGCTAACAGAAGTATTTAAAAGTGATCTGCCCATTAGCTTGTTTAAAACGACCAGACAGACAGACCGATCTTAACGTATGAAATAGAAAAACTAATACTAATCAAAGCATCCAAAACAAAATTACAAATTGCACAGAGGAAAATGGACAGATCGATCAATGCTGGGAGTAACCATAAGGGATAGAGTCCGAAATGAAGATCTAAGACATACAACAGAAGTCCACGACATAATAGAAAAAATTGCTAGACTGAAGTGGAGATGGGCAGGGCATGTGGCCAGAACAACTGATGGAAGATAGACAAGAAAGCTCTTGGAATGGAGACCCAGAACCGACAGGCGAAACGTAGGGAGATCACCAACCCGATGGATCTGAAACGAATAACATCAAATTGGATTGGAACTGAGCAGAACAGGGAAAGATGGAAAACACTTGAGGAGACATATGTCCAGCAGCGGACGTCGAATGCTGGATAATAATGGTAATGTTGATGATTATATAAAACGCTTTAGCACAGACATACTTGCATGTTGCATGTTACTTTATGCTACATACATGCATACATACACAATCCTGAGCCTTTCTATCGTTAAGTGTAAGGTTTGATGTCGGTTGGTTTTCGTCCCTCTTTCCCTGGTTTTTTTTTGCATCACTTTTTACACTCTTTTCGGTCTTGCGCTTTCTGCCTCGCTGTATTCCATTCTAACCCTCTCTGTTCCGCTGCTACTTATGCCCTGTCTGCCCACGTCTTCCTTGGTCTTCCCACCCTGTTCGAGTCTTGCTTTGAAAGTTTGGTTCGCCATTCTGTCATCTCCATCTATGTATATAACCTGGCCTTTCTTGTATCACGACGTCTACTGCCTTTACAATCATTTGTTTTCTGTATTTTGTGTTTCTGATCCTTTCTTGCCTTGTGTTTCCTTCTATTTTTCTCCAGAACCTCATTTCTGTGCTTGTCAATCTGCTCTTCTGCTTTTCCGCGATCGTCCACAATTTGCTTCCGTAAACTAGAGCTGGGAACACCACTTTGTTCACTACCTCTACTTTGATTTCTTTTGATATTTCCTTTTTTCTTAGAAAGGTGTTTTTTATAGCGTTAAAAGTTGCCAGATATTTAAATTTGTTCGCTTTCTCTATTTATTTTCCTTCTATTACGATATTGTGCCTTCTTTCTTCTGCCATTATCATGATCTTTGTTTTTTCTTTGTTAATTTTCATGCCTACTTTTTGCATTTCCGCGTTGTATATATTCAGGTTCTGTTGTAGGTCTCTTTCTGATTCTGCTATCGCCACCATGTTATTTGCGTAAAAAAATTCCGACATTTTTTAACCGTTTTCCACCTTTTTACTTTATATTTTTTGGTCTTCTTTTTGCCTTCTTTAACCACCTCATCCATAATTACCCGTCCTAATTTTCTCGTTGGTTCAGATTCTCTTGGCTCCTCATTTCTTGTTTTCACTAAATTTGTTGTTTCGTTGTACAATGTTTTAATCATCTCTGTCTCCGTTCTTCCGATACCTCTGTTTTCTAGTACTTTCTATATATCCTCCCTGCTAATTCTATCGAAAGCTTTTCCCAGATCTATAAAGCATAGGTGTACCTCGCTTCCCCTATTTTTTTCTTTTTCGCTGATTTGTCTTGGTATATTGTCTTGTACTCCCCTTCCTCCTCTGAAACCACATTGGCTGTCTTCTATTGTGACTTCTAATTTTTCCCTTAACCTTGTTTCCCATATTCTTGCCCATTCTTTAGATGAGAATCTTGAAGCTTTATCGTCCCAGTTATCATCTTATGGTCTGTGCGTACTTCATGGTGCCGTGATACCTGTATATGATAGATTTTATTATGTTGTTCCCATTTTCCTAAAAAGTAGTGCAGCAAGTCGCAAGTGCTGCGTTTATTTTTTGGGTTGGTGTTACCACTTAAGGAAAAAAAAACGATAGTGGCAGACAAATCTATCCAGAGACAGGTGTATTAGTGGTGGTTCTACTTTAATTTTTCTTCTACACTCTTCTAAGTACGTTTCCATTTCGGCAGCTGTTTCTTCCCACGCATCATGTTTCTTTTAATTTGTTAAAATGTTGTGGATCCTGAGAATCCCATAAAATAGATTTTTCTCTATACTTCTCTATGAAAAGTAAAGTTTTTTCTTGGTCCCACTCCATCTTGTAATACACTTAAACTCACTTGACAGCTACACAGAAAAGTACGTACTGCAAATGCAACTTGTACTAACTGTTCAGCTTGTGTTCAGACGCGAACGGCGACCACCTTGTACTGACTTGTAATGTAACTAACAAAGGGATTCGCGAAAAAACCGACCCTCGAATGGAGCATCTGTGAGCACATCGAGCAGCTCGGTTCGCTGCTCGTGTATCGTGTTATACATTACAAACCTCGGCTCAAGTCAGCAGCCGCCTTTATAAAGCTGGGGAAGCAAAATAAAATCGTAGATATTAATAGAAAAATTAAACTGAATTGGGCTGCGTTTTCTAAACTTAAAGATATTCTAAAAAAACAAAGAAGTGCCAAATTGTATGAAGAAGAAAGTGTTCGACTCTTGTATATTACCAATCTTTACATACGTACTGTAGACTACGACGTTAACGGAAAAAAGTGCCATGGAGAGAGCAATACTCGACATAAGTATTAGGCATACAGAAGAAGCGTGGAAAGACCACAGAAAATATGGACCGATAACATAAAGGCATTTGCGGAAAACAGCTTGGAGGAATTTAGGAGAGGCCTACGTCCAGTGGTGAACGAACCAAGGCTGAAGAAGAAGAAGAAGAAGAAGATATGCATCCCTATAACCTATAATACTTCTAATATAATTATGTTACTGTTACTGTGCAGATGTTTTCGAAGATTTCTTGATAAGTTGTATATAATCATGACACCTTTCCTATCTAGAACCACGACGTATCTTCTTGTTTGTTCATTTTTCCTTCCTTTTGGTTTAATAATAATGTCTATTTCTTCAAGCTTTTCTGGTCTTCGTCCTCTTACATTCCATGAGGCTATCTTCAGTTCTGTTGATATTGACACATTTAGTCGTCTATAAAATGCTTGCATTTCTTCTTGGTTTTCCCTCACATAATTTGCGATTGTCCTTCTTAAGTCCAGGGCTTCTTTCTTGAGTTCTTCTTTGTTTCTTTTACCTTCTAGTACTTGATCTGTTATTGCTGTAAATAGGCAGCTTCCGTCACCTGCTATTTTCGTTATTTGAATTTTATGGTGGATGGTATACATAATTTTGCCTTCCATTCTATTGCTTATAGTTTCTTACTGTCTTCCTGCTTCTAGTATAGTTTAAATAGATTTTTTTTTGTATCTATGCTTATTTACTAGCTATGAATCCTGCTGGTTAACCTATGAATATGTACAAATCGCAAGCGCTTATTTCCTATTACAGAATTTTTGTAGTGCTAGGTGCTATTATTATTCAGTTTCTATTTCCTATTTATTACCTTATAACTTATAACTATATTATAAATACACAGTTTTTCCTTTTTTTGGTCATCAGTTGTTGGAAAAGTGCGCAAACAGTCTGTTCCTAAACTTTTGCATACGAGGACACCGTACATGTTTAAGATAAGAATAATCTTTTAAAAATCTGTCGACGCGAAAATCTCTAAGTGTAGTGTAATGTAAATTGCAAGTAAACATCTTTATTAGCTTAAAGTCAATTAAGTTAAAAAGGAACAATCCGTGTCCGGATCTGTTTTCACTTCAAGTAGATTTTCCAAATTAGCATCCGCATTGCGTAGTAGTCCGCACAAATTGTCCCATACGTCACTCGTAAGTGTATATCTCTGTAAGAAAAAAAAATAAGTTGGTTTTCACGTCATTCCTGAATAGTGAAGTCACTTGTTTGCGAGCAACGCCTGGAAACTTCTTCGGTGTGTTTCAAATATTTACTCTGCATATCCTTGTACCGTTTTCTCTCCAAATGCGCTTAAGCAAAGTTATTTTGCATATCTGTATAAATTACTGAAGGTATTGCGAAATTCGACTGCGAATAGAATATTTTATGTAATGTAACCGTAATAAATAGCAGTTAAAACTAATTAACACCTAAAATAGTTAAAATGCCACTTAGCGATCGAATTTCCTATTACAAAATTTGTTTATAATTCTAACACTCAATTTTTAAATGGTGAGATATGCATATATGGATTTGTACGTAAATTTGTGCCACAATATAAAAAAATAATCAACGCTGCATTAATCTATACAAAAAATCTAACCAGGGGGCTAGAAACCATAAGACCACATGTCTGAAATTTTTACAATCTAATTTAAATTTATAAAAAAATTAGAATGCTGTTTTTAAAACATACGACAAATTTAGGCACATGATTTCAACCCAAATTCATTTTTCCTTTTCTTATTTTAAGTTTGTATTGGTTGTATTTTTTTTAGCGTCATAAATCAAACATTTCATTAATTAACTTGGTAGTTTTATGTCCAGACTAAATCCAGGGCCGAAATTTTGACTGAAAATTTAAGATTTTTTAGTGTAATAAATACCCCTTGGCAATTTCAAATTAACCTGTAATTATTTGACCATCTCTAATCTAAAAGTTCATTACGTATTCTCGCATTTCAATGATTCAAGGCCCAAATGTCATATATTTAGTTTGGGAAAATGACAGGTTACTTTTACTTTATATAATAACAGGATAGGTAATTACATACAAATTACACATCAGATGCAAACTGTCAAACTGCAGACAAAGCAAATTTTAATTTTACAAACAGTCAAAGAAATGGTCTAGAACTTGCATAAAACAAAAAAAAGACTGACGTTGCTTTTATGCCTGCAATGCACATTCCAGCTTTTGTTCAATTTTTTAATGGGTTCTGTTTGACGCACGAATGCTTCCACTTTTCCTAAACAAACTAATGTTTTACAAAGAAAACATATTCAGCACTGTCGAGAAAACAATCCCGACCGATGTTCGCGAACGGTGCATCGAATTCGCACTTTAAAATTCTATTTAATCATTGCGTAGAGTACCTTGTTGACCCGAAAAGAAGAAATTTCTCCCCGAGAAAAATAATTTCCGTGCTAACACTTTCGTGCACTTACAGCATCCTTACAGTTGTTCTCACCTTTTTAGAGCAGCAAGTGTAAATTTCAAACGTTTCTTTAATTTCAAACGTAGCAGAACTTGCTTAATTTGTTTATATAATTACTGTAACGAGTAAACTGTTTCTTTCACATTAACGTCGAAATATTTACTTTTATTTCTACACAGTCATAATTATACGTTAAGAAAACAACATCCTCCTGCTAAAAACTATCATTTTTTATTTTTTTAAATAGCTTTCGGATTAGTAACACTTACATTCTAATAACTACTCATCGTTCTTAATAAATAATAAAAAGAGCATATTGAATTTCACATCCAGTTTTGGACGAAACACTCGCACTTTCTAAAAATTTCGGGTTGATAAACTTCCGATTTTTATAAGTCTTAAGTAGGTAGAAAACATCCTAAAGTCACATATTTAATTACAGGTACATACATGTGGTCTTATCCACCATGGCAAATGGATCAACAGAGTGAACAGAGCTAAGAAGCAGCTATAGTTTCCCCGGAAATGTATAGCTTGTAATGTAATGTAATGTACATACATTTACTGTCTTTTAAAATACAGTCACGTGAAAAGCATTTTACAGGTGTCCATAATTCAAATCTTTAGAATGCCTAGCAAGCCTTATAGGTGAAGCTGTGCGAAGTCCTACATTTTTGTATGGGTAAAGTGTCAAGTTCATCTTCTTGTTTTACCAATTTTGAACTTCAAACCATTGTTATTACTGATATATTTCTGAAGTAATCTTAAATTTGATGTTATTCAGTAAAAAGTCAATTCAATCCGACAACAAAATAATATTTCAATACACTTTTTTAAATGTCTGCCTCTGGTAGACTCATTCTTTTTGGCTTGCATTAAACTAAATTTGTGGTACGAAATCTGTTTAAGATAATGTACCAGCCTTTTCTCATAAATAACTCCGTGATGCATCAAGTAGTAGCTACCTACGTATAGTATTACTTTCTCTGGTCCCAGACAGAAATTCCCCTCAAGGGCAAGGCTTTCTTCGGCGGTCCACACGTTGCTGGATTATTAAACGGTCAGTATTAAAAAGAAAACGTATGTTTTAATAACACTACAAGTGTACAAAATTGGGAGTGTTTTCTTTGGGAACGCCGTCAAGTGCCCAAAGAGAAAACTAATTTCGGGTTGTTATTGTTGTAGGGCATGTCGGCTACTTTTTTCTCTTCTTTCCTGCGAAGCGGACTACTACTTTTTCGTTAATATAAAAGTACAGCGGCCGGAAATAAAGATTTATCAAATTCTCTCCGGTATATCGTAATGCAAATTAAAGAAATTTGCAAATTAAGCTCCGCTGTAAAAATCGCCGCAATGCAGTGGCGATGCATTAATTTTTCGCATTAATAGGCTAATTACCATTTTAGATGCCTTTTTACTGGGCGAATTATAATTTTTATGTTCATTTTTATGAAACTATGGCTTATTTGAAATTAAGGAACTTTTTAACTAATTTAAACCTCTTAAACGACGACTACAATTAAAATCATTACCAACATAAAAACTATTTTCTCACGCTCAAAAACATAAGCACTTCTTAAATATGAAATGCTTTGTGTTCATCTCTGTCTGATGATAATAATTAAACTTACAAACATTTTCAAGCTAAAAGAAATTGCATAATGAAGTTAATTATTGCTGATTTTTCTACAATAAATCTCGGTAATTTATTGCTCGAGAGTAATATTTACAAGAATTCCAAATCGCATTAAATTCAACTGCGAAATCTACTCGCAAATTAACTTATCAATAAATTATAAAAGGTGCGTCAAGTTTAACGTTTTGTATATAACATATACTTCGATTTCTTATTTAAATATCTGAGGATTTTCTGAATTTTTGATTTATTTATATTTTATACGAGGGCTGTTCTGTAAATTGTTAGTTAGAAGAAAACTACAGAATTTGTAAAGAAAATAATTTTATTGTTTTTCAAAGTATTCCCCCTTAGACATAATACACTTCTTCATTCTTTGAAACCACTTCTCGAAACACGCTGAAAACTCTTTTTTTGGAAGGTCGTCAAGAATTCGCTGAAATTCAGGAACAGCCGCATTGGCGTCAGGAAATCTCCACGCATGAGTTTTTTAATCAGCGGAAGCAAAAAGAAATCGTTAGGGGCAAGATCTGGCCTGTATGGTGGATGAGTGACCAGTTGGACTCCGGATTCGTGTAAAAAATTTAAAGTTTTTGCGGCCGTATGCGGAGTTGCGTTATCGTGGTGTAACAAAATTCCACGCAAACCAGATCTTGGGCGATCACTACACAATTTCTCGAAGACTTGAGGAAGGCAGTTACAGTTTTACGATCTTCAAGAGGAATTACTGCAACTGGACCACTGTATCTGAAGAAAACGGCAATCATTTTTTTGTTTGCACTTTTACCGCGAATAACTTTTGTTGGCATTTCCTCCTTTTCAAACACCCAAACAGTTGATTGTTGTTTTGTCTCGGAATCATAATTATATATCCACGATTCATCCCCCGTAACGATACTAAATACCTGCTTTGAAGATCCTCCATCGAACTTTTCTAACATAAACCTGCACCAGTCTACCCGTGCTTGTTTTTGTTCGTCGGTTAACAAATTTAATGTGGAATCCACCGACTTGCCAGCTTTCTTACACCCAGATGTTTATGTAAAATGATATCTACTGCAGATGATCCAATGCCTAGTTCGTCTTGAATCTCTCTATGAGTGATATTCCGTTTTTCCGTAATCAGCTTTTCGGTTGCAATAATGTTTTCAGCACAAACAGCTACTGCAGGTCGTCCAGGTCTTGGTTCATCTTCTAACGTACTCCTTCCACGTTTAAATTCACGGAACCAGTAACTAATTGTAGATAATGATGGACTATTGTCGCCAAAAGCTGCAATTAAATTTTGGTGACTTTGGTCGTATGTTAAGCCTCGTTTATAATCGTAGAAAATCATAGCCCGAAAAGCATTCCGCGGCACTTCCATAATGCTTAGTAATAATCAAACGAATTATAACAATCAAAAATTAGGATCTCTATATGCTTTAACTTCAACCTTGCAAAATTGCAACTGGAAACTGTCAACAGAATAAGCTTTCGATTGATGCAAATGTTTTTGTTTTTCTTCGCATCCATGGCCTGCTACTAACAATATACAGAACAGCCCTCGTATATTCATTAGAACCGGCAGTACGGCAGAGTGGGAGTACACGTAATACTGAGATATACAAAATTAAGCAAGAGCCTGCTTGGCCAAAACTTGGATGAGTGACCGCTCTGCGGCTCGGTGTGTCCGGCCCCTCAACACTGTAAAGGTATTAGAAGGTGAAAAGAGAACGAAGAAGATATATTCGATAGCACTGACATGCGTACGTTTTCAAAATTTGGCTTATTTGATCTTTAAATTAACTTATCTTAAAACTGAATTTTTCCTAAAACCGCCTTCATACTTCTTATTCCTCCTTCATCTTCATTCTTGTTCTTGCTTGCTCTTCATATTTCTTCGTACTTTTTCGTCCTCGATCCTCATATTTCTTCCTACTTCATTTCTTTCATTCTTCTTTCCTCTTCATCTTTTTTCATACAGCGTTATGCTTCGTTTCCTTTTATCTTCGGGCTTCTTCTTCCGTGATCTTTATATGTTTTACTTAATCATTTTCAGGCTTTGTTCTCTATAATATTTATGCTTTGTTCTCCATCATCTATTAGACATAGTTCTCTACGATCTTCATATTCGTTCTTCAATATTTTCATGCTTCGTTCTCGACCATCTTCAAGTTTCGTTCTCTAGGATTTTTATACTTCGTTCTCCATCATCTTCGGGCTACATTCTCTACAAATTTTATACATCGTTCTCCTTTAACTTCATGCTTAGTTCTCCAGAATTTTCATGTTTCATACTTTATCATCTTCCGGCTTCGTTCCCTTTAAAATTCATACTTCGTTCTCCATCATATTCATGCTTCGTTCTCCATCATCTTCGTGCTTCATTCTCTACGAACTTTATACATCATTCTCATTTAACTTCATGCTTAGTTCTTCAGAATATTCATGTTTCATGCCTTATCATCTTCCGATTTCGTTCTTTATAAACTTCATACTTCGGTCTCCGTCATCTTCATACTTTGTTCTCGATGATCTTAATGCCTATTTCTCCATTATTTTCACGCTTTAAGCCGATCCCACATACATCTTGGATATACATATACGAATGCAATTATTTTCGAGTATTACAAATGCTGACTTGTGCATTAATGGAGTTATACATATAATGCGAGTGTGAATATAAATAACGATAAGTCGGATTTTCCCAAAATTTCTTTTGACTCGCGAAAAACTTACCGACAACTGATGGAAAAAGGCCGGCGCGAATACCGAATATAGACGAATGTCTAGTCCTACACTACTCGTGAATGCCTCTATTCACAAATAATCACGACGTATGTGCGACCGGCTTCATGCTATATCATCGTCAAGCCTATGAACTTCATACTTTGTTGTCCGCCAACTTCATGCTTCATTCTCCGCCAACTTCATGCTTTGTTTTCTGCTATTTTCATGCTGCGTTCTATATCATCTTCATCTTCATACTTCATTCATTGTGGACTTCATACTTTATTCTCCATCATTTTCAGACTTCGTTCTCGATGATCATCATGCTACGTTTTCTCTATTATCTTTAGGCTGCGTTCTTTATGAACTTTATGCTTCCTTCTCCATCATTTTCGGACTTTGTTTTCTATGATCTTCAAGCCCCCTCAAAAACCGAATTAGCCCCCCCCCCCCCAAAATATTCGAACATTATCATATTATCGACATTATTATCTTTAGCTCTAGCAAACATTGAAAATGGCATTACAAAATCTCTGATTCTAGATGATGTTCTAAAAGAATTTATTACAACAGGAAATCGAAAACTGTTGCTTCAATAAACCCGTACTATCGGATGCGCGAAATAATGACGAACAACTAGCTCATAATCAAGAATTTTGTACCAATAACTTTTAAATAATAAATCTTATTAATTTTGAATAAAAACGACTTTTTATTTCCTTAACGAAAAAAATATACGTCTTTTCATATTAGGGCTTTAGACCCCCCAGGTCTGATGACCTAACTGCGCCCATGCGAGCTGCCGCGACACATTCCATAATATATGTATGTGCCGTAGTTGCATTTACAGCTCCATAGAGCCTGCACTTTTCAGTATTGACTTTACCCATCTTTTTCAGGTGATACCTTAGAGGGCAGTGACTAGTAAGAAGACCTGTTATTAGTCTTATATTTGTCGTTTCAAGTTGAAGGAGCTGTTCAGCCCTTTTTGACGAGTAGAAAAATAATTTATTCGCTTCATTTTTACCAAGTGTATTCTTATAGCAGGGCTTTTTTATTCCGTTTTCCCATTTCCAAACCTCCTCCGCTACATGACTTTTGGTTATTCCACAAAACGGTTCTGGTCCGAAACACCTGATTCTTGCAAGGGCGTTAGCAGTCTAATTCTTTATTAACTTCATACTTCGTTCTTCGTCATTTTCAGACTTCTTTCTCGATGTTTGTCATGCTACGTTTTCTCTATATTCTTTATGCTTCCTTCTCTGCATACTTTGTTTTCGCTCTCTATAATCTTCTTACTTCGTTCTTTATGAATTTCATACTTTGTCCTCCATTATTTTCAGATTTTATTCACGATGACATTTTCTCTAACATGTTCAGGATTCGTTCTTTATGAACTTCATGCTTCGTTCTCCATCATCTTCATGCCCGGTTTTCTATGATCTTTAGATTTCGTTCTCTAGTAACGTCATATTTCGTGTTCCATCAGCTTCAGACCTAGTTCTCTATCATTTTCAGAAATTCATTATGCCTCATCTTTATGCTCCGTTCTCATAATTTAAACCTCATATTCTTTTTTCGCTTTTATGTTCTTATTTCTTCCCGTTTCTCTTCCTCCTTCCTTATCCTTCTTCCTATATGTAATAGTTTTATACTTTTCAAACCAACGTTTTATTTCTTTTCCTTGAAAGCGAGGGCTGCCTTGCCTATCTTATCTTCATTATTTTTCCAAACCTGTCGCATAAATATTTTAAAAAATCAGGGTACGAACTGCTATTCGTAGGCTCATAATGTTCCAAAATCTGAGCTTTCTTATTTCTAAAAATGGTAAAAATCCGTCACATCCTTCCACTTTCCAAATCATCAGCTTTAATAAACATGCGAATCATGTCAAAATTGCGTGGATGATCTCAGAATTGTTTTCACCAACGTCATCTTGAATTTTAAAAATATCACTTGGCAAGAATTTACGATTAGTTTCTAAAATAAATAGTTTTACTCACAATGCTGTTGCATAAATTTACTTTCCACTATGTAGAGAATTATTAAAGTGAAAAGAGATTAAATGGATGATTCAAATTATGCGACAAAAATTTACTTTTTAAATCAGCACGTAATTCCCAGTTAATCGCTGTTGATTTTAAAAAAAGTAGCAATTAATAAGAAAATCGTCGAAATTAACGTAATAACCCATTAATAATTGCCTGGCTAATGTAATTTAGCTTCAAGGCAGTCATTAATTTCATACCGAATACTTTACGTAAGTTATAAGAAAAAAGGTAAAAGATACGATTTTCTCGCCTAATTAATTACATCTGGAAGTAATCACCAAACAAACCAATAAGGTAAAGTCAGTAGATATTCGAGAACAGAAAATAAACCCGGTCCTTGAAAGAAGTAAACAACCTGCGTGTGGAGAAAGCAGGTCTTTGAAACAGCAAGTATGCTGAACTTGACTCAGAACCGACATTCTTCGAGTCAGGTGTGGGTCGCATCGTGTTATTGCATTCGCATATAATATTTATATTTCATCATCAAAAAGTAGCTGTAGCTTCATGTTCCCTTACGGCCAGCATAAAAAAATCAAACGGGGAACGTCCGGAAAAATCTACGAGCTTTTCCGGAACTTGGTGAATTCGGATATTGGTTGTAATTTTTGTTTAGATGAAATAGCGTTCCTGTATCTCTAAGCAAATAGCTCGATAAATTAATATTGCGTTTTAATTATCGTATGCAAGCACATGCCCGGTAAACAGGATGCATAATTAATTTTAAACGAATATAAACTAAAGGGAAATTGTTTCGTTCCAACGAAAATATTGCTTTAATTTCAATATGAGTTCGTGTTTCTGATAAAGAAAACAATTAACGACTAATTTGTACACGAATTACATTACGTAACATAAAATAACGGCGTTTAAAACAAAAGGTGTAAGTTGCGAAACTCCCAAAATTATTCGAGTATGACTCAATTAAAACGTTACGTTGTAACAGCGGTTAATAATTACTAAAGCGCGAGAATACACCAAATGAAGAAACTGGTACACGACTCATTGTCTAAAATTTTGTAAGACTCGATTCTGGCTGATATCAAGTACCATGGGAAATCGGTAGAACAGATTTTTTAAAACCGAAAAGAATGTAGGCCTACGGATATAGTTTCACTCTCTGTATCAGTCACAGTTTTATAGAAAAAAGAACTTAAGTGGTAAACTTACACATACAGAACCGATCCTTTCCAGCACAACCGATCCACGCCTGTGATGGGTGCGAGCCGAGAACCAATCGTTGGTTTATGTCCTCCTGACATACATTCTTACTGTTACTATGACCTGTCGTTACCAGACGTAGGTCAATGGCAATTTTCTTTTATAAACGATTCGCTAATGCAAAATTTAACTTTAAACTCGTCTTTGGTTCTGAGCGTTTCCAAGTGTTTTTTGAAATCAAAGCTGATTTCTGAACATAAACGGCATGTCATATAATCGATCCATAAATAGAAAACAATTGATACTTACACGTAATGTTTAAGAACAAAAAGAATGCATTGCGCAATATTTGCGTTTAACCTTGCAAGGTTCCGAACTTAAATATTCCTGTGTTTCAAATTTAACAAACTGATTCAATAGAAAGAACAGGGTTTTTTCGATAGATTATCCAGCTGTACAGTAACGGATTTCACCACGAGTGATTAAATATCCAACCTGTTCTTTAGCATAACCCAAATAACCTTACTTAATTATAACAAAATTGTTAACCGCGTAAAATTTACTTCTTTGCATACGACATACGACTCAACGAAACACGTCTCTAGACAATCAGTGGAGGATTTCTAAGCCTAAGGGTTATGTAAATATTAAATAATACAAATAATGCGCCACCAGTTATTTTGTATGTTAAAAGCAACGTCGTAAAGCCTTTATTAAAATTTAATAATTTAACTCAGCAGGTTATCGCTTTTGGCTAAAAAATAATTTACTAATAGTTAATCTTATTGTTAATCAACCTAATGACGCAAGCAGTAGAGAAAATCTCAAAGATATTTAAATCTAAGTAAATGACTACATATATATTTCGAAAGGTATTACGCATACGTAGAAAAGTTTCGAAATCAGACAACGAATGTTTTAAATATTCGGTTTGAAAAATCACCGACGCACAATTAGTTTAACTCTCACTTTTTTACTTGCAAGGAAAAATTATTATCTAAAACTTCTTCAAATTAACACATTAAAATACGTGTATATATGTAGTATCAATACGTTACCAAAAATTAATACCGCGGGTTGAATGATAATTTTAGCCTTATTTGCAAATTTCTACATTTTCTTAATTATACATTGTTTTTTTAACTAATTCTGAAACTGAAATTTTAACTATTTATATCAAGCGTTAAAGGCTCCAGCAAGTTTTGAAAAATCCTTAAAAGGGGAATGTCTGGCCTGTTCTACAGCGATTTCAAAATCTTGTTTTACTTCAGTATTCTAGTCCAAAACGTGCATTTCCACCCAATGATTTTGAAGAATGGGTCGTTTCAACTGTACTTGCTACTTAATTTCGTAAATTCCGTATCCCAAAAATGACTCGTGCTAAACAACGACCTGTTTTAGTTTTATTAATATTTAAAATCTTCTCGCTCAGGAAACATTTCCGCAGTTTATTAATTTTAATTTTAATAAGCATAACAAAGCGAGAATAAAATTCTACAAATAATAGTTTCGCTGAAAGGCAGCTTTTTCAGTTTTCAAATTAAAAGCAATTAAGAGAACTGAAGCTGTACGAGTAGAATTTAATTTTTATTAAAACGCGAACGTAATTTAACAGAATTGCTTTCGAAATCTGTCACACATATAAACAGCAAGAAAATTACGATTGAATCACGGACGGTTCGCGATATATAAAATAATTTAAAGGCGATAATTTACCGTAAAATGCACGTTCAAGTATAGAAGTTTCACTTTTATGACTTGTATGTGTTTGCAACTTAACATTTAGCCTATTTCCGTTTCGCACAGTAAAATTCGAGCGTAGAAAAGTTATATCTGTTTATCATGGACTTTCTCGTAATAACTGAAAAATGAAATAAAATTTTTCTGCAATGAGCAGTTTGAGTTTTTAACTAGCGACTCTTTACTAACCGTTTTAATAATTAAGCACGTAAATTCTACGCGAATATTGCATCCGGTTTGTTAGTTTCATTAAGCGGATTTGAATGGAAATCTGCAAAGCTGTATTCTAAATTTTATTCAACCTGATGTGCCAACCGCTCGTACGTAATATCCATGCTTGCAGACGCCTTTTGTCTTGCTTAACTAATCCCGGTTATTTATTGCATTAAATACAATACAGATTTAACGTTCAATTAATATTTCTTCGTAGTTTTAATAAATTTCTAGCAATTGGCACTGCAAAAGAACCTCGAAACGTTTTAGTCAAATAAACCAGCGTCCTTTTCTCACAAATTTATTTCCAGCACTAATTACAACGTATTATTTTTAAGATTTGTTAATTTACTGTAAACTATCAACAAATTTTCACTTCACTTTTGAATTTATTTGATTGATAGAATTTGCCAAAATTTGTCTGTTTTATTATATATAATTTAGATCCAATTTTTAAATGAAAAACATCATCCTTCTATTTGTCAAAATTGTTCAAATTTGGAAATACGTTAAGTTCCAAAACCCATTTCAACGCACCCTTCCCATAAACGTTAAAATAACAATTAAATATTAGTGATTTGGCCCTCGATATAAACGCACATTACTAGATTATTCCTCTGGCCTGATTCAGAAACGAGAGCTTTAACTTTCCAATACCATCCTTCAACGGGAAGTGCAGTAAGTGCGGTACCATCGAAAGTTCCATTATTACAAGTATACGTGCCCTAAAATCTCGAGAAGTGTAAAAAGCGTCTTTTGAACTATGTAAATACCTTTTTAACGGGACAGGCAAGAGCTGGGTGCATATTCTTTATAAGAGGAGTCCAGGGTTGAAAATTAGCTGTGACCAAATCACATATATTCTTCACGTTTACGTCTTGGTATGGTTCGCAGGAATCCAGAGCTTCTTTGGATTTGCAGCGCTCCAATTTTAGTACTAGCTTTAGACAAATCATTGCTTGTTTAAAATTTTGAAAATTGCGACTTTCTTTGGAAACGAAACACCCTGTAGCTTTTCAGGATTAATTGTAAGTTGAAATTACTATCTTATGAAGTGCCTGATCTTAGTTTTAAAAATGAATTTTCCAAAATCAAGCCACTAATAAATATTTACCGATTATCTGAAGAATCGTACAAGGTGTTTGTTAAAAATATGTTGCTTTATAAGTTTGAACCTTTTGTGTGTTTAGGTAACGATTGCTTACCCTCAATTGACTGGGAATATCACGTGTGGCGATGATTTTAGTCGAAATAAAATACATTCTCCGCACAGGAGTAATATGAATATCCTTGAAATACAAAGGCACATTCATATGTTCTGGACAACGCCCCAAAAATCGATCCATTTTAATGGTCTTATCAAACTATATTAAAATATCAAAAAATAGAAAAACACCAAACGAGCACTCCTTTAAATATGTTACCAAGAATGGAAAACCACAGGCACAAAAGGGCAAAGAGATTCCAAAAATAATTGCGGAGAAAATTAGGAAACACAAATTTAGTTTTGCCATCGCTGAAAACACTATTAATTACACGGCTAGCTGTCTACTTTTTATACACAAGGTGTAATTAGGTTGACATTATTTTTTAAATCTAATCTGATCTTTTCATCAGATTTCCGTTGTTTTTATTAATAAATGAGATTTCATAATGTTAACGAATTTCATGCAATATACTAATTTATTGACGATACGTGTAAACAAAGTCTCAGCTTTACCAAAATTCCTCACTTTCACATAATAAAAACGGGAGCCCATTCACAAGAATTTTAAAATAAAAAAATGCATTTTAACAATTTAAACATAATTCTGAATTATACGTCAGATATTATATAAAGATAAAGTTTCGCACACGAATCGTAGATCATGTTTCTTTTACTCATTGTTTTCAGAATTAATTTCCATTTTTAATTCGAATTTCTGTTATCATAAAATCGGGCCCAATTTTACTATTTAAATAATTAATTCCGCCAATGTTAATTATTACAATTCAAACCTCAAAACGACCTTTCAGATACGATTGTATGCTTTCATTGCATTAATTGTAGGTGAAAACTTATTTAATTGTGAGCCCAATTAACAAACGTAGTTCGTTTAATAGTATTGTAAACCGAAAAGTTTCGTTTTCAAAAAGACAATTCTGACAATTTTTCACGCCACATTTTTATTATCGAACCAATTTAGTCGTTGATAATACTGAAAGGGAACTTGAACAACTGCTTTGATTTGATTTGTAGGTATCTGGTATCAAATAAAATTCTGAATCTCGGCATATCCTTCTTTTGTGATCTTTAATCCCGAATATTAAATTTCTACAAACGCTTCTGACAGTAACTCTTTCTATTCATTATCTAAAGCACATCTTTGTTATTCATATTTCTGCGTTTCTTTGACATCTTACGTTTTCTTATATAAAAATAAAGGAAAGGATTGTTTAATTGCTTTCAGTCCGTACTTCAGAAATATTTCTCAGAAACGAAGTTTATTTGGATTCCTAATTAAAACAGACGTATAAAATAAAAATTGTTGAATTAAACGAGTTGTAATATTAAATTTTAGTATCCATAATAGACAACCAAGGCCTCAACTAATTACGAGCTAATGATATTTTTTAGTTTCCGGTTTGACCGAAATCGTTACAAATCCGGTTAAAAATAAACTTTTACATAAGCGAACATCTACAACCTCGTAAATTATTAGTACAAATCGTAATTTTGTTTAGGCAACAAATTAATTTCCACGAAAAATTAAACAAGGTATTAAAACTTGCCCTCGTTTTGTTTTATTAGATTTTAGTGTTAATTTTTTCTTCTGATATCTCTGTATGTAACTCCATAACAGTAATTACATTCCATATCTAAAATTAACATCTAATAACATCCGCTACATTTAATAATAATAATTGGTGGAATTATTTCGACCATCAATGATTTAAATAACATGTTGTAATGAATAGCATACGTACACACAAATGTAATTACCATAATTTAACTAAACATTCATAAATATATTACATTTATTCCAACAAAATTGTGAGTTTGACTAGTCTATTTTTCTCTGTTTGCGGAAATGTTAATATTTTCTAAAACGACTTAGATTAGTAGATCTCTTTTATTCTTTATACACAATAAATGAATTACATATAATAATTATTCATACTGTAACTATTTGGCCTTCTATACGTAAACACATTACGACTTTCTTAGTCTTCTGTTCGAAAATCTCCGGTTGTGCTTTCCAGTACCATTTATCATAATTTGGGAAAATAGCCAAAGGTGCCATATCGAAGGTGCCATTGTTAACAACGTATGTTCCCTTTAACAAATTACTCTTTTATTCTAATTTAATTAAAATTTGTGATTTTTTTACTTTTTTGATAGGACAATCCATAGGTGGATGAATACTGCGGATAAAGGGGGTCCATACTTGATCAGTTACTTTCATAATATTGCAAATACCATTGATACTAAGATCATGCATAGATTCGCATGTATCTAAGGCTTCCTTGGAAAGGCATCGTGTAGATTTTATATTTACCTATTAATAACATATTTTTAATTGAACCTAATTATGTTCCAACGCCCGCTTCTTCAAGATCAATTTGTCCGAAATATTCAAATGGATATTTTAATATTAATAAGATTTTCCACCATTTAAAAATAATCATATATTCCAATAAGTCTTCTGTTAATTTAAGCAAAATTCCCCAGAAACATTATTTAGTAAAGTAATATTTATGTGGTAGGCTAATTTAAATTCATTAATTATTTTAAATACATGCAAACTT
This sequence comes from Melanotus villosus, assembly GCA_963082815.1. Classification (NCBI taxonomy): domain Eukaryota; kingdom Metazoa; phylum Arthropoda; class Insecta; order Coleoptera; family Elateridae; genus Melanotus; species Melanotus villosus. The sequence continues at coordinate 23,806,440 of OY720427.1, forward strand.
ACATTAAACTGGGTAAAATTTTCACGTTCTGAAACAAATTCTCCGGAAATATAGGCCTTCCCCCCGATTTTTAACACTTGAATATTTTTAAATTTTATAGGTGCGTCTTCATGGTCAGGGCAATATCCTTTTAGAAGATCAATTCTGCCAACCTTTTTTCGCTAAAATATACTCCTTTAAAACCCATAAAGATACTGATTTTTTTTCTGATTACCAAGAAATCTGACACGGCTATTGAGACAACCAGTGATATAATAAAATGCACTAGTAACAAATACACCTTACATTTATCCATTTTCGAAATGCAAATTTTTCTCCCAACGTCTATATATACAATTTCAGTACCGCAATTACGGAGGTATCTGAAATTAACATCTTCTAATAACATCCGCTACTTCTAATAACAATTGAAGTTCGAGTTATTTTATACAAGCTGAAATAACAAACTTATTGTTATATCCTGTAATCAGACCAATTTTTGTACGTCCACATAAAATACAATTGTTGCAAAAACGTTCAGGAGCAGAATAAAATTTATTATGGCACATAGGTAATAAAAATTTTGCCCTTTTGAAATACCCGTTATTAAATAATCTACCAGAAAATTAGCAGTATGAGTGAACTTGAACTAGAACAGTCTTTAATAACACTGAAACTTAACAATAATTATCACCACCGATATACCTATAAAAACGCTTATTAAAGTCAGTTACCTGTTAGAAAATTAAAAAAATTTCAGGACGACCTCATAGTAATGATCATAAAATGAAGGGCCAATTTTGCTTGAAAATAAAGGAAATTAATACTTTCATTTAAAAAAATGTCCAACAGATAAGTAGTTAATTCAAATCTATTTTAGAACTATAAATCAGTATGTGCTGCCACCTTCTGTGATTTGTAATAATAACGCGTTTCCTGGTTTCCTATAGAAAAAGTATAACAGTGAAGGTTCTGAAATTCTGTATCCTAGTTAAAGACTTCGGCGAATGATGGCATTAGGCTCAATATTTAAAACGAAATTTAAATGATGTCCAAGCATCTGTCCTTGCTGGAAGATATTTTTAGCAGGACATTTAGACATAACAGTCTGTCCTGCTGGAAAGATGCAATTTTAAATTTGTCTTGCTGGTAGGAGTTCAGTACACATCGTTTTCCCACAAACTTGTTATTTTGCTTAATTAATAAACAGAATTAGAATTAAAAGAACGTCTTCCAGGTTGGGACCCTGCCATTGTTGAGAAAGAAGAACTCAACCAATTTTCTTAAGCGGCTTCATGAGGAGGAAAAAGAGGGCACTAAACTAACATGGTAACTCAACGTGTGAACCATGCCAAAGGCGAAATTCTTTTACCAAGAGGAAGAAGGGCACAGTAACTCAACTTGTAATCCAAACCAGAAGCGAAACCCTTCCTCTTACTACATTATAATTGTAACTTTCCTGCAGGCAGGAGTTCATATTTTCCTTCAGTACACAGGGTTTTCCCATAGACTTGTTATTTTGCTTAATTAATAAATAAAATTACCTAATTAGAATTAAAAGAAAGTCTTCCGGTTGTTCACTGATGAGAAAGACAAACTCAACGTTTCGCTCACTTTCTTAAGGGGCTTCATCGGGAGAAAAATGAGACTCTAAAAGAGCATCACAGTAACTCAATGTGTGAGCCATACCAAAGGCGAATTCTTTTAGTAAGAGGATGAAGGGCATGGTAACTAAACTTGTAAAACAAGCCAAAGGCGAAACCCTTCCTCTTGCTAAAATATAATTGTAACATTCCTGCAGGCAGGAGTTCCTATTTTCCTTCAGTACAAAGCGTTTTGCCTTGACTTGTTATTTTGCTTAATTAATAAATAAAATTAATTAGATTTAAAAGAACGTGTTCCGAGTTGGGACCGTGTCACTGTTGAGCAAGAATAACTGAACGTTTCACCCACTTCATCAAGACGAAAAAGAGGGCACTAAAAGTGCCGGTAACTCAACATGTGAACCACGCCAGAGGCGAAACTCTTTTAACAACAGGAAGAAGGACATGGTATCTCAACTTGTATATTAAGCCAGAGGCGAAACCCTTCCTCTTGCTAAATTATAATTGCAACTTTCCTGCAGGCAGGAGTTCGTATTTTCCTTCACTGTACATCACATTCCCATAGACATGTTATTTTGCTTAATTAATAAATAAAATGAATTTGAATTAAAAAGAACGTCTTCCGTGTTGGGACCGTACCATTGTTGAAAAAGAAAAACTCAAGGTTTCGCTCACTTTCTTTAAGGGTAGGGTGACCAGGCGTCCCAGTTTTCCGGGATTGTCCCGGTTTTCCGGGATTGTCCCGGTTTTCCGGGATTGTCCCGATTTTCAATAAACAATTCCGGTTTCCAGAAAACATTCTTCGGGACACTTATATGTCCCGATTTTAAAATTACAATACGGATTTCGTAATTAAAAAGAATTAGTAGTGCTAGGAAAAGTGGTATTTATTTTCAAAAGTGCTAGTATTTTGACCAATATTCAGAATTTCTCAATCTTTGTCAGTATTTGTTCGCGATTCTGTCGTGTAATGGCAATAAAGAATATTTTCTCTGATGAATGTTCAATAGGTTGAAGAAAGGAATGAGATGGAAATATAGTTGTTGAAAGCTATTTTACAAACGTTTTACAATTACTATATAGATTGTCTTGAATTCTATGAATTAATTTCAACAAATAAATAACTGCTGAGAAAAATTAAAACAATCGAGAATATCAGAATCTTTTTTTTTTTGTTTAAAATAAATTCGTTATTTGTGTTCCAAGCCATGGGCCTCCTAGGCCTGTAGAGCTTTATATATATATATTTGTGTTCCTTTTTATTGATTGCAAAATAAAATGTTCTTTTCAAGCAACAATTAATTGATTTTTGTGCTTTTTGAATGAAAGTGTTCCGGTTTACAAAATATAAAATATGGTCATCCTACTTAAGGGGCTTCATCAGGAAGATAAAGGGCATTAAAAGAGCACGGTAACTCGACGTGTGAACCACGCTAGCGGCGAAATTCTTTTAGCAGGAGGAGGAAGGGTACGGTAACTCGACTTGTAAACCAAGTCAGAGGCGAAACGCTTCCTCTTGCTAAAAGATTTTCGCCGCAGGCGTGATTCACACATTGAGTTACTTGCTCTTTTAGTGCCCCCTTTTACCTCCTAATGGAGCCCCTTAAGAAAAGCGGCGAAACGTTGAATTCTTCTTTCTCAACAATGACATGGTCCCAACCTGGAAGATATTATTTTGACATTGACACTAACCATGGAAGTATTTGAATTCATTAATTGGAATTATATCAAATCTATTAAATTAAGTAAAAAATCTAATACAAACTACAAACCCTACGTAATTCTACTTTCAAACCTTTTTTACTAAGTTTTTGTTTCTTTCTGCATTTGTTCATGATTCATTAGCAACATTTTTTTAGAGGTACTTCATGTCTATCTATCTATCTTTATCTATACCTTATGCCCATAGGGCGTCGGTTGTTCTTACTTTTTTATACTTCTTCTATCCATTTCTTATGTTGTTTTGTGTCCCTCGCTAATCTTCTGATTTCTAACAAAGTCTTCCCCTATCTTCCTGTTGTATCTTCTTTCATCTGTTATTATTTTTGGAATTCTATTTTCTTCCATTCTGCTGATGTATTCATACCATTTCAATTGTTTGTTTTATGTCTTCTTAATAACTTAGTAATATAAATACAATAAATCCTATAGTTAATAGGTATATATTCTAACGCAAAATGTTGTATGTATCAAGTCAAAAAGCACTAATTTTAATTAAGAATGGTGTGTTTATTAGTGAAGTACTAACAAAACGTCCCACAAAAGTGTGATTACACTACCATAGCAAATGGCATTTTGATGGCATATTCCAAAGATAGAAAAGCTCCAGTTGCTTTTAAAGTTAAAATTTGTAGCTTTTGTGCTTATATGATCATCAAGTTTCACTACAACGCTCATTTTAACGCCCAAAATTAATAGTCATCAGAATATGCCAGTGCCTAACTAAAACGTAGACCTAATAACTATTTTATTGTGACTTAGAACATATTATAGCTACTAGCAATTTGGAACTTGTACAACAGATGGGCAAATTTTACGGGTTTACTATTAGTGTAATTTATGTCAAAACTAGAGGGACCGCAATATGTACAAAAACACATTTTAAATTTTGTGGACTACCTACTACCAGGACAATCTGTTCTGCAGGTAGGCCATCTGGACATTCTATCATGAAATTATGTAGCCTACTTTTTATAGAATTATGTTATAATTTACTCAATACCTTTCTTCATAATGTAACTATGTATTTCAAAAAACTTGTGTAGTATTTATTTTTAACTGCTTAATTGTTATAGACAGAATGCTTGTGGTAGCAGTTACAGAACCTAACCTCCTATATATTTAATTTACTTCGATCTGATAACCTATTTCTCTAAAATAGTTAATAAACTCTTGCATTTACTATTAAAACCTTTCTTTAAAATGACAAGAAAGTTGGTGCAAAATAAAATCATTAGGAACGATAACAATTTTATATATTTCTCACATGCCCATACATAATAAAAATAATGGCAATGTACTTGATATAAACAGTAAAAATGTAAAAATTGATAAAGAATATATTTATTTACTATTACTACATAACACAAATCTTCCCAAACCCATAGTACCACCGCAACAGATGATCATATATAACTCTTAAAAGAATTTATAGTTTTGATCGTATCACATCAAGTTTTTGCATCCCGATTCTTTGCAGTTCGGTGAGCTTCAGTGCTAATCCCATATTTCCTTGAACCTTAATTTTGCCTTGGAAAAATGCTTTCTGGGGATTAATTTTTCCTTGAAGAAGTTCCACTACATCCTCGTCGTTTATAATAAAGGTCACATCAGGTTTTACTAAAACCAAAGATGTTTCATGCATCAACATGTCAATACAAAACAATAAACTTACCTGATGTATTATTAAATTGAACAGTTCCCTTTCCCTGTTTAGCATTAATAATCCAAAATCCCTCATCACCATTTGCTTTCTTTACTCTAAAACCATAAATACCACGGAATTTTTCGATGATATTGTCTTCATCTAGTAACATAACTTGTTCCAAAATCTTCAAGTATGGTGTAACTTTAAATCCAGCTTCGCTTGTAACAGCTGCAGCTCTACGAAGTCCAATTCTGCGATTTTGGTGAGCGGGAAATCCTAAAGTATACATTCCTACCACCGCTGCACCTCCCAAACCTATATTGTGCTGTAATGCTAAATCGGCTCCTTCAACTTGACGTTTCCCAGCTTCGCCTCTCAGTTGCCAACACAATTCTGCACACTGAGCTAAACCTGTTGCTCCCAAAGGATGACCCTTTGAAATGAGACCACCGCTGGGATTGACTACGTATTTACCGCCATATGTATTATCTCCGCGATCAATCATTTCACCTGCTTTTCCTGGTGGGCAAAGTCCTAAAGCTTCGTAGGTTATTAATTCGTTAGCAGAAAAGCAGTCGTGCAATTCAATCACTTTCACGTCTGTAGGATTACGATTAGTTTTGCGATACAAACGATCAGCTGCTGCTTTGGTCATATCATATCCAACCTAATACAAAATATAAAATAAATTTCGTAAATACCACAAAAATTATTTTGTAAACTTATCAAACCTTTAAATAATACACGTTTATCTTGTAAGAATAAACAAGTTTCTATTAAACTTTGAACTTTTATTATGTAATGACGTAAACCACTTTTAAAATAAATTATTATCTTAGTAACTTGTAATAGATAATTAAACAGTTTTTAAAACTACAACTAATTATACTTTAAAATACAAATATCAAATAACCAAAGAGAAAAGAATACACAAACAGAATAATGTAAACAGAGAACACAAACCAGAGTTCAAGGATTACTTAGTACAGAAACTTGCTGTGCTTACCAAGTGTAAAGAGCTTAAGGCAGAATTAATAAAAAGCCAGAACAGGAATGTCAACACACAACTTCTGTTGCTACACTAAACCTTTTAATATTTGTACCGAGTTTTTATCAATTTTGATCAAACTGATCAACTATAAAGCACTTGAGAATTGAAATAAGATAACAGTTTAAAGTGTTTTCATAATATTCAGTTATAAATCATAAACATTTATAATTATTGAAGCAAAAGTGATCTTCCACTAAACATAAGTTGAAATATACTAACAAAATACAACTTAAAATCAGCCAAGTAAAAGTGAAACTTTGAAAGCAGAAAGCACTAAATTGAGGTAATAGGAGAAAGTTCATTCTATAATTACATCCAATTATATTCCATCATATAAGAGGTGTAATATATGTCCTTGCTTTTTGAAATTACAGAAGAAATGATATTGAATTTGCACTAACCAATTTCATTAAGCTTTCATCTGTAAATGTTGATGGTAAATCGGTTGACATTTCCATTCCTAAAATTTCTACGGCTTGCTTTTCCAGTCCATGACTTCTTACAAATCTTTCTGATGCTAAAATTGCAGCTGCAGCTCCATCACTTGTTGGGCAGCACTGTAATTTTGTTAATGGTCCAAATACCTTAGGGGAATTTAAAATTTGGTCCATACTATATTCTACTTGAAATTGTGAATATCTGTAATTTTATTATTTAATCTTATTTAAACTTAAGTACACAAATACATACTATTTTAATAGTCGTTGCCTACATACTTGATAAATTATAAACAGAATTCAAGAATTTAATGATAAAATACTCAATTAAACACAATAGAATAATAGATTGATAAAACAAATGATAAAACTTACGGATTATTAACGGAATGTTTGTGATTTTTATACGCAATTTTTGCAAAATGTTCTAATTTTGTTCCATATTTTTTCATGTGCTCTACCCCAGCATTACCAAACATTTGTGGTGCCATAGGTGCTGACTCAAGTCCTGCTAAGTCTGCCATAATTTGAACATGTTTCTCCATTGGATTTGTTCTTTCCAGAAACTAAAAAAAAAAACAAAAAACCAAAAATTATTCATAGAAAAACAAAGATTAAGCAATGTACTTCCTTCTTACAATTCTAACAACTTGACTTGACTTTGGTGCTTTGCATGATTAGTTCTTATAACAATGACTGCAATAAGAGTTATTTTGAACATATATGAAATCTACACTGTTTAACTTGAATAAGCAAAGGTATGTCTGAAAATTGTTAGAATTGTATGAGGGAGGTATATATTTTTTACCTTAGGAGTAAGACTACCACGTTCCATTTTTTCAAATCCTAGTGCTAATATACAATCATTCTTTCCTGATTCTATGGCTTCTTTTGCCAAATATAATGCAGTAGCACCCGTTGAACAATTATTGTTAACATTATAAATTGGCATACCTGTCATGCCGACTTCGTACACGGCACGTTGCCCTGATGTCGAATCACCTACAATATTCATTTATAAAATTATTGAGATATAAAAAAGACGGGGACTATTTATTTATAAATAAACCAGTATTTTTTCGTTAAGACTTAGTTCAGATGATAATAGTTCGTATGATAATTCTGTGAGAAATAAACAGTACATAGTATATAACATGAATTTATAATAATAGTTATAAAATAGTCAGGGTATCATTTAAAATGTTGAGTCTGAAAGTTAGGCAACACCCATAAGGTACCATAAATGATTACATTTTTAATTATATTAAATCCATACCAAGCAGCCACTAATGTGTTATTACTTAAATACCAAAGTAAATGCTCAGATCTTAATTTTGAAACTGTTATAATTTGATAGGAATACGGTCTTTGTAAGAGATCTTTATGTATTTCAAAACAATTGAAAGTGAGTACCCCGTATAATGGGATTTGTAAACATATTATTATATTTTTATTCTGTTTTTATTTAATATATCTCTGATTCATTGCTTAACAGTCTAAAAATAATACCTACTATGTGAATTATGAAATGTTTTGTATTTACATAAAGGGGCAAGACATTCTAAATTAAATAAAAAATCATCGGGAGATTCTTATAAGTAATTTTCTATTCACGGCTTTGATTAATTTTTATCTATAATTTATTTACTTCCTGTAGTTCATGTTTATGAAGAGATTAAAATGTAAAAAAATTCAATGATAAAACAAAAATAGCTACTGTTTTGTATTATTAGTCAATAAAGAGGGATTTGTTGTAATAATTTTACTTCATATCAACATTAAATACATATACAGCCTCAATGAAGAAATAGTTAAGGATAAGATAATATTATTCAAAATTCATCTGAAAATTGCTGAGTAATCAACTAGTCATTATCTCAATTTTAAATGACACCGAAGGTATAAGAAGTTACAAATAATACATACAGATACAGAGGTACTAAAACTCAAAACAATTACATAGCAGTTTATTTATAAATCACAGTTTGTGGTTGAATTGTTTCCAAAAATAAGTTGTAATTTGTGGGGTATTCCCGTAATTATTGGGGTGGAATGGTCATGTATTAATCAAATTTAAATTCTTTTTCCAACTTTGGTGATGTGTTAAGAAGTTTTATTTATTTAAAGCAACCGTTTATCAATAGTACGTAATATAAAACATAAAAAGATAAACAAAGCGGAATAAATTGTAGGCGATATTTTTAAATTACTTTTTTGGTTCTGTGCACCTGACAGGTCATAAACTCATAAAATAGCCCTACCTACCATAAACATAACCAACAAATGCTTGCTGCACTTCCGAAATAGTTACTTTACAATCTTCAAGAGCCTTCACTATAGCTTCTTTGGCAAGAACAGGATAGTCATCATCTCGTTTTCCAGGTTTTTCGAACTAAGAAAAATTCATTTAAAATAATTATTTGTGAAAATTGTTGGTATATAGTACCTTGGTCATACCAACACCAATTACATATATTTTTCCCATTTTTTATGTCTAAAAGCTATTACTACAATTCAACAACAACACCGCACAACTCGAATGTGAAAACTATAACAGAATAAACTAAAAACTTTCTATAAATGTCATTAACTTTTATCTGTAGTTCACGTTCGTACAGTTTAACGATCAATGGTCATGGCCTGTAAACTTTCCAGAAGTTCCAAACATGTTAGGATGTCATATGCAACTTCCAACAATTTAAATTTTTATATTACCATGGCAACAACCTTCTTAGATTTATATTAACGTAAAATGTCTTTTCGCGCCTTATTAGATACCAGTGCAAATGCACTCCACATGACGCCATTTACCGCCAAAAGCAATCCTATCCACATCCTGACATCCTATTATTAGACGAAAAGATAATCATGCGCGTCAGTACATCAATCGCTGCACACTGTGGATTGCAACTAGCGCCGTGCGGAGGACATTCGCGTAATGGTATTTTTAAAGTGATCTTCTTCTTAATTTAGGTCCTTGACCTGTAATATCGGGTTATAAATTATTATTTCTACGATATTGAAGCCCTACTATTGCGCCATCTCTTCAATGTTCTGCCCTGCCTTTTGTCTCTTGCAATCTTCTTGCTATACTGTTCTCATCCGACATTTGTGCATTCCACATTCTTCTTCTTTAAAGTGATAAAGCCGGATAAACACCTTTCATGTTAAATAACAACAAACCTGAAGGCAGGCACTTTTAACAGCAGTACCGAAAAGTTTAGGACTGATGCATGTAATTTTATCGAAAGTAATAACACAGTCTAGTAATATAACCAGTCGTCTCACTCGCCGGATTTTGTGGGTCCGAATTCCAGTGCGCCTGTGTAAAGTTTAGCCTAATGCGCAGTTAGAATAAAACGTGTTTGCGGTGCAGGCTGCAGTTGTTTGTTATTTAAGTTAAATAACAGATACAAGCACGTGGTTTATGGCTGTTAAATTATTTAACAGCCATACATAAACCACGTGCTTGTATCTGTTTGAGTGGTGCTTGTTATTCGTTCATTCAAAAATCGCGCCAAAATATTCATGATCCAGCCGAATGCGCACTGCACATTTCGGAGACATGAACATCAAAGGTACCGACTCGAAGTGAGACGACTGGTTATATTACTAGACTGTGGTAATAACAAGTAATAAATAATACAACAAATACAAAAATATACAAAAATTTATTTTTATATACATTTTAAATTTAAATTGACCGTACTGTACATAACATGAAACGGATAATTAAAGATATGAAATTAGAAACATCTATATAGCAACAAAAACCTGAATATCATTGTTGTTTACTCACAGCGGTTTTGATAACAAAGAGATAAATTCAAAAATAATTTTCAACAAATACTTGAATTTTGAATTACTTAAACTATGTATCAAATATACAACTTTGTTCGAGGATGGAATTCAGCAACATGGCTATTGTTTAGCACATACATTACACATGTTACATTTAAACAGCTTTGTTTTTTATAAAACGTATTCACTACATGTAGTATTACTTTAAAATTAAGTTTTTTCGTGTTAATTAAAAACTATAAATCTTTCTGTAATTGTAATAAATTTAACTGTTAAGTATAATTACCGCGGATTTTTTACCAAAATTTTGAATTTATTGCAATTCCAAATCAGTCTTTTTTTAAAAAACTTTTTATATTTCCGCACCATGCAACTCCATGTGCTTAACAGAAAACAATCACTGGCAATTTCTCCACATGAATTAATTTAAAGTACACTAATAAACAAGGGACATCATGTAACGTGTAATATGTTTTTTACATCATCAGGAAGAGAGCCTAAAATATCTTGCAATCGTTGGCCCAGCTGTTCTCTTGTTGCGTCGCTAATTGGTATATCACGTTCTCGACATCTGTTTATTTTGTTCTTTAACTTGAGAACCATGTCGACAATTTCAACTTCGGGTTTCCCTTGTACCCAAAGTTTTAAATCCTACAATAATTATTTTGGGAGTATTTATTACAGCTAACATTAATACTTACTGCATCGGACAAGGCTTCTAATTGTAAAGCTTGCAATTTCAAAGCAAGCTCAGTGTATCTCATATCAAACCATCCATTAAAATTTGGTGACCGAAAAAATTTCTTATACAGTCCTACCCAGTCACCTTTAATACCTGATGTCAACTGAGGTCCGGTAGTCTCTAGAGTAGCAAAAAAATTATCAGGGTTAAAAGGTAATGGAGGAGGGGCAGCCTGAAAAATTGATTATTTTGCAACCAACTTCACTATATTACCGTTGTTACTTTTGTACCTTAAATGGTGATATATTGCGAAGTAACGGCATAAGACTTGCAATATATCTTTCCAATGGAATCATAAAGCTTTGAGTAAGCTCCAATAAATGTCGTCTTAATAATGCTGATTGCACTTCCGGTGGTCTTTTAGAGTTAATACCGAGCAGTAAACTCTTTATTACATTTTTATCCTTTTGTAAAAATGTTTTATATGTCGTATATACGCCTGGGCTTACGTCAAGCATTTTCAGGTTTCCGTTTTTCTTTAATTTATACTTCTGCGAATGACCTACAATTAAATATTATAGTAACCGAATAACATATTGAAATTCAATTTCTAACCACAATCTTCACTCAAACGTATCGTATGTGGCCAATGGTGTAAGGTTTTGGCGAAAAATGGATTGGTAACTCCCAAAATCACAGGGGGAGGGTTGCGTACTTTACTTGTAAACTGTTTAAATTCTGTATCATGTATTGTAAAATACGGTCGATAGTCTGCACAAAACTTAAGCGGCGAAATAATTCTACAATATTATTTAGTAATTACAAAACCATTACACAAGTGAAACAAAATTCCAACCTTGTCAATGCTAAAACCATTGAAGAACAATGTGTCGGGGAGGAAGCCATAACAACTAATGGTTCAGATGTTAAAACTAACTCCCAAAGAAGATGTATGTGAGATAATACAGGTTGTAAAATTTCAAATAGGTTTAAGTCTTCCACAGATGAGATTTGTACCTGGTTTTCTAAACAAACTGATAAATCCTTATTTACTGGACTCTGTCTAGATGTGTTATTTTGATAAGGAATCTGGACCTGTGAGGCATAAACAATTTATTCTTAAAGCAAAATATATTATTCCTAAAAATATATGACATTAAACCGTAAAATTCTTCTACAACTTGATTTTAATATTAAGTACTATTTAATGAAATTATTTTCGAATTAAAAACTCACTTGAAATACTGAGCCCATTAATGGTAAACTAAGCATTTCTCCAGGTACAGGTGGGGGCCATTTATCAATGTTGTGACAAGCAGCTTCTAGGCTTGGCTCACCATTTTCAAAGTATTCCGGTGAAATAAGGCAACTAATTTTTGTAAATAATTTGTTAAAAGGTAATTTCGACAATATAACGACACTCTGAAAACCAATTCACGATTAGATATATTTCAAGAAATTTCGAATTTACTTTTGTATCAAAAATTCACATTTCTGACAATAAATTAGCGGAACACTAAGTAAAATGGTTGTATTTTCTTTTTAAGCATTCAAAAAACATTGAAAGTCAGTGGGTTGTTAACTTTAGTGTTTTTTTAAAAAAAGATAAGTAAATAATGAACAATTCGACTTTTACATTCAACAAAAAATAGTCGCATAAAACACAGAGTATGTTAAGAAGTCCTGCATTAAATATCTCCAGCTGTATTTTTATGGCAATTTAGAAATAATCTAGTGTGCTTCTATTATTTATATTGTCATTAGAGTGTATGACAGGGGGGTAAGGGGTTCACTAACATCTAAGAACCCAAATGTCAACCCCACCTGCACGAGAGGCTGAATAAATTTGCCCGGTACACCCTGCTAGAAAGCGAATGGGGCTCTGGCAACCCAGCATCGGGGGTATAACCTGATACCAGTTGTCCCGAGGTAACGGGGCCCTTGCGGCTGGGCTAATCATCCGCGCATTGTAAAAAGATTCAGAGAAAGGAAATGAGCCTCGGAACCGGACGGACAAATCGAAGACGACAGGCGATGAACAGGACAAGATTTGGAACATAGAACATCACATCTCTCACTGGAAAAGAATGCGAAATAATAGAAGAAATGGAAAAATACAGATTACAAATTTTGGGACTCTCTGAAGTCAAAAAAAGGGGAAATGGATTAAAAGACACGGATAAGGGGTACACTCTTAGATATGCAGGCACACCAGTAGGAAATAGGACGACCGAAGGAGTAGGACTAATACTCAGCAAAGAGATGGATGCAAAAGTAATAAACTGGGAAGCTATTAATTCCAGAATCATAACAGTAAGTCTACAGCTACAAGAGAGGGTAGAAATAATCCAACTTTATGCACCAACGAAAAATGCTAATATACAGGACAAAGAAGTATTCTATGAAGATTTACAACGAACCAGGGTTGATAAAAATCACGATTTTTAAAAAAAAATCAAAAAAATCGATTTTTTTTGATTTAAATCGGATTTTTTTGATTTAAATCAAACTCATATGTTACATTATATTCCAGAATGCAAATTTGAATTTTGTTTACGCCAAAATAAATTTTATTTTCTATCAGTTATCTATTCACGTATCTACCTAATTACTATGAATAATAATGTTCAATATTCTTCTAATGAGGAGAGGGTATTTATTGTCAAAACAATATTATAATAATATAAATTTCATTTAGAGCAGTTAACTCTTTAAATAAAGCTTTTGTTCAATTAGGAAGTGTTTGTCTTTTTACCACTGAACATCAGTACTTTTGTGTAATGTTTTTGTTTGTTAATTTGTCAAAATCTAAAACTGTGATTTAAATCAAGGATTTTTTTAAATAAATCGCTTGATTTAAATCAGGATTTTAATCGTGATTTAAATCAAATGATTTAAATCATCTCAACCCTGCAACGAACTATAGAAAAGATGCAGAACAATAACCGACATGTAATTAACATGGGAGACTGGAATGCCCACATTGGAGACAACATAAATCAGGGGCACGGAACAATGTGAGCACAAGGATTAGCAGGAGATATAAATGAAAATGGCGAAAGGATGCTAGACTACTGCATAACAAACCAACTGCTAATAGGAAATACATGGTTCAAACACAAAACAATTCATAAAATAACATATGAAGCGGAAGAGCTAGGGCATCAAAGTATGATTGATTATACATCACATATACGAAAGGTACGAGATATGCAGTACATGATATGAAGGTAATAAGAGGTGCGGAACTAAATACAAAACACAGACACTAACATCAATGAAGCCACTCAAAGAACGACATAAAAGATACACAAAAATCAAGTTGGAAACCCTAGAAAACCCAGAAAAAATGCAAGAATATGAAGATAAATTAACAGAAAACCTAACTACAATAGAAGAGCATGAAGTACAAGAAGAAAACGAGTGGACCCTGAATAAAAGGTGGAAACTTTTTCGAGAAACACTAATAAAATCGGCAAGAGAGACATGTGGCATAAAAGAAATAAACCAAAATCCAGAACACAAACGAACCAAGTGGTGGAATGAAAATGTAAAAAAGAAAAGTAGAGAAAAGAAAAAATATATAGGAAATAAAACAGAAGAGAATACATAGTAAAGCGGAACGAAGCAAAGGAAGAGGTGAAGCAAGCGAAGAAGGATACGTGGGAGGATTTTGGTAGGAAAATAGAAGAAAACTACATAGAAAATCAAAACCAATTCTGGAATATAGTCAAACGAGCACCAAAAGCAAGAAGTATAACAGATCAAACAGGAGAACTACAAACGACAACAACAGAAATACTGAAAGCCTGGAAAGAATATTATACATCAAAATTTGAAGACATCGAAAAGGAAAACTGGAGAGAAGAAGAACCGTATCTCCAAGAAGAGAACGGAAACCATGATGTCATCGAGGAAATAACAAATGAGGAAGTAAAAGAAGCCCTGAAGAAAACCAAAAATGGAAAGGCAGCGGGAGAGGACAACATAGCCCCAGAAATGCTTAAAAAAGGTGGACCGATTATAATTAAATGGATGAAAAACATACTCCAGCAGGCATGGAATACATAAAAAATACCAGAAGACTGGGAAAGGAACATCATAGTCCCTATACATAAAAAAGGAAACCACAATTAGCGACAACTATAGAGCCATATGCCTGTCATCAGTGGCACTAAAAATATACACCAGGATAATAAAGAAGCGACTAAGAACTGTGATAGAAGACAAACTAGAAGATGAGCAAGCGGCCTTCCGACCAGGAAGGCAAACACAAGACCATATCTACACAATAAGGGCTATAAGCGAAAAACTAATAGAAAAGAAAAAGGATCTCTACCTAGCTTTCTTAGACCTGAAAGTGGCCTTTGACCGAGTACCACGGAAGCACATCTGGAAAGCACTCGAACAACTACAAGTAGCACCCAAACTGCAAAGAATCATCAAAAGCATAAACAATAAAGTTGTCGGAAAAGTAAGGCTGAATGGGCAAATCTCAGAAGAGTTCCAAATGGAAAGAGGAGATAGTCTAAGCCCACTTCTATTTGTGATATACATTGACAATATATACAAAAAATGTAAAAGAGAAACAAGAAATAGTCACATAGGATACTATAACCTAAACCCCGTAATGACACAGGATCTCTTATATGCAGATGACATTTTACTAATGGCAAGAAACAAAAACCAACTACAGAGAAATGTAAATGCATGGAACAAACATCTAGAGGAATACGGGATAACCATTAACGCCGAGAAAAGTAAGGTAATGTACGTTACGAAAGAAGAGAACGAGGAAGAAGTAGATATACGAATAGATGGACAACAACTGGAAAATGTGCACACATATGAATACCTAGGAGTACTGATTAGCAAGGAAAAATAGACCAGGAAATTAAAAATAGAATAAATAAAGCAAACCGAATATACAGTCAAACTCACTTAAGACGAGCACGCATACAACGAGATCCTGGATATAACGAGCGTTTCTTGGGTAAATGGTTGAATTCGTATTAGTTTACATACTAATGTTTCCCGGTTACTACGATCACGTTTCACGTATAATACGAGCAAATTTTGAAGTAGTTTTACACTAAAAGTCGTTTCAGGTACATATCAGTTTAGAATTTTTGGGTTTTCCGTAATTATACGTTTCACAGAAAAGACGTACAAATTTTAAAAGGTTTTTGGGTATATAAAAGTCGTTTCAAGGTAACATAATGGCTGCGATAAAACGAAAAACGCTTTCTGTTCGCGAGAAAGTTGAGATAATTCGGGAGCTAGAAAATGGTGCAAAAAATTCTGTAATGTGTAAAAAATATGGTTTACCATCATCTACCGTATCAACGTTGTGGAAAAACAGAAAAACAACACTTGCAGCATTCGACAACAATTTGAGTGATGCCAAAAAATTAAAGAAGTGTATAAAAGACGACATTGGTAAAGCGCTTATTGTGTGGTTTAAAAATCACAGAAGTGCCGGTTTACCCATCAATGGACCCATTTTAAAAGCACAGGCTGAGAAGTTCGCGGAACAACTAGACTATAAAAACTTTAAGTGTAATAATGGTTGGATTGATCGCTTCAAAAATCGTAATAACATTGTTTACGGAAAAATAAATGGCGAAGCCAAATCGGTAGATACTAAGGTTACAGATGAGTGGTTAACAAGTGTTTGGCCGGACTTACGACGAAAATTTAAAGATGAAGACATATACAACGCCGACGAAGCTGGATTATTTTTCAATTTAACGCCGAATACCACTTTGAAATTTAAAAATGAAAAGTGTATTGGTGGAAAAATGTTGAAAAATCGTCTCACGGTTTTGATATGTGCAAATATGACGGGAAGTGACAAAAAGAAGTTGTTGGTAATCGGAAAATCTAGAAATCCTCGCTGTTTTAAGAATGTTAAGAGCCTTCCAGTGGACTACACCGCTAACAAAAAGGCTTGGATGACATCTACAATTTTTGAAGAGGAAATTAGAAAATGGAATAATAAATTACGACGTAGTAATCGAAAGATTTTATTAGTGGTTGATAATTGCCCGGCGCATCCTGAATTACCAAATTTAACCAATATTACTCTTGTTTTTTTACCACCAAACGCAACTTCTATCCTTCAAGGGATTATCAGGAGCTTTAAAAATTATTATCGTCGCTTATTAGTGCTACAGTTAATCGATCGAATGGAAAAGAAACAGGATCCTAAAATAAGCGTGTTAGATGCAATTCGCATAATGAGTGATGCGTGGAATAATGTAACCCCCACAACAATTCAGAACTGTTACAAAAAAGCTGGTTTCGTTTCTGTTCTAAATGAAAGTTTTGAAGAAGAAGACGATCTTCCTTTATCTACTTGGTTAAAAAATAGAGACATCAATAATTTCCAAAATTGCGCGTCCATAGACGAATACGTGGATATTGATTCAAATGTGGTTACTTCCGGATTAAAAACTGACCAAGAAATTTTACAAGAAGTTACAGAAAAGGAAGCTGAAAGTGATGCAGACGATGATATAGGTAGTAACGAATGTGATGAACCCACGCCTGTTACATTCGCTAAAGCAGACGACGCACTAGCATTATTGACGCGGTTTTTTGAAGAAAACGCTAGTAGCGAGCAAGTATTTACATCTATAAGTGTTTTAAGACGTAGTTTTAATGAAGTTAAATTTAAACCAAAAATTCAGCTAAAAATAGATGAATTTTTTAAGAACTCTGGTAATACGTAATGTTTTTATTTATGTATGTAGTTTTTTGATGCAAAAAATATATGTCTATAGGAAATAAACAGTATTTTTAAAAAAATTTAGTGTTTTTTTTTAATTTTTAGAGTTTCTCGGATATAACGTTTAACTGATATAACGAGCAAAAATTCGCAGTCCCAGAGACCTCGTTATAACCGAGTTTCACTGTACTATCAAATAAATAACACTCTAATAGGGAAAAAAGAGCTTAGCACAAAAGCGAAAATGTAGCTGTACAAAACCATATACACCCCAACGTTGACATACGCAGCTGAGACATGGGCGTTAATTGACAAACAGAAATCTAATTTAACAGCTGCAGAGATGAAATACCTAAGGCGAGTAATAGGCAAAACACGGAGGGATAGAGTACGAAATAGAAGTGTACGTAATAAACTAGAGCTTACACCAATGGTAGAGGACATAAAAGTGAAACAACTCCAGTGGTACGGACATCTGATCTGCATGAACAACGAACGATATCCGAAAAGGATTTTCAAGATGAGATGTGAAGGAAAAAGGCCTAGGGGAAGACCTAGAATTAGATGGGAAGATAACATCCACGAAGCAGCCAGAGAAAGACGACAGACCATAGAACAGATACGGACCATAGCTAGGGATAGGAAGAAATATAAACAGTGGCTCAAGTCCCAAACACCGTAAGGCATAATGGGAGTAGAGAAAGAAGAAGAAGAAGAAGAAGAAGAAGAAGAAGAAGAAGAAGAAGAAGAAGAAGAGTGTACGACAGTGAAATGAGGCATCTAAGCAAAGTTGAAGTTGCAAGAGCCGTATCATTAATTGAAGAAGGGCACAAGTAAGACAACTTCATGTAAGCCCTTCTGTTGTATCTAGGGTTTGGAATCGCTACTTAGAGACAGGAAGTTATGGTAGACGAGCTGGTCAGGGTCGAAAACGTGTGACAACCCTTCAACAAGACAGATTTTTGCGCAAAATGCCCTCAGAAGAGCTAGTGGAGTTCAAGTTTGTACAGAAACCATAAGAAAAAGGTTGCGAGAAAACAATCTAAGATCCGGGAGGCCAGTCCGGAAGCCACGGTTGACTATAGCTCACAAAAGAAACAGACTAACGTTCGCTCAACAACATGCAAATTGGCGGATGGCGCAGTGGTTCTCAGTTATCTTTAGTGACGAATCCAAATTTCGGTTGACACGTTGTGATGGTCGTCTTCGAATTTGGGCATGTATAGGTGAACGTCATCGTGAAGGACTGGTTCAGGAGGTAGACAGGTTTGGAGGAGGATCTGACATGGTATGGACTGGCATCTCTTTTAATACTCGAACAGACGTTGTTTCCATTCCTGGACGAATGAATGCTGCCCGATACACAGAGGACGTTCTCACAAACTATGTGGTACCTGCTAGAGCCTTTATAGGCCCCGGATTTCTGTTCGAGCATGATAATGCAAAACCACATGTAGCAAATCAGACAAGACACCTCCTGAAAGAACACCAAATCGCAGTTATGGACAGGCCAGCTCTTAGCCCAGATCTCAATCCTATTGAGCACTTATGGGATCAGCTGAATAGGAACATCAGAAACCGCCTTGTGGCCCCAGAAAGTCTTCAATAGCTTTTGTTAGCTCTTCAGGAAGAATGGATCAACATACCTCAAGAGGGTATCCGGAGATTGATTGAAAGTATGCCAGGCCGTCATTCAATCTCGTAGAGGTCATACGCGTTACTAGTCTTAGTTGTTGTAATAATTAGTTGTAGTTTTGCAAGCCTAATATTCTATAGTTTTGACAATTTGACTGTTTAATTACGAATGGAAGTTAGAATTGTTCATTATTTACTTATCTTTTTTTAAAAAACGCTAAAGTTCCGAGTTTCAATGTTTTTTGAATGCTTAAAAAGAAAATACAATCATTTTACTTAGTGTTCCGCTAATTTATTGGCGCAGTGTATATATCAACATTAATGGCACGTGATCTATCCCATCATACTGCGAAAATATTGGAAACGAATCATTAATAACATAAAAGTATTAACTTTAACTGTAACATTAGGTTCTAAGGCCCGGTTGTACAAGTGTAAGTTCAGCGGCGGTTTAGCTAAACTCGCAGGCAAGCTCAAACCTAGCTTAAATGGCGCATCCGTTGTACATACAAGAATAGCTGTCGGGTTCAGTTAAGCTTCAGATGAGTAAAAATTATTAATGTTGGTAACAGTAACGCTTGCGCACTGTTTGATACTAGATGTCAAAATTGAAAACGAATGGTCTTTCTTGTGTTTGTGTATTATGCCATAACTTTTCAACTTAGTTACGAAGTTTTACGCGTTGTACACATATTAACATTTTTTTTTAACTATGGAGGAACTTCTGGGAGTATTAACAGACGACGAAGATATATTAGAGCTCGCAGATGTAATTGATAGATTTTCAGAAATGGAACGATTCTGAATTTATAAAAAGATTAAAAAATTATAAAAGGTTATCAAAAAATGGGGTGGCGTTTGTTTTAGAACGCATTCAACAAGAAATATCACACCAAACTCAAAGGTGTAAACGAGACAGCGGAATGTAGGGAAAACAATGTAAAAAAATTGCAAAAGATCAACTTTACCTTTTATTAGACAGCTATCGCATTTAATTTGTTTAACATAACATTATAAATTAAGTAACAAAAAAAATTAAATGTTACATTACAAATAATGCTGTATTATGATTAAAGGTATAGTTGATCTTTAGTAATTTTTTACAGATCTTTTCTTTAAACTACACAACTTAAGAAATACTTATGAAAATAACAACATTTCGTAGGTACAAGTGATTACAAAGAAATGATTTTCTGTTAGGGTTAATTCTAAAAACGAAACGCTTTTAAATTTGGTTATGTATTTTACAAATAAACACTTGGGAACATAAAACGTATGATTGTCTGTTCGTGGACCAAGCTTAAACCCACCTTAAACCTCAGCGCGCAGCGGCTCAAGTTAAACCACGCTTGAACCGAGCACGTGATCTTAAACCCCAAATGTACAACGGAAATTTACGAACTGCTGAGGCTCAACAGCGGTTTACCGGTAAACCTGCGCTGAACTGCTATTGTACAACCGGGCCTAAACATATCACATCTATCTAAACATATATACTGGAAGAGATCCTGTTATTCCACCCCTGATCAACATGCTTACCTTTTGAAAATAACCCCTCGGTAGGGTTATATCTTTCACTTGTCTGAAGTAAACGTAACCCCAATAAAAACCAGTGTTAATTTGCGATGCCACTGGACAATTAGCATTATACTTTAAATGTTCTTGACTTAAATCGGGTTTAGTCGGGCTTTTCGGTAAACGTACTATAAAATTTGTATCTCCCATACATCCTGAATTGGAATCTGGAAATGCCAGGTAGCAAATATTTGATATCTCTTGTTTCGTTAATGTTACATGTTTTGGATAAATGTTCTGCAAATTTACTTCATTAAATATTGTTCAAAGACAATATCATAAATTATACTAACCTCTAAAGCTTGTCCTAATTCTAAATCAAATGTAACGACGCAAATACAGTGGACCCACTGTGAAAAACCATGCCAGTTTGCTTCGCCACTCTTTGTAAATTCGTCTATCCCATTTTTATTTAATATTTTGCCTGTAGCTTCAGAATCTGACATGCTGCACAGACGGTTAACCTACTACAGCAAATACATTTTTATTTTCGAATTTAAATAAGTGTACTACTGGACTTATTTTGTTTGCATACACCAACTAATTTTGTTTGTTATTTAAATAGATTTTCATTATCACAACAAAGTACATATGGGTGGCAAACTGCAGCCATGAGGAATTCATTTTTATTATTATTTGTCAGCTGAATGGAGGGAAATTTAAATAATTTCCAAAGAAATTTCGTTTCCAAGAAACTTTTAAATAACAACTTCATTACTAGTATAGTATCTATTACAAACTGTCATAAAGGTAACTCATTAAAGTCAGTGGAATTTAAAATATATATTTATTAATTATTATATTTAAAAACTGCCCAATGTTTGGTGTAAATGGAGATTTAATATGATTTAAAGTTTAAAAACCCTAGTAAACAGGACATTTAAATTTTAGTTGCTTTGCAATACAATTGTTAAAAATATTCAGAATGTATAGTGTAACAGCTGCATATATTTTCTAATGTGTTAAGGCCAGAATAATTACAATCAAGTTTGGTCCATAACTTCTTATTTGCTCTATTATAAGTTTTTGACTTGCACAAATACTGAAGTATTTTTATTTGGTATTTCTTTTTTGAAGAACACTTAACTTTTTAAACAAAACAAATATAATAAGTAATATAGATAAAAGTGTGTATTTAATTAACAATACATAAAGTTCTTCCAATGAACTTAGGACATTTAATATTAAAATATAAGTAAATAAATTAACAAAAACTAAAATACAGTACTTTTTGTATTTTACAGTGTAAAGTTCTCTGAATTATTAGTAATTTTTTGGCCATCTAAAATAATTATATATTTCGCAATTAACTTTTGGTACACTGGAATATTTAATAATATATAAATAAATTGAGGTTGTTGTTCACTACAATTTTTTTAAAACTGGTATACAAATAGGGAGATGACAGGAAGTACGATTATATACGAGGCTTACAATTATCCTTCGATAATATAGTACGTCTACTTCGCATACAATTGATTATCAAAACATCAAAGTTACAATTCAAAGTTTTCGGTGCTTTCAAAGATTATAAGTTTACATAGTAAACGAATTATAAATACCTACGCATAAAAGTTTAATAATTAATTAGCACTTATTTTGTAATTTAAAAAAAATTATGTCTAACTAATGGTCTGATTTCTTAAATTGTAGGTCGTTTCTTTCTGAAAAAACAGTAGAACCTTACTCAATTCATAGTTATAATTTTGCTACCGGCAACTGCTCTACAAAATATACATAAACATGTATCCCTACTTTAATTTTAAACATCAAACACGCATTATCAAGTTTGTAATAAAACATTTAATATTTTTTACAAACTGATACATCACAAAGTTCTACATCCAACAAATTGCCATGTATGTAAAATGTGCAACTAAAAATTTATATGCGCAGCAGTAATAAGTAACTTTTTTAACATTATTTTTTTTATAATGCTGAAATGGAAAACTTGCATTTATCGAGTAATCGCATAGTGAGCAAAGAAAAAAATTCATGCAATGCACACAAGAGTAGATGTTCCGAAATTAAATTTGCACAGTCGTATTGCCAGAATATGTATAATATACACATATAATTATTAATCTACCTTTTAAGAATGCATGGCAATTATTATCAGATGCAGCACCAGTAAGCACATAAATCTACTCCAATTATGGCAGTATACGTAACAGATGTCTAATGATGTTTAATAAATTGATATACAAGGCAATATTTCTCAAAAATAACATTTTTCTGTATTAAGTAATTGTATCGAAACTTGAATTCTATCATCATTCACTAATATATTACTATATATATAGTTCTACAATTATCACACGTGTATTCACTTTCACTTCACTAATGTTCAAAATTCCAACAATTCTACTAACTATTCGTGTGCTTGAATTCGACAGCGAACTATTATATCCAGCCTAGACACCCTCTAGAGCTCATAATGGAGAAAATATCGAAAAAATACTACAGTATTCACAAAACTACTTTCAGAAAACATGTTTATATTATCTAAGTGATATAATATTCCACAATTTATTCAAAATGAGTTAGGTTCCACTGTATTAGCATAAATTCAACATTGTAAAACTAATTTTTTCTAAATGTTACTCATGACAATGCAAAGGTAGATTTTGGTAAAATTACCTTTTGTAACCAGCACAAAAATTAACCGCGTGACTATGTCACCATAAAAGCTGTATAAAGTGTTATCACATTCATAAAGTACTTAAATTAATACATTGTACTAAACGGAAAGAAGTTAATATTGTCGATAATTTATGGGTCCACCATTTTTTAACTCAACTAACGCAATCGCTGTTTGCATGTCTGCCCTAGAAACTTCTTTTGTTGTTCCGTGGTCTTGAACGCGCATTAGAACTGTGGGACGTCTTTGATTCTCATATTCCACAAGATTAACTTCGTCCCAGTTAATTGGACGAGCCAACTCTTGTGACGAATCCCAACGCTGCTGATCTTGCACAGCTTCTCGTAACCAACGCTTTTTTGGTAATTCAACGTGCTCTGCAGCACCGGAATTCACAGATTTTGGTGACTGAGAATAGCTATTACCTGGTTCTATTTTAATTTGTGGTACATATAACTGATGCGAGGCAGAAGCTATACTGCAACCTTGAAGAGTTGAATATCCTTCGGCGTCACTAATATTCTCATCTCCGCCAAAACTTGAAAATTCTTGCGAAGAAGCTTTACTACTGCTATGAGAACTTTCGGAATCCATTACAGATAATTTTCGGGCAAAGCCTTTTACGTAATTACTTATATTTTCTGTTTCTTCATTATCCATTGTTCGTGAAAATTTCATGCACTTGCGTGGTGTTGATGTAACATTACTACTATTAGACGAACTGCAATAAAAAAGGATCATATGTATTACGAGACTAATTTACCACTAAATAACTAAAGAACTTCTTTTTGTTACAAGCACAAAAGAACTACTTCTACTATTGGCGTCGATTGCTATGACCATTGGTCTTCTAAACTTAATCCTACTTAACCTACACGGGTTCGAATGCCAACCATGCTCCAGACCGAGGTCTGATTATAGTTAGGTCCAAACCTGGGATCTCTCGATCGTGAAGCAGACACTCGTTCACTACACCACCGAGAGGCCAAGTACTACTTTCTTAATCCTAATGAGAGATTTCTCAACTTACAAAACATGGCAAAACTCCAGTGTAGTGGACCCGCTGTTAATAGTAAATCGTACTTGGTATAGCAATTAACTAGCTATTCTTCCTCTACTTCTAACCTCCAATACGCTATGTTAAGTACGGTGGTCCACTATACTGAACTTTAGCCCAAGCAAGTTACATAAATGTTATTACTTTACCTCTTATTATTATTCTTCAACCACTTTTGTACAGCACTTGAATGATCTTCATCGCCCAACTTTTCAGCAGAGGCGGGAGATATGGATGTAAAACGTCTTAATTGTGCTTCAGGATGTTCAGGGCAGTGACGATTAGCATGTGTAAATCTACGTTCACAATTTGCAGCGGTACATATAAAAGGTTTCTCTCCTGTATGAAGTCGTTGATGAGTTTTTAGCTGCCCTGATTGAGTAAATCGACGGGTACACCGAGGATAGTCGCAGGCATAGGGGCGTTCTCCTATAAATTGGTACAATAAAACTAACTTCACTTTCTTCATTATGTTTATAACAAACACAGATGACTGTAAAAATATGACTATGTACATAAATCGTAATGGTTACCTGTGTGTGTTCGTAAGTGTGCCTGAAGAGATTTCTCCCTAGGAAATACCCTTCCACAATATGTACACTTTATGGAACTTGGAGAACTGGAACCCTCGAGAATTAGAGTATTTAAAAGCTCTGCTCTTGGACGTCCTCGTCTCGATTCGCTTGGAGACACAACAGCGTTTTCACTAGGACTACCGTTAACCGGTGTTTTCTCGATGGAATTTGGAGTTTTCACTAAAGCTATCCTATTAGGAGATATTGAATTCAATACTGAATTGTTTTCAGATAAAATTTTGGCCCGCTTTGGTGTTTTATTCATTATTTTCCTCGTTAAATTGGTTATTTTGATAGCTTTAACAACTTAACCGTCCACCATACTTTATGCAGATGGCGTTCATAAATGGAGGGAAATTATTGTTCAAGGCCAACAAAGGGAATTTAAAATTTAAAAGGCAACGGATAAGTAAATGCCCAGCAATTACGTAATCTTTAAATACAAAAATATAAATGGCAACATCAAATGTTGCAAACTTGTTCCTTTTTTCATTATTTATTTCTAAATATAGCCTCGTTTATTAACTCTGATTTCATACAATGATGAATTTGCTTTAAAATATTTAATTTTACACAGCTAGTTTGTGACTATGTACTAGTTATAGATGTAAAAATATATATACAAATTACCGCACCTTGCAGCGGTGAATTTAAAATACTTACTATTGATTGTGAATATGCTTCCTGCTCTGCATTTTTAAAATAACATAATTTATTGATTGCAACTGTTGAAGGGCAAGATACAACTCTTTAAAGGTATATTTAATGAACATACAGACACAATGAGGTTGAAAAACTTTATTAAATGCTGTAGTTGCAATTTTTCACATTTAACGAGTACAGTTTGAATGTCATAACAATGAAACAACTTCATGACTTAAAAAAGGTATTTAAAAAAACCAACAATAAATGGAAAAAAGCTCTCAAACATTTAGCTGTTAAGTATTGCATACTTAAAATTAATTTAAGTGAATTCCTTACAGAATAACCTAAGCTATAATACTCTTAAAGATCTGGTTTTATAAGCATTCATTTAAGTTTATGCTCTTAGTAACTTTAAAAGTACAGAAGATTTTATTATTCGACCCCTTTTTAATAATAAAATCAACATTAGAATGTTTTAAAGTTACTAATTAATTGCATTAGGCCTACAAAATTATCATAAATAAATAAAATCACAACAATAACTTGCAAGGTAACTAAAGGTGGAATTTTTGATTTTTAACATGTGGCAAACTAAATAAGCAGCATCACATAGGCCATCCGATGAATAATATAATGACAATCACAAATAGCTTGTACACGAAAATAACAGGTACAACAATGTTACTAAGCATCAGTCACCAGTATTATTACAATTATTAATGTTACCATCAGAATGATTTACTCTTAAAAAATGTCATTGTTAACAATAAAAACGTTGATCAACATGTACAATCCGCACAAAGGTTAACACATTGCTTGGAATTCTATATCCCTTAAAACCATTACAATTCTTAAAATTAATACAAATGAGATCAAAACGATTTCTGAACCTCTTTTATATTTTACGGTAAAATAAAAAAAAAATGCTGCAACACAAAAAAGGCACAAATATAACTTTCAACACAAATAAAACCTTAAATATATTACTTAAAAACGTTCTGGAAGGAGATAAGTATAAGTAAAAAAAATGTAAACTTTGTCATTGCCGAACACTAAAAATCACAGCTTTTTAAGCTCTGCACCTTCAATTTTGTTTAATAACTTTCTTTCTTTCTCTTTTCCCTCTTATACCTTTACAGTGTCAAGGCGGCCAGGCACACCGAGCCGCAGAGTGGTCCACCCATTCCCGTTCAGGCCAAGCACTTTAATTATGTCAATTCTACGTGCATTCCCACTCTGCCGTACTCCCGGTCTTGTTTAATAACAAACCTGAAAACTAGGACGTTTCTTTTAATAAAATGTTTTAAAATTGGTAGGTAAGTCATTATAAGTCTGTCACAATCTTAGAAAGAGGTACGGACTTTGGAACATGTTTGTCTTTATTCAATATAGTTTTTTTTAACAAACCCAGTGTTGTTAATTTTATTATGTTCACACTTATGCGGGGACAATACGGCAAAGCTGTTCCCCACAAGTCTTCTTTATAAAGTTGAGACAAACTATAAGTAAAATCTTTGGTGCAAAAAATTATCATAAAATTTTACAGGAAGTCACTTTAGATATGTATTTATATGGAATGATGTGAATTTATATAATCCTAAACAATGTGTTACTTTTATATGCCGCTTCTTGTTCCAAATTTATTAAATTTAGAAAATATAATACTGAGACTACTAATTTGTTTTATTGTTGCACCTAATACTGTTACTATTAACTTAAAACTATAGTAACTAACAAGTTAACTAATACTATCTTAAGATTTCCGATAAACACTTAAATGGGAACTAAAAAAGCACAGCCACGATT
Organism: Melanotus villosus; assembly: GCA_963082815.1. NCBI lineage: Eukaryota > Metazoa > Arthropoda > Insecta > Coleoptera > Elateridae > Melanotus > Melanotus villosus. The sequence continues at coordinate 23,834,025 of OY720427.1, forward strand.
GTAAAAACAAAAATTCTTGAATTTCAGGGATGATTTCTGATTAGGTTGATAAAATGAAGTAAATATGATAACCAACTCATGTCAGGAAAAATAAAATATAATCACCCTGTGATGAAATTACCTATGTGATGCTCAATTACATTAACTATCTAATCTGCACTAACTAATTTGAGATATAACACCAACAACCATGGTTTTCCACAACTTCCACCACCAGTGTAACTGAGAAATAGCAACCATTTGCAGTGCTAATACCTAAAGAAAAAAAAATTAGTAAAAGTATACGTTGATTATAAAACAAATCAGTACCTATAATAATTAGGCTTAAACGGTCCAGCTTTATTAAGTCCCATATATCTGGCTTGATCGTCTGTTAGTTCTGTCAAATGAGCATCGAAAGTGGGAAGATGTAAGCTTGCAACATATTCATCTAAAACATTTTTAATGATACTTAACATTAACTTAAATGTTCAAAATGTTCACTCACCCATTTTTTTAGGCAGCAAATAAACGTCAGATTTATACCTTCCTTGAGGAGCATTAAAAAGCTCAATAAGAGCTAAAGCTTGTGTAGCTGAAGTAATAGAAACAACAAAAGACGGTAGGCTCGAACAACTTAAATTAACAAGACGACCTTCGGCTAATAAAATAATTCGTTTTGAATCTGGCCAAATTACATGGTCCACTTGTGAACGTACTTTCTCCCATGTTAGGTCTGGAGTTCGTAGACTGTTCTATAAATACAGAATTTTAGGGGAATAAAACACCTCACATGATACTTACAACATCAATCTCGGTGTTGGAATGACCCATATTACAAACTATGCAGCCATTTTTCATTTTGTCCATATGTTCCCGGGTAACCACATTTTTATTTCCTGTGGCGGTTATTACTATGTCAACATTACGAATAACTTCATTTAACTTAACAACACGAAAACCATCCATACTACAACATTAAAAATATAAGTAATATAAGAAATAAATAAGACAAATTGTTAAGTTGGAAAAGAAGGATTCTAAGACAAATATATGAACCTAAAAGGAAGGTAAAGTTTGGAGACAAAGGATGAATCACAGATAGAAATAATATGTGGAAATTCAAACACTGTAAAAACAATGAAATCAAACAGGCTGAGATCGTATGGACATATAATGAGGATGGCGGCAACAGAACTAATCAAGAATGGATACCACAAGTACCAAGAAGAAAAGGAAGATCACATCAAAGATGGGATCTAAAATCTAAACAACATGAAAATAATGCACATAAATCGAAAGTGTCAGAACAGAAAACAATGGGTGAAGATAGCGGAGCATAAGAAATAAATATTCCCCACAATTACCTTGCTTGTAGTGCACAAATTGGATCAATTTCAGTGATATAAACGACACATCCAAGCCCTTTCAGTGCCTGTGAACAACCTTTTCCAACTTCTCCATAGCCACAAATAACAATCTGCTTTCCTCCAAACATGATATCAGTTGATCGTTTTAAACTAAAATAATATAAACTTTATGCACCGATATTTCAAATAAATGTTTAATTACCTATCAATAATTGACTCTCGGCAGCTATAAAGATTGTCAAATTTAGTTTTTGTAACAGAATCGTTAACATTCATAGCTGGTACAGTCAGCTTCCCAGCTTTTGATAACTGATATAAACGATGAACACCAGTCACGCTCTCTTCTACAATACCTGTAATATAATACACTTGCTATAGTCCATCTCAACCTTAGAAATACAAAATATATGAAAACAGTGTTGCCATCTTGTACCCAGTAGCATCTGTAGACTTAGAATAATAATACTCAAACTGGCAACTGTTTTATTAAAAAAGGATGGTGATTGGTCAAACTTTGAAAGTGAATGACGACGAACATACTTCATAAAAAGTCTATATTTTTTTCTAAGGTTGAGGTGGACTTAGTATTGTACCTATTGTTAAATTTTGAGGCCATTTAACCATAATTTTAAGGCAAATTCCTTTGGCTAATTACATTTGTTGTTTTAAATCATTTTACAATATGATTAAGAAAACAAAAATTAAGAATAAATAGTAATAAGCACATATCTCAGTTACATAAAAACTTAAAAGTTCACTCTACCCACGGACAAAAATACCTTTTATCATTTTAAACATAGCGGGATATTTTTTAAGCATAAGATGAGTAGCATCTCCTCCATCATCCAATATCATATTGGGTTGCCAATTTTCTGCATTCACACATTTATCGATACACCACCAAAAGTCCTCTTCAGTTTCACCTCGCCAAGCAAAAATTGGAAAACTGGCTTCTGCGAGAGCCGCTGCAACTTCATTCTAATAATAACCAAGAGTGATTCTCTTGAAATATTAACTATAACAATAAAATACCTGCGTAGAATAAATATTACAAGCTGCCCAACGTACACTAGCACCAAGAGCGGCTAAAGTTTCAATTAAAACAGCAGTTTGAGCATTTATATGTGTACAGCCAACAATTTTTGCATTTTTTAGGGGTTTATCATCACATGCTCTTTTTCTTAAGGCCATAATTCCAGGCATTTCTTTAAAATCCATCAATATTAGTAGACAGAATATAAATACATGAGTATAATAAATTACCTTGCTCGGCAATTTCAATTTCGCGCCTTCCAAATGCCTGTTGATTAATATTACGGACACAAAAGTCAGAACAAGCTGTTGAATTTGTTTGAATTTTTTCTCGAGGTGATACATCGTCCCCATCTGAACTACTACCAGTACACGAAGCTACAATTATAACAAAGATACTTTTAAAATTAATAAAGGCCAATTTTAAAATTAATTAATATATATTTATACTTGAACTGTATGAATCAGTGGATGATGCCGATAAAGACCTGCTCCGATAACGACTAGATTTCTTTAAAGCACCGGAAGACTTTGCATCCTGAAAAAATCCTCGTTTAGAGCTAGACATCGATTTATTAAAACAAATGTCGTGCAAAACTGAAACTATTAATTTTATAACAAAGGCAAAATATTTTTCATGCTCTTAATATGCGATAAAGTATGAAATCATAGTTTACATTTGTCACTCTAGGAGCCCATATAAAGTTATCAATTTACTATAATGGACCAGGCATAGCATTACTAATCAATGTTTGAGGCTTATAAAGTAACCCCCTATTATTACAAAAAATATTTCTAACAGAGACTCCAGAAAAAAAATATGTTCATACTTTATTACTTAACTATAAACTAAAATGTATATGTCTAATTTAAGCCACTCAGAATGTGCCAAACATTAAACTATACAGAGTATCCCAGGAGGAAAGGTCAATATTGTGGGAAGTCATAGTATACATCGTTCTAAGTAAAAAAGGTTATATTAACATATGTCCTATTTCGAACGATTTACGAGATAGAGCTATTTCCATGTACAGTTGCAAAATCACTCCTAAGAAAGAGATAGTAGGAAGTGTTTCTAATATTTATTATTCAAGTCACAATTTTTTTACAATTTACAATACATTTTCGAAAATTCCACCGTCAACATCAATGCCCTTTGCACTTCGCATGAGAACATGGCGTGTTGCTCTTCTGAAGGAATCTCAACACTAACAGTTCCTTATGCGATCAGAAGCATTTCTGATACGATCTAGTAGCTCATCGCGTGTCATAACTTCTCTTTTGTAGACTTCGCTCTTCATGCAATCCCACAAATAAAAATCCAATGGGGTTAGATCTGGTGATCTTGGTGGCCAGTAAATGTTACTGCCATGACCGATCCACCGATTAGGGAAAGTATGTATTATTGAAATGTTGCAGTACAGGTCCACTATTGCAGTTGTGGGGAAAGATAATAGTGCACGCCAAATTCAAACTACTGATACAGTAAAATAACCTTATCTCGTCAATCATTCGGAATAGGACATATGTTCATATAACCTTTTTTACTTAGAATGGCGTATACTATGACTTCCCGCAATATTGACCTTTCCTCCTGGGGCACCCTGTATTTAAAACGAAATAAACTGTAAGTAAGCTAAATTAGAGTTTAAAAAATAAAGCCAAACGTAATGAACCAAACTAATGTGTATTATTAAAGACCAAAAGTGGTAAAGCATACACTGTTACATGTATCTTACCAATTTAGATCTTTGCCCCACAAATGCGTTTGTACCATCCAGTCCCTAAAAATAAAATAGGCATTCAAATTTATTTAATCATCCAATACATTTCCCTAAGTGTTGAGATCAAGTGAATGACCTTCAAGATATTTAAGTCATGGACTAATTAGTAAAACAGTCATGAAACCACATTCTTAAAAGCACATAGCATGTTATTACCTCATTCATCTTTCAGCACTATAAACAAGAAATTTCTAGTTATATCTCATATAAATTTACCAAAACTATCAGCAATTTGGCTCTGTATTTACACAAATGCTCATGAATTTATTTTATCTTTTTAATGAGTAAAAATAACTACTCGCAAATATTACAAAGTACAGATAGATAGATAACACTAGCTGATAACATCTGCTGTCCTAATTATCTTGATCTTTTGAACAGGATTTTTACATGTTATAACTTTTCACGTTTTTTTAGCATCCTTAAAAAAATATCTCAAATTATTATAAATATTTTCAGAACTCCATTAATTTCAGAATGAACCAATTTCACATAAAAATCTGCACAATATTTTCTCTTAAAACACTTAACTGTTGGTAAATTTATGCAGATATTACATTCTATTCGAACTGTATTCTTCTCACGATTTGCTAATGCACTTTTATAATGCATTATTCAGAACTTTCTAAATAACTACTCCTTTTCAATAACAAATTTATTATAACCATTGCAAGGTAATCATAACATTTTTCTTACACACAAAATATACAGTAATCTACATTACTTATATGTTTCTTTTATTCTACAACTGATAATCCCGATATGTAATGTTCAAGAATTAGTAAGTATCGAAGGTGTTAACACAATTACCATAAGAAATACTGACTAATATTCAATGTGAAATTAAATTGTTTATGAAAACAAAATTCTTATTTTCAATTATGAAAAAGGTTTTTTTACAAAAACTTTAAATAAAAGTTAATAATCCATTTCAACCTTAAAAAAAGTACAGGGCTTCTGAGGAACAGCGTTATCATATTTACACCCAGTAGTATCTGAAGATCACCAAAACAATTGGCAAAATTATGTGCATAATAAAAGGAACACTCTATTTTGTTAAAAAAGAATGATATAAGAAAACCCAAACATGTTTCATAAGAGCCTGTACTCCTCCCAAAGGTTCAGATGGATTATAATAATTTTGCTACTAGTTTTACAATTTGTATTGCTTTGCAGCAAAATTGTCGAATTTTACAAAACAGCTTTTTAATTTTCTGCAAATATATTACTGTGTAACAAGTACAGCACAGAAGTTGTTTTGTTGCGAAATAATACTGTCTGAAATGTCCTTCAGTATATTTCATGCTTGAATTTCACAAAGAGGTATTATAATTTAATTTTATTATTTTTTTATAAGCAACAATTAAACATTACAAGATTTAGGTACCTGGCACCTTATTTTGGAATACAATTACAAACAATCTGCAATAGCTTACAAGTTGTTTTTTTTTAACATTAAGCTTATTTTAAGATTTGAAACAAAATAGATTTGTGAATTTGATTTACAAGTAACAATAATGTTATTAAGACGTTTAAGATGTGTTTAACTAAATATTCCAAAGGACTGGTCAAGTATTATTATGAAAATTCTGTTTCGATACAAAACATATTGCAAAAACAAATTAAAATGATGTATCGAAATCCTGTAAAAAGTAGATGTGAAATTGATTCGCGACTTATATTTTCAAAAAATATTTCAGCAAATATTTTATCCATACCTAAATTTTTAACCCATCGGTTAATATTATAAATAGGTCGATTTCAAATTTAGCGCGACTTAATCGCAATAGGCGTTATCAAAAATATAACACCAACCTTATTAGACGCTGGATCGGTAATTGGAGTATCCGTCACACCAGTTAAATCGGACTTCGTTCCATGATTTCCGTGATTTTCTGACGTTTCCGACATTTTCACGTGAGTATTGCAACAAACACAAGTTTTGACGAAGCGCACCCGATCACCTGCATCCCTCCAATTATACTCTGCCAAAACTTTACCAACATAAAAATATGAAACACCCCACCACCAATTAAAAAAAATATGTGAAATATATAATATTCATGTAAATGTTTATAAACAGTTGTCGTCTACAATGTATGAGTAACGTATGAGTAAAGAAAATTTATAGAAATTAAATTATTTCCAAGAAAATTAATATTTTCAGCAGTTTAATTGAAACAGGTTCAGGCCCGTACTTCCTATAGTTTAAAATTTTAACAGTTTAATTTTGAGAATCTTGTACTGCAGCCGCTACTTTGCTTATAACCCCTGATCACATGATTGTTATGTGATCAGGGTTATAACGTTATAACTTATAACCCTCCAGTATCCGCATGAAATTCTAAAACATCAGTACCCGCATTGGTCTCACAGTCCGATAACCCTCTGCAGCCTCCAGAAAAATAATGAGCTACCATATGAAATTGGAGAGGGTTAATATAATTGTTGTGATATATTTATGTGAACAAGTTAAACAAAACAGACGATGGCACATCATCATAAAATATGTTGTCGTCATCCTCCTCGGCCATTAGATCTTGCATCATCTGATTTAAACTAGTCGCGCCTGTTCTCTCTCATAATCTCCCATGACTACAATAATGTTTTAGTATAACAATATTACTAAAAAATGCAGAAAATACTACCTTTTACTCAGCTTGAACAAAATAAAAAGTAAAAATAGAAACAACGTGGGTACCCGCTTCGGTCTCTGAAACCAAAACTATAAATAACTTTTGAACCACTGCACGCACGAACTCTAAACTGCGTACTGACCTTCAGTGGCAATATATAGGAAGGTACTAAAATGGGCGATAAAATAACGCCTATGCATTAGGTAATATACTGCATCATGTGTTTGATCGGTCTCACAGACCGAATACGGGTACTGTAGGGTTAAGAACTAAATCTTTACACTTCATAGTCCAAAAGAAGTTCTAGTAGTAGGTAATTGTGGGGAGACCTAAGTCTAGCAAGTAGGCCTCTATAGGCTCTTTTTGCCAATCCCTAGCCATCCCCTCAGTCACTCTCACCACCTTCTACCTCGTATGTCTCATCTCCCTCTGTGAACCTCCTGGATTCTTTAATGAAAATTAGAATGTCAGTCCACGCCCGGGAGTACAATTCTTCCTTCCGAAGCGCAACCGCATCGAAGGTTTTGAACCTTAGTCGTCCATTCTTCTTCTAATCGCCCATATGCCTCGCATTCTCCCAAGTAGTGAAAGGGCGTCTCCTCGGCCCTTCCACATCTCGGGCATTCGGGGTTCTGCTCTACTCCTATCAGAGATAGGTGTCATCTTAATTTACAGTGGCCTGTCAGGATCCCTATCAAAAGATTTAAGGTCCTTCGGCTTTTTCCCAGTAGCCAAGTTAACTTTTGCAAGTTAAACCCTGCTTGCGGTCTTTAGCCTGTCGACAGCCTCTGTTTCTTTCCCGTTTTTTCTTAGATGACTCGAAGGTACATTCGCTAAGAGCCGTTGAGACATGTTTCCTTGTGATACCCAAAAAGGGTTCCGGTCCTAAACATGTTTCCATGTCTCCGAGTTTGGCTAGTTCGTCGGCCTTCTCGTTGCCTCGGATCCCTGAATGCCCGGGAACCCAAGCAAGTTCTACGTCTTTCGCTGTTGTCAGCTCTTCTAGGGCGTCACCACACTCCTGAACAAGTGCTAATCTTTTCCTGGGCGAGCATATTGCCCTTAGTGCCGCTTAGCTGTCAGAACAAATGTAAATTTTTTGTTCTGTCGACCTTCATATTTCCTCCTTTGTAGCTACCGATAAAATAGCAAAAACTTGTGCTTGAAACACCGTGGTGTACATTCCTAAAGCTGAGCTTTCTTGTATGCCTCGGCTTTCTATATAGATTCCTGTCCCGGAGCGTCGTTCTTCCGTAAGCCGTCCATGTAGCACACTAAGGCCCCTAGCTGAAAGCTAACCTGATCTTGCTCCCACTAGTGTACTTCCTATTCAACCTGATCCGGTCCTCTGCTTCGATCACCTTGCAACTTGACAGATGTAGCTCCTTTGTCACCGCTTCAGCAACCCTAGTCATGACCCGTGCATACTCCTTGACTGCTCCACATCCCTGCATCTCGCATTCGAAGGTGAGCTGTTATGGCCTCCTTCTTTATCCAAGTGTCGAGACTTGGAAACCCTAACAGAACTTCTAATGCTGCTGTAGGGGTTGTTCTCATTGTCCCAGTACTACCTAAGCAGGCGAATCTTTGGATTTTAGCCAGCTTGGCTGAGACGGTAGGTCTATCTACACTAGGTCACCATACCACTGAACCATGTTGGATTCTAGGTCTGATTACCATTGTGTAGAGCCAGTACAAAATTTGAGGATTTATCCCCCAATTTTGCCCACCCCTCGGCGTAGCTGCCAGAGTGTTGCTATTGACTTGGTGACAACCTTGTCGACATGCAACGTCCAGCTTAACTTACTATCTAGGATCGCCCCTAAGTACTTAACCTCCCGCGTTAGTGCTAGAGGTCTGCCGTACATAATGGGCGCCCTAAATCCCTCCAGTTTTCTCCTTTTGTGACGATAATCATCTCAGTCTTGTGTGAATTGACTGAGATGCCCATCTCTTCACACCATCCTTCAATTATCCTACAAGCTACTTGCATTCTATTGCAGATGATGTTTAAAAATTTGCCGGTTACTAATACCAGCCCATCATCTGCATATGCTTGAGCATAAAAGCCTTCTGCCGTTAGCTGCCGCAATAGATCATCCATTATGAGACACTACAGATGGGGTGAAACTCAGGTGAAAGGCAGCTACCCTGTAGACATCCTCCTTTCACCCCTACCTCAACCGAACAATCCCATAGGGCAGCAGTTACGGTTCTTTCTTCCAGCTCCGATTTTACCCATCTGACCACCATGAGAGAGGTCTCCCTGGCCTGTAGGACTTGATCTATTGTGGCTAATCTTGCCTTATCAAAGGCACCTTCAATGACAAATAGGACTGCTAGGGCCCCGTCTTTATAGTAAAGAGCCCTCTCTACCTTATGCACGATAGCGTGGAGTGCAGTTTCAGTGGATCTTCCACGTCTGTATACGTGCTGATGTTTGTGCAATGGGTATGCTACCGTTACCCTCTCCACAAGGTACCTATCAACAATCCTTTCCAAAGTTTTTAATAGGAAGGACGTCAGACTAATGGGCCTAAAGGATTTCGCAGCTGTGTAGTCTTTCTTGCCCAGTTTGGTGATAAAGACCACTCTGGCTGCTCTCCATTGTCGCGGAACGTACCCCATTGCTACACTGGCCCTGTATATCCTTACAACCGTTGGAAGAAGGACCCCTAAGCCTCTTTGTAACAGTACGGGGAAGATTCCGTCTGGCCCAGCAGATTTAAAGGGTTCGAACTCATTCACCGCCCATGTGACTACACCCTCCGTTATCATATCCTCAGCGAACAACTAGTTCTCGTCGAGAACTTCATGTTGTTCTGCCATGGATACACTTTGGACGGTGCCGTCTCCCGGGAAGTGAACCTCCAGTGACTCGTCCCTGGATGCAGTCCATGTACCGTCTGCCTTTTTTTAAAGTTCATATAGTTTGCCTTGTTTCGTTGCTTAAGATTTTCATCAGTCTGGCAGATTCTGATATGGTGCTTAGCTCCCCACAGTATATTTTCCAGCTGGCTCTTTTCCTTTGTCTTAGTTCCTTTTTAAAATCTTTCCTGACTGCTTTGAAATTGTCCCATGAGGTCTGTGCCAGATCTCTAAGGGCGCCGATTGAATGTTCGTCAGGATGAGAACGTATCCACGCACAAAGTTTTGAAGACATCTGGAAGGCAACTCTTACTCTTTTCACTACTTAAATGCAAATGAAGTGCACTTTTCGTTCATGAACTTTTTCGACCTCCCCCCCCCCCCGCACAATTACCACAAATATGAAATAGAAATACGTAGAAATATTACAACGTAAATACACAAATTTCTATTCACCCTCCGACAATAAGGGGATTAAGGAAATTCCCCACCATTAATAAATTCCAGAAAGTACAGATGGACAAGTCGTAAAACAGTCTACCTGTTCATTTATTGCTGAAACCCTTGAGCGATTATAGTCTATAATGTCTCAAGGCTTACTTACGGCTTACTACACCTCACACTGCGGTAGTGTTTCTTAAAAAAAACCTTGTCTCAGAAACGGAAAATAAGCCATTTTTGCTAAAATTTATAAAATATGGCGTGAAATTTAATAAAAAGGCAAAAAAAGGCATTTTGCCTAAAACCCGAGCTTTAGTCTGTCGCCTTGGGGTTCCTGAGGAGAGTTTTCGGTGGGTTGTCACACTTTATTTCCGATCTGATCATACGATGATCAGATGTTGAAATGTCTGTGGTTATTCTCCAGTTTCCGTTGTCTACCAAGAGATTCCTAGAGTCCACTGTAATATCAATAACTTCCCTTCGGATGCCATTGACAAACGTGGGCTCCGTTCCTCTATTCATTATTACTAGGTTTGTTGATACCAAATACTCCAGTAAGAAAGAATTCGCCTCTGGCATTGATGCCAGACCTGCCCCACACTGTATGATGAGCATTGGTATCACACCTCACACCTCATTACTACCGGTAAACCCTTACTCCTCGCGAACGAAATCAAACGTTCGAATTCCTCTGTAGGAACGCGTTTCTCCTAGGGGAAATATGCGCTTCCTATTACTACCTTATTGCTAATTCCTCTTACCTGATATTCCAGCATCACTGCAATCAGGTCCTTGGTTCCCAGCTGTGGTAGCGATACCAAGATTAGATCCCTGGACACCATGATACAGGTCCTCGGTCTAGCCTCTAGTTCTCTCCCAACCACAATATTATAGTTAGGTGCTCCTAGTCCCCTTACTCTGTTCCTATAGATATAAGGTTCTTGTATTAAAACTATCTCCCGCTTGCCAGTTCAGCTGTAGCTCCTCGACTATGCTGGAGTTTTATTTGACTTACCCGCAGAAGATCCATTATGGGGAATTAATGGCACGGGGTCAAAAGTTTACTCGTCCCTCTCGGTCTGCTTTGACTCTTCGGCCCCAGGGAGTGCCTGGCGGACTACCCCACTCCATGATGGCACTCTACGCACAGCGAGAGTAACCAACTCGTAGTAGAGCTGCCACCTAGCCTCCTCCAGCAGCTTCACGGAGTCTCCACTGACCATAAAGGTTAGAAACCATCCGCCTGGTCCTCCCGAGGTTGTGACATACCTCCATTGCTCCACACCTAAAGTACGGTTCTGCAACGAAAGCAACTGCCTTAGCTTGCTGAGGTCTACTGCTTCGCTCCTTAACCAGAACCCTATCTTCTCTGGCCATGGCGCCTCTGATGCTCTTAATGGAACAAAGGTGACGCCCTTTATTATTAAGGGTGTCCAGTTCTCCAACAGCCATCGCATAGATGCTTCATCTTGGGCAGTGACCAGGAACCAACCTGGTTCCACCAGCCCTGAGACGTAAGAAGTTCATCCTCTATAGCCAAACTAGCGGCTTCTTCTTCCTTAATACCTTAATAGGGGAGAGACTTCTCTCCTCGTTTGAGCTAAGGAGCTCTTCCTTATTCGACACGTTAGTTTCCATCATTTGAGTTTGTTCAGACGTTGAAAGTGAATAAAGGGGATGGTGTTGCAAGGACCACCTGGGCGCTTTTAATTTAATTTTCTATTTTTCAGGAATTCGAATTGCAATGTAATTATTTTTTTTATAAAGCGTGACGCTATGGTGTTTCTTAGGGGCAAGAATGTGGCTGAAAGTATAGATTTCATGTGTAAACTAATAACAGAAATACCATAAATCTTCGTCGTAAAATCACGTTCCTTTTGGCAAATTACCGCCGCATATATGTAAACAAGGGGACCCACACGTGGTCTGCTAAAAGTTTCAAATTTCAAAGTAATTTAAAATATACCAGAGCATTGGGATTTTTAACTCAGCCATGGAATTTATGATATTAGAGATCAAGGGTTACGCATGGGAACATTTGGATACCAATCTATTTATGAAAACACTCGTGAGAACATCTAAACACACTCCCCGCTACAGGAGAATTTTTAGTATAAATATACAAGGAAATCTTAGCAAAGGGACCAGTCTGCATTATGCAGTTACGCTGTATAGTGGTCTGGGTCTCGATTAGTACGCTGATCGAGTGTATCTTTACTGTAAAGTATACAGTTAGTAGTTAGAGCTGCACTCTGTTGCTTCGCATTAACTAGTAGAAATCTTTCATAAGGGGTCTCCCTGAGTAATCCAAATTAACCGAAAAGTTAGCAGTTTTAATATATTTCACGTATTCAAGATTAAACTTTATCAAAATCAAATCAAACGATAGGGTGAAACATCCTGACAATTTACAATGTACGAGGATACCTAGTATCTCGTATATTCTCGTACATGAGAGGCAACGCTTTCTCATGTACTAATTAAGAGTCTTTGCATAGCGCACGCACTCGTTAGAGGGCAATTACACCCTCGTCAAAAAGATTGGTTGTTGTTGTACACCACATTTGGCTACGGCCGCTTAAGATTGGTTTTAATATCAATCACATAAAAGATCGATCTTGAATCGCACATATGACTGACACCGAGTTCCAGCATAATTTCTTGTGATCAACCACGCACTCAGGCCACCTGAAGTACATCAAAGTCATAAAACAAAAGTATGATAATTATTCACGTCACTGCCCTTAATTAACTTGCCTAGTCTGACGTTCATGACACTATGCTTATTTATTTACTGTATTTGTAAATATTTGTACATAAATCTGACTTTATAATATATGTATTAAACTTGGTGGAGTATTTATTTCTTGTTTTATAAGGTGAGCTACTCTAGATCAACGAACCACAACAACATTAAGGGTCCTCTGACTACATAGTCAGTTATTTAAGTAACGGGTAAGATTTTCACTTAACCAATAAGGGTTGAGGGTGCAGGAAATCTTAGTGAAAAACTAGGCGACCACAGCGAAAAACTGTAAAGGGTGACACACCTGGGGTTCGTACAGTTACAGTGTATATTTATTTTATTTGTATTTGTCTTGTATTGGTGTACTTGTTGCGTGAATGTTGGTTTTGGATTGAAAGTTTCCCACACTAACTCCCCACAAGAGATTATGGCAGGGCTGTTCCCAGGTGGGAGGTCTGGGCCGCCGCTGACGAAGCCCTCCAAGATGCGCAGCAGGACCCTAATCCAGGCACCTCCTGGCACTTATATCGGGATTTTTCGACGGTTGATAGAGCAGCCCCCTACGTTGATTAGGCAAGGGTGGACCCCTGTACTACCCGGCGGCCCGGTGTGTCTTCCCGGTTTCTAAGCCAGCTACCACTGCCAGTTCAACCATACACTGGGCCCCCGCCTCGATAAACCTTGGATAAGAAAAGTGTAGGCTTGTCTTTCATCCGTGTTTGTGATGTGTTAATGTGGGTGTTTTGATGTATGCATAGGTGTGTGTGCTGGATGTGATTCGTTTGACTTCTCCCTTAGGACCAACCCGGTATGGGAAACCCTGTCCGTAGCTACCACCACGACAAGGTCCACATCCACGATGAGGAAAAGAACTTCTAAGTCAAGCATTTAATATTATTCCTGTAAATCTAGTTTTAACTACAACACAAATTTCGCAGTTGTACGAAAACTTACAGTTATATATACATACATACCTATGTAAGTGAATTGTTAAGTTAAGCGTTCGGTATTAACCTTGCTATTTTTGTTTATATATTTATTTTTATACTGTAAATCTACTATAACTTCATTATCACCTATTAATTAACTTTGAGAACACTACCCTACGACTGCTATTATTAAGAATTGCATAATTGCATGTTTACACCTTAACAGCTCAAATGAAGTTCTAAATCAGGCATTTAGTATTAGTTGGTCGTTTGAAAATCGTTGCACAACCTATAAGTTTGATCCTTCAAAAGAACCCTTGCCGAGTTTCAACTCAGTGCATTGTGAAGTTATTGTTTGGTCACGAACGTGCAAGCATTTTCAAAAATGATGGACAGAAAGGAAATTCGTGTCGTGATAAAATTCTATTTTTTGAAGAGGAAAACGGCATAAATAGTAAGCTAGATCGTGTCCTTGTCGAATCTTTCCCTTCATTTAAGACCGTAAGTTTGTAGATTGCTGTCTCTAAACATGGTCGAACGAGTACCGAAGACGAACGTGCAAACATTTTCAAAAATGGTGAACGCATAAGAGATTCGTGCCGTGATAAAATTTTATTTTTTGAAGGGGAAAACGGCGACGCAAGTAAAAAGTAAGCTAGATATGATGACTAAGATCCACAAAATAGTTTTGAGTACCTAACCGAAGATTGAAGATCAGTGAAATAGCAGATATACAGGGAATTTCACATAACGCGCAACATACGAAAGATCATTACCAAGGACACCAAATTTTAAGTGAAGTTCACATAACGTGCAACATTTTAGGTTGCCTAGGATCCTTAATAACAATGAATTATTAATGCATTAGGGAAAATTGTTTCACTTAAAATGCAACATACATTGAATAAGAACATACATCACAAACAATCCTTTTATTTAAAAATTACAACAAATTCTCAAAAATACCACCATTAACGGCCAAACAGTAACCCAATCGGTTATAAAAATTATTTAAAACAGAATTAACCATCTGTGGAGTGAACGTTTGAGAAACTTCCATTATTTTTCTTTTAAGTTGATCAATATTTTCTAGTTCACCACTAAATACTTTTGATTTCATATAACCCCAATAAGAAAAATCATTGGGGGACAAATCTGGGGAACGCGGGGGCCACTGTATTTCTGCTCCACGACCAATCCACCTGTGAGGAAAGACAGTATTTAAGTACTCCCTAACTTGTCGACTATAGTGAGCGGGTGCCCCATCATGTTGGAACCATATAGTATTTAAATCCAAATTTAAATCATGTAGAGCTGGAATTACTCGATTTTGCAGTAACTCTAAGAATAGTTCGCTGTTTAGGTTACCATTAATAAAAAAATGGACCTATTACATGACCACTTATCAATCCAGCCCACACATTCACTTTCTGGGGGTACTGGGTGTGACTTTCGTGGAAGAGGTGGAGATTGTTCCTGCTCCAGTATCTCACATTTTGAGAATTGACTTCTCCTGACAAAATAAATGTGGCCTCATCTGTAAATAAAATGTGGTTGAGGAAGTTCTCATCATTGTTGATTTTCTCAAAAAGAATTTCACCGAACGTAATTCTTTTTTCATTGTCGCCGATTCTAAGCTCTTGATGATTTTGGAAATGATAACAATGATATTTTTCCTCTTTTAAAAGCCTAAAAGTGCTACTCCTACTGATACCTAATTGCACTGAAAGCGTTTTAGTGGATGTTTGGTGATTTTGCTGTACTAGGTTTTCTAGCTGATTTGTCCGTTCAGGTGTACGAGCAGATTTTACACGGTTTCTTCTTTGATGCTCAGTTTTAACACAACCATTTGCTTTAAATTTGCTTACAATTCTGGAAATTGTGGATGGATTTGGTGTAGGTCTGTTTGGATACGTTTCCGCAAATAAATTGGCTACTGACCGGAAGCTTTGATTTGAAAAATACCAAGTAACAATTTGAATTCTCACTTCGTATGTGTACATGTTTTCAACCTTTGACAACTAACTTTGACAAATTTGACAACTGATGTTGCATTTTATGTGAAACAATTTTATTACATGTAAAATCAACACAGCCCTAACAATTACTTATGGTAACTAAGGAAATAAAATTAATGTATGTTGCATCTTAAGTGAAATTCTCTGTATAGTAAGGATCTCAACTGAACGGGTTCATAATATTTTACATGAACATTTGGACATGCAAAAGCTTTGTGCGCGATAAGTGGCGCGTTTGCTGACTTTAGACCAAAAGCGTGTTCGAATAGACATTTCATCTGCGTGTTTGGAACGTTTCAAGCGTAACCCCCGGTTCGTAACCGTCGATGAAACGTGGGCCCACCACTACACACCAGAGTTGAAAGAACTTTATTGACTAGGTACCTGGAAAAAGGAAGGACAATCACTGAAGAGTACTGTGTAGGTTTGAGGGAAAGAATCAAGAAAACCTAGGTAAAGAAAATCCTCTTTCATCAGCATAATACACCTATTCACACGTTAACGGCTTCCATGGCCAAAATTCATGAACGCAGGTTCGAATTGTTGGATCATCGGCCCTACTCACCGATTTAGCCCCGTCTGACTTTAATTTGTTCCCGAAACTCAAAAGATGACTCAAAGGACAACGATTTTCCGACAACAATGAAGTGGTTCATGCTGTGGACGGTTATTTTGCAGGCCAGGAGTATCATTTTAGAAAAACGGCATATAATGGCTTTGGAACATTGTTGGGCAAAATGTGTCGTCGAGCTCAATAGAGATTATGTTGAAAAATAAATATACAAGTTGATCAAATTTTTTCGCGTTTTCTTTTACATTTACCATTTATCTTACTTTTTAAACGACCCATGTATGTACCAATGTACCTAATTGATTGTAGATGATTTATTGTAGACGTATAACTAAATAGGAGTAATATCTAAATAATAATTTAATTGTATGCCAACGCAAAGACTGGTAATAATTTTTTACGCCAAGGGTGCTTTGCTTTCCCATGTGTCGTATCCGTACGCGTCATGTAATCCTCAGTAACCAATAGCAGTCAGTTTAGATACTATGTATGTTGCATTTAAAGAGTGCTATTAGTTAGGGCATAACACATAAGGATATGCACTACGGATGATGTTTCGACATAATCTTTTATTAATTATAATATATTTTTAACTTGTTTGTTATAGTATGTAGATTTTTTCATTACTTTTCATCATTGTATTTATTTATCAAAGTGCGTCCTTTGTTTTTAATTGTGCGCTAAATACTGCCCTGTAATGTCTTAGTACTACTGCATACATAAGGTTGGCTTCCCTGGAAGTCCTGATTTGTAATTCGTTCTTTATTTAAAATTTACCAGATTTGTATAGGTTACGTTATAACGGTGCATAAAAATGTTTTTAAAACCTTTTAAAATTAAAACCAATCATCAGTTAAAAGCATCTGATAAGTAAGAAAAGATCAAAGAAAGTAACAAAAAATAATTTTATAATTTTATAGGAAACATCTTAAAGAAGAATTTAAGAAATGTTTTCCAGTATTAACCGAGGATACTTTAAACGAGTTACTTTCAAAAAAGGAAAATATCTCCTGTATGAAGATTGAAACTGCCTCACATGGTATGATGCAGGTGTATGTTATCAATAAACGACCAATGGCATTTCAGTACCGGGAACATTTATATCCTACCGTATATTTGTTATGGCGATGTCCAGATGTTGTACTTACTTTTACTACCCATACAGCTGTGTTGCAAAAGTTAACGGCCGGAGCTGATCTGATGTTGCCAGGTGTTTCTTACCCTGTATTTAGTAGATTTTCTGTAGGAACATCAGCATTTTTCGCAAATACACCTGCATGTGTTAATACAACTTCGAATAAAGCTGCCGTTGCTGTAGGTGTAACAGCTGAGAGTTCTGAGTATTTTATTAGATCTGGAAATAGAGGCAAATGTATACTTACTTATCACGTTCTTGGTGACAAATTATGCACTTTAGATAACATGCCTTGCTTACCACTGCCCGATCAAGGATATCCGGCTTGGCTTACCAAGTCTCTAAGTGTAATAGAAAATGCAAACAAAGAATTTGAAAATTTAGTAGTTGTAACTGAATCACATACATTAGAAGACGATTCTCCAGATTTGGTGAAGGAATCTGATGAATGTTCTAGTGGTGAAGGTGATTCTGAAGAGTTAAATATTAAAGAAATGGATAACCTATTTATGCATTGTTTCTTATCAGCTGTAAAGTATGCCAGTGACATTATTACCCCTATATTAACTTCGTCATTTTTTCCGTACATGAAACGCATGTGTCCTCAAGAAAAAACACTTGATATTAAAAAATCGTCCTACAAAAAATTAAGTCAGTTTTTAGAAAGAATGGCCGAGGTAAGAATTGTTTATTAGTGTATAACTGTTGTTATATTTAAATTTGACCATTACGAAGAAATGTTGAAAGGATGCTCATAAAGTTTTTACAGTTTGGAATAATTGAACTTGAACAAGAAAAAAAAGGTGTTCTTACTATTACAAAAATAGATCGTAAAAATCCTAAAGTAGCAGAATTCAAATTGGATCCTGCAGACTGTCCACCAAAACCTTCCAAAGAACAAGACGATGTATCGCTTTCGATAGTAGAAGCCCACAGTGTGACGTCTCCGTCTCTTCGAATGTTTAGCGCATTTGGATTTGTGTTAGTGCTTTTTATGTAATATTATCAAATATCAATGGGTTGGGAGGCCTTTCTGGCACATTAGATTAAAAGTCTATTTCCCAACACGTTCAAATCCCAACGGCAGTGAACAATTTTCACCAGCTGTTAAGGTTTGAATCCTAGTAATTACGATGTCGATATAACCTTAACAGTTGGTGTTTTAAATCAAATTATAAAATAAAAGTCAGTAATTTGAGTCTATTGTCTGTTTCAGAAAAGGGAGTGTTATTGTTAACACTGACATTCGAAAATATGTTACAGAATATGTAAAATTACAAAATCTTCAAGTTCAGAAGTAAGAAAAGTGTTTAATTAAGGTATTGAATTTGAATAATATTTAAAATTTTAGTGAAGTCAAAATAAATGAAGGATTAAGAGATATATGTCCAGGATGTACTTCTGTTACCTGGCCAATACTCATGCAAAAAGTTTACAAGGCCATGAGCCCCTGTTTTAGAGTGATATGTGGGGATAATGAAGTAATTCGAAAAGGAAAATTACAACCCATTAACATAACCGTAGCCAAAAGATGTGGTCGCAAATATGTGACACTAGTAGATAATGTCGATACTTTTGGTATTAACATTGACGAACTGGCGAGTCTTTGTCAGCATGGTGTTGCTGCTAGTACAAGTATTAACCGTTCTCAGGTCGCTAAACAGACTGATCAGTTACAAATCCAAGGAAATCAAGTCTTGTTCATTTATAATCTCTTAATAGGTAGGTTTTTAGTATTTTTATGAATTATATGTAATTATTGCTTTTTACAGAGAAATTCAAGGTGCCAAAGAAATATATAAATGGACTTCAATATGCCCCGAAACAAAAAAATTAATTGCTATTTATTTATTTCAAAATTTTGATTTCATATTTTGTTTTTATTTTTGTAAGTTATTGTTACTGACTAAAATGAAATATATTTTGGTATGACTCTTGTATTTTTTTTTATTCTCCTAATTGTAGGTGGTTTCTGTAGTTTTATCTAACAAAAGAAATTTTTATGTAAGTATATACGGGGTGATTCATACTGAGTGTAACAAACTTCGGCATTTTATTCGGAAGGTCATTTTAAGTGAACTTAGGTCCTATTTCACTTCGTTACAGAACTATAAGAGATGAAAGTTTTAAAAGTATAGTAGTAAATCCATACATCTAGTATCTAGTTACCATTGAAAAGTAAAATACAGTCCATTAATAATTGACAATCACTGGTTTGTTGACAAAGTTAATATTTTACAATTAGTTGTTTGCTGTAAAAGAATAAAGTTAATAATTAACAATTGTTTGTTGAAAAAAGTTTCAGTGCAGCTCAATATGCGGATATTGTTTTGGTGTATCGTTACTGTAATTGTAATGCTCGTCATGCATCCAGAGAATATCGTCGTAGATATCCAAATAGACAGCAACCCTCTCATCGAGATTTTGGCGGTACTTTTCAAAGACTCCGTGAAACTGATACTACTCGCGAAGCACTGCGTCCTTATCACATTCAATGAGTTTAGGCACTACAACTACAAGATTATGGCCAACGCGTGGAGTTTTGCACCTGGTTGCTACGTAAAATTACCGACGATCCAAATTTTTTAAGTAGAATACTGTGGACCGATGAGGCTCATTTTACGACGGATGGCATTAATACCACCCACAACTACCATCTATGGTCTCTCCAGAATCCCCATGCTATCATACAGATAAGATTTCAACATCGCTTTAATGATGTAATGGCTAGCATTTTTAACGGTCGGTCGGTTGCTTAATACCGAAGTTCTTCATGATTGCTTAAATGCAGAATGATACGCTACTTTCCTAGATGGTAGACTTTATGAGATGCTGGAAGACACTCCTTTTCACATTCAGCAACTATGAAAGACAAGTAACCGAATGGCTAAGCATGCATTATCTAAACAGATGAATTGCTCGTGGGGGTCCCATCGTTTGGCCTCCGAGGTCCCCTGACCTAAATCCTTTAGATTTTTACCTTTGTGGTAACCTAAAACAACTAGTCTATAGTATTGAAATCAATACTCGGGAACAATTACTCCAAAGGAAAAATGACGATGCCATAGTTCGTGTTTATGATTCGATGATTTGTAGGGGTCGTGCTTGTATTCAGGCTCAAGGTGCACATTGTGAGCACTTGTTATAAATCGTACACTCTCTTTTGTTTTTAAATTAAATGTTCATTATAATTTCCTAACATTATATGCTTTGTATTAATCTGATATACTTATGTTCGATATTCTGATCAGAATATCCAGCATAAGTATATCAGATTAATACAGAATATATATAGAGAAAGAAGTGCTAAAATCCATCTAGATAGCACAGGATCATTATTTAAAATAAATGGAGGAGTCAAACAAGGAGATCCTATCTCTCCTGCCCTTTTCTACTCTGGAACAAATCTTTCGGAAGCTGAACTGGTCTAACTGTGAGATAACAACAGATGGAAGAAAATTGTCAAATCTGCGTTTCGCAGACGATGTGGTGTTGATAGCTGAATCGAAAAGCCAATTAACAAGAATGCTGGAAGAGCTACAGATAGCCAGTAAAGACGCAGGTTTAACAATAAATTTCGAAAAAACATAAGCTGTAACCAACAGAATGGCGAATAACATAACGATTGGAGATAAAGTTATTAAATACGTAGAAGATGTCGTTTATCTAGGGCAAGTATTACCATTTAGTAACAGCACGGAAAAAGAACTCAGTAGAAGGGTGAACGCAGGATGGAAGTGCTTCTGGAGTATAAAACACAATCGAAATTAAACGTAAGGTGTTCAACAGCTCAAACAGCTGTGTGATCCCATGCATGACTTACGGTGTGCAAACGTGGTCGCTTAATAATAAATTGGGGGAGGCCTTTGCTCACAACCGGGATGGATAGGCTTTTATTATTATATGCTTTGTTTACCTATTTGCTACTACACTAATAAAACTTTGATCTGTTGTAATTCTGTAACTAATTGGAATACGACCTATGTAGGTACAACATCCGAAATTTTCTGCTCAAAATGACCTCCCCAACAAAATGCTAAAGTTTGTTAAACTCATTATAAATTACCCTGTATAACTGCAAGGTCCCGAGTTGTGGTAGCTAGATTCCCCATTCCCACACGATCAGGAAAGTTAAGTATCGTTGTCTCGGGACAGTGCTGGAATGGGTGGCCCGATTGCTCCGTTAATGCGGCACCTCTCTTCCATGAGGATTGGTCACTATGGGAGAGTAGACCAAAATCCCCTCACAAAAAAGTGAGTAAAATTTGAAAAAGATTATGTAGGATAGAGAAAGAGGGAGGCCTTTGCCCTGTGTAGGGATGTGTGGGCTAATTATAATAATACGAGTAACATATAACTTCTATGAAAAAGTATAATAGTAAAAAGAACTTTATCTATTATGTAAACAAACATTCTTAAAAAATTATACCAATAACAGGAGCAGACATTTAATTTCAATTGGCATGCAATTTTGACCAGGTCGTAATATTTGGTTTTAATAAATATAGGTATAATTTTTCAAACCAGATGATTAAAATAAATAAATTACTGCAAACATTGATCAATCTCTTTTTGTTGTAATTCATTCTTGCTATTTTTTCTAATGTATATATATATATTGTTTCCCCACATTTATGTCAAGTAAATAAATTTTGCTAAAGAATGTCTTTAGATAAAATTATACAAGATATTATCTAATATAAAAACAAAATTATAGGTATTGATGCCTAAAATATTACATTTTTCATTATAAAAAAGGTCTCGGTGTTTTATTATTTGCTATTTTAGGATCATGATTAGATTTTACTAAAATTTACAATCGAAATTTTTAAGGACCAATTTTAAATTTAAACAATAAGCGATAGCAATGTTACCGTGATTATTACTTTTTTTATGACTGTTCAACAAATATTACCGTCAATTTAACGACGGTGTAATAGTTACATTCAACAATTTTGCACTGACAAAACCGTTCTACGAACTTTTATTTCTGTGTAAAATAAAGCGTCGTTTGACGTGGCAGTGTATTTATTTAAAAAATCAAGTCAATTGTAAAAAAAGGAATTTAAAACGAGTGTTCGTAACCATGGGTCTTACAATTTCTAGTGTTCTAACACGCCTTTTTGGTAAAAAGCAAATGCGAATTTTGATGGGTGAGGTTATGAAATTTATCTGTCTTGTAGTTCCTTATTGTTTAAAAATTATTTATTCCAGTGGGGCTGGACGCTGCCGGAAAGACCACTATATTGTACAAGTTAAAGTTGGGAGAAATAGTAACCACAATACCTACGATTGGATTTAATGTTGAAACTGTCGAGTACAAAAACATTTGTTTTACGGTTTGGGATGTCGGTGGTCAAGACAAAATTAGACCTCTATGGCGCCACTATTTTCAAAATACTCAGGGCCTGATATTTGTTGTCGATTCTAACGATCGAGAACGTATCGGAGAGGCAGAAAGAGAATTGAAGAATATGGTAGATATGAATAATTAACTATTTTATTAAACTCAGTTTTAAATGTGGGGTTTTGTATTTTTAGCTCCAAGAAGATGAATTACGTGATGCTGTCTTACTCGTATTTGCTAATAAACAAGACCTGCCGAATGCTATGACAGCTGCTGAATTAACTGATAAGTTACAACTCAACGAACTACGTAATCGTCGTGTATGTATTTTGCTAGTATTATATATTAACGTTGTTTAACATTATAACATTTTAGTGGTACATTCAAGCAACATGCGCTACTCAAGGAGATGGACTGTACGAAGGTTTAGACTGGCTGTCGAACGAATTAGCTAAATGAATATGCATTTAACTTCCTTAATAATTATTAATTACTTAGTTTTCGCTCTTAATATAGGATAAGTTTAAATGTTTTCAAAACGTCGTTACGATTAGGTTACACATTTTCTAAGATAATTCCAGTTTGTGATTTATATAAGTGACTGATTAACAAGGAATAAAATTAGTGCTGTACACAGTGTTACTTTTAGACTAGGAGAAATTGGGAAACTTAAAATTCTTTAATATAAACGAGGTTCTTTATTTCATATTTTACAGTTAAACAAAATTTACAGCTTGTGATTTAAAAAAAGCATATTAATTGGTGCGAAGCTGATAGTCTCCATTCTGTGTTATGTATCGGACCCAGGGTAGTGCTTGATAACCGCTTTTTTCTATTATTTTCAAATACCGAACCTAAAATAAAAAAATTAGCTGTATATAAAAACTTCTTTACGCATATAAATTTACCTGAATTCCAGAAGTAGTGAAGTAAGGTATTTCGAATTTAACTTGAATAGGTGGTTTTCCTTCGGTATCTTCGCATTCAACACTTGGTAGTCCAAAATGTGCTCTCATAAGATATTCCTTTCCACCAGGAAATGATTTAATAGTCCATGTAATAGCATTCTGTTCGGGGGCATATTTTACACTGCCAATTGTAGTTTTAAATTTGGGCGAATCTGCGTCTCCCGGCACTGGAATAACTATCTCGACGTTATTGGCTGTTGACCTTCTCTTGAACTGTGACTTTGCCTTAATCATGTATTCTACACGGCTATGTGCATGCCTTTCAATTACTGATTCAATCCATATTAGCGGTTTTACCTAAAACAGTTTAATTTTATAAGCTACTTGTTTATATTATGTGCCAAACTAACCCCCAAATGTTGAACCAATATAATTATTTTTCCAGTAAAATGGATTTCAACATTCAAGGGTAATAAGTAGAATAACAATAATTTTAAAACTCACGTGGGTATTAAGTCGATAAGACATTAACTCAAATTCTCCATCTGGCGGTATAAACGAAATAGTTCTGTCATTTTCAAATCGTGATAATCGTACACACTGATGAAATTTAACATCTTCCAGTTCAACAGATTTTGATTTTCCACGCCCAGTGCTTTCAAATAAAACTTTGTCATTTAAACCCAATCGAAGCTCTGGCATACCTGACAAATACACTCTCATTTTGATTGCACCTACTATTTCACTTCGAAGTACGTTGCCATTAGCATTAGCTAGTAAATTAACAGATTCGATAACGTCCAAAAATACTTCGTTTTTTCTATATTTAATGCCCTCCGAACGCCATGATACAGCATTTGTTACTGCCATCGGTATTCTGGGTTGAATTTCTAATTTATGACCTTCTTGTGTGATATATTCTTGTAAAATTTTGCTATCTGTAGTCTGAGGATATCCAAAATCAATCAGTTCATCTAATAATTCGTATATAACCACAAAATTATCTCGTATACTTTCTTCTTCTAATTCTTTAAAGTACTCTGCCATTACTTGCACAATTTTATGTAAAAACACAAAAACTAAAGCTATATTCGCATTTTTCTTTGTTGTGCTAACAATATACAAATTATTAGTTTTTATATAAGCAAATGTACATTCTGGAGTTTGCAAGATGGGTGTTAATAAACCTTCTTCCTCTTTTTCCATTAAAAGTGGCATAAATTTTTCTATAACTCCTAAATCTATATCGCCCCTGTAGTTTCGGGAGATTAACACCTGTTCAAATTAAGATCGGATGTTAAAACATTAAAACAAATTCGTCACATTTCTTTACCTTTCCTTTAACATCTAAAATGTAAATTGCCGACGATGACATCTTTAAATATATTTATGTATGTATTTTAAACGATAATAATTGTAATTAGCACGTTACAATGACTATATAGCAAACATCAAAGTAGTTATGTACGGATGAAGACTAACCTCATAAACTTTCACTCTATTAAAAATTTCTAAATTATAATAATACTTTAAGTAACGTTCAAAAACGACCCCGATTTAGAAATACATACATCAATTAGTCTATAAAAACTGCAACAAACAAACACTCGGTTATTTTCTTAAGTTATGGTTACTAGGGTGGCATTCGACAACATTCACACGTCCGCAAAACACACGTATTTTTACCTGAACAGGCTTGCCATAACAGTGGTGTTTGCGAGGTTGCCAAAGTTTTATCGAGTTCTTTTTTGTATAGATTCTCTATGTCGTAGTTCGACTTCATGTCGAAATACAGTAATGATGCTCTCCCTTATATCAGTATTTATCCAATTATCACATGCTTGGAAGTGTCACGTACGGGCACGTGTGTTATTTTCTGACATCTTATTGGTTAAGCCTCGATTACATAGGGCGAGTGTACTTGCTACTAGCGAGAAAACTCTCATGCCAGCGAGCGTGTTGCATATAGCTCAGCGAATATTAATGCTGCGTTAACGGATGAGGCTTAACGGGTGCAATGCACAACCCCGCCCGTCTCTGTGGATTACGTGATTGGTGCGCTATTTAATACCTATATGCTGCACCATGTGTATACGTAGTGTGTGTTATGTGTAGGACCTTGTTACACTGCCTCGTAGGTCTGTATTCGGAGGAGAGCGTCGTTAATTTGCTACCCAACAACGAATGGTCAACCAGCGCTCGAACTGATCTCCAGACTGCAGGAAAATTCTACTCATCGGAAGATTCGAACCAAGGATTAACCCTTAGCCCCTTATTGCGCCACCCCGGCTTTATTAATTGTTTTTGGTTTATTTTAAATATTTTCTAAAGAATTGCTGTGACGAGTTTTGTATTCCTTTGTTGGGATTTTCGCTACCATTTGCTAAATTGAAATTATAGTAGTGTTGAAATCCATATTTATAGTGGAGTTACGATTTAAATGAATAAAACAAATGATGTCTTCTCCACAGATTTATTTATTTACATCTGTGGAGAAGACATCATTTGTTTTATTCATTGAAATTATAGTATTTAACTAATAACTCACTGGTGGC
The DNA here is from genome assembly GCA_963082815.1 of Melanotus villosus. NCBI lineage: Eukaryota > Metazoa > Arthropoda > Insecta > Coleoptera > Elateridae > Melanotus > Melanotus villosus. The sequence continues at coordinate 23,860,344 of OY720427.1, forward strand.
GAAAATCGCAACAAAGAAATATAAAATTTAATTATTTTGATATAATAAACACAATATTTTAACATTATCCGGCCATACTACTACTATCTATCAATACTACTACTTCAACAAGATTGCAATTTTATTCGACGTCTTTCATTTTGGATACACAAAATCAAACGTGCTAATTTTGACACAAATTTTACAATGTTTTACGATCATATAAAAAATTTTGTTCCAGTTTCGTTATTAGTTTGGTAAAGCTATGCTGATGAACTGATGACTGTAAGATAAGTTGGTCTCTCTTTGTTTTTTCTTTAATAAATAGCAAGGTCCGTTTCGCAAGCGTTTGTGTAACTTTATCTTACAGGCAACTCTTCAGTTTTTATCATATGAATAAACTTCCTAACTTCATATTGTTTCGGTATAAATCCGACCTTTTGCTATACATGGCAACGCGGCATTTACACCTGCTCCCCTTTTGCAGAGTTACCAAACGCAAAAAAACTGGAATGCAATTGATATTCTTCATTAGAACGTTTATTTGTTATTTTCGAAAAAATTAAGCGAGTAAAATTGAAACATAAGTGAAGTTTTAGTAAATAAAAAAAACCATATGAAAGAAGACTGTTCGGAATAAGAAAAATAAAATGAAATATCCCGGCGTATTTCGATCTGTCGAGTGCAGTTTTCCCAGCATGCAATATGAGTGGGAGTGATGTCTGGCTGGTTGGTCTCGTAGCGGAGCTATATGTCTAGTAAAAGTAATCGTAAAAAAACGCTAAAAATTATTTTCCGCGACCAGTTCAGTTGATCTCATGGTGAATTAGTAGTGTTTTCAGTCATGGAAACGTGTTCGATACCTAAAAGTACTTAGAGAGGGTTTGTGATATTAGTGGCGGCTTATATTGGTGACGTAGGTCTCCATTGTACCTGTCCTGTTTCTTCGTCTCTAAGACACACCAATGAAAACCGAAGGTATGTGTGGGTATTCTAGATGAGTATTTGTTTCTGCGGTGTACTTTTAATTGTTGTAGTTGAATATGGGGAATTAGGGGAAATATATATTCAAAATATTAAATGGGCACGTTCAGGTCACTATTCTCAACTACGGCATGTAAACACGTTTAGCCCCGCCCCACCACATATCATTTGTAAATCAATTTTTAATTTTTACGTTAATTGTCTGAACACAAATGTGGTCTATTAAGTCAAAATAACTGGGAAAAATATTCAAACATGTTCTATAAAAAAAAAATCCTTTTAAAAATTGCATCAATCTACTTTAAAGATTATCTATCGCCTTATCAAATATGATTCAGTATGCACTCAGTTCAATAGGAGTGATTAATACCTTTTTTTATTTCAGAATGCAACCTAATGGTTAGAAAACCAGTGTATCCTAGAGTAAGGTTACAAAAACTGTGATCAAATGTTCCAAACCGAAATTAAGGTATATCTACCAAATATCTCCCAAGTATTACTTAAACGTTTTTTTTTTTCTGTCGGTTCTGTTACTAACACATTGCATTTTGTTAGGGAGCGTTGTATATGTGTACAATTTATGTTGCATACTAAAGTACAATCTGTATCATCAAATAGATCTAAATTGTAATGCTTAAATCATTAATGTGGGTGCTTTTTATTGTAATCAAGTTACTGTTGTGGTTTGTTTAAGTGTTGTTAGGTAATTTAATGATTTCATCCATTAGAATAGCCAACAATATTTTAATAAATTTACCCTTGCGTTTTGATAATTTCATTCATGAACTGAGCATCTATCCATGCAAGCTACTCAATATTTGCCTTCAATATCATATAGAACTGTTATTTAAAGCTTGAAACAGTATCAAAATAAAAAATGTTTGGTAAAATTAATTAAATACTTAGTGGAGGTTCTAAATTCTTAAAATATGCAAGTAAAACTAATTTTGATCATTTTTTCCGATTACTAGTAAGTTGTTTATACTGTTTTACCAATATCAAAAGTAAACACTTATTTAGTCAGTTATATTTGATTTTATGAAATTATTTAATAAACAAAGTTTTGCTAAGAGAATCTTGTAAATTTGGCATCAAAGAAAGTGCTGCAGCTGGTCTTGATCTTAGAAAAAGGTGCAGGCTCTTATTGAGTGTATTTGCTCTCTTCTCAATTGTATCGTCCTTTTTTTAGCAAAACCCCATTTTCAGTTTTATTAGGTGGTGTAGCAGTCTTCAGCTGTTCTCCAGAAGCCCTCTACTTTTTCTAAGGTTGAACCAGACTCTAGTATTAACTTTTGTTTTTTTTTTTAATTTTGAAGAATTGTAACTATCTTCTTTGTTTTTATTTTATGTAATACCAATTGACAAAATGGTAAAATTTAATTAACTAAAACATTGTTGTTATATTTACAATTGCTTTGTACAGACAGTGAGTGCAATCACTCCAATTAAGCTTATAAAAAATTGATTTTTTCATGGTAATAAAATGTTTGATAGATAAACATGGAAGTATTAAACTTTCTATGATTTACTGGCTAGCTTAGTGACCTTAGATAGTTGTAAACGATCAGTTTACTTAACTCATGTATAAACAAATTATGAATTGATAAATATGTAATTTCTTGAAATTTATGTACTTGCTTTGCGCCGATGTTACAAAATGACATTTCATTAGCGATTATAATGTAATAATTAAAAATTAAACTACAAATGGTTAATATACAACTCATAAAGATATTAACTAAATTGAAACGAAGTAGCTTTTAAAAAATTGTTATGAGTGAATCATTTTTATGAATTCCTTAAAGTGGTTTTATCACCGTTAATTATTCATGCTAGTTTTGGTTATAAAGTATGCTGTACTTTTGAACTCATGTGTAATCTCCTGCATTTCTTGAAATTATAAAAAGTGCTTTAATACTATCATTACAAGTTAGTAAATGTAAATTGTATTATGCGACATTTAGTTCAACATACTGTTGTCAAAACTTTAATTGGCTGTAGTTGCTAATACATATATATTAACAGTAACATTCACAAGTTTACACCTAATATCTTTTGCATGTAGCTTAAAGGATACATCACAAGCTTTCACCATGTCTGCTAACCAGCTTGTGGATTCTTGTCTGTAAGTAGCAGATGCCTAAATATGGCTAATTGTTTAACTTAATTTACTAAGACAGACTACTTTTATGCTTAACACATCTGTGGAAAATGTACCTGTCTTAGTGAATTTTTGTAATTGTTTCGCCCTAACTTGATTCATGTAGCTAAGGCTTTTCTTCATAATACTGCGGTTTATTCATTTTAGTAATAAAAATTAGTCATATATTAAAATTAAAAGAGGTTCATCCATCATATATTTAATCATTGCAACTGCTTTTGTATTGATGTAAGCACTGATGCTTTTCTTTACCAAATTAAATCGTACCTTTGTTGCATGCTTTCAATATAATCCACGCAAAGAATTTTATTTAAATAAAAAGATGCCTCGATTTCTAATTTGTAAGTTCATTGTGTGGATGAGCAATTAAAAATTGCTTAGATGCTTGGCTAAAGGGATTGCTTTTTATACTAACAGCCTCGTGAACCGGAGGGTGGAGCAGAGGCAGGAGCACAGCATTACCCATACAGAAATCACTCAGAGGTAGGATCTCATACATAGATGTGATTTTTTTGCGCATATTCACTTAACATTGTCTGTGTCACCTTTTTATTAATTTGACATACTAAATGGACTCAACTTTGGGTTTCTGTTTGGTGATCGTATAATATTACTCTTCGAGTTAACATGTAAAGCTAGTAATTGTTAAGCATCGCTCATCATTCATCAAATTCATTGTTTGTTGTTTTTAGGCGGGTTTTGCACGATAAGGGTCCAGATATGCAGCACTATAAGTAAGTTTTTACCAATCTTTGCATCAGTTTAAGTACAGTCATAATTTCCTTTTGTTTTTTCTAAAATGTTTATTGCAATTTGCGATATTTTTCCAGAGGTCCAGAAACGACAAGTTCGATAAGTGAAGGTGTTTATCATACACACAGCAATGGCCATTCAGAACATTCCCCCAACTCCAGCCATATGTCTGTCCATAGCGACGAACCTTTAGTACGTACTCATAAGCAACAGACTACGCAGCAAGTGACTACGGTGACTAAAGTAGTGCGTGAAGTGCAACAGTTAGGTGAGGGGCAACCAGGAGAATACGTACCAGTGCCTCTGGGTTCATATCCCCATCCAACACACCCCCGTCCTCAATACGTGGATTATATGGAGCAACCATCTCATCACATGTATTCCCAATACCATCAACATCCTCACTATCAGGACTATGAGCATTATCCTCCTAATCCGTATGGAGGTTATATGGGGTACCCTACTGGAGCAGAAAGACCACCGACACCTCCAAGCCCTAGCGAACATAGTGGTGCTCCATCCCCTCTCCCCTTAGCAGCTCAACCAGGAGGTCCTTATTTAACTTCTGGTTATGACGAATTACCGGATCATTATCGAGTGACCCCTTCTCCGGGAGGACCTATTGGACTAGATCCGTTTCAGGATGATCCTGGTGTAGTATATGGATATGTATCTCCCTCTCCATATGGCACCACTGCCAACCATCCCGGTCCGACATACGACACGAGACCGTATGAAGAAGGTTTAAATGGTCCAGTTCCTGTTTCTGCACCCATGCGCATGTACGATGATGAAGAACTGCAAAAGCATATGAGCAAAATGTCTATGTCACTGCATGGTCACAATATGGGGTTACCAAACAATAGAGGCCATACTATGGCTTCTCCTGGCAGTGCCGGTGGGGATGAAGATCAACGAGGTATGCGCTGGCGTGACCCAAATCTCACCGAAGTGATAGGTTTTTTAAATAACCCCAACAATGTCATCAAAGCAAATGCAGCGGCCTATCTTCAACATTTGTGTTACATGGATGATCCGAACAAACAGAAAACACGAGCTTTAGGGGGTATTCCACCATTAGTCAAACTTTTAAACCACGATAGCATTGAAGTTTATAGAAATGCATGCGGTGCACTTAGAAATCTTTCATATGGCCGACAAAATGACGAGAATAAAAGGGCCATTAAAAATGCTGGGGGCATACCGTCTCTCATTAACCTTTTAAGAAAATCGAATGAAGCTGAAATTAAAGAATTAGTGACCGGAGTCATTTGGAATTTGTCTTCTTGTGAAGATCTCAAACGTCCTATAATAGATGATGGAGTAAACACGATCGTTACGTTTATTATAATTCCTCATTCAGGATGGGACCCTCAAGGCAATTCTGGCGAAACTTGTTGGTCTACGGTTTTTAGAAATGCATCTGGAGTTTTACGTAATGTTAGTTCCGCAGGAGAGTATGCTCGGAAAAGATTAAGAGATTGTGAAGGATTAGTAGACTCTTTATTGTTTGTTGTACGCTGTGCCATAGAAAAATCTAACATAGGCAATAAGATTGTAGAAAATTGTGTGTGTATTCTGCGCAACCTCTCGTATCGTTGTCAAGAAGTAGAAGATCCTAACTATGACAAAAATCCCTTGCCAACTCAAAGTAGAGTCACAGCGAATTCTAAAGGTAAGTTTTCATTAACATTTCGGAGTGATTTGCTAAGGGGATTTTGTTGTAGGTGAAAATCTAGGATGTTTTGGAGGTAGCAAAAAGAAAAAGGATTCGCAAACAACAGAAGTTAAAGAAAGCTCATCGGGTATATCTGGTATAGGAAATCCGAGCAGTTCAGCAACAAGAGGGGAACCTGTTATCGGTTATGAGCTCTTGTGGCAACCAGAAGTAGTACAATCCTACCTTGCGTTGTTGCAAAGTTGTTCTAATCCGGAAACATTGGAAGCTGCAGCAGGTGCCCTTCAAAATTTAGCAGCTTGTTATTGGCAGCCTAGTATAGAAATTAGGGCAGCTGTAAGGAAAGAAAAGGGACTCCCTATATTGGTAGAATTATTAAGAATGGAAGTGGATAGAGTAGTTTGTGCAGTAGCTACTGCACTGAGAAACCTTGCGATAGACCAGCGTAATAAAGAGTTGATTGGCAAATATGCCATGAGAGATTTGGTTCAGAAATTACCTTCTGGCAATCCTCAACATGATCAGGGCACTTCTGACGATACAATTGCGGCAGTGCTAGCTACACTTAATGAAGTGATAAAAAAGAATGCCGAATTTTCTAGGTCTCTTTTAGAAGCCGGAGGAGTTGAAAGACTGATGACCATTACTAGACAGCGACAAAAATACACACCTAGAGTACTCAAGTTTGCGGGTCAAGTATTGTTTACTATGTGGCAGCATCAAGATTTAAGGGACGTATATAAGAAACATGGGTGGAAAGAACAAGATTTCGTGACAAAAACAGTGGCAGCTCGTAATGCTGGTCCCAATTCACCAAATAATGCTAACAGTACGTTAAATAGACCCATGGCGTCGCAGAGTGGCACACGTTACGAGGATCGTACTATAAAACGGCAGAATCCTTCCTCCCGTGGAGTTGCTCCTGTTTATCAGAGGGTAATTATTCGTTAGAAACGTTTCGATTCGAAACTCAATGAAACGCATTTTTAGAATGAAGACATCCCGATGGCAGACATGGCATACCCAGAACCGCAACCCCCGATAGGGGGAGTGCGAGCCTATCCTCCTGGCCCAGGCCCAAACCCACCTCCAGTAAGTCACTAATAAAGCCACTTGCACAAGCTCTATACATCTGTGTCAATTTAATTCGTACATATATATCTAAATATTTATACAGAAGTGAAACGAACTCTGAAAGAGTACAGACTTTGGCTCATAGGTAGCAATACAGCAGCAATCATTCGTACGATGTATATCTACTAATGTATTATGCAAACACCATGGCCTCGTCTAGATTAGTTTTTATTTCAGTCATTTAGACGCATTTGTAGTCAAAATATTCCATTACTCTTGTGTATGTAAGAAGTATCCTTGGCTGTAAAAGATTTTTTTACATTTTTATTACTTGTTTGATCAGGAAATACTTAGTCTTCCTTTGTATTGTTCATATAATTTAATTTGTAAGTACTCCAGTGTCTGTAAGTATAGTTGTAGCAAATGATATTTAATAAACTTGATACTATACGAGCTGTGTTGTGGTGGGGTGGGCAGTGAGCGGAAGGCCCTGGCAGCAGCAGCAGCGGTGTTCCCGGCCCAGGTAAGGTTGGTGTTGTAGCTGCTCAGGGCCTTTGGTTTACTGCGCACAAGCTGCCCGGCAGCAAACGAGAGGCCCTGCCCAGCAGCATTTCACAGGCCTACACTCACATGGCCTCTGTTGCAGCCGGAGCCTCTGTACGCGCAGGTCAATATGGAGAAAAAGCGCAATCGTCAGCCTAGCCTCGGGAATGCCAACCATCTGGATGAACATCAGCTCACAGCCGGTAAAGATTCCTGGGTGTAGTTTCTGGCACTTGTTATATATCAATGTTATGCCTCATATTCAAATATATATAAATATATATAAATCTATATTATATATATATATTGCACTGATTCGTATTATATTTGTAATAAATATTTAGTTCTTGGTTTACTGTGATGAGCTTCGAGTGAAATTTCCTGTTGTATATATTTATTACTTTATATTTTATTAACTGTATACATTTTATTATTTCCTAAACAGGATTTATTTTAAATAAATCTGCTATATGCATATACTTGAATTATAACGAATGCAAATATATTATGAAATTGTTTTGTATTATAAGTTTATGTCGTTTATTTTAACATAGTATAAAAGAAGCTGCAGTTGATAATGTATGACAAGGTTACGTGAAATTTGAACCAACTTGAATACAAATATTTAATAGTCAATTTTAATATGGTTTATAATAAACTAGCAGTAATTAATTCTAAAATGCTGTTTTCTTTTCGTTGACACGTAGTTTAGTTCGTGTCATTTTGAATTGCATTTGCTGTAACTAATGTTATTGCAGTTACCATGTTTGAGAATGTTCCTGCAAGTGTGTAGTTTAAATTTGCAATTGAAATGTCTTATTCATCGCATGTAATTGTATTTGTTGGATGTATTTGGCAGTCTTACCAGGAAACCTACTGATAATGGTAAGCACCATAGGTAATTTTTGTTATAAAATCGATTTTAGATCAACTGTTATTGCAGAAAATTTATGGGAACATTGTTTACGTAAACCTTCAAATGTATTTTACTATAAAAAAATGCGTTATCCATAATATTAATATTTTATTGACGTACAAACATTTTAATGTAATGTTTTAAGCATTATGCACACCTACATAAAATTCTTAATGGAAATTGGGAACATTTTTTACATTCTGCTTTACTTAATACAATTTATAGGTAAGTCTCGCTTTTTTTTTTAATCAATTAGTGTTAATAGAATTAAGACATCTGACATAGAATTTGTTGCAAGTTAAAATAATGCAGTTTTTTCTTGTTTTTATCTAAACTATATATGAAGCAAGTAATGTGAAAACAGGTTTATGTAAAGAAATCGGTCAAACATTAAATAGCTACTCTGCATAAAATATATCTAGGTTAATTAAAAAAAGTACCGAAACATGTCAGCCTTGATAGATAGCCATGAATCATACACATTGTTATTCCTTAAATTCCTAGAGAACATTATTTTATCTGTAGTAAGAGTTGAGTCATTTTGCAACGAAGTAAATACGCGTTTTAGTGGTTTTTTTTAAATATGAAGTTTGAATACGTAGTTAATTGCGAGGATTAGAGGAAATTCTATGAAGTTATAAAAACTGGAAAAATATGTTCTAAATTAAAATGTTCAATTTGAAAGAACAGCATTATCAGTGTTTGGTGCAACAACATGATAACTGATTTAAATTGTATTAATAAAAGCGCGGGACACAGTACAAAAACGAAAGAACAGTAAAGACTCCGTATCGGTGCGTTTAATTTTGTGTATCCAAAATGAAGGATCGTGGATGGAATCGCCATTTTTTTAAATACATTTCTTTATCTCTTACACTTCTAGCGAACTAGAAATTTTTTGCCGCGTCTTAAATTTTTTTGTCAGAATACTTAGTAAATCAATAACAATTCATGAACAGTGTTTTTCATTATTTAATTTTGTTTTTATAATTGATTAGTACTTACACAGTACCTTTATCTATGATAAGCGTTTCCTTAAATTCGCAATAGATGTCCCTTTGAAATGTACTTCTCCCACTACTGTTAAGAAACCAATAAGGTGCCAAGAACTATAATACACGTGATTCGTATCTGCCACATTTAAGAACATGGCGATTAGGTTTGCTGTTAAGGGGGAGTGTCCTTGGTAGATTATTGCACCGCGATATGGTTCGGAAACTATTCCATTTCTGCCAACAAACTAATTTTCAACAACGATGACCTCAAGGGTGTGTACACATGCGCGTTATAGTTTGCTGTCTTTGTTCCAAGATCTTTGTCTGTGGTCAGCCCTTTAGTTTATGATATTGATATATCATGAATAGGAGTAGGAGTGGGTACTAAAGTTAATGATTAACAAACTAGTAGAAATCAAAACAATTTGTTTAAGATGAAATTTTTTAATAGAATCTGTGTTATTGGTTGTAGTGTAAGAGAATTATGTGTAATGTTGCTTGTACTTTTTGAATAGGATGGCGCCAATGATATACACATTATATGGCTTTGCAATATTCTTTTTCGTGTTTTGGTGCGGTATATGGATTATACATCTCATAGCAATCTTCTATGGGTAAGTGCAAACTGATAAGTATTTGCTTAAGTTTAAATTGTGGACGAAAAGTAATTGTAACCTCACTTCGATCAGTTGCAGTGTGTAACAAACTGATGGAGAGCAGTTCTAATTTATTGTCTATATTATCTCCCTCTGAATAATATTAGCCCCCTTGATTTTACAGAAAGTACCGGCTACATACCAAAGTGGTTCCACTCTCAAGCGATGTGCCATATCCTGGTGTCTCGATTATTAAACCTCTCATGGGTGTTGATCCGCATTTGTTTTCGAATTTAGAAACATTTTTTACAATGGTTTACCCCAAAGTAAGATTATGTGGAAGAAAGTCAACTTGTTAACTTAATTTTGTTGTAGTATGAACTCTTATTTTGTATAGAAGATGATACAGACCCTGCTATAATGCTTGTAAAAAGCCTAATGGAAAAATATCCTAAAATCGATACAAAGCTCTTTATTGGAGCAGCTATCGTTGGAGTAAATCCTAAAATTAATAACATGCACCGTGCTTACGAAGCTGCCAATTACGAATTCGTTTTGATTTCAGACAGTGGCATACGTAGTAAGTATTTTTTTTTATGTAATCCTTGAAGTTATAATTTTACAGTATTGATGAAGGTTATTCGTGATTTTATGGTAGATATTTACAGCTATTAGCTTTTTTGTGGTTTGCTTACAACCTTGTGCCACTTGATCACATTGAGCGTATTAATAAATATTCAGAAACAATAGAAATTCTGCCGACTTTGCTTATTAAATGTTTTATTTTAGTGAAAGAAGATACGTTACAAGATATGATGAATTATATGTCTGAAAAAACGGCACTAGTACATCAAATGCCATTTAGTTCCGATCGAAATGGATTTGCAGCGACATTAGAAAAGGTTTGACTAAAATGTAGCTACAAGATCGAATGGTATTTTTACACTTACACTTTTTTGCAGATCTATTTTGGAACTGCTCAATCTCGAATATATTTAGCGGCAGATTTTGTTAAAATAAATTGCCACACAGGTATGTCTGCATTAATGAGAAAATCTGTACTCGACGAAGAAGGAGGACTTAAAACGTTTGGCTGTTATTTAGCCGAAGATTTCTTTATTGCCAAATCCTTCACAGACAGAGGATGGAAAATCCGAATTTGTAGCCAACCAGCTATGCAAAATTCTGGAATATGCGATATCAATAGTTTTCAAGCTCGTTTAACAAGGTACGGAATGTTTTTTACATTTTCTCATTAATATGTAACATACTATTAACAGGTGGGCAAAATTGCGAGTAGCCATGCTACCTCCCGTTATGTTTTTTGAACCCCTAACAGAATGTATGGTAATTGGAGGCTGTGCTGCGTGGGCGGTAGGTCTACTATTTCAGTGGGATTCTTTAGGTTTTTATCTTATTCATATTTTGGTATGGTTTATATGTGATTGGGTATTGTTATCCATAGTCCAGGTACTTTTACACAGTTGTAACCGATTTGTTTCTAACAAGATTTATTTTCAGAATGGTTCATTACCGTTTAACAAGTTTGACTTTGTAGTAGGATGGCTTTTCCGTGAATGCTCAGGACCATATTTATTTCTTCATGCACTTTTTGATCCAACGATTAGATGGCGTACCAGAGTATATAAATTAGCATGGGGTGGCGTTGCGCAAGAGATTAAACCAAGGATAAAATTCTAATACTTACCCCATTTATGATTGGTTTACACCCAAGATCTCATTTCTAGGTAACTTATTGATCGTGTACATAAATAACATGTTTATTTACAAATTTGTGCGTAATGTTCTATTAATACTTTAGTTTTGTACTGATATTTCAATATTTAATGTTCGATCCACAGACAAAAATTTCGTAAAGCAAATACATATCATTTAAGTAATGTTTACTTATATTTGACTTTTGTCATCTTAACTACAATATTTGTAAATATCTTTGTTTCTTTGGAGTTACGTAATCTGATGTGTTTCTTGTAACTGTAATAAGTCGGTCTTAAAACTTAAATAATTTGTAACTCGATTATGGTTACAAGATTGCACAAAATAAACTAGAGCTCATAAAGGCTTTAACACTGTAGGTAGCTTTATAGTTACACAAGAGATTTAAAAATGAGACTGATGGTTAAGAAAACCAGTTCATCATTTTTGATTGTGATTTTAGTTAATTCCGCTATTTTATTTTGTAATAAATAAGGTTTGCAAAATATGATAGCTTTCATGTTACTTTCATTTCACGATAAATTAAATGGGACCTTAAAATGGTAGTAAAGCACAAATAAATGGGTACCGGTTTTATTTATGCTTCGCTATTGTTGTCTTTCCTCAGTAAAGGACGATGAATTATATAAAATAGTTAAAAATAATAAAATTTGTAAGTTGCATCTTATGTAACAGAAAATTTTGCTGCTTAAATGTCATTTCGAATGTTATCTTTTCTCGAGTATTAAAAAGATGAATCTGTTTATTTAATTAATAAATCTATTTGTAATAACTTCTATCTTAGTTGTATATTGTTTTCTAGTAGTATATTAATCATTTACTTATATGGCCACAACTTAAGAATTTATTGTATTGTGCGGAGTAATTTATTTTTAATGAATAATTAAAAACAAAGTTTCTTGACTAACTTTTAGTCTTAATTTTATGCTAAGCCCTACTTCAAACGTTGATACAATAAAAATACATCTAGCGGGTTGAAAAATTTATTCACATAAACTATTTTACACAAAAATTTGGAACTATTAATGAAACATTTAGTAGACAAAAATGTGGAATGAAGATATGAAGCAGTCTTCTCGAGTATCCAGTGGTTCAAACTTTATTAAAAGCAGCAATGTCTACACTTTGAACCTGTAAGCAAACGACACATTTATATTTATTTGAAAGAGAGAGAAGTGATAAAAATCTTACATAATCGCCGATTTCTTCGATCTGTTCTTGTAACCAATCAATAGAGACGAGATCATCTTCAACGACACACGAAATTTGCAGTTTATGTATACCATACGCTAAAGGCACTAATTTTGCGGCTCCCCAAATCAACCCATCTGTTTTAATGTTGCGTACTGCTTCTTCCATACATTTCATGTCCGTTTCATCATCCCAAGGCTTGACATCCAAAATAATATTCGATTTTGCAATCAAAACAGGTTCTACAAAAAAAAATAATGAAGAAATAGCTTGGGAAAAATTAGAGATAAATATATACTTTTTGCTTTCTTGGCTTCATAATCGTCAAGACGTTTTTGACGGACTTCCAGAGCTGCTTCATCTTCCTCTGAATCGGAGCCAAATAGGTCAACATCGTCATCATCTTCTGGGTCCTGTTCTTTCGGTAATTTGGGTATATTTTTTAAGTTTACGGCGTGGATGGGTTTGTATTCGCTGGTTATTTGTTCTAATCTTTGTACTCTATCAAGAACACCATTTAAACGCCTTTCGAATGTTTCGATAACTAAAATTAATTACCAATTACTAAAATTGAATTAAAAATTTAAAACAATATATACTTTTCTCCAGTTTATGTATATGGCCTTCCATAGCTTTACTGGTATTTGATTGGCAACGGTCGCTATTATTAGATGGCTAAAAATTTAATTTCATTATAGTAAACAATAATTAAAAATATAAATAAAAATAAAAGACATCTTAATGACTGACATCTAATTTAAAAATTATGTATCATTCTACATCTTCGATACACTTTAGCTTGTAACTGATGAATTTGATCATCCACTTTTTGTATTAAACTTAGATCACATTTCCGATTTTACCAACAACATAACAAATAATTAGTTTTTTAAATTGAAAGTTACCATTATGATGTAGATGTTCGAATTCCCGTTAATCTAATGAGGTGTCCAACCGATGACTCTATGTTACTATTTTTATTAGCTCTCAAAATAATTTTATCTATTTTTAAATTTTATAACAATAAACAGGTAAATATTGCCCCCAAATATTTTGATTTTTTTAAAAAGTTCCTCTTGTTAAATTTTTGGTATTCAATGCCAATTTTATTTATTTAGTTATTGCGTAAAACATTTAAAAATGGCAGTTTTACAAAGCACCTGTTATGACTACAGTCAACTTTTATTGCTGGATATTAAGTAAATGAGCAGGCAAGTGGAGAAAGTGCTGTGCCATATTTCATAAATATCGGTTAAGGTTTTTTTAATGGCATAAAAACCAAATTTTGAATGAATTTAGAATGTTAGATGAATCTAAACTTTGTGAACTGTTTTTAATATACATACATTACTAATCAACATAAGAACTTGGTTATATGCCAATAAAACGTAACAGATTACTTAGGGATTTAATAAATATTTTGTTTTTTCACGTATTTGGGAGCCAATATAAAAACGATATTTTTAAACTAACCGTCAAATTTTAATCTGAACACTATTTTTATTAAATACACAACATACAATTTTACTAAGTATTTTACGTAAAAAGAAGTAACGCTTATAAGAGTTTATATCACAATTTGTTGTTTAAATTCTTGAAAACAACCTAATCAATCAGTGTCCTGATAAAGAACTAAAAATAAAATACCAGTATTATTACCACCATTGCTACACTAGTAAGATTAGAAAGTGTTCTATTTAATAAGGTTTATATTAATAAAAGGTGATAATTGTAAATCTTTTACATTAAAATAAATGAAACAACATAAAAGCATTAAATTTAAGCAGTTCATGTACAGAGTGGACCATTTTCGAAAGGATGTTAACTATTACACCTACGCAAAAAGTAATTTTTGAGACATTTAATGACGCAAACTTTGTTTTCGAGCTACAAGTGAAAATTCTTTTTGGAGTTATAACTCGTTTGTAGAGATAAAACATCTTTAGAGCACCTTGTAGAATTTAATGGTGGAATTGGAATTTGCTTATTAGGTTTTGTGTTATAACATAGACTTGTATTTTTTCAAAAATATATAAGTTTAATATTTATTTTATATAACGAATTAAATATGAATAATTTTCTAATATTTACAAATTGCAATTCCACAATTATCAAGCAAAAAAAAAGAATAAAAACAAAATAAATGACTGTCCTGTCAAATTAATAAGAATCCATTTAGTTATGAAGCTTTGCTTATTTTGTTTGTTAAAAGACCCAAAATGAATTACATTATTCTCAAGTTTCTTATATATTTATATTTGCTTGAGACTTACTTTTACATAAGTAAAGCTACATAACTAAACGAATACTGTTTAATTTGACAGAACAGTCTTTTTTCCACAGGTTACTTGATAATTATGTGCAGTTGAGATTTGTAAATATCAGAAAATTGTTAATATTTAATTCGTCATTTAAAATAAGTATAACAAAGTATATTTTTTGAAATGTTTGTTATAATACAAAACTTAATCGCACTCTTGTGTTATTAATTTTTACGATTGGTTTGATTTGACAAGGTAGGTAGTTTTCCATCTAAATCTCTCGGTGGCCAATTTTGTAAGTGCTGAGTAGCTGGAGCACTGTACTTCTCTCAATAAAAAAACTGAACAAGCAAATTAAAATTCCAATTTCACTAGTAAATTCTACACGAAAAAGTGATCTAAGAACATTTATATTTCTTGTTTCTCTCTTTACAAGCGAACGAGTTAAAACTCCGAAAAGAATTTATGAAAACTTCACTTTTCGCTTGTAGCTCGAAAACAAATGACAATATTAAATTTCGGTTTTACCATTACATTTGTCTCAAAAATTTGGCCCAAGACACCTTCATTACTTTTTGCGTAGGTGTAATAGTTAAGAAGCCTCGAATGGTCCACCCTGTACATTCTATTGGTTACTTATGTAATTTTATAAAGTGAGTACAGATTTTTAAGAACTACAAATGCTTTACTTAGTGTACTCCAAACATAAATTTATTGGCTGCTCAAAACATGCAATAATAAGTAATTATATTTTAAGTGCTACAAATGCTACAATTATTATTTTCATGCAGTGTCAGGTAAAAAGCATATATGTAAATTGTCAGGCTGCAAAAGCAGAGGCTTATACACAGAAGGTAAAACTTTAAATGAAACTATTAAAAATCGATTCTTATCTACCAACACCAGTGTGAGTTTGTATCCATAAATAGGTTATTTATTTTCTAAAATATTTTAATTTTGTTACAGCTTCAATATATAAAAGTAGCATTTTTGGCATAAATATGTTATATTATTAAAAGAAGCAATATCTGTGCAATTATAGTTATTAAATACCTCAATCAACTCCACATTCACAAGTGGGGCAGTCTAGAAATAACGAAGTTGACTGTAGTATCAATCCAAAATTTTAAACTGTGCGAAATAAAAATGATTTTGAACTTCATTAGCTAAATAACTCGTATGTGCATTTACTACCCTACACAAATACAGGGTTACTAGCATTTACACCTAAGGTTTTTTAGGTACGGAGATGAAAATGTAAGTTTTTCTAAAACTGCTAGACACCCTGGAATTACAAAAGAAAAAAAGATACATGGGAAAGTATTTACTCACTTCTTCAATAATGTTTTTAATGTTAGTTAACCATTCTCTCGCCCTACCTACTTCAGCAGCCAAGGGAGTTTGGAGTTCCTACACCAAAGAGAACACCATTATTCCGGGGTAAATTGTATAAATTTAAAAAACATAATCGAACTTTGCCTCGTATATGTTAAGATAAGTGAATGAATTCTGCCGCATAGTTTTTATTTCATGCAACCCAAGCCACTTCAGTGTACAGGAAACTCAAAAATTAACTTACCTTCGCTTTATTCTCATAATAGGCACGTTCTGCGTCTTCATATTTGCACTTGTCGAGCCATATGCTTTCGTGAGTAAGGTTTAGAGCCATTGCACTTTTAAACCGGATACCTAGAAAGTATAAGCACAGATCTTAAAAATTAATAAAATAAATGACCTTTAAGTTCACAAATTAACATTTTGTATCACACACGTGAACATAAAAAGGTTAACATGTGAAATGTGTGTGATTTATCAATGAAACTAGGTTACTTAAATATTTTTTCTATAATATTTTGCCACATTTAACCATCATTAATAACGCTTTCTTTATTACCGAAATTACTATTTTTTTAATATTTTGCCGTCAAAAGCTGAAAATGGAGACACTACATACCCAAAACTTTAAAAAGAAGTGATTTTTAGGTGCTGGCAAAGCAGCTTCTATTCTAAAGGTTCTAAAATAAATCTAAGCATCTGATTGGTTTATTTTTAGACCTTGTGCAAATTAGTACATTTTTAGATGTTTAACCAGTGGTAGCACCATTGGGTTGGGCAAAAGGTTTTATAAAATATTACATTAGTATATAACTTTTTCTAATTTCAAGTTTAATAACTGTTGCTTTTTTAAGCTCAGCACGGTACTACATGCAGCTTACAGTTTGCTGCAGTGATTGGTCTATTTATTCACATGATCAATATTTCATCCAATTACAATGATTTTTTGCATGTGACGTCATGCAGAGCACACCTGAAACTAGTGATTTGTTGGGTAATCGTCGTGAATATAATTATACGACTCTTCAACTATGTTGGTTATAGCCTCGTCCAGATGGATGTTTATTTATTTATTTATTTTGAATATACGGACCACCCATCCAAATAATTACGTTACATCATACAAGAACAAGATTATAAGAGATACCTTCAAAAAATTATAAATACAGTTAAACAAACATGCTCCAAAAATATATCTGTATCCATTTTTAAGTTAATCGCAGCGGTATAAGTGACTAAATGAAATCACAATTTTATGAAGATCTGGCCCTGATATATAAATTCTTTAAAAAGTTTGACATAAAAATATAAATAATAGGAGATTACAATGCGAAGGTAGGGAAGGAGGATAGCTTTAGACCAACAATAGATAGGTATAGTAAGCACAAAAAAACAAATAACAATGGTGAAAATATGCTCAATATGCTGTAACTAAAAAGTTAATAGTTAAAACTACCTTCTTTGACCAAATCAGATAGATCTGCTCATTGAAGAAATACATAAAGATAAAATAACTAATGCAAAATCCTGCAGGGGGGCAGACATTAACTCTGATCAACTACTAGTAAGGACAAATCTTAGGCAAAAGGAACAAAGGCGCACGAGGCTAGCTAATAGAAGTACAAAAAATGGGAATTAGAGGCTCTAAACGAAAAAGAGAAGAAGGAAGAGTATTCATATAAGATATCAATATGGCAAAAGCTAGAAAATGAAGAATTGAAAGAAGATAGGTATAGAAGAAAATTGGATAGACCTGAAGACACTATAAATAAGAGAAACAGCAGAAAATGTACTATCAAAAATTAAACAAACAAAAACCAAGGAAAGGCTGGTTTGATCAGGACTGTAAACAAGCAATAGAAGGCACAAAAAATACAAAGCTGGAGATGTTGAAGGAAAACGTCCAGGATTCCCTTGATGGATATAAACAAAAAAGACAATCAGAGAGAAGCAAAGATTACAGCATATAAAAAGACTACAAAAGATAGAAGAACAGAAAGAAAAGATAGAAGAACACTATAGCAAACACGAAGTCAGAAAATTTTATAAAGAAATCGGGACTAAAACCCATATTTATGAAAAATCAAGAACGTAAAATAACAACCAACATGCAAGAGATAGAGGACATATGGATCGGGTATTATGGAAACCTATATTGAATGAAAAAGGGATAGAAGAAGAAAAAGGTGTGGACAAACAAGAAGTGACACATGAAGACATAAAAGTAGATAAACCAACAGCCCGAGAGATAGAGAAAATAATTAAAAGCATACGTAATTACAAAAGCCCAGGAGTAGATGGGATTAAGGCTAAACGGAGGAAAGCCTTAATAGACAGAATATAAGATACCGGGTGTAACAAGATCATGGTACACCCCCCTTTTTTCCTTTAGTTTTCAAGATAAATGGTGGAACATCCTATATAATTAGTAAACGTCACTTTTTAACATATCAAATTATTTTTTGACACTGACTTTCAAATGGATATTTGTCAGTTTTATAAATAAAAACTTCACTTTTAGTCAGTTAAACTTAATACAGACAGTTCTAAGGTTATCCAGGGCCTGCTGCAATTGAGTTTTTAAAAAATCACTCGGTATTATGTATGTATACTTTCAAGCATAGGAATTCCGTTGCATTACAATTTATTGTGTAATTCTTTGGTATAAGTACATATATGTTATGGACAAAGTGATTAATAGGGCATTATTCATAATGACTGGTCAATGTGATAAATCCGGACCAAGTGATTAATAGCCATTATTTATAATGACTGGTCAATGTGATCAATCTGGTCAGTATTAATAATGACCGGTCAATGTGAATAATGTACTTTTATTTAAAAAAAAACTGTTCTTCCTCTACCTCTAACCTCCAATAAACACCTCTACTGTTTTGGCAGAGGTATTTATTGGAGGTTAGAGATAGAGGAAGAACAGTTTTTTTTTTAAATAAAAGTATATTAATCACATTGACCGGTCATTATGAATAATGACCAATTAATCACTTGGTCCATAACATATACATATGAGTACATAATATCTAATGAGGTACCTACATTACCTACATAACACATTTTTACCCAAATAAATACATACATAAATAATACATACATATTATGTTATTATGTATTTTATTTGATAACCCGAAGTCTTGATAACTCAAACTTTTTTTCTGGCAAGTCATGGTTTGAGTTATCGAAGTTCGACTGTAATACATTTCAACGAAATCGTTTACTACGAACACGGGTTTTAGACAGGGAGATCCCTTATCAAGGGCACTATTTAACTTGTATTAGAAGGCATAATAAGAAAAAGTAAAATTAATATATTAACGAAGCAAAAACAAAACACCTACTATCACGCAGCAAGTTACAACAAGATAATCATCAATTGACAATTAAAATGAATGAAAAACGCTATAGGTAGGTACGATAGAAAAAGCTGAAAGTGTGTTACCGTAAAACGGGGTAACTTCGACAGCGGGGGTAACTTCGACATGTATATTAAGATACCTACCTACCTACATGTTTTTTGCATAAAAATTGGTTTTTTAGTGTTTTTTTGGTTATCCATTGATGTTTTATATTAGTTTTTTATTATTTAATTTTTTATGATTATCATTATTACTATTTTTTATGTTTTTTTTTTTATTTTTTTTAGTTTAGTTTAGTTACCAAAGTTGGTTTAAGTAAATGAGTTTATGCAAGTATTGTTTTTAATGTCCCATTCATCTAAGACTATTGGCTATTACTTTTGATTGACTATTTATAATAATTTTTACTTTTTTTGGTGTCGAAGTTACTCTGGAGTAGTTTAACTTCGATATTATGCTTAATTAAGCGTGGTGTCGAAGTTACCCCCCAACACGGGGTAACTTCGACACCAAAAGGAAACATAAAACAAGGGCGAAGGGGGGGTGGGGGGAAAATAATTTTTTCAGTGGAAAGAACCAAGGCTTCAATTGTTACGATGGCACATGATACAAGGTTCTCTAGCGAATAGTTTCCTTTGTAGAGCAACAAATATGCCAAATACCTGTCGAAGTTACCCCGTTTTACGGTACCTAACTTAGGAGTTGAAATTAGAAGCGAAGATACTACTTACCCAGAAATAGAAAGAAGAATTATGGTAGGGACAAAAAGTGCAGCAGGCTTACATAATATGCTAAGGACAAAAAACATATCCAACTCAATCAAAAAGCGAGTGTATCAGACCATAATGAGACCAGTGGAGAAGAAGCTCAAATGAAGAGCTGCAGAGGGTATACAAGGAATCAGCAGTTACAAAGATTGTGAAGCAGAGTCAATTAAGATGGCTAGTGCACCTACGAAGGATGAGCATAGAAAGAAGTACCAGTAAAGCATGGTTAGAAGAGTCAGAGGGCAGGAGTAGAAAAGGAAGGCCAAAAAAAAACGATAAATGGAGTGTATAGAAGATTTGGAGGGTGCAGAAATTAGAAAAACCTGGCACAAGATAGGATCAAAATATACAGCGTGTCCCCAGATAGGGTTATACTGAACCAAAAATTTTTGAAAAACGTTTTCCTCTTTTGTAGTCTAGGTCTGCTTGGTTTATAATGAATTTTTACCAAATTAGGTACACTTGAAATGATATCCAGATGGCATTGTTAGCACAAGAAGAATATAAAGCTTTGTGCTTGTATCTCATAACATCCTCTCGTTTTATTTCTTCTTGAATTTCAATATTTATTTACCTTCTAAGCATGCCGTCCTCCAAGATTACATGTTGACTGCGTTATCGAAATCCTACTTTGTTCTAATGCGTTATAATTTTAGCCAAAACTTCCCTCAGTGCAGGATGTTGTTTGACGCCTAAAGTATAATCGAAAATTAGATGCTTTTCTATGAGATTACAATTGCGGGAGACCGATACTGTGCTGAACTTAGGAAGATAGAATTATCATTTACAAATTCATGTTGTGAAACTTCAAGATTTGTTGTAAGTGAAACATATAATGGGTCTCTAAATAATCGTATCGGTCCCCGGTCAACGCACCGAACAGAAAACTAGGGATCAGCCGCAGAGGATCTATAATACACAGGAGACAAATTAACAATTTAATAAAACATAAAATTTGTTCATAAATTTATTAAAATGCAAAAATATATTTTACAGATTTCGTATTTATAAAAATATCCAGCAGTCTTTATACCAAAATAATTTGGTTTAATAGGCAATTTGAACTATTTATTTGATATGCAGAATTCTATTTGAATCACAGATTCACAAATACATCAATAGTGAAATACTGAACAACTGCAACTAATATAACAAATTTGGAATTTTAAAACAATTCTTCTTACATTTATTGTATAATGATTATGTTGAAGAAACACAATCCACCTTTTTTTGACAAATATGTCGAATTATGTAGCCAAAATGTTTATACAAACAGCATTAACGAATTGCAATTACAATTGTATGAATTGACAATAAAACTATGTCTAAAAAATATATTAAATTTGAAAACTAATTATACAATCACAGTTTCTTTTTAAAATTATAATTATCTATCAACGTATGAGATTATTTTTAAGAATATTGTACCATGCCTTTCAAAAATATAGTAGTACATGAAAATTTAACTATTTTCAATTAGTCATTTATATGCCTGTGAATATGTTTAATATCAAGTTTAAAAAAGAAAGACATTGGTAAATTTTAATTGATGATACTGCATTACTGTTTGTATTTGTAATTGTTCAGCTTCAATAATTTATTTAATTAAACTATGTAGCTGAACAATTAATATACATGTGTTGTTAAACATTCTTACAACATTTTTATTAAAGAAGCAAGATACTACCATTAAAAATAACAAAAAGTTGAAATGTTTTCAAATTCACTTGCAGTAAGTAACAAACCACTAACTTGGTAACATATTTTTGATTCTAGAATTTTTTGTAACTCAACCTTTTCTTTTACATACAGTATCAGTACTATTCATTTAAATTTACAAATAATGCTAAAAACAATTATTAAAACTTACAACTAGGAAAATTTAAAATACACTGTTGTTTATATTAAAAAAAAAAAATAAATTTGCTTTCCTTTATAACAATTTGTAATACATATTAGTTAGCCAAATTTCTTCATGTTAAAAGTTTATCTGAAATTGTGGCAAACTGAATAACATTAATCAACATGCATGATCTCAAACTAAAATGCCACTAACTGCTAAAACATTACTACATTTTGTAGTAACAATTACAAACATCTAAAATTTATGTTTCATGTAGCACATGTGCCTAAAATTTCTATCACAAAATTGATTTATGTAAATTTTAATAACATAACTCTAACAATTAAATTAATGGAAATTCATGATCATCATAATAATTAAATTAAGAATTAAAATTTTATAAATTACAAATAAAATCATGATATCTTATGAACACAAATAATTACACACAATTAAAATATGTACAATAATTAATATTTATAGAATATTCTAGTTTGTATCAAAAAGTTTTACATCTTGACTTAACCGTCGAGTAAGCAACATTTTATTCGTACATCTGTGTATTCCAACTAAAATTTCATCAAATGTATAGTTTTTTTTTGAAGTAAAATATTCTATATCATCATCATCGATTTGACTAGTGCTTTCGGTGGTAGGTGTAAGCTCACAAGTTGGTGATGGCATTTTTTCAATTTCAAACATAACAACTGGTTTTTCTTCATCGAAGTGATCCAAAATTGTCTCAGGTATTGTACTATCATCGCTATCTGAAAGTGGCGAAGTAGAACCATTTACCGATTCTGCTTTTTCTGATGGTCTCTTTTTTGAAACCCAGGTTTTTCGTACACGTAAACCCATTCGGTGTAGCCTAAGTAATGTTGCTTTCTCCTACATACAAAAGATTTGATTAGTTAATTTACGTGACAAAATTTTTTAAAACTTACAAAATACTGTAGATCAACAACGTGTGTCTGCATAGAATGCCCTTCATCATTCACCAATTCTGGTACCCAAATTTTTAATGATTTGTAGGCAGCCTCTTGTCGTTCGTCGAGTTGTTGTGTTACCACGGTTTCTAATTTTGGATCATTAGCATCTCGAAGTGTCGCATAAAATACTGCCATATATTCGGTACAGTCTTTGAGATCATCCCATATTAACCCTTGAATTATTGCGATATTAAAATATTTTACATTTTGAATATTAAATATTATACCTGACACTTGTAGAGCTGGACCTCTCCCAAAATAAAAATATATTGCGGCAGCAGCGATAGTACTATAATTAAATAATAAATATCCTGGATCTAATGTAAAGAGATCAATAAGATGAGAAAGACGGGTAAACTGATAGGCGGAGTACTGCGGGAAAAAGAAATCTCGCTTGTCACCTTGTAATTTTATTGTTCGATCACGTAATTCTATTATTCGATCGCGTTCCTTCATATTGTCAAAGTAAATTTGCATATATAAATTCAACCACCCAGTTGGCGTCATGGGATTTACGTCCCATCCTAAAGTCTGCAAATAAACACTTTCACATAAAATATACGACAAATAATGCGTTTCATTGTTACTTACATTTAACAATAATATCTCGCAGTCTAATATATCATCATCAGTACATGCCCCGTCACACACGTAAGAAAATTCGCCTAATTTCGGAGGATAAATCTCTTCTAGTTTTGCAGCAACAAAGAGGGCAGAAATTCCAACAAGTTGAAGTTGATGTTTAGGCACACTAGGCTTAATGGTAAGATACCGATCAATATAGTCAAGGCCTAAATAAAACGTTCTTCTTCTTAGGTGATACACTTCACAAACTTCCATAACCCAATCGACTAAAATTGATCTCATACGTGGTAAAAAATTGGTAGGATCCTCAAACAGACGACAATTTCTCGTACGAGAGGTAGCTTCTTCTTTATAAACCATAGTCTGCCATACTTCGGTACTGTTTGCCCATGTAAGTGGAGGGAGTGGCGTTTCTCGTGACCTAGTTGGTGTCCATGAATCTCCTCTTTCACTGGATCTGGCCCTTTTCCGTATTTCGGTATGAATAGTTTTCTCCGAATGTGGAGTTTTTTGATCCACAATTTGTTTCGAAGTGGACGGTTGGGGTTCAATTTCGGAGCTAAAGTCAACATTTGATTTATCAGAATTTTGCATATCAAAATTCAATTTGTTGAGTAAAACACAGTTTTGTAAAAATAGTGCCTGATAAGCACGAATATTTTTCATTGTTTTTTGGATTACTCCGTCAGCATATTTAAACACTGAAAAATTTCCACGTTTGTGATACTCCTTTTCTGATGAAAAGGATTGTGTATCATCAAATTCTACATAAGTTTCAGTATGTGAGCCATAAACTTTACTTGATTCTTCTGAATCGTTAGTATGTTCTTTTTGATCTATGTTTTCATCGTTACTACAACACAATTAAAATATTATCAGCATTTTATGCTACATATTGTGAACAAACATGGATCTGCCATAACTACAAAAAATCTACACATAAAGCAAGTACAAAATCTCTTTTAAGAAAGCAAATCCTAAACAATAAACTTACTTCTCAGGAGATTCCCATTTATTTTTTTCCGCCATGATTTACGTACACCTAAAATCATATTCAGTTGCTTAATTTAAATAAAAGCACAGGATTTTGAAATTATTACCTTCTTACAATAATAAATTGCTAAATGCAATAAACATCCATGTGATGAAGTTCAGAGGATATATGTAGTTCCCCATGCAAGTTGGTTTTATGTGTTGCTAAGCTCGCAATCAACAAAGGCCCTTTCCATTCATCTCTAAAAGAAATTAAAGATTCTAATTAGGCTTTTCTAAATTACTTTATTAGATAAACTTATATATAAAATTTGGGCACGTCGTAGAACGATGATCGTTTAACAAGTTCGGTGCCACCGGCCACTTACGGGGACGCGCGGCTATATGAGCCTGTGCCAGGGGCCACGTACGTGGCCAGTTGTAGGGATACACTAAACACTCAGTTGTTTGCTGGCATTGATAGTGAGTGAATGTTTTTCGTGTCGATGTGGCAGAAGAATGTTTTAGAGTGAATTTTATCGGGTTGGTTTTAAGTTGCGCGCTATATTTATTTGGAAAAAGCTGGTCAAAGCGAGAAAATAGTGTATGTTGTATAGCAACCCTTATGTAAATTTGTGACCGTAAATAGACAATTTTGGACATAGTTTCATTTCTAAGTTGTGATTATTTGTCTGAATGAGATAATAAGTGACAAAGCAGTTTGTTGAATATACAGTAAAGATAAAAATTTGACTGTAGGAGCCTAGGAGCCGCCGACTCCGATTGGTGCCATGCTTGGTTCTAGCGGCCAGTATCCCCAGTCGAAGTGGGCAGTGAACATGTTAAATCAATGCCTTATTTACACTCAGCGCCATTACTAAGTACCTACGCACTCCTGTTTTTAAATATTTCTGATAATCAAATAACAGTATAATTATACTTTCAGAATCTTTTATTTACTTTAATTTACTGTATTCGAAAATGCAACTACACTATTCGCAGATTCTGATAAACGTAAATTAAATATTCAACATTTAGAATAAGCTAATTATTGCCTATCTTTAAACAAAAGTATCCCTGCAATTCTTTCCCAAGGTGAAAATAATAAACATGATTAATATCAAAGATGCTTTGGAAACATACAGTGGCTCACAGTGAAAATGATACAAGTAGACTAAAAAAATAATTTTATGGATTAATTAGTACAAAACTTTGTTTCTTGCAAAATTAAGAACAAAATTTATTTACTGTACTATATTTAGTAAATTATTAACTCAATTTTTTTTTTTTCTGAAATAACAAACGAAAATGAAAAGCTTAATTATAATGACAGCGGTAAAAATAGAATCTCACAGTGAAAATGATACATGATCACTAATATTCAAAATTAAATGTTTTACGC
The DNA here is from genome assembly GCA_963082815.1 of Melanotus villosus. NCBI lineage: Eukaryota > Metazoa > Arthropoda > Insecta > Coleoptera > Elateridae > Melanotus > Melanotus villosus. The sequence goes on from OY720427.1 coordinate 23,886,479, forward strand.
CGTAATTAATATCTGGTTGGATTGCCCATATTTTTTAAAACTAATTGCAATCTATTGGGAATGGATTCTACCAATTTGTTGATATATTCAGGGGTTATTTTGGTCCATTCTTCTTGCAATGCCGTTTGCAAATCTTTTTATTCGAAATATTGTGTGTCCGAATTCACTTTCAAATTTTGCCCATAAATTCTCTATAATATTTAAGTTCGGCGATTGCGCTGAAAGTTTCATTACAGTTGGGCAATTATACAACAACCATTCCCTCACAAGGTGGGAGGTGTGTTTGGGGTCGTTGTCTTGATAAAATTTAAATGTATCCTTCAGTTCCATTTTTTCGGCACTAGATTTTAAATGTTGTTGTAAAATGTTTAAATACATATTTTTATTCATATTTCCGCCAATAAAGTGCAAAACCCCTACCACATGCCAGGATACACACTCCCACACCATTACACTATCACCACCATGTCTTATAGTCGCCTGTAAATTTTTCAGTTTTAGTTCCTCATTGGGTTTTCGTCAACATTTACCCATCCATCAGATTATATTTACTTGCATCACTAAATATTACTGTTTTCCAAAATTCAATGTCCTTATTTAAGTAATTTTTTGCATAAGCAATGCGTATACCCTTTTTACTGATGAGATGTGTTTTCTGGCTACTCTTTCGTGAAAATTTTCTTTTCTAAGAATTCTGCGGACAGTTTCAGGATTTACTTTTTTTCCCAAATATTTTTCGACTTCATTAGTTAATTTGGGAACACTTAATTTTGGATTTTCGCGAATTTTTTGAACTATCCATCGCTCGTGGTGAGGAGTCAAAATTTTTTTGGGGCTTGTTTTTACTTTGCTTCTGATTCTGTTTTCTAATTTATATCTTTCTATAATATGTTGGACTGTACTTAACGGTTTGTTACAAATTTCGGAGATTTTGCGAAATGTTTTATTATATGATAATAATGAAAAATAATTAGTTTTCGCTGTGGCGACCCATCTTAACACGACTATGATAATAAAACGAATAAAATGGAAAGTAGATTTACGAACCGCCTTAACATAACAGTTAAGTGAGGCTACAATTTTTGAAGCAGGTGTAAGCTCATATCTAATCAAGACAACCAAGTTCGAACACTTGTATGATACGTGTATCATTTTCATTGTGAGGTGGATTTTGTGCAGCCGTTGCGTTGTCTCCCTGTTTTGTTGATAAGAATTTATCAAAAATTTTGTTTTAGACAAGAAGTATTTAACAACATCCATATTTTGCTAATTATTGCTTAAACTAAGAGAAAACATTGTTTTATTTACTATTTGCCCTACAATATTTATGTTTTCTCATCTGTATCATTTTCACTGTGAGCCACGGTATGTAAAAATACCCGGTGCGTACTTAGCAATGGCACAACACATGGATAACAATCTTGGATATCCCATATATTATTAGAGACAGATAAAATTATGGAACATTTACAAGTAATATCAAAGTGATTTGAGGTATTAAGCCTTAAAGGGTTATATTGGAATGTAATAAATTTGTTGTTAACTACCTATACAGGGGTAGTACCCATTCATTTTGGCGCCAATTTATAAACAAGCAATGTAACTTACATGGAATGACTTCAATTTCCTGGTACTGTATAATTTTTAACTGCAGAAGTTTAATAAACTGTTAATTTGCACCTTTAATTACTTCATAAAATTAAATGGCAATCAATTCCTTAAAAATGCCGGTAAAAAAGACCGGGAAACTAACACGCAGGTTATGTTTATGTTACTGCTTCTTTCAAGTATTGATATACAACTTAAGCGTACATTTTTTACACAATGCATTATAAACAAAACTTTTTTTATTGATAATAACTTAATAACAAAATCAATTTTTTAAATATTCAATTTTAAAACATGTTTTAAAGTTTACGGTTATGCTTAGCAAACTTATTAAAAACACAAGGTTTTCTACAGTATTATACACTTAATCACATCATAAACATACCTTCGCCTTTTGTAAACAAAACAAGCTTATAATTAGAACTTTATAAACCATAAAATTTCTTCATATAAGATAAACATAAATCACCTGCTTTCGACTAAACACTATAACATGTAATACCGCTTAAAGCTATTTATTTTTACACGCCAATGCAGACGTTTACATTTCTTGGACATGCGCTCTTCTTTGAGTTATAATTTCCAGTTTAATTTGTTCAATAGCGTAACTTACCTACACTAGATAGTTGTCGAAACAGATCTAATATTCAATATTCATACAATATTTATGCAATCATGCATTTACCCGAGTATTGCTGGTAACAGGCTTCGATCGTACAATATGCTTTTATAAGAGAATATTTAGCCATAATGAAAAAATCGACCATCGACCAAAATATTTTGTTAAATTACAGAATTACAAATTACACAAAAAAAGATATTCAGTTACGCAAGCTAAACAATCTTGATCATTCCTAGGGTCACACATACACCGAAAGCACTCGACCGCTTTCCTCGGAAGGCAGTGGCAAACCACCGAGGTATTCTACCTAGTAAGTCCTCTCTGTCCTCACTGATATGTGGCCTTGAGTCTGCTTTGTAGGTCCTCTTCATCATCAATTGACATGGAGCAGATCCCTGTGGATCTGGATTACGCCAGGGCCACCCCATGTATAGGTAACTGTATAACGTTAACATGCCTGTGGCACCAGCCGCTCGACACCTTTTCTACAATGCAAGGTACAGGGAGAGCGAGAATGATTGTCCAGAAAAAACTACCTTCCCAGGAGTTATCAATATTTCACTCCGGCGTGATATTAGCCACATACCGCAATTCCTTTGACAATTAATATTTGTTGGTTAGGTGGTGGATGTTTGTGTTTACGTTGAATTTTTCTATCCCTATACGCTGTTACTGTTATTCAAAAGAGTCTTTTTCAAAACTACAGAGCGTTAAAAGAAGTCTACAGTAAGTAAATTGCTACCAGTTCATTAATAATGTTTATAATTTGTTTGTAAATTGTAGGTTATGTATAATATGATTTTAAATCTCCCATTAAAAGTAACTAACTTCACCACATAAACCAATACGTGGTGGATGTAAGTTTTGATAGAATTTCTATGGAAAGTAATTTTTTTCAGACAACCATTTACGATCTCTCTGTAGTATATTTCATATTCAGTGGGAGTTGGATATATGACTGAGATGGTTGAACATGTTTTATTATTTTATACTAACAGTATTTCTAGTATTATACAGCTAATTTTCTAGGTCTATGATGTGAAACGCCTTAGCGCAGATGCACAGACGGTGCTATGTTATATATGTTACTTTATGCTAATTTAGTCAAATCGTTACTATTATCATTATTAATATTATTTTTACTGTAGGTACTTCACAGGTATATTCCTTATTTCTTTATTATTATTATTATGATATTTGTTTCTTCGCTGTTCTTCTGCATTATTCTTATATTTTCGTCCTCTACTTCTATTTCCTTGTTATTTGATTCATTCTTCTTTTGAGTCATATATATGGTATATAAAGCCAGCACTACAGGCCTTTGGCCAATGTTTTCAATTTCTTTTTTCCACAGTTTTCTGTTTTTTACTGCATCTTCCCAGTTCACTACACTGATTAATTTTAAGTCCTACCTTTTCCGTTCTTCCCTCCCCAGTTGGTTTTATACACTTTTTTCACTAACTCCTCTTATTTGATTCTGACTATGTGCCCTGCCCACCCAAGCCGACACTGCCTCACTACTAACGAGATGCTCTTGTCCTTATAGCATTCTTGTAACTCCTTGTTGGTTATTCTCCTCAAAATCATACCTTCTTTCACTCCACCATATATTTTCCTAAGAACCTTTCTTTCCCATATAACCAAGGTTTTTTCTGTTTCTGCATCGGTAACCCAAGTTTCAGCGGCTAAAATTACAGTACCTAGGTCTTATGATAGTCTTATATACACACTCTTTCACCTTTCTAGACACCGCCTTATTACTTAGAAGCCTATTGAAGGCACTTGTGCAGCCTGCGCCTGCTGCTATCCTTGTTTTTATTTCCTTTTTATAATCCCCTTCGCTTGTAATCTGTACCCCCAAGTACCTATGTTGTTGTATTCTGAGCTTGTAGATGTAGCTTGTTGTCTCCTGTTTTAATTTTTAAGATTTCATTACCTACAGTGTTGCTTTTGTTACCCAAGATCAGCAGACTGATTTGTTTACGTTTATTTTTAGCCCCACCTCTATTGCTTTTTCTTGGAGTCTTTTTCCTACATCTCTGAGCTCTTCTTTTGTCTGGCGTAGTACAAATTACAAAAATCAGTTGTTTCCATAGCAAACCTAGACTTCAACTTTCAATCGTATTTTTGTCGAGAATTTTCTTATGTAAGACCTATATTGGTTTACATGGTTATAAAGAGAATAAAGAGTACTATCAGAATGACCGAAAAAAAACATAGTGTGCAATTTGAAAAAAAAAAGTTGAATATCGCTGCCATAATATGAGTACAGATTTTCTAAGATTTTCTTTCCCCATCTTATAGAGAATTTACTCCCATTTACAAATATATATAGTTTATTATAGTTATTTTTGAAAATAACAAAGTTATAGGCCTGGGGAGTCATGTCTGAGACACCCTGTATATATCTGACTTGAATGCAAATAGAAGATGCACAATCAATATTATCATCCGACTCTAGTTGAATCTACGCTAATCTAAACAACCTAGATATGGTTTAAACTACGATTTAGCTTGTGCGTTAGATGTGTGTTTTAATTCCATATATGCTCCCGCAGTAAATTACAGGTGTACTAGATATCACCATTCGAATTTCCTCCCCATTGTGGGTTGGTTGGGTCTTTCCTGTTTGTTTTCACTTTTTCTTCAGGCTTTGTTCTTCTTACTTGCAGTAGCACGCTTTTATGTAGTTCATTTATTCACTTATTTCACTAGTTTTCTCTTCTTCATGCCATATCCTTTTTTAGGACGTTGGCGAGGGGGATCAAAAGCCACATTTTTAAACGACTTGGCATCGTGAACTTTGTTATATCCCCCTTATACTAGGGAAATGTGTTCTCTGCAGTGGTTTCCCGTTGCCTTCTGCAGAGTTTGTGACCGTGTATTAAGTGTATAGTGTTATGTGTCTTGTTAATATCTGAAGTCGACCACTCCGCAGACAGAATCATTAATTAAACCAGATGATTAAATGGCTTCAAGTACCGACCTCGAACAGTGGGGAATTATAAAATTATACATTAATTAATTTAATCACTAGTTTTATTAATCTATAATTACTTTGGTACTTGGGAGTACTGGTGTGGCCTTGTAATTATGATTTTTAAAAAGCGCGTTTTCTGAAAAAAACTTTGGAATTAGTGAAATAGTCAGAGCTCGCTCAAAGATGATGTCTATCACCCAGCATCCGCCACGAACTCCACCAGTCTAGTTCTACTTTTGGAGTTATTTTTCAAAAATAAACTAATTTCAAAATACAAATTTTTATTAGAACTAGAATACAAAATTGACTTATAAATGAAACTTCCAAGTAAACTTAATTTATTACGTAGGTAAAATTAAAAGTAGTAACTCTATTTAATACTGTTTATATCAAAGTGAAAAATACGTAACTAATGTAAACTATAATTTTATGCAATGTACTTCCGCAACTCGAAATTTATCCGTGTGATAGGTATTTTAAACAAACATAATAACTATACGAGTTTACAAATACATTACACTTATAGTTTAAAGTCTACATGTTACATCCCTACAATAAATTAAGGAACAATATTTGATTATCAAAATACTTCTCTAACATTACCATTTATGGAAATTCTTCTAACAAATAATGTAAAGTAACATTAATAAGGCACTTCTTTTAAGGTACTAAGTTATAACAAACTACTAACAATGTTAACTAACAAATCATAAGAAAACTACTAACTACTTTGAAATGATTTGTTTTATAATAATTTATTTATGACTAGATACGACTAGGAAGATTATTTTGTAGCTACAACATACCTAGATGATAAAAAAGCACATTAAAATTTTGAATTTGTTACAGATAAATAAAATTACACGTAATTATACAAAACCCCGACAAAAAATATAATAGAAAGCATATTAAACTCACAGGAACATTGTAATTTAATTTAATTCAATAGCCCAAGTTTTCGTAAATATCTGACTAATTTCATTGGCATATATTTTACCATAAATTTAGCGGGCATTGTAGTTATAGCATATGCAATTTGGTAGAGCAAAATAAGCACAATTGTAGTAATATTAGCAACTATAAAACGTGATAAGCTGACTCCAATTTCTAACCAAGACCCTTCATTTTGAACGAAATATAAGAAATGGATTACCATTATGTCACAAAATAAAAGGATTATTAAAAAGGTATTTCGAATTTGGGCCATTGTTACTAACATAATTCCACGAAATGCACATAGTACGACTAAAAATGGAATTATCAGTTTAACGAGGATCAATCCCGCCATGGTGAAAGGGCTGAAAACCGTTACAAAGCATCGGACCCACAATGGATCAAATGAATTCATACTGGCTGTATTTCCAACACCAAAATAGCTTAGCATTATAAAAGTCAGCTGTGGTTAGATAAGAATAATATAGAAGAAATAAAAGTACTACAATTATTAACTAACAAAAGGATACCAAATAAAAGCAACGCCTGACGCTATGTTGATCAGTGTAATATCTTGAAAACACTGTTGTGGTTTGATAAATTGGTAGGTGATAATCATCGTATTTCATCACATATTCTGCTGAGAACCAATTTAACATGTGTTGGCACAAACAAAACATAAACATATGTTCATAACCAATTGCCATTAAAGAATATGGAACCATTAAGGCTACTATCGCACTTGTTACTCGATTTTCCATACAATTGGAGATAAACAATGGAATTATTACGGCAATAACTAAAAATTACTAATATTCAGCAAGACGGACAGACTAACAATTACAACTTACTCGATAGCAGCCAAGATAGTGTTTGATTAATATACAATAATCCGAAACCATACGATATTGTCAAATGAACCATTATGTTATTTAAACAAGCAATACGCAGTATATAAAACTGGTACGTAATAATACGTTTATCTGTTACGTATAAATTTGTAAATGGAAGATTATATTGAAAGGAACACCATAACACCCAACTTAAAACCCTATAAAAATATTTTAAATTTGGTCAAGTTTCATAGGCTTAATAATTAGTTGAAATTACTTACAAGCTTACACCACTAAATTCGGTCTGCAATGTAAATATTATGGGACATAAACCTAAAACAGCATGTCCAACAATGTACAGCATATATTGTTCCATTTTTAAACGAATTCTGTCCTCCAGTAGTGACTGAATCACAAAATAAAGCAATACGAAACTCAAATATGTGCGATCAAAAAAACTGCTTATCTAAAACACATTATTAAACAGCGTATTTTTAACTTGAAATTATAACACTTTACCAATAATTCAATTCCAACAAAATAAACAATGCCCAAATGTATCAATTCCAGTGTTGAAAAAGTATATAATACAGAGAAGCTTATTAAACCTTGCTTGAAATTTTTGAAGACTGCAAACCAGGTACATACTGGGAATACGCAATATATAAAATACCTAGAAGGTACATTACCCACTGAAATTTAAATGATGTTAAACACTATTCAAGACTTATATTAAAATTTTTACCGAATATAAACAAGCATATCATGATTATAAATGGTATATAAACAGTCAACGGTAGATGAGCAGAATAAAGTAGGTTACGTAGCACTTTTCGTTCACAAAGTCCATAAGTCTTTGTTCCCAAGTCATTAATAGATATAAAAAGGTAGACAATCCATCCCAAAAATCCCAGAGTCACAAAAAACAGCAATATATTTTGGTAATATGTGGTATAATATTTTAAACCCTCTTGACAAAGCTCAATAAAATCGTAACTTTCCTGAATCTGCAAATTATTCGCTTTATCAAAATTCAAAAGTTAAAATAAAACTTACTGCTTCATCATATCTGCCACTTGCAATAAGAGAGGATAAATCACTTAGTTTCTCGTTGAAAATATCTTTCGATAATTCAGTAAACGGTTGGAAAGTCCAATTAAAGGAATTTGCATGTAAACCATAATGTTTGATTAAGTATTGTTCGGATAACTGACGAGCATTAGCATCAATTATATGCCCCTTTTGAGCTTTCGATGCATTCAAATAATTCAAAGGCACAACTCCCTAAAAAAATTAATTATAAAAATGTTTAAGGAAAGTTATACGATCTTACTAAAGAATTGACCGGAATATTTATGCCGATTAAAGATGCCATTAGTGCAGCAATATCTGCTTGTTTGATATCCTGTCTCGTTGAATTTCGTAAAATTCCTGCTCCCCAAGCAATAAAAGGAACTTCAGTTTCATGTGCTGAACCATCTCCATGGGAACCCCAATTTGTCATGCCGTGATCGGCTGTGAAAATGTAAGCTGTTTGACCGTCTTCAAAATACTCTTCGAATATTTTTTCGACTGCTTCGATACCTTCGTCAACCAGCTTTATATTACGAATATATTCGCTAAAATTACAATTTGTTATAAATTGAACTGTGCACTACTATTTTTAAGATACTAACGGTGATTCTGGTTTAAATGAATGTCCCGCTGTATCCAAACCTAGAAGATGAAGAAATATTACATTTCCTGATTCACAAAATTCAGAACAATATTTTTGTTCTTGTTGTTTAAAAAATGTTTTAACTTCATCAAAAACCCATTCATCTAACAATGTGGTCGATTCTTTTCCCGAGAAATCTTGCATATACGCATCATATGACTTTAAATGAATGTGACTAAGATTATCTAAAAAAACAAAATTAATATTTCACTGGTCAAATTTACATCAGCTATAAAGGGTTAGCCTATGTGAACAAATTCCTACCCTTGTTAAAGATATCCACTATATCGGGACTTCCCCAACACCACGCATTACTACTTTGATTAACAACAGAATCAAAATCAACAGGATTTGACTTCCATCCTCGTGTAATAGCACTCGGGTCTTCATTAAAACCTGCTAAAATAGCTACATGACCAGGTCTTGACTCTGTAGGAACTTGGGTATGTGACACACCCCATGAACCCACACGATGTACAACATGACTAAAAAAACATTTAGGTGAAGAAATTTCAGAACGATTTCTCCCAAAATCTTACTTTAAATATGGAGATCGAATCTTCATACGTGGACCATATAATGATTCAGCTCGTAGCCCATCGGCTACAAATAGCACTAGTCGTTGAGCCAGTGGCTTTCCACCTGGTTTATGAGGAGTCATACCACGATGAATTGGTGATACAAAATATATATCAAATACTGCACTTAATAAGAGTAGGTGAACCAGAACACCCATGAACATAAAACGCCACATCGAAGACATTTTTCCTTAACTTTAAATCGTTTAATTTCTTTGAATATTTACTAAACAAACATAACCTAACTAACTAGAAGTGCCTGCTTATTATACTAATTTAACACAAAACTAAGTTTATATAATTATTATCACAGACAGCTTCTACAACTTCACCGGAACTGTTATGAATTTACATTTTTCTCAGACTTTTACTGAACTAAGCAACGTTATAAAACAAATACCACGATAGGATCACAGAACACCCCATAATTCGAATTTTGGGATGAGAAGAGAATATTGATAAAGAAAGTACTACAGAGACCTCTATGCTTGAAATCAATAACTAGAACATCAAACTTACAGAAGCACTGTAATTATAATCTTAACTAATGTTGAGGAATTTGTTGATTTCCCTATAGATGGCATTTTCAAGGCTAAATCGATTGATAGCGCCATCTTACAAAATTATGTTCAAGCAAGGACAGATATCATTCATTTTGTTTGTGGAACATGGCGGTAGTTTTCCGGTGTAGTGTAAGATGGTTCTACGTATTAACATTTAAAATCAGAAGAGTAAACAGAGTTTGAAAATACCACACTAATGTGAAACGACTAAACGAAGTTAAATAAGCGTTGGAGCTGCGTCGAGCACAAGTTCCCGATAAACGTTTACATTTATTGCCCGTGTAAAGTAGTTTATAATTTGTAGGTTGATTGTTATTATAAATTCGAGTACAAAATAAACCCTGATGTATTGTAAATGTGTAAGTGGAGAATAATTTAAGTCAAAGTATGTTCTTCGACAAAGTTAGTGAGAGTTGCATGTGAAAGTGGTCATTTTTATTTGCGAATAAAAATATATGGTGATTTAGTTAAACCGGTGATTGGTGATGGATGAAAACGAGCTGGAATTGAAATCACCTATTAAACGGTTGGGTTCTACAAGAAAACTTCTAGTCTTTAATAGTGAGTTGATTTCTTCTCACTTTAATATTAATCCAAACTTAAATCTTAAACTTGGCAAGCGTACAAAGACATAAAAATCTTTAATTTTGTTATAAGAATATGCGCGTAATTATGCAACAATTTAAATAGCAGGTTTATGGAAAACAGCTTCACTTTCCAAGGTCAAGTGTTTTCTAATTTCTTTATTCTAATGCTAACAAGTAGACTCTAGTATTAACTATTCTCCTAGGTGACTATGCAGAACTATAAAGTACACCACTACTCGCTCATCTATGGTTTCCGTTAAAGTAAATTTTAAATTATGCTGTAGTTTTTAGTTGTTATTATATTAAGTATATATCTATATATATATTGATTGTTAGATCAAGTAATTAGACAAAACCCACAAACATTGTTGGCAACTTGACCTGTCGTCATCTTGGCATCTTTTAGAAAACGTTACACATACACATTTTGAAGTGTGAGTTTGAGAGTCTGCTTTAGATACCCTTTTTTGTCACAGAAAAATTAACGGGATGTCTGTTTAAAGGCTCCTGATATAAAAAATGTCTCGACATAACTAACAAAAAACCTGAAGACGCTAACCAGACTTCCATATAATTTGTGAATACTACTCGCTCTATATTTATATTAATTTTATTGTGTAACTGTCCTTACTTGGTGGAACAAAAAACAACATGGAATTACAGTAATTAAATCCGAGTAGAGATGATGTTTATATTTATTTTAAGATAACAGTGGTTTACAATAAGAATGATATGATGCGGCGAAATCTTACAATGTTTAGATCATCAAAAATATTTGCAGAAACGTAAAGCATAATCTGGCTTTCATTCGGGAAAATTCTGAGGCCTACTGTTGTTCGGAGAGACTTTTTTTAACAACAAAAAACGATTATAATCTTTGCAATATAGCAGCAACGCATACAAAAGGTTGATGATAAGATCATTCATTATAAACTTAAAAATAGCTAAAATTAGACTACAACATAGGATTTCGAGTTGCATTATTACATGTTACCTAGCAATGGCTAAGACAATGACGCTTTCATTATGTTAAAAGCAAAGTACCCTCTAAACATAAAGCATGTTCTAATCATCGATTTTCAAAGTGTATTCTACAAGCCAATGACGCAAAGACATAAATATATCTCCATTTTGATTGTGTATTGTTTTAGGTGCCTGTTATAATATTCAACGGTGCTATAGCGGAAGTGCGAATCCTTCCGTAAAATTGTACTGATAGGCTTCACTTGTGTTTAAATGAAATATTGATCAATACTATAGTCTTGAAAGAATTTCCTGAGACTACGCTTTTTTCATTCATACAATTATTGTATCCATTATTACATATGCTTTTTCTAATTTTGGAAAACTACGTAAAAATTCCAAAGCTCAAATTGAGAGTTATTTTTATCTTTTAAAATTATAACTTATAACCGCCGACTTCGATCGAGATTGGGGTCTAAAGTCGAGATTTAAGTGTTAAAGATTTACTTTAAACTAAAAAAAATTAGAATTATTCGAGAATAAAAATTTATTGTAACGAAACAAGACTTCGTCCAATTATTTTGTTACATCAATAAAGTTGCGAAGAACCTTGAAAAGATTCAAAGTTTTAACGATGTTCTAAAACGCTTAACAGCTTAGAACGAAAAGCTTTTATTTCAGAAGAGAAACTTGGAATAATGCATTACAATTATTTTTCAGATTTACTTAAATATAACAAAAAATACGAAAACTTTTATTTACCTAAAAAATATTTTGTAGATCAGTTTGATCACATAACTAGAAAAAGGTAAGTAAAAATGACGAGGAATGGAAATTAAATAAAATTTTCTAGTTGTTGTTTATATTATGAGATAGAATGTGTATATATTTAATAAATAGTAAATTATTTTATAAACGGATTTGGCGTTCACGATATTTCGTAGGTATAAACAATTACCGTCAACTTCACAGTCATTTTCCAAGGTCATCTTGTTGCAGACCTTGTAGAAGGTGAACTTTAGATGGATGATGTTTTATTTCTCTTCTAAATTTCTGTAAACAAAAATATCGATTTCCCCTCGAATTGAACAGTAGCAGGGTGATCAGTTGTAGAAGACAAGAAAATAGTAGTAGGCTTGCGGATAATAGTCTTTTCCTTGAAAATTGAAGGTTATTTGGAGCCCAATCGACAGAAGTCTGCTGTTTTAACTTTTTATTATGAATTTACTTTAATTATCTTGGAAAATTAGGTTAATAAACGACATACGCTAAAGCTAAAACTCGTAATTGTAGTACTTAAATTTGCTTTCACTATTTTTTTCTACAAATCTTGCTCATTTTTAGTAAATTTTATATGTATATTATTAGTAAGGCTCTATGTTGTTATCTGAATGTGCATTCAAAATTGCTTATCTTCTTAATTGTCAAAATATTTAAAACTGATTTAGTTAAATCTATTTTGTTATCTTAAAGCGATAACACGGGCATTCGGATAGGAACTTAGTTCTCGGAGGTTCTTTATGCTGTTGAATCCCTCAAATGGCTAAGGAACACAACAAGGCGTTTGCATTTACCCAAAAGATTATAATTGGATAGGGTTGAAAATGGAAAAAGGAGCGGCGGTTCAAATAATATTTATCAACACAAAGGCCCAACCTTAATGGGAATTTCTATTTTAATCAGGCTAATAGCGTTTTTAACCCCAAAGGGATTTAAATTTTGTTATATTATCATCACGCAAATTCGAGTTCTGTTGCAATTCATCTCTTCTTGATGTGTTCTTTGTACTTATTAAAATTAAATTAATGGGAATCTACTTAGAATAATGAAGCAACAAGATTGAGATTGTCGTAATTAAACTAGCGTAACAGGTGTAACAATACAAAGTTCTCACATGCATAAATATGATGTTTCTCAAAGGGTTCATTCTGGTTACAAAATAAAGCTTGCGTGGGCAATGATTCTGTAATGCTTGATGCTTGACGTTGTTTCTATTTAAAAATTTTCGGTGAAAAAATAATCCACGTTTTTAAAAAAATGCATTGTAGTGTTAAAACTCGTTTTAGTTTCCTGAAACGGTTCAGAAAACAGAAAACGAAGGTTAATGTTTCGCTGTGATGTTCTGATATCGCTCTTAAAATGGAAGATTGTGAGTAAGGGATTAGTACTTATTTACTTATCCGTAGAAATAAACGGAAATACTGAAAAATCCGATATTAACATTTCAGTTTGTCGAATAAAAAGAATATGCCAATCCCCTGTCACAAATTTCTATTTTAAGACCCGTAATTGTTCTCGGGCAGAGGGTTACTTTTTGAATAGTCAAAATACCCAGAGGCAAGTAAAGACTAGGGGACAGGTTTATTGTTTTTTCATGTAAGGATAATCTTTACTGATTTTTGTTAGGTAGTGAATTTTTGCATGGACAGTATGGTCTGTGGTCTGTCTCGCGACTAGCTCGTACTTTGTGGGAAAAAGGGAAACAATTTCATTTTTCAGAAATATTGTATACTGGAAAAAGCAAACCACTAATTTATTAATAATATGTATTTTAAAATGTGTTTCATTTCCTTTTTAAGTCATCATGAACTTGTGACAATTTACTTATTGATTTTATTTATAACACACACGTTGTGAAAACCCATTTAAAATTCGCTAATAGGTTCAGAGTTGTAGAAACAACTTTTCGAGACAATTAGAACATTTTCGGAGACATAAGGTATGTGAACGGTCCCCACGTAAAATGCGCACTGAAACTATTGATCTGGAGAATATCTGATTCATCAACCATTAGCTATTTTATTTTCAAACACGCACCGGTGTAATTCATTGTCGATAATCGGTATAATTCGTTTATATTTGTATTCTTTATCCGTTGTTTATATATTTTGATTTTAGTGTCGTGTGTTTCTATTAAGTGACAATTGCTTCTTTGTTGTTCTATCAAGAACAGCAAAACATGACGTGCCGGTGGTAGTATCATCGCACTAAACGTAAACTATGTATTTTACACGTAAAGTATATCGTTCGGAGTTGCGCACCCACGTGTCTACCTGCGCGTTGGCTTGATTTTCAATTAATACTATAATTATTAACGTTACCATTCTGATTTCGTGGTTTATTCATAATAAGAAGGGCGTACGCATATTACACAAAATTTAATAGAAGGTTATTACAGTTACGCATGAATAATAACGTTTGTTTATAACTCAAAGGGTGAGAACCCTTATTTGGGCAAATTGAGGCGGATTTACTGTCCTACTCATTATTTTAATAATTGAGCTATTCTTACAATCCTTAAATTTTAAACATTTAGTGATAGTTTTTCAATTTTAAATAGTTTTCTTAAGTCAAAAAAAATCGCTTTCAGAAAATGTTTAAATTGTCTATTTCTGCTTTACTAAGGTTTTCGTTACAGTACATAGTAAGTTCACCTGAACGTAGGTTGTATTGATAGCAACACAAATCAGTACCTTATTGTTTAAATATCATTTAATGAAGCTAAGCACTCTGCAGAATTACAATAGAATATCATTAACAAATTAAGCATACATTTAAAAGTTAAATAAGAAACTTAAATGAAACTGTAGTTTTTATAGAATTCATTCAAATAATATCGACGTGTTATAAGAACGAGAAAGGCTTAAAGGGTTAGGAGACAAATAATTGCTACTAAATAAATGAAACGTATTCTTAAGCGAAGGTTTTGCTTTCGGATAAAATTGACGAAGATACGAGACATATGTTCATAAACCGATGTTTGTCTAGACCAGGCTATAAATACAGTTTTTGAACGAAGTTAACTCATTTTGAAGTTTCTCAAAACTTTTAGATGGAAGCGCGGTAGCCCCGAGCAAAACTTCCTTCGCAGGTTACCCCTCAAAAGATGACTAAGGCTAATAATAAACTGTTATAACAACGGAAGTTCTCTAATATAAATCTGTTTTAAACTGGTTAATTTAAATCGCAGCTGCGTTGGAAATTTTAAAACCATTCCCTGTATCTGTGTTGGTAAATGATTTGGATTGCCGATTGTGATTGTACGATTAATAATAAAGCTCTGTAGTGAGTGATTCATCCCAACAAATTAATGTTGATACGAACGGTTTGTTCATTACTGTTCTGCCCATAATGTTAGTGATTAATTTAGAAACTGCGGTTTTGTGATATTAACAACAATCACATTGAAACAGTATATCAACTGAACATGAAAATTTAACTCCAAGGTGCGCTCTGATACTGTTACAGTTGAAATAAAACATTTTGCTCTAAATACCTTTCTTTCTTACACAAGAGTGAACCGAAACACATGCATTGTAAGTGAACTCCATTTCCAAGCTCTGATTGTAGGAAGTAGTTGTTTAAATCATCAAGAGCTTAATAAGTTATTCCGTCAAAGTAGGATGTGGTTTTCCTGCGAATTTTTAAGATATTAGAATGTTCCATAAACAAGAGTTATTGTTAAATTAGTGTTACACTGGAAGTTGTGCGGTGCATGTTAGTATTGGAGAAGTGATGAAAGGGTGGAAGAAGACTTTTGATGGTACAGAGGGCCGGGAAGGTGAGGCTTCTATAAATTGAAATATTACGTTTGATTTCAAAAATAGTAATGACAAAAGAAGATAAAATATTGTGCGATAAGCGACGTCAATGTGGTCAAATCGTACGCGAGTTTCGGAAATTTTAAAGATTAAAAAATTTAGTTCAAATATGACTTTTGAATCCTCTTAGTGGTTCGGGGAAAGTTCAAGCATTAATGTTAACACTGGTTATGCAAAATAATTATACGGCAAATAAGATTTTCTCGCGCGTTGATGAATTTCTTATTGTATTCAAATGATGCGGTGGCCAATAACCCTTCTTTCTACGAAAAAGACAGAACTGGCGCCGGATAGTCGAGATATGTTCAATCCGTCTGTATCCTGCGTAAGGTCTGTCTTAGCCTGAGAGAATTTATGGTTGTTAGGGCATACAATTTACAAAAAAAAGCGCCCCATTGGTGCTAGATGTGACCTAAGGATATATTGTTGGGGTGTCTGATTGTCTGTCCCGGTGGTGGGTGTGCGCAGACGCCATGGGCATCGTCCGCTTATGCCTCTTACCTCTTCGTTGCGCTACGCTACGATCCTCTACAATGCCTCGTCTTTCGGTATAGAATCTGCTTGAAAACGCTAGTAGTTTAAAATCAACACGGTTGAGCTTAAATTTAGAATTCACGTGCGTCGTCCCGTATACGTTTTATTTATATAATGTGTTTCCGTTCGCTGTCTCGAACCACTTTTTGATAATTTGTGCGAGTGAAGAATGGAGTTCTGCCAATGAGATGTGAACGATTTAATTCCAGTGCGCAGCATCCCTACGGAGATGTTTCAGTGCATCATACAGCAAAAAAACGGATGGATTCATCCTCATAACACTGAGACTAAGGATGTCTTTCCAGGTTTGTTAGGGTCGCACCCTTACTGGTAACTCCACTTTGTTTACATCCCCCGTTCCAGACTGAAGTTGTTATCATATCCGCTAATTTAAATTCATTTGCCCCGTACCCCTTCTCATATTACATGTGTCGAATACCCATCAATTCCATCATGCAAGAATACAAATGACCATTTATCCGGTACGCTGTAATAGTTGTCTATTCCATCCGCAGCAATGTCAACGTCACACCGACCAAAGTTGAACGGCTTCCCTTCAATGAGCTTTTAGACATCCGTTAATTTCATCTCAGAACGATTGATACACAAACAAATACTTTCATTCAAGAAAGTTGCAGAAATGTCAGATAACTGGTGTCTTAAATCCAATAGAAACTAACCAGTTTATCGCGACTTGATATTAGAAGTCTTCCGGCTGATAATGCTAATGAACCAATTAATTGTAATGCGCGCAATTATTTTATTTAATTACAACAAATTTCGTTTGTTTATTTTAAACCGAGGTTGACATCTTAAGTGGGCGTGAAAACAACAACAGATTCAAGCACGTGAATATTCTCTACCTTACTAAATGTAGGAAGAAAACGTGAACTTAATTAAACCCATAAACGTAACTATATCATATCACATATTTGGAATATATATTTCAGAGGGTAATTGATGGCTCGATTCCTTCATCATTAGACCTTTTGATATTCAAAGATTAAATGGAAACGTGCACTTAGAGGCACTACCGAAGCTAAATTAGATGAATTTGGTATCTATAATAAAATTGATATCAACATTTAAAGTGAAACCGCAAAGGAACGAAGCTATCATGAACATTTTATAAAGGGTTGTATGGATCCAATATGGCTGTATAATCATATTGCCAACAACAGGTGTACTACTATATCAAACGAGTAAGAAATGGAACAGACGGTTTAATTTATTTCTAATTATTAAAAGCGAAACAATTTTGTTAATGGACATTTGAACAAAAGTAAAGTGAAGGTCGAACAGATTTCTATTTGTTCTTCGTTTGCCATCTGAATGCACTTAATTAAATCTGTATAAGGCAACTTGATGTAGAATTGTTTTTTGCTTGAATATCTCTGCACTAGACGTTTCGAAAAGTTACAAAGTTATAAAGAACGAACCCAGCTGTTTTTCATTTAGGCGAAGGTCAAATTTGTGAAGCCAAATGTTTGCTTCTGTTATTAATTTTGTTTTGCGCTATGTAGGAATACGTATCTTCTGACCTGTTAATAATAAGGGGTGTAATAATGAACATGTTGAGTCCGTACCTTTGTATTCAACTAAACCAGCCTCAACTTCAGCGATTTCAAACGTAGGAATTTTTAAAGGACAAAAGATACATATTTTTTATGTTTTTAACAAGCCTCGATTTCAAAACTCAAATATTCTTATTACTTTTGTCCTTGTTGAGATGGCTATTTACAGCATTTTTGCAATGTGTATAAAAGTGAAAATAATAATGGACTTAATATAAGGAACCTTGAATTTTTTCGTTTATGTAAACCGTCTATTGAATGTTTATCATTAGCTTTGAAAATCGAGCTACGAATAAAAGTTCTTTTTATTAAAAGGACACGTTACTGGATCTTTCGTTTTCTCTTTCAAAGAAGAAATCTGAAAGGTTGATACAGCAACAGTAAACACGTGTGTGGGCTATTATTTTACTACAGTTTTCTCAAAATACCTTGTCAGGTCCTCGACGATATAAATCTGTTCTATTTTGTGTTGCGAACTTTATTTTCGGGCTTATTTTTAACTGTTTTTTTTTTTTCAAAAATATGTAGTTCCTGTTTCTTTAATCAGAAATAATTTTGAGACGTTACACTATCAACTACTTCTCGCAAGCATAAATTAACTCTACGGCTTCTTCAAAAATGAGGGCAATTTAAAATATTTTACGCAGAGGGCACAGAAATCTGAAGAAACCATAAACAGGAAACTTCTGCAGGCTTGTATATACATTAAATTTGGTTTATATGGTTTCACGGTTATTAATTGTATAATTAATTTTGTTTGAATTTCAAATTTTATTTTTATTATAAAACTTGGAACGCTATCTCCCAAGAATTTATTTATAAAATTCATAGAATAACAGTACATTTTATAAGAATGGCGAAGTTTTTCGTATGAAGAGGGTTGAGTAACATGGTGTTACATACAGCATAAAAAAATGTGAAAAATACTAAGAATAAATTAAATTTCTCTTTACAGAAGTTGAAATTTTGATAGCGGCCATGATTACTCGATTGGGCCTGCTGTTGCTTGCATAATCTACCTCGGTTTATTGATTATTAAGTTTAGTTTCTACAGACTGATTATAAATAAGCGAAGAATGTTTTAATAACACGGATAATAATTTTAAACTTTTGTTTCGTACAATGCAACATCCGGAATTCTTTAGAACATTGTTTAAATTCGTTATATTTTTAGAAATTACTGAAGTATGCCCTTGTTTTCGTAAGAAAAGAATAATTGATGCTTACGTGCACGCATTTTTTTAATAGAAAGTCTTCCCGCAATTTATTCTGACTTTTACCTGTTACATGAACTCCTGGGAACATAACACGAAATTATCTATCTTACGTTTACGTTCCTTAATTTTTATTTAATGATGCGTTTTCGCCAAGTAATCGGGTATAAACATGATTCACCGTTATATTTTTGCGATAGTAAATAGAGGGGAAATGTCTCAAAGCATAAAGCAGAACTTTTCGCGAAATGCACGTTTTCGATGAGTCATAGTTTCGTTTTTGTGCAGGAATTGAGAAGCTTACTTTTCGACATAAACTTAGGATGCCAATAAAAACAAAACTGAAACAGAAATAGAGAGCTAGCTACCCCACTATTTTTTCTTCGGTCAGAGGAACCCCTCGAGCAAGAACTCGAGTGTGTAGAGCTAATTCTTTAGATTTCTTGTACGAGAAACTAGCATTAATTGTTTCGAACCAGGCGTTATTCGTAATTACGAGTAACTGTACTATGAAAGCAGTGCATTCTCGTTTCGGTGTTTTTATTTTATCTGCGTGTTTTCAAATCACGAAGCGTAACGAAACGAAATGGTTACCAACAATCCTAAGAAAAAGTACAATTTCCATTATTATATTATACTCTACGCCTATTAATCCGTACACCATAGTGGCAAAGATCGCGTTTTTACATTTTATATAATTACATTCTGAACTACGGTAAGTACAACATCGATTTGCTACAAAACCTGAATCCGTTATGGTGCTATTATAGCCAGCAAGCATTTATAAACTAAGCCAGACTAGACACATCTGGATGAAACTTTGGTTCAGATTATCTCTGTTATATATTTAAGTAAACGTCAAATGTTATTAGTTGGAGTCTTTATAATTACTTAATAAGAGGTTCGTGGGAGAAAACATTTTTGAATGATTCCAATGAGCAATTGACCGCTAAATTATTTAGAACACTTCAGCTTTTATACTCGTTTATCGCTCTGTTTGAAGATTTGCTAAAAATGTTCTATGAAACAGTCATTGTTTAATTACAAATTATATTTGATGTTTCATATTAACAGGATGTCGTATTTTAAAACAACCGAAACTCGCATTTATATTACAGATAGAGTATAGAGTAGGCATTCCTAACACATTATGATAAAGAAAACGTTAGTTTTTGCTTTATTGTTTATGGCAAGGTAAATTTACTACGCAGCATACACAGAGTTGGTAACCTCAAAATGCCAGTCTGCTATGCAAGGAATAAATGCAAATTTTTTCATAATCTTACGGACTTTAGCACTATTCCCGAAAGAATTTTCATTTACTTGATTCGTTTTCCCCTCGTAGTGTAATAAAATGCGCAATATTATTAAAGATATGGGTCGTATTCAGACATAATATTTGAAAAATGTGATGTAATAATTTTTTCCTGAAAGAATATTAGAAATAATTCACATGTTAAACATTAGTTTAAAATGTCTCGTCATATCTTGCATGTGTTTTTATTTTATAGTATGTTATCTACATGTTTTTATTTAGCCCTGATTAATGTCTCAGTTTTCTAGTAGTTCCTGTTTGTGGTGGGTATTCGACATTCGCATTTACTATATAAACTTTAAGTTCGTAATGCGTTGTGTGCCATGAAAATATTCGAGGAATTGTCTGTTCGAGTCTCAAACAATGCCCGTAATATTCTTTTAATCTACCCAAGAACGCCTTTTTGAAAATGGCATACTGTCTGGAAAACACGGAAAATCATTACACAGTTGCCTCCTAAATTTCCCAAAACTGTGTTAAAATCCCTTTGATGGCTTTAGATTTCGAATGACACGCTTCAGATTGTCTAGGACCACTTTAAACTACTTCTTACGAATATTAAATGGACTGACTTCCTGGAATTATTTAAAACTATTACAAACTTTCTTAAATTGTCTCGAAGAGTTTACGAATGCCACAAACGATCTCCGAATATTTAGGACTGCTTTAAACTGCCCCTCAGATTACTAAATTATCAGATAGACTCATAGAAAAAAAACGGGAAATTGTTACAAAACTGCCACCAAATTTTCCATCAATCAGTTTGGCAATGCCACAAACGGCGTTGAAATTCCCGAACGACTTCCGATTGTGTAGAACTGCCTTTAAGAATACTAAGTATATAAGGACTCCCTGAAACAGACAGACAATTATTCCAAAACCGCCCCAAATTTCTTTAATTTTTCCGAACAGCTTGAGAATGCCACAAACGGTTCCGAAGTGCTTCGAACGACTTACAAATGTTTAGGACGGGCTTAAAACGCCTCTAAAAATACTACATAGAAAACAGGCTGCCTGGAAAAGACTAAAATCGTCGAAAAACTCTCCAAACTGTTTTTTAATTTGCCCAGAATACTTTGTGACCGCATCAAAAGGTTTAGCTATGTTCTGGATGACTTCCGAATGTATACGACTATCCTAAAGTACCAGTAAAAATATTAAATATAAGACACTTCTTAGAAAAGATGGCTTCTTCTTCTTCTTTCTCGTTTCCCATTTATGCCTCACGGCGTTGGGCCCATTATCCATTTCCTATACGTTTTCCTCTCTCTTGCCATTCTTTTTACCTCCTCCATATTATTTCTTCCTATACTAACCGTCTGCCTGATATTATCTTCCCATGGCTAATTAGTACAAAACTGCCTCCAATTTGCTTAAATTGCTTCAAACAATTTGCGAATGTCTAGAGCTACCTTGGAGTACATCTTCGTCTTCTTCATTAACCGTGTGTCGTCCATCCTTGTACATAGGTCTCCCCCATTTTGGCCATGGATTTCGGTTCTGGGCACTTTTCGTCAAGTTTAACTTTTAATCCCGCTGTTCTCTTCAGATCATCTGTCTATCTTCCACGTGTTCGTTTCCACGACCAGGGTGTCCATTGCTGCATGATGGTGTGCTAGCGTTCATCTGTCTGTCCAGTAACATGTCCGGCGTAACTCCATTTAAGGTGTGCTATATGTTTTGCTTCATCTATTATCACAGTTCTTTCCCTTATGCAAGTGTTTCTGTTTCTATCTTTTAGTTTCATGTTTAACATATTTCTTTCAATTGCTCTCCGAGTTTTAATTATTTTGTCCATGTTGCTTTTTGTAAGCGTCCACGTTTGTTACCGGCAATATACGTTGATTAAAAACCTTGTTTTTAAGGTATTGTGGGATTTTTTGTTTGTAAGGATGTATTTCAGTTTTCCGTGCAATTTCTACGTATTGGTTGTCTTTGTTAGGTGTTATTTGTTGTCCCAGATATATATACAGTTGAAACCTCTTAGAACGAGTACCGCATATAACGAGATTCCGCTTATAACGACAATTTTACAGACTCTTGATTGATTTGCCATTAACCCCTATATAGTTTTAATCGTTTACTACGAGACCTCATACAGCGAGAATTCGCTTATTACGGCTTCTATTTTTGGACGAAATCCTGTTACAGCGAGATAAATCACTACTGTATTATATTATTATATTATATTATTCTAAGAAAGTCTGCCAAAAATGTCTCAGGTAAGCGTTATCAAAGCTATTAGCCACCTCGAGACCGGAAACCCTAAATAAAGCATTAAAATGATCCAAGTTTGCAACAGTTTCAAGTTTCATAATAACTACCTACTAATATCCTCTACGTATTAATTTCAATTTTTATTGTTGTATTTAGTACAATTAGAAGAGAGATATCAAAAATAAAATTAAATTTCCAAAAAGCACTAGTTTTCTTTTTTACAATCAGTGGTGAAGAGGGGGCGCGCGCCCACCCTGAAATGGTCTAGTTTTGCCCCTGTAACTAACCTATTAACTATTTGTGTTGTTGTGTTGTGTTATTTTATACTCTGAAATGTTTAAATGACGTCGTATCTTAAAACATGTTTGTGTTCTGTTTTACACCATATGTGTTTGTATTATGATAAAATAAATTTAAAAATAACGAAAAACTGTTATAACGAGATACCGGATATAACGAGATTTTTTTTTATTCCCTTCAGTGCTCGTTATAACCGGATTCTACTGTATTCGTTTACTGTTTCCAACACATGTTTGGTTTTCTGTGTTGATCATGATTTTAGTTTTGTTTGTGTTCATTTTTAGACCGATTTTTTTCTGATGTTTCTGCTAGTTGCCCAAGCATTATTTGCAATTCGTCATATGAATTTGAAATCAGAATATCATCGGCAAATCTTAGATGGTTTAATTTTCTTCAATTTATGTCAATGTTCACATCTTCCCATGTCAACGATTTAAAAATATCTTCCAAAGCGAGCGTAAACAGTTTGGGTGAAATACCTCCTCTTCTAATTGGTATTGCATTTATATTCCCTTCCATGGATTATCATCTGTGCTTGCTCGTAGATGTTGTGTATTAATCTCGTTTAGCGATAATCAATTCTACTGTTGTTTAGTGGTAGTTCTACAGCCCACATTTCCACTGTATCGCTACGTACGCTAGATATAGAGGGATGTGATATTCATTACATTTCTCGATAAGAATTCGCACAGTTAAGATATGATCGGAAGTACTGAAATATTTACGAAATTCTGCTTGTTCTATTGCTTTCTAGCTATCCAGTTTTGTAGTCAAACGATTCGTAATTAGAGTACCTCTAAGGACACTACATATGATGTGGACTGTTTGGAAGACAGAAAATGTATATAGAGCTGTCCCAAAGTTCTTTAAATTACCCCGGATGGTTTGCAAATCCCTTAAACGGCACTGAAATGTCGTGAACGACCTCCGAATGTTCTAGGATCACCTTAAAGCGCATCTAAAAATATTAAATATAGGGTAGACTGCCTGGAAAAGACGGAAAATTATTGCAAAGCTGACCAAAATTTCTTTAACCGCGACTGCCACAGACGGCTATGAAATTTTCCGAACGACCTCTTATTGTGTAGAACTTAGTCTTAAGTGCCTCTAAATATAAGTCGGGCCACTTGTAAAAGACAGACATTTTGTAAAAAAAACTGTCCCAGGTTTCTCTAAATCGCACCAAAGCGGTTTGTAAATGCCACAAATGGCTTTAAACGATCCCCAATTGTCTAGAACTGCCTTAAAATGTCTCGAAGCAGTCGAAGGATACCAAATATAAGACTGTCCCAAAGTTCTTGGAATTTTTCCGAACAGTGTGAGAACATTAAAAACGGTTTCGAAATGCTCCGCATGTTTAGAACTACCTCGGAGAATACTAAATATAAGACAGACAGACAGAATGTACAAGACGGCAAAACTAATACCAAACTGCCCCGAATTTTTAAAAATTGCCTTAAACAGTTTGCGAATGCCTCAAGCGGCTTGTAAGTGCTCCGTACTGCTTCAGAATGTCTAGGAGTGTCTTAAATTGTCTCTAAAAATATGACATATAAGACAGACTGTCTGTAAACTTATCTATCCCGAATTCCCTTAAATTGCTCTTAATAGTTTTAGAATGCCAAAAACAACTTGGATATACTCGGAATGCCTAGAACTGCCTCTAAGAATACTAAATGTAAAATGTCTGGAACAAACGGAAAATTAATACAAAATTGCCTAATAGTTTACGAATTCCTGAAACCGCTTTGAAATGCTCCGAACGACTTACACCTCAGAATATTTAGGACTGCCTTAAACTGTCTCCAAGAATACCATTTCATTTTATGAATTTTCTACACATTATAAGGAGGAGTACATTATCAATAACAAAGTGGAAAAAGGCCGTACTGGAGTATGTTTCGGTGATAAAATAAAGTAAATTTTTCCAACAAGGAAATTTGGATAATTAACTTTTTAAAAATAATGAAGTTTTCATTAGTTTAATAAAGGAAGTTTCTTGGGCGAAATTGAATTACCCCACTGTTATATCAAAGTTGTTTGAGAAAGTTTGCTTTTTTGTCACAGACAAAGGGTTTGGTATACATACCATTGATTAAAAGTAAAATATTATCACTACCAGTGCGTTACACGAAGGCCAAGCTAGTTCAATTTATTTTATCTGTTGTATGTGGAAATGAGAAGATTTTAATTGAAATTGACTTCGTTGCCCAAGCACGATTTGCACAACCTTGACTTTACTTACTGCTTTGTTTCAACATTCCTGCTTACTTTTGCTTTATCCGTTAGATTTTTTTGCTAAAATGCAAATTTTACTCTTTAATCTAAATTTGAAAGATTCTTTTTGTATAAAATAATTTTGAGAAATTCACAACAAAGACGAAATTCTGATATAATATACGTTTTGTAAACAGGAAAGAAGCTTTCAACACTAGAACAGAAATAACCCAAAAGTTTAGGTAGGCGAATTTAAAAATGTGAGAAACTAATACTAACAATTCAATTTAAGTTCAACACAAATTTCTATTTATTAATGATAATTTCTTTACTTTATTGCTTGCAAATTCAATAGCACAGTTAGTTACTGCATTTATGGGGCAACTATAAAGGTTCCCTTACTTAAGTAATAACACGATAACTAGCTCTTTTGTTTCATGTAATGAGGACCGATATTAATAGCAATAATAGGGAGAACCGATAATTAATACATACAATTTAAACAATCGCGATTTGAGTGATGTGTAAAGCTATCTCGTGGAAGCTGAATTAAAGAGCGTCTTATGCATTACAAAATGTCCTCAGGTGCAGACATTTCCACTTTAGATTATGTTGATTTTGATTTGGGTTTCAGATTACTTTCTCCCGGCTTATATTAACAATTAATGTGCTAAAAATAGTAATTAGGAATTTAAAATCATAATCAAGGGTTGCGTTATGAGTTTAAGAGAAAATTCTGTTGCATTAATTTAAGATGGTGTCTTTTCACATCACTTTAAACTTGTTATTGCAGATTGCAGACATGATTAACCCCCTAGTTTATACACCAATCAAACAATTTAGATAAAGTGATTGATGTCATTTAATCACATACCTATTAGGTATAAAATTATGAATCAGTAACGGTTCATTTCGTTGAACTTTTGGCATTGGTGTCTAGTAAACCGTCATTATTAGTATAGAATAATTGGTGTCAATTTTTTTAAATATTAATTAAATTGTTAAAGATATTCGTCTGCAATTAAACGAACAACTAAGATGTCTGGATTTGCGAATGGAAGCACAAGTAGCCCTTGTAACAGAACTCCAGGACTTCTTCCGCCGTCGAGGTGAACTTGAACTTGACTATTCTAAAAATCTCGATAAATTAGCGAAAAGTTTGCAACTTAGACATAAGGAACAGAAACAAAAGTGAGTTTCCGAATTAGTAGAGTGTGTTTTTATTAAAGGTCCATAATTTTAGACGTGAACAGTGGCCTCTATTTTCGAGTTACGCCTGTTGGCAACAACTGGTAACTCAAACAAGAAATCTGAGTCGTGATCATGGTGCGCTTTCGGAAGTATATTCCACACATTTAGTTAATCGATTATCTCAGGTTATGGAAGATGTACAGCGGATATATAAAAGGGTTGGTCTATACACGTTTGTTGAGAAAAACGCATTTTATGTTTATGTCTATCTAGTGTCGTGAAATTGGATACGAAACCCACGAAGAGATTTTACGAGTTTTGCATGAGCTTCATACGACCATGAAAACATATCATAGTTATCAATCCGAACTAAGGCAAGCAGAAGCAAAGCTTAGAGCTGCAGAAACTCAAAGAAGTAAATTGGAACAGTCGCTATCTCAAGACAAGCTAGAGAGATCGAAGAAGTATAAATTGATGGAAAAGGAAGTTATGAAAGTATGGATTTGTATATCTATTTTGCGATATTTTGGTTATCAAATATTATATTTTAGCGTAAAAATAAGTACACAGATGCAAAATTGAAGGCCCTCAAGGCTAGAAACGAATATCTTTTATGTTTGGAAGCTTCAAATACAACTATTCATAAATATTTCGTGGACGATTTATCCGATCTCATCGATGTAAGTTTCCATCGTTTATTTTTGTAAGCTGGAAATATAACGAACATTCTTCATAGGTTGTTTTCGTTTCCACATTTTAAATGAAACGAGCTGTTTATTTGAAATTGTTTTAGTGTATGGATTTTGGATTTCACAACTGTATCTCCCGAGCGTTATTGATGCACGTTTCTGCAGAAGAAGGACGTCAGAAATCTGTTCAGAATGGTCTCGACACTCTTTCTGCCTGTATTAATTCGTTAGATTCAAGATTAGACAAACAGAGATTTTTAGAATGCAATCATAGTGCTTTTATGATACCCAAAAAGTTAGAATTTCAGGGACAAAAAACCGAAGATGTAAGTTGTTAACGTTTATAAAGTAATTTTTGTACGATTATTCTTTTTAACAGCCACCAGAACCAGAGATACAGAAAGTTCTCCACCAAGAAATGGAAATGCGCTTGAATCAGTTACAACAAAGGGTAACTTCGTTACGCACAGAATCTGAAGAAGTATGGAAAACTTTGGAAACTGCCGAATCAACCTTGTTAGAAATGCTAAATGCTAAAGACTACGATTGTAGCGGTTATTTTGGTGAACCCGCAGTTCTTCCTGCAAGTAAACCGCCGGAAACTGTATCTATTAAGTTGAGGGCAGACAGACAAGAGACTGAGGATTTTTATTTATCTGCAAGTAGTTGTACTTCTGTGCCCTTCTTTTGTGTTAACTGGTAGTTAAATTTTAGAAATTTCGCGAATATTTATTAGGCTCAACTAGAATTGCAAGATTAGATGCCAAACAAGAATACATACGACAATCGTTGTTATCTGAAGCTTCCGACTCTAGTAGTACTTTAAAAGCTGTAGCCAAAACACCCAGAAGAAAAAGAATCGGTAGGCTGCAAATGAGTGGACAACCAAAATTATTTGGTGGTTCTTTAGAAGAGTACTTGGAGGCTACAAACCAAGAAATTCCTCTAATAGTGAAGTCATGTGTACGAGTGATAAACCTCTATGGTATGATTTTTCCTTTAGAAAGGTATGCTGGATATTGTTATATATTTTTTGTGCAGGATTGCATCATCAAGGAATATTTCGAGTATCAGGATCGCAAGTTGAAATAAACAATTTTCGAGAATGGTTTGAAAGAGGGGAAGATCCACTGGCCGATATGACAGATGCATCAGACATTAATAGCGTAGCAGGAGTTCTAAAGTTATATCTAAGAGAATTACGGGAACCACTTTTCCCTATTATTTATTTTGAACATTTTATGGAATTGGCACGTATGTATTTTGTTATCTACAGATTTTTGTGTTGTATATGTAATAACTTGCTGTAGAATTGGAATCGAAGCGTGAATTTATAATGAAAATGAGGGATTTAATTCAAAGCTTACCCAGGCCTGTTATGATTGTAATGAGATATCTTTTCGCCTTTTTGAATCAGTAAGTGTTTGTAAATTGACGTTTACATATGATAAAAATAACAATTAGTTATCTGGTATAGGTAATTCGACGAGGGTTTATGCATTTTTCTATTTATAATTTGTTATTAGCTTGTCAGAATTTTCTGATGAAAACATGATGGACCCATACAATTTGGCCATTTGTTTTGGCCCAACCCTCGTGCCTGTTCCGGATGACAAGGACCAAGTTCAATATCAGAATCAAGTCAATGAACTTATAAAAAATATTATAATGTTTAACGAAGAAATCTTTCCTAACGATGGTGGTACAGTATACGAGAAATATATTTCCCCCGAACCAGAAGATCAGTAAGTCATCTAAAGTGTTATTATTGACTTCGTGTAAAAATAATATCCTTTTAGTGATGTTGGAGATTCACCTTCTGATCACGCACAAGACGATGTAGACTCGGAGGTTTACCCATCGGAAGACGGTTGTTTAAACATTTTTAGTTTAATTCAACTTGACTTTTACTAAAGTAATTATTTCAGATTCAGAAAATATGGAAGCAACTGCTCAGTTTGATTTTATAGCGAGATCAGATAGAGAATTGTCACTGAAGAAAGGAGACTCTGTTACTTTGTATTCCCAGGTTTCTAATGACTGGTGGCGTGGTGCTGTTAATGGACAAGAAGGATTAATACCGGACAAATATATTTCGTTAAGAATGAAGTCTGTATTGTTTTTTTCTAAAACTGTTAATCGGTATTTCATTTAAATTTTGTTCCGAACAGAGATGACGATCGAGAAAAACTGGAGAATTTGAAATCAAGCTCTTCAGAAGAATCCATGAGGAGAAGAGCATCGAGTTCAAACGATTCGATATTATCAGAAAGCTCAATGTCAGCAGCTAATTCTCCATCAGTTCAATGTGCACCTATAACATGGACCAACGTTTCAGATTTATCAGAGTCTGTTCAGGCAAATAGCAGTTCATCAGTGTTGTTAAATCAGCCTAGAGAGGTATTGGAAACTACTGTATAGTTGCACGTATTTTTGCCATAATGCCATGCATTTGTACTACATATTTTTTAATAAATACTTAATGTGCTTGTGCTATATGCATAGTGTAAGTAGGAATTTGTAATATTCTCCACGTTTTCAGTGGTTTTAGTTTAATTTAAAACTAAATCGAAGGATATTACTACGATATTATTTTTAGAATTCATGTACACATATGATCTCAGCAGTGTCTTCTAAAAAGTGGACGTAAGATATAAAAATGTAGCTGATTATTAAATATAATTACTGTTTTATGATTGTTGTATGAAGATGGTATTTTTTTTTTCTTAAGCTTGTTATGCTTTGAGCATGAAAGAATTTGTTGATGTTGCCTTTCTGTGCAAGTGTGACTTTTACTATGTAGCATGCATGCACTTTAATTTAATAAGTGAAATATGTTTTTAAAGTTTCAGTTGATTTGTGTGATGTTTCCATTGTATGTATAAAGCAGGTAATTGTATATGTGCATGATGCCTGTATAGTGTTATGTGTTTAACTAATAAATTTATTTACTCTATTCAGTTAGTCTGTTTTTAATTTTTTTAAATTATACTTATACACATAAAACAGTGTGTTTTATTTTTAAAACCCAGTAAAGTAACTCAAATAGCAAGTGAAATAGCCATAATGTGTACATGAATTTAAAAAAATAATTATTTCATTCATAATTAGTTCTGGGTTTACTAATAGAACACAGTGTTCACTTTAAAAATAGTAGAATACGATAGTGTTTTAATTTTTACAAGTTTTTTTTTTGTTGATTTCATAGTACATTTGCTAGTCTACAGATCCAAGTCTACGATTTTAAAGGTGAGCACTTGTGCATGTCGTTAAGTTTATCTATTTTGGATTATCTTTTCCCCTTCTGCTCAAGTAGGTTTTATTTGCCTGATGGTTTTTTTTTTTCGCTACACATACATACAACTTTTCGATATAATATTTATAATATTTCTCATTCTACAGTATGCTTTTTAACATACTAAAAATACTTACATTCGAAGAACAGTGTAAACATTTTATTTTAAATAGATTCAATTAAAAATCCAATCGGGCAAACGGTTCCTAAAGTTTCAAACTAAAAATTCAAATTGAACTTGTTGCTTACTTAATTTTGTTGTACAGTAAATATTGCATGAGTTGAGTTTTTATGCAACAGGATATTAGTAAAGTTTATAAAAATGTCCTATTATGCAATGTACTTCTTAAGTTATCAATCAAAAAACACTTATAAAACAGTAATGTGAATTTTCACAACTTGTTTTGCAATTTGGGAAGTATGCTTTTAAAAAATATATCATCGTTTGTTGTATTTATAAGAATGAATGGCAACATTTGTATTTTGTTGTTATATACCGCTTCACAATTTATTTGCAAAATTATTATTAATTTAAACAGAATGTATATGTCACTGTACACGGAGTAATTATTTTACACTGTTCTATTTACTTTTTAAAGCTGTTTTATTGGAGTTATAAATTTTGTATTGAGTAGTATCTTTTGTTGCAGGCAAGTCACATTAGAAACAAATCTACAGATGTATCTATCGAATCACATTCAGATGTTAATTCTCCGGATGAAGCAGTAATTTCACACTGCACAACGATTAATATCAATCAACCTCAATCACAAGGTGTAACGATTAATGGGTCATCAGTGATAATGCAGAATAAAAATGTGAATGCTATAAATCAAACATCTACAGATGATGGTGATTTGTTTTGTGAATCTTTACCTTCAGAAAGTTATTCGGCATTAAATACTTCTGGTAATGAAAATAGAACGGTAGATTTAGATTCTACATCAGAAACGTTCAAAAAAGAAGGAACAGAAGTAGATGACTCAATCGTTAACTTTAGTCAAAACCGTGAGCTATGGCAACGTCGTGCCAATTCTCAGTCGCATATTAAAGTGACACATACTGTAAAATTGAATAGACATTCTGAAAACTGGTTGCAGAGACAAAATCACACACCAGATTTGGTTATGGATTTACCTTTGATATCCTCATCTAGTCCTAAAGAACCTACAAAAAAATCTATATCTGTGTCTGCCAACTTATCTGATAATTCGTCTGAAGAGGATGCAATCTCCGTAAAATCTTTGGAAAGTCCGACGGGTCCAGATAGTCCAGATATGCAAACAGCAGCGGAAAGATTTGCCAAACAAAATCAATGCACGCTTAAAAAGAACACCAAAATACACATCGACGCTTCCACTAACTCGGAAAATGCAGATGTTGTACCTATGACTAGTCCTATGCCTGAACGAAAATGCGTTTCCGTATCTAGTGGTAGTAAACCCCAAGTTAAAGCCAAACCACCTGTGCTCAAAAAACCAACATTTTCAGTACCTCTGCCTGTTATTACACCTGAGGTTATACGAAAAGACCAACCAGATCTTCCAACATAAGCTCAAAGCATATTGAATTTGTTTAAGACAATAATGTGAACTGGTATATCAACTTATTTTCGAAGACATTTTTAATACTCTTATATTTTATTTACGTTTAATTTATGATAGAAGGGTAATGCTAGCTTACACTCCATATCTGGATCTGTTTAATTGTCTCGATTCCTAAATATTTTGGTGCTTACAAGATAAACTTCAACCTTTCTGCTCATATATTAAGTACATGCATGTGATTTACATTAACCAAAGTAACATATTTTTTTGATATCATATTTATTGTCTTTCAAATATTCTAAATGTCATTTTATACAAGTGTTGCACACTAGCCGTTTTCATGTTTCAATGTAACATTTAAAAAGAAATGAGTGTTTATATATCCTACGCATAATATTTTACCTTTTCAAGATTTTTTTTATTGGAAAGTTAAAAATAAGAACTGAATTGGGAACAAAGTAACAAAATTAGGGTCTTTATACGAGAAAATAAGTGCGAACTATAAATAAACCAAAATCGAATAATTTTGTAGCTGAAAGTATAAAACCTTTAGTAGTTAGTAAACAGTAATTATGTTAAACATGAGACTGAAAAATATTCAGAAAAAAGTATTTACTAGCTATATTAGTGTTGATTTGGGCAATTTTTTTTATTTGTTCAGTTATTTAGGTAGCGTGTTGCTATCGGTTCTATGCCCTTAGTAATCTAAATTAATATTTAATTATTAGAAAAAGGTACTTAGACAGGGTTTTATTACTTGAATCTTTGTTTAGTTTCACTGCTCTAGTGTTACGATTTTTTAGACTGATCATAATTTTATGTGATTTAATCTACAATAAGATTCGTAATAGGCTTGTGCATTATTTTCAGTATAGAATAACGAAATATTAAATTTTATTGGCGTGTTTGTGTTTTGAGTGCTAAAAATTCGGTGCCTAATTAGATTTGGACTGTAACCTTTCTGGGTAGTCACTAAAATTACAGTGAACGATGATGTAATCCTAATGTGGCCGAAAATTTTATATATCAACACATTGAATAATATTTTGCGTTACATACTTGCCTTATGTAATCAAAGAGTGAATGTAGGATAAGTATTATCTATTACTGTTTTAGATACAGCAAAATTGTTTTAAATTAGGAATGCTGTATGGATAAATAATGGGTGTTTATTGTGTAATTAGTATGTATCCGCAAAATGCTGTGCATTTTAGTATTAATACGTAAACGCTAAAACTTGTAATTCAGCTCAAGATAATATACTTAATGCAAATAGTCTATTTTTGTTTTATTTACTCTTCCAAGATTTATTCAACTATAGCTTAGTCAGTATAATAACTTATAAATACATTTATCCTTGAACCTTTTTCTTCAAACAACAAGAAGAAAAGTAATATTAAGAAAGCATTTACTTTAAAACAATTTTGCTTTACTATTGTACACTAACAAAGTATACTGGCCGCCATAAGTAAATGAACACCCAGTAAACGTTGGCAAATTTAAATTAAATTTTCAGGAAAGATGTATTTTATTCGTGCTAAAAAACGACGAAAATACAGCAATACAACAATTTTTTAACACTAATAATGCGTCGATCCTCCTGAGTTTCTTACACATTCAGCTAGTCTTTTAGACATACTTGAAATAAGCGAATCAATAGTAGCTTGTGGTATCGTATCCCAAGCTTCTAAAATCCGTTGTTGGAGAACATCTACACTGTTTGGGGGTGGTTGTAAATCATTGATCCTGCGTCCTAGCATATCCCACACGTGTTCGATTGGTGATAAGTCTGCCGAACGAGGAGGCCATGGAAGCCAATCAGCATTCGCATTTTCCAGAAACTCCATAATAACCCTAGCGGTATGTGGCCGCGCATTATCTTGCTGAAAAATGGGTTTTACCAGTTATTGAAGATATGGAACTAATACTGGTTCCAGCACGTTATTGATGTAACCAATTGCATTTAGCGTCCCTCAAATAATTACTAGAGGAGATCTACTTCCATGGCAGATAGCCCCCCATTCCATCACACCTTGAGTAATAGTGATATGTCGTTCTATAGAAAACTGCATGTCTCTCCTTTCTCCAGCACGTCTTCTGACCATTCTGCGACCATCATGAGCCCATAACCAGAATCGTGATTCTTCACTAAAGACTACTCGATTCCATTCCTCATTCCAGTGCAACCTTTCATTACACCACTCTAGCCGTGCAATTTTATGAAGTGGAGTTAGAGGTAAACAAAGAAATGGTCGGTACGGCCTAAACCCAAAAGATCGAATTCTTCGATAAGCAGATCGTATGGAGATTTGTTAGTTAATTAAACCTCTCCATCTATCACCAGTTTCCCTTGTCGATGAGAAACGGTCCCGAAGAGCCACGAGCTGAAGAGCACTATCTTTACGATTAGTGGTGCGTCTAGGATGACCAGGTCGTAAACGTCTTTGTTCCTCATTATTTTCTGCCCATCTTCTCCAGCATAGGGAGATTGTAGCGGCACTACGTCCTACACTCTCGTCTTGTAGACCTATTATTCTACCACTTTCGAACTCAGTTAACTGATGAAAATTCGCACGTTGTCGAACAGGTGGCATCTTTTTACACTCTAACAGGACTAATTAAACCCTCAAGTATGCTTTAGAATGATACTTAAGTAAATAATGTAAACATAAAAACAAAAAGATTTTTTAATTCATTGCCTATGCTA
Organism: Melanotus villosus; assembly: GCA_963082815.1. NCBI lineage: Eukaryota > Metazoa > Arthropoda > Insecta > Coleoptera > Elateridae > Melanotus > Melanotus villosus. Next base: position 23,921,264 of record OY720427.1, read on the forward strand.
ACTTGATTAGAGACTCGGTGGCTGACACCAATTTTTATCAAGCTCCGACAGTTCTACTAATTTCAAGGAGTTTTTATTTTAAAAAAACGGGATTTCTTAAAAGTAATAATTACTGAGGGGCACCAGTACTCCCAAGTACGAGTACCAAAGTAATAATAGATTGGCGTTAATTGTAATAAAACTAGTGAAATAAGTGATTAAGTGAACTGCATGTGTGTGCTCCCGGAACTCGGAAGCAAGAAGGAAAAGCCCGAAGAAATACAGATAAGTCTTAGTTTTAAGTAATATATAGGTTGCTTCGATTAGCGTAGATGGAACTAGAGTTGAATGATAATGATTGTGCATTATGTAGTAATTATTATAATACAAATCACATACACAAATGGCCATTATGGTTTACTTTCGCATGACCCTAGCAGGTACTTGTTAACAGCGAAGGGTGCTAAGGACAAAAATTTCAAGGCCTCTCTTTTGTAAAGATATATGGGTATCCAAGATGTGACTTTGTCAATTTGGTTCCAAAAAGGGAATAAATTTATTTACAGAATCGGTCAACAGAACAAGGATAATAAACGACACCGAACTAATTAATATCATATTAAAAATATATACATAGTTAAAGTTAGTAAATAGCAAATAGAAGTAAGTAGTAATTGTGGAACTAATAACTTTAGAATTTTAGAATAAAAGCAATATGCGCATACGTTATTAGCGGATTGCAATAAATGCAATTATACTGTACAGCAAGGATGCCAGTGACGTCACAACCGGGGCAGGTAGATGAAAGCGAACTGTTCCAGGGATTTGGTGGGATCAAAACGCAAATTTCCGACAGAAGAGAAGAACAGGCCAAAAGGCCATAAATTCTATTTATAGGACCAGCATAAACGACAGGACGGTCCGTGCAGGGTAGCGGGGATTTAGAATATCTAAAACATATGTATAGGGTAGTGGCGGTAGTGCATAAATAGGAAATAGAAATCAAATAAAAATCGAATAGGAATAACACCTAGTATTACAAAGATTATGTAATAGGCAATAGGCGCATGCGAATTTTACTTATACAATATACATAGATCAAAGACCAGGTTGATAATTAGCAAGTAAGCATAAATACAAGGAATCAACGTAAACTATACCAGAAGCAGATGGACAGCAAGAAAAAGCATAACCAACAGAAAGGAACGAGCGACAACGTAGGTACACCTCCAACTACAAAGTTCAAGTAAGGAAAATAGCAAGCAACGGAAACTGCCTATTTTCAGCAATAACGGATCAAATAACAGAAGTCAGAAGAAACAAAGAAGAACTCAAGATAGACGCTCTGGACTTAAGAAGGAAAATCGCCAGGTATGTGAGGAAGAAGCAAGTAGAAATGCAATTGCAGCCGGAAGAAAATATCAAAGACTTGGTTCCCAAATACGATCATCTGGATCACGCCCTCGGCCCAGCCATACAAATCAACGCCTACATAGAAGATCTGGGAACAGAAGGATTACAGGCACGAACTTATACTTATACTTTTAAGTATAAGTTCGTGATTACAGGTTACACGTGGAAAACAGCACTGGAACAAAATATAGAGCAATCGGGTATACCACAACAAACTTGGGAAGAGTGGGCAAGGAACAAAATTATGATGAAGATGGAAAGGAATCGCATATATGATTTAAGAGAAGAATCTGACAACGAGGAAGTAGAAGTAGAGAAAGAAGATATAAATATCGAAGAATAATGCAGAAGAATGGCGAAAGAACTTATACCACAATATATATATATTTGGGTTTAATTATGTACATTAAAAAGTATTAAACATATAATGGTACATTAATTAGACAGCTGGTCGCTGCATTCCCATTCCCAGTCTCCACGCTACACGATCGTTTGCCATATTCTCGTCCATACCTCGCTCCCTCATTGCTCGAGCGATCCCCTCATTCCACGACCGGCGAGGGCGACCTCTTCTATTTCTTCCCTGGGGTTGCCATGAAAATACTCGCTTGGGCCACCTCGACTCTTCCATACGAAGCAAGTGGCCAAACCATATCAGACTTCTTTTCTCAATTCGGTCAATGATTGTTTCTGTCGCAGACATTGTATTTCTTATCTCTTCATTTCGGACTCTTTCCAGTCTTGATTTTCTTGCGCTTCTTCTTAAATAGTCCATTTCGACTGCTGTTATTCGTCTTTTGTCGTCTTCTTTCAATGTCCATACCTCACATCCGTATGTCAGTACTGTATCAACCATAGTTCGTCCAATTCTCTTTTTGTTTGTTTTAGTTATGTTCTTATCCCACCAGACAGAGTTCAATGCTCCTATGACCTTTCTAGCTTCTTGTACTCTGAACCTTATGTTTTGGCTGCCAATACCATCACCGTCAATGATTACTCCGAGATATTTAAATTTTTCTATCTGTCCAACTTGTACATCGTCATCTATAAGTACCTCAAATTTCGCATCGGACCCCATGACCAGGTATTCTGTCTTCTCCAGGCTCACCTCTAAACCCGATTTACGGTATTCCGAGTACAACCTTCTCAACATGAACTCCAAATCAAATGAGTCCTGTGCTATTATCGCCTGATCGTCTGCGAAGCTCAAAGTAAAAAGGTGGGCACCATTGATGGGTAATCCCATTCCCTGACAAGACTGCTTCCATTTTCTTAATATTACTTCCACATAAATATTGAATAAGAGCGGGGATAAGCTGCACCCTTGTCTAAGGCCCTTAGTAGTATGAATAGGTTCTGACAAAAACCGACCCTGCTTTACGTATGCGATGTTGTTCTCATACAGATCGATGACAATTCTTATTAAGTAATTGCTGGTTCCGATTGTTTTTAATGTATGTATTAATTTATTTCGTGGAACATTGTCATACGCTTTCTTTAAATCAATAAAGGCTATATGTAGTTCTTGGTCTTTGCTTCTTTTCTTTTCCATTACTTGTTGTAGCGTATATAAGTTGTCCACGCATGATCTTCCCGGTGTGAAGCCGCTCTGATCTTCTCCTATCGCTGTGCCGATTTCCTGCCTTAATCTTTTTTGAATTAATTTTCCCCAGAGGCGGCTTAGTGAACTTGTTACACTTAATGCCCTATAGCAGTTTGGGTCTTTTCTATTTCCCTTTTTGAAAAGGGAATTGATATGACATTCTTTCCATTCTTTTGGTGTTTTTTGTTGTGTCAAGCACAAATTCATCAAATGTTTCAACCGAACCATCAGTGCCTCTCCTCCATATTTATATAATTCGGCCGGTGTATCTCCTGGTCCTGGTGATCTCCCATTCTTCATTTCCCCTACACATTCTTTTAGTTCTTTCATGTCAATTGTTGTAAATACCTCATTCTCCTCTAACTCCGATTCGTCTATTAGGAATTCCTCTCTTCTCTCTATCAGCAAGGACTCGTAATACTCTTTCCACTGTTCGTTTTTAATTATTGAAAGTGGTTTTCTCCTATTGTTAGTCTTTAAATTTTTAATTGTTTGCCATACTTCTGTGGACCTTGATCCTCCAATATACGCATTAATTTGGTTACATCTTTGTTCCCAAAAATTGTTTTTTTCTACTTTAATTCTGTTTTTCAATTCTCGATTTTTTCCCTTATAGTTTCTATTATTTGCTTCTGTTCTGTGTGCTAGAAACTTTCTGTAGTGTTCATTTTTTTCTTTAATTAATTCACGTATGTCATCTGTTATCCACCTTGGTTGTGAGGGCTTGGAAGTTTGAGGGCGATATTCCCCGAGAGTCTCCATTGCAATTTTATGTATAGCGTTTTTAATGTTTTCATGCTCTACTTCTACGTTGTCCGAAAATTCTATAGCATTTATTTCATTTGCTAGTCGTCTCTGATATAAGTCTCTAACACTGTATTCTTGTAGAAGGTATAGCTTGTATCTTTTAGGTTTTAACGCTTCTGTACTATTGGTTTCGTGATGAGTGCTACTAGGTCTATTATTATGTTTACATGGGAATGGATATACTAATGTGGCTACAAGAAGATGGTGGTCGGTTCCACAGTTAGCCCCTCTCATGACTCTAGCGTCAAACACTTTAAACCTTGAATTCTGTTTCACAATGACGTAATCGATTATTGATCTCTGCTGCATTGATGGTCTCTCCCAAGTGTACCGATGGATGTCTTTATGTGCGAAGCATGTATTAGCGAGTTTCAATTTGTATTGACTGCTTATTTCGATTAATCTGTTACCACTATCATTGTGTATCTCGTCAGCAAATTGACCCACCACATCGCTATCTTCTTGTCCTTTGATTCTCGCGTTTAGATCTCCAACCACTATTACATCTTGATGACTTTTGGCCCTTGAAAGTAGATCTGAGAGTTTTTCATAAAAATGATCTTTTGTTTGATTTACTGAGGAATCAATTGGCGCATATACAGCTACAATTAAAGTTTCGTATCCATATATTTTTAATGTTACTGTCATTATTCTCTCTGATACATAATTGTAATCTGTTATGAACCGTTTTAGATGATTTTTAACGAGAACCGCTATTCCAGAACTAGCTCGTTCATGTTTCTCCACACCTGACCAAAGGTGAATATATCCATCAAGTTCTTCATTTCCCTTTCCTTTGCGTTTTGTTTCTGATAATACTACAATGTCTAATTTGTATTTCTTTAGTTCTGATGTTATTTCTGGTATTTTGTCCGATATCCCACGGATGTTCCATGTTCCCAATCTCGTAGTCCTTTTCATAGCCAAACGTTGTCTTAATTTAGATCCGTCCTGTTTCCGAGGCGAAGTACTGGTATTTTTAGCAACTAATATATTTTTAAAGATAGCAGGTCGCTGGCCTACCGCTCTAACCCCCATACTTGGAGGACCAGGGTTTCTGTCTGGGTGTGCTCCCGTAGCCGAAAAATCCGGTTTTATGGCGCCAGAAACCCGCCTTTCGTCTTTCACCGTTAGCTACAGTCTATTACGACTACTGTCAGGAGGCACGAACGAGAACGTGGTGATAAGACTTGCTGGCAGAGCTACTAAGAAGGACAGTAGAGGCTTCCCGATATTTACTGTGACATACCTATTCGACATCAGTATGCCACATCGAGGCCTTACCAGCCATTAACCTCCTTTATACCACGATAATAATGAAAATAGACACAAGGGAACAAGGAATACGCATATATAATAATGATTAGACTTAGCTAGAATAACATGTAACAGGGCAGGCATGTCTGCGCTAAGGCGTTGCATACAATAGACCTAGGAAACTAGCTGTAATACTAGGAATAGTATAGTATAAGATGGAAAAAACTTATTTAACCATCTCAGTCATATATTCAACTCCCATTGAATATGTGATTTACTAACTACTTTGCACTGTAGAAGCGTCACAGGCATGTTAACGTTATACAGTGCTCCCAATCCCCACCTATCATAACAAATCCCTCCACACCTTATTGGCATGGGGTGGGCCTGGCGTAATCCAGGATAGATCCACGGGGATCTGCTCCAGGTCAATTGATGATGATGATGATGATGATTGCCTATGCTAACTTGATTAAATGATTGGATCTTGCTGTAATTTTCATCGTTTCTTAGCACGAACAAAATACATCTTTCCTGAAAATTTCATTTAAATTTCCAACGTTTACTGGGTGCTCATTTACTTATGGCGGCCAGTATATTTAAAAGAACTTTAAAATTATAATACATCAGTTTATAAACCTTGGCAAGCATATACACTCAGTGCCATTGCTAAGTACGCACCAGGTACTTTTACATATGATCTTTGATAATAATCAATAATCATGTTTATTATTTTCACCTTGGGAAAGGGTTACAGGGATACTTTTGCTTAAAGATAGGCAATATTTAGCTTATTCTAAATGTTGAATATTTAATTTACATTTATCATAATCTGCGGAAATTGCCTTGCTTGTTCACCAGCCATCATTGTCGAGAGATAAAGTGTAGCTGCAGTTTTAATGGATTTTTATTGCATTTTCGAATACAGTACTTTAAAGTAAATAAAAGATTCTGAAAGTATAATTATACTGTTATTTGATTATCAGAAATATTTAAAATGGGAGTGTGTAAAGTTGCCGCCAACGAAAATGCAAAAAAGTACTTGAGATTTACATTTATAATCCCTTGTAAAACCTAATGTAGGTGCCGACTGCAGGTAACAATAGCAGAGCCGTATTTAAAAATTCTATTTAAAAGAAGGAAATAAATACCTAATAAAAGCGAAAAGATCTTTCGGTATAACTGTAAACGAGTTATTCCTAGAAAATTTATTAGTACGGCCCATGCCGACAAGGTGCTTGCAATCTATTTAAGAGCCGCTTTTACTAGGTTTTACAAGGGATTATAGATGTAAAATCTCAAGTACTTTTTTGCATTTTCGTTGGCGAAAACTTTACTTAGTAATGGTGCTGACTGAAGGAGTAGTGTTTTATGTTTTTTAATAGTTTTTTTAAAGTACCAAGTTCTAGGCACAAAATCCTTCAAAAGATTTAACTATTGATGGACGTTGCATATTTTTACTTTACGCAAATTTCTTATAACATTTTTATACTTTGGAACAAACAACCTGTTTCAAAGTATATTTTGTACGGGGAATTCCCAGTTGTTGGGGATGATTTTTAAGTAAAAAACTAGTCTAGCTATACTGGGTAATTCACATGACGCTTCCCTTATGGCTCCTCTACACGATGACCCATGATGGGCCACTATGGTGGTCGCCATGATGGCCACCATCAATGGTGACCAGTCGCTGGTCCATCCACACGCTGGTCGACGATGATAAGTAATTACGCAGTTGTAATCAATTTTGAATTTACTATTGTTTTATTTTTAATAATTAATAAAAAGTAATAATAATTTTTAAATTTAATAATTAATATTGTTCTAGTCTCCAAGCCTGTGACTTAGCGTTTTTTGTGTTGTGAAATACGAATCGTGTATGATTGGTTGCCTATAGTACCATCTCAAATATTTATTAAGAAATATCCACAAATTAAAAATCAAAATTTGATCTAGGAGCATTCATTAAAAGTGACGGTTCGATATTTCTAGTCGTGAAAATAATTTTTCATTACAGTGATTTTTTCCTTTTTATAATGTTTCTTTTGTATATTTTTGTACTAATTATTAATATAAATTTATTTTCGTAATTTTCTAGTTATGGATTTTGGAATATAATTTTGACATGGCATTTAATGATACATTGTAATCTCTGATTATACAGGGTGTAAATTAATGTCATGCAGATATTTCAGGGGGTGATAGTACTCGGCAAATTAAGAAAAAAATGTTAATATACACATGATCAAAACGCGCCATTTTCGATATACAGGGTTGCGAAGTTTAATTTTTTTTTCGTATTTTGCGTTTTTCTCTCGAATGTTTTGAGATAATTATTTGAAATTTAGTATAGCTACTATCTTTTCGAATCTCTACAATAAAATGTCAAAATCATCAGTTGCAGTATACAGGGTGTTACATTTCTTTGGGTTACCGACCATTTTACCTTCCGGAACTTTTTTTTTTGAGCACCCTGTATAAACTTTTATTTCTTAATTGAATTCCCTGTTCTTTTCTCCAGCTTTTTAGTTTTTGCATTATTCCCGTATCTGTCACCGTTTTCGACTTATTTGAAAAAATAGCGATCAATACAAACCAAGTGTAGTCAAAATAATTTTTTTTGTAGCACCCTGTATACTGCAACTGATGATTTTGACATTTTATTGTAGAGATTCTAAAAGATAGTAGCTATACTAAATTTCAAATAATTATCTCAAAACGCAAAATACCTATAAAAAAAAAATTGAAACTTCGCCACCCTGTATATCGAAAATGGCGCGCTTTTGATCATGTGTATATTAACATTTTTTTCTTATTTTGTTGAGTACTACCACCCCCTGAAATATCTGCATGACATTAAATAACACCCTGTATAACATAGATCACCGTTATTATGAATTTGTAATTTGGGTTGCCTATTCCAATTGCTAAGGGGCGCGTCTTGTGTGTTGTGAGTCACGCAGTATAATGCCATCTATGAATCTGTAAATGAATATACATACATCAACCCTCTGATAGATAGGCAACCTAAACTTCACACTTCTCACTTAATTTGTACGATTAGCTTTTTCATAATTAAAATAATCCGACACTATATTATATAATAACAAACAATTGGTAGTAAATCGGAAAACAAAAAGTAACATCGTGATTTTATGATGATAGAGTTTGTACAGAACGATGTTTTGTTATTAAATAAGATTTTACACGTGAAAATTGCACTTAATTGTTTAAAACAAACATCGAACATAAATTTACTAATTTACAGCTAAAACATCACTAGTAGAAGATTAAATGATCACAGTAGATACAAAATTACTAAATTCGGATGATTCAACCTTGCCCGGGTTTTTCTGTCCATTCACTAGCAGTGGTTTTGTTCGGGACAGTAAAAACAGACAAAGAAGGAAATGAAGCAGATGAAATGTAGACAAGGAATTTGAAGGACAAGATAAACGTATTATTTCCTTAAATGTTCCTAAAATAAGAAAAAAAATATTTGAGCATCCAACAAGGTCGTAACTACGGCCTGTGATGAAATGTGGGCGAACGCCACAGGCACAGGCGCACCAGATTCAGGAGCTCAAAATTGACCAAATGACTTTAAAAAACTTCATTCAGTGTGCTGAAATTCACGTGGAGTTTGCAAACTTAAGTTGCGGTGAGATTTTGCACGTTATGTGATTAGATATTAAAACGTAATGCATTTACTAGTTTAAAACGTTATCAAAACTGCGTATGTATGTATATCAAAATCGCTACAGTAATTATTTATGATTTTGAAAAATATTGCGGTTAATTTTGTTATTTTAATGTGCCCCTTTTAAATATTTTAAATGTGTTACGTTATATCCAAAATAACGACTAATTTGTTTACTGTGTAGAATATACAACAAAATCTTTATTTGTTTTTATCAAAATAAACATGTAAATGCATACATTAAAATCTTCCATGATTTATTGATTATTTCGGCGTTAATAAAATTTTGTAATACATATATGGTGTGTATTGGAGGTGTTTGGGGGTTCCCCTAAGTTATATAATGCCATTCTATCAGTTATGACACGTCCGGTGCAATTTTAAAAATTATAAAATAAGAAAATATAAAAACCTTTTTACATACACCTATCATGTTGGAAATTGAATTTTTCTAAATCTTTAAGAATGGAATAAACTACGAATTATTGGTTTCTTATTATAAATTATAAACCCTGTTTATTCTTAATTATTTCATAAATATTGTTTATTATTAGATTTAGATATAAAAAATGAACCGAAAATCTATCAATTTGTCTTCGCGGAAGTAATGTGAAACGACAAAAAAACGTAGGTGTGAAAATACTGTCGAAGATATATGGATATTTCGGGTGGTAGAAACGAAAAGCAGGTTGATATATTTCTTGCAGATGATTTCACATTCACATAGTTGTAAAAATATAGTCATAATATCGTGCTTAATGACATTATTTTGTATTTTCGAATAATCTACATCATTTAATAATATGGGTTTTTCATGTCTACCTACTGAAATGTTACACGAACGTTGAGTTACTCAACGAAATATATTCGAAAATGACTCAGGAAATATTTTTTTACGGTAACTTGATTTATTTTAGATAGGTTTTAGAATGTGCACTAATTAATGCCGTAAAAAGAGTTTTGAATGTATCTTCGAGTTATTGTTTTAAACAATTTATTTTTTGCGCAACATATCAATAAACTGCTCTGCGAAGGCAGGTGATGTTTAAAAATATCCAAATTTATTCAAGTAAAAAATCAACAAAGGACTGAAGTTTAGTAATTTATCGACTTAAACATGTTAAAATGTTAAGGGTCGTTGATAATTCAAGCAGAAAAGCCCATATCTGTATCTATTTAAAGGAACGATTTCTTACCTAAAGTTAATGAAATATTTTCGTTTTTGTTTTAAATAAAACTATGGTGGCAGAATTAAAAAATAAATCGCTTCTATATGTAACAAAGTACTTGTTGTGGTTAATACTTTGGCGGATCGAGGGTAACAACTAACTTCATCATATTGCACTCGAGTGAAGGATAAAGTACAAAGTTGTTTGAATAAAAAGTTTTTTCGGATGTCGGTTCAAAGACGAATTTTTATAATATTTTAACGTGCGCTTTTAACGAGTTAAAAAAGCCGCCAAAATGCATTTTTAAGTGGGGTAGGGTTTGACCTAGTTTGACGAACAGTTTCTATGCACCAGCACCACAATGCAAGTATTCAGCAAAGATAATTGGTAATGATTGCTCTAACGTCTAATGTTAACCATCGTTGGTAATGTCTCCGCCGCGACGCGTGCGCTCACAATTTTCTCGCGAAGCGACGCGTTTAGAAAGAGACGACAAGAGGTACGCAACATGCGCGACGCATACAGTTGGTAGGTTTCTGCGCTATAGCTTTTCAGGACGTCGTTTTCGAAAGCATCAAGGAACGGGAAATCAATACTAGTCTTTTTCAGAAGCACCTAATGCCCCACATTACAAGTAGAGCTTTTGCTGTCGCCGCCGTACGCCGTTTCGGCATGGCAGCGTAGTGCTATGACGCGATCGGTACAGTGTTGACTGCCGCAAAGTCGCCTTTTGGAGGGATGGGATAGCGACTAAACGCAGCGACTATTTATTAACTACCAGGTGAGCTTATGCTTGATTTTTGATAGCTTGGTGGAAAAACACTATAAATATTGATCAGTAGTTGCTAGTCACTGGTAAATCTGACATTGCATCCGGCATGTGTTATTGTTTGACTCTCAGTTCTGGAAATCTCCTAGACAACAATGTCATTAGACAGCGGTACATCCCCCATACATACTAAAAACGACTTTCGACACCGCTTTATATGACGATTTGTTCAGTATTTGTCGTTCATTTAGCATTTGTATCCTGTTATTGATTCCAGAATTTTTGCATTTTATAATTCAGCAATCGTTCTAGTAAAGATTGATTCGATTCATGTACGAACTTGCAAATATCTTAGAGCATGGTTTAGTTACATTATCTACACCACACTATTTTTCACATCGTTCCCGTTCGGTGAATGACGTTATAAAAATTCTGTCGGTGAATATGCCAGCTATTAGTGACACTTCTCTTAGCTATTGCACTAATAGTATTAAATATAATAGTATAGTTATGCTAGATTATTAAGTAAGCTTAAAAATAGCACACAACATTTTCCAGTCTACTCGTACATTAAGTCTACAGACACGGAATTTTTACCTACGTATCCCAAACTTATTCTGCATTAACTACGGTCATGAAATGTTTTCCGCTAAGTTTTGTTGCTAAACGCTAGACATGTTTATATAAGTATCAAAGGAAATAGAACATTGACCGACCAGAGCAAAAGCTAAATAAAGGATGTTCTGCGAACAACTAACTACCCTACGTAAAACTACTCAACTTAAACTGATGTGCTTTCTGCCAGTGGGTATACGCAACAAAGAGGTATAATGCGTTTATGCGGTCGCGTAAAATCGATATATGCAAACGTAGTTTCAAATCGTCTACTGTTATTAATACCTGGCACGCATAATGTTCACTCATCTACATTTTTCCTTAACGTTTCGGCCCGTAATTTCGATCTTGTATGGGATTACTTAAAGCTGCCCTACTTTGATAAAGACTGTCACCCTTAAATGGAAAAGTAGCGAACTTACATTTCAGACAATAACTTTCAAATTTCGCAATTTCGATTACGTTTGGTTTTTCCATTTATGACGTTTCACCTTCGTAAAATTCCTTTAATAAATATTACCATGGAAAACTTCTCTGATTAAATTTAATCAAGAGTTTGAAAAACTCTAAATAACTCAATGAAACTTCAGAACCCATTCAGGAATAAATATTGCCTATATTAAGGTTAAGCGTTTCTAGAGCAAAGGTTCACATTGGAAATTGTTTCGTTGTTTTTTCATTTTTACCTCGGCAACATATTTAAGTTTGCGGATCTCGAATTAGTTTAAAATCTAATAGAACAATTTAGGCAGTCACGGAAAACGGTATTCAAAAACAAACAGCCTTTCGAATAACGATAAATAAAGCTATTCATGTCCAAATATTGATCGTTGTTTTCAGAACCTCTTACCATTTTATTTATCGCATGCACGGAGGTAATTTAATAATCAGCATGGAGAGTGCTCTCGTGAAGTTAAATAAGAATATTTTTATTATTTTCACCCATAATTTAATCATCAGTCCCATGAAAAACAGTTAAAAATATCATAATATATGGGAAACGTTCTCATTTAAGTTGCCCAATTTAATATCAACATTCGATATCGTCAACACGTAAATAATTTTTTCACTGACCTATTTAATCTTGGAGAAACAAGTTCATCCAACCGAATTAATCGCACGGTTTGACTTATTCATGCCTTAACAACTAACATCCCAGCCATTCGCGCAGTTAATTTGCTTCGATTTATCTATGGTGAACTTTTTATATCTTGGGATTGCTAAAAGCGAACGAATGGTCATCTTAATTTTTGATTTTCTTTTTTGAAAGATGAAAAGAATCTTTGATAAAATATACCTATTACCTTACTAGATGTTTCTGATAAAAACGCGCGTTAGTTTCGCTTCATTTTAGATATAAAAGGTAATCTTGTTTACTCATCCATTATTAATAGCAACGCAAAAAAAGTGTTTCGATTCTGAATTAATATTGCAATGTGTGGTTAATTGGTCAGTTTCTTTTTCGTTTTTTGTTCAAAAGAGACATGGACGATATGTATGGATTATGGATTAACTTTAAAAGTTTTGCCATTCTGTATTTTACAAAATAAGCAATGCAAATTCATTTTTAATACAGAAAAATGCAGCGAATTTATATCTAAAAGAATAATCTAAATAAGTATAAACTTTTCAGTGTCCTAGAAAGTTGTGCCCGCAGTTAAATAACTAAAGACCCCACTCATCAAAATTTACTGTCCTGCGATCTTAACGCATATTTACATTATACATATTAAGTTAATTTTAATATGATTATAAAGAACAGAAGCTTTACAGTTAAAAGAGAACCACCCACCAATTGTTAACTAAATGGTTTCAAAATTCGCTAAAAACAATTATCGAACGGGGAATTAAAAATGGAAAGGAAATTTGATTACAAAAATAAAACTATTTCCTTATCTTAATATTATAGGCTGCTTCATCGCGTATTAAGTTTCTTGCCAAGTTTTAATCTCAAAGATGATTTGTAAGAATTTAATATGTAATTAAGAAATTGAAGGGGTGGATTACGTTTATCAGCTATAATATAGAAGATTGAATTTCAAGCGCATTTAATATAAAATAATATAAAAATTCCGGGAGGTTTCCTTCTTTCGAGGATTTTTTGCGGATTATACTTTCACTAATTAGAAAGAAAGTCTCAACAATTTAAGCTAAGGTTATGTAATGTTCTCTTTATTTCATTGTTTAATCTTTCTCGCTTTTAAATTATAAATAGTAGGATTTCAGAGTATTTTTCAAAGAATGTCAATAAGTGTATAACGTATTTCAACTAATATACTTTTCTGAAGTGGGTTATATTAAAGAAATCTTTTTGGGAAAATGAAATCTGAAGAATTATTTCATTAACTTTTATTGCTTCAGATCTGTTTGTTATCAAATATGAAGTCGTCTAAATCACAAAAAGCTTTGCGTGTTATTACTTACAGGTCAAAGATAAAAAATAATTTAAAGCAATATAAGAAGAAATTGCTAAATATGTAACGCCCGACTGCTCATGCGAAAGCGTATTTAATATATTAAAATTATTGAGTTGCACGCTGCATCTCAACAAAGAGCACTGAATATTATAATGAGGCAAGGGATTTGATATTCATATACATGAATTCAATAGTTTGATTGAACAGTGCGAACATATGTTTGCCCCGTACATCAGTAAATATAGCGAATTTTTTATAAGTTGAAGGCTAGTGGATTAGAAGTGAGCTCCCTCTTAAAACCATAGCATCAGCTTCATTTACGTCGACTTACAAAAAATCTGATATACCGTAACTAAGACAATATACCTATTAAAGAAGATACAGATTAAGCAAATGTAGTAATTTTATCAGTGCTTTTTTTTGTCATAGAACGCACCGGAACGGCGTTCCGGCACCTTTTTTCGACGGATTTTCCAAGTTTTAAAAGTAACTTTTGAAAAATTGATGTTTGGTCCACGTGGACTTGAACTGTCGATTAGGTGATTAGGTGACATTTGGAGAAGTAGAAATTAGAAACTTGTCAATCAGACTGCAACTAAATGAAAGAGAAACGATTCGTGGATTCTGTGAATATATTCTCGAAATGACATATCCAGAAAAACTGTTGCATTTGATACGGACTCTGAATACCATTCTCATTTCTTCAAGTGAATGTGAACGCGGGTTTTCGCAGATGAATCTATTATAATTGCCACCCCAACAAGAGCTTCGTTGGAGACTAAGACAATTTCAGCACTTTTGTTCATCAAATTTGTTGGACCACCTCTGAGACTTTTCGATCCTTCAAAGTACGTTTATCTGTGGTTACTCAGAGAACGACATTCGGCCATAGATACTAACAGCAAGGAATAAAGGAGTAGAGAAGATTAGTCGGTCGGGAATTGGACAAAACTTTGGAATTTACTATGAACATTTGCCTTAAATTTATGTTGAGAACTGAATATATAATTTTTTTAATAAAAGATTAACAAGATGTGAGTTCCGGCACATTTTTTCTTACAAAAAAAGCACTGAGTAATACTAATACATTTTGGTATTTTACTAATTCTACTAATGTCGCAAGAGAAGAATGTGTAAATAAACTAACAATTAACTGTAAATAGCATCATAGAATATTAAGTCTTACTACCGTACTTTCACTTGTGTGACCATAGTTTTTATAACAAAATGTATTACTGTATTTAATTCATAATTAGTAGTTTGTTTCGTCAGATTTGTACTGGTATATGAGTTTTATCTCTTGATGTGAATGAGGTAAGGTTGTAAGGTACCTACCTATGTCTTGACTGTTAATGATGTGACTTCACAATGGAGATGTGCTGCTTTATCTATTAGTTACCAATTTAAATTGACTATATATTAAATGAATATCTTAAAACGAATAAAATCACTTCATTTAGTTCATTGTAGAAACATTAAAATATTTGTATTAGAACTATAGTCTAAATGCATGGCAATCATAACCTCCATAACACCTTGCACCCAATCAACTAAAAAGGCTGAAGTAATTTTGGTACCAAAGTAACTTTCATTTATGAAACCTAGTTAAAATTGTAACCCTAACTACAATTTACTTTCTTACTAGATTGGAAGAGTTTAGTCAGGAAGAACAAAGATGATTGATCCATCTTCATCCGAAGAAGACAGCGAAGAAGAGCACGCAGCTCCACACTCAGGGCCCCATCATGGAGGACATCCCCATCATGGGGCCCACCATCCGGTTGGAAGGGTAATTGCTGAAAAGTAAATTGTAAACGATGGTTATGCCTTCGTTATATAATTACAGCAAGCGGAAGGTTCTCCATATCATCATCATGTGCATCCCTCGGATACGGGGAGCGGAAGTTTAGATGTTCCCAATAACTCTGCAGGACTTTCACGCTCCTTGTCGCCATCAAGTGCTGTTTCGGCAGAAACACTTAGTCATAGTATTGGATCTTCTCGGGCCAACTCGTTACCTCGACCCACTAGCCCCTCACCATCAGTGGCTTCTGAAAAAACTGAAGTAGATCTTCAAGAGAAACAAGAGCGTGAAGAAGAAGAACGAAAGCGTCGAATACAGTTGTATGTGTTTATCTCCAGATGTATAGCCTATCCTTTCAACGCTAAGCAACCTACAGATATGACCAGACGTCAGACCAAAATTACGAAACACCAATTAGAAACTATCAGTGCCAGATTTCAAGTAATGAGGTTTACCTTCTGTGTAAGGCTAAATATGTAAATTATCGTGTTGTAGAGCTTTTTGAAAGGAGAAACACAAATAATGGCAGACGAAGCATTTCAAAACGCCGTTCAAAGTTATTATGACGTATTTTTAAAATCCGAACGAGTCATTAAAATGGTACAGTCGGGAGCTTGCTCTCAGTATGATTTCAGAGAAGTTTTTAGGAATAATATAGAAAAACGAGTTAGGTACTGAACTTGTATGCTATTTGAATATAACTTTGCACTATATTTTGTTTTATCGCTATCAGATCATTGCCTGAAATGGAAGGTTTGAGCAAGGAAACTGTTTTTACATCGTGGATGGCAAAATTTGATTGTATTTTAAAAGGTTTGCATTATTGTTTTATGAACTGAAATTTTCATTATGAAGTCGCTTATAATACGTATAACATGTTACTAGGATTAGGTGATGAGGACTCCAAGAGACCATCTCGGATGCAGCAACAATCTTTAAATTCTGAACTTATTTTATCAAAAGAACAACTGTATGATATGTTTCAACAGATTTTGGGAGTTAAAAAATTTGAACATCAGCTTTTGTTTAATGCCTTAATGGTATAGTTTCAATTGTAATTGCAACAAGCAGTACCTAATTTAACGAGTATATATTTATAGCTTGATTCGGCTGATGAACAAGCAGCTTCAATAAGAAGAGAATTGGATGGTAGAATGCAAAAAGTAGCAGAAATGGAAAAGGTAAACTATGGGTATTCATGTGTATACAATGACTGCCAATTTATAAATTCCTTATAGAATCGGAAATTAATGCCAAAATTTGTATTAAAAGAAATGGAATCATTATATGTAGAAGAGTTAAAGTCATCTATAAACCTATTGATGGCCAATTTAGAATCGCTACCCGTTTCGAAGGGATCAATGGACTCTAAATATGGCTTGCAAAAATTTAAACGCTATAACCACAGGTTGCACAACCATAATAAACCGTATACTGTGAAGCATCTTTTGATGTCTTATGTTACTTATTTTAGATCCCAGGGATCTTTAGCAAAATTAGAAGGTGATTCGGCCGATAGTGATACACAACTAACCAAACTTGACGTAGTCTTAACATTCCAATTAGAGGTACCCATTATAATCTACAAACAAGACGAATTTGTGACAGCAGTACTAATTTTAGGTAGTAGTGATGGAAGTGAAAGGTTTAAAATCTCTTGCCCCCAATCGAATTGTTTATTGCACCATGGAGGTGGAAGGTGGCGAGAAATTACAAACCGACCAAGCTGAAGCATCTAAACCTATGTGGGACACACAAGGAGATTTTTGCACTACTCATCCTCTACCGGCTGTGAAAGTAAAACTTTATACCGAAAATCCTGGAATGTTAGCACTAGAAGATAAAGAACTAGGAAAAGTAGTCTTAAAACCAACTCCTTTGTCTTCAAAAGTAATCCCTTCAAACTAACAATTTACATTTTATAACGTTTTCTTATTCAGGCCCCAGAATGGCACAAAATGAATGTGCCTAAAAATCTTCCTGATCAAGATCTTAGAATTAAAATAGCTTGTCGTATGGATAAACCTTTAAATATGAAACACTGTGGTCATTTATACGCATTAGGAAAATCTGTATGGAAGAAATGGAAAAAACGTTACTATGTTTTGGTACAAGTGTCTCAGTATACTTTTGCTATGTGTAGTTATAAAGACAAAAAATCGGAACCTTCTGAAATGATGCAGTTGGACGGATATACAGTTGACTACATTGAAGCATCAAGTGGTAAGTATCTTCAGTAGGTACCGTTTTCAAATAAATGTAATTAGTAATGTTCTAATTACTTTGCTTTTTCAAGCAAACTTGATGGTTGGGATGGGTAAGCGTAAGTGGTCCTATTCTTGGCTTTTTTAGATATTATTAAATTCACTAATGCAACTTATTTGTAGATCTTGAAGGGGGGAGATATTTTTTCAATGCAGTTAGGGAAGGTGATAGCATTTTATATGCCAGCGATGATGAAAATGAATGCCATCTTTGGGTGATGGCCATGTATCGAGCTACTGGGCAGTCACATAAGCCCACCCCGCCACTTACTCTCCAAGATAAAAATTCAACCATATCCAAAATTCAAGGAGGTACTGAATTCGACCTTCTAATTTTCAGTGGTGTTTAGTGTCATTTCAGACATGCATGTTTAATACTTCCTGACACCTTTTAGCCGAGATTTTCCTCAATCCACGTTTTTCTGGAACTCCACAATTTTTCTTCTGGTTTATCTTAAACAGTTGTTTAGGGATCTTTATTCTACCATGCTGATGAGATATTTGTATTGCTTCTTGGTTGTTTCCGTTCAATGTCTTCTGCTAGTGTGTTTAACAATATGCAATTACAAAATATTCAATTACTTTTTGTATGTACTCAGATGCAGATCGGGCAAGAAAACATGGAATGGAAGACTTTATATCAGCAGATCCTTGTCAATTCGATCACGCTTCCTTATTTAAGTTGCTACAGAATTTAACTCTTGAATACAGACTGAATGATCCATACTGCTCTCTGGTAATCTATCAAGTGTATAAATAAACCTGATTATGAATAAATCTAAATTACCTTTAGGGTTGGTTTAGTCCAGGACAGGTCTTTGTTTTGGACGAGTACTGTGCTAGATATGGTGTACGAGGTTGTTACCGACATTTGTGCTACCTCTCAGACCTACTTGATCGTGCAGAGAAAAACATAATGATCGACCCAACATTGATTCACTACAGTTTTGCATTTTGTGCCAGCCATGTCCATGGCAATAGGTGTGTATTTTATGGACATTAGAGTTAGAAATTCCTAATTAGTAGATTGTAAAAGTAATGAACTTAGGCCCGATGGAGTCGGAAGCGTAACCCATGAAGAGAAGGAAAAATTTCAAGACGTAAAGGAAAGACTTCGTATTTTGTTAGAACACCAAATTACAAATTTCAGGTAGATTGACATAATTGTCAAAACAACTAAACCCAAGATTAACTTTATATTACTTCAGATACTGTTTTCCATTTGGGCGACCTGAAGGAGCCCTGAAAGCAACTCTTTCATTGTTGGAAAGGGTACTTATGAAAGATATTGTCACACCAGTGCCTCCTGAAGAAGTTCGTGGAATGATTAAGAAGAGTTTAGAAACTGCCGCACTTGTTAACTATTCAAGACTTTCTACAGAAGCTAAAGTTGAAGGTTTGGTCACTTTTGTAATAATTTGTATCTGTTACATTTTTGTAAAATGGAATTAGTGTTATTAGACTATTTCAAATGTGAATTGTAATTTTTAGAAGATTTAAGGGGAGAAACAATTGTACCGCCTAATAAGAAATTGGATGATCTGATACATTTAGCAGAGTTATGTGTTGATCTCTTACAACAAAATGAAGAACATTATGCTGAGGTAATTTCACTTAAATCTATGAGAATATTTCTTGAAAAATATGACGAAAACAAAGGCACTTCTTTTTATTTTGCTGGTAAAAGTGATTGGCAAATAAGTAATCGAAAGTTGTCAAATTGTTTGTGTGTTCCAGTGTTAAATATTGTGTTTGTGTAATTTCACTTTCAGCAGTAAAAATATCAGATCAGATATATTGTTTTCTGTTTCTATATCTATTATATTTTAAGTATTTGGTTCGAAAAATTATTAACTTATACAAGGCAATATATTCGACCACTAGAAGACCAACTACTTAAAATATTTGTCTATAAAAATGTATCATTGTTGTGTGTAATTTGTGTATACTATTAGCAGCTGCGCACGGCCGAGCGGCGACCGTCGCCCCAAACTACAGATGCAAACGCATGTACGAAAACAAGTTCGGGCACTCAAGGCCGCGACGCCAAGCAGCAAAGCTCTGTGTTCCGCTATTGCATGCCACCGCATGCCACTTACACCCCACCAGACCCTACGGCACGTACATCTTCTTGTCTCTTCTTTCTTACTATTCCCATAGTTGTACATTTTTCGTACGATTGGAACTATACCATTTTCAAAACTATATTAACCAGATTCATTGAAACACATCTGACAATAAAAAGTAAAAGTTACAACAAAATTTTGTTGCTTCGTACGAAAAAATGCCTTACATCAACAGCTTTCTATATTTCTCTAAATTGCTATGTCTTGAGTTGTTTCTAAAATTGATCATCACTATACTTTTACATAATACTTAAATCAAATTCCTAACTTGTGCCACTACACAATATAAATAGAGATGATATACTTGTAGAAAACTGGTGATAAGCATAAGTTAAGAATAAAATAGCAATAACAGGTGCCGACTGATTAACACATCAATGAAACACATAAACTTCACATATTGACAAAAAATCGTAAAACTAAATGAACACATTTACAAGAAATGTCAAAACAACACTTAGGTATGTTTAGTTTGATGTTTGTACTTGTATCTGATGGTGACTGACCATTCGAAGTATGCTTGCTGTTTGACATTTTCCTAAGTGAGATTCCTAGCAATAAAATTTGTTTGAATTTATTTATTCTAGTACGGAATCTCACTACTGCTTGAATTGGTGTGTAGTCTTTGCAAACACTCTATATTCTATCGCCTTGAATGGTGCGACTATGCCATTGCATTTTCAGCTATTTTTGTGTTGTCTTTCAGTCAGCGCCTGAAAATACTCTGCATGTACGTATTTATGTTAGGTGTAATTAAATATTATATTTTGATGCTATCATTATAAAGTTTATTACTTAACCAGCAACTTGATGGTGGGCTTTGCATTAAGGATCAATTGATTAGATTCTAATATCTGGTGAATAATACGGAAAATTTATTTATGTAACTGAATATGATTGTAATATATCAGACTGTTAACATATTCAGTCACCATTCAGGTCATTCTTACCTTAATATATAGTATTTCTGTATCATTACACCATAAGTAAAAGTTACTAAATACTGATATACCTACCTCTGTAACTGTAGACATTTTTATGTATAAAATTTATTTTATTTTTTACATTATTATTTATGGATAAAATATTATATATTCAGTTAAGGAATATTTTTATGAATAATGCAACAGTTTTTAGAAAGTTCAATGACAGTTATTTATTATATAATGAACATTTATGTAAGATACTAATAAAAATCCCGTAGAAAAATCTTTCAGAAACAGATGAACAGTTTTATAAATGAAAATATTATGTACAGGCATTTGCATGGTTCAGCGATTTACTAGTGGAACACGCAGAAATATTTTGGTCTTTATTTGCTGTTGATATGGATCGAGTTTTAGCTGAACAACCTCCTGACACGTGGGACTCATTTCCATTATTTCAAATCCTAAATGACTATCTTAGAGCAGATGGTAGGAATACAAAAGTTAATTTTATATTATTTGCTAAGAATGCTATTTCAGATAATTTGAAAAATGGTCGGTTTCATCAACATTTACGAGATACTTTTGCTCCTTTAGTCGTACGATATGTAGATCTTATGGAATCTTCAATAGCACAATCGATTCACAAAGGTTTCGAAAAAGAACGATGGGAAATTAAAGGGTAAGTAAAATTGAAAACCCTTTTGAACTAATTTTAATTGCTTTTTTATTAATTATCAGTAATGGTTGTGCAACATCTGAAGACCTGTTTTGGAAGTTGGATGCTCTACAGTCATTTATAAGAGACCTGCATTGGCCAGATGCAGAATTTAGACAGCACTTAGAGCAAAGACTAAAATTAATGGCTTGTGATATGATAGAATCTTGCATACAAAGAACAGAAAATGCCTTCCAACAGTGGCTGAAGAAATCAGTCACTTTCATATCGACAGATTACATTATTCCTTCAGAAATGTGTGCAATGGTAAATGTTATACTAGATGCTAAAAATCAGTCTTTCAAGCTTTGTGCTGTAGATGGTATAGATGTGGTAAGATGAGCGTAAATATAATAAATTCTTTAGTTTACAGCATGTGTTTTTAGCATCAGTATCATACAAAAATAGATGATCAAATAGATAAAACTCTAGCAAATATGAATCAAGGAATGATTGGCAAGTTAATGTCGGTTTTAGAAGCAACTTTATCAAAATTATCACGATATGATGAAGGAAGTTTAATCGGTTCCATACTTAGCTTCACGGTATAACTGTATTTATATAATTTTACATTTTTGGATTAACAACTATTTTTCAGAATGTGTCGGGATCAGGTAAAGATATGGGTCAAGGTTATGTCAACTTTACACGAAATTGTATGGATCAAATTAGAGGAAAAGTAACAGATGAACTATGGATCTTAAATTTCGTTGAACAGTGGTACACTAGTCAAATTAATATGCTTTGCAACTGGCTTTCTGAAAGGTTGGATCATTCTTTACATCCATACCAATGCACGTGCCTTGCTGTTATCGTCAAGGTAAAATGTAAGACCGGTATTATATTTGCCTTAAAATGACATTGTTTAGAAAATCTATTCCGATTTTGAACTCCAAGGCGTAATGGAAGATAAGCTTAATTCCAAAGCTTATCAAACAATTTCGCAAAGAATGCAGACAGAAGAGGCCACTTGTGCACTTACTATGGGGCAAGCTGAACGAGAAGGGTGAGTAAACAAATGCAGTTTAATCTGATATTCTATTACAATGGTCTGATTTGTATCTTCGTATTTCAGAGGATCAGAAAGTTTAGAAGAAGATGGCGAAAGGAGTAAATCTAAAGCAAATATAATGGAAAGCTTAAGCGAAGATGGTAATTATATGGCAAATATCAGCAATATGGTAGCTGGACGTGTAGGTAATATTTTTGGAAAAGGAATTGGAGGACTTAGTACAAAATTTGGAGGAGGATCGAGTAGTTGGTTTTAAAAGCATATAAAAACATATTGCATGTATTTTACAGCAAATATATCTAAAGGCACTGGTACAAATCTTACGAGACTTGCGTGCTCTCTGGGACATTTTAAAAATCTTTCTAGGATATGTTGTTGACTAACTACAATAAAATTTTATTCATAAAGAATATGTATTACTATGAAATAATTTTGAAGCAATTTTTAGTATATTATTTTACATGTCAAAATTTGTTAAACATGTGTTCTTTATGAATAATGTTGTTGTCTTTTCGTCGTAAGCACCATTTTCTTGTTGGGTTATTTTTTACTACCACCACATATTTAAACGAACCAGACATAAATTTAGCACGGAAGTAGCAAGTGCCATAGCACTAACGGATAAATCTGTTGAAAAGCCTTCTATAATACACCATTCATATTAATACTATAATTACTTAAAATGTTTAGTTATGTCATTGCATCGGATGGTAAATAGTTACAGTTAGTTATGTAACATATTAGCACTTAACATTATATTAGATTATGTATAAAAGTTTATATGACAGGTAATACATGTCATAAATGGCATTTTTAGTCTGCAACAAAAATGAACACCCGGTGCAATAACAAATTTTTAATATTTAACGAGTGATGTATTTTTAGTACCCAAACTGGTAAATTATTTTTGTGAAAGCTAAAATAAGCGACTTGCATATCTTATCGATAATAAGACACTTGTGGGTACTGAAAATAGCTTACGTGTAGTGGAATATGCTTTTAAGCACTGGCATCGGGTCTAATTAATAAAAATGAAATGTGGAATAGGACCTCGAGTTAAGTGTGCCCAGTTACTGTGAATTCCAGCTATGCAATTAGCTTAAGAACGGAAACAACGATATTTAATAATAAAAGTTTAGGGTAAATGTGTTATTGCATGCAATTTTTCCTTCCTCGATCTACATTTGTTGTTCGTAGAATTTATCCATTATCTATATATTAAGATATTTCTGATACTGATACAAGTACAAATTTTTAAATTTACTAACTTAGGGAATTCATTATCAGCTGGCATATTAACATTTAACAGTTCCATTATATGCTATTTAAATGCATCAAAATCATATTCCTAGTAAATGTCGTTGAAGTTTTACAATTTGAACAGCTTCTATAACCTAAATGTACACAAATAATACAAATCTACAATAATGGTTTACATCCATTATTTATGTTCTTTATCTAATATTCTCGTCAGTTTATAATATTGTATCAATAGTTGGATTTCATTGTACCTGGACAGTAAGAAGTTTATTTCACGAAAAGTAGTTGTAACAGTGTACAAGACAAACGCCTTGTTGTGAAATAAACAACAGCAGCTTCTCTGTAATTTTGATTGGCTTTTAGCATCTTTTGCTTTTTAAATGAAATTTGCAACAAACATAAAGAAAAAGATTGTCTCATTCTGAATGCTTAGGCCTGTGATGTCAACATAATAAAAGCGAAGCTAGATAACTTTATGCCTATACTAAAGACTTGAGTCAGAAATATTGTTATGTTTAACTCTGACTTGTACTTACCAGAAAATAAATTGTTTTAAGACAAATTCACATCTTTTACAACACTCCAAAACAACAATGCACACAATGATTTCTATTGGTTTCGTAAAATCCTAACAGTTATTTATCCTTAGTTGACATTTTAGTATTTAATTTTACAAAATTTAAATTATTTTCAGATATACTTCACGATACATAAAATCAAAGGTATGGTTAATCTTTATTTAATTACACTACTTGAAAAGACCAAATATTAATATAGGACACAAGGGCTCTAGAGCCTAGGCTCAAATTATATCTTTTATCGAACTATACAACATTATATGAAAATAAATTTTTGTGTACATTTTATATGCGGTGTTTGTAAAGTGGTAAACATACCAAAGCAAATATTGGTAGTGAACATTTCAAAAATGGTTCTTTAAGAATAAGATAAAAATAAATAAAATTGTATGACGACAATAATAAGAACCTCAGAAAACGAACCTTTTGCGAGCTGTTCACTAACACCATTCCCTCTGGTCGGTATACTACTTAAAGAATTTTATCTTGTAATATTTTAAAATAGGATAATTATGTTCCTAGAGATTTTGCTTTCTTTTTTATGCTTTTGTCAATTTTATAATTTCGGAAGTAAATTAGGGTTTTATATTTTATACTTTTTCAATTAAGTAATACTGTTAAACAACAGTTATTCATCCACGTAATTCTTCAAGGCCTAAATTGAAAGTCATAATATCTAATTCAAACAACAAGATGCAACCGTGTACTACATATATTCTGAAAAAGCTGGCCTATACGGAGTTTTTAAATTAACCATGCCAGAAATATATTTAACCATATGTCGGTAATATTTTTTCAGACAATAAATAGTTAGTTAACTGACAATAAATTAATATTAAATTCGATTTAAAATTGAATCTTTTTACAATCGCCAGAAGAACATTGTTTCACATCAAGCTTTTATTATTCGGGCTGCTATATAGTGATAAAGTTGAGTGTAAAAAATTAGAATAAACAAACCACAAGCTGACATCCATTTCTGAAGAAAATCAGTGATGTAAGTATACATAATGTCAGCTATAAAATTACATTAAGTTTTACATATATTAGTAGAAAATGTGATCTCGATTCATGATACGGGTTGGTTCAAACATTTTCATTTAAATTAGGTATATAATTTTTGGTTACATTTTAATAAAATATGATTACAAGGAGCTACTGTTGCCTAGTATTGATAGATCCTTGCCTTCAAATTTTCCCAAAAAATCCTTTTGCTCAGTCACCTATTTTGATTTGTAATGGTTTTAGTTTGGTAAAGCACTTGGTAATATAATTCTCTATCGAAGCTTTGAATTTGGTTTATAAAATTTCCACTCTTAACTAAATTTTGTAGTGTTAACTGCTTTTTCGACACTATAAGTTACATAGTTTTAAATATCAGTTAAATTAAAATTACAGTTTTTAATGTCGATAAAAATATGAGAATAAAAAAATTCTAAAACTACAGTAGTCTTGAAAAGACCTGTTTTTTCTTAAATAAACAAACGAATAATAATAACGACCAGGAGAAACATGAGAAATAAACAAAGAAGCGTAACAAAAACGAAGAACAAATAAGCAAAGACCAGGCACAAACACTTACAAATTCGACGAACAAATACATTTTCAAATGTTGCATTTACGCGCGCCGGACAACCTAACCTAAATCCCTTTTAAACGCAAATCATTTAAAAATATGATCGAATACTGACAATTTTCTACTGTAGAAAATTTAGTTTTGCTTTGTGTTATACCAAAATTGGCTCCGAATATGTTAAATATCTATAATTCCTACATGAGGCTGGTCTAAAATTTCTCTTACATAGCATTCTTATTTGTTTGGAATCGGTTCGCTCGCGCCATCGGCCTGTGACGCCACACTTTTTCTGTCTAAGGTGGCAATTGTTAGAACTAAAATAAGAAATCAATGACAGCGTTGCCAATAGTAGCAGAATTTCATTAAATCTCGAAATGTTGAAGCAATAGTGACAGTAAAACAAATTGTAGTAAGAAAAAGAAACTGTTTGCTTATCATATCTTAATTTTGGTGGTTCGATTAATTCAACACAGTTCAAACTACATTAGTTTTAGCAAAAAAGAAAAATTTATTAAGATATGTAGGTATATACAGTGACCGGCAAAAAGTTCCCAACATATGGGAAAATTTTTTATTATTAGAGCATCCAAAAAACTTTTATGGGGGATGGGGGTTCTGCATGTCAGATAACCTAAAAATCGAATTTGAAGTATGTCACGTGACCACTAGTATGGCGGCAAATTAAAAAAAATCACCGTGAAGTCACAAAAAGTGGGGCTATATGACAAAATATCGAAGAAAATTATTGGAAAAAGTTGCTTAGAATTTAATTTTAGGTCCACATACAAAATTTCAAACATTCATTTAAAACAATTGAAAATCGCAATTTTTCGTAATTATTTTTTTCTTAATTTAAAAATATCCAATTTTTTCCGTTTAAATAGCTTGATTGAAGTGAAACATATGTATTTGGATAACAGTGGAAGAACTTTCACGATTTTTCCATAATTGACAGACCTAAATCTAAAAACCAGGTTTTCACTAGGACGTTCACAGTTGCAATGGTTTGTATCTAACAGCTGTTTCAAAATTTTAGAAATATTTTTATGCTGGAGCACTTGTAAAAGATCAATTTTCTCGCTAATAATCAAGTTTCATCGCTAACCGTGAATAGTCTCCCTGAAATATCATAGAAAGAAAAAGAAAATTACATAAAAAATGTGGTTTTTAGTTTATTGGCTATTTTATTCTTCTTTTTTTTATAAATTGATGAACTTTGACCACAACCAAGAAAATTTAGCTTTTTCAAGTGCTCTAGCATAAACATATTCGTAAAAATTTTATACAGCTGTTCGATATAAACCATAGCAACAGCGAACGTCCTAGCGAAAACCTGTTTTTTAGATTTAAGCCTGTCAGTTATGGAAAAAACGAGAAAGCTCTACCACTGTTATCCATATAAATAGGTTCCACCTCAACAACCTATTTAAAAGGAAAAAATATTCACAAAAAATTGCGATTTACAACTTTTTTAAACAAATGTTTAAAACTCTGCATGTGGGTATACCTACAATTAAATTCTAAGCAACATTTTCAAATAATTTTATTCGATATTTTGTCATCTAACCCCACTTTTTCCGACTTTATGGTATTTTTTTTAAATTTGCCATCATACCAGTAGTCACGTGACATACATCAATACTCTAATCCTCTAATAAAATTTTTCCAATATGTTGCGAACTTTTTGTCGGTCACTGTATATGTTGCTTATTTCAATTTGAGAATAAAATGCTTCATGTTGTTTTCTTATAATGTATGCATTTGTTTACTAACATCCAAACAGAATAGTCACATTTTAAAAACATAATAGTAAATCTTAAGAATTGTTTTTGCAACACTGTAAAGTACATTTTGTTTTATAGATAAGATCACAGAACACTATCTGTGCACCCTCTCTTAAGTCTTCTGTGTCTATAAGGTGGATAAGATTCAACATGGCTGCAAAGTTGTTAGCTGCCTAAGTTGTCAGTTCGTATAAACTTGAAACGATATAGTATTCACAACATTAGTAAAGTTTACAATAATAAATGCTTAACTATTAATTTCTGAACTATATACTTAAAACATTACATGAATGTTTGTATATGTAATTACTGAGGTTATGTCTTACCTTCTTTGCTTTAGAAAAATTACATATGAATGTATGTATATGTAATTATTGAGGTTATGTCTTACCTTCTTTGCTTTAGAAAAATCTTTATTAAAAGCAGTACGGTCGTTTTGTTGTAAAACATCAAAATGAATAGCATGAAACGATCTTATAACTCTTCGAAGAGTAGCAACAGTAGTCGGTATAGCAATAAACCCAAAGAAACAACCAAACTATCGAGTTCACGTCACAAAAGCGTTGAGGTATATGCCCCTGAAAATGAGTGCCATACACCATTTTTTCCTTTAGTAAAACAAGTGGATAATAGTCGTTTACTTCCACGGTATAGTGCAGGTAGCATCGTCAGGATTTTGATTTGGGTTTTTTTAAAAGCTTTAATTTTTAACAGTTCTATCACGTTCATCTGATGATGGTGTTGGTATGGAAGATTTAGATCAGTTGCAACAGGATTTGGAAAAACTACTTTCAACTGCGGCTGTTCGCCATAGGCTTTTAAGATCTGAGATTGAATCCATAGATCGTGTTGAAGAACGTAGAAAGAACAAAAAAGGAAAACCATACGATAAGGTTTGATGTTTTTATGTCTTACGTATATTGTAGTCTTTTTAATAACTTAAAGTCTAATAATAGCCTTCATGGTATAATACTGCGTGTTTTAAATAGAATTACGTCTAGTTACCTTTGGAATTTGTTTGCACGTAAACTTTTATGTGCCACTACATTGTTATTATCCAGAGTTGTCATTAGTTAATTGTAAAATTAAAAAGTAAACTGATTCACTTCAAATAGTTTTAATTAAATTTGTTAATACAACACAAAATGTACACTGTGCAAGAAAACATTTTTATTGTTGAGCATTATTTCCAATCAGGTTATGTTATGTTGTTATGTCTACTAGCATAACAACATTGCACGAGAGTGGCACAATTTATTTTACGTGGGAAATTCAAAGCATACTAGATGTAATTCATTGTAAGACGCCCAGTAATAGCTTATTGTTTTTTTTAGCAACAACCATTAAAACGTAAAAGACCAGATGAAAAACCAAAATACAAAGATACTAAAAATGGGACACGGTTATTGAAAACAAAGCACAATATACCAATTAATAATTTTGTAAATGATCTTCCGGTTAAACGCGAAGTGCCCAAAGTTAGTTTTCCGAAAAATGACACTTCTGATAAATTTTGGCTGTCTGTTGAACCATTTTGTAGTGATGTTACAAAGGATGACGTTGTTGTAAGAATATTTATTACAAGTTTATTAACAAATATTTACTTTTTATATTAAGTTCTTAGACGACCTGGTACAAGAATGCTCCCAAGACATTGACATTAAAATACCTGAAGTAGGTGACCATTATTCCGTAGAATGGTCAGATGAATTGTTATCGCACGAACGAAGTCTTAGTAGTGCTCAGCGTTCAGCTAAAGCTAAAGCCGCAAGTTTTAACAACGAGTTGAAGAAAAATGGACTTAATGCGTAAAATTAATTATTGCCATAGTTTTGTGCTTCAATTAACAGCAGTTCTTTTAGGATGGTGGACACTTTCTCAAGCCCTTTAACACAACGTTTGTTAGCAGCTTTAATAGAAGAAAAAGTTGTAACGAAAACACCGAATGCCAATGAAAAGCTTAAACGTAAATAATTTATTAGATATTAATAGCTTTGTAAATTAACGTATAAATTGTAGCATCTGATTTCTGCCTATCCAAAGCAGCCAGTGGTCCCAGGAATGGCGTTTGCATGGACAGAAGGCTTAGAAAAGAATTGGTTGAACAGGGTATACTAGATGTAGAAGATTTGCCAAAGGTGAAACTCGACATATCTTTAAACTATTTTTTGCAATGGATTGTCTTACAGAGCATTCCTCCTGATGATGACATTCTCGTAGAAATAAAGAAATGTGTCCAAGAATTGAGGACCGTTAATGAAAAGAACGTGGCTGAATTGAATAAGTTAAGAACAATTGTTGCCAAAGATCTGAGACGACAAGAAGTAAAGGAAGCACTCGATAAAGTTGATAACCAGGTATTTTAATTTTATTACGAGATAATTTTCAGTTTGATAATTGTTTTATTTATAGGTCATGGAAATGTATAATAAAATTTTAATAACAAAACAGAAACAAACTCCACAACCTGATGAGGAAGCCTATGATAAATTACTCAATACAAAACAAAGTCTAGGAGAATATGAAGATGAAGCTAATAAGTTAATTCAACAACAAGTCATATTACATAAAGAACTAACGGAGCTTACAAATGCCACAATTTTGTTTTAAATAGTTGTTATTATTTTAATTTCCCCACCCTAGATTTACTTCATAATTTAATTTGAAAATGTCATTTGTATACCGGGTGCTGACTTGGCAAACGCACCATACAGCTTTCAATGTTAATTTTTTAAAGTTCAATTATTGTCTCCCCTAATTATTTTAGAGCTAAACTCTTGAGTATATTTCGATACAGAAAAAAAACCTGTATTCATTTGTATTATTGTTTATAAATTTTTATCATCCGGAACTGGAAAAATCAACAAAATTATTAATGCTATTTTTGCAAAAATTAAATAACCAGGGGCAGAGCGTCAGCCTAGCGTTGCGCTAGTCCTTGGCTTGAATCCCCCTGGTGAACATTCGTCGTTGGGCACTTAATTTACGACGCTCTCCTCCGAGTACAGACCTAGGAGGTTGAGTAACAAGGTCTTACACATTACACTGTACACATGACCCAGTATGTAGGTATAAACGGCGCACTAACTTTGTAACCCGTAGTGATGGGCCGGGTTGTGCATTGCACCCGTAGAGCCTCATACGGTAACGCACCCGCCTCGACACTGAAAGGTATAAGAGGTTACAGATAACACATACATACATTTTTGCAAAAATCACTAATACCGTGAAATTACGAAAACAAGTGTATATTAGTAACAGTTTAATAATGGCTAGCCATGACGACAAAACTGACAGTTAGGTATGTTTTTTCCACTTTTCAGCCAGTTTATTGATATCTTTTCTTTGGTATCTCACAAATATTATAAAAAAGTGAGTAAAATTTAGGTTGTGCATGGCACTGGTTAGACGCAAGCGCCAACGTATCAGACTTGACACCGCACACCGCATGATATAAGAGGTTTACAAATTACAGACGGAAAATTTAAATTTATCAAAATCTAGCTCCGGATGTATAAAACACTGAAATGAATTCGAAGACTTCCAGATTGGGACCGTGTCATTGTTCAGACGGAAGAAAGAACTCAATGTTTCACCCATTTTTGTAAGGAGCTTCAGCAGGAGTAAAAGGGAGCACTAAAAGAGTATGGTAACTCAATGTGTCAACCACGCCAAAGGCGAAAATCTTTTAGTAGGAGGAAGGGTAAAAGTCACTAAACTTGGCAACCAAGCCAGAGACGAAACCCTTCAGAACGTTGAGTTCTTCTGTCTCAATAATGACACGGTCCCAACCCAGAAGACATTCTGTTAACACTGAAATATCTGTCGCTCTCTGTGGTTTACTTCTTTAAAATATGGTAGTTATAGTAAAAACATTTTTATAATTAAATTTACTCTGCTGCGAGAATTGTCACAAATAATTACAGAGAAATAAACAACAATAAACACAGTTTTATTTAACACAACAATAAAATAAATAAATAATGTGCTACAGTAAATGTTCGAGCTAACTGATATCTTGATATTTTATCATATTCAACACTAATGGAATTTTTTAATTTTTCCACATTTTGTAGCCTTCATCCAGAATATATCCCTGATTTTAAATGACCCCACAAAAAGTCACTTGGTGAAAGATCTGGGGACCTGGCCGGTCATTCAATAAAACAGTTTGACCCAATCGCTTCTCTGTCTTCATTTGCGTTTTTCATAATTTCAAAACAAAATTCACTTCTTTTTTTTTGTTATCATCAAGTAATTCTGGGTGAAACTGATATTTATATAACCGAAATTCGTATTTCTTTAAAATCCTTAGTACTCTTGGGTGATGAATACCGATATTGCTTGCTAATTGCCTTAAACTTATGCTAGGATTTTCAGCTACAGATGCCAGTACATTAAATGTGTTCTCGTTTTCTTCATCTTGTTGATATGTTAAAAGTTGTTGCACTTAAAATTACGAGGGCTATTTTTTTCAAGTTCCGGTGAGCTGACGAAAACAAATAAGGGCAATAAGAACAGTTTTAATATACACAAGAGTTACTCATACATCTGAAGACATTTGTTGTAACGGGGAATCAGTTTTTGTATACCCTCCTTATACCAATCTTGCATACAGGTTTTCAGCTCGTCATTAGTGTTGAACCACTGCTTTCCCAACCACACCTTCATGACAATGCACACCCTCATACAGCAGCACAAACAAAGGAACTGCTCAAGATTTTCGGGTGGGAGGTGTTCGATCACCCGCCCTACAGCCCGGACATGGCACCAAGCGACTTCCATTTGTTCTCCAGGATGAAAGTGGTTCAACACTAATGAAGAGCTGAAAACCTGTGTGCTAGATTGGCTGAGAACAAAAACTGATTCCCCGTTACGACAAATGCCTTAATGTCTATGGCGACTACGCTGAGAAATATTTGAGATGTATGAGTAACTCTTAATATAATATATTAAAACTTTTCTTATTGCCCTTATTTGTTTTCGCCAGCTCAACGGAACTTGAAAAACAAATAACTCTCGTATTTAATAGCGTTTCTGTATTTTCAAATTTTCGAATTATTCCGTCAACTGTAGTGTGACTTGGAATGGGCCTACTTGGATATTTCACACTAGACACTGCAGACATTTGACGGGAACTCGTATTTCCAGCATAAACCCACTTCACCATCTCTACTTTTTCTTGAACAAAATACATTTTTAATAGTGATCACAATTATGTATTCGTAATTATTCACAAATGTCAAATAACGACAACCTTAGCTACACTTGTTTTCATAAATTCATGGCAATAGTGATTTTTGCAAATAGCATTTATAAGTTTATGGATTTTTTCCGGTTCCGGGCGACGAAAAATCATAAACAATCATACGAATGAATACAAAATTTTTTTCTCTATGCAAATATAATCAAAGCTGAGCTCTAAAATAATTAGGAGAGACAATAATTGAACTTTAAAAAATTAGCATTGAAATTCCTATGGTGCGTTTGCCAAGTCACCACCTGGTATATAGTTTGAATGTTTATCATCCCAGGTTTGCATGTTAATATTTAATTTGAATACAAGATATGTATATATTTTTGCCATTCTCTGTGTATAAAATGAATGATGTACACTACTCCAAAGAAAAAGTTGTCACTTTTTCAAAGTGGCGTCTACTCTGAAAAAGTGACTACTTTTTTCTTTTGAGTAGTTTAGTTAATATACCGCATACCCAGATGTTAAAAAAGTGACACACATCAATAGACATGTTTTCCATTTATTTATTATTAGTATGTACTAGCAATTGTTGATTGTATGGATCTTGACAAATTATTTTAAATTATTGCAGAATCCCAATATTTTTAGGTAATATTTAAAATTATTACTGTTGTAACTATGTAAAATAATAAACTGCAATTATGGATACATTTGCTTTTGATTTTTTTAAATGTATGTGATTATGAAAGAAGTTATTATTATTATTATAATCATATTCCCTTTTACCTAATAGGTGTTGGGTTATAAAGCAAGTAAATTGACAATACAAAGAAATTGCTGCTAATTAATATTGAGTAACATACAATTACAATTTTGTTAAGTTTAGGTAAATAGAATTTTTCGATTATGTACTAAGAACCTTAAAATTCAGTATTTTAAAATAATTTTTGGTTAAAAACACAAAAAAAATTGCAAGAGTTGTTTATATTAACACACAGATGTCAGCTTATTATGCTTTTGTAGCGCCCTCTAGCAAAGAATGTTGTAATTGTAATCAATAGTTATAAGTTATAAACAACTGCCAACACTTTTTGTTACTTTAAAACCTATTTTTTGAAATTTACTCCAATTTATTAGGCAATATGTTCCTAAAATTTATTAATGATTATGTGATTAAAGTCTCTTTTCTACATCGCATTTTGCAAACAAAAATAAGTACTCACTATTCTTTTAATCAACTGTGGAATGAACTGAAACAAAAGGCAGAAACCGAAGAAACAGGACTGTTATCCCAATTTAATTGGTTGCTATTCTTTGGAATAGCAGCAAACATGTCAAAACGACATCACATGTTTAGAATACCGTTCAGCGAGACAGTAGGTAATATCAATGAAACCGAGGAAAACTGTGTCTTAATACACAAAGAAGTAGTATGTCGAAAGATTGTAACGCTTAGTAGGCTTTACAGACTGTTGTTACAAAAACAGCTAGATTTATTACAAGAAGGTAAGTTATTAGTTTGTTATTAAAAGGGATTTGTTTAATTAATCAAAATTTGTAGATATCCTTGATAGACAAGCTACGGATGACATTAAGAACGAAGCAAACATACTGAATGTTAAATTAACAAGATTTAATAAGATTTTCAGTGTACTATTTATTATTACGCTCAATCAAACCTTGTCGGCTTACTTAGTAAAAAGTCAAAGATCGAATAAACTATACTTCAAGTTGTATTGTGAATTTGATAAAATTGTTCGAGAACAAAATGCCTTAAATAAGATTATGGAAACGAATGTAACTATTGCAGAACATAGATGGACGTCACTACACAATAGTTCTTAAATTGGGTACTGATTAAATGGGTTAGACGTTAGACTGTATTTCTGCAATAATATAAAATAAATGTTGGCACTTATACATAATGTGTTTTCTTGTCGCTAAATAATTTCTAGTGTAATTATTATCACAGCATTTTAATGATGCTACGTTAAAAGCAAAGTTTTTTAAAACGTGTTGAATTTTGTTTGGTACATTGTACACATTTATTCACCGAAGCTTAAATTTTTTTAAAATTCTCAAAGCACTATAAATACAGGCTGACTGACAAAAAACGCCCCAAGCCATAGCGCCACTATTTATAGTCCGATTTTGATGAACAAAAAAATAAATGAAATGACTCCTTAAATACTGCGAGGAGGCAATAATAATTTTTTTTTTAAAACTTCAACTCTAACAACAGCGACTGTCAATTTTTTTTTTTAATGGTAACATACTTTTTTAAATTGTTTCTGATACAGATTTTTTTTCTGAATTCAGCGATGTACAACAAGTTGACTTTCGCGCAAAATTAGTTAGGAAAAATAATAAATGCTTCGCCGACAAGAAATGGATCTTTTCATGAAATTTTCAATTGGGTCATTGGATGTGGCAGTAAATGTGTTTGAATTAACTCTCAGTATGGCATTTGTCCGATACATTCATACAGCAAGTGATTTTTAGTCATCATATTCAATGCCGTGAAAAAAAAGTGAGAATAATGCTTTATTGAAAACATTTTTCCTAACTAATTTTGCGCGAAAGTCAACTTGTTGTACATCACTGAATTCAGAAAAAAAATCTCCATCAGAAACAATTAAAAAAATACAGTCGCTGTTGTTAGAGTTGAAGTTAAAAAAAAATATATTAGTGCCTCCTCGTAGTATTTGAGGAGTCATTTCATTTATTTTTTTGTTCATCAAAATCGGACTATAAATAGCGGCGCTATGGCTTGGGGCGTTTCTTGTCAGTCAGCCTGTATACAGGGTGTGTACAAACTCGCCTACAAGCTCTTCGGAACTTTATTCCTTGGACAAAAATAAGAAAAAAAATCTTATTGGAAAAATGTTCGTAGACGCTGAGTTAATCCCGAGAATAACAATTTAAGAAATTTAAATTTAACAACCTTGGATTTACAAACAAAAACAAAAATAAAACAGTATCAACAAGATATTTTAATTTTAATTTGCATTTTGTATTTTTTATACAAACAAACACATTTGGTAGAATTCTGTGAATTGAAATTATGAAAACTAGTATTTTTTTTGGTACTTTTAAATGATAAACGATACTAAATTGTTGCCGTTATTACTTAATCTATGCATAAAGTAACAGAATTTTGCAAAAACCGCTTCCTTTTCGCGTTGCCAATTTTGAACTTTGAAGGTTCGCACGAGTTGAGTAAGCATCTGATGGCTTTTTCGCTAAGAATTTCGCCTTATTATTGTTCAAGGAATAAAGTTACGGGGAGCTTATACGTGAGTATTTACACACCCGGTATATCTCGGTTACGACACTTAAAATATGTTCATTAAAATAAAAAAATCGCAGCAATCCCTGGAAATGATTTTCATATGCAACATTGCAACATACAGCCTAAGACATACTTAAAAGCTTAAAACAAATTTTCAAAGCACTCTAGAGTTTTTTCTTTAATGAACATACTTTATAATTTTGGGAGAAAATAATGGAAATTAAAATAATATGGCTTCATTTTAGTTCAAACTGAATTGTTAATATAGTATAACATCTGTTGTTAGTTGTTATGTATTAATACTTATTCCCCATATATCTACAATTACAAAATAGTAACAGTATGAAGATAATAAAAAGAGAGATCAATGTACTAACAGTTTTCTAAAAGATTTCTAAAACTATACATAGGTACCTGCTAATAAATATTGTTAAAAAGAATTAAGAAATTGAATAAATTCTTTTAGACCAATAATGTCCATAATGTTTTGCTTTTTGAGAATAACCACAATTCTATATTAATTCAAGTATTATCTATATTTTACTAAAATGATCGATAGCTTTCAATTTTACATAACAAATATTAAAATTCGGGAAGCTTATTACTTCACTCACCCTTTACAACATCCGCCAAAAAAGTAGAATTCAATAATTAGTATTACAATTTACAATAACGATTATTAAGACTATTAAAACTTCATTAGACTAATAACAAAAGTCACACCAACACCGCTTTACAAACACAGTCTCATATATACATATAAATACAAAATAAAATATTCAGAATAATTTTCGTATGTATTCAAAAGGTCGGTTGTTGCGATAACAAATATGTATATTGATTTAAGACGGTCGATTTATGTAATTCTTGATAGTAATGCCTTAAATGTTTTGCTGTAAAGCATGTGTTAAGAACGATACAATTGTTTAAACATATCAAAATATTTTAGCACATTTACCAAATATGTCTTATCATTTAAGAAAACAAATGTGTTGTTGTTATTTGAGGGTTGTAATAAATAGTAAATACATTTAATATTAGGTATATTTTGAACCCAGCAACTTTCAGTTAAAATATGAAATTAATCTATGCAGTTTCAATGATTAATAAAGAGTTGTATGAGACATTTGAAAAACAATTTTTTTCATCGAAGTGAGAACCGCGAAAATTTGAATTTATCAGTGTATTCGTCTTAAGCCTTGTTTACATTGAGTGAGTTTACTCGCTACTCGCCGGCGAGAAAACTCGTTCGCAAGCGAGCGTGTTGCAACCATTGAACCATATATGGTTGCAACTAGCTCAGCGAGTATCGTTTACACACAGCGATTAACTTCGCCTACTCGCCTTAAATTTATTCACGTGGAAAGTTGTGTTTTATAATTTGGTTTGCAAAATGAAGTGGAATAGTAACAACATTGTTGATTTTTTAAAGATTTATGAACATTTACTGTGGAGTGTGGAATATCAAACATAAAGACTATTGTAATATTAAACTAAAAGATGAAGTTTTTAAAAAGATGCAAAGACAGCTTGAAAATGAAGGTTTGCTCAAGGAACTACTTCTGTTGACATTTTGCCGGTTAATCCAGGGTCTACAGCGAGTTTACTAGCTAAATATGTTTACACACAGCGAGTTCACTAGTCAGAGAGTAAAATAGCTAGCGAGTAGCGAGAAAAGTAGCCCGGTCTTCAACTTTACTCGCTGTCGTAGAGCGAGCGGCGAATTAACTAGCCAACGTAGTTACATTGAGCGAGTTTAGTAGCAGAGAGTAAATTCGCCAGCGAGTAGCTAGTAAACTCGCTCAATGTAAACGAGGCTTTAATGAGATAGGGAATTTAGTATCTTTATATTTTTCTGTTTTCTCTATTTAAACACCTAACTCTAACTTTGCAACTATTATGTACTACTAAGCAGTTAGAGTGATTCACAAACGGGTAAACCAATAGAAAGTCCTTTTGTTTTTGTTACATATTAAACTAGATAACACCCAGTAAGTAATTAAAGTACTTAAAGTTTTATAAAAAGCATTCCAAAATGTTGAGTGATTGCTAAAGTAGAAAGATTACATATTTATATTTCTATGGAGTTTTGTATGCCACTCCCATTTTTTATAAATTTTTGTAGATAATAAGTAATTTTTCATAAGAAAAGGTCATGAAGTTGTCTAAGAATCTTTTAACATACAAGTATCTTGACCTTTCAACGAAGTGATCGATCAGAGGAACTGAATTTTATCGATTGTTGTTTTGTAGTTTCCCGTAAAGCAATGTATCACTGAGACTTAGTTGCATATAATACACGATGTGGCGACAAATAGTTATAATTTGCACCTTATTACACATGTTGAGTGCACAAGGCCTGTATGATTATAATATTAATAGTATTAATAACGATATATTTTACGAACAACTTAAGTGTCCTGAATATTGGGTGCCATTTCAACAGTCTTGCTATCGGTTTATAAAGTCACCATTACGTTCTTTTTTTGAAGCTAGAAAAATTTGTCAGGTAAGCAACAATTTTATATTTAATATTATGCTTATTAAATATTGACTTTTGTTGTAGTCTTACAATCCGGACTTTGGTGGATCAGATTTAGTATCAATCAACAACTTTGATGAGCATGGATTTTTAGTTTACGAATTAACTTGGCAGGATCCACAACACAGAAGATGGTATACAGGTGCACATCAAGTAGGTCCAAATAACTGGCAAAATCCAGATGGAACTCCCCTAATAAATATGGAAAATGCTTTCCTTCCTGATGTTGATCCTTATGGAAAAGATTATTTGGTTTATAATTTTTCAACTAATGCAATGAAATGGGGTTTTCAAGCTGTTAGAGGTCATGAACCCTTATTGTATATTTGTGAAGCAAATGTTGGAAGTCTGCAAAGATTAGTTAGTGACGATAGAACATATCAATATGGAATCGACATTGATAACCCTGAACAAATTCCAAGAGGCCCCTATTTTATTAAACAACCGGTTGACGTTACATTTGATTTATCTAAACGTAAAATTTACAATGACGCTTCATTAAGGTTGGTTATTACTTATTTACTTCATTTTTATTCTAAACAATAACACATTCTAGTTGTTTGGCTGGTGGTTATCCTACTCCTACATACCAGTGGTTTAGAGAAGATTATGAAAGTGACCGACTTGTAGCACGAGAAATCGATCCACTGAGAGATTTAAGATATACAATTAGTGGAGGCACACTCATTATAAATAATCCCGAACAGGTAAATGTATTTTATTTTATCTATTCAATATTGCATCAGCTTTTTATTGTAGAAAAAAGATCGTGCCACCTACCATTGTAAAGCTACAAACAAATTCGGAACAATAATCTCGGAGAGTGCCGAATTAAATTTTGGATTTATTTTGGAATTTGTTTTAAAAAGGTCTCCCGAATCTGGTGATCAAAATTGGGGAAAAGCAATATATTGTGATCCTCCTACACATTTTCCAGGAGTAAAATATTATTGGTCTCGTGATTATTTTCCAAATTTTGTAGAAGAAGACAAGCGTGTATTTGTTTCGTATGATGGAACGTTGTACTTCTCTGCCCTTGAAACAATCGATCGAGGAAATTACAGTTGTAGTGTTCAGTCCGAAGTTTCAGATACCGGCAGAAATGGTCCATTTTTCCCTCTTAGAGTTAATCCACATTGTAAGTATTTTACTTAACATAGTTGTTACCACTCGCTTTAGTGTTATAATATCCATAGTAGAGCTGTTGCAAATCCAAAGCTTGTTTTAGCAAATTATCAACAGTTGAAATTCCCTAATAACTTTCCAAAAGCTTTCCCTGATGCACCTATAGCTGGAAAAGATGTTAGGCTAGAGTGTATGGCATTTGGATAGTAAGTAGTTTTCGTTGTTTCTTTGTAAATGTTATAATGCAATTTTTCAAAATTTTTAGTCCAATACCTAGTTATAACTGGACTCGAAAAGGGGGCAATCTTCCTCGCAATTCTTATTTAACTAGTTTTAACAGAGTACTTATTATACCTAAAGTACAAGTTGAGGATCAAGGCGAATATGCTT
This sequence comes from Melanotus villosus, assembly GCA_963082815.1. Taxonomy (NCBI): domain Eukaryota; kingdom Metazoa; phylum Arthropoda; class Insecta; order Coleoptera; family Elateridae; genus Melanotus; species Melanotus villosus. The sequence continues at coordinate 23,961,590 of OY720427.1, forward strand.
GCAGAGTTTCTAACGATCGTTCTTCATTAGAAAACAACGTTATTTTAGATATTCAAGGTATTGTTTTTCTATATTTTTTAAAACTTGTTTTAAATACACTTTGATATATATAGCCGAACCCAATTTTACAATTCCCTTAACCGATAAACATATTGATAGTAGAGGAGAATTGGTATGGACTTGCGAAGCATTTGGTATACCAGATGTAAATTATACTTGGTGGAGAAATGGTCGACAGTTAGGTAAAAACATAGAAAAATTAATGTAAAGCAATATTGTCTATTTTTTTTGTATTTTAGTTATGGGTTATTTAGACCCAGAAGATCGAGGAAGAATTAAGATTCAGGATAATGTTTTAAGCGTTGCTGATGTTGATGATGACCGTGATCCTGGAATGTATCAATGCAGAGCTACAAATACTTTAAAAACCAGATATTCATCTGCCCAATTAAGAGTTTTAGGTAAATACTGAAAGCGTTTTATTGAGCCTAGCTAACCAAAAGGCCAAGTACTGTCGAATTTTTTTACAAGATCTTTTATTAATATTAATTTTTGTTAGCATTTAAACCTTCCTTTAAAAAACGGCCTTTGGAATCTGAAACGTATGCTGCCGAGCAAGGTAATGTAACAATAAAATGTAATCCAGAAGCAGCACCAAGACCAAGGTTTGTATGGAAAAAGGATGGACATATACTTGGTAAATATTATATATTTTTTTAAATTGAGGGTATAAAATAACTTCCTACAGGTGCTGGCGGTCATAGAAGAATCCTTGAAATTGGAAATTTAATTATTAGTCCTGTCTCTAGAGACGATGAAGGAATTTATACCTGTACTGCAACTAATCAACTTGGTATGGATGAATCACGTGGACGTCTAATAGTTTTACGTAAGAATTGCAATTATTTATATTATAAGTTGTTTTGAATATAAATTATGTAGATACTCCCAGATTGGTAGAACCTTTAAGGCCAAGAATTGTTACGTCTATGGCCAGGGATATTTATCTTCAGTGTCGTGCAGAAACAGAAGAAATGTTGGATGTTGCTTACATTTGGACACATAATGGTATGAGAATTCGAGATATTGATGTTAAAAATTCTAATAACCGTTTGGTAAGTAATTTGTAATTAATCGTAAACATTTTGCAAGTTATGTTTTTATAGCATCTTGATGGTGGATATCTTTATATTTCTAATACAACATTTTCTGATGCTGGCGAATATGAATGCATAGTGAAATCAGCAGTTGGTCAAATTTCTTCAAAGTCGATTGTGATTGTTGAAGGCCCACCAGGACCGCCAGGTATGTTTTACTTACTGAAAAACAGGGCACAATGCTTCGAATTTTCAAACTAAACCTAAAACTTTAGTTCATATTTTGTCAGTATTTACTAGGTATCTAAATTGTATTTGACGAATGAAATTCAACATTATTTTTTTCGCTTTAAAAATAATTTATTAATTAATCTTTATTGAAGTTCATTTTATATATTCTATCTTAATATTCTCCTCTGTTTACCCTATTGGGTGTTGAGATTTTGGTTCTGTGCGGCATAAAACTTGATCCATATTGTTTCTTGTCATTTCCTTTGTCTGTGCCCAGGTCTTTCCTCTTGCTTGCAGTGTTGTTCCCTTGTTTCCTCGGTCTTCCTCATTTTCTCTTTCCGTCTCCCTTCGACATAGGTGGCCAAACCATCTTAGCTTTCTTTTGTACTGATAACATATCATGTTTAGTCTCCGTCTGATTTCCTCATTCCTTATTCGATCTCTTTTGGTCTCTTTTAGAATGATATATTTAAAATTCATTTCATTTGAGGTGGACTGCAAGTAATAGGAATACAAAGAACTTCAGTTACCCTACAATGGACAGATGGTGCATCTCATGGTCGTCCCATACTCGCCTATACTATCAGTGGTCGTACAAACTGGAATAATACATGGGTGAATATTACTCACGGTGTGCAAGCTACTGAAATTGACAGATATACAGGCAGAAAAGAAGCTGTTATTGATAATATTTTAACACCATGGTCAATATATGAATTTCGTGTAAATGCTTGGAATGAACTTGGTATGGGTTTGTCATCTGCACCAAGTCCGAGACATTCAACTCCACCAGATAGACCATATATTCAACCTGATAATATTGGAGGAGGAGGTGGAAAAATAGGAGATCTTACTATAACTTGGACCCCACTCTTACCTCAAGAGCAAAACGGTCCTGGTATTCACTACAAAATTTTCTGGAAACGTAAAGAACATGAAACTGAATTCCAAACGTTATTATTAAAAGAATTTGGCAACACTGGAAAAGCTGTCGTATACATTCCATTAGATTATTATTATACGCAGTACATCGTTAAAGTTCAGGTACTTTTTCTATTTTTATTTGTGTAAGTAGAAAGGATGTTACAAGAAGTCTTTCTTAGGCATTGAATGATGTCGGTCCTGGTTCTGAAAGTCAAGAAGTCGTTGTATATTCTGCAGAAGATATGCCTCAAGTCGCACCACAATTAGTGGTTGCAACTTCTTATAACTCTACTGCTCTTAATGTTAGTTGGAATCCCATTGACCAAACTAGGGCATCTGTCCGTGGAAAACTTATTGGACATAGGGTATACCTTCAATTATATTTAGCAATTTTTCTATTACTAATAATGGTCGTTTTACCACTAGATTAAATATTGGAAAACAGATAACCGGGAAGAAGATAGCGTATACTATTTGTCTAGAACAACAAGACCATGGACTCTTATTGTTGGTCTACAACCAGATACATATTATTTTGTTAAAGTAATGGCCTATAATTCTGCAGGCGAAGGACCAGAAAGTGAACGTTATTTAGGTTTGTTTGACAAAATATTAGCAGAAATAGTATTTAAATCTTTTTCGTTTTAGAACGTACATACCGAAAAGCTCCTCAGAAACCTCCAACTTCCGTTCATGTATTTGGAGTTGATCCTTCTACAGTTAGAGTGGTATGGCGTTACATTCAGCCATCTCTCGAGGAAGAACCGGTACAAGGATACAAGGTATGATTTTTTTTTTCTATGTTTGAAGGATACGTTTACCGGCCCCCTCGACACTGTAAAGGTATAAGAGGGAAAAGAGAAAGAAGAAGAAGAAAGGTTTAAATTGTGTTATTCTAGATACGAGTGTGGGAAATTGATCAAGATATGAGTAAAGCCAACGATACAATAATAGCAGTCGGTGGTAAATTGGAGGCCTACATAAATAATTTATCGCCTGGTAAAACATATCACATGCGAGTACTTGCATTTTCTAACGGTGGTGACGGTAGAATGAGTTCACCGCCTTTAACTTTCCAAATGGGTAAGTTCGATTAAATAGATCAATCTATGGTTAGATCTGAATTTGTATATTTTGCACTGTATATTTATATAAGTATATTTTTAATTGTTTCATATTCGTTTATTTTATTAGTGTTGTATTTAATAAAAATTTTGTATCTTCAGGTGCACCCGCATTCTTTAGAAGTGGATCGAGTGTTATTTATGAACAGTTCTTTGTTGTTTACACTACTGCCTTAGCTGTAATTACTCTCTTCTTACTTTCATAATTGTTACATATTTTAATTCACATTTTATATATCAGAAATTCTGATCAGTTGAACTGCAATTTACATAGTTGATAGTTAAACTATCTTCGATATTTTTCTATACGTGCAAAGCTTATATTCAGATTCATATTTCACAGCTGCTTTTAAATTTACTATTGTGCCTTTTTAATTAGCTAGTAGGAAAAGATCCCATTAGAATTACAAACTTAAAAGGGTGGGTTAGATGGCATCTATAATATTTGGTAATTATTATCAAATTTAAATACGAATATACAGAATCTTGATATTTTGATGAGACTGACAATCAATCAGTTACGTAAAGCTTGGATCTTTTTATGCAATAGCCCAGGTTAGAAAAGCAAGTTGAATTTAATCCGTGCTTCCAAAAATATCCATTTAGATTTTTATGTGATCATAATGTGATCTGTTGAAAGTTTCTAACAAGAGATTTACTGCTATCTATGATTTTTTTCAGTATTGAAATTATTATGTACCATGTATTGTAGGTAAGTAGGGTGTATGTGACAGGAATTTCTACACGATGACTCATTATTATAGCAAAGTTGCAAAGGCAAAATGAACAGATGGAATAGTTTAACACCGACTCTCATTGAATAATCGAAAACTTCACGCTTTTTGGTTAGAATATCTCATAAAAATATTCAACCATTATGTAAACTTACAAATAACAAAGTGCTTTAAAAAATCGTGTAGATTAAATAACAGTTTGACTTTGGTTTCGCAATGGATGTTAGGTTTTTTTTTTCTTGTTTTGTGTAATAATTTATAGTTTCCATTGTATCAGTTTTATGGATAAGAAGATATACTCGAATGAGTGTGTTGTGTCTACCGTCCATATTAGTAAGTATTAGGAAATAAACAAAAAAATATTGACTATATTTACTAAAGTAATTACAAAACAACGACCACTTGTTAAACTACTGTTGACAGTAATCGGCTGATTAGCAAACCTTAAAACCAATCTGAGGCACTCAAACACATACTGGATGCTGCCATATTTAAAGCATGTTAATATGTAATACAGAATTGGTTGCAAACGAAACTAGTTATTATTTAAAGTAGTTTGACCTCTGATAAGATTATCTATTCATTTCTTATTACTGAATATGAGCAATAACAATACTAGGACTGTTTGTTAATGAAAAACTGAATTTATTTAGTGCAGTATTATTTTTTGATATTATTTTTCATTGTTTAATAGTTAAAATAGTGATTTGGTGTATTTTAATCCATATAAATGAATAAACCTGCGACGTGTTTACTGGTTTGTAGAGACACCTTTCTGACTTGGGCTACGTAAAACAAAAATGTTGGTAGGTCTATTATGACAATATTTTTTACAAATTGTACCTGTACATACTACATGAATATAGTACTAAACATTGTCTCTTATTTCTTAAAATGCAATTTTTATTGGGGGCTTCCGTGGCGTAGTAGATTAGCAATCTGCTTTGCAACTGGCCTCATGAGGTTTGATTGCAGCCATGTTTGAAAAAGTTCTTAAAGTGGCTGAGATAGATACCTCATTAGTTAAGTATGAAGTAATGAAAAAAAATATTAATAGTCGTAAGATTTTAATTTTGTATTATAGCTTCTTAAGAACTGACAGTTGATTCCGTCCAATGTTTACAGGTTGTATATTTTTACATTTTTATTTATAAAATAGAGTATTTCAGATATTTTATGTTTAAAACACCATAGAAATCAGATAAAATATTGTATAAGATTTTTTTATAAATAAAGTTTTGTATTGTATTACATTGTTTATTTTTTACTTCTTCAATGAAAGTTAAACAATAAACTAAATTCTTCGTTGCTTTGAGCAAGTTAACAAAGTACTGCGTAATATTTGCATATGCTTGCAGTCTGTAAGTAGTTTGCTGATGTTTACTTAGTTACAAACAATACTTCAAGCTGTTTGCTGTTAGTGGTAAACATCAAAGATGTTTAGTCTATATGCAAAAGCTTTGACAAACGTTCCCAAATAACTTGTGCCCAAATCAAAATGAGAGCATGAGAGGTTCACACATTGATATACATTTTGTGAAGGATTCCAACAACATATATTACATAAGTATCTATGGCAGAATTATATATGGTAAGGAAAAAGGATATTTTTTTATATGAAGTACCTATTTAAATTTTCAAAGTTATTTTAGTATTTCAAAATTTCTTCATTATCTTAAAATATTTACATATGTATTTATCTATAGCTAAAAAATTAAACAACCATATAGTAGAACAAAAAAATTGTAGAGCCCATAGACACATTAATTTATTAATAATTACACACAGCAAAAGTGAAACTTCATGATTGATTATTTGAGACGACAACAGATATATGATTTCATTTTATTATGCTGCCTGGGGTGGGCACAAAGGTAGACCAGCTAATTTTTGACCCTGGCCCACTTTAACCTTCCCCTATATTACGTACTTGGTACTTGGAAAGGTTTATATCAAACCATTCAGCTGTTTTAATAAGTATTGGTTACTCAGTTAGCAAATATTTATGTAAATTTTAAAGTCCATTAACAACTGTAGGTTGTCTGCTTGTTAGAAATTACATCAGGTTCATCAAAAGTACGAATAAATTGAATTTCGCTGTAATTAGTCTGAAAAAGTATGAAGTGCTCTTCTTGTCCAACACATACGCCCACGCACGATCTCGTTTTATATACGTGAAACCATAAAATTTTTGTTTGTACATTCAATTTTATTCATGTTTTAAAAGTATTCTCAAAAACTAAAGTCATTCGGTTCTTTTGATGATCTAATTTGATAAGTTGTTATTCTAAATACAAAAAACAGTTTGTTAACACGTAAATACTTCGTTAATAAAATAATGAATCATGATAAAAGTTTAACTTTTTTGGCCAAAGAGTAGGATATACATTAAAGTCTAAACGTTTTAAGGATATAAAATATACGATCGAATACTTCATATGTAGGGATGATCAACCTACATATGTTTATGGGGAGTAACCTGAAAGCAAAGTGAGTATGCGCATTTCTGTTGATTTAAAGCGGTTCTGGTGTTCCCCTTTTCCTTCTTCGTAAAACTAAAAATATGTCAGGTTTCAGAAACACCCTTGTAAAATGTTTGCAGTTTCCATCTATCTTATCTTTGCACAGTTATGCAAGGCACACATCCGGATAAGTTTCTAGTCTTTTAATATATTATTGAGAAGCTATCGTATGCTGAAGAGGAACTATCACATCGAAGTAGATCTGCTTTAAGTTAAACTTATTTTTAGTTGATGTTACTTTTATATAGTTATATGTACCTCTAATGATAATGATAATACAATTTTCATCATAGCATGCTTAAAATAAACTTCACTTATTGAAGCGTAAAAATTAGGTATACCTATGAATTTAAAAATTGTAAATATATTTTCTGAAACCATCGGGAAGAAATGTAATCATACGTACAAGGTCTATAACCAATAGTAATGACGATGTAACGATTCCTGATTGGTCCATTTTCAAGACTACATATTGATGTATATTGAGATTTTAAGAGAGATATCCAGAAATTATTCTAATATGTTCGTTCTCTGAATATGAGATTTGATCGTTTTGATTTACGTTACCTCGAGAAATTTATCATACTTTTTTACATCTGACAAGTTACTTTTAAGCAGAAACAAATATATTTTTAGAGAAAAGGTGATATTGGCATTAGTGGGCGTAAGGCCATAGCGAGTGAGTACGACGTAGAACGTCGTGTGGAGGCGTTCATGAATGGAAACGTGAATGAATGTTTCAAAAGGGGAAGGGGTTGTGACGATCCTAATCATAGCATAGGTATATAGTTTTTTAAATTTCGTCATATTCAAGTGCTCTTTATTTATTTATATAATTACAAAGCGATAAAGACAAACTTGTGACAGTATACTCGAATTAATTATATATTTATGTAAATATACTGAGGTTTTGAATTAAACTGAATATCCCATAGCGCAATATTTTTTGGCTTTCATTATTTTTGATAAGTTTTAAACATTAAGATAAAATAAGGAAACGTAGATTAGTGGGAAAAGGGCGGGTGTTTTAGTATTACAGAAGGGCCGCAGTAGCGATGGTGGTAAGTATGAACGGTATAGGGTAGATATAGCGGCAAAGCGAATTCTAGATCATCTTTAGCGCGTGCGTTCTTCTGCAGCCCGGAGCACCAGCAGTGATACCCGGGATCCAGCGCGCGCAGCGGGTCCATATTGATCTTGCGTTGCCCTGCATCCATCCGCGGGCATCCGGTGAGTCGTCTTCAGCGCGCCTCGATTAAACCACTGGTCACAGGTGAAATGATCAGTGAACTAGCGCGAGTGCGGCCTCCTGTGCTCAGCTAGTAGCAGGTGCCGGTGTCTGGCTGCTTTGTACTAGGTGGGCGTGTGTCGGGCTCACAGATATGACGGCCAATTCCGGGGGATTATCACGCGAGTCATGAGCAGCCCCGGATCGAGCTAGGATGGCCTCGAGCGAGCGAGCGCTGGCGCTACTGGCCATTGCCTTCCTGCTCATCACGATGCCTCCAGGTAAGACAAAGCTTCTGGTCAAGGTCAGAGCGTACAGAGGTACTACTTCCTGTGAAAGGCGTATGTCAAATTTCTTAATTTCCCGAAACCCACAATACCTATATTAAAAAAAAAAGTTGATCTATATTCGTAGGGAGTACTCCCTTTCTTGTGCATTACGACTAAACCCGGAAAACGAAGAGCTTTCTAAAACCCATATATCGTTTAGTTAATTATAAGAGGGAGTAGAATCGACTTGGGAATTTGAAAGATTGAACAATGATTTACAGAAACAGCAGTAGTGGGGGTAGTGGAAATTAGTAATGATTTGAAAGCGAAACACGAAACTAAGTTATTTTCATTTACAATACGGCGTACGAGGAAATCCCAATATTTTCCAATTAAGTCAGTTAATGCCCAGTTCTGCGAACTGCACAATTTACAGAAAATTGGTTGTAATCTAAGGGGTTTATATGTTTTGTGTTATGACTAATTTACGACATCGATATATAAAACAGAACGCGCCCTTCCCATTTTTCTTTAAGAAGCATAAACAACTTTCAAGTATCTTTGGTCTTATTTAATAAGTTGATATATTGAATCAATCTGTAACTTCAAGGACACCCGAAATAACTAGGGTGATGATTTTATGCTTTTGGCCACTGTCAAATGCGAACAGTTAATTTTCTCCAAAATATCTTCTCGACGCTTCTCCACTCAATACTGATCAGAAAGATAAGTGACAATGTATTTAACGTCGTTATATTATTGAAGATGTTTACGTATGTAGATCTATAGGAACATTAGGAACCCCAGCATTCAGGGATCGTTTTTGTAAAGGTTTGCTCATAATGGACGATACGATGTAGCCATAGCTCTTTTAAAAGGGATACCTTCAAGTCAACTTAAGTTCAGTCGAGCTCGTTGGGTTTTACTGCTTTTGCATTTATCAGTTTTGTATGTATTTTTTTAAAGATATATGAAAAAGTAGTACCTAACCGAAATTGTGCTCCTCTTTATTTAAATTATTGACCTAGACGTTTTCATGGCAATATAGTAATTTTTCACAAGTAAAAGATATAACTATGATGTTTCGTATTGCGTTCCAAGTCGATGCAGCTTAATTGACGAAGATTATCGGAAACTTTACTGTGAAAGATAAACCTAAGATCTAATGGCAAGGTGAAACCATTGAGAAAACTGCGCGGATTTTCGATAATAGCTGAACAGAAATAAGGCTTGCTGGAATAACGGGTTGATGAATGTTGAATAATTAAAATTTAACGTTGCTTATTCGATACTCTGATTTCACGTTATAAGATATAAACAAAACATTCTACGTAGAAAGAAATAATTTGAATAATATTGGACTTTCTACTGTATAGTCATCTTTACATGAAATTATCCGGATATGACAGATTCAAAATTCATCTAGCTTGCAACAGTTGTAGGGAGTAGACAACAAGTTTATTTACTAATTCAAATATGCGATTAGTAAGGTAAATGAAGTTCGTTAGGTATTGAAGTTATCTTGTTTCAAAGACGCCAAGATGACGGTGGTTAATTGCATTTTCTGTGCAGTTTAAATAATCAACGACATTTTCTTCTATAGATTCGTATCAGGGGCCCCACGAAAAACGGCTGTTGAACCACTTGCTGACTCCATACAACATTTTGGAGAGACCCGTAGCCAACGAGTCAGAACCTCTGGAAGTGAAGTTCGGCCTAACTTTGCAGCAAATAATTGACGTGGTCAGTATATAAAACCTTTCGATTTGTACATGTAATTATTGGATTTATGAAATAAAATACATAATAACATTGAAGAACGTTACAAATTGTCTAAATATAGGTAAAATCGAACGGAGTCCCTGTTATTGCAGCTGTATGTGTCTAAGGAAACATTTTGGTACTAAAACTGGTCGTTTGCTGCCAGTTTTGTATGGTTGTTGAATCATGTATGGTTGTATGGGTGTGTATACGTGTGCATCTATCCTGTGTGTGTGAAGTACGTACGTGTTGTAAGTTGAGTAAGTCGAAGAGAGTATCTGCCTGTCAGTATATATGTTGCTCTATCTATGGAGTTTTTCTCTACAGTAAGGGTACACAACACAATGTTGCCTTGTTGTTTTATTATTGTTTTCCCCTGTCTAGGACGAAAAGAATCAGATTCTCACGACAAACGCGTGGTTGAATTTGGTAAGTGCCATGTGGTCCAGCCAGCCTCTCGCAATGTTAACAGCAGAGCAAACACTATATGTATGTCTACATAGATGTAAAGTTTTATTGGCATCATTAGTGTTTGTTTCTGGGCTATGTGGCTATGGACGTATAGCTCCCGCGGCGGACTGGTAGTGCATGAACTCTTTTAGCTGCAGATCATCACCACCCGTCCGCCGCAGCACAACGGCCGAGCATCCCGAGTCTAGAGGACTCGTTATGGCACGGCCGGTTGGTGCGCCGTATGCATGCCTTGTCATGTGACTAACTACCGATGTTTCCCTTTTATTGTTTTACCATAGGACGAGAAGAATCAACTCCTAATAACAAATATTTGGCTTTCTTTGGTAAGTGAAAACCAATTAAATAACTAAATCATTATACACACACGGCAGTTGGTTGGTTGTTCGTTCCTGTATTTTAACTTCTTTGATATTCCTCTTCTAGCTGGTCGAACCCACCTGAATGATGGTGTGCTCCTTTAAGAACCTAGTATTTTTGTCTCTTTGGCTGTGTGTCCGTGTTTCACGCCGGTCCTTCTAGCTGCGTATGCATCCTGTAACAGTTGGTCATTAGTGTTTGCAGAACATTCAGCATTGCTCGATATCCCTCGTTTTGGTATGGAATGGTGCGCGTGGACCCGGTGCAACCCGACTCCTTGCCCTAGCGATAGCCCATAGCATAGTCGTAGCCCCGATCTATATACGTAAATAACTAGTCATGGTCATTCGAAACAGTTAATACTATTGGATGCTGAACCTTGATAATTTTTCGCCAAAGTTCGTACATTATTTTTGATCTTCTACTGCCGTGTGTGTTAGATATTTTAAAACTATATCATATAATTCTGCTTTTTAACTAATCAATTGATTACCAATAATACGTTAGCATTAGGCGCATTTTTGTTTTGGCTCTGGATTCTGAGAACGTTTACGTTTTAAAGTTATTTTATTTTATAGGCATGTATTTTTTGTGTTTTGAACTATTTTTGGTTTTTCTAGCACCCAATATCCACTTGTCCCGACATCCCCTGGGCCTAGCTTTTGATTCCACTGAAAATCAACGACGCGACCGAATTTGATTTATTTTTCCCTACTAATGACTAAACATTTCTGTTTTACATTAAACTGAAACATTTCTTTAAAATCGTACACTAAACATAAAATCGCTAAAATCAAGTATACTAAAAGCCGTCCCCTTCGCATGTCACCGACCACATCGCGACGCTTGCTTATAGGCATGTCGACATTTTAGCAAGTCGCCATTACCTCGCAAACCACTTAACGCGTTACGTTTAGATCTTTTTCTCTGCAATTTTTATAAAATACTGCTTTTTTCGATAAGTGGCGAAGAATATGTATAGCGACGGAATGGCGCAATCCCTTTCTAGCATGCACGAAGTAGCATAGCAACTGCTGTGTTCACAGCTGTAAATAGCTTGCACTGAATGTTGTGCTTGTAGTCTTCGAAGCAGTTTATGGACTTCCTTACGTATTATTCTGCCTTTTCGGTTAATAATAAAATATTGTTCTTAAGCGTAGTCCATAAAGCCGCTTGTAGTCGTACTTTGTAATTTTCTATGTGTAGATTCCTTATTGTATTGTTGGTACATGGGTATCTAATCATCTGCTTTGAATACAATATTATGTTACTCAGTGATATATTACACTTCTTTTGTTGTTGAAACTAGCAACTCTAGGTATAATTGCTCTTTACGTAGGAATGGAATGATTACAACCTTCGATGGAACGAATCCGAATATGCAGGCGTCAAAGACTTGAGAATAACTCCCAATAAGCTATGGAAGCCGGATGTACTAATGTACAACAGGTAACAAGTTAAGTGGAGTGCCTGTCATAGTTAATCGTCTATGTATGCATTATGGAGATATTTGTAATTTTAGGAATCACGTTTTATCTGTTATTCAAACAACTTATGCATAACTGAGTTGCATGACGTTAGTGCCAATTACAAAGTTTGTAATTTCATAATTACAACAACTGTTGAGTGTAGATCTAAGCATGAAAGAAAGTGTTTCATATAACGGAGCATGCATTTGATATTGATTATTGAATCTAAAAACCCACTACTAGTGATGACATAGAGTTACTGTTGTCTTCCTTAAGGTTTCGATTTTATATTTAAACATGACTGAAATTGAAAATAAAATATTACCTTGTACTCTAAACCAAAGCTGTATTTTGTATACTTTTCAAATACCTTACCAAGTACAATAGCCGTATTTAGTTGGTTCAACTGTTGCTTTGAAATGCATAAAAGACGTTGTTCTCTACAGAGATTTTGAAATTCGGGTATCCATTTTTATAGTTCATTATACGTAAGTAAGGATGTAGGTACCTACTAGATTTTCCCTGAACAATTAGCGTCTGTCGCTAGTTTTAGAATGCATGTCAATTGTTTGTGTTCTAGGTTTTTTTGTGGTTATTGATAGTATTCATTCGTTTTCATAAAGCAAACGTTTTATATATATCAAAGGCTTTTTCACAATTAAGGATGAATTATTATAACGCTAAAGAGCCTTCAGTAATTATTCCTTTTTCTGCTTATTAACAAAACAAATACACACATATATCACTCATTCTTAAAAGCCAATTGTAACGCTTTGCGTGCTTTTAAATAAACACGGCCCATAATTTCATATCATATTGATCATTATTTATTGTATGAAACAGTCAAATTCTTCAAATCATTATCAAAATGGATACCGAATTCTCAACTAATTAAAATATTACTTCTGGGACAGCTATCGTATGTTGGCATTGAGATTAACAGGTTGTTTGATAAAGCATACAAACCCAATGCTTCCATCTGTGTGTGTGTTAAGAATGTTAGGTGGGAAGTACACAGACAGCTAGCCGTTGCTGTCGGCCACAGCTGCTTCCGGCCTTCTGGAGTCGAATTCGAACTGATACGTCAGGCTACTGTTTTATATATCATCGGATTAAAAACCAAAAACCTATATCTTTTATTGCCATTTTAGTGTTTATACGCAATGTGGCTGGTAGCAGATTCAATATTCGACTCTTGTTAGGCCGGAACATCCCTGAAAACTCTCTCTATAACAGCACTTTCATTAATATTAAAACATAAACGTAATCGTATTATCTAAATAAAGTTTGTATTAAACATATAAATTGTAAAACATATAAATAATAAATAATAGTTTACTAAATACCAGCGTGTTTTTTAAATTTATGTTATAAAAACGCTGCTAGTAAGCTTATTGCTAAATAATAACCAGTTTTAAAACAGCCTATATATTAAACTATCAATATATTAACAAATCTGCCATTACTATGGTGTTAATAAATTCGTTAATTTCACCGAACGAAGGATTTAAATATTAACCATATACAAGATGAAACAGTGATTTGTCTGCATTAAAAATGGGAGGGTAGTTCGAAGGGGCAGTGCCATAACACCTTCTGCAGTATATACGAACAGACCTAGCTGTTTCCTGTTGTACGATGTCGATGTTGGATGGCTGTTGCATGCGATGATGTTAAACCGCGCGTGCCTCGCTGTCGCGGTCATTTTTAACAATCTGTGTTGTTACGAAGTGCTGATGAGGGTTTCGATGGGACTTTCCAAACAAACGTTGTGGTCAAACATAACGGCAGCTGCTTGTACGTCCCTCCGGGTATCTTCAAGAGCACATGCAAGATAGACATAACGTGGTTCCCATTCGATGATCAACACTGTGACATGAAGTTTGGTAGTTGGACCTATGACGGCAACCAGGTATTGCTGTAATAGTTTTCATGTTCTGTACTTCTACTGTAGGTTCACGTTGAATGATAGTGCAAGTCCTTACAGTTTAAGTACTTTTTTTATTAATTGCTATTCCGCAGCTTCTAAGCTACAAAACTAAACAGGAATTCATTTCCGTTTATTCAGATTCACGAACTTCGTATATTTTTTAAAAATTTAATAAGTGCACTTAGAGAATTTCTGTAGGCACATAGCCGCATATAGACTGAAGAACCAATGCAAATGCAAGCATTTATTATGTGTTTGTGTATTTGGTAGACCCTGTATGTACACATCGAAGCTAACCCTACCAAATATATGAACACACGTACCTTGCTGAACGTCGGATCTTTGGTCATTGCGCAATTCAAAATTCAAAACGAATTTTACTGCATTTTTCGTTGGCATAATAAAAAAAAATAACTATCCAAGTTTATACCGTGTGTTTGACTTAAGGGGCGAACATAGGGAAATAGCATGGGAAATCGTATATATGCAGATTTCTGCTTGTCGTTTGAGTTAATAGTATTGGTAGTGATATCAATCGAAAGACAAAAAGAATGCGCTTAATTTGATACTACTTTACTTGAATTTGTTGCTTGTTTATAAGAACGAAATAGCTTAAAAACAACAGTAAATAATTTGCATTTTATTCACAAAAAACAGACCAGCCATGATAATTTGAAGTTTTTTAAACCACGAACTGTGCAAAAACTGACGCCAGTATAAAATGTTTTGACAATAAATACTCTCTCCTCATTCAAATATTCAACATTACTATTCATAGTAATTAGGTAGATACGTGAATTGATAACTGACCGAAATAAAATTTATTTTGGCATAAAGAAACTTCAAATTTGATCATGGCTGGTCTGGTTTTTGTGAATAAAATGCAAATTATTTATTGCAGTTTTTAAACTATTTCTTTCTTAAACAAGCAACAAATTCAAGTAAAGTAGTATTAAATTGGGCGCATTTTTTTTGCCTTTCGTTTGATACTACTATCAATCGTATCAATTCAAACGGGGAGCAGGAATTTGCATATATACGATTTCCCATGCTATTTCCCTATGTTCGCCCCTTAAGTCAAACACCCGGTATAGACATCTTAAATATCGCCACGTCTACAATACAATCCTGTCCCAGTTTCAGACACCTGCCCAAATGTTTCAATAACAAGTTAATTGTACTGAATGAACACAACACATTATTATCTGAATTCGAAGACTTGCACGGTCAGTGTCAGTATTAACAGAACGTCTTCCGGGTTGGAACCGTGTCGTTGTTGAGACAGAAGAACTCGACGTTTCGTCCGCTTTTTTAAGGGGCATCTTCAGGAGGGAAAGAGGGCACTAAAAGAGCACGGTAACTCAACGTGTCAACCACGCCAGCAGCGAAACTCTTTTAGAAAGAGGAAGAAGGGAACGGTAACTCAATTTGTAAACCAAACCAGAGGCGAACCCTTCAGAAGGGTTCACCTCTGGCGTGGTGTACAAGTTGAGTTACCGTGCCCTTTTAGAGGGAACGGTAACTCAACTTGTAAACCAAGCCTTGGGCGAACCCTTCTGAAGGGTTCAAAAGGGTCCGCCTCTGGCGTGGTTGATAAGTTGAGTTACCGAGCTC
The DNA here is from genome assembly GCA_963082815.1 of Melanotus villosus. Lineage (NCBI taxonomy): Eukaryota > Metazoa > Arthropoda > Insecta > Coleoptera > Elateridae > Melanotus > Melanotus villosus. The sequence goes on from OY720427.1 coordinate 23,977,324, forward strand.
TTTTAGAGGGAACGGTAACTCAACTTGTAAACCAAGCCTGAGGCGAACCCTTCTGAAGGGTTCGCCTCTGACTTGGTTTACAAGTTGAGCTACCGTTCCCATCTTTCTCTTGTTAAAAGAGTTTCGCCTCTGGCGTGGTTGACACGTAGAGTTACCGTGCTCTCTTAGTGCCTTCTTTTCCTTCTGAAGAAGTCCCTTAAAATAGCGGGCGAAACGTTAAGTTCTTCTGTCTCAACAATGACACGGTTCCAACCCGGAAGCCGTTCTGTTAATGTACTATTATCTATTCAAAAATTGATACTCCCACCAAACCGGGTTGGAACCGTGTCATTGTTGAAACAGAAGAACTCAACGTTTCGCCCGCTTTTTTAAGGGGCTTCTTCTGGAGGAAAAGAGGGCACTAAGAGAGCACGATAACTCAACGTGTCAACCACGCCAAAGGCAAAACTCTTTTAGCAAGAGAAAAAAGAGCACGGTAACTCAACTTGTCATCCACGCCAGAAGCGAACCCTTCAGAAGGGTTGGCCTCTGACTTGGTTTACAAGTTGAGTTACCGTTCCCTTCTTTCTTTTGCTAAAAGCGTTTCGCTTTTGGCGTGGTTGACACGTTGAGTTACCGGGCTCTCTTTGTGCCCTGTTTTCCTCCTGAAGAAGCCTCTTATAAAAGCTGGCGAAACGTTGAGTTCTTCTGTCTCAACAATGACACGGTTCCAACCCGGAAAATGTTCGGTTAATGTATTATTATCTATTCAAAAATTGATATTCCCACCAAACCGGGTTGGAACCGCGTCATTGTTGAGACAGAAGAACTCAACGTTTCGCCCGCTTTTCTAAGAGGCTTCTTCTGGAAGAAAAGAGGGCACTAAGAGAGCACGGTAACTCAACGTGTCAACCACGTCGGAGGTAACACTCTTTTGCAAGAGAAAGAAGGGAACGGTAACTCAACTTGTAAACCAAGCCTGAGGCAAACCCTTCAGAAGGGTTCGCCTCAGGCTTGGTTTACAAGTTGAGTTACCGTTCCCTCTAAAAGAGCACGGTAACTCAACTTGTCAACCACGCTAGAGGCGAACCCTTCAGAAGGGTTCGCCTCTGACTTGGTTTACAAGTTGAGTTACCGTTCCCTTCTTTCTCATGCTAAAAGTGTTTCGCTTCTGGCGTGGTTGACACGTTGAGTTACCGGGCTCTCTTGGTGCCCTCTTTTCCTCCTGAAGAAGCCTCTTAAAAAAGCTGGCGAAACGTTGAGTTCTTCTGTCTCAACAATGACACGGTTCCAACCCGGAAGATGTTCTGTTAATGTATTATTATCTATTCAATAATTGATCCTCCCGCCAAACCTGTAATATTATTATAGCAGCAAATAAAAACAAAATGGCAGGTTTTAAAAAATATAACATCACATTAGAAAATACGCAACAAAGAAAGCACAATATATTGAACACCTTTAATTGTGACGCCCTGCTTGTTCTAATTTAGAATAGTTTTGCATTAGGCACTACTTGCATGGAAAATAGCAACTAGGTGTGACGGTGAGTACTGGCTCACATTACAAGTGTAAGTTTTCTGTAGCTGGACCTTATATTGAATTCTGAGGATGGTGGTGATTTGTCGGACTTCATTACAAATGGCGAATGGTATCTTATTGGTAAGGCATAAAACTGGAACGAGTAACAATTGCTAAAATGATTGTTGCAGGTATGCCCGGCAAGAAGAACACCATAGTGTATCAGTGCTGTCCTGAACCGTATGTGGATGTGACATTTACAATTCAAATTCGACGGCGCACGCTTTACTACTTTTTCAATTTAATAGTTCCTTGCGTGCTCATTTCCTCCATGGCGCTATTGGGCTTTACATTGCCACCTGACTCTGGCGAGAAGCTCACATTAGGTACATGCTCGTATGTCGCATTTTGTGTTTGCACTCCTGTGTTGTGTGGGTGCCGCTTGAAAACACTGGCTATGCTAGATCACTCGCATTGCGCAGTGTCATCATCATGTACACGCCACGCGGCTATACACATTTACATTACATTACAAGATATCATTATACACACTTGACACACGTCCACATCGAGCGGCGGTTCCAGCGCGCCTGACATGCCATGACGGACACAACACGTTCAAAATTCAAAATCTTCATTTCAGGTGTCACCATTCTTCTTTCATTGACTGTATTTCTCAACCTAGTAGCTGAAAAGATTCCAACTACGTCTGACGCAGTTCCCCTGATAGGTATGCTAGGCCTCCTGGGAGCATCGTGTGTTTGACGCCCTGTGTCCCTTGCTGGACTACTGCCCGTTGATACTTGGAGGGCGCCGCAGCTGCATGTCTACCTTGACCTACCGAGACCTGTTTTAAATTTCCTAATCTGTGTCCTATACAGGTGTGAGCCCCCAGCGGCACCAGGGTAAGTAGTGGATGGCGCGACGGTGGCTGCCGCAGGGGTGCATCAGCATCTTAGTTTTAAATAACAAATCCCCGACTGAACAAAACCACCGACCCACCAACGACGATTCATCAACTGACCATTTGGCAGTTGGAGCCGTAGCTGTATTCAAGCTGTGTTCTGTTGCAGGAGTGACCATCTTGCTCTCGTTGACTGTGTTCCTGAACCTCGTGGCAGAAACCTTGCCCCAAGTATCTGACGCCATTCCTCTGTTAGGTATCAACCGTTCATTGTCTGACCTGCCTGTGCTAACTACATCCTCAGTTCAGTGCTGCCTGATGAATTATGTGTATCACTGTGTATATGTAATTGTTGTGTTCGCGCGCGATTGTTTTAAACGCGAACAGCTTTCTTCGCTAGTAATTTTGTTTTGTTTTCGATGCGATCAAAGAAGAAATGTTTTAGGGCAGTCGGTGATGGCGCGGGGTGGAGTGCTGTTTCAGATGAAGTGCGTGTCCCGCAGCGTGACGAAGTGCCGCAAACATTTCCTCTTTGAATCGTTCCGGGACGAGCCGGATACTTGGAAAGAAGGGAGGGCAGCAATTAAACAAACGCGACGCGACGTCGTGGCACAGGTCACAGGTCAGACGCTCCGGGTGATGCACCACTGTCTGTTGCAGGTGTGACAATCCTCCTGTCACAGACTGTTTTCTCCCTGCTGGTGGCGCACGTGATAACCCAGACCTCCGACGCTGTGCCCCTCATAGGTTAGACTCACGGAATAAAATAATTAATTATTTTTATTTGCAAAAAACACATATGCATGCCGCGTTGTTGCGGCGCGACGATTGTCATTAGGGACACCACTTCCCTCGGCGCGCCGCTGCATGCGAAGCGTCGACTGTAACAGCACTTCGTCCACCCACAGCCACACGACTATAATATAGTGTGCTTCTTACTAACTGTGTTGGGTGAATGGGTACTGCGACCGAGGCTATACTAAATAAGAGTAAAGTAATTTAAATTAGCTCAACCTCATATAACCGCTGTGAACATGTGCCCATCATGTTCCGAAGCCGTCCCGCTCCTACTCTCCGCTCCGCTTGCCACTTCTGGATGCCCTGTTGCAGGATGGGCCGTAGCTAGTCTTTTACTGCTCAGTGCTCACTGTCTCATACACGGCGAGTGCGGCCGTACACAGACTCTAGCCACTTGTCTGCCGATCACTCTTGTATGCCAATGACCTTCTCACCTCCAAGTATCAAATGGCTCTGTCCCACTAGGAGTATCTTAATCTGTATGTTTTGTTGTTGACATGTTTCATTTCCTATTACTGTTTGTATTTTTATTACGATTCTTATATTCTTTATTTCTATGATGACTCGTTACCTCCTCGTAAAATTCTAGCAGTGTTACTACAAAGAACACTAAAAACGAGATGACTTAAACAGCTGCTAAATATGTATTACTAATAATATAATGGACTAATATGGTAAACTGTGTGTTAAAATGATGGTTTTGTGGTGCATAGAGTGGCAGCCGTGGCGACCGCAAGTCGGGCCATCGCAGTGTCGGTGCTATGGCAATGGCGATGACAAGACGCTCCCCACGGCAACCACACAGGTAATCACAGTCTTAAGCCAGACATAAACCAGCATCTAAAAGACACGCATTAATGAGAACACTGTTCTCTTTTGATAAGTTATTCGCTTTGCTTGTCCTTCTGATCTGTTCTATGGCTTTTATCCTGTCTGAAACCTGTCAAACTGAAATAAAAGCGGCAAATATAAAAAGTATTTTAATCGAAATATACGTAATAAAAAAGAGCGCGGCAGCGTCGTGGGCTCTTACCATGAATCACTGGGTACATACCGTCTGCTCCCGACTCTGCCGCACTGACCTCGGCCGATGCTATATAGCCTATTTTAGGGTATCCATTATTTTGAGGAGGGTACGAACGTAGTACATTATTTAGTATATCTAAATTAGAACTGTTTGTGTGTAGTTTTGTTTTATATTTAACTTATATAGCATTGGAGTGTTTGTAATGTAGCGATTCCGAAGATGGTGTGTTTGTGCTTGGCGTTACGACTGTTAATTCCATTGTTTTAATTATTTCCTTAGATGGTTTTCTTGTTCGTGATTTTTACTTATGTTTTAGATATTTATACCATTGTAGAAATAGTAGTAGTAGTAGTAGTAGTAGCATTATTAGTAACTGTAGCAGTAGTAGTAGCAGACTAGTTGTTGTAGTAGGAATGTTGTGTTTCATGTTTTTTCATAAACTGGCGTGTTAACTTCTTGGCAATTGCAGGAACCTACTTCAACTGCATTATGTTTATGGTGGCATCCTCCGTGGTACTCACGGTAGTGGTGCTTAATTACCATCATCGAACTGCAGATATTCATGAAATGCCTCAATGGGTGAGCTATAGCTGTTTGCCTACTGGCACACTATCGTTTTGTTATATTTGTGTTAGGAATTAGGCTTGTGGTAAAGAACAGCTACTATTTATGAACACATTTTTCTTTTCTTTTAGATCAAGTCTGTGTTCCTGCAGTGGCTCCCATGGATCCTGGGTATGAGTCGACCTGGTAAAAAGATAACGCGCAAGACCATTTTGATGAACAGTCGAATGAAGGAGTTGGAACTGAAAGAAAGGTCATCTAAAAGCTTGTTAGCTAATGTACTGGATATCGACGATGATTTTCGAAACGTGTCTGGTGGCGGTAACAGTGCTTCTGTTACAACAAGTCTGGGGCCCGGATTTATGAGACATCCTACTACCATCGAAGAAGCAGCTATGCCAAGCTCCGGGACTCAGAGAGATTTGCAATTGATATTGCGTGAATTGCAGTTTATCACGGCTAGGATGAGAAAGGCAGACGAAGAAGCAGAAGTTATTAGCGATTGGAAGTTTGCAGCCATGGTGGTTGACCGTTTTTGCCTCATTATCTTCACAATGTTTACCATCATTGCAACTGTGGCAGTGTTATTATCGGCACCACACATAATTGTCCAGTAGGGACACCCTTACAATCAAGCAGTTTTTCAATTCTACTATATCGCATCTCGTATAACCGCTAGTTAGACTATGAACGTTTACTGTGATACAAATGCGACAGTGTTGGCACAGTATCTACGTGCCTTCCCCATGGAACACTGACGATGAGCTGTTGCAACAACTAAAAGGCAGGCACTTATGTGCATGTAGTTGCTTTTACTGCTGTAAGCATCGCCACTGACGTGCGTCATATCATACCGCTATTCATACTAATCCATAGAACATTGTAGATGTAGGTAGCCAAGTTTATAGGATGTTCTTGTTTGTTTCGGGTACACACGTGTCTGCCTTTTGTTCGCCCATTGATACAAATAAAGTGTCCACCTATACATTAAAATAATTGTGATGAACTTCGCAAAGTTAATGAATGATCTTTAATTATCAGTTATAGATTTAAATAGTATATATGAATAAATCGAAATCGGGTATGTTACGCTAAGAGCGTGTTTTAGTACGTCGTCACGGATAACATCGCCATGGAGCCCGTTGTTATCTATTTACTGGGCTGTGCCTGGAAACTTGTACCTTGCTTGTCTTTTAGCTCCATGGCGAGGACATCCAACGATTTTCAAGACGATATGTGCGAGGCTAGTTCCACTTTTCATTGCTCACAGATTATTTCAAGGAATACTCGCAGTCTTCCTAATTATCACTAATTTTATATATAATGCGACAAGTTTGTTCTAAGCCACGCGGATATCGTCGACGTTTTATATGATGTACCATTTTTAATATCATATTTAATAAACTTCGAATTTTTCATTAATATGCAAATTTCTATACTTTAATACGAAATAAACTGGCGGATCCGCCTTTAAATAATAAACAATAATATTGTTTAAAAGATAATAATAAATAATAATGATAGTGTTTAATACGATTTTAATAAAAAAAATGTTTCTTTGGGCATTTTATAAATGTAGTGCAGTTTCATACTTTTGTTATCAACTTGTACTGACGAATTTATGCTAGGTTTAGAACAGCAGCCCAGCATGACTTCGTCTTGCTGCAGTTAGCGCTGCAATACGGAGATCGGATTCCTGATAGCATCGCTAGCAAGCGGATATCCCTAAATTTCATTCCTCTTTTGAGTACTTTATAACATTCAAATTGCACTATTCCCACTTTACCAGAATAAATGAGGCGACCGAATGGACGATAGTTTAGCTAATGCAATTTGTCCAATCTTACCTAGATTAGTATTGCAGAAATGTGTAGCCAACTTTAGAAGTTGCAAAGTTTACTAGGATAAATTATTCTCCATTATTCCCGAGCTTTCTCATTTTCATTTTCTGTATTACTCTGCTCAAACTTTAAAATATTCATTTGCGATGTTCTAATCAAATGATCTCCTGATGCTGGTATACACATAGATGAAGTATGTCGAATAAATGTGTACTGTATGGTTGCAAAAAATAAAAGCAGGAATTCAGTTTTACTACGTCTGATTATTTATCGTGTGTATTGTATTTTAGAAAAATCCAGTATAACCATAAATGAAGGAGCAGCTATATTTACAATACGTATATTTTACAAAAATTTATTTACACAAAAATTCTGCGTATCCAAAATGTAACAAATTCTGTAACAACTTATTTATAAATTAATTGGAACAAATGTCTTTTTTGTGACGCTTTTTAACACTAATTAATACCAGTCTTGCATTCTGATTATGCCTAAATGAAGAAATTTGAAAACTTTAAACGTTACTATTCAATTTAAATTCGGAGTACTCAACAAATCCATCTTTGTTTACGTCCATGATATCGAAAAGTTGGTCAACTGCAAACGACAACTGTGTATCGGTATAACTCGTTTGTTCTTCTTTATTTTCTGTGCCTGTGAAGTACAAAAGTTGAAGAAGGCAAGTGCAAATATTGGTAATACAATAGGTATTCAAGAAGTATTAGATATACATGTAAGCGAACAACATAACCTTGAAGCTTTAAAACGAACAATTAGTATTAGCTCTTAAAAATTAATAAACAACATACGTTAATGTTTGGTAGTGGTTGCAGATGCAGCGGCCTTTTGTTGAGCTCGTACAAACTCGGGGTAATCAATATAGCCATCACGATTACCATCGTCCATGTTTAAAATTGGATCTATTAAGGTTACCAATTCATCATCTTTAAAAATCTTTTCTTCTACATGATTCTGGCCACCTTTGCTGCCTTGTTCTAAAGCACATCACCCACGTGCACAAGATTATTTAAGGGCAAATATAAATATGTTTTATTTATAACTGTTAACTGTTGCTTACAATGTATGTATGTATATTTATATTTGACCTTTATTCTACTGCAATAAACAGTTGCACAAACAATGCACAATAAGAACTGTATTTTCCAATATAATTCTGTGAAATGTTTGTCACAGGAAAACAACATAAAAACTTTTGTTATAATAAGCTTCACAGATGTATTATGTTTTTCCTGTTGCCTATGTAAAAAATAGTAGCAATGAACTGCCCCAAAGAGATAGTGTTTTAATGTTTAGGTTTTTCCACTTAAATATATGAGAATTTAATTTACAGCAAACTGTTTCCAAACTATTAATTTTCATACTTTGTTCTAAAAAGTGGGACAAATCATAGTTACAGTTTTGTTTCAAAAACAAAATGAAATATGCCGTACCTTAATAGCTGTTAAATCTTGTCAAACACGGGGCAGGAGAAATAGAAAGTTCTTTTGCTGATTATCGTTACATCAAATAACAAAATTTATACACACAAATAAAAGCAACAAATTCTTTAGCAGTAACACAAAATATAGCGAAAATACAAGACCACCTACCATGCCAATGAATAAGAGATTTGATAAGTTCACAGCCATCTAACTTATTATTGTTATCAGCATCATGCATTTTAAAGTAGTGGAACTGCAATTCTTGTTCAGTCATTTTACTGGTGTCAATGGGAACTTCTAAATGTTCCGCTATATGTCTGAAGGTTTAAGTACGTTAGAATTAACAAAAAGTAATTATATTTCAAACTTACTCTTTCTCATGGGCTATATTTGCTGTATTTAATACCTGTCCTGGCTGTGGTACGCCATGATGACCATGATGAACATTCTGTTGTACAGGAACTTGTTGCATTGGAACCTGCTGTTTAAAATAATACCTACTTTAATTATTGTGGTCAACTGCGACTACTTCATTATTAACGTGTTTTTGGGGTGTAACATACAATTAATCGAATAAATTGTTAATGGGTAATAATATAAGGATATGGTAAGACCTATGCAATGCACTAAAAAAAATGATAAACCTGTTGCACAGGAACTTGAGGTTGCATTTGTTGAACTGGTACTTGTTGTTGAAATTGCTGCTGCTGTTGTGGTTGATGATACTGGGGCTGTTGTTGAAACTGTTGAGGCTGCTGATATTGTTGTTGTTGCTGCTAATTAACACAAAACAGATGGAATACATAGTCTACAAGAAAGTATTTTAACTGTACCTGGTAAGTTTGTGGAGGCACACCAGGAGCTACTCTTTGAGCATTACATGAATATATACAAACAATTTGAATTAAACTAATTAGAAATAGTGACTTCTTCATCATAATGGATTTAATTAACCTACAATAATACAAGTATGATGCACTGTAACATACGTTTTAAATTTCCCACTATTCAAACAGATGTTGAACTATTTTTTCATGTAGTGATTTTTCAGTAACGTTTACGGAATTATTAATTAATAAGTAAACATCAAAATCTATTTAATCGCGTGTTTTATTAAAAAGAAAACTACACAAATTTAAATAGCTAACCAAAAAACCACGTACTTCTTAGAAACACGTAGACAATACAACCTATGTAGAACTTGTTTCAAACCTGTTAACTGTATCAAAACTCAACTGACATTAGCCACATAAGCTTTAGTGACATTTTTTGCAGTCTTACAAACTCAATTTACCGCGTCCCAAAAATCACAGAAAATATGGAAGCAAAATGCAGCAAAGTCTTACTTAGGTAAAATTAACTTTATTTATCAACGAGTGACGTATATGTTTATGTAATAATAAAATGTTTAGAAATGGGTTTAATTTTCTTGTTAATACAGATGCTTAGTAAGGATTTTTAAAATTATTCCCAGGCAATTTCAATTTTCGTGACACTGGTTTCGAATGTCGACGTTATCGAAAAATTAACAGAAACAAGCACATAAAAATATTTTAATACTTCTGTTATTTACTTACTTTTTATATCTGTAGATTTTAAAATCATCACTACATATTTTTTATGCATATAGAATTTAGAAACATTTGGGTTTTTCTTAACGACGTTCATTATTGACATTTATCTTATAATGAAAATCAATAGCAAATGCGTGTTTATAAAATTTTATACTCTGTATCCAGTACGGTTCTATATCTGAAGTAATGAATTTCTACTTCGTTTTAAATTGATCAAAAAAACATTAATTATAAATTATATACAGGGTGATTCAAAAGGTATGGTCCAAACTTCAGGGTGTGATTGGTGATGTTAAAATAAGTAAAAAATGCCAATAAACTCATGTCCGATTCACAATTGTTTTCTAATTATAACAACATTTACGATAATTTATTATTAATAAAGAATGTATATGTTATGGACCAAGTGATTAATTGGTCATTATTCATAATGACTGGTCAATGTGATAAATCCGGTCAGTATTAATAATGACCGGTCAATATGCATAATGCCCGGTCATTATGAATAATGACCGGTCATTATTAATACTGTCCGGATTTATCACATTGACCGGTCATTATTAATAATGGCCGGTCAATGTGATTAATATACTTTTATTAAAAAAAAAACTGTTCTTTCTCTACCTCTAACCTCCAATAAATGCCTCTGCCAAAACAGTAGAGGTGTTTATTGGAGGTTAGAGGTAGAGGAAGAACAGTTTTTTTTTTTAATAAAAGTACATTATTCACATTGACCGGTCGTTATTAATACTGACCAGATTGATCACATTGACCAGTCATTATAAATAATGACTATTAATCACTTGGTCCGGATTTATCACATTGACCAGTCATTATGAATAATGCCCTATTAATCACTTTGTCCATAACATATACAATTATAAGAAAAATTAAAAAGTATCACAACAAACGTTCACAATGTCCACTTTGTAGTTGTATACAAAGTTGGCAACGCCGACGCAGAGAACCTCGAACATTCCTCTGTTAAGGACGTCTTCGAATATTTTCAACAGCTTCATTTATTCTATTAACTAAATGGTCCCCGTTCTGAATTTACGTTGCATAAACTTTTTCTTTTAATGCACCCCACAAGGAAAAATCTGGTGGAGTAATGTCAGGCGAACGAGCCGGCCATATTACTGGACCGCCTCTTCCAAACCAGCGCTGTAGAAAGCGAGTATTTAGCCGAACCCTTAGCTGATGAGAATTGTGCAAGGGTGCCTCGTCATGCTGATACCACATGGATCTTCGCATATCAAAATGCAGATCTTCTAATAATTCCGGCAAGGCATTATCTAAGAACTCTAAATACATGGCAGCATTAAACCGATGTGGTAATACATATGGTCCAATAACATGATCGCCTATAATACCGGCCCAAAAGTTAACACTGAAGCGTTCTTGAAAAGCAGTAAAATCCCTGTAACTAGATAACTGTTGGAAATAAGACATGGGTTTATTGGCATTTTTTGCTTATTTTAACATCACCAATCACACTCTAAAGTTTGGACCATACCTTTTGAATCACCCGGTATATTAATAGCATCTCATAGTTTACTTACAAAAAGTTTAAGTTAAAGTTTGAACATTAGCTGAAAATACAGTTAGGTACTTGCTTATACTGATAAAACAAATATTTACTCTTGATACCCCTTCTGTGTCCCACCACAAAACGTAATCATTTTTTATGATTAGATGTTCCTGCACATACATACTATTATCAATGTAAAGGTTTGAATTTAGCAAATATTTATCATTAAAGTGTGAAGTTAATACAAGTAAATACATAAACAAACACCATCATTAGTTGTGTTTGTAAACAAACACCATCATTAGTTGTGTTTGAGCATGAAGTGCTCTGTGTATTAACATCTTAAATTAGGGATAACTACAAAATCTGCAATTGTATAATTACCTATAGGTAACCAGATTCAAAATATTTGTCATAAAAGAAAATATGTAATGTAGGATGTATTTCAAGTTTATACAACAAAAATAAAAATGCAATGTAGTTGTGTATTTTTATTATTGTAATAAATGCTAAATGAAATTTTATTTTAAATGAATATTCAAGATATGTCCGAGCAACTATAAAGCGTTGAAGACTTATTTGCTTGGCTAGATAAGAAATTACAATGTGCCCTTAAAGTGACGAATGGTTTGAGTAAACAAAGGACAATGATAAGCAGGACAGATTTTCTGCCAGTGTCGTATAAGAAGTGTGTGCTATCAGTCTTAATGTTAAATGGTCCTCAACAATGAGTACAGTTATAAAGTTTTTATTTGTATTCGTAGCCATCTCTTGGTCAATTATAGCAGGTATTAAAAAAATATGTATGTTAAAACGTACTGCAAAATATTTTATAAAAACCATGTTATTTTATATTATTTGCTTTCTACGTAATTTATTAGCGCATCGATGTGGCCTTAAACAAAATCGAATTTTAAATTGTATGTAAATTGTGTTCCAATAACTGATGAATTATGTAAATTAATTATAACAATGCTTATAAAAGCATACATTACAAATTCATATAAGAATTTAAAAATAAAAGGACAAGTATATGTAAACTGTATTCAAATAGAAATGCAGTTCTGGAATACTAAAAATTCATGACACTGGAAAAAATGTCATTTATTATATTTTTAAACTTTGCAGTTACTGATTTCATTTATGTATAGGTACTAAAATAGAAACTTTAAAGAAATGCTGCAGTTTGGGTACAAATTATGCTAATTCCGGCTTAAAATGTACAAGTTTTCAACCCCCCATTGCAGGAGTTTCTAAAGAAGATGAACCATTTTGTCTTAATTCTGTTGATGTCTGTTGCAAGAAACAGTATCGGTAATATTTAATATAAAAACTATTGATGCATTAAATTTATATTCGTATCTTTATTCTTAGTGAAAAACAGTGTGAGTTAGGGCAAAACGATGCTAAGTCTGGCAAAAGTTGTTCAGCTTCTGATGAAATGGAAGGTGGTTTTAAAAAGGTATATTTATAAGAAAAAGTCAGTTAATTATATCGACAAATGTTATTACTTTTAAATTCATTTAAGGATTGCTGTGAAGCTTGCGAGTTAGGTTTAGAAACTGGATCCACAGAACAATCTTGTCAATCTGATTTTGGGTTTGGTGGTCTGATGGATTCAGCATTTGAAGCTTGTTGCAATAAAAATTCACCAACTACAGCTTCAACAAGTACGTCATCTACCACTACTACTACTACCACCACAACAACGACAACAGATCAACCATTGAAAATTACTAAAAGTCTTGAAAAATATGATGAAAATAATCCACCGCCCCCACCAAGTTAGTTACAAGGATGTATAATGTTATATGACCTTACACAATCTTTTGTAGCATTAGAAGCTTTGTGTGACATTCCCGATTTATGTGCTCACATCTGCATACCAACAGGTGGTTCTTATAAGTGTGACTGTTATCCAGGATTCACTTTAATGGCAGATGGTATTTCTTGTAAGCCAAGTAAACGATCTTCTCCCAATTCACAACGGTATAATAAAAATATGTACCACAACCTTTACTGAACCACTACCATATAATTTTAAATTTTCAGTTGTTCCGTAAATAATCCCTGCGATCATTTATGCACTGATACTGGTGTTGCTATTAGATGCTCTTGTTTTGAAGGATATGAATTAGATAGTGATAAAAGAACATGTAAAGGTAAGTGCTCTGCTTTTATATATTATGTATATATTCCGTATATAGATATGACTCCTTACTATTTATTTGTAATTTATAGATGTTGATGAATGTACTTTGGGAATACATGAATGTGACAGCAATGAAATATGTGTTAATGTAGAAGGAGACTATGATTGTCAAACTTCAGATAGTCCTGATGATGTAATGAGTTATGACGACAAGTGCCCAGAAGGCTATAAGTTTAACGGAGAACAGATGGTGTGTGATGGTAAGTACATAATTTTTTCAATGTTTTATAGTAATTTTTAAAATCTCTAGACATTGATGAGTGTGAAATTGCTCTTGTTTGTCCAAAACCTGGCAGTTGCATTAATACAATTGGTTCGTTTAAATGTGAAGACCCTGATACACCGCAATGTCCACCCGGTTTTTATTTTAAAGAATCCATTCAAACTTGCGATGGTAAGATTTTTAATATCTACGTACGTGTATCAACCTAAAGACATACTGATTTAGATACTGATGAGTGCATTACTGGTAAAGATGACTGCAATAGAGAATCACAGATATGTTTAAACACAAAAGGAAATTATACCTGCATTGACAAAGCATCAAAAAAAACTTGTCCACCTGGCTTTAAGAAAAATACATTTACGCAATTGTGCGAAGGTAGTCTTCTAAATTTTATTTGATAGTTATTATTTCACATAAAAGAATTTCAGACATCAATGAATGTGAGGAAAGTAGCGAACTATGTGGTGAAAATGAAGAATGTGTAAACGAACCTGGCGGTCATAACTGTGTACCAAAATTAGTACCTAAAGTCAGTTCAACATTACCAAGTTATCCTTCAGGAAGTTCAACTGGTGGTCTTCAGTTTACAAATCCCACACAGCCTCGAACACCAACATCTTATTATCCTCCACAAAGCATTAAACCATTACAATCTATACCATCTGTTCAGACACAACAAAGTATATCAGACAGTAATCGACCAACATCTCAATCTTCTAGTCCTGCATATTCTTCAAATACAGATTTTAAACAGTCGACTCCGTCACAACTGTACCCATCACCTTCTCAACCGGCATTACCGCAACAACCACAAACTTCTTCTGAACCATCTCCACATACAACAGAAATAAAACCACAACCTTCTCAACAGCAACCTCAACCACGACCACCATATCAACCAACCTACTATCAGCCAAGGGCTTCAGATTCTTCTCCAAAGCAACCAATCTATCCACCATATCAACCACCAAACCAAGAAGTTTCGTGCCCAACAGGATTTAAAATTTCTGGAGTAGCAAATCAGTGTGCAGGTAAGAACTTCAGTCAATATTATGAAAACTTTGGTTTAATGATTAAATTTATAGACATCGATGAGTGCAAAGAAGATGAACAAATATGTGATAGTAATCAAGACTGCTACAATACTGTCGGTAGTTACATATGTAACTGTAAAAATGGATTTACAAAGGATTACCAGACAGGTGCTTGTGTAGGTGAGTTTAATTGTTCTTTCAAAAAACATTTATAAGTTAAATAACCTTAACTATATTCGGTAGATGTAAATGAATGTCAGATTGGACAGCATGATTGTGGTGAAGGAATGAGATGTGATAATACAATAGGTTCATATTTATGCTCAAGAACAACCGGTTGTGGTACTGGATACACCTTAAATTCGGCTACTGGTCTTTGTGAGGATGATGACGAATGTCTTTTGGGTTTACATAACTGTCGTGATTTAGGTCCAAAATTCCAGTGCAGAAATACCTTAGGTTCATATCGCTGTGAAAGAATTAAGTGTGTTGGTGATTGTTTTGTAAGAAAAGTATACACAACAACTACAACAAAGTTTATAACGCCGAAAGTAGAACCTACACCAAATTATCCTATCATAAGTGGTCAATTAAAGAAGTGCTTACCAGGCTACAGAATGAATCAACATGGAGCTTGCGAAGGTATTATTTTGTAAATATTTTGTTTGTGTTTTTCTTGAAATAAACTTCTAGATATAAATGAATGTGAAAGTAATCCTTGTAAGAGAGGTGAAAAGTGCCTTAATTTAAATGGAAGATACCAGTGCATACCGTCAGTTCAATGTAAATCAGGATACGAACTAAACGAAGCTGGAACTGGATGCATTGGTTTGAAATTAACTACGTAAGTATTTTAACAGTTGAAATTACAAAATACTGTTTTAGATATAAATGAATGTGCTCGAGGAACTCACAAATGCAAAAGTAGTCAGATATGTAAAAATGGTCCTGGCTATTATATTTGTCAATGCCCCCCTGGGCATAAATTAAACTACGACGAGTGTGAGGACATAAATGAATGTGAATTTTATAGAGAAAGGGTATAGTTTACATCTAAAGCAATTCCGTTTTAACAAAAAGAATTTTACAGATTTGTTCACGTAATGCAAAATGTATAAATACAGTCGGCTCGTATACATGCAAATGCAAGGAAGGTTTTAGAGAAAGTGGTCAGACTTGTGATGATATTGATGAATGTGCCGAAACACCAGGCTTATGTCATCAAAATTGTGTAAATCTTTGGGGAAATTACAGATGTTCATGTAACCGTGGGTTTACTCTTAGTGCTGATAACAGGTACCTTTGGTTTATACAATAAGATGAATTAATTACAAATAAAAAATTTTAGGACTTGTAACGACATTAATGAATGTGAGAAATTTAAAGACAAACATCTATGTGTTGGCAGTTGTCAAAATACCCCAGGAAGTTATGTTTGTAGCTGTCCAGAAGGATATAGATTAGGTGCAGATGGGCGTACTTGTCAAGGTAAGCAGTCTAAAGCTTTGCTTTTGTTGATGATAGCTATCATTTTTTTACAGACATAGACGAATGTCAAAGGGGCATTTGTCGAAATCCCGATGATGTATGTGTTAATACTAGAGGTAGTTATAAATGCCACGTGATAAGGTGCCCACCAAATTATATTAAAGATCCAGAACATAAAAGGTAATTATAATATGCACATATACATAAATACTTAACACAATTAATTATTGCAGTCGCTGTAAAAGAGCATCTAATATATGCGATATTCGAGATACAAATTGCATAAGAATGCCTGGACAATATTCCTATCATTTCCTTACATTTGTATCAAATTTACCAATGCCAAATGAAGGAAGGATTGACTTTTTCCAAATGAAGGGTCCAGCATGGGCCAGGTCTACAGCTAATTTTGATATGAATATTACGGGTGCTAAATGCCCACGAAATGTTAAACAAGCGGACGATAGTTATTTTAGGTTGAAAAGGGACACAAGTAAAGTAGTTGTTTCGTTAGTTAAACCAATACATGGTCCTCAAGAAATAGAGTTGCAATTGCAAATGGAGTTGTATGTTGCAGGAGTTTTTCAGGGAAAAGTTATTTCAATTGTTTATATATATGTTTCTGAATATGAATTTTGAACTATAATTAGTTTCAGAGTTTTAGTATAGACTGCATTCTGTTATTTTTAGTAGTGCAGTCTTTAGTTAAGCTATGCTGCAGTGCTAACGCTATAATCAAATAACCCATTATAGTTACAACTTTTAGCATATATCAATATTTCTTACACAAGAAACTTAGCGAAATTAAGTTCTTTTTGTACTAAGTGGGTTGCATAGTGTCTATTGCTGTTTGCCACGCTTTGGCTGAATAAACTTTTTAAAAAAATTATTTGAAGTTTTAATATTTGTTTAACTTTGTTTAGACAGATGTCGGAGTATATTTACATTATATTATATTTCATGTTATCCCAATTAGTGGTGATTAAACATAAAACAATATAACTTGATATAATTTTAATGTGTAGTATATTTCTGCGGTAATTACAGCTCATCTCAATCTCAAAGAAGTAAAAGGCTTATAGAGAACAATGTTGCCATATTGCACTCAGTAGTATCCGAAGACTAAAAATAATAATAAAATTAACAATTCAGTTTTGTTAGAAAGGAATATGATTCAGAAGTCTCGAACTAAATTAATTTAAACATACTTTATAAGAGCTTACTACTTTCCAAGGCTGAGATGGACTATAGATGCAAGTTAGTAATGAGAGTGTAAGCCAGGCTATTATATCTGCTAGTGTTTAATAATTGTGTTCAATACTTTCAGTGAAATCATTTAAATAGTCAAAATAAGTCTTTATATAATTTTTAAAAATTACATAAAAGAGAATGTTAATTCTCTTACATGAAATTAAACGATATTAAAAAAATATATATAAATATTAAATAAACAAATTAATTTATCATGACTTTATTAATGGTATTATAACTGTACTATTTTTTGCAGATTTTATCACACTCCATCTACCAAATCTATGTTCACATCCAATTCCTGCTATTAAATACTTGCCATCAGTTGTAAATGCCATATCATTTATAAAACCATTTATTTGGATAGTAAATAACAAAGTTATTGTTCGAAAATTTTCTCCTAATTTCCAAATTCTGATCATGCCATCATGTGAACCTTAATTAAAACAAATAATTATAATTTGCATTAGTTTTACTGCTAATACAACAAACCTGATGCAATTAAATCTGTATTAAGCATAGAAGCAACAGAAATAATCCAGAATGGTCGAGAATTACTTGAGTCATGTCCATGAGCCTCTTTAATTGCACAAAGAGGTTTTTTTTTCAAAACTGACCATACACACAGTTGCCTACAAATCAATATACCTTATATGATGTTTTATATAGACTTCAAGTTTAACGTACCCATCATCTCCACCAGATACAAAGTTTTCCTCATTAATCAAACGTACAATATCTATACTCCCCAAATGTCCATTATAAATCAGTTGCGATTCTTCTGCAATTTTCCATATTCTTAATGTAGTGTCTTGGCCTCCGGCAGTAACAGCACGCTCTCTTGATAAAGCATCTATTGCAGTAATACCATCTTGGTGCCCATACAGTGTTTCTACATAAGACATTTCATTCACCAACCAAACTTTCACAGATTTATCCTTACTACACGAATATAAAGTATGTGTTTCGCGTCTGAATACTAAACCCGTAACTGAATTACGGTGGCCTTTTAATGTACCTATATGTTTCAGATCTGCAGCATTCCATACCTGAATTTCATTTGTTGCATCTCCTACAGCCTAAAATTGCATATTATTATATTATACATATTAAACGATTCAACATAATTTTATAGTTTGTAATAAACTTACTAAAAAATTATCATCAGAAGATATTGCTAAACACATAATTTCTTTGCCATGACCTAGTATCCCATTGGAATCTAATTTTTTTTTTACAAATGGTATGCTCGCAATTTTTTTCTGTTCTGCAAGGGACCCTATAAATTTGATATGCAAAATCATAAAACTTCTACAACATGTATACACATACATTTCACTATACTCCCGTCTTTGCTTCCAGAAAAGATATATTGATTATCAGATGATAAACAGATGCACGTAATTGCCTTATGTTGTTCTTTACACTTCAAAATTTTAATATTATCAATGTCACCCTTTGTATATTGGTCAGCAACTGATAATTTTAATCGTCCTACTTGTTTTAAATAATCTAATTTTAAACGTTTTGATACTATATCTCCGTTTTCTTCCTTGTATGCACTTTCTTTATCTTCTAATCTTTGACGTTCTAGAAAAAGTACTACTATAAAATCTGCTATAAGACCAAGATTATGACATTTACCTTCTCTTTCAATTTCTTCTAAATAAACCTTAGCTAATCGCAACTTCTTTTCTTGTGCAGTTTCATATTCATCCTCAGAGGAAGATTTGTCTGAACCTCGTTGTCCTTCTATCTCGTCTTCACTACTTACTTCATCATCCCGCAGTTTAGTTGGTTGTTTCTGAGCTTTTCTTTTTTGTCCTTGTTTCGGGGCAAACTAATTTCGGCAGGTAAAATTAAACTGTAAACTTGTAACAGTATATACTTACTTTACTTCTGGTACTTTTATTTGCATGCTTTCCTTTGATAAAAAAGGACATTTTTGGAGTTTAGTCAATGACTCTATCTGTGGAATGCTGTAGCAATAATGTTAAAATACACAGGCACAGACAGGGTAAAATATAGGCCAACGGAAGTATACGAAATATATCTCTAAGAGGCACGTGTAATTACTCAAATTTAAAGGTTATATTTACAATTTTCAACTAGAAAGGAGAAGGTTTACCAACTTTACCTAAACTCCTAACCAATTTGTATAACCTAATTAGATCGCAGGCAACCCACTGTACGTGTGTGCTGATTGGTAGCATTGGTCAGTAGTGTCCTTCTTGGTTAAAATACCATGACAACCACTTTTGAATTTATATAATCATACGTTCATTTTAATTATAACTTTATTGAGAAACAATGTGAAATTACTGAGTTATTTAAACTTAAATTATTGAATTTATTCTGCTTTAAGCTTTCAAGTCAAGGATATAGGTAATGTCAATCTCATTAATAATTAAATATTATTATCTTTTTTTTTTATAGTAGCTACACGTATATAGTACAGTAAGACCTCGTTTAGCACTTCCTCGATTAACGCTGATTCGATACAACGCTGTCTGCAAAATTTATGTTGATTCAAATTATCGCGGCATTTCATCAACAAAATATGGCAATTCGGGGTAGCGCTGTACTTCCCGTAAATCTAATAATATTATGTTTGTTTGTTGGAAGAGTTACTGCAGGTTTCTGGTGAGACTACCATATATGTATTTTTATGCAAATTAATATAAAAATAACTTAAAATTAAAGTAAAATTTGTTTATTTTTGGTCGCGTGTTCCACTTTTCGTATTTACTATGTGTTAAAATGACATCGTTTAACGCTGTTTCACTTAGCGCTTTGTCGTCTGCGCTAAATGAGGTCTTACCGTACTTACTCGTATTTTAAATATCTGACTCAAATATTTCTGATAATCAGAAGTAAAAGAAATCAAATCAATTCAAAAAGTTTTGATTTACTAGTTAGTAAGAAAGTTAGATAGGTGTAATTGAGTACCTAAATATAGTGGCAGTTTTATTGGATGATATTTCAATTGGCATAATTTTTTACATCAGTGGCAGCTTATAACTTTTTCGTGGGGAGGGCTGAGCAGAAAATAGAAATAATAACAGATACCATAACAGTAAAACATGTCACTATTTTATGTACATACATACCTATCTACTTACCAAATTTGCAATGTTTATAATGCATTATTTCTGCAAATAAAATTCAATTTTCCTATTTTTATCACTAATAGATATTTTAATTACTAAGGCCTTTCCAGTCGACAACATGACCGTCAATCTTTCTTTTGCCATGGTACTTTTAAATAAGTTGTAATCAATTTAACAGTAGCAAAGCATCTTTCTGTATCTACTGTGGCTAGGGTGACCAGACATTCCGGTTTTCTGGGATTATCCCGATTTTTAATAGACAATCCTGGTGTCCCAAAAATGTTCTTTGGGATATTTATATGCTTCGGTTTTAAAATTACAATAAATGAACAGAATAAAGAAACAGGATGGGAATACCGTTGTTGGAAGCCATTCTGCAAACGTTATACAATTACAATATGGATTGTCTTGAATTCTCCGAATTAATTTCTTTTTTTTCTTTTACCCTCTTATACCTTTACAGTATCGAGGGGGCCTGACACACCGAGCCACAGAGCAGTGCCTCATCCAAGTTCTGGCCAAGCAGGCTCTTACTTAACTTTGTATATTTATTTAATATTAATAATATTAATTTATTCATTTTAAATGTTAGTCGACTAAATAAGGGAGTACAAAATATAGAATCTTTTTAACTTATTTTTGTAGAGAGGGCGGCGCCCTGCAGCCCTCTCGCACCAGCCGCCACATTTTACATGATTGCTTAAAAAGTTTGTTAAAGTTGTTGTTTTTTTTTTTTTTTGCAAAAATGATAACAAATATATTTACACATATAATTGCGAACATAACATGTAAACTGACACTTAGATTAACAGAACGTCTTCCGGGTTGGGACCGTGTCATTATTGACATGGTCCCAACCCGGAAGACGTTCTGTTAATACTGACACTGACCGTGGAAGTCTTCATTATGATGCTTAGATACTCAAATGCACAGTGGTGAAACACAAAAGTCTGCAGATTAACTTATAAATTATGTAGTTTGAATTTGAGAAAATAAATCTAAAGTGTATCTTCTATGTATAATACATTCATATGCTTTTATAAAGTTGGAGAAATGAAATAATTATGACTGATTGTTAGTCAGGTGAATTACTAATGATAAATGGTTTATTTAAGAACAAAATCCTTTGTGTATAGGTAGGTACTTTTGTTTTATTTGAAATAACTGACATATTATTTTGGATTCTTATGGTGTAGTAAGCCGAATCTTCCATTGAGTAGTCCCAGATTTGGATCATTCACCCATAACCAGATATAACTTTGAAGTTTGGAGCGGCTGGAGTTCAAAAACTTGTTCTTCTTGTTAGAGTGGCATACTCTTTACAGGGCATTGCCGATCCTCTCTCCATATGCCTGTGGTGTGCGTGTCAAGTAGCCTACAGACATAGGGAACCTACAGCTTAACGTGGGCTCCGAACCAAGGATATACTTGCACTTCTACTCCAGAACTCCAGAGAGGACTTTACTAGACAGAATACACCTCGGTGGTTTGCCATTGTCTTCCGAGGGAAGCGGCCGGGTATTTTCGGTGTATATGTGACTCTGGAAATAACCTGGGCCGCTCAGTGGTCAGACGCACGCTGAACCAACTGAAACACGACCGCTAAACTTGTTAAGTTAGCTTAAAATTAAGTTTAGAAGGCCAATGATCGATGTAGGAGATGCTGATAATCTAGTATACTGTTAAGCCTGATTTGTACTTCGATAATTTTATAAACTGGACGAAGAAGATTTCTATACACAATATACCCCCCCGCTCGTTCTGAAAGTCGAACATAGGAATCTAACATTGTATCAAACGTTTTTGGTGATTGTTGCTCGCCAATTTAACTTACAGGAAAGGTAATGGTATCAATAGAAAAAGAAAATTATTGCGATTCAAATGATACTACTAACAAGATTAAAGGGCCATTTCTATTTTCAAATACTAATTTAAAATTTGACAGTTTTTAAATATGAT
Source organism: Melanotus villosus (assembly GCA_963082815.1). Taxonomy (NCBI): domain Eukaryota; kingdom Metazoa; phylum Arthropoda; class Insecta; order Coleoptera; family Elateridae; genus Melanotus; species Melanotus villosus. Next base: position 23,999,785 of record OY720427.1, read on the forward strand.
TACTCTTGAGTTTAAAATTCGACAGCATTTGTCAAACAATTTTATAATTAGTTGGCTTAAATCAGCAAATTTCTGTTCTACTGTTTGTTTGCTTGTTAATAAGAATTCGAGGTTTAGGGGGTGTGTTAAGGTTTATTTACAGAACAACGAATAACACTGGCCAACAATTAAAAAAAAATCTGCTGATTACGATCTGACACCTGTTGTTAACTAATTTTGATGCGCTGATTCCAAAACTCACGTCAGGTTTTTCCACTATGGCCACTAAGCCTCAACCCTTGTCATCAAGAGGCATCTATAGCATCCCCCGTTCTTGTGGTTTCTTGGTTTAGTGTACATTAGAAAAACTGGTCGCTCAGTGCACACACGTCGCATCTGTGAACAGTGTGAACACAACCGTTGCTTGAAATCAGGTCTTCTCTCACACTCAGCTGTTGCTGAACATCATCACGACACTGGCCATAAAATATTGTTAGAAAATTCTTCGATCATTGCCAATGTCCTTTATTTTTTCAACAAGAAAATCCGCGAAGCCACTGAAATCATCAAGACCCCTAATAACTTGAATCATGACACTGGTTATCATCTATCCGATATATGGAAGTCCGCTATCGTTACTGGTTCCGTTCCCTCCACCCTGACCAATCGTCGTCACAGACCGATACGCTTGGCCTGTTACAGTCGGTATAAAAGTCGCTGCCTTTTCTATTTCTCTTCAGAAGGGTTTCACCTCTGACTTAGTGGACAAGTTGAGTTACCGTTATCCTTCTGCCTCTTGCTAAAAGAGTTTCGCCTCTGGCGTGGTTGACACGTTGAGTTACCGTGCTCTTTTAATGTTCCCTTTTCCTCCCGAAGAAGCCCCTTAAAAAAGTGGACGAAACGTTGAGTTCTTCTGTCTCAATAATGACACGGTCCCAATCTGGAAGACGTTTTGTTAATATTGTATTACAGTTGAATGAGTTGTTCTTAGAATGTTTCTATTTTATTAATATCATTCTAAGACTTAGGCATTGAAATTGTTTACAAATTTTAGTTGCTGAGTGGTTGACTGTGAGTACGGATAGCTATTTTATATTTTTTTGTTACCCGGGTAGCTAATTGTTATTATTGTTGTTAACACCATGTCTACACGAAAATGTGTTAATAGTGAAAATTCCTTTTACTACATTTACGGCAGTTTCACTGTACCCAGTCAAAGGACAGATATCAGTGATTTGTTAAAAAGGTGTATTTGGCTTACTTTGGCATGAAACTTGCCGATCAAGACAAGTCTTGGGCTTCACATAAAGTGTTGGCATTAATTCTATAATATAACAGTAATTTAGTATCAAGTAAGTAAAGGCTTCAAATAATGTTTTCAGAAAAAAACAGTAGTAAGGAAAAATAAATTATAATACATATTCAAATAATTCCCCGTTTTGAGCTAAGCAATACCCTAGTATGTTGTAGAAAATATTTCTTACGTTAGCCAACTACCTGTCAGTAATTAACGCGCATTCAGCAACTATTGCTTCTCTCAAAGAAGTAATATCTGGGTGGCGTCTTTTGTAAATTTTGCTTTTAAGGTGTCCCCACAAGAAGAAGTCCCAAGGTGCTAAATTAGCAGATTTTGCTGGGCAATTTATAGCACCACCTCTACCTCCGAGACTACGTTCCGTTGCCCAGGTGTTTCGGCTGCGGGTGCTTCGGGCACTTCGCCAGGGATTGTAAGACCAAGAAAAGCCAATGTTATAGGTGCGGCGAGGAGAACCACAAGGCGAAGGACTGCCGGGGAAGGATGTCCTGCGCCCAGTGCAGAGTCGCCGGCAAGCCGAGCGACCACAAGATGAGCGGGGAAGAGTGCCCGATCGTCTGGAGGATGCTGAGACGCGTGATCGAGCGAACGGACTACGGTGGATAGACAACCAAGAAGACAACAACAGGTTAGTGACAATGAGGAACGCGTGTTCAAGTTCCTGCAGGTAAATGTGGGTAAGGGACAGGTCGCAACCGCGGAGGTCAAAGAACTGGCGGTGAGGGAGAAAGTGGACGTGCTCGCCATTCAAGAGCCGTACCAAGGACAGGGTAGGATATGGGGATTTGGGGTAGATCTTAGGATCGTTCAGGAGAAGGAAGCCCAACCAGGAGCAGGAATCGGAGCGGGAATCGTCGTAATAAACCCGCTCCTCAACGTGGTCCAAATAGGGTGGTTATGCACATCCCACTGCATAGTGATCTGGATCAGGGACCTCGATCTATACGTGGTCTCGGCGTACTTCCAGTACAGGGACGACATCGAGATACATCTCGAGGCGATCCAGCGAGTGATAACGGCACTGGCAGGGAAATCCGTGCTGATTGCGGTGGATTCCAACGCGAGAAGTCGGACTTGGGGAAATAGGCTGACCAACGATAGAGGTGAGTTAATGGAAGAATTCATAGAGGCAAACGGACTCTGGTTGCTGAACGACGGAGGACAAATAAGCACGTTCTCCAACGGAAGAGCTGAATCGTGGATCGACCTGACACTGGGAAGAGGCCTAGGAGGCCACCAGGTGACAGGGTGGAGAGTCGAAGACGGGCGTGTTCAAAGCGACCACAGAGTCATCCGGTACGAAATCCGCTCGGAGCAGCGACAGGACGAAGGAGGGCGGCCTCGGGAGAGGCCGTCCATACGAAGGGCGGATTGGGTGAGTTTTAGGAGGGTTTTACAAGACCAACTCGGCCAACCGATACAGAGGCAAGCAGCGGACAGAGAAGAGTTAGAAGACCAGGTAAGGAATCTTACAGGAGCTTTCAGCAGGGCATCCGAAGAGGCAATTCCGAGGATCAAGAGGATGGCGAGGAGGACCCCCTGGTGGACGGCGGAGCTAACTAGGGAGAAGAAGGCAGTAAACGCGGCACGAAGGGCGTACCAGAGGGAGGAACACGAAGAACATCGGGTCGAACTCAGACTCAGACTGAGACGAAGGAACACCTACCACTACAAGATCAAGAAGGCCAAGCAAGACAGCTGGCGAGAGTTCGTAGGCCGAACCGGGAACGAGGAACCGTTCGGCATAGTCTACAAACTAACATGTGGTAAGTTCAGGCAGAGGGAAGGCTACATGGCGATGGTCAACGAAGGAACACGCGCGGTGGATTGGGAAGGATCCATGAACATCCTCCTAGACGAGTTGATCAAAACCGATCCCGTCGACGAGGAAGAACACCGAAGAGTGAGGGTGGAGGTAAGGGAAATCCCCGATGTCGAAGACGCGGCCGAATTCGAGATGGAGGAGGCGGAAAGCGTTCTGTGGGGCCTGCCCAAAGGAAAATCGCCGGGTCCAGACGGCATAGCCTACGAAATGGTACGTGAAGCGTGGCCGGTTATAGGGGATACGATGCTTCGAATCTGGAACGAGTGCCTGCGGTTAGGAGATTTTCCAGACGACTGGAAGATCGGCAACCTAGTGCCCCTCCTAAAAGGGAGCGAAAGGGACAGGTCAAGCCCCTCATCGTACAGACCGATCAGTCTGCTATCGGTGTTAGGTAAGGTATTAGAAAAGTTAATTTACAGGAGACTAGAGGACAGCCTGGAAGGGGAGAGCAACCCGAACCAATACGGCTTCAGAAGAGGGCGATCCACCATAGATGCGCTGGAGGAATGCAGAAGAATCGTAGAGACGTCGGAAGAGAAATACGTGCTGGGGATATTCCTGGACATCAAGGGGGCCTTCGACAACCTTTGGTGGCCGGATGTACTCCGGGTACTCAGGGCGAGGAGGTGCCCGAAGAATCTGTATCAGGTAATCAAAGATTATTTATCCAACAGGAGAGTCGAGCTCAGGGAAGGAGAGGATAGCGTCGTGAGGGACTGCCAGAGGGGCTGCCCTCAGGGCTCAATACTGGGACCGTTCTTCTGGAACCTCGTATTCGACCAAAACCTCGAGGAAGACGAACCGTGGTGCAAGAAGGTGGCGTACGCGGACGACGAAGTGATCATCGTGGAAGGCAACTCCAGAGCCCAACTAGAGGACCGGGCCAGTGAAGTCCTAGGAAGAACACCGGAGTGGTGCAATCTTCACAAATTGCATCTCTCCGAAGAGAAATCGGTAGGTCTTATGCTTAAAGGTAAATTCCACCGAGGGAGGCGACCGAGGGTAAGAATGGGGAACCACCGACTGCGAATGGTGGACGAGGTAAGAGGTATATATTGGGTATATATATGGGGGGGAAGGAATGACGATCATCCCTCACATGAGAGTATTGAAAGAAAGGGGAAAGATGCTAGGGATGAGCCTCAAGCGAGTCGTAAAAGCCAGATGGTGACTAAACCACAAGACCGTAGAGATCCTCCACACGGGAGTTCTCGAACCCCTCGCTCTTTACGGGGCGGAGGTCTGGTTCGACAAGCTGAATAGTAGGCTCAAGGACGGGCTAGGCACCACCCAACGCCCGATGCTTCTAGCGTCAACGAAGGCGTACAGAACGGCGTCCACGGATGCGCTGGGAGTTCTGGCGAAACGGATGCCGTTGGCACTTAGGGCAGAAGAAAGATGGTACCGGAGGAAGATACGAAGAAGAACCCCGGTGAATATAGGTGAGTTTGAATTTGATGGCAGGGAGCAGACGATCGAACAGGCTCTCGTCGAACTCCGAGAACACATCCTGAGGAAGTGGGAAACCTCGTGGAACAGGTCGGGAAATGGAAGGATCACGCACGGATTCTTCCCCAGCGTGGCAGAGAGGCTACAGATGTCATGGGTCGAGCCCTCGTACTGGATCACCCAGCTCCTGACGGGGCACGGAGATTTCAGGGCGAAGCTGCGATCCTTCAACTTGACGGACAGGGGCGAATGCGAGTGCGGAGCGGAAGACACGAGCGCGCACCTCCTAACAGACTGCGCGACACAAGAGGTAGAAAGGGAGAGGGGTCTGTTACAGGTCTTCGTGGAACAACGAGGAGTCAGATGGCCACCACGCCCACAGGACCTAGTGGCAGAAGACATATACGACCGCCTCAGGGAGTTCGCCGAGAGAGTTCTGAAGAACTGGGAGGAGCAGCGCCGGGAGGAGGAGTAAGTAAGGTTAGAAGGTAGGAGTAAGTAAGGTAAGAAGGTACGTCCCTCACCAGGGGGAGCATTGGGAGCATCGGTGCAACGAACAGACTCGCTTCATTCCCCTAAAGACGTCCCTGACATCCTTCAGATGTCGGGGGGGCGGATATGCTTAACTGCTTGGTGTCGCCTAGTCTAGTCATATTCCAATAGGAGCACCACCTCTACCAATCCAACGATTTGAAACCAGATCTCTTGATTTTCTGTTGCAACTTCTTCCAATGCAGGTCCTACCTTCCTTAGTAAAAGATCTAAATATGTTTCTGAATTCAAGTTTCCTTCAATTTCAAATGGGCCGATAATATTATTATTAAAAATCCCAGCCCAGATATTAATTTTTTGAGGATACTGAGTTCTGGTCGAAATATTAACCTTAGGGTTTTCCTGAGCCCAATATCGTGTGTTTTGAACATTTGGTTCATTATTTACGGTAAAAGTACGCTCGTCAGTGAACCAGTGAAAGCGGCGATAATTGTTCACGCGCTCTTGCATTTCATAACAAAACACACTCCTATTTTCTTCGTCAACAGCAAGAATCTCTTGATGGCATTGTGGCTTATAGGGATGATATTTATATTTCTTTAATATCTTCCATACCCGCGACTTACATAAACCAACTTCAAGAGAAATTTGTCTCAAACTGTATGTTGGGTGCGCATTTACCATCGCCAATACACCCTCGTTTGTGCGGTCAACTATTTGTCGATTTCCTGTGATATGATTGTTATTTTAGAACATTTAATTTTTTCAATAAAAATTGTTATTACTTATTACTTACCACCCCTACTTTCCGAAATATTTGCACACCTTTCAGATTGTTGTACATATTTTTGAATAGTACTTGCAGATGGTATAGGTAGGTCTTGTATTCCGTGAAAGATTAGTCAAAAAAATATTGTAACAATGTCAATGTTTTGGAGATCCTTTGCTGATATTGAAAATATTACTGGAAATTGATGTTGTAGGTAGTACTGATAATAACGTTAATGTAGTAAGTGTAGACGAGGACAACTACGAATCTGCAGGGGCGTTAAGTGATGTTTAAAATACTCCGCCAACTGAGGTATTAACCGAACAAACTAAAAAAGTTATATTAAATGTGTTTAAAGGTCTACAAAAGCAGAATGTAGAACCAAAAACGGTTCTTAATTGTTATCAATTTAACTGGGGCAAATAAATGATTTTTACGGTATACTTATTGTTAAAGCAATTGCGTATTTTTCCCTAGTAAGTTGGCTACCCTTACGTTACCAAGGTTGGCTGCGCCACCGCATATATTACTGAGCCACCCGGTAGATCCGCTTGGCGAAATCTGTCTTGTACCAACCACCGAAGAAGCAACACGCAAGCAGTAAGTAAATTCAGTTTGTGCCGGTCCACGTGTTTTATATTTCTATTCGTTTTTAAGTTATTGTAATCCATACAAACAGTTTAGTATACGTTTATTCAACTCAACTACGTGAATTTATTTATGTTCCCGGCGTCTCATGTGAGCTCTAATCCAGCATCTCACAGAGCCGGTCCTGCAAATAAGTTACAACGAACTAGAGTTCAAACTACACAGTCTTCAACATTTGGTCTTACAAACCAGATATTCTTTTCCACTTATTGTATGCTAAATAATTATTGCTGCCGTATCGTATTTTCGCATAAGAAGAATAGTTAGCAGTAGAAAAACATCAGATAAGATAAGAAACCTTTCAATCCGATTAAATTTACCAAAATCATGAAAGTGATAAGTTGTGAAAAAATTTACGTTCTAACGAAATAGCTAAGACATACGGCCATGAAGTATTAAGTTTGCTTCCATACTACTGCGTTTTAAATCCCTTAGAATTAGTATGGTCAGCGTTAAAATCCAAAATTAGACGAAATAATGCATTTCTTAAGTGTAGTCCGGAAGTGGTAGAATTAGTTAAGCACTGTGTACATCTTATAAAAGAAAGTTTAAATGCTCTTAAAAGCAAATTCTTCTGTATTGAGGTATAGCTGTAAAATTTTTCGAGTCCGGCGGAGTACAAATGATTTGTGATGGTTGTATGTAAGGTACCCCTCCTTCGGGTCAGACTAAAAAGAAGGGATGTACAGAAAAACCTCAACAAGTCCGAGCAAAAGGCGTTCCTAAACAATAGTCGGTCACTTTTGATATTGTCTCGCCGCTTCTCCAAAAGCTTCTTCAACAAGCGGACCGGACAAATATCATTATTTGATATATTTGACGGCAGGTATTTAGAATCACTTAATTTTTTAGCTCCTCCTTGACAAGTCTTACTAAAGACGGGATTATATTCAAACCTCCCAGTGATCGTTCCATCATTAGATTTTTCTTTTTTAAAATAGAATATTTTGCAGTAAGTAGCTTCGCCGCCTCTCCAGGCCAACTCAAACCCAGCTACATGGTAAAATCTTTTTTGAAGTCCTTCTGGCTCTTCTTCATTCCATTGTTTCGCCATAGTAAATACTTCATCTCTAGTCACAGCTTTTGAACTGCACTTTCTTTTCTCAAATTGCTCTTGCAAGATTCGACGTTTGGCATTTCTTGCATCTCTAGCCCCTTTAAAGCGGATATCGTTGAACGGATCAATTTTGATACAAAATTCATTGTAGTATTTTTAAGTCCGAGCAAAAGGCGTTCCTAAACACCTCGCTCCAAACAAACCGATGAGAAGCTACAGCGAGGCCGTCAACAGACATCTCACAGTAGCCATCATCGACAAAAACAACCCTTTGGGGAAACTGACCAAGGCTCAAGCTGAGACCTTACAAGCAGAACTGGAGAAAGTGCTGGACAATTGTTTGTTCTCCCTTTCAGAAAGTTCTTCTTTACCCACCTTTAAGAGCTGGCGGTACTCCGGGGATATCCTTCGGATAACCTGTGAGAACAGTCACTCTTTGAAGTGGCTAACAGAGGCGGTTGGTAACCTCCCACCTATGTGGGGGGATGCACGCCTAGAGGTAATGCAGGTGGAGCAGCTATCCAGGCTACGGAAGGCGGTCCTATGGATTCCGGGTATTCCGGAAGAAATGGAAACCGTCCTGAAGCGTCTGGGCGTTCGGAACCCCTAGACTGAAGTGGGCAAATGGTGTATCTTTTACACCGCCACTCGAGATCAGCCCCAAGGGAGGCTGGTCGTGTTTGGCATCGGGGAAGACGCCGTGAAAGCCATTAATAAAAAGGAAGGCAAACTTAATTACAAGTTTGAATCCCTAAATATTAAAATCCAGAAGCCTGCTGAAACTTCAGCAGCATCTGGAAATACACAGCAACTGCAGCAATAACAACAGCAGCAGCAGCAACAACAGCAGCAGCTGCAGCAACAACAGCAGAAACTGCAAGCAGTCATTCCAATGACGACTAGTAAGTAACAAAATGTTTAAGTCCAATGCCTGGACTAAACATTAAACAAAATAACCTGCAACACTGCCGGCCGGCTGCAGCTACTTTACGCAGTTACCTAAGCAGTAAGCCGGACATTGCTCTCATTCAAGAACCTTGGGTAATTAACTCGAGGATTAAAAGGAACCACTTTTGTGGATAAAAGACAGAATAAGCCAAGGACCTGTATTTTTGTTCCAGGTAATATTCAAGCTCTCCTGCTACCACACCTGAGTGGACGTGATATCACCACCATTCAGATTAGTTGTGATATGGGGGAAAAAGCTAATATAGTTTTAGTTTCAGCCTATCTCCCAGGAGATTCAACAGATCCCCCCACTGCTGAGCTGATGGAAGTCATCAACTACTGTGATGAGAATGGAAAGCATCTGATTAATGGGTGCGACTCGAATGCACACCATCAGGTCTGGGGAAGTGCCGACATCAATGCCAGACGTAGACCATTGCTTGAATATCTGTCTGGTACAAATGTGGAAATACTTAATCGAGGATGTGAACCTACTTTCGTCACACCTCGATGTCAGACTGTAATAGACATTACACTGGCTTCTTCAAGGATTTCTAAAAATGTAATGAACTGGCAGGTGCCCATGGCCCCTCGGATCACAGAATGATAAGCTTTAGCTTAAAAGATGCTAAGGCCATGAGTATAGAAGCCTAAAATCAACCAACAGACTTCTCTATGCAGAATGTCTAGAAGGCCGACTACGGCTTCTTCCACTACTAGACAATGTCTTAACGATAGAGGATCTGCAGAATGGAATTGATCTCCTGCAGAACTCGATTATAGAATCTTTTCATCAGGCATGCCCGGTAAAGACATCCCGCAGCACCACTCCATGGCGGGAGATGATTGGGAGATGTACAAACATCACCAAAGAATTTATAAAAAGGAAATAAGAACAAGATAAAGGGAGTCGTGGAAGTTATTTTGTAACGCAATTGAAACTACCAAAGACTCTCTTCGTCTTTAGGAGCTGTATCGCTTTTAGATACATTCCAAAGAAATGGAGGGAAGTGAAGGTAGTCTTTATACCTAAACCGGGTCGTAGGGATTACTCCGTACCCAAGTCTTACCGTCCAATCAGTCTAACATCTTTTCTTCTGAAAACGCGGGAATGGATATTACAGTTTCTTAGGTATAGAGCTGTACACATTAGTGTAGGAACAACCACCATTAGATGAACGGTATCCAAAGGCTGTCCACAGGGTGGCGTTTTGTCACCACTACTATGGAATTTAGTAGTTGACATCCTCATTGACCGCCTCAATGGCGCAGGTTTCTACACAGCAGGCTACGCAGATGATGTAACTATCCTACTTACAGGCAAGTTCGACCAGCTGTGCAGTTTGATGCAGAAAGCACTTAAGATGACTGAGCAATGTGCAGAACACTCTCTACTGCTTAATCCGTCCAAGACGGAGATGGTTCTGTTCACGAAAAAGAGGAAGGTTGTCATCCAAAGGACACCAAGACTCTTCCAAACTCCCCTAACTTTTTCAGATGAAGTCAAGTATCTGGGAATTATACTTGACAAAATGCTGAACTGAGGTAGACATGTAAAGGTTAAAACCGAAAAAGCAAGCATGGCATTTTGGCAGTGCCGTCGTGCAATGGGCAGACTTTGGGGACCGTCACCGAAGACCAATGCTATGTTATGGAGCACTTGTCTGGTGGCACAGGAACAGTTACTGCAGCGAGAGAGATCTCACACGTACAGAGATTGGCGTGTGTGTGTACAATGGGAGCCATGCGTTCCATCCCAACCGCAGTTCTGGAAGCTGCTTTGGGCCTCTCACCACTGGATCTCCACGTGGAGGAGATGTCACTGAAGGCTGCTCTTTGACTGCGGGTGAAGGGACTGTGGAAGGATACAGGTGCTGGGGGAAGACACCATCAGATTCTAAGAGAGGCAGTCCTTCGGATGCCCCTGCTGTGAGCGAAAATGGACTCTCTCCCACCCACCTACACATTTAGGAAGCACTTCAGAATCTATCTGAATTCTGAAGATGCATCCGAGCCAGATATATCCATCTATACTGATGGATCCAAAACCTCCGAAGGTACGGGGATAGGCATCTTCTCAGATGACCTAGACCTCCAAGAAAGCACATCATTAGGCACCTTGGTCACAGTCTTTCAAGCAGAGGCTGCCGCCATAATGCAGGGTGCAAATGCAATTCTTGTACGCAGAATCAAGAACAAGATTATCAGAATCTCAAGCGACAGCAGAGCTGCTCTGTTGGCACTGAACAACTGCAAAGTTGTATCAGGAATAATACTCCAATGTCGCAGCACTCTGGAGCAAGTCGCTATTGACAATGTTCCAGAACTCGTTTGGGTCAAAGGACATTCTGGACTATATGGTAATGAGCGAGCGGATGGTTTGGCAAGGCAAGGCTCGGAACAACCCTTTTATGGTCCCGAACCTGCACTCCCACTATCCCCAATTGTCCTCAATACCTTAATCGAAAAGGAAACCTGCAATCGCCACAGCGAAAAATGGGCCAACATGAACAAATGCCACCATGCAAGGATGGCGATCAGAAGCCCCTCATTGAAGATGGCAAACTTTTGTATACAGCTGTCAAGAGACAAACTACGACTTGTTGTAGGAATATTGTCAGGACACTGTAAACTAAATAAGCACATGCACAGGATGGGTCTAAGTGAGGACCCAACCTGTCGGGGTTGCGCCTTGGAAGACGAGACAGCAGCGCATATTCTGTGCGAATGCCCTGCACTGGCTCCAATCAGAGGATCCATACTAGGAGATTTCTGGCCTAGTATGGCTAGTATTAGCAACATCCCTATAGATAGTATCCTCAGGTTCATCCAAAGGTTAGAATGGCTTGATTGATGCCCCTAGAAGAGGATGTTGCAATGGAGCCAGCACAATGGGCCCATAAGAGGCCTAAGTGCATGTGACGCAAGTCACCCTGCACCCATAATCCAGACCAGATCCAGAGATGGTTGTATTTAAATCTCATAATCCACCACTAAGTTGTAAAATGCCTCCAGCAAATTTGCGGAAGGAAAAGAATCGACTATACATACCTATATAAAGTCGAATGCGCAAATGGAAAGGTAAATTCATTGATAAAAAAATACACAAGATGCACCGTTTTGTGAGTATGTTTATTTTTCAGTGCCTCTACAGGTCTACAGTAGTTTTACCATACAATAATTCACAGATATTTTAAAAACAGTAATTACGTTACACATGCAGCATACAAACATCCACTTATTAAATACAAAATAAATACAAATACATACAAAAACAGTAAATTTTAATAACAAAAACAATTTTAGAATTTTTACATACAACACTCTACAAAACAAATATGTTTTTAAAATATCTGTGCCAATATTTACTATTTATGTAAGAAGGCAACCAGAAAAATAATTAAAAAGTATTTATGGCCTTCTAAATAAAAAGAATGATTTCAATGACTTGTAAACTTAGAAATAATATGCACAGTTTAATATTAAAAAGAATATGCGTAATTCGGCTATAAAAAAGATTAAAACACAATTACCTAAAAATATTTAGTTTAAAGGTTCTGGAACACGTGTTCTTAGACAGCAATAATAAAGTTTAAAGTATCGACATACTGGCGTTTAATGAAGTAAAGCTAACAGAAAAGTAAGTATAGCGTCCACATCACAGTAACATCCTAAGAGTACAATAATTTCTCAGCGTTTCATATATGAACGACTACATCAGAGTTAATTATAACTTTTAAGTGAAACAAAATTGTTTCGAATACTGTAAAATACAAATACTATCTGATACACAAGGTGGGCATTATTATTTACGCACAGATTTACGTCAGCTAGTTAAGCAGTTTAACAAGAAGTCCTTTTGGCCCCAAATTTCAATGATAATAAATATTTCTACTTAACACTGACATGATGTAAATATCGTCTGCATTATTTATGTCTTATATGTAACTTGACCAGACATTTATGTGAATATATGGTAAAATACATCATCTGTACATTAAAATAAAATATAATATTGTTCAAATTATAATTATACAGTTTTGTAATACATGTACACACTATGTTTTATACTGATCCGCACTAGCTAACATAGAAATGGAATTACATTTAAGTTGAGGCGCGATTATATAAAATACACGATTAGTTTTAAAAATTCTTAAATCACAACAGTAAGGACTATAAAAGCGTTTCAATAACCAACGGGTTCCACCAATTTAGCTACATAATATTAAATAGTTCGTCGCGAATATTCGAATGTCTTTATCACACCAGTCTTTAGGTAGACTGAAATTTTTGCACCGTCTTTTAATTATATTATTTACAAAAGTTAAAAAGAAAACGACGAAAACAAGCCTGGAGGCACAATTAACAATTTGTTTAAAAGTTCACGTTTAGAGACGAGCGTCGTTTACACAAAATACATTATATGGACAATTTACAGTATTTACAGATAAATGTCAACGTTTCGAAGCGTAGGTTGTGGACAGTTGTCCCTTCTTTTAGCTCACCGCCACCTCCAACAAGCTACACAGACTACTACCAACAAAAATGTTGGAGAAGCTGCTGATAGCCACACTCCGCTGTTGTAAGTTAATTCTTCATTTTTAACTACTTCATTGGGATGTTTGTCATACTCGTCTGAAAAAAAATCAACACAAATTGCTTGATAGCCTTTCTTTGCTCAGTTGGATGTACGAGGGCGTATTTTTATGTAATCTACCTAGCCATGAAGCAAAAACGCGACGATATCAAACCAATTATTATTAAAAAATAGCTGTGGCATTTAGAAGTACATGTGCGGTTTATAGAGATTTGGAAAAGTTTACTTCTTGATAAAATGAGTGAAATTAAGGTGGAATCAAAGTCCAGCAGATAATCAATGACTGTGGGTTCATAGAGTTTAAGGCATCCACCTTATTGCCTTGACCTAGCTTCGTATTCAAAAACTTAAAAAAGCATCTCAGGAGAAAGCGTTTTGAATCTGTTGAAGCACTCAAAGAAGCTGTTGAACAATATTTTGCAGAGTTGCCGAATGAATTTTTTTCTAGGGATATGTGATAATTGGAAAAAAGACGGAATAAGTGTATAAGTGTTGAAAGGGTTATGTAAAAAAATAAAGGGTTTTGTTAATGTAATACGTGTTTTTTTTCATGGCTAGGTAGCTAACATAAAAATACGCCCTCTTATAGTTAAAAATTCAGAATGAAAAAGCTTTTGTATAAAGAGGAAAAGCTAATTATGTGACTATTATATCAATATTACATTCAAAATATAACTCACTAATTTTCTTTGTTGGCTTCCTAGTGGATTGAGTTTCTTGTCTTGTAATCAAATGGGTTGTTGGTGGCGTAGTTGTTGCATCAGGCGTTGGACCCATAGGCCAGCTTAATGCCGTTGTTGATGTTGTTGAAGATTTTGTTGTTGAATCGTTCTGGACAGTTTCTTCTTGTTTGCAGCACACTTTGAATACAATTTTCATGTTATGCGTAGAACATCGGCCCCCAATTCGCCTATGTAGATCATCTTTCGAAGAAGTTGCTAAAAATAATAACAGCATTGAAGTTGCTTTATGGCCTACCTTTAGTTATCTATAAATTGACTGAAAATGCACAAAATACAAAATATTGTTACGGAAACTTTGCTTTTGTGGACAAAAAATCGGATACAGGAAATTTAAGTCAGTTTCCACAATCAATATAAATGAGTGACCATATTACAACGGAAACTAGATACAACAAGTAAATATAAATGGCCAATTTGTTCTTGTTACAAAAATGTTTTGAACGTGTTAAATATATAACGTTCTTTACATGCGTTGTTTCTATTAACTGCAATGATTTAAAATTATATTTTCAAACCATACTAGTAAAGAAGTAGTATTTTAAAATCAAATTTTTGTATATGAATTACGAGTGTTCTATATAGAATACACTTAGTATCTCCGGATACTTTTCCTAGGTGGCGCAAAGCCCTCCAAGGCCTCCAATAACCATAATGTGATTAAGGGGGGTGTTAAAAGCTAAGGATTAACGTATGATATTTGAAACCACTGAATACCAAGCAAATTATGTACAGGAAGTATTACCATTCAAAATAAAATAATTATTAGTAATATGGATACGGATAATAAAAAATAAACACAAAAACTGAAAAATGTTCCCGAATAAAATCGGACATACGATATGTAGTAGTAGCCTGAAATAAATGTTCAGAACCTTTATAACATTCATCAAGTTACTGCATACCTTTCGGAAGCTTTCCTGAAGTTACACGCCACTAAAAGATTCTATAACTGTCATTACCTATGTATTTTTTTAGAATTTAAAATTTGAGCCATAATATTTTATTTAACGTTTGATACTGAAAAAAGCAAAAACCTCAGCTTAAAAAGTTGTTGGTGTGATTATCCAAATTCGCTGGACATACCTATTTTACGTTACGTTTAAAAAAAGCTGGTTTATTATTGTGGTTTCTTAATGACAAAAATTCACATATATAAATTTAAAAAGTGGCACAAGTGTCGTAAGTAGAAGATAAAAGAAAAAGTAAAATTAACTTTAAATTTATAACTTTGATAAATTGGCTGCGTTGGCACGAAAATGTTTCTACAAGTAATGGTTTTCAAGGACGATTTTGTTCTTGGGCGTATTTGATGTAAATCAAATATTTATTTACGAAAGGTATGCACGTTAACGTTTTAAGTTATTTTGAAGTTTCCGTTTAATAAAATGCATCTTTTGACAGTTCAGATTTGTTAAAAAGAAAGTTATACTTAAGATTTTATGGGAAAAGCAAAGTTGGCCACGATCGGGAAGTGTAGAGTGCAAAATGCAACGGAATTGTTTTTATGATCATCCCTTAAAGTAACTGTGTGGGTACTTACATATAAAGTAGTAATCTTTTCCAGGCAAGAATTCGAGGCCACCGGGCTGTGGAGTAAATGGTCTAAAAGTGATCGTAAAGTACATGAGCTTGTAAGGCTTGTCACAGATAGCGATAATCCTAGGATTTGGATTTGTTATCCGGCAGGTTTCATACTCCTCCTTGGACACGTTATAGATGATGTATTTTTCGGCGTCTTCATCGTACGTACCAGGCATGTAGACCGGGCAAATGATATTGACTTGATCGTATTCGAATTGTACGTTGCCCTTATTTACGTCAATTATGTGGTCGGTATTGTCAATTCTAAATCTGAAATGGAAAGGTAAACGTGTGAGTTAATAATTTATGCTGGTAGCAGCGTAACAACTGTCTAATAATATTCAAAGTACTAACAGGTTTCGCTAAAAGTGTATTGTTATCTGGCAACACATAAATTTCCAGTTCAGGCGCCCACTTAAAAGTTACGCTAAACCGGAAACTGAAGTGTTTATTTATAGTTTGTTTCAGACTAATAGCTACGCAATAAATAGTTCAGTACAAGAAACGGCGATGTAGTCGATTAACTCTTTTTTCTGCGGTACTGTGGTAGTTATGTTCGTGATTACCGCTTACGAAGCGCCTCGCTTGTCATTAGTCATGTAGAGATGCTATTGTAGTGGTACATGTGTTAGGTTTATTCGGTGCATTGCCACAGAACAAACACGGATTATTGCCAATTCGAAAGTCAGGAATGACGTCTAGTTACAGTTGCTATTAATGCCGACTACGAGACAAGGGATTACTTCATTTTTATGAGCAGTATGTGGGCGACTGTGAATTAAGTTGTTGGATAGGCAGTAAGAAGTTTTAATGCGCCAAATTCTATCCTACGCGAAATAATTACGGGAATGTATTATGGCGCATAAAATGTGACCGTGATTTGCAAAATATCTGGAGAATAGACGGAGAGAACCCCGCGTGTCATAATAATTAAACTAATTCTTAATAGAGATAAGAGCACCTGTGATGTAGCGCGGCTTTCACACCGTAGACAATCGGAAGGTGCTGGATGGTGGTGGGTGAGGACAGGGGCGCTCGTCGCTGGGGGGTCTAATAACTCGCCTGCCCCGTCGTGAGAGATATTGGGAGCCGCCCTCAACTGAGCCCCTCTGCCCCTTTAAATTAATATTACTGACATCCGGCATTGGCAGCAGCTCTCATAAACAAAGCGTTTGGCCTTCGGTAGTTCAATTGTGTACGCCTGTTCTGCGGCCGTACAAATCTCCTAGGATGGGTATATCTCTGTGTAAATACCCAGATACATATTGCACCCCTTTGGGAGATCGTCTAATGCCCGTGCTAATACTGACTGCGAACCTAGCCCGACGACCCGGCATTTGCCTTACATCCATCATACCACGTCTTTATTAAGCAATGAATTAATGAATCTCGCGATACAGCTGTCGGCTACTGAAATGAATAGATATCTGTAATAGGTTTTTATAATCAAAAACTGTCTGTCCGAAGACAGCATGTGCTCCGCAATAGATTTTCTCTTCGTTGTAATTAAACTGCAAGTACTGTATATCGACGTTAAGTTCGCAGCTCGAACGTTTATAAAGGATTCCTACTTTACACCCCTATGTAATAAGCTGGATACGCACCGACGCTTTTTCCGATATGAATATATTTAAAGAACGGGTAGAAATAGTATTTCAAACGCTCAGATTTCTTTCATCGACATTTTAGTGAACAGATGAGTTCATATTATAAATATAAAATAACACGATTACATTGTTCGAAGTCTAAATATACTAGGTGCCTCCGATCTATACTAACTGTTATACTCGTAGTAGAGGGAAACAGAAATCTAAATAAACGAAACATTTGTGACTAGCTGGGTTGGCAACAAAACAGTTACTTGGTAACAGAAAAATTCTATGAATTGATCTTGATTGTCGTAATAGGGTGTGTTGATGTGTAATTACTAATTACTCGAGAAGTAGCTACAGAAATTAAAAATCGTATTTGCAGTTAGTTGTTTGCACATAGGTCTTTATGTACAACAGATACATCTTACAGGTCGTATTCCTACGTAGCCAATTTACCTTTACGAAACTTGGGTTATCCTAATGCAATTGTCCAGTTAGCTGAGCTCCCTTGAGAATCCAACGCCTGTCCGGTTAATTCAGGCTCAACAACTGGTTAAAAGTGCACCCCACAAACGGCAATACGAAAGAAATGTTCTCTTCTGCCTTTCTATAGTAATATTGTGTATACATGAATGTTTGTGGCACAATAATGCCAGTTAAGTGTAAATTATGTATAATATTTTAAGTTTAATGTGACGGACTTCTGCGTTAACAATGATTCAAATCAGCAACGCATCATAGTATTAGCTCTGAACCGACTTTTTATTTTTATAATAAACTGGGCGTATAACTTTCTTGAGATGTTATTAACAAGGGATTGGCTGACTTGGCAGATTGTACACGAAGTTACGCCAGTGGGTCATCAACTATGGGGTCCAACTTTGGACGTTTTCTCGGGAACTATCAAAGCTCGCAGGTGACGAAGGGATTGGAGCAAGAACGCGGCTCAATCAAAGCAAAGTTATTGACGAAACTCATGTTTTTAACTCGATGCTTGGATGCTTCGTTGCTCACTACGTTCGTTCTGATATAGCGTTGCCAAGCAACACCCCAGATGAGTGCTATGAGAGTCACTTAATACGTAACGGATTTCCCAAGATTTGTAATTCAAAAACTAGTGAACCGATTTGTAGTCATACGTCTTGGTTGTTAATCTTGTTCTCGGTGAAACAGCCGGCCAATCTGATAAGGGAAGTTCCAGTTGTTCCCGAACCCGGCGAATAAGTCACGCTTGCGATCAACATTTTTGGAAGAAATTTAATAACCTGTCCTTGACTACTAATCAGATGCTGAGTATAATGAAATTACTTATTTCATCCTGCAAGATCCACTGTTTTATATAATTAACACTCCAACGAAAAAGCCGAGGGTAGGATTTCCATTTCTTTAGCAACTTTGATGATGAAGGTTTAAACTTAATATCCTAAAGCTGCTGAGTATCATATAAGACTACTGTGATGGCTGACCTTAGAATACTTGAGATCAGAGTTTTCACGCAGAGTGCAAACTTAATGAAAAATTTAAATAATCCGAAATGTAAACGGGAGGTTGTTCTATCACTCACCTTTTTACACTCTTTGGCTGAACGACCTAGGAAACATTTAATTATTTTCTGAACGATTCCAGAGCCGCTTATACTTAGTAGTTTTATCTTAAGTCTGCTTCGGAAAAAGTACAATCATAAAGGTTTACTCACATTTTGTAAAAAAAAAATACTTTGCATAGAAAACTTCTGCTGTGGTAGTGTCACAATTTTTGACGAAACGTCGAGGAGAAAGGTAAAAGTGTAACAGTTTAGCTTCTCGATGGTCATCGCGTATGCATCCGATCCATGAAAGTTCCGGAGTAACGCTAGTATTCAGTTGTCACTCAGACACACTCGCCTGAATGCACGCATACACCATATTCATTTGTTTGCCTCTCACACCATTGTACCGGAAATCTCCCCAACGCTGTGGATAAATACAGTCTGCCGGCGCTTTTGTTTATATAGTTTCACAGTCGAGGGCAGAAGAGAATGCGTGAGACCGGAGCGTCACACCTTTGGCGTTAGGACTCCTACCCTGCTGA
This sequence comes from Melanotus villosus, assembly GCA_963082815.1. Classification (NCBI taxonomy): domain Eukaryota; kingdom Metazoa; phylum Arthropoda; class Insecta; order Coleoptera; family Elateridae; genus Melanotus; species Melanotus villosus. The sequence continues at coordinate 24,018,853 of OY720427.1, forward strand.
AAGCGACATTTGTGAAAACACCCTTTTGTTTCAGAGTTGTTAATACGTTGGTTTTGTTACTAATAATGTTCGTAAACAAACCAATTTGCACCCTCTCCAGTATATCTCTAGGTCAGTCGGGGCATCTGAGAGGACCGCATGATTGTTCACTTCTATCTCGGAAATTTGGTTGAAGTATAGTAACGCCCATAAGGACTACGAATTCCCGAACATGAAGGAAGACATTCGATGAAACCCAGCATTGCATGGTGGAAATGGGCGCCGGTCTCGGTTTTTCACCGCAGTCTTGACCGCGGCCAAATATATACGTACATATGCGGTAAGCCATTAATTATCGGATAACTAGCGCGCTCTTAATTATGGTGTTAATGAACAATGGGGTACAACGTTCGTTTCTGGCTGACCGGGAGGTGCGATGGCCTGCTGGTGTCGATAATTAGAAGCAGTTCTCAGTGACACCGGCGTGGCAGCCTACATATGCGGCACATGTATCTTGCACCACGGGCTCGAGGGGCACGAGACGGGGGCGGCTTCTTTTCTCCTCCACCGCGTGGAAGGTCAAGGATTCGGTCCCATGCACCTAATATAACACCTTGTTCTCACAGCTAAAGCTGTTGCACCGTATTCGCCCATGTTATTACCTTACAAGCTCACAACGTAAACGGACAACATTCCTAGTAAATCTGCAATTTGTTCGTGCCAAACCATATTAATATACGAGGAATTAGCAGATGGATGGCCTTTTTTACTTTCAGCCCGTACAAATTTATGCCGCTACGAGATAGCCATCAGCTACGAAAATGTGGCACCGTCTACAAATCACTTTTGAACTCGACGTTTGACTATTCGCACCGAAAATCACTCCAGAGTCCTAGATTACATTTCATTATCAGATAACTTCGACTGATTCTAGATCCCGATATGTAAAGAAGAAAACACCTGTCCAAGACAGATAATTACTCTACAAATAGATTCTCTCAACAGCTTCCTTTGACCTTCTAATATGTGTTAACTAAGGCAACACAATGTTGAGATACTACCTACAACCTTCTCGAACTTTATCATCATAATTTTTACATCGTGCACGAAAGAAATTAACCTATTTGCATAATGAAGATAAAATGGAAATGTTATTACCTGCATAACCTAATCTTTGCGTTGAATGAAAACAAATAATTAGCATCTAATTAGAACGGTTCTGAAAGCAAGCGTTCTTTTATAGTAAATGAATTTATTGTATGTTCTTTTTTAAACATAATAAACTCATTTAAAACACTTCTAAATTTTTGTATTTTCAAGTAATACATTCAAAAGTAACGTTCGAAAATTTAATATATTTTGCTCTGGAGTCTTAAGCAGGCTTCTAAAGTTCGATTCAAGAGACCAGCAAAGTCTCCACCACGATTTATATTGTAACTCGTTCGGAGTAGGCGCGTTTGTGAAAACTCCGTAACATTAGATGTAGATTTTTTCTCCGTTCCCGGAATTAATAGTTTAGTTTAAAATAGGGAAATAGGTTTTTGGTGAAATTTGAATTAAACTTGCTCCGCAAAATTTTCTTTTTCAAATCGGAATGCAATTATTTTCACCGACAAGTATCTTGATTGTATCTTCAATGTTGCCTCTTGTAACATGCAAAAATTTAACATATTCGGAAAAAGGTAGAGGAGCGAACAGTTTCATGCAGGCATCTCAAGTTCGATCCCAGAGATCGGCAAAGTTCCCGTCGCGATTTACAATAAGTTATTCGTCCGTAGGAGGCGCAGCGCGACGCGTTGGTGGAAACGTTAATTGCATAGATTCTTTCTTCGTTCCAGGAATTAATGGTCTAGACTCTAGAGTCTAGAATAAGAATAGAGAAATAGTTTTTTTTGGTGAAATCAGAATTGAACTTATCTCGTAACATTTCTTTTTCCCTATCGGAATGCAATTGTTTTTATCGACAAGTGCGAGGATAATTTTAATCAGACCTTGTGTTTTGTTGATTGTATCTTCAATTTTATCTCTCCGGGTCCTTACGCGTTTCATGCACCGGCCAACGAACCTTCAACCGCTAATTAATTTTAAAAGCACAAGAGTGAAGTGCATTCCTTGCACTGCGGTGATACACAATGAAGACAAATTCGCCCACGTCACTCGAAACATGCAACGATATTCGTGCATAACTTCTTAATTAAGTTTATCCAATCGGTTCTTTTGTCAAAATTGTAAATTATAATCAGGATGTGCTGAAAAAAATAGGCGTCACACTTAAAGAAGTAACTTGCAATTACTAAAGAAAAAAGAAAGAAACAAAGAGGTAACTAAAATTATTTGCTTGTTAGTGAGAACAATGGCTGAGCAGAGAAGTGAGACTTGTTAGCTAATTGAAATCCGCGATATTAAAATAATTATTAGTTTAATAAGGCTTTTTTTTGTTACATTTTCAAGTAATTTCCGTAATTACGATAAGGAAAGGGAAGCGCTGCGATACGTTTAAATAGTAACTCGCAAATTTTACTGCTTTTTAGTATCACGCTTTTAATGAACTACGAAAGGTAAATACCTAGTTTCGAAGTTACGACTCGTTTTTTGTGGTAATCGTTTTAAAAATGCTGTAGACAACCTGCTGTAGGCCACAAAGAAAAAAAAAAAAAATAAAACACATTCTACATCTAAACAAATATTCTTTTAACTTAACCGAATTAAGGATTAACTCGCAAAAAGTACTGCAAAAAATTGTGCGTATTGTGGCAAGCAAATATTTGGCAATGATTTAAAAAATTCCGCTCTATTTAAATGCATAAGGAAATCTAGGACGAAGTAGGCGTGGAAATATACATATGTAGTTTCTGTTAAGTACGTATTTAATTGGGTACCGGAGTTTAGCGAAAAAATGAATATTTACGGAATCATGTAGCTTGTTTCGTGATCAGATATTATTCCAACGCCGAACATTTATGTGCACTCGTTATGCAAGCTTCAACTCTTTCAACTCTTAAAAGTTTTACTAAAGAATTTTTCTTACTTAAAGTTGTTCTCAGTAAGAATATGAAATGTATGCATGATTGTCGGATGCGCCCGTTGGCTAACAATGCAACTTTCAAGACTATGCAACAACCTTCTAACATCCCTCAACTGTAATTTGTCTAGTCGTTGTGTAACACGAAGTTTCCGACATATGATGCGTGAACGATGCTTTGTTTGGCTTAGAACATAAGCGTATCTAAACAGAAAGATATATCTGAACAGACAATTTAGCGTATTTTATGTATGCATGTATGCAGTTGTCAGTGAAGGAAGGGTGCAACCGGTGAAAAATGACTTGTCGCCTTCCTAACTCGATAAGAGTGGTAATGAGATAGGTTGTGGCAATTTTTAAACGGTGAATGTAACCTATCACAATTATCGCTCGGCTCGCAATTACTGTCGACCAAACCGATAAGACTGCTTTGAAACTCATATTGCCATTGCCGAAAAGGTTTTGGATTTTGAGAATCCGTCGATAAGACTGCTTTGAAACTCATATTGCCATTGCCGAAAAGGTTTTGGATTTTGAGAATCCGTGCAAATTAGAGCTCGAGTCTGCGCACACGTAATACAAATGAAGTTTTCGAAAGCGGTACATCGTGATGGCGTTGTCTGTTTAGTAAAAAAATTGAATGAATTCATGACCATGCAGCGTGTAACAGTTTTAGACTATTTCAGTTCTGTGCAAATTACGTCCGACGAAATACATATTCATGAAAGCGTTATGGTAGGGCGTTTCTGACTAGCTCCGTAGACCATTAATTTCTGGGTTCCCGAATTAGGTGGATGCTATATAATTTCTTGTCTCCCTTTCTCAAAGGACACAAGCGAGTACTTAATCTTGAAAGCAATTGCGATCTGGACCGCTGCGTTCTCGGTCCGTTTGCTGTTATCTCGATGTTATCTGGATATTAGCTCGGACGTCGCTCGGCCACTCCACCGCCGCGAGATGGTGCTTATTTAAAATTTCCAACCGACATCCAGCGGTAATGTACCCTAGCACTATAATTGTTCGTCTCTCCGGAATATTTATATCTCAATTTGGATATAATAAACACAGTAGTAGGAGACTGGTCGTAAGTTTCTTGCGTTTTAATCTAGATAACGTTCTGATCAGTCTCTCGGGGTTTTGGAGGTATTTCCAGAACGTTCGTATACTTTTAATTGAAAGGGATTATCCCCGGGGTAAAAGTTTAATATTTCTCTTTTTATATTTTTCTACGGCAGCCGGGGTAGAGTGGAGTAGGCACTCATTACGCACACAGAGAGCAGAAAGTACGCCGAGCAAGGTTTCAATGATTGTATTCAAGTTGCGTACACGAAGCGAACATGAACATCCGCGTGTAAGATACGCATTTATTTGCTCACAACGGCTCTCTCGCGTTTGAGCTTCCGTGCACTTTCTAGTTGCTTAGATTCTCTTTCAGAAAAAGGAAAAAGGCCCCTTTTTGAAAACGCGCCTACATTTGTTTAGTTGTTATTGAACATCACATACCGTCCATCAAGTTAACGAGCAAATATGTTGTCTGAGAGTGTACAGCACGGCCGCCCAACAAATACATTCTCATATATCATGACAACTTCTGCCATGTGCGAGTATAGATGGACATGGCCGAGATTTTAACGATAACAGGTGATAATACAATATGTGCCAGCACCGCGCCTTGCATTGTGATATAAAAGTACAAAAGGAAACCCATTCCGAGTGGACCAGACTGAGTTTTCCAGGCCGTTACGAAATTGTTTCAATTATCTTCTTTTTAAAGCAAGATCGAGATTAGCGCACGACGAAAAAGCCTCGAGGTTTTGACAAGGACGCGCAGACACGGTTGGTGCTGGTAGGAAATATATTCCTCTATAAAAATGTAAATGAAGAAATAAAATCGATGTAATGATTCAAGAGTTACGGACAATTTTTACCTGTCGTCCCTCCATCGGCCCCCCTAAGTTAGATTTAGTACAACTGTCCCCTAACCTTTAGCAACACTTAATATTGTAAAAAGACCGTCTAAATTATATGAACAAATAAGTACAAGACAAAAGCTATTCCCGATGGGTGTAAGCTTTTATAACTTTATAAGCGAGGCTTTTATAATACCCAGAGTAAAATCAGTCTGCAGAACTAAAAGCATAGCTCGAGAGATACCTTTTTACGAGTTGTGTGACAAGCTAAACTTATCTATAAGAATGCCATCGTGTTATTCATTATTTCGTTTTCTATGCATGAAAGAGACAATGAACTTAATTTTTCCTGCGATAAGGTACTGTTAAGGCAATTTTTTACTCTTTTCAATGCTGACAGTTATCTTTTTACCTGTACGTACAGCCGGCTATACCATCTCCGAGCAATTTCGAAACATATTTCACTCTTTGGAATAATGTAACAGCATATACATTTTGTTTATTCAACGCTGGCAGGTTTAATGGCACTTTTGTCAGTTTATTTTTTGCCTCAAAGTTTCAAATTGGCCAGTTTTTTCCTGTATAATTTCTACTTCGTGCATATCACGCATATTTTCTTAAACTCGCTAATTTATGCCGTCCTTGTAAATAACAAAGGATAACAAAGTTCAATATGCTTTCGCATTTATGCTTTAATCTTCACCGATCTCGATTTAAAAAACAACGAAACAAAACTAGATCCTAATTTTGTATTACGCCAACACTCTTCGTACCCGAATTCTTTTTATTTTTATCGCCCATTGTTTTTTCTAATCTTCTATTTGTATTATTCATTGGAATTTTTTATGTTGTATTCTTAACAAGTCACAATAAAGCAGCAAACCGAGAGAAATAATTTCTTAATTTAAAAAAGTTATTTATTCCTAAACAGGTTCCCCGTTTACAAAAAAATTAAAATTTGCAATTTAGAAATTTCCGAATTAAAAATACATAACTCAAAAATTTCCAATTTAAAAATTCTCGTTTAGAGATTAAGAAAATTATTTATAGTTGCCAGATTTAAATGAATGAACAACTGATAAATTGCTGGAAACTAAATACCGACCTGTCAGTAGTTAATGTAATTAAACGACCGTCGAATTACTGAAAAGTGGTTACTCAAAGAAATAAATCATTGAAAGGCTGAAAAATTGATTAATTAACGAACTAGCTGAGTGACCAAATATAACCTGATCGATCTGTCGATAATTTGATTTTAAATTTTAACGTGATAAGCGACCGTTCGCTAATTCTATTTATTATTCCCGCAAAACTATTTAAATTTGTATGTTCTTAATACTCTCATACTGAACTACCATACTTAGACTATACGAATCTATAAAACTGAATATGAAATAATATGTGTGGTAGATCGACACTGGCTCTCTATATATTGTCTGATTTACTGTGTAATGCCTCGTATTATCTCTATTTATCGAAATGTCCACAAGAAATATTAAATAATATAGGGTATAAACTGAAAAATAGAAGGTTCGTGTTCACCTGGTGACCTAAAAGGGGTTTGCTTGACCATAATTATTCCCAAAACCTCAGCTGACTAAATCGTTACCCCGCAACTATTAATTACGGCCTTTGATTAATTTACAGATTTATAATTCATAAGCGCGTCGGGCAGGTCGCGGCCGAGAATTTCGACAATACATTTTCGGGAATTATTTGGCTGGCGATGACAGAAGATTATTTAGCCGGCCACGGTGTGAATGCAGTAACAAGTTGGTAAAGTTCAGTTCGACGATATAAATTTAATACTTGCGCGCGGTGGCGTATAATATAACAAATCTTGAATATGCCCGTTGCAATGGACATCCTTGATTACTGGACGAAAAGTCTTTGTTTTTATTCAAAGACCAGTTTTGAACCATATTATAAAAGACCGGTGCGAAGTGCAGGGGCGGCATTACAGGGCCGGACTTATAGAGAGGACCCTGCGGGGTCTTCGGCGTTTTCAACGAGCTGAGGCCGGCAAACAACCCGCTGCGCTAAATAATATGCAATTCACATCAATCAACTTTAGATTAGTTTTAATATTATTGCCTCGCCGAGTTGATGACTTATACCTTCATCAATAAACGAGTCGATAAATTAAGGTTCAAATGGAAGTCGAGGCGTTTCGCAGAAAACCGCAGATTAATATTATTACTATATAAGCCCGCCTCACCTATTCTGATAAGTATTACTAGAAATTGCGTAAGGAAATGACAAAGGAAGTGCAAGTTGATGGATTTAGTTTAGGAATAAGATACGGCAATCACTGGTTTCCTAATACACGTGGTGCGGCACGCTGATGTCGTCGCTCAAAGTCACGCTATTACCTTTCGGAATATGTCAAATTTCATCTAATTAAACCTCGCGTTTTAGTTTCTGAAATGAGGTAGGTGGTGAAATGTCAACGGCACACGAATTCAAACTAAAATTCTCAATTATGTGTACACCGAAGTTGGTTTGGACGTATAATGAAAAGTGGGTTTTAGAAAACAAACCTCTACAATAGAGGTCGCTATTTATATTTGACCCAGGGTTAATATAAATTTATGTTCTACACACCTTCGCATATTATTGAGCGGTCTTTTAAAGTTTATTTCTCTTTAAGACGACTTCGGGGAATGTCACAGTAATAGAAAGAATACAAGAGGAAAACTGTTTTCGAAAAAGGCGAGATCGTTTTTCCTAATAAAATTGTGACTTTTACAAATAACTGTTAATGAATTAACGTTTACGGAGTCAAATTTGAATTTAATTATAACGGAGTGGCGACAGTAGCCACGTTGGCCCGCAAAAAAATATTTCATTGTTATAAATCTTTGCTTTAGCCATGAATGTTTTCCTTGACGCTTTTACGTATCATTTCGGAGATGCGGGAATTGGTCCACAGGAATGTAGTATAAAGAGCATATCTACATGTCATAAATTATTTATCGCTCACTTTTTTATTATATTTATAAGCTTTTGCATAAAAACGAAGAAAAATGTCATTTTTTGTGTGAACTCTAGGAGAGGCTTTAACTGCTTATACCTATATGTATATATTTGCTTTTTCCCAAACTAATCGTGATATTTTTAATGTTTATAATACAGTAAATTACCTAAAAGTCATTAATCTCCGTTTGGTTATCTGTGTAAAAGAATGATAACCTCATATTTATCTTGGAATAAAAAGGAACTGCGCCTGCCCATACTGTTAATGATAAAAAGCGTTTTTAAAAATTTGGTTCGCTTTATTTAACAACTTATATGAATAAGTCAAAAGTTTTGTTTTTAGCTTTGCCCTCTGAACTGCAATAATCAACAAAACTAAATTTACCGAGAAGCAGTGAACGCCCTTTTGCAATTTTCGGTTATATTTTCAAAGAGGCGTATTCAGGATGTACACGGTTTGAACTGTCGATGTCGTTGGGTTAATCTAATTTCCGTAATTCACGTTTAAAATTTTTCCAGATATCAGGGACGTGTCATATTATCTTAGGAAATTTCGCATTTTTTTACTTAAAGTTTGCATTGAAAAATCTCAAATTCTTTTTTCCAAATCATAGATCAAAGATATTTGACTGAATTTTGGAACGTATGCCGAACTGCTTGATTTTTAATTTATCTACAAGTTGACAATTTAGAACCTCGAGTGCCACCACTGGTATCCAATAATGACATTTTTTCTCGAATACGGCTTCAAACTCTCTGAGAGATACTATCTAAGCCTTTTCAATGGCAGTTCCTGACACTTGGAGGAATTCTTCCATCCTCTCAAAGGGGACTCTCTGTTCCCTCGGAAGGGATCCTCACGTACTCATGGACTCAAGTATAGTCAACCCTTACGCGTCTTCCACCTTCAGCAGGGCTTACCGTAACATTATCGTCACACAAATTAATAATTCTATCATTCTTTGGAAGATTTCGAAATTCTAAAAGTTAACGCATTCAGTTTTTGAGTATCTATTTATTGCGGAATTTTGAAGGAAAAAGTGTCGGTCTTGTTCAGGATTTGCATTTAAAGAGATCTAAAAGGTTTCCCTAAAACATCTGTTTTAAGTAAACAATAACTTTTTAAAGGCATTATTCAAATGTGCCAATCCCGTGTTGCACAAACAAAGGAAGAGTTGCATTCTGTATTGTCTGAATCATTATAATCTTACGAGTATGTAAAGGACCTTATGAAATATTCATCTTTTGCTAGAAAGTTTCTGTTTTAATTCAGTGCTGCTGCAAATAGCATAGGTAATTTGCAATTTGCACGATGAATTTTTAATGTCCGATTCCAGTCAGGTTATTGCGGATTTTGTTAACAAGAATTTTTGGAAGTCGATTTTAGTAAAGCCTACGACTTTAAGTTCTACGTATCATCGGTGCTTTTTGGATTCGCTGTCAGAGATACCACAAGCGCCTAGGTTACAAAACAAACCCTCGCTAAAACGCACGATTCGATGACATTTCTCATGAGTCATGACAGCAGAATGATGTTAATGCAAAGTCAAGTGTCAGGATCTTTTCGAATAGCGCTATTGCTAACGCAAGAGGGATTTGCTTTACTTGTGTTCACCGTAAAAAAGCAATCCGATCAAAAAATGGCACCGTCAAAGCGATGTACACGTAACCGCGACCTTTTAATCATAAATTCTTATTATAATAATTTATGTTGTTCCCTATTTAACCTGATGTAAACCGTTCCGTGTCGAACGGAAGCGACGGAATAATCAATCTATTAATTAAAATTTAATCCGAGACAATAACGAAAACCCGAAACCAGGTCACGATGCGTTTTTAAATTCAAAGGAATCAGCGGGGGATAAGCGGCGATTCGATCAGAAAGGACACTCGAGGTTCGGTGGGCGGTTAGAAGAGGACCTTGTTAGGAGAAAACTCATCAAGATATATTATGTATTTACGTATATGCATAAATTTCAGGTTTGCAATTAACCGTAAACGAAGGCAAAGCAGAACAGTGACACAAATATAAAAGGCGCGGAACAATGATGCTATATTATATTCTAGACCAGCGGCGCAATATCGGCATATTACGATATTACATGTCAAATGCAAACGTTATATTGTCTTTCCAGCAACAATAGATCACATCGAAGCCCCTCAACTTCATTATTAATTACATATATGACATGGCGGACGTAGTTCAGCAATCTGGGAACCCAGCAATAAAGCCACATGTATACCGAGCCATTTATACATTACTGACAGACAGAAATTGGGGGCCCTAAAGGTAACTAGACGAATGTAAATGCTGTGTCGGCACCGTACCCGTATTATGCATATGCAACATCTTTATCCGCAGACCAGTAGCATACTATATCCAGATAGCCCGATAGCGAAGATAATTCTAGTTTTCTCTCGTAGACTGGTAGCTATAAATCGTGTCAGTTGCAGGAGAGACGGACATTTTAATAAATGAACGCCGCTTACGGCTACTCAAATTGTCCGCAATAGCCGTTGGGTAACCATGAGGTCCGATGTTGCTTGTAAATCTATGATAATAGTGTTAGTTGTTTGCAGTCCTCCGTACGACGATACCCTTACCTTCTGCACCGGAGCACAAGTTGAGATTTATCCCCTATACATAAACCTAAACTTTTAGAAGCTAAAGCTCGTATCAAAACTTGCTACATATTTAAGAACTGTGTTTAACAGAACGGCGGCGGCGTTAGCCGCATCGCTACCTTTCAATAATAAATTCATAGCTGCAACTCGATTCGCGAGCTGATATTGAATTCAATAGTACACATGACGTTTATGTATGTGTCAATTGTGTTTTTATGCCGTCGTTTCTTTTTGATTCCGAGAGTAATGGCTTGTAAGCTCTCATTTATGTCCGTGTTCTAGTATTTCTAACAAAATGAACCTCGTATTGATGAACGGCTTTTTGAACTTCTTTAGCACGGTAGTTTACAGTAATGCCCGGGCATAAACTAAATAAAATAATCTTAGTCGTAATTCTCCAGATACAATCGGGTAAGCCATCATCCGATAGGCGGCCCTCGGTGCGCGTTAACTCTCACGGCATCGTGTAAATTAAAAACCTCTGTTATTTACATGGCGGAAACGATAAATCGCAGTTGAGCGTAGTTTTGTTGTCTTGTGCATGTTCCCTATTATCTTAGCCACCACGCCTTCAAGTCCCGAAAATTAACTAAACGCCACTAACGCATTCAGTAGCTCGTTACGTTCTGCTATGTTCCGAAAAAAACGATCCACTCTTGCGGATCGTTCAACACAGAAACCCAAGAGTAGAGTCGTAATAGCGAGCAAAGTGTGTACTTTGTTGCTGCAAAAACAGCACTGCTACACAGAAACTGCTGTTAAAATTAATCGATTTGTTGTAATCTACTAACCTATAGGTTATGACGGTTATGTAGAAATGAACGTCAAATACGAAAAATTGTTTCCAGTCGATAGCGTAATATGACTTTCAGGAGAATTCTGTCGAACATTGCTAATGTTGTTATTTTAAATAATTCTAATCGTATTTTTGTCAGATGCATATGGGTATTTTGTTGGTTGGAATGGCTCGACTGTCATTCATGAACGCTTCAATTATGGTAGACTTTTTCCCCGTAAATGATTCATATATGATTATAAATTCTGGATCTTCTATGAATAGAATGGTTAACAAAAGGAAAAACTTTTAAGCGTAGATGTTATCTACGCTCCATTCTATTTGTACTATTGTATTATTTTCGTATGTAGAATGCAGCTTGTTAAGTCATGCATCTGTTTAGCGGTCTCATTGCAATTGTATATTAAGGGATGTAGTAACTATGACTTCATATGTTCGTCATTCGTTCGTTTATAAATTTTGAATTGCACTCCTACGTGCACATTCTCAAAACTAGCAATTAACTTTAAAATCGACATGTTCAACCAACTGGAACGATTCTCCCATTACCGTTATAACGCATTTGTATATCTTATAAATTTTCAGATACACTTTAGGTAACTTCGATACGTTCGCATTAAAAATTTTCATAATGTTCCCTGGAATCGTTCTAAAACTAATGCAAAATTTGGGTTGACGTAGCTTTCGGTAGAATCGATACGAAGAATCTCATTGCGTGCGTTCATAACACCGAAGGCAAATAAGCGAAAATAATTTTTGAGGGAAAAAGGTATTCATTTGAACAGGATCGTTTTTCCAGGGATTCTTGTTCTGGATAAGACTATTGCTATTCGAAATCTGATTGTTTTTCAGCACGTTCGGGTGAAAAGTGAAAATCGAGTATCATCAGCGAGTAACTTTAGGGAAATCGTGCATCTTTAATGGTGACAAAAGAAAATGAAATTGGGCAAAAGAGGGTTAGGTTATTACTGGTGATGCTAATCGGAAATGAAGGAAGATAATGGCAAGAACACAAAGAGGAGATTACAAAAAGAAGTCATACAGAAAGTGGCCGGATGAAAGGCGTTAATCCGTCATTAGAAGTTAGCGGGTGATGGCCTGCTAGGCGAGGATCCGATCAGGTACCGGGCAATTTGTTTCGGACGGCCGTGGGGGCGACTAAGCGGCTTTCAGCGCCCCCTGAGGTGTAATGGGAATCGGAACAGTCTTTTCATTACAACCAGTTAATCATTCCTACGTACTCTCCTATATAACCAGATTTGGAATGACGTGGCAATCTTATTGAGAATTTGATGTGTAATATCATCCAATTATATGACGTTTTTAGATTAGGATTCGACGTAACATGAAACGTTTTGTTTATCACGCGGGGCTGTCGTTGGCTTGTACTTTGGCATTTGAAAAGAAATTGCGTCGACGTTCCGAAAAACGAGAAACTTCGTGTTATTATACGGAGACCTATTTCCTAGATTTCTGATACGAACTATCTTTATTATGATAATGAAATGACAGATGCATTCACATCGACCAAAGCAAGTTAATTTATGTAACTGCAGCAGACGTCTTTGGCGAGGGTGAGCTAAAGATCGCTTATTGCTTTATCTCTATCTGTGTGCGGTCCTCTACAATTTCATTTCAAATAAAAGAACCAGAGATACGGCAAAACGAACAATAAAAAAATGATACATTATTGTCGCGGGGGCAACGACCGCTATTCAGCAATACTGCACAGCAGTACCAGCAAAGGGGCCACTCTATGATGCAGAGTACGCATTCTTCGGCGGCTGGGACCGTCGAGAATTCAACGTGCGCGTGTACACGGGTCCTTCTAGCTGCTTAATCCAGGTCAGGACTACCCGACTTCATTAAAATGCAGATAACGCAAACCACGGTCAATTATGAGACAAGAAGCTAATGCTCGTCGGCCTTCCTGCAGTTCCATCCGGTCATCATCTGCGAGACTGCAACGGCACTCCGAAGACACCATGCTGGAACGCTTGGTTCCTGGTTATTGAAAACGGTCAAATTAAGGTTTAGGAATAGAATACCGTTATGTTATTATAAAAGGAAAACGTCTCCGTGATTAGAGACAGCGGCGAGTACGATCTAACATCAGTGCTGCGGTAACACATGACAAACAGTAACTCACAGGTTCCAATGGAGATGTCAGACTTCAAACACATTTACAAAACTTTTAAGAGGTTCCTTTTAACGACCACGACTATTTTAAGATGCACACTGACTCCTATGTAACTGCAACTAAATTAAAAATTCGAATGCAACGTCGCACGGAATGCTACTAGGAAGCTGTTTAGCATTTACTACTTAATTCTTGGCAAAATAAAAAAACCATTCTCGTTCTAATTAAAGCTAATTTAAAACCTCATAATAATTGAACTAGGAATTCCTGCACCACAAATATTTCTTTGATATGATACGAAGTTCTGGAAGACGATGAATGGACAACCATATCCCAACAAAATAAAAGCAATAGCCCATCCCATATGAAGGTAAATGCGCCCCAAAACTACTTTGTGAACACGTTTTGAGAAGAGTTTCTTCTTAAAAATGTACAAGAACCTATTTTGGTCGTGAAAAATATCTCGGCTTTATCATTCTCCGAAGTCTTTATTTAACCTTGTTACAAAAATAGAAGTCACGTTTAATTTTAACAACTACGTTTGATGTCGTTGCATTTGAAAGTGACATATGTAAATTTTGAAATGGTATAAAATTAAGTGAACCTTTTCGGTCATAATTATAACAATTCCTATTCCCACTGCCTTGAATTTTTTTAAAATCACTCGTGTTGCGTGATTTAGACCGTCGTTACAAAGTTTAACTTTTTATGAGAATCCTGAAAGTTCACGTTGTCTGTTACCGTTAGAGGAACATCCTAATCATTTTAATTATGACGCGCCTTTGTGTTTTTACCTAAAAATTCAGAATTTTACATTTACATATTAAATTTTAATTTCGAGATGGAATTTCCTGTTCGTGTATATTTGCGGGGAACGTAACAACGTAACGTCAACTGACGGCTAACTAACTATTAGTAGTCTTTACAATCCGTTTTATGAATAAGGTTACTCAGCTTTTTCGGATTCAGGTGTTAATATTCCAAATCTTGATCGATTGCGGTTGAATACTTGAATGTTTCGATTCAGTTTTAGTTGTAAGAGTTTCCAGTATTCTCTTTAGTTTTTTAATTGGTAGCAAAGGTAGACACGCCTGTGAAGTATATATCTGAAAGTAGTCTTTAAAACTGTTCAAGCGTGGGTAGCAGTGGGAAATTTCTTGTTTCAATAACTTAATTTTAAGTTATCTCTGTAAGTTTTGTGAGATTTAAATAGGCGTTCGCGAACTACTCGATGCCGAGCTCAACGAATCGAACTCCTCGGAGGTCTAGAGTAAATAAAGCAATTTATGAAAAGAAGGTCAGAGTGCGATATTAAATTTTAATCTATAATTAAATCAGGAAGGTAATTAATACCTTTTGAAAATAATTAACACAAATATCCAATAACCAATAACAAATGGTAGTAATTAAAATGTAACAAGTTTACGGGTTGTACCTATAGTTATTCTTTCGCGGAGTACGTCAAATAGGGAGGTTTATCACGTGCGCAATGTACGAAGAATCATAAGTGACAAAATAAATCACGACCGAAACAAAAAGTTCAAAGCAAACGTGCTGTTGCTTTCAGCGTTCACATTCACACGAATAGCGGTTTAATCTTAGAACAAGGCATCACCATATGACATATGGCATCGTTTATGACATACGTCTTACCCAATATTTTGAGACGTTTCCTCCACTATGAAAAGAAGAGGTAGGAGTCGACTATTAGCCAAATTAATGGACGAACACCAGAAAAACGAATGAGCTTTATGTTCGCTATCGTTCAAAAAATTAAATACGTGGGCTTTAATAGTGACCTTAATTACTTTCTTATTACGCATTTTCGCTACGTTACCCATAACGAGAAACAAATTTGTTTAAACATATAGGTGATCATAACTTGTAAGCCTAACGATAAAATTTTAAATATAGCACAGAACTAATAAACTAAGCCGTGTTAATAATACGGTGTGGTGGAACGGATTAGATTTGCGACCAACTGGGATCGCATGTTCAGGGGGCACTAAAACCAATGTTGGCGAGAGCGGCAAGCATCAAACAAACCGACGAGTGAAAAATTAAATAGCACGCTTTACTGTGTGTTTTACTACACAGCCGTTGTTTTTGAACGTCGTAAATCAAATTTACATTAAACAGTTTATGTTGCAGCCACGAAATCAATTGCCCTCTATTCCCACGAATAATTTGCGAAATAAACGAAAACTAATTACCAAATCTGGGGTTGGGGGACTGGCGATAACGCTGGAAAAGGAGCTCTCCACGGACGCCATTTCTATGGACGCCAAAATAATGTCATTAAAACATCACTCGGTGTGTGTACGTCCTCCTAAAAAGCAAGGCAAACTTCAAATAACAAAGACATGCCCCTTTATATTACCTCGAGTTGAGGTAATTTTTACTTAGAAACGGAAGTCAACCTGAGTTTAATACAATAAAAGGCCGGAATCGGGGCTAAAATATTTGAAGTACGACGTAAGTTTTCCTGGCAACATTGTTAACTTAACAAAAGCAACTTGGACAATAGCTCGTTTGATGGTTAAGATGACTGCTTTTTATTATGCGAAACTTGTTTAACATTAGCGTGTTACACTTTTGACACACCTTATTTTCTGAATCTTTTAAATTAGACGTATCCACACAATTATCTACAAGTTTAGGAGGTACAAGTACTGAGTAATAAGCCCGTTTATATTGGGCTAAGTTCCTCCTTTAATCCTTCGTACGTGTTTCAACCTAAAAACAAGAGCCCAAATCGTGGTTTATAGTTTTACGGATGTGTGTGTAGAAGAGAGCACGCCAATGGGCAACCCCACCATGTCTGTAGAACGGGTTGTAACTACCAACTACCCTTAAGTGGTGGAACGTAGGTAGTACAACGTGCGAGAGACATTACTGCAGCGAGTGCTGCGCCTGACTTGAGATGTAGGTATTCCGTTATTTAAAAACGTATAGTTAGCTGTATTAGATGTTTTAAACATTTTGTAAGTATATTCGGATTAATTTTTGTGTAACGAGAGTCGGTGGTGTTCGAGTACGTCGCATATCTTGCCCTCCCGCCCCGATCCGTCTATCGTACCACTCGCGGCAGTGAATTTACCCCATAGTTCGCCTTAACTTTGGTTAAACCAAAGAATATATATAGGGGAAGAAGGACAGCCTTATGGGCTACACAGTATATGCTGTGATTTGGGTTGCATAACTATTTACTTGGTTTAATATATCATTTTTTGTTCGAAAATGCCTCTGGAAGCTCAGTAGAATAGGGGCAGCTGATACCGCCATTTTGTTTTTAATTGGGTCAATCAATTTAATCGATTGCGTAATAATTAGATCAATTCGCGGAATTTTAGGTCAATTCGTGGAATTTTAGGCCAATTTAATTGGATTAGCGGTTTAATTAGATCAATCCGCGGTTTTTTAGGTCGATTTAATGGGATTAGCGGTTTAATTAGATCAATTCGCGGTTTAATTAGGTCAATTAAAAGTTCGATTAAAATCTCGATTAAAAACGGCGGCCATCTTGGATTTAATCAAATTAATCAATCAAATTTAATTAGATCGATTAAAAACTTCGATTAAAAGCGGCGGCCATCTTGGAATTAAATCAAGACTAGGCCAATCAGGTTAGCGGTTATCAATCTATCTCTCTCTCACACTGTACAAATGGGGCGTGGTCAGGAGCCGGCGGGTGCATAATTAATTAATCAGAGTGACATATTGAATTATTCTTTAATCAAAGTTATCAATTTAATCAGGTGTACGGCGGATTCGGTATCAATCCGCTGATTAAATAAATATGCATAATGCATCACGAAAAGCACGGTTTAATTAGATCAATCAGCGGTTTATCCCAAAAACTAAAAAAGAAACGCAGGTCTTGACTTGTCTGTTTACACCTGTCAATCAAAGCTTAAAATTTCGTACATGACGTCAGGGATTATTGCGAACAATAGGTACCTTTCATCGTCCTACGAAATGTTTTTAATTCGGGCTGAAAAGTTTAAAAGGATATATCATTTGTAAACACAAAAGAAATACAGCTATAAAATTATTCATTTTATTTGCAAAATCGCGCTCACTCCAAAAAGGCAGAGGATTCACAATTTATGAAATTAAATATTAATCAGAATATAATTAAAAATGTTGATTAATATGATAACAATGCTTTTTTAAGTAATAAACGTGTTTTCATAATTAAATAAAATAAAAATAAGCCTTAAGTGTGGCAGAGTTCCATATCCAGTAGGAAGTGTGATGTGGGCCACCTGGAACCGCACCATATCTCGTGCAAAGAAATTTTCGTTACTTTGAAGTTTGAGCGCTGACATCCCCATTCGAACCGAAGGCACATATTGAATGATACTGCATTCTGTAAAGCAAAGGTAATTTTTTAACATATACATATAATTAAGAAGAAACGTATTTTTAAGAACTTTACGATATTTCCTATAAATTAACTACAGTTAGTCATCAGCATCTTGGTAACGTGTTTATTATCAATAGTCTTTTTCCCACGCTAAAATGATAAAACAGAATTTCGAATAAAAGAACGCTTAGGGAAATTCGATTTTTAAAATAAAAATTTAAAACTTAAGACTAATTTGAACAAATTTAGTATGCCAGAAATTGATAGATTCGTAAAGTCCACCTTGAATGTTTTAACAATATTGAGAACACCACTAAAACTTATGCCAGGCGAAGGCAGCACAGGGACGTTTCTGACTAGTTTCGAATAAAAGGACGCTTAGGGAAATTCGATTTTTAAAATAAAAAATTTAAAACTTAAGACTAATTTGAACAAATTTAGTATGCCAGAAATTGATGGATTCGTAAAGTCCACCTTGAATGTTTTAAACTATTGAACATCACTAAACTTATGCCAAGCGAAGGCAACACAATACGCACGGGTATTTTGTTAAAAATGAGTCAATCCATAACCCATTGTCATTACTATTATCTTTCCTATTGTTTTGTTTCGGCAAGTTTCAACTTGTATCTTTCCTGTATTTGACAAAAAAATGCAATAAACATCTGCAAACCTCAGCGAAAGCCTTTCACACGGTACAAGTTTGAGCTTCAGAATTCAAATTTAAGTACAGCTTATTTCATAAATTTAAAACAAAAAGCCATTATTATCTTTTAGCATTAAAAATAAAACTGTTTTTCTAAAAATCTTGGGAACAAGAGAAAACCTACATTTGAAAATTTAAATATATTATTGTCGACGTAAAAATATTTATAAAACAAAACTGCGAGTACGTTTTTTAATAAGCAAATTTAATTTTAAATTAATCGTGCTGTTAAATCCGACTATCCTCTTCTGTTGGTAATGTTTGTCTCAAAAAAAAATATCATCTGTAATCACGAAATAAATTAATGATTTTCTTACACGTAAATTAATTTGCCTTTTAAGGAATTCAGATATTCAAGAAAAATAACTGCCTAACATATTTAGCTTTTATAAATTCCACGTTATTGTAAAGAGTCCGTTTAAAAATTCAACGTTGTGAAGACAGAAAAACATATTCGACGCAATACTAATCTGGAAGTGTTATTCTTTTAATAACTATGAAAAATATTATCTGGTCCAGTTTACTCTATCCCAAAATTAAAAAATAGAATTAACCCAACCGTGCAAACTGAACCGCTCCTTTGGTAATCAGTTTTCTACTCTATGTTTTAATTCAATATTGTTAATAACTTCCTTGCCAATTTTTATGAACCTTAATTTTGAAATTATTTACAAAAGTTACCGTCTTTTAAACATGAGGAATTCTTTAATCTTTTTTCTAACACAGATTATCACAGCTTCCAGTTAACATGAAGCCAGTTTAATTGTTATAACTGAATTTTTAATTAAATGAAAATAGAAACCAGAGATAATATAAAGACAGAAAGACTCAAAATTAATTAAAACAAAAAAACAAATACAGTAAAAAATTAATAACCAAAAAAAATACCTTCAATAAAAAACTGACTTGAATAATATTTCATCATTCACTTTACAGTTTACGAGTATACTTCATCAGATAATAATAATAAATTGGAAAATTAAACAGCACTTGCGGAACTTACCCCGATTCGTTTTACGGCAACTACCAAAATGACTTTAACTACATAAACGTAGTCAACCCCCACCTTGAATATTTCTTTTAAAAGTTCTAGAACGTTTCAAATGTAAATCTGCGTTTACAGATATTCGTCATCATTTTAAAAACCAACAATTAAAGCAGCTTATTTTTAAAATTATTGTTCTATTGTCAAGGTTTATCTTGGTTACATTGACACTCAAAGAACTTAAAACTTTGAAAGCAGTTTTTACCTATTCAAGCGGCTAGAGAAAATTTCAGTAAATGTATTTTTCGTAGCAATTGATAATCATGCTGAACCGATGTTAGGGATTGAATTCTACACTACTCTTCAGACGAGGAAAGCTGCTTTACACGTTCAGAACAGAATTATTTTAAAGCTGAGGAATATGATCTTTAAGGGTTATTGAAATCTCTATCCTATTTATGTCCATTTAATACGGTTCAGGTAAGTTGTGTTTTTATAAACGTGCACTAAAAGTTATTGTAGGTTAAATTTTACCGATGACTAATTACCATTTAAAATTTTTAAATATGAAATATTTTGAAGCTGTCAGTCAGCACAATCATATTACCGGTTATGTCTTTAATAATTCTTGAAGTTTAAATTTACTCTTTTGCAGGGCTAGGGTCTGTTTTTATTGTTCCCTGATAAAGTTAAATTCCATATATCTACAATTGAATCAGTAAAAGGTGCGAAGATAAATCTCTAAAATACGCCAGCAAGAGATTGTAGGACCAATGCTCTACATTTCGCACTAAAACACAGATGAGTCTTAATATTTTATTGGCGAAGATACAAATGTTCCTAAAACCATTTCGTTAATTAAGCAAACAAGAACGACTGGACAGGCGAACTTGCTAACAAGTTTTTTCAAAATTTAGTAATAAATATTTTATGGGTCACCTTTTAAAGAAAGAATTTAGTTTGTGTTCACTTATGTTCTGTAAAATAAGTGATTTCACGATTCAGAAATTTCAATAGCAAATTTTTAAATGTATAAATTAATACACCTAAAATGTATTCGTTTTTTATAATTTGATATACAGGGTGACATTGAAAAAACTACAATGCATGGTACCACGCGATAGAGGACCATAAAATAATAAAAAAGTTCTTATACGCTAATGTCCGATCGCCTTTTGTTTTCAAGGTACAGGATGTTAAAGGTTTGTTAGAAAATTCAAATTTTTTAAAATTTCGTCAGTTTGTGAAGACATAATTGAACCAAAATTAGTGCACACTATATGCCCTTGCAGGTGGCTATTTTGTGTAGGTATTTTAGTTTCGAGCATTATTAGAATATTATCATATCATAACCTAACCTAACAAACTTTTAACATCAAATCTTGAAAAAGGAGATCGGACATTAGCGTATAAGAACTTTTTTATTATTTTATGGTCCTCTATCGCGTGGTACTATGCATTGTAGTTTTTTCAATGTCACCCTGTATAAATATCTACAATCACAGTGGAAATAAAAAATCGTTAAACACGTGCAACCATCTTATTTTAGTATTCATAATAACATTGGATTTATTTTCAGTCGAAAAGACTTCACACACTTTAAAAACAAATCGCATGATTCACAGGAACCTTAAAGGACTAAACACAAATAATAAATGTTTAGTTTTAAGCTAAATAGATGTCAACACAAAATGGTTGTACTAATAACATTGAACAATAGGTACAACATGACTCATTGTTCTTGAGTCCCTTACTACAAAATAGTTTAAATCTAGATCGGATGGTGGTACAATCGTACACTTGATGATGCCCTCTACAGAATTAAGATCAATCTGTTCACATTTATCCCGACCCACATGAATTTTAGGATGCCCTATGGGGTATTTCCCATACTTATTAAAATTTAAAAGAAAAAACTAAATTGTATCTGATTCATAATTATTTTAAAATAAATTTTGGCTTTAATGTAATTCCTTGCTTCAAATCAACTTCGAACGTTTGATAAAAAAATAAAAAGAAATAAACTAAATTGCATCTGCTTCATAATTATTTTAAATAAATTTTGAGCTTTAATGTAATTCCTTGCTTCAAATCAACTTCGAATGTTTGAAGACTTTTAAAATGAAGATCAATAAAAAATATTGAATAAAACATATTTTTGAAAACCTTAAACAAGATTAAGTTTGAAATAAACAAAAGAATATTTTTAAAATATTGAAAACGTAATAAAATTAAATTAAAAAAATATTAAAAGAAAAAAACAAAATGAATTAAATTATAAAATAACTTTTTAATAATTAATGTAAACCATTATCTTTAACTTTGTCACCTCTGCTAACATTTTTGAATTCCTGTATTACAAAGTGCAATTAAAATGTAAGATATTACGAAGACCTTTTCGTATTTTAGAAAAAAACAGTTTACGCTTATTTAAGAAAATCAAATATTTAAGAAAAAATAATCTTGAAAAGCTTGAATGAAGTTAAATTTGAAATAAAGAAAAACATTTCAAGAAATTGAAAAACTTTTAAAATGAAAATCAATAACAAATATTTAATAAAACATGTTTCTGAAAACCGTAAACAAAATTAAATGTGAAATAAATAAGAGTATTTTAAAAATATTGAAAAGTTTGAATGAAAATAAATTTGAGATAAAGAACAAACATTTTAAGAATTTGAAAACTCTTAAAATGAAAATCAGTAAAACATATTTCTGTAAAATTTTTAGTATACATTTTATAATATCTACCTATCTATTATAGATATGTTGTTCAGGTCCTTGAACGGAGGTGAGCAGCTCATGCCTCGATGCATCCAGCGACTGTTGGGAAACCCCTGGTAGGTCTACCCCAAACGCGAAAGACTGAAAATATTTTAAAAAAATTTTAATTCGATATACAGACAAACTGAATTGAAACTTCAATTTCTTAAACTGGAGATATACGTAAAAGCTGAGTATGAAAAAGTTACTTACACCCAAGTACTCGCTGTACTCCCAGCAGTTCTGTAATATGCCGGTGAAGTTTTGCGAAAAACTGCGAATCAGATGCATCTAAAAACAGCACCCTCGTGCATTAGTTTGGTTTCACACTGCTCTTCACCAATTATAGTAATTCGCGTGCGGTCGACACTGCTCACACTTGTGAATGCGTACTGTAGCACGTCGAAGATGACAACGGTCGATATGGTGAACCCGACAAGCACTTTGGAGACTTTAAAAAACATTAGTCATTACCCTGGTCACTCAAAACAGTTAATCATCGTAAATACTTCCGGACGTTTTGCATACTGTAAATTCTTAACAGCTGCAGTCATCAAAAAGGACGCCAAAGTCTTGTTAGTCCTGAAATTTGTAAGGACTTAAATTTGAAAAATAAAAGAATATTTAAATTATAAAATAACTTTTTTAGATGATATTTAATATAAAATAATTCTGAAACGCTTAAATGGAAACCATTCACGTGCTGTAGTCTCGACATATATCTTCTTCTCGTCTATAATTAATGAAAATCATTATCTTTAACTTTGGCAGCTCTGCTAACATTTCTGAATTCCTGTGTTACAAAGTTTTCTAAATTTGTTAATGCTGGCAAATTTTAAATTAATATTCTATTTTAGTATAAACTCTCGAATGTTTTACAAAAATTTAAAAAGAAAAAAACTAAATTGAATTTTACTTCATAATGATATTAAGTACTAATTTTGAAATAAAAAAGTAATAAACTTGTTTAACATTCTGGTATGAGCAAAGATGTAGCGAGTTCAGATTACAATTTATTATTTACAGGTAAGTTGAGCAATATGGTTTTTAGGGATTATTGAAATTTCTATCTTATTTATTTAATATGCTACAAAAGGTGAATTATTTTGCTGAAAAAGAAATCAATACCAAAGCTAGATGATTATCAATTTGAACTTGTCAGATTCTAATATTGAAAAATTGTTTGGAATACCAGACGATGCAATTTATTATAAAACCAAATCAGGAATTAATATTCAAAATAAGTAAATTGATAGACACAAGTGATTTGTGTGTGCCTATATTCAAATTTTGTAAAAGGACCAATATTTAGATTTGTAGTAAATTCGTTGCCTAGGGTACTTACATAAAATCAGCTAGTGTTATCCTTTTTATAGATACATAATATTGAACTGTTTGATAAATTAACTCTTACCTTTGAAGGAGCAGTACGTAGGTGAAAATGTAAATAACGTTAGCGTTTTGATTGATTTCAATAAATTTGATGATCTGAGTCACGTATTGGGATATATGGTTTCAGGGCAGCCGAATTCATTGACACAAGCGGTTTCGGCAAAAAATCGCCTTAATCACAAGTTATTGTGCTGGTACATTGTCTCACGCACCATAGGGATTGCAATGTAAAATGAATTTGAAAGACTTTGAATTCAAAGAAAGGGTAAAGAATCTACAAGAATTTAAAATTGAAATTAAAGAGTAAATCAAATGATCGTATTATAGTTTATTATGATAAAGCTGGACGATTATCAATAATAAATTGAGAAATTAAACAACACTTTCAAAACTTACCTCAAAGCGTACTCGGGCAAATACCAAACTACAGCGGCCCCCGTCAAGACTTTAACTAAACTCAGTCTAGGATTTCATCCCCACCTTGAAAATTCAACTTCTTTTATTTTCAAGTTATTTGTTAATCAGCTGTTCAGATTTTAATACCCGATTCCAATCAAATCAATTTAATTAGTCCAGTCAATTTAATTAGTCCAGTCATTTTAATCTAGGGTAGGCTAGCTTAACATGTTACGTAAATAAACTATTAAAATAGGTAAATTCAAATCTTGACCATTTGTTACAGGTATGAAGACATTTCAGGTTAGGCTAGGTTAGGTTAGCTTATTTCAAGTTAGACTAGGTTAGCTCATTTCAATCTAAGTTATGTTAGGTTAGGTTAGCTTATTTCAAGTTAGGTTAGGTTAGTGCATTTCAATCAAAGTTAGGTTAGGTTAGGTTAGCTTATTTCAAGCTAGGTTAGGTTAGATAATTTTAATCTAGGTTAGGTTAGCTTTTAACTTATTTAAACTAACCTAACCTAGATTAAAATTATCTAACCTAACCTAGCTTGAAATAAGCTAACCTAACCTAACCTAACTTTGATTGAAATGCACTAACCTAACCTAACTTGAAATAAGCTAACCTAACCTAACATAACTTAGATTGAAATGAGCTAACCTAGTCTAACTTGAAATAAGCTAACCTAACCTAGCCTAACCTGAAATGTCTTCATACCTGTAACAAATGGTCAAGATTTGAATTTACCTATTTTAATAGTTTATTTACGTAACATGTTAAGCTAGCCTACCCTAGATTAAAATGACTGGACTAATTAAATTGACTGGACTAATTAAATTGATTTGATTGGAATCGGGTATTAAAATCTGAACAGCTGATTAACAAATAACTTGAAAATAAAAGAAGTTGAATTTTCAAGGTGGGGATGAAATCCTAGACTGAGTTTAGTTAAAGTCTTGACGGGGGCCGCTGTAGTTTGGTATTTGCCCGAGTACGCTTTGAGGTAAGTTTTGAAAGTGTTGTTTAATTTCTCAATTTATTATTGATAATCGTCCAGCTTTATCATAATAAACTATAATACGATCATTTGATTTACTCTTTAATTTCAATTTTAAATTCTTGTAGATTCTTTACCCTTTCTTTGAATTCAAAGTCTTTCAAATTCATTTTACATTGCAATCCCTATGGTGCGTGAGACAATGTACCAGCACAATAACTTGTGATTAAGGCGATTTTTTGCCGAAACCGCTTGTGTCAATGAATTCGGCTGCCCTGAAACCATATATCCCAATACGTGACTCAGATCATCAAATTTATTGAAATCAATCAAAACGCTAACGTTATTTACATTTTCACCTACGTACTGCTCCTTCAAAGGTAAGAGTTAATTTATCAAACAGTTCAATATTATGTATCTATAAAAAGGATAACACTAGCTGATTTTATGTAAGTACCCTAGGCAACGAATTTACTACAAATCTAAATATTGGTCCTTTTACAAAATTTGAATATAGGCACACACAAATCACTTGTGTCTATCAATTTACTTATTTTGAATATTAATTCCTGATTTGGTTTTATAATAAATTGCATCGTCTGGTATTCCAAACAATTTTTCAATATTAGAATCTGACAAGTTCAAATTGATAATCATCTAGCTTTGGTATTGATTTCTTTTTCAGCAAAATAATTCACCTTTTGTAGCATATTAAATAAATAAGATAGAAATTTCAATAATCCCTAAAAACCATATTGCTCAACTTACCTGTAAATAATAAATTGTAATCTGAACTCGCTACATCTTTGCTCATACCAGAATGTTAAACAAGTTTATTACTTTTTTATTTCAAAATTAGTACTTAATATCATTATGAAGTAAAATTCAATTTAGTTTTTTTCTTTTTAAATTTTTGTAAAACATTCGAGAGTTTATACTAAAATAGAATATTAATTTAAAATTTGCCAGCATTAACAAATTTAGAAAACTTTGTAACACAGGAATTCAGAAATGTTAGCAGAGCTGCCAAAGTTAAAGATAATGATTTTCATTAATTATAGACGAGAAGAAGATATATGTCGAGACTACAGCACGTGAATGGTTTCCATTTAAGCGTTTCAGAATTATTTTATATTAAATATCATCTAAAAAAGTTATTTTATAATTTAAATATTCTTTTATTTTTCAAATTTAAGTCCTTACAAATTTCAGGACTAACAAGACTTTGGCGTCCTTTTTGATGACTGCAGCTGTTAAGAATTTACAGTATGCAAAACGTCCGGAAGTATTTACGATGATTAACTGTTTTGAGTGACCAGGGTAATGACTAATGTTTTTTAAAGTCTCCAAAGTGCTTGTCGGGTTCACCATATCGACCGTTGTCATCTTCGACGTGCTACAGTACGCATTCACAAGTGTGAGCAGTGTCGACCGCACGCGAATTACTATAATTGGTGAAGAGCAGTGTGAAACCAAACTAATGCACGAGGGTGCTGTTTTTAGATGCATCTGATTCGCAGTTTTTCGCAAAACTTCACCGGCATATTACAGAACTGCTGGGAGTACAGCGAGTACTTGGGTGTAAGTAACTTTTTCATACTCAGCTTTTACGTATATCTCCAGTTTAAGAAATTGAAGTTTCAATTCAGTTTGTCTGTATATCGAATTAAAATTTTTTTAAAATATTTTCAGTCTTTCGCGTTTGGGGTAGACCTACCAGGGGTTTCCCAACAGTCGCTGGATGCATCGAGGCATGAGCTGCTCACCTCCGTTCAAGGACCTGAACAACATATCTATAATAGATAGGTAGATATTATAAAATGTATACTAAAAATTTTACAGAAATATGTTTTACTGATTTTCATTTTAAGAGTTTTCAAATTCTTAAAATGTTTGTTCTTTATCTCAAATTTATTTTCATTCAAACTTTTCAATATTTTTAAAATACTCTTATTTATTTCACATTTAATTTTGTTTACGGTTTTCAGAAACATGTTTTATTAAATATTTGTTATTGATTTTCATTTTAAAAGTTTTTCAATTTCTTGAAATGTTTTTCTTTATTTCAAATTTAACTTCATTCAAGCTTTTCAAGATTATTTTTTCTTAAATATTTGATTTTCTTAAATAAGCGTAAACTGTTTTTTTCTAAAATACGAAAAGGTCTTCGTAATATCTTACATTTTAATTGCACTTTGTAATACAGGAATTCAAAAATGTTAGCAGAGGTGACAAAGTTAAAGATAATGGTTTACATTAATTATTAAAAAGTTATTTTATAATTTAATTCATTTTGTTTTTTTCTTTTAATATTTTTTTAATTTAATTTTATTACGTTTTCAATATTTTAAAAATATTCTTTTGTTTATTTCAAACTTAATCTTGTTTAAGGTTTTCAAAAATATGTTTTATTCAATATTTTTTATTGATCTTCATTTTAAAAGTCTTCAAACATTCGAAGTTGATTTGAAGCAAGGAATTACATTAAAGCTCAAAATTTATTTAAAATAATTATGAAGCAGATGCAATTTAGTTTATTTCTTTTTATTTTTTTATCAAACGTTCGAAGTTGATTTGAAGCAAGGAATTACATTAAAGCCAAAATTTATTTTAAAATAATTATGAATCAGATACAATTTAGTTTTTTCTTTTAAATTTTAATAAGTATGGGAAATACCCCATAGGGCATCCTAAAATTCATGTGGGTCGGGATAAATGTGAACAGATTGATCTTAATTCTGTAGAGGGCATCATCAAGTGTACGATTGTACCACCATCCGATCTAGATTTAAACTATTTTGTAGTAAGGGACTCAAGAACAATGAGTCATGTTGTACCTATTGTTCAATGTTATTAGTACAACCATTTTGTGTTGACATCTATTTAGCTTAAAACTAAACATTTATTATTTGTGTTTAGTCCTTTAAGGTTCCTGTGAATCATGCGATTTGTTTTTAAAGTGTGTGAAGTCTTTTCGACTGAAAATAAATCCAATGTTATTATGAATACTAAAATAAGATGGTTGCACGTGTTTAACGATTTTTTATTTCCACTGTGATTGTAGATATTTATACAGGGTGACATTGAAAAAACTACAATGCATAGTACCACGCGATAGAGGACCATAAAATAATAAAAAAGTTCTTATACGCTAATGTCCGATCTCCTTTTTCAAGATTTGATGTTAAAAGTTTGTTAGGTTAGGTTATGATATGATAATATTCTAATAATGCTCGAAACTAAAATACCTACACAAAATAGCCACCTGCAAGGGCATATAGTGTGCACTAATTTTGGTTCAATTATGTCTTCACAAACTGACGAAATTTTAAAAAATTTGAATTTTCTAACAAACCTTTAACATCCTGTACCTTGAAAACAAAAGGCGATCGGACATTAGCGTATAAGAACTTTTTTATTATTTTATGGTCCTCTATCGCGTGGTACCATGCATTGTAGTTTTTTCAATGTCACCCTGTATATCAAATTATAAAAAACGAATACATTTTAGGTGTATTAATTTATACATTTAAAAATTTGCTATTGAAATTTCTGAATCGTGAAATCACTTATTTTACAGAACATAAGTGAACACAAACTAAATTCTTTCTTTAAAAGGTGACCCATAAAATATTTATTACTAAATTTTGAAAAAACTTGTTAGCAAGTTCGCCTGTCCAGTCGTTCTTGTTTGCTTAATTAACGAAATGGTTTTAGGAACATTTGTATCTTCGCCAATAAAATATTAAGACTCATCTGTGTTTTAGTGCGAAATGTAGAGCATTGGTCCTACAATCTCTTGCTGGCGTATTTTAGAGATTTATCTTCGCACCTTTTACTGATTCAATTGTAGATATATGGAATTTAACTTTATCAGGGAACAATAAAAACAGACCCTAGCCCTGCAAAAGAGTAAATTTAAACTTCAAGAATTATTAAAGACATAACCGGTAATATGATTGTGCTGACTGACAGCTTCAAAATATTTCATATTTAAAAATTTTAAATGGTAATTAGTCATCGGTAAAATTTAACCTACAATAACTTTTAGTGCACGTTTATAAAAACACAACTTACCTGAACCGTATTAAATGGACATAAATAGGATAGAGATTTCAATAACCCTTAAAGATCATATTCCTCAGCTTTAAAATAATTCTGTTCTGAACGTGTAAAGCAGCTTTCCTCGTCTGAAGAGTAGTGTAGAATTCAATCCCTAACATCGGTTCAGCATGATTATCAATTGCTACGAAAAATACATTTACTGAAATTTTCTCTAGCCGCTTGAATAGGTAAAAACTGCTTTCAAAGTTTTAAGTTCTTTGAGTGTCAATGTAACCAAGATAAACCTTGACAATAGAACAATAATTTTAAAAATAAGCTGCTTTAATTGTTGGTTTTTAAAATGATGACGAATATCTGTAAACGCAGATTTACATTTGAAACGTTCTAGAACTTTTAAAAGAAATATTCAAGGTGGGGGTTGACTACGTTTATGTAGTTAAAGTCATTTTGGTAGTTGCCGTAAAACGAATCGGGGTAAGTTCCGCAAGTGCTGTTTAATTTTCCAATTTATTATTATTATCTGATGAAGTATACTCGTAAACTGTAAAGTGAATGATGAAATATTATTCAAGTCAGTTTTTTATTGAAGGTATTTTTTTTGGTTATTAATTTTTTACTGTATTTGTTTTTTTGTTTTAATTAATTTTGAGTCTTTCTGTCTTTATATTATCTCTGGTTTCTATTTTCATTTAATTAAAAATTCAGTTATAACAATTAAACTGGCTTCATGTTAACTGGAAGCTGTGATAATCTGTGTTAGAAAAAAGATTAAAGAATTCCTCATGTTTAAAAGACGGTAACTTTTGTAAATAATTTCAAAATTAAGGTTCATAAAAATTGGCAAGGAAGTTATTAACAATATTGAATTAAAACATAGAGTAGAAAACTGATTACCAAAGGAGCGGTTCAGTTTGCACGGTTGGGTTAATTCTATTTTTTAATTTTGGGATAGAGTAAACTGGACCAGATAATATTTTTCATAGTTATTAAAAGAATAACACTTCCAGATTAGTATTGCGTCGAATATGTTTTTCTGTCTTCACAACGTTGAATTTTTAAACGGACTCTTTACAATAACGTGGAATTTATAAAAGCTAAATATGTTAGGCAGTTATTTTTCTTGAATATCTGAATTCCTTAAAAGGCAAATTAATTTACGTGTAAGAAAATCATTAATTTATTTCGTGATTACAGATGATATTTTTTTTTGAGACAAACATTACCAACAGAAGAGGATAGTCGGATTTAACAGCACGATTAATTTAAAATTAAATTTGCTTATTAAAAAACGTACTCGCAGTTTTGTTTTATAAATATTTTTACGTCGACAATAATATATTTAAATTTTCAAATGTAGGTTTTCTCTTGTTCCCAAGATTTTTAGAAAAACAGTTTTATTTTTAATGCTAAAAGATAATAATGGCTTTTTGTTTTAAATTTATGAAATAAGCTGTACTTAAATTTGAATTCTGAAGCTCAAACTTGTACCGTGTGAAAGGCTTTCGCTGAGGTTTGCAGATGTTTATTGCATTTTTTTGTCAAATACAGGAAAGATACAAGTTGAAACTTGCCGAAACAAAACAATAGGAAAGATAATAGTAATGACAATGGGTTATGGATTGACTCATTTTTAACAAAATACCCGTGCGTATTGTGTTGCCTTCGCTTGGCATAAGTTTAGTGATGTTCAATAGTTTAAAACATTCAAGGTGGACTTTACGAATCCATCAATTTCTGGCATACTAAATTTGTTCAAATTAGTCTTAAGTTTTAAATTTTTTATTTTAAAAATCGAATTTCCCTAAGCGTCCTTTTATTCGAAACTAGTCAGAAACGTCCCTGTGCTGCCTTCGCCTGGCATAAGTTTTAGTGGTGTTCTCAATATTGTTAAAACATTCAAGGTGGACTTTACGAATCTATCAATTTCTGGCATACTAAATTTGTTCAAATTAGTCTTAAGTTTTAAATTTTTATTTTAAAAATCGAATTTCCCTAAGCGTTCTTTTATTCGAAATTCTGTTTTATCATTTTAGCGTGGGAAAAAGACTATTGATAATAAACACGTTACCAAGATGCTGATGACTAACTGTAGTTAATTTATAGGAAATATCGTAAAGTTCTTAAAAATACGTTTCTTCTTAATTATATGTATATGTTAAAAAATTACCTTTGCTTTACAGAATGCAGTATCATTCAATATGTGCCTTCGGTTCGAATGGGGATGTCAGCGCTCAAACTTCAAAGTAACGAAAATTTCTTTGCACGAGATATGGTGCGGTTCCAGGTGGCCCACATCACACTTCCTACTGGATATGGAACTCTGCCACACTTAAGGCTTATTTTTATTTTATTTAATTATGAAAACACGTTTATTACTTAAAAAAGCATTGTTATCATATTAATCAACATTTTTAATTATATTCTGATTAATATTTAATTTCATAAATTGTGAATCCTCTGCCTTTTTGGAGTGAGCGCGATTTTGCAAATAAAATGAATAATTTTATAGCTGTATTTCTTTTGTGTTTACAAATGATATATCCTTTTAAACTTTTCAGCCCGAATTAAAAACATTTCGTAGGACGATGAAAGGTACCTATTGTTCGCAATAATCCCTGACGTCATGTACGAAATTTTAAGCTTTGATTGACAGGTGTAAACAGACAAGTCAAGACCTGCGTTTCTTTTTTAGTTTTTGGGATAAACCGCTGATTGATCTACCGTGCTTTTCGTGATGCATTATGCATATTTATTTAATCAGCGGATTGATACCGAATCCGCCGTACACCTGATTAAATTGATAACTTTGATTAAAGAATAATTCAATATGTCACTCTGATTAATTAATTATGCACCCGCCGGCTCCTGACCACGCCCCATTTGTACAGTGTGAGAGAGAGATAGATTGATAACCGCTAACCTGATTGGCCTAGTCTTGATTTAATTCCAAGATGGCCGCCGCTTTTAATCGAAGTTTTTAATCGATCTAATTAAATTTGATTGATTAATTTGATTAAATCCAAGATGGCCGCCGTTTTTAATCGAGATTTTAATCGAACTTTTAATTGACCTAATTAAACCGCGAATTGATCTAATTAAACCGCTAATCCCATTAAATCGACCTAAAAAACCGCGGATTGATCTAATTAAACCGCTAATCCAATTAAATTGGCCTAAAATTCCACGAATTGACCTAAAATTCCGCGAATTGATCTAATTATTACGCAATCGATTAAATTGATTGACCCAATTAAAAACAAAATGGCGGTATCAGCTGCCCCTATTCTACTAAGCTCCTAGCGTCAAAGTGATTAACTTATAAGTGGCATTCAGCAGGTAAATGAGTCATTGGGATTCTTGAGCTATAACAGTGTTGCAAGAACTTTCTCTGTACAATTCCAATAGTTTTACAATGGTTGTACCTACCCGAACTGATCTTGTATTCTGCCAAAGAATATTTAGTTTGATTCTGCTTACATCGAAGTTAAGTTTGTTACAAAGAATATTAAATATAGGTGTATATCTTTGGTTTGTTTTGTTATTATTTAAAACATTTGTTGTCAATCGGATGAACTCGTACCAAGTAAAATAAAGGTTTTATAAGTTTCACATGCAACACTTTTAAACATTTAATAGGTAGCTACCTATAAAAATTACATAAGAAGTTTCTAATATAATTTTAAGAAAAGGTGCACCGATGAGCACAACATTATACGGAATACGGATTGTCCCCATTTTATTCTCAAAAAATGCTGGAATAAATATAGAATTAGCTATATACAAATAATGCAAAAAAAACATTAATAAACAATATACGGAATTTATTCAAAAATTTTAATACGAGAGGAAATTATTGTTCAAATAATGTTGATGATTAAAAAAAATTGAATTGGAGCGGTTTTCACAGAAAACCCACTATTATTTAATAATTTATACTCTAGTTCAAATTACTGCAACCTAAACTAGGGTATGTTTAATTTAAATCAAGTGATTTAAATCGCTGATTTAAATCGGGATTTAAATCACATGATTTATTTACAAAAAAGTGATTTTCTGTTTATGGTTCTTGGTTTAAACTTTAAGGTCTCCAAAAGTACCTACCACCTTCAAGATGTTTTGTATTGGGAATTACCGCAATATAGGATTACACCCAAACAAAGTAACCAAAGCATTATTCACTTTTGTTGACTCAAAAATTCTGAGAAAAGTACATTATTAACTCTTAAGAGGGTTTCTTTACAAAACGTGACATATTTAAAGTTTAAAGATTGCATGCGTAGTCATTTTGTGTTTGCAATCCAAATTACGGAATCAACTTGGAAACATCGAAGCACCACAATTAGTTTTTCTGTATAAATTATTACATGATGTAAAATAAAATAAGTAATTTTCACTTATGTAATTAATTCTAATACAAATGATGCCCATTTGTTTCTTTTCTTTCCTCTCCAGTTAAATATTTTTGAACTTATGCCATAAACTAACCGTTTGAGTAAAAAATCTATTTAAATCAAAATAATCGATTTCAATTAAAAAAAAAATCGATTTAAATCAAAAAAATCGATTTTTTGATTTTTTTTAAGTAAATCGATTTTGTCGTACCCTGCTTTAAACGTAAATTAGACTGATTAGACTGATTAGAGTAGAAACCAAAAAGAACTTATGTGGTTAAGGAGCTACAAACTAATCGAGGGTTGGGGTTCAATCCCCAACAATATACATTTTTTTTTAACAAATTATCTGTTTTCTTTATTTACCTTGGGGTGAAGTGGTATTAGAAAGTGTGCTAATTCGATTAGCATGCTTGAACTTCGCCCCTTTGAGCAATTTATGTCTTCATAATTCAAGTACATATATTGTAAAATAACAATTTTGTTTATTTTTGCTCAATAAACGACATTTATTATTATTATATTTAAATCGCTCAAAAATTATACCAAATAGCTATTTTTAAATAAATTGTTATTACTTGCATTTGACGTAATTTTTGAGCGATATAAATAATAATTTGTTAATAAAGAGTTAGGCATTATTCGGGATTGAACCCCAATTCGCCCCAACCTTTGACAGGTTTAATTGTTTTTTCTTAAGGCAGATTATAGGAAATTTGAGTCAGATCCAGTTTAAATTAAAATATTTAAAAATAAAGATGTTATATATTTCTTACTCTCGCCAATTTCAATGATCTATTAAATAAATGAGATTTTCAAGGTGTAAATATTACATACAATAAAACAATATAATATACAAAGTTACAAAGAATAGGAAGTATACAAATATATCTGTAAGCATAGGCAAGTACAATATAAATTTGAAAGGTTCCCTTGTTATCTGATGAAATAAAAGGTTTTAAACCTTAGTCCTTCTGGGAATGGTATAAGTAGACAAAAACTTACATTTGCTTGGATAAGAAATTTCTAGAAAAATGAACAAGTTTGTGACTGACAGAGATTAAGTGATGACAACTACTGTAAAATCTCAGAATTTGTAACAAAAGTAGCCATAAACCACTTTTAGGGTCATCTAAAACACTGAATTAAAATGCCTGCAGACAAAAAGTCCAAAAGTGCTAATTACAGCCAATGGGCCAAATTTGATTCTCATTTAATGACCGATGGAGTTTAAAGATTGGTTTTTTTGCCTTTTTCAGCAAATTTTATTATTCAAAATTTTATTATACTGGGTGGAAATTAAGGAAAGTAAGGAATAAATTCGGTAACTCCGTTAATCTTTGTGATAGAGACGAAATTTAAAAGACGTGTATCGAAAAAGTTATTTTGAGATTTAACTTTCATTTGTTTTAAAAGTTATGACGTCATCAATTGTTTTTTTAAATGACATCCTATATTTTTTATTTCGATAGAGTATTTTAATCTGTTTTCAATGGTATACAATTTTGTATAGGTTACATAAGAAAAAAATCAAGAAAAACGGCCTATAAGTTCAAATATGTACCTAGTAAGAATGAACGAAATTAATGGAGTAATCCTATTATCTGGGTTTAAAATTAAAACCCATAATGTTGCATTAATTTTTTATGCTAGAATTGTTGAAAATGGCTTAAAAAATAAAACACATAAATTTATTAGTTCATTTGATGTTTTTTGTTTTTTTGTTGTTTTTTTTTAATGTAACTTAATCAAAATTATATACCATTGAAAACAGATTAAAATGCTCTATCGAAATAAATAACAAAAATATAGGATGTCATTTAAAAAAATAATTGATGACGTCATAACTTTTAAAACAAATGAAAGTTAAATCTGAAAATAACTTTCTCGGATGTGCTGTAATTTTAATCGATACACGTCTTTTAGATATCGTCTCTATCACACAGATTAACGGAGTTACCGAATTTATTCTTTCCTTAATTTCCACGCTGTATATATAATCTAGTTGTATGTACACTAAGTGTCATTGTCATTGTAAATGTAGGTATTACTGCAATAATAAACTGATAACTTTTAAGGGAATTTGTTTTACTAAATTTTTAATTGTATCATAATAGTTCATCGAATTTAAACCTTAATTTTAATCACTTTTGAAATCAACCCTTCAAACTTTCCACAGATCAATTTAGAAAAAATATAACCAGGATCTATAAAAAGAATCTTGATCCTTTTTTAAATCTTAGATCTTGATTAGATCCGTCTGTATAAGGTGATCTTGGATCTGGATCTAACTCACGGATTCTAATTTGATCTGGATCTGGATTTAGATCCTGAATTGAAGGATCTTACCCAACACTGATCCTTACAAAAATTCAATTTTAGGTATTCTTTAAATCATAACTTTGTGCATAATGCGCAAGTTTATAATGCGGCAATGACATTACCGCAACTGTGTTGAATTGTTTTTGTTATTAAGTAGGCGTATAAAATATGTTTGTAATGGAATAATGAAAATAAATTGTTTTCTAATTGCTTATAAACGCGATTGTAGATAAAATCTTGTGTATATTTTGAGAGCAAAATCAAATTGCCAAATTCGCTCTTAATATACAAATAGCTGTTAAATCATAACTCTATAACTTCCTTGCAATCTGGCAACGCGGAGACGTGTTCTTGGGAAAACTACGACAGGAATCTGTAAATGCGTCTCCGACCATAGCCGTAAACAAGTTCATTAGTACTGGCGGCGACTACTTGAGGGCCAGGCAAGAACTGAGGAGCTTTTAAATAATACGCTAAATAGCCCATATGCTGTCCTTCTTCCCCTATCTATATTCTTTGGTTAAACTTAAATTTTAATTTTGCATCAACATATTTAATATTAGTTATCAGTACAATATGACAACGTTAATATTCAATCTAATACAGAAGCATCGGTGATCGCCAGCTTACGATCAACCACCCGTACCGTCTGGAACAGCTTGTGTGCCCACGCACTTACAAACACCTGGACTTCCATATTCAGGGCCGTTTGCCATGTATTCCTTAAACTTTTGCTGTGCAAAAACGTAGTTTTGTATTAAATTACTATATAATATAACTGCATTGAATTATAAGTTAATATAACCAGTAGTTAAACAACGATGGCAGACATAGTTAACAGGGTTAAGAAATGCTTAGTTACGGTTGTAGTTCAGATTAACTGATCAAATGAAGAAGAGACCTACAAAATTAATGACGATAATAATTCATAGTTTGGTGAAAGACACACCGCAAAGATGTTTTATGAATACTATAGATGGTAGAAACGGGACAACAAAAATAAAAAAAAAGTCAGAAACAAGATACACAGAGGAGCAATTAGAGCAAAAGAAAGGTTTATTATAGAAGAACAACGTAAAGAGATACAGATAGACCAAAAATAGGATAAAAACGACCAAGCATACAAAAAAATAAAGAAATTCTTTAATGAACTGAAATTAGAAACTATGGGATTATTAACAAATAAGGAGAACTTGTAATACTCGTAGAAAATACAGAAATCGCGAATAGATGGAAAGAGTACATAGAAGACCTTTATTCGGACGGCGAAATATCACGATAGAAGAAATGCAACAGGAGATTAAAGGAGGCATTACTAAATTAAGACTACACATAAAACACTAAAAGAATTAGCGAACAACAAAGCACCGGGAGCAGACGAAATAAAAAGCGAAGTATTAAAATGTCAAAAACCAACAAATATAATTTAAACTGCTATACAGGATACATTTCAACTGACTTCACGAAAAGCGTAACAGTGCCTATACCAAAGAAATCATTATCAAAGAAGTGTGAAGACTACCGCACTATGAGTTTGATCTCACACGCATCAAAAATACTTACGAAAATTATATACCGAAGATTGGAAAAAAAGATAGAAGGAAACCTATCAGAGGACCAGTTCAGTTTTCGGAGGAAAGCTGGAACAAGGGAAGCAATCTTAGCTGCTAGACTGTTAATATAAAAATCAATAAGAAAAAATAAGGAAGTACGAGGGTGAATCAAATATAAACCGGAATTTCTTTCCTATCTATTTTTGGGCGAACGCTTGGTCCTGTAGCCATTAAATGTTATTGGTAGAGATGTATTAAGTGAATTCCAACCCCAGTTCTCCTCGCTGAGTCACTGACTCAATCGGTGCTACGATGTCTGAACAAGAGATACACTCGTCCATTGAGCAACGAATTACTCTCATTATTTCTTACAAAGGAAGGCGTTAAACCTTCCTTAGTTTTGAAAAGGTTTAGTGCACAATTTGGACAGAAGACTTTGTCATTGTCCCAAGCCTACGATTGGTACAAAAGGTTTTCCGAAAGACGGAAAGTGGTGGAACATAGAAGCTATCAACATCGTCGACGGACCAGCAAAATTCACGAGAACGTTCGAGCCGTCCTCAACATTATCAGGGATGATCGGCGTTTCACGACTGCTGAAATTGCTTCCACAGTAGGAATAAGTTACTGGAGCACTGAGTCTATCATTTCCGATTACTTGGGTTACCTAAAAGTCTCGGCTTCGACAAGAGAAAAACTTGAAGAAATTCATTGGACAACACTACAACCCGCTCCCTACAGCCCAGATTTATCGCCCACTGAAAGAAGCACTAGGAGGACAGCAATTTGAAGGCGATACTGGGGTTAAAGAGTAGTGATGGGTGAATTCGAATGAAAAAAATCGGATCATTCGATTGTCGTCGGTATCCGAAATGTTTCGATAGTTGTCGTCAAATCATTCGAATGATTTTTCATTCGGAAACTCGGAAACGAATAACGAATGCGAAATGCGAATGAATTCCCATCCACATCAAGTTATTTTTGTATGGCATTAACGACGCCTGGGCGGAGTTACCGCTGTTTGCAAGGCAAGCGTCAGACAAAGATAAAGTAATATAGAACTGCACACCATGTTACTTTAATTTTGAAAGGTTTCGTTTATTATAAGCGCTGTATGAGTTTGCGCATACAACTCGAGTGATCATTCGCATTCCGAATAATCACTCGCATTGCAAATTACGAATGATCATTCGATTCTCAAAATCATTCAGTTGTGCCCATCATTATTAAAGAGTTCGTGCGCAATTGGCTTAAGGTATGTCCTCCATCTTTTTTTGATGATGGAATTAAGAAACTTCCAATCCGATGGAACAAATGTATATCAAAATCAGGAGATTATGTTGAAAAATAAGACATATCTGATTTTACTCTGTATCACTAAAATACATTTTTGTAAACAAATTCCGGTTTATATTTGACCCACCCTCGTATATATAGCATTCGTAGACGTGGAAAAGGCATTCGCCTACGTAAAATGGATTAAAATGTTTAAAATTCTCAGAGATATAGGCGCAAAGATAGAAAAATTATATATAACTTATACAAAATTCAAACGACAATAATAAAATACAAAGAGAAACTAAGACCAAAAAAGGTGTTAGACAAGGATGTTCCATCTTACCGTTACTGTTTAATATACAGGGTTACTGGTAATTCGATACATTCCTTTGGAGATGTGATGGGGCAGGAGCTAAGAAACAAATTTAACCCTAATATACATCATGCAAAACTCAATAGTTTTTGAGATATTTCAATTTTTGTGTTTTTCTCAAAAAAGTAGATCTTAATGTCTTTAAAGTTAATTTTAAAAAAATTTGCTTGCCATTTTTTTGAACTTTTTTACTGGATTACTTGTCCCACTCTATGGTCATCCGTTTGGAATGGAAAATATC
Organism: Melanotus villosus; assembly: GCA_963082815.1. NCBI lineage: Eukaryota > Metazoa > Arthropoda > Insecta > Coleoptera > Elateridae > Melanotus > Melanotus villosus. The sequence goes on from OY720427.1 coordinate 24,058,132, forward strand.
TGGAAACATTTCGATCATGTGAAAATTTTAAATAAAAACTTGTAAAAAATAATTTTTAAAAATCAACTATGAAAATTACCAATTCGTTTTTCTCAAAAATTATCAACATAACATGCGTACAAATTATTTTAAAAACTTCCTTATTTCAACAGCTATATCTATCAAAGTACAAATATTCAACGTGCCCTTGATAGTTCTAATAAAAAAATAGTAAAAGTGATGCAAGTAGTATGGTTCTTATTTTTGGATAAACAGATAAAAAGTAAAAGTGTGCGTAAAAAAAATGACAAATCGCTCATGTCAGTCAGTCAGTCCTCGACTTTGATGCTTACGCATGTGTATTATTAACTGACATTATTATCTCCGTGTCCCTTAAGTTTGTTGCTCTTGTTGAGTTTGTTGCTGAAGATTTTGGTTTAGGTCGTTGTTGTTGTTATTGTATTTTAAGTGACATGGCCACCTACACCAATGCAGAATAAGCTGACATCTTCTTTGTCTACGGATATTGTGACGGCAAAGCTGCCGAAGCTCGCCGAGAATATGAACGTCGCTTCCCTAACCGTCATATACCAAATGTTCGTGTATTCGGTACGACATATCGAAATGTCGCTAAAATTGGCTCCGTGAAACGTAGACAAGGTAACGACGGTGCTCCTCGCGTTTATCAACCAGATGATGAGGAACAAATATTGCGACATTCTGATGAAGACCCAAGAACTTCAACTAATAAAGTCGCAAGACTAACCGGAACGTCACAATGGAAAGTTTGGTCTGCGATACGCAGTATTCGATGACATCCTTACCACTATACTCCTGTGCAAAGCTTTCATGAAGGTGATCCTGGAAGGAGAGTGGAATTCTGCCGCCTTATGTTAAATTCAGATGTAGACAATGCAAATTTCTTACTGAACATTTTATGGACGGATGAAGATGTTCCTCTCACCGTGAGACAGCGAATGATATTTCAGCACGACGGTTGTTCAGCACATTATCGGCTGACAATACGACAGTTACTCGGTCAACGTTTTCCTAACCGTTGGATTGGAAGGGCAGGCCCAATACCTTGTCCAGCGCGAAGTTCAGATTTAACACCTCTAGATTTCTACGTGTGGAGCCATATGAAAGAGATGGTCTATGAAATACAAGTCGATACGGAGAATACCTTAGACAAAGGATAGTCGACGTTGCCCAACACATACGGCATATCCTCACAACCAGAGTAACAAAGACGGAAATAAGAAGACGCTGCCGTGCTTGTATACGGAGTAGGGGCTCCCATTTTGAGCAAGAAATGTAGTACAACTTTGAAATTAATTAAGAATTAAAGGATTGCCTTTACAATACGGTTTTTACTGTTTATCCAAAAATAAGAACCATACTACTTGCATCACTTTTACTATTTTTTTTATTAGAACTATCAAAGGCACGTTGAACATTTGTACCTTGATAGATAGCTGTTGAAATAAGGAAGTTTTTAAAATGATTTGTACGCATGTTATGTTGATAATTTTTGAGAAATACGAATTGGTAATTTTCATAGCTGATTTTTAAAAATTATTTTTTATTTAAAATTTTCACATGATCGACATGTTTCCGGATATTTTCCATTCCAAAGGGATGACCATAGAGTGGGACAAGTAATCCAGTAAAAAAGTTCAAAAAATGTCAAGCAGATTTTTTTTAAATTAACTTTAAAGACATTAAGATCTACTTTTTTGAGAAAAACACAAAATTTGAAATATGTATCTCAAAAACTATTGAGTTTTGTATAATGTATGTTAGGGTTAAATTTGTTTCTTAGCTCCTGCCCCATCACATCTCCAAAGGAATGTATCGAATTACCAGTAACCCTGTATACATGCAAAACACAATCAAAGAATTAAGAGAAATAAGAGAAACGGGAGTCAATGTACAACGACATAAAATTGATATGCTTAGGTTTAGCACTCATTGCAGAAAATAAAGAACAATCATTGAACGACCTGGAGAGACTCCTGACTAACCAATATAATATGAAACTGAACAAAAACAAAACAAAGATAATGATATGTACAAAGGGAGGAATCCAAAATTACCAAAATATATCAATTGGAAATGAGATAATACAAAGAGTAAAATAATTCCCTAGCCTAGGTAGCATTATAACTATGGATGGCCGAAGCAAACATAAATTATTAGTAGAATTTAACAGGCAAAATGAGCTTTCTTCAATACAAAGAAATTATACGGACATCAGGTAACATTTTCAATGAAACAAAGAAAAAGTGTATACAAACCTATGTCGAGTGTGGCCACGTAACATGCGAAACATGGACCGTTGCCGTAGAAGAGAGATGGAGGTTGGAGGCTCTAGAAATGTGGTGCTACAGAAGAATAATGAAGATAAGCTATACAAATAGAGCTGCTAAGAAGAGCTCTGACAGAAAAGAAACTGTGTAGCCATATCCAAAAAACATATTAAGAGGAGAGGGACTATTAAAAATTATTATTATTGAGGGGAAGATAGCAGCAAGAAATGCAAGAGCACGGCCACGGCTACAATACATGGATCAGATAATGATGGACGTGGGAAGTAAAAACTATATGGAGCGGAATACGAAGGCCCAAGATCGTAGAAAGTGGAAAGTTGCGTCCAACGGTCCAACCAATCCAACGACTGGAAACCTAAGCGAGAGGGATGGTATCTGTAGAACCAAAAGGACTTCTCAGGTTACCACGATTTAAAAAAGAACTTCACCTGCGATCCAAATAGTAATCGGTATGCATAGTTCTTTGAAAGGCATAGTTCTTTGAAAGGCATCGTAAATTACCACGAAGCAGCCTGGTGACTATAATACGCTACATTAACCCTACCACTAGATTGCATCGCGTTTGAGTAGTCAATACAAACGGTACGACAGAAGCATATTTAATATATCTAAACAATAGTCTACGAATGGCAAGGGTACGAGAATCTAACAAATTTCCAACTGGCATTGAACACTAGATATCACCATATCTGCCAGGCGTCTCCTAAACTATGATCTCCACATTTAAACCGACTAACTCTTTTGATACGGTACGGAATGAATTAAAAAACTTGGACATGGAGAAAAAGCAGGAATATCAAGGCAATTCAAATGGACTACCACGAAGACTGCCGTTAAATTACGTGTTAAAGGACTACTTATTTACTGACCAAGGCAGTACTCAAGCCACTCGTTTCACAAATAGGTCCACAGTACCATGTACAGTAGCCATAGTCCTCGATAACGATCCATGTATTATTGAGACTATTCTTGAAGCATAATCAAATTCGTCTTCATATAGTCGGAAGCAAGACAACAGGGCCTAGCCAGTAATTGGAACGGACGCAATGTGAGGATGGTGAAAGCTGTAAGAAGTAATTTGGCCAATGGACAAAAACTCCCTTTAATTGACAAAATAAAGAACGATATAGTTTACTGCACTGGGACCTCAGATATACCCATGTATTTCATGACACAGTACAGTTTAGAAGGGTTTGGAAATCTTTGATCAAAGGTAAAAGGCCAAGAAAACTTTAGACGATTTGGTCTTTATTTTATTTAATCCATTCGGATGGAACAATATCCGCGAAAAAAGGACACTAAGACACCGGACAATTTTCCGTTAAGGAGTTAATAGATTGCCTTTTTATATTGGTAGATGTTGTGCTGAGAAAATTGGAAGGTAAATCCGAGAATGTTTCGTGTTACAGGTTGAATGTCACCCTTTGTAACATTTCAACAAATTATAGTTAGGCGATACATAGAACTTTGCGGTTATTGAATTTGAAGCCGAGTATAGTTTGACTTCGATCTTTTGAGGTCTTTTCGTTCTTCTGTTGCGAATCGTCTCGAGGTTAGAGGTACTTGGATATCGGAAATTTAATTTCATGCACATTTACGTGGGTTCATCCGGATATCCAAAGTAATTTTTATAAGTGTACGGAAGTATTTTTGGAGTTATTCTAATGGATATGGCCGTATTTTTGGCTTCAGTGACTTAATCACGCAGTGGGTTTAATTCTAACCTCAAATTTCCAAGACACGTGGGCTTCAATATATCTAATAAGCCTGATTTACGGCACGTTTTACGGCCCGTTATATTTCGATGATTTGTTAACTTGACTGTCAGTCAAGTTTGGATATTTTATGACCTGATTTGGGTTAGCCACGCAGTTTAGATTAGCTGCGAAGATTTACTTGTGTACCGATGCTGTTAAATCGAATATTGGTAGTATAATCGATGGTAATTATTGGAGTTGGAATAACTTTTGTGATTTGGATTTATATATCGTGATGGTAACTTACCGAGGAGGTTAAATCCTGGAAGGACGTCTCTTCGCAGGACTTTCTTTCCTTACCTACGATTTCACCAGGTAGTTTTTAACCTTTATTATAAGTGAGGTTAATAATAATTATTAATCGATAATACAGATGGCACAATTATTGTGCCATCTATATTTCGATTTAACGTGATACTTAGTTCTGAGTTTACGATATTGTAGCTGCCGATTGTTTCGGTTAATTAATGAGTGAGATTACTTGCTGTAGTTCTTAGTGCACAGGGTGGTCCAAATTGGACACTTTTGATAGGAAACACCAATTTCTAGAGGAGCTAGAAAAAAACTAACCTACATGTTACGAGCTCGATTTTTGTGAGAAACCGAATGCCGAAAACCGCACATCGATATCTTGAACTGTTTAGAAGATATAGGGTGGTTTTCAATTTTGTGCATTTTTGACCCACCTCCGTAACTTATTTATTTATGAATATTTTTTGTTTCTGTAAAACCATTTTTAAGGCAATCCAATAGTGTCCCAAGTTTTTTTGTAAAAAGAATGGTTTTGAAGCTATGACATAAACTTGTACTTTTTCTTATGGACCACCCTGTATATTTTTGCATATTCTTTTTCTAAATATATAAAATACTTGATACTTTCCTTTTTAAACATTTATTTCATTGCCGTTTCTAAAATACTATAGATGAATTTTGTAAATCTGGAGTGCCACATGCTTGAAAAATAGAACGAAATAAATTTACAGCTGTTATAAAATATTTATTGCCTATTTTTTAGTAATTTATTGATTTAATTAAACAACACAAAATAACAAAAGCAAACAATATAACATTAAAACTACATTATAAATAGTTTTTTCTATCTCCTCTAGAAATAATTGGTGTTTCCTATCAAAAGTGTCCAATTTGGACCACCCTGTACATCGTATTAGCTATATCACTTTAATTATCTACTGCGTCACATAGTGTTAACGTAAATTCAATTGTCAAATGCTTTTAGGTCATTTTATTTAACCATTTTTTATACCATTGGTATAGTTCATATGTAACGTCATTTTGTGATAGTTGATTTACCTACCCTCCTTTTGAGTTTTACAAATTTGAATATATATATCCTTTGTACCTTTGTTGATATTGAAGTAAGTACGTGAGTTGTCGCCATCTCCGATTACGGATGACGCAAGGTTTTGCTCTGCTGCCGAAGACTTGGTAGTTTTAGTTGTAACATTCGTGCGCAAACATTTATCTCGTATTATCGGGAATACGAACGAAACAGATCTGCGTCGTTCCCTTATTATCCCTACGCTTTAACCAGAATACTCGTTTACCCTTGCGACATTTCATCAGTCCATCGAGGACTCACTTGTTTACATTTATTTAGTAATTTTGTGAATTTAAAGGTTTAAATTTTTAACTCAGTCAATATATTTTGATCCACCGATTATCACATTTTGCCACTTAAAATATTTAATCGTCCACCTAGTTTACCTGCATCGGTTACCGCAGTCAGTCTCGGTCATTAATGTAATTAGTATATTTATTGGTTATACATTTGATTGTTATATAATTGTTGGTTATATATATTTAAATTGTTGCATGTTTATCTTGTTGCTCTAGTATATTATATTCGCTTGATATATCCATACTATTTACATATCTTCATTAAATATTTTGAACGATCTGAGAGTCCTTTATTGGGTCTATACTTTGAAGAAGTTTTCAGGAAGTCGGTTATCAGTTGCCGCTTGATTCGTCTGAAGGACACGCTCATAACTGATTGGCGCCCATTTATTTATTTTACAGCTCGTTAAGAACCCCGACCTTCCCACTACTAGTTCGTGGCGTGTTTCCGAGTGCTACCTCGGTTATTTTGTGTGTATTTACCCTTTTGGTGTAGCATCCGTAAAGAGAAGAAATTCTAGGTTCTTAAATTCGCTCTTCGCAATTCATGTTGGTGTCACGGACTATCATTGTACGAGTGCAGAAAAACGCGCAGTTCTATATTCACTCGGAAAAATCTTAAATTTCAATTTAAATGGAAATGGAAAACATGTGAAACTTGATCGCTGATTGGGAACAAAGCGGAAATACAAAATAACGTTACATGGAGGGAATTTTAGATTAATTAGTTATTAAAATATTCTATTTCTATATTTTGGTAAATCGAATTTTACGATTCTGGACATTATTTGAAAATTGATACAAATTGTACATTTGCGATGTTACTGTGCAAAGAGAAATAAGGAGTGAATTGTTAAAATTAAGAAAAAGTTTAAGCGTTTGGCATTTTTACCACGTGGAGTTGGTGTTTTTGTGCTTCTAAAAAGTATTTTTAAAACTCAACATAAATATTTAAATTTTCAAGAGCTTTTAGTATATTCAATTTTTCAACAGAAACAATAAACGCGTGTGTCCTTACTTAATATTTGTGCGGTATAAATTTTTGAAAATATTCTGAGTAAACGACATTGACATCCTTAAATTTTTAAAACCGTTTCTGAAATATTTAAAGTATTTCCTGGTATTTTCCGAAATACCGAAAGCAGAGATTCGAGCAGTTCATTTTACTGTATTTCGAGCAAGCGTTTCTCTTTTCGACATTAATTGAAAGTTGCTGCTTCATAAACCAGAACTTCAGTACGATTCATCTCGAAAATTTGAAACTACCGATCGCGGAAATTAGGTTCAAACAGAGTTAAATACGAATGACAAAGTTTGTTCAAAGATACGAAAAATTGAAAGCGAGAGTATCCTTTGCTAACCGTCAAATACCTGCGCGTAATTTATTTACCGTGAACGATCTAAAGAGAAAACTGGCTAATTAGGTGACTAAATATATTTGAGTAATTGGCCGCGGATCTTTGAAATTCCCGAACCAGATATAATTGACACAAGGAGAAGATAATCTGGCACGGGCACAATAATATTAAGCGCAATTAATTACTCATAACGTCATAACGTAACCTTTGAAATATTTTGGCATCTTCGGTGGTGCGATTCTATTATAATTTACGGCAGAACATGTTTGCCGTTCCGACGAACTGCTTTTAGTGGTCATTAAAAACGATTTGTGTATTCCCGGAGCTGGGGGGATTCGATAAATTTTAAAAACAAAGACTAATATACAGCGGAGTGGTTGATCCAGAACAATTCGTTATGTGACCTAAATATTCCTCACCGCATGAACCAGATGGGTGGCGATTCTGTCATCAAATAATAATACCTATTATCTCTATCCAGCAGTGCGCGATTAGAGCAAATAAGGCCTAGTATTATCTAATTACCCTACCCATTATACATCATTAAGCAGATAATATTAACACTCTTAGCGAATAATTAATATGCGTCCCAAATTAATTCCACTTAATGCCGTAATTATTACTTATTATTATTATCAGTCCGCGATTTGCAATAATGAAGTTTTAATTAAGTGTGCCGAACAAAATGTCAAATAAGAAGGTTTCGCATTACGTGCTAAGAGCAAAAGTCGTGAGGAATCACATTCCGTATTAAGCTTGTGAAAAGGGTGCATAAAATTCATATCCTCGCTCTGTTTGAATTAATAAAACGGATAGCTCGGTATAATATTGTTATATTTCGTGCATTTTGGTGGCAGCGGCTCGGGTTAAATGACCTATAACCGACAGATTTGCAACTTCTACTACGGTGTAATGTGGCTGTTATATTTACAAATTGTTTTTATGAATAATATGCCGCTTTAACTCCGGCGAGCGCGATTTTATTGCCGCGCAATTTTCGATGCAGAACATAAATTCATAAATTTCGGGTGTATAGAATTATCCTGTATGACGCCTCGTTATTAATAACAGTAATTGGGCTTAGTCGGTATTAAATACGACGAACGAACGAAATCAGTGCACTCCACCGCACAAGCTTAACATGATTAACATATTTTTAAGGGATAAGTCCGCAATAATGAAGTGAAGTGAGCCCAACGACCCGGAGGAAGGGTACGCGGATTAAATCGAGCGCGCAGCTGAGGGATCAGGAGAACTATATAAAACATATCTTCGTTCCATCTGACTGAGCTGCATGGGACAACTAATATGTCCCAATGCATCTCTTCATCACCAGCAGGATTAAATCGCCGGCTGTGCGACAACTACATATGTAAGTGGGTGTAAGGCACATGCCATTTACATAGATTCGTACACCGATCCGACAAGGCCCACTAATAACACGTTTTTTTACAAAAACTCGTCTCTTACTGGAAATACATCGACCACAGTTCAGCTTTTAGACACCATAACAAATATTAAGCTCCAAACTGAGGTCGCACTTACAATTTAATATAGCAGTGTCAAGCGAGGCGAAAGCCTATTTTTCTTTTACGAAATGATTTTTAACTTTTCGCACAGTCATCGCCATTTCACAATTACGACTTTAGATAACTAAGCTCATTCGCTGAGTTCGAACATACGTTCTCCGTAACTCTCGCATCGTTATCTCGAACACGAAGATTTGGAATTTTGTAAGCAGATTGTATTGCTTCGTATAAATTTGTGGTTTTGAAGTTTCAATTTGGAGGAAGAACTGCAGATTTAAATGTTTAAATCTGTCACATTTTAACATATGAAACATTTTACGCTTGATAAAATAAAGAGTCAAAAATTAAGTTTTGGTGTGGGTTTACGGTAAATAAAGTCATTAAATCAGAAAAAAGTTGTTATAATAAAAAAATCAAATTAGTCACTTATGATGAATCTATCGTCTTAATATTAACCGAAAACTACACGACGGGTTATGCTGGTCAACTAGTAAACATAAAAAACAAGTTGTTTGGTTTATAGATGACTTGACAGCTAAGAACACATCCTGTCAGGTCGCTATCCATTTTCCAATTTATTCTTGGATATCCAGTAGAAGAACATTCCTACTAATTCGCCATTCTCACCTACGTACAAAATGGTGTCCCAGAATCTAACGTGATTTTGTCACTGTATCCGAAGATAAATTTCTGCGCGGATACTTATTTTACAAGTATCGAATTGTTAATCACAAGGTGAAAATCATGAGTTCTGTATTAACATGAAGTGTTAAAAGGCGCTACATTCGAGCTGTTGTGGAAAATGTCGATTTGGGGAGTTCTTATCTTATAACAAATTGATAGATTACATGCTTGCACGCTCGGTTCTTGAAAACTGCAACAACTCCGGGAGTTTGCTTGCTTAAATTTCCCCCAGACAGGGCGGCAATTTCCTGAGTGGTGTCGGGTATAAGTTCCGGAGCAAGTGGTCACATGCAAGAACTTAAGGGCGTGGGCGACGAGTTAACTTTAGGTGATTTCTGAGCGTTTATTTACGCGATTCGGAAATGATCCGGTCAAATCAGTACTTACAGTCCTATCTCGCGGATGCAATTAGACTTGTAATGAACATCCCATGCCGTAGAAGTCGTACGTCAGCACACCACGACAGCTTCGGCGTAATTACGCTAATTGTCCATTACTTCGACCACTTACGAAGACTTCACGTTGTTTGCATCTGGGAGAGTGGAAGGGCGATGGACCTTTTAGCAACGTGATGTTAGATGACCCGGTGGGAACCGGTAATACCTAAGATGTTGTATAAGGTCCATCTCTTCGACGACCTCGCTCCACGCTAGTTCTATGTACACAATGTTGGCGACTCACAGTTTTACTTTAGATTTTCGCCAACTCTACACGATGGATATCAAAGTGTCTTTGAAGTTATTCTTCAGAATAAGAGGTGAAGGCGGACAAGGGAAAATTGTTTTAAACTGTAAACATCCGATCAGTAGAAAAACAACCTCATCAGATTGATATCTGTTCCTAAATGTGTATCTAATATCTGCATACTGGAAGAATTTTTAAAGGGATTCATATGTGGAAAACATTGCAAGAAGGATAACGATTACCTACATCAATATTTTCAGTTCTTTAATTTCTATGCTACAATGTGATGTTGTATCTTCTTGCAGTGGCGGTTGCTCCATAAGGCCGCGCGGCCGCGCGCCCCTCCTAAGAAATGCCAAGGAACATACAATTTTTTTTCTAAATTATTAATATTTATTTTACATACATTCTATGACTAAGTTCAAATTTCAACAAAAAATTCAACTCTATCCAAACATCCGCTCCCATCTCTAATTGTCCGTCCTCGTTGAGATCTCTAATTATCCGCGTCCTCAACCAACGGCCGCGGAAAATCTGCGGCCTTTAACAAACATTATACATTGCCGCCGAACGACTCCGGAGACTAGCCGATAATAGCCGATTGTATAAGTTACAGCAGGCCGCGATTTTAGCGCGGCCTGCTGTAACTTATTGTTGGAGCAATGAATCTTCTTTCATTTAATCGGAGCATCGCAAAGATTCGTACTCGTCTACTCGTAGCTATTCAAATCCTGTTATTTTATTAAGAAACGTTTTACAGAATTATTTCATAATAAATGCAATTAGTAGATATATTTTTTACTGCAAGAAATAAAAAATAACTAGTGAGCCTTTTAGAACTTTAAATTTGTAACAAAAAGATGGTTTTCTTTCAGTTACATGAAATTGTTTGTTTCAATTTGTATATCATTACAATATTCGGTGTTCAAGAACATTTAAAGAAAAATATCATATTATGAAAATATAGGTATTTTAAAAAAAACAAACTAAAATATGTACGATTGCTTAGATAACTAAAAATATTTACAATTTTATTTACAGTCGATTTAAAATATCTAAAAAAGTGGGTAAAGAAGGATATATTCAAATCTAAATATTGTTTGGGTTTCAGCTTCGATAAATTACGCAATAACCGTCATGCAGTCTAATATTTGTTATGACTGAGAATGAAGTAATCGATACCTAATTATTTTGAAAGCAATTATTAGAACTCGTGAAAGGCCGAGTAAAACTACCTAGAATGATAATAGTAACTAATCACTAGAAGTACCGAATACATTTATTTGCGGTTATAATATTTACTTAAATGTGCCAATTTTCAGATTTGTATTTATGTAAATTGGTTCGGAAAATAAAGAGACAAATTTTCCCGTAACTTTTGGTAGGTTATTTGGTGTTTGACTTCTGGTGCGCCCCTCCAAACTCAAACCCCACGACACGCCACTGTCTTCTTGTGTACAAGTTTAAAAGACATCTTCGTAGGTGTGACATCAACGCGGAATTACTAGCTTCTAGACTATCTTTATATTTACATTGCATCCGTGTATCGTAATGCTCTGGCATTGGAGTTTATAACGATTTTCATTTTATGCTTACAAATAGTTGCGTATCGGTTTTGGTCGTTGCAAGGGGTTTTTAATTATTCCCTTCGACCAAAAGTTATTCCGTTTGTAGCGGTATTTTTGAAACAAATTTAATTAAGTAAAAAATAATATTAGCTTCCAGCTTAATCTGGTTTTCCATTGAGCAAATAAATAAATTTGCTTCGTTGCGTAGTTTTCAGGTGAATTTCGACGTTTTCCTTTGATTTTTCAACCTCGAGGTGACGCTTAAACTGATCAGCTTTGAATTTTCACCCCGAAAATTACGCCGTTTTACATTTTGCATAGCAAATTACATGTTATGTTGAACATGTTCACTCGAATGCTTTGATCTTTTTTTCATATTTCATTGTCGTGTTTAGATTTTTCAAATGTGGTAAGTATTAAATACGCATTTTAGAATAAAATCTCGTGTTAGTTTCAAGATTAATCATTTTAGAATAATTACTACTGAATTAGTCTTGGGGGCAATATTTTTAATTATGACAACATTTATAAGATGATGTGATGGTGTAATTATATAACTGTACAACCGCACTCGTCACTCGTGTGCACCCTGTTCTTTCGTCGACGTAGAAACGAAACAAGTCCACTTAAATTTCGTCATGCGCACTGGGACAAATTGACGTGACAGTGCTTTATCGGACTGTTCTAAATTGGGAAAAGTAATTTTTTAAATTGGAGTACATAAAAAAATTAAATTTTTATACTCGATGCCCGAAGGTATTCATTTATTCAATTAGGTGTTCACGGAAAAATTAGCAGTAAAACCTGTTATGTTATTAGTAGTCGAATGTACGCGTAGAATGGAACTCGGATCGTGTATGTATATTATGCTTAATTTACATCATTCTAATATTCCTATTTAATTTAGTAAATCGGACGAACGGCATAGAAGTTTAATGAAACGAATTAATAAAAATTTATGAATCGACATATGGTGAATTTAGACGTTTCTATGCTTAAAACAAAAACTGAAAGGATTTAATTGTGCGAGACATAAACGTTTTGCGTGCAACATTAATTAAATAAAAGGTTACGTTATTATCTAACTGTATTAAACAACAGTCAATAATGTGCTGCCATCGTGATTTATAGAGGCAGGTTTTGCAAACTATTCTACATGGCAATAATTTAACTTTTTAAATTACTTAAACTAATGAAAAGAAAAATTACGTTATTTGAAATTAAAACGTATATCCCGCATACATTTATGTACGGTGGAATTTTAAACGCGCCGGAGAGCATGCTGACGTCTTCATAAACAAATTTTGACGACTAACTCGGATCAGGTTACTCTTTCGTCCACCTTTCTATCGATTGAAGCTTATATTACCGTAGTAAAACTCGTCCTGATGATTTTGTGACATTGTTTTAAATTTCTTTTTACATGTAATGACTGCTACGTCGTTCGTAGTGACAGAGTTATGATTTTTTTAGTCAGCCGTGTCAAAGCAGGTTGTCATTTAGATCTAGATCAATGTTAAAAATGCATTTTTAATTAGTCGAATATAGGTATAATCAACCCGGCACATTGCCTTTTTTAATAAATGGAAGGATAAAAGGCAGACCCAATTTTAAATTCGTTTTAGAATGCGTGCAATTCAAAAATGCAAATTTTATTTTGCCTTTTTTGCGTCTTTTTTAGGATTCTGCCTTTTTTGAGGAATTTCCTATTTTTATTGCCTTTTGGTGCCTTTTATGGTATATTAAATTAAAATTTTAAGAAATTTAGTTTTTAAATTTTCAATTTAAAAAATAAATTGTAGAAAGTATTATTGTTTAGTGGGTTTTACCCTTTATTGTTACCGGCTGAACATTTTTCAGAAGGATTATTTTCTTCAGATTAATTTTAATGAGGGGACCAGTACTGTCAGGAGAAAGTTTTCTACTGAATCAGCCAGTTTGTCACAATTTTCGAACGTGTTAACGTTGTGATTTGTGAAGTGCATCCACTGTATTTCAAGTGATTTCGAATTTTAAGCTGTTTTGCAAAAAAATCCTTTAGAAAATTTAAAAATAATTTCCGAAATTCACCAGGGGATTTCCACTCGAAATTCTCAACATTGCAGTTTTAATTGAATTTCAGTTGTTTTTATTTTAACTTGAATAGATATTTTGCTGTTGCTTTTTCCATCTCAGTTAAACGCCGTTTCTTTTAATTTTGCCTTTTTTTTTGTCTTTTTAGTGCTTTTTTAAATCTTTTGTTTTGCCTTTTTGCCTGCGTTTTTCGAGACTTTATTTTGCCTAACTATCCTAGCTTTACTTATGACATAATAAGGGGTGTAGGTCAGATTGAGACTATTTGGTCTTTCTGTTGGTTTGTTGTTGATAATAAATTGGCAGTAATTGGATGTAATTATCTGATGCGAAACGAGTAACAAACAAGAGGCATTGTCGCCAAAGAAAAGTTACGACGGAAAAAAATGTACTCGTTAAATATAACTAAAAAGGGGATCGAGGATGTGTGCCCCTTGGATTAAACGTTTCGGAGAGGCCCGGTATTATCCGGCGTAGCGCTTAATCTGTTAAAAATAGCCGTGTCGGTGGAAGCAAAGGAGTCGCGTTTAATCACCGTCGGTTGTTGGAGTTTGGAGCGTTTCTTGATTTAAAATCGGTGAGTCTTTTGAGGGCATAATAGGGAGGCAAGCAATAGCGTAATCTCGGCAAACGGGGTCAGCATAAGCTCTACTTACAAGCTATTAGGACAACCCTCCCATCGAGCACGGGATAAAAACTCCATTTAGAAATTAATGCCTTTGTATGTGTTACTCGATACGGATGTCATATGTTTATTAGTATAAACCGGCGTAATCGTGTTTCCAGCCGCAAGCTGACTGTTTTAATGGGAGCCGCCGGCATCTGTTAACAAATTATTACTATTTTTTCAGTCCCCCTCTGACAGAAAAAGCGTTCGTCAATCAGTATCCGTGCATGCGTAAGAATCTTACATTTCCTCGAAAATTAGATTTCGTGAAATATGTAAGCGAAATTGATTTTTCGTTGGAAATTCGCATTCATATCAACTCAACTAAAATGTGACAGCCGCAAGCAACAAAACCGGGATGGATTAACGATACAAAAATTAGGAGTTTAATGGAGCAACGTCCTGTTGAAGATGGCGATAGCAGTTACCGGTGTAATATCAGAACGGCCGATACTAACCAGTCGGTTGATCGACGATCTGATCGCCACCGATAGCGATGCTACCAGATACACTGACCGCATCAAAGGAAAAATTGCGCCCGAGGAGGAAAGAATCATGAATTCCCGTTTGTTTACCGATCTATTCAACTAGTCCACGTGCTATCTTGATGAGTAAAAAGTAATTCTACTTTAGGCCGGGAAGAGTCCTACAATACAGCCGAGAGAAAAATCAACCGAGAGTTTTCAGCTTTAGAAAAAAAAGCTCAGCTGAACAGCAACAAGCAATCTGCAACGTGGCGCCCGAGCAAAGTAAACAAAAAGCAATTGTACGTCACTACCGTTTAGTTCAGAACTCGAAGTTATTTGAATGATTAATGTTCGGGCTAAAGGGTTTTGCCACTTTCACATATTACTTAGGACGCATCGCCTACGTGCACAAAAGTTCAACCTCGTTTTAAATTAACCAATTGTAACATAATTTATAACACTCTAACATAAATAACTCGTTCAACGTTACAATTATTTCGGGCATCTCGACTCAGGAAATACTGGAATTACAATTAGATACCTTAACTACTAATTTAAAACATTCGTCCGCGTTCAAAATACTGAAGAAACTTGAACTACAAATATCTTAACCTTTGTGACAGTTTTTAGCTTTGTTCAAAACAGGTGGAGGACTTTTTTAACCCGTTTATTGTAACGTCCGAAACTGTTGCACTGTCAAGTACACAATGGATGACAAATACTCCTCGTAACCTTTGCATTGTAAGAGATTTTTTAAACAAATTCATATATAAATACATTCGGTGTAGGTTTATCTATGTAAATTTGCGATACACGTCTTTTTTAGAAACGTTTACACCTACGAGGACAATCAGTTTCAGTTGTAACTGTTTCAAAGAACTAAAAACCAACTAAACCGTATGCAAAATATTTACTTCCGTCTTAAAACGGAGTTTAAATACATAATCACGTTCTTCGCGATTACTAAAACTCACATTAGCAGAAACGGGAACGAATCCCCAGTTCGGTTTTGACGAAAATATGCCTTTTCTAATTGTCTTTATTTTGGTCTTGAATAGCAGTTTTAAAGTTTCGAGCTCAAGTTTCCAGTTATGTTTTACTTATTTTCAGATGAACTTCGAAGGAAGGCATCAATAAGGACGGAGGCAATTTAAAAAAGGAAACCGAATAAAAATTCCTGTAAAATATTTCTTTACGATTGAGTTATTTCCTACTGTAATTATTTTCTGATGTTAAGAAACAAAATGTATTACTCGAACTCCGCGATTTAAAAAAAGAACAACTTCCACTTCGAAAGGCACGACCTGGTTTTTTAGTGTAAAGGCAGAAGAATACTTCTGGAATTTGTATCAGAATTCTTATTTACGCTTCTTAAATCATACCAAAGGCTTTATGGGCTTTAAACCTACGAACGTTTAAATTTATTCCTTAAATAATAAAGTTATTTATTCCATAATAAATTTTTATGAAAAACTATGAGAAAAATTAGATTTTTTTGCTTATTGCTCAGTTTATAAAACAGAAAAGTGGTTGTTGTTGCCAATTATATGTAAGGTTCTGGAAGTGAAATATTAAGGTAAAAAGGAAATGTGAAAATAGAGATTTAAATAAGAAAGTAATTTATTTTACTTTAAAGAAGAATGATAGGAACAATTTTAGCATATAAAAGATGAGCAACGCCCTCTTTTGTACAAATACAAAAATATAAAGGTTTCTTAGAGAAAACATTAAAAAGCAGAAAAAAACAAAGCATAATGTAGTTGCTTTAGATTTAATCTATCTCGGTAATAAAAATTTCACCCTCATGACCAACAAGTTTAAGACAAACATAAAAAAGCAAACACGCAGGTGCAAACGTAAATGTACATCTGACAAGTACTATATAAAAAGCGGATTCATTACGATTATTAAAAGGCGAGTTATCAGTTACAGAACACCTGTATAAGGCATTAAGAGAAAGTAGATCATTATTTAAGAAACAAAAACTTTGTTTGGTCATTAAGTTTTCATTTTATTACCATTGTTGAAAGCTATATTTATGCGCTTATTTTGTGGGGGGGGGGGGAAGAAACGAGCACCGTGTCCGTTTAATCATTGAATTGTTATTTTTTGCTGGTCGCCGAAATAAAAAAGCTGAAAATTACGGTTCGTTAAGTATGTTTGGGTGCGAAAAGTTTACGGTATGAAAGGCTCCAGGTAAAACATTAGTAAAATCCGAAAAAACACACTTGTTTGTTGTGTTGAATAAAATTAAACTTTTATTAATATAATTAAGTTAACGCAGTCGTTTACACCATATTTATCAAAAACAAACTCGAAAAGTGACCAAATTTAAATAAAAATCTGTTAGGTAATTAATTCCGATAGTTTCGGAGTGTTTTCTTGCGTGAAAAAAGCGTACACATTAAGAGTGGAGTTGACAATATGTAAATGAAGTGCGTCTTTTAATTAGGTCTCCAGAAGCTATTTTCGATACTTATAAAAAGGGAAATTAGCTCGAGTCTTTTTTACCAAAGTCGGTAACGGATTTAAGTGCAGCTTTACAAAAACGTATCGCCGTTATTTTTAGAAATGTTATTTGTCCAAAACAGAAAGCAAATGAGCAGCCTACCGTTTTTAGCGTAAAGGTGTGGCGTTAAATATACTTCTTTGTTTCTAGACTCGAGCCACATGTGCTGCCTACAATAAACGTACAATTTGTGCTAAAACTGTTTAGCAATACCATTATTTTCTTCCTAATGGATCGTTTCGAAGAATATAGTTTCTTCATTAAGTTAAGCCAGAAGACTTTAATGTATTTCTTAGCGCTTATGGTAAAGTGTTAAAAAATAGAACGCACTTAGGTTTATGGTTATGTCAAACATATGCAAGCCGTAAACTATACGCATATTATTTACGGAGAATTGCACGAAAAGCATCACTTCAAGACCGATATTTTTTTAAAGGTTTGTTTGCACAAAGAAATGTTAAAATGTTACGTTCTTACTTTGTATGGTTAGCGCTATACAACACGAAACAAATACGTACAATAAAATCGATTCAAAAAACGATTTGTTGGTGGGATGATAAGAGAAAAACCTACGGAAACAGAACCACCCTTATCGTACAAGCAACATTACGCATTCGCCCAGAACGCCACGACTTATGGGGTGTCAGAAAGATTCGAACAAAAAATTGTTTCTTTCGAAAAATACCGGCCAAGACAGCCAAGACTAAAACTTCTACTTCAAGTTTGAGACTATTCGTTAATAATTTTTAACTTTTTTGATTTCTTATTCTGGAAATAAACACAGAATTTACATGAAGCGATGAAGTAAGCACGCCAGGATATACCTTGTATTAAAAGTTATAAAGATCATCCTGATGTCTTATATCCGCGTTCTCTAAAAACAAAAAACAACAGGCAAAAGGATCTTCCGCAGATTGACTGAAGTCTTTTCCACGTAATTAAATAAAACGAAATGAAAAAACAGGAAGTTTTATGATAGCTGACACCAAAACCGTTTAGTTTTGGAGCGCGATAATTTAAGTTGGCATTTAAAAATTTGAGATTCGAAACCGAATCATGCTTAATGCCAAAAAGAATAAATAATTATCCAGTACTTTAAGTTACTTAAATCTTCGAATAACACCACAAAAATTGAGCAACGACAAAGCATCCGGCCAATTAAAATTGCATTCTTTGCCGTAAAGTAACCGATTTGTAAAGCGTCATTTGTTAAAGGAACTCGAAACTTCATCCGGATTAAAAGGTGAATAATTGGTGACAATATTTGCACGTCTGAGGCAGTTTCCGTCCACTCTAAAATACTAAGAAAACACATAAAGTTATCTAAATAATAAACACTACCATCGAGTTAATACGGAAACGACTAACAGCAAAGTCAATAAAAACGTTAACTAATGGGAACTGAATTATCTCATCAATTTATAAAATTTAAATGTGGCCGTTTCTTAAAATAATATTTAGAAAATATCGTAAAATTTTTCATTTTAAACACTTTTGAAAAAGTTTCTTCCTGCAATATGAAAAATACAATATAAACCTTCAATTTTAGCAGAAAAGCAGCGTTATTTTTAAAAAGGTTAACAAGGTTTTGGGTTATAAATTTTAATCTTAGCTCAAAATTTAGAGATAATTAATTTTTTAGCGTTTTTTAAATAAGTTCTATGCCCAAAGTGACTTATTTATGTTTAAGAAAGTTGCTCGATTTCATAAATTAACTTAGTAAACACTAAACAAGCTTTTAACGTTCCTGAAAACTAAACTATACAGGAAAAGGCCAAAAATATAATAATAAATGTTTATTACGTTGATACTTGTCTCAAATAACGTTTATGTTATGTTCGCGAATTATGTTTGGCGTGTGGATGTTTTGAAGCTATTTTGGGAATAATTTCAAGTTAAAAACAAATGTATGTGGAATTCGAGATTTGATCGAATTTTATGTAAATGTTTTTCCGCATCATATAAAAAAAAAGTGTTCACGATTGTAAAAATGTTTAGTGACCCCTTTAGATCCGTTCTGATTGCATAAATTCGAACATTCCAGTTGGGTTTTCCACCTTTCACCTACAACGTAATACTTTATCCCCCAAACTATATCGAAAGGGACGCTCGTTTGTGGGAAGCACTGTCAGCTTATACATCTTTTTGTATCGGGCGTTCCGCTAGGTGAAAATGGGGCATTCTTCCCCCACACCGTATAAATAATATGTCAAAGTGAAAAATAACTCTTCTTAATAAAACTCATCATGTTTTATTCTAAACACTTATATTTGAGTGCTTATCCGTTCCTTAACGACATGCGTTGCTGATTCAAATTCGGCTATAAATTATTGAAGCGCAGATAGGGCCAATAAAAGTAGACTAGGAAATGAGACCAAAAATTTGAGTTACATCGATGGTAATCAATCAAAAAGTCACCGCCTAACGCGTTCACGGACACGAATAAAAATCAACACCCAACACACGATATTTTTACCGCAGATTCTTAGATAAAACTTAAATGATAGATGCCTACAATTCGTCTGACGTAAATTGCCGTGAAAACAACACTGCTTGTCTATTATACGTTAAATCATTCCTCGGTTTTATAAAGAATAAATCCAGTGGCGGAGATTGGTTTTGTTTGTTTATTTTTTAAAGGCACGAATTAGTTTAGCGGAAGGTAATTAAAATAAGTAGAATGTGAGGGAAGGCCGTCAATTCTGGGATCTTCTCGTAGGCAAAGGAGCCCGCATATTGGCGGAGCATGAAGAATAAGAGATCGGAAAAACTGAATCCTGATGGTGATTGATTGCTTTACTACCAAACCCTCTTTTACGATAACCCCCCGTTGGAAAATCCGGCGATACACTGTCGTACAAACGACTCGTTAAAATTAGACTGCTACAAATACGAAATGATGTAAAATGCTTTTGAAACGCATTTTCTTTCATTTAAAATCCGAAGACGTATTTACGATAAATATTTCATCCCCGAGAAATTACGCTAGATAGACAAAATTACGAGTAATTGTAAGTACAACTTGAGAGATTCAAAAGGCTTTAGAAATTCATTGTGTCCGAACAAACACGTACACAACCACTCGTGCTTCTGCTCCCTCGGGGAACGCTTACATAAAAAGCTGTACCTTGTGAGTATATAAAACTTAGTAAATTGGATGCTGTAAAACCTACTTAATGACTTTATAAAATTTTTATGAGCCCATAGACACTCTCGTTGGTAACGATACGTCAGCTCGATAGATACGAAGCCCCGTAAACCGAATATCTAACTGGTTATACTATAATTAGCTGATAAGCATAGTAAAATTTAACAACACTCTCAAGTACCACACACTCAGCCTCCAGTTTCTCTGCAGGTACCATTAATGCTAATTTTAGAAGGCTCGGCGAAAGCTAACGCAAACATTTTTTAAGGGTTGTTCTAGAGGGACTCGCTTAAAAAGAAAAATTAAATGGGCTATTTTAATGTTACCGAAGTAGATTTGGAAATTTTCGCACTTAACTTTTTAGTTCACACTTTGTTAGATGACTGGCTTATTTTCTTTCGGAAGGACAATGAATAATTCAGAATTATATTGCCCCCACTTATACTTTGAAACTTCCTGTTCTTAAGTGACTCTATTCTTATATTTTAAAACGACCGCCTTAGCGTTCAGCTACTCCTCTGAATTATGTAAAAAACAAAGGGGTTTACGGTTTAACGATTTTTCTAGGATCGCCTTTTTATTTTCGTTAGCCTTAAAAAATTCTTAATCGTTCTTACACGCTCATAAAACCGATTCTCTAATTAATTGTCCGGTAAAAAATTACCGCATTTTTCTGTTATTAACGCCATTAAAATCCCAGAAACTTACTCGTAAATAATTTAACAAGAATGCTACGGATCGGATTATCTCATTATCCTTGGACTACGAGAAAGTATGGATTCTAACAAATATTACATAGCTTTTGTATGAATAAGTTTAATACATAAAAATTCTTCGCTACTTGAAAAGTTGAACTTGAACAATAAATCTAGTTGAAATATGACGTCATACGTAATGGTTTACATAATTTTTAACTTTGTTGCTTGCTTTGCAAGTCTACATTCGCTTGTAAACTGTGTTGAAGCCAAACCCTCTTCCTTAAGAAAAAAATTCCACCAGCTTCTTTATAGGGTTGATTGTATCATAGCGTTCAAAATGTATTTTTTTCTATAGCAACTGTTAAAGTGCTATTTTATCTATTAATTTGAGTAGATAAAGTAGCATTTTAACATCAAGGGTAGATAAAGTACCACTTTAACGACTGTACGCCCATACTAATGACATTTTAAAACGTGACTCGATTTGTAATTTTTTAAACGTCAATGTCAAATAAATGTCAAATAAAATTTATTTTATAATTTTTTTCCTTTAAAATAAATGCTATAGAAAAAAAATAGAGTATTATACACGATGATAAAATTTAATTATCTTCTCGAGCGTAATTAGCGTCTCGACTGGCGTCTCGACGCTAAAATACGCCCTCGAAGATAAAATACAATTTTATCGTCTTGTATAATAAATAACTATTATTATATACGTTAAAAGATGCTCGTTAAGAATATTGTTGTCATTTATATTATATATTAAGTCAAGTACGATTTCTCATTTTGAATGATTGGTAATTTGCTAATTTCTATAAACCTATTTTGAAAAGGAATCCTGAGTCCTTCAAAGGAATACTAATTAAATTAATATTCTACAAATTTCGTTCCGTTTTATGTCTAAACCTATTTAATGTTTGAAGATTAGCAAAAAGAACTGCGGTACTTGTTTTTAATATAAAGCTAACAGCTTAAATATTTGTTCGACATTTAACCCTTTAAGGTCTTGAAAAGTTTAACGAGGAAGCGGTAAACAAATTCCGGATATGAATATTCATTTTGAAGTCGTAAGGGAATACCAAGCGAAAATGAATTAGATACTTAAAGATAACAAAAGATAATAAGTAAGAAAAGTGGCACGAACAAAAAAAGCGTGGTTTTGAAGAGGAACGCGGTTGTAAATTGCGAGTGAAGAATGGGTATGTCGAAGGTTTGTATGTCGATACCCAATGGCACGGCAGCTGTCTTTTGGACGGAAATTCGAGTTTGTAAAACTGTATCAACCTCAGGCTGTTAAGAGCTTGCTTCAGATGCCATTCAAATAATAATGGACGGGCTCTGTTTGTAAAGGTAGAATTGACATTCGTAAGAAATGAATTGGATTTTAGGAGGGAAGCGAGGCGCAAGATTGCAGAAGGTTTTAAACCACCAGCGTTTTAAGAGGGCAAAGGCTCTCCTTAAACTAATACTCGAATATTTCCTTTATAGAATCGAAGATATCTGCTCGAAAATACGAAAATGTCACGCTTATGTTGTTCGATCTTTTATTTGAATTTGATCGAAAATTTGTCGTAGTTAAACAAGTTTCAAAGTTAATATTTTGATTTATACTCGCATTAAAGGTATTTGGAGTTCGAATGTTTTCCTCGTTTAATGTAGGTTAGTTTGTAAAGGAGTTATCGTTAGTTTAAAATTATATATTATGGACTTTTTCCAAACCAGGCCATATATTTCGGTAAACTATCGGTTTGTCTCAATTATGTAACTGTATAGGTATTTACAGTGCCATTTATTTATTGCTCTGTATCTACATATTATTAGACCGTTTTGTCGAAACTAAAGGGAAAAAATATACCGTTTTAATAGATCTGCACATACGCGAGCCATTCAACATCCCGAAACAACGCGTTTGACAACCTGAAATCATCCTTTAACTCGAAAGAAATGTCGGAAATTACTGTAACACGATTTAGTTATGCGCTTCACACTTATACAAAACACAGCGTGCGCCAACGTGGGTTAGATTAGGAAAAAAACTTTCAGATCTTTAGAAACGTTCTGAATTTAAAATAAGCGTAATAAAACACAAAAAGATTCTTTTGACTTGAATAGAGCTGGGTCAGACGTAGACCATAAATTTCAAAAGACTACAAGGATCGCAAATTAAGTTTCAAAAAAATGTTTAAAAATCTAACTTTGACTGCCTTTAAAAAATAAATAAAGGATGGTCCCGCACAGGCCATCGACTTTATTTATTAAACAATTAAATTCAAGCTAATATACATTGAAAATAAGTCTAAATTAATTAGGTTTGTTAATTTATTTGTGCTTCTCATTAAAACCGCGATACGCATCTCGAAAATTTTCTTGTATTTTTTAGAGATGTCACTCTACTTCCCATCAGTTGGAAGAATCTCATTTAAGTTAATTAATAATAGGTTTCACTTTAATCTTACTCCTTTTCAGCTGAAAATTTATTCTTCAAAATCATATTCGCAAATATATTTTTAAAAATCACAACCCATAATTTTGTTTTAATAATTAAATAGGCAATAAAAATTAGGCTGACGAAAAATTAAGTAACGAAAATTAAGGCGAAATTATACAGAAGTAAAAAATGTAATTTTTATGCTAAATATGTAAAAAGGTGGGGCACACCTTTAAAAAGTGTGCGTTGAGGGAATCCGGACTTAAAATTTAAGAATAACGGTTCGGAGTTATTCAACAGCAAGACAGTCCAATTTTATTATTTTTTAAAAAGGACACGGTCGAGTTGTGAAAACGTATTCCCTCACTTGAAGAAATTGCACAACCTAACTGAAACATGGTTACAATTGCAGAAACCTCAGAAGCTACCTGAAATTCTCTTTCACTCAGTATTTAATATTTTGTTGGTTTTAAACTAGTTAGTAATGATGTGCCAACACAGGGCCGTAACTAAAGCTTTTGTCAGGGGGAGCAAACTCATATTTGCCGCCCCCATCATAGGCGCCGGATTTCGAAAATTTTCATTTTAAGGGTATACTTACCGGGGGGCTGGGGGGTACGGAGTACCCCCTAGGCAGAAAGGGGGGTTCGGGGGTCCTCCCCCGGAAAATTTTGAAAAATTTGAGTTTAAATCCACAGTCTTAACGCTCCCAATTGACTATATTTTTGCCACTGATTATCTAATTTAAGCTCCGGAAAACATAAAAAATAACGCATAAAATTAAAATCATTTTTATTGCGAAACGGAAAAAACAGTAACTATGTATAATATACAATATACATTGTACATAATAAAAATTTACATTACTTGAAACATATTGCGCCTCATACTGGTTCGTGAAATAAATTCGTTGGCGATATTGTTTAAATTCAGTTCGCTGGTTCTTCTCTATGCATGTTTTTCGTTTCTTCAAAATATGCCGCCCCCTAAAAATTTGCCGCCGGGGGCACGTGCCCCCCCTGCTCCCCCCTAGTTACGGCCCTGGCCAACATTATTATCAATTTAGGTATTTGTAGTGAATATTCTAGCAAACAATAACCACGCTACATGTTTATAATTTTGTATATAATTTCGTTAAATTTCATTTCAGTAAGCGAATATTTATTCAATGGTAATTTAAATACGCTACAAAATACTAACACTCTAAACTCTAACAGCAATAGGGGACTTCTATCGAAATATGACCTTGAAATAAGCGAGAGAAAAGCTCTACCCTAGCTCTTACCTTTTTTAGCAGTAGCACCAATACAGCAGGTACAAAATCTCTAAATTTTCTAGTTATTACTAGTTATCACTAGAAGTACTTGGTACATGAGGTACTGTAGGTTACTGTCATCGTCTGTTCTAACCTCATTGTTTTTGTATTGTTACCGTTTTTTTTATCGTGTTTTATTATTTTGCTCGTTGTGTTTAATCAAATCAGCCTTTTTCAACACTTTAAGATATTTAAGTCCTGTGTGGACATCCTGTTTCGTTATTACTTATTGTGGAATCGCTTCGTACGAGGGTCAAGCTGAATTTATTGAGAATAATAAACACGGTTAATATTTTCTAGGATTTTATTTTAAATATGCTCAAAGTAATTCCCTTCAGCAATGATACACTTGACCATTCTTTCTTTCCACTGTTTAAAAGCTCCCAACCAATCTTCTTTCGGAATACCTTCAAAATAAGCGTGAACTGCGGTATCAATCTCTTCTTCAGACGAAAACCTTCTACCCCGCAAATTCCTTTTAAGCACAAAAAATAGCCAAAAGTCGCACATTGCTAAATCAAGTGAGTACGGCGGATGTTCTATTACTTTTATATTTTTTTCAGCTAAAAACTGGAGAGTTAAAGCTGCCGTATGGGATGATGCATTATCATGGTGGAGCATAATTCCCTTGTCTGGAACTCTACTGAACACTTCAGGCAAACATTTTTCAGTGTACCATTTAGCTGTAACTGTCTTTTGTCCATCTAGCTTAATTGCATTTACTAGGCCCGTACTTCTGAAGAATACCGCATACATAACTTTTTTCATAGCTCGCTGCTTCTTGGTCATTGTTGGAGTTCCCTCATCTTCGTGAATCCATATACGACTCTCTTGGCGGGTAGGTACGTCGAAAAAGGGAATATAAGTTTCGTCACCTGTCACTATTTTGGAAAAAATTTGGTGTCCGCCATTATTTAAGAAATTTAAAGTTTCATGGCAAATTTTTACACGCTCTGCTTTTTGGAAGTCAGAAAGGTGATGCGGCACAAAACGACTGACCACTTTTTTTAAATGCAGGTGATCGTGTATGATTGTTTTAACAGCTGAGGATCCAATCTTGAGTTGATGCTCTATTACCGCATAAGTGGCTTTATTGTCCACTTCAATTATTTTTTTAACAGCAGCAATGTTTTTGTCGGTAACAGCCGTAGGAGGACGCCCTGCTCCTTTTTGATGCTGAACAGAATTTCTTTCGCGTTCAAATTCCTTATACCATCGGTAAATTGTAGCCAAGGAAGGTGCTTGTTCACTAAAAGCTGAATCTAAACTCTCTTTGCACTCATAAGCGCTTAAACATTTTTTAAAGTCATAATAAATCATGATTCGAAAATGTTCTCTGGTTAATTCCATTTTTTTACTTGTAATGTCACTTTAAAAAATTAGTAACTTGAGTTATCACGAACGTAACTTCAACAACTAAACTTCAAATGACAGATAAAGAGTTGTTCTAAATAACACTGTATGTTTTGTTTTTCAAGGCCTACTAGATTTTCTTATTCTCAATAAATTCAGCTTGGCCCTCGTATTGAGCGAATAGTAGGTATACTTTGTTTACGTCGTTAGGAAGATTGCAGCCGCAGCAAAGAAGTTTGATTTCTGTATTGTTTTAAGTAAGTTGTTTATAAACATTAGTTAAAAACGAAAGAAATTACTTATTTAGCATAATCTTTAGACGGTTTCCAAAATGCCGAGATGTTCTTACAAGAACTGTGACAGCACTTCGAAGTCCAAGAAATCAAAAGGACTGCGGTACTACCCATTTCCAAAACCAAAGAATAATATGCCGAAATGTTTATTGTGGATAGAACTGAGCGGTAATGAAAATATTACACCCTCCCAACATTACGAGGAACACTTATATAACACAAATACTAATGTGCTAATCTGTTTGCACTGTGTGAGAAGGAGGGACATTGATAACACAAGAAATAAGACAAAAGTACCTATGTCAAAATCTTCAAGAGAATAAAATGCTCGGAAATTCTGCAACGAGACTAAAGGGCTGTAGTGTGGGCGATAATGCAATCATTCCTATCCTAGATCGGGGTCGAACAGACCCTAGAAATATTTTAGGTGTTGTACTCAACGAAGAGAATGGTTTCTATAAACAACGAACTAAAGCAGGGATACTTAGACAGTGCTATACTAGAAATGAATTTGACACAGTAACGCAGAATTTTATGGCAGTAGCTGAAGATCCTGAATGGGATATGAGTCTTTGATCGGCAGTATCTATTACTTCTACCACCGGTGGTCAGGGAATGATGAAATGCAACTGTACTAAAACGTGTTGCAATAAATCATGCAAATGCCTTAAAAATAAATATCTTGTTGTTCAAATTCAAATTACCTAGACAATGTGAGATATATAGATATTCAAGCGTCAGATTGACTTGCATGCTTGCATCAGGCATTTTTCGGATTGCCAAAAATAGCGCAGTAAATTCGCAGATCACCCAAAGTTGTAGTCATTTTGTATAATGTCTGGTGAATTGGTCAGTTTGCGGAATATTTAGTCATTTCGCACATTGCCGGATTTTGTACATTGCCGATAATAGAGACCCGGAGTAAAAGCTGAGAACACAACAGAAAAAGGGGGAAAGTTCAAACGGGGTTATGTCACGCTTAAGCACTAATTGTCACCAACTACTTATAGTGTAATTCAATAATAACTAAAATTTTTAAATATTTTCGTTGTTGTGTTGGTAGCCATTCTAGCAAGAGATAGCACTAGGGTAGAGTATAGTTGCTTGATATATAACAGTTTAGACTTTAGACAATGCACGTAGCCACGCCCGCGGCCGCCATATTCCCTCCAATTTCAAATATATACGTATGGGTAATATATTGAATATCTTAATTATTTACCTATGTCCGTTGCATTTAGAAAGAATACACCTGCAAATCATGTAAAGCTAAGTACTGCTGACAGTTCCATGCTGAATACAACATGCAAGGAACTGTACTACATATACAGTGTGTCCCAAATTCAATCCCCACCATTAGGATCTCGGAAACTATAAAAGCTACATAGTTGGTTAAATAGGGAAAGTTTTAGGAATTTTAATGCTCATTTCACATCCGTTGAGAAATCACAGCCAACTTTAACCGTTTTCGAGATATCTCGAAAAAACCGAAATTTGGAGTTTTCTGTTTTCCAAATATCTCGGAAAGTACATATTAAGTTATTAGTTTCAAGACTTGTACATTGTGACGGCACTTTTTACGGAGAATCTGGTGGTACCATATGTTTATATTTATGACGCTTTGTCTCTATTCTATGAATAACTACTTTTGATTTTCAAATGGACGCCAAATTGAATTTTGTCGTAACGAAACTCAGCTCTTTTTTCTTTTTTGAACGATGTGTCACCAGTACGGGGTTTTTGAAGAAGAGCGGGAATAAAATACATTTTTTTTTATCATAGCCTACTACGCGAATAAAGAAAAAATGTATTTTATTCCCGCTCTTCGTCAAAAAACCCACACGTGTGACACATCGTTGAAAAGAGAAAAAAGAGCTGAGTTTAGTTACGACAAAATTCAATATGGCGTATGGCGTCCATATGAAAATCAAAAGTAGTTGTTCATAGAATAGAAACAAAGCGTCATAAACATAAACATATGGTACCACCCGATTCTCCGTAAAAAAGTGCCTTCACAATGTACAAGTCTCGAAACTAATAACTTAATACTTTCCGAGATATTTTGGAAAACAGAAAACTCCAAATTTCGGTTTTTTCAAGATATCTCGAAAAGGTTAAAGTTGGCTGTGATTTCTCAACGGATATGAAATGAGCATTAAAATTCCTAAAACTTTCCCTATTTAACCAACTTTGTAGCTTTTATAGTTTCCGAGATCCTAATGGTGGGGATTGAATTTGGGACAGACTGTATAGTATCCTAAAATATTTTAGTTGTAGGTGGGAATAGATGATCGAAAAAATAAATGGTAATAAAGCAACGGATATAAGGCCTTGCTATTTGTTTATTTAAACTATAAGTATTCATTTAAATCTAGATGGGAGAACATAAGTCGGGGTATCTGTAATGAACACAGGAAAAAGGTAAAACTATAACGATAAATCGGCATTTATTGGAAAAGAACAATAACGTCAACACAGAAATATAATACTACATATAAAAGGTAAAGGTAGAGAATTAGATATTATGGAAATAGTAGAAATAAAACTATATTGCAAAGATAATAAATATTGAAATAAAATAGAAAATGTATAGGTACGACTTCAATGTGCATGAAAGCAAATTGGGCTGAAAAAAGCACGAATGCACGAAGTGCATGAGTGCTTTTTTCTGCCCCAACTTGCTTGAATGAACATTTATCTAAAATTATAAATAATTTTTTTATGCACGTATTATATTTGGTAAGAAAATTTCATAAATCAAAATATTAAACTGGAACCATTTTGACATTACTTATTCGTTGTTTGAACAGCATAGGTGATTTGATACTTGGCGTGATTGCCAAAATTAAGGTAGGTAGATATATTATTATTATATTAACTTAAATGTTAAAAAATTATCAGCAGTTGCACATGTGCAATTATCGATAATTTTTTGACAAGAAAAATTATCGAGTAATTAAATTTTGTTGAATGTTGATTGGTTAAAATAATTTCATATCTAGAATGTGATTGGTTGTTTAGGTGACAGTGACAGATGTATGAAATTTTCAGGAGATAAACACTCTTTTCTGTTTCATTAAATTAGAATTATAACCTAAATTTCAAAATTTTAATAAAGACATGTATTCTAAAAGAAGGCACAATTTTACATTGCAATCAAACTGCATATATTTACTTACGTACCTAAGTAAGTATATAGTAAAATAGACAGAACTGTGCGAGGAGAAATCGAACTTTCAATGAACTTCTGCCAGGTATTCTACTACCATACGAATTAATTACAGATCCGTTTTTAAGTTTCCGTCAACTATAAATACTATAATAATAATACTCCTACCTTTATAATGAAGTATCTTCACCAGTTTATTCCAAGAACAAGTACAAACGCCTATAATTGTCTCAAAACACAACGTCAAACACAACCAAATGCCTGTACGTAATGAAGTAAACAATGAAATTGGAGGGAATATGGCGTCTGTGTACGACGTGATGTGATTGACCAATTAAAAACGTGACCACCGTTGTCTAAACTGATAGGGTAGAGTCATTCCATTGCATGTTATCTTAAATAGAAGTCCCCTATTGACTTTGTTTTAAGTTTGTGCTAATCGATTTAGAATTACAGTGCCATAGAACTAACCGGATCAACGGGGTTCTAGGTCGTTGTTTACCTTTTCTATCTATATTAAGCTTTTCACTCAACTAAATATGGAAAAAATTAAAATTTCTGTCCTAAACCATAAGGTACAAAATAGTTCTCGCAGTTACTGTGTACCCTAAATAGTAATCACAAATGCAGTTGACATGTACCTCTAAAACAACTTTTGGTCGTCTCACGGTTAATGTATAATGTATACCTGTTTTAATTTCTAAAAGAATGAAAAAGAAAAAGTTAAAGAACTTCTCTTTTATTTACAACCATTAGAAACAAATGGAGATGATAGAAATGAATAGAGAGATGATTGTAAGACAGAATAAATAGACGAACGGACACACAAAACAGTTTGGTTATATAAAAGAAAAATTTATTTGTTCATTCAACGTAACTTGTATGAAACTTAAGATTATTCAAAGTCTAACGAACCGCATTTATTAGCATTTTGGTTGCCAAGTATGAAAATGGGCATTCAAATTAGAATGCATTGAGACGCGGATTACAAAGCAATTTTTAGTGGTAATATTTACATTATGTGAACGGTGAGCCTCTTACAACATCTAATAAATAAGTTTGTATAATGTGCTATCATAAAAAGCACCTTTAAACGTTTTGTCACTTGAAACTTTTATTTAAATAAGATACTTGTTTTGATGTTTAGATAACCCTGTACCGTATTAAAAATTTAAGACCACTATTTGGTTTTAATCAAACAGAGATGAGTGCAAATTAGCTTATTTTTGTAGCGTTACAGAGAATTTTTAATACCGCCATAGAGCGGAAATAATACACACGGTCGTATAAGGAAAGCCCTGGAAAAATATTTTCCTTAAATACCATTACGAATTTTTCTGGTATTGAAGCGAGGGCAACGTCTTCACGGTTTGGCAGTAAGAATGTTTTCAGAAAATTTTTAGATTGTTTGTGGAAAATTGCATTCTTAGATGTAATATCTACCTTCTCTGTTACCTGTACTCCAGCAAGTTCATTGACAAACGCGGCTAACCCCGCACCTCACGGTCAGGCATTCCGATGTAGCCGGCCACTATCCGCTATCTCGGCGAGGCCTCTTGCAGCTTTCCTGACACAGGGCTGTACAAACTGATAGAATTTAAAGACCTCACTTACTTATCTACAAATTTCTTCGATTTTCTTGCGATTCCAAAACAAACTTCGCTAATTTTCGTTCATTTAATTACAAAACCTTCTCCAAACGTAACATTAAAAAAACAATTTTCGAAATTGTAAAAAGCGATCGAATCACGATCAAATATTTATAAAGGTAATGGTCATCCCTTGTATTCCTTCTGTTCCTGGACTATCTACAACATAAGCAGCCAACAGTTGTGAGAAGTTTAGTTCCGTGACTCATTGTCGTTATGAACAATATTTTATGTTGACCGACTCGATACGAGATAGGCTTTAAACATAAAAACCATTTCACTCTTCGCCACTTTAGGTAAATTTACGGTTTGTCGAACCGCATGTATAAATTTAAATCATTAAACATAACGTATGAAATAACTTGATTACTGGAAAAATCGCGTTTAACGCAAGAGGTAAATCAAAATGATGTAGGATCTTTCAGAATCTCTGGCAAAAGCAAAGGAAGACCTCGAAACCGTGCATATTATCCCTTTAACCAGTATCTAAACCACAATCGAGAAGTGATAACCATAAATTCTGTAAATTACCTGGGAACGGAAACCTACGGACGCTTACCACAGTTTTATTCTGGAACATACGCACATAGAAACGTTTAAGTCTCATTTCACTTGCCACCCAAAGCTTATTGTCTAATTCTGATTTAATATACGTGACATTCATTAATTCCGAATTTCTCGTTTACAAATCGGGTAACCTCAAAGTCTGCCAATATCATAGACAGAATTAATTTCCCATATTGGAAACGGTTCGAAATTCCAATAATGTAAATTAACTCTGTTTATTACCGGTATTAAGTACAATAAGTTTAATTAACTGCACTTCGGTTTTAATAATCTCCGTGTAACTTCATTTTTAATTTACCCTAACATTTTCGCCACAACGAAATTCCGTAGCTAAGCGGAAATTGACTAAAAAAAATATGTTTTGACGGTGAATTTTCAGTCGTTCTGGTGAAAGAGTTCAAATTTCACAACAAGAAGGAATTAACTTCTGACAAGTATTAATATAGTTGGGTATCTAAAAATATCTTTGCTATGACAGGAGTTCGATTTTTTAAACACGCATCCGCAATTTTTCTTGTCTGGCTGCTTTAACACTAATTACTAAAATAGCGTGAAGTGTTCCGATGATTTGTTAATTTAAAACAGGGCATTAAATCTATACGTGCTGCTGGTTATCAAAGCGTGCCTGACATACATTTTATTACAATAAATCCGTAATATATAATAAATGTAACACGAAAAGTAAAAAATATATCGATTCGTTATTCGAGGCGTGAGTGACAGAAATAAATCACATATGATAGGTAATTATTAAATTCCCATAAATGTTTTCGTATTTCCATCGATTTGTTTAATTATTTAGGAATAATAAAAATCGTATCGCTTATTCAAATGTAGGTACTTGCATAACGGGAATTGGTAGAATGATATTGAAATTAGTGGAAAACATTTAAATATATGTAAATTTTCATCTGCAACGTTTATTTTCTGCAGCATCACATTAACAATAAACGTTTATTTTATTTTACTCTTATGTTTGGAATATAATTATTTCCACGTAACGAAATCTGTACATTTTATCGGTTTCTCCTTTTTTTTCGTTTGTACAAACCGAGTTAAATGTACCAAAATGTAAACGATAAGCAATGCAGGACCGTTGAATTCTTGACAATTGTTTCCTTAATAAAAGAAAAGGTTATAAACGGGGGAATTTTATGTAAAAATCTTTGTTATGCAGGAATTTAATAGAACTGACGTTTTATGTGCTGCTGAAAAACAACACGCAATTTTTTTGTCATAAACATTAAATTTTACAGCGTTTCTATTATTTCACAGTTACCTGTAAGGGAAAAAAGAAAATCAAATGAATCCACTTACATATTTTTAGATAATGTTTTTACAAGTAATTCGCTAAAATTTCATTAAATGGAAAATATAATTCTGAATTTAAACACCAATACATTAGTTAAAAGCATTAAATTGGTTTTTTTTAATAAGGTTTAGTAATTATTTAATGACAAATTAGTTTACCACGTAAATGTTACGGAAGCCTTGAAGCGAAGAATTGTCGTCAAAGTAAATTAATTTAAATTTCACGGAGTGTTATGGACTATCTAAAAATATCTTCGAATTGCATTAGCTGTACAATTTTCGAACTTCTTTTACTACGCCACATATTATTCTGTGTAAAATTCACGTTAAGAAAATTATAACGACTTTTGACGTTAAAGAAAAGGGTTGACTGGTTCCGAAGGAAAATATTTTCAGTAGTTTTTGATTAAATAAATTTAAGTGCTTAATAATACAAATTTTTTCAATTTAAAATTTACAACCACGTCGGTTTATTAATAAGACACGCATTTTTTCTTAATGAAGGTCTTTGTTATATAAAACGTACTTAAAATAATAAAGTAGTAATTAAATCGGAGAGGTAATATGAATACTATTAATTTATATTAATAATATTATGTCTCATGCGATCTTTATGGGTATAAGTTTTTATACAGGGTGTAAAATCTGTCCACCCACTTAATAAATTAATCAACAAGTCAGTTCGTTTAAAATCGTAAGAAAGTGCCAAAAATTGGTTGATTTATTTTAAAGGAATTTTAAACGCCGAGATTGATGATTCAGTTATAAGTTTCAGAGTTAGGACGGTTATAAAATATGCGTTATGTCCCATTAAAGTCGTATCAAAGCTACGTAAAAATTTATAAGGTCGAAACGATGCGCTCTGAAATTAACAATGCATGCAATCGAAGTCTGGTCGTGATATATTTGACAGAGATGTGACGATACGTTTCAGCGGAATATTTTTAGGAGTTCTAAATGTTACATTGTATGAATCAGAGCCGTAGAAAATATGTCCGTTGCCATATAAAATATGCCGTAAAGTTAAGATGTATACTGATATGACAATTGTGGTTATAAAAGAATCCCATAAACCCAGTAACGTTTCTAGTAAGCGATCGACGATTTTATTTATTTATTACGATATAAAAACTACGTATCTATAAATTGTTTCAAATCGACATAAATTTAGAGGAAACAACTTTCATATTTCACATTCATTAAGGCCAATCTATCTCCGATTGTTAGAGCAAAGCGTTCACCTAACGCCACAATTTAAACATATTGTGTTCTTTAACATTTATCACTTTAAAACAAAACGAGTCAGGTATAATATACCGGAATCCCTTCAGCCTACAACACTTCACATAATTCATTTACAGGCAAAGAATACCGTCTAGCCCGAGAAGAATAAGAAGGAACGATCCATCTGTCTGACATGACAGAACCATTGTCTATCTTATGCACTCGTAGGTCGAGGATTAGGCTTGTTTTTACGACTTCTCAACAACCGAGGAGTTTAAGTGGCGAATTACAAAGACATATCGCGAATTGCTCATCACCTTTCCAAATTATCAAAAAATCTTCGTTCGTTTTTGAGCAATTTAAGAATCAAACACTTTAAATCACAGCCCCAACTATGCTAATCAAAAACCTTACGTCAAAACGAAAATGTTACTTAGTTCGGTAATTGGGTAAAAACGGAGGTGCTATAGAAAAATGTGGCAAAACGCGTGGTCAGATTTAATTGGAACCCTTTTAGTGATTTAGTTCTGCAATTGGAACTCGAAACCACACAAAATGCTGTAATGGAATAATCTTGTGTATTGTGTTATGTGGTCCTTTTTTGTTCGATCAATTTAGAGAAAAAAAGTAATGGTTGTGGGAAAAAGGAAAAATAAGGAAATCTTTGTTGGAGATAACAAAAATGAAAAGCTTCAGTTTGCACGTACAAACTATAAAAAATTCGGTGGCTTTCAATAATATTTTAAAATGATTTGAGAAAATGTGTTAGGATTATTAAGAAGGTTCGGTGTAATTTCATAAATTTTTGGTTAAGTTAAAACAACGCCATTAAAATTTTAAATTAAAATTAAAACTTTTACAATTAAGAAGCCTAAATTTTAATACGAATTTTTAAAAAGGAACAAAAATTATTTCCGGAAAGCTTCGGGTAATAAATGAGGCTTTTAGCACCTAAACTACGAGTTAACAATAATTGGGGAACGAGTTTACAGCGGTGAAAAGGTAAAAGGGATTAAGGGAGAGTAACGTTTCGGATTTACCAAGTTTCTGTTATTTAGACAGCTTAAATTTTGAATGTCATTAATAAACAAGCCGTAATATAATTCCGAAGGAACAAAAAGATGATGAGGAAAAGGGTCCTTGACAAACTATTATTTAGCCCTACCTTCGTAAGATGGTTAAACGCCTAACTTATTATTATAAGGTTAGGAGTACGTGCAAAAAATTGGAATTTAATTTATATTGGAAGACGCTTTATTCTTCGTAGGTTCGTAACTCGCCGGAATAAATTTTATATTTATCAACTAAAAAGGGTTTACCGTGAATAAGCCCTAATTTTAATTCTAATTAGTTCTGGAAGAATTGAATAGAATTTCAAAAATAAGTTTCGTTTTTAATTAATAAATAAAAGCTAAGCAGAGTAGGTCTGCGTAGAAGCAATTTAGATAGCAGATGGAGTCTGAAATGCTTAAAAGATGGGGAGATTATCTATCTGGCATGTTTACTGTACAAGGAAATTATAAAAGGTCTCTTTTTAGCATCTTCCTTCAAATAACTAAACTAGAAGATAAATGCGGAAGGGTGGATACTTATAGAAAGGATTTATAGGGGGTTTGTGGTAAAAGGTTGTGTTCTGCACTTTGCAGATGTGACGTTGAAGCGACGAAGCGAAAAGCGCCGTGAAGAATGTTCGAAGCAGTGGGATTACGCATTGGGGACTGTCATTCTTCGAGGATTTGTCTTCTGATTCTTACCGGTGTTCGAAGGCGTTGCAGTCGTGACAACTTTATTATTTTGTCGATTTAGTTTAATACGCGAATGAAACGTACTGCGAAGGGAAACTTCACACCGAAAATAGAAACGTCAAACAAACGACGTTGTTTACTAAAATTAAACATTTACCTGAACTGAATGCGAAAGTTAATTGCTTAACTCAAAGAGCGATGATTTTTATTAAGCCGCTTGATAGTTGCGGCAAAAAGAAACCACAAACATTTCGTGGAAAAGTTTATCTTTATAAAAGAGTACTCCTTTATACTGGATAGGATTGCTTTTTTTTGTTTTTAATTAAGCCAAAATATAATAAAAATATGTCTGAGTTTGAGTATAAATAGTTAAGGATTATTTTCTGGTATGGTCGATTAAATGTTTACCAATGGTTCCGTGTTTTGGGGGCCCATTAAATGTCTTTTTTTAAGTAAGAAGAACAAGAAGGGACTCTTGAACATCTTTTAAGTTATTGCCGAGTGTTGGTTCGGTCTTTCTTTAAAGGAATGCAGGTCTATCATTCGAGCTCCGTTTGTAAGGTTTAGTTATGAAAACGCGTCGTTTTCGTCGCCGTACGCACATTGCGGATTAATTTTCCAGTTTACCGAGATCGTGCAATGTTGTAAATGGCAAGGCTAACGGCTCCGCATTATAATAATAAGCGTAGAGATTCATTTCGATTATTAAAACCAGTTATATTATTGTGTTCACACCCACCGGATTCTTGCATGAACCGAGACATAGCGTACGCCCATCGCTATCAGTAACCACCGCGGTCGATGGTTTAAGAAATTCACTTAAAACGAAAAGTACCGTCTAGTCGGTGGTGGAGAAGGTGCAGGGCGCACGCCGTTATCGCCGGCAGGAGCAGCGCACTCCATTAAGAAGAGACTATCTTAAGATCTGAGACGAGGATGCTCTCGGTGAAGAATGTCACAAGTGGCGATAAAAACTAAATACTAAATGGCGGCCATTGAAATTCCCTTTTTATTCAGCCCGCGCTTATTATAACTGATGTAAACACGAAACGGTTATCCATATTTCAGATGGGAAATATGTAGGTATACCTTGTCAGTTGTCATTGGTGACGACAGTGCTGTTAATTAAGCATCCGAATAAATTATGAGTGATGAGATACGTCCACGTCCCACAACCCACGGCGAAACCTCATTAATTTATAGTATATATTCTTACGTAGAACTATTTTAATAATTAAACTCGTTCTCTCGTATCATATTCGGTTTAGTAGAACTCGCGAAGAGCACGCGTCGTTCGAAAACCGGCGCCACAACATTGTTTAATGTTCTGTAAACTCGATAGTTTTTTTCGGTTTTATCGTACAACCGTCTTAGTGAGCGTAGTTATTCCCGAAGATTTTTAAATCTTAATAACACGCCACAGCATTTTAAATTAGATGCAAAAAACGAGGGACGTATTTTTATAGAATACGAGGCGTATTATTCTGGGCGTTCGGATCGCTTTCTTTTGGATCGGCTCCAAACTGGCTGAAAAATTTTGCGAGTTTGTATGTACGCGAATAAATCGAACCGGACTTTTTTAAAGCTCCGAAAAAGAGAGATAATGGACTCTCGTTTAAAAGTAGAAAATCAGCAGCGCGACCACGATTAAGACTATTATACAAATGGGAAAAACGCTAAGCTGGCAAAAGTCGAAGATCGAATACGGGATTCGAGTGTCCATGCAGATATATCCTGGCAAACGGCGACCGACCGCGGACCGCCTGCAGGGAAAGGCCACCACACCGAGGCTGCAGATTTTGGCATGAACAGAGTCTATTAATTTCTATAAATCCTCCACTTGACATCTGGGTTTTGAAGTTCCGATGTCACGACTGTTTTTTCCACCAAAAAACTCGATGGAACCGTCACTCTCGA
Source organism: Melanotus villosus (assembly GCA_963082815.1). Lineage (NCBI taxonomy): Eukaryota > Metazoa > Arthropoda > Insecta > Coleoptera > Elateridae > Melanotus > Melanotus villosus. Next base: position 24,096,195 of record OY720427.1, read on the forward strand.
TATATAAAAGTTTATTGATGGAAAATCTCATCACGCCCATAGCGCGACGATAAATGATGCCCGCACGAAAACTTTAATAAGATACATATTGTGTTAGTATATTTCAGATAGCATCGCTAACCAAATCGGGCTACGGGTCCGAGGTAAAACAGTAGCAGAACAAAAGTATTTTTTCATATTACACGTATATGGACCATTAATAATGATGTTGCATTACAACATCGTTCAACCAGTATACAAAATGACAGTGATTAATAGCGTGTATCTATAACGTTGGTAATGTAAAATGCCACGGGTAAACGGACCAAACGCCCGACGCCCGGATTTTGACGGATAAAATGGTAAACAAAATCATCCATTGTATCTCCGAAAAATGCGTTCATATTATTAATTATATCGTCGTTTCAAAGTATGATCGATGGCACTTCAACGGTATTAATAAATTTCCTATCGGAGACATGCAAATTCGCGGCAAACTTTCCTTCCTTATATCGGAACGTTACACGCACCTTTCGGCAGACGGCTTCGTTAATGTTCCTACGGAATTAACCTTTCAGTTTTTAACGTCGTAAGCTGTTATATAATTAACGGAGTTTATTAAACTAGTCGCAAAGTAGCTACCGCCGCGGTTAAGGAGACTATGCCGTGCATATACGACAAATATTTTTATTCCTCGAATAAAATCATTTCTTAATCGCTTATTAAAATTTTATTTTACTTTTACACCTTGGTACGATGTTTTTCTGCATTTAGTAGTCGTTTAAATTGAAATGCCTGAAATAAATGCGTTAGGATAATCGATCGCTAATAAATAAATTATTAAACCGTCAAAGCATAAAGTAATAAGTAAGCATTCAGTAAACGTAAATAAATTTTTCTCGTTTCATTCGAAATCCTTACAGGCACGTTTCGAAATCCGCTGCAGCTGTTTCGTTTTGAAAAGCAAGGTTTAATTCTAGAGGTAAGAAAAACTGACATTTTTGACGGGAGGAGCGATTAAGTTTAACAGGTATTATGTGAGTCATTCGTTTTTTGAAGGTTAAGGTTACCAGAATCTTCTTACGATGTTAATTAGTGAGTTTAGAAGAGTGTTTAAAAAATTTTTCTGTGATCCTAATTACCCAGGTAATTAAAATTGTTTAAAATTAAAGTGTGAAATGATTTTCCTGTTTTCTCATACGTACGACTAATTTATATGTACCTATTTAATTTTAAGAACAAAATTTTAATGTGTATTTTAAGGAAATCGAGGAATAAAGTACGGTTTTAAAAGGTTTTAATTAAATTCGAAGCAAATTCCTGGAAATGAAATATGTGCACCGGAAAAGGCTTACACTGAAATATTTTGTATAAAAATGTAACAACATTAAAATATGTAATTCGTCCAAAAATTAAAACTACTAAATGTAAAATCTACTATCGGGATCTTAATCTCCTTGCTTTCACGTTTATGTATCCAGCGTTCTACTCGGCACATACATAACTGACATAATCAAATTCCATTATATTTAACTCGGTGAATCTAGATCGACTTTGCGGCAGGAAATACACAAAAAATCGCTATCTGATCGTTTATCTCAATGTTTTCATAGTTAGGCTCTTCAGTTACCACTTACTGCGTTTACAATCAAAATTTTGCATGCCAGGTGTTAGTTTTCAACTTGTTAAAACAATAACCCATTATTTTTCATTTTGTATTGAAATATAACTAAATGTTATTTTCTTTCCTGTATCCACACTACAAAGCAAAATTCCCGGAATATTGAAACAGGAACGTTTTTATGAAGCAAACAAAAAGGTAATAAATTATTCCACAAAATCGCTTTGAAGTAGCCACAGAAAATATTCTTAACGGTGTAATTAATTGCAGGATAATAACTTTCAGGAAAATTTCGCTTATTGGATTTTCAGCTTGCCAAAGTAATTTAAAATGAGAAAAATGCTTTTGTGAGGAAATTCCTACAAAAATGGAAATATTCCTTCCGTTTTTCGAGACTTTTAGTAAATAAAAAGGCATTTCCTGGAAAGATTTTTTGTTATTTCGTTTTGAAAGAAATATCTCCCTTTGTAGTTTTGCAGATGAGTGTCTATGTAGACGTTTAATTACAGATCTTCTAAATCGAATTAATTCAATTAAGTGTACGATAAAAAGGTCTACTTTTGTTAATAAATAAATTTTAATTAATTTTATTAAAAAGTTTTGCCAGAAATTGCCCTACAACCCTATAAATGATTCTAGTTTTGCACCTTACGTAAACCTAATTATTGTAACATAGATTCAGTAAAGTAATCCTAACGTTGTTTATTCAAATATTTTTAACTCTTTGTCCTTCATTGAATTAAGTTAAAAACATGTAGGCGTTTGGAACTAATTCCGGATTTTAACAAAAGGTTCGGGTTCGTTTTGTGATTTACCGTTGAAGTCTCCGTGCATTACTTTATAGTCTTTAGGACATTTACATGTTAAATTTATGTTTTCGTAACCAAACCATGAATTTTGCAACCTGTAAACATTAATGGTTAAAATGGCTTGTCTTTCGTACAAGTAATACACCTAGGGCGGAGCAGGTCGAGGGTTAAAAGGGCGGCTAGGTAAATTCTAAATAATACTAAAATTTATGTATTTCGAAGTTTGCATTTACGCTTTATATACTATTTTTAGTAAGCATTACGGAGGAAAAAGGTAGTAAAGTGTGTCGGAGGTGAATTTTATAAAGTCTTATAAACTTAATTAATAGAAAAAGCCCTTTTCTTCGTCGACTACAACGTATATTAAAAATTGAAACTATTTTGAATTACATTTTGGGTGGAATGTGATAGTTTGGAACGGTTTTTATATAAGTAAGGTTTTTACTTTTGTGTACCCTGAAGATATAACTACATTTAATAATTTTAACGCGTTGAGTAAGGAGACTGACTTAAATTATCCTAGGAAACTCCCAGAAAACTACCAATTTAAAATTGGAAAAATGCTCTGCAAGTAAGCCTTGAATGAACACATTACAAATAATCTAGAATCTAGATCAAGTTACATCATTTAGTTGAACGCAGAAAATGTTAAAAATTCTTAATAAATGCATTTAAACACACACTCTGACATCTGACTTAAGAAAGACTCTGTGGTGTTCCTCTGCTTCTTTTTGAAATCTTGGTCTCTGGAATATTAAGCCTGGCTATGTGACCAACCCAGCTCCATTTATTTGTACTTTACTATGTATTTTATTATGTTTGTGATGTCTGTCCTTCTAATTTCCTCATTCCGAACGTGATATTTGAGGCTTATTCCAAGCATCGCCCTTTCCATGGATCTCTGCATTACTTACTTTTGATCTTTGGGCGCTTCTGGCAGTGAGTGTCATAGCTTCCAGGTCATGGGTGGTTACAGGCAGAGTGGGCCCTTCTCTTTAAGTTGATAGGAATGTTCTTATTTTTGAATATATATTGGAGCTTACCAAATGCTGCCCATGACAGATCTATTCTCCTAATTAGTGTTTACCTATTGTAAAATTACTAATTTGGCCTTTCTAATTGTTGTCTCTTCATCGTATTAAGTTGAAAACATGCCAACCCTAAAAAAAAAGTTCGGGTTTGTTTTGTGATTCACCGTTGAAGTCTCTAATGCAATATTTTTTAATCTTGAAGACATTTCCATGTTAAATTTAGTTTTTCTTAACCAAATCATGAATTTTTGGATCTACAAAGATTAGGGGTTACACTGGCTTACTTTGTTTTTACAAGTAATGCACACAGGACGAAGCGGGTGGGTGGTTAAAAGGGCAGCGAAATAAATACATTTATTTCCAATTTCGTGTTCACGGTTTGTGTGTAATTTTTAGCAAGTATTAATGGAGGAAAGAGAAAGAAAGTAAGTGTTGGTGGTGAATCTTAAAGGCCTTTATATTTAAGTAATAGAAAAAACTTTAGCTTAACCTACTGTCTTCGACGGCTACAACGGATATTAAAAATTTAAATGACTTTCAATTAAATTTAGCGTGAAATAGAATAGTTTAGAGCAATTTATATATAAGTACGGTATTTTGTCCTGATATTCTTAGGATATATCTGTGTTCAATAATTATACTCCAGGGACTAAGGAGAATGAGTTATGAATGAATTATACTGGATTTGGGAACAAAAATGGTACTCTTTAACTTTAATTGACAATGTAGAAATCGAACCAATTTAAATGAAATATTTCAATGAAAACGTTTAACTTAAAGGCTTTAACGGGAATTTTACTTTCAGGAAACTCTCGGAACACCAGACATTTTAAAACTAGAAAGATGCTTTGCATGTGAGCCTTGTACGAGGTTTGAGACTGGCAACACTGTGCACGAACCGCCAACGCTGATGACTTCCCCTTCACACGGTAGTTAGAATAACCTATGCCATAGACTCAGTACAAGTTTTCTTGTTACAGTTGTTACGCGATTGTTGAGAGCCTCTGAAGCGAAGTTGTGTGTGTGAGGTGCGTTACGAAAATGGACCGGCAAAAGTTTGAGCAACGTCGTGCTATCAAATTTTGGGTAAAGCTTGGCGAATCCGCTACTGTGACTTATAAAAAGATGCAAAGGGCTTATGGAGAACGTTCCCTATCCAGGGCGCAAGTGTTCAGATGGGCCGAAAAGAAATGCGGGAAGACCTTCAACCTCAAAAACGGACGACAATGTGGAAAAAGTGAGGACTCTTGTGATGTCAGATCGTCGAATGACGTTGAGAATAATCAATAGTGAGTTAAATTTGAACCGGTTTACCGTCCATCACATTTTATCGCGGCATTTGGGAATGAAAAAGGTGTGCGTCAAGATGGTTCCATCACGGCTGAGCAGAAGTCCAATCGGAGCGATGTGTGTCTTGATCTTTTATGTCGCCTTGAGAGGAAGCCGAGCCAGAATTCTTCAGTCGCGTGATCATAGGTGATAAACTGTTAAATCATGGGTTTTTGAGTACGGCCCCGAGACAAAACTCTAAAGTGGCACACTGCAAAGTTGTCCCTTTCCAAGAAATTTGTTCTTTTGATAGTCAGGGGATCGTCCACAAGGAATTTCTGCTGCCAGGACAAACTTTTTAGCGGAAAGTCCTTGAAAGGCTCCGGAAGAGGGTGGCACGTGTGCGACCAGGCATTGCACGCACTTGGATGCTTTACCACGACAACCAACACCCCATGTCACACGACAGTCTCTATCAACGAATTTTTAGCAGAAAAAAAGTATTCTTGTGCCCCCCCCCCCCCTATTCGTCAGATCTCAGTCCCTGTGATTTCCCCCGGCTGAAAAACCATTTGAAATTGCGACATTTTGGTACTTTGTATAATATCCAGAAGAGCGTAACCGACGAGTTGAAAGGCATTCAAGCAGATGCCTTCCAGGATTGCTACGAACAATGAAAAAAATGCCTCCATCGGTGTGTAGCTGTCATAGGGAACTACTTTGAAGGGATAACCTTAATTTGTAAAAAGAATAAAATTCATGGTTAAAAGAAAATCAGTCTCATTAGTTTTCTGCCAAACCTCGTATGTACAAACTATAAATCATTTACATCGCATTAATTATTTCACACAAAAAAGTTTATTAATTTTTGACAGAAATTATTTTGCAACCCTCTGACTACGTTCAGTTTCGTGCCATTCATATACCTGATTATCGTAATACGTTCATCAAATTTACCGAAAAATTGCTTATTTGACACCTTTTAATTTTTGCCACTTCATTATATAAAATTAAAAACGTGCAGGGTCTATTAGTTTGGAAATAATTTCGAATTTTGTAAAACTGTTCAGGTTCGTTTCTTGATCCACCATTGAAGTCACCAGTGTAATACTTCATAATCTTTAAGAAATATCTGTGTGATACGTATTTTTTATTAGCCAAACTCTGAAATTTGCAATCCATAAAGGTTAGGAGTTAAAAAGGCTTCCTTTTTTGTAGAACTAATGCGCATAGGGCTACGTAGATGGCAGTGAAAGGGGCGGTTAATTCAATAAATAATATAGAAATTTAAGCACATTTAAGGACATGCGTTTTAAAGCTTTCTAAAATTATTTAATTTAAAAAAATGAGATTGACCAACCTATTAACTTGATTACGGGATATTAAAAATTGGAATTATTTTTCAACAAATTTAGTGCGAAATATGATAGTTAAAAACATACTCGTATTTAAGTAAAAGTCAGGTGTATTTTCTGGGTGTAACCTGAAAATATACGTTATTTTTTAAATTTTAACCCATTGAATAAAGAAACTGGCTTAAATTATACTGGATTTGGGAACAAAAATTGTGATCTTTAAAATGTAGTGCGGAAATCAAACGTCTTTCAAAGTAACTAATAAGCAATATTTGAAAGGTTTAAATTCACAGCTTTAACGGGAATTTTACTTACAGGAAATTCCCAGAAAATTATTTTGGTTCTAAACCTACTTAATTTAAGCTCCTATAGACTTTGAATTTTATGTGGCGGTAGTAGTTAGTATAGATTTTATGTTTTCCCATTAAATAATAAACAGAGGTATGCACTCCAGTTTTATGAAGAATATTTGAGTTTGTACATTACCACGAAAGTTGTATGTCCGGTTAAAATTTTTTTGTTGTCATTCAAGAGTTAAACATATGCATGGGTACGAAGACAGGATCCGACAAAGCAAATATTTATTAAGTTTATATCTTTTCTAGGAATTAAAAGGTAAGTAAAGCATTAAGGTAACCTGGGCAGTAACTGAGAATTAGGAAGACTTTAATGACGAATAAATTAGAATGGATACTGGAACCATAAGAACATAAACGGGTCTCAAGAGTCCACTCCTTCAAGAGAGGACACGGTCTGTGTGTTCTCTTTGTCCGCAGTGTGCTTCCCGTTTTCCCGTTTACCTCTTAACTTCCACCTAATCGATACTTCTCCCCCTTAATTACTACTTTTAATTACTGCAAAATTAATTTATAAATAATTACCGAAATTTCGAAGTTTAATGCCCGAATAAATTTTGATATCTGTTGGTCCTGTCACTTTAGTACGGCAGGAATTAACCCGCGTTGCGGCAAAAAATCCACGACGAATAAACCGACTCGATCTTATATCCCGACAAAAGGATATTAGAATCTGAAAACGATATCAGATTCAGCAAAGTTTTTATCCTCCGGGGAATCGAGTAAACAAAGCAATGAAACAAAACTATCATAATCAACCAACCATGACATGTGCTTAAAGGATCTAAATTAATATCCATAAAACACTTAAATAGAACACTCGGGAACTTAGCTCATTAATTTTATTAACTACATAAATAAGTTGCTGATAAAGTTTGTCGTCGTTAACATTCTGTTTTTACTCGTTCCGCATATGTGCCAGTAGTACGATCGCTTGGCACAGCCGAAAACCCCAAAAAACGTTTGGAATACTCAGAATCATCTTGAGAGTTTTAATTAATCGTTTCTCTAATTGTTATCCGACCTACAAATTTTATTTTTCTGTACGAATTACTTCATCGGGTTTATTTTAATATCGAGGTTAATTGTTAGGATTCTTCTTTAGTTAGGTACAGGGGGAAGCCCTAAAAAGTCGAATTTTTATTAATTACAGCAGTAATTTTCATCTGACCTAGATATTTATTTCTTTCTTGAGCTTTTTCGCTTTTTTAACTATTGATAAGTATGATATAAAGGAAAACTTTAAAAAGTAAAACGTCAATTATAATTTTTAAACTTTTAATTTACTCATTGTTGTCTGACCCAAAAATTTCGTTTCTTAAAGATTACTTAATTTAGATTTATATCAGATTCAAAGATTGCGCTGGCATTCCACAAAATAGGACAGTTTATATTTATAAGGTCTGAACAAACGGAGGCAATTTATTTGCCCTCCAATTTTTCAGAGTTATGTAAAAGGGTTTGACGAACCCTTAAAGGAAGTTCGCTTTGTTCTTGGTTAATATTTAAAATCGATTTTAAGGTTTAGAGTTTTCGTGTGGAAATTTTGTAAAATGTAATTTAATGGCAGTTTTCGGTTAATTTGATGACTTTGATTACATTTTATCTTTTAATCACGATCAAAAAATTCTTTAAATAAAGCTAGCTTGTTCTAAATTGGATTTATTTGTAAATTAATCTGTTAAATTAAAAAAGCCGTGGCCCCCTCTTTGATGATAATAATGCGGGTAGGAAGCGTGAGAATTTAAAGTTGTATTTTAATTTAGCCTTATGTAGAGTTAATGGAAAAATTAAAAATGTCTTCTGTACAAAAATTATGATCTCTTTCTCTCGTGAAATTAAAATTTCGATTTTAACTTCTTATAATTATTTTTGTGTTGGGAATAAGTTTTTTCATCACAGCTAATTTCGTTTGTCACGGGCGATGATATAATTTGCTGATGAAATTTTCTGTTTGTATTTGTAAAAAGCCTTTTTGTTTTAAAATTAAATGTAAAACAATGCGCGTTTGTTAATAATATTCGTTTGTGATTTAGACAAGAGTTTGTAACACGCAAATAAAGTTGAGGATTTGTTGACAAGGAAATGTATTTATAACAAAGTAAAATCCTTTTTTGTACAAAATGCAAATATTGTAACACAAAGCTGTGGGCACAAAGATCAACCAGCTTTATTTCAGACGAGAGGAGAATAAAAAGCATTTTGAAATGAGAACAAATATAGATGTTTCGGTTTATTATTTTCTTTTCTCATTTTTGGAATCTTTATTAACTCCAGTTGAACTAACTACGAATTGAAAAGCTTTAGTTGTTGAGAAATTTTTAGATTTCAGTTTGAAGCGTTTTACTTGTTCAAACAAACCCATGCCACTTGCCACGTGAATTGAGTACCTTCATATACCTTATTTTCCGTCTAGGTAGGATTTGATGAGGGAATAAATTTTGTTTCGACAGAATACGGCGGTACAAAAGACTTAACATAATTTTCCGTAGGAAAGGTGCTTTGTTCGAAGTAAATACAGATGTTTAAAGGTTCGTAGCTTGATATTTATAAAAGTTCGGCTTGCGATATTAGACGGTTTTTGCTAGTTTGACAGTTGATGAGCGTTTCCGAAATTTGATCCAGGTGTTTTCCTAAGATACGCCTTTCTTGCCTGAAGGGGAATTATGTTGAAATTTTCCGGGATTCGTATTAATGAAAGTGGTCGCGGCTTTGTGGCGATTATTTAAATTCACCGTGTAGACTCCACTAGTTGATGGATGGATATTTTATTTCATAGAGCGTCTGTTTTTAGCAGATAATGCCCCTTCAAAAATGCCCCTCTTTTGCTTACGAAATGAGAGGGTCTGGCTGCGACACGCTCCGAGATTTATTGTGTCAATTTTTATACACTTTTTCAATCTACGTATTAATTAATTACCGCGACTTATTTTTATTTGCGGGCATTTCTCGACCGTTTGGAACTTGTTCTAAAATGTTTATTTTTATTTTTATATAGGAGAATGTGCTCGGGAGATAATTTTAAATAATTTAAATATTTGCTTATTATGAGATTGCAGATACGCTATTAATTAATTTTTATGCGACGATTCGGAAATTCTACGGCCATTTCTTTAATTATATATTTTACTTATTAAAACAGGCGTAACAAGCTGCGGTCAACGGAACTGTTGTCTGCGTGTTCCCAAGGTTAAGAAAATTATTATTACGAAAATAGTAACGATTTTAGTGGATGCTTTAAAACTTGTTCGCGTAATTGACACAACTTGTATGAGAAACATTAGCTCATCATGTTGAATATGTCTAGTAAAAACCGGACTCCGGAGCGGTATGTTTCGACGTACATTGTTATTTCCGGGGTCAGAAATCTCGAAACAATGTTTTAAATATAAATGTAAATATTTCTTCGTACAAACTGGAATGTAAAAATGTTTTCCACAATTTCTCACGTTCCCCAAACGGGTCGAATAATTTTAAACGTGTAATTGCCCTCGCGTTTCTCTTTGCACGATCACTTTGTACGAAAAAATAAAGAAGAAAGAAAAAAAAATTAAGCGGGTGGTAGCCGATTATTTCGCTTTCCATTTGGAATTATTATAACATCCCTGTTAAAGTACCGACAGGCGACGACATAAATTACTCTCTTATTTCAGAAACAGTATTGCTTCGCGGGTCAAAATAAATAGTGTGGAAGAAAACGGAACGGATATTACAATTTGGTTGGCTGTCAAACACAGATTCTCGATTAATAGCATCTTATAGTGATAGAACACGGGGGCAGAACAAGACGCCCCACTGTCAAAAAGTAATAGGACGCAATTTGTATTGCCTCTGAAGTAGATGTGCACGTCGCTTTCATGTTCTTTAACTTACATATAAAGCTACATCTCCTTTTGAAATTATTTACCGATATCTTTTTGAAGTTTCCAACAACTTGGCCAGAATTTTCAACCGTAATTAATTATACGCTCGCCTAAACTAAAATTTCCCCGAAGAACGTTGCAACATTTATAGAAAACTAGAACAGTTTTGATATTTCCACCACATTTTCTTTTAATTCTTTCTAATATGTTTAATTACGCCCTTTGATAAAAAAGACCGTAATTATATGGCTAAGAAGAGAGAATCTCAAAAGCGAGAACTTAATTAGTATATTACGATATACTTTGGACTACCTAAATATATAATTAAAAACTGTCCTTTTTAAAGACTATGTAATCCAAGCTTCATCTGTTTTGTATTCGATTGGGGACGGTTTATTAAAAAAATCACTTCAATTGATTCTGCCCACGTGTTCTATATTTTATAGAATGCATTAAAACGATTAATGTACTTGTATTTAGAAATCGTTTAAAATTCCAACCCAGTTGCATTTTCCGACAATTTTACAAGTATCATCAAGTCATTCAGGGTATTTTTCTTAGAAATGCTCAACTTTTATACTAATATTCGTAAAAAAGCCAACGCAAATCGTCATATCAAAAAAATTCCCTAAATTTTATAAAGTTTCTCTTAGTATTTATTGTAGTGTTACATAAGCCTCTTTTATGTTGTGACTTACTGGTGAATTAAACAGGGAGTCATTTTCATCAAAGAAAGGATAATTTCTCTTTAAAAAATGCTCTGAAAATAAAGTAAAAGCTATAATTAGGTACTTATTACTTATGTTGGGTATGCGATACTGGCATTTTCCATTTTTATTAAGCAACGCGCTAACTCCTCTAAACATTTTAATAAATTCAAAAGAAAATTTTAAAAGCGAGTGTGGAGGTTGAACCGTCCACAGGCACATTAATAATAAACGATGGATTAGTCATGTCTCGGAAAGTTATAGTTCATGGTTACGAGGGATCAGATTGAGTTAAATGCGTTGTTGAGTAAGGATTGTTGGATGATTTTCTGTTTTTTGTCCGAAGTATAAGAAAATAATCAGTTTTGAGCGAAAATAACCGTTTAATTAGGGGTTTAATTGCAAGCTGTCGATAAATACGAATAAACACAATAATTAACGATTTAAAGCTTTCGTAGTCGGGTATATTAATTATTTCTTGATACATCTCATGTTAGAGTTGGTTGATACCCAGCCACAAATAGACGGGACGTGTCTTTCAAATATGTATTAAGCAATATAACGAGACTGAACGGCGAAGTCGATACATATTTGATAAGAATATCGACTGTGTAAAATTTTGAAATGTACCAGGTATGTGATTGGATTTTTAATATACTTAATGGCAAAAATAAACCTGTAAAACATCGCCTTTTATATAGATAACTCACAAAAGCGTTTAAATCTATGCAGACGGTCAAAAACGTTTATTGCTTTACATAAGAACGAATTTAATGGTAGTTCAATTATAATATAATATTAACGAATAAAATCGATCGCGCGACACCCTTAAATTTCAGTTTGCTTTAATGCTGGTCTTTATCCTTGTCGCCTGGAAATACATACATAGTTTGAATGGTACACATCGACTTTTACTTTACGTTAGAGAAAACCATTTTTGCAGAGTCAGCGAACTTGCAATTTAATTTATAGACTTTCCGAAGTAGTCATTTTCAATCCTTACAACTTTAAATTTAATTAAGGATGCAATTTTAGAACGCTACGAAGATTTAATATAGCCGTATGAAATTTCAGAATTTGCTTCTGCATTTTGCAGATTTTACGTCGTCGGATAATAAGTTAAATTATCCGTTAAATTTTACATACAAAATTTCTCGTAGGACTGATTACCTTTTAGAAAACTTGCAAAATAATTTAATTCTAAATATAAACGAGAAAACATCTACGTAAAAGGAGACCGTAAAGAAGGTGACATCTGAACACATCATAAATAGGATCATTAGGGGTTCACGGCTCAAATTTCTATTTCACATCTACATGTTCTACTTTGACATCTAATTCGTCTAACGATTTTTTTTCTAAGTTGTTACGCTCGTTTTATTTCTGCCTATACGAGCCAGTTTATTTAACAAAAAGAGATAGAAAATCCGAAAGGGGGCCCTTGTAAGAACTGACAAAAAGGATTACCTTACTAAGTTTCAAATAAACATGCGTTCGAATTTTTGGGCTCATACTTTGTATGCACTACGTATGTTCATTTGCTATTATTAAACGCCGAAATGTTCCATTTATCAATGCGTACTTTAATCGAATATTAATTGTTGCAATTGATATTAAGTATATATCGTTTGTTATCCAATTTGTTTTAAACAAGTTTCACAACTTCTTAAATTGATGCTCCCGAAAACCCAATAATACCATAATCATTTCTGATAAATACTTACGAAATTAATTACCCCCATCTTAATACTCGTTTATTAATTTTTAAAGTAATTTCTGGCTTCTTATAATTTTACCCAAAGGAAAAAAAGAAGCAAGAAGCAAAAAAAATCTTAAATAAAGCTACGACCAATTTAAAATTTTATCGAATGACGCTGAATTATGCGTTTTGTTTCCTTTTAGCAGGGTTTCGATACCCAACAAATTAATTTGAGAATATGTTTCAAGAGAACCTGGATAATTAACGAAGCGCCATCAGCTATTTAAGTTAATTAATCGAAAGTGAAGGTCAGGTTTCCACCGACCCTTCATTTTCTGAGTTATTATGGTATATGCGTTTTCGTTTTCTCTTAAGGTTTCCTTATAAAATTTTCTTCTAATAATTTTATTAGTGGTTTACACTTGAAGGACCGCTACATATTCATTATCGATTTCGGATACCATTTTTAATTAAATTATTAAACTAATTTGACCTTAACATTTTTAAAAAGTTCGCTCAACTAATTTTGTTTACTATAAGGTACAGACCACAACTAAACAAATAATACGGATTTTAATTTTTAAAAGGTGTTGTAAACTGTAATTAACTATTTTTTACGGGTTTGATATTTCTGAATATTTTAGAACTTTCGGGTTTATATGGGCGTGATAATTTCAGTGTAATTTCTGATAAATAAAATATATTTTCGTTCCTGGAAAATTAGAAACTTCCACGTCTTTTTTTTACATATATTTAATGTTTACAAAAATTCGAAATTAAATAAAGTTACGAATTCTCCCGTCTTCTCTCTTTAATACAATTATTAAAAGTTAATAAGTAAACTTTTAAAAAATATTTAGTTCAAGTTATTTCACCAGTTTATGTTTATTTATAATAAAGAAATTCGCATTTATAATATTAAAAGATAGATATGTGTATATTATGCCCAATGTGATCCGAAATCAAAATTGTACGAAGGAATCCGAAAGCCCGTGCTGAGCGCGTTAGACAAATGGGTTGGTGAAATTATCGCTAATTTAATAATAATAATTATCTTTATTGATTGCATCCATACATTTATTAAAACTTAAAAGGTAATAATGCAATACGAAAAAAAAAGTATTGGCGACCAATCCCATGGCGAGGTTCAGAAATAATGCCATGAATAAATAGAGTAAGAAAAAGAGGTTAACTAATTTTCTATTAATTAATCGTCGTTAGTTGCGTCAAATAGTTGTGCAATTGTGTACACTGGTGCTGAAGGTGGTAAGTGAATAAATAATTCTTTCTGTTATTTATGAAAAGGTATTATTTTAAGGATATTATTTAATACTAAATAGAATTGTGCTACAGCTACGGAAAAATCGTAGTTTGTGTTTTTATATTCATATACGAGGTTTGACAGAAAAATAATGAGACTACCAACACTGTGCGCAAACCGACAACGTTGCTGCTTCTCCCTTCACACGGTAGTTAGAATAACGCCTACCGTAGACTCAGTACAAGTTTGAACTTGTTACAGATGTTACGTGATGGTTGCGAGCATCTGAAGTGAAGTTGTGTTTGTGAGGTGTGTTACGAAAATGGGCCGGCAAAAGTTTGAGGAACGTTGTGCTATACAATTTTGGGTAAAGCTTGGCGAATCCGCTATTGTGACTTAGGAAAAGTTACAAAGGGTTTATGGAGAATATTCCCCATCCAGAGTAGACACTATAACGGAGTTGCTCACTATATGCATAAAGACCACATACTTCCAACTGGGTAACATGGCAATGGATTCGCTACTTTCGCCAATAATTAGTAACATCTTCATGGAGGAATTCGAGCAGGAAGTCATATCTCAATCTCCAGAGAAACCGAAGTTGTGGTTAAGGTATGTCGACGATACCTTCGTAATATGGCCACACGGGACTGAGAAACTTGACACCTTTCTCCACTCTCTCAATAACCACACCCCTTCGATAAAGTTCAGAATGGAAGTGCAATCGAATAAATAACTACCGTTCCTGGACGTCCTAGTCGAAAGAGATGGAGACGGATTCCGGACCAACGTGTATAGGAATGCTACCCACACAGGTAGATATCCCCACTATGACTCCAACCACCATCAAAGTGTAAAGATAGGTGTCGCAAGATCTATAGTGAAAATAATCTGCTCGAGAGGAGAAGGCCTAAGAAAAGAACGAGAGAGAATAGCACAAATGCTTAGTGAAAATGCCAACCCAAAATCCGCCGCTAACCTGTTCGAGAAAACACCCAACAGAGAGAACCAACCAGCAGAAGGGACAGCAAAAGCTCAAAAATACACAGCTGTCATTCCATACGTACGCGGGGTTTCCGACCAGTTAAGAAGGATCGGAAACAGATTCAACATACGCACTGTACTCAAGTCCTCACGAACGGTTAGAGAATTGATCATCAAGATCAAACTTGATAACTGAAATCAAAAGACGAAGAACGGTGTCTACATGGTTCCATGCGGGTGAGGAAGAGAGTACATAGCAGAAACAGGCAGACCTCTAAGGGTTTAGACTTCAAGAACACAAGACGAACATACGGAAAGGAGAACCCGAAAAATCCAGAAATGCGGAACACGTGTGGGAGTAACGAGCATAGGATCCAATGGGAAGATGCACGGATAGTCACGAAAGAAGATAACCGAACCCGTAGGAAGCTCAAAGAAGCTACGTACATTGGTCTGGCAGACAAACCGATTAGCCAAGCAAGCATGGAGATCAAAGTCATACGGATGCCATTACTGCGCGAAGAATTGAGACGCAACAAACCACCAGCTGCGCAAACATCTACAGCGCAGCCTGCGCAATTGACTACTGCGCAATCTACGCAAATGACTACTACGCAAACCGCGCAATCTACGCAAATGGCTACTGCGCAACCTGCGCAATGAAGCTACTGCGCATGCGCTACGGAAAAAGTTAACAACAATAATATTTGGACAACTGCGTAGCTCAGTGGTTAACGAAGGTGCTTAACAATCCAAAAAGCGATTAATCCGAGTGCCGGCAAGAGGTCTACACCCGGGAAAAATATATAAATAAAAATATATGTCTTTCCCAAGACCAATCCGCCATTCTCAGGGCGATCCATGCCTGAAGACGAGGGCAGATCCAGTCCCCGAAACGTAGCATTTCATCAATGCATCAGAGTGTGCGAAAAGTCCAATTAACACCTGTAACCCCATGTCACGCGGCAGCCTCTCTCAATGAATTTTTGGCAGAAAAAGAATTCCTGTGTTTCCGCAGCCCCCTATTCGCCGGATCTCAGTCTCTGTGACTTTTCGGCACTTTGGATAATATCTAGAAGAATGTAACCGACGAGTTGAAAGGAATTCCAGCAGAAGCCTTCCAGGACTGCTACGAACAATGAAAAAAACGCCTTCATCCGCGTGTAGCTGTCCACGGAAACTACTCTGAATGGGATAACCTTAATTTGTAAAAAGGATAAAATTCATGGTTAAAAGGAAAATAGCCTTATTATTTTTCTGCCAAACCTCGTACATATGAGCATTATAAGCTGAACGTATAAACGACAAGAATCGTCCCGCTTAGGCTCAAGTATCTCCAGATGTTGACAGAGGGTTCTATTTGTGATATATTAATCGCAGTATTTGAATAACTTGCGCTTGTAATAAAAGGAAAACATTGCTGTTTTACCAATATTAGATTTAACATAAAAGGTAGTGGTGTGATTATCTTTTATTAATTTTATTATTAGAAGTAAAATAACACTACCTTTTGATAAATTTGGGTGATTTTATTTTAATTTTAAAATTATTTGTTTGGGAAACTCGCATTGTAATGTTTAGCTAGACTTTTAAAAATGCCCCAGTATTGTTCTAACTTAATATTCGTTAGAGGAAAATTACAGACGATTGAATTATTTTCTATCACATTGATAATCGACCAAATTCACAAAAGCAGTATTGAACTTTGCTGAATATAATGCATTTACAGTTTTATCAGCAGCAATAAAAGACTGTCAAATAAATTATCGTGCACTGGCTTGTAAAATATCTAAGGAATGTTCGTTAATATAAATAAATATCTTCTGATATAATCAATAGAAATAGAATAGAAATGCAAAATTGAACGAAAATGACAGTAATATGGTTTCGTGAAGATGGGTGATGGAGATGTGATTGGTCGTGGTGTAAATTATTCATTCACATTGCTTTGGTTGTTTTCTGTGTGAGTGGCTATTAATTAATGATCTTTTCTTGGTATAATTTTGAAGACGTATAGGAAGCGAAATGACGTTTCAGGAACGAAAGCTTTTAGCGGTAATAGTTTCTCGGTGGTGCGGTAGTTAGATTTTATAGAGAAGGTTTAGTTTATGGTTTGGTAAATTGAAACGGGGAAAGTTATGCGAATTGGGAGCATGATTAGGTAAACAAGACATGATAAATGATCGCTAAACTGCGTGTTTCGCTATATAATTAATCGGCGAATAGAGTATACGTACGGTTTGTCGCCCCGTGTGCGAGGTGGTTGTTCCCTTGGTAGACAGGCATTGCAGTCTAATGACACTAATTACAAACCGGGCTCGAACACATTCATGATTTAATCAGGCCGCCAACTTTAAAAATCAATTGTTAGTGGCTGAAACGTAGGCGCGCTTTTTCAGCCGCCTGCTCGCATTGCCGTGCTAATGCATCGCGAAGTGCAAGATAGCGACCGGTGTGGTATGTGGACTGCTATCTGTGCAATCGGCGAAGATAGTGCTGCTTAATGACGCATATTAGCTGCACCATTGTATCTCCTTGTATAATATTAGTGCTGGAAATTAACTGTCCCATTCTTGCCGGGACTCGCTAATTAATTCCTTTTAGTTCTTTCGTTCGTCCTCGAACACGTTGATATATGAGCTCCCGCCGCGCCACTACTACAAAATTAATTTTGGGAAATTTCAACATGCCTAACTTTATCACCCTATTAAAGCGGCATCGTAATTGCACATAACTACATCGTCCATAATCCCTCATATCACGTTACCAAATGGTAAACCTAAGAACGTCTACCTTATCACCTACAGTCACACGACATCTCTTTACTAAATCAACCCTTTCTATTTACACTCACTCTTCTCTGCCTTGCTTTCCGAATTATCTCGTTTACGGTTTAATTGCTTTCGGTTACGGAAGAACGAATCACTTAATGTTAAATCAACAAAATCTTAACGAGCCACAAAAATTAAAAACGCTTAATCGCTAAAAAATGATTAATCAGGCATTTCCCATTCCGAAACTTGAAATTACCTACTTTTACTTTATAAACATAACCCCGGATTAAATAAATTCTCGTTAGAAATTATTTGTTAAAAGCTACAAAAATTACTTTCCCAAAAATTATTTAAATTTATAACTAATCGAGTTGCAGTTTAAGAATGACAATGTTTCATTAAAAATCCAAATAAAACTTCGGTTAAGTACAAACAAAATAGCGTTTGTGTACTGTAATTATTTTCCCATATTGAAGTTCCCGAACCGCCCCTAAAATTTATAAATCAATATTAAATTGACCCTGAAAAAGTTCAATGTTTTGTAAACTTTTTTAATAATTACTTTGCCTCTTTGATTTTAATAATGCCCAAAGAAATTTTTTAGAAAAATATTTACATTTCTTATATAAAACAAAAAGTACTATACTTTGAGAATACCAAACGACGACAATTTTATAAAATTTCGAGAAGATAAGGCAATTTCTTTCTTAGCCTATACATATCCTTATTCATATAGGGCAAAGGCCTTCCTCACTTTTTAGTGGGGGTTTTTGGTCTACTCTCCTATAGTGACCGGTCCTCGTGGACGAGAGGTGCCGCGATAATAGGTACTTAAAAAAAGAAAAGGTTAATTTAAAATCGATACTAATTGCGAAACATAAACAATGAATCTTGAAGTAAAAGTAAACAGAAAAAAGTCCTAATAAATATTTTGCTAATTACGGACATTAATGAGCAGTACTTCGCTTATTATTAAAACAGCTATTCGTTTGATTACGGGAAGTAATAACTCCTTTAAATACACGTAAACCAATATTAAAGTAATGAAAAATAAAGTATCTGTAGTCCATGGGAGGTTTAACGTACAGAACACAATACGTCATGATCTTTTAATAATTCAAAATTTGATCGGGGTCATGATACGTGTTTTATTTTTACCTTTTTTAATGCTCGTAGTTCTTACGTTGGGAAATTGACATGAGGAAGTGAACATATTATTTATAAAACTCGGTTTAATTGTTTTGAATCGACAGTTTCCGACTTTATTTTCACCTTCATATTTAAAATTAAAATAGGTTATGACAGAAATAAACCATTTTAAAACTGATGTTGGCAAATCAGAAAATTGTCAAACCTGTCATCACCAAAAATTTGTCGATTAGGCAAACAAAAGTCTACTAAATTTTAATAAAATTTGTAATGAACCCTTCTAAAAATTAACTACAAAACTGTGCCACATGCAAAAGGTAAAATTGCTTCGGAATTTCATATTTCTAACGTTTTTCTTCGCGTGTTAGAAAATTAAGGGCAACTGTTTTCCGTTGCCCGAAAATAAAGTGCAAAACGCGTAAAGAACCGGAATTTGAGTAGAAAGTTGGGCAAGGTTAGTTCTAATTTGGAAGCTAACTCGACTTTTTAAATATTTAAAGTTTTATCGATTCCCTAACCCAGTTTCCGAATATTTTTTATTAATACAATGTGACACAGAGACACGATAGGGGAATTGAAAAATCTGCAAATAGGTTTTGACACGTCACCGTTTCATAAAGAATTTAGGTTGCATTTATTCAATCCGTTTCGAAATTCGAGGAATGAAATTCGGAAATTGGGAAAAATTTGCCGCAAACTATGGTGGTTAGTCACTTAAAAATAAATAAACTATTCGAGTTTTAATGAAGTTCTGAGGAATTTAATTCGAAAGGTCAAAAATGTCGTAACAGTTTAAAGCAATATAATGGGCGAAGAAAGCATAGAAGGGGATAGTTATTTAAGGAAGATTAGATATAAATGTGTGCCCGTTTAATTACGTGAATAATTTCGGTTAATTTGAGTGACATAGTCTCAAGTTGAAGTTATCAAATTAGTTTAGAAAGTCGTCGGAAAATAATGCCAGTTGCAGAAGCTCCATGTATAAGATTATAGAATGATGTAAATCTGTTCCAATTTTACTTTAAAAGTAAATCTGCATAAATTTCCATAGCGCACATAGCTTACACCAAAGCTAAATAGAATTACGGAAATGTGTTTAATGTTGTAGGGATATCCGCGTATTATATCGAATACGCGTTTTAGGTCGGTTGTATCGTAATAATCACGGTAAATGATCAACCTCGGCGTTGTAACTGCAAAATTAGTTACCTACCAACCGTAAGACGATTAAATTCCTACGCATATATACGTTTAGTCGATTTTCCTTAGACGAAACGTTAATTATTTCCCGTAGTTTAGATTATTGGGTAAAATAGGAAAATCGCGGTCCATATGAAGTTAATCGCTGTAATAGCGTTAGAGATAATTCGTTATGGTAATTTAAGTGTAAAGTGGCTTTATTTGGAAGCGACGATGGTCGAAGCGTCGAGTTATGAATTGATAATGAGACCCGTCAACGTCAATTTGAGACTAGTAGACTGCTATACGGTAGACAAGCGTCGGAAAATAAACATTGAGGGAAAATGGAACGTACAACTTAGGATCCAAGTAATGAAGATAAAGCTCTGTTATTAGTATTAAATGATTAAAATAGCTCTGGGTTGATTTGGCCTGCGCAAAATCCACCCCTATACATACACACTAACATACTCCTCTTACACACAGAAGTCAGTTTGCTTTCGGGATAGTTGATTCATCAACTAAAATTTATTGCATTAATAGCAAACCCCAACTTCGCTATTCACAACGAACTTATTAGATCTCGCTAACTCACTATGTAGAATCCTGAACAGCAAATAGACGCTTTCCGAAAACAGAAGGATACCGGAAACTCGTCGCTAAAATTCCTTGAATAAACTCCCGATTTTAGTTACTTTTCCAAAGTTATACGCAAATTAATTACCTTCTGATAATTATTAAAACTCGTTACTAACTACATTTTTTTTACTTACATTGCTTAAATTATTTGAAGATTTCTTAGTCTATCAATGTTAGTTCCATAAAATGTTAATCTCTTGTTAAAACTTCTGGAATTTTCTAAATTTCTATTTTTGTGTAATATTCCTTTTAAACTAATTTTCTAACTTTTCAAATGAAAACAAAACAAAATAAAGAGTGTAAAAATATACAACGATAATTAGAACGTCCTTTAGTCGAATCTTATCAAGGAACATCTGTAAATATTTTGGTAAGCACGCCGAGGATAATTTTTATAAATTTTTCAAAGCAAAAAAACTGGTTTCAAATATTTATGAATGTTAGATAGATAATTATAATTTAAGAATACAACATTATGTTTAAATTTTATAGCGTTTACGTTATATTCTTTAGATTCCAAAACTGATTTGTGTTTGGTGTTCAGACGGCGTGCATACCGGAAACGACATAAAATTTGACATACCTACCAAGTTGTAACTATTAATTAGAAAACTGGAAATAGTTTTTATGGGTCCCGATATCAGCGTCCGAAAATATGTTAGTTATTAAGATGATACACATGCCGACAGATCCGCAAAACATTTATAGAATTACTTGATTTATAAACGTTAAATAAGTTTTTTATCGGCGGGATCAGATATTTTTGATAGATAAAAAAGGTTAGCTCGTTCAAATTTCGCACGAAATATCCGACTCGTTGAAATTTGAGGTATTATGTATTTTGTTATGAAATTTGTGATAAATTGAGTCGAGATTACCCTCACTTCAGGTTTCTAAATTATACGTAAATATTATTCTAGGTCGTTGACGTTCGTGAACATATTTTGAAAATCTAAAACCTCTTCAGATTGATGGAAAGCTCTCTTCGCTCACGCTTTCGTTTCAATCATCCTATTGACATGTAATGAGAAGTTTCTGCTTCCAAATGTGAAACGTCTGAACTATAATCATAAAGGCAAGTTGTAACGGCAATAATAAAACCGAGGGTTCACGTTTTACTAATTAATTCGATCTAATTTTTAATTGACTCGAAAAACAAACTTATGACTCATTCGTAAGGGTTAACTACTAGGAATATAATCGTTCATCAAGTCGATATTAATATCGAACGATTAAAGAGAACATCCTTTAAATGAAATTAATAACTCAATAAATTGGCGGCTTCCTTGTTTAAATTACTTGGCGAACTACAGTTATACGAGTCTAAAATTAAAACGATGCCCAAAATTAATTTAATTGCCCTTGTTTTCTAATTAATGGAAGACCTGGAGTAAGCTAATCACGCGCATGCGACCGTTTACACACGAAACAACATTCTTACAATTTTTGATCGTTGTGCGGACCTATCTTAATTGACTATTGAATTACGTAACGGTTATCTCGAGACATACCAGACCGAATTCGATAAATAGATATACGTATTGTATATAACTACATTACGAGGGCCGGAGATAGTAGATTGTATTTCAAATTTTAATTGCTTACTAAATGGGTCGTTTAAGACGGGTACGGCTTATCCAGTTATTCCACCGAATGGCCTCTGGATTTGCAATATTTCAATAATGATCTCAGGAAGTTATATCATTGAACCTTACTGTTAGCTAACTATACCGTCGTTTGTTTAAGTACCTCATTTACCAAACAATTCGAAAACATCATCGTAGTTCCTTTCGATATTTGGATTATTAAAAAAATCCAATTAAAATCGATGTTTACTATTTTTAGCGTTTAAAAAATTGAAAATTCGCGTTTCGTTTCATGGTAGCTACTTCAAGTTAGCTCTGAACTTTCATTCGGTTTCGTACGTTATGAAAGTAGAATTTTAATTATTAAATAGCGAGACTGTTACAGCAGTGTTTTTCTTTTTATTGCCATTTATAGAATAGTGGGAGTAATAAAAATTTTATGAGTTTTAAATCAGTCTTTGTAAGAGGCAATTAAAAATTAAAGATCAAATTTTTAAGATTGCGAAATAAAATTTTCAAATTTTTTCAGGTTAAATAAATCTAAAACGCCCCTTGTTAACGAACCAGTATGCTTTAGAATTTCTAATATGCACGAAGAAAAAACTTCGATCAGTTTTTTAAGAACGAAATTCCTATCTATTTAACCATGGAATAAATGCAGGTTAATTAACTATGGGTTTACGAAAGCATAAGGATTATAAAATGCAAAGAAGCGTCGTATAATGCCAAAACAGCCCATCCTAAAATGCCAAAACAGTTGTTAGAACAAAGAATTGAGCTAATTAACGCTTTGTAGAATTATTCATAAACCCAGGCAACCGTGATCTTTTGTCAAAGACATCCCGATGTTCCACCTATGCATAAACATGCAATTAAAAAACAGGCATATTAATTTAATCGGACAGGTAGCGTCCTCGATTTCAGAAGGAGTGGACATCCAAATATCTCGTTTCTTAATCGTACGGAAAACAGAAGCCGGGGAAACTAAATTTAATAGCGACAAAATAATTTTTTATACACAATTATTTGGACGTTTGTTGTGGGTAGACGACGAAAATTATTTCATGCGGAAGTTTCATCACCGGATTGTATTTCCCGATGAAATAATGTTCGAAAATGAAGCGCTTCTATTGAGATAAAACATGAAATTGATATTAGAACAAATTTAATACACTCAGCGATGTTACGCTGCTTTTAGTGCAGATAAATTCGTTATAAGCGAGGTTCGCTGTTGCAAAATCGCATTTGCATTCGCATTTATTTTTTGAATTTAATTAGTATTTTGTAAAAGGAACGAACTGGTCTGGGCAAAAAATGCCGAAATTCAATTTTTTTGGTTTAGCTACGCAACAAAAGCGCAGGGAACTTTAATATGGCCCGTTTTTATAACTGAGGAATATTAGTCAGTTGTATGTAGGTACAATGTACATGCTGGAATAAATTGGCGATTATATTGAGTCCGTAGTAATAATAATATATGAAGTTTTCATGTAATTTTATGTATGTGTCATGTAAATATTGCCTCGATATTTTAATTATTTAGTTAGAAATTGTTCGCATGTTTACAGCAACCGCACCTCTGTACTAAATGAACACTTCAATCACGGCGTTAAGCCAGTGGCCAACCAAAGGCTATTCTTCGAATTGCAACTATTGCATTTTGCAAAGGCTAATGGGTGCGGTGCGCCTAATACACGAAATGGTTCAGTTATGAATTAGTCCGGCGTGCTGTTAACTTCCAACGTACTCCCGGCGATTGACCTAAATTGTAAAAGTAAACGTCCGTTCTTATGCTTTTTATTTTAGTAAAATGCCTAATTGCTTTGGCAACCTTTCCGATTTATAATTATCGTGGTTGTATTTTTATTGTTATTTTTCGATGTCCTTTTTATAACAGTTTACCTTGTAAAGAACGCTACTAAGCTGATTTCTCTGTATTCTCACGTTTGGAGGATAACCTTCAGATATTCCATTTCACTTATCTATAATTTGGCTCATAGACACGATGTTCCTTTTAGTTCTTAAAATTATACATACAAAAAAGCAGATTACATTTTATTAAGGAAAGTTGTTCGGTATAAAATACGAACCAAGAATGACAACTGAGATATTTATAGAGTTGCAAAAACGCTTTCTGACTTTTTAAGCTTTTTTTGCGTTTTTTTTTTTATTTAAAGTGACAACGACTGTGAATTTAGATAAATTTTGATTTTGTAAGCACATTTTATGAGGCTTCAAAAACATTATGTGGGTTTTGGAAATTTTCCTTTTTACCAAGCAGCGTTGATTTTTTTAAACTGAAATTATCAGAGGTAAGAATGCAGCTTTTGAACAGACAATCTTTTTTCCGGTTTCCCTTGAAACGAGATCTTGTTTGTAGTAGTAAGTTCGATCTAACATAGGAAAGCGGCATAAATCCTCATTCCCAATTAAATAACCTTTAAATCTAATTTTCCGGAAGCTTTTACTACAATCAATTTAATTTCGGAGAAATATACAGCTTACTAGTTTTATTAGTATTTCGTGTAGTAAAAGGTCGAGTGTTTTCTAAATTTTTATATTTTTCTGTCTAAAAGCGTAGATGTAAATTAACTCTGTGTCTCTTCGACTGTTAATTTCAGCGTGTTCTAAAATATATTTCAGCAATCAAGGTATTTCACGGTATCATCTAATACCAACTAATCAAAAGCGAACCTTATCCTTGCTCTCAAATATCTCTTTAATCATGTTAAGCCTCAAAGTTACTGTGATATTAAGTGTATGCTTGATTAAAGTAACAATTCAGATTCGAATTAGGCATCCTCGTTCGCAAATGAGGCTAAGTGAATGAGTTATTTGGTAGCTATAGCGTCAAATATAATAATTTAGATGTAAAAGTAATCTACGGCATAGTGCGGTCATATTTTAATTGGTTGCTTAGTAATATCGAGCACTCGCGGTTTTCATATTTCGAACTAATTTGGGAACAAAGTAAATTTGGAAAGAGAAGCGCGTTTCGTAAAATAGAAAAGTTGTTTACGAGCTAGGCGGGATACGTAAGCTCCTTCACAAAATGCTGTAATAATTTATAAGCCAGTGAATAAATTTACACCGGAGTTTTCACGTAATAATTTATAGAACGTTACAAATCAAAACTATAATCACGATTAGCAATAATAAAATTATCATAAACCGACGCGAGCTATAAATTAGTCGCTTTTTATCTTTGCAAGGTAAAGTAATCCGTTACTTAAAGTCCTCTCAGAAATGCATAGCAGATGTAAATGTTTTTGTTATGAAATCACACGGACAGAGAGCTTTTCCAGGATAATGAATCATTAAATTAATTGCTTGTTAATAATTAATCGTCTGTACGTGTCTGTAACATTGTTAATCAATACCAGGATATCATCTGCAATAAAATATGTAGATGTTTCCAGGGCCGTTATGGTATTACATCGATTAATGTGTTTTGTATAATTTATTGGAACCGAACGATTTGCATGCTATTAATTAGGATAACAAGAATTCAAGGACATCTTGAAATATATACACAACCGAATTCTTTCTTTTATAACTTAAGGTTATTTGATTTGCATTTATGGCTTATTTTTTCTTGAATTAAATTACTGTTTTGCACGAATTTCCCCATTTAACCATCTACTTCAGCTCACCTGAAACTCGCAGCGAAAATCATTGGAACCATAAAAGTGTTCAGACTTAAAATTATTCAATCAACGATTAGGTTAAAAATCAGAATTAAAAAAATCTTTTAAACGCTTAACCCCAAATTAAATTAAATTCGAATCACTTTGACTTGTCGTTCACTAAAAAAATCATTAGCGTTTAATGGCTACAAATTCTAGCATTTGAAGAATACAGAAACAACAAACACTATTTAAAATTTTATGCTTTAAACGTTTAAACTGACAACTTAGCAATGAGCATATCGATATCGAAAACTATTTATTTACAGCAGAATTGTGTTTGCTAACAGAAACCTCGTTAGTTGGTCATTTTGTCTTTTTTTACTCGAATGCCACGCTAATTAAATACCGGAAACATTAGTTTTTTCAAAACTACAAATGAGCGTCTGATCATATGAAAATGTTGATGCTCAGGCTGAAGAAAAATGTTGTCTATTTTTAGGCATTTTTAGAGAGAGCCAAAGTGCAGACTTGTTTTAAGTGAAAATTTCTGACTTTTTACGAATGAAATTTTTGGTGATACAAAAAGAATTAAAACTCTCAGAATCTGTTGAGGCGTCTGAAAATATAACCACTAAACGAATGTTTACGGAAATCTGAAAATATTTAAAGAAACTTTAAGTATGGTCGCCAAAAAATTTAACGTTTTAGATGACTCACTATTTAAAACCTAGGAAAAAGCACGGTGGATTTACGTACGCACATATTTAGCTCTCAAAATTCGCAGAATACGATATAATTTCTGAAGCATTCGAAAATTTGACACTCTACATCAGTTAAACTCGTAAAATAATTATTGGAGAGTGCGTTAAGAACAAGCCATTAATTAATGCTGCGTTTAGGTTGTTTATTTTAACTAAATCTATTCCTGTCATTCTAAACTTCTAGCTGTAATATTAAACAAAGGTGAGAACTTTCCTGGATTTAATAAGATGTTGCTAAAGGTCTGATTTAGAATTAATTGATTTTCGAGAAAAATGGAATACGTTTGTCGATAAATTTAGTTGGTTGGAATTTGTAGTAAATTTTATAATATATCTGTTCATCAAAATAGATTTATTAAAGCGGGATGCCGTTATAATAAACCAAATTATACGTTTTGCTTTTATTCAACCAAAAACAATGACAACATTCATAAAACGTCCCTCATCGACCCTTGAAGCCTAACGAAACCGATCCACGTTATCCTATTTAATACCGGCATTGTTGTAAACTAACGCCATAATCACATGGGAGGATTTCTGGGCCCAATAATTTTGACAGGTTTTGTTTTTTTTTTAATACTGGGGTTATTCGACACAAAGAATTTCAAAACCTTTTAAAGTAAATTAAAAAAAATTTATTTAATTCCGACACAACAAATAAAGCTCGGTATTTTCTGCAGATAAATTGAAACGTTAGCAACAAATAAGTAAATACTTTGCTTGCCATTTTTCGCTAGAAAAACAAATATATCATCCAGTAACAAAATAAACTTATTTATTTATAAAAGCCAACATAAACTGCATCTGGGTTTGTTTGTCAGTCTCACCGGGTTCGTTACAAATTCTTTCCAGGCTTTAAACGCGGTAAAGTTTTGATATTGACATTGGCTATATATAATGTATTTTGATGTCCGCCAATCAAATTTGACATTTTGAATTAGTAAAATGGTTTTACCACGGACCACGTCACAAACACTTCGGTAATTGTTGCTGAATTCAAACCAAATCGTGATCCTTAAAAAATTAATCCGAATTTTCCTGTTTACCTTGTTCTCGCCTTCTGATACCTATACCTGAAAGATTAATTGTTAGGAAAATTTTGATTGGAGCTAAATTTCTGAACGCTAAATTTTTAATAACTTGTAGTTTTAGTTAGGTAATTTTCGCGAGCCTTAATTATACACTACTGTAATCAAAGGGTATCGAGAATGGTTAATTTAAATAGCGCGCGTGGGGGTTTGGCGTTGTTGCCATTTTTCATAGTTTGATACGACTTTCAAGGACATCTAGCAGCAATCCGGCGTATGTCATTGGCAGTTATTGTTTTCAAATATTGCGTGAAGAATTTTTGCTTCTGCAATTTTTCAAAATGTCGAGTGGAATTGAGCATTAAATTTTGTTTTCGCAACGGAATTTCTACAAAAATCTTGGAAATACTGCAAAATGCTTTCGGTGATAATCTATCAAAAACAAGAATTTTCGAGTGGCACAGGATGTTCAAGGAAGACAGAGAACGTGTTGAAGATGAACCACGATCAGGTACTGGTAGGGCATTCACTTCAAGTGATGAACAACACGTTGCTCAAGTCAAAGGTTTGATACTCAAAGATCGTCGTTTAACAATTAGGGATATTATTGAACATGTTCCAGTATAATTTGGATCTTGTCGAGATCATTTGGGATTGCGATGCATCGCTTCTTGAGTCGTTTGAATTTTTTTCAAAAACAACAACGTGCTAAAGTGACCGAGAAGATCCTTTCTCAAGACGAATCCTTCTTGGAAAGTATCATTACAGGTGATCAAACTTGGATTTACGCGTTTGATACCAAAACTAAAGAAAACTAAAGATTTAATGAGATAGGAGAAGAACGCTTAATAGATAAGTATACAAAGAGGAAAAGTTGGATGACGGACAAAATACTTCAACTTATGGAAGAAAGAACGAAAGTGAAAGGAAATGAAACAAGATACAACAACATCCAAAGACAAATAAGATAAGAAATAAGAACAGCAAAGGAAAATTGGCTCCAAATGCAATGTAAAGAAATAGAGACCTTAGAGAAAAAGCATGGCCTGTTTAATGTGTATAAGAAAATCATACAAGCAGCTGGACTATACAAATCTAACATAATTGGGAAACTACAAAATAAAGATGAAAAAGTTAACGTAGAAAAAGGTGAAAAAATGCACAATTGGAAAACATATATAACTGAATTCTTTGATGACAATAGACCACGACAGCCTCGCGAGTTCAAAAACCCAGATAATCTGGCAATAACAACACAAAGACAATATCGCAACTCAAAGACGGCAAATATTCATAACGAATTTCTTAAATTACTTGATTTAGAGGGCATTGGTTGGATAAAAAAAGTCTTTAATAAAATATACGATAGCGGAGAAATTCCAAAGTTATGGCTAAACTCTACTTTTATACTGCTACCCAAAAAACAAAGCGCCAAATGTTGTAGTGATTTCCGTACCATTACCATCAGTCTTATGAGCCACTTCTTAAAGCTTTTCTTGAAAATTATTCATCAGAGAATCTTCAGGTTATATGAAGAGCATATCAGCCGAACACAGTTTGGATTTCGTAACGCGATGGGAACAAGGGAAGCATTATTTAGTATCCAAGTCCTCTTTTAAAGATGTAGGGATGTCGACTGTGATATTTCTGCATGTTTCATCGATTTTCAAAAAGTTTTCGATAACGTACGACACAGTAAACTCATTGAGATACTAAAAGAAACTGGATCAGAAGATAGAGATGAGAATTATCAGTAACCTATACTGGAACCAAACATTGTCCATACGTATTGAAGAAGAAGACTCGGAAGATATAGAAATAAGACGAGGTGTACGTCAGGGCTGCGTCCTATCGCCGATACTGTTTAATATATACTCAGATCGAATATCTAACGATCTAATCTAATCTAATCTAATATCTAATCGAATCTAACGTCACGAGGCGTTAGAAGATATCAACGTTGGCATAAAAATTAACGGTGAATGGGTAAACAATGTAAGATATGCTGATGATACGGTGGTGTTCGCAGACAGTCTATAAAATCTTCAAGAATTATTTGAAAGAGTCAGCTGTAATTATGGATTACCACTAAATATAAAGAAAACTAAATACATGTTAATATCTAAGAGGAACAATCATGTGGGCCACCTTACAGCGAACAAGCAGCCTATAGAAAGAGTAGAAACATACTCATACCTGGGAACAACAATAAATGAAAAATGGGATCATTCGTTGGAAATCAAATGCCGAAAAGAAAAATTAAGAGCTGCATTTCTGAGGATGTCAAAACTATTCAGATGTCATGACTTACCCCTGGTAATAAAAATCAGACTATCGAGGTGCTACATCTTTCCGGTATTATTATACGGAGTGGAGTCTTGGACTCTGACGGAAGCTGCTTGCAAAAAACTCGAAACATTTGAAATGCGGCTATACAGGCGTATCCTAAAAATACCCTGGACAGACCATTATCACCAATCAGACTGTTCTTGAAAGAGTCGGTAAAGAATGGTAATTAACGTTACAAGTCCGGGAAGTGACTTATTAAAGTACGAGTTTAGATGTTTATGGACGAGGTGACGTAGGAGCCGAGTCAAGAATTTCTAAGCGAGTACTTTCATAATAGCTTCCCGGACATATATCGTATAATGTTTTATTTCATACTGTAAACAATTTGATTTTTTAATTTTTACATGTGACACTTTTTCAATAACGCCAACATGTGACCTTACTGTATCAAAGCCGGTAGGTGTGGCTTGGTTACACTTTTACGGCTTCTTATTGGGTGTATAAAATAACAGTACGGAAAGTGTTGCTTGGTAACACTTTCCGGCTCTGATACTGTAATAGCTCATTTTCCGGACTCAAAATGGCGCCGGGAAACTGAATTTACCAGACAGTATGAAATAAAAGAACTTATCGTAAAGATAAAAACACGGAAGCTAGAATACCTGGGTCATATTATGAGAAATGGTCAACGATATGAATTACTACAACTTAGTCTACAAGGAAAAGTGGACGGAAAAAGAGGACCAGGAAGGCGAAGAATATCGCGGGTAAAAAATCTAAGAACGTGGTTTAACGTAACAACAGTGGGTCTCGTCCGAGCTGCAGTGGACAAAGTACGGATTGCCAGGATGATCGCCAACATCCGAAACGGATAAGCACCATAAGAAGAAGAAGATACCAAACCAGCTCAACAATCAAGTGAATGGCGTTCAAAAGGTGAAGCAAGACCACGTCAAAGTCGACTCAAAACGCAAGGTAATGTTGACGGTTTTCTTCGATTATCGTGGTGCTGTGCATTAGAACTCCTTCCCACTGGCCAAATCATCAACGAGGAGTACTAACTATTTGAACGTTCTGCGTCGTTTACCTGAAGCAATTTGTAGAAAACGACCTGATTTGTGGCGAGTTAACTCATGGATTTTGTTGTACACGAAATTCTGACCAAAAATTCCGCAAGTTCTATTCCTCCGACTAACATTTTCCCTTCGTAGTCGCCGTTTTGCCATCAAAGGAAGTTCGCTGCGAATTTTGAAGGAATTTCAGGAAAACTACTTGAAAGCATTTTTGTAGGATTGAAAAACAATGTTGACATAAGTGTATTGCAGTGCTTTGAAGGGGGCGAAATAAATTTTGATGAATAAATACAAATTTTCCATTTTATTGAATATTTTCCGATACTTTTTGATCACAGTCCATAGGACGTTTTATGGATATCCCTGTGCTATGTGGGTCGTATTTTATCTTTTTTGCAAAACTAAATTTCGGCAGTTTTTGGTTAACTTTATATTTGGTACTACCCACGCTTAAAAAAAGTTAAAATTTTTGGAAAGCCTATTAAAAAGTATAATGGTATTAGCACTACACCAAAAAGATTTCAAAACTAATCTCTTGTAATACGAAGTTAATAAATATTTAATCCTCTTTCCATGTTTTGTAAAGAGAAAAATTTTTATTCAAATATAAAAAAGTAAGTATGCGAGTTTTTATAGAAATTCGGACTTTAATTATTAAGCCAAACCTCAAAAAACGTGTGGTCAAATCCGCACATAACTACGGGATTTAAATAATAATGTAAGAAAACCAATAAATTCGAGAATAATACCGATATAATAATACCTCCACAGAAGCTACACCTACGTCAGAACATAAGATATGGGATTCGATAGCATTTATATTTTCAAACCTATCCAAATTTGTTGTACAGTTGACTCAGGAATGTGAAAAACTGGCATAGCTCATGTAAAATGCTTGTAATTATTTAATCGATGTTTTGAAATACTCATTCTTAAATTTTATTACTAAGTATTTAACAGAAAGGCGGTGTTTCGACCCACGTATGAAAAAATACTAATATATGTATGTAATAAACGCGATAAATTTATTTTTATAAAATTAATCTTTTAAGTATATCCTTTAAATAGCTTTAAAAAATAACCGACCGGGATTTATTTACAATTGTTTATTTATTGTATTCAGATTTGCTTATGTTCTGCAAACAAACGCATAAACTTTAGGATTGCTTAGGTCATCCACCGTTTACATTGTACCGACCGAAGGTACAAGGACTATAAAGGAATTATCTATAAATGTGCCTTTTTAAATCGTTGGTAAAAATTCTGAGCTGTAGTTTGTTTATTTTGGTTGTGGTTTTATTAGCGATAAATATTTAATAGCGAATAACAGTGTCAGTTTTGATGAATGTAAGTTTTTGTAGCATAGTTGTAAGATAATTGGATGATGATAGGTCGATAAGAGAGAATATGTAGTAAGTTATATTCTGCCAGTTAAGTTGTTAATCAAATCCGGGAAACGGGGAAATTTGCAAACGATCAGTCATAAACGATTACGAAAATTACGAAAATTTGTCATAGACGTACGTGGCTTTTATGGTAGTATAACACCTGTGTAGATTTATAGCGGCAATTTGTGTGTAAAATGTAAAAGAAATTCACCGAGAATCTCGTTGCTAGATATTTAAGCCTAGCATTATTCATTTATCCTCGGTAATCGAATGCGTTCTAAGAGCTAATATATAAAACAGGATTGTTGGAATACCGAAGTAATGCACTTTCCTGGACTCAGGAAATGTACAATTAAATAAATAAATTCGAAACGTCTTTGCCTTTAACGGTACTGGTGGCTGTTTCCTAACAAATCATTGTGGTAATCTCGATGATGTACGACTGCGTATTTAATAAGCTCCTTGATTGATCCGAACTTGTCAGGGGAACGGTATAATAAATTAAAATATAATTGGGGACGGGTTATTAAAAATTGGGATCGTTTCTAAATACGGGCGCCGTAAAATTGCGTTTACTTAAAGTACGTAAGTGGTAACGTGTGAAACACAACCTGCGGATGCGTAACCGTCGTAAATATAATTAAATTTAAATAGCGAACTTTACATAATTAATTATGCACTGAAACAGTACATTTACGGTTGTAATGGTAGCGTCGAGAGTGGAAGCTTGTGTAAATAGTAGATGGTTGGAGTGCCGTACACCTATATCGGGAATTCAGTAGTTATGCTTTATTTATATGCCGTTACGTGTTTGTTTCTAACCATTATTATTTGTTTATGAGCTGTTTACACAAGCCGTGTTTTACAATCAATCGTAAATAGCACCTTTGTGAAGCTTTCGATCGTACGTTGCTTTTATCTTGGCTTCTCCTGATACTACGCGCGCACACACACATCATACATACATACATATGTACCACTCAGTTATGTATGTACTTGCAACGAACAAGATGAAGCCAAACAAACGGATACAGGAGGAAGTCGTCGGGAAATGCCGGGATGTACGGAGCGAGAACGCTTTCGCAGGACTATTCCTGCTGGTTTCTTTGTTATCTGTTAACGTTGGTTCGCCGCGCCCGGGCCGTCCATCAAACGGCGATGTTTATAATATGCTCGAAATTGACAGATGCATCTTTGTACAACATTAATGGGTTGTTCATTTGGGGACCATCGCTAAGTTAGTAAAATCGAAGGAAAACAGAAAAACGTCCTCGTGTTTTCGATAAATAAATCGAAATAATGGGGAACCGCAAAAATATCAATCCATTTTAAACAACAAAAACTGGTTAATTTCCGAAGAAAATGACAAAAAAGCGAACGCATTTCGCGAGTTAAAAAACCTGATCACACGAATCAAAAGTAAAAAAGCGGGACATAATTTTAGCGAGTCCGCCGTCAATAAATATACAATACAGATGTTACTTAAAGCAAGAATCGATGTCCAAAATTCGAGAAAAGAAGTCATAAATATTAAAAACGGTCTCAAATCTTTTGATCTTGCATAAATGCAAAATAAGCAGCATTATGTAGCCGTATGTATGTAGAGTTCGACGTCGATGCCAATTATAGACATGTACGTACATTTGTAATTTATTCCAGAAGCAAGTTCGAGGAATGATATGCTAACATGTGCCTGTATCAATCGCTGTTGATCTGCAATGCTCGGTACTAAAACGAACTTAGCCAGATTCTTCCACATCTAATGCTGAATCCATCATCTTGTTAAACGTAATCGCGAAAAATCCGCCATTTTCGGAAAACTCGATTCAAATTTATCCCTCAGAAAGGTCGCCGACTCAACTAGAATAATCTTGACTCTTTCGTATTATCTCTGAATTCCGCCGAGCTTTTTCTTAACATACCCCGTCAATTATTTATATAAAAGGAGAATTTTCTAGTTTTTATTAGGCGTATTACGGCATTCTTGACATTTGCAATTCCCTCGGTATTCTTCCACTTTACAATAATAATTTTACCGCGCTACTTTACTATATTTATTGGGAATTAAATTAAAATATTCATTTGTCATTCACTTGTCGCAAATAAATTGCTTTTTGTTTGTTAATGTACAGTTCTTAATGTTGTTTTCCTTTTATTTTAAAAATATTGCAAAACAATATTAAAAACAGTTTTAAAAACATTTAAGGCTCACGAAATTAAAATCTAAAAGAGCCCCGTAACGATTATTTTAAAATTTTTATTTTGGATTTTTCAAAACATCTTCTTGAAAGTTTTCATATAATTTTCAGTTTCCATTTGTTCAGTATTTAGCGGTAAGGTATTTAATTAAAATAAACATAGGGTAAAATATTTAAGTAAACAGGACAATGAGTTTTTCATTAGCATAAATTAAAGCCCAGCTATGTACAAAAAACTGATAAAATTCCTGAGGACGTTGTCATGCATATTAGCGGCAAAATAATGCGAGCAGTTATCAAAATAAATGTCTCCGTAATTAATTTAATATTATACGTATTTTGCTGTATCAACAAATCATCAATAAAATGTTTGAAGGTGTAGTGCTCAGCTTTATTAATTTGCGTATATTCGAATCGGGATTTTTTCTGTTCGAATAGACGAATAGAGTAACAAATTGATTTCTCGGTTTTTAAAGGTATAAACCCACTTGCTACTGTTAATAAATTTAGTGCCTCTATTAAATATGTATATTTTAATAACATTGCAGCAAATATGTTCTAGTTACGCTCATTACATATAATCGGGCAATAAATATACGTTATATGTGGGTACACCGTCAAATAATTGATAATGCTCGTAACAAGCCAGCCTTGGCCTTAAATACGTAATAAATTTGACGAGTAAAAACTGAGGCCCCTGTTGGTTTTTACCGGGACAACTTTTCTTCGTTTTTGTAATAATTTAATTGAAAATGCAAAAACTATCCCTCAAAGTCTAATTAAAGAAGACCTTCTTGCTCGAAAGTTACTCTAATAAATAAGTCCAAAGAGAACTTTCTTTGCAAGTAAGAAATCTAGCTGGCAAAAAAACCAAAAGCGATAGTACTAATTAAAAATATAAAATTGTCTTTTTGCTAGTCACCAAGGATTGCGCATCATGATCTTGTTAACTGGTTACAAATACGTAATTGATTACAAGCCGATTTATTAAATGAAATTCCTTATTTATCTTATTTAACATTATCTCGTCAAGTTCCTTTCATCACGATGAACGTAAATTGAAATAAAATAAACCGGTACAAAACGAAATTTTATTTTCGATCCGTAATCGTTGATTAAATTTTCTTTCAGAAGCCTTTATTTAAAAATATATTCTAATGAAATTCCTTGACGAATTCTTTTAGAGAAAACAAATTCAAGATGTACAAAAGTACAGATAACATAATGTTTTACAAAACCAGACAAAAATATTTCAAATACCGAAGGTTTCTTTCCATTACGAACGACTGTAAAAGGACATCATGAAAGTGCTCTCTAAAAGTCAGCTGCAGAAATCAGAACCGTATTTAAATGTATTTTATTTTCCTTCGCACATTTTACCTAAATATTTAGTTTCAAACAAACAATGGACGCCCTTTTTCAAAAATTGCAAAGCTTATTCAAAATTTTCTATTTCTACAAAATTTGGAGCCTTATATTTTGAATTTAAACTTATATTTAATTAGAGGAAATAAATTGACACGAGTATTCAACTAAAACTGAAAAGCTTCGAATATTTCAGCAGCCTGTTTATTTGGCATTATAAATATGTTTACCTCTGAAATATTTTAATGAAATATTTAAATTGTTGGTCACTGATAAAAAGCGAAGTACGGTTCTGGTCTAGGTTCTATTTATAATATTTCAGAAACGAAAATTTAATTAACAGAAGCCGCAGAACTAAATTACTTGAGGCAGGGCTTATTTTGTAGTACTTAGAAGACAATTGCTTAGTAATTTAGTTTGATTAATTATTAATTACATTACCTGATTTTGAGGTTTACGGCACACGATCTTAATAGACGATGGATTTAGTAGAATTTCAGAATTTAAATCTGATTAAATCTCATATTTTTACAAGCTTCATAAGGCTTCGGAATCTTGCGCAGTGTATTTAGGTGCTTTCGTTAAAAATTAAAAATGTTTAGTGTTAATTCTGATTCTCAAAATTTGTTCTTGAAGTTGAAGTCTCTGAAATTGAAATTCAGCACCTTGTTAATTTAAAAATTATGAACATAATGATTGGCGTTAAGGCAAAAGAAAAAATTAGAATTGGCGATTGAAATTGAATGAATCGGTTTTGATCTTTCGAATTGATATTTTTAAAGTATCTGCAAAATTTAATGACCATTTTCTTTATTAGGAATTTCTAATAGATAGGTAATTCTTTTTGTAGAGGTTTTAATGAGCGTGCAGTTTGGCCTACATCTTCATGATTACAATCTTTGCAGGCTGCTTTATAAATTCCTGTACTTTAACAACCGTGAAATCCAGCGGATCACGAAGATATTATTACAAACCTATAACGACAGTATCATCTGTAAATGTGTGTTAAGTAAAAATTAATTTGTTAAAACCGGCTTTCTAAAAAACGTGATTTATTCGTAGTCATTTTTTCGGTAAAGAGTATTTATTTATTGTGGATGTTCTTGACAGTATTTTTTCGTTTAGAGAACTTTTCCTTTTGCCGGTTTTGATACGTTAAGAAAACAGTTTGAAGCGTTCGGGCTTTGATGTCTAAAATACGGCGTTTGTTACTTTGCCGAAAATTCGATAGACTCGAAAGCGAACAAAGGTTGAAACGAACTGTCAATTAAGTCGGATAGGGTCAAATTATGCAAGAACTATCGGAGATTCCGTGGTGTGGATGAAACGATAGGTAAGCACGAAGTTCTTTGATTAAGCATGAATTCCGGCATAGAATTCTGTCTACAAATCCCATGCAATTTACCGAGTAATCTGTAGTTCTTTTTTCTGTCGTTAAATGAAGAGGAGTAAGTGAATAGTTCCTTAATTAAAAGTGACAATTATACGCGTTCCGTTTCATCAAATGGAAGAATTCAACAAGTCAACATCCATCAACTGTCTCGCACCAATATAAACATTCCCGTACAACAAAACTTAAACTGATGTTAGTAATTAGCATACTAATAATTTCTAATTTCGCTTAATTCATTCGGCTTTTGAGGCAGCGGCTCTGTTGGCGCTTCCGCGTCGGCGAATTTGAGAAAACGGACAAAAATCTACTGGTCAAATTGCGCATAGCTAATTTCATTGTGATGTAGGTACCATCAAGAAATTCGCCCATCTACACTAGCGCCTTCTTTTCCAAGACCAACAACTACTTAAATGGGCACTGCCCCACTGGGCAAATGCACACACATATTTGCTGGTGTTAGAGTGTTGGAGTAGACATTTAGCTAGCATCAATCAATGTCAATTATTTACTATTTATATATAGGCGAATACTAACACATGATGCACGACGGTGGAAGAACGGTTCGAAATCAGGTCGAAGATAACATCTTTCTTCACGTACATTCCACGAATATTCATCATAATCTCTTCCAGAACTTCAATTATTTTAAAAGCTCTTCCTTTTTCGTTGGTTCTAATTAAATACTAGAACAGCATTCGCTTAAATCAGACAGTGGGAAGAAGTTAGTTCGGGGTAAATATTTTTCCCAAAAAAACCCAAGAATTCGACTTTCTGAGAAAATGAACGCCTGCTTTAATTAATCCAGAACTAGAATAGTCAGAGCATCTCTTGATTAAGTTTTTCCTTGGGCAATAGTAAAAAAATGTTCGGAAGTTATTAAAATGTTCGAGTTAATAAAATTTGTCTCCATTACAAGCAAAAGGTGTTGTCTTAAAGTAGATCTGAAAACGACTATACGTTTAAAAGCGGGGCTAAAGTGGCTTTCCCCTTGGGAGTATTTTAGGTTCCGGAGAATGAATAATATACACGTTAAAGTCGGTGTTCGCGGAAAATAATCGGTCGGATAGATTTTTAGCGAATTTCTCGCGCTAGAGGCAGAAACCGAGCACAAACCAATGATCAGTGCTATTAGTTTGTGGTTAATGTGCGGGTGCAAAGTTCTCGGCGCTTATGAAACGGTGCGAATGAGAAAGAAGTGAATTCCTTATTAGTATACCTCATGTAATAAGAGTCTATGTAACACACCGCCCGCTAGCGCTGTCACGACGATTGATTAATAATCGATACAAACGTTCAATAGGTCATTTCCGCCACATGAAAAGATTTTTAAATCGGCTATCGTCCGTACCGCCTCTTATATAATAACGATCTAAAAATTCGAATACGCTTTACCTGCCGGTATGCATCTGCATTTATGAGCAAAAATACTGGGAGTTCCCTGCATAAATCAATGAACGCATTAAACGAGGCTCAAATCTTAAAATCAAATTAAATTTTACTTTTATAATTAATTTCGTCAGATCGGACAAGGCTTCGCTGTTTAACTCCGAAGCAGGAAGGAGCTTAAATAGGAACAATCGATGTTAACAAATTTTTACGAGCATTTAATGAAACATTCGAAAGTGCGCACGTCTGCAGATGCTGCTCTAGCGAATGAGGAAATAAAAATAAATTAAACGACGACCGGTTAAATTTTAATTTCCATTTAAAACCAACCTCGAATATTTATAAAAATTCAATACCTTAAAATAAAAAAGGTTGACGGTATCTTAAGCCAATTTCGAATTTTACTTATTTTCATTTCTTTCAAGCTTCGCCATTCCACCTCTGTTTCGGCAAAGAGGGCAAAAAAGGGGATGCTTTATCTTTAAGGGCGAGTGAAAAATAACAATTCTTAACTCTAACAATAAAACTAAATCTGAAACCATCCTGTTTATACAAAACTCCAGATTTTGCCTCGAGTTTCAATAAAGGAAACATTTTGCTCTATTTCGCTCGGAAAATAGCGGACGCACCTGAATTCTTTACTTATTGTGTATGCAAATCTTGAAGATCCTTTCGTTTTTCTATACGCGTTTATAGCTTTGCTAAATTCTTATGTGTAACGAGAACAAAATCCTTAAATACCTCAGATATCTTTGGAAAAATTCGAAGTAAGGCCTAGGATTACTCGTTGTTTTTGAGCGGTATTGGGAACACCTCATATTTACATATTTTGTAAAACTCGAAATTATGTGAAAGATACGCCAAATTTATTTTTAAATGGAAGCGAAGCGCGGTTGGCCTATCTTACGTAGTGAAATTAAGACGAAAACCTTCAGAAGGTATAACTGTAATTTCGATATTGCTTTCTCAGATGGCTTCTGCAAACGGTTTATTTTTAATGCTTTCTCTAGACGTTTCTTCCTCTGGGGATTGCTTTCTGATGACTCTTTTTCGAACGTATTCACGGTGTCTTTTTTTAGACTCGTAGTCAAATAAATGCCACAAGTGTTTCGAGCGTTTCGATCAAATTTATCTCGGAAAATAAGTCTCGGCCGTTAGAACATGACGACGCGAGATCAAACCTTGTTTCCCAGTTTACAGAAGTTGCAGATATTTCCATACAATAGAACCTGACTAAAACAACGACGATTCGCATCAAATTGTGTATATTATTACGATACGAATTATTTTGAATAACTCATACATAAAACAACAGTTTTACAAACAGGCTACAGGCGGCAAAGCAAGAAGATCATAAAAATAAAAATTCGTCGTCAAAAAAAAAATTCGGAGCGGCGCGATACTAATCTTCCTCGGTAAAATGCACTTTACTCAAATCAAAAATGCCCGAAATACCTAAATTCTTAAATTGTCCCTTGTAAAAAATCATAAACGAAAGGACGGTCGGGTCCGGCCGAATATATTAGATGGTGTCCGAAACTTCAAGTTCGAGCTGACGGTGAATAAAACGCCAGGTAAAGTGATGGTCGCGGCTTCGAAGGACGTTCTACCACTCGAAGAGTTAAATCTTCCCACTGCAAAATCGGAGTAGCGACTCGTCAGCTTTTTTGGCTTCGCTATACCAATCTCGAAACGAATCTATATTACAATGGAAAATTAAAATCGAGGAGAAATCTTCAATAACGTACGAGGAATTAAAGTTGTTTAATTTTTTTAGAGGGAAAAATCGTGTCTCGGAATGTCTCTCACAATCTGGAGGGTTCATCTAGAAAAACGTCGAAATTTTATGAACCCCGTGACACTCAACTCGTAACGTTTTATTGTACGAAATATAAAATAATAAACACGTTGTAAGCATGGTCGGGACAAAAGTATGCAGACGACCTCAAATAAAACGATTTGAAGCATTGTTACCTTTCCTCGTGTAACTGGAACGACTTTTTTAATTTCTACATAAATAATCCCACTATTACTTTCAACCTACAAACACGGACACGAAACAGTCGTCACGCAAATCGAGAGTACATCAAAGTAGTCTTTCACGACCGATAACAAAACTCTACCTTTTCCTTTAATTCCCCGCTAATTCGTTACCGCCTTTTTTTACAAAACTTTTCGTAATGTGCCATCGACGTTCCTAAACGATTTTTTGGAATATCGAGAGCGCCCATTGAGTCAAATCTCTCACGTTTTTCTCTAGGATCGGTCTCGATTTTTAGTTTCGAACCCGGATTTGTAAATTATACGTTCCGACTTCTTTTAAGTTTCTCGAGCTGCCCACCTGGCACTTTAAAAAGGGTTCGTAATTAAGTACAAACAAACCAACTCTTGCAAGTCGAAAAGTAAATACCGTTCTTTCTTGTTACGTACGACACTAACTTTATGTAACTTTTCGGTTCTAAGTGTATTAATATTTTTGTCGTTCATTCTCATTATAACCAACCGAGTCGTATTCTTCGAAAGATATCATTGGGACCGCTCAAAACACGAGAAGAATGCCGAACCCCTTGTCAACAAATTAAACAAGATTCTGGTTCTGAACGGACATTAAAGTTTTTCGTCTTGTTAAGGTAGTAGTTCGTCATACACACCGGCGTTTTTAAATTGTTATTTTGCTTAAATAATACGCATTATATCACGTAGAACTCTTTTAAAATAACTCTCTGGCAAAAGGTATTTTCCTTCAGAACTGCATTTACATAAGAACTTCCTCGAAATTCGTCCCGGTGTAATAAAACGATATATTAAAATATTTTTACCAAAAATCGATTTAGATTTCTTAACAGTTTACATCTGATGTACAGGAATATTTACAAGAAACCCGAACATTTATAGCAAATCTATGTAGGACGTGAATTATAGCCTCTCTTAAAGAATGCGAATCCACCATAAAGAATTTTGTTAGGAATTAGTGACGGCTAAAGAAATTCGGTTGGCAAAAAAGACCAAAATTAAACAAAAATTGATCTTATCTTTTACCAGTAATGGAAATATTTCAGGGACTCTTACCGAGGTGTTTAATTATATATTTGTTTTATGGTTATTGCAGATTTCTTCATTATAAGGATCTAAAACGCCCACAAAATACTAATTTTATTTAAATTTCTTGCAAGTTTGTTTTGTTTCATTCCTGCAGACTAATTTCTAAACACCTCAAGATTATGACTAAGATTTGCACTAATAAACGTGAAAGTATCGGAAATAAATTCTGACAATTTTTGGGCAAATCCTTTGTTAACATTAATGCAGTTTCAGAATTTGTCGAATCAAAGATATAAACAATTTTTGGGCATGAAGGGACACAATTTTGCGGTTTTTTATTCGAAACAAATGGAATATCGTATATTTTTATGATAATCAAGATATTTTTAAAAACTGGAATTTTTCGGTATAATTAGTGGCAGTTGGGGAATTAAAATACATGAATTAAGTCTATTGTTGGGAATAAATTTAAAATCCGGCATTGTTAGGAACAAAAGGTAAAATTGAGGAATATTCGAGGAAAAAAAGGAACAAAATAAGTTTAAACGGAGCATCAGTACCTAATGTAAGTAGTAACTGGCATGTAATATGACAGCTTGACAAGAGGCATTGGTTCGAAAA
Source organism: Melanotus villosus (assembly GCA_963082815.1). Lineage (NCBI taxonomy): Eukaryota > Metazoa > Arthropoda > Insecta > Coleoptera > Elateridae > Melanotus > Melanotus villosus. The sequence continues at coordinate 24,138,629 of OY720427.1, forward strand.
AGAATACATAAAAAAGCGTAAGAGCTAGAAATGATACGATTTTCGTTCCTGCCAAGATAGTACTGCATACGGGAGTATCACTGTTATTTGTTCATACCTCGCAGCCCTTCTTTCACGCCGTAAGACAGTTATTTCGGAGTCCAAGATTTATCTTAGACAGGAATCAGAGATGTTTTAAAAAACATACTTTCACTCGACACAATTCGTACGGTGGTAACAATAAAGAACACCTCGTAACGGGATATTTTGATTCAAAAGAGCCAGAATTTCATGCTCTGCCTATAATCTTCCTTTTTATTGTCGGTATTAATTCGGCATAAAACGGCAATTATTTTAAACGCGATAAGCGCGCTCATAATGAGGCATTTTCTTCTCATTTGTACTTTATCTTTCCATTCCCACTTTAGTTGTCGTTCAGGTATGCACCGCGTTAATTATTAACATTATTAAAATAAGGTATACCTTGTAATTTCATTTCTAGTTGTAAATATCGTTAATTAATAGTTAATGGGACGGTATACAGGAAAACAGCGCGTAAGCATTCGATTTAACACAACGTCGAGGTATTCGCAATTAGTATTTATTCAGGCAGTTAAAAGAACAAGTAAAAACATGACGGATAAACTGCGGCGCTCCAGCGAAAATTTCACAGAATAATGGAAATCCGATGGCTTTTTAAACATAGCAACTTTATTTATTATGCGAGAGATAGAATTTGAATAAATTATCATCCCGCCAATTCCGTAAACGCCCACGCTCGCGGTTAAATTATAAACTCGCGAAACACTACTAATATCGAAGAGATAGCGTTAAAAAATATGTTTATGTCTGTTTTATTGATATCGAATCTCGATTTTTTTAACTTTTATTACGTGAGTAGATTTTAAGTTTTTAAATTTGAATTTTAAAAGTGTGACGATAGGTGGAATAAAAATTCAATCTCTTGGTGGACTATCGAAGTTGGTCGAGCATTTTTACGTTGACAACGAAAATGATAATTTAGAGGCAGACATTAAAATATGTAGACAGATAACAAAATGTGCGCAATCGGGTCTCGTTAATGCATTAAGGAAAAATCCTTCGCGTTTTAAAACGCCTTTCGTGTAAGTGTTAGAATGAATAATTGTGTGACGATATGTTCTTGCGTGGTTATACTCGTAAGTAGTGCTTTGGTATTTAATATTTATATCGCTATTATTACTTTTGTTTCCATTTACGAATGTTGTAATATAAATTTCAACCGCACTCTCCAGATAAAGGAGGCTTAAACGTTAAACCAGAAGTTCTTAATCTTCAGTACACGTACGTCTATGGGTATGAGAGGAAGACAAAAGGCGATAAAGGCGAATTATTGCTATTTTGTCTTTCCACATTCGCGGTTGGACACTAAAACGCGCATTAACATCCAAACTTAAGACTATGTCGACTTGCTTAACATTTACTTCTTCCTATGAATACTGACAAGTTTTATTAACTCGGAAAAAATCCCTCGGGAAAACTACTCTCTAATCTTACGTCACACTCCTGCTTAAACTTGAAAACGCCTTAATTTAATACTCACTTCTAAAGTAATTAAGATTTAAAGACATTTTTTCGAAATATTGTGATAGTCAATAAAGAAAAGATTCTTCCGATCTTAACATTTTTTTATATTCAGCCACTTTCTTTTTCTTTCCTTAACCAATAACTGTAGTCTTCTTTTTACCTATTTTGTTAGTACATTAAAATCTAATCAAATCTGATAGACAAGGCACTTCTAGAAAGTTTCCAAATTTTCTAATTTATAAAATTTTCAAAGAGTATTTTTAAGTTAGAATGATATCGCTTTAAAATTCGTGTAACGAAAATACGGATTCAGGATATGCCAACGCTTTTTTTAAATTATACATTTTATCCAAACGTGCTAGAAGTTTGACACGGGAGCAAATAACTATGCTGGCTGGCATTTACAAGCTATATTTTTACCTCGGACCATAATAACAAAACTTTTGTTAAAATTATTACGGTACCAGATGCTATGTGTACCTGGGTTTTACAATAGAAAAGTTCGGTGAATTGCTTCGAACAGCAGGTAGGATTTTGGTTATTAAAAGCACGAAATATTTTTATGGTCTTTAACTTTGTGGTGCATTTTTCTCTTAGGATTCTAACCACAAATGGGTGGGTGGAACCCAGCAAAATTTCGTGCAGATTAATTAAAATTTTTTTGCTACTTCACTGAAAGTTGATGTTTTACTCTGCCTGGTTTCACGAATTCCCCCTGTTAAATTTTTTCGTATTTTTTTTAAAGTAACTTATAACAAAAATATATTTTCTACTTAATATTTTATTCAGGTTTCAAATAGGAAATTTCTTGATTTATTCCACATGTGAGTCATAATAAAACCCCAACTTTCAAGTACAGTTAGTGTTAAGGCATATTTTAAAAATATTTTTTCCAAAGTGGAAGCTTGCGGCTTATATTCTGTTAGATAGAATCATGCGGTGACGAATATGCATGCAATAATGCTATTATCTGCATAACTCGGTACCGAGGCATCTAGAATTTATTATTTTATCCATATCATATTCGCCTACGCATAACTTTGTCATTTTCTATGAAATTCTTATGTTGAGCTTGTCCAACACGTGTGAAAGTTTGCTTTTATAAAACCGGAGTTGGTTTGTATTAGGGAATTTACCAGGAAACATTAGGTAATTGGTCTTAAATTACTTTTAAATCAAGAATTATTAAACTATTAAACAGTGGGGGAAGGGATTTAAATATATGTCGGACCAGTATTTCAAATTTTGCATTCTATGGGTGAAATTGAAAAGTTTATTAAATCATATCAGAGACTGTTGAACTGAAAGTCCATAATAGCAACAATTTTTGCCAAATTTTAGCAGTCTTAAGTTCCCACCATTTCCATTACATTGAGGATTTGATCGTTAGGAAGTTTTCATTCTTTCTCATTTTTTCAAATTTGGGTTAGATAGTTTTGCCGAGGAATTATCCAGTAAAGCAGTCTTTCGTTATTTAACGAGCCAGTTTTGCCAAATTTTGGGGCATTTCAGGGCAGTTTGGAGTATTCTAAAGCAGTCTGTAGAATTTTCCATCTTTGAGGGCAATCTGAACGATAATCAACAATACTGCTAGTATTCGACAACTTTTTTAAGGAGGCCGATGCCGCCTTTAAGGTAGTCTGAGGCAGCAGGATAGAAGGACAGGGTAGTCTCAGCAGATTCGACTAAGAGCAACCCCTCAATCTCTGGTCTCTTAAGAGTAAATAAATTCTTGGTATCAATCGAAATAAAAGAATGTCAAAATGTTTCAGACTTTTGTATATGATTTTTAGAACAGATTTTCTTTGTTGTATTTCTGTTTGATGTTTTATGGTTAGAAATTGCCCAGAAACGTTGTATGCGAGGTTGAGAGTCGAAAATAATTTCTAGAACAATAGGAAATAACCGGAATAGTTAAGAATATAACAGGAAAAAGATAAAGCCTTCATGGCGAATTGGTTCTCTGAATTGAAGAAATAAAACCTCCCCTTTTAGTGCATCAATTGTCTCCGGAATAATTTACAATTGTAATTTGAAGTTTATTATGTTACTTTTCTAGAAGGAAGAAATGCTGAACTCGAATCGGTAAGCGCATCAATATAAAAGTAAGAGGACAGTGTAGTTAAACGATAGATGTTCAGAACTTGAATGCATAATCTAAAAAGCCGTGTAGTCCTAACCGAGCATTCGTGAGAGCAGGTTGATTCATAAATTTCAGATTAACATGAATTACGAGCAAGTAATTCACGATACAGCGGTGTGGCCGAACCACCATTACGAACACGCTATGGCCCTGGTTGATTGTTTGGGGATTCCTTTTAACTATAAAACTCCGATATTTGTATTTATTAAACGAAAGGTAAATTTATAATTTTATATTAAAATTTACCATTCCGCGCAATTATTTTATTTTACGGCCTTTGGATGTCCCAAACATCAAAAAGATTTTATGATTTAAGATTCTAAAGGTATTTCAGAATTTATGGCTCCGAAATAAATTATAAAATCCTTACACGTTAATTTTAGTGCTTTTTGTGATATTCCGAGCAAAAATAAAAAAGCGTTCGTACTTAAAATTTTATTTCCGCTCATCGGAGTCGATCTAAAGAATTTGAACATATTTTTAATACATGATAGATGTAGGAACATTCTATCTAACGATCTAAGGATAATAAATAATAAAATTGTATTATTAATAAGGTAAAAAGCGGATTCGAAAATAAATAAATTAACCGGAATGCGAGGTATTTAATTTTCCAACATTTTAAAGCAAAGCGACTTCAACAAGTTTCGCCACATATTAAAGAAAATTAAAAATTTTATCGAGAAACCGATCGGAGAAACAAAACACGCGCATATAAATATTCCACTTTTAAAGCGTCAAATATATCAGGCTGGATAAAATTCCGTTTTCAACGAACATGAAGAACAACGGCCCAAAATAAATTAAATTTGGTAGCTTAGTGTAATTATAATAATGTATAAGTAAGCTCAGCACGAACTATTTTTATCAAAGAACATTGTTGGACATAAGAACGCGCAACTGTTAGATAACGCACACGCAAAGCGCAATCAAACTTCGAAAGAAAACTCCACACAAATAGGAACGCACGCCCGGCTATTATTTAGAAAAATTATCCCAGAATCCGGTATTAGAATTTCAAACTTATTCCGAATGGCTTATCGTAAGGAATCGAATTTTAATAGCGGATCTTCTTGATTATTAGTTTTGCTGTTCACATTAGTGTTTTCTTCGCCAGGAAAAAATTATCTAAATAACCCACCCCCACGAAGCAGTTCTTCGATTTTTAGACAAGAACGTGTTCTGTTTCGTTTAGCGGCAAGAACAACACGTCCGTTGGAAAAAGAAGAGGAAAATTACACACATCGAGATTTAAAGGGGGTTTATATATACTACCAAGGCTTCTGCAGGATTATGGGGTTTTGAACATCCCGTCAGTTGATACTTGAGTCTCGTTTTTTAACACGTACACGTTTCGAAAAAATATGCGTGACTGTTTCGTGCCGTTACGTTTTCCTGGTTACTTATTTTTTTTTATTTCAACATGCCCCGTCGAACTTTAACTAGTTAAGTCCAGATTTAGGTTTCATCGCTTTTGTACTTTTGAAAGGGTAAATTTTAACGGCGAGAAGAAAGCCAAACTAAATGAGCACCAGATTTTTACCAATCCACTCTAGCGTCTCGTCCAATCCTCTTAATGTTACAATATGTAACTTAATTTTGTTTTCGGTTAAAGGAGGCAAGCCTCAGGGATAATTTCTTTGTCTTTTGAGAGCTTCAACCACTGCGCCCGTTATTTTCCTTCTAAAGTCTAATCTACTCCCCCGAAGAATTATTTTTTAGCCACGTATTCTTTTAAAGTGTTGCCTCGGATTTCCCGTAAAATTGAGTCTTAGCAGTTCTGGAGCTATTTTTATTTCGGTTATGGATTGATTTTTTCCTTTAATAGATAGGTGAATAAGTAATATAAAATGAAAGTTTCTGTTTGGAACTTAATAAATCGAGTAAATATGGGCGCCTACTTTTCCGAAGATAAATTAATAACTTAAAACTAGGATAACTTGATACACGTATTCCAGAAAAGTCGATATGCGGGTCAATATTTGATTTTCTCCGGGAAACCTATTTAAAATTCCATTACTAATGCAGCTGTTGTAATAGTACGGTTTTATCGGCTCGATTAATATGACGAGAAAAGTATTGGAATAATTGAAAGAATCAATCGTTTATATTTGATTTGTGTGAAAGAATTTGCTGCTCGGAACTGTTTTTGTCTTTGTTTACGTCCTGCAAACGAACGGATAATGAAAGGACGGAATTTTAACTCGCGGTCGCGTTTTCACAAATGAAACGCTTATAGCATGATTGGTTTGATTGCTCTTTCGTTTAATATGAAAATTATAGAGCACATAAGTCGTTTGTTTGACTCGTTTTTGTTGTTTTTGGCATGCCGAACAATTCCAACTGGGCGGGGACGATGAAATTAAAATCATTTCACTATTTCAGCCCTTCAGTTGGGGAAGTAGATCATTACCACACTGGCACTTTTCATTTAACAAAAAATCACTCGTATTAATCATTAAAATCGATTTGCTATTCATCCGGACAAACGTCCCTTTTCGCCGAAATCTAAATTATGCAAAACTAGCGAAACCTTAATTATCTTTTTTAGTTATATAAAGAACGCTAAAATTTATATTTAAAGAATCGCGGTAGTTTCTGAAAAACTTTGACTAAAACAAATCATAACCACAGGCGCCACTTATTTGTTTCATGGGACTCCAGTTTTTCGTGTTATATAGATCGGAGGATTTTTTGTTCCCATTTAATAAATATAATACAAAACGTGCTGTTGAATTCTGTATTTAATAAAGCGTAAAATTCCTCGAAATGAAACAAAATATACTTGTACGACATTCTTTTAAAAGTACTTTCGCAGCTTGCATTGTTAATAAAAATTGATGGTAGAAAAATTTCACTTAAAAAAATCCTCGCATTCTGAAATTTTTTTAGATCTTCCTTCGCAGTAAACTTAGGAATTGCAACTAAACGGAATACATTTTACAGTTAGAAAACAGAAAATTTGGATGTTTTTAAAAGGCATATAAAATGTGAGTTCTTTTAAACGACATGACGGGTAAAAATTAAATTCTTCAGAAAATTGGAAGGATAAATTTTTATCTTTTTAAGGTTTCGGAGTATAATTTATACTCCGTAAGCGGGATTAGAATATAAATAAATGTTTTCTTGGGTTTAAGGCTTGTTTAAAGCTGAAGTAAATTAAAGGAGCAAAACAAGCTGATTTATCGCAAATTCCGGTGCGTTCCGGTTAAGGAAAGCTCCTGATTATAGAGTCCTAATTCAAGAAATGTTAAGCTAAAATAAATTGCAAACCTTGGACTGTCCTAATGTGATACAGAGTTAAAGTTTCTTTTTATTCGAGTTTATGAAAGTTCAGTTTCCCGGGAAATTTGATCCTCTTGTTCATGTGACTCGATTTAATGGAAACCAAAGTACAAGCTTTCTTCCGAATACAAAAGTGGAAGTTTTACGAAGGAGGGCCTTAATTACAAAGACAGCAAAGTTAAAAAGGACGGGGAAAGGGTGCACATAATATAACTTATAGATGGGCATGGGAAGGATTGTTTTAACTTTAAAAGCAAAATGAACGTCGTTGTCATAATCGACCCCATGCGTGTTCGCAAAGGTAGATTTGTTGCGAGCTATTTTATCAACGTTCCAATCCAGCTCACCTTAAAAATTGTTATTTGGTAGTAATCCGCTTGCTTTAGGTTTAGCATCTCATATTCAGCGAGTTTCTCATTAACTGCAAAAGCATCGAGTAACTAAGGACGCTGAATTAAATCGCGATTCGCGTTTAATCTCGCACGTACCTTACTTGGTACTTCTACCAGAATTCCGTAATTTGGTCAACATTTTTTTGGTTCGTCACGGAACACGATTTGGTACCCACAAATTTATTAATTGAAAGCAAAATTGTCGTCGTTAGAGCGGCAGCGGAACTCGACTTGTTAAATTTCCAAGAACATCGACCAACTCATACTCGCGATGATTTGTCGTAGCGAATCCTATTAATTATTTATTTACAGGCAATTTTCTTTCATAATCACTAGGTTCAGTAAACAACCACGCTCTGAGTTATTCTCCGAGTTATCAAATCGCAATAAACATTAAAGCACTTTGTCCAATCGTTATTATTACTTAGTTATTACCGTAATTATTTATTAAACACGGTTAACGTAAAACCCTTATATCAACGAGGAATTATTAGTAATTTCACGGTTACTTTGTTTAAATAACTTGGCACCGACTGCCTATAGCAATCGGCACATTGACGTGTATTTCAGCGCTTCCTTAACGGGCTCAAACGGCACGGATATATTAAACAAAATCTCTTCAGCAAGTGCGTAAAAAAGATACGTCCCGTAATATCGGCCTGAAGTCCTTTTGTAAACAATTATGCAAATTTCATAGCAAAATTCCCCGAAAGCGGAATACAAAAGAACTCAAAAGAAAAGTGGCCCGAGATGAGGATTTTGTGGCGTCAAATGAGGTAACTTTGGGTTAATAGTTTAGCTCTAGCGGAATAAGTGCACAAATCTACCAAATCGCTCCGGAAGGGGTTAGGGAAAGCAAAAATAAAACGCCGAAAAAGGGCGAGGAGCCGCTAAATTAAATCACGCAATCGAAAAAGAACAGAGGGAATTTATAAAACCGAGATTTAAATTGATATGCACGATACCAAATTATTTTCTTCTACATCGCCAGCCTTTACCATTGTTTTTACTGTAATAAGTTTACTACGTTTTCGAACTGTTTTTATTTTTATTAATCAAGATTACGACCCTCGATCTTTGTGTATTTTCTATCCACCAATTATTTTTCTTCTTAGGTAATTGTTTTCCTAATTTCATTCTTAGGCATATTCTTGTATTTTTCCGGTTATTATTTATTAGCCGTAGAACTCAAAATATCAGTCGTACAAATACTTCCATATTGAATTTTTAACATTTTTAGTTTCCTTTAAATCAGTTACTAAAATTTAAAACTAAAAATTCTCAATTTATTTTGAAAACTTCAATAATAATGTAGCAGATTTTCTAAAATTAAATATACAATCAGGGGTTAAGACCCCCCAAAGAGCAGAATAACTTGAACTGTATATTCTAATTGTTTGTATTTACAGTTTCATAAATCCATTTAGATGGGAACATTTTTAATAACAGAGCTAAAAAATACGAACACCCCTCCCTACATAAAAATAAAAATATATAAAATAGGCTCTACAATATTAACCCTGTTACTGCCAAAAAGCGATTAACAGCTTATAGTCAATTTCTTGCTGTTTCGAATAAAAATATATCAGTTATATCTAAAATCAACCCCCCCCCCCTCCTGCCAAATCTTAAATGGCGAGTATGAAAACTAACGGAATAAGTCCCCAGATGGGTTTTCAATTCCACACCTAAAGGCGGCTCCACATCAATAAATATTTACGTTGTGTGTTGTATTTTGAAATTTAACGAAAATATTTTCGGCGCAAACCTGATTCTGTTATCTTATTTTTCCACGCAAATATTTGTGCTGTGTGTTGTATTGGTGAATCCACGTGTGTGTGAAGGTTTATACAAAATTTAAGGAAAGAACATGGACGAATGGAGTAATGAAGATGCTTTACTACTTATTCAAGAATATGAGAAACATAAATTGTTATGGGATCCCAAACATAAACTACATTTTAATAAAAAACGAAAACTGAAGAAAATTATAAAATTGTCCTGTTGTCTCATCAAGTGCTAATGTTCGTAGCAATTTTCATCGCCATTCTATTGTCTATGTCGGAATAGTTGTGTTGTCCAGTTACGCTTTTTTTCTTGTTTTATATCTCCGTATGCCGCAGATGATCCAATATAATAATAAGAATTGCACATTTCTTTTTTTTTATCAAAAACATAATAATGGCAGGAACGAAAATTATTACCACAAACTGAGATGTATAAATAACAAAGTCCACATTACGACTGCCGTACAACGCAAATCTCTTTGAAGTCGACTTAAAAACCGACGGCCGGCGGATAGCGTGTGTTGTACGCCGTGAAAATATTTGTGTGCGTTTGCGTTCGGCGAATAGTCCACATTGGTATAAATTTCGACGCACACGCACACATTTGTGTAATAAAATATAACACAACACACAACGTAAATATTTATTGATGTGGAGCCGGCTTATTTAGACAAGGTCTGCCTCGCGGAATCTGGGGGAGGCAATAATTACTCGCAAAGGTATCCTGACAGAGATACCTACGCTAGACCTACTAAACAAAATTTGACAAAGAGCTACCCAAAAGAAAAATTGTATATAGCAACTTACAGTATCAAAACTATGATGAAATAAGAAAATTTAATTCAACACGAAGAAGAACTTAAGAACATTAAGTGGGACGTACTAGAGGTCTATGGGAAACGAGAAGAAGAGGAGAGAATGCAACAACACTAAAATCAGGACATGTATTCTATCAAATAAACTCAGAGGAACAAACAGGATTAGGAGGAGTCGCCTTTCTCATTAATCGGAAAAGAAAACATCTCTCAAAAAAATGCAAGCAGTATCAGACAAAGTAATATACATCAACAGTTCTACGATGACTTAGTACAAGCACGACAAATAGGGAAAACACATTTCTGCTTGATAATTGGGGTTTTCAATGTTAAGTTGGGTAAAAATAATATAGAATCCCAACATATTCGATGTTTTGGCATCGGAGATCGCAACGACCGCGGTGAAAGCCTCCTAAACTTTACGCAAAGTGACCAATTGTATTGCATGAATACCTTTTTCAAGAAGTCACTAAGTCACCCAACAGAAAGTGAACGTAGAGAAGTCCGGATGGACGCACTAACAATGAAATCATTTTTATCCTGAATAATCAAAAAGATATTGCTAATGACGTGTCAGTACTAAACTGGTTTCACTCAGGGAGTACCATATACTAAGTGAGGGCTACCGTGTACGTCAACACCAAAATAGGAAGATTAAAGTTGCTTCGGAGGGCAAATATACCAACTAATGACATGCTGGAAGAAAACAAACAAATATATAGAAACATTAGAAACGAAATTATCACTAAATGAATTGTCAACGAAAATAATATCTGATATTAAAATAGCAGTAAAGAAAACTTGTTCACAAGCAAAAAAAATCAGTGAGCTACAAGAAAGAAACGAAACATCTCATGGATAAAAGACGAAAAATAACAAGGGGATCGGACGAGTACAATAACATAAACAAAACAATAAACCAAAATATCAGGAAAGACATAAGAAACCACAACACAAAGCAAATAAGAAAAATTATAGAAAATAATCAAAACATAAGAGTACTACGTAATACTAAGACAATAGAAAAGGCCGAGATAACACGCACGAAAAACAAGAACGTGGTCGTAACTACTGAAAAATCAGAAATTGTGCATGTGGTGGAAGAATTTTACAAAGATCTTTATTCCTTCAAAAAATCCAATCAACATCCAGAAAGAGAACACTTAATAAACACCAATATGAGCTCGAAAGAAATTCCAGATATTTCAACAGACGAGATTCTAGCTGCTTTGAAAAATATGAATAATCGTGCTCCTGAAGAAGATGAAATGTTGAAATTTGGGGGATCGACGCTGATTGACCGAAGAAGTCATACCATCAAATTGGGAAAATGCAAATATAATTTTATTGTACAAAAAGGTAAAGCCGACGAAATCCCAAATTATAAGCCCATAAGCCTATTGTCTCACTTATACAAACTCATTACGAAAATCACTATAAAACGTCTCACACATAAACTAGATTTTTACTAACTAGTTAAACAGGCTGGTTTTCGGAAGGGGTTTAGTACAATAGACCACCCATAGAGTGTAAGAACTCTCATAGAGAAATGAAAGGAATATGACATACCCCTGCACTTGGGCTTCGTAGATTTCCAAAAGGCGTTGGACACTGTGGAGTTGTGGGCAGTAATTAAAGCCTTAAAAGACGACAGAATTGACTCTCGATACATATCACTAGTTGAGAACATATACAGAAAGCCACAATTCGTATAAATGTAGACGATGAGACATCGAGAAACAAGATAGCGTTAGACAGGGGAGTAAGGCAGAGTGACACCCCGTCTTTCAAACTGTTCACACTTGCTTTGGAAAATGTATTCAAGGAATTCAATTGGAGAAATAGGGGCATTAATATTGATGGCAAATACCTTACCCATCTCGTGTTTGCAGATGATATCATCCTATAGCTCAAATTAAAACGAACTAGAGGAGATGCTCAAAGAACTCGACGATAAAGCTTGCAAAATAGGACTCAATATAAACTTAATCAAAACAAAAATAATGTCTAATAGCGCAAAGAATTTCAGATAAAGGGAAAAATAGGCAAGTTTAACCAAACCTTAGAATATAAACGAAGAATAAGACACAGCTAGATAGCATTTGAAAAAATGGCAGATACAGGGTGTCCTAAAATTAGACTGACGAACTTTGGTTGGTAATAAAGGACACCAATACAAGCAATTTTTGTTGATAAGCCCATGTCCACAGGGTGACGTTTTGTCACCACTACTATGGAATTTAGTAGTTGATAGCCTGCTCACTGGCAAGTTCAAGCAAGTGCTGTGCAGTTTGATGCAGAAAGCACTTAAGATGACTGAGCAATGGTGTACGGAACACGCTCTACAGGTTAATCCGACCAAGACGGAGACGGTTCTGTTCCCGAAAAGAGAAAGGTTGTCATCCAAAGGACACCAAGACCCTTCCAAACTCCCCTACCTTTTTCAGATGAAGTCAAGTATCTGGGAATTATACTTGACAAAAAGCAGAACTGGGGCAGACATGTAAAGGTTAAAACCGAAAAAGCAAGCATGGCATTTTGGCAGTGCCGCCGTGCAATGGGCAGAATTTGGAGACCGTCACCGAAGGCTGCCCTATGGTTGTACACGGCCGTAATTCGACCAATGTTATGTTATGGAGCACTTGTCTGGTGGCCCAGGATTAGACAACTTACTGCAGCAAGAGAGATCTCACACGTACAGAGATTGGCGTGTATGAGTACAACGGGGGCCATGCGTTTCACCCCAACCGCAGTTCTGGAAGCTGCTTTGGGCCTCTCACCACTGGACTTCCATGTGGAGGAGATAGCACTGAAGTCTGCTCTTAGACTGCGGGTGAAGGCACTGTGGAAGGATACAGGTGCTGGGGGAAGACACCATCAGATCCTAAGAGAGGCAATCCTTTGGATGCCCCTTCTGGGAGCGAAAATGGACTCTCTCCCACCCACCTACACATTCAAGAAGCACTTCAGAATCTATCTAAATTCTGAAGATGCATCCGAGCCAGATATATCCATCTATACTGATGGATCCAAAACTTCAGAAGGTACAGGGGCAGGCATCTTCTCAGATGACCTAGACCTCCAAGAAAGCACATCATTAGGGACTTTGGCCACAGTCTTTCAAGCAGAGGTTGCCGCCATATGCAGGGTGCCAACGCAATTCTTGTACGTAGAATCAAGAACAAGATTATCAGAGTCTCAAGCGACAGCAGGGCTGCTCTGTTGGCACTGAACAACTGCAAAGTTGTATCAGGAATAATACTCCAATAATACTCGCAGCACTCTGGAGCAAGTCGCTATTGATAATGTCCTAGAACTCGTTTGGGTAAAAGGACATTCTGGACTATACGGTAATGAGCGAGCGGATGGTTTGGCAAGGCAAGGCAAGGCTCGGAACAACCCTTCTGTGGTCCCGAACCTGCACTCCCACTATCCCCAATTGCGCTCAATACCTCAATCGAAAAGGAAACCCGCAATCGCCACAGCAAAAAATGGGCCAACATGAACAAATGCCACCATGCAAGGATGGCGATCAGAAATCCCTCATTGAAGATGGCAAACTTTTGTATACAGCTGTCAAGAGACAAACTACGACTTGTTGTAGGAATATTGTCAGGACACTGTAAACTAAATAAGCACATGCACAGGATGGGACTAAGTGAGGACCCAACCTGTCGGGGTTGCAACTTAGAAGACGAGACAGCAGAGCATATTCTGTGCCCTGCTCCAATCAGAGGATCCATGCTAGGGGACTTCTGGCTTAGTATGGCCAGTATTAGCAGCATCCCTCTGGCTAGTAACCTCAGGTTCATCCAAAGGTTAGGATGGCTTGAGTGATGCGTCTAGAAGAGGATGTTGCAATGGAGGCAGCACAATGGGCCCATAAGAGGCCTAAGTGCATGTGACGTAAGTCACCCTCCACCTATAATTCAGAATGGCATGGAAACTATGACTCTCACGGAGAAATGTGCTAATTTATTAAGAACAACACCACAAGCCATGGAGAGGTGGATGCTAGGAGTAAGTCTACGACAAAGAATAAAGAATACAGATATTAGAGCAAAAACAAGAGTAACGGATGTCATCGAGCAAATCGCTAAGCAGAAATGGAGTTGGACCGGGCATGTTGCTAGGAAACCTATAGAGGAATGGACAATTCACTTAGTATGGACTGATCCACAAAATTTGTCTTCAGAGTGTGCTATGAGCAAAATCACGTATGTATGAGCGTAGTCTTGAAATAACGGTTTTTTTTAGCTACTTACTGTTAGAACTACTGGTCACAGAGTATAAACAACAAAAGAAGGCAATTTTAATGTTGCATACTAAAAATAAAATGTATCTAAATTCTAAATCTGTTATTATTAATTACAGAAGATGCGATACAGGGCCGCCATTTTCATTCAAACATAATCTAACTCTATTTGTGATGGAGTTAATAACATTATTCAGTATCTCGGGCGAATTATTTATTTCCTCCAATTTGTTGGTTATTCTTTGCACAAGGTCCTCCATAACATGTGTACTAAAGGTAGTGTCTGAAATTAATTCGTAAAGTTAAAAGCTGCTTAATTTAAAGTACTTTGAAAATATTTATAACTGACAAGAGGTATTGTTAAGTACAGTTTGACAGGTATGACTGAAGCAATATGGGACATGACTTGTATACCTATCGTCAAGGAGAAGCGTTGGAAGACCGGCAAGGAGATGGACAGACGACGTTGTGAAAATAGACAGGGACTCATGGCTCATGGAAGAAAAAAGAGGAGCCCTTTGTCCAGCAGTGGACAAATCAAGGCTTACGTCGAAGAAGAAAAGATGTAAAATAATAAATTTTGGTTTCTATCTCTAGTATGAGTTTTACATAGAGGAAAAAGGTAAATGGAACGTGTTTAGAATTTTCTTTCTACACATAATGCAGTATATAATTAAATAATATTACCTAATTTCTAGCTAAAATATGCTAAAAACAAGGAAATTTTTTAAAACTGTGACTATCTAGAATCTAGAACATTCAGCCTGTCCTGGTATATGTACGATCTTTGGGCATCATAAGTTATCTAAATGAAGAAATTTGGTGCGTAACAGCCCAGCATTAAGGAAAAAAATGGAATATTTATAAATCGGTATTATTTTACTGAATGATGAATTTAAAAAGGCTATTGTAGCTTTATACGAATTAATTATTAACATCCTACGCTTCTTTGTTTCATTGAAGTACATGCTAACTTATTATTAGGTATACCTATTAGTTATGGATACAACTTAATATTTTCGAATAATTTAATAGTATTTTAACTACAATGATTATATTTTTAATTACTTTTAAGAGTGGGAATAAAATAACGTTTTAACACGATTAAAAATTTTCATTTGTATCAAGAAGCCGGTAAATACCCAAAACCGAGCATTAATTGCCGAACAACTCGTTAAATACGGTTTCGAAAGGCTTAACAACGCAAAAAACTTGAGAAAGGCTACAAAAACTTAATAGCAGATTTGTATCTGCACAGCTTTAAAACATTTCGTTGTTTGTATATTTTGTTCGGATCTATTAAAACAAGCGTTTAAATTATAAACTTTACACGAATATAACAAGAGGTATATTTCGAATACTTCAGATTTTTATATTTCAAATTTATTCCTTTAATTTTTAGTGCCAAAAAGTGAGATTTTAGATGTCAAATTTATATTTGTTAATTGCCGATTCTAATCTCTCCGGTTAGAAAATTTTGGTTGTTTATAGTTTTGCGTTTAAATATTTTGGAGGCAGTTTTAGAAACTTTTCGGTAGATTTAGGGTGAATATTTTTTCAGGCCTTTATTTTCTTCGAATTTATCGAAGGTAGAATGGGTAGATACGAATATTATCTGAAAAATTGAAGTGTAAGATGACAGATAGGTCGAATATTACGGGCAATGTAGAAATAAACCATGGGAACAGAATGAGATGTTCTCGATCAATACAAAACAATTCTAAGAAGTCGCGTTTTAAAAATCAAAACAATTACTTAAACGAGGTACTATTACAGGAGATTGTGGGTAAAAGCAGAAAATTGCCAGAGAAGAAACGTCTTAGACACGGAATATTCTGCGATAGTATAAAAACTATTGTAGGTAAGTATGATGTGTACATCTAGCAAGTATTTGCCGTGCGTGATAAAAACTGTAATTAATTTCCCTAAATGTTAGAATTAATTACAGAAACAGGTTCTTACATTCTGCCGCGTTTCTCGTTACGACCGTAATAATTTCGCTTTGAAGACTTTTTAATAAATTTCGAATTGTTGCGAGTTGTACGTAAGAAATGCCAATACAACCATAAATTCTGATCGAAACCGAGAAAAATAAAAATAAAAAAGTGTAGCCGGAACTGGACACCCAACATGGCGAGGGCAATATGGCGTTTTGCGGGGCAACCGAACGAGTCAAGACACCCCGTAACGGGTTAACAAAACCGCCACGGGATAAACACGGAGTTATTTACGATCTATAACCCGAGAAGTGTCTTACTCGTTATTTATTTATATCACATTTCTGTTTAGTAACTCCGGTGTAACTAACATATCAGGTGGATTAACGAAATAATAAGAGAGTTAAATTTTAGGCCCATTCCGTTTACGGATGACCTAAGAAAGGTGCGATAAACAAAATGGTGGACAATGACCATCACCGTCCGAGTAGATTATGAGCATTCTAATCTCTAACTGATATACGACTGTTGGGCAAGCCCTAAATGCTTGGTTGCTTGAGGTTCTCCGAACTGAAGAGGTATTAACAATATATCCCACTTTATTTCAATTTACGTGGGCCGATATATCAGCCGTTGCAAATAACCCGAACGTTTTTAGTGCCCACCACCAAAATAATAAAACAATGAACTCCAAATCTCCATTAGGAATACAACACTTTTACGTTTAGGAAATCTCTTTAAAACTATAAATCCGGATAGATAGTTCTTTTACCGAAAAAGTTTTAAGAATGTTCTCTGTCTATGCACAGTTATTAGACGAACAATTCGTCTGTCGGAAAAGTTTAGAAAAGCTCCAGCAGTTTTCTTTTCTTTGCCGAAGTCTACCTTCAGAACCCAGCTGTCATTTTAATCCTATAATCCCGATACTCATCGACCTATAACAAGAAGGCATATAGCTTGTTGGTTAACTAGTAATGCACTCTTCGAAGGCGCTTAGAGCCTTAGACGTGAAGTAAAGCTTTAGTAAATTGTTACACCTAAAAATTAGGAAATAAATTGGATGTCCATACAGTGCCGATCCCTAATTTCCGGGGATAATCGCGCATAAATAATTCGAAAACGCAAATAAAAAGGGCGTAAAAGAGCTTACTTTTTACAATTTAATCCTACAAAAATAATTCCTAAATAGCTAAAATATCCGTATCAAAAATTTTAAACGCGGATTTTAACCCCTAAATATTTAAAACCTTTGAAGTCACAAGCGGGGTTAAGCAATTTAATTCTCTTTGATTTAAATAACAATTTAAATATTCTACCGAAATATGAAGCCGATTCGGAAAATTTACTCTTTAAAAACATTTTGTTAAAACCGACACTTATATTTTGTATATTTAGAAAACCCGGGCTTTGAAGTTCGACATTTTAATTATCTTGCAATTTTGGAAGTAAAAGCATAATCCTGAATTCTATATAATTCGGAGAGTTCTTAAAAAATTTCTCTGTTTTATTACTATTCTCATTGTAGTCTTTAATTCAAATCTAGCTCGAGCCGAGCGGTATAACTACTTCAGCCTGATTAAAACAGAACTCTGCCCAAACAAATCTGGGCAGTAAGGAATTAAATTAACGAATATGAAAATAAGAACAAGAATGTTGCGTTTAGATTTGAATCAAGATCACGTTTTCTGTTATGTGACATGGTATTAATTACGTTCAACATTATCTCAAAGTTTGTTCTATGTAACCAGATATCTGGTAACACATTACGACATTGCGTACAGATAATCAAACAATAGTAGCGAGAAAGGCTTTTGTGCTCGGATAAATTAAAAAAAACGAATGGCCTAACTAAATAATTAAAAATTAAACAAACGCGCAGTATTCGGAGTCTGATTAAAGGATTGTTCTTTATTTATTTTAATTTAATCCATTATCAAGCGCCGAATAATTAATAGGCGTACGAGATTGATTATAACGAGATAAGAGAGAAGGTTTAAATTTGTTTTACAAGGAAATACAGGTAAGATTTACATAATAGCACTTTGTCTAATTTGTCTAAATACCTTCCTCGACAAAGACCACTCAATTGCTTCGGAATAATACGAAGAGTAGAGAATAAACGCGAAAAGTAAATAGTTCCCCGGGTGAAATTATAGCATTTCCCACACTGTAGCAAAAGCCGAGCTTGTTTGCTTAAGGATTTCCTCGGAACACAACCTGATATAGCGAGAAACAGGCGCGATGGTAGAATTTTTGTTTTCTCTAGAATCAGACGAAGCATTTATTAGATAACTGCAAGAAAACGTACACATTATGGCACGATATGGTGCAACTCTTAGAAACGACGTTGACTTGTTTGAATATAAAAGCGAACAAATGCAGTTGTAGGTGTCACTTTTGTTACCTTTGTTATGAATAACTGCATGTTCTGGTGGTAACCAGACAAACTGGTGGTACTCCCATAACATACAGGTTGCAAAAGAAACATTTACTTAGAAAGGAACGTTACAGGTTACTGGTTACTTTCTGGTAAACTCTAAGAACAAAGCGAATACGTTTTTCTGGAATTTATGTCAAGCCTTTGCAGCAAATGGGTTTACTGACTCCTACTACAACACATATTTGTATATAACTTAATTTATTAAACTATCAATCATCTACGCAGGTTAGTAGATAATTCTCTAAAAAAAAATCTCAACTGCTTTTCTGTAAAATCACACAATTATCTAATCTGTATTTAAATTCAGGTGGGTAATCGCAATCATGGACGAAACGTTAAAGTTACTCTTAGATCTTTAATGAAACTCCTTGGATCTTTTTATTTGATGTTTAGTGTGACCCTTAACCTGATGTATTCCTCCGACGTCTTAATTATGGCCTAGCGTTTATGATTGTCTCTTGTCCTTGGCCCTTACCCTCTCATCCTTGATAAAGTCCTGGATTAACTTGGTTTAAGGAGTTCTAGCTCCCGATTTTCTTAAGTGAAATAAACAGTTTTTAAATACAGAATTTTTTGGCTAATATTTCCCAATTAGACAGAAAACTTGTTTAACTAAAAGGACATGTTAATTAACAACTAATTATTTTAAGGATAAAATTGAAAAGGCTTCCTTAGGTTTTTTCAATCAGAAAAACATTTCCTTGACCCAGATTTTTCACGTTTCGGGAAATGGAACGTAAACCTACAAAGTTTTCTGAATTCATCTCAAGCATGTTTACTTTTGTAATTTTTGGTCTTAAAAATAGTAAACAGTAAACACAAACAAAAAAGTACGATTCTTTGAATTGCCCTTTTTGCTCTTACATCAGCAATAATTTGTTGGTTCGAATTGGATTTCTTTGAACAAAGTTATTTTATACAGTAACAATATTGTTTTTTTCTGAAATATCAATTTCATCCTTTCGGAATTCCGAATGTTTCTATAACACCGGCGTTGATTGTCGAAGTACGTAATTTCTGTATAGATTTCTGAAAAATGTAACGACTTAACGCATGTTTTTAAAGAACTTTTTAAAGGTTCTTCGTATATGTGGAAAGGTCGATTACGTGCGATTTAATCAGTGTTTATGTCTCGAAAAGGCTATAGCGACATAAAAGATCGGTTTTAAGTATAAAATATTAAAGAATGGTTTTAAAAGAAGATTTTTATTTTTGTGACAGGTTTATTTTCGATCGTTTAGGATGAGACTAAGGTCCCCCTCGAGAGAAATCGTGAAATGCGTCGTGTTGTTTAAATCGAATTGTTATCACTTCTTTAATACTGGTATTATTAACGTAGGCGAACGCACTTAATGCTACACAATATTTTACGACTACATAAAAACTCGAACTACTTGCTACAACAACTTATATATTCAAAAACACTTCTATTTTAAAAATATTTTGATCCCCGTGCACGTCACGAGTTTTTATGTGTCGTAACTCGTAAGCAATAAAAGGTATTATAACAGAAGTCGCGCAGCTCTAAAAGGCGACTATAAATTTAATAAAGGATTTCTGCCGGCTTGTCAATACTAGGATTAAATATATTATCTTCCCTCTATTACAATAAATTACGGGCTATTTTACGAGTCAGATTCGAGGAAATACTTTATTCGGAGAAAACCGGTGTCAAGATGAGCGTCAGATACTCGAAAACAAAAGGAAATTTCGCGCGGCGCATTTAGGATCTTCAATTATTCAGCTATTCGGCGGGATCAGCTGCAACTTCTCGGGATTTCATGCTTTTATACATGTGAACATGCAAGAAAACTAAATAGACTCGTCTACCAGGACGACAACGCCAAACCTTCGACGAATCCATGCACAAAACTAACTCCACTCGCGAGATTGCAAATGACAACGAGCAACTTCCCGGAAAAAAAAAACAATTAAGACAAAACAAGATACAGAAACAACAGATACTTTAACGTGTACTTTGCGGAACTCGAGACTCCAATAATTGCAACACCACGAGATGAACTCCAGAACGAAGGGCAAAATCAAAACCCTTCGTGTTTCCGTCAGGCAAAATAACGCCGTCAATTAAAATCCGTGACGTTTACGCGGTATTTCGTCTCGTAACGACAGTACGAATATAAGAGGACTAGTTTATTGTCGCCCTGACTTTTTAAAGGCGTTTAAAGGTCAACTGGACATCAAATGCAGATATGGTCAGCGAGCACAGGAGGGTAGTTAGCGAGTATCTCAAAGGTTACGTTACGAATATCGTTCCACAGCAGGACAATCTGTTGTTCTCAGCCACTCTTTACACGCAGATCGACGCTGCTACGAACAGAAGAATAATGTACGAGCCAACCTTTTCTGTTAATTAGTAAAATCGTCGAACCAGAATAAAGTACGAGCTAGCAATTTATACCAATTTGCAGCAGAGAGAAAGATAATATGAATACAAAGTTTATAAGGGCTCGCTAACTTAAAATCGTGATGCCCTAATCGGTAGGAAACTCATTTAAATCTAGCTCAATCTAAATAATAATAGTCGTTTAATAATCTAACACAAAAGAAGTAGATAAGGCAATTACCGTGCTCAAATATTTAATACGCGGGTTTAACTTAATGAGGAGACAGCAAGCAACATTCTCTTTCAATGACGAGACCCGAATAATAAAATAAAATAGTATAAAATAGGATACATCGGGAGAAAACTATTAAGATTTGTATAATAGAGCAGCAGAAGCTGCAGTGTTAAGCCTTGTTTCGTCCATGTGTTTCTAAAATTACATCGAAACGTCCATTAGGAACGAGTTTTTAAAAATTACCTATAAAGATTTGAAAACGAAATGCCCATTAAATAATTACGCCCTAAATGATAGGGGAACACGTATTTCAGAAGCCGTAGCGTGCTCGCGTTTAAAATTCATCTACCCCCATCATATAACTTTTTGTATATATCAAAAAGGGCTTCCCGGACTGGAAATTTGGCGTTATTATTAATAATTTTATAATTAGAGCTCAAAATTTAAATTTCGCGTGCTTATGCAAATATTTTCCTCGGCCAAGTAGTCGAAATTCCGAATGCAAATTTTAGGGAGGCAGGTTTTGTTTAGAGTTCTTTCCTTTCCTCGGAATCGCGCTTTGTTTCCTATGGGTACCTAAAGGTGTAAAGATTCGAGTGTTAAAAATTATTAATTGCGTTTAATACTACACCTCCCACTCTGTTATTTCTTCGGTTTCAATGGCACTTCCACGAGCGTAAATCGTTCTACGATTTAAAGCGACCCAGAACAATACATATTGAAAACGCCCCTTCTTAAGGCGATGCGGCTGAATTTTATTGAATATTTCGTAACTCTCGAAGATAATTAATGCCTCATTAATCATGGAAACTCGAAGGTCCATTCTTTTAAAAACGATTTTGTTGGTGCCGATGCAATTCTCAAATAAGAAAATATAAATGTCTCTTAAATCATACGTCGGTACACATGTGCAAATGAGAATGTCTAGCAGACGTTGCACATAAAATACCTGCCTCCTTTGAAAACCAATGTTCATAAATTTCTATACCTTTCGAAAAATTCTAAAGGCAAGTACTTGCTTAATCATTGTGTGGCTGCGAGAGGTACGAATATGTATATTTTATTTTCATGCGTACCGCTTACAACCCTGGCTGACTCATTTTCTATAACTGTATACCGTACGAAAATCGCGAGACTATTCGTAGTTCACGATAGGATTCCGCAGGAATTCGATTATTTGGTTTCCCTACGACAATGACTAAATGTCCCGATGATTATTCATGAACCACGTACACGTTCCAATCCTAGGCCACTTTTATTCATCAAAAAATGACTCTTATTTGCTGGAAATGGCGAGTTATCTTTTTTAAAATCAGCTACGCGACCTACATTACTGAAAAGAATGACACCTTCAGGAAATCACACTGTTATGCTAAATTTCGAGAAACCATTTTAAATTATAATTAGAAAACGTAAAAATCCATTGTTACACACTTTTTTGTAACTAACCTTCTACCCTTTCTAATTTTTAAAGTACATATTACGTACAGACCCTTAACGAAACGATTTTTTAACATTTTATCAAACGACCGAAGATTTTTAAGCAGCGTGACGTAACCAAGGGATATCTTTGCGTTTGTCCAAACGTTCAAAGAAGGCTTGATTTTTAATACTGAAAAGTTATATAATATCCACGAAGAATACCATAAAACAGCATTCTAAAGGCAAAATCTTGGATTCTCTGAACTTAAAGTGGAGAATTAAAGAGTACCACTTAATTACAATTAATTAGTGAGTCAATTTAACAAAAATCTGGTTTGTACCGGATGTGATTAAACAAAATTGTAACATAAAAATCGTTTAACCACAAAAATGCGTAAAATCGTTCAGTCAACATTGACGAGAACATGACATTAAGCAAATAGTAAGACCGCAATTTTTGAGCGATTAATCAACAGTTTTCTTCGCTTTTTATAATTTACCATTCATCAAACCCAATTGAACGTGTGTCAGTCGTGAAAATGTAAACAAAACGCAGTTAAATAAAATCATATCTGTACGTTTTGACAGCGAAACCACCTAATATTTCAATATCATACCTACATTGCGTGCCACAAGTGGCAGATGGCGGTCGGTTTCTCGGATTATTTTCGAGTACCTACCGTGATAACGAAACCGTACTCTCTTCTAAATATTACGTTTATGGATTTTTGAACAACACCAGCGAGACACTTAATTTTTACGAGATGTTTGTTTATAAACGCTCTACCTTTTAACTTCTGAAATACCTACTTACGTTGATTGCACCACAAATTTAAAAAAACGGTCTTAAAATTACCTTTTTCGTAAGTTTAATATGAACGTAGTTAATTAGTTTAAAAATAGCTTTTGGAACTATTCAGAAAATTAAGAAACGTCAGACGTGAGTAGTCAAAACATTTCTGGGATTTAAAATGATAGGAAGGAAATTGCCGAAAACGTTTTTAGAACTATCGTTAAAGTAAATATTTAGAATGCCACTGGAATTAACCTGAACCATAATGGCAGTTTTTAGAACAGTTACGTGAATTTTAATAAATTACCAACTTGCTAAAATTAGAATTTACTTTATGCTTTGCCCTAAAAGCGTTATAAATAATTTTGAGTTTAATTTTTCAACAATTAGAACGAGAATACCGCAGGCAAAGAATTTCGGAAAGTAGTTTAAATTTAACTAATGTTTCTTCAATAATAATTAAAGGGCGCTTACTTTGTGTGCTAATTTATTAATTATTGAAATAACTTCACGTTTAACGAACGCCGCTCTTTTTTGTTGAAAGCAGCATTCTTTCCTATATTTAAAAATATTTTAATAACTTATTTCACGTATTTGATCTAGTCCGAAATGTCAAGGCGTGAAATACATTCCCATTTAATGAGATTACATTTTCTGCAATTTCTGTATTTTTTTTCAATCAATAACCTCAAATTATTGAACAATTTCAAGGTTTATATTGTAACAATTTTTAAATTGGTTATGAAAGTATCATACGTTGTTTTCTAAACGTTTTTTAAGTGATGAATTTAGAACAATCCCATTTTCGCATTTTTTTAGAAGTCTCCATATATCAAATTTAAAAGCGGAGTTTTGAATTTCAATCTTGTTTCCTCATTTTAACAAGTCTACGTCATAATTAGGAAAAAAATTAAGAACGGTTAGAAAACTATGTTGTTGTAATAATTTTACTCAAATTACCGATGCCAAAAGTATAGTAATGAATCAGTTTTTTTCTACATTTCGACGACAGCAGTTTTTAGAACGTCTGAAGTGTCGCCAAAAGCAACTAAAAAAATAATAAATCTGTTTTACAAGCATTTACGAGGATTTAACATCAGACTTTAATGTTGTAGAGGAGTAAGTTTTAATTCCACAAGATGTCGTTTTTTGATTTCTATAAAGAAATACTTTAATCCTTCTAAAAAGGTATCTTTATGTGCTGCGAACGAATTTGTAATCCGTAAGGGTAATTTTAGATCTTCAGAACTTCAAGAAGTTTCAGTTTTAAAACTAATTTTCAGTCTCCAAAAACAGTTTTTTATTTAGTGAAGGTATGTTTAAGTAAATAATTTTAAAACGGAAGTTTAACTTTAGAGAACAAGTTTTAAGTTAACGAAATATTCAGGTGGGATTTTGTTGAAAAATACCTAAGTTCGTCTCGATCATCGATCAATTTCGAAATAGATTAAGTTGTTAAAGTATGAAATTACTTAGGAGTACATTGCATATGCGCTAGTATTTCCGAATAGTACTTGCTAGGAAAAGTTGCTGCTATACAAGTTAATCAACGATAACTTCGGGCTCTTTTAAAGGTCCGATGTAAATTGTTAATGAAAGCAAATTCAACATCAGATCATTGCAATCGCTGGTACGTACAACTAACTAAGCACCCACTTAAAGCCAGTTTACAATCAGTTTATTTTCTTTAAGTGCTTGTTTTAACATCTGGAACTTTTGTAGATGTTTATTCGATTTTCTTTTAAAAAAATGTTTCAGTTAACGTTGGCATTTTAAAAATTAGGGGGGAAATTAAAAATCAAAAATATTTTCAGGCATAATTTGATGATATTTTGGGGTGAAACCTACTTTAACCACTACTTGTATAAAAATTAGATCATTGTATATGGTTGAAGACATTTCATAAACGCTTTGACATTCATGTTTCTGGAAGACGCAGGTTGATAAAATATTCGATTAAACTTACGTTTTTGTCCTAAAACTTTTAATTTACCTGAAAATCTTAATTCTAAGGATGCCACCTTTAGTTTTGTATATTCGGTTTTTTTTAAAACTAGAGTTTTCTATTTGGTGATTTTATTTGAATTTGGTTTCCGTTATCACGTTATTACATCTCCTACAATTTTTTTTAATTTCAACATTTAGGATTAAAAATTCTTATTTCCCACTGTCCCACTCCACGTTGGCAATTTTCCTATATAAAGCGACTGTATTTTAGGAAAGGTTGTCTAAAATGTCGTGGTATGTTTTAGAAACAGTTTTGCAAAGTGATTAAAGAAAACTCAGTCGTATTCAGAACGTTACGTGGTTTATTTTTAGATTTAAACCTGATAAGGATTAAAAGTGATTGGTAATGCAATCCATAAGTCGATTCTTTTCACGCGATTCGCGTTATTTGAGGAATCTATTAGTAATCGCGCTGCAGACTAGGAGAAAGCTTGGATCACGAACATTGCTTTAACTTTAACCCATATATTAGGAACATGACTCGCTATAACGAACTGTTCGTTTACTTGGGAGTTGAGTAATTTCGCATTTTTTTGCGAAATTTTCAGGTAAATACCAATCACCACAAAAGCTTGTTTTATCGATGAATTCAAAGGTCAAACGTTATTGAAATTCTTTGGAAGAATAAATCGACGGAGAACATCAATCGTCCGGCCATACTTTTTATTAATAATGTTTTAACGAAAAAAAAAATCCTGGATATCAGATTAGTCGATGGGGATCTTTAGATTTAAAAAAAATTGAATACAATAGTATCATTAAAGCTCAACGTGGTGCGACAGTAATTTAGGTCTATAAGCCTGCAAAGCTACCGTACCGGCGCGGCAATAATCTTAAATCATACGCGTTTCTAATACATTCTATAATCAATTCATGCAGAAGTAATAAGAATTATACGGGTATTATTGTAATAACGTTTTACGAGCACTTAGAACTATTTCTAATCTGTATTTGTAAAATCAATAAAGATTGCGGGGTAGTTTTCGTCCGTCCAGAAAAATCGGACGAGGAGTGGCTTCCATAAAATTTCCATTAGTGAGAATATAAACAGGGAAATTATCTTCAATTGCTACATTCACACATGCGAGTGGTATAAGAAGATTCTCGTTGGATCTGTCTGCGACTGCCGAGAACTTGTACGTTATAAGAGTTTACGGCTTTGCGAACCGCTAAAACTAAAAATTCTTCGTAGGATTTTGCAACCTAGAATTTTGTTTCGTCGAGGAGCAAATTAGCTTGACAATGTTAATTCGACGGATACATAAATCGAGGAATTAAACGGTAAAGGATAACAGTAAAGTTTGTGTGTATCAAAAAAAAAATTACAAGTATTACAAAGGATTATTCAAATGACGAGATAAATTATCGGAAGCCAGACGAGTAACCCAATTATTATTAAAAGAAGCCTCCGGGGGTGGCCGAAATTTCGAAATGCGATCGAATTAAATGCAGAAATCAAAAACGCGACCCATATAATTTACCAAAATGATACATTTCGCATGGGATTCTATGCAAATTGAAGGTTAAAATGTCAAATTTTTGATTCGCGGTCGAAGGCCCATTAAATTAATAAAGCGGGCTTCCTCAGGTAATAGAATTTAAATAATATGCGGAAAATCGATGTTGTAGAATTCCGCAAAATATTAAAATTTATTTGGTTTCTGATTTTCCCCTGCCGGTTTCGGTCATGGAGCCTAAATTGATTTTTTACGTTTTTATTTGGCCGATACTGACAATTAGCGACTGTCAATAGGATGCCTATATAAATGGCACGAACGACCTGCATTTCGCAAGAATTTTAAACAGGCTGGTCCGTAAATATAAATTTTATTGTTGCGAATGCGAATTATGATACATAACCTGCACGTATCTGCAGCGCGCTCAGATTTAATCAATTATTTATGCAATTTGGCGTAAAAACACGGTCATAATGCAAATTTCACATTTTTAGAATAACTCTTACTAACTTAATGATGCATGATACGTACGGTATCTGTGAATGTTGAACATTCGTCGTGTGGGCGTTTTCCTAATGGACATTTCAAGGTACGTCGTTCGACAATAAATCAAAAACGTTATCGATACATTTTGAAATCCTTTCTTACGCAAATGTTGGCCAATTACCGGCGTAGTACCGCATTGCTGGTACTAAACAGGGCAAAAAACGATCACGAAGCTATTAACCAGTGCACTTTTAATTTCGCTAAACTAAGTGCCGCAAAAAGTAACCGAATTCGTCGCCGGCAATTTGGCTTTTTTTTTTGGTATCTTCTCTGTAGAACACGGCTTGTAAGGTGCCAAAAACCAGAATTCCTGCGAGATGTTCTACGGCCCTAAAAACAACTTTTAACAGAATAAAAGCTACGACGTCCTCTTCTTCTGCAAACAAATGGACGGTTTGACGTACGATGGACAAGGTTGGCCAGTTTTTCCTTCGATTTATGATTTGAGATTTGCAACAAGAACGCCGTTTTCCGATAAAATATAAATTAACTCTTTTTTTCGACTAGAGAGTTGGCATTGTCTTCTATCGTGTTTTACAATTCCGAATTTGTTTAATTTTTTTGTGCTGTTTTAATTAGCATAATTGTTACTGCACGCTACCTAAAGCCGGTCGCTCGTCTTTCGGTCCCTCACATAATTTACCACTAAATAGATGTGTTTATTAACAACTTTTCTCCTGCTCGCCTTCGTTAGATTTTTACTATGTAATTTAAAGAGCATTTCGGTAAAAAAGTCGAGTCTAACTTTGTTAGCTTTATTGGATTAATTAGCTCCATTTCGTTCTCTAACGCTACGAATTTTTACTCGGACAGTTTGCTTAACGTAGTTATAACAATAATTACGTTCTTATTTATACATAGATTTTATCAAGAGATTTTTTGTAATACCAGTTTCGGTGGACCGTAGATAAACTTAAGTGAGAATAGAAATTTTCAAGATTAACATTAAGAACGAAGAAGCGGTCGGCGCTAAAGCCTCATAAAAAGGAGTAAAAGTATAGCGATATTTTATGTATATTCATTGGGCAATTTGCTGTCTCCTCATATTAAGACCGATATAAATAATAACGCCGGGATAAAAGAACTAACAAGAGAGCCAGTAACGGGTTTCGAGATGTAAAGCGAAGTCTATTGAAATACGGCAGTTAAAATGAAGGTGAGTATTGCTCGATACTGAGGTGCATAAATGTCAATTAACATAATAGCAAAAAAACCTGTCCGCCAAACGCGCGACTGGGCACATTAAACACCTCGACCAACAACCCGCAAGAAACTGCCGTCCATCAATTCTTCACGACGGACTCGAAATCGTTATCTGGAAGACTATAATTAAGTCCCTTCTTACATCGAAAAGAGTAACTCTAACGTGACGACGTTTCGACGACCGATCATCTTCCAAACTACACACATCTAACTTACATGCTGTTCGTCGTATTCCAGTGGACGTAGAAGGACTTGGAACATGTTGATTCGGTGCAGAGAAGTACAGTTTCTAGGCAGATGAGCAGCACGACGGTCAAGCAGGAGGTTATTTTGAAACCGGACAGTGTTAAACCGCACTTCTTAACCAACTCGGCCATCGTAATGGCAAATGAAACTAACTACACTTCACTCGCGAAAAACGGATGGAGGAATACGGGCGGCCATCAAGGTACTTCTTCGGATTGTCTTTTAACATCCATTGGTGAAGCGCCGCCGAAAAGGTTTGAGGTATGAGAGAGGAAGTTCTGTCTTCATGAAGACGGTTCGTTCAACTCGACAACATCTAAATAAATGCCAATTTTCTTGTACGAAAGTTCAATTTAAGGACCAAAATTCTTTGAAAAGCGAGCTGATTTTCTAATTTGAATTGCGCATTCAGCAACTGATAAGAAGTGAAAATGATGTTGCGATGTTTGCGTGAAAGTAAGACAAAGCAGAACACGCTACTTCTTCGACTGGCGCTTATAAACTAACGTGGCTGTTTCCCATCCGTCTACGAGGACGATGTGGTGCGCGAATCGGCAACGCAAGTTCCCCGCTTTATGCCACTCGGTGCTTGGTCGGAACCCGATGGCAGGCAGGCAGATGATGCGCGGGCCCCCAGGTAGAACCTTGCGCTACACCACTACCCTGGGACCGGCTTGTGGATGGCATGCAATGTGCGCCCGTTCGGACTCACCGACAAAATATACAATCATGTCTGCAGCCGCAATCGTTCGCCGGATCAGAATGGATACTGGTTTATGGATACCAAGATATACCTTATGCAAGCATCTCGATAATAAGTTCCATTAATTAGCCTAAAAGGCTTTTCGAAATCGACGATCGTCAGATGTCCACCGACATCTTGTTCCCGGAGGAATTTTCGGGTATACACCTCCTAGAATTGCTCAGATTACCCGAAGTTTCGAACAGGATGTATCTCGTTTAGAAATCTTGACGGGGATAGGATCACGAACGATACATTAATAATAATTTTATAAATTTCACTTATCTAGCTTGCTTTAAATTACGAACACTAAATTAAAATACATGAAGACGACATCCATCAAACGTCTAGAGGACAACTGTATAGGGTCTCTGAATGAGTACTAAATTATATCGTAAACCGAGAATAATATTTGCCTACATAAACGTTAACCGAAACACAAATAATGACACTTTTTTGTACTTTCTTTTTAGCAGGAATCGATCGGCCTTATGTAACAAGTTTTTGAGTATTTTTTGTCTCTTAGGATCTCAAATAAAGCAGAAAAATAATTTTCCTTTAATTTAGTCCGTAATTTGTGGAAATGTCATCCAACTATAAAACCAAGCGACCTGTTCGTAAAATTACATTCTTTCAAGCTCAGAATTTCCTTAAAAAATCGAGAAACGTTTTTTTCTTTTACTGTTGTTAAGTTTTGGAAGGAAGAAATTCCTGAGATAGGCTTATATTTAATATATAATGGAGTCCTATTTATAAAGGTCAAAGGAAGAAAGATAATCCTGGAATTACAGGAATTTAATTTTGTCGGAATATTTCTAATTAACGAAAAATGAAAGGTAATTTAGAAGAAAATAACTAAATATTTTTGATGGAAGCAATCTGTTTCACTAAGTACGGAATTTTTTAATTACGCTGTATTTACTAATAAATAATTTTTGTCAGTAATAAATTCGCTGCCGAGAAGGACTTTTGTGTATCGATTTCTTTTCTATTACTTGCTAAAAATTTATAATTTCCTTTTAAGTTAATTAACGAACAGAAAAGCGTGGAGAAACTTTAAAAGAATGACAAACGAAAAAACACCAAAAGAGGACATTTGGCAAACTTATAATAGGCACAACAAACGATTATAAAAGTTTGTTGTCTGCTTGACATGTAAGAAATATTTTGTCTGGGATAACTGACAGTAAACGCTTTCAATATTCATAACCTGAAATCTGGAAAAGCTAAATTATATATTTATGGTGAAGTTAAATCACGGAAAAGTTCTAATAACTTGTGTTTTATTTTCCTTTAAGTCGTTGCTGGGAATATTAAATTCAACATTTTCGAATAGACGACAAGATTGAAATAAAGCGTTACAATTATTTTGTATCTTTTAAACCCTCGTTCTTAAGAAAGTTTTAGAATTTACATTACTTTCTCCTTGTTTGTGAATCCAAACAATACCTCTTTCGGTATTTACAAATTTATTGAAATAAACTCAACGTTTAAAGTTTAATTTAATGAAGTCCACCGAATTTAAATTTACGGTTTTCATAATGTAAATTGAGGCCGAGGAAATTAAAACCAGTTTTGCAGTTTTTTTAAAGATTGAATCGAGTAAAACGTTAGATTTATTAAACAATGCAATATAATTTATAATAAATAAACGGTTTTAACAATGCCTACATTAAAGTATGATATGCGCCCTTGTTTGCATTTTAACACTTTCCCTCGTTATTATGAATTTTTAAATTCGCGATCGTTTAGTAACTTGACTGAACTACAAATATGTCTGAATGAAGTTTTTCGCTTGTGGTTGTCGGCAAATCCTCGTGTGCCCTTAACTGCGATAATAAATAATATTAATCTGTGAGTAAATCACTGGCGGTTTTACTTGTCGATATAGTCCAACATCATGCGGTACTACAGATTATTCAGGGTTTTTTCATGTTGAACACTACGCAATATATAGTATAATAATTTCTTAGATTCATGCGTTTTAATCGATTGCTGTTTTAAGTTAACTTTGATAGTCAAATGAAAGGCCGAAGTAAAAACATTCAGCCTTATACTTACGGTCGTTGAACAAGAGAAACGTAAGATTGTTTTCTAAAAAGCAGAAAAGCAATAGCATCGATAATTTAATAGAAGAACCCATTTGTCTCGCTCCTCGTGTTTTTACCAAAACCAACCGGTAAAATTAAACAAAGATTAATTCCTTTGTTTTCTTGACCTTCCAACAAGCTTCTGAATACATAATCGGTTACACCAGATAACGTTTGCTGATAGAAGTTCACGCTAAGAAAGTAGGACAAAAGGAGAACGATAACCAAAGGCGTCGATGATGTTTGGTTTATTTATATTCCAGGAAGTTAATGATGAGTTAATTACTTTATCTTAAATAGGCATATTTTTGCTTTTATTAATAAATCTGGATTTTATTCGGCATCTAATTTCTTTCAGTTTCCTGTCAAGCTAGCTGAAAATCGATCGGCTAATGTTTTGGTTTCTTTCAGTTTTTACAAGTTCATACATAGCCAAAATCATTATAAAAAGCAACCAAAATTATTGGTTTAGTTTTTTGATTTTGCTGTATGGAATTAAAATAGAAAGCGTTTAGAAAATAATAGCAATTATTTTTATGCGGCGTTTTTTCTGGTTCGTGATACTTTTTTTTTTGTTAAAATACAAACTAATATGGTGGGAAAGTACGAAAGTAAAAGTGTCTGTTATTAATTTATTTGGTATAGTTTTAATTCTAACAGACGTCGACGATATAGAATTACAGTTGCCATTCTGAGGAAATCTACACTAGGAATCTTAAAATATGGCGAAAAACTGGTTCTTAATTTAACATTAGTGTCAGATATTATTTAAAAGGCGGTATAAAATTTAGAATCCGTAATAATTTAAACTAAAAATCTAGCTCGAAGCTAACGAGCAAATCCCTGAGATAATTTCGGTATAATATTTGCCTACTACGATACATTCTAAAATCGAGTCCGTTTAATCGTTGTAGTGTAGGTGCAATGAGCGCAATGCGAGACAAGGGATAGTTCAGGCTTTGTTTGCATAAAGTTTCACTTTCAAATTGGCCAAATCAGTATCTATGCTTCCGATTGGGATAATTACATAACCGGAATATGTTGCCGGATTCGGCCAAGAAAGTCTTGTCTTTCAGGACTAATCAAGCTACGGGTGCAAAATTGTTGTTCCATGTTATAATACTGTGCTGAACTATCGACAAAGATGATGGATGAAGCAACACTAAACTTTAACTTTTGAACTTTTCATCATATACTATTTTAGACAAAAGTTACGCTAGGAAATTGGTCGGAAAATTCGATTATTATTTATATTTTCCCTGCATTACAAGAACATCGATAATTAAATTTGCTTGGGGAAAGGGCAACCATTAGCATTTTTCCAATTTTAAATTTGTAACTTTCAAAGGTCGTAGTTATTTTTACAAATATCAATATCGGCGAATTCGTTCTTCCGATATTGTGGAATCTTAAGAATTTACAAAAATAAAAAAGAAGAAATCGTAAATTTATCTTATAGAAAGTTTAAGCACGATTGTCTATAACAAGTCGACTAGAATCGCTTTAATAATTCCCTAACTGTGCATGTCACTTAACTTGCTACCCATTAGGTAGGTTGAGTGATTAAAACTGCCACTCTATCGGATTAGTTTGAAGGATTATGTTATTGTAACATAATTAATACAGTCCAATGTTAGATTCAAATCATATTTGTTGGCGAAATTCAATTATTAAATGATTTAATCCTCCAATAAATGTAAACACGAAGTTTACATAGGTGTTTAGATGTATCTAGGAACGCGCATGATTAGTATTGGTTTGTTTATTGTTGTTTGCCGAAGAGTCTAGCCACGAACAAGCACGCACCGGGCGGTTAAAAGTGAACGTATTATAGATCCTCGGATGGAATAAGACTAAACACGTCCCGTTATCGAAGTTAGCGGACAAAATACGATAAATATTAATGTAAAATTCGAAAAACCGCATTCTCGGGATCGTTTCAATTTTGGAATCGAAACGAAATTGGCGTTGGCACCTTTTGTATCGGTTCCAGCTTCTCCGTGCGCTTTTCATATATTCTTCCCGATTTATTAAATATCAAGTTGACTGTTTGAACGATTCCATTTAGTTTTCGGATTTTTCTACGTCTGATCTTAGATTTCCAATATGAAAGTCCCCCTGAGACCGAAGGAGACCAATTCGATCTTTATATCTCCATCACCTAACTGACGGTCTGGTTATCTGCGGAATTCGGAGTTTCCCTCGAGGCTATCGCAAACAATGGCCAAATCACACGGGTACAAAATGTTACTAAACCTATGTTGCGAGATGATCACTTCGTCCCAGCACCCCGAGCGGACGTTTATTTCAAATTTCTCGGGAAAAATGTAATTCCGCGATTTTTCTCTCGAGTACTTACTTCTTTAATTAATATTCGAGGATCAAGTTTAAAGTTCAAGTTCTACGCACGTATTATTATTGAGGAAGGAGTTTTCGTACACCACGTTTTCGTTCTCGGTTTTAATTGGTCCAATTATCCCGGGACAAAATTCTCGCTTTTCTGAAAATTAATCCATATACGTACGCATTTGTAAACGACATTGAAAAGGCCCTCAATGTTTTTTCGAATCATGTTGTGATGTGAAAAGCGTGAAATCAAACCGTGCATTTGTCTTTTGTGACTGCAGTTTTCCTCATCTCGAGCCACCCCTCGGGTAGCAAACTGCTTCGTGGTAGAATTCGTTTCTAATACGACAAACATAATTCAAGGAACAAACATGATTTCGCAACTCGTAATTGAAATGGCTCGAGATAAAGGGATCGTAAAAGAAAATATTACCCCCACGTTATATTTGTTATTACCGGATAAAATGCTTTGGGAGAAGAGTTAACTGTGGAAATCAAAGAGGAAACGAGATATCGGGTGTGCGTAGTGAGCTTCGATGCCCAATGCTGTGACCATCAGCGTGAAAACGCGCTTGATAGCGTTGACAGCAGCAAAAGCGGAAATATACATCATGGCTTCTATAGTCATATTATATGCACCGGATTCCTATCGCCAGTAAGATCTAACGAAATACCCCATTTATTTAAAGCCAACATATTTAAAATTTAAATACCTTTACACATTCCGTTTGCACGAGGTTATGTTTTCAACCGCAACCGCATCATCTGACAATCGGAATTAATAATCTCGAGTATTTTAATTGGAATTATAACTAATAAAACCAGCCATAACATGTACGATTACTATCTCACAGATACACGGTTAAAACGTACGTAACTTATGAAATATTTATACTCGTTAAATTATTACAATTTTTTTCGGACTAAATTTTTATAATTCTTTACATCGGTACTCATTTTTCCCACTATTAAACGTAATGAAAATGATTCTCTTAAGTACCGCTATTTTCATACCCAGACTACCAGTAACGTCGAGCATGCGCCGTTTTAATCGCTTTTAATATCCAAAATTACCAGAAATTACCTTTTAAATTTTAAACCTTCAAACATCATTAGTTATTACGAGTTTTTAAAATAACCAACGCATCAGTCATAAAATATAATAAGCTTGTATTTTTGAAACATATATAAATATACCTAAGGTACA
The DNA here is from genome assembly GCA_963082815.1 of Melanotus villosus. Classification (NCBI taxonomy): domain Eukaryota; kingdom Metazoa; phylum Arthropoda; class Insecta; order Coleoptera; family Elateridae; genus Melanotus; species Melanotus villosus. The sequence continues at coordinate 24,173,866 of OY720427.1, forward strand.
GGTAGCTATACAAATGCTGCTAAAAATGTTTTTTTTGGTTTTTTTTTTTGAATACGAAAGAATCGAGTTTTAATTTCTTTCTCTTTACGTATTTTTATAATGTGGATTTTTGTTTTGATTCTTCATTTTAATTCTGCTTTCAGTTCATTTCTGGCCTGTAATAAGAATATTTTCTATTACCATTGTTTCGATTTTCTAATCATGTTGATGTTTATTTGAAATTTTGTTTGGAAGTTAATGACTTCCACATTAACTAGTCGATTGCTTAAAAATCTAGTAAATGTTTGTTTGGTTCCGGAAATTATGCTTTATTTGAATGATCGGGGTTCGATTGGTCAAAAGCTTTACATAGACTATTTATTTTGTTAATTTTAGTAAATATTAATATAGCTAAATATACCGGAACGAGTAATTTAGCTTTTTAGACCGTCGGTCGCGTAATTTTGTGCCAAATAGGTAGCGGACCAGCGGAGTGCATGTTAATGTGATCAAAAAGCGAACATATTAATTGAAATTAAAATTTCATGGTTAATCTAGTAAATGGAAGCTTAATAGCTTAACATTATAAATAGCCCGATATTTTTTGAATTGATACCATTAGCGGAACGATTTACCGATCGATTTTTTTTTTCAAATTCGGGAATCGTTAAACGACTGTAAATATTAAGAAACACGCTACTTCAATTAACATTAATTGAAATTTAAGAAACTAACCTTGCGTATAATTTAAACGTCTTAAAATTGCCGTGACGAAAACGTAACAGTAATTTATTAATCGATATAACATATGAGGGCAGTTATCGACTCTGTCAGCATGTGCTTAAAATTCAATAATCCTACTTTTTACATAAAGTTGCAATTAAGTTCGCATGCCTCACGCACATGCAATGTTGTTTTACACCTAGTAACTTGGGAGAAATTCATTTTCTGATGTTACGAGATAAACATTCTCCTTTGGTATTTTCCAGGAAATGTCGTTGATGTCACGGTGGTTTTTAATAAAAGCGTGCCATAAAAATACTAACTTAAAAAGGGCACAATTTCCAAAAAACAGGCCAAGATTCGTCCTTTTTATTTCGAGCGATTTATTATTCTAATAAGGGAACATTATCGCTTATTGAGAACTGCTTAGCATATAACAGAAAAAAGCGGCTATTACGTTCAGATTTCTGAGAGGATCGTTTTAAAGGAGATCAATATTCAATTAGCTTTAGTAAATAGAGTGTCATTTCTCATGTTTTTATAACGCGTCTATTTAAATTTCCGATATTTATAGGAATCGGAATTTTTACGTTCGAATATTCTAAAACTATTTTTGACGTGTATAGTATACGTCAGGGCGCGATTTATTTTTTGCGAGTTTTCACCGGGTTAAAGTTGAACGTTTAATTACGTGCGGTTAAAAATATAATGCAGTTATTATTGCATTTACAAAGCGTATCGATTAAAGTCGAGGCATGACAACTACGAAACCTCTAAATATCAATAGACTATTGTGCCAAAACCTCCAAAAGTTCACGTCGAGCTCGCCTCACAATGCAATAGTACAGAGAAAACAAGATCCTATTGAAAACTGGAAGTCGTGCTTTAAGTTTTCGTTATGAATAAACTTGGCGGAATGTAGACTTTTATGATAAATCATCTATTATTTTAAGGTGCGAATAGAGGCAAATAATCGTAAACTGCATCCCCTCGGAAGCTTTTTAGCTGAACTAATCTAGTTAGAACGATCGTTTCTAGACTTTTTTTGGTTTATAAAGCTTTTTGCAGGAATCTCTTTCGGAACCCGACGTTTTCTTGTCAATGGCGTTAGAGTTTTTTACGGTATTTGTGCATCAACTGGAATTTAATTTCCATATACTTATCTACCGGTATAAGTGACGCTTAAATCTGTCTTTTTATTACACGTTATCGATTACTCTGTTTTTGTTGTGTTCGTTTCCAGAGGATAATTTAATTAAAGACAAAAATTCTAATCCACGACTCGAGATTACTTATAAACATACGAAATCTTCCAATTTATGGCTGGAATGACATTTTGGGATCGTAATTCTGTTAACAGCACATAACTTGGTCTTCCTGATTTAGCCTCATTAATTTCTAATTTAGTTTTCATGATTGGCTAGTTTGCTAGTCCGCCCATAACTGTCGCCTTGCTCTTCCAAGCGACAAACGATTACAAAAAAGAAGCGAATTTAGAATTACTGATTGAAATTTTAATTGGCAAACGATTCGAAATGTTATAAGTTCATCCTCCTATCTCCTGATCTGATTTCAATTAGCTAGTTACATAATGTTCTTGGTATTTTATTTATTATCGTCATTTTGTCTGCCTTTCAAAATGATTAATTACTAAACGTGTGACTTTAACATGTTTATAATAAGCTCTTATAAATACCGGGTTTGAAAATTAACCGGACTAAATTGTCGACGTTTTTAAATGTGTTTACATTTTACAGAATTGAAGTCTCCGCCTCTTATATTTATTCCGCCGAGGATCTCTTTATTGAAATCTTTGTCACATATGCAGCGTAATAATAAAATGCTTTCGAAACGGGGAATTATTTATTTACAGGCCAAATACTAAATTATGAATCGCATTTTCGCGAAATGTAGGCGGACTTGTAGGCGGCAGAAAAAGGATAATAATGATATAAATTGACACGAAAGCAGAAGTCTGCGTTAAAATTTAATGTATTTTGATGGTATTACACGGTTTGGGGCAATTGTAGGAAGAAATTTTGCTTGCATGACTGTTTTCATTAATAAACTAGCGTTTTCTAAGACACAGGTTGCATTTGAGTTTTTCTTTCACATCTGAGTTTTGTAACGATCAAAATGCGATTTAGAAATATTTAAAACTTTCATTCATCAGTACCGAATTTTATTTAAGGAATCAAGATAAAAATATCAGGTGTGTACATGCCGGGGGATTTAGGGAGGTTATCCCTGGTGTAGGTGAAAATCAAACTGAAACTGAAATAATGGGAAACGATTCTGTTAGAATTCTTGTGACGACAGTCAACTAATAGTCAATAATACAACGCAATATAAACACTTTTAGAATATATTGACAAGTAAAGTTATTTTATACATATTTTTATAAACATCACAACAACTAACTTGAAACAAAAATCATGGACTCTCATGATAATATATTGTATCATTTGAAATCAAGCAAACTAGCTGAATGCGTATATATTTCAACACCCCTTCTCGCTTCAGCAAGTTTTACTTATTGTAGTCCCATTCTTCTGGTTAATTCCAGAAAACGTTTCTTTGCCAAGGGTTTGTTAAACAGATCTGCCATCATTTCGGTTGATGGGCAGTACTTAACTTTGATTACCGCTTTTTCTTTCAAATCTCGAAGCAGATGATGACAGACGTCTATGTGCTTGGTTCGAGCTCCGCTTCTATCCATATCAATTAAATGGATACACCCTTGATTGTCTTCGTAGACAGTTGTTGGACCTACGGCAAGCACACCCATGTCTTGTATAGCAATCGTCTCAGCCAACGAAGTTCTCTACTCGCATATGACGCTGCCACATATTCCGCTTCTGTAGACGACATTGCCACAGAAGTCTGTTTGCGACTGGACCACGCCACTGTTCATTGCCTACCTGAAATATGTAGCCACTGGTTGACTTCCGATCTTTCCTGTCCCCAGCCCAATCTGCATCGGTATAACATCTCAGTTCCAGATTTCCTTCGGAAGATAATTTCAACTTCTTGTTGACTGTGGATGCTAGATAGCGTAGAACACGTTTCACTGCCTTCCAGTCTCTTTCAGTTGAATTTTCTACACTTCTACATAAAATTCCCACAGCAGAAGAGATGTCAGGTCTGGAAATAGTAGCAATGTAAAGTAATGAGCCTATTACTTGCCTGTACTGTGAATTGTTTGATAATCTTGGACTGTCTTCTATCTTGTTAGCCAGAAAACCAATTTCCATCGGAGTTGCTACTGGTCTTGGCTCCAGCATGCCGCAATTCTAAAGAAATAATGAAGCTTCCTTCTCTTAAATCGCGACAGCTAAGAGGTGACCTCATAACCTCGTACTCTGCCCTTCATGGAAACCTCTCAGAAATTCGTCATCTTTTTGAATTAAATGAAGATGAAAGGCTACGCGGTCACCCGCTTAAACTTAAGAGAGAAAAATTTCGTACCACTCAAAGACAATATTTTCTTCCAAATCGAATATTCTATGAATGGAATTCTCTGCCTAGCCAAGTGGTAATGTCGGACTCAATCCTCGCCTTCAAAACGCAGTATGACGCCTTATAAGTTAAATTTTATAGTTTTGTGCTAGAAATTACTATTTAATATTTATATAAGTATAGTTAAAACCCTTTGCTATGATATGATTTCATTTATTTATTTAAGACCAAACTATTATCTTTTGTACTTTACCACACATTTGTTGTGTTAACTGTTAGAGCTTCATAGGATTTTATCCTCTGCTCGTATTCTATATTAAATAAATAAATAATCTTTGCTCTCTGACATAGAAGAAATGATTCGTCTGCTGCACGTTCAACGTCTATTCCAAGATAATGACTGGCATTCCCTATATCTTTAATGTAAAAACAGCTAGCAATTTCTTTACTTATTTCTTCGGTTAATTCTTCATCTGTCTCCTGTCTGGTAAAAAGACATTGATCGGCGGTTCTTATTTGAAAACCTAAACAAGTGAGTACCTCGATAGCCTTTTTATTCCATACCCGTGCAGACTGCTTCAAACCATAAAGACTCTTATATAGTCTTAATGCTTTCGTCCCACATTCAGCCTGCACAAAACCTGAAGGTTGTTCCATATATCTTTCCTCATCTAATTCGCCATTTAGATATGCACTCTTCACATCTAACTGGCGCACGTGCAACTTCTTCTGAGCTGCTACGACAAACAATGCTCTGATGGTATTGTCATAGTCTTCGCCGAAACGTTGAGAGAATCCTCGAGCAACCAAACGAGCTTTATATGTATGCACCAGGCCTTGGCTGTCCAACTTTGCTTGAAAACCCACTTACATGTCACTGCTTTTCTTCCCTGCGGAAAATTAGATAATTCCCATATTTTATATTTCTTCAGGGACCTTATTTCTTCTTCTGCAGCAGCAATCCATAAGTTCCGTTCTCGAAGTGGTAATTTCAGCATCTCATTCCAAGAATTCGGTTCATTGACAAAACCTGATTCTACCTTGTATAGAAGTCTTTCTGGTGGAATACCTTTATTTTCTCTTCTTGAAATTCGTCTTGCAAGATTGACAGGAGAAACTTGTGAAGTATCTTCATCTTCATCTTCGGAATATTGTTCTCTTACTGTATCTCTTTCGTGTTTTTTGCTGTCAGGAATATTAAACTCTATTTCAAAAGTAGATACGTTTTGAACTAAATCTTCTACATCCGAAATCCCTTCTTGTTGTGGAATTTGACGAAGATCTTGCTGCTTGACGTCATTTTCTATAATCCGGACTGATCGACTAATTCAAACACGATTCGTCTTCGAATTTAGAATTCTGTAACCTTTTGTGTTTCCGTCATAACCAATAAGAACGCCTTGTTCAGCATGCTCGTCCCATTTTCTTCGTTTTTGTTTAGGTACCAGGGAGTAAACTTTTGATCCAAATACACAAATGTGGCTCAAATCTGGCTTGTACCCAGTAAATAGCTCCAAAGGGGTTTTCTCGATTACTCTGCTTGGCGTGCGATTCTGTAGATATGCTGTAGCTGATTCTTCATTTCCTACCACGCTGAGCCCAAATAAATTTCCTCTATTATTTGCCTGTGCAACAATTTGCTGTCCTTGGTAGCCTCGAAGATAATTCGATGACCTTTTTCCGTAATTCTCTGCAAGGATAGCAATCTGTCAGCGAGTTGTGGAACATAGAGCACATTTTTCAGCTCTATACGTTGAATACAACCATAAGGAGGTTTACATTTCAACCAACCATTTCCAATTCCCGCTGCCTTCACCGACGATCCATCTGCAAGAAAAACTGTGGTATCTGTATTACACATGTGATTCGTCGCGCCGGAGTCTATGCACCACCCTGTTATATTAATATCTGTTCTTTCCCAACTTGCTCTGAAGGTTACGTGACAGTTGACTGTACTTTCTTTTACAGCCACAGAAGATTTCGCTGACTCTGTAGCTGTTTCTTTCTGCCTTTTAAAAGAAAAACAAATTGCTTTTAAATGACCTGGTTTCTTAAAAAGAAGCAAACTCTGGACTCCTTATTTTTCTCGCATTTTCTTATTCTTCTTCCTTTCTCATTCTTGCCTGAACCAACCTGGTGATGTGTCACTCTTTTTAAATGGCGAAATTGATAATTTCATTGCTATCTTGGAAATATTTTTCTTGCTGTCGCCTGACTCGATTCGTCTTTGATATTCATCCATTATTTTGCCGGTCATATACTCGACTGTCAAATCAGCTTCGTCTCTACCTTCAAGCGCTGTAACAAGCACTGAATACGATTCTGGTAAACTTACCAGTAATACTGCTACTACTTCCTCGTCTTCGAGTGGTTTACCGGATCCACGGAGTAAACTTACGACCTCAACGTGATCACTGATCACTCATTGATCCGTCCCGGTACTGAATACCATACAGCTTTCTTCTCAAATATAAACGGCTGCCAAATGTAGATCGTTTATATTTTTTCTTTAATACCTCCCATATTTCATAGGCATCATCAAGATGTGCAAAGTGTATTAGTTGACTGTCTTCTACACTCAGTGTAATATGCGCCATCGCCTTGTTATTTTGTTTTTGCCAATCATTATTTGCATCTATTTCTGATTTTGGTTCGCATACAACGTTCCACAGATCGTCGCGAATCAAAATTTCTCTCAATTTTGTTTTCCAGAAAACATAGTTTCCGCCGTTTAAAAGGGAAATGTTCATTTTTACATTTTCATGTGCCATGATTTTTGCACGTCACGAACGTTCGCAAACGATCGCCTTCACTATCATCTTCAACTAGATGCTGTGCCCATAACCTGTTAGAATTCCTGTGACGACAGTCAACTAATAGTCAATAATACAACGCAATATAAACACACAGGAGCACTTTTAGAATATATTGACAAGTAAAGTTATTTTATACATATTTTTATAAACATCACAACAACAACTAACTTGAAACAAAAATCATGGACTCTCATGATAATATATTGTATCATTTGCAATCAAGCAAACTAGCTGAATATGTGTATATTTCAACAGATTCTTTAGAATTTCTACACATCCGTGGAATATTCTGTTTTTTTTAAACAATAGATTTGACTTAATTTCTTTTTGAGTCCTCAGTTTCAAGCCTAGATGCCTAGATCATCCGCAAGTTAAAAATTGCTAAAAGATTTAATTAGAGGAAAGGAGAATATAAAAGAATTAGAAACAAAAACTAAATTAATAGAGTAGATATTTATTTTATTTTGTTATAGATTTTATTTTTCTTGTTCCGACATTATGTATTCATAATATGAATAGGGCCTTTACAAAGGTAACGATCCGCTTCTGTACAGGGTGTTCATGCACAGACGAATCCGTCCGTTCTAATTTACGTGTAAAGATTAGAATCTCTCAGCGTGTCTGTTTGGAAAAAGTCTGCAAAACGGACAGTAAAAACTTTATGTAACTGGATATCTTCCAACTATAATACGATCCGTAAACTAGAGCATAAATTTAATATACGCACGTTGTTTTACTGCCCGAAGTATTCGCATTTCGGGAGCTTCTTTCTCGTAAATTATTAAATAGGGAAAAATATCAATACTCTTTTCTATAAACTTAAGCGCGATAGGGTAAGGTTCATTATTATATCGTGGAGGGTCGAAGGATGTAAGTATAAGAACCTTTCATCCGTTGCCACAGGCTCCGCTGTAGCTTTGTCACGGGGCGATTAAATTACATCTTAGTTTACGCACAACATAAACAAAAGGACATTGATATCGTGCAAACCCTGAGCGCGAAAATATTCGCCTGGTCTTGACAGGCGTTTGCAGTTCCAACACTTTTTTATTTGTAATTTTGTATTGAAAAAAGAACCGAAGCAATGTTGGTAAAAATCCCTTTTAAAAGCGGTCATTTCGGAACTAGGATATTTCGCACAGAAAGCAATAGCGATCGAAGTAAACTTAATCCATATTCCGATTTAAAGCCACCCTTTATTAAAAACTGGCACTTGTTTTAGCCGGATGTTAAAGCAAGCTATCAGTCGGCCTAACAAGATGTGATTTCTTAAGTTTGGCCTGCATTGAATTCCTGAACAGTTTGTCAGTATTCCGTCCCTATTACCATTTACAAGGTGTTCCTATTCGGACGAATTCCCGTCTTTGTAAAGGCTCGAGAACGCGTTTTTGCACCGGTTTATTGTTTTATATCGTTTCAGACTTAACACTGTCCGGCTTGATGGCTTGTCATCCAAGAATGCAGCCGCTCGTATTTCTATTTCTGAAACAAGCAAAATAGTGTCAACTTGTTTTTGTTACCCTTCGGTTAATATTTTGACTTGACGACATAAAAGCAACCCGAAGAACAAAAAGAAACTTTTAATTTATTACCATATCGAACTTGGCAATTCATCGAAATTTCCTTAAAAAATTCTAATTTTCTTTGTAGGTTTTCTTTATGAGCAGGACGACATCTAACGACGACGATAAATATTTAATCAAATTCGGACAGGCTCCCCTTAAAGGTAAGTCTTATTAAAGCTTTTGTATCTTATTTTATGTATTAACCTGCAGTGATCGAAACTCCTCTATGATTCAGACACGGAAAGTTTAAGAATTAATCTGATTAAATCGATAATGAAAAGCTCTTTATTTAAATCATGCAAATTATTATTAAATTTGAACGGGAAACGTATGGTAACTGACCTGACCACGTAATCCTTTGTTAAATTAATGATACACCTTATGATTTTTTTAATTAAATCGAGTAAATTCTTGTTAGCGCGGATCTAGGACGTAGGTCTGAGTTTAACAAGTGATGAAGCTCGAATTTACAAGTCTCAAGCAGAATTTACTAGGAGTTTATATCTCGAAGGATTTATGTAATATCAAAAGTTGTAACTTGCGTTTGTGAATGAATATATACCCACAAGTTACTTAATGAGGGAATTTTTTGAGTTAAAAATTGCGGGTGAAATTTATCGAGTAATAAAATTCATAAACATCCGGTTTAGGTGAAATCAGATACCCAAGTTGTAGTTTTAATATCTCTTTTCCTAAACCGACTGAATAAAGTCGTGTCAGCTGTGTAGGTTTGAAATAAGTTATAAATGTGGGCGTCTAGGACGAATTCCGTATACGAAATGACCATAAGGGAACTATAATACCGGAGCGAAGTTGCGGAAAAGTAATAAACTTCAATTTAGGGAAGTATTTTGAAACAAATATTACTCCCCGAGGCAATCTAAAACTAATTTTTACAAAAATGCAATAAAACTCCGAATTCCTCGTGGTTGACGAACAGTAGCACAAATAACAGTTGGCTACCCGGCTACGACCACTAATACGCCGTACAGTGACATATGACACTGCATTCCCATAGTCTTCTCTCCAGGAAAAAAATGGTTGGTAAGTCGTTAAGTATGTCGCCTGTCGCGTTTGATCCACCTTGTAAGTATTAAATGTTGCTTCGGCGACTTGCTCGCTTACGCTTGGCGACGCTCTAGTTGACGTGAAAACAGGTGTCGAATTAGAGTACGCTTCATTCGAGCTGTCTTTAAACACTTCAGCCGATCTCTTGTCACCTTTTTCCTTTTGCATCGATTCATATAGATAAAATTCATCCATTCATTTCTAGAACGTTTCTTTACTTTGCAAAACTTTCAAATAACGAGAGATCCGGTTACCTTTGCAACAATTTCTGTTGAAATATTCACATTTTGGTATATCAATATCACCAGGTATGGACTTTATCTAACCCCTGCAGAATCGTCCTTTATGTATCACGTTCTCCACCAAACTGAAAAATCGGAGTACTTGAAACATTGAGATCTTTACGAATGCTGGAAACGTTCGAATAGTTTTTGCCCGGAACGCCAAAAAACTACCCGAAATATTTGTAACAATACCTGGAATTACCAAAAATATTCGAAAATTTTGAAAATTTTTAAACTCTATTCGGGGGCTTGAAAACAATACCCGTATATTACCCGGAATATTACCGGGAAGAGTTTGAAATTCGAGCTTTTGAAATTCCGACTGACAATTCGATTACGCGGAATACCGAAAACCCACATAAGGTTTTTCCGATTACTTTCGGGAAAAAGCATTTTAAAGGAGAATATAAGTTGTACAGGGTGTCCCTCAGTGGCGTGCTGTGAGTTTTTACTTGGGGAAGCGCTTCTGGTTTACTGATAAGTACAAAAGGTGACAGCTTTTGATATACACAACAGTAAAAAACAAACAAAAATTTACTTACTATAGTGATTTATTTGTAATAAAGTTCTATTCTTCTAATGCACCAGACCAAACCTGTCAATTACATCTTTATAAAACCTCGAATTTCGCGATAAGTCTTTAATACACTGCTTTCCTATGAATAGCAGATTCTGATGAAGGTCGTAATGCACTTTAAAGTAGAAAAGCTACGTTTAACCGAAGCGCTTGTTGCAATTGTTAAAACTAGTTGGCACAACTTAAACACTTAACTACAAGACTCTTCTAAACCAGTATCTTTAAGAAAAAGCAGCATATTCAATGGTGTTTTCTGATTATTGACTTCTTCAGAAACATACAAAACATTTAATTGTAAATGCAAAGCGTGAGTTCTAGGCTATTAAAAGCTTCCTTTGGGAAACGAGATTTGTTGTAGCTGGCGAAATGACATAATTCAACAAATTTTAATTCATTAAAATTCTGAAACCTGACTCTCAGTTGTTGCGTAATATTATTCAAAATTTCTAATGTGTAGCCCTTAAAAGAACCTTAATTTTACTATAAACGTATTAGGCGTAGCAAAAATAAGGTTCCTTAAAGAGCTATGTTACAATTAAGGACGGATTATTGTTCCTCGTCCCAAAAAAGATAGTTTCGCCAATTTTCACAGCAATATTTCGAAAACTTTTGAAATTACAGCAAAAAATTAAGATTAAAATTTCGACTGTGACACCCTGTATCTCCCTAAATATTAACTTTTAGACTAAGGTAATTTTAGGTAAATCGTAATATTTTGGCTTTGCGAATCTGCTGTGGGCCTTTGTCACATTACTTTTGGACCACCCTGTATAAAATTAATAAATTTTTGAATAAACAACGAGCGTCATTTTAACCCATAAAGGTTTTAATATTTTATATTTACGACGTTTTAAAAAAAATCATTCAAATCGGAGTAGTTTGAGCCGGTTCCGAGATATGTATAAACGTAAAGTTACTCCGCTAAAAGATAAATACTAATATGCGGGCGGCAAGCGCCAGCTACCAGCGCTTCTCCTGCAGCTAAAATCACGTAGCGCAGCTGCTTGCAAAGATTGTTATATGTTATAATATATGTTATGTGGGAATTGAAGGGAGTTTTTCGGCGCTTCTCAAGGTAACTTTCGACGTTGGGGCCGATGTTAGCCGTTCAACTACGAACGGTACACGGTCAGCGTTGAATGCCGAATCACAAAATGTGCTAATTTGCAACGAGTATTCGCATTATATTAAAAGCGATAACGTCTTACTGCTGCTAAACAATTTCCTCTGCACTCACCTAACGTTAAAAGCATATCTGTCATTTCACTAAAAGTGTAAGGAATTGCCATTTCTTACTTTCGAATAATGAAATTGACAGATCTCAAAACAAATAAAATTCATTTTTTTTCATACAAAAGCCATCGTAAAATAAAGCAGTATTATCATTTTCAGATAGTTATAAGTCCTCATGGGTGAATTTTTGCATATAGGTAAATTGAGTTATTTCGACTTATTTTAAACTATACTACATGTGGTTAATTTATTTCTACACCTTTTAGGGGCACCCTGTATAAGACTTAGGGGCAGGTATCAAAAATTTACTATCATTAATGTTCATGCACCTACAGATCAAGCAAAGTAAAAAAAAAGAAAAATTGTCTTATGGACCAAAAGATGTTTTAGGTAAATTATCAAAATTAGATATTAAAATTATTGTTGGGGATTTAAACGCAAAAGTCGGGAAAGAGGATCGGAACAAGTTAGTGGTAGGTAAAGAAAGTCTCCACGACGTAACTAATGAAAATGGCTAAATGGCAGTCGACTTTGGGGCGAGTAAAAATATGGTTGTTAAAAGCACTATGTTACAGAAAGAAAATACATAACATTATGTGGATTAGCAGATAAGGAATTCAAAATCAAATTGACAATCTGTTATAAATATGTATAGAACAAGATCAGCAGTACAAGCCTTAAAGGCTCTTAGCTTCAAGTTTCTTAATAGCTCTCTTCCACTTTGCTCTGTGTTTAGCCACTGTCTTCCAATTCTCAACACCTACACTTTTTATGTCACTCACTACCGCTTCTTGCCATTTCCTTCTAGGTCTTCCTTTTTTCTTTTTTCCCCCTTCTCCTCCTAAGAATATCTTTTGTACCTTTCTCTCCTTTGGCATGCGTATTACGTGGCCTAACCATCTTGCTCTTTGGACTCTAATTGCACTAGTTATTTTTGGTAGCCATATATGTTTTCCATCTCTTGATTTGTTCTTCTTCTCCATAGTTCAGTTTCATCCTTAATTCCTCCAAAAATTTTTCTTAAGATTTTTCTTTCCCATATCTCGATTTTGTTAACCATATTTTGGTTCATTATCCACAGTTCAATCCACACATTACCGAAGCGCGTATCACCGTTCTATACACTCTGAGTTTTGTCTTTGTAGATACTAGTTTTGATTTCAGCATTTCATTTAGGTAGGTACCGTGCTGCCCTGCTTCCTTTTGTTACTCGTTACTGTTACACATAGGTATTCAAAGTTGTTTGTTTTTTCAAAATGGTATTCTTTCCTTTTTTCTATTCTTAGTTTGATCACCTTTTCCTCTGCTTCCCTGTTCAGTTATTTTTGTTTTTTGTCGCTTTTGACAGTATATGCCTTATTTTTAAAATCACTAAAAAGTGGTCATAGTTTGCATCCCCGCGCCCCTGTATGACCTGACATCTCTCACTAATACTCTATGCTTATTTTCAATCAAAATATGATCCATGCGGTTAAGGGTTTTACCGTCCGGTGATATCCCAGTTATGTTATGAATTATTTTATGGTCGAAAGTGGTGCTCATTATTTTCATGTTCTATTCTTCGGCAAATCCTACTAGTTTCCATTTTCGTTACATTCTTTGTGAATACTTTTTCCCCCCTCGACTTTCTTATAAATATCTTCCCATCCTACCTTTGCATTTAGGTCGCCTAGAACTACCTTAACATCATACTTGGGGAGGCTGCTTAGCACCTGTTCTAGTTGTTCGTAAAATTCAGTTTTCACTTCTAAATCTTTGCCCTTAGTTGGGGCATGCACATTTATTAAAGTTGTTTTACGGTACTTACCCCATATTCTTAACCAGCTAATTCCTTCGGAAATTCCTTTAAAGTCTATTACCACATGTTTTAAGTCACTGCTTAGCAGAAAGCCTGTTGCAAACACCTTGTTTTGGCATCCGCAGTTGAACATAATATAATTTTCAATTGTCATTTCCTTTCTGTTTAGTTTCTTGAATTGCTAGTACTTTCACTTTACACTTCCGCATATCGTCCACTACTTTCTTTAATGCCCCTGCTTCGTTTGTTCCTTGTGCATTCCATATTCCTAACCTCATTCCTTTCTCCTTTAGCTTGATGTCCTTTTCTTGTGTTTCTGGGTTATATACTTCGTCCTCTTTCTTCTCGTTCCAATTCCTAATTCATAAATCTTTTCTAGCCAGTTTGCTTTCTCTTCCCATTTTGTTTCACTGTTTTTGATAATCGCTTAAGCTTTTCCAGACTGTATATTAGTTGTTTCTTTCTGTCACCATTTTGCCACCGTTTCCCAGCTTTTTTCTTCTGCAAATCATTCGTCAATTTTTCAAACTTCTGATACGAAGATTTTCTATCTTTATTTCTCTCTTCTTCTTTTTTTTTCTTTTTATCTCCATTTCTAATTCCATTAATTGGTTGTTAAAAGCACTATGTTACAGAAAGAAACTACATAAAATTACATAGATTAGCAGATAAAAAATGCAAAATAAAATTGATTATCTGTTAGTAACCAACATTCATGCACAATGTAAGCTTTATAGAACCGGCGCAGACCACGTACAGGTTAAAGCAACAGTAAAGCATATAATTATTACGAATCTACTAAAGAAAAATAAAATTAGCAGCAACAATGGGACATAAATAAGTCAGAAGATTACTTTAAACGACTCGAATATGCAGTCAATACCAAGGAAGCAATAAACAAACATGAAAGAAATGAAAATATTGAGGAATAATGGGAAGTTATGAAGAATACAATAAAACAAAGCGCAAAACTTTACATAGGGAAAATAATAACCAACAAATGGTAAAAAGATATTTCAAGAAAGGAAAAAAATAAGATTTGAAATAATAAATAATCAGACAGAGGAGTTACAAGAAAAGTATAGAAAGATACGAAATGAAGGTAACAACTTATGTAGATGAAAAAAGAGAAGCGCCGAGGAAAAGAATAGAAAACGTTCAAACACCATATAATGATAAGAACACCAGAAGCTTCCACAATAAAATTAAAATAGAAAAAAAGGATACAAGCAAGCAGTAGGGTTGAGAGATGAAGAAGGAGAGTTACATCTAGATGAAAACCAAATGGTTGATTTATGGGCAAAATACTTCAAAAATACTGTGTGGGAACAAGAAACTGACGAAGAAACGCAAGAAAAACTAGCCTTAAATAACGAAAATCAAATAGAGCTACCCAATTATGAAGAATTTATAAAAGCTCTTTACAAAATGAAGAATAACAAAAGTGTAGGATCTGACGAAATAGCGTTGGAACTAGTCAAACATGCAGATGAAGAGTTAATTAATAGAGTGTATGAACTTATATCAGAAGTATGTGGAAAAAAAATGAAGTGCTAGATAAGTGGTACACAGCAATGATTTATCCCGTATATAAAAGAGGTAACACACAAATGCCGGAGAACTATAGATGAGTAGCGTATCGACATAAGTTTTGAGAAAAAATCAACAGGCTTAATCAGCAAAATAACGAAATTTTATTCAAACTTAAACATTAATGGTTTATTTTACATCTTACCATGGTCCTCAATGGCACGCAGTTTGGCTAAGACTTGTCTCATCTTCTTTTGGACGACGTTCAGGTCCACTTCCCGAATTTTTCTAAAAATTCGTGCCCGCAATTGCTGTTCATTTTGGGCCTCCCAACCGTTTTCATAAACCTTTCGACATAATAATGACCAAAACTCTTCTATTGGCCCAGGGACATTTGGGGGGTTAACTTCTCTCGGTACATAATTGATGTTATTCTGCTCCAACCATGCCCGAGTCCTCCTGGTATAATGGCACGAAGTGAGATCAGGCCAAAATATTATATCGTCGTTCTGATGATGGATATTAATAAAATTAAGCATTTTCGCTAAACATCTACCACAGCTTCTCCCCGAACTCTGCCAACATAGATGTTGAAACTCCAGCCTCAGAAATCGCGCACCAGTCTAAAACTTTGTCAGTTTTTAATATCAGAGGTGTAAAATCCGTCGTTACCTTTCATTTCAGAATGTGACAGCCTGAAATACTTCTCATCATCCATTATAATCAGACGGTTCCTCACAAAATGCCTTCACCTCAGAGCTGTGCAACATCTAAGTATTCTTTCGAGCTGTGCCTGGATGTATTTGGGACACTTCCTTCCTTTTCGATAATGTACACCATTTTTGGACAAAATTCTCTGGACGGTCTTGTATGAGACCCCAAAACGGCGATCCAGCTTTCGACTAGAAATTCCAATTCTCGAGCGGATTGTACCAGTCTATTAATCCTGTTTTGTGCCAAAACATGAGGTCTTCCTGTTTGCGGCAAATTAGTGCAAGGTATATCCTCTTCGCATTCTCTTATTGTCCTATAAATCGTTGCATTTTGATCTCTTAACAAGTTAACAATTTCACTTTTGAGCAACCGTCCAACTAAACGATAGATGCTCTTGCGAATTTCAAGTTTGTACTACATTTTGAACTTAGTTATTGAATAAATTTGACGTTTGTCAATTGCAACAAAACATGATTTATTTACCGGGTTCATGGGAACTAGCTCAGAAATCAAAATTGAGTAGAAATGTCAAGGCAAACTTTTTCTCAAAACTTATGTCCGTTCAAAACAACCAACGATAAAAACAATCAGCAGTTGGTGCAATTGACTGCAAAGCTCGCGTAGGAATCTTTAATATGACAAAGAAACCAACATAACTTCGTAGCGATTAAACATGGACCGAACAAATATGGTATTTTCTGAAAGCTTAGCAAAGCGGCTATTTAATGACCTAATCGTATATGGGGCGTTCTATTTAAAATTTTCAAAGATTTCGCGATCTGAGGTTCGCGTTTCTCGAGCACCCTGTATATTAAAAATACCTAGAGTCTCTTAGTCCCCGCAGTTTTATTAAAAACAGATCCGAAAAATTGCACCCTGAAAAGTAGTTAACATTTCGGCTTAATTACGGTGTCATATTCGTCCAAAGTGAGGTTATTTTTATCACAAGCAAATGAATATAACTACGGAACTATTAATAGTAGACCCATACCACGCTATATTGTTGCAATCGCCATTGAAGGGAAAATACAATTTTTATTATACGAGGAGCGTTCAAATTTAAACACTAATTTATTTATAAAAAAAGTGATTACAATATTACAACGATGAAAACTATATTACTTTTCGACGTAATCTCCCTGCCTAGCGATGCACTTGCGCCAACGATCTGGAAGCTTTTTAATACCTGGCTGGAAGAAGTCTTTGGGTTGCATGCGTATCCACTCCTGAACAGCTTCGATAACGTTATTATTTGACTGAAATCTTTTCCCGGTTAAAAATTCTTTTAATGGGCTAAACAAATAAAAATCAGAGGGAGCAAGATCAGAACTGTATGCTGGATGCGGAAGAAGGTCCCAGAAGCGATTTGCAAACGATTCAACTTGTGTTCTTTAGTCAACAAGCTCGGAATTCACCTGGCACTCACCTTACGATACTTTAGCTTGTTTTTTATGATCTCTTCAACACTTCCGACACTAATTTGTAAATTTTGAGAAATTTGACGAACTGTTACCCGTCTGTCTTCCTGAATAAGGGCATTAACTTTTTCTTCATTTTCACGATTAACCGAAGTTGCAGCTCGCCGTACATGAGGCTCATTTGCTACATGCGTTCTCCCGTCTCTAAAGGATTTTGACCACTCAAACACTCGACCTTTTGAAAGACATTGATCGCCATATTGTGCTCGCAGTGATTTCTGCCCGTAAAAAGAGTAAGCTCAGTTTTTCCAAATTTTGAAGAAGTTTCCATATCATGTGATACATCATTGCATTCAGAAAAAAATCCTCTCTTAAAAGGGCAAAAAAAAATTGCACGGTAGCAATTTAAAATTTTGAGGTTAGGTTAGATTACTAAAAATTTGCACAAATGAAATTGGTTTTATTAAGTGCCAATAAAAGTATTTAAATTACCATGCAAATTAGTTCAAACCGCATCTCAATATCTTAAGTAACAAAAAAGTTACGGCAAATAAAAGAAATTAGGAGATTTTGGTTTTTTAAAAATTTTAAACAAGTGGGCCATGACAAGTAAAATTTGAAAATGGATTCTTAATGAGCTTTCGAACTTGCATCTTTTTCCTAATTTAACTATCTCTCTATCTATTCAAATACAAAAGTTACCTATGTTGTCCCTACGAAATCCGGGCACAGGGTGTTAATTAATGTCATGCAGATATTTCAGGGGGTGATAGTACTCGGCCAAATAAGAAAAAAATGTTAATATACACATGATCAAAAACGCGTCATTTTCGATATATAGGGTGGCGAAGTTACAATTTTTTTCGTAGTTTGCGTTTTTCTCCCGTATGTTTTGAGATATTAATTTAAAATTTAGTACAGCTACTATCTCTTAGAATCCCTACAATAAAATGATAAAATCATCAGTTACAGTATACAGGGTGTTACATTTATTTGGGTCACCCACCATTTTACCTTCCGGAACTTTTTTTGGAGCACCCTGTATACATTTTTATATCATAACTGAATCCTGTTCTTTTCTCCAGCTTTTAGGTTTATTCCATTATTCCCGTATCTGTCACCGTTTCCGAGTTATTTGAAAAAATAGCGATCAATACAAACCAAGTGTAGTCGAAATAAAGTAGAGTCAAAATAAAGTTTTTTTTTGTTTGTATTTAACACCCTGTATACTGCAACTGATGATTTTGACATTTTATTGTAGAGATTCCAAAAGATAGTAGCTGTACTAAATTTCAAATAATTATCTCAAAACATACGGGAGAAAAACGCAAAGTAAGAAAAAAGAATTGAAACTTCGCCAACCTGTATATCAAAAATGAGGCATTTTTGATCATGTGTATATGAACATTTTTTTCTTATTTTGTCGAGTACTATCACCCCCTGAAATATCTGCATGACATTAATTAACACTCTGTATATAAAAGCTTTCACTCTATTAATAGAGTATTGCTACTTCTGTCCAAAGCATGAATCCTTTTATCAGGGTGGATTAGTCCCTTGATCTTCCTTATTTTTTTCTGTGCTATTAAAGTTTCTTGTGTGTTTTTGCATCTTCTCCTATTTTACTCCATATTTTCCTATTTTTTGTTTTCTCTTTCCAGTCCTTGATTTTCATGTTTCTTAGGTCATCTGTTACTTCTTCGTACCATCTGTTTCTCGGTCTTCCTCTTGGTCTACTTGTTTCAGCTTTCCATGTTGTTATTGCTTTTATCGTTTTTGTTTCATCGGCTCTCATTATATGCCCAAGCCACCTGATTCGCTGTGCCTTCATTACTTTTACAATGACTTCCCCTTCCACTATTTTTAAAATTTCATGATTCATGTAGTATCTGTACTCTTCATTTTCCAATTTCTTTACTCCCACTATTGCTCTTAATACCTTCCTTTCAAATACTCTTAGTTGTTCGTTTTCTTTTTTCGTTTGACACATTATTTCTGCTGCATGAAACACTACAGGTCTGATTAGGCATTTTTGTATATTCGTATTTTAGTTTTTATACTTATTTTGTACTCTTGAGTATACTGCGGTTTGCATAAAATGCTTTAAAACCTAATTGGATTCTTTCCTTTATTTCTTCGCTTCGGTCATTATTATAACTCAATTGTACACCCAAATAATTGAAGGATTTTACTTTTTCGAAGGTATGTTTATCTATTTTTACTTCTTTAGCATCGACTGTTTTTCCTCTCCGGCACTTCATATACTTAGTTTTTCTTTCATTTATGACGAGTCCTATTTCACCTGATGTTTTTTCCAATGTTTTAAAAACTTCTGTTAATTTGTTCCATGATCTTGATATAATGACTATATCATCAGCATAATCTATTATTTGTGCTTCCTTGTTTCTTATTGTTCCCTGTATGTTTACTTTTCGTATTGCCCCTTCTAACGCTATGTTGAACAATGTCGCCGACAGTGCATCTCCTTGACGAACCCCCATATTGATGTTGAATACTTCAGCTTGCCCTTCTCTTGTTTTTACTTGTTTTACTCACCTAACCTGGACCTATACAATAAATTACCGCTTAATATGAAAAATCTATCTTTTATATCTTTTAAAAACACGGTTAAAACTTATATTTTATTCAACTGCTATTATAGCGTGAGCGAGTATATGCTTACCCCTAACGGACAATAGACATGAGTAATTTATGAATGCTGTTTCTACATTTTTCTTATTGTGTATGTTATAGTTCTAATGTTTACTTATAAGCATTATACTATCTCTTATTATTATAGGTATATACAGTGCGAGTGTAAAGTCTGGAACTATCGCAATAAATCGTTTATTAAACGTTTTTGAAAAAATCCTCGAACACGTCAATTTTTATCTTAAATGAGATATATTTTACTGTAATCGTCACTTAAAGATCGTCTTTTGTTTTTGAGTTATGACGTAGGTAAGCCATAATTTTTTTAAATGGAAACTCTAATTTTTTATGGTGAATTTGGAAAAAGCATGAAATTCTTAGACCAAATATGATAAAAAAGTGTGATATTATATTTTTCTATTTGGAAGATATTGCACATAATAGTAATGAAAAGTCGAAAACACGTCAAATAGGTCAATGATTTGATAGCTTATTTACTGTTTCATTGCGTCATAATTTTAACGCTGTCAATTGTTACATGGCTACTTGATTTTTTTATTAAAACTTGGAACTCTTGATTGTTATTAGATTTTTGTTTTAAAACTTTAACGGCAATTATCTCGAAAATTTCAAAATACAGTACCATACTTTTTTAGCATATTTGGTCTTAGAATTTCATGCTCTTTCCAAATTCATTATAAAACATTAGGGTTTCCATTTAAAAAATTATCGCTTACGTCATAACTCAAAAACAAAAGACGATCTTTAAGTGACGATTACAGTAAAATATGTCTCATTTAAGATAAAAATTGACGTGTTCGAGGATTTTTTTCAAAAACGTTTAATAAAAGATTTAATGCGATAGTTCCAGACTTTACACTCGCACCGTATGTTGACAAGCTGTAAACTGGTAAAGTTATGGTAATAAAGAAATTATTATTATTATTATTATTATGTTTTTTGTTTTCTTTTACTCAGCCTTTTTTTTTGCTGGCACTTTCCTGTCTAGACGGGCATATTGCCAAGTCTACACATTCTCTATTTTTGGTTTAAGAAGTTTCTGGTGATGTGGTGATGTTGCATGTATGGAGAATAACGGCTTTTTGTATTTGGGTATGTAGACGGTTTGGTAGATCTAGTTGATCTAAATGTTTAACAAATGAATGTGGGGTGATACCTGTGACTGATATTATAAATGGTGTGATATGTACTTCTTTTTGCTTCCATATGCGTTCTATTTCTATGGCCAAGGGTTGGTACTTATCTTTTTTCTGGTGGTATTTGGTTGTTATATTTAAGTCGGAAGGTACAGCTATGTCGATTATGTAAGTTATGTTTCTTGTTTTGTGCTGTAGTGTTAGATCTGGTCTGTTGTGTGTTATTGTTTTATCTGTGTGAATGGTTAAATCCCAGTACAATTTATATTCCATATTTTCTAGAACTGTCTGTGGTGTGTATGTATAATAGGGTTGTGTGTCTGTGTGTAATTTGTGTTTAAGTGAGAGCGCCTGATGTATGATTTTTGCTACCGTGTTATGTCTGTTAGTGTATTCTGTGCCTGCCAACAGTTTACAGCCTGCTATGATATGGTCAATTGTCTCTGGAAATTGACGACACTTTCTGCACTTATCATCTCTAACGGTGTTATCTTTCAATATGAATTTCTTATAGTTGTTTGTCGCCACTACTTGGTCTTGTATGGCTAATATGAATCCTTCAGTTTCCGGATATAACTGGCCAATTTGTAAGAATTTACATGAGAGTTGTTTATTTACGGATTCATTGTTAATGCGGTTGTAGTATCTTCCATGAAGAGCCTTAGATGACCATGTCTCTTCCTTTTTCTCCATCGTGTTGTCCTGAAGGTTGATTTCTATTTGTGATGATAAGTTAAGTGGAGTGTAGTTGTTATCTATTTGTACTATAGCCTGGTGCAAGGGATGTTCTCTATTTAGAAAATATTGCCTTAGTGTATTTATTTGTTTTGTATGTAGCTGATGTAGGTCTATCATTCCTCTTCCTCCCACTTTTCTACTAATTGTGAGTCTCTCTTTGCAAGAATTTGGGTGCAATTTTCTGCTTTTTGTTAATTTCGTTCTTGTTAGTATGTTAACATTTTCGAGATCTGTGTTGGTCCATTTAATTACTCCAAATGAGTAAGTTAGTATGGGGACAGCAAAAGTATTTATTGCTTTGAATAGATTTTTTGAATTTAATTTGGACTTTAGTACAAGTTCTAATCGGTTTTTGTATTCTTGTTATAGTTTGGTTTTGATGTCTCTGTGATTTAATCTTATGTTCTGATTAAAACCAAGATATTTGTAGATTTCGTTTTTGTCTATTTGTTGTAATATTTCTTTGTTTAGTGTTTGTGGTGTTTGTTCGTTTTTCCATTTGCCTCGTTCTATATGTAGGATTTTACATTTGCTGACCCCAAATTCCATGTTAATGTCTTTTGATATAGTTTCTGTGATTTTGAGTAATTGTTTCATATGTGTTGTCGTGGAGGAATATATTTTGATATCATCCATATACTCGTACATGAGATGGTTTATTTTATGGATGTCTACTTTTTGGTGTTTGATATGATAGCCGTATGTTGTTTGATTGAGGGTGTTAGATAACGGGTTAAGACATAGGCAAAACCAAAGAGCGCTAAGTGCATCACCTTGGTATATACCACGATTAATATTAATGTAACCAGTTTGTACGTGTTGTGAATTTGTAGTTAAGTTTATCTTTGTTCTCCAGGTCTTCATTGCTGTTGCTAAAAATTTCTGAATTATGGGATGGATTTTATATATTTGTAAAAACCTTTGATAACCAACTGTGGGGAATCATATCAAAGGCTTTTTTGTAATCTATAATATATGTTACGTGTATATTTCGTTGGTTCTTCTCTGCTTGTTTCATTATTGAGGTGTCTATGAGTAGCTGTTCTTTGCATCCTTTACTACTTTTTCGACAGCCCTTCTGCTCTTCTGTTAATATGTTGTAGTTGTTTAAGTGTTTGTCTATTTTGTTACATATCGTTGCGGTTATGATTTTGTATATAGTTGGAAGGCAGGTGATCGGCCTGTAGTTACCTGGGTCTTTGGTGTTCTCACTCTTTGGTTTGATGAATGTTCTGCCTTCAGTTATGAAAGGTGGGATTAAATCTGGGTTTTGTATTATTCTATTTATTTGTTTAGTGAGTTGTGTATGGGTAGCGGTAAATTGCTTATACCAATAATTTTGTACATTGTCTGCTCCTGGACATTTCCAATTATGTGTTTTCTTTATTGTATTTGATAGTTCTTCTTCAGTAATAGTATAATCGTCTTGTTCCGGTGTATCTTGATATCTGTCTGCTTCGTCTTGTATCCATTTTGCATTATCGTTGTGTTTGGCAGGGTTTGACCAGAGACTTCCCCAGAATTCTGTTATTTCTTCTTTTGTGGGTGGTATTATCCCTATTTTACCTTTTGATATTAGATTTTGATAGAAAGCTTTTTCTTTGTTTCGGAAGATCATATTTTGTCTTTTTCTATCATCTGACTCTTTGTATCGTTTCAGGCGGGCTGCATAGGCTACGAGTTTTTGTTTTAATGTTTCGAGGGCTTCTGTAGCTGTTTGTATTTCGTTATTAATTATGTGCCGGATGTTTTTTATAACCTTTTTGCTATTATTCCCTAATATATATTGTGTTGTTCGACCTATTTGCCCTCTTAGTTTTTCTATTTTAGTTTCCAGTCTTGTTTGCCATTTTGGTGTTTTCTCTATCTTCCTTTTGTAGTTTGTACTGGTGATGATTTTTTGTTTATTCATTGAAATGGTAGCACTTGCGCATGCGTAAATTATTAGATGTAGTTCCTCTAGATCGGTATCGTCTTTAATATAAGTTTCTATAATATGATGATTTATAGTTTTGATAATATTATCTGTTGTTTTGCTTATTTTTAATCTGGGTAGCATAGATCTTGTACATGGATTAGTGCCTCTCCATTTGATTAAGTTTTTTTCTATTTCATGTTTAATCTTTTCTACTTCTGTTCGAGTAGTGTGGTCTGTTAATGTTGCCTGTTCTTGTATGTCTATACCTTCCTCTTTATCTGATGTTGTTTGTGTATGTGATTGTTCTTGTATATATGGAGCTTCTATATTTTGTATGTGTATATCTCTGTTTTGTATACTTCTATCTGGTTCTTGTATGGCTATGTCGTTGTTTTCTATTTCCATTTCGTTTTCCCTTGCCAGTTGTTCTGCAACTTCTTGCTTTATGTTTTCTATCTCTATAACACTGATTTTATTGTTATTTATTATGAACCGCTTTTGGTCTACCAGCCGTTGTTCGGTGATATTTGTATATTCTGTAAATTTGGATAAAAAGAGGTTTCTGAATTCCTTTCTGTTGAGTGTTTCGGTTTCCAGTTTAGTGAGTTTGTAGTAGCACCATATGACGTATCTATTTAATTCTTCGGACCATGTCATACGTTGCCGGGTTTTACCAGCTTTAGTGGTTGCCGGCTGACTTGCCGGTAAAACACTTTCAGCTAGTCCAGTTGTGTTTGCTTGATCGTTATTTTGTTGGTCGACTTGTGGATTCCCGCGACGGCATCGACCGTACCGTCGCTCGTTACTGTTCGAGTTAATTAAATTATTATCATCCATCGTATTCCCACGAGAAGCTAGGGAAGGGGTTGGTCGCACCATCACAGAGCCCCGCATGTGACGTGAAGCCTACTTACTCCAGGAGGAAGGCCGGTATCCTGGAGGCTCCGTTAGAGATACCAAATATACCCTTGATACCATTCAGCCATTGGCACGGGTCGCATAACATCTTGGCTTAGGGTCCTCTTTTAGTCGCCTCTTACGACAAGCAGAGGATACTGTGATGGTATTCTGATCCGCCATCACACGGGATTATTATTATTATTATTATTACTATTATTATTACTATTATTATTATTATTATTATTATTAGGTATAGCCCACAAATAATAAGTGTAATTCGATTTCATACTCGTAGCATTTTTGCATTATTTGGTGTATGACATGTAGTGCATCTGTGGTCGACCGCCCTGTGGTCTGAATCCCATTTGGTATTCGCCAATCTCTTTTTCTGTGTATTCCGTAAGTCTCTTCTGCATTAACGTTGTAAATATCTTATACATTGTATTTAATAATGTAATATTCCTGTAATTTTTACATTGTTCCAAATCACTTTTTTTTGTCAGCGGTATGATTAATCCTATTTCCCATTCTGCTGGCATCTCTTCTTTTTTCCATATTTATTTAGTCAGTTTATACAATCGTTTATGCAGTTCCTCTCCGCCATATTTCAACATTTCTCCATTTATTCGGTCGCATCCAGGTTCTTTCCCGTTTCTTATTTTTGTTATAATGTGTTTTATTTCGTCATAAGTTGGTTCTGATATTATACTTTCATTTATTCCATCTTCTTCTTCATTTATTTCCTGTTGTTCATATTTTCTATCTTCTTCTGTATCATATAGTAATTTATGAAAGTGTTCTCTCCATATGTCTTTCTTCTTTTTCTCATCGTATTCTGTGTTTCCATGCGCATCCTTTAGTCCTCTTGTTTTTACTGGGTACATTTTCTTTTGAGCTTTAATTTGTTGAAAAAACTTTCTTGTGTTGTTATTTTTGTTGTTCTGTTCTAACTTGTCCGTCATTTCATACATCCAAACCTTTTTGTTTCGTCTGCAAATCTTTTGTGCTTCTCTCTTCTTTTCTTTGTATATTTCTAGATCTTCTTCTTTTTCTGTTTTTAACCATTTGTTCCTTGCCTCATTTTTTCTAATAATTATTTTTTGACATTCATCGTTGTACCATTGTTTGTTAGTCTTGTTTTCTTTGTATCCAATTACTTTCTCTGTACTTGTTAATATTAATTTTTTGATATTTTCCCATTCTTTCCCTATATCCACTTCACACTCCTTCCCTTCCATTTCTTTATTAATTTCTTTCGTGTATGCCTTTTTCCCGTTTCTTTATATAGTTTTTCAATATTCCACTTTTTATATTCTCGCCTCTCACTTTATTTCTATAGTCTTTTTTATTTTTGTCACTACCATGTAGTGGTCTGTATCTACAATTGCGCCTCTATATGACCTGACGTCTTTAATTATCCTGCTCTGCCTCTTGTTCGTTATTAGGTACCTACGTGGTCTATTTGATTTCCTCTATTTTTTCCTGGTATCATCCATGTTTCCTTATGTATTCGTTTATGTTTAAAATTGGTACTACTGATTATCATATTTGTTGGTACTGCGGAATTGCATATTCTATTTCCATTGTCGTTTGTCTTTTCGTGCAGTGTTTGCTTTCCTTCAACTTCTTTTACATACAATGTGATTTTTTAAAAACTCAATTGCAGCAGGCCGTATTCTGACTTAATACAGACAGTTCTAAGGTTATTAAGACAGAATACGGCCTGCTGCAATTGAGTTTTTAAAAAATCACATTGTAGTTCTCCTTCCCAATTTTTGCGTTTAGATCTCCTAATATAACCAGCGTATCCTGTTTTGGTACATCTTCATATGTCTTCTCCAATTCATCATAGAATTTATCCTTTTCTACTTGACTAGCGACTTCTGTAGGTGCGTATACACAGATAAAAGACATATTCTCAGGTTTTCCTTCAATTCTTAAGTAGCACATTCTGCCATTGATAGGTTTAAAACATATTATTTTTATTCTTTTATCTACTATAAATCCCGTTCCTTTATTACCTTGTTTTGTTTTCCCTGAGTATAGCATAATGAAGTCCTTTTTGTCAATTTCTCCTTGTCCTTTCCACTTCAGTTCCTGTTTGGCTGCGATATCTATTTAATATATTTTATTTCTTTAGCTATTTCTATCATTTTTTCTGGTATTAGCATTGTTTTTATATTCAAAGTTGCAACTTTAATTGTTTTTTCGTTTTTATTTTTCCTTTTGTGCTCATTTCTATTCATATCCTTATCCATTGCTTTTGTCGCCATCATTTTCAGCCATTTTTGTTTCGATACTAGTTTTTTGATTCTTGTGTCGACTTCTCTATGCTCTGGTCGCTCTTTTTAGACAATTTCTAAGCAGTTTTCAATAAAATAAAGCTATTTAAATAACCCTCCACCTAAATTAGCACATAATTCTATCCTTTTTCTAAATTCTTGGTAACTGTTTCTAATTTCGAGAAGCGGTATGGTCCTAATCAAATCAGTAATTTTGTTTTTCAATCTGTTCAAATCGTTATCACAATTTTCTGTATAGGTACACTTTTTGTTTCACATATCCCCAGAAATAAAAATCCATAATTGTAATATCCGGACTTCTTGGAGTCCATGGCTGCGGTCCAAACCGGCACTTTCCAAATATGGCGTTTAAATAATTTTTTGTTAAAGCAGTTTATTCTAAATTTAGGATTTTGTTCAGACCAATATCGAGAATTTTGGGCCGAGACTGTTCCATCCGCTGTAAACGTAGCTTCATCTGAAAATATAATATTCTTTAAAAAATCCCTTTCCTGTAAAATTTTTTGCCCAGCCCATAGTAAACAAAAGTCCAGTCGTTTAACTTTATCATTGGCTTCCAAAGTATGAATGAATTTAGCTTTAAAAGGGATTTAAATATTCTTTGCAAATGCGATTTCCAAATGCCAATTTGTGCTGCCTTTCGTCTTAGTGAAACCCTTCCATTTCCTCTTACATCATCCAATGCCAAAACCGTTGCCGCATCACCTTCATCCAATTTCTTCTTACTCCGTTTTTGGTTTATCACACTTCCGGTTGTTTGAAATTTAGTTATACACATTTTCTTACTGTTATATCGCTTATTGAAACTCCTGGAAACGTTTGCTCGAAACATCTAACCACGCCCTTGTAACTAATTTCAGTAAACCCATAGCCATTGCACAACAAATACTTTCTGCTCGAGACTAAGAATTTTACTGAACTTGTAGAAATTATTTTATACTGTCAGTTTTTAATGATAGATTGTATGTAGCTCGAATTTTTAATTTAGAACATATTTTTTAAATAAAATTTTTGCGTCAAGTTGATAGTAAGACCACTTTACCTAACCCGCTTCATATTCTTCTTGTGCTAACTACCCCATCTGGATATCATTTCAAGTGTAATTTGGTAAAAATTCATGGTAAACCAAGTAGACCTAGATTATAAAAGCGTTTTCCAAAAATTTTTGGTTTATTGTACCTGTCGCAAACCCTATCCGGCGACACGCTGCATGTCGGGAATAAGTATCAGAAACATTACAGGGAATATTCGATAACGTTCACAATTTTGACAGTCTAAACTAAACTCTGCTTGGAGTTTTGAAAACAATGTTTGGAATACCCAGGCTACCTGGAATATTACCGAATGATACTGATACTTAGAACACCCGTAGCGCCAAAACTTCATTCCGGACTTTTTGAATATTACCTGGAATATTCAAAATAATTCAACAAATTTGGTTTTAAACTCAGTTCGCCCGTTCGCCGTTCGGAGCTTCCAAAATAAATACGGAATATCCCCTTGAAAAAGAAGTTGGAATTTCGTTCCATTCCTGACTATCTACAATATCTCTATCGCTGAAAATGAATCCAATATTTTTCGAATATTTCTCACAATAGTGGAAATAATACCCGGATACCTTGGAGTATTTGGAATGAAGGTATTTTCAAGCATAATACCTCGAATATTACCGCAAAAAGTCCAATATTTCGTTAGGAGCCCATTATGAGTTGAATTACTCGAATAGTTTTCATACGAATCGCCAGAAATCCTTTTCTCAAGTCTTACTCAAAATATTTGAAAGAATATCTAGCGCACGGTGTATCACCGGAAAATATTCGGAACTTCTGAAATTTCATTTTAAAATACTTAAAATCAACCCACAATTTCCCGAATGCTATTCGGAATACCCAAAAGTCTTGAATCTTGAAAATCAGTCCGGAATTCTCAAAACAATATCAGGAATATCCATGAATATCACTGGAAAAAAATCGGAGCAGCTACAATTTCATTTGATACCCGGACTGACAGTTATAATACCCGCAACGTTGTTTGAAACGCCAGCGAGAATTCATGAAAACTGAAACGTAATACCCCGAAAACCGAAGTATCGAAATTTTGAAATATTTCAGTGTACTTTTAATTACTATCCTGCTGTAAATTAATAAGGGATTAAAAGGTTCTATTCCTGTTAGCTAGAAGTTTACAAAAATCTAAATTCGGTTCGTTATCCTGAAAGTTTTTCTTTTTAAGGATTAAAGCTTAATTAGAAAATGTTCGTTTATACCGTTAATTAAGAAGTTCTAAATTTGGCATTATCAATGTATTTTTGTAAACGTTTATAGTTAGTTGAAACGCAATAAGCTTTTTCCTGCAATTATTTGATAAACCTTTCTGAAGACATCCTAATAATTCCAGATTTTTAGGGATTCTTATTTGCTGAAAACTTTTGCATATCGTAATTAAAGTTTTTGTCTTAATAATTCCAGATTTTTAGGGATTCTTATTTGCTGAAAACTTTTGCATATCGTAATTAAAGTTTTTGTCTTAGTGGATTCTTCGTTTAATTTTCAGGCTTTGTTTTCAAAACCTCATCAGACGCTCTTAGATTACTAGTAAAACAGTAGAAGTAGCCTTTGTTTTATAAAAGTTTAGAAGTTAGGAATCTTTACCTTTGAAAACCCGCTGTATGTTTTCTGACAATAAGTCTACTGCTGAAACTTTAGCTGGCACGGTAATTAATTAATTTCAGTTCAGTTTCAACTTTCAAAGCACAAAAAACCAAAACCAACACTGGGCTTGGCGTCTCTTCAATTACCAGAATTAATAATTTGTAAT
Source organism: Melanotus villosus (assembly GCA_963082815.1). NCBI lineage: Eukaryota > Metazoa > Arthropoda > Insecta > Coleoptera > Elateridae > Melanotus > Melanotus villosus. The sequence goes on from OY720427.1 coordinate 24,203,515, forward strand.
GAATTGTTTTTGCCATACCGTTTTAATTTGCTTCAGTTGTTTAAACAAAGTCGCATATTTACAAAACTTTAAGTTTTTCTTTCTACACCTACAGTAAACGAGAAATTTTGTAATTTGCTCTGAAACCTGATAAAACTGATTTGAGGACATTGTAGACTCTAGAAGCTTTTGTGAGGGTGGCTTTTTTATCCTAAAGAAAATTGTATCGAGTGTAAACTTGAAATGTTAAACGCAAAGTCTTAATCAACACCTAAAAAACCGTTATTTTGACGTATGTCAATTAAGAGGAAATTTCTGTAAATCAAAGCATGTTCCAAGTGCTGAAAATAATTTAATTGAGGTTAAAAGCATCCCAAAAGGGTTCACAAAGGGTTTTTGCTCTCGTGTTACATTGATTTGTGCCGCGATAAAGTATTTTAAGGTAAGAATCGATTTGTCCAGGGTCCTTATTTTTAAAACCTCCCAATCTCGTATTTTTCGTTAATATTAAAAATGAATTCCTTAAAGCACCGGTTCTTAAATAATATCGTCCAATTCTTAGAAACGAGCTTTAAGTTTTAATTTAAAAATTGTTAATTTTAAAAAGAATAATGGGGGAGTTACTTTGGAATAAGCGTATTTTATAAATGCAGATTTTAATTCCACGTCAAAGATTTTGCGTTATTACAGAAATAAGTTTAACGAAGAAAATAAGTAATTCCGATTTTGCAGAAAGCAACGGGGAATTTTATCTGAAAAGCGCCCTTCTTTGTATAATGAATTATTTTGTGGGAAGTGAAATAAATCGGGCTGAAATATTTTTTGAAATACATTGAATAAATGTTTCCGTCGACTTCCGTTACTTTGTTGTAACGGCGCGTCAAACTTGGTTTGATCAGTTTGAAGCAAATATTGGATTCGCGAAATGATACAGCCAATTGCACTTAGTTTACAGTTTGAAACGGCATTGAATTGAAACGACGTCGTCCTGCCTATAAAAATAACAACGTACTAAATCCTTCCCGGAATGAGTTATACGGTTCTTATATTGTAACGCCAACAATTTCGTTTGTGTAAAATCTATTAAAAACCATCAATCCAAGTGTCATTGTATTGTAACGCATTTACATATGAAAAATGCTAACAAAATGGATAATAAAAACTGAATGGCGTTTCTATGTTGTCTAATTTTTAGTTAGATTACAACCGATTATGCAACGTTTGATTACAACTCGGGTTCGAATGTAAAGACACTTCTGGTTTTTCATTCGTCACGCTGTCAAATCATCGTTCGTTAAAACTTTCTAACGGTACCTTATAAATTTTAATTTCGACATAAACAGATAATTTTTAATTTAATCCAGAGTGGATCTGCCCTTTTGGTTCTCTCGTCCGCTGCCGAGATTTACGTGTTCGTAAAAAATATTTTAATAAAAACGCGTTCAAACGAATTGCAGACATTTTATAATTCCGCGTTCACAAAACTAGAATTAAAGCTTTGACGAATAAAAGGCAATTACTTTTAATTAGTGCAGATTAAAATACTATTTCAAACGAAGCGCCATTATCCGATTACTGATCACGGTTGAGTAAAATTTTGGCATTTAATAGCAATTAGTTATACTTTAAATTACTTCATACATTAAGCACTTCGAATTTATTCGTACGCCGTATTCACCAATCTTTGGTTTTATTTTATAATAAAATTAACAGAGCCTGTTTGTTCCGGTTACCGTACATTCACTACACCCGAAATTATAATATAAAATTATTCTAAATAAAATTAATACACAACAAATACTATTGATGCGGGCTCTGACATCCCATCATACTGTTATTTAATTACGGAGGTACGCTGATGTGAATAACCCGTGTTTATTGAGCAATTTTAGATGGGCTATACAAAAGGGTCCATTCAAAAGCAGGCTATATAACATTGTCATAACGAAGTGTCAGTTACGCTTATAAAATTCTAGGAATAGAATTTTTAAATTATTCGATGACGTCCATAAACCGTACAAATATTTCTCAAATGCGATTTCTGTGTCAGGAATCATAAATCACAAATATCCTGCAACAAAACTCATTAAATTTGCCGTTAAATATTCAGGACTAAAATGTTACATTATAAAATTTATGTACGGGTTCGATTTTAATTGAAAATACCTTTTTAATTTTTTAGTTTTTAATCGACTTGCCCTAAATCAAAATTTAACTTTTATGACAGTTTGCTTATTACTTTATTTTTTAAAAATTCCCTACTTCAATTTAAAAAAAAATTGCGTTAAAGATTAAATTTAATGTCTTTAAATCGAAAAACCTTCAAAATAATGCAATAAGATACAAGTTACGAGCAAAAGACAAGTTATCAGTGAGAGATAAGTTATCTCCACTAGTAGGAAGTGTATATAAATTATGCATGAACGAGAATATGATATGTACACTGTACACACACTCAAACAGTACCAATCAACGGACTTGCGGTCAATTTTTGAAAACCTGCTAGTCAGCTACGCTGTCACTTCTTTTAGCGGGTAATAATTTAAAACAAAATTTAGTATGAAATAGGTGGTTGGCACAGATTAATTAACTAATGATTGATTAATTAATGGCCCATCTTAACGTTAACCTACACTTAACTGACAGAATGTTAATTCGACCATTTGTATCACCGTCGAAGCTTGAATCCCTATATGAGCTGCTCACGAAGCGGGACTTTTCAATCCCCAGTCAAAATAAAAAATTTTAAATTTCTTAAGAATTGCTTAAATCTTAAATTAAACAAATATATATTGATATGTCCACAGTCTTTATATTTTAAAAGAAACAGTGCTCCACACAATATCCCAAACTAGCTCTCAAATTATTAATTATTATTATTGTCATCGAATCTAATTAAATAATTATGAATTTAAAAATCAAAAATTAAAAATGAACATTTTTACCTCAGGGCCGTTGAAGGATTCGTTTATTAAATTTTGATAATTGGATCGACAAATATTATTTTTTTTAATAAGTAAATAAAGAATTATTTTCGAATCCACTTTTAAAAATGCAAGATTTATTACAATAACCTATTTCTAACCTTAAAACTAACACAAAATTATATCTAAAAACACTCACACACAAACGATTATTCCTTTGAATATTGGAAATTCCACCAAAATAACGTCTTAGTCCAATTAACGTTCCAATCCAATTCACTATTTATTATTATCATTCGTTTAACCAATTTTCCATTAAAATTATATCTAACAAATCCAATCCGAATCTTAATAAGTAGTTCATCCTCAATTCGCAATTATACCCCATTAATAAGGATTCAACCTCTTGTTGATATAACTCAACTATTACCTATATGAGTTTTTATAGAAAATTCATAAACACGTCCGTTTACTTTTATCCAATTTTTATAACTGTTGTTTATTTTCCTTCAACTTTTTCGATCTTCCTTAGTTATCCCAAAAATCTGCCACTCTTTGGTTTTGTTTTAAAACAAGCATCCTTCCGCATACATACACTACACATAAAACATTACTATGACTACTATTTACAACAAATACAATAATATAATACAGGTTTTTACATAGATAACAATAGGTACTTAAAATCACCTTAACTTAGTTACATAACTGAATATTTAAACCTTGCATCCTAAAAGGGTATTATTCCAAATTTTGTATTTTAAATAAAGAATATAAATTTTTTAAAAGTTATATCACTTCAATATATATTTACATTATAAAGGAATCCATCTGATTCCCCCTTCTTTGAAAAAATTTGATGAGATTCTGTACATTTACATATACACAGTGTAACAGAACCTATTATTTTGGTGCATATAAGCGAAAGACAGGCTATCAGTGAGAGGTAATTATCTCTCTGCAATTTACATGTATGTAGATGCCATGGTGGTTGAATGGTAAGAGCGTCAGACTAGCGTTAAGTTAGTCCTTGGTTCGAATCTCCGGATGGGCAGGATTTTCCTGCAATCTGGAGGTCGGTATCGAGCCCTGGTTGGCCATTCGTCGTTGGGCACCAAATTAACGACGCTCTTCTCGGAGTACAGACCTAAGAGGTAGAGTTATGTACACTTACGCTATACATATGGTGCAATATGTAGGTATTAAACGGCGCACCAATCACGTAATCCGTCGTAAAGACCACATACGCTAACGCACCAGCCTCGACACTGAAAGGTAAAAGGGGTTGCGGATACAGATACAGATTTACATATAGGAAGGGCTTATACGTACGAGCCAGAATATGATTTATTTATTTACTGGCACCAGCAGTGATAAACATCAAAATAGGCAACAACGTACATTAGTGTATAATCTAAATAAAATGCGATACTCTATGATAAAAATATACAAATATTTCCGACAGCGGCGTAGCGCTACTCAGATGGGCCCATGTTATTAAATAAATGCAAAAGGCCCCATTTATATACAATTTTATTTTTTCCGTATACTATGAACAAATCTATTAAATACATTTAGACAGATTACATATTAAAATTATAAGTAAATAAAATTACAAATCAATATTTATTTAGCCGTGCTTTTTATTGGCAAATACATCCACAATTTGTTCGATATTTACAGCCCTAGCATAACAGTTTTCAATTGAAAGAATTTGTAATGAATTTAACCTAGATGGGGACATAGTACTTGCGTAAATATATTTTAATCAATTTTAAGTTTGAAAATGAACGCTCTGCTGAAGCAACTGAAACAGAAATTGTTAATTAAGTATAGAATAATTGCTGTACATATTTCTGAAAAGGAAGGAACTTAAATTTCATATTCCCTTAGAATTTTTGTGAAAAGCTCCGTTACGTTTGTAACATTGTAACTTCATTAATTTTATCCCTAAATGTGACCCTAAAAGAAAGAAGCTGTTGACAAAAAGTGTTAGTCAGATCTGCAGGATATTGCATTACAAATACAAGTTTTTCAAAAGATTCGATTATATTTCATTAGTTGGCATTTCAGCTTTTAATGATTGCAACAATATCGGAAAAGATATACATATTTAATATATTATTCGTCCCTTTAATTCTATGCCTCGGTTGAGCTAAAATAACAACCAAAGTGGCATAGTAGACTGTGATTTTAAATTTTATTTCAGCCAGTTTAAATTTTTTTTAGCCGTTTATTTTCAAATTTTGGACTTATGCTCCATTTTTGTGCAGCTTCTGCTTTAAGTCGTTCGTAATTATTTCTAAGCTTTCTTATGTTTTCATAAGCAACAATTAACAATTCATTAGCTTTTGAAATATCAGTATTCACATTTTGAAACATTTTTGAAACTGCATTCAATTCATTAAAAATTGCTGATGCCAAGTTTTAAACCTATTGCTTCTTTTTTATCTGTAGCTTTGTAGGGATTTAATATAATTTTAGTAAAAGCTGTTAAAACTTCTGTGTAATGATACCGTAGTGAATACAAAGCATCATTTTGTGAAGACCACCTTGTTCGACGTACACGTTTTAATGTATGACAAGTTTTTTCGAAACAGGACAATAACACTGCCCACTTATTAATACTGCGAGCAAAAAACACATAAACTTTTTCAAGAATATATACCAAATTTAAATTATGCGCTGCGCAATGTATAAAAAAGACACTGGGTTGTTTTTCCAAAATTCTAGTTTGTATGCCACTACACAGAGTGTTAGATAATGCTTCTGCCAAACTTTAGGGGTGGGTTTGTAACGATAAAAGGAATAAAAAATTCGTATACCATTTTTTTCTCAGTTTTTTGTTTTTTTTTCTTTAATTATTTTGTGGTTGTTATAAAAGTTTTATTGTTACTTGATGTATTAGACTCTTATTTATTCGTAAAAATTTTGTTCCTGTATCTTTAACCCTTTGTTTTTGTTTTTCCAGAGAATAAAAAGTAAAATTAAAGCATGCTTTTTCTCAGAAACTATGCATATTAGAAAAAGATTGTATAATACTTTTTTGCTCCATTTGTCATTATAAAGCTATTCCCAAAGTTTGGCAGAAGCATTACCTAACACCCTGTATATATACCACTCATATTAGCGGCACCATCGTAGCCTTAACCTCTCAAGTATTTAATATCCAAACCTAATGATTCTACGTAATAATTCTTTCTAAAACGTTTCGCCAAAAAGAAGCTTCCTGACGTATTTGTTTTCCATGTCTTCATCTACGAGTACAGTGCCGCGAAGCTTCCACTGTTCATAAACCATACACGACTGGTGATGCCATTTGGAATTTTCGTGCCTTGTTATTGCTTGGAAAAGATGATTCCAATCCATTTAAAATGGACTGCTATTTGCTATACCGCTTCGTCGATATACCGACTTCAGTCAGTAGGCGGCCATGATGGGCATTTGTTAGGGAATTTTGCCTAGTTACTTCGTTGAGTAACATCTTTCTTGACAGAAGACAGGCGATAGTGTTTGTTTGTTTGTTGTTGTTTACGGCATGCAACGTGGTTGAAGATTTCTAGGTTACTTTTCTATTGTGATTGTTGTGTTAAAACTTTTATCGTCAAACTGTTTAGTGTCATAATGCGGTGTTTTGTACTGAATTGTTAAATATGAGTGACAAAAGAAGACCGCAAGGTGTTACGTTTCACAAGTAAGTTCTATCTAAATTTAAAAGTGCAAAGCGTACCAGTAGACGAAGAAAAGAAAAAATTAATCAGTTGAAAGAAATAGTACTTGACTTGAAAAAAACACAAGCCTTATCAACCACTGCTTTGGAACATTTGGAACAATCAAAAGTACTAAGTAGTACTAACTAGTCCAGGAATCCTTGGCGTTGAGTTTGGATTGATCCCCAAAAAGCCAGCATGGCCCGCAATAAGCAGCATCCAGTTGTTTTGAGTAACACAACCATGAACGTACGAATTTCATACCAAAGTTTGATTTTATCTTATAAAAAGTATTTGAAAAACTTTTTTAATTTTTGGATACGGGCCATCTGCCTGCCAAGGACTATTTGATGTGATAAACTATTTGTCTTCTTTTGTTAATTCTCTATTAAAGTTTGTTATGTTTGTAGTTGTAGTTAAAAGAATTGGTCGATTTTCTGAACAACTTGCCGACGCATCTCGTTTACTTTTTAGAAGCTTACTTGGTTGATTTTCATTCAACTTTTTTTCATAACTTTTTATTTCAAGACAGACAATATTAACGTCCGACCTTCTTCTTCAACCGCAATATAATTGACAACAGATGTCGATGGATGATTTTGACAGCGATCTGATTTCTTTTCTCTCTGAATTTCAATATTTGGTTGAGGGCGGGGAGACAAATACGCGCCCAGCTTTGGTAAAGCTTCCCTTTCTTTTAATATCTATTTTTTCTTTCTTTCTTTTAGCAGGTTCACTAAAATCTAAGATGTTTAGACATTTTGAATAAAATCAAAAAGTTCAAAAATCAAAAACGTTCAGAGAATGCGCAACACTGATCACTGAAACTCAAACAATTACAAACACGTTTTACCACCCACATCTACAAAGAACAAATGAACATTAGGAATATTCTGCATTTCCGCTTGTTACGGCATTTTTTTATCTTGAAATTTAACGAGCCGCTACTACCCGCCAAGAATTGCATAGACATAATATATTGTTACTCTATTGAAACTCGATTTCTTAATTGTCGATGTATAAATTTATTAAGAGTATAATATTATATTACCTACACAATACGTACATGCACTATAGTAACTAATAAATGCTTATTGATTTTTTATGCCTCAATAATAGTCATGGGCTTACACTTTGGGGCCGTGTTTTTCAAACACTCTGAACATTAAGGCTGGTCGCTGATATGCAATTTTCAGTTGCGCAATAGTTTGCTTGCGAGAATGATTATCAAGGGTTTATATAATAATGCGTTCACATTTCACATGCAATTGTTCAGTTGGCCAATTAAAAAGTTTCTGACATAAACTAAATGATTGCGCAATTGTGCAATTGTTTTGTCTCGTACAGCTTCAAAGTTCAAAATTTAATACGTCAAAGCTGACTTGCAACCGAAAGTTGTATTATTAAGAGAATTTTCTTACTTCGTGAGTGAAATATGTCTTCACAAGTACCGCAGGGTTAATATGAGAATTCTTTATTTTATTTATGAATTAATTAATTAAAACTAAAATTTATAAAAAAGAAAGAACGATTTTTACAAAAAAAAAGTATTCGCAAATTACAATGACATATACTAGTATAGGTATTTATTTCGTAGAATTTGAATATGATGGTGATTGGGTGGAAAGGTTTATTCAAACAGTCCCTTGTTTGCGATTGCGATTGCTACATTATCATTCCTTGTCCTCTTAGGTCTACCTCTACTCCTTTTCCCGAATACACCCATCTCCCACACTTTTTAAACTATTCTATTGACTGCCATGCGCACTAAATGTCCGAACTATCTCAACTAATTACGTTCAATTTTCTGCAGCACCGGTATAGATCCTAAACTTTTCCTAATTTCCTCGTTCTTTATCCTATTTCTTCTAGTTACCCCTTTTATCCTTCTTAACAGTTTGATCTCACATGCTTGAATTTTCGATTTTAACCGCTCGGTCAGGACCCTCGATTCACTCCTATATGTAAGAATTGACACTATTACACCCTTAAAAATTCGCACCGAAGGTTTTTCCCAAACAAAGATTTTCTCATCGCATATTAGGCTTTTAACGCACTGCCTGTTCTACCATTTTCTTCGCACTCCAAATCCCCCATTTGATTCAGGATTACCCCCTCCCTCCTCCAACTCTATCCTAAGTGTTTTTTCCTCTTTAAACACCATCATAATTTCTGTATTGGCTATTGGGTTTGTTTATTGCCAAGTCATTTCTCGATAGTACATCGTTCCAGACATTTTTTGTACATGACTTCCACTTTCCGCTACTATGACCGTGTTATCCGTCTACAGCAATTCTCTTATCACTTATCATCACCGTCTCCAGTTTTCTCTCCTACTTCCATTCCTACTATAGTTCCCCGCATTTCCTTCTCCACCTCATCTGCTAAGTGGTCAAGCACCACAATAAACAGAATAGGGCTCAGGATGCTACCTGGCCTCACGCCTTTAGTAGTCACAAATTGTTTGGATTCACTATTATTTTTTTTATAAATTGCTTTAATTGCCTCTACTAAATCTACACTACCTTCTCTCTCAAGTAAGACTCGCCATATGGTTTCTCTAGGTATACTATCAAAGGCTTTTCCAAATCTACAAAACATACAAACAACTCGTTGTTATGATCGAGGGATTTTCTATTAGCTTTCGCAAACAATAAATCAGGTATTGCGTGCCTCTTTTCGTTCTAAAGTCGTGTTGGAAGTCCGAGATTTTTCCTTCCCACACTGTCCTCCTCAATCTGGCGTCCAAAATTTTTTCATAAATTTTACTTGAAAGACTCAGTAGCGAAATTCCCCTACTTCACCTTCTTCATATAATCTATGGATCACATCTTCTTCTCCATCGACCCCTCCCCCCGCACACCTCCTTGAAGTGCCCGTAGTACCAGCTCTTCTTTAGTTCATCACTATTTGTGACTAAATCGCTGCTCTTGTATCTAACATATTGCGTCCTCTTATTTTTCTCCTTTATCAAGCTTTTCAGAACTCTATGAAATAGTTTTTGATTACCCTAGTAGTTTTCTTCCACACTCCGTACGAAGTGTTCCCAAATGTCCTTTTTGGCTTTCTTTATGGCTTTTTTCACAATATTCTGATGCTCTTTATATTACCGGAATATGTTCATATCGTTGCTTCATATGAACTTTTTCCATAATTGTTTCTTATTTCTAACTTCATCGCTAATTTGTTCAGACCACTGTACCCACGTTCGTTTCTGTGAATTAGATATTTTTATTGTTCCGCAAACTCCCTCGGCTGAGTATTTCCACAACTCCATTCCCCGGTCGAATGTCGAGCTAAAAGCACGTACTTTCTGGTTCGTCCCAATCAATATAAGTTAAAAATCAAGTAAATTGCGTTCAATTTTTATTTTTATTACTGCAGTTATTTATATTATAGTGTGTAATACTAAAGTTAATTCAGTGACTGTTGGCTCAATCGATTTGGTATGTTGACCAGAATTGAGAAAGATGAAATGCAAGATTTGATAAATTCAACTATTGAGTCGTTTTTAAGTAACAAGAATTATATTGACACAGTTCGTAAACATGTGAAGGAAGCTGTAGAAGAAGCAGTTATAGAACTAAATGAAACATATAATAAACAGATAATGGTTATGGATGAAAAAGTGCTGAAGTTAGAAGTTGAAAACAGACAATTGCGTAATCAGCTCAATGATCAAGAGCAGTACTCACGACGTACTTCCGTAAGAATATTTGGTGTACCGGAACATCCTGGTGAAAATACTGATCAAATAGTAATCAACGTATTTCAGAAAAATTTAAAACTTGAAATGGGCATAAACGATATCGAACGGACACATCGTACGGGACCAAAACGGATCGAGGCCGGCAACGATAATAGTGCTGCTAGCAATCCAAGGCCTATTATAGTTAAATTTTTAAATTATCGAAATAAACAAATAGTATTAAGTAATCGCAGTAAATTAAAAGGTTCTAAAATCTTCATTAATGAAGACTTAACAAGGGAGAGACTTTTATTAAGAAAGAGTGCTGCTAATCGTTTTGGTTCTCGCAACGTATGGACGAAGGATGGAGTTGTTTTTATCTAGATAGGCACAACACTACATGCAGTAAAAACATCAGAATATTTGGAAAAATATAATCAATCAAGTTTACATGGGGATCGCCAGTTCTTATATCGCTGTTTCGTCTTGGTTTTAAATTTTAAAATTTCAGAACTTCAAAAATTGTTTATATCTGCTCGCATTACTTATTGTTTCGGATTTTTTTTTTTAAGTTAGTTGTATTAGCTGTTCCGTTTTTAGTCTTTTCCTTTTTTCTTTTCTTTATTGTTAGGGATAACAAGTTTCAGGTAAGTGTTACACTCAAGAGATATACAGGGTGACAATAATCTACCTGTGTTGTATGGGTAACTTTGTTATTATAGAAGTTAGAGAGTCGGCTAAATTAGCAAAGTTGGGCGGAATTTCAAGACAAATTAGATGCCAGTTTGACATTTGACATACACTTTCAACTTTTTCAAATATTTCTAAAAAACTAAAAACATGAGATTTTTTAAATGTTTTGTAATTCCATAACCACCTATTCTAAAACCAAAGTGAAATATGTTTCTTGTAGATATTTTTACGCAGAATTATAAAAAAATATCTACAAAGGCATAGCACTCTCGATTTTTGAGATATAAGCCAAACTTACGTTTTTTTAAATGGCAACCATAGTAGGCTATGGATTCATTAAAGAGCTTATTTTTTGATGATTTCAAAAATGTATAGGTTGTCATATCTGTTTCCCTTAATTTTCTCAGAATTTGCAAAAAACTGAAATTAATGATGATAAATAATAACCATGAACTAAGAATGCCTTGGAATTTTGTCATAGTCTCTTGTTTAGTTAGTGATCATAATTAATAATTAGCTGCATAGTATAACAAGAGTGCCTTGGAATTGGAAAACAACAAAGCAAATTTAATTGTCAAAGTTAGTCCTGTTTTGCTGATAATTAGGGATGTGAATGTGTAAAGTAGTTCTGTTAAAGTTACTAAAAAAATGGCTTATTCGTGGAAAGAAATAAATGATATGTTATTTTGCTATTACAATTGTAATCGTGATGCGAATGCAGCTTCTGAATTGTTTCTGCAAACATACATGGAAGGAATGCAGCCAGATAAACGAATTTTTGCAAAACTTGAATCCAATTTAAAACGGTATGGATCATTTAGTAAACCAAAAGAAGCTAAGAAAAATATTAATGAAGGAGCAGAGGTGCGTGTTTTGGCATACAATACTTTTAAACCAACTGCATCCGTGCGAGAAATTGGACTTGAGTGTAATGTATCCAGAGAACAAGCAAGAACAATTTTGAAACAAAATAATTTAAAACCTTATCATCATCATGTTGGAAACACATTGCACTCGTATCCAACCGATTTAGAAAGAAGATTCAATAATTATGCTATGTGGTTTGTTGAAGAAAGTGAAAGAAAGTCTTTTCCCAATCAATTCTATTTACGGATGAAGCCAAATTTACGAATAAAGGTTTATTTAATAGAAAAAATCATATTTACTGGGCAAGGGAAAATCCACACTTAACGGTTGAAAGGCGAGAGCAATACGTTTTTTCTATTAACGTTTGCTGTGGCATTCTTGGAACAAAACTTCTCGGTCCTTATTTTTATGAGGAAAATCTAAATGCAGAGAGGTATTTGCTATTTTTACGTAATCAATTCGAAGAAATGTTGGGTGATCTTCCATTAAATTTTATACAAAATTCCAATTACTTCCAACACGATGGAGCACCTGCTCACAATGCTCACATTGTGTCACACTATTTATTGGAAAGATTTCCTAATTGGATAGGTACCAGAGGTCCTATTGCGTAGCCTCCCAGGTCTCCGGACTAACTCCTCTAGATTTTTTTTATGGGGAACTATTAAAGACAAAGTGTACAAAGATAAGCCTCATAACATTGATGACCTGAAAATAAAAATAAGAAGAGCTGTAGCCGAAATTAGACATAATACATTAAATAAATTGCAACGTGAAATATTAAAACCTAAAACGATGTCAGTTATGTGTTCAAGAAAATGGTGGTCACTTTGAAGTATTATTATAATCATTAATTTATTTTTATAGTTACATACATTTATTATTTAGTTCTGTTATCCATAATGATAGTTACTAAGTACCTATTTTATTTGTTATTTGTTTAATTTAAAAAATTTGATAATTTCAATTGTTTTTGATGATGAGTTACTAAACAAGAGACTATGCCAAAATTCCAAGGCATTCTTAGTTCATGGTTATTATTTATCATCATTAATTTCAGTTTTTTGCAAATTCTGAGAAAATTAACGGAAACAGATATGACAACCTATACATTTTTGAAATCATCAAAAAATAAGCTCTTTAATGAATCCATGGCCTACTATGGTTTCCATTTAAAAAAACGTAAGTTTGGCTTATATCTCAAAAATCGAGAGTGCTATGACTTTGTAGATATTTTTTTATAATTCTGCGTAAAAATATCTACAAGAAACATATTTCACTTTGGTTTTAGAATAGGTGGTTATGGAATTATAAAACATTTAAAAAATCGCATGTTTTTAGTTTTTTAGAAATATTTGAAAAAGTTGAAAGTGTATGTCAAATGTCAAACTGGCATCTAATTTGTCTTGAAATTCCGCCCAACTTTGCTAATTTAGCCGACTCTCTAACTTCTATAATAACAAAGTTGCCCATACAACACAGGTAGATTATTGTCACCCTGTATATTTGTGATTTTTTTTGGTTTTGTTTTCGTCCGTTAAGCTAAGATTTATATAAATTTATTTTGTCATGAAGGTTAAAGAATTTAGTTTATATTATCAAAACGTTAGAGGACTTCGAACTAAAACCGATACATTTCTTTGTAACCTTGCGGTCGAAGATTATGATTGCATTGTATTGAATGGAACCTGGCTGGATTTGGGTGTATGCAACTCTGAATTCTTGGATGAGGGTTATAAGGTTATAACGTATATAGATGTGATAGGAATAAAATTTATACAGGTAAAGATAGGGGAGGGGGTGTTTTAATTGCTGTAAATAAACAATTTAAATCGGAAATTATAAAAACTAATAGTAAACTTGAGACAGTAACAGTTGAAGTACAGTGTCACCAGTCAACTTTTGTAATATGTACTATTTATTTTACACCCAGATCTCTGTTAGATAGTTATGTTGAGTTTTGCTCTATGTTCGAGAGTATCCCAGAAATTTTTAACAAAGATATCATAATCGTAGGTGATTTTAACATACCAGAAATTAAAGACGTTTATTATGACTTAGCACGTGGTAGTCAGATAACAAAAAACTTGTATGAATTTCTAAATCTTTTCAATTTGATAATGTATAACAACATCAAAAATGTAAACAATAGAACTCTAGATTTGGTTATGGATACTGTAGAATTAAAGGTAACGCAGCTGAGGCACACTTTGGTACCAATTGATATTTTGCACCCGGCACTGCTAATTAACACCAAAAGTATGTTTAATTTTTCCGTAAGGGATAACTCAGTATTGATCAACAAATATGATTTTAAGAGAGGTGATTTTTTGTTATTGTATAATTCTTTAAAAGATTTTGATTGAAACCCTCTTAACTCTTTAACGGGCGTTAACGAAGCGGTTGATACATTTTACCGTATTTTATACAGCATTTTCGATAGATCTGTACCCAGAATTAAATTCGGAGTGAGTAACAAAAGCAAATACCCTATATGGTTTACTAAAGAAATAATTTCTGATATAAAACTGAAACGGTTTCATCATAAAAGAAAAAATGTATGTGTTTACCATTTGTTAGAATTTAAACGCATCAGATGTAATTTAAAACAAAAAACATTAAAGGCCAGAAACGATTATTTAAATTCGGTTGAAAGTTGTATAGGAAATAATATAAATGAATTTTGGAATTATGTAAAAAATAATAAAAGAGATAACAATGTCACAGGCAAGTACCAGTATAAAAATCAATATATTTCTAGGGAAGAAGCTGTTGATGCGTTTGCTAATTATTTCAGTAGCGTGTATGCACACGAATCGGGGTATGACGTACATGCAATCATTTCTCAGACTAGAGAGTTCCACGTGGGCGTTCTGACTTTGGAGAAGATTACAGATGATGAAGTTGCAGTTGCTTTAAAATCCTTCAAAACAAAGAAATCTGCAGGACCTGATGGCGTACCCTGTTACATATATAAAGCCTGTTGGGAAATACTGCAACATTCACTTACGATACTGTACAATATTAGTTTAAAAACTAGAACGTTGCCAGATAAATTTAAAATGGCGAAAGTGATTCCAATTCATAAAACAGGCAATAAATCTGCTGTAGAAAATTATAGACCTATTTCAATAATATCTGTACCGGCTAAAATATTTGAGAACATCTTGTATTCACATATTTTTAATCACGTTAAACATCAGATTATCACAGACCACCATCATTTCTTTGAACATCGGTCAGTTGACATAAACTTAATTACATTTACAAATTTTGTTAGTGCCACTTTAGAAAGGGGCGGTCAGGTGGATGCAGTATATACAGACTTTGCTAAAGCCTTCGACAAGGTAAATCATGACATTTTACTGCAAAAACTGTATAATTGTGGATTGCATGACAATCTAATTTACTTTTTTAGATCTTATTTACAACATAGGTTTCAATCAGTCAGTTTAATGGGCTATAACTCACAATATTATTTAACACCATCGGGAGTGCTCCAAGATAGTAATTTGGGACCACTTTTATTCATTATTTTTATAAATGATTTACATTCTTGTTTAAAACATTCCTGTGGCCTGTTATTTGCAGATGATCTTAAGATTTACAGAAATATTACCACTAGCGAAGCCGTTGATTTGCTCCAAAATGATATTAACTATGTTGTAAAATGGAACATGAATAATGCTGTCTTGGGTAGGGACTGTAGGGAGTTTCAGGTTAAGGATTTAGGTGTAATTTTCACTCCTAGATTAAACTGGGAACCTCATATTGATTTCATAGTTAGTTCTTCTTTGCAAAATTTAGGTTTTTTAATGAGGACCACTTTCAATTTCAAAACTACATATATCCTGTTATAATATTATACAATTCACTTGTTAGGACAAGGCTTGAATATGGATCTTTAATCTGGAACTCTGACGTTAAGAAATATCAAAATAAAATTGAAACTGCTCAAAATAAGTTTTTAAAATTTCTGTATTATAAAAAATATCGTACTTATCCAGAATACAATTCGTATCAAAATGTCAGACGGGAGTTTCAAATCTCTAAATTATGTTACCGACGCGAAGTCCGTGACATACTCTTCATATTTAAGTTGATTAATAATCGGATTGATTGTCCCAATTTGCTATCCCTAATAAGCCTGTATATACCAGCCTACAGAACAAGACCACGTGATGTATTGCATGTACCAGCGTACCGAACGCACTTACGTCTGATTAGAACGCTCATGAGCACTAATAGGTTTATTACTGATTCGGATGTGAATATATTTGATATGCCTGTAATCAAATTTAAAATCATATTACAAAACTATTATCGAATAAAGTATCTGTAAGTTAAAGGGTGTAACGCAAGTAAACTGAAGCTTTGTTATCTCACTTAACTAATCAATAATGTTCTGTTCAAAATGTATATTGAGTTTTTTAGTTATAATTATGTCTTAATGTAATATATTAGGGGAATGCTGACTTTGTAATTGGGTATTGCCCGTTTTGTCAGTAAGAAAATAAATAAACTCCCTGTATTCCTTGTTTGTAAAGCTTGGTCGTATTTTATCATTTCTTCTCTAATTCTATTTTGAAACTGCTTCTTCACGCACTGATATACTGCGCTTTTATAGAAAATACTACATTCTACTATCTAATACTATTACTTCAACTACCTCAAGTCCTGCTAATTTCCTTGACAACGGCTTGAAAGATTTACTTCAATGAATGTTATTTTGAATCAATCCACTTTGACATGTATCAATTTGGAAAGTTGTGATGATTAGGTAGAAGAATTTAGATCTCTTACCTTGTTAACAAATATCCCGCAGTTGCCCAGAGGATGAAAGAGGAAAGCACAAAAATCATCCGAAAATCGGCAATAACGAGAAAAGTTTAGTTAAGGAACATGTTGATATGTGTCCGAAGTATGAGAATTCCAGAATTCGTACCAGTAGCAGATTCTCCAGAATTATCGGTTTCGAAAGTCTATACGTAGAATATTGCAAAGAAAAAAGCGTAGTTCCTGTAAAAGAAACGCATTACAGAAAAATCTTTGTGGAGGACCTTAATAATCTTAATATGGTGTTCCATAAGCCACGAAATAATACGTGTGGCAAATGCGATAAGTTAAATAAATTGCTTAAGTGTGCCAAAGATTCAAATACACATGCAAGTCTGCAAGAAGAACTCACTGAACACATGCACTTGGTTGACTGGGTATATCAAGAAAAAATAAGACAATCCCCGAAGTCTAAAAAATGAACACAGCTTAACGATAAGTTTTGACCTACAAACTACACCTTATTTGCGCTGAGAAGTTTCCTTCTATAAACGAAAACTTCGGACCTGAACGTCACTATACATGAAACTAGTATGCCTAAGGTGACCAGACGTCCCGCCTTGGGCGGGACAGTCCCGATTTTTAACATTTTGTCCCGCGTCCCGCGGAGTTTTAAGAAGGTCCCGCTTTTTGGAAAGAATATGCTTTCGCCAGTTTACAGCAAAAAGTTAAATATGTATACGCAATGCACTTTGTTAAAAAATATTCTGTTTTTGAAATGTTATTTTTTTTTGTTTTCTTTCATAATAAAATTAAAAATTAGTTTTTTTGAACTATTTTTTTACTTTCATTCATAATGCGCCCCCCCCCCCCCCCGGTAGATTTTGTCCCGCCTTACCAATATTAAAATCTGGTCACCTTAAGTATGCCTGGCATTATGTTATCTATAAACTGAGGCTATTGCCAATCGAGGTAGACAAGAAATCGCATCTTGCTTGTACATGTATATACAAAGTTTATAAATACACATAAACTAAATAATACTGTATAGTGATTGCTGTTCGGGTCAAAACAGAAACATTTTCTTTTCTATAATATTATTAGCTATAGCGCAAGAGTTTTATAACATTGACAGAGTTTTAACGACTCAATTACCTATTAAATTTGTACTTGAAAATATCAATTATATAACAATCATTCAATATTTTGCATAATTATTACATAAATTTAATTAATTAAACCGCTTTTAAAAGGAATTATTTTAACCGAAGCTGTAGATTCCATTCAGATACGCTGCGAAATGTAATAGTGTCGAAAACGTACATTCGGTGCAACGACCGCGGAGTTCAGAGACGCTGCGAAATGTAATAGTGTCGAAAACGTACTTCTGTGCAAGTTCCGCGCAGGCTTGTTTGTTCTTAATAACACATGGTATTAAGCAGCGAGAAAGCTGCTGTCTGGACAGCGTCATCATTATTCGCCAGTAATTTGTAATCTGCTGTCTGGGCCGCGTCAGCATTATTTGTGATTTAATTTGTATGTTTTTATTAGAGGAATTAATCTTTCATATAGGTACGTAGGATAATAGGTATCCTGTTTTTTTTCTAACATTTAAATATTTGTTACAGAAAAATACAATTAAATAATAAATATTATTTTAAATACGTTATGGGTGTTACTGTTGAATATGTTAAAAAAATTACATTTTGCCAATTGTCACTGCCTAAAAAAATTGAAATAAAAAGGAAAGGTCGATGTACTCCAGATGTTATTGTTCATCAAACAGCAGTGAGTAAAAACAAAAAATATATTAGATCTTTTAAAAAGGACTGGTATGAAAAAATAAAATGGTTATGTGGTTGCGAAATTAGAAATGCTCTATTTTGTTTTCCTTGCTTACTTTTTGAATTGCAATGGGATTTTTGGCATTAAAAAATGAATCATTTTTATTTTGGCTAGAACTTTTTCATAAAATTATGCCACATGTCGAAATATTATACAACCAAATGCATTCTAGAAATGTTGATGCTTATAAAATTCAAAGGGCATTGAACGAATTCTATAAAGCAATTGCAGAAATTCGTAATTCGGCCTTCTGTAACTCTGGTAGTATATGTAAAATTCAGGACAGTAAAGAAGTATGTAACCGTATTTGTGAAGAAGCAACACAAAGATTTACTTTCACGAATCATTTAATAGCTGCTAAACTATTTTACCAAGAGAATTTTGAGAATTATCGTAAGGAGTTACCGATTTTTGAAATAAAAGAAACATGCAATAAGTATTCAGATCTGACGCAAGAAAAATTGAAAACAGAATTACAAGTATTTTATTCTAGAAAAGAATTTCACAACTTTAATGGCTTACTTGCATTATTAAATCTATTAACTGAAGAAAATTTGTCAAGGGTTTTTACTGAAACAATCAAACTTATAAAAATATTAATTACAATTCCTATGACTACAGCAGAACCGGAAAGATGTTTTTCAACTTCAAAAAGGATAAAATCATTTTTAAGAACTAATATGAAGCAAGAACGATTAACTGCTCTGTCGATGATTTCCATTGAAAAAAGCATGATTTCAAAAATAAAAAATTTTAATGAAAAGGTCATCGAAAAATTTTGTGAAGCTAAAAATCGCAGAATGGATTTTATATTTAAATAAGAATTCTTTTTATTTCATTTTCCCGTAAGCTTATTTTTTTATAAATTGAGTACAATTTCGATTTGTTTTGTTTTATTTAAAATGCACCTTAAAAATATCAAGGATCGTTACTGGTATGTAAATATATTTCGAAAGCTGCAGCACCCCCATAATTTCAAGCCACGAGCTGCCACTGCTATAGGGTGACCTAAACGTAAGTAGTACGACACCTGTACGGTTAACTACAACAAATCGTACACCTTCTAAAAGGAGGTAATTACAACAAATCTACCTTACACGTTAACTGGTGTAGTACATCACTATGTAGGACATGAAGTCTTCTCGGTTGCATTAAACAGCACAAACAAAGGACGGAACCACAGATCTATCATCTACTAAAGATGGCGGTAAAACTTTCCATACGCCATAAAATGATGGCCTCAAATTATCTTCACATAACCGGCCTTAAAGTGCATAACCATAAATAATCGTATAACCAAACCAACTGGCCGTAAATTGTAACCAAACTAACTGGCCGTAAAACTTTCCATAAACAACCATAAACAGGCGTAAAACTTTCCATAAACAACCATAAACAGGCGTAAAACTTTCCATCAATCAATATAAAGCTTCCCACAAATAACCAATAACCGGCCGTAAAGCTTTCTACAAATAACCGGGCGTAAAACGGGCTGAAAGTCGAAAGAAACATGTTAGCGGGATTTAAACAAAAAGAAGCAGTAGCATACTTTATCAGATGGTAAAACCCTTCGCCAAGTAAAGAAAAGTTGGACTTGGATTACAGAAGCTTCAGAACGCCAAACAAAGGAATTCCCACAATTAAGGACACACGACAAAGGATAATTTCCAAAATAAAAAATGGAATTTATATTCATCGCAAAACAAATACAGAGGGGGAACCTGTATCTTGGTTAAAAATCAGACTTATGGAGTGTCTCAGAACGAGTCTTGGCAAAATCTATTATAAAAATTTTTTAGTCCTGAGAAAGAGTTCAAGATATTAGAATAAAACGCAAAGTTAAAGAAATCTAGAAAAAATGAACTACCACTTCTTTCACCGCTTTATGAGAAATCTATACAGTTACTGGAAGTAAAACTACAACATCTCCTCGAACTACTGCCTTCTTCTTCTTCGTCTTCTTCTTCTCATCCTTTATCTATCCATTCACACGTGTAGACCTCCTCTAGTCCTTTTGAAGTTTCACGATCTGTGGCTCTTCTTCACGCTAGTCGAGTTGTGCGTTCGATGTCGTCTACCTATCTTTGCTGTGGTCTTTCTATGGCTCTCTTTTCTAACCAAGGGCGCCATTGATCAATCGCGGCATTCCATATATTATATTATCTGCCTGCCTCGCGTTATTGCCTGCAAATCTCCATTTAATCGTGGTTATCTATTCCCTTATGTCAGTTACTTTTGTTATCGATTTTAGCCACGTGTTGGTTTTTCTATCCCGTAACGAAATAACCAAATACCTCTCCATCGCCTGTTGAGTTTTTGTAGCATTATCCATGTTTCTCTTAGTGAGGGTCCATGTTTGACATTCATATGCGAGTATTGGAAGGATACATTCATTGAAGACTTTGGTTTTCAGATCTGATATGTTTGTTTTTCAAAATGTAGTCGAGCTTTCCGAATGCGGCTCAGTCTAGCTTCATACTTCTATTTACCTCCGCTGTTTGGTTTTCTTTGTTCGCTTTTATAATCTGTCCTAAGCATATAGGTATACTCTGAAACTTGTTCTATAATTATGTTGTACAGTGACCGGCAAAAAGTTCGCAACATACGGGAAAAATTTTTATTATTGGAGTATCGAAACAACTTTTGCGGGGGATCGGTTCTGCATGTCCGGTAACCTAAAAATCAAATTTGAGATATGTCACGTGATCACTGATATGGCGGCAAATCTACAAAAATCACCGTGAAGTCGTAAGAAGTCGGATTAGATGACAAAATATCGAAGAAAATTATTTGAAAAAGTTGCTTAGAATTGAATTTTAGGCCCATATACAAAATTTTAAGAATTTATTTTAAAAAGTTGAAAATCGCCATTTTTGTTTAATATTTTTTTATTTCTTTACAAATACCCAATTTGTTCCTTTTAAATAGCTTGATTGAAGTAAAACCTATGTATCTGGATAACAGTAAAAGAACTTTCTCGTTTTTTCCATAATTGACAGACCTAAATCTAAAAAATAAGTTTTCGCTAGGATGCTCGCTGTTGCAAGGGTTTGTATCTAACAGCTGTAGAAAAGTTTTACGAATATTTTTATGCTAGAACACATATAAAAGCTCAATTGATTGATTATGGTCAAAGTTCATCAATTTATAAAACAACGAAGAATAAAATAGCCAATAAACTAAAAACCACCTTTCTTGCATAATTTTTCTTGTTCCTTTTCTTTCTGTAATATTTCAGGAAGGTTTATTCACAGTTAGCGGTGAAACTTTATTATTTCCGAGAAAAATGGTCTTTTCTAAGTGCTCCAGCATAAAAATATTTTTAAAATTTTGAAACAACTTTTAGATACAAACCATTGCAACAGTGAGTGTCCTAGCGAAAACCTGTTTTTTAGATTTAGAACTGTCAATTATGGAAAAATCGAGAAAGTTCTTCCATTGTTATTCAAGGACATAGGTTTCACTTCAATGAAGCTATTTAAAAGGAACAAATTGGGTATTTGTAAAGAAATAAAAAAATATCTAAGAAAAATTGCGATTTTCAACTTTTTTAAATAAATGCTTGAAATTTTGCATATGGGCCTAAAATTTAATTCTAAGCAACTTTTTCAAATAATTTTCTTCGATATTTTATCATCTAACCCGACTTCTTACGACTTCACGGTAATTTTTGTTAATTTTTCGCCATACCAGTGGTCACGTGACATATCTAAAATTCGATTTTTAGATTACCGGACGTGCAGAACCGATTCCCCAGAAAAGCTTTTTCGATACTCCAATAATAAAAGTTTTTCCCATATGTTGCCAACTTTTTGCCGGTCACTGTATATACTGACTTGTAGAATGTCTTCTGTATTTGTCATGACCTTGGTCTTAGTTTTATTTATATGTAGTCCAACTTCTGATGAGTTGATGTTGTGTTCCTCTATCATATAGAGTGAAGGTCTTCTTTGTTTTCGGATATTAGTAGGACATCATCGGCGTATCTGAGATTGTTTAGATAGGAACCACGTTAATACCTTTTCCTTCCCAGTTAAGTTTCATGAAAATATCTTCGAGCTTCGGACATACAGGGTCTCCTTGGCGCACTCCTCTATTGACTGGGATTGCATTTATCTATTGTAGTAATTCTAGTTGTAATTTTATAGTAGTTCCATTATTTGCATTTTGTATTAATTTAGCATACTGATGGTCGACTCTAAAATTCCATAATGCTTGCTCTACTGCCCACATTTCGATAGAGTCAAAAGCTTTCTCATAGTCAATGAAAGCTAGGTATAACGGTAGATGCTATTCTGTGGCTTTCTCAAGGAGTAGTTCAAGTGACTATTTGACTTTTAGCAGTTTGTAAGATTCTGATAGCAGAGTAATGGGGCGGTAGTTTGTAAGATTGCGTTTGTCTCTCTTCTTATGTTACCCTCAGACATGCCTTTGTTTAATAAGGTCTCAAAACTCTCCTTTAACTTCTGTCCTTCTTGGATCATTTCTTTTGTAATGTTATTGATGCCAGGCGCTTTGTTATTATTCATTTTCTTTAATGCGGCGTCTATTTCGTCTTGTGTGATGTCTGGAATTTCTTCGGAATTTACGTTCGATATCTTTATTTGGGGCTTTTTACGTGTTGTTTCTGGCAATTATTCAACCTTGATCTGTACAGTTCTTTAGAAAATCTTTCTACTTCTTTTAGTAAGTCCTTTTTCTTCTCAATTCGTTGCCATCTTTATCGTATAATGAAATCACTTGAGTTATGTTGGGAGGTGGCCGTAGTAAGTACCTTCATATTTTTATTTCTTTCTATGAATTCCATTTTCCCCCCATCTTTTTCTATTGTGTTCTTTTATGGTTTCCGCATTAATTTGTTTAGTTCAGCGTATTCTATTGTACCTCTTGTACCTTCAGTTATTAGCTCTCTTTGTTGTCTGAGCATTTTTCTTGTCTCTTCTGATATTGTGTTGTTCTCATTGATGACTTTATTCATATCTTCTATTTTAATATCCTGCATAAAATTTGTTGTCAACTTGTTGTCTATTTCGTTTTGGTATTCTACTCTATTTTGTGTTAACGTTTCAGTGTTTATTTTGACTATCTATTTCCTTATTTTTTTATCGATGGTTAGTTTTTTCTGGTATATCAACTTTGGCTTGAACTAATCTATGATCACTGCCTATCTCAATTTGATTGATAACTGTTACATCTTTTAGGATACCTTTCATTGGGCTTATGATAGTCTATTTCGTTTTTCGTTGTAGAATTCGGGCTGATCCAAGCCCACTTTCGGTGGAACTTTTTTTTGAAGAAAATATTCTTTGAGTATAAATGTTAGTATTCAAAAAATTAGATAGTGTAATTCCTCTTTAGTTCCGCGTTGCGTTAAAGCCGCCTATAATTGAGAAGTATCATAGAATATAGCTACATATTCTTCTTCGTAAGCAATGGTTGGAACATAAACCTGAACGATCTATAACGGCGTATTATTATTTACTTTAATCAGCATATATGCAACTCTGTTGGATATCTGTTTGAAGGAAAGTGCTTGGTCCGCGATAGTTTTATTTATTAAAAGGCCTACTCCCCCTACTTTTGTGTCTTCTGTGTGTCTATGATAATATGGTATAACATATTTCCTGAGGTCAGTTTTAGTAATCGTTCTTCTTTTCTTCTTATCTCCACTAGTCGTATTATACCATGTCATTTTAAGTTATTAATTTCTTCTTCTAGTTCGTACAATCTATCGTCGTTCTTTAGTGTTTTAACATTATAGGTTGCAATTGCATAGGTAGTCTTCTACCTATCTAACCTACTGCCTTACATAGGACTAAATAGCCGCGATTACTACGTTTGGTCCACCCTCTGAAGATGTAAACGAATACTTATAATGTCATGACGAAGAAAATGAAATAAGACAAGATTAGTTTTAAAGTGATGTTTCCTATTTTTTTCCTTATTATTGTAGTTATTAACGATACAGTGTTTACAAATAAATAATTTCAAATAGTATATTTCTTACTAGTCCGTATAATTTTATCACAAAAAAGTCAATTTATGTTAGTTTAGTTAATAGCGGCCAATGTCAGCCTAAAAATTAGTTTTTGAAAAATTACAGCAACATAAAGGAGGATCCAAGTACAACACCAAATACAGGTACAAAAAACAGTAATTAGAGGGAACCAAGGAGTGACATTACCTAGAGAATAATAAAGTATACACTATACAGTGCGGACGTAAATTGCCTCCCCCCCCCCCCCTGCTAACTTTTGAAGGGATTGATTTTTTAAGAACATTCAAAAGTAACCTTAAATAAGACAACAAAAACTACCTTTTGGCTGTCTTTTTTTCCCATGAAAGTTCAAGATGTCACCGCTAGGACAAAAGGGTCACTTTTTTGAAATGGAACCATGGGTTGAGTAACACCTCAAATTAAAGATATTTCAAAACTGCATTTAAGGGTGTATTGCGATTTTAAATTTATTGATTAATTTTTAAGAAAAATAACTGTAAACATTCAAAACTACGTTAGTGTACACTAATGCTCCCCATTTAAACATACAAATATGGCAATGGTATCAATGGATAGGGAAAATAGTGCCCATAAGATGCAGCTAAAATTAACTTGTAAATATTATTTTTAACTAAAATAAATTATTATAAAAATTACAATTTAGAAAAATAGGTACAGCCATGGCTCTTTACACACTCAAGCAGTACCAACAACGAGGCTTTTGATTAATTTTTGGAAACCTCCTAGTCAGTTACGCTGGAACCGATTTGGCGGTTAATAATATGAAACAAAATGTAGTATGTAATTAAATAGTTTTGCACGGGTTATTTAATTAATTTTTGATAATTAATGGCTCATCTAACCTATACCCAATTGTGGTTCGTACACCGTTGAAGTTTGAATCTCTGTATGAGCTGAAAGTTCCAGTGAGTTACCGAGTTCCCAGTTAAAATAAGAATTACAAAAATTGTTGAGAATTGTTGAAGGGCAATGGAATGCTTGCAATTTAAACTTGTTTTTACGAAATCGATAGTTTATTTAAGGAGCAAAAATAAAACACGAATTTAAAATGCGAAACTTAAAGTTAAAGTCTGTAGCTTTAAGCATAAAAACTAATATTACTCGGTAAAACTGGAATATAAATGTATGTGAACGTAAATGATTATTTAAACAGGCGCGATAATTATACGTATTAATTTATAGCATCAAATCCATAATCACAATAGAATAAAATGCTTAATACACGGTGGACGTCGAAATGATATGGAATAAAATGCGGACTTATCGTGATGTAAGGCCATTTTATAGCTGATTTCGACCAACGCGTATTTCGAAGGCTAGCCCGTTTAATACTGGGTTACCATAAATTTACCATTGAACCACTTCGAAGGCCTTTTCTTCACAATCGTAAATGCCTTCACCCTTGGGCACACATTTTAAGCTTTTTGTTTATACATTGACGGTATTAAAAATGTCGAATAAAAAACGATTCGTATAACGCCACCAGAAAAATTATTCGTATCTTTATAGGTTCAGTTTAAAAAAAGTTGGTGGTAGTTAAACATCAATTAAAATTTTAGTACCTAGTTACGTTTTATATTTGCACATTTATCGTTAACAGATGAACATGTCATTTTAATTTAAACAATAAATTCCTTAATACGTACACTATTAGTATAGAATTTCAGGCAATTTGAGTAAGTTCGACCGAGTCGTTTCGAACGTTTAAATTGGGAACATAAAATATAAAATAATCAAAAATTATATGCAAATAAAATAAGCGATCAGCGCGATTCTGCTCGGTAAAGAACAGATTGTAACCGTAATCAAAATACTTTGTACCTCTTCATAATTACAAATAAAACTAAGATATGCATAAAATCTCGCATACTTAGTACCGTCTTGTCCAGCCCGTCTACAGTAATATAATAAGTTGAGGTAAGATAATCTTAAGTTATGATCCAGCCCGTGGGTACGTGAAACTCACTTTAGGATAAAAAGAATCACGTCGATTTTATGCTTGTACATTTGACGTTATAAAATTTGAATTATACCTTTATACAAACTTGTTTTGATACTCAAAACGTTGACTAATTTGCTACTTTAAATATTAGCCTCAGAAACGTCAAATTGATCATTCCGAAATAAATATAATCCCACGTTTTATACCTGGAATATAAGTTTCAATAAATGGGAAAAAATTAAAAAGCCATGTAAAAACATTTGTTCCTCATTAAATCCTTGCTTTAGTAAGTAAACCACACATTTTATTACTGGAATAAAATAATCCTCGGTGCCGCTTTAAAAATCTTAAAAAATAGTTAAGTTCTGAGCTTTCTATAAAACTCCTTCTCGTTATCTGTGATTAAATACAATCAGGAGAACTCCACAGCTGGACAAGAGTTATTCCAACAGATCTAATATAATTGTGTCTGCAACCGACTTACAATTACGCTATAATTATGTTTGGGTGTCCGGAAGTCGAATGTGGCTGACCACAGTGTGCTGTATATAACACAGTAATTACGGTCTTAACCAAGAATTAGGAGATATTTTGGGGAAACTTCGACCAGGAAAACATGATCTTTAATAGCACTTTCCGAAGATAATTTCCGTGAAAATTTTCTTAGCGAATAAAGGGTCAGCCGTAAATTAAGGCACAAAAAGAGACAGTGAACACTATAAACAATATGGTTTTAGATAATATTCATACTAACTACTAACATTACGATGTTTAGAAAAAAGCACTTCAAATATTATTATTTTAGGTTTTTCGTCTTTTGGGCGGTGTTATTGCCTGACATCGGCTTTTGAGGCAAGATGTTCATAAGCTTTTATTGGGGGTTTGATGCCAAATTTAAGAATTTTCTTACTATTGATATTATTAAGCTAATATATTTCATGAGAAATTATAGTTGTTATAATACGCTAGAACTCATGTTATCCTATTTATAAGGTGGATTATTAGTCCTTATTGTTCTCCAGTTTTTTTCACAGAGATTGGCGTGTTTTCGCCTGATAAACTACTTTTCTTCAATTTTCCCTGTTTGCTATTTGTTTCTTTCACTGCTCCACATTTCATTCTTCAATGTCGTCTCCATGGGCGCCCATATGAGGGGGCAAGAAGGGGCACTTGGCCCCCCCCCCTGAATTCCTTGATTCCTTAAGCTAACTTACGATTATTTTTTATTTTTATTATGTATATTTCAGTTATGAGACAAAAATAAATTCCAAGGTTTTTTTCGTTAACCGGTCGTGAGTAGAATAGCAGCACTTGGGCGGCCATTTTGTTTTTAATTAGGTCAATCAATTTAATCGATTGCGCAATCAAGGTCGAATTAATGGGATTAGCGGCTCAATTCGCGGAATTTTAGGTCGATTTAATTGGATTAACGGTTTAATTAGATCAATTCGCGGAATTTTAGGTCGATTTAATGGGATTAGCGGTTTAATTAGATCAATTCGCGGTTTAATTAGGTCAATTAAAAGTTCGATTAAAATCTCGATTAAAATCGGCGGTTTAATTAGGTCGATTAAAAGTTCGATTAAAATCTCGATTAAAAACGGCGGCCATCTTGGATTTAATCAAATTAATCAATCAAATTTAATTAGATCGAATAAAAGTTGGATTAAAATTTCGATTAAAAGCGGCGGCCATCTTGGAATTAAATCAAGACTAGACCAATCAGGTTAGCGGTTATCAATCTATCTCACTCTCACACTGTACAAATGGGGCGTGACCAGGAACCGGCGGGGGCTGCGTCTGAGAGCAATAAGTGTCATATTGAATTAATCTTTAATCAAAGTTATCAATTTAACCTGGTGTACGGCGGATTCGGTATCAATCCGCTGATTAAATAAATATGCATAATGTATCACGAAAAAGCACGGTAGATCAATCAGCGGTTTATCCCAAAAAACTAAAAAAAGAAACGCAGGTCTTGACTTGTCTGTTTACACCTGTCAATCAAAGCTTAAAATTTCGTAAATGACGTCAGGGAATATTGCGAACAATAGCTACCTTTCATCGTCCTACGAAATGTTTTTAATTCGGGCTGAAAAGTTTAAAAGGATATATCATTTGTAAACACAAAAGAAATACAGCTATAAAATTATTCATTTTATTTGCAAAATCGCGCTCACTCCAAAAAGGCAGAGGATTGACAATTTATGAAGTTAAATATTAATCAGAATATAATTAAAATGTTGATTAATATGATAACAATGCTTTTTTAAGTAATAAACGTGTTTTCATAATAAAATAAAAATAAGTCATAAGTGTGGCAGAGTTCCATATCCAGTAGGAAGTGTAATGTGGTCCACCTGGAGCCGCATCATATCTCGTGCAAAGAAATTTTCGTTACTTTGAAGCTTGAGCGCCGACATCCCGACTCGACCCTGAGGCATGGCGACGGTTTTAACATATTGAATGTTAGTGCATTCTGTAAAGTAAAGGTAATTTTTTAACATATACATATAATTAAGAAGAAACATATTTTTAAGAACTTTACGATATTTCCTATAAATTAAATACAGTAAGTCATCAGCATTTTGGTAACGTGTTTATTATCAATAGTTTTTTTCCCACGCTAAAATGATAAAACAGAATTTCGAATAAAAGAACGCTTAGGGAAATTCGATTTTTAAAATAAAAATTTAAAACATGATTTTAGATAATTTTTTTGAATAAAAGTATACGGTATTCCGTGAGGGCTTAATATCAATTGTTTCTTAATTTTTCTTTGTGGAGATTAATATCAAGAATTTGCCGTTATTAAAAATATTAGAAGTATGAGAAGGGGAATTAAATAGACTAAATCGAGATTAGCGATAAAATCTACGGCACTTCTCGTATATTCGATATTATTTTCGGTTTATTCCTGGTAAACCTTCAATTTATACCTAATATTTGTTATTATAAAAAATATAAATTAATTTCTGAATATAAAATTGAAGATATGGACCAAATCTAAGTTATTATTATTTCTTTCACTTATTTAATATTTAATTATGTATTTTCATTTTTAGATATATTTTATTCCCACTGACGAAGAACTTTAACGTTCGAAACGTTTGAAAAATATAAAATTTTTTCAAAAGAAATAAAACCTTTTTTATTTCTGAATAATTGGACTACAATGATCTCTTCCACTTTTGTATAAATTAATTTCATTATAAACTTACTCTTTTTTAATGTAGATTCCCCTAAAGTAATTGGAAGATGTAGCCCTCGCTCTACGAGATATGTTCATATAAAGTGCGAACTTCCGGTTTATCGTTGGTAACGTCTTCTAATAACATCTTAAGACAAACTGTGTAATCAGCCTTAAGAATATCTACTAGCGTTAAGAAACCCATATTTGAACAAATTTAGTACGCCAGAAATTGATAGATTCGTAAAGTCCACCTTGAATGTTTTAACACTAAAACCACTAAAAAGTATGCCAAGCGAAGGCAACACAGGGACGTTTTCTGACTAGCTAGTTCGACATCCCAACTATATACGCACGGGTGTTTTGTTAAGAATGAGTCAAACCCATTGTCATTACTATTATCTTTCCCATTGTCTTGTTTCGGTAAGTTTCAACTTGTAGCTTTCCTGTATTTTACAAAAAAATGCAATAAACATCTGCAAACCTCAGCTAAAACCTTTCACACGGTACAAGTTTGACCTTCAGAATTCAAATTTAAGTACAACTTATTTTACAAATTTAAAACAAAAAGCCATTATTATCTTTTAGCATTAAAAATAAAACTGTTTTTCTAAAAATCTTGCGACCAAGAGAAAGCATACATTTAAAAATTTAAATCTGTTATTGTCGACGTAAAAATATTTTATAAAACAAAAACTGTGAGTACGTTATTTTAATAAATTTTGAATAAAAGAACGTTTTGTAAATTTTAAATTAATCGTGCTGTTAAACCCGACTATCATTTTCTGCTGGTAATGTTTGTCTCAAAAAATATCATTTGTAAACACAAAATAATTAATTAATGATTTTCTTCCACGTAAATTAATTTGCCTTTTAAGGAATTCAGATATTCAAGAAAAATAACTGCCTAACATATTTAGCTTTTAAAAATTCCACGTTATTGTAAAGAGTCCGTTTAAAAATTCAACGTTGTGAAGACAGAAAAACATATTCGACGCAATACTAATTTGGAAGTGTTATTCTTTTAATAACTATGAAAAATATTATCTGTAAACGCAAAAGAAATACATCTATAAAATTATTCATTTATCGACAAAATAATAAATAAATTAGTACTTTTACTGACATGGAGGTATCGCTAATTATTATAACATCGGACTGTAAAAAATTAATAACCAGAGAAACCTTGTAGAGATAATCCCAAAATAGCTAACACTGAAATTTAGGACTTCTTTCACGCTAATAAAGTAAAGGACGTCTTTTACTCTAATAAAGTTAAAAACTCTAATAGCTTTCTCTTCTGCTAAAAACTCTAATAGCTGCTTTCTCATCTGCATCGTCTAAAACGGAACGTTCATGGTTTTGTTTCAAAGACAATTGTCAAATAATCTTGAGAAAATATGATGCTATAACATTTTGAATTCTACACTACTTTGCAGACGGTAAAATCTGTTCTCGTTTGTGAAAATGGAGCACGGATTTTATCTAACTCTCTTAAGCAACAGTTCAATGAAATATTTACCCAAAAACACTTCATCCTGTTCTACCTCTTAGAATACACGGTAAATTGTTTTCAAGCAAATAATCAGGTAAGTTGTGTTTTTATAAACGTACACTAAAAGTTATTGTAGGCTAAATTTTACCGATGACTAATTATCATTTAAAATTTTTAAATATGAAATACTTTGAAGCTGCCAGTCAACACGATCATATTACCTGCTATGTCTTTAATAATTCTTGAAGTTTAAATTTACTCTTTTGCAGGACTAGGGTCTGTTTTATTATTCCCTGATAAAGTTAAATTCCATATATCTACAATTGAACCAGCAAAAGGTACGAAGATACAAATGTTCCTAAAAACCATTCCGTTAATTAAAACAAGCAAGAACGACCGGCCAGGCGAAACTTGCTAACAAGTTTTTCAAAAATTTAGTAGTAAAATATTTTATGGAATGACTTTTAAAGAAAGTATTTAGCTTGTGTTCACTTATAACCTGTAAAATAAGTGATTTCATTCTTCAGAAATTTTTAAAATTATAAAATTAATTCACCTAAAATGTATTCGTTTTTTATAATCTGATATATAAATATCTACAATCACAGCGGAAATAAAAAATCGTTAAACACGTGCAACCATCTTATTTTAGTATTCATAATAGCATTGGATTTATTTTCAGTCGAAAAGACTTCACACACTTTAAAAAAAAAAATAATCGCATGATTCACAGAAACCTTGAAGAACTAATCGCAAAAAATAATAAATGTTTAGCTTTAAGCTAAATATATACCAAAACAAAATGCCTGTACTAATAACATTGAACAATAGGTACAACATGACTCATTGTTCTTGAGTCCCTTACTACAAAATAGTTTAAATCTAGATCGGATGGTGGTACAATCGTACACTTGATGATGACCTCTACAGAATTAAGATCAATCTGTTCACATTTATCCCGACCCACATGAATTTTAGGATGCCCTATGGGGTATTTCCCATACTTATTAAAATTTAAAAGAAAAAACTAAATTCTATCTGATTCATAATTATTTTAAAATAAATTTTGGCTTTAATGTAATTCTTTGCTTCAAATCAACTTCGAGCGTTGGATAAAAAATTAAAAAGAAATAAACTAAATTGCATCTGCTTCATAATTATTTTAAATAAATTTTGAGCTTTAATGTAATTCCTTGCTTCAAATCAACTTCGAATGTTTGAAGACTTTTAAAATGAAGATCAATAAAAAATATTGAATAAAACATATTTTTGAAAACCTTAAACAAGATTAAGTTTGAAATAAACAAAAGAATATTTTTAAAATATTGAAAACGTAATAAAATTAAATTAAAAAAATATTAAAAGAAAAAAACAAAATGAATTAAATTATAAAATAACTTTTTTAATAATTAATGTAAACCATTATCTTTAACTTTGTCACCTCTGCTAACATTTTTGAATGCCTGTATTACAAAGTGCAATTAAAATGTAAGATATTACGAAGACCTTTTCGTATTTTAGAAAAAAAAAAACAGTTTACGCTTATTTAAGAAAATCAAATATTTAAGAAAAAATAATCTTGAAAAGCTTGAATGAAGTTAAATTTGAAATAAAGAAAAACATTTCAAGAAATTGAAAAACTTTTAAAATGAAAATCAATAACAAATATTTAATAAAACATGTTTCTGAAAACCGTAAACAAAATTAAATGTGAAATAAATAAGAGTATTTTAAAAATATTGAAAAGTTTGAATGAAAATAAATCTGAGATAAAGAACAAACATTTTAAGAATTTGAAAACTCTTAAAATGAAAATCAGTAAAACATATTTCTGTAAAATTTTTAGTATACATTTTATAATATCTACCTATCTATTATAGATATGTTGTTCAGGTCCTTGAACGGAGGTGAGCAGCTCATGCCTCGATGCATCCAGCGACTGTTGGGAAACCCCTGGTAGGTCTACCCCAAACGCGAAAGACTGAAAATATTTTAAAAAAATTTTAATTCGATATACAGACAAACTGAATTGAAACTTCAATTTCTTAAACTGGAGATATACGTAAAAGCTGAGTATGAAAAAGTTACTTACACCCAAGTACTCGCTGTACTCCCAGCAGTTCTGTAATATGCCGGTGAAGTTTTGCGAAAAACTGCGAATCAGATGCATCTAAAACAGCACCCTCGTGCATTAGTTTGGTTTCACACTGCTCTTCACCAATTATAGTAATTCGCGTGCGGTCGACACTGCTCACACTTGTGAATGCGTACTGTAGCACGTCGAAGAAGACAACGGTCGATATGGTGAACCCGACAAGCACTTTGGAGACTTTAAAAAACATTAGTCATTACCCTGGTCACTCAAAACAGTTAA
Organism: Melanotus villosus; assembly: GCA_963082815.1. NCBI lineage: Eukaryota > Metazoa > Arthropoda > Insecta > Coleoptera > Elateridae > Melanotus > Melanotus villosus. The sequence continues at coordinate 24,237,017 of OY720427.1, forward strand.
TCATCGTAAATACTTCCGGACGTTTTGCATACTGTAAATTCTTAACAGCTGCAGTCATCAAAAAGGACGCCAAAGTCTTGTTAGTCCTGAAATTTGTAAGGACTTAAATTTGAAAAATAAAAGAATATTTAAATTATAAAATAACTTTTTTAAATGATATTTAATATAAAATAATTCTGAAACGCTTAAATGGAAACCATTCACGTGCTGTAGTCTCGACATATATCTTCTTCTCGTCTATAATTAATGAAAATCATTATCTTTAACTTTGGCAGCTCTGCTAACATTTCTGAATTCCTGTGTTACAAAGTTTTCTAAATTTGTTAATGCTGGCAAATTTTAAATTAATATTCTATTTTAGTATAAACTCTCGAATGTTTTACAAAAATTTAAAAAGAAAAAACTAAATTGTATTTTACTTCATAATTATATTAAGTACTAATTTTGAAATAAAAAAGTAATAAACTTGTTTAACATTCTGGTATGAGCAAAGATGTAGCGAGTTCAGATTACAATTTATTATTTACAGGTAAGTTGAGCAATATGGTTTTTAGGGATTATTGAAATTTCTATCTTATTTATTTAATATGCTACAAAAGGTGAATTATTTTGCTGAAAAAGAAATCAATACCAAAGCTAGATGATTATCAATTTGAACTTGTCAGATTCTAATATTGAAAAATTGTTTGGAATACCAGACGATGCAATTTATTATAAAACCAAATCAGGAATTAATATTCAAAATAAGTAAATTGATAGACACAAGTGATTTGTGTGTGCCTATATTCAAATTTTGTAAAAGGACCAATATTTAGATTTGTAGTAAATTCGTTGCCTAGGGTACTTACATAAAATCAGCTAGTGTTATCCTTTTTATAGATACATAATATTGAACTGTTTGATAAATTAACTCTTACCTTTGAAGGAGCAGTACGTAGGTGAAAATGTAAATAACGTTAGCGTTTTGATTGATTTCAATAAATTTGATGATCTGAGTCACGTATTGGGATATATGGTTTCAGGGCAGCCGAATTCATTGACACAAGCGGTTTCGGCAAAAAATCACCTTAATCACAAGTTATTGTGCTGGTACATTGTCTCACGCACCATAGGGATTTCAATGTAAAATGGATTTGAAAGACTTTGAATTCAAAGAAAGGGTAAAGAATCTACAAGAATTTAAAATTGAAATTAAAGAGTAAATCAAATGATCGTATTATAGTTTATTATGATAAAGCTGGACGATTATCAATAATAAATTGAGAAATTAAACAACACTTTCAAAACTTACCTCAAAGCGTACTCGGGCAAATACCAAACTACAGCGGCCCCCGTCAAGACTTTAACTAAACTCAGTCTAGGATTTCATCCCCACCTTGAAAATTCAACTTCTTTTATTTTCAAGTTATTTGTTAATCAGCTGTTCAGATTTTAATACCCGATTCCAATCAAATCAATTTAATTAGTCCAGTCAATTTAATTAGTCCAGTCATTTTAATCTAGGGTAGGCTAGCTTAACATGTTACGTAAATAAACTATTAAAATAGGTAAATTCAAATCTTGACCATTTGTTACAGGTATGAAGACATTTCAGGTTAGGCTAGGTTAGGTTAGCTTATTTCAAGTTAGACTAGGTTAGCTCATTTCAATCTAAGCTAGGTTAGGTTAGGTTAGCTTATTTCAAGTTAGGTTAGGTTAGTGCATTTCAATCAAAGTTAGGTTAGGTTAGGTTAGCTTATTTCAAGCTAGGTTAGGTTAGATCATTTTAATCAAAGTTAGGTTAGGTTAGGTTAGCTTATTTCAAGCTAGGTTAGGTTAGATCATTTTAATCTAGGGTAGGTTAGTTTAAATAGTTAAAAACTACCTGAAATGTCTTCATACCTGTAACAAATGGTCAAGATTTGAATTTACCTATTTTAATAGTTTATTTACGTAACATGTTAAGCTAGCCTACCCTAGATTAAAATGACTGGACTAATTAAATTGACTGGACTAATTAAATTGATTTGATTGGAATCGGGTATTAAAATCTGAACAGCTGATTAACAAATAACTTGAAAATAAAAGAAGTTGAATTTTCAAGGTGGGGATGAAATCCTAGACTGAGTTTAGTTAAAGTCTTGACGGGGGCCGCTGTAGTTTGGTATTTGCCCGAGTACGCTTTGAGGTAAGTTTTGAAAGTGTTGTTTAATTTCTCAATTTATTATTGATAATCGTCCAGCTTTATCATAATAAACTATAATACGATCATTTGATTTACTCTTTAATTTCAATTTTAAATTCTTGTAGATTCTTTACCCTTTCTTTGAATTCAAAGTCTTTCAAATCCATTTTACATTGAAATCCCTATGGTGCGTGAGACAATGTACCAGCACAATAACTTGTGATTAAGGTGATTTTTTGCCGAAACCGCTTGTGTCAATGAATTCGGCTGCCCTGAAACCATATATCCCAATACGTGACTCAGATCATCAAATTTATTGAAATCAATCAAAACGCTAACGTTATTTACATTTTCACCTACGTACTGCTCCTTCAAAGGTAAGAGTTAATTTATCAAACAGTTCAATATTATGTATCTATAAAAAGGATAACACTAGCTGATTTTATGTAAGTACCCTAGGCAACGAATTTACTACAAATCTAAATATTGGTCCTTTTACAAAATTTGAATATAGGCACACACAAATCACTTGTGTCTATCAATTTACTTATTTTGAATATTAATTCCTGATTTGGTTTTATAATAAATTGCATCGTCTGGTATTCCAAACAATTTTTCAATATTAGAATCTGACAAGTTCAAATTGATAATCATCTAGCTTTGGTATTGATTTCTTTTTCAGCAAAATAATTCACCTTTTGTAGCATATTAAATAAATAAGATAGAAATTTCAATAATCCCTAAAAACCATATTGCTCAACTTACCTGTAAATAATAAATTGTAATCTGAACTCGCTACATCTTTGCTCATACCAGAATGTTAAACAAGTTTATTACTTTTTTATTTCAAAATTAGTACTTAATATAATTATGAAGTAAAATACAATTTAGTTTTTTCTTTTTAAATTTTTGTAAAACATTCGAGAGTTTATACTAAAATAGAATATTAATTTAAAATTTGCCAGCATTAACAAATTTAGAAAACTTTGTAACACAGGAATTCAGAAATGTTAGCAGAGCTGCCAAAGTTAAAGATAATGATTTTCATTAATTATAGACGAGAAGAAGATATATGTCGAGACTACAGCACGTGAATGGTTTCCATTTAAGCGTTTCAGAATTATTTTATATTAAATATCATTTAAAAAAGTTATTTTATAATTTAAATATTCTTTTATTTTTCAAATTTAAGTCCTTACAAATTTCAGGACTAACAAGACTTTGGCGTCCTTTTTGATGACTGCAGCTGTTAAGAATTTACAGTATGCAAAACGTCCGGAAGTATTTACGATGATTAACTGTTTTGAGTGACCAGGGTAATGACTAATGTTTTTTAAAGTCTCCAAAGTGCTTGTCGGGTTCACCATATCGACCGTTGTCTTCTTCGACGTGCTACAGTACGCATTCACAAGTGTGAGCAGTGTCGACCGCACGCGAATTACTATAATTGGTGAAGAGCAGTGTGAAACCAAACTAATGCACGAGGGTGCTGTTTTAGATGCATCTGATTCGCAGTTTTTCGCAAAACTTCACCGGCATATTACAGAACTGCTGGGAGTACAGCGAGTACTTGGGTGTAAGTAACTTTTTCATACTCAGCTTTTACGTATATCTCCAGTTTAAGAAATTGAAGTTTCAATTCAGTTTGTCTGTATATCGAATTAAAATTTTTTTAAAATATTTTCAGTCTTTCGCGTTTGGGGTAGACCTACCAGGGGTTTCCCAACAGTCGCTGGATGCATCGAGGCATGAGCTGCTCACCTCCGTTCAAGGACCTGAACAACATATCTATAATAGATAGGTAGATATTATAAAATGTATACTAAAAATTTTACAGAAATATGTTTTACTGATTTTCATTTTAAGAGTTTTCAAATTCTTAAAATGTTTGTTCTTTATCTCAGATTTATTTTCATTCAAACTTTTCAATATTTTTAAAATACTCTTATTTATTTCACATTTAATTTTGTTTACGGTTTTCAGAAACATGTTTTATTAAATATTTGTTATTGATTTTCATTTTAAAAGTTTTTCAATTTCTTGAAATGTTTTTCTTTATTTCAAATTTAACTTCATTCAAGCTTTTCAAGATTATTTTTTCTTAAATATTTGATTTTCTTAAATAAGCGTAAACTGTTTTTTTTTTTCTAAAATACGAAAAGGTCTTCGTAATATCTTACATTTTAATTGCACTTTGTAATACAGGCATTCAAAAATGTTAGCAGAGGTGACAAAGTTAAAGATAATGGTTTACATTAATTATTAAAAAAGTTATTTTATAATTTAATTCATTTTGTTTTTTTCTTTTAATATTTTTTTAATTTAATTTTATTACGTTTTCAATATTTTAAAAATATTCTTTTGTTTATTTCAAACTTAATCTTGTTTAAGGTTTTCAAAAATATGTTTTATTCAATATTTTTTATTGATCTTCATTTTAAAAGTCTTCAAACATTCGAAGTTGATTTGAAGCAAGGAATTACATTAAAGCTCAAAATTTATTTAAAATAATTATGAAGCAGATGCAATTTAGTTTATTTCTTTTTAATTTTTTATCCAACGCTCGAAGTTGATTTGAAGCAAAGAATTACATTAAAGCCAAAATTTATTTTAAAATAATTATGAATCAGATAGAATTTAGTTTTTTCTTTTAAATTTTAATAAGTATGGGAAATACCCCATAGGGCATCCTAAAATTCATGTGGGTCGGGATAAATGTGAACAGATTGATCTTAATTCTGTAGAGGTCATCATCAAGTGTACGATTGTACCACCATCCGATCTAGATTTAAACTATTTTGTAGTAAGGGACTCAAGAACAATGAGTCATGTTGTACCTATTGTTCAATGTTATTAGTACAGGCATTTTGTTTTGGTATATATTTAGCTTAAAGCTAAACATTTATTATTTTTTGCGATTAGTTCTTCAAGGTTTCTGTGAATCATGCGATTATTTTTTTTTTTAAAGTGTGTGAAGTCTTTTCGACTGAAAATAAATCCAATGCTATTATGAATACTAAAATAAGATGGTTGCACGTGTTTAACGATTTTTTATTTCCGCTGTGATTGTAGATATTTATATATCAGATTATAAAAAACGAATACATTTTAGGTGAATTAATTTTATAATTTTAAAAATTTCTGAAGAATGAAATCACTTATTTTACAGGTTATAAGTGAACACAAGCTAAATACTTTCTTTAAAAGTCATTCCATAAAATATTTTACTACTAAATTTTTGAAAAACTTGTTAGCAAGTTTCGCCTGGCCGGTCGTTCTTGCTTGTTTTAATTAACGGAATGGTTTTTAGGAACATTTGTATCTTCGTACCTTTTGCTGGTTCAATTGTAGATATATGGAATTTAACTTTATCAGGGAATAATAAAACAGACCCTAGTCCTGCAAAAGAGTAAATTTAAACTTCAAGAATTATTAAAGACATAGCAGGTAATATGATCGTGTTGACTGGCAGCTTCAAAGTATTTCATATTTAAAAATTTTAAATGATAATTAGTCATCGGTAAAATTTAGCCTACAATAACTTTTAGTGTACGTTTATAAAAACACAACTTACCTGATTATTTGCTTGAAAACAATTTACCGTGTATTCTAAGAGGTAGAACAGGATGAAGTGTTTTTGGGTAAATATTTCATTGAACTGTTGCTTAAGAGAGTTAGATAAAATCCGTGCTCCATTTTCACAAACGAGAACAGATTTTACCGTCTGCAAAGTAGTGTAGAATTCAAAATGTTATAGCATCATATTTTCTCAAGATTATTTGACAATTGTCTTTGAAACAAAACCATGAACGTTCCGTTTTAGACGATGCAGATGAGAAAGCAGCTATTAGAGTTTTTAGCAGAAGAGAAAGCTATTAGAGTTTTTAACTTTATTAGAGTAAAAGACGTCCTTTACTTTATTAGCGTGAAAGAAGTCCTAAATTTCAGTGTTAGCTATTTTGGGATTATCTCTACAAGGTTTCTCTGGTTATTAATTTTTTACAGTCCGATGTTATAATAATTAGCGATACCTCCATGTCAGTAAAAGTACTAATTTATTTATTATTTTGTCGATAAATGAATAATTTTATAGATGTATTTCTTTTGCGTTTACAGATAATATTTTTCATAGTTATTAAAAGAATAACACTTCCAAATTAGTATTGCGTCGAATATGTTTTTCTGTCTTCACAACGTTGAATTTTTAAACGGACTCTTTACAATAACGTGGAATTTTTAAAAGCTAAATATGTTAGGCAGTTATTTTTCTTGAATATCTGAATTCCTTAAAAGGCAAATTAATTTACGTGGAAGAAAATCATTAATTAATTATTTTGTGTTTACAAATGATATTTTTTGAGACAAACATTACCAGCAGAAAATGATAGTCGGGTTTAACAGCACGATTAATTTAAAATTTACAAAACGTTCTTTTATTCAAAATTTATTAAAATAACGTACTCACAGTTTTTGTTTTATAAAATATTTTTACGTCGACAATAACAGATTTAAATTTTTAAATGTATGCTTTCTCTTGGTCGCAAGATTTTTAGAAAAACAGTTTTATTTTTAATGCTAAAAGATAATAATGGCTTTTTGTTTTAAATTTGTAAAATAAGTTGTACTTAAATTTGAATTCTGAAGGTCAAACTTGTACCGTGTGAAAGGTTTTAGCTGAGGTTTGCAGATGTTTATTGCATTTTTTTGTAAAATACAGGAAAGCTACAAGTTGAAACTTACCGAAACAAGACAATGGGAAAGATAATAGTAATGACAATGGGTTTGACTCATTCTTAACAAAACACCCGTGCGTATATAGTTGGGATGTCGAACTAGCTAGTCAGAAAACGTCCCTGTGTTGCCTTCGCTTGGCATACTTTTTAGTGGTTTTAGTGTTAAAACATTCAAGGTGGACTTTACGAATCTATCAATTTCTGGCGTACTAAATTTGTTCAAATATGGGTTTCTTAACGCTAGTAGATATTCTTAAGGCTGATTACACAGTTTGTCTTAAGATGTTATTAGAAGACGTTACCAACGATAAACCGGAAGTTCGCACTTTATATGAACATATCTCGTAGAGCGAGGGCTACATCTTCCAATTACTTTAGGGGAATCTACATTAAAAAAGAGTAAGTTTATAATGAAATTAATTTATACAAAAGTGGAAGAGATCATTGTAGTCCAATTATTCAGAAATAAAAAAGGTTTTATTTCTTTTGAAAAAATTTTATATTTTTCAAACGTTTCGAACGTTAAAGTTCTTCGTCAGTGGGAATAAAATATATCTAAAAATGAAAATACATAATTAAATATTAAATAAGTGAAAGAAATAATAATAACTTAGATTTGGTCCATATCTTCAATTTTATATTCAGAAATTAATTTATATTTTTTATAATAACAAATATTAGGTATAAATTGAAGGTTTACCAGGAATAAACCGAAAATAATATCGAATATACGAGAAGTGCCGTAGATTTTATCGCTAATCTCGATTTAGTCTATTTAATTCCCCTTCTCATACTTCTAATATTTTTAATAACGGCAAATTCTTGATATTAATCTCCACAAAGAAAAATTAAGAAACAATTGATATTAAGCCCTCACGGAATACCGTATACTTTTATTCAAAAAAATTATCTAAAATCATGTTTTAAATTTTTATTTTAAAAATCGAATTTCCCTAAGCGTTCTTTTATTCGAAATTCTGTTTTATCATTTTAGCGTGGGAAAAAAACTATTGATAATAAACACGTTACCAAAATGCTGATGACTTACTGTATTTAATTTATAGGAAATATCGTAAAGTTCTTAAAAATATGTTTCTTCTTAATTATATGTATATGTTAAAAAATTACCTTTACTTTACAGAATGCACTAACATTCAATATGTTAAAACCGTCGCCATGCCTCAGGGTCGAGTCGGGATGTCGGCGCTCAAGCTTCAAAGTAACGAAAATTTCTTTGCACGAGATATGATGCGGCTCCAGGTGGACCACATTACACTTCCTACTGGATATGGAACTCTGCCACACTTATGACTTATTTTTATTTTATTATGAAAACACGTTTATTACTTAAAAAAGCATTGTTATCATATTAATCAACATTTTAATTATATTCTGATTAATATTTAACTTCATAAATTGTCAATCCTCTGCCTTTTTGGAGTGAGCGCGATTTTGCAAATAAAATGAATAATTTTATAGCTGTATTTCTTTTGTGTTTACAAATGATATATCCTTTTAAACTTTTCAGCCCGAATTAAAAACATTTCGTAGGACGATGAAAGGTAGCTATTGTTCGCAATATTCCCTGACGTCATTTACGAAATTTTAAGCTTTGATTGACAGGTGTAAACAGACAAGTCAAGACCTGCGTTTCTTTTTTTAGTTTTTTGGGATAAACCGCTGATTGATCTACCGTGCTTTTTCGTGATACATTATGCATATTTATTTAATCAGCGGATTGATACCGAATCCGCCGTACACCAGGTTAAATTGATAACTTTGATTAAAGATTAATTCAATATGACACTTATTGCTCTCAGACGCAGCCCCCGCCGGTTCCTGGTCACGCCCCATTTGTACAGTGTGAGAGTGAGATAGATTGATAACCGCTAACCTGATTGGTCTAGTCTTGATTTAATTCCAAGATGGCCGCCGCTTTTAATCGAAATTTTAATCCAACTTTTATTCGATCTAATTAAATTTGATTGATTAATTTGATTAAATCCAAGATGGCCGCCGTTTTTAATCGAGATTTTAATCGAACTTTTAATCGACCTAATTAAACCGCCGATTTTAATCGAGATTTTAATCGAACTTTTAATTGACCTAATTAAACCGCGAATTGATCTAATTAAACCGCTAATCCCATTAAATCGACCTAAAATTCCGCGAATTGATCTAATTAAACCGTTAATCCAATTAAATCGACCTAAAATTCCGCGAATTGAGCCGCTAATCCCATTAATTCGACCTTGATTGCGCAATCGATTAAATTGATTGACCTAATTAAAAACAAAATGGCCGCCCAAGTGCTGCTATTCTACTGTCGTGTGATGTTTCGGGGATTTTGAATGCGAATCGACTCTTGACACTCGATTCATTCATTTGTTATGTATCCGCGAACCGACAAAGTCTAATGCCGAATATAGATATACATATTTTTGTAATTTTTAGAAATTTTCTGTCTTCTAATATGTATAATTTCTTTAGTTGTAAGTTTTTTTGTAATTACTTTCTTTGTTTATTATCGACATTTCTTTAAATACAAAATTATCTTGTATCTACCATATGTTTCGTTAGAGTAGTGTGGTTGTCAGATTTTTTTTATATATTTTGGTGTTCGAAAATCTTATTTTTTAACACCTCATCGTATGTTTACCCTATATTTACTTTTTCGCATTCATTACTATCCGTTTTACAAGAGAGGTAAGATATTTCGAATATTTATTCAATATTAAATTTCATGCAAAAGAGTAACTACTGAAATTTAGTAGTAACTTTAGAAACATTATTAAAAAACATTATCTAAAGGTGCCATAAGACATTATTCGGACCCCCCCGCCCTCGCCCCCTGCCCCTCTGAGCCTGTCTTGCCCTACCTACAAAATGTTATATGGGCGCCCCTGGTCGTCTCCTATTTGCTCCTTCCATCTGCTATTTGGCCTTCCTTTGGGTGTGCTACACATTGGGGTCCACTCAGTGGCGTACCTATCTTTGGGAGGCAGATGGGGAAATATGTCTTGAAGACGCCTTAGGACCCTTAGATGTTATAGGAAAAATTTTAGTTTGGGCTAATTTTAGTAGCGCGTTTTTTTGTCTATTTTTTCAAATAGTAGGTAGGTATTGGATAAAATTAACTTTTGAGAAAAATACGAGATTTTAGGTCATAGAAATGTAATATATTCTTAAAAAGACCATATTTTCTAGTTCTAGTCACCGTTGCAACTAAAAAAAAAACTGTTTTAATAATAATAGTTTTATTATACGCAACACACAACGGTATACGTATAAACATTTAAATTTAAACAAAAATATGTTTTTATTGTCAAAACATTTTTAAATAATATAAATTTATTTTGGCATAAACAAACTTCAAATTTGATTATGGCCGGTCTGTTTTTTGTGAATTTATTTATTATAGTTTTTAAGCTATTTCTTTCTTAAACAAGCAACAAATGCAAGTAAAGTAGTATCAAATTAAGCGTAGCTTTTTGTCTTTCGATTGATGCCACTATCAATCCTATCAACTCAAACGGGGAGCAGAAATCTGCATATACTATACGATTTCTCATGCTATATCCCTATGTTCGCCCCTTAAGTCAAACACCCGGTATAACTTTGAAACATTCGGAAAGGTAGATTCTAAATTATTTGTTATTATGAATGATAATATTTCCTCAGTACTGACCTTATTTTCTTTACTAAGATCACTAAAAAATCAACAAAAAGTCTTATATTCATCTATTACGTCAGTACGTATATCTCTTTCATAAAATTTGGTAATGTTAACATGCAATTAAGATTTTCTTCTGCTTGTGTATTTAAAATATTTTCACTTGTTAGACAAGCAAAATTGTTGTTTATTTTCAAAATCTTCAAATCCATTTGTTAGGGTTTGTATAAATTTATCTATCGTTGCGAAGAAAACGTTAATTTTAAATTTGTGTCGAGGGCATTGCTCTACATAGCCAAAACTTTTTTCATCATGAAATCTTTTTATTTTTCTAATTCGAATGCACCTTTTGAGTATAATCTTGTTTGATTCATTCTGATTTAGCTCAGTCTGAATTGTTTCAAAAAGCTTTAATCGTGGAAAACTTTCTGAAATAAAAACGTAAATTTGTTCTAATGTACCAAAAAATAGTTTTGCCTCTGTGCACGTAGTTATGAAATCTACTAGAACTAAATTCAAGTAGTGAGCACAACAATGCACATATATTGCTTCTGGTACAATTTCCTTCATTCTGGCTTAAAGCCCAGTAAGCTGACCAGACATGGTGCTAGCTGCATCATATGCTTGCCCTCGACAAAAAGAAATGTATATATCTAATGCGTTTAATTCGTTTAAAATTGCATTAAAGTGAGATTCTGCTGACCCACTTACCGTTTCAACAAATTTTAAAAATCTCTTCTAGAAAACCATTTTTTTCAAGAAATCGAATAGAGAAAGGCATTTGCTCCTTTTTGCATATATCTTGGGTAGAATCAACGATCAAAGTAAAATATTTGGCCAATTTAATATCACGGACAATATTTATAGTAACCTCATGAGCCATCAAGTTAATTTTGAATTTTAGAGCTTGAGTATTTTGAATTTTTTTGCATTAGAAAAGTGTCCAGCCAAAATAACATCATATTTTTTAATAGATCTAAAAAATTTCCTTTATTACTACTTGAATCGCCTTCACGATGACCTCTTAAGGGTAAATTTTGTTTTGACAAATATAGTATGACGTCAAATATTCTCTTTAGAGTCTCTATTTTTTTCTATTTCGATTTTTTCTGCCCGGAGATGTTCTTCAATAATAGTACTATTTTTTAAAATACGTAATTTAGTAATAATAAACTGACTTTGATACTGTCGATGAGATTGGCTATTTTCATGAAATTTTATTTTTTCAATTGCTTTTTTTTAACGAATCCTTGATTAGGATCTGCCCACACAGAATTCTTTCCATTATTAAAAAGTAAGCAATGAAAACAAAACATTTTATTTCCACCACACCACACCAACCAATTGCGAATCTGAATGCACGAAGAACCAATATTTTGTGCATCTCTATAATACCACGAAACATTAAATTTTCTTTCCTTAGAAACGGGAAATTCGTCAAACTTATCTTTTAATCCAGGCTGACAAGGACCTTCCATAATTAATTTACGAATGATTTCGTTGGTTAATATAATTATTTTACATTCAAGAAATAGAAACACAACATAAAAATAATAATTATAAAGTCACTAACAATTTTAAAGATAAATAAACAAACTCAACAATTTCTTGGGCGTTGGCTATTTCAATTTTATGAACAGTTACTACTAGAATCGGAGGTTAATTATCTTCCGTAACAAGCTTTTCCTATTCCATTCGTTCAATATCATAAGCAATATCTTGTTTTCCGGAACCCCCTGCATTGGTTAAAATTGAGTCTAAGCCAGTAATTTGCGATGTTAACGATGAAGCAGTATTACAGGAAATTCCGAAATATCCATAGATGTTGTCTCTACCTCAACGACATTTACTTCAGGATTCTGATTTTTAGTGGGACTTGAAAGTAAAGATATTTTGTATAGTAGAAAAAACTATTTCATTTTTGTTTCTATAAGAAGTATTATAAAAAAATGTTACTAAAAATAAAAATAAAAATACAAATATTTGCTTACTTATCTCTTTGAATGTTGAGGTAACAAAAAATCTTTTAAGTTTTTATGGCCTGCTACCGCGCTACCGCAACTTTCCTCAATTTTTCCTGACGTTTTTTTTATATGCCCAACCAGACTTCTTTTTTTCCATTTTAATTAGTTTAAAATTACACAACTCTTGAACAACGATTTTTTTTTGTTTTTTTAAATATACTAGTTCTAGTTCAGTTAAAACAATTTAAAATACGTTTTAAGCACGGAACATAATATAATCAAATCTTTACTCCACAAAATCAAACTGCAAATTGTCGAAATGAAAAACAGAATACTGCTCCATTCTTTTTAATTTTGTATACATTACGTTTGCATTTTGACGGATCGGCGGCTCTTTTAAAAATAAAGTTGCACATAAAAGGGGTTCTTTGCCGCTGCGACGTAAATCGTAAATAATGTACTTCTTTATAAATATTACTGGGAAAGACGATATGATGACAAAGGACAAAAGTTACCGCTGCCGACGCCCACCAGTGCGACGGCATGGGCAGGTTTCTAGATAATTATTTCTTAGTATAGAAAATTAAAGCGGCCACACTGCCACTATTTAAGAATATTTAAAATTAATGCAGACATTATTTATCAGGGCGGTAAAAAATAAAATAAAAACAATGCCGAGCTCGGTTGTTATAAGGAATATAAAGATCTTGATCACTGTTGATTTTATCACGTCTATAGAATTATGTAATAAGAATAATTATATTTTTTATTTTGGTTGAATTAAAAAATAAAATATGAAAAAATGCACGGCGCCGAAGCCGCCAAAAGGAAGAAGGAGGGGGGGGGGCTCCCCCCCCCCAGCCCTCCCGATGGTACGCCACTGGATCCACTCTGTAATGCTTCTTAATTTTGACTGCTCTTTTAATATCGTACCATCTAATTCTAATCATTCTTTTTTTCCATTAACTCTTCAATTTCATGAACTGTTTATATTCGCTTTCACTTATTTTCTTTGGTCCTATCATTGTTCTTATGATTTTTTTTTCAATATTTTAAGTCCTTTTTTCTTCCTTTTTGGTTAGTGTCGTTGTTTCTGTTGCATATGTTATTACTTATTACTGATCTTACTATTGTCATGTAGATTTTTATTCTCCTAGTCTGTATATTCTTGTGTAATTCTTATTTCGGTTCTTCGCGCTTATTTTGTCACATCATTATTTAATTGCTTTATTGCTCGCTCTACTTCTTCGTATGTTGGTTCTTCTATATTTATATTTTCCTCATCTTCTTTTTTGATATCCACATTTCTTTCTTCTTTTTCATCTTTATATAACTCTTCGAAGTGTCTCTTTCAACTTTACTTCTTCGCATATCTGTATAATGTTGTAGTTTTATTATTTCTATTTCATTGATTTTCGTTTCTATCCATTTTTGCTTATCCTTTTATATAATTTTGAGGTTTTTCTTCTATTTTCTCTACTTCTCGCTTCGTTTTTTAATTCTGTTGCTTTCAAGCATTCGTGATTATGTATTTTGTTGCCTTTTTTATATCCTATAGTTTCTTCTACTGCTTCGTTTATACTGTCTTTGCTACTATCATTTTCCTCAATTTCCAATGTTTTTTTCATTCCATCTGTATTCTTTGCCGTTAATCCATATTTTTTAAAACAAATTTTAATAAATATTAGCCATTTTTTAATTAGCTTTTGTATTCTCTGTACATACTTGATCTGTTCTATCATTATCTAAACACACCATTGTTCCTTTTAACTTTCTTTTTTATTGCATTATTTTTCCTTTATCATCAGAATCCGCGATTTGTAAATTGATAGCTTCTAATTATTTCTTATTTTCCTGAATTTCAACTTGTTTTGTTTTTACTTCTATGTTTAACTTATCTTTCATAATTTTTTCCACCTTCTCTTCAGCATTTGTTTCTTCTACGTATTTCCATTCCTCTTGTAACAATATTGTTACGTTTTTCATCTTTCTCCTTTTCTTCTAGTTTCTTTTTCACTTTTTTCATAATTGTATGTTTTCTTCTACAACTTCCTTCATTATTTCTTTGTTTTATTAATTCTTTAATAGCATAATACCTTTACATAGTTCTATTAGTTCTTCCACTTCAACTATATTTTGCTTAATTGGCTCTAAATGTATTTGCTTCGCTAGATTGTGCCATATAGCTTATAGCTCACCCTTTATACAAAAATTATCGTCAAATCTGAGTACAGTAAATACATGTTTGATACTGACGGTCAAAATGGTTTTACGTTTTAAGATTTTGTGATTATAGATAGATTTAAAAATTAAAAAAAAATTTGTATTAATTTAAATTTATTTTGGCCGGTATAAAATCCAAAAAATCAGTCTGTTTTTTGGTGTTAAGTTATTTTTTCAATGATCTATCTCATCAAAAAAATACGTTTTTAAGGAATTTTTATTGCAATTCGTGTATACAGGAAAGAGAGGTCATATAAGCAGATAAAAGAATATTTAGTAAATGTGACATTCTTCTTACATCAGTGCCGTGTCGATGAGGATTTAAGATATTTATGTAAAAAATATGTAAATATTTAAGTAAGCTTGAAACGAAACGTCCTGAGTTTTAGAGACTTAATATTTTCAGTGGCTGCTAAACGTTCATAAAAAGTAATAACTTTTCGATGAAATATTCTAAAAAGGCTTCGTATTTATTTCCGCAGTTTTTAAAGAATGTTTTCTGTATAAGTAGGGTTTATTTATGTGTTAGAGAGATAATTGTGATTTTATGCACATAACATATACTAAAAGTCGTCGGTTATCGCCGCTAATTGTATAAATTCTTTTGATACCGCAATTTTAATGAATTAAGTATATTTTATTTAACGTGAGTCGCCACTGACTTATTTTGCTCGGCCAACATCATCTGTAAATCATATTCTTTCAATGGTTATTTTTTTACTAGGAATAAATATTCTTATTGGAAAGTTTCGATGTTTATGGTGTTATAGCCGGTTTAAGCAGTGTTCAACGGTATTCAGTTTTTGTGCACAGAATATTTGAATATAAGTTATCGTTTTTACACGGATTTATATGCCCTTTACTTAATACAAAAATTTTAATTGCGACAGCTATATGTAGCGGGCGTGCAACAAACGTTATTACGTTAAAAATCGAACATAAAGCGTAGACTTGTAAAGTGCGAGTTTGACTTCAACGTTTTTATGAGTCGCGGATGAAAGAACCAACTTTAGTTTTGTTTTTAAAAATACGTCTAAACCGTCTTGTTTGGAATGCAGAGAAAATTCCTATTGTTCTAGGACTTTATTTGCCGCATAAAAGTCCGCGCCTCAAGATTTACGCTTACCATAAGGCATCCATAGAAATCAAGTATTTTTTGATGACAATGGAAATATTTCCTATTTTCTTTCGGCCTTTCTTTATCATTATTTATCGTTCGCTTCTTTGCCTATTATTATTTTCTTATTTGTGCTTGCCGTTTATAACACAATTGCATTGTTTTTTTTTGATATTACACCGGCTTATAAGTTAAACAGTTAAACTCGTCTTATTCATTGCAGTCAATTAATAGTGAATGAAACAACAATATCTAACCTGCTAACGAACTTTAAAATTGTAAATAATTCTATTGCTTAGAAATGTTTTACTTTTAGTTGTTGCAGTTTTTCAGTTGAGCAACAGAAATTATGAAAATTGATTTGCAGCTATGCGTTATCAACTTGGCGAAACATTTTTCTTCGAGGTTTTCTCGTTCAGTTACACATAAAAATTAAATATGTGATTTTTTCCCATAAAATGTTCGTTTTTTTTGCTAGAAATACCGAACAATCGATTTCAAAAATAAAATACATAGGTACGGCTGTCTCACTTTAGACGGCAGCACCGTAACATGCCCTAAAAGTACAATTTACTGAGGGGTATAATCAGAAAAAAGAAATGTTTAAATCGATAATATATAAAAAAAATATTGGGGTTGTGCCGTCTAAAGTGAGACACACTGTATATATTTTTGCTATCCTTATTAATGTCTATTTTCAGTTCAAAATCCTGAGACGGAAACCACAACGAGAAATCCATTATTCCCCTTCAGTTTCTGAATATTAATCAGTTTCACTTTTCGTCCTTTAATTATTTTTAAGGGTCATGCTGAGTAGGTTCACTATTCTGGCGTTAATGAAAAATGCATTGTGCTCAGAAATTTTTCTTTTCCTTGAAAATGATCTAACCAAAGCAGCCAAATTACTAGGAATAGTTTCGCGTTTATTTCTGTTTAAGTTTTGTTTAAAATGAATTTTAAGTGACAGAACGCTGTGTTCTCGTTTTAAGGATGAAGTAAAAAAAATTGCGATTCGTATCGGTTTCCAGAATTTTCTTCTAATAAACGCAAGTAAAATTACATCCGCTCTTCGATTAATTAAAAACGGGTCGAAGTGTACTCCAATATCTGGTTTCATAGTTGGAGACGTTAATGAATCTGCAAAGTATCGAACTGACGATTATATGCTATAAAATTAAGTTTTAAACAGTCGATATTTTGGTAAAATTCGTGGTAAAATGAGCGTTTATTGCTTGTCAAGTAAGAAGTAAACAAAGTAAAGGCATGGTTTGCTTCAGGGAGTTCAGAATTTTATGTAAATGGGTGGACTATATTGGCTAAAAGCATTCTTGTGTAAAGTAACTGGCCGTACATATACATTACCTGGACCCATACTAAACTTGCTTGATAAGACAATGAATTCGGATAACATTTTTCTTTATTGATCACTTTTCATTGGTTATTTCATTATTAAGGTGATATACTGTTCGTAAATTGTTATTTCGTTTTGTATCTACTCGACCTGTTGTCAACTTGTAGGAGGTTGTATCGACTATTTTAATTCGAAATCTTCTTTTTAGTCGCGTTGGAATTAATTTTTTCCTACTTTTAATTTCGGGGCGTGCAGGAATGTCGGTTAAATCCTAAGTTTTCACTTCTTTCTTGTAGTCTCTGAAAAAATGGGCTCTGGGGATCATAAATTACAACCCTTTCATTACTTTTTATTAAATTAAAATTGGGGCGTGCATTTAATTTATCCGCAACAAAATGAAAGTGGGATTTTTCTCTCAGGCTTACCCTATTAATAATAACGCCCTTTACTCGAGCCAAATTTGGAATTCAAATCGCAGGTGTAGTTCCCGTTCTGACGCACACTGCAGATTTTATTCGAAACTAATCGAACACGGGTTTTACATTGTAAAACCGTTAAGAGATATTTACCATATCTGTTGATTCCCATAACATATTAGAGTAAATGAGGCGTAACTTATAAAGATATTTGTTGACTAACATTTTTATATCTTGCCTAATGACTTTTCAAAAAGGAATGACATACACTCGAGTGCGAGGGACTGGATAAATCAAAGATAATAAACTTGGATGCCACACACAGCTAATTCTAGAAACTTAACACACCGTCGTGTTAATGGATATGTAGAATTATCTGATTGCACTTTTAAAAACCTTATTGAACACCGATACTTAATAGGATTTAATTTATTTACGACGTCGCTTCGTATCAAAATCGGTAAATTTTTTTGTTTTGTTTCTTCCGATTCGTGTTCACTTTTAGATACCTAAGAATAAAACAAAAGCAAATTTCTTTCTTTATTGGGAAGGTCCTTAAAATAAACCCTAATTGTTGTGGGTTTGCCCAGACAGTATTAAAGTGTGAAGTAGACGTATGAATATATGAATGTGAACAATCAAACCCCGAGTGTCGCTTACCCTTTTTTATGGCCGACCGGGTGGCGTAATTTCACGGATAAAAAGGGATCACAACTCACGTGCAATTCATAATCACGACTATTCATTAAAAAATGCAAATTAAATATGATTAAGTACACATATGTAGACCTAACTCGCCTTTTTCCTTTCTTCTATTCTTAATTGGTATTTTTCCTTTAATTCTGTTCATTCCATTACTCGTACTTGACGCACTTCATTTTTAATTAATCACATTTTCTAATCACAAAAAGAAAAAATATAAATATTTAAAAACTTAAATTACAAGTTCAGCTTAATAGACTGCTTTTAATAAACATAAAATTTGAAGATTTTGAGTATATTCCAAGTCCAAAATGAATTTTATATACGAGGTTTGGCAGAAAAATAATGAGACTGGCAACACTGTGTGCGAACCGACAACGCTGCTGTCTCCCCCTTCACATGGCAGTTAGAATAACCCCTGCCGTAGACTCAGTACAAGTCTGAACTTGTTACAGTTGCTACGCAATTGTTGAAAGCGTCTGAAGTGAAGTGTGTTTGTGAAGTTGTGTGTTACGAAAATGGACCTCCAAAAATGTTAGCAACGTTGTATTATCAAACGACAATATGGGAAGAGTGAGGACTCTTGTGAATAATTAAGAATAATCAGTAGTGAGTTAAATTTGATCCGGTTTACCATCCATCAGCTGTTAACACAGATTTGGGCATGAGAAAAGTGTGCGCCAAGATGGTTCCAAAGAACCTCACGGCTGAGCAGACAGCCAATCGGAGGGATGATTGTGTTTTGATCTTTTATACCGTCTTGAGAGGGAGCCAGAATTCTTCACTCACCTGATCACAGATGATGAATTATAGGTTATTGAATACAACTGCACACTGCAAACTCTCCTCGTCCCAACAAAGCGAGAATGAGCAAATTGAAAATTAAATTGATGCTCATTTATTTTTTTGACAGTCAGGTGATCGTCCACAAGGAATTTGTGCCATAGATGCTGCACTACGACAACGCCTATGTCACACGGCAGTTTCCATCAATTAATTTTTGGAAGAAATAAGCATTCCTATGGGTCCCCAGCAGCGGCATAGCGCTACTTAGATGGGCTCGTGTTAAATGCAAAAAGCCTCATTTATATATTTTATTTTTTCCGTGTATCATGAACAAATTTATTAGATACATTTAGACATATTTTCTCAATTATAATCATGGGCGCTTTTACACTTTGGACCCGTGTTTTTGAACACTTTGAACACTATGCAGCAACGCCACTGCTCCCCAGTCCCCCTATTCGCCGGACCTCAGTTCCAAACTTCTTTTTATTCCCCCGGCTGAAAAACCATTTGAGAGGGCGCCATTTTGGTATATATACAATCTTAATCCTCTCTACCCGTAGGTGTAAGGGTATATACACTTTCAATCGTTAACTTTCATACAAAAGTTTTGCCCACTGTTTCTTATTTACTGCCATCATTTTTGCACTTTCCCATGTTTCACCCCTCTTCACTACTATTTCACTAATAACTTTGTCCCATGTCAATGGTCGCCGCCCTCTTAGACTTCTTCTCGTTGGAACTCTAGCTTCCCAAACACGTTTAGCCATTCTATTGTCCTGCGCCCTTGTTAGATGTCCATATCATCTTAACTGGTGCTGCTCAATTATTTGTTCTTTGTTTATTGTCATCTTCATCTTCTTAAGTGTTTCATTCCACTCATTGATGCTCTCTTGTAGTTCTACTTTGTTGTTTGTCAGAAGTACAAGATTATTCGCAAAGGCACACTCGCTAAGATTAATCTGCTGCATTCTGTGATACCCCACATGCTGAGCTTTTACCTTTATTTTCATCTCCTTAGTCACATCATCCATCATTTTGTGAACAGGGTAGGACGTATAACTCCACCCTGTCTTAAGCCTTCTCTGATTTCAAATTGTTGTGACTCCATATTTCCTGTTCTTACGTGGTTCCTATTTTCTTTTGTACAAACTCTCTATTGCTTTTCTAAGTTTCTTATTTACACCTTTTTTCTTTAAGCTTTTCCATATTAGTTCTCTCGGCACTTTATCGAAAGCCTTCTCCAAATCTAGAAAGGCTATGTATGCTTGCTTGCTTTGTTTTGATAATTTTTCGGTGATTTGCTTTAGTGTGAAGATGGTATCTTGTGCCTACTCCTTCCTTTCTTGAATCCTGATTGTGTCTCCTCTATTTGTGGCTCAATATATATTAGTAATCTATTATTTAATATACCTTTACATTACTGAGCAAAGTGATTCCTCTATAATTATCACATTTCTGTCGATCACCTTTTTTATATAGTGGCATTACTATACCAATTTCCCAATCCTTATGTACTTCTCCGTCTTGCCAGGCCTTGTTTATGATCTTCTTTAATAATATAACTCCTTTTTTAACCAAATTTTTCAACATCTCTGCTGTGATCCCGTCATGTCCAGCTGCCTTCCCATTTTCTAGTTTTGTTTATTGCTTTTTCAATTTCTCCCTGTGTTATAACTTCGTACTGTAATTCATCTTCATACTCTTCTTCTCTTTCTTTTGTTTCTGCATTTTCTATTGGTATTTCGTTGCCTAGCAGTTCTTGGAAATATTCACTCCATCGTTCCATTATCTTATGTTCTTCTTTTAATAACAACATACCTTCTTTGTCTTTAATAACATTTATCCTCTCATGTTTTTCTTTCCTTAGATTTTTCACTGTTCTAAAGAATAGCTTCTGATTGGCTTTCGCGTCTTGTTCTATTTTTCTGTTCCCATGTCTTTTTCTTCTCTTCTATCATCAAAGCCTTGACTGTATTCCTTTAAATTTTATACTTTTCATAACTTTCATGTATTTTTTACCGAGATATTCTTCCCACAGGTTTTTCTTTTTCCTTATTTCTTCTTTAATATTGTTATTCCACCAAGCGGTTTGTTTCTTATTATTTGATTTGTTGTATACCCCAGATTTGTCTGCAACCGTCTTAATTATTATTTGTTTAAATACATCCCACAATATTTCTATATCCTCCTTTTGGTACTCTGAATAATATCCAGAAGAGCGTAACAGATGAGTTGAAAAACATTCCAGCAGAAGCCTTCCAGGACTGCTACGAACAATGGAAAAAAAACGCCTCCATCGGTGTGTAGCTGCCCAAGGGAACTACTGTGATTTGTAAAAAGAAGAAAATTAGTCTCATTATTTTTCTGCCAAACCTCGTATCTATCACGACAATTCACTAAACATATAATTAATATCTTAAAAGAATATTATTGGATTTTCAAAAAATTTCCAAGTTTTCATGTAAATTACAGAAATGGCAGTACCTACATTAACGAAAATTATTTTAGTAGTAAAAATATGATGTCTTAGTCTTCAATGATAAGCTTAAATAAACGTGTTAAGAGAAGTTTCTCGAAGCACTTTAAGCATGTTAAGAAAATTTAGGATCTTACAAGAATTTGTGAAGTAATTATCTCGGTTGCACGGGAGTTTAGAATTTAGATTGATTTTCTGGTGCATCAGCACGTTGCAGTACACTTGAAGTAAAGGTTTTCCATTTTTGGTTAGTAGAAGTGCCTTGTGCCTATACTTCGGCAAATTTGACCTCGGGGGATTTAAAATTTAAACAAGGATTTCATGGAGCGCGCTTACTAACTAATCAGACCAAAACTGTCCCCGATTGAATCTAGTTTAAATTTCGTCGAAGTTTAAGCACGTGATGGATTTTACCTTCCCCAAGTTTGTTTTTAGATTGACATTCAGCATCGATCGCTTTACGTTAAGAGAAATATCTTTAATTATAAATTGAGTTACCCGGTTTGCAGTTTTAATGTTTCGACGATGTTCTGACGGTTTTCAGTTCTGACCCTTCGTAAACAACTTGTTTCAATTAGGAATTTTCTATTAAGACACTCAGTATTCTTGTAGTACAGTGTAATGATGCCCTTGTGGCGCTAGCGAACTTGTTAACACGCTGTTGTTTGCCTCGAGTTCGGATTCACTAACTCATAAGTAATACATTGTAATACAAGATCGTTGCATCCTCCGTGTCTGATAATGAATTATACATTTACATTTCTATAGTTCACACTTTGATTGCAAATAATACACAACGAATTCCTCATACAATCAACTTCGACTGCATACAAGCAGTCTTATAGCGAATTATAACCCAATTTACTTAATTACGACGTTATAATATTGGAGATAATGGCTGCTTTTAACTCCACTAAATAAGCGAACTAAAATTCTATTCAAATATGCACAGTAACGTGTCGTACTTACATAAACGCAAACTTAATAATTCTGTTATTGAAATCGATACTTTGAGGAGATTAAACGAACTAAAGTTTCCTGCTGTGCTTTATAAAGCTTTAAACCGATTAATAGTTAAAAAATTCATACTGACATTTTTAGAACTTTAGTTACTTGTTGAGGAACTTTTAATTTTGATATCAATTCTGAACCGAATATTAAGTAATCCCAAATTATTTAAGTAAAATCTGCGATCAACTAACTAGGAACTTCTGTGGTAGTGCAACTCTCGGCAAATTTATCAATCCCTAAACACTTATAATTAGTCAAATCAAGTTCTCGTCACATTTCCTTTTATTAATTGTTACGATTAACTTCAACGTCCCTAAAGAAATATCAAAATATTCATAAACTTCAAACGAAATTACCTACAACTAAGGTTGATCCTTTAATTTGTTGAAATTTTGATTAAAGTTTTAAATCACTTGTAATATTTTCCGTTTGGTATTTTCTATAAAAGATACTACATTTATTTTGGTTGGTCATATCTAATGAAGAAAGAAGAAAATGGGCTCATAATTAAAACGCAAAAGAAGATGGTTTTTGTTCTGGAAAGAAAAACCACTTAAAATTAAAAAGAAATGAACAGCAGTCCTCAAAAGTTTCCCATATTTGAAAGTACTGAATGGACCTGCCAATGTTTTTGAAAACTTCTTATGGTTTTTCAGCCAAACTGGTCGTAAATTTGATAATTATATGGTCCAATCCTTTCTTGTAAAAATTGTTAAAGCTTTATCTAAGGGTTCCTTTGGGTAACTTTTATAGCAACTTCAGTTTGAAACCGAGTTGTTTCTCAAAATAAAAAATAAAAAGCAAGGACTAACTTATTGTACAAATAAAATTTAAACAGAATGTTATGTTAACCTTCTTTCAGTAGAGTTGAAGTTATTTAACAACACTTTATTTTTGGGGATTTTTTCCTGAGTTTGCATTTTCGAGAGCTTTACTCTCATGGGACCAATTCTTCTCGAGCGTACCCTTTTATTCTGATATGGAGCTGTTAAATAGCGATGATTCTGCAATTCCCGTAAGCAATTTCTTTTTATTTGTGTTTAATTTTTTCTGACATTTTCAGAGAAATGGAAGTGTTTATTGAACGTTTCTCCTGAATTAGCTCGATTGTTGTATTTGACACGTAGGTATTTATGTTAAGCAACTTTGTGTTTAGATTTTATTGGCCAAAATATAAATCAGGATTCCGTTGAATTCCAGTAATGCAAAATTTAATTAGCAAATTTAACCTTCAGTTCGAGTTTTGCATTTCGGAATCATAGGTAGATGATTTGAAATTGGTTTAAAAAATATGGTTCCAAAGTCTAAAACTTGAATTGAAGTTTAGACTTGCTAGTCAAATTTTATATTACTTAAAACTTAAATTGTCGAAAGGGTTTTTGCTGATAACCAATTTGACAATTTTCAGTTTTGCAAGCACAGATGCTAGGCTAAGTTTGGATACTTTCTTTGGGTTTGCCAGCATGACTTTTGAGTTGACTTGACTCTTCCATGTTTAATATATTTAAGAGCTAAGGTTTTTTTTTGTTTAAGGTCCATCTACCAAAAGTTTCTGATATTACACTGCAGCCTAAAAGGCTTATTGTGTTTAGAAATAGGTGAATAAGTGAGTAACTGAGCGAATTTAAGTTAATATGGTCAGGCTTTAGAAATGAAGTGGAGATAATCAAAAACGAAGGTATTTTCGTAGCTTTTAGAGGTTTAGGCTCATTGGCTGTAGGGTTTAACCTCTGAGTAAAGCTGCATTTAAGTGTTGGTCGTTGAAGATGCAGGAAACTATAGTCTTGTTATAGGGTATTAAGTTTCTCAAGTGTAATCAAATCCGAATCCTTCTAATTGATTTTGTAGAACATGGCGTAAAAGAATGGAAGTGTCAAAAGGGGGATGTGTTAAAGGCGGGTGTTAGTCGGGTCTTATTGTTTTATTTAGGGGGGTTGGTGCATGTACGAAAGCCTCCATGATGAAGGTAAATGAAATAAGAACAATAGAAATCAGCGAAGCTATTGGCGATTTATGGGGACGGCCGCCATGGTCGTCTCGTATTACATTTCCAGATGCCCGCGTTCGTTCTTGTAGAAGGTTGTAATTGTAGCGGTTCATTTTTTTTCTGTTTGTGTGCTCGCGCTTACTTCCTGTGAATTTTTGCTTTTTCTGGTTTTCCGTTTCATAAGGGAGTTTCCATGGTGTTTGTCGGCTTATATTAAAGATTATTAGCAGTCATATCTTGTCGTCGCGTAGTTCTTGAAAAGGCAGGAATATCGGTCGATATCACCTCAGGGGAGGACACTAAGAACAACTCGGAACGGGCTTTGAAAATTGTCCCTCTTTTGTTTAAATGCGTTCAAGAGTTAGACGATCTCCTCGGTTTTCCTTGAAAAGCGATTTCCTCAATGAAGCCGCGGCGTATTTTCCACCTCGTGGTGATAGGTAAGTAAAGGGATGCGGCTTGACGGATACGCGATACCAACGCATTTCATCGCTTATAAAACTTCCTAGGTTTTTGTTTCTTGCGTGGGCGGTTGTTAACATGGCTGCCCGGCTTCTGCAGACCCGATTGGCCAATGGCTGCGACGCTTTCATCAACACACACTTCATTATCTTAGTGTGAATACGTGCTTCTAACGCACAGCACTCCCCTTTATGCGTGCTTATACGCATTATAGCGGGTGTTCTGCTTTTAACTGTCGTCCCTCGTTGCTGGGCCCTCAACTGGAACACACCGCCAACCTTTTAAATAAATGAATCCCGAGCTGACGAGGAGCTTGACGAGTCTAACTAAAATATTAAGGGTATATTCCTCCATAGAAAGAAGTTACATGGGGATCGTGTATCCGTAGTATTCTCGAACGCCGGGTATATTTGATTCAACGTAGATATTCCTTTATTGCGTCGGAAAATTGCTGACAGTCAAAGTGATGACATACATTCGTTGTATAGCTCCCCCTAAACCTGGAGAACCTCTTCAGAGTTCGTATCGCTCCCCTGTGCGTACCATAACCCCGACCTATCCTACGGCTGCCACTTCTCGCGCTACCCTTCGGTAGTAATACGTGACGTCATGATTCTGTGTTTCTGCAATATTCACATTTACGCATTCACGTGGATATCATCTCATGCCGTAACTCTACCCTATATCGATTCCGCGTGTACAGTCATTTCTTTCAAAGGAATAATTTACTAAAAAGCTTATTCGCATTAAAATTACAGACTCTTACAACCAAGGAAAAAAAGTAAAGAACTGAAAACAAATTTCTCGTTTCTTCCGCGGCACGCAATTTTGAAATACAATTGTTACCAAACGAATTCCAAATATTTATTGAATCGTGAAGCATTTATGTCGACGAAGGTTTATAAATAAAACTTAATCAGGTTTATTAAATAAGTTGCGAGATTTATTCTACCAAAATTTTGAACTAACATAACTTCATTCCGAATTTAATTTAACCCGACTATGTTTTATGCGTATGGTTATCTGTCTTTCCACACTAACATAGTTAACATATAGTGAATAGTGACTTAATTTTGCCCGAAACCAAGTGAACTATGTAGCTGCCAAAATTTCTGGCCTGTTCCATTTTATGCTCGAATTAATCTTATTTCGTTTCGGAAAAGTCGATGTTAATCTAAATTCAAATTGGACTTTTATTACTACGAATTATTGGTATACTCAAGCAGGCTGAATACATTTAGAAAGGTTTTTAGTGGGCATTGGTTGTTGTCAAGGGAGAAGAAGAGATGAAGAAGGTGAAGTGCTTCTTAAGATTACAAATAAGTGTTCGGTTAATGTGTTAAAAAGGTAAAACCCCCTTTCAGAAATGGAAAGCCCTTCAAAAATTGCCTAATAGTCCTGAATCTGGTATCACATTATAGGATACGGATAGAATCAAAATTGTGCTGAAAGGATTACGTACGTGACCGGAAAGAAGTTACCTTCACGTGAGCAGCACTTCTAGCCAGTACGTTTGCTATCATGTGACTTGCTATTGATGATACGCCGCAATAGCATGTACAACGTGAGAGACGCCAAGGATGTTCATCAAAGTAGCGTGCTTAAGAACATGGTAATATACGAACATCAAAATTTACCTTCTTTAGGTAATTTTCTAATAAAACGTACATGTTGCTAATGTATATCGTAGAAACCAATAAGTGCTAATAAAAGTGAATCCCGCTTGTTTTCTACTCACGAAGGGTAATTTTCAAATGACAGCCTAGTAATACATACCGTTTGAATTTTCCTATACCTATATGTATACGAGAAAAGCTCCAGTTGAAGGAAAAACATACACGGGAGAACGTGTCTGCCAATTTAAATAATATCCGACATGTTAGAAATTCTAACATGACTTGCTTTATTAATTTTGACACAAAAATGCCACAACTTTGTTTTTGTGCAAAGTTATGGTTGTGTTAAATACGGTATTAATGATCAAAGAATTTACTTTGACACTTTTGGTGGAGGCACCGGGCTCTTCTCAAGCGACTTCTGTATTTGAATTTTTTGTTTGTGAAACTCGATGGTTTTAATTTTTAATTATTCCTGTTTGTAATTGGGTACATATTAGATAATTATTTGTTAAATATAAAAAAACTCATTTCTAAAAGGTTATCCACGATAAAATGAAAAAGACATTTTTTATATTCGACGGTGATTTTGAAGCGATAACCAGTTTTGTAAAACAGAGTAATTGATGAAAATCTGTTTTTGTCATTTGAATGTATTGCGTGCTTATAAATTTAGATGTAGCACGAAATTATCGACATCACTTGTTTCTATTGAAGCATCGTCCTACAGCAATTAAATTTTAATTAAAACCCCGAACAACCTGAAAGGAATTTCCAATAAACAATAACAGCAGGTCGTAATTTAGACATATTTTCTTAATTTTATAACCTATTTTGTTTGCGTTTTAAATGGACGACTTTTATATACGGCGTAATGTTTCGCTAGGATTTATATTTCAACTGCCTTAAGACAAACAAGGTGACAAGATGCGACCACACTTGCAAAATCTCATCTTACATCTGTATTAGTTCTGTATAGAGGTATAGACAAGGTGTTACACAACACTTCGGCGAGAAATATCTTTTACAGGCGATAACAAGCTTTGTCAGGTAGATCAATTTGCGAGTCTGTATTGTGAATTTAAGAATCTTCCAGGAAAAAAGGAAGCAGAATACGGCAACTAATTTTTCTGTCGGTTTTATAAAGGAAATTCGACGCCCACGAAAATGTTAAATATTTTAAACTTATTTAGCTAATAAGTATAATAAGTCTCAGTTCACGGCAACTCTTTATAGCCTGATTAGACGTTGTACGTGGACGCATGATGCGTATAAAATAGCTTTGTACCGAGGACCTAATCATTGTCTCTTGGGTTTATGGAGCTTCAAGTAGCTACAACCGTACGTCTGTGTAGACATAAATAACGTTATTAGCATGTCAAAATACTGAAACTGCCACCTTGTTATCTGAGGGTCTAACTCTGAATTTTTTATAGAGTTTCCATTTATCCAAGCGTTGGCTTTCCTGTTTTATTTTACGTTAAAAAGATTTACCTCTAAAAGAAATCCTTTAATCATTATCTTGCCTTGGCAATAAAAAATTGACAAGGTAGAATAAATTATTGATATCTAATGACCTAAAATTGCAAGCGACCGATAAATATTCCTGTCTTTTGCTTAACGTGCTGGTGGTGCTTGATAAACGATAAGCTCTATCTACGGTCGTTATTAATTTTAGCTTTCAGGAAATGTTTCAATAGAAATTCGGTTAGATACATATTCAGTTACAAATTTGAAGTTGTATAAGATTTTAATGCAAATTTCATAAAAATTTTGACTTTTCAACCTTTTTATATTTCAGAAACGACTGACTGGCGAATTGTTTTTTAAAAGCTGTAGCCCTGCATAACAGGTGCTTGTAAATGATCATTTCTGCAATTTTTATCGTTTTTATAAACATTTTATGACATTTTAACTACAGTAAATTACATTTCAATCTACAAATTGCACCGCAGGAGAACTTTCGGCTAAACTAACGTTTTTATGTTTGTATCATAATTTTATGTCGAGTTTATTTAATTTTGGGGTAATTTAGCGGTTAATAATATTTTCAAAATGATTAATGGGCATTACGAAACTGTGGGTACTGTTGTTCATTTAAGTTTCGTCTGTCAACATCTCGGTTTTGATATCGGGAGAAGTCCGTCACGCGATCGCAAGGTCGTGACACCGTACAATTATATAACCGTTTCAAACCAGAAAATTTCTTTAAATTAGTTTAACCAAGCTATTAATTTTTTAAAAAGGAATGAGTCAAATTATTTATAAAATTCCTTCATGACATTATAGAATAAAACTAAAAGTTATTAAGATATCAATCACATTGATTTAATGTTCATTTTAAGGACGAACTTCATACCTTTTTGACCTAAAAAGGAACGTCTATAAAGAATCTTTAAACTAGCAACTTAAGGAACTTTACGTTTTTGAAGTGCAGACATCAGAAAAGCTGTATAAGTACTATAAGGATTTGGGTTTTCTTTTTGAAAAGTTTTGAAATCATACTAATGCAATAAGGATCCTCAAATTTTCCAAGGCTGCCAAAAGATTTAAGAAATCTTTAAAGGCATTAAAAAGTTTAAAATACGAAAGGTCTTTAAAAAATAAAAATATTCTAAGATATTCAAAATTTAAAAATCTTTAAACAACTGAATTCCTGAAAGATGTTAAACGGTTTAAAAATCGTAAACGGGACTGAAAACATTTGTAATTTAAAAAAAAAGTTAAATATTCCAGAAGGATATTAAGGTTTTACATTTAAATCCGCGAGATCAGAGTAGAATTTAAAGTAATCTTTTTTATAATAACTGAAATTTGATCTTCCGGAACGAAATTTCATTTCGAACGTAATTCATTTTTTATTTTCGGTTTGTTCTAACACGATTTGATAAAAATAATGAAGAAGTGCTAAAAACAACGTCAGTCCGGTAAATTAAGTCATCTAATCTCCGGAAAAGAGCCCATAGCAAGTTTTTAAGCGAACGAAATGAGGAATTATGAATCCAATGTTACATTTTCACTTAATGAAGTTCAGCTACATAAAATAAGGCTTAGTACGGGATAAATCCGCAATTTACGCTTTTGTTAAAACTGTGGCAACTAAGTTTAGAACGCCAGTGAAAAAAGTAGAAGGACAAAGAGAAATAAAACCGTAATGAGTTATTTATGAAATGTCGTTAGCGCCCATAAAATAATTACGAACGCTGGTAATTAAACGAGGTGCAGAAGTTCACAGCATTCAACCCCTATGAAAATGTCGCAATAAATAAAAAAATCGTTCATTATGAAGGCGTCATAATAAACATGCAGACAGGAGTAATGTGTGAGAGCATATGTGTAAGAGGTTGTATGACCTGGGGGTGCAGGGACATCAAGGGGTACGCAGCAAGCGTATAAGGGTGCAAAATCAATAACTTCTTCAATAAGAGGGATGCAGTGTTATCACTTCGTATTACACTTGTTTTGATTTTAGCATTTTTTTCACGGATGAGTTTTACCGCGACTTACATAAACATATTAATAAGCATTCTTTTTTTCGTAACGTTTCTCCTATTATTTATAACAAACAGGAACTGAAACACCGCGCAATTTTAGGTTGGTATGGCGAGGCTAAAAGAAGTACAAAACAGTTTTTAATTAAAAATTCTGTTCGATATCCTGCATGAAAAAGCGAATGAAATCGCGATGAAGCTGCGGTCTGAATCAGGAAACAGGACAGAATAAACTGAAGTTTGTACTCCACAAACAATGCTGCTAAACACCGTCGTATCTGGATCATCAAACGTCTTAAAGCCCTTTGTGTGTTCAAGTGTTCTGATGAATAACATCTGTACGACAAGAGACTGATTTACACCTCTTCCACTATCCGAACGCATGTCTCAAAGACTTCCCGCGAGAACTTTGCACTTTTGCGTTTTTTAATTTTCAGCTTTGATGAATTTGAACAACAATTCCAGTAAATTTAGTCTAGCTAATTATCGTACTTTATATTTTAAAAATCTGCAAATCTCTCAAAGAAAACTTGAAAACCTCTGCAATTACTGTAAAAATTCCGCAAAGGATTCAAAACTACCGACAAAGATTTAAAACTCCTCTAGGAAACTTAAAGCTACTAGAAGTAGCATTAGCTGCTATAGAAGGCCTTTCAAAATTACATCAAACGTTTAAAAATATCACAAGCGCTTGTAGTTTTCAAAAGCAAGCATGCTGGAAAATACTTAAAATATATTAAAAGCCCTACAAAGACCTTAAAGCTCGCTAATGGATCCTAAAAACTACGTATGATGTTACATTATTAGAACGCATTAATTCTAGACTTGATTTTCCTGGATATAAAATAAAAATTTCGAAGAAGCTGAAAAAAGTGTTCAAAGATAACGTTCAGGAACTGTTTACTCTTCTGAGAATACTCAAAGTTCTTTGAAACAGTTTAGGATGTCTGAAAGGGTCACTGAAATTTAAAAAAAAAATACCCAAGCGGCCCCTACAGACCATCAAACATTTCAAAAACTCTGTAAACAATTTTCGAATCTCTTGAAAACACTTTGGAACGCCTGGAAGGAAACTGAACTTTTAAAAAAGATAATAAAGTTCCCAAAAAACTTTAAACAAATACAGGGTTACTGGTAATTCGATACATTCCTTTGGAGATGTGATAGGGCAGGGGCTAAGAAACAAATTTAGCCCTAACATACATTATACAAAACTCAATAGTTTTTGAGATATGTCAATTTTTGTGTTTTTCTCAAAAAAGTAGATCTTAATGTCTTAGAAGTTAATTTTTAAAAAATCTGCTTGACATTTTTTGAACTTTTTTACTGGATTACTTGTCCCACTCTATGGTCATCCATTTGGAATGGAAAATACCCGGAAACATTTCGATCATGTGAAAATTTTAAATAAAAACTTATAAAAAATAATTTTTAAAAATCAGCTATGAAAATTACCAATTCGTTTTTCTCAAAAATTATCAACACAACATGCGTACAAATTATTTTAAAAACTTCTTTATTTCAACAGCTATCTATCAAGGTACAAATGTTCAACGGCACCCTTGATAGTTCTAATAAAAAAATAGTATAAGTGATGCAAGTAGTATGGTTCTTATTTTTGGATAAACAGTAAAAACCGTATTGTATAGGTAATTTTTTAATTCTTAATTAATTTCAAAGTTGCACTACATTTCTTGCCCAAAATGGGAGCCCCTACTCCGTATACAAGCACGGCAGCATCTTCTTATTTCCGTCTTTGTTACTCTGGTTGTGAGGATATGCGGTATGTGTTGGGCAACGTCGACTATCCTTTGTCTAAGGTCTAAGGTATTCTCCGTATCGACTGGTGTTTCATAGACCATCTCTTTCATATGGCTCCACACGTAGAAATCTAGAGGTGTTAAATCTGAACTTCGCGCTGGCCAAGGCCTGCCCTTCCAATCAAACGGTTAGGAAAACGTTGACCGAGTAACTGTCGTACCGTCAGCCGATAATGTGCTGGACAACCGTCGTGCTGTCTTGCTAAAATATTAATCGCTCTGTCACGGTGAGAGGACCATCTTCATTCGTCCAGAAAATGTTCAGTAAGAAATTTGCATTGTCTGCATCTGAATTTAACTTAAAGCGGCAGAATTCCACTCTCCTTCCAGGATCACCTTCATGAAAGCCTTGGACAGGAGTATAGTGGTAAGGATGTCATCGAATGTCGCAATATTTCTTCCTCATCATCTGGTTGATAAACGCGAGGACTACCGGCGTTACCTTGTCTACGTTTCATGGAGCCAATTTTAGCGACATTTCGATATGTCGTACCGAATACACGAACATTTGGTATACGACGGTTAGGGAAGCGACGTTCATATTCTCGGCGAGCTTCGGCAGCTTTGCCGTCACAATATCCGTAGACAAACAAGGTGTCAGCGTATTCTGCATTGGTGTAGGTGACCACGGCACTTAAAACACAATAACAACAACAACGACCTAAACCAAAATCTTCAGCAACTAACTCAACAACAGCAACAAACTTAAGTTACACGGAGATAATGATGTCAGTTAATAATACAAGAGCGTAAGCATCAAAGTCAAGGACTGACTGACTGACATGAACGATTTGTCATTTTTTTTCTACGCACACATTTACTTTTTACTGTTTATCCAAAAATAAGAACCATACTGCTTGCATCACTTTTACTATTTTTTTATTAGAACTATCAAGGGCACGTTGAACATTTGCACCTTGATAGATAGCTGTTGAAATAAGGAAGTTTTTAAAATAATTTGTACGCATGTTATGTTGATAATTTTTGAGCAAAACGAATTGGTAATTTTCATAGCTGACTTTTAAAAATTATTTTTTATAAGTTTTTATTTAAAATTTTCACATGATCGAAATGTTTCCGGGTATTTTCCATTCCAAACGGATGACCATAGAGTGGGACAAGTAATCCAGTAAAAAAGTTTAAAAAATGTCAAGCAGATTTTTTTTAAATTAACTTTAAAGACATTAAGATCTACTTTTTTGAGAAAAACACAAAAATTGACATATCTCAAAAACTATTGAGTTTTGCATAATGTATATTAGGGTTAAATTTGTTTCTTAGCTCCTGCCCTATCACATCTCCAAAGGAATGTATCGAATTACCAGTAACCCTGTATATTTAAAGCTCATGGAAATATCTTTAAACATCTGAAAGGGATACTGCAATTAAAAGAAAAATGTTTTGTAGAATATCAAATATCCTTAAAACTGCAGAAAATTAACAAACTCTCCTGAAAAATGAAACAAGCATCATGAAAACGCTTTGCAACACCTAAAAAGAGCACTGAGTTTAAACGGTTTTTAACAAGCACTGAACGCCTTGAAATTTATATAATATATATATACACGGTGGGCCAAATTTATTTGGAACCCTCTTTGGACTTGAATAACTTTTTTGGTTTTGGTCCGATTTTGATGAAATTTGAAACCCATACTAATAGAGCATATTTAAGTTAAAATGTAAAAGACTAACGGAAAAACTTAAGGGGGATCTAAGTAAGGGGCATTTTTATAAAGCCTTGCTTACAAGGTCGTTGCAAAAGTTACCCTGTTAATATTTAAATTCAGAAAATAGTAAAAACTATTAATAAGTATCCGAAAAGACTAGCCTTAAAATAGTATTAAACGTTCGGAGCAAAATGAAAGGCATTCTGAAAGGCTATAAATATTATTTTTATTAAATTTATTTTTTAATTCAAAAGGTAAATCCATCGAAATTTCAGATTGCTTTCGTATATCGTAATAAACCCTTCCAGAATGCCTTTCATTTTGCTCCGAACGCTTAAAGTTTTTTAATCCGATTTTAAGGCTAGTCTTTCCGGATACTTATTAATAGCTTTTTTCATTTTTGGAATTGAAATATTAACAGGGTAACTTTTGCAACGACCTTGAAAGCAAGGCTTTATAAAAATGCCCCTTACTTAGATCCCCCTTAAGTTTTTCCGTTGGTCTTTTACATTTTAACTTAAATATGCTCTATTAATATGGGTTTTAAATTTCATCAAAATCGGACCAAAACCAAAAAAGTTATTCAAGTCCAAAGAGGGTTCCAAATAAATTTGGCCCACCGTGTATATTGGATTTGAGATAACAAGCAAAGCATATACATATGCATCCATTGATTGATATATCAAAATATACCCAACTGCTGCTTGCCCGGTCTCCTTTACCATGCCTCCCTGTCTTGCATCATCTCCTCATCCAAGTCTCACCTTTGCATTGCTTTCTTAATTCCTTCATTGTAGGACGTAGGCCTCCCTCGTTTTTTTTTCATGCTGGTGGTGTTCACTGGAAAAGTTTCTTTAACCATCGATTTTCCGGCATTCTCAGAACATGTCCAAACCGACGTAATTCTCTGATTTCTACTCCTGCTTCAGTTCGTGTTCGTGTTCGTGTTGTAGCCTGGACACTCTTGCGCTGCGCCTTAAATAATCCATTTCTATAGCATTCATCCTTCGCTTCATCTCTTTGTTTAATGTCCATATTTCACATCCATAGCATAGAGTGTAGATTCCACTAATACATACAGTAGGCACGCGATAATGTGAACAAAATAAAACAAGGCGTGTTCACGTTTGCGATTTGTTCATGCTATCGAATAGTAATGATTTTCTACTAGAAACTGATAAAAGAGATCAAAAACAAAGTAAAAATTGTTTATTAACGTTTTATATTAAAATACAAACTACTGTTGCAGAAAAAAATCGAAAATTTTGTATTGAAACGTTTACTGCTATATTAAACACACTGAACACAAGCAACAATTACGTTTTGAATGCATCGCATCAGCTTTAAAAGAGATTTGGCGCCATGGAAAACGGCCGTATTTAATAACACTGTCTACTAAATAAAAACGCGTATCAGTAGACAGCCCAAAATTAACCAAAACACATATTATGCAGTCACATTTGTGCACCGTCAACGCTGTTATGTCTGAAAATACCTTTCATGCGGCATAGACATGTAAACAAGTTACAGGAAACGTCAGAAATTCAATATGTTTTATTGTTTTCATACATCATAAACAATGTTCACGTTAGTGAGGGTTAGTGTGTTCACGTTATACGGTGGTCAATATAATAAAAATGTTGTTCATGTTAGCCGGATATTCACGTTACCCGATGTTCACGTTACCGCGTGTCTACTGTATTTGTTCAATATGTTTCTTATTTTTCTTTGAAATGTTTTTGTCCCACCGCGGATTGAGGGCGCCAATCACATTTCTGACTTCATTAATTCTGTGTTTTATTTCTCTTTTAGGTATACCATTTTTATCTATCATCGCTCTCAGATATTTAAATTCCTCAACTTGGTTCACCCGTGTGGGGTTGGTGCTAGTCCCCCATCGGGCGCCTCCCCAGGTGGCGGATAGGGGAACGCTTGTCAGATATGACGGGTACCGGGGAAATAAAATACCCGGGGCGGACCAAAACTAGCGCAGGACACGACGGTTTTCCAGGTTAGGAGCGGTACTCCAACAACGTCTGTTTTCCCATGTTAGAGACGGCTGAAGAAATCTACCAAAGAGCAGTGGCTTTGGCAGGACTGGATATAGGTGTTATAGGAGATTTAAACAGCCATATACCAGATAGTTGTAGGCGATTCTGTAAATCGGATACACCGGCTACAATACCACGATGTGGAAGGCAAATGGGAAACCACCACATTATCTTCCCAAGATATAATCATTATGACGTACAACTTAAACACGGCCCTCAGTCCCCGGCAGACTTTAGATAGTCAGAGGGTGCGAAGAATCTCCGGGTCGACATTTTGTGCAAAGAAAAAGGTAGCAACTTGGAATGTGAGCAGCCTTTTAAAAGCAGGAAAACTAGCAAACACTGTTGAAGAGATGACAAGAATGAAGATTGACATATTAGGACTTAGTGACGTGAAATGGCCAAATACCGGAGTGTGTCGAACCATAAAAGGATACACATTATATTACTCAGGCGAAGACAATAGTAACAACACTCAATATGGAGTAGGAATTATAGTAACAGAAGAAATATCTAGATGCATATTAAACTTTATACTCAAATCAGATCGAGCAATGATGTTACCTTATTCAAATATACATCCCTATCGCGGATAAAACAGATGAGGAAATAGAGACATTTTATGAAGAACTAACAGGTATATAAACTAACAAAAAAACAGGAAGTGAACATATGTAGTTACGGGCGACTTCAATGCTAAGATTGGAGAACGACAGGAATTAGATTTGGTAGGAGATTTTTGACTGGGAATAACAAATGACCGTGGAACAAGACTATTGGAATTTTGTCAAGAAAATGACTTGGTTATATTTAATACCTGGTTTAAATTGCCAAAGAGGAGACTTTACACATGGAAATCTCTGCAAGATAACCAAAGAAAAAGCATCATGAACCAAATAGACTATATCATCATAAATAAAAGATTTATAAACAGTATCTTGAGTGCAAAAACATACCCAGGAGCAGATATTGGCTCAGACCACAACTCATTAGTAGCGGAAATTAGAACAAAGTTAAAACAGAAGGTAAAACCAAAGTTAAAGAAAAATCTACGGTGGGGTAAATTAAGAGACAGGTGAAATACAAGCCAAATTTACGGAAGCAATAGAAGAAGAACTATGTCATCTACAACCACTAGAGATACACGAAAAAGGTCAAAACGATAACATGGAGGATCGATCGTATCCAGAGCAGATGGAAGGATATAAAAGGGAAGTCTAAGAAAAATAGGAGAGGAAGTTATTGGGAAAAAAGTACAAGAAAAAAGAAGTGAATGGATGACAGACAATATATGTAATTCGACTCATGAACAAACGAAGGGAGGAGAAAAACAGAAATATAGATAAATACAAAGAACCCGATATTATCATACAAAAGAAAGTAAAAGAAGCAAAAGAAAGCTGGCTAGAAGAGAAATGTAAATATATTGAGGATTTGCAAGACCGACACGAAGATTTAAATCTATATCAAGCTATCAAAGAGCTAGCAGAAAACTACAAGAGGAGAAAACCGATAAATATCGTAAATAAACAAAATAAAATAGTATTGGAGGAAAAAAAGATACAGTGGAATCTCTCCTGAACGGACACCGAAGGGACCATCAAAATGTGTCCGTCCAAGGGGGGTGCCCTCTCAGGAGAAAACTGCAAATTTAAATCAGTACAATTTATGTACGAGTACGAACGCGAGTTTTCAATTAATAATCATTCCAGAATAACAATAGAACCAAGAATTTAACTGGGTTTATTTTATAACAGAAAAAAATTAAGCACAAACAACATGAAAATCAAATATGTATGTACTATTAACAATATAAGAGATATTTAAAACATTTTATTTCAATAAATGTTCC
This sequence comes from Melanotus villosus, assembly GCA_963082815.1. Taxonomy (NCBI): domain Eukaryota; kingdom Metazoa; phylum Arthropoda; class Insecta; order Coleoptera; family Elateridae; genus Melanotus; species Melanotus villosus. Next base: position 24,274,582 of record OY720427.1, read on the forward strand.
TCCATTGTCGTTTGGCGTATTTTGGTTTTAACAATAACATCTTGAAAATGTAATTCGAGTGTGGAAAGAATATCCAAAGCTTTAACATCCCCTTGGCATTCGACGAATGTTTTGAGGTACTTAGTCGTTTCCATAGCCTCTTCATAAGTAGAGATATTCCTTTCTAATTCTAAAGGTTGAAGTTCCTCTGCGGAGTCGTGAGAAATTTCTTGCATCTCAGCAATCTTTTCGGTCAGTGAATCCGGTTGATTCAAAGCTGGTCTTTCCATAATTAAATCCTTGCCGACTTGGTTTCTTCTGAATTTCGGCAAGTACGTTTAATGGCAAGTCATCTTCTGGCTCAAATTCACCATTAAGTATTGTTCGATTTTCCTGATTATCAGACGTAAATCCTGCCTTGCGAAAACAGTCTTGAACTGTTTCGGGAGTAACTTGGTCCCATGCATTGTTAGCAAAATAAACGGCATCCAATAAGTTAATTCGTTTCACTAAATCATGGGCAGAATCGTCAATTTCAATGTTTACTCTTAGGTGTTTTAGTATTAAAGTTCTGTAATTAGTCTTAACATTTTTAATAACTCCCTGATCAAGCGGTTGACTGACTGAAGTACAATTAGGCGGAAAAAAATGTATTGTAATGTTTAGGAATAGCAAAATTTTCCTTTCTTGCGCACCCATGTTTCGATTGAAATTTTGCAACCGTTCATGATTTCAGACGTCATCCAGGATGTTGAGTTAGATTTCCATGTCACCGGTAAGTTATCTTTATTTATATTTTTAAAAGCTCTCGGTTTAAATGCCTTGTCAATAACCAGGAGTTTTTCTTTGTCTCCAGCCATGTTTACGCAATGCAAAATTGTTATCCTTTCTTTGGACAGTTTACCTCCTACACATTTTTCATGTTTTAAAGTCATGGTTTTGTTTGGCAGCCCTCTAAAAAAAAGGCCTGTCTCGTCGGCGTTGTAGATGTCTCTTGGTAAGTAGCCCTTTAGTAGAGAAGGCAGTTTCACTAGAAATGAAGATACATCTTCAGGATTAACAGAGGCAGCTTCTCCAGATATCGCTTTGAACGCAATGTTGTGACGAATTCTGAACTTATTAAGCCAACCAGACGAGGCGTTAAATTTAATGTTACCCAAAGATTCAGCTATTTCCTTAGCTTTGTTTCGTATCAATGGGCCTAAAAATACATGCAATTTAAGTTATGTAAGTTAATCCTTGTTAGAAAAAATAAATAAAAGATCATTTTAACGAAATCGATTGTTACATACATATTTATAACAACTCTGTATGTATTTCGCGTAAGTCAATTGCAAAAAAATCCCGACCCGCCGCGCCGTATGTAGAAGTTTTTTTAAATAAACAAAATTTACCTACCGGTTAATGGAATTCCTTTATTGCGTGTTGCAACAAACCATTCATAGCACAACTGATCTATTGAGAGTCCATCGGCGGTCAAAAAGCTTCTTTTTTCATTTAAATTTACGTTGGAATGCCATTTCTTCATCAGCTGTTCTCCTTTTTTTTATAATATCAGAAGCTTGCGTTTTTCCAATATTAAATCGCTTCGATAAATTTCTCACACTTAATTTTTCTTTATTGCACACTTCAAGCACTTCATTTTTTTGTTTAAGTGTCAAAATAACCATCTGTTTACCCATTTTCAAAACGCCATGCACGCACGTATACGAATGAATGGAAAATGCAATAAGATAATGCTGTTAAAGCCGCATATCTCGGTAATTTGGGGAATCCCCCAACGCTCATTAATAGGTACGCCCATGCCTGCACAACTTTTCTTCCAGTTCTGCAACGCTACTTCCACATACAAATTAAACAGCAGCGACGATAAGCTACAACCTTGTCATAATCCTTTTGTTGTTATTATCGTATTTGATAACTGTCTTCCCACTTTAATATATGCTATAATATCTTTTATGGCTAACATCCCACCATCTATTTGTAAACAGCGTAATGCTTCCCATAATTTTTCTCGAGGTACAGAATCATTCGCTCTTTCTAAGTCCACGAAAATCACCTGCCGTTCTTCTTCTACAGATATTCTCTTTTCCATTAGCTGTTGCAGTATAACAAGATAATCAACGCACGAGCGTCCCGAAAGCCACTCTGATCTTCATCTATTTTATCTTTCATGTCTTCCCTTAATCTATTTTGTAATATTTTGTCAAAGAGTGGACTAATACTACTGGTGATACTGATACCTTTATAGCAGCTTGGGTCTTTTCTACATGCTTTGAATATCGATACCATGTATGAATTTTTACATATTTGGGGTACCTATTTGAATAGTTTCACCACAGTTATTAATTAATTTTGTCGGCCGTGTTTCATAGATTTCAAAACTTCAGATGACTGTGCTCCTCCAATCAAATTTTCTACTTGGCTGCACTTCTGTTCCTAGTATTGGTTTATCATTTTTTTTATATTTCTCGATTTTTCCCCTTATATTGTTCTCGAAATTCAATACCTACTTTTGTTAGTTAACGATTTGTTATACCAACAATATTTTTCTTTAATTAATTTTGATATTTCTTCTGTCAGCCAAGGCGCCAAGGGGGTTTCCTTTTTCTAATGCTTTTACATTGCTGTCGAATATAAGGCACTTTTAATGTTTTCTTATTCAGTTTCTACGTTTTCACTTATTTTCCTTTTGGCTAGTTCATCTTGAAGTCTGTTTTCATATAATAGCTTAATGCTTGGGTTATTTGAATAGAAATTTATTTATTTATGCCCGGGTACTATCGATTGTTTTTCGTTTGCGTTTGTTTCGAGTTTTTTATATCTTAATAATAATAATAATAATAATAATACTTTTGTATTTCCTGTTTAAAATACAAAAAACAGAAAATTTATACAAAATAATAATATGTAATAAATAAATATATAAGCAGGAAATAAGATAGCGTTCAGCAAGTTTCCAAGGAAACCCCTGCTCTTCCAGGCTACCTTATACATATATCTATTTAAAAAAAACTATTCTAAACCGGCATAAATAGAACTAGCAGTTGAACATTGTACAGGGCCACATTTCCATAGAACGACCTTAAATAATTTAAAATCTGTGGCATATTTTGAACATTGTACAGGGCCACATTTCCATAGAACGACCTTAAATAATTTAAAATCTGTGGCATATTTTGAACATTGTACAGGGCCACATTTCCATATAACGACCTTAAATAATTTAAAATCTGTGGCATATTTCACGTATTTTAAAATCTGTGGGCAGAGAATTACCTAATCAGTTTGCAAATGTAAGAAAATGATCGTTTAAATAATTCTGTACGGTGCTTAGGTATACTTAATAATCCTCTCTGCCTCAGATTTAGATTATGTATGTCAGAATGTCTGAATGTATTCTGAATTTAATTTTATAATAAAGATATGGTGGAGTTTTATGAACTAGAATTTTATGATAGAATACGGCAGCATGTAGAATACGACGATTTTCCATACTACACATAAACCATTTAGTTTAGTTTATTTTATGTGAAATGTGTTGATACTTTCTTATTCCATGAATGAATCTTAGACAGGAATTTTGAACTAACTGAATGTTTTTTTTGTTAAACTATCAATACGTGAACCATAGAGAACTTCACAATAATTGAACTGTGATAACACTAGTGAATCACATAGCAACGTTTTGATATTTCTGCTTAAACCGTGTCTGTTGTTGTAGAGCAGTTTAAGATTGCAATAAGCTCTTCGTACACAGCCATTAATATGCTCTCTAAATCTTAGATATTGATCAAAGATTACGCCCAAGTTACGTGTATGGTTAGAAGAGGAACACCCTATCGGAATATACTTTATTTTAATTTTAATATCAGGTGAGTATGTACCTACTTCTATTGTTGTCATTTCCAAATGCAATAACAACAGTTTTCGATGGGTTAATGTTAAGAGAATGCAGCTCAGCAAATTTCACGAATTAGTTCCATTATTAATGAGACTGCATGCAAGATTAGTAATCCATAAACTTAAGTGTCGTCCGTATACTGATGGTAAGAACAGTGTTTTAAGGTTGAATTACATAAGCTTGTGAAGTACATCGTATAAAGTAACGGTCCTAAAATTGAACCTTGGGGTACGCCATGCTTAATACGACGAGGATTAGATTTGTTATTATCCACAATAACACACTGCGCTGTCGCTGAGTAGTTACTTATTAATCTTATGGCCAATTAATGAAATCCAAAATACTGTTAAATAGCTAATAAGATTTTATGGTTAATTGTATCAAAAGCTTTGGAAAAATCAAGAAGAACCAATACTGTGAGATCAGCCGCATTCAATATATCATCAGTAATTTTTAATAATGCAGTTGTGCAACTATAATTTTGACGAAAGCCAGACTGGTGGTTAGAAATTATTTTATTTTTCTCTAAGAAGGCTCTCATTTGATCATCCATAATTTTCTCCAAGACTTTTAACAATATCAGAAGTATGCTAATAGGCCTCAAGTCTTTATATTCTTTAGGAAGATTAATTTTAGCAATGGGGCGGACATTTACCATTTTCCATTGCAATGGGAAGTCACCTTCCAGTAAGCAGGTTTTAATGATATTGGTAATGTGCGGCAGTAAAAAGGGACAACACATCTGTAACATCAGTATGCTTTAGATTTGATAGAATTTATATATTACCGACAACATGATCTTCCACCGAATAAAATTGAAACTTTGTGGTTATATTCTGCTTCACATTTTTGTATAGTTTTAGAACACTTGGGTCTGGGCCGTTATTACCGCTAACTGAATCAATAAAAAAATCATTAATGTTATTAACATTATTTAGTTGGGAGGGTATAACCTTTAGAATGTACATCGTATTTTCATAAGTCTTTCCAGAATGATTTAGAGTTGCCATGAATAAATCGATAGTTAAAATATGATTTTTTTTTCATTTTTGATAGGAAAAGTAACAAGGTTGCGTAAACTTTTATAATAGTTTCAATGTTCAGTGGAATGGGATTTTTTAAGTCGTCTGAATGCTGCACCTCCTAAATCCATCATAAATCTTATGTTATCCGTTAACCTCCGAGCTTTAGGTTTACTAAAAATAGAAGTTTTCAGTGGAGCAAAAATATCAAAAATCGCTACAAGATTGCCATTAAGATATTTAACTTTATCGTTAACGTTGTCAATATTGAAAATTACATTCCGTTTTATTAATTCTAAACAGTATTGGAAGGCATTCATATTTAACCGAGTAAAATCTCTAAAGGTGTGAGTTTTAGGTTGAAGTCTTTCTAATTTCTTTTTTTATATATTGAGCTTATCGGCATCGATTGCAGTGATCATTAGCCCTCTAAACTAATACACTGCTTAACCTACTTAATCTATACAGGTTCGGATGCCAACCACGCTCCAGACCGAGGTCTAGTCAAGGTTAGATCCGAACCCGGGACCTCTCGATTGTGAAGCGCGCACACTCGTCCGCTGCACCACCGAGAGGCCTCTCTTACTAATTTGAAACTGATATTACAGTAAATAAGATGATGATCTGAAAATGTATGCAAATTTCTAGTATCTGAGTTTATAACTTTATCTGGATTATCCACAGAGATGTGGTCAATTAAAGAATTGGAGGTAATTCTTGTAGGCTCGTTTATTAATTGTTTATGGCCAAAGCTATCAAGCATTAACATATAATGCGTAGATTCTGTACCATCAGCTTTCAAAAGACAATGTTGAAATCACCTATGCAAGCAACATCATCAAATGGTAATAGATTACTATTATCCAGAGTTGCTCGTATTGAGGAAAATCGGTTTCAACAAGCTGCCTGAAATTAATTCTTTTTTATGTATAGGTACAGCTATACCCCTAGTAAAACTAGCACGGTCTTTACGAATTAGAAAATTCTTCTGTCAAAAGGACATAATACTTTTGCCTCTAACATATAGTGGTCGGATCCACAGTTGGGTCCTCTCTTAACACTAACATCTTGCTATTTAAATTTGGTTTTTTGTTTTGTTATAAAATAATTTATAATAGATTTTTGTTGTAGGTAATGAAGGTCGTCCCACGTATATATATGTATCTTCCTGTGTTTAAAAACCCATTCAAGATTTTTAAGTTATACTATCAACATTTCTCCTGAATTGTTCACGGTTTTCCACCGTTTTGTCTTACTACCTCATCCTATTTTTAGGACCTCACTCTAGCGTTTAGGTCACCAGTTATTATAATTTCGTGATATTTAGGAACGTTATATACTACCTATTCTTATTACGCCTCGAAATAATTTTTTTTTTCTAACTTCAGAAAATGTACAAAGGAAATTGAAAAAAATGTCTTTATAGAAAATCAAAAGTCCAAAAGCTTTGAAAATATTCAAATCTCCTAAACCATTTTGGAACATCTGAAAAGGACGCTTAAATTAAAAGAAAAATTCGAAAATTAAATATTTTCCAAACAGCATTTTTTAACTTTCAAAAATACCCAAAGCTTCTGAAAATACCTTAGAATACCTAAAAATAAACATCAAACATTCCAAAATAGTCTGCAGAAAACATTCAAACCTCTTGAAAGCACTTTGGAAATCTGCAAAGGTCACTGAAATTTAAAAAAATACCGAATAATTCCTTACTGGACATTCAACGCCCAAAACGAATTCCAAAAAGGTTTAAACGGGTTTTTAGCTATGCAAGGAGTGCTGAAAGGTTTTGGAAACGTTTTGAAACACCTAAATAGAACACTAAATATTAAAGAACGATCAAGAGGTTTTTAGGAAATACAATATTAAATAACCCAGGATATCTCAAAGACTTTTCATAAAATTTACCAAAAACATCTTTTAATAAAATAAATTTACTAAAGCGTTAGAGGGAGGGTCGCTGAACCTGGACCCTCATGTCCTATGCCATTAATTACAACATATTTGCTTAATGTTATTGTTACTAGAATGTACATATAACAGATTGCAAATAAACACAATAAAAGAAAAACTAAAGTGTGTCGGGATGATGTAAGTTCACGTTAGAAGCAGAATCTATTGCAAATTGTTGTCATGAAATGTAAACAATGATTAGATATCATGTGCAGTTTTTCAAATGTAAATTGTAAATGATGCAATAAACAAAGGAAATTTGCGTTTGGATTGCTTAATGGATACTCGGTACTGTGAATGGAAGCAAGAATATACGGCTGATAGTAGATTGAAATTCGTAATATCCAGTGTTGATTGAGAGTTAATATTTTGCAGCTTCCTGAAAAGATTTTAGAGTTGTTATTTTGTATTAGAAATTTACATTATTTTTTACGGTATCATTTTTAAAAAGCAGTAAATTTTTCACGAGCTCAGACATATTAATATGAAAATGAGATGTATACTTATGTGAGTAACGAAAAGAATCAAAAAATTTAACGTCCGAAACAGTAGTAAAAGAGCTTATGAGGGTTATAACGTTTTACTGGTAAGAGGCTATTTGACAGAATAACGACAAGGAGGTTTTGAAAATTTAATTTTCGGAAATCTAACGGTTCTCTGATTTTGTAATAAAACTACACGAAGGTGTCATTTATAAGTCTGAAGTAAAAATTTTGGAATTTGACCGATTGCAAGCGCAGGATTTGCCTGCGGCACTTCTGGTGAATTTTTGGTGAGTTTGCAGGGAAAATTGATCTCCACTTTATAGTTATGTCAGAGGTAATCTTCTGCACAGTGGGACACGTAATCACCTGTCGCATAGAAACGCTCCATGTTGCCTAAGGCAGGTCTACTTACGAGATGTTATACGGAAAACTAGCGAACGGGCATATTTCCAAATATCACGTACCAAGATGTCAATTTAAGGATATTACGTTTCTGGTTCGTGTACTTTATCCAGTTTATGGCTTTTTCAGGTACATATAGGAGGGGTTATATATCGTGCAAAATGGCACGGTGTAAGAATAATTTATGTTTATTAAATTTACAAGAGGAAGGAGCACGCGACGTTTTGGCTGACGTTTCCACCACCGAACTAGCGATTTGCTGAGATTTCTTCCAGATGTGGTTAAAACTGACTGAAAGCTTGAAGCAAACATTGACAAATGTTCGGCAAAAGTGGCATGCTACAAACGCCAAGCAAGCCAGTCGTTTTCTTTTTGGGTAGACGGCAGAAGCAGCATCGAATGGACATTCAATTAATAGCTAATGGCTGAAGTGCGTTTTGCTGTAGCTAACTCATCCTACACAAGTGTATTTACTTTCGTTTCACCTTCAGGACTGTGCAGACGGCTTTCATAAAAAAAGGTAAACTTTTACCATTATCGCCATTAGCGCACGTTAAGTAGGTTCTTAGCGAACACAGGGCTGTAGGGACGATTTCAATTAGGATCAGCGAAGGTTTATCCTTTTGTGGCTTCGGTCCGTGCTTTTATTAATATTTTTAGTTTCAAAGCGGCGACAACGGGATCACTCTTCGTTTGGAGTTTGCTATTCCTTTATACGATAAGCCGTACTCATTTGTTTATTTTTTAATAACGCGGTCGTATATAACATACACGAAATTGCCAGTTCATTTCGCCTTTAATTAATTTACTTGCATGAAACGTTTTCAGCGGATCACGCTGATCACGATCTACCAAGGCTACGAAAACGAAAATAAAATTTTTGTTTATATGGGTAGTCTTGCCACGACTACAGGTCTATTAATTAAAACGTTAAATAAATGACATCGAAAAACTCAACGTTTCCTTATTTAAAATTAAAATTTTATAATTAATTTTGTTCTACAGCAAAAATAATGTTAGTCGCAATCTTACGATTTAACAGTTACGGTAATTTTTAAACAGAAATTCGGTAAATAAATCAAAAATTATACTTCTTTTCAAAAATTACCTAACGCAACTTTAAGTAAACCAACAAAATACTGCATGGTAAATATCAGTTTTGAATTTTGTATCTGTAAAGCATTCGGGAAAGTCAATATTTGTTTTCTGTGGAAAATCATAAAATCTAACAGTAAAATATCAAACAAATTCTTAAACCTTAAAATACTGAAATCGGTTATAAAAATCTAGAGACTGTTTCAAAACCCATAATTCATTTAATTGTGTAATAAAAATTCGTGACAAAAAATTCAACTTTGCTCCTTATCTAAGTGAAAATAAATTATATAAATTACAAAAATAATCGTGATACTTGAAGAAAGTATCTAGTTATTAGCTCCTTGTGTCATCTTTCTGTAAAAACAGCGCCTTTCACTTTATTCGTGAATTTGTTTCTGTTTTGTTGCATAACAAACGAACCCCTACTAGTTATTTTTTCAAGGCGTTGTTTAAGGCCTACACTGTAAAAACATTAGAAATTATTTTAGATCTAAATATTCCATACGTTTTATGTAGCGTTTCTTGAATTTTTTAAAATAAAGAGACTCGGTTTTTGTAATAATTTTATTTAAGGGCATTGTTTTAAAATAAAAAAGTGGGAAAAGCTAATTGGAGCTCGTCGGTTTAGTTAATGCAATTTATTTTGACAATTCCGACAAGCGAGCCAGGATAATTTTACTTCGCTTGTTGAAAGCGAGCTTAATTAATAAGTTAATAATTTTGTTACAAATGTTGCACTCACATAACAAGGACGTTCAAAATCAAACTGGGCGAGTTCGTTATGTACAGAAGGTCAAAGTGTTTCGAATTTTTACAAAAAGGTCCGATATTATGAATAATTTCCGCTCGGAACAGGGTTCATGATTTTCTAACGTTTTTAGTAGGTCTGACGCTGTTTCTCGACTAATTTGAAATTTAATCTTATTCCTGAAATATAAAACTCTTCCTTATTAAGCAGGCATGTAATGTGCAGTCTGCGGAGAGCGGATTTACTTATTAGTTAGAAGGAAAGTCTTGTTGTAATGCAGAAGTTCGGTTTCGTGACTTGTATTAAACGAAGACTCGGGCTGGGAACCAGCAGATGGACAATTCACCCGCTTTGGATGTAAAACCCATCCTGCATAAATACTTGTTATAGGTAATTGACAATGATAGATCGACTAGTTATTGTTTTATGTAGTACAAACTACGAACTCCTTTATACTGACGTAGACGGATCGACCGCGTAAGTTGGTCGCCGATAGCTACCAAACATAAAGTCCGATTGAGTAAATATGTATCCCCTTTATTGGATTTATGCAAATTAAAAAAAACAATCTTTCAACTAACTAACAAATTTTTGAACTAAGAGAAACTTTCTCGAGTTTACTAAATGTGCGCGCGAACGATAAGCGCTCTCAATTTTCTTGAATTAACATAAATAAAATTCTACTCCTAAGCTCCTCAGATTCGACGGAAGCACATGTTTGGCTGCAGCATAAACAGAACTTCCTCGGTTTCTTAGAAAAATATCACCGCAATACTTTATCCGATATCCTAGACGGTTCAATTCAAATGGTTTGAACGCAACAGCATATTCTTCCACTCTTCTTTTACTTTGTTTATGGAAATGCGATGACGGGGATTCTGTGAATGAATTTCTTCTTTCACCCTTTTCTATTTTATTAACTCTCGTGTTTATGTTTTTCTTTGCAGATAACCCAAAAATCTTACTTATTTCTTTCACATTGTCGAATTTAACAAATATTTTGTTTCAATTACTTTGCAATTTTATCAAAAGTAATAACAAATCTTCAAAAGTTTACTTTTTGTGTATCGCCAGTGGTAAGGGATTTTTGCGTAAGATTTCATTTTTTCGAAATTTTTTCTTGTAGTTTTGTAAAGCTAATCCTTCTAGAAATCCTTATGGGATTTTTTTGTCAGATTTATTTTAAAGTTAAATACAAAAATTCCACAGGTTTAGCAAAAACATCTCCAAGAAAACGAACGGAATGTATGCGAATATCCCAATCAAAAAAGGATAAAAATCTTCAGAAACTTAAAGGAAATTTTTGATACGACCATTAATTAATTATATTCTTTTTTAATTGTATTTCTAGTCTTTTTTAATTATCGCGCAACTGTAATTTTATTTTAATATGACTAATTTAACGAATATTTTCCTGTTATAATAAGAAACGAAATTAATTACGGCCACCGGAATCAAATATGTGCATCAGAAGTGTAACTCAGGCAAGAAACATGTAAATAAAATACGCTGGCATAACAGGAAAAAAATTTTGATGGTATCTGTTTGTCCAGTATGAGAACAAATTAATACTTAATAGTCCATTAAGCAAGAGTGCTGATAAATTTAACAGATTGCTAGAAAATGTTAGAAACATCAACAACTCTAATAAATTTATTAATTTATTAAAACACTACGTTTATGAGACCACATGTTTTGATTCCGTTACCAACAAATTTTTATGATGAGGATTAGGAATGCCAGTTGAAGCGCATAATTTCAGATATTTCTGTTACTTATTTAGTTGTTTGTTCCTACGAGGTAACCGTAAATTATTAATGATAGTTCTCGCACAAAAGGTTATTAATTAAATAACATTAACAACCAAACATTCGCATTTTTTACAAAGTCAATTTATGATTCGACGGGGATTCAAGTTAAACTTTAACATTTTAGTCAGAAATGAACGCGGAATCAAATTATAGATTTATTCAAAAGCTGAACAAAGACAGAAACTAAAAGAGAAATAACGTAATAAATATTTGCTTTATACAAAGCTACTTTAGAGTTTTATGGAATATTTGAGTTAAACGGAAATTTTTATTTTTGCAAGAGCGGAGACCGAAATTTACATGTGAAAGAATAAATACGAAGTTACATATTCACTTTTATTTATTTACAGAATCATAACAAATAAACTCGGATGTATTTTGCAAGTTTTTATGAATATTGAGGTTTGTAAAGATGTAATTTCGTCCTTTTTAAAAACTCCAAAATAAAATTTCTCAGATTTAACAAAAGAAATAATCTAACGGAGGATTAAAAATCAAAAATGATTCTGTAGACCGAAAGCAAATGTTGCACAACGTTCAGGAAATTAACAAGAAAACTAACAAAAACTGATTAAGTTATTAAGCGGAAGATGTTTAAAGTAAGGAAATTAATTTATTTCGCAATTTTTTTGAGATTGGATATTTTCGTTGTACGTTCGAAAGGTTTATTCCGGATTTTATTTTTTAAAGTAAAGGTATTTTGGGTAAAATTTATGAGACTTACGAAGCAGCCAGTTTGGTTCATAAAGAATTTAAAAGATTAGTACGAATACAAGAATTAAAATAAAAGGAAAAGAGTTAAATGCCTATATGCTCATTATTTAACATATTCGAAACATTTCGTACACAAATACGAAATAATCACTCGCTAAAAATCGCACGAGAGCCGACACACATATTTTTACATCAAATCTGTGCATGTTAAAAATGTTTCGGAATTCTTTTCAGAACGCTCGGAAACCTTGAAATGATGGAACTGAACCGGACGCGTATAATTAACTACTGTATCGGTTTCCTTGTTACCGCAGGATTTTGGTCCATTTGTTACTGCCACGGTAAAAATCGTGTTTACATATTTTCCCTTAATATTATACGTACAGAAGTGAGTCGCTAATCATCATTGTCTCGTTGCCCGAAGGTGATTAATGCGTCCCCAAGAAACGTTCGTCATTTTAGAATGCGTACAAGATTCTTCAGAGTTCGTGATGTAGTTTCGCCGAAACGGATCGGCGACAAGTCTTTTAGCCCGAAAGCAAAGTTAGAGTTTCTAAATATGCAGGCGGTCATCGAACAGGAGCATCAGACAGCTAGATTTAGCTTTGATTAGAAGGATTCAGGCCGCGGATTCGAACAAGGATGTAAACATGAATGTTGCATGAGTTTTGGAGAAGTGGCCACTCATAATTCACTAGTCAGTGTCAGAGTTAGTGGCTCTTTAGACATGGTGGACGAGCTCGTCACAGGACGAGCCACTAATTCTATTCCGGAATCCGTTTTTGTCTGGCCCTTTTGAGGTAACCGATTCAGGCTCGGCGTTAATCCGCGATGATATAACAAAACTGTTTCGGTAAGGTGTATTTATGAATATATTCGAGAGTACGGCAATAATTTAAAGGCTCAGTGAGCTGCTTGGTGGCCCCCGGTGTTGTAATGGCTGTCTGATACATCACTGCACTTCGATGTCGTGGAATTTTGTCCGAGACCACGACCCACGGGTCAGGGGTGCATTACAAAATTTCACTCCTCATCTTTACGTCACGATATTTTTCTAATCCTCCGTCAGAGATATCAATCAACAGAACGTGTACGAACTTGGTTCGAAGACACTTAATTACAATTCGAAACGGGCTCAAAATAGACACGCGCCCCTTCAAAAAAATTCGCCTCGAATCACGAATTTTGGCCGAACGCGCGTTTCTCAATTCCGCAACAGAATGGATAATTATTTCCGAGTTCGTTTTTATAATTTTTCGATTACCGGATTAATATTTCGCCAAAGACAACTCTGGCTCCGTGTATACATGGTATGCCGTAGATTTCCCATGATTTTAATCCTTAACGTATGCGCACATAAGGGACTGTCAAAACGAGCTGCAGACAATAATATATGTTGAATGAATTCGCCTGCATTCGTAATATAGGCACAAACATGCATGCCATAGTACATGCTGCACGCATGAGCCGTCGTGCGCAGTATTTTTTTGTTACAATTTTCTCTTGGTTTTCTTACCAGCACGAGTTGCATAAGTCGCTGCTTCAAAACGGCGAGCTCCTTAAAAAATCGAAAAACGGTTCGTTTACGTATTGGCTTTTTGCATTTCGACTGCTGGACAAAAGCTTTGATACTTCTTTGCTTCGTGGGCGGTATATCGAGTGATATCTTTCGAGTCGTTCGAATTCGTGTCCTTTTGTTGGACTTTATTATCTTTTCTTTTTTAATGTGCGGAGAATTAATGTTTAACCAAATTCGTATATTACGTGCGTTTGATTACTCGTTCTTCATTTTAAACCTGTCACTTTGTAGTGCTCCGTCGTCCTTTATGCCTAAGTCGTGATCGCTAAAAATCTAGTCTTCGATTTTATCAGATAAGCACGTCTTAGCATATTTACCAACAGCTCAGAACGTAGATTTTTCTCATACCAATTTTTTTAATGCTTCCAAAGATTATTATACGACTTTTTATTGCAAATCAACCTTCAGAAGTTTTTACGAATTGTAATTTAAATAACTTGAGGAGATTTCTAAATTTTTATATAAGCTAATTATTTCACATTTCTTATAAAAAAGCTCTTTGCTAAATAATCAATATGGACATTAACCGAAAGTTATACCCAGACCCGTTCGTAAATTGTTTGCATATTAATACAATCCCGAATAGATATAATTTGTTTAAATATTTTGAAATCATCGGCAAACATGAAGTATTTCAAGTTCAGCATACCATTGCCAATATCATTAATAACACCAAAAATAAAATTAGACTTAGATCACACCTTTGAGGAACACCTAATGTTACTGTAAATTATTGAGATTTAAATTTATTAGAACTTAAAGTCAAAATAATTTAAACGCAATAGTAGAAGTAGTTCGGTAATCTGATAATTTAAATTGATTCCGTTTTTTCTTGAAAATCAAAATAATTTTTTTCATGCTAAATTTAAAGATTTGATATCTGCTGACATTTTCCATTCTGTTATTGGTCACACGCTCATTCTATCGTTAATTTGTTTCATTTTCCGTTAATGTGTATAAATAACAACGCATAATGCACTAATAAATGTTATCTTACCATTGTCTACTGTTCTAAAATTGTCAAAACTTTTAACAATGAAACTTTATTAAATGTCAGATGTGACTGCACTATAATTTGTTTGACCCGATTTACGTTTTTAACATAAACTTAATCTCCTTGTAAAAATCATCAATAATCCGAATTTAATTATACATATATTTCAACAGGTTTTTGTACAACATGGACTGTGAATCTTTTACTAGTAATTTGTGTAATGTAACCTTGTCCCTTGCCCTTTAAAATATGAACTTTCGGCCAATTTAAGTGATTAATACTACGTGGGTTGCTTTCGTGATACGAATCAATTTATGATAAAATTTTTAACTTAAACTTAGTTATAACCTAAGAAAATAATTTTTGTAGAAAATCCAAGGAGTTTAAGATTTTTCGTGTAAAATAATTGGGAGCTTCCGGGATTTCCCCCTGGTTCTTGAGTAATCATCCATTAACTTGAACGTTCAAATAATTAAGTAATTATTCCTTATTAATAATACAAGTGCGCCAGTTATCGACCCGAAAATTATACTATTTGTTTCAACCTCATTTCAGTGTCTCAATAAATGTCAGCGTGATATTATCAGAAAATCTTAATTTAAATTTTATAACTAAACTGTTACTGATATCTATTGGAAGTGTTACGTGGATATCTGGAAGCTGCCGTAACATAATACTAGCAGCAAATATTACTCAAGCGTTTTACATCTAATCTCGTATAAATATTTTTAAATAACGCCACGTCATTGTCTGTTAATAATCTCATTCTGATGTTTAGTAATAATATCAGTGTGATATTTGCAATGTGTCATAGTTAAATAATCTGCAATCTATAAATGGTGTCGGCTAAACATTGGGAAATATCTTTTTATTAGCCGTTGACTGTCAATTTATGCGAGAAATGCAAATAATTGCGCAGAGAAAAATGTTAAGTTATATGTTAAACCCGAAATCTTCGAAAGTTTAGTATATTATATTTTAAAATATACTTTGGTACTTAATCATGATCCGATATTTATAAGGTTATTTGAAAATCAGATGCCGATTGGATTATCTTGTTCTAACATTGCATTAATTTTTATTTAAACCGTTTACGGTTTTTTTGTATCGAAACAGGAAGGTTAGTAAAAGTACTAAAAGCATATCAAGTAGCACAAAAGTACCGAATGTGCGAAGAATTTTTGGATTTCGCTCAAAAGGTTCAAAGGTTTTCAGCTCCTGTAAATATTTTGTTTGAAAATACATGAACGTTATTGAGGCGAAACCTCTACTGGCAAAGTGATAAACAAGTCCGAAAAATCTTCGAGGGATTTTCACAGCTTTAAACCCTTGAATGTTCTTCACCGAGATTTATGTTTTAATATAAAATAATAAACGTGACACAAAAAGCTGTAAATAACTTTTAGATTTGTTGTAAACAAAGACGAATGTTGAAGACGATGTAGCAAACAAAGGAAAGTATTTATTGAGTGTGGAAATAACAAAGTAACAACCAATTAAAAGCGCTCTGCATGCCTTCTTACATTTTGATGTAAGAGTTATAAATTTTAACGTAATAATCGTGCTCGAACAACAATTCGAGCGACTCGAGCGAGACTATTTTTCCTAATGTGCAATCGGGCAACGCGGATGCAACGTTCTGGAGTATGGCTTTAAATCAAGCTGCTCATAATTCTGACAGTTCATTTATAAGCCAGTTAAAATCTGCCCCTTCTTGACACACCGTCGTTGCATTTGCGCCGCGAAGTTTATTTGTTAAAATATCATTTAATTTTTTAGATAGCCCGACGTGATTGACTTATGACTGACCGAACACAGTGTAAATCGTAACTCATACCTTTCATTGTAACGTTTTTTTGACGGTAGACACTCTTTAAATGCACCGTCGGTTAATCATCTTAATTTCTTTCATTTCATACCTTTTCAAAGAAGAAGAACATGGAATTTTACAGACGGTTTAAAGCGCATCATTTGTTCTGTCAACGTACGCATTTTATGACTGAAAATCATACGTGCATCGCATCATCCTTCATCGAAATAATCTTGCATTGAAAAGTCACATCAAGCCCGACTCGTAGACGACGCCTTTTTCTCCCAACACTACACAGTTTACTTTTTAATTAATAAACTCAGCTTTTCGAGGAATTTCGCAAATAAAGCGGCACTTTGTAAATGAAATTAATTTTAATATGTTTTTAAGTTCTGCGTGAATAAATTAGATATGAAGCGTTTTGCGACAGCGTCATTTTTTTCTTTAGGAACTGAAAATAACGAGTCCATTAGGGAGCACAAAGCATGAACCTAAAGCGCACACGTTATTCCTACCTTGCTCCTGCTAAAGAAGGTGCGTAGCCATTGACAACGACTGCAATCAGCCCAACTTTACGAAAAACGAGACTTCATAAACCTAAGCTTTTTCAACCGAGGAATTCTAACGTAACCTCCACGCCTTATTTATGCACTTTTACTTTTTACGGGAAAAAAATACCTCACATTCACCGCAGTCTCTTAAGAAATTCTCGGTTTTTTCTTCCTTTCTAGATTTTCAGAAACTCAAATATCTTTGACGGCCAAGCGATGTTTGCTTTTTATTAAAGCTGCGCTAAGGTTTTAGTAAAAAGGCCTTTACATAAGACTTCTTAGTCGTATTACTATTACAAAAGCCGCTATTAAATTTATTCTTTACAAAAACTACATTCGAGGGAAATATAATAACGTTAGATTAAAAGAGGATTAAAAATGTTTCTGAAAAGCTCAGGATAGAATAAAGAAGATCGCTAAATTAATGTAAGTTTGTTTTATCAAGGAAAGAGGTTTTACTTTTTTACTAGTCTCAGTTTATTTTGGTATATTTTCAGATAAGAGTAAAGAGATCGTCGTGTTAGCAGACTTATTACTTGAGGATTATTCTAAAATCCTGAAAGTATGTAAACTTAATAACTAAGTCCCAGAGAATAAAATTAAAAATTAAAATAAAGATTCGGTGTTTGTATTTTTTCTTTAATTTTAAATTAAATAATCAATTTTTCGTTTCCAAAAAATTAAAGATCTGACATTTTATAAATTTGAAAATATGCAAAGAAACGCTTAAAACTGTTGTGGCTTTAAATCACCTACTTTTTTCTAGGTGTTTCAGATTCAGTCTAAATATTTAATAATAATACTGAATGAATTATCACAAATGACATTGTTTGGAATAATAAATTAGGCATATCATAATAACGAAAAGATCAGGTTTATAGTTTTATCAAGCATTGAAGTCTTTTTCAATAGTTATGTAAAAATGTCCTATGCTCCTCTATTTTTAATTTAAAAAATACAACCCAGCTCCGAACTTAATTAAAATAAGTTGTTATAAGACAGTATGATGTTATTTTCAATTTTTGTAACTAAGTTCGAGGGAAAGAAATTGAATTTTGCGTAAAAGCGTGGTGTTGTAAATAAAGCATGCAGTTTTTCTAAGGAAAATTCATTTAATGACGTTTCCATCATATCGGATAGCTAAATATAACATTTGCAATCTTTACTTTTTATTCCATTTATAATCTCCTTACTCGTGTAAGCGCATTACGAACATCGTCTTTATATCTTATTACAAATTAATCAATTATTTCATCTGCCGCTGCGTTTCCTGAAGGATTATCGCGACGGCCAGACAGTTGTTTTAGTATAACATTAATACTGAGTGTCTTTGAAATGGTTCGCTTTGCCTTCACGGTTGCCAGAGTCTAAATTTAAAAACAAATTAGTTAATTTATTCCTTAGTAAACCTCTATTTTAGAAATTCTATAGACACAACAAACCTACGCATGCTGTAGCTTATGTTACCTGAGTAACCAACTAACAACCTCATACAGAAAGGGTCGAAATGTTACAAGGGCTTCTATATAAAGGCCAATTAGTGTGGTCTCTAATGAAAAGACGATACCGGACATAAGCGGATGAATGATGGAACCATATTCCGCTAATGTATGTACATCACACAGGTATAACGATTCGAAATATGGCTGTCATTATGTTTGAAAACGCTTGTAAGACAAAGTGAGCCAATACTAAATCAGTAAAATCCTGCTATATGAATAGAAACCTATTAGTGTATCCTTAATTACTAAAAGCGGCCGTGTACCTTTTATCATTACAATTTTTCGCCGTTTGTCGGGTTCGTAAATCAGTTCTATTAATTTTTTGTGCATTTTACTTTTATCCTCATAAGCTGATTTAGTTGCATGCAGTATTATTAATAAGCATAATGCTCTCGCATGCAATAAAGCTTGATAATGCGCTCGGATTTACCACACCAAAGATCCTCAAGCTTCTGCCTTTGGTTTATAAAAAAATCTTCAATTAATTTCGTATCGCTTAATTCCTGTGTGCATTAATTTTTTTTATTCGGCCACAAAGGAATTCTTTATAATAAGCGGACCATACAATTTTCCCAGCGTGATTCAAATGAAATTATTCAAATGTTGCTGTTTAATTGTTTGATCTTAATGATTTTGATTAATAGTTGGAAATACTTACATTCTATTATTCTAAAGGCGTAACTTTGTGTGTATCATTATTTCTGCAATTATCGGTCTGAATTGATAGTCATTAATAAATTTTTAAAAGTCTTTACCCTTCCTTCGCGTCAGTATTTTGACCTTAAGTTTTTAATTTTTTAACTTATTTAACCTTGCCAAAGATAATTAATTTTAACTCTTCTCTAATATAAACTTTCCGGAATGAACGATTTTCTTAACTATTGGAACCTTAATGTGCATGTTAATTTAGTATGTCTATTGTTGGATGTTTTTCCTTAAAAATCCATATCTATCTAGGCCCCATTGTTAGCCATACAAAGCACTATTTTCCGCTACTACTTCTTTGTGAAAATTAATTTTAGCTTCCTTTTGTTAAAGCCAATAAATCGAATGAGTTATTTTTACCCCTTGTATTCTTTGTTCTAAACACAAATATGCTTTTTACTCAGTTCTTATCTGCTTATTAAATACATAAACGTTATAAGTATAATATATCTTGTCAGTTCAGGAAAAGTACAGTTGAGAGAATCAAAAACATCACCAAATAACGAAAAAGCCTCAAATCGTATATAAAAATGGCCAATAAATTTAAAAATTTAACAAAGGCGAAAATCGACTGAAATAGCCCAAAACACCACATTTTTAGGACGAAATATTGTTTTGGGATTTAACAAGGCACGATCCAGAAATAAATTCATGCTGGGTAAATAATCTTACAGATTAAATACTAAGTTAATAATGTACTTTAACATACGAGGTTTGGCAGAAAAATAATGAGGCTGATTTTCTTTTACTCATAAATTTTATTCTTTTTACAAATCAAGGTTATCCCTTTCAAAGTAGTTTCCTTGGGCAGCTACACACCGAGGAGGCGTTTTTCCATTATTCGTAGCAGAGGCGCTGGGGAACCACAGGAATGCTTTTTTCTGTAAAAAAAATCGTTGATGGAGACTATCGTGTGGCATGGTACGTTGTCGTGGTGCAGCATCCAAGTGCGTTGCAATGCTTGGTCGCATACATGGCAGCATGGCACCCTCTTCCTGAATCTTCCAACGACTTTCCGATAAAAGTTTGATTGACAGTTTGTCCTGGTGGCACAGATTACTTGTCGAGGATCCCCTGACTGTCAAAAAAACAAATGAGCATCAATTTGATTTTCGATTTGCTCATTCTCGCTTTCTTGGGACGGGAAGAGTTTGCAGCGTATCACTCTCGACTTTGGCGTTTTGTCTCGAGATCGTCCTCAAAAATCCACGATTCATCACCTGTGATCACGCGAATGAAGAATCCTAGCTCCTTCTCAAGGCGGTACAAAAGATCAAGACACACATCCCTCCGATTGGCCTTGAGGTTCTTTGGAACCACTTTTCTCATGCCCAAATCTGATGGACGGTAAACCGATTCAAATTTAACTCACTATTGATTATTCTCGACGTTAATCGATGATCTGACATCACAAGAGTCCTCACTCTTTCCACATTGTCATTCGTTTGCGAAGTTGAAGGTCTTTCCGCATCCACTTGTTCTCGGCCCTCTAAAAACTGAACACAGTGGCATATTCGCCAAGCTTTACACAAAATTTGATAGCACAACGTTGCTCAAATTGCCCTGTGAAGGGAGAGGCAGCAGCGTTGTCGGTTTGCGCATAGTGTTGGCAGTCTCATTATTTTTCTGCCAAACCTCGTATAGTTAAGTAAAACTCTACATACATTTTAAAGAAATTCAGGTTGAGCAAATAACTCAAAATGGGAAGTTTTATTTTATAAATACTCCATAATTTGAATTCGTTTTGCATTGGTTTCGCCATCTCAACGATATGAATTAGAGGACTCTTATTATATAAAAATTAAAATAAATATCTAAAATTTGAGGATTTCTTTAAATTAATAACTTATTGCTCTGTAGTTTAATTTATAAGTAGTATATTTTACATAAACTTAAATTTTAAAATGTCAGTGATTTTAAGGATGTTACGTTTAATGTGTGCGCGAGTCTTGCTTCCTGCGGCTGTGCATATTCGTTACGTACAATTTTATGTATGATTGAAATTGTTGAAGATGTTGCTTTACATACAACGTATTACACTTTTTGTATATTTGTATATTTTGATATTTATATCATAAAATTACGGTTGAATGAATTTAGCGAATTTATTAAAAATCAAACTTAGAGAAAGACTGATACATCCTAATCCTAAACATTGTAAGATTTTTTATCGTTGGTGAGTTGGTTATATTGTTCTGTGTATTTATGTGAAAGTATTAGTTGAGTTGGTTACCCTATTTTACATCTTATTCAACGAGTTAAAAGTTTAACTCTTTGGTTTTAGCAGATAATAATATAGTAGTACTTAGCAGCAGCACCACTATCTCTACATAAGAATACTAGTTCTAGTGTTCAATCTAAAATTATATTATACGGATTATTTAGGCAAGCATGTGGTTTTTTCATCAAACAAGCTAAAATCTACACTTCTCTACATGAAACTCATTGCTCCACTTTATATAATTGTATTAAGGGCCGGAGAATATATCATCGAATGCACTACCTTTTACGCTTCCGACTTACGTTGCATATTTGTTTTCCAAATAGACACTGTTTTGGGAATAATATAATGCATCGCTTAGAATATTTCTTAACCCATACTTGGTTTGTAATGTTTAAATAAAATTATGGCATTTTAGAAATTACTGATTAAAAAGCTTAATTCGTTACCTCACATAAATATATTGCAAAGAAACAAACATGGCTAGGTGTATAGTTAATCAGTAGTCCCAACTGACCAAAGCTAGCGTTTAACTCGATCTCTGAGAATGAAAAATTCGTTTGCATATATTGCATATTGATAAAGAATGTACATTCCTTCTTCCTTCATCTACTATAACTATAGTAATAAATAAGTTCAATTTTAAGAGCAACCAAGCCGCGAAATTCATTCTTATTTGAATTATCCTCTAATTGCATTCAAATTTTTCTCCCATAAGATCGATACATCTACTTACATCGCTATTAGTAAAAGGTTCCTTAAAGTAATTTCATGCATGTTTTGATTAAACATACGTCATGTGCAGATATTTCTTGAAAAACTTATAGTTCTTTTGTTACCTACCAAAAATTAAATGTCTGATTTTACTTGCAGTGTGCGGATGAAATTTATTGAAATGTGAATAGAGCCTCTCGGTAGTCCAGCGGGTGAATGCCTCCTTCACAATCAAGGGGTCGCGAGTTCGGACCCAAGCATGGCCAGACCTCGGTTGGCGTCCGAACCTGTGTAGGTTAAGTAGATTAAGTTTAGAAAGGCAAATGATCATAGTAATCGACGTCGATAAGCCCTAATTTAGAAAAGTCCAAGAAACTCAGACAGGTCCATTTTACACAACGTGAGAGCATTTTTAGAGTCGGCGATACTGAGCTTCGAGTAAAAGGCAGTAGCACCAATTATCTAAATTTAGCAATATTAATGTTCAATGTAAAATATGAGACTTATGATTAGGATTTAGTTGGTAGGGCCAACTACTAACTGTCTAAAATTAACAAAAGCTAACGATTATCATTATCTCTGAAATTTCTGTGTATAAATACTGAAGAAGAATATAAATTGGTTCTCAACTAAACTCACAATTTTGTATGTACCTATATGAATAACACTCAAGTTATACTAACATCCAAATGAATGTTGACAATGGCAAGATGATTAACATGTCATTTTCTTGTAATATACCTAGATTCATAGTATTTTCTCAAAGAAACTAAAGAAAAGAAAGAAGTAAAACAACATTTATGGTAAAAAAGCAAGAACAAGAACAACACCAGGAAGGCGATATCACAAAAGAAGAAGTAAATGAAGCAATTAGTAAAGAAAAAACAGGCAAAACATCACGACCCGACCAAGTAACCGCAGAAATGTTAAAAGCCACGACAGAAGAAGGAAGGGGTTTATTCAAACACATTTTTTATATTCGTAATGGAAACAGACCAAGCACCGGAAGACTGACAAACATATCATAGGACGAAATAAAAGACTGCCAAAACTACAGAGGTCCAGCGCAGTAGCAAAAATGTTCGCAAGAATTCTGGAAAAGAAGATAAGGTGACAAATAGAAGATAATCAATATGGATTTAGACCTAACAGAGGGGTACAGGATGCCTTATTTATATTAAGGCAATTAAGAGAAAAAACAATCAGTGGAAGAGGAAACGTTCAGGTACGCTTTATACACCTGCAAAAGTCCTTCGACAGAGGCGATATATAGAAAGTACTAAAGAAAGGAATTCTACGGAATGTGGTGTGGCGAGGAGTCTGGAGAGCCTGTGTCAAAACACAAAAACAACTATGTGAAAACACGACATAAAGAATCAACAATAATTGAAACCACCAAAGGTGTGAGGCAAGGATGCGTACTGAGTCCACTACTGTTCTCACTAATCCTAGACGAAGCAATAAAAAATACAAGAAGGGAAGCAAAACTATATGTATAATGTAGGATTTTGGAAAACATAAGGATTCTGAAAATATGCTACGCCTATGACTTAGTACTAATAGCGAAGGCCGAAAAAACATTACAAGAAAATTAAACAAGACTAAAAAGACATTTAGAAAATATAAACATGAAAAAAAACAATAGTAATAAGTGGAGAATAAATAAAACACTTGATTGAATTGGACGGAGAAAAACAAGTGAACAGATTTGAATACTTACTCTGCCTAATAGTAAGCCGTCTCTGGAGTAGAAGTGCAAACACTTCCGTGATTCGGAGCCCACGTAAAGCTGTAGGTCCCCTATGCCTGTACGATATGCAATGCACGCCACGGCATATGGAGAGAAGACGGCAACGCCCTGTAAAAGGTAGGCCGCTCAAAGAAGAAGGTTCAGTAATAGCTCAAGACGAACAAATAAACTAGGAAATAAAAGAGAGAAAGAGGGCAGCAGGAAGACTGTTCAAAGGTAACAAAAACACATTTCCCAATAAAAACTAAAATGCAAATCTATAAGAAAATAGCAATACTAACAATCAGAAAGCACCTAAATGAGATTCTTTAGGAAAATAAAGGGCAAAATAATTATGGACAGAATCCGAAACACACCATACGACAAGGAAAAATTGAAGATAGAGTCAACTAATACAGTAATAGAAGAAGGACAAATGAGATGGTTTGGCCATGTACTTAATACGGATGAGGGAGGAAAGAACAACAAGGAGAATATACGTAGCAAGAACATGAAAAAAGAGAGGAAAGGGAAGACTTAGAAAAAATGGAACGAAGAACTGAGGAAAGCAGTAGCAAGGAGAGGGCTGAAGTGGGAAGAGACTCGAACTCTGTCGCAAGACAAAAAAAGATGGAGACAGTTCTGGAAGGGACCAATAGAAAAATAACACAAGCATCAGCCTTACACCCGAAAGAGTAGAAAGGCCTTAGGATGAAGTAAGTATTTTCTCAGTTCGTAGAATTTTCAATGCAAAGCTCCAATTAGGTTTTTAAATCTTAAGCCGGCTCCACATCAATAAATATTTACGTTGTGTGTTGTATTTGACTCAAATGTGTGCGTGTGCGTCGAAATTTATACGAGGCCGTCGGTTTTTAAGTCGACTTCAAAGAGATTTGCGTTGTACGGCAGTCATAATGTGGACTTTGTTATTTATACATCTCAGTTTATGTTAATAATTTTCGTTCCTGCCATTATTATGTCTCTGATAAAAAAAAAATTGGGCAATTCTTATTATATTGGATCATTTATATTTGATTTTCTCTCCTGAATCACCCCAATAAACTTGAAAATTTTTTCTTCACCTGTTCTACATTAGTACCACATGATTGTGCTATCTCATCCCATGCGTCAGTTTTCTTTATTTTATTAAAATGTTGTTTATGTTTGGAATCCCATAACAAATTATGTTTCTCATATGCTTGTGGTATAACCTTCGCACACGACACACACACGTGGATTCACCAATACAACATACAATGCAAAATATTTGCGTGGAAAAATAAGATACCAGAATAAGGTTTGCGCCGAAAATATTTTCGTTGAATTTCAAAATACAACACACAACCTAAATATTTATTGATGTAGAGCCGCCTTTAGGGTTTATCAGTTACAATATTAACATATAAATTGTGACTGGTGAGTGTGGTTTTCATGATATTAATATCAATAATTCTAGCTAACAACTTCTTACTATCACAAAAAATACATTCTGATCCCATCAAATTATAAATAAGAACTTTACTTGCTAGTTTTTATTACAATACGGCTATGTAACTTCCCAAGTTAACAAGATGTAACATATACACACATCAGAAACAAAGCATGACTTAGAGTATATCAGTAGTTAGCAGAAGTATTAAGTATCAACTATCTAAGATGAGTAAAATAACGTATAATTTGAAGTGTCGGCAGTTTGATCACATATATTGACAAGGATAGCTTAATAAATTAAGTTTGCTACTGAACACTGTACAGGTTAGACCATTTTTCAGAGGGATTTCAGACTTGGTAACTATTACACGTACGCAAAAAGTAATAAAGGAGTATGAGACCAAATTTTCGAGACAAATTTAATGGTGCAAATCGAAATTTAAAATCGCCTTTTGTTTTCGAGCCACAAGCGAAAATCGAATTTTTCTAAAATTCTTTGCGGAGTTATAGCTCGATTATTTGTACAGGTAGAATTTAATGGTGATATTGGAATTTTAGGTGTATTAAACCGTATATTTAAACTGTCATTCTCAAATTTATGATAAACACACATTACAACTGTAATGCAATTATACTTTACACTTTTACAAAGTGAAGCTACAAAGTGATTTTTAAAAACTGAATTGCAGCAGGCCCTGGATAACCTTAGAACTGTCTGTATTAAGCTTTTGTTCCCCCCCCCCCCCTTAGCTAGGCATTTGAAATCTGAAGTAACAAAAATATTTGTCAGTTTGATAAATAAAAACTTCACAATAATAATAATAATAATACAGGCAGTTGTAAGGCTATCCAGGGCCTGCTGCAATTCAGTTTTTAATAAATCACTTTGTACATCACTAAACGAATACTGTTGAATGTGACGGATAACTAATTAATACGCTTTATATTTTATTTCGCTTTCCATGGATTGTTTGATAATTATGATTTGTAAATATGTATTAGGGAATTAATTATATATATAGATTACCCTTTTACAGGCCTTTAGGTCCTTTGCGTTATTAAGGTTTTCCATCCTTTCCTGCCCTTCGCCTTCTTTTCCCATTCCGTTAATCCCTTATCTTGTAGGTCAGTTTGCACTGCTTCCCACCACTTTTTTTCGGCCTGTTTTCGACCCCGTCAAACTTTTTCCACGGAATATTTTTTACTACTCTTGAGTCACCCATTCTTCATAGATGCCCCAACCATTGTAGTCTACGCACTTTTGTTGTTTCGGATATTGGCATGTCCTTATATATTTCTTTATTTGTTCTTCTTTCCCGGCCTTGATCCGTCCTTTTTCCACCCAAATTCTCCTCAATATTTTCCTTTCCCAGATGTCTATTTTTAACTGTTCACATTTGTTCAGCACCCACGTTTCACACATATATATTATTATATGGTCTTATTATACTGGTCTTGTACACAGGTAACTTTGATTTTAGTTAGATGTTTCGCAGATTTATTTGCCATCGCCACTCTTCTGTCCACCTTTTTTAATTCGTCACAATTACTGGTTATAAGTTATAAGGGATCCTAAATACACGAACTCCTTTACGCAGCTAAACTGAAATCTATCTCCATTTCTTAACTGCACTATAAATTTGGCCCGGTCATTTTCTTTTCGTCCTGTAGCTATTTCCATACATTTTGTCTTGTCGGGGTTTAATTTCAGCCCGTATTTTTCCGATGCTTCCATCAGCCTCGCTGTAATTTTCTTTAGCGGTTTTTGGTTTCTTGATATTAAGGCGACATCATCTGCATTGATGCATGTTTGTGTTAATTGTTCCTTCTCTTTTTATTCCTGCTTCCTGTATTGCCCTTTTAAGTACTATATTAAACAGTAGGGTAGAGAGGGGATCGCCTTGTCGTAAGCCGTTTTTGACTGTGAACTCTTCTGATAATTTGTTGTTTAGTTTAACACAATTCGTAGACTCCGTCATTGTCATTTTCACTAGTCGTATCAATTTCTGTGGGATCTTTAGATTTTTCAAAGCTTCGTATACTTTCTTCCTGATAACCGAATCGTATGCCCTTTGGAAGTCTATAAACAGTATGTAAAACGGGGTTTTGTATTCGTAACAGTTTTGTATTACCTGTTTTATTAGGAAGATCTGGTCAGTTGTGCCCCTACTTTTCCTAAATCCTCCTTGATACTCGCCAATACTGTTTTCTGCATATCGTTCTAATGTTTGCTTTATCAGTGTCGCTCTTAGTTTGTACACTGTGTCTAATAAGGCGATGCCCCTGTAGTTATTACATATATGGTGTTTTCCCCTTTTTTAGGGATCGGTATTATTACGGCGTTCTTCCTTCCAAACTCCTTTAACTAATTCCTGTATCTTATGAATTAGGAGTTGGCCACCATATTTTATGTTCTCCGCCATTATTCCGTTCAGTCTCGGGCTTTTATTGTTTTTCAATACCTTTATTATTTCCTAGGTCTTCCATCGTTGGTGGGCTGCTTTCTTCTTCTGCTGTTATCATTGTTATTTCCTCGCTTTTATTTATTTCCTCTTCTTCTTGTTGTGCTGGGTGCGGGATTTCTGCAAAGTATTCCTTCTTTGTCCTTGTAGTATATGGGTGATCTCTTTGTTTCTCCTTTTTCGTTTCTTATGTTTTTATATGCCTTTCGTATCTCGTCATTTTTTATATTATTTTCTATTATTTCTAGCTTCCTCTTGTTGTTGAATCTTTTTGCATTTCTGAATATCCGTTTTGTCTTTCGCCTTTGTACTATATAGAATGCCCTATCTTCTTCCTTCTTTGTCTGCAACATCCTTATTCTCAATACTCTTCTCGTTTCTATTGTTCCTCTGCATTCATTACTCATCCATTCTTCCCTTTTTTCTTTCTTGCATATGGGTATATTCTCTTCCGTTGCTTTCTTTATAATCCCTTCGAGAGCTTTCAATTTTTCTTCTACTGAGTTTGTTTGCTCCCATTTCAGTTCTCTGACTTTAGTCTATACAGCCTAATTGTATTCTCTTGCTATTTCTTGGTTTTGCAGTTCGTCTATTTTATATTTTTTACCTCTAGCTTCTTGTTTGTTTGTTCTGTGTTTTTCTTCTTTCTTCATAGTTACTCCTTCCAAGAAGTGATCAGAATCTACATCTGCGCCCCTGTAGGTGTAGGACCTTACGTTATTTATCGATCTGATTCGTGTAATCTCCTCCTGAGCTTGTCCAAGTACCTTTATATATTTCTTTCATTTTGAACCATGTACTCACTATCTTCATTTTATTCTCTATTGCAAACGTAATTAGTCTAACCCGATTGTCATTGGATTCATTGCGTTTGCTTTGTCCCCCTGTTACACTTTGATAGATTCCTTCATTCCCCACTTTTTCATTAAGATCACTGACAATCATTTTTATTTCTCGCCTTGGTGGTTCGTGGTATAGCTGTTCCATTTGTTCATAAAAAACGTCCTTTTCCTCTTCCAGTTTCACTTCTGTCGGTGCGTGGACATTTATTATCGCTAAGTTTTTATATCTTCCTTTTACTCTGATGTAGCATATTTTGTCTGATTCTGATCCGAATTCTTTGACGGACTCCTTTAAGTCTTTATGTACTAGAAAGCCCACTCCGTATCTTCTTGTCTCGTTTCCACTTGTTAACAGTATGTAGCCCTCTATTCTGCTTATATCCTTTCCTTGAAATGCTACTACATCTAATTTATATTTTCTTGCTTCCGTTATTAAGGTTTTTATTGCTCCTTCCTCAAAAATTCTTTGTAGGTTCCACGTTTCCATTTTCTGTTTTCCTAACTCATGTACCAGATTCGTTGCCTTTTGGCTGTCTCGAGGATTCTTCTCGTTTAGTTTTTTGGATCCTTCTTGATCTCTACTTTCTATCCCCAATATTCTCTCCGATATCCCGCTCCAATTGCTTATATATTTTGTGTTCTATTTTTTAATTATACACCCCACTCCTTTTGCTCGGCAATTATTATAAATCCCGCTGTGTATCAAAATGCGTCCTCCTTCCATTTTCATTTCCCCCTTTACTTTCTTTTTAGTTTCTATTATCCCCAGAATATCCAGGCTTGCTTTTTCAAATTCTTCTTCTAGCTTTTGTTGAGTAATATTATTGCCTTTTTGTTCCATTGCTTCCTTTTTCGTGACCTTCTTCTTTGCCATGTTCGCCATCTTGTATTCAGTCCTTGTAGGTGTAGTTAGTTTTTTGAATTATTGTCCGTTATCCTCCCTTTATTCTCCAACGAGCCACTTACTTTATTCCATTTCCATTCTTTCCCGTCAATGATAAGCTTCTGGTATCCGCTTTTGACCTTTTTTTTTCTTGGTTTCTCTACTCCCCTGCTATCTTTCTGATCCTCGTTAGATCGTTATTAATGAATATCTTATCACCTCTTATGTTCTTTAATTTCGCTTTGTTCATTATTTCCATTTTATCTTCAGAGCTCTCTAGTTCAATTAAAATTAAATTAGTGAATTAGTTCTATTTAATTTGTTTTTTAAAATAAGCATATTAAACCGCACACTTCTAAAAACGTTAAAAAGCGACCTATTTAAAGGTGTCAAAGCCTACTACGGTTGCTATTTGAAAAAAAAAACGAAATTTAAAACTTAATAAGCAAATTAAATTCTACACGAAAAAGATGTTTTTACTTTTTGTTTCTATATCTACAAACAACTGAGTTTAACTCTACAAAGAATTTTCGAAAAATTCGATTTTTCCTTGTAGCTCGAAAACAAAAGACAATTTTAAATTTCGTTTTGCAATATTAGATTTGTCTCGAAAATTTGGCCCGAGACAACCTTTTGTGTAGGTGTAATAGTTACGGAGATCCTGAAATCCCTTCGAAAATAGTCCACTCTGTCCAAGTTTTCTGTATACTTATGGAACTTGACCATTAGATATCTTCCAAAATATCACTTATGTTTTATTTCAATCAGGGATTTACACTTCATACTTGTAAAATATATTATAATTTTCAAAGTCTTTCAAATTCTTGATATCACCCTTTTTGATTTTGAAGAGACACAGTTCTTTTATCAGCACGGATTTATCTCTCTTTGTCACTTAACTTCTTCTTTGAAGCTATAACAGAAGCATAAGAGAGTCATTTGTTTAAGTTAAATCTTCTTCTTTAACTTAAAGCCGTAGTATGCCTTTTGGCCACCCAGTTTTCTTTAGTTCTTTGATTAATTTCCCTCTTTTCTTCGCCAATTCTGCAATTCTTTGTTCCATGTTCTTTCTTGGTCTTCCTACTCGTCCTTTCCCGTATCTTTTCGATTCTGTTACTTTCTTGGTTAACGAATATGGTGGCATTATCTACACATGTCCGTACCACTTAAGTTTTTCATCTGCTTTTATTTCTTTTTTTTGTATAGTGGTATTATTACATTTTTCTCCCAATCCTTTTGGTATTCTACTTTCTGTCCACGCTTTTTGAAACAGCGGTGATAATATCCATTTCTTTTCCAGCTCATTTAATTAATTTTGGTGCTATCTCATCACTCCCGGCTGCTTTACCTGTTTTTAGTGATTTAACTGGGCTATTTCGTTTTCTGTAAGTTCTATCTCTAAGTTTTCTGCTTTATCTTCGTTCACCATTTGGCTTTGGTTGTTCTTAAATCTGTCTTCGAAGTATTTACTCCATACTTCTATTTACGCAGTTTCTGTTTTAAGAGTTCCCTGTTATGATCTTCTATGTTCTATATCTGCCCATATTTGTTGTTTTTTATATTTTTTATTGTCTTCCAAAATTTGCTTTTGTTTGTTCGGTATTCCATCACTATCTCTTTTCCAGATTCCTCCCAACTTTTGGTTTTTTGACTTTTTCACTTTTTGTTTAGCCTCATCTCTTATTTGTTTATAAATTGTTTTATCCTCTATTTTTCCAGTTTTTATACATTTCTTCCATGCTTTTTTCTTTTCTTTCACTTTAGCTTTTACTTCGTTGTTCCACCATCTGCTTCTTTTCCTTTTTCCGTTTATTTTCTTTATTCCGCATACTTTGCTGTTTCTATTAATATTTCTTTAAAGCATTTTCATGCTTTTTCTAGTTCATAGTCTTCCTTTTCATCTATTTTTCTATTTCTTCGTGGTATCTTCGTCTTAATTCCATATCTTTTAATTCTTCTATATTGTTTTGCTGTTTTCCCTTTAGGCAATTCTTCCTCCAATTCCATTTCAACTAGCCTATGATCTGTGTTCCAGCTCAGCTTGTTTTTTCACCCAAACTTCTTTTAATTTTTCTTCAGTTGTTTTTGTGTAGGTCATATAGTCCATCTTCTGATTCGAACATGTATTGTGCTTATTTTTCCGTGATCGAAGAATGTATTCCTTCTCAGTAGGTCATTTACTATGCAGAATTCGAGTACCTACCCTCTTCCCATTCTGATTTATAATCTTTTCTGTTCTATATCTTCCCATACATACGATCGCTTTATTTTTATCATATTGATTTATGATCTCTTCTGTTCCATATCTTCCAATACATCCTATCGCTTTATTTTTATCATTTCCTATAAGTCTGTTCCAGTCTCTTATTATTAAGACCTCTCTGTCCCTATCTCTTGCTTCTTCTACTTGATCTTGAATTATTACTTAAAATCTGTACCTATCTAATAAAGAGATACCTGTAAACAATATTACTATTACGATTATTTAACTGTAATAAGTAACTAATCCAAGGGAAGTAAAATGGTTGCAGGGTTACTGGTGTTTCATTAAAAGTTAGAACTACAAGAATAAAATAATAATAAGTGTAACTTTCAATATTAAAAGATTAATGGCAAAGAATATTAAGGAAGTAATAAATTACAGCTTGTAAACAGATTCACAATATCTTAACGCTCATAA
The DNA here is from genome assembly GCA_963082815.1 of Melanotus villosus. Lineage (NCBI taxonomy): Eukaryota > Metazoa > Arthropoda > Insecta > Coleoptera > Elateridae > Melanotus > Melanotus villosus. The sequence continues at coordinate 24,306,801 of OY720427.1, forward strand.
AATAAAAGCATCAAAAGTTTCATTGAAATGTGCAGGATAATACATTGTAAACAATAATTGAGCTTTAAAACTCTATTTTAGTATAATTTATTACCACACACTGCTATAATTTACACTCATTGAATGTAGACGTTATGTAAAATTACTGAAATTATGCTTATACTACCAGACTTAATGGCTAGTGAAAATATCCATAATAATATTCTTAGCACTACTTTACTCATTCAACACAGAAATTGCTTACTGAAGAAGTACACTCTTTTATATCTTCTTGCTTCTTTATATATTAGATATTTTTTATGTTAACAACGGTTTCTTGATATTTTTAGCATGATAATTGTAATTCATTTTTTAAGACCTAATGTTAAATTAAAATATCAATACATAAAACAGTTTTTTCATTAGGCAATTTTAAATTGTTATTTATATGCAGCTGCGACTGTCTAGTTTAGTTTTATAGCAACTGTAATTAATGTAAACCATAAAACAACCTACAAAAATGTCTGCTTCTTGAAATTACTAAACGTAACAGTAAACATTTACTGTATTTCTTTGATTATTCATTAATTATTCACTGCTACAACTACAATCTATATCATTTGTATTTCTTTATTTCCGTAATACACTGTCACATTTACCAAATGTTTTATCTTATATAGATACTTCTAATTGGATTTTTTATGCTCTTTTAAAAATCTATTTGAAAATTATAACTAATTTGTATTATCACACATTTAAATTATGAATTAGTTTCGATTTCTGAGCATTAAAAGTCACAACTTATTTAAGATTGGACAGTTATTTATTTTAAGATGACTGCATTCTTTCGCTACTTAACATCTTTTATGCTAATTCAAGCAGTAGTTACCAGGACCGCATATTAATACTGTATTAATGTGTTTCAGTTACTTAAAATAATCTTCCTTTTTTTGTTTATACCATCAAGTTTTTAATGGTATACATTTTTTAACTCCAAGAAAAATATAATCCACGTGGTGGTGGTGTTGGTACAAATTTAGGTTATTAATAATATTTAGTTTTTAAACGTAGTTCACAAAGTTGCTTGCGAACACTTCCAACAAGTTTTTGCACCTACTAAAAAACAAATGCAAGTAACAGCCTGTAATGCAATTGATTACGACAGAACAGACCAGTTCTTGCATTAACGTAGGGAAATTGAAACGACGATGCCACCATGCATTTTAATTAAGCATTCTTTAACTTGCTGTCCTTGGTGTACACAACTTTTTGGGTGTTCTTTTCTTACATCTTAATTTTGCATTGATTGTATGTGATTGGTGCAGTCACATATCAAGTACAATTTTTATTTTATAAAAAAATTAAATGTAACAATTTTATACACGGATGACCTGAAATAAATCGTTGTTGAAGTATCACTTAACATGACTAATACACCAGTTAATTAATTAGTTTTAATATATTAAAGTCGTAAATAATTGTAATCAATCAATAAACTCTGTATGTATTTGAAGATGTCTATTACTATAATTTACTTCTTCTTCGTTTCAATTCTTGTTGGTTCTCTTAAAACTAAAAGCTTTATTCCAAACACTTCAATGGTAAACATTTTAATTAGGCAACATATTACAGTCTAGTTTTCTATTTTAAAAAACGAATACGAACATATTGGAACGGTTTCATGTAAATTAATAGTAAAAGTATAAATTGAAATGTTAACAATTACAAGGAATTAATTAAAGTTGAATGTTTATTGCATGTTGTTATTCCAATAACAGAGATACTATTTTAAAGATTAATATGTATATTAATTTCTAAGTCCAATTATTTTTTAATTAAATGTTATTGGCAGCAATTAATATGGAAGTACAAATAAAATTTGGTCTTTTAATAAATTAAATATTTTTGAGATAATAACAGGGGACACTAGTAGTTTGCTATACATAAATTAATGTGCTAAACTTTCAATGTATGTACAAATTAACAACACAATTTAGTAGGCTTCATTTAATTCTACATACCCTACATAGTACACGAAGCAGTAATACATGCAGGGTGAGTCACCAAAGTGCTCAACTTTTACAATTTTACAAATTTTGAAAGTTTGCAATATTAGTTTCTAAAATGCTGGTCAGTTATATAACAAGTGAGAAAATCAGAATATTTAAAATAACAAAAGGATATTTTGATGGCTCACTGTTCACCCTGTATTATAATAAATTAATTTATAAATAAAAATATAAATAAATGCACCATGACAGTTATCAAACTATTTAATTATTACAAACTACAAATGCACGTTTAGGAAAAGTTACTAAAGTCTGTTTTTAATTTGATAGACGGTGCCTGGCTAGACAAAGGTTTACTACTATTACAATCGACTTTAATACGTTGTTGTAGTTGTTGATTAACTCTCACAGCATTCTCCAGTCTTGTGCGTAATTCAGTCGATTGGCTCATTAATTTTTTGAATTCCTAATTTGCGGGATGTTAAACATTTTAAACCTTATTATTTCAATTAACTTACCAGTGGATATTTCGGTCCAATTTTTGTAAGCCATTGCAAACTAACTTCGTGAAGTGTTATGGAATGCTTATTAGCTGAACGTAAAGCTTGTCCTTCTAATAGGTAACTTATTAAAACTGGTACTAGAAGTGCTAACATTTGGATACCTATGACAAAAATATTCTAGTTAGTTTGTTTAAAAACTTGATAAATCCAGTACTTGCCTTGCAATATGTCTCCTAAGTATGCAATGACAAATATCTCATTACTTCTTAAAGACTAACAAAAAAACAAATAAGGATATCATTAAGTACTTACGATTTTGTGGCTCTGCCAAAGTAATTAACGATTCGACTGTTACAATTGTTTCTAAAGTTACAGATAGCTCTCCATCGGTGAATATTTTTCTTGGATATTCAGAATATAAGAATTCCACTAATCTTGGTGCCAAAGCATGAATGTAAGGTGTTGCAACTGCACGATCCGGATGTGAAAATACAGATTTTAAGCTTTGAACACATTTTAAACGTACCTAAAAGATTAAACAGTTAGAAAAAAAGGTATAATTTTTAAAAAATAACTTACTGTAGTATTCGAACTTTGTAAACACTGCCGAAAATGATTTATGCACGGATATTGCAAATTAGGGGCAGTAACAACTTGCGAAGGTGCATGAAGAACAAAAACTGCTATGGCTAACATCATTGTAACTTCATCTAACTTATTTTCATCGCTCCCTGTTTTAGCTAAATCTATCACTTTTGCAAGTGCACTTTGAAGAAGTTTTTGCCATATTTCATTACAAGCTTTATCATTAGCGTATCGATCGGTAGTTAGGATCTTCAAAGAATGTAATGATGCCTGTACTGCAGCACTGTTGGCTAAAATTGTCGTATCATTTACGTTTTTAGTTGCCACTTCTTTTATAACACCTGTAGTTAAGTATAAAACTGTTGGTAAAATTGAAATAGCCCCTAAAACATACATTTCAAAAATGTTAACTGTATATTATATATTGTTTAAAGTAACTTACCTTTTGGAGAACATAATTTGTGTAAATTTTCCATACTAGTAACAGCAGAAGCAATAAGTCGCCCTGAGTCTTCTGTCGGTTGCATAACACGTAGAGATGTAACAATAGTTGAATTAGGAGACGGGCTTAGTGCAGGTAAATGTCGAACTAACAAACACAAACACACTTCCAAAACAGCAAACACCAAAGACTTTCCTGGAAGTATTTCTCCACTTTCTCCACCTTCTCCTAGCAGATCAACTTCGGTAGTATTTTGTAATTCTTGATTTGCAGGGGCAATTTCTAAAGTTGAAATATCTTTAAAACTACTTAAATTTAAAAATTATTCTGGACATACCACGTAATTTTTTCCTTTTTGCTGCTTCAAATTGTTCTTGAGCAGACTTAATAACCTGTTTCAAAACTTCCATGCACAATAGTTGCGCATCGTGATTATCACGAGTTAAAAGTAATCGATGTAGTACATTGCAAAGCTCAATACCCAACGATTTATCCATCATAAGTAATTCTCTTGACCACACTGAATCTAAGAGGGTGTATAAAGCTTGCAAGCATGTGATGATGCTTTCAAGAGGTTCGTTTGATCGTGGACTGCACAACGCTTCCAGACAGATTCCGAATAATAGATGAAATTTGTCAGAACCACATTCTGAAGGATTATTATTAACTGCATTGTCATTATTGACATCTGCCTGTGCTTGTGTGTTCTTAAAGTTTCCCGCATTTAACCATAAAGTGGCCGCATGCAGAATTGGAGGCCAAGAATTTGCATAATGAGGTCTGGAAGATTCCATTGTGTCATTTGTATAAAAAGCTCCACCATCATGAGGAAGTTGGCTCGCAAATTCTGAAGTAAACATTAAGATGATACTTTAATTTACATTATATTTCTAAGCTTACCTGTCGGTAAAGATAAAAGTGCATGATCTCGTAAAGCTGCCATCCAATGTTGAGATAAACTAACAAGTTCAGGTTGCACTAAAGTTAGTAAACTTTCACCTTTGTATTCAAAATCACCAAATTCATCATCACTGTTCGATTTATTTGAACCAACTAAAGCTGTACATCCAGGAGCGGAGCCATTTCCATTCATAGCAACAATATACACTTCTGCCCATGCCTTTAGAATAGAAAGTTTTTCTAAGGTTGTCAGACTTTCGTTATACAATTGTGTTGTGTTGGTTCGGTTCTGTAATTTTGCTAGTGATGAAACCAAAAGTTGATGAACCCTACGTAAATCATTTAAATCTCGTGCAACACTAGAACCTATCCATGTTGAGCACACTTCACAGGCTGCAGCTGTTACATGAGAAGAAGTTTCAGGAGCGAATGCTGGTCTTAATGCTGCTCCAACCTTAAAAAAGGTTTAAGACAATTAAAAAAAGCTAAACGTAATTTTAGTTTATCTTACTTGTGCTTGGAATTGTTCCAAGAGTAAATGACCCGGAAACTCAGGTTCAGGTACTTTAGCAAATTTTTCAATAATTTCCTGTAGAGTTTTCAGGCCTTCTAATCTCAATGGATCCGAGTCGCTAGTTGCAGCAATAAACGCCATTCGAATAAGGTCAGATAGATGTAGGACCAGAAAGTCTCCCTTTCCTTTATTAAATTGCATTTCTTTTGCTTGTGCTAAGTCAAAATGAGCGTTTTTGCTATTTCCTTCACAGGAAATTATTATCCTACGAACACATTCAGCTGCAAATACCCTAGTGGGCCATCGTGGTTGTACAGCTGTGTGTGTATTCGAATCTTCTTCTGCATGAAATTCAGTTTGGTCATCATCTGCTTCTACTTCTTCATGTTCATCCCCATCCATTGTATTAATGCTAATTTGATCTTCCGAGTTTGTACTATCTGCAGCAACTGTTAGGACATCTTTACACAATCCGAGCCACTGAGATAGATTATCGGCAGCAAGCATTTGTAACATACTAGTCAGTGTATCATGAATGTCTTTGATTAAACTAGCATCTGTTTCGGTATCCAGCATACTAAATAAAACACCTGGTAATCCAGTTTCGGTAATTAATAATCCTTCCACGGTATTATTATCTCTACTTTCGTTAGCTAGTGTCATAGCGTGTTCACACACTTCTTTTGCTTCTCTTTGGGCTAATTGTCTCAGGCAAGATATGGCAGCTTTACGTAATAGCAGATGATTGCTTGATAGAGTTCTCTGTAAAAAAACTGTTGGGTCATAATGTTAACTAATGTTATAATATACTTACGCAGAGTGTAGGCACTAAAGAAGACAAATTAACATGACGAGGAGCAAACAGATGAAGTTGTTGTAAACAACCAGTAGCTTCAGCTTGCACCAATGGGTCTTGATGATCTTGCATTATAGCACAAGCACATAAAAACGAAGATCTGGCCATACAAATTGTTGCGGTATTTCCTTGTAGTTCTGGTCCAATAGTCGTTATTAAACCTGAGAGTACTTTGCCTATACATTGATGTATGTCGATGTGTGACTGAGGGACATTTAACAGTAGTTTTAGTGCTAAAGATAATGTTGGTTCCACGTAACCCCTAAACATAGGGCCACCGGAATCTGATATTAATGCTAAGGCATGTAGTGCCCACACTTGCACTACAGGTGAGGTAGTATCTTGAGCAAGAGCTAACAAAATCGAAACACTCGTGTTCAAATGCTGACTGGAGCCCATACCACCAACATAGCGATGTAAGCATCCAAGAGCTAGAGAATGTCCCGTGCGACTGGCAACATCTCTTGCAGATTTAAGCTTATCAAAGCTAGTTTGTGCTAATTCCGCTGTAAATCGAGAATCAGCAATCACTTGTGCCATTCTACCAACAGCTTCTCCTGCTGCGCAGCGTAAAATTGGGTTCGCAGATGTGAGGGCTCCTATAATCAATGCCGTTGCTGCCTTCTTTACGTCTTCTTGTCCAAAGCTTGTTTTAGCTTCGCTTAGTCCTTTCAATCCACTTAGCAAAGCAGTAAAAACATTCATTTGTACTGCTTCTTGGCGAGAACTCTTGGCATGTTTTATACATTCAGTAAAATGTTCCAACATTTGTAGTCGATGTTTATTGGCTACCCTGGGGAATATTTGGCCAAATAGGGCAACTGATAAGTCTATTACAGCTACACCTAATGGTAAAGGTCCTGGTATTGTTTCACTCTGTATGTAAAAATATAAGTAATGATATGACTAATACTAGTTTAGAATGACTTACCCCTACTAATGGGCGATATAAACAACAAGGATCATGTTCTAGTGCTCCAGAACCTGCTGCACTATTCGGCTGAAGCTAGAATAATTATAAAAATAATTGATAATAACTGGGTATAAAATAAAACATCAATTACAAAAAAACAAGGTACGAAAGGCAAATAATTAACAGAACATGCATGTAATGTAGCAAAGCTATTACAAAGCAAAGTTAAAAATTTTAAAATATTATCAATTTCTGTATTCTTACTCACATGTTCACCATCTGCCCTTCGATTTGGTTCCATCTAAGAAAAGTGCAATACAAGTTATACCATTTCCCAAGAAATGATGATTACGGAAAATAATGCACACCAGTAATTAGTAAAAACAACGCTAGTGAGGTGAGTATTTAAGTGGGAAATGTAAGCATGAAGCTTATATGATCAGTTATCAAAATTTACTGTACAAGACATCTTTACGCAAATACAAAAATTGATGACTGATTTACTTACCTGATCTTCTATAGTCCTGTGATCAGTTTCTTGAAGCCATGTTCCTAAAATAACAGAATCATCTGCATGACAGACCGTTCTCAGTTGTGACGTGGTTGTATTTGCGGGATTTTCTGTCAATGTAAATTCAGCTACGAGCATCCTTAGTAAATGAGTATACGAACCTGGAATAAATTTTTATATTTTTCAAATCAAAAGGAATCCCTGGCCAAAATGTTAGACTTACCTTCAAAGGACTGAGAAGGGAGTAGTAAAAGTGTTTCATATAAACGTAACCGTACCATTGCTGCTGGAGCTTTAAGTTGTTGTCCATAACTTTTAAGCACATTTGATATACTGCAAATAATTACAAATTAATAATTTTTATTACATTAAAGATTTCTTAGTATATTACTTTGCAAGCATAGCAAGTGCTGATTCTATGGGTGTAAGTAATCTTCTTATGATATCTTCAGTAACTAATTCGGGACAATTCTGAACAAAACTATGCATAGCAGAAAGAGCTCCAGCACGACCTTCAAGAGTAACTTGCCAGGTGAAAGCATCTCCCCTTGCTTTTTCAGATTCAAGTTCTTTTGCTGAACGGGGGAAAGAGTTTCTCCATAAAAGTAGCATCCTTGGTAACAAACCTCGAACAACGGGAACACCTGCGTTTAATTAATTCCTATTACGCGAATATTATTAAACAGCACACAAAAACATTACCTAATGACATTATGGCACCAATTAATAACCAACCAGCTTGTGTTCTATTAATTGATAATCGGCTATTCTGACTGGCACTTCGCAATAATTCTTCGGCTGTATTAAAGATAACTTTTCCTTTTGTGTGAGGAACTCCAAGAGGTGATAAGTGAACACCTCCCAATACTGCTGCCAATGCACAGCTATAACCTGTGGAAGAAATATTCATAATAAAGTAAGATAAAGAGTTTATGATTATATTTTACCGGCAATGGCTTCGGGAGATGTTCTTAAATCTTCAATTCCACTGACACAACGATCTATAAGAGGAGTAGTTTGACTAGGAACAGCTACACAAATGCAACGTAAGCACCATGCTGCTGCTAAGCGAGCTGCTTGACAAGGATGAATCAGTACACTAACAGCAGCACTAATCAAATCTAAAATTTGACGAATTAACCTTTAAAACACAAGCCGAATTTAAATACTTACTTAAAGAAGGGTCTATAGTTAAATCGTATGCAGTTGTGCCTAAATTTAGCACCAAACTTCCTATTTCTTGTAGAGCACAAACTAGAAGATGCTGACTGAACAATGTTTCTTGGTTGAAATCCTTAGCATTCTCAGGATTAAAGTCAATAGAGTTCATTTCCTTAACAATAATCTGTGCTATTTCTTTACAAGCAGATAACTGTGCTTTTTCACCTAACATTTTTCCTAATACGCTTCTAAGAATAAAGTTGACACATTTTCTGGAATACACTGCGTCTACGTGTGATGAGGCAGCTTTTGGATTTGCAACTAGGTATAAAACATGTGATAGGAGGACTTTTATATTTCTTTCGAGCCATACTCCTCCGAGTATTTGTACAAATACAACATACGCCTGAAATCAATATTTATAATAAAAAAATTAAAAGATTTATGGCAACTTACATGAGTAACACCAACTCTCACTTCACGATTAACACCAGAACTACCTTTGATAATTTCCCCTGTACCTTTTAGAAATCCAACACCGCCTCTTAGAAAACCAGACATTAGCACACCTAATGCTTCGTCTAGTGATACCAGCTTTAATCCTTTTAATTGTTGCGCTAAAATAGCATAATTTAAATCAAAGAAGCAAAGATTTATTTCTATTACGTACCATTCTGATTTGCCTTCTGATTTTGTTGAGTTGTCGCAATTAATGTTCCTAGTAATTTAGCAACGGCACATCTAACTTCATAATTAGAACCGTCAAATGCTCTAAAGCATAAAGTAGCTAAGCTTTCAAGTTCTGTTGTGTATAAAAATGGGGCATGGTTTAACATTTCTAATAAACATCTGGAAGCAGCGCATCGTACAGCCATTACTCGGTCAATTAAGCAATGCCTCGCAGCCTTATATATTTCTTTGTGTACATTTGAAATGGCATTACCCATACCAGCACATACCTACAATTTTTTAAACGTTTAAGTTATTATTTAAATTTAAGGTCAATAAAATACCTTTTCTAAAGTTAACATAATTTCAATTCGAGTTTGTGATTCAGCACTTCGTAAAGATCGTATTAATATTTGTACAGTTTCTTCATAAGAACGGCCCATCATTCTACCTAATTTTTCATACATTGATCCCACACAACATATGGCAGCTCTGCAATAAACCGAGTTCATGAATAATGTATTTCAAATTTATTAAAATGCTTACAATCTTGTAGGTAAGAAACTAGGAGAATCATCCTTATTTTTCAAAATATCGTTGCACTTATTAACAGTATCAAAAAGGAGGAATGTATCTCCTACAGAGAAGAGAGTCGCAAGACATCTTGCAATTAATTTTCTAGTTGGAGGACCTGGAGATTCCTGTATGTGATTTGTTAATTGCTCTACCAATTTCTTTTGACAGCCCTTAATGTCATTCTATAAATTTGACTTGTTAGATGTAATTTACTTATTAAGGTGCAATACGTACTTTTTGAGCAGCTACTAATACTTTGTCCAGAAATCTTAGCCATTCAAAAATAAATACCGGTCTTTTTGCTGGAGGAACTTGTGCTAGAGCTTCTTCATTTAATGTCAGACTATGTGATAATTCCATTATGATAACTGTATTGCTTTTACAGTCAATTCTGAAATTGTACATAGAATATATGTTGAACAATTAGTACCTATACTGTAAGTTTACAGTGCTTTGTGAATTATTAGTAATGTGTTTAACCTATTATTAATTAGTATTTCGAATGCCGTTTGGTAGTTTTGTTTTATAATAGCAAAATATGTAAGGGTTATGGGGTTACAGTTCAGAACAATAGTCGTATTTGCTTTGTGTCTTTTGAATTATGTGCTTTAATATTGTAGGCCTAAGCCCTTTCTAATTTGATATAGCTACAAACATGAGTAGCCAAGTCCAAAGTTTTAGGACATGTTTATTGCAGTTGTGTAAAAAGCCGGAGGGCAAGAACCCCCAAGTTAATTTATAAAATTAATTATGGAAGATGGCTACCTTTGAAATCTGTCTTTCTCACGTCAAACATCAACCTTTTCCCATTTCAATTACGTGATATATGTACTTGCTATGGTTAAGCAGTATAAACTGTTTGATAATAAATTTTATGTGAGAGAATAAAAGCCAATTTTCTAAGTTTTTCGGGGTTAGAAGTCCAACTTATAAAATACAGAAATGACTTCAAATCTATATCCACATTTCTATTATCTCGTTTTATCGACGAAACCGAGTTTTGCAATTTCTACCGACCATAATAAGAGCCAAAGTAGAGTTTGGCCGATATCATCCAAGCACGCGAGATATCGGACGTGACTGATGACAATATCATGTAGCAGGTGTTATCTTATAATTTTGGAGTGTATTAGTAAAAGAATAAGCTAACAACATAACCGGTTAGTTTTAATTAAATGACAAGGAAAAACAAGAGGTAGACAGGTAGACACTGCAATTTCTGGGATGACCAAAGGTGTGGAAGCTGTTGTCTGTATTATAGATAACAGAATGTAGGAGGTTTTCCCGTTCGGTGATCTTATCCCTCGGGAAATAGCGCCCTTGTGTGCCAAGACAATATATTGCATGCAAGTTTAACGAGTAAGATCCAGCAGTACTCAACAAAATACGAGATGTATAATTTTAGTCTTAAATTCTTTGCTTAAACGATAATAATTCTGCCATTGTTAATGCCGGAATCCATAAAAATACTCACATATGTAGAAACAATAAACATATTGAGCTTCTATGTGCTATTTTCTTATTAGAAAAGCTCTGACTTTAAACAATTTCATAAATTTTCGTAAATACTTTCCTGTGAGTTTTCTTTCTTTTATACGATTTTCATAATGTACGTTTTACAACGTTTTCTTTGGTTCTGTTTCTGCGTTAGTTAGAAAATTTAACGTTTTGCGGAATAAAACAAAACGCGAAAAGTTGTTACATGTTCCCGCAGTTTCGTACCGGCGGTAAACTTGCTTTCTATTATATTGAATTTTGTTTCGTCGTATCTGCAATTTGCCTGCAGTTGCAATAACTGAAAACTATGCAGAAACGTGCAATTCAATTTTTCAATAATTTTACCAAAATTTGTTACACTGAGCTCGATAGAAAAAATGTAAGGTCCAACTGAATACCCGTAGGAGTCTTGACAATAAAATTAGGTGAACCACGGAAATACCAACAGGTGATCAACTGTAACAGACTCCTTACCTTTTCAAGGTATCCATAACAGGAAGTTATACCGCAGTTCTAGAAAACTACCAGTCGTTTAGTTAACAACACAACTAAAAGATTATAATAACGCACCGAATTCCAGTTAGAATTTTCGCTACGCCGTTTTCCGGTAGATAAACTCCCGGAGCGGGAAAAGCGACTGCAGGATACGAAGCGTTTGGAGAGATAACCCAAATTCGTAACACGCGCATGCTTTTACCCGTAAGAATATAACAAATAAATAAATTAAAACGCTAATCTGTGGCTTACATAAAATTTACGAAGCCTTTAAAATCCCATATTTTTCTTGGGACGCTTACTTTAATTTTTTTTCCAGTTTTACTGCTAGAAACAAAAGATTTCAAGGTTTCAGGAAAATTTTCCCTTAATATTACAACATTTTGCAGAGGTTTCGTGTTAAATTTTATAATCAATTATTTTTTAAAAATGTCTTTGTAAAAAGAAAATTATGGCAGTTAAATCCCTGAAGTTAATTACAAGGTTTACAATTTATAATGTATTTAAGTTATCATTGTTAGTTTTTAACATTTTTCTTGGACGTTTTTCCAATGAGTACTTCTTAATTAAACATACTAACGATTCACAACACCTCCAATTTTTTGGTAAATAATATCTTTTCATACTTTAGTGATTAATTTTGCACTCCTGCACTTTCTAACATTTGGCATATTACTTTTACACACGCCCTTCAGTTATTTATGGAGTACGTAATTAACTCTTATAAATGGACCTTAACTTGCTTAATTTTATCACAGATATGACATAACTCGATTAAAATAGACACGCTGATCAAGTCATCTAATCTAAAACACAACTAGGTCTAACTTAAAACATTGTTTGTCTAAATTAAAGTCACTGAAGCTTTAGCAAATATTAAAATTTAAGAAAGTACAATTATTAGAAGACAATATTTAAAAGATCAATATCGATATTATTGAAAATATTGGCAGTTTGGTGAAAATTTACAAAATATTGGAAGATATTTAATCGATATAATCAATATAATTATCGATGATATTGAAATATTTGTCAATAACATCAATATTATTGGTTTTTGTTTCTTAATTTGTGAATACTTGTTGGGAAACAACAAAAGCAAAGCAATATACACCACTTACTGTTAAATCTTTACTAATTGTGTTATGTTTATACGGTACACTATATCATGAATAACATTACTAACAAGCAGCATTTAAGCACTAAAATTATAATAATGGACAATGCTTCGTTAATGCTTAATATTTTGATTTGATCAGTCTATATGATATTATATACTTGTGATATTTATATCTATCACATGATAGTTGTTCATACAAAACTATCAATACTATAGAAGTTGTTGAATATTGTCCGCAGTTTTGAATTTTTGTAAATGTTGGGCCGCATAAGTTGGCGAGGACTTAAGATGCGCTGTACAGCTCTCGTCACCATTGGCGTAACTATTCGCAACGCGATGGGAGACTAATACCAATATGTAATTAGTATCCCTGATCACATAATAATCGGATACGCCAAGTTAATGTAAAATTTGGCAGGCAGTTTTATGATTAGTTTGCATTCGGTTGCCAGGCGGCGCCACCATAGCACGAGCAGACGCGACTCTAAAGTGCTTGGAATCAGCTGATTTGTCTGATTCCAAGCACTTCAGGGTCACTTCTGCTCGTGCAGTGCTTGGCAACCGAATGCAAACTAATCATAAAACTGTCTGCCAAATTTTACATTAACTTGGCGAATCTGATTGTTATGTGATCAGGGTTAGTATTAATAAAACATAATGAATAATTTTGTGACTGGAATTTTTGATAAATTTAGAAAGTTAGCACAAACAGTCATTAACCAAATACTACTTAGAAATTTGTTGCAATTGCGGCACTCATAAATCGCCTACGCCACTACATTACTTTCAATACTGAAGTATGACCTTGAAATCGCACAAAGTAAAAATTTGGTATGAGCCTTCTGTGTTCGCCAACTTATAGCGGCCCAACTTAGTAAAATGCTGTACGCACGTGTAAATAAGAAAAAAACGAAAACACAGAAGTACAAGAAGAATTAGAAAACTTAGACGATGGACAAAATGAAGTAACATATTATGAAGATATTGTAAAAGTAATAAGAAGTAATAAAGCACCGGGCAATGACAGAATAAATTGAGTTTTTGAAGGAAGGAGGACATAAATTATGGAAAGAAGTATATGAAATAATAAATTATGTGTGGAAAGGAGAAACCCTCCCAGAGGAATGGGGAACTGAGATCATACAGCCGATTTACAAGAAGCGAAACCCAGCAGACTGTAGTAACTATCGACCAGTGGCACTGTTGAATGTAATATACAAAATATTCTGAACAGCAATTTATAATAGGTTTGAGGTATACAGGGTGTCCCAAAATTAGACCAACAAACTTTGGGTGGTTATAAAGGACACCAAAACCAGCAATTTTTGTTGATACGCCCATGTCCGCAAATGAGCCGTTTTGGCACTAGAGTGAATCAAAGACAGCTATTACATCACTATTTACACAATTTACAGCAGTTGTTCGAAGTGTTGGCCATTTTTCTCAATGCGGAGATTACATCGTTGGTTCGTGGATTCATGGACTCTATGGAATATTCCCGGAATGCGTGCAAACGGCCATTACTCTTGCCAACAAATCTTCGTCTCCAAGTACAGGAGTCACGTACACCAGAGATTTCACAGAACCCCAAAGGAAAAAGTCAAGGGCGGTAAGATCAGCAGGCCAAGCTACAGGACCACCTCTTCCAATCCACCGTTTGGAAAATTCTGATCCAGATACTCGTGAAGTGTGCCGGTGCCCCATCATGTTGAAAACACATGGCTCGTCTGATATTCAAAGGGACATCGTCTAACAGTTCTGGTAGAACATGTTTTAGTGTCCTTTATAACCACCCAAAGTTTGTCGATCTAATTTGGGGACACCCTGTATAGTGAACAAATAATAGGACAATATGAGTACGATATAGAGATATACTGTCTTTTCATTGACTATAAAAAGGCCTTCGATAGTGTACAAAGAGATATAATCATTGTGAGATAGAAATCCCGGCTAAACTAATAACAACGATCAAATTCATGATGCAAGACACCAGAGCACAAGTACAGATTGGCAGAGAAAAAACAGAACCATTTAATATTAATGTAGGAGTGAAACAGGGAGACGCACTATCAGCACTTATATTTAACTTAGCACTCAACTCAGCAATTCAGCGAACTAATGGAACAGGAAACATAATAACACAATAGACTCAACTATTTGCATATGCTGATGATATCACGTTAATCGGCAGGAATATAAAGTCACTCCGAAAACACTACCTAGAGTTAGAAAGAGAAACTAAAAATATAGGCGTTGAAATCAATGAAGAGAAAACAAAAATGATGTGCATAGGAAAGAAGAAAAGAGAAAAAAATCAAATGAGTGTTAAGATAGGAGATCATACAATCAATTTAGTTGAAGAATTTAATTATTTTGGAAAATTGAGGATTCTAGGGGGTATACAGGAAAACAGAATGTGGAGGACAAATAAAAAAATATTAGACAGCTTAGGGGGTATGGACATAGTAGGAGTGGTAAAATCACAACGGGTTAGATAACTGGGCCATGTACAATTGGTGACTTTGATAATGTCGCGGATATAGAGCGCCACAGGATCTGAGTATAGGCAACACACAATGCGGCTGTAGTAAGCTACGACATACCTACTACTACTAAGTATCAAATACCTGCAATTTCAATTAGTATAAAATGACATTTAAAATACTTAAATTAAATAATTACATTATAATAGAATACCCGTGACATTATTAAAGTCCCCAATTGTACATTGGATGCCAGACAACAGGATCCCAAAGAAAATGGTTTGTATCAGATCGGACAATCCCAGAAAACGAGGCAGGCCCAGAGCAAAATGGGCTAACCAAGTGATGGACGATCTAAGGAAATTCCAAGTACTAAACTGGAGACAGAAAGTACTGGACAGGACTACGAACTAGAAGAGTTGATTCAGCACAATAACGTTATCTTTCTTTCGTTTTCCTTTTACCCTCTTATACCATTACAAAGTCGAGGGGGCCGAACACACCGAGTCGCAGAGTGATCACATATTCAAGTTTTGACCAAGCAGGTCTTTGCTTAACTTTCTATATTGCAGTACTATGTGCGCCCTGCCTTACTGCCGGCCACAATAACATTATATCTGGCAGATCTTCAGGCCTGTAGGTCCATGACTTGTTGAATTATCTTCCTCCACTTCTTCCTATTTAGGGCAACTTCCTTCCATTATCAAATATATTAAATCTGAAAAACCTAAGTGGTCTGGCCATATTAAAAGAATGGACAGTAACAGAACAACAAAACAAATAACCAAATGGAGAATAATAGGAAAAAGGGAAGAAGACCTAAAACTCGCTGGATAGACAAAGTTTATGAAGACTTAAAAATTATGAAAATCACAAACTGGAATAAAATAATGACAAACACCAATAAATGGAATGCGGCCATCGAGAGATCAAAGATGAGCAACCGAAGATGACTAAACAAGAAACATTAACCGGAACCCAATTGAAGAAAAGAAAAAATTTACTAAATTAAGAAAGAATGAGACCAGTCATCTCACCTTCCAAACATAGCTTGGGCATGAAAGCTCTTATGGGCAGGAAATGACTCCCTTAAGGGTTACAAAGCCAGACGAAGAAGATGACATAAAATGCTTGCTATGAGAGAATCGATACAAACTCTTGCAGTAGTTATCAATGAATCAGTAATAATAAAAATCAAAAGGCAATAGTTATAAAAAAGATATCGATATTGAAATTTTGTCAATAACATTAATATTATCAAACAGTTCCTCCCTTAATTTTCAACCACTACATCTGTGACATTTGCATTGATAACATAGTAGTTAGTACTTCAAACTAGAGTTGTGCTTATCGATATTTTTGACATTCGATACGATACCGATACGATATCGATATTTAGTTATTGTATCGATATTGTATTCCTTGGTAATTATCGATATCGATACGATATTTTTTATAAATAAAGCACTAATTAATATTAAGGCATATATTGAAAATGCATATTTCGTAAAAGAAATAATTTACAAGAGTAAACTTGTACGACGTCGATCGGGTAAAGTCGGCTTATAAATATTAAAACAACTGTATGTAAAAAACTTAGAAATTATTTTGTAAAAATGCGAAACGCAAAAAATAATAATTATAACGATACATATCGATCCTGTATCGATATTTAAATTGTGCATCGATATTGTCTGCTTATTCTCTGAATCGATATGATATCGATATATCGTATCGCTAAGCACAACTCTACTTCAAACACTTATAGGTACCTATATTTATAATTGATGGTGATAGTAACAAATATCGATTATCTAAGTATACATATTACCCTTTATCAAGCATAATATAAAGTACCTAACCTCTATTAATATTGGTTAAAAGTTTAACTATTTCTTACCGATTGATCGTATCTTAAGTAGCACTCAGTACCAATATAAACAGCAATAACTTACCGAATATTGTTCTTAGAACACATGGTTTAGATACACAAGTTTTAAGTACACAACTTGACACAACCATATAACAAAACGGTTTAAATTAATGGAAATCTTGTTTATACAGAATGTGTACGATGAGTCATACAATTAAACTAATGCTTGCTTATAACATCCTTGATTTAAATGATGGAGGTGTGTTAATGTTCAAATGTTTATGAAAAGCTACATATTGAACTAGAATTAGTATTTTTATTTATGTAATTAACATAGTGGAGCTGATTTAAGCAAGTAAATTACTTCGGCTGTAAAATCGAAACACATAACCAAAACACCCACATATTATAACTTTGTAACATCTGTGGAAGCATCTTTTATATGATTATAGCTGCAAGTACTTACATGTTAACTGCGAGTTACAAATGATACAAAAGGGCATGAGGGTGTTTTCCTGATAAAAAAAAAATAATAAGAACACCCCTCATTATAAATTATTGTTGTTTATTACCTTTGGTACGTATGTGTAATTTATAATTTTCTCTGAATTATAATATCAAAAATGTATCCAGCTCCTTCAGTATTCTCAAAATTGGGGCATTACAAACACATCACTTTACTTATTTGTCTACCATTGTATCAGGTCTAATTGCGCATGTTATGCGGACTTTCGACGTAGGCAACCTGCAATACAAGTGCGTATTTTATTTGCCTAACTTTTAGTTAATAAGAGTGTGCTGAGTGTTTTGCTGGTTACACTTTTGACTTCATAGAAGTTATATGAATGAATTTTTTTGTACATTAACTTTTGTTAATTTATTGTTTAGTTATAGTTAAGTAAAATCAATTGATACACGAATGTTAACGTTAAAGTAACTCATTAGATACAAATATTAAGAAACAAGCATTAATAGCACAAAAATAAACAATTAATCAAGTAAAAGCATTCTGTCAAATAAACTAACCCTGTTCATAAACAGGGAATGTAGGTATATATTAGGGTTGCCACCCGTCCTCGTTTCACGAGGATTGTCCTCGTTTTAACACTGTGTCCTCTTGTCCTCGTGTTGAGGCGAAAAATCCTCGCAGTGCGCCTAATAAATTCTAAAATTAACGCTATTCAGATAAAAGTCCTAAAATACATAAAACAACTTGAACAGCGAAAAAATCAACGGTTTATGGAAGTGAAATACGCAAAAATTTTCTGTCTTTGGATTCTAAATTGAAAGATCGTGTTGTTCATGAATTCAATGAATTTTTTAGCGTTGCTTTAATTACATTAAACAAAGAATTGAAGATAATATTACTCTAAGTTTTTTAGAACAAATACATGCATTTAGTCTAGAATGTACAAGAATGTTCCCCAGCTTTAATAAGTTTATTGAAACAATCGAATCATTAAATTTAAATGACAAAAACGGTTTAGGAATTAATTGTGATGCATTATTTGACAAAGTTACACCTGATTTTAGTAAGCTTTCTTGTGCAGAGAAATGGTGTAGTATCTAAAGTCAAGAGAATTCCCAAATTTGTATAAATTTATTTCCTTTTTTCTATGCATTCCAAGTAGTTCAGCATTTTCAGAACTCGTATTTAGCGTAATGAATATCAAATGGAGGGATGAGAGAAATAGAGCTCTCCCAGAGCTGATTAGAGCAGAATTGTTAGTTTATTTTAATAGTAACCTAAGTTGTACTGAATATTTCAAGGCAATAAAAAGTGATAAATGTCTATTAACTTGTGCAAAGAGTAATCAAAAATATACAATGTGTCCACGGATAGGTGATACAAGAGGAAAAACTTTTTTATTATTGATTTCTCAGAAAATTTTATTCTTGATAATAATTTTTGCTGTGTTTAATAGTCTTATTTCTCATGTTACTTTTCCTGCAGGTAATCATTTAAGACTTAAATTCACAATTTTCCTCAGTTTTGGACTTTGAAAAAATTTCTGAAATTTTTATAATCAGATCAAGCAGACACTACGACAACTTTTGAGTAATTTTGATATTTGTGTTTCCTTTATTCTTGAAACTTTCAATTTAAAATAAAGTTTTCGAAATAACATATCCTAATTTTGTGTTATTGAAGCTTCTGCGAGCACAACAAAAGCCTTAAACTAACAAAAATCAATTCTGCCTGAACAACTTCAAATTTTGCGTACAAGCGTAATTTTGTGTTCTGAACAACTTTACTCTAATACAATTTTGCGATATTTGTTAAAATAGTAAGACTTTACCTAAACCTCACCTTCGTTTTAACAGTGCTAACACAGATGCCTTGATTTAAAAAAATTGAAAGTCTGCTTAAAATGAGTTTAAGAACAAGCAGGGATAGACTGCCAAATAGCGTATTGATATCTAAAAATTTTTGGTCATTTATACCTCTTGTATCACCTATCCGTGGACACATTGTATATTAAAAAAATAATCAATAAATGCATGTTAACTATTTTTATGTTATACCTAATCTATCTAATCTTTAATTTAATTTTATGTTAATAATTCATAAATGAATGTTCCTTATGGTTACCAAAAATGTATACCAAAAATTGGTAAGATACTTATTATTTAAATAAATTTTGAGTTACATCGATTTCTTATTATGCCATCTGTAACTCAGAACCTCATAGATGCAGTACTAGAGTAGCATCAATATTATTATTATTATTGTCCTCGCGGAGCATTTTCAAAAGGTGGCAACCCTAGTATATATGCAAACATGACCAACAACCAACAACAATAATTAAAAACTGCACTGACGCAAATATTTAACTCAGTACTTAATGACATAAACTGTTTAATAACTTTCAAACTATAACGATTCGGTGTAATAATAACTAAAGGGTTTTGAATCATGTAATACACATTTGAAATATTTTGAAAATTGAACACATTTTATAAAGTTTGGTTAAAAAGAATAAATTCAACTGCCCATCATACGTAGTACCTACAACCAAAGAGTACTCTTTGGTACAACATTATAAGATCGTTTACCATCAACTCAACTTTTAATATAAAAACAAATACTAGTAGACTGTTTACTAAAAGAAATAGCTGATATTACACAAGGTTCAATACGAGGATTTATTTCTGATGTTTTAACTCTAGTTTTATTCTTTTTACGAATGCTGATGTAACTAATGTTATAGTAGTACCTACCAATACACGACCTTTATATTATTACAGTGGTTGATTTTATAAGAGAATAACTGAAATATTAGTAGGTATTAATATTGTACAAGGTGTGTTAAAGATTGTTGCCTGTTGATTTACCACATAAAAATATAAATCACAATGATTTTTCCCGGAGCTCACTAAATCAAGGAGTACTCCTAAATTATAAGTTTTAAAAAACTGAGCGTGCTAGAAGTCTTTACACCATTTTTTAAGAGCTTCACTTAATATTTGTGTATTATGTGGCAAACATACAGCAACATGCAAATAAGTAAACTGCGAGTATATCAAAGCAAATATCTATAATTGTCATTCCAGAATATTCACAGGAATATAGAGACAGAATAATAGATTTAATAAGATAGATTATCTATATCTTTTATTGTTATCTAAACTCCCAAACTTACAAAAAATGTTTTTCCTGTGTACTTAAATGAATCCTAAATCTCTTACATTATCAGCTAATAAATTAGGTTAGTTCCTTTTCGATTTAAATTGTAGAAAAAAAAAAACTACTCCTAGAGGCTATTCCATTCTTAATGGCGAAACCCTTGATTGTGCAGTAGACCAAGTGGGCCATCTTAAGATACTTAAGAGCAACATAATCTTCTTAAAAAGACGCTGTACCGAAGCACAGTGGCACGGGTGGCAGTGAAGGGTGGAGTTATTGGTGAACGTGACCACCTTTTCTGACCGTTCCTTCGCCACTTAGAATGGAAGATGGAACAACCTCTACTTAATAACGCAACAATCCTAAAGACAAAAACAACAGATAATGACAATGTGAAAAACCAACAGAAAAAATATGACATTATTTCATGGCGAATTTGGGGGTTTTGTTTTCGCCACGAAAATTGAATTTGACTCTACCTACCACTACATTACCACGGTTCATGCCCCGGCATGTGCATAGAAGTCATACAAGATAAGAACCACGGTGATGGGCACAATCGAATGATTTTGAGAATCGAATAATCGGAATCGGATAATTTTATCAATCGAATGATAATTCGGAATGGGAATGATAATTCACTCGAACCCGAGGGATGCATTGCTACCGATAGTAGAATGCGAGTGATCATTCGGAATTCGAATGATCATTCGCAAAATAATTCCAACAAAATACCCACAAAATACAAAATATAACAAAAGTTTGAAAGATTTAAGTAGTAGTACAACAATGTAATATAAATTATTAACTCACTTTAGTATATACCTATTAATAATGATGGTCATTGAGAGGAGCTATTGACCAGGTTTTTAAAAGATTTAAAAGAAAGGGAAAATATGTCGATGTGACTGTATTTGTTATTGTATGTGTTCATCCTTCTTACAACCCGTGCAAAAATAGCGGGTGCATTAATATAAGCATTAAAAGTATGGCCAAAAGGTGCAGCAAAAAGTACATACGTTTCGCCTGGTCGCATATTTCGAGACAGTAAAATTTAGCGAGGCAAGAATTTTGGAACAATCTACTAAATTAGATATCATTTTGTATACAAAAATACAGTCTGACGACGTGCAAGCAGCGTTTTTAAACTCATTTCAAGAGGATTCATAATTATATAATTAATGTACAAAATGCGAATGATCCTCGAGTCCGACAGAATGTGAGTGATTATTCGGAATGCGAATGATCACTCGAATCCTACCGCTGCATGCGCAATCTCAGTGCAGTTATATACAGAGTGAACAAAAGGAATTTCAAACCACGTGACCAGTTATTTCAATTTATTGGGTTCAGCGTTTAGGTATTGGTAGCGCTGAGTTACTACATATGAAATATCAGCGGCGTTTCTTGGTGTTTTGTAGGTTAAAAGGTTACATCATGTCAGAACAAGATGCCTTTATTTTGACGGCCCACTTTTGAAGTGGTACACAAAATGAAGATGGGTCCTAGACCTACAGCTTGCAATCCTGCATTTTGCAGTTTAGTGAAGCTTTTCCTGACGCAGACATAGAGTACGACGTGTTTGTGAATCGCAGACACTATACCCTGCAACGGTTTAACACGAAGCATTGCATTTGTAAGGGCAAGCCTCCTGGACCCTGGACGAGCGAGGGCGTTAACTGAAGAAACCTTTGAGGATATTGAAACACGAATGGAGCGAAGTCCAAAGAAATCAGTTAGGAAATTATCATCGCAAACAGGTACGATATAAGCATCATACTGAAATTGAAATCAAAAATCTTTTTACGTAGGTCTTTCTTATGGAACTTGCCGTACAGCATTGAAGAAAAATTTATATATGCATCCATACAAAGTTTCGGCGGTACAAGAATTATTTCCACTTGATTTTGGAGCATACCTATTCAGTTTTGTCATTGGTTCAACCAAAATTTAAACGGCTGACGAGCTGGAAAGAGGTTACTTTCAGCAAGATGGGGCAAAAGCGCACACTGCTAGCAAAACCACTGCGTATCTCTATCAGTTCTTTGAAGACATACTAATTAGTTGTGGAAGATGGCCAGCCAGCCTTTAGATTTTTTTATGTTCGATCATCTGAAAAATCTAGTCTACAAGAACCGTCTACAAAATCTGGACGAATTAAAAGAGGCTATTCGATATGAAATAAACAACATAACGCCTGAAATCCTAAGTTTTCAACATCCTGAAAAAAAGACTGCAATTGTGTTTAGAAACTAATGATGAACATTTTGAACAATTATTATGATTTTATATGGTGTTAAGTATATATTTTTTTAATAACTAATTAGATGTTTACATTCATTAAATTTTGTTTCAAAGTGATTGTATTCTAATTCCTATTCTCCCACAGATATTACGGCAATGATAATAATCTCCTTGGGTTTTATTTTTGTTTGCAAATTTGAATGTATTTACAACTGTGCAAAATGTGTTGCCTATACGGCGGGGTCACGTGGTTTGGAGTTCATTTTGCTCATCCTGTATAAATTTATCTTTGTCTAACGCTTACCTTGCAACACCGACAACCTGCAAGTGCCAGCCGTGGTTATAATCACAGATAACCAAACTATGCAGTACAAAAATAACTCGATGTGAATAGGAATTCATTCGCATTCGTTTTCGAGTTCCCGAATTAAAAATCATTCGAATGATTTAACAACCACAATCGAAGCATTCCGAATATCGACGACAATCGAATGATCCGATTGTTTTCATCCGAATTCGCCCTTCACCAAAGATAATAAACTAATAACTAATAAGCCCTTCACTATAAAAGTAATGCGCTGCAAGCGGCACGGTTGGTTATTTTCGTCTCTTTAAGAATATTATTTCTTTTAGCAATTAAAAACAAAACAATCCAAAGCCTCCCTGATGTGCCTCCGCAACACAATAGCTAAACAAAAGACGGCATTAAAAAAATTCTGTTAATACAGTGCGATAAAAATGGAGGCCCAATTTAAAATACCTTGCCCCCATTAAAAGTTATCGCTTCAGCTGAACTAAAGAAAAATGTTTACACCGCATAGCTTTAGATGAATTGCATATCTATCGTTTGCAAATAGGTCCGAAAGATAATAAAGGTTACCAGTGTGCATGGAAAGTTATTTTCAAATTGAAAAATATTGGACAAGGTAAGCTACATTAGTTTTCTCAACGTTGTTTAATTAATTTAATCGTAATAACAATTACACATATGCAAAGAAGAAAAGGAAATAACTTGTTACCATATTACACAGAATGTATCTTGAATTTAAAAGCAAATTCGAAACAACTTTAAATTTTTATTCTTTGCTTTGAAACATCCATACCTTGAATAAAACTTAGGTTTTTTATTATCATTAACAATTTTCTAAGTATAAGCCTTGTATAACAATTTGAATAAATAAAGTTTTACATGCTCTATTAACTACAGTTTTTTTTAAATTCATGCATTCATTACAATACGAGGACATATTTGTATGTTATCTACCTAGCCATGAAACAAAAAAGTGACGATGTCAAACCAATTATTAAAAAATAGCTGTGACATTTAGAAGTACATGTGCTAAAGTTGTGTTTAATTTGTGCGGTTTATAGAAATCTGGAAAAGTTTATTTCTTGATAAAATGAGTGAAATTAAGGTGGAACCGTGGAACATCGCAGTGGCATAAAGTTCATAAAGTCAGATAATCAATGACTGGGTTAATAGAGTGTTAAGGCATCCGCCTCGATCTAGCTCCGTTAGACTTCTTTCTATTCAAAAACTAAAAAAAAGCATCTCAGGAGAAAGCGTTTTGCATCTGATGAAGCACTCAAAGGAGTTGTTGAACAATATTTTGCCGAGTTGCCGAAGGAGCTTTTTATGAGGATATGAGATATGAGACAATTGGAAAAACATGGAATAAGTGTTGAAGGGAGTTACATAGAAAAATAAAGGGTTGTTAATGTGATACGTGTTCTTTTTTCATGGCTAGGCAGATAACATAAAAATACGCAGTCGTAATATAAAATTTTAACTTGTATTTTGTATACTCAGGTATGAACATCCCGTTCAAAGATGCGATATATAGGGAGAAACTTGGACGGAAACTAGACAGGAATAAACCAAGGAACACGAATATAATAAGTATGAGCCCCATAAAAGATGCTGATGGAAATGGAGGACATCAATTCTATGAAGTGGAGTATGCAATTACATATGAAGCTACAAACCAAACCCTTTCGAGTAAACAACTTAACGAAAGCTCACTTAAAAAATCAAGATAGGTCTATTTGGATTGATTTTAATATTAATATTATTAATATAGCTGATGGTTATATTCATGCATATAACGCAATTACGCAATGGCTTATTTAGAATTTGAAGTAACACATAAAGAGGGAGACGAATATTCTGAAACAGCTGGTTTTAGACTTGTAGACAATTTTTCACCGAATTTTTAAATTAAAGCATATTTTTAAAATAACATTTTTGTGTAAAGTTAATAAAAAGACCACTTTACCTAACCCGCTTTATATTCTTCTTGTGCTAACTACGCCATCTGCATATCATTTCAAGTGTAATTTGGTAAAAATTCATTATAAACCAAGCAGCCCTAAACTACAAAAGATAGAAACGTTTTTCAAAAATGTTTGGTTCATTAAACTTATCGCAAACCCTATCCGGGGACACGCTGTATAAAGTTGAGCAAAGACTTGCTTGGTCAGAACTTGAATGGGTGACCACTCTACGGCTCGGTGTGTTCAGCCCCCTCGACACTGTAAAAAGGTATAAGAGGATAAAAGGGAAAGAAAAGAAAGAAAGACGGGAACATTAGAATATGTTATTTTACTTAATGATAATCGACGTATGCAAAAGTTGGCAGCAAATCCTTTGTACGAGGGCTGTTCTGTAAATTGTTAGTTAGAAGAAAACTACGGAATTTGTAAAGAAAATAATTTTATTGTTTTTCAAAGTATTCCCCCTTAGACATAATACACTTCTTCATTCTTTGAAACCACTTCTCGAAACACGCTGAAAACTCCTTTTTTGGAAGGTCGTCAAGAATTCGCTGAAATTCAGCAACAGCCGCATTGGCGTCAGGAAATCTCTTACCACGCATGAGTTTTTTAATCAGCGGAAGCAAAAAGAAATCGTTAGGGGCAAGATCTGACTGTATGGTGGATGAGTGACCAGTTGGACTCCGGATTCGTGTAAAAAATTTAAAGTTTTTGCGGCCGTATGCGGCGTTGCGTTATCGTGGTGTAACAAAATTCCACGCAAACCAGATCTTGGGCGATCACTACACAATTTCTCGAAGACTTGAGGAAGGCAAACTTCTGTATACCAATCAGCAGTTACAGTTTTACGATCCTCAAGAGAAATTACTGCAACTGGACCACTGTATCTGAAGAAAACGGCAATCATTTTTTTGTTTGCACTTTTACCGAGAATAACTTTTGTTGGCATTTCCTCCTGTTCAAACACCCAAACAGTTGATTGTTGTTTTGTCTCGGGATCATAATTATATATCCACGATTCATCCCCCGTAACGATACTAAATATCTGCTTTGAAGATCCTCCATCTAACTTTTCTAACATAAACCTGCACCAGTCTACCCGTGCTTGTTTTTGTTCGTCGGTTAACAAATGTGGAATCCACCGACTTGCCAGCTTTCTTACACCCAGATGTTTATGTAAAATGATATCTACTGCAGATGATCCAATGCCTAGTTCGTCTTGAATCTCTCTATGAGTGATATTCCGTTTTTCCTTAATCAGCTTTTCGGTTGCAATAATGTTTTCAGCACAAACAGCTACTGCAAGTCGTCCAGGTCTTGGTTCATCTTCTAACGTACTCCTTCCACGTTTAAATTCACGGAACCAGTAACTAATTGTAGATAATGATGGACTATTGTCGCCAAAAGCTGCCATTAAATTTTGGTGACTTTGGTCGTATGTTAAGCCTCGTTTATAATCGTAGAAAATCGTAGCCCGAAAAGCATTCCGCGGCACTTCCATAATGCTTAGTAATAATCAAACGAATTATAACAATCAAAAATTAGGGTCTCTATATGCTTTAACTTCAACCTTGCAAAATTGCAACTGGAAACTGTCAAAAGAATAAGCTTTCGATTGATGCAAATGTTTTTGTTTTTCTTCGCATCCATGGCCTGCTACTAACAATATACAGAACAGCCCTCGTATCATGGACGTTCTAAACACAATATTGGCATACGTCACCAGTTCATTAGGGATGTTGAAAATGATGGGACTGTGAAATTAGATTACCTACCCAGTGAAGATGTGACAGCTGACAATTTAACTAAAGGTTTTGTTAAATATAATACTGTTGGTAACACTATTACTTTATAGTAAATGAGTAGTTGTTTTAACTTCTGGTTTCTGTTCTAATGTACGAATGTACCCAACATCGTATCATGATATAGGTACGCGCCTAAACTTTGTAATATCATAATCATATTTTTTACTGTGTAAAATGTTGTATTAAATATATTAATATTAAAGTGTCATCTTTATTTATCACTACCTTCCATAACTCGAACAGGTTTAAATGTCAATAAGCATTATTATTTTCTAGGTAAGCTAGGCTTAAAGAAAATTTAATGTTTGTTGATGTAGTGGGGTTGTAATATTGTGTACATCATCCAAACTTATGTACTTTTGTACTAAACCTAGTGACTTTTGTCTAGACATTTACATGTAGGTATATTAATTTTCTTCAGACAATTCAGAGTGAAAGCCTTAATAAAACCTAGCTTTAATATAGCTGTGTCTGCATCCTAACTAAAGAATAATAACTAAGATACACTCAGCTGCAAAATCTTTTATTAATTTTTAAGTTTCTAATACATAGGCACATAAGTTTTTTTTTATCGAATAGAGATCAATTTATTTTGTAGGTAGTTATAATATGGGGTTGTTACAATCATCTTCATGACATAACAAAATAAATTTAATAGTTATAATTTATTTTGTAGCAATTTGCTAAACTTTGTATAATAAACGGTATAAATAAAAAGAATGAACTTAAGAAATAGTACATTCACAACATTGTGTTGTGCAATGCTTACACAACACGCAATTGTCTTCTTCTTCGGGTTCTTGATCATGTTCTAGGTACAACGAGGGTTCTGAATTCGTCTGATCTCTAGGGGTCTGATTTTGTATATCTCCAGCAGTTTGAAGTATCATCGTCTTGGTAGACGTTGCGCTAGTTGGAGTTGACCGTTTTGCGCTTGGTGAAGATTTATAAGCTGTATTAGCCCCGCTGTCAAACCCTCGGTATGTAATAGCCGAATTTGTTCTCCGTCTAGGTGACACAGGCAAAGACCGGATCACCTTCTTTGACCCGTCGATTTTAAACTTTGTAGTAGGCGATGTTGCGGATAAGATATTACTGAAATCATACACAGTAATTAAAAAAATATACATGGTTGAAGGTAAGACACCTAACATAATATTTCTATATTTATTTAAGTTACAAATCAGTTTATGTATGTATTTAATATCGCTTTTTCTTATACTAGTTATGATATCAAAATCTACAGGGTGGTGCATTGCCTCACGCACCATAGGAATTTCAATAGTAATTCTTTAATATGTAAATATTTGCTTCCCTAATTATTTTAGGCCAAAAGTAAAATTAAGTTTTTTTGTAGAGAAAAAAATACCGCATCGATTGATGCTATTTTACACAATTTTCGAGTTTCGTATAACAAAAAAACTATGGGCATTAATTCCTGAACTTTGACAAAAATCACTGATGCCATGAAACTTTTGAAACAGAGGGGTGGGGCTGTGACAGTTTGAAATTATTTTTCAATACGAAAAATGTAACTTTTTGGCCTTTGTAAACAAGTAACCATTATTCAACAAATTCAACAGCAAGGCAAATTATTTTTGAAAACAAACTCAGCAGAAAATAATATTATTTTATGTGACAATTTTAACAAGTGTAACTAACTGACAAGCCAGACTGTTTCAATAATTCCAAGGCATCAGTGATTTTTATCAAAGTACAAGAATTAATTTCCACAGTTTTTCTGTTACGGAAAAAGTGAAAAACTGCAAAATAGCATCATTGGATGGGATATTTTTTTCTCTACAAAAAATGTATGTGTACTTTTAGTCTAAAATAATTAGGGAAGCAAATATTTACAAATTAAAAATTTACCATTGAAATCCCTATGGTGCGTGAGGCAATGCACCACCCTGTATATCTATTTATTGGGATCTTCCATTTACTCCTAAATATACTGCACAGCGTAATAAATTTAATAGAAAGCAATTTTACAATAAAACGTGGCTATTCTTGGAATTGAACAATCGTCGATTGGTTACCACTTACCCAATGCGTTCATAAGATAACTAGAGGACTTAGATGCGATTCTAATAATAGCTACGATTTATTACAATCTATTAAGTAGCCTTTAAACTAAATTGTAAATGGTAGCTAGTAGAGTGTAATCTACGTTCAGTTATCACAACACAGTGTGAATAGGCATATATGCCACACACCTGATACAAGAAAAAGTATTATTATTCAAAAAGTTGCAAATTTAAAGAAAAATTTAATAAAGCAACTTCGTATTGTTTACTGAGGAACGAATTACCTATTTACATTTTATAGTGTGAAAACTAAAAATAGGGTACTTAATATTAGATACAAATGGGTGTTTGATTGTTTCTCAGAATTGAATATATTAAGTAACTGCATAGAGATTAACTTGGAAATAACTGAGATTTTATTGCAATACATAATGTTACCGTTTTTCCATTATACGACATTGGTTTGAAAGGTTTTGTATGATGTTTTTCAGAATGATTTTGCAGAGCTGACTTTTGTACAGAGAAATGCACAGGGAGTAAAGACTCACTAATTAACTGGCATCAAAAATGGACCAATCAGATGCCGACAAGGTCCGAAACAAGATTGTGACGTTTCCTATCAGGGTGTCGGTGCCAATTTTAAATTTTAAGAATTTACAGAACTGATTTAAACCTTAGAAATAGAATTGTTTTGAACTTAAGTGTTAAAGAAAAAAGTATGTATATAGGTAAATTTAAATAAAGACATATAATATGAATATACTCGATTGAATCAGCAATATATGGTAAAAGCACAGTAGGTACTAAAAATAGCTTCCACAGCCTAAGGACATGTTTCTTAATGAAATGCAAACATCTTAATAAAATATGTTTTTCAAAACATTTTAAGGCATTATTTTATTCGGCCGTGCCATATTGCATGCTAAGGGAACATAATTTGAGTTATTTTTATATTTATGTTTGACCACAATAAAAATAAGAAACATGGCGTCTGTGCTTACGACGGATGTTTGGTTAGCTTCTCAAAACCAATTTTTAAACTAAACAAACAGTTACAGACTGATTAATTTGTAAATGAGTTATATTTAATTAAACATATTTTCTTACCGTTGTTTCATGATGACCAGTGTTTTAAAAGGTTTCGTACAAAGAATTATTATGATTTTGCAGAGCTGATGTGTGTGAACAAATGCACAAGGAGTAAATAATACTCTCATAAATACGGGAAACGGCGACGAAAAAATGGACCAATCTGATGCCTACTAGACCGGAAACAAGATTGTTGTGTTGTTTTCCGTTTCCTTTTTAGTGGGATATTCAAATTTTAAACCAGCTAAATCTAATTATTGGGATAATTAGCACTAATTACGATTTTGACAGGAAACTGTGGTTAAATATTAAAATATCTAGAAATTATTGAACAAATATTTATAACAAGTAAAGAAGAACACATACATAATTAGGTAAAAGCTGTTTATTGAATCTTGAAATGTGACTGAGAACCTGTTTCGCAACTAATTCATACAAGTTTCAAATCTTATTAGTGGCATCGAAAATATCCGCAACGTGCCCGAGATATGAATCCTGTTAGTTAAGTGGTAGATAAGCCGTAAGACGTAAGTGTGGTTGGATGTTGGATGAAACGATTTACCTGAAGGAAATTGAATACTAATTGTATGGTCGATTTCATCCTTCATAGATGATCGTGTAGTATACATAAGATTTGTAACTCCCGCCATAATTTCCAAAAATATTTCTGCCCCTCAAAAATTCCAACTCCATCGCTTTACTTTCTCTTTACAAAGTTATAAACATGGTTCAATCAGTATTCATAAGAGTTTCATTTGGTGAGGACTGAACGTGATCTATTCTAATGAAATTGTTTATATTATATATTTTGTTTTCAATATTTTGGTGATCCCCCACGGTTTCCTACCTAACAACTTATCTATTCAAGAGATGGTGCCATGGTTTAACGAATTACAGTAGTCTAGTCAGAGTACAGTGTGCGTAATAGTGTTGAATAGCTATGCAGATTCCGTTTAATTGTATTCTAGTTGGGATTCATGTTTGCTAACAGATGACTCTTATAATCTATAAACAATTTTAACAAAAATGATCCTAACAAAGTAACAAAAAACATTTTGGCCACG
This sequence comes from Melanotus villosus, assembly GCA_963082815.1. Lineage (NCBI taxonomy): Eukaryota > Metazoa > Arthropoda > Insecta > Coleoptera > Elateridae > Melanotus > Melanotus villosus. The sequence goes on from OY720427.1 coordinate 24,338,018, forward strand.
AAGTAAATTACGGTAGATATCAGTGACTCTACGGTAGAACGGTAGGTGCAATCCAAAAATTACGGTAGATCTGGCAACATTGATCTTCGCGATCATGGATCTTTTAAGCCTGCAGCTCACGATCGTGGTAGAGTAAGTCCTGCTCGCGTTGAAAATGTTGAAGCGGCCGTTCTAGAGAATGTTGAAGATCAGAAAGGGTCTAGTACTTGAAGGTTAGCTCAATGTGTCGCATTCAACAGTTTGGAGAATATTGCGTCAACAGCAATTGTACCCTTATCATGTAACTTACAAAACCTTCAATGTTTGCTGCCCGAAGATTTGCCTCGCATTCGCAGACGTCAATTTTGCGAATGGGCACTCGCAAAAATACGAGAACAGCCAAATTTTTTATCATGCGTGTTATCAACTGATGAGGCTGGATTTACCAGAGAAGGAGTTTTCAACATGCACAACACCCAACACGCATTCCTGGGCAGACGAAAATCCGCGTACTATCAGAGTTCAAAATTTTCAACACAAATTTTCTCTTAATGTTTGGGCCGTGATTATAAATAGTAGACTTATTGGACTATACATCATGCCAGCACGTTTGAATGGAGAACAATATTTAAATTTTTTGAATAACGTTTTATTTGAATTATTGGAGGACTTGCCATTGGAAATTCGTGCAAACATGTGGTATCTCCATGATGGTGCACCTTGTCACAATGCACTCATTGTACGAAATTGGCTTAACGACAATTTTCCTGAACGATGGATAGGACGGAACGGCCCTGTTGCGTGGCTTCCCAGATCGCCGGACTTAAACGCGTGCGACTTCTTTTTTTGGGGATACATGAAGACGTTAGTAGTTAGAAAGGGTAGAAGAATCATTTCGTCGGCGGCTTCAGTTTTGTATTGGCAACAATGGTGGTCACTTAGAACATTTATTGTAATGATTAAGATTAATTCATTTATTAAAATATTTTTTCACTTTTGCGCATATTGTTGTTAAGTGTTAAGTTTACCAAAATCAGACACCAAAATGACTTGTCAAGCTGACAATGTCATGTTGAAGGTAATATTTTTTATTGGCAATAAAAATAAATATTTACGTCAAAAACTTAAGTTTTGTGTCGGACATGATTTCCATTGACGGGTAATGAAATTTGTGATAAATCTTTAATCTTTTTAACTAATTTTATCACAAAATCTAAAAAGTATACAAAAAAGAGTTATTAAGAAATGTTGTAGTTCTTGACGAGTTATATTGCTGAGGGAATTTAATGTACTTATTTCTGATATACCCTGTATACAAGAAGGAAATTTAGCTAACGAAAAAATAAAGAGAATAAAACAAAAGTATTGGGAAACATTTACGTACTAAGAATATGGAATGCGTGTAAATGGTAAGCATAAATAAAATTCAAAAATGTCAATGGAAATCATATTTCAAATGCTTATACAAAGAAAATAACACAAACATGTAATAGCCAAATAGGAGTAGACACAACAGAAGATGAAAAAAGTATAGCAGAAATAATGCAAGGATATGTAAAAATAGCAATAATCAGTTTAAAAAATAGAAACGCGCCCGGGCATGATGAAATTAAGAACGAATTATGTAAATATGTAAATATGGAAGAAATATACAGGGTGTTTATTAAGTAGAGGTCAAAAATCCAGGGGTGCATTGTGAGGTCAAAAATAAGGTTTGTTTGTTATATAAACATGGGGTCTTATTCTTATGGCAGCCGTTGTCGAGCTACAGAGTGTCAAAAATTTAAAAAAACAACGGTTCTTATTTTTAATTTTTATACCGCTTGAGGAAATTTTACCAAATCCGGTCTACATATTTAGTATGTCGATGGGTATAAATCAAAAAATTACCAGCTTTAGAAACTCACCAGTGGCGGAGGTGTGGGTATCATAATTGTATTATTAATTAAAAATGCTGTTATTTTTAAGTAATGTAATGAGTAATAAACAACTCAAATAAATCAATTTGGTCGGCTAAGGGGTTAGGAAGAGACAAAAACTGAAGCTAATAAAAGAGCGCATTAGATGACCTATTTTATTTGCAAAATTATACAGGGTGATATGCTTTTTCTTGATAACCTATGACGAATAATTCCCATACCTCCGCCACTGGTGAGTTTTTAAAGCTGGTAATTTTTTGATTTATACCCATCGACATACTAAATATGTACACCGGATTTGGTAAAATTTCCTCAAGCGGTATAAAAATTAAAAATAAAAAACCGTTATTTTTTTATATGTTTGACACTCTGTAGCTCGAGAACGGCTGCCCTAAGACCCCATGTTTATATAACAAAAAGACCTAATTTTTGGCCGCACAATACGCCCCTGGATTTTGACCTCTACTTAAGAAACACCCTGTATATCAAATTATATTTGGCTCGAGGGAAAATACCAACCGCATGAAACACCAGTATAACAACTCCTTTTTCAAAAACGGCCAGAAGAAAAACCCAAAAAATTATAGATATATCACATTATCGAACTCGACCCAAAAACTGTTAACCAAGATATTCTCCATAAAATTTTACCATTTATAGAAATGAGTGAGGAGCAGCAGGTTTTCGTAAAATCCGATCAAAAGCAGGCGCTATTTTCATAATTCGACAAGTGATCGAATTCAGCAAATCGGCTTTCATATATTTTGTAGACCTTACGAAACCTTTTGATCAGATACAACTACAAGATGTATTAGAAATAATTAAAGATAAACCGGTGCCACCAAATCTATTAGTGGAAGTGGAAGACGAGCTAACCGAAGACATACAAACTCTCTTAGGAATTAGATAAGGCGACTCGCTAAAATAATATAAAAAGTCAAATCACTGCCGGGCTACCAATTATGGAGCAAAAATATAAACATTGTAAGCTACCCCGACGACGCGGTGTTAATAGCAGATACAAAAGATAAACTACAAATTATATATGCTTCATCAGTTTGTTACCGTGGCCAAAACTTACAGCATAATAGTCTCAAACTAAATCCATGGCAATATCAAAGGAACCTATAAGATGCAACCGGTGCCACCAAATCTATTAACACTAATAAAAGATCTAAACACAAACAAGAAAACAAAAATAAAAGTGGAAGACGAGCTAACCGAAGACATACAAACTCCCTTAGGAATTAGATAAGGCGACTCGCTAAAATAATATAAAAAGTCAAATCACTGCCGGGCTACCAATTATGGAGCAAAAATATAAACATTGTAAGCTACCCCGACGACGCGGTGTTAATAGCAGATACAAAAGATAAACTACAAATTATATATGCTTCATCAGTTTGTTACCGTGGCCAAAACTTACAGCATAATAGTCTCAAACTAAATCCATGGCAATATCAAAGGAACCTATAAGATGCAAGCTAGAACTAGAAAGGCATATCATCGAACGAATCTGTCTTTTAATACCTGGGAGTAAAAATAAGACGTGAAATATGTCATGCAAGATTCAACTATATATGGCTGTCTACGAGATTATACAGGGTTACTGGTAATTCGATACATTCCTTTGGAGATGTGATGGGACAGGAGCTAAGAAACAAATTTAACCCTAACATACATAATGCAAAACTCAATAGTTTTTGAGATATTTCAATTTTTGTGTTTTTCTCAAAAAAGTAGATCTTAATGTCTTTAAAGTTAATTTAAAAAAAATCTACTTGACATTGTTTGAACTTTTTTACTGGATTACTTGTTCCATTCTATGGTCATCCGTTTGGAATGAAAAATGTCCCGAAACATTTCGATCATGTGAAAATTTTAAATAAAAACTTATAAAAAATAATTTTTAAAAATCAGCTACGAAAATTACCTATTCGTTTTTCTCAAAAATTATCAAACATAACATGCGTTCAAATTATTTGAAAAACTTCCTTATTTCAACAGCTATCCATCAAGGTAAAAATTCAACGTGCCCTTGATAGTTCCAATAAAAAAAATAGTGAAAGTGATGCAAGTAGTATGGTTCTTATTTTTGGATAAACAGTAAAAAACGTATTGTAAAGGTAATCGTTTAATTCTTAATTAATTTCAAAGTTGTACTAAATTTCTACATTTATTACTCAAAATGGGAGCCCCTACTCCGTATACAAGCACGGCAGCGTCTTCTTATTTCCGTCTTTGTGACTCTGGTTGTGAGAATATGCCGTATGTGTTTGGCAGCGTCGACTATCCTTTGTCTAAGGTCTTCTCTCGTATCCACTGGTATTTCATAGACCATCCCTTTCATATGGTTCCACATGTAGTAATCTAGATGTGTTAAATCTGGCCTTCGCGCTGGCCAAGGTATTGTGCCTGCCCTTCCAATCCAACGGTTAGGAAAACGTTGATCGAGTAACTGTCGTACTGTCAGCCGATAATGTGCTGGACAACCGTCGTGCTGAAATATCATTCGCTGTCTCACGGCGAGAGGAACATCTTCTAGAAGCACCGGCAGCTCATCTCTTAAAAAATGTTCATAGATTTTCCCGTTTTAATTTTGGGGAAGAAAGTATAGCCCTATTAAATAGCGCCCAATGACTCCCATCCACACATTTTTAAAAAACTTTATTTGGAAACTAGTTTCCCTTATTAAATGGGAGTTTTCGTCGGCCCAATAATGTAGGTTGTGGAAATGTGTTCTGCCCTCGCGATCAAATTTTGACTCATCCGTCCATAAAATGTTTAGTAAGACATTTGCATTGTCTGCATCCGTAGACAAACAAGGTGTCAGCGTATTTTGCATTGGTGTACGTGGCCATGGCACTTAAAACACAATAACAACAACAACGACCTAAACCAAAATCTTCAGCAACAAACTCAACAAGAGCAATAAACTTAAGGGAGACGGAGATAATAATGCCAGTTAATAATATACATGCGTGAGCATCAAAGTCGAGGACTGACTGAAATGAACGATTTGTCATTTTTTTCTACGCACACTTTTACGTTTTACTGTTTATCCAAAAATAAGAATCATACTACTTGCATCACTTTTACTATTTTTTTATTAGAACTATCAAGGGCACGTTGAACATTTGTACCTTGATAGATAGCTGCTGAAATAAGGAAGTTTTTAAAATAATTTGTACGCATGTTATGTTTGATAATTTTTGAGAAAAACGGATAGGTAATTTTCGTAGCTGATTTTTACAAATTATTTTTTATGAGTTTTTATTTAACATTTTCACATGATCGAAATGTTTCCGGATATTTTCCATTCCAAACGGATGGCCATAGAGTGGGACAAGTAATCCAGTAAAAAAGTTCAAAAAATGTCAAGTAGATTTTTTTTAAATTAACTTTAAAGACATTAAGATCTACTTTTTTGAGAAAAACACAAAAATTGAAATATCTCAACAACCATTGAGTTTTGCATAATGTATGTTAGGGTTAAATTTGTTTCTTAGCTCCTGTCCCATCACATCCCCAAAGGAATGTATCGAATTACCAGTAACCCTGTATACACCCAAACCTAGGCATTATAACACGAGATGGAGTAATTTTTTATTGAGAACTGGGCGATACTAAACAGAAATACACATAGTATGCTTGGTAAATTTAATCACAGAATAAACTCTTACAGAAGCGACAAAGTGCAGAGTGTGGGGTGGTCAAAATAAGGGGAGCGGGGGTGAACTCGAACACGCCCACTAGCAAGCAAAATTTCCTATTTTGCTGTATATTTAAGTGCAGCGCCAAAGAGTTCGGGTGTTATTTATTCAAAATATTGTTTCAATAAAACATAAATTTGCGGAAATGAGTGGCAAAAAAGGTGGTAATGTTCAACGCCAAAATGCAAAAATAATTAGTATATAATAAATTAGTATCAATTTTTATAATGTCAGCTTCCGTAAGTTTATTTGTTTTAGAAATTTCCGTTAGTACTCAAACAACACCTGAAGCTGTGCCTGAAGTCAGCAGCACTTGCACCCCCAGAAAGCAGAAATTACGATTAAAATTGAAAACTATACAGCTAAGTTACTTGCTGAACCGACGTAGCTCCGCCTTGTGCTGGCAACATAAACATCAAAGTGCCGCGCGGTCTTGTCGCTTCTGTTATTCTGTTAAGAGTGTATTCTGTGGCGTAATCAATAGATTTAATCAAACAATGACTTCGAATAGAGATCGATAAAGGTATTAGGTGTAGAAATATTGAATTACAAGATATAAAACGAAGATAAATAATTAAATATAATCAGAAAACCAATTTTCAATATATTTATATACTTATTGTTATTAATTATTATTACCGGCAGTACGGCACGTAATACTGAATTATACAACATTAAGCAAGAGTCTGCTTGGCCATAACTTGGATGGGTGCCCGCTCTGTGGCTCGGTGTGTCCGGCCCCCTCAACATTGTACTGGTATTTGGTATAAGAGAGCAAAAGAGAAAGAAAGAAAGCTTTTATTGGAAACTGAAAAAGACTTGGCACTAGTGCTGGCAATTTATTCAAAGTAAATTGATTATTCGATAATTTCCAATTTTTGTGAAATCGATTAATCGATTGTTGTATAATTGCGATTTCTAATTTTTCTTAAATCGATTAATTGATTACTATGATTTAGTCGATTAATTCCGATGAATCGATTATTCACGATTATAGGATTATTGATATTATTTTTTCTATCTTACTGTGTTACTTTGTTTTTCATTAATTGCTATTATTTCTAGGAAGGAAGATTTATTTTATTGTCCCTAACTTTTTATTCATTTTACATGGAATTTTTACAATATTACGCTAAAATATAGATTTAAATATAGGTATAGATTTATCAAAATTAATTGCAAAAACGCATTTAAAAAAATTAAGGTCACAAAGCGAGGCATTAAAAATAATCTTTCTTCCTATAGTGATTACGTGATTAGAAAAGACCTTTATTTAAATTTACAAGAACTAATAATCAACAGGGGTACTGTATACAGGGTGTATGAAAAAAGCCGACAAATAGGCACACCAGGGGAAGCAGCATTAAGAAGTAAACAAAGAACTCTAGTCCCATTTTGCTGGTAACCCTCTAGTTATCGAGTAATTGATAGTCTTAAGTGGGATACTAATTTTTTTAATAGGGCGAATTATTATTAAATGACAATGACTGGTCATAGTTTAGGCAACAGGAAACACAACCAGATAGTATTTTAGCATTTTTTGCTTGGAGTTTGGCTGTAATGTGTTTTCAATTAAAGCAAATTCTTTGCTTCTGAAAGCTTTAAAAGGTTTTGCAACGCTGCACTGTTTCTAAGTAACTACTGGAAAATTCGAAATTGTTTTTATTTAGATCAACATTGCTTTCCTGTCATTTTGACTTGTCAGCAATTGCTTGTCTGTTTTAATAATTTCGAAAATTGTCCGTTTGTTTCATTATTTTGTTGTGTTTTGGACGGATGAACCCACTTTTACTTCCAACGACACCAATAGAGTGACGAGAACCCCCATGCTATTTATCAAACCCATCATCAGGTGCGATTTAGTGTAAACGTTTGAGCGGGAATTCTTCATACTACTTTAATAGGACTACATATTTAATATTTTACCCCAACGTTTAACTGCAAACAATTTTGTGGAGTTTCTGACTAACAACTTGCCGGATTTATTAGAAGACATCCCTTTAGCAACCAGAGGAAATATGTGGTTCCAAATGGATGGAGTACCAGCTCAGTGGGGAATTCAAACAAGAAACTGGTTAAATGAGGAGTTCTCTGAGAGATGGATTGAACGAAGTGGGTCAGCACAGTGGTGTTCAAGAAGTACGGATTTAAGCTGTCTTCTTCTTATGGGAAACTTTAAAAGAGCTCAGCTCGTCTACCAAGAAGAAATAAACAGAGAAGAGCAGCTGATAGAAAGAATCCAGCAAGCAGTCGCCACAATAAGAGAAAATAATATGTTACAGACCATGAATGACGGCATCATTCGCCGAGTGAGAATGCGTCGAGATGTTGGAGGGGGTCATTTTGAACAGTTATTATAAATTGATATCTAGTTTTGAATAAAAATTTGGTTTTTTAGTTTAGTTTATTATTTTTTAATTGTAAATAGTAACATTGGTAAAACGTAAAGTTGTAGCAACGTTGCCAAATTTAAGAAACTTTAATCGAAGATATTGTGGAAACTATGAGTTTGATGCCAAAATGCCTGAAGCTTCTTGTTCGGTTTTTGATGTAGTTTCTCATGATGTTACTATTTGTCGGCTTTTTTCATACACCCTGTATATCCACATTGACAGTTTACCTTCGAAAAAGTTAATGAATATGGTTTCGTATGTCAGCAGAAAGCAATGTAAAATTGTGTAACGGTTTTAAAACGTTTATTTAAAACTTCGGTTCGTTGTGTGAATTATTTATTAACAAATATTAAAATTATTAAGCAACGAAGAAACACGAAATAACAACTTAACACTAAACACAACACTAATATTAATTCTAATATAAAACACTAATATTAACCCGTAACACTAAGTAATTTATTTGTACAGTTTGTTTATTTATAACTATTCACGTATATTTATATTAACTTTACCGACGTACATAATTTCGCGACCGTTTATGTAGGCTGAATTAGACTAAAGTTCGCTAAGAGAATGCGTCTTATACAGGGTGAATAAAAAGTAAGGAACCTCGATGCTGGAGCTTTTATTATTAGTTTTAGAAAAAAAAGTTTTAGACAAAACTTTTATAACAAATTATTTACCACAAACTGATGGGTTTAAATATTTTTTTCAAGGTCATACCTTTGCGCTATGACGTCATCGGTACTTTTTTTAAATGGCAACCTATATTTTTTGGGTCGAAATTTTATAGCATTTTTTTTCTCTTTATGACCATCTAAAAAGATCATACGGTTGCATAAGCGAAATTTCTAGAAAAATCAAGTTGAATGTTATTCGTACCAGTATTTAACGTACGTACTTTTATCACAAACATTAAACACATGACTATTAAAAACAAATACAAACAATGTTTAACATTACTTTATTACAGAAGATGTTCAAATTGTTCGCCATTAACTATCTGACAATGTCCAATTCGATGTGAAAATCCCTGTAATACATTCCGAATGACTTCGGCTGGTGTTGCCCGCATTTCTTCCCGAATACGAATTTTTAACTCTTCTAAATTTCTGGGCCTATTTGTGTAAACTTTACTTTTAAGATGGCCCCACAAGAAAAAATCCAACGGATTCAAATCGGGCGATCGGGCTGGCCATTCGATACTACCCCTTCTACCGATCCACCTATTCTCAAAAATTGTATCCAAATAGTTTCGAACGTGAATGCCATAACGGGGGGGGCTCCATCTTGCTGGTACCAAAGGGATGTTTCCTATTAAATATATCACGCACCTCGAAATGGGATCTTCTTCTTTCACCGTATTCAAGTATCATCAAAATTTCGATGCGTTCTGTTTCTGTACCATAGTTGAGAATCACTTTCTCAAGCAGTTTAAATTACAATAATTATTGTCTTATTATTTAATAAACACAGACTGTCACAAGTGAAATTTGCATTTGTTTCCAATGCAATCTTTCATTTCTTATATTTCTCTCATCCAATTGGACATTGTCAGATAGTTAATGGCGAACAATTTGAACATCTTCTGTAATAAAGTAATGTTAAACATTGTTTGTGTTTGTTTTTAATAGTCATATGTTTATTTTTTGTGATAAAAGTACGTACATTAAATACTGGTACGAATAACATTCAACTTGATTTTTCTAGACATTTCGTTTATGCAACCCTATGATATTTTTAGACGGTCATAAAGAGAAAAAAAAATGCTATAAAATTTCGACCTAAAAAATATGGGTTGGCATTTAAAAAAAGTATCGAGACGTCATAGCGCAAAGGTATGACCTTGAAAAAAATATTGAAAATCATCAGTGTGTCGAAAATCATTTGTTATAGAACTTTTGTCTAAAACTTTTTTTCTAAAGCTAATAATAAAGACTCCAGCATCGAGGTTCCTTACTTTTTATTCACCCTGTATATACGCAAGCTTCTAATCTAGAACTATCCAATTCGCGATAAGCCTAGTATATTCTACGGGCGCCTAGAATTATCGATCGCGCCAAGATACTTCTAGTGGCCGATGACGCACGTGATCTCGCACCTGCTTTCCGCGGCTGCTGATGCAATTCGTTACAATTGTATAAAGCGATAGTAAAACCCATAATGACATACGGGGCCCAAAACCGCTAAACAAAGCAACTTAAGAATAGCCGAAATGAAAACAATAATCGGAAAAACAACATTAGATCACATACGCAATGGAAGACGTAATCCAGGGCCAAGATTAATATAAACTCTATTAATCTTGATCCAGGGCCAAGATTAATAGAGTTTGGATGATCCAGGGCGACCCCAGAAAAGACGAACAGAAAGTTGTATCTCAAAATCAGAAAATAATAAGCGTGAAGAATCACAGCCTACAAATGCCTAATTAAAGATGATGAAGAAAAAGAATGTTATACCTGAAAAACCAATTGAATAAATATTTTATTACTCAGTACGGCAGAGTGGGAGTGCACGTAAAACTGACATATTGAAAGTTAAACAGCGGCCTGCTTGGTCTGAACGAAAATGGGTGGACCACTCTGCGGCTCGGTATGCCCGGCCCCAAGACACTGTAAAGGTATAAGAGGATAAAAGAGAAAGAATGAAAGATATTTGTTAAATTCGTTTTTTAATGTTGTACAAATAATTCCCGAGACATTTTTCCCTATTCCCTAAAATAAAAAAGTTATTTTGATTTTTGGCAAATACCGAAGAACCGGCAGTGCGGCAGAGTGAGAGTGCACGTAATACTGAAATATTGCTCGGTGTGTCCGGCCCCGCGACACTATAAAGGGATAAGTGGGTAAAAGAGAAATAAAGAATGACAGAAAATCGATTTTCTTCCAGTAACACAAATAGACAAAAATAGGTGGTGTAAATTAGTGACAGAATGTCTACCAAACTGTTGGAGAAGACAAAGAAGACCAGCTAAAATTGGATCAAGGACATAACAAATTATGGGGGACACAACTGGAAAACGCATGCAAAAAACCGAAAACATTGGAAGAAAGAGGGGGAGGCTCTTGCCCAAAAATGGGACTTATAAGCTTACAATAATAATAATACAATAATAACACAAATTTTTAATTTCAGAAATATAATCTCCAAAAAAAGGAGGCCTACTTGGTTTTCTCCTATCCATCGTAATTATTGAGGACCCTGCAATACATCAAATTTGGCCCACCCTGAACTTTATACTGATTTAAATAAACCTTTAAGAATGAGTAGTTTACTATTTTTTTTTTTTTACTTTAAACTATATTTAATATTTAGGTTAATATTTCTTTTCTTTCGAAAATTTACCTCAATCTCCCCTAAGACTAAAAAGGTCCCCCACACTGTAGAATATCCAAAATCTATTTAGGATGTTAATTTATTTTGTATTTGATTAATTACCGAATAAGTTAATTAAAGGAAAAGCATAAAGTTTACAAATTTTAATGTAAACTTCCATAAAAGTCGATCCACGTACTATAAAAGGAATTTTAATATTAATATTGATATTAAATAGGTAGTCACATTAGTTTTAAAAGATAAACAATTACTGGTATTTATCGCATTGAAAATTAATATTATATTACATTTTCAGCAAATAAAGGAAGTGATTCATAATAAAGGTAGCTTAAACTGATAAAATCCGCCAATGCAAACATCTCCCCTCCCCCTTCTTTTGTGGGATTTTCTTTCCTGATTCGTTGGATTTTGTGTTGAAAAGTTTCAGTTCAAGGGTGGTGTGGAGGTCTTCAACAAGTCAAACTTTTCTGTGAAGCCTATCAAAATTTCAGTTAAGTATTTCTTTTAAACCAAATCATATTTCCTTTATTTCTCCAAACGAAATACAGTGCAAAGAGTTTTCAGAAAGTTCTGAAGTTAGAAGACCTAAATTATCAAGAAAATTCAAGGTAGGGACATTTTTAAGCAATTGTTTGTTTTATTTTAGCTTTAATGTAGAAAGTAAAAATTGTTATCTTATTTAAGCAATGTAATGGTTATTAATAAACTGAAGTTTTGATAATCAGAGGTATTCTGTTTCATCTAAGTAATTTTTCACATAGTTAAGAGTCTTATAGTCTAAAATATTTCAGAATAACTTTTATGGTTTTTGCAAAAGAAAATTGCAGAATTACTTGTTTTGCTCTCAATCTTTTTAATATGTAACAGATATCGCTTTGTAAGGAAATAAGGAAACTTGATCCTCCATCTGGATTCATCCACGTCGAAATAACAGTTAACGGAATTATTTTGCATCGTTTATGGCCTTGGGACTCTGCTTCCTTCCATTTTTAAATATATTTTGGTTCAATTAATTTGGTGTTCCTTACACATGGAGTTCGCGTAAAAAACAGACGCAGTGAGGTCTGTTTTTTGCACGTGCTGCAGGTGTGAGAATACATTTGCCATCAGTGAAATACAAGAATGTTGTAAAATCAAAAACGGAAGTAATTCGGAAAGTTTCAGAATAGAGGCAAATCCCAAATAGACGGACGGAGATGAAAGCGTTTTCTACAGTGTAATTAGAAGTTGAAGAAAAATCCAAAAAAGTTCAAGGACTATACCAAATTTTTATTCATATTACTTAAAACTGTGGTGAAATATTTGAATTTTACCACACTTTAAGTAATTGGAATAAGATTTACACTTGCAACACAAACTCAGCACGAAAACTGCAGCTTGCTCGAATGCTTCAAGAATGCATATAGGGTATCCCAAACCAAGCAAGACAGCATCATAACTTAATTATTAAGTAAAATATAAAAAAATGTCTAACAAAACTTACAGTATTTAAAAAAAATAATAATTTGATATCACAGTTTGAGACATTTTTTATAGCTCGAATAATAATTGATGATGCTATCTCGCTCGGTTCTGGGATATCCTGTATATAAACATAAATGGAAGAATATCAACAATTTGGCTGGGTAGAACTTTGTTTAACCAACATTTGAAGAGGCGACAGCCTCAGTCCACTGCTCTTCGTGGCGTATATGAATAGCATAATAAAAAAATGCAAAAATGTAATTAAGAGGACAAGACTAGGACATTACAACCTGAACCCTGTAATGACACAAGATCTAATATACGCAGATGACATAGTGATAATGGCAGGAAATCCAAGACAATTTCAAAATAACTTAAATATATGGAAAGATAACCTAGAAGAGAAGGGAATGACACGAAACACTAACAAAAGCAAAATACTACACAATAGAAGAGAAGATAGTGAAGCAGCAGGTGCACCAATTAACATAGGAGAAAGACAACTAGAATATGTAGAAAAGTATGAATACCTCGGAACAATAATAAATAACGATGGACGAATAGATGAAGAAATTAAAAATAGAATATCAAAAGCAAATAGACTGTACTACCAAATAAATAACACCATTATAGGAAAAGAAGAATTAAGCACCAAAGCAAAGATGCACCTATATAAAACAATATACGTTCCTACACTACTTTATGGATTAGAGACGTGGAATATACTTGACAAACATCGATCAAGTATAACAGCATCAGAAATGAGATACCTGCGATCCTGCGAAAAGTACTGGGGAAAACAAGAAGAGACAGAATCAGAAACAATAGTATAAGAGATGAGTTAGAACAGCAACCAGTGATAAATGAAATTGAAAAAAAAACAACTAAAATGGTACGGACACCTCACTCGTATGGATGCGGAAAGATACCCCAAAATAGTATATGAAATGAGAACAGAAGGAGGAAAGCAAGCGGCAGACCCCGAGTCGAGTGGAATGAGAACATCAAGGAAATAGCAAGGAAAAGAGGAAAAACATCGACGAAGTTAGGAGATTGGCGAGAAACCGAAACAACTATAGGAAATGGATAGAGGAGGACCCAACGCCGTAAGGCATACATGGGAAAGCGAAAGAAGAAGAAGAAGAAGAATTTTGTTTAACCAATATTTGAAGATCGTTACATCTTAACTTTATTTCTAGGTGTTTCACGAAACAATTTTTGCCAAAAAGGAGAAGAAGATAGAAGATAGTTATCCAGTAATTTTTGTTCAGGTTATTCAAGAAGATGAAAAAATAATTAACTTTTTCACTTCTTGAATGACGTTAACAAAATTTATTAATTTGATCAATGGAAAATAAATGCCACTTAGCTAATTTGACTTTTGTAGTGTATTTTTCAAATTTTAATAATCTCAACTTCATTTTCTGAATCGACTAGAAATAAATATTTTTATATTTTAGAAATATATATATATATTGATATGATTGCCCACGTTTTAATTAACAACCATATGTTGGCCAACAATTATTTATACAGGGTGTATTAAAACATGTGGAGAATATTTGCATCACGCGATTCTACGGTGAAAACTAAGCAAAAAATTCTAGTACCAATTAGTTGTTAACCCTTTGGTTACCGAGTTAATCATGGTCTTAGTTTCAGTTCTCGAATACTTATAGCTGAGAATTTTAGTTAAATAATATCAGTAACTTACACTTTAGTAAGTAAGATAAAATATCCACCTATAAGTTTCGCTGTTTCGTAATTAGTTTACTTATAATTATCGTTTTAAGAACATGAATTCCTTGCAGCTTAATAGTTTCCAAGATATTGCAACACCGGGCAGAATGGAGTTGTTTTTACACATTGTAATAATAAACTTGGAAAGCTATGGAAGGCTGACATTGCCATTTATGACATTTTGTTGGTTTTATAAAACACTCTTCTTGAGACGGAATGGCTACCAAACTGTCGGAGAAGACAAAGAAGTCCAGTTAAAAAATGGATCGAGGACATAATAAATTATGCGGGACACAATTGGAAAACGCATGCAAAAAACCGAAAACATTGGAAGAAAGACGGGGAGGTTTTTCCCCAAAAGTGGGACTTAAATATAAGCTTACAATAATAATAACATAAATATTAAGACAGTAAATTTTTAATTTCAGAAATATTAAGAAAGATGCTTTCCCCTGCTCTATTCTGCATTTTATTTCCACACTGTGCTCCCATTTTTCGTTTAGTGTGCACCCTAAGTATTTATATTTTGGCGCCTGTTTTAGTTGTTTACCTTCAATTACATTGTTTGAATATTTTGGCTCTTACTGATTACCATGATTTTTGTTATTTTGTTAATATTTAAGCCAAAACTTTTACTTTTGTTATGTATATGATCAACCAGCTCCTGTAACTCTTCTTCACTTCTTGCTAACAGTACTGTGTCGTCTGCGTATCGTAAATTATTTATCTGAACTCGGTTTACTTTGATACCTTCTGGTCTATTTTTTAATGCTTCGACGAAAATCCTCTGAGTAATTGAAGATGAAAATGATGAGTTAATTGAATTTGGCAGAAGTATAATTACTATTTTATTAAGACTTGGTGAAACCAGACTTTTTAATTAAAACATATACAAACATATGGAGCAAACAACTTAACGAAAGCTCACATAAATGATCAAGATAGGTCTATTTGGATTGATTTTGATATTAATATTATTAATATAGCTGATGCTTATATTCATCCATATAATGCAATTACGCAATGGCTTATTTAGAATTTGAAGTAACACATAAAGAGGGAGACAAATATTCTGAAACAGCTGGTTTTAGACTTGTAGACAATTTTTCACCGGATTTTTAATTTAAAGCATATTTTTAAAATAACATTTTTGATGAACTTCCTCTCTGTCACAACTTAAGCAAAGGCCGGAAACGTTCCGAGGAAGATTTGTAAAAAAAAATAAAAAAAAAAAAATAATAATAATAATAATAAAAGATCGCTTTACTAGGCTCAGCACACATCCAGCGTAAAGTCCTTTAGCAGAGGAAATCCTTAGGACTCTGGTTGAGTCCCGGAAATTAAACCGACAAATGTATAGTCGAGAAATAAGATAGATAATAATAATAATACAAAAATCAGTCATCCTAAACACCTGTTCAATAGTACGCAGATTCCTCAACTTATAGTAAACATATTGTGACTTGATTATTATCCGTCACAATAAAAATTTCCTGTTGATAAACACCGAGACACAAGAAGATAATAATAATAATAATAATAATAATAATAATAAATGGGTACGGCAATCTTTCTAAGGTTGATAGGGTATGGGCGCCTCTTCCCTCCGGAGTCAAGTTACCCCAGTCTCTAGGGGAGCGGAAGTCGCGGGTAGCGGTGGCGGAAGTTGGCGTAAGCTAATGGAAGCTGCCAATTCACTAGAGCGGCCAGATTGGGCCAACCCCCCGACTGGCCTATACACGGTTCCATTACGATCTGGGAGAATCTGTATTGCCGGGCACAACGGGCCTCCAGCCTCGGAGGAGATGCCCAATCAAGTTGGCACCGGCAGAAACCCGCCTCGGCGTCGTCATGTGTGGACGCCGGAGTTGAAACAGCAGCTGCTTAATTTATTCGAAGCAGTTTCGCCTAGGAGGAGAGGCTACATGTTTAGACTCCATTCTCTGTGGTGTGAGGTCCATCCGGAGCTTAATTTCATGTCCCAGCAAAACCAACGGGACCAGGTAGCCTCCCTCAAACGCCAAATGCCGAAGCAGCGTGTAGTTCAACAAGAACCAGTCGCTCCTGCCTCTACTGAGCCACCTCTGTTGGAGAATGAGCATGTGAGAGATGTTCCAACTCCTCAGAGAGATCTTTTGGCCGAATTCCGAGCTGCTCTAGGCAATATTGAGGACCGCAATTTCAAGGTCTACCTGAGAGTAAAACCGAGAGCCGAAGACCTGGCCCAGATGGATGGCATTCTGAAGGACTATCTTACCCCTGACCACGATCTGTGGGATGTCAGCCGAGCTGTATACGCAGCCGCCACTCTTTTAAGTCCTGTACGCAACAACAACCAAAACGTACGTAAGGATGAACGGCGTATACAGCAGTTGACAAAAAAGGTGACGGTTGCACGACGAGAGACATCCAAGATACAATGTGTGATGGATGTTCTTAAGGGCACTATCCGCCCTACATCAAAAATTAAGCGCATTATTAGCAGGTTTCGCGCTAACTATCACACGCTCAACCTATCTACAATAATCCTTATGAAGCGAAAGGCAGTAAATAGAGCTTTGTCTCGCGCCAAGAGGAAATTGGTTAACAAAGTAAGGTGGATTAAGGAGAATAACATCTTCAGCTCCAATCCTTCCTCACTTTTTCGTTCAAAAAACGAAGCTCCTCGCAACTCACCGTCGGTTGACGTTATAGAGACCTTCTGGAAGGGGATCTACGAGAATGCCATCCCTGTGAGAGACAGTTCCGTGCTAGCACAGTTCCGGCAGTATTCCGATGAACATCTTCCGCAAGCCGACGAATGCCCTCCCATAACGGACATTGAGATAAAGCGCGCCCTCAGAGGAAAACGCAATTTATCTGCCCCAGGAATTGACGCCATTAATAATTTCTGGTGGAAATCCTTCCCGTCCGTGCACCCTCATCTCGCGAGGGTGTTTACTGAATTTATATCGGGTCACGCAACTATCCCAGAGTGGCTGGGGGAGGGCAGAACTGTACTGATCCCGAAATCAGGGGATTTGTCCAGACTCCTAAACTACAGGCCAATTACCTGCCTCAACACGTTGTATAAAATCTTCACCAGCGTGTTATACGAACGTATCCTGAGTTCCATTGCTCCCGTATGGGAAAACATATATGAACAGCGAGGATCGAAGCGAGGCCATTCAGGTTGCAAAGACAACTTATTAGTAGACCGCTGTATATGCAGCGATGCAGTTCACTACAGACGCAACCTATCAATGGCTTGGGTGGATTATGCGAAGGCGTTTGATACCACATC
Source organism: Melanotus villosus (assembly GCA_963082815.1). Classification (NCBI taxonomy): domain Eukaryota; kingdom Metazoa; phylum Arthropoda; class Insecta; order Coleoptera; family Elateridae; genus Melanotus; species Melanotus villosus. The sequence goes on from OY720427.1 coordinate 24,355,851, forward strand.
CCACGAGTTCATCATTCGCTTGTTGGGAGACCTCCACATCCACCCTGATATAGCGAGATGTGTAGAAAGTCTGATGCTGCTCTGGAAGACAAAATTTGCCATAAGATCCGGCAAGGAAGTGGTATCTACAGAGTGGATCACAATCCAGCGCGGTGTTTTCCAAGGGGACTCCTTGAGTCCGCTTCTCTTTTGCATTTCGCTATTGCCGCTTTCGATCGAGCTCAGGAAAGGCAGAGGTTACATGGCCGGGCCGCGCAGTAGACGCCAGCATAAAGTCACCCATTTGTTTTATATGGATGACTTAAAGATCTATGCCGGTAGCAGGGGAGACCTTCAGAGCTCTCTTGACACTGTATCTACCTATAGTACTGCTATCGGCATGAGTTTGTGGATGGACAAATGCGCTGTGTTTCATCTGAACAGTGGCCGACCATCGGATGAGGTTGAAGATGTTCATCTGGTAGATGGGAACATCGTGAGACATCTAGATGTCGGAGAGTCATACAAGTTTTTGGGCATCCAGCAAAGTGGCATGCAGAATGCGTCCGCTGTAAAAAAGGCTCTCCGCAGCAAGTATAAATCGCGGCTCCGACAGATTTGGCGATCGCAACTGTCGGGTAAGAATAAGGTCGCCGCGACGAATATGCTTGCTGTCCCGATTCTTCTGTACTCTTTCGGCGTTACGAAGTGGAACGTCGTAGAGTTACAAACGCTCGACCGAGAAACCAGAAAGATCATGAACATCAATCGTAGTTTGCATCCGAAGTCCTCTGTTCAGCGCATTTACCTCCCACGTCATCTTGGAGGTAGGGGTCTTTTAAGCCCGGAGTGTCGTCCTGGATACATGTCACCGTGTGTTAAGGGGTAATGATCCGCTCATGTTGTTTGTTAGGTCACATGAGCAAGCGGGGAACGGGGCCTTTCTTTTTCAAGCGTCCCGCAGGGCTGCAGAAAAGCTCGGACTACAAGAGCTCTCACCAGATCGGCATATAGCCGACGGTGCTCCTAATCTTGAGGAGCATGTGACAACCGTCAGCTCAAGAACGAAGAAGGCAGAATACGATCGTCTGATGAGAGAACATATGGGAAAGGACACTCTCAGTTCTTTCGTCATGTGGAGCGAGAGGGTCTTTCTCGAGAACTTACCTTCGCCTTCTTGAAGTCGGCCGGTCTGAAGTCCGAGACTGAGGGGTTTGTACTGGCATGCCAGGATGGTGTGCTTAACACGCTGGTGTATCGTAACATCGTCTTTCAGGAACATCTTCCTACTGCCTGTAGAGCGTGTAAGGCCCATCCCGAGACACTTATGCATATATTGTCAGCGTGCCCCTCATACGCTGTGTCGTTATACATCAGAAGACACAATGCAGCCCTGAGAGTGCTCTATTATCATCTAAGGCACTCTTACGGTATTGACAATGTACCTGTAATACCGTATGTCCCCGTTGAGATCGAGTCCGTGGTGGAAAATATCAGATGTCGTATATACTGGAATTATTCATTTCCCACCACGAGACAACTCCAAGCAACCAAGCCGGATATAGTTCTGCTGGACTTAGATGTCAAATGCTTGTATGTCATCGAACTTTCTTGTCCAGCAGAACCTAACATCACATCTAAGGAGATCGAGAAGAGGGAGAAGTATAGAGATCTCCTCTCCGAACTTGGAAAATTGTATCCATGACATGGAGTCAAGTTGGTCGTTTTGATTATTGGGGTCCTAGGCGGAATAAAGGCAAGCTTCGTCCGGGAACTTGAGATCATCCCGGAATGCAGGTCAGTTTTGGCCTCCCTGACCTGCAGAAACCAAAAAGCCGTTCTTCTTGGCTCCCTCCACATCGCGAGGGCGCACGAGGTGGTGTAATCCGTGCTCGCACATCACCAGGGTTTGGGTATTTATCACTACCTTCCAAAATTCGAACAGGTTTAAAGGCCAATAAGCATTAATATTTTCTAGGTAAGCTAGGGTTAAAAACAATTTACTGTTTGTTGATGTAGTGGGGATGTAATATTGTGTACATCATCCAAACTTATATGTACTAAACCTACAACCTGGTGACTTTTGTCTAGACATTTATGTGTAGGTATATTAATTTTCTTCGGACAATTAAGAGTAAAAGCCTTAATAAAACCTCACTTTAATATAGCTGTGTTTAACAATCCTAACTAAAGAATAATAAGACACACTCAGCTGCAAAATCTTTTATTAATTTTTAAGTTTCTCATACATAGGCACATAAGTTTCTTTTATCGAATAGAGTCATAGAGATACACTTATTTTGTAGGTAGTTACAATATGGGGTTGTTAAAATCATCTTCATGACATAACAAAATAAATTTAATAGTTATCATTTATTTTGTAGCAATTTGCTAAAATTTGTATAACAAACGGTACAAATAAAAAGATTGAATGTACTTAAGAAATAGTACATTCACAACATTGTATTGTGCAATGCTTACACAACACGCAATTGTCTTCTTCTTCGGGTTCTTGATCATGTTCTAGGTACAACGAGGGTTCTGAATTCGTCTGATATCTAGGGGTCTGATTTTGTATATCTCCAGCAGTTTGAAGTATCATCGTCTTGGTAGACGTTGCGCTAGTTGGAGTTGACCGTTTTGCCTTTGGCGAAGATTCATAAGCTGTATTAGCCTCGCTGTCAAACCCTCGGTATGCAATAGCCGAATTTGTTCTCCGTCTAGGTGACACAGGCAAAGACCGGATCACCTTCTTTGAGCTGTCGGTTTTAAACTTTGTAGTAGGCGATGTTGCGGATAAGGTATTACTGAAATCACACACAGTAATTAAAAAAATATACATGGTTGAAGGTAAGACACCTAACATAATACTTCTATATTTATTTAAGTTACAAATCAGTTTATGTATGTATTTAATATCGCTTTTTCTTATACTAGTTATGATGTCAAGATCTACACGGTGGTGCATTGCCTCAAGCACCATAGGAATTTCAATGGAAATTCTTTAATATGTAAATATTTCCCTAATTATTTTAGACCAAAAGTGTAATTAAGTTTTTTGTAGAGAAAAAAATACCGCATCGATTGATGCTATTTTACACAATTTTAGAGTTTTGTGTAACAGAAAAACTGTGGGCATTAATTCATGAACTTTGACAAAAATCACTGATGCCATGAAATTTTTGAAACACGGGGGTGGGGCTGTGACAGTTTGAAATTATTTTTCAATACGAAAAATGTAACTTTTTGGCCTTTGTAAACAAATAACCAGTATTCAACAAATTCAACAGCAAGGGAAATTATTTTTGAAAACAAACTCAGCGGAAAATAAAATTATTTTATGAGACAATTTTAACAAGTGTAACTAACTGACAAGCCAGACTGTTTCAATAATTCCAAGGCATCAGTGATTTTTCTCTACAAAAAATATATTTGTACTTCTAGTCTAAAATAATTAGGGAAGCAAATATTTACAAATTAAAAATTTACCATTGAAATTCCTATGGTGCGTGAGGCAATGCACCACCTGTATATCTATTTATTGGGATCTTCCATTTACTCCTAAATATACTGCAACGTAATGAATTTAATCGAAAGCAATTTTACAATAAATCATGGCTATTCTTGGAATTGAACAATCGTCGATTGGTTAGCACTTACCCAATGCGTTCATAAGATAACTAGAGGACATAGATGTGATTCTATAGGCATATACCGGGTGTAACACGATCATGGTACACCCCCCTTTTTTCCTTTAGTTTTCAAGATAAATGTCTGAAATTTGGAACATCCTATATACTTATTAAACGTCACTTTTTGACATATTAAATGATTTTTTTCCACTTCCGGTTTCACTAACTTTTGATTTTCAAATAGAACACCCTATATATTAATGCTTTTTTGAATTCTGCATAATTTTCTGAATCCAATGATACCATATAAGTGACATATTATCAGCCTTCAATATTTATTTTAATTTAATTTTTAGTTTTCTGTTTAAGTGTGCCATGACTGTTCCGATTTATTCTAATTGAACCGTGTAATACTAGAAAAGTCGAAATCCCGTCGAAACTAGTAAATTATGTGATTTATTGGAAAATACAGTTTATCAAAATGGTTTTTGGGACAAAACACGACCTTTTCAAATGTAACCATATTGGTACCGTGGTACCATTTATTGCTAGCATTAATAAGGAATTTATTCATGTGCCTTATTAAAATCTGCGATAAATACAATCAAAATTACAGCTAAGAGGAAATACGATTTATTTCCAATTATAAGGTAAGAAGTAAATAAGGTGGCTTTAAAACAATGAAAACAATAAAAAGGCTGGTAAATCAAGAAATGTTTGACAAGCTAAATATTTCATTGTTTTCAAAGCCACCTTATTTACTTCTTACCTTACAATAATTGGAACAAAATTGTATTTTCTTATTTCCTCTTAGCTGTAATTTTGATTGTATTTATCGCAGATTTTAATAAGGCACATGAATAAATCACATAATTTACTAGTTTCGACGGGATTTCAATTTTTCTAGTATTACATGGCTCAATTAGAATAAATCGGAACAGTCATGGCACACTTAAATAGAAAACTAAAAATTAAATTAAAATAAATATTGAAGACTGAAATGTCACTTATGTGGTATCATTGGATTCAGAAAATTACGCAGAATTCAAAAATGGATTAATATATAGGGTGTTCTATTTGAAAATCAAAAGTTAGTATCACTTCCGGTTTAACCGGAAGTGGCAAAAATCGTTTAATATGTCAAAGAGTGACGTTTATTAAGTATATAGGATGTTCCAAATTTCAACCATTTATCTTGAAAACTAAAGGAAAAAAGGGGGGAGTACCTTGATCTTGTTACACCCGGTATATGCCACACACCTGATACAAGAAAAAATTATTATTCAAAAAGCAAATTTAAAGAAAAATGTAATAAAGCAACTTCGTATTGTTTACTGAGGAATGAATTACCTATTTACATTTCATAATGTGAAAACTAAAAACAGGGTCCTTAAATGGGCGTTTGATTGTTTCCCAGAATTGATTATAATGTTAAGTATCTGCATAGAGATTAACTTGAAAATAAATCAATGTTATTGAAATAATACATAATGTTACCGTTTTTCCGTTATACGACATTGGTTTGAAAGGTTTTGTATGATGTTTTTCAAAATGATTTTGCAGAGCTAACTTTTGTACAGAAATGCACAGGGAGTAAAGACTCACGAATTAACTGGCATCAAAAATAGACATACCCTACCCCCTACCCTACCAGGGTGTCGGTGCCAATTTTAAATTTTAAGAATTTACAGAACTGATTTAAATCTGAGAAATATAATTGTTCTGAACTTAAGTGTTAAAGGAATATACTCGATTGAATCAGCAATATGGTAAAAGTACAGTATTACTAAAAGTAGCATCGACAGCCTAAGAACACATGTATCTTAATGAAATGCAATCATCTTAATAAAATATATTTTTCAAAACCTTATAAGGCATTATTTAATTCGGCCTTGTCATATTGCATGCCAAAGGAACATAATTTGAGTTATTTTTATATTTATGTTTCACCACAATAAAAATAAGAAACATGGCGTCTGTGCTTACGACGGATGTTTGGTTAGCTTCTCAAAACCAATTTGTAAACTAAACAAGCAGTTACAGATTGATTAATTTGTAAATGAGTTATATTTAATTAAACATATTTTCTTACCGTTGTTTCATGATGACCAGTGTTTTAAAAGGTTTCGTACAAAGAATTATTATGATTTTGCAGAGCTGATGTGTGTGAACAAACGCACAAGGAGTAAATAATATTGTTATAAATACGGGAAACGGCGGCGAAAAAAATGGACCAATCTGATGCCTGCTAGACCGGAAACAAGATTGTTGTGTTATTTTCCGTTTCCTTTTTAGTGGGATATTCAAATTTTAAACCAACTAAATCTAATTATTGGGATAATTAGAACTAATTACGATTTTGACAGGAAACTGTGGTTAAATTTTAAAATATCTATAAATTATTGAACAAAATGTACCTAGAAATATTTATAACACGTAAAGAAAAACACATACATAATTAGGTGAAAGGTGTTTATTGAATCTTATTAGTGGCATCAAAAATATCCGCAACCTGCCCGAGATATGAATCCTGTTGGTAGATAAGCCATAAGACCAAGTGGTTGGATGAAACTATTTACCTGAAGGAAGTTCAATACTAATTGTATGATCGATTTCATCCTTCATAGATCACCATGTAGTATAGCTACATAAGATTTGTAACTCCCGCCATTATTTCAAAAGATATCTGCCCCTCAACAATTCCAACTCCATCCCTTTACATCCTCTTTATAAAGTTATAAACATTCTATCACATGGTTCAAACAGTATTCATAAGAGTTTCATTTGGTGAGGACTGGACGTGATCTATTCTAATGAAATTTTTTATATTATAGGGGTGAATCGGGTACTTTCAGCAGTGGGGTAGATTCGTCATACATTAAAACTTTGACTGCATTTGAATTTTGCGCCAAATATTTTTATTGGAGGTGTGCTAACATGCTATTAGTCATTGTTGTGCGAATTTCTTGTCGCTGTGAGCTTGGTTGTAAAAATTCTGAAGAAGTGATTCTTTATACTAATTCAAGGTAGATATTTTAAATATTTTAGACAGTAAAACTTTCCTATTAAAACTAATATTGTTTCCAATTACATTTTTGTTTGGAGAGTATTGAATTGTTTAAAAACACTTGAGAATGCGTTCTAACCAAAAATTTGGCATATGTTGTTGTGGAATTCTGCAAAACCTCGAAATACCGTGACGGGTAGATTCGGCACGTGCGGACGGGGTAGTTTCGTCATACTGACGAATCTACCCCATGCTAACAGGAAGTTGTTTTATCGCCAGTGAATGGTGTGGTTTAGCAATTTAGCAATTATATTTTATTTAAAAATGTATTGTTAGAACTGTCAAAATTTTACAGATCCCTCGTACCTACAAAAGAAAAACCGACAAAGTTGATATTGACGAGAAAAATATGAAATTAGCAATAAATGAATGTTTAAACAATAGACTAAATGTAAGCCGAAAATCAAAGCAACAGGAGCAACAGCAGCAACTCCTACAACAAACAAGAGAAGAGAAAGCATTAATGGAGGCTGGCATTAAATCATTCTAACAGTTTTCTGTTCACAGATATTACCAAGAAAAACCTAGGACGTGTATTTACATCCCTAGACACATGCAAGCCTTTCCTCTGCAGAACTTCTGCAAACGAGACATTACAACCGTGCAGATAGCCTGTAATATAGGAAAATAACAAGAGGATGTAGTTTTAGCATCGCTATATCTTCCCAGTGACTACAACAAACCCCCTCCCAGTGTGGAGATGATGGAGTTAATTGAGTAGTTACTGTGGAAGAAATAGGAAACGCCTCGTTATTGGATGTGAAGCAAACGCCCACCATGTGGTGTGGGGCAGTTCAGACATAAATGATAGAGGTAAAGCATTATTAGAATACATCTCTACCACAAATATAGAGATTCTGAATCGAGGCAGCGAACCTACTTTTGTCACACCACGAAGTCAGACTGGCATGTATCACTGGAGGTGTCCATGTCCGACCACAGATGGTTGTGCTTTAAGCTTATTGGGACAGAAGTTGTCCAAACAGAATACAGAAATCCCTCTATAAGGAGTACCTGTTGCCTAACCTGAGAGATCTACGAATTCCAAAAAGGCTAACAACGGTAGAAAATCTGCAGTTCAGTATTGATGTTCTGCAGGCTTCCTTAAACAATTCTTTGAATCATCATGTCCACTAATAACAGCCCGAGGGCGAAATGCTACACCATGGTGGAGCAAAGACCTCGATAAACAAAAGGTTAGATTGGGCAAACTTTTCAATAAAGCAAAGACTACCAGGCTCATTGAGGACTGGAAAGCTTTTAAAAATTGCAAAAGGATATAAAAGAGAAATACGCCGTAGGCAGAGGAACTCGTTACTGGTGGAGGACTTTCTGTAACTCAATTGAGACCACTAACTCGGCTTCTCGACTGAAGAAAATTCTTTCAAAAAACCCAACCCAACAACTAGGTAGTATAAAGCGAGCTGAAGGTACTTTTACCACTAACACAGCCGAAACTGCCGATTTTCTTCTACAAACACACTTTCCAGGGTGTGATTCTAACTGTTTTGCCAACAAGATCTGGAGACGGCACTTCAACTCCCACAGAGGAGGATTGGATGCTGCCCACCCTGTGGTGCGGGATGCTAAGATCACCTGGGCGGTAAATAGCTTCCAACCTCCTGAGTACAAGAGTAGTACAAGTTAGTGTTGGGGATACCGTGAGGAAACGGCTAGTAAGAAAAGGTTGTCTACAAGGTGGAGTTTTATCCCCACTACTATGGAACATGGTAGTTGATAGCCTTCTACATCGCCTTAATGATGCGGGTTTTCACACAATAGGCTATGCGTATGGCTTTACTATCCTCATAACGGGAATAACAATTGCCCTGTGGCTGTACATTACTGCTATGCTATGGTGCTCTAGTTTGGTGGCCCAGAATCAGACAGAATACAGCAGCAACCAGATGTGCAACGTTTAGCTTGCCTAACTATTACTGCTGCGATACGTACCATCCCAACTGCGGCTATGGAGGCTCTCTTATGCATTCCTCCTCCTGATTTATTCGTAGAGGAGGTAGCGCTAACGACAGCTGTCGAACGGCGTTCTAAAGGACTGCTGCGCTTGGGAGATGGAGTGGGCGGGCATCTGCGTACTCTTGAAGAGGCCGTCACCAAGACACCTCTCCTGGGTGCTGCGACAGATTACCTTCCCACAAAGTTTGTTTTCGACAGACACTTTCGCGTGAATGTGGACTCCGTAGAGCACAATCAACCTACAGTATCTATCTTTACAGATGGATCTAAAACTACACACGGGACTGGTTCCGGAGTTTTCTCCGATGACCAAAATCTACATGTAAGCATACCACTCGGCAAATCCACCACGGTGTTTCAGACTGAGATGGCAGGGATATTGGAAGGTGATGAGCTGGCTAACAGGATTCGGAGGAAGCCTTTTGGGGTCCCGAACTTAGTGTTGGTCTCTCTTCCGCTATACTCAACACAATGATATGTTAGATAACCCACCATAAACACGCTCTTAGGTGGGAAAATCTAAAAACCTGCAGAAAAGCCCGGGCTGCCATTAAGACACCCACATTCAAGACAGCAAAATACTGTCTACAGCTACCCCGAAAGAAATTACGCATTGTTGCCGGGTTACCTTCAGGCCACTGTCAACTCAACAAACACTTGCACATAATGGGGCTGACTAACAGCTCCAGCTGTAGGACTTGTAATCTAGAGGAGGAGACGGCACAGCATGTTCTATGCCGCTGCCCTGCTCTGGCCTCAATTAGAGGATCCATGTTGGGGGATTTCTGGCCGGACATGGCCAGTATTAGCAGTACTCCAGTGGCAGATATTCTCAGGTTCATCACCAGGGTGGGGTGGCTTGTGTATACCTGACAATGAAGGGCTGCCTAGGAGGTAGTATAAAGGGCCCATTTAGTGAGGCCTAGTGGGTGCTGTTCCCGACGATTTTTTCAATCCCGGGAATCGGGATTGAAAGTTCGTGAAATCCCGGGAACCGGGAAATTTTATTTTAATATTATACCTTTGATATTATAGAGCAATTTAATTATTTTTATTGAAAGAAAAATAAAACTTAGTAGAAAACAAAAACATATTTATTATTTCGTTATTTAAAAAATTAAAAAAAAAAACAATAAACCTCCTTTTTTTAAGAAAACATTAAGCAAAAATAACGGGAAATAAATATTTAATTTATACGTCTTGCTGATTTAAAAAAAAACACAGAACATCAACAGAATGATCAGATAGAGGCCCAGGCATGTGGGCAACCTTTCCTAGTTCTGGGGCTAAATTATCATTCTGTCTCCGAGTCAAGGGCCGGACCAAATTATTACATAAAATAAATTAATATTAAATGAATTAAAACAAAAGTTAATACTTCTTATTTCATTTATTTATAGTATAAAATGCTCTGGTATAAAGTTCTGCGTTGGCAGGTGCCTTAAATTCTATGCTAAAGCCCTGATTATTGGTGTCATAAAATTGCTATGAGCTATTTTGTGTCTACTAACTTCGCTGAAATAGATCAGGGCCGAATCAAAAGAAGTAGAGGGCCGGTGGTTGCCCATATGTGAGATAGATCAACGCGTTTTTTTGTGACGATTGTGCCGCAAATTGAAAAAAACGCGTTCTGATTGTGTGGATGTCGACTTTATAGTCTCGTCCCGGGATTTAAAACGTGAATCCCGGGAGTCGGGATTATAAAAAGCAGCTAATTTCCCGGGATTTCACTCCAGGGAAATCCCGGGAAGGACCCACTAGTGAGGCCTAAGTGCGTGTGGCTTAAAAAGCTACCCTCCATTGATAATCCAGAATCCAGAGGACATTGTCCTACTTAATGTATTTATCTCTGATATGTATGATATCTTAACTCCACTTTTATTCTTTTTAAATCTGCTAATGTTATACTAGTACTAATACGGCACCTTAATATTATTACAGTGGTTGATTTTATGAGTATTGTAATTCATAACTGAAATATTAGTATTAATGTTGTAAAAGGCGTGATAAAGATTGTTACTCTAAGGCAGATTTCACAAAAACGCGATCTGCTACAAGCGATATGTGATATGCAATATGGGTTGCTGGCAAGGTATTGTTGCCTATCCAGATGAATGGTATGGAAGAACGGAAAATAGCACCATCACTATTTCTGCCGTAATCACCGATATTCACAATTATAAATATTTCATCAGCATTAGCTGTTGCCATTAAAACCACGGAAAACTAACCTTTATAATTGTAATGCTGCGATCCTGTGTTACAGAATTTCTTTATTCGAATATGCTTCCATTAATTGCTAACCATTTTTCCTCATCCGGCACTGGCATATAAAGAGGTTGTAAACAGTCGAAAATAACTGCCGTTCTTCCTGCAACTAATAGTAAAGGTCTTTATTAGTATAGCTTCTTTCTTGTTTCTACTATTTGATTAATAACAATAAACAAACTCAATAGTTATTTTTTTTAGTAACAGAAAATAAGGAAAAGTGGAATAATATAAGACAGCATTCTTGCATTCTCGAAAGAAACCACCGTCAGGATCAGGAAATATTAGCTACAAGATGTAATAGCATTTGTTTTGCCGTTTATGAAATCAAAAGCACAATCTGGCATTACCTTACCCTACTGACAGCGGATTATTTATTTATTTATATTATACGGATTCAACGATAAACTTAACGAATAAAATCAAGACGAAGTATCGAAAGATGAACCGCATATAGACAATCAGAATTTTCATGGACGACCTAAACACATAGATCAGCTACAAAAGAAAAGGGTTCGTCTCAGATCTTCAACTTCTACTTTGTCGGAAGAGGCTGATAAATGTTTCATAGATTTGGTAAAAAAATAAACTAGTTATCCCAGGACAAATGCAGATATAGAATATCTTAATAGTCAGCTGCCAGATGTCAACAAATTGGATTGTAGACGGAAACGTAGATTTAAAAAATCTGTAGTTGAGTTGATTAACAACATATTGGCAAAGCAGGAAAATGAGAAGCGAAAAGATCTGCACATCTCACTCCATTACCAGTATCAGTTGTTACATCCTCGGAATGCAGTTACAGTTCTCCATTATCATCAGCTGCACATCCCACCCCACCACCACTATCAGTTGCTGTATCCTGGGAATGGAACTGCAGCTCTCCATCACCATCAGCAGCCACATATGTATATTGCGACATGGAGCGTAACATAAACTACATTTGGAATTATATTATTAAAGTTTTCTACACCTGATTATTTTTACTTATTGTCTACTTAATAAAGTATTCAAAATATAACACTTACTTTAAGGAAATTAGAAGATGTTCTTGAGGAGGTACCGCCAATCTACAGTTTGAATCTTCCTTACGAATGAGCCGAGAAACAAGATCAAGTAAAATTGAAAAGTTTTTTTGGTTCATTTTACAGAATTTTTTTAATTTTTCTGGATCTACATTTATTTCAATAACTATCACATTTTCTGAATGGGCTATATTTTGCACGTGAAAAGGCTGTACCTAATAATGGCGTTTCCTTTTATTTTCCCTTTATCGTCGTCTATGTAGTAAATGCAATCACCATATTACGCACAACTGACAACTTTAACAATTTAAACAAAAATAAATCGTTTTATTAATCATTTTGATGTAAACGTACGCAGTACGGTGTTCTTTGTTACTTATATGCACTTGCCAGTTGAATATTGTCCACTGCCTTGGTATGAAATCTGCTTAAACAGACCTGTTGATTTACCACAAGAATATAAATCACAATGATTTTTCCTAGAGCTCACAAAATCAAAGAGTATTCTGAGATTGTAAGTAACTTAAAAAACTGAGTGTGTTAGAAGTCTTTACAGAATGATTTTAAGAGCTTCACTCAATATGTGTGTGCTGTACGGGAAACATAGTAATATAGCCTACATATAAGTAAACTGCTTGTATATTAAATCAACATATTTATAACTGCTATAAATATTGAATTGTTCGTTTATAATAAATAGTTAGGTACATAAAGAACATAAACAAAATTACTAATACTACACAAGGTTCAATATGAGGACCTGTTTTATTTAATATGTTTGTCTCTGATATTCGAGTAAGTACAGGGTGGCCCATTTTCGATGTTTTTAAATGGGAAGTACCCTTAATATCGGGGATAGGCAAAAACTGATGTCGGAGTCCAGGGCCCTTTTTTGATGCAAGTTCAAGTCCCGAAAACAAAATTCCGCTATCTTTTGTTATTTTTTAGTTATAGCCCAAAATTCATAATTTGGCCATATCGAAAACTTCAAATAACTGTTTTGGTTTTGAAGATATCCAAAAACGGTAAAAACATTCTACAGGCACTTTTTCAAGTAGAATACGATAGTCAATCCAGATATCTTCTAATTTTCATGTTTTAAGAGTTATGACATAAAGTTGGCATTTTTTAAATATAAGTCGTAGTTGGCCATGATACCATTAAATTGCATATTTTTTCTGCTTTCCGAAAATATATAGTTTATAGGGTTTAAATGTAGTAACAATCCCTTTTTTGAACAAAATCGGATTATATGATGTTGTTAGCAATTAGTGGGCCATTGGTTCATGACAGCAATAAACAAAGGCTAATAGAGCGGGTGCATGTGATGTCACCAGGCACACAATAACGCGCCCGATTGAAAATGAACGACAGTTTTGTAAGTTAACAAAACTAAATAATTACTTTAATATTTTGTAGAAAATCTCGCGTTATCTTTAACAGCTTTTAATTATCTTCACATATGGAGATTTTACAAGTTTCTACGTATAACCTGGCAAAATTTTTAGTTTCTTGTTTTCCAGAGCTTTTCTCTAACTGCTTTCTCTGGGAAATATCACGTTCCCTAATACTCTTTTTAATTCACGATAAAATTTTCAATTACGTTCGTATCAACTGACCGTGGAGAAAATTTTAAGTAACTGAAAATTTCAAAATTATGTAGGTTAAACCATCCCTCATCTGGTTAAACACATCTTTATTCGGTTTGATATTGTAATATGTAATATTTCCTTTTTGGTAAAATTAGTATACCGATGCATACAAATCTACCCTTTGTTTACCCTACAAGAGTTCAGCTGATGACCTAGTGACGTCACATGCAACCACTCTACTACTTTTTGTTTTGCTATCATGAACCATGGCCTACTAATTGCTAACAACATCATAATATAATCTGGTTTTGTTCAAAAAAGGTATTGTTACTGCATTTAACCCCTATAAACTATATATTTTCGGAAAGCAGAGAAAATATGCAATTTAATGGTATCATGGCCAACTACGACTTATATTTAAAAAATACCAACTTTATGTCATAATTCTTAAAACATGAAAATTAGAAGATATCTGAATTGACTATCGTATTCTACTTGAAAAAGTGCCCGTAGAATGTTTTTACCGTTTTTGGATATCTTCAAAACCAAGAGAGTTATTTGAAGTTTTCGATATGGCCAAATTTTGAATTTTGGGCTATAACTAAAAAATAACAAAAGATAGCGAAATTTTGTTTTCGGGAACTGAACCTGCATCAAAAAAGAGCCCTGGACTCCGACATCAGTTTTTGTCTATCTCCGATATTAAGGGTACTTCCCATTTAAAAACATCGAAAATGGGCCACCCTGTACAGGGTTTGTTTTTAAATGGGAAGTACCCTTAATAACCGAGATAGGCAAAAACTGATGTCGGAGTCCAGGGCCCTTTTTTGATGCAGGTTCAAGTCCCGAAAACAAAATTCCGCTATCTTTTGTTATTTTTTAGTTATAGCCCAAAATTCATAATTTGGCCATATCGAAAACTTCAAATAACTGTCTTGGCTTTGAAGATATCCAAAAACGGTAAAAACATTCTACAGGCACTTTTTCAAGTAGAATACGATAGTCAATTCAGATATTTTCTAATTTTCATGTTTTAAGAGTTATGACATAAAGTTGGCATTTTTTAAATATAAGTCGTAGTTGGCCATGATAACATTAAATTGCATATTTTTTCTGCTTTCCGAAAATATATAGTTTATAGGGTTTAAATGTAGTAACAATGCCTTTTTTGAACAAAATCGGGTTATTTGAAGTTGTTAGCAATTAGTGGGCCATGGTTCATGATAGCAAAAAACAAAGGCTAATAGAGCGGGTGCATGTGATGTCACCAGGCACACAATAACGCGCCCGATTGAAAATGAACGACAGTTTTGTAAGTTAACAAAACTAAATAATTACTTTAATATTTTGTAGAAAATCTCGCGTTATCTTTAACAGCTTTTAATTATCTTGACATATGGAGATTTTACAAGTTTCTACGTATAACCTGCCAAAATTTTTAGTTTCTTGTTTTCCAGAGCTTTTCTCTAACTGCTTTCTCTGGGAAATATCATGTTCCCTAATACTCTTTTTAATTCACGATAAAATTTTCAATTACGTTCGTATGAACTGACCGTGGGGAAAATTTTAAGTAACTGAAAATTTAAAAATTATGTGGGTTAAACCATCCCTCATCTGGTTAAACACATCTTTATTCGGTTTGATATTGTAATATGTAATATTTCCTTTTTGGTAAAATTAGTAAACCGATGCATACAAATCTACCGTTTGTTTACCCTACAAGAGTTCAGCTGATGACCTAGTGACGTCACATGCAACCACTCTACTACTTTTTGTTTTGCTATCATGAACCATGGCCTACTAATTGCTAACAACATCATAATATAATCTGATTTTGTTCAAAAAAGGTATTGTTACTGCATTTAACCCCTATAAACTATATATTTTCGGAAAGCAGAGAAAATATGCAATTTAATGGTATCATGGCCAACTACGACTTATATTTAAAAAATACCAACTTTATGTCATAATTCTTAAAACATGAAAATTAGAAGATATCTGAATTGACTATCGTATTCTACTTGAAAAAGTGCCTGTAGAATGTTTTTACCGTTTTTGAATATCTTCAAAACCAAGAGAGTTATTTGAAGTTTTCGATATGGCCAAATTTTGAATTTTGGGCTATAACTAAAAAATAACAAAAGATAGCGAAATTTTGTTTTCGGGAACTGAACCTGCATCAAAAAAGAGCCCTGGACTCCGACATCAGTTTTTGTCTATCTCCGATATTAAGGGTACTTCCCATTTAAAAACATCGAAAATGGGCCACCCTGTACAGTTAAAACGGCTAAAATTAGAGCTTTTACAAGCCCTCTTATTAACAGATTGCAACAACGAAACGTGACACTGCAGTGCAGTGCAGTATATTTTTAAAATGTGTCAGAGTGTATTTTAAAATACCGGTCATACATAACTTGAATGTGCAGATACAACTTAAACAAAAAAGAATGACTTAAGTGTTCAGACTTTATAAATTTGGTTAAGCAACACATAGTTCAAAGGTGGAAGAAATTCAGTGTTGTGGCAATTATCCAATTTAATACATCAGCAGCACATACTTACAGTATATTTTAAAAATATTGCCTCGCCCATTGCAGAGGTCATGTTCAGGGTTGTCAATCACCTGGTTTTCGACCAGACATACCGGACAATGCATTGAAAGTCCAGAGCTCAGTTCAAGAGTTCCTTCAAAATTTAAATTAGGCAGTCCAATACACATAAAAATTAAATTCTAAAAAAGATAGGAGTATTTTACTGCAGATTCGAACCCAAGACTCCTAGCTAGGAACCCCGCGCTCTTACCACCGCGCCAACATAGCCGAACAGATTCTAATTGTCAAATTTGTAGGTGAGAAGCCTTAAAGCATTAAAGACCCAATTTTTAAGTTGCATACTTTTTATGACTTTCGTATAAAGTAGAAAAAAGTTCTCAAGTAATTCATAATGTCCGGTTTTCAGAGTATACCGGAGCTACATAGGGAATAAATAGCATGGAAAATCGTATATACATATATGAAGATTCCTGCTCCCCGTTTAAGTTGATAAGATTGATAGTGGTATCAGTCGAAAGTTAAAACATTTTATGCTGGCGTCAGTTTTCGCACAGTTCGTGATTTAATAAACTTCAAATTATCATGGCTGGTCTGCTTTTTGTGAATAAAATGCAAATTATTTATTGTGGTTTTTAAGCTATTTCCTTCTTAAACAAGCAAAAAATTCAAGTAAAGTAGTATCAAATTAAGCGCATTCTTTTTGTCTTTTGATTGATACCACTATCAATCCTATGAACTCGAACGGGGAGCAGGAATCTGCATATATACGATTTCCCTATGTTCGCCCCTTAAGTCAAACACACGGTATACAGTTGGCAACCCTAGTGAAGTCATACAGGTTAAGTTAAATCAGTATTGCCTATTCCTGCTCTGTAAAAATGTAAAACTTGATCAGATAAACATTTTCCTTACTTTATGCTTCTTATCAAACCAAAATTTCACTATTGGATTTGATATTGCAATGAATTAATTACCTTTATATTACTGCTCAGATAAAAAGGCAATTAATTCATTTGTACGAATAAAACACAGTAATTATTACAGACAACATTTTATTCTTCGCAATTTCTATGTTTAGAAGTTACATTTTACAACAGAAGTATTTGAATTAAACTAAAAGATGCAATAAAAGATTGGTTGGCATTCAAAGGCGTTGTACAATGGTCGGTGATGCAATTAAATGTAATGTTCGGTACATATTCAAACAGCAAAGCACTGACTCAAAACTTTTCAAATACTTGTTGAAGCAAGACAACATATAAGGCAACTACTTGCATGTGGAAATCGTGACAGAATACGAATCGTATTTCATCCAAGTCATGTTCGTAGTAGTAGGTGGATCTGGTAGTGGACCGCTAAGTAGGTAAAACATTTATTTATTTTGGAAGTATTAGGTGCAACTAGTTATTTTGAAATATATGCACCATCAATACTTGGCCCAATAAAACTCTACTGCATCTAGAAGATTTATGTAATAATTTTGTTTTATAATGAAAACCATGAAATTAGATGCATTAAAATTTGGGTACGATTCACATTTAATAATAATGAGAAGCGACAAGAAGCTCCTCTCCATTATGGATTTTTATCTATAACAATATTAAATGAAATTTATACCTAAAATATATAATACACATTGCATTTAGACATTGGTTCTATCTCATCTAGATATTAAATACACAGGCACGAAAGAACCTAAAGTTTCAAAGCTTCGTACACATTCGATTCTCTTACTAGTAATTCAAACAAAATCAAAATAATTGCTGGACGGGTCTCTACTTATGCTTCTTTACAATTATTTCTAGGTATATTACATAAAGCTACTTAAAACTTTACAAAAGTCAATAAATTACACATTGCGGCTATAAAAGTTAGTAAAAAATATACTTTTATCACATTCAAAATTTTCTATGGGTTCAAACGTGCTTGTGCACTTAAACATTTATAGTACCTAAAAGTTTTATAACAAATACTGAGAATCTCAGGATAACAATTAAGTTTAAGCATAAAATGTGTATATGTAACAACGTGATATCTAAAACTGTGTCTACAAGTGCATCATACAAGTGATGTTTTCCAACGTTGAACCACTTGCTTAGTATGATTACCTACAATGGTGATACTAAACTCTTACTTACTATAAACGATATGTTTTAAATTCAGTCGTTGAATTAAAATTAAATATTAATGTACTTACTTGTGGCATTGTAATTTGAATGAAATATATTAAAGCTATTATGATATGCATTTTTTTAGCATGTAAGCCAAGACATTGTATTTACGTAAGCAATTAAAGATGATAACTTAAATTTACATGCCTGGCATTGGAGTTACGATGTCTTTAACTCACATGGGAAGACATTTTAAGATTGTACAAGATACATTTTTGATATGTAACAAAAAGGATGACATATGTTCCTACGTTTCGCTGTATAACATTAATTAAGCTGATTACTCTTCCACAGAATTACTTACTATAGTATTGGGACATTGTGATAGAGCTGAGCATTATATAATAAGGTCATGGAATGACTAGTCACATAAATCACGTTATTGCTAACAAAAACTAGGTCTTATACTAACTTTAACAGTCAACACTGATATATATGTACATTTACATAATGGTCAAATGAATCATTTACAGTGTAGGTATACACTGCTAGTTTTAAAATTCCATATTGACTAATTTCATTGTAAAAAGATATGTTTTAGTTAATTGTGCCTTTTTTTGAATATACAGTCTTTAATGTCACGAAAACATTACGAATAGTCTTTGTAAAATATTCGGTAAGATTAATGTAAATCCTATTAAATACATTTTAACTGAGAACACTTCAGATGCAGAGCTTGGCTCTATTTGTATGATTTCAACTTCTGCCATTTTGAAAATTGAAAGGAGTAGATGAGAGTTGAAATCTGGGTTATGCGAATTTATTCGTTCGCTTATAGTTTCTAATAGCTCTGCACACTCTTCCTGTAATATAAATTCATTTGATTAACTTCAATTTTATATATATTTGTGTTACCTTTTCTTTAGCCAAGCTTTCTTTTGGCGATAACATGTTATAATCTACTTCTTCTGAAGACAATTTTCCAGCTATGATTACATTTTCTGAAGTTACATTAAATAACTGGAGTGAACATAATGTCTAAAAATATTAGAAGTTACATAAAACCTTTAACACACACCATAATTGATAAACTTACTCCATTTACAGCCTCTTTCAATATAAATTCCTGTAAAGCATGCACAACATCCTGTACTACAATTTCTGTGTGATTTTTTAATTGTTGTTCATCTACTTCGCTATATCCAAGGAATAAAAATATTCCTTGGGGCAGACTATAATCACCAGGAGCTGGTTTCATACATATAAATCGTCCAGAATAGCATAAGCATCGACCACGGTATGCTTGAAATGCAGGAGCTGCATGGTTGTAAAATGCAAATTCTGATTTACATGGCATTCTATCTACGCACATAGTTTTACAGACTAATTCTTCTGGTTTGCCACATTTACAAATTTCGGAACAATCTGATTCATCTTCATGGTAAATCTGAAAAGGTTACGATGAATTTAATTAATTTTGGTGTTTAAGTAGAGTTTATTACCCTTTTAAATGTTCCTTCTTTTATATACTGGTCTGGAAACTCATGTCTCTGGAATACACAATATCCTGAAATAGAAATTGTATATGCATCAAACGAATTGAATTAGATGCACTTTTCTTACTTGGAGGTACCGTTGTGGTACCTATTGTTGTAGTAGTTGTAGTCGTTGTAGTTGTAGTTGTAGGAATTATTGGAGGTGCTACATACTCAGCTACTGTATTCTCTCTAGTTTGAACAGAAGCTTGAGTAAAACTCATTATTGTTATTTGTTCCATAGGATATTCTATTATACTATTAGCAGGAGTTTGTTTAGTTGTAGTAGTTGTTGTGGTAGTAGATGTAGTTGTAGTAGTTTTTAATAATGCTCGCTCTGCTGCTTTCTTTCTATGAAAATCTTTTTGAGATTCCACTGTAAAATAGAAACTTACATTTTAGTTCTCATGAATGTCGGCAATTAAAAAAGGGAAGTTGTAGAAAACGAGTTAGCCAATTTTCTTTTTAACCGAAATAGCTTTAAATTACTCCAGAGTAATCAGTAGTACAAAGTTATGCGCTGTGTAAGATAAATGCTGCAAGTTATATTAAGAGTTGAGATAGCAGTTTTTAACCCTAAATAGTTTGAATTTGCTGAAGTGCTCAATTCGCGAGTAATAATGTTCTGTATATTAACTTTAATATAGTTTCGACAATTTACATAATTTAGCAAAGTGATTACGAGACCATACTTATGCAGTTAGTTACTTTACAATTCTATTATGTATCCTTTATAGTGTTTTCACTTGATACAGTTATGTAAAACGCCCCAAATATTCACCCTTCATGTATAAAAGTCGTTAAATTAATTCAATATCACGTAAAATTTTAGTGAAACTTCATTTTCATGTAATAAAATTTTGCTTGTTTGCTGATGGGTGTGTATATGGTCAGCCAAAGTGGAAAATCTTCCACAGTGCCGTTTTTAAAAATTATTTTGTAATTATTGTAATCAAATATTCATTAATTTTTGTAAATGCTTTCTTACTATTGTTGACCTAAAGTGTACGATTCTCCCCGAAGTAGGTAACAAACGATTTAATCTGGAACACCTTTCTGTAACTACATAAATGACATATGAACCACGTGCTTCTTTACAGCATGTTTCTGTCGTCTTCTTACACACACAATTTGAATTAATGGAGAGCTAGGGGGGGGGGGGGTGAATTTGTTAAAAGTATTTTCGCCTTCTGAAAATATATTTTGTCTTTCCCAGAGATGATTACTTCCTGTTCTTCTTAGATTAAACTCGCAAAGTATTAAGAATTCAAAGAATTTAAAGTAGAATTTACTAATTTTGTATAATTTACTTCAAAGCTTTTTTTCTTTAAAACAAAATTTCAAAATAACCTAATTTTCTGCTAGCGGTGTCCCCCTTTACATCCAGCCTTGATGGCTTTCGTCCTCAGCGAAAAACTTAATTTACGCCCTCAGCCGTTTTCTTCGGCTAAAAAGTTGGAGATTTTTAGTTCACTTACGTGATATCTTTATTAGTGTAAGGTAAAAAGAGAATGGGAAACTTAGAGATATTAATAGAAATTCTAGCCATATCGAAATTTTTTTAAAGATTTGTTTTTAAAGAGAAGTTAGCAGATTCAGCAATTATTTTGTGGAGAACGTATATAAATCTATGAAAATTTAGGTTTACTTGATATTTGGGAAAACATTCGAGAAACTTTTGGAATTAAACAGCGTGTTTACAGGTACACGAAAATTAACTTAAATGTTGTAATATCATTCAAAAATATGTGCAGTTTAGTTCCTGTGTAACTGTACAACTACAGATGTTCGTAAACCCGAATTAATCTGACCTTCCGCATTGCAAATACACGACTGGGAAAGGTTGCTTAAGGGTGGCTTTGAAAGGAAATTGGCAACTCAACGAACGCTATCATAAACTCGTTTATTATGCCTTTGAGAACTACCTATTTTATATTGTAATTATAATATGAACCTTAACACTTATGCTCCATGCATAAATCTGGTCTAAGTAACTTAGAATTACATAAAATTTTACATCTCTGTTTAACGACTATACGTGATATAAAACGTACTTAGAAATTAATTTCGCTGGGAATTTAAAACGTATGTAATACTAAAAGTTTTAGTAGTCACAATATTATGTTCAAGTATCCCAAAGGTAATTATTTGTGATGTTTTGTATAAATTTTGTATGTACAAAATTTAATATTTCAAATGTTCCATATTTATTACTAACTGATATTTCTAAAGTACCTTGTTGTAGGCTAATGTTAAAATACCTTTTATGTTATTCGTGCGGGCCTAAAAGAGTCCTTTATTGTATACGATAGAAAGCCCTGTCTTATTTTAGTCATTAAATGTACCCAGGTTATTGTATGTATTTGTCGATATTTTGTGAGTTAACGTGGTAGTTTTTATGTAAACAGCCGAAGTAATCAGCTTGTTTGAAAGTCATGAAGTCGGTGTTGAAAAGGTAGTCTTATTTTAATATTTATAGATCACTGATTTTGAAGTAGGGTACGAGAAGTGTTTCCCAAACATTTCTCGGTTTAAATACATCGTGATGCTTCTCTAATAATTCGGCACCAAATAATTAGAATTTTAGGAAAGCCAGTTGTTAAAATCGAACCCAAAACTGATGCCTGTTAGTCCAGAGTTTCGATTGTTGGACTAACCAACAGTTCTAATTTGAATAGTAATTACAATAAAATAAATTGCTACAAACAAAAACACCAGTAAGGAATTTGCTTATATTTTGCTAAATGGGTACCTACAAAGCTTCTGGGACTTTGTTTTATATGAATTTTTGATACAAAGCATCTATTACGGTAATTTGTAATAAGTCGATGTACTTACCTACACATGGATTAACCCAAAGTAGTCTTTGCCAACCCAGACATTCGTATAACTGGGTCATATCCGTTCCCTTACAAGCACAAGTTGTTCGTAATTCTGTCCCCAATATGCCTAGCATCGCTGTTCTACATTCCGCCGGAGGGCCTGCACATTTTTTGGTGACACTATCTACCGCGCACGATTGCTCGTAATATTCCAGCCTAGATCTATAAATATAGGGATAAGAGCGTGTTTCATATATATGTATTTCTTGAGTATTGCAAACCTGCATTCTTTATCCTCTCGACACACTTCTGCTAAAGAAAGACAAGTAGGTTGAGGAGATCCTTCAATTCTTTGTGCGCAAACGGGATGTAATTTTTGTTGAGCGAGCATACAGGAATCGTGCTTATTGTCGGTTTTTCTATAAAAGGTAGGATTATTAGAAAATCGACCGAAATTCAAAGCCAAGTCCAGTTCGTACTTGCACAAACAGAACGCGATTTCCAAGTTCCAGGGAAACGAGGATCTCCTGTAAAAAGCTTGTAAAGCTTCCATGCAAGAGTTTCTGTTACATCTAGAGAGATCACAGTGATGAAGTATGGGTGCCATTGCCATTCTACAGTTGTAATTGTTATTACAGCTCTCCATAGCTAAATGGCAAGTGCTTTGAAATACCATCTTTGCTATTTCGTTCGTTTCCGAACGGCCATGATCCGTAGAACCTGAAAGCGGACCTTTCAGTCGTGCTCATCGAGATTATTTGCATTTGCCAGACACTCAGCTCTGTTGACTTTACATTTTGTTTACCTATTTTACGCCTAACACCTAATATAGTACAAATACACAGCATGCCTCCCAGGACCTGCATTTCGCATTTCAATAATCGCAAAGTATAATTTTCCAGTGTAATTTTAGAATCCGTATTTTAAAATTCACGGGGGAGTCGTCCCTACATTCCAACTTCAATCAATAGTTATCTATTATTAATCTGCAGTGTGTTGAATATTTACAGCCAACGAAACTGTCGAGTCGAAAAGGGGAAATTGATAAAGGGGATCAGTGCGTTAAAAAGGGTTACCACTGCGCATGGAGCATCTGATATGAAAGAATAAAAAACGTGCGATCCCCAAATGGAAGACCATGCATATGGTTTCTACGTGCCGGGATGGAATACCAAGTGCATCAGTCATGTGCACATAACTTCTATTGGTATTTTAAATCTTATGCTATAGCTATCATCGAATTAATCTCTGCATGCACTTTGAGCGGATCGGCCACTCCATCTGACTTAAAACTGTTAGCGCCTTTACCATTCTTGCACGTCTCTACGCGGCGTACATAAACGGTTTTATCTCCGGACGTCTCTGCACGCGAATAATGACATAATGAACAGTAATAAGGAGAAAAGATATTGACAAATATACATAGTTGCAGAGGCGTCCAGAGTTGAGGCACTCGTATACCTACTTGAGTGCTTTCGGTGACCGTTCTGGGAGCTGAGCTTGGTGTCCATGTCCTCATCGAAAGAGATGTTAGAGAAAGCGCTCTGTTTGCCCTTGTTGTTTAACACGTTCACGCTAATGTGATCGGTGTTAGAATGTGCCTCCAGCCCGTTGGCCGCGTCTACTAGCGGGTTTTCGACTACGGAATTGGCTATCCCGTAGTCAAATGAGGCAGACGCATTTTCCGGGGCTGAAATCACCTTAACTGAAAAGAAGTCCAGTACTCCCAATCAGACAGGGCTACACTAAGAATGTGGTAAAAGAAAAAAACGAAAAGAAAGAACAGAAAACAGTAAAGAAAGTCGCTCTCACCCGGACCGACGAACTCTGGAAACTGTAAGGAGGTGATGAGCGTCTCTTCTACGGGCGCGTGGAAATCAGTGCCAGTGCCAGTGCCTGTGCGGTGCGTGCGATTTGTGCCGGAGGCGTGAGCAGTGCCGTGCGTTGGGGGTGACGATGATGGAGGGAACAAGAAGGACGGGAAGGTAGCAGTAGGGGGCCTAAAATTAGGATCGTAAGGAAGCGGAGATTCTTCTAAGTCTGGGCTAGGATATAGCGGAAAATAGTCTGAAATATAAATCAAACGAAAAGAGTATATTATGGATGTGGAGAGCGCGGCGACAACACGAGAGACACGTACATGCATAAGTGCAGGTGGTGGGCCAATTGGGAAAGTCTGCGGTACTTGACGAAGAAGGATAAATAACAAGGAACGAACGTGACGGCCGGTGCAGTTTCGAAACACCAATGCATGCAACATTTTGGAGCAGTCGATACAGCTATATGCAAATGAAAGCAACCGTATACGTAAGTGTTCGGCTGCAGAATAAACATGCACTTGGCTGTCGTCAGCTCCAGTTAAAACTGCCACAAACACTACGGTGTTACACATCAATAATCAAAGTTCTCCTGGATTGCGAAGACATCTTTCAGTGGCTAGACGTCGTCGAATGGATTTTTGGAAGTTGACAGTCTTTGCGGCACAGAGTGTCTATTGAATGACACATAAATGGCACGCTTGTTTGCGGAAGGAGATTGGCTAGAAGGAAGGGAGAATGGGGAGGCGGTTAGGGAAACAGCAAGAGCATAAACTTACCCACACACGGGTTGTGGTTTACCACGCTGAAAATGCGATCACATCTTCGTTTCATGTTGTTGTTGGGACAGATACAACCAAACATCGGTGATCGACGTAAGTTTGTCCACGACTCGTGACATAGATTTCTAGAAGACACACGTCGGGTGATCGTTCTACAACGACTACTGTCTGACGCGTGCTTTTACTTACCTATCTTCCATGCGACATTTGTTATCTCGCACCTTGCAATTCAGTTTGAAGTCTTCGAACAGTTTCATGCATTTTCGCTCTTGACTGCAAACGGATAACGCGTGATTGCACGTAGGAAGTGCATCCACTGGATATGGATCTTTTTCTACAAACAGAAACCGTCAATTGAAGCTTTTTACTTTACGAGCCGTCGCTAAACAAAAAGATAAAAATGAAAATTAGATAAATGTCTTAAAAGGGACAGATCCTTATTATAACTTAATAAATCGGCAAAGGAAACAAAAAGTTAAATAGTAAATCATGGCATCTGTTCCGAAAAATATCGTTGTGGTTTAACAAGATGCTTAATAACAAATCGAATCAACCAATCCGTTGTAACAAACAGCAAACCTATCAAACAAGTTGAAATAAAAAAAAGGATTAAAAGTTCGGACTGTGGCTTGGATCTCGAACGGAAGTGGAAAACAACGAAAACATACGTTTCAGCAAGACGGCCAATTGCCTATTTCAATGTGACTAGCCAATATTTATGGCCTTATATTTCCCGAAGGGAAGCACAAATTAAATGCAAACTTTAACGAATGGCAATCGAGGAGTTGCAGTTTTTTATTTTATTTAATTGATCATAATCAGAGCCACGTAACACCGTCTAACATAAGTTTTTACCACGGCCACGAGATTAGCCAAAAATACTTAATCCCTGATCTACGGGTTAATTTGCATAAGATTCTAGGGGTTACACAAAACAATGCATCCCGTCCGGAGATGAAAATTACCTGTGGAAGATCCGTCGTTAAGGGTGGAATGGGAAATGAGACTATTTTGTCCGTTTCTGGTTTGTTATTTCAGGCGCATTTTCGCTTTGTCGTTGCACTGTGCACTGTCGCTGCAGCGAAGGATACAGTTCCAAATTTAAATTCGCGATATTATCGTCTTCTATTAGTTGACGAATTAATAAAGCGTCGTACTTTTTCAAAAGTATATAAATTTATTGGTAATCAATATAACGGCATCGTAAATTAAAGCCAAATAGATACGGAACCTTTGAAGGTACATTTATTGGATTTTACAGAAAGGGCGCGCTTAAGAATTACGTTTCAATTTTGATAAAAAGCCACCTTTATATGAAAATGAAATTAACGTAGGTATTAAAAGATGTGTCTGATATAACTAGATAAGTGACGTCATATCCAACAGATATAAAGCGACACTTATCCATATAGAAAAACGCGCCTCTCTTCCTCCTATACAGTAGAAGAGAGGATACTCTCGTAGTTTATTGCTCTGTTAAGGGTGGTATGGAAAACTGGACGAGTTCGAGGTTATAGGAGGTCATGAAGAGGTTACAAAATACAACGAAGTTTAGAAATTGCCACAACTGAAACAGCTCGTCGAAAGCTCATAACAAAACTCATTTTTATCAGCTTTCGGCGGCGTTTTCATAATATCCTTAAAGCGATTTTACCTTTTTTCAGAACAAACACGCAGGGATGATCGAAGAGAAAGTCTCTGAAGGAGTTGCATTCTGGATCCACGTGCGGCTCTCGACATAAACATGTAGGCTTGAAGAACGGGAAAGCTTGTAGGGTACGAAGAGCGGCCTGGCATTTCGTTACAGTCACGGTTGAGCATGCAACTGAAAAAGTTAGCAACTGTTAAAATATTTATAATCCTTAGAACTCGTGTTGAATTTTAGAAGTTTCCCTGTTTACGTCTTATCTTGTTCCGTGTTATTACTAAACAAAGACAGCTACGTATGTTGATTATTTCGGACAGGTCTCTGTATTTTTCAAAAGCGAATGGCGAAAATGTTTCGCCAAAATGGACACGCTTTTTAAAATTAGTGCTTAATGACACATTTTTGACGTTTTTTTGGAAACCCTCGCCCATCTCGGACAATCGTAATTAAATTCTAAATTAACGAAGTTTTACACACGGATACTTGCTACTTTATAATGAGAATACGGGAAAATTAAATAAAACAATAGGTACAGCGTGTAAGCGCGTGTAATGACACCAATTATGTAGCTCGACGATGCGGTGCACTTAATGTGGCGGCTGAGGGTTGCAAATCCGTAACTGCGGATGCAAATCTAATTTCGTCTCAGTTTATTCGACAATAAATTTTTGCGTGTGTTTGCCTGGAAAAGGATGAACTTTTGTTTTACTACCGTTACGCTGAAAGCAGATGATTCGCATTTTTTCTACAGTCAATGTAAGTTAGAAAAATAACTCTCGCGTATTCCTATATACAAAAAAATAAACCGTGAATGCGTTTTTTTCAAGTTTACTTATACAAGAAATAAATAAAAATAAAAAATACATCGTATTTTCTATGTATATTCGATTCGCGCTTTCTGCTGTAAAATTCGAGACATTTATTATATCGTTCAGATATCACTCACTTTTCATGTATAAAATTCATGCGAGTTAAAGTTCGAAATAAAATGCATGCCGGCAGAGATAGAAACACGAAACTGTAGACTCTTTTGAAACGGTTTTCCGGCTTACAATTTTATAATTTCGTATTACTCCCAAATTACCGCGATTTCGAATTACCCATTTAACGAACGGCGACCGTTTTAGTTAAAAAGATGGAAATGAAATAATAACTGAGCGAACAATGCCTAAGCAACAATAATCTGGAAAAGAAATCTAAATGGCAATTAAACATGCTTCGGTATCTGATTATAAAAGTTGTGGCATAACTTTCCATTTCTTATAGTTCCATAACATTTTCTAAGTCTGCTCTTATTACCGTACGTGAACACGTGTATATGTTGTACATCTTCAGTTATACGTAGGCCATTAAAGCCGCAAAACAACTTTGTAACGGTGTTCTCCTAAACCGAGAGAACTTTATACTCGAAATCGCGTTAAATAAAATGCCTTATCTCGCTATGCAAGATTCTGAAAGATTGAAGCTTGATTCTTAAGAATTATGAGCAAATAAATGTCAAACGAGATACTGGAATTTATTTCAGTAGCAATTTCCATCAAGGTAGCTGAGATTTCCGACCAAGAAACGCACATAGAGGAAATAAGATAATTTGATCAAAGCACAAATCGATAATTTATATATTTCTTTCAATTTTCGTACTGCGGCTTTTTGTCGATAAAAAGAAGTGTCAGCCTACTGAAGGCGCTTTTGAATTTTTACTATTTTTAATTTTATAGAATCGAAAAAACTATTAGGCTACGCGAGGAGGTGCAGAAACCAATTCAAATAAAAGTTCTCGAGACACAAAATTTACGAGTTGTTGGTGGAAGAATCTTTAAACCTTTTGTTGACAGATTTGTAATCTAAGAGCGTAGAACCAACTTGAATTTTATTAAAAAAATTCGCATGTCATCATGTCTTCATATTTTCTTGGAAAACTTATAACTGATGTACTTTCTTTTATTTTTATATCTTTTTATTCCATTATGGCAGTTGAGATGCTCAGTTGCTTTTTATATTAAGTTCGGGTTATACACCGGATTTTACTGGGACGAATTTCGTTCCGAAAATCGGAAAAACGTAATTCTATTATTTTTGCGGAAAACACTTTCTTTTAGCTCTGAAGACGTTATTCTATAAACTTTAATGAGTTAAAGTTTACCGCTTAAATGTTCGTTTTTTTGAGGATACTTATTCGTTAATAATGTTACATTTATATAAGTATTGGTTACCTCAAATATTTTTGAAAGAATGCGTTTCAGCTTAACATAAATTCAAGACTAATTTGTCATTTTAGAAATTCTCAGTGGATTAATTCCCAACTGCATTGTTTTTCCAACGAACGTAATTTACTTTCAGTTTCTTTTCCTATCTACGTGTTTCAGTTGAGTTCAGTAAATATTCGTTTTACTCAACTTATTTTGTGTCTACTAAGTCCACGGTTTATCTGGCCTAGATCTAGTAATCCTTTTCATCTTTGCTATACGATTTTCTTTTGTCATCGTCCTTCTGACGTCCGTTCATGTGTCCGACTAGTCCGAGTGCATTGTTTTCTAATCCCTCCATCACAAGTTCTTGTTAAACACAAGTAATAGTACTCCGACATCCATTCTTTACACAGAATTTTTTTCTCGTATTTCTGAAGTATTTTCGTAAATATTTAATGGAACACATAGGTACTAGACACGTAGCAATACATCCAACACACATCCCAGGAGATTTGCATTTCTCATCAGCCATTTTGATGTCCTTGTCATCCTATTTTTCCGGACGTTCTTGTTTTGCTTTCATTCTAAAGTTGTAAAGACACTTCACAAATGCAAAATTTTTCTGCTTGCTCTAAATTTACTTCATTCATCTCAATTTTACAGTTTGCTATGATCTTTTCTCTCTCAAATTCAAGAACCTTCCATTTGTCTACATTTACCTTCTTGTACGAGCGTTCATCTTATACAAGATATTTGCAGTATTCACAACTTGAATGCAATTGCTACGTTTATTCCGAACTAAATTTATTTTAAAATCCTACTTACATGCTTTCATAAGAATAATAATAGTGCATCATTACGAAACCTGCTTACATTTAAATAGCTTCCCCTTATTGGTTATATTCTAATTTTATAATTTTCTGGTTTGTTAAGCTACAAACCGTTTCGTATTTTGCCGCCTGTAATGTTTTTCGCGTACCTTTCTGAGAAGTTTTCAGAAAATTGATCACTCTGCAGATTTTCTTATTCACCGCGCCCTCGGTTCTTTTATAAGGCTACCAAGGTATCATTTATCTAGATTCCCGATATATGTCATATTGCACGGCATTAAGCAAACATCCTGCTATGCAGTCTTCTCAAGTAACTTTGATTTCTACAGTCTGGATTCTTTCCCTCGCGTTATATTATTTTCGAGTTTTAAAATTAAATCTTGACATTCGACTTGCCTAAACGTTCTCGTTTGGGTATCTTTGGTTTTCATTTATTTATTACTTGAGCTTGGGACTATTACCTAATCTATAATTTGCCTTTGCAATTTGAAGATTCAAAAATCTTTTTAGGTTCTATTTTTAGTAGAGAAAATTAAGGATTGAATGTTATCTTAAAGTCTCCATCAAATAAAAGTAGTAATAATAACATAGAGAACAACAAAGCAACCTAAATTTGATGTGTGTTCGAATATTCCCTTTGAATTATATTTAACTTTTAAGTATGTGGTTTATTTGCGTCTGAATAACACAAAGGTAAAATTGGTTTGTTTGATGAAAACTCTGAATGAAAATGGGTCAAATTATATTTATAATCCACGTTTTATTTAAAACAGTTAAAAATAACTAAATTCTTCCGTTTTCTAGAATGAACGATAGAGGTAGTAAACACAATTCAAAAAAATTAACCGAATTTAACAGTGTATTGTTAAAACGTTATAGGGAAAAACAATTAAAGGTGGGTCGTTAAGCCCCATGTAAATTACGCAAGTTAAAATTGGACCTAACACTTTTTGGGGGTGAAAATCAAGGGGATTAGCCGTTAATTGCAAAAATTATATGGGTTTTAGGAATGTTTTGATTAAATTTGGCTACCTTATTTCTTTGACACGTTAAAGCTATACAATACGCGTTGATTTTAATCGACTTAAAAAAATCGTATTTTAATACAATTTTATCATCGTTTATACAGATTTATACGAACGGTGTTTATCTTTTCGTCGAGTGTTTCAATCCTGTAAACGCTTAAAAAATGCAAAATAACCATTCACCATATTACAATCTCCGAATTTAACAACAAAACGGAAAGGAAGGATAGGTTGCGAGATTATGAAAGCGGAGTTAATTTTCGAAAGAGCCACAGTTTGTAGCGAGCATTTCGCATCGTATTAAATAAATTAGCTATTTCAACATATAGTTTAGCCGAGAAAATTATTTTTACTTTCACCTAGAAAGATCATTAGTAAACATTTAAATAATTAAGGAGCAATTAAAAATCGGTAGCAAACGAGGAAAGGTAAAGTTTCGTTCTTTGGGAGACCATTAGCCAGAGTAGTTTTGAATTCATTACGCATAAAATATTAGAGCCTGTCTTTGACAACATCTGAATTCGGGAGTTAGTGAGGTTTACTTAAAATTTGACAGAGTGGCATTTTGAATGGTAATAAGAGCTCGAATCAAATTTTCATGCAAAATATAGTGTCATTAAAGTGGCACGCCAGGTATAGCAGAACGAATGTGCCGAAACGGAGTGGGTGATATATCGAATAATTATATTGCATAATGCAACCCTTGTGAGGGATCTAATGTTGGTTAAGTTCCCGTCTCTTGAATTTGAAATTATTCCAAAGGTCGAAGTTAGTGCATAAAAGCGAGAGCCGAGCGTTTCCACATTCATGAAAAACCGTGTTAGTAGATTTACGAGGCATTGTAGGAGGTAAATCTTTATTTAGCAAGGCGCTACTAATTGATGGAGTTAGCGTATAGGTGCAGGGTAATTGGTATAAATCAAGAATTCACTTTTCGTTCGTTACTGCACTTCTTGAAGGTGTTGGTACGGTGGTTCGACGAGCAATTCTCGACTTTAAAACCTTACTCGAGCATTGTCGTCAGACTGTATACAACATAACCGCGGCGAGCTTTTTTATGTTTGCGGAAGAAAGTCTATTAAAGAACGATACGATGCATCCGTGCAGCGAGCCGTGAAGCACTCAAGGGGGTTCTTATGCTTAATTCGACCATAAAGCAAGTACATCGAGTGTTTCAATCAATAACCACGTAGCCAAGGTAGGCCAGAGTGACCCAATTCAGACAATTTCTCGGAAACGATCGCTATAAATACCAGCTCTTCTTTCTGCATTTTTTATAAAGGGGCTTTTTCCTTATTGTGGTAAATATTTCATTAATAATGAAAGAAAAGCACGGACAGCACGGTCTCCTGTTAGGATAATTGGCGAACGAGGTGTTAAGGAGACGTGTCCTGTATCTCTTTGCCAACCGGAAACTTAGCGAGATCTACGGACTTACGACAAATTGGGAATAGGAAGTGAACTTCGGCATGGTCTGGATCAGGCGTGGGGGTTGTACGGCAGAAGAGTGGAAAGAACCAAGAATAGGAGGTTGTCATTGTATAAATATACAATGGGGTTGGTAGTAGAGTAGACAGCGGAGACACTCGGCGGACGGTGGAACAGTGCTGCCGTCAAGCAGACCAGGTTGCCTTTTATAATTATTCAAGGTGCTGTATTGATCCAAAGTTCCTTTACTCGCCTTTTCCCTTGTATGTGAGTATTTCGTTGGCGTAGGCATCTGATTCTCGACACAGATGCACGCGTCGACTTTCCTGACCTAAGCTACGAGCTCGACCTCCCAACCCCTTAAATACTTTGATTCGTTTACGGCCTAAGCTGCATACAAAACAACACAAACTCCACGACCTAACAACCTTCCACTGTTTTACCGTGGACCGAACGATAACCCGCTCTTTTACCACTTCCGCCCGTACTCGACATTCATTTCCACCTCTCTGCCAAAAAAGAAAAACTAAAATAAATTTGAGACTTAGACCAGCCAACGAGGATTGCATACAAATTTCAAAATACTTTTGTGTTCCGAAAGGGTTATAAAATATGACATCGAAGCCGACCATGCTTTACGTCCAATTTCCAGACACCCACGGGAAGCTCTGCCTGCGATAAGACCCATTAAAGGTCTTCCTAACGCTTCCTAAATCTTACTCAGAATAAAGGTCCCATTAGCTAGTTCATCACGAAAAGTATCCTTCAGACACCACGACCAATTTTGTCACGTTCCGTTCTCAAGATTTAGATGCGCAAAAATGAAATCGACACCACTACATTGTCAAAGGTCAAAGTGAGTGTCTTCGTTAATCTTAAGACAATTTATCCGCTTCGTAGAGTTTAATTCAAGTTTATTAATTAAATTTGTGGCAGATAACTTAACCCTTTTAAGTTAAGCTCTTGTCCATTTCGATCTCTTCTCAAGATTATCTTTCAATTATAAACTTAAACCATCGGTAATTAATCATAAATATTTTTTCAGCGTATATGTCAGTTTAGAAAAGCTTCCATCAGACACGAAAAATGGAACATGAAAGCTACTCATTTCGCTTGCCTCGGTGGCAATGATACTTATGATATAACATGGCATATACGGCAAAGAATTCCGGGACTGACGTAACATAGATAAAGTACCTTTTCTGTTAAAAATACAGCAGCAAAAATTCGGTACACTTCGATGTTTTTATTTCTAAGCATTTTGCCGAAAACAAGATAAATCCGTAGATTTTCGAAAAATTATTCGTGTTAACATTTGCGCCCCGGGCTTCTTTTAATTAATTTTTAAGCTAAAATCGTTTTTTAATTATTACATTTATGAAGGATGATAACGATAACGTACTGACTTAGAATAAATATTATATCTAAGGCAATTCAGGTAAGAATGGTACAACGCAGGGTTAATCCGGGTAATCTTGAACGATCCTTACCAAATTTAGGGTAATTAAATGCTAGCGAAGGGAAATCTAGAGGTCATCATAGGAAATCTAGAGGAAATACCAGTTAAATTTGAATTCTGTTGCGACGACGGCTCATTAAACGACCGTCCGTTTTAAATCAATTTTATAAAAGAGCCCGAACAGCTTGATGGACAGATTTGGCCACTTCCGATTAAAGTAGATGTTAATTAAACGTCGCCAGTTTGTCCTGAGCAGAATCATTAAAGGGGAAATGTAAGTTTTATGTAATTTATATACTTAAAAAGAAAATGCATTACCGCTGTCGTAGTTAAATATTACAAGAACTTTAATGATAAAATTGTCTTGCGAAGTGAGAACTAATTTGTTCTAGAAAATTAAAGGATTTTACCTATTTTGAAAACTTTGTCTAAAGTTAATCCCTAAGGAAGTCAAGTTTAAACAACATAAGTTTAGCTGTAAAATTACTCCATGTATAATAGCTTTGTCTAAAACACAGCTAAGTACTTTACAACATTATTAAGTAATTCTAGAAATAAAAACGATTCGACTGGGGGAACCGCGAGCTTTATTAATTAAAGATTTAGAACAGGGAAACTAGAGAAGAATATCCTGCTTTCTGCAAAGCTCTTCACTTACAGAATTAACAAAAGCTTTTATGTCTTTTGTGCCCTCTTTTCGCGTACCGTTACCATTCAATTCAGTTTTTTCAGAAAAGGTTAGAGCGTATTCGAAATGAGAGCCAGAGACTGATGGAAAAAATTTACTGTGAAATGGAAAACAAGGGATATTATTCTTTTCCTAGTGTAAATCGAGTCTGATTCTCTTTTTCTCCCTTTTTGTCAACAATCGCAGCTTATCGAACATCGTCACCCTAATTTATCGCCACATTACGAAAGCGAATATTTTTTTAATAATCACATCGACGCCATAGAATCTGTAGCAATTGCTTTTGAAACCACATATTCCTTTCCTTAGGAAAAGCATGAGAATGGATACACGTAGATACCATAAATCATGAAAAATCTAGTAGCTTGGGCTTCTACGTCGTAACAAAGTAACCGGTGTCCTCCCGAAAAGTTTTATTAGGAACCTTTACAGGCATACGTATAGCAAGCGAGTGAACACTTATTTACATGCACTACATACCTTGAAACGTGAGCGGTATTAAGAGAATCCCTAACAGAGGTTATTTTTTTATTTAGGATAATACGACCGAATTGTTGGGGTGCGCTTGTGTAAATTCTAAGAGCGTAGGGTGTATCTCGGAAGGTTTTATTGTTTTTAAGTTATCCATGAATTTTTAGTAAGCAACATCTAAACCAATTCAACTTTTTTGAGGAGGTAGGGAAAAAACTGAATCTGAAAATCTGGTTGTAATTAACTTGGCTTATTTCATAGGTGATGTTCAACTTAGACACGTGTTGATTTATTATTTTTAAGGGGAGTCGCAGGTTGCTGAAAACGTCTTCTTTAACATAATAAAGGAAGTAGTTTCCCAGTTATATCCGTTACCCAGCTTACTAGGAAATTAACAGTGCATCGTTAGCCAGTTTTCTAACAACAAACATCTCAAAAAGCAATTTCTGTACCGAACGTTCGATGGTTGTTTGCTGAAGGTTTTCCAATGTTAATCTAATATTGGTAGGTCTGACGTGTACCCGTTCTAAGAGTTAAGAGAATGTGAAACGCACATATAGTACAACAGCGGAATAAACAGTTGTAGGAGGTACAATGATGAGAGAGTATTGATGCCGTTTGCGTTCGGCTTACTGAGATCCAACCATCGTCGGCTATGCTGTTGATTATCTTGTTAACGCCGAAAAGCAAAACCCTTGAAGGATTTCGGTCGATTTCTTGCAATTCAATAATTAAGGAGTTTGTTCGTTTAGCTATGTCAAAAGCATTTTCAGTAAAAATGTACGTAATCATGTTTCTCCATTTTTACTATCGACCCCAGTGTAACAGCCTTTGTAATTGTTTTCACTTTGGATGTGTTAATTTTTTATTTTTAATTGTACGTTCTGTGGAAGTGCGCCAGAAAAGGGCCGATTAAAAGGGATAAAATTGCTGTTTACTGAAAATGGCTACTGGGATAAAGCACAAAGGAAAGCTTTTGGAAAAACGTCGAAAAATCTTGTTTCGTTCATTTTTTGTTAGTATCGACAAATTTTATACGTGTTAATTTTTTCTTGGTCGAACGAAATTGTTATTTCGTAAAAATTAAAAAAATAAAACAATTCATTGGATCGGCAAATCGTTCCACTGGTGATTTTTGCGTTTGAACGTAAAACGAATGCAAAACTCCGAACGCTATTAAAGTTGATGATATTGAATGTTATTAAATTTTCGGTCTAATTAATAACGACGCGTGTGGTGTTAATGCGCCTAGTATTGTTTTATTTTTTCACAGAATCGTATATCAGAGACTCATTTATTTCGCAAATTTGCGCATGAAATACACGGGCAATTCATTAAACTATGACACGTGTACCATAGTTAAGTGGTTGGTTCGATGTTATATTCGATACTAATTGATTATAAAGTTAATTCCTGACTCTATTTACATTTATTTACATTGATACAATTAGAGAACCTAACATCTAAATGGCTTTAGCGGAAGTTTACATCTCAGGTAACCACTTCTATCTCGACCGCGTTTTTATTAAATGTTAAAGATGAATGCACAGTTCTAAAGTGATTTCTTTCAAGATGCAAGATTTCAGTGCGCTGTATGCACAATGCAATTCCATTCTACTGTACTAAAACCATGCATGATTCTACTGCATGCATGTTATACACTTCCGCTCAATTTTTCCTAAGTGTATTTTCATAAGCTTGTTTGCGAAAGCCATTTACGAAAGAATTTCACAAACGTAAAGCGAGGCTCTAAGCTTATTCTACTTTCTTGTTTATTTATTATATGTTTTCGTTGATTTACCTTGGTATTTTGATAGAAAATAATAATTTAAAAAACTCAACTTATTTGTTGGTTTTATAAGCGCTGAAAAATAATTTTAGTTGCTATTTTTCGCCAAATTTTAATTTTGTGTAATGACTGACTAATCTGCTACATACAGAAGTACAGAATTTCTTTGCATTGTCAGGAATTGCGGAACATTTAATAAATATTTTCACAGGAAGTGTAAATGAAGAATAACTAAAAAAAAGAAAGCCTATGTATATAAATAAAAAGGCTTTAAAACCGAGCTTGAATAATTTACAGGAAAATTAGGGGAAGTGCTTGAATTTTTAATGGCGAATTTAAAAAATGGGTGAATAAATAGCATTAATTAAAAATAAATTAATGTGGTCCAAATTTTATTTAATACTCACCCAGGGCAAAATTATTGTTATATTTAACTTGTTGGTAGGAGCACTCAGGGCTTGTGTTTAACAGAAACTGAAACGGCCGTGATTAGTTCTTAAATTATTTAAGTAAAAAATGGTCGAGGCGCCCGGCGCGTTTAATTCTTAAATCATTTGCTTTCGTTTGATATATGTTACAATTAACTGCTGTTGTCTTTATGGATTGTATACTTTAAAGTTGATGGAATAAAAGGTACATAATGTTCGTGTTAAAAAAGATCAATATAGCCTGATTATAATCGAATATAAAATTTTATTTAAGTATTTGAAACACTTAATAATTTTACTGCAAAGTTAAATTAAATTTTAAACTATGTATAATTCGTTTTATCGAAGGTAATGGCGGTAGAATTAATATAGAACGAAATTCTGACTCGAATTGCATAATGCTGTAACTTGTATGACTGTATGTAGCAAATACATTCACTAATTTCGCTAAAGTTAACATGGTGAATAAAATGAATGGCATATTCCGAATACCGTCAGACCAGTGATTAACAAAGTTTGAACATTTATTGTATTAAGTTTTATATTTATTATAATTAAAATACGTAAATTTTTCTCGAATTAATAACATTTATGAATATCGTTCTGGGAAGTTTCCTTATTTATCTAAAAATTTGTAGTTAAACTACTAATTTAGTCTGCTCGTCGAGATTACGGGACAAAGTTTCAATTTTGTCTTTATACCGAGAATTCAATATAATTCGAACTTCTAAAGCTGTTTGATAGTAACGACTGAAAAGTAGGAATTGATGAGGACTCGGTCCCGAATGGGATTCGATAGATAAACAACTATTTGTTTTGCATCCAATATTTCGGAATGAATTTATTCCTTCTTCGGGGGCTACAAGATTGCGGTTTCCAAATAACACACGAATAAACCATGTGTATTCGTTAGGATTTACTGGTTACACGTTCAAAATTTTAAATCTCCACGAAGCCTTTCCATACGGGACTAAAACTCGAAATTGATTACATTGTTAACTTACAACTCGGTCGAGTTTAAATTTTAAAAAGATTAATGCACGTTTACAGCTTGTAGGCGGGTGAGTTTAATTAATAATTTATTTAAAGATAAAGTTTTCATTAGACATTAATAGAACACATTTAGAACACATTTAATTTAGCAGGTTCGGTTGTGTAGTTTGCATTGTACGTCGTCACAAAGTAAATCGATTATTTATAACGTGAATAAGCTGTTAAAGATGTTTGCGGAAAGTAGTTTAGTTAAGTTGTACACGTTTAGATAATTAAAATCGTGTCGAATTAAATTATTTTTGAATTAATCCTAATCATCTGACGGTTATTTAATTACCATTTTAATAAAACTGTAATTAAATTACGAAACAAATTTTGCATACGGGATAAATAGGGTTCACGTATTGTTTATCGTTAACGAATTTAGTATTTTGTAGTAACTAAATTCGTTTTCAGTTTTTGCTCCGCTTACCTATTAAATAAATTAACGCAGAGATTGCCTGTTATGAGAGCAAAATTACTTTACTAATTGCTTGTTTACTTTATTAATTATTATTGTTACATCCGTACGGCG
The DNA here is from genome assembly GCA_963082815.1 of Melanotus villosus. NCBI lineage: Eukaryota > Metazoa > Arthropoda > Insecta > Coleoptera > Elateridae > Melanotus > Melanotus villosus. The sequence continues at coordinate 24,394,532 of OY720427.1, forward strand.
TTCTAATTTAAAGCGGCAGTTACACGACACCCTAGATAAAAAAATATAGGGATATAATTTAATAATTTCCATTATTAATTAGGTAGTTTGCCTTCGTTTTTGACGTCCTATTGCAAGCGTTTGGATAAATATTTTAATAGCAAAATTTTATTTACGACAGAGTGCTTTATAACGGAATTAGTAAACAAACATTTTCTATAAAAGTAAGGTATTTTTATATGCCGTTATAAAACTTCGCGTGATGTATTTCTCGAATGTTAGCATTGTTCGAGCTTTATTTACCTTTCGGACGAATATATCCAAGTGGCTCTGTTAATTTATATACAAACAAACGACGTTGAACAGTCGAACGATAGTTCTGATATTATAAACAAAATGGTATGAAATGCAATATGTTTGTGCCACTTACGATAAAATTAGGGAGTTTTCATTCACGTACGAGATCCTGAAATCGCCCGGGAAAACTAAGACCATCACGCAAAACTCATGAGATCTCGAACGACAGTCGATTACGAAGATCAGTTCTAATATTCAAGGCTTCGTGCGAGCAACCCCCTCGTGCGTGAACCAACACCGTGTAATTTCGATCTTGGTCTCGAGTACCTTTAATCAAAATTATATCGGAAAACAAATCAAGATTTGAATCATAATGACACACTCTTGCCCAAATTAGTTACAATTCTTCAAATTTCACGTGCAATAGTCGATATTTTTCTGGCTTTTTAAGTTATATAATTTTTCTTTACTTTCCTTAAGAAATCTATAAATACGATAAGATACGAGTTGAAGGTGATTAAAACTAAGTTTAAGGTATAAAAAGTAAATGAAAGGGTTTATATTGCGGGTTTAGGTTCAAAATGGGAACATGGATGTTTAATAAAAAATTTGACCGATTTAATTTTAAGGTGCAATTAATTTGGAGCTAAAAGTTGGGAAAAGATTTAGTGGGAATGTTATAACCAACACTTGCAGTTTCCCCCTCGAAAAAGTAAAAAATGCTTGCTTTGAAAAGTAGATAAGTTTAATTGGAAAAGTACCCGAATAGAATCTCGCTAAGTATATGTGTCTAACCCAAATTCTGAGGGAAGTTTTATTAAACGTAACTTTTAATTTAGGCTTGCAAAATTAAGTAGTTCGCTTAACCAGTCACTACTAATTTATGAGAGTAAATCACGTGCTCTTGGAGATTTTCTACGTGATTTCAATTCGGGGTAAATTCTTTACAGCGAATATCTTAAGGAAACTTCGTGTACCGACATTAAACCAACTGTTATACTCTCGGCTAACGTTTTGTGTGAAAACAAACGCATTTAGTTCCCTGTGTAACTTCATCCTTTAATGTAATCTTTTGCGGGAGTTCTTGTAAATGTTTGCGTAGAACCTGCAAACTTTTTAAATTCGCGCCGTTACATTCTACAACCTGCCAACTCTAAATTGCTTTGTACACAACTAAAAACAACGTATGCGGTCAATTACTTAGGCACTTCTTTTAAACATCGCAAGAAAGGTAAAAATTAGGCTCGATAATTCGGGTAACGCCCACGGCAATAAGTTACCTTACTTGAACTTAGAAGTACCAAAAGCTCGCATAAAAAGGAACATAAAACGCTAGTGTGATAGCAATGAAAACGCAGGTACCTTTTTATCCTATTCAAGCCCTGTAAATTATCCACGTAAAAAAGAGTGCAGAATAATCATCTAAGTGGAGTAAAAATAAGTACAAATGTCGGTCAGCAGTTCACTAAATTTATTTGTTAAAAGCACACTTTGAGCTCTTCATTTCCTTATTTTCCTTTTATTAACATTCTCGGTGTATTCACGCTTTTTCCAGTGGCGTTACTTACTCTTTACAACTCTCAAAGGTGCAGCAAAGGCGGCGGCATTTTTAAAAATTCAATCACGGCTGAAAATTTTGTTTATGGACTTTTGTAACTTGATTAACAAATTTTACGAGAAATTAAATTATGGAAGGCTTTTAAAATTGTTTACGAAGTTTTTAATTTTTAAATTACTAAAATTATTTGTGTTTTAAAATAATCAAGAGCTCAACAATTTTTCCCGAATTTACTGCTGAAATCGTCCGCGCCTCCACCAAACCTTTTAAAATACCTCGCTTCCCTTATCTTACCTTTTTAGGAGTTTAAATTTTCCTTAGTGATGCGATGTCTTCGTGAGTCAAAAGTAATAAATTAATAAGATTTACCAACATTTTCATTAGGCGAATTCCACAAGTACTTGTCGTGTTCATAGAGATGCTTATCAAAGAATTTGTCATTTCTACACTTCATTCAACAAGAATGTCAACAAAGACACGTGGTTTTTATTGAATTAACTGTATAACTTATAATAATTAACCTAACCTGTGGTTGACAGAAAAACGTAGGATTGTTTGTCGCCTCCACCAAATGTAACGTGCGTGGATTGAACCAGAAATCCATAACTAATTCATTTCTGTGCTTTGTATCTACATACCGTTAAATACATTTTTGCCTGTGACCTTGACACAAGTGAAAAAATGTTTCTTGTAATATTTAAAACGAGTACGCCTTTACACGTTCAAAGTGAGAAACGAAACGTTCAAGACACTTTACTAATTAACTGTTTTATTTTCGGACCGTGCATTAAAAATCTACCAATTTTTTATTGCGAAAAGTGGGCAATTTCTTTTTATCCACTTTTTTCCGAATATTTAAATTTAAGATGGAGTTTTTATTTATGAAACGCTCTGGAATGTTTTAACGTTGCGGAAAAGCGGTTTTAGTCGGACTTTCCAATTAAGTTTTCGTATTGATTTATATAATAAGCATGTTGGTACATACACGGACGTACTTAAATATTAATGCGAAAATAACAAGGTGGACTTAAAACACGAGTGTGTGATAAGCCCATCCCCCATTAAGTGGTTGGTAATATTCAAAAAAGGTTCTCTCCATAATCTCGGTAGTTCCGTGTTCGACGACGTGGTTTCCATAATATTTGAAGGATACTGGAAACTATTATAGGTCAAAATATTTGATCGCGTTACTTTATAATCCATGTAAAAATGCCGTACGACGATGCTACTACAGGAGTCGATTGGAGCGATGTACTTATTGGCTTTGACAAAAGAAATATTGAACGTAGATAAGAACGAGATAAAACGGCGCTTTCTTTCAGACCACAAATTCAGGTGCTCAAAGAAGGGAAGGTAAAGATTTCAGTTGTCTTCCTTTTATATCAAATTGCAAGTAAGGAAAAAGTATCCGCGGTTAAGGAAACGAACCCCTTTTGTTTTTCATATAAAAAGCTTGCCGCAATCTGCTCTTGATTGTTGATTTAATAAGAAATTAGCGGAAAACACCGTTTTATAAACAGGGAGATTATTAACAGGGTAGGATTAGTATAATGATAAGCAACAAGAAGTGGAGATTATTTTAACTTGCATCGAAATTAAACCCCGCGACATTTACGCCCACGCTTTATTCCCGAGCCATCGCTGTATTTTAAATTTTAGTGCCAACGTCGTCCTGTCCTTCTGTTTTGATTTGCCACTTTAAGGGTAAAATAGGGCACCATTCTTGGATTGTCACGGAATATGGGACGATGTGCACATATTTATAGGTTTCACACAAAACGCAGATTACTGCTGACACTGGAAAATATGAAATCCCACATTTAGGCCGTTCAAAACGTGCGAACAGCTAAAGTGGCTGTAAAAGTCCGTTATTGCTGGTAAACGGCTACGATACTTCTTCATCATTTCTATTTCAAAACGCTTTCAAATTTAAACGTGGAATATCTTTTTTTTATTAAACATGAGGTTTCCTTCACCTACCTCAAATTACTTATTCATTTTTACCGACATTTTCAAGTCATAACTATTAAATTTTTATTTTCGATATTTCGATTCCGATATATTTAAATTTTATCAATATGAATAAATTTATAAAATTATCAAATGTTTGAAATATGCACCGGGCTATATACAGTATGGCCATAAAAAGCGAAGGAAATCTATTTCAAACAGGAAACACTATTATGATTGTCGATTTTTTAACTTTTTGGACTAACCTATAACGGTTGGAGTTTATAAATTTTAGAACTTCTGAAGTGTATAGGGTTTTCTATTAATACATAAATTCCTTAATAAAACTGCCATAAATCCAATTTTTGTTTACGCCTTTAGTTTGACAATAAAAACAGACCGACGAGTCAATAAAATAAGAAAAATAAATAAAAAACGTTATATAGAGCTTCTTGTAGGATCAGTAGAAGTATCTAAGTTAACCGTATAGCTTGAAAAACTGAAGCGTTGCTATAAACATCCCACTCAAAGCTTCTTGAAAGAGCACACTCAAGTATGGCTTTATAGATTTATTTATAACCCACTGCCAATGTCAAGGGTAAACTCTATAAATTCGACACTAAATACAAAGCTTAACTTTCTGGCCTAACCTTAGAAAATTTAAATGACGACCCTCCAATACGTTTAGACTGAAATACTTTTAGATACGTTTTAGTTACTAATACACATACACTAAACATAACAAAATAAGTATCAAGTTAGGATTATGACTTGAGAATGATTGCACTGTAAAACATTGGCGCCGCCACCATTTGTTGACGACGAACAGAACTGAAATATATCCACATAAAATACAAAATTAGGATTTTTAATAATTTATTTTATAAAATTAGTATTTCTCTGGGTGGCTTCAAGAAGTGTTATTGCTACGTCTACAGTCGACTTAGAAGTTGAGAATCCCCCTATAGACTAGGGAAAACTGCGGAAAGAGCTAGTCAGGGTAATGTAATTCAATTTAAGGTGTAGTATTAATTATGTTTGTTAATTGAGAAACTGAAAACGTTCTTACGCCAAATTGAATTTTGGTAACAATAACTACCTACTATTAGTAATTTGATCAACGAATTTATTAATATTCGAGATTATGATTTAAATTAATTTGTGTTCGTCGATTCTCAAAATTTGCTCCTCCTATTATTAAAATTAACTCTCGGAAGGGTTAAAATAAACCTTGGTGCACGTGAAGTGATCAGGGCCGGCACAAGCTTTTTTGCCGCTCCAGGCAAACTTTTTTTTGGCGCAATAAAAATTTTTTTTTCCCAGCCTAAACAACTAACAGGGCAAAAAGGGAAAAACATTTTCAAATATTTATATTTGTATTTGGGGAAAAAAGTACAGATGTAAACACTGTTATTACATCATCACTGAAGAACATTATTGTAGAAAACATTTTCTTGCTTTTCTTGATGCAAAATCTGTTAATATATTTGTAAAACTGAGAGATTTAGCAATTTGGCTTTCTATGAAAATGATGGCCAGTCCTGCTGACAAACGAGTTTGTGAAATTGTGCTTCGCAAGTAATTTTTTAATAATTTTTGTTTTAGAAAAGCTTCTTTCTCCGGTAGCTACGGATACTGGTATTGTTAAAAGAACTCTCAAGGCTACGGCTAGATTGGGAGATAAATTATTTTTTAAGATGAACTCCAAAATTTTTAATCGTGGCATGTCGGATGTGATTATGTCAGATAAAGCTAATAACTCATACAATTCAAGCTCATCAATACCAGCTTATACCTGTCTTATCACTCAGAATTAAATTCAAATTTTGACAATTTTTAAGAAGTTCTTCTTTCGTAAAATTCTTGCCTAAATTTCCAATGTCATATAAAAATAAAAATTCAAAATATCAATATGTTCATTTAACTGGATACATCTTTCTTCAAGTGATTTAATTACAATATCTAATATATAAAAAAAAAACATTATACTTTTAACTTTTCTTTGGGATCTATGTATAATGATATCATGATGTAATTCATAAGTAAACTGTCTTTTAATTTTCCTTGGCCTAATATTTTAGCGAGTTTGAAATGTTGATTCTATATTTAAATTAAGTAATAACACATTTGCTTCTCTTATTATATCCTCGAGCCCTTTTTCTGAACGGATACAGGGTTTGTCAAAAAGTCCGGATCAGACGGGACTTTTTTAAATTAAAGTATTTATTAAAAAAATCAATACGGCGTTGGTTTGTGCTTGTCTAAGGACTAAAACAAGTGCACACAGATTTGGTCAAATGACATTCTGTACCTGTCAGATATGACACTTTTTGAAAAAAATCTTCACAAGTGGCCTTATTTATGATTTTTTCGAAATATTTCATTTGGAAAAGTTGTTCAGAATGGTATTCTACGTCGGTATACGGTATACAAATTTTCAGCTAAATATTCGGACTTATGGTTTTTACTCATTGTTTCGAATTTTACAAAAGTATACAAAATTCTCGGGGAATTTTTTCATTGAGATCTGATGAAACGTGTGAAATCAACTTATTTCGATAAATAATTGCCTACATGGACTTTCTTGAAAAAATACTGTTTGCAAAAAACAATTTTTCTTTTGAAAATTTACGGCATCTTTGATCCAAAGTTGTTTTTATTCGAAATGGAATCATCATTTGCGATATTTTTACTAAAAACATTAAAAGTAATTGATTTTTTTTTTAATAAATACTTTAATAAAAAAAGTTCCATATGATCCGGACTTTTTGACAAACCCTGTATATTGAAAATAGTTTTTTGTTTTTTCTAAAATAGATTTTGCATTTGAAATATCTGTTGATACATTTTGTAAGACTTTACTGACTACATTAATTCTATTGAGAATGTCATACCAAATTAATTAGACAAAACAAAACAAGGAGGCTGAAATGGCACCTTTTACAAATCTTTATGAGTTACGTATAAAGTTCGGTGTGTAAAGCGCCCCGCAGACTTCGTTCCATTCGTGCGAACAGGGTCGTACGGACCAAATCGCGCGAATCAAGATTGTACGTTTTTTTTGCTCACACACTACGAGCTATTAGTACAGTACGTTCAGTTGAATTCAACGCGCGAACAATCATCGCTGTGGTCAGTGCGCTTATGTGGTACGTACTGTTGGCGCAGTGGTAAGAGCGCTGGGCTCCTAGCTAGGAGTCTTGGGTTCGACGCTCGAATCTCACGCAGTGTCAAGAATTTTTAAAAAGAATTCCCCACTGTTTCGAGGTCGGTACTTGAGCGAGTGAAGCCATTAATTGTCTGGTTTAATTAATGATTCTGTCTGCGGAGTGGTCGACTTCAGATATTAACAAGACACATAAACACAATACACGGTCACAAACTCTGCAGAAGGTGAAACCACTGCAGAGAACACATTTCCCTAGTATAAAGGGGGAATATGACAAAGTTCACGACGCCAAGTCGTTTAAAAAATGTGGCCTTGATCCCCTGGCGAACGTCCTAAAAAAAAAGGATATGACATGAAGAATGATGACTGACTGGAACGAACAACACACACACACACACACACTGCAATGCAGGAATGTACGTACACTCCTGTCCGTACGTTCAGAAAATCAAACCAAAACAGATTTTGCACGCTTTTTTCTCCACACACTGTGTGTCTGGCACGTTCGTGCAGGTCCGTGCGGCCCAATTCGCACGAATTAAACGAAGTCTAGGATACCGCCATGCCGTACTCGACACCTGCAACAGGCAAAATCAAATGCAGGACGCGTTCAAAAAATGCCGCCTCTCAAATTATGCCGCTCCAGGCAGTTGCCTGCTTTGCTGTAGCCTCGGACCGGCCCTGTAGTGATTAAAGTTTTAGAATTTTACCCTACAGTTTCTAGCTGACATGTAACGCTTGTCACACATGCATCCCAAACCGATTCAGTATCAGTTTGGTTTTCTTCTTTTTAGCTTAGTTGCAGCATTTTATGTCTATGTCTGTGTCACTTTAATCTAATGCCAAGTTGCGACGAGATAATCTATTATTTAAAAATAAAATAAGGGTTACACGGTGGTATATGAAATTTTAAAGAACCATTTTTGCCATTTATAGAACGTTTATTTATTTATTTTGTATCTAAGGCAAACAGAATATATAATAGCATATTTCCCTGTTTTGATGGGGTATATTTTTATTTAACATGGAAGGGTAACTTCATAACTAATAGAAATATAAATAAAACGCGCATCCTTGCAGAAAGGAAACGATTAAGTAAGTTCATAAACAATGTATAGACCATATAAATGTAGTAAATGCCTGCCAAATTCATGTCGAACTAAAGTGAAAAAGTGATGGATAGATTGTCAGAATAAGAGTTTATATCTGGAAGGCGAATAAAGTTAGGAGCCGTCCAATATTTTGTAATTGGAATCAGAAAATTATTAATGGCCGGTTCGTTCCTGTTGGTGAAGGATCTTTTAGAACTCGAGAGGGTTTGTTTTCGTTATCGAATGGTCGCGTTCCGAAGTTTTTGGGTATAATTTACATTTATTTCCTTAATGGGCGAATAGGTTTGAAGAAAACAATAAATGTATCTGAAAATGTGAACCCCGTCACGTTGTATGTTAAGTTCTGTCTAAAGGGAATTGGGGTTTTCGTACCCTTGCGGTTATCTGTCAGTTATCCTTTTCAACGAAAACAAATATAAATAAAAGAAAGTTTTACATTAAGGATTCTCATTCGCAATGGTTTGAAATTCAGGAACGAAGTTATTACGTAGTTTTTGAAATGATAAAACGTCCAACGTCACATGTAGGGTCGATTAAGTTTATATACCGGGTATCGTGATTAAGAACGATTTATAAAACATGGGGAATTTGTTAAACGCGATGTTATTCAATTTGAAAGCCTTTAAAAGTCAAATTTCGTCAAATCAAAGTTGAAAATCCTAATTGAGCTAATTTGAGTTGTCCACATTTAATTGGGAAGAAAATTGACCCGCATTCTCCGATGGAACTCCAACCGTTAATTTGAATGTCTGGCTCTTGAGTTCAGAGCTTTCCGTTGATTCGGAATCGTTTCGATATATCGATCGTTATGCATATTTACTTTAACACAGAAAAGCTGGACTCTGGTCACTGGTCACTACAATTTACCCGGATTCGACGATATCGTCGGTGAATATTACTTCATATCGCGATTTCCCTTCGTAATTTTTAACCAAACTTGGGAGATATTTATGAGCGCAAAAAGATGTCGCGAACGCTTCGACTCAGAAGCTTATGAATTTTGACAGCAATAACTACACGAAGATCCAAGATACAACAAAAGAAATTGCTCCTCGAGAAATCTCAAGTTTTGGGATTAGCACTTCGAACGCGTCGAGTCGTGCCTCTTTTACGAATTGTGCAGTTTGTGCATTTGATAAGAAATTTAAAGCAATTTGCTGTGTTCTAGAAAAAGAAAATAATTTGCTCGCAAACGCTAACCATGTATGGGTCAATCGATAAATTTTACGAGGCATTTCTATGCCCCTTAGATGCGGGGTTGAGCATGCATGAGGCCGGTTCGATCGCCCCCTTAAATCGAGGGGTAGCTTCGCCCCGCTGGCTTTTGAGCAAAGAGGGTGATAACAATCGCAGCCATGCCAAGGGTCTTATCATGTATTATGTAACTCAATGTGATGTGACGCCTTTGATACCAGTTACTTTCGATTCAGACCGATTTAAAACAGTCTCGTAAGCGATTTACTTTGCTACCGTTTGCTGAAAAATCTATGTATTTTAACATTCAATCGAAAGTCCCCCTTTGTTGTTTTCTCAAAACATACCGAAAGTTCTCTCGCGGTTTCGGTACCCGAAGAATAATTATGCTATTGCGCTTCTAGCAATCCCATTATGCTTATTCAATATTAATAAAAGGTAAACGTTAATTTTTTAGGAAATGCCGGAACGAACTTCGGCTACGCTCTTACACCATGTAAATTCGGAATTTTTAAAACCACCACCGGCGAAACACGTTAGTCTCTTCATAGTATGCTACGAATGGGAATCGACGCGTTAAAAATGAATCAGTCGGAAAGTATTTTATTAGCAATTTTTCTTGGCGATGTTCTAAAAATTTTAAACGGTACATGATCGGTTCCGAATTCTGGGTAAGATTATTCTCCATAGATGTAAAACATTTACAGTAAAAGATCATCGCGGAACACAAAATAGTAATTAAGTTGAAAAGTAATATAAATATTTGATAGGGAAAAATATAATTAAGGGGGGAAACACGGCTACGGCAAGCAGATAATCATATTTCGTCCCAGGATCTCATTACGACTGTACCGAAAAGAAAATATACTCAACGCCATTTAATTTCATGGTTCGTCCACAATCTACAACAACTCCACGTAGTACAGTTAACACAATGGCGACGAATTTGTCTCATTTTTACATCGTGTCTCAAACAAATTTCGTAATGGATAACGTACCTTTGAAAATTTACATTCCGCTTTTGTTAGCTTTATCTTTTTAGTAAATACAACTTCATCAAATATACAACGGATGAAATAAATTACTAAATCGAATTTTACTTTTTAATTTAAGCCGGAAATGAAAACAAAACGTACATATATTTATTAGATTTGAAAATTTAACCATTAATTAACAAATTAATTTAATTTGTCTATTTAAACTTTAAAAATTAGCACATAATTGTAAAAATATATATTGAAGATGAAAAAACAAAGAAAAAACTGCCTGCCACCTCCGGTGCATTTCCATGTTTGTTTTTAAACAAAAATTACACAGGCGAAATTCGGCAATTTGTTCTTCCAAACATGAATAATAGAAAGTGTCGTAAGCATTTGTATGTCAGAAAGCCGATAAAAAATGTGAAAGAAACAAACACCCTCTTCACTCAAGAAAGCAATTGAAATTCTGCAACCAAATCGTGAAATCATGAAAATAAGGTGAGATCGGATTTTTCGACTGTTTCTTTTAAAACTTGACCTAACACAAGGTTAACCTTGTAACCGGAGTTATTCGAACTTAATGGTTGCTGCTGCGAAGTGAAAAACGATACCCTTTGCAATTTCCCGAAACCTTTCCCTTCCTTCGGAATTAATAATTATACAGTTTCACGGGCCAATATTTGTAGGTGATTAGTATTAAACGTTAATCTATGCAAAAAGAACGGTGAAAGGGTGGAACTGGTACTTTTAAGTAAGAACTGGAACACACGCACGTTCTAAAGACCCATAACTACTAATTCTGCATACTAAGTTTGACCTGACCTTTCATACTTTCACAGAGGAAACGCTTCGGAGTTATTTATAGTAAAACGAATCAATTAACGTACTAACAATATTTTTCACAAGAAAGACGAATCAAAGTCGTAAACTCTCGAGGCGTGGACACGAAATTATGATGTCTTAGCAAAACTGTATCAAGTTTCCAAGTGCCATTTGAGTATTGTGTAGGTTTATTAGGTATTATAACTACGTCAAGTTTTTGACTAGCAACCCTCTCCGTCTGTAAACATACTGTTGCTTTAACTTCCCTAAACTTCAGTCGTAAAATGCGAAAAAATAGTTAGGCTTTTCGACACGGGTGTGGTATATTGTCACTTTTTTGCGCTTTATTTTTGTCTCGGTAATAAATTTTTAATTAAACGATTTAATGAGTTTACTTGAGGGGTAAAAATAGGAACCATAAAATGAGTAATAAAATTTGCTTTTCATTATGGGAATTAAATTCTGACCTTTGGTTACGTTTGTGTGGGAAGACAAAACCAAACAGAAGTAAATGTTGGTGAAAAACTCTGTTTTTCTCATTCGAGCGAACAAATACGACGTTATTTTTGTAATCGCCGGTGTTTTCTTTAGATTATCAATGTCGAAATCTTGAATAATCCAGCCGTGAAACGATCGGGAAATTCTAGGAACGTTTTTAATTTGTTCGTAATAACGATTGTTTCTTATTTGTAAACAGTTTCGTGTAATAATGTGGTTGAAGAAGCACTGAAACGGATGAGCTAATCGCGTTTTGGCATGTAATGCTCCCAATTACGTACGAACTGCTTTGTACGCCTTCTGAACTTAATAAAATCAGTTCGTCATAACGATAATAACATTACGCTAAAATCAACCGAGACATTTACGACACAGTTCTTTCGCTAAATGAGATTTGTCACTATCTATAAGATGATTATTATTTTAGCAGATTTAAAAACCGAACATAAATCAAACGTGTCAAAATATGAAAAATTTTCAATTCAGTAATGGAATAATTCTGTTCGAGAATATTTATTTGCCCTTTACATTTTATAGAATATACGATGTCGGTATTTTGATTTAAAAGGTACATTTGATTCCAATAATTTTGTTTAAAAATGTAATAAAGGCTTTGGGAAGAGCGAGCACACTAATTTTTTTGTTGTGTTTTTTGTAAAAGGTCGCCAGTTACTATCTAAACAATAAAATTGTATACATATTTTCCTTTGTCGTGTCGTGTCGCGTGGGGTGTATAAATTTTGAGGCGATATTATAGGAACAGTAATTTGCAAATTTTCCTCTAACGAAAATCGGTAATACACAAATATGAAAATAATAAATGTCTCGTTCTAAAATAAGAATTGTTCGATACACGTCCTATAAAAGAAATTTGAAGGAAAGTTTATCGCTTTCCCGGACTATAAAATAATCGTTTTGTCAGATTTTGTTTGTTAATAAATTGGTTTGAGCATGAAAAAGTCCTTAAAAATAAATTTTCTCGCAGTGTGTCGTAGAAAAGTTTAAGCGCGCGTTCGGAGGAAGCGGGCAGAAATTATTTTACTATTATATGTGTGAAATTTCGAGAAGAAACTTTTGTCACGCCATAATTCCGCTAGATAATTGTAGTTTTACTTCTTTATTTTATACAATAAAGTTCAAACGCCACAGGCGAGAACATCGGAGTCGCGAAGAAAACTAAACTAAAGAACTCGTCAGTACAAGAGGTTCACAATACAGACAAATTTCCGGCCATCGTAATGACGCATCCAGCTGCAATCACAAAGTTTTGAGGATTAATTAGAAGATAATTAATTTTACAACAAACTTATCGCGCCGAACGTTGTCCATTTTGTTTCTTTCGCTAAATCTGTGAGGGAAAAACCCGCAGCCCGAAATGAGTTCCTTAGAAAGGAGCTTTTGAACTGGCAAAAATCGAAGCGCCAGTGGGTATAAATTATCCGATAACCGCGAAGAAGATCCGAGCATATCTTGCATAGCGGTAATTGGTATAATTGCTTCATGATGAGAAGCTGCCTGGATTGCTTCTGGAATCATTCTCTCTCTGACAAGCAATTTCATTTTCGCTCTTCCTGCCCTGTCCAATTTCATCAAGTGCCTTTTAATATTTTACCGTGTGCTCTTCGACCTTGCAGACTTAACCTCCAGGGCCCGCGCAACTTATATAACTTTTTACAATTTGGAAACTCCTAAATTACAAATAGCCTCTTAAGAAAACGCGTCTGGATTTATTTAGCTTTGTTTATTCAAAAATACACCGCCGCAACCTTTTCACGCGACAACGTGACCACTAAATCAGCCAAATCGGACACTCACTATCGGAAATAACTTCCGAGACAATCGATAACGCTAAAGTTTAACCTTGTAATATATTTACAAAGAATTATGCCGCATTTACTGTCGCGCTCGTTATGAAATTTTTCTAACAACAATGAACATGTTGTTTGAATTAATAAACACTGGCTTCGCAAGCACGAGTTCTCATCGGAATTGTCACAGTCATCCTGAATCAATAACGTTAATCTATCATTGGTTGACGTAGAACACAGAAAGGCTTCCTTAGCATTGTTGCTGAAATGGGGCTAAGGTACTGTAAATGTTTAACTGCTTTGAAGATATAAATATGGACCCACGCTGAATCACCAAAAGGAAATTCCCAACTGTGTACCAAACCCTGTATCAATATTCTGTATTAACGCGTTATGTATCTAACGAGAATACCAACTAAAGTTTCTCAAATTACCGCAAATTTTACTTAGAATAACGATTTCGTTACATACCCTTAACGGAACGTTACAAAAAGTAAACACGTAATCGAATATCGCCGCCTTACGTAAATCACTTTAGTTAATAAACTTGAAACCTAGGTTTATCTACTGGAAGTTCTACCAACGCTGATCGCTTTCCACAAATGTCAACGTATGAGTACCTATTTTATGCATGAAGTTAAAGTTCGAAAGCTAACTATATTTATAGTTTGATATTGCCTTCACTTCGGAAATTTAGTTAATGCATTTCCGTTTTACCCGCATTAGCTTAAATATCATGTGATATTACAGCGCACGAAACTTCTTTTCTGTAAACGTTCTCGGTATAATTTAAACCGGATCCTGAAAAATATTTCCCGCCGGTGTACGTGATGCAAATGATTAAATGCAAATTCCGATTAATCCTGTTTTTCTGTAATTTCTGTTTTTTCCACGTGGCGTACTTCAATATGTCCTTCATACGAAGATGCCTGCGCGGTTGGGCGCATTTCGTTGTTATTCGGGGATAATTTAACTAATTTGAATAAAATTAAAGGCAGCGTAATCGAAGACTGTTCATATATGTTTATAAATCTAGAAACCTAACGCAATCCATCAAAAATCAAAAAATCCTTTTCAAGAAAAGACGGCCCCTATTTATATTGCTTTACTTCTATTAGGGTACTTTGGTATTTGGAGCTTCTAAATTCTGAATGGAGTGTGCAATAAATTCCTGAATATTTGAACTTATGACCTTAGTAACCAAAATTGATTATACACATCAGTTTCAGCTTAGCGGAACTTTGAGCACATCTGCACTGATTATGATCCGCTAGCTATACTAGGCATTTCTATACAGAATCAACATTGCCTCTAGATAAGATGCAGATCAAACATTTTCATAAAGGGGCCGATAGGGAATGCAGCTGTGCGTATGCATGTGGTGAATTAACGTTTACCGTTTAATTAGAATTCAAATGCACCGCGATTCTATTATCGGAGAAACTTTCCACAAGACCAGACTCTCATTGTAATTAGGGAAATTATAATTATGGCTCGAATATTCTGCAAATTAACAACGCTTCTCAAAGATATTAACTATTTCCTTAGTAAAAATTACAACAGAGTGGTTGGATTGCAGCCAATGTGGGTTATATCCCGGCGCCTCCACCACAGTCTTCAATGTTGTTTTTTAATTATAAGTTTGCTTGGATTTTCTGAGATTTAAAAAATGTCGAATCACAAATACGATTTAAGGCTCGTGTTTGGGTTTAACTGTAAAGTTAAAATTGGTCGAAATTGTGATGTAAAAATAATTTCGTACTAATTCCGAACTGTCAAATATTAGCGTTTTTGGAAGTAAGTACAAATGTTATGTTATCGGTAACGTACTTCAGCTGACTATTATTCGTGTTTTCTATTTTAGGAGTTGACATTTCTGCTGCCGCCATTAACACCTATTACCATATGCACGCGAAAATATTTCGTAAAGATATTAGAAATAACACGTAATTTATTTGTCTATCATTTCTGAAAGATCAAAATTCAAAACATAATTAACTAAAAGAAAGTAGCTAAAGTGGGATGCGTGTTGGAAACGGACGTGGCAAATGTGTTTTGTGTTTTGCGTCGTTTTCTAAAAATTGTATATTTGGGACCTTACATGCACACAGGAATAATGAATTAATATTTAAATGCGATTTCACTACCGTCGGTGGCATTTACAAAAGAGGGTTTTGCAACAATCGGGATGAGTTGCGAACAGCACAGTCGTGGAATGAGGAGATGAATGTGAAACGCTAATAGGGAAAAAGGTGAAGGGAGAAGCTATACCGACTCGTCTTCAACGATCCCTAGCTTTAGGTTGCATGGTTTCTTTTTAAACGATGCCAACATCGCGAATTATGTGAAGTATGCGGCGGTAATTCATTAAAAATGTGCCGAAACTCCCTGAATAAATATTGGTTTTACTTTTGAGTATTTGTGTTGGAACAAAGCTATTTAAATCAGAATTTGACATCAGCAACTTATAATCATTATGTGTGGATTTATTTTATTATTCAACCAAACCCATTGTTCGCAATTATTATTACGAAATAATTATTTATGTACATTATTCTTTATGGTTTACACTAAACAAAGTTTCGAAACATCGACAAAACCGGCTATTCAGATTTAATGGATCGAAAACAAAGTTAGAAAAAGGGCAACGCATAACTTATTATCATAACTTTCTCGTAAATCGTTTATAAGGTGGTACATACATTAGAACCTGTATGTCCATAAGAGCACCTGACGAATGTACATAGATTAGAAAAATTGGTTTTGTTACGTTTCGATGGCTTACAAGCTCGATTTCAGGTAATCACAACGATCAGATTAGTAACAACCCACGCTTACAAAGTTTTCGAATCCAGATCGATCGTCTTAATTTTTTGCTACCTTTTTCCGGATTCCTTAGGTAGATTTACTATAGCCCTACATTTATTTTTATTTTACCAGACGTCCAGGGTGAAGTTTTTTCTCTCATTTCTTTAAAACTTTGTCTTTTATTTGACGTCTATTGATACCCCAAAATTACCACAGATTATCATTAAATAGAAATAACGTTAAGCTTCTTCGAAAATCCAATATTAATTGATTTGTTCTTCTAAATGTTAAGGTTGAAAGTACACTTGAATATTCGGACAAAAATATAAAATTTTCCAACGAAAATACACGAGCCAGACGACGCCACTCTGACGTGTTTTGAAAATAATAGATCCGAGATTTTTTTGCAGAGGATCGATAAATACTAGGCTATCATTATGGTTGATACAAAAAAAGTGGAGATGAATTATTTATGATAGGAGCCTTTTCACTGATATAACGATTTTAGTGCTTACTTTTATGAACGAAAACTGTTACGTAATAACTTCACGTTTACTCGAAGTATAAACTTTGTTTAATTAATCTTTAATTGTTTTTAAATTTTTATCTCCAGACTGACGACGGAACGGTTAACTTTTCCAACTGTACAATTAACGGAGACGTCGAGGTGAGTGATTCTATTTATTTATGCAAGAATTTTTCCATTATTTCCATATACAATGCGATTTTTTAAAACTCAATTGCAGCAGGCCGAATTCTGTCTTAATAACCTTAGAAGTGTCTGTATTAAGTCAGAATACGGCCTGCTGCAATTGAGTTTTTAAAAAATCACATTGTAGGTACATAGTTAAAAAACGTTCTGAACTATTTTCCAATAAACGTTTAAATTAAATTCCAATAACAACGAAGGAATAAATACAAATCGAGAGTTCAATTTATATTCGCCGGTATTTTCTTTATTTTTCGGCTTCAATAACACGAGATATTTAATAAAATCCCTTATCGTAGTGTCACGGAACAAAATTTCACGATACGGGTGCATGTATGAGCAAATACTTCTGAAGTATGCGAAAACGACGTAATAGCGATTTTCGACAAACAGCAATACTGCTAGGTAAAGTGAGAAGCAGTTGCTCTTTTTAGTAATGTAATAAAACGTGGTGTGATAGCGTATCAGTTCTCTGAAACTTTAGGAGGCTACAGATTGGTTAGGAAGCATTTAGCGAACCTTTTGCCTTCAGTTTAACATCTTTTACTTCATTTATTTTCTTTATAACCCACCCAGTTAGTTACAAGATGAAGTATTTTTATTTTAAACTTTGCCTTTTTAATTCCGTCTTAACGTTCTCGTCTTTATTGAAAATTGTTCAGATTTCCGAAAAATATTTTCGGAAATTTATTAACATTTTGTTTTGATAGAATTTTTAAATGAAATTTGTTCCATTCACTCAAATCCACAATAAATTTTCGGCCCAATATACAAAAGTTTACAGAATAACCAAACAAGCTTTCAAAAGAATCTTTGATGCATTGATAATTAATTTTATTTGAACTCCTTTAAGCTCAGGTGCTTTTTCAATTTTTTTTGTCCTTCCCAATTATTCCGTCGTTGTTATTTCATAGATTTTGTACCTTTAGCAACAAGGACTTGTATTTTGGCAGAGAAGGGGTCTAATTAGTGAATAAATTTAAAATAAAAGCAAGGGTTTTCATTTAATTCTTCATAATTTCTTCACAGCTTTCAAATTTGAACTCTACTTATTTTTTAATGACGAGTTGAAGAGGGAAATCGATTTGTTAAAAAAAGAATTTTCGTTGGTTTTCAAAATTTTAACTGTTAATGTTGGTGTGTTTTTTTTGAGTTCGCGGTGCGTATTTTCATATGACATTTGAATCTGTTAACGAATCGAAACCTGGATGTAAGCATTTTAACAAGGGATTTCGTTTTTAAATATAACTAATTTCGAATAATATGTGGAATATAACTACAACTTTAGTTATGTACAAGCAAACAAGTGTATAGAAAAGTCTCACGACAGTGTCACGACATGCTTGAAAGTTTAAAGAAGAAACTCACTTTAAAGGAATGTCTAAAAGTATACATAAAGTATTGATGGTTCACTTTGTCTGAGATGGTTTTTTATATCCGTAAATATATGAAAATCGATTTTTATGTTTTCTTGACTTCTGGAGTACTAGCAGTTGGGAAATATGAAAACAGACGAACATTCTCACTATAGTAAATAAAATAAACAGAACTGTAAGTTTTTGAAGTCTCGTCGAAATAGGAATTTCATTTTAAACATTAAAGGAAAGTTTTGTGTCAGCTGTCCGGCCAAATTTTTACGTGGTTAGGATCCATGCTAATGGAATATATTACGTACGTATTTAAATGCGAAACGGAAGTGCAAAAGGGGTTGATTTAATTTACCGAAGCTTAAATAATAACGTACTTCGAGACGTCGCGTCGCGCAATTACCGAAACAAACACTTGGCTGATAGTTACTGTTTGCATTATTAGTCAAATAAAGAGGAATAACAAAAGACAACTCGGTATAAATCGATAGTATGTAAACATCATTTCCCTCTATATCAGTATTTTTAGAGATGGTCGCTAAGGGTTGTTTTGTATGGGCCCTCATTATGAATATCATTACGAATGTCAGATGAGAAGGGTTTCAATTATTCCTGTCGACAATGTGGCCGCATACATATATAAGTGGAATGATTGTTGGTTTCTGGTGCATAACTTTGCCGTGATCCTGCATTACTGCATAATTCTCTCGGCCCAATTATGATTAATTGTTAATGGCGTTCTCATGTTATACCATTACTTTGTTATTACTAGACGCACTCTTAAACTGTCTTTTATTTAAAAAAGAAATAAATTTATCGAAACTACGTAAATCGTCGAATCAAAATAAATCATTTAAAAGTATCCTTTAAAACAAACGAGTAATAAAGATAAATAATATAGCTGAAATTTTCCGAGATTTATTTTACTATATTTTGTTGTTTCAGATTTTAAACTAATTTATAACGTTTTACGTTCTAAAATTACCGAATTCGAATATTCGTTTTTAATATTCTTAATACGTTCTGTTAATTATATACAAAAAAGGTGTTTCGCAAGTAATTAAAATATCCTAAAACATTAAAAACGTAAATTAAATTTTAATAGGAAAATCCCTAACAGGTTTTCATGAAATCGTTGCTGTAAAGTGAATGCAATTTGGTTTAACTTTTCTTTTGAGTACTTTTAAAATCACGTTTATTCAGCACAAATCAAACAAACGCTTCTTTACAGAGTAAATAAAATTATATCTCACAACAGCCATATAATTAACTCGACTTGTTTCATATTCCCCTTTAATCCTTGATGGCTAAAAAGGACGGAAATAAAGTACACGTCGTACTAAGGACTATAAAACTGAAAACATGGAAATCGCAGCGGTTTGGTTTACCAACCGATGGTGTTGCCCTCCAGACAAGGAAAGATAGGACTTTGGATAACTCTTGTCTTGTTTAGAAAATTTCAACACAGAACTTGTCCCACTTTAGATCTTGTAAATGAAAGTCTTGATCTTGTCTCATCTTGATATCTTGACTATGAAATGCTTTTGGAAGTCCAGAAAGGATAAAAGTGTCGTTTAAACCCGTGCTTTATACGTACTTTTAAATCTGATATCATAAATCCCGCACATATTTTTTTCTTTATTTTTATTTGAATAGACATTCTCATAAACACTGATAAATTTAAATTTAGAACCTCTGTTTTTATATAACGTTTTGCAATTCTCCGGAATGATTCCGTGTAAATAACCAAACCATAAAATCCTTTTTTCTAAAGAACTTAATTTCGGAATTAAGTATTTTGAAAAGTAATTAACTGTTTTACATAAACATTTTTAACTCTAATGAAATTGGCTTTGGTGTTCATAAAATCCCAAATTTGCATTTTAAGCAGTGTGTGGTGTTAAAATCTCATGCAGGAGTTATGGTTTAATTTTGAACCTTGAGCTGGGGAAATTGAAAATTAGAGCATTAAAAAAGGCAAAAGCCGAGTAAGTAAAATTACCTCATTTTGTCGTGGTTTCTGTTACGGTTCTGATATAAACAATAAGCTTAAAAAATATTCAGAAGGAAAAAACAGTTTATGCAGGTAGTTATCCTAACTCCTTTTTGCTTTGATAAACATTGCTAAGTCTATGTAGGAATTTATTTTGCAGCATTAATAATTCGGTTTATGCTTTCTCAAAAGATGGAAAATTGTCCATAAGTAAAAATATTTACTGAGGGTTTCGCTTTATCAAAAAGGAGTCAAAAACCTCGATTTAATTTTTATAAATGCGCATTTCATTTATGCTGAGCGAAAGATTTGAAGGCAGGAAAATTGATTCAGTTATTTAATTCTATAAGCGCGATAAATCAAAAATTCCAAAGTGATTTTATTATCGCGATATCTTTTTTCTGTTTTATTTTTTAAGTCTGGGTTAAAATCGAACAGATTTAGTATCAATTTCAAATTTCCTATTTAAAAAGACGGAAGGGCGGTCCATTAAAATGATTAGAGTCGCCTGGACGACCGTTATTTTCAAGTCCATTTCAAGATATTTTTAAAAATATTAAAATTACGAAAGACAGGTAACGGTAACCGCGTGTCACTTCTGAGTTAGGTTGTACGGTAAGACTTGGTATAGGTGTTTTGTTTCTTATAAAATCGAGTTAAAGAAGTAGCATACCATTAAAAGGAGAGAAAACGGGGAATTTTGTCGTTTTTCGGCAGGCGCGAGTGGCCGAGTGGCTGATATAGCAGGAAAGGTGGACGAAAACCAATGAAAACAAACCCAAGACACAAATTAGGAAACAAAGTCAAAACTTGCGAAACAAGAAAAGCGAAAGAAAACAAAAGTAAAATAAGAATGATACGATAAAGTTTCTTAGTCGTACGTGGTTAATCTTAGTGCAAATGGTCGTTACATAACTCGTTGGCCTTTAGGTTGTCGTGTAAGCCGAAAGCTCGGCGATTTCTGGTAATTCGTTTAAAATAAAAGCTTTCCAGGATGATATGTAAATCCGAGTCAATTTTAATTCGACTGTTAGGTTGTTGGGCGTAAAGCGTGGTTATTTTAAATACGAAAACCTTTAAAAAACGTAAGTGTTCATAAAAAAGCCGAGCTAAAACCATTTCGGGCCTTAATATAAAAAGGATATCTACCACAAACAGAATTGGAACACACTAAATTGTTAAAACGAAGTAAGCGCCAGTGAAAGAGACAAATCAATACTTTCCCGCTTTTCATGACCATACATAATATAGGATTCAAGAACAATACAACTATTATATTTCTATTTGCTAGTAAAGTAGAACACCATTTGTGACGCTCTAGTTAGCTGATGAAGTTACAACTAAGCGTTCGCTTCGGTGTAGATTAGCCGAATTTGTATCTTCCTGTAAGCTAAACCGTTTTCGTCGTTAGCTGAGGAAATAGCTACTGCGGATTGCAGCATTGTCACTAAATGCTAGATAAACACCACGTTAAAAGCTCAACCACGGTAGCAGGAATCACGTCTGTGTGCATTTCCTGCCGGGCGTGTGTATTATTTAAATCCTCGCTATGCGTAAATCTAAACGAATCCGCGCCTTGTGTACTGCAATTTTCAAATAATTTGCATACAGTATACATTACAAAAAATATAAAATCGCATAATTTGAGGATTAGATTCGAAGTATACAAAAGTAACTCACCCAATTCCGGCCCACAAACTCTCGGAATAATTTCCAGGATGGCGGAGCAGGAGGCGTCTTCGAAGCAGAGCTGCCGAGCGAGCAGACAGTTCAGAATTGCGATCGCAGTTTTTAGGTTGGGGCCTGAAACATCCATTAGAAATATATGAATTGCAAACAGCTACTTGTGCAACGAGATCGCGATCTACTCATTATTCTCTCTATTTACTACTTCGTTTAATCGCGTGTTAAATTAAAGGGCTTGTTAAACTCGCGATTCTGTTACAAATCGACATTTTACTTGGGATATTTCTAGAAAACCGAACGCTATATTTTACCTTTGACCATCTACTTATCGATCTCGTTGATATCTGATCTTTAACTCGAAACCCCTATTTTAAACTAAAACGTTCTCGATTTGTTTCTAAAATAAACAAGAATTTGTATTGCTTACTTATACCGTTACGCTTTATCCACAAATACATTTTCGTTTTTTTTTGTAAAACTAAAGATTATTTAAGCATCTTTTGAACTACTTACAAAGTTTTAAGCATAATTTAAACGGAAGGGCATTTAAGTAATTAAAGTTTTAGCTAACTATGAGCCTGCATGGCTTGCAGTGCTCCACTATGTTATACAAAGTTTTTCTAAATTTTCACATTATGCAAATGTTTATTAGGCTCATTGAGACTTTTGGCGTAATTTCAAAATCAACACTCAAAATTCTCAGGGTGGCGCTTCTATCAAAATTGTTTATCAAGCACTTTTTAAAATTCACGTAGATAGCACAGAAAGGGTATAGCAAAGAACCGAAAAAGCAAGAAGAAAACATATTTTCTCTTGCTTAATTCTTTTGGAAAACCGAATGAAAGTTCAGGTTTGATTCTTTTTCAAAATAATTTCCGGTAGTCTCTTCTGTTCTTTTTATAACAATTAAAGCGTCTCTCCGCATTTCAACCTCACCTCTTTACATCCGTCAGGATAGGAGAATATCAATTAACAAAATATTTAACATATATTGTAGACACAAGCCGATAAATGCAGAGCAGATGGTTTTTCAAGGATTCCTTTCTATCTGTCATCAAAATCTTTGAACTTATAACATTTGCGTTTGCTCTTCACATGAATTGTTAAAAGGTAATATTTTAAATACAGCTATTGATTTTCCTGACATTTAACCTTTAACCGAAAATGTCATTTAAAACCGAAATATTTCCATTACATTAATTTAAAAAAATCATTAATTTCGTAATGAACTGCTTTTCCACCAACAATGTTATGCTTTAGTTCTTTTTTGTAGATGGCGTTTTCCGTATTTTTTTTATTTTTACTTCCTTCTCTTGTCATATCCGGCTTAATTATGTTTTCTATTTTAACTTGGGATACTTCCTTGTGAAGATTTGAGAACTATTTTCTTTTGCTTTTCTCGAATCTGTTTAGTTTTTCGTTCTAAATATATCAAAATCCATTTTAGCTCTTTCCATTTTCGAAAATTAATTTTTTGTTATTCTGATAACCAATCTCTCTTTTGCTTCATTTTTATTAATAACTTATTGGTTATTGGTTTTCTTGACATTTGATCTCCAAATTTTATTCTAAATTATTTTACTATTTATAGAACATATCATTATTATCTCGTAATAAATAGATACCTTTAACATTATCTTCTGTTCGGGGTTATATTACCGTATACAAATAATTTGTGTAATTTTCCTCTAATTTTATTTCAAGTCGAATAACTTTTAACTTCACCACTTTTATATGAATATAAATGAATTTTTAGTATTTGACCTTAAAAGTTATCCGAAACGAAAATGAAGTTTTGACGGCTGTTTAATAACTTTTAACAGTTATTAAAAAATAATCTTCGTAGATTTGAAGGTTATAAAATATTCCAAACTTGATTAATTCAATATCGTGCAAAATTACCAAGTTAAAACGCAGATTAACGACATTAAAAATCCGCCAAAACAAGAAAAATTTAAAATGACATTTTCCTAGCACGAATTTTTAACAAATACCAAATTTAATTCCAAAATTAGGCAACTTGAAATTACCTAACCTTTTTTAAACGAAATATGTCGAGATTAAGCTCACGAAGTGTTAACATCAAAATTTATTCCGATTTTGTCCTTTTCTGGGTATAATATCGGCCCTATCTGCTTTTTAATAGTGAAGTTGCTTTAAATTTATAACCTATTGACCCCACGAGAATTCCCAATCTGTTCCTTACCCAAACCCAAGAATATTCCGAAGAAGCAAAATCAACCCACAAGGAGGACATTCTACATTTGTAGAATCTAAAATTGGGAACGTGAGAATTCTGAAATGCCCACGCATGTTTCTCGTAAAACTTAACGTAAATCGTGCTAAAAATGAAAGAAAAACGTTAAAAACATAATTCGGTATTTATTATTCAATATCCTAAAAATGCTTTCCATATTCAGCGTGTGTTTATTTTAAGAATTCTTTAAATTAACGTACCACACGTTCCTTTATTATTATCGATTTGAATACTAATTTAACTTGCAAACAACTGATACGCGGTATCGTTAGAAAACCGGAAACTACACTTACTCAAATATAAAATCCGAAGTGTGTGATCTAAATTTAAAACAATTTCCCCAATTTAAGTATTTCGAAGTTTTGTAATTCTTCATAAAGTAGTGGTTTAGTCGAAACTTTTCAAATATCTCATCACACTTCAGTATTGCAAAAAATCCATTTATCTAAGAAAATAAAGCCTCGAATAAAGTTCTTGTTAATTTGAACGGGGAAATACTTTTTATTTTTTAAAAAATCGCCTTTCGAATTCATATTAGATACGATTGTATACTCGGATATTTTTGAAGAAAATTAATGTAGACATATTTTCTTTATAAACGTACCGTTTTCTTATAAGCAAAAAATGTGTTCATTTTGTTGTCGTACCTTCCGGCTACTCGTGTTATGAAAATCTAGATTAAAGTCTTTATAAAATCATTTTTAAATGCGCTGTCATTCGCATAGCCAATTTTGAATATTAAAGGAGGTCGCGTTTAATTCCTAAATATATTGATTATAAAAGACGGCTTCCCTTTGATTCGATACCCAATTGACTTTTAGAATGACTTTAATTCGTTTAATTATTAATCCCATCATTTTTGGCTGTTTTATTTCGTTTAATGAGAATTTATTTATTTAACCTATTTAATTAACTTTGGTACACGTAGATTACTTTAAAAAATTCAGAAGAAATTGTTGATAAAAAATAGAAACGGCGACGCTTTGTTGGATAAAAAATTAAAAATCGAGCTAAAATCCAATTTTTCAATTTAAATTTATGAAAGCTTTTTATTACCACAAAACAAGTTATAATTTGTATGTAAAAACTGAAAAAATCGCTACAAGGGTCTACTTTCATAAATCAAAGAAAAATGTTTATTCATAAGTACGTCACAGTAACACAGACGACGTTTATTGTAATCCTAATTATGTTTGGGTTATTTTTAGATTTTCCGTATTCTTGCAGTCAAGAGTGGACGAAGTAAATGAAACGAAATTAACGATTAATTATTGTTGTTTAGTAAGTAGGTTGAAACAAATAGGCAGGCTTCAGTTTACCATCACGTTGGGCATGCCCACGTTATCAATAAAGATAAAATACAACGTGCCAGAGAACGTAATGAACATGCTTTGTCAACTGGACAATTCATTCCGGAAATACGTGGACAGAAAGGAACAAGATCAAAAATGAATGAACATCTACGTCTTCTAATGCACTATTTACACGTTCAAATTTTTTTTTCTTCTCAGCATGGTGGATTTCAATTAACTAAAAGTGCATGTGCAGCTTTTCTCGACATTCGTTTATTTTCAGACTCAGAAATGGGATTTCACTTTGACATTTTATTTAGACTAGATTTATTTTTTACAAGGCAAGGAATTTTTTACTGTATTTCACAATTTTTGAAGAGGAAATTCTGTCAGGCTCTGTTTTTAAAAACGAATTTTTATTTTTAAAAGTTTCAATCTGTGCTTTCCATTTTTTATGACGTGCTTTTTTCATTTTTTAACGTTTCCTAAGGGGTTTACTAGAAACGATTTGACTGTTTATGATTTTTTTATACAGAAGTAAAGAAGGTGGGCGATTGTTGAAGGTGTAACGGTTAACACATCACCCACTACGCTTAGGAGGCCTTAATCCTCCATATTGTCGGAATATTAAAATTTGCCAATAATAACAAAATAGCAGATATTCTCTTCCTTTTTGATTTTAATATTTTTAAACTAAATGTATGGGAAGT
Organism: Melanotus villosus; assembly: GCA_963082815.1. Classification (NCBI taxonomy): domain Eukaryota; kingdom Metazoa; phylum Arthropoda; class Insecta; order Coleoptera; family Elateridae; genus Melanotus; species Melanotus villosus. Next base: position 24,420,721 of record OY720427.1, read on the forward strand.
ATGCAGATATGATAGATATGAAATCAACAAAGCACACTTAGTAAGCAAAAACTATTTCGGTATGTTCGGAAATATCTAAAAATGTCTCTCAGCTAAAATTCCGAATTTAGGCATTTTTTCTGCGGCGGGTATCGAGGGAAATTATTTTTATAAATCAAATCAGAAAAGTTCAGATGTTTGGAAAGATATCGCGATTCTTATTAGATCTGTAGTTTTATTCTGCAAAAATTCTAAAAAGGAATTATTACTATTTGAAATTTGCGACACTCCGTTAATTAAATAAAAAACGCAGTTGGGCGTTAAATTCAAAATTAGGGCAAATTTATTAAGTAGATTTCCCGAAATTTATATTTCGGAAGATGATGTTTAATGAGCGGTATTAATTTAATGTACTTTATAGGTTTTTATTAAATTACACGGAGCTTTCTTAATATGTAATTAGTTTTATCAGCGCTCAGTAAATTTGCTGAGAATTCTAAGTGCTGAAACTTTAGATATTTGTAAGTGTAATCCTCTAAGCCTAATTAAGCCAGATTAGTCTAAGATGTTATATTCAAAGAAATTTGTAGGAGTTGGCACCTAGAGAAGTAGTTTTATCTGTTTGTAATTTGTATGTTTGCCAGCAACATGTAATACATTCAGAAGTTCTAAATTTAAACGCTTCAGACCTTGTCGAGAAATACTAACATATTTTGACATTTCGATCTAACTAAATCCTTTAATCTACTTTTATTATAACACAAGGAGAGAACATAATAAGTTTTGCCAAAAACCCGAGGTAGATTAAATTACGCCACATGGTTTGATAATTTATTCATATATGAAAATTGCACTGTTCAAATTCAGTTTTACTAATTATAGCGGAAATTTGCCCCCGTGTTTTCGTTCAGCACACCTTAAATCTCCTCGTCGGAGATTACGAACTAAACCTTTTAATAATAAAAGCTATTCTTCATTAAAGGACACCCGATTAATCGAATAGTCGGCCGTGGTTAACGTTGAAGTTATTTATGTACGAAGTTCTAATTTCGGTTAATAGAAAATTCTGTAAATTCCTAAGTAAGTACAACGTTAAGTGTGTTCAACTACAAACATAAATTGTTAAGGAAGCGATCAAGGAGGAAATTGTATAGGAAATTCCTAGTACTATCACTGCTCTTATAGCATCCCCAATAAAACAGAGCAAAGTAAAAATAATAGCAGAAAGGATATTTATTGTGGCACATAACAAACGATGGGAAATCTGATGTAAAAGCAGATGCAGTGCATACAATTTCCCGGAAAAAGTAAATAGAAGAACGAATCTGGAGATAACGAAAGTTTGTTAGTTTACCCTACATGACAGCTCAAAGCTTTTAACGTTATTTACATTGATAATTTCGAATACGTCGGCGAGTACATTAAAATAATTAATTACCGTAATTAATTAACCTTTTTGCTTGGTCTAGGTGTACAAGCTCTATTAAATTTTCATAACTGACGAATGTCAAAGGACGTGTTTTCCGCTAATATAATTACTAATTAGTATTTATACCTTTCTAAATAGTGGACTAAATTTGTTCGAGCGTGTTGAAGTACAAACAACGTTTAACTCCGGCGGAATTTGGTGGAAACGTCCCTTATCCTACCGAAAAAGTAATTAATTACGTCGACGAAATGCTTTAAAAACGTCCGATTCAATTTAAAAAAAAAAATTAGACTGTCATTTCGGCTCATCCTACTTAGGACAAATTTTTTATCAGTTTTCATGTAAAATACCGGCTTAGCGTAAACAGCTTAGAAGTTAAAAAATACATGAGGATCCTAAACGTGCCTAGGTGGAGGCGTCAGCGTGTGACCTTTCTAGGTATAAATTTTAAATCCGAATCCTTGGGCAGTATTAAGTAAGCTACTAAAATATACAAATCGGAAATTTAGAAAAATTAATAAAAACAAAGTCAACGATCGCTTACGTCTGTAATTTGGGTAAACGTGACGTCAGATCTGTGAATGCTGGAGTAAAAGCGTCAGCAATGACATGCGACCTTTTGTGCATATAAATTTTAAATCGATGTCCTCTTACGTTGTCGAATCGGTAATAAAATACAGGACTGGAAATTCTTTAATAAAAATAGAATCATAAACGCTTCGAGTGCGTCAACATTTCTGGTGGAGGCGCCATCATTAGAATTTTTTATGGGATGCCGAAATTAACGCACAGCTCGATTTTTATTTGACCCTACGGTTTAAATTTTTACTCCGCACGGTTGAATGCGGATATTTTGGTCAATTTTGATTTTTGGGAAAGGTTATGAATCTATATTGCATTTTACGTGAATGATATTCTCAAAATGTTACAAAAGTTCTTTGATGTTTAATTTTTGATAATCGCGCCCCGTTGTAATCGCATTTGCAATATGAAAATATATGGTTGCGAAGAGAAAAAGTAGAGACCCGAAACAAACCCTAATAAACAACCCTCAGCTGTTAAAAATTGCTGAATTGATTCATTTACGGCGATTAAAAGTAACGGGGTATGCTGAATTCTGTTTATGTATAAAAGCGGTACAGATTTTTGAATTCGGTTAATCAAATACGAGTAGTTCATCGATAGCTGCAGTCGCGAAAAACTATCAAAATATTATTTAAATTCCGTTTAGAAATTAACGGACGTAAATAATTATTATAAATTGTTTCAAGCAGGGTACGATAAGAGTTGTAGGTTCGGGCGAATATTCCGGGTTCTAATAAATAAATGTCTGTTCTTAGGAAACTTTGAAGATTTCGTAGATTTCTGCAGGAATACAAGCGTAAAATTTATGCGATAAACAAACAAAAGCTATGTAAGGTAAGCAGCGAAAATACGTAAGGAAATAAAGGCGTATTTGCTCGTAAGCGAGAAATAGTCGCTAGAAATGTAAGGTTTTTAAAGGGTTTTAGGATTTTATTTAAAAGTAGAGGAAAAGCGAGCAGGGCTCGTACGGTGAGTTCGCAATCTACTCATTATTCTGTCTATACACCGTTCGGTTTAATGGTGTGTTAAATTAAAGAGCTTGTTAAGTTCGCCTGTGGATTACATGCAATTTTCATAATTTTGTTATGTATATTTTGCACGCGTTGGTTTAATCTGGGCGTTTATGCAGTTGTAAATGTTTGTTGTAGTCATAACGGTATTAAATTAAGGGAGATGAGGCTGGAACGAGTAAGTCGCTCGACGTGAAAATATAGCTCAAATTAAAACCAAGATAATTTCGCTAACCAATACGGACCACGAGTTAACAGTGAATTACAGCAACGACCGTGCAGTGTATGTAATTTAGCACGCGATCGCCCATTTTATAAATGCACTCGTTGGCTTAGGTGTAACTGAAGCTCTGAAGCATCAGCCGAAATGTCACTAAATCGATTATCTACAATAACAGCGGTGATCAGAAATATGTGCCAATATTTCGTTTAAAAGACTGTCACAACTGAATTGACTGCAAAAATTAAACCGTTTAATATTTTAAAATTCACGATCTTCAAATACGGCCTGGCAGTTTTTTCACGTTTAGCATTCCGCTTAAATCCGACAGTTCGGTCAAATAAGGTGTTTTTTCAAATTGCGAAAACCGAATATAACATTATTAATAAGAGAAAATTGCGTTATGGGCGAAAAGACTGGCGTCTCGGTTTTACGAAAAATTTCTTATTCTTCTAAGACTTGTAAGCTTTAATTTGCGTTGAGAATTTAGAATGGGTAATACGAGTTAATTTTTATTCAAGCAGCTGTACAAACGAATTTGCAATTATCCACCTTTGTTGCAAGCACCTAATCTTAATTAAAAGTGAAAAATAAGGTATAATAAATTTTGCACAAATTAACTAACAAAGCACTTATAAATTAGAAAAAGCGCGTTGTGCCACTCTGCACGCAGTGAAACTCGTAGAAAAAGAAAAACTGGGGAAAGTTTTTATGCTCAAGGCACACGTAAGGCTTTGAGATTCAAATTATTTTTACATTTCTTTCGGGCAAGTTACAGCCGTAAAGGACACAAGGTAAAAGAGATGAGCGAGGCGCATAATAGCCTTGCCTACCGACGCCCGGCATCGTTCGAACGATGCATATGACACAAGCCAATTGTGCAATTCCGACTTGGCAAGATATGCCAAATTTTCCTCGGATATATCCCATTCAACATCCAAAAAATCTAGAGAAGGTATTAGGTTTTCGGCGGGTATTTCCGTACTGTCTGAAAAGGGAAGGGTGGAAAATGAAAAACACAATTCATTACCATTTAAAATTCTGCTTCAGTTGAAACGTATTTGCCTAAGTTATCCGACGCAGTTAAAAATACCGCGAGCTATTGCCGGTTCTAATCTCGGGGCGATTTAGGAAATTTTTAACGACTTCGACGACAGACGAGTGTGAAAAACGGTCGGTACATTTTCGTCTTAGCTACCTATCCGATCCGTTTCGAATACGTGTTAGGCTGGCGAAGTGGGTTTGGGTAACAGCGTCGATGGCACCGGTAACACGGTACACCTACGGTGTATTTGTGTTGGCGGTGAGCGCAGTGAATATTGATTCACGTTGTTTAGATGGCATACATTCGACTTAGTAAATTGTTACCATCGTAATGGGATAAAAAATATGATGGATATAGGGAGTTAGGTTAATGGCGATAGGAGGGACGGTCGCAGCCGGAAACCACCCTAACTGAGTCATGAGAAGTTCCAAGCGGCGTAATTTAGCAGCCATTTAGTTGTCTTCTTATCTGTCCGCATCGGGTCTCATCATGCAGCCGGGCCAGGGTTCTTCGTCATATTCATAGAGCACGTACGAACCTCCGCCACGTGGCTGAGACTGACATCTCACCGGGACGCAAAATGCCCCGCAGACACTTTATTTCGTCTCCCTCGACCGCTGAAGCTTTTGTTCTGCTCTGCCGCCAACATTCATGTAAATGAATACTATTTTTTAATTGTTAACGACATTATACAACTTTATAAAAGAATTCCCAGGTTCTAAAGAAAAAGTTCGCTCAAAGGAGATGCCGTAATTCAGACGTCATTAGTGTCAAATAAAGATAATTATATACACAAAGCGGCTACAACCTCTGTATAACTCGACTAATCTAGTTAGTGCAGACTATGGTCTGTTTTGGCCGGCATCAAAAGACCGAGAAAGATGGAATCACGTGCGTGAACGCGCTAGAGACGTGCAGACTATTATTCTACCTCTTTGGCCGTTAGCTCTGAGACTTCGATCATAGCTGCTCCGTATATCACGGAAATTTGTCTCTGGAACAGTTTTAGTATAGCAGAGGCGCTCTTGTCAGAGGTTCTGCTCCATCTGTTTGATTGCTACTTTATAAGTGCTTATCGACCGTGTATTTGCAAGAAGAATAAATCAACCGCCAGCTCAACCAGACACTCCTAATAAATTTAAAATAGGCGTAATATACATATACGTAACATTACGCCCACGCCTACCTGAAAAGTCGCGATTTTCGCCGTTTTCACGCTATCGTCGCGACAGTATCCGGGGTTCTGTTATCCGTTAATGTTTTTAACTGCATCGTCCGGTTTTTGGGTTAAAATGCCTGTTGTCCGACGAGTACATAAAACGGGCCCCAAATGTTAACGTAAAATTCTCGTATTTTCCTTAGTTAACGGTAACATCGCTAACACCACCATTTACCAAATGTAATAAACCGGATGCTTCGTCTCACTCTATTCAAAATTCCTTTCTTTAAATATTAAAATACGGACCCAACTTCTAACTGTTGGAAACTTCCGACTTGGTTTTCGATGTAACGTCTAGTTTAATGTAATTAGTTTTAGTTGTTGTCTGTTAATGAGTTAAAAGTTCGTCGCCGTTCAGTTGCAGCGAGTAGTTATTTTTACGCAATGTCTTAGTACCTACATTCAAACTACAAAAACTCGTTTTTAATAAACTCTATCTCGTTAGCACTGGAACTAGACACCGAGCAAATTTTATTCCCTTTTTCTAAGAGTAACTTTGCTACTTTGTTAGAAATGCCAACTTTCGGAATTTTACAACTTTCTCGTATATGAGAGAATCCGTATCACTGTAGAATTATACCCATAAATAAAACTAATATTCTTAGATATAAATTTAACTAATTACGATAATTAAGAGAAAAATTAACAATTAAAATTTGTTTAATATACCTTTTTCCCACTCATAAAGACCTGTAAAAACATATTTATCATAAAACAATGGTACACACAAAATAATTTTTCCGGGTAGTCCAATCGAATTTAATATTGGTCCAATCGTTTTGGATGTTCAGTTCTTAGAGTTAAGGTATGGTAAATAAGGCAGGATCAACACACACAAATAAACGAGAATATTATAAATATTTTTCCCTGCGCCAAATGCAAATTGAGTAATTCTTCAACTAATTTAAAAAAAATCAGATACGGTTAAAGCAAATAAATCGTAAAGCGTAGGTTTGCACTGCTTCTTCCAAGTTAATTTAATGTACCAACATCTATTGTTAATAAAAAAAATCGCTTTTAAAAATTAACCTTGCCTTTGAAAAAGCCCGTTTTCCTAGAAATTTCTTATATTTTCTATGTAAACCGTTCGATCGTTATGAAGTAGTCACGCTTTAATCAAACCATAAAAGTTGCGGAAACTTAGGTATGATTAATTATTTTCTGAAATATGTTTGCTCAACTTAATAAAATTAACTTGCTGAGGTAACGCATGTTTTCGAAACATACAAATCACTCTTTTGAATAGCTAACCTTTACTATGTCCTACAGTTTTTTAAGGCACTTTTAAATTTTGTTGTATTTAAGTTTTTGACATTTTAGGACAAACGATTAAAATTACATATGTTAGATTTTAAAAAGTCTGATTGTCGTTAACCTTTGAAATGAAATCAAATTTCCGGTGTTGATTTCCACTTTCAAACAAATCCTTTTACGAGTTTAAAGGTATAATTGGAACAACTGCTTTGATATTAACGCAACATTTGTAAACGTTTTAGATGAACATTTTTTCGATATTTATTTATTTTTTATTTTAAATAAGAGACGAAACAGGACTAAAATAAATAATTTCCTGGTTTCATCTTCCAAAGGGTTATTTTCGTGCCTCTGATTTTACTAACAATTAATTTAAAAATACATAAAAAATTAACTTTCCCTAAATGGCTAAAACGTTACTAAAAGTTCAAATTGTAAAACGTGATTTTTAAACTCATATAAATCCTTCAATAAAAATGTCAAAAATCTCTTGAGTCTACGCTTTACGTTCAAAACTAATCCGGAGTATTACATGGATTTGGGTTAATTCTGTACTTGAAAAATTACAGTGCTTAGGCTAACCCTATACAACCGGAACAAAATCTATTTAAATCTTCCGCATTATCCCTACTGGGTGTTGACGAATTTTCAGTCATTACGTATCAATTTAATGGACGATAAATTAGAAAACTCGGCGTAATATCCGTTAGCCCATTTATTTTTTAAGTTTAAATCCACTTTAAAATATAAAAGGGATTACAGTGCGGACAGCTTCGAATTTAAATGAAAAATTTTATCGATTAGAGTCTAAATGGATATAATTTTTTTGAAAAGAAAACTTTCAGCAGTTGTAGTAATAAACTGTACATATTTGACAAAGGTAATTTTGAAATTACGTAATAAAATTTTTGTTAAAAGAAATTTGGTGTTATCGATTCGAAACGAGAGAAACGTTCCTTGGGATAGAAAACCTAAAAAATTCGATACGAGACAAGTGATGTCTTCTTTCACAAGTTCTCTGGTCTCGCCGTATCACTACTCAAGATTAAAATTTTGTGGAAGTGTTGCAATTAATCATGTTTTTGGTGGAGGCGCCGGGAATGGCACCATATTGCTCCATCAAAAAAGCGGTGATAAAAATCCGGGTCACTTTTTCTAAAAAAAAGGCAACGTCGCTGATTAAAAATGCTTATAAATCTAAACGTGGGAGGCACTTTTTATTAAAATTATAATAATAGAACTTTAAAGGCGTAATTGGGTTTAAAAATGTAAAGGCCTAAAACATTCTGTCATTTCCAGTACTGCGGTAACTACCAACGTAATTTTCAGACGGTAAATGTAAACTTTAATGATCCTAAGAACAGTCCGTACTAAGTGAAACTGCAAGTGATGGCGTAATAAAGTTACGGAATTTACAATTCACCCTCAACTACAATGGTAACATTAACGTATTACAAGTAGATACACATAGAGCTTTTGTTTCGGAACGTTGGTTCGTGTAATGTTATTTGTAAAGTTAGTTTCGGAATTTTACTTTCAGAAAAGATAATCCATTTGTTTCGCATTCGTATTCAAAAAAACATAATAATATACGCACGGAAAGAATGGCACAATAAAGAAACAGGACGAAAACCAAATTTGACAAACTTTTTTAAAATCGTAAAAAGCGGTTTTATAAAATCTTCCGATAAAAAATTCGCCATTAGCTATTTGTATTTTGCGTGAATAGAACATAAAGATCGTGATGTTCATGGTACGTTTTGACTGAAGGACATACATTTCGAAAGAGAAGGTAAAAATACGAATCAGCAAACTCTTTTGCATAAAAATGTCATTTTTAAGGTAATTTGTTTTTGTTCACTTTAGCATCTAGCTTGATACTCCCATTTGTTATCGAGGTAAGAGAGATTTTCGTAAGTGGTTTGTTTTTTTAGTGAAATACTCTCATATAAAAGGTTTTTCGATAACTCTATCAAAGGATAATTCATCATAAAACACTTCAAAAACAAAAACCCAAATTTACAAATTATACGACTCCAAATAACACGTATTACACAGAAATCTATTCCGGCGTTGTCATAAAAATTTATTTTGCAAAAAGAAACGATCCAAAAACAACCTACAGCAAGACTTTGGAAAAATGTCAAAGGTATGCGACAGAATAAAAAGGTCAGTGCTCAAGATATTTATTATTCAATACATCGAACGTTAATTTCAGAATTTCCTCTTTCGTGCTGAAAATCCCTGGGTTTAAATTTGAAATACCAACTCGTGATTTTGAATTGGTATTCAAATTTTAAATTTTAGAAATTAAAAATTACCTCAAACAATTCGATGCGTTTTGATATTTCGTTACTCTTTTTAGAAATTTTGCTGGTAAAATACAACCTATTTTTTTATAGTAAAACCAAATCGTTATTTTATATTTGGAATCTGGTATTCGTTTCCTAATTTTTTAATGCTGAACTTTAACATCAGCCAAAAGTCAGGGTCGAACTTTTCACGAGTCTGAAATATTAACATTAAATTTAAAATATGGGAAGAATTGGTTTGACCTTAGAATTCTGGATTTCGTTTCTGGATTTGTAATTCTAAAAATGCTTTTTATTTTATACAACAACGAATTTTGATAAAATATATTTGCATATCGTTTTACAAACTGTGTAACTATTCTGTTCTGCAGTGTCTGCTTGTATATTTACATATTTTATATCGTGAACGTTTTGTCAGAACAAGAGATAAAAAAAGTTGTCGAAACGATGTCTGCAAATTCTTAAACAATGTTTTATGGTGAGATAGGTCGCGTCCCTTAGCTGCAGTCCTAATTGAGCTTTGGTAAACCTTAGAAACTTTTGAAAATCCCAAAAGGGCACCTTGTGACATATTATAATTAATGTCGGAATTAACCCGAGCAATGAATTATTGGTGTATTTAACTAACTTGTTTTGCTTAGTTGTATCTAACTTCCGGAAATGTTTTAACCAAAACCCATGGTGTCGAGCACTTTTCATTAACACATAATGCCTTTTAACTCGATAGTCCATAATTTAAACAACAACGTGGGGGGCTAAATGCGAGAAGAAACGACGATATTTTCGAGGGCAAAAAGGTGTTACACAGAAAGCTACAACTTCTTCGTGCCTTGTTAACTGCGTGAGCTTATTACATGCTATTACAAATCTTCCATTAAGACATGTATAAAAATACAATAAGGTGGGATCTGCGGAATGCTATGAAATATGAGAAATGGGGCTGACGCGAAACTCGTGATTGCGGCCTGAGCTGATACGGTCAGCCTTCGTGCGCGACTTCGTGGCATGATTGCGGCAATATTGCTCTAGCTCGTATCAAGGAGTCAATCTCTGCGAGCAAGGGTTAACCAATACACCTTGCCATTAGCACAATGACCACTCGGTAACTTGCCAACCGACTTTACAGTCTGCGACACGCAATCTACCCCTTCATAATTAAATTGCTACTGGATGGTCATTTTTTCACTGCAATAAACTCCTGCACGCTGCCAGCGCCTTCGAGCAAAAACCTTCGTCCACTCACAGCTTTAGGACATGTCAGAACTGAGAGAACTATTAATGTCACCTCACGCGTCCCGGTCATTTTTTTTGTTTCAATATTTTCTTATGAGGCTACCAAAAACTGCAGAGATGAAGGAAGTGCACAATTTATTAAGACTTGGGTTTTAGCGGAGAGTTGAATATTTTGTAAAAGTGTAATGTTTGAGTGTCGTGACCGCATTCACATACTGTGGCACACGCATGGAGAGTCACGCGAGGGGCGACACGCCGCGCAATCATAGATTAGCGAGGGTGGTTCCCCACCTTACTGCATACTGTTTTGCCTTTGTCCACCTGAAAAAAAAAACTTCTAAGCTAGATCAATTTCTTGGAAAAACACTAAATCTGTCTAGATTTACCTTAATAATAGTATAGAATTTTAACCTTAACCTTAGTTTCTCTAATCAGCTGTAACTTCCTTGGTTACGTGATATTTTCATGAAAAATTATACGAGAAATGATGATTAAGGTCAAACCATTCAGATCGTTTGAAAATAGGGAACGTGTTTGCAACTTCCTTTAGAATAATTTTATTATGAAACGAAAACTGTCCCCTCCTCTTTGGAAATATACCATGCCGTCCAAATTCAGATACTTCAAAAGTTTTGAAATCTGCTTGGAATAAGACAATCGTGGATAATCAAAGTCCTTGAGAGTTCCATTGGTTATTCCTTCAATACTTGAAAGGTTAGGAATAACACTTAGCTCTTAAAACTTAAGAAACATAATTTTTAATGAGCAACTACAAGTAAGTAGTTTGATTTGAATCAGTTCGACGTTTTTAGTTATCTTACTCTTTGAAATCCTTAACGTGTAACGTAAACTCTAATAAAAACAATTTTTGATTAAAGAAGACAGAACGAACCGATAACATGCAAAAATAAAACTTGTTGCCGATTTTAGTTGTTTCGGCGCTGAAATACATATTCGGTTGAGATTATTTCCGATTATCGCAGTAAGGTAGCTAGGAATTATGATATTCAACGACCATAAAGTTCATGTTACAGAACCTGATTGTTAAGGCTTTGAACTCGTGTTCTATGTTGTACTATAAATTTATAATCTCAGCATGCGATCTAAACAAAATTTATGTGAAATATCAAAAAACTAAATTTTTTAACTTTGAAACAAAGGAGATATGAAAACCTTTTTGGGTAAATTGAAAAGAGACATTCGAACAGACAAAATTTTCTCAATTCCGGTTAAGGTAACAATATTATGCTTCACTTTACAACAGTTACATGGAAGATACAAAAGAATACTACCAAAAACTAAGGAAGCTGTAAAAAGGAAGATAACAAAATTCAGGCAATAACTGGAGAAGTTTTATTGTTAATATTTTATTATTAAAATTCTTCGACTTGACGTCACTTTCAGAAATGTTTCCTTGAAATTTAATTTTGGAGGGGCGTTATTCAAAAGATCGCTGTCAAAAGGTTATTGTTAGTTTTTATTTGCTAATTAATTTAGTACTTCAATTCCCGTAATTTCAGTTCTGAGTTCAATTCAAACGAAAAAATTTATAAATCGGTACAAGTAGGTGCTACCTCTAATGAGATCGGTACGACAACGTTTGAATGACGCAATTAAGTCTATCGAGCAAGCAATTTTAAATAACCCCACGTATTTATTGGACGTTGAACACGACGATTATAGCAGATTTTATTTAGATATAGAACAAACTCGTTCTAGGCAACATGACTACGTAATTAGCTCAATTTCGATAAGAAATAGGTGTAGCACATTATAATTTCTAGATGGCGAAAAGTTCGCCGTATATTTTTAATTGCGGAGAAACATAAATGTGTTTGTTTTTCGTTTACGTTAATTTGAAATACATAAAATTTCCGGGTGGGGGTTTTCACCCACTCTGCGAAGACCAATTTATTTATTTCCTGTTAGCGATGTTTTCCAGCTGAACACTTAAAAGCTTTAAGGTATTCGCGAAGTGCGAATAGAATGGCGCTTAAGACAAAGCGTTAATTAAAGTAAACCCAAACGTGTGTTTAACAGTAAATAAAAGCGGACGCTTTCAATAATTTATACTTGTTAAAAATCTTGATTTATTACGGGTTTAACTTGCTATAAATTTTGATATAAACTCTCCAATAAATTACGGAAGTCTTAAGTATAACATTTTTAATCGACAATTTTTAAAGGCTTGTTTTAGGCGTATAAAGTTTAGAGGGTAAGAAATAAAAATTAAGTTACACGTTAATTTTTAGAACTATGATGCGGAGTATGGTTTTATGTAAAACTTATTTGCCTTTAAAACGCTTTGGATACTACTCCCATCTGGGATACAAGCTCATCGTCTGTAGGTACTTAGTGATGATAGCCTCTTAACCTGAAATCAAGAGGGGTTGGGAATGCTTGCTCTTATTTTATTCAGTGGCTTTGGTATTTTAGTAGAGATTTAGTAAAATGCACCGGGATTAGATGGGGATTTATTACAGTAAAAAGAAGCTCGTTTAATCCTAAACAAACACAAAAATTTTAATCATTAATTACGACAGGATGATACTGCCTCCGTTCTAGATATTTACTAAATTTTATTTTCTTTTTATAAGAAATTATGTCGAAATTATAACACATACCTGGAAAAGGTCGTAATTTATCAAATTTCCTACGTGTTGCGAATAGAATGTGTTTATTTTTTGTGTCCACGACTCGATATCTTTTCATAAAAGTTAAGGCGGTGTTTTTATTGCGCCATCTTGCAAGCTTCCCAATTTCTCCGTCATACACATACAGTGAAAACGCAAACTTTTAATTATACAATATTTGAGGGTAGCTTTAAATGTACATAAAATATTCCTCTTATACCAAAAATTGTAAGCCAAGAGACATCAGAAATTTTGTACCGCTGAAGTACAGTTTTATGAGGTAGTGGATATAAAACCTTTATTTATGACATTAGTGTTATGAATATCGGTCTTTTAAACGAATTTTATGATAGAAGAATTGCGAAATTTTATTTTGATTTATACTATATTATAGCTTACCCTCAGATATATTTCTCAAACTTACTTTATACGCGATTTTCTTAAACACCAAGAACATTTAGCGTAAGACGTAATCGGTTTTCTTTTCGTGTGCTCATTGCCATTGATTCGAGTTCTTTCGAATTTTAGTATCCTATAGAAAATAAAGTTCATGAACAAATACAAAAATAAGTAGGAATAAGAGGCGAACCCATCCACAGAAAAAAATGATGTCGATAAAACCAAATGAGCCTATATCGGTCAGTAAATCATTGTAAGTAATAATTGTTTATTTCATGTCATTCGATAAAACTTTGGTTTACAGCATGTTATTGACATTCCCATATTTCACGTGCCTGTATTTTATTTATTATTATTTTCCCGCGTGTGATTCAGTACCCGTCCATTTTCTCCCTAACCTTCTAAATTAAATTTTAAAATTATTTGATTAATTCGTTTTCGTCACTTTCATTTTTATTAATTTATCGTTTTATTTTCTTCCATGTCCTTTTCCAATTTAAATGCTTAGGTTAAAATTTATATACATCGCTCGTATGTTTTATGAGAGTGGGCGTTATGTTGTCAATTATTTTTCTTCTCTCGCTAAAATATGGCATTATCCATTACCCTAATATTATTACATATATTTTAGTCCCGGTATTTAATAATATTACCCCTTTGTACTTTGCTACCTTCTCCCTATCTCCTTTTTGTATATCGGGCTTATAATCCCTTCGCTGTAGCTCTAAGGGAATTCTCCTTCCCATATTTCATTCAGTATCTTTGTTAGCCTTTTTATAATTCTCTTTGCGCTATAGATTTAGATATAATCGGTAATATGCAAACAAGTAATAACATAATGTTTGTAACAATTTCAGGTATAAATTCGTCCACTTTAAATAAAATCTATTAAATTTCGGTTACACATTCCAAATATGTTTTTAGTTGGATGGGCTAAAATCCAAACTTTTGCAGATTATTTCGAAGAGATATTGAAAATTTAGCAAAACTTCCGAATTCGATTACGGGCACGGCTCGTTATTCGTAAGAATTTCTTAGCAAGTAAATATTTAGGTGTTGCATATCGTAGATTACATAAATTTTCATTATAAACCGAGCTAAAATTGTACTTAATTGTAAGTTACTTCTAAGACGTAGGCTTCAAGTTAAGGTAATTTCAGGCTCCTCTGCAAAACAGACAGTTTTACTGCAACATTCTCTAAACCTTCAGTCATTTCAGAGATGCGCAGTTTGTAATTAAGCCATATCCTTAGTTTCAACAATTGGCCGTTCCTGTTTTATTAATTTTTTACAAGCTGCTATAGGCAACTTTAAACTTTCCCTAAAGTATTTAATATTTCGTGCTCCTGTCATATTTTTTCCTTACAGCTTCACTGATGAAGGAAGCAGGTGAAAAATGATTTCAATATCGATTTGCTATTAATATCGGATTTAAAAATAAGTAAATAATAAAAGTTTTAAAAAGTTATAATGAAACTGCTGGTGTAGATCATAAAATTTAGATTTCCTTGAGAAATTCATTAAAATTTACCGACCATACTTCAAACACAATTTATATCCAAGCGGATTTTATTGTCACCCCTAACAAAAATATTTGGACAGATAATCGGATAGGCTCGACGGAATGTAAATTCCACTATTAAGTTATTCGTCCTTTACATTTTCATCGCTCACGTGCACGTGCCATTCTTTCTGTACGAAGCACAAATTTGGGTATCTATTTTGAAAATGATGAAATGGAAGTATTTTAATTAAGAATAAATCGCAAAATTTGTAAAAGATACGTCCCGTCCCGTCCCGTTCTTCTGCTGGCGTTTGTGAAGTATGCTGTCGATATTGTATGTATTTATGCTATACATTCCTTTCATCAATGTATGATTCGCGTTTCCAAAATGGGTTACCACTCGACCTATTTATTGTGAAGACATGTATGGAAAGTAAATCACATGTCACTATGAGAAGGCAATTTACACGTACTCTTCGGGATAGGGGACCTTCATCAATTTAATAATAGACAAAATTCCTAGACGGATTTCTTCCGAAACGCGTTGACTTTCATAAAACATTAAATCGTGTATATTAGTTTAAAGTATAGTAAAAAAAAACTTACTGTACCTATAGTTGGATTACATCGAATTAACTTACATTAAAAAGCCTGTACGTTGTAGTAGTAGAAAAGAAAGCTATAAAATTATTATTTTTATAAAAATCTGCCACGTAAGATTATTTAGATTTTGGGGTTAAAGGCGGCTAATAATGACAGATTTCTTGAGTCGTTTAAGCGACTTCATTTCGTGTAAGACGCAAAGTTGATGAATAATTGAGTAACAAATTGTAAAACCAAAAGAAAGGAACCCTCCTCAAAAATTTGTAAGTGTTCCTTCAGGCGATCGAAAATGTGAAACCCGGTCTAAAATATTTATATCCAGTTTCCCACAAATAACATTCAATGACAGTTTCTGAGAAAGTATTCCCGAGGCATAAATAATGCGTTGTTGCTTATTTCGGCCCTTAGTTATTGTTGCGGAAATTTGGGGCAATTTTAGTTGCGAGTACAAAATGGGTATTTATTGCTTTCGGAGTTTAATCACACAGCGCAAATTCTTTACGGCAAGGGAAATACTGAGATTGATACATCGGAAATGCGGGCTATTTGACAAAACCGTAGCGGTTAAGGATTCGAAATTGGACAGTAGAAGCAAGGTCACTATCCTATGGACAACACGGCGAAATATATCGATTCAGTAGAGTCGACATAGACGAAGTTGTAGATATATAACCCGCGACAAGGAATTTTATTATACAAGACTATCTGCGAGTGCGAACCCTCGGGTTTCAGAAATGTAATCGGCTGCAGCACAATTTCAAACGACTTCGAGAGGAATCGGATTTATTATTTATTATTTTATTTATGTCAGCCAGAACTGAACACGCGCCCATTTAAATTTTATCGGGTTTTATACAAAGATGGTAGTAATGGAGCAACGATTCATCTAATTTCGTCGCATTCATAAAATATTTCCGTCGCGATCCGAACTCGACTCTTAAGTAGATGGTAGATACAAGCACTTATCTCTAACTGCATTTTACCGAAAATCGACAATTCAGACTTCGATAATGAGTACTTTACGTTTAATTTTAAGGTATCAGATGCTCGGTAATTGCTATTGAAATTCAGGAAAACAAATTTTCGATGACGGGAACTTGAAGCATATTTTAGAGCAGACAAGGGTTGGTGCGATCTCATCCGGTAATTTTTATATAAATATGCATGGTGTGGTCCCACACGGCTCGAACGCCAGCCGGGGAGATGTCATCATCGAGCTCGTTTTTGCACTCCTTCATATTACCTTATATTACAAAGTATAATTTACCCATTTACTATTCTGCCGTGGTGACTAGCTATTCGACACCCCCAAACAAAGCATTTAATTTATTGATAATGAACACCCTTTTTCTCTGTTTACGCTCTTAAATAACGCGTGGCGCCGTGTGGTCTCTCATCTTTCAGAATCCCCCGCAAGTAAAAATTTTATAAGAAATAAACTCGATTATCCCAACTATAGCTTATCGCAAATATCAGTCAGTCGACAACGACGTATTTTAACAGGTTTATCGAGTGCTTGGTCTTCCGATAAAACTTTATTTATTACGACGATATCCGGTTACAGCAATCAGGAAGTAGTGATTGTATCATATATGATGTGATTACTTCTGTGGGATGGGGAAAGAAATGTCACTGTCAGAGACGCAAGAATGAAGAAGAAATGTGCAGAAAGATGTCATCGCCAACATATCACCGTTACCGAATGTAATGCATATTCTTTCCACTCTTCGTAAATTTTACGTCAAAAATCTTTGAGACATCTACCAAAGGCGAATCAGATTTGTATATAATCGAGTGAATCGACTAATCCGTTCGGAGCTTTCGCTTAAAAATCAGGAAAAGATACGTAAATGAGGAAGCGCATGTGCCGTTTGTAAATTATAAAATCGCGTGATTATCGTGGTGGATCGATACTATTCGATTGTTATACATTAACAATACCTTGTACAGAAATAGATTTTATTTACTTATTTATCAAACAACAATACAAATACTCGGCCACCTTTTTTGATTTTATGTGACTACCGAAAAATCCAGATTTGCATGATAAGTACCCGCTAAGCCCGGCTAATGATTCCCTTCATAAAACTTTATTGTATTAGCAGTTTTATTGAGAAAACACCTTCGGATTTAATTATAATATCCTTTGCACCTTTCGTTCGCTATAGAAAGATGAATGAAGTTAAAACTCCCCAACTTTCGACGTTTAACGCGACAATAAATTAATTACTTCGTTCATCAATCCATAAAACCTTTATGAGTTTTTTAGATACTAAAACTGATCCGCCGTATTTGCGTTTTTATTACAAATGTGACTGCACTCTAAAGCTAAAGAATTGATTAAATTGATACTGCATTCGTGTGTCACCGAGTTCGTTACTACTAAATACCTACTAAATAGTCCGATGTTCGAAACAAATGTGCTGTTTCGAATAACAGTCCGAACTTTAAACGTCTCATCGATTTGACTCTATTTTTATAAATTTTAATTCCGTTAGGGTGGGTTTATTTAAAGTAGAATCATTATACCTCAACATTTAGAGCACTTTAGGAAACTATTAAATCCGGCTCTCTAAATCTTTCCATTAGTCCTTGAGAACAAATTGTGTTGTTAACGTTCTTTAATTTAAATTATATGCCAAATTAATCGATAGAAGACTGAACGAATATTATTAAAATTTATTACGAATTAAGTTTTTAAATCGACCCTATTAAATCGAAACTCCTTAATTAGGACAAATGGAACCGACGAAACTTTGATAATGCGTATGTTTTTGTAAAAGATCGAATTTTTGCATGTGTTAAACTTGTCAAAATGATGCATTACTTAAGAGAATTTCTGAAAAAAGTTTATTTTAGACGGAATTGTTGGAAAAACATCGTAACAAATAACCATTTCCCAAAATAATAATCAATAGGAAACCTTACCAATAAATTTTTAGCAATTTTAAGTTATATGTGTATGATTTGTGTAAAATTATTAACAATTTTGTTTACAAACTATAACGAAAAGAATATGTTTCTAAGTTAAAAACGTTTCCCGGTATTCTCGGAATCCTTTTAGGAAGGAGCAATAATTTTACAATCCCTTTTGAAGCGCCTCTAAAAAGGTCCTCCTTAAAGAGATTGCTCAAAAAAGCTTTCTTATTCATAGTTTTTGCTAGATAACTTTCTTATCGGGGCGAATAAATGGATAATTTAAACCTAGTTGAGAAAATTTAAATTTGAATATCGTTTACCTCGGGTTTCTTTTAAATTCTTCGCTCATTCTGTCTGAAGCAGTATAACTTAATTATTTCAAAATCAGTTAAGTAACTATTTAAGAATTATTGTTCTTTATTTCCCAGAAAAACTTTAAAGATTTAAAAAAAAACTCAGGCTGATTTTTCAACATTGGAGATATAATTGGTAATTGCTTTCGGTTACAGCAACATCAAAATGGAGCGTTTATCAGCAATGGCGTTAGAACCCCAGCGTTTTGAAAATATCAAATTAACATGAGCTCACTGGCAACAGCTGGCAAAAACAAGATTTTAATTTGTTTCACAAAAAAAATAATCTCTAAATAACAGCTCTTTTAATTATATATTTGATCTTTTCACCTGCAATTGTGCCTCTCCTATAAAAAATAAAAAAAAAACACCAAGGCCGTTAATTATAGTGCCAATCAATCTCCCGCATTTTATGGGGACGTAAATGTTTATGTACTGACATTTTCACGTAAAGCGTCTAATTGTTAATTTAACATTCACTTAATACCGATTAAAATTGTTCGTTATTGGCGTCATTACTTAACAACGAACTAACGAAGATCAACAAGAAAAAATGTGCCAATCACTGAAATCGTACAGGGTCATAAATTATTATCTTCGATCACGAAAACGAAAACTATTGGGTGTAGAACAGTATTTTGGTATTACTTACACGTGCAGCAGTAAATCTGGACCGAGTAAGAAGTTACTTCAAATTTCAGTAGCTCCAAGCAATTTCTTGGTTTTTATTTCGAAAATTCTGTAGCAGCTTTAACATATTTTTATCAGTTGCTTCAGTTACAACTAACAATGCAATGTTCGAGTTTTGTTACCAAAATTCAGTTTATAGCAAAATCAGAATAGAACATATTATTTTCCTGCAGAGATATGATAGTTAAGGTGTAAGTAAACTGAAAGTTTTATTATAATTAGAATCTCGTATCATTTTGACAACACTTTTAATCAAAATTATGATAATCAGTCAACATACATTTTCTAATCGTAATGGCAGAATGCACATTTCGATTTATGCCTGGTTCTCATTGTTTATACAGTTGAAAGTCTGTAACTGTCAGTAACTAAAAATAGGTGCACTCGACATATTATCATTGTTTGTCACGCTATATTTGTGACTTCAAACGAATTTACTTTCATAAAACCATTTCGTACATTAAACCACGTATTTTAATTTGAAGTATATTAAGTGGGCTTTACGTATATTTGAATTATACCGAATTAAATATACTTTTTAAAGCTGTTAAGGGTGCAAACAAGATAACTTCAACTGATACTTTTTGTACCAATATTTACAAGTATTTTTTGCAGCAAATACAAATTTCTCTTGAATATATTTAAAATTTGCCTTTATACAGGGTGGTTCAAAAGTATTGTCATTAAATTAAATGGGTATATGCTGACCTTAATAGAAGTACATTACAGCAAAAATTTAAAGCTTATCGCGATTTTTGTTTATTTTAACTTTTGTTAAGTACACACTTTTAAGAACCGCCGGCTAATATGCATTTAAAAAGTCTGGGATAGAAATTTGACCCTGCAAAAATAAATTACACAATCATGTAATGAACTGACATTAACCTACGTACACATTCCTGGACTCTCTTATCAGTATGAACAAGAAAGGCGTTTGATAAATTTAAATTTTGACTGTAAACAAAACGTACCTATTCCCGTGACCCCCAACCAATTTTTGTATTTTTTTTCTGAGTTTGCTGTTTACTTGCGATACGTGGTTTATTGAGAAAAGTTGTTTTATTTGATATGCTCTACCTACCCTTAAAATTAATAACAATACTTTTGAATCACCCTGTATAAGCATTTTGTGGGTCTTTTAGGCCCAGAGCTTAGTTATTCTCTTCCATTTTTTTCTATCCTTAACCTCACTCCTCCAGTTATGTACGCATTTTTCTGTCAAATCTTCATCTACAGCTTTACTCCGTCTCTTTTTTGGTCTTCCTTTTTCTTCTCTCCATGCTATTTGTTTTACCATACTCTCTCATCTGACGTCCTCTCTAGATGCCCCAACTATTGCAATCTTCTTGATTTTATAACGGCGTCTATTTTCGGCTCTGTGTAATACTGGTACACCTTTCCATTTGTTCTTTTCATATATAGGTCCTCTACTTTTTTTGCTTCTAAAGCTTTCCTGAATCTTTTTCTTTTCCAAGTCATTAATTAACCTTTCCTGTTTAGCTTTATTCAACGCCCAAGTCTCGCAGCTATATAGCGTTGCGGGCCCCAATATTGTTTTATATAACCTCAGTTTTGTTTCCTTGGATGTGGATTTTGATCGTATCAACTGCTAGCACATTTGTTTCCTTTAATAAGCCTTGCTTCGATCTCCTTATCTTCTTGGCATTTCTTCGATATAAATGTCCCAAAATATACAAATTCGTTCACGCCTTCGAATTTTATCTCATCTTGTGATGTCTTCAAGATAAATTCTGTTTGACTTTTGGTTGTTAATCTTGAACCCTATCTTCTCTGCCGCTCCACAGATTTTACTCAGCACTTTCTGTAGTTCTTTGGCACTCCTTGCTTTCACAGCAACATCATCTGCATAACCTAGGACTTGATGGCTTTTGTACAGTATGTACCCTTTTCTGTTTATTTGGCTAGCTGTCATAATTTTTTCCAGAGACATATTACACACTAACGTTGGTAGGGGGTCGCCTGGCATCAAACCTGTTCTGATTGCAAACTTTTCTGTTTTTCCCCTTTGATTCTAACCTTGCTTTGGTATTCCTAACGGTCATTTGAACTAACCTTGTTAACTTTCCTGGTATATTGAATTCTCACACATAACTTTGATTTTGATTAATTTGTTCCTTCTGTTGAATCGTACACTTTTTTGAAGTCAATGAACAGTATGTCTGATGGGATCTTGAATTCATAGCAGGTCGTTGTCGCTTCCTTTAGCGTGAATATTTGCTGCGTATTTCCTCTCCCTGTCCTGAAACCGACTTGATCGTCTCCTATTTGTGGTTCCAGTATTACCTCCAATCTTATTTTTATTAATGTTTCCAAAATCTTATACACTACATCCAGTAGGTATATCCCTCTGTAATTGCAATATTCTGCTGTCCCACGGTAAATAGTTGCTTTTTCCCAACTTTCTTGCATCCTTTCCTGGTACCATATTTCGCATTAAATAAATACAGGGTTACCATAAAAGAATGCCGGTATTTTAAACATATTTATTTTATTGAACTGGGAACAAAAGAATAATAACAAAAATAGTGATTAATAGCTTAAGGTCTATAGTTTTCACTGTGGATTTGTTAGTTCAACATGGGCCCCGCGTGTAGCTCGACATACGTCCAACCTGTAAGCCAATTCTTGCCATGCGTTCTGCAACACTTCGCGATTAATTGATTCTATGGCAATTCTGATTTTACATATTGCGTAGATCTTCTAGTGACTGAGGTGGATTAGCATGATATAAGCGACGAAACTCTCGTCGTACTCTAATTATGGATTAAAACTCAGCATACCATAAAACGCATTGCGCTTTCTGTTGAATTGTTACCCTTTTTTAAGAACTGTCAAACAGATGTTGTAAATAAAAATCAACAAACGCACGTCTATAGAAACAAAATATTTGAATGGAAAATCAAGACAACCTGAATTGGATGATGATAAAATAAATTATCTGCTACATACTCTCGTTTGAAATACCGGAATTCTTTTATGGTAACCTTTAAATCGTCACCAGCAATCTTTATGTTTTCTGCTACAATTCCATTTATTCCCGAACTTTTGTTGTTTTTCAATTTGTCGATTATCTCATCTATTTCTTCCTTTTTTTAGTCCTTCAACCGTTTCCCCATCCTACGGTTTTGTTCCTTGTTCCTCGTCTCCTTCTGGTTCTTCTTCCGGTCTATCAATTGGCAACTCACATTTCTTTCTTCATTTATTAAATGTGTTCTTACTTTTTCTGTTTCTCTGTAGAACTTCCGTATTTCTTTATTTATGTGGAAATTTTCTATTTCTTTGGCCTGTTGTTTGTTTGTTTTGTTGTCGATATTCTTAAAAATAAACTTAAAAAACATCCAAATTGTAATAGAAGATAAATCCACAACATTAGTATTTTTATAAAAATATGTGAGGTCAGATAAATTTGTTTGGACCTGTAATTAAGGACATTTAAATAATCATAATTACGAGTAAGATGGTTATCACGACAATCGCTTTTGCATAAAAACTTATTGTTCATAAGTATATTTTATTCGTTACTGTTAATGAGAGGAAATTTTTTTGTAAAGAAATTATGAAAGCATCAGTTGTAATAAGGTATTTTCTGAAATGCTCGATGAATAAATAAATAATTTAATGTACCACGATTAAAATCAGGAAAACAATTCAACATCCCACGTTTCCGACAGGCTGTTGTAACGTGGTAAGTACCTATATTTAGAGGAGATTATAAAATAAATTTAGTTAACAACTAGCAACCTCGTACGTGAACACAAAGGATTAATTAACTTCTTTCCGCGCTATTGTATTTTTTTACAGGTTTTAGTTATCCATTAGTTATTTTCAACTTATAATGAGTTTGTTTGTTACGGATATCATTTAGGTACTTGTTCTAATAAACAAGGTATTTATTATTATGATAGCGGTTTGGTAATAAAATTCTGGTAATCTCCTTTCTGAACGCTCCGGGAATGGTTTTGCCACAAAGATTATACTGCAGACTCCCTGATCGCTTGTCGGAAGATACACAGACATCCCGTAGGGTCCACATAACTTCACCGCTATCCACACATCATACAAAGGGCCTCATTTACAAGGACTAATTGCGCTGCCCCATCTCAAATTCCAGCGATATACTAACCACCATCTATACCATTTCGAAGGTTTGTCTAGGCAAAACTACATTTTACGTTTCGCACAGTAAAACTAACAGACTAAAATTGATTTGTTGGCCGGAATAATTTCCTGCCTTCGCTTTAACGAAGCCTTCATTCTAGTTTCTATCGAAAACCCAATAATTACCACGACCTCAATGTATATCTGTCCAATACTGAACAGACGGTTGTGACACTCTTTGTGCACAAAAAATTCCGTTATAGCACATTGAATTTTCATTATTACTATTTTTTTTATAAGACGCACTTTGAAATTCTTTATTATAATTTTAAAATATTCTTTTGGCCCATCAACAGAATAGATTTCGAAAAATTCATTTAATTTCATAATTTCCAAGTTAACTTTCTTATTAAATTAGCAACAATTCTGAAAAATTATTAATAAATAAAAACTATTAATAATTTTTGTAATTAAAAGATTTATTGAGGTTTTGTGAATGCGGGAATGCTTGGACGAAAACATTCTTTGCCTTCAGGTATCTCAGAAAACTCCGGCGATTTCCTAATTCAACATCGATACAAAACTGGAAAGTGATGGTTCGATTCGTTTCACGCCTATTTACAACCCTTTCTTAAAACTACTCAAAACTTATATTGTTTTGGCATCAGTGATTCGCCTGGAACGACCTAACATCTTGTTTTGGAGCGATTTAAACAAGAATGTCGTTTGCATAACGCCAAAGTTTGTTTTATCTTTTGCCCGATCTTATATTTATTTCCAGTAAAAAAGAGACGGAATTATAAAAAACTAATTGCCAATAAACTGAAAATGGCCGATTTTTCCTAACTATGTAAAGAAATAAAAGAAGCGTAAAATTTTGGATGTTATAAAAGACAAAAAGGGTCCAGTAGGATACTATGCGTGCTAAAGCTACTTCGTGCCGACTCGTTTGCCTACATGGCCATGACCCTCGTTGTTCCCTTAACTACCAGCACTCATGCTGGAGTAGCGAAAGTCTGCTACTTTACCACACAAAAGTGTATTAGCATATAAACCATATTATAAAGCTCTAAAGTGATCATGTTACAGGTGTTTCGGACTAGCTATTAAAAATGCATTCCCAGTTTTCTGATTTTTGGTACGACGTAAAACTTGTTTAAACTATTTCAGTAAATTAGGAGTTGGAAATTTTCAGAAAAGCTGGTAAATAAAGCGTGATTGCTCGGAAACCGGGCAACAAAAAGACAAACTTTTCCCCACGACAGTTGCCCTTATAATGATACATAAAAATTTTATTAGCCCATAGTTTGGTTATTATTGCCTGAAACATAAATGAAGTTATACATCGTTGAAACGGAAGAATTACTTCTACCCAGAAAATTGAATTTGAAATCGCTGCCGCGTTTGTTCGTTTATTTAAATATTTAAAAGTGTATATTTTTAATTTATTTATTACTAACCTCTTTGTTTTAAATATACCAAATTAAAATTAACTCGCGTCCAGTTTTAAAAATTCCATTGCACGTTTGAAATAAAGCTCTCTTATTAAGAGAATTCCGTTACAATTGATCTTAAATCAAACTTTTTTTGCCAAACATCTCTTATTAGTCTGAAATAACCGCTTTGTTAACTTTCAACATTAAAAGTCGCAAATAAAGAATTCGTTGACCTTTGGCTGAAAAAAACTATTACCTCTAAATGGCTTCGTTAATGACGCTGTATACGTTTAAATTTTGGAAAAGTGTAAAATGGGATGGCCTAACCCTAGGGCCGTCGTAACCTCCTAACAGTTATAACTATCATCTCTAACTTTTCCAACCATTTACTTGCTTAATCGTTTGAAACTTAATTGTATTATTCTAAATTTAATTAAAATACCTTGAGTTAAACAAATGAATTACAATTACGTTATGCGTTGCCTGTTCTTAAATGAATGAACACTAACGATTAATAATCCTTCATTGCACGTCTTAAATTTAAATTTTCCTTTATTTAAATCCAAGATCTTCCTTCTTAAATTAGGTAACACTACTGAAACAATTAAGCGATTTTTGAATTACTTCCTTAAAAGCTTCGAAATTGAGTGTAAAACTTGAGAAACATCGCGGCTTTATAAAGTTTGAAATTAAAATCCAAACTTTGATGAATTATGTAATTACGAGAGATTTTCAACCTACAAAAACCGGCGATTTTCATATCCCTGTCATCATTTCATGAATATGTGGATCACTTCGGGATGGACTTGATTCATCGTTGCTGCTTTCAAAGCAGAGTAGAAGAAATAAATTTTTCTCGCGCTCGGAGAAGGTTAAATCGACTCTTCGAAGAATATCAAAGGCATTATATTGAAATGTTAATATTTGATGTTTTAGTTTACCGGTTCGCACGATTTTGACCGTTTTCCTACATTTCTCGTTTGTGTATATACGGGGATTTTAGTATACACAATATTTTCACAGCCCTCCTTGTTATAAGAGATCATTTTACTTCGCAAACGAACGGTGAAAATTGAAACCCGGATAATAAATTATATATTTTACAACTGCCTACCTTATTATTTATGAAAAGAAATCACAAATGACAATTCAAATATTTCTTAAATTATACATTTTCAACTTTACGTACGTTTGGCTAGGTGTTTTCATGAAAAACTTATTTGGAGAACAGACAAATTTTTCTTCTATGGTGGAGAAAATCTAATATTTTGTAATTTTGAATGACTTTGGATTGATTTGATTCTTTTAAGTTTAAGTTTGAATACTTTTGAATTAGGTAACTCAAAGCAAAAATGTTCTTAATTAACCCTTTCGATCCCAATTTTTTTTTACAATTTTTAATTAAATCTTTATGTATACATTTAGATACATACAGTTGCAAAGATGTCAAAATAAATATTTGCAGAACAAATTACACAAGGGTTGTGGTTTAGGGGTGGTGGGACATATATGCCCCACTGGATAAGAAGAGTGGAATATATGTCCCACTGGATAAGTGAGTGGGATATATATGTTCCACTGGTATAATAAACAAAACAACTTAAATATGTGTTCGTCTGAGCATATTCTGAACCGATATCTATAAATTAATGGTTCCTCAATCTCATACTCTACATCGGAAATATTTTCGGCTAAGTGTATTAATTCCGCTTCGGACAACGGATCCTTTCTGTAATGAAAATATGATTCAAATACCAATGGGACATATATATCCCATTAATTGATATTACGAAAAATATTATGATTTGTGTGCACACTATAGCAAAAATAATTATTTGTGACTTATCTCGGCATTTTTCCACAAGATGTAGTTAATAAATTACACTAGATTCCACTGAATACCACTAAACTAAGCAAATATCCTCACATACCACGTGCACTATTTTAGAATAACATTGAGGCTATGCTTACTGCTTACATCGACATATGCGTGGGAATTTTTGACGGGGATAGCTAATACGATGTCAGGTTCCCACTGGGACAAAGGCTAAGCGAATTTTAAATGCATTTATTTACCACTGGGTACCTTCAAAACTTTCCTGGGACGTATATGACCCATTGGGACTGAAAGGGTTCAAGAATAAATTAAAGAATAAAGGAAAATGCACTGCGTCTTCTCCACAAAAATTTAATGCAAAAATAGCAATAATCAAAACATAGATTATCGTAGCTACAATTGTTTCAACCCTTTTAACATAGGGTCATCATCAGGCTAATGAAAATTAAACTTTAACAAAGGTAATTAAGTAGCACATGCCAACTGCATACTTAATTACCTTTGTTAAAGTTTAATTTTCATTAGCCTGACGATGACCATATGTTAAAAGAGTTGAAACAATTGTAGCTACGATAATCTATGTTTTGATTATTGATATTTTTGCATTAAATTTTTGTGGAGCAGACGCAGTGCATTTTCCTTTATAAATAATTACTCCACTTCATAATATGGATTTTAATACAATCAAGAATTAAAGAATATTAAATCATAGTGAGTAATCAAAAATCCTTTAAAAACACATTTGATTTAAATATATCGTAATAAAGATTGGAAGCATCGCCTTTAAACATTCTGATAGAATATCAGAAAAAGTTCATTTTCTCGCTTTTCAATGTTCGTCGAAACGGAACTTCGGATAAAATACAAAAAACTCTGAGTGCACCTGCAACCAGGTAATGCAGTTGCGGATTGCTGTATTGATCATAATCTTCATTTAATTTAAAAGCGAGGTAGTGAAGATGCAAAAACAGGGCGTATTTAGCTAACTTTATTTTATGGTCCCAAAATAAAATCCCGCATATTTATTTTTCTTGTTAACATAAATGGTTAAGCTTTAAAAATGGCGTCATGTTCATGAAGGAAACCTGTGTTACTTGCGTAGCTCACATGTTATAGAACAAAAGCCTAGGGCTGCAAACTTCATATTAACTTTGTAGCTATTGTAGTCAACACAACCATCTCGGTTATATTGTTAATATAATTTAAATTTAGACAAAAAACAAATTACCTAGCTCAAACAAAGTTTTAGAATGCCATTTTAAAGATTTGCACATATACAAAATTCTTCGAGAGTTTCCTTTATAAAAAAAAACTGCTTTAAAATTCTTAGAAAACTAGATAACCTGTCACAAATCTCTACCTTTAACTTAAGATATAATTTTGTGTGGAATTTTGATGAAGAAAGTAAGCACCTGTGCTAGTAACATAACTTACATGTCAAGGAAATGAAACAACACAAAGGTGCCGCTATATACGCAACATGGTTCACCCTGCCCACCCTTAAGGGGTGCAAACTTCAAAGCGTTAGAACTTTACTCCTACTGTTGTAAGAACAATTTTTATACATAATTTGGTAACTACTTCCTTGTTACATGTATGGTGGCTTTATATTAAATTAGTGAAGTTAATTCAGGGAATCCCCTAACTAAACAAAATTTCCTTTTAGAGACAATAGCAACCCTTAGGGTTTATTCAACGTTAATTCTTTTCGGGAAATTTTTCATTCTTGCATAGTTTAAAACTTCTTCTTCTTTCACGATTCCTTCTGCCCTTTCAGGCGTCGGATATAGTTTAAAACAAGTAAGTCTTTATCGGTTTTGGAACTCAAACTCAAGCTAATTTCGGCCAGTTACGGACGCGATAATTATACATCGTGTCGGGTTCTATGTTCTGTTGTTGGTGTTTTGTATGATTTTGTTCATACAGCAAACTGGATTCTAATTTCATATTCGATTATACGGCATAGTTATTAATTTGTAGTGTTGCTGCAGGATTCAAGATCGTAATTTCTTCGAGAACCACTCAAAATCTCGGCTTAGTAAAAACCTTGATTCGTTCGTTAACAAAACTATTCTTATTTTAATATTAATTGTGGGCCTTCCCCTTTGATATGGTTGCTTACTATTAGTTTGTATTTTTATATTTCTATTTTGTACGCTACGAACATTCGTGGTTCAACAAATGGCACCTTATCGGCTCGCAGATGGTTTTGTTGGCCTTACATATCAGAGCTGGCTGATAAAAGAATTGAATTCGAAATACAAAACGATTTTGAAATCTCCGTTAAAATTTTTTGTTTATAAATTTGAGTCATAAAAATGTAAATTGGTTTTATTCTTAATGCAACTGTAGAAGGTAAAACTGCACAAAAGAACAACAGCCACAAGCACTTCTACTTGTTAATGCAACTGAATTACATACAGCTTTTCTTATTGTGTTTTAACACGCGCTGCGCTGTTCTAACACAGGATATTCGGCACTGAAAACTCGTTTTAAACTTTGCATTTGTACTTTTCATACTGTTGTTTTATGCAGTTGCACTTAGGAGCTTTCCCCTGTAATTTAGCTAACGTTTATCGACACCAAACCGATTTTATTTTATAAAACTAGTCCAATTTAACCTGAATGAATTAATTTTGAACAAACGAGAACAAACCCAGAGTAGTTTTTTTAAAGTCATTTCGGAAAAGCACTTGAAGTTTACAGTTGTTTAATACGATTTGCTTTGATTAATACTTGAATTTCGAGGGCTTTTTCAGTTATACGCTTTTTGATTTGGAGAAGCCGGTAAATGGGTATTGGAAAACCATTATTCTTTTGATTACATACAACAAATATTTTTTTATATTCTAGTGGTATATACACAAAAGATTAAACCTTATTTTTAACATCCCCAGGAGAATTTTACCTAAGCTTTTAGTAATGCCCTCAGATATAAGATAATCCTCAAATTATACATTCCTTTGATATTTAAGTAAAAGCTACAAAATTGGATATTTTGATTACCCTTTTTTATGCTAATAAATAAAAAATACGCACCCCTCGCCACGCCACGCACGTTTAATTTTAATAACCGAGAGCTTTAAAAATAGGTCAAAAAATTTAAAAAATAACCACCTTAAAGGAGATATTAGTATGTTTTCCGGAAACCATTCCATAGCAAAGTTGTAGGCAATGAAATTCTTTACAACTTTTGTAATGCTGCAGTTTACTTCAAAGTTATTGCTACCCCGTAACAGTGAATATTTTTCTCTAACTACGATGCCGTTCAACATAAAAATCATAAGTAAAACGACATCGATCTCAAGGGAAAACTATTTTCCGGTTGGGTTTTATGCGGACGTTGTTAAAGTAACTGCTGAGAGACTGTTTCGTTTTATACATAATTCGCTAAAGCCGTAATTAAATATAAATAAAAAATTGTTTCGTTTATTCGTCTGTTTTTGATCGCGCGAGAAACTCGAATGAACTTTTATTTTTTACGTTACGAGTTGCCGTATTAGAACCAAATTCAAAATTATACAGCAACTTACAAACACGCGTGCTTATTATTTTTATTAATCGTTAATAATAAAAAGAACATATAACGACAATAATGTTAACAAGCACGTAACACCGATTTGTGGTCCCGTATAAATTTTAACGGGCGTATCGCGAAAATCATATTAGATAATGTATGGGAAAAAATAAAACGGCGAGTTTTTAAATGAAACTCCAACGAGTGTGAAGTACTTAGGAAATTTTCGTGTAAAATTTCTGTTGTGCATGAAAAGGAAAACGTAAGAGTGTAAAAACTCGCTCGTAATTTATTGTAACATGCTATGCTCCCCTAAAATTTTTTGGTAATGTTATTCTCATAGGGTGTAATTAAACGATTGCGATGGTGATAACCGGAAAAGCGCAAAACGTATATCTCCATAATTCTTCGACACAAACAGAAATCTGAGAAAAGGCGTTAATGTGTTTCGTATAGTAAATAAAGGGGCAGAATCCTTATAATTTTTTTTTGTGATATGGCAAAAATAGATCGATCAAATGGTATGTAAATTGTGAAAGTTTAAAGAACGCTAATATTTTATCGAGCTTGGTCCAAGTTCATTAATCATTTAGTCTGCACGAAATAGCGGCTGAGAAAAAGTGGAAGTAGAAACGAATAAAAATAAAGATCGCTGTATAGTATATCATACGCTTCGAACAATAAAAAATTCTATCCATCGGATCCGAGTGGAAGCTGAACTCTAATATTGAAGCTTAGAGGGTTTCAGTAAAGTAAATATTATATCCAAATCTAAGACATAATCGTTAAAACGCCGCGCTACATGGGATTTAGAACACGTAGTCACTAGGACTGGAGGTTATAGAATTTTGAGTCGCCGAGAACATATGTGTTTGTAGAGCAGCATAAAGTACCTTATGTTTTGAATATTTGAATAAAAGAAATATGTGCTCCCAGTTGATAACTTTGTTCTAAAACTGTTTTAGGAATGAGCTGGGACTTTTATTCGACTTTTTAACATTTTGAAAGAAAGAACAAGAGAAGTGCAGCGCGCACAGCAACTCTTTTCGTGGAGTCTCGCGTACGGAATATCCCTTTCTCTTGATAAAACTCATATTCTATTCAATTTAGGGAAACAGTATAAACAAAAGGCGCTCCTTTGGTGCACCTAAATATAATCGGGATTCCGATGCGTTCCCTATAAAAAAAACAACAGTTTTATCTGTCAATTATTTCTTTCTCCTGTTTTGGCTTTCTGTTCCTACAAATTTCCGAAGGTTGTGAATCAAATTAGGGTAAAGAATTTATAAATTTCCTTTTAGCCCACATCCCCCTCCGATTTTCAACGTCTGTCGGTCGTTGGACTCCGTCTTCGGGAGTTCTGAGCCGACTACCGTTGGGTGTTCATCAGGAAGGGATCGTCTCGATAAACATTAAATGGTTCCGATACGAGAACTAATTCATATTAGAAGTTAATGGGCTGTGAGCTAAAGCTCGTCAGCACTTTCCACGCGTTGCCATGACCAGCATCAATGATTCAGTGGCCGCCACATCATGTGACGTACTACACGTTACGTTGAGAAGCTGAGTTGCCTACTACAGCAAGGGGTTGTACTAAATTTTGCAGGGTCATTTAACATGCATGGCTTCCATCGATGTTTGACATTATGTATTATACCGTACCGCGTACACGCATGCATAAGTTGCGGCGTTACAGGGCCAAGTTATAACTGTTAGCGCCAAATCGACTTTCCATCCACCTTCCACTTCCGTCGGACG
Organism: Melanotus villosus; assembly: GCA_963082815.1. Lineage (NCBI taxonomy): Eukaryota > Metazoa > Arthropoda > Insecta > Coleoptera > Elateridae > Melanotus > Melanotus villosus. Next base: position 24,452,775 of record OY720427.1, read on the forward strand.
AGGACGTGAAGTGGCGTATCCAAAAGAAAGGAATACTATACCCGCTAAATGGATAAAATTCCCGTGATTAATGGCAGAAAGGGGTCAGGTCGTGCAGAAAAAAGACGGGAAACGATTGGACTACCACGGACTGGTTGCGTAATTGTGATCGATGAGGGGTCTCACCTGAGCGGTCGGTAGAAGTGGCGACCGAGGTGCTGGGGACTGTGGGCAGCGGTGGCGGGTACTCGGGGTCGCAACACTCTCTTTCAGGAAACTCGCTGGCGCCTACCCAGCTCACCGCGGCCAATAGGCACAGAAGAGGCCAAGCACCGTACATACCATCCGCAGACGGTAACCGATTTACATTGCTGCGAGGACCACGATGCGGAGGCACTCACCAACTATTACACTCCGACTGGTTCGCTATCACTGAACATGCCCTAGGTGGGCGATCGTACTGCTATACTGTTAACTGTTAACTGGAACCTTCTGCGATATCGTGCATGTGTCGGACGTATGATAACAGCGGTGTTATACCGTCCTCTTTCAACAGCGAACAAGCAGTGCGCCACGACGCCACGAGGTCTGCCGCGCCGCCCCCGAACCGACAGCGTCCGCGCACCCTCGTCGCGACCACTACTACTCGCTTTACTATACTATACCTACTCTTACATCCAGCAGATTGATCTTTTGGAACCATAGGATTACATTTCATTAAACGCATCCTCGGTGAACTTATTCAATATCCCTCCTTTGTTGACGTGTCTTAGCGGCGGAGAAAATCTCCGCGACCGAAAACTTGCCAACTTGCAAGAAAGTTCTGGGACACGTGGTCAGGAATGCGGGGATGTGCCTTAATGGAAATGATTCGCCGATTTTCTCTTTGGCCGTACACGTATGCCGGAGTGCCGGCAATGACCCAAAATGATTGGAGTCAACCCCTGGCCGTATTTAGCAGTTTATTGGCAGGTACTTTCCGGAGCCGCTGTAGTTAAAACGGAACCTGTTATATCTTAGACCGCCGTGATTGGCTCCGGCTGCAGGATCGGAACAAAAGAGCCACAATCGATAAATCTCATCGGAGAGGTAACAGCAATATAACACAGCTCTTGGTGGCTGCACTCGGGTCGAAGGTGTACTCGATAACGCAGAACGAAATAAATGACCAACCCTTGGCCGTCACATAAGTAAATCTGACAAATGAATGTCAGTGATTAAATTCGGGCCAGCGTTATGCTTCTGGAATTTCAGTGGGTGCCGGCCGTTGCTGCAGGCGCTGCACTGCGAACCGTCTGACGATGCATTTTTAATGATTCGGTATTTCAGATTGCTCGGTTGCTCTCATTTAACATTCACCCTCTAGATCCTAATTGTTTCGCCCCAAAAAATGGAACCGGCGCTGCTAAATTAAGTTTACTAACTACACGCTAAAAGCTTTTTCATAAAGATTTGCCTTCTGACCCATAAACAGTATCGATACAAGTTAATCGGATTTGTTGTTTGAGTGTATCGTCTCGCCTCCGTGTCAAGCAGAGGTACAACACGCGACATGCGCCAGATTTCAACAAAGATTCGCTCTGGAGTTTGAAGAGTTCAGAGATAAACTCGACCGAACTCTAGAGATCTGAGCAATATGATGTTACCCTCCCACTCGATTATTATTTATGTGAAGAGCTTCTGTATCGAGGGATGCTGTTTCCGCGACGTTTTACGTATGTACTCGCAACTAGTAATACGATCGCGTAATTTAATTATGCCGAATGCATAGATCCTTCGAGAGCTTCGACTCTTTAAAAAGAAGAACGGCTCTACGGAGCGCATCATTTAAATTATGGCACAAAATTTGTATCAGATAACATCATCAAAGCGAAACGACGCTCGCAAGTTACCGAAGCCATGTAAAGGAGACCAGTTATTTACTCTATCAAATTGTCACAGCAGAAGCGGCTTACTTCTTTTTGAACGTTTTTTAAATGTTTGTAGAGCAAAATTATTTAAAGAGGAAGTTTTTCCGCTTGACCTAAATTATACGGAGAAAAATTGGTTTTCTTTATAGGACGTCCTTTCTAATTGGATTACGAAACCAGAAAGCTCCCTAAATACCTGACAATTCTACGTTATTCTAAAACGGATAAGGAGCGATTTAAATGCCTTTTACTGGTAGTCGTCGTCGCCACAGTAACTTAATAACACGTCTCGAAATGCGTTAACTACGAAACCCTTCATAGTATAACAATTAAATAACATTAGTCGAAGCTGTAGAAAATTTCGAATTTCCTACCTAAACTTGTAGGGAACTTAAAATTATACACTTCGCGTACTGCGGTGACGATTTACGAACGAAATGTTTCCCTGGTAATTTTATTAAAAACGAATTACCAGGAAGTTCCCGAATAAAAATAATTTTCCTATAAATTTAATCAAAACCCCGGTGCGTAATAGAAACTTTCATTTTAAGGTACGAAATTGTCCAGTTTGGTCAATTAAAACGGTCGAACACCATTTGAATACATTAATCCGTTTAAATAACCCAACATGAAATAAGACTTCGAATAATCAAATAACAAATTTAAAATTGCCCATTCAACGAACCGATAGAAAAGAATACATTCAGACAAGAAGAAAAGATTGCAGTAAATTTAAATAAGAATTGAAACTGTTATATAAGGAAACCTACCAATTCTTAAAATAACAGCAGGAAACAGCAAAGTCTATTCAGTATCCTCATAAATAATAAACCAAGGAGGACAGAATCTCTTATTTACTTTCCCATACGCTGAAATCATCTGAATACTTGCAGGAATTCCATCAGTGAGATCAAAAGGAATTTCTTTTGTTATTGGCACACGCTCGCCGTTTTAATTTACGAAAATTAATTGTCTTAAATATTGAATTAAAAAACGCAAACAAATTTAGTTTCTTCAGGGTTTTATAAATAAGTTATCGGTCGTGATTTAGATAAATACATTTATTTATTTGTTATTAAAGCAAAATTTACCTTGGGACCGTTTAGTATTTAAACATAAGAAGCGGTTGTGAAACCATTATTTTGTGTGTCGTCAGTTCTCTTCTCTACACATTTAACGCGCGAGGTTTATTAATCGTAATAGTCTCATCTGCAAACAATACAGCACTAGCTTCTGTTTATACACCGGAAAATCATTTATGTAAATTAAAAACAACAGGGGTCCTAGAATTGGCCCCTGAGGAATTCAATATTTTATAATGTGCTCACTAGCTGTAACGCTAGAGGCGTTAAGTTATTTTCTAATTCTCAAGGTGAATTTATAATAACACGCTAGCTAATGTTTTTCAAACAAAATTGAAGTAAATGAATTAAAATTTTTTGATTTAACCCGGGCGCATACGAATTGGGTTAAGGTTAAACGGAAAAGTAGCAGTTTTTGTTTTTTAATGTAATTGATTGTAAAGTAATTTACTCTATTATTTTGTTTAAGATCGATTATAATTAAAATTATATTCGATATAATAATTAAACAGTTCAAAGTTCACGTTCAATTAAATTAAAGTTAATTTAAAACGTCATGTAAGCGAAACGAAACGATGCGAAATACTTCAAATACAGTGTCAATTATTGTTAAATTAAATTCGTATCGCCTAAAAGCAGAAATTGTTATATTTCGGTGTAAGTGGCACAACTGACAATATGTTTGAAGTATTATAAATCAATTTAATGCACGTATTCGGTTATCAGTAAACTACCGGTTGACCTTTCTGTCGTTTTTATTACTAAAATAACGTTTATGGCCGAAAAACTAACAAGCAATTTTATGTAATTTTCTCCCTTCAAAATGGGAGCAGAGCTATTCAAAAATAAAATGAACAATAATGAAATTTATATTTTAATCTAAGTTTTGACCTTTTCGCATTTTTTTTTTCAATTTAAAAACTAATGCCAATTAAAATCCCATTAAAATTTGTAGTACCTACTCTTAACTTTAGAAAGGAAAATATTAGATTACTTGATATACAATTGTAAAGGTAAATCTGGAAAGTAATTAATTTGCTGAAAACAATAAAGAAGTATTGTGGAATTCCAGCCGAAAGCTTGGCTTCATTGCGGATCATTAAGGACTTAAACCATTATATTGATGAAAAAACTTATTCCTGATTGTCATAAATTTGTATAGTTGTCAATAATATATCATAATGACTGGAGTTTATTACTTTTGGCGTGAGCTTAGTTGAAGTACGTTTCATAATTGATACACTATTTTGATTGTAAATAATTTTTAATTCGGAATATCATCAGAAAATAATGACGAAAAGATAATTTAAAAAGATCTGAAGGTGATTTGTGTAGTATTTGTAAATAAAATTCAGTTTAAAAAATTAGCTACAGAGGATTATCAGAAATAAAAGAAGCTCGAAAAGTTTTGTTGATTTTTCTCTGGTTAAATAAATCGCAAAATAATATCTGGCGATGTTTATTGTGGAGATTGTATTTTCCAGACTGCCACGCGCTCCGCTAGAAGGGGCAAAGATAATTGTGAGCGAAACATTCAGAACCGGAGAGTTTAAATTATTTTTTAAATGTTTTGTAAAACATCCGGCGTTTTCATATGCGCTTGTAAACAAATTTGCCCTGTTTGTAATTACAAACCCCCTAACATTTTAAATTAATTTAATAAATTCGTTTCATTTTTTTTCATAAAACAAGCTTGACTTTTTAATTTTTTATAGTCTGTATAGCCGAGGAAACCTTTAAATCACGTTTTTTTCCAAATTTATCTGCTTCGGAGAAAGATAACGGTTTTTATTTATCTTCGAGTATTAAAAAAAGCTGAACGTGTCGTGGCAAAATTTCTTATTTTTTGTTGTGCTTATTTTAATTAACCTTCCACTTTTCCTAAATATTAATTACCTGTCAGAAAAAGTCTTTTAGTCATAAGAGGACAAATAATAACTTCTTTGTTTACAAAGCCAAATTATTTTAAAGATAAAACGTTTAACTTCCAGACAGTGAAATTAAAATTAAAAACGTTTTTCTTAATTTTTACGAGGAACCTCCCTTCAATTTCTGTTACTTTGACTACTAAAAAGGCAGCCAAATTGTCTTATTCCATTTACGTTAAGAAACAATATTTAATCTACGTTAAGTAATAAATCTGAAAAATAAATTGCATTTCGCTTAACGTTTTAGCTTTCAATTTTTTGAAAAGAAAACAAATAACGGTATTTTACGGAAACAATGAGCTTTTAAAGTTAACTTAAAAATAAATTTACAAACAGCAATTTGCTTGTTATTAATCTTTTTTATTGCCAATTTTCTTTTTAATAAAGCCAATGAATTTCCTTCCTTTTACGTGATTTCAACAATACGGTTTATTTATTTCTAATTTTATGAACGAATTAATCCATAATTTAGATTAAAAAATGATTATAAAAGTTTTACTCGTTTTACCATTTTAAGTATTAGAAATTAAAAATGTGATATTGGATATTTTCCCGAAAGATGTTAAATGAAAAACTAATCAATTTATAAGTTCATTATTTAAAAGTTATTATTATGATGAACGTCAAAAATACGAGCAAGATATTGGACAGATAGTATAGTTATAACAGTAATCACTGTCGTTTTGGTAAAAACTAGGTTGTACAAACAAACTTTATATAGAATTGAAGTAAAAAAAACTTTTACAAGTGTTTATCGATTAGCTAAGTGCTGGCCAATAAATTTTTTAAGCACGACATCGCTTCACTTTAGAGGAATTACGACGACTGTTTTACAGAATTCTGGGATTTAGTTATAGCCTTTTTATTTCCCGACATCGTTGTTAATATTTCACACTTGAATTTTTAGTTTTCATTTCACCTTTACCGTTAATGTCACAGACTGACATCTTCTAATAATTAACAACTTTTCTAAAAGTTGGTTCTTTCAAAAGATTAGGAAATGAGGGAAGCCCCTTTTTTTAAAATAGGAGATTTCGCTGCATTTGTGCGTGTTAACCTCTGGGAATAATACATTGAAATTTTGCTCGAAGGCCTGTTGAGTATTTTAAAATTTCGATTAACCTTGCTCCTTTGGATGGTAATGTCGTATTTTATAAGTTATCCATCCACGATGAATCGGTTCAAAACTGTTACTTTAAATTTGTTGGAAGAGAAACGGAACGATAAAGGTTCAAAAGAGCTCTGACATTAACTCAGGAAATGGAAAGACCTTAAGGGAACTTCATAGGCAATAATAAGTTCAAAAATTTCGAAAAGTCCCTACAGTTGTGTGTGCTGACACTTAATGGAAAAAGCTTTAAAAATGGCGAGCGGTGACAAGCCAGCGTTTTAATGCAGGGTCCTTGACGACAGACACCCTCGAGGAAATGTAGAAGTGTAAGAAAAAATACCTTAATAAATCTTTTATTTGGAACGAACGAGAACCATCAAAGTAAATATTCCACTCGAAGTCCACTCCCTTATCAGTTTTAGAACAAATAGCGCTGGCAAAGGCCTACGACTCGGAAAATACAAAACGAAATACAATGCCAAATGCGAAAAACATTGGCCAAGTTTAAACGGAAATGTAAATAGGAGAAAGTTGTCCAACAGGCCGGATAGTGTAAAGTGGCGAATTTTAAAAAGAAATATAGCAACAACGTAACAGTAAATATTTCGCACTTTGCAGCGAAAGCAGAAAAAAACGAATAAAGCTGCAACAAAAAAGGCAGCGGGTTTTAGGGGCGTCTGAGCTGCTTTATAAATACTAGCAAAATAATTCAGCTGTCAAGCTCAGGCATGCATTATGGCGACACTGCGAGTTGAAAGACAAGAGCAAGAGGTAAAAGATATGTTTTAGCAGGAAATAGGATGTATAAAGACCAGCAGGACTACACTGCTTACTTATATATGAATTCTGTTAGTACCGGCCGTATAGGCTCCGCGTTGAGGATTCTAGTTAAAATTTAAACTAGATGAATTTATCATGCGCTTATGCTACGTGGATATAAATTTATACACGCCAAGTTATGTAATTTAAAGCTGCAAAAATCCGCACAAAGGAAGAGCGTTAAAAATGAAGTGACTCTAGAGAGAGTATCGTCGCTTATTTATAAACTAAAGCATGACGTTTATAGACAGATGTCAGACTGTTTTATGATTCTCATTATTAATCGTTTAAAAAGTTATAAGAGAGATGAAGGAGAAAGAAGAATCGCGCGTGTTAAATATTCACAGAAAAAGACGGTTCCGCGCTACTTTTCCAGAGGTGAGCGCTGACACGGGGATACCAAACGACGAAGTCACCCGTTATTTTTTTACAAGCACCTTCAGTTTCTAGACAAGTCGAATTTGGCACGTTATTGCGATATTTATCATAGACACGGAGAAGCTTGTTCGTAAATTGCCGGGATATTTTCCTTACACAAGCCGAATGCCGAGATATTGGAAGTTTCAATTATTTAAAGTAAACAATTTCAAAGTCGAAAAGAGCTGCGAACTACGAACTTAAGAAGATGTTCGGGAGTTTAAAAATGTACCTTTCATTTGTAGGAAGTAAATAAAATGACTGTGACGGAAGATGTTAATATTAAATAAAAGGAACTGACGGGGAAAAAACAAAAAATAAACAGTCTTCCGGTGGAAGAGCAGACAAGGATTTGTACGTTCCGGCTGCAGAGTCCAGATAGACCAGAAAGTAGCATACGAAATGAAATCAGATGATCATCCTCACAGAGTTGCTATGGATACGTTCCATCAAGTCGTGAATTCGGTTGCGAGACGCGGATGTTTACCGGAAAAACCAAATTTAAACTGGTTGAGCTACGCATAACGGGGTTTTCCGCAATTACGCCAGCCCGACCAAGTCCATTTAACTCCTCCATGCACGCTTTATTTTCCGGAAATCGCCTGATCTAGTTTAAACAAAATTATACTAGCAATTATATCAAATTAATTATATCTCGAACGGCTTTTGCCGAAGCTGTTCCACTACCGAGAATATGCAAAATCGTTTTATCGGAACAAAGTTGCACCTCCCTAGAGACGCTATGTTTTTTCTATATATTCTCCCCGACCTTTCCTTGCAAAGGATCATGTGCAAAGTCCTTTCATCCATACAGAGTAACGTATTAGGTTGAGCGCAATACAAGTGGCTAAGTGTACTCCACACGGTTTACTTATAATATTTAGAGGGCACCAGAAGAGCCACTCAAAACGGATTTAAGAAAAGTAGTTTCGAACCTGAACGTTTTAATTGCGGACGTGATCCAATCCGCTTATAAAATGAGTTATCTTAATAGCCCGAATCAGCGTATCATTCAACAGGCCCTTGTGTAGCCCTTGAGCATTTTATAGTGGTTTGAATCCTACTGGAAGTTAATGATCCCCCCTGCGCGGAATTATTTACGGTTTTGTGGCTAACCCTACTACTCAGCAGGGTCAATTCAAGGGTAAGATTAGACCATTTATCGCCAAATATGACTAAGGGTTAAAAGGAACAGAAACTAAACTCCATTGAAAAACCAAAAGCCATCCCTTGATGGCTGAGGTTTTTATCAGAGGGTAAAAGTCCAGACAGATCCTCACACCTCACATACGTGCTCGTATGAATAAAATTTTATTTCCCGTAAGATATAACGACTGCAGATGAGAGGTTACTCGAAGGAAAGGTGATGTAAGATTAGGCAAGACCATTACTGTTCACACGTTTGCTCGAGATAGATTTTTTGAACAAACAAGCACTCAAGTTTACACTTGTCAGAAACTAAGACTCCAATTTTGAGATCATTCATGATAACAAAAGATTCCTTACGCATAAATCCGGAAGTTAACCACGTAATTAATTCTTTAGGAATTATTTATTTAAATTAGTTAATATAATCTTCTAACTTTGGGAAGTGGAAACTGTTTTAAGTATCATGTGAAATGTTTTCTTTAAAAAGCATTTCAAGCAAAAGAATCTGCAACACTAATGGATTAAAAAAAATAATACCCAGCATTAAATATTTTTATTGCAAAAAATGAAAACTGTAAAAATATAACTTTTATACCAGCATTTATCGAACGAAACAGGATACTACGCAAACAATGGCAGCCTGCCAGATGAAGCAACTGGCGGCGTCTTAAATATTTCCACGCTTTTATAATATCCGTTTACGATCTATCGGAGTTTTTTGACTTAGCCATTTATAAGAGACTTTTGAAAGTTCACTATTCGCGCTTGATTTCTCTTAAATAGATTTGATAAAAAATTAGCCCTCTTCAATAATTTCCTCTTTAGTTTAGAAGTTTTCTAGACATGGTATAAAGATTAGAAAATCCCCTACCGATAGGCTTTCCAATAACCCTAATATTAAAAAAATTCAATTTCATATAACCAAAATCTAAACTTTTGTTTCTACAGTTTGAAAGTCCATCATTAAGCAGCTGAAATTTCGCATGGGAAAGTTTCACTTTTTAGATTGAAACTTTCAATGAATTTACTTTAAAAGCTGATATTAATTTATAGAAACCACAAACGCGAATTGAAATTATAAATGGAAAGTTTAAACTTAAAAATGATTTTAGTCTTCAGATCTTTCTAGTTAAAGTTCGACAGACAAATTTTAAAAGAAAGAGTCGGGCAAAGTAGAAAATTATTTTGATTAAAAATAAATATTTTAATTAGTAAAAAGTAAAAAATTATTTTGATTAAAAATAAATATTTTAATTAATTAAAAATTGTTCACCTGTAGCAAAAATTAAAATATTTATTAAATTTCCAAGCAAATGGCTAAACATTTTAAGATTTGGCGTATATAAAGAACTAGAAACCAATCTCAAGTATCGATATAAAAAAATCAGCAATAACATAAAATAGGTTTTTAATTACAAAACAGAGTGTTTTACATTCACATTTATCGTCCCCTAAATCGTGCCATCCTGCGCAGTTGCTTGTACTACCTATACGTTAAGCTCAGGTTTAGCTAAATCATGGAATGTCAATAACGAAATTTATGTGCATTCATATATACGACCATGAAGGGAAATTCGAAATATCTGTAGGTATTTTATCTAACAGGTTATAAATCAATACTGGAAAGTGTAAAGGCTTGTAACTTGGCTTTAATTAAGGTCAGCTACGGTCAACATCGGTTATTAATATGTATATTGTGATAATGACTTGTTTTAATTGTTAGAAAAATACAGCCAACTTTTTTCTGCTTGTTTAGAGCTCCAAATATTTTTTTAATGCAAGGGGGTTATTGTAATCGTTAAATAATTATAAAGGACTTGTACTGTTTTGGCCTCAGATATTTTGGCCAACTTATTTGTATTTCTGATAATTTCCCTATTTGTTTGAATAGAAAACACTACCAGGAGAATGATAAGCGAAATATGATTATCCTGGAGTTATACATTTTTTAAATTAATTTTCTTCCAAAAATAAATAATAATTATCTGTGCCTTCTTAATTACAACTCGATTAAATTCTTGATATTCTATTATGGTAATCATCTGGATACTTATTTTATCGTTAACTTTGGCCTTACGTTTTTAATAATTTCTAGGTAGGCGTAAATGGCATTAATGTAAAACGTAATATTAAAAAAAATTAAAAAATTTAACGTCAAAAAGTTTAAAGCTATTTTTGGCTTAAAGCAAATTTATAGGTAAATCCACCGTGGGCATTTGTAGGCATTTACGTAAAACTGTTTTTGAACATCATCGTCAATTGACATACGACTGACACTGAAGTTGATCCAGGATAACGCGAGCCCTACTGTATTAAAAATGCATTTGAATAGTAGAAAATTTCGCCGTCTGGAGTTTCGTACCGGAATATAATTTTGAACGTCATTTTTTCAATAGGGACCATTTAAATTATGTAGTTTCGAAAAAATTCTGTTGCTGACGCAATTTAAACAAAAACAACTCGTAAATTTACGTAATGAACGTGGAGCAAACGTGTAACAGCCCAACCTTCATGATTTTTGCAAAGCGAAATCGATTCTCTGAGTTTTAAATTTTTCGTCATCATTTACGCGAAATGTATTATTTTTAGCACAACGGGTCATTCTTCGATTTCTGAATTTATGATATTCAATTTAACCCGAAAAAATTCCATAATTAATTTGCTTACGAAAGAAACGTGGCATTTGCATCAAAAGTCAAAGTTTCTAATACCACGAGTTAAAACCTTTGGAATGTTCGATTTTCTCGTTTTAATTTTTCTAAAAATTAATTAAAATTTTTACGAACCTAGAAGAGTACGACGACCCTTTTCATCTTCATAAATATAAATAAATTCGGGTGAATGTTATTTTATCAATGAACGAATAACGGCGAGGTTCACGAATATAATTAACTAATATCAACTTAAGTTAGCCAGGTTTCGCATTGGGTGGAATATTAGATATGATGTGGGTATTGCCGCTGAGACCTTTTTATATTCGTTATTTTGACGCAACATCTTTACATTTAAAATAAGGGTTTCTCAGAATACGCAGGAGAAACTTACGTTGTTACGCTTAGAAATAAAAATAACAACACTTAGATATTTAATCAAGAAAAGAGTCCGTAATTTCAAAAAAAGCATTCCATTTTAGTAAATGAGCTTATAAATAGAACCGCCGTAAGACGAGATGGAACGAAACGAGAAATTTCGCTCTCGTTAATTTTAATAACACTAAACGTTTACCGAATTAAAACCTAAGTGGAAATTATTAGAATCGTATAAAAAAATTGAAATGTATTTTTGAAATTAACAAGGGGTTTAATATCAGTTGAGATCAAGCGGCTGGTGACTCGAAGCTTAATTATAATTTTTGGAAAACCGTAGGCGGTAATAAGAGGAAAATTTTTAGTCTAAGGTAAAGGTTAGTTATAAATAAACCAGAGATGAAAGGATAAACAAGTTTTAATGTTTTTGGCATTATCGTATTTGGTGAGCCCAAAAGCACCCACACTTCTGTTAAGTATCCACAACCAAATCTTGTTGTCACAAAAATATTTTATATTCAAAATTCAACGACGTCATCTCGGCTGCTGTTAAATATAGCTGATGTTGTCGGCTTCAATAACTTTCGTAATAAGTATTTTTTCTGCAATAATCGTAACCGAGACAAAAGTTGGAAACGATTTCCGCGAATACGAATTTGGTTAATACTTCTCGCTACAGATATCGGCTTTTTGTAGAAAGATTTTGGTTAAAGGAACGGAAGTTCGAATTGGAACCCGAAAACTACAAAAATGGACGACCCCGATCGCTTCTCCTTTTAGTTGGATCGATTTTTTTAATACTCTGATTCTTCTGAACGCGTGTCATGATTCTACAATGAAACCGCGGCAGTTTGAAACTTTATAAGTCCAGAGGAGCTTAATAGCCAAGTTTGATGTATCAGCCGAAAACTAGAGCAACCAATCACGCGGTGGTCACTTCCCATTAAGATAAAGTTATAAAGTTTGTCACCACAGCCAGTTAACTACTGCAATAACAAAAAAAGTACCAGAAATTTACAACTATTTCGAAACCCCTATTCCTCTAATATTTTCAATAGATGCTTCACTTTGCGGTTTATAATATCGACATCCGATAATGGGCGGATGCTGTTAATTAGTTAGTTTTCGGAAAAAGAGGTAACCATAACTACCGGTAAGCCCATTACGCTGTTCGCCCTAACGTGTCCGAAAAAGCTCAGTTCGGTCATAAATATCGTAACTAGAATTAGATAAACGATAAAATCAAGTTTTACACAGATCGTTCAACGCGACTTTGCACGAACAAAATCTAAAAAAATAAGCAGCCCAACTCCTTTTTTCCGAAACTCTACTCTGGTAACAACAACATTTTCGGTATCAAAAATAAAAGATTGCTCGCTGTTCTTTTTGGACAAAATTTTGGTTTGCCTCAACTGCGAAATCCAAAACTTTTTCACTTAAACACACTTGTTCGAACAAGATGTATGTAACATTGTCACATCAATTTTAAATGAAGTTTGGACTATGCGAATACGACTGCTTTTGCAAAATTAATTATCACCAATGATTTTAGTGTTTCACGCAGTTAAAAAAGTTTCAGTTTCCGTTACATACATTTAATTATTGCGAACAAGGGTGTTAATATTTAAACAGTTTCCAAAAGTTTGTGTGAAAATTAAATGCCCAGTTTAGAAAAGGTGTGAAAAATTATCAGGCCAAAAATTTCAATTTGTCTACACTAAAATTTTGACAAAAAATTATTGTGATATTATGCAAGTAAAAACTGATTTCGTGATAACTAAGAATTCGAGTTGTTCTAAATTATTTTGGCCCCATTTTACAAGAAAAGTACGTGCTAGGGTTCATTCTATAATTGTAATATAAAACAGACACCCCTTCGTAACAAACGATCCTGTAACGCCTTATACTAGGCCAGCAATTTTTTCAAAACCGCCCATAAACAGTAAATACCGAATTTCGTGTACCACCAAATTTGATTTGTTACGTTACAAATTTAATTTGCATAAGCCTTGCATACAGCCAGCATGTCCCTAGGTTTGCGAAACCTTTATACTGTCCCACCGAATAAAATCTTCGGACATGATTTGTCTTGATCGAAGTCCTTCCAAGATTGGTTATTAAAAGTTTAGGTTAACTCTAAAATAAACGATACTCAATCTTTTCTTAACTATATAAAAAATGTAAATTTACTTAAAAGTTTTGTCCTTTAAGACAACAATTCGTATATAATTCAGATGAAATTGGCAGTTAAAGGATGTCTTAAATTTTAAAGCGTCGCCCGGTTTCCTCGTTACTAATTTAAAGCAACAAAACTGAAACCGTTAATTAAAATTTATTATCGGAATCGTTTTTAATAAAAGGTTTAAGTATTTAAGTATACGAGAGAGATAAGTGGGGAAGTGTTTTTGTAAAATCGGAAGCGGGCAACAGAAATGGGTCTACAACGAAGAAGAAAGACATTATGGTTTTAACAAGAACTTTTAATCGAGGCTTCTCACGTTCCTCTCATAATTTATCTATTAAAAGTAACAGAACACGAAGTGGACAAATTGGCAGACAGACATGCTGCAGTATTGGCTGCGTAGAAAAGCAGAAATCCTCCTTGGAAGAGGAACAAAATCGATACCATGATTCGCAACTTAGAGACGATTTTTATCTGACCGCCCCTCTTTTGTCCTGAGAAGGCTGCGGTAAAAACTAAATTTCCTTAAGGTTATGACTACGGCAAACAAGTATGTAAACTCGATAGGAAGGCAAAGTAGACACGGGCGAACTGGAGACTCGAAGGAATAAGAAAAGATACATTAATCAAAAGTATCTCTCGCCCTTCCGCTCGGGGATGATGTGAAATCGCTGGTCCTCTGTTCCACTTTCAATTCAAATGCTAAAAGCAGGCTTCACTCCACGAAGTTCGGTAGTTTTTAGACTACGCTAGACTTTTGTTTGCTCAGTGGATTTACCATTTACAGAAACGGCGCACTTAATTCCTTTCATCGAGGTGCGAACCATATTTCTAATGCTTACACACAACCGAAGACGGTGTCAATCGACGACACATCTCATTCTGTAATACAAATTTAAGCTGCGATAAAACAGATCACGCAAAGCGTATTGTTATGCCTAACGTTTAGAATTTATACGCACGCGATGTGTCTAATTAATATATTGGATTAAATTGAGCCCTTTAATTAAACAACAATGATTAACTAAAAAATGATGTTACACATGCGGCCGAAAATTCGAGCTAAAAGTCAAGGACAGGCAATTTACTTCAAATATAAAACCGAACGGTAAAATTGTCTAATAACGCAGTTTTGCTTATGTCCTGTTTTGTATCGCTACGAATATTTCCAATGGAGCGGGAAAAAATCGCATAAAAGCAAATTGAACTTCTCGGCTTGCATCTGCTACAGCAAAAGGTTAGATCGGTACAACAAAATTTGGCAGAACGCCCATAACCATCTTTAACTTTTTGCAGTACGAAACGTATCTGTTGCGAGGGAAGATTATATATTATTATGAAGTGTGCTAACTTATCAGCTCGATTATCGCTACCAGATAACTGGTTTAAAGTGAATTCTTGCACGGCAAAAATAACTTGATTTATCGGTTACGTGTAAAGAAAACATTTGTAAAAAATTAACGTAATAATCTTTAGCCGCAGTTTGTTCAACCAGATATTACACATGTAAAGAAGTACTTTATTGTAAATTATCAGTTGTATCTCTCGTTGTCCCCATATTTATTTTCCGTTACTACAAACATTAATATTATTGCTTAATTAGACCCTAACCGGATTCAGCAATTCCTTATTAATTGCTACAATCAATGATAGTTTACTTTACACAAAACTTGCTCTAACTAAACAAACATAAAACACGAGTTTAATTTTCCACGAACAGGCAAGAAACTTTTCTATTTCCACATAGAACGAATGTTAACGCAAATAGAATGTATGGAAACTTATATTTCCAACAATCAAATTAAAAAGTCAAACTTCGTCATGAAAATTTGTAGTTTGAATTAATCAATCACTCACCTCCCAATCTCATAAACTTCAGTTTATTCTATAGTGAGTTGAAAATTCACGTAGGTAGTAAAAAATTTAAATATTAGTTGCTCTCTTTATTTTGCTCATCAGATACGAATGGTTATCCTGCACCTCCACCAAAATTTAATGTTAGACTTGAAATTTTGGAATTTCAAAAAAAAGTTTTATTTTGCATAAAAATCGTTAGCATATAATTGGAAAATACGAACTAAGAAATGCTCAACTTAATTGTTAATTTTTCATGTGCATTAAAGTTAAAAGTTTGTTTGGCAATTTTTTGATAAAAGGATCGAATAGGAATTATTTTAAATGATTTTTAAAAGCTAAATAATTTCCAGGAGGGATTAAAGACTTCGAACAAGTTACTTTCGCAAATTTCAAATTAAGTAGTAAGGAAAGTTTATTTTACTAAGTGGACAACTTTGATCATGTACAACAATCTCGATTGTTGTTAACTAACATTGTTCAGAGTAGGCGGTTTTGACGAAAACAAAGTTAGCTGTCAAACGACACTTTTGCTTCATAATTAATTATCATAAATTTTAATCATGGAGCGTCGTCGTCAACTTCCTTCCAGTTCCGGCTTCTTTTACAACCTCAGTCTAGGTCTACCTTGATCCCTTTTGCCCCGTGGTTTGTATTTTATTATTATTTTAGGTAGTCTATCCCCCTTCATCCTTGCCACATGGTTTTTCTATTTCTGTTTATTCTCTGTTATTCTTTCTTCTAGGTTGTTATATGTTTAGATTTCTTCTTATGCCATCACTTCGCAGATGGTCGGTTCTTCTACATCCGTTGATCACTCTCAAGATTTTCATTTCAGCCAATTGAATGCGTTGTTTATCTTTACTTTTTAACACTCAGGTTTCTGAGCCATCTAGCATTGTAGGTGTAGCCATAGTCTTGTAAAATTTTATTCTTGGTTCTTGTGTTATTTGTCTCTTTAGTGTTCTATGTATTGTGCTAGCTGTGTTGAAATTTATATAATTTTTTGTCGATGTCCTTATCGTAGTCGTAAAGACATTACTATCTTTAATTCAACGAAAAATAGGCGGGGAACATCTCAAAAATCAGGGGAACTGAGAGGTAGAAGAAACCGCAGTTTTAAGATAGGGCAGTATGTAATGGTACGAGATTAGAGAGCAATAAACAAAAAAGGGTGGGTTTAAGCAAAGGTAAAGAAACGTTTAGGAAGGGTAGTTTACTTTTGTGAAACATTAAGAGACGGTTTGCTATGGAAAAGCCATGTAAATCCGATTTTAACATGTGAGCAGGAATCTAGCCTGGAGCATCAAAACGGAGAAGAATTGATTCCTAAGTTTAAGTATGCACCTAAACCAGTAGGTATGGTAATAGATAGTAAAGACACAGTAGAACCAACTACTGACGTGCAACAGGTAGATAGCGAAAATGTAATTGCAACACAGCATACCCCTTTCATTCGCCGAAGTGGGCGATTGAAAAGAGTGCCTGATAGATTTAGCAATAATGTAGCCCTAGTGAATAAGGTAGAATTTTGTAAAGTGGTAGGCTATTGTTAAAATAAGTTATTACTTATTAAAAGTGTTTTTATCTTAAAGAGGAGGACTGTGGTATATGACGAATGAGTCATTAACAGTTATCCTGGTCCAGCGTGGCCCAAAGGGACAGCGTTTAGCTGGGCAGAGGGAGACAAAGGAATCCTCACTTTGTAACAGTGCTTTGCATCGGTAAGTGACGAATAAAGACTATAAATATCACGTGGTGTATTATTTGCCTACCATCGGACATACAGCTTCTCCCTTTTCGGAATCCAGCTTGTTCTTCTAATAGTAGCACATCTGAAATAGCTCGTAGTCTGTTGCTTATAATCAGTGGCGGCTCGTCTATAGGGGCCGGGCCCCACCTATATTTGTATAACTAACCCAATAATTGTAGTTTTAAAAAATATGTTTCTTGTAATTATCATTTTTGATCTATTTCCAACACGTTTTATTGTTTAATAAAAAAAAATACTGTAGTATTTTGTGGCAATATTGTATAATGCGACAAATTAGTACGGTCTATGAGGCCAGCCGTGGATTTTATAAGTGTAGAGCGCGGAGCATGTATGAGGCGCTCGCACTACCAATCATGTTTGCTTACCGCGCGCAAAGCTTATCTTGGGGCCCGTTTAGTCTGGCCCGTCGTTGCGTTTGTTCATTGCTGTCGTTTTTTGTTATGATTTATTTTAAAGTTTAAATTTTTATTACGTCCATAAACGATACATTTTAACTATGAACATAATCGATAGTTTATCGGAAAAACGTTTCTCGTTATTAGTTAAGTCTAGAAGAATAAAAAAATAGTAAGTTGTTTTTGTCCCCTGTTTCTATTGTCACCAGCCGCCACTGCTTATAATCTTTGTGTATATTTTGTACTCCGCATTAAGTATACTAACACCGCTGTAATTGGCGCATTTTGATCTTTTTCAATTTTTAAATAGAGTTGCATTCCATTTTTCAGGTATAGCACAATTTTTGCAACGCATTAATTAGATGTTGATATCTCAATTTTAGCAAAATTCACCCATATTTGATAAGTTCAGTATTTATATTATCGAGCCCTGCAGCTTTTCTGTTTTTTGTAATTTTCAAAGCAATATTAAGTTCTTCTTGGGTAATTGGATCGATATTGTTTGTAGTTGGAATGATTTGATTGCCCTCTTTGAAGTCTTTTTTATACTATAGTTCTTGATAGTCGTATACCCATTCATCTTCTGATATTGTGTTGATGTTTGCTGTATCTTTTTTTCCTTGTTCAAATGTCTCATTAATTTATAGGCGAAATTTTGCCGTCCATGGATGTCATTTTCGATTCTGCTGATAAACTTTTCCTCTATGTATTTTCAGTTTTAAATAAATAAATGAGTATTGTTTAATTTTTTCTGTCCATTTTTTATTCATTAATTTAGCTACCCACTTTTACTCTCTGATTTTGTTTAACTCCGCAGTTGATTAGTATATAATTGTCTAATTCGTTGGTACCTTGTAGCCTTTTCTTGGTTTCTGTAATCACAAGTATATCAATTGTCTTTCTTTCGATAATTTTAACAAGTTCTTCTTCTTTATTTGTCTAGTTTCTATCGTTCCAAGTTGCTAGTTTTAGTTTGTCCGTAATTCCAAATCATTTTACCTTAATCTCGCGAGGTCGTTGTCCATTTCGAGACGTATGCTTAAGCTTACGGGTAATTTGGTTTCTTCTAAGAAGGTTACCAGCCTTTCGTGAGAACGATTTTTTTATTGACCTTCTCTGGTCTAAATCCATCGTGTTCTGTCATGAAGCGAATTACCATTAAAACTAGAAAATTTATTGTACAAAAATGGTGTTCCCAAAAATTATCATTTTGAAAACTACTCAAAATCAGTTGTGTTTAAAATAATTAAAAGGTTTGGGGAACATAATACACTTAATGATTTGTCGAAATCTCATCGACGAAAAGGTCCTACCAATGCAAAGACGAAAGAAAGGTTTGAAGTCAAACCCATGTATGTCTGTACGGGCAAAGGCTAAAAAGGTAGGAGTTAGTGTTGGTACGATACAAAATATTAAGAAAAGAAACAATATAAAGACTTATAAAAAACAAAAAGTGCCGAAGAGAAGTATGGAACAACAGATTCGGTCAAAGAAGCGATTTTGTAAAAATGGGCAGTCGTGCACCCTCGGGGCCCAGTTTTATACTGCCATCATAACAAAGGATGTTTAGCAAAAAGTACTTGTATGGCAGGCGAACAATTAGTGATGAAACGTATAGAGAAGAGTAGGTACTTAAAAAAATCCTCATTGCCTGTTTATCTAAAACATGATATTCCACCGTTATTCTGGCCAGATCTGGCAACCATCATGCTAGTGCTGCATTCTAAAAATGTCGATTTTGTCAAAAAGGAGGACAATCCACCTAATTGTCCAGAACTTCGCCAAATTGAATGATACCGAGCTATTATAAAACGCCCCTTAGAAAAGGATGGTGCCGGCTAAAACTTTAGAAGGCTTTTTAAAAAATGTAGGGTGTAGCTAATCTAAAAGTTTCAAAAGCGGGTGTGCGACGTGCGAAATTTCTACGGTTCCTAATCATAATAAAATTTCAAAAATAAATTGTTATGTATGATACTGTGGGAATTATAGCGGATGTCCGATGTTCAGGTGTGGGGGTGTCAGGGGTCCGGTGTGCATCGGGTGAATCAGTAGTAAATAAGTCGGGTGTGCAAGAAGTACCACAACGACGACATAAGTACGAGACACTAGACACAGTCCGAAAAATACCAAGTATGACATGCAATTTAATTAAAATAGTTGTGCAAAGGCTCTGTTTAGCTTTCCCACAATCCCACATAAATTTGGGGTTCGTCCACGATTAATCCACATACGAAAACTAAGTCAGAGTGAACACGTTAAAAGTTTAAGTAAAATATCGGTATTCACGTTACAAGTTGCGGTGTATGGGATGTGAGACGAAACAACGAGTTGAAATACAGATATTTAAACGAAGTGAAGAAGAAATAAGTGTAATAAACAAAGTGAAAGTGGTAAAAAGCGTAATTAAGAAGACAACTACGAAAACACGGCGGAAAGCGTTTCAACGGTAAGATTAAAGTAATCCGCGTGTCGCCGGTTCTGTTTTTCAAAGTGACTATCAAAACTACATCAAAATGACAACTTTTGAAAAGATTCCACGCGTACTTGATAATATAAAAGTGGCACCATTTTCCAATATAAAACATTTCATAAAATTCGGGACTGAAGGAAATCGAAAAAGCCGAAAACAAATACGCGAATACAGTGGACTTTCATTTCAAATAAACTCTCAGAAATATCCGAAAATAATAAAGTTTATAAACGATTTTCTAATAAAGACTTGATTTCGATTGCGAATATCATATTTGTAAAGGGTAACAGTGGCAAAAACAAATTTGTAAAAAGCATTTGGATAAGATTTCGGAAAACTCCTTGCGTGACGAAGAACCACGTCTAAGTCGACGAAAACAAAAATGACAAAGACGAAGAAAACGAAAACGAAGAAGATAAAGCCAACAAAGTCGAGAAGGAAGAAAAGGAAGACGAAAAACTAAGAAAAAAGGTTCAAAATGAAAATAGTAAAACATACGAGTACAATTTAAGAAGACGTGCTCCAAAGCAATACCGAGAATATGACGTAGTACGTAATCGCTATCAAAATAACTCAAGGTGGTCCAGGACTGAAACTAAGATCTAAATATTTGGGACCGTATAAGATCATCAAAGTTATTGAACGATACCTACGACGTTGAAAAAGAAGGCACCCACGAAGGTCCGTTCCGTACACACACGTGTGCTGAGTAGGTATATGAAGCAATGAATCCCTGGTAACAGTAAAGACCTATCATCTAGGTCAGATGATACTCAGGATGGTTGAACTATAGGAATTATAGCAGCCGACTGATGTTCAGGTGGGGGTTTGGCGTGACTCGGGTGAGTTAGTGCCGTTAGTGGTAAGTCGAGTGCGCAAGATGGAAGACATGTCTGTTTAAAAATACTAAAGTATGAAAAGTAATTTGATTAAAACAAATTGTACAAAGGCTCTGTTTAGCTTTCCTAGAAACCCACAGTATATGTATAAGCTTAATGAAAATAACTAAATTTAAATAAAGTGATTGAAAAATTAAAAAAATTACAATAAAAGAAAAATTGCCCACTTAGCAAAATGAACACTCTCTATATGCTGCAATTACTTATAAGTATTTTTATTTGAATCAAGCTAGACATTAATTGTTCTAACAATGAGATTTTCTTCTACGCAAAAGTTATTCTAAACAAACATAACTTTCCACGAACAACCAAGACATTTTTCTATTTCTACCTAGAACGAATGTTAATGCAAATAAAATGTGTAATAATATATAATATTCCCAACAATAAAATTTTAAAAAGTAACACTTCATCGCGAAAGTTTTAATTTGAATTAATCGACACCTCTCACCTCCCACCCAATTTCGTAAACTTTAATCTGTTCTGCCTTCGGTTAAAAATACACTTCACACAAAATTAAAATATTAGTTGCCGTCTTTATTTTACCTCTCAAATACGATAAGTCCCCTTGCGCCTCCACCAAAATCTAATCTTAAGATTTAATAAATTCCTCGAGAAAACATTTTCCAAATTTCAAGAGCTTTTATCCCTGAAACAACAAAAAACATTTCCCTCTAAGCTGTTTTATTTTGCGTGACATTCAGAAGGGTATAAGTAAATATACTATAGAATTGGAAGAAATTAAATTTGAAGGTTGTAATGTTCACAAATCTTTTATTAGGGTAAAATTTATTCAAAAGCAAGTCTCTATAAGATTTATAGCAAATGAAAACTGGCCCGTTGTCGCTGTAGACGATGTTGTCACACGTTAATGACACCCATTCATTCAGTGTTTCGTTCTTAAGAGCCAACCCGTCATCGTTTTTAATTGAGCTCTGTTTTATGTTATTATTTTCTGTTAACTCTCAGAAATTACTTTAACTTGCTTTTGCGATGAAAATTTCGGTAATAAATCCTGCAGATGTCGGTGTCAACACCTGCACACTTAAAAAATTAAAATAATTTAACTTGGTTTATTTGAAGGACCAAATCAGATTTCAGGGATTGTAAAAAACCACGCTAGATAAATCAATTAACGTCGAAATCATAAACATAGATATTTCATTTAACCCCGATACTTGACCGATAAGATTGAAGGGTTTTAGATCCGATCTATATTGTTCTCGAAAAAAATTGACGCTGTAATATTAACGAATGCCCGTAAAAAAAGTGAAAACGCATTTATCACGCCTCATGTCATGTCACATTTGCCTACGCAACTTGTACTAGGTTTGAACACCCCACTGTCGTTTAATGAGCTATAATAATAATAATAACACCACTAAATTTCCAAAACCCCTACATTCATGAAATAACGACAAATAAGGAATTTTAGGACAATCCTGATGTTTCAGAAGCTCCAGCCGAATTATTTAACAGAAATTTAGATGAGGATTTAACCACAAATGTTATTTGTATAAAATCTGATACTGTGGAATTTAATGAAGCCAAAGGCAAACAAAAAAAAAGAAAACGTGTCGATATTTTTCGGTGGTCCTTTATTTTCCCATAAACAACCCTCATTCCTAATAAAATTTTTATGTTGCGTACAATAAACTGCCGAAACAACACGTGTGACTATGCCGTGTGTTTCAAACCTTATATATCTAACATCAAAGAAAATCGAAATAAATTTGGGAAAGTTACGTCCTCACGCATCAATTTGTATGAAGTGGACGTAAACAAAGCAATCAATCAATCAATTTGAACGCGTGTATAGTCATAGACCTTTTTAAGGCGTTGTCACACTGATCCCCGACATCAAACGCAAGTTTTCTCCAAGAAAATTGAGTAAAAGTTCCTTCGAAATTTTAAACATGAACTTCAGACTTCACTAAAATTAAGAAAATAACTGTTTCGAATTAAGGACGCGAAGTTTTCTCTCGGGGAATTCAGGGTCGTATTTTCTTATGCTAAGGGCATTTTGGGATCAATAGTGCCATGAACACTGAACAGTGTATCTTTTTTATACTTTACATTTGCATCTTAAAATTTATGGAAACCTACGAGAAGGGTTTCGTGTTAGCGACGTTGAATTTTTAAAAATTCTTTCCCAGAGACTTACCAGACACCCTAGAAACGTTTCGACCTCGCGAAGCTAACCATTAAATGTCCTATAAAAATTCTTCTTAGTAATTTGGCTTCTATAATCCTTCGGTTTAAAGACTTCAAATTAAGTGAAGAGCGAAGGCAACCCTCTTGGCCATATTAATATTGTTAGTGTGTGTTCGGAAAGCTTGCGGTTTCTCGAATATCTTGTGAGACTGCGTTAGATGCTTTGGTACGGTTTTGGTGCCTTTGACGAGGATCTTGGGGATCATATTGTGCTCGTAATTAGGGAGCTCCTACCTTGTCAATTGCCGTGTTTGTTAAATTAATTTAATCCGTTGATCAGGAATTGAGAAAAACGAATGTTTCATTCAAGCTCGACTACACAAGTTATGCTTTATTTAACGTTCACAAAAATTAGTTTGCCTCTTCTTCTTACATTTAACCTTAACAAATTTTTGACTATCTTTAAATTTACATTCCTATTCTTCCAAATATTTTTTAACGCTAGGTTTATTTAAAACCTTAGAATATGGAAGTTTTCTGCCTGCAACAAAATCCCAAATTCCGAAACTGTCATTTACTAAAATAGAACTTTAATCTCAAAATAAATTTTCTTAAATAAAAATTAAATAAGCTTGTTTCTTCAAAATTTGCGCCAAAAAATTAAAAGTTTGGCCCCTTTAATAAAGTCTGAGGTAACGAGTTGCCTTATTACTATTATCACGTCGGATTTATTAAGGTAAACTTAGAATTACTTTTAATAAAGTGTATACCTGGCGCCTCCACCAAATCGCAAGCTTTTTTAAACCTCTAATCTAATATTATTAAAATAAAATTAACGAAAGAAATTGAAAATTTCTTACGTAAAAAATAGCTTGCCTTCTGTATTTAAAAACAAAAATACAACTTCCCAGAGAAAAGATCAATCAAAATTAAAGTTCATACTAAAATTTGATGTACCTGATAAAGTAGCCGGGTTTTAAATACATATTACGATATAACGACCGAATTTTAAATACATATGTAATTAAGTATCTGATAAATTACAAGACAAATTACAGTGGCATTAAAAATGGCCTTGAGATTTTATTTGCAAAATTACATTAGGTATTACACGCATTCGTTTGCTTTTAGTAAATAAACATTAGTAAACATAATTATTTCAGAACGGTGTTAACTCAATGTAATTTCACTTGTTAAGGAATATTAGGTTTAATACAAAATCGGGGTTTTGCTGTGATTAATTCTTCAGATTCGTTAAAGCTCAAAATGTCTTTGGTAATACTTGATGAATGTTAGCTTGTAAAGTGGAGTGAATACTATATATTAAATGAACAACTCGATTATATGAACAACAAAAATGTAACATTATAGGTTCGATAGAGTGAACAGAAACATATTCGATTCAGTGAACAGCATAAATCACGGAAGTGTATGAATTAGTTTGTTGAATTTGCATGTGTAAACGATATTTAGGCAATTAGTTTTATATTCCAAAGATTGGAGTGCTGCAAAATTGAACTTTCTCTTGATATTTACCTATGTCACATACTACATATGCACCTCAAAATTACATATTAATCAGTTGTTGTTTATTTAGTTGCTACTGAGTACTGAATTCTGGTTGTGTTGTGTTAAATTACTGTACAATCAAAATGAAGCGAAGAGTGTCAACTTTGTTTGAAAAATCTGAAATTTTGAAAAGTCTTGATAGTGGAAGCAGTGTAACAGCTTTATTTAAGGAATTCAGAATTTCAAAGTCAACTGTGTGTGCAATTAAAAATAAAAAAAAGTGAAATTTTAAAAGCAACATCCCAGCGCTGTGGAATACGAAGATGAAAAACTTTAAAATCTTCTAAAATGCCGAAAATAGAAAGACAGTTATATTCGTGGTTTTGTGCTCAGAAAATTAAGAACGGCACAGTTTTCAAATAGTGATTCTGATTCAGAAAAGGACATTCCACTTGCTGTTCTACAAGAAAATTATAAGAAATCTGTTGATGCAGTGACGGTACAAGAAACCGTTGCGCTACTACAAAAATTAAATGGAGACATCACCTGCACCCTATACTCGATTAGATATAGAGATTTGGAACCAGGACGCTATACTATACAAGAAACTGAAGATGTTATTGTAGCTGAAGAAGTGGAAGAAATAATGGAAGATGAAACAATTACAGTTAACATAGCTACCATGGAAGCCATAAGAGGTGTTAATGTTGTGATTCCTTGGGCGGAACGAAACATGCTAAATTCGGAAGATCTACTGACATTGCCAAGAATACGAAAATACGGGCGCCGACTACGTGGGTGCACAAGCACCCACAGCCCACAGAAAAACTTTTGTGGGTGCTCGGCACCCACAGGAATTTTTCAGAGGTTAACTTAGTTTTTCTTTTTATTGAAAGCAATGATATCTGTGTTTGATAGAGTTGAACAGCTTAATTCCGTTTTTCAAAAAAAAATCCTTATTTTATCGAAACATCAAATTGTACGTGGAAAATTTATCTGCAAGTTTAGTGTCTCAAAGAAATAAATATCGTAGTTTATGGAGTGAAACGACAGAAAAAGCGAAGAAATTAATCATCGATGATGCAGTTTTACCTAGAGTTCGGAAGATTCCAAGACTTTATGATGACGGTAGCGCTCCACACTTTTTAAACGCCGGAAGATATGTATAGGCAGTTATTTCTTGAAATCATTGACATCACAGTAAATTCAGTGAATAATAGATTTAAAAGTGATGTTATGGAACTGATTTCGCGACTGGAATCGTTTGGCATTGGACAGTTGGACACACCAACGCTGATGAAGTTCTGTTCTTTTACGGGTCGGACTTTGACAAGGACAAACTCAGATTACATCGAGATATGTTTCTAGATGTGTGCAAAACAAGAAATGAGAATATAACAAACTTATCCGACAATGAATGTTTTACATAAGTCAAATAATGTTTCTTTGCGTGATATGTTGCCAGAATTTGTAAAATTTATACGGATTGCACTAACCATACCAGTGAGTTCATGTAGGTACATAAAACTTGTGGCAGAGACACTGACATTAATAAAATTGCCAATACATTTATCAATGCTAATGAAATTAGAAGAAACGTTTTTTATGTTGAGGAGCAAATTTGAATTTGATATTATTGTTAGGGTTGCCAACATCGAGTCGTTATAATTTTTAGTAAACCCGAATAATTTTATTTGAAACCCCAAGCCCGAAAAATGATCGCAAAACCCGAAGTCTTCGGGTCAAAATGACATTATTGGCAACCCTAATTATTGTCTAGATTTTACTATGTTCCCTGCAAGATTTTTTGTAAATATTTGTTTAGGATGTGCATTTGTGCAATGATATTTAGTTACGTCTGCTTTAGTTAGGTACCTATTATAATTAAATACAAAATTACTTTAGTTGTTTATATAATTTAGGCCCGCTCCTACCACCTCTAGTTAAAGTGACAGTTAGTGATAACTGATAAGTGATAACCTGATAACCAACGGTTATGTTGCAAAACTGTTCTTACCACCTTTGGTTAGAGCTAACTGGAAGTTAAAACTGTTGTTCGTATCGTTTCTAACCTTCAGTTTAATTCTTAACTAATGGTTAATAAACTGTCACTTTAACTAGAGGTGGCAGGATTGGGCTTATTTATGTTTAAGTTTGTATGTTTTGATAAAATTATTGCTTAATTTTGTCCAAAAATAAAAAATATTAAACAATAAAAAACAACAAAATTAAAACGTATATACCTACTTTTCATCATAAGTAACCCTTTCCCCTATCAAATTCCTGTTTTGAAACGCGTCAAAAAAATTGTTCCTAATCCAGTCGGGATCAGTGAGCACCCACACAAATTTTACTAAGTCGGCGCCCCTATACGAGAAAGTGCTGTTCAAAAATGCTTAAATGAAAAGAAAGTTCAGACAAAATTAACAAGATATTTTATGAAACAAAATTAATTCATTTTTATTTTAGCATATTGTTCATTTAATAAATGCTATAAACCCCATTGTAAGCTGTACATTCGATTGAGTGGACATCTCGGTTGTATGGACAAGGTTGGTTTTAATTAGTTCACATAATCGAGCGGCTACTGTAATTATTTTAGAACGGCGTTAACTCAATGTAATTTCACTAACTTCTTAAGGAATATTAGGTTTAATAGGTACAAAATCGGGGTTTTGCTGTAATTAATTCTTCAGATTCATTAAAGCTCAAAATGTCTTTGGTAATACTTGATGAATGTTAGCTTGTAAAGCATGGAATTCGAACTATTTAAAAAAGTTTATAACAATTTTGAACTGTGAGTAATTTTCTGAAGACTGAAACATTCGAATTTCAAACTTAGTAGGTAGGTATATTCCGTTGTAAACTTAAGGTAGATAAAGGCCCATTGGGTATTAAAATATTTTAGTGGATTTGTGATAGTAGATGTTCTAATTATATCTCTGATCTCTGTAAATCTCAGTACTTGACCGTAGTAAAAGCAACGGTTGGTTATCACGAGCTTTTATTTCTTTGCCCAAAAACGCCTGACACTCGTTACATATGTTTATGGGACATAATTTCAGGCGTGTAGTAATTTAAGGTCAACGACATAATTAAGAAGAATTATTTACTTAATTTATGCCGGTAGTAATTTCACAAATAAACTTTATCGTTTCAGCAGGTAGCCCAACCCTTTTTTTATTCGATTTTAATTCTAAATTTGAGTGCAAAGCTATCGCATCAATTCGTACCAAATAAAATTTCCTGGGAAGTGAGTGTTATTTATACCCTAAATTTTGTTTTATAGAAACGTTATTAATTTGTACATTAAAAAAGAACGAATAATCGAGCGAGAAGTGGGTATATTTAATGATAGAACGCAGTACGCCATAAACATTACGAAGCTTTTTCCGAGGCGTACTTATCTAATAAAGTAAGTTTATAGCTTACATAGTGGTAACAAAGGTACATTCCCGTTAATAATTTGTTTATTTAACACGTGTATTGTTGATATAACCTATATACACATAATTACGAATCTACCAGAACTTGGCCAGATGTTGTTTGTAAGTTATAATGATCTATTTGTATTTGAGGTAGTTTTGCATTAAATTTGAAACTCACATTTCACGTTTCGATTTTACTTTACATACGTCTGCCACAATCAGCGAAATTAAATAACAAGGATTTAATTCCGGTAAACATAATAGATTTATTCCGCCAGCTTTTCCGGGATTTTCAATGTTCGCTGCTACGTTCGGGTCAAGAGGATTTTACAAGATTAACGAAAACGATTATTCAGGACTTGACGAAAGTGGTCAATACTAAACACACCGCCTGTTCTGATTCTGTCGTAAAAACTACACTTCCCTCTATAGGTTAAGAATAAAAATTATGCGAAACCTTATTTAGAACTCTCATAAAACTACAAAGCTCGAACACTGGAAAATGCTGTTAAATTTATTGATCGTAAAAATACAGGGTGACGCTAAATTGATTTCTCAGTGTAGGCTTAGTTTTCCTGAATTAAAAAACATTGTCGAACATTCTTTTTATTTCTACTTTAATTAACTCTCATTGGGTATTCGGCGCCTTTACTAAATTTTCAATGCTTTTCAATTTAATTTTGAAAGAAAATAGTACAATCTGTATCTCTAAAACAGGATTGAATTATGCCTGAACTTTTAAAGAAACACCTTGTTTTCCTAAATTCGGCGCCTCCACCAAAAATCACAAATTTTCGAGCCGATTTCGTGCTGTTAATTTAAAAATATTAATTTTTAATTGATTAATTAATAATTTTCAAAAAGAGGTTAAAGTGTGACCCTTAACTCGTATTTTTATATTTAACAAGTCAATAACTGATTTATAAAGTATGAAAATACATGTGTTCAAATCAATTTCTGTTTAAATAAATAACGTAGCTACCTCCTACAGTAACTTGTAACGTATTAAAGTAAATTTTCGTAGGAATTCGCTTTAAAAATCACGCGTTATTCTCGTGAATACGTCCTTTAGGTTTAATTTATAGATGAAAACAGTTTGCGCCCGCGCCTCCGCCAAAATTCCGGTAGTAATTTTTTAATTACCCTAATAATCAACGTCAAATTCCAGAGATAACTTTTTATATTTATTACGTTAACACAACTTAAAAAAACAAAGAATTTCGTTATATTGTACTTTCATTTAATATAAATTTTAAATGAACACGAAAATATTTTCGTGCCAAAAATAGTGAATAAAAATAAAAAAGTTTAATGCCTCAGTCATTCTGTATTACATGGGGGATTCTGCACAGTGGTTATAAAAACACGCGATTCGTCAACCTTCACTAACCCTATCTCGCCCCTGACAGTTAATTCTGTTGGGTATTATATCGCTAAATGAATTTAAACGACGACAAGAGGCGGCATTGGCATACCTTGGCTTGTCTCTATATAGAAACATAAAAACAAGCAAAACGAGAAACGACTTGAGCCAGGAAAAATGAGAATATGACATAATAAGCGATTAAACGAAAAGCAATTATTGACAAAAGGAGCTAAGTTTCACCTCCATCTTTTTAAAAATTAGCAATAATCAATTCGTATTTACTAACGATGTAAAATTTATATTAATTTGTGTATAAGCCAGTATAATTTCGAATAAAAGGTAATTGTTGAAGCTTTTCGAGCTTCGGCTTTTAGTTGGTGACAAATCACGCAACTGCTGTAAAACTGGGAAACCCAAAAACTTCTTTTATGAATTATAATTCTGAAATATTAACGAAATACAGGCAGTTTTTAAAACGTTTCAAAGCGTGCGTATTCCAAAAAAACAACTAATGTTTCCTCAACTCTTAACTTCTAAACAAGGATTTTTAGACAAACCTTTAATTACCATAGTAATATTCACGTGCGAGATTTAAATGATTAAAATCTTCGTCCGAAATTTTGAAAACGAAAAATATACGTTTTCGTTCGTTATTTCTATAACATACCTTTATATAAATAAGTATAATTTGGACCTCCCAATAACAAAAGAAGTTATCTAAACATTAAAAGAAACCAAAATTTACATATTTATAAGATTAAGAAAATAGGGCGAGTTCGTGCAAGTCATTGAACTAATGAAAAGGTAATTTAAGAGTTAGTTTGAATAAGCACTATCTTCGTTTCAGTTAAAATTAATAAATACCGAGTCGAAAACCGTAAAGGTGCATATTTTCCTTCATAACGTAAGGAATTAACCAAGTTATAAAGTTATGCTACAATGTTCATTCCGACCTCGGCGCTAAAAGTTCTGATCGAGATCGGAAATCTATTCTGTAGGGAGGAACGCCTAAACTTTGTGTTTTTGAACTTCATAAGCGACTCGTATAAATATTATTTGATTCTTTACTTTTATAGACGACTTTCCACTTAGAGTAATGATGCAGAAACAAGCGAGCAATTTAATTACTAAAATTTATGTGAAAGAGCTAGAGACGTGCAATCATTTTACTTTGCGGTTTATTTGACCACCGATGGAAGAAACTCAGATACGTTTCCTACAAAATTCTGTATCTAAAAGGTAACTTATAGAAATACATTTATAAAATTTTCTCGAACTAATCTGACAGCATTTCGTAATTCTGAAAGGATATGTAACATTTTTAAATAAAACAGTAGTAATGACAGTTACGGAGGCCCAGCAAAACTGAAAGAACGAACATTTTCACACGAATTTCTTTCTGGTAACTAATAAAAAAGTTAAAACAGCCGGCTAACGACAAAATCGTTAATTCTTAAATTATTTCAGACGAACCGCCTCTGAACGTTGAGTTTATAAAAGGTCAAACGATGCACGATTTCAAGGACTTAGGATACAAACGTTTTCTATATTTAGGAAGAGATTTATTTGCAGTTGCAAGAGCCAGGAATATACAATTAGTTTAAAATTATTTTATGGAAAATTGCGACAAAAGTGGTTAGTGTCCTATATCGGTATAAACGAGAAATTTAACACCGCTCTGCGCAACGAAATTAATAATTATACACTTTCTAAAGAGCAATCACGGTTTCATCCGCATTTTTTAAAGTTTAAACCTCGTTGAAAGACAAGGTTAGAACCTTAATTTTTTTAATTAATATTCTAGACCTTTGAAATATTAGCACTTTTAATAACAATTTAAAATTTTAAAAGACAGAGGACGGCTTGAAACCTAACAGCTATCAAGAGAACAATTTACGACCGTTCTGATAAACGTCAGGAAGGGATCACACCGTCCTTTATTTCTGTGAAAACGACAAGAAGCATGTAGGGTGTTCCTTAAACACATAAAAATTTAACAGTAGATTTTAGAGACAAACCTTATTGATTAACTCGGGTTACATCTAAAAGCTTCCCTCTAATTTAAACTACTAATCCCTGAGGGATAACATGTTACTTCAATTTGAAATTTGGAGCTATTTTCATTCGGTCTGAAGAATATTTTGATGCATCCAAAAAATTTACTGGTTTTGGAATCAAAAATAACATTACGTATGGATTATTTTTTTAATTAAAATAATTAAGAAAATTAACTTTCATTTCCACATTTCCCCAGTGTATCGAGAACACCCTGTACCATAAAACTTTTTATTACGTTATTTGGTGGATCAGTCAAGTGTATGACCCAACTTTGTGGTTTTATGAAAAACTTTTATCTGTAAGCTTCAAGTACGTGAGCTAAAAGTTCTCTGAAATATAGAACGTATAAGTATTATTAATACTTGAAGAATATCTTGTATAGAAACTAACACTTTTGTATTTTATATGTAATACATATCATCCATTTTATTTTTATATGAGGTTCCTTTCCTTATTTCCGTATTATTTGATATTAAAATATGAAGACGAATAAAGAAAAACGAAACTTCAATGTCAAGAAGTTTAATAAATGTAAGGGGAGTTTAGAGTTTAACTTTAGGAAAAGCGGACCATCAATCAGAAATAATTTCCTATTAGTAATTAATTGTTTAAGCATTTCATTTGATAGACAATCTTGGTTACAGCTATCAATCGATTGATGAAGAAATTAAATAACGCAGTGTACAATCTCAGCAGCCAAGCGAACTCCGAAAAAGAATGATTAATTGTTTTTCTTTGGTTGTTTTTGCTACTTCTGTCGTCCGAACAAAATTAAATAAAAGCTTCAGTACGGATTAGACCTAACAGTAATTTTTATTTTAGCTCATTTCTCGGTATATTCTCTGGAATATGTATAAACGGAGTTATAATCTACTTAGTTGTTTTAGTCGCGTATTTCCAAAGCAAAAATATAAGAAAAATACTTTGTATCGCGCCAGAAATGACTATTCAAATAAACACAAACGTCTACTTTTCTTTAGATAAGTAATTTCTACAGCTATTGAAACTGAAAACACTTTCAAATTATTCATAAGCGCTCATGAAAAAGCAATAATGTGCTATTAGTAACAGTTTATCGAAATTCAATAGGGAACGAGTTTTTGAACATAAATTTCTATAAAACCGGAATTGGTCTGTAAGTTCTGTAACTAAAAAATTACAGGTCACTATAAACACGATTTAGTTCGTGGAAATTCCGCAACGACGTCGTGGCAGCACCAGTAGCGGGTTTTCATTTTTCAGGAATGCCGAAAACTGGACGTCCGGTTTGAATCCTAGCTTTAGCTGCAGGTGCTGAAATCTACAGACGTTTTGGGTAGCTACAAACCAGGAAAATTGTACTGGGTTTCTTTTAAGGGTTAGTTTCAAACTCGTGCAGATGTCGCTGGCGTGTATTATCCTTTGCCGCATGGAAAAATAAGTTAAAGGTTTCTTCAGTGTTTGAAAACAGAAAGGAAACGCATTAAGCGTGCGAAATTTTTGAATTATTTCCGAAACGAGCCATCATTTATAAAGGTTACCAGTTCGCTTTTATAATGGGTTTCGATTATTTCGTGGCCTGTCTATTCAATAAGGAGAATAAAAGAATGATAATGGATTTTAAGGATAAGAAATATCAGGAAAGAATTCGTTGCATGCGTGTTCTGATTGTCTGTCTGTCTATTCAACTACCTGTCACATTTTGCGAGCTTCTTTGTTTGTCTACCCACGAGCTCGAGCTTTTCATCAACTCTTTACTCTAATAACATAATTTAAAAAGATACTCCCGCTATTGTGTACACTACTAAATTTTATCGACCCAACAACTTTTGTAGTACTTCAATTCAGCTTTCAATTATACACAAATTATTAAGCCTCGGCATTATTTGGAAAATTAACTGACTAAAATACGTAATTATTTTTATTATTAATCTACAACATCGTTCTTACAATAAATAGATTACGTTTCTACAAAGAACAGACTTCCAATTACACGCCTGGCAAAAACACATCAAGTTTGGAAAATTAGAACGTAAAGGGGTTGTGTGTTTCGGAACAGCTGCAACTTTTGTGTATTTCATTCTAAAGTAAATTATTTACACTTTTGAACATCAAAAAGTAAGGCATATTATATTTTCCCCCAGTCACTGGAACACGACCTAAACGTAATTTAGACCGAAAACTCCAAATCTGACGCATGACATTAAAAATATACTCACATTTTAATAGGAAATGGGGGTAATTGTAACTTTGAAACTGCTGCTCATTCGCAATAATAAGAGAGCAGTATCACGATAATTTACCCTGTTTTACTTTCTCCTGTCTACGTTATGAAAAGTATTTAAATACTACATTTTAACTAATATTTTACACGAACTTTTCCCATCTATTACTTAGCGAAATTTTTGAAATACTTGCGTTCGCATAAATTCTTTTAGTTTTATAGAAATTTGTAATTTTTGCGGTTTGTTTTTCAAGTGGTGGCTTGTTTAAAAACTAACATATAACGAAATTCTTATACAAACTTCCTGCAAAGTTTAAAGCCGAAGAAATTGTTAAATATACGTAACAACTCGTCAACTCCCATTGTGGGAACTGAAACTAACGGGATAATTTCATTGAGAATGCAAGATATATCCGTACCAAATAGAATTACTACCGAACGGAATCGTCGTTAAACAGAATCTAAAGTAAAATATGCAGGAATAATATTACGAGATGTTTAACTAAAGCTGCATTCATTTAGTATTAATTTTAGGAAACAAAGAGCCACTTAAGGTAAATTTGATTCAACTCTTTGATTTGCGTAAATTTTCCTTAAGTGGCCTATATTTTATTTTTATAGATGTAAAAGAACTGTTTGATTAATTTAACATATTTGAAATTTTATGTCGCGTAAAGATAAAGAATCAAGGTTCTAATCGCAGTGTAATATGGTTTGGTAATGCATAAGTTCGGCTGGCATTTTAATTGAAGCTTGAACAAAAGTAACAAATCATATAGCAGGAACTGACAGTACGTGTAACTGGGCGATTGCCAGTTACACGATACTGCTATCTCATAAAAATTCAACGAGCTTAAACATTAATGTCAATTACAAAACACGAAAGATATTGACAAGGCATTGATTAATTTTATGCTAATTTGACCGAATAAATATAAATTGAAAAGCGAGCTCTATATATTCGTGAGTTTTCTCCCTAAAAACCGCTAATAACGTTAACGTTAATGACTACAAACAACTGAATTACTACTGAAAGAGGTCTGTGGCCCGGCAATATACATACATTACGGATATTTAGCCGTTTCCATATTATTCTGAGCGCTGACATTGTGATTCCGCGTACGTTTCGACGTAAGGCAGAACAGAATGGACTAATTTGGTAGCATTAGGCCTTTGTTGGAACTTGGGAATAGAAAGGACCCTCTCAATAGCAGTTAGCCTATATTTTAGATTACGTCCGCTGAAATGTGTAATTGAATCGCTTCAACTTTGCTCTAATGGCTACAAAAAGTGGAAAAGACAAAATAAACAAATAAATTGGCGACGCCGAGGAATCGCGATAAGGAGAGATTCTTAACGCATTTTATTTAGACATAAAAATGGTCAGAAAACTAAAAGACTACCACCTGATCGATTTATTACCATGAACTCGCCGCCTGCATTAACTTCCTTGTTCCGGTTGCGAGCAACACTACTTCACATTACGAATAATGTTTCGTTCTAATCAAAAACTAACTTTTATTACTGTAATTTTATTTTCGTAGCAGTCACGGAGCTATTATATCAGAATATTACATCCCTATCGAAAACACATATTTAAATTACTATAAATTACCCTCGTAGTTTCCTTGTTTACTAAAAAAATCCAAATTATAAAAGCATTACTTACGACAAACTTACTTTAAAAACCGTATGCGCTAAGAAGAGCAACAGTTTGGTAAATTTAAATAAAAACTATAAGATATTCAAATTTAAATTTCCACAGCCATAGGCTGACAATTTCAGGTTTAAAATGTAGATTTATGAATTACATGCTGAAATCTAAAATATGAAATTTAATATTTATAAGACTAGCTTACGTTATATTATTTTATTATATTACAAAAATGAATAAGCAGGAATTCAAAAATCATTTATTTTTGGACCATTCATACCTAGATAAGTTCTACACCAAAAGGCCTAGTCAAAGACGTTCGGTCAAGATACTTCCGCCTTAATTTTAAAATATTAATGTTCACGAATAGTACGGCAATTCGATCGACTGGACGATTAAATTTTGAAAGTCCAACGTTTTATACCTATTTAAATTATTATATTTGTTATTTTGAATCATTAATTTATAAAACACGAATTCGACTTACCGACCGACCGACTGAAATCCAAATGATCATATTCTGAAAGTAAAACTTTCTTACTTAATACCTAAAATCTACAACGCAAATGAACATTTTTAGCCCTTCTATTCATTGTTTTATAGACTTATTTATACTGAAATCCGAAATTTAATATCTGTGTTTCTGAACAAAACGATTGACTGAATGATCAAATTTTAAGGGTCGACGTTTTTGCTTACTCCTTAAAATCCAAAACGAAAATCCTAATTTTATTCAGTTATTTTTTATTTTGCAAGCAGCTCGGTAATAAATGCACTGTCAAAATTGTTAAGCTATTACTTTAGTACAAAATGCTCATACAAATTAAATTCACGTTATTTGTTTAAATTAAATTTTTTGAGGTTGTGCTTTATTCGTATTGTCGAAAACACCAGAAATTGATTAATCTTAGCAAAGAATTTAACCTTTTCCACATAAAAATTCAACGAAAAGAAAGTCAAAGAACCTTAGTTTTAAAACAAAGTTTAGGAAAATTAAAACAAATTAAGAAAACATTGATCTTGTAGTAAAGAAGAACAGGGTAGGTTTTGAAAAATCAAGACCTTGGTATTTAAAGGGACGAAAATTCATGAAAGGCCTTAGAAACAGCTCCATTTTAACAGGAAAATGTAACAAAAGGCTTTGGAAAGTCTAAAAGTGTTGGCTTTTTTCCAAATGATTTAGAAAATAAAAAAAATGACGCCAAAATGTTGGAAAACCAAGTCAAAAAACTTAGACCTTTTCACACAAAAATTTGGGGAAAGGAAAATCAAAAAACCTTGGCTTGAAAACAAAAAAATTGAGGATGATTAAAACAAATTAAGAAAACATTGACCTTTTAGTAAAAAAAAAAAAGAAAACACTTTGTAAAATCATTTAATTGACAAATTTAACAAAATCAAAAACTAATAAGTCACTAAAATATGTGAAAAAGCTTTAGAAAATTGAAAAGCTTTGTCTTTTGAACAGAAAAGTCGACGGATGTTTTTGGAAATCAGAAAACTTTGGAATTTTGAATAAAATATTTAAACAATTTCGAATATTAACCATAACAAGTATGTATATATCTGCTAAGATTACTTACATATAAACAAAAATAGAAATAGATTTCATTGTAACGAACATTTTCATTCATATGATACTAGAGGTAAAACACTATTTTGTGCAGAAAAACACTATCACGAGCAATATAAGAAGTCCCCAATAAGGCGCCGTAAGGCGCCCTTGGCTTTGACCGCCTATGATTATAACATATACATTTTTTTACTTTTTTGTATATAAAATACTTGTTTGATGTAAAGTGCAGCGACTGCTTTCTCGCAAGTCGCTTTTTCCCCATTATTTTACTATAAAATAACATATTTTATTTCGGTTACCTGTTATTCGTTTATTATAATGTATTAAATAAAACATACAGGGAATTTTTCTTTTTAGAATGAATATCTCCTATATATACTTTTAAAATAAATGTATTGTTTTACCCTATATGTAGGCAACCAACTATGCACTAACCTTTTTTTTATTTTATTAAACTGCAAATTTACAACTAGCCTACTAGGCTAACAAGCAAATGTGTTGGTATTACATATAATATGCATATATACATTTATATATAACAAAATGACAAGTGAGGAGTCACCACCCAGTGGTGGGCTCCTGATAGTTAATATTGCTGTTGATTAAAACATGATTATTAGCTAACCAATTAATTCGAAAGTCTTTGTTCTAGTTAACCGTCTCGTGAGGACTTCAGTGTTGAGTAGATTAGTCACTAACTCACTGGGGTGGACACTTATTCTGTCTATGTATCTGTTGGCGTGGGCTTTGATCACGTTCTTAACCCAGGGCATCTTGAGATCGTTGTGCAGTGTACGATTGTTGATGTACCACTCAGCATTAGCAATAGTCCGAAGAGTTTTGCTTTGGAAGCGTTGTAGCACTTGGATATTTGACGATTTTTCGCAGCCCCAGAACTGCACTCCGTAAGTCCAGACTGGGACTAATGTTGCTTTATATAGTAGCACCTTGTTACTTAACGATAACTGTGATTTACGACCTAATAGCCAAGTCATTTTTTTAAATCGTATGACAAGTTCCTTTCTTTTAGTGGTGATGTGCTTTTTCCAGGTTAGTTTTTTATCAAGGTATATTCCAAGATATTTAACATCATCTTTTTCTGGTATAGGAATACCATTTAAGCTCACTGGAGTAGGATTAACTTGTCTCATAGTAAAAGTGATAGCTGCAGATTTATTCTCGTTAACTTTAATATGCCATGTTCGTAACCAGGGTTGCATCGCATCTAGAGCGTTTTGTACATTTATCGTTGCCTGTGCTGTACTAATTTTGATTTATTTACAAACATAACCTTTACACACCACAAAAAATAAAAACTAATGTCCCTAAATTCACAGCCACAGTGACGTTTAGTGTATAGTTGGTTGCCTACTTATATCGTTTATTTTAAAAGTATACATTGGGGATATGTATACTTAAAAGAAAAATTTTCCGTTATGTACTAGTCTATAATGCCCATAGGCCATAGGAATAATGACAGGGACATAGGAATGGTCATTCATAAATTATAACTTCCGCGTAAACATATGCCGATTAAACATAACACGTACACTATACATTCCTTTTAAAACTGTTAGTGCTTTTTAAAATATGTCATAAAAAAAATATTTTTTTTCTTAAAATGTCCAGTGTTTATTTCCTAGTAATAAAATCCGCGTAAAATTTACTCAATATTTACAGCTTCTCTGCAAAATTTTGAAAAATAACAATATTTACTTTGGAATTGAAAATCACTGTGGGGGAGAGGGGCGCATAAGAGTGACTTGCCCGAGGGCGCCCGAAAGGTTTGGCGCGGCCCTGTTTATCTTGACCGTAAGGTCAGTGATACTTTAATCTCGAGTGAAGTGCATTAACTTCAAAACTAAGTGATAAAATTGGTAAGAATGTTTCCTACGGGAAACGAATCTGGTTTCATAAACAATATGTCAAAATAATGCCAACATCAAGCCCTATGCAATATCAGTCATTAACGACCACGAAAATGTCGCATGTAAATCCATCACAGTCACAACCATTCCCACCAAACCAAGAACAATTATTTCAACCTTACATGCAAATCCAAAATCCACAACTATCGCAATATCTCCATCAATCACAACACACCCCACAACAATATTATCATCAACAATCACGGCAAATCGATAACAATACACCGCTAGAAAGAATGCTTTCAACCAGTGACGAAGAAATTGAAAACCCACCTAATAAAAATTCTTGGCAAGTAGTCAAGAGCTTCAAAAGAAGGAAAACCCAACAATGGATAACATACAATTGACCAATAAATATAGTCCCTTAACTCCCAACACAGAAACAATCACAACTGCAAACCAAACCTAAATAATGTCCCAAGACCTCCTCCTATATTCGTATACGGTGTAGCCAACTTCCCAAACACGAAAAAAAATTGACGGAGCCTGTAGAAGAAGAGCAGTATACCACTAGAAGTATGTCCAACGATATAGTAAAAATAAACTGTAATTCCTCAGACACCTACAGAAAACTATCTATTTAAGTTCATAAAAGACAACAATATTATCCACCATACGTACCAACCTAAAGAGGAAAGGGCTCTCAGAGTAGTAATAAAATACCTACATCATACAATGGACACTCAAGAAATCAAAAATGAGCTTGAAACTCAAGGACATAAAGTTAGGAATATCGGCAATGCGCTAAGTATAAAGGATAAAACACCACTGAATATGTTCTTTGCAGACCTAGAACCAGCCGACAATAACAAAGTCATTTATGATATCAGCATATTACTACATTGCGTAGTACAAATTGCACCTCCCAGACAACGGAACAATGCAATACAATGTCAACTATATGGGCATACTAAGAAATACTGTAATAGACCCTTTACGTGTGTAAAATGTGGCAGAATGCACAGCACCGCAAGCTGCAAAAAAGCAAAGACACTGCAGCCACATGCGCATTGTGTGGAGGCCCACACCCTGCGAATTACAAAGGTTGCGAATACTACCATCGATTATACAAAAACAACTCAATCACTAAAAACAATCCCAATTTCCAACATGCTCCAGCAGTATCAAATTATAACCGCCAGGTACTAATACTCACATAAAACATCCCACTCCAAAGATATAACTACACCAAAACAGCCAACAACAACGTGAACAATACACCACAAACACAGAACGACAAAAATGAATATAACATCAGCCAACTGCTCAACAAATTTTTAGAAGAATTCAAAAATATGTTTAATCAACTTATACAGCAGAATAGTATAGTCCTAAATATGATAACCATGTTAGTAGGACAAAAATAATGGCTAAATTCCTTCGTATAGCATTATGGAAGGCCAACGGCATAATCCAACACAAAGAATAAATAAAAACTTTCCTTCAGCACAACCTCATTCACATCCTACTAATCAGCGAATCTCACCTTACTAACATGTCTTACTTTAAGATACTAGGGTACAAATTCTATCATATCAATCACCCAGATAATACCGCCCACGCAGGTAGTGCAATATTAATAAAATTATGAATTACTGGGATACGCAAAAGACCACCTACAAGCCACATCAATAAAGGTTAAAACATTACCTCATGACATAACCTTAGCTGCTGTTTACTGTCCACCTCGTTACAACCTAAAAAAAGAAAACTTCGAAGAATTCTTCCTAACTCTTGGCCCCAAATTTATTGCTGGGGGAGATTACAACAGTAAAAACACCCTCTCGGGATCTTGGCTTACTACCACGAAAGGCAGAGAATTGGCCAAGGTACTTCAAGAAAAAAAATACAATTTTCTATCAACAGGCACCCCAACTTACTGGCCAACCGATCCCGGAAAAACACCAGATCTACTGGACTTCTTTGTTACTAATGGTGTCTCAAACTCATATATGAACGTACTATCTAACCTTGACCTATCATCTTATCATTCATCAGTAATAGCTACAATCAGCACAACCATAATAAACATCAAGAAAGTACTTAAGATACATAACTCAAAAACTGATTCGGAAGAATTCAGAAATGTAATCAATGAAAGCATAAACATAAAGGTAAGGCTCAAAGATCCTGTTGAGCTAGAAGATGCTATAAACAACCTAATTACAATCCTCCTACAAGCAGCCCACCAAGTTACGCCGCTCTTGAAAGCCCAAGACAGAAGCACCACTGGAAATCAAAAATCTAAAAGCGAAAAATCAAAAAGCCAGAGCAAGATGGCATCGTAGTCATGCTCCAGCGGATAAAACAACATATAACCAAATAACCAATAAACTCAAAACCAAACAAAAAGAAGCACAAACCTCAATCGATATGACAATTCAATATGGCGACCGGTTAAAGCAGCACTTAAACCACTACAAGCAAACCCACCAATTCGCAAGCAAGACTCCACACCCGGGCCATGGACACGAAGCACCAAAGGAAAAGCGGATCTTTTTGCCAGACACATCTCTGAAGTATTTACACCCCATGATGACGCACCAAACCAAGAAATATCTGACTTTCTGAAAGACAACCTGCCTCCCACAGAACCTATAAAACCAATCACTCCTAAAGAAATCAAAGAAGAAATAACCCGCTTAAACAATCGAAAATCACAAGGTCCTGGCCGAATTACACCAAAAATTTTGAAAGAACTTCCAAAAAAAGGCATTGAATGTTAACATATATTTACAATGCCATTTTAAGATTACAGTATTGGCCAAAACAATTAAAGATAGCGGAAATAATTATGATTCCCAAACCCGGCAAAAATCCAAATCACGTATCTTCGTATAGACCCATAAGTTTATTATCAACCATCTCTAAACTACAGGAAAAACTACTGCTCAGCAGAATGAGCTCACTACTGGGCGAAATCCCGGATCATCAATTCGGATTTCGGCACCACCACTCAACGATCCAGCAATGTCACCGTGTTGTTCACGCAATCAATAAATCCTTGGAAAACAAAAAATATTGTACATCTGATTTTCTGGATATTGGTTAAGCGTTTGATAAGGTTTGGCACGATGGTCTTCTCCATAAAACCAAGCTCTTTCTCCCCTTTCATTTCAATTTACTCAAATCTTATCTAAGTGAT
Organism: Melanotus villosus; assembly: GCA_963082815.1. Classification (NCBI taxonomy): domain Eukaryota; kingdom Metazoa; phylum Arthropoda; class Insecta; order Coleoptera; family Elateridae; genus Melanotus; species Melanotus villosus. Next base: position 24,494,791 of record OY720427.1, read on the forward strand.
CGCTAGTTTAGAACCAAAGTAAATGGCGAAGTTTCTGATTCATTTCCAATAAAGTCTGGAGTATCGCAAGGCAGCGTGTTGGGCCCCCTGCTATATTTAATATATACAGCAGACCTTCCTACTACAACTAATACCACAATCGGTACCTTTGCTGACGATACAGCTATTCTTGCAACCCACGAAAATCCTGAAACTGCTACTTCTTACCTACAAGACTATCTGAACATAATACAAAACAGGACCGACAAATGGAAAATCAAAATCAAGTAACTTTTACCTTGAGAAAAGGTTGTTGTCCTCCAGTCACCGTCAACGGCGCCTTCATCACACAATCTTCTTCAGTGCGTTACCTAGGGCTACACCTAGACGAAAAACTTAAATTGAAGGAGCACATAACAAAAAGGAGAAAGCAGATAGACCTGAGATTCAAGGAGTTATACTGGCTACTCGGAAGAAGATCACACCTACCACTCGAAGACAAAATTCCACTATACAAAGTAATAATAATACCCATTTGGACGTACGGCATCGAATTGTGGGGTTGTGCCAGCAAATCAAATATTTCCATCCTCCAAAGATCCCAATCAAAAATCCTACCTGAACTCACAAACGCTCCTTGGTATGTGTTCAACCGAACGGTACATGACGACCTTCGCATTCCGTTCATCATCGAGGTCATACAAGAAAGAAGCAACAAACATCATGACCGACTTGCAATACACAGCAATCCCCTTATACCTTATACGTCCACTTTTACATCCCCAAGACGAAATTCACGAAAGGCCACAAAAATTTAAAATCTCTGACTTTTAAAAGAAACGTTTGACGAAAGGCTTCGTTTAATTGAAAAACCGAAAGGGTTTAGGAAACCAACACTCTGCGTATTTAAATAGTTAAACGTTTCACGAAAGACTTTGGAAAGTCAAAAAACTTTGCCTTTTCTAAAACAAAAAAAAAACATTTAAACAAAGACACAGAAAAATCGATAAACACTGTTTTTTTAAAAGAAGAATTTGGCTCAAGGTTTTAGAGAGTCTAAAACTTTGGTTTCTGAAAGAAAAGGCTTTAGAAAATTACTGAACATTTACTTTTAACCGACAATTTTGCAGTCAAGGCATTGGAAAATCAAATAAGGTTAACTTTTTACTGAAAGCTCTGACGAAATACCTTGAAAAACATAAAAACTTTGGATTTTAATTTTAAAAAAGGCGAAAAGGTTTGAAAAATGACTAAAAAATTAACTAAAAATCAGAAAGTTGAACTTTCAAAATTCAATCGACTGAACTATCAAATTTTGATGTTCAATTTTTTATATTTATATTTACTATTTTTAATTATTCGTCCTATTTTAGTTAACTTTCTCATCCTTATTTTATAAAACTCGAATTCGATTTACCGACCGGCCGACTGAACACCAGAATAGCCAAATTCTGAACGTAAATTTTCTTACTTAATACTTAAAATCTACAGCTTAAATAAAAATGTTTAGCCATTCTATTCACTATTTTATAGATTTATGCTGATCTAAAATCTGAAGTTTAAAATTTATGTTTTTGAACGGAACAATTGACTGACTGATCATATTTTGAAAGTCGAAATTTCTTTGCTTAGTGCTTAAAATCCGAAACGAAGATTTGTCTTCATGTAAAAAAAACTTCCTCGTCCTTGTTACGGATATAAAATCAAAATTAGCGAATTCAGTTTTCTTTGTCCAGTGTTGTTACACTGGTTTTTACATTTAGATTATTTAAAGGTTTGAACAAAGCGCAAATTCAAAAAGAAATCCTTGACCCAAAGTATGTGGGGTTAATTTAGTCCTATTTTAATTTTTAAGGGATTTTGCAATATCCAAATTCTTGTTTACATACCTATATCTTGTTAAAAATTAAAAATCGAATTTTTTGTTCGCACAAATGCTTGTTTGTTGCGCGGATGTTCAAGTTCATTATTAATTTTTTTGCTAATTTTACATCATCGACATTTGTTATTTGTGGACGTGTTGTTCTTTGACAGATTTTTATTTTGAAGTAAAATAAATTTATTTTCAATTCCTGCAGTTTCCTGAAAACTTAAATGTATTTTTTGATTTTGAAATAATTTTGTCGATATAGTTGATTAAGGTATGAATTGTTGAAAACGACAAGCATAGATTATATGAAAAATCCCTGAAATTTTCTACGAAAGAACAATGATACAAAAATCCGCTGGCATCGTTTTTCCGTCACATAAATTACTAACCGAAACGCTCTAAAAACAATTCAATAATAAAAGCATTAAAACGCTAACAAAAATCCGATTCTACTAATGGATATCCCTAATTACGTACCGTTCGATGAAAAATTTACTTGCGGTTTCAACAATGGACGCAATTAAACTGTAACCTTATACAGCATCAACAGTAATGAAACGCTGTTCTTAACTGCCTATTAGGGTATTACAGAGCCGCAGTAATTTACATAGGCAAAATATACAAACAATCATTGAGGCAACACGTGTGTTTATATGTTGTACGGAACATTGTAAACTGTTACGGAGCAAAATTAAATCGTGGGGATTTCCTTATCTACGTTCACTGAGCGGAAAAGAACTTCGTACTTAAAAATAAATTATCTCGAAAAATCTTTTTGTAGAAAGTTAGAAAAATCTGTATTAGCTTCGGCGGACTTTATTAAATATGCTAAACTATGCAACAACTTGTTTTCCGAGGTTTTTACTGCCTCATCCTACACAGAATTGAAGCCAGAAGCTATACTGATTCGATGTTAAATTAAGCAGAGCCTTTAAGAAAACCCAAAATTTCGATAACATTTTTATCAGCCCGAATGCTTAAATATTTTTTCCTCTTTAGAGGATTGTCAATTTCCATAATTTCCAAAAATTTGAAATTCAAAAGACTGTAGGACCTTAGAAAGGAAATTTTCTAGCAAATATTGGCTTTCCTTTTAAACGTATTTAAATAAATTCTCTTAATGTTGGAGGAGTATTACTATTCTACTTTTAAAAAAATTAAAGGTCCTCTATGTTTTAAGGCGTTACAGTAAAGATGAGCGAGTCGGGATTTCTAGGAAGTTTTGGTTATCCTTTTAAACGTATTTAAATAAAGTATTATTAATAATTAATAAGAAGCCAGGGTAGCGCAGTGGTAGAAGTGTCAGGATCGCGTTACTTAGTCATTGGTTTGAATCTCCCGATGGGCAGGAGTTTCCTGCAGGCTGGAGGTCGGAATCGAGTCCTGGTGACCATTCGTCGTTGGGCACCAAATTAACGACGTTCTCCTCCGAATACAATAAGAGGTAGAGTTTGCTAGAGTAACAAGGCCCTACACACATCATACCCATAGTGCAGGATATACGAGTATGTAGGTATAACGGCGCACCAACCACGTAACTCGCTGAGACGGCCGGGTTGTGCATTGCACCCGTTAAAACCACATACGCTACCGCACCAGCAAAAAGTCATCGGCCTGAAAGTGCTGTACCTACATACATTATTAATATTGGGGAAGTATATACTGCTATTCTGCTTTAAAAAGAATAAACTCTACTGCGTTTTAAGGTGTTACAGTAAGGACGAGGGAGTGGGGTTAATTCGCAATTTTTGTCAAAATTAATCTTAGATAAAAATTAAATTTAACATTGCTTTGTAATCAAGCATCTTCGACAACGCCATCCTTTATTAAAATCAATAGTCTACTTTCATTTATAATTTTCCTCGTCCAGTTTAAGATCTGAGAACGGCACTAAATTTAATTTTAATATTTGCCGTGTTCGCAGTTCGGTTCAAATATTACAATAAATTTTATTAAGTCCCTATTAAAATCGTATAATTCCATAAATAACTTCGGTAATGCAGCAATTGCACAGATTTACAACACCCTAAAGAAATTTTAATGATTTTAATTGAGCTTAGTCGAGTTATTTGTTTGATTTTACCAATTATGACTAATCAACGTCTCTCTTAAAAATTTTATTAGCCATTTTAATTCGGTTCCATATTTTACGCTCAAATAATAGTTAGGGAATGCCTTATAATTTATAAGTATCCTCAAAGACGAAGATAATGGAAACATAGTCTACTTGTTGCTCCAGAGGGCATATTTATCATTACGCAAAAATGAAAGGGAAATTTGAATGCACGATTATTTTTTTTAATTTAAAACGCAAACCTTCCATTTTTCTATTATTCTCCCTTACAATTCCTAACTCTTTTATAATAAAAAATGCACATTGACGTGTGTAATTAAAACGCAAAAGGATAAACCTTAAGGCCTTAAGTAAATTATTTAAAGAATCTCTTGGGTAAATATTGAAACTTGAGTTAAAAAGGTCAAAGAATTTAATTCTGTAACAAAATTAAAGAATATGAACCCGGAATCTCGTTATAAAGATTACTTAATACTTTAATACCGTAGGAAAAAAAAATAAAACATCCCGAAAGACCCGAAACACCCTGCTGAGTAACTGTTGCTAATTAACTCGTGACCTTTAGTTTAACAACCTAATTCAGTCGTTAAGGTACTTGAAATGCAATAGAAAATTAGTCTAAATGAACTAAAATTACACCATCTCGCTTAAATGGAGAAATTAGAAATTTTAAGCGTCACATTTTCTTCCTTATCGTTTACGTATTATTTAACCGATAAAATTTCAAATTTGTGTTGAAATAAATTTATCAATTCTAAAGTTATACGTTCGCTGCTTTTAGTATTATCATTATAAAATTTGCCTAAAAAGTGGCTGAGTTGCTTTCCAAACAGGTAAACAAAACAAATAATAAAAAAATAACGAAAGAGTAGATTTTAAAAATCCATTAGCTTAGGAAGGCAGGCGCTATAAACAGAAATGTATAAACAATACTTTTGAAAATAAGCAATATCACGACGAAAATACGAAAAATTTTCAAGAAAAACACGTCCAAATTAAGAAATTGTTAAATTTCTGCCTTAGCAATAAAACCTTATACACCCCGTATATGTCATCCTTTAACTGCGGTTTTTTCCTAATCCTACAAAAATCAAGGAAAATGTTAGTTGACTTAACACAAACAATATTTAGACAAGTGTTGTAAATGAAAATTTAAACAAAACCGATTAAAAATTAGTTGTATAATTACCGAAAAGTTATCAAAGATCAAAGGGTATCGAAAAAGGTTAACCGGAATGTCTTTCGAAATTTCCGAATGGGTTATGACGTTATGGGAGGTAATATTTGAATTTAAATGTTTCCAGTAAATTAAAGGTGTTTGGTTGCGTGTTCGAAGTGCGTATTGTCAGCAAAGAATAAAATTTTATAGCATACATTTCTGTGCTTGATGCTTTATATGAAAATTACGCCGGTTTTAAAATAACTTACATCTATTTTTACCTTTATTACAGAATATAAAATTGATGAGTATCGGTTGCCAATAAATTCGATTTTCTAGTTCGCTTTATCGGAAATGCTTTGAAATTTATAATTTTCACTAGTACCACATGGAAAATTAACCCAAAGCTTTTTGACCCGACCTTCTGAAAACATTTGTAATACTATTTTTCTCTTAAAAAGTACTTTAATTTTTTAAAGCTTTTCAAGAAAACTCTGTGTTAAAAAGCTGTTTTATGAGTTCCTCGAAATCGGTCCTTGAAAAACCAGATTTTTATTTTTTAAAAGCTTTTCTTTAAAGTTTTCCTTAAAATGCAGGTCCAAATTTTTTCCCTTGGTCCAAAACTTTCGTTTTTTCAAAGACTTCCGATAGATGTTTCCATCAAAAAGTCAAAAGTTTTCAGATTTTCCCAAATATTTTGTCAGGTTTTTCTGTGAAAAGTTTCAGTCTTTTCTGGATTTCAGTTAATTTTTTTAGCGATTTTCCAAACCTTATGCCTTTTTTAAGATCAAAAGCCAACGTTTTTATGCTTTCAGCTTTCAGTAAAAAGTTAACCTTATTTGAATATCCCAGTTTTAGACTCTCCAAGACCTTGCGTCAATTTTTTTTTTATAGAGCTGGGTTTATCGATTTCTTTGTTTAAATGTTTTTTCTTAGAAAAAGCAAAGACTTTTGATTAAACGAAGCCTTTCTTTTAAAAGTCAGAGGTTTTAAATTTTTCGCATCCATTCGTGAATTTTTTTCTCGTAAAAGCCACAATTCTTTGGTTTTTCAAAACTATTTTGGTAAGTTTTTCTATTACATAACCAAAGATTTATTGAATCTCCAAAGCCTTTTTATTGAACATTCCAAAGTTTTCTGACTTCCAAAAACTTTCATCGGCCTTTTCCGTTCAAAAGTCAAAGCTTTTCAATTTTCTAAAGCCTTTTCACATATTTTGGTGACTTGGTTTTTGATTTTCCAAAGCCTTTTTATTAAATTTGTCAATTAAATGATCAAAATTATTTGATTTTACAAAGCCATTCGTTAACATTTTCTCTTCAAAAACTAGCCTTTTTGATTTTCCAGTTAAAAGCTACTTTTCTAAAGGCTTTCGTTAAGTTTTTTCCGTTCAAGTTCGTTTTTTCGAAAACAAAGCGTTTCATTTTTTTTACTAAAAGGCCAATATTTTCTTAATCTGTTTTAACCTTCCTAAAATTTTCCGTTTTAGAAGTCAAGGGTTTTTGATTTTCACATTTCGCTAAATTTTTTTGTGAAAAGGTATAAGTTTTTTGACTTGGTTTTTCCAACATTTTGTTTTCATTGTTTTTATTTGGTCATTTGAAAGAAAGCTATTACTTTTAAACTTAGCACAGCTTTTTGGCTTTCTAAAGCTTTTCATGAATTCTCCCAGGTATTTGGTTTTCCAAAACCTACCCTGATTTTTCTTCATTTGTTTTAATTTTCCTAAACTTTTTTTAAAGCCACGGTTCGTTTGCTTTGTTTTCATTGAATTTTGATGTGGAAAAGTTTTTTGCTAAAATTAACCGATTTCTGAAGTTTTCGACAGCATAAAAGAAACCTCAAAAATTGTAACTTAAACAAACAACGCGAATTTAATTTGTATGAACATTTTGTACTAAAGTAATACCTTACAATTTTGACAGTGCGTTTATTAACGAGCTGCTGGCAAAATAAAACCCATAACAACCACGGTTTATATAGCATTTCGTGTAATTCATGTAAGTTAGAAATTCGTGTATAACTTTATGTTCATGTTTCTAAAGTTTTTGCTTAGACAAGGCAAAAATAACAAAGTTTGTGTACTTTCAGTTTAAACAAACGTTGGACTTAATATATTAATATTAATCACAACCAAGGAAGAGGTTTCATTTACTACGACTATTCCAAGTCACTGTTTCTAAGCGAAATTTTATGAAGCTATTGAAGGTCGCCCAAAATTAACCCGCGGTAACAAAAATGCGTAGAAAATGTTCACATATGCGATTCTATTTAAAATTGTCACATTCCTTGTTATTTTATTTAAACTGGTTCGGCCATTTCAGAATGGTGGTGCAACACACAATTTCAGTGTAAATTATCTTTTATGTTATTTATACAGGGTGACTGGGGTTCCTCTACAGATAATTTACAGATGAGTTAATGATGATAAATGGTATATAAAATCTAATGTACGTACAAAACTGTAGAAATAGAACCAGGTTAACGCTCAATTTTTCTTTCAATTAACTACATGAAGTGAATTTTTTTATTATTTTGCAGGAAGTTTAAGAATTATTCAATGGATAAAGCAAATTGTCTTAAATATTTTACTGGCGTTATTAGATCACGGGAAAATTGATTTTGGGAACATCGAAGACCTAAAATAATTAATAATCTGTCAAAACTTAGTTAAACTCAAAGTTACGCATTAGAAGCTTCTGAATGGGCATAATAAAATCTTAATAGCCGAAATTTTTAATGTAATTGAAAAACTGAATTTTCTCCTTATTAATATTTAACAAAACCAAAATGGAAACCAAAAGTTAAGGATTTTATATTCAAAAAATACTGAAATATTTATTTAAATGTGTTGTTCATAAATACATGACATAAACAAAAACCCTAACTGACGAAGCTTTTGATTAAAGAACAAAGTTTTTAAAATTTTGATATTCGACGTTTTGATCCTAAAAATATCGGCATTAATTGAATTTACACAAATATTTAATAGGTTTATTCCCGAAAACACACTTTTCGTTTTTCTAGTAACTTAAGCCTTGTTAGAAAAAGATTTTTATTAATGGGAATCGATTCGAATTCCCCACATGTTCTTTTTGAGACTTTGTGAATATTTTGTGCTTTTGTAGATAAATTCGCGTCGCCTTAATGGAAACTTTAAATTTATTATGACATCGATCGAAAAACTTCCAAGGTTGATAATTCATTATTTGGTTACAAAAAACTCGAGAAAGAAAAATATAAAATAACCGAATTAAAACAGATTTTATGATTAGGTAGGACAAAAGAGAAAGCTGCTTTAAATAATCAATTAAAACTAACCACATAATTTGCCGATTTTTAAATACATAAAACGAGGGCGGTACATACAGAATGACTTGCAAGTGTATTATGATAAATTAATTGCTCTTTTCAAAAGTATTAGCCTGTCACCGACAATACTCTGTAGAGACAGTATAGTACATTTTTCATCAGCGAGTAGGTAGTAATGAAACGCTTTCCTTTGTTGTAACATGAACAAGTACAGCCCTAATGGGATTTCTACTCAGCGTTTTTAACCATTTATAAAACAAAAAAGAAAAATTAAACACATATAAGTTAAAAATACGCCATAATTTAAAAGGTCCGGATATTTAAAATGGATTTTTAAAATTTTTATGAACTTTTTCAAATCTTAGGCAACATCTTACCATTACTCTCCATCTCTTGAGATCCCAGCGGTGAGCCAGCAGAACTTATGTTCTATAATGCACGGTTTTGTTTTTCCCAAAGGACGCTTGTGGTTCTGCCAGGAACATCGATTGTTCTAATTTTCCCAAAACCATAACGTTCTAACTCGAATAACGGACATTTATACCGAGGTACTTTTGCCACGCGATTAAAAACTGTTTCTATCTAATTCTCAAAACCATTTTAAAAATTAAATCGCATTTTCTACAATTTTCCCCGAAAACTGGGCCAAGACCCTGTTTATATTATTCCTGGCCGTTTTTATGAAAAATTCGACCTTGTTGTATATCATAACCATCTCTCGTGCATTCTACGCTTCAAATTAGAGTAAGTTCAACAGAAAGATGTTGTTATTGTATTTTAAGTAAGGCTGAGACGTGTTTTATTTGCGGGAAGTAATCGCAGCGTGTAATTATTTTCTGTAATAACAAGAAGTATAAAACGTCAGTAAAAAATGCATTAAAATAATGAACATTAACGGCGGAGATTGCAAAAAATACGATTGTAAAAATGACGAGTTTGTCACCTGATTAACAGGGAAATGTAGTAGTTTCATTAAATAAATATTAGTTTGCAATCCTTTGATTTATAACGTTTATTTGCTGAAAATTTATTTGTATTTATTTACGTAAGCCAATTTCAAATATTTCCCCCGAGATCGGATTTGGTTTACACAACATGCAGGCGATAATTCTGAACTTTCTGTATAAGCAAGTATTAACGAATTTGTTAAACAAACAATTAAGTGTCGTTTCCTCATTTTTTACATTTGCGCATTCGAAAAATTGAATGTTTAGGAAATCCAAAATTTTGGGGTTTTCTTGCTTGTAATTGTAATTAGAAATGACATGGCACGAATACTATCCTTAAAAAATGAATAAATAATACACTCTACTTGTTAGAAACCCATTTTAAATAAATAATCAGGGCATTAGCACGTAACCGAATAGTTTTGAAACATTTAAAAACCATTCTGCAACCAACAGTTAAAAATTGAGCTTGTATCATCCACGCTTCGTTTTTATGGCCACGCTTTGTCTTTCACATTTCCAATTTCTTTCGTGATATAAAAAGACTTTTATACGTAAACCAAATAAATAATTTAACTAAAGAAGAAACTTATGACGCTCTTCTATTTATTCGGTTAGTTTAATCACTCACCTGAAAAGTTTGTTCAATGTAAATCAAACTGATTGATAAATGGATAAATCGGTTTTTGTCAGTCAAACGGAATAGTTACGCTGGGTATTTCCTAATAGACTCGGCTATAAATAAAACTTTACTATTTTTTGGGTTGCTCTCCTAGACTGAAGGTTTACAAGTATTTAACAGAATTTTAGTTCTTGCTATTTTATGTTGTAATTACAAACAAAAACAAATTTCTATTTTCTGAGCCTAAATTAGGCGAAACATGATATAAAACGCGTGTTTATATTTGTGCAGATGTTGAGATTAGGGAGCTTCAATGTAAATAGGTATTAATAATTTCACTAACGAATGTTTTTACAGGTAAAACAAGAAGGGTTTTGATCAAATAACATGTTTATGTTTGACATTCAACCTACTGGAGTATTATTTGCTTAAGGGATGTACTGATGTTATGTTAGAAGTTACTTTAGGGATTAACGTTTTCCCCTTTTTAAACGAAAAAATTGCCTTGATTCATTTTTAGATTAAATCTTATAAATGTTCTGGAAATTATGAGATTATAAATGTGTTAGTATTAAGTTGTGCCTACCACCTTTCTTCTTCGTCCGCCGGTTGTAAAAAATTATTCGCGTTAACTCAAATTTGACGGGCTTTAATTCTTAATTAAGGTATTGAATACAGATTTCCAGCGGTAAGAATTTATGTTTGTTAATTTGGCGCAATGGCAAAAAATTTCATGAATAAATAAAGGGTGCCTTGTTGGCAATTTTAGAATCAGAAGATTCGTAGTTGGGTTCCTTTAGAATTATTTGGACCATTTTATGGTGAAGCAATTAATTTTCCGGAATCTCTGGGAGATCTTTTGATAACAATAGTGGACCGTTGGCCCACAATTTAGAATCCATTCATTGTAAAGGGATACCTCTTGATATAACCTGCAGATTGTCCTCAGTATTTACATATTTCCAATCACGCTTTAATATTAAATCCCGTTTCCTCACCTACATTAGCGAAGGTTTTACGAGCACTTGACGCAGTAATAATCAGCGCGAAAACTATACTTAGGGCAAGTTTACTGCGCAATTTTACACCTCGCCTTTTTTCCCGTTAAAGCCATAATATGAGAGAAATACCCTTAAATTGATTTTTCGACATGTAATATATGTTAGTAAATTTCTGTTTTAAATTCGCACCTTGCGTGATTTCGAAGGGGAGAACGTTTTCCCCGAAGATTCTGAATATGCACGATCTAATACGTGTACATATTTGTTTAGGAACCAAGTGTGGATCCCTCAGATTTATTCTGTTAGTCTTGCGATTATAGAATTTATTTGGAAGGGATTTAAACTAAGGAAAGAGGGTAAAAAGTTAAAAAGTGTTTATGTTTTAACTAGAAATTCCACCCATAAAAATTAAGTCCTTTGAAAACTAATTAACCTGCTTTTTAAAGTTAATGACGGAACCCTTCTGTACTTTATCACTCATGATGACAAACAGTTATGAAGGCCATGAAATAATTGCGATAGAAATACCTACATGACAGCACAATAATGCACTAAAACCGAAGAAAATGTACTTTTAGAAAAATATATAAAGTTTCCAGGCGTTTCGATAAACTTTCTCGTGGCTACTTATTGTACCTACAAACTTCAACAAAAAGCTTAGTTTTAGTACTCGTCGTTATCTGGAATTAAAAGCCAAGGTTGCCGTACTAAAGTAATTTACTTTCCTTTATTGTGAAAAAGTCTGAAGCTCGGATCGATTTGATTACCTAATCGTGTACGTATGGTTTTGAACATCGTGTGTCGAAAACCTTCATTCAAACTAAATCGATCTCTGACAATCACGAGACGTTTTGGAATTAATTTTAGTCCCTCAACAGTTAGGCGACATACATTATATCAATCTTGCATTTTATAAAAATTAGAAATATCTATGTAAGGCAGACTTTCACGTTTAAGTGGAAGCTATTATCTGACGACAAAACAAATCTATCGATTTTTTGCTAAAAAATAAATAAAAGATCGTAAACACCTAATAATTAGAAAAACATTCCTAATATTCAAATTTATGACATTACACATTAAAATCTTTCCTTAAATATCTGATAAGGCTAGAAAATTTACAACCCGCTCGACAGAACGAGAAATTCGCGTGTCTGATATAAAATTATGTAAATTAATATTTATATTTATTGCATCTGTAGTAAGATAAGCCCACATAGAGATCTTCACAATATTTTTCGGCAATGAGAACTTTTAAAGAACGCTACAGTCATTAAAAATTTCACTCGTAAACCCTTGTCCTTACAGTCTGAGTCTTTACGTGTGCAAAGGCAGAACTTTCTGTACATTTTTCTACTTAATTTTTGAACTAACAAGCGTAAGTTTTCAAAGAGGCTTCATTAAATTAAAATAGGAGGTAGTTCAAAGTAAGAGTTACTTCGTTTTTCAAGTTCTTTGATACCCAACTCTTAGCGCAAACATTTATGTAATAGGTACAAATTTCCGAGATTAACGAACAAAAGATAAGTCAGGCTAACATTGATTTTCAAAAATAATGAATATTTATACACAGGATAATCCGAGTGTTCTCTACGAAGTACTTACTTTCAGAGGACAAACTTTAAAATTTACGCTTTTGCAGAATATTTTAAAACTTTGGCACAACAACAACTAACCGAAGTGATGTAAATTGATTTTTCTTGCAATTTTAGGAGTGCTACTGCTTCGAAAAATTTTGGTAGAGTGTTTCTTAGTCGGGAAACAAATGAAGTTTCAAAGGAAAATTCGTTGAGTTAAAAAGGGTTCTCCCTTGGCCTGCATTTAAAAAATGCATAACAGTAGATGTGTATCGTGTATATCTCATCAAGCCGATATGGGAGCGTTTATAGCGGTCGTAAAAATGTAGCTGCTACTTAGTAATCACGAATTATATCGTGTGTTTGTTCGACACTGTTTAAAAAACCTTATTTCATTAAGTGAATAAAAGGTTGATATACGAGCACTTAAAAAATATCGATTAAAGCTTTGATATTCTGCAGAATTTCTTCTGAATTTTAACTTTCAAGGCTTAATTTTAGATTAAGATCATAATTAGTGATAAGGTTATTATATTACACGTTTATTTTCGTGCTGTAAATTAAAACAAATTTTTCACATAAAATGAAAGTTTAAAAGCTTTTTAATTTTGCCATACAATGTACACGAATAAATTCTACAAATCTGGTGCTAACACAAATATTTATCAACGGCGTCTTCTGAACCATTCATAAAATAAAGATATTTTTATTCGCTTATCTTAATTATACAAAAATATGTGTAATATTTTATCGAGCTTGTAATATAAAAATTACACTAATCTGGCTTTTATGTATTTTAGATTAGCATGCAAGTGTTCAGTTGGTATATGTTTATGTTGTGTTCGAAATCATATGCGTCCTTCGCTGTAATTATTGGGCTTTCCTTAATTCAAATATCCGAATCCATAATTTCATAATTTAATATTCATTTAAAAATATATCGTGTTTACCGAACCAAAATACAAAAGAAAATGTTCGGTAGTTAACTCGAACAAAATCGAGCAGTAATTTCGTAGGCAACCATCAAGGAAATTGGTTTTATTCTTTATAACGTTTATCAGGATTTTTTTATATCGAGATAACTACCGGTAATTGCCTTTCCGTTTCGTCTTAACGCTTAATATACATAAGCGAACGATCTTAAAAGGTTGCTTTAAATCATAATTTATTAGGATGTAATCAAAGCTCGATTTAACGTTTAAAACCGCATGAAATAACACTCGATGTCATAATTCTATAATTTATGCTTTGGGAAATTGTGCTGACATTCTGAAAGGAATTAACTTTAGCTGCTTTTAGATTTAAACTTGATTGAAATATTAGATTTACTGTATTAAACTTAAACATCTTAATTACATCGACGCCTTTTGAACATCCCCAGGTCCATTCTATTAGTTTTCCTGTAATGCTTCAGTTTGAGCTTTGAGCTTTTATAAAGCTTCTCCGTAATATAAATATATGATTTATATTTAGTAGTATTTTAGTTTTTGCGCTCTTAATACATTTCAATTTTTTTACCGTTATTAAAAGGAAAAAATTAAAATATGGTCGGTATAAAATATGAAGTTAAACATCAGACTTAACCTTGGGCCCACTTACTTTTTTTAAGATATCATAAAGAGAAACGTAGAGTTAGGTAATATTTTACGGCAGTTATTCAGGCAAAAGAAACTGCCCACAAAAATGTGAACGAGTTTTTCTGCATCGTAGCATTTTCGAACAAAATAGAGGATCATTACAGATGACCTTATTGTTCATGCCTGCGGTACTATTTCAAACCAATGTATGTTCAGATAACAGGAAAGTTGGAAAACTGCAATAAATCCTGATTTGGTTAATAATACAAATACATCGAAAAAACTTGAAAACTGATATTAAAAAAGGAAATATTTTTTAATCTGTAAGCTGTTAGGATCCAAGTTTTATCTGCCCTAATTTTTAGTAATTTGTAGCTTTTAAATGTAAATGCTTGTATCTTGTATGTGTACATTCCCAAATGCAGATGCAGAGTTGATTTTTACCGCGAATCTAGCTTAAAAGCCTCAGCTTAAAACGATTAAAAAATATTTCGGTTAACCCGCTACGTTGATAAAATAGAATCACAATTTAAGGACTTAGGGTTCTATTTCTAGCCTGATCCTCTCGAGATATTTACATAATTTCTAGGAGACAATAACCTTAGCTACTGAGCTATCAGTAAATCCCTAAAGTCGGTAATTAACTGTAAAATTTAGAAGCTAAACGATACGTTTATAACTAAACTTCCACGTTTGACTGTTTCAAGACAATTTCACCTGGAAGAAAATTATTATCCTCGCTGGAGAAGGCACTTAACATTCGAGAGAAATAAATGTACACAAACAGTACAAGTGTTACAACACGTGCTAAACGCAACTGAATCATAAATGAATTATACATTCAGATAAAGCGCACTGTTAACACGATGTCATAAAACACGCCTAATTAAGGACACTATTTTTTTCGGTTCGCTAATTAAACAGGCGCCACAAATCTTCAAAGGTCATGCAATACTTTTATCACGTATCATAATTAACTTCAAACATCCAGTACCAACAAATGTTATTTGGGGAATCTGTTTTATTTTTAATTTTCTAGAGTAGAAACCTTAATTAGCTAAAGTTTATCGTTCGAAAAATCTAGCTAATACGTTTTTCTGCTTATTGTCTATTTTTTTTCCTGGTTTTATAAGTTTTCAGTTAAACAAATTATGCTTATTTATCATTATTTTAATTCCTCCCCGTATTTTCATAAGCATTGTTGTAAATGTGCAAACCTAATTAAACAAAACCTTGTTTGGTCATTTTTAGTACGTTTTAATTTTTTAAGGCAGCAGAATTTAGTTAACAACTTTTGCTCATTACTTATTAAAATATTTAACTAAATGTGCTCTTTGTTCGTTTGTGATGTCCTTGTTACTATTTTTGTATGTGGTGGTTTAAACTAACTGTACTTGTTTAAAAATTTTCGTTAAAAATGTACCTAACTAAATAAATGAATAGATTTTATTCGTTTATTTTATTTTACTTCTCTGAAATAAAATCCGACAAAACATTGACACAAAACACTCAAAAGCCTAAAGATAAAATTCTGTGGATCAAAACATTCACTTTAATTCTCCTAAGCTTAAATCAAAATAAATCTAACATACAATTCAGAAAATTCGGTTTCCAGTAGATACAAAGGTCTACACAACAAAAGTAAGAGGCACGCGTGTCATTTCTTGGGATTTTAAGAAGAAAGAAGCCTGGGTATCACACGTATGTGCTAATATTCATGATAAAAATCTGGTTTCCAGGAGACCGTTTCTGCATCATATTATAAATAACGACCTCGCTTGGAGCTTTACATAATCCCCTATTTGAGTAAAATGCTTTAAAGGCCGTAATAATTATTTTTTTAAATAATTGGTTTACCGGGAAAGATTCGGTAAATTGCGTAAGTACATATTTGGGAATATTTTATAATGGGGAAGGAGGAAAAAGCGGAAAATTGTCATCAGCAAATATTAATAGAGGGCGTATTTAAAACATTCAACTCGTGGCATAACGTAAATATTGGTTTCGTTGTAGGAAGCAATTAAATGAAATTGATTTCAATCCGAAAATATTTAACGACTACCCTAATTAATAAAAAATTCACCTGTCGAAATAATGTTCTGGACGTTTAAAAATGAATATGGAAGTTAAAATAAAAACAATATAGATTTCTATTAAATTTATTGACGAGGGTGGTAATTAGGAATTTTAAAAGCAATTTCTACGTAATTTTCATTTATTCGAAATATAGGCTTGAACAAGAAAACGACTTATTTTATTCTACAAAATTCGCTTTTATGGTGGTTGTTATTGGAAACTGAATTCATGAAATTAAAAGGGAAGGAATAATTTCACCAAATTTTACCATTTATTCGGTTCCCTCGGAACGGACAGATTTTCCAATTATGTTAGAATGGGCAGTGGTAGTTTCAATTATGTTTTTTTGAAAAGTAATAACCGAAAAAATTGTTTTAATTTTGTTGTCAACTTCGAATAAAATATTCATTTTAAACTCTCCCTCCTAACTTTCACTTCGAATGTTCTAATAGTTTGATATGGCTCTACGCTAGTGCTGTTGATGAGGTTAACCATAAGGATTGCACGTATCTTTGCTCGGGAATATTGTTTGTGTTTGGACTTTAAAGTAAGTGCTTGGGTACTGAGATGAATACACAGGAATGTTGCTTTAACTACGTTCGTTGTTGTCTATACCGTTGCCGGGAAGCGGAAGTATTTAGGCAGGGAAATAAATTTACAGCGCCGAAATAAATTTAGAGATTTTATACAGATATCATCTGAACAAATTACATTCATAAAACCCTAAGGCACCGCTCCTTTTCCAAATTTTAATTTTCTGGCCGAATTTAAAAAATATTTAGTTATAATGCTGTTACACGAAATGCTTTGCAATATTTGAAAATTCGTCAATTTAAAATTCTTCGGAAATTACTAAATCATCTTAAACTACAATTCAATAAAGTAGAAAAACAAACTTTGATTATTTTAAAAATTACAGAAGCAACCTTACTGCCAGTGTAATTTAGTGTAAAATAGAGAAAAAACAGTATCGATTTAAGGCAATTCACCTACACGTACCCTTAAGTGCTTTCCTGCTGAGCTTTTCGAAGTTAAGGAAGATTAATTTTTTTATCCCATCTCCACTATGATAAAGTATTGTACGAATAGTTTATGATTTTCCGTAAACTCTCTTTTACTTCCGATAACTTGTTTAGTACCTACACCAAAAATTAGAAGTATTTAGGATAACAATTTCCTTCCCAAAATTAAAGATTTTTCATATAGAGTTGTTTTGTTTAAAGCATCACCCGCTTCCACCGAACGCAAGCAAATTATATTTTATTAAATTTCCTCTCAAAAATATTCAGATAAAACATTAGTGAAGCATATATACAGTGCGTCTACTCTAGACGGCACCACCCCAGTATTTTTTTTATATATTATCGATTTAAAAAATTTCTTTTTTCTGATTATACCCCTCACTAAATTGTACTTTTAGGGTATGTTACTTTTCCTTCACGGTAAAGTGCTAGTCTACTATGATTTTAAATAAACAGTAAAATTGAAGAAGTCATATTAGGGATTTTTTTATCAAAAAATCTTGTTAATAGAAGTTGTTCAGAATCGTTCAAATAAGCTAAATCCGAAATTTCGAACGATTCTGAACAACTTTTATTAACAAAATTTTTTGATAAAAAAAATCCCTAATACGACTTCTTTGTATTTCTATGTCGATTTTTATTGAGGTGCAGGATTCTTGTTTGTGTATGTTAGTAATTATGGATTTAGTTTACTTGTTACACTTCATTGAAAGAGCCATGTTTCGAATATCATACTATACTACCTACAGTCTACAGTACAATTCATCTAGATAGCACAAGGCACAACTCATGGGGAAGCTGCAGTTATCATCAAAAATTCCATTTACCATTATGAACTACATAAATATCAAACCGAACAAATTCTGGCTACAAATGTTAAAACCAACACTTTCTGTTGGTCTTTTGTAACCTCAGCCATTTATTGCCCTCCTAGACACACGAATTTTATATTTAATATAAGTTTTTTCTTTGATTATGAGGTTATTAAAATTTTCCATTGATAAATATAAAAGCTTCTTTTTGAACTTGGGAAACTAATTCATTGCGGGTGGCGATTGAAACATCAAACACGCCCATTGGGGTTTCAGAATTACTTTAACAAAAGGTCAAAATCTATTTTGTTCAATTATGCACAACTACCATTCTACTGGTGAACCCACTTTTTGGCCATCTGACCCAAATAAACTTTCCGACTTATTAGATTCCTTCATATCTAATGAAATAGCTAACAACTCAGTGGTGGAATCACCACGATTTGTCCTTCGATACTGTGCCTTTTATGAAAACTGTACCGAAAAATATGAAAACAGATAAAACGGGTTATAAAATCTTTAAAGTTTTATTTTATCATTATAATATTAAGAGTATTGCTTTCTACATATATTTAATTAAATATACAATTGTATGATTTACATCCTGCTCCGATCTTTGGAAGGTTTTTCCGAATGCTTCCCATCAGGTTTTGGACAACCGTTGTGGTAACCATTCTAGATGCTTTTTAACCAATCTTTCTTGAACTGATCCACAGTTTCCGAAACCTGAAAGCATTTTCTCAGTTTTGACTTCATTATAGCCCAAAAACGCTCAATTGGACGTATTTCTGGACAGTTTTGTATCTTTGTTCGCATAATCGATGCTGCATAATGACTCGTCGCCAAATCCGGCCAAAACGGCCTTTATGCCGCTGAATCATCGGTAACAATCGTTTTTTCACACACTCCTTGGTGTACACATCGTTGATGTTGTGATAAAAGAGGTTGATTTCATTCTACACTCGCAAATTTCTTGCCATACCATCGTTTTGGCTACAAAATTTTCAATGAAAATTGTTCTCTGCTTCAATCAAATCTTCACCTTTCTGTACTGCGTAGAATTATGGGCCGGGTAGAAAAGAATAATCTAGTTTAACGTACGTCTCGTCATCCATAATAATACACTGCTGCTTCTTCGCCAGAACGGTGCCATAAATTGTTCGGTGACGAGGTTTCGCACAAGTTTTTTCCTTTTTTTCGGTTGCCGTTGTGCTGCTGCTTTGCTCGCTAAATCATTCCAATACTTGTACACTTTTTGGGCACATCTCTATTGGCCTACTGGGATTTCTTCTAATGATAGAGAAGATTTTGGAATCAAATTTTGGATTACTTTCTAATTGCATTAAAAAGTGCTTTTACACTTACATTTTCAATATTCGCTAGTTTTCGCATAGAAATTCCCTTCTCTAAATTTCATTTGTCCACAATTCTGCACGGCAGAAGTCCCTGCATTTTGCAAAAAAGTACTTAGCTCACACAATAACTTTGACAACACAGTCTATGTTCAATTTTGAAAATATCATAGAACCGCATTGCTGTTTCCATTCTTTTCGATACGGTCTTTAGTAAACTTAGGCGCCTCCATTATTAAAAAATAACTTGTCTCAAAACAAACTGACCGGGATACATTTCAGTATCATCTAGAGGATTTAGATGCGGTAAGTCATTACCTAACTACCCTTATTCAAGAGGCAAGGGGCAGCATGGGAATCTACGCCCAATGAAACTAACCAAGTGCATCCCACTGCTAGTATATCACAACAAGGAATTGATCTCTGAAAAAAGAAGGGCTAGAGGAAAATGGCAAAGAACTTACAACACTGCTGATAAACTTATTTATAATCGCTTAACGCGAAAATTTCGTACGTTGCTGAGGAAGGTCCAAAATTATAACTTCGCCGAATATATTACAAATCTAAAGCAAGACGATCATACAATTTGGAGAGCTACGCAAAAATTCGGGACACCTCAAATTGCCAAACGACCCATAAGGAAAACAAATAGAGAATGGGTAAGATCTAATGCAAAGCATCCTTTTAAAGTCTTCAACCCCTTTAAAGCTGCAGTAGCTCAAACCGATGATGGAATTGAAGATGCCAGGTGTTACTACCCGTAAAACCTTTTTCCCCAACCGAAGTTCAGTTTGAAATACAAAAGCTGAACCAATTCAAGGTGCCAGGACAATATTTGTTAACCGGTAAAATACTAAAATGATTAAATATTTTGTAAATGGTTATTGTGACGAGTTTGACATTTTTTATTTCTTAGTTCGGATTTTCGCCACCAGATATTAAAATAGAATTATATTACTTACTTACTTACTTAATCCTGGAGCTCCTGTACCTGTCGGTGTCGAGCTATGTTGTTGTTGAGTATTCGGGTAATTTCTTCCACACTTCCTTCCACTTTTTTCTGTCCCTTGTTAATCTTTTCATATCTTCCCAGCTTGTTCCCCTTTTTTCGGCACTTCTTGCGTTCACGTTCTTCTTGACCTACCTCTCTTCTTTTTTCCCACTTCTCTCACTCCAAATATTTGTCTGGCTAGTTTATTTTCCTCTCTTCTCATTATGTGACCTATCCATCTCAACTGACCCTGTTCTATTGTTGTTTCTACAGGGGCTATATTGAACTTATCTCGAAATACCTCGTTTCTGATCCTATCCTTTTGTGTCTTTCCCTCTATTTTCCTTAAGAATCTCATTTCCATACTTGTCACTCTGCGTCTTTGTGTTGTTGTCCAGGATTCAGATGCATATGTTAGTGATGGTTTTACAATTCTTTTAATATTTCTGTTTTTACTTCTTTTGGGATTTCTTTTCTGCCGGAAAAGTTATTGTTTATACTATTAAGCAGTTTACCAGTTTTCGTCATTCTTTCATTAATCTCATCTGTAGATCCATTTTTATTTATGACTACCCCAAGATATTTAATTTCGTCTACTTGTTCCACTATTTCCTCATTTATTCTTATAGTGTGTTTTGTATCTCGTTGTCCAATTATCATTGTTTTAGTTTTTAGTATGTATATTTATTTTCATGTTTTCAGTTCTTCATTAAAAATGTTAATATTTTCCTGTAGATGTTTTTCTGTTTCTCCTAATATTACCAAATCATCTGCGTAGGACAGTTTTGATATACGTATATATTTCATTTTCCAATATCCAACATTATATGGTTTTATTCTAACTTTACACTTTTTAACTACTTTATCTAAGATCAGATTAACTAATACGGGACTCAGACTGCATCTGTGTTCTAATCCAATTTTACTAATGAAAGGTTTTGATTTTTCGTTTGTTATCCTTACGTAATTTTCAATATTTTCATATAGACTTTTTATACTTTGTATTAGATCCTTTTCTATTCTTCTATCTTCTAGGGTTTTCCAGACGTCTTATCTGCTTATTCGATCGAAAGCTTTCTCCATATCGATAAAACAAACATGTATCTGTCTTCCAACTTTAATTGATTTCTCTGATATTTGCTCAGGATGAATATTTGGTCATCAGTCCCTCTTTCTCTTCTGAATCCGCTCTGGGTTTCCTCCAAAATTTTGGTGTATATTTTTCCTACTGTTTTCCCCAGCGTTATTCCTCTAAAATTGGAGCAGTCCTTACTATCTCCTTTTGTATATATCGGCGCAATAATACCTATTTGCCAATCTAGAGGCACTTTCTTCTCTCTTTTTGCCTGATTCATCATATCTTGTAGTTCTAGTCGTCTCTCCTCGTTCATATATTTGAT
The DNA here is from genome assembly GCA_963082815.1 of Melanotus villosus. Lineage (NCBI taxonomy): Eukaryota > Metazoa > Arthropoda > Insecta > Coleoptera > Elateridae > Melanotus > Melanotus villosus. The sequence goes on from OY720427.1 coordinate 24,516,562, forward strand.
CATTTCTGTCGAAACTTCATCATGACCTAATGCCTTACCTATTTTCATTTTTTTGTAATGTACCTATCTATTAGTTCTGTTTCTGTTATTCTTCCTGCTTCGTCATAACCATCCTGTTGTATATTTTGTTCTCCATTGACTCGTTCATTATTCTCTACTTCTATTACATCTTCTTCTAGTAGTTCTTTAAAATGTTCCCTCCATATTTCCGTAATCTTTCTTGATCTATAATTATGCATCCGTTTTTGTCTTTTATGTTCTCTAACATGTTGGTTTTTGGTTTTCTCATTTGTTTATAAACGTTGTTGTAGAACATTTTTTGGTTTTCCCTAAATGCAGTGGTCAGATTTTTATCCAAAATCTACGCATGTTTTGTCTTTACTGTCTTTTATCAACAGTTTAACTGCGGTTCGTTTCTCTGTGTATTTGTTATAATTTTCTTGATTTTTTTCTGTCAGGTATTTTTTCCAAGTTTTCTTCTTTTCTTTTACTGCTTTTTCTATTTCTGTTGTCCACCAGGCTGTTCTTTTCTTAGATCCATTATTTATTCTTGTAATGCCACATTTCTTTTGCTGCTTTTGTTAGGCTTTGTTTATATTCTGCCCATCTACCCTGTATACTTCGATAAGTTGTTCTAGTTCTCTTATATTTGTTTAATTGTTCCTGGTATTTTTTCTTGACTTTATCTTCTTTCAGTCTGTGACTTTTAATTTTTTCTTTTATCATATCTTTCTTTTAGTTGGTTGTTGTGTTTCGCCTATTTTTAGGTTTATTATTACGAAGCTATTACTACCTACTTCTTAAATCCTACTTAACAGATTGATATTTCTCTGTCAAACACGATAGTAGTAGTAGTACCAATCCAAATATCATCCTGTCAATTCCGGTGTCCCTCAGGGCAGTGTCTTGGACCCCCACTTTATCTCATCTATACAGCTGACTTTCCGGAAACTGAGAACACTGTAACTGCCACGTTTGCAGATGATATCGCAATCTCTGCTACTGCATCCGCAAACTTCCAACAGTATCTCAACAGAATTAGCGAAGGTTTGACAAATGATGAATTAAATTCAACCAGTCAAAATCAGCTCAAGTGACGTTGACCATGAGAGCTACATTTTGACCACCTTCTCAAACACTAGCAACAAACAGCTTCAAGCTAAGTGCAAGCAAATTCGAAATATCGTAAAATGTACCGGTTTCCTGGTAGGAAGTCAAAATTAGGAATCAGCAATAAACTATTACTTTACAATACTAAAGCCAATTAGCACGTTTGGAATGCAACAGTGGGGATGCGCCAGACCAACAGGAATAAAAACAATGCAACAATTTATTTCAGTCTTAGTCTGCCACCAATCAAACAATACACCAAGACATCGGTATTCCATTCATAGTAGACGAAATTAAAAGATTCAGAGTGAATTATCACCAAAAGTTTAATAGACACAGCATGACGTCTGGAAAAGGCATGGCTTCGCGACTTTCTATGATCAACCTGCCGTGAGAGGATCTCAGTGGGAGTATCATCGATGGATGGCTTCTCTTAACAATGCCTTCTCCACCATCACATTTACTTACTTTCTTGTAAAGTAGTTCCTTGTAAAGTAGATTGTAAATAAACATTTGAAAAGAAGAGTTTTATAAAGATTTGCCCTGCGCCTCCACCAAAAGCAGGGAAATTACAGCTTTTTTGGTGCCGATATAACTAAAGATAAAGCTTTCATCACATCAGTACATTTTTTCGTAATACTTTTAAAGTTTCCTTTCAAAAATTTTGTGACCTTTTTGCATAATACTAGGCGTCTACGCTAAAAAGTTTTTTCATAAATCTCTCCAGCAATTATCTTTTGATAGTTATTCTTGATTATTTAATCATAACAAACTCTGTTGTTAAGCTAATAACAATATGCTTTCCAGTTAATAACTTAAAATGCTTCTGGTGTCGAATTTGGTGAAATAATTTCTCCAATGAAATCATTGCAATTTACCTATTCAAGTTTAAAATGAACAGTTACAGTGAGGTTAATAGATATGGATTTTAATGGATGTTGTTGGGAAAGAACTATAATTTAATATTGGGCCGTTTTTCTTTTAGTTAAAATGCGACAATGTGCTCGCAACAGCTGGTGGTAAACTAAGTGACAAGTATGGATTTCCGCGACAAAATAGAACAGTTTTATTCTCTCACATCGCTTCTCGGGTAGTATTCGGGTAGTATTGTTCTCATAAAGACAATTTAAGATAAAGCATCGCCTCTCGTATCGTATAGTATCACTTCTCGCTTTTACTGTGTTTTCAGCCTTAGAATTACCGCAAAATTTTCGTGTTCAAAGTTTAGCACAAAAATGTATTGCTGGCATTTACCGAAAGGAACTTCTATATTAAATGTTTATTGTCTTACTTCGTCATTGCGTCGAGAATTTCCGTTTGACTTTCTCTAATTTAAAAAAATGTCCTAATTTGGGGTTTCTTGCGGAACAAAAATGAAATTTTGGCAGTTCGGAAGTTTCGTTTTTACAAATATCGTGCTTAATGTATTCGTATTACGCAAAAATTAACTTCGTTGGTAAAATATCCTATTACTGAAACGCTTTATGGTAAAGCAAGCGACTCATGCACGTTTTTACAGAGCGCAAATTAAACTTTTTTTACGAGCGCGAGATAGAAGTCCGAATAAAAGTTAATAATGACGCTAAAAATACCTGTCGGAAAATTTTATACGCGATTAAGCAGTCCTAAAAATTAGGCCACTATTTTTGTTGTTCTATTTACAAATCGGAATCGTCTTTGTTTCAGCTACCCACTTTTAAAATGTTCATTGTTTTAACACGGAATTGAAACCGAGAACTTTTTTTTTCATTTCGTCATGCTAATTCCATTCTGCGTTTTGGCTAAGTTTATTACATTCTAAATCAACTCATCTTAACCGCACATTCTTTCACGTTTTTCTGATATTAAAATACAAAAATTTCAGTATAAATGGAATTATTAAAAATTTCTCTGCTACCACTCCTGTTTTAATGGACATTTTACTTGATTAAGTAGTGAGCAAATATTGTTTTGGGTTGGGTTTCAAATCTTATCTAAACTAAAGATAATGCATTCCTAAATGGTTGCTGAAAAAGGACTTTTATTAATTAATTAATTTTTATCGATTGTTCTACCAAGGATGTTTTGCTATTAAGGACGTTTTAACCGTAAGACAAAATTACATAAATTGAATGTCACATGTAATGATAAACGACCCATTTAAACAAAACCCTTAAAAAAGATATTTCCTGGAAATTTCGGAATTGGAAAATAACCTTAAAAATCCATAAGACAATTTTGAAAAGATGTTAATTATGCCAATATAAGTACAAAATTTTCGTCTGTTACATTATTTTTCCTGCGCAAACTTCGGCGCCTTCACCAAAACCAAGTCAAATTAAATCTGAATTTTAGATTTTGTTTACTTGCCGTGAAAGTAACAATTTTTTCTGTTTGCACACACATGATTTCGTTTCAAATAAGTCAAAAATATCCCTGGGGACTTGCGGAATTTTTCCTAGGCGTATGAAGCTTGACACCTTCAGAATCTTCGTCCTTTTCGTGTCACTTGTTACTTCTGAACATTTTTGGTCGGCTTTATATAAAAAGTAAATGTGACCGACTCATCTGGTTGTTAAAATAAAATGAAACATGCCTCGGGCATTAAATCCTACAATTTTCGACAATTTTTCGTTTTTACCAGCATAATTAATTGAATAAAGACTAAGGAGTACAGTTGCTGAGAAAGAAACATTAAAAAATAAAATTATATTTCATCCGGTGTAAATTTTCAGCAACTGTTGGAATTGTTTTCCTTTTATATTTAACAAATAAAGGTAATGACACTCGAAGTTAAAACCGCTGAAATAAATTTAGAGTCATGAAAGCTGAAAAAAAGTCTTTGTACATTTAAACAATTATTTTATGGTACATGGGAAAAAGTGAATAAGACAGGCTTGGCTGTTAATATTTTAAAAGATATCCTCAAACATAATTAACAAACAAATTTTACTCGCGTCGCTGTGTACACGCGAGAACATAAACAGCAGAGGACTCACGAAATGCCTTATGTTTTAATATAAAATTTTTAAGCTGTATAGTAGCGCCACGTAGGAATAAATATAGCTAAATTTAGCTTGAAAATGGCAAATTTGTACCAAGTGAGTGAGTAGCCAGTCAAGAGTACGACCTACATATGTCGCCCTTTAGTGGACCGTTCGTAGAACAAACCATTTTATAAAATATTTTTTACTCTTAAATATAAAATTGCCAGTTTTTAACAAACATTGTTACACGTGTAGAATAAAAAGCTATACCTAAACCTATTTAAGGATTCCTTTAGAAAAATCCCATGGGTTTGCAGCTCTTTAAATTGCATCTTTGTGTATAATGCAGAAGATTTTAAGCACGTAGAATATAAAAGAACTGGTTCATAGGCGAAAAGGGGTTTAAAATTTAAGCATAACCTATACTTTCCATCGGTAAAATGGAAAACTCGTCCGTACCACGACAGAAATTTGAGAAGTTCCCGTTTAAAAATGGCTAAAAGAACTTCGTAATTGCTTAATAATCGTCTAATTTAATTAAAGAAGAACTTAATAACAAGCTTTAGGCAAACAATTTCTAACCGGATAAAATAAACTTGTTCCCATTACAGGATTTAATTCGATTGAACGGAATTGAAATACGTCTATCTTTATCTGTTCTAGTGGCTTTTACTGCCGGTTCATAACAAGTACGTACTTATCTAGATTAAAAGCGTACGTAGTAAGATTAGAAAAATCGACTAATCCAACTTAACCGATATTATTAGACGAATTATAAATACGACTAGGCAACATTATTTTTCGGTGACCTTTAGAATTAGTATACAGCGGCGTATTTTTTTTTTACTCTTTCGGGTGGAAAATTAATTTTGGGCACAGCAATCAAAACACGTGTTCAACTAAAGTAATCGATCCATTTGATGCGAGTGGTGCAAGCACGTCGAAGTTGGCCGTTTAATCAAAACTATACGATCCTAAAGCGATCTTTTATTTCATCACCACGTAGTCATTTCTGCGATATCAGATATAATTATGGATTTCAGATCCGTTCCGTCTACGTGCGCGAATCCGGAGGAGTCCTGTACAATCCCGGAAAGTCCACCAGAATCCGACGTAATCAGAGTGAGCCTCGTCTTTCGAACGATTAGCCAGCGTTTACCTTAAGAAACAACTCAAAAAGAGTCATTTTTGAGACAGTCGCGTCTCCAATTTCCATATTAATATTACGTAGAACTTTCTTAGTATAACATTTATTTATGTACAGAACTTTGTTATCCTTTCTAACTTTGTTAACTTACCTTAAAGAGCAACCTACGCGAAATTTCTTAATTTTTCTCCTTAAAGTTGGAATTACGACGAAGTACATTGTAAAACAGACGAAACGCTCCGCTAAATTTTAAATTCTGTATTAAAATGCTTTCGTAACGTGAAATTGATTTCATTTACAAGAAAAGAAGGCTGCCGCTACGACTACCATTTTACGTCGAAACCTTGTTTTAGTTTTCTTTGTCGGAAGTAATTTTGACGTTTATTTAACTTCCATTGTACATAAATATACAGGCTCGAAACTAACGTCAGATTTAAGTTTTTTCCCCCTAAAATGTGCCTACAAAATAAGCTTATACGTTTGGGGACGACATGAGTAAAGCGTCAGTGTTTGTAACACCCAAATCACATATACTAACAAATATGTGGCCCAAGGCGGGTACAAACGTTAACAAAAACCGCGAGCTCCATGGATTAAAGGTGGTCTTAGCTGGTTGCCTTTATAGTTTAAGTTACTTTGAAAATAAATTGTACCGCGACAAAGCTCACAAGTAAAAACAACGACGAGAGGTGAATAAGGGTGAGTGCCACGAGACAGGATGTACCAACAGGGAGTTCTATACAAATAGCGTAGAACTCAGGATGAGTCTCGAATTTCCTCTTCGAGACTACTACGTGGAGATTAGAATAACACGGGCTAATTCGACAACGATACATGCTGAGTGTACGGTACCTGAAATCTACTGCGGCTCTAATTTAATGCTGAAAAGGTCAATTATACCGAGAAATTTCTGACTAATCTACCTAATCAAACTGATTTACATATATCGAGTTTTTTTAGGAAACACAAATGTCGTACACCGTAATTTTCGGGGTGCAAACAGCTTATTATTCACACCTTTACTCGTATTTTTATATCTAAACATAATTTTCTTTAATTACTGTCGAGGAAATTTTCTGTTTTATTTATAAAATTTAATTCGTAGGGTGATAAGATTTTAGTCGTAATTTTTAATCATGCCGCAGACCTTGACCTAACTGGAAAATAAAAAGTAACACTTACTCCAAGTGAATTATCCATAAAGTACTTGAAAAATAAACATAACGTTTGCATGTTGAAAGGCTCCTCTGTTCATTTAAAAAGATCAAAGAAAATCTAACTTTCGGATATTCTACACCTTATTAACATCAGTGGAAAACGCAAAAGCAATAATTAAATATTTATTAAAATATTCTTTCTAACGTCTGAGGATCGCATTACGTGATTATCATCGAACATAAAAACTCTTTAAAAAACCTAAATTATAGTATTACAAATCCACCGCAATGCAGAACGAACCAAAAACGTACAAAAGGCAACCATAAAACATTCTTAAAGTCGAACGAAGTTAGGTAGTTACATGCATTTAAAATTATGAAACTTGAAATAAGTAAACGTTAGTTAATAAATCTACACTAATATAAACTTTTAGAGACTCGAGGGATTTTTACGGACCACTAGCGGAGCTCATGAGAAATATGGAGACTTTAATTCGGAACACGTACCTTGTGGATGAATTCTTAATTAAAAAATAAAAATTACTATTTTCCTTTCGAAAAAGGAACATAAGCAGCTGACAAATTTAAGCTAACAAAATTTATCTTTGCAGATTTGGTGGAGACGCTTGGTAACGAAGATAAATATCCAAAGAAAGTTTCATGAGGGAAATTTGCTGTAACTTACAAGATCCTCAATTAACACAAACGTATTTCTGCAAATTTGATGGAAGTTTCACAACACTGGGATGTATAAACTCTCACTAATTTGAAGAAAGTGAACATCTTATAACGAAAATTTCGCATCGAAAATTTAGGGTTTGTAGAAAATCATTTTAGAAACATGGTAGCAACAATGAGAACAGACAAAATTTACGAAATGAACATTAGTGTTTTATAATTAACAAAAGTGTATTGTTTCGTGGAAACTTCGACCAAAAAAGAAAATATACCGAAAAGAGAACTTCCTTCGTAAACTGCAACCACTGGAATTAATACGCAATTACTTTAACGGAGTAAGTAAAAATGCAGAAGACATTCAGGAGAACACGGAAATCATAGTTATGTTATTTTTATTTACGGTCAATACCCCAGAAGGTAGTATTACAATACAACTACTATGAATATAAATTTTGTTGATCTATCCTTCATCCTTCATCCTCATTTCTACAGTTTAAATAATTATTTTAACAAATTTTATGAATCGGCAGGTTGAAAATGCAGAACCTAATAAAACTATTAGTACAACCAAATACACATGTTAGGTAAGGTTTTTTTCAGAATTACGTAGCGATTCCAACGGAATAAAACGCAACTGACAAACGTTAAGCGATAAAAAAAAACCGATAAGTTTAAATTGTGAGGTGTCAAATAACAAATTTGTTATTGTATTGAAAGAAAATGCAACAGGATTTAAAACTTTTGATATCTAACCAATATTTTTATTTTTGTTGTAGTTCCACTGTTCTTAGCAGTTTCACCAACTAAGGTAAAAGGACAACCGTAAAATGTATTTTTATTAGGATACAAAGTCGTCACATAGATTTACGTGGAAGAATTTTTAGTTTTAATATTAAAATAAAAATTTAAACTCATTTATTTCGTCCAAAAATCTTAAACAGTTTTGTTATATTGATTAACTATAAACTTAATTTTTGCAAATGTAATAAAACTTCCAAGAAAAGATGCTTCTAGGGCCTGAATTTCAAATAGTCTTACAGGTTTTGGTCAAGCAGCCGGGCAAAAAGAATCACTATACTATAAAGAAATTTTTGAAAACACAAAACGTTTTCCGGATTGGAACCGTGCCATAGTTCTTCTGTCTCAACAATGACACGGTTCCAATCCGGAAAAAGTTTTGTTAATACTGACACTGACCGTGAAAGTCTTCGAATTCATTCCAAATTTATTTTGTTATACAATATACATAAATAATTAAACTCTTACTGATTCTATTTTCCTTAGCCAAGGTACTTCGTTTCAGATCTGTTGAAAGGTTTCCTTTTGCCGAACAGAAATAAATTTTAATTTTTATAGATCAGACGCGGCTTCTTCGAAAAGGACAATACAATTGAGAGATTCTGATATATAAAAATAATTACTGGAAGCTGGAAAAGCTGTGAAAAAATCGGAAGATTCCAGGAAATAAGGACAACAATTATGTTCTCCTTAGTCACACAAAGTTACAAAAGAAAATTTTACTTGTTACAGTTTCACAAAGAGAAAATGTTGCTATTGTACCTAATAATGGCTGAGACCTTAACCACAATTTTCAGGTTAGGAAAACAAAATATTCGGGCCACACAACACTACATCTCCGCATTTGGGAAAGGCGTTGATGTAACAAACATATCCAAAATAAATTTCGTTTTAGTTCCACAAAAAGGAAGCCTTGCTACTATAGTAGGCTTGAGGCGTTAACCACAAAAAAATTTTAAATTTCCAGACTAGACTAACAAAATATTTGAACCACACAAGACTACACCAACGGCATTTGAGAAAGTCCCTGAAGTAACAAAAACATCAAAAAAAAATTTTATTTTAGTTCCACCAAATAGAAGTCTTGCTACTGTAGCAAGTCTTGTGGGGTTAATCACAAAAAATATTAAATTTCCAGGCTAGACTAACAAAATATTCGGCCCACACAAGACTGCAGCGCATTTGGGGAAAACCCTGAGGTAACAATAATATCCAAAATAAAATACTTGAGGGGTTAACTACAAAACAAATTTTAAATTTCAGACTAGAATAGCAAAACACAACGACGCATTTGTGGAAGGCGTTGAGGTAACAAAAATATCCAGAATGAGTTTCGGTTTAGTTTCACAAAAGAAAACTCTTGCTACCATAGCAGGGCTTGTGACTATAACCACAAGAAAAACATTCAATTTCCAGGGAGAAAAACAAAATATTCGAGCTGCGCAAGACTAGATGCATTTGGAGATGGAGCTGTTGACTAACAAAAACATTTACAAATATTGTAATTGTTTTAGTTCCACAAGAAGAAATAATGTTACTACAACAGTCACTGAGGCATCAATCAAGAATAACATAATATTTCCGGACACAAATATCTAAAGGTAGTTCTACTTATTGCATTTCTACAAAGAGGAAATGTTACTACTATAGTGGCACTTGACGTGTCAACCACAAAAATGCCCTTTTATAAAGTATTTTTAATAATATGTCTTCTTTATTCTTTGTTCCTGTAATTCCTTTAAGGTGTATGTGACGTTTCTCTGACTCATTGGTTTATAGTATAAAGTTACACTATTATTATAGGGAGTCGAATTAGTCTTGTTCTTGTTGAGTGCACCTAAATCCAACATAATCTTTCCATTTATTTTTATTTTGGACTAACTCTTTCACTTGGCTAAATGAGATATTCTTTGCATTATATTCCCTAAGTATATTTTTTCTCCAAGTTAAAGCTGGTCTTCCCCGTTTTCTTCTTCCTTTAACGTTATACTCAAGGGCTTTTCGGGTTATATCTGTACTTGACTTCATTCGTGTATGACCAATCCATTTCCAGCTGTGGTTACACTGATTGGTTCTCGACCGGTAATATCCCATAACTCTGTAATTACATTTGACCAATGGATTTTCATTATCATTCTAAGGCATTTATTTATGAATATTTGGATTTGCTTTAACAGTTGTTAAAGCCCAAGTTAGTAACCACATTTGTCATTTCTCAGTTTAGTTTTCCTTTGTTCATCTTGACATCCATATTTTTATTCTAATACTTTATATAGCCTTGCCTTTACATCTGATTTACACCCCCCTTGTTCATCTAGTATGCTACCAAGGTACGTAAAGGTTTTAACATTCTGTAACTTATTTCGTTCCAACTCCATTTCAATTCTATCCACGGTATTTGTTCTTATTGTCTTTGTCTTATTTGTGCTAATTTCTAGACCAACTCTATTTGCTGCTAGTTTTAATAAATTTAGTTTTCCTTGTAGATATGGCTTCTTTTCTCGGTTATTATGCAGACATCGTCCGCGTATTCTAAATCTTACTTTCATGTTGAATCTCCACACTAATCCTTTTTTGTTATCTACAGTTTTCCTCATTACCCAATCGATAATTATTAAGAATAGCAAAGGCGATAAAATGCCTTGTCTACCGGCACTTTCTACTGCAAATTTGTCCGACTTCTCTTCATTTCGCATTAAACAAGCACTCTAATTGTCATAAAGCAGCTTAATAAGTCTGATGTATTTAATTAGTATTCCATATTCCTTAAGTATCTGCCACATTTTTGTCCTATTTATTCTATTGAACGCTTTCCTAAAATTAATAAATCCTATATGTACGTGGATCGTTTGAAAAGTAAGGCAAATAAAAAAGAAAATGCAAATAAATTTGACTTGTATTTATTTTTCAACATAAGAATTGAGCTCCACATATTTTGCACAACGATGTTCTAAAGCCATTATACCGTTTTTATAAAATGGTTTCTCCTGGTCTGCAAAATAGCCGTTCACGGAATGAACCACTTCATTGTTTTCGGAAAATCCTTGTCCACTGAGCCATCTTTTGAGGTTTGTGAACAAATGGAAGTCAGACGAAGCTAAATCGATGAGTAGGGCGGATGATCCAATAATTCGAACCTGAGTTCATGGAATTTAGCCATCGAAATCGTTGACGTGTGAAGAGATGCAAAGTCCTGATGAAAGACGATTTTTTTTGATAAGTTGCGATCGCTTTTTCTTGATTTCTTCGTTCAAATTTAGCAGCAAATCTGAGTAGTATTCTCCTTTTTCCAGGTAGTCAATAAAGATCACACCCTGTGAATCCCAAAAAACCGATGCCAAGGCCTTGTCCGGAGACGCTATTGCAGAGAGACGGCGTGCAGTGGTAGACGTTTCATCGACGGTCACGAAACGGCGCAACAGTCATTGGGGTTACGTTTGAAACGCTCCAAGCACGAAGACTAAATGTCCATTCGAACTCGCTTTTGGCCTAAAGTCAGCAAACGCGACACCCGCGATGGGTACGCATTTGGATCCAAATGTTCATGTAAAATATTATGAACTCGTTCGGTTGATCCTTACCATATCTTCTATCTCCCTGATCTACAATCTTTGGTCACTCAACACTATTTTGTGGATCTTAGTCACCATATCCGAAATCCGAAGTTGTCACATCACTTGTGTGTCCGCTGTGCTATTCATCTTCGGTACTCGTTCGGCCACGTTTAAAGTAAAAGGACACGTTCTAGGTTACTTTCGGTCCATCATTTTAGAGAATGTTTGCACGTTCGTCTACTTCGCGTTACCAAACAATAACCTCACAATGCACTCAGCAAGGGCTCCTTTGAAGGATCAAACTTATCGGCCGTGCATCGATTTTCATCACTATATCTGGGTCGTTTAGTTACTTTTCGAACGACCCACGTACCTGTTACTCATTACATTCGTCTAATATTAAACTGTTAACGTGGTCTATACAGGATCTTCCTGGCCTAAAACCAGCTTGATTATTTCGAAGTGTATTTAATGTCGCATCCTTTAATCTTTCCAGTATTATTCTTGCTGGGATTTTACTAATGGTATTTAGAATTGTAATGCCCTCCAATTATCACATTCTGCCATATTATTCTTTTTTGGTATTTTAACAATCAGCTTTCTGTCCATTCTTTCGGGATTTTTTTTTCTATCCAAATTTTGTTCAGTAACTGCTTCTGCTCCTGCTTTAATCAGTCCCCTTGCAATGTCATGTAATCCGACCGCCTTATCATTTTTAGTTGTTTAATAGCTTGTACTATTTCTTCTTCTGATATTTTATTCATATTTAGATTTAATCATTCTTCTTTGTTCTCGTCAACATTCTGTTCGGTATTACTATCATATGAACAAAGATTATTTAGATAAAGGGTCGCTTTGGAATTCTGAACGTACCTTGCATGTTTGATTCATCGTCAGTAGTTGAAATTATATAGGTTATGTCGTTATGTAAGCTAATCAGCTTGTCAAATAAAACTTAGTTATTAAACTACGGGTTTATTTTAAATTTATTAGATGTTGAAAATGGCCACCATTCACATGCAAACATAAATTTACACGCCTTTTCATGTTTTCAAATGCGTTTCAGAGCATTTCGGGTGTGATATTAGCAATGATATTGTTGGTGCTTCATTCATAATCTCTCGAACATTTTCAATAGTCTCCTCTGTACGAACCGTTGGCCTACCGCCAACACCGTCCTTATGTGTTACGCTTCCTGTTTCTCTGAACAATCGCACACAATTCCGGACCACATTGAAGAAGTCAGCTTCCAAGAAAACAAGATCAGGAAACTGTTGTCGAAATTCAACCAGGCAAGCTCGAGTACTGTATATCCATTCCCCATTTTCAAGATTTCCATTACGAAAATAAGATTCAATGATGAATCCCTTATGTAATTGCGAGAATACATTTAATTAACATGTAGAACCAACAACAAGCTGAACCTATCAAAGACAATGATTTTGTTCACCATGGCCATCCCTTATCTAAATAATTTTTGTTCATATGGTATTACCACTGTTAGTAATTTATTATAGTTTTTTTTCGGGGAATCTTTTCTTGTTATATTATATAAGGTTATCATATCATTTCTGTTTGCTGCATATTTAGCTTGCGTTAATAATTTCTGTAGTTTTCTTCGATTCTTTCTAGTACTCTTTTTAATTTGCTTGTCTACATACCAATATGATCGTAACAACAAGTAATTAGCAATAAATAAACAAACCGCCCTCGATGATAGAATGTCTTCTTAAATACTGTTTTCTTAAATACAAATTTTGAACTAAGAAATTCTTCTTTTTAGTGTTTAAAAATATAATATTTCTTGTAACTAACTCGGGGGTTAGAAGGGGTCTCCAAAGGGGAAGATTATACTTAATGGTCCAAATTATCAAACCTTTCGTTCCAGATTTTAGGATTTCCAAAATTATTTTTCTAGATTTGAAGGAGGCGTTTTTTACAATGTTAAATGTATCTACCTATATAAAACGCATCGGCAGGATTTTCCTGCAGTCCGGAGGTCGGTATCGAGCCCTGGTGACCATTCGTCGTTGGGCATCTAATTAACGGCGCTCTTCTCCAAATACAGACCTAAGGGGCAGAGTAACAAGGCCCAACAGGCACACTATACAATTATACATACGGTGCAAACGGCGTACCAATCTCGTAACTCGCAGAGGGCCGAGTTGTGCATTGCACGCGTAAATCCTCATACGTTAACGCGCTGGCCTCGACACCGAAAGGTATAAGAGGTTAATGATAACAAACATAACAAACAATAAAACGCATTTATTATAAAAGACAATAATACCAGTGATTAATTTGTAATTTAAGGAATTACAGAATAAATCTTGCTGAAAAAATATTCTTTCGCAATGCGTACTTCGAAAGCCCAAATTCATAATAGATTAGTTTTATCGCAGAACTTCCCCTAAAAGCGAAGAACAATACAAAACGAGAATAAAATTAAAAATAGAGGTTTTAGCTAAAAAGCAAAGAGAACTTTATCGTCGCGCCGTGAAAACGTTAAATATAATGAAGTATATCTGGAATCTAAAAAGTTACAAGAAACATTAGGACTTGCTCTTTTAACTAAACATGATGTAACAGTGTTAGGGGTTGTAAAAGCTTTATTGCTTTAAAACCAAGGGAAATAATTTCTTAATGCACATGTTCATATTTTACACTTTGCGAGAAAATTCCTTGCTTTCATACAAGCAACGAAAGTTTATTCCTTAGCGCAGTTTGAGCTTTATGTACGGGGATAAATCGTTATGGCGTATTTTAAGGGCTATTTTTTCTGCGCGTTCAAGCCCATATTTTTAATCGCGCATTCGAACAATTTAATTTTCGGAAGTTAAATTAGACGTCGCAATTACTTTGTTTCAATTCCGGCATTAAATATTCAAGACAATTTTTAAATTTGAAGAAAACTGACTGAAATAAAACTTGATTTTCGCCATGTCAACCCAATATTATTATAAGCCTTGTTTGTACTTGATGTTTACTGTATTTTGTTGCCTGTTATCTAGCTTTCTTATTAAATGGATAGTCATGTAACATGATTCGGTGTATCGAGAAAAAGACAAATCTGAACGTCAATTTTCTTTTCGTTTTTTAGGGGATTTCGCACAATAATCTGTTGTATTTAAAAGCTTAGATATCGAGGCGAACTACCTGAAAAGGTCGAGTTCTTAATGGGTAGAATTTTTTAACTTCGCCTATGGACGGACGTGATACATGAGAATAAATAAACGGCTCTTTAAGAAGATGGGCCCTAAAAGGGTTCAATGTATTACGGGAGCTTTAAATTGAATCGAATTTTGTTAGTAAGGTTAACATCTCAAATTAATTTAAGGCAGTTTACGGAGTTCTATATCGAAGGTATCCTCGGATTCAGCATTTGAACTAAGCGTGAGTTCGCATGAGGATAGTAATGTCCGGGTGTATTTTCCGTAATGAAATACGGCCCTAATGTTTCCTTTCCACAAGGACTGCACCACGCGAGAAAATACATTACATTCCGGTACATGAAACGTCGATGAGTGAATGCCTCCTTGTAGCAACGCTTTTGTCTTCGGCTCTATCAGATACAAGGGCTTTATTTACACGTCATTTATCTGTGCTTTACGGTTATCTCAAACGTATCTTTATTTGTCCGTAAACGCACCTTTGTATAACATTTTAAGGAAACGACGCGAACGCCTGGCAAATATGGTATTATTTAACCGAAGTGTTCTCATTCAAAATTGATACGTTATATATTTAATGGCGCCATACATCAAAGTGACAAGCAGTTTTATTACAGTGCTTGGCTTAATATTGAAAATGAAACACCCAGCCTTAATTTCTTAACTTTTCCTCTCTAATTTCCCTTGTTCTAATTTAATAAAGTAATTGCTTATAAAGAAGTTTTGGAGTAATGCAATTGTGTTTCCAATTTACTGGTTTGCTTTGAAAGTTTCCAGATAAGCGTCTGTTTTGTGTTAGCAAAAAATAACAACAATTCTCCCGCGCCGAATTTTAAACCCCAATTTTAATACACTCTTATAGCAAATCCCACACACATACGCCAACCCCGATATCAATTAGGCATTATTTGGGGAAGCATCGGACATGCATACAAATCACTCGAGCAGGCATTAAAGCCGAATTTAAAAAGTATCGACGTGTTTAGTTTACCAACCCTTGTTTGTATACAACTCGCGGTAGCAAAAATTAACACGTACCAATTTGATGTGTGTGAATGTCAGAACCAACCGGGTAGCCCATCAACATGAGGGTGAACTTTTGTAGACAGCGCGAGGAAATTGCTTAATAGTAAAAATAACCCCACGCACAAACACCGCTCCCATTGAAACTTTATTAAACCCTTATCTCATGCGGAATCGTTACCGAAGTTTCTTCTTTGTTTATTTTTTCATTTACCGAGAACTGCCGTTAAATGGAGGCAGATAATCAGATATACATAATTCGAGAGCGCAAAACCAATTAGAAGGTAGTCGACCAGCCTACAACACTTTTTTATTAATTCTATTGGCCCAGAAGTACAAAAAGAAACGCAAGAATCCTCGAGGAAAGTCTCTCGAAACGTTCGGAACTTTTCTGTATACATACAATTATACCCTGAGTGAAAAGTCGTCGCCGCCGTACGGTTGTTACCGTCTTATTTTATTATGAAAACTTAAAATTGGCGGAAACGGCCTATATAACCGGTTTGAAAGTGAACCGAATATCCCAGAAATTGGGGTGTCTAAATGTAACGTAATTTGCCGCAATTATCGCTTTCCGGAAATTGATATCACTGCGATGCTGGATATTGCAAATGACTCGCTTAATTTTCGAATATGAGTACGTGTCATTCGTCCTTACAAATTAACTAGGCCGCTTTAAAATTAAAAAGTTTTTGCGGGAGCTTCTCCGGCGAAAAAGGCACGAAGTAAAAACAAAGTAGTACAATGAAGTAAATACGAGAGAAAAAATGATTTATTGTTCGCGATGATAAGTCGTTGTAAAACATTTTGTCCTTATCACATCTGAGATTATTTTTTATTGCGCGCTGCGTGAAAAACAAAATGCGGAACTTTTTCAAGACCACATCTGTAATTTAGTTCGAGCAATTTCTACGCTCATCTAACTCGATTTAATAAATTTCTAGATTTGAAAAGCTTACCATGTTACGTAACCGTAATTTAAATTATAAATATACGCCTACCTTTTTTACGAGGACTGACATTTTATTCCCATTCGCGATTTTTAAAAATTCCCATTTAAAATTTAAATTGCTACATCGATTTTTTTATAAGAAAAATATAAGTAGCGCCAAACCGTATTAAAAATTCTCAATTATAAAATTCATTAATAATTTAAAGATCAGCTCGCAGCTTCATCAACATAAATATTAAAAATTTCTGAAGACTGTTTTCGTAACTTCCAATTTCGGATGAAAAACTCTATAAATAACACTAACATAATTAGAAAAATTTTCTCAGTCGCAAAAATCAGCTAAAATTAAGAAAAAAAAATTAAACATTGTGCTGAAGCATTTCTCTTCGAAACCTGGAAGTTAAACATTTAAAGTTTTCTGAAAAGTTTAAAAATTCGCTTCTTTTTTTTCTGTATCCCCTCTTAGTCCTTTAAGGCAAACAGAAATAAACCTCCTCCTGAATTTGCATAATAATTTTTGATATACCGCACTTTCATAGGAGATATTCCGAGAAAATTTAGGCAACCCCAAGATTTATAAATGCGCGAAACAAAACCACCCTTGTGCATATTTTATAAAACAACACAAATACTCCTAGAAATCTCAATGCCCTCTTGAAACACCTGAATCCAATGCATCTTTCATTATGATTTATTTCTTTCTTGAAAACCAACAAGCAAATTTACTATATCCGATCTTTCAAAAATCGAATTGTTGTACTGAAAATGTAGCCGAACCGAAACTTTTTTTGCTTAAAAATTATTTTTGGGGTAACTCCTAAAGAATTTTTGTATTCTATAACTTTGCGCTTCCTTTCGGAAAATTTATTGTACTTTTTAGAAAATTTATTTGTAATATCCAAGCTATTATATTTTGGTTCAAATGATGTGTCGTATGTAATATATGTTAAATTATTTAATTAATTTGACAGATTTATCGTAAATGAACTCGACAGACAGAAAATGGAAATTGTAACGATCTGTTGTCAATTTCGAATGATTTTCTAATACAAGCCGTGCGTTAACAGCACTTTAACATTAGTGGAAAGCTAATGGAACAGAAATTGTTCCAGCTAAAGTGGTAAAAGTACAGAAAGGAAAAAACTGTCAATTCTTTTAATACCTCTTCACTAATAGCGTTGCATTATAAGCAGAACGAGATATCCGTTTTTCAATTTTAATAAAAAAAGGGACGATGTTTTCGCACAGTCCCGAAAAGTTTAAATAAACGATTACGTGGCATAAGTAATTTAGTTTCGAGCTAACTTAAATACTTTTATAAACAATCTCGGGCTATTTGTACGCTTCATTTCCACTGATAACTAAAGACAGTTGTGAAGCAAATTTCCAGAAAGAATGGATGCCTCTGGGATAAAGTTTCGGGCTCTTTTAACGTAGGTATTTTAACATTCATATCCGGGCTCGAATATTACGTTTTAAAATGCTAAACGTTTATCTTGTGCAATTTTAGAAATCAGGGAGAAAACGATATTAATTTATACAGGAAACCGAGGAGCTATATAGAAAATTTCACCTCAAGTTTTTATGTCCTCGCTCGCTGAACATTCCCGAAAGCCCGACTAATATTTCGATTTCGAATACTTTCGGGAATTAAACTGACAGGAAGCACTTAACCAAATTATATTACAAAATAAAAGTAATAATACTTTCATGTTAATCAAAATATTAACAAATAATCGCTCTACGAGCCACTATTGTGCGCAATATTAGGTTTGTTTGTGAAGATCGCATGTTATTCTCCGCTGAATGATCGATTTGGTATATTAGTCTCGATGCACACACGTTCTATTCAGCTGGACCAGCTTTTGTGAAGATTCTGCTTTACTAATCTCTAACTCACAATACAAATACGGTTTCTTTAAATTATCTTTTCAGTCCACCAAATTTCCAACCTATTTTTATACCAATAAGAAAGTAAAATTTCTTTTTGTTAACCAATAGCTAACTACAACTAAACGACTAAGTTAATAAATAAACAAACATACTAAAATAAACAAGATACGATCACTACCTATTTATTTGTTTACTTTATGATAATTAACTGAACGAGTACGTTTCTTAAGAGAAGTTTACAAAAGCAGAACCGAAGAACATTACTCAAATGTATTTTTAGTCATTAACGAAAAAACTAAGTTCTTGGTTCTCCGAAAACAGACAATTAAGGTACAAATGGGGACGAACTTACCTACTAAATATTAATACAAATACGGCCTAATAATAAAAACGTAGATTTTTATCTTCATGCACTAAAAGCTTCAAGCTGATTTCGTTTTAATAGGAGCTCGTTAATTTAATATGTTTATCGATACTAAACGTAATCTTTCAATTATTCTCGTTTTTTTTGTACTTACCTTAATACTTAGTAAATAATTTTTTTTATACAATCTTTGGGAAAATTACGAGCAAACAATTAGCAACCAAATGTATTTAAATGTCGATAGCCCTAAAATCGACTTTATTGGCTATAAAATTTGATTCTCAGACGTCGATATTGGGCCAAACTCTTCTCAAAATTTCTGGGTTTTACCCGAATTAAACTCTAATAATCAACATGTCCAGATTAACGCCCCGAATAAATGATGAAGTTTAAAATAACAAACATTAAATTTTTACAGTAAAAATTTTAGAAATGATCAGCAAATTAGTGTACATTGCGAACCGGAACGCTATTCCGGTTCGTTACGTAATTCAATAGTACCATTCCTGTTCGTCACGTGATTGGATAATATCCGTCCTGTACACTACATTTTGCCACGACATTTTATCCTCAAGAATATGTATGGATTCCTTATTGTCGAGTTAACAAGCCTTTGTAGAAAAATACTTTCAAAGATCGTTATTAGGTCGTCTTGCACTGCCATGCATAAAAGATTTTGTACGAAGAGTCTGCTAAGAATTTTTTTATAGTTGATTTGGCAAATAAGTTGCTTACGACTGAGACTTTAAGTTGCAATGTAGATGTTTCAACATCTGAAGAATTATCTTCTAAATTTCAACGTGCTGTTTTCAAGTATTCGTTCAGTAGATAATGATGTCAATTCAGGTCTAGATTATTGTTGAATATCTATAACCAAAATTTAAAACCAAAAATTTTAACATTTTGAGTCGAAGTATTGTTTTATTCCGGGAGAAATATAAAAAACGGATACTCAAATTTAAGTACAAATAATTGAAATTAAAAAATAGGATTTCAAAGTCTGCACCTGAAGTTTGGAACATGCATATCAAAAGGCCTGCTTCTTAAATCATAATTTCGGGACTGGCTGAAAAACAGGAAGCGGTTTCACATGGACTTAACTGAAAAATAATAAAACGAAACAAAATTAATTTTATAACATCGTATAACGCTCTGGAAGTGTTAAAGCATTAAAAAAGTGACCCCTGAATTTCGTTCTCGACCACTGTCCGAATTTACGTTGCCGAAAGAGTTTAGCTCGTATTTTACCTTTTGCGCTGTTGGAAAAAAGAGTTTTAAATATTTTAACAAGTAGTCGTGCAAACGAAAGGTGCGGTGTTGTTTAAAGATTTTGGGAACGAACGTTGAGAATTAATAATATAAATAATTTCGGAAATTTAATAGGAAACAATGGAACGTAAAGGATAAATCAAGGTTTAGTTATTTTTAGGGTAAAGTTCAATATCTTCGAATATTTGCACGCTAACTCTTCCATAAAAGACAAAAACCTCATATTTAGGGGGGGGGGGTGATGTAATTTTTGTGCTCGAATTCTACCTGACGAATTAATCAAAATTGTCGAACGGATTTTGTTTACTAGCGTCCAATGATTATAATACCTCGTACTTGAAAAAGAGAGCAGAAGAAAATTTAAGACTCTAAAGAGACACGAAATGATTAAATTACTGGAAAATTCAAAGGAGAAAGGCGTAGACTTTTGGTTTCCTTTTAATAAGTATTCGACGGTATTGCGAGCACTAAAAGAAATTTTATCGCATTGCCGTTATAAACATCTGCATCGATACAAGCAAAAAGATGTACGTGCGAATAATCTCGTCGTGATAAAGAGAGTCAGATTTCCGCGACGCTGAATATTTAATAATAAACGTCCGCTTATTATTCTATCGGTATAAAAAATAGTAAAAAAGGGCCATAAAGATAAAAAACTTAAAGACGAGAGGAGAAGATTTTACTGTAGGTACATTAAAAACGAAGTATAAAAACTACGTAACGAGCAACCTTATTAAGCGTTTAATTTACTCTTCTAGAGTAAATTTTCAGATTATAAATAATAAATTACTTAATTAACACAGGTTAAACAACGGCAAGGTACCATTTATGACGTCGAGAGCATCGAAAGGCTATGAAATTTTGCTCGATAACATCTATTTACAAAAATTAGTCGACAACCTTCCGTAAACACTTCGAAAAATTCAATCTGCGCGATCTCATTTTCATGAAGCAGGATGGGTTAGGAATATTGATGCAGGATATTACGCTCTAATTCAAAGTTTTACTCGCCGTTATTTCAGAGCAAATGAATGTCCATATCCCTGCAAGTTAATAGAATATTAAGAATATCGACCGAGGCCGTCGTAGACCAAAAGAAGAAAAACAGTGTTGTACCGCTGTAAAACAAATCTTCCGAAAATAAAACAAGTAAGGAAATAGAACCACAGCCTCTTTAAATAAAATATGTAGCGCCCTAAATTCCCAGAGCCCTTTCGTAAAGAAAGCTCGTATGTTAGCGCCGGTGTATACACAGTTACGCCGTCCTGCTGTCAGACTGTCACTGCTATTAAACAAACAGAACTTGTATACTAAACAGAACCCCCAACAATAGCGGCAAATGATTTAAATTTATGCATTACTTAACGCAATTTGGAGTCGAACCGGTAATTGCATTACCGCAGGAGAAAAATTGTTAGTCGGAGCACAAAGCCGAGAATACCGTAAAAGGTTTATGTTTCTCCACACTAATGAATAGAGAAGTCTAACGATGCAACTGCTTAGTAAAGGAGACAGTAACCCTATCAGCCCCGTCGTTTCGAAGATTAATTAAATCTAAATACAAAATTTACTCGATACTAATAATTTTGTGTCGGGGCGTTCGAGCGAGATTTATTATAGCGAGAAAATTTTCGGCGTCGTCGAACAAACTTTTCGTAAGTTTGTTCGTTCGTCTTGTTGAGGTACTCACCGGACAACACAAAAAGGGTAAAAAGCAGGACACCGATGCTGGACATTGAGCAGCAGTTTCATTGGCGCTGGTCACTAGCGGAAGCACTTGCTGCCGCACCGGCACGGTACCTCCTGGACGGCGTTGGCGTCGGCGTCGGTGGTAACAGCAACGGCAACAGCAGCAGCAGCGACGACAACAACAAGAAGGATGATAACACTGGTCCACGCGGCACCGGCACTGGCACCAGCTTGCTCGCGGACCGGTCAGTCGACAGACAAGCGGCAATTGTAATGCAGAGGATCGCGTGGATAGAAGTGCCGCGCCCGCGCTATTCCCGTTAGGGTAGCGAATCGGTAGCTGGGACTCCTACACCGTCACTCATTAACGGCCCCGCTCCTTTCAGGGACATGTGATCAACACGCCGTGTTTACTTTGTACGGGTCGCCGCGCATTGTACTGCCACACGCCTCATCATTAATTCAAGCTTTCGTTTGGCCCCGAGGCACGCAATTAACATGTCTATCGATGGGGTAATTGTTAAACTCATCCAGGACCACGAGCTCGCAAATAATGCAGGTGGCTCGTGTGGAGAACGTGACTCTTACTAATGAATAATGAATTAACCCCGATACTTGAGATGATTACTCGGGCCCGGAGTCACAGTTGCGAGATGCGCTGACCGCATAATACCAGGCGCCGACCGACAAACTGACAACAGAAGCTCGTTTTCGCCCATCTAACGTGATCGAGGAAGTTTCGCGACGAACCTCCTTATTGTGGGTACGGTTAAGCGGTGTCTATGCGGATTTCGCACCGACATCGCACTTCGCGAACTGACGGCGGATCAGGGGGATTCCGCCCTGCTTGCCCCCCAGGCCGTTCAAGTCACGCTATGTGCCGGAACCGCCGAAATCGAACCGAAATAGATCTGAATAATGACATAATAAGCCGTACTGCAGAGATATGCAGATATGCTGCAAGGGGTTCCAAAACTGCGGAACTCGACGCGCTGTTAAATGCTCGCTGCCCATGTGAACGCTTGTCGCATGTGACAGATGATAACCGGAGCCACCGAAGCAGAGGGTCCGGAGTGAATTGCTGGCATTCCGGGGAACCGATACGTCAAAATAAGCCATTCTGTGCAGTTCTGTGGGGCCAGCAAACTCGCGCCGTGATTGCACGAATAGTTCGCATCACCTGCAGCCCCGAGAGCTGCCATGGCATGTAACATCCT
Source organism: Melanotus villosus (assembly GCA_963082815.1). Classification (NCBI taxonomy): domain Eukaryota; kingdom Metazoa; phylum Arthropoda; class Insecta; order Coleoptera; family Elateridae; genus Melanotus; species Melanotus villosus. The sequence continues at coordinate 24,539,549 of OY720427.1, forward strand.
GATCGCGCCATCCTCGACATGGCACTCGACCATATCGACCTAGCACGGGCCGTTTTACCGGGGTACGCCGTGCGTCCGACACCAAATATATTGCGACTTACTCCCGGAACCAGTTTTCGGTAATCCAACAAGGATAGACTCAGCCAACGGAAAGCTCGCTCGCTGCGGTTATGTATCATCAAATCGTGATTAGTTGATAACGGAATACACGACAGCCGCAACCACCTAAAGCTCTGCCGCTGCCCGAAGCCACATTGCTACCCACATTTCTGTCAACTTACACATGTAATTATCGAACAGTCGGAGTTCTGAATTTCAAGCAACACGAGGATTAACAGTCATTTGCATTTGTAAAGGCAGAATAAAGGCTACACCACGAGATACCCGCGAACAAGGTAGCGAAGCGGCACTTATCGTTAGAAGCGAACTGCGGCATTAACCAAACCAAATATCTAATTACGGTGAAAGAGCTGTAAATAAAGACGCTGCGTGCCTTCCAAATGGTAAACGCCACGTCCCGACTGCGAATTAGCAACAGATTACTTTAAACGGCGGAGCTGATAAATCAAAGAGTTAAGTCGTCATGGCTAAATTGTCAATTATGTACTCATGCCTGGAACCGTGATCGATTCATCAATTAGCATAGACGGGTCAGAGTTTACAGATCAGTGCCTTCAGGAGCCTATAGGGCCGCGAATGCTGCTGCCAACGTAGCAGAAGAATCGATGCTCATTTACCATCGTTCGCTGTTTCATACATCGAAGTGCTTTCTACACGGTCTTCCATATTTTACCGTACTACTACGTACGGATGTTACACACAATGGTCCAAACACAAAAGCTCGCGCGACCGTTCGGAAGAGCTTATTTGTGTTTGCCGCAATCCGATAGGTACTCGACGCGTGTCGTATCACGGGCGGTGGATATCGTTTCCTTTGCCAACAACTCCGGCCTTAGATCAACACAGAAGCTTTCAAAAGTAAACACTTCGGAACTCAAAAATTTTACAATAACGCCACTTTAAAACGTTTAACTGAACGAAGAGTCTGGATTATTTCCGCTTCCACTCGACTAAAATATCTTTAGCTGATAATCGAAAGCAAACAAATCATCTAGATTGATATTTAATTCATACCTTTAATGGGAATACGAAATACGGAACGTCTTCCTAATAATGTCATTTCCGATTATGGTAGATGATTCCGCTGTTATTACTGTTTAATATACCGAAGCACTACTACGCTAGACTCATCAAAATGACCTTAAATATTACTTCACCTCAGTTTCCTTACTGTTGTAAAATTAATACAAGATAGTTGGAAACCATTAGAACTCTTACGAAATTTGTTCTACTAATGTCAGAATATTCAAAAACGATACCAATGCGTTAACCGAAAAGTATTCATTTGGATTTATTGACCACCGTAGAGTTTTCAATATTTAAAACTGATGACTTCGTTGCAGGAATTATGATAAGTCTGAATTGCCAATCTGGTAACTATAATGGGTATAAAGGGTAAAATGAAAAAGAAAAGATTCAAACAGAAAATACTTAATTCTGAAGTGCACATTTTAGGCCAAAAATGTTATGCAAACGTAAAGGTTTCGTATAACTAAAAGCTATATAGGCTTATTTCTCGTGAGGCTTGTGAATCACTTATTCTGATAAAACTTCAATAAAGTTACGTATTTTACTTCTTCAATTTACTTTTAAGAATAAATCATCAATGCCCTTTTGAAATAACTAACAGTGTTTAACAATTCAAGTAATACCTTATGCAAATAAATTATATTTCCAAGTTAAACAAAGTTATTTCGAGAACATGCTGTATATTAATATGACGAACTAAATTAAGATGGAAATCGCATGTAAATGCTCTCTCCCCTGATATAAGAGGTAAGGCCGCCGTTACAATATTAATGTGCAGAGAAAGAATTGTGTAAGTTGTTCGGAAAAAAGAAAGACCGTAGACGTCCATTGCCGTGTAAGGAAAAGCATAAAATATTTAAGTAAATAGTTTTACTTTCCGTAAAAAGTTTTACGGCACCTAAACTTTGCACTATTTTTATCAAAAGCCTTGCAGTGCTTCATAACGTTAAATATTTACGATGTGAACAAATTTTTAGCGACTGTTCCAGCTTTAACATAAAATAAATTTCGGAATGTCAAATTTTGTAAAATTTGCTGTCTTTGCAAAATCCCGAATGCTGTTTAATTAAAGAAAAGGTAAATTTTAACTAAATTTGCATATTTTAGCTTTGATGAAACAGGGACGTGTATAAAAATTGGATTTTACACAAGAGAAGCTTTGTACAAATTAATCGACTAAATAAAGCCTAAGCCACATAGACGAGATCTGTCGTGACGGATACCCGCCGCGGTAAACCAACACTTGTATAGAAGCTTAGAATAACACGATCGATACGGCAATACGAATCTATTTTGTTCTTAGTTTCCTTTTCGTTTCGATGTTATACTTCATTAGACAAAATATCGCAATATGGTAAAGACAGACACTAACTGTTGGACCATCAATTTATGAAAGTTAATAACGAACGTTTGACCAAAAAATTAAGTTAAATCGAAATATTTCCTCGCCATGTCCAAAATTCTCAAAAACATCAACAGCTGTATTCATAAATCAGCACCTAACCAAATTTTAACGACAATTTGCAAGCAATAACAGGCCAGAATCACACCTAGCGCGGTTATATCAGTATATACTTCCATTATCTCATTAAACGAACATAGTAGGTTGTTGGAGTGCTCGTGACATAACGGATGGGGCGATAAATATGGGAGAGGAAATATAATGAACTTAATACTCGATTGTGAATGGTTTTAATGTGGCATCCATAATTTGCATACTGGCAGATTAACAACTTGAAAATATCTTTCATAAATGTATGTATTACGAAAAGCGATTTGAGGTAGTGCATGGAGTTAATCATGCGACACTAGAATACACTTTACTACTGACCTGCTTGCTATAACTAACAGTTTAGGATGTTAAAATGGATATTAATATCGAATCTAACTAAATTATTTAAATGAATAACTGGAAGAAAACCTTTTACTTTTAATGTGTAAAAACTAAGAACATGTATTTATAGTCATATTAGATAGATTCTATAGCTAAATGGAAGTTTTCCAAAGTTGACGTTTTAGGGTATCAACGTCACATAAGTGTATGATACTCGTACTGTCAATTTGAACCTGAAGCTGAAGCCAAATTTACTAACAGCTCGAGGGGCCGTCGTAAATACGTAAACTCATCAATTTGTAAATCCCTACAAGCGAAATAATTTTTTAAATAGAAGTCATTGTTAAACTACTTGTTTGAAATTGGCAGCTTAAACAGGCTTCATATTCTAGTTTGAAGATTATCTTGTCAAAGTGTCAAGAAGGAAAATAGAGAAACGGCAAAAACCAAGAGAGCTGTTTTAGTTTTGATGAACTATCATTAATTTTGTCTCATTCTTGGATATCTAAAATCTTGTCACATTTTTCGTCTTTCTAATGTTAAAGTTTTATAAGAATTAAGAATAAAATATCTCGGGAAATATTTTCCCGGTGGTATAGATTTTGTATCTTGACACACGTTTAATATTTCACTAAGCTTTGAATTTCGATAATATATTTAGGAAACTGAAACTGTTCCAATTTAAAATTACTGCGCTTTCAATTCGAAGTTCGTTAAGCTTAATCACAATCACAAAAAAAGCGTATTTATTCCAAACGCTCTCATTTCCTAATCAAGCTCGATTTAATTTGATCGCCTAATTGAACGAATCGATACAAATAAGGTACCTACAATAAAGTAATCCTCGAGGTTTGTGCGCGAATGAATTCGAATTGCAAGGGAAAAATTTCGATAGGATCGAGAGTGAAAATTCTCAATAAGCCAAGAGAAATTCCGATTAAGCAGTGGAAATATTGTCTAGGTAATAGTTAACATAATTGAGCACATTTCCGGATTTTCAAACTATGAGACCACAAAAAAGAATGGAGTCGGTTTGAAGCGATAACAATGATTGCGAGTTTTATAAAAAGCAGTATCAAACGACGTTGTAAAACGCCTGGAGAGCATTTTATGGACTAAAACTAATTGAAAATGTAATTATGTTTACTTAAACAAAAATGTGGACAATAAAAGCTTGATTATTTCGACACAAAGGCTTTCCGAATAAATTATTAATACCTTCCTGAGCTTTCGCAGTAACTGTTTTAACACCTATAGGTGCTCGCCATTAAAGCAAACTTCGGTTTATATAACGATGAAAAATATCTCGACAGATTTTATAGGAAGGTTGTAGCAAACTTGGACCGAAAGTTATATCGGATTTGGCAGGAGATTGTAGGTAGCACATTTGGCTAGTTTTTCTCAATGAAAATTCGTTCAGTTCCCGACGCGCTTTTTACGCGAAATCAGCGTATCGTATAGGTTTTTTTTATTTTCCCTTAATCTAAGAATAAGCAAGACGTTCGTAAAATAGTTTCTTGGATCTAACATCTCGGGTTTTCCAAACGAAAAATTTGTACCAACACGAAAGGGGTGCCTTTTTGAATAATCAATATAGAACATCATTATGTCGAGTTGCAGCCCCGACTTCCGCAATTTCTGCCGTGCATATAAGAACGAATCCAAACAACTTAATTACACAGCTCAATCGTAATTTTAGAGCGAAATGCATAACAGCCAACATTCATCAATCAATACCGACATGGACCTTTTTTGTGTCGAATTTACTTTGCGAATACTGAAATTTAGCTCGCGTACTTAACGGTATGGTTCTGGATCGAAAAACATCAAAATTCGCTCAAAAGAATCGCAGTGCGTCCTCCAGTTTTACGACTATCGATATTGGCCTAACTGGCCCTTCATTAGAATCATCCAGGTCTCCACTTTCACAAAGGACGACTCTAATGAGTACCTTACGTTATCCGAAACACTAACACGGGAAAAATTATAAATTGGACATCCTCAGCTGGTCCTTCATTATTATCTCCAGAGGGCCACTTATAAAAAGGTAGCAACTTTCAAATCTCAACTTCGCTATGTGCTAATGTTTTCGTTTCAGCAGGTAAAAACCTTAACTTCGGCGTTAACTCCAAATAAAAAGGAATAACTAATGAGGGTCCCATGTACAGGACGTTTTTGCGATTTTACCTATTGAAATTAGCCTTACTCGACCTTTTTAGATATATTTTACAAAACCGGAAGATTGTAGTCGGAGAATCTACCCGATGCCTGAAAAAATCTGTTAGAGTTACACTACAGGGATTAAGCTTCGGTCCGATCAAATTGAAAGCGAAAAATAAATTTGCAGATATTAAAGTCGTTCGAGTTGGGTTTATATTTTCTAGAAAACTCGACTCAATTTTAATACACTCTGTATACATGAATAATGCATTCGGAAAATAAAACAAGCATTTATTTACCTTCCAAACGCTTAAAAACACTTTGTAGTTAAGTGAGATAAATGGGAATGTTCTATGGCTTTTCACGTAAACGATCTTGGAAATAAATTGACACTTTAACGTAAGTAGAGCTTGTTTACTCGTTTTCCCTTACTACTTGTATTTCAAGTAGAAGAGTAGGTCCTAAAAAGCGGGACATTTGCATACTGCTACTGTTTAACCTGGAAGATCAATTTATAAAAACGTTACTTCTATGTTTTCGGTAATTGTTTTTTTAGAACAAAACGTTTTCACACATTTCATGCATTTAAAGCAATCTTGATTAGGGGGATGTATGTTTAAGCTCGGGACACGAAGTACAAAAGCCCTAGCTGTTTCTTTTTTTATGTTAAATGTTTGTACTTAACGTTTTAATTTTTAAATTCCAATTAGACTTTTTATATTAACTCCCTTTGATGTTAAAAAAGATTTTATCTTCAAAATTACTCTTTGGAAGGACTCAACTTCGACTCTTCCACATTTTTAATTTAAGACGATGTTAATTAATTAATTAATTAATCCTTATCTCCTTCCTCGACTTAAAAACGGCAAAATAAATTCCGATTTATAGGAAAAAATCAATTGTCCACGAAATTGGAATTAAAACACCGTGCTAAAATCGGGATATTTAGCAAATTTATATTTAATTTAACCGCAGCAACAAAGCCACATTTACAAAATGAATATTCATATTCCCTGTGCCAAATAACAAATATTTTAATTATTAAAATGGGGTAAGTTTAACTATTAAATACTTATCATATGCATAAATAACCATAAATTAACAATACAACTCCATATGCCCGAAGGTTTGCTTTGTATTAAAAAAAGTACCTATTTTTTGATACTCAACCCGTTTAAATTACAATTTTTACTAACCCTTCTAATTTTTTTCATTTAAACGAAACGAAATAAATTTATGCCCGACTTAACTCGCGATTTCACAAACAGTGATTTGGCGTTCATTCGTAAACAATTATAGACTAACTCTTTTCTAACTCTTAACTTGAATATTCAGAACAAATTTTACAAGTTTACGTCGTTAAAATTGGATAAAAAACGTCATTTCCACTTTGTAACCCCCAGGCGTATAATAAACACTCAAAATTTCAGATTGTTACATAAGTATTTCTCCTGTAAACTTTTAAGGTGTAATTTCATCGAAAAATTCGAAGCTCTTGTAAAGTATTTTATTACACGATTGTGAACTCGATTAAAAGTGTTATTTTACGGTTTATTTATAAACATTCAAATTGGGAACATTAAATGAAAATTAGCAAAAGTCACGGGCAGATACAACACCTGTCAAGTTCAGTTTTCAAAATTTGTTATTGATCTTTCTCTGGCATTGTTTTGCTTCAGTTGTCAAAAACTGTAAATATGTCAATTACGGAAACATAAAACTTTTATTGCTGAAAATGCTACAGCTAAACGTAAACCCTTAATTTTGCAGTTTTGAGCTTGTAGTCTAACCATTGAAGTAAACCCAACTATTGCACGATTTAAGATTTGTTTATTACTGAACAAGTAAATGAATAAAAGTTGGTCTAACATAAGGAAAAACGTAATGGGACGTTTGAAGTCTGAAGATGAATTGATCATGAAAGCGTTGAGAAAGAAAGCGTTGAAAAGAAAAAGAAAACAAGTAAATTTTAGTTGTAAAAGAGAAAACGTGAAAGCACCAAGTACAATCGCAACGATTACACACGTCGTGCACAGTTGATTATGGGTTTGTCAGCCCTTTTGGGTGCCTAAAATATTGCTGTCGTAAACATATGTGAGGTTCCCTTTACGCATTGGATGGCCGAACAGACAATGCGTGATTCTTAAGGTCATTAGATCCTTCCCGCAATATGGATTAGTTGGTTATATAGGCTACTTCGGCAGAAAAATGTCAGAGTTTATTATAATACCCTTAAAGCTGACCTTAAGTTTCCCCGTAACACAACAATTTTGCATATCCGTGTTGAATGACACCCCGTAGCACTTACAGGAGCTTTTTGCTCATAAATTTTCGTCGCACATGTCAACTGTCAGTCTCCTAGAAAAGTCATTAAAACTTTAGGGCGTATAAAAGTAGGGCTATAAAATTAATTATTCTAATATTCGGAATGCACGATGGGAATTTTGTCGTTCGACATCGAGATTCGGTAATGAAAGTTTTATTCGATCTAGGATCTCTACTCCGTGAAAATACACCCGGAAACATAAATTCGCCGCCTGCAGCGTGTGAAGTTACCGATGTTATAGCAGTTCGAGACGGGAACATTTTAATGCCGCAATGTTAATTGCAAAAAGGGCGAAATAAAATTTAAAAAGTTTGACTATTGACCAAATTTAATTATATAATATATCTCGGAATCCGCGAATTACCACCCCATCGTAGAACTTTTAATGAACAAGCTATGTTACGTGTGTGTAATTGCAGAATAAACTTGGAACTAAAGCAGTTTATTTTAGTTAATGTAATGTACTGTTTGTGTAATCGCAACCTTGTCCGTTAAAAATTTTGTGACCACCTCAAAACAAGCAAAAAAACGAGATTCGCTTCCCCTTCGAGATATATTTAAACGGGTGTCAAAATTTCTATAAGGATTGATCCGAATTTATTTCGGTTCGACTAAGTTTTGGGGATTCTCGTAATGCGAAAGTGAATTTATATTAGGAATGATCGATAGAACACATCTGATGCACACAGGTGTATTCTTTCCGTAAGATTTGCTCCACGCAAATTTTTCGATTTAAAACGAAATTTATTTATCGTTTCGGACACGAGTTGTTCTACTTTCTGGTACGTTCTTTCCAGTTTACATTGTCACATATGTAAACTCTAACACGTATCTAACTCGTATGGCGAGTTCAAGTGTAAAACTAGAATAAAAGGGGTTAATTGTGGTAATGTTTTACGGGGCCATACCTAGTTATTTTAGGTGCCAAAATGTTTTGTTCTTCAGTCCAGCATTGTGTCTAATATCGACTGGTTCTTTATTTTACGATGTTTTATCCCGGTATTGTTGCAGTATACATTCTCAGCGTCACTCTTGCACGTGGTATGTATATTTTAAAACGCGTTTTACTGTTTTATATTGCAGGGGGTTAAATATGGATTAGTGTAGTTTACGGCTGCAGTACGCTCTGGAAGTTTGGAACTAGTTATTGCTTTATCTGCAGTCTCCACCGGAGTCGTCTTCGCGAACCGTGAACCCGATTTGGTGCATATCCATTTACCATATCGTGAACGAAATTCGTGCAAGTCGATATCTTTTTACCTTTCAGACGATTGTCATTAATTTATCATGAATTTCTCAACATTTTCCGGAATTTTCTAGAGTTTTGATAAAATTCAAACGTTTACCAATAATCTTAGTTAAAAACCTCGTTGGTTGTGGTTACAATTAAACCGTTCGAAAATGGTTTTATAGATGAAAGTAGATCTATAAAATCTAAAAGAGTTTTCTGGCAATTCGAAAAAGGTGAAAGAGACGAGGAAATGTATTTTTCATGATGATTTCAATGAGGTGGCCTACTGGACATTTGCTTAGTTGCCTGGTGGTCTATTTGGTCTCGAAGTTTGTTTTAAGACCTGTTTGCTAGCGAAAGGGCGTTTTTAATTTTTAATGGGGTTTGGTATAATATGTTTTGTTTCGGTATTATACGGACGTTCTCAATAAAGAAAAACGATACGCACAATATTAGGAACGATTTGAATTTTTTTAAATATCGGATAGTAAAGAAGTCGAATAAATTCTTTAATTTGTTGAAATCGTAAAATTAAAATTTCTTCCCAAGAAATACTTAATTAGACGAGGTATATAAAAGCATGCAAGAATAATGTGGATCCAGTGGCCCCTTGGAAATGAGGCCGAATTCAACACTGTAGGCAATAAAACTGACATAATCCTCAACCACGAAACGAGTGTCTTGTTGTACTTCGTAAAAGGCATACATAAAACGAAACAAAACGTACTGGCCCGTTTTATGAGCAATCGAAAATTTTTCCTGCTGACTAAAGGACGATCGTTGATCCGATATCGGTGTAAATCCGGATGATTTATACCCGGGTTAAGTTGTATAGGCAGCACGCAGCTACCATTTGTAAAGCAGATGATTAATTAAGCCTCCGAATTCCGCTTGTAATAATTACCGCCTCTTTGTCTTAACTTAAGATTCCGTGTTTTCGCGAGTCTCCCGAGAACAAATCTGCAACTTCAGCACTCTGGAGCTCAGAAATCTAGTCTAACTCAAATGGCATGTTATTACCCCAGAAAGACTACAGCTTCGGCATTAACATAAAGAATTTGCATTTTTAATTCCATATCAATTTTCCTAGTTGGAAATGCGCTCGAATTTCCCGGAAATGCTTGCCGACGCGTTCGAAGATGCGACAGCGCGTCAAAGCTCCGTTCTGCTTATTAAATCGCAAATGTAATAACAACTACGAAGTCGGGGAATGCAATTAGGGCTTAGTTTCAAAGTAATTCACGCAAGAACCCTATAAAAATGCGCAGTCACTCTGCTAGTAACAATAAAATTGTAAATGACCCTCTGTAATAACGCAATATCATATAGGAATGGTTGCGGTTCAACCCTAGAATATACTAATGTATGAATTGTGCATGTGAAGGTATGGAAAACTCCGGGTGCCCGGAATCCAAGAAACTGTACCCGGGGGACTGCCGCCTCTTCTACAAATGCGTCCCACTCTCGGACGCGGCGCACGCGTACGTCTGGGTGCCTTCTCGCTGCACTGCGGGTCTGGTAAGTTGCGTTCACAATATGTTTGATTTCTTCACCTGTTCCCGTCCCCCAGGTCCTTGCTGATATGATCAACGACGTATCATTAACGCCTATCGACTCCTATTCATTATCGGCTCAGACGTCCCTTTGAGACTCGCGAGATGTTAACGCCAAAAAACCACCAGATCCCTACCTCCTTTGACCCAAAGAAATTTAGGTCCGACCCCGTATAATTGCGATTTAATACAAAACTTGACCGACATTTCTTCGAGATAATAAATTTCTGCCATCTCGTAACTACCCAGAACTGGTCCCAAAACGGTGGTATATTTTGAATACTCTGGCAAATCAAATTATATGGATCGTAAATCACTAAACTCCACAGGAAAATCTTTAGAGAAAAAAATAGAGAATACTACAGAGTATATCGACTAACCTCCTTTTTGGTAATTTAGGCCTACAATTATGGCCTACTCGAATTGATATGTAATCTCAAACGTCAAATTTTGGGGGTGAATTAATTTTATCTCTTGAAACCCTTGGGCATCTTTAGTTATATCTCCAATCAAACTTCTCTAAATATGCAAAAAATCTAGATTTCTAAATTTGCATTATCGTAGCATTTTAAAATCTTTGCGTAGGTCTTTTATTTTTTTAATGTTCACGAGTAGTTCTAAAATCGAACGTCATTCTCAGATAATATTATATAATATTGTTACCTAAGCAATTTTCCATAAATTCTAATAAAATTGCAGAATTTAATATTCAATTTTCATGAAGTCAATCACGCAAGCAAAGTCAATAAAAATTCAATCTTGATCTAAAATTCCCATTTTGTTAACGTTGAGAATTCGAATTCAACTAATGTCCTGAAAATTACAATGTAATAGAAAAGTGCATAAATCTAATATTTTTAAGTATGTAAAAAATTAATTACGTGAAGTCCTATTCTTTTTGCAGAAATAACATTGGGGTCTAACAAGGAATTTAAATTTAATAACGTGCCTCTCGAAATTAATCTAAAAATCTGTAAGACTGAACTTGTAATTAAGCCGTACAACGTATCTGCAAATTACTAAACTATTTTAAGATAAAGTTTGAAATAAGCACGACGCGACGCTTTGAACGCCGTGTTTATAGAGTGGTTAACAATGATTTTACTACCGTGAAATAGTTTAGAGATTTTAATGAATATGCATGCTCGGATATACTATATGGAGACAGATGGAAGTCGGAAAATTGTTTCAGGTTTGAACGTTTTCCTTTTTCAATTCACATTCAAGAAAATCGCTCTGAGCTAATTAAGTCTAAATTAATTTTATTTCTACGAAATATATTGTTGTCTTCGCTCAGTAAAGAGTTAGCAAGGGCTTAAAAGCGAAAATTATTAAAATGCTCCGCTCCACTTCAGTAAAGGTAACAAAATAATCTTGAAAATTAAAACAACTTGGATTTCATTAGTTTTAGTTGCCCTTTTACATTTACATCCCTAACTTTGCCAGTTGCCTTGTTAGATAAACAAAATAAACGATGTAATTATTAGTAGTAGTACTTAGTAGTAAAAGTTTCGCAAGTGTAACTTGCATGTTTGAAATATCTTTTTTCGTTTGCAACTGCGAGGTATTTTTTTAGATTTAAAACTGCTGTATAATCAATTAAAAGTTACTGCCTGCGTTTCTTTGTACAATTATTTTAATATTATCAGAACAGAACAGAAACGTAGGGTAAAAAATCGTCTGAAACAAACAGCTCGGTTCAAATTTCACGTTTAATTAACTGATTTTTTATTTCCCTTAAAGCAAATATTGAATTACACGAACAAATTATAAGATTTCAGTACAGGTGCTGATCTTGTTAAATTTATTTTTGTCCATTTTAAATCCCAGTTTTCAGTATTAAAAACTGGATATCACCTCAAGGCTTCTGCAAAATTAAAAGGGAAATTTAGGAACAACCCTTAAAATTAAAATTTTCGATTTAATATATTCAAAAAATTCGAGGATAATTTAGCTTAAAAATGATAAAAACCCTCGAGGAAGGGTTTTTAAATAAAGCATTTTTATTAAACAATTTTACAGAGATAGTGTCCAACAAATTTAGTTCGGTAACAGCAAATACTAACCAACCAACAAATAAAAGCACCAAAGGTTTTCAAAATTCCGCATTAATTTTTCAAAAAATCTTTTACATCAAATCGGAACTAAACTACAGGTATCTTTAAAGATAGAACTACAAGATGACGTACTTCATTGTTATTACATGCAAGTGACTTTCTACTTTCGCAAAACTGAACTTTGTTTCATAAATGATGAATTAATGGCTGTCTTCCTCAGTGAAACGATTCTCTGTGGATTATTTCTCTGGAGTTTTGTCTTTTTGGGAGGTTTTGTTCGGACCTTTTTCCTTCAAGTAATTTTTTTCTGGTCTATGAAGTTGTTTTTCTACTAAACTTTTTTTATTTGCCGTCTTACTCTGTCATCCCTTTGTTCATACAATTTTATTGAATTTTTCAGCACTTAAGGAACAAAGGAAACAGCTTCAGTTTTACTGACCTATTTATCCCAAAACGTTATTGTACTTTAACTTAATTTTGGTTTTTAACTTTGAATCTACTAATCAGATTTACATCTTGGAAAGTTCAAGTGATCACTTGGTTGTAGGTTAAAATTTTAAGGAAACACTCTGTATTCATTGGGAATCAATTGTTCAGCCAAGCACTCGCACTATCTAAGTTTATTTTTACCCGCAATGTTGGGGAGACCTCACGAAAACGTATACAAAGACAGATACGTATAAGCTAAACGAATTTACACGAGTCACGGCCGTTGAATTTTATTTCGCTTAATACAAAAAAACTTATTTTTTTGCAAATAAAGTTAAATATATCAGTCTTTTTAAATTGCGAACGTAGTGTTTCATTTAATCTTCTTTTTAATTCAAATCGAGCTCTTCATTTAACTGGCCGGGAACTTTATACAAATTTATTAAGATTTTACAGTATCATCGTTGAAATTTAATAAATATTCACGAGAAAGCTTTTTTAAATTCCTCGGATCCATTGTGAAATAATAGCTTATAACCCAGGCCAATTTTTCGCAACCACGAAAATGTGCTTTTTCTGACCTTTTCGCTAGGTTTTGTGAAAAAATAAAATTCGTTTCCTTTCGCTTTCATTTCAAAAGCATCCGAATTAAAATAAATAAATAGAATTACTTTCTCCCGAAGGAATTTTTAAAACAATTTTCGAATGCTTCCTCGTTTCTTTTAACTACAACGGCGGACATTAGGATTCAAAAGGGAATAGAAAAAGATAAAACCATAACAAGTTATAGGGGTAATAGCGGCTTTGCGGGATACTTTGCAATTCTATTCTGCGTGAATACAAAATTCCGCTTCGATTACCAATAAGTAACAGATAGCGTAATGCACCCACCAGATTCATCCCTGTCGTACAAAGGAAAAATAAAAAGACTTTTCCTTTATTAATTTTACAAGAAATTCCGAGGCTTCTTTTAAAATTATTCGGTATTCTTTACATACAATAAGTCTCAATTTTAGGTATTTTAATTTTAAAAGTATTTACAAAGGTTAAAACCGAAAAAAACATTCGCGTCGTATTTATTGAAAATTTATCTGTTTCCTGTAGGTCGATAAGCGCATAAACAAATTCCCATAGGATAACGACAATTATTCTGGATAAAAGGCAATAACAGTCAACGCTGCTAATGCAATCGAAAATTGTTTTTTAAATCGCCCACATTTTCCAAATCAAGGACTTTTTTTATGTTCAAAACCCCCCAAATTTTACTCGAAATTAATATAATTTTTTAGTGTGTGTCCAAAGTTCTTTGCTCGGATTTCTATCCAAACATTTTTCGTTTAAGAACTTTGACCAATATTGAATCCAAATCTTTGTTATTTAAGATCCTAAAACCCTTATTCAAAAAAAATCTTCGAAGTGCTATCGTTAAACTTTTTCCCAAAATTTGTCCAAAGCCTTTTCAATTGCCATTCGACAGTTTTTATAGTGAACCCGGTTTATTTGGGTTTCGAAACAAATCTACAACAAACCAACCCAAACTTGAGAAGTTAAAAAGTTTGGAACACCTTGTTAGGAAACTAGGCACCCTAGAAATTGATATTCATCGTTTCAACTTTGAAAAGTAACTAAGTAAATGTTTTCAAAGATCATTCCGGTTTAGAAAAAGGCGTTTGTCAGCAACACGTGTTATCAACTTGTTATACAGAAAGTTAATTTGGTGTGGACGCGCTGATTGTTTTCAACTTGAACCGCGATACGAAGTTTGAAACTCAAATTCAACTTAACAACTTGTGTCCGCGACATGTTTGCTGATGAGTATACGAGGCCTTACTGTTCCAAACGGATATACTCAATTTGAGAAACACTACTCTTAAATCCGTCAATTCTCTTGCTTCACACGATTTTTAAGGTTCACACAGGTGTTGACGATCTGATCAGATTACGGACAGCAATGTGGACGCCACTTTAGATTAATTAAATGCAGTGTGACGTTAGTTTAGTAAGAAATTTCAAAATTTATTTTTGTTGCAAATTTTCAGATAATTTAAGCTCTTTCTTGGCTTACTCTTTAATGGTATGATTCGCGATTTGCTTTATTTACTCAAGCTGATCCAGCCTACTCACGTAAAATCCACCTTATTCAAGATTAAATTACAAACACAAATATTAATTACGACTTTATTTTAAATGAAGAACCATACTTAACGTAGAAACAGAATAAATATATTCAATTCCCCACTCGGGATACATTATAACCCTGTTTTGTTATTGTAAGAGTAATAAGTATGTTTAGATTTTGAATTAATTTCAAGATGCTTTTGACACCCTCTTCGATTATACAGGGAACACTATCACACTGCTTAACCCCCCACGGAGCGCTAGTGTTTAAATGGACCATAAAACCTAATGTGCATTTTGCAATTACAGCTACTTTGAAGCTAACCTGGATTAACATTGAAGGACGCCACTTACATTGTCACCTGGATGTTAAAGTCTAAGCACATATTTGGATTTTTTCATTTTGCGGTACCGAAACATTAGAACGCCTTTTAAACTTAAACACTGTTTTTTTTTTACTTATGTTGCCGAAAAATAAATTTGTATTCCAAACAAACATTGACTTAATTAAATTCTCAAACAAAATCATTCAAAATCCAAAGCAGAATTTACTAAATTTCGGTAGAAATTCCTAATTTAAATCAACACAATCGCCTGAGAAATTCTGAGTTTACGGTGACTACTTAAAACTTCAAAACATTTTAGTGTAGGTGGAGTAAAAATATATTATATTTTTTAGTTAACTTCTTGGTTATGCCACTCATTATAACCAGTAGGATCAAAACAGAGCGAATTTAAAATTACCCAAACAATTGGAAACACAAACCAGTTCTAAACTGAAATTATTTATACAAAAATGTAGACGTTATGCAGATGAGACAAAAATTGTTTTTATAAAAGCTTTGAAGCTCTGAATAAGCTGGGCGTAGTATTTTTTAAAAACAAGGGAAAAAATTCCAGGCGTAATCGCAGAATTAATAAAAGTAAACTGATTTAAATTCGGAATCTTATATCCTCTTAGAATACACTAAATCTAAATCTCTTGCACGAATTCCAGATATTCCGCATTATAATCCAGTCGCAATAAGAAAACAATGATAAAATTTATAGTTCAAGTTTGATGTTAGAAGAACTCATTCGAAGTTACTTTGCTCGTAAATTGCATGTGTACCTACCGTTATTTAATATTTACTGAAATTTCAAATTACTACAGATTTAACGGGGCAATCAAAATTAAATTCGAGCAAAATTTAATTTTCGTGCTAAATACCTAAATGAATCCATGGTGATATCAAAGCACGGTTTAAATAATGTAACACAACCAGAAATTAATTAAACTGTTAATAATTAAATTGGTTTTTATTAAGCCCCTGTAGTTTTAAATAAATAGTTTTATCATGTAATTTAATTTCATTCGTGGTTTTACCTTAAATAAGATTATCATCAGAGTACTACACACCTCTTTCTGCTTTTAAATCCCAGATTAAAGTCACTCATAAAAATCATAAGCTGGGTGAGTTTCAGGATATCCTATAAACCCTGTGCCCGTTTAATTATTAATCAACCTTTAGGAGAACTTGTCAGAACGAACATCTAAACACAATCAAGCTATTCTTAGGTATTTTTAAAAATTTCATAAACCGTAGTTTTTCTCGAAATCCGGTATTAAAGTTTAAGATATAAAATTACAGCAAGCTATAAGCTCGAGTTACCTTAACAACTGAAAACAACGTCCTACATAAACACGTAAATTCTGACAAATCAAACAGTTTCTGTAATGTTATTAGCAAAAACATATCCACGTGCTCGTCGAGATAGAACCAACATAGCAAGTATAACGTTAGGGGATGTTACAGGTTAATATTGTATGAATGTTTAGTTTAGTGTCTGTAACTAAGTTTACTCTTTGATGTGAGGAGAAGATTCAATAAACCTGAATATATCCAGGTTATAAGTTGTCGTTCTTGTTTCATGCCAAAACAGAGTATTGTATCATGTAAAATGAATGCTTTGATTTCTGGTTTCATGCACAACAGAAAATTGTTTAATAATAACATTCTGTTCTATTATTTCCCACATTAATTGCAACATGAAAGTCGGCTAGAAAGCTCCTTGTTTGGGAAAAATCTCAAAGACCTTTTGATCAAATTTAACTAGACTTTATGATTAAAATGAACCGAACTAAGATTAATATTTCCACGGTATGGGAAAGTAATCCAAATGTAATCTCGTGCGATTTTAATTTTTAAATAATTTACGATTACATTCATACGTACAATATACAGTCACGCAATTTAATACTTAGTGTAAATGGCGTATTTATAACAATAAATAAATAAACATGAAAATGCATGACAGAAACATACTACAAGGTATCTCCTTTTTATTTTTACAATATTATTTTATTCGCTTTAAATTTAACTGAATATTTGTTTTCCAGCTCCAACTGACATTTAAAAAGTTCACTCTTACAGGGTATTCTTATTAAATATGACATTTAAAGAAGAATTTTAATTTAACTTCGAGCAAGAACAAAATGAAAACCGTAGTAACTGAAGCTTTAGAAATAAGTAAAACTATTAAAATTTAACTTAAGTCCTAATTAACTTCACTTGTTTAAGTTTCTACGAGCGTTTGCGAAGGTAATTAAAAAGGTATTAAAATTTCTTTTTTTTGTCCAACAGCCTTGACTGCTATTTCTAAAAAACAACAAAAACTCCACAAATATTATTGACATTTTTATGTTTGTACATGAACTCAATTAGCTAAATACATGTTTAATAACGATAATTGCAACACCAAACATAAACTAATGTCGTTAAAGTAGTACAGTTCAATCAATAAAGTTATTATTCACCTAATCAAACTATAACGTGTTTCGTATTCATAATTTATCGAAATATGCACCATCAACGCCATTCTTGTGCTTAGTTAATTCCAAAAAGGACTTTAGGCTTTGGGAAATTTATATATTTTAAAGTCACTACCAAAAATTAAATTTGCAGAAAGAAAATTCTTTTCAATTTTATCTCACACTTTCGCCAAAAAATAACTCGGTATTTTCGTAGAAATTTCTCCTACAACTTGGTATTTTAGATGTTTGTACTTCGTATGTAGTGTAACACTTAAATTTCCTTCTTCGTTATGTTTTGCGATCCTCTTAATATCTAACAATCTACATCTTCCAGATTTTGTCCTATCTAAGGAACTTTAAATAAATTCTATTTTGGAACATTAAACCAAAAGAACATTTGGCTAAAGTTGATTTGATAATTTATAACAGGAATTCATGAATTTCAAACACGACAGAGCTATGAAGAAGTCCGTTAAACTTGCGATCGGTAATCCTCCTTTTTTTAGGAAATCAGATTTAGCTTCAAGAATAATGAAACGGTTTACTATTTTTAAAACAGACTGATTATAAGACTCCTAAAATAGAATGTCACGATAATAATGAGGCATGCGAATACTCCCATGTTACTTAATTTCTAGAAACCGAAACCGATGTGAATCTCAACGAGAAACATAATGTAAACACCATTAAAACTGCCGCATTTGTGTGTCGGGCTGCTTTATCTTAGCTTAGCAGATCCTGTAACGCTGAAAACCGCGGTACTTTAAATGAAGTGCCAGACTTTTTTCATTCGCGCCAATGAATACACTATGGCAGACCATTTTCATACTTTATTCGTAGAAGGGTGAAACCTTAGCTTATATTATACAGTCTTCAATGTATGATAACACGCAGACGAATTCGATTTGTTCACTGGGGAATTAGGAGATAGTGTATAAAATATTAGCACGAAAATCAATACCTACCCCTAAACTGATATGATAACACAAAACGCAAGGAAAATATATGAGGATGTTTTATTCAAAAAAAAAGATGAATTTACTGTCTCCTCATAAAAATCCTTTTATTCTATTTCTATATTTTCCGCAAAATTCAATAATGCATTTTATACTAACTCGAACACAACATGATTAATGTCACGAGCTATTTTTACGAAACATAATACTCGCTTAAAATGAATGCATAAATGACAACTGGAATTCTGCCCTATAACACGCGATCCTAGAAAATGAGGAAGCTCAGCAACGCAGAAACTATAGGTAGGTTTAGCGTGACCGGCGAGTAATTAAAAAGTGCTAAATTACTTCAGCTCAAAGTATCTCCAAAAGTTTCACATTCAAATGTTTATATCTAAAGCTACCTCAGGGCTCATATTGCGACAAAGAAAAAAGATTGATGTCTTAATAAAGTAATAAACAGGCATCAATTGCATTTCGGTTTTTTATACATGGCTATCATATCCAACGCGCTACCCCCAATTCTCCATGTTTATTCATTCACACAAAGCAATTCATACCTTGTACACAATGACCAAATCATGATGGAATTTTACAACAGAGATGAAATAATGCACATCACATCTGGCAAGCGGAATTATGTTCCTTGTTGATTGTGCGTTTTCGAAATGTTGAAATATATTATCCTGAAGAAATGTATATAACGCTGAAAACCGGGCGTAGTTAACGTCAAGTAAAACAATGACACGTTGGATAAATTGGTACATTGCTTAGAACGTCGGCTACTTTTTGTGTTCGGTAATTTACTGAAAAGGTTCGCTAAAACCAGAAAAAACGAAAATATATTTGAGAAATGATTTCACGTTACTTAGAAGATTTTCTTGTGGATTTTGTGTTATCAGTATGGTTTATCAAAAAATATAATAAAAGGGTTATATGAACTACCATGTATCTACATCAGTTTACTAATTCAAACTTGTTTTGTTGAAGGTATTTCACCCGACGTTAAATAAATGCGTTGAACCTGGAAAAGACTGGAGCTGTCAGTACGGGGATCAGGATATCTTTGAACTGCCTTACTACAGTGATGCCGAAGAAAGCACAGAAGAAAGCAAAACGCCAACTAATTTGGAAATCACTACAGAATACGAAACCGTAACCTCGAAAGATTGGGAAAATCTCGAAACTACTATTCCGATGTTCACAGAGAGTCAAGAAATCTTCGGAGCAACGTACGATCCTTCGAGCAGCGTGTTAAATGCGATGGAACAAGACAGAGTTCCTCTGTCAGTAGTGAACAATACATCAATAGATCAAATAGGAAACCAAATGTATCGTTTAACGCAATTAATTAATAGCCTGAAAGCTAGTCCGACATCGAAGACTCCTTCAGTAGAAACTAAATACGACGAGAAAGTTACCCCAGTCGTGTATTCAGCCCTACCGCAGAAACCACCCTATCGTATAAACCCTTCTCGGAATAGTCTCTTCCCATACAAGTCTCCCGATTCCCTTGAATACGAAATAAACTTACTCCCAACTCAGCTAAATAAAATAACAGCACAACTAATAATGCAAACACCTCTTCCTAATAAGCAGACAACTAATTTAAACTTGTCGGAAATGGGTGCCTTAAAACACTCAAAACAAAACCCTTCTACTGCACCGTTCACTCCAATTCCCTCGAATTACACCAGTACCGAACACCTCGTCTCCGTCTTGTTTCAAAAGTATTTAGCAAACAGTAGTTTCATGAACAGAGGCGAATACGTGAAGAAAAGCCCTATTTTAATTCCTTTGACGACCACAAGAAAACCCGAACTCGCTTCTAAACAGTCTGATAATTCGATTATTCAACTTTCTAATGAACATTACGTTATTCCGCAAAAAAACCGCATTTCCTCTTTTCCCTACGATACTAATGGATTTTACGGTAAATCCTGCCTGAACGGCGTACGCTTGCCCAATCCCACCGATTGTACACGTTATTTCCTGTGTAATTCGTCTACAACAGCGATGCAAAGCTACACATGTCCACCTAACACAGCCTTCAACAAGTTCAAACGGATGTGTGACGTAGCGGAATATAAACGTTGCGTCAAACAAATCAACGGATATCCGGAAAAAGAGGAGATAGAACACCACAACGAGGTGCCCTGTGACACACAAATGTGTGGGGGATTACAAGATCTTGGAGAATGGAAACAACACCCATTTAATTGCCCTAGAAACTTAAAATTTTGCAGAAAACGACAAAGTTGCCTTCCTGCAAACTTATGTTACTAATAACATGGTTTTCCCATATTTCCAAAAATAAGATCTACAAATCATTTCCTCTCTCATTACTTTCGAAATACAAAACTGCGCCAAAGAATTCCTAATAAAATAATCTCATTGCGCTGCTTTCAAAAACTATGTTTCCCAAAAAACTAACTCTCCGAAATAAAAAATATATTCCAAAAGCTCTTAATGTATTTCTCCTTTAACAATAATACTGAAAAATACTAAGGACTATGGAAACCCGTAGCTTGTTTTTGAAACTCAAATATTTTCAGGCGTTGGCACGTTGGTATTAAACTTCGTAAACTTTTGCAGCAAAAGTTTGATTTTCATAGAAATCAGGTACATCCTTTAAAATTAATAATAATCATCATCGTCAAGAATTTAAAAATTAAGATGAGCAAAGTTCGGAACAAAAATTTAAAAAATTAAGGGAATTTATCATATTGCAGCATTTTCTAGAGTTTTCTTTGCTCTGAAAATGAGCTCCATCTAGGTTAAACTTGCTGAATTATCAGTACTTTTCTACTACAGAATTTTGAATTCCTGTAAATTTTTTAACTTAGTTTATATAAACAACTACTCCGATAAATATTACAAAAATTTACTTAGTTAAACATCCCTTGATAAATTTTTCAGCGTCATAATTAACAGAAAATGCATTCAGAACGTGGGGACTTGAACCAGGAGCTTTGAATATAATGCTATTTTATCGCAGATGGTTTAAAAACAAACTGGTTTCATGATTCATGTAACATCAAAAGTTTAAAAGGCAATTCCTTTATTTCATAAAATAACTACAAACCTGTGCCTCATAACAACAAAAACGTGAGAGGTTCATGTGTCACGTAGGAGTACCCATTCCTTGGTAAAATATATGCTGAAGTAGAACACAAATTCGTTATTTGTTTTTTATTAAACTATTAAAATATTCCCATAATATTTTTGCATGGGAATCATAAAACTTCCTTCTAAAATCTAATTCTCATTTTACAAATAAAATTTTTAAGTTAAAGTGGTATTGTATAATTATTCATTTAAATATTTCGTTAGTAGAAAATAGTTTGTTAATTAAGTTTTATTCTTTATCTAGCTAAATTAATGTATTAAAAAAACTTTCATATTACACAACCAGTTCGTTCGAGCTTAATAAATTTCTGAGAAATGTATTATTCAAGTGTTATTATGTAGCCCATAAAATGTTACAGTTATACTTAAGTAGGTAACAGTTTTTTGTAACAATTAATGAAAAAAGCCTACAAACAATGTAACTGTGAACCTGTTCAAGCTAACATAAACGTTTTTAAAACTACTAAACTAGTGTCATAGTAATTCTAAGATAAGAACTTCTGATTTAAAAAATGTAGTCATTTCCGCTACAGTTGTACCATAAGTGATCATATGTTAATAAATTACATTTTTAACTGTTGCATGACAAAGGTATTTGTCGTTATTATCGGCATTTTGCCAATTACCATTTGATGTTTTCACCTAGTGACAAAGCAGTCATTCTTTAGCGATGACTCACGCAGAAATTGTCCATGAATCATAATTGCACTTAATTTAGTCAGTTTACTTCTAAAAATTTACAGTCATTGTTAAATATAAAATCAGAACAGCCTCCTTTAACTTTAATTAGTATCTACAGATCAAATAATTCTTAAATGGGAAGCACCAAGTATCCAAGCTAAACTTGTCCTCCCAAACGTTTATTTAAACAGAAAGTGAACAAAATTCAAGCCGGCTTAGGTTTTATTTCAGTTTGAAAGATTATTCACTTGCTTTAAGTTATTTTGCATTAAGTGTAGGAATTGGTTTTAAATAGACATTTTAAAATAAAATAATTGTTGCCTCAAGTGTTATTTTCTAATTACCACACAAAACGATTTATCGAATTTTTACTGTTTTGTGACTAAAGAGTCCCATACTAACTTTGTATTTATTTCATTACTAGTTTTCATTTTAGGATGTGTTCATGTACAGAATTGAGCTGTGCACTTCCTGTTTTGATAAACCATTCTAGAAGCAGATTAGTTATTTAGTTTCTAATTTATTCCTCATAAGATAAACAACGTTATTTCCCTAAGTTTAATTTTGAATTGGGTGTGATTAACAAGGAACCATATTAATTCTAAGTACTTAATACACACAGCACCCCAAATATCATTTTCCCAGTGCAAAACAATGAGTTATAAAAAAATATGGTAATAAGGCAAATAAGTAGAACACTCATTCCGTTAGCTATATTAGTAAATATTTTCACATACAGCTGATAAAGCGTACTATCAGTGCAAAGTTAAATATATTCCACTTAATGCTTGTGCATGAAAACAGGAAAGGATAGAATATTTGATGTTTTTAAGAATTTGAACTTTAAATATTTGCAGAGCACTTCAGACTTATAAAGGATGTTACAGTACCAGTAGAAGTTGCACTAATCATCTTTAAGGATCACTTTATAAATCTGTGGAAAGCACATTCATTTGATGTTTTCACTATAAGCAACAATACGTTTCCACATTTGTAATAATTTGTTTTGCTGATACGTTATGTAAAATGTTTGCTGCTTTATCACCATATACTTACATAATTTTGTCACTTGCTTTCCTCCAAGCCTATAAAAGCAGTCTGTTGATAGAACACTATCCATCTTGGTAATTTTCACAAACTGTCGATAAATGTAGGATAAAAACAACACAGTATCTGTATGTTTAATAAGCTGTTTGGGCAATGTGTGGTTTAAGTATAAAGAACACAAAAGTATAAGAAAGTATGTGTGTTTAATTTGGTTAATTTTAGTAATATTTTATTGTGAAATGAATTTCATTTCATCTATGCAACAGCCTACAATGAGCAAGTTACAAACAGATTAAATCAAAATTATGGTTTCATTATATAAAGAGTTGTGAACAGAGATACTTACAAACATTGCATGTACTGAATTTTAATTATATTTAGCGTCAATACATTAACATACATTTATATTAAAAAACAACAAGATTGATTTATACAACTCTTCTTAATTGCTTAACGGGAAGAAATTTTCAACTGACACATATAGGTACTTGTGATTGGAATCTAAAAAAAGTATCCAGTGAATTAGAAAATATATCGACTATATTTAATGCAACCGTCCAAAGTCTTGGGAAGCGGTATTGCATTGCAAGAATGTGCTTTATTTGGTACCGCCATTTGTGCAAGAGGCAGGTGCGAAATGAGAGCAATGTTCTCCACACATACAAAAGCAGGATAAAGGTTATCACAATTTTGAATCGAGACACTAATATTCAAATAAAAAACATTTACATTTTACACGATAGATCGCACTATTATGTCTCTAAACAAAAATAAATATTTTTCAATTACACAAGATACATTTGAGATTCATGGAGAATACTTGCACAAGCAACCGAGACTTTAGCCATGTCCCAGTTACATCTTAATCTACTCACTTTATTGGAGTAAGCACCAATGTTTACATGATTGATTTATTTACCTACAATAAAATTTTTTGCATCTAAAACAATAAAAATTATTTAATTATTATTACGCATTACTCGATACATTTACATTGTAGCAATCGTGCGGACAAGTTAATAGAATGTAAATGGCAGTCAGCACCAGCAATCCACACGAGTGCTCCAGTGCTTACTCCAGTTTGTTACTAACGTAACTACCACACAGAGTCCTGGATATGCATCGGAGGACACTACATCCTCTCAACTAGGCTTAATCTATAGGAATATAAAACACCCTAAAAATGTTGTGGTCGAAGAAGTATTGTCCAGTCGATAGTCTTAGACTCAGAAAACAATGCACACCACTGATTCACAAAATTGCTATCTCCTATTTGACACCAATTATCTGGCAGTAGAGTCTTAAAATATAATTTGTAGAAAGTAAATTACTGATTAGCATTAAATTCAAAAAGAACTTGACTTGAAAATTTCAAACTAACATATATTGTAAAATAGAATTACAAATACAAATATTGATTAAATATTAAATAAAATTTTTTGCACAGGGCTAATTTCCCTGACACCGTGATGAGGCTCCAGGTCCGCACTTGCCTTCATGCCTATACACTTTTGCATACAACGTAATAGTCTCGAAATTATAACTTTTTTAGTTTCTTGTTCTTATAGAAGTACACAAATAGATTTCTTTTTTTGCTTTTGTTTCTTTTCGGGTGATTTTTTGTTGATTTGTCGAACTAGGTCATAAAATATCTGAAACAAAAAAGTTCGTTAATTTATTACAGAAAAGATCCAAGCACTTAAAAATCCGAGCTCTTTAACTTATATTACAATCTGCTCCTGATACGTTTACATTATAACTTTAAAATACATGCAAAACCAGTCACACAACTCTTTTATATGTGCTTTTCAGTTGGAATAAATGCATAATGTAAAGTAAATTTTCCGTTGCAGCAAATTTAAAGGCGTATTTCTCATTTATTCCTGAACTTTTACTAAGTATACATACATATGATTTATACAAGCCAACTATCACATTCTTATAGTTTTGTTTATTGTTTATCTACACTGCAATATTAAGATAATACTTACATCATTAACATTTATTTTTGCTTTGGCAGAGGTCTCCATGAAGGCACAGTTGAACTGGCGTGATAGGTTAATACCCTGATCTTTGCCTACGACTCTTTCTTCTTCCAAATCACATTTATTGCCCACCAGTACCATTGGTACATCATCAGTGTCCTTTGTAAATTAAAAAATCCAATTACTATAAAAAACCATCAACAACACCATAAAAAACATTTAACAAAATTATTAGCACACCCCCAAAGCAAACCTATTAAAATTTACAAAAAAGCTTCAAAATTTAATAAAGAAAAAAACACCAGTTATTAAATAGCAGCTGTTAATATGAAATCTATTTGAATGTCATATTAGTTACATAGATGGATCTATAATTTCTGGTTATGAATGTTTTCCTAAATAATATTAAAATAATTTAACTGAATTTGCAAGCAATTTATAATTGGAGTTCTTATTTTAAATGTCCAATGAATATTAAACTAATGATGTCATCAACAATATTTAGTTTAACAGAGATATATTTCCATAGAGAATCATGAGATAGTACAGACCCATTCTGTACTAGTTAGTTCAAACGCTAGTAACCTTGACCCGAATTTATACTGAAATTAATGTCTGCTTCTTAGGTATGTTTTTGTTAGAGCATGTTATCAATAGAACTATAAAACAAAACTGAAGTACAAAGTGGGAGCAAAAAATTAAATAATTGCGAATTTGGAAATTCAGTTTTTGTTTACTTGTGTAGTATTCTATGGCATATGACCTGTTTCTGTGATTTTCTTATTAGGCTTATTTGAAAAATTTACAATATACCTGCTGACAAACATTCAACCATTACTGGAAGTTATTTTCAAGAAAAAAATAGACTGAAAAGCTAAAAACTTACAGAACGACCAACTATTAAATGTACTGAACTGTATATTTGATTTAGTTCATGTGATGTAACATTCAACACTGATATTTCAGCAATTACCTCATTGAAAGTGTAAATCTATTCGTGCCTACAGATAATATTTTCGAAGTCAATTACAATAGGTACATACATACATGTATATGTACCAGTAGAAGCGACAAACTGCTATTAAAATAACTTACACATTAGTAAATTAAAAAAACACAAAATTGAATCATCAAACACTTAACCTTATAAAAGCAAACTGACTTAAATATTCCCCACCAATAAATATTATTTACCTTCACTCTGAGAATTTGTTCTCGCAAATCTTGAAGATCATTAAATGTTGACTGTGCCGTTATAGAATATACAAGTACAAATCCTTGGCCATTCTTCATGTATAAATCTCTCATTGCTGTGAATTGTTCCTAAAAAATTGATTTTGTATCCCAGTACTTAGTCTACTGCTTTTTTAGAAACAATAACTTTCTGACTTAATTTAATAACGATTCTTTTCCAAATGATAACCACCGTGCAATAAGATTTATAGAAACACTTACTGTTCCAGCTGTATCTAAAATTTCCAACATGCATTGCTGTCCATCGACTTCCACTTGTTTCCTATAGCTGTCCTCTATTGTAGGATCATATTTTTCTACAAAGATTCCCTGTACAAATTGCACCGTGAGTGCAGATTTGCCAACACCACCTGAACCCAGTACTACAATTTTGTATTCTCGCATCCTGTCTCCTTCTATGACCACTCAAGTTACCCTCTAAAGAAAAGAACACAATCTATGAACACCTATGTGTCAGAAAATTTTATGAAAATAGAAGGAAACTGTCTAAACAGCTTGTGGATGTCGTAATCATCCTGATAAATTAACCACAACCCAACAGGAAGCAACAACACACTAAAAATGTTGGAAAATTAATTAAAAAAACTAAAATTCATCATATCTCTAAAAATTAAGGTTACATGCAAAAATTTCATGATACCACATCATTTTTAATGAAAATAAAAGCATTAGTAATCCAATGTTACGAGTAGGGGTGGGGCGCAATATCTTTTTTCTTATATATCAATATATCTACAAGTAGTGATCGATATACTGAAATATTAATATGTTGATATACTGACAAATATCAATATTTCGATATTCATCCACAATGTTGATATATCTTTAATATACATATTTGTTTCTATATCGCTATTACATTTGTCAATAATATGTATACTGATTCTAGGATATTCAGGATGTCATAAGTTCAAGGCTGTGCTATTGCCCACCCCTAATTGCAAAATCATGAAGTGCTGGATGAATCATAAGGCGGTAGAAGATACGACATATGTTTCAACTCACATTTTGTATATTTGATGCATATTAAGCTAGTATTTCATATTCTGCTAACAATTATTAAAAACAATACTTTAAATAAATAACCTATTTTGTAATGTATTATACAATGATCACGATCACGATCAATATAGTTGTAAGCGAATTTTCTTCACAGTTACGACTTCTTTCAACAGTATCAACTGACAACCATGAGCTTAGTAGTTTGTATTTGCAAGAACAAATTTACGACTTGAAAGTGGAGACAAATAATTATTTGAATAAACAATTCAATTGAATTGTTTCGTTTTTATAAATAGGCCAGCTTATGCTCTAGCTTTAAAGATTAAATGTTGTTTCTTGCTGTATAAATTAGGTAACGGTATAGTACAATATCCTTTTAGAGAGTGTAGCCAGCAACACGTGCAAAGCATATGGCATGATATGATGAGCACCATGCCACAACAACTGCCTACCTTGACTACCGCACCCTAAGTAAGCTGCTTGCTGGATTTCCAACCCACGTGTGAGCCCGACATCAACCCTGTTATAGTACCGTAGAACTTAAGTCGGCTATAATAATTATTATCTATCTTCACATTCCTAATTACTGCAATAGCAAATTTAAAACTGAACATTAAAAACAAATCATTATTTGAAATAACAGTTCAATCAAAGCCTCTCTTAAAAGATTATATCTACTTCCATACTATCTATGTACGCTAAAAGTATGATTCTATGCCTCTCTGATAGCTGGCAATATGGAAGGCTAAAGTCTCCTACATCAATTAAATACATGGGACGCCTAGCACACACACACACACACACGAGGTGATGTGGCAAGCACCACACCTTCGACAACCACCGATCCTGTCTACTTTAAATACATTTATTATTTTCTGTCGTCCTATTCTTAACTATTACAGTTGCCAATTTACAACTTAAAAGATAAAAACAAATCATTATTTGAAATAACAGTTTAATTAAATTCTTTTTCTCTATAAGTAGGCTAGTTATGCCAAATGGCACTACACTTTTCTATGGAGCATAGCTGACAACAAGCAGGATTACGATTGCCTATCTAACCTACCCCATCCAATAACGTTTCAATCCCTAATTATAATTATTTTCAATGACTTAGTAGGCCACTAGATAAGTTTTCAACTCAGGTTTGAACTAGAAACCACAACATTGTTGACAAGTGCCTTAACCACTCAATCATTCCAGCACTATTACGTACCCGATAGCGAAAGTATGGAAGAAATGTATGATTAAACAAATAGTGCAATATATACAAATATTTATGACTGTGTCCAAAGATTTTTGGATCAAGTACTATGAGAAATATAAATATACGTGGAAGGTACCATATTGTTAAAATAACAACGTGAAGATGACAACTAGGAAGAAAACCAACAACAAATTCAAATAGCTCAACCAAAAAAATACTAAATCATTCGGAACATTCCATTTGGGTTATAACTCTGAATTGAAGATCCACCACTCTGCTTTAAAGCGCTCCAGTTCCATTAAGGTTTAGTTTGATTACAATTAACAACATAGATGAAATTAAAAGTGAAAATATTCTTATTTACAATTACAAGTTAAATTTCAAGTTTCTTAAGATAAGAATTGAAGAAAACTTTCAATAACAAATTGATTTTTTTGTATTATGATAAATGAAGCATAACCGGTTCATATCTTTTATTGAAATAAACAATTTTATATGGAATGTTGTATTAGGGCTACAACAATTAGGTATATATTTCAAATTATTTTAAAAGCTTAAATTTTTAACATCAACTATTAATATTTTGTTTTTAATCTTCAAGAGAAATCTATTTTTCATAGCTGCCTGTGAGTGAAGCTCAATTATAGGGGTTCATAAATATATTAATGCAATATTTATTCGATTATGAAAATGTGAATATGGGCGATTCGAGATGATCGTGAACTATTTTAACAAGGAAAATATTACAGACGTCTATCCTACTATTTCGATTAATTCATAAGATTTTTGGATACTTCACTTTGTTTACTCAAATAGCTTTACTGGGTGTTTGAAATGGTAAAATAATTTTCGTGACCTATAAAGAAAGGGTGCTTATTATGCCAAATGAAGTTTCTGCTGTATATTTTACTTAATCTAAAAATTGTTGGAAATTTACATCTAAAAAAATGAGTTGAAACATATGGCCTATCTAACTACTTAAAGCAATATAGCTTTAATTCATAACCACGCTCATAAACAGCGTTAAAACACCGGATCTAGGAATTCCATACGATGACGAACCCTAAAAACAACATAAGCCAAGAACTATGCCCTTCTGCCAACTACCACCAGGAAGTTTATTTATAAATTATACGTACGTCGCGAACTATCCACCTCCTGTGGTCGACAGTCGTACAAAGTCTTCAGGACGATAGGGTTGCGTTCACCTCACGAATAGGTTTAAAGTTTACCGTCAAACCGAGTTCATTAAACACTTTAATTCACACTGTCATGGCTCAACGCTTGAACAAACACCCATTTAAAAAATTCCTTCAACTTTTTCCACTTTGTTCTTAGACTATTTTCATAGTTGTACGCGCGGCAGACTTTTACAGGGTAGGATTTACAGACAAATATCTAACTTACCGTGTATATAATACCGTTATCTCGGCACGGGCGATGGCTGATATACGTTCAAAGTATGGAAGTAGGCAGTCACAATTACAATATGCTGCGTCCCAACCCGCGCATGGCAACATGCCGCATCCGAACTCAAACCCTACCGGTAACACATACTTGCCATCGCAGACTCTCCAAGGATACTCTAGAGGACGCCCTGCTAGTTCGATTTCAAATATCGCAGAGGTTCTTCTGCTTCTTCGTTTGAACCTTTTTTGACTGATCAAACACTGACTACCATGGCTTCCGGTAAACATTACCGCTCATCCGCTCAAGCAAACTTCGCCATGCTCTTTTACCTTGTGTTACATTCAAATATATTAAACAAATGTCCCACGTAACAGTCCCAGGCCCGTAACTAGACCTACAAAAATGGGTGGGCACAAAGTAGAACCCGATAATTTTAAACTGGACCATGGATAATTTATTTCAATGAGTACCAACAATACAACTAAAATTCACTATCATTTTTGACCAAAGTAGGTCAGAATTTTAGTTTAGTTTCCCTGGGTGGGTACCAGGATAAGTCAACTAATTTTTGAGTGGGCCTCGGCCTACCATAATCATCCTGTAGTTACACGCCTGAACAGTCTCATTGGCCACCTTCAACATTAGAGACCAAGAATATACTTAGACAGCTTAAAGAATACTTTGTATGCACGATTTCACGAAATTCCTTCATTTCGTATGCAAAACGTAAGTTCATTTGCAGACCACGTTACAAATTATAAATCATACAGCTTACTAACTTCCTGCGACTACTCTTCATGTAATGTCCCATACATACATTTACAAACGCGCTTGTCCTATGGAAAATTATATACCAACATATCTAACCTCGCAATGCCTTTATTTGTTAATGGATAAACAACAGCCTTACACAGTTTAATAGCAGATCTATTAGTAAATACTGCAGACGTATTCCATTCCATAGCTATAGCATTTGTTAATATCCCTTTTCATTAAATTCTTAACCAAATAATTACTTACAATTAAAGAAATTGTTTCCGTTTTGTGTACTAACACGTAAAAACTAACACCGCTGCGCTTTTACTTTAGTATTTTCTTAATTACTATACACGATCCCTATTCTGTCCCACCTACCCAGGAAATTAAACGGTAGGTATTTTCGTGACAATAATCGTTTATCTTAATTATCTTTTTCAAGCTGCGAAAACGCTCCCGTTTCCAATCAACAGAAAATGACATTTTTAAAAACACATAAAACGTAACATATCATTGTTAATACGAGTGATCCAGTAAAAGGAAAAATACGGTAACTATTTTTTTATACTTGCGTATAAAACCTATACCAACGCTAAATTGGACATAAAACAATTTTATACGCGTTCGTAAAAATAAACTCAAATAAGTTTCCTTTTGAACGTTGGTGTACCTTAAATTTTTATAAAATATTAAGATCGGCTAAATATTATTATGAATAAAATCAATAAACGGTGTTTGCTATGTATTTTCTTCCGTTAAATGGCCATGCTTCCTGATTCGTTCTCATATTAAATTCAAGCTGTATATAATATATCCTACATACAAGTGTTGGGCTCAGATCACACACCGAGAGCATCCCCTTGCGGATGACTCCTCGTATTCTCGTATTTGTAAGTAATATATACAACTCTCTATATATAAATATATACCTATATAACGTGATGCGGCACCGATGTGCCCATGCGCCCTTCATTGATCTGCAAGAAAATCGGTTGTCGTTAGCGAAGACCTGCGTCGCGACGCCTTGCGAACGATGGTGAGTATCGCTTGATGGAACGACGCCGCTGATAGTTCTGGGTAGTCTCCATCGCTATACAGCATCCCTTCCGCCACGGGTCGGGCAGTGGGCTCGCGGTAGCGCAGTAGCATTTTGCTGGAGGAACATCCGACCGCAATGGCTTCAGTATACGAATGTGCAAAGTAGGCGCCAGCTAATAAAAATGAAGTAACTTAACAAAAACTAAACTAACTGCTAACATATTAAAAATATATGTATATACGTGTGTATGTATAGTATGCGGAGTACTGATATACATAAGTATATATGTATATATGATAAACATAAATTTTTGAAATGTATAAAATGAAAGTGAACTAACAAGATTCTTCCATAATGTTAAATACGCTTAACATAACAAAATCGATATAATATGAACCGCAATAATAAAATTTTCTAATTTAAAAAGCTAAAGATAGTTCTTGCACGGCACTGGCGCGAGTTTTCCACTCTACCCATGGACAGTGGCATGCAGCAATGTCAATCCGATTGCGGCCCCCGAGCTCTGACGTTCATTGTCTTCTTACACCTCTGCCTGTCGCTGCCCAACGGTAGGCAACATACCGGCCTGGAGTTTGCTCGATTGCCCTACATTCTCCCCATTGCCTGCCATTATTACATGAACCTGCTTACACTTTAGCTGTCAAGAGAATCCCTTGCCCTAACATAAACTTACTGTTGTTCCCATTTAAGTAGCATACCTACCTAGACTAATAATCATTTGTATATATTGTATTTAGATTTACCCCTTTTGTGTATTTGATTAACACAGCTCAGATCAAACTGTTGTAGAACTGTAGCAACCTTCTAAAAGACGCATTATGACAAACACAATGAGGGTTCGATTAACGAACCTTATCGTTTATATAGTTCCGTAGTTGTCCAAATTTGCTTAGATAATCTGCGTATTCAAAGCTTTATTATATCCAGCAGTACTCTATCATCCCTTTATATGCTGTTTACTTTGACGTTATTTTGAAATCAAGAGTAATTCCTCTTGGCTTCCGGATGTCAACTGCAGAGCAATGCAAATTTTAATGCAATTGCCATTTACCACACTCAGTAAACTTGCATGTTATTTTCCAACAAACCCATTATACTGTGTAGCCGCAAACAAGAGGCATCACTGAATTACACGAAACATGTTTTACTTTAAATCACAGTAGAGTGCTCAAACAAAATTTTTCCAGAGTTGTCAGCGGGCATCAACGAAAAAAGACTACTTCACAAACTTCTAGATCATTACAATGTGCTGGAGCGGCCTGTTGCAAACGAGTCTGACCCATTGCAACTCAGCTTTGGGCTTACTTTAATGCAAATTATTGATGTGGTAAGTTACACGTTTTCTTTCAGTCCAGATTCCGCTAAAGAGTATTTTTTCTCAACAGGACGAAAAAAATCAATTGTTGATAACCAACATCTGGTTAAAACTGGTAAGTAAAATTATCTAAACCTAATTTTAATGTTGTACCTAATGGTCAGTAATCTTTAACATGTTTTTCTGCGAACACATAACATCCGTTTCAGCGCAATTAAAATCGAAATGAAAATAAAAAAATTGAAAATGTTTTAGTCATTAAATCGTTGCACACTACGCGGACCATTTAATTTAAAACTGGAGGGTTGATATAAAACGACACGGTTAGAGTAAAAGCTAACTTATTTGATCATATTTCAGCATTCCCTTTTCGACATCTTTTAAAAGGTCTAAAACACGAAATATATGTTCTAACTAAATACGTCCCAATCGATATGCGAATGCAATAACACATTAATAAGTCAGCAAAATATGGAGAAAGTAGGCGCGTGGCTGTAACACTCGGCGACCCGTTTTAAGTTAAAATAGTCTTTACAATACAACCTAGTTAATTCGGTGAAATCTCTAAATACGATAAAGATGCCTTACTCGG
Source organism: Melanotus villosus (assembly GCA_963082815.1). Lineage (NCBI taxonomy): Eukaryota > Metazoa > Arthropoda > Insecta > Coleoptera > Elateridae > Melanotus > Melanotus villosus. The sequence goes on from OY720427.1 coordinate 24,573,594, forward strand.
TATTAATTAAAGTACGCATTTGTATACCAACTTTTACTTCTATAGAAGTAGGGTATAGAGGGTATACCCTTTCAAAATATCCAAACAACAATTTTAGGCACATTTTACAAGGTTTATTTTAATTTTCATACACCAAATGCCACCGGATACGCAACATCAATAGTTAAAGCACGCCTATCTCTTTGCTGATAATTCAGTTAAAATGTCATTGCCCATAACTTGATCGAGTATCTGTCCGCGAGAATAATTCGACAATCGGTAGCGGGGAATCGACCTTACCCTAACACATTGTAGACAATTTTCCAAGCGTCGTTATAATTGCGTTGTTAAACCTCTTCCCATATTTACGATTTTATTTATTTTCAGGAATGGAATGACGTAAACCTACGCTGGAACACATCGGAATATGGGGGTGTGAGAGACCTTCGAATCCCACCGCATCGTCTTTGGAAACCGGATGTACTTATGTACAACAGGTACGGTAGAGAATCCCTTCTCGTAGAATTTTAACGACATTGGCACGAAAATACCTTCCAAATTAGACAAGTAAATCTTTTATAAAATACAGATATGTCTAACTTTACACAGCGCTGACGAAGGGTTCGATGGTACATATCCTACCAACGTTGTGGTCCGCAATAACGGAAGTTGCTTATATGTTCCACCAGGAATATTCAAAAGTACATGTAAAATTGACATTACGTGGTTTCCATTCGACGATCAACGATGCGAAATGAAATTTGGCAGTTGGACCTACGACGGTTTGCAAGTATGTTATATTAATGCTGTAATTCTTAAATATAGATATAACGTTTTTATAGCTCGATTTGCAACTGCAAGACGATTCAGGAGGTGATATCAGCAGTTTTATTACAAATGGTGAATGGGATTTATTAGGTAGATACTCTACAATATATATTCTACTATGACAGAAATATCAAATTTCTATTTTGCATTTACAGGAGTTCCTGGCAAGAGGAATGAAATATACTACAATTGTTGTCCGGAGCCTTATATCGATATTACGTTCTACATTATAATTCGTCGTCGGACACTCTATTACTTCTTCAATTTAATAGTTCCGTGCGTACTGATAGCTTCGATGGCAGTATTGGGTTTCACGTTGCCACCAGATTCGGGAGAAAAATTGTCTTTGGGAGTAACTATTTTGTTATCTCTCACGGTGTTCCTCAATATGGTTGCAGAAACAATGCCGGCCACATCAGATGCGGTTCCTCTTTTAGGTACGTTGATAGTAACTGTGCTAAATCAATATTGAAATTATTTTTGTTTAGGTACATATTTCAATTGCATTATGTTCATGGTAGCGTCTTCCGTGGTATCAACAATCCTCATTCTTAATTATCATCACCGTAATGCCGACACTCACGAAATGTCAACTTGGGTAAGTTTAACTCCCATTCGCGTTTCTAACCACAGCTAAAACATTCGTTTGTTGTAGATAAAAGTTGTGTTTTTGTACTGGTTACCGTGGGTCTTAAGAATGCAGAAACCGCGTCATGGTTTTGACTACCAGAATCCAAACAAGCCTGTTCCGGTAGTTGCTGATCGCAAACCACTGAATCTTCAAGACGTAGAATTAAAAGAACGCTCCTCGAAAAGTCTACTGGCAAATGTTCTAGATATAGACGACGACTTCAGACACAATCACAGAGGAGGAGGTACTCCAACCCCATTGCCAAGCGCGGCGTTCTTTCGAACAGTCTATAGGTTCGTATTCTTTAAATGGTACAAAGGTCGTGTTAAATTTTTGATGTTTCAGGCAAAACGAAGACAATGGAAACGGTGGGCGACTGCACGAATCACTTGTATCGAACCACACATGCCTCGGGGCCGACTACGAATTAGCCTTGATCCTCAAAGAAATTCGTTTCATCACGGATCAATTACGCAAGGAGGACGAGCACGCGGACGTTACCAGAGACTGGAAGTTCGCGGCCATGGTGGTCGACAGACTGTGCCTTATTATATTCACTCTGTTCACGATCATCGCTACACTGGCGGTGCTGTTCTCGGCACCCCATATTATAGTGTCGTAGCAAGCCCGTGTTGAACTGCAGTTCTTATGCCTCCTTGCCAGAACCCCATATTCAAGAGTCAAGTAGCTATCGCATACGAATGCTTAGCTCGACTCTTTCAATTTTGGGCCGCGCTAAATAACGTATCGATCTCGATGCTCGCGCTATACCACCTCGTGCAGTCTTTTTATACCGAAATTTGGTTCCAGTCTCGTTCTTTAGGATTAACACAATCATACTGTGATAATTCGAGTTATATATTGAGTTAGAGCTTTACATATGTGCGCTGCACTTTCTAATATTGCTGCCACATACAACACCACCCGTTCGCATCCATCGGCCATCGACCTACTCATAGCGGAAGCATAGGAAGTGGTTTGGTATAAGGATTTGCTTCATCAATCTTTCATCGATTCTGCATTAAACGTCTGGGTGAAATATTTATCAACAGACTGCCTTAGATTTATTCACCATCAACCACTATTCAAAACTGTAAAGCTTTTCTGCTGCAGCGCCCGTATGTGAAGCGTATGTGAGATGTTAACGCGCAGCGAAGAGCTTTCATACCTACAGCTCTCTGCTTCGCATTGTTACTTGAAACATTGTTAATGGCATTTGTATTTTATGAATAACCTGTAGATACTGAAATGAAAATAATGCGAATTATATTTTTCTCGTAGCGATTTGAAAACTTGTCACTATAAAATTGAATTCCTATTACGCATGAAGCATTCATGACGGACATGTTAAGATATTTAGATGAAGTATCAGAGCTGCTTCATCTCTTTCTTTTAACCGTTTAGCGTGCTACGTAGGACAGCGTAATTTCAATTTCTCTATATCCTGTATATACTTATAAGTCTACATGTACTTGAGCGAATGGCTGGTAAAAAGGCACTTAAAATTCTTACATATCCTTTTAAAACGTTGTCACGTAAAAACCTAGTAAAATCCTAAACTTGTGTCTAACGTTGAAAATTAAAATGTACTGTTGCGTAAAGAAAAGTTAAAGCAATTCTTTGTAGATATGACGGGTACTCGTAGCAACTACGGCCCGGGGACGTACGATGCGTTTTTGATAAACGACGCCCGTTTTGGAATTATACAAAAATGTTTTTTTATTGAAGGTGTGGCCTAACTGTCACTGTGGCTCTCGTATTAGAACGGAAGTTGCTCAATTAAATAAAACCATATAGATCAAAACGTTAAAAAGTTCTAGAGTCACTAAAACGGCGCACAGCCTTATTACATCAGACGTGTTCGGGCCATTTTGGTTGCTGGTCAGTTTAATATTTACATCGTTAACGTTCTTCCACGTTTATGCAAGACAATATCTTGATACTTAAAACTGGGTTATAATTCGTAGTTTTAATTTTCATCTTGACAAATTACCTAGAACCACTACCACCGCCGTTTCAGAGAGGCAGTATATAGTTGCACATCGCATTAAATCACGTTCATATTTTTAGCTAGTGGATAAGTGGGTGAATGGTACCTAATAAGATTAAGCACTGATAACTCAAGAGTCATCTATCTCTCTTAATGGCTAAAAATGGCTGACAAGCAGATGGACCAGGAGTATTTAGCAACGCTGATTTCGGCTAAGTCGGTGCCGCACAACATAACTCCTGTTTGAATATAAAACTATTTCTGTAATATTAATAATATAGTAATAAACCTCTTATTTCATTGTTAATAAACTATTTTTATTTTACGTACAATAATATAAATTCAAAACAATGGAAGGTTTAAATTTAAATATGTTTAAATAATCGACAATCCATTCTTGATTGCATTGCATAGTGTAACATACCTCTGAAAATGTAATAAGAAAAGCCAAAAAATGCAATGGCTCCGAACGGAAGAGGTACTGTTTTGCAATGTGACAAGTACTGAAGTACTGTTTTTTACCGCAGTTGTTGTAATATTGTATCACAATGGATTGTACTTTGTTAAAGGAATTTAAAATAAACAGCTACTTAAAGACTTATTTCTGTGTTGTATTTTTTTCCTTGCAAAAAGTTTAGGTAAACCATCAAAACCGTTAGAATGAAAAAATTCGAAAAGTTATTTTATTCGAAATTCTTTGCATTGTTCTGTAAAACTTCACTTATTTTTATCTAACTTTAGGTCGATATACGGGCGAATATATCTTCTTTTCATTTATTAAACATCCGATATGCCCTAAAGCGATAATTTGCGGTTGGACGCATTTTGTTGATTCGGGGAAGAAAACAATAATCTCAATAAAACGTATTATTCTAAAAGGGGCTTTGTAAATCCCCCTTTATAAATACAGTGGCGTGTATTAGGGAAAAAGGCGTCCAGTCGTAAAATCGGGTTTCAGTCACTGACGAATATTTCGCCACCCTTGTCGAAATTCGACACGCAAGCGCATTATTCCTTAACAGATCGATTGCACGACGAAAGCCAAAAGCCATTGGTCCTTCGAATTGCTTCTGCGCCTTCAAAGTCTGCCATCTAGACATAGTCCACATAATTAAATCCGTGGGGGTGGTGTCATACTACGATCCACGCTGTCGTTCTCGGAATGACTCGAAGGGTGTGTGCGTGACCGTGCCAAAAGCTGCTAGTGCTGGGCTATGGTGCAAAAACAACACCATGTTGCGACCGTGTAGACGGCATCGAAGAGGGTTTCCCGTGGCGCGACACGCGGAGACTCGTGTTCCTGTGCTAGATCTAGACATGGACTTCAGTTGCCGTGCACGATCCCGATGATTTGCTGAGCGCAGCCAAGAGCAACGCTCGCGATGTGGAAGACTATGACAGTCCTGCTGTCCTCGCTCTTCATCATATGCCTCATCGCAATAGGTAAGGTCGCCGGCACACCCACTGCCGCACGCTGAGCTACATGTAAACATTGCCCCTCCCCTCTTATTCGAAACAAAGACTTTACCTCTTCTTCGGTCAACACCATCAATATCCATCAATGTCTTAAGTCTGTACTTCACAATTTTCTTGACGTAATGCCTCTTTTGAAATTTATCCTATTTCTCGTTCTATCATTTTCGACTAGCGAATAAAGAAATGAACCAGGACGTCGAAGTAAATTATCTGTTACTCAAAACAAAATGCATTATCCCTTTGCTCATGCTCAAATATCGCCCTTTTAAATTAATCAAATGATAGATGACATATTAATTGCTTTCAGGTAAATGTTCTGAAGACGAGGAGCGCTTAGTGCGAGATCTCTTTCGAGGATATAATAAACTAATTCGACCAGTTCAGAATATGACTGAAAAAGTTGATGTTCGTTTTGGGCTGGCTTTTGTTCAGCTTATTAACGTGGTAAGTATAAAGACTTAAGAAAAAGGTCGTCCATATTAAAGCCGTTCTTTTTGATAGAATGAGAAAAATCAAATTATGAAATCCAACGTCTGGCTACGATTGGTAAGTATTCTTGCTACTGAAAAAAAAAAACACTTCTTCGATGTATATCTAACAATTTTTTCAGGTTTGGAATGATTACCAACTTCAATGGGATGAAGCAGACTACGGAGGAATTGCAGTGCTTAGATTGCCTCCAGATAAAGTATGGAAACCGGACATAGTGTTGTTTAACAAGTAGGCTTTGCTTCGAAAAACTTACTAAAAATTGTTCTACTTATCTTGTCGTTTTAAATTTTTAGTGCCGATGGAAACTATGAAGTTAGATATAAATCCAACGTTTTAATTTATCCTAACGGTGAAGTTTTATGGGTTCCTCCCGCCATTTACCAGAGTTCTTGTACCATAGACGTAACGTACTTTCCATTTGACCAACAAATATGCATTATGAAGTTTGGTTCTTGGACGTTCAACGGAGATCAAGTATCTCTTGCACTGTACAATAACAAAAATTTCGTAGATTTATCCGATTACTGGAAATCCGGTACTTGGGATATTATCGAAGTCCCCGCCTACCTCAATATATATGAGGGTCATCACCCCACAGAAACAGATATCACATTTTATATTATCATTCGTCGTAAAACTCTGTTTTATACAGTCAATTTAATACTTCCTACAGTACTCATTTCGTTCCTATGCGTTCTCGTGTTTTACTTACCAGCAGAAGCTGGAGAAAAGGTACTTATTTTCTTGCTACACTTTTTCTGTATAAAACTAAACGAACCACGTGCTTTAGGTAACACTTGGAATTAGTATTCTGCTATCACTGGTGGTATTTCTGCTGCTGGTGTCTAAAATCCTGCCTCCAACCTCTCTCGTGTTGCCGCTCATCGCCAAATACCTCCTCTTCACGTTTATCATGAACACTGTTAGTATCCTCGTTACGGTAGTTATTATTAATTGGAATTTCAGAGGTCCGCGAACACACAGGCAAGAAAATTATTCGCAACGAAGATACCGTACCTTTAATTAAGCGATTCGAATTTCAGAATGCCTTCGTGGATTCGATCGATTTTCTTAAATTATTTACCAGCTATGTTGTTGATGAAAAGACCTCGAAAGACAAGGCTGAGATGGATGATGGAAATGCCAGGAATGGGAGTGCCGCCTAATCCATACGGATCTCCGGCCGATATTCCAAAGCATATAAGGTATAATACATTAAAAACACTCTTTCATCTTTTAACCAGTCCATTCTAGTTCGATCGAATCTCAAAGCAAAGTGGAAGTGATGGAATTGTCGGATTTACATCACCCCAACTGCAAAATAAACAGAAAGCTCAATTCCGACATAGGAGTAGGAGTTGGTTCTGAAAGCTGCAGAAGAGAAAGCGAGAGTTCAGAATCCATTTTGTTAACGCCTGAAGTTTCGAAAGCAACGGAAGCAGTTGAATTTATAGCCGAACACTTACGCAACGAAGATCTTTATATCCAGGTAAGTTTAACGAAGTATCGTCGACGAATTTTTCAACATATGATTGCAGACTCGAGAAGACTGGAAATACGTGGCAATGGTGATAGATCGATTACAGTTATATATGTTCTTCATCGTAACCACCGCTGGTACTGTAGGAATTTTAATGGATGCACCCCACATATTTGAATACGTAGATCAAGACAAAATCATCGAACTATACCGGGGTAAATAGAACAAACGTGTAATTCGACGGTCTCTGTCACTAATATTTGGCTTCCTCATTGCTGGCTAACATTAAATCATGTGGCTTCCATGAGAGCGCACAGGGCGGACGGACATATACGTCTTCAGTCAAGCAGCTGCGGTCACGAACCAGAGGTTTTCCTTCGTCACTTCGTGGTGCCTCTAACTCGCTAACACAAGATTTTATACGATTTCTAATTTACACATAATGCACAACTAGTGCTGCAGCTCGACCTACGAGCCCGACAACCAACACACACATTTTTTAAAAGAAGTGGTTGTAAAAACTATACAATAATAAATTAAAACTGCATTTTATAATAGAAGTGGAAGCGACTAACATTTTAGTTTAACAACACTTGGTCGACAATCTTCTAACCAACTGTTGGTACTAACGTAGTTTTATCTAAGTTGGAATGCAGTAGCAACACAATCGCGGTCTTTGCGGAAGCCTTGTACCTTCTTCCATTATTATAATCGTCACAGTGAATAAACTGAATGTTGTTGTTAAAAAGTTATCAGACTATGTTCCTGCCATTCGGTAACATCGGTAACAATTAGTGCAATCGCGTCCGGCCTATGCAGTTTCACTATCATTTTTTCTAAAAATATACTTCCACCGTTTTTGACGAAAGCACATCTCCACTCGACCGCAGCAGCATTAATTGCGCCAATAGTGAAACTGTGGACAAAGTGCGACATCCCCGAGTGAGCTCGTGTAAACCAACAGTCAAATATTAATACTGTAACATGTTTAGACTAGAGTAGAACAAATAATACTAGGCAGTGTTATACTGTAAATAATTGTTGGACCTTGCCTTTATTATACTCATTTTAACACTTAAATCTTAAATCACTAACTTATAATAAAATCCGGTAATAACTCACGATTCTTCAATGCGGAGCAGAACAACTGAACAAAGCTTTCTGGCTACCAGTGACGTTAAAAACGATTTACAAGAAAAATTTGCTCAGTTAACAGTAAGAATTTCTAACTTCCGATGTTTTTCAGCTAATTAGGTACGTTTAAAAAAATATAAAATTAAACGATTAAAACTAAATAAAACGGCATAAACTAATAATAAATATAAAACAGCGACCCTAGACTTTCACATTTAACAATAAATTTAATACTAAAATGTTAAATGGACGAAATAAAATTAACCTCTATTCGGTTAAAACTTAGTGTATGTTTTAGGTACGTGTGTTTTAATTTTTTAAACGCGTAATTTAAATTAAATAATAAGTACAATTTGTAGTTTACATATATTCTTAAAGGCCTAAGTTAAATTTCTAGTAATTAATAACATTCATTTAAATGCTCAAGACACGCGATCAAGGAATGCAATCACTTAACAACTAGAAATAATAAATGTTATTAAATAATGTGATCACTATAGGCACGTTATGCTAGAAGTTTTATTAAAAATTCAATTTTATCCTCGTTAACGATAGTAAAACTTGTTCGCCTCTACGAAAATATGAAGGTCTTCCAAAATTTAAAATTATTTAATAAATATTTTATACCTTTGTTATTTAAATGTAGCGTAAATTTCATTTATAAGATAAAAACGTTTAACGAGTATTTTAAAGGAAACATTTAGCTGTACGTTAACATTATTTCATACGTGCTAATAGTTATCAGATATTAATATAATGTTGTTGTTACATAAGTATGTTGCAAGTAAAGTAGAAAACAATAAAATTATTATAATCTAAATACATAAGAGTTCTAGGTACACCGTATAGCACTGCCTTCCCGTGTTTCAGCACATTACCGCTTGGAACACCTATTGACTATTTAATACAATCAATAATAATCATTTATCTGTTAAAATGTTAATGTACCAAACGGATGCATTTACAATAAAAATACGCAAGATAATTGTTATTATTTTTTAATTCGTTTTTCTCTGAAATACGTACCAGTATTGTTTACGGATAACACCAACAATATAGAAAGTTCCAAAACTGTTTTCTAAGTTAAGAAAATATAACACCAACAAATCTAAAAGTTTTTGCTTTGGCTTATGTCAAACCAAATGTTAAAAACATGTCATCATCATTTCTAAAAGTTTAAACTGTTAAAAATGTATGTTTTCCTTTAGTTTATTAACTAAACAACCAAAATAAATGATTAAACCACCAACCATAGTTTGTTTTAATTTTTGAACATGTACAGTAAAAAAATAAATGCTCATTAAATAATTTTCACAATTAGATAGGTATTGAGTAATATGGACTCAAAAAGTTGTAGTGGTATAGTCGGTTTATTCGCGTCCGCAAAATAACCGGAGGCATTTTACAACTTAGTGGAGAATTATGAGATTTAAATACAACCATCATAAATCATTTGTACTAGGCCGAACTCGAAAAATTTTACAGTTATACCTCAACATAGAAGAATTTGGTATAGCTGTAAAATGCTTCGAGTCCGGCCTAGCACAAATTATTTATGATGGTTGTATTCAAATGTCATAATCCATAATCCATCACTAAGTTGTAAAATGTCTGCGAATATCTGCGGACGAGAATGAACCGACTATAGCTGTATTAACAGGTATATGTATAATATCAAAGATTACAAACATAACTTATAACCAGAGACTGGAAAATATGCAAAGTGCATATCTCTATTTTGTAGCATCTTTTTCAATCTTTGTTTCTATGCATTTCACATCATGTTAATGCGATTTTTAATTAGTTTTTTAGTGCACATTTGTATATATTACCATTACATTGCATAATGCATATGCAAAACGGTATAGTGCATATTTCGGCCCTTTTTCCATCTTTTTTTATACAAATGCTTACATAAAATCATACTAAACACATTTCCAAGTATTGAATAAAACTTAAGTGGTTTCTTACTTATTAGTAAACTTTCCAAAGCACATTCTTTACTTCATGAAATTTTCCTAGAATGTAATTTAGGAGATTACAATTGGGTATTTATTTATCAACTAAAGGGTATTTCCCATACCTGCAATAATAAAGTGCTCCTTCTTAGAAGTAACCTAACAAAGTGCCCACGCTGGGAGCAAATTGTCAAATACTCCTTCTTGTTCTTGCTCGTACATTAAAGACAAAATTCAATAGTAGTTAAATAGTGTTTGTGTTGACTGGTTCCTCCTCAAGATTCCCAAAGAAGCAACTGGAAGAAGCGTTCTTCTTAAAAAGTGGATCAACAATAAAAATGATTTGAAAATTATCGATCGAACCCAAGTGTTCTGTATAGTCACAGAATAATGTTTATTCTGTGGTATAGTTTGCAATAAGCGAGTAATTTAATAAATTTTATTATTATTTTTTAAGAAATAGAAACTAAACTTAAATTTCTATTTCGCATGTAAGTAGTGCATAATAAATAATGTTCGTTTGTTTGTTTATTTAATGGGCGAAATCATTGATTAATGACAATTTAATTTTGCATATAATTGTGCATATTTTAGTAATTTTTACTGCATATTTTCTGATTTGTTGGTGCATATTTTCTAGTCTCTGCTTATAACTAACATAAACATGTTACACATTATTAAAACTTGGTACTTACTTTATTTAGAAAATTAGAAGATATCCTATAATCTCTCTCTTAATCGGCACATGTCTCATATGTTAGAAACATTCCTACAAGCACATCTATAAATCTACATATACCAAAACATCCCAGAGAAATAGATAATCATCAGTGTTACTTAAAATAAAGGTTCTGCTTAGTTGTTAATAGTTTTATGTTTTATGTGTGTATATACCTTATAAATACAGGGAATTGTAATTTTTTGGTTAGGTACTACGTCATAATTGTAAAGTACTAAACAGTCATGAAATGAAGGTTATTGAGAATTGTAACCCCAAATACTAAAACAGAAACACAAAAGACAAAAGCATAAAACTTAACTCAATCTGACAGTTTTATGAAGTTTATATTATCTGCCGTAGCTTATTGTTTTCTAATATCTCTAACTTGGTTAGGTTCTGAATAAATAATAAACCACAATTTGCTTTCAATGAATACATTAAGAATACCTATTAATAATTATGCCTTTTCTTCTGTTTCTTTTTATTTAATGCGCTTAGGTGCCAATTAATTAGGGAGCCCGCTTGCGCTTTTACATAACTTATTGCTTATTGGTTTCTTATGAAATGTTTTTATATATTTATGTTTTATCTGGTTATGTACCTATATAATTTTTGGAAAACATGCACAAGACACTTAAACACCGTTAAAAGTTAAAACATATATATTTTGGCATTTTACTGCTGAGTATTCTATTACATTTTGAGACTTACCCTCCAACTATCTAGGTACACAAAGTTTATGTACATATATTAAATTTATTAAATACCTATGAAATAACTGAATAAGTTTTAAAATTAATATATTCGGGATATCAAAATTGCCTAGTTTTATTCAGATTTTATAAGCTGTAGGTATATGACACATACATGTAAAGCATATTAGTCACCAATACAAAAATGAGGAACTATACCTCAAGGATTAAATGTGATTGTAACATATTCGCTAATTAAAGTTTAGCCCGTAATACTGTGTTTTAACTCTTTTTGTAGCTAATTTATCTTAAAAAAAAAACAGACTGTTACAGCCTTAAAACCAATCTACACTAACCCAAAACATCTCTAAGCTAAGTTAACTTATTAACTAGACCTGTGACTAGACCTTTATTGTTGCTGTTAGTAGCAGTTCCTATTTTTTAATCCGTGGATTTATAATGCATGCACCTTATAAGATGTCGAAAAATTAGGTATCTGCCAAGTTCTGTGTTTAAATTTAAAATAAAATACACATGCGCGGCGGTGTAAAGTGGATATAACAAAAATTAAGTCCAGATAAATGTTCTATAAATAAAATTAAAACCTTGGCCTTGCTGCAAATGCCCAAAATATTAAAAATAATTAAATAATTAAAAAACGGTAAGTAGAAATTCCAACATGTTTAAATAATTATTCTGAATGTATTTGTTTTAGTCCTAACCTTACTTTACTACACGACTGAAATAAATAGCCAGTAAAACAGAAAATAATAATAATGCCAGGTAAAGTTAAAGTAAAAATTATTGCCGGAAAGAACTTGCCAGTGATGGACCGTTCTAGTGATACGACAGATGCTTATGTTGAAATAAAATTGGGCAGCACAACATATAAAACTGATGTATGTAGAAAATCTTTAAACCCTCAATGGAACTCGGATTGGTACCGCTTTGAAGTAATGAATGTAGTAGGTATACTAGTAGTTTGTATAACTCATACAGTTATTCCGTAGGTAGATGATTCAGAGCTACAAGATGAACCGTTGCAAATAAGACTGATGGATCATGACACATATTCTGCAAATGATGCTATAGGAAAAGTTTATTTAGCCCTAAATCCACTATTATTACCTTCTGCAACCCTGTTGCCAAAATTTGGTTGGGGAGCTGAATCGAGCAATAATAATGAACACGTAACAAATTCCGTATTATCAGGGTGGTTCCCGGTTTATGACACAATGCATGGTATTCGCGGAGAAGTACATGTAATTGTAAAAGTAGAACTTTTCTCGGATTTTAATAAGTTTCGACAGTCTTCTTGTGGTGTACAATTTTTTTGTTGTATGTAATATGGCACTTTATTGAACTAATTAAAATCATTATAACCATTGTAGCACCCATTATTCCCCATGGTTACTGTGTGCAAATGTATCATGGATTTGTCGAGGAGCTTATAGTAAATGATGACCCGGAATATCAATGGATAGACAAAATCCGTACACCCAGAGCTTCAAACGAAGCTAGACAAACTCTCTTTTTTAAACTTGCCGGAGAATTGCAAAGGAAAATCGGAGTAAAGGCTTTGGAGTTGGGTGGAAATGCTGTAGTTGGTTATAATCAATGTTTTGATTTAGAAGGAGAGTTAGGAATTGTGGTTCGTGGTATAGGCACTGCGGTGACGTTAATTAAGCTCCGAGATGCCCCTCCGGTAGCTCTTATAGACACCACTAATGAGGAGTAAGTATTCAGGTAAAATTTTCACTGTGGAATCTTGCTAATTATGTATCAGTTTGAAACCAAAGCAGATATATAACTAGTAGCCGGTACTAAGAAACTTAAGTCTGAATTAATTATGATGACAACATCTTTCACCTCTTTTCTATACATTAAATATTTATAAAGTCATCTTGTTTTTTGCATACTTTAATCGCAACTTACGGTAAAGTATATTTTTTATTTTACACTTGACAAGTGTTATGTTAAATATATTTATATAAATCAAAGCTTTTTATTGATTATATTTATAAATATAAAAAAATTGGCACATAAGAAACGGTCTCACTTATTATCCCGATTTCAAATAAGTCAATTATACGAATAAACATAATTTATAATTTATAGCAAGGTACCACTTGGTATTAAAAGCTTATATACATATACAGCACAGTATAAGTAATTATTAATTAATTTTTTTGTCCTGTGTGATGCATGCAGGCGAGCACAAAGTTATTTACAATTCCTTCGCCATGACACTAGATTTCGCCTAAATCATAATAACTCTAAACCATTACAACCTGAGCCCTATTCTAGCACATCTGTCCTTTATTCCCAAAATGTTTCCGATGATCCAACCAATTACAATTTAAAAGGTGGAAGAAATCTTACAAGACATTTATCATATAGTGAATTTTGTCCTTCGTCAAAATCTGTACAGTCTTTAAATTGCCCTGTTGTTCATCATGCTTCTTCACTACAAACCTTATTGCGTCAAGAAGATCTGCGTGGTAACCCTGGAAGTGGTATCTCACAACGCTTAAAAAACTTTAAATATTCGTCACAGAATATGCTCGCTAAAAAAATGACTGCTTTAAAAGCAAAACTCTCAGATTCTGGAATGCCAGAGGAAGATGATAACAGCCCAGAATGTTCAGCACCTGTAGCTTTAGATGGTGTAAAAAATAAACCACTTTTTCAAAGATCCACAAGTGATAATAGCGCAATGGCTGAATTATTAGTACGTTCTCTAATGCATACTAGTTTGGATGGTATTACAGAAACACATGATAATTCTGAATTAACTTCATCACCTCCAAAAACAAATGTAAAGCAAGATACAACAGATAATGATGATAATACTACAGTAAAAACTGATGAATCTCTTAAACTTTTCAAAAAGTCATTATCTGAACCACAGCTTGTGGAACCAGATAGTCTTTTAAGTATGGAGTTATCTTTATCTAATGTTGATTCCTCAACGGAATCTTCAAGTAGTTCTGATGAAGATGAAAGTGTATCTGATGTACAAGATAGTACTACAAATTCAGAGTACGATACTATCAGTAACATTGTTAAAAATGTAATACACCATCCAGATGAACCAATGAAAACCTTAGTGTTAGATGAAATTGACGAATTAAATCGATTAAGTGAATCTTCATCCTTAGAAAATGAGATGTGTGAAATGAGTAAACATCATTGTGGGCCAGGCAAAACTAATATTCCCCCATTAGCAGAAGCTGAAAATTTTGACATTGAAGATAACAATTCTGTACATTTTTTGATTGGGGATGCAGAAGATGATAATTCAAATATAATCAGTACAGATAGTGCTTCTTATCAAAATCTAGAAGAATCTACAGAAATTCAATTGAATCCATCAGACTGTCAAGAAAAATCGCTTATTCCACCTATAAAAAAGAGTGAAAACTCGATGGAAGATCAAGATCTAATTCAGACCACTAAACGAACTATGTTTCTTGAAAAACTAAAACTAGTTAGTACGTTCACACCACCACCATCTCCAAGTGTAACCGATAAAGACAAGAATATATTCAATTTACAAAACTCAAGTGTATTACAACAGGATGATGTCCCAGGTCAATCTCAACCAAAATCTATTGTATCACCTGTAAAATTGAAGGATAATACTGCTGAAAATCAGGGTTTAATGAAAACTGCTGTGCAGACCTTACTTCTTGATAAACTAAAGCTTGTAAGCGCTTACTCCCCACCTTCTTCTCCTACTATAGCTAGTAAAGAAGATAGTGTTATAGGAGAATATAACAATAAATCGAGTCAGAATATTACACCAAAACAACCAAAATCAATTTTGCCACCTTTAAAAGTAAATAAAGAGGATCAAGGTTTAATGAAGACTGCAGTGCAGACTATACTTCTTGATAAATTAAAATTAGTGGGCACTTATACTCCTCCTTCTTCTCCTAGCAAAGTTGATAAAGAAAATAAGGAATTCGATTTAGAACATCCAAATGCTTCAAATCAAAAGCCTGACACTACTTCAGAACAATTTCAGTTTAAACCTGTTACATCAGGAACAAATAAAGAAAAGAAAGTGTCACCATTAGAGCAGTCGAGTGGATTAAAACAAAAAACTGATAATATTCCAAAGCAATCTCGATTAAAATCGATTTTACCACCAATAAAAGTAAATAAAAATACTACAAAAGATCAAGGACTAATGCAAACAGCTATGCAAACTATACTTTTTGATAAGCTGAAATTAGTAGGCACGTATACACCACCTTCTTCACCAACTGTAGAAAACAAAGACAAGAATATATTCAATATAGAAAAGTCCATTGAAAAAACCGAAACAAAATCTCATCAGGAAAAACCAGTTATACCGCTTGTAAAAATGAATGAAACTACTTCAGAAAATGAACCCCAGGATAAGTTAAAATTGGTAGGCACTTATACCCCACTTTTATGTTCAAGTGTGGCTGCCAACGAACAAAAAGTATATAGTTTTGAAGATTCTGGCCAAAAAACTGTACCTGACCAGTCTCCACCTAAAATGATTTTACCGCCTGTAAAAGTAAATGAAGGTACTTCAAAAAATAAAAATCTAATGACTACTGCCATGCAGACTATACTTTTGGACAAAATAAAATTGATCGGGGCTTATACTCCTCCCACTTCACCAACTTTAGTTAACACGGAAAGAACTGTATTTAATAAAAAAGAAGTAAGTAAAACAAGTAAAGATGGCACAATTTTGCCACCTATAAAAAAGAACAAAGAAAATGTAAATGGGAAAGGCTTAATGAAAACTGCTATGCAGACAATTCTCCTTGATAGATTAAAACTAGTTGGTACATACACTCCTCGTACATCTCCAAGTGTAGCTGATATGGGAAAAAATGTATTTGACTTTAAGAATTCAAATGTAGACAGACAAGAAGATGAGTCATTTTTCACCAAAATTGCTTGTATATCTGAGTCAGTTCGAAAAAACCCAGCCCCTTTTAGAAGGTCATCGACGACTCGTTCTTTAAATGATGACGATTTTGACAGGCCTAATATGTTTTATTTTACATCATTAGACAAATTATATAATGATAATAAAAGTATTACTGTTCCACAACATGGTGATGATTTTGTAACAGGAGATCAGAAACTTCAAAAAAATTTAGCTAAATTGAATATAAAAGAAGAAGCATCCGATGGATCCCTTAATTTGTCTCCTAATCTTACATCCTCTAATTTAATATCTACTAATTGTAATAAAATTAATGATTTTAATGAATCCTCCCCTGTTAGTTGCTTAAAAGCAATACCTGACAACTTGCCCGTCAATTCAGAACTTGACAAAGGCAATAACAATATGCATGCAAGCTTAGCCCATTCTCTTAGGACTGCTGGATCTCCGGGAATTGAGCCTGCTCGAATTGACCATGGTCATCAAAGAACCGAATCAGTTGGTGCAAAAATATCACAATCGCCTGCAAGATTTCACCCAATTCCTTTTATGCATCGTAGATCATCAGATTCCGATTTAAGCATAACACCAAAAGGTATAAGTATTACATTTAAATCTCTGTGTTTAAGCTTAATAAATATTTATCTTTATGGAAGCTAAAGTTACTAAAAGAATGTAATAAAACTCATAAATGAGTTATTGTGGCAAAGCGATTGTTTCATTTTAAATTGAAATAGTAATGTGAAATGTATTTTTTATGGATGGTATTTTCTTGCGATAGGATTCTTTAGGAAAAGTGAGTATATCATCGAATCTGAATGTTGCATTTCTGTGTCGGTGTGTTATGCTCACATCTATCACCGGACTACTAATACTCTTTCATTTTAAACATCGTTATCAGCCCATTTATGTTTTACCGTACCTCTACATAATTCGTGCATTTGAACCCGTTGTACACCAAGTATAAATGTTTTATCAATAGAGCGCTTGGTAACTTTAGGAATGACAAAAAAAAAGATAACTTAGTCTACTTTAACAACATTTGTTATAACGAAATATTTACCTATAATGTTTACTAATGCAACAGGGAATAGCTTAACTGGAAGTGATAAGTCTTGTGGGATGCCAAGTGGATATTTTTCAAGAGTGGGGCCTTTATTACGTCCCTCTATTCCTCAAGAAAACTTTGATATGTTAGAATATCCATTTATAACTATGTCAAAATATTCTCCTGGATTTATAATTTATTTGGGTAATACTTAAGTACTCATTTTAATTTGAAACAAATTAATTATGTTTTAAAATAGGAGGAGTAGTAAGCGCAAGGTCTGTTAAACTATTAGAGCGAATAACGAATCTGGAAGAGCCTGAATCTAGAGACATGTGGTGGACTGAATTACGTATGGAAATCCGTTCTCATGCTCGAGCATTAAATTGCAATGCTGTGTTAGCCTATTCAGAAACGTCTAGCATATGGTAATTTTACATAACGGCTCTTAAGAATTAAATCATAACATTTATGTCGTAGTGATGATGTTTGTGTACTCAGTGCAAGTGGAACTGCGGCAGTTATAGGTTGGCAATATACTGGTGAAATTGGCGATAGTATAGGTGGTTTACCAGTTATACCAAAACCTTACTATGCCAATAAGGATGTTATGGCATCTTCGTTAGACCGGAATGATTTTGAAAGAGAAAAAGCGTTACAAAAACCTGAATCAATTCTATTAGCAAATGTAAATAGTTTTATTTTCAAATTTATAACATTTTAATTAAGCTTTTGTAGATTGGACTGAATTCAAAGCCACTCCCAGAAAGTCCCGAAAATGAAACTCAACCTGCTTTTGTAAATAGTTTATCACCTTGCACTGTGTGTCATTTACCATATACAGGAAACGCTGTACCATTACGCACTATTACGTTAAAGTGTGCCGTATGCAGGTTGTTCTAGCAATGTATTAACTGTATACTTGAAATAAGATTGATAATTTTTCAGAATTGGAAAAGTGCCTGAGATATTACTGGCTACCATAGAATTACCTGAAGGAACACCTACTATGGGGCGAGGATGTTTTATTCAAGCATATGTGTGTCGGCCACTCAAAGATTTACGAAGTGAATCTAATGCTAAGGATATATCGGATGGTTTACCGTTTCTTGAGTATGAATTGCATCGAATTCTTGTTAATAAAATTAGAATAAAAGGAATGAACGCCGTATTTGGTTTAAAAGTTAGAATTTCAATTGGCACAAAAATGTTAGTTGGAATTGCAACAGGAACAGGAGTGTTCTTATTGCCATTACCCCCTCCACCTCTGCCTAAACTGGTTTCAGTTCGATCAACAGATGAAAAACAATTAGCAGAAATGCAACAACTTTTAAGTGCCACTGTTGAAACTAATAAAGAAATATATCAGTTAAAAACTACCGTATGTATTAAAAGTTAAAGATAGGAATTCCTGTTGATGAGCACTTTTTCAGGAAGACTCGCAGAACCCTCGGACATCTCCCGAAAATGAACACTCCGAAGACGAACAACCATTTCTGGATATGCCATCGGAAAATAGAGACTGCTGTATTTTAGAAGTATGAGTTTAAATGAAAACCTTCCTAACTGAATTGTTTACACCTTTAATTATTAATAGGTGGATGATCCGGAAGACATGGAAATTATGAATTTATTAATGGAACCTCGTCCTCCTGATGGATTTCATGTTGTAAATACAGAATTAGTACCTGGTTTGGAAGAAATAGAAATAGTGAGAAGTGTACAAATGTTTACCCAAATTTGGAGATCCAAACTTTATCCGTCGTACAATTTTGGAAGACATATTCATAAATTGCTACAAAGTGTTTACTTTAAATTACGTAGGATGATTCCTTGCGCATTGTGTGATTTACAGTTCCGAATTGACTTGCCAGACTCTGATGAAATACAACTAACTGTGTTAGGTATGTTACATACATACAAGAAACATAAGTAAATGTTTGTTATAACATGTTAAATTTAAGGAATGGCATTGGGATTAGGTGAACCTCAAAAATCAGTGAAGCACAAACGTAAAAATGTACACGTCCCTCTTAGAGATTCTGTAGGAAAAAATGGTAAGTGTTGAAAATAATATTAGGTTTATATTTACATTTTATTTTTTATATCAAACAGAACTTAAAGTTGTCATTCAAAATTTCTGTGGAGAAATAAAATTGCGTTTCAGATGAAGACATGATATTTAATTTGGAAGATGATCATATTGAAGCCAGTTCTATACCTCATCAATCTGGATCAAACTTTTTAAATGTTCAGCCTACAAAACATAGGACACGATCGCCTCATAGAACTAAAATACCTGCTTCCAAACAACAAGTAACTATTTGATATAAATAAAGTAACTTTTTAACTAATATTTTTCTAGGCACTGAGTCGAGAAAAGCACGGTATTGATATCACACCCTTATCATATATACCTGGTGGAAAAATAGAACGCTACTTAGGAAATTTAAATTTTTTCTTTATTAGGGAAACTACTTCAATAAGAGAGGTATTTGTGGAATACATTTCTATGTTTTATTGTAATATAATGTGTATTATTTAGGAAGGTGGACTAAGTGGGTTTCTCCATAGTTTTATTACAGAAGTTCTTGCCATAGTTCGTGCTCACATAGCGGCCTTAGGAGGAAATGCTATGGTAGCGTATTATATGACTGAATGTGTTCTTTCACATAGTTTACACAAAAATCAGGTGAGATCTTTAATTATTAATAGAAATTTAATTTCAATTGAATACTTTCTAAACAACATGTTGAATTTTTAATATATACAAATTTGAAGCTTAGTTTAGGGTACAGAATAAACTCTTAACAGAAGCGACAAAATGCAGAGTGTGGGGTGGTTAAAATAAGGGGAGCAAGGTGACCTCGAACACGCCCACAAGCAAGTAAAATTGTGCAGCGCCAAAGAGTTCGGGTGTTATTTATTCAAAATATTGTTTCAATAAAACATAAATACGCGGAAATGAGTGGCAAAAAAGGTGGTAAATTGCAAAAATAATATTACTCACATGAAATAAAACAATTCACGATGCAAATTTACTTTTTAAGATCAAAAACTTTAATCTTTTAAGTGATATTTTTTTGCTGCCTTCAGTTCATACACTTCAAAGGATAACAAAAAATTGGCAATATTCTCCAAGCCTTCAAGACTTAATTTTGAATGCTTTAAAAATCAGAGTGGACAAATTCAGCGAAAAAGAAAAACTGTACATTCTTTGCGCAGATGAAATCTCTTTAAAAAGCCACCTTTTCTATAATATAAAAAAAGATGAAGTTATAGACTTACACGATTTAGGAGACGAAAAAAAACTTCAAGCTGCAAAACACGTATACTAGTATTTATGTTATGCGAAATTTACAAGAAGTGGAAGCAGTCTCTATGCTATTTTTTCATTAATAGTTTGTTACTTAACTGCATATCAAGACTGCTAGAGATTAATATAAATGTTTGTGCCATGGTTACCGACATGGGTTCGAATTTTTTGAAGCTTTCCAAACAATTAGGTGTTACTATAGAAAATTTGTACCTTACTGTTGATAATAAAAAGATATTTTTTTTCGTCTTCGATACTCCACATTTGATAAAGTCAATTACAAATAATTTAATGAAATATAGTTTTGAATTTAATGAAAAAGTGGCTTCTTGGACTGATATTGTTAATTTCTACGAGGCAGATAAGAAGCAGAACTTAAGGGATGCTCATGCAAGTTTACTTGCTGAACCGATATAGCTCCGCCTTGTGTTGGCCACATTAACATCAAAGTGCCGCTCAATCTTGTCCCTTCTGTTAAGAGTTTATTCTGTGGTTTAGGGTGACCATATTTTATACTTTGCTAACTGAGATACTTTCATGAAAAGTTTAATTGTTGAAGTTTACTTGAAAAGAACATTTTATGTTGCAATCAACAAAAGTGAACACAATTAACAATTAGTTTATCTGAAACAAAAAATTATTTAGCTTTCCTCAGTTCATTATTTTTTGAATATTATAATTGTATAACGTTTTTTCATCCTTCTTTCAACATTGCCACTATGCGATAGAATCTCAAACAAATATTGGCAAAGTTTGAGTAATTCTGAATATTGTTCTAACACGTTTGAAAAATAAATACACAATTTTCGTAGCACTGCTGATTCTATATAAGGGAAACTTCTTATTATAATTTTAAAACCGGGACGTATAAATGTCCCAAAGAACAATTTCGGGAGACTGGGATTATCTATTAAAAACCGGGACAATCCCAGAAACTCAGGAATGTCTGGTCACCCTAGCTTACTTGCAAAATTTATGTTAATATTTTTGGGAAATTTGTGAGTGAAATAATGTGTGTATGTAAAACACTTACACATTTACATATGTAATTAGATGTGTAAATGTTTTGGTTATATCAGCATTAATCTATTGTGGGTCAAACTGTTTTTAAATTCATAGTTAAATATTTTGATTAACAATTTTAAGTTTGGGACAAGTGTGTTATGCTTATTTTTGAACCAGTAAAATACTAATTTAAATTCTTGCAATTCGAATGTTGATACGATAATGTTATTGTTTATATCGTTGAGTAACTGCAACCCCCTATCGAACTGTATGTGGGGATGTTGTTCAAAATCAAATGAAGGTGGCAGAGCGGTGATTATTTTTGTATCTAGGCGCGGTTTTATGGTTTTAATAAGCCTTTTCTAAATTTTTTTCAACGGATGAACAAAACCCCAACTGTGAATATTCGTAAATTAATGCTTAAATTGTTTAATAAATACGTACTCTCCCAAATACTTGTGGGTTCTAATTTACTGTAATTTTGTTCAATAATATGCGCATATCCTGTCAGATTTCGTTGTTAAAAAGCAATTGTCATTGTTAAAAAAATGTTGGAATAATTAACGACGTGATTACGTACTTAATAATGTTATTGAAAACTAAGTAAATAACTTCCATATTAACGTTTACATGCATGAAATAAGTCGAGTAGGTTTTTGAACTAGAGTGTTACAAAATGTATGATTGCTGCAACAAAATTGTAGCAATATACTTGAAACAAACAAACTTTTTTATTTCACAAATCGGTGTTTGCGTACTTCCTGCGAATAAACACATCCTCATTTCGGATTTTCTATTTGCGTATTTTATATCGCTTCTATTATTCCACACTTGCTACTGGCAACAATCGCTAATTTTATAGAATTCTGTTATCACATTAAGTTTCAGCATTTGCGTTTGCTGTGACCTGTGACGATGTTATCAGATAATCAAACCAGAAATTAAATTTGTTGCGAAAACTAATTACGTGTTACGAGTTCACAATTTTAAAAATAGACGTAAAAAGTGCGAACGCCATTTTACACGACGTTGTCAAAATGAATATTAGTAGGAAAAATAATCGAAAATATTTACGCCTCTATATTTTTGTCATTTGTTGCTGTACAACTGAAATTGGGGATATCTACCTATGAAAGGTTTTGTTGTGCGTATAAATGATTGATTGTTTGCCGATTTATTATCGTCCTTCAGTTTCCACGAACGTTTTTTATGCGGTTTCTTTGCCACCTACACTCAAAAATAATTTGATTTTTATAATTTTTGCTTTACCTTATTGCTTAACGTTTTATTTTCTTAAAACTTCCCGGTGTTTATACTCTAATGTATCAAAGAACAAAGGGATGAAATTTTATATTCTTTATATTACGGCTTTGTACAACGGAAGTTAATATAATGAAAAAAACTTTAGAACGCAGGCTTTGCATTTTAAAAACAAGTCATTTGCGGTGTTCTCCTATTTCAAATTGCCTACGTTTAAAAAAGAGTTTCGCGGATATGTAGATAAATGGCGTCACTTCTTTGTGATTTGACTTTTAAGAACCTGTTGCATGAATCAAGTCTGGCAATTTACAAAGTACGCGATAATCGTGCCTTACTCCGGTATTGCTTTCAAGCTTAAAGATTTGCAAAGTTAATTATATTAAAATGAAGACGCGATAAACCTCTTATAAATTGCTTTACATAGGTGTAATTGTTGCGGATATTATTTTAAATGTAATAAATCTTATAAAGAGTTATTGTTATTAATAATTCGCATGTTTAAATTAATAATGTTTCTATAATTTGGGTTCAAAAAACGTATTGTTTACATTAGTACTTTAACCTTTTTACATGGCGATGACTTGAAAAAACGAGGAATAAAAATCACGAAACCGGCAGAAATTGCAACTTTAGAAGAATACGCGTATTAAAATTTGCAATTAATATTCTAGGGTATTTTTGAGTTATACAAAAAGTTTTGTATTTATCCACGTAGTAAAGTTTTAACTTTTATTTCGTGTCTATACTTTCACGTACTGGATAAGTTTATTTTACATTCATCCTCGAAAGTTTGACGAAATGGTAAAAAATTCGCAATATTTTAAATTAAAGAACCAAGCAGCTAAATTCTCGAGTATATTTAAAAACACTGGGGGTAGAGCTCAATTTCGTTTATACAGAATAGAGTTTGAGTTTCCGTTATGTAGTTGTCGTAGTTAATATTCAGTTTATGTAGCGGTATACGAGCAAACAATATACGAAATAAAAATAAGAAGTCGGTTTTCAGTGTTGTGGAAAAGTCCCCGCGATATTGTTTTACCCTGTTTTTAGTATACGTAAGGTATTTAATGTAGGGGAACTGCAGAGTCGGCACTTGTACTGATTTGTTAAGTTTTCGATGTCATATGTTACAAAAATAAAGAATTATGGAAAAGGTCATGGATGAAATTGACGAGAGGTCTTCAAAAATCGACAATCCTTTGTTAAATCGAAGCTCTTTATTTTCAAGCATCGTGTTACGAAAATATTTTCTATCGATTGAAAAATGCGTATAAAAAATTTAGAAACGAATTTTTGCAAGTATTTGTGGCTCTCCGCTGTATATGATTTACATCAATGATAATCCGAAGATTTTATATATTTTAACTTATTACGTTTTCAAGTGCCAAGTGCCTGATTCCGGTCCTGGAAAGAATACATATTTCATTTTTATTTTATAATATGGTGTGGAATGTCAAAAATAAAAATATCGAGTTAAACGTCGATACCTATATATTTATTTTGCAATTACGATTACGTGAGGAACGAGAGACTAAACGAATATCAAATAAAGAATAGAGCGATAGCGGTTTTATTTAAAGAGGAAATTTTTTAGATTGAAAACTACAGGCAAATGTGTTAAATTCGTAAACTTTTTGAATACATACGCGTAACGTCGACGATTCTCGTAAAGTTTTGATTGAAGTTTGAAATCCACACCAATTGAATTGAATTTCGAATGCGTTAAATTCGTAAGATTTTTACAACCACATAACGGGAGAGAACCAATATGTCAAGTTATAAAGTAAGGGTGTGATTGTTCTGCTCGTGACGTAGACATGTAATTAAACGAAAATATTCATAATAATTAACAAGCCCATGTTTGTGACGCTGTGTGCTTTTCAGGGACAATGCCTTATCAACGTTGGAGGAGACGTGGTTTTTGTTTCTTACTTCACCGAAGAATAACTTTTTATTTTATTCAAATTTTAATTACATTTCTTTCAATTCTTACACACTCAGGAATTATTGGACTTGACAGCAACGCAAAGGTTTACTCCTTATATGTTCATATTAAATTAAAAGATACCGATAGTATTTTTATTTTTGTTAATTTGTATTCTTTACATTTGAAAGTATTATTTTTCATTCGTTTCAAGAGACTATTGTGTAGATTTCATTTCAAAGCCTTCTAGTCTCAAGCAGAAATAAAATATCAAAAGAGAAATAAAGAAATAATACGGCAGATTTCGTAACATTAACAACGAAGCTAATATTACTCATTAAATCAGGCTTGACAGTGGCGGTCTGAAATCGTTCCTCCGTGTGAAAAAATTATCTCTAACGGAAATGACTTGTCATTTGGAAAAAGAATACGGTTCCAAAACAAAGTCGAAAATATTTTATAAAAATTCTAATTTTTATTTGTATCGCTTTTCCGTCTGAAAGCCCATAAAATGCTTAAGCCCGCCACTGCCACGTGGATCAATTTCAGTTTGCTAAGAAACGTCAGAGCTTTGTTCTTTCATCAATCAAGCAATATTCGTATTTGGTTTGTTGATTCCTTCGACCGATTGTTTCATTGTGTATTTTAATTTTCAGAAGAGGCTGTTTTAAATTTGTGTTTAGTTTTAGAAGTCATAATTTTAAATCAAAGGCGCTTGTACTGATTGTTAGATAAATTATTTGTATCGGCGCATACCGAAATTGTTAAATAAAAACTATTAAAAAAATGAGTAGTATTTTACTTTGCTTCTCTTTAGCCAAACACATCTTAGGATAGGAGCTGAATACTCGAAGAAAGCTTACATTGTGAATGTAATTACGCCATTTGCAAACAAAAAAGCTCCGAATAATTACTCTGCAGAAAACTTTGAGGTTTTGAATAAAGCCTCTAACACTTTGTCGAAAGGGCGTTTTCGGATTAAGGATGCGAGGGTAAGTAAGAAATACGTTATATTTATAAATATATAATTATGTTCAAGTATTACATTTCAATGTGTAGACAGAAATAAATTAAGACTCGCATAATACATAAAGTTGTCACAAATGTAGGTATTTTAAAACAACTAAAAGCGTTTACGTTCCCAACACTTAACCTAAATTTATTATTTTCATTTTTATTTTAAAGCAACAAAACAGTTAGAGGAAGTTGGTCGAAACAGAAATAAGCTGATAGATCGGGATGATTTCCAATTATAGGCCAAGACGTCTTCCGAAGCGGAGAAATACGTGGTCGACATCCTGTCTCTTCGTACCGCGATCGTAGAGTTGCGTGTCCAGGACGTCAGCTAATAACAAACATGTGACTTAACGTAATTGTTTTTTATGGGACCTTCCAATATTGATCAATTCCCTTAACGTAGGGTATTGGTCGTATAAGTCCAAGTCCAAGTTAATTCGAGTTTAAAATTCGAAACTAAAAAGCAAAATACCTACCATTTGGTCGAGGTGGGTTTTCTGCGAGGAATTGTTCCAAAGAGGCCAACAAGCAAAGCTGGCGCATTTTTGGGGAAGCGTCGGGAGGACAAAGGTTCGTTGTTTCCACGCTTGCCATTGCAGAAGTACAAGTCAAAAGGGCGAGCAAAACGCCAACAGACGCTACCAAAACAGTGCACTGATGCATTCTAAAATAAAAAAAATATTTAATAAAAGTTGAAGAAAATTCCCGTCGACTATACTTAAAAGAGATCACTCGTGGCGTAAACAACCGAATAAAAATAAATATCAACTCGAATATTGAAGTACCTCAGTGAAATAGTATATATGTGTAAGTATACGGTTTCACAAAGGGAAAACTCAAGTGTGGAAACGGCATTTGAAAAATTTTTGAGGAACGAAGATCATATTACGAATTCTTTAATGTAGGCAGGTTTGAATCCGTATTTCCGTTTTTTTCTACGCCAAAAATTTTAAATTTAATTTCAGTTTCATACGTATAAACCCGAAGGGCGTGTAACAACAATGGATAAAGGGGATTAAATTAAAACGGTCACATCCGCGAACCCTGAAATTTTCCACGTTGTACGTGATGGTTTACCATCATTCTTTTTCTAAATAATTCAACAGTTGTTAACATTACATGCCACAATCTCTATAATTTTACAAAGCAGAAGTTTCTTATTGACGAATTAATTTGGCTTTATTGCATTCATTCGTATCTTGCGTCCCACAGTGTTTTCTAACTGGATGAATCCGCAAATTTGCCCAAGTTTTATTTAGGCTTAGGGAACTCGTCTCATATTTAAGAATATCGAGTGCCTCTTCAATATAGTCGCAATCTAATATCATTTTATAAGTAGCGACCGAAATTATTAAAAATAACTTCGAAAAACGACAATTCGTTTTTATATACGATCGCCGCAGTTCCACATATCCGACCATCTTAAACGGGAAATTCATTAGAAATATGTTAAAACCGTAATTTACAAAGTCCCGCAATTCTTGCTATTTTAATAAGTAGACCAAATTGATTATACGAGCAAAGTCGTAAAATGCGATATTGAGAAAACAATAATAGCTTTATACGAGGTAGAGATACTTGGCTGATATACTGGCGAGATTAGCATGTTCATTAGACGTATAACAAAATCGACTTCTGAAATGCGGATTATTATAAATTTCCGACGATGACAATTATCGCGATCTGTTTGAATAACTTACAGACGCATTAGAAGTATTAAAAAATTCAAAGCCCCAAAAGCAGCAGACACCCCTTTAGGCGTGACTTAGCAAAATTAGTCGCTAAATACTCCACATAACATCTTTATGTTAAAATTCTAAGCCGAGGTGGATTTACTATTTAAGTACTTCGAAACAAAGCAACTTTAAATAATTAATACAGCGTAGGTGTTTTCAATGCATTTTGTTATGCAAAAGTGAATTTTCGGAAAATTTATGGTTTGAGAACCACACTTGAACGCTGTTATTCGTTGTTCGAAAACTTTTCAACCGATATTTTACACTTAATGAAAATTCTAAACTTTGAGCTGCAAAAAGTTTTGATTGTTATTTCTGTACAAAGTTTCGAGGTGGATTTTTAATAATTGCCAGAGAGGTATATTTATGTCTCCGAAATTTGAGGTAGATTTTATTAATATTAAATTTCGTCACCAAAAATTGTTTAGGCAACGAATTATTTAACAGAAAATTCGTGCAGTATATAAAAAATAAAATTTCTTTTTTAAAACTTAAAAACAAACGCACACATCGCAATAAATAAACACAAAAAGTTTTTGGACTTTGAACAAATTGTTCGGGAGTTTTTCTGTAGCCTGGATGCGAGTTATTCTGTTGCAAAACTAAATTAAGAACTTACATAAAGAAACTGAAAACACATTGAAGGCGTCACGCAATAAAAGTTTTGTAAAGTTTTTGAAAAATAAGCAACATAAAATTGCAGTTAGAAGGATTTCGCAACTGCCGTTATGTTCGCAACTTACTTAGAGACTGGAGTTTGCAGAGTTGTTAACCAGGAAAACCAAGTGCACGAAGACACTGCAAGAACTTTACGACTTCACCTCTGGATGTGTAGGATGAACCAAGAGGACATCTTTTTATATGTAGGGTCCTTCTGCGCCTACGAGTCTTTGCGCTGTCCCGCCCTTTGTCGACGCCACCCTCGCGCATCATCATCACCTTATCTTGACATCAACTATTAACAGTATTATCAATTCACCTAGAGCCCTCCAATGTCCTCAAATTGTTTTTAATGCTCATCACGTTCTTTAAAACAAAACGCCTTAATAACCGCGTTCATAACAGTTTTTTCAGAATATCCTGAAATTCTTTCATTATTTTGTCTTCTTCGGAGCTTCAAATGGGAAGAAGGAGCTTGGATACCTTAACAAAATTATTCAGTATGGCCGCAAAATTTTTTAAAAAGATCACATTATCGATAAATGTAAACAGTAATCTTTTTAACATTAGGGCTAAATGATTTGCTTAAAAGAACAGAACATTAATTACATTTTCGCAAGTACGTCATTTTATAGCTCCTAATTGCTTGTCTTTTTCTTTAAAACGTTGCATTCATAAATCCCTCAAAACTAAAGTAAGCCCAATTATGGATACATTTATATTTGTATAAAAAGGCAAGAAGAAAATTATGGAAAATCCTTTTCACCACTGCTTATCTATTTCATACGTGAAATGTGTTCCAAAAATGGCTGCCTCTAAATTAGTATTTTCACGTTTTTTATGTTTGTGAAAGCTTAAAACGTAGAATATTCAGGGCATATTTTATGTGGAAATTGATTTAAATATATAATTGAAACTTTTTGCATTCAAAATTAATTTCGTGATCATTTTATTTGCGGTTATCTCGTTCCCAATATGAAGAGATTTGTTTTGCGGTCAAAATGTACCAACCTTTCCTAAAAACGAAAATTAACAATTAATTTTGGTGTAATATAAACCTACAAGAAATATAATGAATAAATCCCGAAAAAATCTGTCGAATAGCTACGGTATTTGCTCAGCCGCCTTTTCATTTCGTTAGGAAATAAATTATTTTTCTCACAGATTAAAAGACAATTACAGCCAGTTACAGTCTTACGCTGCAGTGGAAATGATTACATTATTAATACATTTACGTTATTCTTTTTTCTTCCGTTTATACAGTCGTCTCCAAGAAGCTGACGTTGGCTCGTCTTGTCCGGAAATTTCAGGTAGTGGGAAATCTTTTACTGAAAAAAAGATACGCATATTATAAAAACGGCGACAGATTCTGCTAGGGTTTGTAAATACCATAGTCTGTCGTTAAAATAAAAAGCAATTTATATTATAATCGAATGTGGTGTTGCAATTTAGGAAATCTATTTGATGGTGGAATAATGGGTCAAATTTTCATATAAACGACGGAAAGAACAGAATTTCTAGAGACATATTTGCTCTTACAAGAAAACTGATAGAAATATAACTGCGGTAGTTTATGGAATTAAAAGTTAATTTCGTCAATAAAATAACCATAATGCCAGTTGAAAATGAATTATTTGAATTGCTTGCGCAAATAACGTTATTCTAACGTTTAATTACATCCTGTGTGAATTGCTATATTTTTACCTTTATTTTTCTACCCTGAAAGCCTGAAATTTTCTGATTTTTAAAGTAAACGTAAAAATCTATTAAATGCGAATAACTAAGAAAGGACTAAATAAAAGTCTCGTTTGTAATTACTGAATCTTCCGTTTATTGCTTGAAGTGAAGTTAATATAAGCTTGCGTCTTGGATATAAAAATTCCTGAACCGTCAGGATCTATTGCCGCGCAGGTGAGTAGATTATTCTGAAAGTCGTACAAAATTTATATTATAACCTTGTGCTCTCAGTAAATCTGCCCACAAACAGCAAAAAAATGTTATGATTATTGAAATCCAAATCTAAAGTATAAAAAACAACAATTCTCTAAGATATTCATGGGACGGAACGGAAAGATTTTCCAGCCGTAGGAAAATTGTAACATGAGTTATTAATTTTTCAGGGGTAAAACGGGATGCGGACCTATTCGGTGATAGATATGATTTAACGTCTTGGTCTTGATTAATGATCTTGTAAAAGTATTTTGACTTTAATTTCACTCTAACTTGAGTTAATACTTATATAACTATCGACATCTCTTTTATTTATTTATTGAAAGTTCAAACTTTGATATTAAAATATAAAGTCATCTCGCAGCTGTGCCGAGTGTAGGGCTTTTGAAAAAATTGGTCGTTAACTTGACTAATATCGGCTCAACGAAATGATACTAAAACGAATTTCTGATGGAATTTTAGGAAAAACCGGGCTTAATGGAATTAAACCGAACTGTTTTAAATTTATTGATTTTGGATAGTTGGTGTATTAAAATTTGCATACAAATAAAGAAATAACAATAACAGTTTTTCATAACTTTGCTAAGCGTTCGCCATACCCAAAATAGGAGGAATTACTGAAGACGGGCAATAAATGTCACGGCATTTTTCGTGTGCGTAGACTTCTATTGTGTTAGTTCCAACAAAATAGAATTTTAATTTAAAGCTACATAAGTGAATCAAATACAGTCAAAAGGTGCTAAAAAATTGAATGGTCTTAGACTAAAAGCTTGTTTCTATCGGATTTAATACCGTAATATAAAACGAAACATAAACGGTTTTGATTTGAAATGTTATGTAATCGAATTGCGTCACCTTCCAAATCAAAATCGGGCTCAAATTTTGGCTTACGGTAGGTGTGTCATGTGCCATTACAAACACGTCTGTTTGTGTTAAATTATCGAAACAGTAACAAAATTGTGATCTTCTTTCGTGTACGATTTTTTAAATGAATTAAATTAAAACGTTTGACGTTAATGTTTAAAACTCGGTAATTTGAAAAAGGGGTGTAAAATCTGCTAACAAAATGGGTAGATGATTTCACAAGTACTTACTCTTCTGATGTGAGAATAATACAATTAAAGAGACAAGAATGTGCTCGTAATTAAAAATATCCTAATTTGTTTTGTTCGGAGAGTCTCTCAAGAAATAATTTGAACGCTGCGATTTGTGTTCGCACAACAAATTCGAAGAAAAAATAAATTTTACAACAAAGGTTTAAGCTTTGCATATTCTATTAATTAAGCGGTAAAGATGTAAATTATTTAACCGTGAATTTCAAATCTGAAGTGCTGTTTTAAAATTATCCTTTTACGTCTATTATATCTTATATTAAAGTTATCTTCTTTGAAAGATTGTTTTAAAAATGTATCACAGTTGGGTGATCAAAAGGAGAAAGGTTATCCTCATTGTTTTCATCATCCGTAAGAAGCAGTTATTACTTTTATGTCTTTCTGTCCTTGACTGCTGAAAAATTATAAAGTGATTGGTTAGAATTGTTTTAGATGTAGTACAATTGAAAATGGGATTTTTCAGCTTTATTATTTAATCTGAAGTTCGTGGTTTCGAATGCATTCGTTATGCTAATTATCTCAAGAACCAAATCAAACAATATAAATGTAAACTATTGCAATCTGGGTCAGCTAACTTTTTTATTTTGTGGTACAAGGAGGAATAATATTTAAATCCGCAGTCGCGTTTTATGAAGCTACGATGTTCGGGATTAGAATTATAAAATATGTAATAAAGTTTATATCTAATAAAATGAAATACTATTGCGCGTAACATACTGTCATATTCTTAAATAAAAAATTACTGCAATGACGAAGCGTTTGTTGTTTAGGCAACAGCAAATAATTCTGAACAAGAAAGAACTTGACTGTATCGCATATGAAAATTACATTTTACGATCTATCAAAGAATATTATATTGTGCACTTGGTATCAAACGATATTCGCTTTGTTGCAAGGTAAAGTTCACGAGAATCTGTACTTTCTTTGTAGTTCGTATACATGTAAAAAGACGGATGTACCGCCTGAAGGACAAAACAATAAGTGATTTACCAATTTTCTTATTTACAAAAATAGAAATGTACCTAGTACCTACTTTCGATATGTATAATCGATTGCTGCTTCCTTCCATTTTTCAAAATGTATTTCCTTCCATTACAACAACGTAGGCGTATAAAGTTAGCTACGGCACATTTTCGCCCTTTTAAACATTCGGTAGGGAAAAGAAAAACCGCAGCGCAAATTTTGCAAAACTCATGTTTTAGGCAAAATATCACCATTTTCATACCAATTTTCGCAAATAAAGCAACAGTTAACAGCAACCACAAAAAATGTCGAGGAACTAAGAAAAATAGTCCACTTTTCAACTATCATCCTGGCGCACATTTTTTAGAAACACCTAATTTTTCGGCAAAAATAGGCTATTTTTTTAAGACACATACCTAAAGCAGAGTTTTTAGACCCCTAAAATCGACCCATTTTCATCCAAATTCAATCAAATAATGATTGTATCATTTGTGTGAATTTTCATATCCCTGATAACCTTTTCCAAGATTATAGGTATTAAATAGTATTCGGGCCAGTCCATCTCCCTATCTCGGTCCTTTCTCTGTGTTGAATTGATTTGTTACTCTGTTCTGAATCCCTCCTTGGCTGCGTGAATTGATCATGGTCATCTGAGGGAACCTGTTAAGCTTGGGTGAGATACCTAGTGCGTCCATGGCGTCGTATAAAGCTATCTATCGATGCTGTCGTAGGCTTGTATATTGGAACCTTATATTCCCATCCCTTTTCCATTATTTACATAATCACAAACAGCTGATCGATTGTGGATCTATCCTTTTTGAATCCTGCCTGATATTCGCCAATTATTTCGTTGGCAAATATTTCAATTCAATCTCTCAGAATGTTTGTAAATATTCTGTATGCCACGCATAGCAGGGATATTCCTCTGTAATTCTGACATATCAACCGATCTCCCTTCTTATATATTTGGGAGATAATCGCTATTTCCTATTCCTGTGGCATTACTTCTAGATTCCAGATGTCCTTTATTAGTGAGTGCAATTTTAGCGCTAGCAGATTTCGTATAGACTTTATGAGCTCCGCCAGTATGCCATCGACCAGTCAAAAAAATCTGAAGCATTCACTAGAGATGAAATAAACAAATTTATCAATGAAGCGCCATACATCAAATATATGGCAACAAAGGTAAGAAATATATAAATTATTATTATGACTCAATAGGATTTAATTTCATTTTCAGAACGAAAAATGCAAAATTTCTAGGATTATCAGTTCAGAAAGATACACCGGACATTGTTTGCGAAGATCGTTGGCTACATTGTGTACTGATGTACCAGCGACCATGACAACTTTGAAACGCCACGGGGGATGGAAATCAACCACCGTCGCCGAAGGCTATATTGCTGATTCAAAGAGAAATAAAATGGACACGGCTAGAAAGATTTTGAAGCAAATCAATCCAAATCGTATTAATATTTTAGGTGCTAACACTGCTAACCCATGTGCTAGTGATCGTAATTCATCTGCTCCCACCGGTATTGGCAGTCCAGTTGCTTCAACTAGTGTTGCTAATTCATGTACTACTACCGTTCTAAATGAAAATAATCTATGTATTACAAGCAACAATAGCGATACCTATACTATTTTAGATGCAATATATTTAGTGTTTTATTAATTTTATGTACGTTTTTAATATGCTCCCTGTACTACCGTAGCCCCGCATTTTCTATCCTTGTCGCGAATTCAGACAACAAACTTCGGCACGGATTCGGTCGGCAGTTTAAATGGAAGTGCTCTTGTCTTATACTCTGTGGTTCAAATGAAGCTAGCTGGCGCTCGAATTCAAGCGGCGGCTCTACTGATGAAATTACGGATGATAATAGGGATGAAATAACAAAAATACCTATAAAAACATTGTCACACTATCCAGCCATGATATTCCATCACAGAGGACTCTTTAGTGACTGCCATTATATTGAATAATCAATTGAGAGCACCTAATTCGGCAACCTCAATTATTTTAGAGAATTATCTTTAAATGTTATATCTAAATAAAATCTTGATAAAATGTACTTAAAATAAATAT
The DNA here is from genome assembly GCA_963082815.1 of Melanotus villosus. Classification (NCBI taxonomy): domain Eukaryota; kingdom Metazoa; phylum Arthropoda; class Insecta; order Coleoptera; family Elateridae; genus Melanotus; species Melanotus villosus. Next base: position 24,607,988 of record OY720427.1, read on the forward strand.
TAATATTAATATTATACAATGACTTCCCATGTAGATGTTTGTTATGAACAAATTAAAGGTAATTTCTAGTATGGATTATTTGGATATTTCAAGTTAGTTATTGATTAATCAGCTGAATACTTCAATGCAACTAAGTTACGTAAAGATGGAGGTAAGAGATTTAAACAGTGGAACGAAAAAAAGAAGCTAAAGAAATGATTGAATATTTGCAGTGTCAAGATCTAGGCCCGAAATCGGCCTTAGAAATTTTAAAATTCGTGGAAAAAATACAATATTTGGAGGAACATAATATGTTCATCCAAAATTAATAACCAATATTGTTATTGTTATTATCAGCCTGCAACATCCCTATGTAGGGCAAAGGCCTCCCTCTTTCCCTCATTCTTTTGACGCTTCTTTCTTTTCTACTCACTTTTTGGTGAGGGGTTTTGGTCTACTCTCCCATAGTGACCGGTCCTCGTGGGAGAGAGGTGCCGCGTTGACGGCGCAATCGGGTCAACCAATATTACTTGTTGGTTATCCCATGAATTTTATTTTAAGGTTGATACTAAAGGTAAAGGTATCGGCACTAACGCCTCTCGAGGGAGCATGGTCGGCAACATGGAGGGTTAAAGCGTCCTAAGTCGCTTCTCATACCTCGGTTCTTTCACACACTATACATACGGGGTGTCGTGGTAAGTACCACGCCTTCAACAATCGCCTACCTTCCCTACTCCACCACTGTGTTTATTATTTAAAATTATTTGATAAATCACTTCAATAAAGCATATAAAGATAACAGATAACCAAGAAAAAGTAAAAAATAAAATTTTAGAGATTGAAAATAATCTGTCAAAACTAGAAATTAGAAAGCAGAAATTAGGAAATGGAAAGATATTCCGACGATGTAGCCCCTAAAACTGCTAATCATTCTAAACTACCCATGTTTTCTATGAAAACATTAAGAAATCTCAGAACCAAATATCCAAACTTTGAAATAGTGTATGAATTACATTATAATCCAAATTCCAAAACCTGTTCAACAGAATGAAGGAGTCTTTATTAAGTTAGTTTCAATCATTTCAATGCCGAAAATAAAGCAATCGATGAGTTGCTTCAAGGTATAACTCACTGATAGTTTAAATAATTATATAACAACATCCTTTTTATCTACCCACTGATTATGAGAATTATTAGAACCCTGTTCCGTTTCTTTCTCAATACCTTTTCGACTAGATGATGATTTGAATATTTAGTTTTCATCAATTCTTGGTCATAAAAACTTCCTTCTCTACTTATGTATATCTTCCAGAATATAATATGGTGGATCATCTATGAAAACTCGATAGACCAGTTTGCAGTATATAGTATATCCCTTTCAAATAATCCTTTTAGTTAGACCTAAAATTTTGGTTTTTTAATTTTTTTAGGTTTTGGTTTGAATACCCTTTCATAAATATTTTTTTCATTTTATTTATTAACCTCTATCGGTTTCATTTTAATAACTCTGTGATATGTATTATTGTAAGGTATTCTTCAACAATTAATTCGAGTATCTTTCTTTTAGGTACCTAGTTTATAATAAATCTTTTTCGCTTCTTCATATTTTTCTTTTACAGTTCTAATGACTCATTCGACTACTCCACATTTTATTTTTCTATCATAGGTTATATTTTTTAAATTCTTCTGTAAGTTTACTTTATCAGTCTGTAAATTATCAGGTTCTCTTTTTGAAAATTTCATAATACTTTTGAGTGCACTTGTACTCTCAGACGATTTATTTTTAATTATTCTCGTCCATACAGATTTAGAAAATACATCTGTAATGATGAATATAATCAAGTCATCTATAAATATTATATTAGCTTGATGTAAATCATCTCCAAAGGTGCTCAAACGGTCGATCGCAATCGACCAGTCGATCAGGAAAAGTTTTCAAGTCGATCGTAAATAATTTAATGCGCACTTGCGTTACGAACTAGTGTTTCTCCAGTTAGAAATTTTATTTGCTTCCTAATCGTATTTTATTTCGTCTCGTAAATTCTTTTAAAGTATTTTTTTGGAATTGGTACCTCTTGCTGCTAAGAAATTCAGAGCCAACTGTCTGCTTTCAGATTTGATTCTGTTGGTGTTGAATCTTTTTCAATTATTGTATTAATTCAATGTCTATTGTGTCTCGCGTTTAAATCAATATATGGTTTCAAGCATGCTTTTTTTGCTTGTTTGATGCCTTTTAAAATTATTTCTTGATTGAGACACTCTTACAACATTCTATAATCAATTATATAATTTTCTTTTGGCTTTAGTGTACTTATGAGTTTGGTATCACGAGGTTTCTTTCCAATTCCTTTTGATAACAATTCTTTTTGGTATTCTGATAGTTCTTCGATTTTAGGTATATAGTGTTCGGGTAACATAGATTATCGTGTCATCATATTTTTAATTTTTTCAACATCAAAATCATTTTCATTTCCATATTTAAAATCGCCAATTGGTAATGGTTTGCTTAAAGCCTTTCCATAGAAGTTATTGCAGTATATATGTTTCTTACTATTACATATACCCATTTTTTCTGCTTTTTCTATGGATTTGATTTCTCATCCTAAAACCTAGAAGTAATATTTGTTTGCTATTCCATATCTATGAGGTATGATCAACATTCCCCCTCTTTCATCTTCTCCAAACAATTCATACCTTTTTTTCAACTCTAAGTAATTAAAGTTTCTGTCCAGTAATTTTTAATTAAACAGCATCTGCCAATTGTGGTGCTGATATACAGGGTGGTTCATAATGAGTGTAACACACTTCGGCATTTTATTGGGAAGGTCATTTTAAGTGAAAACTGTTATATGAACCTAGGTCCTATTTCACTTCGATACCTACAGAACTATAAGAGATCAAAGTTTTAAAAGTGTAGTAGTAAATCCATACATTCATTGAAAAAGTAAAATACAGTCCATTAATAATTTACAATCACTTGTTTGTTGACAAAGTTAATAATTTACAATTAGTTGTTTGCTGTAAAAGAATAAAGTTAATAAATAATTAACAATTGTTGTTTGTTGAAAAAATGCCAAGTTTCAGTGCAGCTGAATATGCCGATATTGTTTTCGTGTATGGTTACTGTAATGGGTAACGCTCGTCGTGCATCCAGAGAATATAGTCGCAGATCTCCAAATAGACATCGAGTTTTTGGCCGTACCTTTTCAACATTCCGTGAGACTGGTACAACTGCTGTTAATAATGCTGGTAATCACGCTGCAAAAGATAATGTCAACAATGAAGAAAATGTAATCGATGCAGTTCTGGACAATCCTACACTTAGTACTAGGCGGATTGCAATGCAATTGCACCTTTCGCAGAGCTTTGTGTGGAGGATATTACATCGCGAAGAACTGCATCCTTATCAGCTTATCACATTCAACGAATTCGGGCACTACAACCACAAGATTATGGCCAACGAGTGGAGTTTTGCACCTGGCTGTTACGCAAAATTACCGAAGATCCAAATTTTTTAGGTAGAATACTGTGGACCGATGAGGCTCAATTTACGAGGGATGGTATTAATACCACCCACACCTACCATCTACAGTATCTCCAAAATCCCCATGCCATCGTACAGACAAGATTTCAACATCGTTTTAGTGTTAATACGTGGGCTGGCATTTTTAACAGTCGGTTACTTGATATCGATGAAGTTCTTGATAATCGCTTAAATGCAGAACGATACATTACTTTCATAGATGGAAGACTTTATGAGATGCTGGAAGACACTCCACTTCACATTCGGAAACAAATGTGCTACCAGCATGATGGCGCTAGCCCGCTACGGAAGACAAGTAACCGAATGGCATGCATTATCGCAACAAATGGATTGGTCGTGTGGGTCTCATCGCTTGGCCTCCCCTGACCTAAATCCTTTAGATTTTTACCTTTGGGGTCACCCAAAATAACTAGTCTACAGTGTTGAAACCAATACTCGTGAACAGTTACTCCAAAGGATAATTGATGCAGCCAATCAAATTCGCAATGACGATCCCATAGTTCGTGTTTATGATTCGATGAGTCGTAGATGTCGTGCTTGTATTCAGGCTCAAGGGGCACATTTTGAGCACTTGCTATAGATAGTACACTCTCTTTTGTTTTTAAATTATATGTTCATTATAAGTTCCTAACTTGTTCAAAATAAACTCCCCAACAAAATACCAAAGTTTGTTACACTCATTATGAATCACCCTGTATAATATACTGGATCCAGTGTATAATTTTTGCAACACGTTTTTCTAAAATCGTTAAACGCATCTTGTAATAAGAGTATCCGTTTTTAAATATAGATTTTTGCATACTTGCTTTGTAAATTTATTCCTTCCCCTGTTAACCTTTCTTTTTTAATCAGGTAAATTAGATTCAAATCCATTCGTAAGGATAGACTCCTTTCTGTAAAACTAGATGTGCGTCTTATTTTTTAAATCTTTTCAGTACGGTACAAATTTATAATTAATTATATGACTGGTTTTAATACTGTTCCATTACTTTTACATTTTGCTTCATTACATCATTTTCATTTATAGGTAGCAGTTTGATATTTAATACTTTTGGAACTGATTTACATATTGCACAATAACAACTATTGTTTGTACCTGATAATTTTTTTACGAGATTGTCTAAAGATTGATCCATAATAATTCTAATAATACATCGTTCATTTGTCCCTTTCTTTTAATATTTCAACAATTTGATTTTTGTATTCAGATTTATTTTTATTACATTTTGATAAATCGAATGGTTGCTTATATTGATCGACAACCTACTTTAACTGTAAAAGTTATATAGTTTTCGGTTGTATTTGGAATTATACTCAAATCATTTTTCGTTTTATATGTAAGTTTCTCAATTTTAAAATCCATCTTAAAAATAATTTTTAATCGTATTTTAAATTATGAATAAATATTGAAACAAACTTGGGTAATTTGAAATTTATATTAGACTTCCTACAAGTTATTACTCTGTACTCGCCAGTCATGTTAATCATGATCTCTTACTTTTATTCCTTCAATTTCATTTTTACAAATGCGTAGTTTCATTTTCAAAATTATTTATTTATTTTTCTGAGTTGATTATATTCTTTACCTATACGCTACTGCTTTAACTCGAACAACTTTTCTTCTGGTTCATCTTCATCGTGAGCTCATCGTCATATTGAGGAAATTTTTTTAAATCTATTGATATGCTTTCAATTCCTTCTTGTCTGGATCTAGGTTCAATAATTCATCGTCTATTTGTAACTCGCTTAAATCTTTTAATTTCTCTATTTCATTTCTATAAAAAGTTCTACCTTGATTGATTTGACTATTTATAAAGTCTTTTAGTTATTGTTTGGAAGATTTTGAGAATCATTTTACTTTAAATCTGTTTACAAACCAATATAGTCCACGTTTAGTTTTATGTTTTATTACTGACGTCTCTTCATTTGCTTTTCAAACTCTTGATTTGAGCTTCCATTTATAAAGGAAAATATTTAGTCAGTATTTTTCTATTATCAACATTTTTAATGATCAGGAATGAGCGAATAATATGTTAATTTAAGATGTCTATCGATATATCTTTTTCCTATTAGTTTTTTACATTTGCATAATATTTTTTCATTATTCGAATAATACTTTAGCCCAGCACTCCTTGCATGTATGTAGCTTGATGGGCATCATTAAGTTTGTTACTTGCAAAATAATTTTCTATTGTCTTTTCAATCTTTTTCGATTTTTTACAAACCTTGGTATAGCATTCTTTACATATTGATTCTTTACCTGTTTTAAATGTTCTGATTGGATAGTAATTCGTTGGTTTTAAATATTACATATACTGAAAATGCTTGTGTCTTCTAATGGTTTTTTCTTTTTATAAACCCAGCAGTCTTTACAAACTGTGCGATGCCTTTATAATATTTATTCCTAAATTCTAGTGTCTTTTCAAAATTACACTTTTTACAAATCTTAGATTGCTTATCCATTTATTTTATTTATCAAAATTTTTTATTAAATGATTTTGCAAAAATAGTTTGAAGGGTGTCATCATCTCAAATTATAGAGGTGTTTTATCATATAAATTGGAACTACGAATCAGTGTATGCTAAAAATCAACCTGTTCCTGACCTTAATACCATTTGTCATCTTACTCCTAATCTTGAGTATCTTTTCATAGACAGAATATCAAGTGAGGACAGTCTGAGAAGTATCAAGTCGATTAAGTCAAAACCTTTTATTGGTGAAGATCAGATTCCTATCTATATCTTTAAAGCATGTAGTGACTTTTTGTTGTATCCACTTTTAATTATATTTAGCCTGTCACCCTCCACATCGACATATCCACATAGATGGAAGATAACTAAAGTGTGTCCAGTATTTAAAAGTGAGGACACCAAAGATACAAAACTATCGTCCAATTGCTTTAATTTCCTATTGTTGAAACCATTCTTTATACAAAAATATTTAATCACGTTAAAAATTACATTAACCAAGGTCAACATGGTTTTATGCCACGTAAATCGGTCACAACGAATTTAATTGAGTTCTAGTATGATGTCACTCGTGTTCTAGACGTAAGTGGTCAAATTGACGTAGTTTATACTGACTTTGCGAAAGCATTCGATCGTGTAGTCATGCAATTCTTTGCCACTTATTCAACTTGTATGTATATTCGTATCTAACAAGCAGATCGCAATTTGTAGTGTTTGATAGGTGTGTATCAAGCGAATTTCAAGTTTCATCTGGTGTGCCTCAAGGGTCGAAATTAGGACCACTGCTCTTCTTGGTTTTTGTTAACGAACTGCCGATATGTGCAACACACTCGAAATGCTTGTTATATGCTGATGATTTAAAACTTTGGAGAACTATCAATAGTATAGGAGACTGTAAGCTGCTTCAAAATGACCTCAATAATTTAGTGAAATGGAGCACTGAGAATTTTCTCAACTTTAATATAAAAAAATGTAATGCAGTTATGACTTTCTCTAGAAAATATAATAGAATTATCATACAGTTATAAGATGCACAATGAAACTCTCACATTAAAGACTGAAGTTACTGATCTAGGAGTTACCTTTGAAGCTAAGTACACATTTGCGTCTCATATAAGAAGAATTGTAAATGACAGTTATAGGTAGCTTGGTTTTGTTTTAAGGTACGGATCTAAATTCAACTCTACAACCACTTTAATTCGGCTATTTAATGCATATGTTCGAAGCAAACTTGAGTTTGCATCTACCGTTTGGTGTCCTCACTATTGTTGTTGTATAAAAGAAATCGAATCGATTCATAAACGATTTGTACGATATTTAATATATAAACAAACTGGCACATACCGTCTGTTTGAACCTTACACATCCTTAGTAACTCACCTTAATATGTTGTCATTAGTAAAACGTAGAAACAATATACTTCTGTGCTTCCTATATAAACTAATTCATAATTTAATTGAAGTTAATTCCGATATTCTAAATTATTTACAATTTCATATTCCAAAGAACAGCTCTAGAGTTTCTCAAACTTATCTGCCTAGATCTAGAACAAATCTACTTATACATTCTCCTTTAGTGAGTGTCAAATTGACTTATTTGTGTCAAATTTCAATCAATTCAAAAAACAATTATAGAGCTTGGTGTTTTTCTAGGATTATTATTATATTATAACCTATATAAACATACTCTCTTGTTTTCGTTATCTTGCTTTCTATGAAAATTCTTTTTTTCTTTTTATTTACTTCATATTTTATATTATTTTGATTTCCTTGTTTTTGTTGTCTAGCAAGTATATTTTTAATTTATTTTACATTATAATAATTGTTTTCTGTTGCTGAATTTGCTTTATTGTGTATTATGCATTTATTTTAATTTTGTTTTATTGAATGTTTGTCTTATAATTGTGTATTAAGTTCTTATTTATGTTAGAGATAGCCTGTAATTTGCAGTGATGCTGTAGGTTGTCATGCTTAAATAAATGAATATCTTACGATGACATACTGTAAATATAAAATGTCATCGTCAAGTGTAGTGGTTGACTTTAGTTACGTTTTTTCTGTTGATTTTCACATTGTCATTAGGTATCTGTTAGTTTTGTCTTTGGGATTGTTGCATTATTAAACCGTTATTTTCTAAAATTTAAATCGAAATCTTCAGTTGGCTGTGTGTTCTCCATACATATAAAGAAAAGATCTTGAAGATGTTGAAAATCAAGTAAAATATAGCCAAATTTTAATTTATTTTTTATTTTTTAAATTCCCATCTGGTATAACTAGCGCAGACACGCAGACTTTTATTTTTGAAATTTCTATAATAACTCAGATTTTTATTTTTATAAGCAGTGATCTTTGAAAATGACATTAAATCTTTAAAATTTTTATCTATTCATATATTCATATGGAGAATGCCAGAGAGTAGGACACAGAGGAAAGTGATGAATAGCAAATTAGGAGGAAAAAAGAGAAGGGGCCGACCAAGGGATAGATGGAGGAAGGAAGTCGAGGAGGATATTAAGAAACTGAATGTGGCCGATTGGAAGGGAAAAGCAGTAAATAAGAAACTCTGGAAAGAGATTGTAATAAAAGCCATGGGCCTACTAGGCTCGTAATGCTTTACTATATATATATATATATATATATTCATATACCTTGTATACCTACATTTTGCTTATAATTATTTGTATATATTTTTTTTATATTATTTTATATATTTTTTTCTGTTACAATAATCTGTAGCGATATAAATGTACTTTTCTTTTCTTTTTTGACTGTAATTTGGGTGGAATGGAAGAACGGATTGCCGAATTCCTACCTATTGTGATCAGACCCGGATTAAGGGGGGAGCACGGGGGTGCCCGTGCACCGGGCCTCCGAATTCTTAGGGCCCCTTGGAATCCAATATTTTCTGCAATATATTTGTTATTTTCATTTTTATTTTTATTTTATTTGCAAAATAAATTTTTATTTTATTTAAGAGATATATCATTAAATGGGAAATAAATTTTATTTCCCAATGTTTATACAGCGCTCAAAATATATTTGTCGATGCCAATCTCAAACTGTGAATCAGAGAGTTCGTTCTCGAAATTGGCCTATATTAAAAATAAATAAAGGACAATGATGGGCGAAGACCGTCTTTCGTCTTTAGCTTTAATGTCTATAGAAAGCAGCATATTGGCTGACATCAGCTTCGAGGACATTATAATAAAATTTGTGTCTGAAAAATTAAGAAGAAAACATTTTTGAATCTCTTTTATAAAATACAAAAATAAATATTCTTTTATTTTCATTTGTTTTATATGCTTTTATTTATTTCTAAACTCCTACTGCTCTTTACATTTTTCGAAAAAAAAAAATAGCTACCCCTCCAAACCTATTTTTCGGAGAAAATATTTTTGTATCGCAAATTTCTAACTTTTCATTAGAGCGCTTGACCTTCAAAATTTGAAAATTTTTTGCCTGCGGCGCAGACCCCGCGGTCTTTGGGCTGACGCTACAGATTACCATTCTCTAAAAGGCCCCTTAACAAATGTTGCACCCCGGCCTCAAGGTACCTTAATCCGGCCATGATTGTGATTTTACTTTTTTCACAATAAATATTATTATTATTATCTTGGATAGATAGCGCAGATTTTTATAGAAATTTAAGAACACTTTTCAAACGCAACTTTTAGGTAAAGTAGCACGATTTTCATGCCAATTTTTAAAAGAAAATAATTTTTTTTGTTTCATCTGTCGAGACGTGGAATTTTTTTTTATTCCTTGAAATCGCCTTGCTTTTGAAAGTGGAAAAATGGTTTGGCCTTAAAATTAGACTATTTTGCTTAAAATTTGACATTTTTAGAAAGTGAAAAAAAAAATGTTTGGGGCTTGAATTTGCTAAAAATTTGATTGCATTTTGATGAAAATGGGTCGATTTTAGGGGTCTAAAAACTCTGCGTTAGGTATGTGTCTATTTTTCTTAGTTCCTCGGCATTTTTTGTGGTTGCTGTTTTTATTTGCGAAAATTGGTATGAAAATCGTGCTATTTTGCCTAAACAATGTGTTTTGAAAGATCTGCGTTAGAACATTTTCCGTTTTTCTTTTTTCTTTTTCCTACCGAATGTTCAAAATGAGGAAAATGTACCGCAGCTAACTTTATACGCCTACATTATTGTAATGGAAGAAAATACATTTTGGCAGATGGAAGGAAACAGCAATCGACTACTGTCTTCCAGCTCTAAAACACATAATTTTATAAGGAAACCTTATATCTGAAATGTGTACGCCGTCGTCTCTCGTCTACGGAACAAACTTCAAAGTAAATTCCTAATTTGTACTTCTATGCCCAGTCCAGCAACACATATGGCTTAAGAAGGACTATTATAAGAGGTTCTCTGGCTTAATTGAATCTGAGGATAGGTCAGCTAAATCAAAGACATTGTAAACAGTGTGGTGAGACATTATTGGATACTACGAGACCCTTGGGTTTGTGGTGGAGACCACCGCTTGCATTCGATTCTGCCGGATAAACTGTTCATACACTTGGAACCTTGTGCAGGATATTGACCATCACTAGGAACGAGATTATAAACTGTTCATACACTCGGAACCTTGTACAGGAAATTGACCATCACCAGGAACGAGATTATTAAATTTTTCCCCGAAGAAGTAATTACAAGTAAAATATTTTTGTCCGTCATTTATTTTTGAAGCCTATAATTGGAATTAATAATCGAATTCTATAATGAAAAAGCCTTACAAAGATTAAATGAATCTAACGAACTAATTTGGAATTAAAAGCGAGCACAACTCGGTTTTTATGGACTATATTTTCCAGCTAGGAAAACCTTTTTAAGTTGTCGTATTATGTGTAACCTCGCAAGAAGTACAAAACGGTAGTACTAGAAAGATAAATTTAAGTACATATAAGGTTTCGACTTTTCCTTTTAATAAAGTTTCATTTTTGTTCTATTTTTAGAATCTCGGAAATAAAATATGTAACTCAAAACCTTCCTACTAACAACCGGTAGAGAAGGCGGGCTTCCTTTTAAATATCTTGAAATTAACTCAATTCGATTGTATCCCGTCATTAGTTACGTCTGTATTAATCTAAATAAAATTATCAAAAACGAAAACGAGTAAAATCCATTCAAAAAAAATCCCCGGCATTTACGAAAATTTAAAAATCCTACTTGACTCCACTTATTTAGATATTTGTTCCCAAGTAATAATCCCCAATTTCGTATGTAATAACGAAAACGTAAATACCTCATTATCAAAATTTCAAGTGTGCTAAGCATGTTTCTGTTCGAATGCCGTTTTAATAACGCACTTCTTACGAAATCCGAGATTCGCTCTTGATATACTGACACGTGGGTTCTTCAAAAACATTAAGCAACAATCGTTCTGCTTCTGGGGAATCAAGTTAGCAATATGCCTTATTTACAGTCAATACAAAGCTTATTCGTTACTTACGAGAGATCAAAATTAGTTGTAGTAACTAATAAAATAATGTTCAGAGTGAAAGTTACTATAAGAGTTCAGTGTAGACATCGTAACGAAAGAAAAAGTTTGCCCTATAGACAGAACATAAAAGCAGCACACACGTCCTTAATCTAAGAGGAAGCTTTAAAAGTTCCTTTAATACCGAGAAAACCAATTTTTAGGAAAATACAGAAATGGTAAGACGGTGTGGACGATTTTTGTGAAAGGAAAGGCGACCCAGAGTAATATTGAATCAACGCGAGTAGCATCTGTACTCCATTAAGAAATAATTGTTGTTTATTGCAGAAGCCAAGATAGCTCAATTAGTATTCGGTGCAAACGCTTAGATAATTTAAATCGGCCCTTCCAACAGCGGGAGTTACAGCCTTTAAAAACCCCAAATTACAAATTGAATACACATGTAGACGGCATATTTATTTCGAAAGGTTCTAATACGTACCTATTTGTTTTTGTTACAAAAAAAAGCTCGTTGCGCTTAACACAAAATTTCGTTTTTAAAACATTTATGAAGTTGTAAATAAATGAAATGAGCTTTTAAGCAATGTACGTGGGCCTTTAACCGCTGTTTTTTACTGATTAAATTTCCAATTGCGAATTAGTATACGTTTGTAAAATCTGTGTTTATTGGGCTTATTTTATTAGCTATAAAATGTTATTAGAATAAATTAATTTTCCTCAAAGGCAAGGGTTAATGGCGTTAATTTTAAATTTTTATTATTACAAGCTATTAATACTTCAAGCTTATCATCGAAAACAGTTAACAACGTGAACAGTGAACACGTTGATTATATTAATGAATCAATTTTAAATTTTTACATTACCCTCGTTTTATTTAAGTAAACGATATATTCTAAATCAATTTTCTGCAAAAATTAACTGCTTAACTGAATATCTATGCTATGCTCATAATGAAATACAAAATATTAATTACAAACCGTCATTGAAAAGGAATTCCCTAACTGCTTTGTCGTTACAGATAAATATTTTTGTGAATTATCGTCGACCTTAAGTAATAAGCGGAAGTAATAGTAATGCTAAAGTGAAAATATTCAAATATTTGCTGAAAGGAGTCATTGCCTGATACGTCTAATCCTAGCTAATCATAAATAAGCGGTATTGGTTTCAATACTTCTGTTAAGGCCAAAAGGTGAAGTGATATTAAACGTTTTGTTTATTAGCATGCTCACAAAGGCCGGAAATAATCATTGTACATTTACATCAAATGAAAAAATAAGTTTTAATACATTCCAGCGATCAACTGTAGCTGTTCATTACATAAACGAAGGAAAACATCAAGGTTTGAAATTACGTATTTAGCAAACATTTTAGTAGAATGCAAATTAATTTTGGGCGTCAATTGTTTTCTGTGTCCTAAAATTTTAAAAACTGGCCTTCTCTCTTGTACATAATAGATAATGATACTACTAATAAATATGTAAACAAGGGTTGCAATCTATTTGTACATAAGTCAAATTTTTGACAGGTAAATAGCTCTCAAAATAATGTACCCCATTACTTGGTAGCCAAGATAAGCTCCATATGTCTGTGACACAAAACCATACATGACGTGCAGTTTATCTCTAACATTTTACTGAAATTGCTATTATAATTTCCTGCAGCTTTTAAAAGTATATTATCGACTTAATCGCCCCGAAATATATCGGTGTATTTTTTGATATTAACGTGTTTCATGCTTATGGAATAATGAATCCACATTTCGTCTTTCTAACACAATTATTAAATTTTATATATTTTTTTATTCTGTACTATACTGAAACGTCACGAATTAATTTATAAATAAAACTTAGTACAGTTACTATCAATCAAAACCGTTACAATGCTTTTTTCTGAGTAGCAATAATTACCTGTTGTTTTAAAAAACATTTCTTGGGGAGTTAAATATTGCGAAGAGGGGTTAATTAATACAATGTAAATAACTATATTTGAAAACAATGAAAAATTAAAACAGCATCATAAAACCTTACTTATTGCGTACAGTAGTTTAAAGGCAGCTAAGGCTTTCGGGTGATTCTTTTTTTGCCAGTAATTGATATTCAGTGTCTAAAGTGAATATTTAAAATGTACGCATCCCTAACTGAAAGTGACGCAATTGACAGTGAAACAAGAGAGATAATCAACAACAGAAAAACTGGTTTTAGTTCACATATCTGGAATAGCCGATATGATACTAGAAACGGATATAGCGGCACTGACGGTATGTCAATACTAAAAATTTATACTAAAAATACGAGTAAATCTGTAGTCTACCTTCAGATTTGGCGAAATTTTATAAGATAAAGCAAGTAAAAAACGAGGTGATGCAGAGGTTTGTATAATATTAATGGACCGGAAAGTCGCTTTTTGCTAATAAATGTACAATAAACCTACATAATCCAAGATTTAAAAATAATATCATCTTTCTTCGTTTTTACAGTTAATTTTCCTGAAAATTATGAATGTAGCTTGCTACGTTTTTAAACATACAAATGTTTATTGAACACAGTTAAAACTAACGAACTGCATGTAATTGTTCACTTGGAATTGCAGTTCTACTAACCATTTTGTTATTTATCGTAGAAAGCAAGTTTAAAGTAAAATATTTTGCACAGATCTCGCAATTAAAGAAAACCCGTACTTCAGTCAAAAATACGAAGAAGCATACAAAAGGTCAATAGAAAATCCGGAAGAATTTTGGGCGGAAGTTGGTCAACAAGTTACTTGGACCAAACCATGGGATAAAGTCCTCGATGACTCTCGTCAACCTTTTACAAAATGGTGCCTCCAAATAACTAAACATTAGTTTGAAATCGTAGTATAATCTAGAAATAAATTGTAGGTTCGTCGGTGGAGAATTAAACGCTTGTTACAATGCTGTGGATCGTCATGTAGAGTCGGGTAAAGGGTCAAAAATAGCGCTTATTCATGATAGTCCTTTGACTAAAACTGTTCGAAAAGTAACTTATGCGGAGCTGCTGAATACGGTAAATACTTATTAAACGTTGTAATTGACCTGAGTTTTTAAGTTATTAGAGTTATCATATTATTGTAAAACACTTTGCCTGATTTAAATAAAACTTTTGAACGAATTTAGGTTTCCCACTTAGCTGGCGCGTTAGCTAAGTTAGGCGTCGGGAAAGGAGATCGAGTTGTAATCTACATGCCTTTAATACCCGAAGCCATTATGGCCATGCTAGCTACTGTACGTCTAGGAGCTGCCCATTCTGTGGTTTTCGGAGGTTATTTTCATGTAACAAATTTGACATTTTTTTTCTTAACAATCATTTTTATAGGTTTTGCAGCTAGAGAGCTTTGTGCCAGAATAGAACATGCCGAACCAAAAGTGGTCATTGCTGCAAGTTGTGGCATTGAACCCAACAAAGTTATTAAGTATAATGTAAAACACACGCCTATGTTTATTAAAACAACCAATAAACGTTTTATAGATATAAAGATATTTTGAACCAAGCTATCGAATGGTCGTCATTTAAACCGGAAAAATGTATAATCTTTCAAAGACGAAATATAGACAACGCTGTTTTGGACGTTGAAATGGATATTTTATGGGAAGACGCTTTAAAACTAGCTGGGCCTCACCCGTGCGTTTCTGTTGAAGCAAATGAACCATTGTACATCTTATATACTTCAGGAACTACGGGTAATGCTGTAACTGATATTCTTAAACACGTTTTTACTTTATTTTATCCCAGATCAACCAAAGGGAATTCAAAGACCTGTAGGTGGGCACATAGCTACTCTGGCGTGGTCTATGTGGAATTGCTACGGTATGGGGCCTGAAGACGTTTGGTGGGCAGCTAGCGATTTAGGATGGGTCGTGGGACACTCTTACATTTGCTATGGTCCCCTTTTGTATGGTATCACAAGTATTATGTATGAAGGAAAGCCGGATCGCACACCTGATCCAGGTCAATACTTTCGGTAAGTAACGAGCTTAAGCCGATTTTCCTACATAACAGAAACACGTCAGAATTATAGATGAACACAAAGTAAATGCGATATTTACGGTCCCGACTTCATTTCGAGTGATAAAAAGAGAAGATCCAGACATTTCTTTTGGTAGAAAATATTCTACCAAGAGTCTTAAACGAATATTTGTAGCTGGGGAACACTGCGATTATGACACAAAAGCGTGGGCTGAAAAAACTTTTGATGTTCCGGTGCTGAATCATTGGTGGCAAACTGAAACAGGTCACGCCATAACTGCAACGTGCGTTGGTCTGGGACATAGTTTGGCACCTCCTAAATACACCACCGGAATGCCATTCCCGGGATATAATGGTAATAAAATGCTCGTTGAAATTTCTAAACAGTAGGTTTTCACATTTTGGGCATTTAATTGTAGTTAAAATTATAAAAGAAGATGGTACCGAAGCAAAGCCCCACGAATTAGGACGAATTGTGGTAAAATTGCCTTTACCACCTGGCATAATGACTACTCTTTATCAAGCTCCCGAGAGGTTTTGTCAAGTTTATTTCTCAAAATATCCGGTATTCATTAAACTGCGTTTTTATACAAAGTCATTAAAAAGATATATTTCAGGGGTATTACGATACAATGGATGCGGGTTACTTCGATGAATTTGGTTATATTTACGTAATGGCAAGAGACGATGATGTAATTAACGTTGCGGGTCATAGAATATCAACAGCAGCTTTGGAAGACGTAATTTTGGCACATCCGGACGTTACAGATGCAACAGTTGTAGGAGTACCGGAAGCAACAAAAGGAGAAATACCTGCGTGTCTTTTTGTTATGAAAAAAAGTTGGAACGATGAGTATCCGAATAATATTTTATAAAAAAACTTATTGTTTACAGATGCTCGTAAAAGTGAAGCTGCAATTAGTAGGGAATTGATATGTATGGTTCGGGAACTTATTGGGCCAATTGCCTCTTTCCGTTTAACCGTTGCTGTTAGAGGTTTACCTCGCACAAGATCCGGTAAAACTTGTAGAAAGTCGATTGCTGATTTAGCCAGAAACAAATTAATAAAAGTAAGAATATAAATTTGCCATTTCGAGAACTAATAAATAACCTTAATTTATTTTAGATATCTGGAACAGTAGAGGACCCATCAGTTTATAAAGACATCAAAACCGCTTTGCAAAAAATAGGGTATGCACGAGAAGCACCAAATCCTCAATAAATTTAACATCTTAAATAAATTTCAAACCATTAATTTAAAATAATAAGCAGAAAGTTTTATTTTAGTAATCGGTATAATGTACCTATATTAAAATAACAATAAATAATTTATAACTGAAGTTTTATCTGATTTTGTATAATACTGCTAAACTAAATGGTTATGCAACCTACCACACAGCTAGTTTTATTTGTTGGGGACATATTTCACTGACAGCTAGGCAACCCATATTACAGAAGCCAAGCGCACATATTAGTTACTTACCGTTCGAAGTAGAGTTCTGCTTCGTGGATTGTATTACTGTATCGTTATCCCAACCGTTGTTACAGTTGTATAGATAATACCATAAACTAAAAATATAATACCTTTAGTACCAAACTTCCAATTATATTACACAATTCTTCTGAATTTTAAGAATCTTAACTCTCTTCGTTTACATGATACGGTATATATGTAGTTACATGAAGTTATTCTTTAATTATATCTTGCCATTCAGCAAAAAGCACTACACTTTAGTTCCTACTTTATAACCAAAACTACTTTTATACAGAGAACAAGTAATCTGGTTACTAAAATAATTTTTCTATAATGCTTTACGTTCAAAATAAAAAAATACACAAGATTCATTTCAAAAACGTTTATTTATCAAGAAGTTCACAAATAGTTTTGGTTTTTGGTACATCGTTTAATGCGACGTATTTGCAATATCAGTGTATTAGGTACATACCGCATCACAGAACTTTTAACCGAACAATTCATTTTCAATGACAAAAGGAATTAAGTAACCAACTAACATACTACTCACATATACATATAAAAATAAGTAACTCAATTGAAATGTACTGTATGTTAATATCACTGCTCTTCTCGCTGTATTTAGACTATAACTTATATTAATTACTAAAAAGGGGTTCAAATGGAATAATGGCTGCGCAATACACGATGCAGAATTTGGATATCGTCGAAAAGCTTCTCCATTTCCAACTCTCACCTACTAGTGGGCAATGCTGGTAAACCAGAGAATTTCTGATGGTTAAATAATCCCATCTGGAAGCAACTCTGGGCTTAACGAGAGTGGAAAAAACAGTTCTTGAAACACAATATAAAACCTGTGAACAGTAACTTCAGTGATAAAAGCGATAATATTGATAAAATACATAACAATGGCGACCTGTCCCTGGAACATTACTTTATAAATACAGACTCATAAAACGTATCTAAATTTAGGCTGGCTGCTATGTTATATACACTTTTCATTTCCTGCATTGTCACAAACCTTTTATGCGAACCTATCACAAAAACCAACGTAAAAGTTCGAATAATATATCGTGCGTAACTGGCATAAATTCATAGTTTATACTAACTATTTTATATTTTTACATGACTTCTTGTAATTGTTCAATCTGTTCAAGTTAATCTTTTTGTAGTTTTTTTTCTATTATCCAAAGGAAAAATGTTTAATTAAACATTTTTGTTTCTATTAGAATAAACCAACTACTTTTGAAAACTGATCCACGATATTTAATCGTTTACTACTTTCAGAGTCTATATAATCGCTATTACAAATTGCATTGCGTTCGTATCGAATATGTTAGCTTTATGTAAAACATAAGTCAAACTTACCGCATTATCTGTAAACTTTCAAATTTGTAAGGCACTTCGTTTGCAAAAAGGCTAAGCAAGTTTGAATTCGTTCCCACTTTATTGCCACTATAAGTATATTAACTTTATCAGCCAGAACATCACCACTTAAGTAAGAAAAGCTCACTTTTAGTATTTCACAAACTTCTTAGTTACATGTGATTATCACTCTTAACTTTAATTTATCAGTATTAAGTTACTGCGCATATGCATATTAGGTAATATATAATAAATCAAAGTGTAATTGTATATGTGTGATTATATTTTTAAATTTACGTTTAATATGAAAATATTCATAGCATTTGATAATTCTTTAAATTATATTACAACGTTTAGAACAAATATTTATAATAATTTGAGACAAAATCGACAGAATAAATGTAAAAAAGGCCATTTCGCAATAAGAAAATATTGTACAGGCGTTCCCGACATGGAATCATTAAAACACCCTTAACAGCATATTGTTCACCTTTCTTTAATTTAAAGCTCAAAATATCTTTATTTTAGTAAATAAAAACATAGACTGACAATAAAACTTAATTAAATACATGTGGTCACGGCCGTACTCCGATCCACCTGTAGTTCGATCTTCAGCCACTGGACCTGCCAGTGACAACCTCCTCCACAAGGTGGTGCAGCAGGACACACTGCCCATCAATTGTATAAAATAACAAGCGTAACATGATAACGTTTTAATTGTTCCATTAAAAATTACAATAACAACATCAAATTAAAAAGTTTATAATCTTAAACAGGTTTTGGCATAAAATACACGTTCTCGTAAATGTTTTGATCCCAGGCTAATTAATAGTACCGGGCAAGTTGCCTTTTTGCCAGTAGAGCAATGTCAATAACAAACACCCCATTCAAAATTTGGTATTGGCTATGAGGAGCAACTGAAAAATGATTGGGTGGTTTATGTAAATGCCGTACACAATGATCAACTAGAAGTGTATGGAGTCTCCGATGGACAAAAGGCGTGACGAACCACAGATAAATAACATAGGTAATTAAAGTATATCTTACGTAGTAATCAGAGTACACATTTCCATGAAATATCGGCATGGAAATGTGCAGTCACCACCAGTACCTTGGGCAAGCGACGGTCGCGGGCCGGTAAATTTGACTAGAGCGGCCGCCCTGCTTGCCGGATTCCTGGTGTTTTTTATATCAACGGTGGGTCGGGATTTGATGGGTGATACCGAGCGTGTGCGGTTCGACATCCCCAGCGACGTTGTTCGCCGTCGCACGCCCGCCCTACCGCTTCTTGTTGATGATGAATCCGATACGGAGTAGTGTATAAATGTGTGCGCAAGCTTGCTGGAAGATACCAATCGAGCCCGAACAAAATAAATACTAAAAAAATACTGAAAGAAGTGACAAAACTGCAATAAGTTACTAAGGCCGATAACTAAGTACCGTTGCCGCATACATACCCATTCGGACCCGGTTTACCATACCAGCAGGCCATTATACACAGCTTACTTTTAATGCCTACGTACATAATTAGTTAAAATAGTAGTACTGTTTGTATCAATTTCAGAGTACATATAGATAAAGTATAAAACAAATCAATCTCGGAGGCAAAACGTTGCCGTATTTCGCAGCTTTGGTTTTAAACCTCTATAAGTAATAAAGGTATATGGACTAGATTCTACTTACAACTAAATCAGACCTAGAATACAACAGAATGAGGGCGAGGAGAAGCAGTAATTCGACTAATTAATAACTATTCATATTTATATAAACACTAATCTATACTGCAGGTGTG
Source organism: Melanotus villosus (assembly GCA_963082815.1). Classification (NCBI taxonomy): domain Eukaryota; kingdom Metazoa; phylum Arthropoda; class Insecta; order Coleoptera; family Elateridae; genus Melanotus; species Melanotus villosus. Next base: position 24,628,038 of record OY720427.1, read on the forward strand.
GTTATTGCCTCTCCTCAACAACATTTGGCAGACAACATCTGATCTCTACTATTCTTATTTAATAATGAACTGAAGCAAACCGCCGCTAATGGCCTGTTTGGTGTTTTCTGGCCAAAAGCGATGGATCACTAACGAGGGCGCAGGCGGCCGCGGACTGGCGCAAACTTGGCCACGACGACAGTGCACGGGAATCCCAGTCGACGCGGTGGATCGCGCCAGAGTGCACTGCGGGCCGGCGCACCCTCGAAGCTGTGAGGACGCCACTGGTGCGCCACTCACCTAGGCACCTAATTACACGCTATGGACGAACTCTGACTCGCCCAATTATTGCTAATCATGTTGAGTTCATGACTCCAGCACGGTTCCTATGCATGGATAGCATAAGACACAAAATCCACTAGAATAACAACAATCAACGAACAAACAATGCGCGTGGATACGGTATCGGCGGCTGATAGGCCACCGGGCCGGTCGGTACGCTGGTGCTGCTCTGGTGAGGGGGTAGGTTGGTCAAAGTGGATGGGATAGGAATTCGAATAAGGAGCTAAACAGCCGTTTCTGTGTGGCTGTGGGAGGATAACCGCTCCACGTCTATTTCGGGAATCGTCAACTCATCTGGGATGTTATCAGCGTACTCAATGGAAGAAGTTTGAGACAACCTCTTAGAGAGTGAAGTCTGTTTGCGGAGTACCTCGGCAAGGGAAGTATTGCTGTGTTCGCCGTACCGAGCATCAAGGCCCTGACGGAAAGCATTAACTACTCGGATCTGAAATGAACAAGAAACAACAAAACAGGGAGAATTAAAATAAGAACATTCCCGGGAAGGTGGCGAGCAGTTAGCACAGCCCAAAGATCAGTACAGAGCCAATATACTCAGGCCCCAACATGCAGTTCCTTATTGTGCAGTTATCCGTGTGGTCACGCAGCGTGGCGGTGGCGGGTAGGTGTATGCGTGTTGTGACTGTGTCGAACGTGAGGGTGGTCCATGTTAGTGGAAAGGCTATTTACGTTGTTTATTCTTGATATATTCGCGATCATTTCGTTAAATACTACTAGAACGGTAATGTCGGGGCCCAAGTTTCAACATTTAACAAACATGCAATCAATTATGTACATGCCACGGATTAGCTTGTGGCGGCATACAGTCATACATACACGTGATACGGAGGCAGTTCAAATTGACTTGCAGTACTGCCAGAGCAAAATGTATTTGTGTTGAGCCGTCATACATGCCGTGTACTGGAAATTCCGAGACAGGCCTAAGCTTTACATTCACTGGTTTTCATTGCAGATTAACAGAAGCTACAAATGAATCTCCACTTGAAACCAACACAAATATAGAAGTTTATTATCAGCGAGTGGTTGCAGCGTTCCACTTGGCTAGATAATAACCATTTGACACTGGTAGCAAGCAGTCGGATATTACTATACAATACCGAGTGATATGGAATTAAAACATTGAACTTGCAAAGTTATCACAAACCAAAACAATACAGTTTTAGAACTGTCTGAGCACCACTTAACACACACGAATAACAATATTCAAATACATACAGTCTTTACCAGAGACATTGGTTACTTTGCTTACGTGATTTTGCCCCACCTGTATGTATGTATATGTGGGTATTAGTAAACACACAAAACAATATAAAAATATTATTTAACACATAAAAAGGTAAAACGTATTAATTAACACAACCTAGCAAATATTTTCAAAATAAAAATTCATTCTTTTAATGATTTTATTTAAAGAGTTGCTCATTGAAAACAGCAATCTGTTAGTATATTAAAATAAAAACATATCTAAGTACACTTCGTCAAAGATATACAAATAACAAATATATATTTCGAGTTAAAAATTTAAATTTATATAAATAAATGGAAGCCTCTACAGTAATTTAACAAACAAACTAACTATGCAACGAGGCCGTTTTTAATCCTGTAAGCATAACAGGCATCATGGAGCACGCGGACATTCGACTACAAAACAATTTTTAATTCACAACCAAAGCTTTTCTTTTTTCAATCACTTATTAGGCCACAAAATGACGTAGATTCTATTATGCGTAGTTTCATTTGGCGATAGGAGAATCACCATTACGTATATAATTTCAGTTATTCAAAATTAAATTAAGTAACAAGAGAAATTTTGTTAAATTTGGAAAACGGAATCGACATCTATTATTCGGCCGAGCAGTCGTTTTGAGCGATCATATGCATCTGTGAGCTAAGGATAAAAGAGACATGCAGCATGCAAACGTAAATTAGAGCCTAAACGGGCATCAAACAGAGGAATACGGAAAAACTATTCCACAAAACAATATGAACGTTATTTCACTGCTTCGAAATTGAGAAGGCATTACAATAAACAATAATCAACAAAAATTATTAGATAAAAGCGAGTGCCTCTACACAATGTGGAAGCAGTGGCAAACACAAACCAACAAGAGCGAACGAGCGGGCACACGAACACGTAGCGGACAGAAAAGATGTAGGAAAGCGGCTTACAGCTTGGTCAGTGGAGCTCTTGCTGTACGGAACCGGAATCAAACGCTCTTGCAATTCACCACCTATCACCTTCAAGAGTAAAGGGCAACGTTAAGAGTGGTTCGATAGACAGTGACAGACACATACAATAGATAGTGCACAGAATGAGATAGATTAGATAACTACTGAGTAAAACCTAAGAAGAGTTTGAGGCAACGGCAACGACACTCTATTGGAAATGTCTACCGTCACTCCTCATTGTGGGTACATGCATGCGTGCATATATCCAAGTCTAACCGGCACACATGAACGCATGCACAAACCCACAGGTGCTGTAAATAAGAGTTTAAGTGTTACAACCAACAGACACACGATTGCTCGAAACGTGTATCTACGTTTGGCTCAGTGCCGAGTCTCAAGAACAGAGCATCAAATATATAATTTAACCGCTTTTGTGACAATTAAAAGTACGGCAGTTATTTATTTATGGTAGCGCTGAAAATAACAAAAACTAACATAAAACAAATAAAAATATATCTTCAAAACTCGATAATATTGCGTATAAATGCGGGAAGTGGTTTGGCTTGCAAAATCACTGAATGTCGTAATGTTAATATATAAAGTATAAGAATCTGTTAGTATTATTTGTCTTTGTAAGTTTGTTCGTATTCCCTACACACCTAAACTAAAAGATTCTACCGACTGTTATAAATTATACCAGTTACTATGAAAACAAACAATTACATCAGCATAAAAAACTTCGGCAATTTTTTTTACGTGAAAATTTAAGTAAAATATCGTGCTACATACAACAAATGCAGTTGATAAAAATACTCGCTGCATCAGTATCGTAATCCGTACTTCACCCATCGTGAAGTAACAACATTAAATGAATATAAAGTACCCCGGAACTTTTCAAAATTTTTATGTAGTAACATATAACAGTTCACAACAGCTACCCAGTGAAGTTCAATAATTAAGTTTCTGTAAATTTCCTATCAAAACATGATTGTTTTCGCAAACATGTCTCAATCGCTAATTATTGAAGTTCCATATGAATAGCTACTCTTTTTATCTCCATATGCACAATAGAATTCATATATTTGATTTTATTTATATATACTAAAGTTTGTTTCCTTTTACATGTTACAATTCCTTATGCCTAACAGTATTATAAGTAGAGCGTACGAACAAACTTACACACACGTAACGCTGGCGTTTCACACACAATACAGTTGTCTCGCAGTTGTGTGCATGCGTTGGAAACTTCAACAAATAATATCTGTCTCCATCACCACTAACCTGAGAGGTTCTAAGGCTATCTAAAATGCTATACATACAGCTAATCTACAAGTGTACGACGAAACATTATGTACAAAAATAATACAAAATACTCAGATTTGGTCAAGTAAGAGTCTCTACTAAAGTGCTAAGCTTTCGGTAGAGGAAGAGGCTGATTTGAAAGGTCGGGGCAACTACGGCAAGGTGGCACTAGTGGCACTAGTAACGAGCGTCATGCACTGCTCGCCGCGGTATATAACCGGGCAGGACCGGCACTATATGCGAGTCTCATGCACGGGCTTGGGCAGCTCGGAGTTGGCAGGTGCGGAAGGTGCAATCTGCGGATTGTGGGGCGGGGGCCTCAGGGTATGAGGAGACAGCAGCCGGTTGCCGGCCCCGGCGTGGTCGTCGCGCTCTGTCTTCAGTGGCTGTGGCGACAATTTGGTTGCAGTTGGATCCTCGTCAATATAAGTGATGTCTGATAGAGGACGAGGTGGCCAGGGGCCAGTGTGGCTTCGCGAGCTGCGCAAACTGTGTAAGCTGTGTAAACTATGTACTGAGCGGCGTTCCTCCAGATCCTCCAGGGTGGACTTGAAAGCTCTGATTACTCGCAGCTGCAAACACAGGGAAGCAGGGTACTTATGAGGCTGGGATCAGCATGCACACACGCACCATGCTCACACTCTCTCGCTCACCATGCGTGCTACGTGCACATCCGCAAACTTGCGGTGTACCTGCAGCATACGCCAGCGGACATTCACGTCCTTGTATCGCGTTTGGTGATAATTTAAAATAATTTTTTGTAGAAGAAAATTTTCACAGTAATGTTGTTAATAAGATTAAGATTATCATGAGTAGAATATGAAAAGCCACGTAGAAATGCTCCCAGGAGTCTCGCAAGCGCACCGCACGCAGTCACTTCGCAAGCTGGAGAGTGGTAGTAGAGCAAGCGGGTTTGCGAGAAAAACTCAGATTATAAGCGCCCAACACACCAGATGAAATTATTTCATTCCGTACGCGAGTTATCAGCGAACACGGCTATATGACAACGAAGAATATTATAACAAATTTTTAAACGCCGCTCCACTTGGCTGTGTTGTCGCGAAGAAGCACTTATATTGTTAGTCTACCGCTATCGGCTACCGACGAACTAGCAGGAAAGACCACATCCAGAGAGAGGTGGGGTGACTCTACACAACTAACACCACAGTGCAACACAGCAGTAACGCATCGCAGTAATTGCATAAGCAAAAGCCCTACTACAAACTACGTACTTGTTTGTACTGCAACAGGATTTGCTTGAGACACCCACAGCGTTCCTATACCTCAGTTTCTCTCATCGGTTCGGCCGGCTAACAAATAAATCAAAATTAAATACCTAATATTAGGTACAATGAGAAAATTCTATGTATGTTTGACTCCAAACTGATTCCGCGAAATGGATTTGGTAGGGCTCTAGAAGTTCCAATTTTACAAGAACTAAGTTAATTTAGAATTAACTAATAAAAAAAGCAAATCGCTTGCAACACTGACAGCAGACACTTAGGGAGGTGAGAGCAAACAAGAGGCAGAACCTGGAAGTAAAGTGAGAGATCCGTGGGCGTGGGTGTGGTGCAACCTGAGACAACACAGCCAACTCGGGGCTCGAGCACGGATCGCACGGACGGACGAACATGCAGCTACTACCCGCTAATGGCGCTAACGCTAACTACGTGTTCCGCAGGATATGCTAATAACTACGTGATGCACCGCCGTGTTTAGTGGTGAAATGATTGGTAAGCATGCCAGGGAATATAAGGTATTAATGTACAGTGGAAAACGTCGGACAGACATCTGATCTGCCGCCGCTGCAAACCACACCAGGAATGTGTTAGTTTAAACACAAGCAAATGCTAGTACAATTTAAAATATCACCAACTTTGTGTATACTTATTAAAACAAAAGGACTCGACACATTTTACACACTTTGACGAGGACAGGTGTATATCCACTGTTGACCAATGGTAAATGGCCATGTCATTTTTGTTAAAAAAATTATTAATTACGATAGATACATCTACTAAGTAAAACACTAATTTATCGGTTTGCAACTAGAATTGCAAGTTCCACACGTTTTGTTAGAAAAACAAAAAAAAAAACAACAAAACAAACACAAAATAAAAACTCACGGTTTATATATATAAATATTATATATATATAGGTATAAAAAATCTAAGCTACAAGAACGCAGACAACTAAAGCAGGGTAGGAGCAGCCTGTTTCAGGCGCACCTAAATAACATCATTAATTCAATTACACAGTCAGATATCAATGTACCATGCTTTCAAACAGACTAACATATATCTGAAAGGGAAAAGGAAGGAAGGGCAGGAAGCCTCAACTGACATGACGTCTAACTACCTATTAACTCCTATTTAACTGAGCTCTGTTCATCAGTCACTCCTAGACATACGGCTTTATAGTGCACCCACCGCTATGGGTCCATGGCAAGTGCCCAATGCGGTCGGTGGTACAATCGTGTGGTTCACATCGCAACTAGCGCAATATACACAATGCACACACTTACCTGCGTCTGTAACCTAGTTAAACCACGAATCCAAAGAATTTGACCTGCTCTGGGTTTCTTATCAGAGTCAAGATCGAATTTCTCTTCTCCAAGAGCAATTGCTTCTGTATATTCTTCTGGATGACCTCTTCCCCATCTACAAATATGATATAATAATTTTATCTGTTTATTTGAAAACAAAACCTTTTGAAACATACGAAAGAATTTTTGGTATTTTTCGTGTGGGCACAGTGGTAACAAGTTGACCCCACAGCAGAGTCCCAACGCCAAAGAAGAGACACCAAAGCCACTGATCGAGGGTCAAACTTTTCGTTGAGAATGCCATTTTTCCATACTGGATAATTAGAATCTGTAAACGAACATTAAATTTCCATTCACCCTAGTCCAACAGTTCATTAATTTTTACATACTTGAGAAGCACATGTACCAATCCAAATAGTATAAAAAATGGGATTAGTAAATACTCCTTCAAAGACATTACGCTGACCATGGATTTTTCTGGCATTAAATTCATTAAATAATGTCATCATTACAAAAGAATTAAAAATAACAGTAAAATGTTGGGTAGGTCCGGCTCCTGTATCAGCACCCCTGCCTGGTTCAATGTTCAATAATTTATCACCTGATAAAACAAATAGTGTTCAAAAACACTGCGAAGAACAAACATCTGTAATGACTCACCTACAAATAATAAAGCAAATATTACAGTTAACTGATACATCGCTTGGCCAAGAATATTTTTCATCATGGTCCTCGATATAAGGGGTTTTGTTCTTCCATATGGTTTTCTAAGTAATAAATCAGACGTGGGGAATTCAGTAGCTAATGCCAAAGAAGCTAACGTGTCCATAATTAAATTCACCCATAACATTTGCACAGCCTACAATTTAAAACTAACATAGCAAAAACATTGTATAGCTTTAAACAATCATACCTTCAAGGGACTGTCTTGAACAGCACAGGCACCAATAAAAGCTACAACAACAGCTACAACATTTACAGTTAGTTGAAACTGCAAAAATTTAGCTATACTATCATAGACATTTCTTCCCCACATTACTGCTTTAACAATACTACTGAAGTTATCATCAGTTAAAATAATATCAGATGCTTCTTTAGCAACATCTGTACCGGCAATACCCTGGAACAGAAAATTAATGCTTCTTCAATAAAAACAAAAATATATGTAACATACCATAGCAAATCCAACATCAGCCTTTTTTAAAGCTGGCCCATCATTAGTTCCATCACCTGTTACGGCAACCACCTCTCTTTGTTCGTTTAATTTACTATCGATAATACCTTTAACTAATGTGTACTTATCAGTAGGTGAGGATCGAGCCAGAACACGAAGTTTAGGCCATACTTTATCGAGAAGGTGTTGCTGAACCTATTGAAATAACGTGAACATATAAACATATAGCAAAAAGTACTTCACAATAACACGCACCTCACCAGCACTGTCACGAATTCTTTTGTTAAATTCTTTACCCTCAAGAATGAGAAAATCTTCATTTGGTTTTATTATACCACACTTGGTAGCAATAGAACGAGCAGTATTAATATTATCACCAGTAACCATACGCACAGTAATTCCTGCTTTTTGGCATCTTCTAATTGCATCTGGTACTTCCGGACGTACCGGATCTTCAATTCCAACAACGCACAAACATGTTAAATTTGATACTATATTAGCTTCATCTTCCCAGTTTGGTTCATTGTCTATGTGTACTTGATTAATTTCAGCTTTGCCAGGCACAAAATCACGAAATGCGATGGAAATAGTACGTAATCCATCACAAGCCATAGGTTCGATAACCTGGCGCAGCAAACGTTCCTGCATATCTCTGGTAAACTTTTCCAATCGGCCATCGTGACCATAAATGAAGGCACACCTAAACGAACGTTTTCAATCACACAAGAACTATTTGTTCTAATAACCTACTTGTTTAATATCATTTCAGAAGCACCCTTTGTAAATAGTCTGAATCCACCTCCCTGTCGAGGAATGACAGTGCTCATGGATTTTCTCACAGAATTAAACGTATAAACACGAGTGAATGTTTCCTCTGGTTGGTCATCACGAACTGTCTGATAATTTTTTTGCATCCCTAGTACGAAACCTAACAAAGCACATTCAGTCTTGTTGCCAATTTGTTTTGGCAATTCTGAAGGTTCTTCAGGAGCCTACAATAATTTAATAATAAATCAACACCACAATAAGATATTTAAATTGCCTACCATTATTCGAGATGTGTATGCAGAGTTAACTGCTATTCCCTGTACTATTAAACTTCCTACATGTGGTGGGATATCCGAAAACTTGGGCATGGTTTTACACAATTGTTCACAAATATAAGATTGCACAACAGTCATTCGGTTGGTTGTCAAAGTACCAGTCTTATCAGAACAAATGGCAGTTGCATTACCCATCGTTTCACAAGCATCAAGATGTCGTACAAGATTGTTGTCTTTCATCATTTTCTGTATTTAAAAAAATAGACCATTAACCCAAAAATAATTTTAACGGTAAAATAAATAACGTTTGTGACCGTTTAACATTAACTGCACTGAAAATTAGTACACAGTCTCACAAATATACAAACTATTTACCATAAGTCATTATGTGCTTTCATTAAGTCATGCAACCGAATAACCTGTATAGTTTTAAAAACAAAAAAGTTCTCTAAATGTCTAGCTAAGTGATTTTTAAGCCTTATTTTGCAACATTTGCGGCACACTTTTAGTTAAATATCTAACATATATACTCTTAGAGAAATCCTAACATTAATACTATACTGTTCAGATTGACAAATTTAAAATGCATACATACCTTTACACTATAAGCCAAGGAAAGGGTAACAGCAAGAGGTAAACCTTCCGGAACAGCAACTACCAGTACAGTAACACCGATGATCAGGTAACGCACCAAATCGTTGACATACGAATTTTGCCAGGGTTTTTGTTGAACAACAAACATTTTAATGCAGAAATGAATAATTAGTATAACAACAGTGAGTACCGCAATTGTTGAACCTGCATAACCAATTTGAATAGCTAATTTTGTAAGCTTGGCTTGCAGCACAGATTTTTCCTTTTTATGACTTTCAGAAGGTGCTGGTGGAGTGTCAACATGATTTTCACCAGCTTCTGGCATGGCATCGAGCTTATTGGAAACAGGTGGTGGTGGTGGCGAATTCATATGACTATTGCCAGTAACAGCAGCTTCTTCATCCCCTACAGAGATATAATATCCTTACACTTATTTAAATTTGAAAATTTTAAAATCTTTCAAACATGCCAATTAAGAACTGATAATAAATAACACAACGTACAAGAAATTAAAATTTCAAATGTTAATTAAATTAACTTTTATCATTAAAATATGTATATCAAAAATTAAGGTAATTAGTGTAAATGCCAATTAGAACTGTTACAAAAATTAACTTTCAACTTAAATTATTATATAATAATAGAAAATAATGATTCACCTGTGAGACTTTTCTTCGGCCGCTGCTTTTTAGCTTCTGTACAAAAATACATGCAAAAGGAGAACATTAGCAATCTCAAAAACACTCCCAAGTCCTGATATGGGTAAAATATAAATAAAATAATAGTGATTCATGATGCAACCTGAAATTGTGAATCAGGAGCCTTTATGATAAATGTACAAATTAAATACATAATGAAGAATCAAATGCTTAGTTATATGGATAAGAACAGGGACTGCATCATGCACCACCAGTGACCGACTGCCAAACTAAATGTACAGAATTATAGTTAAGTGGTTCGTGTTGTCAGCAATACATATTTAAATTGGGGAATATTATTATCACATTAATAGTGTGCACTAACATTGAAGATGACAAAGAGTACAAGGCATCTAAAAGGCCGCTACGGTTTTGTGCCCATTGAGCATAAAAGGAGCGACCTCCAATATGGAGAAGGGTACAGAGACCAAACATTGGGGCAAACCATGCTACAATGGGACTGACAAACTTACCTTTCTTCATTTTCTTAAGTTCAGCTTCTTGTTGATCGACAGCAGCTCCCAAAAGGGTAAAGATAATACCCGCTTGAGAGTTGACACCCACTGCAGCCACTAGCATTTTTCCTGATCCCTCCATGACATGTGTTCCTGAAAGCACCATTGGGTCGAACGATTCCCCTTTTTTAACATGATCTGACTCGCCGGTAAGCGAAGACTCATCGATCTGTCAAAATACTTAATTATATAGTCACTCTTTAAAACCGTGGTGGGTAATACCTTCAAGTCATTGGACTGGATGAGAATACCATCTGCAGGAAGAAGATCTCCATACTTGATCTGACATATGTCACCTACAACAATATCATTTACGGCAATCTGCTTCACTTCTCCTTGCCGAATCACAGAAAATTTGTGTTCTCCTTCAATACGACCCTGGAGACCTCGAAACTGTCGTTCTTTTGTGTAGTCATTAAAAGCTGTTACTAAGACTACTACAATAACCGATATCAAGATGGCAAGACCCTCAATCCAACCATGACTAGTTTCATCATCATCAAAATCTGTAAAATGCTGTATGAACGAGCATCTGACAAATTTCATAAAATTAATACTTACGGGAACCACCATCAGGAGCGGCCATGGGCGGTTGATAGAATGAAAGACCAAGGGATACTATGGCTGCTATTTGAAGTATAATAAGTGTTATATCTTGTAAAGCTTCCCATACTAATTGTAAAAAGGTTTTTGGTGGTTTTGGAGGAATAGAATTTGATCCAAATGTTTCTCTTCTGTGCTCCAAGTCCACTTGAGAACCACTAAGTCCTGTGGAGGTCCAAATTGTGTACTAATATACTTTACTATTTATAATAACTTTTAACAATGCCAAAACGTTGTAAATCTATACTATTTATTATTTGTTACCGGTATAAATTTAAAGCAAACTGACAACCTAAAATAACTCTATCGAAAATGTTATTAGCTGTGTTTCAACACTTACATCAGCCGAAAAAAAATAATATTACCTTCGCTAGGTGATGTATATAACTTCTTGCATATTTCTTGTACTCCTCCTAATTCATTTATTCTATTTACACCTTCGCGACCTCGATGTTCCATGAGGTCGCGTAACTGTCTTAGGGAAATACCATATTGTGCGGGCCGGCCGTCTATCGTAGCCATCTCTTGTAGCTAGATCTAGTTATAAATTATAAAGTTAACATTTAAAATACTTCTGGCGGTAAAATATAAAAATTCAAATGTATATAAATTTTCCCCAGCAGGTATTCAGTATTGCAACACTTCATTGCATCAATGTTTCAATTAAGGCAAGTACAATCGGAAAACTATTCCAATAAAAGCCACGTCGACAATCTATCCACATACATGCAGCAATATGTGCAGATTAATAAACTTGGACGAGAAAATTAAAAATACGTTTTATCTAATAAATTCGAGTGTTATGCCACAAGTAGCTACATGACCACTGAATACTCAATAGATTATCAGTACTTAATATTTTTATTTCTGTTGACATAACATTATCTCCCTACCTATATTTATTTAAACAATTTTTAATTAATTATTTCAGAACCTTCAAACTAATACTACAATTAATGCAGATGCTTTTTTATATTATATATTCACTATCCACAAAATTATCAAGTTCAAATAAATAATCTTGTAGGTTCAGTTCAGTCTTGGTTACAATTTTTCAAAGTAACAACTAAGAGTAAACCAACTTTAATGTTAAAAAATTATATTTGCTAGACAGACTAGTTATTATATTAGTTTATTACAAAATTAACTGAAAGCCATAAAAAAATAGAAGCCATAATTTGTCGCTTGGGCGTATCCATTATACACGATCTTAGCATTTATTGTAAAATACCTCGCTAAATAAAAGCCCGACATTTTTACATTTTATATTCTGAACACAATCATCTCACCTGGAAATTAAAGTAGATAATTTACATTATGTTATAAAATTACGTAACTGTTAAAACTTTTTCTACCTAAGAACTTTTAATGTTCAAACATCTATGCACTGCTCGACCGTCTCATACTTTCTGGTTCTCTGTAAGTAACGCTATCCATACAACACGATTTTGCCTTTATCATATCGTAAACAAATAATTCTCCAGATATTGCATGGAAGATGTCTTTTGGGTTATCAGTTTCTATCACAAAGTATACTATTGTTAAGTACTTTGTCGTGCTAACAACCAATTTTTAAAAGTAATTAATCATTTTCATATTTCTCATAGAATTGTTTCCCATATTATTAATATTTGTCTCTAAAACTAATTCACGCGTTACAATTTTTAAAGTTATTTTTCTACTTATACAAAAAATTAAGTATAAATTAAAACTAGTAACTACACAGATAACATTAAGATTATAATTTCAAAAGTTATCAGGCATTACGTAATTGCGACTATAAAAAATATACGAACAGTTTAAGAGTCCCTGTTAAAATACTTTGAAATCAAAACGGAACAGAAACATTGTAAATTCCACGTAATTAATTTTTGGCTCATGTTTGTTCTAATCATTATCTGGTTTGTTTCTAATTTCGTAATGTGATTTCGTAAGTTGACAAGAGTGCAACATATGCACTTAATATCTGTCTTGGAGAGTGGGAATTCACCATGTTGGATTAAAGTAGTTTCGTGTATGCTGAAATATTTGTATATTTCCCATTACCATGCTAAATTTCATGAAGGTTGTTGCATCAAGGCATTCTAGCAGATAATAGGCTGCTGACGTCAGCTAATGAAGCAATTTGATGAGGCTAACGTTCATATATTTTTTGATCAGCTATTCAAATTGTTCAAAATATATTATTATTATGTATCTACAAACAATAGGCATGAATAATAATTATAAACGGTTCTCATTCTTATAAACATCAAATTATGAGAAGATAACATGTATGAGAATCCTTCATGCTTTTAGTACTAGGTAATTAAGAACAAAAAAAAAATGTTATTTTAGAAATAATATCACATCATCTTTGTAGTAAAAGTTAAAATTCGTTATGTAAAGTACACGTTTATGACAAAGTAGATTAACAAAACTATTTGGTTTATTCAATTTACCAACCATTTGTTTCATACGTCGTTTTTAAATAGGAACATAAAGCAGCAATTTAATAAATGCTTTTAAATTTCGTACTTACACAGTAGGTACTATTTATACTAGCGATTAGCTCCTCAATACTGCTTGGTAAACAAAATCAAGACACTTAAAACTGTTTATTAAATTTAAACATTGTAAAATGGACTTTGTATGAGGAGTCCAATTTTAAAAACCAATCTTGGAGAAAAAATTTCAACATATAGAATTCGGTTAGCTATCAGTGCAATTTGTTTGCTTTTTATTCTCAATAAACAGTTGATAAAGTTGGTTTATTACGTGTTGTTTAGAAATTCCGAAATGTACCTAATTAATGCAATTGCCCAAAAATATTCAAAACACTATTGCCGCACGTTTACTCTATACCGCCATGTCGGAGTTCGAGAACAAATACGAATTAATGATATTCGACATTAAATACAAAATTTTGTATGCAGCAGTAACCTTCACTTAACTAGAAACAGTGGCGTGCGATGACCCTTCTTGCCAAATATGGATTCTATTCATTTTCGATGAAATAAAGATCAATTTTACAGAGTCGGACAATGTGGGCGGTTTGAGAAGGTTTTTTATGTGTTTTAGTTTAAAAAGAACCATATGTGTTCAAATGCGTCAGATCCGCAAAATAAAGCAATTTCTGACCAACGGTGTCAAGGAGAAAAAGCCAGACAAACGAATAGGTATTCACCTGCACACATAGACCTAATCACAAACAGATTACTAACTCTTTTAACATTGTGTAATAATTAAATTTTTAATAACCGGAGCAGAAAGAAAACAACATCAAACCTTATAATTCAACTTTATTAACGAAAATTAAAATTAGTGAAGCATCAGTTCACATGAATAAATCTTAATACAATTTACGAAAAGTTCTCTTTTCTTTTGTAATGGATTACTCAGTTAATTAATAATTAAATCGTAAATTAATTAAATATGTTCTAACATCAAAGAGTTTTCCAGTTTCTAAAAAGTAATTTTTCACCCAAATGAAAATTGACCACACACCGTAAAATTTTAATCTTAAAAATGGCCTTAAGTAATTACAGTTATAATTTCATTTAACATTTTACCGCTCGAATTATTTAACTCTTAAAAGATGTAGGCATAAATTTATTTGTGGTTCGCTGAGTTATGAATATTAACCAACAGAAAAGCGATTATTTATTCAAAAAACAAACTGTATATGAAGTTTATTGATTCACCCGAAAGCAACGAGTTGTTTACAACTTTCCATTGTTCATCATATTAAACAACTTTTTAAAATCCGAACTCGCTCCTCTTCATTTCCAATCAATCAAGTAACCAAGCCCCGACTTGAAGCTGTTAAAATAAAACCTTCAGAAACACGAAAAATGTCGCCTAAACGGAGTCTAAAAAAAGATCAAGTTCGTCTTTATAAGTGACACTAATTAAACAAGGTATTAAAAGTTCGGCACAGTTTCCTTCTTGTTAAAGATATAATTATGTCCTCCCCCACTCAAAAAAATAATTTAATAACATCTACCGACGACTAATAAACCCTTTTTTATTAAAAAAAAAAACAAATTTTCATACTTGCCACAAGCAAATCTCGGAAGCCTAATTGGATAATTATGTAAATAACCAACACTTGCGGCGAATGCTAGTGAAAATTTATTTTTCTAAGTTTATTAGTTTTTCTAATTAGGTGTCAATTTGCATATACTTTTTAAAACGATTCGCCTACGAGTTTATTAACACCGCGTTCAAAACGTTAAATAACTTAAATTCTTCGGGTTTCTCTATAAAAATAAACCTTCCTTTAATTTCCGCTGGCCAACAAACTAACATACAATCGTCGGCCGCGCTGTTGCAAACGTTCGGGCAACCCTCGAATTATTAAAGGGATGACAGATTTACGAAATTATGAAACCGTCCCATTTTAGTAATTTCAGCCTAGGCTAATATTATCGAAAGTCTGACGTAAGCTGCTTTTATCGGTGAATATGTGGAAAAATGCGCATTCGTGGCAATGCTGTTGTGCCTTTCTTTCGATATCGACTTATAAACAACCATTCGAAAGCACTGAATATACTGAATCGATCAAGGATATTCAGTAAAACTATAGGTATTCAAAATTCTAATCTTAACGATCGATTTTACACCTGTATAAACCCTCGTGGTTAATTGGTGCTTAACTGTTGGAAAAAAGGGGCCCAATAAATTGGTAACGCTTTCTCCGTTTATTGGTCGTTCGTTAAGGTCGCCTCTGGCAACTTATCCACGAATAAATACCATCAACTTGAAATAAAAATTGGAACTACCTACCAAACAATAACCAAGTCTAGTCTTCCAGTCGATTTTAACAAATAATCAAAATCTTGAAATAAAATGCGATTGAAATCTATGATACTATAAAATAACGATTTTATCTCAGATATACTCGGTTAAGTGGTTCAGTTTCAAACTAATCTTTTTAGCTTTAGTTATAACCGGTTACTATAAACGAGGTCCCATTTGATTTTTGCTTTGACAAGTATTTAAATAGAATCTGTTTATTTCTACCAGGGAAATGTATTTTTCCCAAGTACCTACTTGGACTTCTTATACTCGGACAATGCCAATTGTTCTACTATCAAATCAGAATGGACTACTTGTTCCAGATTTCTCTCAAACTTAGCTTGCTTAAATAAGATTTAGGTTACTCTTCACTGAAATCGCCGTTTCACCGAGTTATAAACTTAATAAGTGGGTTAATTGGAAAAACATAACAGGTGCATTATAATACTTCACAGCTCGTCGGAATCAGTGAAATGCATTTTTAAGGCATAATTCACTTATGATGAAATTGTTGGAATTCATTATATCTTAATGTAACACTGCCAAATAAAATGTTCAACAACGTAGAAAACCGTGGTGAAATCAGGCAAAACCTAATTTCACGAACTTCCTTTTTGTGTTAGAAATCAAATTACTCAGACAAAAAGACCATTAATTAATGTTTAACCTTGGATAACCTTGGAAATTTAAACGAAAAGTAAAAGAACGAAGCAGATTGTTTACATTTTTATCTTTATTTAACGTGGCTTATCTGATTTATTTTGGTAGTACCCATTCTTTATATTTCGTTCATTCCGTTACGTTCTTGCATCTTTAAGAATTTAGCTTCTGGCTATCAGATGTTCCCCATTCTTTAACCTTTCTTATACACCTGCATTTTCTTTCATCTTTGAGACTCAGTCTTTAGTTTTTTAATGCTAAAATTCCCATCTGGGTTCATTCATTCGCCTGTACGCTTTTAATCGCTCGCAAATATTTTATAAAACATCTCCTTAAGCCATTCACTTCAGTACCAGTCATCTTCTTTCTCGTATACCGTCTACCCTTCATCTCCAAAAGGCCGTAACCTTTGTACTTGAAAAGCACTTTTCTCATTTACTCTCGTTCGATTCTTTTTCCATTTCTTTCTGCTCTTCCTAATTTTATCCAAACTTCAACCACACATCGCGGGTTTTCCGCATTCCTTGACCTATTTTTCATAATCAATAGCTCTTCGCTCTTGGCTCTTATGTTATTTTCTACCCTACGTTTACGTTAATCGTCTGTTGAGGTTATACATTTAGACGTACTTCGACCTGGTTTTAATGTCTGTCGTAAATATCGTGGCTGTTTAGCTGTCAGTTTGAACGTAACAATTTCCTCCATATTAATTGAAATAATATGTACCTTAATTATTGATGGTCCATTGTCCAGAACTATCCCCTTTGGCACCTTTGTATTATTTTAATTAATTTAAGGCAAATCACATTCTCAACACCTAACGTTTCAAGTAAATATGTCTCCTTTCGTATCGCCATTTACGAACCCCATTTTAACCCATTATCCTCATTTAGAGATTTAGACCTACAACAAATATACGTCGGGTTATTTCTCAAAATTGGGAACACGCTCGTCATACCTTCTATCCCTTTATCAAAATCAAAATCATCAAGTCTATACTTGTTACAGCTCTTATTTCGATTCTCCCATTATCATTTCTCCAACCTGAGCAACCATTACCGACTCGGCTTCTTTCGTTCCGAATTGAATTTTCTCATCTTGTCCTTTAATAATATTTATGGTTTTCCTCGTAAATTTTCTGTCATATTATTGCAAGAACTTTTTATACCCATTTTCGCGAGACCGTCACCATTTTATCTCTTTTCACATTATAAAATGACGACTGTAAAAATACATTTTTTTTGTATGTTAATGTCCCTTTCTTGCAAAACGACGGTATACAATACCGTTTACTACCTACCCTCTACGTCTTTAACCCAATTTTTTCTTTCATTTGCATTTCCCTTCTAATTTTCGGGTATTAATAATTTCAAAGGTTATATTACTTCAGATATAGGAAATTCTCTTTCCCAACTTCTTTGATCTGGAGTACTCACTGTCGTATTTAATTTAGAAGCTTCCTCGTTAATTTCGCGCCTCCTTCCAGCAGATACTTCATTTATAAATTGTTTCCGGCGTTTTTTTCCTCTTCGCTTTTTTATTTGCCGTTTTATTTTCTGGTGTTGCGAATTTCTCGCAATTGGGGGTTCTGATATTTCTGCTTTTAACGTTTTCGCGTCCTGTTTTTTTTTTATTTTCCAACTGGCATTGCTTTTTCTTTTATTGGTTTCTACGGATATTTAATTTTACACTCTTTCCGTTCGTATTCATTTTCTTTTCCTGTGTTTAGTACACGCCTTTGAGCTTTATAATTTTACGTTTCAAATTGGTTTAAGATTCATTAACTTTGGCACTTTTAGAATTTAGTTTCGTTTATTCGAAAATGTGTTGAAATTAACACAGTCGGCTTCTTACACCGTCAGGTTTAATCCCAATACGTGTTTACATTGTTTATAATCCCAAACAAGATCCAGTTTGGTATTTTGTTACTTACATTTAAGTTGTGTGAATTTGTCCATTTTAACCTACGCTCTAAGACATACTTTCGTAACAATTTCAAAACCAACTTGATTTTTTTTAATGAGCATACTTTATTAATATGCCCAGCATTAGCAAACACACGCCATTTTTGTCTGTTGCAAATAAGAAAATAGTAGAGGTACGAACTAAAAATGCACCAATTCGTTCTACTTGAAGACATCCTAGAAGACCCGGTTATCAATTTATATAAATATCAATTCATATTTTATTTTATTTGTCTGCTTCTAAAAGGATTATGTTCACTACATTAAAAACTTTAGGGCACAAGCTTCCTGAGAACATAAACAAATCAGCGTCGAAACTATTATCTGCATTCATAATAAGAAAACTCCCCTTATATTACTTATTACTAATCAATACTTTCAATGGTTTTGAGTTACTTAGTATTCAACAAACGACAAAAGGGAAATGTCAGTATCAGTCAGCTGCTGAATTCCTAAATTTCTCACTATTGTTAGCCTTCCTGCAAATGGAGTCGAAACTCACGTAACACTCTATCAGCAATAAACCGACTTTTGAACGTTTTAAACTTTTCCTTTGTGTCCTTTCCTATAGTTATAAGTTATAAGACATATTTTATGACAATAAGACTCGGAACAAAGGAAGGTGGAATTTACAATGATTATCTGATACCTTTCTAAAATTCTATAGCAAGTAACAATATTACACATATTAATTTTCAAATTGTCGTTGCAAAATTCTGGTCCGTTTTTACAAAAGCTTCATGTTCTTTCCACGTTAATCAATTTAGTACCGGAATCAGGCACCGTTGCTCAGAAAAACCAAATTACGCGTTCCAAAAGAATACGAAAATATGCTTATAAAATTTCAAGCAATAAAGGATCCCCTTCAAATGCCATGCTTTTTAATATTTAGGGTTTCCTTAAACAACACCTGTTGCTAATTTTTTTAATTTTTACTTTCTCTCTAAAAAAGAGAAACAACAATCGTTCTGACGAATTGATTATGAGTTATGGTGGTGATAAAATATTTTAATTGATACTTCCGTTTTAACCGGAAAGTCATAATTTCCTTGCAAAAACTCTTTCAAAGAAACAGTTTAACGAATCCATTAATACTTTTTAGATATAACACAAATATATTTCTATAACACCGAATTAACCACTATGATCCGCAAATTGTTAAGTTAATACAAATATTCAAGTACGATTCTGATAATAATATAGGCGCGATTTCAGTATGATTATATTCGCCTTTCGTCAATAAAAAATCGCTTCCATCTTTAATATAGGTACATACAAAACTGAAACGCTTAGTCGTATGTGCTGTAGCTATTATAATTCAGATTTTGTACCCCTCGGATTCGTCAACTGTATTTATAAATGAACAATAAATGCGGCTCCCACACGAGCGGAAAAATTAAACTGTGAAACAAGCCAGTTCTGTATAACCCTTATTCTCCTGATGGGTGTAATTCTCTAGCAAAAATTAATTCACGGGCAGTGTAGTGTGCAAACGTTTTACTACCCCCACACTTTATTACAGAATCGACTATGAAGTAAATAAAGGCGTAATGAAATGACAACATGACACTACAAAATAAAACCCTAATTGGGTCATGTATGTCATACGCTTCGCTTTTAATTTAAAAATGTATAGGCAACAACGTAGCTTACCAGCATATTCGTTTACTTCTCCTAGGTGGTAATTAAATTGCTCGCTGTTACAGAAAAGCTTTCAGAAAAGAAATGCTCAATTAGTCAAAGATATGAGCTCTATACGTGATTGAGCGAAACGGTTATAACAGTTTAATAATTCTTTCTTTAACAGCCAGCAAAACATTACCAGCAATAGCAAAACAAGGCAACGTGGTAACGTTGCAATTATAAAGGAGAGAGAGTTTACCGCGGAAGTATCAGTGGTCATGCAACACGTACCTATGTGTTAAATTGAAATGCAACTTTCAAAAGAAGCCATCTTTCTATAAATATGCAGGCAGCTTAAAGCTGGTCATTTTTCTGAGCATTTCTGGATTGTACAAACGATAAAAGCGTGTTGCGTGGGTCGGTCTCTAGGCCGGCATGCGATGTGTAGGTCTGGCAAATGAAGTGAACGTCACGAACGTTGAGACAATACTACCACCTATAACCACCATGCCCTAGTCTAGAAAAAACGAATAAACCCCTAGAGCACAGTAGACAGTTCCATCCATGTGCTTGCGGAGTAACACATTTTGACTTACTGGGGTAGAGCGTAACACAATTTCTAGCACATATCGACACTAGAATTATTTAAGAACTAAAAAATCCATACCGTGTACAATCTAGATGCTATAAAACAATTTACACAAATTTATGACCGGTATACGGGTTTACCTGGACGCAAAGAGCGCGCGCATTCACATACATACACACTACATACACACACGGTTGAGACGTGTTGCTCGACCAAATGATCGAGCTTTAGTTAATTTTGTATATATCTGGGACTTGGTAGGGAACAGCACAGTGGCTAATAGCGACGCCCGTCTGTTACCAGTGGCGTACGTCCGTGGGGACGATGCCAGCCGTCACAGTCACAACATTCGAGTATACAAAACAATATAATATAAACAAATCATAAAAAAATAACATCGACGCTCTCTTAGCGTTAAGTTGATTAGAAACTTTACGACCAGACCTCGATTCTACTGGTATTATGCCACAGGAAACGAGTTAATGACGTTGGAATAATACCAGATTGCCAATTCATCTCTCTACGGAAAGTAGGAATAGCTATACTTGACATTCACGTTGACGTCATACTTAACAATCGAAATAAGAATAAACGTGACTCATTCGGAGTAAAAAAACTAGTATTATCGCTATCAAAAATGAAAAATCAAAAAATTGTCGAACAATTTTGTAGGGGTTACCGGTGGTGGTCAAATAAGACCAGAGATCTTCAAAATTAAGGATAACAAACTATTGAGGTTATTTATAATGCATGCTAGTTAGGAATCTCATGGAGACATGACGTCATGCAGGAGGGCCGATCTAGCACTGACTTCTACCGACACTGAGTCGTCGCTTGCAGGCCTCCGATCGATTTCGTCCAACTTACAATATTAGGAATGCGGTGGAGCAGAATCATCGCCGTAGCCGAATATACCGGTTCCGTGGAAAATGATATTAAAACATGTATTAAAATTTGATGACACTAAACATCGATAATAGTTGTTAAATTCGCCTTTAAATGTCTAAGTAGTATTAGAAGGAACGAAATAAAATAGAAAAATGTTAACGACAGAATTTTATAGAAAATATAGTTTCTGTAGATAAAATTCGATCGGCAGAAACACGTTGATCCCTACCGCAATTTACTGCCCATCCCACTAGGGGGTTACAGACCATGTTGATGACTGACCTAGTTCTAAGCGGAATATGGACAACGTGCTAGGGGAAGATGTGCGGTACGAGTGAAGGATGACACTTGGTTTTTACTATGGCACTTACTTTATGCCCTGATCCAATATGTCCCGGCTGCGGTAGCGGTCGCCCCGAGCCCTTGTCACAGTCCAGCCTGACTAGATGTTCCGTAGTGACGGTCAAGTTAACATTGGTTGCCCGAAAAACTGAATTAGCAGGAGCTGGGCGCCCTAAAATGCACCCAGACACTACACGCACTCAAACTCGAGTCGCTCGCACCTCTCCGAGCCGTTCTGGCCAGTGGACATGAACAGTCCGATGTCGTAATGTTCCACCGGACCGTTTTAGAAGCTCACTGGCGCTGTTGCCTGTCGGAACCTCCTGTTCGATGCCGGGACATGCCATACAGTGCTGCCTTTTAATCGGCGTGCGCACAACAATCGTCGTACCACATACCGACGCCCCCTGGTACACTGCTTTGGCCGCCGGCACACACCCTGTACGGGGTAGCAGGATCGCCGAGAGGCAAACTTTACGTATAGTAGGAGCTCAGCATTCAGCAAATTTCTCTAAAAGACATTAGCCAGCCTAATTAATATCACCAATCCGAAACTATGCGAATATATTATGATAATAATTGTTAGAGCGAATGAGCGAAATATGTTTTCGCAAAAGGTGAGAAAAGGTACGGTCAAGTTCAGCTGGTAATTTGACCTTTAATGTTTCAATCCACTACCACATCCACCACCACCACCGAAACGTAAAATGTAGGGGTGCTATAACGCAGAATCTTTAAATAACGTTCAACAACTACTAGAATACCAAACGAGCACACCCATCAGAACGCGTTGATTTCAGGATAATTGTTACAAAAATGACGCCACCCCACTTGGCCCACTTGCAATTTGAAATCGATTTCCCACTGTTTCTGTTTTGCTTGCGATACAGCCATTTAAGTTTTCAGTCAACGTGTCTGTACTTGACCCACGCCTGTAGCCATCACATAAGTTAATATTTGATAATTAACAATTACCCACATTCCTGTACTTTCGGAATGATTAACTCATCAAAAATTAACGAAAAGTACTTTATGATTTTTAACCCGCCCCTTCTTTAATGACCCATTTTTTTAGTCTGTTCTGTAAATCAAATCAACCCTGCGGTTACGTTATTTATCAACTTTTTTAAATTATGCCCTATAAAAATAGTGACTTTGTAGTAATCTCTAAAAAGTTTCCTAACAAAAATGGCGATTGTAAAACATACTTGTGGCCATACAAAAATCAAGATTGTATCAGGTTCAACATTGACAGAACAAATATAAACGAACATGTTTACAGTTCAGCATTCCATAATATTTCGTTAAAATGTTCTACCTAAAGAAATTGTAGAGAAATTCTACTACAAAATACACATTTTTTACGTTGTTTATTTTTAGGGGTTCTTAGTCAATAATAAACGTTTCTGTACGTATTAACAAGATAGATATTTTATAGATTTGTTGGAAGGGCAATTTAGATGCAGCATTCTGTGTGTCGTTTGTATCTGAGGGTTATTTACGCTGTAAATTTTACAAGTGCTAAATCTTAAAACACCGCTAGATTAGGTATAAACTTTCCAAATAGTTGTTGGCAAATGATTCAATAGCATTGCATGTCAGGATGTAAAATTAACAAAATAAATCATGCGAACGTGCGGCGTCGAAATAATTACGACGGAATAACTAAAGGTTTATACTGTGGTATAACTTTGTATTTTGTAAACAGCGAGCGATGTATATAGAGCTTTTCGTTTGTTAATAACATAATAGAAGTCCTTCGCGAAACTCTTGAACTTATCGATCATTTTTCGATTAAGTCTGACACAAAAAGTTTAACAGCCAAGTCATTTGGAAAGAATGACCAATTCGCCGAATCTTTACTGTTGAGACAGTAGTCTGAGTTTATTATGTTGGTCATGTAGTTTTCATGTTACTCACATTTTTTACTGAAGTGTTAAAAATCTGGTTTAATTCCGAATTCCGACGTAGTAAATATATTTCGCGTATTCATAAAAAATATATGGTATCTAAAAAAATAAATTACAGCCAGGTTTTACTTAGAAACATGCTAATGTAATTATAACAGTAGTATTTATGCAAATGAATACGCACACCTACTGAATGAACGTGGTTCGTTTGTTCATCGTCCTTGAAGTCCTTACTAATGGCTTTTGAAATACTATGACCATCAAATTTCCCAGAATTCTACCACCCTCGAAAATTACTGTAGCTTTTAATTTAGACCATTTCCTAAACTTTCAGTAAATACAGGTTACGAAAGCTTATCAAAAAATATAAATCTTTATCAAATTTCAAATTAACCATTAAATCAACGAATTTTTCTGTGGCACGAATTATTTCGCTACTCGTATAAATCTGGAAGTAATTTTTGAACGGAATTCGAGTTTTACGTAGAACTATGTATATAGAATAGGGTAACAATTTATTCATCTGATAGAATACAGTTTGCTGTCTTTGTAGTAAAACAGTAAATTGGTGGCAAATGACAAATTTTGGAATGTTTGCGAGTTCAATTATTCAGCCTCTGTTGATGCCGACTGTACATTCATTGTTTGTGATAAGCTCGCTATCACTTGAATAAATAGACTCTGGAAACCTTGTTTGTGATTTATTGTAATAAATCTCTATACAATTGTATGTTGTGTGTTGCAAAGCTGTGTACCATATAATCTCCAAGACAATCGTTATAACTAATTCTCCCAAATCTTATTATAACAATAGTTACAATTTACAATGGCGGTGATGAAACAATTATTACGCCATTTATGCCGTCATAGTGCTTTATTCCAGTAAACGACGTCCACTCATATACTTTAAAAAGAAACGTGTTAGTAAAATTAATAAATGACGTCAATACGTATAAATTCCTCTCGTTTATGAAAGTTAACTAACGATCATAAAGGAATTAAGTAAAATTAATTATAACCGGTACGAACCACATTAAACAATGTAACATCAATTTTACACCTTTTTAACGAATTTCCCAGAAACGCCGAAAAAATTATAACGTTTTGATCAAACAAATTCATTAAAGCCCCGAAAAGGTTCTTTAATAAAACGCTGTTGAGAAAATTAAATTTCTTGTTGCGAAATTTCATTCCAGAATTATAACTAACACTTAAAAAGTTTACCTTTATTTTTTAATATTATTTCATTGAGATCAAACGGAAGGCGAGCACAGAAAATTCGAATATTAAATACCTCGACTTTTAATCTTGAAATCGCAATTTTAGGATTCAGACTCGCGACTAATCTTAACATTCACCTTTTCAATTTAAAAACTTTACTCTTAAACTGAAAACGTTTACTTTTTAAATTACATTTTCATATACAGGGTGTAAACTGAACTTCGAAACTTGGAAAAACATTAAATTACCGTGGATCAATTATACCTTTACCCATATATTTAAATAGGTAAATTTTATTATACAAAGAAAATATGCCGTACATGATTGAAACACTAAAATTCAATTAATGGACTATGGACTGAAAATAAATATGAACAAGACAGAATACATGTGTATCGGCGGGAAACAACAAGATATACAGGTTGGAGATGAGACCATTCGATACTGCCAAAACTATAAATATCTGGGATCAATTATATCGGCGAATGGTACAATAGAGGAAGATATAAACAACAGAATTAGACAAGGGAAAGCAGCAACCAGAGCATTGCATGGAATATTATGGAATAAAAACATAAAAAAAGAAATCAAAAGGAATATATTCCATAGCAAAATTGGAAGTATTGTATATGGCGGAGAAGCCTGGCCAATCACAGATAAATTAAGAGATAAATTAAGAACAGTAGAACTGGACTTTTGTTGTAGACGATCTTCAGAAAACGAAAAGAGATAGATGGATAACAGAAGATATATGGAGAGAAATGGGAATAGGTGGTACGGCCACCTGGAAGATTATGGTTGAAAGACATCTTCAACAAGGAGACTGGGAGGACCGAGAAAAGTGGAGGCTGAAGGGAAAAAAGTGATAAAGAAAGAAAACGAAAAGATTTTATTCTGGCATTTGAAAGCGAATGCGGGCCATGTCTAATAAATTAAAAATTTTAGTGACATGTTGAGTGGCGCAAATCACATCCCCGCACGGCGACTCAGACCTTTTGGGGGCCCACTTTCGTAAGAAAAAAAAACTTTAAAAAGAGAAATATTGAAAGTATTGATTTTCGGATATTGGAGCATTCAATTTCAGATTATAGTTTTTAGGTTGTATGATAGCTAATTGATGTGGTTCGAAATCTCAGTTGAAACACAATCAAACTTATGTTGCATCTACAATATGCTTTCTATTAAGTATTCTGAGCAACTTTCAAAATACCGTGAATTTCATTTTTTTTTATCTACTACCGCAATTTAAGTTCGTAATATAATTCGGTAGTGATCGGGCGTTAAAAATTACAATAATTGAATTTTCGCGTATATAAACACAAGACTCTAAGTGGAGTTCAAAAGCGAAAAATTTACAAAAGAAGGAGGAAAGTGGCAGTTTCCTTGGTATACCTGAACCTTAAACAAATAGATACACGGTCTGCCAAAAATATTGCAGACAAAGCCTAGCAGGAAGAACAAGATGTGATTAAATGGAGGGAGATTTTAAAAAAGGTTTCAGGTGTCATAACTATATTGACAACGTGTAATTTATCTCTAATAAAAGGTCATCGTAAAAGTTTAAAACCCGGTTCGCAATAAAAAACAATTCTTTGAATATAATAGAATTATTAGCAAAATGCGTCCTCGTAATGAGGATTTATTTGCAGAAAAATTTGACCAATATTTAAGTCCCCTTTTTTTCTTGATTATCACGGATACGACTTAAGATTATATCTCAAATTAAGAAATTAAGAGTGATTATTTGGTACTTAACAACATAACCATAATTGATGAATGATGACTGTCGACTGTGATGGGAAAGAACAGTTAAAAATCAATTTGGATTCAAGAAATTACTGATCACAGACTTACAGAGATTTAGAAAAAATAAAAAGTGTAGGGACAGAGCTATGAGCGACGAAGAATATAATGAAACACAACGATATTATCAGGGTAGCTAGTTACATATGAAGGTAAAGGGCCCTAGCACATGCAGTATCCTGACTGCTTCACTCAATACAAAATAAAGCCTGCCCATTTAAATACATATATGGATAAAGGAAAAAACACCTGATCCTTTGCCGCTCTTTACGTTATGCCATGCCTAAGTTTCGAGCTCCCTTTACACCCTGTAGCCCAAGGTTTAAAATTCTAAACTAAAAACAAAATCGAAAAATTCCAATCTACAATTTGTATAACCCTCAGGCCATAACAAGTCCTAACATTTATGGCAGCAAGTAAAATCTTTACGAATTCTCAAATCGCATCAAATTAAATTGTAATATTTAACTTATCAAAAATTATTTTCACAAAATAAATGTCATATTTCTGGTAAGTCCTTCTATTTTAATTGGTACAATCTAAAGATTTTCAGTAGTAGGTCACATTAAATTTATTGACGTAAGAAACCTCAAACTATAATCCGATACCCATCTGACGGTTCTTGGACGTACAGAAAAGTTCTTTTTATTGTGTAATGTCAATAAAAGGGTCATATTACTTTATCCCTTATCAGTTTTCAACGATTTTCGCAATTACGGAACAGTATAAAGTGAGTTATCTCGATATCTGGATTTTATTGTTTTGATAATGCTTTCTTTTTACGTAATTTCAAGTATTGACTCAACTATCATTCGCAGCTAACGAAGATAATTATTTTTGTAGTTCTGCTACAAACTTTTGGTGTAGCTTAAATGTACAAACTATTTGGTAGTTTTGTTTTATCTAGCCTACTAGATGACAGAACATGCAAATTCTTTTTTGCAGCTTTTTGTTTGTCAAGGACAACTAGATAGGGCTTAAACGTTAAAAAAATAATAATATAATACGCTTTTTGACATTTCTTATGTAAATAATGGAAATATCTCGAACAAACTATATATTTTTGAAAAGAAAAACAAACACTCTTTTTAACCACTTCATTGCCTACTATGACTTCCATATAAAAAAATACAACTTTATGCTATAAATGAGAAACAAATGAATAAATTTAAAATCTGATTAAACCAGTAGATTCTCCTTAAAAAAGTGCATTAATAATGTCAAAACGGTAATTTGCTATTGTTAAAAACAAGGGAGTTATGAGGATATCAAAAAAAGTCGAAAAAGTCAATTTTGGGCTCTAACTCAAAAACAAAAGAAGATAGCCAATTTCTGTTTTCACCATTAAACATATCTCGAAAAAAGAGATCGAGACTTGGCCACTCGTTTTCCTCTATCTCTTATGGTTACCGAGATGCCCTATTAAAACATCCAATTATGCCCACCCTGTACTTCTTATCATAATCTGCTATGTTACTTGTGATTGTGACGATTTTTACGGGATACAAAATGAAAATGGCAATAAAACATGCGAGGCTACTTTAATAATCATTTCAGTCGGTTCTAAATTTGACTTTTAATTTAAACCAAAATTGACCATATTTTTATTTTTAAACAAATACTTGTGCTATCATCAATTTTAGACATTTACGTAATTGAAGTAAATTCTGTTTTTACGGTTGTCGTCCACTTCCTGATTGTACCACAATTATTTTGTGATTATTCACGAAGTTACATAATAATATATGTACTTAAAATAAACAAAACATAAATAGTTTACTACTCAAGTTATATTTACGTACGTCTTAAATTTTTGTTTTTCTGTTTCTTTCGTAATTGGCCACTTTATTGGTTGACGACCTCTCATTCCAGTAAAAAAGAAAACTACTATTTCTTTTTTGGTAACAACTAAGCACCTCATTTATTTCAACTTACTTTCAGTACATTATCTAAAAGGATTTATTTAAAAAGGTATGAAAATAACTACTGTTCTACGTTTGACCGTAAATTTAATACTTGGCAATGATTGAAACATTTTAAGAATTGCTTTAGATTAGTTTTATGAAATCCTCTAAAAAGCCTACAGCTTACAAAATCAACAGTAGCGACATTCCAGATTTTAACAAGATTTTCTAGAAAACCTAGAAGTTGGAAAATAGTCGAGAATAATGATTTTTTAAAAACGTACAATTCCAGAGTGCATCCACAAATTAAAATTTTGAAACTATTCAAGCTGTTTTATATAAAGTTTTAAAGGGCATATCAAAAGATTTTGGAAAAGTAAGTAATTTCTAGTTTGTTCTTTTTAAACAAAAGAAAGTTCAAGGACATCCATGGTCAATCGTATCCTAAAAGTTTCAAAGCATGTCAAAATTTACTGGTTGTAGCTATGGCGACGTCTACATTTTTTATTTTGTCTTTTCCAGGATGAAGATGAATAGGAGCTCCGAGGAAGTTTCCACAAGTTCAATACATTTCAAAAGCTCCAAAATATTCCAGGTGAAAACTTGCGAGAACGTATGAACGGATCTAGTTAAACTTAATACGATTAAATCGCCGGAGTGGTCGAGTGAAATTCGACTACAGTGCGGACGGTCTCGGGGTCAAACCCGAGTCGGATGCTCGGCGGGTTGCCTACCCGGTCACTGACATTAATTGAAAACCGAAACGCAATAGTGGAGTAGGGAAGGTAAGCGATGGTGCTTATCACATCATCCCGTATCCCGTACGCAAAGCGTGCAAAACAACCGAGGTATTTACATATATGGGGTGCTAACAGAAAATATTTCCCACAAAACACCGACAGAATACAAAATTTAACAAAGGTTTGAAAAATTTGAGTAGTACAAATATAAAATATCAACACAATTTAGTATACATAACTATATTAACAATGATGATCATTGATAGGAGCTCGTCACCCGGTTTTTAAAGGATTTAAAGGAAAGAGCAAATATGTCGATGTGACTGTATTTGCTACTGTATGTGTTCATCATTCTTACAACCGGTGCATTGATATAAGCGTTAGTATGGGCAAAAGGTACAGCAAAAAGTACGTTCTGCCTGGTCGCATATTTCGAGACATTAAAGTTCAGCGAGGCAGGAATTTCAGTCTACTAAATTAGATATTATTGTGTACAAAAAAATTCAATCAGATATCTGACGACGTGCAAGCAGCGTTTTTAAACTCAGTTCTCTGCTGTCTGTTGAACTTAAAATTAATAAAATGTACAAATCTTTTTTGTATGGATTCCACTTTATTTATGTATACCAAATATTGCGGATTCCAAATAGTCTAGTCATTTGGTGCTCTACAAGGTTCCCACCTTCCCACCCTACAAATTCTGAAGGAGTTTTCATATTTGGGGTGCTGATTACGAATTTCAACTTCTCCAACGCGAATTTTTGCCGGAATTTGAGTTACAAGCGAAAAACAAGTGAAAAAAGCTACTTTTTCAGGTTTTGTGCTTCTAATTCGGAAACTATCAATTTTTGGTAAAACACCACCCTACGCAAAAATAAACTAGACAAAATGCCTACAATTTATGTCCTGACAACCTTTTACGCCAGGTGAACCGTTTAGGCACAAAAGCCCGTTGAGGTTTGATGAAATTTTGACTTTTTGCTCAGGGCTGCTCGAATGGCCTCTAGCTGTATAAAAACTGATTTTGTAATCTAAAACCATATTTAAATAATAATAATAATAATAATAATAATAATACAAATAAAATAAGTGTAACTGTTTTGTGCTGTCATATCAAAGTGTTTTATTTGTGATAGTGAGTTGGAGGAAGGAAGTGGAGTGACAGTAAAACAAAGAGGAATAGAATCACTTCACCAGGCAAGTGTAAAAAGGAGGGATGGAAAGGTCAGTGTCTTGAAAGGTATGATATCAATTGTGGTGCATACTAAGTGTCAGAAAGTGTATATTAAGCATCTACAAGCAAGCAAACCACTACCCTACAACCGCGGTCTTCTTTACCTACCTTTAGTTACAAAACGAACTGTTTTCTTTGTGGATTGTAAATAACAACAGAGTTTTTAGAAGCACAAAAACGAGCTAGAGTTTCTGAACGTAATAATGTGTATCCTGTCCGATCAAATACTGTCAGGGAAACTGTTTTGCGCCAAGCTGAAAAACGGGGTGATGATTGGGGGAAAGCTATTATTCAACGTATTCTACCAGTTAGCGAATTGCCTCCACTTGACGCACAATATCATAACCAATGTATGAAAAAACTGTACTGCCGTCCTGAAGTTAAAGAGAAAAAGAAAAGTGGTCAACTTTTCACTGAAATTGAGCAAGCTATGCAATGTATTTATTCTTTTTTAGAGAATTCGGAGGAGTGTCGGTTTTCCATGAATGAGTTGTTGGAGCAAATTGAAGGTGATTACCGTCCTGATTACCGTACTGTCAAAAGTCACCTTATCAAGGAGTACGGAGAAGATGTATTGATATCTACCACAGCTAATAAAATACCTGTAGTCTGCTTCAAAAATACAGGTTATAAGATCCTGACAGACACCTGGTACCAACAGAAAAGTTTATCTCGTTATTCTGATAGGCAGCTGTTGCTTTAGCAATGTAAAGTATGATCAAAATTTCTGTTCATCAAGTATGGCCGTGGAAGTGCAAACCAATGCCTTTAAAATTGGCTTACATATATAGTGATTCACGGCTTGACTTAATATTCAAGCTACTTGACTTGACTTGACTTGAAACCAAGTCAAGTTCAAGTCAAGTAGTCACTGCCAAATACCAAGTCAAGTCAAGTAGTTATGTATCAAGTACTTGAAAAATCAAGTAGTTTGACAAGACTACTTGATTTTTTATTATTTTAAAAAACAGAAATTCTGAGTAAATTTTTATTGTAGTTTGACTGCCTTGACTTGTAGTCATGCCAGTGTCAGCCGAACGTTAAAACGTTTAAAATTATAATTTAATATTCTATAGCAATTGATTAGCTTAGTTAAAATAAATAAATAAATGTCTGGGAGTATTCAGAATAATCTGTATTTTTATTCTTTTTGACACTTTTAACTGTATGTTCTTGAACGATTCGGAATGTTCGGATGAACAGTCTTCCACCACATATGTATTTTGATCCGCTGCTCTGAAAAGGTTCCGTTTCTATTTCCGATAAATTAGTCATTGCTTTTTTAATAACGTATAGGCGTCAACATTCACACATCACACTACTTCATACACTGAGCAAGTCTATTCTAAATGTTATGTATATGCAAGTGTTTCAGTTAGCTCGGGGAAACCCCCAACTTGTATCTGGATACTAAATGCGCGCATGAGCCTGTGACAATGAAAAAGAATGAATGATTTGAGCGTTTTCGCACATAGTCGGGTTGTTATCAAGTAATGTCAAGCAGCTTGAAATAGTTTGATATCAAGTCAAGTAGTCACGAAAGAAAATCAAGTCAAGTCAAGTAGTGAATTTTTGAAAAGCTTGGTTTTCAAGTCAAGTCAAGCAATTTATAAAAACATCAAGCTACTTGACTCGATGAATCTCTATACATATATTTACTTAATGTGACAGCTGTCAACAATTTTGAAGTAAATATAATGTAAGCCAATTTTAAAGGCGTTGGTTTGCACTTCCACAGCCATACTTGATGAACAGAAATTTTGATCATACTTTATAATTCCTGAAACCGGGAAAAGGGAAGGTTGAACAAAAAATACAGGTCTCCAAATAGAAGTTTGCCGACACTCCGTAGATCTCTAAGAAAGTGGCGGGGACTCGTCATTTCAGGCTTGACTATCATACCGCAAACTTAGCATTTAGTACACTCGACGTGGAACGTTTTGGGATTTATGTTTATAATATTTAATACGTTTCGCATTTACAAGAAAGTGAATACTGAACTAACTTAGTTAATTTGTAAATGTTTTAAATCCCTGAATTAATTCGTTCTAAAGCATAAGAAGAACCTCGCCATTCATTACTGCGGTTATAAAGTGTACTTGAAAACACGTTGTGCCCCTGACAAGAATTGGGTATCTTTTTCTAACATTTACCTTTCTTGTTTCCCCATCTGCGCATCCATCGGCAAACTTCTATTTGGAGACTTGTATTTTGCCCGCAAAGTACAATAGATAAAACTATTAGAAACCACATTTTGTTTATATACGCCTTGTATGGCTACACTGGGATGGGTGCACCATCATTAAATGACATCCGCTACAGATCCTACATTAAAACCTCTTTCAAGAAAACCACCAACATGACCTAGCTTCCTCCAACAGAAGCTGCTGCCCACCAACATTCGTTGAGAGTTTATTACCAAGTCCAGCAATAGCTTGGAAACGAAAAAACACCAGAAGACTGGGGCTGGGAAAAAACAAGCAGTGGCCTCCAACCAGTCACAACTCTGCAGCCCCCAGCACCTGATTCAATTCTCAGTAATATATCTTGCAATTGTGAAAAAGGGGTTCAGAGGAAGTTGTGGATGCAAGAAGTCAGGCCTCAATTGTTCTATCATTTGCCTCCACTGCGGTATCGATACTTGTGAAAATATGAAACCACAGACATTTGAAGATGAAGAAGACGTGGATGATCATTTGATTGAAGAAATACAATACGCCTTGGGGTCTTTAGAAGTTGATTTATTTTCACCATTAGATGTGGAACAAGAAGAAGAAGAATGGGCCAATGCAGGACCATCAACTTCAAAGAGGACGAGACTTGAATAAATTGTTCATTTTTATTATGTACCGAATTTTTTGTGAAATTTTAAAACAAGTAAACTTTAGATTACAAAACCAGTTTTTATACAGCTAGAGGCCATTCGGGCAACGCTGAGCAAAAAGTCAAAATTTCATCAAACCTCAACGGGCTTTTATGCCTAAACAGTTCACCTGGCGTAAAAAGTTGTCAGGACATAAATTGTAGGCATTTTGTCTAGTTTATTTTTGTATGGGGTGGTGTTTTACCAAAAATTGATAATTTCCGAGTTAGAAGCACAAAACCTGAAAAAGTCGTTTTTCCCTTGATTTTGCTTGTAACTCAAATTCCGGAAAAAATTCGTATTGGAGAAGTTAAAATTCGTAATCAGCACCCCAAAAAACATAAAGGAGCCAAATATGAAAACTCCTTCAGAATTTGTAGGGTAGAAATACCTAATCACTAGATTAATTCCTTTACATGTTTTTAGAATATTTGCAGAACACCTTTGGAAGTTTACATTACTTTTGTATTATTTCTTCTGCTTCTTGTTCTCCTTACTTATTTTCTAGGCAATCTGCCTGTTTTATCCAGTTTATTACATAGATTATCTCCATCTTCGCATCGGTCTGCCTCTTGATCTTTTTCTTATTGGTGATTTATTTCTAGCGACCCTGACTATTCCACTTTCTTCAATTCTGGAAATGTGTTCATCCCATTCTTTTCTTCTTTTTTGGGTCCAATAGTTTATGGGTTGAATTTGGCGTCTTATGTTTTCGTTGCGTACTCGATCCCATTTTGTTTTAACCACATATTTTTCGTAACGTCCTCATCTCTTCTGTTTCTGTCATTTGCTTGTGTTTCAGGACGGGTTTCCGCTGCATATGTTAGTATTGGTTGTATTACAGACTTATAAACCCTACTTCTAGTTTCGATATTCAAGTATTTATTTTTCCGTATTAGACCATTTAGGGCCCCGGAAACTCGATCAGCTTTAGTTACTTGGGCTTGTACTTGATTTTTTAGTACACCATAACTTGCAATGTATATACCGAGATATTTATAGTTAAAAACTTGTATTATTTCACCATTTAGTTCTAACTAACTTGCACTGTATGGGTTTTTTACTGATAGTCATACATTTAGTTTTATTGCTTGATATTTTCATATTATATTTCTGCCATGCTTTCATTGTCTTCATAAGAAGTAGTCTCTGTAACTGATCCTCTGTTTCTGCAATTAATATTGCATCGTCAGCGTAACAGGCGATTTTTATTTCTCCATCTCGCATTTTATATCCATCTTCAGCTTTTACCTCTTCAATGATCTCATTCATTATGATATTAAATAGCATAGGACTCGAGGAGTCGCCTTGCCTAATTCCTGCAGTTGTTTTTATGGAGCCTAAGACCTGCCCATTGACTTCTATTAAACTTTTATTTTCTGTATACCTATATGTATATCTATGACGAGAGATATATCTTATAATTGATTCCGGAATTTCTCTTTTGCGTACTATCTGTGACAGAACTCTGTCAAACGCCTTCTCTAGGTCAACTATGCACATATACGCCGGTTTATTAAATTCTATGACTATTTGCTGGATTATGTAAGGTATATACAAGATCTTCCTCTCCGGAATCCCTGTTGTTCGTCTGCCAGGGTAATGATGCTGTCCAGTTTTTCAGTTATGATTTTTGTTGTTAGTTTTAACGTAGTGTCCAGTAGTGTTATTCCACGATGGTTGTTCGGTATTTTCCTGTCTCCTTTCTTAAATATCGGTATGACTGTTCCCATTCTCCATTTATTTGGTATTTTGCTCTTAGTAAATATTTTCTGTGACATTTTTATTAGTTTTTCTATCAGCATCATCTCCATATTTCGATAGTTTGTTGTACACGCCGTTACATCCTGACTATTTCCTATTCTTAAGCAGCTCTCCCAACTTCGTCGTTTTCTATTTCATCCTTCAATTCCTATAAAATTCCCCATTAGATTGTCGTCGTTCTGTTCTTCATCTTCATTTACTTGGTATAGAGTCTTAAAGAAATCCATCCATGTCTTCACGTCAATGCTATTTATCTCTACTAGTTTTTTCATATCAGGCTTACAGTTTCTTGTTATTCTCCACACGAGCTTTTGTGTGCCATAAAAATCACTTTGCATAGTCTTAGAGAACTTCTCCCAATGGTCTTTTATTTTTCTTATTTTCCTGTTGATTTCGTTACGTATTTCTCGATATTCTGCATAGCTCTCTGGCGTTTTGTTTGTGTTATATTGCATATATGAAATTATTTTCTCCTTAGCTAAGTCCTTCACTTCGTCAATAAACCACGGTGTTTTTGATATTCGTTTTGGGATAGTTATTGTTTTATTTCCTAATGCTTCTGTAGCACTTAATTTAATATTACTTTCTAATTTTTCCTTCGTCAATAGTGTTTCCCTGTGTTATAGATCTTCCTTTAATTTTTTCCGACAATCTTCTTTCATAAGTACAATTGTTTAATTCGTCTTCTATTAGTTCTATTTTTAACTTCTCGTCTTTTCGATTGCTTTGTCTTTGTGCGTTTTTGTGTGGTATTTTCGCTAATACTAGTCGACGATCACTGCTGAGAATTGTTTTTGTTTGGCGTTTTAAATTGTTTTGTTAAAGGACTATTTTACAAGATTTAAGATAAGCAGGTGCTGTTATTGTGTTAGGAGTAATTATTTGGGGAATTCAGCGTTCTAACTGTTATTATTTGTTCTGGTTTTATGTTTCTATTGCACATAATCGATTGTCGATTTTTGTCCCGTTGTAGCGTGCCATGTGTATTTATATTTTGGGTCGAGTGCGAAATATGTATTGCATTGTTATTGGCGCAGACCTGAATTAGTAGTAGTATTATTTATAAAGTGTTAAAGGACATATCAGAAGGTTTGGAAAAGTAAGTAATTCCTGATTGTTCATTTTAAATAAAAGAGAGTTCAAGGACATCCATGGTCAAACCTATTCTAAAAGTTTCAAAGTATGTCAAAACTTAGTGGTGGTAGCTAAAGTGACGTCTAAATTTTTTTTGATTTTGTCTTTTTCAGGATGAAGATGAATACGAGCTCCGAGCTCCGAGGAAGTTTGCATAAGTTCATTGCATTTCAAAAGCTCCAACATATCCCAGGAGAAAACCTGCGAGAACGTATGAACAGTTTTTAGTTGAACTTGAAATACGATGAAAGTTTTGCAACTCTAATGAACGGAAATATTTTGAAAATTCAGCGAAATATCAGAAAACAATTAAAATTATTTCACACGCCTTTGGGAATTTATAGAAATTCATTATGAACTTCTAAAATAAATGCGAGTATAACAGCATGTTCTTAGAATATTTGCGGAATATCTCTTGCAAGTTTACATTCACCTTTGTATTATTTATAGGTTAAAATTCAAAGAATGCGCTGTAACTTTCCTTGTACAAAAACTTTCTGAAACACCCGAAGGAAGGAAAACTGATAAAGGCCCGAAAAGATGAATGTAAACATATTTTAAGATTTTCTCAAAGAAGCGGAGTTTATAAATAATCTCTGTTGATATCTTAAAAATAAAACCTTAATATAAGATATTATTTTTGACACTTTTATTTAAACTTCCGTCATGTCTGGGAGCAACGTAGCTTCCACCGATTTACCTCAGATTATTAACGCATCGCGGAATATCGCTCCAGTTCTAATAAATAAATATAAAAAGAATGCTTCCTATAAAAACATTTTGTAGAGGGAGTAGGTGGATTTTCTCGTTACTACACTGACTCATATTCACGTTTTAAAAATTTCTCCTGC
Source organism: Melanotus villosus (assembly GCA_963082815.1). Lineage (NCBI taxonomy): Eukaryota > Metazoa > Arthropoda > Insecta > Coleoptera > Elateridae > Melanotus > Melanotus villosus. The sequence continues at coordinate 24,665,289 of OY720427.1, forward strand.
TTATTATTCATTAATACGATTAGAGATATTTTTAAAGGTAATCACGAGAAGTTTAATGCAGATTAACGTGACGTAAATACTAAGGTAGTTCGACTAAAGACTTCAAAGTACTTAGTGAAGCAACACTATTTAAAGCCTTTAGGTTAATTTTAGAAGCCATGATTCTGTCGGAGTTGGAAGCAGTGTTTAGCATAGAACTGCACCGTATTGTGCATTAAAAGAGCGTAAATGCCTAAAATTTATTTCCGAATACGTCAATTAATTAATTAATATGAAGCGTTAAAGATAAAAGCTACTTAAAGAAAACTTTGTAGAACAAACAGGAACTCCCGCTCTTGTTAGAAAACAATTTAAAAGTAATTCGAGAACAGTTTTAAATCTTTTATAAAAAAGCGCTTCAATTTTAGAAAATTGCCTTTACCAAAATCTGTTAAGCTTATTTTCGTTGAGTAACTAAATTATTTCTGACTCGAGTGTAATCGTTCCATACGAAACATGAAAATAAAAATCAATAGAAAGATATAACGGAAAATAATTCAGAATATAAGGATAGTGAAGAGCCAATATAGCTAATAATAGCAGGAAAGCACTCTTCTTTCGTATATTTGAAATTTCTGAACCTTCATTTTTAACGATTCGCGAACTTAAACATTTCAGATGACATGATTTTGAGAATCTTGACTCGCTTTTTAAAATAAGCAATCGGTTGGCTTTTCATTTATATATCTTGACAGCAGTCATTTACTTTGCCGATTCGATTATTCTGTTTACAGTTCGACAGTTATTCTACAGATTTTTCTCCAGAATTACCAATTAATAATGAAACAGTGTTATTTAGTTATTTGTGGATGCAAACTACGTATTGCGGTGTAGATTTATAGTCAAATTTTGTTTGTAATAGCTCGGATTTATTATTAAAAAATTTAAAAACAAATTGATGGGAAATTAACACTCTTATAATTTGATTCTAAAATTAACTATTTTACTTATTTAAGTTTAAGCGCGACATTGGCTGAAAGTTTATCAAGTGTTAGTACTTGCTTTGCATAAATATTTAAACAATTACTTAATATAGAAATGACCGCAGAAAATATTTATTTATAATCTCCTTTTTACGCTTGCTTGTATCGGTAAAATTGTAGGAATCAGTCGTAATTTCTTATATAAAAACAGAAAAAACCATTTTGAATCCAGAGCAAGTCTTAAGCAATACGAGCGGTCAGTTTATCGAATTTCATTTTTTCCGTGTTTGCTAAGCTTGAACGAACCTAGCCAACATGGATATCAAGATACTAAAAATTTGCGAATTTTAATTTATTTTTATCTTACATTTAAACGACGTAATGCATTCAGGAAGTTGTGGTAACTATGTCACCTTTTTACAAACGTCAGGAAACCACGACCATATCTTTTTTAGATTTCGGGAAAAGCATATTAGGATTTTATTGTTATTCGGATATATGGAAACCGCGTGAGTTATTTACAGATATCTTCCTAAATTGCCTTTTATGGTTTTGCCCTACATTATATCAAAAAATTGCGTGTACTTTTATTGTTGTAATATACCTGACGGTATATTTGCTTTTCTTATTATCGACTTCGATTCACGAAACTCTGGCTCATAATTTGAAAACGCCTATAATTAACTTCTATTCATAACTGATAATTTATGAATCACCAACGCCATGCATACTGTATTCTTGTAAGTTTTTTCGTTCAGACTTCCAATTTCTGTTATCTATTGACGTAAAGTAAGCGGAATGTGTTATCTACCATAATTATATTTATATTGATCTATACGTTTTATGGAAATGTATATCTTTTGTATACCATCAAACGGTATCGGCCGAGGTCTTTATACAAGCTAGGGCTTGGTTAATAAATGAACATTTTTGCGCCTTAATATTGTGATCCGTTACAAACATCTGCTTCGCAAACTAACAGATAACACAAGCGATACAAAATTCGGATGCATCAGAATTTCCGGTGACACACATCATGTAACATGTTTTGTTACAAAAAACCAAATAGTCATGGCTGTCCGTATTAAATCGTGCACCGAATTATTTTTGGATACGAGAAAACCAACCCAAACATCAACGTTGAAATAATCAAATAAAAACTGTTTATAATTCGTAAACGCACTGCGAATATTTCGTAATCAGTCTGCCATTGTTCTAATTTAAAAGCTACAAAAATAACAATTAGCGAATTGTTTAGCAGGGAAAAATTTAATTAGGACAAAGCAATTTGTTTTGTAAGCCGGGATTATGGAAACAAAAATAAAAACAAATACTTTCCGAGCATTGGAAGAAATAACCGAGGGCAAACTTGATAAAGCCTCAGAAAATACTTAGGAAAGAAAAGTCCTCTTCAAGGACTTTTTACGAAACCTATAGTCGAGGGTTTTAAAGCTCTTTGTTCGATTTCTTTCCGGACATCCCTTTAGTATAACCTGATTTACTAAGATTTATTTTAGGAGCAACCACGTTGAAACATAAAACCCACCTTCTTTACTGCAATTTCGTATACGTTATCTAATTTTGTATCTACTCGTACATTTAATCTGTGTTCAAATATTGTTCAATTTTTCACAAGAATTAAGCACAAGTAGAGGATTAGACATGTTCTTACATTTTTAGATGTTATCGGTTATGTATGTCGTAATTTTCAACGTCAGCAGATATTTTCACAATAATATTTGTTTAAAAATTACTTAGACGTATTTAATAATTCGGGCTTATGAAACAATTTAATATTCAGGTAGCTCAGTTTAATTATCCTAATGCATTTCTGTAGCCTGTAGCGATACGTATACAGTTACAAAAACAAAAAAAAATTAAAGCTTTCTGGGTAATTTGAACTCTCGTCGCTTTTGTTCTGGCATATGGAAGCAGGTAACTGAATTGAAACTAATTATTCTAAACATGTAATTGATTAATTTTCCCACAAAAGTGCGTGGATGCATACATCTCACCAAATGCGTTTATGTCCAAATACACAACAAAGCGAGGGTTTCCAAAGACTGACACAACTCAGTATTCAATAGTACAAAGTAGGTACGTTCTCTCCTTCTCTCTACCCTATTCCTGATATATACTTAAATCCAGTAAGCTGTAAGCTTAATGGGCTTAAATACTTGCACCAGCATGAATAACTGTTCTACTGTATTGCTTTTCTATTAGCTTCCCTTAATTCTTTGTTTCCCACGTCGTCGGGTAACATCTTTTGTCATTAATTTACTTCATTTTTACAAATGTCAAGTGAAATTTCCTTTTTTGATCCATAAAACAAATTATCCCCATGTGGGAATACTGTCAACTTCTCCGGTATGGTTTACAAACCAATATAGAAATCAATTCCCAAATGATTAGAGGGAAGCTTCCCCGAAATATTTAACATCAATAATTCGTTCTAATACTGTCATATATAAAATGACTGGCATAATACTTCAGCAAGGTAGATTTTTGAACGCTTTTAATATTTTTTCAAGAATAAACTCTATCGCGTGGGGAAATAATATCGTACTCTGAGCCGGTAAATTAATGGGAACGTTCGCAAAGTGGATCTGAGCTTTTCATCAAAAGCAAGCACACTGAGTAATTCGTTTATTTTCACGGAAGGATATGAAGTATCTTGCTTACAGCACGCCGGTAGTGCTAGCTTCGATTTTCTCTTTTCAAGCATCGACTTTTCTTAGAATTGAAGTTTTAGGAATTAAGGAGCGGTATTTCACAATCATATTCATTAGCAGACATCGCGTAGCTTACCAGTATTTTAGAAACACTAATTTATTACCATTAGTATTGAACCTTGCATTTCTGATTCTTGTATTAATTCAAAATACAATTTAATAAAATTAACGTAGAGCTAAAGTTAAATCATGCATTTTTTGGGCAAATCTCCATCCGAACGTCTCGTTTGCTAATAAAGAAAATATATACTCTACACTCTACCTAGTTAATCAGAAATAATTTGCCATTTCCATCTAATGGCAAGTTCAGGAAAATCAAAAATCATATAGTTACCTATCTGCATAACATATATAGTATATATATAAACGAAAGCTCGACGTATTGGAGGGTCGAGCTTTGCTGATATACACCTTCACGCCCTCTTTAATAAAGGATAAGCTTTACAGCTTTCTAGGTTTTTCGCACGGCTGCTAGTGTACTGTTTTGTTTATAGGTCTAAATTTGTCAGATCTTTAATTTCAGAAATAACCAACGCCCTTTTTAATAGCGAACCGGTTAATTTTGATTGTTGTTTATCATAAAAGTGAAATCGCATATTAAGATGTATGAAATAATGGTTTATCCGCATTTCATCTAGATAGAAGTGATTAGTCAGAACTAGTTTTGACGAATCTGAGTTTTTAATGTAACATATAAAATATTCAGTAATTGTCCCGTAAATTCGGCTTGTTGCTATCAACGTGTTTCAGTCCACCTACGCTCGATATCGCTTGCGTTGATATCATTTTTTCCCAAGGTTGTTTTGTAAAGAACTGAATACACGAGACAATAACCAAGTTTATTTTTCGTATAGAAAACACGCAATTAAAAGGTTTGAAGAGGAAAATGGTGTAAATTGCGTGACTTTGACATTAATCTTGAATAACTTCCCTCAAGCGTTATATTACTGAACATACACACATACACTGAAAATGCGAAACTGATATTGGATGGATGAGGGTTAGGGGTATCAGTATCACACTGGAGCACATATTTGGGTCAACAGATGGTGTGTTGATTCATATATGTGACCCGTTAGATTTGTGACAAACTGTAGCAAATTTGATTAACATTTGAAATTTTATTTTAAAAAATATACGACAGTAATTATATTAATAATATATATCATAATTAAGAATGGTGCATAAAAATCAGCTAACCAATCCTTTAGTATTTCATTACAAATATAGATTTAAGATATAGAATTAATAAAATGAGAATTTCACAGAACATATATATAATATATAATCAGTTCTGATAACAGTACAATTTTATAAGGTCTGGCTTTATTTTTGCTGTCTTAAAATTACATCTAAATTATCATATAACATAACATTTATTCTACTACAGGTATTTACAAGTAATGCACATTACAGAATTTATTTTTAATGTTTACAGTTGTGTATTAGTATACATTATTTACATATGGTTAAAGTACATATACAGGGTTTGTCAAAAAGTACGGATCATAATATTTTTATTTTTTATTAAAGTAGTTATTAAAAAAATCAATACGGCGTTGGTTTGTGCTTGTCTAAGGACTAAAAAAGGTGCACACAGATTTGGTCAAATGTCATTCTGTACCTGTCAAATTTGACACTTTTTGAAAAGAATCTTCAGAAGAGGCCCTATTTATGACTTTTTCGAAAGATTTTATTTGAAAAAGTTGTTCAGAATGGCATTTTACGCCGGTATGCAAATTTTCAGCTAAAAATTCGGACTTATTGTTTTTTACTAATTTTTTTTTAATTTTCCAAGTTTATACTTATACTTATGTATACTACAAAATTCTCGTGGAATTTTTTTCATTGAAATCTGATGAAACTCGCTTGTTATTATACTTTTAGTAAAAATATCGAAAATGATTCAATTTCGAATAAAAACAACTTTGGATCAACGATGCCGCGAATTTTCAAAAGGAAAATAGTTTTTTGCAAACAGTAGTTTTTCAAGGGAGTCCAAGGTGGGCAATTATTTATCGAAATAATTTGATTCCACACGTTTCATCAGATTTCAACGAAAAAAATGAGAATTTTGTAGTACTACATACTTCGAAAATTAAAAAAAATGAGTAAAAAATAATAAGTCAGAATCTTTAGCTGAAAATTTGCAAACCGACGTAAAATGCCATTCTGAACAACTTTTCTAAATGAAATCTTTCGAAAAAATCATAAATACGGCCACTTCTGAAGATTTTTTTCAAAAAGTGTCAAATTTGACAGGTACAGAATGTTATTTGACCAAATCTGTGTGCACTTTTTTTAGTCCTTAGACAAGCAAAAACCAACGCCGTATTGATTTTTTTAATAAATACTTTAATAAAAAAAAGTCCCATATGATTCGCACTTTTTGACAAACCCTGTATGTAATGATTATCTAACTAATAAAGATTTAAACTATCTCAACTTTTTCACGTGCTCTAGCCAGGATAGCCCGCAATTCTGACGTTCGAACAGTTTGGAACTAAACAAAAATAACATATAAAAATATGTACCTTATAGAAACAAAATGATATGAATCTTACCCCACAAACACTCTTTTGGATGTTGATTTGTGAATATAACCTTTTACCTTCGGCAGACCCACATACTTCTTCAAGTTGTTTACGAGACAGTCCAAAAAGGTGATGACCAGAAGATCCTTTGAACTTTTTACATATTTCAGCAGAAAATTCTTTCGCCTGCAACCAGCTCTGAATTTCTTCCGGATTAGAGTTTTGGTTTATAAACACTTCCGGCGTTTGTCTAATGTCAAGGTTTCGTTTCTTGTCTCTAAACATGCTTAGAACGACGTTCAGCTCATCCTGCATTTTGTCACCCCCTAATGTAGCGGTAGATCTGACTGATGGTGATCTCTTAAGAGTTGGTTTTGGTGTGTCGTTAAGCTCTACAGTTTCTGTTACTGGCATTGGTGGAGGTGGAGGTGGCGGTGCTGTATAATCTGTATTTTCTAAGAAACTTTTAGTAAATGTATGTGTGTGTATGTAAATGGTAAAAGCCGTACGTGTACTCTGTGCTCATTGCACGACACACATGTGTCCCAAAAGCTAAAAGCAGACACACAAAAGCTAAAGGCAAACAAAAACACAGCAGTTTGTAAACGATCCTTTATTTTAGTAAAGTATAAACACTTTATTCCTTTTTTTAGTTAGTACAAAACAATGAAAATAAAAGTTTTACAGTAGAAATAATATTTTCTACAATTTTATAAGTCGTTATGAAATAATTTATGTAAAATGCAAAAATATCCAACCAATAATAATTATTACGATTATGACATGATATTCAATAACAATTAAACATTTTACAATAACAATATACAGGTATAAAGAAGAATGATTTCATTATAAATAGAAAATATTGTACAAGAAGCAAGCAGAAGACAAATACAACTGCACAAAATATGAAGTGTACAAATATTACAGCAGATGACTGCATACTGCTTTAAAAATAGCGAAATTCCCCTTTCTTACCAAGCCTTTCCTTACGGACCCAGTCTGCAGGAGCGGCTGAAATAGAAGGTGGACTTGGAGCATGGTCTGCACCACTGGGACTTCGGCCTCCACTGAAACGATCTGATGGGGAATCCTACAAATTGTAAAGGATCACAATGGTTTATATTTATTAATCTGTGAAAAATCTACTGGAATAAAAATTAGTATTAATGTTAAAGCGATATCTTACAATTAACACAACCTCTAATCTTGGTTAAAATTCATTTACAAATACCTGTCGGTGTGAACTTCTATTATAGTGAGTGTACAAGGGGTTATTGAAAATATCTTCGTTACGATCATTAGCACCTCCACAGTGATAAGGAGTAACTATTGTGTGTGGCACATGGGCAACTTGTCCTCTACTGTTTCGGGCTTTCCACCATTTACGACTGTCATCCAAAACCTATAAAAAATAACGTCAATACACAGTTATTCATTAATGCTTGTTAAAACATACCTCCAAGAATTCACCCCTCACGACTGTTAATTCCTTATCATTATTTGCAGTTCGTGGATAAGTAACTTGAACAATGTTGGCACCTCTAGCCTGGAGATTATCTAGCCAACTATCTTGATTCCTGTTGAAACCTCTTTCATCGCCTCCATTTCTTTCAATTGAGTCAACTGAAATATCACTTCTGGCACTGGGGTCCCTAATATTTGGTGGAAGGTCTCTATCAGAGTTTGAAATTGGTTCAATTTTTTGTTCTCGAGTATCATGGTGTGGGTCGTTATTTCTGTTGTCATAAATAAACATGTTTTCTTGATTGGATTCGTAATCATTATAATCACTACTATAATGTGTATCATTGTGTGGATCTCGATACTGTTTACTTGCCATGTGAGACTCTAATTCATCAACTACTGGATAGTCGGGGGACCAACCATCCATGAATTCTGGATGATAAGATGGCACATGGCCCTTCCATTGGTCCCTGAAAACCAATAAACAATTAATATCAATTTTTCTTTACATTTAAGGCGGCTTACCTTGGCAATAGCCATGCATCTCCAAGAGAATGCCAGAGTTCCGTTTCTTTACTTGTAACACAATTCATAAGTAGATTAATTGCTTCCCTTGTTAACAATGGTGCTATAACGTTATGGGGCAAATGAAGGTCAAAGTATGTGTCATGTGAAGCTTCGACAATCAGTGCAAGTGGGGTAAACAAGAAATGAACTAATTCTGGAGCATTGGGATCATGAATATGGGCCTTTAATTTCGCCAGTAAATTAAAAGATAACTTAAACTTCTGAAAAATATCAAAAAACTCCTTTTCTGGTGGAGGTTTTGTTCTCATAGTCAACATGCCATCTCCCATATCTCTTTTTTTACTTTTACGGCTTCTTCTTCGTCGTTCTAATTCTCTAGAAGCAGCTGCTGCATGCTGCAATCGTGCGATAAACTTTTCTATGTCATCAAAGCAATGGTTCAGTATAGTAACATCTCTTTCATATTTTTCACTCGTTGTAGAACTTGTATCATCATTATTTGCCGTAAGTTCCGAGTCTGATTCACGATAAGCGTCTCTTGAGGGATTTAAAATATGTTGCGGAGGTGGTTTATGTGACGGTGGAGGAATGCTACTTTTTCGGCTTCTTGTCAATGTTTTACCCATTCTTAATTGTTTCAAATCTTCTACTAAATCTTGAGCTGATATACTTTGACACTAAAAGATGATAATGTTATTTTTTTGAAATTCTTTTATCTTATTTTTTAAAATAAAATCTATGTACGAAGGAGTATTGATATCTAGTTAGCCTGGAAAGTCTCTAGTAGATAAAATTGAATATGGTCGCTATGGTTACAACTATGATGTTTTATAAATAAGTTGTCAAAGTTTGACATCCATAAGTTCAACGGTGATAAAACTGTGAATTTTTGAAAACGGCATGTCTGAGAAAAAATCGATTTTCGGTCAGTTATTAGGTAGGTATTTATTTTTGAAAGTGTTATCGAGCAAAGAAAATTTTGCTGATATGATAGAAAACTTAGGTGGTCAGTGCCCTTCATATGCCACTATTAAAACTCGGTTGGGGAATTTAAGAAAGGAAGATCAGATGTCAAAAATGAGCTCTGGACGACCAATTTCTGTGACCATTCCGGAAAACATTGATTTAAGAAAAGCGACGAATTGGGCTCATGCGTATAGCAGAAGCATTGCACATTTCATATGAACGTGTGTTTCACATCATTCATCACGACTTGGGTATGAGAAAACTTTCGGTCAAATGGATGCTTCAATGCTGATCAGAAGCGCGTTCGATTGACAACGGCGAAGGAAATCTGCCACCGTTTGGAAGAAGATTCCTCCAACCTTTTGGATCGGCTTGTTACTATGGACGAAACGTGGGTCCATCACTATGACCCGGAGACTAAAGAGCAATCCAAAGAGTGGAAGCATGCTGATTCTCCACGACCCAAAAAAATCCGTCTTCAAAAATCGGCTGATTAGATTGTTGCTTCAGTTTTCTGGGACAAAGATGGAATAATTCTGATAGATTATTTGGAACAGGGTAGAAGTATCACGGGAGCATATAATACTGAGTTGCTAACTTAATTACGTAAAAAAGTTGTGGAAAACCTCCACGGAAAACTTGCCAAAGTTGTGCTCTTTTTGCAAGACAAGGCTCCTGCTCACAAGTCGTTGATTGCGCTGCAAAAAATTAATGAAATTGGTTGACCACCCGCCCTATTCTCCGGATTTAGCACCGTCAGACTATTATTTGTCCCAAAACTCAAAAAACATTTGAAAGGTAAAAGATTTTCGACAAATGACGAAGCCGTATGTGCCGTTGAGGAGTGGTTTGCAGACCAAAACAACGAATTGTTTTTAAAGGGCTTAGAAGTACTTTATAAAAGTTCTGCTAAATGCGTAAGTCTTAAAGGAGATTATGTTGAATAAATAAAATTTTATTTTGAAATGTTGTGGCGTTTTATATTGTAGGCTAATGGCTAAGTACTCATCAATACTTCCTCGTAAATATTTGCGTACATATTTGTAACTAAAATTAGAACAGGTTATATAATTACTGGCTTTTGGTGATAAACAGACTATTAAATTAAAAATAAGTAAATAGGGTATATCGGGGTAATATGAGCATAGTAGGTAATATGAGCACATTTTCAAAACCATATTAAAAATACTTACATTGGTGACATCTGTGCTGGAGTTTGTTGTTTACTTTGTTAGTGTGCTATGTAAAAGGACAAAACTTTCTGCGACGTCGCTAAGCATCATTTTTAAGATGTTTACGTATGCACACGCAAAAGTTCGTGTATGTTAAGATTATTTTAAGGTCTTTGTAAAGGTATAGTGTAAAAGTTATTATTGCGACTGTGATTTAATTTAACCTGTCAGTATTTATAACATTGTTGCATCGATTGTTGAAGGTGAGAAACTGTTATCATCAGTCATTTTTCGTTAAATTAATTTCTAATCAAACATTGTGGTTTTGGGTAATATGAGCATTAGGTAACGTATGGTGCTTATATTACTCTTAGGACCTAAAACAGCAGATTTAATTATTAAAAATTTGTTTCAAAGGTATCAGCAATAAAAGAATGCCTCGCATAAAGAAGGGTATAAGATCTAGTTGATCTTCTGACAGCATGAAAAGCGCCCTTGAGCCTGTGTTAGGCGAAGAAGTGTCCGAGAAAAGGGCTGCAAGTCAATGTGGAGTTCCACGACAAAGATTAAGACATTTGTGACCTTTGTAACTGATTTGTTATTTATTTTTTGTGTAAAAAGTTAAATAAATATAAATAGTTACATGTGTGCTCATATTGTCCTGGCTAGTGCTCATATTAACCAGATGCAAGGTAATATGAGCACAAAAACCCAATTTTTACTAATCACATACCGAGCGATCTTTGAAGACAGTGTAAATGAAGACTTTTGGATATCAATAGCATATATTTAGATGCAATATACACGCCCATTATTTTTAAACAACTATTAAAATTAAACAAAAAAATTAAGTATTTCCTTAAGGTGCTCATAATACCCCGGTACACCCTAATTGTTGCTGTTACCTGAAAAATATGCATCTCAGGAGGATATGACGGGTTAGAGTTCGTAACAATAAAAACAAGAATGTTATTATACATTTCCATTGGGTCATGGCTTGTAAATGCTGTTGGTTCCTGAATAGAATTCGCTGGAAACCTTTCCATAACAGTCTACAAACATAATTAAATTACATGATAATAAAACATATGGGACGATGCCGTTAATAGTTCCAACAAAATAATACAGAAAGATTTGTAAAAGTTGAGGAATTATTCAATATTGTTGTGTATCACTATAAATATTTAAAAAGAAACTTTAAATTGCTTTTGAGAATGCAATCGTGAAAGTACAACATAAAAATTTAGACAAAGCAGTAGTATGTAATTCTAAATGTTTTATCACGCATGTGTTCCGCAAGGTTTAATCGTAGTTATGTTTAGAACAGTGGCGGCTGGTCCATAAGCGCTGCGACACTGCAGCACCCCCAGAACAAAGTACGGAAATTAATTACCTATTAAATTTGTACTTGAAAATATCAATAATATAACAATCATTCAATATTTTGCATAATTATTACATAAATTTAATTAATTAAACCGCTTTTAAAAGGAATTATTTAAACCGAAGCTGTAGATTCCATTCAGAGCGCTGAGAAATGTAGCAGTGTCAGAAACGTAGTACATTCGGTGCACATTCCGCCGCGATTTGTTTGTTTTAATAATACATGGTAAAAGTAGTCCGAACGCTGCTTATCTGGGCAGCATCTCAGCATTAATGCATCATGCCGTTGAGCTCTTGGACATCCGATCCAACAAAAACAATAATACGTCTGAATACCACGAAAAAACTAGGTGATGTCATCATTGTGCAAGGACGTCTTGGGCGACGGTATGTGTAATATAAACAGGAATATTAAATAATAAATAGTTCGTATTTCCAACTTGATTGCAACATCACTGCGAATACGGTCAAGGCTGCTCCACTGTTAACAGGTGATCGAAAAATTTTGTGAAGTTAAAAATCGCAGAATGGATTTTATATTTAAATAAAAATTCTTTTTATTTCATTTTCCAGTAAGCTTATTTTTTTTATAAATTGAGTAAAATTTCGATTTGTTTTGTTTTATTTAAGGCACCTTAAATAAAATAAAAGGCGCCTTAAAAATATCAAGGATCGTTACTAGTATGTAAGTATATTTCGAAAGCTGCAGCACCCCCATAATTTCAAGCCACGAGCCGCCACTGGTTTAGAACAAAATTAAATTAAAAATATCAGTTTGCACATTAAGTGTTAATCAGGAAGGCTTTGTTATTGGTTAAGCGTGGATTACACGAGGATAGTTTACTCGCTACTAGCCAGCTAGTAAAAAAGCCCGCTAGTGGGCGAGCAGATAGTAAATTTTGGTTTTCAATTACACGCAGCTAGTGTCGAGTTTGCTAGTTCGCCAGTTCCTATTAATCTCGTGAGCAAACATGGCTATTAAATGGAACGCTACAGAAATTACAATTTTTCTTAAAATATATGAGCGCTATGTTGCGCTCTGGAATTGTAAACATAAAGACCATTTAAATAAAAATTTAACACTTTTTCGTCAATTTTTTTTTCTTGCGTTTATTTTCTGCTTCTATTACGTTTGTTAATTCTTCTTGTAACATTGCACTAATTAAAACAACATATGCGTGTACCACCTCAGTCGAAATTTTCACAAGAAGTACCTAAAAACGAGTAGAATATATTAGCTTCTTGCATCCGCTCAGCTTTTGCCTAATTTAACGTGGCGAGTTCACTAGCCAGCGAGTAAATTCGCCAGCTAGTAGCTAGTAAAGTTGACGGGTGTTCAACTTTTCACGCTGTGCTTTTAGCGAGTAAACTAGCCAGCTAGTTTGCTAGCCACTGTAGTTACACGTAGCTTTTTTACTATCCGCCAGTAAACTATCTAGCTAGTAGCGAGTAAACTATCCTCGTGTAATCGACGCTTTAAGCGGAACAGTTGAACTGCCTTGTAAATCAACAAGGGGAATTTATGCTTGATAAACGTAATCCCTGTCATAAAAATGATAATTTATAAATGACAAAGTTTCAACTTGAATTACCCCTGTTTCAAAGTCCATTACTAAAACCCACGATCGATCTAAGCAAAGTTGCATTTTTTGTGACCATATTCCATTGGATTTTTCTAATTGAAGTAGTCTTCTCATTCCATCTGCGGGATAAACAATTCCAGTATCTTTTGAAACAGTAAAAGTTGCCAAATGTTCCATGAGATAGGTCGGTTTATCACCACCCTCGTTACTTCGGTCATCTCGATCTCTATCAAGTTCCCGTTCATCCGGTGAATAGCCGTTGGAATGATAAGCCATTATTATTTATTTTAGCTACAATCTAAAAAAATTACTGTTGTAGTCGATGAATAAAATTGTGAAACTGTAGGTATACAAAAAATATAGTTGAATTAACAGGCATACTGTATAAACAGGAAAGGCGTCAAAAATTCCTTAATAAGCCAAGGTAACTGATCATCATTAATTATTACAAATGATTTCTAAGTAAAACATTATGGTTTTGTAATTGTCAGAGATAAACATTATACGACCTAGAACATTTTTCCTATCGAAAAAATAAGTATTTGTCACTTTGGAATTTAGAATAAATAAAATATGAAATCTATAACAATCGCAACTTAAGTACCTACTGCCGATTAAGCAAGAGACAATACGATTAGATAAACGTATTAAGAATATCAATTTAGGTTTTATATTCCTACCCTAAATTTAACGTAAAAATTAACTCGCAAATTCTCCTAAATTTAAAACCAGCGTTAGGGTTTAGCGCGAAAATTTGTAGGTTTCAGAATATCAGAATACGTTCCTGGGACCCAAAAATACGAATATAATTAAAACAATTACATAAACTATATGTGAAACTCGTATTTTGATTCTCCCATCGCCACACCTTTAACCATAATGGAATGTAAAGAATGTTAACAATTCGCATGTATGTTTCACGTAGTTGTGCTTTTACGGACAAACTATGTATTGGTTGCGCATATCAATGAACAGTTGCAGTTTCAAGCTTATTATGGTAATAAAAGTGACGAATTAGCGTAGGTACATCATTAATGTGCTTGTGAAATACCGAAGCATAAATCAATTCGCTTCGAAGCAGACCCAGAAAATTGCCGTTTCAAAGCGAAATTCCCTTCACATTTTTTGGCCTACTAGTTAAAAAGACATGGATTCGATACTCGAATTTTTGAAAATACCTTTTTACAATACTTTTTCTCGAAATATTATTCAACTGCACGAATTTTAAACGATTCTACAGGTTTACCGTCGTCACGTCTGTAATACAATCTAGTAAAGCCACGGTGGCGACCATAATAGATAATAATAACAATAAATAAAAGTACAGTAATTTTAACAGTAGCCCAGCATTGTTATCGAAAGTTTAAAATATAATAAGATGTTCAAAACTACTTACCTATTAAACTTCGAAATTCGACATTTTTACCACTATTTTTGACGAAAAAACACCATATTACCACAAAACGTTAATCGTTTTACCTACGATGTAATGATGATCCACAGGTGGATATCCCACCTGCCCAACAGATAGTTAAATGGGCACATGCGCACTAAAAAGCTACTTAACGCGGGACTTCGAGGAAATTGTTGCTCAGTACTTATGTTAAGTATTTTTTACAAGATTAAATTTCGAGGACTTAGCATAAACATAGTAGAGAATTCATTTGCGCCAAAAAGCAGCATTAAGAACTTATCAAGAAACTTAATAAGCTACTTAAATATAAATGCCTTATTTTAGGAATACCCATTTAAGACGAAGCGAAGTTGTTATGCAACCTTTGTAGCACCAACGCACTATGTCGCCACTGCATAAAATCAACTCCTACAGATCTACAGAAGCACCACACTAATAATTTCGCAATTGTTTCGACAAAACCTTTTCATCGTGTTTATTTATTCATGTACAGCGCCTTTCTCTAAAGCCACAAATTTGGTTGAAAAAATAAATAATATGTTTTTAGCAAGTAATAATTGTAGCGAGATATACACTTTTCAAATAATTTTGAAATCTACTGAATTCTGCTTTTTTGCAGCCTCCCAGGAAATACAAGTTGGATTCAAATCTTTCCCGTTGTTGTTTTTCTTCCTATGACATCAATACAATGTCAAATGTTGCAATTATCTTGAAATTTTAATAAGTATGCTAAATTAAAACTTGGTTTAACCATAACATATTACAACGTCGTCTAATTGTTTTAAAACTAATAACGTTAAAAAAATTTTAGCTTCTTGGATAATTTACTTACTTATGCTTCGCTACTTTGCAAATTAAGTTACTTAAGTGAATTTATTTATTCTTAAGTTATACAT
Organism: Melanotus villosus; assembly: GCA_963082815.1. NCBI lineage: Eukaryota > Metazoa > Arthropoda > Insecta > Coleoptera > Elateridae > Melanotus > Melanotus villosus. The sequence goes on from OY720427.1 coordinate 24,680,926, forward strand.
TCTACTGGTTGCCGGCAAAACAACGTAAGGCACAATGTAGTACCATGCAACTTACGTCGTTTTGCCAGAAACCAGTCGATATATCAATTACTTATTTTCTTTTTTAGTTTGATAATGTATGTAACACAGTTAACACAAACTTTTCTTACCGTTTTAGCTGATTATATGGCATACATCTGACTCACTTAAAACTAGTCACAGTTTGGGATAAGCACAACATTCACTTTTCTAACTTCAAAAGAACGATGTACTTTTAAATTTATAGAATAACTTTTAATTTCACTTAAATAGTGTACAATTCAAAAAACTAGCTATTAAACTGTAAATTGCATCTGCACCAGCAAAACATATAGGTAAATAACGGAAATTTCAGAAAATTTATTTTAAATATAAATAAACAGGAACTTGGGAGTTGTTAATTCAAACACATGTATACTTTTCTCTATATTAAATCTTAGTTAAAATCCACAAAACGCAACATAATGCTTTAATACTGTACATTCCTGTTACGATTCTGTCATAAAAATTTTCACTAATCTAATATTTAAAATATGTATTACGTAATAATAATAGTGGATTTACATGGCATTTGTTTACACATTTTATAATTATATTATTCTAATAAAATTTAATTTTTTTACTACCTTGCTGATTTATGTGTGGCCACAGTCGCTTCTTAATTCTTAACTTTCAGTGCAACTGACAATATCTATTTTTAGCGAAAAAGCTAATTTTCTTGCTGTTGTTACGAAACTATACTTTAACATGCATAAACTAAATAAATGTACAAACATACATAGATTATACTGGTAGTGACAATGTGGCTGCATAAACTTTATCTTACGTTAATCTTGCAATAAAAGCGACAAATTTTGAGGTGTAAAGGAAAGCTGCATAAATCCACTACCATTTGTATCAATTATACTAACCAAGACGTAACAAATTTCTTTTTAAATTTATAAGTGCTTAATATTTTTGTGTACGATTTAAATTACTCCAAATCTATAGAAATACTACATACATATCACTAATAATTACAATCTAAAAGTGATAACATACCTAATTTTTTAAGGCAATACCTTGTTAAAGGTTTGCAAATGCAATATTTTATTTTGCTTAAATAATTCAGTCAATCGATATTAATACTGGATATCCATCCTACAACATTTTGTGCAAATTAGTAAAACTACGGAAGAACGATTAGAAATCTTAAATATTTATTACAAATGATATTGTTCTTGGAGTCTATTATTCGATAGCATGCAATCAGTTCTATGTTATAATAAAAATTACGGGCATTTACTGTTTGCAATATTGGCGAAAAGGTCACGCTTAAAATATTTCATGAGGTCATTATGTTCTGTTGAAAAACTACACCACCCTGTATAAGCATTGATTATTTATTAAACCACAAATTATAAATAGGAAAAAATTGAACGATTGTGTATTGTGAGCAACAATTTTACATTTAGTACCTACTTACTTTACACAATCAGTATTAAAATTATTCAAATCGAAATGTAAAGTATTTCACTCAAATTTAATAAAACTATAACATTAACATAAGAGCAATAATAACAAATTTAAAACGATGGGGTTATTATGTCCTTTTGCAAGATCGAAATAGCTCTTTAAAAATATCACAACAATAAAATATAGTCTATTATAATGGTAACATTACACTTTGACAGCAACTGGTTCTTAATTTTTGACCATTTATTCTATATATTTATATTAAGAAAAACACGTAAACATTAGTAGAAACATTTAGTAGAGTAATTTTAAACACTGCAAATATTAGAGAAAGAGATTAAAAACACCGCTGTTAAGTCCACAACACAAATTCTAGGACTTCAATAACAAAGAAACGTCAACTTTGCTTCAACAAATGTTACCATTATATGGAACAGCCTCCGCGTTTGCTGTTGAAAAAGTATACAATGTTAGATAAAAACAGTGTGTAACACTTTTTGTAATCTAAAATACTGAGTTACGCCAGGTAATTTCAACATCACAATAAGTACTTTTTCTTTTAAAAACTAACTTCTTATGATCCCTCGCTTTCTTCACGAAATAGGTATGTGGACCAATAAATAACATTAAACAGTGCAAAAACTAAAGGAAATGTAATTCTAGAAATGACATCAATACGTTTGGACCTTGTAGGAAATTTTGAAAGCCAAGAACGGCAACAATTTGGCCGAGCATGTTGCATGTGAATTTCGCATTGTCGAACTTTTTCCAAACTCAGTGGATCACCCGGATGGCGCACCAAAGGCTTCTGAAAGTTATACTGTTTACTTATTAGATCGGTAATAGATTAAAATGCAAACACATGAATTCGAATGCCTTTAACTTTCTTGATTTTATAGCATTTTTTCAACTATTATAAAAATTCTGTGAAATTTATCAACATTAAATTATCATTCTTGATGATCATATAATTTCAGAAAATAGTTCCAAAATAAATGTTGTAATATAAAACAGTAAAGGTGATTGATTATTGATGTAACATAATAAAAAATAAATTTACTGACTGATGAAATTGAGACTATATACTGAAGTACAGTGTGGTGAAGCAGTAGTTTCAGTTGGTATTAAAACTCTGGTGATTTCTTTGCGTATCTATTAGTGAAACTAACTTACCCGATGTATTATTTAATTAGACAGAACGTCAATCAGTGCATTATGAACAAACGAAAAGGAATCAGGTAGGTAAAGTAATGGATTTATTGATGAAAATACAGAAAAGGGCCAAAAACCATTATTTTGTCTACAATAATTAAATTTAAACTATCAAGTTTCACTGCCAACAACAGGAAGTAAGAGGATGTAGTCCTATTAATTTGACGTAAAATTTTATATTGCCAACTGAAACAATATTACTTGATCATTCTGTGGAACTAAAACTGTACTTATTATTCACAGTAAAATTTTACCTGCATTTGAAAAAGAAAATGTATATAACTTAATTCCGGGTTTCCACCAAGCGGACAAACAAAAACAAAACACAGACTCGGTTTGTTTGTAACAGTCTGTAAACAAAAATCGAGCAGTCCCAGTACTCTTATTGACAGTATCCCAACAAGTATCAAAGAGTCCCAATCGTTTCCGGATTTATGTTCGTTTGGTGTAAACATGTTTGAAATTTGTTTTAACAGTGCTTTAATAAAATTGTTGCCAGATATCCCAGTGTAAGAACAAACCACTGTTACAAGCCCTGTAGTTGGCGTTTTCCTTATTAATGATTGGACCAACTAAACAACAAATTTTCATAATCAGTACTAGACATCCTTAAAAAGTTTTTAAAACCAGATCTTAATTCACCACTCAGGCTGACACCATATTATTTAAGATCTTGTAATAAATTTTCAATAACATTGTTTTCCCTTTGTTGTAAATAAATTTTCGTCTTCTGCAATTTGTGAGCGCAATATTTTTTATTTACTATACGAAACATTTACTCCCTCCACTTAGTGTAAACTGTTTGTAAGAAACAAAACTGTCCAACTTTTGTTTGTTTGTCCGTTTGGTGGAAACTTAGCATAATAAAATGTTTTATATAAGAATAAACATCATATCAATAATCAAAATTTTCTAACGTATGTCATAATAACCAACTTTTTATACTGATTTCCTTCATTTTCACGTACCTTTTAAAAATATCAGCAAGATTTATAATTGCAAAATTTCAGTAAGTTAATGATTCAGCAGAAAAATTTAATATTTAACAAAATTGCAACAAATTCTCTTACAAAGTAGTAAGCCTTGAAAACCAAAGTCTACCTGAAACAGTAAAAACAAAAATTAGAAACCGAGTAAAACCAATTGCTAACACGTAAATTTTCGGAAAGTTGTTATCCTCTTGGATATCATGTTTGCTCCTAGAGTTTCATCAAAAGCCTACCTGATTTGTTGGTCTTTTATTTGTAGTTACTCCAGATGGTTTTACTGGTACCCTTTTCGGTTTGTTTCATAAGATAACTGTTGCAATTTACGTCAATTTAATTTTCTACTGAAACGTACGTTACGCTTATACAAATTATAATGAATACCTGTGTCGCAGGATAATACGTTCTATGTTTGATTTGCATTTTACAATTGATACTGCAGTAATAACAATTAAGGCAGACTTTAAAAAATACTAACAAAATCCAAACAGACAGTCATGAATTTAAAATACATTACTTTAACTGATATAGTAATTGGTATCACATGCATTACAGAAATAATAGAAGCAGCATGTAACATACTATTAACTTAATAACACAATGAAATGAGTATAAAAATAAAATATGTACCTAGAGATATAAAAAGTTTAAGAAAGTCTTTAGGCCTCCAAGTCAAGTGCTTGCTATTACTTTTCCAGTGATACAATTTTTCTTACCATTGCAAAAGTGGCGTTACTGTCGTTGTCCATAAGATCAGAAGTGGCATCCATAGATGCTGCATGTTCGAGTTCACATTGACGTCTCTGCTTTTTCATATTTTCCCGATGCATATCAGAACGGGATGCATAATTTACTAGAGCAAATTCAAGCAAAGCACTAAACACAAAAGTTAGGCACACACCAGTCCATATGTCGATGGCTTTAGTATAGGATACGGGAGGGAGGGATGCGTTAATTCCTGATGTTTGTGTTGCCATAGTGAGTAAAGTAGTTACACCTAAATCACACAATTGTAACAGCAGTTTAACAGTAACCTTTTTAAACTTACCCAGAGATACTCGGGCAGGAACGGCTCCTTGATCGAGCCAGAATGATACCCATGATACTATAACTAGCATACAACATGGAATATAAATTTGAATAAGATAATAGCTAAACTCTCGCTTAAACAGCAAGTCGACTTTTAAGCAACTGTATTCTCCTGTAAGCAGAATTTAAGAAAGCACATTAACTATCTTATGTTTCCAAATGATATGAGCTTGCCTACCAGTATTAGTTTTACTATTGCAGTAGCTAGTAACAAATTTTTCAAGAGTAAATCGTGGTAGGTGTAATTTTGGTTCCACCTGCACTGGACCTTGTTCTTTCCACAAAAACATCAAATCAGCTGTAGTCCAACCATCTACAATAAGTATTAACTTGCATGTAAAAGACGTAATTACAGAGTTGGACACTACTGCATTTAAAAAGTACTGAAGTATTATTGACAATTTACAACAAGGTGTGTTTAAAAGTAAGATATTTATACTAGTACCTGTACATACACAACTGCCATTTATTAAAATTTTCGATAGGTTTACTCAAATTACGTTTAGAAAAATATGTAAAACAATTAAGGAGATATTTTTAAATTAACTTAGAAATACAATTTGTAAATATTGTCAAACATGGATTTTAACCATCTATATAATTAAAAATTAAAACAAAATGTTTTAAGTAATACTAACTGAAGTATAGCATTACAACGTCTAATGATATTCTGCTTACAAGTTGAACACCCTGGGAAATAAATAATTTTGATGAATGCCATCTTATACCAACGTTTTCTATCTGCTCCACCTATAATAACATACATTTTTAGAAATTATAATTATACATGTACTCACACCATTGTATTCGTAGCAGTTCCTTTTATACTTCCTTCAAAGTGATTTACGAAACAAATACTCATGCACTACATGAAATACATTGTGCCTCACTTGTAGCTTCCAGTTAAGATTTTCGTTTAATTAAAAAATATATATTATGTAAAACATTTGTTTTAAAATTTTAGCTAAAAAAAGTATGGCTGGCACAACTGTTTATAATGAACTTCTAAACTATTTTTAAACTCAAATTTTTGAATTTAACTCATAATTTAGTATTTATGTAGTCATAAAAGAATAGTTTAGTAATACTCTTCATAATAAATATAATTATTTTACAGTTTCAATAATTTAATTATTGATAACAAAAATTGATGGAGTACATATTGATATCGTTCTCAACTGCATCGTTAGATTGAGATTGTAAAGATCTGGTATATTTCACATCAGCAAACCTAATAACAAAAAGTAAATGTAGAAAACAAATTAAATGACAGGAAGCGATGTGGAGTATAGATAATAAACCTTTTGGGCCATGATATTAATTTTCACGACCTTTATTGATATATTTTTGTAGTAATTTAACACGTTCGCTGCCACCGGCGCTGCTCAGCTATACGGGTTATATGCCAGGTACTCCGATCAGAGCCAAACAAATATTGTATTCACAATGAGTCATATACAGGGTACTTTCTCTTAGCGGACACTCTTCATAAGTGGACATCTCTTTTAAGCAGACGTTTTCTCGGGAACCGAAAAAATGTACAAGCTTTGCTAATAAAAATTTTCCTCTTAAGCAGACTCTCCATTAACCGGACACGGACACTAAATTGCATTGTTAACCTTGTATTCAGCTCCTCTTGTGCAGACAGTCTGTGTGGCCCGGTGGCTAATTTTCGTGATATATTATCGGATAAGCCCTGACTTATTAGAAGCAAGGTCACCACGACGCTGATTTTACTTTGGTGTTTACATATGACAATTTTGAAATTTTTGCTGACTTTGTTTATATTTTTGGTTGGTTGTAAGATGCATTCCAAAACGAAACAATGGGCGTGTTCAGACGGGACTGGCGCTACAAGCTAGCGGTAGCAATCGACTGGACCGCCGATTTTGGTGGGGCGCTAGCCAAAATGGGCTTTCTGGTTTCCTTTATAAAAACAAACGTCAAAAGACAAAAACACGCTAACCGCTAACCTCAAAAGCGGCATTGTGCGTGAAAAGTGGTAGTATTTTGTTGGCAGAAACTGCTCTGCTCTTTGCTAGCGAAAGCGAAGGTGAAGGTCAAACGACTTCGCTTCGAAAAATGGCGACCGCTAGTGTAAACAAATCTCCGCTAGGCAGCTAGGCTAGTGCTAGTCCCGTCTGAACGAGCCCATCGTAAAAATTGTCGTCAAACAATATTCTCCGCGTCGCGTCGTTTAATATGCCTCAACCTAAAAAAACTCTTCTTACACTGAAAGAGAAAATAAATGTAATAGAGCTGATAAACAAAAAGTTGGTGTTCCTGTTTTTTATTACCTAATCTTCTTTGTTGTCTTTTATATACAGCCACCCAATGTATACGAATTTTTTCGATTTTTTAGTGTGAATACTGTAACTATCTAGCTTTTATGTACTATTATGTGTACAATAAAGTTAATTTAAAAAATTTCATCTATTAGGGTAACAATTTCTCTTGAGAGGACACCTCTATTAGGCGGAAACATTTTCGGCAACCGCAGGTGTCCACTTAACAGAGAGTACACTGTAGTACGGTAATATCTTCCACGTGGTTTTTTGAAAAATTTACAGTAAAGCTGAAGTTGCTATAGCAACCCTTGTGTAAGTTAGCGACTGTAAATAGACAATTTGTACATCTTTATTTTAATTTTTGATTATAACAAATAAAAAATGAATCGAAACGCATGTTTATAGGTGCGACTCCAATCGGAGTTGTCAACACCAGCGATTATAATTTGACTGTAGGTACCGCCGACTCCGATTGGAGCCACCCTTTTTTTGCACTATTTTACCTTCCATTCAAAACAAAAATAGACCCTTGATGTTTTCCTAGAATTAAGGAATCAATTATAATCAAAATTCACGTTTGGCTACAGGGGTCAGTGACCACAGCCGGGGAGGCAGCAAAAGTGTTAATAATATTCGAAGATATAGCAACATCGATGTAAGACAAAGGCAGTCTTTACTGTTTATGATGGTATTCCTATGATGAACTAATAACATTACTTGGTATATCAAAGGATGCTTTGTAATTGTATAGACAAAATTAGCCACTTTGAATTGATAGACAATAATGGAATACATGCCCTAATTTAGTCTGTTCTAAAGAGAGTTTTATGAACTTTGACATATTAAAATGTTATAAGCATCTTTCACGGTTTAAAGGCAAACACACTGCAAATGTTTAACAAAAAAAAACGTAAAGCTTACTAGGTTTTCTCGAAGTAACAATTTTGAAATACTTTAGTACTTAATGCAGTATTCTGTCCAATTCAGAGTACTGGACTTAAACACACAAACCTAAAGCCACTGTACTTACAGCTGGCCATTCTCAAGGAACACTTCTGTCGATCTAACGGATATAATTTCAAATTCATGGGACATGAGAGCGTAAGTGATATTCTGCAAAAATGCATATTCGTAGCAAGTTTCATGAGAAGGATGAGCATGAAAATACCTTATGCTATACAGGACCGAGCCATTTGGAAATATACGTATGTAGAGATTTGGCATAATAATATCGTGAAAGTGTCCTTCCTTCTCGTTCTGGAAAAATAGATCAGGCATCCAAACACGGTTAGCTTGGGTGAGCGTGAGGTACTTGAGACGTTCTCCAAAATCGTTGAATTTCAACCTTTCATCCAACCACTGTTCACGGAATGTTAGTTGAACGCTGTACTCCTGGAATAGCCAATGCAATGAAGGGACGGCCGGCGAGTTCAAAAACAACCATGCAAGTGGCACATGCAAGCTAGGCACTCATGCAGCTCACACCGCGTGTTTTCGCTAGGGCTACAGCGCCACACAGCATGCTCGCGCTGGTGCTGGTGCCCTCATTGCAACATCGCCACTCGGCCTTGTGCAAGTGAACGCAACCGAGTTAAGTATAAGTATACACATCCATCCAATACTTGACATGACTGGCAGACCGCGCACTCACCATTTTATAATCGTCTATTTTGCTGATAGATCGCAGAAAGAAGTTGATGTATACAATGGTCGGGCCGTCTCCTACATTGTGTGAACAAAACAAACAGTATTACTCAGTTAGCAGATACAGTCTCGGCTGCGGGGCACGGCGCCAATCACATCTCGCATTGGCCATTTCCGCATGCAAGCACGTGGCTGTCGGTGCGCCGCCCCGCTAGACACCGAAAGCACACGCACGCCGTCCCGCCCCACAGGAGATGAGAGATGAGCTATACTACCAGAATAAAGTACCAACCAACACTACACACACACACTAGTCAAAGTCATTCTCCGCTGCCAACAGCCACTTACCATGGTCACATCGTCTATCTTTGAGATACTTCTGAAAAATATGTTGACATGGACAACAGTGGGGCCATCTGACAGATGAAAAGAAAATGGCATCAATTAGTGGACATCATCACCAGCGATGCGGATGCAAAAAGCACCGGCACGAGTGCCACTGGCGGTGAACAGCGACTACCTAGTGCCCACTCAGGAAAGGCGTTCAGCAATCAAACGCTATCAACCTATGAAGCTAAACTGGTGTCGACGAGCAACGGAGCAAACAGCACCCCGCTACTCGCCGCCGCCCCATGCTGGCTGTGTAGCACCTCTACACTACCCTATACTGCATGGTGTGGCCGACGCTCCACTTACCATCTTGTTGTCACTAATGGTTGCAATGCTGCGGACAAATAGGTTTACTTGGACAATGGTTGGCCCATCTGGAGCGATGGACAATATGTTACACTGAATCTTATGTACACCAAGCAACGACAACAAGACAGAACCCTCCTTTCTGGCCATCCGACCTAGACAAGACACAAAACAAATCACCAAAACTTACTCACCTGTACCATTTACGCCAGAAGGACGGATCCGCGCGTCATAACGACCCGGCCCCAAAATTTGGTCGAGGATTTCTTTTTCTTTCTCGCGAAAATTGAGCTTGGCATTGGTGCACCTAAGTAGCAGCACAATTAGTAGTTTTAATGTAATGAGGAAGGGTAATCCCCTGATACTTACACAACCACGTGGATGACGTACAGGATGATTATAAGGGTGCGTTTGTTCATCGTGAGCGTCCCCCTGCACAGCCCCGGGTTTCAGTTGCGGCACGGGGCCATCGGTGCTTGGCCGCAAAAATACGTTCTTCGTTTCACTGAGCCATGACTGCCATTATTTCTTCTAGTAAAACACCAAAAAGCGTCACGATTAGGAAGCGCGTGTGGCCTTTAAACGACTGTTTGCAGAGTGCCGCGAGAATAGACGCTGTATTGATCGTCCAAGTTGAATCTCGCGCAACAAACACTTTTCTTTGTAAGTGTGTAAGGACTGGGAGCGTACGTCTACGGCCCGGGCAGAACGTCTGTATGAACCCGACGCGCAATCAGTTGCAGCATAAACTTGTTACGGCGTAACATTTATCTATGCGTTAATTGCTAATTGCTTTGGACGAACTCACGCTAAAATATTGAAGAGTATACAAATAATACTATAATTACTATAACAATCGATCTTTCGTTACGCACAGCTAAAAATAGCAATTTGCTAAAGGTGCAAATGTTTGTTACGTCGCATGCGTCGTTTGTGACGTCATTGACGACGACTACGTCACATTCTCTAAAGCTATTTTAACATAGGGGCGTGTATAGTACGATAATTACATTTTAACACAATACTATTTTATATCGATACAGATACACGTTCAAATTTTGCATCGAATGCACCTCTAATTGATTTGTAATAAAATATTACCAGAGTTAAAACACGTAATAGCGATAAAAGGACGATTATAATAGTTACGTTATTTATACATTCTGTAGTCTAGCCCCACTTACAAAAAAACTATAACATTACCGGTACCACTTCCTGTAAGAAATAGCTTCAACCCTCTTGGTATTTCAAACTTTCAAAAAACAAATTATACTAAGAGTTGAGCGAACACAATTAAGAATTGTCACGGAATTTCAAAGTTTTCAAAATAGCTTAAACTTTCGCGTTATTTATTTTATTACCCACAAAACTTATAAATTTCTCGAAATGACACGCACATAGGTGAGAAACGATTATTTTTAAACGTATTTTATTTGCTTTATTCTGTTGGAAGGCGTCGCCCTGATTGATTTAAAAGTAGTTCTTAGAAGGCAGAAACCAACTTTTCAGCTAGAGGGCGTTGAAATTTTAAAATTCTATAAGGAACTACAGCATACTTTCTTGTTATTTATCAACAAGCCAAGCAATGTAGTTGAAGTAAAACATTTGTATGGGAAAATTAATCAATACATCAGAAATCTGCAAAATTAAACTCTTTATTTAGCATACGTACAGGCAGCTACAAGATCACCACTATATACTACCTTTGTATATTAGCATACTATCAACACAGCAGCCAGGTGTCGAAATATATGCTGAATCAATCTAGGTAACAGATGTTTCTTTCAGCCATACTATAAATGAGCTTCTTTCAAATGCCAATTCAGTTCGTAATTTGTTTTGTATTATCTGTAACCTCTCATGTGTTGAGGCAGTTCATAATTACACATATTAAAAAAGCGATAATGAAGAATTGTTACCTACAAAGGATTGTCACAGTATTAGTTCGACCCTGTGAATAACATTAACAAATACTGTTATAAGTTCTGATTAATTTAAGTAATTCCTTATTTTACCATTATCACTACTGATATGTTCTAGTTTAGTTTTCAGTTTAAAACATAGAACAAATAAAAACAGTTTTTTTTAAGTAGAATATTTAAGAATGTATAAATGAAATGTTTTTAAAACCCTGTACACCGATTTGTAGGATTGATGAGCTAATAAAAATACAGTATTACATCTTCCTACAATGAAATATGTTTCCTTATATACTATTCACAAAATTATATAAAATTACTGAAACACTTTTATTGGCATACCACGAAGAGCACCATATCATCTTAATTTAGAAAATATTTTTGTAACAAATTATTACAAGTTATTTTATGAACTTTTAAGCTTCAGGTTAACAAAATACCATCTGCTGCAATATTTTACGATTGTATTACAACAGCTTATGTGATGATTTATACCATTGATTTTATAAGCTGTTCCTTAATAATTAAGTTTCAGTAATTTTATCATTGTTAAGTACTTGCGTGCTTTTTAATGAATACTAACAATGGCACGACGAAAATTTAGGCCTTACAGCATACACCGCAATACTAGTTAAAATTAATGCGTATTATAACTTCAAGAAAAATATAGCATTTTAAACGTTACAAAATAGTTAGTTACTGAAAATATTTTTAAGTAGAGCTGTTAGATTTCAATTCCATAGCCAACTTGTAACCGAGTTCTGGTCTTCGGTCTCTTCCTTCTACCATAGCTTTAACTTGGCTGGAGCTTACAATAACGCCATTATTTTTTATGACTGTATTTTTGGTTTTCTCTATATCAAGAAGATCTACTCCCCTGCTACAGTCATCAAGTAGAATTGTTCGGTAACCTATGGCTAAAGCGTCTACTGCAGTAGCACCTTAAATAATATTTAATTGGCAAAATACAAATTACATATTACGAAAACTAAACCTCTCATACCCACACAAACATCATACGCTAATCCACAGATGTAAATGTCAGTAGCATTTTTTAATCTAAGCTGGGCACAAAGGGTGGTATCTGTTAGTTTCTTGTTATCCCAAAAAACAGAATAGGAATCTACTTCTGGATTTGTTCCTTTATAAACTTTTATAGCATTATCAAGCATCTGAGAATAAATTACCAAATGATAGTAACATTAGTCTGTAATTTACATGCAAAATAAACATGCATGCGCATGGTGAAATTTAAATAAGTAATTAATTAGCTACCTTAAGATCTTGATGCAATTCTGATCCCCAAGTGTCTTGTACACAATGACGTGGCCAAAGCCTTTGTTTCATTGGTGGAGGGCCTGCAAAAATAACTGTATCGTATGTTTTAGCATTTTCAGCAGATACTGGACTTGATGGATCTAATTCTCTTTGTTGAATATTATCAATGAAGGACACATGATCACTCGGATGCCAATCTAACGAGTAAAATACAGCATCAAAATGCACAGTTTCCATCAACCGATTAATTGGATCTATTACTTCTGCACCATTTTGCTGAGCCGAACAATTGCTAATATTTAAAGTGCCACTTATAAAATCATTCTGAACATCAACTATCAGAAAAGCAGATATAGGTCGCACAATCTGAAATTATATATATAATAAACATTTTGTTGATGTATCATAAGATTTTAGAAAAGAAAGTCAAGTGAAATTTGTTACATACATAAAGAAGTATAGCGATGTATTTCTAAAACATATTCAAGAATAAATAAATAATAAATGTTCAAACATTAGGAAGATTTAATCAGAAATTCAAGACTGAAACTAGAAGAATTATAGTTTTCACGGAACAAACGATGTAGTAGCTGCAATACAATGAATATAGGTAGGTATGTTATAAGTACAATATATCTTCTAATGCAGACTCAATATAAAACATTTGGTAGCAGGAAATTTATTTTGCAATACAAAAAAAGGTATGACATGTTACTGAAGGAGAAAGAACTTCTTGCTGCAATTTATTGGAAGTATAACAAAAAAGAAAATAAGGTATGTATAGCAAATTATACATTAAAAAGGTAGAGAGCAATTAACTGCAACAGTTTTCTAATGCTTACAATTTTTATCCAGTGATTCCAACAAAATGTAAATTCTTCTTTATCAATATAACCATCATTGTTTTTATCAAAAACGTCGAAAGTTTCTTTTAACTGTGGTTCTTCTAACGTGTAAATTTTGCCTTTATCATTTCGAAATAATGCACGGCAAATCAGTCTAAACTCTTCTAGATCTAATTTTCCATCACTGCAAATATTTGTTGAATATTTGTAAAAAACGATTTAAAAATTCCATATTTTATTTGGTTTAAAATTTGCCAGTACAAATAGAAACGACTTTATTATCGTAGTACAACTGTGATGTCAAATTTCACATATGAAATTAATTTTTATTTATTTATAAAATAATTTACTATTTTTAAAGGTCAGCATCAGAAATTATGATTATGAAACTCTACATGACGCGCAAAAATAATTGGGTTATTTTTTAATTCTTTATCAATGTGAAAAATTATTTTTTGGTCGTTTTCATGGCCAAACTACAGCATAAGTTTAAAATCGAAGATAACGTGATGGTATGTAAACGCAAATTGGAACTGCGATAATAGATAAGGTAATACCGTTTTGTAGCCGACATCAACTAAGGCCTATCGTGCACAGGCGATATTTTTTATCGCCCAAAATGAATCCCACTAAATTAAACGAGTGTGAGCGCACGGGGGATAATAAATTATTCATGACGATTAAAAAATTAATCTGGACCTATTTTGCAGGCAATGCACTTATCGCCCTACAAAATAGAATTAATATAGTTTATTACTTAAATTACAGGCCGTTCCTACTTTCTGTGCATCTACGCCGGTTAACAAATAGGAAGTGCATCGGGGTTTCCCCTGTGTGCGTAGATAAAATAAGTGATGCACCTTCATAAGCAATTTATTGCCACTACGTATTATTTATATTCATTCATTTAAACACAACAGAAATGTATACAAATTACATTATTCGATTTAATTGGTTTTAATATTGTAGTTTATTTGGTTAAGATTTTTAAGGAAAATCCTTTGCGCGGGAATAACACACGTGCGTGAAACTAATGCGTCAGGTTGTTCAACCGTCAATATAAAAATGGAACACGTTTACTTACTCGTTTTTGTCAAATGCAGTGAAGCACGCGTCCATGGTGCATTCCACATCGAAATTAAGTAAATCAATGGACTGTGTGGCAAACATAACTTCGAACTAGTAAACGGTTACGTCGCCAACTGACACGGGTAAGGCGTTCTTTGCGGGGCGAGGGGTGAAGCGGTTGACCGGTTCGTGGCGTCATTGGCGTCTCTCTGCATCGTAACGGCGCTAACCGCAAGGGCACTTCCGCCCCATGAAATAGCGGGCATATCACGCTAATGCCCCGCATTGCCTATTTGCCCCATAGCCAAAAGCTACGTTTAACACGCTTGTGATAATTTGACCTCTCACCCTTGATTGATCCACACCCATATTACACAAAACCACCAACACTGAAGGTCAAATTAAATGATTCACCATTGTGATTAAACAATTGTATTTCACCTTTTGTGGCATACATTAATCATTAAGTATAAAACCAACACATCAGGTCCGAAAAGTATGGGAAATGAAATGCAATTCGACACGGAATAGAAAAAATCCAACAATTAACAGAATAGTTCGAGTGTATTTAACATAAATTTGATAGACAAATTTATTAGTTTTATTAAGCATTTTTTAACAAGCTAGCATTTTTTACAAGTTTTCGGTTGTTAATAATAATACGTTCTGGTTGCTCCAAAGCATCTACTGATTTATTATAATCAAAATTCAGTTATATACTTTGGAATCCTCAGAATAAAAACTGTTATACGACATTCAAAAATTGTTACACTGATAGATGATCATGATTTTATTGCCTGGCTACTCCAAGGTGCTTCGATATTCTCAAATTTCCGGAAAATAAAGCAATCAATAATACCTGGGAGTACTCAGAATGAAATTTACTGTTACTATACGACAATACTCTTGAAAAACTGTTTACACCAATAATTTATTAGCAATAGTCTTAGAAATTACTGTAACATATGATTAAATATTTAATTCTGTTAATCGTTCATGAATAAGTGACGCCTACAGTGTGATATTTTCTTACAAACACTAACAATTTTTTTTTGTTATTATCACAATTTATTGTGTAGTTTAAACAACTAAAATTTGCTAGTTAATAACAAAAAAAATTATGTATGCATAATCAATAAATCACACTGTACGTAAAACCTAAGTAATAAACAACATTCTTACATATTTAGAGCTTTTATAAATACAATAAGGGTATGCTATGCACTGAAAAAATACGAATATGCATTTGTAATGTAGCTTATAACAAGATCTGTGGAATTGCAATGCCAACCATCAGTGCCCCTTTTGTCCTATATCAACAGTTCGCGGAAATAACATAAAAAAAAAAATCAAACGACAGCAAGGCATAATGTACCCTGACTAAAAATGCATTATAATACAACTAAAACTAACTGTGCTAAAGATACAGAATGCTGAGCTCGAAACACCGCAAGGGAAGTCCAAGACCAGCATACCCCATCCATGATATAACATTACAAAACGATTCAATGTACAATCAAGATGACTAGTAAAGACCAAGTCCTATTCATTGGAAGAATACACACGGAATCCTGATCAAACTCCCAATCTTAACAAATTGTCAATTATGTAACAATTTTTTATTAAATAATAAATTACAAATTATGATTTAACAGCAAAGTCTGGGGAAACAAATTTCAGCGTAAAATAACATAACCCCTATATAATACTGCATGTTTCCACTTCCATTGAATGAGACAATTATAAATAATTTATCTTTTAACATACATTATTAAACATTAAAATAGAAACATACACATTCTAAAACGACCATTACGTGTTGGATTTAAATTTAATAAAGCCATCTATGATCAGGATTGTAAAATATATAGTTGAATTCAGTCAGTAGAAATATTATTAATTTACATAAATGGAATTGCCGATAACGCTAGCTCACACTTATTGCACCCTTTTGTTTTAAAGATACACCAAATAAAAAGCTAAAAAGATGGCGACGGCAACTCTACCTAGATAATTTTATATGAAATCTAAAAAAAAGTGATCATATACAAGCACCTATATTTTATAGACATGGCAGTTCACATTAACAAATCTGTAATATAAAATGATTTAATCAATACATAAATTATTAAGAATTCAATACTATTTACCAGTTTGAGAGTTTCGCTGCCAAGCATCATTTGAATTAAGTGTATCATCTGTGCTAAGTGTAGTTGCAGTGACTGTATTAGCATTTTTAATAGTATCCACTGGAATACTAGAATTAAAAATAAATTAAAATATAATGTACAGCCGAAAGTTATTGATAAAACTTACATATTATCAACTGTTTCAATGTCTTTCCCATTTTTATGACCATTTTCAGCAGTGTCCGTTTTGGACCCATTCACTTTACTGTCCAACTTATTTTCAACATTTTTTTCTTCAGTCTGGAAGCATTTTCTTTTGTTATATAAACAAAACTTTAAATATACGAAGACTTTACCTGAGGTGCAGTACCACTATTATTTTTTCCTCGTGTGCGAAGCATAATCGCTTCAACTCGTTTACGTCGGGCTTCTCTTTCTTTCTCTTCATTTTTCAGTCGTTCTTGAAGTTCAGCCTTTTGCCTTTCAGCTTCTTCTCTAGCTTTTCGTTCAGCTTCCTCCTTTAGCAATTTTAATCTCTGCTCTTCTTCTCGCCTTTGCCTTTCTTCCTCTTCACGTCTTTGAGCTTCTTTTATTGCCTATAAAAGCGGTAATGTATACGAAAAGAAATGTTGTCATTTAAATCTTACCTCTTTTAGACGTTCGTCTTCAGCTGCCCTTTGCATTTCTATTAACTGCCTCTGTTGCTCTTCCTCCCTTTGTTGACGTTCAAATTCTAATCTTATTTCTTCTTCAATTCGAAGTCGTTCTAATTCAGCTTGTTTTTCTGCTTCTTCACGTGCTATACGTCTTCTTTCGGCCAAAGCAGCTTTAGCTTCTTCTTCTGTGGTAATTCGTGGTTTTGAACTTATACTAGTTGTCATATCGGATTCACCACTTTGCTGAATCTCTGCAGCTGTAGCAACTGCCAGCGGTTGACTTTCAGCTACAGTTCGTTCTTCTATTTTACTGGTTACAATCTCACTTTCATTTACAAACTTTGCATCTATTTGCTTTTCTATGTCAGCCTTTTCTACATTTAACAAGTCACTTTCTTTTGGCTTTGGATCAACTTGTTTTATTTCTAATAGTACAGGATGCTCATTTATATCTATTAGCCTGTAACAAGTAAAAAATACAAGTTTATGTTTTAATATTTACAAATTCTAATAATGCAAACATAATGATTAGTGTATATACAAAAATTAAATGTGACCTTATATTTTGCAATCTATAACATAAACAGGCTAAATCACTTAAAAATTGTGAAATATTCTTTTTCAATAACTAATAGAAACGAGGGTTTTTGGTGAGAACAAAGATTATAGAGCCCTCTTACAGTTCAAATTGGTAATGCAAGCGCTAAATTCAAATTAGTAGGTCAATTGATTACAATTATTTATAACAGATTTTATGAAGAGTTGAGTAAGATTAAAAACAAGATACCCAAATACAACCTGACAATTGTTATTGAAGACTATAACGTAAAAGTCGGTAAAAAGGAGTGTTACAGAAAGGAATGGAATGGAAGAAATCATAACCAAAAGACCACGTATTGATTGAGTTGAAACATGCAGGATCCGTCAAAAATAGCAAAAGTTACCTTGCAGCAGACACAGATTCAGACCATTTTCTGATAATATTAAAAGTAAAACAAGAGCTGCCAAGGGAACTTAAAGAGGAAATCAATGGTTTGAAACAGACGTTACAAAAAAGTTGGAGGAAGAACCACCAGTACAAGAGGCGGAGCAAAAATGGGAAATAATGAAAAAACTTTGAGAGAGACAGCTCAGCACCTGCTGAAGGAACCCAAGAGAATAAAAGGAGAAGATTGGTATGATAGTGACTGAAGAAGAGGATGTGAAGAGAGAAATAAAGCTAGGTTAGTTATGCTTAAAGAAAAGACGGAAGATAGAAAAAAGAGCAAGAGCTAAGAGAATATGTAGAGCAAAAAAAAAGGAGGCATTCGACAAGAAACTAAAAGCAGTGGAAGAGCATTACAGAAACAAAGAGGTTAGAAACTGTGATCAGGATGCCCAAAGTAAGAAAAAAATTTGGGAATGAGATACTGTAGGGACGAAAGAGGAGAGTTAGTAAGTAGGAGATGTAAAAGGGAAAACAGAAGTGTGGGCACAATACTTTGAAAAGTTATTAGGGGCAAGAAATGAGGAAGTACAAACTACTCCTATGAATTAGGAAGACATAGCCAGAAGAGCAACGTGTAAATGAACCAACACAACAAGAAATAGAGGAAATAGTTGCAAAATTACACAATAAAAGAAGTGTGAAAGGAGGAAAGGACGCCAAGCAGGTGGAGCAGAACAGTTATTTATCCCATACATGAAAAAGGAGAAGTCACCCTATGTAGTAACTTTAGAGGAATCTCACTACTCGACATAACATACAAAATTCTGGCTAGGATTATAAGAAGCAGAATAGAAGAGGACACAAAAGAAGTAATCGGAGAATACCAAGGGCGATCCACAACAGACTAGATCTTTGTACGAAAACAAATCCAAGCCACAAGTTATGAGAAGGGTTTGCCAATGCACATCGTGTTCATCGATTTCCAACAAGCTTACGACAGAATCATAAGAAAAAATATATACGACGCAATGAAGAAATTAGACTGGTTGGTATGACGCTGAAGAACACGAAAAGTAGTGTAGTTCTACAAGGAACCCTCTCGAGAGAGAGTTCGGTATGGAGTTAGACCTGAGACAACGAGACTCACTTTCAACCACACTCTTCAATTTAGTACTTGAGGCCATAATGAGAGAGAGCGAAATTAAATCTATAGAGATCATTTACCCAAATAAGCACCACGATGTTGCGCTAATTAGTAGGTCAGTGGATGAATTAAAAAGAGTATTTATTACCTTAGAAAGCAGGGCAAGAGAGTATGGGTTAAGGTGAATATTGACAAAACGAAATATATGAAAATGGTAGGCGAAAAGGAAGGAAGAGAAAGGCAAAGATTACAAGTCATTATGACAGAAGGAGTGACCTACGGTTTTGAAGAAGTCAATAAATTTGATTATCTACGAAAAGGAAGTAAAGCCGCCGGAGCATTGAAAGAATTGTTAAAATCTAAACATGTCTCATTGGCAGCCAAGGTACGACTATATAGAACGGTTATATGTCCCGCGGTCCTGTACAGCTCTGAGCTTTGGGTATTGAACAAACATGAGGTAAATAAATTAGAAGTTTGGGAGAGGAAGATGCTAAGGGATATTTACGGAGGAACGAAGGGAACTGGAGACAGCGAACAAACAAAGAAATTATAGAAATGTATGGTAAACCAACAATAACACAAAGAATTAGGGCCCGAAGAGTCAGGTGGTTGGGACATTTAGAAAGAATGCAACCGAATAGAATTAAAAAAAAAAAGTGCTACTAGCTAAAGGGGGGAAGAAAAAGAGAGGAAGACCAAAGAAGAATTGGCTGGATGCGGTAGAAGGGCAGGACAGGAAGATATGGAAGAAGAGAGTGAGAAGTGTAGAAACCACAAACCCATGAGGGTAAAGAAACCAGGGGCCTTCATGGTGTGAAGCGCTGACACATATATACATTCCTTTTAAATTGATATCAAATGAAATAAATATTCGTAATACGCATGCTAAAATTATATAATGTACTACTTTTATTACACATTGATTGACTAGTTTGCTGGGCTTATGTACTGCTACACTGTTAATAATACAATAAACTGCGATACATTATTGAAAACAAGTGATTTACATAGACAATGTTTTTTTTTAACTTCTCGGTGGTGTAGCGGGTGAGTACCTGTTTCACGATCGAGAAGTTTTGGTTTTTGACCTAGCATGGTCATAAAATCAATATATTACTTACTGCGCTACTTGTGCACATTGTTGTATGTCAGCCTCTTTAGTAACTTCATTATTCACATCTACAAGTAGATCTTCAGTAGTACCAAACTCTTTTTCTATGTCAGCATTATTTTTAATAGTTTTTTCTTTATCTATAGGACTCTGTATTTGTCTATTACTTGTAGAACTTTCCATTACAGTTGCAGGAGCAGCAGTTGGAGAAACTAAAGCTTTAGGTGATCCATCAGTGGGAGAAGTAAGCGATTTCTTCTTTACTATCTTTTCTTGGGACTTAGCTAAGCTTGATTTTCGAGATTTGGGCAAGGGAGGTTTATTTTCTGATTTCTTAGGATCTATTACTCCATTTTTAATATCACTTGTTATACCAGTGACTGCTATGCTAGCAGGTCTTTGTCGCCTGGGGGCTGCAATAGGACGACTTCGCAGCGTGACCGAACTTGTAACACTACTTGTACTTTGCTGACTTAGAGAACTGCTTGGCCGTGAGTGTGCTATACAAAATTAAACGTTATTGATTATTCTAGTTTAATTCATAAAGTAAATTAAGTAATCAAATTAGTATACCACCAAATCAGCTGTTTGCCTAGGATAACAAAAACCCTAGTAACCACCAAGGATGACCATACGGTATGAAATGATGGAAAAGGATAGGAAACTGAGCCACCACCTTTATATATACATAAAATTATTTACAAAGAAAGCAGTAACTTATTAATTACTGTTATAATATTAATAAATATACAAATAGCTTCAAGTTTTCACATGTACCTTTTAATCGGAGATAGTGATCAATGGCTGAAATAAAAAGCAGAATCTGTTACTAAAATTAAAGTACCAGTATATGTAAAAAGAGGAAAGACCTGTTCATTAATTTGCTTTTGCACCATTCCCCAAGTTAATACTATTAACTAACTATAAAGCAGAAGTACATTATGCTTCTCATTATGTGCTACGAATGACTTTTTACTTTTTAGCAATGTAAATATCTCTCGAGGGTTTAAAAATACTAATCTCTTGAACAATTGAGTTTTAGAAATAGCAGTGCTAGATAAAAAGCATGTATATATCTAAGTGCAAAAACGTTTTTGGTGATGTGGAGTTGTATAATTTTATCATAAACATCTCCGTTACCTTCAACCTGATTAGAAGAGTTGGTAGATGCTAACTTCCTCTGTCTAAGTTCAGTGGCACGAGTGGTGCGTGGTGGTGGTAAAGGTACAGCCGTTGAAAGTTGGTGCATACTGCGGCTGTCGGACTTTCGCAGGGGCTTTTGAGGCTGCGCCAGCCCCAGCTTACCAACAGCTAAGTGGCTCATACTACGACTAACAGAGGATTGTTGTGGACGGGATAAAGGTCTAAAAGAAGGACTGCTTGTGGTTTCGGCCAGGGTGGGTAATTCAGTCGGCCTTTTCCGTGGCTTGGCCAATTGGTCAAGACGAGACATGGAATAAGCCCTACCTGGTGAACGCATGAATGGCTTTCGAGGTGGGGTGGACGGTGACTCTTTAGATGGTATTGTGGGCATCAGATCTGTACGACGACGACCCACATACCCACTAATACAGCCAGCAGGATGTTGGGGTGTAGTTGCTATAAACAATAATATCATTTTAATAACCTCGACCTTTCTGTTAGAATCAAAGTTAGTAGCATTTCTTACATGTTTCAACTTTCATTCTTTGAATAATCTGAGTGTAAACACTTTAGATAAAACATAACAAATTGTGCGCTGGTGACGTTAGGTGCAAAAAATTTACACTCAGAATACAAATCAGTGTGTCCCAGATTGAGTTCATTATAGGTATAATCGACAAACAATTTGAGAATTTCATTTTCATGTTTTGGGATTCCGCCCTGCTTGGTCTGAAACTAATTTTAAGCAGATTTTTAGTTTTTTAAAAATTAAGACGGCCATGAAAATTGTGAAAAAACCATTTTCTATTCAGGTAAAGTGCCTTTTCGGTCAATAATACGGCAAAGTAATATTGAGAAAAGTTGTTCAGAATATGAAATTATGGCCCTGTGCAAAATTTCAAAAAGATCAGCTCGCTTTCATTAAATCCGCTTTTTGTATTAATGAACGAAAAATCACGTCGTAGTAAAGGAAACAATTGATTGTCATTATCTTAGATTAAAGTCAAAACTTGGAGGAAGTCAAATAGAGTAATTGTTATTTAATTTCTTTTTTTAAATAAAATACTATGTTAGAAACTTACGTTTTTTTTTGAACGGATTTTTTTGAAAATTTGCACAGAGCCATTATTTCATATTCTGAACAACTTTTCTCAATAACATTTTGCCGTATTATTGACTGAAAATGCACTTTACCTGAATAGAAAATAGTTTTTTCACATTTTTCATGGCCGTCTTAATTTTTAAAAAACTAAAAATCTGCTTAAAATTATTTTCAGACCAAACAGGGCGGAATCCCAAAATCTGAAAATGAAATTTTAAAATGTTTTGTCGATTATACCTATAGTGAACTCAATCCGGGAACACACTGTATAATTAGAATATATCATTCATTATCTAAACTAAATTCAAAATCGAGCTGCAGTTCGAGTAAACAATAATTTCTACGTGAAACACACGTGTACCTGCGGTCTTACGTTTTTATTGGTCAAGGGGCGTGATCTATGCATACGTTTGTTTTGATCCACTGCAGCTCGATTTTGAATTTAGTATAGATCAACTTTTCTTTATATTACAAATACATTTCGCAAATATTTAAAACTTCTACAAGTGTTACATGTAAGTAATGCTGTCATGGTTTATAAACTACGATTATAGTTAACTGCAGATTATATAGCTAAATAAAGACGATGTGTAAGTACAACTTTTATTGCAATACTATTTAATAAGCTTAAATATTTGACCCTGCAAATAAAAATAACATTCAAAACCAAAATAATGCCAAAGTAGTTAGCTGGTGTAGGTAATTATGTAGCAGTAATTTTATTTAAGCTTGTTAAAAATTACAATTATAAAGTTACGAGTTCATATATCCCAATATAGGCTACAACAAAGCAACAGAGCACTAGTTGCAATGCTATTATAGTACTGAAGGCGGCTTCTCATGCAAAATGCCAAAATTATTTTGTGCTAAAACTCAGGAAGTTCATAAAAGATAAGACACCCCACATTAATCCCCCATTCAAATCGCTATGAAAAAGGACAAATCAGCATGTGGCACAAAATTGCTACAAAAAAATGTGCGGTAGAAGACGACACAAATGCAAGTCAAAATAAAAAGAAAAATAGCAGGCACAAAGGTTGCACAAGTTGTATCAATTGACAACAGATGTCTTGAAATTTTATACCGAAATTAGTCGAAGTGCTGTGTGCAATCACTTGTGCGGGGGAACTAGGAATGAGGGGCTTTGAGGAGTCAGGTTCATCTCCCCAACTGAAAACTGCATACATTGAAGTGGACATTCGCATATCTGTAAAAAAATAATAAAAACTACCTAAAACCTGAAAATAAAAGTTAGCCACAAAAACTAGCTGCACAAAAATGCTACAGCCATTGTGCAAAATTAAGAAGCGAAATTAAGTGCACCTATAGCCGGCAAAATTAAAACTTTTCTTGTGTATGTAAAGTACCACACTAACCTTCGCCAGAACGTTCGAGACCTCCAGCAGAAGTAGCCCTTTTTTTGCTACCGCCATCGAGTTCCCGTTCTGACTGTCTCCTCGTGAGAGGAGCAGCAGAATACGTAATATTTTGTGTAGATGTAGCTCTTCTGTGACCCCAATAAGAACTACCAGTATCAACAGGGCCTAAAATACGTGGAGTCGAAGATCCAAAGGCAAAGACAAGAGAGCTTCGTTCATTTCTTCGTTTTGCTTCAATTCTAGCTTCTCTCTCTTGATTACGTTTTAATATTGATTCTAATCGGTCCCTTTCCGCTTCATTTATTGCTCTTTTTCTTTCTTCAACTAGTAGTCGTCTTTCATCTTCTTTTACTTTTACCTCTTCTAAACGTTGCCGTCTTTCATGTTCTTTTTGTTCTTTAAATCGTTGTGCAGCCATCGCTTGATGTTTCATTTCGTCAAGTTTTTTCTGCCTCTCTTCATTTTGTCTTTCTTTAAATGATTTTATCCTAGCTTCTCTATCTTCTACAGATATGAAAGTAAGAAACTATCAGTAAAAGATGAATACGTTTAGTATGAGTTTATGATCGGCGAAATGTTTATTAATGCCACTATATACACAAAAACGATTTAAGTTTCTTTATGTTATTTTTAATAGTATTATATAAAACAAGTCCACAACTGTTAAAAAAATAACGACATTCGATAATTGGAAATAATTTCCACCATGTTTTCAATCTTAAAATGGTCTACTAATTCACATATAAACTGGAATGTATCACAATATAATTTGAAGATCATTAAATTTGCATGCCGGGTGAATCTTTGTACTGTCATAGTACATATAAGGTATTACAAGCTAATAAATTTAGTATTCAGAATATTTAATAACTAGTTTAAATAACACATGGGTTTCCTAAAGGTTCGTTAATTTTCAACTCATTTCATTCATACTACCAGAATTTTTTACCAAGGTCATACTAGTTTTTTTACAGTCACAACTACTTCATTAGTAAAAAATGCAATTTTGTAGATGTAAGGTACAGTCGTGGATTTATTAACGTTGTTTTGCATTAAGACGTCTGATGTTTTGGCATAAAATTTAATGTGCAATGTACAGCATGCCTACTCGATAAAACAGAATTACAATGAAACGACTTCTTTTTGATCATGAATAATAGCTTTTTAAGTCCATAACTGTACGCTGAGCAAACATGCAGTCACACACTGTATGAATATTTTAGTTAGCAGTCATTAGCGGGATTAGGTAACTTTTTATTGTTCAATTATCAGTGCCACACATTTTACCTTCTGGTTCACAGGGATCTGGTCCTAAATACGCAAACCAATGCATAGTAACACCTATAAAGTCCAAAATGTTATAACGAACTAAAACTTTTGTTTAAATAATTATCACAATTGTTTAAAAAAGAAAAAAAAAAGAAAAAACGAACCGAACGGCTAAAAAGTTTCTATCCTAACGATGTTAAATGTTAATCTCTCGCGGATGAATGGTGAATGGAGGATTTACTACGAAGTAGCTATTTTAATAAAAGAAGTAAAAAATAGTAAACGATTCTAAAATTAACTTACCCCTAGTAGCTGATGACGGACGGGACCCAGCTGAAACAAAATGAATCGATTTGAAAATCATCTTCTTTGATCACGCATACTTTAAAATGCATTCAATACCGCAGATTCAGATTTCATTACAAAAGAATTAGGTAATAAATGAGGAAATACTACACGTCCCTGTCCCCACTTAACAGGTACATTCCAACAACGTCCTTGGTTCCACCTTACCATATACTTACAACA
The DNA here is from genome assembly GCA_963082815.1 of Melanotus villosus. NCBI lineage: Eukaryota > Metazoa > Arthropoda > Insecta > Coleoptera > Elateridae > Melanotus > Melanotus villosus. The sequence continues at coordinate 24,706,816 of OY720427.1, forward strand.
CACGACATAATTCAAATTCAACAAGTTGTATCACAGTATCCTTTCAAAATAGTTAATACATGATTAAATCGCCGAGAATGTTGGCGATTTAACTGCTCGCACTTGATCTCAATAATCGAAATTCTAAATCTAACCAGTTTAATTGTCACGTTGCTTCGAATCTGTGTTCTACTCTCATCGGCATTAAGGAAGGGTGTAAACATACCGAGAAAATTTCGAAATGTGTGGTATTATATTATGTGAGTAGTTCGTTATCGGAACAACGATTAAACTATTGTTTTAATAAGGAATATTGATTGGAGGGCAATGTTTACAAGTGGTTGGAAATGATTTATTCTAATTATATACTGTCGGTCTAAAGAAAAAGAAACTGACATGGAATTTAATAAGAGTACGATTTACTGGGAAAATGATTGCAAGTGTAGTGACAACGTGACAAGTGGTTAAAAATTAAAAAAAAAGTATTTTGGATACCCCGTCAGGGCCTCCTAGACTTGGTATTTTATTGGTAACAAGTTTTGAATGCGATTTTATAGTTAAATTACTGTATAATAACACTTCGATTCAGTTGGAAGGAACAAGACCTCGGCATCCATGTTTGTGCTAACATGGGGTGATTTAACTAATCTTTGAACTTTAGTCAATCAGTTATCCTTTTAATTAAAAAGGCAATTAGCAAAATGTATTTAAGTATTGTTTATTTTCTTTAAAAAAAATACAAATTAAAAACTATGGTTATAAACAAGAGCAAATACCAATCAAAGAACAAAACTATAGTAACTATGTGGTTTTTTATAGATAGCATTTTGTATAATATGTACATACATGAGTAATCATTGTTGATGCTTGGTACTTTAAAACAAAACGATTTTTTAAACTGTGATAAACGTGAATTCCACTTGTTTGAACAACGATAAGTTCGTCCAGTGATTATATAAAATCAAACTCGTCTCCGAACTGCCAAATTCGCTCGTACAAGGTATATCTAACTACGGTTTCTAAACGCGACGAGAAAAAAGCGCGATTTCTCCAGGCAATTCGCGACCAAAAAAACTAATTGCTGGTTAGTTTAATCAAGTACGGGTTTAGGTATGAGAAACCTTCAAAAGAATGTTGAAACTTCAAAATGTTCATTGAAGCTACTAACTCACCTACGGTACGATTACAAGTTACTTTCTTAAAACGTTCCGCTCGTTGCCTGTCATGTTTTCCGATGTTTTCGTGCGGCAAGGACGATATAAGGATGTTTCTAAGGTGCTCGAGAGAGCTGCTGGGTATCCCGCAGCTAGAATATGCTTCTGGGCCCATGGCCATCACTAACAAGGACTAATCACTCATCGATGTATTAACGCGGATCCGCGGACCGCGGGCCGAACGACTATCAGCTATTAGTAAAGCAATACCTTAAGTGTTTGACGACACGATTCTGCGCAAACAACTCGCGGGAATGGCCCTGGTCGAACATGCTCATATGTTTTACCATTCCGGTATTTTATTATTGGATATTTATATGAATATTAATGTCCGGCACGCACGGACGGACGGATAAATAATCATATTCAATACAACCGTCCTACTACATGCGTTTCCGATTCTTGAGATTATGCAGAGGTGTGAGTAGTCCATTGATGCGTTTCAATCCTTGCCGGCTCAGATGTTACTTTTATCGGCTGCAGGAAGGAAACGGACTTATTTTAAGAATTGCCGTCACTACCGATAAAGTCACCAGTAATGCTTTAATTCGGAAGAACTTGGTCTCTTACTAAGCGAGCTTCCTTCCACTTCAATGCGTCAGCACAATCTTGTATCTTTCAAATATTTGATAACAATACAGACCACATAAACTAGGCACCATAATCAAAATTTCATTTCCTTCTACTTGTCAGGAGGCTACGGGTAGTCACATCAAAGGAACGAGTGACATCTACTTATCTCCAAAACAAGGTTCTGGAAACTTAATATACCTGCAGCAGCGAGTTCAAACGTAGCGTTTACTTAATTACATTATCTGGGTACTCTATCCAAACTGCCTTTGTACCGAAGAAAATCAATCACGATCTTAAACATACATACTAAAATAATATATATTTTCTTGTGGTACAATTTACTAAATATTTGTTTTAGGTCCTATTAAAAAATTAAAATTATTATTTCTAGCGTTTCTAAGGGAAAAATGGCTAATCAGATAAGGTCAAATCCTTGACGCTCCCTTTGGTTTAAATGAGTCAAATTGGGAACATTTTTCCCGACACCTATACATCACTTTCACAGGAAAACGAGTGCGCAGCACAATTTGGCTAATTAGAAGTAGAGACGTATTTTCTTTCATCGAATAACAAGCCCAGTTGGACTGAGGTCATATAGAACTGTACATTGTTAAAAGCTAAGATAAAGATAAATGATAACTGCAACACAATTCGCAACCCTGTATAAATCAGCCATTTTTGTTATCTTCTAATAATACCTCTTTTTAACGATGTATTATTTTGTCTGTCCTTCAAGAGGTAAACGATTTTGTCGTTTTTCTGAACCCCTGTCCAAAGGAGTAGTCAATTGTAAAGGTTAAAAGCACTGAAGTAAATAAAGATAATAGCCGTATGTATAATGGACAAATTACAGCTTCCATACAGTCCAAGTAATAATATTTCTCAATGGTAGCTTTACATTTAGATTATCGGCAAAATTAGCATACATCTGATTCATTCGATTTCGAAACTTAGTTTTGTCTTCTTCAACTAGTTAATTGATATGTTTGTTATGATGGTTCGACTTTTCGGCTAAATTTAACGGAAACCCGAACAAAGAAAATGAGTTTTTTTTAGGTACAAGTCGCCAAATGTTACGCTTTGTATTTAATTTAGTAACTAGGTACAATTTTCTTGTATCTAAAGGTGTAACGTGGTTAGCGTCACGTTATCATTTTATTTTGAGCGTAATTTTAAGCTTTACGATCATCAATAGATAGATAACAATATCTGATAAAAATTTTCATGCGACGAGCGAGAGAAATAGGTTTATGCGCTACACAACTTGTTTGAAATGACATAATATCAGTTTCAATTACGTTCATCGAAATATCTGCATCTACGTATTATATGTAATACAGTAGGAGTAATAATTAAGTTACAATTGATTCAATATAAATCTTTGAAAAGGCCCATTCTGACATCAAATAATCGCAATTACCTTTTCAAGGTTCATTTAAAATTTTAAAATGACACTTTCTATTCCATTATTTACTCGGCGAGTTAAACGTTGTAAATTGTCGAATGCTGTATAAATCCTTTGTTTGGGACTGTAAACATTTTCACCTTACAATTATCAGGAAAATCTATTTATATTTTTGGCAACTAATAATTCTAGCCTTGGAAGTTTTCTCATGTAAAGAATTGTTCGTATGATTGCAGAAAAAACGCGACACGCCATAAAAACGATGTCAAATAAGTTTGTTCCTAACTTTAATACATAGTACATCGAATACAAAATCAATCATCATCAAAGCATACAAGACCGTAATGGATACATTATACTCCTGTTTTAGTAAAGATCTACGTATAGGTAAAACAAGTACAAGTATATAATGAAATTTAAAAAATATTGGTCTTGGTTTTCTAAATGTAAAAGAGAAGGAAGGATAAGGGTAGACGAGTTAGTGTAAGTGGATATGACCAGACGTATTGATTAGACAGGAAACCTTGTCGTAAAAAATCGTGAAAGTGACGTGAATTGCGATATCAGATTCATTCCTAAGAAGGTGGATAGATGATTTTTCTATTCAAAAGAGTTTTAAATACGAATCATAAAACCTATGACGTATGAAACTAGAAGTGGCCATTTCATTAGTAGACAAACGAGATGAATACAGAAGATAAGACACTTTACTATCCAACTAAATAAAACCTATAACGGAAGGAAGTACTGCAATTTTATGGCTAGTCTTTTAGCAGTCGAGCGCGAATTAACTTTCTCACTTTGTTGAATGACACTAATATGTATTGTCAAGCTTTTGTTAAAACACTGCGAATGACATTTGGTTTCATTTTTGGGCCACAAGGAACACCGCTAACTAAATGCGGAAGCACAGATCAAATTGTAATTTCATCTTGGTTGTTCATTGTCAGTAACGCTACATTCCTTTACTGATGACGTAAAATTAGTGTTAAAATGAGAGTTAATCTGTTGGAACAGACTCACTTTCCATAGTTCAGATATTCGTGGATGACTAAGTTACATTTCCTTTGTGATTTTCCCCACTCTAATTAATTCCAGTTTAAAGAGACAACCTACGCATCCCTCTAGGATTAAATCAATCAACCTACGAACATAGATAATTATAAATAAACCTCCCTATTTTACAAACTAATATGGCGTTAAACTACGTAAGTTGTTTATGGATATATTCGTTTATCTTATCTGGCCCACCACACAAGCCAATGTTACAGAGCCAAATTAGCGACCAACAACAAATTATAATTAGACATTAGTTAAGCCAAAAATTATTATGTAAATAAACTTTTCATCAACTACCAGAAAATTTTAATTACGTGCTAAGTACCCGACCTTATCTCAAGCAAGTTATTTTCAGACCCTGATATCAGAGAAGAAAAATTCACTAATATGACCCAATTGAATGTCACAAATAATGGAATTTTTTCCATTAAAAATGCATTCTTCAACTTTTTTAATGTTTAATGTTGAAGTGGAATTATAACTGACGAATTTCACTATGACAATTTAGCCACAAATGGTCAATTCTACACATTAACTACTCCTCTAACATTTAAGCCAGCGTTTCTCAACCTATGAATTTTTAATGGGCCGCGAAATAACTGCTAAGCTAAAGAACTAAATAAGCAGTAAATAGTCGCATTTTTAATATGATGTGAGAAGAAATTAGTTCAGCCCATAAATAGCTATTGCTACATTCTCATATAAAAATGTTTCACGAGCCGTTCTGAAACGATTCTAACGACTAATCTAGCAGACATATTTTCGTTAATTTAAATTTGGCAATGCAAGAAAATCAAACCGTTCCTTGTATATCCTACAATGAAATACAAGCTTTTGTTAACAAATTTTAACCTTTGGCTAAAGAAAGTTAAAATTGTTTTGATGTTTCCATAATTCTTACAAATGTTTGGGGATAATACGAGTATGATAAGTCAAAAAGAGAACAGTTATTAAAATTAAAGTAAAAGTTCATTCAATATTTCCCACCAACAGCTGATATTCGTTTGGGCAATAAATCATTTTTTACATGTAATTTCAATCAAAAAATTTAGTGCTGTCGGAGCAAGAAAGAAAAATCGATTGAATTAAGCCTCGATTACACTGGGCGAGTAAAATAGCTACTCGCCGGCGTGAAAACTCGCTCAGCGAGTACCAATTAAACATAGCTAGTAAACTTCACTTATTCGCCTAATCATGTGGAAAGTTGTGTTTATACTTGAATCACCTTGGTTTTTAACTTCTTCTCCTTCTTCGGGTGACAAGTTATCCTATATGAGGCACAGTCTGATTCTGTTTTCTAGATTAGATATTTTTTGACGTGTAGGTTATCAGTCTCCAGTCCAGTCCAACTAGTGTTTCTAAAATGAAGTGGAATAGCAACGACATTGTTGATTTTTCTTCGGACACAAATAATTGTACATTCAGGAACTCGATACAGATAGTCCAGAGACTTAAGTGAATCACAAGTAGTTAAATAATATAGTGTTATTTCTAGTTTTGTGGTTATTGGAATTGCCATTCGCATTTTGCTGTCCTGTTTCCTGATCAGCCCATCAATCATCTGCAGGAAAACATCAAACTGGCCCTATTCATTCTCAAAATATTCCGGTAAGTAGGTTATGGGGTCCTTGTCCTTCAACTATTTTCAATAAAGTATTGGATTCACCATATTCTTTTCGTCTTGCTTTTCAGTCTTTAACCCCCACTTTTCTAGATTTCCATTTTTTTCTTTGATGAAAACGGGTCACCACGCATAAAACTCATAGCGCCCAAAAATTGGTAACAGTGGAATTTGATAACGCTACTGAGATATGTTGGGACCCAGCAAAGCACAGGGAAAATTTGCACTTGCACACTAGTCGTTTGTTTATTGTGTTGGAAGTAAGTTTAGTGATACATGTGCTCGCCCAACATTACAAATGGAGGCGAGTAAAGAACAACAAAGGTGTGGTTCGCTATTTGACTGCTAAGGGAGGTGGAGGACGAGAAATTCATCGTCGCATGTCTGCTGTCTACGGCGAACACAGAATGTCACGTTCACGTGTGCTGGTGGCATAAAAGATTCCGAGAGGGACTTATCACTGCAAGACGGTGCTCATCCAGGACAGGTGTCCTCGCGTGGGTGGATGGATGGTTGTATCCGGGAAAACCGACGGATCAAAGTTGAAGAAATTCGTCTTTTGGCGGGAATAAGTCATGGTTCCGTACAGTCCATTATCACAAATCACCTGCAGTACCAATAAATTTCGCGCAGTGAGTTCCACATCAACTGACACAGGAACAAAAGACTCAGAGAATGACTGCATCTCTGGGTCTTTTTGGCGCCTGGCTAGTTTTCATTTGATTGTCCGTATTACTTCCGTCGGCATTTTGGCGACTACTCCACAGTCTACAGCGATTTTACTAGCCAAATATATTACACCCAATGATTTCACTAGTCAGTGAGTAAAATAGTGAGTAGCGAGAAAAGAAGCCCAGCGAGCGGCGAATTAACTAGACAAGAGCAAGTTTAGTAGCAGAGAGTAAATTCACCCAATGTAATTGAGGCTTTATCAACAGGCAAGAGTTTGAAAATAAAGTTTAAAGATAACCACCAGGATAATTTACCCAAATTTTAGTTAGAAATTGAACAAAATTGATACTACCATTTGCAACAACTGAAAGTTGATTTTCAACAATGATTGTTAACAAAAACAAGTTTAGAAAGCAATTAGGAATAAGTTCAATAATTACAATAAAATTAGCTAATTCAATTGAAGTAAACATTAATAAATTAATTGAAAATAAATAACAACAACAACATAGCCATTATACACTTTGTTTATTTATATAATTTAGGCACGAGTCTATAATAAATATAATTTAACCTATTGTAGGGATTTTTATAATTTTAAATTTAACAAACATTTTCCCATAATTTAATTAAAATCTTTGTTACAAACTGAAATTAGTCGCTCTCAGTAGAAATATACTGAATGTTACTTTTCGCAGTAGAAGTCAAATATGCATAATTTTATTTATTTATATAATATACAATGACTCTAGGCTACCAGGTTTTTAAAGATTTATTTAATAAACATTTGAGTCGGTACCATTACAAACAAATATGTTGGGTCGCACAGTAAAAAGCTGATCTAGACTGCAGATGTCGATGTATAGGCCTGGAATAACACTGATAATAACTTATTCTTTACAGCCTAAACTATGTAACTTTGAATTTGAAATAAGTAGATAAACAGAAACTTTCAAACGGATGTAAATTCTATGACAATGATTATTACCAAAATCTACTTTTTTATTCTAACCTACTTAGGAACAATGCTCTAAATATTTTTAAAATAGTTCCATTTACGAATTCCTTTAATTTCGTATATATGAAGATTACAGGCTGACCATTCTCGATAGTCACGAAGCCTAACCTATTTTAGTTTTCTGGGCGTTGTATCTGATATATTAGGGCATATTATCATTCCCAGCAGTAAAAAAAGAGGGTGGGTACGTTAAAACTAACATTTAACTAAAAAACATGGAATGTTGGTGTAATTTAGTTAATAAAAGTGTTACTTGTGGATCAATACCTCAGGCTGATTGAGGAGTTTTGCAATAGAACAGTGGATAGTAATACTTTTAATATGATTGCGTCGGTATGTTCAGGCCGACAGTTATGAGTGATTATTCGATAAAACGATTTAACACATGGACTTTCTTACTGGATTTTTAACGTAAACGGAGCATTCTAATGTTTTCTCTTGTTCCGCACAGATGAAGCCATGCATGCTCACGCTTAACTATTTTTGCCGTATTCTTTACTATGTAACTAGCCATGCGAGCAATATAGTTAGCACTAATCAAACAGCGTTATAATCCCATTCCCTGGCAAAGGCAAGCTTTTTACAATAAGACGCCATTTTTGTGGTTTAATGCCAACTTTTACCTTTTCCCCAACCATTTAAATATTAATGCGCTGTTTCAACAATTAACTAATTTGCGTACATTAAAATTCTTGAGCAATTTAGACCTTGTTTTCGCAAACTTAAGTTATCTAAAGGATGACTAGGTTAGATGGGGAAAAGAAGAGCAAATCGGTATGGCTAAGAAATTGGAGACCATGCATGGTAATTATAGCAGAATATATATGTTTCAAAGAGGACTGAAGGATAACAAACCAGATATTTTGAAATTTAAAATTGGTACGGTGGCTCTGAGTGATTAATGTTATTAATTTATTATTTTCACCTTCGCGGTAGTCTGTCATGCGTAAAATTTCTATAAACGTTCGTCATAATCCTTAAAGCATAGAAAATAAACTGTGAATTGAATTTTGAAACGCTTTAAAACCGTGAAACATTGCAAATAGGATGGGAATTACCAACAATTAATTTCTTTTGCCAAAAAAAATGGAATCACAATTCCATAAAATACAATGTGGTACATCCTCAACACGTAACAAAACTAATAATAATTACAGTAATTAAGGACCCACGCAGTTACACATATGAAAATAAGTCAGGTATTCTAAAAACACCTTGGCGGTATGACTCAGTTCAATGGGAGTGTTTAATAGAAAACGGCATAACTAATGAATATACGAAGTATGCAAAATACAAACATAATGCAATTTATCTTAAGATTTTGGTCACGTTCTTTTGTAACCGGGATGCACCGTGTTTTGCATAAAAGGCGACAAATTTTTAACAATGAGTAACGAAAATTTGCGAGTTTCATGATGAATCAAGTTTAACCTTGATTTAAATTGAAGATAATTACTTTAATAAAGGGATTCACCGTGTTCAGCCACCAAAAATTGGTGGAAGATGGAAATAACTTTTAGACAAAAAATTGGCAAAATGTCAATTTTGTAAACTGTATTCGTTTAAACAATACACAATTAATCATCCCGTAAAAAGTGGGCGTTTAACGAAGTGAGTATGCGCCTACATGACAGGCAGAAGTATAGCACTTTTTTATTTATTAGAACTGCATGATGATGTGCAAAAAAAGCCTAGCCCAAAAAAGAGTTTAATGGCATGTCTCTTCTCGTTTTTGCCTGGAACTCATTGACAATATTTATAAATAATTTGCGGTTTAAATTTGGTTACTGTGCGGTAGTAGGACCTTTACAAAATTGGATTTTGCCCTCTCGACGAAGGATTGCGTTTATGTAGCGTAATTACTTATTTATGCGCACTTTACATCAATAAAATACCAAGACTAAGTGAACTTAAATGAAATACAAATAATAAATTAATATTAGAAAAAAATTTGAAACTAAGGTCAGGTAGTGAAATAACACCATATTACATAATGACACTCGGTCTCGGCATAATAGACATTTTTGAACGTTTCTCTGTTGTATTAGATTTTTATGTACAAACCGGAAGACTACGGCTAATAATTTTCTTTAAAAAAATTAACAATATTATAGCAAGCTTGAAATTAAAATTTTAAGGTTACGCAAAACCTATAAACCGTTAGTTTCGACGATTTTAGACTTTGAAAACTATTAATTCGATTAAACGTGAACCGAATTACTTTTTTCTTTAATTTAAGCTATTATTTTTAATAAAATTACATTTTCGAAGTAAGTTTGCTTTTCCATCTCTACTCTGAAGTTAATTTCGGTAAAAATGTTTCAAATATTTACAAAGAATTCCAATAACTGCCGTTTGCGAAAACAAAACGCAGAAAATAACTGATAATCTTTTAACAATATAGAAGATTACAAGTTCAAATATTTGCCTTTTGGGCAAATAAACCTTGCAAAGAATGTTTACCTTACGAACTAAGTAATGAAAATTGAAACTTTCCTCTCATACTTTTGCAAGATTCCTTGGGCTTCTATTAAACCGGAATTCCGAAACTTTAAGTACACAGAAAATAAAATGATTAATTTTCGGTTTTAATTAGAAAATGTTAAGCAATAGTTTACCACTTTTAATCTAGCTGTAAAGCGAGCACTTTTTGTGGTTTTAAAATAGACCACCATAATTACGGCAAGCTTATGATTGAATTATTTTTACCCTCCTGTCATAACTAAACGAGGAATTTTTATGAAAATATGTAAATTGCACTTCTAAATCACTTTTATGAACTTAAAGTGAGGCTTTTAAATATTAACCAAAATGAAAAATACATAAAGTTAAAAAAACGAAAAGTTTGCCTCATTTAAGTTGAGAAAACGAAGTTAACTGGTTTAGCTTTTAAAATTTCTGCATAAACTTAACTGCATGGCGAAGTTTTTCTATTTTTATTGGTATTACAAAGAAAGCTGTCAACATGGATTTCGTATTTAGATATTTCAACATTGTAACATTCGATTTACATACGAGACGTTGTTGCCACGGGCGTCAGCTAGAAAATAATTTTCTAAATGCAAACAATTTTTGCAAATGGGGTTGTTTGTATGCTAGACTATTCGACAAATCAATAACTGGCAATGTTTTCAGTCAAAGTTAATAACTAATCGTATACAAAATAAATCGACTTTCCCCTATGTGGGCTAGATGCGCATTACTGTCATGAATTCGATTGTAATCTTACTGCTTCAAATTCTCTACGTATCGGCAAGTCGTTGACATTATCTCCGAGACAATTGCATTACTGATCAATTGTCATAAACATTCAAATAGAAATCTTGTAATTGTGCTTGTTCTATCTAAGGGAAGAGACCAGCATTATGCTGAACAAACTTAAAGTGATGCTCTTCGAGATATATTTACATGAATGCTGTTGTAATGATGTGTTCAAAGTTATGCATGTTCCTGTCAGTCAACTTTCATTCAAGCAGGTTAATTAAGTCGCGGATGGGATGTATTAAAGTGAAACTTATAAATGCTGACCGGAAATGTCCTAACCTTAACCTCTGAATTTCTGCCGAAGTAGTTTATACCTAATGACTCAAAGAAAGTTTTAATAATTTCTATTGACAGTGCACCCGAACGGTATCTCTACGTTTCTGAAACGGTGAACCTTTCACGGAGCAGATTTTTTTATTGGGCCGCGTTTTTCGAACGCCTTTTACAAATCAGGAAATAATTTCAAAGAAAAGAAAAAAACTTTCGAATACAAAACTGACGTGTTAAAATTAAGTGTGGCTGCCATTGAAAACCTGCTTTTAAAGTGATTAGCTTAATAATTAAAACGAACGAAATCATTGTGTAACAAAGCTGAACCCAATCTAATAGTTGCCTTTCTAGTTAATATTGTGTCTATTACTGTTAATTGGCACTAATAAGTCTTTTCTTCGTTAAAAATCGCATTTCTCTATTGTAACTATTTCAAAGTCAGCTGCTAATTTATTTCGAAGAATACAACTAGATAAAAGGTATTGACCATCATAATTATTCGAAGCCACAAGTGGTAGCGCATTCCAAAGCGTTCAACATCCATATTGGACGACCGATAACAATAAGCACTTAACCCCATTTAAAAAAAACTGTCTAATTCCCGACTATAAATTCCTGTCCAAATATCGAAGTGATTTTTAACAGAGCTTATATTTAGACTTACAGAGCCAAACATTTCCCATTGGAGCCTCATGTAAAAGCCGGGCGTCGAAGTCCAGTCCAGCCAAATCCTTTTGTAGATTTTTAGTATCCATGGCGAGTACCCTCTCCGGGAGCAAAAACAAATGATCTAGGCCCTCCATCGGGGCTAACTCCTGAGGGTGAAGCACAGTTAACATGGCAAAAGAAGCATATTACCGCGAATGATTCTACGCGCTGAGGTGTATCACGTCGTTCTAATTTTGAACAACTGCTCAAAACCGAATAAATTGGCACAAGAAGCGGCTAATGAATTTAAAATAAACCGAATGATTTCTAAATTAAAATAAGCAATTATCTCCAGTACCAGCCGCCGAAACCGCGGAATATCGTCAGTAATTATTTCATTAACGTAAATAAAAATTTACAATTTCACATTCGCTCATTAAAGGATACTAAAACAATAGTCACTTCTGCTTATTAAGAGAAGTTGCTTATTATTAATATCGCATATGGGGTCAGGCGTAACGACGCAGAGAGGTTACAAGAACGTTCTACTTTATTACTATTACTGGTAAAAATGAGAGCAACGAAATGTCATCGCGATATTTGCTTCGACAAAATCGGCAAAAAGCGAAAATTATTACATAAAACCTAACAAATTTCCACTCCAAATACGATTTTAATAACCGACTTGTATCGAATCAATACGGCGGTATTTTATCGTAGAATAGCCATTCAAATTTAAACGGCCATGCCACAATGACCGCCGTGGACGAATAGCGACACGTCCACCACGACTACTACGAACTGACTGAAGAGTACCGCCCGGAGTCCGTCTCTAAAGCCGGAGGCGCATGCATGGACTTGCCGTTTCTATTGTACAAGAAAGTGTTCATGTGCTCACATTTACTCAGCAGATTATGATTTCATCACTCTAAGAATACCATCCCCGAGTTAACATCAAAATCTGTAAGACATCACCTTTACATTTAATTCCATGCAGAGGCGTAACCCAATCGATCAAATTTCGCTAATCTTCCAACGCCATTTTTTTTTTTGGGACCGCAAAGTGGCTAGCAGATAAGTTTTTGAAATCCAAATAAAATATTATCATCAACAACGAGTTTTAGACGAAACCAACCCTAGACTGTCAAACTATATTGTCAAATTTCGCAATCTGTAGGTACAGTTTTTAAACTGCTACCATAATTTTAAACTTTGGATAGCGATGGCCACGCCACTGCCTGTGAGCAATAACAATGAAATCATAGGTCTTTAGATCATACCGTAGCAGCTTTCGCCACTAATACGATACTCTATTAATGACATTTTTTCCCATCTATACTAGTGTAAAACAATGTATTTAATAACGTTATGGGCAATAGCGAAACAAGTTACTTGCACCTTACTAATAAGATATAAGATATAACCAGGAAACACTGTTGAATATACACTCTTGTAAACCTCCCTGCATCTTTTACTTTAATAAACCGATCAAAATACGTACGTTACGCAAAAACAAAATTTTAAACGCGGTCTAAAGCTAACTAACCACATTAAAACTTTAGACTATCACAAATTTATCTTGAGATAACATAATCACGTCGAAACATCTTGTAATTTATTATCAGCTAGTTAAATAAGATAAGCTATGCAACATACAACAATTTTTAAAAAGCGTGTCTGCTTGTCTCTGTTATTTTGATCAAAACTAAATACACATTGCTTATCTCACTGTATTTAGGAGAAAGATGGTCCAGTTAGATTTACTTGCTTGAACGTATCTATGTTTTCAGTGGGAATCTTTACAGAATTAAAACCTTTATTATGAATAAAAGTAACTTCCGCTCAAAAATGCAAACGTAGCTTACTGAACAATAAACAAAATTTGCAATAATATTTACTGTTATTAATTATTTAATGCAGTTGTAACATGTTCCTGTAAGTGCTAGAAACACGTACTTGTACTTGCATTAACCAATTATACAAAAGTACTTACTTTTACATCAAACTGCACTAATCCAACAAATTTAACGGGCTTAAACATCCAATGCTGTTTCTGTGCCAATTAGCAAACTTTAATGATATTAACTGTACTAAAGTGAAAGAAAAAAATCTACGTTTTTCTGCCAACTCCGGTTAAACATAAACAAAACATTTCCATTGCTTTGGAATTCCGATTGTAAAATTTTAAAACACATAAATCATACCGACTTGATAAACAATTTTTAAGTAAACTTAATGGAACTTTATCGCTATGTAACGTTTAAAAATGCTAGAAAAACATTTTTTAATTAACTTCGCGTACAAAAGTTTTAAATAAGCTGTAAATTACACCGTACATAAAGATAACTTCGAACCTACTTAATATCGGATACAGCAAAACTCTCGGCAGAACATTAAATTAAATAAATACATGTAGACCGGATTATCTAGGCAACCCAAAATACGATTATACGAATCTTATTATAAGTGACCTTAAAATTACAATTATTTCATAAACTTCCTGTCCGAACATTTACATATCCATTTACTATTACGTAAAAGTAATTTTGCCAAATTTCGCGTGCCACGATGTTAAAACGAACGCTCACACTGAATTTATAGCATTTTACATCATAAACGTTAAAATTTACTCGAAAAGGTCATCAAGTGTGGTCAAGACGCAGATAGTGGAACACTTTTGCATCAATAAATGCTTTAATTACATGTTGTTAATTCTAACTGGATTCCACAGATAATTTTGCATAATACTTAGTTAGTTCTGTCTATATGCATGACGTATTTCGTGCCAAGTTAATGATACAGCAGTATTCCATACGAATAAACGACTTTTATCTAGTTGTAAAAAATTACAAATATAAATACTTAGAAAATTTACTGCCAACTTTTAATAACCACGGCAATTTGGGTGGCCTATTATGCTCTGGTCTTTTTTACGCTCATAATTCTCCATATGATGTATCAGATACATTTAATTAGAATCTATAGTGCACGTACTGTAAGGATTTTACATTACTAAAATCTCATTTATTATATAAGATTAATCTTCTGAGAAAGCGCAGAGATTTTATACTTCGTCAAATAAACTGTTAGAAAATGAAGTTACCGTAGATTTTCTTAATAGAACGATTTATAGATGCCAGTATAATAGAAATTAGAAAATGAACTAATAATTAAATTTTATATTGTTACTTTCACCTCAAACACTTTCATTAACATGAAAATTCCAATCTATTGTAAAGTTTATGATAAAAACCAATCTGAAATTAAAATTCTATGTAATATTGAACTCTCACAATAACTAGGCTAAGTTTCCTCTCACTCGCCAAAACTGCATCATTTTACTTTGCTTAATAATTCGTTTTGCAACAATGTGAGAATTAATTGATAATAATAACTATCAGGAAAATTGGCCCGGTTTTTATCAATGCATAGATATTGTCTAGAGTTTTCTGGACTTAATGTGTCATGTCTAAGACAACAATAAGAGACTGACTAAATGGGGAATAGATGTAGACAAACGTAAAATTATATACGATATTAACCTGATAATTTTTTTAATTAACGTAATGGCATTTCAATGACACGAAGTAAATAATTATGTGAGGGTTGGGTTCAGCTACTTTAACTATTTATAAACACAATGACACGCACATACGCCGTCTTCAATTGTAATTTTTATGTCTAATACAGATTTTACAAAATACTTTTAACAATAATTAACATAAGGATGACCTCATTCTCATTTCATAAATTATGATTAAACATGTGATAGCATAGAAGATTAGTTAAATAGAACGTAATTTAAAAACATTTACAATTCAGAATGCAACAATAATTTATAATGAAGATTCGTTTTGGTCGCTGTTAATAGTTTCAGTAAACTTACGAAATTTACTTATCTATTAAAATAATTGAATCGGAGATTTTAAGTATAACAGTTATCGTTCTGAACAACTTCCTTGTTATTATTTTTAATTGCTTTTAATAATAATAATAATAATAATAATAAAACGGGGGCTTTACCTGTTCAGATTTTATTCATTAGAATATACGCCATCTACACTTTCGCTATTAAAACGGTGGGTTAAGGGTAGAACACGCTATGAAGATACGTGTACTGACATGGTTTATAGGTTAAATTACGATTAAAATGCAAAAATTTTAATTTATTTGAAAACTAGAGCTTCGACTTCTTAAAGTACCATTTATATGTCCAAACTTTACGACAAACACCTCAGGCCTAAAAGTTTCTACCTTTAGATCTGTTTGTAGAGAGAAGGTCAGAATTTGTGGAATTAATGATTAATTAGAAAGGAAAACGAGAATTTTACATAAATAATAAATGACTATAGGTAGGCATGAATTTTCTGGGTTCTGCGATTTCTTGAATTATTCTAAAGTGAACGGAACAAACCATCGTTGAAAAGCTACGTGTAAATTGTTGCTAATAAAAATCGATCACAAATAGTTTTTAATAGAAGATGACAAGTGACGTTGATGAAGGTATAATGCAAAAAGTAAATGTATTACGTTAACTACAACAACAATTGAGGGTGCATCCAACATGCCATTGCATCGTGAGATGAAAATAGAATCGGTGTATTTTATGATACCGTGACTGTCGTTTTTAAACGACATTCATGCGTTTAACATGAACGGGATAAATTTACCAACGGGAATACTTCACATTACTTTGAAAATATGCAGTCAAGTATTTAAGCGACTCCAAAAATAAGTGGACGCGCTTTGCTGAATACAAAAAATAAAAACTCCAAATAGGCATGCAATAGAAATACAGATTTTAGGTGCGTCCAACGTAAATAAGATGTATGTTAATAATGTACAACTAAGGCCAATTACTTGTAGGTTGGATTTCTGTGCCTACCCAATTTTTCTCGTATTACGACCGGCGAGTCATGTGTATTTCCGACAGAAGTCCCCTGACGTATGCAACTATTTATTTACGAAAATATCCATGTATTCGATAAAACTACGCACAGATTTGTAGTAAACGAGATATATTACGAAAAATACATTCGAACAAATTTACCGAAGTGTCGGAGGTGGTCCTTATAGCCTTGAAAAGGCCACGCAAAAAGGTCATCAACACAGCATTTGTAGAAAATTTTTGAACACATCCAGCAAAAGACCCGCTAATTAATTCACGACTTCTAGGATCGTCTGATAAATGAATGAACGTATCGTCACATTTCATTACCTAGGAGTTAACAACCTACAGATGGTTAAACCTTTTCAGTTATATAACATTACACGAAACACGGCCGTAAAAAATGCGTTAATATGGATGAAGAACTTAACAAAAGCTTCTAACTTATGCTATAATAACTACCAAAATATTGTTACCTGTATTTTTCAGTTGAACCGATTTGTCCTGTCTGTTTTCTGCCATTTTGGCACACCGACACTTCCACACCACCACTCACACAACGGCATAACATACACAATTGCCCTACAGTCTGAAGTTTGCGTTAATGTGCTTTTTACGATATCTGTATAGGTGGCACCAGTTTCTAACAGGCACGTGATAGCCGCTCCTCAGTCTAAAGTTTAGCTTTAAAACTTCACCAAAACTTTAAAATATTTTCCATATACACTGAATGTAAAGCCTCATTTACGTTATGCCCTTTAAAGAAATACGATACTACTACTAGTGATCTTTTTATAGCATCGAATAAACCACCGAACCATTGCAGATTAAAATTTAATCGTGACAAAATTACTTTGATTAAAAATATTTTAGTGTGGGTGGTTAATTCATTCGATTAACTTATAATGTAGTGAGCCCGATATAATAAAAATGTATAAGCTACTACACAATTACATGATCATGATCATCTGTGAAGAATTAAATGTAGTCTCTTGTATTTTTAAATTCTTTCAATTTTTAGCCGAAGTGAAGAGCAAGGACCTAAAGGCATTTTTGACTGACATACGTATACAACTTATAAACAATAATTCAACTAGTTAACTCACGAAGTATAAGTTAGTATACAATTACAAGGTTATTAATGAGTAAATTAAGTAATTTTCATGTTGACTTGAATCTTGAATACCTTCAATTTTCAGTTTTAGGAAATACCAACAAAGCTTAGTCACTCGTGGTTCAAACATCTCCACATGTAACATATTAATTAATTTCTTTTTATGTAAATTATGGTAATGTTAGTGCTACCTGAAACATCTATGGATTTAAAAGCATTTCCAAAATATACAGCAAATTTATTAGCAAGCAGCAATCTAACATCTAAGTAATTTTAATATATTTCACGTTGAGTTCAAAACGAAAACTTATCATGATTATGTTTGCAAACTGAAGATTTTAGCTACTTATTAAACTATATATTTGTAGTCGGTAGAAATAAAGAGAAACGATTCTATAGATTATATTTATTAACATTACAGTTTATAAAATTTTCAGCAACAGGCGTAAACTTATTGTGTAATGTTTTTTCACAAATGCATTCAAAAAATAGCATTATAATGCCCAACAATCAGCTGATACAAGAATCTGCAGTTTTAAGTAATACTTGAGAAGTTAACACATGTTACAACTATCATATAGATGTATATGTATGGTATACGTAAACTTCGAAGCTATACAGTTTGATAAATGGTGATTCATCTGTCTGAACATTTATTTTAGATTGTACCGAATTATGATAAAATACCCAAGTTGTTACATATACAATCTTTTAGATTAGCACTGCAACTTAAATTCACATATATCTAAAATCTAATTTAAACCTTTTCCAGTGGAAAAACCTTCAACGGGTTTAAAACTGTACATTTAATCTTTTTGTATATATGTTTAACGTGAATACTAAAAACACAATAATTTTTAATACATTAAACAGCATGTTAGAGTGCACTATTTATTTGTATTATTAAAAGTATATACATAATAATCAGATAAATACCCAGTTATTGAAGATATATTGATATGTATCGATATTGCAATATATCGGTATGTATCACCAGTTTCTTTTAATATTACACTAACAATATTTAAAAACTGATATTCAACACTACACCAACATTCAATATATTATATACCTATAAATTCATCAATATTGACATTTATTATTATTTTTAGCCCACACATCCCTGTACAGGGCAAAGGCCTCCCTCTCTTTTGTAATTGTTTCAAATCTTCTCGCTTTTTAGTGAGGGTATTTTGGTCTATTATAGTAAAATATAGCTACATACATATAATATATTGATATCAACTTAAGTACTGTGGCATTTTTGATATTTTAAACTATTGCAATGATGAACTGCAACTAAATTTTACAGTACTGCTTAAAAGAATCACAGCACTCAAGGTCAAAATGGTGAATATCAGTAATCAGTATTTGGTATATTAATACTAGATATTTTTAAATATGGTAACTACAATATTAAAAAAAATATCAACACATATCGATATATTTCAAAATATCGTCCACCCAAATCACCCACTTTGGCGGGTTATTACAAATACTGTAAAGAAAGTTTACTACTAAGGCAAAACATGTTCAAATAAGTCAACAATATTTAAAAATAAATATCTTATTGATCAACAACTTAAAAATAGTAATTTGTACGAACATAATAACAGCCTTATAATATTATTAAAGAGGTAAAATAAAATGTAATAATTTTGTATTTTAATGTAATTCAATATGCAAATATTCATAATCTAAAGGTTTTGTTGCTACGAATTCCAAACTTGGAATGCAAGTTTTGGAATGCTTGCTAATGATTTCGTGCCAAATTGTATTTTTTTCCAGGTTTTTGTGGCTGAAATAAGACCCCCATGTTGATGACACTAAAAATGGTTGGTCAGTGTGAGAACGATCATGCCCGAAAGCGCCTTCTGCTTCAAGTTCTTCACAAATGGCCACTGCATCACAAGTAGTATGCACAGCTGGAGTGTACACGTCTTGCACTAAATTGTCACCGATATACACAATTTTTGGATCTTCACACTTAGAATGTTTTTTTAAAAACTCGAAAAGTTCAGCCCAATTGCCGTATGTATATATTTCTCCTCGTTGTAAATTTTTTTCATCGACAGGTCCCGTTTCTTCGTAACCACTTAGGCCAATAAAAGGTCTGTTACTTGTAAAGAAACCAGGTTTCTTAGCAAAGCAAACTACAATATCGAATAATTCACGCCAATTAGGTCCCATCGAGTTAAAAGCCGTGTGTGAAGCAAAATCTACATTTGATCCAGTAATTAAGAAAAGCAATTTATTGTGACTACGCAACGTTTTAAACCAATTAATCAACTCGTCGCTACATTTGTGGATATAGTTTTCCGGGTTGGCTTTCATTTCTTCGAAATACCCACCTTTATTCTGTTGAAAATGCTCTTTCTGGAACATGTATTGTATAGCATCTAATAGGTCAGGCCAAATAGAGTACGAGTTTAAAGGCCTACCATTTGTTTCATCTAACGTATCAACGGCTCGTGCAAAAACTAACCCTGCTGGCATGTCAAAATAATCCAAAAGAGTACGCATTTTTTCAGACGATGGACCATTCCAAGTGTGTAACGGATCTCGAGTAAATTCATCTGTAACTTGCCAACGACACTCGGGTCCATAGTATTTTACAAGTTCCTGTCTCGTTAGTTCGGTTGTTCCATGACTTCCGTGCACAATATGGCCATCGGGTGCGATACGTAAAAGGTTGCCATGTTCAGCGTCCAGAATTAGGCCTTTTAACATGAAATCTAGATTTTCTTCTATAGGTTTCATTAGGTGACTTGGCGAATAGCCCTTATTTTCTACTAAAAACTTAGCTAAGGTTTCATACTCAAGTTTAACCATCGATCCAATTTTGTATCGACAAATAGTATTATCTAAATCGAAACCCAAGCAGTCATAATCAGTAAAACGCATACCCCTTCCTTGATTATTTACGTTAAGGTTCTTTGGTACAACTTCAATCGGAGCTGTAGCAGGCATTGTAATTTTTTCTAACCTCTTTGCACTAACACTTAAATCTCTAGTCACTACTACGGTGTTTGGAAAACTGCAACACTGCTCAGCTGATACAATATGCAGTTTCAGGCTATCGCGGAGTAGAAACTTCCTATGCAACCAGCGCAACGGATTCATAACTGAAATTTTAGATGTGTTGTTCAGTTACATTTAATAACCGTTATCACAGTCCTTGTACGTTGACCATAAATCGAATAACTAAAAAATTGATTAAAATTCCATAGATAGGACACTCTTCAGTTATAGGCAAAAAGGGTTACAAATTTGTATCCTCTTTGATTATAGGCTTTTTTAATTACACGGTTAGTTTTAACACAATCTTTGACGTAGCTAGATAACCTTTAACTAGTAAAAAAGACACCGCATGTCTGAGATTAACATTACACATAATACTGCACAGAAGAACTCATATTTAATACTTGGCGTTAATCAAATTCTGTATAAATTCGCGGTAAACAACATGTGATTATAGCTCGTAGATTTGGTTGACACTTTACGTACTGTACAATTTCGGAGGTCTATTTTCGCTAACTACGATATTTTGACCTTGATTTCTTCAAAATGTATTATTATCTAAGTGATATAATACATAGGAAAGTACAATTGAAGTAGTATATCTCAAATACAGAATTTTCCTCTTAACTTATTTATTTTTATCCTTTGAGCGCGTAATTTAAATTAAAAATACTCAGTTTAATTATTAATGCGGCTTTGCTATCGTTAGGACGTATATTATTTATGTTGCTAAGCAAATTATTAGAGTAGAATTAAACAATTACACAATCACGATTAATTACTTAACACTGATACTATTTTCGCACCATTTTACTGGGACAGCCTTGGAGTAATTATAAATTCGGGGGTTTACCCCAACCTGGCATTCACCCGCCCATTCTCATTTTTATTTTGTGATTGTAAGCCAAAAGTACGGGATGCATAAGTACCAAAACAACTTAAAGGTGTCGTTATACATACTGCATATAACAACACAAATTTACATTTCAATTGTAAAAACGCCAACTTTTCAAAAAATTATATTTAGGTATAAATAGTTTATCAAAGGAACAGTTCAACAAAGAACATTGCTACTTGTAACTACAACTGTTTATTATTCTACACTGATTCTACCCTATAGACCTATATAATTACTAGAAGAAAATCACAAAGTTTTATTCTTAAACTGTAGAAATTTTAGTGAGTCTTAAAATAAATATTTAAATCAAACACATACGACTAACTACACATATTCTTCGCTCTCATGATCGGTATGAAATTCCATAATGTTTGATTCATACTCCTGAAATTAGCACATACTTTAATAACAAGTTATATATTTACATTACCTCTTACATTTAATAACTGTTTAACTATAGGTGACATACATCTTGTACATTCAACTCTTCCTGTCCCATCAGGATTCGTTATACATTTACATCTTTGACATGGACTCTGTTTTGCTGTGTAACTAATAATTTTAGCCCATGATGTAGAAATCTGATCTGTTTTGCGATTTGTTTTGTTGTTCCTGTATAACACTGTTCCATTGGTACTCAAAGCCAATAAACTATATATATCAGAGAGTTCGTAAGGCACCTGAAGAATATAAATGGTTTATTACGTTTTACTTCCTTACGTGAATTCGAAGACTTCCACGGTCAGTGTCAGTGTTAAAAGATCGTCTTCCGGGTTGGGACCATGTCAGTCATTGTTGAGAAAAAAGAACTCAATGTTTCGACTACTTTCTTAAGTGGCTTCATCAGGAGGAAAAATTGAGCACTAAGAAAGCATGGTAACTCAACGTGTGAACTACACCAGAGGTGAAACTGTTTTAGCAAGAGGAAGAAGGGCACGGTAACTCAACATGTAAACCAAGCCAGAGGCGAAACCCTTCTGAAGGGTTAGCGTGCTGTTCTTCTTTTTGCTAAAAGAGTTTCGCCTCTGGCGTTCTTTCTTGCTGATGAAGCCCCTTAAGAAAGTGGGCAAATGACACGATCCCAACCCGGAAGACGTTCTTTTAAACTTCCTTATGTAACTGCCATTAATCAAATTAACAAGGAAGCTATTTTGAATTTCATTTATAAAAACATATTTACCCCCTGGATGATGGTTGAATTCATAGGTTCACTATCCAAGTCTATAATATTAAAACCTTGTTGTACATACAATATATGTCCCTTGTTGTCTACTTCTAATAAATGTCCATCAGAACTGTTAAGCAGCTTAGCTTTTAAAACATGGAAAGTAATATCCTTTTCTCCAAACATAGTATGAAAATTGTTTAAGTTTTCATATTCAGAATAATAATCACACTGCATTAAAATGAACAATTTTGACACTCCTGACCTAAAGTCAAAGTTGGAAGCAAATTTGATAGCATCGGCTGCAGACACTTTATATTGCGCATCCCCACTAGAATTCCTAAAATAAAATGTGTCACGACAAGTTTGCCTATTATTTGTTTTTGTCTTACAATTTAGCGTTTACTGCTGCGTGTTCTGCAGTTGACCATATCTGTTTGTTTGAAGTATAAACGTATGGCTTGTTGATGCTACCACCATATCCCACAACCGCAAATAGATTATCTTTAAAACCTTTAGCTGCGAGGGCATTATTTATTTCGATAGGGAAAGAAGAAAAGTCATAATCGTTATCAAAGCAAGCACTTTCTTTTATAATTACTATGTCGATAGATTTAGGATTATCCCTGTCGAAAATTTCTTCGGTTAAACCCAAACCTGATTTACAGTGAACTAAAAAATAAAATAATAGTATTTAGGATCTGATTTTGGATTATTGTATACACACCACACATTTCAGGAGTTTCAATAATAATATTTGACTTAGTACATTGTGTTTTATAAGCAGCTGCTGATGAACACATTGTTGGATTTACTAAGTCTTTCATATTGTTGATACACATTTCATAAAATGGTTTAGGATCAACTCTGCTAAAACACTGTCCAAACGGAGAGTTTGCGTTCACGAAAAATACCTGACAAAGGGTCTCAAATAAGGTAGTAGACAATGGTGATACATTTGTTTTGGTCATGTCATTGGCATGATTAACATCGTGACATTTTGATGGACCTACGTGCCAACTTTGAACAAATTCAAGTACGTCTGAAGTTCTATCTCCATCTGGTAAACTCATATCAGTCACTTTTTCGTTGTCTAACGTTCCCAACAGCCCTCCTGTTTTACCAAATAACCACCCAGACAGCTCAACAGTGCAGTAATCGTAATACAAGTTGCACATAACTTGGAGTCCTTTAGAATTGTCAATTATTATTTCTGAATTTTCAAGTGTAACTGTTAACGATCCAACTATTAGTGGAAGATCGGTTTCAGCATTGTTTAGTGCTACCATAAAATCTGGAGATATTTCTAAATTATTGTCATCACTCATTACGCTGATAGATTTCTTTTTGGCTACTCCGTTCACCGTTACATAATTTATTACTACTGAGAAGGTTTTTGTTATGAAGTCGCTTGCTAACAAATAACTACAATCTCCAGCAAAAGTATAATATTTTTTGTCAAACGTCAGGTAATGCGATTTGCCAACAACCATAGCAACATTATTTGTAGGCGGTGACAATAAAGCTTTGGGAGATTCGCCGATATAACTACTGATAGTAGTTACTATATCACTGAGATGATGTCTGAAAAAGGTTACCCTCAAAATGTGTTTATTAGTAACATATGTACCAAATTACCTTTGCAATTGAATTAAATTTTCTGTCCTTTTCTTAATTTTGTTATACAAGGGATGTTGTTCGAAGTAAGGCATCTCATCAAAAGCTTCCCATTCTACTGGTAGAGGTTGAGTAATTTCAATAATACCAATATCCGGTCGGAAAATATAATCAGATTGCCCCAAAACATTCTCAAAATCGTTACCGGTATCGTCCACTCTGATTAACGAAGCTAAGTAATCGTCGAAGTCGGAAATTAACTTGTGAATGCTGTTCTTTATGGTGTCTGATAAATTGTGATAGTTCCATATCCAAAGAGTTCGTTGATACGCCTGATTAAACTTTTCACGAAATTCTGTTACGGGTGGAAGCTTACTGAGGTCCCTATAATCACCGAATATTGCTTCTGAAATAGCGTCAATGTATGGCCTGTAATCGTCTATTATTTTTTTAATGTCAGTAATTATCGTATCTAATATGGCTTCTATAACGTCTCCCAACGGTTCCAAAACATCTGTTATATGAAGCTCCTCTAACCAATTTACGTACAAAACGTAAATTTTTAATATTTCCCGACTTTCACGCAAATTTAGTACATAGTGTTGAACAGTTTCCAGTACGTCTAAAAACTGTAATTTATATTAAATGATCAAAGGTCACAAATAAACCTTACCTAAGACAAGCATTTGTAATATGGCAAGTCTTTGTTCCACGTAGATAACAAAATCATCCATTAGTTTCAGATACGGTTCGAAGAATTCCTCACATTGTTCCTTAGTGGCAGTAACATATTCGTCTATGCTGTCCATTAATTTGGCGACAAGAATATCAAGTTGTTTCAGAGAATCCCGTGCATCATCGATTCCGGTTTTCAGTATTTCTTTAGCACGATGTTTTAATTTCTTAATATCCTTGATTTCTTCTATAGAATATTCAACTTGACTATGAATAGTCAAGCAGACGTGTCTTAATGAAGAAAACATGTCGTCTATAGTTGTTACTGCGCCTTTATAAAGTAATTCGATGAAATCCCAAACGGGTTTTAACAGTATGGCCTCAAAAACATCCAAATTGGGTCTAAAATTTAACAAAGAAAATAATTAAATCGTAATATTTATTATTTGGAATACTTACAATAATGTTTCAGTAATTCTTTTAATATCTTTAACGTAGAAAGAATTTGTGTTGTATCCTTCTTTTACGTCATTCACAAACTGATTGTAGTTCTTCGTTAGATAATTGGCTTCTCGTTTTGTGTAAGAAGTTACGTTCTTTTGAATTTCCGACATGTCAGTTATGAGTTTTTGCCCAAAGTCGTCTTCAATTACATCAATTAACTGTTGACCTGTTCCTTCAAGGATAAATTTCAGATCATTGTATTCTTCCAGGATCGTCTTATGGAACTGTGATAAAAATTCATTCTTCCAGTTCAGCTTCAACCAAAGAATTTGTGAACTGTTGAGTTTTAAAGTAAACAGCCAATCGACTACTTCCGTGTTATATACTTTGTGAACGAGTTTAGTTGTGATTTCTCGCTTTGATGGCAACCCTGCATAAAAGTCATATTTTCTACTGTCTCCATAACTTGCAGCAAAAGCTAAAGAGGAACCCGTGGGTTTAAAATTGTAAATTCCCTCCATAATTAAAGGTTCCTTTTTGTTAGCTTGCAAGCTTGCGAGGAAACCTTGAAAATATATTCCTGATCTTGAAACACCTTTTATACTCAAGAAGTTCTTGCTAGTTTCTATTTCTCCTGCAACTTCCAGTTTTTCGTGTCCAATTTTTAAAGAACTTCTTATCTGCTCTTGACGGTTGAGAAGATAATTTGTATAATGCAAGGTTATATTTCCTACAGTAAATTCAGGCGTTCTGGTTGTGCTGAAGTGTAAGGAGTAATCGATTTTGGATGCAGGGTGTTTTAATATTAATCTCCTTTCAGTTTTAAAAGTATTCGTAAATATCTTGTCATAAAACATTTCAAATTCTACACGTTTTTCAATGTCTTTGGAGTATTCTAACTGGGCTTTAAGATGTGACGGTATTTTGGTCAACGACGAAACATCAATTTTCAGAATGATATCGTCTTTTAAAGCGGGTAGCATTAATTTAGACTCCAGTTTCCCGGGCAGAATGTAATTTTGAAGCATAACCTTGGAATTATCGTTGCTATCCCATTTAAAAATAAATGTGGATTTTACTCCAAACGATTGTTGGAAGTTTGCCTCAGCTTCTTCGATGATCTCAAATGTTCTAAATGGTAAAGTTAGAACTGCAGCAGATCGAAGGAAAATTATATCGTTGGATGTGTAATTTGTGAAAGACAAAGTGATAGCTACTTCTTTGCCTTTGTACCACGACAACCGTCCAAAATAATATTCGTTGTGTTCATCAATGAAATAGTTAGCATCCAAATTTATAGTTCGAGTGGGTAGAATCAAACCGGTGGAAATATTCTTTCCGAAAATGAGATGACCACCAATTTGTGAAGTGTCGGGATGATTAAGATTCCAACAAAGTCTTGCTGCTGCCCGTAAATCCTCGTTGTACGAATACTGATAATGTGCCAGTAACGGTTTCCATATGTTGTCAAATCTTAGGAAAACTTCACCTTTACGTACAGTGAAATCCAACTGTGTTAAATTATTGGAATTAAATACAACGCCGGCATGAATACCTTGTTGTAAATTGATGGAAGACATGAGAAACAGTCTGACATTGTGGACGATTTTAAGGGGAGTCTGGAGTTCAAAGAGAAAGTCCATATTGTCAAAAATATTTCCCACGGATTTAACATTGGCGAAGAATTTTCTATCCCTTATTATGGTATTTAACTTGAAATTTACGAAAGTGGAACTTAAAGCGGTACTTAGATCGAATGATGCATTGAAGTTGTTGATCTTAGTGAAACACAAAAATGCGTGGGATTTATTTTTACCTTTCAAATTCAAGTTATGAGTAATAACGAATTCGCCATAGCTAAATCCATTTACTTCAGTCGGTAGGGCTATCTTTGCGTCTAACTTAAATTCTTTGATATTACGATAGACAAGGTCAAAATCAAATCCACATTCTCGTGGAAGAGAAGGGTAAAACAGTAGAACCTTTAATTTTCGTTCTTGGTCGTTTTGATATTCTAAGTTTAACGAAAATTTCTCGTACGATTTAAATGGGGTGATCAATAAAATTTTAAAAAGTTGGTGGTCACGTTTGTAGATAAGGCTGTAGTTAAGTTGAGACCTGGTATTAAAGGCTTCTAGATAGCTCTGAACTTCGTGTTCGTTGTTGATGTGGTTTCGTTTTTGAAGAGAAAATGCATAGTGTTTATATTTTCCATATGGTAAATTAATTTCAGCAAAAATAGTCGGTGGTAGTGATAAATGATAATTTCTTAACTGGAAGTGTGCGTTGAAATTATTTTCATCCCGTTGATAACCTCCAGACACAGTGAACTGGTTATATTTATGTTTGTAAGTTGCGTATACTAAATAAGTGGTTGTGGGTAATTCGATTAAGAGTTTAGGATTGAAATTATTACTAAAACTGAACGGCACGTATAATTCGGCGTTAAACTTTGGTAGTACAACAAAGAAAGGTAGGAGTAGATGTATTTCACTTTCTATACCACTTTGTAAAACGTTGAATTTAGAATTCAAAGAAAAGTTGTCTGTTATATCAGATTTGACTTCCAAATTTTCGAAAAATTTAACATAATGACTTTGAGCGTCGAGTTCTGCTTGAAGATCAACAAGTCGAAGCCACGAAATTGCCGGAGCTTCGTACTTCACGAAAATTTTGTTTTCTTCGCGTCTTGCTTCAAAAAGTATGTATTTTTCGTGAGATTCCAGATGAATAAAACCTTTTTCAAGCAAATCAGATGGTCCAGCACCGGCGAAGACGAAAATAGATGTAGAATTCACCGACGTTCCCGTTTCCAATGTAAAACCATCGTACGGTAAAAAGGGACTTCCAACAGTAAGACCAGCCATGTAGGGATCATTCGGGCTTAACAAAAAATATGCGTGGCTGTTTTGATGCAGCATCTTCAAAGAAGCAGAACCTTGTGTAACGTTTGTTATAAGAATCTTGCTTGAGAAATCCAGTACCATTTCTTTAAAACCATACGCGTTTGCAATTAACACATATTCTGTGCTTTCATCCGTTAGTTCATTGCAGTTAAAATCGACGCTACCACTTAATACGGAACTATTGAGTTCTGAATAATGGAAATCCAAACGCTTGCCTTTGTTCTTGGTAGACCAACCAAAAGTTAGTTCCAGGTTTTCAGGTTCAAATATAGGCGCATTTATGTTAAAACTAAAGTTGGAATCCTTGAAATCAATCCTAAAGTTGTAGACATCTTTATAAGCGTGAACTTTTAGTAATTTAGAGGTGTATTCCATATCGATTTTGAGTATATCTTGAATGTCAGCGTATATTTTATCTAGAGATTTGCTAATATGAACGTTAGCAACGAAAGGCTTTAGTAAACTGTGTTTCGTCCAGCTTTCTATAGTTATAGCTCGTCTGTTGTTTATATACGTCAAGGTACTATTTAGCCAAAGTCCTTCAACGTCAGAAATCTTATTTTGCAAAAACACTCCGTCTTTCAATAATTCAATTTCGGTGTAAATTCGTCCAGAGTTGTATTTGCCCAAATTAAAACTCGTTCTGGCATTTATTACAGAGTACCCTTTTTCTATCTCAAAATTAACATCATAGTTGTTGTAAGAGCAGTTTCCTTTGGCTTTGTTATTTAATAAATTTGCCATGAACCAGCCATCAAATTTAATGTCAAAGTATGGGACGTATACTTGGAGGAAGCCTTCCATTTGGTAATAAAATCGACTTGTGTATTCGTACCTGAATGTGTATTCGTCAAGTGTAAGTCCGTACTCTTTTTGATTGTATTGATTTTTAAAATGTAAATTCAATGCGTGACTTACGTTAGCTTTCGTTCCATTCATTGTAAAGTGGGATATAAGTACCGAATCGACAATTTCGTAGCTCAGTCTTAGGGTATTTGCATCAGCAGGAGTGTCATACGCTATCTTCAGAACGCCTTGTTCATAAATATTGATGTCTGTTACTATCTCCCAATTGCTGTCGATCTGTGGTACGTCTATTACCAAAACTGCTTCTACCTGTGTAGAAGTTTTGAACGATAATTTGAAAATGGACTTGACTTCTTGTTCAAATACATTAGTTCTCAAAGTTGCTGCTAGATACCCGTTTTCCGTCACAGTTTCTGCAAACAAACTTTTGGCCGTTTCAAAAGGCGTAGATAGAGAAATTTGAGCTTTCGTCCCTGTTCTCCTTTTGTCTGTTGTAAATCTAAAATTCACTTCAGCTTCTTTATTTGGAAAGTACGCATTGAAATGTATTGCCCTGTTATTGTCAACGATGCTACTGTGAAATTTCAAAATTCCGTTATAATTGTCATTTATACGAATTTGAGAATCGACGGTTAAGTTTTTATCTTCCGCAAAAAGAGATCCCTGGAAACTGACAACTGCTTTGTTCCAAACGCCATTTGCATACAAATTATGGGAGTTAAGTTCATTAAAATATTGCCCTTGAAGACGAACTGTTTCAGCTGCCGCAAAGGGTGTATTCATTTCCAACAACAGATTTTTAGGATCGTAACTAAGTGTAATTTGTGCGTTAGAGTTCTTCCACGATATTTCAGCTTTACCATTCATCTTACTAGTATCTATTTTCAGTAAAATTTCGGCAAAACTATCATTTTGACTACCGTCTTGGTTGTTAGCAATCAATTTAACCAAATGAACGTTGTTTTCACCTTTTTTTATTATTCCTGTTAACTCTATTTCTGATGATTCTCTTTCAAAATATATTCTAGCGGTGTGAGAAGGCATATTCAGCCAAGTTGTGAAATTTAACGATTTATATCCTTTAAACGGTGATGTAAAAGAAGTAGTGTAAAACATTTTGGGAACAGCAGTACCCGTAAAGGCAATTTTGTTTTTTCCTAGGGAATACGCTGAATTGAACTCAAATTTGTCATTATTCAAGTTATAATTAATTTCTGCTGTTAGAAGCTGATTAAACGGCGACGAAAATAGCAGATCTATCGCTATTCCGTCTATTTGCTGGAAAGTTGCAAAATCAAGAACTAAATTTTGTTGGTCAGGCCATGATAAAATGTTGTGGAACTTAAACGTACCATTAGCACGTGTCAAAGATGTTTCAAACTTGAGTTGGCTTAATTCCTTTAAAGGTGTGGTTAACGTAATGGCGGCATAAGAGAGGTCAGGGCTTAGATTTCCGTCAAGTATCAAGTTTAATGCTCGACCTCCACAAACTGTTGTTAAGCTCGATTTTAATCTATTGTGAGCATAGGAATGATGTGCATCTACGTAAGTTAAATCGTTATTTTGTTGATAACTGATCTTTGCCGTTCGTTCTTGTTGTGTACGTTTGATTAACCAAGCAATTTGGTAACTATCTTCTTCAGGTGTGGGTTCAAAATCCCATCCCTTTACAATAGTAGCATTTACATTCCCATTCAAAATACTAGAATGCACTTGTCCTTTGAATTTTGCACTCAGTAAGTAGTTGTACGTCTTGCTGTTCAAAAATCCAGTAATGTGAGGTTCAGAGTAGTTTCGATAATTGCAGTTTAGATTAACATCGTAATAATATAAACTTTCGTAGATATTCAGGTAGATTTTAGCAAAAGCAACGCTACTGGAGAATATATTATGATGTGCAGTAAAATTAAGAAGTTTATGATTGTTTATGTCGATAGTTATGTCTGCTTTATCGATTCTTGTAATGCTAATATTCGATTGTAATTTTTCTAATATAAATTCTGGCAACAACACATCTGTTTTTAGTTCCATACCTAGCCCTTCAATGTGATAATCTAAATTTATTTTGTTTCCAAACTCGGCAATATCACAGAAAATTTGAAGTTCCTTTCCGGGGGTATATCTTCCATTTACAATAACTTTATCCTTATCTTTTGAAGAAAGAGAGTTTTTGATGTCGATATTAACAATTGTTGCATCCCTGTCATAACCAATAGACCACTCCGCTGTTGCATGGGCACTATTTTTTCGAAGCTCTAACGCACCAGTTACTAAATCGTCAAATTTATTTAGATTCGCCCTTAATGCAGCTTCCTTCCAGTTTTTCAGAGGGGTTTTTATATAGAAATCTATTCTATTGTGTTTCATGAATAGGGATATGTAGCAATACGTATTTTGCCAAGGATAACCTATTTCAAGCTGACTTTCATCCGAATGAATAGGTAAAGCTATGGTTAGCTGGTATAGTTTTGTTACATCGTACTGTGTTTTTGATATTTCAAATTCTAAGAGAAATTGAGGGTTGAAGTTGAAAGACAACGAAAAAGCTTGTAATGCATGCAATTGAGAACTGAAATCAAATACAGCTAAGTAATTGTTTTCCTTTAACTCGAAATTATATGACAACGCAACGATTGTTTCAAGACCATTGTGTAGCGTAAAGCGGAATTCGTTGGGAATTTCGTAATCCGTATAAAAGTAGGCACTTAAGTTTGAATAGTTCGGGAAAAACGGTGCAATCATTTTTGCTGTGAAGTCAAAATACTCTTCTGTATGTATGTTGTCAACTTTTAAACAAACTATCTTTCTTCCATCTTGGAAGATGGAGAATGCGTACATTTTGGGATTGGCTTGGTAGTTAACTAGGAATTTATAGTTTCCCCACGGTGATAAAGATGTCAAGTAGCTATTGTCACTTCCGGACCAAGCAGTTACAAGTGGTGCTTTGTTATATTCAATTGAAAGAAGTTCCTTATTATTAAACAAGGCATTTTTATTAGCTGCTACAGCTATTGTATGGCTTTTAAAATCAATAAGTACTTCGAATTTTTCGTCGTAAATAGTGTTCATGAAAATAATTCGATTCCAATCTTTAAACGTTGTCATTATGTCTAAAGAAGTTGTTCTTCCTTCGTCCACTTTGTTTGCCAAATCGATTTTAATTTTGTGGTCGTTAAAATAAATCGCGTAAGATATAGAGAGATCGTTGATATCGTTCAGTCTATGATTCCCCGAAACAACAACAAAGTTTTTAACTGTTGGAGTGTCAAGGTTTACATGTAGTTTTTGTTTATCAAGAGCAGCTTCCAGAGCAGCTCCGTGATTATCGTTTGTTCGGATAGACAGACTTCGCCTTGAAGAAGAAAAATCATATTTCGCATCTATCGTCCTTGGTGACAACTGAAAGCTAATTAAATCGATATTCATGTATATTTCGGATTTTTTATAATTTTTGGCCTTCATTAAAATCTCTACTTGATTTAGATCCCCATCGATTGTCGCATATAATTTTATATTTGTT
Source organism: Melanotus villosus (assembly GCA_963082815.1). Taxonomy (NCBI): domain Eukaryota; kingdom Metazoa; phylum Arthropoda; class Insecta; order Coleoptera; family Elateridae; genus Melanotus; species Melanotus villosus. The sequence goes on from OY720427.1 coordinate 24,739,594, forward strand.
TCCGCAAGTGTTATGTTGCCTCGTATTCCACCTTTGTACTTTTTATCTGGTGTGGCAATTTTAATTACAGTATCAGAAGATAAAAGCGAGTCATACTTTGTTGACATCGAAATATTATACAACTGAGAATTTCTTTCAAATAGCAGTTCTGTTTCTACAGAATCGTTATCTTTCAAAGAAATAAGTTTGCCAGAAGCTTTTCCGTAAAGAGTGAGTGGCGAGTGAAAATCAACAGAGACTTCAAGTTTGTTTGAATACAAATTTAAATTGTGTTTTATGGAATAATAATCTTGATTGTGTCCCAAAGCCGCTTTAACACTATGGCCTCTTTTTAAAAGTTCATAATCTGCTTCGACATCTACTTTTTCTAAAACAGGAATGTTGCTATTAAAATCGGCCTTAATTTTTCCGGATAATTTCTTTATTTCAGCAGACCCCTTCATTTTTGCTTCAATATCAAAGATAGAGATAGGAGTATTACCTAGTATTTGATAGTGTTTTATGTTTATCGTGCCGTTTAATGACATGCTTTGTACTCCTTTATTTGTTTCATTAGTCAGTTCATAATTTCCAATGAAAGAAGATTTATATTTATCTGTAGAAAGATTTAAAACAACTTCCTGGAATTTATCATCACCTTTATAAAGCAATTCTAAAGAACCGTTTTTGATCATTTTGAAATCCGAAATTAAGGTTAACTTTCCCTTGCAAATTACTAGGCCATTTTCCTCAAACTTTTCGAGAACGTATTTGGCGGTTAAAATCTGATCGTTTTTGCCTATGGTAATGTAACTTTGGTCTTCGGAAAGACCTACTAACAGATCTACATATGCCTTTTCCCATTCTGGAATTGTAGAAAGAAGTAGCACGTTTGCCTTACGCACATTTTTATCAGACACAGTCGACGCTTCAAAATGAAACTGATGTCGTTGTTCAGGGAACGAAACTTTGAAGTTGGCAACTTTTAATGGGTTCCTGGTGTCGTATAACAAAGAGGCAATGACGTATTCCTTACGTTCTTCTAAACTCGTAGTGGTAGCGTTTAAAGATAGGGTTCCAAAGAACTGGTCGAAGTAAAATTCGCACGCCATATCAAGGAAGGTGTCTTCTTCTGTTACAAGGATATTGATTGTATTTGTAGGTTTAGCAAAATCGTATTTAGCGTGCACTTCAAACGGAACTGTATATGGTAAATCGAATGATACGTGTATATCACTGCTGAGATGTTTTACTTTTAATTGCGATTCAATACTTAGCATTGTCTTGTCGTTGTATACCAAATAAAATGATGGTTTCCATGCATTTTCATCTCCCTTGGGCATTGAAAAATTAAAGGTAATTGGATAGTGCCAAGGTGTTGCAAATTTCATGAAAGCAGTATCGACAAAGCTAATTTCTTGGTTTATGTTGTAATTTAAAGAAAATTTGCTTTCGCTATTATTCATATTCAGCACAAGCTGATGATTAAAAATACCATCGTCCAAACCTAAGATATGCGAATAACGTAAAGAACCAGACCCTGAAGCTGTCCGAACGTGTAGGATGTTCTCCAGTGTTTTGTAATTGTCCATGTCTAGAACATTATTGAGTTTGTATCCTTTAGGTAAGGTTATTGCTACAATGTAGGAGGTGTTCTGATGAAGATATCTGCAGCTCATATTTTCATTCAAAAGGGTAGAAGTTACATCCCAGCGCATATCAACAATTTCCTGTTCTTCAAAAGCAATAGTTATAACGCTTGTAATGTAATTTTCATTCCAATGTGCTTCCAATGCCAATTTTGTTGGTTGTAGGGTGTTTTTTATAATAAGCGAAGCTTTGTGCTCTAAGAATTTGATACTGGCGGTTACATCCATCAGTAAAATTGGTACTAAGTCACCGTGCAGTTCAACAGCTACTATATCGTTGTTGATCCCTTGTGTAATCACAAGATATTCTTCTAAATGTCCAAAAATCGTGCTGTGCCTAAACATAATTTTGTACCTTCCTATAATCGGGCAGGTTATCTCAAATTTTACTGTACTCGAATAGTCTTCGTTATTCCAAGACAGTAAAGCATAATTTAACTGTGTTAGCAAGTTCATCCGAACTTCAAGTATTAATCTGTCTGCTTCTCCAAGTAAAGTATAATCCAGTTCGGTTACTTCGAGTCCTTCGAAAGGGGTCTTGATTTTTATATAAGACTGAGCGTTTTCAAATTTGTAATCCACTGATATTCGTTTGTTACGCCAACTAACAAAACCACTGAAGTGATTGGTAGTTTGATTGTTGCTCATATGCAACGAGCCGGTGATAGGTCTGATAATATTTGACGAAGACACAATTTCAAAACTGAACGAAACATTCATACCACGAGATTGCCATATAGATTGGCCACTTATTTGGTGTTCGTTAAAAACGAACACGGCGTCATTTTTTATTTTCATCAAACCGTCGGTAATATTGTGCGAATGACTTACCGCGACACTAATTTTAGAAATCTCCGGTATGGTGGTGTTAATGTCCAAATTTCCAGATATGTGAGAGATTGATTTAATCCCCGACATTAGAAGAACAATTTTTTGATCACGCCATGATACATCCAGCTGAAAAAAGTTACGTTTTCTTCAATATTCCGAAGTGATAATACACTGAATAAACAAATACCTTAAGTTCTGCATTTTGTGGAAGAATATAGTAACTCAATTTGAATCCCTGATTTTCAAGGTACACAAAAGGAGTTTCCAATTTTGCAAACCAAATTCCACCGATATCATAGATCTTGTTCCCCGCTTTTAGATAAATGCGTTGCGTGGAGTCAATTCCCCATGTGACATTCATCGTAACTTGGGTAGGCCTATACACACCTTAAATTAACAGGGTTAATAAAATCATTTAAAAAATACTTACAATAGTATAAAGGAAGCCGACACTCTTTGATGTGGGTATTCCAAATCTACTAAGTATAGTCCTTTATTTATATGACGTTCGATGTATAAAGCAAACTTCTGATTGATGTCTCTGTCTTTGTCCCAGTACAGTATTAATTCGAATTTTTTATAAGGCATAGTTAGTTTAGATGAGATCTCAAAATGTTGATAAATATTCAATCCCAATAATATGCTTACTTCTTCTGAAGTTTTCAATCCGTTTACGGCCAGTAGTTGTTTATCATTAATTTGTAACAAGCCAGAAAAGCTATTTTGGGTCCACGTCATATGAGATATGTATAAGTCGTATCTCGTCCTAAACTGAGCTGTATTAAGAAAGAGATCAGGTGAGATTTGAAGAGAAGACGAGATCATCCATGGAGTATCTAAAGCGCCATCACTTTCAGGAATTTCGACAGTCGCCATAAGAGTATGATTTTGAAAGTGGGCAACTGTGGAGTTGATGTATTCTCCCGAAATTACTAGCAAGGGTCTTCTCACCGTGTTGAGTTCGTAAAAAGTTTTAACTAACACGGCATACTTTTGTTCAGTTCTTCTATCAAAAATACCGTTGGCAATCCATGCTTGCCTAGGATAGTAAAACAACACATCTAGCGTTTGATTTGCTTCAGGTTGTCTTTTGTAATGCACTAATGCTTCCAGTCTTTGTATCTTGTTTAGCTGTAGTAAACCATGAATTTTGAAGGCTGTATCTGATATAACATGTGCCAAAACAATATCGTAATCTATGTTTTTTTCTGCGCATTTTAAAGAATACTTTAAAGCGATGTCATTATTGCCATCGGATCTAAAAAATTTAAATAATTGGTGAGTTTCCCACGTTTCTTCAAACAGGGTGAGAACTCCCTTGGTTTCTAAATATAATTTGTCCCTTTGAACACTGACCGATAATAACGTATTATATAAAGGCTTCTGTGTAGAATTGACACTCAAATACAGACTTTCTTCGGATACCGTTTCCTTCATTAGAGTGTGCTGATTAAACTCAAAATCCAGAACTTGTTGCTTAAGGTCTTTATAGTCATAAGTAGTTTTGGCACTGATTGCAAGTGATTCTGGTTTTTTTATCACAGTTGCTCGAGCATTTCCGTTAATATCTGTGGATTTTATCGAAGCAGTCAACTGAAATTCTTTAGAAACTAATTGTAAATCCCCAGAAACCAACACAGGTTCATTAGAGATACCTTCGAATTTAAAATCAGCACTATATTTCGTTCCTTGTAAATAATTAACGTTTCCTGATAGAGTAAGTATTTGTTTATTTTTGTACTTTATTTCGGCCAATGGTTCATACTTCCATCTATTACCGATCTTTTCCGATTTTAAGTACATATTCGCCAATAACATTTCGTTGTTGTTTAGCTTTGTTTGTAGAATAAAACCGAGGTTGTCGTAATCTTCCCCAATCTTACTATTTATTTCAAGATTTATGAAAGGGGACGCTAAGGTAGCATTAAGAGAAAGTTTTTCGCAATCCAGGAGATAGAACATTCTAATTTTTCTATCTATTGTAGAATTTGGTGTGTCAAAATAAAGCAACATGGAGTAAACAGGTCGGAAGTTTCTCGTTTCCGTGTGCATTTTCAAACTTAGTTGATAACTGTCGAAACTATCGGTTTTTTTAATGTCCATGGAATATTTGAACTTTCCTGTTAAAGGAAAATAAGGCGCATGTGGTGACATTGAAGCGTTCACGTAACGTAAACCGTAACATAGTTCTAGACCCGTTACTGTGCTGAATGGTTTTTGGGTACATCCTTGCCAATCTTCCACGATGTTTGTCACGTCTTCCATGGGGTAGGCACGATTGCTTTGAAGAAGAAACACCTCGGATTCGACGTTAATTATAGTCATTTGTTTTTTGGGTACATTAAGTTTTAAATCTACCAACTTTCCCTTATTGATAAACGCGTGTCCGTCAAAATATGTGTTTGAATTTAATGTATTCACCGACTGCAAACCAATTTTGCCGGCAAATGAATGTACAGTCATCGTTCCTATAATCTCAACCGCAGCGCTGGGATAAATTTTACCTTCTATCGCCAATTTCTGAGCCCATAAATCTTTCAGATCCATTTTTCCTTTAACTGTAAGGCCTATTGTTGCTGTACCATTTATAGCTAATTCCAAAGGAAATCCGAGTAGTGTTGGAACTTTATAAGATGAATCCAAAAACACAAAAGATTTAGTATAATCAACATCTTGCTGAATAAAAAGTTTCATGAGGGCATCTAAAATAGTTTTGCTATTAATTGGACCGCCGACTAAACCGTCCAGATCCTTAAAGTTCGTGTATGAAATTTCACTTCCAAATATTTTGGCGTACAGCAATCCAGTTGGCTCTTTGTAGGTGGTTTGAGAAGTGAAAGAATTACGTAACTCTTGAATTTTATCGCGAGAATCGTTTCTGTTAATTCTTGCATTTTCTAAAACGTTTCGTATGGATTCCTCCGGAAAATAACCTTCTGGTCCAAATAAATTCTCAACGATTTGTTCGAAACCTTCTACTCTTGCACCGATTTCGAATATGTTAACGGCTTCTCCAAACAAATCCAAGGTGAAGTTTAACATGGCGGATTTTGGTAAATATGACTCTGAAGTAAACACAACGTTACTTTCCACAGTCGCACCGGTATTCAGGGAATCAAAAAATGTAGAAACTTCGTAATTCCTGGAATATTTTCTCATATCTGTGCTGAATTTATTACGCAAGAATTCATTTTGTACCAAGCTTTTCAAATTATGTTTCCACTGGGACGATGATTCTTGCAAGTTGGTAAGATGTGTCCATACAAAGGAACCGACTGAGTAACAATAAACGAATGAGGACTTTTAAAAGAAATGACATGAGATTGTACCTTGGTTAGTTTCTTCGTTGCGTAGCACATCCTTCACTCTGACGAAAGTTGAATACGATGCACATTGCATCACCGCCAAGTAAGCAGCAATTCTAAGTTCGGTGTTTTCACGAATGTCCGCAAAATAGTCTTCAAATTGTTCTAAGTTATCATTTTCGGCACAGTTTATCCTTCTGTGAGCTGCAATGGCTGCCAACCGTAATTCCATGGACGAATCGTTATTCTTTAGAATCAAGGCACTTCAGAATCACATATAAACAAAAAAAATTGCACTTACCGAGTAGCAATTCCTTAAATAATCCAAAGAACTTAAAATTCCCAAGTTCCCTATTCCTTTTAAAGCAAGAAGAATTGCATCGTGGTTTTCAGGATTGGTAGGACTGCAGCCTGAAACTAACGGCTTTTGAATTATGTCTACAACTTCCTGAATTTCCTCGGTATCAAGGCATCGGACATCTTTTTTGCAATACATGTAAACTAAAGTAGAAACAGATAAAACTGCTTTTTGTTTAACGGATTTATTGAGTTCAATTAATGGCTGAAATAAAATTATGGTCAATATTTGTGGTAGTTATAAACCGGATGAAACTTACTGTTACTGATTTTATAATTGGCAAGGAAACGTCTTTAAGAAAAATAAGAGAGCCCAACCAAGAATTTATTTGGGAGTCAGTAACCTCTCCTTGATCGTACAACATCTTCATCGTATTTATGCCATCTACTGTAGTAATCAACGGCATCGCATCTAGCAGAAATTTTCTGAAAGTTAAATTTGCTAAATCTGAAAGTGGTGTTGATAACTGAGTAATACTTTTTTTTTGCCGACAATTTAACTGCCTGAAATACGTTAACCATAGAGTTATGGTCCAAATCTTGTAGTTTATGTACAAGTTGGGAAAATAATCGTGGTACATCTGGATCGACACCATCTTTAGTTTTTCGTTCGAGATAATCCAAAACATTATTTATAGATAAAATTTCTTTAGCTTTGGTTTTCGTGTTGCTGTTATAACTACTGAGGAGTGTTTCGTGTCGAAAGTTTTTCGGCACTGTAAGATAATCATGAATAGAATGAAGTTCCGGATATTTTTTATTTAGTATACGTACATTTAAGTATTGGAATATTCTTGGTTTTTGATAGAAATTCGAGTGATTGAGTTAAATACGTAGCGGCCCCATTGTTTCCATTTGAAAATGGTCGGAATAAGTGCTCTTCGGAGCATCGAGTCGACTCCAAAACCAATTCTTCGTTGAATTTTTGTGTACATGTTTGTGTACTTCTGTAAGTATCGTTTAAGTAATTCTGTTAATCTAATTAAACTCAGTTACCTTAACAAGGATACGGATCTTTTGTCAGTGTTCCTAAAGTGTGGAACAGATAACCAAGATAAATGACGGTATTTCCTATGAGAACATGCCTCGAGATTTTTTGTTTTTCTGATAACTAAGTTGGAGACAGAGTCTTCAATTTGATATTGAGTTTCACAGTTCCCGGATACATCAGTCTACAATGTTTGTTTTTTTTTTTTGATAAACTATATTAGTATAGTTACACGTTACGAACCTCATAAACGATGGAATTCTGCTCTAAATTTGGCATACTGTTTTGAAATGCCGAAAGAATAGCTTTCTTGATGTGTAAAATTTCGTCATCTTCTTCTTCAGGACATATACTTTCGATACGGCCATTTTGAAAAGAAAAATATAAAGGGTGCTTAGTAAGAGCAATTTTTAGCAGTTCATTTTTTTCTGGGCTATGTGTTTTGGTTACACCTTTGTTAATGTAGGCTTCTTCAAGATTTACATTTGACACTTGCATAACGTAATCGCACGGCGAATGTATGCTTATTTGTACTTGGGTTGTGAACTGTAATCTGCTTTGAGCATTTATTCCATCTTTGTTTGTTGCATTCACGGTGGTTTTAATATCACCATAGTAATTGTATTTGTAAGAACTCCCAACTTCATAACCGAACTTGCTCCAGTCTTCTAGAAATTTTTGAATTTTTTGTTGTTAATTTAGACACAAATATATACTTGTAGTGTGGTAGGTATAATAACGAACCTTTGCAATATCTAGAACACTGAAATGTTGTGGGATGGGCAAGCCCTGAAAAATAAATCATTTTAAAAAATCTTTGTCGACATACACGATCATTTTTTTTTTTAATTTTCCCTAGATTCTTAAAATGTAAGTTTTACAGGATTTTTGAAGTTGTCTTTAGGGAACATGCTTTTATATTTCAGCCATTTCCAAATATTCATTCACAAAAAAAATTACTAGTAGAAGTATTGTTGCAGTGATAAAAACTCGAAGATATGAATGATTTATTATTCACGGATGATTTGGTTTTATCAAAGTTGTATCTGGAAATTTCTGAAGTATTAGGAATTACCCTCATATTTGCAAACATACTTATGTCTTCAAATGTTTTTTTACGGTTTGGGAAAATCTGCGTCAGCAGAGTAAAGTTCAGACTCAGACATAAGTAAAAAATATATATTTTCAAAACAAAACTTACCGATTGAAAACACTGCTGCACTTAGCAGCAGCAGGACCGAAGCCCCCATTGCAAAACAGCTAAATCCCCAGGTTTGACTGAGTTTCAGTTACCTGCTAGGAAAACACACACACAAACACAAGAAACACACGTAAATTTAAAACACTGAAGTTACCGCTAACTTAAATCCGAGTGTCCTTTAGCACTGAAAGATTAACACTGATAGGGCAGTAGTTCATAAACTTCCAGGGGTCATTTATATAGATTAGACTAAGGCCGGTTCAGAGTTCATAAATAATGAAGCTGCTGTGAACAATTTCTGAAAACTATTTTTGCGTGGTACTTTACTGACAGTTGATCATAGAGCGAGAAGAATTTACCTATTTTAATTAATCTTTTTAACGAATAATCCTCGTTAAGAACTATCGTGTGAAAAGGTCATACTTTGTTAATTACCTTTATTAATATAATTGTTTCTGAAGAAACCTTTCTTAAATTGTGCTGTGCGATTACTGTAAAGGACTTAGTATTTTGTATTCTTGAAAGCTACTGGATAACATAAATGAAAAACAACTGCAAAAAATTTTTTGAGTTGCTTGTTGATTATAAGTTATCTTAAAAACACGCGTTTTTCGCAATCGTTATTTATTTACGAGATGTTAACGAAGGAGATAGGTACAAAAGAAAGCCGACTGCTTTTGTGGTTTACGTAGAACAATTCTTTTGCAATTAACCACGCATTATGCGCCTAATTAGAATTATTCAACTTGTCAATCTAATTATAATCTTATTACTTTAATAGAAGTGCATTAGCAAACTTAACAAGTGCTTAATAATTTAATATGAAGGGTGATCGCGCCCCATAACGAACTGCAGTTGTATATTAAATAACAACTCGAATTATCTTATCAGTTTTAACAAGAATGACATTAATGATTGTTCGTTGAATTTGTAGACCGTGTGAATTTATTAGGGTGTTATAAAGAATTTCCATCTAAAAAATTAAGGAATACTATTAATACTGATGTCATTCATTAACGGATTACTGCGAAGGTATTTACTGTAAAAATTAAATATTCATAAATTTACATCGCTGTTATCGATGATCTTTAAACTTTAACCTCAAACTAATTAGTACAGAGATAAAAGTTTCAGGATGTATTTGTTAATTCACCATATATTAACCTACAGAAAATTCTGTTTCTGTTATCTACGTTAATTAAAGTTTATAAACCATAAAATATGTGAAATATGTTGATAACCTGTTTAGGACATAGTATTTAAAAATAACGATTAATATTTGCGCTGTAACTTGATTACAATTTTAGTTCTGACAGGACTTAATTTGCCGTCATTCTAATGGTTAACTCCTAGTTAATTTATAGTCATACATATTTAATAAATGATAAAAAGCTTTGTCAGTAGTAAAAAAAAACAAATATTAGATTATTGTAACCACTAAAATTTAGTCATTCTTTTTAATATATTTTTTAACTGTTCCAGGATGTAAATTCAACGATTTTATTTTAATACGTATTTTATTATTGTTTTAATTTGTTAAAACAAACTACTTGATGATAAGGTTAAAAATAATTTATTTATATCAAATATGTAGATAGGCATTATTAATTTGTGTCATAAATTACATCACGACTATTAATTTTTTTATTATTATCTTCATTTGTGACAATTTCGATTGGAAATCGTTTATTGCATTAGACGTGCACATCGTACAGTTTGTCTAATACATTCATCAAAAGAACATTTTAACGTTATTGCTCTCCGAAAATACTATATTCATTTTAGTAACGTTTAGGAAAAGTTCGTAAATGTTTTATCAAAGCCGCTGTTCAAAATAAACAGCTTTACAAATACGTTAATGCAAAAGAAAAATAATTATTGTTTATTCAAAATAATTTGTATGATTAAACAAACGCGGAAGATAATTTTTCTTTTATCTTTATACGTTCAAACTTACATAGCAAAAATTTGCAATATCGTTTTTTGTAAGAGGTAGGAGTACTATTAACTTGCAATGTGCAATATCAAAGATTAAAGAGTAGTAGCGTAGATAGTTAGACCTGATTAGATTGTTTCCGTATATTTATTTACAATGTTTCTAAAAAAAATATATAGTGCTCGTGTTCATGTCCACGATCAATGCGTTAATATAAAAGGTCAAAGTGGCAGTTCAACTGATAACCTAAAATGAAGCAACTATGTGGTCATCTAGATTTCTTGATCTAGAGAATTTTCCTTTTTATTTTCACAGAGGCAATTTGTTATTTGATAAAATAACGTTGTCACAGGAATACCAAGAATTGTTGCTTTCTTGGATTAGTTTTAAGCTAAATATAACTATTAACTCAAATATTATTGTCATCTTATTTGTTATTTAATGGAAAACTAGTCCATTTTTCGCTGCAGTTGTAACTAAGTATATCACCCCATGGAAAAATAAATTATGTATGTGATTCGTTTTTCTATATTATAAAAAAATCATAGCAGGAAGTAAAAGTAACTAGGTATCTATTTATTAGAATCTGTGTTTTATGCACATTTCTTAGGTAGGATTTTCGCCACCAGTTGCTGAAACAGAACTCACAATTAATTACTGAATAATTCACGTAACGTTCCGCAGACAAGTCTATTTGTGACAATATCGTCGCCCGCATTGATTAAAAACGGAATTTGTAAAGTCTGCCAAATAGCAAAAATGGCTAGTATACAAATTTTTGACACTGCTTGCTCGTGGCGCTAGTTATCTATCTCTGACAGCTGTCAACTGGCTTTAATTTTTGGCGGTTTATGACAAGGACGGGTTTATGGGATGTTTAATGTTTAATCTAGAAAGTGTATTACAATTTTAATTCCAATTTTACACAGGTTTTCAGAATGCTACGAGACTGTGTAAAAAATTAAGTAAATAAAAGTGTAAGAAGGATGCAAATGCTTACTATTTTTTCTCGGCATGAAACAGGAAGACTTTCGAGGGATTGGACTGATTATTTAACTTAAATACAAAATTAAATCTGTAGAAGAAGGCAAATTTGCTTATTTTTTGTATCTTTTTCATGTTTTGTAATTTTTGGAACAGCGTTTAGTTTTTAATCTGCATCTTTGGAGTCGAAATGTAAAATACATATTTGTGATCTTCCCGAAGGAGATTTTCTTAAATAAAATAAGAGTAATGGTAATTGTTTATTAAATTAAAAATATTAATAACAAAATAGAAAAACCTTACAAATCTTCTGCTGCTGTGATACTACTTATCCACAAAGAGTATTTTACTTTGTTACTTGGAAACTCTTGATAAGTTACACCCGAACTTGAATTATGGTAAGGAGGGATGTAACAAGGCATCTTTAGAAAGTAATTTTTGTTGAATAACCCAACAATTAACAAATTTAAATTTGAAATGCCGCTGTCAGTGAAAGAATAACTAGCGCCACGGACAAAATTTGAACTAGTCAATTAAATGTCAAATAGCCCTATACGGCAGGCTTTATAAACCCCGTTTTTAATCAACGCAGGCGACGTGGTATAATATACCAAACTCGCCACCACACTCGTTTAGAAAATATTTATTGCACAATATTTTTTACTTAATCCAATAGAAGATTCACATTAACGTTAATCGTACGTATTTATTTATTTACACTAAACACTATACTTTCTCAATGAACCATATAGTTCACAAACAGGTTTATTTAATGCATTTAATAACTAACAATGTTTAAAATAATCAATGATGCATTCATTTTATTGCTAAAAATATGAAGTTTCTCGAACTCTAGTTATTGTTGGGGTTAATATCTGTCTTACAAGGGTAGTCCAGCAGGCAGCAGGGAATCAATAAGTATTCATAGGGAATCAGTAGGTGTATCGACCCCTTTAGTGGAATTATAGTTAACTTGATTCTGGAATACTGTTAGTTGAAGAAAGTAGATGGCACGATTGTGTAGAACACGTATAAACAAGTTATATAACTTGCTCTTTTGTATATAAAAAAAGCTGTATGTAAAATTTGAGCTCACCAAATACAATATTTGTTGTTTCACATATTTATGACGTCATCCGATGAATTCGATCTGTCAGTTACTTTTTATTTTTGTTATCCTATGTTGATTTACTACATTTAAGATTTTTAAAATGCATCTAAATGCTGATATATCTAGTGCTTTACAATTATTAGAAGACATAAAACAAACAGTGGATGATTTAGATGATCCTAAATTACAAGCAAATACTAATCAAGACTTGAGTTTGTTAATATCGGTTCTTGAAAATCCCATATTTCGAAGTATTGTTACAGTCCAAGATTCACTAAGTGAGTTAAATCAACAGTTAGGTCAACATCCCTCAATATTACCAGTAGATTTTGATATCACCCCATCAGGTGAACTTGCTATAAATGTTCCACCTGGTGGTGAGCTATACGATCCTGGATATGCAGAGGATTTTCATCACCCACAAGACTTCGATGAACAAAGAGTGCCTTCTGCACCTGTGTCCCCAGGTTCACCTCAGATACATAACTTTAATGTATCTGAAGATAAAGTGTTACTTGTTGATGGCAAACCGTTAGATCCTAATATTTCGCACCATGAGGTAAAAATTGCGCAATTCAATTTATAATATCCATAATATTAATTATTTTTAGGCAATACGTCTTCTTCAAAAAGCTCAAGGTTTAGCTGTAGTTCCAAGACCAGATGACGATAGTGTTCATAGATCACCATCTGCTGTGAGTGATGCTTCCAAAGCTGGTTCAGATACATTATTAGGAACAGAATGGGCTCAAGTAGAAGCAATCGACCTTGTAAATGATGGTACTGGATTAGGTTTTGGAATTGTTGGTGTTAGAACAATGGGAGTTGTTGTTAAAACCATTTTACCTGGTGGTGTAGCAGACCGTGATAGTAGATTACAAAGTGGTGATCACATTTTACAGGTACGATTAATATTTTTGTTTATGTTAAACTTACTTTTCGTAAGTAAGTGTTTATAATCGATTGGAACTGCTCACAATTTATTCCTATGTATTAGTTGTATAATTATGACGTTGTGTTGTTGGTAATAATTTTTATTGGATGTTTTGGTAGTGCCGGAGGCAAGTGCTTGTTTCAACATGTTTAACTTTGAATGGCTTTACGTCCAATGCCGATATGTTTCAGTATTATAAACTGTGTTATTCTACAACGAAAGTTAAATAATATTTTGCTTTAATTTATATGTGATTGATTAAACTTCATAGATTTAAAATAGCTTATTTTACAGATTGGTGAGGTTAATTTGCACGAAATGGGATCAGAACAAGTAGCAACAGTTTTACGGCAATCGGGTACACATGTTAGATTAGTAGTTGCAAGACCCGCAGATCTTTCACTATCATCGTCAGACTATAAGTACCTAAGTTCTTCAGCTCCATTGGTGCCGACTAGACTATTGACTGAACCTACAGAATTAGATCGCTATTTAATTCAGCATAAATATACTCCAATATTTCATAAAAATGCTGATTTTGGAGAATCTCTTACATTTGATCAGTCAAAGGCTTACGCAGGTCTTCCATTAATTTCACCTTCTCCATCGTTGCCTCTATTAAATATGGATATTGGTGTTAAAATGCCTGAAATGGAGAAATTTACTGTAGAATTAAAAAAAGATCACAACGGGCTTGGTATAACCATAGCCGGTTATGTTTGTGAGAAGGAAGAACTATCGGGAATTTTTGTTAAGAGTGTTAGTAAAAGTAGTGCTGCAGATCTTAGTGGGAAGATAAGAGTTAATGATCGCATTGTGGAAGTAGATGGACGTTCTTTACAAGGATATACGAATCTTCAAGCTGTGGAAGTGTTGCGAAGCAGTGGAAATGTTGTTAAGTTGTGTCTGGAACGGTATTTGCATGGACCCAAGTATGAGCAGTTGCAACAAGCAATTGCAGCCAGTGAACTTAAACCTTCAACGCCCTCCAGCCCTCCTCGAGTACCACGGTAATAACTCTTCAACCCTACGAGCCTACAGTGTTGTACTAGAATCTCATTTTAATTTAACATCATGTCTCTTAACTGTTACGGGTTATGCTATAAGGTGTTGTGCTAGATGCTATATTGTTGTTATTGTAACTAACGCTTGTGACTTGTAGCTTCTACTAATATAACCAATTTTAGCTTAATACCATCACTTGCCCACATTAGTTGTGTATTCTTTGTGATTGTAAGTTTACTAACCGTTTTCTTCTTTTTATTTAAATCTTTTTATTTATTTCCGCATCAATTTCAGATTTCCATTGACAGAAGAAGGAGACTTCAGTCAAGAAAGAGTTGAAGAAGAGCCTGTAGAAACAAAAAATGAACATCTTCCCTTTTTACAACAGAAACAGTATGAAATATCTGAATTAACACCCACAATCGAGGAAGCAATTAAAGCTAAGTGGTTAAAAGTAATGGGCCCTGATGCTGAAATTGTGGTGGCACAATTAACTAAATTCGGAGAAAGAGGAGGTCTTGGCATCAGTTTGGAAGGAACTGTTGATGTTGAAGATGGGCAAGAAGTCAGACCACATCATTACATAAGATCTATATTGCCCGAAGGACCTGTTGGAAGAAACGGAAAGCTTAGATCGGGAGACGAACTATTAGAAGTTAATGGACATAGATTGCTGGGAATGAATCATCACGAAGTTGTTAGCATTTTGAAAGAGTTACCAATAAATGTTAGAATGGTGTGTGGACGGAATTCTTCTACCGGTACTACAAGTTACAGAGTTTCCCAAGGCTCACCGTTTTCTCAGAGGGGGGCTTTGGGCGGAAGCTTACAAAATTTATTACCCGCATCTGATAGATTGGTTAAAGCTAAATCAGATGGTTCTCTTACCACAAGTATAGCTTCAGTTAGTAATGCGGATACTGCATTTAATAAAATGAAGTCGAGGTCTTTAGAGCCTTTAACAGGTTTAGCTATGTGGAGTTCAGAACCTCAAATCATAGAACTTGTGAAAGGAGAACGTGGCTTAGGCTTTTCTATCTTAGATTATCAAGACCCAATAGATCCTAATGATACAGTTATTGTAATTAGAAGTTTAGTACCAGGCGGTGTCGCTCAGTTAGATGGACGGCTAATTCCAGGTGATCGATTGCTTTTTGTAAATGATACAGTTTTGGAAAATGCTTCGTTAGATCAAGCAGTACAAGCACTTAAAGGAGCACCTAAAGGCATAGTACGTATAGGTGTCGCCAAACCACTGCCAATTCCAGACACTGTAGCACACAATGTGCAACAGTTGGGACTTGAACAAAATCGTTTGCCTGCAATCAATCCAGTTCAGTCTCCACAATCATAGATGTACTTGTTATATTAATTTGATTGTTAAGTATTACGCAATGCCTGTCTTGATATTATAATTTATTACTTAGATATTGGTAAAAAGAATTTTGGTTAAAGTATTATATGCAGTTTGCAATTTAAGTTAACATATAACATAGCATAACATATCAGTTATCGAAATAAACCTCAACTGTAGTTCTATCACATTCCAAGTGTAACATTTATGTTACGTAATAAATCCGTATGTACTTTATAACCAGAAAATTATAATAAACAATTTTTAAATTATAATAATCTGTATCTGCAACCTCTTTTACCTTTCGGTGTCGAGGCTGGTGCGTTAGTGTAAGCAATTCTCTAACACCTTGAGCATAACATTCCCAGCCGCATTGCCATCAGGTCCCATGTTTAACATCTTTAACAAATCGCGCAAGGTGATTTTCTCTTCCATTATGAGTGTTAATGTAATGTTTAATTACAAGAGCAATTTTAAAAGTGTATTTGCTGCAAAACTAACAATATTCTATAGTGAAAGGTGAATTTCTGAAGTTTTATTAGATTCAAATTGAAGGGGACACATGGTGGTAATATTAAAACTTCAAAATCCCCTATGGCACGCCAATGGCTGTAATGGAACCTGTCGTGGTATTCTGTTGCTGCAATTTGTACTTTGAACTGATAAGGGTTAAGGAGCAATTTACCAGATCCTTTCGTAATTAAGTTGTGCCAGTGAAGTCTTGGTACATTTAAGCAAAAGAAAAATGTTTGCTAATTGCTCTAAACAACTCACAGCTCAGGTAAACACTAAAAAGCAATAGAATATAAGGTTTATTATTTTGATATTTTGTAGTTGTCCAATCAATTCAAACGATTACAAAGTACCTTGGTTATTGCTGAGCATAACAATGAGAAATTATCACCTATAACACAGAATGCATTGACTGCTGCTAAGAAACTCGGTGGAGATATAACCGTGCTTGTTGCGGGCAGTAAATGTGGTCCAGTAAGTAGTATATTAGCACTTATTAATTGGATGTTAAATAAATACATTTGAAGGCCGTTGAAACACTATCAAAGGCTAATGGTTTAAAACGTGTGCTTGTGGCCGAGAGCGATGCCTTTAAAGGTTTTACAGCAGAAAGTGTGAGCGCTCTTATTTTGGCTACACAAAAGCAGTTTAATTTTACCCACATTTTGGCTGGTGCTACAGCATTTGGAAAAGCAGTATTGCCACGAGTTGCTGCTAAATTAGATGCATCTCCCATTACAGATGTTATAGGTATTAAGTCTGCTGATACGTTTGTCCGCAGTATTTACGCCGGTAAGTTATGAAAAATAGAAGAAAGGCATCAAGAAAGTTAATATTGGTAATTTGTAGGAAACGCTATTCAAACCTTAAGTGCTAAAGATCCAATTAAAATACTCTCCGTCAGAGGTACAAGCTTTGAACCAGATAATTTAGAAGGTGGATCAGTAGCTTCGGAGCCAGCTCCATCTGGTGAATATACTTCCGATTTATGTACTTTCATTAGCCAAGAATTAAGTAAGTCTGATCGACCAGAACTTACTAGTGCGAATGTGGTTGTAAGTGGAGGTAAATATTATGATATAAAATTATAAACAAGCATTAAGTTAACTATTGTAGGACGTGGTTTAAAGTCTGGTGATAACTTCAAACTCTTGTACGATCTTGCCGATAAATTGAAAGCTGCTGTTGGTGCTTCCCGCGCAGCTGTCGATGCAGGATATGTACCTAATGACATGCAAGTTGGGCAAACTGGCAAAATTGTAGCTCCTGTAAGTTTTTTATGTTTAGAAATAAAACTGCGTACTAGTAAATGTGTTTTTAGGATTTATATATTGCTGTTGGTATCTCTGGTGCAATTCAACATTTAGCAGGCATGAAAGATAGTAAAACTATAGTAGCTATTAATAAAGACCCGGAAGCCCCTATTTTCCAAGTTGCTGACTACGGTTTGGTAGCTGATCTTTTCAAAGCAGTGCCTGAACTTTCTGGTAAATTGTAAAAATTCATGTTAAGTGCTGTAATATTTTTGCATAATAAATGATTCGTTTCTAAAACTTATTTTTTTTGTATTTATTGCATATAGTAAAATATGTGTGATACTTGATACCAGATGGTGTTTAAAGGCTAAGGTGTATGGGTAGGCACAGAACCAGAAGAGACAGTTCTGTGTGAATAATTAATCATATGCGTGAAGCAATTCACCACCCTGTATAAGTATACAGGGTGGTGCATTGCTTTATGCACCATAGGAATTCCAATGGTAAATTTTTAACATGTAAATATTTTCCTAATTATTTTAGACCAAAACTGCAAGTAAGTTTTTTGTAGAGAAAAAAATACCGCATCCATTGATGCTATTTTGCAGTATTTTCTATTTTCTGGCAATGAAAATTAATTATTCTTGCACTTTGACAAAAAACCTTGATGCCTTGGAATTACTGAAACAAACATTAGTTGTTGTTTAGCTGTCCGTCTAGCGGCTAGTTAATTAGTTACATTTGTTAAAAATGTTACATAAAATAATTTTATTTTGTGTGGAGTTTGTTGAATAATTGTGTATCAAACCAAAAGTGACATTTTTTTGCAAAGCTAAACGGAAATATTATTTTATGTACATCGTTTTACTGACTAGTTCGTCTTTAGTAAATAATGCCAAATAATTTCAATCTGTCACAGCCAACATCTATTTGCTTTACAAATTCAATGGCATCAGTGGCGTCTGTTAAAGTGCAAGATTTAATTTCCACAGATCAAAAGTGCAAAATTGCGTAAATGGAACTAGCATTTTTTTCTCTATAAAAAACTTACACTTCTGGTCTAAAATAATTACGGAAGCAAATATTTACGTATTAAAAATTTATCATTGAAATTCATATGGTGCTTGAAGCAAATCACCACCCTGTAGATGCTACTGAATTATAATTGATGTAATTTAAAAAATATATTTTAGTTAAAATAGCTTTTACAAGTATTTAAATGCTAAAAATATATAAAAAAGGGGCAGAGCCCCTCTAAAGTTAATGCTACAACTAATTTATTACAAAGTTTTGTTTCATAAAGTCTCATCAATTATTTCATAGATATGTTCTGTATCAGGTTCTACTTCTTCATATGTGTTATATGCATCTAATGTTACATAAAAGTTACTGGTTGTTGGAGGTGTAGGTCGAGGACGCATGTAACCATCTTTTGTTAAATCAGGATCTACAACAAATATATGTAATTTTGTTTAAGGCATTTCAAAGACTGGCATAATATTTTATTATTTTTTAGAAACTAATTATTTAAATCAGATAAGATAGTATTGTTGTATGGTAACTATGTTTCATTACATATACCATGAGTTCAAAAAGAAATTACATAAAACTTGGCCATGGAAAAATAAAATAATGTCTACTGCAAGCTTTAGAATTTAATTTTTAGGTTAGTTTTGCCGCTGACAGTATTATAAAAGCAACACAATAATGACAGTGAAGGTGGATTCACAGCTCCGCGTTATGCGTTTTGCGGCACCGCAATTTTTTGAATAACCGCTCGTCATTGGTTGGCAAAACGCGGAGCTGTGAATCCACCTTTAAACCAATCAATGACGAGCGGTTATTCAAAAAATTGCGGTGCCGCAAAACGCGGAGCTGTGAATCCACCTTTAATAAATTCGCTTGCAGTAGACATTATTTTATTTTTTCATAGCCAAGCCTTATGTAATTTCTTTTTGAACTCATGGTATAAATAAACAACTTGATAATGACTTTCCTCAGGGGAAAAAATAATTGATATTTGTTTAATGATTTTTAAAAACAAACTTACCACTAAGATAACCATTTTTACAGGTATTTCTTTTGGATACAGATTTGAACACTATTACTGCTGCGATAATAATAACTAAAACAGCAATTATGATTCCCAACAAAATTAGGGACAAATTTACTTTTATTTCTGGGATTGTTACATAGTCATACATTGTTTCCGTGGTTGTACTTAAACTATTAGTTGAAGTGAATATCGCTCTTTCTAATTTTTTTGTGGTGTTTAGATTTTGTATTGCTTCAACTATCGAGGCAGTACTAATAGTAGTAACTGTTATACTTCTTTCTGAAGCTGCAGTTGCAGTAGTTCTAATAGCAGTAGTAGTATCACTGGGAGGGTTACGTGTCAATATCGTACTTGTATGTGTTTGACTTGTAACAACTTTTAAAGGTCTAATGTATTTAATTTCGTCTTTACATGGCACTCCCTCCACATTTGAGATATTTTTATGCAAATCATTGCGGTACAGTTTTATTTGTTTTAGTTGTAATAACTGATGAATAAAATTACAATGCCAGTGGTTTCTGTCAATGTATATAATTAAATAACTGCGATTTTCGAAATCAGTACCGTATGAAAAGTCTTCTAACGAATTATTTCTGAGATCCAAATATCGCAAGTTTTGTGCACGGTTGAAAGGACCTGCACCTAAATGTTCTAATTTGTTGGACGATAGATTAAGAGTGTGTAAAGCTCGAAATTCACTTAATGTTCCTGAATATAATACCTTCAGTTTGTTGTGAGACAAATTTAGTTTCATTAAGTTCACCATGTTAAGTAACGACGCTGCAGAAATGTATTCAATATTATTGTGAGATAAATCTAAAAACACCAACATTGGTAGATTTTTTAGAAAGTCCAAGTCAGAAATTTTATTCTTTGAACCATGAAAATGTCTCAACGTTGAATTTTTTCTGAAGCTATCTTCTTCTATTTCTTCAATATTATTTCTTGTAAGATGCACTTGCTTCAAATAATTGCAGTTTACAAATATTCCAGATTGAATTCTAGTAAGCTGATTGCCTTCTAAATCAATGAAAATTAAACGAGAAAGCTCTTTAAAAGCGCTGTCTTCTACTGTTTCAATCAAATTCTCCATTAAGTCCAAGTACTTCAGTTCTTTCAGTTGGGTAAAAGCCAATTTTTCGATTTTAGTGATATTGTTGTTACTTAACGAGAGACGCTCCAAATTAGTTAATCCTTCGAAAGTATCATAGCTTATGTTACTTATTTGGCTGTTTTCCATATACAGATATAACACTGACGACCTAGTGATGTTTAAATATTCCCAAGGTATATTTTTATCGGTACAAGTTAATCGGTTTCTATTATACATACACCCTAAGTGGTTTTCACTAAGATTTGTATGTAAATCACATTGATGCACTTGAATTTGCACTATTGAAATTAAGATCAAAGCGTTTGCAATAAAATACATATTTGTAAAGTAATTAAAAGTTTTGATTTCATTGTTACTTCTAACACTTTTCGGTACTAACCGTTTTCGTAAGTCTTTCTAGTCTGTTGCAACTATTCTATTCAAACTACGAGGAAAATATAAAAATGTATTTGTGTAAACAGTATAATCTATAGCCATGTTGATAAGGTATTCGCTGAATAAGAAGAAACTGTTGGTTCAGTATTATCAATTATCCTGTACTGTTAAACGTGTCTTTTATTGTTAACTAAAAAAGAAATTTGTATAGGAAGTAATTTTATTCGGCATAATGAGTGAACTTAAAAAATTTGTTGATTTAGTTTATGTGAATGTTGATTTCCGAGAGTAAATTTATGCTAATACTGCAACCAAATCTTTATCTCTTATCTGCAATATTGCTTGCTTATTTGCACAACAAATATTTGGCTATAAACGCGATTTTGCTGTTATTATAAGCTTTGGAAGTAGAAATGCAAATTTCTGCGTTCTGATGATTCCTTAAGATTAGTTTATTTACCATTTATATTTCTTAATACCTAAGATAAATTTCAACATATAACGTTAAAAATAATTATCTGTTGTGTTTTCTTTACAGGTTTTTCATTGTTCACTAGATAAATCGTTATTGTTGAATTAAAAGACCTAGATACATGAATTTTTAAATTAAGTACGTTGATTAAATGTCTTTCATATCTGTACAATAGTTTGCAGATAAAAAAAAATATTCAGACGTACGCCTGAAGTTAGGCAACTTACGTTACACTGATCTGTTTGGAGGAATGCAGTTATACAAGCTAGCGGTTGTAATGTTCATACTTGCGGTATACTAAAACCTGCTTAATTTTAATAGGAC
Source organism: Melanotus villosus (assembly GCA_963082815.1). Classification (NCBI taxonomy): domain Eukaryota; kingdom Metazoa; phylum Arthropoda; class Insecta; order Coleoptera; family Elateridae; genus Melanotus; species Melanotus villosus. Next base: position 24,761,338 of record OY720427.1, read on the forward strand.
CATAGAGGAAACACAAAATGCTTTTTTGATAAATAGTTACAGCTTTTCTGATATGTTATGTTAACTTTAAATTTTATCAATTTGATTGCGTAAAGTCAAAGTAATTTTAATATCAATTTATTCCGTGCCACTTGACAAGTTTAGTATTGCCAATATTCTGTAATTAAAAGCTTTACTAACAAGTATTGTTTTAGTGGAAATGCCCCCAAAACAACGTGTCATAAACATAATTTTGAGTGTTCAGGTGTTTTAATCAGCGAAACGAAGCCATAGGAATTTTTGCTAGTAGGTATGCCAGTAGGTTGTGTCACATGTAGTGTAATGCTTTTTGTAGTTTAAAATTAAAAATAACATTGGCAGTTAACAACCAACTCACCAGTTTTAAGAATTCTGAGTTTCTACTGTTTAATTAAAATCCGTTTTTGTGAATATTAAACTTTTCTGGAACTATTTAGTTTGAGATTTGTGGCGCGGCTGCTGCATACTTATTAAAGTTTCTGCCACACGATCATAATCATATTGACAAATTTCAGAGTTTTTCCGCTTCGTCTGTTACTTGATATATGCAGATATGAAACAGAAATAATGAGGTTCCGAAATATAGTATTTTGATTAAAAGTAGTACCTACGCTGCAAGGAAGTATAAATTAACACGAAGTACTAGCGGATTTTTTTAAATTACAGGAAAACTTTAATTACCATTAAAAGGCGCAATTAATTATATTTACTAATTAAAAGTAAATCAGATGGTGAGCACACAAGCTGTTATTTAAAAGTACCGTAATTTATTTGCTGTTCTAATTTTATTCATAATAAATAGAGAAAATTGATTAGAGAATCTGCAAATGAATGCAGCCAGGTAGCTCATCTAATTATACAGGCAAGAGATGTACTGATAAACACCTGCTATTATCTCATTAGAATATGGTATACAGGTTTGAGGCTAGGTAGGTAGAGGCGGTCTTTTACAAGAGGCGGATTCAAAGGCGCGTTCGAGGGCCATTGTGAGGGTGTAACCAATGAAATTCTCCGTACAAAACAAGAATTCCGCGGTGGGCCCTAGGGAGCCGCAGTTTAACTCTGATTACCGACTTTGTTGGATGTTGCGGTGGTCCGAGACCATTTTCAGCAGCTGTTGGTTGGTGTGCGACATCCCAGTGACAGTGAGTGTTGAACAAACGACATGCCACGACCCTCTCGTGAATCTTACGGAGATCAGAAGCCACCTTATTCATATATATCCTTAACCGCTATGGCTATCTGGAGTTCCCCGGAGAAGATGTTACCCTTATCAGAAATTTACCGGTTCATCACTGAAAATTTTCCATATTATCGGCGTAACACTCAGAGGTGGCAGAATTCTCTTCGACACAATTTGTCTTTCAACGACTGTTTTATAAAAATACCAAGGAGACCGGATCGTCCTGGAAAGGGTGCGTATTGGGCATTGCACCCTGCAGCCTTTGATATGTTCGAAAACGGTAGCCTTTTAAGAAGAAGGAAGAGGTTTAAATTAATGAAAAGCGACAAAGAAATGCTAGACAACGAATTAGCGGCGTTAGCTAATATTAACAGATTCTTCTTTGCTCCGACGGAAACTCAACCTGAGTTAGTTCAAGGGGTCCAGGTTCCTATGCCCAGAGTTTCATCTCCTCCTGTAGCAACAACCGAACCGATGATTACCAGCATTCGACCGAAAAGATCTTTTACTATAGAAAGTTTAATTTCGCCGGACAAACCACCCCAACAAGAATCTCAGCAATCTCTTCCTCCGCCTGCTACTCATATGCAGTGGACTTTTCCTCCTTACTGCGATTTGGGACTGAAACCTCCAATTTTGATGCCCACCGCTACGTATTATCATCATCAGTACCATCTACCCCCTGCCGAAGAACTTCTTCGAGTGCCTCGACTTGCTCTGCCTTCTGTGTGATTGATTTGCGTTGAGTTTGTACATAACAAACGCGTAAGTCTGATTTGTAAATATAGTTTTATGTGCGTAGTTTTCGAACCTGATCCACGCGTCGCTGTGCCACTCTAATTTAAATTTAACCCCGTAGATTGTATAGTTATCATTATGTGTTATGCATCCCAGCAGATATTAGAAGTTTATCGAAAAATTTATACAGAAACTTGGTTGAGTTTGTTTAATGGATCTCAAGGTACAGTTTGTCAAAAATATACTTTATACTTATTTTTCGATGTTTGAAAATGGGAAAAATCATGAATAGCATTAAAAGTGCAGAAGTTTTATCCTTTGTTGTATAAATTGTCCCCGATCATCTCGCAGCGTACGATAATGGTATTGTTCCTTCTAGTTTATGCGATGTATATAATTATACAAAACCTAAATGTGATATAATTTAAGTTATAGAATTTAAAACAAAAGACGGCGTTATTTATTTTATTCGTATTTATACCCCTTAGCACGCAATGTATAGATTTATAATTTGTATGGGTAGCTAAATTCTATACGCACTTTGCTCCTGTTTTAAAATGCTTCGTGGCACGATATTGTTGAGTAATGTATAACGTTTTTGAGACCGATTGTGTCAGATAAATGAATCGAATATTTAACATGCAATGCCCCTCTAAAATAAATAATATTGCGCACGAAAAACTCTCGTGCTACGTTTTTGTTCTTCTTGTCTTTGCCGTTTGTTAAAACATTTTATTGTTACGACGTCTAGACTAATAAATAAATTGTCTTTTTGTAAAAATCCCTAAAACAAATGTCTTTAATTAAGAGACTCTTCAACACAAATACTTATGTTCCTTCCAATTCTGTACTTAGACTAGCTTTACGTCTACTCTTAATATAATCGAAGGAAACTTAAAACTCCTTATGGCAGTATTATTACTGTTTTTTCCTGAATTTAGTGCTCAATATGTATATTTGTTTTTATTTTTCGTACTCGTTATCGTACTTATTTTGAACGTTGTTGTATATAAGGTGTACATTCTAAAAACATGTAGAAACAAATAGTTTCCAGCTATTTGCTCCCACAGTGTGAATTTATGTCTGTATAAGTGTATATATTTAAAAGCAAAACCAATGTAATAAAGTGTAAAATATATGAAGTTGTCAATTGAAGTTGATTGTTTTATTCATTCTCATTTTTCTAAGTAATGTTTATGATTAAAGGTAAATCAAATATGAATTGTGATTGCTTTCAAACATGCCCATAGATTGAGCTATGGTTGTGGTAACTTAAGTTATACATTTCAATTATTAATATAAACAGTGACATAGTCATTGACTGAAACACATCGACTCACATGAACTCAGTTCAATAAATAAAAATCTCAAGAAAAATAAATTAATAGTGTGTAAATCGTCCTGAAGCTTGCAGGACGTCCTGCTTTATGATTAAAAATTTGACCACTCGATGAGCGACACAAAAGTTCAAAATTCTGAAAATTTGGCTATTTGTCTGTCCCACATAAACCAGAAATTTAACTTAAAATCTGTTACATTTAATCATTCATACGATTCCTTAAAATTCGCACTATAGCAAAACAATATATTCATAATGTAAAACCTGTTAATCTTCTGGTCAATTTGGTGCTATAGAACAGTCCTGAGTTTTATATGAAAAATAGACCGAATTTCTGCTTTGATTTTTAAAATAATGTTTTATGTAGGGGCTTCCCCTAGTGCCGATTTGAAGTTCTCAAATAAACAACATAAACACTAAGTATTTTCCTTCAAAAGGCAATTCCTAACTCATTTTAATTTGACAGTAAATTTAAATACCATTAAGTAAGTGAAGTTAACCCTGATTAAAGGTTCTCACCGACTTAAGGTTATGTGTAGGTATACGACATAAAAGTGAGTAGGTACGTCTGTTTAGTGTAAATCAATTCTTCTCTGTATTTATTAATAGGTATATAATAGTAAGCATCAGACGCTAATAAATAAACATGCACATAATAAGCAACGATTAGAATACAATTACAATAGATAAGTATTCAAATGCCTGGCATGCAGCTTGGTGTTCAGGATCGGACTTAATAACTTTAACTTTGTTAGGTTATTTATATTTTGATAATAAGGGAATACATTAAAATAATTAAGAAGAAATTGTTGTAAATAATATATTTTTTTGTAAATCTATTTGTCAAAATCTATTTTGGAGAGGTATGCGAACGGGGTAGATTTTTAGATATCACATTTTGAACTCCTTCGGGGGACATTTTCAACGAATTTGAACAAACTTTGGAAAATTCGTAGATACAAAATGTTCCCTTTGCAGGGATTCGAACCACTGGCGTTTAGCTTCAGGCTTCAATTTTATTACCAATGTCTTTGTGGAAATATAGATTTTGATTTTGTATTTACCGTCCTTCCAAGAGCTTAATAAAACGTTTTTCTGTTTAAATTAATTAGGGTAATTTTAACTTAAAAATAATCTTCTAAGTAATTAAAAATATGCAAAATTCTCAAATTCAAACAATATTAAAACAGCATCTACGATATTACAGCAATAACCATCGATATTCTGCCATTTAACTTAACTTTGGGTAAAATACTTATTATGATTGAATACATTTATCTTAGTCGAATTCTGTCCTTTTCACACTTTAGTCATCTATTTTTGCCTTTACTTCAAATTATAAATCCTGTCAATTACTGCTGAAGTACAAGGGCGATGTATGCCCGAAGTGATTCGAGACATAACACTTGAGCTAAACTGCACTATGGTCGCTTAGCGTTCTCGAATGTATTTGTTTAAGTGAACAATTTCAAACTTTTATATAATTTTAAAAATGTTTAATACAAGTAGGTAACCAAACCTTTCCGCTTTACTAAATTTGAACTTTAAATAAGCAACCAAAATGTGTGAGATCGCGAATGACTGTGGTGGAAATGAAATCCGTAATTTATCTCCATTTGCTAGTCCTCTTGGTTTAAAGTGGCAAATTAATTAAAATTCAAATTGTAAGCGTTCGTATTTTAAACAGAAGTGTTGCTGGGGCTGCAGACGCTTCATTAAGGTAGGAAATACGATTTTTAAACTTGCTTCACAGGTGTGAAATTTTCAATGCAATTCAAAAGCCTTTTAGTTAATTTTAAATATGTATTTTTACGTTATCACTCTTATCAGATCAGTTGTTTCAATATATTAATGGTAGGATTCATGCGCAGTTCAGTCTTATTAAAAGTTTCTTTTCTAATTTAGCCAGTTTAAAGGAATAAACAGATGCTTATCTCACTTTGTATAATACATGGTGGTTGTTACTGGAGTTTATGTAAAATTTATCGATTTAAATTATTATCGAATTTAATTAAAAAATAGTTAGTTTTAATTAATCAAAAATAAATTATGGAAAACAGCTTTAAATTCTTGTTCGCCTCTTTGAATTTACTGATTTATAGATTTAATGCTCAGCTCAATTGTTAGTCACTTAGGTTAATTTTAATTTAAATAAATAATAATGCTGGAATAAATTTCCGGAAGTATTGAAAAAAATTCGATTTACAAAATTTTGAATATATTGAGTGTTCTGTTTTTCATAGTTTAGATAATTTTTATTTAATGCTTTGCCACTTCTAACTGTATTTCATTTTTTAAAAATCCTATTTAAAAAGGTTAATTTTAATTTAAAATAAGAAATAATGTTCGACTAAATTTTCGGTAGTAAGTATTAAAAAAAATCGATTTGCAAAATTTTTAAAATATTGAGTGTTCCGTTTTCCATAGTTTAGATAATTTTTATTTAATGCTTTGCCATTTCCAACTGTTCTTCATTATTTAAAAATCATATTTAGAAGGTTTAGGTTCAATTAAAAAGGTTTAACGTTTAGGGTTTAAGGGCTTTGTAACTTAATATCACGAATATATTTTTTAAATTTAATTTTGAAGCCCATGTTAAGCTTTAAATTAAGAAAATGATGAACTGAGTCAAATTTAGTCATTATATTAATTTTTGCATCGAATGTACGGGTTTTTAATTTATTTAGCCATTCTATCTGAAATGAAGCATGTAGTCTGATCGGCAACGCCCTGTAAACGGTATGCCACTCTAGGAAGAAGTCTGATCCATTGCCGAAGGACCCTGAAAACCACAACGTAGTATTAATAAACCAAATTCGTATTTAGGCACTATGCTACCACCTTCAGTAGAAGACTTGACAGAAAGTTGACTGAAAAATTTTGTCAAGGAATTTTATACCACAGAGTATGACGATTTAGCTGCCAAATTCGTATTTATGTAGTTTTAATGGTTAGTTGTGGTTTTCAGAATTCATTTAGCTCTTTGCTCCTTTAAATAGAAATGCCTTGAAGTAGATTTGTTTTGATTGGAAGAACAAAAGGGTCACGTTTTAAGTGATAATATAGATTTCAGAGAATCGTTTGACAAATTGTTAAGGGATTTTTGAAAAGTAGTTGAAATGCTTTCAAAAGACTGAATACGTCCCTGTATCTATTGTACAATTGCATTAGCACCGTGTCGGTACATATGGCCATGATTTATATGCTTTTGGGGCATCTCCGGCCCACCCTTATGTTTATCAGTGTTGAATGTAAGTACAAAGGGCGGCCGTCCCATCAATAGATTTTTTGTTGTCATTTAACGATCTTAGTACACACATTTAAACAACCAAATAATTCGTCAACCTCGTGTTGTGACCAAAGCGAATATAATTGTCGCTTACAGTCGGTTGTCGCCCTTTGTTGTGGTTCTGTGGTTTATAATGCGATATGTTTCATTTTGCTATTGTATCGGTGTATAAATTTGTTTAAATTTTTTAAAGGGCCCTTTGCATAACGAAACCATCGATTTTTAACTCTAAGAAATTCTCGTTAAACGTTGATTTATTGATAAACAGCGGTTTTTCCAGACTAATAATTAAATAATTAAATAAGAACGGAATGGTTTATAATATAAAGGGGCAATTATTTAAAAACACAGATAAACGAGAATGCATTTTAAGTTTAACACGGAGATGTATAATTTCTATATTAATTATAGGGCAACGTGCCAATTGCCTATATAAAGATAAAAGATCCCAATCGGCAGGTGCGAGGGATATATCTTACCTATTATTTCTGAATTTAATACGAAATTGCCACTAATTCGTATAAAAAACTGTAATTTTTATTCTTCGACGACCAAGTAACCTTTAGCACACCTTTTGTAATTTATACAATGTTGGGTACAATTTTGGATATTTGTTTTTCCAGTATACCTTTGGCTGTGTATTCAAATGTTACTCAGATTTCAAAACTTTTCTGAAGCAGTGATTTTATTCTATTAATTAAATAAAGCCCAAAAAAGCAAAAATGGTCCAACCCTGTTAATTTATACAACAAAAAGAGGTCTTTAGGATCATTTAATTTAGTTTATATCTTCAGGGTACAAAAAACTTAATTTTTACCTGCAGCAAACTGGCAAACAACAGATGTAGCAGTTTTTATGAAATTTTGCTGCTTTTTTCTGTTGCAATCAGAGTCAGAAATTGGGCCTTTTATTAAAAAAATGATTTTCAGGAAACCGATCTGCTGAAGCTGGAGCTTTTTCAGAAAGTCAGCCATATTAAAAAATATTCCACAGATTTTGAACAAACTGGCAAACTGTGCTGATAATTTTTCAATTTTAATTAAAAGATTGATATATGCAACTTTCATAAATTGCCACATCAAAAATTATTCTACAAATTTTGTGAAAACTTACAAAATTTGTAAAAGCTAATAATTTTTCAATTCTAATTAAAAGCTTTCTACACAACGAAGATCATTTCAATTTTGAAGAGGTCTAAAATCGTTAAGATCAGTGCTAAAATTAAATTTCCTCAAATCGTCTTTGATTTTTTTTATGTTACAACTGTAGATAGTACTTAACATACACTCTTAAAATTCCTAAGCTTAAACCTGTAAACATCAAAAACTTAGGAATTAGGGATATTATTTTGGCAATTTTTGTATCTGATGTTTGGGGAATAAAATTTAAAAAACTGAAAATTTCAAGTAAGAAGTTCAATAAAATTTAACAAAAATTTGTTGCATAGTTGGTGTCAGGAGATTTAAAATTGATAATATTTAATATCTGGAAATTACAAAATATTACAATAAATACCCCATGGAATTTGTTTTACTTTCATTAATAAACAACATCAATTTAGCATTTACATAACTTTTTACCAGAGGCCAAGTATCACCTGTCGTCTACGTAATAGGACTAAAATGAATAATTTACAAATTACTGCTTACCATAAAAGTATTTTGCTGACATATAATCAAAATTCTCCATTTGTATTTAATTGTTATGCCATTGTAATTTCGACATTACTAATTATTTATTTTGGCTTTTAACTCGTGGCATTTAAAATTTAAATTTATCTTTATGGTTTTTAGGTTATTTAAAGATTTGTTGCATAGACTTGGTTGGACTTTTTAGGCTAGGAAAAAATATTAAAAATCGCTGAAAAGCTCTGGAAACTTTAGAATGTTTCCTGAAATCGCGTTCTAAAAGTTATGTTTTCCAAACGATTCTGAAGTCCTCTAAAACTGGAATTTTTCAGAACACCATTTCCTGTTTCTAAAGTTTAAAATATTTTCACCTCTGCCGTTTTTGATTTGAATTTGGCTATATTTACATTTACATTTGTGTTAATTTTCCGTGTATCAAAAATTCTGATTTTTAAGGTTTTATACTCAAGGAATTATTATGAAAATTTTATTAGTAATCCAGAAGTTATACGTGCTTTAGAACTTGTTCGAAATAATTTTCTTTATAGAGCTGCAACATTGAGGTGCTTTGTTACCAGTTCGGCGTTTTTTAGTAAGTAAATTACGTGGTTGACTTTAAGTCATAATTAAATATTTGAGAGTTTAAAAAATCGGTAATTTTAGTGTAAAATTAGAATTAATTTCTCGTTCGTGGTAGATAATTAGGTTGTTGTAACTCTGTTAAAACCAGTTATGTATATCAAAAAGCAGTTAAATCCAAACGTATTTAGCTTTAAGAAAGATAGCGTAGCAGCAAGAGATGATAGCAATTGACTTAAGTTCACACTCTTTGACGGAACAATTAAACTAATTAACCGATTTAATTAAAAGCATAATTATTGGTTAAGTCACGGCGTTGGTAATTTTTCATATATGTAGGATGTATTTACCTGGAAAAGTTATGTAGGATAGTGAACGAAGTCAAAATAAATATTCCCTCATTATATTAAAATACCTTTTGTTTAATAATACGTTGTTATTGTACTCATCCGGATTAATTAGTTTTTAGTAATTAGTTTATTTATGATTTTAAAAACTACGGCCAGTATTTAAATTAAATGGAAATTATAATTTAAATTTTAACATTGCTCGAGTTTACCACTATAATTATGTCAAAATTATCATAGCGTTTTGTTGTACGTTAATAAAATTCAGTTACTCTGTAATATACGCGGCCAAATTACTTCTCTGTGTTTAACCCGTGGAGTTTTGCGGAAAATACGATCGACCTTTTTCCTTGTTCCTTGTGCTTTTGAATTATGGCCCACAAACACCGATTAAGAACTTATAATTAACTATTTGATACACTTTTCTGTGAATTATTGGCCAAAATTTATACTTTTTAACTTTTGCTACACCTGATTTTTGAACAAATTTATGGGATTTTTATAGCCTTTTTTCAACCCAGAACAAGCTTTTTATTTAAAATATTATTTGCGTTGACCTTCTAGTACAACACACACTTTATTTACACTATTTTTATTTATATAAAGAATTTTCGGATTTGTTTCTGATTTCGAAACCTGAAAGAGATTTTGGTTGTATAAACAAATTTATGGAAATATTCGACTATTCGTGTTTAATAAAAAAAAGACCTGTGATAATTGCGAACTAATTAACTTGTCACGATTTTAACTAAAGCGAAACATTAAAACTAAATATCACTATTTACAAAAACCTTGCGTGTTACACCGTGTTAGAATTACCGGAAACTTAGAATTATTTTTATAGAACACTGTTTACATGGCATTTTTATTATTTAATTTTAATAAAAATATGGTGGCGGATTCGGCTTATTTTAAAAGGGACCGATTAAATAAGTCATTCGTTATTTCAGTGCGTGGAAAGAGAAAATTGATTAACTTTAGAACTTTTTGTGCTGAATTTATTATTTCATAGTTGCGGTAAGAAGAATTTTTTGAAATACTTTCAGAATCGTCCTTGAATTATCCTTGCTGATTTTGTTTTACTTATTCAACGTTATATATTTTTGAATTTAAAACATAACAGCCGAGGAAGAGGTAAGAAGATTCTTAGAGCTTTTTAAAGCTGTTAAGCGTGGAAGCCCGGGGCTTTTTAAGTTTTTCAAGTTCTTTTGAGTTATTTTGTCCTTCATACCGTTGATGGGTTGGATTCTTTTAGTATTTTTTAAACCTTCTCATTTCTACAACTCTGGTCATTGATTTACTAATTTTAACAGGTTCGAACCCCAACTGATCTAAATTTAATTCGAACCTGAGACTGATACATTTTAGTAATATTTTACCAGTTTTAAGAATGTCAGAGAATGCTGAACTGAAATTCTATTAATTTAAAAAAAATGGGTTTCTTCGTAATATTTTCTAAAATGATTTGTTTCCCAATGCCTTTATTTGTTTTGTTCATTTATCAAGAGAACAAAATTTTCAAAATGCTTGACAAATTTCTGTTCGTGAGGCAAAGAATCAGAGGTGTTCGCTAGAGTTCTTTTTAACTGTATTCCGAAGTAATCAAGTTGATAGTTAAAAAAGTGTAACTTTATTTAAGCGTATAATATAAACGTTTTACCGATACGAAAAACAGAGGAAGGTTCTTGGTTCTACAAACTGTATTTTCCTTGATAGGCGTACAATTCTGTGGTTATTACACTTTAAGGACTACAGCCACCTGGCTTTTTTGTTTCCGCGTTTACACGGTAGTGTAATACGATTTCCATGGATTCCTAAGGTCCTATCTACCGACTTGTTTAAGTAAAGTCTATTTAATGAACACAATAGCCCACCTACGTTGATAAATGCTACCTGTTATAGCGCGTCCGTATCGAAAGTATTGAAAACTCTTCGAGTAAACGCTTGAGTGAAAACGTCGAAAACTCGAAATTGTCGCGTTTTGTAAATAAATGAACTTATTGGAATTAAATTATAATAAGAATTGTACCGATTAGTTACGTGGCAAAGAATGTTTTATAGCTTAAACTTATTTATGGTTTTGACGAATGCAATCAAAAGAACTTAAAAGGATTTAGAGAGCACGGCGCTAAAAATACCGACAAATGAAAAGTAATTATACTAATGTTCTAGTCAAGAAGCAATATTTTATTCTGTTGCTTCTTTCTTCAAACATTTATAACAGAACTATAATAAGTTTCTTTTGAAGTGTTTGTGGCCGCGCTATTAAAGCGCTTATTTCGAAGGCTTAGGTAAATTCTTCAAATTTTTAAAACCAACATCGACAAAGGACATTATAATTTAAACTCCTAGCGGTTGTCCTTCGGAAAATTTATGTGCTCTTTCTTTGTAAACACTTTTATCGTATTTTTATAGTAATAACCCTCCAAAATCGGTCTCTCATTTTCGAAAACCTGTGTTGGATTTACTCGCGTCCGCGATCCTTTTCAGAGAAGCAGGTTGTTCTGGAAGGGATAATCTTCTAATGTTATTAACAGGTTTAATGAAACATTTGACACCTGCCTAATCTTGTTATAAACACTAGGGGTACGGAATACTGCCGTCATTGGGATCAGAATAGACAGTTTACAACGCCTTTTTATAGATTTTATAACCAAATTTTGACTTGCCACCCTTGAAAAAGGGCCCATGTCTTACATAATGACTTTTAAATTGTTACACTCTGTTGTATTAAACTAATAACCGGATGTTTTTCAAGATTCAATTGAGCGCCTTCAAATGTAAGATGTAATTTTGGTTCACCTATAGGTACATAATTTATACCGTGTGAATAGTTAAAAATAATTTTCTTAACATTTTGACTTTTAAACTTGTATTCTTATAAAATCATTATGTTATTTTAGAACAGCACATTAAAATAGTTTTACTGAAATCTTCCTGGAATTATTATATAATATTACTATCATCAGAAGGTGAAAAAAGCTTTTGTCAAATCCATGTCGTAGATTTGTAAGCTTTGTCGAGTGGTTCGGTACGTTTTGCCTGAATGAAAATGATGGTTTGGTTGAATTTTGCGAATTTTGAGCATATAAATCGTGCGCCGAATTTCAAGAAAATTACCTAAACAAATATAAATAACTTCAGCCCAAAAACCATCACTGACTTAAGTTGATTTTTATCAGTCTCGGTAGTGGCGGCTCGTGAGTTTTTAGGGGCAAGGGCTGCAGAAAAAATAACTCTAAATTAATGAGAAAATTCATGCGACGGTTTTTGTAAATCGCAAATTTGTCTGTAACTTTAGAATTAAAGCTTTTAATATTTTGAACCAAATCCTTTTCTATTGATAACATAACTAAAGCATTTAACCGTTCTTGCGACATAGTGTTTCTTAAGAATGTTGAAAACTCCGTCTAAGGGAATTTTTAAAAGTTCTTCAACGGAATTCATATTGAATTTAGGTAATTCTACAACGATAAACTAAACACTACGTCAACACACAGCTTACGTGCATTATTAGAAGCAAGAAAAGTATATGTACGTAATTATGTAGTAATTCTGTAATTGTATAGCAACTTGTTTGCCAAATAAATGTTTATATTATTGTTATCACCACTATGTAAACACAGCTCACAAAAAGCATAACACTGTTCGAGACAAAACATTCTCTCTTAACACCGACGAGTAACTGCCGTGCGGTACATTCGGCAACAAATCTTAATGGTTTAAACTATAATCGGGTATTTTTGGTAATTCAAACCGTGCAAGAAAGTTCTCCGCTCGGAAGCTTTGAATTCATGTATTTAGTGAACTATGATGTGCGCGGTATTTTCGGAAGCGATTTAATTAATGTCTAAATTGAAAATATAATGTAATGCTGTTTTAATTTCCTTTATGTAAATAAAAAGTAATTTCGGAAATTATTTTTTATTTTTGATTACTGCTAATAACTTTTGAAAAATTTAGGTCAGTGATGCAGCCCGGCGCCCTTATACACACATCACAAAAGTCTAGGGATATATATTTTTTTATCGATATAAATCAATTTTGTTATTAAATATCTCTACCATTGATCAAGTATGCTAGTGCTAGTCTTTGGGCTAGCGATAGCAATTGTTTCAATAATAAACAAACAAATGCAAATGCTTAATTGTCAATTCAACTAAAAGTAAAGCAATTTCAGTGTTGTTAGGGAATAATTTAATCATCATTTACAGTTAATTTACGTTTATATTGGGGTGATTTAAGTTTTATTGGTGCTGTTATTATGGAAGGTAATCAACAACGACAACATTTAAGTTTAGCTGAAATGAACAGAGCTGTAGGTATGCTAGAAGCTGGTCGAAGACAAGTTGACGTTGCAGCAGCTTTAAACACCTCTCAAAGTGTTATCAGCAGACTGTGGCGTAGATATAGGACATCCGGAGATCCTAGCGAACAACATCCAGGTCGTGTACGCATTACTACCGCAGTTCAAGATCGCTACTTAACATTGGAAGCTAGACGACGACCAATAATTACGGCTAAACAATTGCTTTCACAGCTTCAGACTACTCATAATGTAACTGTATGTTCTCAAACAATCAGAAATCGATTGCATGAAGCCAATCTCCACGCCCGACGTCCAATAAGAGCCCCACCAATTCGACATGGTAATCGAGCACGTAGAGTAGAATGGGCTGAAGAGCATATTCTGTGGACAGAAGAGCAATGGTCTAGGGGTTTGTTCACAGATGAATCTCGTTTTGGAATACACCCTGACAGCCGAAGAGTTAGAGTGTGGAGACGACCTGGTAACTTGGAAAGCCTCAGATGTGTTCAAGATGTCCATTCTTATAAAGGAGGTACCGTAATGATGTGGGGTGGTATCTGCATTGGCGGAAAAACAGATCTCTGTTTTCTTGAGAGGTTTTTAAATGCCGATGGGTATCTAAATAGGGTACTGCGGCCTATAGTGCTTCCATTCGCAGGTGCTGTTGGACCTGAGTTCATTCTAATGCATGATAATGCCACCCCACACGTTGCAGGTACTGTTACCGAGTGGCTTGAAGACGAAAACATTTCTGTTTTACCATGGCCTGCGCAGTCCCCAGACTTAAACGTTATTGAGCACGTGTGGGCCATGTTGGGAAGAAGCATTGAAAGTGAATTGGATGAAATTCATACTCGGATTCAGCTTCGTGATACCCTTGTAAGACACTGGCAACAGTTACCGCAAGATGCAATAGATAATTTAACTTTATCAATGCCTAGAAGATGCAGAGCCGTTTTGAACCAAAGAGGAGGAAATACTCTCTACTAAATTTAATTAATTAATACTTTAAGTGCTGACACTTCAATTTCTTATGATTGTATAAAATCAACTTTTTGCTAATAAGTTTCATTAAAGCTTTTTCAACTTGTCTTCTTTTGTTTTAAATTAAATTTCTAATTTAGAATGTTGTAAAAGTATTGTGTTAATTTATTATATGCAGACCACCTAAAAAAAATCAAATTACTTGACAGTTTTGCATAAAAAAAAATATATCCCTAGACTTTTGTGATGTGTGTAGTTATACCAACCACCATTGAGTCTCGGTAACATCTATTTCGTTATCTGTCTGTATATCTGAGTATCTGATTACCTGTCTATCCGTCGATCTAGCTATCTGTCGACCTATTTATTTGACTATCTATTTGTTTGTCTGTCTATCTGCTATCTATTGAGATGATATCAATTGGTATTAATATATTATATTAAAGAGAGGTTACTTTTCTTTTTAACGAATTAAGATTGATAATTATTTTTATGCAGTTTTAATATAAAATAAAAATGTAAATAGGATTAAGTAGATAATGTTGTTGTATTATAAATTTAATTTAAGATAGCTAAAAACGTAGAAACATGTGTTTGAAAGGACATTATTGTTATATAAGTTATAAGTGTTACCAAGGAAATTGAATGGATATTTAAGTGTTACCAAGAAAAGGGACAAGTATTTTATTTGGGGGAAAATATGGGAAAACCAGGACAACGGGAGTCAAGGTAAATAAATAAGTAAGCAATTATTCTTCTTGAAAAGGAAGTTGTGTATTTTATCTGTGAGCCTAAAAAGGAAGATAAAATAGCAGTGCAGTTGTATTTCCAAAAGGAGATTGCATTCTTGCGTGGAGGAGGTTAAATAAATGGTTTCCTCGAAATTGAAGAATGAAGAATAACGTGATATAAATAAAATTGGACTGGTTTGCTGATCAACTGAGGATTGAAATCGGATCCTTGGACAGCTAAATGGAGAAATTGGAATGAAAGTCAATTACTACGTATAAACTGCTTTGGACTAAGAAAATTATATTAACTGTTTTGGAGTAAGAAAAGTGAATATTTGATTTTGATTGAAAACACGTGAGCGTATTTAAAAACTGTTATAAGCGGTAGATATTACATATAGGGAAGGTAGGATATTAAAGATTGTTAATAAAACTGCATAAACATATTTTTTATTATTCTTATTGAACTTAAAAGAAAGGACCTCATTAAACGAACCGAGGCTGAGTTAGTTGGAGCAAATAAATTTGATACCAAAATTAAAATTTATCAAAATTACAATTAAAGTACTAACAACTAAATAATAAAGGTTTCCATAGCACTATACAGGGTGTCCCGCAATAGGATGTACATAGCTTCAGTACGTGTACCTGGCCTCTTTTTTAGTCCAAAACTTCCAATAAACATATGGCCTAAAATTAACCCCTACAAAGTTATTGGCACTTTTTCATTCAAAAAATAACACTAAAGATTCAAAACTTTATTGGTAAAGGACATCAATTAACGGTTCACAAAATAAAATGCTATAGTTATGTGGCAGTTTCTATCTCAAGTTTTCAAACTGACCTCCTCGATTAGCTTTGCATATTCGTGCCCTTTGTGAAATTGTGGTGACAGACCTCATAATAGAGTCGGAATCGTTTTTGATGATATTGGCAAATTCTTGATTAGAAAACGTTGCCATACTTATTTTATGACAGATAATAAACACAACACTTACTTAAATTTGTTTTCAAAGCCGTCTAATGCATCTTTTGTTTATGATCTTTGAGCGTAACGGTAACATTAAAATGTGAATAACTTTTTTGTGATTAATTTTAGGTCATATGTTTATTGGAAGTTTTCGACTTAAAAAGATGCCAGGAACACGCACTGAAGCTATGTACATCCTATTGCGGGACACCCTGTATATCTGTTTTTCTATCTATCTATATATCTATATTGAGATGATATAACATTTTAAAGAAGGATAATTTGAAATAATATCATTTTATTAAATATAAAAATAAAGATTGCTTTCAGGATGCAAATTTAATCATTAGATATGTATTGTTTGTAAAAAAGATGTTTATTGTAATTTGTTAGTATTATTGTACATTGTATATTGTTATATTGTTGTTATAGTTATAGTTAAACGTATGAATGTTTTTAGATGAACGTTATTTCATGGATGAAGAGATTTTGACACCTGGGAGTCGGGAAATAATTGAGAGATAAAAAAATAAATAAAGAGTTTATTTTCTGATTTGATAGTAAAAGGAGGTGCAACTAATTGCTCTCAGAAAATTAATATAAATTCAATTAAAATTTGAATTTATAAGATCAGAAGTTACTTATAAACACGACATTTACAAGAAATATAAATAATTTAAGAAGATCAAATAAATTATTATAATTATAAATAAAATAAAACTGAACTTGAGGGGCAAATCAAATATAATGGTTAATGTACTAACAAGTTAAATGGAAATAAATAATATTTTTGAAGTAAAGATAAAATGGGGCGGTCGTGGCTCAGTTGGTTTAGCGTGTGTCAGTGTGTCTGACTACTGAGATGGCCTGGGTTCGATTCCCAGGGTCACATATACACCGAAAATACCCGTCCGCTTCCCTCGGAAGGCAAAGGCAAATCACCGACGTGTATTTTGCCTAGTAAAGTCCTCTCTGGAGTAGAAGTGCAAGCACTTCCGTGGTTCGGAGCCCACGTTAAACTGTAGGTCCCCTATGTATGTAGGCTACTTGACACGCATACCACGGGCATATGGAGAGAGGATCGGCAACGGCGTAAAGGGTATGCCACTCTAAGGAGAAGAAGAAGAAAGATAAAATACAATTGAATTTGAAGAACAGTTAATGGAACTGGAAGTGTAAACTGGAGCTGAAATATCATTGGGAAATTAAGTGAATATGTGAATAAGTGATTTAATTTTAAGGTAATTTAATTAATTTAATTTCTCTAAATTAAATTTAAAATTTTTGAAAGTTTTCAAAATTTAATAAATCGAACCCTGGGAACGATCCTGAGATAGGAGTATCTCTTTTACATTATTGTGAGAACCCAATAAGAAAACATTTATAATTTATAATTTATACAAACAGGGGGGTTATCTCAATAATATATATCTACCTCTCTCTGTCTACTATCACTTTATTGTTTATCTATCTGCCCATCTGACTATCTGCCCAACTGACTATCTGTCTATATGTTTATCTGTCTATTTGTCGACCTATCTACCGGTTTGTTTCTATCTACGATATCTGTCGTCCTATCATTAGATTCAGTGGCGGTTCTGAGCAAATAGTCTGGGAGGGGGGGGGGGTTAGTCGAGGTGTAATCTTATTGAAAAAGATGTGTACACGTTGAAGAGCGTAGAAACCGCAAGGTTAGGGGGATACGGAGTACCCGCCAATAGAAGGGGGGGTCCGGGGTGTTGTTTAAATTTAAATGGCAGACTGAAAAGTGCGGCTAATTTAACACATTTTTCCACAAATATTGTTAACCATGTGCAATAAGAGCATAGTCGGGGGGGGGGTAATTACCCCTAGTACCCCCCCTCCCGTAGACACGCGCTTGATTAGATTTTTCTATCTATTTGTCTATCTATCTAGTTGTCATTGTCTAGCTATCGATCTATCTAATCTAAAGGCTTCTACAGTTGTCGCCGTTTTCTTCCATATTTTCTACGTAAGTATGCTTCTGTGCTATCTGAATTTTTATCAACCGTTTTTCTCCATGGTAAGATCTACTGAACCTTCGTCTAGTGGCGCGTTTAGACCACTTGAGGCCCCAAGGCGCAGTGTGGCTTTGGGGCCCTAATCTCACATTTCAATTATGTAAAAGTTTTACTTTATTAATGAAGTAATATTCCTAAAGACGAGTACAAACAAAAATAAAGAACTAGGTATATATCAAATAATTATTAATTAATTTTTTAATATTTTACAATATTTTTTCCCGAATTTGCATGTCGCTTTCACCCAACAGAATTTCGTAAGTAAGCTTTTATTCTCTTAAGTGCTGAAAAAGAGCGTTACTGCGCACAGGGCACGACACACACACCGGTATTCTGAGTTGTGAACGAAAATTCGTCCTGTTCCCCCACATGACGTCACTTCGAAGCAGAAACTAATCAGTAATGAACGCTACCAACCCTACGGATTTTAAATACTATTTAGCTGCGGAGTTTTCTTAGAAAACTTCGGATACTTGGTTTCTTCTTCTATACATACCATAGTATACATTCAACTGTCAAAACAAATCCATGTGTTTAAAAGATGCTCAAATAATATATTTTTCTAAATTTAGGGGCCCTAAAAGTCGGGAGTCCTAGGCGCGTGTCTAGTGCGCCTGTGCGTAAACGCACCGCTGCCGGGCTTCCTCTCTTTCTTCATGCCATTGGGTTCAATTCCGTTATTTTCTTCAACCATTTGCTATCCTTACTTATTCTAATCATCCAGGCAGTGGTAGAGCGTTAGGGTAGCATTGCGCTAGTCCTTGGTTCGAATCTACCGATGGGCACACTTTTCCTGCAATCTGGAGGTAGGTATCGAGTCCTGGTGACCATTCGTCGTTGGGCGTCAAATTAATGACGTTCTCTTCCGAATTCCGAATACAAGCCTAATAAAGCTGCGTACACATTTGACAGCACATGAGAAGAGAGCACACGCTAATGTAGACGGTGCATTCGTTCTGTCTCAGTCATGTAAATGACTCGCGCGCAGTGGCGTCTTACCATGGAAGCTAGGGAAGCACAGCTTTCCCTACGTAAACTAAATACCTACAGCGTATAATTAAATTAATCTACCTTAAAAATTTAATATTAGATATATATTATCCTGTTCACCCGAATATGTATAATTATTTTCAATATTTTTCAATACTAATCGAAGCTCGAACCTGATTCAACTGCCCGCTGCCGCATAAATACGATCGACGAAAAACACGATATAACCCGAAACGGCTTTGTAAGCTACGAGGTCACAGCTTACCGCCAGTATACTGTTTTATTCGCTGAGATCGATAGCAAGAGCGTGTGCAGGAATATTAAGTAATAAAATAAATACTGTTTTACTGTGGAATTAAAAAGTATATGAACGTGAAATTAGTTACATATTAATATATAAACAAAACAAATATCGTATCAATGCAAAAATCTTTCGTTTTTACGCATAATTTCGTTTGAAAATCGAACTAAAAATAGTCTTGTGTAAGCTGTAATCCGGCAGATTACACTCTCTATTCCCGCCACAAGTGCATCTACAGAACGTTCCTTTTCCCCGCTTAAACGAATCAGAAGTTTTGTTAGGAATTTTACAGGACAAGAAAGACTTTCTGCTTTGGGATTAATATCAATTGAAAAGGAATTACTGCAAGAATATTCTCGCGAAAAAAGTTTTTATGATGACGTTATAGATGAGTTTGCAAAAGAAAATAGACGTGTGGCACTTCATTTTAAGTAAGGTAAGATTTTTATAGTTTGTACAAAAATGTCTTTCTTGCATCAAAAAATTTTTGTCTGCGGCTTTATTTTACCCTTCAGCTTCCCTTTTGTGAGGCTCTAGACACGCCAATGCTCGCGCGAGAACACGAAAGGCACATGAGGCGAGCCACAGCTTTTCGGTTTTTAGTAGCTTCTCAAAAGAAGTGTCGTGCAAGTTTACTCGCGCATGTTTTCGGTTGATTTGCAACTTGGCAACTTATACTTAAAAATCAGACAAGCAGGCCCAATTTACAAAGTAATAAATGCTGTGGGGTAAGTACAGGAGCGACCCTAGCAAGTTTTTCAGGTGGTGCGAGATCTCATTGTGCCCCCCCCCCCCCTATAAGCAATCGCTTATTCGTGATTAAGAGAAGAGTATGCTTAGGATTAGATGTCCTTATAAGTAAGCAACTGACTGAGCACCACCTTAACTTATAGTTGCTAACTTATGTCGACGGTCAAAAGAGGACATGGATATATGGAATGTATTTTTTCAACACTGATAGTGTTATTTAATGATAAATCCAGTAAGAAGTTTGATTTTTAATTCGTCAAAAAAAAATTATAATGCTACTCTTATTTTGGCGGGTAGGGTTAAGTTGTATTAACGTGCTTGGGTTTTATTTTTTGCGCAGACGATCTATCGTTGCATTTTCGCCCCCCCCCCCCCCTTCTATGACGGCGCCCGGTGCGGTCGCACCGTTCGCACCGCCCTAGAGCCGCCCCTGGGTAAGTATTATGTCATAGAAACAAAAATTTCAGGTTTTTCACCAGAAAAAATCTTTTGAATTTATATAAACTTTTTGTTTCATTAATTAATGAATGAACCGAAGATTGCTCAAAACGTGCCTAAACTTAGCCATCATTAAAAAAATATATACTCAGCTGCGTTGGAATATTCTGAAAAGGTAAACATAAAATCTGATAATTTCATGAAAATATAATGTAAATTAAAGACGTGGAAGAAATTGCCTTGAAGATGGAATTTTTCTGTTTTTCACTTTTGAGATTTCTTCCAATTTTTCTCTTGTATTTGTTTGAAAAGATTAGTTTAGATTATGAAACCCTTGTCTGTGTTTGTTGTAACTAAACTTGCAAGACTTTTGGCGTTCGAACATTTTATTACTTTGCACTGAGCGAATTCAGAAGAATTGACTGAAATTATTTGTTTACCCAAAACATGATTTTTAGAATGTTAAACCGATGACATTTTTTTAATTCTTTTTTCTAGGTACTTAATCAAGGTTTTAAAGGCCGATTAAAAGTTGATTTTGGACATCACAGTAATTACGTGTATGTTTTCGGTGGGTGGTCAACCACATCGCTACTTTTTCTGCCGAAATAGTTTGGTACAATTTATTTCACACCAAAATCAAATAAAGCACACGTACATTTGACATTACAATGGCGGACGTGTCGGCGTGCGTTGTGGTTCTGTCGTTGGTCGATGAGAACGGCTCTTTTTGTGGCTTTCGTCTTATTGTTGTATGTCACAGTCGGCCTGTTTACCTATTCTTATTTTAGGCTGAAGGCATTCCTGCGATTATAAACGGTAGGATCAATCCGTTGATAGACACTATCGTCTTCGCCCTTCGGGTTAAGCTAACAAACACCCCACCCCATATTATTTCATGCGCGTTTAAATGCGGGCCACAAATAGATATTAGCCGAAAACGCATTATAAATCCTCGAGAACTACAAACAAACTGCGTATAATTGATATTTGCCACTGGAATGCGTACTTCCATTATAGTTAATCGTAAATTTTCGGTTTATTACTTATTAAGAGGGATTTAATTTTCGAAATGCGCCGGTTCATTAAGTATGCAAAATAAAATTAGTAAAACAAATATGGTAGCGTATTTTAAGATTATTTAATTTTTAAACTGTCCAATTTCGCGGCATAATTTATTTTTTTACGTCTTCTACGTACATTTATAAGGATTATTCTGACTCGCGAATTGTATTTGTGTATTTTTCAAAACCGTAAACAATACTTTTTAATACCTGCACGACTACTTCGTATGCATATCTTCCAAATTAGCATTTTCTTATAAGTGGCGTTCGAAAAACCTCACAATAAAATAGAATTACGCTGTTACATCATGTGTTAAAAACCTTTATAGGCCTACTATCACTGGAGAAACACTTTGCATCTAAATTTTATTAAAACTGTCAACGAAAGGGAAATTAGTTATATATTTTACATTGCTTTAGAAATCGAATTCGTTGGTTCATTTCCAAACTTATTTGATTTTTACGAAATTAATTTTCATTTTAAATAATTTGCCTTATTTTTCGGCTTTTTACAAGCTCAGACTTGATAATAAATGCCAAAATCTCCAAAATTTAAAATGGCATGTTAAGAAATTAAATTGTTTTCCAAAGGAGCCTGAGCAATCATAGATAAAGGGCAGATTTATTCACATGAAAAAATATTAATAATAAACAAATAGATTAACAGTTCATCGACTCGTAGAATTTGCGATTTTTTTTCCTCAGCTTAGCTTAGTTTTTAATAATTCTCGCGTTTTTATTCAAGCGGGCCGCCTGATTACCAATTCCAGCAGCATTTACATTTCTTTTTCTTGTTCTATCAGATTAGTTCTGTCCGTGGCATAAATTACAGTATTAAGTAATTATAAAGGTATGTTTATGTTTATTTATATACACGCAACCTTATCGATTACAAGTTGCACGTTACACTGGAATTAATTTATTTTCATGGATTCGTAATTTTATTTAACTAACAGTATAAAATATACATATAAATATGTAAAGTTAAACAGAGTTAACGACTTTAAAAGATTGTTATTTAAATTAAATAATCTTTTTTAGGTATAAATAAGGAGATTTGCTTTTATATAATCTAACGTAGCGAAAGGTATATCGATATGAAAATTCCAACACTAAAATCGCCATAAAATATTCATTGGAGATGTTTAATCTTTAATAACTGTTATCAAAACTCGAATTATGCGAAATAATAAAGAGCATAACATTATTAATTTGTGTAGAAAAGAGCATCTTGGTATATAAACTCAATTTAACTTTATGATGTGTGAAACTGCGGCCGAGAAGCATCCAATTTATTATATTAATCGTAATTAGCATTATAATTAAAATTTATACCTCGTTGTAGTTTTAAACAATTTACTTAATTTATTATGTTACACGAATGAACACTGCGTAATTCTAATTATTACGTACGGAAAAGGGGCGCGGAATGAATTTAGGGACCACGAAGTTCAAAATGTCTCTAACAAAGTTCAACCTCGGAAACTTGTTACTTACTAATAGTTTCAAAATATTTGAGTTTCTCTAACGAATCAAAAATTGAGCCATAAATTTGTATTTGGAGACATGCTTCGATTGTGTTGGTGCCTTGTTTGATTCACAGCTTTTTTATGTACAATCGAAATTTAAATATGATAAATGGTTTGGGTTTTCTAGCAGTAAAAAATTCTTTTTTCGGGCTAACTTTGGTATTTGTAATCGTTTATTTTCTAAGGTATTATATCATTCTGGCTTTCAAATTCAAATATTTAATTTTCAGTTATATTTTAGTTCGATAGTCACATTCAGTGTTGAAATTTTTTGATTTGTGAGATGCTGCTTTTTCAAAGGGAGTTTGGTTATCAAAATCAAAAATTAAAAACACATATTTTTATTGATGTAAGTTAGGTGTTGTTTCAAGTGTATCAACTGTCGTATTCATAGCTTTTTAATGAATGAATATCTTCGGATGTCCACGTGTAATTCCATTCAGTTAAAAGTTTCAATGAGCTTTCTAAGACCTCCTTTCTTTTGATGCATCGGCAAGTTTTTCTAATTTTTTTTTGCCTGGGAGCTTTTATTAGATTTTTCTTGTACTTTTTCTTTTTCTACTTTTCATTTCTTTTCTTCTTTCCCTTCTTTCCATCCAGGCCCGCGCTTAGCCGGCGTGCAAGGTGTTCAACGCACGAGGGCGACCAAGCAAAGGGGGACCACGGGACCACCTATTTCATTATTGAACCAAAAAGAAAAAATAATGTATAAAATTAACAAAATGATTTGAACAAAAAATTAAATAACAGAGAGCCCACCATCAATGACAGTGAAACGAATTAAATTATATCAATTAAAAGAAGTAAACCGCTGCATGTCAATGCTTTTATCAATAATTGTTATTATTACATGACGTGATTTTTACAAACACTAGGAACTTGATTGGCTCAATACAAATGTATATGTAGTACAAAAAAAAATGAAATGAAAAAATGAACTAATGTAATGTGAACTTTTAGAAAACGCTTTGCCGGCCTTTTCAGTGGCGTATATTGATACCAGTATGAGGCAGGTATGAGGATGAAAAAAGGCGCCATATTATACATATAACATTTAATATACACAACAACTTATACAGAAATGATAGATATTATAAATTAATAGTGCGCTTTTTTAAGTTTTTAAATAAATTAATCACCTCATTTAAATCTATGTTTTTGGAAAACTCTCGTTCAATATTTAATATTGCCAAATCAGACAGTCTTGTCTCAGTCATTGAGTCATTGTAGACCTTAAATATGACTTTATTTGTTTCAGTCGACTAAAGCTTCGTTCAGCAGTTGCGCTGCTTATCGGAAGCGTCAAAAATATTTTATATAAAGTACTCAAATTTTTGAAAGTATCAGTTATATTATTGAGATTGATAAAATTTAGAATATGGTTTATTTTAAGCGTTTTTTTTTGAAGTGAAAATTTCTTTGTACAGACTTCTGAACTGCTTGTTATTCATCGACAGTGCTACTTATTTCGTCTAAATCGTCTTTGTAAGTTAAAGCCAAATCCATAACGCCTTTTAAACTTTCTTCTTTATAAAAATTTTCTGGTTGAAGACATGAAAAGGTTGAGGACACCTGATGAAAGTCTTCAAATCTATCAATAAATTGAGTGGATTGAGTTTGTAGATTTATGGTCTAATACTACGTGATAAACTTCTATTTTAAAACTCAGTCTTCGGTCTTCAATGGGCTCATCTATTGCTTGTTCGTCAAAGGCTCTTTTTTGTCTTCTGATTCACGATTTTTATCGACTAGATTAGACGGGGAAAAGGCGCCGAAGACGTGAGGCACCGGGTTTTGAAACCCACTAAACCCCCTTAATATACGCCACTGGGCCTTTTCCATCCTCAGCATTTTTATTTCTTATGACTCTTGACAGCGTCTTCTTGTGGTATTTGCTTGTTGTTTAATACAACGGCTTCTTCTTGTCCTAAAAGTTACAAGAACTGACTTGCTTTCATTTATGAGTATACGTCATTTTTAAGCCATAGTTCTAAGTTGTACAAATATGTCTGTAAATAGCCAGATGCAATGTTCGGATCGGTATGTGATGAAAGAATTGCTGTATCGTCAGCGAAAGTAGCAACTGTAAGCAGTGTAGAGTAAGTATAAGAACGGGCCTGACACGTTTCCTCAAGGGACATCAGCTTTGATTGGGAATAAAGAGGTATAAGAGTCCCCGTACTTAATGAGAAAGTGCCTGTTGGTAAGGTAAGATTTAAGTAATACATAGAAGTCAGGCGGTAATAACTTTTTGATTTTGTATAACAAGCCGTCGTACCAGACCTTGTCAAAGGCCTATATGACATCTACGAATACAGCTGAGCAGTATCTTTTATTTTGGAAGTCTTTTAATATTATATCTACAACTCTGTGTATTTGCTCAATTCTAAGCTTGCTTTATTTATTATTTTGCATTGCTTTTGAAAATGGAATAAAAAATAAGGTATCGCAAACGCGACAAAAACGTGGTACTTAAAAAGAACGAGCCAAAAGGAAACGACGTACCTATATTAGGAGAAGCACACGTTACATTTCTTTAGACGTGATTTTCTATAAAATTAGTAAAAATTTAAGTGCTGTGGAACCAGTTACAAAGTATATTAAGAACCAACTAAGGTAGTGCTACGCCTTATTTAATAATTTCACCTAGACACAATATCTAGATATGTTTTACGTATCTGTATCTAACATATTATATTTAGATACTTTTACAAACATATATCTGTCCGAACAAATCGGTTGTTACAAATCTACTGTTCTGTCTCAATGACTGGACTAACAGTTTAGATAATGATGATTCTGTGGATGTGATCTATTTGGACTTCAGCCGCGCTTTCGACAAAGTGCCAATAAAGCGTTTACACACAAAGTTAAATCACGTCGGTGTTCGCGGTCAATTACTAAGCTGGATTAAATCATTTCTGTCCGAACGCGAGTTCACGGTCAAAGTCGGGGCTTCAACAAGTATTACCAAACCAGTGCTGAGTGGTGTACCCCAGGGGTCCGTCCTAGGTCCTCTTCTTTTCATCATTTACACTTCGGATATTAGTTACCATATAAAGTCGTCGCGATCCTTCTACGCCGATGATACTAAAATTTACAATAACCCCTTGACAAACTTTCCCACCACTCAAGAAGATCTAAAGAGAATCTTCGAATGGACAGAGAAATGGCTTCTCCCGCTAAACATTTCCAAATGTGTCGTGTTGCATTTAGGGAAGAATAATCCCCAGAACATCTTTACGATAAACAATAATGTGCTAACCAACAAAGATAGCTACAGTGATCTCGGCGTTATAATTTCTACAGACTTATCATGGGGTGAACACGTCAACCAGGTAATTAAAAAATCAAATACCATGTTGTATTTACTTCGTCGAACGTTCGAACATCTCGATTGCAATGCTATAAACAAACTATATAAGACATACATACGCCCGGTCATGGAATTCGCCAACGTCGTGTGGCATCCCGTGTTTAGTGAGAGATCGCGACTGTCTCGAAAACGTGCAGCGCCGCGTAACGAGGTCTTAACAGGCCTCCCTCCCTATGAAGAACGTCTCCACATCCTGCAACTTCCTAGACTGTTATCTGATAACTTTCTACAACGCCTTCCACCACGACAATTCACCAATTCCACTATCAACAAACACACATCTGCGTGGACACAACTGGAAGCTGAGTAGAGAGACCTTTAGGACAACTTAGAGACAATTTTTCCTGGCAAACAGGGTGTTTTACACTTGGAACTCCTTACCTCCTGAAGTAGTCTCTGCCAGTTCTGTTATCAGTTTTAAAGCGCTCATTGATGAACTTTTGTTTATGGTTTAGTTAAAATTTATTGGCTTTTTTTTGTTTTTTTTTATATATTTTATATGTTTACTGCATTGGTTAAATATCTTGTATTTATTTAGAGCTTTATTTTCTGCTCATCATCCTGTATAATAATAATAAAAAAAATAATATCTGTATTTATACATACTTTTAATGGTGTATCTAACTGTATGGATACATTTTTCAACGCTCTTTATACGTTGGCGGCAAAAATTAATAACAACATTCGCACAGTTTTAAATATAAAAACAATGTCGACATGTGGAGGGCTTCATTCCAGGTGCCGTAGACATACATTTTTATGATGAAAAAAAATTAAAACGTCCAAAAATATTCATGCCCTCTTGCATTTAAAGTTAGAACATTTGATGCTAAAATATTATTCCTGTAAAAAGTATTTTATCTCTATTTAGGTGTAAATCTCTATCATTATCTAGATATTGAAAACAATTGTATCAACGCTGACTAAATGCAAGCAGTAGTTGAATAAATCACCCCAAAGCTGAATTAATAATCACATTACAAATAGTAAAACTGTAGGCCTAAATGAAACTGAACTTAACTACTTGTTCGGAAAAGATCCAGCTAAATATTTTTTTCAATATTTCAATGTCATCGCTGAACGCCCTAAAACGCTACTAATTTTATAAGTGAAAGCTTTAAAACTCGAAAACGACACCTGAAGGCAATGATTGATAAGCAGTTCGAAAACAAAATGTACTCTGCTGTTCGAGTTGTTTAGCATTTTTTTCTTCCTCGGACAAATGTGAATTTGTAAAAAGGTATGAAAGATTGGACGTATGTCTATCAACGAATTGAAGAATATGAGG
The DNA here is from genome assembly GCA_963082815.1 of Melanotus villosus. Classification (NCBI taxonomy): domain Eukaryota; kingdom Metazoa; phylum Arthropoda; class Insecta; order Coleoptera; family Elateridae; genus Melanotus; species Melanotus villosus. Next base: position 24,789,231 of record OY720427.1, read on the forward strand.
AAATATGCTACACGGCAAAAATGCAGATTTTTTCACGCATATTTCATACAAAATCATAAATTGATTGTTATTTAACAATCAAATAGATATTTGTAATAAAATAGTTGATAAAAATAGGCAAGCGGTGGACAGAATTATAAATTTGTAACAATGTATTATTGTTTTGTTATATGTTCGTATTAATTTTCAAATTCAAATAAATTATTATAGCTTCAGTAAATGTTAATTAGAGTTGTCAGCTTAATAATATCCAACATTATTATGGTGATTATTATATAAGGCCGCTGGCTCCTTGTAACTCCTGGGCTGGTTTAAGATGGACCATTCGCCCCTGATAGCAAGGATTGTGTTTTTAAAAAGAACGTCTTCCGGGTTGGAATTCTTGAGAAAGAAGAACGTTTCGCCCACGTTCTTAAAAAAGGGAGGAAAAAGGGGCCAGTAATTCAACTTGTAAATCAAGCCCTCCTCGAATTCATAGCAAGGATTTTTCAAAAAAATTCAAACCTATCTGTTCGATCGGTTTAAAAAAATTGACCTGTCAATTTCCTAAGAGCAGTAACTAAAAAAATATGGATATTTGACAGGTTTTCAAGTTCAAGATATTCTAAATCTGGAATGAAAAACGGGGCATGCAAACAGAACACAGAAGTTTTGATGAAAAATTCTTGTTTCCATGATGGGCGACGAAACCTAAGGATGCTCTTGTTGATTTTAACCAGCTTCCTGAATAAGCTTTCTTTTCAGTAAAAAGTCAAAGCTTTTGTATGACCAACACGGTAAATCAAGAAGTTTACTTAAAATAGTGTTTTCGAATGTCTGTTGTCACCGGATCGCTGTTATATTTTGAATTGATTTGGTTTCATGCCAGTATGCAAAATCTGTTGTGGAATGGTACGAAACCAATAGAACCCAAAACAATCCGCCTAAGGACTCAGAAGTACACCTCACAGAGAAGAAGTGGAAGAGGCGATTAAGGGTTTAATGCGAAAATAATTAGGAGAAATTAGACGCAAGATTATGTATAAATTAATAACAAAAATATGGAAAGCAAAGAAAATACCTTAGGACTGCAACACTATATCATTGTGCCAATACATAAAAAAGGAAATCATACCTTGTGTGACAATTACAGAGAGATTGATTTGTTAAGCGTACCAAGCAAAATTTATGAAAAAATCTTAGAATAAAGGTTAAGGAGAGATGTGGAAAATGCAATCGAACAAAACCAGTGTGAATTTAGCCCCAGCATACAGGACCTTATGTTTCTTCTTCTTCTTCTTCTTCTTCTTCTTCTTCTTCTTCTTCTTCTTCAATCTTCATCTATCCAGTGTTGGACCTAGGTCTCCCCTTTAGTACACCACGCTTCTCCGTCATACATATGCTTTCGTTCCCATACTTTTCGAGCCACTCTCTTAATATCGTCCGTCCATCGGAGTAGTGGTCTAGCTACACCTTGTCTTCCCAATCTTAACCTTGGTTTCCATTCCAGTACCCTCTTGGTCTATCTGTTATCTGTCGTTCTTATGACATGTCCTGCCCTTATATTTAGTATGAGATAATTAAGCGAAAAGAAATTAAACCACAATGGACATCTTTATGTGTATTTCATTAACTTGGAAGAATCTTTCGATAGTGTACAGAGAAAGGAAATATGGAAAGAACTGGAAGAAAGAAAAGAAAATAAACATTTAAAGGGAGCAATAAAAATCATATATATGTATAGTATGAACAAAAAACCAGCGTAGTGAAGAATTCATAACTACGAAAGGGGTCAGACATGGAGGGATGATTATTGCACTATTGTTTATCTTGGTTGTGGATAGAATAGCAAGCAAATGTGATGAAAAATAGGAGAATATGGTGGGGGTACGAAAGCTAGAAATGGTAAAGTGGCAGAATTGATATACGTAGACGACTTAATAATTTTGGCCGAAACAATCAAACATACAAATATCGTCTGAGAAGATACAAGCTATAGGAATCAAAATTAATACAAAGAAGACAGAAATAATGAGAACTTAATATTAAATTAGATAATACTGATAATAGTCAAATAAAACAGCCGGAAAATTTCAAATATTTAGGGTCTATAACAAATAAGGGAAGAGAGTATAGAACCTGAAATAAAATTTTTAAATAAGAAAGAAGTAAGAAAACAAACAAAAATTAGAATAGAAAACAGTATTCGTACCAACCTTGATATATGGGTTTTAACAGCAATTTTAAGAAGAATAAACGTAGTTATAAGAATTGATAAAACCGGCAGTACGACAGAGTGGGAGTGTACGTAATACTGAAATACACAAAGTCGGTGGTCCGGCCCCTTCGACACTGTAAAGGTATAAGAGGGTAAAAGGAAAAGAAAGAAAAAATGGATAAACTTAAAAATGAGAACATCAGAAAAACATTAAAGTTAATTACCTACATAGAAAATATACAATTACGGTACTTCGGATATCTCATGAGGATGAAAGAAGACGGAACTGTAAAGAAAATATGGGAAATGGGCACAGACAACAAAAGGAAAAGAGGAAGACCAAGAATGCGTAGAATACGGAAATAAAGAAGATACTTGAAGGAAGACGAACAACTTGGGCGGAGGCGAAAGAAAAAGCTTCTTGTATTTATTTTTGTAGTTTTATAGAATAATTCAATTTTTGATCCCAACCTACAATATGTCCACGGATTGAGTTACAAAGTGGTATGATGATGACAAGAAATAATTATAAAAAACAATTTATTCAAATAAACCAGCGAATAAAGTAGCGATGATGTGAATTTGAAAATAAAATTCTCCTCAAGTTTTTCATGATTTTTATGAAAACATTTTCTAAGTCCAAAATTTCGAGATAAATGTGAATAAAAAAGGAACTGCAACAGTTAGCCCAAAAATGAATACTGCTTTAGGGACCCGAAAACAAGTTGACAACTTTATCAAGAGAGACTTTTTCTGAAAAATTGAAAATAAAAAATTGTTTCGTCTTTGTAAATCAATCCGTGGACATACTGTCACGTATGGATACTAAAACAGGACCGTTAAAAATGTTCGGCAGATTTTTCATTATTCAGGTGATGATGCACATAAGTTAAAAAATAACAATAGCGAAGCTGAAGATCCTCTAGACATCCAGAAAAAATAAACCTCAACAGCAAAACAGTTTCGGAAAACTCTAGTACAAAACTTGACGAAAGTTAATTCTAGGTTCGACTATTTATTCAAAATCGTAATTAAAATTGATACATCGGTTATTAGTTGTTAATCTAATCTCAAAATGTAATAATAAAATCACTGTTTAAGTTAAGCGGAATTTCTTTATTTGAGTTTTTGGTTGCTCAAAATTTAGGTTATTCCTGTGGATAAGTTCAAAGAGTTGAAAAACGTATACCTAGTGTTTAACTATAAAGATTGTTTTAATAATAATTTTAAAAAACTACAACCGAAAAACTGTTTTGCTTTGTTGCAGAGTTCCCTGAATGTCTGGCAACTAAAGAAAATTTATCTGCTTTGAGAGAAAGCCAGGGCTGGCCTTCTCTATAAGGGAGCCTGGGTGTAAGAAACGTTTTGGGGCCCTACAATTTTTTTTTCAAAAGTAATAATAACAATATTAATAAAAAAGAAAATATATTGCGTTATATGCGTTTAGTTAAACATGCGATTTTTTTTGCCATGTCATTAATCATATAAGAAAAATTACAATTTTTAGCAGTTCCCTTCTTCGTTTTTGATACTTAATACAGCAAGTGCGTTTAAGCGTTCTTCACACATAATTGACCGAAGATAATTCTTTATTATTAATTTTAATTTGATAAAAGAACGTTCTGCATTTGCTACAGTCCTACGTGAGATATCATATACCTCACGCTATATGTTATGTATGAGAAACTTGTTGAAACTCTGAAACTCAGAGAAAATTTTAAATATGCTAAAGCTACTTTGCTACCATATATTGGCGGTTTTGTGCTATTTTAAACTTGAATATATATATTTTTATAGTTTCTTGGGTGGAGGGGGGATATAAGCGCGGGGCCCGGGTGCATTGCACCCGCTGCACCCCCCCCCCCTTCTTGATATTTTAAATAACGATACCAGAAACGGAAAAAGACAATAGAACTTTTTATTTTTTGCCATAACTCATGAACAGAATTTCAGCAATTTTTTGTGACATTATATTAACTAAATAAAAATCCTGAAAAAGTCCCCAACTTAAATATGTCATCTCTTATATTATGTGAGAGCGTATGTTGGCCATGTTGGAATCTGAATCAATATAAAGGAAAAATGAATTGTACTCTCTAATGTGTTTTGGTATACCAAGCTTATGTTACAGTTTAATTCTAGGTGCGCACGCGGGCAGTACCTAATATTTAGACATAAATGCGGCCTTGTTCACATCATTCTTCTACTTTTCTTCGTTCTCTTTTGCATGTTACGTGGGTCATTTGAAAATTAACGTAAGCGACGCAGAGATGGCAGCACCATGATCAAAATTGATGTACGGCCGATAAGTTTGATCCTTCAAACCAGCCCTTGCCGAGTTTCAGCTCAGTGCATTGTGAAGTTATTGTTTGATCACGCGAAGTAGATGAACGTGCAAGATTTTCAAAAATGATGGACAAAAAGGGGATTTGTGCCGTGAACATTTTTATTTTTGAAGGGGAAGACGGCGACCCAAATAAAAAGTAAGCTAGATCGGGTCCTTGGCTAGTCTTGTCTTTCATTTAAAACCGTACATTTGTGGATTGCTGACTTTAAACGTGACTGAACGATTACCGAAGATTGAAGACCAGGGAGATAGCAGACATGGTAGGGATCTCAAACGAACGAGTTCATAATATTTTACATGTGAACAGTTGGACATGCAAAAGCTTTGTGCGCAATGGGTGCTGCGTTTGCTGACTTTAGACTAAAAGCATGTTTGACTGAACATTTCGTCTGTGTTTGGAGCGTTTCGAATTGTTGGATCATTCGTCCCACTCACCAGATTTAGGCCCGTCTGACTTCCATTTCCATTTGTTCCCGAACCCCAAACGGTGGGTCGGAAGACAACCATTTTACAACAACAATGAAGTGTATCAAATTAAGCGTATTTTTTTTGTCTTTCGACTGATGCCACTATCAATCCTATCAACTCAAACGGGGAGCAGGAATCTGCATATATACGATTTCCCATATTCCCATGCTATTTCCCTATGTTCGCCCCTTAGGTCAAACACCCGGTATAGGACAACTGAGAAATTAGGTCACGATTTTTTAAAACATTCTGACAGTTAGCTGTAGACTGAGCACAAATTGAATCAAAACTATCGACACTATTTTTAAATTCCTTGCAATGTTCACAGTAGAATAAAGCTGCTTCAATCCAAGTTCCCCATCTGGTTAAAACTGGCTGTGGGGGTAAAGGCACATTTTTAAGCCGTTCGCGGTAAACTGGTATTCTAAATGGGACTTTAAAAAAATTTTTTCCATTATCAATCAATGAATTAACAAGGGGAAATTCAGCTCTAAAAGCTTCAGTAATACAGTTTAGCGCATGTGCTAAGCAGGTCGTATGAACTACATTTGGATAAAAAAATTTTAAGTTTTCGCCTGCTTTCTTTATATATGCAGCACCATCTGTAACCAATTATAAAATTTTATCCGATGGCACTTGGCTTGGAATATACAACAAAGAACGTGTATCATTAACAAATCTAGAAATTGTTAAATGATTGGTTTTATTCAATTGTTTAAAAGCAACAAAAAAACTTTTGCAAGGGTTATCATTTAATATGCCAACTACAAAATTTGCGATGTACCTTCCTTGAACGTCCGTAGTTTCATCGACGCTAAACCAGATGTAGTGATTCGAGATAACATCCCTTATTTTTTGACGCATTTCTTCGTATAGTGTAGGAATATGAATATATGATCTAGATGCTGTTCGGCGGGAGACAACTTTTTCTTTTATGTAGGTACTGTTCAAAAAACATCTTGAATTACGGAACATCGAGATTGTTCAGAGGAATGTTACAGGACACCATCATTTTGCACAAATCCTTATTAAAGTTGTTAAATCCTTCATTTTTATTTACACAGTCGAGTAGTAATTGCTGCTTAGGCTCATTGTCAATTTTAAAATTAGGTTGAAACACAACTGCGCGCTCAACTATCCACACAAGAAATGATTAACAGGTAATCAATAGGCGTGTGTGTCAGACAGGACATGAACCGATATCGATAGTCTACGACCGGCAAGTTTTATTGAACACTGAAGGCTCTGATGATTAGCACAAATTCTTAGAACTTAGATAAATACTTCCTGTTGAACAATAAGCAAAATGTTAAGCATTTGCAAGAATCTTTGTGAAAGATCAAAGGCAAAAAGTAGAATTTTGAAGAAATTTGGTATTTGGTATAAAATCATTTCTAATAAAAATATTAGGTAATTTTTTTCCTAAATATGCATTTTTATACTGTCAACGCTTAATATATGCAGTTACATATGCCATATGCTGTATACTGACGATATATGCAAAATATGGAAAATAGAATTGGGTTTATTTTAAAGTAAACATTCGAAAACGCAAATAAACGAAAAATTAGCTGATTAAGATCACTAGGAAAAATCATGCAAATATGCATTTGCCAAGCCCTAGCTTATCAAATATAATTTACTAAAGCAAGATCAAAAACAAGTATGTCATTTTTCGACGTAGTCCCCATCGCGTTCTGTGCATGTCCTCCATAGTTTTGGAAGTGCTTGAATACCCGAAGAAAAAATCTGTTTGTCGTGCGCGCAACCACTCATGTACCGCCTGAATCACTTAATCAGTCGTATGAAATTTAATCCCAACCAATGCCTCTTTAAGCGAACCAAAAACTTAATAATTGCTTGTAGCAAGATCAGAGTAGTAAGGAGGATGTGGTAGACACTCAAACTTCAAATCTTTGATGGTTTCCACCGTTGATTTGCAGTATGTGGCCGTACTTTGTCGTGCAGCAGAAGAATGCCAATACTCAGAAATCACGCCTTTTGGTTCTGAAAGGCTTAAGATAGTTTTTTAAAAGTTCTGGATATGTGGCACTAGTAACAGTAACTCCATTAGGCATGTAGTCCTCCAAAATTACCCCTCTTGCATCCCAAAAAAGGGTCAGCATGATCTTTCCTGCCGACAACTGGGTGCGAATTTTTTGGGGTTTTGGCGAACAGGTGTGACGCCATTCCTCACTTGCTCTCTTGGTTTCGGGTTGATGATAGTTTACTCAGGACTCATCCCCAGTCACAATCCGTGCCAGAAAGGCATCGCCTTCTGCTTTATACCGTCGCAAAAGTGCCTGACAAGCATCAACACGCCGTTGTTTCAGTTCTGGCGTCAATTGCCATGGTATCCATCTTGCTGACACTTTATGGAGCTGGAGGATGTCATGCATAACATGATGCACAGAACCATGGCTCATATCCAAAACCTCAGCGATTTCATCAAGGATAATCCGATGATTTTCTTTCACCAACGCTTCAACTACCGCAATCGATTCAGGCGTCACCACTTGGCACTTGACCAGGCCAGGGAGCATCAACTACGGAAATCACCCCATTGTTGAACTTATTACTCCATTCATAGACTTGGTGGAGTGACAAACATGAATTTCCATATTGCAGCTTCATTCTAGGATGAATATCGATGGGTTTTGCCCCTTCACTGTGCAAGAAACGAATAACAAGACGCTGTTCCTCTCTGGGTGCATTGCTGTAGTGGAGTTGCCATTTTAAACTGTCACTGTAACAACATTTTCAATCGTTGCTAGGATACGTCATTAACAAGGCCTTCTACATCTCAAAAATAATATCTTTATCTGCCAACTTATAAGTCAGGATTCTGTTCGGTTCATTTTGTATGGCACTTTTAAGGTTTCCATTTGACTTTGCCTCGTAATAGGGTAAACGGTGAGGGACCTACATAGAAATATCAACCTAAATGTAGTATAATGATGAGCTTAAGAAAAAGAGTATGAAAATTAATGAAGAAAAATCAAACAAGATAAAAGACACAGGTGAAACATTTAAGTATTTGCGAGCAATTATAAATGAAGTAGGCACACTCGAAGATGAAATAAACAATAGAAGTGGAACTGGAAAACTATTTAATGCTATTTAATCGAATTTTCTTAGCTACAAAGAAATCCCGAAACAAGTAAAATCTGAAGTAGCTAAAAGGGTCGTGAAACCAAATCTCACATATTCAAGTGAATCATGGATACTAACTAAAAGACGGCTGGGTCGACTTAATAGCATGAAAATGAGTTTCTGAGAAAAATCGAAGATGAAACTAGAAGGAATAGAATAAGAAATGAAACCTTCAGAGAACAGCTGTAAATAAAAACGGTTGAAAGGGCTATCCAACAAAATCCATTACGATGGTTTGGACATCTGATGAGGATGGGAGACGATAGACTGGCAAAAAGAACATTTGAGGCCTAGAACTGGGAAAGAGAAGATGTAAAAAACGTAGCAGAAATAAGAGGTGTAAAGTGGCTAAAGACTAACAGAAGATAGGAAAGGTTGGAGAAAAATATAGAAAACAGAACCCAGAACTCCAACTCCACAATAACCTTCCACCAAAAGGTAGAAAGGTTTAAGATTAAGTTAATTAAGATTAAAAAGTGGGATTAAGTAGATTTACGATTAGTTTAATAAGTAGAAGTGAGATGAAAAGAAAACATAAAATATTAAGTCTCCATAGATTTTGTTATCTTGCTGATTTCAGTAAAGAACCTCTGCACTAACGAAATGTTAACGTCTCCAGAAGCTTTTCCGATTCATAGAAGAACTTTACTGAGTGCGCAACTATCCTGAAAACAAACGGTTTCCCGAAAACCTTATATTGTACCAACGAAGCACTAGTGATATGCAAATTATGAAAGTTGATGCTTTATTTAATTTGCTAACTTCATGCACATTATTATATCTCCTTCCTTTTTCTCCCTTCGTTTCATTTTATTCTTTCTTTCCCTACTTTTCCCATCTCTTCTCAATTTCTTTCGTTTGTTCTCTTGTATTATCTCATTATCCGTCTTCTCAGTTCTCTTTTTCGTTCTTTCCTTGTCCGTAACATTCCTTTTTTTCTTACACTCTTCTATATCTTCGCCCCCGTTTCTCATCTTTGTGAACTTGTTTGCCTTCTTTCGCCTTTGCTTGGTTTTAACCAGCTGTCCCTGTTTTCCTTATGCTCAATTTTTCATTTTTTCTACTCGCTGTTTCTTATTTCTTTATGCCTTGGTCTACCATCATTTTCCCATCTACTTCTCTCTTTCCACTCCCATTGTCTTTCTTTAAATTATTTTCTTGAAAAACATTTTCCTACAGCCATTGACTTTTGTTATGCTTTAGTGTTTCATTTTCATACTGCAACGATACTTCGGCGAAAGCAGAAGTCATTTCTTAACGAATTATCATTTTGTGGTTCAAAATAGAGGCGAATTGGGTTATTAAGGCACCAAACCTTTCCGGGACTGCTAACTGCTACGACTAACAACTACGTATATGGCAAAGGTGACTTGGTTTATTTCAAATAGTGTCTGATATAAAAACATGCAAGATGACTTCAACACACTTCACACGTTCTGATTATTTTTCGAAATAAACATTAAACATAACCCTGCTTCAAGATAAGTTTGACTTAACTTTGATAGTTTGATACTAACTACATAGTTTATTTTTCCATTTTAGATAAATTCAGAAGTTCGAATTTCCATGATATTTTTTGTGTTCTACTTATTGTTTGTATTGGTACTGGTATTATATGGATCGTGACTGTGCACATTTTACTAATTTTTTACCATGAAATTAAATTGGCGTTAACAATTCGTACAGAAGTGACGAAATCCAAATATTTTGTTAAATAACCAGCTGACATATATAAATTGTTCCACTCAGTAACCGAAAGTAATTACGCAAATTCTGAAAGCAATTTAAGCTAACATATTTTGACACAGATTTGGACAGCGTTAGATCTAATTACGCTAAATATATTTAATTGTGTAACTGATATTTACAGACACAATTATGTCAAAAATTGCAAGAAAAAAGTGGGGAAATGCTCGGAAATCATAGAGACATTAGTAAATAAAATTACACAGGAAGTAGAAAATTGGGCATTTTTAATGTTAGTAGTCTGGATACCGGAACAAAATAAATGAAGTTGCAGTGGAAAAACGGCAAATGACACCGGCAGGCGTGGCATGCTCGCTTACTTATAATGATACATATTTAATTTGCCGTTTATAAGGATAATATAGCGGGTTCCAAAAGTGTGGGCGGGCAGATAATAAAAGACCAGGTAATTATTAACGTACGCCTAAGTATAAAACTCTAATGACGCTAACACATGGCTCTTGTAATTACGATTTCATTGCCTGACATGAGGATGACAGCTTTGTAGATTTGCGCTTGGGCCTCTAGTCGTGTAGTCGTTACTGCACAAACTAATTATGTCTAAGACATGCCGCTTGATTTGATGTACTATTGTTATTACTCTTATTCACAAACTCGATCGCTCTTTTGTTATTTTTAATTAAAAATTTATTATGACTTAATAAATCTACAATTCGCAATTTAATTCTTTTTTCTTCTATTAATGTCCAACGGGATTTTTATTTTATTTTTAAGCTTAACTTTTATTCTTTTTCTAATAAGTTTTTTTCTAACACTCTCCATAGAAGTCGATTAGAATTTGACGAACCACAAAGTCAGTAAGAAATTTTGGTATTCTCCAGATTCTTTTAATATTGAATTTCAGAATGTCGCGCCCTCACTCAGGCGAGCTTTTTGGGTTTTTATTCTTTTTGGATTTTGAATCTTTTTTGGCATTTTTCAAAATTGCTTATTTCAGGTCTCAAAAGAAGTTTCCCCCCAACTTTTAATTTCTTAAGTCTTTAATAGTTTCTTGCACTCATCATCATTGCATTCAAAATTCCTACCTTCTGTCCTAAGTATATACTTAACTACAAGCAACAAAAGGTTATATTTAATAAAATCCAAGCGATTTAACTTTAAATTAATGTATTCAAAAAAATTATAAAATTAAATTCCACTTTTGACACGTAAACATTTCTCATGCAGCGTTGACTTAAAAACTTATAATAATCAATAAAGAAGAACCTTCATAGTCAATTTAATACAGAAGTTTTGAAGAGCGGCAAGTTCAGAAAAAAAGATTCATACCCTAAAAGCCTCATCGAGAGGATTAAAGAACCGATTTACATTCAAAATCCGTACAGGTTAGCTCGGGTCCATTCATCCACAACAGTTTAAACCAAAGTCAACATGGGGATGTATAAATCATGAAACAGGTGTATACTAATATTTTGTACCTTTGTAAAGTGCCGCTAGTTAGGTGTCGGTTAGAGCGTATTATGATCCAAGCGGGGGGTATGTATTTTACTAACACCACAATGCGACCCCCCCGTGGATTTCGGCGTTTGACATGCCGACCCTTACAGGACCGCATTCAAAATTAGGCACGTGCCTTATTCGAGATTTTCTGAACTTACACCTTCACCAAGGGGGTTAAAACCATTTTTGTCAAAAAATTCTTGTCTAAAACGTTCTATACACACTTTTACAAAAATCTAGCTCAAATATCGTTTGAATTAACCTTATTTTGATTTAAAAAAATAGTTTTTTATTTTAGTTTAAAATGTTATAAGGAATTTCTGGGATTTCCAAAAATCAGCTGTGGTAAATTCACAGTAAATCCGGCCCTGGGTAATTTTAGAGCAGCAATTTGTATTGTAGCCGACTGAACGCCAAATAACAATGGCATGAATGACTCTAACATATCTAGGCATAATAGCATAACAAAGAATCCAACAGTTAAGTGTTGTTGTAGTTCTGGCTTTAACAAAGGAATCAAGTTATTTTTTGGCGTTTTCAATTTTGTTGGCTAGTCCGTTCGATTCTTTTATAATTGTGTTTGTGAAAGCCTAAAAATACACACAAATGTTAACTTTAAATGTGGGCCACAGTAAACATGCCCTAAGCTATAAAGTCGAGCTTTTAAACTTAATTTCGGTACCTAAAGGGACATTTTTTAAATTAATTTTGGAATGCTTTTGATACACGCAATCTTAAGGCATATTAATTATGTTTACAGCAGAAGTTAAATTGAGGTATTTTTTGGTCTTAAAATCTTCAAATTCTCCTTTAGGCTAAGTCGGTTCTTCTTGAATTTGCTGATTAAATCTTTATCGAGCTTTCTCAATTCTCTGTAAGCTGAGTCAGAAATTTTTCTGTAAAGTTCTTCCTGTTTTTGTTATTTGACTTAATTTTCATTCGGCTTCTTTCAGCTTTTCCAATTTTTCCTGATGTGGTTAATTCATTTAATTTTCACCGCAGTAGTAGCGATATTTTCGAATTACTGATTTTAGTCTTTGTTAATTTTTGTGTATAAATAACGAGTGCCTGAGTTCCGAGTTCGTGTCTATAATTGTTAGGAAGCGTTTTATAAAGGCTTTTTTTCCTAAAGCTATGCATAGAACGTACCATAAATTATGTCAAAATTTATCTTAGGATTATTAAATATTTATAAAGGATGTTTAGCCACTTTTTAAAAGCCTGCCCAGCTTAATAATTTTAATAACCTTAAAGTGTTGTAATTTTATAATATTTTTCTAATAATAAACATCTGCTTTATAAAATACAATTTGACATTTGCATATTTGTTATAAAGTACTCATTAAAACGAGTTTTGACAACACCTCGAGCGGTGTTGAATGACCAGTTGTAAAAATTAATAAGTTTCGATATGTCTATTTAACCGGTGATCATTTATTTCAGAAATTAACATTCGCGTCGTCAAAAAAATGACCTGAAAACACCGAAATAGATTGTGCAATTATTTTATAATGAAAGCATTTGGACGTCGACACTCAAATGTCTACGTTTATAATTCGTTTGGGCACGTTTTGAATGTTAGTTGCGCTTATCTAATTAGATTAATAAATTAATGTCTTCATTTTGTTAAATTAAGTGGCAGACAGAAAGAACAAAATTGCATAAATTAGATCGAAAAATTGTAAAAGGTAATTTAATATCCGTGCACAACTGACGGTATTCTGGTTTACCTTACGTATGATTTATTTGCAATTAACGTTAGAAAATATTTACAAACCCATTGATCCAAATTTATTGTAAATTACGTCATTATTTGATTGGATTTTTTATGCGTCTCGTTATAAAATAATTTTTCGGTAATTTAGAGTGCCGAAAGGAATTTCTACGCGTATCTAGTAAAACTTCGATTCGGTAGCAACCCATAATTATCTACATTAATTTTTAAATCCAAACAACCAAAGATATTAATTTTGATTAAGCTAAGAGACATGTTTTTTACAAGTTGAAGCTTATTGCGAAACTAAATGTTTTCAGGGGATTTATAAAAAACCAAGTTAAACAAAAGAATACCAAAAATTGTGCCGACAGTTTGAATTCCCGAACTTGTTCCTGTACTTAGACTTACAACCTAGTCTCCCAAAAATTGTTTGTTTTATTTTTTGCTTTTCAAAATGTTCTTTTATTTGCCTCTGCATCTTTTCAAATAATTTGGTATGCTTTTTTTGTGGGTGTCTCTTTCAGGTTAGAAATTAATATGAAAAGCTGTCAAAATATAAAAGGATAAAAGAAAATTTGAAAGACTAAGCGTTTGGCTTTAATAGTTCGGCCATAACACAAATTGGCGGTTATAGAATAATAATTTAACCGCAGTGTTCGTCAAGACTTTCATAAAAAATTAACAACACAAATGAGAATGCGACAAACATTGTGGTTAGATCATACTAAAACCACAACCACACCATCTTGTAACTTAAACCATTCTTATGTAATTTTTAGTTTTAAACAAAGTCTTCTTCTGACTAGGATTTGCTCACATAAACCTTTGATTAATACAAAAATTTCTATTTAAATTTCTTATAAAAGAAGAGTGTAATTTAATAATTATAGTTTTTAACCAATTAATAATCGATTTAATTAAAGCCTTAAAAAAGGAAAGTTGACCAAAGTAAGTCGGTTTTCTCCAAGATAGAAAATTTAATGATACGAAAATATTTCGGAACATTAAGTAGCATAATATTTACGTATTTAGGTACCAATTTTCTCTATGTAAGCTCAATTATAATGTTCTTTACGTGAGATGGTTTGACGTCAAATGCTCCGTGAATTTTTAATTGCTTAATTGCAACTTCCAGAGCAAGAGTGAAAATTGTAATACCTGAGAATTAACGCACATTTTTTTAAATAAATATAAGTAGCATTTTGTTTGTTTGCATATTTCTTCAGGTTTATTTGAGCTAAAAATTACTGTATTATTTCAAAGGAGAAATCAAAATTCATTTCTGAAATTTTAAAATCTGAGAAAAGTGCAAAGTCCAAGACTTGAATTAATTTTAAATTGCAGTTTTAAAATTCAGGGCTTATGAATGCATAGTCATTGTATGGGTTTCTGTGTAGGTTCAAGCTTTTACTGATAAAACAGAGACTTGAAACTATAAATGTTGAGAAATCTGGAGGAAAAATAATTTTAATTTTAATTTTAATAAAATATGAATTTGCCTCATATAGCATTGGAAGGAAATCCTGCACGTTCACGTCCACCAGGAAGGCCATATATAAGAGATGGAGAGATTGGCAATCTATCTCCCAAAAAAATTAAATCGGTATCGGTATATAAATAGATCTCAAGATCTACAACAAAGCTATTTTTAGTTTTAATTTAAAAATAATTTTAAGGCAATTAACGTATAAACACATCGAGTTGCATCTCTGAATTTTTGCTGTCTTCCGCAATCATTCACATAAAACAAATTCCATCCCAAGCTGGGGGTTTGTATTTATAACGAGTTTTTAATAAAAGAACTATGTCCTAACTTTAAGTAAAATCAGATGTACTTTTAATCTAATACACTGCTTTAGAGCTTTGCATATAAGTTAGTTCCCGAACCATCCTAACTATCCGCGGTTGCCTTCTTGCCTTGACCTTAAATGTAAGGGTTAATGGTTGGGGTGGTTTCCGAACTGTCCTAAATACTCTACTAGTCCCGTACCGCACTTGCGTAATTCTAACAACATGAATGTCAAATAGTAATATCACCGTGTGCCAAACTACTAACGTTAAAATAAATCACTAAGTCTAAATGTTACATTTATTGTTACGAGGGTGGGATGATAAGTGATAAACCCAATAATGAGAAACTAGTTATAGTCTAAGTAAGTCTTAAATGGCGGCTGAACGGGTCCTTGTTTCCTCGCCCTATGCAGCTCCAGACCCAGTTACAATAAGATATAACGCATGGCAAATTTCACGAGTCAGAGCGGGACACGGATATGCGTTATATCTTGTTGTAACCAAATCCGAAACTGCATAGGGCGAGGAAACAAAACCCGCCCAACCGCCATTTAAAACTTACTTAGACTATATATGTTTTTAATGATATTTATTTTTTAACATAGTCTCTTGACAGTGCAGTGCAACGATGTTCTAATGCCCTCATCCCATCACGAAAGGTGTTTTCCTCGAGGTCAAGAAAATAGGCGTCTACGGTGGACTTGACTTCCTCATCAATTGAAAATCTCTGTCCTCCCAAAAAAATGTTTAGCTTAGGCAATAAATGGAAATCAGACGGAGCTAAATCCGCCGAATAAGCTGGATCCCGAACCAAGTTTAGTTTCTTAATTTTAGCCATAGCAGTAACACCATATACGTATTAGAAATATACCGCTGATACTACCTTCTCAGCGTGGTCGACATCAGAGATCAGAGTGCAAAGATATTTGTTTCTATCTCAACTTGTCCCCTTTTTCAACACAACGAGCATGCGCACATTTAAAAAGGGTGCAAACTGAGATAGAGCTATCTGAGCTATCATGGAGCTATCAATATTGCTGTCTCTCTTTGCTGACCATGCCCACCGCTCATTGTCAGAATACAGCATTAGCCGTATATTTCTAATACGTATATGAGTAACACTAGTGTAAGAGCTTTAACAGTTGGAATAGGCAACCCAACTTACAAATTCAGAAATAAGGTTGATCCTTGTTAATTCTTAATTAAACAAATATAATCAGAGGTGGCTCGTTTCAGAATGGCAATGCAACTGAACATTTTCATAACCTATAACTAGAAAATTAATAAAAATATTATCAACAACAAAAATAAATTTATATCAATTGTTAGCACAAAAATATATAAAAAATATATTATATATGCAAATCACCTGAATGGATAATTATTTTCACGACTAGAAATTCCTAACTGTCACTTTGGATGAATAAGTGAACCATAAGTATTTGGGGTAGATATCTATGTAGATATCTACTTGGCTCAAATTTTATTTTGTAATTTGAGAATTTTTCTAATGGTTGTCGAAACATGTATGTTTGTATGTTAGGTTGCATTTGAAGATTTCAAGGTCTTACGTGAATCACCCAATATATTTAATTTTCTGCTTCTTCTATTATCGCGTCGTCTATCTTAATCTGTTCTTTTTGATATATTTCTTGCTAAAATAGAGCTCAATTAATTGTCTAATACCTCACGAAAAGTTTCGGAGACTTGTTTATATAATTTGCTATATAAAACTACAAACATGTGTTTCTATGTGAGGTGGTTATAGCAACAGTTGTTAAGGAACGAATGTCTACGCATGTATAATTGTATAAGATGTTCATAGCCATAACTTTCATCTTTGAGAACCTGCAACCAAACATTATCTAATTCTACTATTTCTTTTATTTAGCGTATGGCATTTGTAGCCAGATCACTTAGTGACGGTTTGGCTGCCAGTTGAAGGGACCAAAACCACATTTTTAAACGACTAGGCGTCGTGAACTTTGTTATACCCCCTTTTTATGCTAGGGAAATGTGTTCTCTGCAGTAGTTTCCCGTTGCCTTCTGCAGAGTTTGTGAGCGTGTATTAAGTGTATAGTGTTTGCAGACAGAGTCGTTAATTGTAACCAGACGATTAAATGGCTTTACTCGCTTAAGTACCGACCTCGAACACCGACCTCGAACAGTGGAGAATTCTTTATAAAAATCCTTACCGCTGCGTGAGATTCGAACCCAAGACTCCTAGCTAGGAGACCCAGCGCTCTTACCACTGCGCCAATGAGCTTCATCTAAATCTACTGAATGTGATGAAAAGGAATAATTTTTGTTTAGTAATATATAAGCTGTTTCTTTAATTTTTCTTTTACTCTGATAGGTTCTTTCACAACTGTTTCTATAACCACCTCATATAGAAATACATGTTTATAGTTTTGTATGTCAAATTTAATTACAAAACTTTTTTGAAAACGGAGCTTGTTACGAAATGTTACATGAGTTTATAATTAATTAATTGAGTTGTATTTCAGTAACTGGTGGCGAAAATCCCAATAAAGAAATATAAAATGTCAAACTCGCCACAACAAACCTTTAGAAAATATTTAAACTGGTCATTTTTCTTGGACATTTTGGTGCAATCGTTCCAGAAGGTTAACGTAATATTCACTATTTATTAGGGTGTCCCTTAATAATGGTCATTTTGATTTTTCGTGCTCTCACTCCCTGGAATCATCCAAGATACTAAAAAAATGAGGTGTGCAAAATCCTGGTCCGGTGGAACATGGTTAACCCGTGCCGCCAAGCTGTTCAAATTTCACATTTAAATAACATTGAATTTGAAAATTTTTTCAATTTCACTTCATGATGAAAGTTTTTTTCTCGAACCAACATATTCATTACAGATCATTATATGGTAATATAGTCGGAGGCCGATGTTAGTTATTTTGAACGTGAAAATTACGCCACACTGGCGTGCACGGTAGCATTCGGAACTATGCTAGAATGCTACCGTGTACGCCAGTGTGGCGTACTTTTAAAGTTTAAAATAACTAAAATCGGCCTCCGACCATATTACCACGTAATGATCTGTAATGAATATGTTGAATCGAGAAAAAAACGTCAATCATGAAGTGAAATTGAAAAAATATTCAAATTCAATGTTATTTAAATGTGAAATTTGAACAGCTTGGCGGCACCGGTTAACCATGTTCCACCGGACCAGGATTTTGCACACCTCATTTTTTTAGTATCTTGGATGATTCCAGGGAGTGAGAGCACGAAAAATCAAAATGACCATTATTAAGGGACACCCTACTATCTACTATTTATAGTTTACCTTCAGAATCCCTTTGGCATCCCACAAAACTGACGCCATCACCTTGTCAGCTAATTTTACGGCTATCGCTTTCTTCGGAGTAGAGCAACCGTGTTCTGTCCATTGGTTCGATTGGCGTTTCGTCTCTGGGGTGTATTAATGAACTCAGGTCTCATCTATAGTTACAAAGCAATGTATAAAATCGGTTGGCTTTTTTAAACGGTTCAAACACTCCTGGGACCTGGGACACTTGCACTCGAAGTTTTTGATCAGGTGTAAGCAATCGCGGCACCCATCTTGCTGAAAGTTTTCTCATGCCTAGTTCTTGTGTTTAAATATTACAACATTAGGTATTTCGCTCAATCTGAGCCGTCTGTCTTTCATAAACCGTTCCTACCTTAGAAAGGAGTACAGGGCTTATGAAGAACAGCGTTGCTACGTGAAAAACTATGATCGTCAAAATAAAACGCATTATTGTGTGCATAATAAAACGGACAATACTGTTTTATTAAAAAAGGAACGAAAACAAACATAAGTATCCCATAAGAGCCTGTATTTCCTTCTAAGGTAGGAGCGGTCTGTAACACCAGATCGTGAATTTTGTTGACCATTTCTGACGCTGTGACACTTTTTGGGCGTCCAGAGCGATGCTCGTCTTAGATGCTTGTATAGTCGCGTTTAAACTTAGCCATCCAATTCTTTACACATGTAATGGAGCCCTTTCATCCAACACACTTTTTATCTCTTCGAACATTTCTGCCGTTTTTAAAGGGACCTTATACGATCAAACGGCCAAGGATTGACAATCTGATTGACCGTGTAAGGTCCAGATTGATGGATTTCTGGATATTTTGAAATCCGAGCTTCAATCATGGGTGGTGGTGGGAATGACCGTCACCGATATAGAATCGGCTCTATCTTGCTGAGCCATTTGTTGAAAAGTCTCTCGTTCATGCGATAGTGATTCTTATAGGTAGTCATCTTCAGCACTGCTCTCTGAGATCTCATACAGCAAGTTTAAATGAGTATACTTTACACGTTTTTTGTACCTTTCTTTTGGTAGCCAATGCCAAGACAATGGCCAAACAAATCTTCTTCTTTTTACTCGACTTCCTCACTTTATGATACTTCGCTGTCGACTGAGCTGAAATTACTTCATTTCGACTGATTGAACACAGGAATATCAGTTTGATTATTTCAGTCAGAATGTCAATGTAAGGTCCCCTTTAAATCTTTAAACCTTTTAAATAAAAAAATTAGTAACGGCGCGATGTTTAATTCTAAAACAAATAGAAAATGCGGTTTCTTTGCAGAGTAACTAACACCAAACTATTGGAAAGATGGCCGTTATATTTTCAGTATTGCCAAGTAAAAGAACGAAGTTTCAAACCATGAATAAATATTTTACCTACCAGCGCCACCTATATGAAGGCTAACCACTTAGCATTCCGGCCTCGTATAAGCACCATTGTTGTTTGGAGTGAATAACTTACTCTTAATGTTGTTAGAATTGTACGAGGGAGGTGCGTTAGTTAATCTGAAACTCGTCAGCTTAGGAACGCATTGTGGATATAATGTGTTAACTGACTTAAACTCTAATGCAAGCCGTAAAAATAGACGTGGTTGTTTTTGCGGTTAACTGACTTAAGTAGGATAATTACTAAAATTTGAGGAATTCTCGTTAAGTGTGTAAAAATCAGTGTAATTAGGCACCTGGTGGCTACAAGTTTTGAATTCCAACTTGCAAGTATGCTGACATGTTTACTGTATGGCAAGTAGGGTGTGACAGATGTTGTTACAGTTTGGTCAGGTCCTAAATTTAAATGTTGTACGCCTAAGGTCCGTTGTAATAAATAACAATAATTATTTATTAATAATATCAGTTAAAATATGGGTCTCAAGATGACACTTGTTTCATAACGTTAGATGTTTATCTGCAAATTTTAAAGCGTTTATCGGGGCGTAAATCGAGAATTATAATTTTAAACAAAAATATTCGTTACGTGAAACTATAAATAATTAAAAAAACAAAGCACGCACGAAACTCTCTAAAAAATATAATAACGACGAGTTATTTCATAAGTTCGATTCTTGAAACTGTAATAATCATAACATTCTTGGCAATTTGGTTTGATATTACTGGTGTGATGAAATTAATAAATTTGTTATGGTCGGGGTTGCAGCCCCGGGACGTTGTAGTGCCGACTCTTGGCGGCGGCTTTGCATCGCACCTGGCCGCCCTTTATAAATGACTAGATACCTACATTTACCTGCTCCCTGCTGAGCTGGCCAATAGAAGAACTCATAATAAATCACCCGGAGCTGAGAAGGAATTTGTAAAACACGGGTCAAGGTGTTGATTAAAGGAGCGGCGCGCCCCAACATAAGATTTGCCAGCGGGCAGCAGTCTAACATCCCTGGGCCGGGGGTTAAAAAGCTAATTTTACGGTTGCAGAGACGGCTTTGCAAACTTCTCATGCACTATTTGTAAACTTTTTCATACGTCCCCTAAGTTTACAAAGCCGAATCGGGACGATTTGAAATTCAACATGAAAAAATTACGTAATTACGAGCGGCAAAAAAATACGGGTTTTATATTCGTTTCCGTTTCGCATTTTTTGGCTCCGGTTCTGTTGAAGTTTAGCAAACTCGGTTGAGAACCAAGACGAATTCAAATTTAATTGAAAATCTACGGTCTAAGTAATCATTTAAACCGCGATTATGCTTTAGAATAAACCGTGAAACATTGTTTAATTATTTGCGTTGATTTTGGGTTCGGTTAGACCGCTACTAAGAGAAAATGCTTTGTTATCAAATCGGCGTTATACATAAACATTAATAGATGCTATACATCTGCAGCAACATCATTTATGCTCATATATAATCTAGATGTAAGTACCTAACTTCAATTGTGTGCCTTACTGTACTAGAATTACTGTTATTAGTACGTGGACTCCTAATGTGGCACTTACTTCCACTTGTATTAACCATTCCATTAGCTATTTATTGCCTCAAGCTTTTAGCTTGATGTCACTTTAAATATCCCTCCTTTGTAAATGTTATCTGTAATTTCTACTACGCTTATAATAAAACCATCATTATTTTTCTATCAGACTCTAACTTAACCAACGTGTTTTCTTGAAACATTCAAATCATACATTTTTTAGAAGTAAAAACCACTGCCTTCGACTATTTACAAATAAAGAGATTAATTAACTAAACGTATTTAGAAATTCATACATTTTCTTAACAGCTTATTCGAGCCTAATTAGAAATTGAGTTATACCTAGTTAACGTAAAGAGTTAATATAGTTTTTATAAGAACTAAAAACAAAAATACTTAAACAAAATATTACACCTGAAAACACCAAAAATAAAAATATTGAAACAAAAGTAATGAAACTAAAACTTTCATCAACACGAATAACAGTTCTGGAAAAACTTGGCACAAAAAAATTACTGAAACTAAAAACTGAAATTTGTTCACTCTGTATTTTAAAACTTACAATGTTGTTTAGGTGTCAGATTGGAAAAGTTTCAGGAGTTCAATCATTGTAAAGATTGATGTACTTACCAAGAACTAAAAACGATGAGAATTTAAATTATTTAAAGCAAAAGCTTTAACAATTTTTATCATCAGCTTTGAGCTTTCTTTTTTGAATCTCAAGGCTTAAAACGCAAATTTCTATTTATTCGCAGCATTTCGTTCTCAAAAATGTGCTGTGACTTTTGTAAATCTGATTCAGTTGCAAATTTTCCATTTTTAAACCCTAAAACATACCGATGAATTTACTCCTATTCTTGTATAGTAAAAATTAATATTTAAGGCAAAACCTCGAAAGCAAAAGGTTTAACAACTTTGTCGTCAGTTTTCAACCTATCTAGAATTTCAGGGGATAATAAGTAATAAGAAACTTGTATTTTTGCAGCATGTTATACTCAAAACAACTTTGGTAAATCTGAGTTGCAAAATCTTCAATTTAATATTAAACTCTTAAGTTTAATTTGTGTTCTAAATTAAATATAAATATTTAAGGTAAAACTTTCACAATTACAACTTTTATCCTCAGCTTTGAACTTTTTTTTGACTTACATAAGAAATTCATGTTTCTCCGCAACATTCACACAACTTTCAATTTAAATTTTAAAATTTAATGTTCAACTTTTACGTTTAATTTTGTTGTGTTCTAAATTAAATATAAATATTTAAAGTAAAACTTCTGCAATTTCAATAGCTTTTATCCTGAGCTTTAAGATTTTTTTTGACTTATAGGATTTAATACATAAGACATTCCTAGTTCTTCTCAACATTTTATACTTAAAACTTTTGTAAACCTGACTCAGTTTCAAAATTTTCAATTAAAAAAATGTAATATTCAAATCTTAAGTTTAATTCTGTGTTGTTCTAAATTAAATATAAATATTTAAGGTAAAACTTTTACAATTTCAACAGCTTTTATCTACAGCTTTGAGCATTTTTTTGACTTACAGGATTTAATACATAAGAAATTCATGATTCTTCCAACATTCTATACCTGACTCAGTTTCAAAATTTTCAATTTAATTTGAAATCTAAAATCTAAACTTAAGTTTTTGCCTTTATTGTGCTCTGCATTAAAAATATAATAATATAATAATATTTAAGACAAAATTTTCATCTTTAATTTTGAGCTCTCCTTTCTGGAATTTAAGAGCTTAAAACATAAGATATTTCTGTTTCTTTGCGGAATTTTGCACTTAAAATATAATGCGAAGTACGGGCCCCGTCCCATTTCAGTTGGCCCACCTACTGAAATCTTAGTTTTTTGGGCACCACCAAAAAATAATAAATACCTACTACATGCTTTTTTTAGGCCCAAAATTAATTAACAGGGCATATTTAATAATATGCAATAGAAAACACCAACTTTATCGTTTCCTTTTAAAATTTTTAGCAAAAAATCAACAATGTTCCACATGCATAAGGTATGTTTTTTTAATACATCAATCCATTTCTATTTTGTTACAAAGTAAACCTACAACCGAATTGGCTTTAGACCAATGGTCCCAAAGCAATTGCTAATAACTGCTAGAATGCATTTCATACATTTTCAAGATAGTTGTGTTCATTAAAATAGGCAAAGGAAAGATTATCGATGAAAGAATTCGTTCAATTATTATTAGATATTTCAATTCTGGGAAATCTAACTCGGAAATTGCAAATTTATTAAAGTTATCGCGATATAGTGTAAGAAATATTGTTAGAAGGGATAAAATTACTAGTTGAGTTACCACAAAGCCCCGATATGTGGGAAAAACTAAAATTACAGATGCCGATAGAAGAACATTAAGAAGAATTATCGAGAAAAACCGGCGTGCCAATTACCCTACGTTAAGCGCTCTGTGGAGTGATTCTGTTGGAAGGCATAATTTGGAGATCCACATGTCATGAGGGGGACTCACACAATGGGAATTGGCACTTACAAGGTAAGTTGTTTGATTAACGAAAATAAAATGGACACAGAAAAATATTTTTTTCTAAAAAACTGTTCTTAAAATTGGCAATTGTGGCCAAAGGCCAAAGAAAAGCCACTTTTAACGCCAAAACAGAAGATAAATACAGTAAGATTGGCAAAGGAACATAAGGTTTGGGTACCTCAGCAATGGCATGCAAGACTTATCGTTCCGATAAGGCGCGATTCGAAGTGCGTATTGGAGACAGTAGAGACCGAGGTATTTGCAAAATACACGAGGCGATTCAGGTCGACTGTCTCAAAAGAAAGGTCAAATGTTCTGCATCGGTCATGGTTTGGGGCATCATGTCGCCGAAGGGAATAGGAAAAGTTCAGTTTATTGAAGAAACTGTGGATACAAACAAATATCTGTACATTTTAGAAGAATCGCTTTCACCGGTCATGGAAGAATATTTCACATCAGGACAAGCTTTTGTGTTAAAGCAGGACGGCGCAGGACGCTAAAAATCAAAAAAAACCTTAAAATAAATGGAAGACTACGGTATACCACCTTTGGAGGGGGTTTCTTTGTGGCACCAGATAAAAAAGGTGCTTCGGAAACATTCTGCTAGAACAATCCCTCAACTGAAGCAAAGACTTCAGAAAATATGGGATTCGTTTACAGCAGAATTTTGCCAAGGCTTCGTTAATACTATGCCCCAAAGAATTTCGGATATTATAAAAAATAAAGGCGATATTACCCAGTGGTAGACCTTAAAATTATGTTCTGTTAATTTTACGTATTTATTCACATTTTTTTTTATTTGTCCCCATTTTGTGTTATTTGTCGGTTTTAGTCACTGAATAGGCATTTGTTGTGGTAAAGAGATGCTAAAGATGTTGTCAAATGAATAAAAAAAAATTGAAGTTCATGTAGTGCTTGTATTTTTGCTCTCTAAAGACGAATTTTTGAAAAATCCTAAGGTGGGCCAACTGAAATGGGACGGGGCTCGTAAATAATCTAATATTTGTCCGTTTTGTAGCGTTCTGGGTGTAGTTTAGAATTTCCTAGCAGAAAAACAGAATACTTCCAATTTTTAGTTTCCAAAATATTATAAAAGCCTGCAGCATTTTACATGTTAAATATTTACGTTTGAAAACGAAATCTTTGTACTTTTTTCCTGAATATTTTGAGCTTTTGATTGTAAAAGACCATCATGAAATATTAAAATTAATTCACTAAATTAATTTGTGTGTTAAGTCCTTATTAAAATTTCATATTTCAACCCAAGGATTTCAGGAATTCTTGCAGTGAAAGCAAGATTGGTGGTGTCACTTTATAAATATTAATGTTCAACCTCTTTTGAATTAAATAAAATATTTGGCTCAGTTTTCCCTTTGTATCTTGGAACCGAAAGCTTGCTAAACTTTCGTTTTTACCTTCCTAAATTGTGAAATAATTAGGAAAACCTCCGACTTTGACTGCAATTTTTATTGAACGTGTTTCACGTTAAAACTGGCATTAAAATCGCTTAAAAAGCACAACAAATAATTGAAATAGCAGTTATGTAGTTTATAGCACTAATTTGAAATTTTAATATTCGAAATCTTTTTGACTTAAAGATATATGTCACGAAACGTGGGAGCTACATTCTAGTAAATAAATTAATAGATAAACATAAAATATGCATTCCTACTGCATATTTCCTCACTTCATAAAAATTCATATACGACATGTCACACAACTCTGGTATTTAGATGTGAGGGGCTACGGTTTAATATCGTGTTTCGCGGACCCATATATTAGGACTACTTTGTAAACGTTACGAATGACTTTTATATTGTGGGAAGTGTGGAATTAAAATGTTCTTACTGACCAGGTTTTTCCATCTAAATCTGACCTATTTTGATTTAAATCTTTACTAGAAATTTTGAACTATTTTTTCGTTAATTTTATTATGACGGAAATGAATCAATTAGGATTAATAAAAGGTATGAGTTATGCAATTTTTAAGCAGAAGTTATTAAAATATTGAAATTAAAGAATTAAAATTGAAAAAACTCAACTGGTCTTGCAGAAGACATTCGACATTGAGATTAATAATGCTTTGACACTCTTTTGAAGTATGTTTATTACAAAGCTGTTTGTAAAGAAAATTGCTACCAGACGTTTCCTGGGATGACGTGCTACGGTTGGTTAAAATATTATTTGTTATTAATAACTACGACTTATCAGATTACTGGTTTGATATTAGTTAATAATTATGTCTGAGGTTTTCTGGAGCTGAACGGTTTGGGTTTCAGGTTTGCTGAAATTATTTGGTTTGGGTTTAAGCTACTTGAAAGTTTTTGATTACGTTGTGACTTTCGTTTCTGTAACTGCTTGATCGAAGTTGCAATTTCCGATCAATGTATTTATTTTGCTGTGATATCAAAAGTATTTCGTTTGAAAGGTTGGAGGAGTGAAGGGTGTTCGTCTTTTGTAATTATTAGGTTATTGACATAGCAGTTTGAAAGTTTATTTTGCAATTGAATAGGTGTACATAGTTGTTTTTAATAAATATAAACACGACATCTGCAGCGTGAAATATTTTCGACAAAGAGAATACAGATGTTGCATAAACAATTCATCATCTCATGCCGCTTTTATCTGGAAGATGCAAAAAGTAAAACGAGTAACGGAGTCGAGATTAAACCTGCGAGCTGCGAAAAACTCTATCTCCGTAAGAAACTTTTAACCATCGCTTTTTCCATCGCTTCCAAGAGTTTTTGCAAGTTCGATACCGAGGCGTGCATAAATCAATTAATTATGGGCGATTGGGCACAAAGGAGTGGCGCGCTAAAGAACGTACTTTAAGAGTGTTAACTTCTTGCGCGAGCTGAGCGATAGACAATAGAGTATATTATCCGAGCTTCGTCGAGTAGTTAATAGATAAACTGGATGGTTTCACGCTCAATCACCGACCGATACGATCAGCCGTGTGCATTGTTATGCCGACATGGACTGTGCCTCTTCAAATTTCATGCGACATTAAAAGTCAAAATAGCGTTATCCATCAGATGGGATGCTGCAGCGGACGCAATGCCGCCGGCCCAGCAATTGCATTTACAAGCTGCGCTTTCAGTTCTTGTATTGTCGTCAACTAGCGTACACCAACTATAAAAGACATCATTTGTCTCCGTTGAAATGTATTATGCTATGTCAGTGTTTCTTAATCTTTTTGATAAGTGGAACCCTTTTTAATGTCCACTTTTTTCGTGGAACCCCTGCTTTGTTTCAATAGTATGGTTTTAATGCAACATTCTGTAAATGGATTATTTGCAATAAAAATAACAATTATTTAAAATATTATTTATTTCCTTCAAAAAATTATTTCAAAATTAACCCAAAAGTTCCTAAAATAACTTAAAATAACCTATTCCTATTCAAACAGGACTTGTAAATTTTAATTTTAATGAGATGAGTGGTACTGCTTTTTATTATCGCAGATATACTTAATATTAGGTCTTATGGATGAAAGTTGAATTCTTACGTCAGGTTCTGCATCAAGTCTGTTGCAGTATTTATTTTTTGTCGACACATAAGCTGAGAACCCCGTTTCGCACATATATGTAGTTGCAAATGGTAAAAGTACCAATACGGCCTTTTGCGACAATTGAGGATATTCATCTTCTAAACTGCACCAGAATTCCACTAACGGCATTAATTTAAATTTTTCTTGCAACGATGCATCAGATGTCATTTCAATAAAAGTTTCGTATTCTTCTGCTGACATGGTGGAAGGTCGTGCATTGACAATAAAGGAGTTTTTAATCCACAATTCGTTTTGATATTTAACCTGCTGTTCATTTTGAAAATACTGATTAAAAGCTTCACCCAAACCTTTCAGGTGCTGAATAATTTCTTCAATAAATGTCTCTCCTATTTCAACCCCTTCCTTTTCTGAAAAGCCTTTTATTGTTGGGAAGCGATCAAACTCGTTGGAGCGTATAGAAATTATCCAAAATTCTATATTTTTCTTAAAAGCAAGAATTTTTTCGTGAGCAGTAAATACGCTTACTTGTTTACCAAAAATTGTCGCGACGGCGCGCCATATTGCTTTTTTAAAGTTACTTTCTTGAATGTTATGATAAAGGAGCACGTAAGTTTCGCGGAACCCTTCAGTGATCCCCACGGAACCCTAGGGTTCCACGGAACACAGTTTAAGAAACGCTGCGCTATGTTATTAACTCTATGACTACAGAAATATTAATATTCGCCTCCCCAACTCTCCTTCTTTCTCCTAGCCATTTGGTTACTTTAATTACTTATGTGTTAAGTTAGCCCGCCAGTTTTGATAATTTAAACAAATATTTATTCCTGGGGAGTTCGACATTCCACAGTTGGTGGTTAGTAAATCGTCCTAGCGAGATAATTGTTGCATGTAACAGTCACAGATGTCCTTTTGGAAAATTGGTTATGAGGATGACTGCTTTTTTTGGGATTTTGGTGGTTTTACGGAATTTAATCGGCACAAAACGCGCCTCAAACTATGGTTAATTTGTAATGATTTCTCAAAAATTTCATTTTAAAGATGAATCCTGAAGATCCATAAGTATTTATGGCTATTTTTCCTGTTGAGGGATCGATATTAGGTACTTCGAAAACACTTTTTACCTTTATGAAAACATTGTTTCGATTTTTGAAGTTATCTATTTGATATTGCCGATTCTCTTAGTTTTCTTTTCCTTTTTCTTCCTCCTCCCTTACGTTCGTTAGTAAAGTATGTGTTTACTCTTCCAACAGAATATTACATTTTCTGTTGGCTGACTGTTTAGGTTTGTATAGAATATAGGTAGTCATTTCGGCTTTTTCCAAATACTATGTAAGACTAATGTATAAGGTAATTACAAGGAGTAATTTTATTTATTTACTCGCTGATACAATTTCGGTATTAAAATTAAGTTAATGTTATTTTTACAACCTGTAATTTATAACACGGCATAAAACCTTCGTCCATTAGTAAAAATGAGGCTTAGTCGGGTTAAAAACGCATTAAAAGCTTATTAAATAAAAAATAGGGATAGCGAAAATCGCAACGGAATTTTATAAAAACTAGATTTGGTCGTGGTGAATTTAACTCGGATTAAAGCACATATTTATCATGACAGTATATATTATGTAGCAGGATGGCGCTTGTATATGGCGTACAACGGAAATATTCGCTACAGTGTTTCGTAACAACCCTCATTTTGAATCGGATGACAGAAGTTTATTGAAATAACGTTTTGCTGAGTCTAGAAAAGTTTGCGACCGTGTTTAACAGTGCGTGCAAGATAAACGGCTCGTATTATTTTGGATAGTAACAAATATTTTACATCGCTTTTAAATTTTAAGCGCGGGGAAGTTTTGACTTATATTAATGTTTTTGATTAGAGCTTTTATAAAAGGCAAATTTATTACGCCAATGTTTTATATAAGTAAATAGGAGTAATTTATAATGTTACGCGTGCACATAAATAATAAAGCAAATTTTCGAAGGAATGTTACGCCGTAATTTACTAGAAACAGCCGAGTCATAAAGAAAGTAATATACTTATTGAAATTAACAATACACAATGCATTAAATCACTTTCTTAATACATTACAAAATAAATTATCGCAATGACATTTACTTGAAAGCTTGTGTCTGTATATCTTTCACAATAGTACGATATGCATTCAATACATCTAGGACAACCGCCATTATAAATTCAAAATATTGCACCTATCGTTTTATAACAACCGTCGTCAATGCTAAAATACAACACGAAACTCATTTTTTTCTAAAGTATTAGTAATAAAATTTGACAAAGTGACTTGGTAAATCATCGAAGATTCCTTAGGCTAACTCTTAACTTATACTAAACTTATAGATCATTGCTCAAAAGGCGGTATGTTATAAGCCGAGACCAATAAATCTAGAGTTATTGCGTACTCTACTGCAACAAACAGTTAAAACCAATTACGAGTTACATCTCCAAAAACATAAAACAACCTTTTTATATTATAGGGTTTTGTTTCTAATTTCATATTTGTAATAGATTTTTTTGCCAAAACTCTCACCTTTGGCCTTTGAAATTTATTGAGACTTTAATTTATTAAGTAATTGGTAAAATTCTACACGCCATTCCATTCGAAGCGTAATTTCTAAAAAAATACATTAGGAAGATGAAAAATTATGTAGGTAATTAGTAACTTAATTTTTTTTTAATATTATTTATTGCAATGTTTTGCCAAATTTGGAATTAACTTTTGACAGAGACTGTCAGAGATGATTTTTGTAAGAACTCCTTGGTAATATTTAGATCAGAAATTACCAAAACTGTAAACTGAATAATACTGAGCAACCCCAAATTTAGTTTAGCTCAGAATTGCAGAATCGAAAGCAAACTAACTTAAATCTTAGATTTGTAAGTTTGAAGAACCGAAGTAAAGCAGTGATTTTCGATAATATCCATGGTTTCGGAGTATTTGCTTTATCATCATCATCAGGTAACGTACACTACTGCTCAAAAGTTTGGGGCCACAGCCAACTTTAAGTATCTATACGTTGATTAAAATGCGTTGAATACTTACTTGTGTTATCATCATTCATTGTATTTTATTTATTTATTTTTCTTTAGTTGTCCTTCTCGGAGAAGTTCAGTTACTAACTTTTAAGTTTAATATATTTGCACTTGTTGTCATTTTAATTGATTTTATTATGTCATTCTCATATTGATATATTATATTCTTGTATCTGAAGAAACCTATGCATAATTATTTTGGTTTAAATAAAATTAAATTGTCAAAATTCACAAATATTTTAATTGTTACTTCCTTTTGCAAAAATTATCAACAGAACAATTTAGAGCAGTTGTTACGTTACCCCCTACAAAAAAGGAGATTCACAACGTAAAATAGCAAAACTATTCAAAATTTCTAAATTGACTGTTAGACGAACAGTTAAGCAGTACCTAACTGTCATTCAAGAAAAATTAAACATTGAATGTCTGAGGGAAAAAAGTACAAGAATCTTATACGTAAGCAGACTGAGCAAAGCGATAACAAGCAACAAGATATCAAACGAAGAAAATGTAGAACAAGCGTGGAGCAAACTAAAAACAAACATACAAAAAGCTACTGAAGAAGTGTGCGGTAAGAGGGAAATACGAACCAAAATAAAACAATACAAGACACCGTGGTTTAAACCAGAAATAAAAGTGTTAAGTGAAGAAAGGAAAAGAGCATACATACTACGGAAGAGACCACAAAAACAAAAAGCACTGGACGCATACAAACAAGTAAGAAATAGAAATAATATGAAAATAAGACAAATAAAAGAAGAATATTGGGAGGGTTTTACAAAAGGTATGGAAAGGAACCTAATCGGGTCACAAACGAAAATATGGAAAATTATTCGGAACAGAAAAAGAGAAGTGAGTGAACTATACCACAACAATAATATTATCAAGAAAGAATAGCAGCGTTACTTTTAAAACCTGTACGACCCTAAAGAAGACGTACTACAAAATGACTTAAATAGAGGAGAAACAGACGTGGAAGTAACGAAAGAAGGCGTTAAATAAGCATTGAAATCGTTAAAAACCCGGAAAGCCCGTGGAATGGACAACATCACAAATGAGCAGCTGAAGCATGAAGGAGAAGAGCTAATAAAAGAACTGCAACTATTGATACAAAAAGTACTTTATGATCAGGTCATACCAGAAGAATGGAAATTGAGTATTACTGTCCCCTTATTTAAGAAGGGAGGTAAAGAAATCACCTTGTTAAGCACATAGTACTTAAAATTACAACAAGAATAATAAAGCTAAATAACTACATAAATCTTAACGATAACGGTTTGGTTTTAGGACAAATAGGTCAACAACAGATTTACACTCAGACAGATATGTAAAAATCTATCGAATACTCTAAACCAGCATTTATTTGCTTTGTTGACCTCCGCAAAGCATTTGATAGAATTCAGTTAGAAGATGTACTGGCAATACTAGAAGAAAAAGATGTTCCAAAAGCAATCATACATACAATAAAAAATATATACATACACTAAAACGAGAACTAAAATAAAAGTGGGAAATGAATATACCGAAGAAATTCAAATCACACACGGTATAAGACAAGGAGATTCTCTCAGTCCCTTGTTATTTAACATGATCATGGATAAAATTATAGATAGAATAAAGCAAAAGGATATAAAATGGGTACATCTAATTTAAATATAGTATGTTATGCTGATGACGTAGCTTTAATTGCTGACACTGAAGATAATCTTCAAAGATTATTATATCAAATGGTTAAAACCGCAAGAAAGTGGAATATGGAAGTATCCAAAGAAAAACCAAAATGCATGACAATTTCTAAGACCCCCTTAGGATGTAAATTAGGGATAGAAGGAACTGTTGTACAGCAGGTCATGCCCTTTACTTATCTGGATGCAGGCATATCTAGAAAAAAAATCTGATTAAGGAACGACAGACATTCAAAGCCGCAAGATTATCTGGTTGCCTAAGAGATACACATATGCGTCTGAAAAACTAGGACGGAAACGGCTAAAACAAAACAGCTAGTAAGAGCAACAGAAATGTCTACTCTAAGGTCGATCACTGATCAGTGGTCACACACTATATAAGAGATAGAATACCTAGCCAAGAAATAAGACGACAGTGTGGAATACAAGATATCACCAAGTTCATTAAAGATAGAAGAAAACAAGGGAATCAACATGTACAGCGAATGCAGAATAATAGACTACCGAAAATAGCAAGAGATCAAAAGTCGCAAGGAAAGAGATAGGCCCAAATCTATCAGTCTACGACAGTGGAAACACCTCCGTAAATGTCTAAGTAAAACAGGCTGTACTTAAAGTAAGAGAAAGAAGAAAAAGAAAATTACTGCAGTTATTAATGAATAATGCCCAAATTGCGGTAGTTAGGTCCGTTGTCTCCGATGAGTGCTGGAATGGGCAGCCCGATTTTTCCGTTAACGCGGCAGCTCTCTTTCACGAGGACCGGTCACTATGGGAGAGTAGACGACCAAAACCCCTCACTAAAAAGTGAAAGAGGCATTTGCCCTACATAGGGATATGATGAGCTAACAAAGAAAGAAAGGTTAATGAACACCGTACTGAGCCAGTAAATGTTTCTAACAGATGTCTTAACGAAAGGGGTTTATTTGGAAAAATTGCTTCTAGGACGCCACAACAAAAGGAAAAGACTAGTGTGGGCCAAAAAACATGTTACTCGGGGTGTGTGCAATAGTAAAATAAGGTATAGTCTGTTCATTCGTGCCCGCAATTTCCACTTAACTTCTTAAGTTGTTACAACGGACTAGACAATAAAAGTATTATGAACAAGTCCTGTCATAAACACCCTACCTCGGCTTTAAACTGTTTCCCCAAAATATTTTAACATTTTATAAATGAATTCTTCTATTTTGAGGCATCTGTAAAATTTTTCGAGTCCGCCCTAGTAGAAATGATCTACGATAGTTGTATTTAAATCTCGTAATCCACCACTACGCTGTAACATGCAAATCGAGGTCAAAATGCTAGAGACGATATTGTCAATGTCGAAGAAAATGTAATTGATGCAGTATTGGATAACCCCACATTGAGCAGTAGACGCATCGCAACGCAGTTTGGCCTTTTTCAAAACTTTGTTTGGCGAACACTAAATCGTGAACCCCTATCGCATTCAACGCGTCCAGGCATTATAACTGGAGGATTACGGTCTCGTGTAGAGTTTTGCACATGGTTCTTAGAAAAAAATAGCCGGAGATCCATTATTTTTAAATAGAATATTATGGACAGATGAGGCCCAATTTACTAGAGATGGTATTGATAGCACTCATAATTACCATTTATGGAATCTTCAAAATCCACACGCTGTTAGACAATCGCGATTTCAACACCGTTTTAGTGTAAATACTTGAGCTGGCATCTGTAACGGAGAGCTGCTTTAAGTAGAAGTACACCACACAGGCTAAATGCATCTAACTTTTCTAGATGAAACTTTATCTGAGAAGATCGAACATACTCCGCTCCTTGATCGTCAACAAATGTGGTTTCAACATGATGGCGCGCCAGCTCGCTACGGAAGACACGCTATTCAATGGTTGCATGCACATTGGTCGTTGAGGTTTTATTACTTGGCCACCAAGATCTCCCGACTTAAATCCCTTGGACTTTTTTCTTTGGGGCCACTTGAAAGAACTGGTGTACAGTGTCGGATTAAATACACATGAACAATTACTTGACCAAATAACAATTAGATTGACTGAAATTCGTCAAGATCGTGCAACAATAGCGCGTGTCTACGACTCAATGATTCGCAGATGTAATGCTTGCATTCGAGCGCAAGGAGGCCATTTTGGACATTTGTTATAGGCAATGCATATTTGTTTTTCATAACCAGTTGTTTTTTCAAGTTAGTTCATTTTTCTTTAATAATTATTATTTATTATTAATTCAATAAAATTAAAATCTGTTGTTATTCTCTAACTAATTTGATTATGACCTATGTCCATATAATATTTTTAGCTTAAAATTACTTCCCGAACAAGATATGGGAAATACTTATATAAACCAACTGTTAAAAATTGTTACGTGGCCCCAAACTTCTGAGCGATAGGGTATGCTGTCGACTGATTCTGTTAAATTAAGTGGTTTAAATGAAAGTCATTGTTGCGATATTTTACAGCTTTTGGTTTTTAATTTCCGTGTGAGTTCCAGCCAGCTTAAATCCAATTTTCTGTAAATTTGCGTTTAGTTAGGAAAATAGTGCTGGAAAGAAATCTGATATAAATGTTGGTTAAGGTAAATGTTATAACCTCGAGTGTGACTAAAAAGTAAAGCGTTATCTTTGCCCTGAAGGTGTAATTAATGGCGTTTTACTTAAAAAGCGAGCAAGGATAATATGATACCTCAAAGTGCACAATAACAGGAGCTTAAAAGTATTGGAAGTTCTCGTGACCAGGCAAACTGCGTAAAGAATTCACTTGTCATTATATTCAATCTGTTGGCAAGGAATACATTCTGGCAGAATAATGGGCCCCTTTTGAAAGGTTTCCCTACTCACAAAAGCGTGGAATTTTATCACCACCTTAATTGATTTTCTAAGATAATTAATTTTTTCCGTAATTTATGAACGGGGGTATTGTTCGTGTTTTATTCAAACATATTGACGGGAATATTTACAGAAAGGAGGCAAACGAGCCAAGTTCTGTTTTCCCTAACAATTATTTCAAAGGGGCTGCGCAAAAATTTCGAGGTATTGTGAGCGATTCCTTTGTGCCAAGCTTTGAGTTATGAAATGTGTTTTTCACAATGGAAATATTGTATTACCGTTTATAAAATAAATCCAGGTCTTTTTGGAACTCAATTAAAATTGCAAATAAAAAGTTGAATTTAAAACGTTCGCGGTTTTTAGATCGTACCTACGCCTGTTTTAGATTAAGGCTACATTTCACAGTCTCACCCTCAATTTTTAGATTGCTGCCCGCGTCACTGTTTCTATTAGTGAAACATAAAGAATGCATTAGCTGCTATGTGTACCTACGGTTCCGGTAGGTTAGCTCTGCCCTCTGTTTGATGGCCCTCATTCTCTTCCATTTTGCCAGTTTCTCTGCCAAACATGCTATCCAGTAATAGATAAATTTACCTACACCCTTACACCTCGTTGTAAATTCTAGCTAAAATCTACAGCCTACTTCTGTAAAATCCGCATTTTTCCATATCAAAATAGTTTGTCCAAAATTACAATTGATACAACTTCCACTGAAAATTCTTTTGGTATCATACAAAGTAACAAAGACATTACTTGGGTTTGATTCAACCCGAGAGAATATTTCTCCGGGAATTTTAGAGGCGAAAATCTCCCTCATTAATATCAAATAATCGTAAAGGTTTCACATAAAGTTTTCAAGCTGTTAAAAATAAAAACGTCCCTTTTTTCGTGATCTGTGAGTTGTTATGGGTTTCATTAGAGTAAGCATTTCTTAGCACGCGATTTAAACTATCGAGGATAAGAGAGTCACGCAGATATTTCAAGTTTTCCTGTATTTGAGAAGATACAGGAAACGCTTCTGAAAAACGAATTTATTTAATTTTTTATCAAGTATTATGAGATTTCATTTTTAATCCTAACATTCACGGAACTTTTCAGTGCGAATTTTATTATTTTTTTTTACTGAAGATATTAAGCCTTTAATTATTTAATTTACAAAGTGAGGCTAGTTTTCAAAAAAACTATTGGTTCAAACGCTCTATCTCTTCGGAATCAAGCGAGGATCAAAAAGGATTTAATAGGAGTTAGAAAATAAGACAAAACAACGAGCTCGCGTAATTGTAACTAGCAACAAATATGCAGATCGTCAACATTGATAATTACACGCTTGAAAATGTTTACAAGAAAGTAAATAGAATGCACTTAAGGTACTTACATGATGATGAGGTACAATAAAGGTTTATACTTTGCTGACAACTAATTTTCTTGCATCCATCCATTAAAGTTTATACAATGGATTATTTTTACCATGGCAAATTTTGATTGACTTATAACAATAAAATTGCTTGGTAATATCCCGATAGGATTAAATAATGTATGCAATATTGCTGCTTTTTGTTACCTTTATAGTTTTGTTAATTGGGGTAACTTAAATTTAAAATGAAACTTAATTTATGTAGGTTTTTAATGAACTTATTATTGCATTTTTGGCACATCTAATGCCTAAAAGTTTAAAAAAGTTTGATAGGTTGTAGCAGCTGCAAATCTTTATCTAAAATTGATCAAATTGATAGAGATCGTTTATAAATGTTTTGATAAAACTGTAGTAGGTAAATATTGACACCTACAGATCTATTATCGATTAGGATAGTATATTCCGTTCACTATTTTTTTAGTTATTACAAAACCTAAAAAATTATAGCAGTTCAAATTTTAACAACTTCCTGTGACAGTTAAGGTGTAATAACTGCTTAGCCTTGGTTGCTCGGATCATTTAGAGCTAGTTCATTATTTATCGTTTTTACGATCATATTTGCATTGATTTATATCAATAAATAACGTTATTAATATGCTTATTACGGTATCTACTGTATAATTATTGTAAACAACTTTCAAAATCATTTGTTTAATGTTATTTATAAGTATTTATTTTTTATTTATTTCCATTACCTTGCGGTAAATTTTGTCGCCGTGTTTTGATATGTTTTTTAAGTGGGGCTACCGTGATTTTTAGGCAATTTAATTTTTTATAAAAAAATAACCGGAAACATAAACAAAGTCATAACGTACTTGTGTATAATTTAAAGACATCTGTCTCTAATGGCTCAGCTAAAGTAACTGAAGCTCAGCCTCCTCATTGTTTATGAACTTAACTTTAACGACAGGTTAATGAACACTACTGTCAATTATTTCATTACAATGGGCGTTCTGTAATTTTCGCCTTTATTAACACCATACGTGAAACATGTATATGAATAACGAAGTCTTGTAGCTGCGAGCCAATTATATTTAAAAAGGCTCGACTATTAATTTACTAGGTTTTAGCGGTTCTTTTACTTTACGTAATTTTCAAATCTTTATATAGATATCTCTTCGTAGACTTCATAAAACTGACAACTGCCAGAGGTGAACTTGCCCAAAGAGATGAATAAATTTCCAGATGTTATATTACAGTTCACTCCATATTACAGTCTGAAATAGTTTTTAATATTACGTTTTGATTTAATACTTCCACTCATCTTATTACCAACACCAAGTTACTTTATTTCAGAATAAACTACTTCAAATAATTCATAGACTGATAAATAAATCAGATACAAATTTTGATTATTCAAAATTTTCATCAATTCTCTCGTCTACCGGCGGACGTCACACATTATTCAGTGCTGCCAGTTCTCACCTAATAACACATAAATCCATCCACAGCTTATGGACATGGCGTCCACTTGATAATCTAGGATTAATCTGTGTCAATTGAAATCAAGTTATAGTTATAACATTTATTCGCAAGCGCCTCCACCAATAAATCTCAAACGAATACTTTATTAAAGGTTTTCGTTTGATCTTTCTAGAAAGTTCACGGAATTCAAATCTTGAATTTAACATTTAAAAGATCTAAATGCCAATTAAACAATAAAAATTAATTTTTGCCAATACGTGAAAAACACCTGCAGAGGTTTTGGTCAAAATTAAAAGCGGTTAAGTTAAGAAAATTAGTTATTCAGGCCAAACCAAATACACGAATGATTTTACGTCTAAACTACGATTCGACAGTACCTTCTCGCGTTATCAAAGACAAGACAAATTTTGGGGTAGTTAATTGGGTAAAAGTAAAAAAATTCGATAAGGTTTTCACTAAAACCTTTAAAAAGTTTTATGAAGCAAACAAAATCCCATCCTTTTAGATTGTAATTCACGGCCCCTTTAATAAATCTAAGTAAATTTAGCGTAATCAATACGGTGTTGTGGGAGTTATACACGTCTGACAAGTGGAAAAAGCCAATAAGGGAACAATCAGCCTAAATTGGCTTCCCTAAAGTTATAAAAAGGGGGAGATTAGTAACAGTGGCTGAATTACACGTTATTGTCTTTATCTTATAATAAGAACCTAAGGTGACTTTTCCCAACGGTTTTCCCTAAACGCAAGGAAATTAAGGAGTAGGTCTTATATTCGATTTTGTGAAATCGAAAGTGTCACCAACAAATATTGGTTTAGTTCAGAGTAAAGTGTTATTCCCCTTCGACTATTTATTATATCGGCTAACCTATCCTATAAATCGCGACTGCTCTATTTGCGCACTGGGCCATGCAAGATGAAGTGCAATATTGCCCACACTGAGTGATATGAGTTGCGTTGGGGATGGGGTCTATTATATTTTAAAGAAAGCCCGTCACGCACTGGCGGCCAACATGACTGTTTGCGGCGCTGGGTCATTTGTTGGCGCAATTCGCTACCGTTCGGCATTGTGCCTGGCGTGATGTTGATACGGAATAAAATCCCTTTGCCTCTAATCAAACACATATTGTAAATAGCTACGGTTAATAAGTAGCTGCCACTAAACGAGACGTAAACACTTTCTCCACTGGAAACTTATTATGTTTGACTGGGGATAATAGGAAATAACTAAAGGTTTCGAAAAATTTTCGAAATTTTTAAAACCTTTCAGAAAGTCAGATTTCTTACTGTATTGCCATACTTGTTCACTTGTTGAAGACACTTGATGCTAATAAACGAGTTTTTCCTTAAGTTTGTACGGCGGGAAACCCTTCCTAAGTCTATAAAACTACCAAATGATGCAACTTCAGAAGGCTCAAGGTTGCCAACACTGATTCCTGATTCCTGATTGATTCCATATTTCTGACTTGAAGAAAATTTGTAAGGTGTGTAAAGTGTAAATACAAAAATTATTGTATGTATGCATATGGGTGACTATATATTATATGTATCTATATAAAAACGCATACATAAAATAATAGTATATTATTCAACGATCTTATAATGATAGGTATTAAGAGGATGGCCAGGAAGTTTATTCGCTCGAGTGAGTAATAGCCATTACACGCGAGTACAATAATAATAATACATATATTATATTGATATGGTATTTTAGATGATCTCTTAAGACGGTGAGTTCTGATTTTAATGGGATAATATAAATAAATAAACACCTTTGAAATAATGTAAACTCAATGTTAAAATGTTTATAGTTGTTAATTTTTAAATTAGATAAACTTAATGTTAAAATGTTTATAGTTGTTAATTTTTAAAATAGTGTTGTATATAAGTAGATTATTAAGATATCTTGATAATTAATTTTTGAAATAACTTTGTAATAATTTAAAATAGTGTTAATTTTAAAAACTGAGATAACCAAGGAGAATTCAGAAAATAAATAAGTAGTTGAATGTTAAAGATTTAACGAAAATTTGAGTTTTAAAAGTTAGTACTTAAATTTGAATTAATTTCATACAATTGTAATTTGAGAGTAGATGAAAGTTGTAATTAGTTAAAAGCAATATAAAAGATTGATATTATTGTGTAAAACGATAATTTGGAATTGTGTAATAAAAATTTTATTTTAAGTTAAATAACATTTTACTTGGGAAAAGGAGTTGTGAATTTGGAATCAAAGTAGGAGGTGTGTTGTTGAATAGAAGATAAAGCAGGACTTGGTAAATTTGGAATCAAAGCAGGAGCTGTGTTGTTCGTGTTAAATTAAAAATGTAGTTAGAAAATTTATAAATTTTAAAGAAAAGTGTTGGTTTAGTTATTAGAATTTTGTTGTTGATTATTGTTAAAGATTTGCAGAATTTTGAAGGTGTTGATTTTAAATTACTGTATGAATTTTAAATTCATAAATGGGATCCCTGTAACGACCCTGAATTGAAAGATTTTCTAAAAGTTGATATTAATTTAAAAACAGTTTGAGCTAGTCGGAAAATTTTAAAATTGTATGCAATATTTAAAGTCGGTAGAGCATAACAATATATTCCTTGGATCAACGGTATAACTACCTGTTTAGTCGATTTTTTAGGAATTAAAATAATAACTCGTATACTGGTAAGGTTGGTAAAAAATAGCTGGGACGTATGGTGCTTACGCTACTGTTTATTTTATTTACAGTGTGATTTTAAATGATTGAGGACGCCATACTAATTTACTGTTATATGCAATCCGTTTGACTTTCTCTATCAGTGGTTTCTTGAATACGGATGGTTAATATATTTGTTTTCATATTGTATTAGAAGACAAAATAAATAAAATATGAAAACGGGTCAAATGGAGTTTATAATAAATGTTCGAAATGACCACCATCGGCATCTAAACATAAATTAGCTATTTTTTTACCTTTTCAAACACACGTTCAAGTTCTGGCTGATCTATGTTGTGAATTGTGAATATCAGCTTGCAAGTCTTCTCAGTTATGACGTCGATTTCGAAAGACCTTTTCAAAACACCAAAAGAGCTAAATCGAGGATTTGCCCTTACAAATACAGCCTTTATCTTAAAATCGCTTCTCAATTCTATCCTTATGTTGAGCAAACATCTTGCGAGACACAACGAATGGTAGGATAAACTTCATGAAATTTTTCCATGCGGATACCACTGTGCCAGTACACCAGATTTGGTAAAATTTCCTCAAGCGGTATAAAAATTAAAAATAAAAAACCGTTATTTTTGTAAATTTTTGACACTCTGTAGCTCGACAACCCCATGTTTATATAACAAAGAAACCTTATTTTTGGCCTCAGAATACGCCCTTGGATTGTTGACCTCTACTTAAGAAACACCCTGTATAAAAGCATTTTGTTCAGCCTTAAAGGGCATTTCGAATGGCACCGCAAAAAAGAAAAGGTGAGGTTTGCACTCATTTAATTTTTTTAACTTACCTGAGTAGCAAAGAATCTGAAACAATAGTTCTGAAAAGAACTGATTTGGTACAGTAAAATTAAAAACAACGAAAAACACGAAACCAAGCAACAAAGTGCAAAGCCCTTCAACAAAGTTAGCGAGTTGCTCCAATTATTTGACAGTGAAAGTTACTAAATTGGTCCAGTTTAGCCAAATTCGAAAAATAAACCCACTAAAAACTGTGGCACCAAATTCAAATTGTCCTCAATCATTTAAAGTTCTGATATTAACATTTAACTTTTTATGTTGCTATTAACGGCTCAGATAAAATAGATGTGCTCGTATTTTGAATTTACTTAAAACCCGCAACCCGGAGAATTGTTACTAAACCTGGAGTCTCTGAGTAAGTAGCCTGAATTTTTTTTTACATCTGAGAGCCGATTTTAAAATTTCGGCCACAGAAAAATAATCAAAAATGTTTAGCAAAATACAGATTTGTTCTGTCGATTGAACTTTTTTAAAATGCCTTTTAATGTATGTTCGTTCCAATTTTGTAGTTTGTTAAAAGTTGTGTTACATAAGCTTTTTGGCTTTGTTCTATTGTATTGACGACTATTTCATGAAACATTAATTTTGTTAAAAAACAATACTTTGGTTTAATATTTGTTTAACAGAAACAGAGCCGAACGCTTCCGTTGAATTTTCACTTTCATTA
This sequence comes from Melanotus villosus, assembly GCA_963082815.1. NCBI lineage: Eukaryota > Metazoa > Arthropoda > Insecta > Coleoptera > Elateridae > Melanotus > Melanotus villosus. Next base: position 24,830,930 of record OY720427.1, read on the forward strand.
AATAAGTTTCATAAACGTCTAAACTCGAGCGATAACAAGAGCTAAATATTACAAACAATTATAAGGCGTGTTATCTGATGCGGTGCGACAGCTAAGCACGGTATAGTGAGCTTAGGTTGTCTCTAGCGGCCAGATTGACCCATAGATAGGTAGTGTAATTTGTCTGTTCAAATTGTAATGTAATCATTCTGTCATACCGCCAACACCTGTAGGTGTTTGGGATTCGACGTTCTCTGTTATTATTTTATTGTTATCTGCGTACCTTCTAATTTGGCTTAAAATAACCTACTCAGTATGTATACACTTACATAGTTACAAATTGGCGTTTTGAGCACGAAATTGCGGCTATTTATTTTTTAAAGCACACTCGATTAGCTTTTTTTTGAAAGAAATACGCGAGTTTGTCGAATTTTTCTTTTTGCCTAACGAGCAACTTGTTCTAACACAAATTCAAAGAAACAAGCTTGAAAACTAAATGCCGAAATTAAGCACTTTAGGGCTGATTTTTCTACGTGGCATCAAGTGAGCTTTTAACAGTTGGTGTGAACGAGAGAAAGTTTTTATTTGCTGTAAAAGGGAGAAGTGTGTAAAGGGTACAATGTAGAGTAGCTTTTTGTGGTGTTCGGGGACGGATACTACAAACAGAGCTGGCCTGCCATTATAAGCCAAAGTAGCAAGTTAAGGCCCGTGATTACGGTTGTTTAAGTTGCCGCTTAATTGCTGTTTACCGAGCCTATTCGCGCGTTTGATCTGTTGAGATCAGCTTCGACCGCATCACCAGTTCTGTGATTATTTACCAAGCCGACAAACTTTCTGGCCCTAGCTACCAATTGAGGGCCCCAGGATATATATCAAACGCTGCTCGGCCATCTAATTATATTCCTTCGCTACACCTCTGTTGAAAACAGTCAATTCCACCTATACTCTGAACCAAAACTCGTCTGTACATCTTACAAAAACAAAATTCTTCTAACTTACCTCAAAAGTTACCTTGTAAAACTTCAGCGAAATTCTCACAGTCGCCCATGAGTAAATACAACTTTAAAATCAAAGAATAACCTCGGAATAAATTGTAAAATTTAAAGAAAAATCATGACGAAAATTTCTGTGGTCTTTTTATGAAGCATTAAACCGTCCACAAGTAAAAGAACATAAGGTTAACCTATTTTCTTCGACAGGCTTTTGGTTTTCAATCATATCCGTTTAAAAAAGCCGCAGACTATTTAGATCTAATTCGAAATTGTAATTTAATTAAATCAATTTCTAACATTTCTAAAAACCGTGGAATTTCTGCACTCTTTAAGTATAGATTTGGCCTTTAATTTGACGAGGAATGTACGGGAATAATTTGGTAGTAATTCTTCAGCGAGCGATGTGTACGCCTCTGCATTACATAAAACAATGCCGACAGAAGAACACGTAGGTTGAAGAAGGATGCTCACGTCCGATGTTTCATTTCCAATACCTCTTTGATCAGATTGGAGATTTTCAAAATTGATAACGTGATTAAATATAGATACCGCTCCGAATCGAAAATGGAAAGGCGTCGCCGCTGATGAGTTTACTGTTTATGGCATGTGGCTTTATTTTTTTACACTCTCGACAAAGATTGGTTGAGGCGTGTAAAATTGTATTGGTTTGTTGCTGTTTATTAGTTTTTTTAATTTTTCTTATAATTTAATCGATATATATTAGTTTTTAAATAACAAAGATTTTTTCACTTTGGTTAGAAAGAACCAAAAACATAATTTACGTTTTTCGAAAGGTTTTAAACATTTCGATTGATATGTGAAACTTAGTGAGTTGCCTAAAAATCTTTAGGGCTAAACTTGTAATTTGTAATCCGAAAAAGGAAACTCCTCTATTGAAAATTTACCAAAAACCAGCAGTAAAACATATTTCCAATTTAATTTCACAAAACTTTCAAATAAGAGTAAGCATGTTTTACTGTTTAATGTGATTGTAAACCTTGCAGGGAAAATAGAAATATTGCACAAATTCAATCTGTTCAACGAAACACGCATTTAGATGTTTCTTTTCTTGGACAAGTCATGCAGCTACTCATCCGGTAAAAGCATGATGACAGAAACTTTAAAACGATAAATTACATTTTAACTGCATTATTGTGTGGAACTGTCTTGTATTAAAATTGACTTTTATTAAGAAAGGTAAAGGAATGTAAATAATCAACGAGAGTAAAAATTGTATTTATTATTGTTTTTTATAAAATTTAGAAGGACCAAAAATACCTTCTATCAAAAGTTTTTAGTGAATAATCTCAACCCTTCACACAACAGCAAAACTAACATCACATCAAATTTAAAAACGAAAAAGATATGTTAAGAAGTTTTAGTTATGAGAGTTTGAACCTTTAATTTAATCCAAAGGATTCAAAAAATAAACACCAGCAAACTGATCAATTTCTTGTCAAATCTTTTAAAAATTATAATTTTCAGCAATTTCAGTAGTTTTGGGAAACATTTAACCTCAATTTATTTAAAGTTGCACGACTTAAACTTTTTCTTTTGATGATTTTATGTCGGCTTTAAAATTGTATTTCACGATTGTTAAAAATTCAAAATTAAACAGGCATAAAACTATTAAAACAGACCGGTCTGTCCCCGTTTTCAAACGAAATAGAAACCCTTTTATAACTAGAATAGTGACTTAATTTGTCAAAAAACAACTTATTCAAATGTCAATTTAGTATGTATTGAAAGAGATCGAATAACCGTCAACTGATAATCTTTGATACACGCAAAGTTGCAGTTCAGTAGAAACGAAAATTAGAGGGCTTAAAAAACGAAAAACCCTTGGGAACATAATTAAAGCGATTTCTAAAAATTTGTTGAAGCTAAAAGTTTAAATTTTCAGCTTAGGAAGTTTAAAAACAGAGAATTATAGTACAAGAATTTTTTAAATGTAATTCTTAGTAAATTTCAGCATTAAAACAGATCCTAGCAAAAGGATTCTGAAAAATTATACTTTGAATCCTTAAATCTTAACATACACAAAGAAAGTCTTAAATCTTAACATGCACAAAGAATGTTACAATGTGGATACAGACGAAAATTACAGGGCTTAACCGGTGGGAAATCACATAATTTTCACGAGTTCTGACAAACCGTCTGTCTCCGTTTTCAAACGAAATAAAAACCTTTTTATTACAATAATAAGTTAATTTGTCAAAAGAGAACTTTAAATTATGTTAACCAAATCCAAACATATAATTTTCTAATGTATTTTTGAAATAGTAAATCACAAAGCTGATTTAAATTACAAGGACTTTAACCATCTAAAATTGCAGTTTTTAGAGTACCTTTCGGTCAATTTGGTATTGAAAGAGGTCGAATCCTCAACTGATAATCCTTGATACACACAAACTTGCAGTTCGGTACAAACGAAAATTACAGGGCTTGAAAAACGAAAAACCACTGATGTGTTTTTCTTCCATTGGGCAATTAAAACGACTCTAAAATTTGTTGAAGCTAAAGGTTTAATTTTTCAGCGCAGGAAGTTCAAAAACAGAAAATTGAAGTACAATAATTTGTACGTCCTGAGGTTGTAGTTTTTAGTGTAAAATGGTAAAGGTAAAGGTAAGGTTGAGGCTCCCTAAATCGCTTTCATGCCCGGTTATCTCGCATGCCATACGAACGGGGTGATATGGTAAGCATATCACTCCTTCAACAACCGCCTTCCCTATACCACCACTGTGTTTCCGTTCCCAATTATTTTTAGTGGCAGGAAAGGGAAAAAACGAAGAAACTAGGCGAGAAATATGGAATACGGAAATGGAACTAAGGAAAAATTCAATCAGGAATAAGAAGGCAACAAATGACGAAAAAAAAAATACACATACACGGATAACGACATGGAAGGGAAAGGTGAAAGGAGAAAATGATGAAGGGGACTATGAAAAAGCAGAAAATGGAAAAAGAGCAAACGAGAAAGATGCACAAGATCAAAGGCAAAAAGACGTTGAAATGAGACTCGGAACATGGAACATTACGACACTTCAAGGAAAAGAACCTGAAATAATCGAAGAAATGATTAAATATAAAATTAAGATGCTAGGAATATGCGAAACCAAGAAAAAATGAAAAGGGAGAAGAACATTAGATAGAGGATATGTATTAGAATATTCAGGCAGTAAATTCAAGAATAATTAAAATAGATTAAAAATAAACGAAATATTATTCAAATATATGCACCTACAGAAGATTAGAAGAGAAAATCGAGTTCTATAATAAACTACAAGAAGATACAGAGATGAAAAGAGCAAAAGTTAAACATGTCATTATTATGGGAAATTGGAACGCCAGAACTGGAAATGATAAAGAAAAAGGATTCGGCACAATAGGAAATTATGGGGGAGAACAAACATTAAACAGAAATGGAGAAAAAATGATACAGTTTTGCGTAGAAAACCAAATGTTGATTGGGAATTCTTTCTATAAACACAAACAAATACATAAAATAACATTTGAAGGAATAGAACGGGATGCTAGAAGTGTAATAGATTATGTAGTGTTCGACAATACATTCAAACCAAATGTAAATGATATTAGAGTATACAGAGGAGTTGAGCTCAATACGAATCATAGATTGGTTGTGTCCAAAATTAAAAATTACCAAGAAAGAAAAGCGGTTGATAAAAAATATAACAGAATACAAATAGAAAAACTAGAAATGGAAGAGAACAAACAAGGATACGCGGAAATATTTTTGAATCCTTAAATAAATCTTAACATACGTACACAAAGAAAGTTACAGTCTGACTACAAACGAAAATTACAGGGAAATCATTGAAAAGTATTTTCTCTCCTTTAGGTAACTTGCCTGAGTTCTAAAAAAATTTAGAACTATCTTTCTGAAAGTTAAGTATCCGTTTTTCAGCGTAGAGAATTTAAGAAAACAAAAATTGTGTTGAGGTTGTTGTTTTCACAATAATTTTAGTATTAAAAGATATCTTAGCAAAAAGATGTTTAAAAATTGTTCTTCGGCGAATTTGAACGCACACAAAGTCACTGTTGCTTAACAAACGAAAATTACAGAGCTCATATAAAATGAAAAACGACTGAGAAGTGTTTTCCTCCAGTCAGTAATTTAAACCAGTTCTGGTTTTTTAGAACTGTCTTGCTACAATCAAATGATTAACTTTTCAGAGATACAAGGATTTTTTAATAGTCTTAAGATCGTTTACAGGGCAATTTTCAGAAAAACGACATAATAGCAAAATTTGTTTGATAAATCTCAATATTGATACATAAAGTTACAGCGTTACTACAAAAGAAAATTATAGTGAAAACCCACTGAAAAATGTTTTTCCTCCAGCCAGTAATTTAAACGACTTCTGATGATTTTTAAACTATCTTGCTACAATGGAATGATTAACTTTTCAGCACAGAATTTATGATTTAGTACTTAAAAATTATTAATTTAAACCAGGATTTTTAATGGTCTTAAAGTTGTTGTTTATAGAACAATTTTTAGAAAACGACATACAAGCAAAAATATCCTGAAATTTTGTTTTTCAAACTCTTAATGAACCCACACGAAAATTACAGACGCCAGAAAATGAAAAACACCTGGAAGTTTTCGTATCTAATTCAAACTAGTCTCGTAAAGTTTTAGAACTAGGTATATCTTGCTGAAGTTTCGGTATTAATTTTTCAGCGTAAATTATAAGGATTTTTAATTATAATCTTGTATTCAGTTCTGATTTTCAGAAAAAGCCAAGAAATCCTGGAAATGTTTCTTTCAAATAAATCTAATAAATAACTAATAAATACACATACAAAGTTGCAGTGTAAGTTCAAACGAAAATCACAAGGCTCAGAAGAAAAATTTTTTCCTTCTGGGTTAATCTTGCTGAAGTTAAACGATTATTTTTCCCTCCTACAAATTTTAAATTTAGTCCTGAGCCTTTACTCTCTGTCCTCTAATAAAAAAAAAACTTTAAAAGATTGTTAACTTAAATTGTGTATCGAGTAAAATACTTAAAGGCGAAAATAATTATTAAATACATAATCACCAAACAAAGGAGTAAAAAGGTTAAAAGAAGTATTTATTGAACCAGTGAACAGGATACAATGATCTAAGGTTATTAACACGCGATACTAACATAAGAGGTGCTGATACACGCTAAAACGCGCAAAACAATCATTTATCAAAATTAGAAATGTAATACGCTGTAAATTCGGTTATAATAATCCCCAGGTATGATTAGAGAAATTAATTTAAAAAGGATTTTCACAGTTTTTAGTAGTGTAATTATATTTGTAAATTGTACATTTTTTTACATTAAAATTTTGGGAAAAAAACCTCTGGAAATGGATTAATACATTCTGGAATGAATCTATAAATGGTTGGTCATGAACATGTTCTGAAATTTCGATTTGATTAGTTGTAATTGGTTTTAAATAAGTATCCTGAAATAAACTGACAGCAAACGACTGACAAACATACTTTAAAAAAATTAAAATTTAGGATAATATAAAAAATCTTTGTGCTTTCGTTTAACAGGAGAGAGTATGAAGAACTAAACAGACAAGTAAAGAGAAGCGCAAAAAGGGATAAGAGAATATGGGTGGAAAACATGGCTCAGAAAGCTGAAGAGGCAGCAGTGAGAAATAATACCAGAGAGTTGTACAAAAACACTAGACGGCTGGCGGGAAGAAATAATAAGAACGATGGAAATCCACTATATGATAAAGAAGGGAACTTACTAACATCAACAGGAGACCAATTAAGAAGATGGCAGGAATATTATAAGGAAATGTTAACAGAAGAAGGAGCAACAGAAGATACATGTACCGAAGAGGAAGACAAATCTGGTAATGGTGATAATAACTTGAAAATCAGTGTAGATAAACCAACGAAACTTGAAATCGAAGCAGCCGTAATACACATGAGAAACAACAAGTCACCGGGAAGGGATGACATCCCAGCGGAACTCTGGAAAGCGGATAGGAATTAGGAATTGAACAGTAGACATACTAACATCATTGATAGAGGAGATATGGACCAAAGGATATATACCTAAATAATGGAGAACGGGGTTGTTAGTGAAGATGCCCAAGAAGGGTGACATAAAACATTGTGAAAATTGGAGAGGGGTAACGATGCTGTGCACTGCGAATAAAATAGTATCGTACATAATACACCAAAGGATATACCCAAATATTGACAACAAAGTCCTGAGACAACAACAAGCAGGCTTTAGGCGTGGAAAATCTTGTATAAACCATATTGTAACAACTAGAATTATTATTGAAGAAACGGTGGAAACAACACTCTGGTTGGTTTTTATAGATTTTGCTAGAGCCTTCGACAGTATAAAACATGCAAAACTGTGGAAGATACTGAAAGAGGCTGTAATTTCAGAAAAATTAGTAGGTACAGTTAATTAAAGCAATGTATGACGAGGCAGACTGTCAAATTCTGCACAATGGATTTCTAACGGCAGGAATACAAATAGAAAAGGAGTTAAACAAGGATGCATAATGTCGCCTCTATTATTTAATGTCTGTCTTGACTATGTGTTAACTAAAACAGTGGAAGATAGAAACGGAATAACATGGGATTACTTACGCAATAAGAAACTTGCAGATCTAGAGTACGCAGATGATATTTGTCTTATGGCACAAACTAGAAAGGACATGGAAGAGATGCTTAGCAAATTAGAAACAGAATCGGCAAAGATAGGACTTAGGATAAATGCAGCCAAAACAAGAGAAATGAGAATAGGTATCACAGAAGATCAGGAAAGATTGCATATAAACCAACAAGAGATACAACAAGCAGAAGAATTTTGTTATTTATGGAGCGTAATCAACTCCAGAGGTGGGGCAGATTCGAATATAAGACAAAGAGTGTGGAAGGCACAGCTAGCGTTTGGAACACTGAGAAATATTTGGAAATCATCGCAAATTAGCCGAAAAACTAAACTAAAAATTTTCAATAGTATGTCAAATCGGTTCTATTATATGGGAGTGAATCCTGGTCTGTGTCCGAGAAAAGCCGGAAAAAATCCAAGTGTTTGTAAACAAATGTCTTCGGAAAATAATAAGAGTTTTCTGGCCAAATACGATTACTAATGAGGAAATATGGAGACTGACTGACCAAGAACCGATAAGAAATATAATTATAAACAGAAAATGGAACTGGATCGGTCACACATTACGGAAAAATATCGACGACATTACAAAATATGCAATGAAATGGACCGCAACCGGCAAGAGAAGCAGAGGAAGGCCGCAAATGACATGGAAAAGAAAAACATACATAGACAAACATACTTTCAAAAAATGAAAATTTAGGATAATATAAAAAATCTTTGTGCTTTCGTTTATTCTATATAAATTTACTCGTCTAAAATCGTATGGATTTGGATGTTCTTTATGTCAACATGCCTCAAGTTACCACTTTCAAAAGCCTGCCTTCCTCTTTTTTTTAATCTCTTGGCGTTCGTTTTATTGTTATGTATTTTGGCAGCAGTACTTGAAATTAAAAAATTAACTTAACAAGTGACCAATTGCCCAAAAACAAAGAAAGAAACGCCACAAAGAACATACAGAGAAACCGCTTTTAAAACATTTTTAAGGGTTATTAAGACCCTTTTGAAAAATAAAGCATAGTTAAGTACCTAGGATACTGTTAAATATTCGCTAATAAAATTTAATGCCTTGGGTTTAATACACCAAAATTTTATTCTATTAAATTTTGTTCAAAGGCAAAAGCTGCAAGGATATTCTTATCGCTATAGCCCAAGTTGATAAAACTACCTAGGCCTGCAATATTAATTCGTGGTAGGGTGTTGTGTAGGTCGTTAGCAAATTATGTGCAGTATTTGAGTTATGAATTGATAGTTAAAAATAACTATTTTTCGTTTTTAATTAAATTTAATGTGTTAAATATATTCTGAACACTGATTGGTATGAATTTTTTTTATATTCTCTGAAGTAATTTCTGTGCATATTTCGACAACAGTTCATGAAAATTAAAAGTTTGGTAGGTAAAACTAATTTCCAAAAACAACGTAACGTTTGGGGGCAAACCCTCTCAAGGTTTTAAAACGAAATAAAGTAGTTTAACTTTTAATTTTGAGCCTCTGGTGGGAACTTGTTTAGTCCCCTTGGTTTCAAATTTTCCAAAAATAGCCTACAGAGCCTTAATATATTTTATAAAGAATTGTTGTGGCGAGTTTGACATTTTATATTTCTTTATTGGGATTTTTTCCACCAGTTTCTAAAATGAAATTATTCGCAGATGATATAGCCATTCTAGCAGACTCTGTGGAAATAGCAATAGTCCAACGCAAAACCCTTCAATCTATAGCCGCCAAGACCGGCCTTTAGTTATCTTACAAGAAAACAGTTTGTATAACCACAGAATATACTCTTACAGAAGCGACAAAGTGCAGAGTATGGGGTGGTCAAAATAAGGGGAGCGGGGTGAACTCGAACACGCCCACTAGCAAGTAAAATTTCCTATTTTGCTGTATATTTAAGTGCAGCGCGAAAGATTTCGGGTGGTATTTATTCAAAATATTGTTTCAATAAAACATAAATACGCAAAAATGAGTGGCAAAAAAGGTGGTAATTAGTGTTCAACGCCAAATTGCAAAAATAATTAGTATATAATAAATTAGTATAAATTTTTATAATGTCTGCTTCTGTAAGTTTATTTGTTTTAGAAATTTTCGTTAGTACTCAAACGTCACCTGAAGCTGTGCCTGAAGTCAGCAGCACTTGCACCCCCAGAAAGCAGAAATTACGATTAAAATTGAAAACCACACAGCGAAGTTACTTGCTGAACCGATATAGCTCCGTCTTGTACTGGCAACGTTAACATCAAAGTGCCGCTCAGCCTTGTCGCTTCTGTAAGAGTTTATTCTGTGGTATAACCAACGACACTCCAGCACCAAGCACCAGAATACTTTTTACTCAAGAGTTCAAATATCTAGGGGAGTGGATTAGTCAAGATCTCACAAATGACAAAGCATTAGAGGAAAGGGCCAGCAAAATGAACATAACCTACAACCTGTGCAGGAAGGTTTACCAAAGTAAATCCATATCAATCAATGCAAAACTGCGACACTATACCACAGTAATTAAACCTGAAGTTCTTTATGCGGCAGAAATCCTGACCATCAAAGGGGTAAAACTGTTATAGAAACTACAGGTCAAGAGAAAGATACTATAGTTTGTCTCAAAGTGAGTATTCTGCGTGCTAAAGATATGCAATGCTACCTTTATGGGAATTTCGCTAAGACGTTGCCAGTTTAATGCAGTGAGCGATGGCGTTGTCTATTGTCTATCTTTCAAAATAAATGGAAACCAGGAGTTCTCAGAGCCAGATAGGGTCGTTAGTTGGCATTAGTACTTAAGCTGCCCTCATAACAAAAGTCGGATTAGGCTAAGTAGTAAGAAGTGACGTTTATTTCAATACAAGTTTGCAAAGAAGTATGGCATCGATGTCGTGCATTACACCCTGTACAGAATACTCACTTTGAGACAAACTATAGGACCAAGGATTATAAACGAGGAAAGATACCACAGACCCAACGAGGAACTATACCTTAAACAAGAACCTTTAATGGACACCATTATCAAGACGCCTTAGTTTTTATGGCCACCTAGAAAGAATGGAAGAATCAAGACTAACCAGCATCATTCACAGAGGCAACTCGCATAATAAAACCACACCCCAGAAACACAAACATATGACAGACAAGCTATCCGAAAAGTGATACAATCAAGTTTAAGAAAGAGTTAAGACGAAAGTGACCAGAAGAAGCTAAACAACGACAAAGCCAAAGAATGAAAGACATATGGGCAAGGAAGAAAGCCCTAAAAAATGCACAAGCAGCCCCAACAACTTAAACTGCGAATCAGTTTGATCGTCACTTCGTATTTGCACTATCAGACCGCACAGGGCAATTATGGGAGGGAGGGTTATAATTATCTTTGGAAGAAAAGCTCGGAAAATTAAAATTGATCTTCCTACAGGTAAGTAAGTCAATTCTTCAATTTTCCTTCGCTTTTCTTCCTTGATAATTACACAGTGTAGATGTTCACGCAATTAAACTAACTAGTTTACCTACGACGAACAATACAATATTATTAGGTGAATGCTGAAACAGTTTTATTGGAATAATAACGTCATAATTTCAGCATAACAAAATTAACAGTGTGTTAATTATTACATATTAAATGTAAGAATAAACATCATATATTTAACAGTAAACATAAGAAGTGTTGGGATTATTATAGGGCAAATACAACTATCGTAAATCATTCCTACTAGGCCGGACTCGAAAAATTTTACAATTGCCTCAAAATAGGAGAATTCGTTTATAAAATCGTTCTTATGAGTTTCTAACAGGCCATCGGCCATAAGAGGAAGAAGTTTATAAAATGTTAAAATATTTTGTGGAAACAATTGAAAGCCATCCCTGGTAGGGTGTTTATGGCAGGACTTGCCACTTCTAACTCGTCATACTTAATACTTTTATTGCCCGTTGTAATAACTTAAGAAGTCAAGTCGAAATTGCGCACGCGACGGAGTAGACTATAACAATATGACCTTATGCGAGTCATCTTGGTGTAGATTTAGGAACTTCATTTAATAGCTAATACAGTTTGAGTAGATCTGTTTCCATCCTGTACTACAGGGAGATTGTAGAATTTATTAAACACATTGAGGATTCCGTCCAACCTGCTGAATTTCTAATCGTATCTGTATTAACCCCTAATCGAAAAAGCGACCGATGTTACTGCATGCCGGTTGCTACATCCCGAAAAAATGTTTGTATCGACGCCGCTGGCCGTTAAGACGCTTTTTAGCCGTCTGTTAATTGTTTGTAACATAGCTTGGTAATGTGTGTTTTTTTTTTTTTTTTTTGATAATATAAGGTATTGGTTAGAATTTCTTAGCGATTCGGTAACTTTAATGTATTGGCCAGTGTGGTCAGTAGTTAGTGCCAGAATCATCACTAGTTTTTTGGACAATAATAGGCTGAGTGTTTCTGAGGGATAAAACCGTTTTAAGTAATTTAATACTGGATGCGGATCCCAAATGGACTGATATTTAGGTTGAGGGGGTCGAATGTTGTATATGCCTTTCAAAAATCTCTTCGCAATGTTTTCGTTTTGCGGAGTTGGGGGGGTATTAAATTTAATACTGATCTGTAAATGTTAAGGGTGGAATATGAAAGATTAGTATTTGTTCTTGAAGGAATGCTAACAGACTTTCTAGCTTGAAATCTAGAGGATTGGTAAGATTTTTCTCACTATAAGCCCACCATTTTCGGTACCGATTTAAAGTGCCATCGCTTAAGGATGCTAACAAAATAAGAATTGCCTTTTCTAGTACTCGTCTCTTTAGCATTTACCTCCAGATAATCTCCCGACAACCACCGAAAGGTTCGGGTGAAGAGAATGCGGGGTCCTAAAAGGGGAGAGTAACAAGTTTGCCTTAGGTTCAAATATCAGTGGTTCACAAATTAAAAGTCTATTAAATAGAGGATACCACGGCTGTGATGGCCAGATCGGAACGACTAAGATGCCTTCAGTTTTATTGTTTATACTTTTTTGTAAAACTCTAGAAATTAAACACCAAGGTGGGAATGCATAAAAAGCAAACGAAAAATGAGTTCCACTTTATTGTAAAGGCATCTATGTGACTAGACTCTGGACTCCAAGAAACATAAATATCGCATTTAGTATTTAGTTTTGAAGCGAAAAAGTCAATATTTAGTTTTCTAGTTTTTTTCCAAATTTACGAAATATTTTATCTTTCAGTTTGTATTCTGTCTCGATTGATAACAATCTAGATTCCGTGTCAGCATAGAAATTGTCTTTGGGTGTTGAATACTTTTTCATATAATGCAAGCTATAGCTGTTTTATGTCAATCCTTAATAAAATTTCACAGTTCTTTAGCACTTTTGAGAAGGATTTGAGTGCATAAAAGTTTACTAGAATTTCTAAACGAAATTGGGACCAGAACCAATGAGTTGAGTTTCCTCTGCAGTATGCCCCTCACCCTGAGTAGAAGCGTCTGTGGATATCTATCTCTAAAAGGAAGTTTTGGCTTCTATTGATCTTATGGGATGACGATTTTATATTTGCTAACCACCAAACTATATCAGTTTTTAGATGTGGAGTTTAAAAATATGATTATAACTTTTTTGTTTCTTTAATGCTAGGAATTTTTCTCTCTCGAGACTTTTTAAGTGTAGCCAACCATAATCTACTGTAGGAGAAGCTGCTACCAATTTTCCAATCAGTTTTGCCAAATACTGAATAGTACAGTTTTTGAAAAACAAGTAGTTTATTGTGGATATGCTCTTTTTTCTCAGAAGGCAAACGTATGGTAATATTTCTATTGTTATAAGTGAAACCTGAAAAGGTTAGGTCCTATGTTGGATTTAAAAAAACTCTTTTTAAAGCTTATTCAAAATCCTAATTGACACAAAAGTGCAATAGTTCTATTTAGTGCTAATTGGCATTTTGATTCTACTATGTCTATCAAGAGCATATCGTCTAAATAAATAACTAATAAAATGTTTAGTTATCTTAATGTCGTGACAACAGATTTTTATAATTTAGTGAATATGTATGGAGCTAGATTTAGCCCAAAAAATAAGTTCTTTAGATTTAATATAAATTTAATTTTCTCATTAGGTCTTTTAATTAAAAAATATGGCAATAGAAATTCCCCCGGTTCATAAAGACATTCAGCTATGGCACCAATACTAATGGGGTTATTGATTGATTGGTCGCAATAAACTTTTTCAGTTGTGGAGATATTAAGTTTTTTTACATATGTTTGGCGAGGTTTTGTTGTAAAGGGTATAACGACTCCTTTAACCCACTGCATCACTCGTATTTCATTGGTTATCATTTGTCAACTTTTGTAATAGTTTACTAAACGGCGTGCATGTTTCCCTTTAATCACCTGGTTGTTTAAGAGTAAGATATTGTATTTTCTGTGGGTCGAGATGACCTAGTGGATGTTTGCAATTAATTGAGCAGCATCTGCCAAAATAGTGAGCATCTCTCTATTATTTTTCATAATTGTGTTCATCTAAGAACCCACGGCGACAAGGGCCTACCCAGTCTGTTCTTGCACATTGGCCATGAATTTATCTTGTCTCAAGACTTTAGAGTTCAAAGAGGACATTATTTCTGGCCCATTACTTTCTGTTCCAGATAACGCTGGAACTACATATAGAATTAGAATATTTAGTGTAACGACTAAATAAGTTCTTATTATGTTGTAGTATAACGACTACAAAGATATCAGAGTTATAAGATCACTGTATAGATATGGGCGTGGCTACTCAAATTTGTTGTGTAAAAACAACAAGTAAGTATATCCTTGATTCGAGAGAATTCAGTGGCGGCTTGTGACTTTAGGAATGGGTGAAGCAGATTATTAGGTCTCCCCTCACCCCGTTGGGGGTGAGCTGAAGGGGCAACCTCTCGTTTTTTTGTTCAAAGTTCAAGGTCGTTCGCTTTTTTACAACTTAAAATTTTGATGGAACCCGGGTTCGCTTAATGTAAAACTAAAAATATATATGTATTTTGGAATTATTCTTTAAAGGTGTATTAAATACAATTTTAAAGAAGTTATGGGTAATTATAAACATTAAAATCAAATCCACTTACCAAAAAACGTAAAAAAATAATTCACTACTCCAAGGAAGTCTATAAAGTATAAATAAACAAAAAAAATTGTGCCTCACTAACTTATATAGTCACTTATGAAATTATAACCGAAACCAGGCAGGTCTAGAATTTGTTTCACTTCTGCGTCATATTCATTTGCAAGCGTGCCGTTGCCATGTAAACATACGAAAATTGACGCGGTATTCCTGTATAAGCGAACCTGCTTCAGTTGAACGCTTGTGGTTTGCAGTATTTACCACAGAACACGTATGCGCTGTGGAGCAGCATAACCTGCAGGGGCTTGCTGTGTACGACATATTATTATAGCTACTAATAATTAAGAATGGAAGTAATTATTTCATTATTTTCTGGTTATATAAAGTGAATTAAAGAAAATGAAAAAAAAATTAAAATGATTTCGGATTTTGAATAAAAAAACTATAGGTGAAGCATCTGCGTCATTAGACGCTCGCCACTGAGAGAATTAAGGGTTTGTACGATTTCTGGCCCATTACTTTATGCTCGCTGGGAGTTCTTATTATGTTGTACATAGTATAATGACTATAAAGATACCAGTGTTAGAACATCACTGTAGACGAGTCCGGTGTTTCTACTCGTCGCGTACGTATCGTTCTCGCGCCGATCAACATGTCCACCGGCGGCAAGCAAACAAACCGCCCTTTCACGCGAGCTTCGCAGCTCAAAATTGTGCCTGTGCCAGCATCCAGGACCCCCATTACGCCTACTAGAGCCCGCAGTGCTTCACCCACCACAGCAGCCTCACCACCCACCGCAGCAGCCTCACCACCCCTTCTCAACAACCCCGAAGACATCCTCGACGACAACGGACCCTGGAAAACCGTAGGGAGCGGTAAGAGGACTTCTCCTCCCTCTCCCAGCCATTCTATCAGCTCAGTTTCTTCCCTCCGCTCTATCAATCATCCCTCCCCCAGCCATTCTAACAGTTCAGCTACTACTCTCCGCACCACCATCCATTCCGTCATCATAAAAGGTCTCCTCCCTACTGACCGAACACCCAAGGCCCTCTCTCTCCACCTTAAAAACATCCCAAATTTCACCCCATCCAACATCACCACCTTCCTCAACGGCCATGTCTCGATTAGCAGCCCCGACCCTGACATCCTCCCCAAACTCAAACAACTTTCTCACCTGACCGGCACCCCTATTACCATCGTCCCCAAAGTTTCCACCCCCAACCCCCTTCCCTCCCGCAATCCATCCTTTTCCTGCGTCATTCGCGAAGTTGAGCTTGACGTAACCATCCCTGAAATTAGATCGGCCCTCACTGACCTGAACCTTTCCTTCTCCAACGTTTGGAGGATCACCTCCCGCGCCACGAACAAGCCCACTCGACTCGTTCGAGTAGTATCTCAAGACCTTCCTACCATTGATCACCTTCTCTCCCGCGGCATCAATTTATTCGACCATCATCATCCCGTTGAAGCCTCCCACTCCCCTCCTCCCCAACCTGCCCAATGTTCCACCTGCCTGCAATTTGACCATACCACTCCCAACTGCAAAGCTTCTCGACCTTCTTGTGGTATCTGCAGCGGCAATCACCACACTTCCAAATGCAACCCCTCCAATGACCATAAATGCATCAATTGCAACGGACAACACCCCGCCTTCGCCTTCAAGTGTCCCTCCCGTCCTAACGCCCCAGCCAATCCCGAAACCACAGCCCTCCTGAAATGCATCGATGCCCCACCCACACTCCAACCCGAACCAGTTACTCACACTACCTTCTCTAAATTTTTAATCACCACCCTTTTCAACCTCTTTCCCGATCAACGAGGCAGAATCCAATCTGTCATCCTCCCCCTTTTTCGTCGTTTTTTCGGCATCTCTGCCAGCATCTCCTTTACCGGTAATATCGTCCACGTCACCCTTACCAAAACCTAACCTCATCTTCATATCTCTTCAAAAACTCTTCCCTGCCTCCTACTTCTCAATCTGCTTCATGGCCAATATCGGCACAATCAACGTCAACAGCTGGAACCGTAAACGGCCCCTGGTCCTCAACCTCCTCCGCTCCGATAACATCAAAATCCTTGGCGTCACCGAAACCAAACTCCTAAAGAAACAGCCCCTAAAAATTCCTAACTTCTCTGTATACAGGTATGACCGCGTTCCCGTACATACCTCCTCTGGCGGCACCGCCCTCCTCATTCACAACTCCATCCCTTCCAAACCCTTCAATCCACCCCCCCCCCCTTCTCTAACTTAGAACTATCCTCTTCTATCATTAACACCCGCATCGGCGACATCCATGTTTTCTGCCTCTACAACCCCCCTAACAACCAACTTCCAATTGAATTCTTTCAGTTCCTCGAGTCCCTCCCTAAAATCATCCTATTAGGAGACCTCAACGCCCGCCACACCGACCTCCAAGACCACCACACCAACAGAAATGGCCAAATCCTCCTCCGCGCCCTTGCCGACTGCGACCTTTTCCGAATCAGAAATTCCTCCCCCACCTTTATTAACTACCACGGCACCTCCAACATTGACCACATAATCATCTCCGACACCCTCATTAGATATTTCGACCTCTTCGGCCAACTCGGCACTTGTGTTACCAGCGACCACCTCCCCCTTATTGTACACGTTTCATTCCTCGAACAATCCACCCCCTCCCTTCCCAAACCAATACGCAACTGGAAACGAACTAACTGGGAATCCTTCTCCTCTTTCATTGAAAACAACATCGATCCCGACCCCGACTTCAACACTATCCTCGACATTGACTCCTCCATCTCATCGCTTACCAATACCATTACCTCTGCTATCAACCAATTCGTACCCCTCATCACCATCCACCCAAAGAACCCTCCCCTCCCCCCTCAACTTGTTAATTTAATCAAAGAAAAACGCCGCCTCTACCGCTCCTTCATCAAGACCCGGGACCCCAACATCAAGTGCCAGTGGAACCGACTCAACGCCATCGTCCGCCGCGACATCTCCAAGATTAAACAAGATGGCTGGGTGGCCGCCTGTTCCAAGCTTGATTACAGGAATGGGTCCAAATTCTGGAAAAAGTTCAAACTACTTACAGGTCAACAAACCTCCCCGATACGTCCTCTCCTCATCAACGGCGCCATCATCTCCAACCCTCAAGACAAAGCCGACCATTTCGCTCAAACCCTCCAGCAAATTTACCAATTCCCTGAAGATCCCTCTTTCGACGACGACTTCGCCAGAACAGTATCCCTCGACATCAACAACAACCTCCTCCTCCGAGTCTTTCCCTACATCCCCAACCCGAACCACCCCGAACCAGGACTGCCTCACTTTCTTCTAAACCCTTTCACTACCGAAGAAGTCACCACAACCATCCACCTCGGAAAGAATTCAGCTCCAGGGCAAGATGGAATCACCAGACAGGCAATCAGACACCTTCCACCCTCAGCCATTCAACTCCTCACCAACATCTTCAACGTCATCCTCCTCTCCGGCTACTACCCCGCCCAATGGAAACAATCCCACGTTGTAATGATCCCTAAACCAGGCAAAGACCCTCACTCCCCCCACTCCTTCCGACCTATATCCCTTCTCGACGTCCTTGGGAAAACACTCGAAAAACTCCTTAGCAACAGACTCCGCTCCTTCACCGAAGATAACAACATCCTACCCCAAGGACAATATGGTTTTCGTAATAGCCGCTCCACCAGAGACCCCATCCTCAAACTCACCACTGAAATCTCCACTGCAATAAATAGAGGACACTGCACCCTTTCCATATTCCTGGATATCGAGAGAGCCTTCGATAAAGTTTGGAAGGAAGGCCTCCTACACAAAATGCTCACGCTCGACTTCCCTCTCCCCTTCATCAGAATAATCCGTTCCTTCCTCTCCAACAGAACATGCCGCATCCGACACTTAAACCACCTCTCCGACAAGTTTACACCCCAGGCAGGCGTTCCTCAAGGTTCGATCCTAGCCCCCCTTCTTTTCCTAATTTACTGCCACGACCTCCCTTACCCCGACCGCCCCGGCTCTACTTCTGCCCAATATGCAGACGACACAGCCATCTGGATCTCCGCTCAATCAACTGCCACCGCCAGTAGCCGCCTTCAAGCACACATCGGCCGTCTGGAGAGGTGGATGAAACAATGGCGTGTCAAACCCAATCCCGATAAAACCCAACTCATCCTCTTTAGACACCCATCATATTCCGCCAGAAAAACCCAACTACGCAACGACGTCAACATCTCCCTATGGAATAAAAACATCCCCCTACTTCCTTCTGCAAAATACCTGGGAATTACATTCACCCCCACTCTCAACTGGTCCCTCGAAACCCGCCTATGCTTATCCACCGCCCGCCGCAGAGTCTCCCTAATTTCCTGTCTCCGAAGTCGCCTACTCGGTTGCAAACCAGAAACCCTCCTACACACCTACAAAACTTTCATTAGACCCATCCTCGACTACCGTTTCATCATCCACCACATTTCAAGTCACTACCTCACCCTCAACTACCTCTCCTTCGAAAGATCAACCCTTAGAAAAATTCACAGTCTCCCACGTTACTTCCCCTCCGACCAACTCTACCTGGACATCCCCATCCCTCCTCTAAACCAACGCCTAGACATCCTGTCCTCAAAATTTGTTAACTTCTGCATCAATGATCCCTCATCACCGTCAAGGACACTCCTTCTCTCCCCCCCGGCCATCACCAGAAAACCAAAAACAAAAAAACCTCACCCACCGGCCATGCTCCTCCAAACTACCGACGACCTCCCCGAAGAATTCTACGAAGCCCTGGAGCGGACCCCCCTAATCCAAAGAAGCAGAAGATAATCTGGAACCCCTGGAACCACCGACCGACGCACATCACCGCCCGACTCCGGACATCTCTTCCGACATTACAACTTATTATCATCACCATATTCTCGTGTTACTCTTTTATTATTTATTATTTATTTTATTATTTACTACTTATCTTATTTAAGCTCATATGAACATATTTTTTATAATTTTTATAATTTTCTTTTTTGTATACATATTACTATGCCGAAGAGGGGCAAAAACCCCTAGAACGGCAATGTACAATTCTTTTGTATGTAATAAACGTTGATTGAATTGAATTGACATCACTGTATGGATATGGGCGTGGCTACTCAAATTTGTTGCGTAAAGACAACAAGTATATCCTTGCCGCTAGTTTATTGTTAAAGAGTTAAGTAAAACAAAGGAAAAAACTCACCTTCGCCCGAATCGGTATTAAGTTCTTCACTGGAAGAAGTGTCAATCGTACATCTGAGACGTTCTAAATCCCTCGATATATAATTGTAGTTCCTCCTTTTTCGGGATCTGTCACTGCTTCTTCCATCTGAATGTCTTTTGGCATCGTTAAACCTTAAATCACAATCACAGCACGTATGTGAAACCGATCTGCACACAACGGGTACAAATAACGAAGTGACGAATCTTGTTATTAAGTGACACATCATCGTCGATATTTCTTATCGTTTGCTTTAAATTGTACCAACAGGTACCTATGAATCAACGATACTACATTGTGCAATTATCAAGGAAGAAAAGCGAAGGAAAATTTTAAATTAAGTACATGAGGTTTACAATACCTGCTTTTAATGTACAAACTGCATTAATGTACTATGTAACTGCACTTTACACAACACCTTTGTCTAATTACTATCTTTTGTCATGAAAATAACATTATTCTAAAAATAAAATTTCAAATCTGCATTTAGAAAGAAGAATTTCTTTCATATTACCGATAGGATGGTTTTGGTATTCCTTAAAAACGTTATCAGCTCAGTACAGAAAGCCTCACTAATTTTTTTTGAAACCTGAGAGGGTCAAAATTTATCTAAGCTTTATTCGGCTCCATTCAATTGCATTCTCAATTTTAAAAAAAGTGGAACAAGGAGAAAAGAGTGCATGATGGCATGGCTCTATTTATAGGGATATTTCATCTATAGTTCGTTCCTATCTTAGAAGGAAGTACAGGCTCTTATTTGTCTTCGTTCAATTTAAAAGCTTTTCTCAATCATGAAATCCTTTTTTAATACAACAGTGTTGCCAGTTTTATTATGCGCACCAGTATTTTAGTTTTATATGGATATTTCGCCATTATGTTTACGTAACTGAAAATTTGTTGTAAATATTAAATTTTAATCGTTTGTCCCGAACTGGTGATTACGATAAAAATGATTTTTGGCCTTACGTTTTTTTTTTACAACGTGAAGTTGTGTCTGCTTTAAAAGATAACAGCCAACCGTTTTTAATAGGATGTGATTCTATTGAAATATTCATTTTTTAGATTTTAAACTAACATTTTAATAATTTAAATAAAATACTGCTTAATTAGAGCTTTTCTGTTGCATTTTCATTCCACACATTTTCATTTAGCTAATATTAAATTAACTGTCCTTTGAAAGGAATATGTTTGTAAAATTTTAATTTTAAAGTTTTCCTATGCAGTTATGTCCGACGCATTTAAATAGTTTTGGACTTGGACTTGGGAACGATTTTAAAAATTTTAAAACGAATATATTTTCAATTTTTACTAGGCGTTCGTTATAAATTCTAAAAATTATTTCTTTGCCACAGATGACTAAATCTGTGGCTTTACATATTTAAAACAATCAAATTCGATGAACTAAATAAAAAAATGTTTTAATACATTCTAAAGACCGGAAGCTCACGCAAAATGCCTAAAATGTCTGCATTGTGATATCATTTATTTAAAATTTTCCAAACGTCATTTAAAAATGTTTATTTCTCTGGAGTTTTTCACCTACAGTTGAAAGACAACTTCTTTTCTGTAACCTTAGCCTCAATTTATTTACGTCAGCTCTAAAATTGTATATTGATTGTGATTATTGTTGAAAATTCAAAATTAAACAGGTACAACTATTAAAACAGAGGGGACTGTCTCCGTTTTCAAATGAAATATAAATCGTTTTATAACTAAAATAGTGACTTAATTTGTAACTAAATTTTACCTTCTACAAAAAGTGTTTAGTGCATAATCTCAACCCTTTATTTAATTATAACACAATACCAAAACTAGCATTACATCAAATTTAAAAAAGAAAAAGGTATGTAAGGAAGTTTCAGTTTTGGAAGTTATGGAACCTTTAATCCCAAGGATTCAAAAATAAAACACAAAATTTCTTATTAGACCCTCCAATTATTGTTTTCGGCAATTTCAGTACTTTTGGAAACTTTAAAACTGTATACTTTTCTGTTGGTATTTCATTATCGATTGTTGAAAATTCAAAATTAAACAGGTACAACTATTAAAACAGCTCTGGTCTGTCTCCGTTTTCAAACGAAATAAAACCGTTTTATAACTAGAATAAGGAACTTTAAATTATCTTACTCAAGCCGGGCAATTTTAGTATAAAGAAATCCTGAAAATCGTGTCCGAATCCTTAACTTATAGTCCTTGATACAGACAAAGTTGCTTGAAAATCGAAAAACCATCAATACCCTTGGGTAATTAAAACCATTCCTAAAAATTTGTTGAAGCTAAAGGATTATGGAAGTTTAAAAACAGAAAATTAAAGTGCAAAAATTTTTAAACGATTTGAGGTTATCGTTTTCAATATAATTCTTAGTAAATGTTTTTCCAAAAATGCCATTGTTAAGCATATAAAGCCCTTCTAGTATTCTTATGTAGTAACATTTCGGCAAATCTTTAGAGATAGCTACAATTGAAGGACAACTTCTTGCAAGGAACAAACATTTACAATAATTGCCTCTTTTTAAGGTTAATAAAAAGCAGAAAACTGCAACCCAGTAAACTTCTAGTTAAATCATTAAAAAATTATGGTTTTCAGCAATTTAAGTAACAAATAACATTCTAGCCAATTCACTTTTGGAAAAAATTTTAGTCCCAATTTATTTAAAATTGCACGGCTTAACCTTTTTTCTTTTTGATGATTTTACATCAGCCTTAAAATTGTTTATTTTTTCGGAGTATTTCACTATCGATTGTTGAAAATTCAAAATTAAACAGGCACAACTTTTAACACAGACCAGTCTCCGTTTTCAAACCAAATAAAAACCATTATAATTATTACAATAGTGAGGTAATTTGTCAAAAAAGAACTTATCTTACTCAAATCCAAGCATATAATTTTTCAATGAATTTTTGAAATAATAAATCACAAACCTAAGGAGTAAACCTTCTAAAACTGCATTTTTTAGAGTAATTTTCGGGCAAGTTTAGTATTGAAAGAAATCCTGAAAATCGTTTTCGAATCCTTAACTAATAATCCTTGCTACACACAAATTTGCAGTTCAGTACAACAAACATCAGAGGGCTTAAAAAACGAAAAATCACTCAGGTGTTTTTCTTTCCTTGGGTAATTAAAACGACTGCTAAAAATTTGTTAAAGCTACAGGTTTAATTTTTCGACGCACAGAAAATTAAAGCACAAAAATTTTTAAACGTCCTGAGGTTATCGTTTTTAATATAATTCTTAGTAGGAAATGTTTTTCTATAAATGCCATTGTTAAGCATAAAGCCCTTCTAGTATTCTTCTGCAGTAAAATTTCGAGGAGCAAACATTTACAATAATTGACAAATGCTTCTTTTCAAAGGTTTCCCTGCAAGAAATTCACATAATCCACAGTTTGCAAAGGCGTGCTCTGGTCTTGGAGTTGCAATTTAATTTGGATCACCTATTCTCATGTTCACTTAAGAAGTGTGCCTGTAAAGGCAAACAAAAGGAATATATTTCCACAAAGACAGAAATTTAAGACAATTGTAAGAAATTGTAATTAAAATTAGGTAACTATTTTGACTGTAAAATAGGTTCATTTATATTGAAAAATAGGTCAAAAATCATTTGTTTTTTAGTGCCTATTTTATATTTTATAGTTATATAAGTTTGCCTGAACTTTCGGCCTTTATACATTACGTTATATAAAAATTTAGAAATTTTGAGTTTTTTACAAGATATAAATCTGAACAGCGCACGTCGATATTTTAGTAAGTATGGCTCCAACAAAATCACTGCCATCTTCTGCTTGCAGGGCTAAGGGTTAAATTAAAATTATTATATTATTAAGTAATCAATACTAAGTAAGGATGACGATAAGTGTGATTTAAATTTAATAATATATGTAGGGTCATTGGTGTTGTATTGACTTCCAACAGGGTAGGATTGCTTCTTAACGCTGTAAAAGCATTCAAGGCAAGAAAATTCTATTAAATATTCGATTTCAAATTGTCAAGCTTTTTATACCTATACACTATACGCATAGAGGAATTACATTAATTTTAAACTTTGCAGAAATTTGATAAATAACAAGTCGCTTCTGACTGTAAATTGATAGTCACCTGAAAATGTATATTATTTATTTTTAGGTAGGTTCCATATCTAAAGAAGGCGCCCCCAGGATAGAAGACATCGTCTAATATAGTGAGTCTTGGTTTTGATTTACCTACTTTACCCAAAAATGAAGTAAATAACTAATTTTTGTATTTTTCAGGCCCAATTATGTATCGGTCTTAATCACAGTTGTTTGTTACAGCTTTCAAAATATTATGGTTTTTTGTACTTATTTGTGTTTTATATAAACATACAAGTTAAATAAATTACGTGGAATTAAAAGTAAAAAGTTCCGTTTTTGAGTCAACTGCAGAGTACTTCTAAAAATCATTGACTTTCATACGGTTTTTAAATGGCGGTGTTTTTGGGAGCATCAGGTTGTGGAAGGTTTTTCCAAATTCTTAAGTAATGGAGGATGGATCAAAAAGTACCTAACTGCAATACAGGAGTTGTTAATAAAATTGAAAGATTGCTTTAATACATTGGTCTTTATTTCGAAGAAAATTAAATCTAATTAATAGGTTAAAAACTTTAAATAATTTATGAAAAAATCTTTTTGTTGCAGATTCGGTTGCTAAATCCTTAGCTTGCAGTAATGTGAGTACCTAATTTTTAAAATTATCGTTTTTTATACATACTTTCTTATTGTATTTCCTAAAATACGGTTAAAAATTGATCCTGTTGAGTACCAATTTGAGAAACGAACTTAGCAACATTTCAGACAATAAATAGGACAGCTCGAATCTGAAAATCAATCAGCAAATCCGACAATCTTGAAAAATCTTTAGTTTCAACAAAATTTAGGCCTGCCTAAACTGGCAGAACGTTAGCGCTTCAATTATAAATTCATGATTAATCTTTTCGCAAAACACTAGTCAAAACTAATTTGTGGAAAATATTACGGGAATTAAAACTTCTCATTAAAGAATTAGCTATATTTACGTTCCGCGGTACCTTGTGAAAGATTATGTTTACACAATAATAAATTTACCACCATTGTTTAGGAAATTTGATCATTTTTAGCTCTCACACACTTATTTTTCTTCGCTAAATTTAACCGTATTTGCGGTAGCTTTTCGAAATTTGTTTATACTTCGTTAGGGATAAATCTGACTATTTTTTAATTTTTGAATTGGAAATTCCAGACAAAAATTTTACCTGAAGACGGAACAATACGCGTTGAAAACTTTCAATCGTTCCGTATAGCTTTTAAAATTTGTGTTTTAACCAAGCTTAAAGCTGAAAATTTGCGAAAACTATTGGTGGTTAAAGTCTTAAAGAGTAAAAAATTAAAAAAATTTTCCGAATTAAAAATAATCAAATTATTTGTAAAATGGTGTATACGTACACGTACTCCGAAGTTTTCCAAGTGGAAAATGAAAAATATTCTTAATAATCATTTTCATAACTATGCTTTTACGAACATAAAGTAAATTTGTATAAAGTTTGAGTAAACTCATAAAACCGAAAGCAAATTTATATAAAATTGGGCCTCAAATGTACAAGCATTAAACAACTAGAAAGTTTTTATCAATATTTTGCTTTATTGGTATTAATATATACACATTTCCCTTCTGGATAATTTTCTTAAACTGTAATTACCACTTCTACTTTATTGTATTTATTCCTTTTTTAGGACATTCAACCTTTTATTAGCTAAAATCGATTTTTGAGCGTTCCAAATATTATTAGTCGGAAAATTCGCTTGATCTGTATGTTACGTCTAACGTATTGCCTGTAATGCGTGATTAAAAATTATGTCGGAACGGTTTCCTTGTAATAATTTTTAAATAAAATAATTCTGTAAAATTCTTTAAATGAGAAAAGCGTTTTATAATCCTTAGGGCGAGGCACTTAGAATAATTTAACACGGCTAATTTGCTTACCAGAACTCGTCAGTGAAGGTATATAATTAAAATTTTATCTTATTACTCAGAATTAGCTTACTTAATACTTATCTCTTTGTAAACTAAAGAAATAAATCACATTATTGAAAAGTTACTGAAAGGACTAAATGTTGCACGTTTTATTTTGTCTTTGATTTTTTATTAAATAAGTTTTATTCATTTTTGGTTTCCACTTAAGTCAAATGAAAATTTCCTTGATTTTCCGGGCTTGTTTCGTAAAATTCGGGAAGTTTGCTAACACAAGTGTATTTTACATTTAGTGGTTAGAATCGGAGAAAATAAAAGGCTGATAGTGAGTTAACTTTGAAATTTTGTTTTTCCATTTTCTTCAAGTTTTCTCGCATTGAAAAGTAATTTTTAATATCATAAATAATTGAATCAAATTTGTTCTATAATACTAATTCAATGATAATAAAAGGCAACTTTCTATGCAGATTTATTTACAATTTATTCTCCTAACTTAACTTTTCTCAATAATAAAATTAAATTATAATAGTTTTTAAAGAAAACACTCACACAAACCGTTAATTCTATCCAAACCTAAATCGCTAACCAGATAACTCTTCTAATAACTTCAATGTTCCAATGAATAGGATAATCCTCCTTTTTTTGTCTCAGGAATACCATTTATTTTGTATTTATTTTTATTTTGATCTTCTCTTCTTACAGGATAAATACAAGTTCTTTTTAAAAGAAGAACAATCAGCAGTTTTATTTATCTTTCTCTTCTTACAAGAAACTACAAGTTCATTTTTAAAGAAGAATCAATTTTTATCACCTATTGTTTTTTTATTAGGTTTCCTAGTAATTTTTTCAAACATAATATTTGTCCCTACTTACTCCTTGGTAGGTACCTAACGTTTTTATATAATTAAAAATAAATAAATTCCTTCAATCACATATCCCTACATTTTTAGCTATCTTAAATTTAAATTACGATGCAATAATACGAGTACATTCTTAGCAGTTAATCTAACTAAATTCTTATTTTAACATTTTATTAAATTTAGTCTGCACAGAATTCGTCATTCAAGTTTACTTAAACAAACAAAATGCACCCAACTCAAAATTATCTTAATAGCGATATTAGTATCATCGCAATATTTTTCCTAAAGTATTGAGCAAATATTATAACTTGGCCAATATTTCTGATGGAAACGTAGAAACGATCCCCTTTTCAGATTTTTCAGGAATGGCAATCTTCTTATTCTCTCGCACGATGAATATTGTTAGGGTGTTACTTGCATTCTTATTGTGATTTTAACCCCTTAATTTTCTACTAATATTTTATTCATCGTTTAGGTTGAGTTTTCCAATTATCTCTAATATAGTCAGGTTCAAATTTCTAAAACCTGGTTCATTGCCATTTAATAGCTTAAAATTACTTCTCGTCGTAAGTTAGGTTTTGAGCTAATCCACTTTTGAGGAAGTACAATGTGATTTTTTAAAAACTCAATTGCAGCAGGCCGTATTCTGACTTAATACAGACAGTTCTAAGGTTATTAAGACAGAATACGGCCTGCTGCAATTGAGTTTTTAAAAAATCACATTGTACCTTTCTGATGGTTTTTTGTTAAGTAATTACATGAATTGGCGATATTTTGGTTTATCTGCTTAGGTTGTATAAACAATGTTTTTTCAGGGTGCCTCGTGTTGTTTTTAAAACATAATAGTGATATTTCACGTGATTTAGCGTTCCATGCGCGTCTTTCATAAAGTTTAAAAATTAATTTATGTCAGCGATGGAAAGGATATGACATGAACGTTTCAAAGAAATAATAAATTTGAATAAACGGCCGTAACCGGGCTTTAAATTAAATATTACGTTTATAGTCAGTAATAACAAGGACGTTTTTCAGTTTTATGGAAGCAATGAAAACATGATACAAACTGTGGCGTAATAAATTGCCGGGTTGGTTAGCGGTATCGTAGGGGTGCGTGAAAGTACGGGCGTCGGCGTCGCGACGCCGGGAGTCGCACGTTCGTCAGTAAGGGCGGAGCACTATATTCGCTCTCACCTCTACAAAGAGGAACTCCGCCTTCTGTGTTATTTCTAAGCAGTTTGTTAACCGCTGGATTGTTTTAGAGCAGGTAGGCCATCGCGGCCGCGGGCCGAGCGGGGTGCCGGGCCTCAAAAGGCGCCGCTGACGGCTGACTAAATGCCTATCTTTAAGGTGTCAGGCCAACACAAATGAGTTTCCCTTAATTATAGGGCCAACTTGTTTCAGTGTTAGGCCGCTGTGGCCGCCGTTGAAGCTAAGACGTACGGTTGCACCGGCCAACCTCTTTGAAACCGCGGACGCTCCTCCGGAATCCTCCGGTCGGAACTCGTAGCGGCTTCTCTTCAAAAGCCTTGCCCCTAAGCAAACATATCATATGGTAAATTGCCTGCCTACTCCTCTGTCCAGCGCCCGACTCGCTGCGCTGTGATGACTTTAAGATACACAAAGGCATTATAAAACAAAATCATTTATAAATTACACGTTAAAGCATCAAAACGTTGTCCGCCTAAAACGATAAATTATCTTTTTCTCTTCGGAAAGAACCGAGCACCGAGCCGGAATGTAAACTACAGCGGCTTTATTATTTTTTCCCACAAAAAGGTATATAATTTGAACATAATCACATAGCTAGTGTTTATTTTATTTACAATTTAATATTGTAAATGCATTCCTTTACAAATTGAGTTTATACATGCACACCTCCAGTAAAACGCAAACTGACACTATCAGTTCGGCACGTTTTCCTTTATTGTAGCATGATGTGTATTTGTTTTACCAACAATATACTTTTTACTAATTGCCTTTAGCTTGTTAATTATTGCCAGAATTATATCTGGTCTTTCTTTACCGCACACCATACCGCAGAACACGAAATGTAATGTCTTTAACTACCCACAAACAATCCTCTGTAATCTATCAAGACGGAATTGCCAACAATAGAAGAGCTACAGTAGCGAACACAACTTATCCAAATCAGTACACTAACTATCACGCTTCTTTTACAATTTTTGTTTCTTCCGCAAATCAATTCCTTAAAACCTTATAGTATAAGCCTCTTAACAGAGAAGCACGCAAGTATTGTAGGCCAGCCAACCTTCCCTGATAAGGAAATATTAGTACTAGCCACACAATCAAGTCCTCGAGTATTGTTAATTTTTTTACAATAAGCATTTTAGTAGTAATCACATAGGCTGGTAATTAGCCACCCTTCTTGATTACCTATCATTATACGGAGTTACCCAACTAGCAGCGACGCTTCGAAACCTCCTAAAGTGTCTGCAATATTTTTACTACGTAGGATGTACGAGAAGAAATCGGATGCTACGCAAATTTTGTGTTCAACTTTTCAATAGGCCGAGATGCTACCGGTCCTAAAATAGATCACTGCAATAATAATAACTTCCTCGCATTTTCATCTTTTTGAGATTAATTTCCCTAACGAGTTTTGGAAATATTATAATGGTCATTTTTTCTAAAAATACCTACTCTTCGGAGAGCTCAAAAGTTTTAAGTTAGAGGTTCTATAATACGGACACATTTATGACGATTAGAACTGATATCATCACAGTTCTTAGCGGCAACCAAAAAGAGATTCGGCTCGCCGGTAGGAACGCCCACATCACACCTGGTCGCGGTTCATCTCGCGATCACAGCGGAGATTTACAGCCAATTCTCTCCACGTCTCTTGGTAATGAACCAGAACGGGCCGTGCCGCGGGGTGGAATGCATCCATGTCACCGAGCTTTGCAAAATTGTTTCTAATATTTCCAATCAAATAGCGTCATTATTTTAATAATGACATAGGGTTTTTTGAAAGTTTAACTGTTTCAGCCAAGTAGGAAAATCGTAGAATCGTAAAATTTCGGGTCGTTTAGAACTAAGACCTGTGTTGCTATACATATATGGATTTTTATTTGACCAAAATTCACAGTTGTTTTCCAATCATGTTCACACGAAATTTACGTATAATAATCAGATAAACCTTAATCAGCTCGTGGACATGCAATGGTTAGAAGTTTCATGATTAAATATTTGGCCAAATTAGTTTTCAAGGTGAAATACTCAAACCTACAATTTTAACTAATTCACTTCAAAGAAGGATCCTAACATGTCAGGAGTACCAAATATTTTAGAAATAGGCTTCTTGGACTTTTAATGTTTTTGGACTTGTTCGAGTTTCTTACAGATAAGTTTTCCTTGGACTTCTTTGAATTTTTTTACTTGTTTAGATTATTTGAACTTTCCTTGGATATTTTATCTTTAAAAACCGAAGTGACATCTTATGAATAAGTAAAACAGAATCTAAAACTTGATTTCGTTTGGTACTTATAAATTGAAGGTGTTTGATTAATTTAGGGTTTACTGAAGTTGAAGGGTTGACATTTACTTTTTTTGTGAAACGATAAAACAATTTAGTGGATGGTTAATTATGAGGTCAAGGTGTAAAAGAAATGATGAAAGTCGTAACGTAATTGTTAGATTATATGTTAAATAGGGTGTTAACTTGTGAATAAACAAAGGTCGTCGTTATTTTTGTAGGTACACGAAATTCGCAAGAGTGTCGGTAAAACAACTGCTTTATCGGTATGAATAGTGTTGCATGCCAGGCAGGCATGCCACAACAACAATTTGTTAAAATAAAATATGAGTTGTATGACATGACAGCCATGCAAGTTTAATTCTATTAACTCTGTAAAGTCTTTAAAGGTGGGGGAGAGTATTAGGTAGAATCGACGAATTTTCCTTACGGGACATTAAAAACGGGGTAAATGGGTAAACGCCGGAAACCCACTTATAATAAACAACGTTTAACGAAAGTAATAGGATTGGTAGAGCAGTAAAATTGGAATTCCTAACACCTGGTTTTACCTGCCCCGTAACATGGTAGAGGAATGTTCGAAGTTTTTCATTAGTCACAAAAAGTGGACTCGTTGAACCTCTTTGTTTCTCATCCGCCGCCAAGCAGTCTGTGCGGACCAAGCACTTTCGAACCCATCCCGAAGGTGATGGGCATCTGCGTTGCGCCTCCGATGAGTTGTAAAATGCAAATCGTCCCGGGGTATTGTTAACGTTAAATTATTTTTATGGCCATTACAGGTGAAATAAGTCTTAAGCGTTTGGTTGCCGCTAAAAAGCAACCCATTGTCCGACTTAACATTTCAAGATGACCATGTAGCTGGAAAGAAATAAATTCGGGAAATATACGATTGCAGAAACTTGACGTCGACAGCCAACAATAAAAATATTATTGTTCGCCTGTTTACTTTCTGATGAGCAAGATTTTATTGCTTCGCAATTTATTTTATTAACATAGAGCCGCTACATTTTTCAATGACGATGTTGCAAATTTTGGATTATCGTCCCATAACGCTTACTCAAAACCAGCTTTCGTAACCGAAAAGGATTACGCGGTTGTAGTTTAGTGGCAATAAATGTAGCTAAATTCTCACTTGTCTGTCGCGATATTACTAAATCCTTTTAAAAATTTTCGGTTGAAAACAGTTTTGACAGCTTACTATTGGTTCGTTTTCATCTGTGACATTTTTAAGGGTTTTAGCTTTGAATAAAGTAATACCTTGCCTTATAAACGACAGCAGAAAGCCTTATTATACGACCATAAGACCGTGCATATATCAACTTCTACTTTTAAAAAAAACGAAAACAAAATCCTCTTCGTAATTCCAATTTTGATTTTGCAACTTTTGATGTTCTGTAATTTTTTGTTGTTTGTCATAAGTCATAACTACTCTCTAACCTAACCAGTTTTTTTTTTACAGTAAGTACAATAAGAAGATATTCTAAATAAAATAAGTAACGTAAAATAAGGACATTTTCTCGCTTGAAGTTTTCTCGTAAATCAAATGCAACCTGAAATCACTCAGGGTTTTCCAATTTGCATAATTATTAATGAGGTTTACAATTAATTTTCTTACATACTCTACATATAGAACAAATGTATGAGTACGATTTTTTTTATTACCCAGTTATGTGAGAAATTACACATTTGCGTTAATTAAAGCAAGTACGCCGCTTACAATTATATCGTTCGTATTTGCAACTGCATAATTTAATTGTTCAGTTTTATTTATCTGACCTTAAAGTTCTCTTTAATAAGATTATGAGGTTACATTTAAATGGAGTAATATTTGCATCAAAATCGTAACTTTGGACATGCTTTATTTACAGCCCAATATTAACTTTGCTTGCCAATACGTTACAAAAATTGCAATAATTAAATCACTTTAATTCTGTCTAAATTAAGACCAAAAAACCGCAAGCTAAATTTAGGGCTTATTATATACCACAGCAAAGCTCTTGCTTTCACATTTGCAAAATTACACAAGAGAAACTTAGGCTTAAAATACCAAATCTGTTGGCTGCGAGTATAAAATAAAAAAATCCGAAAAATAGTTTAGTTTGCCTTATTTCGTGTGAATGAAGACGGATTTATGTAATTCTATAATTAACAAAGCGACAACTTATAATTACCGAGTGGCATCTTCTTATTGCGACAGTTCAACTAGTTAAGTGCTAATAAATTAGTTTCAAATTAACCTTTATTTAATAGATTTTTAGTTTTATTATTCATTAATTTCTGATTTCTTGAAAATTACATTTATTAACGTTACTTAATGATAAGTTATGGAACGTTTCTAAGTTTTTTCGGGGCAGTAATTGTATTTATAGTTGTTACTATCTGAATACTATGTAAAATTTTGCTTTAGGCCAAAATATAATTTATGGTCCTTTATAAATTTTCTGGTTTGGACGTTGCATTGTAGGTTGAACGTTTGCTTTATCCTTTCACATTTTAAATTTGTTATTTTCTTCCTTGGAATCGTTACTACTTCTAAAAATTGCTCCCTGTTATTCCCTGGCTGCTTTGCTTCTTCTTGCATTATGTCCTTGTTAGACGATTAAATAATTACAGGCTGAAAACCACTAAAGACTTTCTAATTTATATTCAATGTTTGAGATCAATTGTCTCGAATTTTTCGAACTGTTTACAAGGTGTACATAAACAAAGTACAACCTTATAGGTAATTATAAAGTCAGGGTTCAAATATACGGTAATGGTTACTACTAAAACAATCACTTTCACAAAAATAGCTTCTGGCGTTGTTGAAGTGTGAATCTGGTTAGTAATTACTCGGTTTATTAATTCGTTGAACTCGTACACACACGAGATATTAGATTTTCATTATTAATAAACTTTCTTTTAATTCTATAAAGCAGCGTGCTCACTAATACACATACTGACATCGGGGGCTTTATTATAATTATACGCTGTCGGTAGTAAATTTAGTATGCAGTAACAATTAATAAAGTATGAAGTATTCACCGCAACAAAACACATTTACATAATGTATTTAACCATAATGTGATAGCACAAACGAACACTGCGGTAACTCAGCGTCACCGAGTTGTATGTTAGTATGCCAAAACATTAACGTTTTTATGTCTTTGTTTTCCAACATTTGGAAATTTTACGAAACTCGCCTCAATTAAAGAGCAATTAGACAACCATAATGATACTAACGTGTGAAAAAACAACGCTTCGGGCTCAAAATAAAAACATAAAATAAAGTTTTGTTTGAGTATATCTAAAGTTAAATTATTATCCTTTTGAATAAAGAGTTAAATTTTTCGAAACCTTTTATAATTACAACCAGAAAAAATCGACCGAAAATTAAATTAATGTTTCTTAAGTTCATTTTAAAATTAATCGGTAGTTTTTCTCTCAATTTGCAGTTAAGTTAAAAAATAGTCGAACAATAGAAAACTCATTTCTTCGCCGTTTTAAAAGCTACCCGTCGTCTCGATGCATTTGGGAGCTTTTCATTTTCCACCACTGTTTTCTACTGAAAATCTACGTATTAGAATCGTACTTTAACGTTGTTTTCTTCAATCCTTTTGGTGGAATAGCATTCTGGCTTTCGGTCCAGGTTACCTTAAGACATGCCAACACGCATCAGATGCCCCAGGGCCTGCACAGGTGTTAGCGGCCCATCTCACACCTCACTCGGTCTCATCAACCCCAATTACAGGGCCGGTCTCTTCACAAGATTAAATTTAAAACAATGCATACCGATTGTTCGTAAATTACTATTTCATATGCTATAGGTAGATAGAAACGGCGTGCCTCGGATAAGATCAAATTCTAAAGGTCATGTTAGACCAAGGGATGGATAACAAATTACCTCATTAGTAACTACAAAATAATGACGATCGCTCTGGTGGTTTAGTTACTCGATAATTACTTGAATATGTTTGCAAAACAAATTGCATTTCATAATTAGCAGATGAAGCACTTTTGATACGTTTTAATTAAAACGAGGTGATAACGTGTTGAATTTTAAATCAATTCTATGTAAATTGTAGGATTCATAAATTAATACTATTTGCAGTTTATATAATTTTTAAAAATCATATTTTAACACTTTTATTTGCTTATTTTGCGGTTTTATTTTAAACTTTTAGTATTTTAGACAACGGTTGGACACTGGAATTTTTGTTTAAGAAATATATTTCTTAATACACAGTTTAGAAACTTAAAATAATGTAACTTTTTCTAACACTAATATCTTATACTGTTTCTATGGTGCATAAGAGCTCACTTGTTATGTTTCCTTTAAAATACGCTTTCTCTATAAAATACGTCGTCAATGACAACGTATTTTATAGGCCTTTAAATACGTCGTTGCTTAGCAATCTTCGCATTTTGTGTATTATGACGCGTTTCAAATAATAATTTATTAAAATTTCTAATAATATATGAGTGAAAGAAAATGTCTGATATTAGTGTTAGAAAAAATCTTGAAGACAACTCGTGTTTTATAGTTTAAAAATCTCGGTCTATCAAATCCTCGGCTCACTTCGTTCGCTCGGATTTGAACTACGACCTTGATTTTTAAACCTTCTATAAAACACTTGTTGTCTTAATAGCTATAAAAGATCTACAGATTACCTACTTTACAAAAACTAAATAGCCTAATTCGTTTTAAATGAAACAAGAAAAAGCCTTCCGCAAAAAATCTAAAATCTTCAACCTATTAAAAACTTTTAACACTTTAAGGTTGTTTTTTGTCTGGCTATTTTTATACTGTAGAAAATTTAAATTATATTAATTTTTTGTCAGGTTATTTTTATGTTATTTTAATGGTACAAACGCTGGAAGCAAATTTAGACAAATTATAAATTGTCCTTCACTGTTTAAAAAATGTATGTTTTTCTGAAGAGTTTTTGGAAGATAGTGAAATTATTACTAATAGTCCAGTCAAATGGTAATTCAACTTTGCATTTTGGGTAGGCAGCGATTTTTTTTATCCCTATGTAGGGGGGTCAATGGTGAGTCTAAATCAGGGTTTTCGGTGTGGTAACCCCCTCCATTCGATCGCCATCTTGAAAAGAAGGGTTAATTTGTTTTTCGGCTATATTTCTGTAGTCGTGAATCTTACAAAAAGTTTGTACAAAGCTTTTTTGTACAGAATCGTATTATCTATTATCTATTTCTAATAACTTTTTTACGCAGCATTAATAATGAAAAAGTTATAAGCCGGAGAAGACAAAACATTAAGGGCTTACAACTTTTTTATTATTAATGCTACATAAAAAACGTTATTAATAAAAGTGATAGAGAATACGATTTTCTACAAAAACGTTTTAAACAAAATTTTTGTAAGACTCACGGATACAGAGATATAGTCGAAAAACTAATTAACATTTTTTTTCAAGATGGCGACCAAATGGAGAGGGGGGTACCACCCCGAAAATCCTGACTTATACTTACCACTGACCCCCTACGCATCGTAAAAAAATCCTACCCAAAATGCAAAGTTTGCCTTTTTATTTCTACCATTTGATTGGACTAGTCCAGTCAAATGGTAATTCAATTTGCATTTTGGGTAGGCATCGATTTCCTTTTTGCGATGTGTATGGGGGTCAGTGGTGAGTTTAAATCCGGATTTTCGGGATGGTAACCCCCTCCATTCGGCCGCCATCTAGAAAAGAAAGGTTAATTAATTTTTCGGCTGTAGCTCTGTAGCCGTGAGTCTTACAAAAAGTTTGTACAAGACTTTTTTGTAGAGAATTGCATTATCTACAACTTTTATTAATATGACCCCACCCCCCCATTCGGCCGCCATCTTGAAAAGAAGGGTTAATTCGCTTTTCTGCTATATCTCTGTAGTCGCTAGTCTTACAAAAAGTTTGTGTAAAACTTTTTTGTAGAGAACCATATTCTCTAAAATTTCTATTAATAACTTTTTTTACGCGGCATTAATAATAAAAGAGTTATAAGCCCTTAAGTTTTTGTCTTTTCCGGCTTATAACTTTTTTATTATTAATGCTATTTAAAAAAGTTTTGAATAAAAATTGTACATAATACGATTTTCTACAAGAAAGCTTTATACTAATTTTTTGTGAGATTCCCGACTACAGAGATATAGCCCAAACACCAACTAATCCTTCTTTTCAAGATGGCGGCCGAATGGAGGGGGTTACCACCCCGAAAACCCTGATTTAGACTCACTGCTGACCCCTCTACACACTGATAACAAAAAATAGCTGCCTACCCAAAATGCAAAGTTTGCCTGTTTATTTCGACCATTTGACTGGACTATAAACGATTTTGTTCTTTGAATAAGGACTTAAACATAACCAACTAAAATTGTATGAAATTTTCTAAATTTCCTTTTTCTCACAAATTTCAATTTTCCAATGTTGTGTTTTACACTACGAAAATAGACCGTTTTTATGAAATCATAATTAAAACTCAAGAATTTTAAAAAAGGTTAACAAATTTTAAAAATAATCATGAATAATTCCTAAAGATTATTTTGTGATAAACACTGTTATAAATAATTAATTAAGATAATGTAACTGTGTCATTTATCATAAATGTCGTAAACTACATGGTAGTTGAATGAATAAACGCAAATGGGTAATTATCCCAGATTTCCTGTGGAGTCGGGGTGAAACTAAATAGTAATTATCCAGTAACAAAAAGTGAATTTATTCAATTTCCCTAGCAACGGTGGCCGACCCATTGTGTCTTAAAATGTGTGAAAATACTTTATACTCGACAATGCCAAGGTGATTGGTACATAAATTCTTACAAGCGGTTAATTTTAAGGTACGCACAGTAAACAACTTTAAAAATTGCATCCCCTAAAATGAATCAGAAGAAGTAATTAACGGAAGGCAGAACAACCGAATGCTTCTTTTATTAACAAACCACAAATTTAAATTCGCGGTTTAGAACTGAGGAATTTAAATTTGCTGTTAACAAATAGTCATAAATCTCGGCTATTTTTCTAAGAAGATGTCATTTAAATCTTATACAATGTTCACAATTAATTTTTGGCGAACGGAATCGCGCCTCACCCGCAATGGTATAGAAACTCCTAGATTGCTCAGCAAGATCGCCGGTCGGGAAGTCGCTCCATTTCGAACACAGCATGCTATAAAACTGGTATTAATAAACTAGACCCGTATAAATCCAATTTACAGGAATCGTTCGATTATCCGATTTTATCAAAACGGGATACTATTTTATTTAGAAGTTTTATTTACCAACCTTCACAAGGATAATGCTGAGAAAAACATGTAGTATTCAATTTTAATCCGAAGAGAAACAATTTATGAAGGTCAGTTATTGTAAATGGATATGTTCTTAGAAGAGATAAACGTTAATTAATTTATTTTAGCATTCTTTCGTATCAGAATCTATATTTATTTGACGTTTATATTTAAACTTGGGAGGCATTTTTTGCTGAAGGTTAATTTGATTTTAAAACTT
The DNA here is from genome assembly GCA_963082815.1 of Melanotus villosus. Classification (NCBI taxonomy): domain Eukaryota; kingdom Metazoa; phylum Arthropoda; class Insecta; order Coleoptera; family Elateridae; genus Melanotus; species Melanotus villosus. The sequence continues at coordinate 24,868,647 of OY720427.1, forward strand.
CATTATTTTGATATAAATTTCTTCTGAAGTATCTTACGCATGCGTTTTCAAGGCTAGATATTCTGAATGTCGTAATAAAGAATTAACTTTTTTGGGGGGTTTGGAAAGACTAGTTTTCCGCTACCTCACTAACAATCCCAGTTAAATTGCACCCCTCTAAAGTAATATTTAATTTAATTTCACCAGTTAATTCCTGGCTTTCTGCTTTGATACAGCTTTAATAACAAAGTGTTTTGTAAATTTTCAGTGATACATAAAATTAAATCCCAGCCTAATTTGTCAGTGCCAAAGAATTTTGATTTATCTGTCGTTGTGAATACTTGTCGTTAATCTCAGAAAAATCCCTAAATTTGTTAATTATGTACATTGTATTTGATGGGAATCTTAAATTAAAAAAAGGAAATATTAAATTATCATCGCTTGTCTTAGTTTCTTGTTTTTCCCGCTCAGCTGAGTATTCTGAAACGATTGTCTTACAGATAATCATAACTGAATTTTTGATTACTTGAATATTTTGACTTCTAAATATTAATAAAGTATCTGCATGTTTCGCTTTAAAAATAATGATCGAGAGGAAACTGTCTAAACTGGCTACTTCAATTTAAAAAATTACTCATTACAGAAGAATCTCTTGGCGTAAAGGTTAAAAAACAAAAACGTCGACAAACTTGTTAATTACACTTGAAAGTTTACACAGTAATCACGACTGCTGTAAACAACACCAATTAATTACTAAGCTAATATTTTATGTTTCCCTGGCCATAAATAGGTACCAAATTCGAAGATGGGGTTTATTTTCAGAAAGCCTTACTGAAATTTACCCGAGGTTAATACTAGAATTGATTTTAATCGTTTTGTATAGTTACAGCCATCTTTAAATGATTTTTATTTTCAGTTGAAATTCCTGAGAATATTTCGAATTTCATTGAAGGTTTTAAGAGATCTTACTGACAAAAATTAACAAAAATATCTTGTAAAAATTCTTGCTCTGTTTGGTTGCAAATAAATAAAATTTTCAGGCAACTGAATTTTAAAAATATGAACTTACGGTTAAACTGTCTTAGTATTAATTTTACTAACTAACACGCATCGTTGGTCATTAATAACTATTTCGAAATTTACACATTTCTTACCCAGTAGCTCACAGTAATGGCCATCTTCTGTCTAAGAAATTATACATAAATCTGTTTAGAGAATATTTATTTTCCGGAAAGGTACTTAAGTACATCAACACGAGCAGCTATTTCATAAGATTACATTTATAATTATTGCCATAAATTTGTTATTCCCGGACAGTTTGATATTATAAAAGTCTCAAGAATCAAGACGACGGCGAGGAATTCTCTAAGTTACCCTCGCGAAGTCTTTGAGTAGAAATGACACTTATGGGGGGTAAAGTTTTGTTTAACTCTGGATTATCACATTCACGTTCAGTCTCATAGTCCAAAGTCCCGCTGGGGTGTACGGGACCGGTAAGGGGCAAAATATATTGCACTGGCATTGTTACGGGGTGGTACGAACTGGGAAAAAGTGCACTGGGAACGATGGGGTGCGGCTTAATAACCCCTGGGGTTAGTGCTGCTGCGTTGGCGTTGTTCATCGACATCAGAGCGGCAGCGTATTCGAAAAGGGCCGCTTGTTGGGCAACGAGGAATTCTTCTCGGTTCAGTTCCTCCGGTCGTGGAGCAGACGTTGGGGGCAGTAATCCGGGCCAAGGTAATCTTGGCAAACCGTGCATGCTACACTCTGGAGTTAAAAGGGACGATGTTTGTATAGGACCTGGAGATGACTTAGCATCTGACTGCATAAGACTGTCTATGCTGAACGATTTTATGGAACTCGATTGCGTGATGGGAGGCAGCGGTAATGGTAAACTCACACTAATTGAACACGACGTTGGAGGGACTCTAATAGCGCTACTTGAGGATGTAGAATCTGTTAGTGACACACCACTAAAGGAACTGTTTTGTAACTTTGTCAAACTTTCTAACTCCTGCGACACATTTTTGGGCAACTTGAATCGTTTTCTTCTACGTAGAAAGCTTCCGTTTTCAAACATGTCTAAAGCTGAAGGATGAAGCGCCCAGAATGCTCCTTTTCCTGGACGGTCCGGGCGACGTGGTATCTTGATGAAACAATCGTTGAAGGAGAGGTTGTGCCGAAGGGAATTTTGCCACCTTTGGGTGTTGCGTCTGTAGTACGGGAATCGATCCGTGATGAACCTGTAGATATCGGAAAGGGGCAGCATTTTCTCCGGAGAGCTCCAGATGGCCATGGCCGTCAGAGAGATGTACGAATAAGGGGGCTTCTGGTCTCCGTACGTCTCACGCGACGGCCGCGGCATATCTGCAATTTATATTTTACCATCATTTCGTGCATCAAGATCGAATTTGACTAAATCCGGGTTAGGATTGTCATTTACATCGCGTGCTACAATTTAGCTGGTTTTTTGCCGATAATATAAATTACAAACTATCTGGTATTATTTAGTTTTGATTATCTTCTAAATTACTCTATTGCCTTTAGAAGTGGTTGTTTCCTTTCCATTAACTTTGAGTGCAGTCCGGCCCTTGAAATACGATTATCCAGCTGACTCGAATTATTAATAGCGGCAAAACAGAGGGACGGACTAAAATCATTTATCACGGGTATTTTGATAGTTAATTGGAGCCTCCGTTCTCCTGAACGTTTTTAATACATTTGCGTTAGTATTATTAATAATTACTAATTAGTTTTGAAAAGATAGTTAACGATATCTCCTAAATTACTTTTGCTTAAAACGGTTCGTTTTATTAACAGTACGTCACAAAAAATGGAACTGGTTCGTGCTATTATTTTATATAATGAACCGTTCCTTATATATCAAAAAAATTAATAACTTTTCAGTAACTAATTAACCATTTCAAAAAAATTACTAAGCTTAATCTATCGATTTGCGAATAAAAATGGTTTACCTGTTTTTAAATAACAGTTTGTCCAAATTGGTAACTGGTTTTACGTTTTGAGTACATGATTATCCTTCAACAAGCTCCAGACACAAATTCACTCCCTTTTGGTTAACCAATTACATTTTTTCGACGAATCCAAAATCACTAAAATCACTCCCGAATTCTTTACTCAAATTTGTCAACAAACACGTTTTTAATATACCTTCGGGCAAATCGCGGTTGATCTTTGCTGTATTGTCGACTAACTTTGCAGTTAACAAATCGGTTTATCTGTGGGGATAACTTCAAAATCAGTTGGCGTTGTGGTATGTGCAGCATAGAAGTTATGGGTACGCAGGCCTCCAGTAGTTATCGAGTTTCGTCCTCCAGGTTCTCATTGGAGGCCTGGGGTTTCCCCTTCGTGAGGCGGAGCAAAAGTTAATTTACTAAGGTCGGTTTTAACTGAAAGCTCCATTTTGTATTGCATCCTTTTTCAGTACTAGCTGTTTGTATGGTTTCAGCCATGAATAAATATTTTCGGATTTCAGGTGCTTGTTTATCAATATGGAATTCTCTTTCCATACTTTTTACTATACGGACAGTTATTTCGCGTGTCTTTTATATTCTAAATATTTTTAAGCAAATGTTTTGATATAACTCTTTATTCTTTTATTATTTACTTTACGCTATTCTTATTATATCGGGCATTTTGTTATTTATAAGTGTTAATAAGTTTGTAGTTTGAAACTTTAGCTGCCTATATCTATAATAGTTCAACGACAGTTGCATTTTAAAATTATACAAATTATAGGTATCATATGGAAAACGCTTGGCCGGTGCATCTTCCACTTCCCTTTAAATTAATTGACTTACATTTACTTACAGTTTCAAAATAGTTCGTTAGCGACAAAGCGTTTCTGTTGTAAGATTTTAATATCCAAGTCTACAAATGAAAACACTATTAATTTTCAACTGTGTAGGCACTACAATTTAATAACTAAAAAAACTTACAGAGACTTCAACGTAATATAATATTATACAATTTAAAAAATTAATAATGGACTAAATATTGAGTTAATAAAAAATAAGGAGGCAAAAATCAATGGTCTGTCAACTGTTTTGTAGTTTAAATAAACTGTATTAATTTTTATAACTATTATTTTCGATAATCACAGGCAGCTAAGATTTTTAAAAATTTCAAGATAAAAAGTAAAATAACGACGCTTTGTTTGACTTGAAAATGTGGGAATAATATAAAAAATGAATAAATTTATTTATGCAAATAAAAGACAGTTCATAACCTGCGCTGCTTATTTTTTACGCTAAATAATTTTGTTTGTATATTTGAGGAAATCAAATTCAAATACCCACAAAATTTCCAAAATATATGCAATGATACTTTGTAGGTGAAATAATTATTTTATATTATATACAAATTAAATTGTTCTGTTTGGAGAGCCACGAGTTTGTTCTGAATTACTGTTTTATGAACAATATTTCAAATTACAAAAAAATTGCTGGAAATTCAAAGGAAATTTTATGTATTTTCAGTGCATAAGAATGCTTGTGTAATTTCCACGGTTATTATTAAATTCTCTCATAAATTGTTTTATTAAAAATATTTGCAGCATGACCAAAGAAATAATTAATTATATTAACCTTAAAAAGTTACCGAATTAAAAAAAAAATAACTTAAATTAAGATCGAAACTAAATAAATTTCAAACATTTTATTTTGGTGGCAATTAAATTTGCAAAAATGCCTGGAGCGTCCATCAAGTTAATTTTGTCTAATTCAGTGATATGGACAAATTAGTCTAGTAAATTAAAAACTTTCTTTTGATATAGTTTTTGAGTTTTGTGTACACTAGAAAGCTTATATTGAAACTTGGTTTCTCCTCTAAATAAAACAAAGTTAATACAGTAGGTAATTCGACGTCGCATTTTGTACTGGTTTTAATTTCTTAGATTTTCGAATAAAACCAAATTTGGATTAGAATGAACTATATTTAGTTCTTGTTCAGCATTAGCAACCATAGATTAGATTGTAACGGCAACCTTCCGTTTCAAATTTAAGATTCGGTTGGGATGTGTTCATATAAGCAATCAAACGTATTAAATTGTTAAACACAATTTCGATCTTGTATCTTGTATCAGTTTATCATTTACTGCTCGATGAATCTTTTTTATATTTCTTGTTTTATAGTACTTTAACCTGACATTGGACCTATTGAAATTATTTTCAGTAGCAATAATTCTTTAACGTATATAATATATTTTATGCAGCAATTTTCCAACCCTTGTGGGTAGGCAACACACCATACACGCGAGTTCACAGTTTTGCATACTTACGACCATGCGCCGTTGTGTGTTGTGCTATAAACACTGTCGCAGAAGAATATACTGTACATCTTTGAAAATTTTGATTAATATTATATTAATACATATTTGAGAGTTGAAAACATGGTAAGTATTACCTATAGAATAATTTTCAAAGATATTTATTATAGATAAGGAACTACTCAAATGTGGACCGCAACTTACAAGCTCTCATTTTGTGTTTTAGTTGTCTTTGGTTGCCTACGGCAATAGTAGTGATAATGAAAACGATGAATTTGATGAATCAGATGAATCTGATGAATCAGATGAATCTGATGAATCAGATGAATCAGATGAACCAGATAGTATTGTTCAAGTAAAAATAAAATCTTTTGTGTTACATGGAAACGTATCTTCAAACAACATCCGTCCGATCAACAGGGAACAAGTTGTAGAGAAACCTCAAAAACGTATTAAAATTGATATTCCGTCGCTGACCCAATATGAAAGTGACGAAGACGAACCATCTACAAAAATACCGAAGCAAGAAATAGTATGTTATATAAGTTATTTGTATTTTTTTCACAATTTAATTTAATTTGTAGAAAGCTTCAGGACTTTTTGCATTGTTACCGGCACCGAAGGGAACACCGTTATCGAACACAAGTTTTGTTCCAAATGTTCTTAAAAAAAAGACAAATAAACCAATCTAAGACTGTTGATGAAGAACCTGTTAATAGCCCATGTAAAGTAAAGAATCACATTACGGCATTAGCACAAAAGGCGTTGGTCAATGATAAAGAACTTCAAATGAGATGGGCTGAAAGCAGAAATAATAAAATACAGAGCCAAGCAAAATATGGCTTCTAATTTATGTTTTCTTTTCTCTTATTTAATTTTTAGATTTTACAGTTTATTAGCAGTAAAATTGTAACATTTCTGCAGGCCCGGCGGAAGGGCCGGGCCCCCGCCCGGAACGCGATTAACCCGGGGCGCGAATGACCCATCCATAATACCATGTAAGTAAAGTCCTACAGGAAAAAGCAATCCACATACAAACAGTAACTAATTTAATTTCAAATTGTAAAAAATATTTCAATGAACTACAATCGGACAAAGATTTTGAAGAAATTTTAGTGGATGCTAGAGATTTAGCGGACACTTTAGATATAGAACCAGGGTTTGAGCAATCGACTGAAATTCGTCCAAGAAAAATAAAGCCCCAGTTCAACTATGAAAGTGGAGATGATCCAGTGGTTGCTATAAATTCATTGGAGGAAGGATTTGAGCAACTCCAGAAACACAATGACATTTTTAGTTTTTTGTATGATATTAATAGTGAAAAGATCATTGAGGACTTACTAAAAAAATGCAAACATTTGAATTATCCCTAACAGATGGTAATCATCGCGATGTGGATGGACCACAGCTTCATTAGGATCAGGAGCTTACGATATTGTCTTCCCTAGTTCCCTCTGGAGCTTCGCCAACAAGTGTTTTAAATTTTATTTGTAGAAACTGTTTGATTGCAAACTTTCCTAATACAGTTGTGGTGGTGCACATTTTATTAACACTACCAATAACTGTCGCATCAGGAGAAAGAAGTTTTTCCAAATTAAAATTAATTAAAAATTATTTGCGATCATCAATATCCCAAGCTCGCTTAGTTGGGTTAGCAATGATGTCTATCGAGTATAACACATTAAGCAAAATTGATTATGAATCGCTCATTAAGGATTTTGCAGAAGCGAAGGCTCGCAAAGTTGTTTTTTCGTAGTAGTGGCAGTAGGAATAGATATGCGATATTTAGATTTCCTATAAAATAAATGGTATAACTATTTAAATAAAAATTGAATTTTTTTCCTAGTTCATACACTTCAATTGTAGTAAGAATTTGGGGGGGGGGGGGGGGGGGGGCAAAAGGCGAACTTGCCCGGTCAAAATGTTTTTCTTCCGCCGGCCCTGCATTTCTGCATTCAAGCGTAAAAAGTGTTTGAATGCAAAAGTGTAATACATACATACTAATTTTTAAAAATATTATTTTAGTGTCAATTTGTAAATTTAGATATTTATTCAGTGACACATGGAGACACACAGATTGTAGGAATTTTGAGAATTTATTTTGGGTTGTCTATATGTAAATGTTAATTGTAACTAGCTTAAAATGTCAGGGTTCCCAAAAACACTGATGTTATAAATGGATTTCGGACTTTGCTAAAGTTCGTTTTGGAAGGTTAACTAAAAGTGTGTATTCTCATTTAAATATTTCATTAATTTTAAGTTGATCAGTATCTAAAATATTGCAGTATAATCACTTTGTAAAGAAACTCCATCAGCTGGATGGTTTTTTAGAATTTAATGTAATATCGAATTTAATAAACAAATTTAAATGTACTACTGTACATCCTGGTATAATTTTTATATCTTGCGCTAACAAGTAAAACAATTTTATATGTTCTTAGATAGTAATTTCATATATTGCTGTAATTAAAATAGCATAGGTTTTGGAAGTTGTGATAAGTTTAGTAATGGCAATGTCCCAACCTGTTTTAACTAATTTTGCAATTTGTTATAAAACAAATAATATCCACTTCACAGTTGATAACAACTATTTTTAAAACTATCATGACATCAAACCTCTTGTTGATGCGTAATAATCTAAAAAAGATAAGAAAAATAACAATTTTTAAAGCAGTAGAAGTTTATAACAGTGTGTATTGTAATGTTGAACTGGTAGTTGTGCACTTAATTTTGAAAGCCATGTAAATCTTAACTTTTAGCAAATTATATCGATGTTTCATAAATTTTATGTTACTTAGCTAGAAGATTCCAGTTGCAGTTTAGCATAATGTGCAAACTGCTTTGACCTTTTTACTCTATTCCTGATCTATGAACTTGGAACCGGTTTAAATTAATCTTTATTTAAACACTTCTCTGCAATAATTGTTTTGTTTATTGTGCTTTGTTTAATTTAGTTGGTTACTCAATTTTTTGTTTTAAATTTTGGAACTGCGATTAATTCGAGAATGTTATTTTTAAAGTTAAATTTGCCCTTTTATCAGAATGTTTTAAATTATGAAACAACTTTTTTAAAGTAAATTTTGTTACAATATTTATGCTGAATTGCAAGCGCAAGTTTATAATGTGCATACAATAGAAATAATAGAATTTGTAGTTACATTCAATCATAGATACATTATTTAACATGATGTTACTAATAAAATTGTAGAATAATTCTTTATAAATATATAGTTTGTTGTTTTTCAAACAAATTTAGTTTTATTTTTGTTGTTGCTTTAGTGCAATTTAAATTAGATTTATGTAGCTAGCTTGTTATATTTCCATTTATGTAAAACTTTAAATAGAAAAGATTATAAAATGCTTTAATAGCTTAAAATTTTTGTTAATACAAAACTTTAAACATTTGAAACCTATTTATCTGGAGAAATATGTTTGCGTTGCAAAACTGTTGTAAACAATTGATGAACTTTTTCGATAGGTGAGATTTCCATGGGGTATTCACATGTTCGTTTATTTATCTTCAGAGACTCAACTTATTACATAAGTGTTTTATTTTTGTTATTTAGAATATATCACTTTATTTTTGAACACCTGTAGGTACCTATGTTATCAGTTATCAGTACGAACCACTTAATCTGTTTATCCTTATGTTTACTACCTTTCTGTTTTTAATATAAATGTTAATTTGCACTGTAGATAATTATATATCTATTATATCAATGTATAAAACTTGCACTAAAACCGTACATAAAATTTCTGCATTATCACTTATAGGCTAATTTAAATTTAATTCCCTTACATAAATCTCGATTATAAACTCGGAACATCAAAAGCCCTGTATTACCAAAAAAAATTAATAACAATGCATATTTCGGTAACCGAGTTGCCATCCTCAGTGATAAGCTTTTTGACAATTTTGGTTGAAGGCAGTCTCTGAAGATAGTCTCTTCACCGAATTACAAAAGTAAAGTTGGCTTAGTCAGAACTTCTGAAGGCATGCTGTTTACCAAATCGCCAGATTCTCTGTTGCTGAAATACCTACCTACATATTTGTTTAATTTAGTCTTTGTGGTTTTACAGGGCTTTTAATTTTTAATGGATGAATAAACAAGACCACAGGCTCCATTCTTTGGATTTAACTTGATTATATAATTAATAATGTACAAATGTAAACTCGTTCGTGCTTCAAAGGGCACGTTAAGCCGGCGGTCTCATCAACCTCGCACCGCTGTGAGCCGTTCTTCTTCTCCTTATTCGATGGGTAAGGTTAGCCTCCTGCCTAGAATTCCTTCTTACAAGTTACTAACAGGCCTAGGCTTCGGCCATATACAGGGTGACATTGAAAAAACTACAATGCATAGTACCACGCGATAGAGGACCATAAAATAACAAAAAAAGTTCTTATACGCTAATGTCCGATCGCCTTTTTTTTCAAGATACTAGCCAACTACAGGAAAGCGTTTCAACGCATTAAAAATATGATAATATTCTAATAATACTCGAAACTAAAATACACAAAATAGCCACCTGCAAGGGCATAGTGTGCACCAATTTTGGTTCAATTATGTCTTCACAATCGGAAGAAATTTAAAAAAATTTAAATTTTCTAACAAACTTTTAACATCCTGTATCTTTAAAAAAAAAGACGATCGGGCATTAGCGTATAAGAACTTTTTTTATTATTTTATGGTCCTCTATCGCGTGGTACTATGCATTGTAGTTTTTTCAATGTCACCCTGTATAATTAGCAACAACAAGACAAAAAAAATTGGATTTTTTTCTATTCATTTATTATATAATTTATAACTTACATAGTAAAACACAACAAATGGTAAGCTACATAGTGCGCATAAGTAGATAATCACATATTTTCATACAGTTACAAACATACTTCTTTTTTGTACAGAATTGAAATAAGTAGAACATCTGCCATTTGTTAATAATTCTCAGTTCTAACATTCAACTTCTTCTCATAAATTCATACTGATTATTTCACAATGCAATCCAGTTCCAATTGCAACATCTTGCATACGAAGGTAACATAACTCAGTTTTAAATGCAAATCTTATTTATATGGTAACAGACTTAGAATTAAAACTATACTAGATGGATTCAAATGGTATATAGCAAATTCTTCGTATCAAGATGACTGGTACATGTGGCAAGTAAATAATCACCATTAATATAACTGGGCTGCATATTAATATAGTTGTTGCATATACGAAAAGCAACCACAGTGGAACACTCGATGTATGATCAAATAGCATAGTTTTGCCATTTTTTACCATCGCCACCTGCAAATTAATTTGAATACCTAGTTTACAAGTTACAAACTATTTTAACATATGAAAAGAACTCATTCAAATATTAATATAAATTTTACTTTCATCTAGAAATCATTTTGATAGTTGTTTTCTTACAAAAAACAAATTGGGTGTGTTTAAATTATGTAGGTATTTACAACAAAAACTGAGAGAAGTACTGTTTTAAAAATTCCAACAAAGAATAAAAACATACCTGTCTAATTTCTATAAGTACTTAGTCCTAATTATGTAGTAGAAATCACAATTATTTACTTTTTTAACACATTGTTACTACTCAGACCACGTTTATTAAATATCATTACTAACAAATATAGCACCAGTTTTAACTCATGGCACATTAATACTACAATACAGACGTAAGTACTTACATAATCCAGAAGTAGGTCTCACTTTCTTTTTCCTTGGGTTGCTTGGGCGAATTTGCTTGTTCTGGTGAAGGTGACTGGTAGTTAGATGTTTTAATATAAAAGTGTTCTACTAACACGTTTAAGAAATTCAATGCCATTTTAGTTTAAATCTAACAATGTTTTTACAAAACTGTTGTTTGGAGCTACCAGTTCAAGGCACGTCCACTATTCAAATGTAAATATCCCTTGCATTGGCCTTAACATCTGTTTACAGTAACCAAATATTGATAATAATTGTATAATTTATAGTAGATACAAAGTACAAGTGATATTTATTTGTAGCACGCACCTAGTCCAAAATTCAAACTTCACTGAGTATTTAAGAATGAGTGTACCACTTAAGTAGGTAGTTAAATACTTTAAATAACACTTTATTAAAATCTTTTGTGATTGCCTTATCACACTATTCAATCATATTATACTGGTGCATTGTTTACTAGTAGGTATTCCACTATTAGGTAGGTGTGGAGTTTGTTTACTGCTTGAATACTTAACTAAATCTAGTTTGATAGTTAAATATAAGAGGTGGTAACCTTCAGTCGAGGCTATTCAAATTACCATATGAACTTTCGCTTTGTATATAAACACATATTAGCATTAATATACACATACATTACAAACCTTGGACACAGGTTCCTTTGTACTGTAACTGAAATTACAAATCAAAAATAACAAAAACATTTAATGCAAAATATGGTTATTTATGAAACAAATGATTACCCAAAGGAGCCAAGAATTTTTCTTGTTGATTTAAAATAATTTAGACTTCACACTTTATGTGAAGAACGCATTAAAATTAAATAACAAGTAACAGTTGCACAATGGAAAATTTAATTTTAAAATTTTTAGGAGAAATTTGCTTTGAAATAGGTACTACACCGATTATGTCCTTCGCTTCTTAAGACTAAGAGTACCTACAATATATTCTTGTTCCTTATGTTTTGATCATTATAATTGGAAAAAGGTTTATAAACTTACTTTTCTGATATGTAGGTATTTACCTTCTCTAGTATGACATAAATCCTAAATTTAGAAATAAAGAAGTTACGGTAAACGACCAAGTAACATATCGACTTTTTTAGGTAAGTCCACCGTGATTACTGATTAGTAATGTTTAAAAACAGAAATATTGTACACATTTAGGACTTAACTGCTTACAAAACACAAAATCGAGTACAACTGACAATTGTTCAAAACACATATGGGCAACCCACGGCCCGCGAGCCAGAATTTTATTAATTCATTTAAAATTAAAAATATCATACAATGATTCAATTCAAAAATATCAAAGCATTTATATTAACAATTTCTAATTTTCATAAAATTATAAAAATAGTACGTGAAATAGCTCATAGCAATTTTGTGACGCCAATAATCAGGGCTTTGGCATAGCATTTAAGGCACCTGCCAACATAGAGATTTATACCAGAACATTATATTATAAATAAATGAAATAAGAAGTAGCATCTTGTTTTAATTTATTTAATATTAATTTATTTTATTTAATAATTTTGCCCGGCCCTTGACTCGGAGACAGAATGATAATTTGGCCTCAAAACTAGGAAAGGTTGCCCATGTCTGGTTTCATTCTTTCTTTCTCTTTTACCCTCTTATACCTTTAAAGTGTTGAGGGGGCCCGACACACCGAGCGGTCACCCATCCAAGTTGCGGCTAAGCAGATCCTTGCTTAACTCTCAATATTTCAGTTTATATACAAATGTTATTCAGTATTTTTTATTAGCACACTTTTGTAACATTTGAAAAGTAGTTGAACATCTTACATTAATGTGATTTATTCTTACCTATACATAAAGTTATGAAGAAAATTTAAACACGAGACTATGAAAGTTTTAGGTAACATTATAAGAAAAACAAATTATAACAACTAATAACACAAAAATACCTTATACCTACATGTTAACTTTAACATCGTTTTAGGTTTAAATACAGAGATAGTTTCGCATTAATACTAATATAAAGCAAACCAACTCAAACGACATCTTAATCGGTGCCCATCCATACAACAGATACATAGTAAGCACCATATCACATATCAACACTTTCTGCACTCTGGTGTAACTTTCTAGATAATGCCTATAACAGCAATAGATAATATTCGACCTAATAAAATTCAACCTCCAATAATAGGTGTACACCAAAAAGATGCATATTGTAAATATGTTCGCCTTAGGTTTGTATTTCATAATAAAGACATCTGCCATGAATTCAACAGCAGACCAAACTATAAAACAATTAATTACATTTTAATTATTTGGTAAAAAATAATACTTACAGATGCTCATAGAGGAGATATCCATAATCCCTTTTATATTTGAAATAATTTGAAGTCAATAAATACAATTGACAGTTTGAACAGTTGAAATGAATATTCGTCTTCTGTTGTTTTTACAAAGGTATCGGGTTGTCTTATTCTGACATGCGCAATTTGTATAATGTCTTCTTTTTCTACATATTTTAACGGTCATTTTTTGAATTCAACCAATAGCAACGTACCTTTACTTATATTATCGTTCTCGTAAATATAGGTCTTAATTAATAATAAAATTTTTAATAAAAATTAGTAGCATATTTTAATAATAGATTAAGTTATTTTTGTAAAGTATTTCATTATCGTTTGTAGCATTTTTTAATTCACATCAAAGTGTATATAAAGACGCACAGATATCTGTATAAACTTCCCGGGAACATCTAAAAGAGGGCAGCATATGTGCACCAATCCACGAGTGGCTAAAACCTCCACACGGCTGCAAGATATGCGCAAACGCAGTAGGTTTCTTATAGCGCCAGGGCCAATATTGAAATTTCTATTTAACTGAACAGGCTGACATGTACCAGTCATCTTGATCCGAAGAATTTGCTATGTATATACCATTTGAATCCATCTAGTATAGTTTTAATTCTAAGTCTGTTACCATATAAATAAGATTTGCATTTAAAACTGAGTTATGCTACCTTCGTATGCAAGATGTTGCAATTGGAACTGGATTGCATTGTGAAATAATCAGTATGAATTTATGAGAAGTTGAATGTCAGAACTGAGAATTATTAACAAATGGCAGATGTTCTACTTATTTCAATTCTGTACAATAAAAGAAGTATGTTTGTAACTGTATGAAAATATGTGATTATCTACTTATGCGCACTATGTAGCTTACCATTTGTTGTGTTTTACTATGTAAGTTATAAATTATATAATAAATGAATAGAAAAAAATCCAATTTTTTTTGTCTTGTTGTTGCTAATTATACAGGGTGTTCATTTTAAAAGTGAACGCCTACCAGGTTCTAAATAGGCAAAACACATTGCATTCCAAAGATCACTACTCTGTTTGATGAATTTCAAAAGTATTATGTAACACAGTAGCCTTTGAACTTTTTTAATTACATAATATAAAAGTCAAGTACAAATTAGATAATAATAATGAATCTTAAACAACATAACCGTAATCACTGCAATTTCATTTTCTTCGTTCGTAACAGCGCGGGTTCTTGCGTGATCCTTCCTAAATTTTCCAAAACCTCTTAAATTGTTCTCCAACTTTCGACGTGTAGTACTACAGGGTCTTCGCCTATTTGGGTATCGTTGGTGGTACAGTATCGCCGCAGCATCGTAATTCTTATGACATTCGCCTAAAAGAAGTAACATGTCTGTTCGTTCTGAATCGTTGAACATCTTGACTTTTTAGCGATTTGCGATTTTGACACTGACATAAAATGGTTTGAGACTACTATGTTGTTAACGTTTTTGAAATTTATTATACTACAGAGTTACCTCTGGAATGCAATGTGTGTTGCCTATTCAGAAGCTGGTAGGCGTTCACTTTTAAAATGAACACCCTGTATATGGCCGAAGCCTAGGCCTGTTAGTAACTTGTAAGAAGGAATGCTAGGCAGGAGGCTAACCTTACCCATCGAATAAGGAGAAGAAGAACGGCTCACAGCGGTGCGAGGTTGATGAGACCGCCGGCTTAACGTGCCCTTTGAAGCACGAAGGAGTTTATATTTGTACATTATTAATTATATAATCAAGTTAAATCCAAAGAATGGAGCCTGTGGTCTTGTTTATTCATCCATTAAAAATTAAAAGCCCTGTGAAACCACAAAGACTAAATTAAACAAATATGTAGGTATTTCAGCAACAGAGAATCTGGCGATTTGGTGAACAGCATGCCTTCAGGAGTTCTGACTCAGCCAACTTTACTTTTGTAATTCGGTGAAGAGACTATCTTCAGAGACTGACTTCAACCAAAATTGTCAAAAAGCTTATCACTGAGGATGGCAACTCAGTTACCGAAATACGTATTGTTATTAATTTTTTTTGGTACAACAGGGCTTTTGATGTTCTGAGTTTATAATCGAGATTCATGTAAGGGTATTAAATTTAAATTAGCCTATAAGCGATAATGCAGAAATTTTATGTAGGGTTTTAGTGCAAGTTTTATACATTGATATAATAGATATATAATTATCTACAGTGCAAATTAATATTTATATTAACAACAGAAAGGTTGTAAACATAAGGATAAACAGATTAAGTGGTTCGTACTGATAACATAGGTACAGGTATTCAAAAATAAGGTGATGTATTCTTAGTGTTGTAAATGGAAATATTTCGGGCTGAAATATTTCCATGGAAATGGAAATATAAGAAATTTCCAAATGCCTAACGGAAATATTGGAAACAATCCAAAATACGTATTAAACAGATCCCAAATAAAGGTTTATACATTTGTGTATACTTTTATTTATTAGAAACATCATACTAATAGGTTAAATTCCAAAAAAATACGTATATTACGTATTATGTATATTAAAAGTTACGTCTTCATTATCAATGGTAGCGTCACGCATTTTGATAATGCCAGCTTCTTCAGCAGACACTGGGCGCAGTTTTAGCATTTATCGTCATATCTATTCAACAAAGAGGACCAGACTTACCAATGACAGAGCAGCTAAACTACTCTACGTGTCTGACAACGAAAACTTGTTAACAAAATTAGAAAGTGGCAACATATCAATTTTTATTTTTGACAATAATACAGAAAGTCGTGAAGGAAATGAACAGCGTGTTGAAAAAGATATAGAGGAAGTTTATTGGTATGGAGGAGCCATTGATGCTGATGATAATATTGATGTTGATGATGAGACAAATAATAAATATGAACACGAAGAACAATCATTACCAAATATTCTAGAGACCATGTCTACCCCCATTGATAATTATGATAGCGATGAAGACATGCCTCTTGCAACTCTTGCTCGAATTGTGTGATTCACTAATTCTTGATTCACAAATCTAATTACTTTTTGTTCTTATTTGTTAATTTGTTACATGTTTTTTGCTCTTCTATTTATGTTTGTGTATGTATTTATTTTGTGTACCTATTTTTGCATAATAATTTGATTTACATGTTTAGCTTTTTGAGATTCTGTGTTTTTAATAAATATTTCCAATATTTCTAAATATTTCCAAGATTTCCTGACATATTTCAGGAAATATTTCCAAAGAATATATTTCCGGAAATTTTAGAACACTATATATTCTAAATAACAAAAATAAAACACTTATGTAATAAGTTGAGTCTCTGAAGATAAATAAACGAACATGTGAATATCCCATGGAAATCTCACCTATCGAAAAAGTTCATCAATTGTTTACAACCGTTTTGCAACGCAAACATATTTCTCCAGATAAATAGGTTTCAAATGTTTAAAGTTTTGTATTAACAAAAATTTTAAGCTATTAAAGCATTTTATAAGCTTTTCTATTTAAAGTTTTACATAAATGGAAATATAACAAGCTAGCTACATAAATCTAATTTAAATTGCACTAAAGCAATAACAAAAATAAAACTAAATTTGTTTGAAAAACAACGAACTATATATTTATAAAGAATTATTATACAATTTTATTAGTAACATCATGTTAAATAATGTATCTATGATTGAATGTAACTACAAATTCTATTATTTCTATTGTATGAACATTATAAACTTTGGCGCTTGCAATTCAGCATAAATATTGTAACAAAATTTACTTTAAAAAAAGTTCTTTCATAATTTAAAACATTCTGATAAAAGGGCAAATTTAACTTTAAAAATAACATTCTCGAATTAATCGCAGTTCCAAAATTTAAAACAAAAAATTGAGTAACCAACTAAATTAAACAAAGCACAATAAATAAAACAATTATTGCAGAGAAGTGTTTAAATAAAGATTAATTTAAACCGGTTCCAAGTTCATAGATCAGGAATAGAGTAAAAAGGTCAAAGCAGTTTGCACATTATGCTAAATTGCAACTGGAATCTTCTAGCTAAGTAACATAAAATTTATGAAACCTCGATATAATTTGCTAAAAGTTAAGATTTACATGGCTTTCAAAATCAAGTGAACAACTACCAGTTCAACATTACAATACACACGGTTATAAACTTCTACTGCTATAAAAATTGTTTTCTTATCTTTTTTAAATTATTACTTACCAACAAGAGGTTTGATGGCATGATAGTTTAAAAATAGTTGTTATCAACTGTGAAGTGGATATTTGTTTTAAAACAAATTGCAAAATTAGTTAAAACAGGTTGGGACATTGCCATTACTAAACTTATCACAACTTCGAAAACATATGCTATTTTTATTACAGCAATATATGGAATTACTATCGAAGAACATATAAAATTGTTACTTGTTAGCGCAAGATATAAAAATTATACCAGGATGTATGTACAGTAGTACATTTAAATTAGTTTATTCAATTCAACATTACATTAAATTCTAAAAAACCATCCAGCTGATGGAGTTTCTTTACACAGTGATTATACTGCAATATTTTAGATACTGATCAACTTAAAATTAATGAAATATTTAAATGAGAACACACACTTTTAGTTAACCCTCTAAAAAGAACTTCAGCAAAGTCCGAAGTCCATTTATAACATCAGTGTTTTTGGGAACCGTGAATTTTAAGCTAAGTAGTTAAAATTAACATTTACATATATACAACCCAAAATAAATTCTCAAAATTTCTACAATCTGTATGTCTCCATGTGTTACTGAATAAATATCTAAATTTACAAATTTTCACTAAAATAATATTTTTAAAAATTAGTATGTATTACACTTTTGCATTCAAACACTTTTTACACTTGAATGCAGAAATGTTACCATTTTACTGCTAATAAACTGTAAAATCTAAAAAGTAAATAAGAGATAAGAAAATATAAATTAGAAGCCATATTTTGCTTGGCTCTGTATTTTATTATTCCTGCTTTCAGCCCATCTCATTTGAAGTTCTTTATCATTGACTAACGCCTTTTGTGCTAATGCCGTAATGTGATTCTTTACTTTACATGTGCTATTAACAGGTTCTTCATCAACAGTCTTAGGTTCACAATTCGGATCCGTAAGAGATTTTAACCACTCCACTTTATCAGGTCGAATTTCATCTTCATGTATATCAATTAATTTAATGTTTTCTTTAACTCTCTTTTTACTACCCACCAATTTTTTGAACTACAAAAATAAGTTTATTATAGGTTGTTAGATAAGGTTAGGAGGCTGTAGGTACTTACGGCTTCATTACTTAAACCAGCATAAGGTTTTGTAACTTCAGGTGCTGATTCAACAATATACACAGGTTCTAAATGATTTACGGGTACATCTTGTGCAGTAGCGGCTGTCTGTCGTTTCTTCTTACCACATACTTTTTGCCATGTCTCATCATCATATGTTTCTGGTATTTCAATATCGTCTTCGTCATTTGAATCTGAATCTACTACAACATCGGCCTTTTTTTGTGGTTTTATTTTATTTTTAACTGATTTTACAGTAGTTTTACTTTGGGCTGGTTTATTTGTCTTTTTTTTAAGAACATTTGGAACAAAACTTGTATTCGATAACGGTGTTCCCTTCGGTGCCGGTAACAATGCAAAAAGTCCTGAAGCTTTCTACAAATTAAATTAAATTGTGAAAAAATACAAATAACTTACTTATATTACATACTATTTCTTGCTTCGGTATTTTTGTAGATGGTTCGTCTTCGTCACTTTCATATTGGGTCAGCGACGGAATATCAATTTTAATACGTTTTTGAGGTTTCTCTACAACTTGTTCCCTTTTCTGTAAAAATTCATCCTGTTCTTCTTCTATTACTTGTCTCTGATTTGCTTTAGGTTGCGGTAGTTTTGTAAATAATTCACCGGATGTAGTCTGGCCTTTGTTGATCGGATGGATGTTGTTTGAAGATACGTTTCCATGTAACACATAAGATTTTATTTTTACTTGAACAATATTATCTGGTTCATCAAATTCATCGCTTTCACTATCACTTTCACTACCACTACTATTGCCGTAGGCAACCAAAGACAACTAAAACACAAAATGAGAGCTTGTAAGTTGCGGTCCACATTTGACTAGTAAATATGTAATTCGCTAGTTCCTTATCTATAATAAATATCTTTGAAAATTATTCTATAGATAATACTTACCATGTTTTCAACTTTCAAATATGTATTAATATAATATTAATCAAAATTTTCAGTAAAAGATGTACACTGTAATATTCTTCTGCGACAGTGTTTATAGCACAACACACAACGGCGCATGATCGTAAGTATGCAAAACGGTGAACTCGCGTGTATGGTGTGTTGCCTATCTACAAGGGTTGGAAAATTGCTTCATAAAATATATTATATACGTTAAAGAATTATTGCTACTGAAAATAATTTCAATAGGTCCAATGCCAGGATAAAGTGCTATAAAAAAAAAATATTAAAAAGATTCATCGAGCAATAAATGATGAGCTGATACAAGACACAAGATCGAAATTGTGTTTAACAATTTAATACGTTTGATTGCTTATATGAACACATCCCAACCGAATCTTAAATTTGAAACGGAAGGTTGCCCAACAATCTAATCTATAGTTGCTAATGCTGAACAAGCACTAAATATAGTTCATTCTAATCCAAATTTGGTTTTATTCGAAAATCTAAGAAATTAAAACCAGTACAAAATGCGACGTCGAATTACCTACTGTATTAACTATGTTTTATTTAGAGGAGAAACCAAGTTTCAATCTAACCTTTCTAGTGTACACGGTACAGGCTCAAAAGAATTAATTGCATCGCGGATGCTCAGTTGCCTATTTTATGGAATGTGAAGCGCCCAGAATATTATTCTAAAATAAAAAAAAGATGCATGGCAAGAACTCGTAAACAAATTAATATTGAAAATTTAGACAGTGCGGAAACACAAAAAAAGATAAAAAAACCTCGATTTTGACACCTTGAACATGTACTGTAGGCTACTGTATGAGTCTCCAGTTGCCAATAAACGCAAAGTCAGGGCTAAACGTTCTCTTGGAGAGATTGCTTTTCTAAAATTTATATTCCTTTTGATAATATTTGGTGCTATGAAGCTGAGCAAGTATTCGAAATCGGTGTTGGTCATTCTTGTAAAGTTTCTGAATTGGTCATGACGACTGTCTGACACTAAATCATTTAATAAATTACTTTTTCTATTACTAATAATTTGCGTTTGCCACCAACGACGACGTCTACGCTTTCGAATTTCTTTTTTATTCATTAAAGTAGGTATACATCACAATTAACGCGGCCGCTGCTATTTTGTCATCCATTGTCAGTGCAGCATCTCCCGTGTTTGCTAACAACTGGATCAGCCCATCCGTCAGAAAATAAATTTTAATTTAAACGCTTCTCGCGAGCGCGAACGAATGCCGTGCGCGTATGCTCATCTCATACGTGCTCAAGTCTAAAAGCACCTTAAGATCCACTTGAGTCGATTTCACCTAATGCAGTGATGCCAACTTGGGGGTTTTGCCCCCAAATTTAGGGGGAACAAAGATGCGAAGGGGGATTTTTAGGGGGTACATTTATTTAGGGGGATTTTTTAGGGGAGAAAATCTGTTGAGGGCGTGAAATTAAAGTGTATCGCTTGAAAAAAAAAGTGGGAAAAAACGAAAAAAAAAAAAAAGAAAAGAAGGTAAAATGACACGGAACATAATAATTTGTAAACCTAGAGATGCCACGGGCTGTGGCGACACTACCGGAACTGGGGCAGAACTAACTTTTTGGCGGGCTTCAAGCAACGTTTTCACGTTGTCAGTAGTCAGTTGTCACGCTGAGGGTTGAGGTTGTGTCTTTGTTGTCGACTCGCGTGTCGAGTGTTTTATTGGATCGCAAAGTATTAAGTAAGTCATTTATGTTTTTCTGTAGTGCCAAAGAATACAAAAGACATGAATACTAATTAATTATTCGCGTTCAAATCTTTTCCAGAATGTCACAAGACAAAAACAAAAAATATCGGCAAAAATACACCAAATGTTGGGAGACCGACCCGGAACTTCAAGGTTAGTAAACATGTATTTATTAAACACACACGGCTGCCGGACGAATAAACACTTCGTAAGCCTACTTCATAAGTTAATGTGTGTAAATGTGTATAATGCACCCACATAAATACAGAAGCCATTTTACACTACTCGAGTACATTTTTTATTTATATTGAAAACTTTAGGGGTTTTTAATCAAAATCTAGGGGGATTTGAAGTTGGTCCTAGGGGGAACATTCTGTAGGAGTTGGCAACACTGACCTAATGACGTTCAGCTACCTTCCCCCTTTCCGATCAAGCATAGCCCCGCAAGGTTGTTCAAAATGAAGTGAGCAACTCATTTAGAGTGGAGGAAAATGTATATTTATATTACTAATAGATTTTCTTCTAATATTGCAGCCTCCATAATAATTGTAACTCTTGTTTATTTACATACACATCGAAAAAGCGTAAACAATTGTTAGAATGTTAGGTTAGGTTTGGTATGCTAGTCGATTCGAAATGTCAAATGTTAGGGATCTCTTTGTCTAGTGAGCTGAGTGCTGAGCTTTGAATATAAAATTTTGTATTCAAAGGTGCTGAGTGAGCTTTCGTCGTTCTTTTCGCACCTCGCTCATATCAAGTAGTATCTCACTTCAGATGAGATCATATCAATCTGAGACGCTTTGCAAAAAGAACGCACCTATAGTAAACACCATATCCCATACCAACACTTTCTGCGCTCTGGTGTAACTCTTTATAATGCCTACAACAGCAATAACTAATATCCGACCTAATAAAATTCAGCCTCCAATAATAGATGTACACCAAAAAGATGCATATTATAAATATGTTCGTGTTAGGTTTGTTTTTTATAATAAAAATATCTGTCATGGATTCAACAGCAGACCAAACTACAAAACAATTAATTACATTTTAATCATTGGGTAAAAAATACTACATACAGAAACTCATAGAGGAGATCATAATTTCATAATCTCTTTTCTATTTGAAATACATAATTTGAAGTCAAGAAATACAATTGACAGTTTGAACAGTTGAAATGAATATTCGTCTTCTGTTGTTTTCACAAACGTATCGGGTTGTCTTTTTTCTGACATGCGCAATTTGTATAGTGTCTTCTTTTTCTACACATTTTAACGGTCATTTTTTTGAATTCAACCAATAGCAACGTACCTTTGCTTATATTGTTCTCGTAAATATAGGTTTTAATTAATAATAAAATTTTGATTAAAAATTAGCAGCATATTTTAATATTAGATTAAGTTATTTTTGTAAAATATTCCATTATAGTTTGTAGCATTTTTAAATTTACATCAAAGTGTATATATAGATACACAGATATCTGTATAAACTTCCCAGAAACATCTAAAAGAGGGCAGCATATGTGCACCAATTCAAATTTAAAGTTTTAACATTGGGGAAATGAGAGAATGCGTCAGCAAGGGTAAACTAATAATATATTTTATGTGGTATGTGGTATTTCATCTATCTTACAGCATTTCTACTATAATTTATTTATTTTAATTGTTTGATAGTAAGGGACAGCATTTTTTAATTCACATCAAAGTGTATTGTGGTGTATATATAGACACACAGATATCTGTAAAAACTTCCCGGAAACATCTAAAAGAGGGCAGCATATGTGCACTAGTTCAAATTTTAACAAACAAGAAATGAGTCAGCAAAGGTAAACCAAAACTAATAATTAATAATATATATATATGTATATATGTTGTATTTCATCTATCTTACAGCATTTCTAGAACAATGTTTGTTTATTTTAATTGTTTGATACCAAGGGACATATTTAAATTAACGAACAAAACCCAGTAATTCAAATTAAGTTTACAAAATTTACAAATAATGTTACCAATGATAGTTTTATAGTTGATAGGTATGTTCAACATGTTCAATACATCTTTGTTATTCATATAACATTTACAAGCAAAGAAGTAGTGATGCACTCCTTATAATCTTTTATTCAAGTACATGGTGTTTTTAAAGGTTTTTAACTAAAACACCTTGATAGAACATTACAACGATTACCTACCTAACGTCCCTAACGATTGACTCTATGATGCTAAATAAGTGAAGGTATAGAAAGATATACCAAACAGTAGAACATAATGTTTTGAGGTTGTTAACAATAAAGGTATAATTTTAGATATTACTTGACTTTTACTGAACTTCCTTTAATATGCAGGAATTAGATAAACACTAAATCAGGTTATTAATTACACAGCCTAGCATAACCATTAACCATAGTGTTTTGGTATGAATATAGAATTTTAACATTACTTAAAATATATTGGTTAATCATGTGTACCAGGAATTTAAAATTAGTCAACCAATTTTATGTAACACAGAAGAGCTATTTTGTTTTCAAGTTCCGGTGAGCTGGCAAAAACAAATAAGGGCAATAAGAAAAGTTTTAATCTACTCATACATCTGAACATTAAGACATTTGTCGTAACGGTAAATCAGTTTTTGTATATCCTCCTCATACCACGTTGCCGCCCTCATATTTAAAGCAAAGATAATCACTTTCCCAGAAAAGCACCTTATTTTATAATTTTTAATTTTTAGTATTAAATACAGTTATAAAAGTAATATAAAAAGTAAAATGTCATTTTGCACTGAACTTCTTAATTAGTTATGCAGTTCAATTCATTAAATAATTATCAAAAAAACACAAAAAGGTGAACAAAATAATTGTATAAACTGACATATTTTAGAATAATTATGTAAAAGCAAATCTTGTTAAGTTTATAAACATTTATCAAAGTAGGTTTTTCTGAGTACCATTAGAATGAAGGTGCACTCTTCAAAAGTTAAGATGGAGAAGAATTTACCACAAAATAGTACTACCGTAATGCATATGTCCAAACGTAAAACACTGAATCTATCTGCAAGTGATTCATCGCGGTGTTTTATACAGCATACTTCCAATCTACGTGTTATTAATTCCATTTTCCATTTATAATTGCATATAAGAAAGACCCAAATAGACGTCCAATACATAACAGGTTTACGTAATACGATGAAGTAGTCTACTATACAAGCAAAGTTGATATAGCCTAAAAGGTTATAAAGTCGTACAATTTCCAAAATATATTCTAAGTACTGAGATTATTTTTGATACTTACAGTGAATTAAAGTCATATTCACAGGCATTTTGTATCTGAGCAATATGTGGTAGTTGCAAAGCTCTCTGGTCGTTACTGATTCACAAACTGTTATATGCAGTGTTTACTGATCTGCATATATCACCATTTTATCATAGATGCTTTAGTTTGGTTGTGTTCATAAATGCAGGTGTGCTTTACTGATAATATGTTTTGTTTTTATTCTGATTAAATAGCACACATGTTAAACAAAGCTGCTTCAATGTGACTTCCATTGGTTTAATTTTTGGTATTCCTAACCTTTGCTATATCACTGCTATAGTAACTAGGGCTTATTTATATATTCTCCGAAGCCCATGTTTTTTTAATAAATGGCCATACAGCAGGTTTCATGATTGCAATAGGTTCTGAGAATTAGATATGTCTGGTTATCGGACTATGATTTCTTAACAAGACTTACATCCTACAATAATGCTGACTAATTAATAACACTGATTAATTAAGTCCACTAACTAATATCATTATTAGCAAGATTTCTTGTATGAGTTATAAGAAATGTATCAATCGGAAGATATGATTTTTCTTTTCAGCAACATGATCGTCTTTTATTTATTTTTTTTTTCTATAAAACTTTGTTTTGTTTATGGTTGTTAGTTCGGTCTCCTACAAAAACTGTTTTTGTAATGATGGGGGTGTTAGATTTTACAGCAGGGTTGTTGTTAATTTAGTTTAGGATCCATTCTTGTATTTTATTGCTTTTTTCTTCTTTTTCATTAGATTGGTTGTTGTAATTCCAGTGCTTCTAATTTTTGTTTTATTTTAAAGTTTCCGCCGACCTTTTAGTTATTTCTGTTTTTTCAGAGTAATATTCCAACTATCGTACTATCGATATACCTAATTAAATGCTAATGCAGGCCCGTAGGCAGGTCTAAATTTTAGAGTGGGCAACTCAAATTTTAGAGTGGGCAACTCAAATTTTAGAGGAGGAATTTTTTAAAGTAAAATTACTTCAATCGCAAATATCTTGAAAACGATGAACTTTAGAGACATTGAAATAGTATACCTTTTTTATATAGAAAAGATGAGGAAATTGTTTTTTTAGATCTGCCCTAACTTTAAGTACAAAAAAATTGAAATATTTTTAAGGTGTAACAAAAATAGGTTATTTTAAAAGCTACATTAAAATTGAGAACGGATTATTGTTTCCCGTCACAAAAAAGGTAGTTTCACCAATTTTCATAGAAATATTGCCAAAACTTTAGAAATTACAGAAGAAAATTACAATTAAAATGTCGACTTTGACACCCTGTATGTCACTAAATATTAACTTTTGGACTAAGGTAATTTTAGGTAAATCGTAATATTCTGGCTTCACGAATCTACTGTTGGTCTGTGTCCTATTACTTATGGACCACCCTATACATGGTGTCAACGAAACCTGGGGCACCCCTATAATTTTCTTATTTTTTAAGATATCAAAATGAAATTTGGTAAAAGTAATATAGTATTTAAATGGCATTTTTGACATAGAATATACGTTTCTCTCACTTCAGGTTTCGGCGGAATTAACATTAACTTTGTTATTTTAAATGGAACACCTGTATATTTATACATTGTTGGAATCTCCATTCAATTTTACGTATGGTAGTATCAAGTTCGAAACATTTTGATGACAAAGTAAAATTTTGCACAAATTAATATTACGCAAAATTAAAGTCAAGGTGTCCCAACACTCGAGACAAATTGTTTTAGAACTTCAGCTATTTTCGTTGCTCTATTATCTATTAGAATGACCTAAATTTGGCAAAAATGATTTTTTCGAAAATAACTCTATTTTTTCAAATAGCACTAGGGCGGCACACTAGGATATTAAAAACGGGTGTTTTCAAGGACTTCATTGATACCAATAACGCGGGATTACTATGGAAATTTAATTCGGAATAACACTCTCCATTCAGAAAACCCATATTTTGAACATTTAAACCTAGGCACTGGGTTTCAAAACAATTGAAACAAATGAAATGCACAAAACAAGTGACAGACTTGTTACAACTGAGTTGTACAAGACTCCTACCCTGACCGGTTATGTTATTAACAACATCACCCCCTGACCCTAGACCCTACACTGACTTTTATTTTAAGCAGGTCATGGCATACTAGATTAATAAATAAACTCTTCTGCAGTATTTACTTAGCCATCAAAATGTTTCAAACTTGATACTAACATACGTAGAATGAAATGGAGATTCCAAAAATGTATAAATATACAGGGTATTCCATTTAAAATAACAAAATTTAGGGCAATTTCGGAGAAACCGGAAGTGGCAGAAACGTGTGTTCTATGTCAAAAAATGCCATTTAAAGAGTATATTACATATACCAAATTTCATTTTGATATCTTAAAATATAATTTAAAAAATAGGGGTGCCCCACGTTTCATTGACACCGGTATAACAGAATTTATAAATTAATTGTTGTGTTGTGTGTCGTTAAAAAACACTAGGATTTTCTCTAGAGTGGGCAACTTTTTCTTCCAGAGTGGGCAATGCCCACTCTGCCCCCCCCCCCCCCCCCCCGGCTACGGGCCTGTGCTAATGATTTTGTTTATATGTTAATTATTTTAAAGGGAATCAATTGCGTATATAATTATAAATTTAGTTTTGTTCAAGAAGTATTTAATTGGAAATTTTGCCTTCGCAGTTGTTATAGGAATTAAATCTATAATTTTCGTGCCTCCTTGTAACAGTTTGAACATGAAAATAGTGAAATTTCTTCGCTTGTGACTAAATGACCGGTAAAATGTGCACGCAAATAGAATACATTTGAAGCCATAGGCAACCAATCTTACAATTCCGTGCAGCGTAATATCGACAATTTAGGTCCGTACGGCTTATTGAGTAAATAAAGGCTATATTTGCTTAGGGTATAGCTATTTAGAGGTTTAACAACGGGCTATCCTTGTGTTTCCCTAATTTTAATAACCAGCATGGTGTGCATTTAAATGCAAAAATATTTGAATACGTTTTATTTTATAACTTCATTAGTTTTGCTTAGTTTTTTTCAAAAACCTATCCTAAAATATTTACGTTAGCTTATTTAAAATCATGGTCGTTACTATACTTGGATAATAGAATTTTGTCTAGCGTACAATTGTAAACAAATTTCTAATTAATTCATTATATAATAAGGCATAGACCTTCGGATTTTTAAACGTAGTTTCGGGTGCGACAAAAGAACTTGGTTTTCAGCGGTTTTTACCGTTGAAAATCTTTTTTTGCTTTTAGGCAATTTACATTAGGTAGGTACAGATATTTGCATAAATTTTAATAAAGAACTTTTCTGATTTTTGAAAAAATTTTCAGAATTTAATTAAATAGAATACATAAATGCTTTTCGGATATGGCATTGAAGTTCTTCTTAATATTATGTTGGTGAAATAGTGAAAACAAATTAAACAAACTTGTGAATACCATAAATTCTCGAGTATAAAACTTCTCTTGAATTTTCTACGGTTTGAGTGCTAAGTTTAATTACTAAGAAATGGTAGTTTATGAAAGAAGTGGGTTAAGAATGGCACCTGTTGCTGATTAGTTAATTTTTTCCACTACTTTGTTTTTACCTTCAGTGGTAGGTACTCGAGAAAGAAGAAACCCATTACCTCGGTAATAAAGATTGCACTTTTATCTTTAAAAATATTTTCTAAGTAAAAGGTCTGAATATCTGAATATTAGATTGCGTTTTGTTTACTTCGGTATTTTATTTTTTAATCCATATTTAAATGAAGAGTGACGAAGACAATTAGATTTACGTTTGTATATGAAAAATGGTCGGGATATGAAAAAGCATGTAAGGCAAACATCTTTATAAAACACATCTTAAACGCTTTAAGGCAATCAGACGAACAACCGAGCTTTTCCTTTCTTTTAAATCAAATTACACGCGTTTTCCGCAACCACGCCCGCTCGAGACCTTGCCATTTAATTTCAATCCAAGACTTGTAGGTCGACCAGTCTACAAAAACGACATTAGTTCGATTGTCCACTTGGATAAGACATTGTTCTTTAAGGCTTCGATGACCCGTGCCTGCACTCGAGTTTTGATACCACGCGGTATGTAAAAACTCGTCTGTAAATAACTAAAAATAATTACTACCGGGTATGACTGCCGGTTTCGTATTTCATACCAAGGTTTAGCATTTGACGAACTTTTTCCAAACAAAAGTAACGAAACACTATTTATTATTCCCTGAAAATGCCTCTTATTTCGAAATTTGTTACGGTGTAACTGCAAACATTCAACCCATAAAAATTAATTTTTTATATCTTAAATTTATGATAAATTCAAAACCTCATAACGCGTTTTGGGTCAGAGGTAAATAAAATATGCACTTGGGTTCTCAAAATTCATGCACGACACATCGCCCTTTATTAAGTTCCCTTCAACTTTTAAATTTATAGATGGCTCCACTTAAAATATTAAGACGGTTAAACTTTACAGCATTCAGGCTTTGTAATGATCTTCAACTGGGAGAAATTGTATGAAAATTTTAAGCTTGCCTGCATCTAGCGTAGCACGCGCAAGATTTAAAAAAATGTTTGAGGCACTTAAGTATTGGAAATTTTCATCTGCAGGCTTATTTCGTTTAGTATTTTTTTACTAATATTTTCTTGATAGGTTGAAACGTCAAATAGATTTCTACGATTATTTATTTCTAACCAATACAAATTTTTCCAAATTAATTAAAAAGAGTAAATTCTTAATCTTATAATTTGATCTTTAAAATATTTTTGAAGTACCAAACCGATATGTTCGACATAACATAGATTAAAAGACTGTTCTAAATATTTGCTTGTATTTAGTAACAACTTAACCGATGTTGCAAAGATACTTAATTTGGTCAAATGTAGGCAGCTGGATTTCCTAGATTAATTATGTGTATCTTATTACGGCATGTAATTTAACTTCGGTTAACTTATACACCTAATACGAAGTTTTTGTTGCGAGAGGATACTTTTATATCTAAATTTAAGATTTATTGTTGCCAACATTTTTATTTTTTAAGAGAAATAGTGTTGCGGGTCGAAAAGAATAAAATAAATCTTTTAAAACAGTCAATTAAATCGCCAAATTTCAGAAACGGAACATTCTATCGGTTTTACTAATAAGCGTTTTCTGATACTACAATTACAAACTCACGAGTAATAGTTTCTGGCCCTCCTTAGTATTCAAGCTTAGGACATGCACAAGAGGCTTATCATTTAGCTGCCAAAATAGATATCTAAGTTGGGGCGGCGGTAGTTACAGGGTGTATTAATTATTATTGATTTCCAATCACTTAAATGGGGTAATTTATTGCACATGCAGTTTTGCGTTTTAATTAATTTAAAACTCACACCTATATAAACTCAGATGAAAACAGGTCATTTTCTTTTTTAATTACTTATTGATTTTCTAAACTAAAAGTTTTCAACTGAATTTAATATGAAAATAAATTAATTAATTTAGGCGAAATACTGTAAATAACAAAGGACTAACAGTAGGTTATCAAACTAGATGTAGAATGTTGTTGTTCTGTTCATGTTTTCATTCTTATGAAGGATATTCTATAAAGCCCTTCCTTTCGTACTTTATCTCATTTTACATCATAGAATTTTAGCTCAACAAGTTGAAATTGCCAACGAATACAAAACAAGCTTTCTAACAATAGCGCACCGATGAAGGTGATCTGCAATATCAATGAACGATCTTGACCATTAAGAGCAAGTACCTCGACTCAGCTGAATCACGTCTCATTCTTAGTACATTTCGCTATTACTCTGCCACTGTATTTACTGATTTCTTTGTTTTTAAATTTTCCTTTTACACTAGACACGTTAATCTTTTGATTTTAATTCTAATTCGAAATTTCATTTAACACCTTAAAGAAAGCCATTAACTTTTTTTAGTTGTAAACCTGTTTTTTTGTAGTTTTTTCGATTGTTTTTGTTAAGGGTTTTTAATAGTTTTATGTCCATTCTTTGAAAATCGTATCTAGAAATTCAACTAACGTTTACATCATCACACAGCTTGATAACTTAAAATGTCATCCAATATTTTGGGAACTTGAAGGCCGTGGTTGGTAATTTGGTGTTGGGAGTGTCAGCCGACAAAGTAATAACCGGATTACGTATTGGCTAAGCTTCTTCCTGTTTATATTATTATTATTAGTATTATCGTACACCCACAACCATACCAACAAGTTTTATATAATTTTCCTTCGATCGTTTACTCTACGTGGGGACAACTTTGTGTTAGGCAAATTGCGTAATTTGGTGTACGAGTAATTTACTGATAGGCCATGAACAAATAGCCCTAATATGCATAAGGAAATTAATTTTTTGTTGTCAAAAGAATAGCACTTAGGTGTGTCGAAGTATCTGTTTACAACTGATACATATATCAGTTGGGGGATCAAACATGGCGGGTCGAGTATAAATGCGTTTCTTGTTGTGATTTCGGCTTATTCGTAAACAGATTTTTGAGGAAGAAAAGGGTTACGAAAATGAAGGTATAAAGTGATAGTGTTAGTGTTTAGTGTTCTTAATTGTGTATCTTGTAGGTTACCGTTGCTGTGTGTCTTATCTTGGCCGTTGGTTTTGCCCATGGGGGAATTCTAGCACCTACTTTAGTGCGCACCCCGAGCTTAGATAGTGCCATTATTAAATCAGATAGAATTGGAGGAAATTTCGCGTATAGTACAGCCGAATCACACGCCTATGCTGCTCTTTCTCCCATTATACAAAGTGTAGTTGCTGCCCCTATTGCTGTTGCCCAAGCTCCTTTGATACATCAGTCTATCTTTGCTACCTACCCTAGCTACCCTACCTATCCCACCTACCCCACCTACCCTGGAATAATCGCCCAAGCTCCTGCTGTTATCGGTTCTCCTATTGCAACTGCACCCATTGCAGCTGGTGCACCCGCTGCTATTGCTCCACAGTCACCTTCGTCCGTTGTAATCGACGAAGATACCGTTGCCATCGAATCTGCTTAATTAAAAAATCTCTGAAAATCTTCAGGTATTTTGTTTATAAAATTGTAAAGTGTGTCAATGTTTGTAGTTTTTAAACGCTCACTGTAAATAAATTATTTCTAACTAGATTTCCGTTTAACTCGAAGGTTGGTAGGCCTTCCTCCAACTTGTGTTTTGGTATCTTGTGACTTATAAGAATTTATATCGATTATTTATGCCGTCTTTCAGGATTCTAATTCTACCTTTTTAAAAAAGAAATGGTCGTTAAAAAATAAAAGGGGCCAACAAACTATGATAAAGGAAGGTTTGTGCAAAATTTAGTTTCGTTTTATTATTGATAACTCCGAAAATCATTTCTTTCAGAAAAACTGTGGGCATAACATTGTGAAATATCACTAAAAAACGTAAGAAATAAAAAA
Organism: Melanotus villosus; assembly: GCA_963082815.1. NCBI lineage: Eukaryota > Metazoa > Arthropoda > Insecta > Coleoptera > Elateridae > Melanotus > Melanotus villosus. Next base: position 24,900,575 of record OY720427.1, read on the forward strand.
GGAGTTTACTTCTTGATTTCTTTTCAGTGACTTCCTCGTTGAAAAAATTGTTTACACTAAAATACAGCTATTTTACAGCTATTTAAAATTAGTTATATAATTAAATTTGTTAATTAATAGACTAGATTATTTAACAAAGAGCGACTGGATAATAAAACGCATTATCATAATGTAACGTTGCGGAATGACAAGGACGTTTACCTAATTTCGGTTTCTGATCACGCAATTATACAAATCAGAAATAGCTGATGAAGCAAATCAAGGAATCTTGGGAATTACCTTTAAAATGAACTCACGGTATTTGAATTTTTTAATTTGTTGTAACCTCTAAAATCATTATCAAACATTCTTTAAATTCCAGTAAGTAGTAATACCGTAGTTGAACATTTAGTACGAAGTTTTCGTGACTAGAAAATATGTTCTGTCCGAACTTCAAGGGTCACAATTGGATTTAGATAACTTTCAATGCCAAAACAGTCATTAGAATAATATATGACCCGTCTTAATTTTAAATTAACTACCGCACAGATTTGGAACTTTTGTATGTTACTGTTCAGGTACGTGTCTACTCCCACCCCTTAAAATTGAAGGTTATTGTTTGTATACTAAAAAAAAATTTTACTGTTAATTTATTCATACTGAATATTTAAGTATGCAGATAAATGAACAATAAAATCTTTAACAGATCTTCATGAAATTCATGGGATTGTAAAGTACACAGCAGGCAAAAATTATTAAAATATTGTGTCATTACTGCCATTTTTCAGTGCTGTTCATTCTTAGAGAAAGATTATTGTAAGCTTACATATTTAGGATTTTTCTATTGTCCTCAAGTGTCGCCTGAATAGAAATTATGTAAATTCGCTTGCATAAGAGGATAAATTGCATAGTTTTTCATTGTCAATGCTAGCTGATGCGCTTCTCAAAAGATTTTGACTTATTTTCATTTTCTTCTGGCCACATACAGGATTTTATTTCCAAATAAAAAAAAATTACACTGTTTTCCTCGTAGATTGCAGTTCACTAGGAAAACATCTCTTTGTTTTATGGTCAAATTAAAAGCCTGTTCGAATTTTAAAATATATGTAAAGACAATTTTCGCAGTGTTGTTAATCTCTATTTTCTATTACAGAGCAGGTTGTACTGTTAAAATAAAAGGGTTTAACCTTAATGTATGTAGGTGCATACCGCATCTTAATATTTATAAAATGAATTCAGAAGCAGGGGTTATTCTAAATTTAAGTCAAATTAACCTGTTTTGAATATTCATAAGAACGATGTAAAAAGTGTTTGATAATTGAGGTTCTTACGAACTTAAAATATCCGAATTGTTGATTAATATGGGGTTTTTAATACGTAGAAGACTTGATAAATTTAAAGTTTAAATTGAGATCTTTTAGAGTTGGTTATTAATTATGTAAGGTATTTTGCCAAAATGGACCTGTAAGCATTCTGAATTTAGGAAGGTTACTGAAAATTTAAACTCAGATCTTAGAATAAAAAGCAAATACCCCTTTTATTTAATAATATTTCAAGAACATATAGGGGCATTTTTAAAACAAAAATTTATTTTGAACAAAAGAACAAAAATATTATGTAGATAAATTAGAGTCTTCTTCTTTATCTAAAGTATACCCTTGAATTTCCACGTAAAAATTAAAACCTTTTCCATAATGAGTAGTGACGTTGAACAAAACATAATTATGTCCAACTCCTCCTCCGACGTAACTTGGGTAACCACCTTCGCCATCAGGAATTTGATCGAAAACTTTTACACATGTTATGTAAACCGGGCCCTCAACGTTAATCTAAAAGGGACGAGTATACTTGAGCCTTTTAAAGATTTTTCAATAAAGAAATATAAATCCTTTTCTTAGAAAAGAAAAGAAATGCTTACCCGAATCGTACCTCCAACTTGGCTTTTGCCATCGTTATTCAAAATAATATTCTCTCCGTGCAGAACTTCATCTCCGGGTTTGCAGCGTCCAATGAAAAGGTGGTGCGGCTTATCTAACACTTTCAAGGATACTAAAAACGAGGGAACTTATCTGAAAAGTGCTTTAAGTAAACGCGAATTAGTACTTACTGGACGAAGAACTCACATTTTTACTTTCCGATGTTTGAAGAATCGGTTTCTTTTTACCGAAAATCGACAAAGTTTCAGTATTTGAAATCGTTAATAAAACTAGCACGATTAGGAAACGTAACATATTAATCTCTAATAACAAATCAAATTTGATAACAAGTTAGATAAAATAAGTTACGGCCCAGTCGTTTCAAAACGCATCAGTCAAAATTTTATTTCCATTTGTAAGTGTATTCTTAAAGATTTGTTTTAGCCCTCGCGAAATCACGGACTTAAGTTTGGTCACGTCTAGATTAGAATGCGTAAAAAACCTCAATCCACTTTTTCAAAGCCCCACATAATACTGCTGTTATTGTATCATTTTATCAGTGACATTTTGACCCTTTAAAACAAACTCATTTTGTTGTCGTCTTACTCAATCTACTATAATGTTTATGCATTAACTGGAGTATTTATCATTGGTGCATAATTATGTATAAACCTTCGGAATTTTTTGGGTCTTTTTCTTGCTTTTGTTTTAGAAGCTAACTGATTTTGCCAAGAACATATTATAAAAATCAGCTAGGTTATCAGACTTTTAAATGAAGCTCAAAATAGGACGAAAAAATGTTCGAGTTATCCGTTCAGAAGATTGTTGTCAGGTTTTTATGATAGAGTTTTCTTTGTGTTCTTGTATTGGGATATTTATAAATAAATATCTGGAGTAAGTTTGTTTATGAGCTGTTTTGGTGTGATCAAATTGTCCTGAAATTCAATTTGATCAGGTTAAGGGGTACTTACTAAGTCAGTTTTCTCAATTTTATAAAAATTAGATTAAGGAAATGCCGAATTCAGGTCAGGTTTATCAGAAAAGCGATATTCGAGGAACTGAACTGTTTTCCTTTATAGCATACGATTTCTTCTGTAAAATAATTTATTAATAAATATATTAAAAAAGAATAGCCATACAACAATAATTATCCAGTCTACTGCGTATAATTTAAAAGAGAAAGCCCTAGGTATAAAAATCAAAGGAAAATATAAAGTTTTTCTCGTAAATCACGAGGCACATACTAACGATTGATATTTCGTGGTGTTTTTTCTGTGTCAAATGCACTCTGTAACTCACGGTTAACAGACATCCAAATAAAAATCTAACACAAAATTGTGATTCGAGTGATCACGCTGCACGTTGCGTTTTGTCCTTGATTGGCAAAGGTGGCGGTGGGACGTCGGGAATTTCGGGATTTTTCTTAAAGTTGACGGCAGGTGCGGGTTGCTCGCTTTTTTTCTTATTATCCGTGTTAAAGTGCTCTAAATCCACAAAAATTGGTTGGTGATAGTAAGGCAAAGCCGGGAAAAGCAGTTCGGAGGTGTACGAATATGGAAAATATGGATCGATTGCCAGTGGATACAGAGAACCATGGTACGTTAACTGAGGTATTATTGGTTTTCTATCTTCTTTCTTAGGCTTATCTTTATCGGTGGCTTCTTTAGAGATTCCAGGAGCTTCGTTGGCTGCATTTTTCTGCAAAATATACATCTGTTTAGATTCTGGAGAAAAAGACCAAACTTGAACGTAATTGCAACTGGCGTAAACTCAAAAAGTGTTGTATAATGTGATATATGTCGCCTCGATTTAAATAGAGCGGTTTTTCGGGGTTCGCCCCTTTGGGGATGCTGTCGAGTTTCGCAAAAAAGATATTGCTATTCCAGGACGAGAAAAGACACTAATGCGCATACAATTACAGAAAACGAGAACTTTGCATAGTCGGCGTTAATTATTTGTACGCGTCACTTATGCAACTAGTGGGACGTATTTTGTGGCCCCGTTTCTTGTAGTTAATCTAGCAAACTTGTAGGATATTATTTATACTCGGTTAATTGAAGAAAAGACCTTGCTATTTTATCTTTCATAGAAATAACTTAGCTTTCATTTTACCTTTAAATTGTCGCCGTTTTCGACATTTTTGGGGAGTTCTTCGAGTGTCGGATGTATAAATATCGGAGGGAAAGCCACCCCTAGAGCCGTGGTCCTAAGTACGGGCTCCACGACTGGAATTGCGTGGCTCGGCGACAAATTTTCGTCCGAAGATATCAAAGCATTGTAAATCTTGGGCACTCGAACTAACCCAGCGTTTGAAAAAACAAATAACGCCGCTAATACTAGTAGTCTGTGCATGATATCTGAAAAAGGTTAACAGTTTTAGATTCATTGCGTCCTATCAACAAAAAAGCAAAAAAATCGACCTAATTTGCAATTCGTGATTGAATTTACATAAAATTTCATTAACGTTTCGATGATTACCCCGAAAATTGTGTTTATACAGTGTTAACTAAATTTGTATTACCGCGATTGTTTAATTAAGCAAAACCTTGGCACCTTCTCAATATTTTTACTTCTTCTGTTCGATGCTATTACAAGGTGAAATAATACGGTAAGTCGAGTCGTGACGAATTTCAAGGATTGCTCTTTGTTCATCACAAACTTGCGCAATTATTATTATTACAAGTAGTGCCGTAATGCACGTTTTATTGCTTCGTTTTTTGAAAGCGGAATTTTTTAAATAAAATCACTTCCGAATTACGATCGCGATAAAATTTTGAAAAAACTCAAACGTTCGTGGTTGGTTTCATTACAAATAATCCTCAGAAAAGATTTTCCTGAGATCGTGCTGAATGCAGCGTTTAAGGCAAATGAGACTTTAAAACAGTAAAAGTGGGCCACTTCCTCGCACAGTTTACGCAGAACTACAAAGAAAGCTGCCTTCGGAATTTTATCAGCGGCACTATTAGTTAACGAACTAACACTAAAACTAATTTTCACAACACATTAGGAACATGCGTGCACTTGTATCGTCTTACGTCTTACTTCAAGCACGGTTTTCCGGCAATAAAAATAGGAAGTGCCTCAAAATATGTAAATAAATCATACCTTGAGTGAAGCTATTCATGCCACTACTACAAGCAAATGCCTTGGCAAAGACGCCAAGCCTTTATATAGCTGTTATCCTCCGGTACATTTATTCACTTGTGCTACCTACCTAAGATATATTTTTATAAGTTGCTTCCCTTCACTGGTTGTGTCCCAGTGCGATTTCTTCGAGTCCGTATATAAAACGTTTTAAGGTTTCGATTCATTAGGAAATACGAACCTCGAAAATTGTTTTTCAGCATCCTAAAAACAGTCGCGATTGCTTCATGTTATGATTTTCGATTGTTGCTATGAAGTTCAACGGGTAAAGCTCGATACTTGCAGCTTGTAAGATTAAATAATTGCATCTTCATTTACTTTGGAAAACTTTTCTTATTTGCAGATAGGAAAATGTGATAGCCTGATAGCATATGTGCTCGACCCTAAACTGCTAGGAAATACGTAAAATAAAAACTTCATTTTCTTCGAAGTTTTAGAAATTTCGTGTCATCGTAATAACCTATCGATTAAATTTATATTTGATCCTTTTGTTTAATTTCGAGCGGCTGTAGTTGGCTCAAGGATGTTCTGAATTCCATTTATTTCTACCGTTCTATAGTTGGTAATTCGATACTGAAACCTAAATGTAGGCTCATTTAACGTACAATACGCAATGTATACAGCAGCTCATGTTAATAAATTGATCCTGACACCCTAATAGACGATAATACACTTTAGGTAAACATAATTACGAGAATTTCGATTCTCTGCTAACAATACGTCTTATTTGGAAATTTTTGCTTTAACGGTACGCAGTAACATTCCTCTAAATGGGACACAATTTAACTGCACTCAACTGCAAAACTGCACTTGATTTGTGGACCAAATAAGGTGTGATCTTATATTAGTTGTCCTAGCTGTGTTTAGTTCTGCATGTGCTCTCTCATCTGCATATTGATAAGAACTAACTCATTTAAATTACTCGGTTATTTATTTGCTTTTCATTTACTCGAGTATGAGATGCATGTCTGCTGTCGAGTCGGTTCTTGCCCATTTCTTGTTCTATGTATGGTTGGTTTTAAATCATACCTGTACAAGAACATGAATACGGTTTTGTAGAATTTTTATTTGTATACACATTTTTAATTTTCTCGAATACACAAATCATATACAAGTTCTTTGCCCTCTGAAGCAAAGCAGATTTAATTTTCAATAATATTCCAAACAATTTAGAGAAATAGTACAACCTCGAAATAATTAAAGTAATTAAAATAAAAAACGTTCGGCCTTACATGTGGTTCGATTTTTACAAAAAAAGCAAAACCGAAAGCGCTCGTTAATTGTATCTCACCTTGTCTTTAAGTGCAGGAAAATCCAATAGATTCAAATATATTCCTAAAACAAACAAAATATTTGTATTACAATAATAATAATTTGTCATAACGAAAGAATTTATGCGTAATAATAACATTTATCTAAATAAAAATGTAATTAATTGGCCGCAAACAATAACTTTGTTTTAATTAATAACGCAGAAGGCCGTTAGGTATTTACTTCCATTCGTTATTTTTTCTAAAAATTTGTTAAACTCAAAAATACCAGTTAGGTAAACCAACTGGAAACTCATATTCCAAGGTCTTGCAAACATTGTGAGTTTTTTCAAAAATGGAAAACCTAATTAAAAATACAAAACACGAAATATTTTTGCACAGTGAAAGCTATTAATATATTTATCCACATTTTCAACTAATGTTGATTTAATGACTTGCAAATATCCACTCGAAGTTGTTTAAAATGAAATACAGCAATTTAACAGTGAAGCAATGCAAATAAAAACTTACGGTTGTTAAAGCTTTCAACATACAAGCAATCAGGTCTTTACATTCCGTAATAAATAGTTAAACAAATAAAAATTCAGCTTAGAACGTTACCGAAGTTATTAAGTGTGTGAAATACGACTTCTTTAATTTAATTGAAAAATGATATTAATTCAGGGTGTTTATCCTTCAAGCTTTAAAATGACAGTTTTTTGCTTTGAAGGGATAAAGACGCTTAAGTGTTTAGTTTTTAATTTAATGAATTTTAAGAGGTCTCAAATCAATTATTTAAAATAAATTTCAGACCGTCTCTGTTTTACTACACATTAGCTTCGTAAAATAATTTATATCAAGGAAACGTCATTAAATCTAACTGTTCTGTTTACAGATTACAGCTGTCATAATATAGTCTTAAGAGCATACATTTTCTAATTCTTCTACCCACGAGATATGATTAATTAGCGGAAGTTGTAAACCAGGTCCGTACTTTGATACATTCGTTAGTTTCTGAACTTAATCTTCCTGTTAATTAAAATTCTTTAATTTGATAGGTTATTTCCAGTTCTGCAGATCATTTTTTTTTTAAATTTTGGAATAAATTATCGCGTGTTAATTATTTAACACCAAATAAATATTTCGCAATAAACTACAAATTGTTTTTGTAGACTCCAAGTAAAAGTTTCCTAATGTGACTGCAGGGAAAGTGAATTCGATCGAAATTTTTACAGTCACCATAGATTTGACATTGATTGACTTCCTACCTATTACCTACATACCGAAAAAGGCTTCCACTATGTAGAATATGGGAATTACATTTGTTAGTTGTTTTTCAAGGTTAATAAAGGCGTGGTTTAAAACGATATTATGTAAAATTTAATGCATTTTTTGCAGTTTACCTTTCTGATACAAAACTGCAACATTAAAATGTTTTTAACGATCGAATCTCTTGAAAAGGTGTGAACACGTGCTGAGTGCTATAAAACCAACAACCTCGGATTTCTAAATTATTGACCATCCTGTATATATTTACTGTTAATTAATTTAGATCGTTCCATGATTAAAAGCGTGCACCTAAATAAAATCAAGGGCGCTTGCCAATTTGTATTTTTTGTTCTGCTTTTTATAGGAATGTGACAAGTAAAGTAAACCTTGATATCAAATGAAATATGGAACAACAATAAACAAACTTGTAGAATTGATTAATAAGATTCTATTATAGTAACAAATAATAATTAATTGAAGGCGAAGAAAATGCCAATATGTTAATAATGTAATAACATTTTACACTTAATGATACAAGAAACGCTCTGCCTTAAAATTAATTATTCCGTTTTTATTAATTATTTTTTAGATTTATATTGTTTTAGTTTTTATAAGTTGTTAATACAAACTCGGAAAGTTTCCACAGTCAGAGTTGAAGTTGCTGACATTTATTTTTCCTCTGCAAATTTTTAAATATAGGTCGGTTATTTCCAGGAAAAATTCTCCTTTAAACCGTTAATAAAAGTTTCTCATTTATTACAAACTTTTTAATGACATTGAGGTGTTTATTTGCGAAATGATATGAGAAAAAATCTTAATTAATTTGTACTAATTAAAAGTAATTTGTTTAATTCTTAACAAGCTGCGAGTTTATTTTTCAATTTATGGCTTTCTTAGAAATTACTATTTAATAGAAGAATAAGTTGTTTAATATATTGATTTCTTATAAAATTTTCTTCCTTGGGTGAGAATGGGATGTTATGGAGAAGCGATTAAACAGCGGTAAACAGTTTACCGCGCTGGATTTACTGCGCCAGTTTTCTATTTCTTCACATATTTCTAATTTCAATTCTATGAGCTGTAAGGTTTGGTATGTATATTTGGATTTGGGTCCTTTACGATTTTGTTATAAAATAAACAACCGTGAATCTTAGGAGGTTTAAGTTAATCTGGAAAATACTTTGTACATTCTCTCAAAGAACTATAGGTCTGTTAACGTGTTTGAACATCAAAGTAACGAGCTTTAAGCTCATGCATTTTAGATTTAATAAATTTTAAATGTGTTTTTTATGTACCCGTATTTTGGCATTTTTGTAGAGATTCAATTTTAAATAATTAATGGAGGACTAAGATCGCGTTTTGCTAACGAAGTGCATTAAGCGCAGGTGGCAACTGAAAATTAGGTCGCGCTGTACAGTTTTGAGTGCAACTTTTTAAAATTCAATATTCGAAATGAATAATTACAAGCTGTAAAGCCGTGTAATGACGTTTTGTTAGCGGATAATATTGAGGGAATCTATCCTTGACTGCTCTGCGCCATCGGCTATTTTATCCGCGGCTGATCATAGAACGTGTTTTTGTTTAAGTAAACCAATTATTTGACTGTTGAAGTGCACAGCGTGGTTATTAACACGAAGGTGGATATATAGTTTAACATCCCTGCATCATCATCTCTTGATCTGTCGCCGTGCGATTTGCACCCCGAAGTTAATAATAATTGCATTCGAGCTTTTGCAACTGTCAAATCTAGGGTTGTTGCCTTTTCAAATGAACCAGTGGAATTGTCGGGGAGTATTTCGAGCATGAACTTCTGAAGAACACTTTTCAGCGGGGATAATTTTTATATTTTTAAAAGCTCATTAGTTTCCGAACATTAATCATCGCGTTTTATTCTCCTTTATTTAAAATTAATAATAATTAGTAGCCACCTTACTTTTTTATTCGAGAGTTAAATAATAATTTATGGGTCCAATTTACACACGAATTTCTTGCCTCGCGAAATCGAGCGACAGGAAAAAACGGAAAGGATTACGCTTCCTCGGTAAACAAGTGCCGGTTCGAATTTCAAATCTAAAGGATAGTGGTTTGTGGATGTAAATAAATTAATAAATCCTATTAAAAGGGTTAATTATCAGGGTGCCAACCGTTTTTGAGGGTTAACCTGCAGCCTTTATAACGAGACAAATCCAATAATCCAGGAGGATAAGAAGAGCGCCAACACAAGTAGTCAAACCAAAATGGTTTAACTGTTACATTCGGAATTAAAGTATTTTCACTCACGACCACAAAACCTTTGAAAAAACATAATTACGGATGGCATATAGTCCTAATCCTAATTACGTAATTTTTGCGAATTTTCTCGACGTATTTTTATTGCTGTCGGAAATGTCAGCTAAATTTCCCCTTGGAGGATTAAAAAATTGTTGGCGTTAATTATAACACTAATAAAGGTTCGTTCTCCGACCAACATGTGCTTATTTTCCAAAACAACTCTTTTTATTCCCGAATAAAATTAAGGGAAAATAACTTGAATAAGTATACCGCGTTTTCTGCGTTCCCTCCGAACGTATACCGATAATGGTTGGTCGGTAATATAATATACCTACATATACGAGGAAATGGATACCAATTCTACTTAGTATTTTTCAAAAGTAAAGAATTTTATCCCAATGTTTTGAAACTTACAACTAATTATTTTGTATTCTTTTTTCGACTTAGGTTTTACGAAATATTCTTGGATATAATTTCAGGGGATTTAAAAGAAAATTCTCCATTTCGCCGTATATGGGTTGAAATTCATTATAATTGTAAATGAGTTTTCGTATTTGTTTAAGTTTGATAAAATCCAATAAAAATCGTATTACGTAATATCTACCTTCGATCTTTGATAAGAGCCAAAGTAATTAAAGTTGGTAAGGCGTGGCTCGACTAGGTGAAATTTTTTCGAATGTTTGAAGTAGGCGAGAGCCCCATAATATCGATATAATTTAAAATTGGAAAGGCGGCTTGTTCGAAATAAAATTTTCTAACCTGTTCCGTTAACCGTAAGAATAAAGAGTGAAATTAATCTGTAGACGTAGCTATCGGCTTAAGCTTTTCAAGCGTAGTCTTATAGAGGCAATAGCGGGTGTATTTGTGAGTACTAATGGATGAGGGCGGTTTTTATCAATTAATTTTCGGTAATAAGCGGAGGGTTCGGTAATTATGCGCGGAGTTTTATTTTAATTCACCTAAAGAAAGAGTAATGTTGGACGTTCGTCGTGAAGCGAGTTTAAACCTCTGGCGCACGTTGTACCGATGTAAACGGGGCATTAAAGGGTGACAGCCCTGTGCTAAGGATGATCGGCATCCTGGCCGCGTAGCTCGAGGCGTGATGCCATGACACCGACTTCGTGGCCTGCACTTTTAAAGGCGCGTTATCATTGTTATGATTATTCTGGAACGTGTGCGGTTTCCGCAGGTGCTCAACCACTTCCTCGCCCTTCGAATCCTTTTCATTACCCGAATCGAAGTTTTTGCTGGCTGTTTTGTGGGTTTACAGAGTATAGTAAAAGCGCGTTGCGGTTCAGCAGTGGAGCACTGTCTCATCTATTATGGAATAGGAGTCAAATAAACCCGGCCAGCGCTCACGTACGCGCCCCTATAGTTACGACTGGATGCCATATCCACGTTTCGGGCCCAGGTGCACACCTTCAGTTGATTCATAATGCAGTGCCCGAGAACCACCCCTTATGCACTTGGATGTTGGTGAAATGACGATAGCGGGCGTCGGCGGCGTTGCAGAAAGCGCGGCGTCGTTTAATCTGGCTAACTGCACTTCTAAGTGCACCGGCTTGAGTCGTTGCGATGCCATCAAAGCCAAAGCGTGCGAAAGAGTCGGGCTGGGAGTTTCCCATTTGGAAAATGAGTATCGCAGCTCGCAGCATCGGTATTGTTCTCGATACCTATGCACTAATAAATATTAACATTAACGGCGCGTCATCCTTTACTCTTCTGCGTTCGCAGAAAGCTGACGTTCGTGATATACAGGCTACTTGTATTAGAGCCTCGCTTTATTATTTATCTTTGCTGGTGATGGATGATTCTCTGTTTCAGAGACATCATAAGGTTAAGTAATCTACTGTGGGTTCGTGTATACCATACACACCGAGTTAGAAAATATCTCAGATGTTGCTGAATTGAGCGTATACAAATAACAGGGTTAGGTGGTAGCGTCCAGTTATTGAAGATAATCTGATCACATACAGACACGCGCTCCGATACGTAAACCCTCACGTATGCGGAATTATAAAAAGGCACCTAAAACAATTTACATTCGTTTGTCCAGCGGATTAGTAGTCTAAATCGGGTATTTCTGTATGCTTTGCTTCCGTTTACAGTTGAGTCGTCCCCTCACTTTTATATTGGAAGGAGCATTTTGGAGAAGAATGACGTAATAAGGCACCGATCACCACAGCTTTATTTTGTAAAGGCCACCCCAATCAGCCATAACGAGAACGTTGGTTCTTCCAGGTTTGTCCATTTATAGCGAGGTAGGGTTTACGACGGTTAAACTGCTACTGATATTGCGATACGCGCACACATGAAGATTCAGGGGTTTAACTTCCCTGGGCAATTCCAGCCGAATCGCTGATAGGGGCGGCCAAATAAAATGTTGCAAATAAATGGACCGCACACACTATCATAGAAAACAGCTTCGCGTTACGGGACTCAAAATGATAATTTGACACCTCCGGACTCCCTAATTATATATCGGCCCGGAACGGGAAAATTTGGTTAAATTCGGGTTACTCGGTATTGTTGCGCTGTATCGGACCCGCATCTGTCTCTCTATCTGAACTCCAGCCTCCGAAATTGACTTCCCTCTATAGTTCTCAAGGTACTATCAAAGTACTATTCTAGCGACGTAAACTACCCCGAGCGTGTATATTCCACGAAAATGATTTTCTCTTTGTTTCATTTATCTTTGATCAGAATATATGGTCTCCAATAATGCCACCGTTTTATTTTTAATGTGTGGCAGGAAATTATTAGAAAATAGACTGGGTATTAAAAGAAATTTGCTAGAAAAAGAACATATTGCGAGAGTTGTCTAAATTATTTATTCGCCTGAGGATACGAGGTAACTTTTCTATTCCACGTAAAGTTTGAGATTTCATTTATTCGTTTAAGTTTACGACACGAAACACAAACAATGCGAAATCAAATTTTGTAGTAAGTCCAAAATTAAAGACATAACAATTTCTTTTTGTGTCAAGGCATAAAAATTTAAACTTTTTCAAAAAAATGTTTCTTTTAATTTGACATTAAAAATTGGTACTCATTTGAGTTTAGCTTTATCGGACCATTATCTAAGGTTTAAAGTTTAACTGTAGGCTCTTCAGAACTTTTATAAAAAACACGTGGAGTTCCTGAAACTGTCAAGCGTGGAAATTAATTCACATAATTTTAAATGAGTCTTCGAATTATTCAGAAAAAAAATCAACGTTACGCTAGAAATTTATTTGGGGTAAATTGGTTTTGATGTAAAACAAGGTAGGGATCGTAAATTGATGAACATGCACTAAATTATGTGTTAATAATGACATGCATCGTATCAGTAGGATATATCAGAAAACAAGCTCCATTATTTAATATCAAAAATTAATGTTTAGCTAGCTCACACAGTTATACGATCAATGTTTGCCAAGGAAAACCTGTGTACATAAAACAACTTTGTAGAACAGGAGTGATGTTGAACGAAATTGAACTTTGCTAAGCCTTACGCACTTTGGTTAAACCTGAAATAACTAAACTTTTAATATGATTGCGCATCATAAAATTTTATGTAGCCATGTTTTATAATGTTTACTAATAGAACGTCTGTTTTTATTAAATTTCATAAAACACGAAAGGGAAAAAGAAATATAATTACTACGAAAATTTCAGGAATAATTTTAATTTATTGGCCGTTGATAACTTTTTGTTGCTTCCAATCAATCATCCACGTAAATTTGAAGGTCAGTAAAAATAATCTGCTTTTAACAAATAGGCTCGGTTGAGATTGCTTTTTTAACCTCATTTGAATTAGAAGTCTATACAATATTATTTTGGCAAAAATACATAGAACGGTATTTATTAAAAATTCCCAATTTTAAAATACACGAAGTAAATTAAGTTTTTCTTTAGTAATTTTAGATTTCTTTCGGGCGAGGAATTCAAAATATTAAGGTTGAGTATAATCTGAACTAGGTACCTTAATATGTTGTAAAGAGTTTTGTCACATATTTCAGAATGTATACTTTCTCAAATATGAGAATCCTGTTTTGATGGTTGTTCTACTACATAAATTGAATAAAAATAAAATTAAAATCGACTTACGACTTATTTGCAAACTACTGTATTTAATATATTTAATCACTTTAATGTACAAGCAAGCGGATAACTTAGAATTATTTTTTCTGAGTATATGTAAAAGTAGTTTTGTTAAGTAAAATTACGTCCTAAGCGACCTACTTGCATATTCAGATAGCTTGATTACATGGTGTCATTGCTTAATTGATATATGGCTTCCACAGTCACTTACGTTTCGTTATTTTCACATATTTCAAATTAAAAAATTAAATTCTAACTTCAGCACGATCGATTATAATTTAAATTTTGCATTAAAATTTTTGGGGTTATATTTAACGTGTTCTGAAAAAAATTTCTGCGGTTTGTGCAACATTAAAAAAAATACTTCGAAGTAAGTGTTTTTACATAACACAATGTTTCATGCTTTTTAAAAATAATTTGCATTGTTACTTTACTCTGAGGAGTAAAGCGCGCTATAGCCTAATGCTTATACGGGGAAATGTCAGAGCTTTTTATACATTGTTTGATATGAAATTGCCGCTTTGAATTTTTGTAATAGACTTTTACTTGTGTATAATAATAAAGTTATCTTTTTTGTTTCTTTTTAGAATCGTCTCAGAATAGGCCGTTTCGTGTATTTTGTAACAATATAAATTAAGGTTGCAAATCTTCTCAGTTACTTTTCCGAAATTTAATTGTAAAAGCTTGTAGGTACTGATAAAGAGAAAACGTCGATTTAATTTTCTTTTTCCTTTAAGAGTTTCGTTATTTTTGCTTATTTGTAAGGATTAGGTGCTTACAGATCTACGTTTACAAGCTTTCTTTAACAGAGGTGTAAAGCATTAGTCGTTACTTTCTCGAAAGAAATCCTAAGCTCTTTAAATTCAATGTTCGGCATTACTTTTTTGATGATGCAGTAGTTAAAACTGCCATATTGACTTTTAAATATTTACATCTAAGACTGATAATTAGTCTCAGCTTTATGTTTCAAAACCCCTTTCCTATAGTGAATTATTTATTACGACCAGAATGTTAAGTTCAAATTGAACTCTGAAAATGTGGATGTTTAAAACTCAGAATTTAATGTTATTGAACGTAGAGTCATATTACAACCCATCATTAAATTTTTGTGCTTATATTTTGTACAAAGGAACATTTTGACTGCTTTTGACCTCGGTATTATATGTTTCTTTCATGCGCTCTACATCGACATTCAAATTCCATTTTAATGAATATGTGCCAGTTAAAGGAGAAAAGTGCGTGCCATTATTAAAAGGTGTTATTGAAGCGGCGTAGGAAGTTTGATATTACCGACCTCTGTTTACTCTCAAACCGATTTGTAGAGTTTCCTTTGTAATGTTTCGTGTTTCCCGTACCCTAACTGTTATCCTTTCTTTATTAAAAAGCAAACTGTAATGGGATATTGGGTACGTAATGATAAGCGAGTTTAGCCAGTGAATGGTTTGACTTGATTATTTCATGATATGATAATTGACGTTTTCCTCGTTTTGAAAGATAAAGGAAATACTAGATAGAGGTACTCAAAAACGAAGATTTTTTCTGATAAACGAAATTTCGTTTAGGAGTGCTCCTGAAAGACAGAAAGTAAGTACTTTAGAAAGTTTACCAGTACGCTTATATGGTTAGGTATTTCACGTTGTCAGAATCGTTGATCATATTTTAGAAGTTTGAATTCGTGACGGCAAAGTGAGACGTATCAAGTCCTGGTAGCGTCACAAAGTTTAATTTGAAGTTGTACATCTTCGAAACAGCGAACATATCCGAATTTACACTCTGGTTTATCCAATTCCGAGAAAATGGGGTTAATTAAGCGAGGAGGGGGGGTGAAATGTCTATATTACCAAGAAACTTTATTTGCCATGGTGATGTTCTCGTGGTTTTCTAGAGCTTTTAATGCTTCGTGTAAAGAGCGTGTGTCGAAGGGATCGATTTTCGCAAGCGTTATTGTTTAATATGGTTGTTAGTGGCAAAATTTTGCATTTTTTCCAGTCGTAGATAACGCGATTAGTTAGCATTGCGACGGTTGAATTATAATGGCTAATTATTGCTTAAAAGTTAAGTCCAACGAGCAGTGGTGTTCGTCGTAGAAGTAAACTTAATACCGTAGTTAATTGTTTGGAAGAGTTTCGCGATCAAAAGGTTGGGCACGTCTGCATTAGTGGTTAGTGCAAGACAGTTTGGGCCATTACCGTGTTGAGAGAAGGAACTTTGGGGAATCTTTAGGTATATTTAACTGAAAATATAATATTGCGTTGCTCGAAGCGTTGAGTCACTCATTTAATCTTTCTCGTTAATGTTGTAGACAGAGAATCTCGTATGTTAGGGCATAAGTTTAATAAAGTTAGAAGTTGACTCGGAAAAATGAAGACGATGTGGTCCTATACAGTTGGCAGGTATCAGGGTTTGGGATGATGGTTGTGCGACGACAAAACGTAAGATGGATGGGCCGAGCCGTGAGCGCGCTGTGACCCGGATGAATGTTTGATGGCCTCGGCACCGTATGTGGATTGCTGCTGCGAGCTCGGGAATGTCTTATGCAGTGGCTGCATGCATAATAGAAAAGCTCGAGGGCCGATGTGTTGTACACTATCCGAACGACAGGCGGGCGAAAGCACGTGCTTCTTCGTTTTCTGTTGCATGCTTCCTCGCCGATAGGCAGTTATTAACACTTCCCGAGTCAGACTTTAATCAACTATAAAAGTTTGGCAAACGGGTGTCGGTGACGCACCCGCGAATTATAAGTTTGCCGACATCCTTCCCTCGCTTTTTATGCATACAAATGGAGGCAAGTTGTTAACCTAAGCTGGCACAATATATTACGAGACGCCGGCTGTCATATACAAATAGCGCGAGATCAATGATTGACGCCGAAAACTTAGTGGTCGGGGCCCAGGAGCATGTGGCACGAGACGCCGCGGCAGCGCAGTCCTGAGCGTCGCACGAGCGTCCTCGGCCAGTTACAGCCTGACGCTCGATCGGATTGGATTCAACCTCTAAGGCGCAGGGAGAGCTTACACACGCACGTCGTTATCTCTCGCGCTCGCGATGCGGCGACCGCGCTTGGTCGCTAATCCTTGACTTTTCCCATGTGCTTGTGCTTTATAACAGGATTACTCATGGACCAGTAGGGCTTCTTCTAGAGACTGCAGCACCATGGCTGATAAGCGCAAACAGCACAACCGCTACCTCAGTATCGGCATTGTATACATCGCTACCATTATAAGTCAGGGTGAGTGTCCCACTCAGTCATGGTGCAGCCCGGTATATTATATTAATTAGAACGGGGCCGCGCGAATTAAAATTGAGAATGTTTCGACGGTTTAGCAGATTAACAGGTGTCCCATTCTGAAGCTATTTAATTCCGCGCGGCTTGTTTGGTTTTCGCGAATTAGGAACGGCCGAGGGTGGCCTTCTTGATGGCAGCTCATCATTTGCACCACATGCTGGGCATTCGTGTGAGCTTATGTGCTATAAACTGCCGCGAGATCTCTCCTGCTGACCAATTAGCCGGACACGCCGTTAACGCCTCTCAATAGTTAATGGAAGAAGTTAACGACTTCATTAACTCTTAAAAAAAGGCGCATCTCCCGGAATTGTAAGGCGAACTTGGTAAAAAACATTACCGATTACGTCGACAACCGCTGCCTTCCGCTTCTTTTAGTTTATTACAGAACTGCATAGACAACGAAATCGCATGACGCTATTTTTAACATTAAGCCAATCAGTGTTCGCGTTTTCCGATAAAACTGACACAAAAAAGGCATAAATCGTATTATGATCGGAAAAGAGAAACGGGGTGCTATGTCAAAGGAAAAAATGATCGTGTAAACGAGACAAACACACGGTCATCTTAGTTTACAAGAGCTCCACTGACAAACATCGTTAACGCTTGAAACTGTAACAAATTTCTTTTTCCTGTGTCGTTCTTTCGGAAAGCTCTTTTTTTTAAACACCACTTCAGCATCCATTCGAGGACGTTTTATGTTTTTAACACTTTAACTTTGCTCTAAAATTAGGGTAAGAATTTTACATTCTTTTTTACTTGAATTATTCATCAACGTGCATAAAGCGAAAACTAATATAATGCCTCGATTATTATAGTTGCACATTTTCGACGAACTAAAAGACAATTTTATGTACACTTTGCGACGAACTTAATCTTCCATGAAATATTCTTATCTACACGGGAAACGGGAACGTACACATAAAACACCGTCGTGCAGAGCAGTTTTTATTATATAGAACAGAATTTTTATTAATGACCGTGCTCCACATTTAAGAATACTTTACGCAATTAAATTAAACCTTCTCCCCGTTAGATAAGCTAAAAAAACTCTTCTTACAACCTTTCTACCCTAAGTAGTACACAGAAGCTTGGCATAACGCAATAACCCTTCATATTCTAAAGTAAACAATCCTAAATCTAGTTGACATCCAGGTAATTTCCTCTTTAAGCACTGCGCGGAACTTTTCCGCAGTATGCGGAGAAGAAAACGTCCAGCGTTATTCAGATCGGCTCGGCGGATTTTTTAAGAACGAGCGAATTCCTCTTACCCCTTAATTTTTGGTTAGTTTTTGTTATAAGCGCATTTATTTAATTAAAGAAAGTCACTCGTTTGTTCTACTAAAGATTTTGTGTATATACAATGCAATTTTTTTATTCATGTCTACGATGTGAAAGTTTTTACTTGAGAACTTATCTAAATTGCTCGAGAAAACTAAGGAAAATATTAAGGGTTCCGAGTTTAAAATATCCGAAGATCATTTGATTACTTGTGATGATGTAAGCGGAAGCTCGGGTTATTAATTGATAATAAATCAATGTTGTATTAAACTTAATAAGGAGAAAGATTCTCCGGCAGTTTTGTCGAACAGGCCCGAACACGGTGTATGGAAAACTGTTCCTATGCAAACACACTGAATAAATGGTGTACCGCTACAAACAAATTTTTCTTTTATTTCCTGAGGTCTTTTGTTTTTCGTGAAAAAGGACGTATTATTGCGTGGGTAGATGTAATAATGGGTCTAAGAGTAAACACTGTTTTTTACTTTTAAGTGTTTTTAACATTCTTATTTTAGACAAGATATAACAATCTGCAACGAGGTAAGTTTTCTGTTATTAATCTTGACGCCTGTAATTAATTACGAAGTTCTTCTTGGGGACAATTCAGTGTTGCTAACAATTCCTACCAGAAAAAAAAGAAGAAAGAAGAAGAAATTGCACCTTCCATGTACAAGTAAAACTTATCGTTGACAAAATTTGTACTTTCATAATGAAACAAATATACCAGGCGATTTTGCTAATCAAATCGGAAAATGGATGTGCAGTTTATTTCTGTTTCGAATTTTAATATGTAGGGCGAAAATTTTTGTATGGAGGAAACTTTATACCGAAGTTCATAAAAATGTTCTGCAATTTACTTTGTTATATACGTGAAATATGAAGTACCCAAACTTTAATTAGATGGTTCAATGTCCTTTTGGAGTGTCAGAGGAACTCCTCTGTATATATGCATGGAAATTAGCTGTTTAGACACGTTGTTTGCAGCAAGCGCGGGTTGCAATCGCCACGTTCAGTGTAAATATTCATGAAGAATACACATCACTTACCCTTTAGGAACCTCCCTGTACCCTTATTGCCATGTGTTTGCATTAATTTAACCGTACCTTTATTGATTGTGAGTGGGTATTATTGAAATCGGGGAGAATAATTCGTTTTTCCGTGATTTTAAAAGAAAACCTTTTAAGTTGATTCCCTTCTTTATCGAGTCGTTTAACCAAAAGTCGGTAAACGTTCCTTTCCAAAAATCCAGTGAAGATCGTCAAATTATTTGAAATTTTGCTTTAGTTCCTCGCGGAAACGAATAAAAAAGACAGTGGCCCCTTTTAGAAGGTTTAAATTACCAAGGCGGATAATTAAAACAAAACAAAAATTTAAATTTTAGGTTATATTGCGAGGTCGCATACGGAAAAGTTTAAACGTTTTAGGTATCGAGGCGAATTTATCACGTAAACGTTAGAAGTTGGTTTGGGCGCAAGCAGTGCCGAGGTAAACTTAAATAGTACGCTCTGGCACGAACGGTATGTACAAATTATCGTTAAAAAGGTTATTATCTATATAATGAAAATCGGGTTTGTTTATATTTAGTAACGGAATTGTAATAATTTAAAATCAATTTGAAGAAAACATGCAAACGGCAAAATTTGTATTCCAAATCGATATGCGGTTTACGGGAGCAATATCCAAGAAACAGAAACAGAATTATGAATATCACGTGGAAGTTTTGCAGATTATGAAACCTTTTGAAGCTAGTTTAAAACAAAAGGTGCTGATATCGGAAAAATTACGGCGAAAACAACGTACGTATACACACGCTTCCTTCAAATAATTTCACACTTCGAGCTCACTGCAGATAAATTATCTATCGTTCCTAAAATTTTATATTTAATCAAAAATGTAAACGAATATACTACTCGCGGACTTGTTACGATCCCCCGCTTTTGTTTTATTTAACCCCGCGTTTTTCCATCCCGGATTCCAAAAGCTATTTATATCAGTTATTGTTCTTTTATTAAATGGTCTTAACGAGAAACTTATTTAATGGCACTCTAATAAGACCATATTTTTATCCGTTTAAATTACCCCATTACGTTTTTAAACATAAATCATAAAATAGACGTTGACGTTCCGCGATAATAATATTCGATTTGATAGTTTGCGCCGGTTAAAAAACAATAAAGCATAGCCGAATCTTAGGAGAACCATAAATTATTCACACGCGAAATCTTAGAAATTTTGATCCACGGCGAATTCGCTGCCAGATACACAATGCGCGTTTGAATATTTTCAAAAACTTCGACAAATTTTTGCGTCTGATACGAAGGCGGAAAGTTTTATTTGTGTAGATTAAGGTTCTTTGCAAAATACTTTTCAGGAAAGGCTTGTTTTGTTTAATGGGCATTTCACTATCCAACGAATTCGTCTGGACGTTTAGATTTCGTTTTATACTCAGGCCGAATCAATTTGGTATCAGATTAATTTTGTATCCGTTCCCCCATTTTCGAGCAAGCAAAACATTAGTGGTACGAGGAAGGTTTACTTTTTAAAGGCTTCTTAATGGAGTTGCACTCACCGTTAATATTAAGAATAGGTGCCTTCCTACCGATCGCATAATCTAAGTGGGCGAGTACCCCGAAAAAGAAATTTCCTTTGTTTCTTATTCATAATGAAATTACGACTACGGCACTGCGTAAACGACTATTGTGTTGTAATGGTACATAAGAACAAAAGTCTGGATCCGTTTAAAACGTAATTTTTCGAGTTTAAACACGGTTTTCGAGTCGTGTATTTCAATAAGGCAAACGACAAAAGTTTGAGGAGTAACCATCAAGATAACATCGCCAAAGTAATTGAAGCTTTAACTTCCTCTTTATAATTAAAGCGGAGTACAGTGCGGTAGCAAAAATGGCACATTGTCAAAAGCCGCATCCAAGATTGTTTTATTCAGTGTTTAGCGTTCTGATTTATTGTCCGTTCCCATGCGTCTCTGTTAATTAAGTAGAACGTAGAGATAGTCGTTACTTGTACCTACTTTTGTTGTTATAAATAGCGGCACAATTACATGCTGACTGCATAATGTATTTATGTTCCGGAGGATAATTGTTTCGCGATTTGGTTGTAGTTTTTTGCCTTTAGAAGAGGCGGAGGAGGACGTTGTCTCGTACGAGCGCATTTCGCGACGTTTCGATATTAAGCAAACGACCCAATATCGCAATATTAATGTCTTGTAGTACGTTATAATAAACTTTCAGTATAAGACGAATGATCCCGGAGCATGCATTGCTCGAGACAAGAGAGGTCGATATTATTTCCTCTCGGTTTAATAGCGGATTGATTTTACAACCCTCGTATCTATATTTTTTAAGCAGACGAATGTTTGAAGTACTTGGAAATTAATTATGCAACATCTGAGTAGTAGGAAAGTTTATTATGGAAGATCCCGCTAGTTTATAAATCTGAACTTGAACACTGTTTGGAAATCAGTCGATGCATTAAGGGAGTGTTTAAAGTGCCGCGGTTTCCAAGCAGAACCCGGAATGACAAAAGCAACCCCTTAGCCACTTACGGCTGTTTCCGCGATGTATTAGCCCTTGTGGCTCGTCCCAGGACAGTGCAATGCAAAGTAAACAGATTAGTTTATTATCCGGTTATACTCGGCTGTAATATCTTTGGTCAACAGTTCCGATATAATTAATGTAGAGATTATTATTCGTGGTGGTTCATTATTCCGTGAAGAGCAGCCGTTGTAATCCCGTCCGGGTCGAATCATCGTTGGTAAACACATTGTCACCGAAATTACCCTCATTCAACTTATTCCTTTTGAGGCGTTCGAGTTCGAATTGTTCCCGATTTTATTTCGAACTAGTTAGTGGAAGAGGCAACGTTTCATTTACCTAACTCGATCTAGGAGACAACTTCGATTTAAACTCAAATCGATTCCCCCCTTCTGTAACACATTTTATACAATCTGCCACAGTGGGAGAGAGACCCTTCCTTACTTACTTACTTAGCTCCTACAGTGTTGTTTGCAAGCCATTAAGAACTCCCAGAGTTTAATCGCGTTTTAAAACACCTGATGCGACAATCACCAGGCTAAATCCCTGAATATAATGCCCGTCGCTACTAAATATTTTCACCCACATACATAAACCCCGACCAACAAACGTTGTAGCACTGTATTAGTAACATGTTCCTAAACCGCGATAATTCAGACTTTTTACAATCGAGTTATCGAGAATTTTATTAAAAGTGAGAAATTTCATTAAAAAAAAGAGCCTTAGTATTGCTTTAATTGTTTGTCATGTAAACGCTTTTTACACTTTCGTATTAATAAGTAGTGTTCTGTGTCGTTATTGCCGACTCTCAATTAGTAGATAACTGCTAATTTTGGGCTTCTGTCACGCGATAGGAAAAGGGACTTTTAAATAATTAATGCGTTATGATTGTAACGAAATACCTCTACGTTATAACTCATAAGCTTGTAGAAGGCAATTATAGATTTAGTATTCGCTTTAAATATTCATCGTGCCCTTTCGTTACTTTTCAGTTAGAATTTCTAAACAGTGTATATTACAGGGGAAGTATGTATTCTCTAAAATTTCCTTCCAGCGGATTGAGAAAAAGAACAGAAAGAAGCCTGATATTTCAAGAGATATCCCGAGACATATTTATATGATTAATCATGGGTTTCCTTGTCAGCTTTCTAAGATCTTTAGAGATAAAGCACGTGAAGGCATAACTGCTGGACAATTATCTCTTAGACAGATCTGTGTCATGTCGTGGGGTGAATGAAGTAATAACCGATGCTCCGTTAGTTAAATTGAGGTCAAAGACCATAATTTCGATTTTATTAGCTGTTAATTGAATTCAATCAAAGGGTTTTCCTCCGTTTCATTACAGTTGTCTTCTGAGGGAAGTGGATGTAATTTTTTAAAGGGTTTCAAGTTTTCCAGAGAAGTGTAAGACAATTTCCAGAATATGAAATTATTTCAAACCTTTAGTTTCAAAATTGTATTGTATGTAATCGTATACCTTATAAGCACTTCACATAAAACATAAAAACGGTAGATCTTTTAAATTTGGTCTTTTAACCTTTAAATTTTACGCAGGGATCATCTTGGTGTGAAAAATAGATCCATTTATTTTAAAACTTATTTTGTTTCGAACGTTTTTAATTATATTTCATATGAAATGTAGCAGAATGTAAGTAAAACTTTATTGACGTATCCTATCCCATGCTTTGTCTTGTCAATATTTCTTGTGCACTCTATTACAAGCGATCATTAATCATGCCAACGTGCTTAGTACAACACAAAATTGCGCTATTAGTATTTGGGCCCGAGCAGGAAAATTTTATAGTAGTTGTCTCTATTTCTATGTCATTAGCAATACTGCAATCTGTTACGAAAATTTACTTCGAATTTCTATTTTTAATTCTACTAAAATAATATAATTTGTGATGTTCATATACAATTTTCGAAAAAATAGATTTTACAATTTTTATATAGGTATTTAAAATAACATACAGATTCCATAGACAAGTTACAGTAACTCGTTCGGAGCACACAGATTTCAAGTCGCACTTTCTTTCTTGATCAAATCAGTAACTTATATACCGGGTGTCTCAGGTAAGACGCACCATAGGGAAACACCACTGTATTTTTTCAGAAAGGATCCGCGATATACCTTTGGAATATGTATGGATTCAGTGCTCAACGTATGTTATTGGATTTAGTTAACGCTAGAAAGAGATAGAAATACTGAAGCCATCTGTAATTGCAACAAGCGATTATTTCATTGTTTATATTTTATATTTGTCAATTTTGACAGCACCTAAAACTTGCATTTGCAAAAAAATAAACAAAATGCGTATTTTTTTAAATGGCCGTTTCTGCATTCTGCATATTTTAAATTGAATTCGCCTTATTACAACAGTACACGCAAAGAAAACCTAAGTCTTCTTCTTTTCCTTCACCCTTGTGCACTTAAAGCGTCGGGTCCTCTATCCACTTCCAGAAGCTGTCGCGGTTGGCTGCCATTATTTTTATTTTTCTCAGGTGTTTTCCTCTCTGTTCTACCCTCCTTTCTAAGCTCTGTTCCCATGTTTCTCTTGGCCTTCCTCTGCTTCTTGTTCCCTCTGGCCTTGCTTATAGTATTCTTCTGGGGTCTCTATTTCTTTCCATCCTCACTATGTGCCCATACCACTATAACTGTCTCTTCTCTACTTCTTGTATTAGCGGTTGCTGACCTACTTCTTCTCTGGTTATTGTATTTCGTATGCGATCTCTTTTGGTTCTACCAACTAGCCTTCTTAGATATTTCATTTCGCTCGCAGTAATTTTGCTTCTGGTTTTGTCTTTTATTATCCAGCTCTCCGCCCCATACGTTAATACTCGTGTATATATGCTTTTGTATACTCTAAGCTTTGTTTGCATGCTCACTTCCTTTTTCGCTATTATTGATTTGTTAATCGCATAATATACTTTGCTTGCTTTATCTCTAATGTTGAGAATCTCCTGTTCTAGCGTGCCCGTTTTATTTATTATCGTTCCTAAATATTCGTAGTTATTGGTCCATTCTAGTTCTTTCCCATTGCATGTTATTCTTGTGTTTTCGTTCGTATCATTTTTCTCGATTTTCATAACTTTGGTCTTGCTTGTGTTTATTTTCATACATCTTCTTTCTATCGCTCTATTCCATTTGTTTATTGCTAGGTGTAGTTTTCTAGTTGAGTCTGCTAGCAGCACGATGTCGTCTGCATATATGAGGCATTGTATATATATGTTCTCTAAGTTCCAATTTCCTACCTTCACATTGAATCTTGGTTCTTTCGCCTCCTGAATAATTTGATTCATCACTATTAGGAACAGTAGGGGGCTCAGTGAATCTCCTTGTTTGATCCCCTTTTTCATTTCAAAGCTTTGAGATTCTTTCCCTTTAATTCGCACTCTTCCTTTTGCACTAGTGTATACTGTTTTTATGGCCTGTTGTAGTGGGTATGATACACCTAGTTCTGTCAATGCATTCCATATCGTTTGTTTGGGTACCGTGTCAAATGCTGATTTTATATCTATGAACGTTAGATACCAAGGGTTTCCCCTTTCTAATCTCTTTTCTATAACTGTTCTTAGTACAAAGATATGATCTTGTGTTTGTCTTTGTGGCCTGTAAGCGGCTTGTTCTTCACATAATTTTTCTTCCTCTTCTTCTCGTAATCGTCTTTCCAGTATTCTTGAATATATCTTCTGTACTATCGAAGAAAGGCATATTGCCCTGTAGTTGCCACAATCGTTTGTATCTCCCTTCTTGTGTATGGGTACCACTATGTTTTCTTCCCAGTCATCTGGTATTTTTTCCCCTTTCCATGCTAATTGACATATCTCTTTTATCCACTTTAGTACTCTATCGCCTCCATTCTTTATCATTTCTGGGGTAATGCCATCTCTTCCTCCCGCCTTTCCTTGTTTAATATGTTTTACAGCTTCTAGCACCTCTTCTATTTCTAATGTCTATTTCTTCATTTTGTGCTGTTCCTATTCTCTCTCTCTCTGCCCCGGATATTATCATCTTCTTTAAATAGAAAACGTAAGAAAATTCTATAAACATGGAATAGTATTGAATTCTGTCAAAAGAAAGCAAATGATCATCAGTCAGGTACCGAATGAACTTAAAAATGTAATGAAAATAAGAATTTGTCTAGTCAGCTGTACTAAAATCTCCGCCAGAAGTTATTAATGCAATTTACAAATTTTATGGGTTCATGTAGATAAGTGTGAAATTGGTTACATAGAGAAAAATGTATAATTTTATAATTTGGTGAAATACAAGTGCAAGAAAAATGTAACAATTATACGTTTACGTAAATAGTGATTTTAGTAAATATGTAAAGTATTATGGTACTATAAATAAATTTTTTAAATTATACTTATTCTTTTAGTATAATAATAATAATTGAGTTCACCAATATAGATGAAAAAATTAAAGTTATGAAAAATAAGTGTAAGTTGAGAAACAAGAGGAAAAAATCTATATTAATGATGATATGACAAAAGATGATCAAGAACTACAGAAAAAAATAAGAAAAGAGGCCGAAAATGCTAAAAAAGGAGGGAGTAACGTGAAAATCGGTTTCCAGAAATTAATAATTAATGGCCAAATATGGGAATGGAATAAAGAAAAGGGATCGCTGGAAAAAATTAGAACAAATTCAAAAAACTAAGTACAAAGGCAACCGAGAAAGAAATTAAGATGATAACACGGCATGAATCTGGACTACGAGATGGAACAAAGGATATAAAACAAAAGGGAAATAAAAATGGGAACGTCAAAAACAAGAAAAGCATATTTAAACTAGGTACATGGAACATAAGAAGTCTGAATGGAAAACAAATGGAATTAAGTAATGAATTCGAAAAAGCAGGTCTAGATGTGTTAGTGATACCAGAAACAAAAAAGAAAGGGAATGGAATTATAAAACTAAGTAATGGGCACACGTTAATATGGAGTGGGGTTAAAAAAGAACAAAGAGCAGCAGCAGGAATAGGATGTTTGTTACATAAAGATATAGCCAATTTTTTGAACAAATGGGAAGTAATTTCTGAACGAATACTGGTTGTAGAACTAAAGTATAGAACTCACATAAAGACGATAATAGCGATTTATGAACCAAACGAAGACGACAAAGCAGAAAAAAAGGATATATTCTGGGAAGACCTCGCCATGACAATAGAAGATGTTAAAGAAACGATATATATAGCGGGAGACTTTAATAGCAGAGTGGGGAAAAGGGAAAATATATACAAAACAGTGATTGGTAATGAAGGAGAAGAACTAAGCAACAATAATGGGAAAAGATTATTAGATTTTAGTCATAACTACGATCTTATTATAACGAACACCTTTTATAAGCACAGAAATATTCATAAGTACACTAGAGAAGAGCCAAGTAGAAAAGAAAAATCTATAATAGATTACATATTAGCAGAAAGGAAAAACAGAAAAGCAATATTAGATGTACGAGTTAGAAGAGGAAATGAAATAAATAGTGACCATTACCTTTTGATGGCTAAAATAAAAGAATTAGAAGCTGACAATAGAAATCACGTAGAAACAGAAAGGAAAATAAGTCACGAATCTATACGGTCTTACAATTTAAAACATAAGTAGTAATAAATGAAGAGCTGGAAAACATAAAAGGAGAATTCAAAGAGAAGAATACAGAGGAACTATGGACAACATTCCAAAATATTATTATAGAATCAACAAAAATCACATGTGGTACAAGTAGAACAAACCAGAACAAAAGACAAACGGCATGGTGGACAGATGAAATTAAGAAACAAGTCAAAATAAAAAAGAAGACATGGCAGACGTATTTAAACAACCAAACGGAAGTAAATTATGAGTTATATAAGGAGCAAAGAAAAAGGTAAAAAGTATGGTAATGGAATCAAAGCAAAAATCATGGAAAGAATTTGGAGTAAAGTTAGAAAGAGATAGTAAAGGAAACCAGAAGCTGTTTTTCAAAGTACTAAAAAACTTGAGGAAAAATAAAAGTATTGATACAATAGCAATAAAAAGCAGTGATGGAAAAATACTTACAGATCGGGAAATGGTTATGAACCGTTGGGAAGAATATTTTCAAAATTTGTTAAATGCAAGAAATGAAATACAAATACAAGATATACATAAGCTAAGAGAAAATACAGAAAATGTATCCAAAGAAGAAGAAAATGAGAGAATTACAGAAGAAGAACTAAAAGAAGTGGTAAAAAAGTTAAAGAATGGAAAAGCGCCTGGCCAAGATAAAATAACTTCAGAGATGGTTAAAAATATGGGGGAGAATGCAACGCAACTTCTACTACAAATATACAATAACGTGTGGGATGAAGAAAAAACACCGAAAGATTGGGGCTTGAGCCTTATAGTACCAATACACAAAAAGGGTGACAATAAAGATTGTAACAATTATAGAGGAATAATGCTTCTAAACACAGTAACGAAGATATATGAACAACTACTGGAGAAGAAGTTGAGAAGAACAATAGAGCCAACATTAATGGAAGTACAAAGTGGGTTCAGGAAAAACAGAAGCATACAAGACCATATATTTACGCCAAAAGAAATTATATATAAAAAAATGGGTAGAGGGAGGAGAAACGATATATTTAGCTTTTTTGGATATGGAAAAGGCTTTTGACAGGGTGCCTAGATCAAGAATATGGGAGCGTTTACATAAAAAAGAGGTGAATAGAAAATTAATAGGAGCAATTAAAAGTTTGTACGAAGAAACAGCAAATTGTGTAATTAACAAAAATATGAAATCGGACATTTTCTGTACAAAAGAAGGAGTGAGGCAAGGAGGTGGATTGAGTCCTCTACTATTTATAACATATATGGACGTGATTATCAGAGAAACAAAGAAAAACGCAAAAGAATTTCCGAGATGTACTCCTAAGATCTTAAATATTTTCTGCAGTTCTTTTCTACAACACACCCTACTCCTGCTTGCGCTCTAACCTCTAGTTTAACTCCACTAAGTATGCCTTCTTCATTTCTATCTCTTTATTCCCCTCTTTCTTGGTTTTCGTGATAGCCAATATTTTTATGTTTGTCTTTGAATTCAATCATTACTTCTTCTCCTTTTCCATTTAGAACTCTAAGATTCCATGCTGCTATCCTCCATCCTTCAATTTTTTTGTTATTGCCCTTATTATCTTTGTCATCTTGATCAGGTTTAGTGCTTGCTTCTGTTTCTTTCTTATTTGTTTTATTTTAACCTTTATCTTTGCCGTGTAAGTATCATCTCTATCCGTCCCAGTTTCTTCGTTCGTTAGTTTTTTGACTTTGTTATATCCATCTTCCCTTGAGCTTTGTCCATTCCGTTCCGTCAATTGTTATTTTTATTTTAACTTCTTTTCGTTTGTGTTTTGACTCTTCTTATTTGTTTTTGTATTTCCCTCTCCTGTATGGCCAGGTCTTCATTTATATAGATCCTAGTGTCTTTTATATCCTTTAATTTATATTTCCTTTTCATGATCGTTATTTTGTCTTGCTCCTTTTCTAGTTCTATAAGATGTACTTTGTCACCTAGTTTAAATACTTTCTTAACCTGCACCTTCATCTCCAGTTGCTTATCTATGAAGTTTTCCATAGTATCTTTCAACACCGTTGACTCTCCTGTATTTATTTTCAGCTCACTCATGATGTTATTCTTTCTTTTTTCTTTGCCAAGATATTCCACTGTATTTTTAATTCTTGCCAATTCTTCTTTAATCTCTTTGTTTTTCTTTCTGAAGATGTTATTTTACTCTCTCAATTGTTTCATCTCTTTTGTATATTCTCGTTGGTCCTGTCTGACTTGTTGGATTTCGTTAGTTAAGTTGGTTTTCATTTCTTCCATCATTTTCATCAGTTTATCTAGCTTTTGATCACTCGTACTCCCTGGTTTTACTGGTGTTCTTGGTACTCTTTTACTTCTCCCGAAAATTTCTTCGTACGCTTCTCCTTCCATTCTTCTTTTTCTTATTTGTTCGTCCGGTGAATATTCGCAATCTGTTATATTCCTTAAGATTAAAAAATACGGTACTATTATGGCTTGATTTAAAATTTTTTCAACACTTACTTGTATTACCTTTCCAATTCTAAATGTTTGAAATGGTTAGCAGTTAAAATTTAAAAAAATTCCAGTTATAAAATTTTTATCGGTACTTTTGAGGTATGAGTGTAGCTGTTAGTAACTCGCAGATTTCAAAGTCGAGTTCTGTAGCTCGTTCGGAGCATACAGCTTTCAATGTTGCTCTTTCTTCCTTGACGTAAATCAGTATCTTTAAAATTAAGATGAACGCATTGATTTAATTTTACAATTCCGCAACTTTGAATGTGTTTTACCTTTCCAATTCAAAATTTTTTGAAATGCCTTGCAGTTATACAATTTTATCGGTATGTTTAAGCTCTAAAGCTGTTAGTAACGCGTAAATTTCAAAGTCTGTAACTCGTTTGGTTTATATAGATTTCAATGGCGCTCTTTCCTTTTTGACAAAAATCAGTAAATTCTATTTTTTTTAACGGCTTGCGGCATAAAATTAGAAAATTTACTTTTTCAAACATTTTATCCATACGTTTAAGCTCTGACTCTAGCTGTTGGTAACGCACAGATTTCAAAGTCGAATTACTGTAACTCGTTCGATTCATGCAGATTTAAATTTGCCCTTTCTTTTTTGACATAAATCAGTAAGTTTAAAATTAAGATTTTTAGACGTTTCCAAACAATTTTCTAGTACGTTTGAGGTCTGACTGTAGCCGTTAGTAACGCGTAGATTTCAAAGTCGAGTTCTGTAGCTCGTTCGGTTCGTACAGATTTCAATATTGCTCTTTCTTCCTCGACATAAATCAGTAAGTTTAAAATTAAGATTAAAACAATATTAGTGCATTGCTTTAATTTAAAATTTCGCAACACTTACGCTGTTTTACCCATAGGGCCGGCCTTCCCTACAAAGGGGCCCGTGTGCAAGAAACTTTTTGGGGCCTCAAAAACTTTCTTTTCAAAGGTAAAAATAACAGTATTCAAAAAAAGGAACTTACATTGTATGTGTATGTATTTATTTAAACATGTGATATTTTGGCCATGTCATTAATCATATTAGAAAAACTACAATTTTTAGTAATTCCCTTCTCGATACTTAATATAGCAAGTGCGTTTAAGCGTGTGAATTAGCAACACACGAACTAGCATATCGAGCAGAAAAGACTCTGCTAAACAAAGATTTTGGGATCGGGGTCTTTCTAGATATCGAGGGAGCATTTGATAACACCTCGGTCCAATCAATCCAACAGGCAGCAGATAAAAGGGATATTCACCCCATGCTCTGCAAATGGATAGGAAAAATGCTTCAGGGAAGGATAATAAGTACCTCTCTCAATGATGTAACCGTAAGAGTGTCTCCCACTAGGGGATGCCCGCAAGGGGGGTGTCCTGTCGCCTCTGCTGTGGTGTATCGTGCTAGACGGCCTCTTGAGGGAATTAGAAGAGAAAGTGTCGTATGCACAAGGCTACGCCGATAACATCACCATCTATATCCACGGCAAAGTTGAGGGTATGGTCTAGGAAAGAACACAAATGGCCTTAAATACCGTGGGAGAGTAGTGCAAAACAAAGAAGCTCGGTAAATCCAGAGAAAATATCACTTCTCATAATAACGAGAAGAAATAAATAACAAAACAATTTAAAAAGTAGAAAAGGTAAAATATCTGGGGGTTGTACTAGATACCAGACTTACCTTCAAACACCACGTCGAACATATAACAAATAAAGCATGAAAGCCTTCAGGACGTGCAGAAGGATGTTTGACAAAACATGGGGATTACAACCATCTATGATACATTGAATGTACACCAAAATAGTTGTGCCTATAATCACATACTCGGCCTTAGTATGGTGGCACAAAGCAAAGAGCACAGTCCACAGAAGCATGCTGAATAAATTACAGAGGATGGCCATGGTTGGAATAACGGGGGCGATAACAACAACCCCAACAGCTGCTCTCGAAACCCTACTAGATCTTCCTCCCTTACTCTGCGGGTCTACGGGGCCTACAGACTAAAAATATACGGCATGATCGACAACCCGTATACAATTTGATTTCATTACGAAATCCTGAATCGAACTAAGGAACACGTCATATTGCAAACGAGGTCAGACAGAATAAAAACCTCTTTCAAGTTCCATAAACTATTATAGCGATTACTGTCTTTGTGAACTCTTTGTCATATTTTTTAGTTATCTACCTATTTTTTTTTATTTTGATACCGAAATTTTTTATAAAGGGTAGTGGTATGAAGAAATTTTGATAGTATTTAGGTGGTGCACGGAATCCACAAAGTTGAGAACCGCTGCCCTAAAGCAAAGCATTTTAAAGTCTTTATGGGAGAACCGACAAAACTTACAGGACAAAAACTTCTTACATATAGAAGGGAAAGAATAAGGCAAATAACAAAGATCCTTACTGGACATTGTTGCATGAACAAGCACCTGCACAGTATTGGATACTTCACTATATATGTAGGTTCTATGAAGACGAGGACGAAACTACAGTTCACTTCACTACTGGTGTCACTGCGAGGAACTAATAACTCTCAGCAAAAACACTTTGGAAAAGAAGAGATATAGATATAGACAATATCTTGGAATTCTTTGCAGAAACAAGAGTGCCATTCTAGGCAGCTACAACGGGTACCACAAACGCCCACAAGGCCGCGATACAAGGGCATTGCAACCAACCTGGAGAAAGTGCGTTTAAGCGTTCTTCACACATACAAGTTGCTAATACCAGGTGATCAACGAAATTCATAATTAGAGGAGGCTGTGATTGGGGCTATTTTATGGTGTGTGGTTGGACACTGTCTCAATTCTGACACTTAAAATTTTTAATTCCAAGCTGCAAGCCTGTGTTGCCAACTTTATGGTAAAAATATCACAGTCTGCTCTAATTATAAATTCCGTTGATCACTTGGTAGTTAACCGAAAATAATTCTTTATTAATTTTAATTTGCTAAAAAAACACGCTGCACTTGCTATAGTAACTGGCAATGAAAAGAACATTTTTCTGCCGGCCCTGGTTTTACCTTACCAATTCTATATTTTTTGAAATGGTTTGCAGTTAAAAATCTACCTTTTTAAAAATTTTATCGGTATGTTTGAGGTCTGACTCTAGCTGTTAATAACACGTAAATTTTACAGTCGAGTTACTGTAGTGCGTTGGGAACACATAGATTTCAACGTTGCTCTTTTTTTTGACAAAATCAGTAACTTTAAAATTAGTCTAAAGCAATATTTTAATATTTTATTTTACAGTTTCGCAACACTTACTCTATTTTACGGCTCCAATATTATGAAATTTTAAAATTGCCTTCTCAAAAATTTTTTGGGTGAGTTTGAGGGCCGAGTCTAACCGTTAGTAACGCGCAGGTTTCAAAGTCGTGTTACTGTAGCTCGTTCGGTTCATTCAGGTTTCAAAGCTGCTCTTGCTCTTTTGACATAAATCGGTATGTTTAAAATTAAGATTAAAGCAATATTACAGCTTTGTTTTAATTTTACCACTGTTTTCCCTTTCCAATTCCAAATTTTTTGAAATGCCTTGCAGTTAAACATTTTAAAAATGTTATCGGTATGTTTAAGCTCTGAGTCTAGCTGTTAGTGACGCGTAGATCTCAAAGTCGAGTTACTGTAGCTCGTTCGGTTCATGCAGGTTTCAATGCTGCTCATTCTGTTTTGACATAAATCAGTATCTTTAGAATTAAGATTAAAGTAATATTACAGTTTTGTTTTAATTTTACAATTTCGCAACACTGACTCTATTTTACGGTTCGAATATTATGAAATTTTAAAATTACCTTCTCAAAAATTTTTTCGGTGCGTTTGAGGGCCGACTCTAACCGTTAGTAACGCGCAGGTTTCAAAGTCGAGTTACTGTAGCTCGTTCGGTTTATTCAGGTTTCAATGCTGCTCTTTCTGTTTTGCCATAAATCGGTATGTTTAAAATTAGGATTAAAGCAAT
Organism: Melanotus villosus; assembly: GCA_963082815.1. Lineage (NCBI taxonomy): Eukaryota > Metazoa > Arthropoda > Insecta > Coleoptera > Elateridae > Melanotus > Melanotus villosus. Next base: position 24,934,602 of record OY720427.1, read on the forward strand.
ATTATAGCGTTGTTTTAATTTTACCACTGTTTTCCCTTTCCAATTCCAAATTTTTTGAAATGCCTTGCAGTTAAACATTTTAAAAATGTTATCGGTATGTTTAAGCTCTGAGTGTAGCTGTTAGTAACGTGTAGATTTCAAAGTCGAGTTATTGTAGCTCGTTCGGTTTATGCAGGTTTCAATGCTGCTCATTCTGTTTTGACATAAATCAGTATCTTTAGAATTAAGATTAGAGCAATATTACAGCGTTGTTTTAATTTTACATTTCCGCAACACTTACCCTGTTTTATCTTTCCAATTCTAAATATTTTGAAATTGCTTGCATTTAAAAATTTACCGTTTCACAAAATTTATCGGTGTTAGGGGTCTGATTCTAGCCGTTAGTAACGCGCAGATTTCAAAATCGGGTTACTGGAGCTAGTTCGAAGCACATAGATTTCAAAGTTGCTCCTTCTTCCTTGACATAAATCACTAAGCTTAAAATTAAGATTAGGACAATATTACAGCGTTTTTTTTAATTTTACAATTTTGCAACACTTATTGTCTTGCCTTTCCAATTCTATATTTTTTGAAATGGCTTGCAGTTAAAAATTTACATTTTAAAAAGTGTTATCGGTGCATTTGCGATCTGACTCTACCCGTTAGTAACGCGCATATTTTAAAGTCAAGTTACTGTAGCTCGTTCGAAGCACGCAGATTTCAAGGTTGCTCTTTCTTCTTTGACATAAATCAGTAGGTTTAAAATTAAGATTAAGCCAATATTACAGCTTGGTTTTAGTTTTACAATTTGGCAACGCTTACTCTGTTGTACCTTTTCAATTCTAAATCCTTTGAAATGGTTAAGTTAATTTAAAAATTAAAAATTTACCTTTTCAAAAATTTTATCGGTATTAAACTTCCGCTTTTATTAACCCGCAGATTTTAAAATTGAGTTACTGCAGCTCGGTCGGAGCACACAGATTTCAATGTTGCTCTTTCTTTTGTGATATAAACCAGTAACTTTAAGATTAAGATGATAGCAATATCACAGCTTTGTTTTAATTTTGCGATTACACAACACTTATGGGAGAGTTGCCGATATTGTACCGGCGCCTAAGTTGTACCACCTTAATTTCTTTAAATTCAGTACTCCTAGTACCCTCTAGTAGTTATCGTATGAAATAATTAAAGCTTCTGAGCAGCTGATAAAAATATGGCGCCAATACGACCTGTGCAAGTGAAATTGTGACAGAAAAACGTTTTGAGTCCAGTTTGTTATAGATTCTCGACATCAAATGGCTCAAATGTAAGTAAATTACCGAATTTTCTATTTTTATTTATAACTAACGATAACTGTAATGAAAACCTTATGGTTTTGACTTTCTAACCTATAATCTGGTTAGTGGTTAGTATTTCGCATTATAATAGACTGATAAATAAAAATTTCGAATAAAATTAAACTATTGCATGGTTGCCTATATTGTACAGGTACAATTAAGGAAAATACTTTTTTTAGTACATGCTCCCAAAAGTAGCTATTTTACGGACTCATTTAAGTCCGTAAAATGGGTCTTTTCCGGACTCAATCCCAAAAAGTCTGGTTACTATAGTGACACTCATTTAAGTCCGTAAAATGCTAGTCCCTAAAAGTTGTCATAGCAACCTTTTGCGTACTGCTATAGTGACATTAATCGTACATAATAAAAGGTTTGAATCTGTTTTTGGGAGCTGTAACAAAAAAATGTTGTTTGTAACACGTACCTAAAATCAAGTTTTTTGGGACGAATCGTTGCTGTTTCCGGACGAGGCAAAGCCGAGTCGGGAATAGCAAATAACTATAGTATAATTCAATTCCATTTAGCGATATCATTCTCTTTTACTGTATTAGGTATCTGTAAACGTTTTACATGAACAACGAAGATAATAAAAACGTGAAATATTACAAATGGTCTCAAGAACAACTTATAAATGCCATTACTGCATATAAGGAAGGGCGTATAGGGCAAAATGAATGTAGTCGTCAATTCGGAATAAGTAAACCGACTCTTAAAAGACATTTAAACAATACTAATAAACAGGCTAAAGGTAGCAAAATAATTAAGGGACGTAGATCTGCTCTTTTTGATACCATTGAAGAAGATAATATATAATTTAGAAAAGCATATGTTTGGTTTAACGATTATTGACGTAAGAAAGCTGGCATTTCAAATAATGGCAAAAAATAAAATTAATAATTGTAGTTTCAATAAAGATACAAAAGTTTCTGGCAAAAAATGGTATTATAACTTCCTAAAACGCATCCCAATTTGTCGTTACGACAGCCGGTAGCTACATCTTTGGCTAGAGTTAAAGGGTTTAATCGAAGAAACGTGAAAGAATTTTTTGATCTTTTCGAGAAAATTGTCCAAGAAAATAATTTGGATGAAACTCGTATTTTTAATGCAGATGAGTCGGGATTTTTGACCGTTCAAAAGAAGTCTCAAAAAGGAAAACGCCAGATTGGTGATATCACAAGTGGAGAACGAAGAACAAATACCACCATAGTTTGCTGTGCCAGTCCTTCAGGTTTCTTCGTCCCACCAATGTTAATCTTTAAACGAACGAGAATGCATGATGCACTAAAAAAAGGAGCTCCACCTGGCAGTCGAGTTGAGGTGTCCGAAAGTGGCTATATAAATTTGGAGCTGTTTGTGAAATTTCTTAGACACTTTATCAGTAATGTTCATCCAACATCAAACAAGAAAGTTTTACTACTATAGGATGGCCGCACCACTCATTCGAAAAACATCGAAGCCATAGAGCTAGCTAAAGAAAATGAAGTGATTATGCTACAGTTACTGGGTCATACCACGCACAGACTACAGCTCTTGGACGTGGTCTTTTTTGCCCACTGGGCAAATATTACATACAAACTCAAGAAACGTAGCTTAAAAGTCATCCATCCAAATTCGGAAGACTAGTATTGTTTTATCTGTGAAGAGAACCTACTTGAAGCTTGAAGATATGGTTCAGTGTTGGGGAACAACGCCTAAAAAAGTTTATGTTTGTGACGAATGTGCCTAATATTTTGATATCTAATTTTTATTTTTTTATTAATCTATTTTATTTAATACATTTTATTAACTTCTTTTTAAGTTTATTTAGGAATATAAGTGTTATGTTTTTGTTTTATTGAAAAATGCTTTTGTTTTACGGTTATGAATATAATAAACGATTAAGAACTTGATTTGTTGTCGTAAATAATGAAAAACGATAACTGGTATAATTTAGAAAGTGGGAGGTACAGCTTAGGAAATCGGTTGCCTTTATTGTATCAGATGTAAGCGTCTTTTATAATAAAAAATTCACTACGTTGCTGGTCGACAAAAATTAAAAAAATTATATCTGTTCTGTCCAGAAACATCTAAAGAATATCTTGCAAATAATTTTTCTTATATTTAAAATTAATAATAAAGGCCTTGTTTTAATTTTACATTTCCGCAACACTTACTTTGTTTTACCTTTTCAATTCTAAATCTTGTGAAATGGCTTGTAGTTAAAAATTTACTTTTTTATCGATGCGTTTAAGGTCTGACTCTAGCTTTTAGTAACCCGCACATTTCAAAATTAAGTTACTGTAGCTCGTTCGGAGCACACAGATTTCAATGTTGCTCTTTCTTTTTTGACATAAATTAGTAACTTTAAAGCAATATTACAGCTTTTTTTAAATTTTACAATTCCGTAATACTTACTCTGTTTTACCTTTCCAATTCTAAATTGTTTGAAATGGTTTACAGTTAAAATTTAACAATTTACCTTTCCAAAAATGTTATTGTTACGTTTGACTCTAGACGTTAGTAATGCACAGATTTCAAAATCAAGTTACTGTATGTAGCTCATTCGGAGCACACAAATTTCCTTGAGATAAATAAGTACATTTAATATTAAGATTGTCAATATTACAGGTTTGTTTTAATTTTAGATTTTCGCAACACTTATCTGTTTACCATTCCAATTCTAAATTGTTTGAAATGGTTTACAGTTAAAAATTTACCTTTTAAATTTTATCGGTCCGTTTGAGATCCGACTCTAGCTGTTAGCAGAGCGCAGATTTGTTCAGTTTTCCAAATCTACAATTTTTGTAATAAGCTACAGTTTAAAAAATTGTCTTTTTGAAAATTTTATATGCACCTATTTAATTTAAAGTTGCTCTTTCTTCCTTGACAAAAAATCAGTCACTTTAAAATTAAAATTCTCACAATATTACAGTTTCGTCTTAATTCTACAATTGTGGTTGTGATATGTTTGCACATCTGCAAATATCAGAGTTGGCAACTGTCAATTAATCGACATGGAAATAAAAAATTACTTACTTATATTTTTGTCACAAAACAAGAATTTTGTATTTAATATTTTTCATAATTAAAATAGGTTATTTTGAATTCTAATTTTTGAATCTTGTCTCGAAGACATCTACATGGGTGACACCAGAACTATGGACGCGGAAAATAAAAATAGGAAAGAAGAAATTTGGCGTATCTCCGCCAAGGTGCCGGTCTTCTGAAAGCTATATCCTGCCTTGTGGTTTCAACAGGTTGAATCGCAGTTTCACACGGCTGGCATTATGCAAGACGTTACTAAGTTGCATACCGTCGTAACAGCCATTGATAGTAGTGTATTGCAACAGGTATCGAATATAATTTTAAAACCTCCAGAAACTGACAAATACGCAGCCCTTAAGCAAGGCCTCATCGAACGCTTTGCAGAATCAGAAGAAAGTCGCCTACGTAAATTATTGAATGATATGTCTTAGGTGATAAGAAACCATCATATTTACTAAGAGAAATGAGAGAGCTCCCATGTGAAAAATTTACTGAAGACGTACTGAAGTCATTACGGATGCAATGACTTCCACAGCAAATTCAAGTTGTTTTATCGTCCAGTTCGGAAAGTCTCCAGAAACTCGCCATGTTGGCAGATAAAATTCATGATATCACTATATCATCTGGAGCTTGTGCTGCAAGTAATACAGAATCCTCTTCTAACCAAAGGATGTCAGTAAACTCTATAACTTAAATACAGACACTAAACTTCGTGGTCATAATCTGAAGTTAAAACTAGACTTTAAAACATCTTAAAGCATCTTCAGTTAATAGTTTCAAGAACAAATATGATTTGTATTCAGCTACACAATAATTCTGTTGATTATTATTATATTTAGTTATGACTTTAATAGCTTATTAAGTATCTCCTGTTATAGTATGTTATATTTCATTATAATAGTTCCCCTCATTATGTTCATTCTTACAGTTATTATTATGTATCTTGTATTTTGGGCTACATAGGACATTAGTCCTCTGTCCACTACCTATATTAAATAATAATAATAATATAAGTGTATTGGCTGCTTTAGCATCGCAGTTAAGAGTTTTAACACTGCAAGTTGAAGAACTTAAAAATCAATCCAGAAAATCACGCTCACCGGCACGGAGACAAGTATCAATACCACGAAGAAGAAGGTCAGCATCAACAAGCTCTTTTCAATTTAAAAATTTCTGTTAGTATCACAGAAGATTTGAAAAAAAGCAAGACTATGTGAATCTCCATACTGATACCGGGGCTGACGTCTCCGTCATTCCTAAAGATGTGTAATCACGATTTAAACTAGATTCTTTCCAACTTTTCGCGGCCAACGGATCTGTTATTAATACATATGGCAAACGTTTGCTAGATCTCAGTCTAGTCTTGAGAAGATTATTTCGTTGGAATTTTATCATCGCTGATGTGTCACGGCCGATAGTAGGTGCTGATTTGTTAGGTTATTTCGGTTTACTAGTTGATATCAAAACACAACGTCTCATAGATTCAACAACCTCTCTTTGTTCATCTTGCAAAATCACAACTAGTCCAATCGTCAGTATTAAAAGGTTGTCAAAAAATTTGACCTTCGTAAAACTCCTTGAAGGTTTCAAGGATATCACTAATCCCTCAACAGATTTGACGCATTCAAGTAAGTATTCTGTTAAACATTATATCCAAACACAAGGTCCGCCAATTTTTTCAAAGCCTAGGAGACTACCACCTGAGAAACTATTAATAGCTAAAAATAAATTTGAGTATATGTCTCAACAAGGCATATGCCATCCTTCTAACAGTCCTTGGGCAAGCCCCTTACATTTAGGTCCAAAAAAGAACGGCCAGTGGCGCTCATTTGGCGACTATAGAAGATTGAATTCAGTCACCACACCAGATCGTTACCCCTTCCCACACATCCATGACTTTACCCATTCACTGTCTGGTAAAAACATCTTTTCTAGGATAGATCTAGTAAGGGCTTACAATAAAATTCCTGTCCTGCCGTCGTTACTCCGTTTGGATTATTTGAATTTACCGTCATAATGTTTGGCCTTTGTGAAACTGCTCAAACTTTCCAGAGATTTGTGAACGAAGTCTTAAGAGGTCTTGATTTTTGCTTATCGTACCTCGACGACATTCTAGTATTTTCATCAAATGAAGAAGAGCATGAATCTCACCTTAGATAAGTATTCGAACGCCTTCGAAAATTTGGACTCATTATCAATGTCGCCAAATGCAATTTCACAAAACTTGAAGTCATTTTTTAGGTCAGTTAATTACATCACATGGAATAGCTCCAACTGTGAAAGTCAATGCAGAATATAAACTCCCACAAACTGTAAACGAGTTAAAACGTTTTTTAGCAATGGTGAATTTGTACAGGCGCTTTATACGAGAGGCCATCAGTTCACAGCGACTGCTCCTCAAGTTTTTGAAGGATAACAAAAAGGGCGATAAAAGAAACGTACCATGGTCAGCCGAATCTATCGAGGTGTTTCAAAGAGTCAAGAACAGTCTTGTAAAGGCCACATTACCGGTACACCCCCAGCACGCAGCCTTTACTTCACTATCGGTCGACCCTTCAGATTTTGCCGTCGGGGGAGTTCTACAACAGTGGCAAAATAAACAGTGGAAATCATTGGAAATCTCAAGAAAACTTACCGAAACGGAGCGTGTCTACAGTACTTATGATCCTGAACTATTTTCTGCTTACCTCAGCATTAAACACTTTAGATATTTTCTAGAAGATCGCGCGTTTACCCTTTTCACCGATCACAAGTCTCTGACTTTTGCATTCTCTAAAGTCTAAAGCAATGGACAATTTCTCTCCGAGACAACGTAGACAACTTGACTACATCAGTCAATTTACTATTGATATACAGCATATTTCTGGAAGTCAGAATGTTGTGGTACATACATTGTCAAGAATAAATACGTTTAGTTTGACGAACTATATTGAATTAGAAGAGCTCAGCAGACTGCAAAAAGAGTCTAGTGAGCTAAAGCCATAATAAACGGACATGGTTCCTTATCACTGCAGCCTGTTAAGGTTCCCAACAGCGATGTCACAATATTCTGTGATCTGCATAATGGAGTATGTCGTCCGTTTCTAACAAATTCTTTTCGGAAACAATGCACTATACATCGCATCCAGGCATAAAAGCAACGATTAAATTAGTTCAACATAGATGTGTTTGGCCAAACATGAAGAAAGATTGTGCTCAGTGGGTAAGGGAATGTTTAGGTTGCCAGCGCGGCGAAATTTTTAAACATGTTCACATGCCTCTTAAAAAATTCAAGGAGTCGGAACAAAGATTTTCACATCTGGACATAGTTGGTCTTTGCCTCGATTGGATGGATTTCGCTACTGCTTGACCGCTATAGATCGATTTACAAGATGACATGAAGCGTGGCCTATAAGTGACCTTTCAGCGATACTATTGCCAATATATTCTATCAAAATTGCATAGCAAGATTTGGAAGTCCACAAATAGTCACAACTGATCAAGGAGCACAGTACGAGTCTGAATGATTTAATGAATTATCAAAAATCTTGGGAATCCTTCGTAGCAGAACAACAGCTTATCACCTCCAGTGTAACGGATTAGTAGAAAGATGACATCGCTGTCTTAAAACAGCTATCAGATCTCATGCCACTAATCTTTGGACAGAAATTTTACCCAGGATCTTATTGGGCCTTCGTTCAGTTATCCACGGGGACTCGACAGCGTCAGAAATGGTTTACGGGCAGAGTTTAAGATTACCCGGTGAATTTTTTGTAGAACCTCCTAATACTCAAAATTCAACTGATTACGTAAATAAATTGCGCTCACATATGTCCGCTCTTAGACCCACTCCTTTGGGCAAACTGCATTCATCAATAAAGCACTATACGATTACCAATATGTCTTTGTTCGAGACGATGCAAAATACTTATTATTTTTGTCGCAAAACAAAAATTTTGTAGGTATTTAATATTTTTCATAATTAAATAAGTTATTTTGAATTCTAATTTTTGAATCTTGTCTCGAAGACATCAACATTCGAAGACATCTACACAATGTCCATACATATACCTTTTTCTTCTTTCAATTCTAAATTTTTTGAAATGTTTCACAGCTAAAAATTTTAAAATTTACCTTTTAGAAAATTTTATCGGTATGTTTGATATCCGACCCTAGCTGTGCAGAGTTTTTAATTTGTCCAATTCTAGAATTTTCTAAATGATCTGCAGTTTAAAAATTTGTCTTTTTGAAAATTTTATACGTATGTACTCGTATGTGTGACATCCGACTCTAACTGCTAGTAACGCGCAGAATTCATCGTCGGGTTACAGTAACTACGTCGTTCGGAACACGCATATATCAGCTTCATTTTTTTCTTTATTATAAATCAAAAATCACTAACCTTAAGGTAATTATCATGTCTATACGTTTGTAATAATCGAACTCCATACGAGTCGCTTCTTCAAAGCACGTAAAGTAAAGTTTAAAATTAATTTTTAAAAACTATTTTATAATCTATGTAAGCGAAGTAAGCATACTATATAACTTTTAAGTTTATCGGTATATTGTAAAACTTCTGCTGTCCTCTTCAACTTTTAAATTTAGTATAACGAAAAAATCTGCAGTAAATTTTATAAAACGAATGAACAGACTGTAATGGGGTTCTATCAATTTATCAAAACATTTTGCCTGTAGAAATGATAGTAACGAGAACAAGCAAACAAACGATGATTATTTCAGCCATAACAAATAGGTCCCTGATGTAGATGTATATTATTATAAAGTGGAAAACAGTTTCGCTAACTTTAGTTTGTTATACTAAAGGAAACTTTACTTGTTTAACTTTTAGACCATTCTAATACTTACAAACAATTTGCTGTGTAAATGTAAATGTAAATGATTTGTTTGTTGTTATATTGGTAGCAAATCATACAAAATCATAATTTTCTAATAAAACTCAGCAGTACGATTTAGTTTAAAGGTAAATAATTGTATTTTTCTTTCGAGTAGACCTTCGTGAGTTGCATGTTCAACAAAGCCAAAACAAAAACCTTATCAAATTTGAGGATTGCATAATTAAAACATCCTTCGACTCGTAAGAAAAGTACCTACTTTAGTAAATAAATTGTAGCGTGACTAACTAATTAAGTCATTTATTAGGAAAGAAATTGAAAGATTTAGAAGAATGAATGTGAAAACCAAAAGTTTTCCAATTTGTTGACGACGTGCCGATTTTAATAGAAAAATGAAACATTAACTAGTAAATTTACAAACCTCGGTAGGGGTCGAAGAACTGAATTAAGGAGTAGCTACAAAGAAGTTACGACGCTGCTCTCAAGATCTATACTAGTGCATTCCGCTAATCAGGAAGAAGGAGCAACTTCGGCCAACAATGGAAGTAATTCCAACCACCTGACGCAAACTCATTTCACTTTCCCAAAAAATAATATATCTCACATAATCAATAAAAAACCAAAAATGGCAGTGGCGTGTAGTTGTCCTTTAAAATGCAGTTATCATTTACATTTTGACGAATTGCAATTACGGTTGCTGTGACAACGAAAAACGTTTAATCCAGAGAACCAGTAAAACACAGTGCATATAATTATTGTAATGTTGAAAAATGTATGCTTATAAAGAGCCTCTAATTTTCTGTTTTAAATTGTTTTCAGATTTTAAAGGTTTCATAAATGTGCCATAAAAAGGAATTACAACTAAAACAAACTCTTTAAGTCAGAAATATATGACGTCGTTTGAAAAGATTAACGATCATCAAACTGCATGGGCCATCTTGTTTTATTTTATGTAACGACATGGCGCTATTTTGTTTTATATAACATTTGAGTTTGTAGAGTTACAATTGATAGAAAAGCATGTTAAAAATCAAAGATGCTTGTTTATTTATAAAAGTGGATTAGAGTACTAATTTTTTTAAAGAAAAGCCGCGTTTTAAAACTTGAAAAATAATTAAAAAACATAATCGAAATCGTTAAGTATTTCTCGGCAAACAAGCTGTAAAATGCGAGATACCGCGTTCAGTTAAATAAAAAGCTAATATTTAACCTTTGTTCTGACCCTCCCGATTTAATTATTAAACTGTCAATAGAAATTTATGCTTTATTAGTTTATAGCCGTTTTTATAGGCAATTTATTTATTCATTATTACGATTTTTAATGTTTAAAAAGCATTGAAATCAGTGTGTTATGTCGTCGAAATATTTTATGTGCGTATTTTCTCCTTTCTAACACTCGGAAAACAAGATGAGCTCCGGTTCGATTTACCTGATTTTGTAAACGCGCTTTACAAAATACGGTGAGCGATTTGCCAATAAAAAAATTTTGGCATAACGTCAGTTATAATTTATCTATTGAACCAGAAGACCTGATATCAAAGATGCGTGTTTGTTAATGTGTTTATGTACGTTAGTAAGTCAATCACATCACTACTGTCGTGTTTTTGTCTGCTAGGGAATACGACAATGTCGCGTATATTATCTGCACGGAACGCTTGCACGATTTCTAAACACAATAGATTTTCAGTTCATTGTTTTCTTTCATGAGTTTAATAAACGGATATTTAAATTTTTGGAAAATTTTTTAGAAAATTTCAAAATCTTCTGTCTTACGAATCTGTCCTTTATTTTGAAACTTTTAAATATCAGTAATATTTTTGATATAAAGTAAATGCAGCTTACGACAATATGAAAGTCCGTAGATTTTCTGATTATTGGTAAAGGTAAATACCAAAGTAACAAATTAATCCAATTAGATAAGTCGCTTCCTTCAATCATGGGGAAACAAAACCTAAATTAAACTTAAGTACTCCAAATTAAAGTCGTTAATCTGTGGGTATAAATTTGAACTGATAATGATTTAAGATGTGTCAGAATGTAAGGTTTCCCACTCGTATCCGAAAATAAAGTTCTCGGAAAAGGTTGACGTCTATAAGAAAGGGTTTATAGTTTAAAAATTGTGTTAAGGTAGTAAGAAAAATCTTGGCATCGAGAATGAAAAGGTGTAACATAGGACAAACTCCTAGTAACCGAAGTAGGAGGTTTGTGGGGGTTGGAGGGTGATTGATCCGGCGGTCGCAGGTGTCGAACTCGCTCACCAGTCATTGTGGATGTTGAGCACGATTCCCACATTCCCGATCTATGTAGTCCTCAAAGAGACATTTGCCTCTTCCATACACATCGTGAAGCGACAAATACGACATTTGTATGATGCATCACAAGCACCTTTGTATCGTATGCGTGCAGCGTCTCTATCGTACAATAAGAAGCCAGCAGTTGTTACACTTCCGATGGGACATTTCAAGGTGTTAAAACGCATCCTTGTGTAAACGAAACGTTATGCAAAATTAGCGACATCGATCAATCGGCGCAATAGGTTTCGCACAAAGGCCCCTTTATATCTTGGAAATTTTATGTCTAGGAAATCACGAGATATCGAAGAATGAAAAGCAATGTTCGAAAACGATCACGTCATGAGCACAACTCTAAAAGATACATCGATTTCACGGAACAAGAATATGTCTAATATTTTAGCTACCACTAACAAAGATAGGATTTTGCACGTTAATTTTATTATGTATTACAATCGCAAAAGCCTACAACACTTATAATTAGCACTGAAATTGGGTAGATGTTGTCGAAGTTATTCAATTTATTTCTGTATAGAAACTAGTGTGGTTCCAATTTAGGAATGCATTAACTACAACGAAACTTGATTAGAATGTTTGTTTGTATATCATTTTCTAAAACTTTTCCAATTCTATTTTCAAAAAGTTTAGTTTCCAATTCAGAATAACTCTTCGAAATATTACAGTTTCGCGAAATTTGATTTTTCCAATTGTAAGTTTGTATGTTTGTAGTATATAAAAATTTAAAAAATTGTGCTTTTCAAAATTTTTATATATTTGAAATCCCAACTCAAATTGCTGGTAGCCGCGGGTTCCGAACGAGTTAGAATATTTTTAGAAATTTTCTGTGATCTAAATCAGTAGCCTTAAACTTATTACTATGTTGATATATTAATATTCAAACAATTATTTTATAGTAATCGAAGATTAACTATAATTTCTTTGGTAATAATCGAGATCATATCAAATAGAACATCTAAACTTTGTATAATAAAGATACGATCGAAAATGAGTTGGAATTTGCTTTAAACCATGACTAACTGACAATTGGTTAATAATTCCTGACACATACTCTTCTGCGTTTAAAAGTTTAATCAAGTCTCAAGTCCTTACTAGGATACCGATTCGTTATTTTCCAAAGTTGAGTTCAAATCTGAATAAGAATTCTGGTGCTCGATTACTTTATATTCTCGTGGGTTTCAGGTGTTCTTTATTGAGACGATTTCCATAATTCGGGTATATTTTTAAAATCGTTATTTTTGAAAGTTCCAGTGAATCAAATACGACGTTCCAAATTACTTTAGAAAATTGGCCACCCTTAAATAAAGTTAATCAAAATGTATTTATGATTTAGAAAAGATTATTAGATAAACTGCAGAGCTATTCTGAATGTGCGAAAAGAAAATTGGTGGAGGCGCCGGGCGCATTTTTAGAAAACTAAAGGAATCGAAATTTAACGATTATAACTATACATTACTTGAAAAAGTACTTTGCTTGTCATTTTTACAAGTATTATTTATACAGCGATTTTTCCGAAATGCTTCTTAAGATTTACTTGGCGTCAGTAGTAGGAGTCGTTGCAGTTTTTTATGTAGGAAAATATGAGTTTGGGTTTTCTGTTGCAAGACAAAGGGCAAGGTTTATCTGCAGTATTTCGTTCTAATCATTCAACTGGATCGGGCAATATTTCTTAGTCATTTATTTCCGTTGGTAATTACTGAACCAGATATAGTCAATGTTTTATAGTTATTATTTGTAACGCCCACTAGTAAAGCAGGACGTAGTCTGACAATCACCAAATGATCGATGTAATTATTTGTATTAAGCTAATTTACTAAAAGCAGAATCGAGTAAATTAACAAACTCGTTGGTGTTGTATTTATTAAGGTAGGTACTACACGTGCCGTAAAACGTAGGTCGATTCAGTTTCTTGGTCTTTGAGACGGGGAAATCTAAGAATACTACTTTTATTGAAATTATCGTTACAGTAACAAAGCGATTCAATCAGTGCTTATCGAATTCGCTTTATTTCTACCCCGCAGAGTCCAAAGACGTTTTATGTGGCTCCTCAAAATAAATTAACCAGGAGGGCGTTATATTTTATACGGACCGCGAAATGCGATAACCGAAAATTGATAAAAGAAAGAAACATAATTAAGACGGTGTTGAGATTCTTATTCGGTTTGCGAAACATAAATCATAGAGAAACTTAATACTTGTCTTTATTTGTCAGAAGAACGAGACTGTCCACGATAACGCGGAACCAATGGATCGGACGATGACTTATTGCGAAGGAACATAAAGCGTGCACCTCTATCGCTGATATGCCAACTCATCAAACGGTAACTGTCGGCTTTAAAGCTCAACGACAGGCGATCTTTTGTTATTTTATGTTGGCGTGATCCATATCCAGCCGCCGCAGCGCTAACAATTATTTTTCCAGTGACTCTCTACGTATGAAAGGCCGTTAACAGTTTTATCGCATCATATTCAAGCAGACGACGTAACACCAACCTTAACAAGCAACAATAATTTTATTGCTTATCTATGGACGTCAAACGGTCACACGAACACTTGTGTACCTAACCGATGCAAACGGGAAAGGGGTTTGAGATTGGCGATTGTCTGGCATAATAACCAGCCGTGGCAAAACCAATGTGAATTGGAATGCCAATGTAGCGAGACGACTGACCACTGCAATTGAAAGACCGTTGGAGCGTCTCCGAGTAAACGATGCTATCAGTCAAAGAAGTCCCCTGTCGAAGGTCCGGAAGGAGATGGATCGCCGCAATCAATGAGTAATCATATCCTGCGCGTTAATGCCAGAGCTTTTCTTTCAACGGAAACGAACTATATTTTTTCTTAGGTATACCAATGGCGGCTCGTAATGAAGCGAAGAAATAATATAAAAACGCCGCCATAGTTTATCTAACCCTGAACTTCTTACGTGAACTCGAAAACACAATCCGAATAATCCGTGTTATAAAATAAATGGCACGCACGAAAATAAAAATCACATCATTCACCAACACAAAAAGGCTAAAATATTGCAACTTTTTTCCCAGATTATCCTTTCCAATAAAATCGAAACGCGAACCAACAACATTTTAGGACGTTGCTATGTCTAATTTGCCCCGCCACTGATATAGCCGAGAAAAACTACATCTATCAGTGCTTCCGCCCTAAACTACCGCCCTAACGCTTTCGAGCGCTCCATGATAAAGGATGAATTTGCAGTATGCTATTTACCCCAATCGACACCTTCCTGGAAAAAAAGTGCCCTAAGCTGATAGTCTTGCTAATGCTTATGTGAAGAGGTGAAGGTGATGATTAAACCTATAAAAGGACTTAAATTAATTGGGGTGTAAAGTTTTATGTCGCCGAGATTGTTATGTGGTTATCAACTGTTTTATTCATTTTATTCCCTCAGTTTCACCACCAAAACATACGCGTTTAAATTTTAACCCTTACACTTAAAATGTCCCCCACTGTTTGGCATATCGGTTGGGTATACCTTTAACATTGCATCGAAAATATTTACGAAACTATTACTTGCTTTTTTAATGTTTGCTATATAAAATATGCAGTAGCAAATTGTACTTTTAACTTCTGAAGTTATGTTATAAAAAAAATTACGAAGCTAGAAAAAACCTTAGTACCGCTTTTATGGACTTACAAGTATGTTTTAAATTATTCATGATGAATATTTTGAAGGATCGTTAACCGAAGCTTACCTTTTAAGGCAAAGAAAATGTTTCCGTTATCAATACTTTGTTATTCAGTTAAAAAGCATCGATACTTTTGTAAATATTTTAGTAACTTTAAACATACAGCTTTGTTTTATTTGTTACTTTACCGTAGGAATAAAATTAAGAGCAACTAAATACTTAAAACTTAGAAACTTTGAAGTTTGGCGGTACAAAATTGATGATTTTGCCAAACCTAGCTTATGATTCGGAATTAAAAAATTAAGGTAATTTGTTGTCCATTAAATGTACGTTTTACGAAAGTAATTTTTTAAAGTAAACACTACCATTTGTCATTTTAACTTTTTCTTTCTGCCACTGTCTAATTTCCTGTTGAATGACTAAAATCATTCAAATTATTGGATTTAACAAAAGCTTGAAATGTATGCGATTGTAGTTACAAAACGTAGCTGAATTACACGGTAAACCAAGCTCTGGTAAATACGTTTAAACGATAATGTTTATAATAGTCTGATGGAGGCGCCGGGTATGTGTGAGGTAATAAAACCTTTTTAATAAAAATGCTTATTACTTTTTATAAAACGCTAAATTATTTTCCAAATACAAGGTAGTATTACGTTAATGTAAGGAGAGGGTTCACTGGAACTCTACTTTACACGTCAAATTGTAATCAGCAGTGATACTGCATATTCGCTTTAATCCTTATGAAATACTTATTGTATAATAATTGGAGTTAAAAAACTTCAAGGTATGTACAAATCTGCTCAAATTTAATATTTGTAGATTTTGGTGCGTCGGATTATCAAAAGCCAATCCGAAAGTAAGGTCTAATTTTGAGTAAATATTAGTTAATGCTTTGGTAATACAAAGCAAAATATAAATCCATTTCGGAAGATGAGGAAACGAAGTTCAAGACAAAAATTCGGCGATTTATTTGTTTAAAATAATGCTAAAAACTGATTAAATCAGTAATTGTTGAATCAGAATTTTAACAAAGATATTCCTCCGGTTTCTATTTAATCGTTATGAAATGTTCCATGAAAATCCCGACTGCGTTCGACCAACCCTTTAGAACAGCTTTAACCGCGTGCAAAAGCACTTCACCGTACTTCACTAGCCGTGAAGCGGTCGTTGACATTTTTTTCCTTTTTGTAATTTAGTTATGCTAGAAAATATGTATCTAGGCAACTTTAAAACTTAGTAATGTGTAACGATAACGAAACATATTATGAAGCGCCCTCACTGTCGCTTTGTAGAAGCGAACACTGATTCAAGTGTTTGCTTATGTTGTATGGGTTTTCATACTTCAATTCGCGATCGTTCATGAATATCCTGGGAATTATTTCGGGGTTGATCGAAGCAAGGAAATGTTTGTGGGATATTTTACATTTCACCCTACCTGCGGTTTTTTCGATAATTAATCGCGCTGACCCCATCAGACTTAAATAATAATCAGCGAAAAGAGATTATTAGCGGTAACATCCCTGGTTAAAGCGCAGTCATTTCACCGTTTCGGGTGTGAATAATTTCTGCTAAACCAAATTTCAAATTTATTTTGCAATTGTTGCGATGATTTTGACCTACTTTTATTTTAGGGTATTAATCTAACCTGTTTAATCTTTTCACCCTTCATACTTTTATCACATTTAAACTAAGCTAACAAAACCTTTCAACGACTGGCAGAGAATTTATCCACAATTTACAGGGTGCTTCATTAGCCTTTTTACAAACTTTGGTAATGAAAACTAGATGTAGGTACCTAATTTCATGAAGAAATGTTCATATGAAGGTAGGTTCTATCTTTCTTTGTTAAGAAGTTATAAAGTTTTTAAAATAATTATCTCTTTGAACACTAATGACTAATCATATTTAAAAAAAAAATCAAAAACATTTATTGTAACAAACAGAAAGCAACATTTAGACTACAGTAAATGTTCAAAAATTAGTCCATTCTCCTGAATGCGCAACTGGCAATGACGAAGTAAACTCTCTTGCACGCGTAATAAATTCATATTATTTCTAATATGAGTTTCAGCATCTTGAATCCTCTGCAATAATTGATGACGATCATTTATTCCCACGGCATAAACAAGTTGCTTGAAGTGACCCCAGAAATAAAAATCGCAAGGATTTAAGTCAGGTGATCTAGGTGGCCATGGTATAGGTCATTTGTCTTTCTCGGCGAGGCGGAGCCCCGTCATGCTGATACCACATATCTTGCATCAGGTGGAATGGAACGTCTTCCAGAAGATCAAAAAATGTGATGCTCAAAAAGTTATGGCACCTCTCTGCATTTGAAGTTCCTTCAAATACATTTAAAAATAGTGTGTTGTTAAACCATGGCTACTACGTTTTTTCAACTTAAAATTTTTTAAAGCCTTATAACTTCTTAACAAAGAAAGATAGAACCTACATTCATACGAACATTTCTGCATGATTACATCTAGTTTTCATTGCCAAAGTTTGTAAAGAGGCTAATGAATCATCCTGTATATTTGCATTTCTGCAAGCGAATTGCACATAATGTAACTAAGATGTTGTAAAGATGTAATTATATTCGTAAAATCATCTTAGTATTATTCTAAAATCACTGAAACTTAATTTACTAATTATACCTGCCACAACTGTTGAGCAAAAGCAAAACATAAAATCAAGTGTAAAGGAATTTAATTGCAACCGTCTTTGTGTGCAGTTCAGACTTCATAACAGATATCTTGGAATAAATAAACAAATACAAATGCAAGAAGGAACAACTTACTAGTTGATTAAATTATTGTTTGCCATTGCTAACTAGTTTCTGCTTTAAAGTTGTAAAAGGAACAAACGTACCGATAGGCTTTGTATTAAAGATGTGAATAAGTAGTACAAGGAAACATCGGAGACAAACTATCGTCTGATTATATACAAATTTTAAATTGGGGATTACTATTTAGAGTTTTACTAAAAAAGGAGAAAGTTTCAGAAATTTTGGTGGAGGCGCCAAGAATAAAAAAATAATATGTTTGTATTTTTAGTATTTTGGACAATAATAAAGCGCCATTTTAAACTTTGAGTTGCATAGTATTTTACTGCAAATTGTACGGAGCTCTGTATTTATGAAAATATTCCTGGAAATATCTAAAACAATGAAAATTATAATGTTTCGAAAAGGATAATCCGAATTCAAATGAAATAAAACGACGTCAAGCTGCATATTCTGTACGTGATATTCTGCATAATTCTTATACGAGTAGTTAATTGGCCTATCCTTAGAAGTGGTTGCTATTTCTGAACTAATTGCGATCTACGTTCATTCGGATTAATGCCTGTTAATTTTGCTAAATATAAACTTCTGCAGTAGCATCAGAACTGGATGTGATTTTCAACAGGAAAATGTTAGTCGATTTAACTTCTGAAAAATATTTTCTTGAATATTCTGTGCTTATAATTTACCACACATTTCGACGTATAAACTTTATTTAAATGTTTGGACCGGGATCAAAGTCTACTTTCCCGGAAAATAAGGTGATGCAAAGGGTGTAGATCGATAGTTTCGTATATTTACGGTGACTGCCTTATATGAGCTCTAATTAATATTTCTTTTAACCTAAAAGGAATCGAAGCCGATATTTGCTAGACCTTCGTCCCGAAAAAATTGGGGATTCTAAGGATAAAAGATTCTGATTTTAAAATTTACCCTACAATAATCGTTTAAAAAATCTGACCCATATTAGCCACTTTCCATCAGTTTTTTTTACAAAACTTTTCGAGCTTAAAAACCTCCTTCATGCAGTATGCACAATTAAATATAATAAATTTTAAAAAGATTCTGGCAAAACTGTTTTAAAGGAAAACTAAGTGGGCCGTCGCTCACTACCATGACTTGAAATTATACGGCCAATGAGTATATTTGCGAAGTTCATAAAATCAAGTTTAAGAAGTGATAGCTTGGGTTAGATGATTAACAGAAATTGTTTTCAAGGAAACCTTATTATACAGACGGGGTTTAGAAACAATTTATATTAAACGTTAAATTCCATCCAAACTAGGAATGGGTTGTTAAGCGAGAAATGTTGAAGCCTTCCTCTTGTTGATATTTGTGTTTGTTTCTAGAGGAACGTTTTCAATTTATTTTCAGTTAGCTTATTTTTATTTTTTTTTAAGTTGAAGGAGAAATCATTGGTAGATCAAGCTTTATAATAAAAAAGAAAGGCTGTAGGTACGTTTAAAAAATTGGGATGTGAGTTTTTCATACAAAATAAGATATCGAAATCCTTTGGG
Organism: Melanotus villosus; assembly: GCA_963082815.1. Lineage (NCBI taxonomy): Eukaryota > Metazoa > Arthropoda > Insecta > Coleoptera > Elateridae > Melanotus > Melanotus villosus. Next base: position 24,954,029 of record OY720427.1, read on the forward strand.
ACATTATTAATTATCAAAGTAATCACCTTTGAGCAAATGTTTTAAGTTTGAAATATACGTTACCACAACTTGTACTACAAAAAATATATCTGAATATAGAAAGGATTCAAATAATTTTGGCAAATGTACATAGTGAGCAATTAACTATCAATCCGTCTAGTATTTGGTCCGCTGAACAAATGGACGTTTAACAATACGTCTAGGGAGTAACCGACTGATGAGCAATCGATGTCTTAGAACCATTTCATGTCTGATGAGATATGTGCGCGGTTTACTAATTTTGGTACAAGTTCGGTCGCAATTTTTCGGCCGGGATATTAATAGATATATCCGATATTAACCCAAAAGGGGGCGCCCATTGAACGTCTTAGTAAACGTAGGTCATTTGAAATTGTTTGGAGCACTGAAGGGGGTACTCAAAAATTATTTTATGCCGTAACTGTGAAATATAAGGCATATTATGTAATTTAAACTTTGAAATCCTGCACGGCTACTGAGAAAGGCAACGGGGTCTCAAATCCCTCAGGTAGTAACCATAATTGATCTTTGCGAAACTTGCCCCTAGATTACTGACTCCTGTTCACCAATGGAACATGGGGTTACCCGGTGTATTCTGGAATTATCCTTTGAAAGTTTTCTAACTGAAGCAACGACAACGACCAGTAAAATAATAAATCTGATCTGCTCGAATAGTCAAATTTATTTGGTTTTCAGAATTCGCGTGAAGATAACGAAGACGGTTTTCACTTTATAAAAAGTTAGTTGTCAGCTATATCGATTTTATACTTATAGAAAGTCTCCTGAACGATGACAGGTGCATGTAGTACTACGTTTGAGTATTTAGTATGTTGAGTTCGTGGAGATGACAGATGTATTGTCGCAAAATAATTACGATATTAAAGCAAAGCTTGTCTTGATTATGCTGTACATGTTGAGGAGAATTGTGATTGCATTGCGGAGATAGACAACCAAGTGTTTATTGTAGTTGTGACATATGCAGACTTGCAAATTCGAAGTCTAGTTTTTATTTTAAATATATAATTGACGAATATAATAATCCCTTATTTAAATTCAGTTATTGATCTACGTAATAGCAAAATCTTGAAGCATATTTTAAAACCTGAGCTTCATGGACGAAGTTAGGTCATCAGACCTGGGGGGTCTAAAGCCCTAATACGAAAAGGCGTATATTTTTTTCGTTTTTAAGTATTTGTGTTAGGTAAGTAGTAAGTATATTTCTTACTGTACAATCAATCTATAAATATTAAAACTAAAAGAAATAAGGAAATAAAAAGGTGTTTTTATTCAAAATTAATAAGATTTATTATTTCAAAGTTATTGATACAAAATTCTTGATTATGAGCTAGTTGTTCGTTAATATTTCGCGCATCCTATAGTACGGGTTTATTGAAGCACCAGTTTTCGATTTCCTGTTGTAATAAATTCTTTCAGAACATCATCTAGAATCAGGGATTTTGTAATGCCATTTTCAATGTTTGCAAGAGCTAAAGATAATGTCGATAATGTGATAATGTTCGAATATTTTTGGGGGGGCTAATTCGGTTTTTGGGGGGGCCTTAGCTCCCCCAAGCCCCCCCCTCCTAACTTCGCCCATGCTGAGCTTCCTTAGGAAATGTTGGTGGAGGCGCAGGGTAATAACTTTATACCATAATCCATTTCACTCCATTGGTTGCAGAACTGCGTAGCTATATTATTTACAATTTTTGAAAATAAAATCATTATAAGAATATACCAAAGCTTTTATTTAACCATTTATAAGTTTTACTTATTAGTAATAACACAGCCAGTAAAACGATGAATATTATAAATTTTGTTGTTAATAATGGTTTCTCTTTAGCCTGCGTAAGTAACAAAATTCATTTCGATTGTTACATTCATTTATAGTCATATCGTCTTACCTTGTAAAACTTGTAACCCAATTATTTTATTGCTCTTCTACAAATACTGACTGATATATTCTTTTCTATGGCTTTTGATACAGTTGTAGTTCGGAACCGGACAATTAGCCTCGGCCGCTTGGACGCGGCCGTTTAGACGCAGTCCACTTAGACGCAGGAACAAAAGGGTGCTGATAAATTGGGGCGCGAAACAAAAAGGCGCATATAGTTATTTTGTTTTAACAAATCATTTTTCTTTAGATACGTTATAAATTCTGAAATATTTTAAAATTATTCATACTTTACGAAATAACACCAGTAAATATTTAAATAAAATGCCTTATTTAAATCACAATAAATTATAGTAATTATTACGTTTCAAACAAAATACGGTTATAATTAAAAAACAACTATCAGAAACAAAAAACACTGGTATGACATTTTAGATAGTTATATTAATGTAATTTAACTAAGGTGTCGTTAGAAGTAATATTTTCAACAAATTTCAAAGATACATAAACCATGTCAAGCCCCCCCTGTATCCTGCAAAACAGAATTAATATAATTTAACATTGCTTTATGTGTCAACAAAAGTTCTACTCTACTAGAATTTGTCTATCTGTTTGATTTATATTCAAATAAAGTTTTTTTAGAAGCAATTAAATAACGTAAATTATTAAATCAGAATTTAAGAAATATGCGTATACAGGGTGCCCATAATCTATCTCATTACATGGGTAACTTTCTTAATAGAAAAGATAGAGGATCGGTTAAATGGGGAAAGTTGGGCAGAATTACAAGCAGAATCTTATGCCATTTTCAAATTTGACGTATGTCATCAACTTTTTTAAATTTTTTGAAAAAACTGAAAACGGTCGTTTTTTTCAATGTTGTACTGTTCCACGACCATTTACCTTAGAACTGAAGTAAAAGTGGCTTCTTGTAGATATTTTTGCGTAGAATTCGATAAAGTTACGCAAAATGTCATGACCCGCTTGGTTTTCGAGATATAACATCAATTTGCTTTTTTTTAAATGGCAATCAAAGTTGGCTGTGATCTCATTAAATAGCTTTTGTTTTTCTGATTTCATTGATATAAGGTTCGATATACTTTACTCTTTTATTTTCTTTTTAAATGCTAAAAGAAGTTTATTGGTACATTTAAGCAGCAAAATAATACATAGGTAGGCTTTGGAAACAGATGCTTCAAACAAAAACCCTGGTTGCCAATCAAACAAGTTGATTAAATTTGAAAACAAAATTTTTATTGATAATAATATAATAATATGTACTATATTAATGGTTTTAAGTGCATTATTACAAAAACAGCTTATAAATTAAATCTCCATTATGTACAAAAATTTCAATTTCATATTAAATGTTCAAAATGGCCCCGTTAACCTGTATGCACATTTGACATCTTCTAACCATCTCTCTATGCACTCTTTCCAAACTGTCAGGTCGAATTCTTCTTATAACTAATGTAAAGCTGATCTCGCCTCTCGACAGTAAGATGACCAGACCAATAGATGTGATTGTGCCTATTAAATATGCCGTTGTTGGTAAATTTTGCCTTGTCAGTAAATGAAATACCGCGTGAAAAATTTGGGTTGTTGCCCATTTCTCGTAAAAACCATCTAGCATAATGCAATCTTCTTTCTGAGTCGCCGGCATACAAGGTACATATTTCCAATATGAGATTTAAATGGCTTGAACTGATTTTGTTTTAAAATTAAAAGAGCTTTTTCTGCAGAAATAGCACACTCACTTGCAATTTCACGGGTAGATGTTGTTGGTTTGTAATTTACATACCTATGCCAAAACTCTTTCTCGTCTTCTTGTTTAAACTTTTCTTTTCATCATTCAGTTTCATAAATGACCCATATTGTTTTAAATTGTTTTCTAATTTGGAAAAAAGCCTTTTATCTGGTTGTCTTCTTTCCATATATCTTTGCAATTACATTTAACTAGCTTCATTACTGTTTCTGTTCCTAGCGTCGTAACAAAAAAGCATGTCGTTTTTCTCTTCATTTTTACACATTGCTTATTTTAACAAATTTGTCTTCATAAAATAAATCAGTAACGCAACTTAAGTAAATCAATTTGTTTGACAACGGGGTTTTTTGTTTGAAGTTTCTGTTTCCAAAGCCTACCTGTGTATTATTTTGCTGCTTAATTGTACCAATAAACTTCTTTTAGCATTTAAAGAGAAAATATGAGAGTAAAGTATATCGAACCTTATATCAATGAAATCAGAAAAACAAAAGCTATTTAATGGGATCACAGCCAACTATGATTGCTATTTAAAAAAATGCAAGTTTATGTTGTATCTCGAAAACCAAGAGGGCCATAACATTTTGCGCAACTTTATCGAATTCTACGCAAAAATATCTGCAACAACACACCTTTACTTCAGCTCTAAGGTAAATGGTCGTTGAATGATATAACATTGAAGAAAACGACCTTTTTCAGTTTTTTCGAAATAATAAAAAAAGTTGATGGCATATGTCAAATTTGAAAATGGCATGAGATTTTGCTTATAATTCTGCCCAACTTTCCCCATTTAACGGATCCTCTATCTTTTATATTAAGAAAGTTACCCATGTAATGAGATAGATTATGGGCACCCTGTATATCCAAAAATATTTTTAGAATATGTGGCGTTTGCTACAGTAAGTGGTCGCCAAATTAAAATCTTTTGTAATTGTCAGTATTAGAATGATATTTTTGTTTTAGAACATATTTATTGCTGATAATATATTTTTTAATTTCTACTATAACTTTACCGAATAAACCAATTATAATCAATATTTTACCCCCTCCCTCTTGTCTTAATAACTTGCTTGATTCTGTCAGGCATACTATTTATAGATTTTCTTGCCATAGCCTTAATTTCAGGATCGTTCTGCCATACAATTTGGATTCTGTTCTTCAAATCTGTTAATTTAATGTTTCTAAAACTATAAACTTTATTTTAGGTAAGTAAAGTCCAACAGTTTTCAATGGCATTCAAAACTATCGAATTGCCACATCGGGGAAGAACCGGAATGTTATTTGCAAGAAGGTTTGTTTTATAAATTTTGCTGTATGGCACGGAGCCTCATCTTGCATAAAGGTATAATGTGAATCGTTGGTGTTACTGCTATCCAGATAACTAAGGTAGAAGAACAGATTCCAAAACGTATTTATATTGTTTTTGGCTCATTGTGCCCGCAACAAAGTGCATTTGAAAGTTTCTAATTCGGGGGCCATCTACTGTAGAATTATCATTAATAATTATTATATCTTTGATAATTAACAAGTTTAATATAGATTAACGTCTGATTGACGATATAACCATTAAATTAACAACCTTTGTAAATTCAGACTTCTCAAAAAAACACAATTAAGGGATATCTTCAATTGATATTTATTAAGACAACAAACAACGTTTTGATCATTGGTTACCCCGTATAGTTTAATTATTAACTTTTTTTTTTAAATCTTATCAATATTCGTACAATCTACCCAGTTAGGTGGGTAATGAGTACATGGTGTGTTTTAAGTATTAAAATGTCTAGGTATATGTGCAACAACATGATGAGAGATATTCCAGTGAATATTTTCTTAAAAACATAAAACTACTTCAATGGTAGTTACTTAATAGAGCAAAATTAGATAGCTTATGTAAACCTAGTTGGTAAATTTGATATTTTAAATCTTTTCAGTCTTCTGTTTCCTTCTTCAAACAGTATGGTCGTCAGTTCATTGGGATGATTTTGGATTCTATCACTATATTTTACGCTTAGCTTCGTGATCACTTAGCGCACTGCTTGAATATTTAGATCTTTGTGCAACACTACATTTGGCACATACCACGGCGCGTTCACTAAAGCACGTAGCGCTTTGTTCTGGAAACGTTGCAGAATTTCTATATTAGAGCTGCTGCATCTTATAGATTAGGAGTTTACTTTCCAGTTTTTATCGTGATTGTCTACCGAGTAACCAATACATCTGCCGAAACTTTAGTCCTAATTGTTTTGCGCTTGGTGTAAATATGCCTGCGCCAAGTCAGTCTCCTATCTAGATGTACCTATCCCTAAGTATTTAGTGTCATTCTCTTGCTGTATCAGTATTCCATTCATCGTTACTGGTGGACAGGTTTCTCGTTTCATGGTGAAAGTAACGTGTACTGATTTAGACTCGTTTACCTTAAGTTTACATCTTCTGAATCAATTTTCGAGTTTATTTAGATGAATTTGTAGGTTGCGGGAGGTAATTTCTGGATTGATGTGGGATGCCAGAATATCGGTATCGTCGGCATAAGTGGCAATTTCTGTCATTCTGTTTATCGGAATGTCTGAGGTATATATGTATATTTTAGTGTGTACTTCTTGATGTTTGACATAAAAGCGTCTGTCTGTTAGGTAGGAGCTTAGGATGAGGTACCTATATATTGTGTAGTAGATATCGCTTGATTTTGTAACGCAACCATCTATGCCAGATCTTGTCAAATGCCTGGGTAAGGTCCCGCTGAACAGTAACGTTTTCCTTCCAAGTCTCGGTTGATTTTGCTGACTAGTCTGTGAACTTGTTCCGTAGTTCTATGCATGCGTCTGAACCCGAACTGGTGATTCGGTATTACATTGTGTTCATCCAGTAGTGGTTGGATTCGAGTTTTTCGAATGCCTTGGAGAGTATTGGTAGTAGACTTATCGGTCTGTAAGAAGTGACGTCTGTAGGATTTTTTCCTGGTTTATTGATCATAGCGATCTGTGCAACCTTCCACTGACAGGGGAAATATTCCACTCTCAGAATGGCATTAAATGTAACACATTTTTCGGGGACCTCTTGTAGAATTTTCCCTGTTATTAAATCAAAGCCCGGGTCTTTTTTTTGAGTGTATTTCCTTTTTTTGTACAGTTTCAACTTCGAGGGTAGAGAAGGATTTTAGAGGTAATTTAAGTTGGTTCGGAGCTTCTAGGATATTTCGCATTTCTAGTTGTTCTTCAGGCGTGAACTTGTCAGGATATGGTTTGAAAACACTCGAAAGGTGTTCTGCAAATGTCGTGGCTTTTTGATTTGGAGTTCTTGCCTATCCATTGTTTGCTGTTTTTATAGGTGGTATTGCAGGTAGTGGTCGTTTTAACTTCTTGGTAGCCTTCCATAGTGAATAGTCCGTTTCTTGAGTTGCAGTAAGTCCTTGTAAATACTCTTGTAGTGTGTCGTTTTTTAGTTGTTGCAATAGTGTTTTTAGTTGACGAGCTAGTCTGTTGAATGTTCGCTTATCTTCTGGGGATTTGGTTAATTGCCATCGCTTTCTAGCTTTTCGTTTTATGTCAATCATCTGTCTTACGTTCTTGGGACAATTTTCTTGAGGCTTATTTATTGCCTGTTCAGGTGTTCAATGCCATGCAAAAGTTTAGATTATTTTGGTTAATTCTTCAACTGCTAATTCTATATCTACTTCGGTTTTAAGTGGTATGTCTAGTCTGATTGATTGATCTAGCCTTTCTCTGAAGAGGTTCTAATCAGTGTGCTTATTATGTAGAGATGGTTCTTTTCATTTTTCAATGATTTTTGCGTACATAGATGTTATGATGGGTGTGTGATCGTACCTAAGATCAAAACATGATGTTGCAGTAAACATTCGGGTGTTTACCCCCTTAGTTACACAAAAGTCTACTAGACTAAAACCGGTATCTTATTGGGATCGGACGGCCAGTATATAGGTTCACCAGTCGATAAAAACCCTAGGTTGTTACGTTGCATAGCAGACAGCAACTGTCTGCCTTTAGGTGTTGTGGTTCGAGAGCCCCGCCAGACATTTTTTGAATTGTAGTCTCCTTCTGCGACGAATGTATTACCTAAGGTACTAAAGAAATTTTCATAATCCTGTTATTTGTTAGTATATTTTGGAGTAAAGTAGACTGCTGAGAGTGTTAGGTTTCTGAGGACGTCCTGAACAGTAATACGTAACTTCTAATATATATGTAACTTATATGCGCTTTAATATTCTCACGTCCTAATCTGCCTGCGTCTTAAAGTTTCTGCGTCATTTCGTTATTGCGTCCTAGTGTGTTTGCGTCTAAACGGCCGCGGCTAAATGTCCTAGATCGGCTAAAGTTCTGCAGCAGAAGAACGTCTATCGGTTTTAACAATTCGATTTAAAATCCTCGGGTCTCTTTCAGAAGGCTTCTTTGGTCGTCCAGATTTTTTCTCTACACCAAATGTGCCGGTATTTTTATATTTTGGTACCATAACTCTAACGGTAGATCGCTAAATAATTAAATTTTTGGCAATTGTATACGAGTATTTTACATTATCGAGTTATAATACTAGATAAGTACTCGTATAATGTAAAATATTAAATAAGCCTACGATTTTTTGTATTGCTTGCGATACAGGTATCATATCTTGTAAGTAATTACTTGTAATAATCATGAACAATCGCCGGAGTGGCCGAGTGGTTAAGGCAAATAATTGGGGATCGAAACACAGTAGTGGAGTAGGGAAGGTAGACGGTTGTCGAAGGCGTGGTGCTTACCACGCGACTTTAGGAGGCCTTAACCCTCCATATTGTCAGCCATACTCCCTCGCGGAGTGTAAGGTTACCTTTACTTTTTTATTATTAGGAACAACCGTAAAGAACTGTCAGAAATAAATAAAAAACTATGTTTGTTTGTTTATGATTTTGTGCTTAATAGACAAGTAGACGAATTCTTTTGGCACGTTCTTATTCGAATTAGATAATATTTGTGATTTTTGAAACATACGGATAAAAAATATGCAATGAATGAATTAAATCATAAGAAATATTCCAAAAATATAAAAAATGTATGTATCTCTTTCTTTACCAAAAAATGGTAGGCGAATACTTTTGACGCAGGGCTCGTATAGCCTCTGGAATAATGTTTTTCAAAGTGTAGCCTCCTCATTTTTAAATTATTTTTTTTCAGACATTTTTATTGTAGCCCCCCCCCAAATAATTTTTTTTTGCATTTGTAACTTTTAACGCGTGGAAAGTGTTGAAGCATAGTATTAAAAGATTATAAACTAGTTAACAACGAAATCACTGTTATAATAATAATAGGGGTTGAAGTAGCTTATTCGCTCGATTTACGTTGTTCAAACCTTGGGGATAAAATTCGAAACGCGCGTGCTAGGGGCTCGCTTTCAGTCAGTCAAACCAAATCCGCATTATTAATTTGTACATATAAAGAGCATAATTAAGAGTAATGTGTTTGCCAAAGTTTATTATTTACGAGGATAGCTTGGCTGGCCACCAGCGGGTACATGCAGCAGTATCGCACTTTAGATTATGTCAGTGGAAACATTTGTTCAGAATAAAGTGTACGCTGGGCCTCAGCGATAGCGGTTAGAGACCGTGCATTTGTCGCCAAATATATTGAGCACGCTGTACAAGTTAATAAAACGATTAAGGGGTAATTTATCGGACCAACAGTGTCTCGGCGGTTACTAATGTCATATTTGAGGCTACTTTATTAAAACAGAGGAAAGCATTAGAAACAACCTCGGAAACTTTAATTCAAAGTAATGAACTCGCTGGTGTTAACAATCTTCTGATAAACGACGAATTACGACTTGTTTGTGAACCTCAATTTATATTTTGTTTATCCTCGCTTAACACGATTCTTCATAACCGTGTTTGAACAAACTGAAATATACTCCTATACGGTTAAAGTTATTTTTCAGAGTTTCTTTCACAATATATACGTCATCCACTTAATAAAACACAACACCGGCTGCCTTCTAAAACTTGTTAAATTAAAACAAATTTAAACATTTTAAATCAAAATCATTTATTTAAGGATTTATCCTGCCTCTTAAGTTTCTTTTAATACGAACAATCCAAGTTTTATTCTCTAAAATCCTGAATAAATAAAAGAATCGTCTTTTTTCTGCAGAGTTTCGCTGAATTTTCACAAAACTGAAGTTACTAAAGGATTCAAAGCTTAATTTCAAAAATACCTAAAGGAAAGCTGATCTCGTCTCCAGTTTGAATGGTAAATATCAGTCTTGTTTCGTCTCAGCTTCACCCCAGACTTCCTGTATCGTCTCGTGTGTCTAGGGATTTCTATCACTTTTTATTGCGTAAATAGGGTGTGTGTGTGCACTGGGAGCACGCCAACTTCCTTCTTTCTTATCCTTCGCTTATTTGTTACAATCAGGGAGATACAAATGGCAATTCTGATTGTATTAATTGCTTGGTATGTCAAATTTAAATTTTAGCTTCACATACGATTAGGAGAACATCAGAAAGGTGATAATTAATAAAAATAGTTTGGAAATGTAGGTAGCAAGTTGAGCTTATGATAAAAAAGTGACTTAGGGTTTCAGACATTTCCAGGGCTTTATTTTATGTGAGAGTTTAAAAAATCATAAATCAGCTTATAGAAGGTATAAAAAGTAGCTGAATACGTGCTAAAGGGGATGGAACAACCAGAGTTCATGCAAGTGATTTTATTTAATATTGTGCTATGTTAAAATGCGCGTATGCGGAATAAAATAATTTTTCGGGGTTAGTGTAAGAGTTGCTCTGGGCTCGCGAAAAGTTGCCGAAAGTAGGAAGAATAATTTGATGTTTTAAGGGGTTATTTTTGCAGGATTTATTAAATTCGGTTTTAAGTCTGTTTTATTCATAAAGTGTAACTTATAAGCGTGACATTGGTAAAGTATACGAAAGGGCAGAATATAAACAACCTGCGTAAAATATTGTCCAACAGTAGTCATTCCTTCAAAAGCGTCTGAAATAAATAAGATAGTATAAGTAAAGAATTGCTCCTGTATCCACGTTGATAGATTGGGTTCAAGGGAGAAAGTCGGTAACCTTTGTCATGTACGGGACAAGGTTGATTCGATGCCATTTTCCATGGTAGTAATATGAATGTTCTTGTAGTTTAAGTAACAAATTAAAAAGAAACTCTATTATCTCGAGCTTTATAAAATATTATTCGTCTTTAAGTAGGACTTTTCCGTGACTACAGATTCTGTAAAGAGATTAAAATCAACGGTTACTACAACAACCCGGAAAAATCTGGCCGAACAAAGTCTATAAACATACTTTTATTCTCTCATTTGCTTTTTTCGCTTGCGGCATTGTTCAATAGTTAACTAAAACTAACTTTAACTCAAACCATAATGATCTAGTTGTTTGTTCGTCTAGTTTAATTCTACCAAAGGGAACTAAAAGAGGTTTTGTTACTCATTAATTGCACACTTAGAAAAGTTAATATATTATCTTTAACTTTAAGAGTGTTGGTTCGTTTTTCAAGCAACAAGGTTGGTAAGCTAGTTATTTAAAATCAATTGGACGACTTATTTCTTGCCCGTTCCTTTTATTTTTTCTAAAGTCGGAATTAAACACTACTTAAACTTACTACTTACTAATTCTTCACCAAAATTTCCTTTTCGGGGCGAAATATGTGCCAGTCTATGTATTAGGCTATAAAAACTGACATTTTAACGGATGAAGATTGGTTAGAATCGGCCGGAATGATCGTATCTCTAAAAGTGGGTTCCCCAAAGATACTGTAGGTATTGAAAACGATTCACGACTCTACTGATACGTAGGTTAAGAAAATGATAGAGTGCTTGTCTTCCATTCCTGAAAGTGGATCGGACATTTTTATTTTTGTGTCATATTAGTAAAGTTGGGAAATCGCACTCTTTATTAGTGTCGACCCAACTGCAAAAATATCTACGTAATATGTCGGGAAACATATTAGAAAAGAAACGATAAACTTAAGACGATACATTTTTGAAACTTTTCAGATACTTCTCATCTTACAGATTATTGTACTTTTCTTCCGAATTTCCCAAAAATTCAGTCTTAGGGTTCGCAGAGTTTTAATATCGCCGTTTTATAAATTGTAAGGGCATAATACCTACATACATCCGAAATTTGAAAAATAATAAAAACCACCTCGAGTGAATAATTTGAAAAATTAAATTTTTACATTTAGGTAAAGCTATCGGCGCGAACACTCTTTAAAATGATCACATAAATAACATGCTAAACGTAAACCCTTTTATATAAAAATTGTCTGAAAACTTTACAAAAACTCCTACTTATAATATCAACTAAAACTTAAAATTTAGAAAATTACTTCTGTATACTTGATCCGCCGTTTAAAATGTTGTAAAGTGTAAGCAAACAGTTAATATTTTCCCATAACAAGTTACATAAATATCTGAGGAAACATTTCATTTACAATTCTGTTTTATTTATTCCGCTCATCTACAAAATCGGATGTTTATGCTTAAATAAGGTAGGCAGCTTGTCTCTGTTTAAAATACATTGTTGTTGAATTTGGTAAGAACCGTGCTTAGCGAATTTATTATTTAAGCTTAATTTATTTCGTAATTAAAAAAGCGAATTACCAACTTTAATAACTATGAGACGTTAATGTTAAGTAGTAGCACTTTTTTAAAAAGAAAGCCTTTTAAATACGAAAAGAATTTGAATAGTAAAATGATTAATTTTTACTGTAGTAAAATTGTTTCGCTTTCTTTTGATACATTCATACTGAATTTAAGATGTAGCTTAATGCTACTTTTTCCTAATAAAAATTCATATCCACTTCTGAACCGTCTTCGTCATTTGGCTACTTATCTCGTCCGTAGAATTAAATTTGTTATTCAACCAAGGCAAGAGTTTGCCACTGTATAAAGTTTTATCAAAGTTATGTTATGATATTTTAATATTGATCTACTTGTTGCACGTATCTTTTTAATTACTGATAAAGATTTTTTATTGATTTTGGTATTTTGTTTTGGTGGATTAATTTTGGAGAATATTTTAATAATTAATATAGATTTAAGCTTTCACAGGCCTTTGGGCCCATCGCTTTATGAACTCCTTCCACGCTTTCCCTCTCTTCTTCTTTTTAAGCCGTTCTTCATCCAGTCCTGGTCCTAGGGCCCCCCTTTTATTTTCCACTGTTGTTGGTGCCACCTTTTCCTTGGTCTACCCATCTTCCATGCCCCCTCCTGCACTCTCCTCATCATAATTTTTGTCACTCTGCCGCTCGCCCTCTTGTCTTTCCATGTGCCCCAACCACCTCAATCTTTGGGTCTTTATGTATTGCATGATATTCGGGTGTCCATATAAGTTTTCCTATCTCTTCGTTAGTTCTCCTTTTCCATTCCTCCTCACTACGTTTTCCTCCGTAAATTCTTCTGAGAATCTTCCTTTCCCAAACTTCAAGTTTTTGTTGTACCGACTTGTTCAGCACCTACGTCTCACACCGAAGGTTGCACTACCGAGCGTATACCCTCACTTTTGTGTTAACTGATACGTCCTTTTATCTTAAAATTTCGTTAGGAGACTCTGCCCACCACTCGTGCAATTACCTCTTTGTCCTCCTCACATTTATTCGTTATTAGAGTTCCCAAAAACACAAAACTGTTCACTTTTTGTATGCACTTCATTCTGTCCTTTTTCAATCTCAGTTCTACTTTTGTATCTAATCGTGCTATCGACGTACCTATTTCTATTGTCATGAACTTAGTCTTTTCTTAGTTTATCCGTAGTCCCATTTTCCTGTGGCTTCCTCTAAATTTGCTACAATTCTGTTTACCTCTTCTTTCGTTCTAGGTTCTAGCTCTAAGTGTAATGTCATCCGCTTTGGCTATATATTGATGGTTCTTGTTAACTATAGTTCCTGTTCTGTTGATTTTGCTGTCCGTTATTGTTTTCAATGTTTTCTCTAAAACTATATTAAATAATAATCATGATAAGGGGCTCCCTGTCTCAGCCCTTTTTTAACCATAAACTCCCTTGATATAACACCATTTACTTTTATTCTGTTTTTTGTGTATGTGGTGCAAAAGGCAGTAGTCCTGCAAACATGCCAGATTGTTTGAAAACATTTTGCATTGGGATGAACTGAAGTGTTCCCCCAAGGTCAAGGTATACCTACTGTTTTATATCGTGAAAAAAACAAATAATAATAATAAAATTAATAGGCTATTGAAAAAGGAAAGAGAGGCACATGATCAATTCAACCTGAACGAACTAACGCAAGATGTTGCTACCATCTGTTAAATAAAAAGATATTCCCTGAAGAACAGAAGGGGTACAAGAAAGGAGCACGAGAATGTAAAGATCAACTCCCTATCAATAAATTGATCATAAAAGATGCTAAGAAGAGAAAGACAAATCTATACATGGCTTGCATCGACTACAAAAAGGTATTTGTTAGCGTCCTACACTCTTGGCCAATGGAAGCTCTTGGGATATATTGGGCAAGTCCAGTAATCGTCCAATTTATCGAGGAGTCGAAATCGTATTATAAAAACAGAGAATGTTGCTATCAAAGGTGATTCGCTCTCGCCCCTACTGCGTCAGCTTAATCCTCTTATCAAACATTATTGACAGAGAGAAGTTAAGATACGAAATTGCCATAGTCAACAAACCACTACAAACAGAATAAAAAGACAAGTTTATGCATATGGTATGTGGGCATCAATCTTGTAAAGCAAAATATTCTCTCCTTAATATATCGAACGATAAAAACTCAGAATACGATGTAAGTGATATAGAGACACCTGAAAGCAAGAAGGGGAATGAGAGTCTAAGAGAGTATACAAATTATATGTAAAAGGCAAACTTTTATACGGACAGTTCTGTATATCTTAGGTAAAATCAAATAGACAAAGAAGCGAGTCTAGCATGACTACGAAGCTCAGGTCGTAGAGGAGAAACGGAGAGTTTGATTATAGCTGCTCAAGATGAAGCCCTCAACACAAGGTACCACCAGCGCAAAATCCTCAAACTCCAAACTAATAGCAAATGTAGACTGTGTGGAACAGTTGAAGAAACCGTCGTCCATATTATTTCCGCATATGGAGTAATGTCGCCCAAGGAGTATTTAAGCAGACATAATAAAGTTGCAAGCAATGTTCATTGGACTATATGTAAAGAACTTGGAGCTGAAGTTTCGGAAAAATGGTATGAGCCCCAGTTATTAACATTAACTACAATGTGGGATAAAAGTATTATACCAACTCGTACCATAGAGGCGAACCGCCCTGATATAGTAGTCCACAACAAAAGTCATTTGTGCTAGACGTATCAACTTTTCCGGTATCCTCAATTCCTGCATTGCTTTATACATTTTCTTTCTGTCTATGGCATCGTAGGTTTGCTTAAAATTTATGAAAATAGCACACATTAGAATTTTGTACGCTTGTTATTGCTTGTTGTAAAATAAAAATTTGATCTGTTTTTTGTTTTATCATTGTCGCTAATATTTTGTACACAATATCTAGCAATAAGTTGTCCCCTTTTATGGATATGTGTTAGTAATGCTGTTTTCCATGCTTCGGCCATTGTTTCTGTGTTCCACGCCTTTTGTAATACACTGGCGATGATACATTGCTGTAACTTTCACCTTCGTATTTTCTCATTTCCGCTGTTATTCCACTTTCTCCTTAGCTTTTATTGTTTTTTAATCTGTCCGTGATCTTTATTATTTTGTCTTTTAACGGTCCGCTTATCTCTTCTTTTCCTTTCGCTCCTTGTTGAACATTTTCTCTCTCCTTATCCTCTTTTTCTCCCCCTTCCGTTACTTCATTTAGCACTTCCTTGAAGAATTTTCTCTATCTTTCCTTCTCTACCGTGATCTTGCAATAGATTCTTTTTTCTTGGAATCCTTTTTTTCTTCTAACCTCTTGTTTCAATATTTTTTATTTCTGTCTCTTTCCATGCTCTCTTTGTTGATCTGCATGTCTGTTTTGTCACTCTTCTTTGTTCCTGGTACTTCCTTTTGTCTTCTTCTTTCCCCGTTTCTCGGCTTTTAATCCCTAATTCTTAAGCTCTTTTTAGACGTTTTTGGCAGTTTTCATTAAACCAGCCGCTTCTACTTTTAGTAGTTTGCTTTCCTTTTATTGCCTCCTTGGCTGCCTAGCTTATGCACTTACTGACTTGCTCCCAATTATTTTCTACTGTGGTTTTCCTTGGGTTTTCAGCACTGTATTTCTGCCCGAAAAACTTTTGATATTCTTTCCTTGTTTCCGTGTCCTGAAGCTCTTGCATGTCTTCTCTTACCGATCTTTTCTTTTTATTTTTCTAACGATAGTCACGCTTTGTTTCATCTTGTCCTCTCTAGGAAATGGTCCGAATCTGCATCTGCGCCTCTTTGGGACCTTACCTTTGTGATATTGTTTGCAAATTGCTCCTGTATAAGAAAGTGATCTGGTTAGCTGTGTGTCTACTCGGTACCTGCCACGTACCCTTGTGTATTTCCTTCCTCTTGAAATGGGTGCTCATAATTTTCATCTGTTTTTCTGTTGCAAAACTTACTAATCGTAGTCCATTATCATTACTATTATTATGTTTGCTGTAGCCTTCAGTTATTTCTTTATATTCCTCATCTCTACCCACCTTAACGTTGCAGTCTCCAATTAATATGTTTACGTCATGTTTGGGTAGAGATTCGTGAACAGTATCCAATTCTTCATAGTGCTTGTCTTTTTTTCCTCCTCTCTCTCTTCTTCTCCGTAGGTGCATGTACGTTTATTAAGCTCACATTTCTGTGTGTTCCCTTTATTCCCTTAAGTCTGTCGGACCAGGGGCGTGCCGTCCATGGGTGCCAACGTGTGCAACTAACACGAGCGGCCACATAAAGGGGCGGCCGCGGGCCTTAAAGCGAAAAAAAGACAAACAAAACTATTATTTGCAATCCTCGTAATCCAGTTATAAATCAATTAGTCGATTTACGGATTACAGCAGCATTACACAGTTAATTAAGTGATTAGTGTGAAAACTGTATTTTTTGATTTGTATTAACTAATAAGTTAAGAAAAAATGGTAAGTGATTAAAATTGTTTTCTATTTTTGTTTTAAATTTCACATTTCACTATGAACTACTGTGAAAATGTCGATAAATTAAAAAATATATGAATATTGAATATTGAAATATATTGAGATAGACTTTCATTTCATAATTTTTGACGAAAAAGAACACTCTATCTCAAACTAAATTTATTTTGCAGAATATGACGATGTCTAAATTATTAATCTTTACGAGCACAAATAAAAAAAGTGTTCAAAATTGCCTACTGCAATTAAAAGTCAAAAAAATGGCATTTACCTGTATACAGAGTGTGTCAAAAGTAACTAATATTGCCTGTAACTTTTTAATTTGAAGAGTTGCAAGAAAAAGTTGCATACGATAGTTTTTGGGCTAATTGCGGCGCATACAATGACGTTATTTTGTTAGTATCTCTTTTTGTTTGGCTGCTATGGCAACCAACTTTGTTTATTTAAATGGCAACCATATGTTTTCTTAGCATATTTAAAAAGTATAGGTTTCTTTCTATTCACGCGTGCTATTGCATCGAACTTAAGAAAAGAACAAAAAAAAAAACAAAAAAAACAACCAAACTCCGCCAAAACCTCGAAAAAATGAAAAATACTTTGTTTTCATAGCATTTGTTTCTTTAGTTGCCAAATTTTCAAAACTTATCTGATCACAGTTGATATCTAAATAGGTACTTGATATCATTTAAGTAACTGATTAATATTACTGCAAATCAGTTCACATTTTTTCGTAATGTGGTATTTAGTAGTATTCAGTAAATAGGTTCCTCAGTTTTCGTTTGCCAGGAAACCCACTCCGTATGTTCTCGTTATTCCTTCACTATTAAAGAAAGTCTCTGACCTGCTTCCTATTTTGGTGCGTTTCTTGTAATGCTATAATATCAATGCCGTATCTTCTCACTTCGCTTATTAAGTTTTTTAATGTCCCTTCCTCGTATGAGCCCCTCACATTCTTCTTTATCATGTTCCTTATCATCTCCCATTGTTGTTGCGGTGTTCGTCTTCTTTTTTTATCCTAACATTAGAGCTTTTTAGTTTTTTTGGATCCAGGGCTTCAGTTTTTTCAAACTCCCTCCCTCCTCTTCGGACCACTTATAATCGACTCCGTTAATTTTAAACTTGCGATAGCAGATTTGGATTTTCTTTCCCTTGTTTTTTTTCATTCCTTGCCACATTGCTTACAGTCGCCTGTAGGTACTTTTTGTTCCTCTTCAGTGAGGTCATTATCTATGAAAATGTGTCTGAGCAACTTCTTCTTTTGCTTTAGTATTTCCAGTTTTTGCTCGAAGTTTTTAATTCTCACAAATGTCATCTTTGGCTCCTTTTTTCCCACTTTGTACGTATCCTCTATCATGGTTGCTATCTCCATCCCCTTTTGCAAGAAATTCGTGACCTCTTGTCTTAGGTTTTGACATTACATTACCTTACATTTCTTGCTTCTTTGTTCTTGACCAGTTTCGTTTTTAGCATGTCTTTTTTGTTTCGCAACCCTTCGTTTTCGCTGTCCCGTTCTACTTTAATAAGTTTTTTTTAGTCTTAACAATTAGTTTTTGTAACAACGACCGATTTTAATTGTCAGCTATCTTTAAAAAAATCCCAGTCTTACAATTCATGCAAATAAAATTGAACGTTTAGGGCTGAATTGGTGGAGGCGCCGCGAACTTATTTAAAAAAATCATTGCATAGTGACCTGAAATAGTTTGAAATTAAAATGATCTTCTTTGTTATTGGTTACGATTTGAATTTTGATATAAGCAATAGCTTGTGAGTCTGGTAAATATTTCGAAGATTCAAAAATCAGCTTATCGTAAGTTTTTATTTTAGACACTTGTGTGCTAACATATTTTGCCAAATCTAATGTGTATATAATGTTGTGTTCTTTCCTTTGGTAAAAAAATACCAAGTTGGGAAACCCAATAATGTTGTGTACATTGACTCTACTTTGAACTTAAAATAAGTTTAATAAATAATATGTTATTGTGTGATGTGTCGTGATGAATCTCAGGGTAAGTGTGTGTGTTTACACAAAATATAATAAGTAAATCACAAATTTCTCGTAAAATTAAACCACACAAATAAAGTTTAAAATTGAATACACTACTACATAAAATTTAAAATTGAAAATTAAGTAAATAGATTGATATGTGGACTTTTATGAGTTTAAAATTTTGAAATTACACATGAATTGACAAATAAATGCTCAATAACTTGAAAATCAGATTTCATTATTTTTTTAACAATTATCTTTTGAAAACTATTACAAACTTAATTGACTTTAAAATTTTCTAAAGACTAAAATTAAAATTAAACTTAACTTAAATCTTTCGCGGGGAGCCCCCCTCTTTCTAGACCATGCCGTTGCGCACAGGATCCTTTTTCATCAGCTGTTGTTAAATAATGGACACCACGTTCTTGAATGTTTTGGTGCAAAATATTACTACACTTGCGAGTAAGTAAATATTTATAATTTGTCACTGTTATCAATATGAACTTCTTTGCTGTGTCCTTTTTTAGACTGTAACCTTGGATATCACCAGACAAAATAAAAACAAATAGTTTCTAAATTAATATTAGAAGAATTTATTTACACTTATAACTTGGATGTCGTCAAGAAGATATGATCACAGATCGAACTTCATTATTACAGCTACTTAAAAACTTTTTATTATTCACTTTGACATTTAATTAAAATTTATTAACTTTAAATAATTAATTCTTTTACTTTAACTTCATTTATCAAATTACGTATAAATTATTATTTCACTAATCATCAAAATAAAACTTGTTTTAAATCGATTAAATTCATAACCTCACTTTTACTAACTTCAAATTTTCCTTCTAGAACAAACTAACTAAATAAACAATTGCTTAGCCAATAATAAGCTAATTACTTATTTACAAAGTGAAATTTCCTTCAAAATAGTATCTAACTCATAATTATTTGTGCTCATTTAAAATTCATAATTTTTATCAATAATTCTAGTGACTTCGTTATATTAAATATTAATTATTTATAAATTTATTTTAAATTCTAATTTATCTTAACATAAAATGGTCCTTATGTTCTACTTTATACTTTATCTAAATAACTTTTAACTCAAAACTGCCTAAATTTATCTTAAAACTACTTTAAAACTTTATTTAAAAAATTGAACTTTCTAAAACTTATTTTTCTGATTATTTACACAATATAGTTTTATACCCTTCAAATTCTTAATTAATGTATAGCTTATAAGCTTGGTCAAGTTTTAATAACACTTTCAATCCGGTCACACTTCTTTTAATACTCACAATTTAAATAAATAGAATTTTCTAACCTAACCTTCAATTTAGCAAAATTCAATTACATTTTAATACATAATTTATAACTCAATCTGATGTTCTAGCCTGGAAATTGAAAAATATAACAACAAAGAATCAACATATCTCATCTTTACATCTTTACAACTTAAAAAATCAAAATAAAGAAGATCTCAGCATATCAAAACTACGCCTTTACGATGAAAACTTTACGATTCAATTTTCCATTTATTTCATGGATCACCTAACTTTACAGGGTTTCAAATATTTAAAATTGTATATAAAAATTACTTTTAATCTAGTTTCTTCTAAAATTGATGGAAAATATTATTTTCGTATAACCATAAATTAAATATGTATAAACGGAATGTCAGTTTTTGTATGTAAACTTGTGTCATGTGTGTGAATAAGTGTTGTATAAATGTTAAATGTGTGTAAATAACACAACAATATATTTAAATTTAAAAAAATTCCGATAATCATACTTTTCCCGTGCTGAATTTTACAGCAGTTTGGTTTAGTTTTATAAACTTTGGCACTTAAACATTCCGAACTCTACTTGTAATTAAAAAAAAAAGAAAATGTACCTGGAATTTAGACTGTTTTAATTTATAGGTGGAACTTAAATTTTAAGCTCGCGATTTTTAAGGAAAGTAGTTTAAAAAAATTAATTCAGTAAAAAGAAAGAAAGGTAATTTTTAAACTAAGAACACTAATTTTGAATCTAAGTGTGTACACGATAATACTCCCAAGGCTGTAGGCAAAGTTTTCAGCAGCAGGAATTGAGAAAACACGTGGTATAATAATGAAAGATTAAAGTTTTAAAAGGGGCCATTTTTGTCGGCAAACTTTATATACGTGTTGTCAAAGTTGTGGCGCTCAGCACTCGTCTTATGCAGGGTTTAAATATTTATGCATTACGTACTTTTAACTGCATTAAGGTTGCAAGAAAGTGTGGCTCTAGAGAGAGAAACAACTAATAAAATATATTGTACACTTGGGAAATTAATATCAAGTGTCTTAATCCCAACCTTCTGTGTTGCAAACGGCTGCGTTATTTTTCACAGCCTGTGACCTAACATTATAACGGGCCAAGACGGCGTCTTGTTAGACTCTGGGGCGTCGCGAGGACCTACGGAGTGGTACTCCGTTAATTCATTTACATATATCCCGCGAATCATTATTGTAAACGATACAGCATTTAGTTAGAATTCCTGCTAAGGTATTTCGATTAAAATTATTTCCTTAATTAAAATTTTTAACGTATTAATAACACCTTAGTTTACACGAATAGCGTGTTAAAACGGATAAAACGAAACGAAAAAAGCCAAAAAAGCGTGTTACAGCGAAGAGAATGCAGTAGTGGTAGATTATACGGGAAGCTGCAAATCTGCTAAATGAAAACACGCCGTAAATTTTCTAGGTAGCATCTACATTTTATTATTTTTGTCATATCGGGCAAACCGAGCTTTCGAATCACGTGGCGAGTCTCACATAAATAATTTTATTCGAAGGAACGTCCATTAAGTTTTTCATAACACACCTATGTGGTGCGGCCTCCTCGGCGTAAAATCAAACATAATAGCGGAGTGGACAAGATAGTGGGTAAATTATGCCCAGTTTACGTATCACGGCTCTCATGGTAGAAAAATCAGTGGAATATGATTAGTCAGCGGTTTTTTAATCGGTTTCCAACCCATAAAATAAAAATTGCTAAATAGGCCGGCTTTATTTTTAGGGAAATCTGTAGCATAAAATCTATAAATTCGGTGGGATCTGTGTTACATCGTATCGTTTTTCAGCTTTTATGCGAGCGGGGTTAAATTTCGTGCCGCCAGCAAAAAAAAGTTTGAAAGCCTCTGATGCATCGCATGTTGTCTATAAAATGGAAATTTCAATATTTTTACGTGCACCATCTTTCGGGGAACGAGTACGAGACTTACGTTAACGCGTAAGTTTATGGTTACGTAGGAAGAACCGAATGAATTTCCTTTTAGCAGGCTATCACAATTAACGCTGTCCGTACGGATGTACCCCAATTTAAATATAAATTAAAAGCCTGTATACAACGATATTCGGAGCTTTGGCGTGGATATGATTATGTTTGACTAATCTCGATAATAAACGAGCTCGAAAGCGTTTCATCGGACGCAATATTGTCACCGACGCAACGGTTAATTCATATAAAATGCATAATTTTATATGCATAACTGTTTACATATGCAACTGCACTGAAAGCGGGCATAAAACGTTTGCGCGCGAATAAACATGGTTCAGCAATGCGCGAGGACTCTCGACGTTCTTGAGGGCCCTTGCAACGACGCCGCCGCCACGACGGCATCTCGAGAGCCACGGCGCCTTGTAGATTAGCGGTATCTTCGCGTTCTTTAGCCGGCAAGCCGGGAAATAGCAAAGTCATGCAGACATTCACAGCCACTTACGTATTAAAAACACCGCCTCATAAATATGCATGTTTTAATTGCCTACTAAAATTAAAGCAAGGATTAGCATTTTAGCGTCTTTTGAATTAAGCAATTATTGTGATTTATTTAACAAACTTATTTTAAATTGCCTTAAATAAAAGCTGTTTACATCTCTTTATTAAGTGTTACGTTATATCCGTCCACTACTAACGAACTTCTGTCTTATTATCCTCGTTATTACTGCTTAATTTAAGGATAAATTGGGTCAAGTTCTTTTTAGGGGCTCCGATC
Organism: Melanotus villosus; assembly: GCA_963082815.1. NCBI lineage: Eukaryota > Metazoa > Arthropoda > Insecta > Coleoptera > Elateridae > Melanotus > Melanotus villosus. Next base: position 24,976,768 of record OY720427.1, read on the forward strand.
GCGCTTTGCAGAGTTTTCTGCAAAAAAGTGTAGAATGAGCGTTTCTCGCTACAAAATTTTAATAAAGCAATTAAATTTTAAATTTCGGTATTAATTTTTTATAACTTTTATTTTAAGCCCATTTTTTTACTGAAAGGAGTAAGTGATAATCCAATTCAAATTACTTACCTAAAATTTACGCGTTGAATTGGCCACGATACTATTAAAACATTTTAAAAATAACATTAAATAAGTATTTTTGCATGTTATTTAAGAGAGCAAACATCACAATCCACTTTGTCCTTTTATTGTGGTAATTTTTTTGCAGTACAGTATTTTCTGTATGTATATTTTATACTTTGTATACTTTTTTGAAGTGTATGTAATTAACAACAAGAATAATATTTTACATACGATGCATCTAAAAATATACTTATATAGAAATTTAGATACACAACAAAGAAATCTAGATATCCGTATACGTTCATTTAAATAAGTTACGAAATTCCTCCTTGTATATTCATTAGTCAAAATAATTGTATATAAACATATTCCTGATTAAGTCATTCGATATTCTGACGCAAAATTAGTTCAGTAAAGTAATAAGTGAAATAGTGATGAACAATTCGATTCGTGTTATGCAAATCACTTGTTTGATTCATTTGACAATAATTTAGATACAAATAGGAAATGTGTTGGATTATTTATAGATCTAACTAAATCCATGCTGTACCGTTGGATAAATTATGGAAGTATGGACGTAGAGGGCAAATCGGTAAATTAGTTGTTGCCACCTTTCCCGTACGACCAAATAACCAAGTAAAGCAGAAGTTAAAATGTTTAGGATTTGCTTTACGCTATTCAAAATATTCAATTTAAGTTAGAGATTATCTCATAACGGCCTTTTTTAGTAAACTTGTCACATTTAATGAAAAATTCACGAAAGTCAAAGAAAGATGATTAATGTACCAGTCTTGTTTGAATGTTCTGTTGTTAGCACAGAATAATTTCTTATGCTTACTAACTAGAAGAATGCTTGTCATTTTAAGTCGTGTTTTATTTTATGTAAAAATTTAAGAATTATTTTTGGGTCGGTATAAAGCGAGCGTATAAAAACCTTATAACCTTAAAATAACTTCCCATTTCCTACTTCATTTTTAATCGTCTAAAATATGGACATCACGAGGACCATAGGAAGAAACAGAATGAAATATTTCAAAACCGCAAAGGGCAATAACCTTGTTTAAAAATTTCGTACGATAATTAAATTTTTATAGCGATTTCAAAAACTGAATAACCTTCATCCTGTAGAAAAACGTAACTGCAAAGAAAGCACGAAATGGGTAATAATTCTGTTAGAAAATGATTATTTGTAATAGGTTCAGAAAATATTTATACTGGGGACGAATTAAATATGTATTTAGCTTTAGTTAATGTTCTAAATGATTTATTACATCGAAGTGCTTGGACTCGAAGTTTAAATAACTTAACGAGGTCAGAAAATCTTTACAACCTCGAAGGTCTTAAATAAGCGAAACCAAACTTAAAAAGTTTAGTTTTCAAAATCGAAGAAATAGGAATAAATCTTTATTTCCAAATAATTGAAATTTAAAAGAAGCTCGATTAACTCTCGACCAAATAATGACTCCGAAGGCTTATTTAATTAAAACGAATCAATTTATTGCCAGACTTAAATACACCTCGCTTTTTCTCAAGTGCAAAATTCTTTAATAAAGAATTTAATATTTATGCTTTAGATGTTTTTAATTCATAACTAAAGGGCGGACTTTTAGGCACTAAAAAATATAGTTTTAGGCAGGCAAGTAAGCACTAAAAAAACCAAAAATAGGCATTAAAATATGCAGTAACACCCAAAATAAGCAACTAAATAAGCACAAAAAAATTTATTTTTCGTATAATTTACAAGTTAATATTTAGATTATGCTAGGTATTAATCCTATGGATTAGCAACTACAACTTGATGCTTAGCTTCTAGGCATGTTATCAACATCTTTTCTATATTTTCCTCTGAAATAAGACTTCTGCGATGGTCACTCAGAAGTAGCTTATAGGAGGAAAAAGATCTCTCCACATCCACCGATGTAACAGGGGCAAATTTCCACTCGGCCGCAGTTTCAACAGTAAATCCAAGTGGAAGTTCGGCCTCCTGACCCTCAAATACTTTTGTCAGTTGGCATACTGTAGCATAGCCTGGATTTTTATGCAAAACAGTTAACAATTTTTTCAGGGGCTCGATATTTGGGGTGTCGTTTTCCATACTGGTCACCACACTGTTTAGTAATCCAATATTTCTCACAAGTGAGCAAGTGACGTACCACTGGTTTCCAAAAATTTTATGGCATCAAGTAATATTTTATAATGGGTTGCGATGTATACGAGGTCACTTTGAATCCGTTTGATTTCAAAACATTTCTGCGCAGTTTTAATGGATTCTGCTGTTGCCGGATCAAACGAAAGTACAACCTACGAAACAATGTTAGTAGTTAGTATCATTCTATCCATTCAAAGAAATATTTCGTACCTGTTTCACTAAATTAAAATTGGCTTGATAAAAACAAGCCGCTTCCAGCCACGTGCCCCAACGGGTCAGAACAGGTTCTGGTGGAAGTGCAAGGCCTGGACAGGCTTCCCGATATTTTGCAATCCTTAATGGAGCTTTTAAAAACACCTTCTTCGTCCTTGATATCAGTTGATTCACTTCACTGTACGTTACCCTTGCTAAATTTAGAATGTTCATCCATCAGCAGGTCTATGGGGTATGGGCGTCGGCGGTATACACGACTTGTACTTAACGGTAAACATCCGATTTAGATAACAAGTGGAATGAATCATTCTTGGACATTCTAGAATGCCTTATTTTGCCCCTTTGTTCGCTTACCTGTAGGTTCATTTTTACACCGAAATGCTAGAGTTGAATATGTATGAGTGTAAAGCACAAAAAATTTTGATATTTTTAGCTCAAAATCCTAAAACCTAACAAAAGCTTTAAAAACTATCGATATATGCTACATTCAGGCAAGATAACATAAAATAGGCGCAATGAATCTAAATAGGCAAAATAGGCGCTAACGAGATTAGCTCAAATGAAAGATCTTTTCGAGTAATGCATTTTAAATTAATTTTCCCTACAATTTAAAATTAAATAAAAATAGGCATTATGCCTGAAATCCGCCCTTTATTCATAACGTATTTTGAACTTTTCTCGTTCTTTGAAGCTTATTTTAAATTTAAATATGAACTTCTTGCTAGAATTTGTTATTACAGAAGGACAAAACTTGTTAATTTCTTAGTTACAAAGACTTTGCTTATAAAATTTAAATTTTTAAATTATTCGGATATTTGTTCTGAAAAAATGTTAAATGACAAGTCTGTATTCCGTTTAGAAAATTCCAATAAAATTTCCTCATTTAAACTTGTAAGTTACATGACACGGAAGAAATTAGCAATTAACAAAATGTCTGTATCTACGAACATTTTTTCTTGGCGTAATAAACTTACACATTTAAAAACATAAAGAAGCTTTAATACTTAATGTACTTTCCATTATACCTGTCAAGTGTAAAATTTGTTTTGTTGAAACGTAATTTGTTTTATTCGAATATTTTCCGGAATAATTCGTTTTGCTGGAAGTTATTTAAAAGCGCTAGAAACGCATTTAAAAAGTAACAAAATCAGAAATTTCATGCGCGCTGAATCCATCGAAGCATCTACGACTCGAGGAAATTGGTAGTTTTGGTGGAGGCGCTGGTGGTTTATTTAGAAAAGCGAGCAGGGAACATATGTGTTCTCGCATGCTTACACTAAATAATGAGTAAAGACGTTAGTCGATTTAATTATAGAAGTAGAAGTGTGAAGCGAATTGTATTTGTTCCGGGTTTCCGTTTGTTAAAAAGTTCGTTCGAAGATTAAGGATGCAAACGAATATCGGAAGAAAAATCGAGATCCGATAAATTATGGTCATAAACGGTAGACACGGAAGCTGTTTGTCCGAGATGGTCAGCGGAGCCGGAGAAATAGGAGAAGCAAAAACCTGAAACAAAGCTTCGTGCTGAGGGACTTCTTCGGTTGGTTCGCCGTGTTTACCCCAATGATTAAGGAAGCAGTCCAGCGAAGATGTGGCCACTGTTGCTACAACATAGGCCAATATGCTTCTAACTAGAAACTCGCGGACGCGGAAACGACCTTAATGATTTTCCCCAGAGACGCATAAAGTCTAACATTGCTCGAGAAACAACAGCATAACCTATTCACATTGTACACAATTACCAGAAATGTAAGCAAAAATAAATTGATACGAGACTCTTATAGAGTTGCAGGAGGAAAAAAACCCGAACTTTTCTACGTCATTATGGGCTTTGCCTATTTACACTTGTGTGTTCGCCCTTGGAAATTCTAATCCAAAACGGTAATAGGGTTTTAGGTTATTTGGCGTAACAAATTTGTGACGCGAGCCATAATTTTATTTAAAAAAACCCCGAGTAGTTTCCTTTTCGATTAGGTTTATTTTTAGGTCCGCATCGACGTTAATACCTAGAGTTTCTTGAAAAAGTTCCCCTTCCTTAAACAAAAACGTGTATCTCAATTAACGCAGAAATTAAAGAAGTTGGGCGCAGAATTAACTTTTGTGGCGCAATTATAAAGAGAGTTTAATTGGATTGAAATATTTATAGTCGTTGGTAAAATAGTGCGACGCTTTATTGGCATCCTGATTTAACTGTCAGCCATTTTAATTATTTTGCAACGGCATGAATTATTTTTAAATGTATCTGATTTTTATTGTACCCCGAAATTGTTTGCAGTTTGCTTTTGTAAACCGTTTCTATTGAATTTTATGGAAACCAATAATTTTTCGCAGGACGATGCCCGGGGAGTTGTTTTGACAAATTATAACCGGGTAATATTTGTTTTTTACAGGCGTACGCTAAAATTATTGCCTCCGCTTATAACAATTTTACGGTAACCATAGGTTACTAGAAAATAGATAACTGATAACATTAAGTCCTCTCTGTCGAGCTTAATTTTCCTGGCTTTACAAGCTCTGTTTTGTTAATACAATTTACCTGCTTTGCAACCTCTAATATGTTAGTACATTTAATGTGTTTTACAGCCTGTGTCATGTGGGTGCAATTCGCCTACTTTATAACCTCGAATATACTGCTACGTTTTATCTAATTTTCAACATTTCGACCCTTACTTGCTAATATAGTGTGTGTATGTGTGTGAGTGCGCTCTACACAAACTCGCATAGTACGCAAATAGTAATCGCTAACCAACCATTTTATTAGGTTGTCCTTTGCAAAATACATTTAGGACAATTCCACCTTGTTTTCTCTAATTCTTGGCTCAAACACCCACAAGTTAACATTTTGACGTGCTTTTCTATTTGATGAAAGTTCATTTCTATAATCACATATCTACATTTTTTGTTTACCTATTTCTTTAATCTTAAATTTTACTTTTATATTTCCTTTAATTCGATTATTTTCCAAAGGCTTTCTGTCCCGCTTTTTATTCTTTCTTGTATTCCATTTTTCTTCTTTGTTTCCATAATTTCATACATTAGTGTAACTACTTAAAAACCTTGACTGAACTTTGCTATTTAAGAAATCTATAACGTATTACTTTAGAAACAACGTTCAAACTCACATTTCCTTCCTTAATTTTCAAATTTAAATGTGAAAATCAGAAAAGAAAATTGGGCTTTGCCCAAGCGTCGTAACAATAAAAAGCCGAACTTGAAATATAAAAAGGAGAAGAAAGAAGTACCATTGTAAATTTCATTATAATCGTATTTTGAGGTTAAGTGCTAATAAAGTCGATAATAAAGATGTTTGTCGTTTTTGGGACGCACAAAAAAACCAGTATAAGAATATTAAAGTCCATAATAATTTTATAAGGTGATTTATTGATAAAATACTCATATCTAAGTTTTTGAAATTGTTTTGTTAGTTGGGTCTGTTTTGAACACGAAAAGGAAAACTTTTCCATATTATATTCTACCTTAAAAAACAATTAAAATACAATCGCTCCCTCGTATTTTTAGATTCTGTGTTTTCCCAACATTAATTGAGAGAAATAAATAAATAAATCTCCACAATTAAATATTTTACAGTTATTTCGATACCTTTCTTTTTACAAAGAAAAGAGAACAAAACATGCGCTGTTATTTTTTTTTTAGAAAAAATGTAGAAGGAGGGGATTATTACTGACATTAACGCCTCGGTCTTTGTGTAATAAATACGTTTTTTTACAAAGCCAGAATGTTACTTTTTTATTTTTACTTGCCGTAATTCTGGCATTATATTTGCTCGTTATTTCTGTAGGTAGGTACTTTTGTTTGAATCAGACACAATACAAGTTTACACTGTTTCTAAATATAATGTAACCGCGGAAACTTTTTCGCAAAACAACGTTGTTGTGGGAAACTAAGATGTTAATTAATTTAAAGCTTATCCGCAAATGTTTGATTGTAGATATACCAACATTTTTCAGTAAATCGAAAAAATCATAAACAAATTAACAATAGTAACAATTCGGGATTTTTTTGCAAAGGATCAAACCGTTTTTAAGTAGTTTATAGTTTCGTTTCAGTACGTGAGTTGTTTGGTACAAAACTCGAGCATTTTGTGTTGCAGGTATGAAAATTTCGGGTTATGAAAGCTTGGGGTAAACGTAGGGTTTTTCAGTGTAGCTAGTTAAACAGTGATAAAACGATTTACAAGATTTCGTGATTTATCTCACCGAAAGTGTTTTAAAATGTATTACTGAGCGACCGTAACTGCAAGCGATAAAAAATTATAGTCGCGAATGTCCATATTTCTTCCGACGATGTCCGTAAGCTGGTCCGATAAATGCCGCTCGTCCCCGGACCTTATTCTTTATGACGGCGAATCCATTACGCGGCATTCATCGCGTCCGTATCAAATTATATCCTGTAAGGACAATTTATGGAGAGGCAATTACAATATGAGGACAATTACATCGTTCGCTTCCATCTCCAGGTCTGCGTTGAGCGTTGATCTTTTTTGTGTATCCTATTTCACGCTGTAGCATCTGCGTGTTTTCCTTATACATAAAAATAGATTATCGTAAACGTCGAAAATATTTTGAAGAATCGTATATTTTATATGCGCCTGCATTCGTATATTTATTTTGCCTTTCGTAAAATATATGTAATACCGAAACGCCTTTCCATGACTGCAGTTTTACTGAAGAGGTGCAAGCTTATACGTCTCCGGTAGTAGGATAGTTTGGAGGGTTCTGCAACCCCCTTCCACCATTCGCCAATTCAATGTTAAATATGTACAATTTTTGATGCTTAAACCTGAATCGATATCTACTATTTTTTTAATTTAAATAGTTTTGATTACTGCTCTACGAGCGCATATCTAGTAGATTATTAACATTTTTAAATTTTTAATTAATGCACTAAGCTTCAAAGTTAATCTAGTACTAACGGATTTTGGTGATCGATTAAGTAATCATAAAGAAATTAATCGGAATTAATTAAATAACCTGATAATTTTATAAGGGAACGATTACAATTAGTTGATTAATAGGGTTGCTTAATAAAGCTCACTAAATGATTATTGATCATTTAAGAATTATTTTCTAATTTGCTTCTGATAGGCAACCAAATTAGCTAGGAATAGGTTTCAAAGTTTCAATCAATCGCCGTCTGTTTCGATCGTCAGGACGTTTTAAATTAATTATTCGGTTTAATAATCGCTTTCTAATAAATTAATTTCGCTGTTAATTAATAGATTAATTAATCGATAATAAACGAATTAATTTAAACTTAGTTCCGATTTGAAATGTCATGAACGAACGTCGAATGAAAAATAACAAAATAATGAAATTCCTGAGGTTTTACGAAGAGTATTAATCCATTCGTACATTCGATCAGAAAAACTTTGATAGACGTTATTATATCAGTAATGAAGCTTTCTAAGTAAAAATAATAAAATAAAAGCCACAGATTATATCGTTATTCGATTTTCCGAGCGTAAAGGGATTAGCTGGTATAACTTGCTGTTATTTTTCGCCAATCATCCGTCGTTAAACCGGCAACTACCTGACGTAATAAACTAATTTTACGGAATTAATTACTCTCGATCATATAATCGGTTTATAGTTTACAATCTCTCGTGAATGATCGAAGTATTTTGTGAAAGGGAAACCGAATAAACAATTGTAGCGTAACATGTATTCAAAGTCATTTTTGACCCAGACATAAATTTTGTTAGAAGAGGTTGACATTTACGACAAATTTTATACAACGTCCATTTTCTATAATTCAGCAGTCGAATGTATTATTCGCCAAGAAGTTGCATGCGGTGTCTAAAAAGCCGCTATTTCTTCGACATCAAAAAGGGAGTAATATTTTTATGCAAAACTCGCTTGGTAATAAATGGACATTTATAAATTTCGCACCTCTTGTTTTATAAATTAGATGCTATGCTAGAGAAGTCGAGAGTAGTTCTCAACTGTAGTTATTTAAAAGAGACCATTTTTCACTTTAATTGTCCGGAGGAAAAGTGCACCAACAGTTGTACATTATTACCTATCTATTACCTAGTTTTGCGGATAATGCGCGTGCAAACAGGCGTTATTACCAATTTTGGCGTTAATTACGTACTACTAAACGTTGAGGCAAAATGTTAGGCGCATGATTCGGATTTTTCCTACTTTAAAAGTAAATCCAAATGTGCATTAGCTCGTGAATGTGTGTAATTTCATGCGCAGTATGGGATGCTGAAATATTAAAGTTTTTATCAGCATTGGCAAACTAGTCAGGGGAGGTGTTTGAAATTGTTTAAACATGCCTCAAACTGCGAGGAATATTTCAACGGCCGTCAGGCCGTGTTCGTGTATTTTTCCAACTGAATAATCCTACTAGAATAATGTGCATTACGAAGCGCATTAGACAGGGATTTTACTGCGGTCCTGCGAGGCTCTACTGCAAGATCCACCGGATTCCTCTACACGTGTTCGCTGCTCTCGACTTTACATGCATGTTGTATTAAAATACATTGTTATGACAGCTCTGGGAGTATGCACCATATTTAACATCACACGCTCATTCCATATGCAAAACTAGAAGCCAGACTCTCCTACATAAGCGGAAGTACCGCGAAGCCTTGCATCTTTTTCCTGCACATAAGTTGGATATACGGTTGCGAAATATCCGCCGTTTTCGCGCTTTTAATAGTTGTAATAAAGAGCAAATTTGCAAATCTGATGATTCTCGGTAAATCAAATGGCGTGTTTTGTACATACTTCATTGCTACGTTTATATATCTCTGCGGTTGACAAATAGAACACGGAAGCTGGCTTTCGACTAGGTATCTACGTGCGAATATTAAATTTCTGCGTAATTTATTTTAATTACTGCTCTAATAAGCGTGCTCGCATGGTAAAATTATATAGTCCCATTTAAGTACCGTAACAAGTTTTCAGTATACTGTACAGTGTACACACAAGCATTCTAACGTAAATTGTTAGGTTGGATACACACTGAAATGCGCTAGCTTTTTAACATTCGATCTTTTTACTACGTACGAAAAACCTTCCACTTTTCGCTTTTATATATTTCTCTAATTAACAGATAACTTTTTTAAATTTAAACATCTCACATTTAGCACTACTGACGTTTCAAACAATGTTCCAGGGCAGCATATAAAAGAAATTTATTTTCTCTGTAATCACTATAAAGGATAACCTATTTCCCATTGAGTACTAAACAAGAAATTTTGCAATTCCTTATAGCCGTGAGAAATGGCATTGAGAAGTGGCTTTGAGAAAATGCGCATAGCAGCTGTAGGCCGCACACTGGAGAGGCGAAATTCAAAATGCATGCTTGATGCATGACATCATTATTTTTAATCGGGTACTGCATACTGATGACGTATGCTTGATTAGATACATAATGCATCGATCGGGCGGCTATTAAGCTGGACGTGTTCAGCTTTTGCTGCAAACTATATGCAGTAGTACGTATTTTTGTGTTCAAAAAATGCATTTCTAGGCATTGTTTTTTAAATCTTTCATTACGTTATAGGAACCACATGATAAATTCCATTGATTTAGTGGACGAACCCACCAACGCCTTTTTACGCGTTTCTTCTGATGTTACTTAGTTTTATTAACAGCAAACATAATAATGTCATCATCAGACGACGACATAGTACAAACTAAATAATAGTATGGTAGAAAAATCCAAAATTCAAATCGCCTGCATGATTCATGCATTTTTGGTGTGCGGATGCAAAAAGTCATTTGAGTGATTCATGCATCATGCAAGCTTTTGACGTTTATATGCGTCGTCAGTATGGGATGTTGTTCTAATAAATACTCAATCTCAATCTCAATTTCTAAATGGCCTTCTTCTACTGTCCACTTTTGAACATAGGCTGTTCTCATATTCTCCCATTCTCTTCCGTTATGTGCCACTCTTGTCCAATTTAGGCCCGCTGTTAGTTTAAGATCATTTGTCGGCGGTCGTCCTCTTTCACTTTTTCAGGTATATGGTCTCCAATGTAAGATCACATTAGTCCATCTGCCGTTCTTACATCTAGCTATATGCCGGCATAGTTCCATTTCAGTTTAGCAATGGTTTCAACTACGTCTCTGACTTTAGTAGTTTTTCGAACCCAGTTATTACTTTTCCTGTTTTCTAAAGATATATAAATATATAAATATTAGAAACTAAACTTAGTTTCTAATTTCATATATATTTATGTATTAAAACATTCTGGATGGGGATTTTTCCATCTAAAAGGAAGTCTGTGCTGTCGTAATTAGTCATTGTGAATGCACTTTGTAACCGGCTCTTAGACTTTATATGCGGCTTTTAGTATAGATTTCAAATTTACAGTTTCATGCGTAGAAGTTTGACGCTTTCTCGGGGACCTGCCTCCGAAGCTCAATGGTGAGAGCATAGGTGCGTTTAACCTTATGTCGGTGGTTCGATTCCCCGCGGTGGTATCATTTTTCTACAATTTGAAACTTTCTGTATTCTAAAGATATTCCGAGGATCGGCTTCGCCATTGCTCTCTATGTCACAGTGATTTTCTTCATCGATTGTTTTGTGATGGCCCATCTTTGGCATCCCTATGTCAACATTGGGGGAATGCATTGTTGGAACAGTCGTGCTCTTAATTTTAGGGGGATATTTTTATTTCTCAATACGTGTACCAGCCTAGCTAATAGGCGTACCATTCACGGCCATCTTCTTCTATTTATATTTCAGTGGTCTGATTTTCTCGGCTTAGTTTTATTTGATATCCCAGATAGATGTAGTTCTCGGCGTTTTCTATTCCAATATTTTTAATGTTTATATGAAGATCCTTCATGCACGTAGTTTTTGTTTTGTTTTTGTCAAGTTCATTTTTAATCCTATTTTATCCGCTTCCTCATCCGATTGTCAAGCAGATGTTCCAGTTATATTCAATAACTTTTTCGATTAATGTTAGCACTGTCGTGTGCTATAGTTTTTTCTAAAAGAAGTTTTTTCTGTCAGCTGATTAGCTTTCTAGTAAGCCTGTGATAACAGACTTTTAGCTCTATAGTTCTCCAGACTTATTGGATCGCATTTTTTTTATATTATCTCCCATCTCATCTATACAAGCTGTTTATGAAACTAATAGCTAAACGTTTAAACAACAAATTGGATTTCTATCAGCCTTGTGAGCAGGCTGGGTTCCGAAGAGGCTCCGGTGCAAACGATCATTTGTTGGTGCTGAAGATCCTGATTAAAAAGTCATCGACTACAACGAACCTTTAATATTACGAGTAATATTTATCGACTTTAGATAGGCATTTGACACCTCCGAAGTTCTAACAATACTAGCAGCCTTAAAACAGTGCAGAATTGATTACAGATATGCCAAACTTATGCAACATATATACAGCAATGCTACAGCTACTATAAAACTCCATGAAATAACTAAAATATTCAAAATCGCAAGAGGAATTCGGCAAATGGATATTCATTATTCACGTCCACCCTAGAATATATGCGTTTAAATCTTTAAACTGGGATAATGTCAGAATTAACATTGATGGCGAGTTCTAAATCATCTAAGATTTTCGGATGATATAGTACTGATAGCTGACAACATAGGATATGTCGTAAAAATACCTGGGGCTTGAAGGAGACCATCGAGAGAACCGGTTTAGAAATAAACATGGACAAGACCAAATTTATGACCAGTCTTGTGTGCCAAGTGGAAGAATCACCATCTCGGAACAAACCATATATCAGGTCTACGATTACAGATACTTGCGACACGAAAGCAGAATGGGTAGAGAGAACCAAATTTGTGAAATACGAAGACGAGCAGGCCTGGAGTGGGCCACCTTCGGCAAACTTCGTAGTACATTAAAAAACAAAGAAATACCTATATGTTTGAAACGGGGAGTATTTGAGCAGTGTGTGGCACCAGTGATCACTTACGCTGACTCTCACAAAAAAGACAAAAGCTGAAAGTAGCGCAATGGAGAGAGTGACGCTAGATATCACAAGACGGGACAGGATCGCTAACAACACCATACGTCAAAGAACATGACTGAAAAACATTGTAGAGCGTATTATGGAACTGAAGTGGAGGTGGGCTGGACACGTCGCTCGCTTCAAAGACAACTTGGACGGATTTGAAAAGAATGGCCCCTAATTGGATAGCTACAGCACAACAGAGCGAAAATTGGAAAGTATTAGAGGAGGCCTATGTCCAGCAGTGAACTAGAGAGGCTGGGTGTATTTGGAATCCTTCCTTCTTTCAAACATTCGTTGAATAATTCGTGCAGCTTTTCCATAACCTTGTCGCCGTTTTCCTTTAGAGGTTCTATTACTGTCATCATCTCCAGGAGCTCTGTTGTGTTTCATCAGCCTAGAGCTCATTCACTTCTTCTTTTCCAATCCATAGCAATTACTCTGATTCGTTTTCTGCCATCGCTTTTCCATAGACATTTTAGGTTCTTTTTGCTGTATTATTTTTACAATTTCGGCTTTATATTTTTGTATAGCTCTTCTGATAAATTTTCTCGTTTCTTTAAATATTCGTCTATATTCTTCAGTTTGGTTCTGTCTCGGTTTATCTGTTTTGGTTGTTTCTTTCTTTACTGCCTTCTAAGTGGCAGTTTTTACTGATATCGTCAGTTTGTCAGCTAGGGCTTCTAGTTTATAATCGTTTATTTCTTCTTCGTAATTTTGCATGTTTTGTTTCATTTCTTGTATAAATCGATCAATGTTATTTTTGAGCTTCTGAAGGTCTATGGATATTTTTCTTCTTTTTTATGTTTGGGGGTGTTTTAGTGAATGATTTATTTTTATTTTTGCTCTCACTAATCGATTATTACTAGATATTTTAACAGAATCTAATACACTGACATCTTCGACTATTTGTTTTGGCTGAAGATAATAAAGTCATTTTTCCTGTTACCATCTGAATTGATCCATGTCCATTTTCTTTGCTTTTTCTTAGATTCATTAATAAATGAATTCATCGCGTGCAATTCGAGTAGCCTGTATCTCCTATCATTTCTGTCGTCAAAGCTGTATTTTCCTAGGTTTTTTCTTGTTATTTGCCTAATTTAGAGTTAAAGTCTCCCATAATAATAGTGTAGGTGATTATTTTTGTTCATTATTTTGTAGAGATCTTCGTAAAAAGTTTCTACCTTTTCTTCAGGCTGTTCCGATGTTGGCGGACGCATTTAATTTTGTGTGTAGCTGATAATTGTATTGTTACTGATGCTACTCTTTCTGAGATGCTATCGTTCTGTGATTCTTATGTACTCTAAAATCTACGCTTCTGTGGATTTCATTTTCTGCCCTTCTGCAATACAGTGTATGTCCTGACGGTAGAATTTCTTTATTTATTCTTTTAGCGCATATATGTCTTCTTCTTTAAGTAGGATTTGCACATTTACTGTTCCAATTACTAGTTTAGTTATTTTGGACATCCTACAGCAACCCGGGGATTTTCCACCCGCTATCTTGGTTGGAGATCTGCAAGCCACCGGGAATTCGGAGCCTTTTTCTTCTTTGCACTTTCATATGGGGTATGAGGTTGTCTTGGCCTTAACTCAGCACGCTGGTCAGATGAGTTGGTGAATTTGAGTGTTGGATAAGGATTAGGTCAAGAACCCCTATCAGTCATCAGCCAGTAATAAATACTTCTACTTCTTTCTTTCTCAACCCACACATATCCCTAAGGCCTCCCTCACTTTTTAGTGAGGGGTTTTTGGTTTACTCTCCCATAGTGACCGGTCGTGGAAGAGAGGTACTGCGTTAACGGGGCAATTGGGCTACCCATTCCAGCACTCTCCTGATTGTGCTGGACTGGGGTACCTAGCTAACGCAACTCCGAACCTTAATAAATGCTACAAAAATAAAATAAACAAGATTTTTAAGAAGAATTTTTGTAACAGTATTGACAATGTGTTACGTTAGTACCATAGTGAAGTTAATTATTAGAAAATTAGTAAAGAAAAATCGTCGTGGCCTGGGAAGCTGAAACAGTATTTAATGTTTAATATTTATTTGGTGATTTCGCAAAGAATGTATGAGGTACCTACTTAACATTAATGTGAAAAAAATGATATGATTTCAGGAGACCACGTATTATAATTCATTCGAAATTCGGTTTCAGGATTCTGTAATTAATTATAGATTGCCTAGTTCAAATTAAAATCGGAGTATACAGAAGTACAACTTCTTGTAACTTCTTGCTATCTTATCCTTGGTTCTAAACTTTTGCATTAAGAAGTTTATTTGTTAACCTTAACTAAAAACGAAGATACAAAAGTAATCTGAGCAAAATTGTCTTTATTTAACAAAAAGTTATTTTAGCAGAATAAATAGGAATTAAACAAACACACTAAATAAATATAAAACGTCTTAAATTAATTTAAATTAGCCCCAGACTAAAACTTTTTCTTAAATCCTTTATTTTAACTAAATTAATTAATTTTTCGCTTAAATCAACAACAGAATTTTTACGTTTATGTTTTCGACTGCGGATTTTATTGTTGTGGTAAGCGTAAGAAATCTTTGGGTGTGGTTTTAAAACCTTTGAGAAAGTTTAGTTTTCTTCACGTAAAGCGCATTTTTAAGCCCATTCAAGGAAGATAAGGAACGTGATGATTTTAATATTTAATTTTATGAGGTTCATGATCTATGTCGTAATTTAAATAAAAATTTTACAGTTTTTTCCTCGAATATAGCTCCAATTTACATACATCAATCGTGGAAAATTTAATTCTTTTTGTGTAAAATAATTTTGTAATATTTTTAAAAACTAACTATTTTGAGAATTACCTCAGGGTTTTGAAAATTTACCTTCATAAATGTACACTTTAATCATATCGTCTTTCTTTTTTAAGTTCTGTGTTTGCTGTTAAATAAAATATTTAAACATAAACATTTAAAACAGAGAATTTGTGTAAATTTGTGACTGTATGTATCTCTTCGTTTGAATGTTTCCCCAACAATAAATTTTCTAAAGTAGGTACTTCATTTGTAACAACGGTGCATTATTTTCGCTCCCTTCATAAAATTTTCTCCCCACGTTTGCAGTTTGAACAATAGCTAGCGCCAATTTTATTACCGTATTAATTAATTACATAATCAGGTAAAATAGTGCAACAACGGTATTAACATGTTTATGTTAGCTTCTCCCATTCTTTTGTGGTGTACTTTGAGTATATCCGACAAATGAAATGCAATTTCCTTTTATTACTGCAACCCATTCCAGGCTGGGTACACACTGCTAAAGCCTTCCAATTTGGAGAAATTATTCCCGCACTTCCCTAACAAAATTGCAAAGAAAAACCTTCATTTAAAAATACACATTTTTAGAATAATCGACGATTTAGACTTGCTTAAATCGACAGTTTTTTTGAAGATTTTGCCTGAAAAAATATACAAAATTCTCTGGTGAACAAAAGATTATATGTGGGAGTGGGTTATTTATTTTTATGAAATATAAAGACCTCTCAACGTTTTATAGACATGGAAACTGAGGGTTGGGACTCACCAGAGTTTCATATCACGAAGCTCTCTATATTGATTTAAACACGGTGTTAACCATTTCTTGTTTGAAGAAAGACTGATACATATTTACAGATTTTAGATGACATTTTCACTCTCTTGCATTAATATTTTCTCGAGATCTGTATATTAAACTCACACGAAATACAACGTCGAACGTACCTCGAAATATCAAAATTAACAAAATAATTGAACCGAAAGATATTTAAACACCGAAGGTTTAACAATTTTGTCTAATAAATCCACTTGTGTAAATATCCGTGAGAGTTTTAACATTTTCATAGAACTATTTAATTGTTAAAGTCTGGTGGGATTATATTTATAAATTTATAAATACTGAATATACTGATTCGTAGGTAGATCTGATACTTTTCCGATGTTTCAGTGATTTATTTTTAAATACTGGTATACAGAGAAGGAGTTTAAATTTCAAGTTGAACAGAATAACCCATATTTCGATATTCTAGAGCAAATAAATTCGTTATTTAGTAATAAGCTGGCATTTACTCCTGACTGAACTAGAAATATTGATAAAATTATACAGTTCCTCTACATTCCAGATTTCAATGAATCGTTTAATGTTTCGGAAATAATTAAAATCTATTCAGACATATGATTTAGCGGTTATTACATATTGTTTGTAATTATTGATTAGACTAAAACATAAATTGTGGCATTTGAAATTTTTGGCGAATATTTACTTATTGATTCAATTAATGTCAAATAATCGCGTTGCGAATAAATAATTTTAACAAATTAAATCCACCCCGCTCTAATTGAATTAAAATATACGTAATAAATTCGGTATACTATTTGTAATGTGAAGTGCTTAAGTTTTTAAAATGCCCTGTCGAATTAATTAATATGTCGATGAGCCGAATAACGACGGTCGAAATTGTGATTTTCCTTTATTGATAATGATTGATGGTACACATTTTTGTTTCAAATATCGTTCGTGTTAGTGTTTACCCGTAATTTAAAAAGCGTACAAAAGACTATGTTAAATAAAATTAAATTGAGGGACTGCTATTGTGCTTCTGCCAGCAATTTGCTTTTCAGAAATTTTTTAAATGTTTTTGTACACTTGTGATCGTAAAACATTGGCATTAAAACTTTCAGAAGACTCCTAAAATCGCATCCAATAATTTCAACAGACACGCATCGTGCAATACCTTTATGTAAATATCTCGATTATATATTGCAAATGGTTGAGAGAGACGAAAGTATATTTAGTGGAGGTTAATTTAATTAAACTTCTCGTGTTGTATTTTATGTAGAATATTGTTTGAGAATAAACTTCAACAAGCAGCGTACGTGTTAAATTTTATTTGGTGTTTAATACAATAATTCGATTAGAGTTAAATGTAGCAGAATATAGGTATAATTATGGAACGATTAACTAAAGTTGCTTCGAGCAATATTTAAGCTTGTCTGGCAGATCATTACTGCTTATTTCATGATTGGGGCTGAAACTCAGCGATACTGCAAAATGGCAAATTAAGTGTTAGTTGATTATTTTGCTTTATTGCCGTGTTTTTGGTTAAATGCTGATCTAAGTTTCAAAAGGTTACACGAAACTCTTTACTTAATGAAAACGGTTGATTGAATTCGTCGATGGGTTAGTGTTTGTTATTTGAACTCGTAAAATAAGCGTAGGAAGTTCGGTGCGTATTTTGGTGTTTATCCGGAACAAATTTCGAGCTGTCGAACTTTTAAATTTTGAAAAATAGCGACGAGACTTTTCCCATTTCTTTTAGCTATCTAATATCCAATAATTGTTAGCCTGTGTAGAGATGACACTGTGGAAAATAGCAAGCAACGGATTAGTGTGATGACTGAAACCCACGGGAGCAGTAACGCGACTGTCCTCATTATCTAACACAACACCCTATGCTGCGCCGTGAGCTTTGCACAATAAGAACTTTGCTCTCAGTCGGTGGGATAATTTTTAATCTGAAAGTAAAAGCCGGAAAATAAATAGCATGCAGGTGCAATACAAATCGCGAAACAAAGCGAGCTTATTGTTTTCCCTGTAGCGGCGCAGGGACAGCTTTAAAATGCAGTTGCGCTTTTGATTTACTGCTTGGTGTAACAGAACATCCATTTCCTAATTAATGTTTAATTAAATGCTCGAAACCTGCCTTTCAGAGACGAAAACTCCGAGTATCTTTTAATTTTTTAATCCCGTTCTAATACAACAAAGGAATTCTTATAACCCAGAAAAATATGCCCCGGGTACGTTTAATGTTTAAATTTATAAATTTAATTCGCATCCTCGAAATTTACCGATAAAAAGTATAAGAAACCATAATTTCATCAAAGTAAAAATAAGCCGAGCTCTTTAATAAAATTCTCATTAAAAGCTTTAAACAACATTTTATAAACTTTCGTCTGAACAAATTTACATTTCGACATTTTTTTAACTCACTTAAAAGTTTTTATGAAAGTTTCAGCTAAAGTATGCCGTAAAAAATTAGAGTTTCGGAAAATAGAACGAGACATGTGTTTATCTTTACGTTATTTCAATCCACCAACTTTCCGAAAATTAGATACCAAAAACTAAATATAACTTTCAAAGGTTTCAGTTCTTTTTATTGCTGTTATTTATTCGTTTACTCATTTTTAGTATGAATTGAAAACAATATTTATATCTCATTAAACCTGGTTTCATCAAAACTCCACTTTTTAAAGATTAATTATTTTCTCTTCCTTAAGACCACACCTATTTTATTTATTTAGTTAGAAATGGCCGTGTTAATTCGGTTTTTAAACTGCAGTAGATTTAAGCAGGTATGTTTTGTTTGTTAAAATTCCCAACTCAATTTCCAAAGTTTAAAGGTCCCTTCTGAGCAGCTTTACTAGGTTAATCGAATTATCAGTAGAAAAAAACTATGCGAGACCTTTCCGAAAGCGAATAATGCAAACCAAAACTAACGCAAAATCGGTTATACATTTGACTAAATTTAATTACTTTTCGAGTTTTAATTTTTGGCTACCTATGTTGTTTCCCAAACGTAGGCGTTGATGTGAAACTTTAAATTTTAGATGTGTATTTTCCTAATAATTACTTACATCCTTGATGTATTATCTATTTATTTATTTGTGTGGGTATGATTTTAAAATGAATGCGCTGTGAAGGCCTTATCGATTTTCACTGTATACACTGAGCAAGGAAGTTAAAGAAAACGCTAATGTGATCACGTGCGAATTTTAAATTTAGTTTATTTAAAAAAAACTGATAGAAACTTAAAATATTGATAACACGCTCCGGATTTACTAAAGCAAGCGAAAAATCATTGCCAAGATATTTGATGTGTTCTTGTTACGCAGCTCTCAAATAAAACAAAGAAAAGGGAAAATATATGGTATAGAGATGCAGGTTCATAGAAAGCAATACCGATAAACAGGAGGATGAAGGAATGTGAGAAAAACTATGGGTGTTTATACTCTGAATGTGGGTGTGAATGTTCTTTCTTAAAGCGCCAGGTCTCTGTTTGAATAAAAACGGGTGGATTTTGAGGTTTATCAAGATTTTTGTACAAAACCTAAAATGTGAATAATAAAGCAATCCTGGTTAAGAAGAATCATCTTTGTTGAAATACATTATGTAAATGACGGTTTAGAATAAACATTTTCGGAAAGGGGCTTGTTTTTTGTAAACATCTTTTAGCAATACGTAAATATTTATTTCTATGCTTGATATGACCTAACATTTTGGGTTGTTATAATAATTCAACTTAGAGGCATTTTAAGAAATTAAATAATATGTTCACCCAAACTGAGCAAGAAACGGAATAAATATAATCGTATATAATTTCTTCCTGAAAACTAAAAATAATTCTACAAAAATATTTCGTTAGGAAACGTAGGTAGATGTCTAAAATATATCCACAAAAATAAAAAATAACTCTGGATAATCTGTGGTCTTAGGGATTCAAACGGTTATGAAATATTCAGCAACATTTCAAGCTGATATCTATTTTTAGTTTTATATTGTAAGCTTCGCGTAAATTTCAGTTTAATAACTTAATTTTAACCCCAACCACTTCATTCTTCACACCCACACGCACAAAAGGGTCGTATTTGGGAGAAACAAATTTATATAACTGAAGCTGATGTGGTTATAACTTTCAAAAAAAGTTTCTTGTAGCTGAGATATGAAGAAAATAATTGTTTTTGCAATATTTGATGGCGTATTTATAAATAAGTAAATACTATTTTGCGATCGCTTTTCTATTGGGAGTCGAATCTACGTATTAAACTTCAAATATGATTATTAAAAAATTGCTTTTAATAAGAATTTCTAAAATACTGTTAAACAAATATGTTTACAAAAATGTAAACTATTTCTAATGTTTTGTTTGCGATATATCGAAGTTACAACTTCCAAGTTTTTGCAGTAAAGTCTTGCACCATAACATAAATGAAACACCGTCTGCTTTCTGTTATAAAGAATACGACACGATAGCTCCGAACGAGTTACTTAAGTAAAAGGAAAAAGATTAGAAACCGTAAGCATGACATATTGCTCGGCGTTGAAATATTTTGCAAGGGAATGGTAACATGAATTACGACCGAAGAGAGAAAAAGTGTAATTCTACCATTATTTGAATAATAGTCGAAAGTGGAAACATACCTAGTTACATTTGACCATTCGAAATCGTAGCTTTTTGGGCAGATTACTAATTCACACTTCTCTTGTAGCTTTTATAAATATAGTAGGTTAGGTGGGAGTTATAGTGGGAAAACGAATTACAAACAATTCCACTTTTTTGTTAGACAATAAAATGTTTATTAAACATAATTTTGGTTAATGAGTCTGGAAGTCTGTATAAGGAAGGTGAATTTCTACTACTTTCACGTTAAATTCGTAATACGGTAAATACCATTCCGGTAATAAAGGTAAATAGAACTAGTTAGTTCCGAGATGCCCTTTTTAAATAAAAAGTATTAAATTGTGTACGTAAGCAGGAAATGGGAGTTGTTTAGAGATGACGAAGAGGGTACAAAGTGAATCTGTTTTCTCTCGTTTAGGTGTACATGTTTCAATTAAACTATTCCAACTACAGGGAGAAAACCAAAGTAACTTGCTAACATAACAGGAACATAAAGTAAGCAGCTGGGTAAATAGTTATTATCCTTAAAGTTAACTTGCACCGTAGTTGGCGCCTGTATAATTCCGAACGCGAAGACGAAATGTGCAGAAATGTAAGTAGGTAGGTAACCTCACTACTTGATGCACAACGACCACCTCGCAGTTAAGCTTTGCAAGAAATATATCCG
Organism: Melanotus villosus; assembly: GCA_963082815.1. Lineage (NCBI taxonomy): Eukaryota > Metazoa > Arthropoda > Insecta > Coleoptera > Elateridae > Melanotus > Melanotus villosus. The sequence continues at coordinate 24,998,102 of OY720427.1, forward strand.
CACTTAAAACGAAGCGCAGACTCATTTAATTTATTCTCTTATATGAGCCTGGGTAGGTGCAACTTGTTTAATTCCAGTATAATCCTCCTCATCCTCAGTTTTAGAAAATGTTGAGGAGCCCCTTGCTTATATAACGACGAAATCTCGGAGCAAAGAACTTGTATATTTTGGTCGGATTCGTTATTTTGTGTGACAGAGCCGTATTATTCTACATATAAATTGTAAACTTTAATGTTGTGGATGAATCCGTACAAACAAGGTTCAACCTCTGGAAAATAGCCCCTATAAAAAGTTAAATAGCCATATTTCCTTCATTTTTATTTAACAGCGGTCCCTGCTTCAGTTTATATATGGTTAAATATCCGCGTCAAAATTGTAATTGGTAGAAATGTTTTGTTTGCTTTACATGTTGCTTTGCTAAGATCAAACTTAATAAACTTGCGTCGCGCGTTATTTTTACAATTGTCTGTTTTGTTCAAAATTATGCGGCAGAAACCTCCATAAAATATATACTTAAATGAGACAGCGAAATGTAAAATTAGCTATCTCCGTCCTAAGTAAATATTCAGTAAATGCAAATAAACGACAAAGAGGTGACACGGATATACATCTTATAGTCAATGGATGACTTCGTTTCAATTTTCTGCACGTATTTTGATGAAGCCCGTTTTCAGAAAACACGACCGGTTTCCTCAAACACTCGAGGTTGAACCATGGGTAAACTTTGACTGATTGCCAGTAAAAAAACCTTAAAAATGCGAAAGCATAAATATTTTACATTAAACTGCGGCAATAAATACGCTATAATTTAGTTTTATAATTAACTTTTTACATACCAAACTTTAACTTGCCCAATTTTAATCCAAAATGGCGCCCGAAATTTAAAGATCTCTTAGGAACAAAGAGTAATTCCATTAAACGGATTTAATAATGTGTGAACTTTTAATTTTGTGCAAACTTTAACTGCACGTTGAAAATTAAATTTGTTAAACGCAAAAATTGTTGTAATTAAATTTGGACCTTTAAAGTTTTTTTCTGTCGTGAACATAATTTTGAAATAAATGCTTATGCAACGCCGAAGTATTTTTAGATATGTAGTCGAATTCTCGTCTGATATCCCAATATGTGGTTCACTTTAATTATGTATTTAATAAATCGTAAACGGTATCCTTCAGTTCCTCGTTTGGGAGATTGATGACTGCTTAAAGAAGACTTATGACGAAACGTTTCCATAGCAATATTTTAATACGACTCGTATATTTCGTAAACCACCCTCTTACACCTGTTTTCTTTCCGGGTTATCGAATATTTTACCTTAAAATTTTTATGCCACGAAGGATTATATTCCTTTGTGAAACTCGGTAGATGACGTAGATAACTCAATGTGTATCCTAGAATCTAGAATTAGGTAATGTTTGAAGTCATAACACATCCATGTTTTGTTAATTGATTCGAGTTAGTTGACGCAAACAACCATGTGGCAGAGATTCAGCTTTATCTCCTTCTGTTCCCTAATTCTGTAAAATGCCACACTGAACGTCGTTTTATACACTGTATTCAAATTTCCTGATCAGTTAGTACTTAGTAGCAATTTTTTCGTTTTGATTGTTCCTGAATGAAATAGAATTCAGATAGTGAACATTACTCATGAATTATTTTACTTAGATGATATTCATTTCGTTATCCTGAGTGGTTTTCGTTGTACTGTAAAATTACTTCACGTTCATCCCAAAGGATATTTGGAGTTTACCATCCATGCTACTATAAACCAAAATACGTGAGGTTACGTATCTAAATATGTTTTCTTCAGTATTTATTTTCATATTTGTATTACTTGCAACGTTTACTCTTTTAGTCGATAAATGAGAAACCTAGGTCTGTTGTAAACTATCGGGTTGGTTAATTAAAATTACGGTTCGATATTCGATACGATATACATTTTTGTGGGATTAAGTACATCACTTATCAAAGCGATCGTACGTAATTTATAGCTTACTTAATTAAAAACTAACAATAAGGCACAGCAAGAGCGATAAACTGAGAAATACGTCAAATAACAAAGCGGCATTGTGTTATGTTGTTATGTAGTATGAGAATTCGCATAGGTATGAATGTTTTTATTCAAGAGGTATGAGTAAAGAAAGCATTCCGAATGGTCTGGATATCAAAAAATCCCCCTTTGTCCGTTTTCTCCACAGAAATGATACAAATAATAACAACGAATGACAGAAGGGAGACAGTGGACCGTATAAACAGATTATAGAAATGAAAGCAATATAATAAAACACGGACAAAGTAACAAGTTGAGTTTGGAAGAAAGAAAACTACTCGCATTAGAAAAGTGAGTTAGGAAAGGAAAAGTAATCAGTAGCACGTTGAGCAGATATATTGGCGCATTAGAACGGCAGATTTGTATTGATTCTTGCTCTATGGCTCTCATTTTGCAGTCAAAAACCCCTCGAGAATACAGATGGCTATTCCGTACATCCCCAGCTCATGTTATTCAGCGATATCTTGCAGGTTAACCGGCTGAGGCGCTAATCGGGCTCCGCGCTGCGTTTTCCTCGAGGTTTCACTTAATACACGCAGCCATGAATTATTGATGGGGGCGATGCAGCTACTGACTACTGTTGACATACCGATCCGATGCAAATCGCGCCGTGTTATTACAATAAATCAGAGTGCCGTATAAATGCCACTGAATGCCGAAGTGGAGATGGAAAACGGACGTTATTGAAGGAAGATACGGAAATAAAGGAAGTGAGGAGGTAGAACACCAACTAACGGCGGGGAGAGATGTCGAGATCTCATTTTCCCTAAGTCACTTCGCTCCCCCGAGACTTGCAGCCGCAACACAACGCAGTTTACTCATGCAAGATAATATATTCTCTGTACCGCACAATACCAATGTTGCTAATGCCTCTTCGCGATCGCGATCGCGATTTAATGGTAATCGATTACATCGCCGCGACATATTACGGGGTTCGTGTTTAACCTGTAGCCGCGATTTAGAACGTCGAGAAGGTGAGCTGCTGGAAGTCTTGAACCAGCACAAACGGTACACATGTACGAAAACATAAAGTTTAATTTGTCGTGTCCCCTGTTTTGTTGCGCCTCGACTCTGAGATTGCCTCGTTTGGTTCCCGCTGTGCAAAAATCACAGATATATCTCATGGGACTCAACCGCGGCAAAATACATCGTCTTGAACGACTTGTTGCCCTTTTGTTTCCTTATGTTTTGCCAATGTTAAACTCTCTATGCTGTTGAAGCTACTCAGGCACACGGGTATTAATGTCTCCGCGACGTGTTTATCTAGGGAAGTGACGTTTAAAAATGTGGAAGTTAAATTTTAAATAGTGTTTTTACGACTCGCGAGTCGTGAAATTCGTGAAGGAACCCGAGCTGTTATACTTTCGTATTAAATCGCTCCATAAGCATAAGCCTTAAGTAGAAGACTGGCACTTGGGCGGCCATTTTGTTTTTAATTAGGTCAATCAATTTAATCGATTGCGCAATCAAGGTCGAATTAATGGGATTAGCGGATTAATTAGATCAATCCGCGGTTTATTTAGGCCAATTTAGATCAATCCGCTGTTTATTTAGGTCGATTTAATGGGATTAGCGGTTTAATTAGATCAATCCGCGGATTATTTAGGACAATTTAATGAGATTACGTCATAATTAGATCAATCCGCGGTTTAATTAGATCAATCCGCGGTTTAATTAGGTCAATTAAAATTTCGATTAAAATTTCTCGATTAAAAGCTGCGGCCATCTTGGAATTAATAGCTCGATCAATCGATTTAATTAGGTCAATTAAAATTTCGATTAAAATTTCTCGATTAAAAGCGGCGGCCATCTTGGAATTAATAGCTCGATCAATTTAATCCATCAAAATTTCGATTAAAAGCGACGGCCATCTTGGAATTAAATCAAGACTAGACCAATCAGGTTAGCGGTTATCAATCTATTTCTCTCACCCTAAGTGACATATTGAATTATTCTTTAATCAAAGTTGTCAAATTCAATCAGATTAACTGTTTAATTAGATCAATCTATCTCTCTCACCCTAAGTGACATATTGAATTAATCTTTAATCAAAGTTATCAAAATTCGGCGTTATCGCGGTATCAATTCAGCCGATAAAATTAACTAGACTGAGTACAGTCATTTTTTTGTCAAACAAGGTACGTCTTCGACAAGTTGGGACCTGTATGTTTACAATTCAAAGCTTATGTCGTCAATAGGGAATAATTTTTCTTAACAATAGAAACCTTTCTAGCAAACGTTACTCATCTGGTTCGTCGCATTTTTTAAAAAAAGCGTAAACAAAACCCGAAAACTAACATGTGACTTAGTATTCTTAAATCTTCGGAATGCATTTTATTAAATAACAATCTATCGCCGTTAATTCTATTTTTAATTGTCAGCTGATCTACAGATGGAAATAACTCAATTTTAATTGTTACAATAAATCCCAAAATTAGCGTTTTTAAATAATGAAGCATTTTAAAACTCATTGCATTTCTAACGCCGCAACTTTTGTTAAACTTAAAAACGATTTCACAATGATGTGAAATGCGAGATGACTAATATGCTTTAAACAATCTGGGTTGAAAAAACAAGTATTGAAAAAACCAACGTCCTATTCTTTATAGTTTTGTAAAAATGGAAATATGATAAATAAAACTTGACAGTAAACAGTGTGTTCTAACGAAGCAATTTTAAAAACGTGCATTATGTTATTTCTGTGACTGTACCGGAAGGGCAGTTAAATAAATCTTTATGCGTAAATCCACGAACAATACGTGATTCAAACTTTTCGGCTACAGTTTGAAATAGAATTTATATTTGACTTTCACAATGATGGGAAATTTCTTGCAACGAAATGACTAATATCCGATAACAAAAGGATTGTTCTACGGATTTTTAATCTAAGCTGAAAAAACAAGACTTGAAAGACCAACGTTCTATTCTTTCTAGTTTTGTAAAATGGAAATATGTTAAATAAAACTTGTCAGTAAACAGTGTTTTTCTAACAAAAGTAATTTTGTGCATTTATGTTATTTCTGTGACTGTACCGGGAGGGAAGTTAAATAAATCTTTAAGCGTAAATCCAAGAACAATGCGTGATTCAATCTTCTTGAAATTTTTACTGTCTCATCAGCTTTGTTAAACTTCTTTGTGTGTGTACCGTGAGAAAAAAATCGTGAAAGTAGGGATTGAAAAAACGTATAAAACCAGCTGCATCGCTGTACTGATTCCACTTCACTGCTCCGACTCCAGCATCAACTACGTCAAGAACCATGTCTACCGTCAACGAACTCCTGCAGATTGTAGCCTCTGGCCTTATCCGTACCGAGGAAGGCTTGTGTACCATCTACGATCTAATCTGTCGTAAGATGGTATACGAAGACTACTCTTTAACGGCTGTTGAGGCCAGCTGCCTTAAAGAGCTGCAAGGCTACATACTGAAGCTGCAAGAGAATCGAAGGGTAAGTAAAATTGTAAATACTGAAAATGGATTTTTAAAATAATTCAGTTTTATAAACTTGCCGCTAGGGAATTTAATTATCTATTAACAACCGTTTATACAGTGCGAGTCTTATTCATTATTTATTTTTTATAGGTAACTGTTGAATCACCAGGGGCTGTTATGCAGTCTAAAAAGCAGCAGCACGAGTCGGTAGACAATGTTACCAATGTAAGTACACTTCTCGTAAAATCAGTTTAAGAAATTGAAGTTTTCCATGTCTGGAGTAACGCAAATTCTAATTTTTAATTCAACTTCCAGGCATTAGGGGAAAGTCAGCCTTCGACTTCACGGCCTATGCAGGCACCGCCCACGTCCGTTCAGCATCCCAGGGATGAGCCGAGAGACGCTGTCAATGTGAGTACAGTTCTTATAAAATCAGTTTAAGAAATTTAAGTTTCCATGTCTGAAGTAAGGCAAATTTCTAATCTTTTAACTCTATTTTCAGGCATTCGGGGCCGGTGTACCGTCGACGTCACGGCAAGTACCGAGGCAGGCAGCGTCTACACCCATTAAGGCGCCTAGACCTGAGGCTGCTAGCAATCAGGTAAATGTTATAAAATTTATACGATAAATTACAAATTTTTAACTGGAGTAAGGTGAATGAAAGTATTCAATTTAATTTTTGTTTTAGGTTACCAATTTGACCCGGAGGCGTGAGCCGACCTACAACGTAGGTATCCGCCAGCAGCAGCCCGCAGTTGAGGCCTTTAAATACTTCAAGGTGATTAGTCAAGGCACGAAGTTGGTTAAAAAGTTCAACCTCATGGCCAAGACAGTCACCTTGAAGCTTGCCGATGTTGGCAATGAAGCGAGTGGGCCTGCTTTATGGCTTAAGGTAAATAACTTATTTTAAACTTATAGTCTTTTGAAAAACCAATTATATTTTTAAGGGTGTTTATTAATTAAGAAATATTATTTTTAGAATGCATTCACTGAGATTATTGACCACATGGTAGCCGACGCATCGCCATCTGACCGTGTGGGGCTGGTCATACACAGCGACAAGTTTCCTGAGAAGCCTATAGGCATATCATTTCGCCGTGTTGACCAGTTATCCGTGGAGGTCGTGATGGCGGTGCTAGACAAGATCCTGCAAAGCAACGCCAGTTTTTTCTCCCAGGACGCGCTGAGAATCCAGCTAGACAGGGTCTCGCTCCCTGTGGGGTATGGCCGAGACAGGCTAACTGGCGTTAGCTACGAGGAGTTTTGCCGACGCAGAAAAGGTATCATGGTGGTCAACAATGACGACAACCAGTGTTTGGCCAGGGCTCTAGTGGTAGCAATGGCCTGGAGGGACAACGACCCCCTACTCCCCGTGTTAGTGAAGGGGTATCCCGAGATGGACCGACGCACTCACGAGCTATGCACTAGAGCCCGAGTGGACCTCAGCCAGGGCGGGACCAGGGACCATATAGAGCAGTTTCAGCAATATCTGGTAAATCACACAATAGTCGTGTACAATAACCGACTGGGTAAGACGGTATATTATGAAGGACCCCGGCATCACGACAAGCCAGTCCTGAATTTAATCCTTGAAAACGCGCACTACAATGTTATTACTAATTTATGCTCAGCTTTTTCAACTACCTACTTTTGCGAGATGTGCCGTATACGTTCTGGAGTCAAAACAGATCATAAAGGCTGCAAATACATTTGTCCGTCCTGTCATTCAACACCCCCCTGTAATGTAAATGTGGACCTCGTTAAGTGCAACGAGTGCCACAGAGATTTTCGCGGTCAAGCCTGTTTTACTGAGCATACCAAAAATCTGTGTAAGGCTTTACGGAGGTGCCCAACCTGTCTGTATAGTGTGTGGACTGACAAAAAGTCCAATCATAAATGTGGATTCAAGTACTGCAGTAGATGTAGGTCCGAGCAACCCATACGTCATCTTTGTCATATGTCAAAGAATGTCGCGAATAAGAAAAAGTTAGACAAACATTTTGGTTTTGTCTTTTATGATTTTGAATGCCGACAGGACTCTCTCGTGGATGGTACAGATAATGTTTATCTGCATCAGCCAAACTTGTGTGTTGTACAGAACGTGTGTAAGTCGTGTATTGACGACGCCGATATCAATAAAGATTGCAACAAGTGCGGAAAGCGCCAGCACATTTTTAGAGAGAATCCTGTCGATGAACTGTTAAATTTCATTTTAAAATTCAAGAAATCGGTAGGATCCGTAGTTGCTCTGGCGCACAACGCTAAAGGCTATGATTCACAATTTGTATTACGCCGGATTATTAGTCAGAAGGAACGGTGGAACCCTAAAATTATATCCAATGGCACCAAGCTGATGTCCATTTCCTGCGGCGAAGACATCAAATTTTTAGATTCTCTGAACTACATGCCGATGCCGCTTAGCAAGTTACCCAAGACGTTTGGTTTCCAGGGTTCCAAAGGGTTCTTCCCGCACTTCTTTAATACTCTGGGTAATCAAAATTATGTTGGGCCAATGCCAGCTACACACTATTACGGGGCTGACGAGATGGCTACGTCGGCTAGAAGTGAGTTTCTTGCTTGGTATAGAGGCGAGGTCGAGCGAGATGCGGTATTCAACCTGCAAGAAGAGCTTGTTAAATACTGCATTTCTGACGTCGATATACTGAGGAAGGCTTGCTTGGAGTTTTGGCGTAGTTATTGCACGTCAAACGGTGTTGATCCCTTCCGTGAAGCATGCACGATTGCTGGTTCCTGCAATGCAGTCTTCAGACGTAAGTTTCTTACAGCTGATACAATAGGCCTTATACCCCCAAACGGTTATAGAATGGCCGACAAGCAATCAGCTATCGCCATCAAATGGTTGTTATATCTTGAACACTCTTTGGATATTCAAATTAAACACGCGGGTAATAGTCGCGAGGTTAGACTTAGGGAGGGCTGCTTGGTCGATGGCTTCTGCGAGGCTACGAACACTGTATATCAGTTCCATGGTTGCTACTACCACGGTTGCGAAGCTTGTTTCCCTGATCAAACGGCGCAACTTGGTGGTGACAAAAATGAAACGATGTTTATGCGTCGTGAGAAGACAGAGGCCACATCAGCTCGCATCCGATCCTACGGGTATAACCTCGTTGAAATGAAAGAATGTCGTTTTAAAAATTTTCTAAAAACTAATATTCAGGCCGCAGAATTTTTGGCCAATCACAACGTTATTAGACACGAACCCTTAAACCCACGAAATAGTTTCTTCGGTGGGCGTACCAATGCGATTAAGTTGCATCACAAGGTAGAAAAGGATGAGAAGATCAGGTATTTAGACGTCTGTTCACTGTATCCCTTTGTTAATAAGTATGGGAAATACCCCATAGGGCATCCTAAAATTCATGTGGGCAGGGATAAATGTGAACAGATTGATCTTAATTCTGTAGAGGGCATTGTCAAGTGTACGATTGTACCACCAACCGATCTATACCATCCTGTTCTACCTCTTAGAATGCACGGTAAATTGATGTTTGTTCTGTGTAGAACTTGTGCTGAGGACAAGTTTATGGGCGAGTGTGCTCATACGCAGGATGAGCGTCAATTTACCGGTACTTACGTGGCGGATGAACTCCGGAAAGCTATTTCGCTGGGCTACAGGGTGATAGAAATTTTAGAGGTTTGGGAATATAAGGTCGCTCAGTACAACAAGGCAACGAAAACAGGGGGACTCTTTTCGGATTACGTAAACAATTTCGTGAAGATAAAGCAGGAGTGTAGTGGATGGCCTTCTTGGTGTACGGATGACCAGGCCAAGGATCGGTATGTTTCCGAATACGCTGATCGAGAGGGGGTTGCATTAGATAAAGGTAAAATCGCGTCAAATCCGGGTATGCGGTACATTGCGAAATTGTGTTTAAACAGCTTCTGGGGTAAGTTTGCCCAGAGAGAAAATCTAATGCAGTCCTCTATCATCACGGACTCGAATGAGTTATTCAAGAAGCTTACCGATCCTTCGGTTGAAGTCCATACATTAACTCCTGTGGACGATGATACGATCATTCTAAATTGGGACAGGCCGGACGAGTGTATTCAGCCATTGAATACCGTCAATGTCGCGCTAGCTGCATATACGACAGCTAATGCACGCCTCGAGCTGTATAAGTATTTGGAAAAGCTGGGTAGACGTGTGCTGTACTTCGACACCGACAGTGTGATTTTTACACAGCGGCCGGGTGAGTGGGTACCCGAAACAGGAGATTTCCTCGGTGACATGACCGACGAGATCGAGTGTTACGGGCCCGGTAGTTACATTGTCGAGTTCGTTAGTGGCGGACCTAAGAATTATGCCTTTAAGGTGTTTTCCACCAATAAGAATGGTTTTATATTTATTTGCAAAGTTAAAGGGATAACCCTGAATTTTAAAAATTCCGAAAGTGTAAATTTCGAGACCCTTAAAGACATGGTTCTTAACGACGCCGAGGCCACGTACGTTCAAACCGATAGAAAGATTGTCAGAACACCTGTGCACGAGGTCGTTTCCAAGCCTGAACGGAAGGTGTTCAGAGTTCAGTATACGAAGCGGCGTCGTGTAGAGGATAGTTTTGACACGCTTCCTTTCGGTTATAGAACGTAAGTTAGTAATAACATGGTAGATTTCCACCGATATAGCTGAAACTGCTCGTCAGCTCCCAGTAATTAATTTTAGTTTTATTTTTTGTACGTTAGCATAATTAATCTTAGTTTTTATATATTATTCTTAGTTTAGCTTGTATATACTTTTTCATATCACATTAGTTTTAAGTTCAAATATTAGTATTTTAAAATGTATATAACTCTGTATAGCCAAATTTATCTTTAGTTATTCATTTTTAATCATTTATCAGTACTCTATTATAATAGTTTTTTAACTTCCAAGTATCAGCATTTTTTACTCTGTAGATAATTTTATGCTACCAAGTTTAACTCTAGTTAATCAATTTTATGTAACCAAGTTTTAATCAATTTTAACTATTAATGTTACTGCTGTACTTATCACTTACACTTTCGTTATACGATTATTATTATATACATAATTCACTTTTTATACCCACAAACATATATGGAAATAATAATAATCCAAGTTTAACTCTAGTTAATCAATTCTATGTAGCCAAGTTTTAATCAATTTTAACTATTAATGTTACTGCTGTACTTATCACTTACACTTTCGTTACACGATTATTATTATATACATAATTCACTTTTTATACCCACCAACATATATGAAAATAATAATAAACTCTTATACAAATCGAAATTTTTCTTTGTTTTACTTCGTAGAGAATAAGGAAGCAAGAAATCGTTTAAAAAAGTTTTATTTATATAAAAAAGTGCACTTACAATTTATACATTAGATTGTATTACATTTAGTATGTCATACGCCAAAGTTGACAAGTTTATCTTAGGGAAATAACTGTCGTATATCAGCTTGATGAGCCGATCGTTGCTTTTTAAATTATTATCAAACATACTTAGAAAATCTAAAGTTGATACATTATTCATTTTTAAATATAAATACACTAAACAGTAATGACCGCAGAAATTTGAAGTCATACTCTGGATCATTCTGGTATTACATTTCCAAGATTTACAATTCTTCTGAATAAAATTATAATGACGTCCTTCGGGGTGGCGTCCGAATGAATCAAAGTACTCGCCATGACCATTTTCATCGATGTAGAAGGCTGCCCAGTGTTCCCCGGGTTTATAAGATGGATCTGTGTTTGCCACAATCGCACATGGTCTAATTATAAACGTAGGCAATTCATCAGAAGCATAAACATGTCGATTCACATTCGACTGGCTCGGTATTGTCTGGAGAGCTCTCTTTATTTCGAACGTGTTCATTGTACCAATCAGATAAAAGTAGTACGTTTTCAACGGCACAAACAGGATTTTCAATTGTATGACTCATACAACGTACTGCAGTTTTCTTTTTCTTCAATTTATTTAAAGACGGACACCCAAATTCCTCCAAATTTATAACAGTTTGTTTGAGAAAGCTTAAAACTTTCTTCTTTTCATCGCCTTTAACAAAGACTGTATCGAAGCACTGCACCACACGTTTGAGTTCTAGTTCAAACTCTTCAAAATTTACGAAGCCTGAATCCCAAGACAGTCCGTGAAAATAATTTTCTAGATATGTCACATCCTTTTTTACAGAAGCAGGTAGCGATGAATAAATTTGAGGGGGTTCGAAGTGAAGGATTTCAATTTTGTTTCCGTCGCCGGAAATAATAACAACTTCTTTTGGAATGAACTTTTTGTCTGCTCCACGGAAACCTTGCAAGTCAACGAATACGTCCATACTATGCAACTACAAGCACCTGACTAAATCCCCACTTGCAACAAAACCTGTTTTAACTGCTGAAATCCACCACCACGTTTCGGTGTTTATCAATTTCGATTACGTTGTCAAATTCTGCGTATAGCAAACAATTCACTGTTTCTTTCAAAGCTTCTTCAAATCCAACTTCTACACGCAGTGAACCATTCTTCACAAGATTCCAATGAGTGCTGGCGTTTGCCGATAAATCTGCTGTTAGGTCAAAAACGAAAAAACAATATCCTTTAGAGTAATTTTCGCGTGAAATATCGTTACCCTCGTTCAGAAAATGAATTCCTGTCCCCGAAAATAAGGTGTGGTAGGCCCGAACGTACATTCCGTCCTTTGTAAAATCTGGTTGTAAAGGTTTAGTAGGAATCTGTTGTCCGTCAATATACAATGAAAAATAATTCATTTTAAAGTGATCGAAATTAAAGGGATTGGATGCATAATCGCCGTTGAATGCTTTATTTGTCACAAATCCGACAATGCAGCGTTTCGGTAATTGTCCGAGAAACACATTGTCTAAGGATTTTCTTTGTACACCTGATGGAATTGTTAAAACCTTGACATCAGTTCTAGTTATTGGATATTTAGATGTAGCCGTTGCCAGAGCTTTAGTGTGAGCTATCAAAATGCTGGGGTTTATCTTCATTCTTCTTATTAATAAACTAGCGTCAGTAATTTTCACTTTATACGTCGAACCCGCGATAGCCATTAAACTAAACGTGTCACGTGACCGAACAAACTTTATCTTCATTTCAACACCGTTAATAAGAAATTTCTCTTGATTAAACAAATCCGCATGAACATGGCCCATTAATTCAACTTGTTTACTCTTACTCGTGAACGACCGCCTTTTATCTAGTCCACTGTTTTCATCGCCTGTGGCGTCCATTTTTCCAGCTGTATCATTATACCATAGCGAACAGGTCAAGTGAGAACTCTTAGCTTCAGGCCCATAATTCAAAAGAGTCTCTATGTATGAACGGTAGGCGTAAGTATTGTTTGGAGGTGATACCAATTTTTGATTTAAATATATCTCCACTTGACTAAAAAGAGAATGTAACCAATTATTTACGGGGGCTGGTTTGTCCTCATCGCCTAGAGGTGTATCGTCTTGTTTCACTATTTTTGCGGTTACATGTAGCATAGTTTGACTCAGGTCCAGGTAATCATTTCCATTTCCGGGTACAATAAATTCGATAGGTGCGTCATCAGTAAGCGAAGAAAGTGGTTTATAAAATATCCATTGTCCATTTTCGATGCTAGTTTGAGTCGAAGGTAACGCAAACAAGTCCAGCTCGGATTTAATGCATTCACAAGAATGAGCATGTAGAAAAGACATTTTTAAATTTTAGTAAATATATCACTATGTTCTGTTTTCGTTGTATTTTTACGCTTGACGACCCTTCCAGGAGATCTTGATATAGACTGAGTAATGTTTAATGTGCGTGGTCTTTTATACCCGGATCCGTCCATTAAAGTGCTGATTTTTGCATCGGCTTTACGTTTTAAATTTTTTCCAGCTTCTTCTAATCTATTGTGAAAGGCTTCTTTAACGGTGCGCTTGTCGGCTAGATCGTTTAAAAAATTACTCCCACTTCTCAAGGCTTCTTCCCCCACCACTCGAGCACCAGTCTTAAAAAGAGGAAGGATGCTGCGAAATATACCGCCCAGAAATGATCCAATTCCATGTCCACGTTGATAAGGTGCTCCTCTGTAAATAGCCCCAATACCACTCCCGGCCTGTTGTACGTAATATTGTTGATAGGGACAATCCATCATTAATTAATTTTCTTGAAGTGTAGTTTCAAGCTCAGAGTTCCAAACTCGAATGGCATCGAGGCTCCGGTCTCGGTCCTTATATCTATCTCGAGATTTTCAAATTCTTTTCTCATCACAGGGATGTAGTGAGTGGGCGAGAATATTACATCTTTATGACATCCGTAATTATAATTGTCTGAGGTTATATTGATAATACGCACAAGTGGTGATAAAACATCGCCAACAAGTTGAGGTTCTACAATATCGCAATATACAAACATTTGAGATGGCAGGCCTACCCAGATATTTGAGGGGTGGGACGGGGCTTGGTTGAGTGCAATGTTTGTCCCCGGTTTATATCCAAGTTGAAGAGCCAATCTTTGTGATAAGCCCAGTACGGCTAGCTGCTCTTTTAAGTTTAACGACACCCGTTTAGTAACTTTATTGTACTTAAATTCCAACAGCCTACTTAGTAATTGATGACTGTTAATCGTCGTAATAACATCTTCAATATTCTCGTAATTCCCGGCTGGTATGTGAAAAACAAACCATCCGTCATTTTCGTATAAAACTTCTGAGCTGTCTTTGAAATGGCTGCTAGCATTTTTTAGCACCGTTTCTTTGTCTTCAGCATTAGGTGGCGTTAGACGATAATAAATTAAGTTATCAGTGTCTGTCACAGCTAAAAAGGAACACGGATATTGAATTTCAGCGATTCCAACAACCCAGTTACTAGTTAACCTTACACGTTTATGTAACTGTGTAATAAACTTTGTTGTAGTGTTTTTGGGAAAATATTTCATTGAACTGTTGCTTAAGAGAGTTAGATAAAATTCGTTCTCCATTTTCACAAACGTTTAAGTTCTGAAGCTGCTACCCAGCTATTAAATTTGTCGCTGTACCCCCTCCACTTCACTAAATAATATTTTGATTTGCCACGACCTTTTTCAGCTAACACTTTATCGATTTTAAATACTGTGTCTTTTTCTAACGTTACAGGTTGTAGTTCCTCCTCGTAGAAAGTTCCTTCAATAATTTCATCGTTTAAGTCAACTATTCTGTATACAGGAGGCTTCCGCTGTATAGTCGCGCAGATTTTAAAGACCTCTTCACTCCAATTTGTCTCGTAACCTTTCTCGAATGTATGTTTTGTTCTACTGATTCTAACATGCTGATTCACTTTAAATTTAGGTCTTCTTTGTACCCCCACTCCTCCACGGTAAAGATTGTTCCATACTTCCAATACATTTTGTTCGTTTACGTTGCTCGGGGGCATTTTGATGCTCGAGTGATATCTATTGTTATATGATGAAACTAAATCTTGCAGTACATCGATGTATCTGTACGAGTTTGAATAGGTAAAGTAACGCCACATTCTTGTTTTAAGTGTTCGGTTGAATCTTTCAACTACGGCCGCTTTTACATCGGGATTATTGGTAACAAAGAAATTAATGTCATGTTCTTTAAACAGTTTCTGCACGGGCGCTGCCACAAACTCTTTGCCTTTGTCAGTTTGAATTTTTAAAGGAGTCGTTTCACATTCGTTAAATATTTCTTTAAAAGCTTCTATTACTGATGCTGCAGTCTTAGATTTTAAAGGTCTTACCCAAGCCATTTTGCTAAAGACATCTATTACTGTTAAAATATAATTATTTCCATCGTTGTATTTAGTCAAAGTCCTCATGTCGCAAAGATCAGCCTGCCATAATTCAAACATGTTGCTAACAACGTACTTGTTTCTTGGAAAATGTTTTCTAAGAGGTTTATGAACAGTGTAAGCATCCTGTTTCTTTAACCACTCTTCTACGTCTGCTTTTGGAACTTGATTTTTTACAGAGTTTATTAATGAATCGGCACCAGAATATCCAACAGGGTTTGAAGGGTCGTAGTAGATGGTATTCAAATCAACCATTTTTAAAGTTTAAGTCTTGCCCAGCCCAGAGATTTAGCTGAGCGTGTCGTATTGCCTAAAGTTTTACGCTTTTTAGAGCGTGTGCTAGCAGGTGTTTGTTGACTGGTTGAGGCAGTTCCAGAAACTTCTTTTATACGACCTTCTGAATCGGCATCGTAGTCTTCGGGCTTCACTTCTGATTTTAAAAATTTTGGCGATTGATTATAAGATGAAACATTACGTCGTTTAGGGTTACCTATTAACTCATGAGGTATATTTTTCTCATTCATAAAGGATGCAAACTGCTCCCAGCCTGCAGGATTTGAACTTTTGCGAGGTCTTAGTGTATCATTTATTAGATCGATAATATTTGATGACGGTAGAATTTCACCTTTTATGGAGACGGTTCCCTTATCATCCCAATCAATTGAGCCAGTTGAAGATAAAATATTAATAAGATTCTTCGCCTTTCTCTTATACGTATCGGGTAGTGTAGCTAGTATGTCTGAATGCTGTAAAGATTCTTGTTTGACTTCCACAGGCACGTTGACTGGCTGACGAGACTGGTCCGTAAAGTGTAAATATCTTTGCAACACCTGATTGTACTGGGCCCATTTGTCATGATCCGATAATTTGGAACCAAGAACTTTCTGCATGTCTTCGTCTAATTGAGATAATATTTTTGGCTGTGTATTTTCAGAAACAGTTAACCGTTGTAGCAACTCGGGAGGCACAATCATCATTTTCTTAGCATGCTCCATTTTTTAGTTTATTTTAGCAAACTTCCCAGAATTCCGCTAATTAGTGGAGCAAGAATTAACGGCAGTAATGCACCACCTTTTTGTATTAACAATTTTCTCTTCTTGAATATAGGTTCCCCGGGTTTCACCAATCGCCTTAGGATGTGTTTGTGTTGAGAGAGTCGCCTTTTCTGATGAATACTTAATGGAACTTTTCCTTTTAAAGTGTTATAAATACATTCACAAATACAATGAATTTCTTTATCACCCACGGCCTTTAAGAGAGCCGCTCGCTCCTTAGGTCCGAGTTTTGCTAGGGCACGGAGCAATTCAGAGTTTTTAATCACAGCGTGAGGCATCATGCACTAATGACGCTAGATTTATAGGTGTTGTTGTATTTATACTCCTTCTTCGGCACATACACATAACATGAACCATCCTCTCGAAATATAGATGTTCTGAATCTAAACTCATCAGGTGTTGATTGTTTTAAGTCGAAGAGTAAATAGCCGTGAGGCTTGGAAGTTGCGTCTTGGTACGCTTCTTGTAGAAATTTAATGTTTGAAGGGACTATTTGACACGCTAAATGACGTATTTGAGTTCCATCTCGCGGATTTTTAAAATAGATGATGTAGTGTGCATTAAGGGAAATATCCCTCTGCCCTTTGCCCTGATGAAATATATTTTGTGTTATGAAAAACACGCTTAAATTTCTATGATGACACCCCTTAGTAAATATATCTACAATACTGCCGTTTGTCTCGCGCATTAAATCGTCAATAATTATTAAATTTGGTTGAGCCCCGTCAAACTGGTCCATATTTGGTAGTCCTTGTTGAAATTCAACTATGGAGTTTAAGTCTTTATATAAAGGCTGCCACTCATCATAAAACCAAATTACTTTTTCAAATTTCACATTGCATATATTATCACTGTTCATATTTTTTAAAAAATCAACTACAAAAAACGACTTTCCACACCCTGACGGCCCCGCAACAATTGCAGAAAACGGATGTTGAAACTGGCACTCCATGTTTATTGCATCAACGTCAGAGTTAAACTGGCTGTAGGAAAAAGAATTAGAAATTTATATAAATAATAAGACAGGTATACGTGGAAACAATATTTATTTATTTATCTATTAACACCACCAGCAATGTACAATCGATCATCAGACCCTACACTACCTTGAGTTACAGTAATAACAAAATTTTTAAAATTATAAATCAATTCACCTAAAACATCTTCACCCCTATAATCTATTTTATAGGTGTCTGAAAGTAAAACGTCTAATACGTCAAAATTTCCAGAATTTTCAACAATACATGCTACATTTGTATAAAACTCAGTAAATAACACAGACATCTTCATAGCACTCCTTTTCAATGTCTCTAGGCGCACAAAGAGAAAATCTTTCATGTCCACAATGCTAGAAAGGTTTCTATTGTTAAGAAAAATTATTCCCTATTGACGACATAAGCTTTGAATTGTAAACATACAGGTCCCAACTTGTCGAAGACGTACCTTGTTTGACAAAAAAATGACTGTACTCAGTCTAGTTAATTTTATCGGCTGAATTGATACCGCGATAACGCCGAATTTTGATAACTTTGATTAAAGATTAATTCAATATGTCACTTAGGGTGAGAGAGATAGATTGATCTAATTAAACAGTTAATCTGATTGAATTTGACAACTTTGATTAAAGAATAATTCAATATGTCACTTAGGGTGAGAGAAATAGATTGATAACCGCTAACCTGATTGGTCTAGTCTTGATTTAATTCCAAGATGGCCGTCGCTTTTAATCGAAATTTTGATGGATTAAATTGATCGAGCTATTAATTCCAAGATGGCCGCCGCTTTTAATCGAGAAATTTTAATCGAAATTTTAATTGACCTAATTAAATCGATTGATCGAGCTATTAATTCCAAGATGGCCGCAGCTTTTAATCGAGAAATTTTAATCGAAATTTTAATTGACCTAATTAAACCGCGGATTGATCTAATTAAACCGCGGATTGATCTAATTATGACGTAATCTCATTAAATTGTCCTAAATAATCCGCGGATTGATCTAATTAAACCGCTAATCCCATTAAATCGACCTAAATAAACAGCGGATTGATCTAAATTGGCCTAAATAAACCGCGGATTGATCTAATTAATCCGCTAATCCCATTAATTCGACCTTGATTGCGCAATCGATTAAATTGATTGACCTAATTAAAAACAAAATGGCCGCCCAAGTGCCAGTCTTCTACTGCCTTACATTCAACGTTTTTAGCAATTTACCGAAAACTTTACCAAACTTTCCTGCATGCCCGCTGTATTGTAAATTCGCATTTTATAAAAAGCACATGCTACGAAACGTGACCCCGCGTGCCATACGGACGTCTGTATGAGGAGGCTTCCACCCTCTGCTCTTGCTGCAGGTGCTTCGGACATTTCTCAGTCCTTTATTGTTTCGACCGACTAGATTGCAACAACACGCTCGGCAAAAT
This sequence comes from Melanotus villosus, assembly GCA_963082815.1. Classification (NCBI taxonomy): domain Eukaryota; kingdom Metazoa; phylum Arthropoda; class Insecta; order Coleoptera; family Elateridae; genus Melanotus; species Melanotus villosus. The sequence goes on from OY720427.1 coordinate 25,016,830, forward strand.
CCACATTTCTCCCCTTACATCTAATTACAAATGTATATTTCATTATATCCTCATTACGTTAATTAATGGGATAATTATACGCTCGTCTATTTGCTTCGCCCCTGCAAAAATCTAACCTTACGTACAAGTATGTTTATGCCGAAATAATTCCAAAAGCAGCGCGGTACGCACGTGCAAGTGTTTTCCTACGAAATAGGTATTAAACTCGCAGAATCTCGGCTGCCAATAATTTGATTGCAATTACCTAGACTGGAAGCACTTCCGCCCTAATTTAACCCAACCTTATCCTATCTTAACCTTAACCCACAATAACTTCAACTTCTGATTCCATTTTCTCGTTAACAAGTACAAAATTGGCATTCTACGTTCTTCACATTTAGCTAAATCTAACCTCATATGTAATCAGTAACGCTACTTACCTTTAAAGGACAAAGGCGCCCATAGAGTTCTCGTTACTACCATCTACCTCTATTCCTACGATTCTAACTAAGCGTAAGATATTTTTATGAAACATTTCTCGCCGTTACTTTCTTATCGTTGAAGGTACAAGCTAATTTAATTACAACTTTTTAGATAATCTCCGGTCTAACCATAAATGAATTTTTAGAGAACACCGTGTCACGTTTAAATTATAATTTTATAATTTACATAATTATGTTAGATATAAAACCGAGAGGTGGATATAAAAATATCCCAGGAAAGTTTTAGTATATCATAAAAAAAATATGAGGAGGTTATTCGAAATGTCATATTTCCCTTGAAACACTCCACAGCTTTATTTTACTGTCTATTGATTGCGCATACAGCATGCCAATAAATCAATTGTTAAATTAACAAATATAAAAGTGAAGCAAGTTGATGGGGCTAGAGTTTCTTTCCAATCAAATTTGGGAAAAAGGAACAAATTGTTTAACTGATAACCAATGAATTCTGTCAAAAGCATGTCTGATAAGCAGATCAAATTTAACATGACATGGTGTTGGTACATCGCAGTGTTTCTTCTGTGTATATGAAATGGTCAGGGTATCTTGCCACATCACAGGAACTAGGTCCAGTAAAGGACGTCTATACGTACAATAACATTGTCGAAGCATGTAACAATACACTTTATCGATTCAAACGAGCATAACAGTGTTCAAAATGATCCAAACGGGATGAATAAGCAACTGATCACAATAAACTTTGTACAATAGAATCTCATATTCCTCTAAACCAAAAAAACGCCAGTCGGAATATAAATATTAAAATTAAAATAGGTTGAAGACGGGGAAAATATTTTAGTGTTTAGTTGTTTGTAAGGCAGACAACAACGTTTGAATATTACGTTGAAAATTTAATTACGTCGGCGAAGGTGCAAATACCTAGTTTACTGAAGCGTGCTATATAATCATATAAATAATTTCTAGTTTTCTTGCCCTACCAAGCTTAGTAAGCAGCTGTAGTTTTTAAAATTTAATCAATCCGTTATCGTTTGAAATTTTTCCTGTCGTCTATGTACGTATGGAAATATTTAAAGGTTTAGACGTTAGCCATTGTTTTGCGCATTATTCAATCTCGTTTGATTAAACAACATTTATTACTGAAATCCAATGAATCCAATCGATCAGACAAGGCGTTCAGGGAATCTCTCGCGCTCGCCTTGTATATGAAATAGCGAGGAGTTTCAGCTATAGCTTGCAGAGTACATTGCTGGAGTTGTCACTGTATATATTTCAAGAGCTCGTGTGAGTTTCTAACTCTGCTATCAATGTGTAATGATTACGAGGTCTCTTACAGTAGCGAAAAGCGAAATGTTGAAATCAAACGACTTAATGGTTTTCAAGGCACACTTTTATGGACAATTCGAGTTCGAACAACAAAATTCATTGTTATAAATGATGCAAACTTGTTTGTAACACCCAGAAAGAGCGAAGAAAATTCAGTTTTATTGTTCGCTCTTAAGATTTGAAAATAATAAAAAGAAAGAATTGCATCTTTTATCGGAACAGTTTTTTGTTGTGTGAGCTTAGTATTGCCTCTAAACGGGTTGATAGCATCCATTCCACGTAAAACGTTTTCCTCATACTAATACCGCTTAAGTTTTTCACGAAACTTAATTGAAAGGCAAAAGTTTCCAATTTTAACTAATTCGATTCAGAGAACCGATATTTAATTTCTAAATCGAGTCAATTGCCTTTTTGTACATTGTTAGGAGCTTCCATTTCAGATAAGTGAAATCTGGTATAATGGTTAATTACGACCTTACTAATTTAATGGCTTTATCCATCTTACGCGATGAGTTAATTCATGTAACAAGGATATAAAACAAGTACCACTTTATTATAACAACGCAATACAGGGAGTAAAGTGGCACTTTTAGTACCTCGTTTGAACTTCGTGGATCAAAATTTTAAATGTAAATTGATTACTAAAGCGGCTTGGGAAAATTACTAAAACACTGATCTGTAATTTAATTTTGGAAAGTTTGATAAATCGGGGAATTTTTGGAAAATTGAATTTTGTATCCAAATGTGGATTTGTTTGCTTGTCTGGGTTTTTGTTCCAACTTGATTAAATGGCGTGTATATTTACCGTATTTTCTTTCGGGAATTAAGACAAAAAATAATTTAATAGTCCTTTTAAATTTTTGATATAAATATGAAGGAGAAAGTTACGATTGTAACTTGAAATATTTTAGCAAACCAAGTACTCAAAACAGTCGGCATCGAATGGTATTAGAAAGTTCGGCCGCACTTCCCGAAGAAAGATGTATTACTATGCCGTAATGCTACCCTAATCCCCAGCCGGGATGGCTCAAATAAATAATGTTTAAACGCAAAGGAATGGGTGCAAAGTTATTATGACAAGCGGTGCGTGCCTGCGTTGCAGGGACAGGGCAAAGGTCGTACAAACGTGCCTGAGCTTTTCCTGTATAGTCACAACATACGAGTCGCGAAATAACGTCGTATTTTCAGTATTATATTAAATTAACGTCGACATTGCAGGTGCTTTACGTTTTACAATTACGTTTTGTGGTTGTTGTCATTTTTAAGCTCGCTGCTGTAACCTAAAACCAAATGAACCCTAATCGCTTAAAAATTGAGCTTTAGTTTAGGAACTTAACGTTCTTTCGCTTTTAAAGGTATCTGCGTTTTAATGTAGCTATAAACAGGGTTTAAATTGAGCCGGAAAGCGAGTTTCTGATGGCTTTGTCCAGGAATTGGTTTTTTTCTACCCTTTATCTAAATCGGTACTGTTGAAGTTTTGTTTTGTAAACGCTAGCTTGAAATTATAGTTGACAAAGTTCATCTTTTAATTTTTGCTGTTTTATTGTAAGTCGCATTCATGTTTGCAAGAGTAGAAAGTTGCCAGAATATCAACAGGGGCCCTTTCAAAAACACATATCGACAAACTTAAATAAACAAATTTTCGGTCACAATTCAACACCAGGTTTTCGATTCATTAATTGACACTTGAACGGTATCATCACTTATGCCAGTACTTATAGTCGATACATTGCTCGATCTCGTACTTGAGCATTACTCAAGGTTGATCATACCCTACCTTAAGACGTGCTTGAGGCGTACTTCGCTGTTTCGCCGTTTGACGCTTACGCATTCTCGGCTGAGTAGTTCTCAAGTACGAGATTGAGTTTCGTCTATAAGTACGGGCATTAGTAATTGGCGGAGACTCGAAAATATGCACCACAAAATCAGAAAATATGTATGCAAATATGCACTAAAAAATTACTAAAATATGCAAATTATATGCAAAATTAAAATGTCATTAACCAATGATTTCGCACATTAAATAAACAAACAAACGAACATTATGTGTTATGCGCTACTACATGCGAAATAAAAATTCTTATTTGTTTATTTATCTTTTTTTATTATAAAAAAAAATCAAACATAATTTTTAGGCAAATACGGGGCCATTAGCACTGATGATTTTGTTTTCTAACGTCTCAACTATTTGAATACTTTCTTCTAAAGAAAGTTCCCTGTTTTGAAGTTTTCCTGTTGCAAATGCAATGCAGGCGAAGGTTGATTTGATGTGTGGTAACTGATTTACAACGGTTTCTTAAAAATATCTTTAAATTTTTCTATTGCGATTGAACTAACTGAATCAAATTCTGAAATTACATTTTTAATAGGAACCATTAACATGGTGGGCAAGAAATATTACACAATTCCACCAGGTTCCCCATCTGGTCAAGATTGGTTCTGGTGGCAGAGGAACCCCAGGTAGTTTTTCTTTATATCTTTGAGAGAGGTGTTTTAACAAATACTTTTTTTACATACTATAGGAAATTCTAACTTAACTAACTCAGCTGCCCTATTTAACCGTGCGCAAGATAGGTACAGTGCATTTGTAAAAAAAATATGCATCAAATTGACCGAAAAGGGCCGAAATATGCGCTATACCGTTTTTTATATGCATTATGCAATACAGTGGTAATACATACCGGGTGTTTGACTTAAGGGGCGAGCATAGGGAAATAGCATGGGAAATCGTGTATATGCAGATTCCTGCTCCCCGTTTGAAATAGGATTGATAGTGGCATCAATCGAAAGACAAAAAAATACGTTTAATTTGATACTGCTTTATTTGAATTTGTTGCTTGTTTAACAATTAAATAGCTTAAAAACTATAATAAATAAATTCACAAAAAACAGACCCGCCATGATCAAATTTGAAGTTTGTTTATGCTAAAATAAATTTTATTTTTTGTCAGTTATCAATTATTCACGTATCTACCTTGTAATTACTATGAATAATATTGTTGAATATTCTAATGAGGAGAGGGTATTTATTGCCAAAACATTTTATAATAATATAAATTTATTTTGGCATAAACAAACTTCAAATTTATCATAGCTGGTCGGTTTTTGTGAATTTATTTATTATAGTTTTTAAGCTATTTCTTTCTTAAACAAGCAACAAATTCAAAAGTAGTATCAAATTAAGCGTATTTTTTTGTCTTTCGACTGATGCCACTATCAATCCTATCAACTCAAACGGGGGGCAAGAATCTGCATATATACGATTTCCCATGCTATTTTCCTATGTTCGCCCCTTAGGTCAAACACCCGGTATATGCAAATATGCACTAAAAAACTAATTAAAAACCCCATGAACATGATGTGAAACGCATAGAAACAATGATTCAAAAAGATGTGCTATAAAATATAAATGTACACTTTGCATATTTTCCAGTCTCTGGTAATTAGGAACATTTTTGCAAGAGCTGGTTTAATTTTGGCAGTAATTCAAAATTGTTATTAACGACATAAGAAAAATAAGTATAAACGAAGCTACACTGAACAACCCTGAAAACAAAAATTATTGAAAACCAAATACGTATTTCGGCGGCTAAGTTGCCAATCTTAGTAGAAGCAAAATTGGTTGCAATTATATAAAATGTATGTATGTATATTATATATAAATCCTTTAACTCCTAAGTGAAGCATAGGGCTTCCAAGAAGGCTCTCCATTGATTTATATTCTTGGCCAGGTAATTTACTTGATTGATTCCATGATCTTTTTGGATCGTTCTTCTCCACGTGACTACTAGGAGACCTTTTCTCCTCTGACATTGCGGGTTCCACTCTAATGCTTCGCCGGCAATATTGTTTTGCCCCCTTCGCAAGATGTGGCCCATCCACTTCGATTTCCTAGTTTCGCCTCAAGTGAGATCTTTTTCTGCCCTGTTCTTGCCTACCAATCATTCGTCATTTGTGATGTACTCTGACCAGTGCATACCCAATGACACTTGTTAACAAAAGTTTGCAGTTTTCTTTCGGTATCTTTCGTGTTTTTCGCATACATATAATAGGATTGATTTAAAGTTCGTATGACAACAACTTCTCAATTTTGTTGGTCTATTGATGACTGAAGATTTCCATACTTCCCGTAGCATGTCGAAAACTTGATTTTCCTTTCGATTCTCCTTTCTACATCTGCCGTTGATTCCCTTTTGCATGAGATGTGGCTACCAAGATAACAAAACCTCTTTACTTCTTCTACATGCTGATTATTTATGAGAAATTTATTATTGCTAGTTGTACTGATACGCATTGATTTGGTTTTATTTAAAATGATTTTAAGCCTCGTACATTCAGCAATGTGTTTTAACGAGTTTATTTTGTATTGCATGTCTCCGTGAGTAGCAGATATGAGACATATATCATCTACCGAAATCGAAATCTTCAATGCTTCCCATAAGTGGGGATAATGCCCCTTTTACTGTCATTTGCTTTACGCATAATCTAGTCTAGGGTAAGATTCTAAGATTGAAAAGTAGCGGTGAAAGTCTGCAACCTTGATTCAGTCAGTTTCTTAACTCGAATTCTTCCGTGACTTTCCCTTTGTGCAGAACTCGGCAGGTAGCCTATTCGTGTAATTCTTTGATTAACTACATTTATAATACTTGGTACACTCAATAGTTTTAAGATAGCTTATAGGGCATCATAATTTACACTATCAAGAACCTGCTTGAAGTCAAAAAATGTGAAGTAAAGTGTGTTTTGGAATTCCTCGGACTGCCCAGTAATTAATCTTAAGGTATTTATGTGGTTTACACATGATCTGTTAGGTCGAAATCCAGCTTGTTCGGGACGAAGTCGCGGTTCAACTTTATCAGAGATTCGACCCCTTCAGTTACTACACGCATTTAAGTTACCTTTTTTAGTAACGTAATGATGAGGCTTTCTTTCCAGCTATTGGGAATAGTTGCGTTAATCCATATATTGAACAGGATAGGTTGGAGGATTTCGGCAAAGTAGTGATTGTCTGCTTTGAAAATTTCAGCCGGGATATACTATTTGGCCCAGCCTTATTGTTGTTCAGTTTAAAAATTGCTGTTTCCTGAACTGTTGGGACATCTAATTTAATACGGAGTTGTCTTGCTGGAGTGCCGTTTGGTAAATCTTCAACGTAACTGCTTTCGCCAAGTGTCCCAGTAAAATACCCTTTCCATCTTCGAAGTTGTTGGTACTCTGTTGTTAGAAACTCTCCTTCTGCAGATTTGAATTGTTAATTGTCTTGAAATTTCTGATTGGTTAGCTTCTTGGTAATAGGGTATAACTCTCGAAGGTTATTTGCATGGGCTTCTGTCTCAGCTGGTTTGAGAGGTAATTGACCCACGATCTTTTATGTTTTCTAACGCTGTGCTTACCTTTATTTAATTTAGAGTATTCTATAGTTATATTCTTCTTTTCCTCTCCAGTTCTTGATGCATTGATCTTCTTTTTAACTTCTTTTCTTCTACTTATTAGCTTCCAGCTGGCTTCACTTATTCAATCTTTAACGGTTAAAGTAAGGTTTCTTCGCTCCTAATTTTTCATTTGCAGTTGTCAATATTATTTCACTGATAGTTTTCCATGTATTGTCTATATTATTTTCATCTTGGATTTCAATGTTGTGGAGTTTCCCGCGTATTTCGTGTTGGTACTTGCTCAATATTGTTGGTTACTTTAATTTTTCTAGGTTAAACCTTTTGCATTGAGCCAGGTTAGATGTTTCAATTTTGGAAATTTTTAGTTTTAAATCCGCTGCTAGGAGATGGTGAACAGTGGCAGCATCTACCCCACGTCGATTTCTTGCAAAGGGAACTGACCTACGCCATTGTCTTAATATGGTAAAGTAATCCAGTTCATTCTGTGTAACACCATCTCGAGAGACCCATGTTACTTTATGGATATCCTTATAAGGAAATACTGTTCCTGTTCTTCCAATTACTAAATTATTCTCTTGACAGAATTCAGTGAACAACCTTCTGTTTTCATACTATATTTGCCCATAATAGCTTCTCTATTTTCATTATCAGCGCCTACGTTTGCATTTAAGTCGCCGAGCACTATTTTAATATCTCCTCTTCTGATATTACTAATGGTTGGGTCAAGATCATCATAGAACGCCTCCTTTTCTGTTTTATGGGCTAATTCTGTTGATGAATAGCACTAAACTAGTTATGTTCCGTATTTTGGTTTTAAATCGGGCCATAATTTATTTATTTAATGTAGTGCCATAACGGGCACAAGCCCAATTGCATATGCTATTATTCCTACATACATATATTAGATATACAATAAGTACTGTAGAGAATTGCAGATAATAATAACACAATCTATATTACTAATAACTGGAGAAGACAAACAAATCCAAAGAAGTACTTAGATTTAATATTAATATTAATATTAAGGTAAATATTTGGTTAAGTATAATTTTGTAATTTGTTTCTTAAAATGAATAAAACGTGTATTAAAGGTATCAATAACATAATTTTCAGAGAGCACGCGTTTGACACAAATAAGCATTCTTACAATTGGCGAATATACTCTTATGTTTGTACGAAAAGGTGGAACAAATAGTAGTAAGTGATGCGGTCTGTTATTGGATTCCATTCAACAAGGCTTTGCCTAGCTGTTTTAGAAAGCAGAATCTGAACACCACTTTCTCTTATCTCGTCTTGCGGTTTACCTGAATATAAAAGCGATTTTCCTAATTGGGCTCTTTGGTCAGGCCATCTTGCTTCACTGAAACCTAATATTTGGATTTTGTAGTTCTCTATTTCATGGGTCATCTAGCCAACTTTGCAGGTACAAGCAATCTCTTCAGGTTCTTATCTTGTCCGTTGTTTACAGCCAAAAGTCGTCAACATAAGATCCGTCTGGTTCTCCTTCTTGTTCGTCTCCATAATTCATCAAGTGATTAGCCTGCTGCCCCTAGTCTGGTGGTAGGAATACTACATAAAGCACCCAGACGTACACGTGGTAGTACTATTGTTGCAAATTAGTATTCCTCTAATAATCTTAAAAGGAGCATATGTTCCAGAGTTCCCTCTCGAGTTGCTTGCTTGTTGTGCTAATTCGTGAACCTAATGTTTTCAAAGAGTAACATAAGCCCACTTTGTCAAAGAAATCTTCCACATAAGATGACATATTCCTGATTTTCAACAATTTCTTATAATTTTCAGAATTATTCAGGATATCTATTTAAAGATATTCATTCAGGTTTTTCAAATAAAATTATTCTATTATCAATAAATTTGGAGCAAACCTTGTTTAGATTACTTACGTTTAACGTAACGTAAATTTTGAGCGAACAAAGTAATAAAAGTCTAACTTTGTTTTTAGAGAAAACGTATTTTAGTAATAATCGCATAAATACAAATCCGTTGAAAGCTTATCCCCAGTAAATCCAACAAATGAATACTTACCTATTTATTGCAGTTGGGGTTTCAATGGTTTTCTGTAGGATTGCCATAGTGTTCAGTTTCAGCGAAATTGTACGATTAATTTAAATTGAAAATCCTGTCAGGTGAAACCGCTTTCCTATAATTATTTTACGCTAGTTGTACTAACAGTGATGTTATTTATTACAGAAATGTTGCAAAAGCTTCCATTATTTATTTTTCTTTTGTGTGCGCCTTTTATTTAAAAAATAAACGAACAAAGTTTATTTAGTTTCCTGTTAATATTTTCATTGTATTTTATGAAATTAAACTGGACAATTGACTACGGGCCATTTGGACAATATTTATTTTTGAATTTTAAATGTACCTATAATAATTCTTTATTTTGTATGTATCTTCCTTAACAGTCTTTTGGCGAATGAAACCAAGGCGTTCCACCAATATATAAATTTCGTATTTCTTCTTGCTTTAAAAAACCGAAATCAAAGATTGATAATTCGAATCCTTCATATTTTAAATTCAACTTTGCGTTTGTAGACGAAACATGTTTTATTTTCAAAGTATTCCGATGTGTCCGTCCTTTTAACTTCCGTTAATTCCTTTTGAGGTTTTTCGATTGGCTTATTAATTCCTTTCGATCTTTCCTATAGGTGTGCCGTGTTCTTTACGTTAACTGACGTTACACAGTTATCTGAGTCATAAGAGAAAAGATTTTCCGTTTTCAATTGGGCTATTTTCAATTAAAGAATTACGTCCCATCTTCGGTCACGTAATACCCACATTGTCGGGTGTAGATAAATACCCTCTACTGTGTCCTTCCTAAGACACTGCATATCAGTTTCTCCCGATTAAGTTGATCCCTTTAGTAATCTCGTTGTAAATCCTCAATTTCCACTAGCGCTTTCCCGCGATCGTATAGTTTAACCAACAGGCAAACGTTTGATAGGTATTTTAAATTTTAAACGTAATTTGTGTCAGAAGAAAGGTATTAAATTTTTTTCTATACGTCTATTTAAAAGCGAAATTTCTCTTTCACTTCGAACGTGCTACGAGAAGTTTAGCGGTAATGAATTGTGCTGTAACAATATCGGTATAAAGTTAGCAAAGCTTTAGATTGTGTTTTTAAAGGTATGTCTTGACTTTGTAGCACGAAATAACAACAGACCGAATATATTTTCTTCGACTTAGAAATATGAAACCTACGTATTGAAAAACTTAAGGAAGAAAGTCGAGATTACAATAAATTTTAAAAGACAATATTTTAAGTCGGCAACGGAAAGGTATTAGGATTTTGTCTTGATGCAGTTTTGAGAGGGTGGTTATGTTGGAGTATGTGGCTAAAAGGCATACAAATGAACAAGATTAGGGCACTTAAAGCACCTGAGTGGTTATATTTCGTACGGGGAGATACGCGGAAAAAACTTGCTTATCCGTGTGAAAAGTTTTCTCGAAAAATAAGTTACAAGGTACAAGTTAATACGCGACTCTGGTTCTCTATGTTATTTAGAGGTAAGTTACAGGTCTTTCGGTAATCGCTTAGTTATCTCAGCTGTTCAAAAGGAGCCGTTGCAAAGTAACGACAAAGCATTATGTATCGGATAGCATGCCGGAGTCTGGCCGGAGTGCCGTAAAGTTCGCCTCAGATGTGCTATAAAATAGTTAAGGAGAACATGCATTACTCTCGCGCGGATTCGCGAGCAGATTGTCAGACACCTCATCCGACAGCTTGCACAATTACATCTGACATTTGCACTTGTGAATTGTTATAACTTCCTTATGCTTGCACGTATCAGACGTCTGGTTAACCCAATAACCGTCTTAGAATGGATTTTACCGATCGTTAGACGGGTGTTTTTGTTCGCATGCACAAAAAGCTTTCACGTCTTACAACGCTGTGGCAAACAGTAATATTGTTTCAGTTTGACACATGAAGTTCCGGAATTTGCTATGAATAGCGTAGAATACGATTGTTAGAAGATAAGCACAACAACCCTTCGATTATAGAAAGCCTTATTCATATTTACGACGTTCGCGCTTTTAACGCCTAAAGTAGGTTCTCATTAATTTTTCGGTAAATATTTTGCATATACGGTTGAATGAGTCGGCTGGCGTACAATGCGTCCCTTGGAACAATACATTAGGGGGGGTTGCACGAAAAATAATTTTAAAATTTTTCAACGCAAGAGGACAAGGCGGATGAGGATCAACTGCCTCCTTCAAGTAGGGCTTGAAAGATCGTGAACGACGCGTCCCTTGGTTTACTTCTTGGGTGACACATTGCCGTCCGGAATACGTAATATCCGGTGGCTAAGCACCACTGCTATCGCTTCAACTGCACTCAACGTTCCGTTGCGGCGACTGCGCTTAAAGAAAACAAGTAAAATTGATGCATTTCCTCTAACGTGCAGAAACAATGCTTACTGATAACGAAATTAAATTACAATTGCACGCTATTACCCTGTTATTCAAAACACTATATTACTATCGCGACTAGATTAATGGACACAAATTCCTGAAATACTTTGCGAAGTTACCTGAAACCTTCGAGGTTTCAGTATTTTCGGGAAGGCATCATTATGATATGCGTGAAAACTAAACTCAGACATCCCCGTTAGCAGCAAATTTGCATAGCTCCCGTATAGGAAGCTGATGAATTATTTCGATGTTATGAAATTACTATACGAATATTAATGAAAGCAAAACGTTTTATATTCCTAATCTAAAGGGAAAATTTATTGTAAGTCCTTCGAATAGTAAACAAATAGTCTAATATAAATATCACCACATTCAAACATATATTTTTTATTTTGTAAGCCTGAGGCCAATCGCCACAAAGTAACTCAGAAAAAACTCATATATACATATCTGCTACCAATATAAAAAAAAATCTATTATTTACAAAAAAAAACATGAAAACTATGGAACCTCCACAGTTTTCCTAAAGTTTTCTTATTTTCTTAACACTCTTGCTTCACTCAGAATTAAAAAATTGGAAAGTTTTTCTAAACTCACATTGTCAATAGCAATATAATAGATACGGACGCAGTTATATTAAAATATATTAAAAACAACAACCATTGTTAACAACTAATACAAAAAGTGATTAAAATAAGTTCAAACGACAACAAGCTAAGTTTTATTGCATAGGGAAAGAAACAATAACGTGCAGATTGTGCAACCACTACCAACTAAACTATAAATTATTTAAACTTTACCGAAAATTCTTAACGTCTGGGAAGGTTTCAAGGGTTCTAGTAAGCTATATTAAATAATGTAGTTCATAAAAATGCTTTATAAATAACAACAAAAACAAGACTTAAAACACTTAAAAAATATTTTACGCAAATAATTATTTTTATTTATTTGCTTCACAACGTGTGGTTAACACGAAGGTAAAATTAAGGGAATGTTTATTTAAATATTTAAAAACCTGAAATAACAACAAAAGGATCCACACCATGTCAAAAATGGAATTCCTTGACCCTAATACATATTTATTTGTTCTGGGATGTTTGGTATACTCGGTCAAGGTAAATTATTAAAGTTGGGAGAAACTGATATTTTATAATCCTGAAAAAGTTTATGCAGTTCGTGGAAATGTTAAATAAAATAATAGAAAGGTTTCTCTGCTTACCCTCAAAATATTGTATATTGAAACAATTCCAAACTCTCCCACACGAGTTTCGTATAGTTCAAATAATTCTTAATCAGATACGCTTATATTTTCTAAAACAATCCTGAAAATTCTTAAGACTTTAGATTAATTTAATTTATCGTATGTTCGGAGAATAACATTTTCAATTACAAAGTGCGCATTTCTAGAATTAACGAAATTTGTAGTATTTTTAATTAAAATAACATTTCTTTCTAAATAAATGTGCATTTATGAATTTCTCTTTAATAGTTTAAAAAACGCCAAGCCGAAAAATATATAAACACATTAAAAGCATCCGACAAAGAATTTCAAAGAATTTCCCTTTGAAGCAACCGCCTGCAAAACACGCAAATTTTCATTAGCCAAAATGTAAAACATACCTACCCACCTTCTAGTAAAGGTCAACAAGGTTGGACCTACGATAAACTTTTAATGAATTTCTTTTTATTAGTTAGTGAATTGAACGTTTGTAAGCAATAAATTTACTGCTTGAAGACTAACACCCAGGTTTGAAAATTAATATAATTTTCTGAATTAGTTAAGCTTCCATATTTTGGAATATCCTTTCTGGCAAATATTTATATAGTATGACATGTGAAACTAATATCTGAAGTATAGGAAAAACTCCAATGCAAAGTAAAGTGAAAGACAAGATCGTATACTGAATCAGGAAATAAAGATCAAGCAGCGAACAATAAAGCTCGGTGCTGAAATGCAAGTATTTGAACAATACGATGTCATAAATTTAGGTTTTCTTTGTGCGCTTCTGTAAAATTAAATTTGCTGCGCACGATTAAAATTTTATTTAATATAACAAGGTATTATATTAAATTTTTAAGATCATTTCATAGCTCTTATTTTGAAGAAATTTCTAGGAAAACGAAAGATTTTTTTAGTCATCTATACTGAAGCAAAACCGTACCGAAAAGCCAAGTTGAAGTAAATTCGGATTTTTTGTGGATAAATCGTTATAACCATCGTGCTGGTATTACATGAAGAACAACTTTCTCCATTTACAAGCGTTTTTGCTCATATACGTTAAAGTTCTAATACACAGACGATCTCACGGTTTAATCCAATATGTTAACAAGTTTCCTAGGACTAACATATTAAACTCGTTCAGAATCCAGAACACAAACCCACGTCGTTTGTAGGATCTCAAAGGTCAGGTCATATTCAGATAGGTAGCAGGTCATTTAAGACATTTATTTTATAAACCACGACCAGTTATAGTTTGCAACAGTTTCCTTTTTTAGACACACATCGACCCCAAAACTTAAAAAATTAATTGTACTTTCTACCTTTCCCAAATTATTCGTTTCATGAATTAATAAATCTTACTTTTTTAGTATCAGCAGAACAATTAAACGGGCTTTTTTAAATAATTCATAGCGATGGGAATGATAGTACAATTAAACTTTTCCTTATAATTATTTATGTTGTTCTGATTTGCTTAAATTACAATATTCGTAAATCGTAAGCTAAGTAAATTAGAAATTATAAATTACAAAGTACGTTTGGAACCTTTAAATGTAATCAGGTGAATCAGATAAACGTAATCACAGACCTGTCAGCAAAATAAAAAGATAACAATTGGCAAATTATTAAGTAATTCTTTCAGACTGAAAGAATTATTAGTACTTTTACAAGAAAAGGAAAAGAAAAATAGCCTGTTTTTCTCAATCGATAAGATTGTATTAAAAGGTCCTCACTCAAACAGTCCTTACACAAAAGGTCCTTGTATTTCGTTGTTCTTTTATTGAGGTTAACCCCAACAAAAAGTATTTGCTATCGCACGTTTAATGGTTACAAAAATGTACCTGTTGCGAAGGGGTTCCTTCTTAAGAAGAATCGTGCCAAATTGTATATTTTAATTTTACATTTCACATATTAAAGTTCTGGCATTATTTAAAAACGAAAATTAGATTTTATGTAACAAAATTACCGGAAAATTTCGCATTATCTTCATACAACGGAATGTGAGCTTTGAGAATTATTCTTTGATTTAAAATCCGCTGTTAGTCACGGGGTATAATCAAAATTTACTTTCGTAGATCCACAAAAGGAAAAGATGAGTTTTTAAACTCGAAAGTATTTCTTTTTAGACGTGCATCCAGATTTTCCCTAATTTTATTTTTATTGACGGAGTAAACAAAACAGTTTCAAAAGTAAAATATTTTACAATATTGTCCTTCGGAAATATATACAAAAACCAAAGTAAAATGAATTCGTTTTTTGTTACTGAAAGATAAAAGGAGATACGTTACACAACAGATTGGTCGTAAAACGTGATTTTTAACTGAAGTGGAAAGTTCTTGAAAGTAATTTTGACAAGACACATACGAACAACTAGCAGGGATTTTAATAATTTTAACTTTAAGTGTAATGTGTTGACGAGAAAGACGAGTTTAATGAGTATTTTAATAAGGGTTTAGTGGAAGTAATTAAGAGAAAAGTGGTATACGCTAACGTAACTCGGTCGCAACTGTCTCTGGTAAGAAGACGATGTTATGTACAATAAACGACGAGCGAAAATAACAAAATTTAACGGATTTTAAAATCCGTTTTACATAATGAAATTTGTCGTTTAGTTAAAAAAGGAAATTAAATAGGTAATTCTAAATTCTAAACATTACCAACAAAATTCACGATTAAATCGATTCCGGGAAAACTTTCACAAATACATATTTGCAATGATAAACTCGAAGCTACTTCCTTTAAAAGCTTTTGTGGTAATATGTTTTATTTTAAACTTTTTTTAGAAACATTAATTTTAAAAACGATCAAAATTTCGCAAAATTTGAGTTAATAATAATTATTAAAAATTAAATTTTATTTCTTTATTATATCAAGAAAATAATAAACGACATCATTTTGTTTGTAAATGTAGACAAATATTTGCTTTACTATAAGAACAAAAGAAGTACATTAATAAAATTAGAAAAAGTTTCGGAATGGGCAAAAACCGAAAAAGAATGGAAGAAAAACGTGAAGTTTAATAACCGGAGAAGAACGAATTTTGTCATTGTGCTTTGATCTGCAAGAGCGCTTTCTGGCCCTACTCTGACAACAAATAAAGTATTTTACATGAGCATGAGGGCACCATGGACTTAATTTTAACGTTTATGACTTCCATGCTGATGTGGGATGGAGCGGTTGCATCAAACAAATACCAGAAATACGCCTTCAACTTCATGAAGCGTATTTTAGATTCTAATGGGAATGATATTGAATCTTTAAAAATTCCTGAATTTATTAAATAAAATTATTTATAATTTCACTTTTATTCATATTTAAATACTTATCAGTAAAAACGTAAAAAAAGATGATTTTTTAACTTAAACAAATATCACATGGTTGTTTATAAACCGCTTTGCATTTTTTACAGAAAGATCTTATTTTATAATGAAACCAAGTAAAAAGGGCCTCCTGCTTTTGTATAAATTCGTAATAAATTGTTTTGTTCACAACACAATCAGGATAAATTTCGTATGAATAACTTTTATTATGATCATTTCATAAACGATTTATTATTATTGGTATATACTTACTGTCACTCTAATTTGATGTGATGAAAGCAAAGCGCTACACAAATAGTTCCACGATTATCCCGAACTCCAGTTCTAGCGGTTTCGGAAGTTTGTTCCTACTTATAATTACAGTGTGTGTGTGATAAATACGTAATGTAACAGGCTTACAACTTAATATCCAGAATATTAATAAAAAGAAATCGATTGGTTCGCTCAGATTAAGTTATTTTCTAGAACTTGGATTAAAAGTAATATTTGTGGATTTTTAAAAATCTGGATTTTTATCTGTGCGCCGTTTTAATTATAAGAGATTTCAACATGTGTTGAATCTGTCGGTAATTAAAAATTGGAGTGTGGTGGAAAAGGTCCAAAAATTGTGTACTTTGAAAGTTTTAAAATTAAATTTTAACTCAAATTCTGCGTTTTAATTGCCAGAAATTTAGTCATTTGTTTTGAGTTTGTATAGCAAGTTCTAGTAATGGTGAAAAGGGTCGAGTTAACAAAATTAGATTGTTCGAAGCTAGACTGGAGAAATTTTAACCAAAGAAAAATTGTAAGCTACCGTTTAAATATTATTTCTCATTTTCGCGGGATGCAATTATCAGCATCGTTTTCATACCTTTATCTTCTTCTATCGTCTATTCAGCTTTAATCTCGTTACTTTGCGGTTGGTAACATAAGTGTCTTGATATTTCTTCTAATTTTAATTCCTACATTCGTAAGCATAAACGTATATCTGACGCTTTTCAACTTTTTTGTCACGTCCCAACAAAGTTCATATAAGGCTGTATTTTAATATCGAAGAAAACAATGTAGCAAAGCTAGAACTTGCATTTCAGCTCGAGACTTGACGTTACTGATGCTACAACTTCTGTTCCACATGCACGTTTCACAAGTTGCAAGATCGTTCGTAACGGAACATAGTTCTAAAATAGGTTACGTTTTTCAGCTATCGAAACTTGAACTAATACTTTTAGAAATAAATTTAGAAAGGAATTCGAACTTCGTCTTATGATAGTTTAATCGACTTTAACCTTATTTGTTACAATGGGAAATTCCTATTATTAAAAATGCCCGCTTTATTAACTACCAATCATTTGTCAATTTCTTCTGCTCAGTGGATGCTCACAAGATGTTGCCTGGTGCATTTTTCTTGACTTCGTTTTTATTCGTCTGAATAAAGGTTCGTTCCCGGTTTCATTTTGCGCGTAAAGAACTTTTCAAATGCTTCTCGTGTTTCGTTTTCAAAACCCTTTTCATTTTTGTCTTATAAAATATCACCCTGCTCTTCTAAAAAAGATATCAAGTTAACATTTACCGTCTAACCAATATTCTCTAATACGCTCGAAAGGCTACGACTAACATGTCAAAGGTCAAGATCAATTTCTTATATATAAATATCTCCCTATATTTCCCGATGCAACCTTCATTCTTTTACTGACAACGTGGAAACTTTATACCTTACTTTTTATGTACACAAGTTTAAACAAGTTTAAATCGCATTTTTCTTTCTGTTTAAATCCTTAAAATGCAAAACTTATAGTTTTATATTTATAAACGCGAGGTTTCTTAATTCTGTATAAAAATTTTGAGAACAACTGAACTTAGATTGTAAATAGTGTAAGCTGTAATCTGCAAATTTACCATTAAATATTAATTTAATCTCTTTATAAATGGCTATTTATAGACAAAATCTCCATGGGAATAAATTATGTAATACTATACGTTTCACTAAATGCACCTGGATACGGATTAATGCTTTTGTAACGGTGTAAAATTTCAGAATTACAATTTGGTATTCATTTATTTCTAGTTTATAGTATTTGTATGATTCAAAAGTTTTGTTCTTCTATTTTGAATGTTTTGTTTGTAAGTAAGATCTTTACTGTTTGTCAATAAATAATTTATAATTTATAAAGAATAGAAGCATTTGAGGCATAGACACTGGAATATGCAAAAATATCATCTGTTTATACAGTAACACAAGAAATTATGTGCAAACTGGAAATAGCAGTTTAAAGAATTTGTAACTAAACAAGAACTAAGGCAAGTAAGAGTACTACAAACATAAGTCCAATTCTATTTAATATTGTACTAGATGCTATAACAAAAAAAAAACCGAAAGTAAAGAAGATGAAGGTAGGTTACAGGAATGTGGAGATAGTATCAATGACTAAAGATGTATTTGCTGATGATCTAGTCATTTATGCAAGTAACGAGGAAGAGCTACAATACAACTTAGAAATGTGGAGGAACGCCTTAAACGAGTTAACATCTGAAAATAAATAGTCACAAAACAAAAGTAATGGTGATAGGGAAAGAGCAGAAGATATCAATAAATCTAAATGGAAGAGTTATAGAACAAGTAAAGCCATTAGCTTCTTAGAAATATACATAGAAATGGAAAGTATGATTCCAAAATAAATAACAGAATAGAAAGTGCAGCTAAACTATTCCACGCTTTGAAATAATTTCAAAGACTTCCACGGTCAATATCAAAAGTGTTAAAAGAACGGCTTCCGGGTTGGGACCGTGTCATTGTTGAGACAGAAGAACTCAACGTTCTTAACAGCCTTCATTAGGAGGCGAAACTCTGACTTGGTTAACAAAAGTTACCGTGCCCTTCTTCCTCTTACTAAAAGAGTTTCGTAAGTTTGATTCCCTTAGATCCAAAACCAGTTCTTCTAATGCTGTACTTGCAATATCCCAAAGGAAGAAAGAGTTGCACTAAAAAGTCTTCGATCCAATTCTAACATTGTAATATTACCAGCTGCCAAGAGTAATGCTTAGATGTGGCTAAAGTGAATGATCTGCTTCGGGACAATGCATACACTCCCATTCCTCGTCACCCCACTTTAGAAATCTAACGAGATTGTCACACTCATCAAATCATCCGAGCTTCCATAAGATTATTAATGTCGTCTAATCGTTCGTGAATCTAAACTTTTCGGTCTACCATAAATTCCCGCGCCTACAATTTGGCCAAATATCTTGCTGGTATTCTTAAGGTATATATAGGGAAATCTTCTTCACATATTCTAAATTCTTCCCACTTTGTAAGCCTCATCGGCAATCTCATCGTAGACCCTAATGGCCTGTTTGTCAGTTTTGACGTTCACCAAGGTCACAATCCTTGACTCAGTAACTATCATGAACAGTGACTAGTTCAAGACGGCAAACCTGCTAGTTTAGCCATTCTCGTTCAAAAGTGCCTTTCCCCACATATTTTCTTTTTAGCAACCAATTCTATAAGCGAGTAACAGTCGCCCGATGGCTGGAAACATTTTTATGGAATTTTTAGAGGTCTGGTTCCGTTGGTCCCATGGAAGACATAACCTCGCTTCCTTCCTAGAACATCTCAACAATCAACACCCTGATATAAGTTCACTATGAAAATAAAATCGAACGGTTCTCGCCCTTTCCTGGACGTCCTGGTAACCCGCAAATCGAGTGGTGATTTTGTACACTCAGTTTATCATACTTACACACACCGATAGGTATCTTCCTGCCAATTCACATCATCATCTAATAAAAAAAAACTCTCCGTAATCAATTCTCTCGTTCAGCGTACTATTACGTGTGTCACCACGACGGTCTTCATGTCGAGTTTTCATATTCAAGACAATCTCATCAAGAATGGGCACAACAAAGGTGAAGTTAGGAAGGTCACCACCAAACAATTACACCCCTCCCACTATGGAAGTGCTCAGAGAACTTCTACACCCCAGGTTACTGTCTTCTTGCCCTACAATCGCCAAGTTACTGATCGCATAAGGATTCTCAAAATACACAACATCAAAACCATCTTCAAACCCCCTCCAAAAATGTCACAGATACTCCCTTCAGTAAAAGATAAGCTTCAAATCCTGTCATCAAGAGACGTATACAGCATCATTTGTTCTTGTGGTTTGGTATACACTGGAGAAACTGGTCATTCGGTACACACACGTATCTGTCAACACAAACCTTGTTTGAAATCAGGTTTTCTCATACACTCTGTTGTTGCTGAACATCATCACGACACTGACCATAAGATCTTTGATTGAAAAATCATTGATCATTGTCAATTCCTAACCAATCATCAGCCTCATGTGATACGCGTGACCGGTATAAAGTTGTTGCTTTCTTCTGTTTTTCTTCACAAGAGTTGCGCCTCTGGCTTGCGTTACAATTTGAGTTACAGTGCCCTTCTTCCTCTCGCTGAAAAAGTTTCGCCTTGGCGTGGTTTGACTCCTGATGAATGCCCTTAAGAAAGTGGACAAAACGTTGAGTTCTTCTGTCTCAACAATGACGGAAGACGTTCTCTTAACACTCTTTATGCGAAAATAGGAAATATATACGAAAGCAAAAATAAAAATCTATAATACAATATTTAAGCCAATTTTGATATATGGAAGTAAAAGTTGGGTTCTATCAAAGCAAATAAAAATAAAAATACAGGATATCTAAGAAGCGTCAAAAGTATTACAAGTTAGGATAAAATTCCCAACGAAAGGATAAGAGAAGGGTTAATAGTGGAACCAGTTCTAAAAATAATCGAACTACAATAATTAAAGTGGTTCGGACACATAGTGAACATGACAGAGAAGAGACAACCAAAAAAATATGAGAAGCACGAACAAATCAAAAAAGAGGAAGAGATAGACCAAGAATAATATGGGATAGTATAATAGATGAATGTTTGATGGAAAGAACATTGGCCCAGAATGAAGGAAACAAACTAGGAAACAACATAAAAGAATGGGCATATACATATATACCGGGTGTCCCAACCATCTGGAATTTTTCGACAGCGTCTTCATTAAAGATTTATTTCGCGGCAACAGTTGAAGTAACAAAAAACATATATAAAATATCATATTAAAATTAACATCAATAAACGTCATATAATATTAATGTCAATAGAACATGTTAACTTCAAATTTGTAAGATTAAGATTGCAGCAGTTGTAAATATTAACCTACAGAACAGTGCACTATTGATTGATTTCCTCGTTCTTCATATTCTAATATGTGGTATCTGGTCTGCTGAATGGGTGAAGGAAATATGTTTTGGTACATAAGAAGTGATAGTAACCATGTAAAGTCGCACAAGTTATAAAATGTGGTTGTTGTTGTGTAGCACCTTTCCAAGCTTGTGACGTGAATGCTGGTCCATACGTAAATATGTCGATCACGAACTTTATATTCTTTTCCTCTCTAATTTCTTTGTATTCAGCAACTACAGGAGGATTCCGGTCTTGAAATTTTTCAATAATTTCCTTGGTAATCGAACTGCCTTCTTGAAAGATCTCAACACCTTATACAACTAAACAAAATTAAAGCCAGACTTTTCAAGAAGGCACTTGGACTACCAAGGAATGCATAGCGTCTTTAATATCATAAATAGTTACGTCAAAATGTTGTTGAGGAAAGTTGTAAGGACTGGTGAATTAACCCTCTTAGTTTTTATAGCCGCATTAAAGAAAAAATAATAATAACGTTCACTTTATTATTTAATCTAGCTTTAATATTTGTAGCTTCCCAAGCTCCGTTTGTAAATCTGTATAAGTTTCGCATTCATCTACATAAAAATCATGATCTTTTTACCTCTCTTTAATACGTTACTTTCTTTGCTCAGTTATTTTTCTGTTATAAAAAAAAATAAATTCAGAATATAAAAATAGTTGGTATTAATTGTTTTCATGGTAGCAATTGTGTTTTAACACTCTTGATGATATTGAAAAGCTAGCTGATGGCACGCGAATGTCAAATACAAACAATTAAACTGTTATTTCGCAACTAATAATCATGAACACAGCAAATGGAATATTTCCTGGAAGCTTAGAAAAGCGGCTATTTAATGGTGTAATAGTATATGGGGTGTTCCATTAAAAAAATTCAAGAAAAATCGAGGTTCGCGTTTTTCGATCGCCTTAGAATTTTTTCGCCTTCGTAATTTTGTTGAAAATCTACATCTACAAAACTATACCCTGAAAATCAATTACCTATATGATATTCATCCAAAGTGAGGTTATTTTTATTAGAAACAAGTGAATTACTACTAAACTAGTAACAATCGACCTCTATAATTATACCGTTACAATCAGCATTGAATGGGGAATCCAAATATCTAAAAATATATAGAATTTTTCATTTAAATAATTAAATATCACTTTACGTTGTTACGTTTTTATTGAACACCCTTCTTGCCCATTTTAAAATATAGAACATCAACTTTCCTCAATAATATTTTGACGTAACTGAGATATTAAAAACGTTGTCGAAAAATCCCAGATGTTTGGGACATCCGGTATCGACGGATTTTAAAACTTGTATTGTATTAATGCACACTCATTTTATATCTATATTAATCCTAATATTATATTGCATTAACTTTCTTTTTGTTGGTTGTAATTTGAATTTTTTTTCAGTAAAACGCATTTTTTATACAGAAGTACAATCCACATTTCTTAAGCAGACCCTCTAAACTATACGAAAAAGATCAAAACAAAAATTTTCGAACTTAATTATTATTCTCAAAGTTTAACGAAAAAATTTTTAGAACAAATAATTAATTGGGTGAGTAGGAAACAACAAAAAAGTTGACAATACCTAGGTAATAAATCTATGTTTCATGTTTGAAGCCTTTCGAAGCGTTAAGAATTCTCGGAGGGTTTAAATAATTTAGTTTAATTTGTATTGTTTGGATAAACTGTCCATTATGGTTCGCTTTTCTAGGTAACAAAACTTAAGTTTGCCGTCGTTGGAACTTATTTTAATCAGTTTTTGTTTATTGTGAGCAACAGTTCCTATTTTTAATATATGTATCCATCTATATTTCAACTAACGATGCCTGTTTTGCAAAGCGGGATACTCACTTACTAATTTATTGAATCCTGAGTAGAACACGAAATAGTTGTTATTTTCAATATATTTTAATAAATTATATTATTTGATATAGCTGCGAGTCCGTATCCACATAATGATGTGTGTTTTGAAAAATGAGCTATTGGCTTTCCAATTTATGATAAAAGTGTTAAAAAAATAAGCAAACGTTAGGAAAACTATGGGGTCGCGTCATCGATAGCAACAGCGGTTGACTCCTTCTGTATGATTTATCGGTCTTATGTCTAATATCCTCTAGGGCACGACCGGTCCCATTCTGTTTACACATGTCTTTACCCAGCTATAACTCACGCTGGGACGCGTCACGATCACCTTAAACTGCAATACCGGAAATGAAAGAACAAATAAAACGCCTAACCTCACACTTATCCATCTTCGGGAAGACTTAGCGGAATTGCTCCGTCATAAGATGACTTCTACCGTGATGAAGGGCGAAGGACTATTTCAGGATCTATATAGGTGGATTGGGGATAGAGCCATTTTTTGTTCATTAAGTCCCTTGATGCAACTAAAACAAAACGTACGCCAGTGTTTTCCTTTTTCTGTCGCTTGTAGTAGGTATTATTACTTTTTATTGTTAACGTTGACCTATTTTATGTTCAGTTTATAACCTTTTCTGCTAGTTCAAATTCTACTATTTCTCACCAGAATGACTATACGTTTCAATTAATATGCTAATATAAATAACCACGAAGTATAAATAACACAAACTTCATAACATTCCCTTTTAGCTTCCGCCAAAGATGTTAATATTCATCTTATAACATAGACTACATCTTTTCACACATTCCTGAAATATATTTCCCGGCAGTTTAAATTTAAAATAATAGTTTTAATTTTCTTTTATATAAGCACTCGGCATTTTCCCAGTATTAAATTTTTAAAGTGTTGCAGATTATTAAATATGGGTAGTAATTTTGTTGGAAAAATGAACTGAACGAATATCAATCTCAACTACGCTTTATGTTTACTAAAAATTATCAAAATTTGGAAAACTGAGTACGATATTTTGAAAGTTAGCTTTCAAATAACCTACGCTTTGCGCCTACAGTTTTGCATCGGTTACTCATTTCTAAATGAAATTTACGGAATTTATTGAAGTGTGCATTATGATAATCATTTGGTTAATATAAATCAATATCAATTTAACTACTCAATAAATTTTGCAAATTAGATGTTCTTGAACTTGCCGGTAATAAATGTTTTGAAAGAAATTAATATTATTTACCTAACTGATTTTAAAATGCGTAAGCATTAGAATTCTATTAAATTTGGATTTAATGATCTTATAATATCTCTGTTAAATATTGAAATCGAATTAATCTATTTAATGTAATTTACGTATGCGTGTGTAATAAAATGAAATGAAGAGAATTTTAGGAGAAGCAATAGTGGTTGATACAGAATTGGATTTTAAGCAAATGTTCCTTTAAAATACGCAGTGAGCGAATTCCAGAAACAAGGCGAATTTGAATAGAAGAATAATGCAACAATAGATTAACCTTGTTTTAAAAAATAGAGTCGATATCCGTTTGAAGGGAAAGTGAAAGAAGAAAAAGAATAGACCCCTTTAATAATGCATAAAAGTTTTGCATGGAACTGTTTTACATAGAATGAAAAATCAAGTCAATTATTAAGTGTCACACGTATCCCAAAACGTCCTGTATAGGGGTGTATTCCTTTTCCAAAGCAACTTAATTTGACAAATTCTCTAAGAGCAATAAGTTTCCACCGAGATACTTAAGGAGTGTCTACCTAAAGTGCCCCATTTTATTTCGAGTCCTATACATTCTTCGACGAACCCCGCTTTTGCGTCAATAAAAAATCACCTCATTTTGTGGCAAATCTACGTGACTTTTGCCTCATATCACAAACAGTCGGGTTATGTAGGATAATCGCCGTTCTTTGTTACTTTGACTGTTAATGCATTGTCGTTGTAAACTGCAACTAAACATGTTTACATGTTTAGGCTTTAGTTGTATCGATTAGTGCCGAACAGTGTCTGCTTGATTACCTATTGAGGATCCGAAACACAACTAATCAAACAATTCAAACCAATTTCAACTTTCTTGAATTTGTATCCGAATTTATATAACGTCTTTTGTATTATTTTTGTTCCTTTGTCATTTCGATTAAATTCGGTGACGCCACTTCCACTTTTATCAGGAACTTCCATCACAGATAAATAAATAATTAAATACGGTTTAATTCTTCACCTTATTTAATTTAAACTTACTTTAATCGTAATTTTTGGAAGTTTTTGCTTTAAAAAGCTTTTGAATTGAAAAGTTTATACCGTGAGTTCAAAAAGTCTTTACATAAGGGTTGGTCATGAGACACAAAAATAATGTCAATTGCAAGATTTAGAACTTATTAACTGTTATCATTGTGTTGCAAATTTCAATAAAATTGTAAAACCAAAGGTTTTAAATCTTGCAGTAGACATTACTTTTGTGTCTCATGGCCAACCCTTATGTAAAAACTTTTTGAACTCACGGTAGAATACGTATGGAAAATATTTAATTTTTCGTCTGCTTTTAACTACATATGTTACCTAATTGATTTTAAATTTAGCCTAAATTATTTTGCTTTGGCAGAAAATTATTCATATTTTTTACTTTCTTATACGGGCATTATAAAGAACGTTCACGCAGTGCTTAAAGAGTGTGCAATTCAATTAATGTTTTTAAAGACAGCATTTTGTTAGTATTCGAATCGAAATCGGCGTAAGAAGTAAATGGGTTTTTGTGAAAACAAATTTGTCGAAATAATAAATGTGTAATAATTATTTAACGAAGTCATTTTGTAAATAAAATCAGAATAAAATTAGAGTAACCAAAGCGTTATGGAAATTTCACAGTTTATTAAATCGGTTCAGACGGATGTATACGGGCAAGCTTGAACAGGATAAATATTTTCGCGTTTTCGGTCGAACGTTCCGTAGAGTTGGCTTGTGGTTATTAAAAGAATCAATAAATTAATTGGTTCGATGCAACTATGTTTCGCAAATAATCGTAACGAACTGGTGGTCGGTTGTTTGTGTTTTAAGTTACTTCCGTTTCAGTTATTTATTGTGAAACGGAATTGTGTATGCATAACTCGCGCGCAGAATTGTAACCTATTGTCTTTTTCAATAAAATATGCTTCACCCGTGTTCGTTTAAATGAAGAAAACGAAGGAAAGGTTGATGAAAAACGATCATTAGTATAAAAAGACCTAATTCATGATACATTCAGACAATACCCAATTCGTTACACCTTAAATTAATTACTTATCTACATTACATTCTTTTGTTCGCACAAACATGCGGAAAACAAGCTTTTGTGTATTATTATTCGCTTTTTACTGCTTTATTTTACTCCCCATTTTACAATCAACGCAACCGAGGAGCATTTCGATATTACTTACAAAAATCGTCCCGCAAAAAAGTTACATAAAACATCGGACAGAAAACGTAATTCCGGTCGTATTTTTTACTAGTCTAGGTAGTGAAATAAATTTTGCTGCAAAAAGTAGTGAATTGTAGGGCAAAACGTATATAACACGGACCTTGTGGGTATTGTAAATGCGTGGCATTGTCTCGAGGAGGAAGAACGGATCGCTCTGCCATTGGTGTCACTACCATCTTCACATTGATCAAACTTCAAAGTTGTGACTATAGTTGCCCGTTTTAGTTCTCAGTCCGAAAAGCACCGAACTCCCTTTACAGTTTGCGTTTGCTATCGACGTTTGTAATACTTTAAACTACCCTTTGGCATACTTGATCTATATTAATTTATGAACCCGCTTCGTCTTATTTATTTACACGGAGAAATGTGGAAAATAAGGAAAATTATGAGAAAATTAGAATGATTAAGAAGTTTCCCTCGAATATCATTTTTACTTACGGCCTCTCGATTATAATAAATATTTATTAAGCAAGCTTAAATTCCATTAAATGTTGATTTATTTTAGGATTTTATTACCTCAGAAAACCAATTAGCCTCGATAAATTTTAACTCTAACGAATGGAAAAATTAAATGGTATGGCCCGAAGGATTTTATTAAGAAATTACCTAACGCCGCCAACAGCTGGAAACCTTCCACTTAATATTTCCTTCTTACCTTATTCTAGCGTTACGTGTAATCTTCCGTAAACTTTCAATAATGCTTGTTAATAAATTATATTCGTTTGTAAAGCGGGACCGTTTTCGAAACCCCCGAATATGTAGGTGGCAACGACACACAATACCTACAAGAAGTTCACTTTGGTGGACTATAATTGACAAAGAGTTTGCTTTTGCTGCGATTGCAACACATCAGTTGGAAACTTTAAAAATGAAATTGATTTTGTACACTTTGACACTTCGTAACACCTGGTTCCAAAGTGTGACTTTTTGGTCTTTTCTAAGATTTTCTTCGAATATTATATATGAAAATATTTCTCAAAAAAGGGTTGCTTTGTTGTATGGTTTTTCCAATTTCTTTAAGGAGAATTTCGTGATAAACATCTTCCCTAACCCTTTTAGAAACTCTTTGGGAGGTAAAATATTCCTAATTTATTTTCCACCTTGCACCTTATTTATGTTGCGGTCAATCTTAATGAGTAAAATTCCGAGTATTTTCCGTAAAAGACAAATTGTCAACAGATGTTGATAAAACTTTAGGGTTAAAATCTAACAATCCGCGTTCAAGTTAATTAGGTTATTAGTGAGAGTTAGCGAATTAACTCTTGTGTCTGTACAAAAGCATTTGCGTCTGCAAAGTCAACAGTGAATGCAAGAGTAGAGACATCGGATAATACGAAGCTTTATGAGATTCTATCTGTAATATCCGTAACTATTTCAATAGCTACAACTTGCCCCCACGTCGCAGACAAATTGTACGTGTTGTATGCGCTCTCTGACGTTTTGTAAATGAAACTGTCATAGATCTACCAGGATTTATGAAAATTTTATGCATTAATATGTTTTTTAAGCTTAAACGTTCTTGGATTTTTTGGCGAATGTAAAACCTTTAGCGAGTGTCTAGCTTAACGCTCGTCTTTGTCACGAACGAATTAAAAGCAACATTATTCGATCCAGTTATCTACAATCTAATAACCTACGGGTTTTCTATGGAACCTAATAGCAATAGTTGTTTGTAATACAATCGTATACCAAATCAGTACAAAAGTAAAATCAAATGGGAGCCAGTCTATTACGATTGATTTTAAATGGCTTAACGGCGATTTGGTAAAGTGAAAATAATAAATCTATTGTGTAAGCCCGATGGACAGTGGAAGCTAAAACTTCGTATATCAAGGAGTCCATTAATAAAGCATTACTATGTAAAGCACATTAATCTCACCCGCCTCCCCGAGCTGCAAGAATAACTCTCGATATTAGATTTAATAATGTCGCGTTGCCGGTTTTTCTCCCGTTAAATACTTGCCTTTTATAAGTTGCTAACAAATTTTGCATAGAAATGAAAACACGATAAAATTCATTATCTGTTTCAAATGTGCAGCTTGTCGGATTTGCATAGTCCTCGAATTTCTTAAATTCTTGAAGAGCGAATTTAATTTTTCTTCCCTGATAAAAAAAACTGGGTAATTAGATTCCTGTTTTACTCAAAGTCAGTGACCAAACAACAACCTTAATATATTTTTTCCCATTTGGGATCGAAGCTTTTGTTTCTGTATTACTTTCAGAAGCTGCTTTACACCCATTTTTTAAACAAGCCTTCATTATACCAGCTTTCTTATAAAAAAGGTCCTTTGATTGACGTCTTTTGTTTCTTCAGCTCCTAGTAATTCCGCAAAATATTTTCTTTCTCATAATAGGATTTCGAGATTACGCTCATGTTATATTCTTTATTAACAATCTTAATCGTTTTAAGTGTTCTTATCGAGCATATTTGTCGGGTATAATTTTATACTTCCCCTTTCGAAAAAACCACGGAAAGTTAAAACAATTAATTTTTAATCATCATGGTTATTATTAAATTCATTCAGATTTTTGTAGAAAAATGTAAAATAATGGCGTGAATAAATTATAAAAGCTTAAAACGTTGTTGAAAACAATGTGTGTTAATATTTTTTTAATCATTGTTTAAATTCAATATAAAAGTACAAACAGCGATGTTTTATTAATGTA
The DNA here is from genome assembly GCA_963082815.1 of Melanotus villosus. Lineage (NCBI taxonomy): Eukaryota > Metazoa > Arthropoda > Insecta > Coleoptera > Elateridae > Melanotus > Melanotus villosus. Next base: position 25,046,196 of record OY720427.1, read on the forward strand.
TAAAAAAACCTGAAATACATTCGTTGTATTACACCATCGTGATAAAAATTCGAAAATCAGTTATCGATTTTAAAGCGTATAAATTAATAAGGAAGCTCTCAATGTTTAAACCGATAAATAATCCGAGTTGATAGAATGAATTCAAATTATTGTTAATGTTATAAGTAAAAGTAAACTTTTAAATTAAACATCGTAATGAAAGCATTAATTATTCAAAGGAAGTTTTTAGGATATCATTTCATTCTCTAAATAATATATCGTGACTGAAAATTCCATACAAACTATTAAAATATTTACGGTTTTTGTACGTGAAAAGTAAAAACCGTTGAATGGGTATCGGTTGTCAAAATTTAACCAAGATTTACGTAAGCCTAGATAACTAGAAAAATCGGACAATTACGAGATCGATTTATTAAACGAGATCTACGTATTTATTTGATTTATTTGAAGTGGGTCGTGTAAAATGTTGTTTGCCTTATAAGTTAAATTCGAAAATTACACATTACTTTTTGTCGAAATGTAGTAAAACAACAGACAAGCCGATTTTTTAAAAAGTAAATCGAATAAAATTTCTTACTAAAAACTTGTAAATATGAAATAAGAGATATTTTTTGAAACCCGCATAAAAATGATATTGACTTTACAGTAACAATTCCATGAGTTTTCGGTATGAAAATGACATCTGCTATGGAACAAGTATCACAGATAAGACGAGCTACCCTCATTTTTCTTTCTGACAAATACAAGTAAACAAGAAGCGCTCTTTGTGCCACCAATTTTCTCAGATATTCCAATAGGTGCGTGGGCCCAAAAATTCATTCTGTTTGGATTTTGATTATTTTGTTATTAATGAATAGATAGAACAAACTTTATGCCTTACATTTATAAACGTCTATGGAATTACAGCATAGGTTTTGTTCGAAATCGGTTTTTCATTAGGTACTCTCTTTGCTCATCCGGGAATAGTACGAGAACAAGACATAAAAACCAGATTGAATTACACGATTATTAAAGAAAAGCTCTGCTGTAATTTAGTAATGAGAAGTAGGTATCAATAATCTCAAAATGAAGAATTTCGATTATCAAAGATATCGAGCAATCTTCAGCAGTCTGGCGGAAGGACGACTTTATTTCTCTTGTGACAATTCTGACATAGGTATATGAAAAATTTTTGATAGAGAAAACACCTTCATGCGACGCAGATTGCTTTCTTGAGAAAGATCAATATTCTCATGCAAATAGGTCCTTCATAAAAGGTCTAATTTCGTGTGAAGTCCTGCGGGCAAGCATTAAAGTTATTGAATCACAACCCACTTTATTTGAACTGGCTGGAGTTATGAATATAGTTTCGTATTGCTTGATGTAGAGGTTTTTTAGTATAGTAATTTTTTAAATGATACGATGATAACAAAAGTACTCCCAGTTCCATAGTCGTAACAATAAATGGCATAAACATTCCGAACACGCCTGTGGCTAGATGTCGATTTATGAGTATAATCCTGGAGCAGATGTATACGGTAATCACTAGCGATGAAGCCCTATTTTTCTTAAATGACCCATTTCGTAATACTAACAATTCCTGATTGGGCGAATTGCATCGGTTCTGAAAGCATCATGTAAATTTCGAAATGTTTTGCTTTCGCGTTTCGATGACAAACCGAGTAAATTGCAACTTAAGGGAAAGCAAGCTTAATACTAAAATTCTATTTTAAATTGTTCTGAACCAGTTAAAAAAGCAGCGGTGGTAAGTGTAGTTTTTACGTAGCTTTTATTAATTTGCTTGCAACAATCCTCGTAATCCGTTTTGGTCTCACATTTTAAAGGGAAGTAACCACTAATTTGTTTCTATCGGTTTTTGGGGAGATGGAGTTGAAATATGGCTCAGTAATGTGTATTAAATTCGGAATTTCGAGATAAAAAACCGATAAATGCTCTACTTTATTCAGAAAAACCTGTAGAGTTTGTTTAATACCGGATGTGATGATTCATGTCAAATATTATCTTTTCTTTTTTGGCGGTTTTGAGTTACAACTGATCGTTGTAATGCTTTGTTTCTTATCGTAATAGAAAACCTGTCGATTATACTCCGATCTTATCTTTGAATTCACACATCATTAGAGGAAAAACTAAAAACTTCTCTTATGGAAAATGAAAAATATTATGGAATCCCTTTTGTCATTCTTTTGATCTACTACGCTTCCTTCACAATTTTGACCGACTTCTTTCATTTGTGTCGTTCGTCATTCCGTTCTATTATTTGTTCTTTCTTCGTATTACATCAACTACCACAATTTATCTTACTCTTTGGATTTAAATTTGAAGTTTGTCATAACAACCGTAGCAATTTCGTTGAGTTCTACATTTTGATGATCCTTTCTACATGTTCTCCACGAACCTGTTTTCCCTGTAAAGAGCAAAGAATGTCTTTTCTCTTTTAGGGATCACTTTTGTGGTTTATATTTTGTACATGCTACTCGCCTTCCTCTAAAGAATTCAAGGCCGCTTTTCTCTTTTTAATAATTTCAAGACCCTTTCCGTATCCTGTCGTATATCCCGGTTTTATACCTTCTTTTTACTATTTTGTCTGATACTGTAAACCTTCTTTTTAAGTATGTTTCAACCTTTCTGAATTTCTGCAGTATTTATTTACCGTGTCTGTGTACAGAATCGATTGTTTAAATATAATGACCGTGCTTGACCTATCATTGAGTTCAGCATGTATATACCTCAGGCTCAACTGGTGTTTATTTGTTTTTACTTTTAAAAACTTTTATGGCTTTACTGATTTGTCTGTCCTATGCATTTAAATAATTGTCAAAGTTAAGAGATTTTTGCATTAAAATTCAAACTATATTTTAATTCGATACAGATATTAAGTAGATATGGGCTTATTATGTCAGCTTTCTCAAACAATTGTTAAAAGTTAAAATAATATTTGCAAGTGGGGACAATTTATATTTTGCGTATGTCAAGTTCCAGAAAGTGAGACAAGGCGATCGAGAAGGATTTGAAGATGTCGCATTCCTTTGTGATTCTGAATACTCTTTGATCTCAAATTAAGTTATCCTTTACGTTGCAAAGATCTCTTCACAGTGATCCCAAAAAAAACTTATTTTGAACGTTGGTTTAAAAATAAAAATGGAGCGAGAAAAGCGGGAATGTTTGCTTAAAATTTATCGAGCAACATATGCATAACGTTGTTAATGTAGTAACTCTATAATCATAATCACAGTTAGTGTATTTCGTCCTAATAACAATTGCAGCCCGACTAATTATTCAACAGCACATAAACCAGGCTACACTAATCAAATGAAAGCTCTCGTGGCTGCACCATGTGCAGTAACGTTGCAATGGCGCTCGGCTGAAGCACCTACGCTACAAATTTCGATATGTGTGTGCTGTGTGCACTCTGGCGGTTCTGGCCCAGCTGGAATTATTGTTAATAACAGAAAAACACGGCTGGCGAGTGACGCTTGATATCAGTATTAATCATCCACACGATATATTTGTAGACGACGAGCAATAAAGTGCCGGATAATGTCCATCATATTCATACGTACGGATCCATCGGAGCAGCTCAAAACTTGGGAAAAACTTTTTGGTCATCTAACCTTTTACCTTCATTCCGAGAGATTTGAATTTAAACCCGGTTCACTGGCGGCGAAGATTTTTCTCTTTCTTTTCGCGAGGGCGTGTTTTATGGAAACGTATGAAGAAGTCTAATTCTATTCTCAAGAACTGAGTGCTTCGGTAACGAAGGTAGGCTAACCGTGAAATATGCGGTAAATTATGTAGGAGCGAGTACATCTGCAGTTGTAGTCGCGACTCGCGAAGGTGAAGAAGAATTTCATAAGCGATTGAGGTACGTGGGTTTCGCGTATAAACAGGAGGATTATACCGCGAGACTGCGCTTCTGAAATAGGGCAGGATCAGTTACTAGCTCAGCGTAATTTAACACAGTGTCATATCGCTCGGGCGTAAATGTTTCTCTACTACTTGTCAGAAATTTACTGCCGGATTTTCTGTAGATCGTTTTTGTGATTTTATGCCCTCTCTTCTGTTCCGCTCGAATCACCAAATTTAACCGTATTATGCAATATAATTTTATTGTAGAAAGGGTTCCGAGGATTTGTCGTAATAACGCATACCTATCGATGAACGGGGAGGCCGGTTCCGTTCCGGTGATCCTTCTTCAAAAAAACTGGCCGGCTCCGGGCAGATGTTCGGACGCCGCGCCGTGAGGATACGATAATGCGCGGAAACATTACCTAAAGTGATAAAAACTTGTTAAAAGCGTAATGGAGACAATTAATATGCAAATTTAATGTTTTTGTTCGTAGTTAAAAATAAAGCAAAACATGAACCCGGAAAAGTGCAAATAATAAAACCGAATAACTTTATTATTATTATTATTATTATTATTATTATTATTATTATTATTATTATTATTATTATTATTATTATTATTATTATTATTGGCATAAATTTCGTATTTCCGGAAGAATTCGGCTATGAAACATTTTGCGTGCGGAATTTCTATAAGAAGTGAAGCAGAAGAACCCGCCGTATATTCTGCCACCTCTAAAAATTTTCTGGCATGTTTATAAAAGAATTCTTGTTTTTGTCTGACGCGTAAGAACAAAAATCCGGAATCACCTATTTATTCCACTAGGATAGTCGCTTACCCCTAAAGAGGTTTCATGCAAAGTTTGCCAAGCGGCGCGGGTGAGACGGAGGTACAGTAATGTGCACTCACGAGGAACGCGATGAATGACGGAAGCTGCCTCTGCTACTCGCATCGCAACTTGCTGATCAGTCGCGGATCGATGCATAGGAGTCCTCTTTAGTTGTATGTCCCCGAGGACCTCGACTTTGAGTCCATATTAATGTTGCAGACGCTATTTACCCACCTTCTTCATAGCCCCCGTCAACACACCGGTTCGGATATTAACTACGCCCATCGTCTACCACTAGTACAAGCCCGCAAACAATCCTATTCTTTTGCTTTATAATCGATGGAATGATATACGCTCTGTGATAAAAGAGAGCGGCTGCATTGTTTATGGGGTACTCGGAACGGCCAGAGGTCTTCAACATTTCATCTGCCGCCGTGGATAAATGGTTTCCAGAGCGCGACCACGTGTTTTGCGAACGTATGGCCTCATCGCGCTCGTTCCTCTGGCAAATCGTGAAAAACTATTCAGATTCGGTGACCAAATACTGCGTGGGCGGTATCCATTACGGAAATTGTAAAGGAATTTGCGACGCAGGACCCGCGTCGGCAGTGTCGCGGCGCGCCGCAGCAGTTTGTCCCTTGACTACAACCACACGCAAATTGAATGAGCACCCCTGTTTAGTTTAGTTTATTCGAGCGGATTTCCGCAAATATGTCTGCGAAAATAACGAGCATTCTTCTCGAAAGCTGCAAGCTCGGGCACCACCACTTACGCCCCTATTGCTATTTAGACTCCCGTAAGTGAATGGGTGGTGCGTCCACTCGTAACTCCATCGCTGAACCTTATTTATCCGCTGTTGTTGCCCGGAAATTTGTTTCCACCTAACGATTCCTCTCTATGATTGCAGATAAACGGCTAATAATTATCCGTCTAACGCGATTTACTGTCGCATAAATTGTCTAAATTATTAGGATGCAGGCGAGTACAGAAATCGTGTGGCATTAACTTGCCAACTAAGCATCCTTAATAATTACCCCAATAAAATTAAATTTCCCTATTAAAACACAAATGGGTTTATAAGCTCCTTGGATGTCCAAGTGAAATTACGTACACCTCACGGTCTAATAGTACTAAGTATTTAAGCTTGAGAAATGCTATCCTGTCGTTTCGAGAAAGCTCCTTTATTTTTAAATTTATTTTAAAAATTGCCCGTTACGAATTGTTTCGAAAATATGTCTAAATTTACATCTAAAAATAATTTTGAAAACATAACTTAGAAAATTATTTCAATATTTCCACGTGCTTTTTGCTTTGCGTGAGAAATTTAATCTCCTAAATTTAATAAAATAAAAGATCAAGTTTACTTACTGTAAAATAGAAATTTCAAGTTTTAATTTCCTGCTTTAAAAATGAATAACCTGAAAATGCCTACTAAAAAATACATTGTTATTTAAAAACCAAAACAAATTTTTCATTCTTTCCGACAGATAAAAATCACGTAAATTTTGAACAGACATTACAGAAGTTCCCTAAAATGTTTGCGTATACGAAAATACGCTTTTATTTACAATTCTCCTAAAGGATATTATACTGGTTGGTAAATTATGTAAATTTGTTTTCTTTTCTGCCATTTCGTAAAAATCATGTGGGTAAATATTTGCAGCTAAAAAGTTCTACCGCCCAAAATTGCAATTTGTGGTGTAAACTTTAAGAAAATGCACGAAAATTAATATGATTTTAAAACGCCGATTACATGTTCAAAAAAACGACACGGAATTATGTCTTTCGCTTTTAAATAATTCGCTCTGAGTATAACTGCTATTCATCCTAAAAAACTTAAAACGTAATACATGGACCAATATAAAGCCAGAATCTAAATTAACGACATATAAAAATATATTCGGAGATACCTTGATTTTTGTGGAAAGCTGAATATACGCCCGAGGTTGCAAACTTTACTTCAAAAACATTATAATTTTTGTTTTTCAAGGGCGAGCGCTTCGATAAACGAAATAAGTTGTAAACTGAGACATTTTCAAACATCAGCTTCAAAAAAGTCTTCAAAGATTTGCATATTATAGTGTATTAATAATGCTCGATATCAGGGCCGTCCTAAGATATTTGGCCCCGCGGGCTACTAACAATAATGCGCCCCTCTTCATAAGAAAACATATGGGGGGGGGGGGAGTTTTACAAAAGTTTCAGAACTAGAAAAAGTCAATATATTACCAATAAACACATAAAAAAATTCAAATAAACTATATGAACAAAAACAAACTATATACGCGTAAACAAAAATGCTGAAAAAGATCTTTCGCCGCTGCAATTAGTAGCGGCAATACTTAAAAAAATGTGCATTGCTGTGGCCACGTTAGGAAATGTAGACTCAATTTTTGAATCAATTATTGTCCTCAAACTAAGTTCCGCAGTAGATATATTTTCTTTATCTTCACATAAATAAACTTGTTTATTAAATGAAGACATTCTTCGATAAAATTATTTTCTAGATCGTCAACATATGGTTTAGATAACTGCAGCATTCTTTCTAATTGTGTCTTCATCTAAATTTTTCAAATTACCTAAAAGGCCAAATTTTGAGTAAATGTCATCGTAGACACACATACTTTTTTGTATGTCCGATAGAAGTTTATCAATAATAACATGATATGTATTTATGCGGAATTCGGTATTGGCATCAAATTCAACTTCTGCCTTCGTATTGCAAAATTTCCGCCCCAAAAGGCTAGCGTCCCGGGGCTATAGCCCATTTAGCCCTGTGGTTAGGGTGGCGTTGCTCGATATATATATACTTTTTGAAATAGATTTGCGAAATAATTCTGCTTATCTGAAAGAGAGTAATTTATACAGCGGTTTGAAATTATAGAAATTCTTTTTGACGGTTTATAAAAGCTATTTGGTGTACTTCATAGGATGCTAACGAAGATAAAAATAAACGTCTAGACTTCACATATTCATAGGAGAATAAAAATTGGTATTTTTTACAAGGCTTATAAAAGCCGTTTTGCCACTTCGTTTGAAGAGGAATTTTGTTTCTTTTATAAAAACCGTACTTTTTAAGTTGCTTTTCTCGAAGTATTTTGCATTACGATTTTTCAAAGAAGTCGCTAATAAAAGGCTGTCCTCTATTGAAATAAAAAAGGTGGTATTATAGTAACAAAAGTCACGCACCGTGCAAAACTTTCTTAGTGGCAGACAAACGTAACAAACTGAAACTTCGTTATTAGGTTTGTATATCATTTCGAACTCGAACTCAAATAAAACTAATTTTGGAGATAAAAAAATGAGAATTCAAGTATACCGGTTGTTTTTCGAGGAATAAATCTACTAAGGCAAATCAACGAAAAACAAAACTGATATAAATACTTTAGTAAATATTCGTTTGTTAACTAATAAAGAAGCCAACCAAATTTTCATAACTTTACCGCTTTTCGGCACATTGTTAATTAATTACACAAAAATAAATTGGAAATGCTTGTAAAATAAAACCTCAAAGTTGTAGCAAATTATTCTTTTCTGTTATGAAGTTGGAAGGAGGTAAAGGTTAACCTTAAACTAATTATGAAGTTTTACAGAAAGGTTTCATCCTACCAATTTGTCTAAATCAAACCTTTTAAGAAATTGAAAGTAAATAAGTAAATACCGAACATCTTTTCGGTTGTTTTATACATTAAATAAAAGTCCTGAAAGTTTCCAAAGGTATTAACATTAAAGCGACCCATTTGATTAAATATTGTTATTGTAAGTTTAAACTAATCTCTCTCTTTCAAAACTTTTGAGATTTAGAAATTTTTTTCTGTAGTTTAATTCTAAATTATTTTAACAACTGAATTGAGTAGAAAACTCGTAAAAGGAATCGCCGATCTTAAATGCTTCAAAACTGAACTAGAATTAACATATTTAAATCTCTTAAAAGCACCTTTAACGTAACTTTTCAAAAAAGGGCCTAAAGCGTTTGTTCCATTTTCAATATCCATGCTTATCCATCATCACACTGAAGTTATAATGTCTGTAGGTACACAGGCACACTAAACGTCTTCGTGTGTTACTGTTGGCGTAAATTCAAAACACAGGCTATAACATTTTAGCGACGAAGAGAGTCTAGAATATCCTAAAGCAAAATTCAATTCCCGGTATATTACAATACCTACACACCTACAGTGTACCTCGAATGTGTGGTATTTTTCTATGTTTATTTAAAATAATCCTAGAGACTGAATTGGCAAACAAATTTTCTTGAAGTTTTGGTAATACCCGCCTATTAATTATCGTTATTCAATTTAATTAAAAATTTTTTTTGTTCTTCGCAGAACTAATTAAATAAAAAAATAAGGTATCTTGATGAAAAAGCGTTCTCGGTCCGGCAGTATTTGAACATGTTTCAGGGATTAGATTAGGTTGGTAGGCAAAAATATGGTTTTATATACAAAGATATACTGCTACTTCTAAAGTAGGGTGTCACTTTTCTATGCAAATAGTTTTTCACAAAGAAACGTCTACGAACAGCTTCAGGTGGACAAAAAACTGAAAATCCGACCCCACTGGAGAATATCGAACTCGTTCTAGTTTTTGGATACCGGCTTGTATATTGACAGAGAAAATAATGAAAGGCTTTAAAGTTTCGCAGTTTACCAAAAAGTAATTCGATCTAATTTAACGAGAGATTTTAGCGGAGCCGAGGTATTCTGTTGTTTTTATCATAAGTCTTCTACTCTTCTGGTGGTTGGTCAAAGTTTCAACGATTTGCTGCTTTAGTGTCAGGGAGCAAACGGTCACTGTAAAATACTGTTGAGGTAAAGTAAAAGCAGACAATCTGGCAAGTGGCTGAGATGGGACAGCTCTCGTGTAACACGGAGAGGATGAGGTGAACCCTCGAAGAGGATTACGAGATCGATTCCGTTCGAGCACGAGAAAAAGCGGCCTTTCCCTCTTTATGTGCTTGTTATTCTATCCTTTATATTTGAAGTGGCCACTTAATGTGTTTTATGGCGCCAATATCGGGTTGCATGTATATATACAGTAAAATATGAATGTTACGAGATGCCTTTTATACTACCTTTTTATTTTCGACCCATCATTCTTTGATGTTTGATTTGAGCTTTAGTGGCCATCTCTGCTCAGATTTGATTATTCGAGTGCACCGCCTCCCCGAGCCCTGGGAAAACGGATCGGCAATTGTCTTTGTATGACGGGGGCTTGGGTTGGCAAATGAAGACGCGATTAGGTATTCTTCAGTAGCACACGGATAAGCCCTTCAGGGCCATCAGTGTCTTGAAGAATGGCGGCCGTCAATCACAAGAGCCCGGGAGCAGCTCGGTCTGGCCGGAACTCGAGGCGCATACATCATAGCACCCTCTATCAAGTCTCGTAGCGGGCGTCGCAACATGACATCGCCACCCCCGTTTTCTCCGTCTCTGACTCCCATTCCGCAGATTGGGATGCGATACACAATTATTTGCTGCGTGTTCTAGAGCTGCTGTGCAGTACATCAGCTGGTTCTCTCCTTGATTACGCCATCCATCAAAATCATCCACACTCGTACATTACTGGTTTCAGTTATTTATGCCGGACCGCTTGCGCTATTCTGTCAAATTATCGGAATATTATTTTTCATGCTGCTACAAGTATTATTCTTGTGCATCTTGCAGTTCAAATTGGCGTTTCGATTTATAAACGCAATCAGTTATTTTAGACACCCTCTGTTTAAATCGTAGGAGATTATAGGTATTTGCCACAAGACGAGCTTGACTAACGTCTCGGTGTTGCACTTAATTGTCCTTTGTCTCTTGCAAGGGAGGAGGTGATTCCGACCTCGTACATTTCGCGTGTTGCATAACATTTGGGACGATTATTAGCGACGTGGAGTATTTTCAATTAATAAGTAAAACAATGGGAAATTGTGGGAATAGATATAACAATGTGAATGAATGGAATAATGTATTATAGCACTCCATGTGCCCTCTGACCTGGAGTTGAGCCCTCTGTGGTAATTTAGCACGCGCACAGAATTAGAAACCATTAAATTGGAGCAATGCATCTTTATTTCAGCGCTTTGCTATACCGCTTTTTCTCTCACTGCGCTTGTTCCCAACGTCTACCCTATTGTTTCATACTCATACATTATACTTATTTACGATTTACATTTATAAAGATCTCCAAGAAAGCTCTCGAGAAACCACACATTATATTCTCGCATATATCTCGTAAAGTTCTTATTTTTTCTTCACTAATTTTGTTGGAAACGCCGTGTACAAGCGGAGCTCCTACGTTTTTAATTTTTTAACCGGTTTTACGTTCTAGACGTGTGACAAAGTCGTATTGTGTAAAAGCTTTTCAAAGTACTAGTATATAAATATGTAATCGATACCTAAAGGTACTTTACGCCGGAAATATAGCTGCCGTGGCGGTAAACTTCCGGTTTCTGGTCAGAGTGAAGGCTCTCCACATTTCGCCGCTATTTTCCGGACACTTTACTATAAACGGACTGACTGGTTCTTTAACTCTTATCATAAAGACGTGATTAAACAATGCTTTCCTGACAAAACACGATTACTTTTCCGCGATTTGCGAAACTCGTTCGAATCGAGAGAAAGCGTATCAAAAGTTTTTATTGAATAATTATGAATGGCTATAAAATACCGGGTCGCATATCGATGATTTAAAGGGGGAGTAACAAAGATAAATGATTGTCGTTAAAATATAATCGATGTCTGAATACGAAAATAGTGCGTGTTCTAAACGGAAAATGGGAACATTCTGTCCATTCGACTGGCATCGATTCTCCACTTTCATTGAAAGAACTGATTCATAACGATGTGCGTAGTGCTCGATATAAAGACTGACATATCTAACTAATGAAAATGCTGCCGAAATCGGCAAAATTTTACTGAATTATTATTTATAAATTGTGTACCAGTTACGACATGATTTATTATAGTTTTTACCTCGACAATTGCTCTATTCATTAATTGTCACTTAGTACTCGATGTTATTTGAACGACTGACAAGGATAACGTTTATTAATTTAATATTAATGTAGAAACTTTTTATTCGATAATTATCTTCAGTTTTCTGTTACAGCGATGACGGATGACCCCAGATTTTCTGAACCCATTCCTAACGTTACAGTGGCCTTAGGACGTGATGCAAGCTTACCATGCGTCGTAGAAAATCTTGGAACTTACAAGGTACGTACAGATAATTGAAGATTTACTTTACTCATCTTGATAACGAAAATATAACTTAATCTTTTACCGTTAAAATTAAATCACTCTGTATTATAATTGAACAGAATTCCATGAAAATTCTGCCCTTTCTAAAATAGCGTAATCTTAGATTTATCTATTTTCAGTGGGAAACCCATTATGTTCTATTATGTTAAACACGAGAACAGAATTAATAATGTGCAATTTGTATAAAAATTTAAAAATATTATTTTGGGTAGTTAGGATCAAGGTAAAAAATTTAATGTCTTGTTTATCTTAAACTAATCCCTCGTCATTATACCGTGCACCTTTTTAATATACAGAACCATTTTTCATGGTTTATTAGGCAGTGATCACGTTCCCCAATTAAATTTTAGTATTATATCTATTAATTTTCACTTCAAAGTTGTTTACCTAATCAGTGGCCAATATTAACTTGGTTTACTTGGTCCCTGTGTCTCACTTTGGAGGACCTCTGACCTCTAAACGCGGTTGTAAACTCCAGGATATTCCGGATCCAAGTGTATTATAACGATACCCTGAAAGGTGTTCAAAATTGTGTCGTTGTAATATTCATTAATTTAATGTATCTTGCGATATAAGATTGTAATATTGGTTTTTAAAGTTAAAAAACAAACGATTTTATCGTGCAAAATGTAAAATCACGACAATCTGTACTTTATTTGTCTTCTTTTTCAGAGATCCACTTTTGTTTTTAACAGTACTAAAGGTCCATTAAAAATTTGTGCAGGGTCGTAAGAATGTGGAGATTCTTTTAAGTGTTTACGCATTCTTTCAGTCCACTTTCTGGATTGCCTCAGCAACACTTAACATCAACCTTTTTGTTCGGAGAGACTCTTAAGTAACATTGGTGAAACTGAGCTCCTACTCATTTCAGATGGAAGCCTGCTATATTTTCTTAACGTTATATATTGCTGCATTTTGATAAAATTAATATATTCTCAAGTTTCAAGTAAATTTCAATAGCTGCGACCTTTGACATTTAACGATCTATGTAACTTCGGATTAAATCCATGAACTTAAATTGCCGAACATCGCAATTATTTTTGTGTAGTTGAAAGTAAGATATTACAATAGGACTTGCTATTTCAACTTACACATTCTTCATGCTCGATATAAAGTTTATACTCCTAACTTAACTTAAGATTTAGCTTTTATTTTAGCTCGCAGTTTAAAATATTATTTAAATTATATAAATTTTGCCAAATTGTTTTTCAGTGTAAAATACTAAAACGGTTATTTTTAATGCTTTAATATTATTATATGTAAAATAAATTTAACTCAAAATTAAAAAATGTACACATAATATACTGAGATGATACTTAATTGGATGTTTATAATTAAGGTTAAGTTGTTTGTTTAATTTATAAAAGAAAAATGTTATTTGCCAAATATAAGTAATGCAGATTTTAAATTATTAAAAATTGTAATATAATTTTAAGATAGCTAGATTAGATTTAAGTTATGTGAAAATGTAAATAAGTTATTGTTATAATGTTTGTTAGTAATAATTAGCTAAATTGGTAGTTATAGAAATGTAAAATAAGTTACTATTAGAAACCTTGTAAATAGTTGTTATAGTGAAAAACAATTTAGATAAAAATATCTTGGATACAGAAGAAAACAATTTAATAAATAAGTGATATTTTTGCATTAAAAGGAGCAACAACCAAATAGGTTTGCTCAATTGCACGTTCCAAAATAATAAATATCAACCGATTATTTAACTTTAAATAGAGTTAATAATCATAAGAATCATTTATTGAATCGAAAGGAAGCGAAATAGAAGCAGAAGCAATTGAAAATTTGAATTTCAAGCAGAAGCAATTGAAAGTCGAAATTGGAGCAGAGGAAATTGAGCATTAAATTTGAAACAGAGGCAATTTGGATTTTGGGAGTGAAATAGAAATTTCAAACAAAACCCAGGAACCGGTGTAAATAGTGAGTGTAAATACCGTAATTATAAGATAGGTTTAAGGCAGGGTTGATAGGAAAAAACGATAATAAAAAAAAATCTGCATTATAAGTATTTGAGCAATTTTATTTTTATTTGGGTAAAAATATACTTAGAAAGATAACAAACAAGGAACCTAATTAACGACCTGAGATAAGAGCAATGCAAACAATTAAGTAAAATTAAAGAGCAAAGCAAGGGATAATTGTAAATATTGAATGTGGGCTTAATAATAAATAAATTAAATTTAAATAAAATCTTTTAAAAGAGCAAGACCATTTCAATACATATCTTATTAAAACAAAGGGAATGGGAAAAATAAGATAAAAAAAACATGACTTTTTCTGGATAATTTAAAAGACAATTAAAGCGTAACAAAAAATAACGTAAAATAGTTTGGCAACGCGTGTAAAATAATAAAAAATTTATCTAATCCTTAAATTGTTTTACAATCATGGCTGTATGTCTTAATTTTTCGTTTTTGGCTAGTCTAAATCTCTGGAATTAATTTCTTGGGAACTTTCTAAGCCCACATCCGTACAACGCAGTAAAAATAAAATTGTTGTACTGCAGTACGAGTGTTAAAGTTGTCTCAGTGTTTTACAGTATTTTTTACGGGTTAGACACTTCTTTATTTTTTTAACACGTTATAAAACTGGCTTATGTAAAGTTGGGCGAAAATAACTGTAATATAAAATGCAAAACGTAGTAAAATTGCCTGAAAATTTAACGTTGCTTATCATGTTCTTGATTTTATAAATTTAAGATAAATTTCAGAGTCAAGCCCTGATAACAATTTAAAGTTTTATATTTTAAAGGCAGGATTTTGATTAAATTTATATTAAATGTTTTAATGTTTAAATTCGCCCACAGTAGAGGGGCTGTAAGCAACAGTGACCCCGTAATTTAGACACAAAACTTATTCCTTATTAATTAAGTAATTTTAATATAATCAGATAGGGCATTTCTTGTAACAGTAATTTTTCTGATTTGGGCTATCATTTTGCAAAAAACGCGTAACGTTCATGATCTGAGCAAAATATACTTCTCGATGTACATCATCGATTACAAAATTTCGACCAGGGTGATTTAAAGAATATTAGCATAAAATATTTATTGCGTATACATGAATATATCGACGATATGAAATTAATATACTTATTTCCATATACCTCTGTAGGAAGCTTTAAACTATAAGGTATATTGGATCTAAGTTGACTTGTATAATTTATGCTACTTTATTTATATTGGAATGAACATCTTCTTTTGAGTCGATATTTTGGATTATTAATAATAATTAAGGCTCATTTACAATCATTTATCCCGTTAGCCCAGCGTAGGGTCGTCCCGAAGGTTCATCTACTTTCTTAATCTTTTTGACTATACAAATTGTTCAATAATAACAATAATAATAATAATTAATGCAGATTTATTTACAATTGCCCTATGTTTCCTGACTTCTTAATATTTAAATTATTATTTTTACATTTACTATTAATAAATGTTAATTACACTCACATAACTACCTATATAATCCAATTCACTTAATCCAATATCCAATGTCAGTAATAGAGAATCTTCAATTGCACATCCAAACAAACAAAATGAACTCCCAATTAATATCAATTAATAGGATTATTTTCCAATAAACTTCAATAATAAATTATCAGGACTATTTTCCATAAACTTCAATTCGATAACCAATTAGTAGGACTACCTTCCAATACTTATATTTTAAATAATCAGGGCCATTTTTCATCATTTCCAATATTCAATATTGATATGAGTAGGATTATTTCCAATAAACTAACAATTGAAATATTTTAATTTTCTTATTTTTCTTTAAAGGAAAATTATCACTTCCTTTCAAAAGAAAAAAATAATTCGTACTCTCTTTTATTTATTTATCTTCCCTGCCGTCTCCTTGGTTCCTTTATATTTTTCTCCAATTAGAAAATTTTTCTTTCGCCTTAGTAACAAATCCCTAACAATTAAACTATTTTATTCGCCACTTCTGCCCAGTTCCGAACATTCATCATCTTCTTTAAGTCTTCTTCAATGGCTTCAATCCATTTTTTCCTGGGTCTTCCTCTACTTTTACTTCCGATTAAACCAGCTCTTAATATAATTCTAGTCGCTCTTTGCCTTGGTAGTCTCTGCACGTGACCTATATCCATCTGCTTTAATTATTTCTATGATATCTGGGTTCTTGTGCAATTTCTGAACTTCCTCGTTTGTTCGTCTTCTCCACATGTCATCTATTTTCAGTCCTCTATAGATTCGACGTAGAATTTTTCTTTCCCATCTTTGTAATTTTTCCTGCTCTTTTTTATTTAATACGCACGTTTCACAACTATATGTCACGGCTGGCCTGATCATTGTACTGTAAATTCTCACTTTAGTCTTGCGTGATATTTGTTTCCCACACAACACTGATAATAAATTTCCTGCAGTTTTATTACACCTCACTATTCTGGCTTCTATTTCCCTCTCGCTATCACTATTTTGGGTTATTAATGCACCAAGATACACAAAACTGTCCATTTTCTCAAACTTTAACTCACTATTCTCGTTTATGCTTACTGTTAAGTATTCTGTAGTTTCTGACATTCCCTTTGCTCTACTCATTTCCATATACTTAAATTTTTCTTCGTTTATTCGTAGCCCCATTCTTCTTGCTTCTTTGTTCATTCTACTTATTGTTTTTTTCCAGTTCTTTTCGTGTTCTTGCAAGAATAACTACGTTATCTGCGTACGCCATACATTGATGTTCTGTGCTATATACAGGGTGAATAAAAAGTAAGGAACCTCGATGCTGGAGCCTTTATTATTAGTTTTAGAAAAAAAGTTTTAGACAAAAGTTTTATAACAAATTATTTTCCACAAACTGACGGTTTTAAATATTTTTTTCAAGGTCATATCTTTGCGCTATGACGTCATCGATCCTTTTTTTAAATAGCAACCTATATTTTTTAGGTCGAAATTTTATAGCATTTTTTTTCTCTCTTTATGACCATCTAAAAATCTCATATGGTTACATAAGCGAAATTTCTAGAAAAATCAAGTTGAATGTTATTCGTACCAGTATTTAACGTACGTACTTTTATCACAAAAATTAAACATATGACTATTAAAAACAAATACAAACAATGTTTAACATTACTTTATTACAGAAGATGTTCAAATTGTTCGCCATTAACTATCATGCTTGGCCACTAGTTTGGGCGCCAATGTTATGAGAGGTTTGGTTAACACACACACATCGAGGTTTAATTATTTATTATAGTATCAAACAGGCCTAGTAATTACAATAATACTACATATATTATTGGATCGTACAATGGTGTCGGAGTGATTCCTATCTTACTGAAAGATGAGGTATGCTGCCCTTAAGCCAATGTCGAACCACCGTAGAAAGTTCGATGCCCAGTGTTCATTTTGAAGCAGGTAATGAATGCACCCCGTGAATGGTTCATTGGCATTGCGGCGCACCCTTCTGGAAGTTTTAGGCTGTAGAGGGTGGTTGTGTATTGTGGGTGGCCAGGGTGCAGGCGCGTGTTACAAACATTGTTTGGCGGCGTAGGAGTATGTTATGACTGAGAATGAAGAATTCGATAATTATTTATTTTGGTATCAATTAGAACTCGTGAAAAGGCGAGTAAAAGTACCTAGAAACGATTAGTAACTAATCACTAAAAGTACCGATTTCGGGATGTGATAAGGTAAATGCTCTGTGTTGTTTTCCGTGTGTCTTATTTTATTTCGATGGAATGGACAAAACATGGTCGGTAACAGGCTTTAACGATCTAAAGCATTTAAATCAGAAGATAAAAAAAACATGAATTAGTGCACATCGTATAAAGTGTTGTACGGAGTTGGCTATGTTAGACTAGGTAAATGTAGCAGCTCAGTTGGACTCACTTTATAGACAAAATATTATAAAACACAATTAACAGGTGACCAAAAATAGGTACATTTTAAAGAAAATTATAAACTGTATTTAATTTTGTTGAAAATTGGAACTAGCATTAAGGAGACACGCTGAAAAGGGGGGTTCTGAAAACCGTGGGATTTTGCTGGAGTTAATAGATTTTTCATTTGTATGAAATTGCTCAGCTACTGAAGGTGAGTGTTTATTTTATATTATTATTTGTTTATATTCTCTCAGCAACTAGAGCCCCCAAAATAAATTATCACAAGCCGCCACTGGTAAATATGTAAAGTATTATGGCATTCTAAATAATTTTTTTAAATTATATTGTCTTAGTATAATAGGTAATAATAATAATGATAATAATAATAAACGCCAAACGCCAAATGCCGAAGCAGCGTGTAGATCAACAGGAAATAGTCGCTCCTGCCTCTACTGAGCCACCTCTGTTGGAGAACGAGCATGTGAGAGATGTTCCAACGCATCAGAGAGATCTTTTGGCCGAATTCCGAGCTGCTCTAGGCAATATTGAGGACCGTAATATCAAGGTCTACCTTAGAGTAAAACCGAGAGCCGAACACCTGGCCCAGATGGATGGCATTCTGAAGCACTATCTGGCCCCTGACCACGATCTGTGGGACGTCAGCCGAGCTGTATACGCAGCCGCCACTGTTTTATGTCTTGTACACAACAACAACCAAAACGTACGTAAGGATGAACGGCGTATACAGCAGTTGACAAAAAAGGTGACGGTTGCACGACGAGAGACATCCAAGATACAATGTGTGATGGATGTTCTTAAGGGCACTATCATCAAAAATTAAGCGCATAATTAGCAGGTTTCGCGCTAACTATCACACGCTCAACCTTTCTACAATAATCCTTATGAAGCGAAGGCAGTAGATAGAGTTCGAGCTTTGTCTCTCGCCAAGAGGAAATTGGTTAACAAAGTAAGGTGGATTAAGGAGAATAACATCTTCAACTCCAATCCTTCCTCACTTTTCCGTTCAAAAAATGAAGCTCCTCGCAACCCACCTTTGGCTGACGTTATAGAGACCTGAAAGGGGATCTACGAGAATGCCATCCCTGTGAGAGACGGTTCCGTGCTAGAACAGTTCCGGCAGTATTGCGATGAACATCTTCCGCAAGCCGAAGAATGCCCTCCCATAACGGACATTCAGATAAGGCGCGCCCTCAGAGGAAAACCCAATTTCTCTGCCCCAGGAATTGACGCCATTAATAATTTCTGGTGGAAATCCTTCCCGTCCGTGCACCCTCACCTCGCGAGGGTGTTTACTGGATTTATCTCGGGCCACGCAACTATCCCAGAGTGGCTGGGGGAGGGCAGAACTGTGTCTCGAAATCGGGGGATTTGTCCAGACCCCAAAACTACAGGCCAATTCTGTACTCTTTCGGCGTTACGAAGTGGAACGTCGTAGAGTTACAAACGCTCGACCGAGAAACCAGAAAGATCATGAACATCAATCGTAGTTTGCATCCGAAGTCCTCCGTTCAGCGCATTTACGTCCCACGTCATCTTGAAGGAAGGGGTCTTTTAAGCCTGGAGTGTCTGCACGATCGTGTCGTCCTGGATACATGTCACCGTGTATGAAGAGGTAATGATCCGCTCATGTTGTTTGTCAGGTCACATGAGCAAGCGGGGAACGGGGCCTTTCTTTTTCAAGCGTCCCGCAGGGCTGCAGAAAAGCTCGGACTACAAGAACTTTCACCAGATCGGCATATCGCCGACGGTGCTCCTAATCTTGAGGAGCATGTGACAACCGTCAGCTCAAGAACGAAGAAGGCAGAATACGATCGTCTGATGAGAGAACATATGGGAAAGGCGATACACTGCCAGTTCTTTCGTTATGTGGAGCGGGAGGGTCTTTCTCGAGAACTTACCTTCGCCTTCTTAAAGTCGGCCGGTCTGAAGTCCGAGACTGAGGGGTTTGTACTGGCATGCCAGGATGGTGTCCTTAACACGCTGGTGTATCGTAACATCGTCTTTCAGAAACATCTTCCTACTGCCTGTAGAGCGTGTAAGGCCTATCCCGAGACACTTATGCATATATTGTCAGCATGCCCCTCATACGCTGTGTCGTTATACATCAGAAGACACAAAGCAGCCCTGAGAGCGCTCTATTATCATCTAAGGCACTCTTAGGGTATTGACAATGCACCTATAATACCATATGTCCCCGTTGAGATCGAGTCCGTGGTGGAAAATACCAGATGTCGTATATACTGGAATTATTCATTTCCCACCACGAGACAGCTCCAAGCAACCAAGCCGGATATAGTCCTGCTGGACTTAGATGTCAAATGTTTGTATGTGATCGAATTTTCTTATCCAGCAGAACCTAACATCACATCTAAGGAGATCGAGAAGAGGGAGAAGTATAGAGATCTCCTGTCCGAACTTGGAAAATTGTATCCAGGACATAGAGTCAAGTTGGTCGTTTTTATTATTGGGGTCCTAGGCGGAATAAAGGCAAGCTTCGTCCGGGAACTTGAGATCATCCCGGAATGCAGGTCAGTTTCGGCCTCCCTGACCTGCAGAATACAAAAAGCCGTTCTTCTTGGGTCCCTCCACATCGCGAGGGCGCACGAGGTGGTGTAATCCGTACTCGCACATCACCAGGGTTTGGGATGCGAGCACGTGGAAGGGCCCTACAGGTGATGCCAGGTATGATGCGTCACCCGGCCTGAAGTTGGTATAGCCTGTAGGAGATCTGGGAACCCTCCAACGTGAGTGATCGGGTTCTAGGTTCTCATGACAACGTATGCAAAATAATTCACAAAGCCTTAGTAGAAAAATATGCACTGGCAGACAACGTAGAACCATGGCCATGGTATAAATATAAACCGCAATCAGTTATAGAAAACACACACATTAAGCTCTACTGGAATAGAGACATCCTTACAGATCACACCATAGCACACAACAGACCGGACATTACTCTCACAGACAAAAATAAGAAGACAACATATCTAATAGACATATCTATACCCAACACACATAACCTACAACAGAAGCACACCGAAAAACTCACTAAATATATACCATTAACAGAAGAAATACAACAAATATGGCACCAGGATAAGGTGATTGTAATACCAATTATTATTTCAGCTACTGGAGTTATCCCCACACAACTACATCACAATATTCGTAATCTTGATCTTGACCCAAACATATACATCACAATACAGAAATCCGTAATTATTAATACTTGTACAATAGTAAGAAGCTTCCTGAATATGCAATAGAAGGAGAGTGCTTGACATAAGTCCGCACTTTTCGTATTAAATAAATACCAGGGAAGAAAAAACCTGAGAAAGAGAATAAAATAATAATAATAATAATAATGAATCTATAATTGTGCTTCATTGAATTCTAGGTGTAGATTCTTTAGTAACCGGCAAATTTAACAATTTGATGTTTTGTCGCTGCCAAAATTGGCAAATATAAAAAATAAACAATGAAATAATCGCCTGTCGCAATGACAGACGCCTTCAGTATTTCTATCTCCTTCTAGCGTTAACTAAATACAATCACATACATTGAACACGGAATCCATACATATTCCAATGGTATTGCGTTAAAAAAGTATATTGGTGTTTCCCTATGTTGGGTCTTACCTGAAACACCCGATATAATATTCTGTAGGTATATAAATATAGATACAAACACCTTGTGATTATCTGCACTTTTAATATAATATGCAAAACGTAGTAATATTGCTTGGAAGTTTAATGTTGCGTATTATATTCTTGATTTTATAAATTTAAGATAAATTTCAGAATTAAGTTACGGTAACAATTTGAACTTTTACAATTTAAAGCAAGAATTTTGATTAAATCTGTATTTCTACATATAAATATTTTAACGGGAATGAGAAACTTTGTTTTATTTAAACTTCTCAGACAGTAAAAGTTTTCAAATTGCTTAAACTTAGATGGTGAGGAAATATTTTTGAAAAAAAAATGATAATATTAGAAATGCTCTTCGCCTTAGTAATCATAATTTGGCAACATAATATTTTGAAGCAAAAGGATTTTAGTTAAAGATGATGTTTGCTATAACAAATATGTAATTAAATGTTGACGCCAGGTTAAAATAAAAGGTGTTAAAAACAATAAAAAAATATATAAAAAAATCACTTTAATAGAATGTGGCACATTAAAGCCTGGAATGTATTATTGTGACAGATTTATTATTTCGGTATCTATACATGGATACCGATACTTTATCCTCGAAACGTATGTTTCAGAAACTACATATCTAATTATACTGTTAAGGAATTAAATTGCCTAGATTCGGATAGAGATGAATGTTTTTAAAAATACCTGAACGATGTATCTAGATAAATTTATTTAGATAAGTCAGAACACTGGTGGAATGTTGTCAAACTGTTTGAAAATTTAATCTTGCTCATAATGTTATGAGCTTTTATGAACTAGATAGCTTAAAATTTAGGCCTCGTGTGAAGCTTGAGATCTACTGCAAGTCTGATAACAATTCAAGTGCTCCTCGGCGGCCGTGACAGCAATCTGCGAACGATTAACGCAGCAAATCCTGGCTTCAAACGGGCCCAGCCTACGTCTTAGCGCAGATTAGATGGGGTAGGAAATAATGTAACTTATCGTAGATATTTATTCTAAATTAGGGTGTTACATAGTTCGTTAATGAAAATATACAGCGCGCTATTATATAGAGCAGCACTTCGTACTTATTATGTAAACGAGAATGAGGGTAACATCCTAATTTTAAGGCGAAAACAGGCTACGACTTTAAGGATGTTTTCTAAAATATGCGATTTTAGTTAAATACCGGGGTCTATTTTGCGCACGTTTACTTTTCTTAAACCGTCGGAAGGGTCTCATCAATCTGCGTGCGGAGTTTAATGAAAACGCGGGACCATTGCAAATCCGGATTAACCACTTATGCCATTTGTTTACGCCTGTTTGTGCTCTACAAGGCGCGGATTAGTTCCCGATGGTTTCCGCATATTCAGCAAAAGCTCTATGCATGGACTTCGAACTGGTGTCCGTCGTAAGCTCGTTAGCGGCTTATTAGATATTCCCGAAAATACGTCGAGATTGTTAAGCACCAAGGTCGCAAATTACTAACTAACTCGGCATTTTGCAGTTGCGCGAAAATCCATTTACCTATGGGTAAAATTTTCCCGGATGTTAGCTCTTTTGGTGAAATGAGCGTCTTAATTTAACTTCCAAGTTGGATAATCTTAGTACACTCTTGCAGTTGGGGAGGCGAGACTAAATTGGTGGGTGGAGAAGGATAACGGGTCCGTTTGGTAATCAACAAGTTAGTCTATTGTCGCTCGGCGCCGATAGCGTGTTCATCAAGCGCTTTACCGCTGCTGGCGACCCATTTACTGCGATTTGATTGATTATGAAGGTGGTGCAGTGTCTATTAAGCACCGACGGTTTCTGGCCTTTACCGTATGATGTTTTACGGAAAAGTAATCTTTAGCGGGAATGTTTCGTCGCATTTCATCAAACTTTGTACTCGGGTTCCCCTTTTTATCGGAACTTCTTCCTTACTTATGACGATAGAAGGTGCGCGATTGGCCGATAATCTTCTTTCATTAATCAACTCGAACTGCTACCTGTTACCTCGAGCTCGTGTTTATGCTAGTATAATTATTTCGAGGGCGGCTATTACTTCCAACTCGGATATATAAATATGATAATGGGACTCAGCTGTATCCTGCCGGAGTTATGATAATGTATTCCCCATTAACATAAAACGTGTAACTCTAAACAGCGGGAATTTCTTCCTTTGCTTCGTCATCACTTGGAACACCGGGTTTAATTAGCGCGCGGCGTGGTGTCGTGCCGGTCGTGATTGTGCCCTTAAAGATCGTATACATATTTTCGTGCATTTAAGCCGAAAGTTTAGCTGAGTTGCAGAGCCAGCACTTCGGCGATGCCGCAGCGGTAATGATGTAGTGTTGCGGTCGGGCCCGAGGTGGTGGCAGGAACTGAGATATTCAGCAGCCAGGAGGGGTTCTCACAATGTTGTTAAAAGATGTAAATTTGCGGGGTGCTGCGTACGCGCCAAGGAAATTCCCTCGAATCTTTCCTTACTTTCTTATTATTCTTGAAGTTTGCGAGTTCATAAATATTTCCAAAATGTTTTCTGTGACCCATGTAATACTCGGCAATTATGCCCCAACATTTCGGAAATCCGATTCAGGTGTATCGAAGTGGGAAGTTCTAGCAGGAAATGCGGATTCGTAAAATATACAAACGGACGTATTATAGCAAATAAACATGCATATTCAATGTCCTAAGTGCTGGTTTGCGGTGTTCCATCTGACTATCTGCTCGACTGCTTACCAAACGCAAGCACGGGCTTCTCATTTTACGGTACCTAACAAGCGTTCGTCTATTTACATGTTCACCTACGGCATACGTAATCCGTGACATCATTTATATAGCATAAAATATTCCTACCAAAACATTAAGTAGGTGGTTGTAGTTCAACAACGCATTCTCTCGATAGAACCTCACTAAGGTGTGAAAGTACGACTCACGAAGATGTTTACAGATATTTAAACCTAAACAGATTCGAGGAACCCTTCTTTTACTATTCATGTCTTAATTTAGGGTCGGATTAGTAATAGGGAATAGCAAAACAGTCTTCGCTGGGTCGATTCTCCAGGATGGGCAGAAACACATCGTCTCGGGACGCTAAGTAGAAAAGGGATTTGTTGCAGATAATCAGATCTCTCCACTAGATTTCCTCGTAGAAACGCATGGGTTTACTTCCACTTACTTTCACATTGTACTCCCGTTGGTACTCTGCATCCATTAATACTACCGTTCTAAACCCGCAATTCGGTAAATAACCAAATGCCCTCTGATATTCAATTTTCTTTGGAGTCTACTGTTATAACTTTATCATGTTGGAATATTTAACGCTTATTATCTCATGTTATATTTGTAATTTTAAATTTAGTTTTCATCATTCAACACTTATCTATTGTTTGTAATTCTCGCACTTGGGAACTTTCTGTTCAGTTTATTATTTACTTTAAAACTATTTCTAGAAGTAATATATTTGTCTTGATAACTTGTTAAAGTCCACGGTATAACACGTTCTTATCAATAAGAAAAACGTATATAAACTCAAGTGAGAGAACATCCATATTCATTCTATATCATTCTAAATTGTTCATTCTAAGTCGGTCATTCTAAATACAAAGTCTTCAAAAATTGTAAAAATAGTAAATCATTAAAGTTAAATTAAAAGGTAAACGAGTTTTCTTACAAGAACCAATTGTTCTACATAACAAGTACTAAATTAATTGGTGTCAGAAGTGCAGATTTTCTACGACGGAAGAAGTTTTCAATCAACAAGGAAAACCAACTCTTCTCACGTCAAACCAACCTATACACATGCCTGCCATTTGGATTTTGCTGTTGTGAGTATACTGCTTGTTAATTTTTATCGCTTGCTATTTATCCTAACTTTAATCACCTATTCCTTTTCCAAATTTCTTATTAATAAAATGCCGGAAGATGATGCAAATTCTCAATCTTCTGGAAGAAGTAACGTTACTGATGATGATTCTAAAAACCTTTTACCTGTCCTAACTATGACAGAATTATTCAAATTTATCCCGTCCTTTGATGGCAACAGGGATGAATTGTCTTCTTTCATTTCAAAAGTGGGCTCTGCATTTTCAATTTCTGCTCCTAATCAACGTGAAATTCTTTTAAAATATGTCCTAAATCAAATTACTGGCAAGGCTGGTTCTCTAACCACTAATCGTAAATATTCAAATTGGAGAGATCTGCGTGATTTCCTTTCGTTGCACTATCAAGATAAAAAACATCGTGCACAGCTGCTTTGTGAACTTACAAATCTTCAACAAAAATCAAATGAAACGATTTCCTCATTTATACAAAGAACTGAAACCCTATTAAAACGGGTTACAGCTTCAATCTCCCAAGACTCTCCACCAGAATTATTAGAAGGTCAGTTACACCTAATGAATGAAATTGCGATTTCCCGTTTTGTACATTTCACTCAACAAAAAATTTCCGATCGTCTTCGTGGTGCTAAAATTTCCACATTAAACGAAGCTCTGACTTTAGCTCTTTCCGAAGAAACATCTTTACGTATGATGAATCAATCTAATCCCAATCCTTCTAATTCTAAGCCTAAATTTTCAGAAAAACGGTTTGCTCGT
Organism: Melanotus villosus; assembly: GCA_963082815.1. Taxonomy (NCBI): domain Eukaryota; kingdom Metazoa; phylum Arthropoda; class Insecta; order Coleoptera; family Elateridae; genus Melanotus; species Melanotus villosus. The sequence continues at coordinate 25,072,226 of OY720427.1, forward strand.
TTTGTAAAACCAATACCCATAATACTGAGAAGTGCTATTTTAAAAAACCATCCTCTGCAAAAGTTTTACAAGTAACAAATGGTGAATCAAGAGACCTCAACTCTCACAATAGAAATTCTAACATCATTTGCGCTTATTGTAAATTCAAAGGTCATCATATAAATGACTGCAGAAAACGAAAATTCAATAATGCACAAAAACTAAATAATGTACCGAATTCCAAAACTAGTAATTTAAACCACCAGGATTCTCCAGCCCAAGTCAGTACTGGGGAAGTAGCAACTTTAAATCTGGCTTAAATTACTTAAATGTAAATTTGATTTACTTATCAAACACATCCTCTTTAACTAAACTATCAGTTAGTTTAGGTTGTTCAGATAAATTTAATAGACATTCTAGATTTACATTTTTAATCGACACAGGCGCATCAGTTTCATTATTAAAACTATCTCGACTCAATTCTTTAACAAATATTAACTACAATGACCAAATCCAACTACGTGGTATTTCCCAAACTCTTTTAACAGCAATTGGTTCTGTAACCTTACCTTTACAAATTCATCAACATTCTATTCCTACTAAATTTTATCTTGTCAATGATTTAATTAATATTCCTTTTGATGGCTTGTTAGGAAATGACTTTTTATTACAAAATAATTGTACAATTTTTAATATGCAGTATTTAAAGTTACACAACGTAACTGTTTCCTTAAATTCTAATTCTTGTACCTCTACTGCTTCTTATAAAGTTCCGGCTCGTTCCGAAACAGTCGTGCCTTTTCACGTTTCAAATCCTGAAATTCAAGAAGGTTTATTACCTCAGGTGAACTCGATCCCAGGGGTATATCTTTCTAATGCAATAGTTAAAGTCTTACCAAATCATACGTGTATCGCTACTTTAGCTAACACAACAGACCGAGACTATACTTATACAATAACTTCTGTGAAATTAATTCCCTTTGATTATAATCAAGCACAGATCTTTACTTCTACTGTATGTGCTGATTCTAAATCTTCGCTGACTAATTCTACTACTAATTCTATTTCACAGCGAATATCTTTATTAAATAAGAACCTTCGTATAAATCATTTAAATTCAGAAGAAAAGGCATCGCTTTTAAAAACCTGTCATAATTTTCATGACATTTTTCATTTGCCTGGAGATATCTTATCTCATACGAATGCAATTACACACAAAATTAGTACCTTCTTCTGCTGCCTCACTTTTTGAATGCGAACGAATTTCTGAATCTTATTTGTTGACTTTTCATAAAAATAATTTTTTTTGACAAAGTCACTTATCAAGATCTTTTTCAATGTCTTTATACTATTGGCATTTATTGCAAACAAAATAAAATTCAAAATATTGACATTTTACATCCTTTAGATGATTTTAATTTAATCAAAACGCCGTATTTGCTAGATCTTTTACGATTTCTTTTACCAAATTCTACTCAGGTTGCTATATACTTAAATAAAATAAAAGATGTAGCTCCCGAACAAATTCCCGAAATTCTTAAAGCTAATCATGATTCACCTTTAGCTGGACATCCAGGATTTCAACGTACCTACTCTAGGATCAAATCAAAATATCATTGGCCAAATATGTACACCGATATACGAAATTATGTTTCAAAATGTGAATCCTGTCAAAAATCCAAAATCGATCGCAAACCTACTAAATTACCCCTTAGTATTACTACGACAAGTGAAAAACCTTTTGAACGAATCTCATTAGATGTTGTAGGTCCCCTTCCCACTACAGAAGATGGATACAAATATATTCTCACTATGCAAGACGACTTAACAAAATTCTTGTACGCCGTCCCCTTATCTAGGCATACAGCAGAAACTGTAGCCGTCGAATTTGTTAAATTTATTAGTTTGTATGGAACACCTTCTTCTATATTAACAGATCAAGGTTCCGAATTTATGTCTCAGCTTTTTACTAAATTAAATAAACTATTTAAAATCGATAAAAAACATACTTCTGCCTATCATCCACAAACTAATGGCTCCTTAGAACGTGCGCATGCTGTTATTAAAGAATATTTGAGGCATTACGTACAGTCTGATCAAACTTTATGGGATCAATATCTTCCCACTGCAGTCTTAGCTTATAATTCAAATATACATTCTTCCACCTTGTATGCTCCTTATGAACTTCTATTTGGTCATAAAATTACTATACCTCATGAATTAACTATTGGTCGTCACATCGATCATACCTATGACACATATTTAGATAATCTTAAACTTCATCTTCAAAATTCTCATCGTATAGCTAAAGAACGATTACTACAAAGTAAACAAAAATCTAAAGAATATTATGATACCAAAATTAATGTTCCATGTTTCTTGCCAGGTGATTTAGTTCTTCTTAGAAACGAAAATCATAAACTAAACGAAAATAAGAAACTACAACCTGCTTATCAAGGGCCATATGAAATTGAATCTATAAATAAAACCAACGCAGTATTAAAAATAGGAACTAAAACAATACAAGTTCATATCAACCGTCTTAAATCTTTTACAGAGTAAATAGTATCTTATTCGCCAAACAAAATATTTTATCCCCCATTATTTTAGATCCTAAATCATTTATTCGCGAACTAACAAAAGTTACCACTTATTTGCCTCCCCATCGCAAATTTCCTGTCACTTTATCTTCTCGCTATGCTCACATTTTATTAGACATTTCAACCGTTGATGTTCTCTATTCTGAACCTAATTTGATATTTATTGTTCATATTCCATTAATTGATTCTTTTCTTTATAACTTTTATGCCATATATCCTTTGCCTATCCAAAATCCTCAAAATCCTCACGAACACCAACTTATTGAACCAACCAACAACTTCATACTTATAACACGCGATAGGCAGCGATATCTATTAATGAGCACTGATTCACACTGCAAAACAGTCTCTTCATTACACTACATATGCTACACTCAAGATCTACAGACCAAAACTACAGGCGACACTTGCGAAGTGGACTTGTTTCGTCACACTTTAACAAGAATACCATCCAACTGCAAAAAGATATCCTTATTAGGACCGATATTTTTGTGGAATTATCTGCAGCCAAATAAATGGATCATAACAACTACTTCAGAAGTTCACATGGACATTACCTGCAAGGATATTACCAGAACAGAAAAAATACCAACCACCTTTTTATTGCAAATGGAATCTTCATGCTATGCATATATTGGAGCATTATTTCTACACAGCGAATCATCTTTTAAATCGAATGCTACTGTCCATATACCTGAGACTCCAATCTTTACCAGCTGTTGTGAAGAGGAAATTGAAGGAACTATTCCTGTCCTTAATTTTCAACATCTCGAAACTGTTCCAGTACACATTAGCGACATTCGAAGAACTCAGCAACAGTTACAAGACGTATCAGAAGAATTAACTGTGCTACGTCTAAAAGCACATATTACCAAACATCTACCCTGGTATTCGTTTCTATCAGTCATAATACTACTGTTACTATCTTTTTGCATGTGTCAATTTTGTTGCAAATGTAATCCTTTGTCTTTCTGTTACAAACGTTTCGTTAATTCCAAACATGGCCGCCTTCTACCTTTTATCAGAAACCGCAACAGTTGTTCTGGACGAGCTCCTAATGACAGCAAATCTACTTCTCGTTCAACGCAATCTACCGAAGAAATACCTATGGAAGTTCGTCGATCATCGAGACTGCAAAACAAAAACCAAGCTTCTAAAGGCACACAATCTTGGCCAGAAGATTAAGATCCTCAAACAATAAAATTGGTTGAGTCTCCCTTAACCGGGAGGTGTTATAACTTTATCATGTTGGAATATTTAACGCTTATTATCTCATGTTATATTTGTAATTTTAAATTTAGTTTTCATCATTCAACACTTATCTATTGTTTGTAATTCTCGCACTTGGGAACTTTCTGTTCAGTTTATTATTTACTTTAAAACTATTTCTAGAAGTAATATATTTGTCTTGATAACTTGTTAAAGTCCACGGTATAACACGTTCTTATCAATAAGAAAAACGTATATAAACTCAAGTGAGAGAACATCCATATTCATTCTATATCATTCTAAATTGTTCATTCTAAGTCGGTCATTCTAAATACAAAGTCTTCAAAAATTGTAAAAATAGTAAATCATTAAAGTTAAATTAAAAGGTAAACGAGTTTTCTTACAAGAACCAATTGTTCTACATAACACTACACTATGTGCTTCTTCGGGGAAACGCTCTTTATACCTCGAAACCTAAATAATTAACGCAATCGCTAATTAACGAGTACTGCCTATTATGCAATATTAAACAATAGGAAAAGGTACACAAATCGGCTTCTTTATTTTCGCGACAAAAGGTTGGCCCCGGAACTTTTGCTGAAATTTCGAATACGAAACTGAAAAATAATATTCGTCTTTTGTAAAGGATATTACGAAAGATTCTTTTTAATTACGACCAAATAAAATAATTGTTTCGAACAAAACGTTGTTTTCGGTTTCGTGTAAACACCTAGACTTTCTTCGTAGTTAGATAAATTTAAATAACGTAAGCGTTCAACGCGTGAAACATTAGGTTGCTTATCCGATTACATTAACAAGATATTGCGCATTTTCCACATATTAACACTGAGAATTTTTTATTAACCCGAGGTTAATATTGTAATGTTTTAACCGCCGAAATGTGGAATTTTATGCGCATTTCGTTTCTTGGCGCTCGTAGTTATTTTGTCTGTAGAAGGATTAAACATTATTTCGTCCGCACTGGACCTTCACCCTTTTACGACCTGCGAGACGGCAAAGGATTAAAAGATTATTTCTACCAGAGTTGACCTGTGCTGTGATGATCATACATATAAAAATTTTTCTGTCTAGTAGGAACCATGCTAAAAACCATTTTACATGAAAGCTACAAAAAGAAAGGGTCAAAGGGGATAAGAGACAATGAAACCCCTGTCCATATGTATATCCAAACTGAATTCATCAAGGCATATTAGATATATGTTTTATTTAAAACGTTTTGTGTATTGTTGCCCGTTTTATAATTCTATTAAGAATTATTAAGTTGTACTAAACGTTCGTGTAAACTAAACACATTGTACATATTTGCCTATATCGCACTATAACTGTTTCCTAGCAAGGAATATTTTAAACCTTTTATATATTCATTTTATTGTATTAATTTGTGAGTCGAATTTTTCAGTCATGTAGTCTTAATTATGAACAAAACTCTATGTAAAGTACTACATAGAAACATTGCTAATGAACTCCAAAAACCTAAAAGTACTAAAAATATGGATCGATAGGGGAACGATAAATAGAGACGAACGTCTAGAACAAACTTAAACGAAGCGAGCTTGAAAGCTCATCAAAGGATCCCTTGATGAAACTACTTACGTCTTGAAAAACCATTATAAAGTTGGTTGTTTCTTTTGTTTACAGGACAGTGATTTTAAAATTTTAAACAAACCTGATAGACTGTTTATAAAAGAATATAATCGAGCGAAATTTAAAAAGATAAGCCTTAAAATATTTCTTTTAGTACTTGGCTCGGTATTTTATTTTTTAAATAAATAAAATAATTAGTTTTGCTGCCATAAAATTTGCAAGAGAAAAACGTAAAATAGTAATTTTGTATCTTTAACTGGCGGACTATAATTTTCTATTTGTGTTTCCGAAAGCATACTTTATAAACGAAATTCTTAGATTAATTCCAGTTGATCAAACGTTTTCCGGGATCAATAAATATTCCAAGGTGAGTATTTCTAGTATTGTGCGTGCCTTTAAGGAAACTATTAACCCTTATAACCATTCAAACGTGAAAATCTGGAGCCTACTCAGAAAAACTTTAAGAATTTCTATATAACTAAAAGAAATTTCCATTTCCATATTTGTATTATTTTCGAAAATTTCTGTAACATTTTGTCTTCTTCAGTTTTTAACGTAACCATTTTAAATTATTAAGTCGTGTATGCATTGCCATTAAAAATAACAGAAATTACTTAAAAAAAAACTGAAAGTTGAAAGCTAAAAGCATTTAGATAATAATCTGTCTACGAACGTCAGAAGTAAAGAGAACTGGACAAACTTTACATTAAATTTTACGATTGTCTGTCGTAATCTGTTGCAGCTGAAAACAAAGATTTTCTATATCAAATCCGTTGACTTTAATATCCACATTCAGACGTAATTGAAGTTTTCAATTTGTTGTTGAACGACTTTTGTGATACCAGTTGTGACAGCAGCGTTAGTGGTTAATTATTGCGTTTTCTATAGTTGGGAAAATACTCAAAGTTTGTATTCCCGTTCTTTCCGTTTACAATAATTTGAATGGGGTAAAAAATTGCTACAAATGTCAGCACTGTAATTAGAACAACTTTTTGATATTTCTCTGTAATACTTCGAAACATTAGCGTGAAAACTTGTTTTAAACCCTTTCCCAACTAGAAATTTTTGTTTAAGACTTTCCTTTATTTACATTATCAAGTAATCAAAATATGTGTTGACTTTTGCTGTGCTTTTGCCGATGTAATAACTGGATATATGTATGTATGTATAAGAATATTGCCTCATCATATATTTCTTTCTGACGACGGCTCTGCTAAAATAGCATAAACCAATTTACGTAATGGATGATCAAATTTTTGTGTCAAATTTAAAATAACGTAATGAATGCGGCTTTTTTAGAATTCATTTGAAATTTTATGTAATCTGTGTTTGTTCCGAATATAATGTACATGGAAAAAGTCTCCGCCTATATTGTATTGTGGGCGTATTTGATCTGATAAACTGTTTTAATTATATTTTTACCTTGTATCAACACTTTTTAATTGAATATCCTGCCGTAAAGTAATTTTAATTTTAACAGCAGTGAATACAATTCAATCAGCAGTTAATTTATATACGTATTTTTGAAACATTTTTGTTTGGGTAATTTGTACATTTCAACTTTGTGGCTGAGTAGACAACTGAATTTTGGTAGATGCGCGGGTTTAAAACTTTGTTCTTGCAGTGTCTTATGAAAATTTCAGTTCCAACAAGTTTATTTTTTGATTATATAAAAACATCCCCCTGTCTGTGTAGGGTCACTAAAACAAGTAATATTTTATTTAGACAAATTTAACTTTAAGGCCTTCTTGATTTTTTCATATGTTTCTTTCATGTCCACTACAGCAAAATAAACAAACCTTCATTAGTGTATCCGAAGGTATCCCAAACAAGGTTAAATCAATGAAATCTATAATTTAGTATAGGTCTGAGTTTATGTTCCCAAGCGACGTTCTTTCCTACTTTCCTGCGATATAAATCTGTAATTACATGCCACATATAGATTTCAACAAGTTGTTTTTATCATATATACGGTATTTCGCATTCAGAAAACCTTCGACTCACTTGTTGTACTGTGTTTTATCAAATATTCAGAATTACGTAAAATTTTAATTTTGACATCAGCGACAGCTCCGGCTATAAAAACGTGTGAAATTCCGGACGAAATTTTTAAATTTTTTAGTAACTCGCTTCTTGTACAAATCCTGAATTATTGGAAAACCAAAACATTATCCGTTTCAAACGATTAATTTAAAGGTTTTATTACACAATCCTAAACATTACACACTTTTCATTTAGCTGTTAATTTTAATACGATTTTCAATAAGCTACTATTAGCAAATGAAACTCTAAGCTGGCGTACGTAACCTGTTATTAGTTCGTTATTGATGCTAAAGGTTAAAATTTACCAGTACTTAAATTAAAAACCAGCAATTAATTTTGCTCGCCGACAGTTAACCTTATAATTGGTTTCATAACAGAAACCATTTGTAAGGATTATTCTTTAAATATTTTATTCCTCATATTCGCCTATTCGCCGTGTTTATATTTACAGTACATGTGTTGATCAAGGATTTTTATCAAAAAACATAATCTGTTCTATTCGCCTTCAATTTCACTGATAAATGTTTCTTAAAAATGTACTGATTAACCGAAAATAATTATAAAAGAATGCAGAAGAAATTTCCCATTTTTCCCACATAAGGAAAGAAGCGAAAGAAAATCCTGAATGAGTTGTACGTTTTACGATCTATATAAAAAATTTGTAAATATGCAAATCGCTTACAACTAAGTGCGATCGTTAAAAAATTGTTTTATAGCTTACCTGACTAACGTTTCAAAGAGCTTACGAACAGTTGTGTTACAGAATTTATAATTAATAACCATTTAAAATGACTTCTTCCTGTTTGTTGCTCGATTTTTTTATCATATTGAAAATAAGTTTGGGAGTTGGTTAATAAACTGTTTTAATCGAGTTTCTACTTAAATTCCAAAAAGGGGTTAATTTGAATATGCTGACTTAGATTTCCGTATGAATTACCAGGTTTGATTTATTTTGATAATGAACAAAGTGCACAGGCGCGGATCTAGGAAGATTTTTCGGGGGGGGCTAATTTTAAAACTAAATAGTAGGACCAAAGAATATTTACTAACGAACAAGAAGCGACACTCGCCTACTAAGTAATGCCTCTTTTCTAGTGCGCAGGTTTACCAGAAACGTACGTTATCCTTCTCTACGCGCTCGCGTCCTTGTTGGTTGGCTTGTTTTCACGTGGTGAGGTAACTTTACATTGCTTCTTTACATTTTATTTTAAAAAAGTGGCGTGTGCAGTTAATAGTTTGATTTTTTTAGGATTAATTTTGTATAAACAATTATAGTTTGTCTAAATATTTCTTTAATAAATTTTGTTATTGTACACATAAAATTTAATTTGACATTAGGGTAATACAAGATGGAAAATCTGAATATTCTGTCATATTATTTAAAAAATTTCTTGTTATTTCTTATTCAAAATTACCGCCTTTTCGTACCCTGGCAAAATGGCGCCTACACTTGAAGGTCATCAAATTCGGTCTGTAAAAGATCAAACACGCCGACACGAGTGTCGCTTCTTGTTCGTTAGTAAATATTCTTTGGTAGGACAGCGAGTCGGTCGCTCGAGGGCGAAGCGCCGCAGGCGAAATTTTTTTCAAAAAAGGGGCGTGGCTTTGGAAACTACTTTTAAGAGAAAGCTGAAATTTTTTATGTAACTTTTTAAGGAGGAAAAAACGAGTACCTATTTAAGTTTTCGCAACTTTTTGCGTTTTTTCTAGTTCATTTGTTTTTTTTAGAATTAAACACCCCTTAGGGCGGGAGCAGGACTAATAATAGGTAAAGTAAAAACAATCCAAAAATGTAGACGAACTTATTTATTAAGTAGGTAAGAACCTTGAATAGAGTAAAAATAATATATAATTCTCACAAAAAAAATGCAATGTAATAAACTATAAGAAACAGAACAAACATAAATTCAAAAATATTAAACATAAACTGATATATAGTTTTGGACGACATTAAAATATTTGATATATAAAACTTGTCACATCAAATTTGTCTTAAATATATTTGGATTTTTGGGTGTTTTAATTTAAAAATTTCTCAAACTTCTTCGGCTTTTATCGTGTCATATTTATTTAAACTCATTAGCTAAATGTAAAGAAAATACATAGCAGGGAATTTATTTCGGGGGGGGCTAAAGCCCCCTTAGCCCCTGCCTGGATCCGCGCCTGAAAGTGCAAGTATCAGTATAAAAAGAAACAATTTTCGCATGTTCCCGTTTCAGCCGCTTAGGTTTCACGTGATTTCCTAGATTAATCACACGCAATCTGAATCGGATTATTGCGCACGAATTCACAAATTTTCACGTAGCGAAATACTTCATCTCACTTATGGTTTCGTCGTTTGGTCCCAAACTTCTGTGTCCACTGACGGTAACGAATTAGAGTAATTTGTGCTGCATTTAGTTATTAGTAAACTAGGTAGGTAACTTGATTGCGTATACAACAACTGCTATCTAGTTTAGTTTCGGGAAAAGGGTGAGCTCGGCACCACGTTTTAGAGCTACGAGGATATTCGTATTCCCGCTTTAACTTAATACCACGCCAATAGCGGTATAAGTACACAAATCTCATACATATATTCATGTGTATTGCTGCAACTTATTTTTGTACCTGTATTCGGGTGATTCGCCCGAATGGCAACTCACAGTTGCGTGCTGATGCGTTTCCGATAGCACATCAAGGAAGCGCACATTCAAACAGACTTGGATTTATATAAAAACCCATAATACTGGGTGAAGATTTCAAACCAAAACGCACCAAATTTTTGTTACTTCAAACGGTTTCACCAAGAGAAAAGCTCTGTTATAACGTATTGAAAACGCCGAGGAAGCGCTTAAACCCGGATATAATTTTCCACAATCATCCAGAGATTTAAAATAATATTTTATACACAGATACATCTCATACTAAATCTTTTGGGGCCTCTGATATTAAATAACAATGTATATGGCCTTATTTGCTTACCTCAGATTATTCATTTACCTTCAGTTGTTTACTGCCATCAGAAATAATTTATTCCTCTTAAAATATTTACCTGGCAAAAATTATTCATCTATCCGAAAAATATCCAGATGCAAAATTAAAATCCTTAAACAAAATTTTGCATTTATTAAAGAATTTCGAAAGCTGCTTTTCTAAAGTTGTCACCTGTATTAAAATTATATCCGCTCATCCACATTATTATTTCAGTTTACTTACAAAACAATAATTTTCTGACATTTTGGTTTGGCTGTTCCATGAAAGATGCAAAAATCATTTCTCATTAAACAGTTTGCCCTAAATTACATGAAATATTTCAGGTTATAACATTTTGCAACTTAACACTTCGTTTTGTTGAAGACTTAGCTTTAAGTATTATTTATTAGTTTTTCGCCACTTTGTTAAAGTTTTGAAACCCCAACATATGCATTTTAACTTGAATGTTATGTTTTTATATTCTCCTAGCGCATCCACCAATTTATTAAGAAAATCTTAAGAGTAGCTTTCATAAAAATCTAATAACTCAATGTAGAGATTACCGGAGAATCTATTTTTTAATATGGGATAAATAATTCCGACTACTCACCAAAAACCATCAACATTTTTTTCCATTGATTTACTTAAACTGTTTACTTTTAAATTATTAAGGAAATAAATTACGGGTTTTCATTTCAATGCGTTAGAGTAATTGTGTGCTTAGTTGGAAATAAATTTAAAACTTATTCGTTAAGGAATCGCGTGCTCGCTACCATTTCAACTATTGGCATTATAATAATGTTAAGAATTCTGTAGCGAAATATAAGTTTATTACATAACTTGCTTATTAGTTATTTCCGGAATATTAGAGTTCGACTTTCGGTTCTAATAATAAAATTCATCGTCATCTTAATATATCTTTGGAGATGCGAAAGATATTAATAAAACTTTTCGCTATTCATTTAGGGCAATCAATTTTTTGTTATTTATACATATTGAGATGATATTTAATAGGTATTTACGAGTTTATTGTTAATGAAAATAGAATTAATTTTTATTAAAATACTGTTGTCATGAATGGGAAGCAATTTTCCAATTGAATGGGAATATTTTGAAAACCCCAGGAGACAAAAACCAAATATAGAATAAAGATATTAAAAATTAATTTGCCAAGTAGGAAGCAAAAAAGATATTTCTCGTAAAATAATTATTAATTATTGAAAAGTTTAATACGAATTGAAGTTTAAATACTTAGGTATATGTATCTATATGTGTTTTCCAATATAACAAATAAAGGAAAATTAAAGTTCAATAAAATAAATTACAAATAAATCATATTATTACAAAGTTGAATTGGAATTGAAGACAAAGTAAATTGAAATTGAAGACAAGTAAATTGAGATTGAAGATAAAGCAAATTGGAATTGAAAACAAAATCAATTGGAATTGGATATAACGGTATGCATGTATGTGCTATGAAGAATGAATTAACTGTGGAATAAATAAAGTTCAAAGGAAGATAAAACAAAAACTGTGAGTGTAAAGATTATGTAAAATAAATTTTAAATAGAGAAGATAGGGTAAATATAAAATTGTAATAAATCTACATTATTAAAATTTGAGTAAATTATCGGACCGTCACGACGACCCGTAAGAGTTTTCATAACAATAACTGAGCTAACCAAGCAGGGTTAGAAGTGATCATTACAATAACTGTCACATGCAAACGTGGGCCATCTTACATTTTGCAATTGGCAATGTTGTTAATATTATGTATATCAATATACATATATTTTTATTACTTATTATTAGATAATCAAAGCGTTTATGTTGTAAATCCCTTATATTTTTGTTGACAGAATTTATTCATTTAAACACTGTACTTGTTGCAGAAAATCTACTTTTCTTCTACTCGAACTAACTTTTAAAATATCAGTATTTACAAATTGGCAATTAGAAAATGAAGTCCTGAGTTTTTATTTAGCTTATAATAACGACTTTCCCGGCCAATAAGAAAGCAGTTAGCATGGCAATAAATGTTTAAAGCTTGTAAAAATTAACAGAAATTGTACAGAATACAACCCATTACTAAATTCCCGGTCATAAAATTCCGTTTATTTAAAGCCACGTTTATTTGGAGGTAATACAGGAACAAAAGTAATCTCGAAATAACCTGTATCCGTTATAAAACATTCGACGGATACAAAACCGTCAATTCAAAGAAAGGGTCATCGTTATTTGTCGTTGCCTTTTTATCTTCTTCGCTTGCAAATGTACCGGCAGTGAATGAATTTGACTTAAACGAACTGTAGCAAACGGCATCAATGGAATTATTTGTTCGAAGGCCTTTTTTGACAATCCGCAGTAACACTTCTAGTATGAAGGTCAAAGGTAGAATTAATTCTGGTGTATCTTTAGCCGGAGTTCATTTAAGTAGAGCAACGAACATCGAGCAGGATAATTATTCTGCTTTCGTGAAATGGCCATTATAGTAGAAGTGTTTACAAAAGTCGAGTGACACACGACAATCGCCATTACCCCATTGAGTGCGAAGAGTCCTCGAGTAGTGTCCACGCAAGAGACGGTTCACTTAAGGGCGATGTGCGCTCGAGCATCGTAGAAGAAAACAATGCGGACTTTAAATTGCGCAGCAAATAGCTTTACAATCTATTTATACAGAGGTGTTAACCTAGTTTCATTTGTGCTGAACTTATTATTTAAAATAAAATCGTCGTTTTCTAGTAGTCTCCGTAATTCCCGTCGTAAAACTAGCTGCTAAACCACAATTATCCTCGGGGATATTACTGTACGTCTCGGATATTTGTTTCAACTAAAGGAACTCTTTTAGGAAATTTCTTCTTTTGTCGTTGTGTTGCCTCTAACACCCGTTACCTATGGTCACGCGTGCATCTTTATTTAAAACACACTCCTCATCACTTTTTTCGGGCAGGTTTATTGTTTGGGGAATGGAACATCTGTTCCTTGAGCTTCTAGCGCAACGCCAGCTGGAAGATCCGCAAGCCAATCTGCATTACATGATCGGATCATGTTGGCCGACGTCCAAATCTTGTCTACTTAGTGTCTAGTGAATATAAAATTTCGCTCTTTATCCTGATATTTTTAGGCATTTTGTTTACAGGTCGCCTGGATACATATAGACCGACAGATGATTCTAACGATCCACCGGCACGTCATCTCCAGAGTTCCGCGATTTAGCGTCTCCCACGACAATGCTAAAACGTGGCTTTTGCACGTCAGCAGCGTTCAACAAGAAGATCGGGGATATTACATGTGTCAAGTTAATACTAACCCCATGATAAGCCAAGTGGGCTACCTGCAGGTGGTCGGTAAGTAGCCCTCTTTCCTTTTCCGTAACGCGCGATTTACTGTTGGCCTTCTTGCAGTTCCGCCAAACATTCTGGACACAGAAAGCACGCAATCCACAGTCGCTGTGCGTGAGAACCAGAACATCAGTTTAACGTGTAAAGCAGATGGATTTCCCACACCGAAGATCATGTGGAGAAGGGAAGATGGTCAAGCCATCTCCGTCGAACGCCGCAAAAAAGGTGAGTTTCGTCAGCAATTAACACAATATTGTGTGTACTCAGGCAAATTTCCACTTGCTTGGTTAGTTGCTCCCTGTTATCTGATGTAATTCGGCGTCAAGGGAATCCTATGTATAGTCCCTAATTATACATTTAACGGTTACTACCTCCTCGTGTTGTAGAAAATAACATATAAAAATCACATAACAATAAGTCCGTATCGCAATAAGGTATAATTACGTTTTCAATGGGAAGCTGTTGATTCCCTAAATTTTTAACAGTTTCAAAAATTACACGATCATTCTAGGCACGTTCCTATATGTTAGAACTATGAACCTAAGTGTTTTACGGCTTCTCTTACTTTGAAAGTTGCACAAATAGAAACGGAAGGCACAAGTACTTAGTTTATCTACGTTAAATATGAAACATCGTCGATCGAAATATTATTTCCTTCGCTTCTGAGTTTTTAAAAATATTTTCTAAAATCAGGGAGAAACTTTTACCCACCTTACGTTTAAAATGCTCCACATTTTCGGAAGCTTTAAACGGCACAAACTTGACAAACACGCATTTACAACTTCAAAGTAAATATTTCCAAAATACACCTGTAAATTAACTTTGACGAACTTCCTGATTGGCAACCAACTTAAATATGAAATTTTGAACCTTATTTATTCTCATACCGCTTTCGAGTTATTTAAGAAATTATTGAGTACGAACTTTTGAATTCTGTCGGATGTTAGATTAAAAATGTTGATTTAAGGTGCATCTTTTTCTTAATTTCATAAGTTACAGAAAGAAACTACTGATTATTAAATTTCCTCTTAAATTACTAATAAACCTGCCTGATGTTCATTTCCTATCTTTTTACGTCAAAGCAAGTAGAAGCTAGTTTTACTGTAATTGCATTTATCGTATATTTTGATCTCCGTAAAAATATATTAATCTTTCTGCTTTCGCATTGCGCTTTATACAGTTCTATTAACAAAAACTTCAGTTTTACGTGAAAACTTGAGCAATACCTTTACGATGCATAACTTGAGTTACATTCATTTCTAACGACTTAACGATCGAAGAATTTTTGATATGTATTTCCAAGCAAAATAAATTATGGGAACTTATATAAAATTCTTTACAAACATTCCTCGGGAATATTCCGAGAAATGTATAAGCTAAACCAACTTTTAAAACGTAGTCAACGAAATTTAATTATTCTTACAGTGTTCGAAATTAATTTGTGTTATCTCACAAAGTACAAACTAACAAGAAAAATTAACGCTTTGAGGATTCCCCTTTTAACTTTTATATTTACATCCCACAGAGAAAATACTTTTAAATTTATTTTGTAATTTTCTTTATTCAAAAGATTTGAAAATTTCATTGAAATAGTCCGAATTCCTAATCCCGAATCGAGCAGGCATTTGTATTTTAACTTCTCTTTTTATATAGTTGTGAGCTTATAGTTATTTGAAAACACTTTAAATTATGATATTAAATTTTGAAAACATTATTTTGAAACTTGAAACTTTGACTATAATTTACCAAATTTGTTTTGTAGAAAAAATATATTGCCAGAATCGTGAAATTTTAAAATCTATTTATAAAAATCTTCAGGGATCGGTTGACATTTGTTAATAAAGAATGAAAATGTTAGTCATGTGTATGAAAATATGTTATCTCTCTAATGGGAAAAAAAATTAAAAACAAGCTTGGTAAAATGCTCTCAGCTATTTTGATTTTGAAGCAAACTAAATTGTACTTTGAAGATAAAAAATTATTTTCAGTATTATTTCCATTGTGCATTTGTTACTTTACGGTTTTTTGTTTTATTTTCTACCCGAATTTTTAACAAGTTTACACGTATTACTTTATGTTATCTCTTTAAAAAATTTTACCCATTGTCTCCCGTGTATGCCCTGCAGTACATATTGTAATATTTACGTTGTCTTGCATGTAATATTTATTAGCAAAACAAATGCGTCCGTTGCGGTATTTATTTTGAAGGCAATTCTCTGCAAGCAACAAATGAATATTTTTAGGTGCAAACAAGTAAAGTTAGAGAACAATCATAACAGCAAGAAAGGTGGTTTAAGCACGTAGAAAACATGAACGATGAGAGTTGGTTAGACGAATAAGGAAGTTGAAAATATATGGAGATGGAGCTTGAGGAAACAGAGGGAGGATTTTTTAGCGAATTTCTAAAAAGATTTGATGTGAGGAGCGGAAGGAATCTGAGAGCTTAAGTGCTTATGTGCATGAAATTGACTGTCGCAAACGTTGTGTATTAGGATACGAATAAGTGGAGATTACCCGTAGAGCAGGAATGAAGAAGTGAGGTACCCTTTAGGAAAATTCTTCGAAAAGGCATATAAACGGTAAAAAGAAACCCAAAACTAGCACGTGCGCGCGCGCGGCGTGTTTGTGCATGTTTGTTTGTGTATCTGTGTACTTAAAACTCATTCGGGTGAAAAGGTTAGCGCTAATTAGCCCCTTCTGATTATAAATCTAAATTTACTAAAACCTTCTCGGAAGATCGGAGTGTTCTAGGTAAAAATACAACGCAAAATTTTTTGTTTGGTCGGGATAATAGTGTGTGAAGTGACCGCTTTCGGATACGCTTGATCATAGATTCGGGAAATTCAAAGGGTTGCATATGCGCCATTAGGTTAATTTTTTGTAAAAGCTTTTGGCCTGAGTCGCGGCGTACCCCGCATACATTGATGAAATTTGTTCCTCTTAGAGTTATTTGCATAAATAATGTCAGCATAAAGCGGCTTAGTGCGCAAGCTCGCCGACACCTCAACTCCTGCCAGATTAGCTACTGCAATATTTAGCAGGTACAGGCGGCAGGATGGGTCGCTTCGCGCCTCGTCCTGTCAGGACCACTACGTGCAGCTGTTCCAGAACTCGCAGCCGAACTCGTTATTTTCGCTGCAATTGTGTAAAAGTGGAAACCTTGCACAACAGCCGATACAGCGGCTCTGATAAACGAGAGCAAAAGGCTCTCCGGAGTGTCGTATCGTTCGCAGACCGTCTGCGCGCAGAATGTCAACCGTTTTCCTGCCACATAAATCTGAAATGGTTTACCAAAGCCGCGATTTAATCGAATTGCTTAATATTGACAACACGTGGTAAATTCCTAATGCCGAGGTGTTGATCGCAACTTCAAATTCCAGCAGGTCGTCGAGTTAATTAAAGACTCCTTCATTCGGATGTTTGCCTACGTACTTACAATCTGATGTATTCTCTCTGCTTCGTTTTACTTCCCTTTTCCTCGATTTAGAATACACCATTGTTCAGGAGCATACTTTTATGTTCCTAAGGCCGAACCCATTTTAATTTTAGAAAAGTTTCCACCAGAAAGTTCACGATCTCCTTTCGCCACTTGTTTTATTAATGAACAGGATATGGGATTCAGTAAACTTTACCGTAGATTCCGCTGTCTCATCATTTGTCTAGTTTTGCTTGTATCTCAAAACAACAAAACTGAAGTAGAATGAATCGATTACTTGGCTTTTTGTATAGATATTTGAAACTGAATATGTATCACTTCGTCCTTTTTCTGGCAACAGAAAAATTCGAGAAACTTGAAACCATATCTCCCTAAAATTCACCTTAAAATTTTATATCTTATCGTATACTGACATAATTATTCTGATGTCTCCCATCAAACGAAGCGAAATATTTTTATGTTAAAACACGAAGTTGTATTTATACAAATTCTTCATCAATCCGAATACCGACAGCCGATTAACAGTATTATGTTTACGAGGAGATCAAAGAGTGCGTCGAATAGTAGTGTTGCTTTTATTTGTATCTTCTGTTTCCGTATGTTTCGAGCCCTTCGAAATCAATGACTGTCTATCTAAAGTAACGACTAAAGTCAATAAGAATAAGTTGCTCCCAAATCAAACTAATGTCTAAATGCATTTTAAAATGACTCCTTTTATTAATTCTTACTTCCTGAGTTGTACAAGAGAAGATATAAAAATCATGTAAAAATGTGTCCATATCGCTATAACAATGTGCATTAGATAGCAAAACCGAAACTCAAAGCCCTTTTTATTCATTCACACGTATTTATTAAATCGTTTTTGAAATCAAAATTAATAAAGCTAATGTAATGAAAATGAGCTTCAAAGTTGTTTTTCTAACGCTTCACAGCTTTGTGATGCCCTGCCGTTCTTAGGAAAGAAGGTGGAAATATAAGATAAATATAAGATAAATAAAAGAAGTTTATCATCTGAAAGTGAAATACCCGAAAAGAAATTTCGAAGCGTAATACGAAAATTTCAGATTTACTCTCGCTTGTTTTGATAACTTACTTTTTACCTATTCGTATTTTCCGAGCGTTTACGCATTTTACAAGACCGGCAATAATAGGAAAACTGTTGAGATAGCTGAATACACACGATTATATCCTTAAAGATTTACTTTTCACATTTTCTTACAAAATAAAATCGCATCTTGAGCATAAATTTTCATACGTATTTTCCCAATCATGAAAAAACCTATAATATCACTATTTTAAAATTTCTACACATTCTCCTTGTAGATTTTGTTACCTTTAGGCTATATACGCCCACTCATCTATATGTGATCTTTCGCGCTCTTTGATCTTCAATTACTCGGCAGTAGATACAGATGCTGAAAGGAAATTTTCATTGTGTGTTGAAACACATTTTTTATAAGTCGATATTTACAAATATGAAAACTTTTAAAACGTTTACACTATAACCAACACTAAATATGTTTTATTCATCTTAGATGGCGAATTAGTAAATTGCTGTGTCTCTATATATGTGATATTAGCCACAAATTTAACTACTTCATTACCATCATTACTTTTCTTAATGGCAAAAGTTTTTCTGCAGTACGTAATAAGCGCTGGTGTCCATAAAACAAATGGTTAGCGCAAGGGGTTGTTAATATACCCCGTCAGAAAATAATGACTACCGCAAGCCAATACATCAAAAAATCCTGGTTGTAGTCTATACTATGTGTATGTTAATGTTTTCTATTAAATTAAGTTTCGTTCCAAAAGGAAATTGCTTTGAAATAGTTTCCCTGTATAATTTCAAACTGCTTTGACATGCTTACATTTTTTAGCACTTTATAAAATAAATTTTGAAACAAGAGCTATTTACCGTACGTCATATACGTTTGACAGCACTACTGCGAATTCAATTCATCATTTTGACGGTACTTATTAAGCCTGTCGATTATTTCTATCCGTGTTACCTTAAAACTGTCGAGAAGTTGATTCATCATAAACAGGTCAAATTCATCACGGGGTTAACTTCTGTCTATACTCATCCTTTTATTTGTATTTTTATTTCTTTTTCTTCCCCAACTCTCAACTTGTATTTTCGTAAACCATTTCATAAGCATATTTAATCCTTAACCTTTTATGATGTTCCGAGGTAATCTAATAGGAACCTTGATAGTATAAACCAGTATGTCCGTACTATGTATTAATAGTTTACGGGGTCAATATCTACTTTAGACTAAACAGTTAACCCTTGATAATAGCAAACTTTTTTCAGTTAACTTAAAACAAAGCGTTTATAAACTTATGCAAGGTTATGGACGAAACTCTTGGGAAAGCAGGATTGTTAGATTATGCTCAGCTATAGTAAATAAGTGGCTTTCCGGTTTGCAAAAATGCAACAATAATATTTAAAAGTAAGGAATTACATAAGCAGACTATAAATGAACGTAATTGCATGATTGAGGGACGCGCAAGTTAAAACAAGCCAAGATATCAGAACAAGCTATAACGCCGTTTAGAACTTTATATGCAAACAAAGTTCGTAATAATTTCTACGTGCTTGCAGAAGACTCAGACCAAAATATTTTAAGTTGTACATATAATTTTCGGTGTTGTACATCATTTGCGTTTTAAAGCAAAGAGTTTTAATAATTTTTTTTTGAATGACTTCTGTTCTATTAATATGTACGTTATATGCAGGAACCCAAATAATGCGGTTGTAGACTAAAATAGCACGAACAAATGCGGTGTACAAAATAGTAAGGCAACGAACATTTGTGAAGTTACGGGTAACTCTCTTAACACTCCATTGCCAATCATCAAAGTGGGGTTAATGGTACACTCAGATATACAGGGTTATTCAAATTCGAAGCTCACCATTGGAATCTCGGAAACCGTAAGAGTTACAAAGACGGTTAAATTGGGACAAAGTTGCGCTATATAATGCTGATTAATATTTAAAAAAGAAATTTGACGTACCTATCTTAGTTTTTTTTATTAAGAGCAAAAAACGGAAAAATGTCAATTGGGTTTTTTGAGCATAATTTGGTTGTTATTAAATTTTTTCAAATCTGTTAAAACTTTCTTGAAGTAACTTTTTAGCCGTAACACTGTAGGGGTATCAAAAATTTTCTACGACGTTTCGGTTTTTCGGAATCATCATCAGGTTCGTTTTTTCTTATGGGCGTCATCTTGGATTTTTATAGCATCTCATAGAGTTTTTGATGGTTATTTCAACGATGTATGACAAGATGGCGTTTAATTGCCGACAACTGCTGTTATTTACAAAAATATTTATTAAAATGGCTTTACCGAATTCTGAAAAATGAGATATGTTACGAATGTACAATGTGATTTTTTAAAAACTCAATTGCAGCAGGCCGTATTCTGACTTAAAACAGACAGTTCTAAGGTTATTAAGACAGAATACGGCCTGCTGCAATTGAGTTTTTAAAAAATCACATTGTATGTATTAATATATTATGTTGCGCGTGATAATTCTGTTGTCGCAAGCAGTAATTATTTGGAAGCCTAGCCTGTCAGGTCACTTTTTCTAAAACTTGCAGAATATGGTTCTTTTCGACAAGATCGTCGACGTTATGACAATAGAGTAGCTGAGGAAGATTCTTTAAATATCTTGGAGCAGGTTTGTATACCTCTTTAAGGTTTTTTGTTAGTAGTAAATCGGAATAATAAAAATTTTAGATAAATCATGATCCGACATTATCCACTAATCAAGTAGCGGCCGATTTAAATCTGTCCCAAACAACAATGCGGAGAGTTTTACACCAGAATAGATATAAGGCTTGCAAAATTCATGTCTCCCAAACACTTCATCCTGGCGATAATGTGCGACGATTGAACTTCTGTAATTGGTTAGTTCAACAAACTAACAACGATGCCACATTTGTAAATAAAATTATTTGGTCCGATAAGTGTAGATTTATTAATGTAGGCTAATGTTCAACCGTAAGAATGAACATTATTGGTGTGTAGATAATCCGAGGCGTTTCCGAGAAATTAAGAATCAGACACGTTTTCATATAAATGTTTGGACAGGCATCTTAGGTGATCGCATCCTTGGTCCATTTTTTATGAGGAGACATTAAATGGAGAGCGGTATCTTAATTGTTTGCGGACTCAGTTTATGAACTCTTTAGAAGACATCCCATTATTACAGTTAGGACAGCTATGGATGCAACAAGACGGATCACCTCCTCATAACAGTATACCAGTTCGGAATTTTTTAAATCAGCATTTCCATAATCAATGGATAGGCAATCGTGGCGTCTTGGAATGGCCTGCTCGATCACCCGATTTGTCTCCGTTAGATTTCGTTTTGTGGGTAAATCTCAAAAATAAAATCTATAAGAAGAATATCAATAATAGAGACGAATTAAGAAGAGACACTGTAAACGCATTTGCTACAATTCGAGCAAGAGATATTCAAATAGTTATAAACAATACTAGAAAAAGAGCAAATCCTTGTATACGTGAGAACGGCCTTCAGTTTGAACATCTCCTGTAATAAATAAAAATAAACTAAATAACTAAATAGCATTTTTCTGTATTTTTGTTTATAGCAAAAAAAAACTAAATTAGGAAGATCAATTTTCTTTTTATTATTAATCAGCATTCTATAGCGCAACTTTGCCCCAATTTAGCCGTCTTCGTATATCTTACTGTTTTCGAAATCCCAATGGTGAACGTCGAATTTTGTTTTTGTGTTGTTTCTGTTTGTTTTTCCATGGCAATCTATTGAAATTTACTATGTTTGTAAATAACAGCAGTTTTCGGCAGTGAAACGCTATCATGTCATACATCGTTGAAATCGCCATCAAAAACTCTATGAGGTGCTATAAAAATCCAATATGGCGCCCATAAGAAAAAACGAACCTGATGTTGATTCCGGAAAACCGAAACGTTGTAGAAAATTTGTGATACCACTAAAGTATTACGGCTAAAAAGTTGCTTGAAGAAAGTTTTAACAGATTTGAAAAATTTTTAATAACAACCAAATTATGCCCAAAAAACTAAATTGACATTTTTCTGTTTTTCGCTCTTAATAAAAAAAACTAAGATAGGCAGGTCAAATTTCTTTTTTAAATATGAATCAGCATTGTATAGCGCAACTTTGCCCCAATTTAATCATCTTTGTAACTCTTACGGTTTCCGAGATCCGAATGGTGGGCCTTCGTATTTGAATAACCCTGTATGTATAATGTTCTTTGATATTAACGGCCTTGAATTTCAGACTTTTCATAAATAACTAACAAATGTCTTCAATTAATTTTTATTGTGACAAGCAACGTTTCAATCATGATTATGGTCTTTATCAGGTTTCTGTGGTGATAAATTACAAATTGGATTACAAAATGTGTAAACTTTGATAATTACGACATAGTCAAATAAAACATAATATATCAGACAAATGCACATTAACCCAATCACATCTACAAACGAATTAAAAAAATCAATCAAGGCAAATAAAAGTTTATTACATGAAAGTACAAGGACAACTTTTAACAAACATTTCCAAGGCTTGTATTTTGCTTTGTTAATACCCAGTGTTCGCTTCCATATGTTAGTAAGGGCTTAAAAATGGCTGAGATCTTTGTTTTCTTGGATTTTTCTTTTTTCTTTATGAATATGTTGTTTAGTGCATGGTATACTTTAGCCGCACCTTCTAGTCTGTCATTTACTTCAGCATCAATTCTCCCGTTTTTCTGTAACTTCACTCCCAAATACTTGAACGTTTGTACTCCCTCTATCTCTTTCCCATTTAGTGATATTGTTATGTTCGTGTCCCCTTTTCCTATAACCATAACCTTAGTCTTTTCAGTATTTATTTTCATATTTCTAGCTTGTGGAGCGCTCTTCTATATATCTAGGTTGTGTTGTAGGTCTTGATTGTTCCTTGCATAGATCACTAGATCATCAACAAATACGCTTTCGGCTATTTCTACCACTTTCAGATTCTTATATCCCACCTTTAGTTTCCTCGCCTTTCCCTTTATCTCCTTGATTACATTATGCATTACTAAGTTAAACAAGGGAGGACTAAGGACTCCTCCTTGTCTTAGCCTAGCCCCTCTTTTGTTGAGAACTCATCTGATTGTAAGTTTACCGTTCTCATCAGATTTCTATTGTTTTCGATTCATTATACATTTTGTCAATTTTCCGTTTACCCTTCTCTTTTTTTAGGATACTGCACACTGTTTTCATTGGGACACTGTCAAATGCCTTTTGAATATCAATAAAGTCTACAAATATTTTATCTGCGGTAAATTTTTCTGTTTGTTGTTTTATTA
The DNA here is from genome assembly GCA_963082815.1 of Melanotus villosus. Taxonomy (NCBI): domain Eukaryota; kingdom Metazoa; phylum Arthropoda; class Insecta; order Coleoptera; family Elateridae; genus Melanotus; species Melanotus villosus. Next base: position 25,095,741 of record OY720427.1, read on the forward strand.
GAAATACATGGTCTTGAACTCCTTTTCCTTTCCTGAATCCGGACTGTGCGTCCTCTAATTGTGTTTCTGTTTCATTAATTAATCTCGTTATCAGAATCCTTTCATATAGTTTTGCCATTATAGATAACATGGTAATTCCTCTATAGTTAGAGCATTCTCTTTTGTCGCCTTTATTATATAACGGTAATAGTATTCCTATCTCCCATTTTTTAGGAATCTTTTCCTCTTGCCATGCTTTGTTGAACAGTTTAGCTAACATTTCCAGGTCCTTGCTACCCACATTCTTGATCATTTCTGTCGTTACTTCATCATACCCAGCTGCTTTCCCTCTTTTAACTTTTTCGGCGCCTCCATTACTTCCTCTATTTCTATTTTTTCTTGATCTTCACGTTCGTTATTATCTTCTGTATTATTTGTTTCGATTCCGTCCTCTATATTTGTTTCGTAGGTTTTATCTATCGTTAGAATTCCTTAAAAATACTCCTTCCATCTCTTTACAATGTCATCTTCGTTTCATAATGCTCTTCCATCTATGGCTTTTATATGTTTAATTTTACATATTTTTCCTTTCCGAAGCGATCTGAGTACCGTGTAAAATAGTTTTTGGTTTCTAAATGCGGACGTTCCATCTTCTCACCAAATTCTTCCCATGATTTTTGTTTCGCTCGTTTCACCATTTCCCTCACTTTGGATCTCTGTTCTTTGTACTTGTCGTACTTTTCACCGGTTCTACTTCCCAAGTACTCTTTCCATTTCTGTTTTTTTGGCTTTTATTTCGTTTTTTATTTCGTTGCTCCACCAACTTGTTTGTTTCTTGCCCTCAATTATTTTGTAGTTTCCACATACTTCTTTTGCTGCTGTTACTAACACTTCTTTGATACACTACCATATTACTTCAAGTGGTGAGTTAGTTATAGTTTGATTGATTTTTCTCATATCCATTTCTACTCTTTCTGTGTAAACTCTTGCCGTCTTTTCTTCTCCCAGTTTATGTGATTTGGTTTTTTCTTTAGTTTTGTTTCTTCTTTTTCCTGTATTCTTTATTTATTTGTGCCTTTCTGTTCGTATCTCTATTTTTGTCCTGACTAAGTAACGATCCGAATATATTTCCGGTCCCCTTTTCATCCTTGTATCCTTTACTTCATTTTTATATAATCTATTATCGATTTTTCTCCCTTGCTCACTACTTCTCTAGTTTATTTATGTATGTCTTTATGCGCGTAAAAGGTATTCGTTATTATCAAATTGTTCAGGATACAAAAATCGATCAATCTTGTGCTATTGTTATTTCTGTTGTTTTCGCCGTGGATTTCTATTATTTCTTCTGATTCCGCATCCTTCTTGCCTACTCGTCCATTTAGGTCGCCCAATTCTCTCCGATATCCCGCTCCATTTGCTTATAGTAGGTATAGGTATTTTGTGTTCACTTTTTTAATTATACACTTGCTCGGCAATTGTTATCAAAATGTGCCCTCCTTCAATTTCCATTTCCCCCTTTTCTTTCTTTTTAGTTTCTGTTAACCCCAGAATATCCAGGCCCGCTTTCTCAAATTTCTCTTCTAGCTCTTTCTCTTTTCCTGTTAGCCTTCTAATGTACCATGTACCTATATTCCAGGTCCTTTTATTTTTACTTTCCTCTAATCTTTTACTTGTCTTTTGTTGAGTAATATTATTGCCTTTTTGTTCCATTGCTTTCTTTTTCGTGACCTTCTTCTTTGCCATGTTCGCCATCTTGTATTCAGTCCTTGTAGATGTAGGTGTAGTTAGTTTTTTGAATTATTGTCCATTATCCTCCCATTATCCTTCATTTCCTCCAACTAACCACCTACTTTATTCAATTTCCATTCTATCCCATCAATGATCAGCTTCTGGTATCCGCTTTTGACATTTTTTCCTTGGTTTCTCTCCTCCCCTGCTATCTTTCTGATCTGAGCATCGATAGCCCTTTCTTTCTTCGTTAGATCGTTATTAATGAATATCTTGTCACCTCTTATGTTCTTTAATTTCACTTTGTGCCTCATTATTTCCATTTTATCTTCAGAGCTCTCTAGTTCAATTAAGCATATTTTTGTTCCCATTTTATAGTTTTTATGTTTAGGTTTCTAGATTTTCATGAATGAATTTTTCGTTTTAATTCTTGGATTACTTGAATGCATCGTTATACCTTGTATTACTATGTTGTTTCGCCTCTTTTCTCTTTCTAGTTGTTCCAGCCTCATGTTGTTATCTTGTAGCTCTCTTTTTATGTTAATATTCTCATTCCTTAGTTTCTCATACTCTTTCTTCAATTCACATACTTCCTTGTTGTTTTTGGCCTGATCTAATTTTATCTGGTTCACATCAACTGTTAGTTGTTGTAACATTTCTAAGACTTTATCCAGTTTCTCCTCGTTTTTTAACTTCAGTTTTATTGGCGATTTTCGCTGTTCTTGCATACTTTAAAAACTGTGTTGAAAAAATGTTTGATATTTTTTCTAATTAATTAATTAATTAAGAGTTTCGTTTGTTTAATTTGAAAGTACATACAATAACAGTTTCAATTTTCTTGTAAAGAAGAAATGCACTCAGTTCTTATTGCTGCTTTCGAGACGAATCATTAACTGATTAAGTTTTGCACATTTAGAAGGATAATGGTCATTTACACCCCAGCGAAGACATAACAACGGTAAACTTCAGTATTAAACGCCCCCATTTAATACAGTAATGGAATAAATTCAATTAGGAATTATAAAGGTAGTGAAGTGTCGAGAGGTTTTAATAATATCTAATGCAATAGCCATTAAATTTAATTTTGACTAATAAAGCGTACGCGCTTAATAAAGAAATACGGGCGTAAAAGATTCCTTAGCATTTTAATCACGGCTAATTTTTTGCCAGCGCTACGAAATGAATATTATTGTAATTAATTTAGATTAAGGCGAATAGTAATGAGTGAGCAAAGATATGGCAGGGTTTTACTTAACTAAACAAGTATTTACGAATGCACAAGACCAGCGCTGAATAATCCTGCAGCTTTCCTGCAAGATAAGTGTTCTACAGAATGCTGTCACTAAATATTGATATGTGCCTTCTCCCTCTTTGCTTGCAGATGCAAATAGCAACGCTCTACATCTTGAGTAATTAAATTTCATAGACTCTAGGTCTGCATCACGACTAGAATACTCCCGCAAGCTCCTCTCTATAAAGTCAAGTTTGTAATTATTTAAACCTCGCCGTCGACGAAATTTTTCAAGAGCATCAAGTCTTAAGTCCTTTCACAAGTGACGGGAATCGTTCAACTTGTTTCCCGTGTTATCCGACTTAAAAAATTTAAATACCTTATTTCTTACAGAAGTTCTTATAGTTTGCGATTCCATTTAAAGTGTCGCGCGAAAAGTAATCTTTCTAATGACTTGCTGAATAAAGAGGTTTATGTTAAATAGAAGTTTAAGTAACACACTTATATTTTGTGTACTTTTGATGTTTTATGGATAAACGTATTTTTTCCGGAGTATACGAGGGATTTGTTTTTTTTTAAGGGATATTTTTTCGCTAAATTTTAAGTAAATGAGCTACAAACGTAATTCCGATAAAGGAGTTCAAATATAAGGTTTCCTGCTGTAACAATGGTTTGAATTCCACTAGCGTTTTAGATAGCCCGGAGAGATGAAACACAATTAGAATATTAACTAGAAGTCCAGGTATAATTACATAAATTCGCTACCCACTATGTATAGCCTAATATTCAAGTCGTTCGTCATTTGGAAGTAGCCTTAGTGCCACCGCCTTTAATCAACGTGAATGTATTGTACTGGCCACATTCTAACTAAATTTACCATTTTCAGTCAACGTATACGATGGAGAACAACTAAACCTGACCCGCATCAGCCGAACGGAAATGGGAGCATATCTGTGCATAGCCACCAACGGTGTCCCTCCATCCGTCAGCAAACGCATTATCGTAGACGTCGAATGTAAGTGACTATAGCATACTTCCGCTTTTATAACTAGCTATAAATTTTAAAATAAGATATATTAACTTTATCCAGAGTGGAATTTCCTTTTCTTGGTTTCCAAACTAAAAACCGTGTTTACCGAAAGATTTCAAATTATTTATGCCCTTTTATAACTTCCTTGGCATGGTATTTTCCAAATTATAAAAACAAACATTCGCCCAGAAAATTTTCAGAAAACGAATAACCTTTTTCAAAATCGAGTTGTCATAAGATATTTTTAAAAATGATAAAGAGGAATATTAAAACCTCCAGTTATAACGAAACTCATAATCTAGACTTGTCAGATGTATTGGAATTTATCCTCACACTTACAAGTTACATCTTGGGAAACTTGGCTTTTAGGTCAAAATCAAAATTCATCCTCGAGAAACGGACAACCTAATATTTAATCAAAACAGCACATGAAAATTATATATACATTTTGGTTACAATCCACAATTAAATGATGCCTTTCGCTGCAAATTTTTCTCGCAAAAAACAAATTTATTCCCATGTAACACGTGAGCAAAGATAATTAAAGATCCACAACCGTCGAAAGTAATTCGAGTGCTAAATTTAGGCAACAAGCGTTAAATCAGACATTATACAACGGAAAAAAGGAAAATTACCGGAATACCCCAGTCGTTCGATATATGATTTAGCTCCACATCATTGGTTTCTCCAGAGTTCGGTAAAACAAGCTGGACCTAAGCAAAGGTTTTGTCGATAAATTTTTTCGTTGCATTTGTTTATCTGAATCTATCCTCAACAACTTTGACGTAGTTTCAGGACATTCGTAGCATACATCTTTTATAAATTAGGGCAAAAATTTAAAAGGGCTGACTAAAAGAAAAAGGTAGAGGGTTCCTATCTGCCTGGATTGACCCTTACTTTTTATCCTTACTTTCTTCTTGGTGTTTAAGTAAGCAACAACTGCTTCTAACTACACATAAATTGCTTTTTTTATTAGAAAATTTGACAGTAAATTCCAGATGGAGACTCAGCTGAGCCCTTAGTAGTTAATATTAATTGTATCAAACAGTATACGTATACCTGAATGCCCACTGAAAATCGAGTTTAACCCAAAAATAACTGTAATTATCAACTGTGGGAATAATATTCGTAAAAAAAATCAAAATACCTACGTCATACCATTACAAAGATATAAGGAAAAGCTAATATTCATGATTACATATTTGGGAGTGCAAACCTCCCTTAGCACCCATATTGAGATATATTTTTGCAAACCTTTTGTTCAATTTTCTCACTAAAAATTGCGTTTCAATTGTATGGGCTACATTATTTGTTAGGGAATTTTAGAGTTTGCCCTTTGTAAATTTATAACTAACTTACCTATTACTTCCATCAGTTTTTAGGGCCATTACTCTTACTCTTATCCCTTTGAATCCCAAACATCAAACTATTCCCCAACTATAATTACTAAAACATAAGCCGACTGAGAGCTTAACTAATAAAATATTAAACGGAGATTTCAAAATCACCTAATTTTGTTCTTGTTCCTGTAACGCCTCAGATTTTGGGACATCCAACTACATTCTTCAAACCCCCTTTGTAACGTATAATACTTGAAACGTGTTAAATATTTTCATTGACCACCCGTAATAACAAGCAAGAAAAAAATTGGATATCCCCCTGTATATAAATTTGATGAATGTTGCCGTTATTATTTTTTGGAAGTGAAGTGCTTCATCAAAGTGACGTTTGTTTTATACCGCTGTAGTAGAGATTTTCACGGGCTTCCTTGAAGCTTGTAAAATATGTAGGACAATTTTTAAAAAGTCTATTTGAAACAGCGAGGGGGCAAAATTTTAATAAACGCGCATGGTATGCAAGCTTAATTCATCTGGTTAAAACCGGAAAGATGAGGGATTAGATCCCTTGGGAATGCGTATTTATATTAGTTGTAGAACCCCCGTACTCGTATTCTACACCCAACGAGAGATACCGTGGAATTTTACGAAACGGTGTGTTATCTCCCTATTTTCATTTATTTAGAAATATTAGGATCATTTCCGAAGTTCGTCATGATAACGTCGTTAGTCAGGTTTCATTGTGTGAAATGCAGTGTTATAAACAAGAGGATAATAATTACAACCACTAGCATCTGTATAAAACATGAAGGGTGCTGCGCAAGATAATATATCAAGGGTTTTTAATTGAATGACTACCGGATGAAATATTAGCACTTGATTTATTTACTCAGTGTAAATAATTAACATCATTAATTAAATAAGTTTATAGCGTGTTAAAGGAGTGGACGCACAATTCGAGAGCGGCTCGACAAACGAATTTATGCGGAACAAACAAAATATGTTATCACAACGTTCCGTAGCGGAATTAATCATTCTCTTACTTGGTTTGTTTCTTCCACCCACCCCCCTCTTATAAATACCCCAGTACAAAATTTCCTCCTCGGAAATTCTTTAGTTTCCCTAGCCTCGGTTCGAAGGAAGGGCTAACTCTTTCCAAAAGTATTTTGCAAAGTTTTTCAGTCAAATTGTTATGATGTTAAATTTCGTGTGGAGTAGTCCGGGGGAGGCGAACAGTAACAGCCGGAATTATGATTCAACAACTAAAGTATGCCATTGCCAAAATAAAAATCGCCGCGATTAATCACGTCATTGAATCGCTATGCGTCGCCTGTAACCCATTACATGACCTAGTAATTCACTGACGGATTGCTCGGTCATGCACACCCTCGGAAAAATTCCCCGGAATTTTTTGGTTGCTGGGGCGGATTCGACCTCTCACCTCCGATTTTCTGCTCTTTCACTCTTTTACTTTTCGAGTGGCTTATTTTGGTAAAGTATGCTAACGGTATTCAAGAAATCGCGCTTAAAATACCATTACATCAAAACAAACGAAAAACTTTTAATACCTAAATTTAACGGCGAAGTTTCAATTCGGCAAACTAGTGGTGTTTAGTTAGCGTTTATTTTACCTCACGAAGTATTTCCTAACTCGTTGCTCTTTTAATGGTTTGAACTTTACAAGTTTCTAACAGTTTGTGGAGGTTGTATAAAGATTTGTTGGAAGTTGGGAAGTTTGTATTGTATTGACGTATACTTAAAAACCGAACGCTTCTCATTCAATCGAACTTTATTAGCCTTTCCTTTTACCGGATGCACTTGGTTATATCGCGATATTTTTTTCGAGAGACTTAGCAAAACGAATAGAACGCATTACAGAACAAATTGCTACCTCGGTGAATGCCAACTTGACTAATGAATATATTTCCATGAAAAATTTTAAGTTGGGTAACGGATAAAAATAATTTCGAGGAGTACTTTTCGTGCAACAAATGCCTCTTACGCACAAAATACGCCTAAGGAAACGTAGAAATATCAAAAATTGAAAGGCGGCGTCCCCGGAAAAATGTACTAACGAGACGGATGCAACAAACCAAAGGAATCGATTACGGTACGTGCTATCGCTGCTTGACTCCTTCGAAGGATTATGGACTGTAATTGGAAAACTGGAGTATCAATCCAAATCCGATTTATTCATTTGTATACCATTTGTGTTGCCTGTCAATACCTTACACCTCGGTTTACGTCAACTTAACTAACGTATCCGACGTTATATTCCGGTAGAAAATTTAACCTTTCAGCTTGAATGACTTCAAATAGAGTTACCTTTACTTAAAATGATGTGAAACAACTTTTTTTCTGCGGTTTCTATCGCCATAAATTAACTTCGTATCGATATACTCTAGTTTACTAAACTGCCAATTAAACAAAACTGTTTTTTGCGTTTGCTATCGTGTTTATTTTCGACCCATTTCGTTTCTCGGAACAAAAGGAGTTGTTCAATCTAGCAGAGAAACACGAAATTCTGTTATTTTTCGTGCCTCATTTGCATGGTATAAATATACATAGAAGAAGTATTGTATTACCAAAAATTGGATGTGCTACAGACAAAGTAACTTCGCAAAAATACATTTACTAAGCCGCTTTTCTGTTTGTTTGTCCGCTTATCAATTTGCCTTTCCATGTTTGTTTGTCCTAAACTTTACATTCAAAGATTATCAAACTTACAACCACTACCCAGCGGGACCATGGTACATTTTAGAAATTATCAGCTTGCCTACTATTTATTCTTCAGACATATTCCTGTAATAAATTTTACAGTGAAAGAATTTTCCTTTGGTCATCTTATAAACATATGAATCATTAAAAAAGCATTTTACATTCCTAAAATTTTTTATGGCATATTTTTTTAACGAAGGATTTTGTACCGTACGCTCCATAATTAATAAATACAATACATAAATTGTGAGCAATTAAAATTTTTTGTAGAAAACTCTTACATATTACCAGCAAACCAACGAAAAGGTATTGGAATTTAGCCGGCAACGTTAAGGTAGAAAGCCTCCCTAGATAAGCATACAAGGTGATGTGGTTAGCATCACGTCTTCAACAACCAATATATTTCCGTTGGCAGTTATTTTCAATGTCTGAATATGCCAGGCGCATGAAATTAACAAATTAATAAAAGCACTGACCTCTATAATTTTCATATTATTAGAGCTTCGTTTATAAATTAACATCAGGAAAATACACATTTTGTAATTACCGTAAAATATTTTTTCTTTGCTAGCTTCACGCCTAGCACAATTTTGTTTTAAATCCGAGAGAAAACCTCTGAAGAGATTAGTGCTTTATTTGTGCATCTTAGTGGAATATAAAAAATGTTCATTTTCAAGAGATTAAGTATCAATTGTTTTTTTCTAACTTCGAACCCAGCAAAGTTTTTTTTTTTCTTAAATCCAAAGAAAAACGTCTGAAGAGATTAGTGGTTCATTAGTGCACGTTGGTGCAGTATAAAATTTCCACAAAAAAACTGTTGGCTTTCAAGCTATATAAGAAACAAGGAAATTCTGTTTTAAATTTTATTTCCATGCTAAGGTAGGCACTTCTCCGTCATCCCGATTGGAAGACAGGTTTACTTCAGGGAAGCGTCCCTGCCCACGCGAGCCTTGACTATCCTCACGCACCGCCCAGGAAAAAGCAATAGCCTAACCTAAATCCACACCTTACCTTACTTTCTTCCTCTTCTTACTCCCGTCATGGAAGGAACTGAGGGCTCCCCTTAATTTCATGAGAGAGGAGCAAGCTGCAGGTATTTCTCGCATTGAAAATAGCGTTGCCAGATTGAAGAAAGCAGTTAAAGATTGTCAAGTTAACGTAGAAAAACTCACTAAGAAGCAAAACAAATAACAGAATCAACAAACAAGATTGCTGATAAATGCTCCGTCCTGGAAAACGCGCAAGAAAAACTGACAGATGAACTTAGAGGAGAATTGGTAGGTCTGGTTGAAAAACAGGTCACAAAAGCTTTAGTATCTGAGCCAAAAACTAGAGGAGCTGATATAGCAGAAGTAATTACTGAAGAGATCGACGACCGCTGGCGCAGATCGAGAAACGTCATCGTCTTTGGACTAGATGAATCTAAAGCGGTGAATAGTCCTGACAGGAAAAATGAAGATAAAAGAGTGTTCAATGATATCTTACAGAAAATAGGCATAGCCGAAGCTGAAGAAATAGATGTACAACTGTTCAGATCCGGTAAAGCTGACAATCATGGAGATAACCCGAGACCTCTGAAGGTAATTATGAAGACCCCAGAAACAACTAATTTGAAACAGAATCGTTGGTATATTCGCCCTTCCAAAAACGGCTGTAGGATCGATTTTAATGAAATTTGGCGTGACACATCTGCTCTCTTAAACGAGGACGGGAATAAGTACCTACAAATTGAAATTGCGTTTTATAAAGTTACATTCTACACTCTTCTGAATAGAATAATTGCTCTCGTGATTTTATTAGTTTTTAGTTAATTCTCACTTGTTCCAGGGCTTTGTAATTATAATTAGTAAACTGTTCCATTTTAATTTCAGTGCTCTTCAGGATTCAATTTTCTATTCACCAAAAAGAAACCGCGGAAAGTATCAATTTCAAAAGTTTTCGCCAAAAAGTTCGACTTTTGCTTGCAGGGTATTTATCGAACTACTCGAACTCCTGAGAAACCGCCCAAATATCCCAGGGAAGATTCAGATTAGATCTAACCAGACTCCAATGCAGCGTGAAAAGATGAAAAAGTTACGAGAAGAACTCAGTAACATCCAGAAATCTAAACCAAAGGCAAAAATTAAATATGTTCATGGAAAACCCCAGATTGTTGACCAATCAAAAAACGAAGAACGGCGGCAGTAATCACCGAGAATATATTTCCAACGATGCTTTACACTAATCTAGCGTCGTTAATTGCAAAATTTGAGCAGTTTATGGTTGAAATGTCAGAGGCAAATCCGATGGTCGCTGTTATAACTGAGACTGTGTTCTGATATTCCAGATGCCATGGTAAATATTGAAGGTTACAACTTGTTTCGGAGATATAGAAAGGGAAAGAGAGGTGGTGGAGTGGAAATTTACGTAGCAGACAGTTTCTAATCTTTTCCCGTGTCAGCCGTAAGACTAGAGGACTTAGAAAATGATGCAATTGAAGCTTTATGGATGAATATCAAGGTGGAAAATTTCCAATGTATTATAGGTGGCATCTATAGACCCTCAACGACAGATCCGAGAACGCTGAGTACAGACACATCCTTGTTTGACATGCTGAGCACTGTAGATGGAGCAGAAAAAGACGTCATAATCTGGAGATTTTAACTTCCCTTCACTACCATGGACAGATCTGAGTTCAAGTAACACCCCCTCTGTAGTCGAGAAGGACTTCTTAGACGCACTGTCTTAACACATCCTTTAACCAAATTGTGAATGATTTTAAAACCTAAAACCTACTCTGTCCCCCTATAATGAGACCTCCCATTGGTTTGCGCGATCATGTGGTCATCACGGTCTCTATCCAGATAGAATTCTCTACTCAAGATCAAACCCCTACCAACCCCATCATCATCAGTGTTTCAAGAAGGCTGACTTCGGTGCCATGCGAAATGAACTAGACTTAATATCAAGTAGAGAGGAACAACCTAACAATACACAGGAGGCATGGGATCAGGTCAGTGGGAATATTTTGAACCTCCTTAAAGACCACTCGCCAAGGTTGACTAAATGGTGGCGACGATGAAAACCGTGGATTACAAAAAACACACTCAAAATGATAAAAGAAGAAAGGGGGGCTTGGAAATTATATACAAGGGCCGGATGGAGTACTCATTACGAAAGATACAGAAGGATCAATAATAATCTATTATTATGATTATGAACGTAATATTGCTAACGAAGGAGGAAAACGTTTTTACAGCTATACTATATACGGAACCAATGTACTTCGAATGTTGAAATTCCCAGAACTCTGAAAACTGACGATGGTGAAGTAATAACCAGTGCAAAAGAATTAGCAGATCCATTTGCGGCAGAATTTCAACGAGTTTATACGAAAGAATCGGAAGATCAGTTACCTATTCTCTAAAGACCTCCTTAATAGGATTTTGATTTTCCGTATGTCTCTGGACTCATCCTACTTGCCTGACGACTGGAAAAAAGCTAAAGTCATCCCGGTTTTCAAGAAAGGAGACAAACTAAAGTCGAGGAACTACATGCCTATAAGTCTAACCAGCACGGTCTGCAAGGTCTGGAACGGATAATAGTTAAAAGATTTCCTCACACGTAACAACCGTATCCCACAGGAACAGCATGGTTTTGTACCAGGACGCTCCACCACGACAAATCTTCTCTGCTGTGTCAACAGGTGGATCTCCGATATGGACAAGGGCATACTCACTGACGTCATCTATCTCGATTTCTCGAAAGCCTTTGACCGAGTTCCCACGAGAAGACTGTTGCACAAATTGGAGAACAATGGTATCAAAGGTAATCTTCTGAACTGGATCAAAGCTTTTCTAAGTGTGAGGACTTTCCAAGTCAAGGTTGGAAATGAGATGTCAACACCAAGGACAGTAGATTGTGGCGTCCCTCAAGCATCTGTCCTGGAACCACTGCTGTTCATCCTGTATACCAATGACGTTCCAGGCAGAATGACATCTGGCTGTGAAATGTATGCGGATGACACAAACATTTTTGCAAACCCGCTGGAAAGCCACGCTTATCTGCAGAGAGATATCTGCGAAATTCACCAGTGGACGAAAGATTGGCTGATCCCTCTAAATGCTGCAAAATGTGTAGTCCTGCATATTGGGAAACATAACCCGATAAGAGAGTATGCAATCGATGGCTCTGTACTACAAAAAGTCATCTCGCATGAGGACCTGAGGCTCACCATAACTTGGGATCTTCATGGGAATGCCAAGTGAGGAAAGCTGCGAAGAAGGCTAACTCAGCATTATTCCAAGTCCGAAAGGCCTTTAAATCTTTGGACACAAACACTTTTAAAAAGATATATACAACATACATTAAACCCATTGTCGAATATGCAGTTTGTATCTGGTCCCCTTACTATGCAAAAACTATCCAACTCCTAAAAAGGGTCCAAAGAAACGCGTCCAGGATTCCCAGAGAGAATCGATACCTAGATTACGAAACCAGACTAGCTAGATTATCTATAAGCTCACTTGAACAGCGAAGAGAACGAGGGGATGTAATAGACCTTTAAAATCCTTCAAGGATATTACAGTGTCCTGAATCCAAGGAACATCTTCCAACTGGCTAGGGAAGCTCAACCGCTGGTCAGCGTCCAACTGAGAGGTCGCCCGCTAAAACTATAAAAACGGCAAATCTCGGGGTGCGTAAAGTTAGCAAAGTAATAAAAGCTCTAACGTTTATAATTTGCACATTATTAGTGCATCTTTAGTGCACTATAAATTAACATCAGCAAAGTGTGCATTTTATAATAATTATAGCAAAATATTTTTTCTTTACTCGCTTCGCACCTAGCAAACAAAGTGTGTTACTAAAATCCGAGGGAAAACGTGTAAAGCCGTTAGTGCTTCGTTAATGCACGTTAGTGCACTATAAAGTTGTCGCGAAAAATTATTCGCTCTCAAGATATTGCGTATTAATTTATTTTTGCTAGCTTCGCACCTAGCAAAGTTTTTTTCTAAATCCGAGGGAAAACCTGTGAAGCGGTTAGCGCATCGTTAGTTCGCGTTAGTGCACTATAAAGTTTTCACAAAAAATTATTCGCTTTCAAGGTATTAGGTATCAATATTTTTCGCGTTCGTACCTAGCAACATTTTTTTCTTAAATCCGAGGGTAACCTCTGAACAGGTTAGTGTTTCGTTAGTGCTCGTTAGTGCTTCGTTAGTGCCCGTTAGTACACTATAAGTGCAGGCTTAACTTTTTCGGCAAGCAGTTGAGCGTAATAAGGGGCATTAATTGAACACCTATCTTCTAAAAAATCTGTAAATAAAACCCCTTTCGGAAACACAGTGGCCATTATCTTCCCAGCTGAAGGGATAACATTTCGGTGAAGTTTTGTGTCTCCATTCCATGCTTGATTTTTTGGATTCTGGGACAAAATGGTGCACCCAGGTTTCGTCTCAGGTCAGTATTGAGTATAAAACTGCTTCTCCTTCTCGTCTGTATCGATGAAGGAATTCGATTGAGATTTCAATTCGTCTTTGTTTCTGTTCAACAGAAAGCACCTGTGGGACCCACCTTGAACAGATTTTCAGAAATTTCAAATGTTCATGTATTATTTCTTCAACACTACCTGTACTTATCTGAAGTCTGTTTGATAAATCACAGACGGAAATTCGTCGATCACTTCGGATCGGTCTATCAATTTCCTGAATGTTTAACTCAGTGAGTGAGGTTCGTGGTCGCCTAGCGTGGGATAAATTCTCCACTTAAGTTCGGCCTTCTCTGAGTTTCTGGCACCAGTAAAGCACTTGAGTCTTTGACAGAATGTCTACCCCGAATTGTCTTCGAAGTCGTTCAAGAACTTCAGCAGGTTTTATGTTTTCATTAATAAAAACTTTAATGATCATTCGCTGCGCAACAGAATTACGAACTGGTTGTTCCGTCATGGTTACAGATACTAAACAAAAAAAATTGTAACCATAACAACAGCACACACGGCTTCTAGATTGTCCAGCATATTATCAAGAAAAACTATTTCGCCATATACAAATTATTTTGTATATGACGGCAAAATTCCGGGCTAAATTTGAACCCTTCGTGTATTATTTTTAAAATCTTCCATCAACAGCTGTCGGAGGAAATTTCCATTAACTGTTCTTTCTCTTTGGGCGAGAAGTTTTCTGGTATATCTGCAATCAGTGGATTTCTAATTCAATTATCGTTTTCATAGTCTTCCGGAAAATGTTTATTGAAGTTATCTATTAGAAAGAAGCAATGATTTTTATATCTGACGCTAAGTCGTGATTTATATTTAATGTATTTTCTTCCATGAAACCTTCTAAAACTGGTAATAAGCTACATTCATTTCTATCCAATTCTCTTATCACTAAATTGAGTTTTTTTATTTTGCAGTAATTTTGTCTTTATTCTATTAATAAAATAACGTTTAGTTCCTAGGGCTAAATTTAATTCAATTAATTTTCCGAAAGTATCAGCAACATATGCTAATCGTAACAACCATAATTTATCAAAGTAACATTTTTTTTAATTGATAATAAGAAATTAGAATCGCAAAGGAAAACCTGAACTTCTAATCTAAGCTCAAACTCAAAACTTTACCCCCCCCTGACTCACGACCGAAGCACTTATTACATGGATAACAAACTAAAATTTTATCAAATTTGTTGTTTATAACGAATTTTGTGGAAGATAGGTAAAATAACACAAAAATTGCCCCGCGCTAAACGAAATTCTGAATCCGCGCCTGACTTTACCTCTGAATAGCCAGACTTCTGAATGTAACAGTAGTGTCTCATGTTCACTTCCCATTTCTTCACATAAAATTCCAAATATTTGTGAATTGAATGCTCGGCTTATAATAAAACTTACAACCTTTACAGATCGATCCAAAACAGTTGTCAATCTCTCTGGAATGGCTTTTGTTACCAAAGCTTCCTGATGAATGCTGCTATGAGTAAATTAAGCTTGAGGAGCAACTGCTTTTGTTTTATATAAAACACCGCATTTTTTTTCTGTAAAAGCCCAAGCTCTAGCACTACATACATACTTATTCCAGGGAATAGAATTGTTTGACATACTATTGTAGAGAATATTGGATATTTCACTAACTGTTCTTTTAACAAGGGGTTCGCAAGATAAATACTCCTCTGCAATTTTTGAATACCAGTTTTACATTATTTGAATAAATTATTTAAATATAATTTTTCAAAAACAGTTTATGTTTCGCGTACTACCTGTAAGTCCATCGCGTACCACCAGTGGTAGGTACGCGTTGAGAATCACTGCACTACTACGTTTTTTTGACAACTTGAACAAACGCTATTGTTTACCAAACCCTGCTCAATCGCTTGTGAAAGCATACGAAAGGAACTACATATTTTTGATTAGATCTATATTTATAGACAACATATCTATTTCGAATGCAATTCTTCGTGCTATATCATGAAATCACTAGAGCGCTTTGATAGATCTTAGAAATATATTTATTTATTATAATAAGTAACATTGCACTGACAATCATACACAGATACCATGTTAATCACCTGAGCAATTTTAAAGTGGCCTTGACTCAGGAGTTCTTTCCGTAATTTATATTGCAACGATTTAACTCATTTACAATTTTTGGTTAGTTATGCTTTTGACTGCTTTTGGTTGGGCGCCATATATGCTTGATATTAAAGTTGGTATTTAAAGCAATTCTTAAGGGTCGTCGTGAAAGTTCCTAGTTTTTAATTTTTTCTTATTCGATATTTAATTTTTTTTTAGTTTTAAAATAAATTTACTCAAATTCATTGAGGCAGATTTATTACAATTTAATATTGTTTTCCCTATCTTCTCTACTAAACTTATTTCTAATAGTTTTACACTCACAGTTTTTATATTTCTTTCAAATTTTATTTTACTCCACACGTTATGACACTTAATTCGTTCTTCATAACAAGTAATCCTCAGCATACAACTATTTCTAATTCGAATTCATTACCAACAATTAATCCTCAGCATACAGCTATATCCAATTCCTATTGATTACCAATTCAACTTATATTCAGTTCCAATTCACATATAATAACATTATATGTGAATTATTTTTATTTAGCTTTAATTTTTCTAGTGGAAGATAGCTTCAATTATTATTAAAACTTTTAATTAATAATAATTATTTTCACTAGGAAGACTTTTTGCTTTCAACTCACAAAATATTATTTTTGTTTTTGTTTATTTTGTTTTCGTCAGCCCGATTTTTCGAAATATCTTTATCCAATAAATCAGAAAATTGCTTTTTATCCAGAGCAACAGTAATTGTTAAACTTTTCTATTATAACCCTACTTAGCTATTCATATTTTTACAACAATAATACATTATTTACATTTTCAATACTTAACAAATAACCTAGCTATCTAAATTTTTATATTAATTTTTTTAATATAATTAAATCTGCATTAAATAATAATTAGTTTTAATTTATTAACAATAAGAGTAACTTCTATTTAACACAATACGTAAATACCAATTGATATCATCTCAATATGTATTTAATTTTGATCTTAGTTTCTAAAAACTTGTTAATTAACAAACCAAAATTGCTTTTAATATTTTCTATATACTTCTGGTAGTAGATACTATCGCAATAAACTGAGGCAATCGCAGTACCACACAGTCAAATGCACAAGTATTCTTAAAAATGTATTTTCGAATGCATTAATAACACAGCAATTTTTTTGCACTTGCAAGCTTGCAACTAAAGAATTTGGCGCACCATAAAATGTTCTCTTACGTTTCCTGAAACTTTCCTAAGCCCCTCCAGTTTTCATCTAAAATAAAAAAATATGTAAACTTGTTTGTTTTTAGAGTTTAGAGTTTAGAATTTGCGTTAAATAATTCAAGGGTCCAAAAAATAGCAAATATTCAGTTTTGAAACAAACAATTTAAGCACATTTTAAGGCTATATTTCATGGATTCGAAATTGCGAATGAAATACAACATACCAGAGCAAAAATTTAACATTCCAATTTATATAAACATGCAACACACCAAAGCCCTTTATAATATTTAAGTATCCCCCACTTCGTTTTTGTTGCTAATTGTAGAGTAATATTTATACTACAATAAAATGGCAAAATGTACAGATGAGCACCGAATGTTAAAGTTTGAACTGCTTGAAGATTTAGCGTTAACCATTAGGAAAATGCTTGCACGTTTTAGGAGTTTTTGTGGCAAGAGACGCTTGGCTGCGTATTTTTTACAAATTTTATTATGTTAGGCTGTATTTTTCATTTTTAGCTCGCAATAAATAATCAAATATGGAAAAGTATTAACGATCATTACAATATTAATCATTATTTACCATGATTTGTAACTATTTTTGTTTTGTTTTGAACTTTAGTTATTTACATGTTTATATAAATTAAAGTAAGAAAACTTTGAATGTTTCTTGTAATAATAAATCGTTTAAACTTATTAGTATGTTGATTCACAACATTATAAAACCAACCGACTGTTGTCAGTCAGTTGAATTTTAAAATTAATAACTATTCGTAACAGTTTCAATAAAGTTTAATCTAACAAACTTGTGCTTTCAGTCAAATCAATTTGTATTGATACAATACAAAAATATTATGATATCTAACTCAAAATATTTCTTATTATATTTTGCGAATATGTTCGGAAGGTCTGAAGTTTATTTTATGGTTTTGCGATATAACTCAAATTCATACAAAACGGCACGAGTTTACGGTTAGTCATGGATCATGGCCGGGTAGATCAAAATCCTCTTTAATTATTTCAATTATAGACTAGAACATAGGAATATTTCGTTTTCTACTACTGGGCTTTTCCTGTTACAAAGCTATTAGTTAATAACAAATATGAATTACCGAAATAAAATGAATGAAAACCTAAGGACAAAGTTAACATTTCTTGGTCAAAGAAGTTCGGTTAAATAAATTAAAGCAGAAATTAAAATTGTTACTTGTGCGAATATTGCATATCTACTTATTTTAGAAACCTCTAAAAGATGTAATTGTTTATTGCACTTATGGATATGTTTTCAGATTGTAGAGAACTATTAGAGATTTTCTTTTATTTATTTAATGTTTAGAATTCATACTAGGCTATGTAAATATTTTTTATGCCATATACTATTATGTAAATTATTACTTTTATAAATAACCTGAAAAAAATTCTTTCATTTGTTTATTGCTTATTATCCATAATGTTTTTAAGTAAACTACTTCAGTATAAAAGATATATTCATAAGTTGTTTACAATATTAAAGTTACCGATTTAAAATAATAGCAAATGCCTAACTGTTCAAGATATTTCGTTAGTACTTCGGTGTGTTAGAATACACTGCTTCGAAATTCCACAACTCTTACAACTAACCTAAGAAACAAGTTAATATTTCTTGCTCAAGTAGGTTTTACCATTTTTGATAACTACGCTGTTAAAAAACATTAAAGCGTATAGGTAAAAATGTATGAAATGCCTAACCACTAAGCGTATTAATTAATAATACCTTTATTTAGCAAAGTGTTCACCATTTGGCATGAAGATAATCATTAAATAGGCAAAATCGACGTTAATCAAATTTTAATTATTCCTTAATTATTGGAAACAGGCAAAATTATATTCAATTAAAATTAATGGTATATTTCAAGATGAAATTGTTATCTGCTACTGCTTTAGCGCGGAAATGAAATATAAAACAGAATTTCATTGTTACTTATAACTTGAAAGTCTATAGGTTTTTGGGAAAGTTTTATATTGCAATAACGAAGCACTAACCTCTTCAGAGGTTTTCCCTCGGATTTAAGAAAAAAGCTTGGCTAGGTGCGAACGCGAAAAAAATTGATACCTATAATATCTAGAAAGCGAATAATTTTTCGCGAAAACTTTATAGTGCACTGACGTGCAATAACGAAGCACTAACGTGTACTAACGAAACACTGACCTGTTTGGAGATAACCCTCGGATTTAACAAAAAAAGTTTTGCTAGGTTCGAACGCGAAAAAAATTGATACCTAATATCTTGAAAGCGAATAATTTTTTGCGAAAACTCTGTAGTGCTAGTCAATAGTGCACTAACGATGCACTAATCGCTTCACAGGGTTTCCCTCGTATTTTAGAAAAAAAACTTTGCTATATGCGAAGCTAGCAAAAATAAATTAATACGCAATATCTTGAGAGCGAATAATTTTTGGGGAAAATTTTATAGTCCACTAACGGGCACTAACGAAGTACTAACCACATTTTTTCTCGGATTTTAGAAAAACACTTTGCTAGGTGCGAAGCTAGCAAAGAAAAAATTTTTTGCGATAATTATAAAATGCACACTTTGCTGATGTTAATTTATAGTGCACTATAAATTATAAACGTTAGTGCTTTTATTACTTTGCTAACTTCACGCACCCCAAATCTCGTTCAGTGGAAATACTCTCTGGGTAACCGAGTGGTAGACATAGAATTGCATCCCGCAACATATTCTTGACTCTGAATCCACTCAACGCCTTCAAAAACGTATATGACAATCTCACTTCACAAAATTATAATGCACACAGATAATTTATGAATTTTTACTCTCTTATTACAATGTTGATATATTTATATAATTAGTACCTAATACCTCGAAATATTACGTATTGACACATTGTTATATGTACTTGATTATATTGATTTGATATTGATTACCATAATATATTGTTGTAACATATCTCTAAATTTATTTTGTAAGTTAATTTAATACTCATTGCACCACGAAATAGGCATAATCGGATTACTGTGCCTGTAAATTGTTAACAAATAAATAAAACTCTCATAAGAATCATCATCCCTACGAAATTATCCGGAGGCATAAATAGCGCCCACGTTGGATCTCCGGAGGAGCGGTAATGAGAGAGGCCATGTAATTACGAAATGTTAGAAAAATAGGAACGTGGAATATACGAGGCTTATTACAAATAGGCACAACATGGGTAATAGAAGGTGAAATGGAAAGACTCTATATTGAGCTTGGCTAAGACCCATTACAAAGGACGCGGCCACTTTAGAACGAATCAAAACAACTTAATGTTATATCCAGGCAATGATGAGAACAGTCGAAACAGGACAGGCTTCCTAACAAACTATGAAACAAGCAAATAGGATATAATGCAGTCACAGATAAGATAATCTCCCTTAAACTCTGTACAAAGTCGTGCAATCTCAACACCATCCAAGTGTATGCAAAAGGTAGATGAAATATGCAGCTTTTATCATGATCTGGGAGATACTATGCGCTCAATACCTAAGAGAAAAACACTCCTTGTCATGGGCGATTTGAATGGGAAGGTCGGAGACACTATAGCAGACAACCATAAGAGAAATAGTCACTATGGTATAAGCGAAAGAAATGATCAAGGAGAACGACCGCCGAACTTCTGTGCCGAAAACAGACTCACAGTGGTTAATGTATTATACCAACATCACATAAGGAGGTTATATGCATACTTGAAAACGCCCGAATATGGAACATAGTAATCAAATTGATTACATTCTTATTAACTCTAGATGAAAAACATCAATTAAGAACTCGAAGACCTATCCTGGGGCTGACTGTGGGTTTGATCACCAACTACTTATGGCCAAAATGCACTTAAAACTACAAAGAATCAAAATCAATGCAACACAACACAAAACATACTCCCGCAAAGAGAAGCCCATGCAAGACAAAAGAATCAGATATTCTAAAAGAAGAAGTTGAGCAAGCCATAGAACATCTTAAAACGAAAAAAGTTATAGCTAACGATTGAATAGATGCTGAAACAATCAAAATGATGGACGATATAGGAACGGACATTTTTCACGCTCTCTGTCAAACGATTTGGGACACAGAAATGTTCAAATTTAACACCATTTTCCTGTATACAAAGGTTGATTCTATGCAAAAAATTTAATAAATTACTCTCTGCAACATTTCTGAATTATTTCCAAACGACCATGAAACGTTTTGTATCCAAAGTTCTTCCTCAGTGTTTATAGGACAGGAACAAGCTTTATTCTTTAATAATCCCAAAAAAAAAGAATGACGGATGTTCTGATTGACAGACGACAAAATATCTAGGGGAGGCAAGTTTAATATGACTTCCGTGGCTGCGGTTGGAGTACTCCTCATGACTCCTGTAATACAAAGACAGGCAAATCTTTGAAGTTTGCACAGCTCCAGCTTGGCCTTTATTTGTTCTACTTTAGCCCACCACACCAGCGATCCATAGGTGACCATAGGTATAGGTCTTACCACAGCAGTATACAACCAGTGTACCATACGTGGTTTGAGTCCCCAGGTCTTGTCCAGTGTTAGCTTCGTTGCCATAAGAGTTTTATTACTTTTATTTACAATTTTGCATAAATGTGAGTCCCAAGTTAACTTTACATCCAGTATGATGCCTAGATATTTAGCCTCTTGACTCACTTGTATTTAAGCGTTGAGGAGGTGTGGCAGTGTCATTATGTCCATATGCCTTCTTCGTGTAAATGGAATCAGTGCTGTTTTGTGTTGATTTACACTCAGTTTCTCCTTAATACGCCAGCTTTTCACTGTGTATAGAGCTCTTTGCATGAGCTCCGAGATAGTATTTTCCCAAGATAAGTATAGCCAAGTCGTCAATACAAGCTGTCAATGCTATTTCCTTGTTGTTAACTGCATCCTCAACTCTGCTTACAAATTGGTGTAGAGCAGCCTCGC
The DNA here is from genome assembly GCA_963082815.1 of Melanotus villosus. Classification (NCBI taxonomy): domain Eukaryota; kingdom Metazoa; phylum Arthropoda; class Insecta; order Coleoptera; family Elateridae; genus Melanotus; species Melanotus villosus. The sequence continues at coordinate 25,117,479 of OY720427.1, forward strand.
ATGATATTCCCGATTGATATGCATGTTGATTGGGATGAAATAGTCCTGCAGATAGGCTTTCCTTTATATGTCTTTCAATCAGTTTCTTCGTCAGCTTTAACATGAAAGATGATAGGTTTATGGGTCTGCACGCTCTTGCCTGAGAGTAATCTTTCCCAGGTTTGGGAATAAAGACAATGCTACGGTATTTCCAGGCAAAGCGTATGTATCCTGTTGCCAGGCTTGCTCTTAGCAGTCTACAAAGCTTTAGAATGAGGTTTGATTTCCCCTGTTGTAATAGCACAGCTATTATTCCATCAGGTCCAACAGCTTTATATGATTTAAAAGAATCGATAGCCCATTCAACACTGTTTAGGGTAATGATTTTATTTGAGATTTATCAGTCTCTTTTTGAAACTCTTCTGTTAGGAGATTGGAGATCTGACACTTTCTCAGCTTCATATGAGTCTGGAAGGCAGGCTTAAAGGAGAATCTCCAAAATTTCCCTACTTATTTCTGCGTATTTCCCATCTGGTTCTAGTAAAGTACCAACAGATTCCACAGGGTCTTTGGCCAGTAACCTCTACAGTCGTGCTGCTTCAGAAAGTGTTTTTAACTTTTAGGCAGAAGTTCCTCCAAGATCCTCTTTTGGCCTTTCGTATTTGTTTGCTGTATTCAGTGAAGGAATGATAGTATTCATCCTACTCGCCTGTTCTCTTCATCTTGTTAAACAACTTGCGAATGTTCTTCCTCAGATTTGCTAGATTGTATTCCACCAACTAACATCCTTATTGGTGGATCGCCGAATGATCCGGCAGTTGTCATTAAATGAGCTTAAAATAGCCTCTTGTAGTTGTATAAAGGTCAACTCAATATCAGTGCTATTTTTTATTTTATTTTTGATATCACTTAGGTTGGCTTGAAGTTCCTGTTTGTATTTCTCCCAGTCCGTGTTTCTCAGATTTCGATAGTCCGTAATTGGCTTATTAATATCCTTGATTTCCATTCGTATGTATCTGTGATCCGAGAGTGACGGTTGCTCGGACACGTGCCAGCGAGTTATCTGGGAGCTGATATAGGAGGTTGCCAACGTAATATGAATTATCTCTTTACGAGTACGTATGACAAAAGTCGGTTTGTTATTCCGATTTAGTGATTTCAGATTTTTAGAAATGATAAAATCCAAAAGATACTCACCCCGTCTGTTGTTGTTGCTACTGTTCCATGCCGCATGGTGTGCATTGGCGTCCAGTCCAGCTATTAATCCGCCAGCTGCTCCAATTCTGCAGATGGTGGTGGGCTAGGTAAGTTAAATGGAAGGTATACTGAGGCTATAATGATTTCCTTCCAGTTACCTTCCATTTGTGCTTTCAGCCTAATAACTACTTGATGTCTGCAACAGAAGTTCATCAGTTTTAGAGCATAAAGTTCTTCCCTGACAAAAAGGTAAACTCTGACATTGTCAACATTTTTGTTGTATATAAGCTTACTCTTAACACTTCCGAATCCCACTACCTTTCCACTGAATAGCCAGAGTTCCTGAATCATGGCTACGTTAATGTTATGGGAAACCAGGTATTTTCAGAGGGAGCAGTTGCTGCCTTTTTATGCTAAAGGTTAATCTGGATTACCTTCAGCATTTTCTGGAGTTTCAATCTTTTTTGAGGTCCTGAACGTTATCTGAGTTAGTCCTACTTACTTATCCTCTTCCCTCTTCTACCTTACAGTCTAGAGGAGTAGAGCGGAGCTCCATAGAATTACTTCCATGCTTTCCTGTCCTTGGCGCACTTCATAGCTTCCGTCTAATTGCTACTTCTTTTCTCTAGCACCTTTACCATGGCCTGATTCCATTTAGTCCTCGGTCTGCCTTTCGGTCTCTTTTCAGGTTTTCCCACGTTCCATATGTTTTTCACTAATTGGTTTTCCTGCCTCCTTATTATATGTCCCACCCAGCTCAGTTATCTTCTTTTTCTACTTTTTTCGAGTTTTTCAATTTTTAGGTTTTCCCTTATGGTTTCGGATTTTATCTCTTCTTATCACCCCCATATTACTCTTCTTAGAAATTTTATCTCGCATCCCTGCAGCTTGCTCTTCAGTCTGTCATTTAAGATCCATGATTCACGTCCGTTTTGTAGATTTTCATTTTGGTGACTGCCGATACTTCTTTCTTGCTGATAAAACTTCGATTTAATGCATTATACAGTCTCGTTGCTGCAATTATTCTATTGTTGAGTTCCCCTTCATATCCCCCGACTTCTTCCACTATTGCTCCTAGATACTTCAAAATTCTGGCTTGTTTTATTTTTTGTGAGTCCAACTCTATATCAAAATTTTCCGAGACCTTGGCCGGCCATAACTTCTGTTTATTCTAGGTTAAGCTTGATTCCGACTTTTAATAGCTCCTTCTTCCATAATTCAAGATTCTTCTGTAGTTTTTTCTCGTGTACTTCCAAACAATATGAGGTCACCTGTGTATAACAGTTCTTTTGCGCAAACTGGTTGTAAATTATTTACTTCCACATTTATGCCCTTAATTTCTGAATCAATACATTGAGCCACTTCATCTATTACCGTCAGGAAAAGGAGCGGGCTTAGTATCCCTCCCTGCCGGACGCCTTTGTATGTTGGGAACTCGTCTGACTATAAGATTTTTTGTTTGTGCATGTAAGCTCTGTATTGCTTCTAACAAGTGATCTGGGACATTCCTATTTGTTAAAACCTCCCATATTATTTCTCTCGGCACACTGTCAAATGATTTCACTAAATCTATGGCACCCAAGTATACTTTCTGATTGTGATTTATACATTTTCCGCTTGGCTGTCTAATTACGAAGATCCAGTCCTGCGTGCCCTACCGGGACGGAAACCGTTTCTCTAAGCGTTTTTTCTATTATTTCTCTCAGTCTGTTTTCAATTAGTCTTTCATATATTTTTCCTGGCACGCTTATGAGAGATATGCCTCTGTAATTTTCATGTTTTCGATTCTGAACAGTGGTATTATTATTGCCATTTGCCAGTCTATGAGGATTGTCTTTGTTGTCCATGCGTTGTTTATTATTTTAAGAAGAAGTTGATTTCCGTCTTCCCCCATAAATTTGATCATTTCCGGTCTTATGTTATTCCATCCCGCCGCTTTGCCAATTTTAGCCCGCTTTAGAGCTTCCTCTACTGTATATTCCTGATTGCCTATTTCTTCGGCCTCTCGTTGATCTTGTGCTCTGATACCCCCCTTTCGTCTAACGTTTGTGTTTCCTTATCTCCGATTAGCTCCACGAAATAATCCCGGTACAGTTTTTTTATTTCTTGTTCGTTTTGTCTTTGATCCAAAACCTCGTTTTTTCCTTTTTTCTTTTTTTTCCTTTTAACACTCTATACAACATTTTTGAATTTTCCTCTCCAAACTTTTCCATCTTGACTCCGAAATCTTCCCAAGCCTTATTTTTTGCTTCTTTTGCCATTTTTTTTTAACTTTAACTCTTTGTTGTTTATATTTATCACAGTCCGGCCCTTCATTTGATTGTAAATATATCTTTTGTCGTCCCAATTCGAAGATCAACCCCCTCTCATGGCATCTTCTCTAGCAGCCACCAGAAGAAGAACGATAACTTCAGTTTATACAACAACTTTCAGTAATAAGTGAAGATTACGGGCGCAATAGAAATTTTAAAAAACTTATCGTAGACAGACGTAGACTTAAAAGAAACAAAATTGGAGGATATGAAATGGTCGACCTTTACATTTATCTTGGAATTAAGTATATCAGCAACAAAGGCGGCTTCAACAACTGAAATAAGGAGACGAATACAAATGAGTAAAGATGCCATGGCTAAACTCAACAGATTATGGAAATATAGACAAATAACCAGAGGAACAAAAATAAAAATACTAAAATCATTAGTTTCCTCAATCCTACTTGAACGATAAAAGAACGAGATCGGAAAAGAATCGACGCATTTGATATGTGGTGCTGACGCCGCATGTTGAGAATTTCCTAGACCGAAAAAAGGAATAACAAATATACAACAACGTCTTTCCAAGAGGATACTGTAATATTTTGGACATATTGCAAGAAGAGATAGTAGTCGAAAAATTAATAATACAGCCCTCGCGGAAGATCACCAAAGAAATGGATCGATCAAGTTAAAACTCTTACTGGAAAACCACTTTACCAACTCACTTGTGATGTTACCGACAGAGACGTATGGAAGCAAATAATAAACTTATCAATAAGCTTACAAAACGATACCATATGATTACGACACTTCTGCTTAGAAGTAGCTACGGCAGACACAGCAATGGCACGCGATTACAGTTTCATGTTGGAATTTCCTATTAATTTTAATTGAATACTTTTATGCCCCTTTTTAATAGTTAAGAAATAATAGAATTTTTTAGCCCAGTGGTTCCCAAACTTATTTTTCCGCGGAACCCTTTTACAATATTTCACATGCCGTGGAACCCTCGCTATATCTACAAACATCCTAATCTTAACTCGGCATTTAAAAAAAAATACCTACAAATAAATTTATTCGACCATATACGTATGATGCACAAGCTATGCAATAAACTATACAAAACAAAATACAAAATAAATATGAAATGAAAGATTAATGAGAAGAATGTAGATGTTTAGACTTCAATATTTTCTGAAAATTTGACTCGCGGAACCCCAAAAATATTTCGTGGAACCCCAGGGTTCCACGGAACATACTTTGGGAACCACTGATTTTAGCCTATATACATAATGAAAATCTTTACGCCAAAGAAACAAAACTTTGTTAAATAATAAGAATATTATTAATTAATACGTTGAGTAGTGAACGCATTACATAACTTTTCACCTTTACACATTAATTTTTTACAGAATTATACATATTTATCAAAAATGGTAAAACTTGCTTGGTCAAGAACTATTAACTTTGTTCTTAAGTTATTCATAAGGGCTGTGGAATTTTTGAAGTAATGCATTGTAACACAACAAAATACAACGAAATATCTTGAACAGTTTTGCATTTGCTGTTCTACTCAGCGTATTAATTAATATTATTATTACTATTTAACGAAGTTTTGCTTATTTGACGAAAAGGTCTGTAATAAAAATTTTATTTTTTATTTTTTCTTAATTATTAAAAAGAAACAAAAGTATTCAATTAAAATTAATATTAAATTTCATCAGGAAAATGTAATCGTGTGCTGTTGCTTTAGCATGGAAATAAAATAAAATAAAACAGAATTTCACTGTTTCTTGCTTAGTTTGTAAGTCAACAGTTTATGAAAAAAATAACTTTGCTAGCAATTGATACTTAATATTTTGAAAACGAACAGTTTTTCGCAAAAAGTTTATATTGCACTAACGTTCACTAAAAAATCTCGCCTAATGAAGTGTTAAAGAAACAAACGAAGAACTTTACTTTTTCATAGGTATTTTGCCACCAAAACGTAGATTAATATCAAAAATCTCGGCCCAACAAACCTTCTGAAAATACAACAAGCAGAGGTCTCCTGTGCTTTATAGGATTAATTTGCCTAAAATATTAAAAATCTGTATTAGTCAAATAAAGACCTGCGCAAAAAGCAAATTTTGAAGCCAGTATCTGCAAAATGCAAATTTTGAAGCGAGCATATCTGCAAAATGAGCGCTGAAAGATTTATTAGCACCGCCTATCAATTAAGTCCTAATTTAATCTTCCCAGTTTTCTGAATGAAGTTCAAATATCTACTAAAGCAGTAATCAAATTCTAAATTTTGAGACTTGAACTCTAGGTTTATGGTTTAATTTAGAATAAAAAAAAGTTCCCGCCAAGCCATTAGGCGGAACTCTAAAAAGGATGACAAAAAATCTGGTCAATTGTATTCTCTCAGAAAAATTAAAAACAGACTTAAAAATAGTAAGGAAATGAAGAAGAGGGACAAAGAAGCAAACGAGGACGATGGAAGAAGAGAATGAGAAAGAGTTGAAGGGGTATAAGAAACAAAAACAAATAAGAAGAAAAACACAAATAAAGAAGAAGGGCAGGAGAAAGAAGAATCAGAAGGAATGGAAGAAGCAGAAGAAGTCTGAATTTTTTCCAATAATAAATATTTACTAGGCAGCCTGAGTAGCTCAGTAAGGTACGTACTTGCTAGCTAGCCGGCTGACACGGGTTCGATTCCAGCGGGTCGAATTTGTTATTAGTTGAGCCTTAGATTTAAGGTGTATGAATGTCTTGTGGATGAAAGCTGGTTGGAGCGTGATACAAGTCCAAATTGGACTCATCACCTCTACTGCACACCAGCAAGTGTGAATGAGCCTCGATACTGCATTGCGGTAAAAGAGGAAGTGGATTATGTATGTATGTAAGTATTTACTACAGCAACAACCAATTCCCAAATTCACATCTTGTGTACAGATTTCAAATTCTAAATTTTAATCAAAACCTATGACATAGAGATTCGAATATCGGATACTAGCTTTATGGTTTGATTTTAAACAAAAAAGTTTCCGCTAAAAACTATTAAACAGAACTCCAAAAGGACGACAAAAAATCTGGTCATTGGTTTATTCTCTCAGAAAAATTGTAAATAGTAAAATACAGAATGGAAAACAAACTTGACGTAAAAACAATAAGGAAAATAATAATAAGAAGACGACCAAAAACGAGGGCAAGGGCGAGTGGGGAAAGAGAAGGAAAAAAGTAAATAAGGATAAGAAAGAAGAAGAAGAAGCGAAACAAGGAATAGAAAGAATGCCAGGAAAAAGGAGAATCCGAAGGAGTAAATTGAGCAGAAGAAGCAGAATAATATATTAAAATAAGAAGAACACGAGAAGGAAGAACTAAAAAAAGAAGAGAAAGAAGGCAAAGCATAAAGAGTAGGAAAAAACTCAGAAAGAGTAGTGGTAGAAGAAGTAGAAAAACCAGATTAAAATAAGGATATAAAACATGAAGAAACAAGCCAAAGAAGGGGAACAAGGCAGAGCATAAAGAGTAAGAAAAAGGAAGATCCGAAGGAGGAGAAAGAACAGAAGAAGCAGAAAATACAGACTACAATAAGAAGAAAAACACCAAGAAAGGATTAAAGAGAACAAGCGGAAGACGAGATTCAAAAATATACTAAATATTATTTCTAGTTTTTAGAACAAAAAAATGAATCGAAAATCGCTCAAGGAATTTTGTAAAATTTTATAACAAAGATATAAACGAAGACATGAATTAACCTTGTTTTACTAAGAGAACTGATCTGGAACGAAATGTAATAGGCAACATAAATATATCAAATAATAATTATAATGGACTTTTTCCAAGTGTGCTAACCGTGTTAAAATTTTTCTTTAAGTTGGCAGTTACTATAGCAAGTGCAGAGCGTTCTTTTAGCAAATTAAAATTAACAAAGAATTAGCTTCGGCCAACTATGTGTGAAGAATGCTTAAACGCACTTCCTATAATTGATAAAAATTGTAATTTTTCTAATATGATTAATGAAATGGCCAAAAAATCACACATTTAAATAAATACATATGACACAATCAATCAATATACGTTCTTTTTTGGAATACCTACTGTTATTGTTTAGGGCCCAAAGAGTTTCTTGCACCCGGGCAACTTTATAGAGAAGGCCGGCCCTGAGTGTAACGGCGTTTATGTTGTCAGTTTAGGGGCGAAATGTATTTTTACGTTATTGACCATTTCCCAAACTTCTAATAAAAGCAAATTTTCAAGGAAAAAAAACAATATTTTTATAAGTAAACAAAGTTTAGTTGAGATTTGCAACAAAAAATTAGAAACAAATATGTTTTTGGAACATTTTTAGTTAATTTGTTCACTTTTGAAAGATGTTAAGGTAAATGTCAATGACGTAAAAATAATAGAAGTAACCAAATTCAGAGATGACTTTTAATTCCACAGCAAGCGCGATTCAAAGACTTTCTGATCATAGGACAGTGTTGAGACGTACCTAGGTAAATGTACCTATACTGTGTTTCAAACATCGATTCAGTACGGGCTCTTATGGAAGGTGATGTAGCCATATTTCAGCACAAAACTGTTTGTAAATAAATATGCACCTGTCAATCATAAATAAATCCTGCTTTTGTATTTCAAGGTACCTAACAACTGCCAATCCCTTTCTAATAGCTTAAACCGCTGGCCTCTGCCGAGAAGTGGCAACATTGACCACAAAACTCCCATAAGAATAAGATTGCCCTATCTTTACTGTACTGAATCTGATGTTTGAAACGCAGTGTAGGTACTTCTCTTGTATCTTCGTATCCTAAACGGTCCATATTTTTCGAGTTACCTTTACCTATACCTAGGTATTTTTTAGAGTTACCTTGTACCTAAAATACATAAAAACTTAAGGTACAACTTAAATTTTATGTTCTCTGTAAAAATATATTAAAAAAAATAAACAGTAATTGTGGATATAAAAAGAATATCAATATGTTCATACAGTTCGAATTTTATTGGCATCATTTTGGTATTTTGTGTAGCGTATTTAACGGTAAAAAGAAAGAGAACGATGATGGGCATTAATATTATCCAAATAGAGTGAAGTATTTTGAAGATAAGTCAAAAAATCTAAAATCCCTATTTACTCGTAATTATGAAAACATTTTAAGACTTGTATACCCTCATCAGCTCCTGTTTAAAGATTGTTTAGTACAGGAGGGCAAATTTTAACTCCCAAACGAAATAGGCTTTCTGATGAGGCTTTCGAAACTCTATTCTTCTGAATGAAATAAAAAATAGATTAAGTGTATGATTTTTTTTAGGCATGTAAAGAAAAACCTTTTTTATTTTATTTAAAAAGTGATCGTTTTTTTATATTTATATTTTGACAATCGATCAAAAAATTATTTGTGCGGTTGTACCTAACCTGTACCTACAATATTTAGGTACATTTTTATGGTAACTGTACTTTTACCTAGGTATTTTTGTAAAAGTATACCTGTACCTGTAACTAGGTAATTTTTCCTCTGTGTACCTGTACCTTTACCTAGGTACCAAAAAAGGAGTACCTGTCACAACACTGTCATACTAACTATTTATAGTATTTAGTAGGTGTAATATTAAGCTCGGTTTCTAGATCAAGTATTTTTCTCAAAATCGTTTTAGTTGCCGTCAATATAGATTCGATTCGCAATCCTCGAATGGTTCGAGTGTTTTATAAAATCGTCTGCGAAGAATCAGAAATTGCCGTTGCTAGCTAGTATTGAAGCAAGCAACAGATATGAAATGCTTTATGTGAGGAAAAATTGAATGCAACTGAATTTGTTTCTAGAATTTATGCCTATTTTCTGAGAGACTCGATAAGGTGGAAACAAAAATAAACAAAAGTTGGTAGTATATAGAGCGGTTATGGCACAGAAATGGAGTAATCAAAACGATATATACACACTGATATGTAACGTGTGTAATGGTTCGTAAGCGATAACTTGGGGTTATTGAGAATCGATTTTAAGTGTATTTACTCTTATGCTCACAATTTAAGGCTTCACTTTTGAGAAGGTGGGTTTCTATCTTCTAACGAAATTTTATACCTAGGTAATTAATTATTGCCGGGCTGTTATAGGATTTTGGGTTTAGGGAGTAAAATTTTAAGCCGAGATAACAGCAGATGAACACCTAGTGTGAGACGGTGGAAGCTTCCGTTGCCCTTTGGGTCGAAGAAACGCGTGTAAGAGATTAAGCATTTGTTTTCCCTGCAATTAAAAACTGTTATCTTTCGGATTAAACGTGCTGAACCAATACACTGTTGTATTATATTCAGTAAGCGGCTCACGTTTTCGTTGTTGTCGATACGCATCACGTCTGCGTAAGATCACGTTACCATATAGACGTAAAATCCCCTGTATGTAAATTGTTAGAATGTTGCAATATGTCAGAAAGACAGGAATTGTTCCACGCTGGAAAGTGATCCCGAACAGGACCAGGATTAAGTGCGAATATAACCCTTTTAACGATTTATAAATATTCAGCAGATGGTGCTATCCAAGCCGGGCTTTGCCAAAACTGGCAATTCGATATATCTTTCAATCTCATTTGGAAATTTGCCTACACCTAGGCATTCAATTAGAATTCTCGTATTTCCACACACATTAGATCAAAGCGTCTTATTACTTTTTAGTTAAATTTAGAGCAGCCATAAAACTTGCATCGATCGCGGTTTTTCCTCAGTGACATCCTAAAGTATACGGTTATGGTTTGGTAATCACATATCGGTTACAACAAGCTTTTGTTTAAGATTTACACGTCTCGCATTCCAATTTTAAAACAGAACCGGTTCTTTCGTACTAAACGCTTAATATGAAATACATACCCCGGACAGTTTCTGACAAACTTAAAATATTGCCCTTTCGCTAGGTATGTTTCGACGTAATCTAGATTATCGTAATTTTTCTTTCCTTGAACCTCTTTTGTACTTGATATTTAGAAAGAGGGAACGGTCAGATAACCGGCAACCGAGCTCCGGGATAATAAAATAAGGAAATGAAGTCAGGAACTGGAGAAAAGTAAACATAATTAAAAAATTTAAAAATATAAATCCACTCATGACGTTGCACAAAGTACGGAATTGATAATCAAGGGATTTCTCGATTCCCCTACCTTATTGATCCCTGAAGATACAAAACCAAATTTACATATTTAGGGGACAATTTTACCGAAAAAATTGCATAAATAGCTTGGATTTGATTATCAAAACTACCATAAAATATTTACAGTTACATTAATTATAAAATTTAAAAACACAAATCTCTGCGGCACTTCTTACATTATTATAAAAATCATGGCAAATATCTATGAAGCGTTATTTTAACTTTCGTTTCATTAATACTCTATTGTTAAGAACAGACCCTCACTTCTAAAATATATCATTTATAGATAATTTATGTATGTTTTTAATTAATAATTATCGAAAGGTTCCGTTAATCTTTGATACCTTCATAATACGATTTATTTTTCAAAACTGTGGCCCAACAAAAATAATAAAACATATTTCGAATATTTTAAACGAGCAGAAAATTAAAGATTTCATGATATTGCGTAAACTATTTCAAAATCTCTTTATATTTAAAGATTTTTACGTTAAACAACAAAGGTCGTAATTTTTTAACTTTTATTTTTATAGAAGATTATCCACCAATTCCTACAGCACATTAGTAAGAAAAGTTGCTTTTTGATCTCAGGTGGCTCATTTTAAAGTTAATTGGTTCCATTTTAATAAAAAGGTCGTTAAAGCTTGCATTTATTTCCAGTATAATGTCTTTGTATTAAAAGTGCTTCACGTTTTTACATAGAATGGTAAACGTAACTGGCTTTTATCAAATATTTGTTTTTATAAATATTTTTGTCAATTTCCATCACAAAGTATAATTTTCAAAATTCCTTAATAAGCTTTATTAAATACTTTTTTTTTTAATTCAAACCTTGAAAGTTGCGACTTTTTAAACAAAAGTGTTTGACGTTTAAACGTAATTTAGTTAAACCAAGGGATATGTAGGTAGGTTAAATTTTCTTTATTGATCCAATCTGTAAATAATAAAGGGTTCCAAGGCTAATAACCGTTTTGTTCTAATTGGGGACCCAGGATTTTTACGTGTCCATATTCATCTGAGATGAGATAGTTGAGGCAGTTTTAAGGGTAGTTGACGAGTTTCTCGCACCTCGCATCTAGTGTAGGAGTTATTTCCCCAGGGCGCCGGCCTAGCACCCGGCTAGAGTTCTCCACGGGCTCTGGGGTTACGGCAAACATGGAGCAATTTGCATTGAAATTTATGTTATTGTTGACTAGAAATGTATTTAGGATTCACATTCACGAAATCTTAACGGGGTATTATAATCTATAAGGTTATACAACAACGGGCAGATTAAGGGTTATGTTTTCAAGGATGTACAGTCCTTTAATTGCGGAATTATATAATAAAGGACGTCTTACTATTTGATTATATCTCGGTTGCGTATTGTCATTTTACTCGATATCAATCTCTATTTAGTTTCTGCTCAGAAAACCAAAATTAACAGGATTACATTTCGGAAAATTCCAGCTGTCCTTGTATAATTCACTTGAGCTCCAATCTGAATTTAAGGACTCTCTTGCTTTGGATGTCAAATTTTGGCTTGCAATTTTTATTCAGGAATTTCGTTGACAGTTAAGATGTCTTTAAAATGGAAATTAATTTGCCTCTTTAATTAGTAAATAAATACCGAGAAGGTTAACTGGCGAAGAGTTAAGAAAAATATTGTTTTCATCCAGAACAAAAGAAATTAAGCCCTTCATTCAGCTTTTGTTTTTATGATAAAGCAGGTTTTACAATACAATTTATGTTACATCAAACTGAACATTAAACAAAAGTTTCGAAAACTTTTAACATCAAACTTTAAAAACTGAAAGGTTCGAAAGTTTCATGAAGTCTTAAAGTTTCAGTTTCTAACTTTCAATTGAAATTTTCAGTTACCTAAGTTTACCATATACTATATCTAATTTTGTATATTTTTGACAATCACGCTAAAATGATAAATTTAATAGCAAAAATAAACATGCAAAGCTAAAAACATGGCTGACGGCAATGCAGTAATGTATAAATGGCCCCGCTAGGAATCATGGTTGCAATATGGAGGGCTAACGCCTCCGAAGTCGATTTCATACCCAGTTGTCTCGTACACTAAACATACGTAGTGGTGCAATACGCACCACGCCTTCGGAAACTACCTGGCTTCCTTACTACACCAATTATTTCCTGTGACTGGATAGGCCACGCACCGAACATCTAACTCTAGTTTGAACCCGAGACCATCCACGCAGTAGTCGAGTACCATTTGGCCACCCCGATGCAATGCAAGACGATACGTTTCATTATTCTTACTCATTTACTTGTAACTTTACTTACCGCTTCATTAATTTGTCAACATTACACGTTATTACTATCGTTATTCCGCGCTACCACAACTTAACGTTACGTTCTCAGTCTCGGAGATAACCTCTCTAAGTAGCAGATAATATAGTTAAATTTAAGTAAGGCGTTGAAAATGTTTTTCTGTATTTTCGCATTCTTGTGTTTTCTCCAAACAGTAATTCAAGATTTGCTCAACATAAGAAGTTATAAGGAAAAATACCAACGTTTATCTTTATTCTAAAATAACTCGGAACGTAAATCCAATTTACTTTTCTTTTTAACTGCGTTGTTAAGAATGTTAAAGAATTTGAGTTAGTCTTCAAAGCTAATTATTGTGTTGCTTAAAAGATAAAGAACCAAGCAGAATAAAGCGTTAAAGCGTGAAACTTTTAAGTAATAAATTTATTTCATTGTTTTTAAAAGTTACGAGATAGTTAACAAAACCACAAGCGTTATCAGCACTCCTTATATTCGTTTATATAAAATACGTTCAACGGTCTGCGAAAATTAAAACTTCGCGACCTCAACTGCGCTCGATTTTCTCCATAAAAAGGGTATATTTTTAGTCCTAAAACAGATTTGTAAATAGTACGCGTAGGAATGACATCCCACTGATTTAATCACCCCACTCCTAATTAATTTCTTAAAATTTAATTTATCTCCTTTTTACGTGTTTCGCTCAGACCCCTGCAAATATTTCGTGATGACGTCCAGGTGTTAATTTCAGGAATTCGGAATCCACAGCTTTTCCAACCGCATCCCGGCTAGCGTGCAGTTGTACAAATAATTCTTCGGCCAAGCGCATATATCTCATATTTGAAATTCTGATTGTAATTCAAATTTCCCGCCGAGCAAGGAATGCCTTAATGGACCGCGGAACATCACGGGCATAGTTTCGCCTTTGTGCCATTGATTGTTTACGAGATGCAATTAACCCTTCGATGAACACAACCCTACATATGCCATTCGTTCCATATCCTTCAGCTATTTACATTTAGTGAAATCCTTTAAAAAGTTAATTAACTATACGGCGCGGCGTTGTGTCCACACGTCGACTCAAAAATTTACGTTTCTCTAATTTCCTAAAATTACATCAGCTTCATAATATCACAATCGCTGTTGCCATTTTGCACAAATTTATGTAACAAAAGGTACTACATGCCTTCATGCATTCTACGGTTTTGTTTGTTTCGAATGATGAACATCAGTCTTTGTATTTTAAATGTCCACATTTTAAAAAATACTAACACGGAAAGAAGTAAACAAAAGTAATTACAATGAGAAGCAAATGTAAATTTTAAACCCTACTTACATTTATATACAGATACGGATCCACGTGTATATAAAAGTAGCAAACACAAAACTACCTTCAAGTGCATGATTATTTTGTAAATTGCTAATCATCTGCTAACTTTTTGAATTTCTTTCCCTTTCCCTCAAGCCGATAACTGACCTTAATTGATGGGACCGAATTTCATACACAATTTTCCCCATTTATAAAAGAAATCAAATAGAAACCCGGAGATGCCCGGAAAATATAAAACCAGAGTGAAACATTTAAAATTCAGTTAGTAATTTAAAAACCCATAAAATTATAAATAATAAAAATCAGCTTATGACCTGGTGTAGTAAGTCAAATATAATTAAAGATTTAAAGGGTCTTATAAAATATTAAAGGAATTTACTCAGATTCTGAAAGATTTAATAGTTCATTCACGTTTTTACCATTATGGAGAAATGTAATGAAACTTTATTTACGTTTAAAAATATATGAATCGTCCACATGCGCTGGAGTAAGGGTTTCGGAGACTTTATAAAGTTAATCTTCATTAAAATTGTTTTAAAATTTCGTCAGACTGGACATTCATAAATTCATTTAACTTCTAAGAATGCATTTATGTAAAATTATTGCGTAAATAATTTAAAGTGCATTTATTTCTTATAAAGCAAAAACACGAAGAAAGAAAATTCCCGTGTGAGAATTATGAAAACGGAATACCAAATTTCAGTGGAAAACAACAGCGCAACATCTTAATTAACAGGTTTCAAGTTCCTGCTACGTGCTGAAAAATAGCATAGTTAATTATGCAAGGGTTTCTTTAAATTTTGTTTTGAAAAACGCATGTTAATTCTAAATTAAACGCAACCGAAGCGCTAAAATAATTACCTTGTCAAATCGATATAATTTTTCTAATCGGGATACCGAGATAAGCCTCATAAGGATTGTCTAATTTGCGCCAACGAAAATTAACACCTACTACGTACGAATATCACTCATGTTGTATTATATAAACAGCAGCAAATTGATGAAGTAGAATAATACCATCATTGTGATGTAATCTTGGCGAAATAGTTCAACATCTGTGTACGAGAGGCGATATTAAAGTCAATTTCAGCTTAATTAAGCTCGAAACGTAAGACGCTAGTGTGCTAATGTTATTTAACTTACCTTCATTTGTGTTACTCGTTTTTCTAGTAATGTTCCTTCTTGAATGATCATGAGATGAATACGCTCACCGTTTTGCAGAAATACGAGTACTTGGATTAGTTTTCATGGCAGTACGCTAATACCACTTGCAATTTAGCTACAAAAATATGGCTGTTAATTACAAGCGAATCGTAAAGCTTTTGATTTACTCGCGCAGGATCGTACTTGGAATATTTAATATATTCCCTTAATGTCTGGGCTTGTAAATAAATTAAAAATTCAGAGTTTTTTAAATTGAGCTTTTTTATTCGTAAATGGAATGCCAAACGATTCGCACTTTAAAATATAAATTATCATCGTAAAACTGAGACTCCTTAAACTACTCTCTTTGCTTTTTGCAAGAAATTTTAGATTCTGTTTGAGTTGTTATTCACAAATAGATACATATACACTTTTGATGTTTTGCCTTTTGTTACGAGCAGTCACTGTTTTTACAACAACAATTGCTTTCAGTAAAATTTTGACTTTTCTCACCTTCAGTGAAGTTTTCAGGCGACTAGAAATTGCCGGTTTCTCAATTAATCATCTGGATCAACAAGAAATATCTTTGATTTATTGGGTGTATAACGCAAGGAACATTACGAACCAACAATTTAAGATTATTATTTTGCATAAGATTCTTGGCCGAGTTCCCTCAATTAAACGCTAGTCTTTAATAGCGACGGTAAATCAAGGTGCATGTAGAATTCAAATCTTTCATATTCTAGTAGACATCTTGTAAAAACTTTGACACTTATTTTAAATTATTCACCTTTGATGTCTGACACGGAAAATCTAAAATAGTCTGATATGCCTCATTCCTGTTTCTTAAGTATTGATTTTCCTAGATTTCTTTTGCTTATCTTGCATTTTTATATTTACTCGCTAATATTTACTCGGTCAACGAATTTTAAACGGTAATCGAGAAAAATATCTCTAGTTTGAAACATTTAGTAAAATTAGGAGAGAGTCCAAAAGATAATTATTTTTATTCTAAAATTAAAAATAAACCACCCCAACAGTAATTTTCACTAATCCGCATCATCAATCGGTAGCATATGGTTTCACTTTTTCTTTTTCTTTTTGATATCAAAAATTGGGGCAAGTTGCAAGGATACTTTAAGTTTGATGCCAATCTGTTTAAAAATAGTGTCAACACTACCTATACAACGTTTTAAAAAAAAATGTGTCACAAACTTTGAGGGGGGTAGTATAGCCCAAAGTATGCAGAAAAGTCTTAATGAACATGGGTCCGAAAATGGACGGTTTCGGAGATACGGAGGATTATTCCTTTTTGTAGCATTATGCATTTTTTCGCGTATCTCTTTTTTCATTCACAAAAACTTGTATTTTCCTATCGCAGTCGACAGATGTTCTGTCAAACATACAGTTTGTAGTTGACATTCAGTGGTTAGTACACAATTTTACGAATTTTCGCTATGTCTATTTACTCTAACATTGAATTAGCCGACATGCATTTCATATATGGTTGTGCTAATGGGAATGCCAGAGAAGCGCTACGTCTTCATGTTGACGCTGTGAAATGGAGGGAGGGCACTTTGAGCATCTCATTTGAACTTTTGCCTTTGTTGTTTGTTCATAAATTACATTATTTGTTTGTTTGTTTGTACGTAATAAAAAAGTGGTGTAAACGCAAAATGTTTCGTATCTCCGAAACCGTCTATTTGCGGTCACCCATATTCATTAAGACTTTTCTGCATATTTGGGGCCATACTATCCCCCCCTCAAAGTTTATGACACATTGTTTTTAACACCCTGTATAATAATCTTCCTTCATTTTTCTTTTTCTTCGGCGTTGAAATGGCATGAGGAGAAAAATTTGATTCTGGCATCGTAACAAAAGTTGTCTGAATGAAACTATGGTTTAAACCCATATGATTTTAAGTTCTTTGATGTATTTGTACTTTAGACGAAATAGCATAGTAACTTACAGCAAAGAATATCTAAATTTTGTAAATATAGCACTGCGACCACCTTTGCTGATAACCCTATTTATAAAGGGGGCCCTATCTGAAGCGTGGTACGGTTGAGTGTTTTAGTGCTCTGTTCTAAGATTTTGTTTCGTAATTATGCCTGTTCATAAGCCGCTATTAACGAATTGATAAATTAGTTAATCGAAGATGTCGCAGCTGGGTAAAATTAAACCGAAAAGGTTAGGGTCTTCCCTTTTTCGTCATACAAATTGGATAATAAATTAGTTTAGTTTTTGGTTAGTAATAAAAAGTAGTGTTGGCGTTGTTAAAGTAGTATATATTTCTTGTAAGAGCATCTAAAAGCTTTTTGCGGAAATAAAGCTTAAGTTTTGGAAAGGGAGAACGCGTGGGACCTAAAAAATAACGGTCAGGTTATTTCCACATTCTCTTGATTAGATCAGACAGAACGAACCATTGTAACTTTTTATATTTCTGGTGTCGCTGGATTGACAGCGGTCTGTGGCACGATAAAAATTTCGTTAATGTAATTGGCGATCGTTACAAAACAATTTGGTGTTCATTTTCAGGATCTCCAATTGTCTAGACACCCTGAGTCGTGAAAACGCAGCAATCGTAATAAGTTTATTTGGAGGCGTCGCTTTGTACCGTTTTCATTCTGATGATGATTGCAGAAAACAAAGATAATTGTACTCCTTGGCAGTAATTGTTGACGTATTTTTCATCTCTGTTGAAAAATTGTAACTACCGAATTTTTAGAGCCACAGAGGTTATATTTTTGTGTCGTTGATTTATACGAGTTCTCTCTTCGCGTGTAGGTGTTAATAATGAGAAAAAATTTCGTTTCGTTTCCGTGCACCTCCGCGTTTTCACATGTTTAGACCAAGTTGGTGTTCTATCCGAGAAAACGACGTTTTTCGGAAGATAACGTGACATCCTACTTAGGAAAAATTACGTTAGATTTAACTAACGCTTTTGATACTTTTTATATATTCATCGAAATAATGGAAGAGAAAATGTTTGGCCGGGAATGCGACGCGTCGGTGTCGCAACGAAATAACCCGAAAAATACAATATAGTATAGTGCTTCGCTAATAGTGTGGTCGTTTGGTCCATGAAATGATGTTATTATCATGAGTCCCGCAGTGCTATCCGCGTCCGATCTCTATTGAGGGCAACGCAAATTCAGCCTCATGTACAACAACTATGCTTTACATGATTTACTCTCATGGTATAGTTACAAAGTCGTATGTATACACCACATTAATAACAGATAGCAGACAGGGGATATCAACAAACTTCGTTGTCACCTATTCGGATAACGTTATAGTGTACCTTCGTTTAGCTGCCCGAATATTTTTAATGGCGTTTAATGTTTTGTAAGGCATTGTATACATTTATAACGTCTATAAAGATGAAAATTGCGGAGATTATTTTCCTCTGGCGACGTTCTCACGCCTAATAAAGTAAAATTATAATTTTTGCAGCGCCGGTTCTTCAAAATAAACTGCCTTATTTTTTTACCTCTGGGATTAATATTTGTAATTTACTGCGGTTACTTATTTTATTCGAAAGTTTTGTTAACGGAATTACGGATACTTTATTATAATTTCAACTTAAAATTCTCCGGCGTTTGTTTCACAACTGCATAAGCGAAGTCGTCAGTTTTATTGCAATTTATTTGTAATCGCTCGCATTTAATTTTCTCCGCAAACAAAAGCTTCTTTTTAGTTCGGAAAATTCGAGTTTAAAACTTAACCTTTCTAATACCTGCAATTATATTTGCTTCGAAGGAACTTAATCCCAATCTGCGATCTATGGAAATAACCGAGTGCTGTTTCAGATAAAAAAGAAAGGAAACCATAACAATCGACCAACAATAGCGCCAAAATCCCAACAGACTCTACAGAGTCTAAACTGTAACTTCTTCAATAAGGAAACGTTTACATCAAGGTTTATACGCACTTTAACGTTACTCCCAGTGTTCTCGGACTTGCCCGAGGCAAATATTATTTAGAGTTATTGCACAAAACTGTTTACGTTAACTGTACGCTCAAGGCAAAAGACTCTTGAACATACAGTAAGCTGAGCGTGAGCATCCGTCTAACATGAATCAATCTCTGTAAAAAAACTTCTTACTAAAAACAAAAATATTAAAGAGTTTACTTTTGCGTGTTGTCGGCTTTCACCGCCGTTTCTTCTTCTTTTCATTATTTAGTTTTTACTTTTTTGATAAAATGATAGAAACAACTGTAATAGTGCCTCAGAAGCACAAAAAATATCATGATGTAATATACGTCCGTATTCTTTATTCCAGGGGTGTTAATTTACCAGTTTAGCGCTTTCTTTTTTAGTTTACTTTATCCATTGTACTTTGATTTTGAGTTGAAAAGCTCTCCTTAATTGAATTTAGTTAATGTAATTATATAGCACAAAGAAGCGACTTGAGTAACGCATTACACCGGCTAAAATAGATTTCAATAAAAGAGTTCCGAAAGATATAATTTTTTCTTTGTTTCAATTCAGTAAAAAGCTAATTTTCGTGATTATTATTTACGGGTTGCTGTTTCAATTGTAATTAATACGTCGATTGTAAATCTTAAAATTAAAAACCGGCATTTTTTATTGAAAAAGCTAAATCGTGTACATAAATTCGGGGGCACATCTGAAAACGTGCAAATTGTAGGATTCGTGGATAAAAGCCAATTATCATATTCTCCGGAGTTTATGAAAAGAAAAATCGACAATTTGTTAAGATGTCACTGGTTCAAAGACCCTATATTTATTCTTTCCCTAAGGGTTGTTTTTCCAATCTTAAATATAGCTCGTGTTATATTTTAAATCCTTTTGTATTTTGCCCCATTCGCAGTTTCCGTCATTCAGATTCATTTCCATCAGGATTTCATGAATTAAACAAGTACCTCCCACAAATGCTTTCATGAAAACCCCCGAATCCCTGATCCCTTCTGTTAGCTGAACTTGCATTGATTAGAATGATTAGATCGAACGCTGTCTCTGTAGATGTTTAAACGTGTTAGTCGTACGTTAATAAATCTCTTGTAGACGAAGCACACGTTCTATTACAATCCGGTAACGTACTTATAGCATCGTTTCAAATTCTAGTCAATGATAGTCTTGAAGATTCTACTTGTTGAATTCATATTGCATTGATGTATTTTCCAAGTCGCTCGAACAAATCGGGTTAGTTTACTTTGAAATTACCATCGTGTAGCCATAGTCTGTCTCAGGGTGGTACAACTTATATATTACTTTTACATTCGTTGTTTACGTATGCCATTCTCCTTGTGCCTATATTGTATCCACTTCGCACTCTTATCGTTTCCATGCGATAGTCATGAATTTATTTATTTTACGTTGACTGGAAAAGCTTTTCTTCATTCTATTCCTAGAATAAAACCTGATTTCCGTTAAGAAACCTTGACTACAAAAAAGCACTATTGTCACAAAGATGCAAGCCTTTCAAAAATAACTTTGACAATGCCTTCAAATGCAAACCGAAGCAAACGATACGTTTGGTTTAACTGCCTAAATTTGTAAATGGTAATTATTTAATCCAGAATAATTTAATTTTAACATGTAAAACATGGGAAATGACTACATTTTAATGCGGTTGGGTTGTTAAAAAAATTAGTTAAGCTTTCACTTTGCTGAGGTCCAGTGGTTTACCGAAATCTTTTATCACATTAAACTGAGAAATTTTCTACCTATCCGTTGGATAGAAATGTTTGATTTTTTAAGAAGTTTATGTTTATTATTGGACTGCAATTAATCTTAAAACGGTACTTACATTAAACCTGTGCTTAGTATTCGGATAACCCATCTGAAAAGTCTACATTTATAATATGAAATGCAAAATTGCCTGAAAATTGCTTGATTTTATAAATTTGAAATAAATTTCAGAATCAAGTTACAAAGTAACAATCTGAACTTTTACATTCTAAAGGAAGAATTTTGATTAAATTTATATTCCTTTAAATATTTTAACAAGAATGAAGAACTTTGTTTTGCATAAATCTTTCCCGGAGTAAGAGTTTTGAAATCGACTTAAATTTAGAAGAGGAGGAAATATTTTTGAAAAACAATTATTGTTTTGATATAGGAAATGCATTCCGCGTTCAAAGTTAAAAGTTTGGAAACATGGTGTGTATACTTTGAAAAGCAGATACAACGAGGTAGTTTTAGTTAAAGACAATAATAAACTAACGATGATTAACAAATTAAAACAATAACAATTCTAAAAAAAAAAACATTAAAATCACTTTGCTACAAATGTGTATAAATGATTGCGACATTAACAATGATGACAGGTACATTATTTCAGTATCCATATACTGATACGGATACCTTTTTAAATAATTATACAGACACACAAACTTTTTAGCAACATATACTGGGTGTAACACAACTTATCCGAAAAATTTTAACCATACATGCACCCTTAAATAAGAAGTCGATTTGTTAAAAAAAAATTAATAAAAGTTCAACACAAAACGAGATAAAAATTGTACGCGAATACAATGTCCATCACTCGTTACTGTACAGATGTGCCATTTTTATTGAAAAAATAACTATCACTTTACTAGTAACAATTCGCACACAAGCTGACAGATTACTACATTGTATTTCTTTTGTTGTTTTTGGCAGTTGTTTTATGCACTGTTCGATAAATTACCATTTTTATCATTTTAATTAATTTGTAACTTTAACAATTTTTATTTCGTTTTGTGTAGGACTTTTATTAATTTTTTTTTTAAATCGACTTCTTATTTAAGGGTGCATATATGGTTAAAATTTGTTGGATAAGTTGTGTTACACCCTGTATAGATACATTACTTTAGTAGACATACACGAATACGAGTACTTTATATATACACCTTTTCAACAAGTAAAGATATGTGAGGAAAGTATCGAAACAAGTAGACATACGTATAGTAAGTAAACGTATAGACAGTTAGGAAAGCAAAGGTGTTGCCGAAGTTATGTTGAACTAGGTTATGGTTTGTTCCAGTTTCTCCAATGATTTGGGTCCCAAACCAACTGGTGGGTGCCCCAGCGGGAACGGACGTTACGATAGATTGTCATACGGAAGCTTATCCAAGAGCGATCAGCTACTGGGTGTACGATAATGTCATGCTGTTGCCGACCAGGAAATACGGCACCGAGACGGCTGAAAACAGCTATCGGGCCCACATGAAATTGACGGTGCGCAACCTTCAGCCTGGGGACTTTGGCAACTATCGATGCATCTCGAAGAATTCTCTCGGGGAGACGGAAGGATCCATCAGACTCTACGGTAAATAAAATATTTCTGCTTAAGTTCAAAACGAAATTTGTACCATTCGCTTGTGTATACGTGTTTCAACTTCACGTTGAGTGAATCTTACTTCCAATAAAATAGAATAAAAAATAAGATTGTTACTTCCGCGGCGGAATTGGAAGATTGCCAGAGTACCCTACTTTTACCTGTAGTAAAACTGGTTGCGTAAAATCCGGAATTCGCGCGAAATTATAATTTTATTATTAATACTAAACTACGTCACACATAATTAGCCATTTCGGTTTCGGAGCAGCGTTAATGCCCGAGCTATAATTAGAACGTTGTTGATACTGTTGTATACCATTTGCACCCCTGTACGTATAGGCAGGACTCGTTTGAATTAATTGCACGTATTGACTCGTTTGACATATCCCTGTCGGCGGTGCATTCCAATTATTTACGATATTTTATTATTTTTAGTCGGGTTCGGTATGTTCGGACGTAAGTAATTAGCATTATTTCCCGAATTGGCTCGAATTTTCCCAAACGTCAGGAAAAGCGATTCGCGCGCGTTGCACTGCAACAATCTATCTCCGATTCCGTTATGTTTATATTCTATCCCGACAAAATATTGACAGGAAGTAAATAAAAACCGTAACAATTGCTTGATACAATAACGGTGAGTAAACTTAGCGTTGTCGAGCTAACATACATGAAACCCTAATTAACAATGTACTTAGCGCCTCTGCATACACGCGTCGTTATTACCCCTTCGTTTTATACCAGTTTCAACTGGTTCAGTATTTTTACCGGTATGTTGGCTCGGGATTCGCACATTAAACATGATAAGTTACCGCAATGTGTTTCTATCCTCAGGGCGTTCGTGGTTTTTGTATATTTTGCGGACGTTGCACACGTTTATTTTTCTTTATTTGTACGTTTGCAACTAATAAATAAATGAAACTAATCAAAAGTAAATTAGTAGATATGCCAATTCGGTCCGCATTTAAAATTTCACGTTTCCGTTCCGGTGTAGTCGCGGCATGCGTTGTTTTTAACCCTTACAGGTCATTTATTAAGCTATAACGCGCTCGCCCGACCCGACCCTTCATAATTACAATCATTTTAAGTAATCAAATCAATTTCAATAACAGTTTTGGTGGTTTCCTGTGCGTGAATTCGCTTAGCTTTTGGTCAATCTGTGTGTAAATTCGGTTTGTAACATCGATTACTCTGTCCGTTTGTATTTTTGAGGGGTTTACGCGATTATAACCGTATCAGTCTAAATATTTTCATTCGCAAACGCAAGCTTGTTTAGTTACGCAAATGTTTTCATTTTCAGAAATCCCGATGCCATCGACACCCCCAAGAGCCACCGAAATGAAGAGCAGTTCAAATAAAGAGAGTAAGCTACTTTGTGTATTTTCAATATTAGTAATTAATTGCTTATACTTTAGGTAGAATTTTCCGTTTTTATTTGCTCACTCACTTTCTTAGCATTTTATGCTCAGGGCTGATCGGAAAAGTAAGTAGAACAGATTTTCCGTAAAAATATATCGCGTAACCAGAAATTTACTGAACATACGCACGACGAATTTTCTTTTACATATTATCTTATACAGAAACTTGTAAAATATCTCCGGAAATCTACGCGATTTGTCATTCGAATACTTTCCCAAGAATAACTGGAAACTTCAAGGTAATGTCTTCGCTTAACAACTGTAGGTGTAGCAATATTTTCTCTAACCGAGTTGTGAGTTTATCCTTTGGGATAAATACATGAACTACATGAGCTACTCTAAGGCAATTGCAACTTACAGTTTTCTTTTTAATGCACCCGTCTTATCGATGACAGTTACGTTCTGTTTATTCGCTTTTAGAAATTTATGCCGGGGAAAAACTTTAATCAACCCTTTGTTGTTGTCTTCATCGCTTTACTCGTTATGCAATTGGCTTTTCGACACGTCTTGAATACTTAATAACGTCTTTCGAAATTCCGGAAACGTTATTCGACAAAAATTTACATCAGGTTTATAAATGCTTTTTGAATTCCGACCCTTAATCTAGGATAATTCGGTGCTTTAGTAGTTATTACAGATGACAGATAATTAAATCAAAGCATCATATTACAAGCATTAGGTTCGCGTAACTCATGGAACTGTGCACGTGAACCGATCACAAACACCATTGTTTGAAACCCGGTTGATTAATTTTAATAATATTTTCAACTGGAATTGCCTGGGGCTGATAAACACAAACATCTACAATGTTGAATTCGCCAATACTAAAATTAGGTTAATATATTATTATGCGTACCTTGTTAAACACAGTATTATTAATCTTTGCAGCGTTAATAAGAAGGGCGCAATGCATTGAAAATAGATTGTAGGTAATACGGTGTTCAATAATGCAAAACGATAGTTTTTGCCTACTTGTTTTCCATTTTTCCATTTGTAGTATATGTTTAAACCAATTGTTTTCGAAATATTTCTAGCTAAACTGTATTACGTCAAATATGTTACCCATAATAATAAATAGTCAAAAAAATCTATTCTTTACTTGGTCAAAAGATTTTCAAATTTATCTACCCAGAAAATTTTAATTTCTTGCGAAAACTTTATGCCTACCACTGATATGGTTTTAACGTTGCTTCTTCAAAAATGGTTCGACTCGGACATTAAAGAATGAACCCATCATATTCAGCTCGCGTTACATGACAATTACCACGATAATAATACCACAGTTCTGAATTAGTAAAGATGCTGATGTAGATCTCAGTGATATGTCGATTGAATTATCAGCAATGTGAGTATTGCAGTTGATAGTTTGACATTGCCGCTACATAATTCTACAGTGGCATATCCAAACAAAGTGCATTCCAGTGTACTCGTACCTAATCACTAAATTTGTATGTTTCTCAAAGAGTTACTTTAGTACAACACGATTGATCGTTAAAGTTTAAAATTGATTATGCGCTAACACAAATACCTAAACGATATTTTTGGTTTAAGTTTTGTTTTTTTTTTTCTGAAATTGAACAAAAGCTAAAATGTTTCTATAAATGGAAAATAAAACGTAGAAATACCACCAGGAATTTCGTCTTTACCTCAATAAAACGCGACAGGTGATTATGTTATAAACCAGCAATTATAACGACGGGGTTCTGGTTAATTCGTCGGAAAGGACTAATACTAAAAATGCTGTACTTTTATCTTTGGGGCCACACAATTTTCCCTCCCTATTCATTACGATAAATTTTTATTAAAATGTAAAATTCACGCAACAGACAGGGTTGTGCCATTAAACAGGTTTTAGCAATTTTCTAAATGAAATTATGAAAGTAAAAGGCTACTACAAACAATCCTTATTTTAAGCGCTTTCTGTATTCTAATTATATTTTGGGTTTACTTACCTCAAAGGTGGAAAATATATATTAAATTTATTTAATAAATTTGCTTTATTGTCAATAATGAGGTGTCTTAATAATAACGACGGTAATAATAATAATAATAATAAACGTAATAACACCGACTCGCTTTTATGAGACAAAAATTTCGAAATTGTAAGAAATAGGAGGTTGATTAAATGGGACAAAATGGCCTGTATAGTCGGGGCAGCAATTTAAGCGAAGGTTTGTTTACTAGAAAAGAACCTAGAATTACCACAGACAAAAATAAAGGTTGTCTCATTTTCAGTTACTTTACTCAAACAAAAAGGAAAGATATTTTCGTTCTGCAGTTACCACCAACATATCGAATTAGGAATTTCCTAATATCGTTTGTTTAGACACAGTTTTTGTATTCCTTTTAATTAAAATTGTTTTAATCGTAAACTATTGTAATGTCGGAAGGGAACGTAAGTAGTAGCTTAACTTTTGGTATTTTCTTGGCTTTCTATGCTTGAGTCATACTTTTATCGCATTATAGGTTGTTCGTCAATCTTTGATTTATGAAACTAAAATTTCTCTTGTGGACAAAAATTGGTTGGAGACGATAAAAGACAAAAAAGGGGTTGTATGGACGAATAACCAACGCCTCGCTTTTTTGTTAGATACGTTATTCGATTTAACTCAAACCTGTGTCTTGCTTAGTTACAATATCTTATCGTTTTACAAAATATTCTTAAAGATCATCTTAGTTTGTCCGTTTATATTAGTTAACTAACAGTTTAAATATTTATAACACAATACTTCTCTGTTGCAGAAACCTCCACTCCTGATAAATGCAGAAATATTTTTTTACAACTTTCTGATCGTAATTTTGGATTTTGATTGCAGTTTCTCAAAACAATTTTCAATCGACACCTACATTTCCGCCATTTTCCGAACCGTGTTTCTTTATTCAAATAATCAAACATTTGCCGATCCACAAATTTACATTCACACTTTTCAGCTATATTTAAAATAATATCGAGAAAATATTAAACAGGTTGGCCGGTAATTTAATTTTCAGATTCACAAAAGAAAATTTATCAGATGGTTTATTAATGAGTTAGAGTTGCCCACTTTGTGTAGCGTACAATTTTACTTATTATTAGAAATATCGAATTAATAATACCGTGGGCGGAATTATCTTATTTCCCTGTTTTAAGTAATTTATTCGGGTGCTCTTCGTTCTACTAAAATAGCAATCGGAGAACGTTTTACTTATTTAAATCGACGTCTTCAAATAAAACCTAAAACGCGGACAATTTTGCAGGAACGCAAACAAACTGAAATCTTAAATCTCACCGTCGTCCGACATACATAACACTAGGAGCAGTAAAACGAAGTGTAACTGCACACGTTACACTCACTCGTATATATAGCGGATTCTATTTTCAATAAAGCTACAAAGTGCCTTTACATTGAACGCTTTCATAAGGACGCACTAACATAGATATTGGCAACCAGCCTGCTCATTATAATCATCGAGGGAAATTCATAAGGGTATTCAGGGTTGAAGTGAATAATAAGAAGCCCCCCAAAAAGAGCACCTTCAATATTTGTTCATCGAAAATCTATTTAATTATTCAGGTATAAGGAAGAAAATTGTGATGTACTGCTTCAATATCGCATCTTTTGAAAAGTTTCTAACACATTTAATTAAATCTTTGGTTGATATTTCTTCTTCTTCTCCTTGTTCTTCTCTGCCCCGTTCTTCCTTCCGCGGCGAAGCCCTGCAAGTTCAATATTTCAGCTCGTTGCCGTGGAGAAAATGGCCATCACGAGTGCAGTTCTAGTTTCCTCGTATTCATTGCTTTATTTTAGAGGGCGAATTTATGACGTCACTTAATTAGATGTTTCCAGCTCGCGGACATTAATCTTGTGCTAATACTAATGGCATGGGTCCGTGTGGACGCGCAGCCCTCGTTTTAATCGTATAAAAACATCGCCACAGTGCTGCATTAAAATGTCCCATTTATACTTTTCCTCTACATATCCTTCGCTCCGGCCAGCGCACATTGTTCTTGAGATGGAAAGTTTCTCCATAAGTCGGTGGTGCGTTCTGTGCCTTCGCGGATCAGGACGAGCATCGATTTCGTTACAATGTAGTGTTAAGAATGTAGTGCATTTTATCGCGCTGTTTGGTATTCAGATTGCATGTGCGATGTCGTATCGCAGCGTAAACAATAAGCTACACGAGCAGCATGGAAGCGAAGACCGTAAATTCTTTTGGTAATAAAGGGCGCTGTTCTTCCGAATCATGTGGTACGTTTAGTGTCAGTCGCGCTGTTTGAATGGTAAGAATAAAAAAGCGGAAACGAGGCGACTTCATTAATCGCAGTCACTTTCGTTCGAAGTATCCGCATTACAGCCGAAATTTGCTAGCGTCGTGTTTGCTCTTTAGGGCTAGCGATGCCATGGCAGGTGTATTCAACGATAAATCTCTCGGCTCGCGGAGAAAGAAGCAACTTCGGTATTACAATAACGCGTTGCCGTAATGGCTAAAGTTAGGGTTAAGACAGGGCGCAGCTTATTCTCTGTGGTGATATTCAGCAACACAATGAGAGCGTAGTTTTTGCGAGCCTACCTTGCCCGAAACGAGTATAACAGAGTTTAAAGTGTGTTTCTATTCTCTAGGGCAGCGCCTCTAACTCCGAAGACGTCTTGTAGGCCAACAACTGAACAATATACTCGGTCTTCTTATTTCACGAGCGTACTAAAAACAAAATACACAGTTCCACTGCAGTTACTGTTTTACTTTTAATTAATTTGTAAGTCTAATGAATTTGCAAGACTTCCGGCCTCTTGAGCATTGTGTGTGAGCGATGGAGGCGGAGGACGGTGTTGACGGGTGGTTCTTATTGCAGGCGTGGGGAAGCGCAACTCCACCAGACCTATTGTGCAGGACGAACGCCCCAAGGTGGTGATGGTGTCGTCGTCGGACAAGCGCGACTCCCAGCCGGGCCCAGCCGCCGAGTCCGGCCTGGGGTTGCTTCCTCCTCCGGGCCCTCAGGGATCAGGTACATATCGTGGCTTGTTTGCACTCTCGCACGCTGCTCTTGTATCTCCTCCTCATAGCACTTTGCACCCCAAATACGTGTGTGCACCGCACAAAACCATCAGTATTCATGTGTCACGGCCTTACTACATAAACGGTAGATAATCCCAAACGCGCACACCCGGTGCGGATATTGATCTTCGAGAATTATCCATATCTCTTGTCGTTCGGTGTGTTGCTTGTAAACCACTGTAATTTGAACCACCTGTTACACTGACGTGCACAAAGTTCAATTTGGAATTTTTTCTTTCCCCGCTATTTCGTTGCAGACAGTCCTCGAATTCATTTCGCGTCCGTCTTGCACAAGTGCACGTCCGTCTTTCATTTCAGTACCCATTTATGAAGTCGGTTAGTTGCTTATAAGCAGTATCGCTATGTAGTAGAGGTTATCACAGGTACTGGCAACCACGGTGACGCCTGACGTCACCGATGTCGTGCTACCGTCGCTTTTATGTCGTTCTGCTGATTTGGCTCGCGATGCACTTCGCGCAACAAACTCTATTATTCAGTTCCATTAGGCAAGTAATGGCACACGTATAAACTTCTCCTAGTAATTAATTACTTAGTTAGAGCGCATCATTAGACTGCCGTCAAGTATTTCTTAAGTTTCTTTATCTCGTCCTAATTAGAACTGCAAAGAAAACGTAGTGCTCGAAAACAATTTCCCTTCGTTTTGCAAGACTTTTTAACATACGCCGTGGCATAGGCTACATCGTTTTTTCTACCTACTATTCCTCCTCGAAATCGAATCAATACAGGTGGTAAAATTGCTAGTAAAACGCGGCATTTCAAGAACATCCCTGTGCGACAGCGAAGAGCAGACATAATTTCATAACGTACAAACTACAGCTACGTCTTCTGGCATCGGCGAAGAGGCGTCAGGTGTGTAATGAGGCCGCTATATACGTGTGAACTGCAGCTTAGTGCGGATATCGACAATCCTGGGGCCGGAATACATTAGCGCAAAGCAGGGATGCATAATAAATCAATCTCGAAGTAGGAACACAAGTCATCCATTGACATCTCGGCCTTTTATATTACTTATATTTAAATCATTCGCTTTACATTTAAATGCAGCTTGCCGATGTGCTCGAGTTCGGCTCCGAGCGGAGATGGACTTTTAAATGGCCTCTTAACATCTCCAACGTAAATGCTCGGAGAGTGACACTTAGTGGTGGCTGAATACTGCCGAAAAATAACCCTTCGCATAAGTAGTATCGGACTTTTTCTTACCTTCTAGTTGATGCCGTTAGTGTTAGTCAAACGTGGTGGACTAAACCAACTAGTATAGTTTTCTGTTGCAGGATGTGTGAGCATATCAAGATGGGCAGCACCACAGCTGGCCGTGGTAACCCTACACCTCGTCCTGACAGGACCTCTAGTTCAGAATTAAGTGTATCAAACAGGGAATGGGTAAAAATTTGTTCGCTACGATCGCTTCCTTCTGTTTGTTACTTATGTATACATATCTTTTTGTTTTGAAAGTTTTTATCAAGCACCTTGTTTCCCGATATTGTTATATTTTTGGCACATGTGCGCTCTACACAACCCCTTATACATTAATGATGCAACATGTGGGAATAAGTCTGCGATAAGAATGTGAAACGTCGTAACTACAACTGCTAGTTCGCTTTGCACGACGAATTCTAAATACGTCTATAAACCAAGAGAACCATCGTCGTGAAATTCTTATTACGGGTCATGAGATACCTACATGTTGAGAATTACGTGGAATCCTGAATATCGAATCAACATATCAATCTTTTATACACTTTTATTACTTGGAAATTTTCCCTTTTATTTGTTTCTCCTCCGACTTAGTTATTCGCACTTTACCGTTTTGTTTCGATCACGAACTAAAAAAGAGCCGAATCAAACGAGCATATCCGCTTCGAAATATCAATTGCGCGATTTTGGATGAAAAATTTATCGTTGTTCGATTACCTGTAATGCACTAAAATTACAACAGAAGCCGTCAAAAACAACATATCCTTAAAGCCCTGAAGAGGCAATTCAGTATTTGTATATCCTAAAGTGACATATATTTTAAGATGTGCGTACACTTCCGTGGTTGAACTGAAAAGAAAACAACATTCTCGATGCCACGGGTTAGTTTAATTTTGGTTAAGTGAGGTGTGCCCATTAAGTATTGCTTAAGATAACCTACGTGTTAGTTCTCTACACCTTTCCATTTGTACATAATATAGCTTATTATTGTAAGATATATGTATCTAGTATTAACATACACTGTGGGTCAACAAAATGTGGCACGATGCAACATGTCCGAGTAGTTAATGTTTTCTTGAGACACAGAGTATATTTTGTGTTTGTGTATAATAACGTTACAAATTATTTAAAAGTGCCAAAATTATTAAAAAAAATCTAGTATCGTACCCGTATTGTTTAAGTATAACGAGCCACCACATCAGCCTATGGGCGATGGTGGAGTATACACATTTTATTGACGAGACATTTAAGAATTCAGAAAAATAATTCTACACGTGCACTATACAGTATACATTCCCTTCGGTTTTAAGATTATTCTGTCACGCGTGCTCAGGACGCACTTGGAGGATATAATTAAGTTAATGTTACGCTTCGTATCACATTTTAATTTTGTAAGCATGCCAGGGTAGGTTAGCATTAGAAAAAAGGCGTTCTGAGAACCATGCATTTTCGACCTTCGAAACTTTCAGAACTGGATTTGTAAATGTCTTTCCAGAAAATAGTTTCACGAAAAGCACCGTTTAAATAAATATTTATAAATGTGACCGTTATCAGTATTTAATATGTTCGTGAAACTAGTTTTTGTTTTAAATTATTTTTCTATGCTTAGCCTAGATATTCGTTTTCAGTGATTCAAAACATATGTCACTTGTGTGGATCCTTGCATTGATTGTGTACATATTATAATAAATGATATCAACGAAAAGTATTAAGGGTTTAGTTACCGAACATACTTGTATCACTTAGTTCTGTTTGCTGTTATTTTCTGAACCAAGTTTTGTAACTTAGGTCAATTAATTATATTTAGTCGACAAAGCGAGTGTTTTTAATTACGTTGTCTATTTGAAATAATACAAAATGGTTTAATGTTTATTTTTAATTTAATTCCACATTCCCCTTACTGCAGTGAGATATACAAATGTGTAGTTTGTGCTTCAAAAGTGAAATGTGACGTTTCGTGCGGCAATGTGACGTTTCTACTTCGGGTTCTCTACTTTTGGGAATTACTCCTGCTGTAGGTAGGATAATTTCGCATTTCTACTTACACATACCGCTTTGGCTGAATTGTCCTATGTGCTGCATGTTTGCGCTTTTATAACAAGAATGTGTGATAGTTTCGTGTTATTGCAAACCCACGCATTAAAAATGCAATCTCTTTCGCAGATAACCGAATAAAAATTTTATCGCTTTTCGGAAATAAATTTCGCCATAAACATTTTTAATATGGGTTTCGAAAGAGGAACGTTGGTAACAAATGATTAGCGTGATTGCCGCCTTCGCTTAGCATTTTATTAAAAATTCTCTGTATCGCTTTCCTGTCGTCTTAGTAATTTAAGATTCAATATAAAAGTAGGTGAAACGTGCAGTAAAAGGTTAGTAACACTATTTCACAGATTATAGCGCAATTTTCTTCAAAGTCTTATGTTAAAGGTTGCGTCTGCATTGTAATATAAGTAGAACGGATGGCAACGACTAAACGATTTTCGCTTGCTGATTTCGGCCTTCAAATAAAACCTCATGAAACAGTCGTCTACTTCCTTTTTCTGGCTGTGTCACTTCCGTTCCTGTGTCTGGGCATACAGAAGACCAGAAAGCAGTCAATATCGTACTTGAAGTTCCCTAGAACCTCCTCCGATCAAATAGTCCACTGGTCTTAGCGCTAGCAGCCTTTTCCTGTTGCGAATGTTTTCCTTTTCCTATATTTATCTCTTGCATCCATTACGGCCTTCTGCGCCAAACATCTTTAAATGCGTTGCTCTTCGCGAAAGCAATTTGTATGCTCGACTTTACGTCTTTGGCTTGCATTTGCTTAGTAGATCCCATCTATCGGTTATTGTTAACTAAGGCGGTCTTCGGCAGATGTTATCGATCAAACGGAAACGGTACAGAATTTGCGAAAGCAGTTGAAATAGTACAGCTTATACTATGATTAAACTGGAATCGTACTGCAGTAATAAAAGATCATATGTTCTTTTATTCATTAGGGAGTTGATCCAACTAAACTGCGTCTCAATTAGTCGATATAATCCCCTGACGAACGGGGGTTCGAGCCAAACTCGTACGGCCAAGTAGAAATCCAATACAAAGGACGTTTGTGTTTGTCGTTATGAATAATCCAATACTTCCAAATTAGGTTATATCACATTTCCATAATTTACATTCCACGCTGTCACAAATAATTAAATCACACAAACTTTTCTCATTACGATGACTTAATGTTGTCTCAGGTTGTACAATTGTCTGAGGTAAGTTGCAGCCCGAATCTTTCGAGGGAAACCTGGATACGAATCCAACGGTAATGCACGTTTCACATATTCTTCGAACGTTCACTGAAACTGCGGCGACTGTTTCAATGCGGTGTATAATTTTATTGCTTTCACATTCACCCACATGCGAGCTCTTCTGTAGATACTTGACGAATTACCCCGCATCTGCGTATACTTCGACTTATCTAAAATCCGATACAAAACCTTTGCTACCACTTGAATCTCTCCTACCAAAATTGTTCGCGTATAACGTCTTATACGTTCGTTGAAAATTTAAAATTTAACTTAAGTGGTTAACTATGATAATGTTGCGAACTTCGCGTATATCAACTGAATAGCGTTTCCCTCTTTATTAAAAATTAACAATCTTGGCCTCGTTTTCTGAGTTTTTAAAACCGCGTTCGGAATACAAATTTCATGTTTTTCCTTATGTCCGTACGAAATCGACGAAAACGTGCGAGTAGTAAATAGATAAATTTACCAAACCTGAAAAATACCAAAAATTCGACTCGCAAATTTTATCTGAAATCGTTTCAACCAATTTCCTCCTTATAGAAGTTCACATTGCAAACTCGAATAAAATTATCGTTACTGAAAGTGATAATATCACTGTCGGATAATTGCACCTTTAATAATATCAAAGGATGTTATAAATATATATGTATCACAAAAACTCGGATTAAAAATAGTTTTGAAATACCTAGCAATCGAAAATGCATTTGAAATTTATTTCATTGTAGTTCATTTTGCTATAGCTATGATTTTTAAATGGTATATGTACTTTGTGTTACAGTGCCTCGTTTACTTATGTACCTTGTAACAAAACCAGTAGCAATGCATGTACATTTTCATTTAAGCTTTCATCTTAAAATTTAAGTAGAATCTTCTTTAAGAGAAGACCATCCAGGATTCTTGATGTTCAGAAAGGGTAAGTGCTATTTCTCTAACTCTAGTAGTTGGCAGTGCAGAAATTTAGGTGGCCAATATGAAATACTTGAAATTGTTTTATTACGTTATTTGCATCTTTACTAATCATAAAATTAGAACGTTAAACATTTCTGGACTGGTAATTCTTTCTGATTTTATATAACTTTCGTTATAATCCCAATACATAACTTCGATCGCAACGAAAACACATTTTTCCGATTTATAATCAGTCGACAATTTATTGCTGAAACCAAACAAACACGAATTCGCACGGAGTAAATGAGGAAATTCAACCTCCACAGTACTGGTGTTTAACAGAGTTTGTAAATATTAATCTTTTTATGTATTAGCACGTATACATTTTTAACGTACCAAATACATATTTGCTCATATTTTAAATAGAAGCTTAGAAAAATAAACCTATTTGTCAATTAATTAATCACCACCAACATCAAAAGCATGGACTTTAGAGGCAATTCATTTTTTAAGGCTTCACAAGAGTAAATGGCAAGGTAATTAGTACATAATTGAAAAAAAAATATTTTCCGAATGTATTTCAGCAATAATGAGTGATTATTCGGTACACTGGGCGAAAATTTTGTAAGAATGTGATAAGCCTAATTCGATATCCTGGAATGAAAGCCTGTTTGCGTTAGACTTACGCAATTGTTTGTTTATGATAAAAAGGAGACGTTTTACTAAGTCCACTTTCAGCTGGGACGCAGATAAGCAGGTTGTGCTCGGAATACAGAAAACAGCAGCAATCAAATGTTTGTTTTCTATAAAAAAAAAAACTTGTTAACAGAACTGATACCCCTAAAACCTAAAAAAAATGTTTAGGGACAGGATTAACTGTGATTTTGTGTTTAATTTACGGGATTATAAAAATTTGCGATTAAGAAAAATGTAAAATAACCCTCTCGTCTCTATTTGTTTTCAAAGCTGTCGAAGAAAATGTAAACAAAAATTAATTTAAAATTTGAAATAATTTTTCGTCGTAAAAATCGTACGAGTTGATTTAGAACGGTCATTTTGATGAACCAATTAGCAAGTTACATTCGGAAAACGAAATATCATGCGACGCGTTTCCCCAAGGGTGCAACTTTATATGTTACCTGCTAAAAATTTCTAGGTTTATTTTTCTTATTAACGAACGTATCCTATTACATTTCAAATGGATTTACAGTCGTAAAGGATAATTTTCACTGGATAATCGTAATTTATTAAAATCACATGTTCTTCCTGTATATTATGAACCTGATAAACTGATTTAATTTCATTTAATTAGTCACTAATGTAATGGAAATCGACAGGTTAATTAACAATTAAAACATAACGATATACTGCGAAACATTTTGATGTGGTATTATGGTTTAGATTTAAATGCACATACTTCTGAAAAATTTGTTTTGCTGACATTACGTAACTGCGTAGTTGTTTAGTTTAGTCACAGAATAAACTCTTACGGAAGCGACAAGACTGAGCGGCACTTTGATGTTAACGTGGCGAACACAAGGCGGAGCTATATCCGTTCAGCAAGTAAACTAGTGGTAAGAATAGAGCATGCAGCGGAAATTGAAGCTCAATCATGCTGTAAACTATATAATTTTTATTATTTTATACGATTCAATAATATTCTTTTATTACTATCCTTTTGGTAAGTTTGCAGTTATTGCCAACACTCATAAAAAGGTAAAAAGGTGCAATTACAACTACTTCTACCAGGCACTAAATAGGGTTACTGCGGCGCTATAATATACTCAAAGGGCAAATAACTAATCTGTTTGTTTATAGATTTTATTATAACACAAAGTTTACATGTTTATACTCTGTTCTATGTTCTATAATAATATAATTCTAAATTCTACCACCGCAAAGAGAAACATAAAATAATACAAAATTTAACGAAACAAGTAGGTACATATTTTTATATTGTATTAATATAAATTGATTTGATCTGAATAAGCACAATTCTTGTTAGATCCAACTTTATTGAAAACTTACGAATAATCATATCGTTATTAAAATTTAACTGACTGACAACAGCCTTTCAATTGGTTTTATAATGTTGTGAATCAACATACTAATAAATTTCAAAGATTATTGTTACCACAAGAAATATTCAAAACTTTCTTAAGTTAATTTATGTATAACATGTAAATAATTAAAGTTTAAAACAAGACGAAAACGGTTAAAAATTTTGGCAAATATTGTAATGATCATTGATACTTTTCTATATCTGATTATTTACTCTAATAATATTTATTTATACATATGAGGAATGATAAGAATATTGCTTAACATTGGTGAAGAATAAAAATATTAATTAACATTAAAATCATAATTAAAACTAAATAGAAAAAAACTGCTTTTAGCTTTAGGAAATCTAAAGAAACTAATATCTCGATTACTTTTTGAATTATTTTTGCAATTTGGCGCTGAACACCAATTACCACCTTTTTTTCCACTCATTTAAGAGTTTATTCTGTGGTTTAGTTTAAGGAGAACTTCCCGCAAAATTAAGGTGTATTTTTTATAATTTTTGAACAAAATCTGTACAAAATCATTTTTAAGTAGTTGTATTTTTCTCACACACCTTCAGATATTCAGATCAATATAAGAATTGCGCATAAAGTATCTATGTCTGCGTATAAGTACTGAAGTGATGTACCTATCACAACACTGTAGGATCATCAACTTATTTAGCCTTTGTGAGATTCATCGCAGTTTATTAACAATCTATGATTTTAAATAAAACGGAAGTCAAATTTTAGCACCATTCTATTCGCACGAATTTTTCGGTAAAATCAATGTTATATGCCATCGCAAATGATGCTCTTTGCTATTAAATAAACAGAACAGTCGTCTAAGTTACTACATCGCAAACAGAATAAATAAAAATGATATAGAAAACTAACATTAAAAGTGAACAAATTGCTGCTCTATTTAGGAACTTTTAGTTGTTTTATTGAAGTAACTAAAAGCACCGCCATTTGTTACCTTCCAAAATTATACACCTGCATAAATTAATAAATTTATAATTAATGCACTACGTGTCAGTAATAAATAACAGAAATTTCCAATACTGTTTTAGTACTTTTGTTCTGCGCGTACTAAAAGAGCCAACTAGATGTAAAACCATTTATCAAACACGTTCATAGAAGATCTTATATTTATTTCGGCAGCCATTTTTGTAAAAAATGCTTAAACAAGTTTAGCAGTTGTTCAAAGTTGAACCTATTTCCTATCATTAAAAATGACTGGAATATATAACAGCAAAAGGAATGCTCACCTAATTTAAATAAAGATAATTTGAATATCAAAACAACAAAAAACGGAATATTCAGTAAATGAGGAAGAATATTTATTGGTAGATGGGAAATATAGGTTACTTTAAAATAAATTATTTAACAACACCACTTGAAATTTATTCACCTTATTCTGTTAAGATTTCAAGCTCAGCTTATTTTCATTAATCAGTTTGAAATCTTTTACAGTTGTTCCTGTTTTTACTCGGCCAGCTTGTAATTCCTTAACTTTCGGAAAGATACTTGGATAACATCCAAGTTTGCAAATTTTTTATTTCTCGCCCAATTTTCTTAAGGTGAACGTTTTCTACCAAAATAAAATCGTATTTAAATTCATTCGATAGCTATACCCTCTCACCACCTGTTACCACTTAGTAGAATCTTCCTAGTGTATCTCGTAAATAATAGTGTGAAGCAACGTGCTGAACAGTTTTATATTAACTCAACGAAAATTTTACTGTAAGCCCGAAAAGAGTCCGTAAGCTTTCGAATTTGAATTCTAATCCAACGGTATGCTCAAACCTGCAGTTTAATAATAATCAGAGGGGAATGAAATAGTAAGCATTGTTAAGTATTTGTAAAGGACAGCGCGACAATAAGCTTAAAAGGTATCTTGTTGAGAGGACCATGGCATTTGAATCAAAATTATTAGTAGATCAAGCGAACCAATATCTCAGAAATGTATGTGACAATAAGTCAGTATATGGGTTTAGTTTACAAATTCTGTAATTGATTGATAAATGATTCCTCTATTATTTATTGCACCTGAAAATAGACTTTTTGATGATTAAGGATATAAATTTAGCCGGTTCGTGAGTTGTCGTTAGGGTCGTAAAAAGTGTTGTTTGAAAAATATATATAATGGCTGAAGATTTTTTCTCGCTGTTTATTCCCATTTCTGGTTTCGTTCAGTTTTAAATTGGTTTATGTTGTGTGGCAAAGACGCCACGCGGTTGACGCGCTTTTTAGTAATTAGGGGCTGTGGCCCCAGATCGAACGGGTCTGCTAAATATGCAGGATCGGTGACACCTATACATCAGAGCTCTGCTCTGTGCGGTGTGCCCTGCATACCAAAAGGTCTTCTTCTCCGGGTATCGGTCGGCTGCTCTCTTCATCGATAGGCTAGGTAATCGAGTGTTTTAGGTACCATTTAATCGCTCGCTATCTAATGCGAGTAGCTGTTGTGTGTTAATCAGTCATGGAGGCGTGCAACGTGCTCTTTGATCTCCACTTGCGGTGGAGGTCGTCTTGCCTGCCTTATTTACCGACCCAGCTCGTCACTCTGATACGAACTTTAACCCAAGTTTTAAATATTCAACGGCCGACACGAGCGGCAAACACATCGGTAATTAAAATTTCGAATGCAATACCAATTTAATACATTACATGCAGAAGCATGAAAGAAAGATTAATAGTTCCTGATCTCGAGCGAATGGTATTTAACGAGTGCGGAGGTTTTTGAAAGAGTAATCTTATAAGCGTACGTCCGTACGAGTATGCATAATTTTATTATTCATCCCAAACTATCGATTACTCCGAATTTCCAGCCAAACAGTTATGTTGACAGTGGGACGACACCTTCCAATTTATTCGGGCAATTCATCAGGATGCCCGACAATACCGGGGGAAATCTAATATTGGTTTGTTTGACATGTAAATCGTTGCTTCTCTATAAAGAAAACGTGATTTAGGGAAAATAGGTAACCGAATGACCTTGGGCGAGGACGGGTCCGCCGGAAAACCTACCCTGTAACTTATAACCCCCGTAGGACTGTGCAACTCGCATAAATTTTTGAGACGCCGCAAATTGCATATTAAGTATTGATACGATTTCTGGGCGCATTGACGGGACGACCGCTGTTTACTGCACTACCGGTGGTCAGCGAACGATTGGCGGTGCCGATCCATTTCCGTTCTGCGGCCACAGCTTAGCGGCTCCCTGTGGAACCCCTTGATTTTTAGCATTCCGCTCGTTCGTATGTTGCTTATATTATTCATGCTTTACGTGCTCTATGTATTTGTATCTGAATGCAATGCCGGTTTCACAGACTGCGCTCCCATTATTTTTACGTATAAAAATTCGATGTAATGGCACCTATGAATTTAGAACATGTATACCACCCGTTACACTTTTATTTATCGTTATACTTGTTCTTACATTTTTCACGTCCTTTTCTTACATACATGAACTGCCTAACCTCCTATCAACCGCACAATTGATACCAACAGACATTTTCATATCCAAATGTAGCCTGGCGAGCGCTTTTAGGCTACACCTTCACCTCGAAGTAATAAAAGAAAGTTGCGTATTAATAATAAAATGCTAGAGTTTGTGATAAATTACGAAACGTAGTAAATTCATCAAAAGT
The DNA here is from genome assembly GCA_963082815.1 of Melanotus villosus. Classification (NCBI taxonomy): domain Eukaryota; kingdom Metazoa; phylum Arthropoda; class Insecta; order Coleoptera; family Elateridae; genus Melanotus; species Melanotus villosus. The sequence goes on from OY720427.1 coordinate 25,157,605, forward strand.
TACTGCAGTGAATTTAAATTAGGAACAGTATGGTCTCCTCTTGAAGGAAAGGGAGAAACGTCTTGCATTCAAAACGTGCAGCAACATTTAAGCTTAACTGTTGCAGAAATTTATTTGGTCATAACTACGTCAATGTAACTTAATGATTTCTGAATAAATAAATGGCAAATAACATACACATCGCATATAAGGCTGGTAACAAATAATATCCGTCATTATAATGCTAACGAACCCAAGTAGTGACGCTGATTTGACACTTTTCTCAATTAATCTAGTCACATCGTGTCACATACAGGAGCTTTGATTAAAATATTGATTTAGCTGATTAATGCGTTGCGTCTTTATTTGACATTTACAACCATTATTTATTATTAAATAAGGAAAATTGTCTAACTAAACAACATAGTTTCCTTAATGAAGCAACGGAAAATGATTAAAGCTCACCTCAACGAATGAAAATAAAATTTCCGAAAGTTTTCCTAAGATTTCCTTTACAGTACTCCCTTTTTTCATTTCAACAAGGCGGAAAATGTCTTTCGTAATAGAGTGAAACCAAAACTTGCACCATGTGCGTGTGAAAGATAAAAGATATATACATTTATAAAGCTTAACGGATGACTTCATTGTCACTGTAACTGTGAGAGGAAATACAGTTGTTATGTCACATAAAAAGTTAATAAAAGTTCTATAAAGCTTTGTTATTATAATTGTTTGTGCTTCTGTCGTGTAAATATGTATTTGACGTTTTGAAGTATTATTAATTTTTAGGCCCCGAGTCTTGAAAAGCTAACCCGAAAATCAGAAAATTCCTAAAGCTCATCCTCTTTTAAAGACTTTCCCCCTAATTGGACATCTGCTGAAATTAAGTACCGAAATCTTACACCAACACAACAGACATATTTTGAATAAATAATAAAGTACTACACGCAACATACCCGCAGAGAAACGCGAACATTTTAAGAAGGCGCGCGTCAGAGACTTCAAAAAGTATGAAATGTTGGTCAATTTTAATTTCTGATTTGTTTAATTCATTCGAACTTTTCGGTTTTGGTTTCCGTAGAAGTTTGACTTATAATGTGTGACATTTGTTTAACGATTTACGGTTTGGTACTCGTATTTTTGCTTTTCTTCGATATTGTGCTGAGAAACAAAAATAAAAGTATTGTCCTAAAGTTCGGCATTTTTGGTCATAATAATCCTCAACAATGAAACCCATTGTACAAAACCAAAACGGCACTTTTGCAATATCCATATAATTTCGAAGCACGAAATAGCACTAAAAGAGAGGTATAAATCTGGAAAGGCGCGAAATGGGGAAAGCAGGAAATGGGAATATAGGAAATGTAGAATTTTACATTTATAACATGGATGTATCGCAAATATCAATAGCTTGTTGTAACATTGCTCACCAAACTATTCCCCGTTTTTGTGTTCATTTTATGTTTGGTGACCCCTCTTAAAAAAATATACTCGTTTTTTGGTATCCCTTCTTTACTCTTTTAACACGTTTAAAATATTTTTTACAATATAAAATCGTCAAATTTTATCCGGTAAAACATGAAAACTTCGACTTTAATTTTAACCTTTTTAAATTCCAATAATTGTTTTAAAAATGATCCGTTAACATTTTTTGCTTAGATTTTTATTTAACCTTGTTTAATCACAAAACAGGTAGGTACGTTATGTCATGTTGATGTTACGCTACAATCTCGCCAGTTAAAATATTCCAGTAAGGCTAATTTGCTTTGGACAACAACTGGTTGAGTGAATTTCGAAAGCGCTGTTAACACAGACTTAACTTCATGTAACGAAATTAAATATTTATAAATTGTTAAGATTATTGTAAAATATTTATTTTGCCTCGGTTAATTTTTCCTTTCCCAGAATTACGTTCAGTCCCTGTGGAATTAATTTTTCTTTGAATATGATTAAAAAAAGCTAATTAACTTTTAGCACATTTTATCGAATTTCAAAATAAATACCTACATAAACAACTTAAAGCTTTAAAAAATAATAATGTTTAAAGTAACACGTTAAATGCATTTCCTAGATGAAGCCTTATTAAGGATTAAAATTTTAATGTCAAAAGTTTAAACCATCGTAACTTCTTCAATAGTAATAAAAATCCCGAGTGACACTTTGAAATATTCAGTAGCAATCTTTGCATTCAACATGAGCTTTAGACATAAAAGTTTAGTTTGGCGTAGGCCAAATTTATCAAAGCTTTTTCTAAATTTTGATCTAAACGTAAAGCTTACATCGTCATTTTTTTCACGAACTTTAAAGACGCATAAATTAAGCTTGAGCCTGGAATATTTAACTATTAATAACAATTAACTGTAGTAGATTAAGTGCTTGCTACAACAACAAACCTTAAAAATAAGATTTAAGACTTTGATTAACGATTTTCACTTTAGCACTAAAAAAAGGAGTTTAATATTTATAAAGCTAAGCAGTCTTCGCTGCTCGCAAACGAATAAATATAAAGACTTGGGCTTTCAGGTTTTCAAGAAAATATTTAACGCAATATATGTAATCTTTTGCGAAAAAGGGAGTGGTTTTATGTTTAAAAGGATAAACTTCAAAGTCAAAACCAAGAAATTAAATATAGTCCTAAGAAATAATCAAACCTAGCCTCCTAGAAGGTTAAATATTAAATTGTAGAGAGAAAATTAAATTAAATAGTACACCCAATTGTCAAACGTTTGCAAGCACAAGAAAAGAAACGTATGGATAATGTGAAAAATTTGATTTTTAAATTTTTAAGTACGATAAAACTTTGAACCGAACGTTTACAGCTTTCAACACGAAATTTTCAAATACAAAAGCGATTACGGATAAAGATTTGACTTTTAAAGCTTTCGACAGGAAACATCCGGGCGACAAATAATCTCCCATGCAAAAAATTATGTAACCCAATTTTCGACGTGGTAAATTCAGGAAGAGCGTTGCCGCAACTTAAAACGAAAAATTATATTGCCTTAGTTTCTACATTAATTATTTTAAGATTTTTTCATGAGGACTAAATGGAAAATTTCAGCAGCCGCATAAAATTTAAGATGGAAATTTATAAAAAAAAGTTCTTTAAATCTGATATTTTTAATTTGGTTCTATACGTTGTTCTTTATTATTTCTAGTGGAACAAGTTAGAGGAACACGGGCTTGAATTTTTAACTTGCTTATATTACGACGAGAATTTTTTATTTTCACGAGTTATGAATATTAGAAGTAAAAAAACTTTATTACTTAAAAAATCTATTTAATTTCTTCACGGCGTTTTAAGCAATGATATCACGTCCGTCGTTTTTATATTATTGTAACACAACTTAAATGAACAAATAGTAACTTTTTATTTCCTTTATTTTGTCATTCATGACCATTCTTCCTGGAGTTGTGTAAGCCATAATTTCAGTCTCGAAAGCAGAAAATAAAGAAACCCTCGTCCAAAAGACTCTTAACTTCAACTCTAAAAAACGTAAAGCTTTAAATAAAACGTCCATCAAGTCGTGTATACAAAATTTTGTTTAACAAGTGTAAGTGTAACACGAGATTGTACTCGTATGTCTTAATATAACAAGACGTTTATTAGGAAATGTGATTGAGATATAACTTCAGCATCTAATATTAATAAAAGTCCAAAAATGTTTTTTCCTTAAAAATGCAAGGTTACTAAAAATAAAGTGGTCATAATAAACTTAGGGTGGATTAAATTCTGAAAATTTACTACCAGTGAAAGTGTAAGTAAAACGATTTATAACTTTTATAACAACTAGGGCGTTATCCAATATGCTCTTTCTTAGCTGATTATCGTTTTATGGCCATAGGATGGGTGGATTTTGAAATTTGGGAAACTTCTAAACTTTAAAGTAACCAATAAATTTTGAAATCTTACCCTTTCACGATATATTCTAAATTATTTCTATATATTTGGAAAAGGGATAAATCCAACTTTTTGACTACCTAATGTTATTTTCAAAAAGTGGAATGGTAAATACAAGTAGAAAGCCTTTAGTGCGAACATAATATAGTAAACAATGGAAATCGAAAGGCGTCGCTTAATTATAGCACAAAATAAACAAATTTATACCCAAGGACAACAATCAAAAATAGTAAACAATTATTGTTAGTCTCGTTATTTAGTTAAACAGAATTATTCCACATAGCTGCAGTGCGATCAATAACTTCATAACGTTCTGTTTTCAAAACGTATCCTAACCAAATCTAAATACTAATATTTAAACAGCAATAGAATCCATATTAAGCCTAACAAATCATCCCTGAGTACCTACGGTATTTACTTATCGTGTTTCTCTCAACGCCTACCATCGAAAAACAGAAAATGAGCAAACGAAGTGGAAATTTTGTTGCCTTGCTAGTTTATGTTTCATAGCAGCAAAATTTCCAAATTTAAAAAATTGAATTTAGTTTACGTATTTTTCAGAGCTCTTCTGTTATGAAAACATTTTTAGAGGATAGTAATAATATAAAATTACGCATTTGATTTTGTTTTTTTTACATTTTCCATTCCAATTTATCTTACAAAAACTAAAATTGTTTCCTTCATTACAGGAAAAGAACTTTTACAAATATTTTTTGATTTTCCCTTTTACAAAAAAACTCAACAAAATTATTCAATTTTTTAATTTATTCGACAAAATGTTTCAAGAGCTAAATAAAATTGTGTTAGCTGGGGTTTTACACGTACACTACTACTGTCGAAATTTTACAGTGCGTTTTCAGCTCTTACGGTTAAAACTGTAATATAAACGATACAGAAATCATCACAATAATACCAACTAAATCGTAAAGTCTAACATTGGAGTTTGACAATTCTGATTTTAAGAAGATAGTACAAAGAGCTGGAAATTATTTATTAATTTTTTGAGTGTCAAGTTCGTAAAGCTATAGTCGATGTCCGGTTGTGCCCGTAACAGTACGTTTGGTTGCAGGAGCCTCGAATTAATCCCGTTATATAATATTCTCGAATCCGGATCGGAAACGGTTTCCAATAAATATATCAATAATAAATTTATGAGTCGCTAGAAATAAACGAAATTCCGGATTGCACCAAAATTATAGCCAAAAATGATTTGGAGCTAAGTATGCAGCTGTAAATAAACGAGCTTTACAACACGTAGAAGTTCACATCAACCTAGAAAACTACAATATATGAAGTATTGCGAACCTATTAAAATTTATGGCTTAATAAACGGGCTCACTTAAATTTATTCTGAATGAGCCAATCTCCTTATACATTGTAAATGCGGTTAACACGAACGAGCGCTCCAGAGTTCTAGTTAAACCATCGTAGAGAAAGCAACGATTCGATTATTATTTTATATTGTCAGGTTCGCATCTATAACATGTGTGGTGGAAAAGTGACAGGAAAAAGAGTCTATTACGATATTAGAAATCGAAACCGGGAAATATTAGGAATATTAGGACGTACCAGGTTGCTTTGGGGCGTATACAACTCGTCTCAACAGAAAGGCGTTGTTTTAGTGTCTTCTTTTTGTTGTGACGAATACAAAAGCGTGCTCTTCTGTTATTAACGCTTTCTTTATTATTACTATTACCATTAGCACCAAGACAAAATTATGCACTCCATTCCGTTAATTTGTGGCTTACCAGAAAATCCCCAGTATCTCCATACACAATTAATGCTCTATTTCAAATTGCATTTTAAATAACCGACATCGAGGGCTTAAGACAAATTCCTCTTTTGCATTCCACCTAAATTTCCTAGCGTAATTTTTGTTAAAATATCATCTCGCTTACTTAAACCGAGAAACAAATTATCCAGAATCTAACTTAGAGTAGAATTTGATTTTCACTGAAAAACTGAATCTTGTGTTAGAACTCGGTGTTTGTTTTATTAAGAGGATGAACAAATATTTTAAAGCGGAACAACAAACAGCATCTTAAATCCTATAAAATGAGGCTGCTAAGCCAACAGAGGGTGCACTGATTACTTAATTGAAATGAAACGTTTCAAATCTGCATGAATATAAATTCATAGATTAATATTTATGTACATAAATAATTCTATGACTATACAGATGGGCTTTCAGCATATCGATTTTGATATTGTACGCTCATCTAAGGTAGTAAAATACGAACTTTGCAGCGCGTTCTTTGCGAATAATAATTTACTACAGACAACGGCCTTTCTTGTTTGTTCATCGACCGTTATAAACGTAGAATAATCCACGGAATAATAATTTATATCTTCTTAAAATATTAAGCACATATTTTTAACTCGATTAAACTTCGTTGCCCCTTTCAAATATTTTCAAAGTTACCAACGTTGCAATCTTTACTATAATCAGACCAAGATTCATAAACTTCAGAAGCCCTCAACAGAACCTATCAAATTTGATATTCAGTTGCTTAATTTTTCGTAAATTCAAACAAAGCTTGCAAATTTCAAAATAACGAATCAGAACTGTAAGATTACAAATGATGGAGACCACTTATATTTATTTAAGGTTTCCTAACCCTCCCCCCCCCCCCCATAAACTAACCCATCAAAATTGTTATTCATTTGCTTAATTTTTCGTTACATCAAATAAAGCTTTCAGGTTAAACAAATATTCAAAATTGTGAAGATAACAAATGGTGGAGGTGTCAAAACAATACACTTATATTTATTTAAGCTTTCCTAAGCCCTCCCCATAACCTAACCTACCAAAATGACTATTCATTAGCTTAATTTTTCGTTAGATCAAATAAAGCTTTCAGGTTAAAAAACTATTCACAATTGTGAGGGTAACAAATGGTGGAGGTGTCAAAACAATTCACTTATATTTATTTGAGCTTCCCTAAGTCTCCTCCCCATAAACTAACCTATCAAAATTATTATTCATTTGCTTAATTTTTCGTTAGATCAAATAAAGCTTTCAAGTGAAAAATATTCAAAATTGTGAAAGTAGCAAATACCAGGTGCCAAAATAATTTTTCTTCTTCTTCAGCCTTTGTTTATCCAGTGCTGGATATAGGCCTCTTCTAGTTGTTTCCATGCTATTCCGCTGTCTTTAGCTGTTCTCATTCATTGTTTTCCCGCAACACTTCTAAAATCGTCTGACCATATCTTTTGTGGTCTTCCCACTCTTGGCTTCGTTTCTCTTGGTCTCCATAGTGCAGGGTAGAAGAATCCATAGTGTCACCTTCTGCTACTACCTTTCATGTTTTTGACTGGCAGTGTGTCCTGCCCACTGCCATCTAATACTCGCGATACGTTTCATAACATCTGTTATCCTTGTTCTTCTCCGGATTTCCTCATTTCGTATCTTGTCTTTTAATGTAATTCCTAACATGGCTCGCTCCCTAGCTCTTTGAGAGACTCTCTGTTTTTCTGTCATATTTCTGTTAATGCCATGGTCTCTAGTTGATATGCAGACACAGGAAGTATTCCGCTATTACATATATACTCTTCGTTTTAGATTTATTGGTACATTTTCATCTCTAAGAATATAGACGAGTCTATCAAAAGCTACCCATGTTAAGTGAATTTTTCTCTCTCTTTTCCGCTGTCTGCTTTTCTTTTCCTCATTTAACTGTATGACCAAGTGTTCTCTAGGGCAGGGCTTCCCAAAGTGTGGGTCGCGATCTCATATGGAGTCGCGTAACTAAATTTGAGGGTCGCAGAAATGTTAACAAAACTTAAAAATTTCTGGACTCGCAACGATTACCAAACTTTATTGCTACATGCGGAAGTACGGTGGCTCTCAAGAGAACGAAGTTTATACAGATTATTACAGTTAAAGATAAAGTTGTTATATTTTTAACTGAGCAGAAATCCCATTTTGTTGATTTTTTTCACAATGAATTATGGCTTTTAAAACTGTGTTATTTGTCAGATGTTTTTGAAAAATTAAATGATTTAAACGTGTCACTCCAAGAAAATTGTGACATATTTATGTTAAAATATAAAATTAAAAATTTTGTTAAAAAGTGATCATATGGAAAAATAGAGTGGAAAATGGTTCTTTAGAAATGTATACGGCTATAGATGCTTTTATAATTGAAAATAACCTTTCCAAAGATTTTATTCTAAAAGTTATAATTGATCATTTGAAGTGTCTGGAGACACAATTTTAAAAATACTTTCCTTCAAATTTTGACGCTGAAAAAGAAAATTGGGTTCATAAACCATACTCAATTGACATGATTAACGTCAGTCATTTACCATTAAACGCTCAAGAAGAATTTACCGAGTTATCGAGCGACACAGGTTTAACACTTGAATTTTTCAAAAAATCGTTAAAGGAATTTTGGCTGGGGATTAGGACAGAATTTCCAACACTTTCTATGGCCCTAAGCATATTTCTAACATTTTGCACTACGTATTTATGCGAAACGACATTTTCAGCATTAACATTTACATAGAAAATAAAAAAATCGGTTGACTCTGCAAAACGCTACGTCCTGCAGTATTAAATATTTATCCAAGATTTAAGACTTTATGTAAAAGTAAACAAGCACACCAAGCTCATTAGTATGAATATTTGGCTTTGTCTTTAATACATGGTAAACTTATATTCAGATGTATACCAAAGAATTGTTTTCGAATAAATTTTCTTTATGATTTATTATCGGCAAATGTTTTAATTTGTAGTCGTAGTTTATATACCTCTGTTGCCAGGGTCGCAAAAATATTTGTTCGGGTAAAAGGGGTCGACAAGTGGGAAAGTTTGAGAAGCCCTGCTCTAGGGTGATGTTCTATTGCTTATTACTTTGGTTTTGTAAAATTCATAGTCATATTGTTTTGGATTTCTAGTTTAATTGTGTTTAATTTTTCCATGTCGGTACTTATCCTGGACTATGTCGTCCGCGAATCTTAAGTGGCTAAGGTAGACACCATCGATATTTAAACCTCTATTCTGCCAAATCAACTGTTTGAATACATTTTCCAACGCCAATGAAAATAGTTTTGGTGATATAACCTCACCTTGTGTAGCACCTTTCTCTAACACTATTTTTTCTGACTTAAGATCCAGATCTATTTTTTCTTGGAACGTAGCTTCTCAGTATACAGTGTGTCTAACGGTACTAGGTACAAACGGTAACTAAATACAGAGACGGTTTAAAATTTTAAGTGGTTGTTAAGCAACATACCCTTGTGATTAATGTATTATTGTAAATGTATTTTTTTATTTCCATTTTATTTGTTTGTATCTAGTTACCGTGTGTACCTCGTACCTGTAGACAATCTGTATATGTTTGAATATCTCGAATCAATTTGAGCATTCTACAAAGCTGTTAAGAAGGCCCATGTCTCAATACTGTCAAAGACTTTGTGGTAGCTCACGAATACTGGATTTAAAGGGATGGTATATTCCGTTATTTTCGGTAAAATGTTGGTATTTCTTCAGTGATGTTTGTTTTGCCTGACACTATGTTTCCTTGTTGATCTTTAATTTTCACGATGCTTTGTTTGTCTCTCGTTCGTTTTGTTGTTTTCGATGGTTTCGAGGATTTGTTTTATTTTAGATGTTCTTATATCCCTTCTTATTTTCTTCTTTGCCATTGAATTTATGGTTTTATATTGTGGGTAGTCTCTATTAAAGGGTGAACTCTACAAAATCCGGACACCTTTAATTGTATTTGTATCTTAGCAGCTTCTACATTAGATTACTAATATTTGGTGTCCAAATAGCTAAAGAATACAAAAACAGAAGCTGTTAATAAATCCTCACGAAATTGTCAAAATATATTCACATAAAGTGGAACCAAGAAAATTGATTCTACACGAAGACCTGCAAAATAAAAGCTAGAGTATTCGTCAAATTATTAAAAAATTAAAGTTGCCTAAATCCACCGTCGGAGATGTTATTAAACATTTCAAAGAACGTCTGACTGTCGAAAGGAAGCGTGGTAGTGGTGGTGAACGTATGTAAAGAATACAAAGGTTTCTTCTCGTGAAGTTGCTGGAAAAGTGAAAAAGTCTCAGACATTTGTGCAAAAAGTCAAAGCCAGAGCAGGATTAAGAAGTTTCAAGGCTCAAGCGGTACCAGACAGGGATGCCAAGCAAAATTGAATAGCAAAATCCCGCTGCAGAAAGCTTTACGAAAAAAAGTCAACGTCATCCAAAGGCGTCGTTATGGATGATGAAACTATGCTGATCAGGATTTTTATACAGCACCAAGTCATCAAGATGCTCCTAAAGACAATTAAGAGAGGTGCGAAATAAATTGGAACAAATTGATCAAAACAGAAGAAGAAACAATGTATTCATTTCAGGAATTACATTGGAAAAATAACAGGAAGAAAATTTGAACGCCACAAATTAAAGCAACCGAAAAAATTTGAAGAAATCTATAGAATATAGACCTTGTCAACTTTAAAGAAAAGGAAAAGGTTATGGCAAATAAAAGCAAGTTAAGATTTCACCATAATAAACGAGTATTTATAAACATTGATTTAACAAGAAAAGAAAGAGAAATACAGGATAAATTGAGAGATATTGCTAAAGAAGAAAAACGACAAGGGAACAGAGTTAAAATTGGATATAAGAACTGATAATAAACGACCAAATGTTAGTATAGGATACAACAAGACATAACTTAAAGCCAACAAACTAAATAACGAAATTATGGATAAGCAAAAGGCAACGACGATGGCAATGACAAAGGACAAGCGCGACTCTAACGTAAATCATAACAACAACAAAATTACAAGTGAAAGTAAGAAAAGGTTATCGTCACCTGCAACACTGGAAGTTTATCAGGAAAAGAAAATGAATTGATTGAAGAATTCGAGAAAGCAAAGTAGATATTATAGGCATAACCGAAACCAAAAAGAAAGGAAAAGGAGAAGTGGAATTACAAAACGGTCACGTTTTGGAGTACTTAGTGGAGTTGAACAAAAAGATAGAGCAAGAGTCCCTCTCCCTGTAGGATGCATTGTAAAACGAGAAAATAGGAAATATATACGGAAATGGAATCAACTTACAGAAGAAATAGAGGACATTAGGTGACCTAAACAACCGAGTAGGGAGGAAAGAATGACACGGGAGAGACAATCGAAATCCATGGCGAAGACAGCAGAAATAATAATGGCAAAAGACTAATTGAATTTTGCATGATGAATAATTTAATAATCACGACTACGTTTTTTACACACAACGACATACACAAGTATACGAGAGAAGTAAGAAGCAGTGATGAAAGGTTCGTAATTGACTATGTAATGATTAGCAAAAAATTCCAAAGATAAAAGACACAAGAGTTAAAAAAGGAGCAGAGATATACTCCGACCACTACTTGGTTGTTTCGAAGATAGCACTACGGCCAGAAGAACCAAAAGAAAGTAAAGATGATATTAAAAATTGTAAAATTATAAACAATTTTTTTTTATTAATTAAGTGCAGAATTACAATCTACTCGTAACAATATTGAGTATTTAGTAACTGTGATAACAATTTAGTGTCATGAGGAGAGCATTAGCCAGCGCTAATCTCCCGGTGGAGGTTCTCCGGTCCTGGTTTGGTTACTGCATTAAGTCTAGCGGCCATTGTCGTTTTAGTCGTCGTGTGACGTCTGGTTGGCTGGTAAGTTGGTCTATGAGATCGTTTGAGTGACCGTGTAGGTTGTTGTTGTATGTAGTAGAAAGCCTCTTGAGTTCACTTGCTACGTAAGGTACACCCAGGTCAGTGTGGAGGGTCTCATTGGTAACATACCATGGAGCGTCTGCCAGCATCCGGAGTGTCTTTGACTGGAATCGCTGAAGGATTTTTGTGTGCGACGCTTTCGTGCAGCCCCAAAGCTGGACTCCATATGTCCACACCGGTTTCAGTATAGTTTTGTTTGTCAAGGAGAGATGCGAGTGTTTTCCTAGTAGCCAGGTCATTTGTCTTATTTTCAAATCTAGGCATTTCCTTTTGTTTTTAATATGTGTGCCCCAGGTGAGTTTTTGGTCTAGGTGCATACCGAGATATTTTACCGCTGATAAACAAAATTAGAACATAATATAAGCTGTATGATAAGGAAGTATCTAAAAAGTTTCAAGAAAAAGTCTTGAAAATACAAATAATATGACTATAGATGACTTGTGGAAAAATATTGAAGACATAATAACCAAAGCAGCAATAGAAACGTGTGAAACAACAACATTAAGAAAAAGCAAAAAACAGACCAATTGGTGGACCGAAGAAATAAAGAAAGAAGTGAAAATTAAAAAAACAGAAATGGAAGCAGTACCTGGGTATTGTAATTTGTACACAATTTAACCCCTTAACACCTTAGGGTATAAATAAGGTTTTAATTATGTATGTATGTATGTAATTTTAAAATTGAAGTTTCTGTCTAACAATCATTTTTAAGTGTTCGGATTTTGTAGGGTTCACCCTTTAGTTTTTCTTCTTTTTTATATTAATTCTCTTGTATCTGGTTTTAGTTTATGTAGTTTCCATAAGGCTTTTTATTTTACTGCAGATCTTTTTAGTAACTGTTTGTATGTCTTTTGTAATTTTGTCTGTTAGTTTATCTATGGTTTTAAGTTGCAGTGCTGTTAGTGGCTGTAGTTTTTTGTTTCATATTCTTCATTGTTTAGGCCCAAAACTTCTGATGTTGGAAATCTATTTGTAGTCATTAACTTTAATGTTTTCTAGCTTTGTGTTAATTTTTATGTAAGCCCGAACCAGCCTATGGTCGCTGCCGGTATTAAAATTATTTAGAACCGAAACATCTGTGCATACATATATTCATGTCACTGCAGAATATAAAATCTATTTCATTTTTGACACAGCTATCTGGACTACACCATGTCCATTTTCTTTGAATTTGCTTCTTGAAGAAAGTATTTAGACAGTACAGTTTTTCTCATTGAGAAAGTTAGCAAGCGTATGTCCTCTGTTATTTCTGTCTCCTAGTCCGAAATTACCGATGTAATTAATGTTGGTTAAGTCCTCCATATGTTAGTTAATTACTTATTTTTCGTTAGACTTTAACACAGCTTCCAAAATTCAAAATAACCTATGTTTATTTAAGCTCTGGCAAGCCCTACGCACAATAAAACCTACCAAATTTGTTATTGCTTAATTCTTCGTTAAATCTAACAAAGCTTTCAAATTTAAAAAAATCTTAAAAACTGTAAAAGTAACAAATGGTGGAGGCGCAGAAGTAACACCAAACATTCTACCTTATGTTTATTTAAACTCTGCTGAACCCTCTTTTCCACGTCAACATAACTCAATAAATATGCCCATTTAGTTGTTTCATTTATTATTTGCTAATTAATTTCTTTACAGACGAACAATTAAAAAAGAAAAATCGAATATTTCCGAACCCCTCTAAAATCCGCTTTTTGTAATTAGACAAACAAGCAAATGCTTCCCTGAATAAACAAACAAATAACATAAAAATAATTAAAAGCAAAACAAATAAAACAACCCCGAATAAAACAAATAAGATGTTAAATAAGTAAAATAATCTAAATTCAGCTATTTTTAAATCGTTACTCTTTGAAACCCAAACTTTAGAGAATTTGACCAACCTGGGACTAAAACCCGCACCTGCAGCACTTTTTACCACTAAACTAATATAGGTTTTCCGATATACCAAAAGCTCTTCAGTTCGTGTCAGTCTTGGTTTGTATTTAAATTAGGTACCTTTTAAAATACAAGATTTTTATTTCACAATGTCAGTTAGTTGAAATTAAAAACAAATTTTAAACGTCACATATTAATCTCACGAATTCTAGACAACGCGAGTGATTTTTAAAAACCTTTAAATAAATATTGTCCATTTAAAAATGTGTACAGGTTAAAACGTCTGGTTAATTTTCGTAATAATTATATTGGCTTAAAAACTTGTAGACCCTGGATATAAACCACCTCCTGTTTAAATTTGATTAAAGTAGATTTTATACACGTGCCCATTAAAAGTTACACGCCAAATTTAAAGATCTTACACCAAACCCTTCGGCTATCAGCTAATAAAATTGAAACAGACCCTTTCCATTTTAGAGGGCCCAGTATCCCTCGTTACACGGCTAAACTGCAGACATTTGTTCAAGTAGGGTTTCTATTTAAAAAAGGTATACAGAAATTAAACGAAGAAATTGTAAATCTTCGAAACTTACAAAAATGGGGTTTCGGTAAATAAATAAGTGGTTTTATTCTAGCTAACAAAAATAATAAACAAAGAAGTAGTAATAGCTTTTTAATAGTTTTCGGGGCAGTAAAAAAATTAATCGCGTTTTTAGGTATCCTTCTGAGTTTGTATAAATTTATGACCTGAATGGGTTTTGTGATGACTGCGAGTCTAGAAAGATTTATATTTTTTTATAATTAAAAATCCGTACTTAAGGATAAGGAAATGTACCTTTCTAAGAGTCTAATTTCGAAATAAAAATAATAAAAAAGTTTATGTGAGGTTTTACGTTTGGAAGAATTAAAGGAAGGAGAATCTCGAAAGCAGACGTTATAATTTTAGATTGAAAACTAGATCCGCAATAAGACTGGAAAAATAATCTAGGATGTATAAGCTTGAAATGGCAAATCGACTAAGCGGAGTAGAATCCACGACAAAAACAGCATTTTTTAGTGTTATCTTTTGACACAATCTTTCCACTTCACAAAAGCCTAGCGAAAGAACATAGGTATGTTGTATGACAATTTGTTATCACCGTTAAAATATGCAAAAACGTCAGAACTCTTCCCTGCAGGGCCATATATTTTGTTGCAGATATTTACACATATTTCAAATACCTTTGTGACATTTAAAAATCATTTTGGACGCTTCTGTTTTTTAATGCGGATCTCACAAACGACACCCACCCTAATTAATGCCTTCGAGTGAGTTAGTCTTTTTAAAAGTTAAATTAAAGAAGAGTATTTATCCTCGCAGTGAGGCGCTTTAATTAATAAATATCGTTAGTAAGGCTTGTCAGTTTCTTCACTTTTGCCATATGAATTTTTAACGCGGTTCTGTGAGCATATGAGAAAGCAGCCTTAAGGTTACGAAAATAAAACTCCTAGCTTCTTAAATTTTCACACTAAATTTACATAAACATCGTGTCTTCATAAACTCTGACTTTACTAGCGAATACGAGGGCGATCTGCGGAATTAAATATTAAAAACGCGAATCAAGGGTTTTTATACGATTCTGTAGTCGTGCAGAATGCGAACAGCTATCAATATCTTGGGGAGAGCAAACTAAATATTCGCCTCAATCGCGTTTTACGAGGTTTTTGAATTTCTCCCGAATTTATTTACAAATTACGGTAACGATTTTTGAACTATAAAAGAAATTAAAGCAATCGTAACTTAGTTCTTAAGTTGAATTAATAAAGCCTCGGCGGTTATCTGCGGTAACAAAGGCGTAAAAGCGGCATTGTCGATGCAGTTTATTGTTACTTACATTTCCTAATTAACAGAACGTCTACCGTAGTAATTTGAAAATTTTTAACGATATAATCCTCATTAACTTCATTAGCAGTACTTCATTCTTTGTCCGAACTCTTTCATCTGTTTTTCCTCACTTCTGCAATCGATTAAAAAGTTTGAACCATAATAAATTACGAGGTCGTGAATAAAAAACATCTTTATTACTTAAGATTACTTTGGAAACTCGAAAAATTACGGCTTATTTTCGTCTGATACGTGATTCGTGTCTTAAAAATAACGCGGAAATGAGAGCGTTTGCTTTTTCCGAAACGACCGGCATTATTTTAAACCTTTTAGCCAAAAATTAATACCGGGTCGCTTTTGTATGAATAGTTAGAGGGTCAAATGGTCTCTCTGTAAAACAGGATGCATGATTTGGGTTCAAGCGTTCCCAAGGGTGCATTGTCCAAGCTGACGAGTGGGTCTCTCGCGGATGATGCCCATCAATATCGGTTCAATGTATAATGTGGTCGCATCACACAGTATAGATGCCATTGTTTAGATAATAATAGGAACTTACCGTGTATCAATATTGGAGCGAACAATATAATAATAAGCACTCGCCTGCGTGTCACTAAAAAGGGGCGACCACCCCTTATGACTACAGAATATAGCTATGAATCGGAAATATGAGCTTTTATAATCACCCCCCGTGATAACCTCGTTGTTTTTACAGCGAAGCTGTGAAAAGTACGCGCAATCTGCAGAATTTTGAACTGATGATTAGTTCTGTTATACTTTCATTAAATTTTAATCCTTTTATTATTACAGTTTGTCCCCTGTCAATATTTAACCGCTAAATCGAAGAACAATCAGTTCGACAAATACTGGCGTAAGAATTTTAATTTGTTAAATCGCTTTGTATACAGACTTGCAATAAGACGAGTGCTAAGTTCGTATTTAATCCATTTTGCAACCGAATACTATGGAATGAGCCCCGAGGGCTCGAAGGATTGGGTTCGATCCTCTACTAAACCCGAGATAATGTGGGACTGAATTAAAACTAGACTATCACACTGTCACTCTGTAGTTAGACTAGTAAAGTTTGTTCATATACTTTGAATAGATTTACCCGGGCCTTCTTTCAGGGAAAACAAGTTAAAATTTAGTTTAATCCTCGATATTTTGCTCCTTCGTAGTCTATCCCGTATTTTAACGATGTTTTTTAACATAATATAACTACTGCCTCTATTTAATACCGCTAAACGGTTGCCAATTTAGTCTCCCCATTAAAATTTCGTTTGTTTAAAGCTGGTATCCTAATTTACGAAAAACGTGTGCCGAGTGTTCTCTACCGAAAAACAATCTTGATGGGGCTTCGGAGCCTCACGAGAGTTTTTTGTTCCCGAGAAAATACCCTTACCTACATATCAACGTTTTAACATAACGTAATATAGAAGATAAAAGCACGAAATTAAATAGCACGGAATAAAAATGTTGCACATTATAGTTCGACTCAGCAACGAATGTGAGTGGCCTTTCTGGAAGTTTTTACTGTGCTTTTGTCTAATATTTAAAAGAACGGAGCCCGTTACATTTCCGTGCTTTGTGTACTTCATTTACATTCATATTTTAGTATACCATGCAGTACATTCGAATCTAGAAATGAAAAATGGTTCTAAAAGGAAAACAAATACGTAAAGCTTTCTTAGAATTACCACGTTGCTTTTTTAAATTTCAAATAAATAATCACAGTTTACTCCATACGCTTCTTGACGGCTTAATGTGTAAAAGAAAATGTTCGACCTTTCTTAAAATTTAATAGCCAGAACTCTTTAAATCTTCATTTTCTTTAAAAGTAGAAACTTACTCTTATTAGTTTGCTCCTTTTTAACTTTTAGAAAACTTCGACTCACAGGGGTTTCCTACAAGTTTGTAGTTCTATCCTCCTCTACTTTGTTTAGCATTTGATTTATTTTAAAATCATAATCCCACGATCTGTTACCTTTTACCGTGCTTTTACAGAATTTCTTCTTCTTGGGCTCTAACTACTTAATTAAGAAATTAAAAAAAAAACTCTTAGCTAAGTGCTAAGCATATATTTAGCAATAGTTTAATAAAAAAAAATCTCTGAATTTGATAACATCGAACAACATTTGATGGAGACGTCTGCAAATTTCTAAAGTAGCTATAGTGTTTATAATTCTACTGCCGTGAACATTTAAATAACAATTATTTTAAATTATTATTATCCATAGGTTTACATTTTCTTTTCCTTAATCCCTAAGTACAAAAAATAATACCTTAACTAAGTATTATTTATTAGTAATCGATACGCAAAATTAAATAATACAAATTACATGAATTTAGCAACACGAAACTTTTGGTGGAGGCGCCGGGCACATCCTATTTACACAAGTATACACAGAGTGTCGCAATAACTGTTATAAAACCTAGTTTCTCTTTTTATTACTAAAAGAAAATTTCCTTTCTATTACTTAGTGCTAAGATATGTGGCTCTATTGTGGATAATTTATTTCATAAAAATTAATTAAGGTTGGTTTAATGCTACAGTTTACAGTGCAATATTTTTAAATTTCAGTGTTTGTATTTCTTGGATTATCTGACAATGTTGTCGTATTTCTTTCCCATCCCACCCCTCAAATCAGTTAGGTTACTTAACCACTAAACCGCTTACTAAAATAGAAGAACAGATCTGCTTTGAAACAAAATCAAATAAAAACTTTAAAAACACATCAGTTGTTCACTTGATTTTTATTAAATTTTAAAGAGGCAACGTTCAGGAGGATGTGATACGACTTTATACTCTTTGATGACCAGAGCGCGGAAAAGTATGCACTATAAAATCGAGAAATATGCATTTTATATGCGGTTAAAATTAAGCAAAATATGCTCCTTCATATGCAATTATAGACAAATATATGCTGTCACTACCTAAAAATTGACACTATATATGCACTGAAAAATCGCATTCGAAATTTAAATATTTATTGAAATTTCTATATTCATGCAAAACCACAAAAATAGGTATTCAATATAGAAATACAAATTAGTGGTATACATAAATGTGCAGGTCGCAATAAATTTTTTTTATTGCGACCTGCGAACAAAATTCCCGAGACCGAAAATATGAATAAAATTTTTTAATTGTGACCTGAGAGACAGAATTATGCAATTAAGGTGCTCGAAATCAGTTAAATATGCATAGATATGCATTTATGCGCTATTCCCTTAACATATGCATAAATATGCAAAATAAAATTTGCATAAATGGAATCCTTACGATGTGATTCGGATAGATAACCAGAAAATTTTATTGTGCATATAAGCACAATTACATGCAAATGCATATTTTTCCGCGCTCTGTTGATGACTCTCTGTAAACACTTTGGACCCTCATGTTGTACCTTTTAGTTCTCTTATTAGAGACTGCATATTAATGTATGATAATGTGAAATCCGCGCTGGCCATTTTGTGCAACAGTTTTCGAAGAGGTCAAGTATAAAACGTTGGTCTGGTCAGCTGAGGGTTCTAATTTATTAGGCATGGTGTAAAGACAACTTACTAAAGGTGGTAAACGAAATTACAGAACGTAGAACTCCACTTAGCGTTTCGGTTTGGTAATTTTAGGTCGGCGATTATATATTAATCCAACTTTAACTAATCTAAATTTTTAGTTTACGTTTTTCTAAAGATTTATTAGGTCGACGGTTTATTTAATTTTTCACTTTAATCTTGTTGGAAAAAGCTCACAAAACCCTTAAAGTTACGAAGTGGCGCTTTTACGGTAATTCGTAGCAAAAATCTCGTCTCCGGAGTAGTTGTTCCACCTTGTACTCCTTTATTATATTTAAGAGGTGCCGTCATATATTTAGTTAGAAACCGCATTGTTAGGTATTGCGTTAAACCTTGAAATTGCCAAAACGGTTAAGAACCGAGCTTTTCAGCTCTCTTCCTCTCTGTTATTTCGTCCGCGGAACTATTAACAAACTTTCGGTAAGTGTAGAATGTGTTCTACAAGCCGTATCAGTAACGGCTTATTTATAACGGGCAAACGCGAGGCGGTAGTTCATAATTCGATCAGAAAATAACGTTCAAGGATTTTCGTTTTAGCGTTAGAAATAATTTGTCATGATTATGTTGGTGGAATAATATAAGTTCTACGTCGTTATTATTTATTTTTCCGTGCATTTTGGAGCAAGAGGTTTCGCGTTTATGTAAGACATATTTCTCTTTTTAAGAGGAAAGCTCAGCCACTAAATCTTCGAGTACAAGCCTGGTAAGTTTGCGGGATCGTCTAACTCAGGGGCGCGGGTAAATACTTACGCACACATCTGGCTCTCACAGCGGCAACTTTACACCCGGAAATGTTACCACTCATTAATTCAGCCTTGTTCCCGTCCCAGTACGTTACTCTCCATTTCCATTGCAAACTGCCACATACAAGTCTCTGCTCCTGTGATTTACTAAGTGCTCTCAGTTTTGAGGAAATAATAAGCAAAACGTCTTTATATTTAAATGACGTTACGCTTGAGCTTGTTCACTTACATGATGAGATCATTCTTCTTCTGTACCTGCCTGCCTACCTACTACATATTTTCAAAAGTGGTTTAGTTTTATCCTTGACGATAAGCGACATTCAAATTCATCTTCCTTACCTCGTAGTTCCTCTTGTATTTTAGTTAACGCTCGTATTTTTGACGTTTCCCTTACGCGCGCTTTTCTCGCGTCTGTACAGTGAGAACCGATTGATTTTAGTTATACCAATATGGAACCATAAATATGTTAGAATCTCTCGTGTTTCCTACTTTGGGCAAGTATTTGTTAATATCCGTAACGGATTTTCTCCTGCGTGCGCCCCCGCAACAGCAAGCAAAACATAAACAGATTTAATAACCGAATATTGTTCAATAATGCATATTGGTAGTTGAAAAGAGCAATAAAGCCGCGTATTTTCAGGATTCAGGTTTGTGGATATAAAATCAATGATCTTCATTTCATACTGAACGATATTGTAGATGGAGTTTTGGTCGAGGGACTGTGGTTTTAGACTATCAGCGTGTTAGTCACGTTTTGGATTACGGCCCTCCACAGAGAACTATTCTGGAAGTGCAGACCCTCGAGAAGGTCGCCATTTCACACAGAACGCGCAAAGCAAATTTTTAGCAACCTCTTTAAAGTATTCATTTCCAGAATATTTAAATTAGGCCTTCTTTTTCGACGCTTGCTTCATTTCCATTCGTTTCAATACGTCTTTAGATGTTAAAGGCAGTACAAGACGTTGTTTCTCCATTAACTAACGAACCTTTTTACTTATTACAGTTATGGCTTATTTGCATTTCTGTTGTTTTGATAAGCGATTTATGATGGCAGGTCGAGTCAGGGTGTCGTTTTTGTTGACGTGTCGAAACAATTAAATGTTAAGACAAACATCCGACGTTATTACAAATACTATTCCGTTTTTGTAATTAGTTACGAACGCTCTTTATGTTACACAGACGAAAACAAAAATAAAAAGTGACTTTAATCTAAAATACGATCTTGTTATAAAGTTATTTTCTGATAAACAAGACGGGCGTAAGTTGCCTGTTCCAGAAGTGTTAATTTTGATAACATTTTCTACTCTTACGTCACATAATTACCAGGAATTTGTAAACTAGAAGCAGGCTGTTAAGTTAAAGTTGTTATCTATGTTTCCAACACGATGGTCCCCATTCAGTCAACCTGATGAGATTGGGGTCCGTCATGATTAGCAAGAAAAGCATATCCTGCATGTCCCGCAGATTATACTGTCATACTTACAACCGACTAAATAAAAATTAAGCTTGTCGAGCTTGAAATTTTGAGGACGCCCGTAAAAAGTCGCCGTCTAATCTGAATTAGCATTAATTTGAAAGCATTTCCGTTGAACGCGGAGGGCAATTATTGTTTTAATCTGTTACTATTTATATCGTGTGCGTGCCATGTGCTCGTGCGGCCCTCGTAGCTGGTTCTATTATGTTGTGAAGTTGAAGAAAAATGTATATTCTACAGCCCGACGAAGCCGCAGAAGCATATATACAACCCTATCGCCGACATGTTTCATTTTTATAGTCTGAGAGAGGGAAAAGCATTTGGAATTTGTTTCTGTAACTTACGCGCACCCGCAAGCTTTTGTATAAATTTCACTCTTCCCGGACCAGCCCCGAACTATCCCAGCTAGATAGATAGAACTAATGTTGGTAAAAACGGCTCTAATAGCTTCTTATATTCTTACATAATCTTCGCAATCAAATAATGAAAGTGATCGTTTAAACCGTGGATTAAATAGTCAGTTGGCAGATGTAGCTTCATCTAGATTAGTGGCTTCAGAGGGTGAAGCGGAACGACAAGAAATGTATGATTAATGAAAGCCAAAACTCCAAAAGTGTCTTTCATTCAACCTAAAGTTCGTGCTTTATTTTTAGTAAATGAATTGTTTTACATAATTAATGCGTAATTATTTTCGGGTTAGTTTTATATCCATTGAAAGCATAATTTATGCAAACGAAAACGTAAAGAGGAATGTAATTAATCTTTTTCAGAGATATTAAACGGAAAGCGTGATCAATTCTTGTCATCTACTTAACATCATGTTACGTGGTATTACTATTAACCGGCGACACGCGTACTTTACGCGCTTGGCTTGCATAATTTTCTGAGCGTGTTCCCTTAGTGCAGTAACGAACTCCATCCCTGAATTCACTTACAACCAATTTACCGATAACGTTTTATATAAAAATGTCTATCAAACGCTGACAACACGACTTTATGTACTTACATCGACATCCCTTTAAACTGCACGTTTATAAACTTCGAAAAATTGATAAATTATTGGATCCATTTTCGATTTCGTATCCCTGCAAAAAGGCGTTCGTTGACCTAACTTTTTCGTCGCGCTACTTGATGAATATTAACCTCGCTATCCTAATTTATATCATTATTTTTATGTTGTCGCTTAAGCTATTTTAACTTATTAAGTATTCCTGACTAAGTACTTTAATCTGTTAAAGTTAAAACAGTTACATTTTTACCCAAACTCATTAAAACGCTAGACCGGCCACTTACTACCAATTAGTTTCAACTCCGCTATAAGTTTTTTGATTAATTTCTTCTTAAGGGTAAGTTTCTTGCTCTCGTTTTATAAAAGTGTCTAGAAATACATAACTATGCAGATTTAGTTGTCAGGATTGGCTTAATCTTATTTGCTACTTTTCCAGTTATATTTCTAATAAAAGGACTCATGAATTGCACACTCAAAATTACAGACACCCTCGAAAACTAATTTAATTCCGCTTTTATTCTACATCAGAACAGTTGCTGTACAGGACGAAGAATACATTTTATATACCCGAAAGTAAGTCAAATGCTGACCTTTACGATGTCTCGTTATGTTTACAAAAATCATCGTTTTATAATTCAAATTTTCAAGTTGCACTGCGATAAAAACTTTTGACTAAGAAGTAACAATCGAAAACTGAATTGAAAAAACGCGTTATTTTTCATTTTTCGATAAGGTTGCCACAAACTTTCTCAGTGCGGAATTTTTAATCTTTTTCAAGAGGCTTGCTTTTTTTTAACGTGGAATTTTTAATATAAAGTATCACAAAATATTTTAATCAGTAATCAAGCTAAAATTTTTGTAAATGCTAGGTTTGCAAATAACGATCCAGAATAACGAAAAATTTGTTTATTTTATTGTAAGTACTCCTACAAACATCAAAATTGATGCAAAGGCTGAAACATTCTATGTTTATTTTTATTAAGTTGAGTTATTCCAAAACTGTTTATCCTTTTCTGTTGAGCGAACAAACAACTGAGTAACGATATTGCGAAGAATTTTACCTTATGCAATCAGTCCGCCGATAAAGATTGCGGGTGGATAATAATTATAAGTGGAAAATGCATCACAGTTAGTTATAAAGCGTTAGAAAGAAATTCTTTATTGATCCAAAGTTCAACCGTGCATTTCGAGGTCTAAAAAGGTCTGAATTGTAAAAAGTAAAATTTGAAGCGCTCGAGCAACAGGAGTAGAAGATTGAGAGAGGTTTTTCTTGGTGTAAGTAGATATTTTGTTGGTTCGGCAATAATACATGCAAACTGTTAAACGACACGGTCGAGACGAAAACGTAAAATAATTCAGGAGAGTACGAATGATAAAATATGCACGACTGTTCGCATGACATCAATTGATAAATGACTGTGGTGCATTATAAAAAAATAACATTTTAACTTGACACAAATATGTTTATATGCGGTTAGGCCATACATCGAGCACATCCGTGTTCTTTTTACATTTTGTAGACGGCCAATTTTCTTGAAAGCATCTTGAGCGGTACAGGTATAACAGACGGAGATGTGGCTGATCCTTTAAAAATGTAGTTGCGGGTCTAGAGTCAAGTTAAGAGTTCGAAAAGGTTGTCCGCATCTTCTTTCCTCTAAAGGAGTTTGAACAAGTTCAAGCGAAACACGAGGCAACTACGTATCTCTCTTTATTTACGATCATTCTTACGAAATCGACGTGGTAGTAATCGAAATTTAGAAATACTGCAATCACTTGAATTTTATTGGTGTGTCGTACGAAAGATTCTTTTGATATCTTTGACACGTAACTTTTTAGCGCGAGTGAAAAAAGATCTCGTCGTACTTTCTCTTTCCTAGCCGTAAGCAAACAAAACATTTTAGAAAAAGCAAAAGGTTCCGGAATAATACTACACACGGAGCAAATCCTGAATAGCGCTGTCAGCTTTGTGCTTGGTACAAGGCAACTCGAATATCGCAGCAATTACCTTGATTACAGGGTAAAAAGTCATGCATGGTCAGAGAATCGCCGAAAAAAATGGCATCTGCATATCATACTTTGCATCTTGTACACATTCAGAAAGAAAAATATTTCCCCCCGTTATTAATTTATGATTGGCAGGACTCCCTTGCGATCTAAAAAGTCGGCGCCGGTGGCGGTGAGAATATCGTTCCCATTTTAATACATAGTGCGCCATATACAAAATTTAATCATATCCCGCATATATCAACTGTCATATAAATATTCTTCGACGTCATATTAGTTATATTGTCCAGAAAAAGAAATGCGTGAGTTGTCAGAGAAGTTTGACTTTTGTTTTCGACTGAGCGTTTCTTGTAAAGTGGATGAAATAAGGTGGAAGAGGAAACTAGGTCCACTTGAACCAAAGGAGCGGATGTATAAAATCGAGTAAAATATAAGGGCTTGCTCGTAGATAAACTTTCCAAGTGTTCAATATGTCTACTCAGCTAATAGATTCTGCTTAGTGCTCGTTAAATTGCCATTTCTCGCTGACGTATGGTGCTCTCCTCGACCAGAACTGTATATTATTAAAAGTTATTAGAACTTCTCTGTCTAACTTTTTCGGCATATTTCATAATTAATAAAAACCGAATGCTTGTAAAGTCATTTTACCACGAACACTTTGCCAACTTACTACAAACTTGATAAGTTAAAAACTACCACGTACTTAATAAATTACAATCGTGCATCGCCTAAACGGACTTTCAAATGTAAAGTACTCGCAACGAATACTTAATTGTCATTTCCTTATTTGATTCCGTACAGCACTTAATCAAACACTGACAAGTCCGCGAGTTTCGACTATTTGGATGCGAAAACCATCTCTAAATTATTTTACTCTTAATTTTTGTAAATACAACACACAACACAATTTTGCTATTGGGTTAAAAACCGAAACTGTTTGATATTTGATACTTCTTTGATGTTTGATTGGCACGTCGTCATATTTAAGCAAATAAAATTTTATAAAGTGGTAATAGAGGGTTTTTTAACCATAGCTAAACTATCGATTTCTGTTATTATATTTCCGGCATGCCAAAAATAACGACCACATCAAAATGTGGAAATTTGTGGCGTTTATTTAAAGTTTAAAGTTCATAATTTTAGTCACAAAAACCTGTCATATCCTTTATAAGGCATTGTAATAAAATTTACTTAATCAAATTTTTAACCACAAAAGCTTCTAAATATAATTTCGGGTTAATTACATGTTCAAAAATTTAAAATAGGCAAGCTTTTATAAATCCGTTATTATTTTTTAACCCAATTATCATGGTGCAATAAAAACAAATCCACAAAAGTAAGTTGCAGAAGATTTTTATGATTGTAAAAGACCTCAACCTGTTGTTGTATGTTTAAGTTTTTTGACGATAACACATACGAATTTTTTCGTACATACTTAAAATAAAATTAGCAAATGGTTTTCGTAACAAAACAGGCTTGGAAAATTATCAACAACATGCCTTGCCCATAACATACAAACAATTCAAACACCTTGAAAAACATTTTTTAAACTTCTAAAAGTTACCAGACGTCAAATTTAGCAGCGAGATGTTTAATACTCTACTTAGATTAGGATATTTTCGTGGACAATGGAAAATTGCTAGCATAATTCTAATACATAAACCTGACAAACCAGGCAAATAAGCTTACTCCTACTTCTATCTAAAGTGTTTGAAAAATTATTCCTTCTAAGACTCACCATCAGTTTGGCGTTCGGGAACAACACAGTACTATCGAGCAGGTTCACAAATCAGTAAACCAAATAAACAAAGCGCTCGAAAGGACAGAATATTGTTCCGCAGCCATTAATAAGGTCTGGCATGAAGGATTGCTCTTTAAACCCAAAAGTATTTTCCCCGCTGACCTGTATCGAGTGATCAAATCCTACCTTACTGACGGGCACTATTTGGTTAAACTTCAAGGCGAATTCACCTCACGTACAGTATGTAAACTCTGCTCTACATAGCTGATTTGCCAACAAAACCATAACATACGCTGACGATACAGCCCTCTTATCATCCCAATCAGGCCCGACAGTCACATCACAAACTTCAAATTCATCCCGGAAACGTACAACGCTGGCTAAGAAAATGGCCTATTAAAGCCAATAGAAGCGCGGAACTTGTCCTCCTGTTATGCTAAATGGCCACCAGATACCACAACTGGAAACTGTCAAATACCAGTATGCACCTCCATCGTGGCGTCACGTCGCATGGAAACTCAACTTAGGTTGAAACACAGAAACATGTACTGTTTAATTGGCCGGAAATTAAAATAAAACAGCAAATAAAGTTGTTTTGTATAAAGCAATTTTAAGGCCAGTGTGGACATATGGCTTGCAATTATGGGGTTCAGCTGCGAACTCCACCATCGATATCATCAAAAGATTTCAGAGTAAGGTACTAGGAACAATTGTAAAAGCTCCATGGTACGTACCTAACGAGGTGATAAGACATAATCTTGAAGTAAATTCAGTCAACGAGTTAATTGGAAAAGTGAGTGCACATCCAAACGAATTGGCTAGTAAATAATCTCTTACATGATAATGGTGAAACGCGAAGACTCAAGAGGTTTAAGCCCAATAGATTTGATAACAGATAATAGAATAGAGTAGTTTACAATGAATTCGAAGATTTCCACGGTCAGTGTCAGTATTAACAGAACGTCTTCCAGGTTGGGGCCGTGCCGCTGTTGAGACGGAAGAACTCAACGTTTCGCCCACTTTCTTAAGAGGCTTCATCAGGAGTAAAAGGGAGCACGGTAACTCAACGTGTCAACCACACGAAACTCTCTTAACAAGAGGCAGAAAGGTAACGGTAACTCAACCTGTCAACCAAGCCAGAGGCGAAACCCTTCTGTAGAAAAACAGAAAAAGGCAGCGGTTTTATACCGGCTATAACCGGTCAAGCGTGTAGGACCAAGATGACAATTGGTCAGGCGTGAAGGGGGCGTAGCCAGTGGTGATCTCAGACTTCCAAATGTCTGATAGATTTTTTTTACATTAATATGAGCTACTATTTACAATCTGTATTACATACAATAAGTAAATTCAAAGGCAAGAGTTAATAATAATAGGACGTGACTGGAGACATGGGAAAGGTATTCCATCGAATACCTCTCTGTTGTTATTTGCTAAGACATGGAGGTTTAAAATTTTAAGCAGGGTTAGAGACACTAAAATCTATGAGGTAAATCTAGCGGTTTAAATCTTTTAAGTCTATGAGTCTGATCACTATTATCTAGCGGGTTTATGGCGTTGAGTTTGAATGCGACTTTGTAAACTAGTAGTTTATTTGTAAGCGATAGTTTGGAGTTGCGACCTAGCAGCTAGTAGTGCTTTCTGAACTTGATCCCCGGCTGTTTCCGTTTTTTCCATATGTGGCTTTTCCACGTTAACCCTTTGTCTAGATGTAACCCTAGATATTTCACTTCTTGAACCTGTGTAAGTGCGACAGTATTAAGAGTAACTGGTGGAGTGCTGCCTCTGCATTTTGTGAAGGCAATGTGCCTGGATTTCGCTGCATTGATTTTTACTTTCCATTTTTGCGCCCATTTTTCTATTTCATAAAGATTCCGTTGAAGGAGTGTGGCTGCGATTGAAGGATCTTTATGTTTTATTAAGACTACTTTGTCGTCGTCAAAAGTAGCGGTAGTAGAATGTTTATTCTTCGGGAAATCGGCTGTAAATAGAAGGGAAATTATTGGGCTTAATATACTTCCTGGCGGAACACCTGATTTAATAGGGCACAGTTCTGTAATTTCTTGGCCATATTTGATTTGGAAGTACCTTTCTGCTAGAAATGATTTAAGAATAACAAAATAACTGTGGGAAAGTGATCTTTTTAGTTTGAGTTTGTATAGCGGGCCATCCTGCCACACTCTGTTGAAGGCCTGGCTCTGGTCTAAAAATGTGCAGTATTGGTTGTCTTCAAAGGTTTGATTTATGACGTCAACAATCCTGTGAACTTGTTCTACCGTTGAATGCCCCTTTCGGAATCCGAATTGGTGATTCGGAATTAGTCCCATTTCTTCAATGATTAGCTCTATTGTCCTTGCAGTTAATTTCTCGAATAGTTTGCCGAATTGAGGCAATAGAAATGTCTGATAGACAATAACCAATGTCACGATTCAAGTTGTTGGGGGTCTTAATGATTTCAATGGCCTCACGGATTTTCCTGTTGAAAAAATAAGGGGCATTGGCGATGATCGAAGTTTTTTCAAACAAATGGCCAGTATCGTGACGATGTTCAGCAACAGCTGAGTGTGAGAAAAGATCTGATTTCAAGCAACGTTTGTATTCACGGATACGTGTGTGTACTGAGCGACCAGTTTCTCCAATGTACACTGAACCACAAGAACTGGGGATGCTATAGACGCCTCTTGATGACAAGGGTTGAGGCTTATCTTGACACTTTTGGAGGGGGTTTGAAGATGGTTTTGATATCTAATAGTGTACAGAATATTAATACGAATTTGTGAATAACGAATATAGTCATTAAATCTAATTAATTCTAGGATAAATTATAAAAGAGATGCTGCATTAGGTAATATATCACAAGACATGTAAATAGTCATTTCAGTTACTGAATGCCTATATGTATTATGGCAGATTGTAAATAAACTCTCAATTAAAAAAAGACTTCTAAAAGAAATCTATCGTTTCTTAAGGAATAACGAAATTAAAGATTTTCAAAATTCTGTAGTCTCTTTTTCCCTTATTCAACCCGTACATCTGTCCACTATGAGGTATAGGTCTTCACCAATCTTTTCCATTTTTATCCATCCCCATGCCATTCAGACCTGTCAACACTTCTTTTTCCCATTATCCATTATCTTTTTGGTCCATGTCTCTTTTGACGTGTTGAAATGTTTTCCACCCATTTTACAATTCTGGCAGCAACATCAATGATGACTTTGTAAAATGTCGTGTCCACTGGCTTGTTTTCCTACCACACAGCGTTACATTTACCATAGCCCTTTCCATGGCCCCTTGATTTGTCATGAAAAATACTCGTACCTTCTTGAGTCAACTATAAAGGAACCATCCAGCGAGCAAGCCTAGTTCCTCTTTGTTTGCATTATAAAAAAGTCCATTCAGCGAGGAAATTCGTTCCTACGTGAACGAACTATAAAAAATCCATACAGCGAGGAAATTTGTTCCTCTTTGAATGACCCATACATCTGTCCACTATAGGGCATAACCCTTCCCCAATTTTGTCCATTTTTATTCATCTTATGCTAAACAGACCATTTCATTTTAGGCCTGTCTACATTTCTTTTTCCCATACGGGGTCTCAGGCCCGTAGCCAGATCCTAATTTTAGAGTGGGCAACTCAAATTTTAGAGGAGGATTTTTTTTAAAGCAAAATTACTTCAATCGCAAATATGTTAAAAACGGTTAACTTTAGAGACATTGAAATAGTATACCTTTTTTATATAAGAAAAGATGAGGAAATTGTTTTTTTAGATCTGCCCTGACTTTAAGTGCAAAAAAATTGAAGTATTTTTAAGGTATTAGGTGTAGCAAAAATAGGCTATTTTAAGAGCTACATTAAAATTGAGAACGGGTTATTGTTTCCCGTCCCAAAAAAAGTAGTTTCGCCAATTTTCATAGAAATATTGCGAAAACTTTAGAAATTACAAAAGAAAATTAAAATTAAAATTTCGACTTTGACACCCTGTATTCCTCTAAATATTAACTTTTGGACTAATGTAATTTTAGGTAAATCGTAATATTTTGGCTTCGCGAATCTACTGTTGGTCTGTGTCCTATTACTTATGGGCCACCCTGTATAACACAATTTTTAAATTAATTGTTGTGTTGTGTTTCGTTAAAAGACACTAGGATTTTCTCTAGAGTGGGCAACTTTTTCTTCCAGAGTGGGCAATGCCCACTGTACCCCCCCTCTGGCTACGGGCCTGCGTGGTCTCCAATCCATATTATCTTTTTGATCCATGTCTCCTTTGGCATCTTGAAATATGTTCCACCCATTTCCATTTTACAATTCTAGCAGCAACATCAATGATGACTTTGCAAAATGTCGTGTCCACTGGTTTATTTTCCTACCACACAGCGTTATATTTCCCATAGCTCTTTTCATAGCCCTTTGATTTGCCATAAATTTTCTCAACGAACCAGTTATTAGGGACAATGTAATAATTGTCAAAACACATTCCTCGTATGCTAAGGAAGGTATTATTTCTCAATATTATAAATATTGTTCTTGGTGATATTTTCGTATTAAACCATGCGCATCATAAATCCTATCGATTTCTAAGCAGCTGAACTTTGGGCATTCACTGAAATTTTCGTCTTTATTTTGCGTTATCTGATTTATTATAAATTAATAAACACTATTTTCATATTTGTTACATGCATACCTTCATGATCACATCAGGGTCCTACATAAATAAATTCGACATAATACAAATATCAGTTAGGTAACCGATAAAACGTTAGAGTATTCCATTTAATTTTGAAATGATTACATAAATTAATAAAAGACCGCCATAGCTTTTCCACCTACCCCTTTTAAATTCCGACGATTATTTTATAATTTTCGGTGTATTATATTCTATTTTAGTACGGACAAACCGGCGAACACAACAAAGAAAACTTTCCGCTACCATTTTATAAAGACATTAGTATTACATAGATTATAAATTCGATACATTAAAAGATAAAGGGAATGGTAGTTCCGAAATATGGCACGTAACCGTTTTATGATAATTAATTTTTTCGCTCTTCGACATCGGGAGTTTCTGCATGGAAAATTTACTTATTTCGTTTATATTCTCAGTTTCTTTAGTTCGGTCGTTTAGTTTTATTCGTTCGAAAGATTCAACTGATATCGATAGTATTTTTATTTTGATTGTTCGAGAAGCTAAAAGTAATCCATTAATAGTTTCGATACACGACCCATCTCTAATATTGCTTTTGATTAGATTGACGCTTGAGAACACCGTGCCAGGTGAAACATTGATTTGTAGCAATAAAGGTATAACAAAAACAAAGCTTTATCGTTCGAAACAACTGCTCCTATTGAAAATTTCTCCGGCTCATTCATTTATTGTATCCCATAAAATATTAATTGGTAGTATTTAAAATGTCTGTGATACTAAGTGTCAAATGAACAGCGAAGTCTATTCTATTTCACTCCGTCTAAAACCTTTTAACGATTTAATGCTCATAAAAGCAAAGGTTCGTCAGATTACGAACGAGACTTTTTTATGCTCTCGGTTGCAGATTCTACTGATAACACAACTCGTGTTGTTTTGATTGCCTATTTTTCCAACTGGGAGAAACTTAGTTGCAGGTTACAGGCACTCAATAGTGGGGCAAAATTTATAAATCTGTGGAGTAAAATTCCCTAACATTTTTATAATTCTCGTGGGAACAATATTATGTCGGTCAATAAGTTAGAGCTTCAGTACATTCCCTAATGAACAATGAGGAATGTAAGAGGCTCTTTTATTAAATCCCGAAAAACAAAGCGAGTGTGGGATTTCGTACTTGCTCTTCCTCGAATAACATAGCGTGTCCTTCGGAAAAACAAATCGTCCCCCTTTATTTACGAACAGACTTATTAAATAATTCTTGATACAAATCGCGGCAGGTTAAAACCTCTACGAATTACATATTTATGATTAGATCATAAGTTCTTCCATTATTTCTTAGCAAAAATATTCTTTAAAATGCCTCACTGTGCCATGAATCATGCGGGAATTAATAATATTGCCTGACATTTTGAAAGGTCGATATACCTTTGCGAACTTAAACAAATAAGTTACTGACCTTTAAAAATTTTCAAAAAATTCAGAATGAAAGATTTTCTAATTTCGGGGCATTATTTGTGTTAGAGTAACATTAAGCGTAAATTTCAAAAGAGACCTGAATGAGGTGGTTTCTGTTCGTTCGGTGAAAAGCATCCGGACGAAAAGGCATTTGATAAGCCTGATGTGCTTAGGCTGAGATATTTTAACCCTAACTGATTAAATGTTTTAACGAGAGCAAAGTAAACGTTGCTCTTAATAATTTACCGCTAGAGCGTTTCTATAAATACATATAACGGAGAGGAAACCGCGCTTGCTTACGATTTACTTTTGTAGTAAAGTAAATGTAAATAATCACGAAACTGTGTAGCAATTTATGGATGCAATGTAGCATACTTACCGAAAAAGAAGACTGAGAGTACATATTCGTAATCATTCTTTAATTTAACTGTTATTGGGGACGTTATTTTTACAGTGTGCATTTTATTTATTTACCCGTCAGGATGTAAACATCAAATAATAAAAAACATTGACCAAGTCAAATTTTAAATTGAATTTAATAATTTATCAGATCGTATAGAAACGTTTTTGCTGTAGTAGTAGACAGTTCCTAAGGGAAATTTTCGAATATCCCTTCGGGCCAATCCGCCTCTGGTTGCGTTCACGTGCCACTTTTCAACGTAGAAGTCGAATACAAGCCGTATGCCAAAAATATTAATTTCGAAAATTTACAGAAGAGATGTTCTTAGCATGGCAATCGAATGGGCAACTACTTAACAGAATTAAAAACCGTTGTTTAGGAAAATGTGGTTTTTTTGTACAATTTCTTGTCTGTGTGTTGGTAGATGTGGGGTCTGTAACTATTCATCCTCGCGACAGATACAAAGGTTAATAAAAGAGTAACCAGCCACCGTAAAGAAATAAAACGTCACCGAGAGGAAAACACGCAGGAAGACGCCGGCAATTATGTGACATATTGCGCGAGAATGGCGACCAGTCCTGTAGGTATATTAGACGATATTTGCCGAGAGCTTTCGGGGTTAATAAGGGACGGTTAATGATAACGCCGCCATACTGTTGATGCTCGACTCGTGTTGTGGTTTATCTCCTGCTTTAAGTTTACAATAAACTTGAGTGAAGATGAGAAATGAGGGCATTTTTCGCGCTTGTCAAGTGAGCGCAAAGCCTCGTGCAGGGGTATATATGAAGTCGCGATATATTTCCTATTTCTATGTCCTTCAAGGATTCTCCGGCATATCATAAATCAGGATTAACCTTGTATCTGGGTTTCGGGTCATAGTTTCGGTCTTATGCAATGAGCGAAGGCCGTTCTGACGTGTTAAGACGTTATTCGTTGGTGCGACCGGATGCTGCAGACGCCTATGGTCAACATTGGCAGTGGTGACGGCCTGCAGGATGAATCTGTCACTGTCAGGAGCGTACGTGCGTCGGTATTGCCGCTAGTTCCCAAGACAGCAGTCTCATTTTGGGGTTCCATAATGTGGGTGCATTGGCCCTGCAGAAACTAGTGCTCCTTTTCGCTATAATCTTCATCGCGCATACCCTAATTCGACCCTGTCAGTTTCAATCATGTTAAATTCCACTCACCATTATGGATAAACTAAATAACATAATCGTCCGTCTAATTTTACTACGGAGATTTACCTCATAAATTTGTATTCGATTTAATTACCCAGTAATCACAATCCTAAAACAACCGAACCGCTTAATTAAGCAAAGTTTACTCGAAAAAGGGACAGCGGATGTCTCTTTACACAGTTACGTCCCTTTTAAGAAAACATACACCCGTTGTTTCCTAAAAACCTTTGT
Source organism: Melanotus villosus (assembly GCA_963082815.1). Classification (NCBI taxonomy): domain Eukaryota; kingdom Metazoa; phylum Arthropoda; class Insecta; order Coleoptera; family Elateridae; genus Melanotus; species Melanotus villosus. Next base: position 25,191,403 of record OY720427.1, read on the forward strand.
CGATGATATTAAAATTGACGATCTGGAAATATCCGAGTTTGACTTTGAAATCTTTAGCATAACATGTATTGGTTTATTGATATCCCGTACATAAGTCCATCATCCATCAAATCTTCAAGTCCCATCGGCTCACCTATTAAATTTTAATGCACTGTCAGAAAACAAGCTGTTAAATTATTTATGGAATCAAATGTTACTTACTTTTTAACATGGACTTCAAATTTCATTGATGGCCTCTTTTTCTTAACCAAAAAGTAAATGGTCGGAAGATGCTTACAACGATTTTAGTTCCCAGGACCTTCGCCAATCGTATTAAAAAGTTTCATTTAACCCCCCGCGACACCTTAAAGAATACCACATTAAATGAACGATAAATTTTACCGATTAAAACAACAAACATTTCATTTCCAGTTCCAGGTAATTTTCTTCGAGCTTCGAATAATCACAAGGAAACATCCGAAGTTAATAAAAAACATTTAATCTCGGAATGAAAATCCTGAAAGTAATTTCAAATTTCGTATTACAAAAACATTTTGCGACCTGATATTCTATACTTCGACTTCTAGAGGCTTGCATCCCATTAGTTAGTAAACTAACCTACGCGTTTTATCAAGTCAAGTTAAATTAAATTTGTTTCGCACTTTACCAACCCAAAACTGAAGATCTATAACATATGAAATTTAACTACTTTTACCGAGTTTACCCCTCGACACAAGGTTAACCTTAGAAATTTGACTTTTATGTTGTTATAAACGTATGAATAATTTATGGGAAATAAAAAATATATATTTGTGCACTTTAGCAATTGTAATTTATGAATGAATCTCATTTTTTTGAATAAAGCTACCGAATTTTATACATCAACATGTAAGTAAAGTAAAAAATTAAAAATATGTTAAAACATTGTGTAGCGATAATTGAATTTCGCAACACATTCACAGAAAATTAATTATTTTGTACTTGTTTAGATAAAAGTGTTTCTTAGTCTTTTAGTGAAGAGTTTGAGATTTCTGTCTTTTTCAAAGCATCTCGTAGGAAGTTGCGGAGTCTTTCATCTCTTTGAAGGGTTTTGCCAGGCTTAAATAAATTATTTGAGATGTACCTACGTACATGCCTTTATTAGCTGGTTTGATAATGGTGCTGCAGATAGTTAATGTATATTCTTGTTATCGCAGATTTGGTTGTTAATTCATGCATAAATATTGTAGTTGCGTATGTAATTAGAGTTTCAAGCAACTACAAATTAAATTTCAAATAAAGGGTTGTTGTGCTGCAGGGGCGGCGAGTTTTGCTTTACCGGTGGGATACACAAAAGGCGATTTAGACAGAATACCTTATTAACTCACTTATTCCACCATCGTCGACATGCCCTAATTTTCTTTAAGTTTGAATCCCTATTCAGACATTGAGCTTTTGAAGATCTGAAGATCTCGTTATGAGTAGCGTCTTTAAAATTTTAAATAATCGTCTCACCGAAGACCTAAAAATACTTTAACTTCAAACGCAAAAAACAAAACACCCTAAATAAAAAAGGGACAAAAATGTTCACAATATGTTAACAAAAAGCGGCTTAAAAATGTTACCAAAATTTTACAAAAACCTAATAAGTTAAATAACTTAAACCCTTATCGAATAAAGGGCTGTTTTAAATAATAATATTTGTGAATATAAATACGAAAGCTAGCACAAAATGGGTGCACCTCGAAGGAATTAATAAGAAATAACGAAAACGTTTATAAATAAAAAATAATTCGTGAGTTAACATCCGTCAAAACATAACCCTTTTCACTTCGGCGCGTGATTGTTAATTTCCATCGATTTCATTTGATTTATTCAGTTCCATGTAACTAATTTTAGCCTTTCATTTGCTCTATTTAGAAGTAATTTAATACTGCAACTAATTTCAAGCTTTCTGTCTGTAGCTATGCTTTTAAAAGATCTTGGCCAAATTATTATTTCATCGCCGTTTTATTATTCAAGACAATTAAACTGATCTTTTCGAAATTACCCTTTAACAAAATCAAATTACTTTTGATGATAATTCAAAATAATAAAAATTTAACACTTGCAAAATAAAATTGTCCTCGAAAATTACTCAAACTAAATATTTAAGAACTTAACTAACAACGAAATAATGTCTTGGTTCTAAGATAAATAGATTTACTTTATCGTAAAGAAGAAGAAGAAAGATAAACCGAAAGAACTTGGTTTAATGGCAATTACTTTCTATATGAACTGTGAATTAAACATAGAACTGAAAGTAAATTGTTCAAGCAATCAACGTTTTCATTTTAAACGCTTTTATTAGAAAAACTTTTTTGACGTCTCACACGTGCTCGGCCATTCCAATAATGAACATTTCACATGCAATCTCGTCTAGTAAATTACATTATCACTATTATATCAGTGGATGTGTTAAATTAATTACTGCATCCACAATAAACGTATGTAATTTTCTCTTAGTTATTTCAAATTTTCTCTCTCAGTGCTGCATAATTTTAACTACTACAATTATTAACGTATTGTGCAGACACCGATGTGCATTTTAATTAACGTTGCAAATACTTTTCTTTTGCGATAAGTTGTTTGTTACCAAGAGAATTTCGTCGTTTTTTAATTTTATGTTTCGTCAATTTTCTTTACTTGTGACTTTGGTTATTTACAAAAATTCAATTAATGTTTGCTTTTTCTTTTTGTTTTTCATACAATGCTCCTCCTCTGTCACTTATAATTAAATGCCGGTGTGCTACGCCGATAAGTGTAAAAGTAAACTAATTAAATAATTTTTAGCAAAACAAAATGAGGAAAAAGGTAATTTCTAGGGTTATCAATTTTAATCAACTCATTCACATAATTCTCCTAAGGTTAAGTTATATCAGTGATATTTAAACTTAAATGTGCGTACGTAGTACCTACACACTCATTTGTCTCTGAAAATGTCCTTCTCAAGACCCTTGTTAATGCTTCTTGTTATACGTATACACGTTGCGTATACTTCAGAATGTTCTGTGTGTGTAATTGAACCTCTCATTACTTCACCTCTGAAATGTCCCCCTTGTACTGAAAATGGTATGAGCTTTGCAGTTTTACTGTTTTAACTTGCTAAGCACTTTTTGTTTAAGTATTTAACAGATTTAACTGAGATCAAAACTGAAGCTACAACTACAACAATACAAAGATATTTACTAAGGAGTTATGGGCAACTACTTAATTATTCTGGTTTAACATTTATTTCACATTGATTTTCAATTCTTTAATCGACCTTCATCGATGCTAACCAGGATTTACATGCAATGTGAACTCCATGGCGCGACCCACAGAATCGAACTTTAATTAAAACTGTCCTTTGCAAAACTTAAGACGTTTGCTTTATTACATAATATATAAAAACCACAAAATTCATTTGCTCATTTGTTCCGGTGAAATTTATGTTGAAAATAATTAGGCCACATGGTTTATACAAGCTCAGCCCTGTAATGTTTCGTACAAGTACCCTAGAATAAATGGTTCTTTGAATAACTTAGAATATCCCACCATGGGAATGGCGAATACAACGTTTTCCCGCCTTTTACCTTCTTATAATCAAGATTACAAACATTCCCCAGCTTTAGGTGTTAGTGGAAAAGATCCCTCGCCAGAACTCTGTGTACGATTTTCTTTTCGGAACGTGACAATCCTGATAATGTTACATTAATGGTTATGCAATGGGGACAAATTGTTGGTCATGATACTGGCTTAAGTTCTGCAGCTGGTAAATGGAATTAGTAATTTACTTTTTTACTGTTTTGCTTACTTACTTAATAATTGAACTAAAAATAACTATTTTTGCCGAGCAGTTCCAAGTACATATTCTAGTCGATTATTGCGATCCATCGACAGAAAACTATGAAACCGTGCTTACCCATAAAATGCCCAGCAATGATTGCTTTTATTCGCAGTGCAATGTGACTGACAACTGACAATGAAGTTCGATCAAAATGTGTAATTGTGATGAAAATCAACCTCGACAGCAAGTACTGATTCCTCTGCAACGTTTCGCCTCTATTCTTTTAGGTTAACGGAGTAACTCATCCATTGGATGGTTCGTTAATTTATGGTTCCAATTTAACTGTAAGTCAGAGCTTTCGTGAGTTTAAGGGAGGAAAGTTAAAAACTTAAAAAAGATGGGAGAAAATTCTTAAAAAATTGGCCGACGGAAAACATGAGAAGTATTTGTTTTCTTGAAAATACCAGTGAGCCTTGCTATGAAGTTGATAATATTTTGCTATACATATTCATGTTTATTTAGTTACTAATTTTTGTCCATATTCATTTATTTATTTACTTACTTATTTATGCATATAACTCATACTTATGAGTTAATAACAGGCCACTGGCCTAGGCTTCGGTCATAAGAGGAAGAAGGAGACTTATTTATACGCCATTTATGTAGGTTACAAAAATTAATTTATTCAAACTAATAACCTTAGGTTTGTAGTATGATAAACTATGAATGTATACCACAAGTGCAAATACCCGTAAGTAACTGGATGAATCGACCTTACATAATACAGCAACATAACAACTTTAACGAATTACTTTTAAGCTTAACACAACAATATTTTATTCTCCCCTAGCACTGATATTTGTGGACTTCGAAAAAGCTTTCGATGCGGTTGAATTGGATTCTAGAAGCCCTTAAACAATGCCGAATCGATTATAGATACGCTAGAATTACATGCAAACATCAAAAAAGTAAACATAAAACGCGGGATTAGACAGGGTGACACCATGTCACCAAAACTTTTCAATAGTGTATTGAAATATGCTTTTAAATTTCTGGAATGGGGCAACAAAGGCATTAAAATTGATGGAGAACATCGAAACAATCTCCGATTCGCTGATGATATTGTTATTGTCTCTGACGACCTAGGACAGATAAAAACACATGTTAAACGAACTCCATGCAGTAACGAGAAGCATAGACTTAAAAATAAATTACAATTCAACAAAATTGATGACAAATTTAGTTCCTAGCCAAAATATAATAATCGGCGAAGAGGAGATAGATCGGCCATGAGATTAAAATATGCAGAAACAACCAAACAAATGAACTAAAAAGAAGAATCTACCTAGGCTGGGCTGCTTTTGGAAAGCTAAGAGAAGTATTATATGTAATCTGCCCATTAGTTTAAAGCGAAAAACTTTTGACCGGTGTGTTTTACCGATCTTAACGCATGGAGCAGAAACCCTAACACTGACCAAAACATCCAAAACAAAATTACAAATTGCACAGATCAATTGTAGAGATTAATGCTGGGAGTAGCCACAAGAGATAGAGTCCGAAATGAAGATCTAAGACATATAACAGGAGTTCAAGATATAATACAAAATATTGTTAAACTGAAGTGGAGATGGGCAGGGCATGTGGTCAGAACGACTGATGGAAGATGGACAAAAAAGCTGTTGAAATCAAATTGGATTGGAACTGCGCAGAAAAGGAAAGACGAAAAACACTCGAGAAGGGATACGTATATTACGTATGTCCAGCAGTGGACAACCAATGCGGGTTTTTAATACTTATTACCCTAATTTAATAGGTTCGAAGCGATCGCGAAAAATATTTAATGTACAGCTGATGAATCTTAATCTACATAACACTAAACCATACGGTAGGGACTTGGTAAGCAGAGATCTCGAAAGACTTGCACCATACATTCATTACTTTGAAATATGCACAGGATATAAAGCTGGCAAATTTCGGGACTTACCACAATTCAATTCTTAACATAAACGTAAACAAATTTAGCTTTTTAAATTTAAATTAGAAAGTTCAAAAAATTCATAGAAAACATAGATAATTGTTTGGGGTTTGCTGAAAACCAAACTTCGTAACCTTAGGGCCGGACCCACATTTTTATGTATCATTACTGAATAGTTTTATAAAACGAAATGGGGTGATTGATTTTGGTATGACGTTGAGGAGCAACCACACACTTTTACAAAATGTAAATAATTAAGACCTTTTATGTTTTACTACTAAACTTTGGCCTAACAGAACAGCTACAGGAACTCAAGGCTTCTGTGCGATTCTATATTAATGGTAATAGCTTTTTACTACCATCAGAAAGGTAAAAATAATTTTTACGACAAGCAGACTAAAATTTAATTTTTTTTTGCAATCAATAAATTTATTCCATGCAGTGATATACCTACCTGAAATAAATTTAAATGAATGGAAACGATACAGACATTGAATAAAGGTAAATATTTTTCTTTGTATCAAATCAGATAGGGTAAGGTAAGGTATATTAGTGGTATAGGTATGTTCGTGACAAATATTATAAAATGTGCCACGATTTTGCCTATTGCAGTGGAGTCGTAATTTTTATATCTATATGTGGAAGAAGCCCTCGGCTGTACTCGAACACAAGGTTACGGTAACATATTCTCACTGACAAGAACTTCTCCCATGTTGTGACGTTTTAGAGTGCTTGCAACGATAAATAGTTGCAGTGTCTCAGTTGTTGAATCGTTTGAAGGAGTTATTCAGAAGGTAGGTTTGTAAAACTCATATATTTTCTAGCGCTTAAGTTGCTTAATCGCCCTGTTAAGTCACACAAGTAATTTTTATGAGTGTTCAATTTCAATAGCTTAGGACTCATCGTTTCTCAACCTTTTAAGTATCGCGGCTCCCTAAAAAGTCAAAAAATTAAGTAAATAACCTCACGACCCCCTAATTATATATTTTACCGTATACTCCATATACCAATATTTTTTACTAACGTGACAACTTACGCGTTTCCACTTAATACGAGAATCGACGAGCGACAAGTTCAAATTACAAGACATGTATAAATCCTTTGCACTCGTATTATTTTACCAGTTAGAACTTGTCACTACTTACCGCGGTTGCATTTTGGACGCGGGAGGTGTTTGGGGCGGTGTGCGAGGGAGTTACGCTAAGACAGGTTTGTGCAAGTTATCTCGCCTTAGTTATAAAAGCACAGGCAATGGGAAGAATAGTTTCATTATCAATTACGTTTTTGAAAACAAGTAGAACGATTCGATCTTTCACACAGTGTTAAATAATAGTGTGGTGTTTAACATACAGTGCAATAATATTGTCCAATTTAAAAAATGGACAAATTTGTGACAAAACGAAATGCGCCGTCTACGTCTGGTGAAACAGCGAAGAAAAAGACCAGGCTATACAACGGTACATATTTGAAATATGGATTTATTTCACTGGATGACAAGCCGCAATTTGTTGTTTGTTATCAAGTTCTGTCCATGGAAAGTATGAAGCCTTCAAAGTTACTCCGGCATCTGGAAACAAAACATCCGTCTCTACAAAGCAAGCCACTAGAATTCTTCAAGCGTAAATCACTTATCTTGAAAAATCAACAAACTTATATTAACGAAGCAAGCCGAAGTGAGACAGTCACACTTCATGCATCCTATTTAGTAGCACTAAGAGTGGCCAGGGAGTCTAAGCCCCACACGATTGCGGAAAATCTCATTCTACCCGCTGCTATTGATATGGTCAATGTGACGAAGCAAGAAAATTGAAAACTATACCACTTTCAAATGACACAATTTCGAAACGTATCAATGAAATGACCACCGATGTCCACAACCAAATCATTCAAAAGGTAAAAAAGGTGAATATTTTGCCATTCAGTTTGACGAATCAAGAGACATTTCAAATTATGCTTTGTCCTATACGAATGCGATGGGTCAATTAAAGAAGATATGCTATTTTGCAAATCAATACCTGGCCATGCAACTGGACAAGGACTTTTTGAAGTTTTATTGAGGCAACAAAGAACGAGAATTTGGACTGGAATAAATGTATTGCGGCGTGTACTGATGCGAAAGCGATAACGGCGAAGAACAGTGGCTTGATAGTAAAGTTAAAATGCATTATGCCAAAGATGGAATGGAGGCACTGCTTTCTTCAAAGACATGCGCTTGCCACAAGAAAGATGCCAGATAATTTGAAAAATGTTCTCTCTGAAGCTGTAAAAATACTTAATTTTGTTAAAAGTCCACCGTTACAGAATAAATTGTTTTCAACACTGTGAGAAGAAATGGGCGCCAAACACAAATCACTACTTTTCCATACTGAAGTTTTGAGTTGCGAGATGAATTGAAAATCTTTTTCATAGATAAAAATAATTCATGTTCAGAGTTCTTTCAAGATAATGCATCTTTATTACGGTTGGCTTACTTGAGTATTTTCACATTTGAATGACTTGAATGTAAGTTTACAAGACCGTGACAAAAACATTTTACTAATGACAGACAAAGTCAATGCTTTCATCAAGAAACTTGGTATCTGAATTATTCACCTTAAAAAACGCAATTTTGACGCATTCACTTTAACTTCCAGTTATATTGATGAAAATATGAATTCAGAGATTATTGTTGACCGCGTGTTGGAAAGCATGAAAACGCATTTACGCGAATTGAAAATTCAGTTACTAGAATATTTTCCAGGTGTGATAACAATGATTTTTCGAAAAGATGGGTTCTCAATCCGTTTGATGAAAATGTTGTTGCAGGTGCCAAATTACCAGTTGAAACTCACAACCAACTTATTGAAATATCAGCTGATAAAACTCTACAACTAGAATTTTTGTCTCAAGATTTAGATAAGTTTTGGCTTGCACGACGAAGCGAATACGGAAACTTAGTAACGGATGTTTTGAAAACACTGATCCCATTTGCCACTTCTTATCTGTGCGAAAAAGGCTTTTCGTCTATGGTGGCTTTAAAAACTAAATATAGAAATCGTCTATTATCACTTGAAAATAATTTACTTCTGTGTGTTTTCAATGTCGAGCCACGTATAGAAAAGCTTTTAAGTGAAAAACAATGCCAATCATCTCATTAATTCATTAAGAATAATTAATTTCTATGTAACGTTTGATTATAATTTATTAATAAAGGGATTTTTCGTTACACAAGTGTTTTATTTTTCTGGTCGACTGCGACCCCCTGTATATCTGATCGCGACCCCCAGGTTGAGAAACGATGCTGGTAGTGATACCGTTTCCTTACGATTTCTTAGAGTCGTATGCACGGGAAAATTTAGACGCTTGTTCGCATTAGATTTATTTTGCCCTCGTTCATGATTTTTGTATAGTATCATTACCCTCGTTAATTGTAAGTATTAAAGCAATAAATATTACCTAAAATTTTTTCATTCCGAATATCACAAACTTACATACCCTTTATTTTCAGCATTAAAATGCCTAAAAATTCTAAGAGAGAATAGCGCCAGTATGAGATTCCTGAATTACTGGAAGCTGTTAGACTTGTAAGAGAAGAGAAAATGTCCATCTACAGGGCAAGTAAGGAAAGCTGAATTCCGTGGAGCACCATAAAAGACTTTTTAAATAAAAATGGTGATGATTACAACAGTTGCCAAGTCACCAAACTGGGATACTGGGAAGGCCATTTCCACTTACAGCAGAACTCGAAACGCGACTATTTAATTACATAATAAAAACGCAAGAGCTTGGATTTGGATTAAGAGTGCAGATGATAAGAAAAATAGCTTATGAACTCGCTGAATATTCTGGAAGAGATCATTTCTTCAATAATGAAAAATATTCTGCTAGTAAATGGTGGTGGACTCAATACAAAAAACGGTTTAATCTAACACTACGTGTTCCCGAAAACCTAGCTGCATATAGGACTTCTATGTCAAATCCAGAAATAATACAAGACTGTTGACTTTGGCTCTTTGAACTTGAAGCATTAATGGATAAGCTTGGAGTTAAAAATATTCCGGATCGTGTATGGAATTGCAACGAAACCGGACTTTCTTGTGTCGTTAAACCAAATAGGGCAGTAACTTCACTTGGAAAGCGTTACATATACAAAAGGGCATATGCAGATAGAGGAGAGTCTCAAACCCTTATGGGATGTATTTGCGCGAATGGAACGTAGATTCTACCTTTATTTATTCACCTTTCCTGCTCTTACTAGCCATTTGTTGCAGCCACTGGATGTGGGCGTTTACAAACCACTTAAAGCTCACTGGACGAAAAACTTAAATGCATATATGAGCAACAATACTGAAAAGCCCAACAGAACCACGTTTCATTCCATACTTAATCCAGCGTTCATCTCCAGTTCTTCTGCATCAAATATTGAGAATGCATTCAGAAAATCTGGAATATGTCCTTTGGATAAGAATGCCATTCCTCAAGAAGCTCTTGCTCCATCTTTACTGACTGCTCATTTGGAAGCTGATTAAAGTGTGTCAACTTCTACCCAACCAAATTCTGACATTAACCAAATCTTGTCCCTACTGACAAAGCCTTCTATTGCAAATCCAAATCGAAAGAAACGAGATTCATGAGCAAAGTGTCTAAATATTCAAACCGATATTCCTTCTTCATCACTGGACAAACCATCCACATCAGCCTGTCTTCCAACATCATCAGTCCCAGTAGTTTCACCAAAAGTCACAGTCCAAACTAAACGAAAACCAAAGATATCAACTGCCAAAGATGATGATTGGGAGTGTGGAATGTGTGGTGGGAGTTATTCTTTCGACGCCAAAAATAAAAATGGTGCCAAATGGATCGAATGTTCGCATTGTCTGGTACCATACCACGTGAGGTGCCAGTCTGCCGATTGAAGAAGATGTTTTTATGTGCGATATGTTCGGAAATAACGAAGACTCTGATGTAGATTCTGATGAAGACTGAAGGGCCGAGAGCTGTTTTTTAAATGAAATATTTTATTGTTTTGCGTTATCTAAAATTGTAGTTTTACTTTTGCTAGTTGTTTAGAATGCAAATTCTATTTAATTAAGTTATCTACCCTTCATTAAACAGATTATTATCCTATTAATTGATATCACGAATTTACCTACCCTGTATCACGAAATTAAATATCCATATCACGAAATAACCGCACTAAACTTAATTTTGTTGTTTTCTTTTTTTTACAAATTTCACTTACTTTCGCATAAAATTGTAGTTGAAACGTCTTCCTAAGAGGTAAGTCTACGTTGCTATGGTAGTTTCATTACACGAAGTTTAAACTATTACTACCACTACATGAAAAACCTTTAATTATCTCGAATATACGTTACCTTACCCTACTTAAAATCGGTCATCGCCGTAAACTTAATTTAATAAATTAATTTTGAGATTAATTTCAGATCACTGTGTGCATCGTAATATCAAATCTTAGAAAATAAGTATTTTTAGCCAAAGAAGCAAATAGCATTAACGTAAACTCCCTAGTGATTTGCAAGTATAAATTATTCCCTTAATTAATTAATCAGACGAACGTCTTTCCAATTAAGAATTGTGCAGTTCGTCACGCAATGAAATATCTGTTCGAAATCTATAATTTTTTACGTGAAAGTGCATTCAAAATAATATTTTTCTAGTCTAGTTTTTAATTTTTATTTCCTATGTTAAAAAGTTGATGAAACATAAATTGAACAAATTTTAAGAAACAATATAGGAAATAAACAAAATTAAACTTACACCAGCATTATACATTCGACATTTGTATAAAACAACCAGACAAACTTAAAAAGTATTCGCTCATCTATCAAATATCACCTGTAACATGTCTCGATTTTTTCAATTAGCCAACCTGTACCACTTCTGCTGCCACTTGTTAAATCAACCTTTAAATCATTGCTACCATTCTAACATTAACACAGACAACTCGTAAGCGCGTGAAATGTGAATTATTCATGTACTTTCCAGGCAAACAGGAAAACCAATAGTCATTCCCTTAGTTAATTTATAAAAGGTAACTGGCTGAATATTTCAAAAACATCATTTCTACCCAAGTTATAAGAAAACCATACAGCAAATAAGAAATTTATCTTCAGCTTTTTGCATACTTTATATTTTATAAGATACAAACTTAGTAACTTTCCATCTCATGTAGGAACCGACATCTGTCGAGAAACAACCAAACTGTTTACTTATCTACTTACAGGTAGCGAACTAGCTTTTCATTTGTAAATTAAAACACTCCGAAAAGTAAAATAAACAACTAATTATCAGGTGTAACAGCCTTAATGTAAAATATTTAAGAAAGTTTTATTTGAAATTCAGTAATTCCCGCTAATCCAATAATAATTTTAATATTGACAACCAACATTGCCAAATCTCAGGTATTATGTAATTTATAAGAACGTATAAGGTGATTTCAGAATTTATTACAGAATATTTCCATGATGAACTTAAAAATACTGAGGCTCGATCGAAAGTTTGCGGAGTGCCGACGTATCGTAAATTGTAGTGTCTGTGTCTGTCGTACGGGCTACAGGTATACGCTACACACTTATTATTTTTAGTCGCCGAAGGTCTGTAGTAGTCGATCTGTTAAGTTTACCTAATAAATCCCAACCTCGGATTGGGAATTAAACAGAATAGTCACCATGTACTCACCAACTAACAGTAACACCCCCAGCCATAGGGGTTTTACTGTAGAACACCCAGAATTAAATCAACCAAATGTTCCATCCACCTACTTAAAAGTTGTTAAAAGTTCTTTAGTATTCAAATGCCCAAAAAAAGAGCAAAGTATCCTACTAAGCGCTATAGAAGGTATTAAAATTAAAGAATACATATACGCTATTGGTAACTTGGTACAGCCCAAAAATATTCTAGCGGCTTCGCGCATATCTAACGAACGTATCTGTATCTACCTAACCAGCAAAGCATTGTAGAAAAATTGGTGCAAAATCAACAATATATTAACATTGGACATTATGACATATGACATCGCTATACGAAAGCTAGTTACCCCCTTAGTGACCGTGAGTTACCCCTGCGAAGAAACTGATAATTTCACACGTCTCACCCCTTATACCCAATGAAAAAATAGCGGAAATACTAAAAGAGAAATTACACCTACAACTTGTTTCACTGGTATACTTTATCAAAGCGGGATTGGAGCAAGCAGACTATGCACATGTAATTAGTTTTCGACGATTTATCAATGTCGACGCCGAAAATATACCAACTTTTCCCGATTCAGTAGTAATAAAATTTGAAGACGATGAATACCTGATCTTTCTACAACTCGATGAGCAAAAATGCTATAAATTCGGAAACATAGGGCATATACAGGATGTCCCAGATCGAGTGGGATTGCATGGGTAACTTTCTTATTATTGAAGATGGAGGTTTGGTTGGTTTGGTTGGCAGTGTTTTGCAGTTTTTTACGCTGATTTAAAATCTGTTTGAAAAAGTTCAAAATGTCAAACCCGTCAGAAGTTATTTAAAAAAAAACTAAAAACTGTCAATTTCTTGTATGTCAAATATCTTCGTAAGTATAAGAGATACGAAAAAAAGTTTCATATGAAAGTCACGGTTTTCAATAAAACCAATTTAAAATTGATGTCAAACAAAAATTCAAGATGGCTGCTTTTAAGGTACTCGTATCAACTTCCTTAAGTTAAATGGACGCCATATTGAATTTTTTGGTTGCTGAATAGAGTTTTTTATTCTCTTTTCAACGATGTAAGATAACGTATGATTGAATAAAAAATACCAGTCAAATTAATTGTTTTTAAAACAAAAACAAACAAAATTTATTTATTTGTATTACAAACTTTAAAAATTATGGCGAATTTTACAATTACTGAAAGCTACGATATGTTTTGCACATTTATCAAGTGTTATAAAAATTCCCATCTTGCTTCCCAAACTTATTTAAATAATTTTCCGGAAAGAAGACAACCAAATATCAAAACGTTTAAAAGACTACACAAGAATATGCAACGGTATGGAAGTTTGAAAAAGTCCATTAAAATTAAGGAAAACAATTTATTAGTGGAAGATCATAATTGCAACGGTGAGTTAATAACAACGGCTTGTGTCGCGGTTAATCCAGACATTTCAACTCGAGAAATAGAAGCACAGGTTGTTGTTTCTAAATCAAAAGCATAGCGAATTTTAAGAAGGCGCAAGTTTCACCCCTACAAGTTGAGTATTGCCCAAACTTTACGGCCAGAAGATTATGATCACAGTGTAGCATATTAATTTAGAAATAGCAGCCCAAGAGTTACAAACAGGAATTAACATCTTCCAGTCTTGGTGTGACAAATGGCAGACAAATGTCAAGCCAAGATATTTACGCTTCGGCGTTCTCCAAATCCAAATAGATTAACGATAAACAATCAAGACATAGAATGGAACCCAAACGATGGGGCTGTAAAATATCTTGGGCTATTCTTAGACAAGCGCTTGACGTGGGGGTACCACATAAATAGAAAATTAAATGAGTGCTACACACGACTATCTATGTTATACCCACTGCTAAATAAGAAGACACCCTTAAGAATTTCTTGTTCCCTGTTGCTGTATAAATCGCTCATAAGACCCATCATAGTGTATGGATCGGTTATCTGGGGAACCGCTACTAAAACCCACATTAATAAAGTCCAAGTCCTACAAAACAAGATCCTTAGAATAACATGCAATGCTGACTGGTTTATCAGAAACACTCAAATTCACCGAGAACTGAATATACCATTTATCGAAGAGTACATAAGACAGATATCTATGTCATTCTTTAGCAACATTACCAATTGTAGTGGTGCAACCTACTTTGGACTCAATAATGCGGTCCACCCTGAGACCAACAGACATACTACTCCCCAATGGATGAGCCAACAAAAGTGAGTGCGTGTAGTGCAATATTCCAAGTGAGTGATTACCGGTACAGAACTAACAAAAACTAATATAAACACTGCCATTTATATCTTACAATAGACTTAATTGCTGCAACTAGGGTCTTAGTCCCTTAAAATTGTTAATGTTATGTACTATGTTGTCATAATACCTATGTACTATAGCAATGTGCTGATCTAGGTGTATGTCTTATTATAAAAAAAGCACATTATTCATACATAAAGGTTTTACATAACAACCTCCAATTGCAGTTACAAGATCTGTAAAGCAATTTATTGCTAAAACTCTACAAAACTTGAGTTAGTTTTATAAAGAAACATACAGTTCAACTAACAGTCAAGTCACTAACACACCCTGTCCCAAAATTTCAGATCTATGAGCTGCCTTTGTATAAGTGTGCAATGCTTCCACATTTCCCTTTTTTTGATTTTATTGCAAATTATATAAAATTTAAATCAATTAAGCAATTCTAATAAATGGCATTTTACATAATTTTTAATCTCACTTAAACCTGGCAACAACAGAACCATATACTAATTTCAGCTTTCAGATTTTGCAGATAAGGTTAGTTTGAAGTTGTGTGATACATATAATGACTAAATAACAGATAAAGAAGATAAAGAAGATTATGGATTAGTATGTTCTTCAGCTTATTAATTGTGGTATTTGTATCTAACCTACCAATAAGATTGAGTTTTATGTGAAATGCTTATACGAGAAATTTTGCTAACAGCCAAACAGTTATAGTGATCGTAATGTCTTATGAATGTACAGTGCGTTCATAAATGTTTGAGATTGTAGTATAGGCAACCAATCATACCCGATTGGTATTTCACAATACAAAAATCGCTGAAAAAGTTACTAAAGTCTGTAGAACAATTAATTATTAATTTTAGAAAATATTACTACTTTATTAATAATTATTAAAAATAAGATTTTTTCGGTCCATCCGGTGTATCCGCTGTTAATTTTATTGGTCGCCCAGAAGACTTTCCCTTACAAATGCAGTTTTTTCTTCAAATCACTAATACTTAATATTGTGTTTGTGATAGACAAAATTGTGGCGATTAATCTCGAGGAATTCAGTAAACTGCTGCGTAAATTGTTGAATGCAACATTCCAACTCCAAGTCGTACGTCCAGTACAGTTGCATTGCGCTAATGGGCCATTAAAATAAAGACGTCTTATTCGGACGTGGACACCATAATTATTTGTTTTTTAGCTAAAATTTAAATAAAATTGTAATTGAAGTAGGTACCTACTAAGTTGTAAATGAAACATAACCTATAACGTTAATTAAACTAAATAATTTATAATTAAGCTTGTAGTCTTACCTTAGAACACTAAAATACTCTCAGTAGCTCTAAAAAGAACTAACTTTTCATTAAAAAAACTCAAAAACACAGCAGTTAACACATCAGTTATTTATAATTTTTTTTCTATAAACTAATTAATTTTATATTCCCTTTTATTATCATTTAGTCCCCCTCCCCCCATTGGTGACCATGGGCCTTTTACTTAACCAACTGTAGTACTAATGCTTCAGATGATGGACCATCGTAGTTACCACATGGTCAGCCCCTTGCACTGCATTGTATCTATCATAAAACATGTTTTTCTTAATGCCATTAATATTTCATTTACTTGTATAAGCATTAAGTATTTGCCTCGAGGATTCTTCATAATATTCAGCTAATATTTCCTTATAATCTAAACATTAAATGTAATGTTTAGCATATTTTTAAGATACTCATTCTAGTAATGGTTTTTAAGGTATGACTTATCCGGAGATTTTTACATTTTTATTGAAACTAGCTTTTTTATTGTAAAGTGTTTTATATATTTTCCTTACATAACTCGCGCTTAATAAATAATTTCATTCCATCAGAAGAAATTCTGGGCACATGCTAGATCTGGCCAAAGGAAGCGAAGCTCTTCATACTTCCTATAAATAAAGGGTCAACAGACATTTTTGCGATGCATTCATTATGATGTCATTATTTATAATTCCTTTAGCGAAAAAAGTGGTCCTCTTCAACTCACAAAAACAGATTACATGCCACACAACTAAATATTTCATTTTATAAATATGTCCTTTCACTATAGTGATTGGGTCCCAGCAGAGTACAAGCATCCATTTTTATGTAATTTTCAGCGCCCATCAATAATAAACGATCTGAGTTCTTCGACAAATTCTATCTTATATCTTCACATTGTTCCTTTTTTGACATTCTGCACTAGCCCGTGATACACTCCTACATTTTTGGGCACATTACGAATCGACATTGATTTATTTCTTTCTAACACTGTTATAATCTTTTTTCCATTCTTTTCGTCGCAGAGTAACTACTGATCAACAAGATCGGTTTTTAACTCAAATAGCTAGAAAAAATCCAACCTCTTCCCATCCAGAGCTCAAAAAGCAACTTTTTGCAGGCTACAGGTGTTAATGTTTCTGTTGAACAATACGAAAGAGATTTCGTGCCCGAAATCTATTTAACAGGCAGGAGACAGTTAAGGATTCCCAAGATATCCAGGCGGAACAAAATTGTTCGGTTAAATTGGTGTCTGGAATACCAGAACTGGAGAATTGAAGATTGGTAAAATGTCCTTTTTTCAGATGAAACCAGAATTAGTCTAAGATCAGATGACTGTCGAATTCGGGTTTTAGGAGGTCGAGGTAATCAGACCAGACTGCAAACTGCCAGATTTGTCCCAAAATACAAAGGAGGAACTGTAATGTTCTGGGGAAGTATTATAATGGGAGAAACTCATTTGGTTCCCATACGACAGAATTTAACAAGCGGGAGGTATGTTGATTTGGTGCTAGAACCTATAGTAGGCTGTGGAGAGGGGCAATGGGAAACAATTTCGTTTTCACGCATGATAATGTACCTCTACATACCAGCAGAGTTGCTACAGATTTTCTGGAAACAGAAGCTGTCACTATTTTGGGATAACCTGCCTGCTCACCTGATCTTAATTCGATTGAGCATGTGTGAGACTTCATTAAAAGAATTATTAGAGCTGCAGGAAATGTAGAACAGCTCATTCAAGCCGCTTAAGAGGAATGGGCAAACTTACCCCAAAAGAACATGTTGACAGTTCGTTTAGAAGCATTCCCCGCGTGATTGAAGCTTGTATTAGGGCTAGAGGTGGCAACACTGACTATTAAAGTGAAAAACCAGTTTTTATTTTTTTTAACCAACAACTTCAAATCTTTAATTTTTACGTTTTCTGCGAGTTTCTATTAATTTCAAGGATTTGTTACATTTTTCTATTGTTAATTATTAAACTGCTTTAGTATGAACTTTTCATTTTCAATTAGAATTTTTTCAGAAATGCATAAGTTTGGTTGTGTGTATGATGTATGTTTTTATTTAGATTTACTCCAATGGATAGGCTAACAAATTATAAGTAATTATAGACTGGGCGATTCACATAAGACGCACCCCTTAACAATTGGAATAGCCGAATAGGCAACCCAACTTAGAAATTCAGAAATAACGTTGATCTATATTACTCTTCAATTAAACGTATACTATCAGAGGTGGCTTGCTTCAAAATGGCAATACATAATTAAATGTCAAGTCAAAGTTATATTCCAAACTAAAAACTTTCATAATCTATAACTAGAAAATTAAGAAAAATATTAATACCTATACAATACTGATTTAAGGTTTTGTATAGATGAACTTATTTTTGTAACACTTTACAGTAATTTTTCCTGTACTTTTATGTTACATTACACAACACGGTGTTGAGGCTGGTGCTATTAAGTTAAATCAAAATCAATATTTGATTAATATTTTAGTTGTTCCAAAATTGTCATTGTGACAGCAGCCTTTTAACACTAGTGTTATAAGTAAACCACGTGATCTACTTTTAACGCGCTGCGATTTAATATTACATTTTTAATTGCAGCATGCCGTGTTAAAAATTCACTTTGTAGAAAAAATATTTTATTTCCAGCTTTTTTATCAAATAATGCACAAAGCGCCTAAAAGAATAGTGAACGCAAATTTGTATCTGGTGCTCTGGCGGCACACAAGTCGAATCACTTAACTTCTGTGCCTCCGCCGCAAAATTGCATCATTTACAGTGATGCACTCTGACGAATAGATACTGTACCAATAGTCAACCAAACGCAGTTTGAAATAGAAAACTGCAAAAACTTAGATGAGAGTGACACCGGCTCCAAGCTCCAAGACGGCGCCTGCTGGTGTGCGAACTAGCAACGAACGTGTTAAGAGCTGCAGAGTAGTGCAGAGGTTGCAGGACCACCAAAAATAAGATTATAATTAAAACGATAAAGTATATTGAGATGGTATCGTTTTGATGGGGTTTTGGAATTTTAATAGAGTGGGATATGGACGCCTTTTGAAATTATGGAAATTTATTGTTGATAAAATGTAAATAATTATAAGTTAGAATTTAGTATTGTAAATAGTTAGGGTAAAATATCTAGTTAGTTAAGCTGTAAATATGTTAAAAAAAATAGTCATAGTATGTTTACATTTAGAAACTAAGGTAATTTTAATATAAATAAAATAGTTGAACGTTAATTTTTTGTTAATGAAAATTTGAGTTTTAAAAGTTAACACTAAAATTTGATTTAATTTCATAGAATTATAATTTGAAAGCAAATAAAAGTCATAATTAGTTAAAAGCAATATAAAAGATTGATATTATTGTATAGAGATAATTTGGAATTGTGTAATAAAATTTTATTTTGTTAAATAAAATTTTACTTGGGAAAAAGGAGTTGTGAATTTGGAGCCAAAGCAGGAGGTGTGTTGTTGAATAGAAAATAAAGCAGGACTTGGTAAATTTGGAACTAAAGGTATTTGAATTTCAACTTGGTGAAGTTTTAAAGGTTCATCAAGGCGATCCCTTTTGCGACCTGAGATTGAGAGTTTCTAAAAATTTAACTAAATTATAATTAAAAATTGAGCTAGTTGAAAAATTTAAAAATTGTATGTGATTCAGTATAAGTGGAAGATCATACCAATATATTAATAAAATACATAATTCACAGCCTATCCTCGCACTTTTTTAATATTAAACCTATGGGAATTGTTGTCAACCAATTTAATATTGAGCTTTGTAGCTGCGCTCGAAAATCTGCTTCTTTGATAGACATCGCTGCGTTACGATGGGCCTTCACGTCGCAAAATTAAAGCTAGAAATAAGCTGCATAGTATGCAGTTCCATTTATTTAAAAGCTGCGTTTTAAACGAGGTGTTGTAGTATTTTCACTGACTAATTCGTGAAATTACTTTTTTTGTACGACTATATTTACAAACATTCCTAAAATGCATGCTATATTTAAATTAAAGGAAAATAAGTTCACTGCCCTTAATTATCAAAAATAATTAATGATAAAGGAGCAAAATCGCCCTACAACCGAAATTAAATATTAACTTACATAAGGAACAACATATTTAAGGATTGACTATTGTTGCAAACGGAAAAATGTGTTTCTTTGTTTTCCCTGTGTATTATTATTATTACTTCTTTTTAATGCAGAACAAACAAAAATATTGGGTACATGTTACATTACATTAAAACCTGCTTTTTTTTATTTCACAGTAAAAATGTGAACAGCAATAATTAGTTTTTACGTAATATGTAGTAGTCACGCATAACATTTTCCACAACCTCGATATTTTACCGTTGATGTGTAACCACACGCTTACGGCGGCATAGTAGAAACAATCAATTGTCGGCCATTTTATACTCATATGTATTATATTTTTTGATGTGTTTGTATGTGCCATCCCAAAGATTTTATAATTTGTTATAAAATATACCAGTTTTTACTCACAATTATCATCATATCATCTAGTCTAGAATGCTACATTCTAATTCTGACGATTCTGGCCATGAATCTTGGGAATTCGTAAGTAAAACTTTTATTTAATATTAATTCCTACAACGGCTATTTCTAGAATTTTCAATGCATATATTTTATGTGTTTCATGTAGCAAAAGAAGGCTATTTTGTTAAAATATCGTCATTAAATACCCCAATTTTCATTTTATATTTAGTTTGCATATACAAACGCTAAGTAATAACAAACAGTCAATTATTTTAGTTTGAGGTTAGACTTACTGGAAGAAATGTCGCCGAAAATGGCGTTTTTTTAATTTATTAAAAAAATTTGCGTTTGAGTATTAACAGCTAAAAATATATCGTCTGCATATTTATCGGTTCAGTTATAACACATTTATTTTAAAAATACATATTATAATGTTGGTAAATCATATTTAGTTTATTAAAAATATTTGCTTTGTTGTTTTTACTTTCAGAAACCTTACTGTTTTTACTTCACATGTAATAATTGATACATGTTTTGGGGATCAGTTGTAATCCGTTATATAGGTACCTACTTATACAGAATATTTTTAAAGGTTCAATATTTATTAAAATAACTAGTAATTATAATGACATATTGCCATAATATTGACATAAGCCCTAACGTATTCAAAGTACCAGGGCCGTAGCCAAGGGGAGGCCCTAGCCTTTTTTTGGCCTCCGCTAGCACATTAGTCGCTAATTTAATCTTACTTTTAATTTTTATTTTTTTCTAAAAACGCGCGGGATCGTAATCTGACGTCACACATCTCCACTCCAACGCCAGCGCCAGAATATCTGACCACCTCGTGGCAAGGCTGCTAGTGTTTGTAGGATTTTTAATGCGCAGAAAGAAAGAGAGTGGCGCATGCAGTGTTGACGTATTTGTAGAAGTTTATTAGCAAAGAATTGCTTTCGCTGAAACTTACCAGTTGATGGCAACTGCACGTACATTTGGTTGCAGCACTGCTTTATGTGAATCTACATTTTCTGTGTTGACCCGCATAAACAGAGAACAAAGAACATCCATGCATCATCAGCGGATGGCAAATTTAATTTTGTTAGCTTTTGAAAGAGAGCGCACTAAAGACATTAATATGGATGAACTATTAGTTCAATTTAACAGTTCGAGAAGTAGAAAACTTCAACTGTATTAAATATTAATAATTATTATTATTTATTTATATTAAAAATTGTTTTGTGATAATAAAAAAAAATTGAAGTGGTTGCATTCGTCAAATGAATTATAAATTGTGTTCCTATTACTTACTATACTAGTCAACCAATAAACAAAATTTTACAATTATTTGTATTAATAGTATATTACGTCACTAGAAGTAGAAAGCGCAATTTTTGTGCTGAGCTCAGAAGGTTGCGGCCGAGGCGGTAGCCGAGGCCAAGCAATCTTCGATCAAGATGCATCCCTAGGTATTTTGTATGCTCTGAATGCTTTACTTGTTTTCCATTTAGTGTCACAGGAGGGCAGTTATCCTTTTTCATGGTAAACGTTACATGTATCGATTTGTGTTCATTTGCTTTCAGTCTCCATAATTGCAGCCACTTCTGTATTTTATTTATATGAATTTGTAGGTTCCTTGTGGCATTTACTGGGTTTGGGTGGGATGAGAGAACTGCTGTATCGTCAGCAAAAGCGGCGACTGTAGTTAACCTACTTTTTGGGAGATCTGACGTGAATATCAAGTACAGTACTGGCCGCAGCACGCTGCCTTGAGGTACTCCAGACATAACGGGTTTTAGATCTGTTAATACATCATGCTGTTTGATTAAGAAGTGGCGTTCAGTTAAGTAGGACTTTAAGAGTTCATAGAGATCATATGGTAGATTTTTCTTGAGCTTATAGCATAACCCTTCATACCGCACTTTGTCAAATGCTTGACTGATATCAATAAAAATGGCAGAGCAGTACCATTTTCTTTCTAAGTCATTGTTAATTTTCTTTACAATTCGATGGACCTGTTCTATTGTTCCATGGTATTGTCGAAAGCCGAATTGGTGGTCGGGTATGAGTTTGCGATCTTCTATAATTTCCAATAGTCGTTTCAGTATTATTTTTTCGAAGACCTTATACAAAACTGGCAATAGGCTTATGGGTCTATAAGAAGCTACTTCATCAGCTTTCTTTCCCGGTTTACGTAACATTATTACTTGAGCTACTTCTAATACTGGAAAATATGTTAATCTTATTGCAGCGTTGAAAATTTGTAGTACAGCTTTGATTCCTTTCTCTCCCATGTCCTGTAGAAGTTTTCCTGTTACAAGGTCATACCCCTGTCTTATCGTACCCTTAATTTCTCCAAATGTTACTTTTTTCATTGGAAGATCCAATTGATGCGGCGCATTCAGGAATTCCTCAATTATGTCCTGATCTCCTGGTAGTGTTTCAGCAGGATATGGTTGAAACACATAAGTTAGATATTCTGCAAATGCAGCTGCTTTTTCTTCATTAGTTCTGGTCCACTTATCATTGAGATCTTTTATTGGAGGTATGTGTTGTTGTTGCCTTTTAAGACTTCTGGTTGCTTTCCACAATGAATAATCAGTGGCTTGTGTGGCAGTTAACTGAGATAAGTAATGCTGTATAGACTGATTTTTAAGCTCGAGCAGTATTTTTTTTTTTTGCTCTTTCGCTGCTTTATTGAATTTTTTTTTATCTACTTCGGATATGGTTACACGCCAGCGGTTTCTTAGCTTACGTTTTTCGGCTAATTTTTGTTTAACTATGATGGGGCAGTCATCTTTTGTTAGTTGTGCTGGTTTCTGTGGTGTAGCCAACCAGGCTGCATTTTGTATTACTTTAGTCAGATGTCAGATCGTCAACAGCTTTATCTATGTCTTCGGTTATTTTGAGTGGTATTTTAAGTACAATTAGTTCATCCAAATGTTCTCTAAACATTTCCCAGTTTGTTGTTTTATTGCATAGCGTTGGTTCCTTAGGTATTTTAAATATTTGAGAATACATTGTGACAATGATGGGCGAGTGATCTGATGAGAGGTCAAAACTTGATTCAGTTTTGAACTGTCTATTGTTTACTCCTTTTAATACGCAGAAATACAAAAGGTCGGGTATTTTCCTCTTGTCCGTGGGCCAGTATGTCGGCTGTCCTGTTGATACATAGTTTAAGTTATTTACTTTCATTGTTTTCAGTAACTCTCTGCCTTTAGTTGTTGTCACCCTTGATCCCCATTGCGTGTTCTTTGCTTTATAATCGCCTCCTGCTATAAACCTATTACCTAAGGTTTTGAAGAATTGACCATAATCACTTGTTTTGTTGTTGTGCTTTGGCGGGCAATATATCGCCGAAATTTTCATTGGTGCAATTTTATCTGTTATTTCAATGGTGGTTGCTTGTAAGTTTTCGAGTTCATATTTGGGGATTTCATGATGCTTTATACCATTTCAGATTATTATAGCTGTGCCTCCGTGTGCTGTTTCGTCGGGATGGTTTGTGGTATAAATTTTGTAGTTTTGTATTTTAATATGGCTTTTCTTTGTAAAACGGGTTTCCGAGATTAGCATTATATCAATATTGTTGTTTTGTAGGAAATATCTTACTTCCTGTGTATGTTGGCATAAGCCATTGGCATTCCATACACATATTTTTAAAAATTGGGCCATTATGCCATTTTATTTACCAGTGTAGAGATGAGATTCATCATTGTTCCCATCTGATTTATCAATTCCCGCATCATGATCTTAAGCTCTGTTATGTCATTTATTTGTTGTTGAGCTTCATTTACCGGTTGATTTGATTGATGTTATATGTTTGTTGTGGACTTTGTGTAACAATTTGCATAGGATAATCCTGCCTGGACTTTTTGCGTTAGATTTCTTTCTCTAAGTCTAGGGTACAGTTTTTGCTGTAGTTGCTTGTAAATGATACACCCTATGTAATTTGCTGGGTGATTATTATTACAATTTACGCATTTTACATTGTTGTCTTTTTTATTTCTCGGGCAATCCTTGGTTAAGTGGCTTTCCGTACATTTAACACAGCGTGGAACTTGTCGACAGAAATTCTTCTGTGACCGAATCTTTGGCATCTCATGCATTGCGGGATTTCCCTTCTTGGGCGAGGTGCTTCAAATTCTACACAACTGTTCATAAACAGTTTTATGTTATAAATTTCTCTGTTGTTTTCCTTTTGAATCAAATCAATGAAGAACATTGGTAATTCTTGTTTTGTCTTCCAATGCTTGACATTCCATACATTGGCGACTTCATGGCCCAGCACTTTAAGGTTGTTTTTTATTGGTTCTATTTCAGTAGAATGGTGCATGTTTTTGAGCACTACTCGGAAGCTTTTGTCTTTTTTAGCTTTGTATGTATGATACTGAGTATTTTTGGTGTCCAGTTCTTTGATGATCACATTATATATTTTACTTTCCGCGGGTTGAATCTTCACTTGCTCGTTACTTAATGATTTAATAGTATATTTTTCTTTGGCTATGTTATCGAGTAGGTTAATTAGGGGTTTAATATTCTTTACTGCAGCTACGAATATTGGTGGTGGTTTTGGCTCGTTGTTTTTGTTTTCTTCGGTACTATTATCAGTCTGTGTGATATCCTCATCTTCGTTATTATCGTTCAAGGCAGCAAATCTGTTACTGGTTGTGGGTATGTCCAATGTCGCCTAGCCAGTAGTCTGTATTTTTAATTTGTTTTGGGTGTTCGGTGTTTGATGTTTGTATTTCTGGGCTTAGTAATCTTTTGTTATTATTGTTTTCACTACTTGCGATTCATTGTCTGATCTTGTGAGTTTAATTGGATGAACTCCCTGGTTTGTTACTGGTTGTGATGAGCTGAAGTATACTTGTTGCTGTTATTGAGATAGTTGTAGTGGATTCGGTTATGTAAAAGAAGTAAATGGTACTTGTGAATACAGCATTTGTGTATTTGGGTTGTAATATATGGTTTGTTGTACACCGGGTTGTGATCCTACATAATTACTGTAATTATTGGCAATGATGGCCAGACACTAAGTTATTTACCATACAGTAAATAGCTATTAATATTTATTCACTTATCACAATAATTTCAAGTTCAATGTTTCGGTTACCGCACACTTGATATCAGGAGCGCACAGCTGAACAACCTTACACTTTGAAATTCAAATGGTTACTACTTTAACTATAGAAAAATGATATTTAAAAGTGAAGAGTTTTAATATGTTCAAGAATTTAAATAAAAAAATTCATATAAACTATTAAAATTATTAAAAACCTCACTAGTCTATGATCTGAATCAAATTCAAATTGTTTTAATACAGAGACATTTTCAATATTTGTCTGTTATTTAACAGTACATAATCGATTTCATTTCTATAGTGGTCACCTAGTGAGATCCACGTGCATTTTCTGTTTGGTCTCTTTTTAAGTAACGTGTTCGTTGTTATTAGTCGTTGACTTGCGGCAAAATTTATTATTTTCCGGCCTCTATTGCTGTTTATTCCATAAACATGTTTTCCTCGTATTGTTTCCTCATTTGGTTCTATCTGGCCTTCTTTTCCGTTGAAGTCACTCATAACGATTACATGGCTTGCATCTCTGCGTTCTTCATTAGTCACTTCATATAGTACATTGAACTATGGGCAGATTTTCAGATGTACCTAATTGCAATTTGAGTAATGCTATTCGTTCTGAGATTCCTTTAAATTTGTCTATTTTCTCTTTGTATGGTTTATTAACATAAAATCCCACACCAAATTCTCATTTCTTTTGATTAAAATAATAAAATATCTTCCCCGATTTTCTTTCTAATATTTTTCCTCCAGTTCTCTTTACTTCTGCTAAGCCCACTAGGCCCATCGGATTTTCTCTAATGCGTTTTCTAATTTCCTTAATGTATCTTCTGATAGGACTGTTCTGGTATTTAGAGCACATACATATATCTATGTATATCAAGATGCAGTAGTTTGTTATTTTTCTTCTGGCTAGGTGATTCTTTTAGTGTTTTCGTTTGTTTGATTTGTCAGTGTAGTTATTGGTTCTGATGGGAGGATTTGGCCTTTTACTTCCTCAGTGGCGAGTTCTCTAGGAAGTTGAAAGATTTTCTTAGTTCTTCATTATCCAGGGTCAAGCGCGTGTCGTCTTCGAGGTTATAAACGGGTTTCCTTTTGATCTAGTTAAGTTTTTTGAATTAACAGAACGTCTTCCGGGTTGCAACCGTACCATTGTTGCTCCTTGAAAAAGTGGGCGAAACGTTGAGTTCTTCTGTCTCGGTCCCAACCCGAAAGACTTTCTGCTAATACTGACACTGACCGTGGAAGTCCTCGAATTCAAGTTTTTTGAAGACTGTTTTTTTTTCAGTTGAAAAAGATAATAAAATGCTTTGTGTCCAAATCAAAAATTTTGTTGGTATTTTTACCATGGGGTTTGTTTGATTTTTTGATATCCTTATTGGTTTCTTCTTGATTGGGTGAGCGATCACTTGCTGTTCTTTTTTTATAATTAGCGGGCTCTTCATCTAATTTATTAATTGCTTCAGCTTTAGCTTCCAAATTTTTTACTTCCCCCCTTCAAGAATTTTTGTTTCTACTTGAGGTTGTGTAGGGTATGGTATTGTACAAGAGAACTCCTCTAATACAGGTTGGCCTTCTAGATCTTCAGCGGAGTTTTCATTGCCATTTTTCCTCTATATTCTCTTTCTTGCTTTCTAGCTTGCCCAGTAATATTTTTCTCTGTCTTATTTCATTTTCTGTATAGTCCTCGCTTAACCAGTAGCTACTTCCTTTTAGTTTTTTGGCATTCTGTAATAATTCAATTTTTTTGATTCTTGTTAATGTAATCATGATTGGTCTATTATAGTTCGCCTTAAATTGACCCAGTCTGTGGAAGTAGCCTACGACAGAGTCAACATCTATGTTACTGATAATTGTTTAGGGCATTGCTATTATTTTTTGTTTAAGCTGATCATAACTTTCGACCTTCCTGTCGGTTATTCCTTTACAGATTATGCTTCTTTTCTTACATTCCTTTTGTAGTCGTTCTATCTTCAGCTCTTGCTTGCTGATTCTTTCGTTCAATAATGTATTTTTCTCTTTTAATAGTTTCACTTCTTGACTTCTTGTTGTGACACACCTAACTTTTTATCAATATCTGCTAGTTTTTGGCTTATCGATTCGAACATTACTTTTACTTCTTCCCTCATTTTGATTTACTGTTTAATAATTATGATTACCGGATTGAATACCAAAGTTTCTTAATATCTCCATCCGACAAATGCCTTTTTCTAGGTTAGGTATATTTATTCTAATTTTGAATGTTTTAATCTCGAGGTTTCTTGTTTCCCCTAGATTGTTGTGCTTGCTTTTTCTCTATAGATAAGATCTCAAAACACTAATTTTAAATGTTCACACCTTCATCACGAAATAAAATGCTAAAATGTGGATCTCAAAGATTACTAGGGCTTCTGACAGTAGGTAGGTATTAAAATTATCGAAAGCGAAGAATTGACAGAACAGTGGAGAGAAACAAGAGTCATTATATTGCATGAAAAAGGGGACAGGGAAAAAATTGACACTTATAGGTCAATTAGCCTCATATCAAACGTATGCAAAAGATTTTCCATCGGAGCAACCTATAGAACAGGCAACAGCTTCTCCACAAGCGGCCATCCTACATAGTATCAACCAACTGATAGAAAAATGCAAGGAATTCCACAAAATAGTGTACATACTTCTAAATATAAGATATGCACTCTCACAACAAGAGATACACAAAAAATATGTAACAATTATAGAAAAATTTCCAAGAAATTCGCACCTAAAAGGATGGACCTAAGTTCAATTCAGAAAGAGGAGTACGACATGAAGATCCCCTTTCCCCTAACTTATTTAATTGTGTTGTGGGAAGTATGTTCAGAAATTTAAAATGGAAAAACTATGGCATAAATGTAAATGAAGAAACATTGATAAATTTACGCTTTGCAGATGACGTAGCACTCATAGCAACAAACTTGCATGATATAACAGCCATGATATCCCAATTATCATTAAAAGGCAAAAAAGTAAGACTATATATCAATTATGCAAAAACAAAAATGATTACCAATGGAGTTGCTGAAAATGTGTTTTACCTGAAGGGGAAATAAAAGTAGTAAAAGAGGCTCTTATGGAAATGGTTAAAAAATTCGCCTAAAGAGTGCCGTTCAAAAAACCACTGTGGTCATTCTTAAACGCTTACAGCAAGTGTTACAAATGGAATCCCACATCGCGAGTCATAGTGATCGTTCTCAGTGTGCCCTCATGGCAGTCTCCACTCTTAAATACATGGATGTTTTCAAAACCTTCCTTTATATTGGTTTGAAGAACTTGAACTATCTTGGATAAATAAAAAAGTCTTTAATTTTTGCTAAGTGAGCTTCTTAACATTCAGATATTACATAATACAAATTTCTTTGCATAGGCACTGTGTGATTTTCATATGTGATGTAATATAATAATTGAAGATAGTACTTGTAACATAAAATGCCAAAAATAATAAATTTCAGAACTTTGGTCAATTTATAAAGTATGTTCATTAAAAAAAAAAACTCTAGAGTGCTTTGAAAATTTGTTTTAAGTATGTCTTAGGCTGTATGTTACATATGAAAAGCATTTCCAGGGATTGCTGCGAGTTTTTTTTAAGAACGTACGTTATCTAAGCCCTTGGTATGATAATTGGTAATATGTGCTTAACATGTGTTTTCTAATTATATAAGGTAAAGACTAATTTTTCCCAGTCCACAATCTCAGGACCCCAAAACAGCTAACATTTAGAATACACTGTCCAAATAATCAAAATAATCTGTGCTGTATAAATAAAACCAACCAATTTGGGGATTTTTAATACCTTTATTATTACAAATACCTACTATTTTAGGTATATAAAAATGAATATTAATAATCAAATATAATTTAGCTAAACAAACACTAACGTCTAATAAAGGGTTTTTCATTAAGAGGGACGCATTTTGAATTCGAGGTTGTTGATATGTGTATAGTGTTTTGATTCCACTGACAGTTGTGTTTGTCAAAGTCTGCCATTTAATCATGGAGGAGTACACGTTTCCACAACGATTGCAGATTGTTCAGATTTATTATGAAAAGTTTCGTTCTGTCGCAGCAACTTTACATGCGCTAACAGCAATATTCGGTCGCTATAAATCGGCCAACTCGAAGAACCATTGAACGATTGGTGCAGAAATTCGAGTCAACATCAGGTCTCGGTAATGTCCCTACGCCAATTAGACCAAGAAATGCACGGAGCGAAGAAAATATTGCTGCTGTACGAGAGAACTTTAGGGCAGACAAAAATGTATCGTCGTACTCAACAGTTGGGCCTCTCGAAATCTACTTTGTGGCCAAGTTTGCGAAAAGATCTTCGTCTACGTCCTTACAAGATTGCTTTGACACAAGAACTTAAGCCAAACGATCATCTTTTGCGTCGGAGATTCAGTGATTGGGCATTGCAACAACTTGAAATTGATCCAAATTTTCATTAAAAAAATAATCTTCAGCGATGAGGCTCACTTCTGGCTGAATGGTTTTGTTAACAAGCACAACTGCCGTATCTGGTCTGAGAATCATCCAGAAGAAATTTATTAAGTTGACTGTTTGGTGCGCATTTCATGCTGGAGGCGTCATACGGCCTTTTTTATTTTTTGACGATGCTGGAAATTCAGTTACGGTAAATGGAATTCGCTATCGCTTGATGTTGACTAATTTTTTGTGGCTCGAATTGGATGATGGATCCAGCAAGATGCCGCCACTTGCCACACTGCCAATGCAACGACGGCTTTATTGGAAGGAAAGTTCGGTGAGTCGATTATTTCAAGAAATGGACCAATTAGTTGGCCACCTCGCTCATGCGACTTAACACCCCTATGTGGATTATTATTATTTAATTGGTACGTCAAAGATTGGTGAAGTTAGTCAATTTTGGTTTAGCGGGGCGGCTGATTTAAAAAGACTAGGAAGTTGAACCAGTTACGTGTTGTTGTAAGTGTATTACAGGTATACTGAAATTGTTTAATTATAATTTAGGCTTTAAAATTATTTATAAATTTGTAAAAGATTTGTGTTATTTGGAAATATTACATTTCATAATTTGAGTTTTGAAAAGTTAGGACGAACCCAATTAACGAACCTTATTTAAGAGTCTCTAAAAATTGATTACAATAAATAAAATTTGACTTGGTCGGAGCATCATTATTTTTGAGGTGTTAACGTAATTATATTACGTATTCAGATTATAATTAATTAATACATTTCAATATGTATATAAACGTTTCTAATAATCAAATAATTCAGATCTCAGGCCCACTCAGGATGGAGGTCATTGAAAAGGGTAAGCTCTGTTTAAGAATCTAATACATCATATGGGAAGCTAAATATTGCTAAGTTTCCATAAATGATTAACTTGATTTTATAGTAAGATTATAAGTATTGTAAACCCAAACAGAAAAACTCAACTTGCCTGTTTCTATTTCAAGCTAACAAATTATAAGTATTTATAGGTATTGTGGATGTCGGAAATTCGATTGTACTTTGCCTATACAATAATACTGATTTGACGTTTCGTATAGATGAAATCATTTTTCTAACACTTTACAGTAGGCTCGCCTTTAAGAGCTGCAGAGTTGCAGAACCACCAAAAATAAGATTATAATTAAAACGATAAAGTATCTATTAATAAAATATAGAATAATTCACAACCTATCCTCGCGCATTTTTAATATTAAACCTATGGACATTGTTGTCAACGAAATGAATATTTTAATATAAGGCCGCTATCCAGCGTTCACGAAACAGCTGTCGTATTTTGGAGCTTTGGAGCTGCGTTCGAAAATCTGCTTCTTTGATAGACATCGCTGCGTTACGATGGGCCTTCACGTCGCAAAATTAAAGCTAGAAATAAGCTGCATAGTATGCAGTTCCATTTATTTAAAAGCTGCGTTTTAAACGGGGTGTTGTAGTATTTTCACTGACTAATTCGTGAAATTACTTTTTTTGTACGACTATGTTTACAAACATTCCTAAAATGCATGCTATATTTAAATTAAAGGAAAATAAGTTCACTGCCCTTAATTATCAAAAATAATTAATGATAAAGGAGCAAAATCGCCCTACAACCGAAATTAAATATTAACTTACATAAGGAACGAACAACATATTTAAGGATTGACTATTGTTGCAAACGGAAAAATGTGTTTCTTTGTTTTCCCTGTGTATTATTATTATTACTTCTTTTTAATGCAGAACAAACAAAAATATTGGGTACATGTTACATTACATTAAAACCTGCTTTTTTTATTTCACAGTAAAAATGTGAACAGCAATAATTAGTTTTTACGTAATACCTATGTAGTAGTCACGCATAACATTTTCCACAACCTCGATATTTTACCGTTGATGTGTAACCACACGCTTGCAGCGGCATAGTAGAAACAATCAATTGTCGGCCATTTTATACTCATATGTATTATATTTTTTGATGTGTTTGTGTGTGTCATCTCAAAGATTTTATAATTTGGGATAAAGTATACCAGTTTTTACTCAAGTTATCATCTACAATGATACATTCTAATTCTGACGATTCTGGCCATGAATCTTGGGAATTCGTACGTAAAACTTTTATTTAATATTAACTCCTACAACGGTTATTTCTAGAATTTTCAATGCATATATTTTTTTATGTATTTCGTGTAGCAAAAGAAGGTTATTTTGTTAAAATATAGTTAATAAATACCCCAATTTTCATTTTATATTTTGTTTGCATATACAAACACTAAATAATAACATACAATCAAATATTTTAGTTTGAGGTTAGACTTACTGGAAGAAATGTCGTCGAAAATTGCGTATTTTTTAAAATTTATTAAAAAAATTGCGTGTGAGTATTACATTTAAAAATATGTACATATATCGTCTGCATATTTATCGGTTCAGTTATCACACATTTATTTTATAAGTATGTACATATAATGTTCGCTTATTTTTAACTGTTGGTGAATCATATTTAGTTTATTAAAAATATTTACTTTGTTGTTTGTATTTTCAGCAACCTTACTGATTTTACTTCACATGTAGTAATTAATACATGTTTTGAGGATCAGTTGTAATCCGTAATATAGGTACTTACACAGAATATTTTTAAAGGTTTAATATTTATTAAAAACAGTAACTAGTAATTATAATATGACATATTGCATGGGCTTGCTCATGATGAAAAGGAAAGGGGGCACTAAAAGTGCACGGTAGTCGGGTAGCTCAACGTGTCAACCACGCCAGAGGCGAAAGAGCCTAGTTCAAATACCTTACCTTAAGAATCCAGTTGCAGTTGCATAAAAGTTTTCTGATACGTAAACGTACATTTCTGAAAATTATTAAGACTAGTGATTACGGCCGGTCATTTCATATTTTAAAGTTAATGCCAAAAATTTTATGTAAGAAAAAATTGCATTCGAATTGAGCTTGTGGTTTCAAGTTGGGAATATATTCAGCTGTAGGAATGCTGAACATGCAAAATTATAAGCTAGAATACTGAAATAACGGCAACACAGAACACTCTGTAACATTAGGTTTAGATCTGTGCTTACAGTATTTGTTTACCATTCCTTGCCGGGTTACGTTAGGGTTTCTAATTTTTGTATTTATAAGTGGTTGTAGTACATTAACTTGTACACAAATTTAATTTTTGGAAATGTCAGATCCTGATGAGTATTTTATGGAAGATGATGAAGAAGACTATGGTTTGGTACGTAAAATATGTTACGTGATTGCAATCCTTAACCTAACCTCGCCTAACTTGACTGCTTTGTAATAATAGTTCAAGAATGCAAGTTTTAGATTAAAAATGAATGTAAATTCGCTTTATTCGTATAGGGTTTAAAATTACCTAATTATATTCCAGTGGAATAAATTATCTAATTGAGAAGTTAACCTAAAGTTCAATCCTCTAAAATTATTTGGTTTATGAAGGTGGGAATGACGTGCAAGAAAGTTTCTTAAATAAAAAGGCCTGACATACACCTTGTGTCTTAGTTATTATAGTAATGTGTGATTGCTACACAACGATATTGCCTGATCGTTAATGATCGTAGCAACGTCTTTCGCCTCTTTCTTATACTTCAAAAGTATATAAAACTGTATCATTTTGTAGCCCTAGCCTGAGTACAAATTGGCATTTCATTATGTATTAACCGGATATAGCTAAACATATTTATTTTGAAATTCATTGTAACGATAATTCCAACAATATAGGAATACTCCGAAGATAGTAACTCCGAACCTGACGTTGACCTAGAAAATCAATATTACAATAGTAAAGCTCTGAAAGAAGATGAACCAAAAGCTGCGCTAACATCTTTCCAACGCGTTCTCGATCTAGAAGGGGGTGAAAAAGGGGAATGGGGATTCAAGGCTCTCAAACAAATGATTAAGATCAATTTTAAATTGGTAAGTACTTATTCACTATATCGTACCTATAATTTGCATACATATTTTTTCAGTCTAACTTCCAAGAAATGATGAGCCGTTACAAACAGCTATTGACTTACATCAAAAGTGCTGTTACTCGCAATCACAGCGAGAAATCTATAAATTCTATTTTAGATTATATCTCAACATCCAAAAATGTAAGTATATCGAATTTTGCGATTGATGTTGTATTTCGTTTATTTAATTTAGATGGAGTTGTTACAAGACTTCTATGAAACCACACTAGAAGCCCTAAAAGACGCAAAAAATGATCGACTATGGTTCAAAACTAATACCAAATTAGGAAAATTATATTATGATCGAAAAGATTACACTAAACTCGCAAAAATACTAAAACAGTTACATCAATCTTGTCAGACAGATGATGGCGAGGATGATCTCAAGAAGGGAACTCAATTACTAGAAATATATGCGCTAGAAATCCAGATGTACACTGAACAAAAAAACAATAAAAAAT
The DNA here is from genome assembly GCA_963082815.1 of Melanotus villosus. NCBI lineage: Eukaryota > Metazoa > Arthropoda > Insecta > Coleoptera > Elateridae > Melanotus > Melanotus villosus. The sequence continues at coordinate 25,225,884 of OY720427.1, forward strand.
TGAAGACCTTATACGAGCAGAGCCTACATATAAAGTCGGCTATCCCACACCCTCTGATTATGGGTGTTATTAGAGGTAAATTCTGTAAAAAATAAAGCTAATAAAAATTTAACCGAACTAAATGTTTAGAATGCGGTGGAAAAATGCACTTGCGTGAGGGAGAATTTGAAAAGGCCCATACAGATTTCTTTGAAGCATTTAAAAACTATGACGAGTCAGGCAGCCCAAGGCGTACTACCTGCTTAAAATATCTAGTATTGGCCAATATGTAAGTTAAAACATACTCGAAGTCTATTATAATGTAATGTAATATCACTGCAGGCTCATGAAATCTGGTATCAATCCCTTTGATTCGCAAGAAGCCAAACCCTATAAAAATGACCCTGAAATCTTAGCGATGACTAATTTAGTCAACGCTTACCAGACTAACGACATTAATGAATTTGAACTTATTTTAAAACAAAATAGGCAGAATATAATGGATGATCCGTTCATTCGTGAACACATTGAAGGTAAATGTTAGTTTTAGTAGTGTTATAATAATATGTTCATGTTTTTTATATTTTTATTTAGACCTATTGCGAAACATCCGAACTCAAGTGTTAATAAAACTAATCAACCCTTATACTAGAATTTATATACCACATATTTCGACCGAATTAAATATTGATGTCACCGAAGTTGAAAACTTGCTAGTGTCTTGCATCTTAGACAGGTATGCAAATTTCATTATTTTATAAGTAAGTTATAATATATAACATAGACAAACTTTCAAAATAATTTCTATGTATGCAGCACAATTCGTGGCCGCATAGATCAGGTAAATCAAGTCCTACTTTTGGATCGTACCAGTGTCAATGCTTCTCGATACAACGCTTTAGATAAATGGACAAATCAACTTAGATCTTTACATTTCTCTATTATCAACAAAATGGCTTAAGCCATTAAGTTATTAAGGGGTGAATTTAAATCAACAAAGAATGATTAAATTGTTCGCTCGTTAGAGACTGATATCGAATGATGAGTTTTTGAAGTAACAAAGTGTGCGTTACATTCAAGCTGTGTCACTTAAATTGAAAAATTATTGTTTAACATTGTTTTTGTGCAGAAGTATTTTAATTTTTATAGTTTTAAAATGTTAAAAGAGTTTAAAATACTCAAAGATAGTTTGGGTTAGTGTTCTGTGAATAATAAAATATATTTTGTTAAGAATACTGACAACTGAAAATAAATTAAATAATTTTTAAATGTCAGTTAGTTAAGTCGCAATTACCTTTACAATAAAACCTACAATAACACTATAAAGCATCGAAATTTTGTCACTTATTCTAGCCTACTCTCTACCAAATTTTGAGTAGGCTAGTTCAATTAAGTTATGTTATGATAATCAAAGTGACATCATTTCAAGGTACTAATATGTTCAATGATTTCTACACTACATACAGAATAACTAATTAAACTTGGAAAATTTTTGAAAATCTACTTTTGGTAACATCATAAAAATAATCAATTGTGCATACGTCGAAGTATGCCTGACTATTTTTTAGGGATTAACTGAAGGATATTTCTACAAATCTTCATTTTTTTAAACCTTTCTTATACTGCATTATGATGTACAAATCAGTGAGCATATTAAAAAATAAATACCAAAGAGATTGTTGGTATTTTATGCTTATGATATGCAGTAGAGCCTCAATTATTTTACAGTAATTGTTTTTAATGAGAGTTCTTCGTGTTTAAATAATTTTCAAAAGTTTATGCAAACTTCATTAACACTTGTATTAGGGCTTTACATCCTCATTTTTATAAGAACTATTTTAAAAAAGATTAAATATTGCCTTAATTTGTTCAGTTGTGTAATGGTTTTTGTTGTTATTGCGTATCTCACTTACCTTCTGTATTAATGTATTAAAAATTTAGTTCACTTTGGAAATCAAACATTCACTGAAACTTTTAAAACTTATAATTTTGTTTTTTATTAACAATAATAAATTTAGTACTGATTGAAGTTCTGCTGCAGTTTAAATTACTCTTTATTAGAAGAGCATACAAACTATTTTGTATTACACATATAAAACATACCTCATGTAAATGTTTCCGTTTTTATCTTCCAAATATTTTAAAGATTTATAATTTCTAGAATTTTTCTAAAAATAATTTTCAAATTAAAATGGATTTCATGCCGAAGGGACAGAACAGGCAAAATAATTTACTTCACCCTCGAAAACTTTTTGTTTTATGTAACCAAAAATGTTATGATTCTAGTCACTATTGAAATAAAATTAAAATAATTGGAAGATACAAACAAAACGAATTCTCAAAGTCGCACAGAATCTGCTGATAAATAATTAGTAAAGGGCAAGGTTAATAAATGAACAGGATTCTTATACAGTAGTATTAATGATTACCTGATCTCTAACACTCGGTTCTGATCATTTACATTTCTAAATAAATCAGCAACCGTGGAGTAACACAAACATTCATATTAACTGCATGCCAACCTAAAGAAACTTGTATCGTTGTGACTGATTTAAGTTACTTTAATAAACCTAGCATGCTTCGCTGTTTTTTTTTTAAATATTATTTGCCGATTATGTTTGTTTGAACCAAAATGCATATAACTGGTTTGAGGTATATTTTCGTCAAAATAATTGTAATACTTGTTTTTGCTTTTTTTACTTTAATGCATGGTAAATGTTAAAAATAACCTTTCGCAATTTATTGTTTTAAGTCATTTTGAATCAGGCAAATAAAATCATAATGGCTTTATAGAGCTGCTTGCAATGCATGTACTTATTAGTTTTAGAAAAGTGTTCAAACCATGTTTTTTCGGCTTTTTTTGACATTAAAAATGGGACAAAGGTTAACAGGTTAAGCGCCATGGCGGACACCGGTGGCCGCTCCACACAGCGTCCTCTCAGGCCATGGCGGACACCGGTGTCCGCCAGAAATATCCAACTTTATAATTGCACCCAGGCCACGCGGTCACTGATACATTGATTTTGTCATAAGACGGTGACCGCTTGGCCTGTGCGCACCGACAGCTGTATGCAGGTTCTCAGAATCGGATTTTATTTCCAAGTGAGATGCATGTTTACATCATACTGTTTATTTGTTTGTGCAGGTAGAAGAATATACTAACAATAAATAAAACATATTATTTATATACACAGTATAATTTAAATGGTGTTTGTTGTAAAGAAAAGAAACCAACATAAAAATTAAAGTAATAATAAATGAAATACATATCGTACATGGGCATTTGAATGGAAACTAAAATTCAAGTTAAAATTGTTTTGTAAAGTATAGGTATACTAATATTCTATTATAAAATTTAGAAAAAAGCCATAACAAAAACCTCAGTGTCCATTTAATTTTTTATGAACAACTGGCCGACTGTGACCGTTGCTCCTACCAGGCCATAGCAGACACCGGTGTCTGCCGCAAAAATTTTGATTTTGGAATTGTCAAAAAAATAACCAAGTCACATTTATACATACAGTATGCCTTCTAGAACACAAAATTACAAGAAAACATTGTTGGTCCACGGAAAAGAATATTGAAAATTGCCTTGGCGCTTAACCTGTTAACTGGGTGCATAAAAATATTTTCTTTTGCTTTTTTCTATATTTATTTTATTAACTTGCGCTATATTAAATTGTAAATATATAAAGCAGGGGTTCCCACAGTGCGGCCCGGGGGCCAAATGCGGCCCGCGAACCCTAGAAATGCGGCCCGCGATGTCATATCATCCGCGATCTTGAATTCATAGAGATAATTTGCAATTTACATTTTTACAAAAAAATAAATAAATGTTATCATATTACAATTAAAAACTGTTCAGTTAAAAAAATACTAAATTTTATATGTAATGTGCAATGTGATTTTTTAAAAACTCAATTGCAGCAGGCCGTATTCTGACTTAATACAGACAGTTCTAAGGTTATTAAGACAGAATTCGGCTTGCTGCAATTGAGTTTTTAAAAAATCACATTGTATCTTGTTATTATAATTATTATAGATTGAATATATTTTATTGTTTTAACGGCCGCCCTATTATTAAAAGAAAACAAAAACTGCACACACTTCAGATTGATGAATTTATTATTTTTTTCTTTTTATATTTGAAATTTAGTTATTTTTGTTTAATTATTTTTGAAATGTGTTAATAAACAGTTAGCAATAAAAAGTAATTATTCTCGTAAGTAAAGACTGATTATGTTATAACATTAGTATAAATCTTTCCTTTGTGTCTAACTTTTTAACGATTTAAACGTATTTTTCCATAACACTTTTTTTTGGCCCGCCAAATATTTTGGAATTTACAATTTGGCCCACCTAGGGAAAACTTTGGGAACCCCTGATATAAAGGGTAACAGTAGTGCAGATTTGGATATGTCCCAATGTCATACTATGTATAACTATTTAAAAAAAAAACATGGGAGAAAGTGAACTTTATTTCTCTGCAAATATTGCAACCAAATATTTTAAAAGGAACCCGGGAAATTAGCAAAATTTATTTGTTAAAATACAAAAGCATAAATTTGTTGCTATAAGATATTTCGTTGCAATATAGAGAATTTAAAGTTTGTGCTTCTACGAACAGTGGAGGTTTATTCTTTTCAACAGACGATGGCAGCCAAATTTCGTTTTCTATTTAATTAGAGGTGAGTAAAATAAAATTTAATTAGTAAGTTTTATTTCTTTGATTTGTATTCATTTTTATTATTGTGTTTGTTTTACTGTCCAATCTATTAACATAAGCAATGAATAACTAATAAAAGCTTTAAATGTAATTTTATAATCAAAAAATAAACTTGTTGCACTTTTTATTTACCTTTTCATTGCATGTGTTAATGATATTACGATGCTTAATTCAAAATTTTAAGTATTGAAATATCTGTTGATGGTAATAATGTATTTATTGTTTTAATTTTAAATAGCTCCCGGTTTCCGCATTGTATGATTTTCGCCCCCAACACGATGGAGCCTGTTACACCAACAAACTATGCGGATTTTTTTACATGGGGACGTCTGAATAATTCCAAACAATATTATTTAGGCCCAGATACGATTCGCTGTTGTATGTCAATTTTGGAAGTCAAAAACTACGAACCCATAATTTTGGTAGTCAGTGACGTAACTTTAATAAATAATATAAGAGCACTAATGAAAATATCTAAATTGGCACGCCGAATTATGGGATGGAAGAAGCCTGAACATAATCCACTTAGGATAATTGACAAGTACTATTCTTTATTTAATCTAAAATTTCCTCTACTCGTAGAACGGAAACCTAACAGATTATGGCCAATGACTTTACCATTAATGATAAGAACATTCAGACACATATACAACGTGGATGATATCCACTTTATACTAAAGGACAACTTTGGCTTAAGAGAAATTCCTTTGGCGGAATATCTCAAAAATAACGGCCAAACGATGTGCATCAAAAAATCAAGTCCTTATAAGTTCTTGTATCGTTACTTATACATCCCTTTTATTGCTGCCGATACAAAATATGTATGTCATTTTATTGACATGTATGAAACAGAACTATTATTTAAACCTCGAAACTACCAGATTATTGTATGGCCGAAGAAGGCAGTACCATTCACCACTGAAGATGAATACCAAGAAGCAATGCTAAGATTGAGACGAATTCACGTAGATTAACTTCCCGTTGATATTCAAAGACAAAATTCCCGTTACATTACTTATTATTCCGTAGAATGGATATACAGACATCATTAGAAAGTCTGAAGATAAATGAATTTATTTTCTAAGTATTTTCAAGTCTTTAGTATGCATGTCCATTAATTGTCAATTTTATAAAATTTTACATTATGTAATTTTGTACATACCCCCAATAAAGACTGGTATCTTACTAATATTGTTTTAGTATAGTTTTAAACATAATATACAATCAACATTTAATAATGTAAATCTAGGTACGAAATGAATTTACAAACCTTCAAAATAAATTTAAAACAAGAAGTAAATGTTCATATTTTAAGAATATTTTCAGTTTTTGAAAAACAAGTCGGCCTTGACATTGAGCGAACTATTTTTTTTTCCCCCGGTAAAGTACCCTTTTTGTTCATGATATGGCAAAAGTTTACTGAGAAAAGTTGTTCAGGATGAGAAATTAGGGCCTTCTACAAAATTTCAGGAAGATTAGTCAATGATTGTTTTTTCATGGCCTCCTGGCAGTTATGTTGAATAAATAATTTATTGTAGGTGAGTGTTATTACGTTTCGAAAGTTAAATTTGTTGTAAATACTGTTTGTTTCGTTCAATGTTCTACAAATAAAATTTTTAATAAATACAATTTATTTTGTTTAATCTAAAAAATGACGGTTTAATCAAAGTGGGTAGATCTACCTGAAATTTTGTATAAGACCATAATTTCTCATTTGGAACAACATTTCTTAGTAAAATTTTGCCGTATCACGAACACAAAGGGTGCTTTACCTAAAAAGAAAAGAGTTTTCGCTTCAGTGTCAAGGCCGACTTGTTTTCTAAAAACTGAAAATACTCTTAAGATTCTCTTCAAACCAAGCAGGACTTAATCCCACAATCTTAAAATAAAATTCAAAAATATTTAGTCCCATCGCACCTATTGTAACATCAATCCTGGGACACACTGTATATATGTAGTTATTATTTCAATATATATTTTTCTCTTGTACTGGTATAGTTTAGCTAGGTCAGCCAACAACAATAAGATTCCGAGTCTTACCATCAGAGCAATTGCCTTCATAACCTTAATGTTCAACGCATGCCTACGATTGGGGTATTTTCGTATATCATGGAAGCACGCACATGTGATCGTCTTTCACAAACCAGGCAAACCCAAAAATAATCCTAGCAGCTATCGCCCAATAAGCCTTCTACCCGCACTGTCCAAACTGCTAGAGAAAGTTATAAGTAAAAGGCTAAATTCCTTGCTGGAAGATAACCACATAATTCTGGACTTCCAATTCAGATTTAGAAAAGCCATGTCCACTTGTCCACAATCCAACAGCTGCTACGAGTAACGGAGATAATCGAAGAGGGATACGAACAGAAGCTTTACACAGTAGCTACTTTCTTAGATATTACCCAAGCCTTTGATAAGGTTTGGATAGAAGGTCTCAAATTCAAATACAAACTGTTAAAAATAAACCTCCCCCCCCACTATATAACCTCAATACTTTTTTCGTTTTTGGAGAACCGAACCTACGCAGTTCGTATCAATGCAACACTCTCTACAACAGAAGATATTTATGCAGGCGTGCCCAAGGAAGCGTGCTCGGTCCCACCTTATTCAATATCTTCCTCCACGATATCCCTTTACCAGAATCCTGCAAACTAGCCCTCTTCGCCGAAGATACAATCATCATAACTCAACACCATGACCTAATAGAAGCAATAAATCAATTACAAACAGCCACCAATGTAATAAGCCACTGGTTTAAAAAATGGTGTATATCATTAAATCCCACTAAATGTGTTACAAAAATCTTCACTCTAAAACGTAAAGGTTGGTATCATTAATTATATGTCATGAAATGTGTATATCTTAATTTTTTGCAGTAAACTGGTAAGCATATTCTTTCCAAAAAGCGAGACATTTTCAAAACTCCGCGGGACGCGGGACAAATTATAAAAAATCGGGACTGTCCCGCCAAAAGCGGGACGTCTGGTCACCTTACCCATGGAATACCCCCCAGGAGGCAGTAAAATACCTGGGCGTACACTTAGATACACGACTGACCTGGAAGTTCCACGTCAACAGTAAACTGAACATTGCATATTTGAGGTTAAGACAGTTATATCCCTTACTCAACCCAAATAAGTTAAAAGAGATATACCGCCGACTTGACCTGCCTGGCGTACAGGATCTTTTATCTTTGTCATTTTGTTGCGTTTAACGTATTTGACTCAACCGTAATTCGTCGTTACGGTCTACAAGTCTCCTAAGACCGATAGTTACCTACGCCAGCACGACATCAAAAGTGGCACTAGTCAACAATCTGGGTCCCTACTGGTGTGTGTTTCTATTAAAAAACTTTCCTTACCTACCTCTAACCTAACCTTGGGACCCAGACTGTTGACCAGAGCCTCAAAAGTTAACATAAATAAACGGAACGTAAAAGGAACGGTCAAATTCACTACGAATTAGGAATAGCTAAAATAGATGAACATATCGCTAAGCTCACTCGAAACTTTCTGCTTAATCTCAGCGCAACACACAACACCAGCCTACAGCAATTAGGCCGGAAAAATATTCACACCAGACTGAAGAGACTACTACCCCAAGATCGTTACCCCGTGGACGCCAACTATTTTCAACTCCCAATACCATGCTAGTTCTCGAGGAGCCCTATCCCTTCACAGTCATTCATTATTTCAATACACAATAATTATTTTTACATCGCAACTATGTATAACATTTTTATATGTTGATCTGGTTTATCTTAAATGAAAATGAAAATTAAAGTTTCGTAGTACAAAAGAAGCCAAGCGAAAACGTGAAAAGCATGAATTACTCATTTTTTTGAAATTTTGGTAACAAAAATTTTATGAAATATAATTCTGTTAGACCAAGCAAAACTTTAGGTGGGCCCACAGTCACAGATATACGAGTACCAAGGAAAGATTTTCTATAAAATTAATTTTACTGATAATTTTAAAGAATTACTAAGCAGGCCTAAAATCATCAGTTTCACCAATGTAAATTTTCCACCTCTGTTCAAAAATAAGTTACCTATTTCGAAAACAAAATTCAAACACTTGCAGGCAATTTTAAATCGATTCTACCCAAAGACTGTTTATGATTCGTTACCAAAAAATGATACTTTTATGCTAATAATACTTAACTAAAACGAATACGTGTTCTACTATAGTTTGTAATTTGTGTTGTTTTTAATTTGTTTTTCTTCTTTGCTTTTTTGCCTGTACATATGTACTCAGAAAATTTTATGTTTATTCTATGTAAAATGAATACGCTTGCTAGTTTAGTTTGTAACCTCTACTGTTTGTATTTGTTTTTAGTTGTTTTTGTCTGTGTTTTTTAGTTTAGAATGTAACTTTATCTGTTACTATGAATATTTTTCTAATTTTTACTATTTTTATCTGTGTAAAGACTAAATCATCTAAATTGCTTTCTGCGCATTTTTTCAGAAATGAGTATCAAACGTAAAAAAATTATTAACTCGTAGGTATCTTGCACGATGATAAAGTCATTAACTCGTAAATAACACAATTTTCTGAATAACACAACTTTTTCGCGTTTTTAGTGTTTCTCTAGAAAGGAAATATTCTTTTGATTTTTGATTAAATCAAACTCGAAAAGTCAATTCCACTCAAATAAGCAGACGTTTAAAAAAGTTTTTAATGTCTCCTGTAAAATTAACATTTTGTTACTTACAAGGGTACTGCAGTGTGACCCTCAATATGTAATAATTTCTTATTTGTGTGCTTACCAGCGTCAGTTACAAACATTAATCTGATAAAAGTGTTGTAAAGGTAAATAAAATTTGAAATAGTAATGACTAGGGCTAGGATTTTGATGATTTTGTATCTTTTTTTCTGAAAGTCTGAGACATTGCTCAGTTATATATAAACGTGTTTCAGGATACATTGAATCACATGAGAGCAACTTGTTGGTGCATTTTTTTGCATTTTTTACCATTTTTGAGGAATGGGGCATTTTTTGCTAATTTTTATGGTATTTCCAGCATTTTTTGGGGTTTTTGTGTGTTTCTCTTTGAATTTTTTGCATTTTTGAGAAATAGCGTTAATGTTTTTGATATTTTGCGATATTTTACTTGGCGAGCTTATAAACTTTTGTTAAAGTTTTATTTTTCATGCAGTCTAGAACAAAATGCAATATTTTTCTTTTCTCGGTAGTTCCGGGTGTTCCGGTATTTTTACCTGTTTAGAAATGAAGCCTAAAACCTCTATTGTTAGCTAAATGCAAAGTTAATGTTTTCTGGGAACGTGCTTAAGTCATCCACAAAAGAATGCCCATTAAGGGATTAAATTTCTTTGGAATGCAGTCAGTGAGTCAGTAACTTACATGGCTGTTTTCTAAGACTGGCCTGCAGTGGGTGGGAATGAACCAACAATAATTTTGCAGTCTTATTCAGTTTCTTCACGTTCTTATGAACAGATTTATATGTCATCTTTTTAAATTTTTATGTCATTTTTGCGAGATTTTTAAGTCATAATTGCATCTTTTATTTTGCATTTTCGCTGATTTTTAACGTCATTAAAATCCTAGCCCTAGTAATGACAAAGACGAGTATATTTAATAAACAAAATTATAGTTATTATTGCACAACACATTTTTATGTATTCATATAATCTCATCTTTATACAAAGATAAGTAGCTAAAAATTCTTGAAACAATGAAATATCTTTATAATTAATTTATGGGATTTGCTATTTAAAAATAAATACGCCCTCTGTTATAAGTATTCAAATAATGTGTTGCAGAGATTATTTTATTGTCTATTGTTTTACATTTATCTTAAATAATTACAGAACTAATTTTTTTTGAATATCTACCCATAAAAATACTGACCGAGATTGCTTTAAAGTTGCACTTAAAATTATTTCATATTGTTTAACAGAAAAGGTTCATTGCCATTACCAGGTTCCACTACTTATTTCCACTACCTGAGGAAGTGAATTCTTTTTTACCCACCTGCACACCTGTTGAAGCAATTGTAAACCTTATGTTAAGGTAGTTTAAGAATGGTAACTTAAGTAACTGCATTAAATTACTTACAGCTGAGTTTATTAGAGAGGTCACAGCATGTGAACTCTCAATAATTTGTTTAATTTAGGTTTAATTTGTGTCATTAAAACGTATTTTCAGAATGGGTGTGCAAGCAGGGGACAATAATTATAAAAAGATATTTAAAAAGTACAAAATAAAATGAACAACGAAGAATTAGCAGCTCAAAGCAATAGTTTGTGTGAGACTGCTGCAAAAATTATACAGCCTTGTGTAGGTTTTGTATCAAATTTTACTTTTGGACATCCTATACATCCTTCAGAACCTGCTGCTCCTCAACACAGTGAATATTTATTACTTAATCGTCGAAGAAGATTAAGAATTGTACATGTAAAGCCCAATACTCCTTTAAAAGATGAATATCGAATTTTTACTAATACTGAGAAGAAAAGACACAGTCGAAGTTCTTTATCGGAAGAATACTGGTTTACGAGATGGAATAAACCATTAAAATTAGGCAACTGTAACTGCTCCTTTCGTAGATCTCAAAGATTTTCAGCTTTATCTGACCAACAGTGTTTACCTCTTAGTGTATATCAACCTACAAGTAGTATTTCTGACAGTATTCGTATGAGTGAAATAAGAAAAAGTAATTTATCGAACTACAATATTCCTCCAACCCAAATCACAAATGTTGAAACCTTTGTTGAACGTCTCATTCAAGAAACATTTTTTGAAGCATTTCAAGAATATCTGATGAAGAAATCAATAAATAAGGTTTCTGGAGTTGTAAATTTTGGTTTTGTGAAAAATGAAGATGAATTTGATGGTGTTTTGTTACGAAAACCATTAAAAATATTTAGCAATGAAGATAATTTGCTAGGGCAAAAACGGTTATCCAACAGTGACAAAAAACACCAGTATTATCAAGAAAGTAAAAAAGAAAATTGTGTACATAATAAATCTGGATACATTAAGAAGGTAAATAAAAAATAGTCATTTTTAAATAATTTGAAAGTTAAAACTTTTAGAAACCTGTAGCTATATTGCTTCATGGTATTGGAAGCTCAGCCGATGTTTGGTGGAATATTATAAACACATTAGTTTCCAAAGGTTACGAAATAGTAGCTCCTGATATGTTAGGTCATGGTTATAGTTCTGTACCAGACAAGGCTAGTGCGTACAAATTTAAAAACTTATTAAAGTACACCCTTGCAGTATTTGATTATTATGTCGGCCAAGACGAATCCAAAAAGTCTATTGTTATTGGACATTCATTTGGGTAAGATTTTATTTAAAAAATATCTCTTAGGATGCATGAATTTACAAATTTCTATAGGTGCAGTTTGGCCACAGCTTTATGTCGATACCGGTCACAACAAATTATTCAGCTAATTTTAATAAGTGGTGGTGGACCTACACCCCTAGCACCACCTGCTCAAGGGGATGATGTATCGATTATTAGTTGTTTACAAACACTTGTAAAACCCTTATTATTCTGTGGTGTAAAACGGTAAAGCAGTTGAAAATTAGAAATTAGTACTTCTTGAAATGGTTAATTTTATTGTAGAACAATATTTTATTCTTTAAGAGGAAAACACTTTGATACCTGTTGTTCAGAAAGTGCTGTGCCAAATCATGTTCTGCGATACATCATTAATGGTCAACACTGGCCAGAAGGTGATGCAGCTTTTCATCGAAGAATACTCATTCCAACTTTGTTAGTACATGGTTTACAAGATACTCAAGTTACACTTGTTCAAGAATGTGAAATGGAAAGGGTGTGTATCTGAAAACTGTTACAACATTTAATTTACTTACTTTTTATTTTAGACTATTCCGAGAGCATTCCTAGAATTAATTCCAAATGCTGGTCACATGTGCATGCTAGAAACACCCGAACATCTTAGTCACATGATAATGTGTTTCATAGACTGGTGGAGTAGATAACATTAAGTTAAAAAATACGTATTATTTTAAGAGGTACAATTTAAGTACAATAAGAATTAATGAGAACATTTGTATAACAAACAAAAGTGTAATTTATGTATTATAATTTATAATAATAATAAACAATAGGTAATTCTAATTTAAACATTTCTTATAAATATTTAAAATTGGTAGTTCAAGGTTTAATTAATTGATAATATAGTTAAACTCCAAATGGTTTAGCTTCTGAAATTATTTTTTAGCTTGTGTTACCAAACTATATTCAACTCTCGGTGATCTTTTTGATCTGATGTAATGTGTATTCCAAAACGTGCACTTATAAGTTTAAACATTAAGAAGTAACTTTGCAACACTACAAAATAAAACAATCAGTATAAAAGAGGACATGAATGCAGCAAGGTAATCTAGAAGTGGAATAGTTTTCAGATGTATGTGAAGTGTTTAATTAAAGTTCTTGGAGTCGCATACCCGTATAGAGCGTTAGCAGTCTTCCTTCAATTTGTTTCTACTTCAGAGAAGACTTACTAGGCAGAAATACCTCGGTCGTTTGCCATTGTCTTCCGAGGCAAACGGTCCGATGTATGTGCGGCCTGGGAATCGAACCCGGGCCATTCTGAATCTCAGTGATCAGACGCATGCTGAGTCACTACTTTAAATTCAGTAAGAAAGTAAATGATTTACCTAGTAAGTATAGAAGGACCTAGGTTCTGTTATGTACTACCAGAATATTAAAAATGTTTATAGTTCTTGAAATCGACTTCTGCTTAAAGTTACTACAAAATAATTAATGGGCCTTAATTTCAAGAATATCAGTCTTCACATTGTAGGGTAAGAGTTCAAAATTTATTCTTGAATGTTGAATTCAATTTATAGGAATATAGTTACAAATTTTTACATTATAGCCTATTTTCTAACAATGTATCACTTTTAGATCCTTTTAACTATGAGAGCAGCTCATGCTTATAACTTATGTAATGATTTAGAAAGGTGAGTGTTTTAAATTTAGTTTTGAATATGAAACTTTGTCAGAAGTTGAAAGATAAAAGCCCAGTTATTAATTTCTTGTATTCTCTTACATAATCACTCACAGACTTTAAGGGAAACTAACTAAACCATGTTTCAGAATAATCTTGAAAATTTCTTACTGTTTCTTGACAACGATTTGTAGCAGTTCCTGCTTGCAGACCTTGCAGTGGTTGCAGATTGATAAAAACAGTACCTACTAATTGTAAATGTATTAATGTCAAAAATTTCTTATGACAAACCGTTTGACATGTGGGAGTTATGACGTAGTAGAGAAGAACAAAGTCCTAATCTAGTACACAGATGGGTCTAAGATGGACAATGGTCAGTGCCGATTTAACCATTAGGCGGCCGCCTGGGGCCCTAAATTTATTGAACAAAATTTTTCGCGACACCGCGGCAATTAATAAGTTACACTACACTACTTACACTATAAGTTAAAATTGGAAAACCGTTGGACTAAGTGTATCGACCTAACTACGTTGAAAAATAAATTGTATTTGGCCAAAAAAATTATTCTTTGTTTCATTTTTACTAGACTTATCACTCCACTCTCGTATTTTTTGCACAACTTCTAGCACATTCGTTTTATTTTTGATCCAACAACTCTGGAGCCCCCAGACCCCCCCCCCGCAATTTACAAGGGGTTGTGTCCGCCAGACTCCCCATTGCCGCCTAGGGTCCGACAGCGTCTTAAACCGGCGCTGACAATGGTGCAGGAGGAATATATGGTAAAACGCTGAAACATGCACGACTCACGGGGGCAACATACCACAGTATTCTAAGCTGAAATATTCGCTGCATAGGTGACAATTTGAGGATGCGAACCAATGGCAAGCTTATCCACATTCTCACCGACAGTCTAAAAGCACTAGCATTAGATCAGATAAGATCAGAACTAGTCTGGGAATGCCTTAAAACCCTGGCAAAACACAACAGAGCAGAGTACCTACTGTGCCGGAGCATAAGGGAATGGAAGGTAACGAAATAGCAGACCAACTAGCAAGGAAAGGATCTGATACTACCTTTAGGTACTCGTCCTGAACCAGTGTTAGGAATCACGAAAACACCAGTCACTACAATTTAAGAAAAACACATGCATAGAATGGGCGTATACAGATTGTCTGCAGGTACTAGGTACACACGGTAACTAGATACAAACAAATAAAATGGAAATATTGTTATATTTACAATAATACATTAATCACAAGGGTGTATTGCGTAACAACCATTTATAATTTTAAACCGTTTCTGTATCTAGTTACCGTTTGAACCTAGTACTGTCAGACAAACTGTATACAGAAAAGCCCACATGTAGACTTTGCAATGAAGAGGAAAAAACTGCCTTTCATGTAATTTTTGAATGCAAAGCATTAAATCACCGTCATCGCAACCTGTTGGAATTAAACCGACGGAATTTCAGAAAAAGATCTGGTTCACAGGCTACTAAACCTAGTTCACTTAAGATCAAATATGGATGCTGAGAAATACAACAGACCTGTGTTTGGGAACTTAACAAAACCCTACTCTGCAATCGTATAAACCAATAACCAACGTATTAAAGTAGCTGATTCTAAGGTAAGTTTGAGAAACTTATTTTTGAATTTGGAATTTAGTCACTTAACAATGTACATGTCTTAAACTCATCTCAACTGACTCCCCTTCAAAGTATGCTAGCCTCCGACAGACAGAATTTCGAGTTTCAATTAAAAGCAATTGCATCGATAAGTGAGAGTCTTTGGAATTTTTATGTTTGCCCATAATGTATCTACTGATTAGATGCACAAATAGAATTCAATTCAAACCGCCTTGCCTGGCTAAATGCAGCATAAGTTTTTTCCATGGAAGTAAACATTACCTTCTTTGTTTTAGAATATTGTGTGAATCGAGTTCCACCTAATGGCCAGGGTTATGAGTTGAAATTAATAAAAGAATCCTTTAGCAGGTAAGATTTTACATTTGCTTGTGCCGATAACAGTTATTAAGGCAAATTCATCCGAAATAAGAAGTGACAATTAGTTATTCTACCACTTTATTAGTCTAGTCTAGTGTAACATAAACTTTACAACGACGAACCGAAACAATGTCTTTCTTCTTTTATGATGGTTGGAGGATTTACTTTTCTCTGTTCTTCTTCATCCTATAGCTCCTCAGTGGAGCAAAGGGCACCATTGATGGTGTTTCATCAGCTGAAGATAAACGTGACGGGGTAGCTAACCCTGCACACTATCTTGTTCTTCAATACTATTCCACTACGTTCCTCCATTCCTTCTTGTCTTTAGCTATTCTCTTCTCTTTATTCCATGTTATACCAAACTGTTTCAACTCTCTTTGAATTGTTCGTTTCCACATATTTCGTGATCTTTCTACTTTTCCTTTAGCAATGCTATTGAAACTAAGGGCTTGTTTTGCTATAAACTTATTTGTTTTTCTGAGTGTGTGTCCAATCCACCTCTATCTGCGTTTTTTTATTGTAATCTCTATTTTCCCTCCTTTGTAATTTTGCTTGGCCAGAAAATTTTATAGATTATATGTAAACACTTATTAATGAATGTTTGCATCCTCATAAGGCATTGCTTAGAACCTTTCTAAGTTCCAGAGCCATACAGTAATATACTTTTCACATTTGTCCTAAATAGTCTTAACTTCTTATCTCTCCACGATATTGTTCAACTTTAGTGTTACCCAGACCTTGTTGAAGTTATTTAAATTACAAGAAATTAGTATTATTAATAAGTACCTAATCAGCGATAGTGAGTACAGATAAAATCGAACAATTAAGTATATACTTAATGCAAAATGATGGACTATATTATTTGGCAATTCAGTGTTTCAATGTTTCTTCTACCGCAAAGAAAAACTTGCAAGTTACACAAATGAAAAAAATGGGAACAATTCCGTATATTGAATGACTGAATCTCAAACTGTGATTTGCATCTAAAACTTTATCCATACAATTGGTTTTTTACAGCTAAAGAATTGCTTAAACGGCGATCCAGATTCACTTGGAGTCAATCTGAAATAGAAACCGAATTCAATCCGACCGATTCTGAGACCGGAGTTGTTCTTTTGGTACGGATCTGCTCATCTCTACTGGTCCCCATGGGATGAAATTGACACAATGTGATAGATGATGTTAACACCAAACAGGCATTGTTACAAGTTCCGTTTAATAAAGGAATTACTTCAAAAAGTAAGTGTTTCAGATTTTTCGTTGTCCAATTATAACTGTTAATTTTATTGCTTTCATCAGCATCAGTCGAAGTAAATTTGTAAGATATAAGTGATGTAAAGGAATTTCCTAAATTTTAATGCTTGACCCGAGAAAAAAAATCATATTAGTCTAGATAATACTATGATAATCTAATAAAAATTCTCGATTCAAGTCTTAATATTCCAGAAGTTTATGAAAATGTTAACACATGTGTAAATAACTCTCTAACTGGTTAACAACCTTGGTCCCTACCCAAGTTGTACTAGTGTGTTTTTCCATCTACTTCTAACCTCTAAGTATATTTCGTTGCCTAACCTTGGGACCCAAATTGTTGACCAGAGGTGACCAGAGTCCATTTATTCAACTAAATAAATTAGTTATATTGGTTCCAGTGTGAACACAACCCAAAAGGCCGGTCAATGCAGATGGCATACTGATGATAGAAGAGTGGTGTCCAAAGGGTTTTGTTTTATAGCCTTTAAGTTTGTGTTCCTGAAAAATAAAATAGTTTAGAAATGTAGGAGTCTAATAGGACTTGCAAGGTCCTAGAGTAGCTCTCATACGGCAAAAAGGTTAAGGGATGTTGTAGGAACCTAATGAGATTTGTGAGATCTCAGAGTAACACTCGTACGGTAAAAACAGTTGAGGAATGTAGGAGTCTAATGAGAATTATGAGGTCCCAGAGTAGCTCTCGTACGGTAAGTAAGGAATGGAATCCTCTGATATTGATCAAATGAAATCTAACTTTGTACCGAAGTTTATTCGTTATTAGCTGACTAGTTTTATTATCAAAACTTTCATAAAAAACTAATTTTTTCATAGGAATTCTTTCATATTTCTGCCGGTATTTATAGCTCCGTTGCAGTGTTACAATATAACCTGATTACTTTGGGCTCAGCTTACTACAGCCTATGGGCCTTAATGGCCTATTAAAACTGAATACACACCTTAATATTTGGCACTTCTCTGGGCTAGCGCACTTGAGTGCATATAATTAAGCACTAATAACTTAGCTAAGATTAAGAAACACCCTTTTCGGAGACCATTCCGTCAAAAAAGTGACCTGAAAGATAATTAAAATTCCTGCAAAGGAAACATAAATTAAACTACCAACAAAATGTCTCGTCATCATCATCATCAAGCCTTGTAATCCATGGGATTATGGCTTCTTCTCCTTGAATGGTGAAGATTTAGGATCCATTTTCTGAGGTGGATCGTTCCTCGACTGTTTCTATTATAAATTCTTATGTGTCCTGGCCTGCTTTACTATTTCCTTCCATTCTTCCCTGTTTTTACATTTATATTTCCAATTTCCAACCTTCATCACTTTTAAATCTTCTGCAATATTGTCCCACCATCTTGTTCTCGGCCTCCCTCTTACTCGTTGTTGAAGTGGTTTCCAGTGTGTTATTCGTTTTATCATATCCATTGGTGGCCTTCTCATAATGTGCCCTAACCATTTTAATCGTTGTGCTTTTATGTGTTTCACTATGCTTTCTCCCTCTAATACTTCTTCTAGCTCCTGATTTGTCTTTAGTCTTCTTTCTCCCTCCTCTGTCACGTTTGGTCCTAGAATTGTTCTTAATATCTTTCTTTCTAATTTTCCCAGCTGTTCTTCTTCCATCTTCGTTAGTGCGATGGTCTCTGTTGCGTAGGTGATGGTCGGTCTAATCAGAGTTTTGTAGATTCTTATCTTTGTTGTTTTCGTTAAATTTTTGTTTTTTAGCAGTGATTTGATTCCTTTCTGTATTCTTCCTTTCACTCTTTCTTTTCCTTTTCCTATTAGTACTCCTAGGTAGTTGAATGATGTGACATTTTCGAAGGTGTAGTTGTGTGTTTTTAAAGGTCTATCGGTGAGCGTGAGATTGCTCCTTCCGTAGTTCATATATTTACTTTTTTCCTGGTTTATCTGTAGCCCGAACTTAGTTGCTTCTTTGTTCAATCTTTGTATTGCGTCTATCAGTCCCTCATGAAGGCTTGTGACACCGATGTCCAGCTTTCATAACAGCGCTTTAGTGGTCGCCCAGGGGACCTTTTGGATTTAGGTTTGCCCTCTCTAGCTATTTTTGCCAACCGGTCATCAGCCATCCTATCGACATGATCCCTCCACTCTCTTCTCCTTTTTCTTGACCATCTGACAACATCGTCGATGTCATATGTGTGTCTAATGTCTTCGTTTCTCTGTCTGTCTCTTAAAGTATAGCCTGTTATGGATCTCAGTGTTTTCATCTTGGTCGTTCGTAGAAGGCGTTTTGTGGTGGCATTTTCTGCTCTTGTCTCAATAGCGTATGTCATGATGGGCCTTACGCATGTCTTATAGATTCTTACTTTGCTTTCCGTGCTCATGTGTTTATTCCTCCAGATTATATCACGTAGATAACCTGATATCATAGCCGCTTTGGTTGTCTGCGCTTTTACTTCTGTCTCTAGATTTCTATTACTAGTTATATTGGCCCCCAAGTATCTAAAATTCATCACTTGCTCCACACTTTGGTTGTATACGGCTAGTTTACATCTTCTTGGTTCCTTGGAAACTGTGAGGGATTGTGTTTTCTGAATGGAGATAGCCATGTTGAATGTTTTTGCCGTTGTTTCAAATTTATATAACAGTCTTTGTAGGCTGTCTTCGTCTTCAGATATTATAACAGCGTCATCAGCGTAACATATTATTTTGATTTGTTCATTTCCCATTCGGTACCCATTGCCAGCAGTTCTAACCTCTTTGATAATTTCGTCCATGATTACATTGAATAATATCGGGCTGAGGCTATCGCCTTGTCTTATGCCTGATAGTACTGGTATTTTTTTTGTCAATCCATTATCTGTTTGTATGTATGTTGTATTATTAGTATTTAGTTCCTTAATAACTGCTACAATGTGATGATCTATATTTCTCTTCTTTAATAACTCTAATACGTCAGTAAGTCTTACTTTGTCGAATGCCTGAGTAAGGTCTATAAAACACATAAAGGCTGCATTATCAAATTCGATAGCTTTCTCTGTTATTTGGCGAAGTATGAATATGGCATCTATTGTAGATCTATTCTGCCGAAAACCCTGTTGTTCCTCACTGATTCCCGTTTGTGCAATTTCTTCCGCTATTATCTTTGTCATTAGTTTTAATACTGAGCTCAGTAGGCTTATTCCCCTGTAGTTTTTGGGGTCAGCCTTTGTTCCCTTTTTAAATATGGGTACCGTTACACTTTCCCTCCACTCTTCTGGAATTTGTTTAAGTGTAAGTATTTTATTGTACAAAGCAGATAATTCTTCAAACAGTATCTCTCCCCCATATTTAATCATTTCATTTGGTATTTTGTCCAACCCTGGAGCTTTACGGTTTTTAAGTTTTGGAGCTGTTATTCTTATTTTTTCTTTTGTGATAGTCCATTTAGGAGCGTTTTCTTCTTTGATTTCTTCGTCGATCTCTTGCTTAGGTGCTGTCAGTTCTGTTTTGTGATATAGCTAACGAAAGTAATTTTCCCAATCTTCTACGGTTATTTTAGTTGTTTGTATATATTCATTTATTGGTCTTTTACAGTTCCCCAACATCTTCCATATCTTTTTTTGGCCCCCATAGAGATCGTGCTCCATGTTTGAGGAAAATTTCTCCCAATATAGTTCCTTTTTATTGCTTGGATGTGTTCGTTTACCCTGTTTCTCACAGCTTTGTATTGATCATAAGTGATTGTCTTGTTTCTATATTGGATGTAGGATGCTCGCTTCTCTGCTGCTAAAGATTTTACCTCCGGTGTAAACCAAGGTTTTGTGCTTCGTCTTCCATTTTTATTAAATTCCCTCTTCCCCAAAGCTTCTTCCGCAGCTTGAATTATGTTTGTCTGTAGCTTCTTAAATGATGTATTCACGCCATCTTCGTTTCTTATTCTACTTTCATTAATTTTCTGCTTCAATCTGTTCTGGTAGAGTTTTTTAGTCGTGTCGTCGCAGAGGGATTCGACGTTTATTTTTTCAGATTTCTTAAACTCTTTTCTTTTTGTATGTTGCACAATGTACCTAATTTTTCCCAGCACCATGTTATGATTAGTTCCAGTGTTTGCTGAGCTTAACACTCTCACATCTAATATTTTTGACGGGTGGATGTTTCTGTTGGTTATTATGAAATCTATAATAGATTTTTGTCCCCTAGTGTTTTGAAATGTGTACTTATGCTGTGGCTTGTGTGGATAAAACGTGTTGTTTATACGTAGCTCATTCTGAGCACACATTTGAATTAATTGTTCACCACTTTCATTAAGGGTCTCTTCATTAAACCTGTTCTTTATACCATCTATAATTTCAGCACCTATTCTCGCGTTAAAGTCGCCAAGTAAGATAATCTCATCCTGTTTTGGGATTCTGTCAAGTGTGTACTGCAATTCCTGGTAAAAATTGTTAATTTCTCCCTGAGGTTTGCTACTGTCTGGGGCGTATATACTTATTATCTGAGTTGTAGTTTCTCGAAATTTGAATGTTATTTGTACTAATCTGTCACTGACATATGTTATATCCTTTATGTTATTTTCAAACCTTTCGTGTACCATTAGGTCGACTCCTGAAGTGGCTCTTTCATTCTTATCTTTTCCGTTGTAAATTAATATGTAATCATCATATTTGCTGTTTGCTTTTCCTTTCTTTTTAGTTTCCGAGAGAGCACAAATGTCTATTTTATGCTTTTTCAGTTCTATTAGGATTTCTTGGTCTTTGTTGTTGAATGAGGTTACGTTCCAACATGCAATCCTAAGTAGTTTGGATTTTAAAAATCGTTTGTTCCTTAATCTCGCCGGGTCGTCAACATTGTGATCAGTCATATTATCCGAGGCAACATTATTAGTTCTAGGAGCAACTTGGTGTTTTCCCACAGGCAGGTTGCTAGCCTCACGCCTCACCTGTGGACCCTCCTCCTTTATCCGGGCTTGGGACCGGCAGTGGTAGTCAATGGGCTACTCAATCCACCCATCATCTACCCCAGGCGGAGTTAATAAGGTGTAATTTAAGGTATTAAAATTATACTTATTCGTTTTAAATTTAAGACCAAATTTTATTCCATCGTATAAAAGACAGAATTTTTGAAAAAAAACGGGCCTTCTTTATCTTGAACGAGTTAGAACTTCTCACAAAACAAGCTTTGTTGGTGCTCTCTGATAATAATTTTATTATTGAAGTTATTACTGTTTAATAATTTTTTTCAGCTTTATTACACAACACAAAGTAAAAGTTACGTTATTTTTACAATAATAAATCAACGTCGACTTTTAGAAAAAATATTTTTAACAAAAGTTGTTAGATGGTAAGTAGGTACTCCATATATTTGTGGCCTTGAATTTGTCTTAAATCATCAAAGTATAGGGGCATCAGTGGCGTACCTACGGAGGGGCTAGGGGGGAAGTCTGCCCCCCCCCCGCCTTCTTCCTTTTAGCGGCTTCGGCGCCGTGCATTTTTTTGATATTTTATTTTTTAATTCAACCAAAATAAAAAATATAATTATTCTTATTACATAGACGTGATAAAATCAAAATGGTACAGTGAGCAAGATCTTTATATTCCTTATAACAACCGAGCCCCCACATTGTATTTATTTTATTTTTTACCGCCCTGATAAGTAATGTTATTATTAATGTCATTTTAAATATTCTTAAATAGTGGCGGTGTGGCCGCTTTAATTTTCTATACAAAAAAATAATTATCTAGAAACCTGCCGATGCCGTTGCACTGGTGGACGTCGGCAGTGGTAACTTTTGTCCTTTGTCATCATATCGTCTTTCCCGGTAATATTTATAAAAAAGTACATTATTTACGATTTACGTCACGGCGGCAAAGAACCCCTTTTATGTGCAACTTTATTTTTAAAAGAGCCGCCAATCCGTCAAAATGCAAACGTTATGTATAAAACATTTAAAAAAATAGAGCAGTGTTCTGTTTTTCATTTCGACAATTTGCAGTTTGATTTTGTATAGTAAAGATTTGCTTATACCGTGTGTTTGACTTAAGGGGCGAACATAGGGAAATAGCATAGGAAATCGTATATATGCAGATTCCTGCTCCCCGTTTGAGTTGATAGGATTGATAGTGGTATTAATCGAAAGACAAAAAGAATGCGCTTAATTTGATACTACTTTACTTGAATGTGTTGCTTGTTTAAGAAAGAAATAACTTAAAAACTACAATACATAATTTGCAATTTATTCACAAAAAAACAGACCAGCCATGATAATTTGAAGTTTTTTAAATCATGAACTGTGCGAAAACTGACACCAGTATAAAATGTTTTGACAATAAATACCTTCTCCTCATTAAAATATTCAACATTATTATTCGTAGTAATCAAGCAGATACGGCAATTGATAACTGACAGAAAATAAAATTTATTTTGGCATAAAGAAACTTCAAATTTGATCATGGCTGGTCTGCTTTTAGTGAATAAAATGCAAATTATTTATTGCAGTTTTTTAGCTATTTCTTTCTTAAACAAGCAACAAATTCAAGTAATGCAGTATCAAATTAAGCGCATTTTTTTGTCTTTCGATTGATCCCACTATCAATCCTATCAACTCAAATGGGGAGCAGGAATTTGTATAGGTATATACGATTTCCCATGCTATTTCCCTATGTTCGCCCCTTAAGTCAAACACCCGGTATTATGTTCCGTGCTTAAAACGTATTTTAAATTGTTTTAACTGAACTAGAATATTGATATGATATTTTAGATGATCTCTTAAGACGGTGAGTTGTGATTTTAATTGGAATAATGTAAATAAGTAAACACTTTTAAAATACCTAATGTAAAATGTAAACTTAATGTTAGAATGTTAATAGTTGTTAATTGAAAATAGTGTTATATAAGTAGATTAGGATATCTAGATAATTAATTTTTGAAATAATTTTGTTATAATTTAAAATAGGGTGTTAATTTAATAAAATAAGATAACCAAGGAAAATTAGAAAATAATAAAAAGTTGAACGTTGAAAATAACGAACCGAAATTTGAGTTTTAAAAATTAAAAATTTGATTTATTTTCATAAAATTATAATTTGAAAGCAAATAAAATTATAATTTAATTAAAAGTTGTATAAAGATTGGTATTATTGTATAAAGATATAATTTGGAATTGTGTAATAAGAAAAATTTTATGAAATAAAATTTTACTTGGGAAAAAGGAGTTATAAATTTGGATATAGGTGAAGTGTTGGATGAATAAAAAAGAAGTTGAGTGGAGTGTTCAATGAATTAGAATTGAATTACAGCAGGGTGTGTTGTTGGATGGGAAAATAAGGGAGGACTTGGTGAATTTGGAGTCAAAGCAGGAGGTGCGTTGTTCGAGTTGTAATCAAACGGTAGTTAGTAAATTTATTAATTTTTAAAGAAAAGTGTTTTTGTACCTTTTCAGTTGCCTTCATTAGAATGTTTGTTAGCTCTTGCCAGTTTGTTTCTACGTCGTTTTTGTTTTCTCTCCCTCTGTCCAGTCTAGCTATTTCATTTCTAAATATTTTTTGAAGATGTTTTTCCTTTAATTCAACTCTATTTGATTTTCACGTTTTAGATTATTTTCTAATTTTATCATTTGGTATTCTCTCTTTCATCTTTGTAATTAGAAGAAAGTGACCAAGTCACAGTGAGCTTCCCGGGATGACCTAATATCTAATATAGTGTTTTGTCTACGTTTGGATATTAAACAGTGGTCAATTTGTGTTTCATAGCGCCCACCCGGTGAGAGCCATGTGACCTTATGCTTACTTTTAGCCGAAATTTAGTACTACTTATACACAGAATGGATATTATAGCGAATTCGCATAATTTGTTCCCGTTTGAGTTTGTTCTATCATGTGCTGTCTCCTTTCCCGCTACTTCCTTATTAACTTATTATAGTCTTCTTTACCAATTTGTGCGTTAAAGTCACCGAACACTATTGCCATATCGTATTTAGGAATACCTTCCATGGTATCCAGAAGCAGGTCGTAGAAATCCTCTTTTTCACTTTCCTCAGACTTCAGTTGGATGCATAAGTCATCAAAGAAAAGTGAATTTGAAAACAAGTAATTAGATAACACAAGTTAAAAGCATTATTGTGCATGCCACAAATAGTAAAACGCATGCTGATAAGAACATAAACTCAAAAATTGACAATTAATACGTCAACTTTTCAAAAAATTACATTGGTGGTTTGTTTACCAAAGTTCTATCCTTTACCTTTGCCCAATACATTTAAGGAAAATTCTGGGCTTCATTAAAGACACAGATATCCCAGTGATCTGGAGGGTATAATAGGCCTTACAGGTAGTACAAGGAGATCACTTTTAAGAAAATAATAATCCTTTACACTTTAATATAGTATCACATTAGTACTAAACAATGAGAATGTCTAATGGTATTCTACAAACCATTACATTTACACATCAAACTTCAGCATATTTATTTTTCATACGATAGACTTTTGTCGCTGTAACTGTAACAGCATAAAGATTGATTCAGACTAGTGGCTGTGGACCAGTGACGGTGCGAATGCGGCCCGGAAACTATGCAGTTTACCATTTGGTAGGTATTCAGACACAATGCCGTAGCTGGTTTTCATTCACTGCAGACGTTCATAGACCTGCATATTTCTAAGTCTGATTTAAACGAATAGTTATTATAATGTTTGTAATTGATACAAATAGTTCTGATGAAGAATTAGAATTTATAGTAGGAACGTTTGCTTTATATGATAACGTCAACAATTAAAAAATGACTCAAGACATGATATACTTTGTACATGTTGATGGGTTCAACTTTGATCAAATTTGCTCTTTTAATTTAAATTTGTTCCAGCGCTAAATTGTTAGGTTCTTTATATTCGGAGACATGCTCAATTATTACTATTTTGTTTAATCGAGCGCGTAGTTTGCAGCACTGCACTGGAGTCTGTAATTTCACTGTAAACAGTGGCTCTAAACTGTATTTGTCGCGGATTTCGCCGAAAAATCGGTCTACAATCGTTGAAAACCGTACCGATCAAGTACCATCAGCTAACCGGTATCGTGCCGCGCCACATTCGCAACGCTGGTAGTATGATTTAAAAGCCCAGAAGCGTTCCATGTGCAGCGCCAGCACCACACCTGATCCGGAAGCGAACCCTAAACTTAAAATCATAACTGAAAAAATAAAACACTAAATACTAGCATACAATTATTTATTAGGCAGTTGATAAATATTAATACAAATTTTTCGTTACAAAAACAGAGTATTTAACCCACGTTTGGGCTATTACTATATGGGATGACCCAAAGAACATAATCTACTATTATATCCACATATGTTACATGTAAATTATTTATAGCCTAAGAAACACATGTTCACAATTTATGGATCCTGGTGTTTTTTTTTTAAAAGAAAGAGGTAAACATCCGAATGGTATATACATAACCAGGATCCACAAGCCGTCAAGCAAGTAAAAGCTTACAAACTATGTTCAGTCTGACCGAGTCCTCTGCAGTCAGATCCATTTTTGACAGATCAATTCCTAATGTATATAAATATTTTGGTTTTCAAAAAATTGCACAAATCTATTTATTGCATATAACAACACATAATTCTGTTAAATATCAAACAATACTCAATAAATTATTAAATAAAAATATATCACTTTAAGAGATTCTGCTAGTTGAAATGAATCGAATCACATGCGGGGCGATGTAGGCCATTGCTAGCCAGACTAGAAAGAACAACGTATCTCGCCCTCACACAGCAAATCAGTTGTGCATCACAATAGCAGACTTATCACTATGAAACATTGACATTGTGCCAGACACTGCCTATGACGGCTGTTACAAATGGTTCTGCAGATATCTAATGTCTATAAAATCAAATGTGTAAAGCCATCTAGAGACTTCTGGCTCTATCACTAAAGTGAATTACATTTTATGAGACAATACAGAGACGAAAAATAAATACATTTAATTTACCAAACAATTTTTTTCCAAAGATAATAAAAGGAACATTAATAGTTATTATTTTTATAATGGACTTGGTAGCCTAATACCATTTTTATCGTTGATAATGGGAGGGAGACAAGTTCATGAACGGATCTGACATTTACTTCACTAATGGGGAACATTGACAACAACTGAAACATGGGAGTTAAACATTTAACATAGACTTGTTTAATAAAAAGCCACTTACACCCTCAGACTTTAATTTCAAACACTCTTCTGTATCAAATTTGATGTAAATTACATCCTACTCTACGACCCATGTAAAAATACTGATCATCACTTATGTCACAAAATTCATTTCAGAGCATAAAACTGATACGATTTGCTTAAGCTATTATTTTTTTTTTTTTATTACATATTGGTTTACAAATAATGCCTTAACATAAAGTGTCTGACATACCTTAACTGCAAACATTTACAAATAATTATTGAAGGCCTCCCCAAATTTAACATTTACTTTTATTAACTGTTGGAATGCTAGAATCGAGGCTGCTACTGCAGATTGTGCGTTTAAAAGTATTACTGATTTAAACCATCACGAACGCCTCCTTGCCACAAAACAAGAAGGGATATTGATCGATCATGGTTTGTACGATATCTTCCAAATATGGACGCATCTGCTCGAATCTACCCATGTCGCTGAACTCAATGGGCAATAATGTTGGCCACCAACAAATCGCTAAATTTTTACTATCCATACTATTTAATTTTGAATTTTCTGCCACTCTAACCGAGATAAAAAACAAACGTTAGGCTTAATTAGCTGTACCAAAATGTATACGTACCTAACAAAATGCTGAAAAATAAACTTTAACACTTGAAAATTGACAGGAGGAAGCTTGTCTAACATACTGCGAAGGGCGAGAAGGCGACAACTACGATCTGCTTTTACTTCCATATTTCCAGTGGTAGTTGCCATTGGTTTGATTCTTGTTCCTAATGACCCAAAAACTTTAATTGGCAACAAAAGAGCATACTGATTATCCAATAAAATCTTGATCTTACCCGCTATTTCTTCGAGTTCTGCCATTACATCTTCTTCGAATAACGGAGGTAATCGCTTTGAAACAAAATCTTTCAAAGCGGTAGCTACAGCGTTAACAGGGATATCAAGTTCACAGATTTGAACATTGGGATCTAAAGTAACATGCTATCTTACAATCTGCAATGATATATAACAACCAAAATACTCATACCTTCTTCAAATTTTTGGAATAAGAGATCAACATGTGCTCTATTTCCTGGTACGCGATATATACCTTCAGAATCTAAACCTTCAGATTCGATGAATTTGACACATTTTTCCAAAAATAAAGGAATAAAATTCTTTTCAGACTTAAAACAGAATAAAAAACAGTAAGCAAAGGTCTATATTATTATACTCTAAATTACAAACATGACTTACTTGAATAAAATCTGAAATTTTAGGTGGTCCACCACCTGAAGTAGATTTCTGTTTAAGTTTCTGCTGTTTTTTCTTTTCTCTTTCTTTTTCCTTATCAGCTACTTTCCGCAATTTTTCCTCCTTCAAACGTCGTTTCTCTAGTTTAGAGTCATCTTTGGCTTTTTGTTTCTCTCGCTTTCTTATTAATTTATCTCGTTCTACGTCTTTTAACTGTTTCGGTAAAACACCAAACTAAAGTATAAACAATGACATTGACATGCTACTCTTGTAAATCATAACCTACCATAGGTGAATTATTATCACGAGGGGAGGAAACGTCTAAACTAGATTCATCATCGTGGATGTTTCCATACGAATTGGGTTTGTTAGAAAACAAGTCGGGCGAATTAAGATGAATATTTAAATTGTGTGTATTATGTAATTCAGGAGGAATCGGTACAACTGCAGGAACTGGTACGCGTTTTTTCAAACTAAAGGAACGCTTCTGAGTAAATCTGTTACGACTTTCAGCTGTTCCAGTATAATGTTCAACATCACTACCTTCTGAAGATTCAGAATTGGAATCACTTCCCACTAAAATATCCAATTGATTTTACACCTTTCACCTCGTCATATTCTCATGCAAAAACAAAACTACATATTAGTCAATGATAACATACCATTAGCCTTATCAGTATCAATTTCAGTTGTAGGGGCAGAATGGACTGGAGCTAAAGCATAACCCCCAAGCTGAGGAACACGGGGTGGTTGAACAGGTATAGCAGTACGTTTCTTACGAATTCGTTTATGCGTAGCAGGTTTACGATTCACTTTTGAATATACTTCGCTTGCACGTTGTCTACGTTCCAAGCTACTCCACTCACTATCAGTATCGGAGTATGCTGACAAATAATCTGAATTTAACTATCGACACTATAACTACTATAAAAATATACATACAAGGTTGTCCTTTTTCTCGTCTCTGCCTTAATTTTG
Organism: Melanotus villosus; assembly: GCA_963082815.1. Taxonomy (NCBI): domain Eukaryota; kingdom Metazoa; phylum Arthropoda; class Insecta; order Coleoptera; family Elateridae; genus Melanotus; species Melanotus villosus. The sequence continues at coordinate 25,255,146 of OY720427.1, forward strand.
ATTTTCCACTAACTGCATCTTGAACTAAAGTATACATATATTCAGCATCATGAGAATAAGGATGCACAACATCTTTCACTTGAGCATACTCCGATCCTAAATCTACTATTTCTGGAGTTGCTAAAGGTGCACTGCCAAAATTAGCATTACGACCATCTTTACCACTGATATTCATTCTAGCTATAGCTTCAGTTACAACAGAGAAGTTTTTGAGATTCAGCTTTCCGGGTTGCTAAACAAAAAAATGTCAGTAATTAACACGTCTTATAACCACTCATTAATTATGATTTCTTACTGCCGATTGTCAATGCAGAATGCGAAGAAGAAATACACAAGAGAAACACACTAAGAATTGAAATGCTCAAAGCAAACACGGACCAAACGAAGGAAGAATACTTAAAACAAAGGAAAATTATAAGAGAGAAAAAAAAAGATACCAACCAAACACAATATTTTATAAAAACAAGAACAGAAAGCTAGTAGGACAAGAAGACACCCTAGAGCTATGGAGGGATTACTTTAACGAACTATTGACTGCAAAAGCAAATCATAATCTAGAAACGAAAGAAGAAGAAGAGGAAAGCGAAGATAATGATGAACCACCAACTCTAAAAGAGATCAAAGAAATAATAAGCAACCTAAGAAGTAACAAAAGTTTTGGAGAAATATGGGCCCAAGAAAAATTGCCCCAGCAATGGAACGAAGCAGTGTTACTACTGATTTATAAGGAGATAAAACAGACTGCAGAAATTACAGACGTATCGCACTTTTAAATGTAGCATATAAAATCTTAGCTACCCATTTGAAAAAAAAATTAAAAATAAAAGTCGAGAATGAGATAGGTGAATACCAGAGCGACTTTAGGAAAGGCAAATCGGTAATAGACCAAATGTTTGTACTAAGGGAAATACAGGCCGAAAGTCATAGAGTTTAAAAAGGCAGTTAATTCTATCAACGGGATAGAATTATACAAAGTACTGAAAGAATTAGGTGTAAATAGAAAACTTATAAAACTAACTGTAGTGTTTGTAATTAAATGTAACACAATACTATGATATTATTATACTTTAATAACTGTTGCATCTTTACACTCGAAGTTCCGTATGACAACTGTCAAAACCCCCTGACCGTGTCTCTTGACCCGGTACCGTAAACTTACGCTACTACACTAACCCTGAAGCAAACAGACAACACAGTAAGAATAAGAAATAAAGCATCAGGAAAGTTTGAAGTATACGACGAATTAAGACAAGGCGACAGGGGTTCTCAATACTTTTCAATTGTGCAATAGAGTATGTCATTAGAAAAGCAGAGCTAAATAGAACAGGTTTAGTATACCATAATCAACAGCAATGCTTAGCAAGCGCGGACAATAATGGCGATATTAGCGAGAAGAAATTACGATGTTTTGGGAATAGCAGAAGTTAGACGAGAAAGAATCCAGGATAGGATAAAAGAAATTTGACACTACATTGGAGAAAAAGAAGATCTTTATGAAATAGCTTTTTACATAAACAAAGGATTAAAATACTATATAGAAGAAGGTTTCTCAGAAAAAATTGCTACATTAAGAAGACAAAGAAGAATTATTATACTTGTAATAATATATAAAAGAAATGGAATATGAAGGTGTACCAAGTTACAATCTGAAAATAGTATTAGGCAATTTTAATGCACAAATAGGAAGAGAAGAAATTTCTAGACCTACAATAGGAGAGTACAGTAAACATACCAGGAGCAATGAAAATGGCAAACTTTTAATTGATTTTGCAAGAAGAAGAAATATGAAAATAAAGAGTAGTACATATTTTGCACATTGACATTTATAAAGGAACATGGATCTCATAAGATCAAAGCTATATAAATCAAATAGATCATGTAGGTACTAATTAAAAATAAGGGAGAAAGATGCATCACGACTGTAAGAAGTTACAGAGGACCGGATGCAGATTCAGATCTCTTTATGGTTGGACTAAAAGTAAAACAAATAATACCAATAAATACCTGCGCTAAACAGAAAAAAGTGAAAAGAATTAGAATTAATAGACTCCATTCAGAGATGGAACAAGAGAGGCCCTGATCACATAACAATCAGATTCGCCAAGTGTAAAACTGGCAGCATTTTTATGCTTAGTTTGCCTTCAGTGGCCAGGTGGCGCCACCATTGCACGGGCAGACACGCGACTCGAGCGACTCTAAAGTGCTTGGAATCAGCTGATTTGTTTACAAATCAAGCACTTCAGGGTCGCTCGAGTCGCGTGTCTGCCCGTGCAATGATGGCGGCGCCTGGCCACTGAAGGCAAACTAAGCATAAAAATGCTGCCAGATTTTACACTAACTTGGCGAATCTGATTGTTATGTGATCAGGGAACAGAGGTATGCGGAAAAAATTTAAATGCAAATAACGAAAAATGAAGGGGAAGAAAGTGCGGAAGAGCAGTGCGAAATAATAAACAAGGTAATATTCAAAGCAGCAAAAGACATAAGTAAAACAAACAAAAATGAAAACAACAAGTGGTATGACGAAGAGTGCGAAAAGAAACTAGAGGAAAGAACAAAAGCAAGAATAAATGTGTTGGAAAAACGAACAGATGAAAGTATTCAGGACTACAATGACCTCCAAACGGAATGTAAAAGACTGTGCAGACAAAAGAAAAGAAAAAAAAAGAGAAAAAAGAAAATTATTTTCAAAATAAGGAAATTGGAAACTTTTACCACGGAATAAGGAAAACAAAGAGAGGATGGCAAGCAAAACCAGCACTTTGTAAAGATAAGGACGGAAATTTAATAGGAGGACAAAGAGAAATAACAAAGAGATAGGCAGAATATTTTGAAGATCTGTTGAAGACAAGGACAGGATACCGAAGACGAGCTAAATCTGGTGAACAGCACAGAGCAGGAAAATCCACCAGAATTAGGCGACATAATGGACTAATAACCGAAAAAATAAACATTGAGAGTGGGGCTAGACAAGGCTGTATCCTGTCACCACTCTTGTTCTTAATAACAATAACTATGGATTGGATCATGAAACAATCTTCCGAGAACAAGAACGGTCTAACTTGGAGCTTCGGACAAAACTTACGGGACTCAGAATTTACAGACGATGTTTGTCGGAAAAACTTGCAATCATGTATCAACGATTTAAAAACATCAGCAAGGAAATTGAGTCTACACATAAATAAAGACAAGTCTAATATCATGGCAATCAACTCCCAAGATACAAGAGACATCGAAATCGATGGAGAGAAAATAAATAGAGTAAATGAAGTACTGTATCTGGGCAGCATCCTAGATGAAGAAAACTGTGAAAAGAATATCAAACCTAGGATAACGAGGGTCCAAGTAGCCTTCAACCAACTGAGAAGATTACCTACAAGATCCGTATTTTCTACTCTAACGTCAAAAGCATACTACTTTGTGATTGCAAATCCTGGGCGCCCACCCAAAAACAGAGTAATACTATACCAAGTTTCGTGAACAAATGTGTAAGCATTTTGGGCATACGCTGGTTAGACACAATTTCCAACATACAGTTGTGGCAGGGAACCAAACAAACATTAGTTAACATTGTTATCAAAAAAAGGAAATGGAATTGGTTAGGCCATACATTAAGAAAACAGAACAATGATATCCCAAAAGAACTTTGAAAAGATATACGGAACAAGAATGCAGAGATATAAATTTAGAATGGAATGAAGTGAGACGCATTGCAACCTACAAAGACCAGTGGAAAACTTGCAATAAAACACCAATCAAGAACATTAATGATCAAAACAACTGAATAACTAATCAATTAATCAAATTTAATTAACTAAACTAACTAAATTAAAAATAAATTAAACAGTAATAATAATTTTAAAAATGAGAGTGAGAGAATTTACTAGAAATTCAAGAGCACCCCTGAATTTCAGTGTTTATGTGCTATTGAATCGCCCTAGGTGCCCTATGTTCCATTAGGAATAAATAGGAAGAAGACTCAAAAATAATAAAAGCCCAGGAAATGGCAATATACAGGCAGAACTGATTAAATACGGAGGGTAGGGACTTCAGGAATTTATGTATAAGCTGATAGTACAAATATGGGAGGAGCCTAAAACATGGACGGAAGCAATTATATGTCCTATACATAAGAAAGGGGTGAAAACAGATTGTGTTAACTACAGAGGAATAGCACTACTCAGTGTAGGATATAAAATTTTAGCAACGTGCATAAAAAATAGGTTAATATCAAAAATTGAAGAGATTATTGGAGAATATCAATGTGGTTTTCAGAATTGTTCGTGTTGAGAGAAATACAGGCGGAAAGCTATGACCATAAATTGAATACGCACATATTTCTAGATTTCAAACAAGCATATGACTACAGGATGTCATGGTCAGATTCGAACGAGTAGAACAAACAATGGGATTAGCAATAAATGAGAAGAAGACGATAAGAAGGAACAAGAAAACCAAACCAACATGACAATACACGGAATAATGAGAAATCAGAACCAAAAAATAATGAAATAGCAAGAAGTGAATTGGAGACAGCAATAAACAAAATGAAGAATGGAAAAGCCCCGAGTTGCGATAGAATCCCACCAGAATACCTAAAATATATGGGAGAAGAAGGATTCGAGGTACTACTGCACTTTATAAATAAAGTATGGAAGTTGAAAATAATACCAAAAGATTGGGAAATTGCCATTATCCATTATCCTTCCAATATACAAAAAAGGTGATTCCAAAAATTGTGGCAATTATAGAGGAATCTCACTCAGCAGTGTTCCAGTGAAAATATATGAGGCTATACTAGAAAACAGATTAAGAATTAAAGTAGAAGACAAACTAAATGATCTACAACATGGATTTAGACTTACAAGAGGCACACAAGATGCTTTATTTACTCTCATACAATTAATAGAGAAGATGATAGAACATGACAAATCGTATTTAATCAAAGCATTTGACAAGAGTGAGACGCACACGCTCAGAAGCAAAAAAATAGAGGAAGACCTAATAGGAAGTATAGAAAGTATTTACAAGGCAACACGAAACATAATTAGAACACAAAACATTGAATCAGAAGAGTTCACTTCTACAGCAGGAATCAGACAAGGAAGAGCATTAAGTCCCTACCTATTCATAATCTTAATGGACGAAATAAACTCCAAATGCATATGTGACTAAATATAAACTGAAAGAAAATTAAATGCATGACATGGTCAGAGCAAGGGTATAAACAGTTCAAATAGAGTAACCATAATGACGAAGAAAGGAAAAATATATAACTTTGAAGAGGTAGTCACATTCACATAGCTAAGAATGGAATTTTACAGAACACAGGACACAAGAAAGGAAATACAGAGAAGAATTATGGTGGGAAATCCTTGTATGCAGGCATTCAGAGAATGCATATACAAAAAATATATTAAGAGGACTCAAAACAAAAGTTTATAAAACTATAATAATAATAACCTGAACTAAAGAAGAAAATACTAAGATGGTAGATCTAAAAAAGATTATGCTGGACAGGAAAAGAGTTATGAATAGGGGCTTCGAAAAAAACAAAGAGGAAATAAGAAAACTAAAGTTACATTTACAAGCAAAAGAAGAGGCATGGAGAATTGAGAAACAGGATCTGCAGAAACGAATTACAAAATTAGAAAATTGGATAGAAACTCAAGAGAAACAGAAAAGAAATGATAATATTATTATAAAGGGAATGACCATAAAAAAAGATGGTATGAAACAAGAGGTACAAGAATCTTTAACAAGGTGCAAGGTGTACAAGGTAGGTAAAGACTCACAAAATGAGAGAAATGATGAAAAATAAAAATAAATTAAGTATACATTGATAACAATCTAACAGTTAAGAAACAACAAATTCAGAAAGAGATCATAGTGGCAGCTGAGGGGGAATGAGAACAGAAATGTAGGTGAAGATCGGTTTTAAAAAGCTGACTATAAACGGGAAAAAATATAAATGGAATGAGGAAGAAGGCAAACTTGTTTTCCAAGATAATCCCCCGGTAGAAACAAAAAGACCGCCTCCCTCGGAAGGCAAACCACCGAGTAAGTCTTCTCTGAAGTAGATTAAAAGGAAATATCAGTTTTATAAACGTGCATGTATCTACTGAAGTTATCGATGAAGCCAAGCTAAAATATTTCTAAGAATTAGAAGAGTTATATGATAGAATACCCTAATTTGATATAAAGATAGTTTCAGGTGATTTCAACACTAAACTGAGCAAAGAAGAAAATTTCCAAGCCACTATTGGAAGCTATAGTTTACATAATCTAACAAACGAAAATGGAAAACTACTAATTAATTGTGCTGCTCGAAGAAAAGTTCTAGTCAAAGCTACGTAAAACACAAGTAGATACATAAAGGAACCTAGAGGAGTCCCAAATGGTAAATTTATAATCCAGATAAGACCACTTCTTAATAGAACAAAATGGGGCAAAAGGAAAGCAAGGTAAACACAACACAAGCACTTCCAGCTGAAAAACCAAGAACACATAAAGCCATCGCCTTGTCATTACACAACTTCGACTCAGAAAGCAGAATGGAAAAATATTAAGGAATCAGTAAAAAAATCCATAAAAGGATTGAGACCTGAAACGAAAACACAACATCCATGGTTCAATGAAGAATGTCGGAAGATAACTGAAGAAAAAATAAAAATCAGGTTAACAATGCTAAAAGGTAACTCAGAGGAAAACAATCAAAGATACAAAAAAATCTGTGACAAACCTAAACAAATTTGCAGAAGGAAAAAGAGGGAAATGCACAAAAGACTCATCACAGATAAAATGAGATGAGAAAGTTATATAAAAACTTACAACAAAATTGTGAAAAGGTGTAAGCCAAAACCATTGTTAATTAAAAATAGAGAGGGAGAAATTATAGGGAATTAACAGGAAGTATTAGAAATCTGGACAGAGCATTATATATATATATATATATATATAAGCGAGTTTGCTACAGCTTCTATTGCCGTTTCTCGCATCCCATTTTCCATTTTTTCCTGTCGTTCCAGTCTCCTTCTTCTAGGTTTCTCGTTTCCATAGCTATTTCTATGTTTTGTTTCCATTCTGTCCTAGGTCTGCCTCTTTTCCTTCTTTGTACCGGTATCCATTCAAAGATTTTCCTGGGTATTCTGTGCCTTTCCATCCGTCTCATATGACCGTACCATGTAAGTTGTCTCTGTTGTACTTTGTCTATGATGTTATTCTTAACGTTCATTCTTCTTCTTACTTCTTCATTTGTAATATGTTGTATACGTGACACTTGCGCGCTCCTCCTCCAAAATTCCATCTCTGCCGCGGATAGTCTATTTTTCAAGTTTCTATTGAGTACCCATACTTCGGCACCGTATGTGATGCAGCTTTCGAAGATTGTCGAGTAAATTTGTTTCTTTGTTTTTTCTCTTATATTATTGTTCCACAGATATGGATGTAGTTGTCTTACTATTGCTTTTCCTTTCCCAACTTTTGCTCTTACATCTGTTTCGTCCCTTCCGTCCTGTGTTATTGTTACTCCAAGATATTTATATTCCGTTGTGTGTTTGATTGTGTTTCCCCCCACATCCAAGTCTCTACCAGATCCCCCGAAGACCATGTACTGCGTTTTGTCCATATTTATCTCCAAACCCCATAGTTTGTATTCGTCAACCAGTTTCCTCATCATATAACTGGCGTCGTCTTCATCTTGTGCTAGTATCAGTTGATCATCGGCGAATATGAGGGTATAGATGTATTCATCGTCCAACTGTACTCCCATAGGTCTACATTTCCTCTTCCAATTTTCCAGAGCTTGGTTTAGATATATTTTAAACAGTGTGGGTGAGATCGGGCATCCTTGCTTTAGTCCCTTATCAGTTTTAAACGGGTGAGACAATCGGTTTCCAATTTTGACCTGGCTACTTGATTCACTGTATAGTCTCTGTATAGGTTCCATAACTTGACTGCTTATGTTGGCTTTCCTTAACGCGTCCCATAATTTTATGTGGGGTACCGAATCATATGCCTTTTTCACATCTATGAAAACTACATGTAACTCTTTCCCTCTCGCCAAACATTTCTCTGCTAACTGTTTCAAACTGAAAATATTATCGATACAGGACCTTCCTGCTCTAAAGCCACTCTGCTCTTCGACTTCCTCATTTTCCTCCTCCACTCTTTTCCTTAAAATTCGTCCATACAGTCTCCCTATTGACGAGGTCACTGCTATTCCTCTATAATTCCCGCAATCCTTTTTGTTTCCTTTCTTGTATATCGAGGTTATATAGGATTTGTTCCATTCTTCTGGGATATTATCACCATTCAGCACTTTGTTAAATATTTCTTGAAGTATTTCAATTGCTTGACTTGGCGCTTGTTTAACCAGCTCAATAGGGATCCCTCCAGGACCTGGGGATTTATTATTTTTCATAAGTCGAAGAGCTTCTTTGATGTCCTCGAGTGCAATGTTCATTTGCCTATTGCCTTCTCCTGTACCATTTTCTTCTATTATTTGCTGTTTGTAAGTTTGCCTGTTTTCAATCAGTAGTTCCTTGTAATATTGTACCCATCTTTCCATTCCTATTATTTCAATTTTTTGTTGTTCCTTGCAGTTTTTCCTTACGCTATTTATACACTTCCAAGCTTCTCGAGATCTTGAACTTCCCAGAAGAGAGTCAATCTGAATACACTTTCGTTCCCAAGCAGTGTTTTTAGCTTTGTTCGTTTCTTTTTTTGTCAAGTATCTGTATCTGGTATATTGTTTTCTATCATTTGGATCTTTTGTGGTGAGCCATTTTTCATATAGTTGTTTCTTCTGTTTTACCAATTCTTCCAGCTCATTATTCCACCAAAGATTATTTTTATCATTTTTTACTTTGTTTTTTGTTCCTAGCGCTTCTTCAGCTGCTTCTTTTATCTTCATTTTTAGGTCTTCATACATGTCGTTCGCGCTACTTTCTTTCACATTCTGTACCTTTTGTGCTAATCTACATTTATATAGGAACGATGTTCCTTCGTCTTTAAGACTTTCTACGTTATAGTATACTTGCGTCATTTCTATTCCTTCGTCGATTGTATTATCTCCATTACCTTTGTGATATGTGAAACTCATCCTCCCTTTCACTAGGAAGTGGTCGGATCCGCATTCGGCTCCTCTGTATACCCGGACATCCAAAGTATTGATTATAAAGACCTACTAATGCAAGAAGAAGGTAGCATACCCCCTCAAACAAAAGAAACAACTGAGGAAAATGAGGATCAGTATTTACCTATTTACCAACCTTAATAAGGCATTTCCATGTGATGTCATTAACAGCTGATCACGGGCCGGCTTTGTTAGTGCGTTTATGGAACTGTGGCCTATTTTCTTGATTTTTTAATTTATTTTACACTATACGTCCCTACTCTATGGTTTACAAAAAGTTAAAGAACTATAAATTTTTATCAACAAAAACAGGTTAAAAACACAGATTTACACACAACTTCCACAAGAGTGCTAACAAAAGTGGCCCGCAATCAGCTGTTAGGGGAGCCAATGACGTCACTGTGACGTATTTGAAAATGGCTAATAGAAATAAGTAAGAAGTAACTCCCTTAAAGATGTAACAGCCATGAGAGGAGCCCTCGTAGGATCTGATCACAACCTTGTTAGAGAACAAAGAAATCCGCGAACAATTCCAACAAAAAGTAGATGAAGAAATTGACAGAATAGAGGACTTGGCAACAGGAAGTGTAGAAGAAGTGTGGCAGAAATATAAAAAGGCCGTTACGACAGCAGCAGCTGAAATTGCAAATCCCTAAAGAATTAAGAGACGAAACATGGCTCTCCCAAGACACTATTAAAAGAATCAACAAAAGAAAGACACTGAAATTAGAAATAATCAACACTTTGAACGATGCACATAGAAAAAGGCTATTTGTAGAACAACAAGCAAAAGAAGCAGAGGAAACAGCAAGAAGACACAACACACACAAACTTTATGAAATAACGAAAAAGATAACAGGGAAAAAAATCACCAAAAATAAAAATAATACTAGAAGAAATAAAAAACGTACAAAGAACAAACACAGCAAATCGAAGAACAAAACATACAACTAAACTTAAGCCTGGCAGAATTCAGTAAAGAAGAAATAATGAAAGCAATTATGGCCCAAAAAAACGGAAAGGCAGCTGGAATAGACAACATACTGGCAGAACTAATTAAAGTAAACATTGAAACCTCTTGTCGAAATTATGCATATACTGTTTCAAAAGATACGAAAACTAAAAACAAATTCCATCAGATTGGGTAAAGGGCATCATAATAAAACTGCCAAAAAAAGGAAACACAACAAGATGTGAAAACTGGAGGCCAATAACACTCTTATGTACAGCCAGTAAAGTCTTGACTAGAATGATATTAGAGCAAATAAAAGATACCATTGAAGACTACAAAAAAAAATTAATCTAGCTTTAGACCAAACAGATCATGTGTAGATCAAATATGCACAATACGAATTATCCTTGACCAAATAGCCGAAAGAGGACAAGAGCTATACATAAACTTTATAGACTTCGTCAAAGTGTTTGACTCGGTAAATAGGATGTGGAATATAATAAGGCAATTGGTATACCACTTATTCAAACTTAAGTGTAATAATTACAGACCAATAACCTTATTAAATACAATATACAAAATACTGGCCCATCTAATAAATAATAAGAGTGAAGAACATTGCAGAAAAGTTAATAGGGGAGTATCAATGCGGTTTTAGACCAACTAGATCATCCATAAACCAAATTTTTATACTTACACAGATTCAAGAAAAATGTATAAAAAAGTCTTTGCTATTTATATTGACTTCAAGCAAGCATATGACACAATAAAGAGAGAAGCAATAATAAAATCGTTGGAAGAACTGAAGATCCCTCCAAAGCTAAAAAATCTTATAAGGATGACATTAACAAACACCACAAATCAAGTAAAATTTCAGGTGAAATAGGACAAAAATTTATAAACCTCATCTCCACCACTTTATTTAATATTGTGTTGGAAGCTGCCATAAGAAGTAAAATAAATAGAGATGCATTAATAACAAAAACCTCCCACCAATACATGACGTTGCTAGCAAGGGCTCAGGAAGAACTAAAAGTCATAACCGGAAACCTTATGGAAGAAGCAACAAAATGTGGTTTAGAAGTGAACATGATTTTCGGATTGAAACAACACCAAGATGAACAGCATCTTCAAATAAATTTGAACACTAATAGAACTTACAATTTTAAAAAAGTCAAATAAACAATGCTAATAAACATGAGTGTGAAATCAATCGATGAATAGACATGGGTGCGAGAACAGTTGGGATATATAAAAAACTGTTCAGTGATATGATAGTAGTGCATTATTATGACAAAAAAACGTACAAAAATTACATACCTAGGAAAGGAAAGAAAAAACCTGGTATAGTAGCAACTACCAAAACAAGGTAGGCTCAAACGATTAAGGCATGGAGAATAATAAAATAGTAAAAAAAGTGCTGTGTGAAGAACCTCGAGGACAAGCAGCTAGAGGCAGAATGGTTCCAATGCAGAAAATTGGAGAAGAATAACCAACAATAGGCATTTATGGCGAATCATCACTCACCAAGCTAAAGCGTGTTTCACATTATACTTTTTCCAGCTAGAAACTTTGACAAGTTTATAAACTAGATCTACTTGAAGAAACTTGGATAATGTGAATCAGAAAAATTACATCCAAGTTTCCATACTAGAAGCGTCTAGAAATAAGTTCCAAACTAGATCCGAACCTATTTTTTCGTCCAAGTTTCATACTAGACCTGCGCACTAACGCGGTTTCCGGCAGTGCCAATTACTGAAACTGAACTGAACTTGTTCACTTCGCTAAATAAATCACCTGCCCGAACTTTTATGTTTATGATATTGGCAATACTAAATATCATTTATTGCCGCGTCTGCGCACAAGTAATAAGTAGAAGAGGGGATTGTAAACTATTTTTAAGTGAGATCTAGTAGGCAATCTAGTTTAGAAACCGGCTAGGGAAAAAGTATAATGTAGAACAGGCTTAAGGCCTTGACGACCCATAGAGCTTTAAATATACAATTATAAAAACATATTAAACTACACGACCAATAGCAATTTATGCAAATGAAGTATGGACATTAGGATTGACAGAATGCAAAATGCTAGGAATGTGGGAGAGGAAAATGCTCGTCAGAAAGGTGTATGGAGGAAAGAACGTACAAGATAACTGGGAAAAAAGAACTAACAAGGAATTACAAGAGTTATACGAGTCAGACATAATAGCAAAAAGAATATTGGAAAGTAACATAGAAGGCAAGAACAGAAGAGGAAGACTAAAAATAAAAACAACATAGAAAAAACAGGTAATGGAAGTTGGCGAGAAAAAACTAGTGACAAAAGTGTGGAAGAAGACAGTGAAACAAGCCATGGACTTACTAGGTCTTTAGTGCTAATATACAGGGTTACTGGTAATTCGATACATTCCTTTGGAGATGTGATAGGGCAGGAGCTAAGAAACAAATTTAACCCTAATATACATTATGCAAAACTCAATAGTTTTTGAGATATGTCAATTTTTGTGTTTTTATCAAAAAAGTAGATCTTAATGTCTTTAAAGTTAATTTTAAAAAAATCTGCTTGACATTTTTTGAACTTTTTTTACTGGATTACTTGTCCCACTCTATGGCCATCCGTTTGGAATGGAAAATATTCGGAAACATTTCGTTCATGTGAAAATTTTAAATAAAAACTTATAAAAAATAATTTTTAAAAATCAGCTATGAAAATTACCAATTCGTTTTTCTCAAAAATTATCAACATAACATGCGTACAAATTATTTTAAAAACTTCCTTATTTCAACAGCTATCTATCAAGGTACAAATGTTCAACGTGCCCTTGATAGTTCTAATAAAAAAATAGTAAAAGTGATGCAAGTAGTATGGTTCTTATTTTTGGATAAACAGTAAATACTAAAAGTGTGCATAAAAAAAATGACAAATCGTTCATGTCAGTCAGTCAGTCCTCGACTTTGATGCTTACGCTTGTGTATTATTAACTGACATTATCATCCTTACCACTATACTCCTGTCCAAGGCTTTCATGAAGGTGATCCTGGAAGGAGAGTGGAATTCTGCCGCTTTATGTTAAATTCAGATGCAGACAATGCAAATTTCTTACTGAACATTTTATGGACGGATGAAGATGGTCCTCTCACCGTGAGACAGCGAATAATATTTCAGCACGACGGTTGTACAGCACATTATCGGCTGACAGTACGACAGTTACTTGGTCAACGTTTTCCTAACCGTTGGACTGGAAGGGCACGCCTTGGCCAGCGCGAAGTTCAGATTTAACACCTCTAGATTTCTACGTGTGGAGTCATATGAAAGAGATGGTCTATGAAACACCAGTCGATACGGAGAATATCTTAGACAAAGGATAGTCGACGTTTCCCAACACATACGGCATATCTTCACAACCAGAGTAACAAAGGCGATAAGAAGACGCTGCCGTGCTTGTATACGGAGTAGGGGCTCCCATTTTGGGCAAGAAATGTAGTGCAACTTTGAAATTAATTAAGAATTAAACGATTACCTTTACAATACGGTTTTTACTGTTTATCCAAAAATAAGAACCATACTACTTGCATCACTTTTACCATTTTTTTATTAGAACTATCAAGGGCACGTTGAACATTTGTACCTTGATAGATAGCTGTTGAAATAAGGAAGTTTTTAAAATAATTTGTACGCATGTTATGTTGATAATTTTTGAGAAAACCGAATTGGTAATTTTCATAGCTGATTTTTAAAAATTATTTTTTATAAGTTTTTATTTAAAATTTTCACATGATCGAAATGTTTCCGGATATTTTCCATTCCAAATGGATGACCATAGAGTGGGACAAGTAATCCAGTTAAAAAGTTCAAAAAATGTCAAGCAGATTTTTTTAAAATTAACTTTAAAGACATTAAGATCTACTTTTTTGAGAAAAACACAAAAATTGAAATATCTCAAAAACTATTGAGTTTTGTATAATGTATGTTAGGGTTAAATTTGTTTCTTAGCTCCTGCCGTATCACATCTCCAAAGGAATGTATCGAATTACCAGTAACCCTGTATAATATATACTGCTAATTATTACCTTTAATGTTTGGGAAATTCCCTTGGGTCTTCCTTTAGCACTTGAAACATGTCTTCGTCCTGTTGTAAATGCATGCTGACCATAATTATTCCAACCACTCGTTATTGGCACTGGTGCCTCTCCATCTCCATCTGCAAGTTTAACCAAATATACATTAAAATTTCGCAACAGTATTCAGTTTTAAATCAAACAAACATCACGAACACACCACAAAGCAACAAACAACAGATTCACCTGAATCATGGGTTGCAAGGGATTCCCGTGATCCACTTATGTCAGCTGTGTACATACCGAAGAAACATAAAATTAAATATTGTAACGTGCAATCTGAATTTGTTTGTAAAAGTGAAAAAAATGTAAAAATACTCACACGTAATTTCATCGAGACTAGTTTGCGAGGCTGAAAGAATGGGGCCTCGTTTTGACTGTCGTGACTGAGTATGATCAGGAGGTGCAGGTTCAGGAGGGGTTGTTGGTGGAGGGTAAACTTGAAAACCTATAACCATTATATGTAAAAACAACCACAATCAATTCATTACCAATTACCTTGATGTAAATGCCTCTTCTTAGACGATAAAATTTCTCCATTTTCACTGCCATACATGTAAATTTGAGAATACTTATCGCTATGATCACTAGAGCTTAAGCGTTCATCAGGACCATTAATTTCTCCTAGGTGTTCATAGTTTTCACTACCACTACTAAGTGCAAAAATATATATAAGTTTAAATTAACTAAAAACATTGATATATTTACCCATCGTTGATTTTTAAATGATAACTTTCATGTCGAGGTGGAGGCAGGGGATGTCCATGTCTTTGAGATCTTGGGTGCTCCAGTGTACCTTCACCGCTATCATCTAAACCCGATGGTTCTTCCATATGGAAAGCTTGTTCTATTTCAGGCTTTTTCTCCCACACTTCTTTGAAAAACGGCGTATAAAAAGCGGCTAAACAAACAAAATTCAGTAATGATTCGATTAATTAAATTTACAAACTAACTTTTTTGTTGACAAGAAGAATTTGTCGTCATAAAATGAGCGTGTAACCTATCAGCAGTGGCATTTCCATCAGTAATCAAATGGTGACTCAAATCGTTGCTGAAAAATGCATTTGCTCCACCAGAATCTGTTACAGCCAAAATTTGTATGGGCAAATTTGGAATGTTCAATGAAAAAGCACTGTAAAATATAATATCATATCATTATCCTTTGAAGATTTATTACAACGCTTACTTAAGTGTAGCTAGAGATGCCTTTCTTTTTGTGGAATACACTAAAATAAATCCATGTACAAGTTCATCTCGGAATGCATTTGCTCCATGGAATGATGAGATAATTACTTCAACTTTACGTTTGGAATCTCCTAAGAATGTTTCCAAAATGATACTACGTTCAGCAGATAAAAAGCAGCACTGATGCGATAACAAAGGCGATAAAACGTTTTCCACAGAATATGGATCACCACAAAACATGCACATAATTATTCTGTAAAAAGCACATTGTTAGGTTTTTTAAAAATTCTATAATTCAGCTTTTACCTGATATCGGGCTCTACACATTCAATTACAGATTGATAGATGTTTAGAAAACCAGCTCTGTGGTGGATACTTTGAACAAGTTGGTGTAAGGCGTCTGATACTAACTGTTCATTGCTGATCTGATCTAAACATACATCCATATATGGACACTGCAAGCTGTAAATGAAAAATTATTTATAAAATAATTACCATTAAACAAAATCAAAATTAAATACATACCTATCCGCCAAACTCTGTCCTTCCTCTCGTAATTTTAAAACATCTTTTTCATCAATAAAAGCATCTTGTATAAACATTAACACAATGGGTAAACCTTGAAAGGGTAATTTATCTTCCTGTTCTAAATTTGATAGCAGTGTTTTTTCTAAGCTTTCTCGAATGTACTCGAAAGATTCGGCGTTAGAGTATACACAAAAAGCACCATGCGGAACAAAATCTGTTGTTCGAAATGAATTATGCGGTAAACTAACATCTCCCGTTATTATCCTATAATCCAAACTATAATACTGACAGTCTATTTCATATTCATCATCATCACATTGGGCCTATAACAGACAAGTCTTTACATGAAAATTTAAATTCCGACTTCTAAAAACACACCCTAATTTTTGCAGCTAAATCCTCTGCGTAATTATTTATACCAAGTATAACAAGGTTGAGCTGATTATTGTCTGAATTCAATAGCCACTGTGTACTTCGATTCCACGATGAAGGTCTGCGTTAAATGGTTTTTGAATATTAAAATAATACAAACAAAAATAGTAAACAAACCTATGCACTTTTGTAGATAATATTCGTTCTATAAGAGCATCCATACAATTAGGAAATGCTGGACAATGTTCCCTGATGGGACAATGTACAAAACCTAAGTGTTGGAAAAGCATTAATTTTCTATCTTGGTCCAACCTATCTAACAACTTATATCTAAAAAAATTAACAAGATTAACTTCACACCAACATCAAAACTGCATAAATATACCTAAAATCATCCTGTAAAACATCTGTTATTTCCTTAATATCATCTTGAGTGATAGTTCCAGTGGGTGTAATGCTTTTAAAATGATAAAATAAATCTGCATGCTCCAATAAAAGTTCCTACAAACTTAAATATTCTTTCACCTATCACACTATTATACAAATGATATTACCTGAAAATTATGTTTAGCATTTTCTATAAGTTCTCTTTGATGACCATCATAAATTTGCTGGCATTCGTGTTCTGATAAAGCTTCAAAACATTCCCTACCCATAAACAGAACTCGCACTTCTGATAAATGTTTTCCTGGTGTTACATAACCAGTGTCTTCTAGTAATTGTTTAAATTGTTTTTTCCATCTAAACAGATTGATAACAATCAGCAATAAAACAATCAGATGATATCATTACGCTTTCTTACGAATAAGAATCTAAATACTGCATCAATTGCATAATTTAAAGGGCAAACAAGCATTAGCGATATGAAGTGTTATTTAGTGTTGCAGTTACAGTTACTCAAGATCCAATTGTATATACAGTTCTGTTGCTATATTATATGTATTTCAAGGTGTCTACTCTAATCTTACAATTTTCTACTTACAAAAAGTAATTTTTTAAATAACGGAACTGTAGACCAAAGAAACGAAATTGAAAATCTGACTGAAACAAACTACAATCATGCGGTAACTTTTATTATTCCACCTACCTTTTTGGCATCCTGAATAATGCGATGCAAGAAAGAAAAAAGAGACAATTAGTATATGCGTTAAGTATACGTACACCACAAATTCATGAACAAAAATAGTTGTCAGTATGTTAAACTTTTCTTTTAAAAGATATAATTTACATTTGTTTTTTGTTTAATGATATATGAGAAGCTTTTGTAATTATGTATGAAGTGATTAAACAATATATAACGAATACAGATAAAATACGCACTCTAATCGTTTTTGCTCTTGCTGCAAAACATTAACATGGTTCTTGTACACAGTCTCAGCATCACTGGTGTCAAGAACATCATAAGGAATTCGAGTATCTTCATTATCAGATCCTAGTTCACATTCCGTCCAAGACATATCCTCTGGACATTCATAAAAATACTGAGAAAAATCAGGATGCGATTTCAGGTACTGCTGAATTGATGGCCAATCACTGAAAGAAGCAATAACAAAAATAAATACATACATAAAAACTTATAACCGAAATGTACCTCTCAGTAAAAGTATTAATATCAGGGACTAGTTCATGTAATACATCTGGTAACATTTCCATATAATGTGCAATCCTCTTTGCTAATTGTTCGTCTTTTAATTTCTTAATATGTCTTCGAAATAATCGCTGGGTTCCATCGAGTCCTTAAAAATCACGTAAATATTATTTCTCTATTATAGTTGACCACTTCTCAAAGATCCTTACCGAAAACCATATAGATAAAGAAGAACACAATCAAACATGCCAACAAAAAAAAAACCCCCAGTAAAAGAATTTATGGAAGTAGTTAAGAAACAAAAATACGGTAAGAGTCCTGGCACAGACAAGATAAAGGCAGACAATTAATAAAAGAAATGCCGGAAGAATGGTCCAAAGCACTTATCTGCCTCATTTATAAAAAAGGCAACGGGAATTCAACCGAAAGTTACAGACCAATACCCTTACTAAACGTAGTATACAGGGTGTCTGATTTTTCATTGACCAGCTTATATCTCGTTTATTATTAGAAATACAAGAAAAAGTCAAAGGAAATAGTTTTTTAGTAGTAATTCTTCTATAAAATGGCATAATTAATTATTTTTCATGGCCTACTGTTTTTCAGGAAAAATAACCCTATATATTTATTCGCTAATGGATCGAGGGTTAAATTCTCATTTCAAAAATGTATCACATGTGATATTTTAAGTATCAATTAAAAAAAAAAACTCATAATAAAATCATTCTAGTTACCTATGCGCGGTTTTTGTTTTTAGCAGTCTTTTTACTTTATTAAAATAAATAATTACTTGCTTTATTTTGTTGCTTATTATTTTTTTACAGCATTCTTACTTGGTACTATCAATTGTATGTAAAATAAACAGCAAGCATAGCCAACTAGTACGATTCTATTATTCGAGTTTTTTCCTCCAAATGAAACCTAAAATATCACATGTGATACATTTTTGAAAAGAGAATTTAACCCTCGATCCATTAGCGAATAAACATACAGGGTGTTCCATTTAAAAAACCAAAGTTATACATTTTTCCTGAAAAACAGTAGGCCATGAAAAATAATTGATTATGCCATTTTATAGAAGAATTACTACTAAAAAACTATTTCCTCTGACTTTTTCTTGTATTTCTAATAATAAACGAGATATAAGCTGGTCAAGGAAAAATCAGACACCCTGTATAAAATTCTCTCACAACTAATTAATCACAAACTGAAACAAGAAAAACACAAAATTGGTAAATATCAAGCAGGATTCAGGAATGGAAAATCGGTGATAGACCAAACCTTCATCTTAAAACAAAGTCAAGAAAAATGCAGCAAGAAGAATATTCCCATACATGCCCTGTTCATCAAGCACACGATAAAAAAAAGAACAATTTATCAGAAAAAATAACGGCATAAAGAAAACAACAAATGCGATTACTTTTAAAGGGCATCAATCCCGTGAATTTAGGAGCAATTACAGCCTGAAACAGGGAGACCTTCTAGCTGCAACAATTTGTAATATAGTCTTAGAAAATGTACTGAGGCCTTACCAAGTGCTAGCATATGCAGATGACTTGGTTTTAATATCCAGAACAAAAGAGGAACTTAAAATAACCAGAAAAATAGAAGAACAAGCACGGGATGCAGTTCTATTAATAAATGAAGAAAAATCAAATTACATGGTGTTACTGAACAGAAAACAAAAACTAACCTTTAAAGCAAATAGTGCAGATACGAGTTTAACATAGTAAACAATGTGGTTTACCTTGGGACAGAGAAAACAAGTAATGGAAACCAGGGAAGCAATATTAAGATAAGACTAACCATGGGTTCGTAGCAACGAAATTGAGGTAATATAAAACGGTGATCAAACGAGTTGTGCCCACAAAAGAAAATGAAAACAGATTGAAAGTGTGGGAGAGGAAGGTTCTATGTCGAATAATGGGAGGAATAAAAGAAAACGAAACATGGAGAAGAAATATGGAATTAAAATAAACAGCTGAATGGGCTAAGAAAGCACTAGATATGGAGGCAAAGGAAGAAATAGAACAGGCAAACCCAAAAAGACGTGGTGGGGTGATGTACAAGAGGATATCAGAAAATTTAGACTCACAAATTGGGAAGAGGCCACAAAAGATAGAAGAGTATGAAGAAACAAGTACAGTGCTGTTTATATACGAGTATATATGATAGATGAAAATATATTAAAAGTAATTACCGAAAAGTTGAACAAAGTAAATCCATTCCTTGTGCGAATTAAGTTTTTTAAGAGTTTGAGACCAGAGAGCTCGGCAATCAGTTACATGTACTCTTATAAGTCTTAAGAATGCTTCACTAGCTGCGTCCATCAGTTCTTTACGACCTCTGGCAGCTTCACCGTAAGACACTATTTTTGACCTAACTTTACTGCGATCTATCAACTGTGCAAGTAAAACAAATGCTAGGTCTACATTGACATTATCATGAGCTGATGTTTCTACTATAGGAACAGTTCCCTTGTACTCCTTTCTTTGTAACAACTTTTCCGCTTCTTTAACATATAACTCATTCGCATCATCATTTTTTGTTGTGACGAGTACAATAGGTTTTTTAGTCTTAACTAAATTATTTAATATGGCCGCTACAATTTCTACTTGTTTTTCTAAAGATCGGCTTGGCACAATGCTTACATCAAAGACACATATAAAACCGTCTATATTTAATTTTCCATCAGGTAGTACTTTCTGTTCGTACTCTTTTTCTATTCCTAATTGATTTTTGCAAATATACATAAGTTTCTCAGCAGATTGTATTTTCGTAGCTGCGCATCGTTTCACATATGGTTCCATTTTTCCACCTAAAATTAGTTCAATGACCTTAATTTATAGAAATAACAATTACAACTAAGGTCAAAATGTTACATATTTGTCAGTTCAATTATCATTTATGTATCCAATGTATAAATAAAACTAGCATTAAACAAAATTTTTTGTCAGCAATGCCATTACAAACTCTATTTGTGATAAGAAAATATAAATATCATAACTATAAAATAAATACATATTTTTTACAAAATCAATAAGTGAAAGGATTGAGATCTTGATTAAAAAGAAAAAGGTATAGTGTTAGATAAAATAATCCATAGTAAACAGGTAACAATGGACTTGGATGATATTATAAAAACTATAGATTTTTACAGTACATACTTCCTAATTCATTGTTCCTTTTTTTGAATGAAAAGTATACAAAGATTTTATCAGCTATAATCACGACACAAATATAATTTAAAGATAACTGTTAATAAATGTAAATATTATAAGTTTATGAAGAGGAGTTAGGCTATACAGGATAAAGATTATTTAAATATTTAGAATGAAACTAGTCTGAATGTTTAGATTAAGGTAGGTCAGTATTTATTTCCATTTTAAATACATAAATACTACCCAATTGTTTTATCAATAATATAAAAAAGCAACAGGTTTTTTAAAAAACACAAATTTCCAAATATCCTTCTTTCATTTGATCAAAAATGATTGATCATTTAACAGTATATCTTAATATTGTTATTTAAGAAATGGAATAAATATTAATCCTTGACGGTTTGATAACCATTTTTATAACTGTCAAGTTGAACTCACTGGCAAATATTGAATATATTTCAAGATTACTTCTTTTATTGATCAGTGTGAATAAATTAATATAAGTTACCTTTTAGTAAATACAAAAAAATTTATCAGTGTCGGACTGGGGCCAAGAGGGCCTACTGGGTAAACTCCTTAAGGCCCCACATATTAATGTTAAAATTAACAATGTCTTCCACTTTGCTATATTTTTGTTATTATCTCTTAAGTAAAACAGATACATAGTTTTGCAAATATGTAAGTCAGTATACTAAATAATACTCAGTAAAAAAAAATACGAAGAATTTTATATTAAGAAAATTAGAGATGAAACGAATATGTATTTCTGGCGGTAACTAAAGACGAGTATTCGGCCTTACCGAACTTTTACTAAAATACGTGTACCTATAACGGCTATAATTAACATAACAATATAAGCACAAAGGTAATTGTGAGTGCCAAGAACCACAAGTGCAACTAAATCAAAAATATCAATTAACAGCAATAATTATTGACTTAACAATCCAACCCTAATCTTAGATCTCATTTACCAAAGCCATGATTCCAGAAACAAGCATAAATTTAGATTGTATGCCGATATTAGTTTACAGTATTTATACTTGGTTCTTTCATTTTTAAGAAATGTATGTTAATTTTTTCAGTTTACTGTTCTTTATGCAAATAATGTTACAATGTTGATAAATAAACACAACACATTTTTTTGTTGTTGTTCCTATTACAATTGAACTAATAAACCATTAATACTAAAAATTTGAAAATTAACAATATAAAAATTGTTTAGTAGTCATGAATGAAAAATGTTAATAAAAATTCGGCAAAATTATTTGGTTGTCGAATAGTCGTTGCATCTCTAAGGAACATTTGTTCGGAATAGAGATTAGGATAAAGCAAGGCCTCATGTGAAAAGAAAGCTATATTTTAGGTTTTTATTGGGGCCTACCAGGCATCTTCCCAATTGTCCAGCGTCCCAATCTGATATTGATCTTTATATATTATAATAATTAAAAACCAACATTTATATTTAACATAATTATTTTTTTCTAACACCTTCTACCACAAACCACAAGTAAATTATAGAATCAAGAGAAGCTTCATCTAACCTTTAAATGGTTGAAAAGATGCATCATCTATGAATTCTGTCTGCTCTATAACACTAAATTGATAATCGACTCCTTCTTCGGATGTTTTGATTACTTCCCCCCAGTATAAAAAATGATCGTTGTTAACAACACGACCACTAAAATCGGTCTAAAATCAAGAATAATTAAAACAAGTCTAGGTCAAATTATCGTTCGGCTTACCTGGCTTAATACTGAAATGTGATCGACATTATAATCGTCGGCTAAAGATCTCATAAAACGGTTACAGAGGCAAGATTTACCGACCCCTGCATGCCCCTTATCTTTTTCCATCCCAGACAAGCCGACAATGGATATGTTAATAGCACGGACAGTCTCTGCTTTCCGTGCCATGGTAAGATCAAAAGTAACAACTAAATCCTATGTACCATTGCCTGGATAAACAAGCATGATGCTAAAAGCCTATAAAGCACACAAAAAATTTGTTGTTACACGGGATGCATTTAAAGTTAGATGTGGAAATTGTAACACATGGGTGATATACTGTTATTTACAAACCTATCATGCAATTGTACTTGTAATATTATGTACATGAAGACATCGACATTAAAGAGCAATTGTCATAATGACAGCCATAAAAGTACATGCATCACTTGGAATTTATTCATATGAGCATACCTTGACACTAAGCATTAGAATAATGCTCTCCCATTCCATGATTCATGCCCATACAGATTTTCACAACTTGTAAAATAAAAATAATAACGTGTTATTATAAGTCTATCACAACCTACACCCATAAGGATATTACTCTCTCAACGAGTGCTTTTAAATAGGCATAGTACGGAAATGATAAGTTTATTATATTTGAAGATTATTGTTTTTTCAATTTATCAGGAACATGAAAATAAAGCACTGTCAAATTTAGAATTCAGCCGACCACCCACCGCCTTAGACGGCCGCCATTACTATATTTTGGGGTGTGGGGGGATAGTTGAGCGAGTTGAGCGCTCAATAGGCAGCTAAAAGCTTACGGATCATGGCGATTGATGCCTGGGTTCACCTGTAGTAACCCCTGCAGGTATTTCCAAATACTACAGTTTGATAGAATTCTAATTAATTTAATAGACGCCCAGCACGAATACACAACAGTATTTTTTAATACCAATTGAATATTTAAAAAAATAATAATTAACGGTAGCATTAAACTTTCTCGAAAAAACTCGACTATTTACAGTTCAAACATAGTGGCATTTACCTATTGCAGTTTTATATCCTGAAAACCTGATCCAGGCAACATGTGAACCATCCTTTTAATAATTAAATGCCCAGTGATAGTTTCGACTAACCAGAGAGCTTGTTGTACACTATCAAAAAATGCGTTCAGTAACTACTTTTTAATGGTACACCTTCATACTTAGTTTTAATAATCGTATATTCATCCCTAGTCTTCCGATATTTATTTCATAAATACACGTAGCTGTATGTTGTGTCATATTTGATATTAAATATTACATAAACATAACTCATATTTTGTCATCATCGATTTGTCACGGATGATTTATACTTGTTGCATATGGCATCGCATGTTGAATAAGAAAAGTCACATTTATCGTAATACAAAGTCATACAATATTTTTAACTAATAATATACTTCAACCTTCAACATTTTTTTAAATGTAGTACTCTCAAGGCATTAAACTGTATTGGTCTGAAGTGAGTCAATAAAATTGATCCACTTTAACTACAAAAGTGAACGAGCCACGCTTTTAGCATGTTATGTGGTTATATTGTGAACGACTCATTAAATTAGGAACAGTTATCCTAGTTTCATTGAGACACTTTTTATTATTTATTATTCGTCCTGAAATTACCATTGAATATAAAGCACAATATTTTTGGTAGCTGGCTTATTTTAGTATATTATTTTTTTAGAGAAAAATTGTGAAGGAAACTGAAAACACATGTTCTGGAAGTGTGATGTACATTCAAATAAGTAAACAGAAGCTTGGTTTTCTTTAAGAATTTAAATAACTAAGCTAGAATACAAAGTAAGTATTAATAAAGCAGATATTAGATTTGTATTTTAAGTATCCTAATATAATAATAATTATATTCGAATAAACGTTGTAGAGGTAAACTGTAATTTTAATATCATTTTGTTTGTAGCATGGGTGGTTGCCGTTGTAGCTATAAAAATTGTATTAGAGCAACAAAAAATTCAGAAAGGGACTTCCACTTTTTTCATTATCCAGTCAGAGATCCCGAAAGGTGTTCAAAGTGGATTACTAATGCTAAGAAACCCAATTTCCACGAACTACCGGAAGAACAACTTCGTAATAAGGTTGTTTGTCAATTACACTTCGAACTACAATATTTTACTAATGCTAGTAGAAAACGCTTAGTTCATAATGCAGTACCTTCGTTAGATGCAGGAAGTGAAGAGCCTAAATCTCAAGAAATAATTGTTCAAGTACTACAAAGCGATTCTGAAGGAAATGTTTTTACTGTCGATACAGATAATTTAATGCAAACAGAAATAAAAGATGTTACATCGTACGTTATTAAAAATGGAAATATTGTTCCTGCAGATTTATCATTAGAATGTGAAATTGATAAACTTTTAGACTCTAAAAGAACAATTAATTTGACTTCAGGACTGTATACACATTCGGATGATAATCTGGGTTCTAGAGAATTGATAAACAAAAGTGTTTCACAACCATTACCACCATGTAATCAGCCTAAATCGCCCAGCCCTACATTATTAGCAAAACGAGACGAACAATGGCTAGATTTACCAAACAGATTTACTACATCATCCGAAATCATTCAACCAACTTACGAATCACCAGAACCTTTGGAAAATACAGAAAAATCAGTTTCTTCTTTGACAAAAAACAATATAGTTAGATGTCCAAAAGTAGAAATAGAAAATACAATAAAAGAAGCTGAGCCTGATGTTATAAATATGTCAAAAACAATTCAAAGACATTCGCAAGAAATAGCATCAATAAAACGACTGTTGAGTGCCAAAGCAAAAAAATCTAAATGTAAAAAACGTTTAAGCAGTTTACAGATAATGAATAATCTTCGTGGTTTAATTCCTCCTACGTTGTGTGGAGCAGTATCTATACATCTTTTCAAAAAAGATTGTAACTTTAATAAAGATGAAAATGATTTTTTAACTGCAGTGTACAAAGCATCCCCTGCTGCTTATGAAGTTTTATTGAAAGACTGTAAATGGAAACTACCAAATTCTAACACAGTGAAAAATATCAGTTTAAGTAAAAATTGTGTGAGATAATGTTAAAACTTGTGTTATATACTTCAAAACGGTATAGTTGCAAGCAGAAAAATAAGAGACAAAAACAAATTGTTTTATTAAATTTTATGTTACCAGGCAATTTAAGTTTATTTGATAAATGTAAATTCAGAAAGCCTACATTTTTTAAAAGATAATCTTATTTCTGCGATTTTGTAGAATATTGTTTATCTACAAATTTATTTTAAATTGTTTTTAATATTAATTAAGTAATTTAATGACACCATTATCTTAGGCGTTTATAACTCTAAATATCTTATCAAAATAAATTAAGTAGCAGGTATCTTAAAGCACTGACAATTATGTAATACAAAATGACAACATACTGATGTAATTCCTTTGTGTAATTCAAGATTCTAGGTAAAAGAACTATAAAACAAAATTCAAAGCAAATTCCATAAAGGCTCAGAACTTGTTTTTAGAAATACTATTTGCTTAGATATTAATGCCACTTAATTTTATAAAAAGAAAATAAATATGATGTTAGAAAGCTACATTTAAATTCGTCTAAGTTATCTCTGTGTATTATACTTTCTAAATAAATCATGAGTAGCAAAGGACATTACTTGTGTAAATTAGAACAGATCAGCTGGTAACAAAAACTGTTTCTACACTTCAGAAATGTAAGTTAATTTAATTTGTTTTGTACAAATAGTTTGTATTTTTGTTTTAGTTGATTAATTTCACTTTTCAGGTATTCCAGTGTAAATAATACTAACTTTAAGAATATTGTAGAAAAATGTACCTATACAGATTTTGTATTATATATTTTTTAATAAAAGTTAAAAGTTACAGTAACTAAAGTGGTTATATTTTATTTAGCCATTAAAAGTATTTGATGTTGGGCAAAGCAAAACATGAATTATGACTTAATGCCAAACTTATAGATGCATGTGTGGTTATAAGTTTCTCCAGGGTACAAAACTGCTTTAGGGAAGTTTTTCTGAAACACGAATTATTAGTTCATATTAAAAGTAAATATATAAATACATACATGATTAATTGCATCTGGCCAGTTTTGAGTTTCAAGGCAAAAAGCCCCATGCTTATAATAATCGCCTTCTTTTCCATGAAGTCTAGCAAGGCTTGAAGTTTCCTAAAATGCTTTACTTTTGACAAACGATGTGGTTACATATTCAACTCTTACCCCTTTAAACTTCTTAGGATCTTCTGGTATAGAGTTGGATGTATAAAACTGCACACCAGGTTCATTGCTGTAAACTTCTAAAACTCTTCCACTTGGTGGATGAACAACCCTAAAAACATTTTGACGTGATTGAAAGATTGAAATGCCAAATCTTAGGTTTTACCTTGCAACAAAAGTATTTCCCTGTTCAGTTCCTTTGTTAATGCAGAAGTTATGATCATAGCCGTCATAACCAGGTATTTTATGAATAACATCACCCAAAACTTTAGGAATTTGTAAATCAAAAATAGTATCAGCAACAGGTAGAAGTTTTCCTGAAAAATACGTGTAAGTATTGTGTAAGCCTACAAATAATTGTTAGAATTTACCGGTAGGAATAGAATCTTTATCAACATCAGTTGTTTGGTCTGCATTTATAGAAATGACATGTTTATATAATTCATCGGCACCACTATTATGACCACCAAGATTAAAGTAAGAGTGGTTAGTCAAATTTACATACGTAGGCTTAGTAGTAGTAGCCCTAAAGTCAATTAAAAATTCGTTACGTTCATTAAGATGAAATGTTACATTAACCAGGACATTTCCAGGAAAACCTTCTTCTTTATCAGGTGAATCATAACTCATAATTACTTTAGTACCAGTCACATAATAATCCCAATTAACCTTTAATGAAAGTTCATGTATTATAAACAAAACCAAAATTTACAAAATTACTTTATCAAAACCATGAACACCACCATGAAGTTGATGTGCACCTAAATTTGCTGTTACAGCATATTCATTTCCATCTATTGTTATTTTACTATAACCAATCCTGTTTGCTACTCTTCCCACAGTCGCTCCAAAATA
Organism: Melanotus villosus; assembly: GCA_963082815.1. Classification (NCBI taxonomy): domain Eukaryota; kingdom Metazoa; phylum Arthropoda; class Insecta; order Coleoptera; family Elateridae; genus Melanotus; species Melanotus villosus. Next base: position 25,283,030 of record OY720427.1, read on the forward strand.
AGGATTCAAAGGATTTCGATACCCTTCAAACAAATAAATATATAAACATAAGATCCAAGTCAAATGTGCTTGTATGTTGCATCAAAATACATTATTTGTAGGTGATTAAACACATTAATTTTATTGACTGAAGTTCTGAAATCTTGTTTTTTTGAAATCAGTTTACCAGATGCAAAAACAAGTTACCCTTGTCCTCTATAAGCATTTCTTATTTAGTAAAAATGGAAAGTAAATATTTATATAGGTAGGTACATATATAAAGAAGAAGCAATCAATAGTATATATAACTTAATTACCGGTCAAACCTGTGCTAAATAACAAAATTGATACCAAAAAAAATAATCCGGTTAAGGTCACACACAGGTAATTGGTAGATAAAAATGCATAAATTTTAATTTGAGAGTTAATCTTTTAAATTGATTTTTACTTATGTTTAAAATTAAAACGAGCATTTTTCATATTTGACAAATAAAAACCCTATCACCTATCAAATATATTACAGCTTCTAAAAATCACGTCAAAATAACGCTATCAGCTCTTTACGGCAATAAAAAACATGTGCTTCGCCAATTAAACTGGCGGATGAAATTAAGTGTAATAAAACGTTAGATACTAACAAAAAATGTATGTGTTAACTTCACATTTAACCCAAAATCTGTTTTTAGGTATTATTGATTAATGATCTACGTGTTAGTTAGCATATTGGGGAACATTTTCGCTTATTTTTACACTTATAGCACAGAGCAGATATTAATCTGCTCTGTGCTTATAGTAAGTATATCCATTTCAGGATTTTTATGGTTGGTAGAAATCGTATCCTCATGAAGTTAAGCAATTTTAATATCGTCCGTGATGTTTGCACTTTAAGTGCTTTTATTGCCAATTTTCTCAGATGTGCACTTGTTGATGAGAATTTTCTTTGAAAAAAAAAATGACTGCAAACTCATTAATTTCAACTAGGCATTGCATTTTTATTTTTCTCTCGTTTCCAGCTCCAAGTTAATTTACCTGCTTTTTAACGTTTTACGATTTTCCAGATATTTTATTGAGTTAAGCTGGAGATTTGCTATTAATTTCAGGCTCGCTGTTTATTTTTGAAGTACTTAATATCATCTTCAATTTTATCGACAACTCAATTACCTAAGTTAAAAATTTTAGTTAAATAAATGTAATATATATTACATTAAAACTAGACAATGGAAGATCTCGTTTTACGACATTAAAAAACTAAATAAAGCGATGTACAGGGTTTTAGACTACCCATTTTGATATGCGATTTAAATCTAAACGAAGTATGTGATTATTTTTTCTTTAGTAGGTCAAGTTCAGTATGCTTTGGGATTACATTTTATCAAGTAGGCGTCTGTCTCAAAACAATTAAATAATTGCCACTGTCATAAAGCCGTGTCAGTGTCACAAACGATAATTTCTCCAACAGAGTTTTACAATTTGTGGCAAATTTGTAAAATTTTGCAATAGCATGGATTATTCAGTGCAACAACGTGTGTTTTCCGTGGAAATCTACATTAGAACTGGTTCAGTAGAAGAAGTTCGGCGTGCATTTCGACGGCAGTTTAGTAACAATAATAGGGGTAATGCTAGATAAACAGGTTACAAACGTTTTTCATCCCAGAACTGATTAGACAGAGATTACTAAATGGTGCTCTGTTATTCCAACGACAGAATTTTTTAACGGCCGTATAATTTCTCAATTTGGAAATTTGCCTTGGCCCCCTAGGTCCCCGGACCTAACGACACCCGATTTTTTTCTGTGGGGCTAGGGTAAGGTCTTTGAAAGTCGTGCTGCAACAATTGAGGAGCTAAAAGACCGCATTCGAGAAGAAATCACAGGAATATATGGAGATTTGCTTCGCCGGGTGATGCACAATTTTGTATTCAGAATTTCATTCCACTTTTGAGGTATTTCAATGACGTGCGCTGATTTATAAATTTCGTCTATTTTAGTTAAATGCCAGTGTTGCTATTTTAATTGAAACTACAAAAACCAAAGGCTTGGAGAGATTAAAATAGTCGACGAACTGTATTTAGCTATCGGTTTAGGGGAATGCATTTAGGATTTTTCACGAAGCCACGAAAACTTTTGTGAATAATTCTAGTCATGGTATGGAGGAGTTTTAGTTGGTGAGCGATGAAAGTTTTTAAATAATTTAGTAAGAGGGAGTTAATAATTTTTATTCTGATATGTGCTGGGAAATTCTCCGGATTTCTGTATCAGCAGATAAAATTTGTTTAAGTTTGGTCAAATTTAGTTACTTAATCAGATTTACTTTTTATGAATTAGACCAGCAAGTAAAATAGACTTACCTATGTAATATTAAGTTTATTACTATGCTAAAACGTGCATTCATATTTATTTATGGTAGATACCTACCTATTACTAAAGTTAATAATGTTATTTCAGTTTGCTTAAGTGCCTGTTTTTATATTTGTTCCCTTTTTTTTATTGATATGATTGATATATGCTAATCAAGGCTGAATTTTAGTAGGTAGGTACCTAAATGCTACATCATAATTCAATAACAAGTGTGACTTATTTTTCAAGGTGATATTTTGACCTTTGTTTTGTAACAACAAGAGAACCACGAAACGTTAATAACTAATTAATGGAAGGTTTTGTTTTTTATACAGTGTAGTTTATTAAGCGACATATATCCTTTTAACTTTTTATATAGGTAGGTACCTTACCTGCTTTAAAATAATTAAACACCTTACAATTTTTCTGATAACTATAATATACCCTGACATTAAAAAACTTAAATTATTGAATTAAGTACCACAACAAATTTAATGTAACATTTTACGTAAGCAGAATTTAATATAAACGAAATTTTGCAAAATATCTCAAAATTATGAGTTAAATTTATTCCAATAGTAAATTACTTACCTTTTTTTTGCATGTAATATTATGTTCAAAATTTTTGTTAGTGGGTAGCTAATAAAAGTAAACTAAGAATACATAAGAATTCTTCTTGCTTGTTTTATACTGAAAGATTTATACATTTTTAGTGAATCAAATACTAAATATAATTTTACATAAAATGTGTTAGGTAGGTATGTAAAAATTAGTGATAAATATTAATTAACATTTTGGATGATAAGGAACACATTAGTTTAGCTTAATTCTCATGAACCTGATGTTTTTACAATTAACCAATTTATTTTATTTCTAGAAAATCTAAACTATTATATTTTTAAACAACTGGAATCTTTCTTTTGTATTAGCTAGATGTCAAAGCACCCGTTTAGTAAAGTACGTACAAAACTAGCAAGACAAGTTTGCAGTTAATTAAACTGACGCATTTTATTATTTATATATCGTGATTTAACTATTATATGCTATTATTCATATAATATGGTCAAGGTTAAGCGAGTGCTTTATCAATATGTGGTTTTTAACTATCTGTATCACTTTAATTTTTTAAGTGTGTTTATTATGTTTATTAGAAACTGCAATATAATCTAGTTTTTGTTTTATACGGAATTATAATAATTAAATGATATTCACAGACAACTGGTAAGTGATAAGATAACTGTTTATTAAATTGTTGTTTTTATACTCTGTAGGTTTTTAACCTCATGAAATTAGATCTAAGGCCGGTCTTTCAATCTCCTAATAAATTTATTCCCCTATTATTTTCTATGGCAACCTTTGTTTCCATGGAAAATATTTGCCAAATAGCTTATTAGGGGATTGAAAGACCGGCCCTGAGTCGACCCTAAGTTTGAAATACCCGCAAATTTCAGATCATTAAATTAAGTATGGATCCCTACAATGTTGCCAATGCAACTTATTTAAATCCTTGACAGTCTCTTTAGATTTTAGATAGTAATGTCAGGGAACAATACTGTAGTATTAATTGTTCCGTGGTAATGTGATACTGAAAACCTTTTATTAGATCAGTTGAAAAATCTTTAATCTTCGATTAATGCTTAAAAATCGTCCAATCACAATTAACAATGCGATTATTTACAAAATTAAACTGTTTTTGGGAAAAATTCTAATGCGTTTGTGTTTCATAAACTATCATTGGTTACTCATGATACCACTTGATAACAACTGGTATCATATGACTGTAAATAACTCTGTTGTAATACTAGCATGCCTAATTAATTTTCGAAATTTTAATGTCTATTAGTAATTTTGTATGGTTAAACCCATTTTTTCTATTTCTCCTTCATGCACAAATGAGATTGTACCCTTAACCCGGCGTTGGTAAGGTGAAAAAATGGAACATAAGTGGTAAGGTGGGGTGTAACAAACCCCAGAAGTTTTTATTAAATGAAACATGCTTATGAAGTATTTTTGGATCTATTTAATGATTATTAGTTTAATTAAACATTACTTATTTAAATTAAAGAGAATATATATTAATAACAGCGCTAGTAAAAATATAATAAAAAAAAAACTAAAATTAGTCATTTCTTGGAATGAGAACAACCTACATAGATGTAATTGTCATTTAAAAAAAAACTATGGCCTATTTTAACACAAAACAAATTTTTTATAACTATAAACTTAGTATGCAATCAATTAAAATAAAAAGTATAGAGATATATTAATAAATATAAAAAATGCTTAAATTAGATACAAAATTGTATGCACTTCACCTTCAAAAATATTGTAACACAAATGGTAAGGTGGGGTTTGTGACACCCCAGAGTAATATATTTGTCTGCCAATAGCGTTAGAGCCTACGACTTACTAAAATATTAATATGAAACGCAAGTCAAATGTCTCAAGTGAAGCTACTAGAACCCGCAGGTCTGTAATTAAATGTTGACTGAAGTTGCAGCCTGATAAAAACGCGTGGGGTTTATCACACCCCACCTTACCAACGCCGGGTTAAGAAATATTTAATAAATATAATGATTCTATTAAAGCCCAGTTTCTAAGCTAAATTCTGCTAGTGGCAACGTTGAGTTTGGCTATCAACCAGTTATGGCTGCACATGAGCGAAATATTTGTAATATTTTTAATGATTGAGTTATATTAACAGAGATACCATGCTTGTTCTGTCAGCAACATAGGTATGAACATGGTGGAAAATAGCAAAAATGTGCACTAAACAGAAATTCTAATCGCATGTAACAAAATCCTAGTGGAAATATTTGCTATTTTGTACACTTTGAATGCCCTTGTACAATTTAAATGTAGACAACATAGTATTCCTTTTTATATATGGTATTATTTTTATGGCAACCTAAAAATACAGATACTTTGTTGTTTTTGTTTGTAATGCAACGATATCTTCAACAAAAAAATAAAGGTATTTCTATAGTTAATTAATCGTTTGTCACAGTTTAGTGCCTGCAAGTCTGATTTATTAATTTCAAATAATTTGAACTTTATTATATAAGTTTAAATGTCTATTTGAATACGTATTTATCGGAATTTTTAAATAACATCACGCGATTGGCTCATTATTACATGCAGGTAGGCGTTTCTATAGATAAACAATGATAATATGGTAGATATTTTTATACCTTTGATGTCGTTAAAACCCATCACAACATCCTGTATAGTTCCATTTTTATCAGGAAGTTTGATGGATGTGATTGTTGCCCCATACGTGATGACTTGCACAGTTATGTTATTACTATTTCTCCATGTAAATCTTCGTACCGGATTGGCCTGACCAGTGGTTTTATCAGTAAAAAGGCCAAAATCATCTTCTTCAAATTCTACCCCAGCGTTTTGATAATACTTTTGATCAGAAGTCATTGTGGTAAATAATAATTACATGTAATATAGGTAATGTTCTGCACCTGATAACAGAAAAACTGAGCTAGCACTATCACAGTAGGAGTATTTATCAATTTAAGTTGTTGTTGTGGTGATAGTGTATGAACAAACACCACTTTAGCCACTTTAGCCACATCCGCTTATTTATTTTTTATTATTTTTTTTTTGGGGTGTTAGGATAATAAATTAATTTTTAAGGCATGGTATTTTAGTAGATCTGGTCACACTAAATTGACTTCTTTTGTAAAACAAATAAATAAAATTTGAATTAATATATCTATCTAAAAATCTCAAGATTCATTCTCCAGAAACAGCAAAAAATATTCAATGCTATCGACTCGAAGAACCTGTTTATGGTTCAACTAATAACAAAATGAGAATATAATTACGTTTTGCATGTAGTTTTACCTCAGTTTACAAATTACCTTGCTGGGTAGATGTTTACAGTATTTAAAATATTGTTACCGTCCGTTATGTAGTGAGTATGTTGTTACAATGTAGTACTTTAATTACAATCAATTAGACACAATTTTACATTGGAAAAAATCAACTTGAACTTGTACCTTTTAGTCGTCATTCTCTGGGCTTCTCGACGATTGTTATTTAAAAAGCTTCAGTTTAATCATCTATTGTAAACGTAAACGATGTCTGGCTAATTATTTGTTCATTATAAAAGTAATTATTTGTTGCATACGTTAGTCCAGTTTGAAATATCTACGCAAATTTGGTACAGCTTTTTAGTCGATTTATTTATGTTTTTTCAGCAAAATGAAACCTGTTGTGCCTTGCATTAATCAAATTTGAAGATATCTCAATACCTGGTTAAGTCAATTTAATGAAAAATACCAAAAAAATGTCTGAAAAAACGGCAAAAATCATGAAATGGCACGAAAAACTCTCTTACAGCGTTGTTTCATTTACGGAATATTTATTTTTTAAGTAAGTTGTTTTTATTTCGCAACAAGTACGTACTTTTTAAAGGATAACATACTTTCCAGTTTAGGTTTTAAGATTGCTTCAAAACCATGGACAACCATAGCAATTTGTTGGGGAGTGGTTTGCATCTGTGCTTTTGGATTTTTAAGATTCCATCAAGAAAAAAATCCACTAAGATTATGGGTTCCACAAGGTTCTACGTTTCTTTCTGACACAGAATGGTTGATGAGCAAATTTCAAAAAGGTTTTCGAATGGAAGTTATGCTTACAGAGGCACCGGATGTTTTAACACCAGAAGTGTTAATTGAAGTACTACTCCTGATTATTGTATTACAAAGTGTACCAGTTTTATTTTTCAGCTAGCAAAAATCGATCAGCAAGTTAAAAATGCTATCTCTCCGGAAGGAACTACATGGGAAGACGTATGTTTCAAGTGAGTCATACCACTTTTATTATAGCCAAAAAATAAGAAAAGCATTTTCAGGATGCCTCAAGTAGATACAGATTTAGATATTTTATTTAATTACGGAAGCAAATCCAAAAATGGTACAATAGAAGAGTTCGATCCTAGTACAGTATTTAATGCAGCAACATACTGCAGATTAGTCGAATCATTCGAAGCAACCTGTTATGAAAGAAATATATTACAATTATGGAATTACAGTCCTAGAAGATTAAACAAACTTACTAAACAAGATATTTTAAATAAATTAGATAAATATAAAGTCGAGTGAGTTATGAATATTAGAAATTAATTCTAAATTAAATTTGCAGCCCAGTTTTAGGAAAATTAAAGAGTTACGTAGATTTACTTGGTGGTGTAAAGAGAAATGAGTCAGGTCACATAGTTTCTGCAACGGCTTTGCAAACTTTTTACATGGTCTTTGTAAATTTTTCCACAGTTGATATGGATAAATCTGGCAACATTGCGGGAACAGCAGACTGGGTATGATTTTACATAGGTAGTTAAAAGAACATCTTTTGGGTTGGGACCGTGTTATTGTTGAGAAAGAAGAACTCAGCGTTTCGCCCACTTTCTAAAGGGGCATCATCACAAGGAAAAACATGTGAATCATGCCAGAGATGAAACTTTTTTAGCAAAGGAAGAAGGTCACGGTAACCACTGGCGTGCGGTACGTGAAAGCGGTGAAAGTACCGCTTCCCTTGCCTTCATTCATAACAATTCAACATTCAAAACAATATAATTTATTAATTTTAACATGAAACGTTTCATCAAGTCCCAAAGAATGCAACAATTAGGGCACGTACAAAGCATGAACTCAAGTAGACTTGTACGTGAAATAGTAAACTGGAAACCAATAAGAATAAGAGCAAGAGGGCGGCCCAGAAAGGGATGAAAGGCAAGTGTAATAGAAGATCTAACGAAAATGAAAATAACAGACTGGGAAAGGAAGAGCAGTAATAGGAAGGAATGGAACAAGCTTGTGGAGCTAGCCAAGACCCACTTAGGGGTTATCGTGAAGAAGAAGAAGAATTTTAACATACTGCTGAAATAAAAATAAAATTAATAAATTATATTGTTTTGCCTTGTGAACGAAGGCAAGGGAAGCGGTGCTTCCGTCGCTTCCAGGCACGGCACGCCAGTGACGGTAACTCAACCCCTTATGAAAGTGGGCGAAACGTTGAGTTTATCTTGCTCAACAATGACACGGAGGACATTCTTTTAACACTAACACTAACCATGGAAGTCTTCGAATTCATGATTTTACATAGTATAAGCATAAGTGTATTCATAATTTTTTTAGGCATCAGTAGAAGCACTACAGTGGGAAAAAGAATTTCTCAAAACCATGAAAAATGCATCTGAAAATACTCAAAATTTTGATTTATTTTACCATTCTGCAAGAAGGTAATTTTCCTAAACAAATTAATTTTTCAAGTAAACTTTTAATTTATTGTAGTTTTGGGGATCTAAGTGCTATTGGCATATTCCAAGATTTGGACAAGCTAATATTTGGAGCTTGTCTCATGGTTTTTTACGTACAATTTGTTTTATCAGATTTTAACTGTGTCGAATCAAGGGTAAGAAAAACAAATAAAACATTTGTTCACACATAAAAACTTTATATTTCAGCTGTTATTAGCAGGAGTTGGATTACTATCAATCGTTATGGCTTTTGTAGTAGGTTGTGGTTTCTGTTCCCTTATTGGTATTTCTTATGGACCTGTTCATACATCTTTACCATTTTTATTAATGGGTTTAGGTACGTAATGTCTTGTTTTTTAATTGAAATCAAGACAATTAAGTTAAAGATGTACCATCAATATCAAACTAAATAAGCTGGTATGTTAATTAAAATAATGTTCATTATTCATGTTTTGTAGGTGTAGATGACATGTTTGTTATAAATGCGTGCTGGAAGCAATTAGTATTTGAAGAAAAAATATCCTTGGAAAAAAAAATAGCTTACATGTTAAAACATGCAGGTGTTTCCATTACCGTTACCAGTGTCACTGATGTCATGGCCTTTTTAGTGGGAGCATCTACTGTTAGTATTTATTATTACATCGAGAATATTAAAAACAACGCTTTTGCTTGTAGATTTTACCTACTTTAAAATCCTATTGCTTATTTGCTGCAGTCTCAATATCAGTAACATTCCTGTTTGTTGTTACTTTCTTTGTTGCCTGTTTTACTTTGGATCAAAGAAGAATGGAATCAGATAGAAACAGCGCAATTATTTGTTATAAACATAAGAACTATGAAAAGAGTGAATGCAGCCAGCGCAGGCTTTCGAACGAAGTTTTTAATTTTATCTACTCAAAAGTAATATTTACAATTCCGGGAAAGGTAAAATTTACAATTACCTAATAAATACGTTGTATTAAGTAGGGGATACTTTTTAGGCAATTGTTTTGCTAATAACATTTGGGTGTTTGATATTCAGCATACAAGCAATAGTGAAACTAGAACAGAAATTTGATCCTAAATGGTTCATTCCACAAAACAGTTACTTACGTCAATATATTGACAAACGTATAGAATTATATCCTCATATCGGTTGGGAAGGGGGTGTGTACTTAGGTTCATTGAACTATTCCCATGAAATGCAAAACATTAAACGTATGACTGATAATTTAAAAAATAGTACTAATATGGTTGATGAGATATCTACATGGACTGATCCATTTCAAGAATACGTACTGAAAAATTTTAAAAAAGGTAAACAATTCGCTTTATCGTTTAACAGATAGTATAATAATTGTATTTTAGATATATTTACGGAAACTCTTAGTACAAACCAGTTTAATTTATTCTTATCTAAGTTTTTATTTAGTCCGAAAGGTGCAAAGTTTCAAGCTAATTTTAGATTTGACAAAGAATTAGAATGTGGAATTCCAGCACCAAACATAACGGTATTGTTTAAAGTATCGGTGATAAATTTGTAGAAATTAACGTTGTAATATGTTTATAGATGTCCAGTATTGAATTTCAATTCAAGGATTTTTCTGGACCCAAAGAACATTTGCCAGCTATGAATAAAGTAATTAGTATAGGTAAAAACAATAATTTCACCACAGGAGATCGATTTGGTACGGCATGGTCTAAAGTATTTGCTACGTGGGTTACTGATGAGGTAAAAAAGTATCAAATGTATCAAGTATTTAACATAACCGCTTTTATTAGTTGGTAGATATCGAAATAATGCGAAATCTACAATTGGCACTTTTATGCGTAATGTTATGTACAGTATTTCTGGTGGCGAATATTCAAGTTTGTTTCTGGATATTCCTCTGCGTAGTTTTAACTATGGTCAATGTTTGTGGTTTTATGCAACGTTGGGGTGTAACATTAGATGTGGTGTCTTGCATTGCGTTACAATTAGCAATCGGGTTGTGTGTTGATTATGCAACTCATATAGGCCACACATTTCTTACTATACAAGAAGGTTCAATACAAGAACGTTCTTTAAAAAGTGTGATACACATTGGGTCTGCTGTATTTTATGGAGCATTCTCGACGTTTTTAGCAGTATGTTTATTAGGTTTCTCTGAAGCCTACACTTTTCAAATATTTTTCAAAGTAAGTATTAGCAATATAAATGCATCTTACTTAAAAATAAATTTTATTTTATATTTAGATCTTTACACTAGTGGTATTATTCGGAATGTTTCATGGAGTTATACTTCTGCCTGTGATATTAAGCTTGATTGGCCCTAAACCTTATTATACACATAAACCTATTGCACAGACTGATAGTGTATTAGAAACTACTTAACTAATTTCAAATATTGTAAGATATTTCTGTAAATATAAATAAATTGTCTGATTTGCTTACTAATCTTGCTATATTTTTTTTATCGTTATTAGTAATGGTAAAGGTGTGTTTGAAAATTCAAAGGTTTTAAGTTCACATTGCAATAAATCCATTAATAATATTTTATAACGGGTTTCCATATATATATATATATAGTATAGACTTTATAATCCGGATCCTCAATTTCTTTGATAATTTGTACAACTTATTTGTTTTCATTACCTACACATTTTGTAATGCAGTATTTTGATGGATTCGATAACCAAGGCTTATAAAATGTAACATACTAACGTTGTTCCCAAAGTGAATGCCATCTGAAACTACTTTGTTATAATCATGTCATTACACTTCTTTGGTAAGTTGGTTTATCATATGTATATTGTATATTAAAGAAGTCGTAGGAATGCTACAACGTAAAACCATTATAAGTAACAAACTTGTTTCTACAACATATTTTATTTTGAATTACCTACCTAACAATTTTTACATATTTTGTACTTATTTAAATAAATTAGCAAAACGAAAGCTTTCCCATTAAAAATTCTTGTTTGCCCTTAAAATAAGGAGTAGCTACTCCAAATGTTTCAATAAACCTGGTTTTAATTAGTCTGTACTATACATAGGTATATGCTAATAATGGGTGACTAGTAATTTTTAACTAGAAAAGAATAATAACAAAGAAATAAAATTTATTCTTACATTATGGTGGTCGACTAATAAATCTAGTTTTTATGTTTAAACTTTGAACATAAAAACTGGATTTATTAGTGTTTAAACCTTGAACATAACGCAGTTTTATACTTTTATGTCATATCATACACAATCATTCTGTTCTATTCATTCAGGTAGGTACCTACATGAAAATAAAATTAATGATTAAATTAACAATTCGTTATTATGTCCACTCCACGTGCATTTTTTGTAATGTAGAGTATTAAATAACTTTTTTTTAAAACTGCCAGAACCAGAAGATTGCAACTTCTGAACTACTTACAAGTTCTGTACTTGCAAGGGAACGGCATATATCAGCAAATCTCTACTATAAAGTTTCACATTTTGATTTTTTATCTTAATAAAAGAGGTACAACTTATTTTACACGTCTTTACTGTTTACAGATAACGTGTGCCACATCACACGTAATGCGGTTGGAAAATTTTACAAGATTTCTTCTAACTCTTTAATTAGTCATGAAAAATCTATGCTCAGACAAGTAGTCTTAAATTTATGTAGGATGTTATTTCTAATTCTTTTGGTTTCTGTTGTTTCTATTTTGATTCTGTTTTTAGTTAGAAGTAATTTCCTGTTGCCTACTCTTAATTGCTGTGCAGGGTGGACTATTTTCGAAGGAATTACAGGCTATCTCCTTAACTATTACATCTACGCAAAAAGTAATAAAGGTGTCTCGGGCCGAATTTTCGAAACAAATTTGATGGTGCAAACCGAAATTTAATATATTCTTTTGTTTTCGAGCTACAAGCGAAAATCGGATTTTTCGAAAATCATTTTCGGGGTTATAACTTGTTTGTTTGTAGAGATAGAAACAAAAAGTTTCGTCTAGAATTTAATTTATTTGTTAAGTTTTGGGTTATAACATAAACTTGTGTTTTTTCAAATAGCAATTATAGCTTTCGACGTTTTCAAAAATATATAGTTAAAGTGACCAACCGTACTCCTTTGGCGAGTTTTGTACTGCTTTCTCATGAACCGTACTCCTTTTAAAAACCGTACTCTAAAAGTATTCCTTTGCATTCTTTTGTATTCCTTTGTACTCCCTTTTTAAAGTGCAAAACAGAATGGGAAGATGTTTCTTCTACAGTTGCATTTGTAATGAAACAATTGAAAGATGTTGTTATTGATGACAATTTTCTATTTAAAGAAATACGATGGGTAAATATGTTTTTAAATGACCAAAGACTGACGAAATGGGCAGATGAAAAAGCGTGGACAAAAGGTGGATAGACATATTTTCGCATTTTAAAATTTAAACAAGCAGATATTCCCCACGAAAATATAAAATTATTAGTTTAATATGCACTATGTTGCCCCGGCACCCGGCACTAATGCTGCTGTGGAGAGGGTATTTTCCATTGGTAATGATTACTCGAACAGTGAAAAATCGTAATGATCCGTAAAGACATTGGCCTCAGTTTTAACAGTAGGTAAAGTTCAACTAAGTTGTTCTGACATATGTGCGCTATTGGAAGAAAATTCAGAGTTCTCCAAAAAACTTCATACAACGGAAAAATATGATTTTCTTCTTTTTCTTTTACCCTCTTATACCTGTACATTGTCGAGGGCGAAAATTAAGAATGTTCGAATTACAATTATATACAATTATCAAGCAACCCATGGAAAACAAAGTAACACACATAAGACAGGTGAATTAGTTACATGTCAATGTGGCTGGTCTTAATAAATGCACATCTTCATTAATCAATAAAGCTTTATTCACGCTTGGATAAGTTTAACATTAAAGCGACTTATTATAGAGCTGAACAGATTATGTGCGAAATTAAAATTGTTAATGAAAACAAACACTAAACTCACTAAATAAAACCTTGGAAACGGATATACAATAAGATATTAATTAGCATCTGTACAAACTATGCTCGTCACACTAACCCCCCCCTTCCCCCAGACAATCTCCATATCTACTGGGGAAATGGACATGGTAATAAGTGTCGTTGGAATTTTTGTTGTATTTGTATTCTTGGGTATACCTTTTTTAAGACTGATCCAAGTCGACGGCCACCGGTCAATCAAGTCTATTGATACGCGTAACGTATCAGCCATGATATTGTTTCTCCCAGAAACGTGCTGGATATTTGTTGTAAATTGAGAAATAAAATCCAAGTGTCTGGACTGACGGGGGGAAAGACTGTCAGATTGCTTACTAAATGCGTACGTTAATGGCTTGTGATTAGTGAACAGGACGAAAGATCTTCCTTCCAACATGTGTCTAAAGTGCTTAATTCCCAAGTATGCTGCTAAAAGTTAACGATCATACGTACTGTAACGTTTCTCGGCATTCGTTAGCTTCCTTGACACATAACCCAATGGTTTCCAACCGTAATTTTGCCTTTGCTGTAAGACAGCCCCGAAGCCGAAATCAGAAGCATCTACCGTTAAGGATAACGGGTCGTTTGCAGATGGGTGTATTAAAATTGTTGTATTTACCAAGCTGTCTTTAACTTCGTTCAATGCCCTCTTAAGTGGATTTGACTAGATGATAAGTCGTTTATCATTTTTCTTAGGATGTCTGAGTAAATCTAAAAGTAACATTTGAGATGTAATTGCATGAGGTAAAAATCGTCCGTAAAAGTTTATTATGACCACGAAACGCCGAAGTTCTCCAACTGTAGTTGGGATTTTATACTCCACTATGGCGGTGACTTTTTCAGACAACGGTTCGATTCCCATAGTCGAGACTTTATGCCCCAACAAGGATACACTTTCCTTTCCAAACATACATTTTCCTGTATTGACGACGAGGCCAAAGTTCTTGAAACGTTCAAAAAGGAGTTTCAAGTGTTTCTCATGTTCTTCTTTATTACTTGATGCGATTAAGATATCATCAATATATACGACACCAAAATCCAACCCCCTGGTAACCTCGTTCATGAATGTCTGGAATGACTGGGCAGCATTACACAACTGGAATGTCATCACAGGAAATTCAGAGACCAAAGGGTGTGATTACCGCAGTCTTTTGGATATCATCATCATGCTCGAACTAGATCAATCGTCGAGAATATAGATTTGTCTTTAAGAATATAGGTAAAATCGTGTAAGTGAGGGATCGGATATTTATCAGGCACGGTGATGACATTTAATTTCCTGTAGTAGCCGCAGGGGTACCACTGGCCATTTTTTTCGGACTAGATGCAAGGGACTAGCCCAGGAACTCATGGATGGTCTACATATACCCTACTACATCATATACTCGAATTCTCTTTTAGCCATTGCCAGTTTATCTGAAGGTAATCTTCTAGGCTTTGAGCAAACAGGTGGACCTTTTGTGACGATGTGATGAACAATGGTATGTTTACAAGATTTGGAAAAAATTGGGTCTGGTTATTTCTTTGAACTGCTCTAATAGAAGAGAAAATGGGCCCTCTGCTATGGTTTTAACACTTTTTACTGAACTTAGATCGTACATGCATAACGTTTGCAGCGAGGTTGTTGTATCTATGAGTCGTTGTCCCTTCAAATCTACTAGCAAACCAAAGTGGGTCAAAAGATCTGCTCCTATGATGGGTTTCGTTACGTCGGCTACTATGAATTTTCAACGAAATATGCGACGCAATCCGAAATCTAGGCTTATCTCCATAAGTTTTAATTGTTGAATTGTTAGCGGCGAATAACAAAAAAGGACAAGGAGCGAGCTTAGCTGTACAGATTTTGGAATTTCAAATATATCAGCGTCAGTGTCAATTAAATATCGCATTCCAGAAATTCTATCACTTACAGTAAGGCGGTTTGATTGAGATCAATTATCAGCCGCCTCTACCAATGGATAGGTAATTTAGTTTTCCTATTTGAAATCACACGGTGAATTGCATCTTAGCGCATTGCGCCCAAAGCGAGAATGAAACCAGCAATAATTTCTTTCTTAGGCTCTTGAATTGAAAGTTTCGTTGCGATATCGAGACTGCGAATAAGTGCGAGGTCGAGATTGTGAATAAGTGCGAAGTCGCTATTGCCAATGTAATTGATCTCTTCTTGAAAACCTATTAGGCCATTTGAGCTCCTCCATTTCCATAGACATGTTTTTAATTTGCGCAGTCAAGGTGGCTATAGGTCAATATTGGAATTACAATCCTGATTAATATTTCGAATTTCATGAGAACGTGGAATTTCATTTATTTTGTCTGCCATAACCGCTAATTGGCTAAGTTCATCTGAGCTAACTGGCAAAACTTCTTGAGTTTAAGATGGGAGTCTTTGTTACCCAAGCGGCTTGAGAACATCATCGTTGAGTCTATCTGAAGCTAACTCTTTCATTTCCCTCAAAAGTTGAGAGGGTTTTCTATCTCCTAATTCTAACTCGTTTAATAATTTGTGTAGCTTCTTTTCGTTTGATTCGGAATATGATTCCAATAACCTCTTCTCTTAGTGTCTGAAACATATCTGTTTTGGGAGCATTTACGATGACATCACTTAATAGCTGCTACTAGCATATGAAATTTGGTGGCGTCTTGTGTAATGGCACTTGGCAGACGGACGCGGGAAGAGTGTAACTACATCACCCTAGGGGGCAGACCGTTTCTTTTGGGTCCCCCCTCGTATTAGTTCTTAAACTGTTAGGTGTTGAACTGTAAATATATAAATAATATTTTATTAAACATCCTCATTTTGTTTCTTCCAAAAGGAATTTAAAATTTAATACTCAAGTTGGGTAAAATTAACCATGTTTGTTACTATATTGAGTTTTAAGTGGAGCCTAGTGGTAAAAATCATAATTGTTAACTACCACCTTCAAAAAATTTGCCCTCATGCTTTAGCGATTGTTTCATAAACTGCTATATTATCTTATATTAGGTATTGGAAGTTCTAGAAGGTTTTATTTATTGTTTTTGATTTTAATTACTCAAATTTGGCGCATAAAATTATTATACATATATCACTTTAAGCAGTACCTAACGTGTTGCTTCAATGCACACTTTTTTAAACATTTATTACATTGGGTGTTATTGTGGGGAAACAAAGACAGGAAGAGAATAAAAGTAATAAGCCATTATAGAGATGTTTTCTATTCAGTATTTGAAATAACTCCATTCAGTCTTTTATAATAAACATATAGTAGTACATGACCATTCATATTATTGCAAACGCAATTGAGTTACACACAGTACTATGAATACACCGTGCACACACACTGAATATGTACACTGTTACTGCATACCAGTCTAGAAATCAGAGTAGAAGATAAAAAAATAATTATACAAATATTACTTACAACAGATTTAAAATATATCATAAAATTTACAAATAAGTGTATACAAAATAGGTAATATAAGCTCGTATGATTCTAGACTGGATCTTACAGTGTTGTCCATAAACCAAATTGAGGATTCAGTTAAAAACACATTCTGATAACAATAATATTTTAAGGACGGTTACAGTTCGTATTAAATGACAACATGGTTTAATTGTTGACAATAAACAATAAGTCAATCGTAGAATCCTCAAGTTTACTTATAGACAAACAGGATTTTTCAGAGAATGCTCCCTGGGTTCACGTTTATTTATTTCCTGGTGATTCTAGAAGAAACATTATAATTAAGCAGCAAAATTTGAGCAGAAATGTTTGAGTAATTTGAAGTTATTATTAGACACAAATTTTCAGAAAATAGTCTTTCAGTTTTAGTTAAAAAGTGCACAATTAACGGAACAATGTTATGCTCTTAAACAGTCAAGCTAGAAAGCGCTGTTAACTTTGATTTTCGGCTTAAAATTTAGACACTGATGACACACAGTTAACATTAAAATATTGTCTTCATGTTAATTATCTTCCTATTTAAGCACCACACTTCATTTAATAGCTTGTAAATTTTCAAAGTTAACATCGGTACAAACCACTATCTAGTATATAAGCGTTAAACCATTAAAAGTCTAATAATACTTGGTTCTTAATGTCTATATTATATATCATGATATCAAGTGTTTTACCAGTTACATGTCTGATATTTAAAAATCTGCCAAACAGAAACGAGTATCCTGTTAAGTGCTCAAACTATTTTGCTAAAAAATTATATGTTTTTCTAAGTTAATGACAATTAACATATTGTGGCGTACAAGAAAAACACATGAGCCTGGAGAATATTCTGTGAAAAACTTGTATTTTGTGGATAAAACTGCAGCTCGAAAACATTTCCACCTGAATGTACATGGAGGAACACAGGTGACGAGCTGGGTGCAATAACAGTTCGGTCGTTTCGCTGCTGCGATTGACACAGTACTGTTCACTAAGAAAATGTACACAGCCTTGTTACACTTACACACACCAACATTGATACGACCCGTGCACAGTATGTACAAATTGGGACATCGATGATTGAGAGGTCGCAAATAAACACTACACCCTGCTGCTTCCTTAAATGCGGAAGACAATCATCATGATTGCATCAAACAAAATATAAAAATATTAAACTGTACAATGATAAATATAAGGTACATTCATTATACAATTATCAAAAAGCATTAGACTTTGTGATGTTACGTAAATATCAGTAATATGGACTAATGCTGAAGATCAGCATAGCAAAGCAATGAACAGACTCACTGTCAGATGATAAAAATATAGTACACTAATTTTATGGAGACAGCACATCACTCAATTCTACCAGAGGCACTTAAAGTCGCTGAGTGCGCACCGACCCCGACACTGAACAATTAAACAGCGATCCAACAACACATATAAAAAGTCCGATGGATATGTATTCTCAGGTAGCTATGCTACTTATCAGCATGCAAGTTCCTGAGGGGCCGACGGTCGCGGCACTGTTGTGGGAGACATAGGAGGCGCGGTGGGACGCGTCAGGTCAGGCCAGTATCACGGTTGCACATCCGCCGCCATTATATTATGAACCTGCTCTAACTTGTAGGCCAGTCGCTGCTTCTGGGAGAATTCATCCTCTTCTAGAGTTACCATAAGTTGCTCGTTGTACTTCATAGCATATGTGTAGAGCTCATGCAGAGCGCAGTTTGTATTGAATTCTGTTGTGTGCAGCTATTAACAAACAACAAACATTAGCAAACTCATACTACATTGTTTTACTTATAACCTAAAAAACCATTTTAAATAGTACTACATCTGAAAATAGAAAGTTAAAACAAAAGCTGTGTAAGTGTTGTATGATTTATTTACATTGTAGGTTTCGTTTCACAATAATACAAAAAATTGTTTTAAGTTAATTTAAATTCACCTAGCAAAGAGGCCAAATTTTAATTGGAATAATTTCATATTAACTTACTCCTACTTTGTTAGCAATTTATTATATTCTTTATTTTAAAGATGTTTAAAATTCTTCGTTAAAAAGTTAAAATAGCAAATGTATTAACATAGTACGTTAATAACAAACAATTTTGATAAATCTTCACTTGGACAAAATTTTCACAAATCATTTTTAAGTATATACTTACTCCATATATGTGTTCAGTAGCCATTGTTAATTGTATCAAAATTTTGGAAAATATATATGTACTGTTTACCAGTACATGACAATTTTGCTATATTTAAGTACCAAACACGGAGTATAAAGACAGGAGACTGCACGTCCATTTAAACTACCGACCGAACTCGTGCCGATGTTTGTCGCTTCAATTTGCGACAAGGATAGAAGATGCATGTCTACGAAAGTACAGGGAGCATACGAGCAACGCACTTAAAATTAATAAAACACTGATTGTATTGCATTTGTGAGTAATATATTTAGGTTTCTTTTGTAGAGTGGTATTTATAGATTTATACTACAATATAAAAATACAAGAATCCATTCAGGAAATTTGATTTATAGGGCCGCAATTGAAGACATGTGCACGAATCAATCTCCACAGTTTTTCTGTTACACGAAAGTCAAAAATTGTGTAAAGTAGCATCAATCCATGCAGTATTTTTTTCTCAACAAAAAACTTAATTGCACTTTTGGTCTAAAATAATTAGGGAAGCAAATATTTACACGATTTATAGGGGTGCAATTGAAAAGGCATGTCCACTGCTTTAGCAAATTATATATGATCTTTTAAAGATTTGTTGAAATAGTTATAAAATTAATAGAATAACCGGTTATGGTTACACAAAACCCAAAAATGAAGCAATTTATTTATGATATTCGAGATAATAATAAATATTAAACGTATTATGTTACAAATTATACTAACCAGAAATAGAATAGTACCTTCTGTTACCCGGGGTTTTTTAAGTGGATACTTAAAACAAAAATTGTTCTGTACACATGTATTTAACATAATCAAATAGCGGAAAATATGCACTGTAACCTGTAACATATCAGAATTCGATTGTAACAAAATTGTTTAAGGAAACATTACGTTTAGTATAATTGTTTGCAATGTAAATTATCAAGAAAAAATGATAAAAGAAAAATGGGGTTTCAGTAAATTTAACAGGTGAGAATTAAGTAGCATAACAAAGAACATGAAGCGGTAATCTGTTAATTTGGTACTAAATGCACAAATATCTGCAACAATTATTGGTAATTGTGAACTTTACATTCTAATTTTAGCCACCAAAAATTATTAAGGTAACTACTCCTGTTTTTGCTAATAAAAGTAAAATACATTCATGCTTACTGAAATGCAAAATAAAACTGAAAACTTGACATCGTCAAGTCGTATTAAATATATGCTAAACACAGCTAAAAACATCTGAAAACTCATACTTGTATAATTCCGTTATCATACTCCCTTAAAATGCAAAATGAGTTAAAATGTTTTTCACAGACGCATTTACTAAATTTGTAGGAGCTTTACATAAAGACCTCTTCACATCTTTATTGCTTCGATAACCCGTTTTGCAATTGGGTACAAAACACATTCGACCCATTTTTTTCAACTAAATCACTAAATGTTTATTTTAAATCCTTATTAATTTTAACACTTTAAAATTGTGGACACGTTTATTTCTACCTTACTACGGTAACATAGAAGGGCTAACTTAACCTGGTCGAATCTGCACTCTTACCTTATTTTACTTTGTGACAAAGTTCAACGACTGGATTACGAATTTCTTGATCCCCGTGGAGGTAAGAAGTTACTAGTTGTAAAAACTCAGGAGGTCTTGCAATTGTTTGTTTACCCAATAATAAACCGACGATTTACGAAGAGTTACCAACTACGGATGTTTGTTGCTTCACGCGCAATAGGAATTCCAATGGTAAATTTTTAATATATACATATCTGCTTCCCTAATTATTTCAGACCAAAAGTGCAATTAAAGTTTTTGTATAGAAAAAGATACTGCATCGATTGATGCTATTTTACACAATTTTTGACTTTCGTGTAACAGAAAAACTGTGGAGATTAGTTCGTGCACATGCCTTCAATTGCAGGCCTATAAATCAAATTTCCCGAACGGATTCTTGTATTTTTATATTGTAGTATAAATCTATAAATACCACTCTACAAAAGAAACCTAAATATATTACTCACAAATGCAATACAATTAGTGTTTTATTAATTTTAAGTGCATTTCTCGCATGCTCCCGGTACTTTCGTAGACATGCATCTTCTATCCTTGTCGTCAATTGCGGCGACAAACATAGGCACGGGTTTGGTCGGGCAGTGCAGCCTCTTGTCCTTATACGCCGTGGTACCAAACAATTTGAATGGTTTGTGTTTCAAAAGTTAATTGTTAAAAAGAAGAAATCTACACATAAACATTTTATTTAACAAATCAAAGAACTTACCCTTGATTCTTCTGCCAACATAGCATTCATGTCTTGGTCAGAAATGGCAGGCATCATCTTTATATCAGAATAGTATCTCTCAACCCATTCTTTGTAACTTGGAATATCTTTTGCATATAGCAATTTGGAACTTGGAGAATCTTTACCTATAAAATAAAAACATAAAAATTACCACCGTCATATGATTTTTGATGTTTGAATTGTATGTACCTAGCCTATGATCAGAGGTGGAACACGAATCCATAAATGTTTGAGCAACGACAGATAAACAGGAATCTACAATATTGGACTTATGAATATCGAAGACAAAGTTGGGGTTCTTGATAAGATTGACCCAGAATCGAAGTGGTAATGAGTTACTTTTCCATGTATGTACAACTTCAGGATCAGAAATCCCATGTTGCAGTGCTTGATCATCAAGAAAATCAAACATGTATTTGATAGCTAATGGCAATGCTGACCCCCTATGCGCGGTACTAAATATTGTTTCAAAGAGATCATCTACAAACTTCTGCAGAGTACCCTTTGTAGCTAATAGTCTTGTTAAATATATCTCAGAGACCATCTTATTCCCTCTTTCACCTTCCTTTTGTGCATCATTGTCATGATGTTTGACAAGATGCCATACCTTCATGCCCTGATCATGATCATGATTCAATGGGCTCGTTGCACGACTCAATGGTGGACTAGCGGAACTAAATTTACTAAGATTAAGAGTTTCATACTTATGAGATTTATCATTTTTCTCTGAAAATATACTAAGATTATAAATAGAGCTTTGTTTGGAAACTAAATTCAAGCAAGCTCCATCAGGAACTCTGTAATGTTGCAGTGTATTTCTCTTTTTCCATTCCCCTTCAATTTTTGTTGTACTATCTTCATCATATAAAATTAATCTACCTGCGGTTCCTGTACGCCATTCTGTAACACATGTAATTTGTTAAGAGATTTTCATAATTATGTAGTAAGTAACCAACAACAATAAGTTTGAAACTAAGCATGTAACTTACCAAGATCTAAATCATCTTTACGAGGCCTTTGAGAGTATGGGGTAGCTCTATAAATTGTATCTAATGCTTTTTCTTTAACTTGGCTGATGGTATCGCAATCCAATACTTTCACAGGAACATTATCGGTATTTGGATCTAGGCCCCCAACAAATACGGTTTGCTGAGAAATAGAGACATACACCGTCTAATAAAACATAAACTTTAATTATCACAACAACAAGAGAATTACTTTTAAACATACCATTGGCTTAAAATCTATTGATTGTCTAATGAGTTTCTCTTCACTGAGAGAGTATCTCGCTTCTGAAGTTATGGCATCAACAGGTCCTTTATCTACTTGTTGCTTCACAGCTCTAAATAATAAAAATAATGGATCACCTGCACATTCACGAAGAAATTTGTATAATAAAAATGTAAACCATGCACTGAGCATCTTCTCGGCAACGCTTTCGGTACGCCTTAGAAGTAGTTTGGGATGACTTTTACCCTCCATACATTTTTCTATTAATTCGGCAAGTAAAGTCTTTAGTATATCTGTGCAGTATTCCATTTTGCTTTGAAGAGTTACCATAATCAAAGATGCCACATTTACTCTGAAGTTGAAGTAAGTTAATTTATGAATGTAACTTTTGTAATCTTATACATACCTATCTCTCATCGAGAAGTATCGGTTACTTTCAAGAGTTCTAATGAACAAAAGTAAAAATGTTTTGTTCATAATTAGTTGACCAAATAGACGTAATCCCTTTTCTTTCCGCAACAGTTCAGGCCTTTCCCATTGCAATACAGCATGGTCATCCATATTCGGGAACAATATCTTCATAGCATATGTTCGATAATCTAGGAATGGAATACCACCAGAAGTTAAATCGCCAGTTAAATCGGTCATTTCAGTTTGCAGTTCGGCAAATGCTTCTTTGCATTCGGCAGCTACACGAAGTTCTAGAATATCCATCTGTTCTTGCATATTTTTCAGAACCCGATTACTTTCAGTTGATTTTCTTCTATATGCAATTAAGAATGCAACAAATACAATTATAATAACTACACCTATCGCAATAACAGCAATTAAAGTTGGTTTAGATATTGAACCATTCAGTCCTTGCGGTGAAGAATACGACAAACTTCCTATTGTGAAATTTAATGAACCTCCAACGATAACTACAACTTTTGGCAGAGCTTCTCCGCTTTCTTGGCCCTGTGCATCTACCGCAGGAGGTTGAGTTTCAGGTGGTCGACATGTAAGTTGCTGACGAGAAAGCGAAGTCACATTGCAAAAACTATTACCAATTCTTACAACTACATCTGATTCTTGGCATGCTCGATCAATATTTTGACCCTTAAAATAAATATAATGTAGAATTAAACAAAAAAAAGATCACCAATAACTCACATTAATATTTAAGTAATCCGACTTATAATATTTCACTTCTTTATCAAAAGGTTCAAAATCAGGATTAGGATATAAAAGAAAATGTGGAAAACCATTCTTCATTGTTAAATTTAATACTCCGGATACGTTATCCATTTTAAAACCATATTCTAATTTCAGTGGATTATCAGCATCTAATTTTGATTCATCGGCCTCTATTTTAGGACTATCACAAACCATACTGGTATTACTTTGCACACTACATTGCTATAAAAAGATATTAGGTAATAAAATTACTATTTGCTATTTATAAACAGGAAATAGAATACTTACACTGAAAAACATCTTCTGCTCATAATAAACATACATTTGTGGATTTTGTATGTACGCTAGATTCTTTCCTGAAACTGTTATTCGAATTCCTCCCGCAGGTATACCTTTAGGAACTTTAATTTGACTAGCAACACCAGATTCAGCAGACTCGATAATAGGATCTTCTACATAATGGAACAATTCCTTTTCAAAATAACGATCACCTTTATCAAACTTCATTTTCAGTTTTCCTGCAGTAGGTTTCTCTGAGGAACTCGTCATGCATAGTGCTTGTTTTTGATCAGTCCTAAAAAAAATAACTTATTACTAACTAAAGTGTTCTTTGTATTCTTGAAGTACACTTACGATAAAATTTTGCATGGTAACTCATCAATAAAGGCTTGAATGTTACTACCAGCGTTCATGTATTCTCCGGTAATCTTCAGCATAGTCCCACCAGAACGTGGGCCATACTTTGGTGATATTCCGGTAATTAGAGGATCTACAAATCGATAATGTGATTTTGATTCTCCCCTATAATCCTCAACTCTAACTACAACTGGCCCATGTCTTGGTTCACTTGTTCCAGGACCATCAACCTGTACCAAAACAAAACGTACAAAATCTAACAATTGCGTTATGATTAGTACTATTTTTACCTTGCACACAATTTGTTTTGTTTCGATATAGAGTTGTTCATATGGTTGACAGTTAATTCCAGCAATGCTGACACCTGTGTAGATGTCTTGGAATGTTTTACCTAAATTAATACCTTCAATGGTAATATTTGTGCCACCTTCCCAAGGGCCGAGTTCAGGACTAAAAGACGTTACTTCAGGATTGGGACAAGTTTGGCTACGATTTAGCCAAACTGCTGAACCACGACCACACTGTTCTTTAACTTCGCAACTATCAGAGCTTTGGCACCAACCACATTTATATTTTTCATCTAAAGCTAAACACATGCCGCAATTATCGGCCATATCTCCACAACGATAAATAACCACTGAAATAATGTATTCGTAAATACAATACGGTTTGCAAGATATAATGAATTAACTTACCATGAATATTGTCTGGATTATCTAATGGTTTGGAACCACCCCATATAACAGCAAATGTGGCAGTAGTATTGGGTAATTTAGATGTGTAAATGAAATCCATAGGATCACAATAAATTGTATCACCTAACAACTGAGCATTGACGCTTGTAACACGACCTTCAATGTTAAATTGGCAGACAAATCGGGTTTGTACTATGAATTGCCCAATGATATGAACTTTGACTTTAATTGACTGTTTTAATCCTGAAGCAACTAAAATTTCAGGAGATCTTCCTACTGTCGCATTAATTGTTGGGCAAAATGCTGGACCCGATCTGTAACTTGGACCTACTCTCTGAAATTATGATACAACGTTAAATAGCTATTTTTTAAAAGCGCATATATCCTTACATTAACACCAGTCACAAGAATATCATTTCTACAATTTTCAGCAGTATCATGGGTACATCTATGACCATCAACACACCAATCACATGGAAATGACGAAGAAACACACTGAGTACATGAACTGTAAGTATTACAATCAAAGAATGTAAAGTTTGTTGCCACAAAATCGGGCCCTGATGTCATGCGAACTGATAATTTTGCAGTGAAGTGATCTACAAAATTACAAACTCATACTTAATGTTGTTAAATTTTAATTTTATTGCAATATTTACGTTGGCCTAATGGAATCGGTGGCAACAAATCTGTACGAGGAGTTGTACAATTTACTCCATAATTTTTTCTAGTAGCATTGGTAATTAATGTTCTATCTAAAGCCGTAAAAGCACACTGGAATTGACCTGACAAACTTGGCAAATTTTCTATCACCAAATCCAACTGAAATAAATAATTGTTTTAATGTTATCTTGTTAATAAATACTGAATCTGAATAGCAACAAAAACACGTACAGTTCTTGCTGTGGTTCTTTGAAGCTGATTGGGTGTAACCGTTGTTATCGTGGTGCATCTTCCACTTTTATAGCTAATCCAATACAATGGATCTTCGGCTGCATCTTGACAATCTGATCTTAGGCTACACCTGCAATGAAAAATAATAATGAAATCACCGTTAAGAAACTGACAATCTCTGCATGGGTAATTGTTTCATCTATTAAGATTTAACAAAGCGACAAGGGTGTATATAAGAAAAAATGAATAAGTTCTTTTCATTTATAAAAGAATTGTTAAAATGTCAAACTATTTATTTTATATTTCGGTCCGTTCTAAAAGTTTTAAATAAAACAGCAATGCTGTCAGAATGTTTTAGAACTACTGTTACGATTCAGATATAAATTTTTGTCAACATAAATCATGGTTTTGCTTTATCGCGCAACAAAAACCTAAAAATTCCGGAACTATAGAGTTTCTTTCGCAAATGCGAATGTAAATGTTTTCAACTTTTTTTCCTGCTCATCATTTCAACTAAGAACACTATTAAGGAAGAAGAACACAATCTGATCCCAACTTGGTACAATCAATCTCCTGGCGAAAATACGACGGAACTCCTTTCCTACTTATTTCCATTAATCGAAATGAACTTTGCCGAATCACATTTATAAAATGTACAGACGCCGAGCAATCAATTGTAATATAAACAGATAATTCAGAACCATAAAATTATAAAAGAAATGCATACAACGTTCGTGTCAGAAGCTATTTAGTATTCTCAACCTAATAATTATTGACTAGAAATGCTTTCCTACCCTAAAACGTCGAGAATAAAATTCTGTTATCACACTAAAATTAGACAAACTTCGGTTAAAAATTTCAACCACTAAAACACAGCAAAGTTAGTGAAAACGATATGATTAACCTTGTAAGAGGCCAACTTCCATGAAGAAGTATGCAGAGCTGATAGTAGTGAAGCGTGCGAAACTGAGCTAAATTACTAGGTGCGGGCCATCTATGGCAAACCACTTAGGGGTTTAAGTAATCTATCGTACAATCCAGATTATTTTTTGATAACGAACCAAAGCTACCACTTTTATCTTGGTTTTATTAAAATTGCTAGTTTTTCTCGAGCGTGCAATCACGGCGCTAATTAGTAAAATTATATGAAGCGTCAAATTCACTCTCCTTATTAAACGTGTTTTAATAAAAAGAAGTTGGTATTTTTTTTTATTACGAACTTTTCTTATTTTAGACGGAACAAAAACTCCATACAATTAAACTAGAGATAACGTTGTTTATTCATTTTCAATTCGGTAGTATTTGAAACACAAATCAAACACAAAACGTTCTAAGTAATAATTCTTAGAGACGGTTGCTAAACAATTATTTTTACTATATTTGGAGTTCCCCTAAATGTTTTGGGCTAGTTATATGCAACCACCCAAGCAAAATAAAACGGTAATCCTAAATTACTTTTGTTACTGATTTTCTATATTAATTAAGGTCTAAATTATATTTTATATTTTGATTCTGAAGCATAATATGACGTTCATAATCTGAAAATTTTAAATTGCGGAAAGCTTTTTTATAACTTTTTGTAGTTTGGAAAGCGGCACGGTTATTACAGTATAAAGGAATTCAGCGTCATCCTGTATACGAGTTTAAAAACTAGGAGCCAAGCAATTAAACGCTCTCGAAGTGAAATTTCCACCAGCACGATGTCCCAGGAAAGTAAAGTTTTCTAACAGCTCGAGACCCTTCTTAATCACTAAAATTTAAATTAACGACCATCAGAAATTTACTGACATTTTCCACGCGATTGTACAAAAAACATTTGAACCCTAACGGGTTTTACGATGCCACCTACACAAAAATAAATGATCGCAATTTAAATAAATAATTTACAATTTTAGCCTCTACCAATTTTCAACATATATCTTGGCATAAAGGAGCGAAGAACAACCTAAATAAGATTTTCTGCTAATGAAGTCGATGAATTTAGATAGGAAAAAGGTAACGGAAACTTTGAAAAAGAAGAATTTACAGGTAAGTTAACGGAGGGAAATGCTATCAACCAGATAGATATTGCATGTAAGAACGGCTGTGGAATGAAGGAATCCGCGTAATTAACTAGAAGGTGAGGTGCAGGGACGCGGATAAATTGTCAAACTATTGGCGCGACCGAAATATTACCTGAATGGGGGTTTGGAATGAATTGTTTTACATTCTAAGGAAACGTTTTGCCGTCAATGGGAATTTTTTACTTTTAAACGAGATGCCAAAACAAAACATTTCAACGAATCTCTGTAATTTAAAAAATACGTATTAGAAAAATTGATTCGTCTTTTTGTTTTTTAACTCAAAAATTAAAAAAATAATAATAGATATAGTAATTACGTAATCCCAAGAATCTGCCGTATTTAACATAAAATTCAAGCATTCAGCAGAAGCAAAACAATTTTTCAAAATTGTGCAAGCATGCTGAATTCTTCCGACTTCCGTACACCGACCGACCAGGAGTGTAAACTTGGTTGCATAACAAACTAGGTAACTTTTGTGATATGCCGAGAGATGGAGCAAAAATGAAAACTCGTTCATAATCTTTATTTTATATAAAAATGAAAATATACAGTAACTAAGGGGAAAAATGTACGTTTAGCTAAAACTCGTAAAATAACGACGTATTGCGGCGGGAAAATACATTTTCATTGCTACACCGTTTTTATTTTATGGGTATGCATATTCACGTTTAATTCTGAATAATAAAACACGTATTATTTCCAATATCTAGTAGCCAAATGGGAATATTTTCCGTTTATGAATTATAAAACAGCATTAATGCGTTAAGCAGTTAAGAAAGCGTTCGATCATTGCTTATGCATGCGGTGTGGAACTATCGATAAAAGCTTCGATAGAACTCTGAACATTAAGATCTGACAATTCAAATTCATCAGATCTTATTTTCCTACTCCTTCAGTTAGTTAGTGCTTGCAATGTTAGCGAATGTATTACCAAAACTAATTACAACTTCCTAGCTGAGGAAAGTCCGGGAGCGAGTACACGCACTGCAGGCTATAGTAAAAGGACTAATTAGGAAGAGGAATGCGATTATAGGGTATAATAACAACTACAGACACTAACTTGAAAATTTCTGTAAATTTAATTTAAAAAGTAAACTTAACCAACTCTCCTTAAAGCAACATCGCCGTCCTACTAAGTTAAAATTACTTTAACTACTGTAATCTTACATTTTAACTCGAGTCATATTTGAACCCGGAATAATCTCAAAAATGTCTATTAAAATAAGTATCAATTTCCGAAAACAAGAACTTAATTTAATATGTTTAGTTCTTCTCATAAACGCGGTAACCAAATCACGTGTACGAATTAAATCTGTTGTTCGTTCGTAGGAAAAAAGTTACGTTTGTTAAAAGGTCGTATTTTGATTAAACCAAACCCTGGAAACCCACACTGATCAAATATATTTTCTTGGCAAGTGACTGAATTTCTCAGACTTTCCTTTTTTTCTGTAGTTTCCGAAAGAACAAGAAATACTGGCAGAAAAATAAGCGTTGGCCTATCTAATTTTTATTAAAATGATCATTACATCATCTTTTCAAAGTAGTTAAGAAAATAGGGCAATCATTCATATTTTACTTACATATCCGCTGAATTATTTATAGCAGAACGATGGTTCAATTATTGACCGTGATCAGTAAAAAAATCTGATTTTATCGTGCGTTTTTTGGTGGATATAAAATCGTCGTAATGATGTTGTATTTATTATAAACCATTTGGATAACGTAAAAATAATTAAGGACAAATGCCAGATCTAAATGGGTGGTAATTTTTTGTTAGAAAGTTTGAGGTCTTCCCTTTACAGTGTTCCCTAAACCCCCCTGGTCAGAGGTCCGCCCAGTTAATTTACTCAACACCCTTGTTGAACGTTATCAATTTGGGCCAAAACAAGCGATTCAATTATTATACAATCACCCTGTATGTAGTGCATATATGTGGAATAATGTATTGTATTCCGAAACAATAAACAATAGCACACGCTACGATACGCGTAATCTGACGATAATATCTATAATCTCGTTAATATTTTACGTTTTAGTAATGTAGGTTCATCTAATTTTCATCGGACAATCTCTTGTTTGTGCCAGTGACAAATCCCCATCAACGTACTGTTAAAGTAGGAACTTGAACGCTGTCAGTCGGAAGTAATTTAAATTTTAGGAAATTACGTTTCTAGTACGAGATGGACTCCAACTTACATCGCGAGTCCACGCAAATGAGCGCCATTCATTACAGATAGAACAATAAATAAAGCAACCCCTCCGCACACCTACGCCTCTCACAGATTCGTATAAACGTAGACTTCGAAATGTCGAGTTTCTATATTTCTCTTTCGGACTATTTATTCAGATGTTATCATAATCCGAACGTTATCGCTAGAAGACATTCTTACAGGTCATTGCTCATTATATCGATTTCCTATTAAGTTCCGAACGATCCGTAGTTAACGGGAAAATTGATTTCGTATTCGAAGACCCAATCTTAATTAATAAAAATCATCCCTGATAAGATTATTAAGAAAGAGGCCTTCAGGAGATCACGTCCATATGGAGAAAATTTCGCTACTTTCCTGTAGACCATCCAGGCTTTCTAACTCTATGAAAAGACTTGTCTCGGTTCTCTCGAGCAGTTATATCAAGTGTAACATCGCTACGAAATAACCATGCCAAGAATTGCCTTAAGATTTTTAATGAAAGTAATTAAGTTTTGATATTGACGTAACCTTTCTTTAAACGAATTTTTGTTACAATCCAACGCTTTGTTGCCATGCACGATCTTCGAAGAGAAGATGTTGCAACTTTTTGCATGCCTCAATTTCAACACGAAATAGTTCCCGGTGATTGAAATTAGGAACTGGTTTTATAGAAAGTGGCGATAGTACAATGATATCTTTCAGACAATAGGAATATTGTGCTATGCAGCAAATATGAAGGTTCTTATAAATCAGAATGCATAGAAATCGAACGGAATACATTCTTCAAATAACAATGAAGTATTTGCATTGTCTGAGCACAATTGAGCCATTTTTCCTGCTCTATTAAAGGTTTATTGCATTATTAGCCCGGCGAAGAATGATTCGGATAAATAGAAATATAAATAAAATCCCGGTCCTCCATGTTTTATCAAGCAATTAATGAAAACAATGCCAGTTTTAATTAATAAACCAACAACAGTCGTAAAGCACCATTTTACAGCCCGGTTAACATTTACAGTTTTAATAACACTTGTTTTGTTAATTTGAAATATACCTTCTTACGTTTCTTCCTTGCTCGTTTTTGAACTTAACAGCGAAGTATAAATGGAAACAAACGGCAATTAACGAAAATATAAAATATCCTTCAATTAAAACCATAAAGCTCCACAATCTATTTAAATTCTGAAAATGTTTTTACTTTTCCATAAAAATTGAAATTCTCACATTTTTCCAGTAAATCTTACATGAACGCACAATAAAATTTTTAACAGTTAAAGTTGTATACTCAAAGTAATTTTGTAACTTCGTGTATTTTTAAAAGTACTTTTTCTTACATCATTGTTTGGAAAAGTAAAATTTAAAGAATGATATTAATAATTAAGATAAAAACTTCCGAACTTTAACCTTTTTTAAAAACTTTTTAAGTTTTTCATGTCGTACTTATTTGCCTAAATCGATCTAATTATAAGTCATCACACTTATATCTCGAAACTGCTACAAATAATTTACAAATAAATTTTCAATATTTGAATTGAAAAGCGTCAAACTATTTTCTTAAAGGTTGGATTTCTCGATTTACACTTTTTTTATTTTTTTAGATTTCGTTTAAGGTTCAACGACCAATAAACATCTAATTAAATGTATTTTAGGTTAGTTTTCCTTCATCGATTCTCCTTGTTTTATTAATGTTAATGAAGCATCCTAATGTATATTTAGATTTTTCATTTTGTTATTGTTACCAGTACAATCAAGTGAAACACAATACCGACAGTCGTGATCAAAATTTAACGCGCAACGATTTATGATTAAAGAAATACATTTTCTTTTGGTTAAGGATGTATAGGTATTTTTTAAATTGAATTAAACACTCTAGTGTTCAATTTTAGGATGTTCTTTATATTCTTCATAAGGCTGCCTCCGGGAACTTTTAATCAATGAACTGACATTTTCGTACTTTTGCATCGGTTTGCCACAACATTTTTTTTATAGTAATCCAGAATTAGAAAATATGTAACGCTCTTATTATCAACTTTTGGTAGCCCAGTTAAAATAAATCTATGATCAATGATAGATAATACAAGAATAAAATCGGTTCGCTAAGTCGGTCTGAAACCTTTAACGTAAAATATTCGCATCTGAAGTGTTTGTTTGTCTCCAGCTATTGAATTCGAACACAACAAACGAACTTAAAACGAAGATAACTTGACTAAATACGATTATATGGTAATGCAAACTTTTCGCTGTCAACAAACTGTTCTAGACTTTCACTTGTAGTCCTGCAAAATAAAATAACGATTTTTGCTGCGCGTTAAATGAACGACCGAAAAATTTAATTTTATGATCTTCTTAAGTTGTGTTTTAAATCTTAGTACTATCCTTAGTAGAGGGAGTTATTTATTTTATTTACAAGCTACGAGTATATATTTCGGAAGAAACTGTAGCTGCTACCACGATACAGTATAAGTGTATCGTGGCTGCTACTGAACTCTCTTGATCAATTTGCCGTGGTGGATAAGACCACATTTTCTGTATTCTTTTCTTTTCCTACAGGTTCTGATGTGTTTTAGTTTTAGCCTGATTTACTATCTTCTTATATACTTTCTTTTCCAGTTTTGTATCTTCGTTAGTCTTATATCTTATATCCTTTTCTGTTTGTTCCTTTCATCTCACTTTCGGTCATCCCCCTGCTGTTAATATCCTTACCGGTTCTCTGCCCACCTTATTCTTTGCGATTTGAAAATTCTAACTATATTTTCTTCTTTTAACAAGACATCTATTTCATGATTTACCAATTGTCTTGTTTCACCTTCTATCTTTTTTTGTCCCATTATTATTCGCACGAATTTCCTTTCAAATATTTTAAGTTGTTCTTCTACTGTTGTTTGTTGGCATAGAAAGCTTTATATCCTGACTGTATTCGCTGTTCTATGTATTATTCTTCTGATAGTGCCTATCTTCTGTTGATATTGGTAATCAGGCTGGCCCACCTTATCTTGTTAACCGCAGCTCTGAACAGATCTGTTGATATTAGCCTTGTCCATTTCCTTAAATTTGCTAACGTATTCATATTTCTAAGTACTCAAAGTTTTCACTTCTTCAAAGTTATACTACCCGATCTTTAGTCCTGTGAATATTACTTTTCTTTGTCTATTACAGTGCAATATTTTGTTTTATTTTCGTTAATTGATAATCCTTGGGAGCACACGGATTAGCATGAGATATAAATGAAAACGGCGGAAGGATGCTAGACTACTGCATAACAAACCAACTGCTAATAGGAAATACATGGTTCAAACACAAAACAATTCATAAAATAACATATGAAGCGGAAGAGCTAGGGCATCAAAGTATGCTAATTATATCACATATACGAAAGGTATGAGATATGCAGTACATGATGTGAAGGTAATAAGAGGTGCGGAACTAAATACAAAACACAGACACTAACATCAAGAAGCCACTCAAAGAACGAAATAAAAGATACACAAAAATCAAGTTGGAAGCCCTAGAAAACCCAGAACAAGGGCAAGAATATGAAGATAAATTAACAGAAAACCCAAATACAATAGAAGAGCATGAAGAACAAGAAGAAAACGAGTGGACCCTGAATAAAAGATGGAAACTTTTTCGAGAAACACTAATAAAATCGACAGAGAGACATGTGGCATAAAAGAAATAAACCAAAATCCAGAACAGAAACGAACCAAGTGGTGGAATGAAAACGTAAAAAAGAAAATTAGAGAAAAGAAATATGCTTGGAAAAAATATATAGGAAATAAAACAGAACAAAACAGAAGAGAATACAGAGTAAAGCGGAACGAAGCAAAGGAAGAGGTAAAGCAAGCGAAGAAGGATACGCGGGAGGATTTTGGTAGGAAAATAGAAGAAAACTACATAGAAAATCAAAAACAATTCTGGAATATAGTCAAACGATTAAAGGGAAATCGAGCACCAAAAGCAAGAAGTATAAAAGATCAAACAGGAGAACTACAAACGACAACAACAGAAATACTGAAAGCTTGGAAAGAATATTACTTATACATCAAAATTTGAAGACCGAAAAGGAAACCTGGAGAGAAGAAGAACCATATCTCCAAGAAGAAAACGGAAACCATGATGCCATCGAAGAAATAATAGATGAGGAAGTAAAAGAAGCCCCGAAGAAAACCAAAAATGGAAAGGCAGCGGTAGAGGACAACATAACCCCAGAAATGCTTTAAAAAGATGGATCGATTATAATTAAATGGATGAAAAACATACTCCAGCAGGCATGGAATACAGAACAAATACCAGAAGACTGGAAAAGGAACCTCATAGTCCCTATACATAAAAAAGGAAACTCCTCAATTAGCGACACCTATAGAGCCCATATGCCTGTCATCAGTGGCACTAAAAATATACACCAGGTTAGTAGAGAAGCGACTAAGAACTGTGATAGAAGACAAACTAGAAGATGAACAAGCGGCCTTCCGACCAGGGAGGCAAACACAAGACCATATTTACACAATAAGAGCTAAAAGCGAAAGACTAATAGAAAAGAAAAAGGATCTCTACCTAGCTTTCTTAGAATAAATAAAGGAAATCGAATATACTACCAAATAAATAACACTCTAATAGGGAAAAAAGAGTTTAGCACAAAAGCAAAAATGCAGCTGTACAAAACCATATACACCCCAACGTCGACATACGCAGCTGAGACATAGGCGTTAATTGACAAACAGAAATCTAATTTAACAGCTGCAGAGATGAAATACCTAAGGCGAGTAATAGGAAAAACACGGAGGGATAGAGTACGAAATACAAGTGTACGTGATGAACTAGAGCTTACACCAATGGTAGAGGACATAAAAGTGAAACAACTCCAGTGGTACGGACGTCTGATCCGCATGAACAACGATCGATATCCGAAAAGGATTTTCGAGATGAAATGTGAAGGAAAAAGGTCTAGGGGAAGACCTACAATTAGATGGGAACATAACATCCTAGAAACAGCCAGAGAAAGACGACAGACCATAGCACAGATACGGACCCTAGCTAGGGATAGGAAGAAATATAAACAGTGGCAAAAGTCCCCCAACACCGTAAGGTACAATTGGAGTAGAGAAAGAAGAAGAAGATAATTCTTTTTCTTTGGCTTCTTTTTCTATTATTGTAAATGTCTTCTAGATCTGTTCGCCTCCTTGCTATAATTGCCACATCACCTGCATATGATGTGTACGGATTTCACGTTGATTGTTCCATTACTTTTCACCTCTTTAATTGCGTCATCTAAGGATGTTATAAATAATAACACTGACAGTGCATCCCCTTGTCGCACTCCCCTATTTACTTCAAAGCTATCAAAATTATTTTGTCCTATGATGACCCTTGTTATTGACTTTTCCATAGTCATTCTAACCAATTTTATCAGTTTTTGTAGTGTTTTTATATGTTCTAAATAGATCTTGCATTATTTTTGCTCTTCTTAGTTGGTCGATGAATATGTGAATGTGTATATCATTCATAGGCTCTTCCCTGTAATTTTCTTCACTATATGTATTGCGTCGATTGTGGATTTACCTTTACTAACGCCAAACAGGTAATCTCTAATCACTGTTTCTGTATGTTACGTTAGTCTTTCTTTTAGTAGTGTTGTTAGTATTTAACAACGTTATACCTCTGTAATTTATACATTTAGTTAATTCAAGCGGAATTTTTTCCTCTTTCCAAATGTTTACTATTAAGTTGTGTATTTTCTTATGTAGCTCTATCTCCCCATTTTTGATCAGGTCGGCTCATATTCGATCTAGACCTGTAGCTTTGTTATTTTTAAGTTTATTTATAGCTTTTATTACTTCTTCGTATATCGGTATTTGCTCTAAATTATCTACTCTCTTGTCGTTTCTATTTCTTGCTGTTCATTTGTTAGGGGTTCATCTTTGTATAATTCTCTAAAATGCTTTATCCATTGTTCTTCCTCAATTATAGATGTGTTACTCGATTTATTATTTTGTTTTAAGTGTACTTCTTACGTAGTTTATTTACTTCCCCCCTTTTTTCTCTGTGGATTTCCATATCCTCCGGTTGCCCAGTTTTTAGCCATTTTAGTATTTTTTTTTACCAGCAGAATGGAAGACAGCGTACATATCTAACCTCCACAAAAGAGGCGACCGCAAAAACTGTATTAATTATCGAGGGTTAAGTGTTGCAAATTCAGTGTTCAGACTTTACAGTAAAATAATCAAACAGAGAATAGAGAATGAAATAGAAGACCTTGAAGAGCAAAATGGTTTTAGAACGGGTCGATCTTGCATCGATAACCTTTTCTGTCTGAAGCAATTAATTGAGAAGCGTAACGAGAGGAACCTGGACACTCATTTGGTAGAAGAATAAAAATAAGGAATGAATTGTCAAAGGAATTTCCTATCTCCAAAGGCCTTCGACAAGGATGCACCTACATTATTCAAAGTTTATTTAATGTCTGCTCTTAATAAATGACGTCGTATTTACCCTGAACTTCGCGGACGATCAAGTGATCATGGCAGAAGATGAAGACGACATTCACTATATGATTCGAAAGTTAGACGACGAATAACAGAAATGGGGATTACCCATCAATGTCTCTAACAGAATATCTGGTTATAAATAATGAAAATAGAAATGTAGTGTTGGATCGTGTAAAGATAAAAGCAGTTGAAGCCTATTAATATCTGGGAGTGCAGTTTGCCAAAACAGGTTCAAGTGAAAACGAAATAAAAAAGCGAATAGGTCAAGGACGAGCCATAACTAGACAGCTAAATGCAGTACTTTGGAGTCAACAGATTAGACCTAATACTAAAAAGAGAATTTACAAAACAATAAATTGTGGAAAGTGTTGCAACATACGAAGCGGAGGTGTGGGAGATGACTGAGCAATTAAAAAGTAGACTAAAAGCTATGGAAATGGGCTTCTGGAGATGATGTTGTAGACTCACCCTACTAGATCGTGTTAGAAAGGACGAAATCAAAATCAGAATGGGAATCGCCACGAATAATAGTCGATACAATAGAAGCAAAAAAAAACTACGATGATGCTGGGCATGTTCGTAGAATGGGAGAGGAGAGGTGGCCAAAGAGAATGTTAAATTGGGTACCACCGCAAAGAAGAAGAAGAGGGAGGCCTAAGATCACCTGAGATGATGCCATGCAACAAAGAGACTTACGGGAAGGTGATTGGGAAGACAGAAGAATGTGGAAGCTGAGATGCTAGACATGACATTAAATGTTGTATATTAAATCGCAAATAGTGTTTTCTTTTTTGCTTTCTATCATATGTTCACACTCTCCATCAAACCAATAGAGGGAGTAAGTGGTCGTAAATTAATTTGGTTGTCTAAATATGGTGGTAAGTTGTATGTATTAAGTTTTTCAAAAGTTCTTCATAAATGTAACATATTAAGCGTTCGAATTTAATTCGACAAGAATGTCGTTTCTAAATTAGAACTGTTTTAAATCCTGGGTGGTCGTGTCTTCCCTATAATAACGGAGGCCCCATAATCCCTCGATATTTAGAGAAAATATCACATAACAAAACGTTCAATTTCTCTTAGCGCGTATTCAATCTAACACCAGCATTAATGTTACAATGGTCGTAAGCTGCGCGTCATCGTCATTTAAATAATCCAGCTCTACAATAGTAAATATGAATGGGGGCTATTTTGTGACAATGTCGATGCGTACCCTAACAATACGTCTGATAAATGTAATGAAGGCCCCGTAATGAACATTGACTGCGTACAGGTTTACCTTGGCGGAAGGAAGTCCAAAAAACATGCAAACGCTTTGTAAACTTAACGTACGCATATTATATTGTCTACCCTTCATTTCACACATCCCTTCAGGTCCTATTCAAATATTTTATACAAAAATTCAAATGTGATGGTGTCGATTACTTACGTGTCAACGCGATCGCAGCATTTTTAGATGCTGACTTTAACATATCATAAAAACATCACATAAGAATAAATTATAGGCAATTTATTCTTTCAGGTTTTCTTCCTTAAGATAATAACTATGTTTTCAACAGACTGAATTTTTCACGACATACGGAAATTTTACATTTTCACAAACTCATTTATAAACATCAAAAATTAATTTTCTCGGATAAAAGTGCAATAACCAAACTCACTAGCTGTAATTATTTAAGGAAAGACATTTTGTGTTCTTGAAAGCACAAACCAACATTTCTGAACTTATAAAAATTTAATTCCGAATTAAAATCTTTATAAGTTTTTTTACGCCTTCAGCAAGAGATACAGGATTCTAAAAACGACGAACATAACTAATTAACCAGAAACACACCGAATAACTTAAATAATGCAAGAAACCTTCGTTATGCACCACGGTTCATAAATATGAATATCGTTTGATCAGCTAGGTAATTAATCAGGGGTTTGTCCTTTTTTAATACTTCAAAAGCGAAGATTTAAATCGATCGAGTACCTGAAAATTAGGCATCATTTTATAATCGAGTTTAAATATAAATAGGAATTTCATTATAGGTTCGGAACATTGGTGTCCACTAACAGAACGTTTGGAATATCTAAAAATATACATATAAATAATGAAAACTTTCGAAACTCAGACATACAGAAAATTCCAGTTTTCCCTTTTAATTATAAGTTCGGAAACAAAAGTACCTGGTTTCTGATAAATAAAGAAGAAAATCAAACGAAATCTGGAAAGAAGTTCAATTTTTATTAATATATAAAAATAAAAGAAATAATAAATCAGGTTGGAAATAAAGGCAGAAAAAATCGGCAGTAAATTGAAAAGAAACCTAAAGGCTATCTAGGACCAAATATCATGTAGAAAAGCAGGACTAAAACTCTGAAGAGATCATCACAGAAACCCTCAATGTGAGTTTGCTAGGACAATTCAGACGTACCATATCGTCAAAGGACATAAAGATCCAGGAATCTGAGGGGGAGAGAACAGTTTTAGTGTATATAAATAAAAAGAAATGGAAATATATATTCTTTTTGGCCATAGAACTCCATATGACATAAAATTACCGCAGTTCATGATATAAAATTGTATGGATACCTACACACACACAATGGACATAAAAAAAGAACTCGCACATAAAATAACACACTTTCTCTTATAAAAAAAAAACTGAATTTTTATTTGACGAAACCAATTCCAAGCCTATTTAAGGAAAAAAACCGCAGAAAAATTAAATCGAAATATTTACAACGAAACGAAAGCACCGAAATATTTAATTAAATTTCATTCATTCGAAAAAGCGTGTCAAATCTGATATAGTAAACAAAATCAAAACAAAGTTTACAAAATAAATGTAAATTATTTTGTAAAATTACGACAAAAAATTGGGTTAAATCGAAATTTCGTATTATTTATTTTCTGTTACGAGGTATGAATATAAGATTACCGAATTTCAGTGAGCAATCGATAGCCACGAGTTACTGACTAGAATGGAAAAAAGAAAAGGCATTTATCACTGTTTAGAAGAATATGAGCTGTTGCTTTAATTTCACGCCTGGTTGAGTTCGATTCTTTGGATAAAATATTTTGTTTCTACAGCGTACTCTGTGATTGTTACTTTAGGCGTGTTTTATAACGTTTGATTTTCAACCGATATTTAAGGATCATCTTTTAATTTTCGTAATTAACAGCTTTTTAAAATGTCAGGAAATAATATTAAATATTAAATTCGCGTCGGTTAATTTATATTTAATAGATAGATGAATGTTTACCACCGATGAATAAACTGAACAGATTTCAGCGTTAAACAAACAATCCAACAATATCGGAGTGTATGAAAAACAAATACGGAATTATGAGGAAAATTATATTGGAAAAACATCGCTAAATTAACCAGGCTCAAACAATAACCGAAAACAAAATTTACATACCGTTTGCAAAATGAGATAGTTATTGTGAATATAAACGAACATCAATTCGCATTTACAGAGGTAGTTTATTTAATTAGAAATTCACACAACACCATTTAAGCTAATAATGAGTTTATTCCAACACACTAAAGGCCAGAATAACCTCGATAGGATTCTTTGTTGTGAATTATTAAACACGTGTAATAAGCCAAGGTAGATAACAATTACATATTATAATTGACACACATTTTATTAATGATTCTTATTTTCTATTGTCAAAAAAAAGCTTGCGACGATAAATCCAAAAAAGAAGCATTGAAACTCACAAAGGATTTTTTGGATAAATTATTAAAAGGAATTACGATCATTTACATAAACTTTCATGGATACTTTGGATTCGATTGTTACTAATGAACAATATTATGCTGCAAATAGCTTTAATACTTAGAATTTCTCAGGTTCGAACGTGAAAAAAACAACAATAGCGAAGTTTCAAACTTTCCTAATAATGTATTAGGTATATCTGAATTCTTTGAATTTGATTCTGGTTTATGTAAAGCTCGTCAAAAAGGATAATTTCCAAAATAAACGCACAAATCCATCATACCAAACCAAAACAGAAATTGAATAAAGTTTGAATGAACGACTTTTCCCTGAAACGTCTCGAAGATTTACGTAGTTATAAATAATTTTTAAGCAATGCTTTTGGATAATAAACAAGTTTGAAATTTTTAAACCGTGATCCTTACAGAAGACGCCAATAAAGCTTCAGATATTTTAAAAGATTACAAAAGCACATGGTTTTGACTGATTTACAAAGCAGTAAGTTTCAAAAAAAGTTAATTAATTTTAGAAGATACTCAAAAACAGCCTAAGGTATTCACCTTTGTGTGGTTGAAGTTTTAAATTAACTGGCTTTAAAATTTCAAGTATACCTACTAATTTCACATTTTGAAGTTTCAAGATTCACCCTGCGAGCAACATTTTATATATAATTTTCCCGGAATTTCTTCTGAAAGGTTAATAAAATAAAATGGCATTTAATGAAAATTAAGTTAAAAAATCATGGCGAATGGAAAAGAAAATAAAAGTAAGAAATATCATTTGAATGTGATTTGGTAAAAAAGATTAAAGGAACGAACACCTAAAAAAATGCTATATAAAATTTTACTACA
Organism: Melanotus villosus; assembly: GCA_963082815.1. Classification (NCBI taxonomy): domain Eukaryota; kingdom Metazoa; phylum Arthropoda; class Insecta; order Coleoptera; family Elateridae; genus Melanotus; species Melanotus villosus. The sequence continues at coordinate 25,324,395 of OY720427.1, forward strand.
ATATTGTACAGGTTTTTCTTTTGTAGTTTACACTACAATTGTGGTAGAATCTGAAACAGTTTATTGCATAATGTTAACTGTAATATAGTATTTAACTGTAACTTGAACTTTAGTGAAAATCTATATTTTATTGTAAGAAATTTTACTACAAAATTCCGCTCGATCAAAATTTGCGATATTTTTGTGGAAAATATATTGCTGTAATGTATTGTATTACAGGCCATATTTATTGTGTTAAATTAAATAATTGTACGAATTATTACTATAGCTGCACGTTATATTTTGTTTGTTAATAGGGTAGAAATTTACGTAACCAAATAGTAAAGTATTACATTTAATATACTAAAATGGGCAATTTTGTTTTGAAGAATTAGCATCGTTGTGTAACACGGTAACACCGTATTACAAACTGTGGCTTTACAGTGCGAAAGCCGGGGAAGTCCCATATTATAGGTATACCACAATCTACTTTACACGTAAAAGGCTAAAGTAATTATTACACAGAAATATAGCGAATATTGCAACTTATATAGTGTAATAAGCAATCGTTATAGAAGTGCGTCAGTAGCACCACATAGGTTTTCTGCTGACAAGCAAAACATATTACATATAATCATATTTAGGCGTATACCGTATAATCCGATAGTTCTGGTATGTAGTTTGTTTTGTGTTTTACCAATAGTGTTGGAGTGTTGATAATGGATAACTACGTCAAAGAAAAATTACAGGAATGGAATCTATATGAGAAAGTTAAAGATTGTTTTGATGGTAAGTGTTCTGTTGTTATTATAGTTTTAGGAGAAAGCCAAGGAGTTTTGGTTAACAATTTAATCATGTGCATTGAATTTTGCTTTATCTATAAACTGGTGCTAATATTAAATTTAAAAAAAGATCTACAAATAAAACTATACAGGGTGTTTCAAAATTCCACGGTACCATTGTAGGGATGTGTTCTCTAGTATAAAATATTACGATTTACCTAAAATTACCTTAGTCCGAAAATCAAAGTTAAAATTTTAATTTCAATTTTCTTATGTAATTTCAAATATAGAATAACATCTACACGCTTTAAAGAACTGGCCCAAGAACGATATTTTTTGCACGAGAACCCAGAGATGTAGTACGTAACTTATGTAAATGGTAACAAAGGTAAACCAAAAGCAACCAGAAGTAATCCATGGAACACATACACATATTTAAGAAGCAATTATAAAGATCTTGGAATTATACTTGGTAGCAGCAAGAATCAAAAAGATCCAGGTGATATTATACTCTTTTTTCGTGTCGTACTAATAAATAAGTCGCTATTATCAATTACATATTATTTCCTGCTTTTGAAATTAGACATTGAATGAATCAACAGAAATTGTACCTCACTATGTGCAACCTGGTTATATTTTAGAATTGAACCAATCTCTGGAACTGGATGAAGAATGCGTGGAAAAATTACAGTAGTTAAAAATAATGTTGCTCCTCTTTCACAAGTAGAGGAATATTAGAAGATAACTACCAAATAAAAATATTGCCATTATTTTTTCAACAGATGAATATAAAAAGTACCAAACCAGGGCACCCTCAAAAATAGAAATGCAAGATGGATATTTATTTCACGTTAAAGTAAGTAGATGTTCATAAATACAATTAGTTACTAAGTTGCATTTTTATTTGTTTAAGGATATTCGCGATATGGAAAGCAAACTTGAACAACGAAGAGAAAGGTGTGCAGCTTTCTATTTAACAGCACAACCTATACATGTTGGTGATTCCGCTAATATTTTAGCTTCATATGTATGTATTGACAGCATTCGTTACAAAATTGACACACCTTTAAAGGCTGTAGATCTTTGTATTAAGATTTTTCATTCCTTGGAAACAGTGTACCCAAAAGAAAGTACATACTTTAGTATGGACATTTAACCAAATTTACATCTATAAAAATAATACAAAACATGACTTAACGTCTGTTTTAATATCTTCTTTTGTTCTAAATGTTCAGTTACTTTTGAATCACCAAAAAGATTAATAGACCATCTAAAATCGAACCATAATACCAAAGAATATCAAATGTTTGGTATTTTATATAAACCAAGTATTTTTATTTTTCGAAGTAAGTAGTGATATGTTTTTTTTTATATACCGAACTTAAAACGATACACTTTAATAGACATGTACTTATGCATTTGGGGTAATAATTCCCACTTCAAAACATAGTTTTATAGTAGAACATAGTACAACATATGATTATGCGCCTTTTTTACTTTTAACAATGTATTTTGGGAAAACGATTTGTTCTTGCAAGGCACTATTTATAGCCAATATTGTGAATGTATTTTATCTAAAAAATACTTTCAAGGACAAATTTTGTGTACTTATTTGATTTTTGTTTGTCCTTTTTAACTTTTTATATCTGTTATTATTCTTATTATTTTCTCTATATCGTTATAAATAAAATAAATAATATTTTGTTTTAATAAAACATTCAAAGCATAAATAAAAATGCTAAATATTGTTGCAGATATACACTAAAAAAACTATTAATGTTTACTTTTATAATGTATCACACTATATTTTGTGAAATTTCAATATACCTGTATTTGTAATACATATACATATTTCTAAACTTTATTGTAGATATTTGTAAACATTTTATTAAAAATTTTATCAAATTTTAGTATTTACTCATATAATATTTTGTAAAAGTTACCACAAAATTTGAAAAATTTTATACTGAACCTTAAATTAACGCAACAATTTTGTTGCACTTAGTGTCACTGGACATACAAAAAAACACAAGAATTTTAGAACACGCCGCTCTACCGATTTGGCAAAACAACTATAACAAGTTGCGTTAATTTTACAAATTTATAGTACAGACTACAAATCAGTCTACCATAATACTCTAGCGAATACTTTTAAACGTGGTTGCAATTTTCGCAACATTTATGATACAACAAAATTTAGGAATATTTACTACAAATTGTTTCTAGTTCTATATGCGCTATAAATTGCAGCGCAGAATTTGGCAATTGTAGTGTAAATCACAATAAATCTTTTTCCGTGAAGAATAAATAAAAATTCATCTGCAACTTTAAGATAACGAATTTCGTTCATATTTTAAATTATTTCAATCTACTGCCGTTTCATATCTCGCTGAAATTCTACGACATTAAAACACTGCAAGCCCATCTTACGACTTCAATTAAATTCAATTAAACAAGCATTTTGGTACTGAAATGGAACTGACAGTTTTTGTTTCGAGTGCGTTCGTTCGTATTCCACACCTTTAGATCGGTGCGTTATAACTAATTTAAGGTTTCAACTTAAAAAGAACAACTCACCTGAAATGAGTCTTTATCCATGAATTTTAATTAATTTTTGTTAGGATTAAAAAGAGCGCTCGAGGGAAACGAAAACATCTGTTTGCAAATTTCTACATATGGTACAGTTCCACATGTTAAACACTGAAGAGTTTTATAAAAGGTTTGTTTTCCGGTAATGACATTTTAGTGCTAATGATAACCGATAAGCTGTTGTACGCTTAGTGGTGAGTCACATCGAGAAATCTTGATTAAATAATGAACACAGCGTGCTTCCCACGCTTATAGCCCTTTTTTGATTAACATACGAAATGTGTACCGAGTTTGAAATAAACTGGCGCCTTTTTAAAAATTTAAACGGAGAAGTAAATTTAAATTTTACACATTTAAATCAAACATGAACCATTTGCTTCGACGTTACGAGAAGAGTGTTTTACTACTGAGAATTTCTATCGAAGCAAGTAGAATTTTTATTCGAGTTAAGGAAATTTTTATGGATACGAGGGAAATAAGCGAATAAAAATTATTTACTCGAGCGATAAAGAAAGGAAAGAGTTAGTTAGGACAGCTGATTTTACAAAAGAAAAGTTGCGAGCAATTTTTGGTGTAAAGTATTCGGCATGATAAGCGGCGCTGTTGCAAAATCCGTATTTCTGTGGTGCTAAAGTTCCCAATATTTTGCTTTATTATAGAGATTAACCGGCGTTTTATGAAAATCCATTACACTTTTTGTTGCATAAATCATTTTTATTACTTAGCCTTTTTATGGCGAAAGCTAGAACTTAATTTTATAAAGTCGATAAATGGAAATTTCTGGATTTGCTTTCCATCGTCGCGAGTTGAGTAAGAATCGAATATTGGTTTGTATAATTGCGTTCGGCTGTTATGACTACTGATACGGTATAAGGAGTAATAGGACGAGGCAAGCGAAATAAAGGGAAAATAAAATAAATATCCCATAAACGACAAACTATGCAATTACGCTTTTATCGAAGGCTGTATTGTAGAGCGTAGCTAGTAAGGAACAGAGCAGTTACAGAATCGTAGAAGATAAGTAATATAGATAGCGATTGGAACTTAATGTATAATATAATATTTATGGGTGCTCTGGTGTATTGGTTGACAAATTGGGCGCCGTTGACGGTGTATATCGATTTTACCATTAGTGCACCTGGAAGCGCCGAGGGCGAAATGCCTACGTCTGATGAACAATTAAACATTGATACTGTCTAGTATACCCTCGACGAAAACCACAGACAGAAACCGAACTGAGTGTCGGATGACATTTTCAACGTCACTAAAAGTCCACTCGGTATGTAGTTCTACAAATAATTTATTTTAGAGATCCAAGCAAAGTACGCCGGAGTTCGTCGACGTAGAAAAGGAATGCGTCCTTTGTCAGCCTGCAAGGACCTGACATAGCGACACGCGACCAGGAAAGTAGAAAAAAACGCTCAGAATCAGGAAGCAGGGCACTTTAGACTATAATCCTTTCAACGCTCTCTTGCACGAATTCACATTTCAATGAAACACTTCGTGCTTATTTTTTCCTTAAAGCAAGCTGTCTGGACGATCCGAAAGCTTGATCATCGAACCATGTATAATCTCTTCTCGCAATAGGCAAACTACAAACAAAATAGACTCCAACTTGGAAACTCGGATGACAGGGAAATACGACGAAACATTAAATTTTACTTACTCGCTAAAACACTTCGCTCACTGTTTATTAATATGTAATAAGCAAATTTCACCTACAATAAAACTGACAACGAATCAGAAAGTTGGATGACAAATAAGTATATACAGATAGGTATGTTCGTATGTATAACAACGATAGACGTTCCTTGAACTCAAATGAAATCATTGTTACGTGTCCCTCGCATTGACAGAATGTACAAAATTCAGAGTATTCCGGAAACTTAATAGTATCAACAATATGAATATTCCGTTTCCCTGTAGGTATATTTGAATTCCGAACTATACAAGTGGCGCAATGTCATTTAAAACGAAGCTTCATTGAAATATAGTACTTAACTCTACGTCAAGTGACTAGTAAAACTCAAAACAAACAAAATCGATATCAATTATATAAAAGACGGGTTCATTATAGCAGCAAGTGAAATAAAGCACTCTATTCGCGTATATCGTTATAAATCTGATGGGAACTTTTATCATTAAAGCATACACTACAAAATCCGACTAGTAATCAAAAAGCAAATCAATTAGATAGAACAAAACACGCCACCGAGTGTGCAAGTACGTATTTCAATTAATTCAATTAGTGCAGTTCAGTTCAAAAAATTTTACGAATGAAACTTCTACAGGCGCGATTTAATTACATGTTTCAAGAGCCGGACTTTGAAATTGTTTTCTGGGAAACACAAATGTACTCATTTTAACAAATTTGTGTGAAATGCGGAGAATTTCAATGTTTCTAAAGAATTCCAGGAAGTATATATTATATTTAAAATCTCGGCAGTTTTTCTGGAATTCTACATATTTCATCTCGACGGACATCCTGCAAAACATATAACATAATTTTAACTTCCCAAAATTCACGAATGTATTAGCGAAATACACTGTCGTATATTTACAACAACACGCTTGTCGGGATTTCCTCTTATTCTTAAATTAAATAAAATCGTTGAACTTTCTTTGATTGGCAGTTTGCTTGTGAATGCCAAACAATCAAAAATAGCCAACAATAATGTAAAACAACAGCAGAAGGCTGTCTACACTTCAAAACAGTGGCGTAAATCACACCCCTGCAAACCTCGCACGGTGGGGGACACAGGCCTTTTCGGGGCCCATTTTCGTAGAATAAAAAACTTTAAAAGGCGAAATATCACTATTTAAACATAAACCTACAAATCTTTAAAAGAATAAATTATGATTTTCGAATATTAGGGCATAAAACTTCACATTAAAGATTTTAGATTTTGTTATTCACCCAATAATTCTTGATTGAATGTAATTGGATTCGAAATATTTACAGTTAAAACACGATCGAGCCTACATTGTGCAGTTTTTGTATACTTAATGAGGTTTCTATTAGATGTTCTGGATAGAATTAAAATTATCGTGAGTTTTGTTTTTTAAATTTTATCCGACCCAGTTTTAGTCCTTAGTAATTCGGTCGTGATCGGATGTTAAAAATTACAAAAAATAATTTCACGCGGGTGAAATAAAAGCTCTAAGTGGAGCCCAAAAGCGAAAAAGGGGAAAGTTAAAAAAAAACATGTAAAAGTAGACAGTTTTCTTAGTGTAACTGAGTCTTCGGCAAGTACACGGTCTGATGAAAATATTCCAGCTCATAATCTAAGTAGTGCGAGGTCTAGTAATCTGGATAAAGTATTTGCAGTTAGTGATAGAGAATTTAAGTTAAGTGATACTAGTGATAGTGATCTCGAAACTAAAAGTGTGAAATTACCTTACGTATCAAAAGCATTTGCATCAGATATAGTTTTGTACAGCAACACTTGCCTGGACGACAAAACAAAAAGAAAAATTAACCTACGGAGAGTTTTAAAAAGATGCAAAAAGACCAGTTTTTCAATATCTAATTATAATTTTTCAACTAAAACAGGAACCAAAGTGGACCGTAAATGGTTGTGCTATTCGTCTCAGCTGCGAATATGAATGGTGTAAATAACGGACTTCAAAAACTTATAAAAAATACTAAACCAATGCGGAATATGTGCACTGCGCGACCCATAATTAAATTTGGTGCTTAATGACGCTTGCAATGCTATGTTATGGAGTATAGTTATGTCGGGTGGCCCAGGATCATACACGTAACTGCAGCAACCGAGATCTCACACGTACAAAGATTGGAGTGTATGAGTATAACGGGGGGCATGCGTTCCACCCCAACCGCAGTTCTGGAAGCTGTTTGGGGTCTCTCACCACTGGACCTCCATGTCGAGGAGATGGCACTAAGGTCTGCTTTTAGACTACGGGCGAAGGGATTGTGGAAGGATGCAGGTGCTGGAGGAAGACACCATCCGATCCTAAGAGAGGCAGTCCTTTGGAATCTCCCTTCCACCCACCTACACATTTAGGAAGCACTTTAGAATCTATCTGAATTCTGAAGATGCATTCGAGCCAGATATATTCATCTATACTGATGGATCCAAAACCTCAGAAGGTACAGGGGCAGGCATCTTCTCAGATGACCTAGACCTCCAAGAAAGCACATCATTAGGCGCTTTCGCCACAGTCTTTTAAGCAGAGGCTGCGGCCACAATGCACGGTGCAAGCGCAATTTTTGTACGAAGAATCAAGAACAAGACTATTAGAATTGCAGAGCTGCTCTGTTGACACTGAACAACTGCAAAGTTGTATCAGGAATAATACTCCAATGTCGCAGCACTCTGGAACAAGTCGCTATTGACAATGTCCTAGAACTCGTTTGGGTCAAAGGACATTCTGGACTATACGGTAATGAGCGGGTTTGGCGAGGCAAGGCTCGGAACAACCCTTTTTTGGTTCCGAATCAGCACTCCCACTATCCGCAACTGCACTCAATACCTTAATGGAACAGGAAACCCACAATCGCCACCGTGAAAGATGGGTTAATATGAACAAATTAATGTCACCATGCAAGGATGGCGATCAAAGGCCCCTCATTGAAGATAACAAACTTCTGTATACAGCTGTCAAGAGACAAACTACGACTTATTGTAGGAATATTGTCAGGACACTGTAAACTAAATAAGCACATGCACAGGATGGGACTAGTCGAGGACCCAACCTGTCGGGGTTGCAACTTAGAAGACGAGACAGCAGAGCACATTCTGTGCAAATGCCCTGCACTCGCTCCAATCAGAGTATCCATGCTAGGAGACTTTTGGCCTAGTATGGCCAGTATTAGCAGCATCCCTCTGGCTAGTATCCTCAGGTTCATTCAAAGGTTAGGATGGCTTGAGTGATGCGCCTAAGTTGAAGCTGCTGCAACGAAGGTAGCACAATGGGCATATCTGGGGCCTAAGTGCACGTGACACGAGTCATCCTCCACCCAAAATCCAGACGCTGGCATGAATGTTAAATTAGTTAAAGACTTTTATGGGCTATGTCAAAAAATTTACAATTTTTTCGGTAATATTCTTTGCAGTAGTACTAGGTGGTCCTCGCGAGTTGATAGTGTTGTTGCAATCAGACATAATTTATTACAGTTTTAAAGGTTCTGTGTAATATTATACTTACAAGTAATAAAAGAGATGTAAAAGACGAAGCTACTAATTTTCCAAGGCAAATTTTTTGAAAACGCCAATTGAACATCAAAAACTTAACAAAATAATGAGGATACCGATTTGGGACAGGCTACAAAATTACTAAGCTCCAGTTTTGAGGCAATTGTAAATCCTAGAGATACATTTTTAGAAATGAAAGAGAAAGCTGTTATGTTGGCAAATTTATGGAATATTAATCCCCAGTTTGAAGACAAGAGACAAAGGAAAGCGAAGAAATTTTACGATCAAGTATGTAGCGATAAAAAATTAATGAATACTGTATACCTGTTTGAAGTTGATGTCTAAAAAGCCACTAATTATAGACATTTTCAAAAATCAATTAAAAAACCGTTTTCAAAGTATGAATACGCTGAATAACAAATATTACCATATATATTCTGATGAAAGTTTGTACCAGAGTGTTGCAAGTACAGCAAAATTTATAACCATGACTTATCTCCAGAATTTCCAAATCATATCCTCTCTTTAAAAATGGTGTTTAGTGTGGACTTAAGCAAGGAGCTGGGCAATTTTTTGATTTAAAAAAAACAAGTGCACCACTTCTAATTTATCCGACGTGTGTAGTGCAATATTGTTATATTTGACCCTTTCAGGTAGTATGGTCTCTGCAGATCGATCGTTTTCCAAACTTAAGTTCATAAAAACTATTATTTACGCAGTACTATGTCGGAACAACGACTTTCGGATCTATGTACAATTATCATTGACTATCCAGAAACTAAACGACTTGATACTATTATAAATAACTTTGCCATAGAAAATGTGCATTGACAGCCGTGCTTCCTATAAATTCCACTTTCAACCTTGAATATGTAGGTAACACAACTTAATGTTGGTTAGTTTTATTTATTTATTTTTATAAAGGGCCCGTGCGGGGAGGCCCTGGAGTTTTCTATTCAGCCACTGCTCCAAAAACGTACAAAGTTATAAAATCTTTGGACTTTCCTTTGTAGCAGCAGCAAGCAAGTAAGTAAAAATTTTTAAGTGGCAGAGCACATTACCCGATAAAGCTTTAGAGTTCTTAGAAAACTTAAACCACAAAGGTAGCTGGTTTTGACTGATTTTACAAAGTTCGCAGTTTCAAAAATAGTTAATTAATTTTTTGAAGTTATTCAAAAACAGCCTAGGGTAACCAAACCATCCTGTGTTGATGAATATTAAATTACCTAGCTGAAAATTCAAGTACAAGGGAGTAAATCTTGATTTTGAAGTATTGAGATTTATTGTAAAGAGTGGCTCCTTTGAAATATCTTCAAAAAACTGTTTAGGCCGCCTTTGTATCGGATAAGACTTTCTAATTTTATAAGAGAATAAGGTTTATTTCGTTATTTAAAAGGCGGTAAGGAATGGCTTAAAAAAATTAAGCGTCCCGAATTCTAATTAGACGTAAACGTTGGCTTATAAATTGTGAAAACAATCGGTGCGGAACAGTATGGATATCTACGGGCGAGCTATGCGAATTACAGCTCGAGCTCCAGATCCGCAATGAAGATATCATTGTTAAGTGGTCGCGAGTGTGCTGTATTTCACTAAAGTTTCGAACTCAGAAATTAACTAAGGTCTGCAAGACCATCTCCGGTCGAAGTGGTCAGAGAAGTCCAAGTTTGCCAACAGACATTATCTTCGCATAAACACTTAAACAATAGTATTTTCGGGTGGAGGAATGGAAAAGAAAAAAAATTCGACGATTTAAATGCCGACTTTAAACGCGAGTTTTATTGATCTGTAAAAAACCGAAACGGAATAAATACTCAACAAACGAAACAACGAAATAGTTCTATAAAAATAAAGACGTTTCGGTATATAAATGTATGAATTCGCGGTTGAACGAGAAGGGCGCTATAAAAACTACTTGCACTGCCGCAAGCCATAAACCAAAAAGTTGGGTCGAAGTTTAACATAATTATAGTTCATCTCGCCGTTAATATTAAAATTTTCAATTACCCTTGCAAAGTTTGTTATGCGCCTCAAATTAGATCATCCTAGGTACATTAACTCCCGTATAAAACCGTTATTGGTTATTAAAACAATCGCGGTTTCTTGTCTTAATTTTCAATTTAAAGTTTTTGTTCATGCTAGACATTTTGCGAAATACCTATAAAATATATTTGCTTACTTGTTTTCCAAAGAACACCATCCGCAGTAAGGATCCTTAGCTCCTAAGCATTCCCAGCAGGTCGTGTAGACTTTACACTCTTGCACCTTCACCATTGATACCTGAAAGTAACAAAAAGAAATATTAGGGTTTCGATTATAATCCTACCAATTCGTAAAAGTAAAAAAATGGTTCGCTTAGGGCCTAATCGAAAAACTCTACCTATGTAATTTTCTTCGGATTGTTCCTTTCTACGAAGAGATGTTTTGGAAAAGAAAAGAAACATGCAGACCAGAGTGAATAATAGAAACCAATTACATTAATACGAAGTTCCGCTTTTAGTGCGCCTCGATGTCGATAACTTCCCAACTCTTGGGTTCCGGTGATCAAAACTAAGCGCGAGTCTTTGGTCGTAACGAAATGGGGGATTAAAACCTAAAATCACGCCATTTTCATACAACGAAGCAGAAGATTTCAAAATCAGGTTGTTGATAAAGTGACAGGCGAATGCCTATAATCCATATGATTAAGAAAAAAAAAAGGATTTATAGTATGTGACAAAGCAGATCCGGTCTTACTCAGTTAATACATAATCGCATTTGTTAACGCAATCAGATAAGTCAAACCAATGAGCAATTAACTGATGCATTTACGCGCCATTATCCATTAATTTCACGAATTGGATCGAAATAAAACGAAAAATGTCCGTCCGGAACTCTCCCGGAACGCGTTACGTACGGAAGGAAGTGCATATGGTTTATTTTCTTTAGCGAAAAGTTGTTTCTAGCAAAGTAAGTTATCAACAAAAATAGCTGCTGATTGACTGGTACGACGTTTCTTTAAATACACGTCAGTCACAAAATAACGTTTGGAAAAAGCGGAAACGTTTCGTTTTCTCTTTGCACGTAAGAAACATAACCCTGGCTTTAAAAAGGGGTAACTCCGGTCGTAACCGAGAAACGTGTAAAATTTTACGGGAATTTATTTTTAAAATTTACGGCCCGAATTTAATAACCGGCTAAAACAAATCAATTAATACATGTTCAAATTTTAATACACGAAGAATTAATTTATTTACGTAGGTGTAAGAGTAAAACGGTAAGCGCGATTACATATGCACATGTGCAGTTTATAAAATATTAATTACATGATGGAAATCAATTTATTTATTAATGCCTATACCGTAACGAATTGTTTATTCGTCAAATTGCCTAAAAACAAAACCTGATGTAGGCAGAATATGATTGGCACAATCAAACAACGTTCTAACGGCATTAGAAATGTGTGTACCGAGCCATATTTATAAACATCATTAGGGATACTTTTGACGTAATTAAATAATCAATTCTAAGGTCAAAAAACCAACAATACCTAACGGAATTACAAGAGCACGATTGTTAGCCACGTACAATAATCTAAACAAGGTATTTGTACTAAAATGATTTTGCTACGGTATCCACCAACGCAGCGCCAAAGATTTAGTTTATTTATTAAACGGGACAAAGTGTTCGTTATGCAACAAATTTACATTTTTAATCGTTACATTAAAAAATGCAGCTAATTATTATTAAGCATATTTTAAAACCAAGTTGTCACGAATTTTATTCGTTCCATCGATTTTTCATTTGCAAAAATAAACAATAGCATAAATTCGCAGTCGGGAAATTATTTTTACCGAAAACGACCTCTTAAAAAATTGGCGTGTTATAAATATTTATTAACTGAATATTTTCGTTATTCGAAGTGATTGACTTATTAATTCTTTCAGGTTAACTGGGCTCCAAAAAACGGGACAACATGTAAGCGTTTTTTAAATTTACTTCTCGATTAAATTAATGAAAACGAAATACAACTGTTTGGCCTTTAGACTGATTCGCGTCCTAAGTTTACTAGGAACAAAAGATCACGAACGAAACAGCACTCGGTTTTTCCTGGTAAATTTTAACCGAACCTATAACCTCTATGGGCTTTTATCATAATGGTATTGCTTTCGAAAATGGGGTTAATCCACAGGTTACGTTTCCAATAAAGAGTTTACTACTGAAAGCGGCCCGGCATTAAATCATTTTTATTTTGGCACTGCCGAATTTTAAGTTTAACAATAAAATGGGTATGCATTCTTCCACAATAAGAAAATGTAATCTTCTTTAATTCTTGTATTTATGAGACTGTCCTATTCGGTAATTCTACAATGGCCCCGGAAATTCATGAGGAAATGACTCCATAATAATTCGAAAATTAAAAAAAAAATGCAAAATTATATATTTATATAGTTCGAGGAAATTCATGATATAAACATTTTCACGCATATAGGAAGAGAATCCTCTAAACACAGGTATGATCATGTCGTGACATCAAAATAACGTGCAACATTATTGTGTTAGTTTTAGGAATTATACGAGGTGAATCATGTTATGGCCGCAAGAGGGAGAGTTTACGGTAGGCTTTACTAACGACCAAGTTTTTGGAACGCGTCCTTAAATAATTTTATAAGTTGGTATTTGACTTTGTGTTACCCACGTAAATTTCACCGAGATCACAAAATAGTTGCTGTTAGGCAAGGAAGTTTAAACTCGCAGACCACAGTTTATGTTTGGCGACCTTTAACTTGACCAAAGCTGTTTGTTCTTTTAGGCACAAATATTCGGCATGCGTTTGGAATGTAAATTTTTAATGGGAAAAATTGCGGAAGGGTTTTGAAATTTTAGTGAAACGGGGGGAAATTTTCGACCTTTCAGGTGTAAGAGAAAACATGTGAGGGTTGAGAACGATGTTCTAGTTGCACGTATCCGTCGAATGCATATTTATAAGGAGGAAGTGATGAATGCTTCAGACCGCATCCAATGGGAAAATGAATTTCTGATTATAAACGGCGGGTACTGTCCCCACGAGTTTCACCTATAAAGTTCGGACGGTCAAGCCTCCCTATGGACTCGTCCTGCCAGCGCAAATGACGGATGTTTTGACCCACGTGTCACCGTAGTTTCGGCCTTTCCCTTCGCATTATATTTACATTTATTTTTATTTGCGACACGTTTACTTTTACATCCATTAAATGCGACTTCAGTATTGATCCTCGCGACTTCTAAATCATCTTAGTCGTTGTATTGCCCAAAATTGTTCCATTTTCATTTGCGGAACCAAAGATCTGGATTTGAAATTTTACCTCCGTAAAAACGTGCTAAGAAAAGTTGTCGTAACTTCTTTTATTGAGATTTAATATCCAGTGATTGGAAACGGGACACAAATGAAAACGGTTATCGAAGGTTGTAGTACATTTCTTCGCACAAATGAAAACGTTTATGCCGCGAGAACGAATTTCAGTGGATTTCGTCGTTTATCATAGCGCAAATGAAGGAACATCCGAGACCAACTAACGGTAAAATTCTCAATAGACAGCAAAATCGTGAGTCTAAAACGGCTGGGAGCAATTTCGTTAAAGCCGTGTGCACGTCTGAAGTATACAACACGCGGCCTTCCCATTATCACACTGACAATCTATTAATAAAGGGTCCATTCCACAGAGCAGTGGGCAGCGAAATCGCCAATAAACCCCTTAATGAAATAAACTACACAATCTACGTGCCCCACTTCTTTAGTGCTTTTAGTCGGGTGCCATTGCACAAAAAATAAAACTAAATAGCTTCGGGATAATTTCATTCTCTCGTGCTTTTTCCCACCATTGTTGAAAGTTATTCCAGAATTCTTTACTGCCTCTGTAAAAATTTTTACTGTAGGTTCCGGATTTACAACAAGAGGTCGCGCTTGCCATTTTTATACGGTCGTAATAGACGCTAATTTCGAATTAAAACGTATTAAAATAATAACATTAACGATTCGAACTTCAACTTCACCTCCACAAATCTAAATAGTCGATTTCAATCTAACATTCACTAACTTGCATATCAAATAACGCGCGTGGTCTACCAACTCGAGTCGGATGCTAAATTTCAGATTGATTAAGATTACGCTCACGTCATATTCTATAAACGCACCTACAACAACAAACCGTGTTTAAAAGTTAAATGCGAGGGTTTACAACGGCAATTTGAGAGGCAAAATTCTGATCTTTAAAAGCGGAATGTCATTTCAATTAACATTTTTATTAGTTAGTAGTTGGAGACGCAAGATTAATCAGTTATTCAGAATTTGAAAAACAACAAAGGGAAAAAATACAAAATCACCGTTATTCTCCATTTTTATGAACCTATTTTATGTAACACGAAGAAAACACCTTGTTGGGTGACAGCCAAAAATAAATTACTCACTGAAGGTTCCATTTTTCAAATTTTTTGTTAATGAAATAACACTGTTAAAAGTACCGTGAAATAGAACAAGATATGAACCAAAATATAGATATGAAAAGAAGCAGGAAATCAACACACGAAAAGTACATAAAATGCAGGAATTATCTGTTTAGTAGGATTTTCACAAAGGGTTCAGCAAAAAATATGTTTTAAATGAGTCGAGCTATTTTTGACCTGCGCCATTGTGTATAAAATTTTTATTTATGTAAATATAGCAAGTTAACCGGGTATTAATATCTACGAATAACCACTTTGAATTAACTGAACTGTCAGGGAAGAATTTCTATAAATGAAATACAAAATACAAAGCAATTTTCAAATATCAAATATTTACATTTTAAGCAGATCAGGTTGAGAAATTTAAATTCTCACAATTATTTCGAGCCGGGATTTCCTTAATTTGTTTGGACGTTTTAAAGCATATTTAATCAATTTAAGGCTTACTTCCTTTATGAAATATAATTATATGGCGCGGTGCTGATGCTGTTGTCATTTATTATTTATAGACGTTAAAACAGGTACGGGTCGTAAATTCGAGCCTCCGATTTTCATTTTATTGTTTTTCTTTAATCGGGCTATATTTCCTAATGGGAAAAAGCTTAAAGACCCTTCGAGGAAAATACTTGCTCACAACAAAATTTAACGAAACAAGAACATGTTTCGATAACTAAATTACCAACAGGAACACTACTAATGAGTTATATTAACTAGTAAAGTTGGAATTCTCTGCGTGAGCGATCACCGCACCTGATCGATTGGGCTTTGTCTTCAACAAACGAAATAAATCTAAATTTGGAATTTGTCCATTAGCCGAATTACCTGAACTACCATTTCGGATTATAACGCTTTTATCATAATTTAATTTTATTTTCTTAAAATATCCATCATAATCCTAGCTTTTACGCACGTACAAATTTTATTCCCATTTTTACATTAAAAACATCCCCTTGCAAACGGACTTATTTACTTAAATGCACAATAATGACAATTTTCCGCGGAATGCCAAAACCGTGGCCAAATTACATTGAATTTCCACACTACCACGGTTTTTGGCAAGGATGCAAGTTGGTCTAGGTCAGCGATATTTGTTAATGACGCATTCTAGGTTTTTCCAAGTATCACTTGCGTATGAAAATGACTGCTATTTTTAATTAACCCGCGTGTAAGCGTTTTTAGTGAATTTACATACGAATAAAAAGTTACATTTTATTATGTAATGAGTAAGTAATATTTAATAAATTAGAGAAAAAATAAAATAATTACGAATGTACACATATGTGCACGATTAACTAGTAATGTTGATTTGTACTTTTTTAAAAATTCAATTAAATTTTCGTGAGAAATCACTAACAGTAATTATACAGCGGTAAATTATAAAAAACAGCCCCGAGCAGTTTTTAAATATTTGCTTTATCCAAATAATGCCATAAAGCCACAAACATTTGACAAAATATTCATCAAAGTCGATTATTAACATTGCAAATATTAACCAATTTTATATAAACACCCATGAAAGCTTTGTACGAACATTTGATATCCCCACGTAAATAAAACCGCAAATAACTTATGCAGTTATTTACAGATACAGCAGGGTATTGTACAAAAAATATAAAGGTCGCAGAAAATGATTTTTTCTAACTTAGTTACTTCACAATTTAAAATGAATTGATTTAGCCAAGAACACAATAAAAACACGACAAATCAAAACGATATAAATTTTAAAGCGTTTTTCATAATTAAAATTCAGGTTAAAACGCCACAATTCAATATTTTTGGGACATTTTATTCTATCTAAAATTTACCCCATAAGTACCGTTTTATTATTAATATTTCCTGAATTATTTACCGGCAACAGTTATTAAAATTAATACAGAGCCGTTTGTAATGAAAATTACTCTAAGTAAACAGAAGATTCGCTAATTGCTTAATAGTTAATAATTAATTAATTAAACAATATTGACTTTAACATCTAACGCTACCACGGAATCTTGTCAATTAAATCCCAACACTGGAAATTTTGATAAACGTGAGTTGGTAAATATTTAAAATTGGTTTTTGGAATTTCACGGTTTTTTCTTAAGAATTCACGGAATAATGGATACGGTGGAGTATTCTTGTTGATAAAATAAAAAAGATAACGATTCGTTATTAATAGAAAATCTGGAAAGCTTTACACGACAGGTTAAATTACTCGAACAAGACTGTGGAAAAAGCACCACCAAATAAAGAGGACTGAAGTTAACAGCAACGGTCCTATAAGGAAAGTGACGAACATAAAATTAAATGGAGAAGAAAGTGAACAACTTACCACGTACAAATACTTAGATTCGACATTACGTGGGAAAGGTTAAATGTTACATTAGACAAGAAAGTGAAAGAAATGAATGATAGGGCAAGTTACGGGACTATTCAATTAATTCCACAGATAATTAGAATAAAAACTATACCAAATTAAGTTATAATCGAACGTCAAGAATATAAACGAAAACGAAATGCTGAAGTATATCGCTTTTCGAAAGGAAAAAACCAACAGAAAAATTTTAAATCAAAATATTTTTTGGTACGTAAAATTTAGACGTTGCTTGAACTTTTTGGCGTTGAATTGAACGAATTCGTTACTCGTTACAAATATTGGCCTCCTGTTATGTTAAAACAAAAAGAACTTGCACAAAGTTTCTAAACCTACGCAATATTTGCCTGTACATGACTTACTTTACTAACTTCGGCCGAAAATCTTCAAACAGGTCTAAAGTATTCCTTCAAAACAATATTTCCCACGTAAAGCAAAATCACTTACACTTCTGAGAGAATTTTCGAGCAACAAAAGCAAAAGAATGCGCTTTTGTTCTGTTGGTATCTGTAAAAACTGTAGAATGTTTTTCTTTTTATTATTTACACTTGTTTACTTCAGGTAGACCATAACAAACAATCGAAAGATTTTTTCTCCAATATCAAGAAGGTTTTTTCCTTTTGTCACATTCAGTTCAGGTCAAAAATTAATAAGTAATGACTACGATAGATGCGACACTGAATAACTCATCGCGTTTCACTTATATGGGGCTACAAGGAAACCGACATTTATTAATATTTTTCACGGTTTCCCTTTTATACGATAAC
The DNA here is from genome assembly GCA_963082815.1 of Melanotus villosus. NCBI lineage: Eukaryota > Metazoa > Arthropoda > Insecta > Coleoptera > Elateridae > Melanotus > Melanotus villosus. The sequence goes on from OY720427.1 coordinate 25,342,483, forward strand.
TCGGGATTTTTAGTATTTTCGTGAGAACATCGCTTTATTTCGATAGAAATCAGGGGAAATAGAATAAAGGACTTACAATATAATGGTGGACGTTTGGTTTGGAAGACAACCAAACAATACACCCCGTCGACACGTTTATTTGTATTTAGCCTTCAACTTTTTGACTTTTGGCCATGTTAACAATGTTCACATTCATATCATAATTTTAACGTTACATATGGAAATACTATCAATGGACGCTCCAGTTTCTGCGATGATAAAAGCATGGAGTTAAAGGATTAACGGTTGTTACTTTGGAAAATAGATTAAACGAGAATTTATAATTAATGGTGACTGATTGATTATAAGTAAACAATTCGAGTTAATTGGAAGAATACCAAGTCGCGACACGTTATTACAAGATTAAACAAATTGCGAAGGCGAATAAAATTTATCTTAAAAGAGGCACAATGGGTATTAGCGAGCACCTGGCGTCTTGATACAGGTAAGTCACGATTTTAATTCGTAGCAAGATTGTCTCGGGTTGCTGGTTGTGTTCCTTGTAATGAGGGGGAAAATTTATACTCACAATAGCGGGATTAGAGAGCAAACATTTATTTGCGATTACCATTCGTTGTGCTGTTTTAACGCGGAGCGGAAAAAGTGGATCGCAACATTTCAATTGAATTCTTGATTGGAGGACTCTGCTGACAATAGTAATGCCAAATGAACTGAAATGCTCAGCAAGCAAGAAAGCAAACTATGAAAGAGTGTGTTGTTGCAATAGGGATGGATGGCAATGCATGCGCGGCAAAATTGGCGAAGCCCGAAAGGCTGCGACTGAATATATGATAAAAGGTGAACGACAACATCGGTGGCGGTGGTGGTGCACGCACAGCAGCGATCGGCTCACGCCAAGGCAATGCACGCACAAGGTGCGCCGGGACGCCATCGACGCGCCTGCGTCTTCTACGAGGGGAACAAACTTTTCATTGATCATATTCTCCTTTCCGACTGGGCCAAGTTTATTGAGTTGTCTGTAGCGTAAGCTGATGCAGACTCCGTTTGGTTTTAAACTTTACAGTCATTGACTTTCGATACTGATATTTTCCACTCGTACGTGGATCACTTCCGGTTATCTAAATGATATCTGGAGGGGGAACTGACCAGCAGCGCGTTGATTATCGCGACATCAATCACACCTTGGCACTGCCGATTCTCTCGATGGGGTTGGTAAACACATATGGAAATCAGGGTACTTTGGAAGTAAACAAACTCGCTTGAGAGACGCAAATTCGCATTCAAACAATCGTGCATACGATAAAATAAATACTTGGTCCAACGCTCGAACGTTCCTTTCTACTTACGTCAATCTTTCTGAGAATATATATGAGTGCAAAGAAATGATCGTCATAGATATGATTAAGTAGAATATCCGCGAACCGCCAAAAAGTTTGCACCGGTGGCAGACACCACACTTATTGCATTTTTAACATCGATGTCCTTAATCTAAACACTACTCGCGACTGACATCTACTTAAGGGCTCCCGTTGACACTCAAAAGTCTATCACGTTCTTATTAAGGATCTCCACCTGAAAAGTTCGTATTATAACGCAATAAAAAGGTACTCAACGCAGGGGTCGTGATCGGGACGGTATAATATGCCATCGAGAACGGTAATCTCAAAATCTACTTGTGACAAGAGTAAAGATGAGGTAATGTCATCTCGGATGGGTCGATATACCGTCCAGCCTAATTCGATACAGCTAAGGCTAAGGGTGCTCCCCAGGGCCGCTGACCGCCACCACTACCGCTAAGCCTTGTCTGAGACAAAACGGGAGGCGAAAAGCACGCGCTTCTGTCCATTAACTCATTAAATGCGTCTGTAAAATTTAACACGTTTAAGAATAACTGCCAGATGTAGCCGAGAGATTCCTTGTTCCCCAGGGATTTAATTCATCGATTACCACACCGATGCGGTATCGCTTCTTCGAAGTCCGAAAATCACTTTTCACCCGTAGAATCCAAACTGGTACCACGGTGGAATGTTTGTTTTAATTATACCCTTTACGCGAGACTTAATGTAACTTCAATTGAATGTAGCGAGGGAGCGAGATCTTTAAGAAGTTGAAATTAGAACGAATGAACGTCGTTTCGAGTTCCGTCTTGCAAACTAGGTTCTTTTGTACTTACTTTTCTTTCGGTCATGACGTAAAGGTGCATGAGCTGGGAATCAAAGTGCAGGTCTGGATTCACCGGGGAGCCTTCCTCTACAGTCAAATCGCCATATTCCAGGGCGGAAGTGCTCGATTCCACCACCACCTACAACAAAATTCGTTATTAGCTACCAGGATTACATTACATCTACGCGTATACATCCACAAATCAACTTATTTGCCACCCTCTTTATCAAATGACAGTCATTATAGAATTTATACATCAAATTTGAGAGGCTTCATTAAGTTTAACGACATCTAGTAAATTCCATTTGCGCGTATTGCCGTTGAGATTTCTCATAAGGCTAATAACATACCGTCATAAAAACTTGTAAAATATCTTATTTTCGTGTTAAATTTGTACGTCAGGCAATTACGTACGTCATTTAGTCAAACTATTTATTTGAAAATGACCAATATTTTGATAGAAACATGAATGAGAACACGAAGCGCAAATTCGTATAACTACCAAAAGATCCCATGTGGATTTTCCAAAGAGATGCCCTCAAAAAGACTCAGTTGATTGCTAAGGGGTTCTTGAAATGTCACAAGCTCAACCCAATTTGGACGAAGAAAAATGATAGTTTGGGTTTTGGAAATTTGGCGGAAGCGCCAATTGTTTTTCCAAGATATATTACGACGGAGTGTACGTAGACTCGTTCGTTTTCTAATTAAACGTATAAAACGGGAATATTAAACAAAATGGTTCGTTAGCTAAGCAAACTCCCAGCTTAATTATATAATAAACACGTGAATATAAACTGGGCTTTATATGACATATTTCTGAAAGTACAGTAAATATAAAAAAAGTATCGCTACTAATAGCTAAGCTTTAAAATTATGATGAATATGGTAAATTAATAAGTGTTTATCAATTTTAATATCAAAAGCCTTAGCAGATGTCGATAATTAAATTAACTACCAGGGATTTTAAATATGTCATCCTGATAAACAAGTACGACGAAGTGTTTTCCGAGGTCAAAGATCTCTAACTGGTAAGTTAAAGGAGAGAGCAACTATAATTACTTTTTAGGTAAAATGATGAAACGTTCGGCACAACTAATTCAGTATTTTGTTTCATCCCCCTCGACCCCTATCATCGCACAAGGCCCGGGGTTTGATTGATAAACGTTAACGTGGCCGGCTTACAAATTAAATTTGAGACCCCTGGCATAGACCATTTCAAAAAGGTTTCTTCCTCCGAATGATTCGGTTTGGCAGAGTGTTCATAAAACTGACAATTTATGTAAGCCCGGCTTAGCCGGACTGTTTTAAGATACTTTGACGTGTGTAACGTGATAATATTTTGTCAGTCAAAATGATCAATTACCGAAAATTTACATACAACTGACTGCAATCTAGTCATGTTTTACCTGTTTGAAGACGTTACTTCTGCAAAATAACCATTTTAGTTTTTCAACCTGACCAACTTAATTTAATAAACGATCCCCAGGAAATTTATATTACGTGTACGGTAGATAAGTACACATTCATGTATAAGGGCGTTCTTGTATGTTGTCAAAAGTTAGGAAACTGTAATAACGCTCAGCTTGTTTGCGAGTTTCAACTTAATTTGGTGCAAATTTTAGATATTCGAAGTTAATTTGCGTTAATTTTATCCGTGTAATTTTCTGCTTTATCTAATTGTTTTATTTTTAAAATTCAACGTGAGAAAAAAGAATCCATTTAGTTTGAAGTACTTCATGATTCGAAGATTAAAATAATACTCAATAATAAGTACATGCAAATTAAGATCGAATTATATGGTTAATATGAAGTTTTTTTTTTATATTGTGCAGTAATAATCGTAACAGAAAACTTTAGTTGTGTAGAAGAATAATAATGTCCTTGTATGTATAACACAGTTGGTACAAATCGACTGTTTCAGTATCTTAGTCTTAGGCTACATCAACCCTTCGTACTGATTTGAGTTTACAAGTTGAATGATTAGCAACCGAATCGAAATAAAGTATCTACCAGTTGCAGCGAAAATAGTTCGTAAAAATGTCTTCTTCTGGTTTTCCGTCGATTTAATAAATTATTAATACTGTCCACCGTAATGCGTCTGCAGCACAAAGCCGTTCGATGATTTTATTACGCATCGGGCAATAAAAATACAACGACAGCCGACCATCCTGCGGTAAAACCAAAGCTTCTAAGAAGCTGCTGTAATTGAAATTGAACTGCTGAATAAGAGAAGACATTGGGAGCAGTTTCCAAAGCACAGGATCTGGTTCGAGGGAATGAACGTTTCGGTGCGAAAGTAGCACAGGCTAACGGCGTTCCCGCTGCTAAAGAAAAACAAAATCGGGGTTGATTTTGAGTTCGTGGAGAAATGTTTCCTTAAGTTTTACTACTAATCAATATAACAAAATTTAGGTTGCTACAATGCGAGCCGCGGCGAATAACAGAATTCGTTAATAATGGCTAATGGCTCTTTCGCTCAATCGATTCAAATAGTCGACGAGGCGCGTCGAGAACAGAGTGCATGTATTCCCAAGGAAACCCGCAACAGTTTTATATTGCAACTTACGTAACAGACATAAATTCCGTACTCGGTCACTTAAACTAATGAGCAGCGATGCGCGTCATATAAGGGATGTGCAAAGCGCTTCTCCTATTCTCGGATAACACCAAATCCAAACTTAAGATACAAAAGTTTACTTTTGTTTTCAGCTCTATCGATTTTATGAGAGCACCAGTGTTGCTGACAACTACAATATGTTACAATAAAACAATAGCACACCGCACCTCCACCAAAAAGGGCATTCGTTGAGGGGTGTGAAACAGGTGATAGTCGGTCCAGTATAGATTGATATGTTTCGCGTATACGTTATTGATCGAGCTCGCCATGATTCTCTCGTAACGTTTGTGTGTCCCTTATCGTTTTCGAAAGCTGCTCCAAGGATTAACTCTCATTGTTGCAGACATCCCCAAACACGCGTCTCATCCGAAGCTAGTGTGTAAAGTGCGACTAATTTGGGAGCAGCACAACTATTTATGTTGACCAGCTAAATTCCACTCTGAGCGTAATTTTCCTTGTTGGGAGCAATATAGCGGCGAAGCTCCTAAACGGTTGTCTTGGGAATAAGTCTGGGTTGGAGCAGGTGAGGGCCAGGGCAAATCTTATTACAAGAACAACGACGGTAGGGCGAGAGCGATACAGGGAGCTTGCAAACGATGTGGCCCAACTTCTTCTAAGCATGAGTCGAGCTTCAACCAACTATCACGTGTCAGAGTATATATGGACCAAGTCTTAACTCTATTAATCCTGTCCTCTGAGGAAAACTTTTTTCTACAAATATAAGATCGTTGTTAGAGGTTCTTCGCTAGCGCGCGCCCCGAATACGAATGCGGAAAATAACTAAGCGATACTTACAACTTGTAACTAATTTGATAGAAACTCGTCTCGGGATTAACCGTATGTACAACCACAGACTTCAGAAGCGAACACCGCGGATCGATATTGAAATCTAATTGGACCTCTATTAACGAAACCTCGATATTCGGCATGATATCGAATCCTAGAAATATGGAACATCTAACATTCGCTCTCTGATATAAATAATAAGTTCTCGTTGCGATTCGACATACTGGTATTGGCATGGGGGTGCTCGAAGGGGGACTGGGATTACGTTGAAATAAAATATAAAATATTGCGTAGGGAAATATTACAATACGCATATTGTGAGCAACTCTGCACACAATGCACGTTAGAATCACAAACCGGAGAAGAATTATAAGTGCACAAAACCTAAACATATTGATGGCAATAGAGGGCCCATACGCTTTTGCACTCAATTACGTTCAAAGCCTTGCCGTTTCTTAAAGACCGTATAAATTTGCTGTATAGAGATTATATGAAAAAATATATGCCATCCGAACGAATAATTCTGCAGAATTCGTTCGACGCTTTCTACTACTCGCTCAGAATTATTGACAGATTTAGAAATCATATTATCACTTGTAGAAACCACGTATTTCTAAAATATATAACATTTCCCCGCGTTTTGTTAAGAAGGCCGGACCATACAGTACAAAAAAATCAATCTCCATTTGGTAGTTCAAAAATTCTATCCACGAAGATCCATTATTTATGAAGGGACGTGTTAGTTCGTTCTGAAAAAAACTGAAAACAGAAAATAAACACCACCCTATGATACCCAGCTGCACTGAAAATACCATATGTCAACGAAGCAACATACATATTACTAACTGGAAGTTTTTGCGCGTTTTAATAAATATATTTAGAAAACTGGATTGGTATTTAAAAGCAATCTGGAGTTTGATATTTAAAACTACCAAGCGAAGTTTTTATACAACGTCCTTTCCTTACGCTTGACGGCTTGTTTTGACGGTTTAAACAAACATATATTAAGTTTAAACGTAATGAGCGTTTCTTGCTGTTTTTTAAGTATAAAAACCTTTTCAAAAGCAACCATTTAAAGATATTTTGGTACAATTTGACGTGAAGCGTGTCAGTTTTAATATTAAGTTTAGCGAGCTGTATGTATTCTAATGGCCGCTAAAAAGTTTCTTAAAACTGCAGCTGGTTAAATGTTTATGTGAGGGTAATTAAATTAATTTATAATGAACGTCTACCTGTTGAATACTAATCTGAATTTGAAAGATCTAAATAAGGTTCTTGAGGCATTTATTTTGGCAGATAAAAGTGAGAATTGCATTTTTGAATTTTAAATGCCCATATTAGCACGATAGAGATGTAAATCGCTGGTTGATCAAAAAGCCATTTCAGAATCGCTAACCTATCATAAACCTCTCAACGCTGTTAAATTTAACCCCGGTGTAAATTAACAACCCACAGACTTTTTGCAAAGAGACACTACGCCTGGATGGTTTCGGGCGTTCCAAAACCTAAGTCTAGGTGTTATCCGAGGTCGTAGTCTACGAGTTTTTCTCATCCCTAGTGCAGAGTTCGACATTGAGATTAGATGGTTTCGAATTATCAGTGTGGTAAATGACACCGGAAAACTGTCCGATTGGTAACCGTAACCTTCGTACTAAAAAAGTGCGTTCGCATTTTCACTTTCTTGTCAGATTTCTTTTAGACTTGTGCCAAAACATTCACATAATAATACGAACAAAAATAACAAGCACAAAAGTAAACGTTTGTAACATTTGGAAAACAACTTGCACAGCGGGAATTATAAAAACGGTGGTGACCTTTAGCAACGTCAATAAGATTGTAGTGAAGGGGGCGGCTATAATTTTAAAGTTGAGGGGTGCTGTAATTGGTTACTAAGCTATACGGCTGCGAACACATGCGGCAAAGTGGTGCTTACTTGATACCAAAACGTCGGCGTAACGTTTTCCAATTAATGCCAAGGAAATTATGGAACATATCAAAGACGACAGTAAAACAGAGCGTTGAAATCTTCAATAATCCAATTATGGCAAAATCGAATACATACATCGAAAATTCGAACACCGTCAGCATGTATTAAGCCGCATGTAAACCAAAAGTAATTGAAAATGTGTGGAAACGGAGTACGTGAGGGGAGCTTACGCGATGTGCTAGAGGTAATCGCGCTGTAATCCCAGCCTGATCCTGAGAACTGTAAACAGATGTACCCGTGCCCCATTACAGCTCGCAATTATCACCGCTAGCAACCCTGGACAAGCAAGCAAGGGTAGCAACGCCCTTCCGCGGCTTTTTGAAACTCTGGGTTCGAGAGGACATTTCCAATATTGCAGGGGTTAACCATTATTTAGATTTCCAACTTTAATCAATCCGTTAAATATTTATCGAGAGCATTTATTTACGGAACGTCCCTTCCGGATTAACCACGCGGATGGAAGAATGCGCCGTTTATCGTGCATAAGGAATGGAAAAGTCCGAAAAGGTCCTTAATTAATTACGGCCGTCCACTTCATCGAAGAGAAAAGCGTTCCCGAAGAACTTACTTAGCGGTGGGGGTTTCTCAGCAAAGTTCATATAATATGCCTTAATCTTGTTAACGGACATCAGTTAAGGAACCAGTTAAAATGATATAACTATTGGCCCATGAAATTTACGGCATCCGTTTTGCGTCTACTTTAGTTTTTCATGGTAATACTATTAACGCGAAACGACGCCCTCTCACACATGTATCTTAGAACTTCTCAATAGGGGGAAGAGTGTTTTTATCGTCCATACAAAATGAAATACTTCGGCACAATACCTATAACGAGTTCTGAAATCCACCGTTAAGGAAACTCGGCACGCAGTAAATTTTTAATACCGTCCAACCCGTATATAAGGAGTGCGACACCCTAAACCCCTAAAATTACAATAGTGTTTATTGAATGTTTCAGGTGCATTCGTTCCGAGTTGGGCCGTTACGGCTCCATATTTCTGTAGCATCAGATTAACACGGTTTTCCCATTTTGCAGCAATAAACGGGTCGTTTCCACGAAATGACATATGTTTCGGACTACATCAACTCCAACAGCAGAACTGCAAACTGCTCAATCGGTTTCCACATTTTCCGCAATGTCCTTGGAGGAAACTTTGACTATCATTACATCGATTACTAATTCCGCAAATGTAACTCGGAGGATACGCTCGAGACGGCGAAATCAACACGGATGTGCGTCGTGTGTGGTTCTCCGGAGAGTTTTTATTACTTTATTATCTTATAAATTATTGAAAACTGTTTTATCTTCATAAAAATTACGGAAAATTCGCCTACACGAGAATACACATCGGTATCGATGTAAAATCATTCGTGTTCGTCGTAACACGACTAATCGCGCGGTCTTTTTAATTGCGTGTGTATTAATCGCCGATTATTAAATTGCACTCTGCGTACTTCAAAAGCACCGACATTTAAATTGAATCGGTTGCACGGATGACTAGCAAAATGCTGCAAGGGTGCACTATCATCGTTATTACTTTTTAATTAAATATGTTCCTCTAATCAACTAGAGATGCACAGACGAGACTCTTTAATTAGAGAATTAGACCCAATTTGAAACTAATTCGACACATACGTAAACCTAATCGTACATGGATGAATTCATATTTCCATATATGCATTCGTAATATAATTTCAGTTCGTAATATAATTTCAGTTCGTTTAAAATTGATGGAAGCGTCAAACTCTAAACGGATCCGTTGGCACGGAAAACTAAAACAGTCCCCGACTGAATAATTTCGTTGCTTTCTGCCCAATGTTGGCCAGTTGGCCTTTCTAAAAACGACACCCTCTCTGATACTAACGGTTGTGGCTGGGTTTTGTAATAATTTGATTAGCGAGACATTTTACGTTGGATACGGACACTGTCAAAAGGGTACACAACGATTATATGAGTACTGTTTTCCAACATCAATTATCGATATTCCAGAGGCGACGTTAATTCGACACATACGTAAACCTAATCGTACATGGATGAATTCATATTCCCATATATGCATTCGTAATATAATTTCAGTTCGTAATATAATTTCAGTTCGTAATATAATTTCAGTTCGTTTAAAATTGGTGGAAGCGTCAAACTTTAAACTGATCCGTTGGCACGGAAAACTAAAACAGTCCCCGACTTAACAATTTCGTTGCTTTCTGGCCAATGTTGGCCAGTTGGCCTTTCTAAAAACGACACCCTCTCTGATACTAACTTACTAACGGTTGTGGCTGGGTTTTGTAATAATTTGATTAGCGAGACATTTTACGTTGGATACGGACACTGCCAAAAGGGTACACAACGATTATATGAGTACTTTTTTCCAACATCAATTATCGATATTCCAGAGGCGACGTTAATTGTATTAAGAAAAAAGACTGGTAGCGACTCGATGTTCGAGATTGAAATCGTTTAGATTTACACTACGAGTGTTGTGAGGTCAATAATCTCCGCAGAAATCGTATTTAGTTCATTTTCACACATAATTAGGATAGATGCTGGCTGGGTATAGCAACTGGTAACATAAAGAACCGGTCAAGACATGACGCAACGTTCTGCGGTAAAATCTAGCCACGGGCAAGGACATACAAGCGTGCAAAATAGGAAAAAGCAAAGTCATTTACTTTGTTATTAAAAACGCAAATAACGTTGCATTTACAGCTGTCTCGAAAACGCTCGAAAAAACTATATTAACCCGCGCTATTTGCTCGGCTTTCACCATACAACAATTGCTCCACACGTACGCAAAGTTTAGGAAACAAACGCGAATTCCCACCAAAAAAGTTCTGCATTTTGGTGATAAATGGGTTGCCACATTGGAATACCTACATCTATACATTCGCATTTATATAACTTCGTGGAACGATTTCAATACAAGAAATTTATATACATTGGTCTCATTTTTTTCCTTAACAAACACGAGGGGAAATTTCTTAGTATTACTAAACACATAAAAATTCTTTTCCATCGAAAAATCATAACTAAGAGCGAACTTCATACTTTATCAACGCCGGCAATAATTGTAGGAATGTCACAATAGAAACGTATCATACCCTACATCGATTCTATTACAACAGTACAACGTATCTGCGTCTTCAGAGTTTGGCGATTTCTGACATTTGCAACATAGTTAATAAACCTTGAAAAATATTTGTTAGTTTACAGTGTATGTCGCAACTAATAACGAGTTTATTAACTAATCGTGATTCACAAGTCTGATATTTTTTGGAAAAAATAAGTTTCGGTCTAAAAATAGTGTTGTTTTATTGTTTATAAAAAGTAAACCTTGAAATTCTTATTCGGCTATTAATCCTTTAAAATCCAAATTAAAGTCACTTAATGCAGGGCATGCATTTTCAAAAAAAATCTCCTTGTTATTTATTTAGAATCTACATTTTTAGAAAACTATTACATAACAAAGACAACTCCAAAGGATTTCAGAAGTAATTATATTCATCCAATTAAATAATTATTGCAAACTGCAAGCAACACCACGTAAAGGTATGTAAAAATAAGGTATTGTGGCATTTTATTATCCTAGGCAGTTCCGGTTTGTGACATTTTAATAATGATAAAAGGAGAAATGATTCATCTCGTTACATACCACTATAATCAGAGATAATTTTAAATTCGGACTAAACCAGGTAACTTTTATAACGTGAGCATATTCTGGGAAAATTAAACGTTAAAAAACTTTTTTATTGCCAAAAAGTGCTGCAGGTAAGGGTCCTGTAAAAAATTTTGAATGGTCAATCAAATATTGCCATAAATGTGGTTTCGGAATGGCAGAAAATTATTTACAAGACATCTAACATATAATTCAAAATTTTGTTAAGACGTTTAACATTTTTGTCGATAGTTCGCATTAATTTTCTTTTATTTTATGGGAGATATTTGTCAGCGTTCCGATATTAATAATTCTTATAAAGAATAGGAACAAGACATATAACGGTTGCTGAAAACTTCAACTTTTGATACTTGAAAAATTTTTCGGCGAAAATTGTTTTAATCGAACGTGATATAGCGTTAAAGTTTTCACGAAAAAAAAATCCACCCCAACAAAATGCCAATTTAGCAAAAGTGTACGAGTTATTTGAAAATGTTTTTAAAACACTACGAAACTTAACTTTAATGGAAAAGTTCCCAATTTATATTGTAGGTTTTTGTAATTAAAACTTCAACAATCAAAAAATCGTTTTTTTTTTTTTTAATTTTCATATCGCAATTATTTTGTAAAATGATACAAATTAAAGTTTGTTAAGGTTTTTCTTAATCGTTCAATTTTAATGACAGTTCAGAATTAAATTAAGCAACTAACTTCTTTTTCGTGCAGCACGAATGAGACTTATGTAGTCTAACAACTCCAACTAATTCAGTGGGTTTACGCACAAATAATGAAAATAAGTTCTCTGGGACTTTATGTTTCGTATATGTATTCCCCAGTACGCTATCTGTTATAATTTGCGTGGCGATAGGCCATAGAGTGTAGAAATAACGTTCCAACTTGTATTTTATTAGAATGTTATTAGCCACTTGGCTATCTACATGTTTCATTCTCAGAATTTTTATAAGCAACCGAGCTTAAACCGCGCTTGATGAGACAGACAGGCCACAATCGACGATAACTCGTCAAATAAGGAAATAAATTGAAGTGGAAGTGCAATACCGCAATACGCATCTTCTTTGTGGTTTTACCGACCGCAAGCATGGCTAATTAGATTGGAGCCTTTACAAGGAATGTTAGAACGTTTTTTAAATGTAAATATTTTATGTATCTGTTGCTTGGCTTTTTAAAAATTACAACTGCCGAAACCCGGTTTCGTATTGATTATCTTAACCACGATATAAAAGTTTTCCAAGCGAAGGAAATTTGTAGGTTTATACTTGGAACGAACTTTTTGGAAAAACGTTTCCTGGATTTCCACTTCTTTTCCGAATTGCCCTTTTTACATTGTTCAAACTCTCGAATGTTTTTAATAACTTGTAAATGTCCAACGTTCAATTACGTGTAAAATATGCAGAACGTGCTTTTATTATTTGAAATTAGGAATGATATGCATAATCACCTTTTCCCAGTCATAATTCTACGATTGAAAGAACCTTCAACCGCAATTGTCGTAAGTCGATGAAATCAAATTCCCAAGAAAATTAAACCAAATAACAGAAATTTAATATTTTGACTTGAGCGAAACCAAAACTAGTATTGCTAATTCTGATTTCATTGGGCTGGCTACGTATCGTATAGAAAAAGGTGGAGTAGGTTCAGGAACGTTATTCACGTGTTAACCCAGAAACAATATCGATAAAATAATGGAACTAATCAGCGATTAATAAAAACGGCTTGCATAACTATACAATGACTCATGATAACTTTCTTTAGAATTGCTAATAACAAAACTCATTTGAATCCCTCGGTTGAATATAGAGGAACGATTTAAAACGCCAATTCTGGGGACTTCCACTTTCCCGAAAGTATGTGTCAGTTTCTGCTTGGGGCATATCGGATTATGACGGCAATTTTTGTCAGTTTTCCATGTTGGTATAGCAGAAATGCCTTCAGGGATTTCAACGTAATTATTCTCGGAAATAATCACAATAAAAATAACAATAACCGGAGGTGACTGCTGTGGGTTACTATATCCCCATAAGAATAAATGAAGTTCCCCCCTTTTCTAAGAGAGCTTTTTTCGAATTTCTTATACCTTAATAAACCGGAATCATGTTCCTACACAAACATCAGTATTTTTTAACTTGTTAGCCCTGTTAGACGAGAATAAGAGACAAGAGATTATTATTAACACAGATGCTTTGTTAGTTTCAGGAACAACCTGCTTGTGTCTACGTATACACGCTGTTGATTACAGCAGTAGTTCGCTGAGGATTTAAGCGGATCACGGGAAAAGCGCTTTCTGCTCCTGATACTTTGTTGCTTCCATTCATTAAATTATTCGTTGGCTGGGAAACTCCTAGTCCACTTCAATTTAATTTTTGAAAATCAGATTTACTGTTCCATCCGTTATCAAAGCGATATTTAATATCTGCCGATTTCTCATCCTTGTTTGTGCTTTTATTACATCCACTTTTTGCCCTTTTTATTATCCTTTAGAGCACGTTTCGAACCTTTTTAATATTTCATAAATTTACATTAAACTCAACTATCCAAAGAATGCGTTTATTTTTCTTAGTTTCGCTGTCTTTATAACTACATTCTTGCATTGCATGTTATAAACTTGCGAGTTTTTTTTTTTTCTAAGACTCGCTACAAGTCATAAACTTATGCCACAGCTCATGAATTTATTAAGAATATCGAGCAAGACAGGTTCGTAGAGGCAAATTCGTTTTTCCAACCTCATATAAGAACATCCGCGATATAACGTCGTCTCATTTTATTTTACTACGCTTTGTTTACTAAAAATAATGCATATTAAAATTGAGATTTACTACAGAATTCCTTATACTTTATTACTGTTATTACCTTAACCTTTTTTAATACGCCTTCACGTTGAAATGAAATACTGATTTTGAAGAAAAACAAAATAAAATGCACATAAGTACTTTAAAATATTTTAACACAGAAAAGTTTTAAATAAGTTGGACATTTCTGCTTTTAATTTTTGTAATAGAGTAAATCCTTCTTTAATCTTGAAAATACGAATTTTCAGTCTTAAATTTCGATTTAAGGCGACATGAAAAAATATATACAAAATTCTGTTATGTTTTTACATTTTAAGAAATCTTTTGTAAGGATATTATTTGTTAGCCAACAAAGGAAAAATAAATCCTATTTTGAAATTCTCAAAAGTTTCTTTTGGTCTAACATTTGCTACATTTAAATGTCAGTTATTTCTATTTATAATATGTGAACGAATGATATTTCGGATCGCTTTACAAAAACCGCATATCCGAATAAAAATGTTTTACCATCGAATATCCCTGAGGGAAACGCAAGGTGGATTTGTTTGTTAAGATTAAATAAAAACTTTAAAAACTCAGACTTATCCACCACTTTGGGATAAATAGAGAAGAATATCTTTTCTGTTACAATAATTGGGATTGAAGTACCTATTGATCTTCTTTGAAGCGAGATTTTCCTTCAAATCTGGCAGATTTAGGCGAAATAATCGGTGTAAAATTTCTGATAAGTAATAAATAATATAAAAAATCCGGTACACGAGGTGCAAAACACCACCACGGGAGAAAATTAAAACGCAAACGAACGGTCTTTTTTATGGCCACCGCCGAATTACAGGCGATATAAATAAACATAGCTAATATTTTCTACACATGCGTGTAACTTTAGAAACATACAATCAAAGTTACAAAAGAATTGGAATTTTCCGTGTCGGGGGATTTTCATTAGTTCTGTGCCATTGTTTACGATTGTTTCGCACATCGGTGGATTTACGTTAAATGATTTTCACCGTTCGCAAATAGAATTCCACGTAGGCCACAGTCCGAAAGCTGCCGATTACATCTGAAAACTGAAGAAAACTGACGTTTCCGATATTTCGGGGATATGTTTTTGTCCATAAATCAAAATTAAGTCGATCGATTCAGGAAGAATATTCGCAGAACACGATTAGAACAGACGCATCCATAATTTAAGGTTTCCTTTTTCAACTAAAATTTATTTGTAGTCGAAATTGTTCTAGAAATTCCACTAACATTCGAGCAGTTCAATCGCACAATCAATTTCGGTAGGGAAGGATTTTATTTTCTTTTGCGCTGATAACAATGGACGGATTGGATAAAGGGAACACGTAAGAGCATTTCTTAAAAAGAAAAATTCTTTGTAGATCGTTGGTCTAATACTGTGCTTTACAAAAATTTGCGGGCTCGGATGATTGTAATGCAGGATCAGAGAATGCACCAGACTTCAATCTGTAAGCAGCGTAAGCGGATGATGCATCCCCTGGTGACCTGGGAGGGTGATTCACGATCAGCCACATTAATCGGGACTAGATAGCATGATGAACTAGGATCTCTACAAGGTGTGTCCCTCTTTTGCATGCTAACCTCTCAGAACCCTCGTCGAATGTAAATTTAAAGCCGGAGACTTTTTAGGCTGTAATTTTAAATTCGATTTATCCTCTGTCAACCAACTTGGTTCTAAGTTATTTATTGTGTAAAATATGTACCGGCGAAAAAGCTCATGGAGTACTTCTCCACTTATATTTGCGGTGCTAACTCGAAATTCTAAAAAACGCATCGAAACAAAAATGCCTTTTTATTATTATTAATTGGGGATTCAACGCGCCTAACTAAATCTTCGTAAAATCTAAATACCGAAAACCAAAGTTTCGGAAACTCGCGAGTTCACGCGCATAAATTAAAATTTATATGCTTATGAATATTAATCAAAATTCCGATATAACAAAACATTTATAAGGCATTTTAAACACGCAGGTCTTTTGCAAACCCACAGGATTATGTTAATAATGAAATTACGAGGAGTAACAAATTCACGAGTAGAAAATTTCTATGAACCGAGAGTACCGAGAGCAAAACTGAGAAATAAAATATGCCAAGAATACAGCTTCGTATCGATAGGACCTTCGTCGAAGCTGAAATTCCTACATTTTTAGAGAAAAACCTAACGGTAGGAAGGAACGAAGAGTTGCGGCTTTTTCCTGCTATTGCAGGTTACGCATACCGCCCGGAAAGCCTTGTTTGTTATACACGCCTTTTTATTACTTTTTATTGCGCTCGAGTAAAAGTCACTATTTAGTAAGCCAAATTCCGAGTCACAGCGCTGTATAATGGAACCGTTGGCGCAGTTTTCTTACCAAAAATGAGTCATGTGTGGTGTTTTGTAACAGTAATGTTTCACACTCCAATTAAGCATTGTAGAGCGGTTTGTTTGGAGAAAAGTTGAACCCACCGAGCGTGGATTTATTTCGTTCATAGTTTTAAATTCGGAACTATGCGGTAGCTTCGGAATATGGAACACGTTATTCCGCAATGCTGATAGCTAAATTACTGTGTAGTACGCAGCAAAAGTCAACATTTACCGAGGACGCATTTACCTCATTATTGAGGTTAGGCAAATGCAGAGTCCTGTGACAAATTGATATAGTCTAACTAGAACAATTTTGCTCGCCGAAATGCGCCACGGTTAAACGCATATATTATTGCCCTCTGCTGAAACTGCCACCACCTAGAGGTACCCTATTGTAAAAGATGACACTGTAACTCATTCATACTTAGTTCCTATATGAAATTATAATTCAGACAAAAGCGTATACTTCCTAGCTGCCGTGCCGTAACTTAATGCATGAGATGCCATTTGAAATTTAAAAATCTCGAGAAACATGCACACGATAAGTAAACCTCTTCCACTTTCCACGTAAAAATCCATGAAAACGTGCGCGTTACCAGTCAAACCTTCAACACCTTGAACCTCTGAATTCTACACAGCTGAATTCCTTGCAAAAGAACCAATTCAACTTCCACACTGTTAATCAATTAACACCTATCCACGCATATTTTTTCCCTCTAACATAAAAACGGATAAATTCCTTTTCCAAATTCCACGGAAGAAAAAAAAATAGTCTAGAATTACCAACGCACCAATTACTTTTTACACAAACTCCCGATTGATCACGGCTACGCGCTCTTTTTTCGCCCAAATCTACCCCTGACCTAATTGCACGAAGGTTTATTTAAGGTATTTTTACTAATTGGCCTACTTTAAACTGATGGCTTCCCAAACTTCAGGAAGAACACGCCTAATCCAAATTTATGTTCTCAATTACAATTCTTCCCGTAAAATTATACCCAACACTTTCTAACCGATTTTTCCCTTACATAAATGAATTTAAAAAACCTGGAAAATAGCTTTTCTTCGCTTTCATTTTACGAATTCCGCTGCTGAAAACTTTTAAAAAATCAAAAAGAGACGGATTAAACTAAAATATGGACATTTGAAGCTTTAGAAGAACCGACAAATAAAATACAAAATAAAGACTGAAAAAGCTTAACGAACTGAAGTTATCAGTTTAAAACCGTTTTTAGTTGATTTTTGCCGTTGTAAAATGCTAGCCCAAAGGCATTCTAGTAAAAGTTTTCCGTTAATGTTTGGGTTACAACCGATGAAGCACGAGTAGAATATATTTCCTGAAAATTGTTCATTCAGATTTATTTATGCTTTTATGCGATATTAACACGTAACTTCTAATACTGAAATGAAATCTACAGCATCGATGGGCAAATTAACATTAAAGTTAAATCCCAGATAATACAGCTTTTTAGAGCTTTATTAAAATTACTATTTTTTAAATAACAGTGCAGAACTATAATAATCAATTAAAATGTCATGTCAAACATTAAATTTGATGTGGCTCAAAGTCTTTTAATACTTATACTAATCTAACATAAAAATACCAAATACCAATATTCCGAAGAATATTTGCAATTGATTCTCGAGAGGATTATGAGGTGTGAAAAATGACACACACACACAGGAAATTTTATGCTAATTTTGATATTATTTCAACATGGAAATCTTAGGCAAAAGAAGAGGTTAGGATTATTTCTGTCCTGTAATTATTGAAGCAGCGTCTCCCTACTTAACCGCACCTCTCAAGTGATCGAAAGTAGACCGCAATTATGAAATACCCTACGACTAAAAACTGCACTAATAAACTAATTTGCGGAAAGTAATAACAGACGTGCTTAAAATCATTTTTTAATCAACAATTTAACGCTACGGCCCGCTATATTTAATTAAATGAATAAGTACGCTAATCTTGATTCCCAACCATCTACTTACGTTTATTTGCGTAGTTGTTAAATTATACCGACATCAGGAATTTAGTAAGTGTCGGGTTTTCTCGAACTGGCGTAGAGGAAAAATTATTTTTATAGGAAAAATGTAGTCTGGAATTTTAAAACAACACTGTAAACTTTCACTGGAAACAACGTTTCTGGTAAGAGCTTTTCCCGAGAGAGAGTTTCCTAGCTAAGCATTTCCCTAAAGCATACTAAGGGCGCTTCCCAAAATATTTTCTCGAAACGATTCCTCCCCAAAATATAACTTCCCGTATGACTACTTTTACAAAAGTACTTTACAGGCTGCCTTGTATAATGAAATCAGCCAATAAAGGAACGAAGTAATGGTATTGCAAGAATTGGACAAGTGGTTTTCTTTGCCATGTTTCATCGATAAAAAATATCCCTATTTGAATTACAAAATACAAATTTTAAACCGACTAATTGGTACATTTCATACGTCAATATTTGTTTGTAAAAACAAGGAGTGAACTCGAACTATCTGTATGTCCTCATTTAAGGCACATGATTTAATAAGAAGAATCGATTCTAACAATAGCCTTATTCAAATTAATTGCGATAGAAATCCTACTGAACACTAAAAAAAAGGAAAAATACCATAGCCCGAATTTGGTGAATGAGGGCACAGTTACCTAGTTTCGGTATAAAAGCGTAATACCTACCGAAAAAATATACGTATATGTTAAGTTAAAAGATTACGATAAGCGGGTTTTCTAATTTTCTGCCTGAAGCACGAACCGTCTTGGTAGATCAGCAAATCTAAAAAAGCCGATCGAGATGCTAATCACCTTCTTTGAGAAGAGTTCGTATAAATGGGGGATCCTCCAATACGCAAAAATTGGATTCGTGACAGAAATGAGCGATGGAAATGGGCATATGACAAAAATAAGTTAATAAAGTAATAATTACAAAGAAGGTTCCTTGTCACCTTGAGAACCCCACGAAATCAAGCGTAGAGATTGTGTGAATGCAAATGAAGGCTCGAATCTTGCATACCAAGCAATAGCGGCGGTGGTAAGAGAAGATCTTTTACACTGGCACACCGCAATTGCTAGTATGACTATCACATCGTGTTGACGGAGGAAATTGGAAATAAGAAACAGCTATTAACTGCGGTCGCGTTAGATTTGACAAATCCGCGTGACGAACGTTTCGCGAAATAACGTGTTAAGGTTCCAATTCGATACATGAATAAACAAGAAACGGGAGAACCCTCCGATGCTTTCACAAAATCCGAATCTGATAGGTAACCCACTGGCAGGATAATTCTTCGGGGGTCGGTTGACAAATGGAAAACGAGGAGTGTATGATTTTGGAAAGTTAATTCGAGTCGACCGAAATGTTTTTCCTCATATTCAAAGTTAAAGGTTGGAGACAAACAGTTTGACGTTAACAAAGGTATGCGCGTTGGCACAATAAATTGGGATTTAGTACGAGGGAGAAATGCGTGTGCTGGTGGCATACGCAATTACTCTGCAGTTCCTAATCGGTCTACTTCCGCCAATCATCCACACTTGTGCGCATCTATTGTGTCTATTATCTGGGTATATAAGATCTACACGGGTTAGCAAGCATCCTTAAGACTTGGGTTAAAGATTTCCAGATCCGACCGTCGGTGTTCAACAGCTGCGAATTTTGGTGAGGAACCGCTGGAGCAGGGGTTATGACGGACTAACTCGCAGAGGTAGAACACTCCCTGTACGTCATATGCCGCACATATCAATGAGGTATTATAATGCAGGCTCGTCGAAAGGGCATATTTCCTTTCCCAACGGTTGTAAGGGCGTGACAAGTGCAGGAACACAAACTTGGAATTAGCGCGAGACAATCTCGGCTGAACCCAGAGTGAAATAAATAGGGTGGCTGCGTGTGGTGGATCGGTTGGCAGCAATGCGATTGCTCGATCTGTTGCACACAGCTTGCGTATCTCTCTTGCCACGCATCTTCTATGATTCTATTTCCGCTCGAGTTTTTACTTAAATATCTGCCTTCCGGACCGATAGCTATTATTATATATTTTTTCCCTTTTATATCCCACCCGTACCATCGAAACAAGTACTTCAAATCCCATTTCGGTAAGTTCTTGGTGATAACCATCGATATTCAAGTTAACCCGAAAAAACACTTATCCAGCCGTAACAGTTATGTCGTTAGAATTTATTATCATTTTCCGTCTGTAAACGTCAACTACCTGACTCATTAATTACTTTACATTCCGTTAATTACTGAACGATCTATAACACTTAGATCGACTTCAACAAAACCTATAAAATAAATTCGTCTGGTCTTAAATCCTGCTTCAATCGCATCACAAGTACCTTACCCTCATCGAAAATAGAATAAAAGGCTCGTCCAACTCTCGATTACTATACCGGAAGTTTATTCTCTCTTTTTGAAACTGCGGAAGAAATTTAACCTCGTTAATTTACTACTCGAAGCTAGTACGACCCCAGGAAACAAAACGGACTGTCCCTACTTTACGCCACAATTATCACAGGAAGACCAAAAACCACCGCAAATTAGCACAGCAAGGTTGCATTTTGTGGCAGTGGGCGCGGGGATTTCTGCCCACGTTATATTAATTAGCACTAGCAGTTTTTTGTTTTGTTTTAGTAAATACATACCAACAAATATTTAACGACGAACCTTGAATACCGGCTCGAAATAAAAACGTTATACACGAGATATATTTTAAATTTGTTGGTAAATTGTCTATTAACTCAACCTACTGGAGTACTGGTCATGTCCCGTTGTAATAAAAGTATAACCGTAATGCCCTTTTCAAGTAACTGACACGTCAATTTGAAAACGCGTTTGTAAGCATGATTTTTTCATTTCACTCGTGCAGTTTATGCGAAACAGACTGCGTCAAACCCAAATCAATTTGATCTTTCAAATGGAAATGTTAATCGGATTAACGTCGAAGACACCCAGTTTTACCAAAACGTTTGTATTAGCAACCACATCTCAATCGAAAGCTTTCGCCTTAGATAAGAAAAATAATAAATTTCGTTTTAAAATTCGTTAATATTTAATCACCATCCCCTTTATCCCTTAAGTAAAAGCCGTCATCACCAGTTACATTTGTACTGTCTGTGGTTATTTCCGGAAAATTATTATTCACAACGAAAGAATCCCGTCAGTCAAGTTAGTTAAAGATTAAAACCTCCATGGATACCTTTCGCGAGTTATACTAATTCGCCTGGAAGCCAATACTTTATGTTTACATTTCACCACTTGATATGTAACTTTATCATTCTCAGTAAATTGTATAGCTTCGGAATGCTAACAAAACGCGTGACGTTTTATTTTCAAATTCCCTTCAAGAATCGAATTTGCTTTACTTCGAAACGAGCATTTTACCCCTGTATTGATTTAATTAAAAATGAAGGCATAACCTCACAAATTGAAGATAAGTTTAAGTATTAAATATTAAACGAACGAGCGGAGGGTTCGGTTTAGAGTTTAAATTTGTGTGGTGATACGCATAACTTTGCGAATTTTCCGTTTGATGAGTTTTTATCTCCACTTACACCACGTGAGTTTATTATCAAGAGATAATAAAAAAGAAGAAAAAACGGATCGTTTTTCGATTGCAGTCGGTAGAGGCCTCGTTTTGGGATATTTAGATATTTTTTGCTAAACTTTTATCCGGCTTGGAAACAGATCTACGCTATGGGATCTGTTTTATCCACAAAGCGAAATACGAGGGTTGCTGTGATTAGATGATAAAAGCATGAAAGCCTTTCAACCCCTATTTGTCCTGTACGTTCTATTCAAAATTTGTAAGAATTTCTCTTTAATAATGCACCTATGTATGTGTGAGTGCCGATTTTATTAAGCTTCTTCAATTCGGTCTTTGACAACAGGTACAGTATTAAACTCTTATCTTTCCATCAATCCTGCGTTATATATTCCCTATACATTTTAGCAACACATAATAAGAAAGTGCTCCCTTAACATGGATTTGAAAATTTTAACTACAGCCCCGACTCTGTACTGCAGTATTATAATCTCCTTAAGCTATTGAACTCCCTCTTTGCCTGGAGTAGATTTTCTTATCCTATTACAATTTTATAATGTTCCTCCGCAACGTGCAGAGGCGGTTGCAATTTAAATACATCCTCGTATTTTTAAATTACATTTTTTAGTATTAAGCCTTAAAAAGCATAAGGAAAATTAAAGAATTTTATTTGAGAAAACTCAACGAAAACCGAACAACTATTACCGCTGTCATAAAAAAAACACAGTTAAGCTTTTATAGAAAAACAATTTTCTAGATAGTTTTCAGACACCGAAAGCATTCCAAACGAAAAGAAAATATAGGAAACTATTTCTAAATCCTCAATCTTAGTTTCAAACCTTGCATTTGTGCGTATATTGCAAAAAGGTTCTTGAATCCTCCATAATAGGTTAGCTAGCTCGTCAAGTCTTTTATTTTTCACTCACGTTTAGATTTTTTTATATTTTCTTTTCAGTTTAAGTTTTTGATGTAGGTTTAATTAACATGGATTCTTTGCATTTTATCCGAAAAGCTTAAAACTAAATGTCAGTCTTTAAAAGTTATTATGTTGGTTGATATTGCTACAGATCTAAGATAAATACACTTAACTTCTAAAATGATATTTACCAGGTAAATACAATAATTGCTAGTACGATCAAATTTCAGTTACTAAAAAAAGTAGAAACCTTCGTAATAATGAAAAACTTTGGATGTTTGTAAAAAATCGAACAAACCCCTCTAACCTTTCGGATTATATAGAAACGAAATATAACAACGCTTCCTACAATCTCAAATATTTGTTTCCGGTTCATTCCGAAGTTGAAATGAACAGAAGCGCAATGTAATTAAATTTCAATTGTTTGACCGGGCTATTTTTAAAAAATTAATTTGTACTCGTCGTTTCGAAAAATTTTAAAATAATTCGGACCCGATATCAACGAGTAAATATAATAAGAGTAAATTATATTATTCAGACTTAATGAAACTTTGGAGGAATTTGAATATTACCGTGGTTTCCAGTTTATTGATTTGCGGCGAATTCCGGAAACATATATTCCTATTAGCGGTAGTCCAAACAGAAATTTGAACGTAGAAAGCTCATAAACTATCAGGAAGCACTCGAGGGTAATTTTTAGAGGTCGCCATTTTGCAGCTTGTTTTTCAAATAATAAAGTTTTGCCAATAATTAAATTTATAAATATTCATCGGGCACTTCTATATGGCACGACGCAATTCTGCGCTATCAGTCGCTCCAGGGGTGGACGGCTTTAGTTAAAAACGTCAATTAAATACAGCTCGGGGTGATATGTTGTGCCACTTCATTAAAGTAAAACGTTACCGAAATGACGCTCAAGCTTTCAATATTTACATACGCGTTAAACTTTTTTTTTAATTTCGCGAGATAATTTATTACCGGGATATTCTCTCGAATTAAAAAATACATTGTAAAATATTCTGGTTCGGAAAGGAATTTCCCAGTTTTCCGTAAAAAAATCAGGAGGGTCTGATAAAATAGATGTGTTCCCTCGTCTTAGTGGATTTTGCTCTGACAATAACATACAGTTCGTTACAAAGTTTTTTGGGGGTAATTTTCACTATCTGAAATTGGAAAGCTACCCTAGAAGTTCATATAACGTCCAGTCGAAAGGAACCCACTATCAAAGCGTCACACCCCGCCCCCTTTACCGTCTTTATTGCGAAACTTGGTATATAACGCGCATCCTTTTAAAGGGAACAATCAAGTTTTGCTACTATTACTTATTTAAGCGAGAGTATATCAATTTTAAATGACAACACAACCTAAAATACTGTGAGCTTAATTTCTAGAACACGTAAGGAGGCTTATGCAAACCCCTAAAGAGGAGGATGTGTACATAATTTATTTGTGGAAATATAACTGTCAACGGAATAGCAGCCACCATCCCCTAACATTTTGTCATTTGGTGCTGGAACTCCAAATTACTCATGAAAGTTTCATTAGTTGACACCGACCGTTTTCTTCGATTTTCTTTCGGGACGATAGAAAAATTTAAGAACCTCCTTTGCCTGCTAATTAGATATCGGGATTGAGGCTCTAATTGCATATTAATCGGCGAAAATTTTTATTAACTCCCTAGTTGGATGATGGCGGTGTATTAATGAATTAGTTCTGAAGTCGGTTCGAGAAGAGGAATTTTCAAGAGTGTCGGGATCGGAAGGTGAGGTACACTCCAGGGGCGTTACATATACAACAAGCGGAGCTGCAACTTGTAAATTTATAAACAGCCTTCAGCAAAGCTCCGAACTTTGTGGGAATTTAAACACTCTTAAATGAAAATGCAAACACCGACACACACATTTCGTAAAGCTCCCTTCGAAAAAAAGAAACTTCAAAGAAAAACCCGAAGGTAATTCGAGCTTACGCCCATGAAAAACTCGCCCGGGATTCACGAAACAGGAGAGAGGTTTGCACACGTGGGGGTGCAGCTTCAGGAATCAAATATGGCGATGCATAATGGGGAATTTAATAATGTTAAATGTTAACTAGACCGTTAATGATGAGGATAAAGCTTCATTACGACTACGCCCGACAAAGGTTTTAACCTACTCAAATTTATACCGGAAAAAATAAGAAAATATGTCCGGCGTTACGGCGTGTGTAAAAGGTAATTGCGCCTCTGATGCTATAACTTAATTATTCTAAGTACCGACGAGGTAAAGGTAAACTTAAGACATCAACCACGGAATTACGAAGACCGCTATGCTAAATTTAAGCTCGCTATTTGGGATCAATGCAAATATACCTAACAACTAACCATACCTAGTTGTTCTAACGATATTAGAGGGATACTACGTGGGTTAGAACACTAACGTTTTCGTTTACGTACGGGAATGAAATCACACAGTCGGTAGATTCACTTCGATTACATCGTTGATTAATTATATCAATTACGCATAAGAATATATTAGTCATACAAGGTATCACTAATCCACGGTTCTGCCTCTGATAAATCGAAGTGGTTTTAGGGGCACTCATTTATAAATTAAACAGGTGACACACTTGTTCTTGCAGTCTTAGTACAATTTCAAACTCGGTATTTAAGATAAAATAATTTTCATTTAATAGAAATTGGAAAGACGAAAATATTCTTCCGTCTTGCTTTTTGCGCCATTCGTTATACCAACTATTTCACTCACGCACAAGATATAAATACAAAGTTTCTTACACTCGGTTTAATATTTAAGTCGCTGTCTAGACATTTCTAGAAATATTGGATTATTTCCCTTATTATCCTAATTTAGTCGCTTTTTCATCACTTCGTGATCTTGTCGACTTCTCGCTGTGCGAATTAAGCTCTTAGTCCCTAGATTCATATTTTGTAGTAAAATTAAAGAACATCCGTTTTGATATTAGATTCATTTTATTTTACAGTAAATAAATTGAAATTTAGAGATCGTTTGTCCAACTGACAATTTTAAGGTATAATTTTTGTTTTTCAAGTTTGGGAAGCTTGTTCCAATTGGGTCTACATCTGCGTAAATGTTTGAAACCATTTGGAGTGTCATATCTAAGCAAGATGGCTACCAAACCGCAAGATGGATTCAACAGATATGGATTAAACAAGAAAGGGATAATTTTCTGCCTTGTTGATTTTAGTGCCTAATTTAACATTGAAACGAAGCACTGTTAAATCAATATTTACGAGTAAAATCAAATAGCCATTTTGATATGAAATTCGCAAAACGAATGGATTTAAAAAATTGATTAGTCAGTTAACTAGCAAATGGCGAAGTTCAGCCATTTAATATTTTAAAAGGCGACGATAGAATTTCTATTTTTGGGAAATTTCTAACGATATATTCGTAATTTTGGGAGTTTAAACTGACATTTGTAAAATATAAAGCAGGTTAAGGCGTGCGGAGTTAATAACCTAGACCTAGACTATGCATTATATTAGAACAGAACCGTTGATTTTCCTAAGAAAATACATATTTGAGATAACGCCGAGAATTTAATAAATGGTATAAAAGAAGCTAGCCTGAAGCCTGCCCAACAACTACGCTAATTAATCTCATTTCTAAATTAATTACAGGTGCTATTAAAACTATTCAATAATTTGCTTCAAATTGAGCGCAGTTAACAGCCTCTGCGAGATTCAATTAATCATCAAGCAAAAGGTCGATTATAAACATTTGCTCGTCTCTAACATTAAGGAGAAAATTCTAGACTAAAATATAACCGTACTACTAACTTTCACATATATAAAGTACGAGAATAAAATGTGTGGTTACTAATGTAAATATTAAAATGTTAAACGAGTACGTATTTCTGTAAAACGGTATAGCGTGCTTACAAATAAATTCGTATATTAAAAGAAAAATTGCTTGCTTTGTGATAACACGAAATTGGCAGGGTTTAATTGTCGTAAATGAAAAGCTACAGTTTTTCCCGTGTTTATGAATGTGAAGGTCGGGTATAAGAGGCGGGTAGGGTTTGAAAACTGAGGGGGAACGAACGGGAGGGTAAAGCCCGATTCGTATCTATAACCCCCATTTTTTAGGCGAAAGGGTGAATATCGAGTTAAGTGCAAAAAATAATTGAAAACTGGGAAATTAGCGATTTATTATTATTTTATATTTCGATATAAATTTAGTCGGAAGCGAAATTAATATAGTCGGAGTTGAATTCTAGCCACGAAATCCGATGTAAATTCCCTTAAGCATTTGCAATGTGTATTTAATAAACTTATCTACAAGTCGCGCAATTATAACAATAATAGTCTTAGTTTCAATAAACAGGACATAAACAAATAGAGATATAACGAGAAACGCTACACAATAACGATATTACTATTATGTGTGAATGACACCTTTGTTGCAGTACTGCGGTGCTGACGAGACTTCCGGATGCTGTATCCGGCGAGCAATATGATAGCAGGCACACATCACACCCCCATCGATAAATTCAGCAGTCTCAAGGCACCCCCGTCATTTCTTAATAATTCCGCTTCCGGATTTATATGCATGCTCAACTTCCGCAATGGAAGATCAAAAAAGGTAAAAAAAGAAAAAAATGTTAACAACACGAACAGTGCCTCGTTATTTGATACCACAAACCGCGTGTTTACTCTTTACATACTTAGAGACAGGTTCATGATACTTTTTATGGTTTCCTGTTTATTTGGGGTGCTTTACATTTTACTGTTGATTGCGTGTGTTCGCTACCCGAATAAAATCTAACTCTGGAATTTGGCACTCTAAATATTTCACCGTGGAACACACGCTTCTGTAACGTGCACGTGAAAAAGGACGCACGCTGGAAAAGTGGACGCCGCAGAATAAAATAAAGTGATAATACAGTCGTTGATCGCCCACTATACATTCCCTAACAGGCGTATAAATATGTATTATATGTAAACTGAACGTTGGAGGTTCTCTACTTCAAAAAATATTTCCAAGTCAAGGACGTTGGAAAAACCGAGAATTTTCTTTTAAATTCTTGGCATTTCGGATTTTTGTCATTTACGTTTGATTACTTTCAAACCTGTTACCATAAGCTTATTCTGGAAACACGGATGCATAAAATATAAATGCGTTTACTCAGTTTAGTTGGAAAGAAATGAGAACAGTAATTATCTGGCGTGCAAGTGAGATGGCCGTAGTAAAAGCATTTACGGTAGTTTATACATTACGTCCTGTAATTGCAAATTTCAGTCCACTAACATTATGCCGTGTCAGCAATAAAAAATAATGCATTTACCATTATAAAAAAAAAGAAATACGCCCATTAATTTTTAACAAATTAACCAACATTAAATTTTGCAAATCACGAGATTTTATAATTTAAATTTAAATAGAAGAGCGCGCTATGGCGTCACTTCCTAACGACGCTACCGGGGAGAATAAGAAGTGACCATATTGGCGCTAATGCGCGAACTGAACTAAAAATTTAATGTGAAATTAAGCAGAGAATATTTAAGATTGAAACTCAAGGTTTGGATTGTTTCTTTAATGTATGTATGTATGTACTGTCTACTGTCTGTAACCTCTTATACCTTTCGGTGTCTAAAATTACGTAAAAATAAAATTTGGCCAAAAGAATTATTATTTGTCGTGAAAATACTTAAGAATTTTATTGCTCTTGTTTATCCAAATTTATAACGAAAAAGAGCTCCACCGACTGACACGTACGACAATAAAAAGTTAATAATAATAAGGGCACTAAATTTAAGAAGTTTTTATAACGGATTGTGCTGAAGGAATCTCTTTTAATGCAGAAATAATCCCAAAGAAGTAGCTGTTGTTGAAGAGGGAAGTATCAGATCAGGTTGACGGTATATCAAAATAAAAGAAACAATCTTGGGGATTATTTAATTTGAAAGACGCAGTTTTTATTATCATTTTTATTTTTTCTTATATTTTTTCTTTTCTTTCCTATGTAAGGATTTTTTTATGCAATTTTTATTTACTAATCAACAAGTTTTTGTTATACATGGTAGTGTTTTAATTACGTTACAAGGATTTGACTTCAGTCAACCCAAACATGTAAAAATATACCCAAGTTTTTTAACCGGCAGTTTTTCTGCTTTTCAACTGATTTGTGTATAAAGCATGTGTCATCAGACTCATCAGTATTCATTTACAGCAATGATTATTAACGCTCATCTCCCAACAATGCGTGCTATAAAAAGTTCACTGATTGAAATTATTACGCTTATAATAAATTTGAAGCTTAAATGGCAATGACTCACTATCTCAAGAGTGGAAATCCTCCATTAAGTTCAAAATGGCGTTGTGACGTACGCTAAACATAGATCAAAGCTAATACATTCTCCATAACAAATTTTAATAAGATAAAAGGGTGCTCCACGTTTCAAAGTAAACAGATTGCTAAATAAAGGAAATCTTAAATTTATAACAAACAGGCAAATATTTAAGAACAGAAACGTCGTTTTATTATAAATATAAGTCAAATATAAACGTTACGTGTTGATATTCTAATCAATAATGAATCGCTTTATGGTCAAGAAAGTGTAAGCACTTCCATTTCGTAAACAAAACTGTAGCACGAAAGGGTTGTTTTGAATTTGGAAGTGTTGCTAAAATTAGATCAGAAATTTTATGGTAATTTTAGGTATTTGTTTATCTATTATAGTCAACCCTTGTTTTAGGGTCATGTATGTTAGGGTAGGAGGGTTGCTTAAAGTTTATGAAGTATGACGTATCTAGCTCGTTTTCTATGCGGAAGGGTATATTAAGATGAACATGGGAAAATCAATAGTAATCAAATTGTAGCTAATCTAGTTTGAAGATAGTTATTTTTAGATTTTGAAACCATAAAGGTCGAAAATCCACCACAGGTTGTTCTATTAGGCTTCATTTGGAATACCATTTCGGCGGTTAAAACAAATTCGGCAATGTAAAATTAAATGGAAAGCATAGAAGATGCAAAATTGTAGCGTTTCCGTCAATTGGGATAGCATTCACGCAAAAAAATCAACAAAAAACTTAGTACTTCCACCAGTTGATCAGAAAAAGCACCCAAACACAATATTTTACGTGATGTGGGAACATAGTAATTGAAAGTTAGATGAAACTGCCCTTAGTTCGTCGAGTGAGTAGTTGTTTTAAAAGACGTGTGTACACCGGGGTGGACGGTATAATACCATGATCCTAGCTCCCTGCATTCTGTTAGGTGTTCCAAGACCCATCGATATTACTTTGTTTCGATTAATGTGACAGCGTTAGCTAGGGGAGAGGATTCCCCTTACGTTCAAGTTTTCGCCAGGACTTTTCTGTAACACAAAGGGATAGGGAAAGAAGGGACGCACGCCACGCAACGTGAAGCTAGGGTAGTTTCGTAGCCATTCGACCATTTAGAAATGTATACTGATTTTTATGTCCCCGAGATTCTAAGGAATTTGGGTTATTATTTTATCCGGAGCCTTGGATATTTCCGCGTTAACAGGTTTAGGTTTTATAAAGAAATTGCCCCGGAACCGAACGTCATAAAATGTGGTTTGGGGTGTGATAACCCCTGTTTTAGATACTTCTCGTTCGAGGGTCTTCGAATTTCGAATAATTTGCCATTCATACACGGTTCTGTTGTACACAATAATCGAAAAAACTAGTCGGTGCATATATTAGTAGCAAAATAGAAATACGCTTTTAGTGAATTAAGGGAAGTTTCCAGTTTTTGAATGCATGGTTTTAAAATGCACACTAGAACTTTCTTGTTTAGCGCATTAATTTCAGAAACAAAAGCAACAATAAAAAAACAGAATTACCATAGTATATTAATTCTTTGTACGCGTCTGTGTAGAAGCGCGGTTTGAGCAGGTGGCCGTAATGAAGGGAAGGCAAATTTAAATAGTCTTACAAGGCGCGTCTGCGGGCTTCCCAACCGCAATCAGCTTAGGACACCGCGAAAATAAATAAGAGGTGATGAACAAGCTCCTTAATAAATGTGCGTACTTCCAGCGGAGCTCTTGGTTTTGGCAACTGCTGGATCGTAAACGTAAAAAAAAGGAACTACCGAGAGGGTCGCTTTAATATTTACAAATATAAGAAAACGTTCGAACTGCATTAAACTTTAATTACATACCAGCTCTAGATGCAGGCATTAAACGGAATTTAAAGTTGTTTTATTTAACGTGGTATAAAACGACCCAGCCGTTTCTAAAATGCGAGTGTTCTTGGACGTAATGCACTGCAAACTTTGAAAATTGTTGAGAAACATTCGAACGGCGAGAAAACACACAACTAAACATTTAGACCAATATACATAAAAGAAACATAATTTTCAATTCGTGTAACGACACATAAAGAACAATAATGGAAGTTTCAATTCGCGCACTATCCCATGCAGAAATACTTGCCAGTAAGCAAATATTAAAATCGTCAAAGAGAAGAAAACAAAATATAAAGTTTAATTTAATTTACAGTCCCGTTTTCAAACTCGAGCTTTACTTCTCCGTATAGGTAACTATTTTATACGTAAATTACATAACAGTCAACTATAAGCTATTTTTCGCGAAAAATACATTTAATACAAGTAAAAGGTTTTCCTTGTCTTTATAGCTGGATATTAAAGCGTGCCATAACGTACAACATACGGTTTTACCGCTAACCCCATTTACGCTCGTAATACTTTTTTCAAAAAATCTTCAAAACATTTTTTTATTAAAAAGAATGCCAGGAAATAAACAAGTTGTAACACGGCTACGCTTTATGTTAAAATATTGTGAGAAACCAAAAGAAAGTCATGTTTTGTAGTCCTTCCCCGCATACAATGCTTGTTTATTTTTTGCATAACAAACAACAGCAAAATGGAAAAGCTCTAAAGAAGAAATAATAACATAATAATTCTATTTAGCAAGCTCCTGAAAATTAAATAAAAAAATACAAGCTCTCTTGTTAAAAACGATACCGGCGTTTTTAATATTTTTGTTAAATCTGTTAAATATTATTTTTATATTTTTTCCGCTAACATTATTTAAATTAATTTATTCCGAATGTTTTTAAAAATAATATACGTAATATATAGAATTAGGACCTATTAACAAATCACGTTTAGAATATTCGCATATAGAATATACGTACGTAGGTAAAGTACCGATCTGATATTTATATTAATGGGGTACTTAAAACGCACTCAAGTTATACAGAGCAGCAAACTGTTAAAATCTGTCTGCTTAGCAATTAAAATTTATTAAAACGAGGTAGGGTGTAAACTATTCCTAGATATAATTTAGTGTCAGCAAAGCTAAGCCGATATGTTCTGAAGTGTAGTAATTAAAATTAAGCCTAGCTCTTGGAAATACCAACGGAGTTCGCAACTGAATGATAAATACCGACATTTACATACAATCTCATCAAGTGGAGATATACATATACATGCTTGCATTTCCGATGCTGTAAACAAACATCCGCAATCTACATCGTATATTTTTTTACGATATCCGCCACAACATTTAGAATTTCATTAACCTACTAATTTTAAAGCTAATTCAATTTCTTCGAAAATTAATTAATTACCGCCATAGTTCTTTTTTATTCACTGCAACGACCTTAACCCAATCAAATATTAATCGTTGCTTAAATCTTAAATAGATATTTTACAACTCAGTTACTCATTTATAAATTAGATTTTCAATCAATTTCCTCTGATATTTTAAAAGATATTTTGTGACGATATTTAGATACTCGCCCAAGTAATTATTACATACAATAATTCAAAAATTGCATTTTTTATCTTTTAGAGGAAATGAAAAATACCTTTAAAAATCACACACAACGTGCAAAAGTTAAATTACGAAATCAGGTTCTAATATAAAAAAGAAATACCAAACGAATTTTCTTTATATGCAATTAAACCAAAAATTCCAAATAACTGGATTAAGGTTGTAACTAATTTTAACGCGGTCTGTTTCTCTTGATAACAACAGGTTATTACGTTTTTGTGCTCGTGTTGTCAATCGGTCACATAATCATTTAAACGCATTTACGGTTTCTACTTTTATTAATACTCAACCAAACATTAAATTGAAAATGCTCGCAGGATTGTGTTTGGGAATAACGCGGAATAATAAAAACAAGGACTCAAAAAATTTGGAAATTAGAAGTAACAGAAATAAATACCTATGTTAAAAATGAATGAAAACAATTTAATGTTTGTACATTTAAATGAAAGATGAGGGTAGAATTTAATTGGTGGCTTTGAGAAGTCAAATGCGATTAACGAACACGTGAAAAGTGAAACTGAAAAATTAAATTGAGATGGGACGTTTTTAATCTAGCTTATAAAATTTCACAGGAGTGCAGTAAAAAGTGCTCTTTTACTGTGTGGACGAGTGACAGATATGTCAAAAAAACATCAGCAATAAAGAATTATTACTCATAATTCCGGAACGTGATTATTCCGCTCGACTGGTGCTATTTTGCACTTTAATGACCCTTATCAAAACAAATATACGTGTTTCCTTACTCCGCTAATGCTTCTTTTTCTACATCGTTTTAACATCGAAAAAATGTAAAAACTGAGAATTTACCAAATTAAGTGTAATCAGGCTCGAATTGCGTTCGTGTAAAATACTAATAACGTTACGTCAGTTACTGTTACAATTTCGATTACAGTTATGTGTATTTTAAAATTCAGTTCGGTATAAACGGCTTGATGAAATTGTTAATATTTGAAAAATTTCTCGACGGCGTAGACTCGACGCGAAAATACTGTCACGCGATATAATTTTTTGAGGGGTTTGAAGTGTCGGGATTTCAATACCGAATGGTACTTTCCACCGTTTTCCCGTGAATAGATATACATGGAAGAAAATCTGTTAATTAAAATAATTCGTCGAAGTTTCATGCGCTTTGCTTACCCGTAAAAGAAACTGAGACGAGTCGCAGGTCTGGGAATAAACGTACTTTTTCATTTCAACATAAAAGAAGCTAAAGCACAAGTGCAATAAAATTGCTTTAGTTACTGTTGCGATATTAAAATATACACGAACGAATTACACAGAAAAAGGAAATAAAAAATCTCCTTAATTAAAAACAACCCGTTTTATTTTAAGCTCTTTTACTTTTTTCTCAGTGAAAAGCGAACTTATTAGGTTAAAGTCTTTGTGAAAATTAAACAGGTAAACTGTCTAATTATTATATCTTTATGAGCCAGCGAGCGTCTTCCATCGTTAGTTCAAATATTTAATTAGCGCAAATTTAAACCGATCCATTTTTTACGAGGGATATTTATCCTATAATAGCGTTGTAACTCCGGAACGCGCTCTAATATAATTTATGATTTGTGGCTGTTCTATTTGCTCTTTTTGTGTGTAAAAACACATTTTACATGTTTGCATGCGTGTTCATTTTGATTAGCTTAGCCAACTTTAGTGTTTCGATGGTCCAGCTGTGCTCATCCACAATTTAGCAGTGTAAATAAAACGAGTTTTCCGTATAAAATTTACATATAAGTTCAAAGTAACGCGAACGCGTTTTCAGTGGCATACTTAGTGTATGTATACAACGAAACTCAGTAAAAAAGGAAATTAACGAAAAGATACAACAATATCATGCATACATGAGATAATTATGGTTCGGCTGTAACATCGCAAATTGCGAAATTAGTCCAAGCATCCATATTTAGTACAATCAGAGGTACGTAGAACGTGCCGTACGAACCGTTTAAGATTTATGCTAGATAAACACGAAAAATCATGAACAATAACGGTTACGAAACGATTACGAAAGGAAGGAACTGATCATCAGATCATGTACTGGTGATTATGAACGATAAGATCGTGAATTTCGAAAAGTCGTCCTCGTAATAAACTATAATTAATAACCGTAGAACGTTCGTTATTTTCCGTATACACAGATAGTTTCTATTACGAAATAGACCCACGCAATTCACATAAAACAGATGATATAGCGAGAGAATGAATTATGTGCCAAGAGTTTACGGAAATATCAAAAAATAGAAGGAAATCTAAATTGTTGCCTTTATGTTGTAGAGACAATTTACACGAAGAATAATAGTGCCGTATTCAGCACTATAAAAAGGTTTCATAATCGCGATATCATTCTACAAATTCCTTTCATATTTAACTATTATTCCCACTTCGCGATAATAAATCATCCGGCAAAATAAATAGAACTTTAAAAACTTGACGAATAATAGGTCGTCCATTGTATTAAAACATTAAATGTATAGCGAATACACCCATCATTCGTGACCACGAACGGCCTCGTATTAGAAAGCAAACCGGAGAATAGAAAAGCAGAACATTTATTCCCAGACTCGGACGAAACAAAAACGCCAACTCGTCTCGCTTTTCAATTTTTTCCGAGGAAAACCACAGAGTTTAAAACAGTCTCGCTCCTTGTACGAATGCTCGATTTAGTTGCTTTTTTCGAATAGGAGGGCAAAAAATGATTTGTTTACCGATATAACAAGCACCGCCGGTTTTTCACCGAATACAACGACAAACAATTTGGTTGCAACTTGAAAATCGAACTAGCTGAACCGTTTCCACCGAGTGTCACAAAGACTTCTAATTCCCACAAACTCCAGCCCGGTTTTGAAAATACAAAAAAAAATAAAAATTTCCAGTTTAAAAGAAGTTTCCACAACGTACACTGTTTACACTACAAAACACCGAGCAAGGATACAAATGTAATTTACTAAAAAGTCGCTTACGAGGTCAAATATCAGATATTTTTCCCAATTATTAACCCGCCTCGTCCAAATTTTCTCTAGAAGCCACTTAGGGGAAAATTTCAAAATTGTTTCCTATCTGGTATAAAGTTAAACTGATTCTTTAATTAATCCGTGAAATATTAAAGCGTTCAATTAATTATTAGCGAAATGCTAAATACTGTTAATCGCTCGTTAAAACTTTCCGCAGAGTTATCGACTGCGGATGAAGCAACTTGACGTAAAGCCATCAAGTCGGATCTCATGTGTTTGATAATTTAGTTACGCCGAGGAAGCCGTACACCACCTGCATAAAAAATAGGTTTTCCACTCGTAAAAGAAGCTGACACCGTAATGCGGAAAAACTCAAATGATCTCGATCAGTCTCTACGTTGAAACTACGTTATAACGGAGGTAGCCGGATATTTTACCAATTTTGCACAACAAACGCCACATTTAGGATTCCATAACCACTTGATTTAATTACACGGCTGAATTATAGCGAGCGGACTTCAGTATTTGATTAAGAGATACAATCACAGCGAATAGCGAATCTGTTCATTAGCACAGAGAGCAATAAGTTTAGTTCTAGTACATTCTGACAAAAATAAACGTACTGTCTATTTACTGCTTCTCCCGCTTTTATATTTTATTATCATACGCGGCTTTGCTTGGAACTTTAGATATGTCATTTGTAGAAAATCTGATGTCTGTAATTAAAAAAAATAATAAGTAACTTTGTCCCAACTAGCACCCCTAAAAAATAATTAAGACGTTTTTCCGAGGCAAAAACAAACCGATTGTTTCCATAAAGCACGTCCAGAAAAACCGAGATATATCATATTCTTTAAATTAACTCCTATAACCCCTGCTTAAATTTTAAAATATACCCAGGAACTCAACTCAGATAATTTATTAGCTTCCACAAGGGTTCATAAGAACCTGATGCTTATCTCCATCTACATTTCAGGGAAAGTACTTGATTTCATTATTTTTCACGTTTTCCAGAACTGGGAAACTTGTGCGTTCAGCTCTTGTTTAAGCATTGATAAAAAGATTTAAATTCGTCTCGAGAGTTAAAACAGCGTAACAAACAAAAATAAGACTGTAAATGGTGAAAAAATTTGGGAAAACCTCGGAAAATCCGAAGTGGATAACGAAAAATTTGTTTATTTACACACCTCGCTCTGTCCATTACGCCCACGTTTATTAAACTTGTACTTGGAAACTAAATGAAAATTTTCAGACGGGTTAAAGTTTTACTCCGGAATAATTTATTCAAAACCACATTTGGAAAATTTAGAAGGTTGTCATGCAATGTGACCATTAAATGAAAGTTTATAACAAGTATTTAAGGAGTGATTTTAAATTCGAAAAATTTCGTACCTTTTCACTAAAAATTACTTTTCGTGCAATTTAGAATTTGCATAATTTAAACGGAAGAAGGGGGGAATGTTTTGAAAACGACTCGATAACAGAAATTTATTAAAAGTCCAAAAAAATGACAGTTTCCGGGCAAATTCCACATAAAGGCGTCGGTAATGAAATAAAAGTATTGCCACGAATACTGAATTTCTAATGGGAAATTCGTGAGTGTGACACACCTACTGCCGCGATTCTCATCTTATATGCCATGGATTCCTCGAGGTTGGTACGCTTCTCGGATCTCGAGAATGCATAAGCTTTTCTTTCAAATTACACGCCTTCATTTCTAGGCTTGTGATTACTAACACAAAATTTCAGTCAATTCCCATTTCCAATTCGTTCCCGCTTTAAATTTACAAATTTCGTGTTTCGATTCAAGATTTTACCCGGGCGCACTCCCTATTCTATCATGAATCAGCTGAATGCCACAATATAATGAATGAATACGTGTTACGTAATGCAGTTACAAAAAAAGTAAGCACGGAAAAACTCACAGAAAACGTATATTTATAGCTTAATTGGGTCAGTGCTCTAAGGGGATGGTTCGTATAGGATTCCCCAGTTGGGGTGACACCCATATTGAATATTTTCAGTTCATTGTGGGCAATAAAAACTGCTCGCCTCTGGAGTGTGTGTCAATGTTTGAGTTATTTGATGTGTTTTGTTTTCGAATTTACATTCGAATTAACCCTCACTTGCTCTCCACCAATTCAAACACATATTTCACTTTTTCAAAACTTCTTTTATAAATTAAGTGTCACTTTTAAATCATACTCGAATTACTACGTAAATTTGACAAACTGCTTTGAAAGAAACAAAATTGGTATTTCTAAATCGAGCTAATCTAATATTTCTACGAATTTTCTAAATTCTAATAGATTACTTCAATAGTAAAACAGCAAAGCGTAACAACCTCTACACTTTATCTTTCGATTTATAACAGTACTAATTTTGATATTAACGTTCGTTGTAGTCGATTTTTATTAGGGTATTTAGTAATTTCTATAGTTAGCGAACTAGAAGAAGATGACAGTGAAAAAAATTTATCGACATAGTAAAAATGCGAAAAATGTGATTTCGATGTAAAGCAAAACGCTAAAAATCGTTGCTGTCAAATAAACTCCAAGAGTTATTACTAAGCATATTCCATTCACTTAGAAATCGATTAATAATGAAACGAACGCCCGACTTTCCTATTAATGTAAGAATTTTTAGGTCGTGGATTAGACTCTTAAAAGATGAAGTTGGAATGTCGCTGTCATAGAGCGAAGTTGCAATAATTTCCGGAGTTTAACGTACGGAAGGGTAGGATCCTTTTGCATGTGACAACAATAAGAGAAAATAGGTAGGTAGCTTTATAGTCAAACGTTGAAAAGCACGGTGGAAAAAATGTTTCTGCGGATGGGGTGTTGTGCTAACGCCCTCACTCGCGATCATAACTTGATTCGGTTATTATTTTATTTCTGGGGAGTCACGCCTATAGAAAAAGCTCGCCCGATCGGAATTTCAATGCGGTAGAAATTCAGTATTATACTGTAGTTCCTTTCGGACAATTGTATTAAATTGAATACAAAATTTTGGTCGACATTGTGGCAAGGTTATGTGAGGCGAGGGTGTGTAACTGCAGATGGCGGACGGATCGTGTGCCTCCACGGTGAATATGAATGTTTCAATTTCACAGTCCGTTGGTCTCCTTAGTTTGAAAGCATCCAAATCCATAGACGAATGTGTGGTCCACGGGGACGACTACCTGTGTTGATTGCCACGTGCTATTACGTGAACATCGGTCTATGTTAACTTTCTCCGATGTACCGAAATTCCGAGCTTAAATCAAACCAAATTCGAGATTCAATTACCTTCTGGATATTGGGATGAAAATGTGGAGAGCAA
Organism: Melanotus villosus; assembly: GCA_963082815.1. Classification (NCBI taxonomy): domain Eukaryota; kingdom Metazoa; phylum Arthropoda; class Insecta; order Coleoptera; family Elateridae; genus Melanotus; species Melanotus villosus. The sequence continues at coordinate 25,381,368 of OY720427.1, forward strand.
AAACATTAAACGTTAGATCGACACCGCTGGCGTAGCTACGCACAGGTGTGGATTATATGCGACAATATTCGAGGGGAAACGACGAGAATCCTAACCCTAGGGCGATGGGTACTAAGAAAGAGGCAATCTTAATCTTAATTATTTGCAACTCTAATCGCCTGAAGTGTCGTCTTTCCTGTCTCAGAACAATTACAACAACTCCAAACGGAATAACCATTTCCAAGTAGATTATTACACTGCCTGCAGTATTTATCCGATAATATAATAATGCTACATTTTCGTGAAATAGAACAAAGTAATCAATTTGGGGGGATAGGACAAAAAAAAACTCGGGACTGAAAAGCAGGTATGCAATTTCCATATCCACCGACATCGTAAGTCGTCCATGATATTCATAAGTTTGATCGTAAAAGTGCACAGAGAGCGTATGTGGAAACGCAAGATTGCTCGTAAAGAGCTGAGTACGTTCTTGAATTCAGATAGCACGGTGCTAACTAGTTATTGTGTAGACTGCAACAGAGCACCGTGTTTTCGGAGAGCTTTGTGAAAACTAGGCGACTTACAAAGTTAATCGTCGATTTTAGCGTCGCGTGATGATCTTACGAGTTATGAATATTACAAAACACGCTAATCTAAACACATCGTAATTCCCCGAAGAACGCTACAACCGCCGAAGTCCCTTAATTTTGACTGTCGAGCGAATAAGGGATGGTTTCGGGAAAAACGAACGCAAATTTAGTGGGTTGGAACTATCGCCCAGAAAAAAAGGCCGAATAAATTGTTTTTATTCGCAGGACACTATATAGAGGTATCGTGTAGCGATAGAGGTACTAGTATTATATATATATATATATTGCAAAATCCAATTTACTCGAAGCTTGTCACCGAAAATAACTACCAACTTTGAATAGCCGAGCATTCAGAAAATCCGATAGTATGTGCTTGCAGGAACGGCACGACTTTTAGAGACGAATCGACGCCCTGAAGCCATAGATCTTTGAAAATTGAAGCTGTCAACTGAGTGACGGGCCGTTGCTACGTGAATTCTCTCTTATGACATCTTCCAAAACAAAATGTTAACTTTCGTTAGACGTGCAATAATCTGTCTGAAAAACGCGACTGATTTCATTTTACAGAATCGGAAAAACCACTTCGCAATCTGAAGTAATACATCTGCCAACGGGTGCTATATTTATCCCATTAGGTAACCGCGGAATGCCGATTTTAATTTTAAACAAGTGACGGGAATATAGAAAAGCTTTTATATAATCAAAAATTCATTTGAAACGTCAATTAATTAAAGTGTAACGCCGACACGTACAATTTTATAAGTAATTTTCCGAATGCAGATTTTCTCGCAGCGAGATCGCAAGCGCAACCGTTAAATCCGACAAGGGACCTCGGTTCGAGTATCGCAAAGGCAAGAGGGCCGTTAAGGGAATACAACAACCAACTAACCTTCTTGAGATGTCCCGTGGCGGTGCCCACGAAGACGACAGTAAAGTCGCCCGTGGAGGTGGCGGCAACCGCTGTCAACCTGGTGTCCAAACTCAGAACGGGGACGGCGGAGATGGGTTGCTCTCCTCCCAACGGCGTGTTTACATCCAACCCGCAGAAGTCTTCTCCGATGGTTTGCAGTTTCTGAAAATAAACAGAGAATCTTAAATGAGACTTCTCTTTCCGGAATAAGCCTTACGACGAACCAACCCCTCGAGTCTTTTAAAATTTTAAGCAGCCCGTTATTCATTAAGTGAATGATGAATGCTTCATTTGAATTGTCTCGAGGATACCCAATTACCTAACTTCGACGTTGCAAGTGCAGAAAATAGTGGCCTCCCCAGATTTAATTTTGAGAATATTTTAAAGGGAATATTTGAAGGTAATTGCAGTAATAAAAATGCGTTCAGAGCTTTACCTTAATAGCTCCCGTTCATTTTACGGCCTAAATTAACTTTGAAAGCTGCTGAAAATATTTAGGGAATTTATCTCATTATTATCCTACTCTGTAGTTTATTTAATTAGGAAAATAAATTAACCTGCAATACAAGAATATGCAGTTTCATTATGAAGTGGAAAGGCTACATTATTAAAGAAATTCTCGGTTAATCCGGAGGTTTCCTTTCTACTTTTGCCTATCTTAACATTTCTAATCTTTTATAAAATGATTAAAATCTAGAAAATTTGCCCAGCTTTCTCGGTAATCTCTAAATTTATTCCCTAAAATCTAATTCTAAATATTTAATAAAGACCCAAAACGATCAGGAAGTTAACTTACTTCAAATCGTTAAGTCCTAAAAGAGGCCACATGACCTAAAATAATCCCAAAATGCAACGTGAAATGAAACAGAGAGGATCAAATTAAACTCAGCCAGATTAAGACTAAGACGGTTAAAACGGTTCAATTGACTTTAATAGTGCGACATACACCATTGCCAAATGTTATCTTAGAAAGCTGGGCTCTTGTAATTGCTCATTTAAAGCTGTCACTGCACAACAGATAGGACCACAAGTTGTAGCGACGTTTTGATATTAAATTTTGTAACAATCTGATAAATTTTAAGACGTCTGCATACAAACTTGAAATCGACCTGAAGCATCCTGGAATTTATATTTCTAAAAACGTAACATTCTTTAGAACCAAGTCTATCATTGAATTTTATATTTATTATTATTTTAAAATGGTTCTGCTGAAACAAAGAATTTATCTTCTAAACAATTCACGATTGAATCAAACGTAATTTTTCAAAAGAATGTTAGCAAACATAAAATTTGTAATTTCACGGCTACAAATATTGTTTTGCAAATATCAGACACAAAGATCAATTTTATATGTCCTTCAATTTTTTAAGTTATTAGACTAAAAGCCATAATAAGGTCGCGTTGACCATAATTATTAAAACGCGTAGGAAGATCCAATTAAAATTTAAAAACTGTAAAATACGAGAGGCGCATGCAAAACGTTCGTTCTAATAAAAATTCATACCTTATGTAAGATTTGTTAAAAATAGCATACTCTTTTAAGTAACACAAATGACTCAAAAATGAGATCGTTTAAAATTGCAAGAGCTTACACCTAATTGTAATAAAAACCGTGTCAAATTAGACAACAGACACCGATCTTTGTTAGGTCCTTCATTGTTATGTTTGGGAATATTTCTCATCACCTCGTAGAAACAATGATGGTATTTAAACAATTAAAGAATTAGTTAATATGTGGACTTCCTTGTTTTACTTTAGACAGATAAGTTATTGTGCAGTATGCGCTGTTTTTTAGTGAATTTAAGAAACTGGGCTACAACTGCATTGCGTAATTGAGCAGAAAAGAAACTGTTGCTGACGAAATGGAATTAGGTTGTGCAAAAAAATATATACGTATGGCTCCTCACAGCACTGATATTACGACCAATGCGATTTGTCCTTAGAAATTTCGTATCAATCATACATACATCCGAACCATAGAAGAAATCCAGGTATTCAATGGAAACCTACAGAATAACAACACAGATTGCCTTATCAAAATCAGATTGTTTTACATTCCGGTATAGTTTGTTTGATAATTAAATATTATTTTAATAGACTTCATAAATATTACGCATTTCGCGTGATTCAATATTTGGTAAATTTAAACAAAAAAATATTTAATAAGCTAACATTGAACAAATCAATTAAAATCACACGCTGTTTTTTATCAACAATTGAAGATTATCTGCGGTGTGAATGAACTAAATAATTATTTCGCATTCCGTTGGTTTAAATAAATATCAACAAAAATCGGTCATAATACTGCATTGTTCTACAAACAATCCGTAGATAAGTATTTTTAAAATGGAAAGTATGTTGGCAGCAGTTAGTTTAGGTAATTACTCGGTTCGAATAATGTTTACAGCAGATATATAAAAAGAATAAAAACCTTTTTACAATAACTGAATATTACATTCTCTGCCATTGTTGTGCGTAATTTTATTTAAGCTAAAATATCAACAACGATATGTTATAATAGTCTATTGTTTCATGCAGAATTAGAAGATAAATATTTTCCAATGTTCAAACTGGCCCATTTTCACGCAATTTATGCCGTAACATTAATAAATTACTCCGGTAATTTGTTTTGACTTCAGTTAATATGACCTCAAAGTTGTTTTAAGAAACGATGTTTCGCAAATGTAAGACTTGTTTTATGTGCTTTGACTTCGCATACAGTTCAAAATACTAATTTTCCTACTTGGGATTTTGACTCCGTTGCACCTTGGCGGAATTGTTGGGGCACGATATTCTCCCTGACTAGCTCACGCATTTTAACAAAACACGCGATTAAACCTTCTTGCCTAAATTTTTTCCGTTATAAACCATTGGTACAAGTTTTCAACCGACAGAAAAAAACAAAAAGTACCTAACTATAATGTGTTTCAGACCGTTTCACTACGGGAAGATTTTTACCTAAATGAAAATCACGATTTAAATTGGCAAAAAATGGAACTTCCGCTTAATCAATTAGGTATATCAAAATAAATGACAGTTATATTTATAGGAAATAAGCAGTCACTATCCGTCGAAATCTTAAGCTCTGGAAGCCATAACCTGTATATTAACATCTAATATTTACTACGGTACTTAATTTATTAGTTTGCTCGTTTATGTTAATATTTTTCCTCACGTAAAGCGATCCTTTTAATTTAAATTTATACTAACGTTTTTAATTGGTTTCGAGCTATCTTCTGAAAATAAATATTCACAATCGACCATAACCTATCTATTTATCTACAAATAAAATTCGTGGGAACATTATTAACATCGAGTTCATCGGCACTGAACGAAATAATAAACATCGAAAATATAATTTTGATTTGGCACTCTAGCGAAAACGTTTGCCAACGCTTCTGCTAGACGTTCCGGCGAATTCAAAGTTTATGAAATGCAGTACTGCCGATTATAAAAGTAACAAACTCGACTGCTTGATCTTTAGGAAACAGGATAAGATCCCCGGAATTAATGTAAGCCGATCATTAAATTCATTTCTAATGCGATTTTGAGCGAGTGTACGCTATGAGCACAAAGTTTACTGATGCTAGGAATGCACCTAATGAGTGTGCAGAGAAGCTTGGTTCGGTGGGTTCTGAGTTTAATATGGTGGTGACATAGTTAGCAGACGACCAGTTGCGATGCGGTTTGAGTTGAATCTTCTAGTAAACAAAGGAAACGGCATTGTTCCTTCCTCATTATTTAACAATATCCTGATGGTTTGACAGAAGGTGGAATGCAGACAGGTTCCGTCGTTCCGGAGCCGTACGGGCGGGCGCGCGAGGCTAATGCGAGTAATTACAAGTCGTGCTGCAGTCACATCCAGCGTATCTATTAAAATATTGTAATGTGATGGCGAGACCGAGGATCGTGAGAATCTGTGCATTTGTACGACCGCGCGACCTCGGACAACGGGATCCCGCACTTAGAATCACCTGGGTCTGGACCAAGCATAAATAAACAGATGTGTAGAACGAGTGCGACTAGAGTGCGGTTAATCGGCCGGAAAAAGACGCTCATGAAGCGATAGTTCGCGGTAATGTGGCCGGCTTTATCGTCTGGCTTCAACCGCTCGACCTAACCCCTAACCTGAAATTAAACTTTTAGCCGTAGTTTTCTTGGGAAACCTTAACGAGCCAAATCGTGGTCGTCCACATTTCACTCCCTGTGTTATTTACATTTACTTTGTTATGCAAACGCGAGTTAATCAGGACTAACCTAATGAGCGCTCGACGTCCAAAAGCGAGCGAGTGCCATTTTCGGTAGTCAGGTGCTGTCTGACCCTTGCGATTCCCCAGGAATTACTCACTACGAATGAGCTTCATGAAACGTGTCGGAAGGAGCGCTGCTTTGTTGCCTTATCTGTTTCACAACTATTTAATTAGAAATGCGCCAGTTTTAACATAGCCCGCTTTGTGTAACGCGATGCAATGTCGACTTGTCTTGTAAAATGTTGCCAGTTACCCTCCACAACAGAAAGCAAACATGGGATGCGAATTAACACCCATTTCGCCCGTTCGACTGGAAAATGCGAGCGACGTTTTCATGTGGAAATAGTTAAAAAATAGAAACTCTCTACCGTATATGGAAGTAGTATCCTAGCGATGCCGAATTGCCTATTAATCATTATTGTAATTTGTGCAGGATTAGAGTTGTAAGGCATGGCGCAGGTTCGGGCGCAAGGCGCATACCGTGGAGCAAAGGTGAACGGATAAAGGCAAATTGGCGATGTTGTTAAGTCTGAATTCCGTGATGCTGCATCCGATACGCTGTGTTTAACGCACGAAATTCCTGCATCGGATTTTATTTCGTCATAAAATTGATTTGTGGGCTAATTTACTTGCTTACACCGAGAAATATTTACTTATATTATTATTCTTCGCGATTAGGCCATAACTTATAAAGATGTACGTGAGAGACTCCCAATAGTGCCATGATTACCTCAAATAATTAATATCGATAGTAACAGTTTAAGTTAAAATTAACGTCCATATTAAAATATTACGCTTCGTAAGATTTTTTTCCAGTACTTCATATTCGAAGCAGCTCTACACTTTCGAAATACATTTTCAAGGAAAAGATGTGACCACTCCTCACAAGGAAAAAGTTCAAGTGAAAATTCCAACTCAGCGATATGGTAATATTTCTGAAGTCTAAATTGATCCCATGAACCTACGAAGCATAAATTCGGATCTTTAAAAATGGCCGAAAGAAAAAGATCCACTACAGGAAATTTATCAGTAAATGGACGTGCGCAAACAATACAAACAAATCCGATAACACTAATTTAACCTATGATGTTAAATTACTTCGCTAAGTCTTTTTGTCACCACAAAACAGAAATTCCCAATCACGAAGTTACGAAAAATATCTCTGTTTTAAAACAACATTCAGCGCGTTTTAAATTAGCATTTAGTTAAGATAAGTTGAATACGACAGGGTTCTTAATTTCCATATGAAGTGGAAACACTATTTTAAAATTGTTTAGAATAGCATCACGAAAGTTCATATCGTTAAATATGTTTACATTTCGGCGATGTTCAGTACTTAAATATTTGCTGTAGCACTTGAAAAACAAAATAAATGATGAAAATGTACATAAGACTGAAATTATGTATGAATTTTGATGTGCCTTTTTCGCGGAAAATCTGCCATGGGAAAGAACGTTGGAGATAGTCCGCGATTTTACTATACAAATTTATAAAATCCCAGATTGTATGGTTCTGTCGCCTTTTCCAAATTATCCTAAAAAGATAGACAGGAAAACCATTACTTAAATGAACACTTTTCCACACATTGCATAACTTTCCATATCTAAATGATAAATTTGGAGAAATTCAATCACTTATTATGGAATCGCGTTTAAAGGAAACAGTAATGGAAACGGTTAAAATGGCGCCATTGTAAATAGTAACAAGGGGGTGATTGATACGTTTGTCCCTTCCGTTTGAATTCAAAAAGGGAACCGACGCATGCAGATCGGTTATTTTGTTATCATTTCCAAATCTATACAAGGGTTTAATAATGATTACTCTAACCAGTTTTGAAAATTATGCCGCTTCCGCGTTGACTACCATTTTAATTTCCAAATGCTGTAGGTATTTGTTTAACCCCAACGATGATGGGTTTTTGATGAACAGTTTTTATGCGGTGGTAGATTTGAGATTATTTTTTTACAATTCGAAATTTCAGTTCTGATAGCCTTTAATGTTTTGCTAAAGAAACTTCGTGATATTGTTAAAACATGTTTGCCTCGAACGTTTGCAGTAATTCATAAGCATAATCTTTAAAGTGGTGCGTAAGAGGATTCTTCAAAGAATTTAATGCCAATATAAGATTTTTCGCAGTAAATCGTTAACCCAACTGCACGGCGTAACGCACTACATCCGTTTCCAGTTAGGTAGGTACGTACGTTTTGAATAAATATACATTTAGGAATAATGCGAGTAAAGCGTACATCCATTTTCCGAGATGAGAACGTCCCGGATGAATTATACGCGTACTTGGCTTATTATATGTGAACAAACAAGATACTTATTCATATGTAGGCAGTTTATGGCTGAGATTTACCTGGTTGTAAGTTCGTAATATAAGGATCTAGAGAAGTAAACAGATAAAATGAGGGTTACAACGTGGAAAGTTGTATCTGTCAACTTTCGGTTACAATATAATTTCGAAGAAGCAAGATTTATTCGGGGAAGTTAAGTGTATCAGAGGTAAAGTTTTCGTATCGGGTTTGCTCAGGTTATAGATAGTAAATTTCGAGTTTCGATTATCCGAAAAGGTAAATGCCAGAAAAGCACGCATCGATAATAACCTTTAGACAAAGCAAATATTTCAGCAACTCGCTCCTGCTTTAATTAAAATAAACCGATGAAAAGAGGTAGCAAAGAAAACAAAATTGTAATCCGCCATCGGAGTACGCGTTCACAAGTGTTATGCTTCCCTTACGGGAACATTTTAAAGTTAACTTCTTTATGAGTTTTTCACCCTGTCGCCTTCGCTCGAATATTTATTTTATTTAGGTAAAACACCCTTGACACGTTATGCACAGAAAATTCCGAGGTAAGCCACGAAATTTCCTACCAAAAGCTTTTTCAGCTATAAAAACACTGGCTTTATGTATTTCTGCGACGTTAAAATTTCAAAATTGAGAGCAAGATATTTCCTGTTCGCGTTATTTCAGTTTACACTAAAACTAAGATTAACGAGAAAGATAAAAGAGTACAACCACGAAATTAATGAAGGGGACGACTCGTTTGTTACCTCTGATTTCAAGCAAAGTAGAATTAAATATCCTCGCGAAGTTTCTTTCTTCATTAGAGACAGAAAGCAAAGGAAGTCCGGAATGACTATCGGACGAAGTAATAAAACAACAGAATAGAACGAAATAATCAAAGAGCAAAGGAGGCAAATAGCAGCCACTCTTTGTTACAGGCAATATTATGAAAGCCAGTGCCGTTGCGAACATGCAAGTACACAAGCGTTACGCCCGACTGGTTGGACATGTTTAACAACATCTACGAAGAGCTCAATAAAATGCACCATCTCGTCTCATTCTGTAAACTATGCATGATTAGTGTGAGAACGCGGAACAAAAAACCGACAACGTGTATCTATCTATACGGCAAATGAACGATGACGACCTTTCGAAATACCTCGACCGCTTTTCAAAAACCTAGATTTTCATATTCAGAGCAATTGGGGGTTGTTGGTGGTCCATAACACTCTTAGTACAAAGGTTCGCAATAAAAATAAAACCGAGGGAAACTAGTAGCAGTTACGTGCAGCCCACTGGTGCCAGCTGCAAAATTAAACCTCCAATTTTCCCCGGTGAAAACGTGAGTGAAAAATTTAGGATAAAAGCTCACAACGACGACGCATCAACTATTATTATAACTATTCAGGAAACTGCGAACTAACTAAACAACAAAACTTGGGCTGTTTGCTAACAATACGACAATTCCAGCAAATATGGCACCACCTACATAAACGTAGTTTGTTGAATAGCGCCGCGAGGATAAGCTTAACATAACTCTGATAAGTTTAGCTGTTTACTAGTGTTACTTATATACAAAATTCATTCTGTTCAAAATTATGTTTACCGTATACACGACAATTCCAAAAATGAATATTAGTGTTCTAGGCTCCCCCGAAGCAATATAAATACTCGTTGCAACTTCATTCCTTGTCGTTTTATTGACTGAAGAGGAGGAGCATACAAAATATTAAAGAAGAAATGCATATTTTGCATTCAATGTTTGTGTTACTTCCCTAAATATGAATTAAATTTCAAAATTGGGACTTAACAAAACAGTTCAGTAATAGTAGTAATCTTGACATATTAGCTTGCACAAATTTTGCGATATCGTAACTCGTTGGGAGTTGGCCCAAATAAACGTTATTTGCAGTTTTCATCACAGAAAAAATTAAATGATTTGACTAAAACTCAACATTTTACTCTCTTTTAGTATAAATTAATCAAATTAATATACCGGAATAACTGAAATATTTCTTTTCGCCTATGTGGAGGAGAAATAAATTTTATAGAAGAAATTTCCAGATTTTTAGGGTGCAATAATTTTTTTTTGTTCGTTTTTTTCTCAGCTTTAGGAAAAACTAAAATTAGGTATATTAAATTTTCTTTAAAAACGTTCGGTATTTCACTTTATTTCTATTAAGTACAACATCTGGTAAGTACCGTTAGTACTCTTAAAATTATAGTACAAGCATAGGTCAGAGTTCCAAGTTGTATTATGCAACAGCCAATAATCTCAAGTTTCCTTGTTTATGAGCAAATGTTTCTTTAAAGAGTTAAAAATGGCATAACCCTAGATTATACAATAAGTTAATAAACGGAATTTAGTTGTACTCCGAAGCAATTTTTAATGGTAGAAAACTGTCAGCTGTAATATAATAACGCTCAACAAGAGAACAAATAGTTCTCGTGCATTATCGTTGTTAGAAGATCATCGAGAGAGGTAAAGAGGAGCGGTTTAACCTCATACATGTACTACGTGGGAGACCTCTAGGACGATCTTATGTTATTGCACGTTACTTAACAAGGACTTTGCTAACTAACAACGCCCCAAGAGGAATTTAATATTTTGAGCTTTAAATTCTCAAGATATAACAAAAGGCTGGTGCTATATCGTGAAACTGTAACTATGAGCGATCGAGTTTACTTCTGCCCAACTCAGCTAGTACGCAATTTGTCAAAATAATATACCTTCCATTCCTCCACTCTGTTCGCTTTGACAAACGGATATTTCTGAGGATTGCAATTTATGACGTCGCATCAACTATCATTATAACTATTCCGGAAACTGCAAACTAACTAAACTCCAAAACTTGCGCTGTTTGCTAACAATACGACAATTCCAACAAATGCGGCACTACCTACATAAATGTAGTTTGTTGAACAACGTCCCGAGTATAATTTCAAACTACTTTAACGTAAGAACTAGTAAGTCAAGTCCGCCACGTTCCATTCAATTTAGTTTTTGAACGAACAAAATTAAGAGTTTCAGTTTGAAACTCAACTCTATACAAACACAACCGAGATTTCATTTAATTTTTCATGTTTCAAACGTAGGTACATTTGAAAAATAAAACAAAAACTGTTACCTCTAGTAACTTGCAGAAATAATAAATTACGGGCAACATTTTATTTAATGACGGTAAAGAAAAACCACTCCAACTTTTAATTTATTAAATGTAAGAGTTGCGCATAGATAAGTGGCTCTTTGTATCCAATATAGTATTTGCTTAACTTATTTTAACTGAAGTTTAATTTATGTTGAAGAGCTTTTTCATTTGAGACTTCTAAACCTTTACGAAAATGCTAATATTTTCGCTTATTAACTTTTGGCTTGTATTTTCAACTTCTAATTATTAATTATTCCTAAAATATCTAAATGATATTTTGATCTTTTCAACGAGGAAACTTTTTTAATTAACAAACAATTTGTTATTCAGAAAACGGAGAGTTAATTAATGGGTTTTTATATTTCTTTTGCTGGGAACTCAACTTATAAGGCTCAATTATTTAAATTTTTGAAAAGCATACGTTGAAAATTCATCCGCAATAAAAAAATTTCCATTACTCCCGTAAACTTTCCAATTTATACATGTACAAATGTGTTAAATTGCCAAGAAGACGTAAATAAACAAAATTTCTTTAAATCAGCCGACGACAGTTTCATTCTAAAGGTTTAACATCACGTTTGAAACCACTATCATCCAGAAATTCACCACCAAAAAATCGACTTTACTGTTAATAGCAATAAGAGTCACAATATAAAGGAAAATTTATAGATTACTGGCACGCAATTGCCTGAAATATTCAAGAACCTAAAAGGGAAAACTGCGAGAGATCGCATATAGTATAAGCCGCGAAGAAGAATTTGCCTAAAAACGCTTATCGTTGAATATTTTTAGAAAATCGTTTTCTTTCACAAAAGCATTAAAATAGTGAAATATTTTATTACTTAGGTTATCATAGTACACATCTACGCCTCGGGTTTTTCTTCGGTCAATTCAGACTATTTATCTATCATTACACAAAATTCTCATTTCATAACTCAAAACTAAATATATTTTTTACAACTTCCGTAAACTAAAATTTAAACTTTAAAATTATAAACAGAAAGTAATTTACAAAGTTTTTCAAGTGTTTAAATTTAAATTAACAATTAATTTACAAATTGGTCGAATAAACTGCGCTAAAAAATAATAAAACATAGCGGCCGATTAGTTCAATATTTTTTAGATAAAATTAATTATTTATGCGCTCATATTAAACAGAATAACACGTATAAATGCTTAATTACGCTGTAATAATTATTAAAATCCGTGACTAAATAATACTATTCCGTGTATTTGCGGACGAACTATATTAATAACTTTTCATGCAATTACTATTTTGTAGTAACTCGAAACTTTACAATAATTGGTACGAAAATTAATAATTTAACTTAGTATGGAAAACTGAAATTTCCACCTCTGTTATGTTAATAATTTACTTTACGAACCTCTAGTTTATGATAGTAAACTAGAAACTATGTTAAAAAGATTAAACTTTTAAGGGTTTCCTTCTTTGAGGATATATTTGTAATGAGTTTGAATGAAGTTTAAAAAATCTGTATATAGAAAAATATCATCTCATTAAAACTAGAAACTTTATTATGCGCATCTTTTAAAAGATTATTTCAGTGAACTGAAATTGAAAATATGCCCAAAGCCAACATTAAAATATTAACCTTACAGTCAACATTCAATAAATAAATAAATAAACAAAACCTCACACCTGCATTTATCGATCAGAACTCATATAAAAATTTTACCCTCCTTAGTGCGATATTTCAGATTCACATAATCTTAAATGTTAGGAATACCTAAGGGATTTTGGTTTTCCAATCTTTGCAATACCTTCACGTACCCTTTTCCTAAGTTTACTAAATTTTTCCATCGAGAAAAAAGAAACTGACCCAACGTGCTTTCCGATCCTTTATTTAACGACTATTTCTTCAATTCGTCGGCAATTATTAATAAAACACTTAAAGGCTTTTATCGAATGTAATTATCAGGTATTGTAGCATTTGAAATTAAAAATGCGATTATTGCAATAATAAACTGCCACATATAATTTTCCATGTTTATACTCGAATTTCCATTTTAATTGTAATTACCATTTAATACTGGATGATAATTTCGCGATTAAAATGTCGAGTTATAATGTCAAACAATATTAAGCTCAATAATTTCTTTAAAAAAATAAAAATAATTAAATTTAATATTCAGATATATTCTCTGTCGTGAGAACATGCAGTTCACCTAAAATTAGGGTTGACATTTTTCTTGTTTACACTTTAATTAAATTTATCCGAAAAGCTTTGTTTAATTATTTATTAATTATTATGCTACGTGTAAAGGTGAGTGATGTTAATGATAATGGAAAAGCTACGGGACGTCGAGTTTATTGGGTATTTTCATAAACCAGACTGTACCTTTTATCCTGGCTTAATTTTGCTGGTTGTGAAGTGATTTTTTGTTGTTAGCTTTTCCCTACAACGTACAACTGCTTTTCAGTATTCAAAATTCCCATACTGTAAGCAAAGTTTTAGATGATCCCTTCCAAAAATGTTTAAGTTGCATATCAAATGGGAATAATAATATCGATGAAAAGTATTAATTCTTTCATTTTTTGTCCATAGATATTATGCAAAAAGAGGCGCTACTAAAAAGCAAAGTTATTTCGTAGAGGTCGTTGACGAATAGCGGGGCAACCAAATATCAAGGAAGAATATAGGTACCTACATTACGAGCAGGAAATGTCAGTGGATGAGAAACATTATTAATATTAGGAGACTAACCGGAAATAGAACTGTGGGGTGGTTAGGACCGTAAGGGTATATCGCGCACCAACGAGTCCGGTTGGAAACGCCGATTGAGCAAAAGTTTAATGAGAGAAAAGTGGGGACCCGCGAATGTATGATGATCAAGTCGGAATGTTATCTATCTGCCCCCGAACTTGGTTCAACAATAAGAAACGAGCGCATCTGAAAACCCACTCTCCATTACTTTCGAATACTACAACTGGAAGTTGCCAAACTGATCTCGACATATTTCCTGGGAGTCCACTTCGTTCTTCGAGGAAACCCAAATAAAATTTTCACGCAAAATTAAATCACGTTGTATAAACACAGTGGAGCGGACAAAACGTATATTGCATCAAGACCCGGATAAGTAGAGATTTGATTGCATATCACGTTTAGTTCTCGAAAAAGATCGGGATTTGGATATCATTCCGACGGGGAGAGCGTCCTTCCTGGGAAATTCTTCGGACTGTTTCTAGGATGCGAGACGAATGATCTTTTGTTGACGCTGCCGTTCCCCTAAAGCGAACCAATAATCTGCAATCTTCCGACGCAGTTATCCAAATACCTGGCGGAAGGGTCGTGTGTCAATATTTATTAGTAATTAATTAAAAATCGGAGTTTACACTGACGAGCCGTAATCGATGAGGCGCGAGTGCGACCATGCGCGTTTTGAGGCTTCATATTCGGAAATTCGGTGGTCGAGGACCAGAAGACCCTCAAAACGTTTTACAATGTGTCCTCCTGGTATTGATCTACCAAACCAAAACTAATGAAATGATTTATGAAATAAATTGTACAGCCACTTCCCGATTCCATCGCCTGGCTATACTGCCGTCCCGATCCACTCATTCGGCATTATTAGATGAAGCCCGATATCGCATTACAATCAACAAAAATCGAGAATTCGCTTTGATTAATGCCAGAACTAATAGAATTTCGCAAAGTGAACCTTTTACGGTCGCGCTGATATATCAGTTGCGGACATCTGTCAATTTAAGCCTTTAATTTTATAGCAAACGAGCAACAGCCATCATTACGGTAATGTCCGTTTGCCCGATATTTATCTCCGCTAATTCCAGAACTGCGCGTAGTAAAACGTCACATAAAATTACTAAGATACATCCGAGTTATTATACTCCGAACATTCCTATAGGCAACCACAAAGAATAACAACAAGGAAAAAAAGAATGATTCTTCTTCACTTAGTTAAAACTCTAAACCACATCCGATTTGAATAGCAAACCGAACCCATCAATAAGATTAACAAGTTTACTGTTACGACTGAACTATTCCAGTGCAGGAAAATGAATTCCATCAGGGCACAAAGCATACGGCACATCATCGTGGTTCTTTTTCTAATATACTACAGATATAGAAAAAACGGATTACGCATTTCAATTTTCTCCGGCAATGAATATGCGGACGGTTTTCACATACGTAACTCCAAAGCGAAAAGTTCAAGTAGCGTGAAGAATGGGGAGGAAAACACAACCGCAACTTTATGGTCTTGCACTCAAAATCGGGGAAGATGAAAGCCTAAACGTGGTCGATTTCTACTTTCAGTTAAATCTATGACGGCACGAGCTCGCTCCTCCTGGGCCTTTGTGGAACTAAGCAGACTTCTTGCGCACTTATTTTATTGCGGAATTTACATGTTCCTTTATAGCGGTATTGTTTGATACGTGTTTGAATACCCACCGCTTTACTTCCCGAATGCTGTTTTATTTCTACGTACGTTCTTGTTTAGCGGATGGTAAAGTTCATTCATCGTGCGCTCCTGCAAAGGACTCGGATTCTCGACTGATTTATTCCGACTCCACTGCAACAGAAACCTAACTACTGTTTGAAGATTGAGGTAAACCGTTAGGATTTGTCTAGATTTAGAAGTAAAACAGAGCGAGTAAGCGAACAAAACTGAACCACTAATGCATCAACTCGAATCGGAGGCTAATAAAACATTGGGGAACGCACTCATTTACGAAATGAAAACCTGCACACACACACCCTCGCGGTTCAACCCTAACAATGCACTATCGACACACACAATCGACCGAATTAATGTACTTTTTCTACTAATTTACGTTTTATAGATTACCCATCGTAGACAAATCCTTTTTTACTTTTAGAAGCCATAGTTATTGAATTTATTTTCCAACAGAAACGAAAGAGGTTTCTATTACTGTAAAATAATAATTAAAATAATGAAAATAAATCAATAAACCAAGCAATTTTTTCGGAATACTAATCATATACAACCCGGTAAAACGTGATTAATTCAACATCTATCAAAATAATTTTTGTTTTGTATTAAATAAAATTTGCACTTTCCCATTACCTTCCAACGTACAGAATATTCTCACAAATGAATGATTTGCTCATAAACATTTTTTAATGGTCCCTTTGTGTGATTAACGTCGTTTTGACGAATGAAAACAAACGCTTTACAGGTCGTGACGATACCTTTTTTCCGGTTAAAGTAAAAACTCCCCGGAGCAATACTCTAAATAAAGAAATTAATCCGAGGGAATTATTTATATTCGATTATCGTCTGTGATTTCCTTATAACAGGATACCGCCTATTCGTCGTCCTTGCAACCAACGTTAATGAATCTTTGTTTTTGAATATCTGCTAGCTGATATAACGGTAGGATGATGAGCCGAGGTTTCATAACGGCTACACAATTAATTACTGTGTAATAACTAATCCCACTTATTTTCCCGCAATATAAATTATAGCAATATGAAGCACAATAGGCTACATCTATACGCAAGGCATGCGCGTACATAAAATAAATAAAAAAGGTCAATGTCAACAACAGTGGTAAAACAATGCCTTTTTTAACTTTCTCTTTCTTCTTTAATGGGTGTTTTATTCATTACATATTTTACAGAATTAGAAGATATCACGCCAACACAAACCGCATTTAAAAATTTTAATGTAAACAAATTAATTCCCGCATTTCAGAATTTCTCAACCATATGGGCGAACACGTTATTACGAACAATCGCGGTCATACCTCAAATTTCGTAATACTTCCAGGAACAACCGCGTCTTTAACTTGTTAAAACCATGACATACTAACAGATTTACCGAAAGCAAAATTTAATAATCCGTACATATTTCCTGAACGCCAACAAACGGTACTTGCTAGAAAATTTGATGTAATTTATGCAAAAAAATATACAGCTAGTAAATAACTTCTTAGACATCATTTTTCCTTGAATGAAATGGATAAACTGACTGACGAGTTAAGAAAGTCGGGGAAGAAAGGTAAAATTTTGACTTCCGATGCAGCCAGAGGTATTTGTTGTAATTGGCACTTCAAGTAGTTTGATTTCCGAACCCTTGAAGATCATGCAATCAAAAATGCAAGCATAGATCAAGAAGAAGCACATTGGGAAAACATTTAGTATGCACGGGAAAAAGCCATGGCGATTTACCTCGCTACTAACATCTTTTAAAACGGTTTTATGTTCGTAAGGAAGGTTAAAGTGCGAGTTTCGATTAAATTTCCATCCTGCGTACACCTGCTTTTACCATTTGCACCTCTTATTAGGGTTTTCAATTACACAAAAGTGCTTGTTACCTATACCATGATTAAGTAATGCGTATCGTGTGTTAATTTTAAGGGTAATTTCGGGAAAAGGGTTTGAATATTCGATATATAGGGGTTTCGGGACCGAAGACGTTCGACAGTCAGAGAGTACGGGAACACTCAACAGCTCAATGACTATGCAGATTGAAAACCAATAAAGTAGATGATACCGGCCCGCATCCGGGCTAAGGTAGAGACATTATCCGGTCCTGTCAAGGCGCGTGCAATTCATTCGCTAGCAATATTGATCACGGCGCCGATGTTTGGAATTTTTAATGTAGTTTTAAGAGTTTGTCTGCGCCACAAGGGATCACAATAGAAAGCTTTCGGAATAGCATTAAACGCTCGGTTTATGAACTACTTTTGATGAAAGAGGTACTGGAAATTCGCCGAAGTCATTTTCGAAATGACGATCTCCGAAGGGAGAATGATTTTTGAAGAGATAACGTGAAAAATGCAGACGCACTAAATACGCTAGCTAAATGGGGCACCCTTCACGTGCAACTTACAATTATCGCATTTTTTAATCCCGTAACGTGATGTATCAACATAAGTTTCAAATTATCTTTTAACAACCATCAGCAGATACTGCGTTATCTAACCATAACACCTGCACATCGAGAATATTTACACGAACGTTTTAGATATGGAAGAACAAGAGCTTCAAAGCCTTCATAGAAAAAACGGCCCTAAAAATCAAGACATTCTCTGTATTAAAAGACACTTGAGCAGAAGGAGTTGAAAGAATTTTCAAATAAAAAGAAACTCGCTTTTTTACTTCTCCTAAGTGCTCTTTGCTTTTCCAGATTCCTTTTTATCCGGAAAAATTCCATGGCGGAACGCAAGAAAAGAAATTACAGGAGCATAAAATTAGAAGCGACCGGTTAATATTTAATGCCTAGATTATAATCAACAATAGCGCAAAGAACTCCGAAATTTAAAATAGGCTGTACACGTAAAGCTTTGTAATTTCTGCAAACACAAAAAGTTCCAACGATGTAATATACCAAAAAGGATATTATAATATTACGAAATATTTACTCCAG
This sequence comes from Melanotus villosus, assembly GCA_963082815.1. Taxonomy (NCBI): domain Eukaryota; kingdom Metazoa; phylum Arthropoda; class Insecta; order Coleoptera; family Elateridae; genus Melanotus; species Melanotus villosus. The sequence goes on from OY720427.1 coordinate 25,399,908, forward strand.
AAAACGCAATTTCCTGGCTGAAAGCAGTTCTGCTTTTGCTACGCGCATCATAAGAATTACAAAATTATATTCAAGAGACGTAGGTACTCCGATATTGAGACCAAATGAAAACGGGCACTAGAATAGTAGCAGAATACAAATTACGTTGATTAGGACCCTTGAACAGATTCGCCGACTTAAATGGTTTTATATTACAAGTCTGGTTGGATAATATAAATCTTGAAAAGTTCCGGGTTTTTCAAAATAATACCTAGATCCAGTTACGGCGGCCAGAAAATCCCTGATCAGAACGATCTTGAACGTGGTGAGGATGAAAACAGAATTAATTACGGCAGATTAGCAAATCTCTTAGAAATCCAACGTATAATTGGAGGAGAGAACACCAGCCTCAACTCGATCTCTGGCCACAATATGCAAATGCAGGTTCGAGCTACCACACACAGACAAAAATTACACCTAAAAAGTACTCGCACGAAAAACTAATTCAATCGCCGACACCGCCGCTTTATTTCATAATTTCCACTTCTTTTAATGCGGTTTGAATACAATCTACACTTCTTTGTATACCAATCAGACTCCTTTTCAATCCCGGTTAATCATATTCAACATACTCGAGCAAGGAGATGCATAAAAATAGGATGTTTTTAAAGCTTCCGGCGTATTACTGACGTCATTTTTTTCTCCCGTGCCTTAAGGAACTTTGCTTTGTGTAATTTTTCACTTAAATTGTTTACAAAAGAACGTTTGTTTATATCGATAGAAACGTACCCTCCAGTGTTTTTCCTTTCAAAGCGAAATTAAAAGTTTATAAGACTAAAAATAACTTGCGCCGAAAATTTGCGAACAAATAAGTACCTTCGCTTTACTTTTATACTCAAAGCTTACAAATTAAACTTTTCTTCAGAGAGCCATAGACTTCTTAACGATTAGAAAATAACCAAATTTACCTAATCTCTTTTGAAAGATTTTACAGGCAATCAAAAACAATTTTCAGTCTCCGAAAACACAAAGTCACTCAAAGACCGAAAAAGTTCACCGTTCAAAAACGGAATTCTTTTAGAAACAATACACGAGTTCCTTTTAAACTTACATGAACATTCCTTCTTTGTTATTCGCGAAATTAAAAATTCGGTATTGAAAATTTATAACCGGGGAAGAAGATAGGAAAGTTGCCACTGCTACATTGTCTGTTAAAATTTCAGGAAAACAGCTTGAACCTGGAAAAACCTTGTCAAAACAGTTCTAAAAATTATAAAAGCTCTGAAAAATCCAACTTTTTGCAGGCAAATCCAAGCACGAAACTTGTCAAATGCAAATTATTCAGCAAGTTCAAACACCACCGCTATTAGAGGCACAGAACAACCAACAACAGAAGTGCCAGGTGTAGTTCAATTTCAAATTCGCTGCCTAAACTATATAACACTATTAAAACGACAACTGTGCTTTAATATATAATTTAATAATTCCCAATAGAAGTTAGTCACTTTGTGAAGCACATAATCCATTTGAGTGCATATGTGTATGAGTTGGTTCTTTAACGGTGGTTATAAACATTACACATTAAAAAAACGTTAGTGGAGGTCCGCAAATAAAACGCAAGTGGTTTTAAAATTTGGTCTACAAGCAAATACGACTCGGAACTTCAAATTTAACTTCCAGTAATTCAAGCAAAACCGTACGGTAAACACCGTGCACCAAATAAATAGATGGTTAAGCTTCCTTGATGTGCATCTTAGTATGAAAGCCTCGACTAACACCTTTGAATATGCAAATTCAGGGTCTAAAGGTTGCACAAATTCAATACATACGAAGGAAAGTTTTGTAGACGCTATTAGTACCTTTTGAACCGCAGAAGTAAATTTCATAAAAATATTTAAATTCACCTTAACATTGCAAAATAATTGGAAGGATTACCATGTTTCTTTCAGGTTTTATAATATATTGGAAGGATTAAAACGTTTCTTTTAGGTTTTATAATATATTTAGACTCGAACTTTCGCAATTATCAAACTTGCACTGAGGAACAAATGCTTTCAATAATGATCCAAAGACACGAATTTAGAAAACATGTCGGACACTTCGTTTCTTATTGGCATTTCACTTCCATTCTCATAGCTGTCGCAATAATTCTACAACTTCTACAGAAGTTTCCTATCCATTTTCTCTTAATTAGTCTCGCACAACTCAACCAAACGACTGATCTCGAATGACAGTCTTTCTATTTCTTTTTGCTGTATAAATAGGATCCTTTCTTTTGTTCTTGACGAACTGTAGTAACTCAATTTTAATTCTTTATTTTCGGAGATTTCAAAATCTTATTCAGAAAACAAAATTTGCATGGATCATGAAAAATAATTCAGTTCCAATGTCTTGCCTGTTTTTTTTTAAATTCCTTACAAATTACTTTTAATCTTCTACCTTGCGTAGTTTTCAGATTATTTTCATTTTGTGCTATTTCCAAATCTAACCTTAATATCATGGAAGAATTAAGGAAAAGTCGTAAAAAAGCGGAAACATTACTCGAAAAGTAGGTAATTCTGGATTATTTTTGGGTTTACCATAAAAAAACATCCTAACAAAAGCACTGAATTATTGCCGCTAGAAAAAGTCTAAAAGTTGGAATCTAATACTGCACTCAGTTCAGAAACTATATCCATACATTAATATTTATGAGCATTGATAGTAAGATTATTTGTTCCTCATGGAATTGCCTCTCTAGCTTAGCAGTTTAATGCGTTGGCGGATAGAGCCGGAAACAGTAGTTTAACTCTAAAATATAAAATTGTTCGGAATAACGAAATTACGGCGAAATAAAAAAACTAGAAAAAAATAAAATCCACCCACGGATCGATTCGAACAATGGATTTAGATTTAAACCCGTCAGAAGAACGGATTTCGATTTAAATAAGTAGATTTAAAAGTTAGTTAATAGGATTAAGACTTCAGTATGACGCGTCCGTTTGTCTTTTTTAATTAATGCGGTTCTCGTCGTGGATCTTAGAACTTATAGATCTCGTTACCTACCTAGTTGGTACTGAATTCTCGTTCCAGTAATTAAAATTGAAATTTCCAGTTCTACAAGAGAAAAACGCAAACTAGTCAGTTCCGGCAGGGAAGGTTTTTGTTTAATCGTTTCTCTGAAGCTCGAATGTATAACACCGATTACTAATTTATGTAGTTGCGCAATCCCGTTTATTCTCGGTGGCGACAACGGATGTAATTGCACAGGTGACTCAAAGCATAGTAGATTTAATGACTTAATAAAGCTAACTGTAAACTATAATTGGAGAAAACGGCTACCTAAAGACAATCGTAAAAAATTTTATTCTGTCTCGTATACCTCTTCGGAATTAAGGCGACATCTCGAGCTTCGTATAAATTACGATTAGATTTTTAATAAAGAACGGAATCGAAGTTTTCTCATAGGCGTAAAGTTACTTTTACAGTTCCATTTCAACCACCCCTAAAAAGCGAAGTAATCCCACTCAAGTCAACAATATTGGATTTTATGAAGTGACTGTAAAGTTGCAAATCCTGCACTTGTTTTATAGTGGCCAAACCGCAAAATGCGAAATAACACTATTACTTCGATTACCTACTGGGAGACCAAACTTTACAGTAAAAGCAAACTTGATTAACGCTTTCTCACTCCAGAAATAATGTTCGCAAAGTGATCGATGTAAAAGGAGTAGAGAAGCCAATTATTTAGCTAATATTAATTTTCCGACAATAATTAACTTCATTTACTTCGCGGGTAAACTTGGTAATTTCAGGTTAGGTTTATAATTTTCACGAATACAAGTATATATCTCCTATAAATTCCGGGGATAAAAGCGGCTGAATTCTGCTTCCGGTGGTTATTTTTAATCGAACAAAAGAGAACAGCGAGGTGCGAATTGTCCAACCCAACTGTTTGATTAGGGCAGATTTTTAGATACGAAGACAAAATTATTAGTTTGCAGGACAAAATTCTTTCGCCATTGTTAATACACAGAATACGTGGGTAGATCGTTACACCGGCGTCCTTGTACGCAACTATCTCGGATATAACCTTTGCTATTTAAAACGGCGTTTATTTAATTTGCATGATAATTAATTGTATTGCCTAAACGTCGTTATTGAAATGCGCGTTTCCTTAAACACTAGATTCTGATTAAAACCCTGCGCCGTTAGCGTTTTTCACGCGACTAAAATGGAAGGCTTCGATTTTACTCCGATTATTATTTTTCTGACATCGCAGCTTACCAGTGTTGTAATTGAAACGTGATTAATTATAACAGAGCTTGTAGACAGAGCGAGTTGAACAATAAACGCTATTGACTGTGTCGAGGGTAACGTAAGTTAAGTTTTTACAGTTCGTTAGGGATTTGGCTGCCCGTTGTTAAACTGCTGGATAAATGGTTTCGCTGATATAACATTTCTCGTCTTCTGCATTTTTAAAACGGCGCAAGCAGTAAAACTATGGAATTTACGAGAACGTAGGTATTCTTCTCATCTTACGTCTTTAAAATCTTGAAACACACGTACGACGTGTATGTCAATGACAATAAAATTATGTCCCGGAGACTAAGGCAGTTTAATTTTATAACCGCAACGAGCTAGAGGAAAAAGTCGGTTTTCGAATTTAAAGTGATTGTTTTCGACCTCTTCTCATCGACGACTTTCTATAAATTTCTTTCCCCATTAATATTCATGTAACACCCACGCGAACTGATTAATACCGAAGTTCTACAATGAAGGTCTTTTAAAATATTTCAACCCATTCGCATTTGTACGTAACACCGGTCGAAAGTAGTAAATTTGGAAATTAGATCCGAAACAAATTTATATGCGCGAACTTTCATCATCTTCGCTTTCTTCGTGTCGTGGACATTCCATTACTAGCAAAGAAAATTGACCGCGAGGCAGAGTGGGCGTCGAAAATTGGTTAGTACAATCGTTAGATTGCAAGATATACCACCTATGTGGGATAAAAATTTGTAATTTTTCATGCAACATCTACGTGGGTTTCGGTCAATGCTAAGCATGTTGCCATAATTTATTAAGAAATCGAAGTAATTGGGTACCATACGTATGGTAAATGAATGAACATCTCTCAAAACTCGTCAAGCTAGACTTTAAAATCGGACGGCGTGTTTTTAACCGAATTACTAAATGTTTACGTTCGAAGTGTATTCCGAATTTGAGGAATACATCCTAGAATGAATGAGTAACTTTCGAAACCTAGAACCGCGGATTAAATAATTTGTTTTCGCCAAATGTAGAAGTTATACTGGCCTAGATTTCGGCAATCGGGGTCTAATCGAAAATAATTAAAAGGTGTTTAGGAATTCGAACTTCGTTAATATTCAGAAACGTTAATAAACAATCCCATTAATCGAATATAATTACATTATCCGTAATTATAAATCTAGTTGGCGAAGTAGTTTAATTCTTTACATCCGCCGAGTGGTGATGTAACTACTAACAACTACAAATGAACAAATAAGAACCTTAATTGTTACGATACGGACGACTTTAGATAAATGTCGTTTCAATTTACGTCGTCAATTTTTTAATTTAATTTCGAGCGTGAATGGTGGGAATTAAGAAGCGATGAAAACTCGTTATAATGGGAGTATTAAATATCACTATTTCAATAAAGCCACCACACGATAAACCCCATAGATAAGCGACGTTGTTAGAAATTCATATCTTCAGACGATAATATTCATAGAAATATTTAGATTAATTAAGGAGGGTCCCGAACAATTTAGGGTACAAAACAAGAACGCAAACTGTATGCGCTCTCCTTAGTATTATTTATGAACTCGTAACTAAACTGTTCGCTTCCTAAATTAATTAGCTCAAAATACAAATAAGCCCGACTGATTTTACAAAACAACAAAAGATAGATTCACTTGACGGAATGGAATTATCCTTTGATTATTCAACGAAAGATACGGATGAATTTATACCTCCAGTTAGCAGGGATGAACGCCTTTGATAAAAGAAAATGACACAACAGCCAGTCGACGCCTAAATTCTGTAAAAATAGACAGATTCGCCAGTCAAATTATCTCTAAATTTCATTAAACTCGTTCAACCATGTAAACAACACACGAGGACAGCTCCTATCACGATACAACACTGAAGGACGAACTTTTTCTGAAGTAATAGACTTCGATGACTGTGCACATTAATTTGTGGTATTTTCGATGTTAAACAAGGTAGAAACAACAAGAAGGGACAGTAAAACACGGCAAAACACACGAAATCCCTGGTGGCCGAAATACTGATAAATTTACTGATTAATTATATGGAATATTTCAATAGTGAAGTTTCGAAATTGAGTTTTTGTTTGCATCGGGGACATCATTGATTGGTAAAGTTTCAAATTTGTTATATTCCGAAGCTCCACAACCCCAAGGTCCTACACTCACTCACTCAATCGACAGGATCATCAATGCGTACGATCTATCGAAACGTAAAATTAAAATGAATTATTACTTCTCCTCATAATACCGACATACATTTTCCTAATGACCTCATCAGTTACGAATGAGTTTTCCATATTGGAAAGCCGCACGAGCTTGATGGAAAAGTATTCTCTAACATCACAAAAACTTTTCGACATTAAGGAAAACTATTATACGAGTACATATAAAAACTGGAAGAAAAGATTGTTACTGAGACATTTTTCTATGTTCGAAAATAAGATTGCAATATACAAAAAACTACATTAAATTTTTTTTGTAATACTATCGATAAAATTTTTTCTGTTGAAGGTTATTTTCATGAATATTTCAGAAATTCTAATATAAATTTATTGAAAACAAATACGTTTAATATGTTAGCTATCAAAAATAATCCCATATAATTTGGTAGGATCGATTATGAATTAGAAACGGCAGCTTTTTGAAAGTCAACCTTTGATAAAAACTGTAAATAATGTAATTTCATTCAAACATACAAATAAATATATGAATACATTAAGCGATCCCACTAAAAGATTATAATCCGAAAAACTACAAAAAAGGGAATCATTTCGTTCCCCGATAATATCACAATGGTTTAGTGATTGTACTTTACGATTTCAACGTATATTATTAGTTAAGTCAGAAATTTAATCGAGTCGTTAAAGTCCTGAAGCAGAAATTCAGGCAATGTCTGTGGACGAGTTTTCCTTTACACAGAATTTGCTACACAGAAATTTATGAACAATTCATCAGTACGGAGCGCTAGAGACTTGGATTTGCAGTTCTGAGACAACCCAGTGATGACGTACAATAATAATCAGTATGATCCGTTGATTCGTTCGCTCACAGGGGAAAACACTTCCCTGCTTACAGCAGAAACTCCACGTTGCGATTTCTGTATTATGAAGGTGAATGTGAATGTTGCATGTACATAAATACATATTTACAGAAACACGGAGAAATTGCGGGCTGGTTCGTTATTCTTTAATAACTGTCGCGCATCCCGTTAAAACAGGTAACGTTGAAAACAGAATATAATAACACGATATCTGGGATATTGTGGATAAAGGGAACGCGCGGAAACAACTATTCAGCGAAATTTCCCACAATTAATCAATGATCATGTGTCAATAGGATGACTTTATAAAGCTATCTATAACATTCGATAATAGACAGAACGATACAATAAAAACGTTTTACGGGAAATAATACGGGCCATATAATTCTCTCTCGCTCTGACCAAATATCCCCAGAATGCAGTGCAGTGTACACACTTGACCAAAGAAGGAAACCTTAGCGCTAGAGAAATGAATCAATATAGCGTACTACAACTGGGGGCTATGTTGCCAAGTGTAAAATGAGGCCTTCATAAGGGAAGTACTCGTAAACTTATTGGGTATCCAATTTCTGGAGGAAATCCTGAAAATCGTACTTGCCTAAGCAAAAAAGTATTCTACATGCCAAAAGTGACACGGACGTATTCTAACCCGAAAGGCCGCAAATACCTTCACTCGCTCATTTCTAATCATCGAACTGCGCTAATGATGATCCGAATAAATGATCTCCTCGCTACGGTACAAGACAATGTATCTTCTTAAATGATGGATTAACCTTACCACTAGAATCATTAGTGTTATTGAAGCGATTACGAAATATGAGCAATAGCTTTTAGCGAAGTTTAAAGCACGTTTTAAACCCTAAAAGTCCCCGCTGCACAATTTACAAGCTTACTAGACTGGAAAACCTAATCAAAATTTTCGGCGTTAATATAACTTGGTAAACATTAAAAATCCTAGTCGGCCGCAATCGTAAAATAATTATTCAGTTACTAATTTAAATTCTCACTTTTCCCATTGTTAACATTTAACTGATCATTGTTTTTCCGGCTTTACAAACATAGAGGGTGCCGCTGAAGGGTATGCCATAAATTTAACGGTAAATTCTAGGGACCAAATTAGGTCGATCGAGTCGAATTCACCTATATCTAAAACCGCTTCTTTTTCGGGCTGCAGTCCTTTAAAGTGGCGAAAATAAAATTATTTTCTTTTTATATTCTTGAACGGTTTTAGGTATGATGTTGAAATATGTTACGACCGTGTTAACCCAAATCACCATTAATTCTGTGTAATTTTAGAAAAAATTGCAACGGAATGGGAAATTTTAAATCTATCTCGAAATTTTGATCGATATCTCTCAATGGTTCATTGCTTTTGGTTTTCAAGTTCCAGAATTAAGTTTCCTTCTCGTTATTTTTTCTGCGGGGGGTTTTCAACATCGCTAAAATTCTTGACAGATTTCATATGTTCATATTGAAAAGTAATTACAAAATTCAACATCAAAAATATAAAAAACTTAAATATGAATTAAAGGTGTAAAAAAATTAAAGGTTAAGGATTAAATAAAAAAAATATCAATTTCAGAATATTACGAATCTTGAAAATTTAATAAAAATTGTACATCCAGGGAGAAAATTTCTGCACGAATTTAATTTAAAAACGCAAAATTTCGCACGAAGCCTTACTTCTGATAATGTAATTTAAAACTCATATTCATCTTGAGAAAAAAGTATATGTTTGCTGAACGTGTCAACTAAATAAAAAAAACTCTAAATGCTCAAGTAGGCCCAAATTGTCTATTCCACTTAAACAATTTTAATCAAATTTCACAGAATTAATGTGTTAAATTTTAATAATATAATAACAGAGCGTCAGACTGAAGAAACACTTTCTAATTGCCCCAATAAAATGGGTCACTATAGTTCAAATTTAAATTATTAAAAAATGTCGAACGTGCAAAAAGAAAACTAAATAAATTAAACGAAAGGTTAACTAACATACGTGCTTCTTTAGGCACCACTTGTATATTTGCCACTAGCCAAACAATCCGTTTCGGTAAAATAGGTTCATTATCTATTGATAATGACCAGATTACGCACAAAATCTCTAAAACCCCGGAGTAGGGCCTTACAACAAGACCGCATTTGGAGTTGTAGGAAATGTTAATTGTAAAGTGTTTGTACTCAGTGTGATTATACCATCCTAACAATCCCAGTTAACCCTTTCACCTGAACAACCTTAATTGCTTTAAATCGGGGTAAAGACGTATTTAAAGCACCTTCATTTTTCTATTATTAATGGGAGTCAGTTTCTGTTCGCAATGGCAAAACTGTCCTTTTGTAAAACAATTTTCTCTTAACGAAATCGACAAAAAACTTGCTAGACTTTCTCAAATTATTCGAGCAAACAATTACATAAACCCAAGACGGGAATTTCTCTAATTATCGGTAAATACAACAAACCTTTAATACACAAATACAATGCAGTAGCACGAGCGCAATTAGAATAACAAGGGATTTCTGATCCCCTATGCGGGAAGGCCGCTCTTGTACCTGTTACGCACTTAAAAGCTATCGCAGGCTTCAGGGCGTTTAACACCTTTAGTTGCTAATAACTTTATAACAATAATATGTCTTATTTATTATTTGTATTAAACGCGATATTATGGTCTCTTGCGGAATTCCTGGGTATTTAGGGATTTGAATATACTATTATACAATAACCAAGATTTCCTCTTTAAATATTTAATTGAAATCTTTAATGAAGTCGCGTTAATTTATATTTAATAAACCCGAAAATTTCTCATTTATGAAAAGAAAAGAATTTTGAAAAGGGTGACCTGTATAATTTGCCCGTATCCTGCTCTTTCAATGAACGTAATGATTTAATTTATTTCGGTTTCAAACCAGACCGTTATTTTTAAATTAAATAAATTAGGGACGTAGGTGGTAGAGCTTTATCTCCAGCAATTTAGAAATTTCGTAGGTTAAAACGTGTAATCCAATGCAATTATTTTTCATTTATTAAATAAATATGGAACACCCGTAGATTAACGCGGATTAAATTCTTAAAACGAAGGAATTTAAATTTAGTTGTCCTGAGAAAAATTAATAAAAAGTATCGGGTAAACTTTCAGTGGGAGTAATTCAAAACAGCCAAGGCAAAATTTCCCTCACTAATTTAACAAAATGCATCAGTTCAGATTAATCTAAAATCTACAATTTTCTTTGATAAAGTCAGTATCAATATTCCAAAAGGAATTTTAAAAGTAAGGTAAAAATCAACTCAGATTAATATAAAATCTACAATTTTCTTTGATAACTTCAGTATCAATATTCGAAGCGGAATTTTAAAGTAAGGTAAAAATCAAAATTTACAAGTATATTGGAAGTAAATGATCGTCGCTGACCTGAAAAAAGCTAGAATTGAAAGGACTTTTCAAATATTTTCTTACAAATGGGATAAACATTGCAGACGTTTATTTGAAAACATGAGTAAATATCGAGAAAAATATATGAGGAGCGATTTGACAGGAATAACTGTGGGAAAATGGTATTTTAATTCCTAAAAATATAATTTAATACGTGTACATTTTATACTTTAAATTGAAGCCGAATATGTATAATTTGGAGTAATGAAATTCGAGATTATTAGATTTGAAGCGCAAACAGAAAAATTCGGCGAAGCTCTTCGGTTGCCTCAATTTTCGATGAGATATTACGTTTTCGAATGCTGGGAGGTATATCTATTTTCAGTCGTAAACAAACCGAGATGGATTTTTTCCCACATAACATGCGTAAAAAGCTTTTTGTTGCGCTGAATATTTCATGGACATTTAAAAGAAAATTTCCTTAAAATTGTACGTAGAGGAACATAGTTCTAATTTTCAGCAAGGAAAACGTTTAAAAGCATGGCGACCTTATGACACGCGTAATTTAAGATTTCTAGACAGCGCTTTATTAATTATTTAGGAGCTTTTATTATCCACTAGAGACCCTTCTAAGCGCAAGTTTGGATCGCATGTTCGCAGTCATTCTCCAGCAAGTACGTATTTCTCCCTAAACATACAGCATGAGAGCATAAATATATTATGTTACACGAGTATCTCGCGAAAACGAAAAAGAAATACACAGCATCGAACTCGAGGAAGACTTATCTTCTACAATTCTCCGAACTATCGATTCCTAAAGGGCCGAATAGGTGAGTAAAAGCGTCGAACCGACAGTTGCAAATTTTTAATGAATCGTTTAATAGCAGACGACGAAAAGGAAATTCGTAATAACCAAAATACGGGAGAACCGGTCGTTTTCTTTCGTACACGAGTTAAGGTAAACGATAAAAACAAAGCGCGCTAGGTAATAATCGGATGTTATCTTTAAGTTGTGTACCGTAAAGCTTTAGAGTACTTATTAAATTGTTTCCCGGTGCACGGGCGAAGTTGGCGCATTGCATTTGCGTAAATTTAGTTGCACCTCTATCGCGTACCTTAATTAATGCAGAGAGACGAGGCGAGGCGCCTTTATAAAACTTAAAATGGGGAGAGTGAATTATAACTTTACAGGGTAGCTTCGCAGTAGTAAGGGTGCCTGTAAATATATTACACATATATGCCACTCGCATCTTATAAATTGGCGTACATGGCGTGCGCTCCGGAAAATGCATAATATCCTGAACAAACTTGCATGTTACGCGCATCGTGCATCCCTTGTAAAGTTCCAGGAATATTAAAAATTCCGTCGCGGAGCTCGCATAAAACAAATTTTTCAGTTCGGAAGAAGAAACGAAAACTTCCACTACTAGTTTTGCTTATCAGTATTATCACCAACTCAACAGCGCCGTGCTGGAAGCTTCGGGACTCCATGATAAAAGTTTTCAAGTGTTATATCTGAAGTTGTCCTAACTTTCAGCGTATGTAGTGTAAGCTTAACAGGTCCGAACGGAGCCGCATACACCCGTATTTTCACAGCGGCGACAGGTGTCAAACTTTCACCTCAAAACTAAACTAATTATTTGCGCATTAGCGTCGAAACACAAAATTGAAGAGGGAAAACATTGCTGGAATTCCATTTTCATTTACTTCTTTCCCTTCTAAATTCCTCGCTTATTGAACTTCCTACGTAATATGATACATAGCGCTATGGCTACCCTGATATTTTATTTCCTAACGAGAAGAAAATTTCATAATACAAAACACCCGGGAATGGAAGCGAGCTAATAGTCGACGAATTTAATATAACCAATTTCAAGTTTTTTATTCGCACTACACCGTTTCATTCAGGCTTCTGATACCTCGGATATTCTCAAAGGCGTAACTGACAAGTTGCCCTGCGAAACCTACCGTTCCCCGAATGTACGCGTAAATAACTTTTTGATGAATTAGTTTAAATTAAAAAGCAAAAAAGAAAACCCCACACACATCACTCTTCCGAACAAATCAACCCACCCATGTTTCGCACTTTATTTCGATGCACGCGATATTCGATTTAAAAAACGACATTTTCCAATTTATTTATAATTAAAATGCACCTTCAAAGAAATTTCTTGTTGCGACTTCTCCCGGTTTTTCTTCCCGGCCTCCCTATATCATACGAAAACTAATAACCAAGCCTACACCTCGAATAGGTTTACGCACCATAGCTTTTTATAATGATCCTGTATATAACACGCCCATAAAATGGATAATACGAGGAACTACATTGTATTTACATATAAAGAAATTTGTTTCGGTATTCATAACCAACAGCGAGTTGAAAATTTCAGGGGAGAAAACTATTTATATTAGATCTACATCATCAAGTATGAGAACGTCCAGCAAAATTTTGTCGTCATTTAGTATACTCACCCACTCGTTGATTAAAACTTAGCTTTAACTCTCTGGACTTACCTGGAACAAAAAGACACTTAGATAAATAAATGATTCAACAAAAATTCCGGCGTGATTTTTCGCAAAAATATATCAGAATTTTTTTCTTGTCAAATACCACGTCAAGAAATACCTAAAATATTTACGAAGAAAAAATTAAAGCAGAACAGATTTTTCCCTCCTGAAAATGTGAAGTATCTTTTAGGGACGGTTCTTAAGAGAACAATATGGTACTAGAAAACTTTTGAACTTACTTTAAACAGAGCCCGACGTCTCTGTTTTAGGATACATTCGTATCACTTTATTCCCAACTTCACCATTACCAGCTAATCTGGCACAATGTGCGTATATAATCAATAATTCCGATGCTCTGTTTAGAAAGTCACCTCGTTTTGCAAGCAAGAAACCAGGAACCAACGGCGGACGTGCAAAAAACTACTCATTTAAACCTAACTATCGATATTATTATGGTTACATTATTTCCGATTAATGAAAATTTGGAAAATACTACGCGTAAGTTCCTGCTTTCTATTTCAATTTCAATTTCAACAGAAAAAGTCCGTGAAATTGGTGTTTAAATTAACATTAATGCTCGAGTAAAAATAAAATTAATGAGGTTTATACAATACTTTTACGCTAAAAAACTTGCATTTAATTTTTACTTTTATGTAAATGTAGTGATAATTAGCCGTTCATTTTAACAAGAAAAAATTATTAAGCATTGGTTGCAGATTTGTAATTAATTTTGATGCAAAATGTAAAACGACCGTATTACTGTAAAAACATATTAAATAAATTCAGAAGCGACCATTCGCAACAAGCATTTGTTTGAATCCGGATTAAAATTAATATTTACATTTACACAACTTGAATTGGGAAGCGTAAAACTAGTTGAGTCTAACTAAAAAAGGAAAAAGTAATAAACGGAAGGATTAAAAGTGTGCACCTGAAACTTCAAAATGAACACCTCGTTTTCATATGACTGAAAAATTACAAAACATATGAAAATTAAAATCGTTGTTTATTTTAATGAATATGTAAATGGATATTGTGAAAACGAAATTCTACTTTCCGAACAAAACAATTAAATTGTTAAGAGATAAAGTCAAGTCTACCGAAATCTTCAAAACCATTTCAGTAAAATTGCTAACATTTTTAAATATTTCCTTTCGATTTAAAAAGTAAGCTAGTAAATGAGCTTTTCAATAATCTAAATGATTCCCTTAAATACTCCGATGTGCTCTTTAAAAGTTTTAAACGCAGTTTTAAAAAATAAACGTGCCGCTTTAAAAATTACGTTCAAATCCCTGTTTATTCGCGAATTTGCGTAATAAAAATGACAAAATTGTTTTACCTGTAATATTTACCTTGTTAGCGGCAGTTATTTATGTTTTTTTCATATATTAGAAATTGTGTCATAATTTAACACTTTTCAAAATAGCCCGAAAGCAAAATCGAGGAACTTATTACAGTTGGTGTGGTAGCAGTAAGCGCACACATATATTTGAATTAATGAAATAAAGCGGAATTTTTCGCCAACTCGCATTAACGTTACATGTAGGTACACAATTCCATTAATAATAACCGAAACAATTTCAAGTAAAAATAAAAAAGCGGACGGGATTTGCGTTCTCCCGAAAAACACACAAATTAGAGTATTTAAGAAAATAATTAGGATTACTTCAAATATTTGTTTTTTAGTAAAAATGTGGCGCTTTTTCACCTGCCGAGAGAAAATTTCGGTTTTGTAGGGAAATTTAAACAAAGTACCGAAACGAGGGCAGCGGCCAGTGAATGAGTGAAATTTGTACACAAAACCGGCAGATGAGGTGAAAGGCATTCTCTCTACAAAGATTTACATTTATTTAGCTCGTGTGTATTTAATGTTACGACCGACAACCCCGATGGGAGTGTGGAGATACAAAATCAAAAGGAGTCGTTCGTGTCGGATTCGTCGGACTTTTTTGACACTTTCGCTTAACGTAACACATAAAGAACCAGGACGATGGCAAAAGTGACAGAAATGTAAAGAGATAATTGCTCGTTAGTGTTATTAAAAGTTTTTAATGAATACGATTTTTTAATGAGGTTCATCAATAAAATCTATAGAAATTAGAGACGTGTTATCAAAATTAACTGAGAAAGATAATTTATTACATAGGATATTTCATTACAAATCCGAGCTAACAGTAACAGTAATTAATCACAGCAACATAAGCAGCGACGTTAAATTAAGTCATTATTCAAAATACAAAGTAAAAAATAATACAGGAAGTGATTGGCCTATTGTAACGCCATACGCATTGCGATAGGAAAAATCCGCAACAAAATCTTCCTAACGGTGAAAAACGCCACAAAGGAACCGAAACGCCGATCCTATCTTGCACTTAAACGGTTAAATGTGACTTCAAAACAGCTAACGTAAAAAAGGCATAAAATAACGTTTATATCAATAACATCAGGGCCAACATTTGACATCTGTTGCAAATTTGTAGAGTTCGAGCTTGTCAATATCGCTCACGCTATAGTGACACGGCTATCTATATTTTACGATATTTCGTACATGTAGTTACAACCACTATTATAAATTCATGGTTGCTCTTTTTATTAAACTCCAAACTCACTCAGTAATAAAAGCACTAACCCTACTACAAGCAAAAAGCTCTACACCGCAGCAATCCTATTCGAAAATATTTATTAGGCTACAACCAAAATTAAGAACCATAAAAAAGTCGCTTCGCAAATTTTTAATTTTAAAAGGTTTTTTTATATCCCGAACAAATTTGTCTTTAAAATTAACCAACATCTTTTTACGTGGCGGCTGGCCATCGGCGGGCGAATAAAACTTAATGGTATCGCCGATTAATTTATTTCCACTTTTCATTCTTAGCTTAAAATTACGTAAAAACAAAAAGGCAAACAGACCATAAAGCATCGAGCACGCAGCTTGCCGCTTTCTTTATAAATTATAACACTTTCTACAACGTCCGAAAATACGAGTATACCCACGTACTCAGAGCAAACTTAAAATTTAGAAAGATTCAAGAGGTTAATTACAGCAGTCAACTAAAAAATAATTAGAAACCTAATTTAAACAAAACATGATATTCGATCTTTTCAAATTCTAGCTTTTTAAACTTGAATGCCGAACAGTTAAGTTCGGAAATTTTTATTCGCTTCCATTCCGCTCATTTTGAATAAAAGATAAACCTTTTGTTTTTTTATAGAGCTAAAATTCTTAAAAGTTTTATTTTATTGCCCTCGATTTCAGTTTTTTTTTTTATTTCTTTATAACTTTTCTGGGCCGAATTCCTCTTTGATGTTTATTGGCAAGTTTTAATTTTTAATAAGACATTAAAGTAGCCTTTTCAAGCTTTGGTTCATAAAAAAGCCCCAATAATTACGGTTTGAAATTTGTAAAAGAAATGCTTCCATATAACTAAAATTTACTTTATTAAATTAAGACTTTGAATAATTAGGTTCGGTAGAATAAAAGAAAATGTAAAAAATAATCTATGAGTTTTTCAGGACCATAAAAACGGCATTCAACAGAAATGTAAATACGAATATTATAAACACATATAAAGAATTATAGATCTTAAAATAATTCTTTAACTATAACATCAGGAAAATTTTGTAGAAACAGTTTTAAGGTTCCTTTTTTAAAGCCAATTTTGAAATTATCTAACTGAAGTTATTACAAAATAGTATACGATTTTCAAAATAGGGCCTTTAGATTTATTACATTCAACAGGCATCATAAAAAATGAGAATATTGGATGAAAAATTTCCAAATTTATTGTTATTTTGCCAGCTGAACTGTTTTCGAAAACGTCTTTAAATAAAAATACCTATATAAAAATTTCTCTCGAGTACCTTTCTGTATTCCTGATATTCTATGATCTGGAAAGATCGAATGCAAATCTAATAGGAAAGAAACATCCGAATATCATTTAGATTTTCTAGCGAAAGGTAAAGACATTCGATGTGTTTTGTGATATCTGCCTATATTTTACTCGCTTTGAAAGTTAAACTAGTTTTGCTATTGCTTTTGTTTGTGCTGTTATTAAGTAAATTTTGTTGCTTTGTTTTGCATTTAAATCGATAAATCACAGGAAATCCTTATTACTTTTTGAGTTATGAAAATGTTTAAACATAAACAGCTGAAACCAAAAATAAAATGTAATTAAAGTCAGAGTTTAAATCTCACCGAAGCAAACAATTTAAAACGCTGAAAATAAGAGAAACGAAAAACTAAAACATTTTGGTTCTGAAAAGACGTGGAAAGAAACAGGACTTGGTGTTTTGTTCCTAAAGCTCGACTTAAAAATTTAAAATTCTGTGTGCAAGACGGGAGAGTTTTCAAGAAATGTTGCAGATTCTTTGACCTCTCGAGTATTTATGTTCATTCTAGAGGTTTCACGGAATTCATATCAGGAAGATATTTTATAACTGCTGATACGTATGAATTATTTTGCAACCTGTCAACATTACCACTGCACTTGAATTATCTTCTAGCCTATATAGCTGTTCAAAACCACAGCCATATATTACGGTTTTCCTCCGGCTTTTGGCTTTCTAGAAGGAAATTATATTTTTGATTATGGTAGATTTGCATAGAAATATTTCTCGATGCGCAGAGGGTACCAAAAATAACTACGAAATCAACAGCAAGCAACTAGGAAGCAGATGCGAGTCGGGCCATCATATTATTTGAACCTTCTGTTTTTACGTTTCAAGTTCCGATGGTTTCTACGAATTTCATAACTGAGCAGTAGTTTGAAAATACCGTGTCCGTGTGCGACTTCGGCCTAGGCAATTCATAATTGTACAAACACGAAGAGTAAGTTAACGCTCTTTCAAGCAGAGGGCAAAGAACTACAGGAAATGGTTCAAGGCCACATATGGTTGCCTCAGTGGACGGTAAGGCAGAGAGAATGCGGCCAACCAACCATTGTCACAAACAGCTACTGCAGATTATCTCTGACATATGCGAGCAATTTAGAAGATGAACTAATTTTAGCACGGCTTCTAAAAGAAGTTGGTAAAACCGATCTGAAGAATTTAATAACGTTCTGAAACACCGCACTATGAATCCAAATAAAAATAATCTTCGTTTCGTTTCCGATTTATTCGGTGTTTCAAGTTACAACTCGCATATTACAAGGAAAAATTTCAACCATTTAATATTTACCGGCGGATGTAACTTGCTCTATTATACAAAATGTTAATGTTCAAAAATTCGCAGCTGCCTTTCCAGTTTAGAATTTTTTTTTCTTGACTCGTACTAGTTCTCAGTTCTACTAGATAATATAATTTTAGAAAGGAAAATATTTATCCGTAATAAATAAGAGCTCGTTAATAAACGGGCGTCCTTCCATTTTTGTCATAACTCATTAGGTCGGTTACTTTAGAAAATAAATTTCGTTGGACGTTTAAAGAAACGTACTGATCTGCTTTCAGTGCTGAATTTAATTAATCACCCTTCTACGAGAAACTTAAAGTTCAAAGTTACTCATTAAACTTCCCACAAGGGAGAACTCTCGAAAACGAATGAATTACATTTTGTCTAACAAATAAATAACTTAATTCCCACATACTTTTGTTTGTTCTCATACCTTAATGTATTTTCCATATCCACTCGCATTAACAATTTGTATTCTATACTAAAACCCTGGTAAATGTTTAAGCTCAAACAGTTTACTAAATAACTTTCAGATGTCCTTTGTTCTCCTACAATTTTCCCAAAACATGTTTCAGTCTAAAGGAATTTGTTAACTAAAACACGCTGCAAATCCTTCAAAGAAATTTTTGGAAAATTCTAATTCACACGTCTTTGAGGCAGAGAAGCTCCAATTTACACTTAGACTTTAATTGAAGAGCTCTACACATGAAGATTAATTAATACCCCTGTCTACTTCCTTTGGTTCTGTAATATTCCTCCTGATTTCAGGAAAGGCGAAAAGTTGGTGAGAGGTTAATTTTTCAGAATTTTTATTATTACAATAATAAAAGAGAATTTTCCTTTCGGTTCCCAATTTCCACCTGACTTTTGCCCTTTTAGTCGAATAACGCCTATGTGCATCAAATTTCGATTGAAAATAAAGGTGTAAAATGAATTCGGTTACAGCCACGTAAGTGTCATCTTGAGTTACCCATCTTCAGTTTCTGGTAAAGTAGAAAACACGAACAGGTTGTTAGTTATGTACGTGAACAAAATGGATATATTGGAAAATGACCGCGTAATAAGGATAATTACCCCAGTTTAATTTGTCTGAAGTAGTTAGATACTGAAAACACGTTTAACGCTGACAGGTTTTAATAGGAAACAAGGGAGTGAAAAACTTTGGGTTACTCTAACCGCAATTTTAATTAAGAAAAATTCTCTACTTAATATTCCACACAATTTTCTCGCCATATCAAGATCGATACGGGAAAATTCTAATAACCACCGAAACAATCCCAGTGGACAATAACCCTAACTTATCCATTATTTAGGCTCAGTA
The DNA here is from genome assembly GCA_963082815.1 of Melanotus villosus. Lineage (NCBI taxonomy): Eukaryota > Metazoa > Arthropoda > Insecta > Coleoptera > Elateridae > Melanotus > Melanotus villosus. The sequence continues at coordinate 25,419,571 of OY720427.1, forward strand.
ATATTTTTTGGTAAGTTATGTTTTGCCCGATACGTATTTTATACAATTTTGGACTTTATATACCATTATGTTCCACAATTCACATAAAAGCCTCGTTAGCTACTTATATATCACTGAGTAAGACCACAAAAAGCGCATTATCGACCCACATAAATCATTTTCACTTGTAAATAGTTTTGAAATTACATTTCCTTCTAAACAGAGCGAACTCATATTTTATCGAAATTACTTTTCCAAATTAACTTTACATCTCTACACTTAACAATTATGTATTAAGATTTACGAAGAAATTTTCAGGATAAATTCGCATATAAAAATAATACATAGTTCGAAAATTCTGACTTGATTTAAAAATCATGTCCAGGGCCATTTTTGAGAATTGCTGTTTTCATCATCAAAGCGTAAAAACATCAACTGATGTGTGAGTTTTACACAATGTGGCCTTTGGGCAAAATGTAATAATGCCATTCAACAAACTGTACGGATACAAAAGTCTACATACTGCCGCGATTTTTAATTAAATAAATTTAATATTTTTTATCAATGAACCTAGCACGCCGCATTTTTTAATTGAACAGAAATTAAACAACGCAGCAGGTTATGGTTTTTATAGAAGCAATAATAAAACTTTTGGTGATTTATTTCGTTTAAATGTCAGACTTCGAATTGTTTTGCCCCGTTAGTCCATATAAATAAGTGGCTATTAAAATTAATTTATAAGATTTTTAAACGTTCGGGTGTAGCCGTTCAAGCTTTTACGTTTTGATATAATTATAAAAGAAGCGCCGAATTACGCCGAATTATTCGATTCTAGAGGGTTAAAGGAGGTCACCATTATGAATTTTGTTTTATGAAGGAATACGCGGTTTCAGACCAAGAATACAGTAGCGTAGTCTTCCCCATTTACACTAACCGCAACAAATTGCAATATGATGGTCACGGCGCTAAAATGTGTAGGTAACTACAACTAACTTTTCGTAACTCAATCTGCTACAACGCGCTGGAAATTGGCTTGTATGTGCAAGCGTTTATGCTGGAGTTAATATCAAATTTGATTTGGTGTTTTTGAACATAACAGTTCTGACAGAGTAATTTCTAAAACTCACTTAGATTTTCTTTTTAGGAAACATTAAAGAACTTCAGACTTCCTCTTTTTACTTTTTTATAAAATGCTCCTTAAAAAATCATAGGTACACATAAAACCGAAAAGCCAAATTAGAATCAGAATTAAAATGAAAAATTTCCAAAACCCCTGGTTACTTTAATATCAAATAAATTTACATATCAGCCTGAAAGCTTTGAAAAAACTCATCCAAAAAATGCTGAAAAATTTAAGTGGTTTTACATCAAACATGTGGTTTTCTACGAATTTTTAAAGTTTAACAACCTCCCTCAGAAATGTTTCCAAAACCACAAACCATATCTTTGTGTGCACAAGTCATACCAACAAATTAACAAACTAAAAACGTTTGTCCATGATATGATTTCGTAAGTGCAATTCAAAATAAACTTGAGATATAATTCCAAGAATTCGAATTTAATCAGCGTCGCGTGATATTACAGTGACTAATTTCAAATACCATCATTGTTTTGGTTGTTTAAAACCTTAATTTAAAAGAAATTGGGCCGCATTACTCTTTGTTCCTTAATTATGTTGCAACTTAACCGGTGTAAATAATTACTTAATAATAAAATTGCGGAAGTACTTAAATTTGATTTAATCGAACTTTAAACTAATCTCGGTAATTTTCGGAGGATTTATTTTAAATAAGAATTCTTAGGTTGACTTCTAATGATTTTCCATTTAGATGTTTTAGAAGTTTGATGGAACTCCGATTACCTAAGTTTAGAGGTTATATTATTTCGTAAAATGGAAAATTTACGTTCAAAGGAGTCGAGTTTTGTTGTGATTTGTTTGTCATGCTAACAAGAAAATAGTTTTCTCCTAATACACTGTTTCAGGCCATTAAACTTTCCGAATACTTAAATTTATTCAATTTTGAGTTTATTCAAGACGAAGTTTATTTAATTTTCTAATTTATTGTTGTAAATTTATACCGTTGCAAATTTATTTCAGGCTATAAATCTGTTTCAATATAATGTTGTAAATTTAAGAAGTTGAAGAAAAAGGACCGTAGGTGGGAATCAACGTGTAGAAAATAAACCTCCTATAGAAACAATGAAACAAAATTTTCCCGTGTATTGCAAAAAGCTTTATCACCTACGCTTAAAAAATTGCAAAAATCTATGGTTGTTTTATTTATTTATTTGGACGCACTAATTAAATGTGTACTACTGCTCAACACAATAAGTTCGTTTATTTACTGATTAAAATTTTACGACGCCCACATAACTTACCTTATACAAAAGCGATTATTTATTCAGCTACAAATACATAAAAACATTTTGTACTTAATTTGTTTTATTGACGCTCTAAGACAAAAGAACGTTCTACATTAATTGTGCAACAATATATTTTATTTTTATTGGCCACCTTCGCACGAATTTTAGCTATGCAATGTAAATATATTTTATGGCAATAAAGCTAAATTACAAAGGTCGCACATATTTGACTCATATGTGAGCAGATTTAATCTGCATGTATAATTTATATTTCGCTCTTAGAACGTGCACGGTTCATCGAAAAGCATCCCACAAATTAACATAATAAATAATCAGTCGAGTTCGCTTAACGTTGCATTTCATTTCGAAACCCTTTGAATGTCAAGCACATCTTTTAGCAGTTTACCAATTATTAATTGAAATGAAGTGCTTTTCTATCAAGTAATCAAAGTACAAAATTATGATAAATAAACCGAAATTTCTGCGGAAATTTGTGTGAGATGCCGAAATTATTTTTAAAAAACGCTTGAAGACTTCTACGGCAAATCAAACGACGAACCCGACAATTTTTAACGTTATGCTGGGCTGGGTGTTGGATAATTACATTTTTGTCAACTGAAAATGATTATATGTTGTGATGTTATTGATTGGGTTATAAAGTATTATTATTGGATTTCAAAAATGATTATTAATTAGTATTTATAGGTTGTTTGTTACTGAGATAAATTTAATTTATTTAATAATGTGGATTTAGTTATTTGAAGAAATGTATAATATAAAATAAATAAGGTAGCTAGTCGATTATTAAGTTATTATATAAAAAATTGTAAATATTATTTTTAATGTAAAAAAAACTATTAGCTAGAATACCAGATAAGGGGGTTATAAATAAGGTTGTTAGGAATATGAAATAATAATTTAATTGGGTGAGAATTATGAGAAAACCGGGAAGACAAAAACAATTCAAAAATAATAAATAAGTGGTGAAAGATAATTTTCATGAGTTGGAAGTATTCAATCTTCTAGATCTAATAAATACGTGTAAATCTGATTGTTTATGTTAATTGAAATCAGTAATTATCTAAAATACAAACAAATAGTGAAAGAAGAGAAAATTCTTCGAATTTGGTAAAATAAATATGTATTACAAAATAATTTGATTTTGTAAAGAAAGAATACAGTTTTCATTTGTGATGGAACAAAGTAGAAGATAGGATTTTATAAAATTAAATTGGATATTTGGTGTATCATATAAATTTGGGATGCAGGAATATTTAGGAATTGGAACATTTTGGATTTGAATTTATTAATGGTATATGGATTGGAAATTGGTGGAGATTAAATTGTACGAAGTGAGAACCATAAGAAAGAAGCATTAAAAAATTAACTGTGAGTGTAAATAAGTTTAATTTTAAGTTAGGGAAGATAGGGAGTATTCAGTTGTAATAAATCCACATTTCTCAATTAAATTGAGTTTAATTGCATTAGAAGAACCTTAGTAACGACCCTGTAATAAAGAGTTTTCATATAAAGCACTAATTAAAAATATAATATTATTTTAACATTTCAAATTTTATTTTAAATTTAAACAACATTACGATCATAACAATGTATATTTCATATATGATCATCCATAAACTTGTAACCAAGATAAGATTGTTTTTTTTCTTTTGGTGATTATAAATTTAAGACCCTTGTTGATCAAGAAATTTTTCAAATCGTTTTAAAGCCGTGATTTATTGAAGCATAATAGATTGGAAACCTACTTCTGATTTGGCCTTAGCCACGAATTTTGGAAAATATCCATCCCCTTAGCTACGAAATATTTAGATGTTACATATTTCATAAATTTATTTTAACTAGGCTGGAATTTTAAAATGTTATGAGTTATAAATTAATTAAGTTTTATACAGATTTAAAATTCAATAAAAAAAGAAATGTAAATAAATAATAAGTTAGATAGCTAGGAATATTTAAATTGAATTATGTACATTAATTATAATATGTCAAAAATGTAATATTAATTTAATGATACTATTTTGTAATTGGAAATATTTAAATAAGTTCATGTTGAAAATCAAGTAAACGAGTGTGGATAAAATTAACTAGGCCAACGAGATTTTTTAGAAAATAATAATAACAGATAAAAAATAATGATAACAGATTTTTCGAATTCGAAAAAGTAAAGCTTTGAATATAAAGTAATTTAAAGCAAAACTAGTAAATGATCTTAATTATCTATATTAAAGTTAAATAGAGTAAGTATATAAGATCCTGTTAATGGATTAAATATGAAAAATTACCATAATTGAAGTTAAGTGATTGAAATATTTGGATAGTACAATTTATAATGGGAATTTTGGAAGCTTAACTGAATAATTTGGAGTATTACTTATATTTAATTGGACCGGAAGAAGTCTGAAGAGTTGCTTTGGGTTTGAAAAGTGGGAACATTAAAGAAGAAGTCATATATGTATTGAGATATCAATAAACGTAAGCGACTTGATTTATGATTAATTTTAGATCCTGTTTAGCTAGGGCATTTATGTGTTTAATTTTCAACCAATATTTTTTTTTAATAAATCTGTATAACACAATTTAATTTGACATTATTAATACAAAGTAAAAAAAGAATTTAGTATTCCTATAAACACTAAAAAAAGAGCCTCATTAACGCCTAAGAGATATTGAGTTAGCCGGAGTTTTAATTAAAATAAAAATTATAAAGAAAATTCTGTCAGGGTAAGTAAATCTAATTTGAATTAAATTATAAAAGCATACCCATTCATAACAATACATTTTATTGCGCTAAAACTAATATAGAAAGATCACTCATATTAGATTTAATACAGGGAGAATAATAATAGCTGACCGTGCCGCCTCCTTAAAAAATGAACATAGTAAAAATGTGCCGCTTCATATGTATGTAAGCATGGACTGCACCTACATTCGTGTCTATTTTGACTAACCTAAAACACCAACAGAAACGTTAACCCTAATCATATTGGGAAAAATAGGCGAACTTAACTGTACTAAACACGAAAATGTCAATGCTAGTCTTGAAAAAGGCTGATGTAGAAGGCGAAAAATTAAACTTGCAAGGCAAACGTCAAATTCCGAAACACGTGCGAAGCTAATATCACATTGAACTGCAACGCGCATAAGCAAAGTGAAATTAAAGATTGGCAATACCTGCCTTGGAAAGTAGTTTTTTTCGGTCAGCCTTTTCTGTTCTCCCTGTATATATTTATACCGTGAGTTCAAAAAATTTTTTACATAAGGGTTGGCCTTGAGACACAAAAGTAATGTCTACTGCAAGATTTAGAACCTTTGTTTTTACAATTTTATTGAAATTTGCACAACAGTATTATGCCAGCAACACAATGATGACAGTTAATAAATTCTAAATCTTGCAATTGACATTATTTTTGTGTCTCATGGCCAACCCTTATGTAAAGACTTTTTGAACTCACGGTATTTTGCTCTTACAACGACCACGATTCATCGAAAAGCAGCCCCTAAATTAATATAAAAATCACTTGAGTTCGCCCAACGTTGCATTTCATTTCGAAACATTCTGATGGCAAGCACATTTTTCATGATTTTACCACTTGTTAATTAAAATCAAGTGCTTTCTATCATGTAATCTACGAAATTGTGAGAAATAAACCAAAATTTCTGCGGAAATTTGTGTGCAAAGCTCAAAATTCGCAAAAAAATTGCTGGAGACTCCAACCCTAGATCAAGCGACGAACCCGGAACAATTTTTAATTCTAGGCAGAAATTAAGTTAGGCTGAACTAACAACACTAACCAACATTTTTATCACCTGGAAAGAATTCTTTATTTCACAAATGGCCATCAAATAAACTTGTAATTAATCTAAAATATAGTTTTTCTTTTTTAAATTAAAGATGTAAATGTAAGATAATACTGCCGATACAGGTATATAAATCAAATTTGCAACCAAATTTTTGATGTTAAAATTAATGTTTGTTTAAAATAAGTTTAAAATTTATTTTAAAAACCAACAAAATGTATGAAATTAGTGTTGCTTATATAAATCTTCTTCGAAATCTTTAAAATTTCAAAAGCCAGTTTGAATTTGAGATTAATTAACGATTTACGTCCAGTACCTACATCTGAAGCCAATTTTTGATTTTGATTTCGCTTTCCCCTCAACCCCTCCCCATACATTTTTCTTCATTTCAACATGTATTATCAAAACTCGATTTTGAAAAACCGATTTGATTAATTTTTAATACTGATTACGACACACCGTAAAATATAATATATAGTAATGTGAAATGTTACTTCTCTATACTTTGTAACTACTGAAATTAAACTTTACGTTTTAAAAACATAAAAGTTATTTCCATGCGAGCTTAAGTGCAGGGTAAGAATTTCAATTAAATTAAAATCCGACATTTATAAAAGTCGTTTAATTGAAATTGTGATTAAAATGGTTGATTTAAATAAGTATTCATATCCTGGTTTCCTTTCTGATTGAATAAATGATTTGTGCTTACGAACGTAATGTATTATAATTTTTGTTCAATTGAATCGAACCTACTACAACTAAAATTCAATCTACATTACAACCAGTAACATTCCATTCTGCCACATGAATGAAAAGTATGCATAAAGATAATTAAATCAATTGTCGCGTCCTTCGCCTATAATGCTTTGCATTAATATCCAATCCGTTAAAATAACGCACGGTTTACGCAGTTTTAAAGTGAACCAAAACTAATTCAAGTTAGTAACTTAATCTTGTAAAGTTGGAATATAGGAAGTTGGCTTAGCTTAAATTACTTAACTTTCAGAGTAGACGAAGCTTTTCCAATATAGTAATGCCTAATGCGTTTTGACGTTTGCTCAAATTAAAATCTGTTCAAAATCATGTACTGATGTGGCATTTCTCTTTAAGTGCTTTTTGGGAGCATTTTACTCCATCTAGTCATATAGGAAACATACAACTCAAAAGCATCTTGAATAATTTCAACGGATTTCACTGCTTGTGACACACTACTTGGCACCCCCTTCGTCGGTTTTAGAAAGACAAGATGCTAACAGGAACATTGCGCGGTTAATACGATTGCCAGGGCGAGGCATAATACAAGTGCAGATTGGTGTTTAATTGAATTATAGTTCTGGCGAGAGTACGGAATTGCTGGTGAAATAGGAAATCGAAAAAGGCGCAGGATACACGACCAAATGTATTCCGTTTTCCGTTTTCAATCCAATCGAAAATTCCAATTTTATCCTTTTAATGAACTTTTAAAATCCTCCAACGATTCTTGAATCCTGATAGATTAATTATTAAACAATTTTAGCTACGATTGTGCTCGTTAGGTTTAATTAATATGAAAAATGCAGATCTCGTGCAGTCATAGGCGCCGTACCAAGTTGTCGTAAACACGGGTTTAAATTTAACCCGATGTTTACTTCAAGGTCGTGGCCCGCGTGTATGGCTACAACTTCCGGTTAAATCGGCCACTACTGGCTACCACTCGGTCGTTCATCGATAAAATTAGTTAATGTTCGCCATTGCCGAGATTTTATCCACTCAAGAGTTTAGCGACCTGCTCGGACTCAAAAATAACATAAAGGTTCTCGATACTCCCTCTGTTTGAACAGTTTTTAAGCTAGAACGACTTTTATTTGTACAAGTAATTTCCTTGGGAGGATATCCTTCGACTACGATTGCTTTTCGGAAAGCTCGAAGAACATGAATATGAATGGGCGTATTAAAATTATTTCATCTAAAATTTAGATTGCGGGAAATTAGAGTTTCTTAATTTGAACAGTGGAATGAGAATTGCTCGTGTATCATAGGTTATTCCAGCGTCAAACATCATAAAACCGTGGTTACCGACGAGTACAACCGGATCTCAATTCCGTTCCAAATTATAAAACGTTGTATTTGTGTGACCTTTTACTTCTTGTATTCGATTAAAAGCAATCGGCGCGGATTCGAACATTCATTGAACAGAAATAAGTTACCAAGAGCGTGACATAAATGAAAAAGGACGCAAATACATTTCCGTCAATTTAACATTAGTCTTGGTAAGTTTAAAATATAAAGAAACATCCCCTAAATTAGTCTTCGTTACGTGGACAATGTGCGGCGTTAACTTAAAGAACTGTAGCATGCATTGGCTCTCAGGCTGGCGTCCGAGTTCTGTGCAAAAACCGAGCTCAACAAAACGTCTATTTCAAAAACATGCACCAACCAGCTAAAAGAAGCACTTCATTTCCCGCGGGTTATTGTTCCATTTTTAGCAGAGCTTACATTACAATGAATAACCTTACCACGTAAACCACGTACTTTTAACGTTTACACATCGAAATCTTCACATTTTCCTGTAGCAGGAGATACAGAAATCGTAGATAGAGCATACAATGTAATGCGGTAATAAAAACACTCGTATACTTTTTCTGTGTGATTACTGGAACTTGAAACTGACTTCTACACGACGCTTTTGTGTTACAGGAATCTCGAACAATGAAGGGTAAAAGGGGTTGATACTTACAGGAAAGTAACGACAAGTACAGCCATAATAAAGAGTCTCGTAGATACTCCAATGGAATACAATTTTTAAAGAACCACAAACATTCAACAGAACAACTTCTGAAAGGGTTAACTACCATTACAAACATATAACGTATAAGGGTTAATATTCAATGGTTCTCATATAGTTAGACACGCCACTCGAATTCTGTGCGTTTTTATTTAGTTTTTGATAAAATCTACAGACTTCGAATATAAAGAGACTATTTAAATAACTAAAAGCAAACCATATTTTTTAAATTAACAAAAGTTAATTGAACTTGCACTCTTGGGGAGTATTCTTTTTTATATTTTAAAATTTATTTAGATAGATAGATAGAGAGATGGCGAGGCCAATGGTTTACTCTCCTTAAAATAACAGGGTTAACATAAACAAAAGTACCGAAAAAACTGCTAAATGGCCATCTAATCAGCAACATGTAATTTTCTATTTATACCATGTTCAATAAACAATAATATCACAAGCTAATAAAATAGATAACAATATTTCTAATAAACCAAATCATAAATCAAGCAAACTGCAACAAATCCTTTATCTAAAATGAACCGCACTGACGTAAGAAATTAATTTTAGAATTTCTCTTAAGAATTCTGATATCGTATCATGGACAGGCTTTTTCTCGATAAAAAAAATCATAAACGTTTCTAGAACAAATGTCAACAAAAATTGTTCCCAATTACGTCAAATAATATGTGATACAACGGCCAATCCTGAGAATATTACAATTTAATTTTGGCCCAGTACCTTATCTTTTAATTTATCGAGGTTACTACGCAGTGAGTCATTGAGTTATCAGCAGGTTTACTATCGATATTAAAACACGTTTATTTATTGTTAATGCCTCAGATTACATAGTTAATCTAGGATGCTTCACTAAAATAAACAAACAAAAATTAACGAAAGAAACAAATTTTGCTAAGGTTTACATAATATTGCGTAATACTGCCTGATGCTTCTTTTATATAAAAAAATATTTTTAATAAAAATCATTCGAGAGAAAGCAGAATCAGTTTTGGGTTTTTACGGAATGCAGAGGAATTCTTTATTTCGTATTATTTTTGTAATGAGGGGATAAAGGGATTCATATTGGCAATCTGTTGAACCCATGGCTCATAAAGGCAGTAAATGGTATTTTTTATTTCTATCCACGGCCTACTAATATTTGATTACATTTTGGGATTTCATCTAAGGTTCTTACAGTTATTACCCTAGGTTTTATTCATGCTTGGAATAATTATAAAAACAAATATTCGCGTTGGCATTATTAGAAATTCAAAAGATGTTATTTTATACATATTCATAAAGCACGTACACTCACAAAGGATGATTGGAAAATTCCACTGAAGGTGTGAGAAAGTTTTCAGCACCTTACCTGATCTCTAATTTTGTAATGCCTATTTAAAATTAAATACCTTTAAGTACAGTTTGAAGTACCCCCGTACTTTTATATTTTAAATATATCAGTTCTTTTGTATTTCCATTAATATCGATGTTAGTATGCCACTGAATTTTCCATATACAGGGTGATTCAAAAGGTATGGTCCAAACTTAAGGGTGTGATTGGTGATATTAAAATGAGCAAAAAATGCCAATAAACTCATGCCCGATTCGCAATTGTTTTCTAGTTATAACAACATTTACGATAATTTATTATTCATAAAGAACGTATACAATTACAAGAAAAATTAAAAAATATCACAACAAATGTTTAAAATGTCCACCTTGTACTTGTATACAAAGTTGGCAACGCCGACGCAGGGAATCTCGAACATTCCTCAACTGTTGAGGATGTCTTCGAATATCTTCAACAGCTTCATTTATTCTATTAACTAAATCGACCTGAATTTCCGATGCATAAACTTTTTCTTTTAATTCACTCCACAAGTAAAAATCTAGTGGAGTAATGTCAGGCGAACGAGCCGGCCATAGTACTGGACTGCCTTTTCCAACCTAGCGCCAGCGCTGTGGAAAGCGGTTATTGGGTGGTCAGGCTGTCTCCGGTGAGGATACCTTCTCCCATAGTTTACCACTGCTGCACGGTCACTTTCGCTGCAATAACCATACACAAAATGCATTTCTGCATAATCGCGTACCACATTTATTGAAAACTACGCCAGTTCAAGCTTGAAACGTCCTCTGCCATAAGAAATTAACATTTGTTTTACTTATTTCCTAGATAACGTGATTTGACAGAATACAGATAGAAACAAAGAAAACCTTTGTAACTGGATAACATTTGGAAATAAGACATGGGTTTATTAACATTTTTTGCTTATTTTAACATCACCAATCACACCCTTAAGTTTGGACCATACCTTTTGAATCACCCTGTATGTATTATTAATTTTATTTTTGGTATAAGTGAATTTCAATTATTTATTTCAGTTTTGCGTCTTATCAACAGTTTTCCTATGCAATTCATATTCAATAATTGTACTTTAGTCGTGAGGCTTTGGCACAATTGGTTATTTTATGAAAGCATTATTTTGAATTATATCCGGTAAGGATTTATTGAAAGGATAAGACTGAATACATTTTAAGAGCTTTATATTACTTAACGGTTTTTAATCTTTTCCAATTTGGGAAAAAATAAAATAATATTAGTTTGGAGTTACCAACAACGCCCTTTTACGAAGTTTTGAAGTTTTATTCGTTAGCTACAGGGGATAATACAGAAAACCAAAATTAACACTGCATCGAACCGTCAAAAGGAAACTTTTTCAATTTCCGACTGTTTGTTTTCTGTTTAGGTATAAAAAGCGTACTCGAGCAACTGAAAAGTAACTAGTGAAAAAGAAATCGGTTCGCTAGAGATTAGATTAAGTTAATTAGTGCATAGAAAGGTATCCTCGATACACAACAAAAACAATTCGAATAAACCAACCATAGCGTACCTCTTTCAAATGAAGAATTGTTATAGAACACAGAACGTGTCTAAAGATGAACATTGGAGAGGTTTTAGAAAATCGACAGACCTCGCTACGTAACTGGGAACAAAGTACCTAAACGAAGGAACTGAACGCGTTACAGTAGTGAAATTGAAAATAAAAATTAATTAGTGGAATTGACAATAACAAGAGCTCATTTAAAAGGCATAACCACCCTTTTCTCCTTCCCTATACTTTTCTCGTCGTAATAACGAGGTATGTGCCGTACGAAGGAAAATAAGCGTTCAAAAGGTTTGTGTTTTAGAAAATCTAGGTCAGAATCATCAACAAAGGCATAATTACTACTATTATGAAGACATCTTCGTATTTCTAGATGCTGCTATTGAAAGCAATTTCAAGCGCATACAGTTTTTCAAAAGTTGGCGAAGGGATGACGAACGTAAAATCAAACCAGGTCATGCTTTTATTTCAGAAACCCGACATTTGTAAAAATTCTAAGCGGGCTACTGAATAGGTCCGCCCCTGAATTGGCCTGCTGTTATTTCCTAGAATAACCTCCCCCGAGATCTTTTGGCAAGATGGACTAAAAACTTAACAGCTACGCAACGCCATGGAAATAAGTAAATCAGTCTATCCTGACAGTGAGGAATGGGCCGTAAAAGCGCGCGCGTTTTTTTCAAACCCGAATAACTAATAATGGCTTAATTTCGGACCCGCGTAGACCTGCCTGTCTATACTGCCCTTAGAATAATGAGAAGTGATTTGTAATGGGAAAACTACTTAGTTATACCACGGTTATCTACCGATTCCACTTGTCACCGTTATACCCGGAATAAATGCACGAAGACTTTCCTGAATGTACGAGCCATAATTTAGGGAAAGTGGAGGGCTTAAACGAACTTTTGGGAAACCTATTAATATGGAAAACCCTAATGTACTTCCAAACAATTCAATCCTAATACGCATTTTTATAAAAACAGTGTAACTTAAGTTTAGTAATCAACTCAATTTCGTAAAAGGGGTAATTATCTTAGCCTACCAAGACAGGTTTGGGTTGAAAAATTACTAGCTGAGAGGCAATAACCATTATAAGCCGCTAAGAAATATGTAAAAAGGATTTTTATTACCACGTGAAAATAAAGCAATTTCCGTAATTGATAAGACAAAGTCAATTTATAAAACGTAATCCCCCTGAATTTTTATAATTTAAAAAATGTATTTTTTTTAAACCCCAAAAATTTAAAAAAACTTACATAAAAGACCACACTTTAAACAAATTCCAACGAAATTATTATTACTACTACATTATACTTTTAAACGAAACCAAAAGGAATTTTGAAGTTTCACCATAATTTACATAAAGATAAAAAAAACACGAGGCTTCCTATATTATTGTACGACCACAAAAGAAATTCTGAGCATTAGCAATTCAACAATTCAAATTCAAATGTAGTTTACTCCAATATTTAAATAACCACGGACATCTGCATGTATCATTTTTTAAAGGCTAAGGTTGGGCAGATTTTAATCATCTGATTTAAATCAAAATACACAGTTTTGAATACCTTCAGGTCTGGTTTTATGCGTGTTGTTTAACAAAGTGCCAACATCACGATTAAAGTGAGAAGTATTTTTGACTACAATACCGCTGCTTTCAGCCAGGTGATCACGAGATCAAAAACACCCATCCTGCTATTGTGTTCCGTTTTGAAAACGTTTGATATTTATAAAGGGTAAACATCGGATTTTCAATTATATAAAAATGACATAAAATATTAAAAGCCGTCAGAACACGTCTTTCAATGGTAATATTTTATAAAGCTTGTATAATACACACGTCACAACGGGCCAACAAAATGAATGGCAGTTTTCACGGACTTAAAAGCACTTAAAGATTCAATTAAACTTTCCAGATTTTATATACTTTAATGTTTTAAAATATTAATGTAAATTAATCTCTAAAACAGCTTTAAAAGTATTTCACAAATTTATACGTTGAGAGCTGGAAGTTAATTCACAAGTTTTGCACTATGACTTAAGACTCAATTTTTTCAAATAAAAAACGAAGGTGGAGCTCAGTATATTCGCAACTTTGGCCTACACTTGCAAACCGGAAATAAAACTTCAGGCTTTATCGGTTCATATTTTTACGGTTGGAGTTATAGATGAACGTTCTTAAACGCATGCATTATAAAGCCACAAACCATTCAATATACCTATCTCTTTATGCTAAGTTCTAGTTCCAGTATTAAGAAGGATATTTCATTTAAAATGAATTGGAATGTTTACGATCGCAAAGCAATATACGCAACACCTCCCGTGGGGTTGCTCACTGTGCGTTAAAACGATCCAACGTTGCCAGCTTACAAATATTCAGCTTTTTGGTTAAATTTACTGAAATATACTTTAAAACGAATTTCTGAAAAATTCACAGCGGTAGTTCCTACATATAATTGACAGCCACAACTTCAATAATTTGCTACATTTTAAATACTTTAATTCTCGACAATGTTTCTTATCAAAAACCCATCAAACTGTTAACGTACTTAACTTTTTTACAAGAGAGAACATGTGTTCATTAAAAAATTATAAATAAACGGGTTCGGTTTATTTGGGTAAACAATCAATAATTGACTGAAGGACGACGGGATAAATATTCTAGAGGCAAAAATACCGATAAAGCCCGCTGTATACCTCATAATTAATTTAGGACAGTGAACACAGCATTAATAGTTGATTGATAAAAGCGATACTTCTGATTCTGGATTGGATATTCCCGCTGCTCATTTTCTCAGATATTGTATCCGGGTAATAAATAAAGTTATTTGCGAAGAAGCTAAATAATGAATATTTTTCATGTCCAGAGATGTGATATTTACAGGAAGTGAGGACGGGGTCCTTAAAATTCTCAACTCCTTCAAGCTGCGAGCAAATACGAACCCGGTAAAGCCGACGTTCCCCTCGACATTTTTCTATCCATTTATAAAGAACATAAATTATACTTACAATGTAGGATAAAGCGAATGGGTTCCATTTTACAAACTGACCTGAAGGTAAAATCCCCAATTTAATACAGAACTCGATTTTTACTCGCAGTAAAAGAATGATCTAGGGAGAATAAAAAGGGCAAAATAGATATTTAGTATGGTACTAATAGCGGCGAAGTACGGTGCTCAATTTGTCACGATCGCCATACGCAACGTGAGATTTTAAGATTAATGATGTCTCAAGATTTTGCGAGTCGATGAGCAATGGCCAGCGAGGAAGAAAAGTGCTGGGCCGACAAAAGCGCTGCCCCTTTTACTGTCCGGGGCTACGCTGAGACTCGTAAACAAGGGGAAAAGTTAGACAGTTCAGATGTCTTCACATTACTTCCCTGAAATTACAAATTAGAGGGCAACTTTTGTTATTAGTCGAAAACTTCGCCCCCCAAGTTCGCCTGAGAATATTATTTACTTAAAATTGCGCACTCCCCGAGTTATCTCAAAGGGCAAAAATTGAAACAAACAATTATTTATGTAGGTGTGCACATATTGAAGGCGAAAAGCGAAGAAAGCATAAGAACGAATAAAAAGGGGGAAATCCAGGAGATAAATTCAAACAAGAGGCACAATATTCAGAAAATAAAACATCATCTTCTAATATATAAAACCCATAAGAAAAAAGTATCGCTACGGCCGACAACATGTCACAAAAAATGTGATATCATATTTTAGCTTTTCCCTGATATTAAAGTTCCAATGTGTCGTCCCTACCTTGAAAAACACGTTACTATATCAATATTGCTCTTGTATATTATGTTTAAGCTACAAATTTAAATTCCTTTATGAAAAACCACCGCTGCTGCGAATTATCTCTGTTCGTGGCGGCCATTTCGTTTTTCCATCAGAAAATTACGACGATTTTATACATTCCAGGATTACTTATTGGAAACAATTACGCGAGATATTTTTACGCCGGTCAGTTATCATTTATCATTATGACCCGGAACGAGTGGGACCGTTGATAAGATATAACAATGCCATAGACAGAGGATGTCTGTTAATCATTGTTAGAGCCACAGACATTCACAACAACAGATAATTTAATTTACAAATAGATCATACAAACTATTTACAAAACAAAAAGCAACAAAAGCGGTTTCTAAATCGGTTTTTACAAAGGGCATTAACACGCAGATACCTACAGGAGGAAAGCATACCGAAACTAAGGGATAAGATAAGGACGATAACACCCAAATGAGAACTTCAAAGGCTTACGGGTATTTCAAGCCTCGACGTACAAATTCGTTCGGTTAAATTACGGTGTTTCATTTTATTAAGCTTCCTGATTTGTCATCCCAGATAATAAACATAAACAAATCGAACTTTTCGTTTCCAAATAATCAGGCACATGCTTAAACGTTATCAAAGACCCGTATATAATTTTACAACCGTTTTTATTTACCATAAATACTTTTCCCACCTTCCCGACAGTCTGAACAGCAGGTTTTCACACATATTTGAGCAAGCTGTCGAAAGTTCTAGACAGGTCTTAAAAATCTATTTGCCAAGTTCTTCAGACGGGAAATTGAATTTGTCATTCGCTAAAAATAACTATAATTACTAAAAAAAATGTAGGTATTACTTTCAAACGTGCGGCGATAAAAAACTGCAATTACAGAACTTTGTTATGTGTAGGTGCAAAAGGTAAAACCTGGAGATGCAAAGCTTTTGAAATTCATCAAATTATTGTTTTTAAAACAAGAGTATCCTATTAATCACAGCATTTTAATAGGCAAGCTTTCAGAAACATAATACATTAACAGTGGTAAAAACAAGCAAAATTCGGAATTTGTTTTTGTATTAACATTTTTAGATTTTCTTTGGAACTTATTTGTTCCAAATTATTCATAAATTTCTTAAATTGCAGCGGCATCAAGGTATGTAATTTGGTAAGTTCTAAATCCATTTTTAACGATCTAAGGAAACTTCCCGAATATTAGCTTACTGAAACAAGACTAATAGGGGTCAATTCCTAAAAATAATCCCACGAAGGGCCGAGAGAAACCCGGAAAATTTAAATACCATTTTTAATATACTAGTTAACCTAGGTTAATATTCTTAGCGGTAACCGGTAACCAACTTTTCGTTCATTTGCATATCAACTATCAAATTTAAAGTACAAGTACCGTCATTCAAATTTGCCACGTGGTGGTTCTGAGTTTTTGAATTGGATGTTGTTAATTTATTGCCATTGAACACTTGAAGGAACTTGTTAGAAAGTAACTTTCGGCGAGCTACCTACTATGTGAGCTTACTATTTAAGAAAATTAACAACAGTTAATTAACACTCATTTGGCATGTATAATTATTAGTAATTATCTAGTAACTCTGGGTTACGAAAGAAAAGTGAAAAATCATTAGAATATATAACATCCGGACGTTATGGAAAAAAGTAGAAACTGAAAGCGAATCGCGGTTCATATAATTGGTTTAGCCTTTTTTTGCGTTTGGATTTATGCTAATTTGAGGTGTAAAATTTAAAAATACAAACTACAAAGAAGGGTATGTACTTCTAAGCAAAAATCAAGATCGTAAAATACATATAAAAATTTGAAAACTAAAACTTATCCACCTTACACGTGAGCGTATAAAAATCATAAAAAGAACAATTTGGGCACGTTTTGAATCTACAAAACTTTTATTGGTTATGCTAATTCTATTGGTGTATCATTTACATGAATTTTAATTTCAACTTTTTAGTGGTTTATTTGAAACTGATGCTACAATAATAGCTTTTTTGGAATTTTAACAACTAATTTCAAATCATGTTTCACACTACAGTATTTAAAGCTCAGAAATATGAAATTTAAGTGCCGAAATTTGGTAACTTGAAACTATCAGAACACAAGTACCAGTTATTATTAAAGGGAAGAGCAATAAATTATACATACATATCACAACACTGATTTACAGTAAGGGCAATACGCACGATCTCTAGAATGTATCAACATTTTCAAATGGTCCAAAACGAAAAAATCAAGGAAATGGAAATGAACGTCCAGATGTTCAGAATATTAACGAAATCATTGTTGGTATAACATGTTGTATCGTATTGCATATTGGTATTCAAACAGAAAAACTAATCCAATCTAGACTGTACACATAATTCAAAACTGTCAAACATCGGATTTCGTATTACGTTTCGGTATTGATTTTAAACAGTTTGTTTTCTATTGTTTGGGGGCTACATTTAACTCTTCTCGTAAATATACAAGTAGGAGCACATCTGTCCCATAAGGACGTTATTAAACACAGCAAAGATTATAATCTTTCAAATCTAATGAGCTTTTCCTTCAAAGGAAACTTTTAATTTAACACTGTAATTTTCTCAAAATTCTTTACAAGCCCATGAGTAAAGAGAATCCTTACAATTTGATCTTAAAAGGCAAGTTTAAATGGTGCTAAAGAAATTTTCCACAGAAAAAATTATTAATATTACATTTTCCGATTCAAACCTACAGAAAAAATTCGGCATAAATACTGCTCGTTATTATGCCATTCTACAGGAAAGAAATCCTCATACTTTTTTATGCATTCCGGTTTCCGCGGTTTTTGCACGAAGAAAAGATGATTTATACATTATTTATTGAACTAGTCGCGAGTTTCACTTATTGAATGAATCAACTTTCAAGGAAAGCTAAAAATACTATGAAATAAATCGAATTCTCACGTTTCAATTATTTTTATCCCGAAATGAAGAGCTTTTGACATTTCGAAGTTATATCATACGAGTTTATTACACAAGAATCCACAATCCTTTAATAAAATGTACATTAAATTAAATAATAAATGTTATTGCTTATTGCAACAGTAAATAAAAACGAATAGCTAAATTAAACAAAATTAAAAACGTTAATTCTTGGTATTAAATTATTCGCAAGCCTCCAGGTTAACGTTCATTACTGTTATTTTTAGAAGCCCTTACGATTTAAATAAGGTGAGTATCGACACTTCCAGGGAACATAAATAATTCGAAATGTTCTAATTAATTCTCACTGAGGTTTTAAATTCCAAATTTATGTAAAGAGGCACGTTTTATTTATTCCAGTTTTTAAAGAAGCCTTAAAAATTTGATCTGGTTTGGAGTAAAAATTTTCTTTCTTTGGATTTTATCGGGCATCTAAGGAAGAAAGATTCGAAGATTCCAAAGCAAGCTTTTTACTGTTTAAAAAGAATATTATGAAATTATTAAAAAAGATTGTATACTAAAACAAAGTAGTTCAGTTGTCCCTACCAAAGAAATAATTTATTATTATTAATTGCCCAATCCGGTATTCAACCGCACGCTTTCTACAACAAAGGAAGTATTCAATAAGCGGAAAACATAGACAGCAATTGCCTCACGAAATTTTGCAACATCTTCGAGAAGTTCCAAAAAAGGAAAACATAAATAATACGAAATCCAAATAACGAAGAACTGGCATCGCTTTTCTATTTATCGTTCTGTGAACAAGCTCGTGTATTAAGAAACGGGAAAAGCAACACTCCTTTATGACATCCGCGACAGAACTCTAAGTTCATTATATTATAAATTATAAAACAGATTCTTGTTGAACATGTCACAAACACACTGTCTGTTTCTAACCCAGATACGCGTTTAGAACTTGATAAGAAGCCATTTATCAATTTTGGGGGTGTTGGTACGCAAATAGTGAACCAATGCTAATGTGCGAAGTTCGATTCTTACATGCAATAGAGTTATTTTAAACGCGGTCATTATTTCACGACTGTCGCTAAAGGAGACCATGATTACTGCTTAACATTGAATTCGGCTCGGTTTCCTTTTATCCCTTTGCCACCTGGGTAATGAATAATAAAGACCAAATTAAGTTTTCGAGAAATACACCTAGCAAAGCTGTTCAGAGGCGCACGCTAATATTTCCAAAGGGGACGGACAATTTTTAAACGTTTACAAGGACGGAAATCTCTTTTCTACAACAAACATTGAAAAATTCAGCTAACATGTGTGCCTATATTACCTACGTAAATATGACTAAGTAAATAAACCGATTCTTCGAATTTTAAACCAAATATAGAGCAGATAATCGCGTATGGATTGATAACCTCGTACGACTGGTACAAATTTCAACAAAATGGAAATTCTTGGTAATCAACGATAATATTAAAATTAGCCAAGAGGCGTGAGAAAGCAACAAAACTTCGTACCTAAAATATTGCACAACAAACAAAACAAAAGTTATATAATAAATGCGATAAAATGTCTACCATCGACGAAAAATCGCATAACTTGTTCAAAAGCAAATTTACGCATGAGAAATCGAAATTGAAAATTCATAAGTGCGCCTCGACACGCAACTTTCTGATTTGTATTTATTCAATTGGAAGTTCAGGAATTTAATTTTAATAGTATACGTGGATAGTAGGTAGATCAACGTAGTTCTCTATAAATGAAGCCATTTATTAACAACAATAGCTACACACACAATGGCGTAAGTATAGCACCATTATGTTACTCCCGATGTATTTACTTACGCTACACAATTAGCAGTCGAATAAAGCCGCAATTTACTAACGAAAATACAGAAGCGATGTGCAAAATAATAATTCACAGGCGACCTTGAGATTCGAACGAATTCTTGAAAGTTTAAATTAGCCATCTTTCTAAAAGTGATAATGTAAATAAACGAATTAACATAAGCGCTCTCACATTAGTTGATACGTCATTATTAATATGGGGGACCATTCATTCGAACAAGAGATACCTTCCTACAACGCTATTCATAAAAGAAGTCTCTCCGTTAATTTATTGTTAAACAAGGTCCTTAAAATATCAGTATATCCTACACACTTTTATACGCCTATTTTAAACGGCATTCTTTTCCCTACAAAGTTTTAAGATGTTTATTTATATAGAACATTCATCTTTTCCTGTCTCCTGTTCAAGTCCGTGTCGTCTCACAATTTACAAGTTGTTCAGAACATATAAAAGTAAATTCCAACTCTGGGAAGTAACAGAAAACATTTGTGTGTGCGCGTCTATCAACGGATCTCAACTTGGAGAAGAACGTTTATGGACCAAAAGATATTTAAAACAGGATACGATACACCTACAAACCTCCGACGAATTCGAATATAAAACCAACGACTTTCATTTATTAAAAGAAAGCAATTAGCGGTCTCATTACACAAAAGCAAAAATTCTAATGTTTTACACATAGGTACTATTAACATAAAAATAATTTAATGCCCGCAGAAATTTTAATGCACGCAATGCAAATTGGCGTTGAGAAATGCGCGATTATACGACATACGTACATACTTTTCACTTTTGCTACATCGGTTTTATTATTAATTACGACCGCACTGCACTTACCCAACTTTTTTCCTAACCGGTTTTTATCGCCATGTTTTTATATATTGAAAAATTAATAAACCAGATTAACATCGACATATTCAAAAATTAAGATAAGATCTGTTCTAGAAATTTATGTGGGACGATTGCACATTGTTGTTAGTTTAAGAAGGGGAACAATAATGGGTTGTATTTGTATTTCAAATTTTATGTACCGTTTTAGTTGAGCATTTTAATAAATAATCCTACGCTATTAATTTTGCTACACCGAAATAATTTCTAAGAACGTTCACGTCAGCTAAGCAATAGAGGAAATTACGACATACAAATATATAATTAAGCAGAAAAACTGTAAAAGGGAAACTTATGAATGAAATCTTAAAGTAAAAAAGGTAAAAATGGGTTAAACAGAAAATTAAAATGTTACTTAAAAAAATATTTAAAAATCCAAAATTTTGTATTTTACAGTGTCGGGAGACCAAACAATAAATTTGTTTCAGTCAGCATAATTTGTATAGGAAATGTAAGTATGACAAAAATAAAACAGTAATTTAAATCGAGTTAATAATCGATTATTAAAATTGATTATAAACGTCAGTGTTCGAAAATGCACCGAGAAGATTGATTATAATTAAATCTCGAATTAAACTGGAAACTGGTGATTATCATAGTCGATGAGAGAGATCGATGTTAAGAATAAATTTTTAAAAATCGATTTATTTATTATGGTCTGTCAACGTGCGTATTTTAACTTAATAAAGAAACGAGACTCGGGAAATTTTTAAATCGAATATCCTTGGGAATAATAAACCGAGATAAAATAAAGCATTCTAGAAGATTTTCAAAGCTAGCATTGGAACACGTAAATTACACGAGAGCTTTGTCTTATTTCATTTATTTAGCCATTCCTAATTTTAAGAAAGAACTTTTTCGGTAAATTATTCAAAGGAATAAAAAGACAACAATATTATATTAATTATACTCGACAATTTCCGACTGGAAAGCGGGAATTAACAAAATTAAAACGAGAACTAATAAAAATCGGTTCGTTAGAGTATCATGAACTCATCGCAAATTTTGAATGATCCGTGTAAGGGCGTCGACTCCTCAACAAAAAGAACTTGGAAGCGTGTACGGTATACTAAGTTGACAGATCAGATTAAGACTTATTCCGAAAGCGTTGGATAGGAGTCGCAAATTTACTAAAAAGAAATAAAATATTCGCACGTGAAAAGAGCCGTTATCATCCCCTTTGTTAACACTAATGAATAATTTCTTTGTCTTTCAGCGTTCGCCGCTGGTGTTTGTTCATCGCCTTTTCTGCACATTTCTTTCCAACATTATACATATTCCTCGCCAAAAACGTTTTTGCCAAATTACCCTATTTGAATTATTTTCGGTGTTCCTTTACACGCGGAAGCCGAGCAAATGAAATTATCGAAGGTTGTGTTTGTTATCCCCGGATTCAAATTTAGAAAATGGTTAATGGTTACAAACATTGAAACTGTTTGATGAGAATGTATTCAACCCATATATCTACCAGATACACAAATAAAAAAATACATTCGTTTGTACCAAGCGCCATTATTTAACGGGCGTATCGTACTATCAAATGAAATTAATGGAAAACGTTAAAGGGATTAAAAATATCTCCCGAATCAACCCAGTTATGGAACGAATTTAGATGGAAATGAAAAACTGAACAAAAAAAATAAAAATGGCAATAGTATGGGCGTTAACACATGTCAACATCGATAACGTGTTCTGTTTGCAGTGCGGCTTGCACTCTCGGGTTCGATCTGACACAATTAGCGGTTGAATAGCAGCGACTGTTTTAGTAATTAATTAACATTTGCACATGACGCGTGATGATGTGTAAGAATTGAGCCCCGCAATCGCATTTTACCAATTAAGTTCGCGATTGTGAACTACCAACATGAAATCCACCGCAAATTTCCCTATAATCGCCGGCAATAAAGATTATTGTTCTTACCTATAAAATGCGAAACTGGAACATAAAGCCCCCGGAAAAAAAACGTTTTTATTGCCCAAAACGGATGTTCTAAATTTTATTTAAAAAAACACAAAATTAGCTTCCTTTTTATTGCCCAGAATTTTAATAATTTCAAAAGGTTATCGCCGAAGATTTTCGACGGTCGATTACAGTTTAACAATGAACTCACTCATCTATAAGACAACTCGTACTCGATACTCGAATCCTACCTGTAACTAGCGCCTTTTTACATTTAAAATACAAAAACCGCCGCCCACGCTAGCAAAATGCACGAAGAACGATACTTTTTGTTGTTTGATGATGGCAGATGACACACCTACGCTCAATAATTAAAAAGACGCGAAGGTTGTCAATAGTCTGCGAACAAATTGCACGCTCAATTTTAATCTATACTTGTTGAAATAGATTATGTTACAAAAATATATAATTGCTAACTGGGACCGCTGGGAATATCTGGTTATTTAAGAAATTTGACTGATATTATTGGTTCAAAAAATTAAACAAACCCCAACTTTGTCCCATAAATTTTAAAGTTAAGTCCAGTTACACGCCACTGCGTCTGTTATCGTAGATATTAAATAATGAGACACGTAAAGGGAGGTTAAAAATATACACATAATAAAAACTAGTTATCGATAAGCAGCTTTAGAAAAAAGCACCTCATTTCACAGTGAATGCCCCGAGTTGAGTGCAGATTTTTATCTAAGAGTCTAGGGCAAGCTTAAACCACTCGGCCACGTCACCGGTACTTTCAAGTTCGACTGAATTTATTTTTTAAAATCCTTTTAATATTTGATTACAGCGACAGAAAGGGTTAAAAGAACGAACGCGGTTTTTTAATAAATAACATACGTCAGAACCATTTTTTAAGCCGGACGTCTCTTCTCACTTGACGGATACCATTATGTCATTGTGCTTAAATATGGCCAATTTTCTAATTTACTGAAAATTTTATTTTTAGGTCCTTACAAAGTTTCTCCTACTTTCTAGACTTCTAAAGAATGGCTTAGAATTAATGTTATGGAGGACAAATTTAATTAATGCAATTTTTTCAGGGGATATTTTGGGTGGGGCCGCTTTTTAACCGACGAGAAAAAGTTGTTACTTTGGGTGTGAAAATTCCTGATATTACAATTGCAAAGTTCAAAAACGTTTAGGAATCAATTCACGATTACAATACTTCCTCATAAATGGTCAGTATGAAAAAGTAAAAACGTGCAAAGAATACGTCCTGCCCATAACAGAGACTACAATATTTCCATACGACCACGAAACCTTCACGACCATCTAGGACGCATTCCTAATGAGTGTCGGTGACATTGGTATTTAAGAACAACGACTTGTGGGTGAGAAATCCATGATTAGAGAGACAATCTTGTAAACTAGCTATGAACTGAGCAAATCTCGCCTTCTTGACTCGAGCATGATGTTTCAATCACGCCAAGTTATCTGAGATAGACGTCTTCTATTTACATATTTGCATTTTGATTTTACTGGTTTCAACTCGAGCTTATTTGGTTTGCAGAAATGAAAAGATTGAAAGCTGCATTACACGCAACCCTTAACTCTTAGTTTGGGTTTTCCGAAACTTCTTAATTTTACTTAAATTTAAACTTTAGGGGAGCTTTAGGTTTTTATAAGCGAATTATATTGGAAAATTTTATTTAAAAATAAAACGTTTTGAAACGTCGAATGCAACAAATTCGGAAATTTAAAAAAATTAGTTATCCAACTGTGCAAAATATTACTCCTATAACTTAACACTTGACCTTTTTATGACAGATTTTTCTGAAATATAAAAACATAAATGTCTTGTAACTTTTATTGGAAAATATGTTCAAAGTTATAAAAATAGCGCTTCCTTTCTTTGTTGTGATCATACATTTATTTTTTTATTTTATAAAGCAACACAATAAACCACCTACGTTTCATACTTGACATTTTTCGAAACTTTATCGGTATTTTCCAAGATATCTTATAAAATACAAGGATATAAAGGCGAATCCTTAAAGAAGCTTTCGATTTAAGTTTCAACTAAAGGTGGCCACCATTTTCCTGTAGAAATGTCGAAGGAGACCCTATCTAATGCAGGCGGCATGTGCACTGTTCTGCTTTGCTTACTTCTTTATGTACTGCAGATTCGCGGAGTCTTTGAAGTCAGTCACTGCTTAAATATTTGCATTTGTTTGAAAGAAGCCAACAGATCGACAATTTTCTTACGAGGTTATATAGCGAGTTCGCGAGACTTAATTGGGAATTTTATGAGACTCATTTGGGACTAAAAGCGTCTTCATTAGCTATAATTCTTTTCAAAAATTATGTATTAAAATTTAAGACTGTAATAAAATTATTTCCCCAAATTCGTTTCCTAGTTCGTAATTCTGGTTAAAAATTTACAGCAGGATGCATAAACCGCATATTTACAAATTTAAACTTTAGATATTTTAAATTAAGTTCGGGTAAAATCAATTTTTAACGTTAACAGGATAGAGTGATACGGGAAAATTAAATTTACAGAGTGCACTTCACGAGCTTCCAAAATTAAAAGTAAACGTTAAACCGGGATCTATATTTTTAGCAACGATTGGAAACTGGAAAAGTTCGATAAAATACTATTTTTCCTCTGTCGAAATTTAAATCGCATTAGTCGAAGAATCGAAGGTAGTAGTAGCTGAAAATGTCAGTGGCGTAGAAAACCTATCATTATAAGAGCATTAATTAATCAAACATACATTTACGCCGAACTTTTTGCTATTTTGACTTGATAAATTCGTGTATGAAAGGCCATATCCACAGGTTCTCAATTTTTCCCATCACTACCCTCAGACATTCCATTCCTCTTCTTCTCAACACCGCCGACCATAACTGAAATTTTCCTATTTCCAAGGCGCGTTTTCTTCATGGCGTATTTTCCTTCGCGGCATCTATCATGTGCTCGCTTGCATTTGTCACCGCGTTCCAATCTGGCTCCACTGAAGAGTATTTTACTTTATCCTGCTCCTGCCAAGCGACTTTTATACGTTGGTGCCACTCCTTTGCCGTTACTATTAATGTATGTAGGCGCCAGATAGCTGCGTATGAATCTCTTTATAAATTTGCATTATAGCTTTTCGTTTTACAACTTACACCTTCACGTATTGTCCGAATATTCTTCGTGATTTATTCAATTCATTCTCAACAAAAATTAATCAACGTCAAACGAAAGAATACATGTGAAAAATTATATTTCGTCTTGTATATGTATCTTTATTCCTGACACTCAACTATCTTTATTATTCCATTATTAAGTTTGCATTCGTAAATCACGATCCCAGTTCCTTAAAAGACTATTTCAGGAAAATTTTTAAAATGTATCCTGAGTCCTTTTTATAAAGCTTTTTCTACAATTTTAACTGTAAATCATTTGTACCCAGATAAGCATCGCAAATAACATGAAAAAGTTCAAACATTCTGTTCTAATTATAGAAAAATAACAACAGATGTTCGCTGAAATATCAAAACACTACGGTGAAAATTACAAATTCAAATACGTTCACAATGAACGCTTGTTTATTTATTATTATTACATCTCATTTGTATAAAAATAGAACATCTTATATAAGGATATCTATGCAAATAAATTATGCAAAATATTTATTGATTTGGTATTGGATTTGGTGCTTATGTTTTTTCATTTCCTGGAAGGAGCTAATTTATCTTTCAGTTTCTGATTTTAAAAATTGTGCGATTTGTGTTAACGATCATGTTTAAGCGATAAAGGTTGTGTTAAACAATACAAAACGAAAATACCTTATAATAGTCACTAAACTTACCAACCCAATTTTAACGGGAGTTGAAAAACGAAAGCCATAAATAATATAGAATAAGTCGCAAGACACAAGAGGTTACATGAAAATATAAAGGTAGGGGAAATTACATCAACAATGTCGCTTGGTTCTGTTTACAAAAGTTAATCCAACGTAATTCTGCTTAAGCGACTTTAAATGCCTCCTCATTATATTTTACTGCATTTCTGCAGTTTTAACGCTTATCAGATAATTAGTTTACGTTTGCCGTTTGAATATTAATAAAATAACGCGATTTGTTTATAAATTTGCAGTACTGATTAATAACGCCTTGTTTATTTGTTTGTAACTTATTTTTTTAAACAAAAAATAAAAGCTCCGCATTATACTATGCCCTTTGTACAGCTAACGAAGATGTAATTTGTCACGGTATTAAAAATCAACTTGGAAGATTTTTCTACTATCTAAACAGCTACTCGTTAGCTTTTGTACAATACAAAAGGCTGTTGAATTATCGGGTAAATTCGATACGCAGCTACAACAGTCTTTTTTATCTCCTGCTTTAAAATTTGGAGGTTATTATCAAAACACGGTTCGGTACAAGAATTGTAAATTTCTCCAGCCTAAATGGGCCCCAATTGCATACTTCATTACACCGTTAAAGTCAGGAAAGCGAAAATCGCTAATATTTACAGATTTTTTTTAAATAAACGATTCCGAAGGTATAAGATCAGATACATTTATTTAAGCGAAATGCTTCACACGCATTTCGGTAAATTTCCTCGAGTTAAACTTAATTAATGAATCGTTTTAGCAGAGGTGTTTTATACAAAACTATGCACGGTTCAAGTTGGGAATGGGGATTCATTTATATTAGCCCTGGAGAAATAAAGATTTTCTGAAAGTTTACTGT
The DNA here is from genome assembly GCA_963082815.1 of Melanotus villosus. NCBI lineage: Eukaryota > Metazoa > Arthropoda > Insecta > Coleoptera > Elateridae > Melanotus > Melanotus villosus. The sequence continues at coordinate 25,447,445 of OY720427.1, forward strand.
AAATAATGAGGATTATTTAGCTCTTTTCGAGACCGCGCTGTTTTTTAATTGAACAGAAAGTATTCGGAAGCAGGCATAGAACTTTTGAATTTTCTAAAATCCTCATTAAATATTACTTTTCTTTTGAGATATTAAAATGGCTCGATTATTCGATTACATTTCAGTTTCGAGAAGTTCTGACAGTTCATCTGGGAGAACGCCGCGGAAATAAGGAACCGATGATAATTTTACAAGAGAAATCCATTGCATCATCGTCGACAAAGAACTCATATTTTAGGTATCGTAAAGTGTATTGTGTTGCAGCTTTTACTGAATTACACAACTCCCGTAAAATTCTATCAATAAGCGTCGTATTTTGCCTTCTCAATGATTTAAACGCAAATCGAGCAAAAAATCCGATTTCGTTTTAATTGCCGATCAGCGAGGTACGATACAGCCTTGAGAAAATCTCGACAAATCTAAATAAAAATGTATTATACAACAGTCACGGTTTCCGCGTTCTACGGAAAATGGTGGCGAAATATAAGGGGCGATGGTTAGTGCATTAGTGACGTGCTTTGTATTTTTGGATTCTCATTGGCAGAATGGCTTCGAAGTTACAGAATTGAGTATTGTTTCCGGTCCAGCACGTTAAAATGGAGCAATAATGTGAAAGTCCTTAAACTAATGGCACTCGGACCTTGTATATCCGGAAAACTTGTTTTTCTAGTTTAGGAATTAAATACGTTTCCTACAACTTTTTTCAATTTACTGAAAAGTTTAAGGCGGGGTCCGTCTGTTTTAAGTACTCAACAACTTCACGTTTATTGTACTCCTAAAAAATTTTAATTTTTAAAACTGGCACTTTAAGTCACATTTCCTTTTTGGTAAAATCGGAAAAATAAAACGTGAAAGGTACCTTTCTCCATATTGACAAATTTAAATAATATACCTTACTGATTTGGATCTTTAAATATTTAAACCTTAACCTTTGGAACGTTTTGTATCAATCGGAAAATATGTATCAGAAATCTAAATCAGTATTCTCCAAGAAAATTCTTCAAATAATGGAATCATCTAACGAATTATTTATTTAATCCAGCATACGTCAAAACGCCAATTCCTAATTTCAAAAGCGATTTTGGAACAGTATAAAATTATGATAATACACAGACGACGAAATTAAGAGAAAAAATTGTATTTTACCTAAAGGTAACAAACGTCTGGGTGCCAATTTTTTTCTGATTCTTTAAATAAGCGAAAAACCTAGTTTTTCAGAAATTTTCATTTCTAACGGTATTAAGCTATTCAATTTTACAATGTCAGCTTGTTGGCTTTATATTCCGTATGTTTGTTGCTTTTCGCCTGCTAAAGAAAAATCGTAGTCCCATTTTGAGACCAGTTCTACATAAAGATAAGAGATTCTTTTGCAGTCGAGAGATTTTACGGTCTAGACTATTTTTTACGTCGAACATTTATCTCAAGATTTTCATTATTTTTCATTTTTTTTAGTGATAAATGTCAACGCAACGATTTTAATTGTTTTTTTTCCTAATACATTTTAAACAAAATAAGGCTTCAATATCAAAATGATGACAGAACTAATTTCCAAATTTGTACCAACGTTCGTTAAGAAACGAGTAAATATGTACAGTTAAGCGCTACAGAACGGAAGAGCAGTTAAAGTACAACATTCATACAACGTATTCTTAAATTACAGTTAAATGTGCTTCAGCGAACACTGTCGTTGACAAATTTATTTTTCAGTTTTTTGCAGTAGCAGATGTTCATCTTAAATTCGCAGTTTTTATTATTTACAATAGCGTGACAGGTTGCCTTTTTACTTTTGGAAAAGAACGCATACACAAACATCAGAATATCAAGCTTTATCAAGAAAACTGAACGCAACGAGCATTTCTTTATTTGCGTTGGAAAAGGCCATATCTAATCGGCATTACATCATCTTCAAACATCGTTTAGTTGTTACCTATCTTATAAAGAGGAAAAGTGAGCATCAAGGGTGCTACAAAAATTCCGCATAAATAAGTTTCACGTCAAAGCGCTACATGTACGAAAAGTTCAATTTGTAAAGAGCGTCGGCGGTAACTGCGAAAAATTGCTCGGAAAATGGTACGGAACGTGTTTGCAGATGACCATCCCAGACGTGCTCGCGAACCGACGGTCATACATATTTTATATTCTGCAAATAGCGCCAACGTCGAGTACGTGAATTGGCGTTACTCAGATGTACATGAAAAACATCTCGGACCTACTTAGAGCTGATTAAAACTCGCCGATATTTAAAGTTTACATACTTTTAACAATAGGAAAACGAACGGTTTTCCTCAATTTCTGATTTTCATTCAATCTTCGATTTGCCCGAACGCATTTGGAATTCAACCGACATAGCCGAAACCAAAAAAGCATGCTGCATGTTGGATTGTGTTGTATATTTTGTTCCCGATAGACGGTTATACAATTTCGGCATGTTTCAATAATATCGTAAAGAATGAGCAATGGAAAACCGCTTGCAATTGGAGTGGACGCTAAATTCGTTTCCCTTCTACGCCAACCCAGCACTAACCACATATATATGAATAAATAAACGGACGGTTAATAACTAAAAATAGTAAATTTCGAAAGTAATCGACAATTTAAGTTATTTATTAATATGGAATCAAAAATTTAATCAAGGGGATGATGTTTTGTGGGTGGGTGGGTTGCTGGGGAGCCGGGGAAAACACCAGAGTGCGGCTAAAAAAGTTCGCGTCGCACCGGAATAAGGACTCGGCGCCCGTTTTCTTTCAGCAAGCGAAAATAGAAACTATACATTTCTTTTTTGGCGCGGAAGGTGGAAAAATATGGCATTATGTATCTCGTGAAACATCTCGGCAAGTATGAAACTAATAAATAAACAAGAAAGTAAGCTACCGCTACATAATATTTTGCAGGCAGACGACTCGTTTTACTTTTTTTTAAATTTAATTACAGTTAATAATGTGACTAATGAATATTAATTCTGTTTTGTCTTTCCTACCCTGGCAGTGTTATCAGAGCTTTACAATAAAAGGCAAGAAGAACAGGCGCTTTAAGTTATGCAGCAGCATCGCTACTCGCGATTTTACCCGTTTTATGTATAAACATCATAAAAGAGAAAATGAAATGCCGGCAGGAAGACTGATAAAACGCAACTTATTATCCGCACCTTATAAATACGTGGATCAATGATCAATAACAAAACCCGCCCGGATCATCTTCCAACAGTATCCGCAGAACTAAGATAAGACTTCATAATTGGAACTGCATATGGAATTGAAGCGTCGTTACCGTCTAATTAAATCAAGTTGGCTCACTCAACGTGCTAACGACTTAGACGAACATGTAATAATCCTGCATACACGATCGGCACTCCTCATTAGTCTCAATTTTGAATAAATAACATTTGAATGTGGTACTTGTAACTGGAGTCAGAGGTTAATGCTATTACCGTTCTGTATGTACCCATCTCGTTATCTACAAATTCACTTGATTATATTACGTGTTTACAAAGCCAACTGCAACTATCAATTGATTTAAAAATTGAATATATAACACCTCACGTGCTTTGATATTTTTTCCTGCATCGTAATCACAATTTCAAAGCATCAGTTTTGAAAATATGGCATACAACTATCAATTATTTAAAGGAAATCTGAAATCTCGGGAATTCTTCATTCAACCTACACAGAAAACTAAAGCATAACGCAACTATCTTTCTTCTGGACAGTTTTTTATACCCCACAACTACGCAGATTTGCTCAATCATATCAGTACTGTAATTAATTTAAAAATCACATCATTTGTTTTGTTACTACATTTACATTTAAATAAACTCAAGTGAATAATTTAATAATAATGTGCTCAATTTAAATAAATTGTTTTTATATGAAGTAACATTAAAGTAACACCGGCGCGTGATTTAAAATAAATCCACGTTAGTTTGTTTTGGGTTACAAAAGTAATAAATCAAGATATTCCTCGCCGGGTAGAAATTAATTAACAAAAAACGATTACAAATCAATAAACATCTTTATCGTATATAAAAATTATCGATCAACCTGTAACTCATATTAACAAATATATTAAATTAATGGTAAACAAAAATATTTAACCTTCAATAAATCAAAACTATAAATTACTAAAGGAATTCTCATTTTAGTAGTCATTAAACGTGATGAATAATTTTTATTTATAACATTACAATTTCTAGAAAATAAAAAGTGATTGTGTTATCTTCAAAGCGTAATAAAACTTGTTGCCATATTTCCAACTACACATCAGATATTTTTCATTAAAGAACATTCAGTACATCTTTTAAAAATACTAAAGAGAAGTGTAATATGGCAACTTCAAAGCAATACCTTTTTTAATAACTTCATCTTCGTATTTGGCACAGCATTATTGCTGCTGCATAAAAAGTGGAAAATACACGTAAAAGAACCAAGAATGAATCTCAGCGCTTTAATATTTCTCGTTACTTTTTAATTAATATATCTTTTTCTGAACACTGCGAAACCTGAAATAGGTACAAAGAACTGTAGTTTCAATATTTCTATATGAAAAACTAAATTCAAAAGAATTGTACGTGAAACATTCTGCCATAACAAATAACTAGCGAAAAACAAACTCACAACTGTAACTACAAATTTCTAAATTAAATGTTAAATCAATTAGAAATCCTGACAAGGGAAATGAAAATTTTTATATGTATAGCTTCAATTTTCAGAACTAAATTGTCTGAACGGAATTAGTAATAGCCAATTACATTAAATGAAATAAATTACTTACGATCTGATTAATTTTTAAATTGGCTCAATTAGTTCGAATTGTAGTTTGAGTTATTACACCTTGTTTGGCACAGCAAGTATTACGGAAAGTCTCTTAGATTTTCAAATAAAAATGTTTGAACGGAAAGGATTGCCATCAGGTTTTAATAATTCGATTAGAAATTATTTATCTGGGTTTGGTATAATCCGGGATCGGCCTTAATGTTGAATGATGATTTCGTTTAAGCTGAAGGCTTGTCCGTCCGGGATGAAAAACTGGCGATCGAACGATTGCACAGGAAATTTTACAAAAGCGCAATCCGACAAAAACAATAGTAATCTGTTGGCAATGTTCTCACGGTGAAAAAATATTCATTAGCAGAATATACAATTCTGCTGTCGACTAATGCGATTGTGAAGTACATATTTATAAAATGGCAAAATCCGCAGCCGGAAAAGAATAACTCGCAAACTGTTAAAAATTGACACGCATTTATATAAATTTTTTCCTGCCTCGCATTACATTAATAAAGACCGCCGACATTGCGTTCCTCTGTTTACTATTACTCTTACAGCAGAGTTACAATGAAATATCCGAACCGTAAAATAAATGTAACACAGACAAATTAATTATTTTAATTACAAATTTACATGTAGAATCCGGAGTGTGCTGCGAACGGAAAAATGTCAACTACCTTCTGCAAGTAAAGTTGTCAGCACATCTCCAATTGCCGCGCCCGTGTTATTAAATTTTGGCCAATTGCCAAAACCGATAAAAATATGAAGACGATGACAGCGCAGGAGGGTCCAATTAGATTATGAATGAAGCACTTGTTTACATATTATCGCCTGAGAAAACTTGAATGATGCACCCAACCGTTCGGGATAAAGGATTTCAGAAGGGCTCTGATAATGAGTTGGAATGTCATTAATGCAGTTGATATAGGTGCATCTTCTAGACAGCCAGTCTACTAAGAAAACGTTTAAAATGCAAATGAGCCGTCTCTATATCTATGCAGACAATCTAAATATCTATATTTATCTGCTAAAAACTGGATATCAATTTTGCACATCCACTTTCTACTGAAGTTTAATCCTTTTCACTAAGGTACACTGTGTTTATTAGAGCCAGCGTGATGTGCTATTAATCTGTTAATCAGAAATTAAAATCGGCAAATTAGACGGTGGCACCGACACACTATCACATTTAAAAGCGCGCAAAATATCCGAATCTCGACGCCGACAGTCGATAGATGCTATCTGCATAACTCTTAAAAGTTGCACTTCGATTGAGAGTGCCAGGATTATTATGATGGTCCTTAAAGTTCACAGTTTCCCTTTCAAATTGAGTGAGTTTACACAAAAAAGGATGTCTGATGTAAATTGTTGGGTTGAAGTTTGGTTAAGGAGGGTTCGATATGACTTCCTGGCAGCAATTTGAAGCGAACGATACGGTAATGGCAAAACAATTTCACCGCAGATTTCGGATTTAGGTATTAAAGGTTAATAAATTGTTACACGGAAGGAAATTTATCGAAAATGAATATAGTTTGATTGATATCACCGTCAAATTTTCTCCTTTTTTCACTGAAAAACCGATCGCAACTTACATCGACTGTTTCATAAATCTTAGAAGTAATACAGACGCTGTGAGCATAAAATTAGTAATTTATGAGTTAAATTACTCGCGTACTTAACAAAAACTTGGAAAAACGATGTTTAAATTCTCAATAACAGTTCTTCGGCACCATTCATCACGCTGAAAACTATTATTATCGTTATAACCAAATTTATAGTCTGCTTCGACTATCACTATTAGAATTTCTTAAAATACTAGCGGTAACTCGAACCGGACGTATTTTTGAACCGATCTCAAATTTGTTACGGCAATTAATTTAACCGAGTACGCGATTAATTGCATACAGCTAATTAAACTAAAAATCTAACACGACGCTTCCTTAATTGTTCCCAATATCAACTGCTAACAAGAATAGATTAGGTAAATCCCATACAAGAGCAATTATCTGAACTTATTTAACTCTAAGGCCAATGCAATTACGAAGGGTGGATGTTGGTACGAAGTCTGAATAACGAATTAACACTATCTTAATGGAAACGTGAAACATGTACCTACAGCTGTATTTTTTATGTGTCGAAGTTTCACATGCACTATTACTTCTTCGCTTAATCCTGAAATCTAGCCTCATCCCGAGTAAAGCTACGAACACACGAGCGGTTACATTAACGCACGTTGTTTACAGATATTTACAATCGTTACTAACATACTAACAAATAGGGTGATACCTGCTACGATTCTAATAATATAGCAATCTTTAACAAACAAGCTTAAATAGCACTTGACATACCTTTTATTTACCAATTCACGGTTGCATCTTTCCAAACAATGCACTAAATGCATTAAAAATATGGCCAGAAATAATAATCCGGTTAAAAATATTGCGAAACTTTTTCACTACTGAACGCTATAACTTTTAAATTTGAAATGCTTTATTTTTAACACTGCCAATACATTTTCCAATGTGCGTTAAAATAAATGGACGTTAACCGTGCGGTTTCGCCCGCACGGTGTAATGTTGTAACGTTGTGCATCGTGCCATGAGAAGCATTACATCGCATAGATAGATAATAAGCACTTAGGTTTACGTTAATTTTTCTGTCGGCTAAAATTGGGAATTTGTTGTGCAATGCAAATTGTAGCGAACGGGGCAACAAGGAGGTATTTTGTATAAAACCACACAAACGTAAAATTGAATAAGTGATGCTAACTGCCCGATTCACTTAACGTTCCCCATATAAAACAAGCGATTACCTATTCCTTTCAGATTTAACTCGCGGGCTACACATATCTTCGAAGTTATCTGTCGCGGAAAATGTGAAAAATTGTAAAATTCAATCGACTACGTTATATCTTATTTTAGGGATACTACAAAAGAATGCAGATGTATTATTAACGCGATGTTCCTTGACTTTAAGCACGCATGCATTAATAAAAGGAACAACTTTTAGCGAAATATTTCACCGAGGAAGCGACAAGTCTTTTAAAGCGCTATTAGCGGAGTATTTAAAAGCCGAAGATTAAATTCTTGTGTGCCTACATAAAAATATAGTAAAGAAACTGGCAGTTAATTAAAATTTTACTGATCGCAACATATGGCGAATTCGCCGCGAGCTTCGCAACAAGGACGGTCGTTGTCATGCACAACCAGCATATACTTAGAAAGTTTGGGTGTAAATGAGGTCGAGTTATCAGACCGGGGGCGAATTCCGGTGCGGTCTCTCGGATCAAGAATTGCCCATTCCGCCCCAACGCCCTCATGCTTATACGAAAACCAGTCTGGAAATGTCATGTTTGACTTCCGAAGCTTATTGTTAGATAACTTTGTTTTAGTTTTCCATTATATACCTAGACGTTAACGCCATAAATTTAGAAAGTTCGCTTTACCGTGAAACTTATTCTTGTCTCGAAAAGAAGCGTCAAAATATCTAGATTTGTTGGTAAACACGACGGTCAGTTTGTTTTTATAGAGCACGACCAAGTGCAACTGCATTTATACCATGCTAGCACTCTCATGCTCGTTATTTTTAGAGTAACTGCATGACGTAGACGAAATGGGACCACACGCTGCGAAACGGCGATCGTGTGAGTACAACAATGCAAGACATCGAGAAGGAAGAATGCCGCAAAGTGAGATTTTACGATATCTGAGGAACGAAAGTAGCGCATACTATTGCAGAATAAATGACATCCCCTAATTCAGGAATGCACGTGAGGAATTCGGCGCGAGACGTCAGTCAGGGGCTGGCATGGCAGGGTCCCGGCACCATGCGATCAATACCAGGGGCGGCAGTGCCGCTTCGCCCCCATGGTGGTGCGCAGATGTAGTAACTGGTAAGTGTACTCACCGTAGACACGCACTGGTGGCTGGGAGAGATGAAGTCCAAGCCTCGCTGCCCAACGCCGTTGAAGCAGGTCTTGATGTTTTGCATGAACTTCCTCCGGATCGCCTTCAAGGAGTAAACGCATAATGCCGAACGATCCGTAGGTCTGTTCCCTTGGTCAGAATCACTCTTACTGAACACGGCAAAAAGAATGTCGTCTTGAGCAGTGATCCCCAAATCAGCGGCCAAATCTGATCCTGCCTTGCCTACATACGCAGCTTGCACCAAATTGTATTTGTGGCCCCCTTCACTAATGCAGTCCATGGGAATTTCGGTATACGAATAATAGTTTTCGTCGTCCTGACACACCCGAACTAATTTTGTAATAAACTGATTGGAAGTGATGTGCTTCATCTGCGTTGTTAAGAAGTAGCTAAATCGTTCTGAACTAAAACCGTATACGTATGTGATGGGATACCGTTCTCGCGCCAAAGAATTTACGAACATCCTGGTTCCAGTTGTAACAGCGGTTTGGGCAATGGTGAACATTTTTCCTTTATCCAAGGAACGACTACTGACCGCAGGTACTTCAGAACGATATGGAGAGCCTAACGTGAACGTGACACCAACATACATGACTTGCGAGACCGGAGGGTTCGGAGGTCCTGGCGCAATGAAAGCAACGGTGGAAGCGGTAGCATTGTTGGCGACCACCGCTTCCCGAACTTCTTCAGCAGCATCAGAGATGTTATGGAGATTGCGAACGGAACATACTCCTTGGAAGAGGCTTCCGCAAGATATGAGACGAGTTGTGGTGTAATCGATCACCAGTGCTTTGTTTACATTATCGGTGAGTTTCCTGTTGACGGAAGGGGTGCACTCCAACACGGAACACTCATCGGAATCGGGTTTAGGGCCGGTGACTTCCGCAATGACGAGTTCTAGTTCCGGGGACAATTGATACAAGCGATTCACAGCTCCAACATAAACACGGCCGGTGTTTTTGTCCACTACCAGGTGATTAAAGCGTTCAACGGCAGGATCTGTAAATGAGCGTACAATGTCGCTGGAAGCGGCGGCGACCGCCACGGTCAACAGTATAGTGAGAAGCGGCCGCTTCATGATGGGAGCGGCAGATATGAGCTTCACGTCATGGGCCCTGCAAACAAAAAAAAATTCAATAGTTCATGTTCTAATGCTGTTGGAAACATGTAAATGATTTTTATAAAGTCAACTACGCTGTTACAAACTCGTGTACTTAACGGCTTGTCGCTCGCTAAAAATAATGAAAGAATTAGAATCATAAACAATGAAATTTTATCACTAGCCATCGGTCACGAACTAAAAGCAAAAACCTGCATGATTGCATGATCCAGTTCACCCGGAAAATTCGCTCCGGAATGAAAGATTCAATTCAAAAGCGAAGAAACACGAACCGATCGGAATACCGAAATTACCGAAAAATACGATTTATCGCGCTAACAAAAGCAGCACTAAACTGTATCTAAAACAAAGGCTGCAAATAAACTTGTATTCTCGACATATTTAATTTAAAACGTTATTTCGGAGAAATGCCTTCCAAACGTACAGGCGTTTGCATGAGAAAACTCGAATAAAATTGCTGAGAACTGTATTTGGGAACCACATCAAATAACAAAATGTTAAACGCCTGTAGTGATTTAAAGAATAACCGGATAGAAGACGAATGATGAAAAAGCGAAATATTTGAAAGCAAAAGAAAATCCTCGCTGAAAACCGTTCATCCAGAACTTCAAGCTTTCAAATTTCGACGCTTTTTGTAATTACAATTCTTTGTTAGGTTTTACCGATTTTTACTTGGGTTAAAGTTAAAATGCAATTTCTTTGAATTAACTTGCTAGATATAAAATACAAAAAAAGGGAATCCAACCGTAAATATATACCGCACAATATATGTTATTTTTTAAAATATTCTAATAATCGATATCTAAATATATAATCTGTAGCAACAGGGCAATGACAAATTCGTTTAAATACGGAATGTATAACCAAATGACCATTACGAGTCCATTAGTTTCAATTACGAGCTTTTGCCAATTTTTTTTATTACAATCAAAAATAGAAAATGTCGATAAATGAAGCTATGAAGCAGATACATCATACGAACAATGGACGTTTGGAAATTGTATGTACATGTCGTTATAACAAAGCGTTAGAGCATAACTAGTTTCGATAATTAATATTGGCAATTAGTATGAATTAAAATCCTATTTAAACCATATTACAATATAAAGCAATAATCCATACATGACACTTTTGTTACCTACACATTTAACGTATAAATGCGTGTGTACAAGGTGGTCCAAATTGGACACTTTTGATAGGAAACACCAATTTCTAGAGGAGCTAGAAAAAAACTAACCTACGTGTTACGAGCTCGATTTTTGTGAGAAAGTGAATGCCGAAAACCGCACATCGATATCTTGAACTGTTTAGGAGATATAGGGTGGTTTTCAATTTTGTGCATTTTTGACCCACCCCCGTAACTTATTTATTTATGAATATTTTTTGTTTCTGTAAAAACATTCTTAAGGCACTTTTTTTAAAGGAATCCAATGGTGTCCCAAGTTTTTTTGTAAAAAGAATGGTTTTGAAGATATGACATAAACTTGTATTTTTTCTTATGGACTACCCTATATATTTTTGCATATTCTTCTTCTAAATATATAAAATACTTGCTACTTTCCTTTTTAAACATTTATTTTATAACAGCTGTAAGTTTATTTCGTTTTATTGTTCAACATGGCACTCCAGATTAACAAAATTCATCTTATACTATTTTAGAAACAGCAATAAGAAAAAATACAAGTTTATGTCATAGCTTCAAAACCATTCTTTTTACAAAAAAACTTGGGACACCATTGGATTCCTTTAAAAAAAGTGCCTTAAGAATGTTTTTACAGAAACAAAAAATATTCATAAATAAATAAGTTACGGGGGTGGGTCAAAAATGCACAAAATTGAAAACCACCCTATATCTCCTAAACAGTTCAAGATATCGATGTGCGGTTTTCGGCATTCACTTTCTCACAAAAATCGAGCTCGTAACACGTAGGTTAGTTTTTTTCTAGCTCCTCTAGAAATTGGTGTTTCCTATCAAAAGTGTCCAATTTGGACCACCCTGTACATTAAAAAAACTGGAATTTAATGGTTTTTTCGTTCTTTAAAAAACATGATAGATAATTGGAATGGAACAACTTAAAAGGGAAATCTTTACTTTCTTATAGAAAAGATTATTCGTTTTTATACCAACAAATACTAAAATACTTAACAAAAAGTGAAAATGAAACTTCGCCACTCGTTTTCTTAACTGGTAGAATAATAAAATAATAAACCTAAATTTCTTAAAAGAGGGTCGCTTTTTAATACAGAAAGGACTTTTACATTAATATTTACAGTCCGTAAGTTTAATTTATTTATGGTTTCGTGATTTTGTGCTAAACTACGAGGCAAGGAATTATTTGCAACACAATAAAACATAACGTGTAATTAACTTTCACATTTTTGTTTACCTTATCATTTAATGACGAATACTAGACTAATACTTTGGTCATTTGCTGTCTCACTAGGATTATTTCGTCAAACCTTTTGTTTGAAATTTATGACGTTAGTTTAAATTACTATTTTAATTTCATTTGCTATTTTTATCATCATCATCATCATCATCGACTGACACGAACAATGATAAATTTCTATTCTGGTTAATTTTGCTGTTGCAGTCAAAGTAAAAATTCGTAAATCCATTAAATTTAATTTGAGAGTCCTTACAGACCTAACCGCTTTACTGAATGGCTAATATAACAGCAGGTAGCAATTCCATTCTAAAACTCTACCGTTCGGGCTTAAATTTAGATATTGCGGTATGAGGCCAATTATATCCTTTGAGTTAAATATAAATTCTACATTTTCCCAACTCTGTTATTCAATTAATCAGATACACAAAGTGTTTTTGAAACATTAGTCATGTAAATATTGGTCGAAGTACGTCTTAAACGGTTTTTTCTTTGTGTTCTATCGAATGAATTGGCTATCATATACACTGATTGTATGGTGATTCTATGGTTGATTTGTAACTGTTTTTCACAATTTTTTCTGCAATACAATGCGTCGGAACATCCTAAAATTTTGCTATTTTATCTTGATTATTAATTTTGAATAGAAATACATTTTTATCTACTTACTTATTTTTATTTATTATCTAATACTAAATGCACCACAATGACAGAGGCAATGTAAATACCACAAAGTCTAAATTCTTCTAATCAAAGGTAAATATTTATTTTGAAATTTAAAATCAGCGTGAGAAATTATGTTATAGTCCGTTCCGGCGCGTGCACAATTTCTACTTGACTTCTAAAAGTATTATGACAAGTTAGAAGTGGCAAGTCCTGCCATAAATACCCTACTAGGGACGGCTTAAAACTGGCCCCCAAAATATTTTAAATAACATCGAAATTAATTCTTCTATTTTAGGGCTTTAAGGGATGATTTACGATAGTTGTATTTAACCCTCACAATTCACCACTAAGTTGTAAAATGCTTCCAGCTATTTTGCGGCAAGGAATGAATACAATTTTAACTATTTTAAGATTACTTAATGAATAGTGAATAGGAAAAAGCTGTTCATAAGTGTATGTTAAAAAAACCTTTTTCATTTCGTTGAAGTGGACATTTTCACAAGCGAAATTGATAAAAAGTCGTTAACTTTCAACACATTTAAATCAATTGTAAATTACATTTTTAGGACGTATTTTAATGTCTTCCAAAGTTCAAAATGGTGCCGTATAAATTAAATTTTAATATGTGGATTTATAAAAACATTCGGAATTTCGGAACAAGAATCATAACATCGATAATTAAAGCTTGAAATCTGTTAATTAAAGTTAGAATACAACTAATTTAGTAGTAAACTAAAATTTAATTCGGCTCGAATCGGAATTTTTAATTAATAATAATCGAAGAAATTTACGAGAATTTTTTCGAATCGATCGTACTATTATATATTTAAGATACGTTTAAATATGTTTTGCATTTATAAATTAATGATTTCTATAAGAATAACCACATCATATTGCAATCTAAACATTCATTAATAGCAAAGTTAATTCAATCAATAGCAAGTGCCATAATAACTAATTTATTTATACTTCCTCGAAATAAATCAAGCTAATTCGATTAATTTTAAGTAAGTAATTCTGTCTGTCAACTTTAATTTTGTTTTATATCCGCGTCGGAAAAATTTCCCCTTTATTTTTAATTTTCCCAAGTAACGCAACTTTACGATCGAAAACATAAAATTTTTTTATGCCGTTACAGCCTTCGATTGTTCATCATAAATTAGGCTATTAAAAAACGATAAACAAAAAATTAGGATTTAGTATTTAACGCAAAAATTTTACGCCAAAACTGAATCGTCTAAGGACGTCTATAAAAAATAAATAAAAGAGAGGTTTATTCTAGTACACTTCAATGCAAGTAATTGCTGCAAATATTTACACTGTAATGGCTGAACAGTTCTCATTGATGTGGCGAGAAACTTAAAACGATCATCGTGGTGAAAGTGTATCAGATCAACAGATAGGCAACTAAATACAAAGATATTTTTAAAACCTTCTGGAAGATTGCGGTTCGTACAACCCAAGCATTTCAAGAATGCAAATTTTGTAGTGGGTCATCTGTCCGACGCGAAGGCAAGTTGGAACAAGTTCTTTTCAAAAGAATGGTTAACAATAAAGAAACGTTTTTGTGACGCGGACATCCTACATTCGAGTTAGGATAGGAAGACTTTGAACGGTAGCACAAACAAACGATTTTAATTAAAATTAATCGCGGCCCATAATTTCGAAACAATTCTTTAGATAAGCCGGCAAAAATATTAGTTTTTAAAAGGCGTACGACTTTCGAATCGAGCGTAAAATTTCCTGTGTAGCCCGGTCCATTAAAGTTGTAGTCGTCTAACCTAATTATTATAATGTGACAGCACCGGTTATTTGGTCACAGTGCACATATAAATTAATACGTGACCAGGGTCGTGCGCGTTGTTTTAAATTCATTGCGTTAATCCGGATTGAATCGTATTATAATTGCACGGATTATTTGCACAAAATATGTAAATACCACGAAACAAATATAGACAACGCCATTGTATATCGTTTACCTCTTTCTCTCAGAAAGAAACGACCTTGCGCGGCACATTTGCTCATTAGATTTAATAACCTTGCACTTTTAGCTCTTGCAATAAGCAAACACACGAGCTAATGGTATAATGGAAAGTAACGTCACAATCTTTTCCGCCCTAAATAAAACACAGGAACTGAAAGTTAAATACGCGCGCGTGCATACATTGTATTAATTGAGTGAGAAGAACGGTTTATTAGGCGTTATTTATACGCATTCTTCGCTGATGGTTAATTTATTCGTTATTTGAGTAATCTAGCGAACGTTATGCGAATGTATTGGGGTTTTCCATGAGGAAATTCCACGGACACGAACACTCAGTCGCCCTCTTTGACACATTACAAGAACTACCCTGCCTACCAAGATAGACTAGAGTACTGCGCCTATATTCCTTGTTTTTCCTGATAAAATAACCCTCGTGGCCTGTTTCCGTACCCTTTTTGAAACGTTTTTCGGTTCTTATTCGTCGATGAATCACATGTGTCAGTCAAGTCACTCGTGCAATTCGCTCGTCGTTTACAATTTTAAGAAATGTTCTCTTATGAGAAAAAATTGACGACGAACGTAACTCAAGCAGAGGAACTAAAACGATAAGCGCTTGCTTAAACTTCAGAAATTAGAAGCATCATCTGTGACTAAACTAGCGAAGTTTGACTTTAGCTCCATGTGTCACATACATTTACATGCTGCTCCTTAAAACCATATGGATGGTTTATGAAGAGTACATTGGGGTCTTTGCAGACACTCAATTTCGTGGGCGTTAGTGTTTTCGACAGCTCTGTTGAGTCGATTTTTTTTATTTTACAGGGTTGCCAATTGGTTTTATACCAATCTCCTGAGCTATACCAATCTATTTCAGCCCAATCCGTTTTACTGGTCAGTCTGCCACATTAATTCAGCACAAACATACAAAAGTTAATAGTAAAATTCGGGTTCAAATTTCCCAAAAGGATTGCCTACCTGGAGTTTCAATCAACCCTAGTTGAATCATGATTCCTCACACGTTTCTGTATTCCATGCTCATTTTTCGATTCACAAATTGAATACATCCACACAAATGCCTACATACATTCACGTACTTTCTCTAAATATAACTCGACGTTTTCTTTAATTCGTAATTTGCAATTAACACGATTAACTTTCCATCAAATTAATCCTAGCCAACAACATATCGGGTGCTCGTAAATACTTTAAATACAATCGTTGTAAATCATACAAAAGTATTTCGGTAATTACGTACAAGTAAAACCTTTCCAACAGTAATCAAATATTTATCGAATCAAACAATCGGGGGGTTTCTGTTTAATTTTATATAAACTCTATGCATCTTTGTTATGTTCTAATTTGCTCTACATACATCGATGCATCTGTACAGAAAAACAACCTTGTTTATCCTTGACCGTACCCACCACACCCTTTTTACCTTGTGTCCATTAATCTTGCAGACGTTCCGATATGAATATCGCATATTTTTTGCAATACGATAACCCTACAAACAAATTCGTTCGTTCCTAGGAAGGACACGACCATTAAAATATGCACGTCCTACCATTCTACTATCTCCCGATACCATCAGACCTAGGTTCTTACAGCACTGTACAATTCAATCATAATACATGCTGTATTATAACTAGCCTGTTTTTATAAATTACACTAATCTTTCCTATAATGAATTTAATCTCAAAGTTGAAAAATGCTAATATTCTGGATAAACTAAACTATTTTTACAACGGTTATACACAGTACTATGGCAAATAATAATTTGTAACAACTATCCGGAGGCCTTAGAAGCTAGATTTTAGATAGTTCTCAATAGTTTCCGCCGGACCTTAACAGGTCCAAAATATTCAAAAATTTTGTTTGTAATTGCCTATGTAACAACGTAGAAAGAAGTCTAATTACACCAGTTGGTGACCTATTCGCAAATAGACAGAATAGCAATCTAATTTGTAATTTGAATAATTTCTCTTTTGTTCCTCCTATACGTCCACGATCTTCCTACATACCATACACACAACATCCTGTGGCAGACAACACCTCAACATAATTCACACGAAGAAAGGTCAGCTGGAAAGGCATTAAGCCTGATGCGCCTTTTTCCTTATCCATCCTACACATTCTATATACGCGATACCTACTGCCTAAGATTGATCTCGGACAAAACTACCTCTGCATTATTTAATATTGAAGGGCTTATTTTTATGTTTACAAATAATCTGCCAATTCCAATACACTAACGCACGTGTCTGCAGGAAATCTTAAAACTGCAATATGTACTTTTCTAAGCAGCACACGAATGCCATCTAGGGGAGAGAAGCATGTACACCGCCCGGCAAATTTTCCGGGTCGTTTTGTATAAAGAGTTTTGGAACCCACTGTATATAATACAGCGGCTGTATTTAGCTTTTAGCCGGTAAATTAAAATCTGAAACAAGGAAAGTTTGTCAAACTTTCTTCTACTGCTCGCTCTTTCGAGTAATAGACAACCTCCGTCTGGTTTCTTTAGCTATCTCTAGCAAAGTATGCGAGAGATAGCGTACTTTGTGATGAGGCAAAAGGATAATTTCGCGTTTCGAGATCAGTTTGACAAATCGCTAGTCAGATGCTCGAGGGCAAGGGGACGTGTAACAGGCGAACACGAGGGTAGGTGAACTGCATCATCAGTGAGTGTACTGCAATGAATGGCAGGGGCCAGGTACAGTCGGCGCGCCACAGTGAATGGTACAATCAGGACGACCTTAAGGGACACATGCTTTCCACGCACTGCAATCCAACGTATTTACTAGGTTACATACGAGGTGCAGTTAATCTCTCCGTACAAGAAGGAAACGTCCGTGGTGCAGCGAGCGGCGATTCGCTTTCGATATGTCGCACGAGGACAAATAATGAATCGTGTGACAAATACGGAATCGATATCAATAGGAGTAATCGGTGGCTACACGATGGTTTCATTGTAGAGCTACGGCTTTTAATCAAACAATCCGCCTGTGCCCCGAAAATCGATAAGGAACCTCAAAACAACAGCCTACACCGCTGTGCTCCAGGATGGCTCTCCGGCAGCATCAGATGCTGAGCACAAACAGAGACGACCAGTCACGGTTACATGCAATGGAATGTACAGCAGATCGGCGACTTTCATACACCACGAGCGAACGACCAGCGTAATAAACATCAACAGGACGCCCACCTAGTGCCGATATTTACCAATGTTGTATCCTCCAGTTGGTAGAATAGAGCCACTTTACAGCATTATCAGTCCGGAGGGTTGGTACACGTTCGTCGTGCGTAGGCCGTGGACTTGAACGCACGTTACCACATAACAATCCCTTAAAGTCAAAAACTCGTCACTTGTACAAACTCACATTTGGCAATTTAACAACCGAGCTTCTGAAACTTTCAAATGACGCGCTTAAAAGTAGTATCACAATATTGTAGCCTGCGTTAAAGTCAGTTGAACTAGTGCGTAGAGGTTAGAATAATGGATGAGCTGCGTTATATTGCTTCTTCTTCGATGTATTCTAAAATCTAGCTATTTCCGGCACGATTTACTCAAGTATAATTGATTTCAAAGTCCTTTAGCACTAATTGTAATTGAACACGATGCCGGTGTGTACAGATGATACAACCTACAACGCGAGTAAACGTACTAACGACTGCACACCGCTCCAATACTGCTCAAACACTGAAGCTGCCTCTACCCCACCCTGTAGTCGTGACTCTGAGCGCATGAGTCTACCTGTGCAGAGGCGTACCCGGCAGAATACAAAATCATCGGTAATTCCCAATTCCATCTTCCGAATCTACCATTCCTTACCAAATACAGCTAATTTTTGCCGCAATTTCTCAAACCGTTGCTATGGATCTTCCAAAATCACCCACCAAATATATGCCCCGAGGCGTTCCAAATCTTACCTACCAACACCTTTCTCATGACGCTTCTGATAATTTCATTAAGGCACTTAACCATCCCCGTTTTCTTTCTTACTTTGTAATTATTTTTACGCCTTAAAATACATAAACGAAAATCCAACCACGTAGCAAATTATTTTTTTGTGTTTCGATTCAATATACCTAACAATAAAAACCTACATATTTCTTTCACTCCCCATTTTCGATGGTTCCGGAACACTGGAGCTAACTGAACAACTGCTGTTAAAAAATCAAGGGGTTGTAGATAAACCTTTTGTCACTCACAAAATAGGTACTGTTCCACATAAAATTACCCGTTTTCGGTTTTGTATATTTTTTCTATATTCCATTAGAAAAACGAACCGACAAAGAAAACCGGAAAAGCATAGCCTTAAAGTATTTAAAAAAGATTACCTAAGACTGGAAATATTTATCAGTCGATATGTACGTCACTCAAATTTAGATCTTCCGAATTATATCAAACGTATTATAATCTACACACACGAAATTTTTATCCAACAGATTTTAACAACCTAAAATTTCTTTGAAGCTTTTAAAGATCTTTCTTAAGCTTACAAAAATACTCTGAAATTAAATGGCAATAAAATCTTTATTATTAGTTCTAAATTTTGTATTAAATGGAATCACCTCCCCGGAAATTTGTCTTTAATTACAGTTGGGTTCTAAATTTCTCACTTTTAAATATCAAAGTAAAAAGCCAAATTAAATAATAAAAGTTTGCGAGTTTTGGCTTATACAGCCTGGATGCCCGATTCCTGTAATTTAAAGGGCGGAGAATAAAGAGCGGTAATTTAAAAATTAAAGTTTCTAAATTTAAAACGCTGTGTTTTAATATTAATAACTTGTATTTAAATTAACTGCGAGATTAAAATTTTATTAGAAAGTATTACAAAGGACTTACATACATTAAAATTCAAGTAAATATTAATTATTGCAATTTTTACTTGCATTGAAAAAATTATAAACGGCCATTAAACTTAACATATGTATCTGCTTTTAATTAAGTCTTCACTTTTGTTGCAGATTATAAAAAAATCTCGTAGAATGAAACACCAAACACATGTGAATTAAGAAATTAAAAAGTCGTCTGTTTCCGTTTTCGTCAACATCATGCGATATAAAATTAGCAAAAATTTGACCGTTATAGAAACTAAACAATATTTATCTGGTTGGTTTTTAAATTAAAGACGTTTGAATTAAAAAAGGTTATCTATTTTTTTAACTGAAAACTAAAAGTCGACTCTTTAATCTTACTAAAAGTTTATTTAATTTTCTTGCTGTCAGAATCAAAATTATTTCCGTCTTTATAATTATTTTCTTTGTTTATTCTTTTAACTTGTTATCTGTTTACGTAAGACCCTTCCCGTAATAAACATTTAATTTAACAAACTGATTAAAATAGACATTCAGATCCCTAAATCTATGGACCATTTTTAAAACGACGTGTGATGATTAATGATTCTTTAGTTTACAAACGGCAGTATACTGATTATAATTTGTATTACATTTTAAATAACATAATTAAAAGAAGAACAGAACTTGAAAGGTTAATTTAGAGATATTTTGTTTCTTTAGATACAGTAGACTCGATCAAGGAAAAAGCTTATTGTGGGAAAAGTAAAGTTAGTTTGAATTGCTTTTTTTTTAGAAGAACTTCAAAGAAATAATCCAATTACCTTATACGCAGCCAGATTAATTTACTGCCGTGTAAGGAACAGTTTCGGGAGTTTACTTTAATACTTTTACTGTTATTTATTTTTTTGCTTGAAAAAGTTAATTTTACTTTTTTATTATTAAATTCTTTCGGGAGCAAGAGTGCTTTATAAGATTGCAATGCTTTAAACTCTCGTGTAATTACTTTTATTTTGCAAAATTTGAAATGTCTTCCTCTATATCTACATATCTAAATAAAAATTAGATTTTCGATTTGTAAAAACAGTCTTAATTATTGAACAAATTTTAATTAATTAGAGGAAGTTCGATTGGCTGTTACGACATAAAGTAAAGCATTTAATGTCGTCCGAAAATAAATTCGGAATTTTTTACCACCAGAAATTCCAAATTCGAGCAAAAAATTGTAACACTTGTTTTACGATGTTAATTTATTAATTTAAATTAACTACCGGTAGCTGTTCAGCTTGACTCGTATACGGTCAACAAGCAGCTGTTTTAGTTTTTATCTCCTTGAATTGGATTCGTCATATTGTCAGTATAAATAATTATTTATTTCACAGTCTTTATTCAGCTGAATGTGTTTATTTAAATCGAGTGTTTCTAGTATAATAACCAACCAGAGTGATAGATTACAAACTGTTACAACGACCTTGTTTTTTAATACACAGGTTGTTTGTTAAGAGGAAGAAATTATCTATTTTTGTATTTTAATTACGCCATTTGATTTACTTGCGAATTCATTCTTAATTACAAAACTACCATAAAGATAGTCAGCAAATCAGGATGCGGCGTTAATTACGAATTTTTAAGTGTAATTAACGAATATCGAGCTTCATTTACATTTAATCGCTTTTCAAGATCTGAGAAAAATTAGAGAGAAAACAGTTATCCTTATATTTATATAATCCGTAAAATTCTTTAAGAACATTCTGACATTCTGAGAACAAACGCGAAATTTGAACTTTTTACTCAAAAATACGTAAATTTTATTTATAGCTTTCCTATGTATATTTATCTTTAAAAAATGCCTAATTACAAGTTTATTTTTATTCTTTAAATAGATTTAAGGTAAGTGAAGTTTGTTTATAAGAAACCTTACCCAAATAAAAGACGAGATGTAAAACAGTCGCTGTTTAGGGACTAACAAACTTGTACATTAGTTTACTAAATTTTCAAATTAATTAAATTGCTTTAGAAGAAGCATGCTTAATTTTTAGAAAATAATTTTACGTAGCAAATCATTTGAGCACAATGTTGTTAAGGTCTTTGATTACATAAACTCAAATAAATTGATTTTGATGGTCAATGAAGCTCTTTGTTAACAACGAATGACAATTCCTATATTTTGCTTTGTTTTTACAAGTCCCTATTGCATAAATAAACAAATAAATGCAAATTTCTTGTGTAAAAAATTTTGTTTTATAAGTTTTCCAAATCCAATAAAAAGGAAAGTTAAATGAAACCAGATACTTTTTTATTCCTCAATGTAAATTACTACAAAATTAATTACGTAAAAATTATAGAAAACACGACAAGAGTGCATCCTTGGCTACAACATAAAATATGTAACTCTTCATTTATTCATAAGGTAACATTTCCCCGATTCGTTTTAACTTTCGTAATACTGAAGAGTTTCGCATTACAATGTAATAAACGAATATTCAGAACTAATGAGCTTAAGAAATTGTAGGCGTTTTATAATTTTTAAAAGGACGGGAAGTTTAATTAACAGTATAGAAACAAAGAAATCGTCGATGTTTGAGTTAATTAGAAGATTTCGCCCATATCGTTTTATAAAACGTTGCGAAAAGGTTTGCAAGATTTAAAAGTTAATAAAAAGTAATAAGCGATCCGAAAGTGCAAGTAAATATTTGGTTTACTATATATTTCCTATTTGATACGAATTTTAGTAGTAAATTCGTGTGTTTAAAACAGTGATAGTACGGCATATTTTACACTTTCATTATATACGACTTCAGGAAAGTGATACAGTTTTCTTTGTTGAATTTTAATAAATGATTTCGAAAACGAATTTTCATAACGAAGTTGGCACGCGAAATTCGAGAGTCACGTTGTTATAAACAAGGAAGAATTTGAAGTTGATATTGGCCAACAAGAAAATGGGAATAATGTAGTGTTACGAAAGAGGTATTATACGGACAACTAAAGGTTTTAAAGAGCATGCAAGCGGATTTATATCAAGTACTGTTATGGCACATGGGAACTAATAGAAAACGAAATCTCTAGACGACTGAACAACTATAGGAGGAGCTGAGCAGCGGCTGCCGGCAAATTCTTAAATTTGTGCCTAAAATCGAAGAGTTAGTTCGTCGGAAACGGGTCCAAAAAACCATTTTCTTAGTTATCCATCACTTGTGCAAGCCATTTAACCGTTAAGATATTTAGATCAGTTCGTATGTCACTTTTTGTGTCACATATGGGACTTGGCGTTCGCGGTCTTAAAGTCGTGTTACAAACATCCAGCTTCGTTAGTTTTCGGGCTACGAGAAGCTCGAGCATTCAAATTAAATTCTGAATTTGAAAAAGAATTAATAATGTCGACGTTGATAGAATAAAACGTTGGAAATAATATTCGGTTTTTGGGCGTTATTAAAAGTTTTATTAAAATTCTCATTTACAAAAACAGAATTCTTTCGCATCAGCTGCGAATCTTCTTATACTTTTACGTTGTCTATTTTCAAAAATTAACTCGCTTAAAACTTCCCCTTTATACCTTCAAATAAAATCGGAGCATCAAAGACTTAACCGAAATTAGTTTCATATTCAATAAAAGAAATTTTATTCTTTGGCGCTCGACTGACGAATAAAATAGGAAGTCGCAAGCTTTTACCAAGTTTTAGGATTGAATTAATAGAAGTGGATAAATCTATATTCCATTATCTTATCGGTAAGAGACCATCCATTACTTTGCGCCAAGAGAGAAAAAAACTACTTGAAAACCTCAAGAACTTCCGTTGAACTTTCCCAAGATTTACAGTTTTCTTTCGCGTTCCTGATTAAAATAATTTTTAGATAAAACGGAGATTAACCAGAACACTTCGTCAAAGTTATTAGTGCTAAAACGAGTATGAAATTGCCAGATAAGATACTCGAAAAGTTCGCTCGGATATGGTTACCTACACCTCTGCATGTTTGCGAAGAAAATATAAACATGCATCTCGGATGAGTCACATCCAAACAAAGAAACTGTTCAGAGGAATTTAGCTTTCAGTACAAACACTTTACACAGCATTTTCAATAGGTATGCCGAGTTTATCTACACAACGACCTTGCCATATACATTGAATGCTTGGTGGGAAGACGTAAAGAGCTATTTAACAATCTACATTAATTTAGTTTGTAATTTAGATTGCCTAGTTTTACCTAATAAATTATTGTGTAATAAAGTGGAATAAAAGCGAGAGTTTATTTTTATTAATGTGCAATGTAAACTAAATTTATATGTTTCAACAATACAAAAAATAGAAAACTGTAACATTTAAGTTAATTAGAAGTACATACATACATATTAAAATGCCGATTTTAAAATCTCTTACTTTTTAAATAATTGCTTGTGAACATGTTGTTTTAGACATTAAATTTTTAAGAATGCGCCCTTTCCTGAGTCAAAATGAAATCAGTTGGAAATGCAAACCAGATTTCTAGTTCATACTACAACCTGAAAAAATCGTTTTAAGTTTCAGGGGCCGGTAAAATTCCAGTTTCGGATTATGAAATTATGAAATAACTTACTCATCACTTCAAAAATGTCAATTAAAAAATAATAATAAATAAAGCAATATGGCTGCTAGCCGCAGTTCAAACATAAAACTGTTCAGAACATCCCAAAAACGAATTAAAGATGCCAGAATTAAACAAAAGTTATTACCTACGTAAAATATTACAAATAATAACACAACATTTCAGTACAACCCTGAAATCTACGATTTCAAAACGAAACCTCCGTTGGTTTAAGTAGGATTAACATGGATGTGTTTGTATCAATTTATTTTTAGAATTTATGTGGACTTATGCTGCTGTGTTCCATTAGTTCAGGTCAGTTTTCGTGAAACAAATTTGTTCAGCTTCCTGCTGAGTCTCTAATTAGTTTCGAAGACCGTTATTTAATGAATTTCATCCGAGTCTTTGTAATAAAACACTTTTTTAGGAAAAAATTCGCGTGACATCCTAAAAGAAGTCCTTTTTTTGGTTGTGTTAGGTAGTTTTATTTATTCAGAAATTGACAATTTTCTAAAATAATACACTGGGAAAACGTAACATTTAAATTTTTATGTAAATTTTTACATATAATAAACATTTCAAGCTTTCTTAACACGTAAGTGCTTATGTGAGTGAAAGTAGATAACACAAATATTTCATTTTAACTTACAAACAATTGTAATACATAAAGATTTAAAGCGTGTAAGTATCATGTAATTAAACTTAACGTTTCCCGACAACGCCAGATAAATTCACTCTCATGCGCACGTATTTATTTTCGTAAAACTGTAAACTCGATTTAAAATTCAAAGCTTGGACTGATAATGCATCTTCAGGGTCTCTCAGGTCATGGTTCACAAAAAGTCGAAAGGTTTTCGAAGATGTTTTTGGCATAATTTAAAAATTTATCTCGGCATTAAATATCAAATTTTACATGACGAGTTTTCCTTATTTGTCTGGCGTTTTCTTTGAAGTTTCAAAAGAAAAAGTACCCGGCATAATTCATATTTGACTTTAAAATAAATTTTATTTCACGGGCTTTTTGATATTAAAAAATTGGATGATTTAATTATCAGTTATAGGGGTTTTATAACTTTAATGGAATAGAAATTTAATTATAATCTTCCATATTTTAAAGTTTTAAGCTCGGTTGTTTTACTTAGGATTATAGAAAACCGAACTTAATTTTCAATACAAATAATGACTAACATTGTTGGTCGAGTCAAAGTTGAACCAAATTGAATGCTGTAAGATTAATCACAAAATTAATTTGCAGATTTACGACGTAATTTTGTTGATTTTAAAAAATTAAGCTCGATTAGGCTGGGTAACGTTCAAATTAATTTACTTACGAACCGTAAAGTACTCGAGTATAATTTTTGTGGCACGAGGGTGTTGTCGATATTATTTACTTTGTAAGTTTGTATAACTTTGTCTGATATTGATCACAACTTCCACAAGCGCGAGTAATAATAGCCTCGTTTACACTCTCGTCTTCATCTTCCGTTTTTCATATTCGATAGAAAATGTAAGGTAATCTAGGTTTAGTGTGGGAAAAGTATTAAACGCATCCGTTCAATTAAAACTGCATTTCTTGCCACCATATGGCGCTTAATAATAAGAAATACTCGACGTAACTTTAATGGTTATACATTATAAAACAATTTTCCGGTACACGGACGTCAAATACGGATTGTGTGCTCGATTTATAAAATATCGGCGTTTTTATAAAGACGCCGCCCGATCACTTGCATGTTTTAATTTAAAAACTTTAAAATATTCTAATTTCCCTCGAAAAACTCATTAATTTTGCTTTGTTTGTAAAAGATGTAGCCTGCGCTGTAAAATATCGCTATGTCAACTTTGGAATGCTGCAATACACTAGGCTCGAATTTTTGGTTGCCTGTTTGCATGATAACCTTGTCGGAGATATTAGCGAGTTATGACAAAGTTACCTTGTTATTGTGTAAGGGTTGGAACATTGCCAGTGGTGTCAAAATTCGTGTTACCCGGTTTATTACTCTTTAAAAACCCCAGATTACTACCGAATTTACAAAATCGAGAATACATCTCCTAAATTATTCTCTCGTGTACAAAATTCGTATTTTGTATTAAATCGAATTTAATTAAATTGCGATCGTCAAAAATTGAACCCGAATTGTAGGGAATTTTCAAATTTAAATTAGGACAAAACCCGTTCTGAATTTTCCAAAGATCTTAGAAACATCAAAATCCTAATCCCTGTATAGTCACACTTTATCTAGGAATTTTATGAGCCCTTTAACTTCTTATTGTACCACAGGGATGTTAATTATCGCCCGAGTTGAGTTACGCCAGTGATGCGATAATAATTAACAGCTTTAGTTTACTTTTGGTTATTAAACAATGTACTTGTATAATGGTTAACTTCGATGAGCGCCTTTACGTGATACCTAACTTACCTAATAGCGAGCGAATGTGAAATATTGGAAAAATAACAAACAAGTGTGTCGAAGAGCAAATAAAAGTAAAAATGTGCTTCTTTTATCAGAAATTGATTTACTTTTATGATGGAACCACAGGGAAAAGCAACATTTCGTAGATTAAATAACCCATTAAAATTATTATCTCCGCACGAATGTTATTCTTACAACCAAATCCTTACACTTTGCATAGAAAGCTAGGTCAACATTTATTTTGATCGCAAAATTCAACATTTTAATTTAGAAAGAGAAAGAATTAAATACGAATAGAATAATAAAACTTAAATAAATTTTTTTAGGTACCTGTTCGTACAACGTGGGTGGTCCAAAAGGAGCTGTAAAAGTTATCATGGTGTACTTTGTATCTCCGGATCGTTTACTTTGATTATGAAGACATCTGTAACACAGGAACTTCAAATAAACTCTTGAATAATTCTGTATTATTTTTAAACATGTCATTAGAAGTGTTTAAATGAATTCTTGTATGAAATTCCAGACGATGATTGTAAAATAAATAAATTCGCAGCCCTGAATCTCTTAAAAAGCTATAAATTTACCAAGGCAGCCTAAAAATAAATAATAAAAAAATCAGTTTGGTAATTTAATAAAATATCTGTGGGCGGGTAATCGATTAAGTTTGAAAAGATTTTTTTTTAATCCCAAATTTTTGATAATAATAAAGCTTAGAATACAACGAAAGAAAATTAGCGTTATTTCATTTCCTAATAACCTCATTTAGAGTCTAAATTCATCTTAATCCTGTTTTTTCCTTTGCAGTACTATTAAATTTGCATAAATTTTATTATTTACAGAGACATCAACTGTGCCTGTCTAATGGGTGTCAATTATAAAAATCTGAAGACCTTTTTCAAATACTCTTAATTTGGCCGAAGCCGATATGAATACAATTTAAAATTCAATTACGAATTCTAAATTTAGTTTCAACAGCGAGAATAAAATTTCTATCAAGACGAATTCGAAGGACGATTTTCATTCCAGCTTTTAATTTAGGAAGCCTTCGACTTTATTTACGTATAAGGGATTAACTTTTTAGTTTAATTAAGTTTAAACGTGAAGTAAAAATTTTAAAATTCTGGGATTTAACATTTTTTAAATCCTGTAGATTAACCTGAATAACATTCACAAGTTATCCTTGTAGCTTCACAAACACTTTGACGTTTTTTACCTGATATTTAGCCTCGAGTGATGGATAATGATTAATTATTAATAATCGATACCCATTTACTTGTAAATCGCACTTAAAGAAATTTGTTACGTGAAGTTGAATAAATTCCCACCAAAGGCTGGAGAATTTGTAATGTACGCTGAGATTTTGATAGATTCACGTCTTGCACGAATCAGGGCACCTTGCATTAAAATATAAATGACAAATTAGAGAAATCTGCACGAAAGCAGGGACGTATTTAAACATTTCCCTTTTCGCGAGATAAACGGGTAAAATATCTGTCAGACATTTATTATGGTTAGGAAGAAGTGAATCTTTTAAATTAGTAATTTTAGGCTTTATTAAATTTATAAAACCTGCCCTAAAAATGTCAATCCAGTCTGCGGGTTTTTAGATACAACCGTGATTCCTTGAGCGGTATAAAAGCCGTCACTGTTTTATAAGTGTTTTCAAGCAAAATGAGGTCACGTTTCTTGTGAGTAATTGTTTACAGTAGTTATTAACTTCGTCACCGCTAAACGGCGAAAAATAATAAGACTTTTACTTATCAATGTAATATACTAACTGAATCAGCAATATTCTTGCACTTCCGGTTACGAATTGTTACTCATTTAAAATCTATTTAATTACAACTCGGAGTTTTTAAAAGATGATATAAAAATTATTAACACGAGTACTGCAAAATCGTGTACATCCTGTTTGCTTTGTGAAAACAATTGGCTTGCTAAAGTATTAACTCCCTCGAGTCTCGAGTGCAATAAAACCTATTCATTCGTCTTCTTAAACTGTTTATATCCGCAACAACTTTTTGTATCTTAATTGCTACTTGACTTATTGACATAATTTTATTTGTGTAGATAAGAAACTTGTTCTACTACGAAAGGAAAAAATGTAAAGGAACGAACCTCCCTCTTCCGTTCTGAGATTACTTAGATGACAGCTTTTTGTAAATTCTTAAATAAACTCGCTTCTTTATATAAACCGAAACTTTGTTTTTATCTCAATACACGGAGGAAATATTTTAAAACTTCTTAAGATTTTAGAGTTTGATTTATTAAAACGACATAATTTTATGAGGTACACACCGAAAAACAACACGCTCTTTTAATAAGAGAAAATTAGGGAAATTAAGCATGATTCTTGACACTTTTTCGGTTGAAATGTTTGTATTTAGCTGAGTCAATGCTGGAATTTCCTAAACAGTGAGAAAATTATACACAATCGTCACTAAGGTGACGAGCACGAGTTTGCTAATCTGTAATTATGTTTTATTAGCAAGTTAATTAAATATTGGTATCGAATTATCAACACAGAAAAAATAAATTCGGAAGCATTTTATAAATTAGTTAGCAAGATTGCCCTTTTTATTTTTCGCTAATTCACTTTGTTTTTTTTTTTCAATTAATTAGGGTCATAAAAATATCCTTAAAAGCTTAATCAATTATTTGCAAACAAACGATAAGAAAATTTTAAATGGTTTGTGGTTAACTCAAGGCCACTCCAACGTTTCTTGGCGAAGTAAGCTTAGCTGCAACTGGCATAACACTGCCGTTACTTAGTTTAACTATACGACCAGGCGTGGTAGACCTCATTTTATGTTGAATTAGTTGGAGTTGGGTTAAGAGAGACAACATTATTTAAACCGTTTTAATTGATTTTATGTGCATAATTTTTGTTTTATTATTTAAAAGTAATCGGTCTGCAACCGCAGCACAACCAAATTGGTTTAAAACCCAGTGAGTTTTAAAGAAATATTTAATTTCTTCTCATTTATTTAATTGCAGGTTGATACGATTCTGCAATTTAAATATTTGCATAATTGTGTCTTTTTAAATATTAGCAATTAAAAGTTTCCTTCATTGCACATGTATGATTAAAAGTTTGTGTATCCATAAAATTGGAAAAGTTTCAAACGGACAAGTTTTTAAATTTGTAATTTAATTACAAACTCATAAATATGCAAAACTTTTTGATCATGTGTATTTTAATTTCCTTGCTCGTACTTTCCTTATAATTAGAATTAAGATATTTTTACTTTATTTCTGCTTATAAAAAAATTCTTTGTTCGTAAAGCTTCGGGTATTTTTGATTTTATAGGAATTAAAATGTTTTTCAAGTTAGCAAACTCTTATCAAACATTTATTAAGGCTTACTTAATTCATTGGCTGGGAAGTTTTTATACTTACAGATTTTAAGTGCAGACGCGAAAAAAGTCCTAGTGAATAATAAATACACCAATTCTATGTACGTGTGGTTTTTGATATTTTCACTTATTTATGACTTAATGTTTTCATTTCAGTTTGGAAAAGCAAAGAAAAACTTTCCAACAAGAACGATCAATATGGTTTTATATTAGTTGTAGCTTTGTTGGTTGATTAATGTTTTAGTATTTTGAATCCCATTAGCGTTATTAAGTTTTTGTAGTCTATGCCGGCATCTGCACTTTTAAGTATATTAACTTCTACTAAGTTCGCACTAGAACTTATAAACTCTATTAAATTACGTATTCCGAGTTCATATAAGATATTGTCAGCTCTACTAACACAAAGTTCTTCATTAAGTGATGTAACTAAAGTTCTCTTTTCTCATCACCAAACTTACTAATTTTTAATACGATTATTCTTTATCACAAACAGCAGAATACTAAGACCTGGTAATTAGACAAACTTACTGAACATTTTTAGAACATTCCTGTAAATTAATATAATTTTGGTTTAACCAAAGAGTAAAGCATCCTTTTAAGAAAATTTCTAAGGGGAGTATTTAGTTTAAACAAATAAAGAAAAGCAAGTTTAACACAAAAAAATGTCCCTCTTAATGGAAGTTAAATTTAAGCAAAAGCAGCACCAAATCTGGGCAATTTTAATCATCATTTTTCTAATTTAGTTAATACAACCTAAAGCTAAACTTAGGCATTAATTTCGTCTTTACGTAAAGGCAGGATTATCTTGGTTATGATTAAAGCAAGGCTTGTGTTATCTGCGTAATGTTCCTGATATTAAAATAATTGTAGATTAACGTTGTCATGGCACACAAACTACTAAAAGCCCTATTGGTTATTGGGCGATAAATAACATCGATCTGCCTGGCAAAATTACGGGGGGGGGGGGCGCCGTAGAGTTAGGGCTTTCCCGTTTTAATACAAATCTTATAATTTGTAAAAAGCTGATAAATTACAAAAACGTTTTTATGAGTTAGTGCTAATTTGGTAAGGCGATTATCAGGGGTTTGACGGAGCTTTTAGTTTAGAAAACGTTAAAAAACAATAAGGCCGAATGTGTAGCAAAAACCATTAACTGCAATCAGAATTTTATGTACATATTTTGATAATATCGGCAATAAAAAATTTTATGGCGTTTGTGCGTTCCCCTTTCCCTTATATTCACATTCGGTTTACATTGTAAGTCTTTCTGTTTATCATGAATACCAAAATATAATTTATGCGAAATCAAATACATTAAAAAAATCAGGTACAACGATTTAAAATAAAAATTACTAAAATTGAACTTCCAGAAGTTTTTCGGTTTATCGTAAATTCCAAAACAATAATATAATTTAGAATTTTAGGGAGGAATGTTTACTTCATGTGATCACGGCAAGGTAATTTAGGTGTCTGTAGATTTATTTGTACTAATTTATAACTAAGTTGAAAAATCAAACTTTAGGTTCAAACCCAGCTGCTCAGCATAATTTGTAAAGGTAAAGGTATCGGCACTAAAGCCCCGCGACGGAGCATGACCGGCAACATAGAGGGTTAAGACCTCCTAAGTTGCTTCTCATACATCGGTTGTTTCGCACACTGTTTTTTTTGGTTCCCAATTATTTCTAGTGGCTGGGTACGAATTTTGAAAAATTAATAAAAATTGGCATGCGAAAGTACAAAGCACGAACCAATCACGTGTCATAATGTAAGAGTTTAATCTCCTACCGATACCTGATATAAGGCTGAATAATCGGAATTTTATCTTCAAGGAATTTTATTTTTATTTATTTTATTAAAACTCCTGGAATATTGTAAGAACCTTCCGGCTCTGTTAATAAGTCTAAAAGCTACCTTACATGAAACAAAATCAGTCAAAAAAATTTAAAATGAATCTGGCTGACATAAAAATGAACGCAAAAATAAAAAGTGAAATTGTCAGTAACAATTTGGAACTAAAACAAGGGTTAAAGGTAAAGCAAAAACCCTAAAAATTACTGCTTTGAAGTAAAAGAGCCTAAAATAAAAACAAAAAGCTCACATTGTAAGTAGGCGGAGATGAAACGACAGAAAAACTGAAAGGCCGAAGAAAAATAAAGACAAGAAAGTTTCTTTTGCAGGGTAAACTAAATATGGGGAAAGCTGAAAGATTCGTAATTTATAAAACAAAAAAGTAGGAATTCCAGTTATGAGTGACGTTATACATGCAAATTAGATGAAAACTTTTCAAAGACCGAAAAGAATGCAGAAAAAACTTTCCACTCCTTTCCAGAATGATGAAATAAGTTTGAAATTTTGAATAAAATCTGAAAATCTGAATATTTCGACTTCAGAATAAAATGTTGACTTTTTGTATTTTTATAACTGAATTAGAATTTAATGAAATATAAATGAATATCGGCGCTAGTGTTCGCGAATAATTAAAAGTTGAAAGTAATAAATGGGTTTTCAGCAATTCAAGCAATAATTTTGCAAAAGTCGAATATGAACATTCATCAATCAACATAAAGGTGTGAAATCTTTATTTGTCAAAAACGGTGGTTCATAAACATAGAGTGCTTACTCAGACACAGTAATGGTTTTGCGTGTTTTAGAAAACCGCTTTTTAAGAGCTCTAAAATTGACATGTTGCGGTATAAACCACGGAAAGCCGCATTCCATTCAAATTTATTCCATAATACATATGTATTATAAACAGTTTTCTCCTGTACTTGTCACAAATGATTACAAAAAAGTCGACTAGTTCAACAGAACACAAAACGAATTTGCAATGAAAGTTATAGCTGGGCATTGTATTCGTTTATATTATTCAGTATATAAAAGAAATAAATTCTAACTAAATCCCGAATGTAAACTGCAACAAACTTTTATACGATTTGTCAACCAATTATTGTTTAATCTTCAATTATCGCCCACGCATTGATTTATCCAAACTACTAATTTACTCCTTAAGAATTTACTTTCGTTCGACAATAAATGATGAGATTATTATCGAATTTTT
This sequence comes from Melanotus villosus, assembly GCA_963082815.1. Classification (NCBI taxonomy): domain Eukaryota; kingdom Metazoa; phylum Arthropoda; class Insecta; order Coleoptera; family Elateridae; genus Melanotus; species Melanotus villosus. Next base: position 25,480,518 of record OY720427.1, read on the forward strand.
AAGCGCCCTCCTCAAGCAAATTGATTCGTATTCATTTAGGTTTTTAGATGTTTAATCGTCACTTAACTGTGTAACACGATTAAAATGAAGTTCGAGTTTTCCACCCTTAAAATTATTTGCATGTAACTCGAAAAAGCAACAGCCGAGAATTAAAAGCTCTTACTCAGTTGTCCCAGAAAATTTTGTATTTATTCCGGAGTTCATGTAATGGTGTATGATCGATTTAATTCTCAACCAACACGCAAGTTGCTGTGAATTAGCTTTGCTTATTGAGCATGTCAAATAATAACAGTCGATGTTATACGAGCCCAACGTCAATGAAATTCGTACACCTGTATTTTTCGCTAAACCTATGCCTATAAAATGCTAAAAATCGGCTTTTTACAAGGATATTTAAAAAAATTTATGTTTACCGTAGAATTTCGATTTCTTACCTTAAAAATAGGTATTCTTATTTTGCTGAATTTTGATAACTGGTACCAATAAAATTCAAATTAAATTTACACATACGGTTCAATGAAATTCGTACACCTATGTTTTGAGTTCAGTCAAATTCGTACACTTACGAATTTGGTCTAGTATTCATCCAGTTGCTACGTATTTACCACGGTGGAGTTATTCACAATAAATTTGAAGTCTTTCACCCTGTGAACGGTTAAATTCGCTGATAGAATAATGGTATGGGGCTACATGAGTGCCAATGTTGTAGGAAACCTTCACTTTCTAGACGGTGTTGTTAATGCCGAAAAATATCAAAGTATTCTTAAGGATCATGTTCTACTGTCCATGAAAAAGCTATGTACTGATGAAGACATTATTTTTCAACAAGATGGGGTAAGTTGCAGTGGCTACAAAATCACAGAATCAATGTTTTGTACCTGGCCGTCATCTAGTCCCGATTTGAACCCCACTGAAAACCTTTCGGGAATTATCAAAAGGATTCTACGTAAAGGTCGTCTTAGTACGAAAACTCTTCTTAAAGAAAAAATAACCAAAACTAATAGGAAGCATAAACAAGCGTCTTAAGAGCAGTAATTGCAAATAAAGGCGATGCCACTCAATACCAAAGTATGTACATACATAGATATTGCAAATGATGGGGTTTTCCTAACTATGTAGCATCTAAGTATGTTTATTATTATTACCATTAAATCCCATTATTCCGCTTTGGGGACATAGGGTTATTTACAAAGATTAATATTGTACTTTACTGTGTGGTTATTTACATATCTACATATAACATTTTACTACAAACTGTTTCCACTCTTCCTTGTCTTGGGCAGTTGCACATAACCTGTCTGATGGTTTTTCCATATTCTTCTTTTACTGCCCTTTTCCATGTAATGCGGGGGTGTCCTCTGGCTCTTCCACCTTGTGGGTTCCATTTCAACGAAACAGCTTGCAGCATCCCTGGCTTTCCTCAGAGCATGCCCCAACCATCTGAATTTCCTTGGTCTAATTTCTTGCGCTCCATAATTAAACATTTGATATTCTGTTTGGCCACCAAATTTTTAATAAAAGCCTCAATAAGTATGTTTAGTTTCATGTAATTAAAAGTCAATAAATTCAGTTCATATGTTGAAAACCCGTTTCTTTAAATTTGCTTGCATAGCTCTTTATTAACAAATTACTCATGTTTAAGGTAAAAAATTTCAGGTGTATGTATTTCATTGACTTCAGGCTTGTACATAGATGTTGTAAACAAACACGATAACGATTAAAAACATGGCAATTAGATTAATACGAAATAAGATCCCTAAGTGTACGAATTTCAGTGAACTCGCAAAATAGGTGTACGAATTTCATTGAACTGTAGGTCTAGGTTTGATTTTAATTTCATTCCTATCAGTTATTAAAATTCGACAAAACGAGTACACCTATTTTTAAAGAAGAAATCAAACTTCTATTCTAAATATAAATTTTTCAGAATATCGTTGTAAAGAGTCGCTTTTTAGCATTCTAAAAGTATAGGTGTAACGAAAAATACAGGTGTACGAATTTCATTGACGTTGGGCTCGTAATACAATTACATATTTAGTAAATTAAGAATTAACAAGGTCCGGGCCGTTAACGTTTGTTTAATATTTATTATTCCACTCGTATTTTGATAACAACAAAGTCGTTCAATGTTGAAATGTTAATTAACCTGATTGGATTGTCAAAAAATATCGATGATTAATTCGATTATTTATTTTTGTGGTTTTTAGCATTGATTTGAAATTTAATTTAGGACAGGGCGAACGATGTTATTGATCACTGCAGGTGCAAATGCTATGCAAGTGATTTGAAAAGGGAAAACCCAACAATCGATACCCCACGAAAGCTTGTGACTTTATAAAATGTGTAAATTTATTAATTAAACCTTCTCAATTAAAATATTTCGCAGATTATAATGAATTAAATAATACTGAAATATTGGTTAAAAATAATTTGAGACCTGGTAAATGCTTAAAAATTAGTTGTTTTTAAAAATTATTTTTCGAAATAATCAGGTAAAGAATGAAAGCGCCTAGAATTTTTGTTTTGAGTTTGTTTTTGAGTCAAAACTTTGGAAATTCTCGTTTTACTATCAAAAAATTTTAACTTTCGGACGTTGATAACTACAAAACTTGAAAATGCTTTTTAATCTTTTACTTAATCGAAAGCTAAAAGTTTCCCCATTATTCTTGAAAAAGAAAATCAACTCGACTGAATTTCCCTGAATAATTTTCAGATTTGAATGTGGAATCTTCGATTTCTGAATTATGGAAATGTCAAGTTTTTTGCTTTAGGATAATTCGAAGGATTTCTGTATCTAAGCAAACAGTATTGCCAAAGGCACGTTCAATTTTGGCAAATTTCGCAATTCGGGGATTTTGAGTTAAATATTTGTAATTAAATCATTGTCTGACTGTTAAGTTAAATTCAGCAAAAGCACTAATTACATGTTTGGTCTGAAACTGACAGTTCACAGCAAAAATAATAAGTCAAAGGGTACCGAAATAAACATAAGCGACTACTGCGGTGCCTTTAGCTGTTATCACGCCAAGACGTCGGTCGTTTGACAAGGGCTTAGTAAACACGATCAAGCCCTTTAAATTATAATGTATTGCCTCCTACTGCTAAAATTATTTTTAGGTGTACCACAGCTTTTGAATAAGGACGTATGTGGCCTCGAGGAAGTAATTTTATCAGGGTTTAAACTTCAGTATTTTTAGTTTTATTGTTTGGAAAACAAATCTAGTTAAAAATTTTTAAAACAATGATAAAGTCGGCAATACCTCAAACTGACTACTTCTAGATTAAATTTGCAGATGAAGCACGTAAAAGGAGCGGTCCCTTTGAAATTCAAAACGGATCTGATTAATTATTTGTTTTGGCTGTTAAAGACAGTGGGAAATCAACACGTAGGTGGCTTGCTTAGGTTAAATGTTTTTTTATAAGTTTCAGAGGGTGATTAAAAAGCTTCCCAAGCTGATAAAATATTTGTAACATTTCCGAAATTTATGGAAATAATTAGGAAATTATTAAAATGTAACGCAAGGATTTTTTAGTCAAGCCTTTCCCCCGAAACTGAGAACAAAAGATGCAACTACCAGAATAGTTAAAATCCAGAAAAGCACCAAGAAATTAATCAGCGAAATTTTTTTGAATAAAACGTTGAAATAGGCTTGCCTATATATTATTTTGAAAATTTAATTATAGCAATTTCTAAGAAAGGAACTACACTCGATTTTAAAAAATTGGATTATTTTTAATACTCATTTTTAAGAACAACCGAAATTCAACAATGCTAAAGAGTGTAAAAATTCAAATCCAATAGTTCCTTCCGTTCCTTCAAATCTTGAAATAGCATAAACTTTAAATATTCCTTTAATTTTAATCGATTTCAAACTTATTTACGATTTTCACAAATCGATTGGCTTTAAGCCAAATTGCCCAGAATCCACCCTGTTGATAGGTTGATAATTCGAAAACTACCGAAAGAACAAGCGGTGTTTAATCATATACGATAAAAAGGTGAATTTATTGAGACACTTTAAAAACTTCGTCATGCCCCTTCTCTTTTAATGTCCTCAGTTGCTTTTGTCGCCGTTTTAGCGCAGATCAAGCTTAATTCAGTTGTGATAATCGTGTTATTAAGTGCTTTCATTGAAGGATACTTAAGGCAAGATTAGAATTTTTAATTGTTTAAATTGGGCTTAAAAATTATGCTTTGGAATTAGAATGATAAATAGACGAGGGAAATTTAATTATCGAACTGATTTTTGGCATTAAAGTGAAGATTTTGTCCAGAAGGCTGCATTGAAAGATCTACTTTATACTTTCAGAAAAATAATCAAAATATGTACATCCACGAATACTGACCAGTTAATTTAAAATTACTTTGAAACTGATTTTAAGGTTAAAAATTCTAAAAATCTTTGCTTCTCAACTGTCAAAACTTTCTTAGGTTTTTTAATCCGATTTAATAATTTGTCCTACAAAGGTTATAACCGCGAAATTTTTTACGGTGTACAGATTTGATAATAAAATAGCTGTAGTATTTGAAGTGACAAACGTAAAACTCCTGTATTTCGATAGCAGGCTTTTAAAACATTAGGTGTTTGTAAGATCAAGAGGGTAAAATCCCCCTTAAATTTTATTCAGGGCACGACCATGGCCCTCATCCCCATGCTTATATACGACGCTTCCCCATTTCGTAGCTAGAGTTGATTCTTTATCCACTATTGCAGTAGATTTGTCTTTAATCATGGTGTCTGCGCTGCAAAATTTTGGGTTTTCTTTGAAAAATGTCACCTTTAATAAACGAATCCGTTGTTTTTATTCGGCTGAATTTTGAAGTTTTTATTGAAAAATGTTTTCTTAATCGTTGAGGACCCTACGTTGAGGATTGCTTGAAAGATTCTTTTGATTTTCCTTGAAAAATTTGACCGCTTTATTTACTTTTTAATAAACGAATATATATTTTTTAATTTAGATGAACTAAAGATTTATGGGATTTTTTGCTGGAAAATATTTGAGTATTTATGAAGCAGAATTTAGTGAGATATTTTTGATTTTCCTTGAAAATTTGTTTTAATAAACGAATAAACTGCTTTTATACCGTTAAACTGAAGATTTGTGAGATTTTCTGCTGAAAAATATTTGCTTGTTTGTGAAAGACACCCCAATTAAAATTTTGTGGATTTATTTTGGGTTCCTTTTCAAAATTTGTTCGTTTCCTTTAAAAGAGTTGTGGTCAATGAATAAATTGTTTTAAATTGAAGATTTTTGAGATTTTCAGCTGGAAAATATTTACTCGTTTATGAAAGACACCACTCGCAGGTAAAATTTCGCGTATTTGGTAGCCTTTTTATGGCAATTGTTATAGATACATGAACTGTCCTCCGTCAGCTGTAATGAAGGAGTTTCTGAAAGAGTTTTTGATTTTCTTTGAAAATTTAATGGCCTCGTTAATAATAGTTTTGATAAATGAATAACTGTTTTTATTCAGTTGAATTGAAGGTTTTTGAGATTTTCAGCTGATAGATTATATTATAAATAAACTCGTTTATGAAAGACACTCTAGTTAAAATTTCGTGAGTTTGTATCGAGCTTTCTTGAAAAATTTGATTGTCTTGTTTATGACAATTCTGATAAATCAATAAATTGTTTTTATGCAGTTGAATTGAAGATTGATGAGATTTTCAGCTGAAAATTGTTTACTCGTTTACGAAAGACACTCCAGGTAAGGCTTCTTGAAAAATTTGATTGTCTTGTTTATGGCAATTCTGATAAATGAATGGGCTCTCTTCATTCAACTTTACTGAATATTTGCGGGATGTTTTAGTGAAAGTTTTGCTCATTTATGCAGGAAATTCTGAAAGATTTTTTTGATTTTTTTCGAAAATTTTGATCTGTTGGTTCATGGCAGTTCTGATAAATTTAACAACAGTTTTTATTCGGTTGAACTAAAGATTTGTGAGATTTTCTGCTGAAAAATAGTTGTTCGTATATGAAAGAAACGCCGAGTAAAATTTATTTTAGCAATTTACGATATTCATTTTTGTCTTTTATGAAACCTAGCGACTTTAGGAAACATTTTCAGGAGATTTTCAATGGGTTTTCAGGATGTACTGACATTTCTTGAATTTTTTTTGTTTATCCTTTACTGTCCATAAAAATAAAATCCATAACTTGTACTTAAACTTGTCTGAAGCCTTATTAATTAAGAATTAAATATTTGTATTCCTTAAACCTGAAAATTATTTTTAAGAATGTCTAAAAAAACAAGATGCGTTTTATGTTAGAAAACTTAAAACCTACCACCTTTAGCGATATAAAAACTTATTTTGAACAAAGAAAGTCATTTATAAATTTCCAGAAGGCTTTCTAATATGTATTTCAAAATGTTTCCCTTGTTTGTATCTACTTTCTGTAATTTAAAACTTTTTACTTTAAAAAATGTTGAGAGATAGCGGTTGCTGTTCCTTGAAGTAATATACATAGTTTAGTGAGCGATTAAAAATTTATGTAAGAAAATAGAAGATAGTGATCCCGCTCATGTTTATAATTCATTAAAGCGTGTGTTCAGGGAATATGAAATTTTGATAACATGACTTGGGCATGTTCAAGTGGTTGCCAACTGTTTCCTGAAATGTTAAAGAAGCTAACTGTTTAGAGCAGTGGTTCCCAATCTTATTTTTCCGCGGAACCCTTATACAGTATTTCACATAGCGTGGAACCCTCGCCATATCTACAAACATCCTGATCTTAACTGGGCATTAAAAAAAATTACCTGCAAGTAATTTTTTCAACCATATACTTACTGGTTTAGAGAAAGAAGTTTTCATAAAAATTCGCATTTAATTCCTGTATTCTGTATCGCCTTTTGCAGACAAAACATTGTGACGTTTACGGAATATTATAAACAGTGAATTCTGAATGATATGAATTGCCCATGGTGTTCTGTAAAATCGACAATGCGCGATAACGGAAACTCGACAGGCTATTATTTATATCGAAGAAATAATCAGCGAGTGGGTTTCTTATTTACGATGAAAATATTAAAATATCAGGAATGCGCAATACGAATCACTGATAGAAAATTGTCCTCACTTGGATATATAAACTCTTTGTTTTGAGATTTTGTTATTCAAAGAGCTTGTGAGAGCAAACTGCTCCTTTTTCATATATAATTTCTATACACCAAAATTCTATATAAATATTACTATAAATAACCTAGGAATTGTAATCAGCAACTGGTAAATGGCAGTGAACGTCAGCACCTAATAAAAAATCGAAATTAGGATAAAATTCGAAAATCGTAATCATATAAAATATCAAGCTTCATTGTAGTTCATCAATTATTAAAAAGGGATTTAGTTCTTAACTTGCAAACTCTACAACAGCATTACCCTTGTTTCAAGTCTGTTTTAGTTGCTATAATGGCTTCTTCAAAATAGCGTCGACTCTGCTTCAGAAACGCGGTAATTCCCCTTGAAATTCAGATAAACAAAAGGATAATCGACATTTCTACAGTACTTTACGGTACCACATTTGAATAAGTATAAGTTATTTTGGGTCGAATGTTGTACTTTTAAGGTTTTATTTTTAGTGCTATTTTTTTATGGAAAAACGTCGAATGTGTTACTTTTTTAGTGGCTGTGGCAAATTTCATTTATATGTTATTTGAAAAAATTATTCGTTTTGTTTGTCTCAAGGTTGAGAATCAAAAAATACTTCATAAAGCCGATGAAGTTTGGATTTTGTAGGAAGTAATTTCGAAATTTTATTTTGAAATAAAATCTGTTGATATAAAACGAAAACTATGTAATAATCCGGATTAGTCTGGATTTTTTTTACATTGGAAGTTTATACTTAATAGTCAGGAATCAGGGGTCGTAAATTTGATCATAGGGGGTGCACTCGAAGATATAGTTTTAAAAAAATATGTACCGTGTCCGGAATGACCTTACGGATATAAATGTGGAGGGAGCCAATCTATCCGCGATTGCAAAAAAGCACATTTTTTTAATTCTGAAAATTGAATAATTTTTTGTTTGCATCGCGTTTATAAGCTTATTTTTAAATATTTCTCAATGGTTTTTAAACCGTTGGAAAGCTTATTCTTCCTACATTCAGATGCTGCCAAAATTATCACGAAATTGTTATTAACAAATGCTATATAAATTGTTAAAAAAAAACGTACGCGAAATGCGCAGTAGAAATTTCAGCAACGAGGTATTTTCAAAACTATTGCACATAGGTACGCACTTATATCGTATGAAATGCGTAGAAAAGAATGAAAAAGTTTTTAGTAGAAGAATTACTTGCATAACTTTATTCTTGTAAAAAAAAATCCGTGTTTGGAAATATAAGTATCTCGTGCCTTGCTGATCACCGCAGTACGGGTGTACGTACTATCATTGCAAACTATTCATATACAGTGTGTCCCCGGATTGAGTTCACTATAGGTATAATCGACAAAAAATTTGAGAATTTCATTTCCATGTTTTGGGATTCCGCCCTGCTTGGTCTGAAAAGAATTTTAAGCAGATTTTTAGTTTTTTAAAAATTAAGAAGGCCATGAAAAATGTGAGAAAAATATTTTCTATTCAGGTAAAGTGGCTTTTTGGTCAATAATATGGCAAAATGTTATTGAGAAAAGTTGTTCAGAATATGAATTTATGGTTCTGTGCAAAATTTCAAAAAGATCAGCTTAAAAAGAAAACGTAGAGTAAAGTGACCAAATATGGAATACGTACCTTATATGGAACACCTAATTATTTTTAAAACATTTAGCGTCATCTCTCATTTCAACATGCAGACCATAAGAACTAGTTCTTAGCAGTTTACTGTAAAAGTTTCAAATCAATGTTAGCAAACCTACCGAGCATATAATCAAAAAACCTTTTTTACCGCGGAAAGTTTTTTCGCATGTAAGTATTTTTTAATTTGTAGTCAAGTTTTTTGATTTTATTAGGTTCTTTTGTTTGTATGCCTTAGAAGACATGTTCGTTAATTATTGCAAACAATTTTTTGATGAAGTTATCAGCCTTTGTTTAAATAAACTAGTTTTGTATCAAACTGAGGGTAGTTCCTAATATGGAATATATCCTGAATCCAAATAATAATAATGGTCAAGTTTGGATTCATTGCATTTTGTGCATGGGCTGGGCGCATGAAGATTGTTCAGGTGCTTTGACTGAAAATTTTGTGTGCGATTTTTGTAAATAAAAGAGTTATCTACGTAAAAGTGAATTTATTTTAGCAAGTGTGTTTTTGTTAGACAATATTTTATCTTTTGTTTGTGTTTTGAACATTAATTTGTGTTTTTTATAATTTACATAAAATATAAATTTTTGAAACAATTTTGGTGAAACACAAAAATGCTCCTTTTTATATAATTAACAAATATTTTCTTTCTCTAAACTGTTTTGTACTTGATATTGATATATATTGTTTATTAGAGCTTTTTGGAAATATATTATGCAAAATTTATATTTTTTTCCCTTAAAATAAAATATTTATAGCAAAAAACAAAAACGGTATTTCATATTTGGTCGCTTCACTCTAAAAAAAGCGGATTTAATGAAAGTGAGCCGATCTTTTTGAAATTTTGCACAGAGCCATAATTTCATATTCTGAACAACTTTTCTCAATAGTACTTTGCCGTATTATTGACCGAAAAGGCACTTTACCCGAATAGAAAATAGTTTTTTCAAATTTTTCATGGCCGTCTTAATTTTTAAAAACTAAAAATCTGCTTAAAATTCTTTTCAGACCAAGCAGCAAGCAGGGCGGAATCCCATAACATGAAAATGAAATTCTCAAATTTTTTGTCGATTATACCTATAGTGAACTCAATCCGGGGACACACTGTATATTACTTATTAGAATTAGAATAATTAGAAAAAGACAACAAAAACATTAGTACAAGTAATTATAATATGCTTTATCTATTATTATAACTTAATTGTATTATACATAAAAGGAAAATCACATAGAAAATGAAAATCGAAATTGTAACTTCTTATGAATTTAATTGTAACAATTTACAAGGGTTTTGATTATTGATATGCTAAAACTGCACTATTTCTTGCTTAAGAGCAGAGAAAAGAAATGCGTTAACAAATAAACATTTTTAGAATAAATTAATAGCGAATACATTGAGCCTCACAATAGCAACCTATTATACATTCCAATCCAGCTTTGCTACAGATACAATTCACAGTGCATTTCTTAAATTTACATTTACAAAATACAAAGTTTTAGGGGAATTAATTTTGTAGCTTCATCTTTGAAATGGTTAGTATATAATTTAGCATTGAAAGTTTTATATCTATAAATCTTCAATATCTGCATCTGCTGAGTTTTTCATGAATTTTTTTTTATCCTGAATTGCCGAAACCTGCTATTTTTCTAAGCATATCTTATATCATGCAACTCCTTTGCTTTTGTCCAAATTTCCTTTTATCACGATAACGTTGAAATTAATATTAATTTTCGATTGCCTTTAACATCTCGATCTTTTTGGTATACAAAGCAGGAAGGTTTGTTTACCGAAGGTCTACCTCTAGAACGTAGAGTATTTAATTTTATTGTTTTTCAATGTTTGTAACGCATTCGACCGACTTATAGTGAATTCTTGTATAATTTCGCCTACAGCGAGCATGATACACTGGATTTCGCGCCAAAAAATTGTCCTTGTTTATAATTTCAATAACTTTGAAATGTTATCAAATTTTGATGTGGCTGCACTCAGTAATGCAGGAAAGCCTTGTTGCGTTAGTTGAACTGTTTCGGCAGAAATTTCTTGGCATATTATGCATAACTAAAGAGCTTATTCATAGATATTTTACGTATACATATTCCAGTGGCGTACCCAGATTTTTTTGTATTTACCATAGTTTTTCAGTTGTAGCATTAACTTGTGTTTTTTATATGGGAATAATAGTCGGCGTAGACCTCATTTACAAGACCATTTCAAGAGGCGTTCAAATATATATTGTTTATTATTATTGGTTTTTGCAGTTACTATATTTACAAATGAGGTAGGACGTTTATTTTCAAATTGCAAAACGTTCCTAAGTGACTGGCGACGATCGTTTCTAAAATTTTGAAAAATACCTTAGCAACCTTATATACCATGTATAGTTTTCCTCGTAACCATCTGTAATTAGTTCAATTAGAATGAAATGATTCATATTTTTAAAATTATGCATGCTCTCTTTTAAATGAAGAAATATTTTTTCCATTTTTACATCTTTATTATACGAGTATGCTTTTGAAATTTGAATATCTATCATGATTTTGTACGAATATTTCATTTTGAAAAGTCTATTTAAGTGCATATTGTGGCTGTTTTTAATGCAAACAATGATATTTTGACAGTTTATTTTGCAGGTTTTTCGTCGTCTTAATCATAAGATCATAACAAAATAAACAATTAGCCATAAAAAAATAACGTGTTATAAATTATAAAATTCAGAAATGTATTAATACACTCTTCGTAGTGATCAGAGGATGAGTTCCTAATCAATGTAACAAGCGTTTAATAAATTTATTGTTATTAAATTTGTGCAGATAAATAATGCAATGCTAGCAAAATAAGACAGCTATAAATAGAAAATATTACAGAACCATATGTCACATCATGTAGCTCAATTTCAGTTTAGCACTTTGTTCCTCTCATAGATTGTTCAAAATACATTCTGTTCACCTTTAAATATAAATAAAATTTCCACGTTTAGTGACTATGACAATATTATACGTTTTACTATCAAGAACCTTTAGTAGTTGCTATGCTAGTAGCTTTAAAATTACTGATTTGATAAACAAAACATAGTAAAACATAGGCTGTAAAATCTGACATTTGTAATAAACATTTGAAGTTCATTATGACTTATAATACTCTATTGTTTCATGGGTAACTGTCTATTTTGTTATAATTAATGTTACTTTAAGTATAATTGGCTGATAGCTGATAGTGCCCTTATTTTAAACACTAGATATAATAAACTAGGTATAAAGGTATATACTGTAATGTTACCTTTGTTTACAATTATTAACAGCCGGTTAGCTCAGTAATTTGGTCGTTAATAAGGTTCTTTTACATTAATAAATGAATATTAATACTTTTATGTTATATAACAATAATCAGAACAACTTAATTTTTCTATGCAGATTTATTACATCTTTTAATCTCTATTTTCCTATCTTCCCTATCTATTTACTTATTATAGATCATAAATTATAACAGTATTAAATTAGTTCACATATCCAAATCAACTTTAATCACAATTCCATATTCATATCCTCCCCAATGGAGATACGTGTTCCTTTTTTGAGGAGATAATTTCAATCTTGTTTATTTATCTCTTGTCTTCCGTCTCCCTGGTTCTCTAATATTTTTCCTCCAATGAAAATTCTCTTTGCTTTTCCGTGGTAATTATTAAATACTAGGTTTCTAGCTAACCTATTTTCTAATTACAATACAACATTCCTAACAATTAAATTATTCTTCCCTAACTATCTAGATTGTTGTTTTTATTACATTTTTAAATGAACTTATATTAAATCTGCATAAATTAACTTGCAATTAAGCTATAACTTTATATTCATTAGCAACTATATTCAACTCAAAATCTTTAATACCGAGAAATATCATCTCAATATATTTGAAAACCTCTTAAAATGGTCTTTTAAATGAGGCCAACGCCGGTTATGATTCCCATTTAAAAAAACACAAGTTTATGCTGTAGCTGAAAAACCATAGCAAATAGAAAAAATTTCTGCACGCCATTGGAAGCTACCTAAAAAGATCTATAAACAACCTCTGTACTATATTCAGATATTTTTATAAATAAAGAAGTTATAAGACTTAGTATAATTGGAGCAATTTTCAATTTACCGCCATAACTCGAAACCAAAAGAAGATCTCCCATTTATGTTTCACCATTGAATTAGTCCCAAATAACGTGTAATCGGTTTTGTCGTAGCTGCACAACTAACAAAGTTAACACCATACATTTACGTCGAATTTAGGACACACGACACACTGTACATGTGTACATATATCTCCAAACCTGCAACGAATACGACGGAGCGCTGTACAAAAATAAATCACATTTTTTATAACAATAAAGCTATGCAGGTAATTCTTTCACTAAAAATGTTTCCATTCTTTTCTACACATTTTACACGATATAACTGCGCAGCTATGGGCAATAGTTTTGAAAATACCTCGATGCTGAAATTTCTACTACTCATGTCGCGTACGCTTTGTTTAAACAATTTATGTAGCATTTGTTAACAACAATTTCGATATAATATTGGCAGCATCTGAAAAAAAAACATGTTATATAATTATATTAAACGGTTGAAAAATATGAAGGTATTTCCTAAACCTGTTTTTAAAGTCTGGAATATAATGCCATCCCACATAAAATGTCCTGCGTGCACGTCATTGGCATCATATTTATGTACTTTAAAAATTTTAATGGGGATCATAGAATTTGTGTAAACATGGGTGAATAATTGTTAGATATTTCTTTATTTTAATTATCTAATATAATTTTATTTTAGAAACTGGTTCCTCAAAATTCTAGTCGGGCAGTGCTAAATAGTCATGGCTGTCGACGCAAGTTTAAATGCCTGACACCCGTAAGCCTAGATCTCGCCCAATAAATAAACAACCACCAAATTATTATTTTATGTGCTTATTTGAAATCATATCTTATAAAAATAATCGACATTATTATGTATTTTTTATTTTTAAGTTGCAACTGCAATAAAATTGAGTATGTCATTTTTGCGTACTCGTCCAGCATCTACGAGCCCAACGTCAATGAAATTCGTACACCTGTATTTTTCGTTACACCTATACTTCTAGAATGCTAAAAAGCGACTCTTTACAACGATATTCTGAAAAATTTATATTTAGCGTAGAAGTTTGATTTCTTCTTTAAAAATAGGTGTACTCGTTTTGCCGAATTTTAATAACTGATAGGAATGAAATTAAAATCAAACCTAGACACACAGTTCAATGAAATTCGTACACCTATTTTGCGAGTTCACTGAAATTCGTACACTTAGGGATCTTATTTCGTATTAATCTAATTGCCATGTTTTTAATCGTTATCGTGTTTGTTTACAATATGTATGTACAAGCCCGAAGTCAATGAAATACATACACCTGAAATTTTTTACCTTAAACATGAGTAATTTGTTAATAAAGAGCTATGCAAGCAAATTTAAAGAAACGGGTTTTCAACATATGAACTGAATTTATTGACTTTTAATTACATGAAACTAAACATACTTATTGAGGCTTTTATTAAAAATTTGGTGGCCAAACAGAATATCAAATGTTTAATTATGGAGCGCAAGAAATTAGACCAAGGAAATTCAGATGGTTGGGGCATGCTCTGAGGAAAGCCAGCGATGCTCCAAGCTGTTTCGTTGGAATGGAACCCACAAGGTGGAAGAGCCAGAGGACACCCCCGCATTACATGGAAAAGGGCAGTAAAAGAAGAATATGAAAAAACCATCAGACAGTTATGTGCAACTGCCCAAGACAAGGAAGAGTGGAAACAGTTTGTAGTAAAATGTTATATGTAGATATGTAAATAACCACACAGTAAAGTACAATATTAATCTTTGTAAATAACCCTATGTCCCCAAAGCGGAATAATGGGATTTAATGGTAATAATAATAAACATACTTAGATGCTACATAGTTAGGAAAACCACATTATTTGCAATATCTATGTATGTACATACTTTGGTATTGAGTGGCATCGCCTTTATTTGCAATTACTGCTCTTAGACGCTTGTTTATGCTTCCTATTAGTTCTTGGCACTACTGTGCAATGATAGAATTCCAAAATTTTTGTTATTTTTTCTTTAAGAAGAGTTTTCGTACTAAGACAACCTTTACGTAGAATCCTTTTGATAATTCCCGAAAGGTTTTCAGTGGGGTTCAAATCGGGACTAGATGTCGGCCAGGTACAAAACATTGATGCTGTGATTTTGTAGCCACTGCAACTTACCCCATCTTGTTGAAAAATAATGTCTTCATCAGTACATAGCTTTTTCATGGACGGTAGAACATGATTCTTAAGAATACTTTGATATTTTTCGCCATTAAAAACACCGTCTAGAAAGTGAAGGTTTCCTACAACATTGGCACTCATGTAGCCCCATACCATTATTCTATCAGCGAATTTAACTGTTCGCAGGGTGAAAGACTTCAAATTTATTGTGAATAACTCTACCGCGGTAAATACGTAGCAACTGGATGAATACTAGACCAAATTCGTAAGTGTACGAATTTGACTGAACTCAAAACATAGGTGTACGAATTTCATTGAACCGTGTGTCTAAATTTAATTTAAATTTTATTGGTACCAGTTATCAAAATTCAGCAAAATAAGAATACCTATTTTTAAGATAAGAAATCGAAATTCTACGGTAAATATAAATTTTTTAAATATCCTTGTAAAAATCCGATTGTTAGCATTTTATAGGCATAGGTTTAGCGAAAAATACAGATGTACGAATTTCATTGGCGTTGGGCTCGTATAAGATACAAATAACATAGGATAACTAGTATAAACCAGACAAATTCTGACTGTAGTGTCTACCAGCGTATCATGTCAGCCAATGAGGAAGCACTTCTCTATCCCACTAGCGAAAATTATAGTTACACGACATTAACACGTCAGTCTTCATTGACTCAATATAATTTACTCTCTTTGTTGTTTTGATGGGTCTCACCAACGCTTAGGTGAAAACTTTTACGGCCACCAAGCGGCGAATGCATGAACCGTGATGTATAAATACGCGCAGGAGTGTGATCTGCGCATCCTTGTTTAGTCTGCACCTGAACTTTTCTTCTGTTAATTGTGGTTGGTGATAGATGTGTATGACTACTGTTACTACAGCCTACAGCTGCTTCGATTGAATTGTTTAAAACCTACAAAAATGTAAGTTGTATACTTTTTCATAGCGCTTTCTTTATAAGATCTTTTCCTTTAAGAAAATATTCCATGGTTGACGAGATGATACTGTCTTATTTTGGCGTGTCCAAAAATTAACCTATTGGTAGTAACTAAAGTAACTTGTTCACGTGCTGGGAAATGCACAGCAAAGTAGCAGAAATGAAAGAACAAAAATTAGCGGAAAATTTTGAACAACTAGGGTGTTAAAGCTTGTTTCGTTTATGACAGTTTTGATAAATGAATAAACTGCTTTTATTCAGTGAATTGAAGATTTTTCAAATTTTTAGCTGAAAATTGTTTACTCGTTTATGAGCGACATTCCAGGTAAAATTTCGTGAATTTGTTTTGGGCTTTCTTGAGAAATTTTATTATCTTGTTTATGGCAATTTCGATAAAGCAATGAACAATTATTTTGTTGAAGATTTAAGGAATTTTTCGGTGAATGTCTTGTAGATGCCTGGTATAAATTCCTGAAATTTTTTTGATTTTCATTGAAAAATTGGATCGTTTCCTTTATAACAGTTTTGATAAATGAATAACTGTTTTTATTCAGTTGAATTGAATGTTTTGGAGATTTTCAGCTGAAAGATTATATTATAAATAAACTCGTTTATGAAAGACACTCCAGTTAAAATTTCATGAATTTGTTTCGGGCTTTCTTGATAAATTTGATTGTCTTGTTTATGACAATTCTGATAAATGCATTTACTTTATTCAGCTGTACTGAAGGACTTCTCGATTATTTAGTAAAAAGCTTTACTCATTCAGGCCGGAATTTCTTGAAGATTGTTTAATTTTCCTTTAAAAATTGTATTGTTTCGTTTATGATAATTTTGATAAATGCTTAAACTGTTTTTATTAAGTTGAATTGAAGATGGATGAGATTTTCAGCTGAAATGTGTTTACTCGTTTACGAATTCTGTTAAATGAATAGGCTCTCTTCATTCAACTCTACTGAATATTTGCGGGATTTGTTAGTGAAAGTTTTGCTCATTTATGAAGGAAATTCTTAAAGATTTTTTGATTTTCTTCGAAAAATTTGATCTGTTGGTTCATGGCAGTTCTGATAAATTTAACAACAGTTCTTATTCGGCTGAACTAAAGATTTGTGAGATTTTCTGCTGAAAGATATTTGCTTGTATATGAAAGCAGTGAAATTTTGTGAAAATTTATTTTAGCAATTTACAATATTCATTTTTGATTTCAAGAAACCTAGTGACTTTAGGAAACATTTTCAGGAGATTTTCAATGGATTTTCGGGATGCTGACATTTCTTGAAAACTATTTTACCGTTTTGAAGAGCCACAACTTGTACGATTCTTAAACTAACCTGAAATTTTTAAGCCTTCAAATTAAGAAATTTTATATTTTTATTCCTTAAATCTGAAAATTATTTTTAGGAATGTCTAAAATACAAAATGCGTTTTATGTCTGAAAACTCAAAACCTACTAAACGTACCGTGTCACTTTTAGCGATATAAAAATTTATTTTGAACAAAGAAAGTCATTTATAAATTTCCAGAAGGCTTTCTAATATTTCAAAATGTTTACTCGATGAACTTCCCTTGTTTGTATCTACTTTCTGTAATTTAAAACTTTTTACTTTAAAAAATGTTGAGAGATAGCGGTTATATCAAGTTGCTGTTTCTTGAAGGAATATACATAGTTTAGTGAGCGATTAAAAATGTATGTAAGAAAATAGAAGATAGTGATCCCGCTCATGTTTATAATTCATTAAAGCCTGTGTTCAGGGAATATGAAAGTTTGATAACGTGACTTGGGCAGGTTCAAATGGTTGTCAACTGTTTCCTGAAATGTTAGAGAAGCTAACTGTTCAGAGAAAGAAGTTTTCATAAAAATTCGCATTTAATTCCCTGTATTCTACCTTTAGATATTTTTTTGCAATTTTTGCTGCGATACGTTTTATTTTTCGTATCGCCTTTTGCAGACAACTGAGACAACACATTGTGACGTTTACGGAGTATTATAAACAGTTAATTCTGAATGTTATGAATTGCCCATGGTGTTCTGTAAAATCGACAATCGAGTGGGTTTCTTATTTACGATGAAAATATTAGAATATCAGGAATGCGCAATACCAATCACTGTGATTCCAAAAAATATCAAAATTTTTTTGTACATCTTCAGAAAATTGTCCTTACTTGGATATATACAGGGTGGCCCATTTTCGATGTTTTTAAATGGGAAGTACCCTTAATATCGGAGATAGACAAAAACTGATGTCGGAGTCCAGGGCTCTTTTTTGATGCAGGTTCAAGTCCCGAAAACAAAATTCCGCTATCTTTTGTTATTTTTTAGTTATAGCCCAAAATTCAAAATTTGGCCATATCGTAAACTTCAAATAACTCTCTTGGTTTTGAAGATATCCAAAAACGGTAAAAACATTCTACAGGCACTTTTTCAAGTAGAATACGATAGTTAATTCAGATATCTTTTAATTTTCATGTTTTAAGAATTATGACATAAAGTTGGTATTTTTTAAATATAAGTCGTAGTTGGCCATGATACCATTAAATTGCATATTTATTCTGCTTTCCGAAAATATATAGTTTATGGGGGTTAAATGCAGTAACAATACCTTTTTTGAACAAAATCATATTATATGATGTTGTTAGCAATTAGTAGGCCATGGTTCATGATAGCAAAACAAAAAATAATAGAGCGGTTGCATGTGACGTCACTAGGCCATCAGCTGAACACTTGAAGGGTAAACAAAGGGTAGATTTGTATGCACCGGTATACTAATTTTACCAAAAAGAAAATATTACATATTACAATATCAAACTGAATAAAGATGTGTTTAACCAGATGAGGGATGGTTTAGCCTACATAATTACGAAATTTTCAGTTACCTACTTAAAATTTTTCCCGCGGTCAGTTGATACGAACGTAATTGAAAATTTGATCGTGAATTAAAAGGAGTATTAGGGAACGTGTTATTTCCCAGAGAAAGCAGTTAGAGAAAAGCTCTGGAAAACAAGAAACTAAAAATTTTGCCAGGTTATACGTAGAAACTTATAAAATCTCCATATATCAAGATAATTAAAAGCTGTTAAAGATAACGCGAGATTTTCTACAAAATATTAAATTAATTATTTAGTTTTGTTAACTTTCAAAACTGTCGTTCATTTTCAGTCGGGCGCGTTATTGTGTACCTGGTGACGTCACATGCACCCGCTCTATTAGCTTTTGTTTATTGCTATCTTGAACCATGGCCTACTAATTGCTAACAGCATCATATAATCTAATTTTGTCCAAACGAGGTATTGTTACTGAATTTAACCCCCATAAACAATATATTTTCGGAAAGCAGAAAAAATATGCAATTTAATGGTATCATGGCCAACTACGACTTATATTTAAAAAATACCAACTTTATGTCATAATTCTTAAAACATGAAAATTAAAAGATATCTGAATTAACTATCGTATTCTACTTGAAAAAGTGCGTGTAGAATGTTTTTACCGTTTTTGGATATCTTCAAAACCAAGAGAGTTATTTGAAGTTTTCGATATGGCCAAATTTTGAATTTTGGGCTATAACTTAAAAATTACAAAAGATAGCGGAATTTTGTTTTCGGGACTTGAACCTGCATCAAAAAAGGGCCCTGGACTCCGACATCAGTTTTTACCTATCTCGGTTATTAAGGGTACTTCCCATTTAAAAACATCGAAAATGGGCCACCCTGTACACATCTTTGTTTTGAGATTTTGTTATTCAAAAAGCTTGTGAGAGCAGACTGCTCTTTTTTCATATATAATTTCTATACAACAAAATTCTCTATAAATATTACTATAAATAACCAAGGAATTGTAATCAGTCACTGTTAAATGGCAGTGGACATCAGCACCTAATAAAAAATCGAAATTAGGATAAAATTCGAAAATCGTATTCATATAAAATATCAAGCTTCATTGTAGTTCATCAATTATAAAAAGGGATATAGTTCTTAACTTGCAATCTCTACAACAGAATTACCCTTCGTTCAAGTCTGTTTTAGTTGCTATAATCCCTTGAAATGAAAGGATAATCGACACTTCTACAGTACTTTACGGTACCCCATTTGGATAACTATAAGTTATTTTGGGTCGAATGTTGTACTTTTAATGTTTTATTTTTACTGCTATATTTTTATGGAAAAAACAAGGCGAATGTGTTATTTTTTTACTGGTGGTGGAAAATTTCATTTATATTAAAACAGTAAATGTTGTTTGAAGAAATTATTCGTTTCTAGTTTATAATTATTTAATTGAAAGTCATTAAATTAGATGGGAATTCGATCCTGACTCAAATTAATTTTCTCAAGGTTGAAAAAAAAACTTCATAAAGCCGAAGAAGTTTGGATTTTGTAAGAAGTAATTTTGAAATTTTATTTTAAAATAAAATCTTAAAAACCCAAACAGTGAATATTCTGTAGCAAAAAATTCTAAACTGTCCCATTTTCAGGCAAAATTTCCCCATGAAAAAGGAAAATTCTTTTGAGTTGGTATTAAAGTTAAATTTTGAAAATTTTACGTGATGTTCAAAGAGCATTTAGAAGCCACAATGAAAAATAGCGTGAACAGAAATGAACAATAAATGACTCAAATCGACTCCAATACTAGTGCGGAAAATGAAGGTAGAAAAATGATTCTTACTAAGGACCTTGTTTTTTTTTTAATTAGCATATCTTCAAAAATTGGCAGCGTAGCTAACATGGTGATTTCCAAAAATTATGACTGGTTGTATCTTTATTTCCAGTATTTGGTGTGCTAATTTCAGTTTACAAGCTTCTTATATTTACTCTCTGTTGATGTTGCACTATGTGACTAATAGGTATACATCAAAATATACAGCCATCTGTTGATGTAAAACGAAAACTATGTAATACGAGGGCCAAGCTGAATTTATTCAGAATAAGAAAATCTAGTAGGCCGGGAAAAACAAAGCATACAGTGTTATTTAGAGCAACTCTTTATCTGTCATTTGAAGTTTAGTTGTTGAAGTTACGTTCGTTGTAACTCAAATTACTAATTTTTCAAAGTGACATTACAAGTAAAAAAATTGAATTAACCAGAGGGCATTATCGATTTTAAAAAAGGTTTACGCGCTTATGAGTGCAAAGAGAGTTTAGAATTTAGATTCAGCTTTTAGTGAACAAGCACCTTCCTTGGCTACAATTTACCGATGGTATAAGGAATTTGAACGCGAAAGGAATTCTGTTCAGCATCAAAAAGGAGCAGGACATCCTTCTACGGCTGTTACAGACAAATCCGGGCCTGGGGATTTTCTGTTTTTCATTTTTGTAATGGCTTGTTCAATTTCTTGTATATTTATATGTATCTGATCATTATTGTTGTTGTTAGTTGCATCTTCTCCCACTGCTTGATCTCCTTGATTATCGGATACGTTTTGAAAATGTTCCCACCATTCGCTTTTTTGTATGTTGTTAATAGTAACCGTTTCACTTACTTCCTTTTTCTGACTTTGTATCATTCTCCATATATGTTTCTGTGCACCATACAGGTCGCGCTCCATTTGTTTAGAATATCGTTCCCAGCAGTTTTGTTTTATTTGTTTTATTCTTTGGTTAGTCTCATTTCTTACTCGAACGTATGATGCTCTTTCTTCTTGTGTTCTTATTGTTTTATGCTTTAAGAATGCTTTCTTTTTCTTTGCTGCTAGTTCTTTAATTTCATCGTCAAACCATGGTGTTGTTGTTTGTAACCTATTCCTATTTATTTTTCTTTTTCCGATCGCTTCTGTAGCGGCTTCTATTATATTTGCTTTTATTTTACTCCATACTTGCTCTACATTGTAGTCGGGATTTAGGTCTTTCTCCTCCAATTTTTGTTTCAGTCTTGTTTGATATCAGATTCGAGTACTATAGTTCGATAAACTTTCTATGTTGAATTATTCTGTGTAAAATGGTTGTCGCTTTATAGGTTTTAAGTTCCATTGGAGCTTGCAGAGTACTAGTCCATGATCGGATCCCACACTCGCAGATGATAATACCCTAACGTCTAATATTTCCTTTGGACGAATAATTTTATTAGTTAACACATACTCTATAATAGACTGTTGTCCTCTGCTATTAGACCATGTGATCTTATGTTGTATAGGGTGTTCATAGAATGTATTGTTTATTCTAAGCTCGTTTATTGCACAGAACTCTATAAGATCTTCGCCACTTTCATTAATCGTCTCTTCATTAAATCTTTGCTTGATACCATTTACAACAGAATTTCCGATGCGTCCATTAAAATCTCCTAATATTATTATATTTTCTTGTGTCGGTATTGCATTGAGCGTTAGTTGGAGTTCGTCATAAAACTGTTCAAAATATATTCTGTTCACCTTTAAATACAAATTAAATTTCCACGTTTAGTGACAATATTATACGTTTTTGGCGTATCAAGAACCTTTAGTAGTTGCTATGGTATTATTGCTTTAAAATTGCTGATAAACAAAACATAGTAAAACATAGGCCGTAGAATCTGACATTTGTAATAAACATTTGAATTTCATTATGACTTATAATTAGAGGTGAAACGAATATTAATTTCTGGCGGTAACCGAATACGAATATTCGGTTGTTAGTACTAGGTCGAATATTCGGCCTTGCCGAATATTTTTTTGCCCCAAATTTTATTAAATAGACGTGTACCTATAACGGCTATAATAACTAACATAAAGATACAACCAACTGTAAAGGTAACCGCGAGTCCCACACAGGCGCCACAAGTGCAGCTAAACTATCAATTAACAGCGATAATTATTAACTTAATAATCCAACCCTTAACCATAAATCTCATTCACCGGAGACACGATTCCATAAATAGAGAAAATAATGCTTTTTTGTTAGACCCGGACATATCTGCGACCACACCGTCGCTACTTCTTATGTGAAGTGTTATTTTGTAGCACAGTCTTACAGTCGCAGCAAGTAGCGACTGTGCCGGCGAGCATTTTTACGTTTCCTATGTGGACAGCGCTACACGGTGCGTTAATCGTATAGAACAGTGGTTCCCAAACTTATTTGTCCTACCGCCCCCTTTTCAGAAAAAAAAATACTCGGCGCCCCCCTTGAAATCTACCTTCTTTAAGCGAACAAACAGAAAGAAAAATTTGCGTTATTTTATGTATCTATATATCATATATCTACCTGCGCCTTAAAACATGGTAAGTAAAGATGTTGTAAATAAGACACCTTGAAGTTTGTAATAATTATAAAATTATTTTTTCCGACGACCACTATGAAAAATGACTCATTTCACACGGTTTACTAGTATTGAAAATAACAAATTCCGCATAGCAACGAAACTGTGTGAAATGCCCGTGTACAAAACTTTGCACACGCTAAACCACACAAAGCAGTCGGCGGGCGACGTCAAAAGTCGTCATTTGTTAAAAAATAAATATTTAAAACGTCAAAGTGTTGCAAGTGTGGTGCTGGTTCAAATTTTTTTAAATGAAAAATTGGAGAAATGGTGGTCGGAAAAGTATAGTGTAAAACACGTGCTGAAAGGATATTTCACACTCGTGTGATTAAGCCACTCGCCAGAGGCTCGTGGCTCAACTTTCACACTCGTGTGAAATATTCAACTTTCAGCACTAGTTATACAATATACTATTTAAAATCAACCATAGTAACATTCGCATTACACATAAAAAATTAAGATAATGATGGATAATATGAAAATAAAAATTACGAATAACATTAAAAATGATCCTAATGAGAAAGGTGAACCTGGTGCGTTGCTATCAATGTATTAATTCTCGGTTCTATTTTTGTCAACAGTATTCTTATATCACCGCGATTCGCTTTTTGCAGTCCGTTTCTTTTTTTTTTTGTTAACCAATTTGTGACCGCACTAAACCCACGTTCCACTAAATATGATGAAGAAAATGCAATTAAAAACTTTTGTATTATAGCCCCTAATCCAGGATAAACTGTAGCTATCTGCTTTTGCAGCCAGAATTGTTGGTAGCCGTCTTTGAATTTAAATTTCAATTCGTCATTTGTTGTTACATCTATCAGTTCTTCTTGTAATTTTGGAGATTATCTGGGTTCGTACTTGAAAAAGGATCCAGAACCCAATCGGGTATGTTCATTTTTAAAATATCTTGATTAAAGTCAGAATGGACAGCATCCAAGTGCTGACAATAGGTAAGTTGGTAAGTAAGTCTTCATCATATTTGGAAACTGGCTGAATTCTCCCCGTCCCAAATTTCGTTTGTACAGAAGAAGTTTTGCCACAAACGCAGAAATAACAGCTTTTGTTTTATTAAATTCAGCTCATCGCATTGCCTTGAAGTTGTAGATTTGTTTCATTAAATTTGTTAAATAAGTCTGTCAAATAAGCTATGTCATTTTTGGAATCAATCAAGTTGGCTCGTAAAGCATCGACTTTGTTTTCTAGAAACTCTAGCACGGAGTTAAAGAGATTATAAAATCGATTCAAACAGCCACCTTTTGATAGCCAACGAACTTTTATATGAAGCAGCAAGGATTGAATTCTTCATCGTTTTCGATACAAAGTTGTCTAAAGAATCTGTCATTCAATGAATTGATTCTGATTTTGTTGATTGCTTTAATGATATAATCTAATGACCTATGTAGGGGTTCACTCAGATTTTTTGCAACTAAACGTTGACGATGGATGACACAGTGTACAGCGAACGCATTCGGCACCGTCCTATCATCGCTGGAGCACCATCAGTAGCGAGTGACAAGATATTACTCAGGGGTATTTCTTTTTCTTTAAAAAACTCTTCCAATGCATGAAACATCGATTCTCCTTTAGTATCAGTTTGCAAATTTGTTCTTCTTTTATGAATCGCGCGTATGCTAAAAGCATGGTTTCATTTCCTGGCAAAGTTGACTCATCAAGCTGTATAGAGAACTGCCAATCGGTTATATTCGTTATAACTTGAATTTTGTGTGTTTACCTGGAAAATAATGTTACACTACGTTACACAACAGGTGAAACATGTACGAATAGTTTTTCTAAATTTTCTTATCTTCTCTTTCTACTTTATGGTTTCACCGCCCCCTTATTTTTACTAAACGCCCCCCAAATGCACCCGAGGCTACTATCACCCCTGTTGATCGTTCCACTGCCCCCTAGGGGGCGGTATCGCCCACTTTGGGTACCACTGGTATAGAACTAGTTAAATTCAAACTGGGGTTTCATTTCCTATAAGACTAGCGCACATCGCACCCATGCGTATACTGCAGAGCTAATGTCATTGGAAGAAAACTTGAAAAAAACTGCAGAAATTTGCAGAAGCCCACCCATCCAAACATATGCTACACAAAATATTAGAGAACTAAATGCTAAAATTAATAATATTGAAAATGAACAAGGATTTTATGATATTTGTTCGGCTGTAGCAAACATAAAACAAGAACGACGAATAAAAGTACAACCAACGTCGATCGCACGTCGTGCAGAGAGAGGACTACATGCAGGTACCAGAGCAATACAAGCAGGTAGACCATCTAATGTCGAAAAACCACGCAAAAAAGTAACAAAGAGAAAAAGGTCTTTAATATGCAATATTTTGGCAAATCAACCTAATGCGAAAAGTCATGGAAGTGTTCATTAATTTTGTAATTTTTTTGCCTTACCAATTCATTAATACATATAAAATGCCATATTTTTTAATTACAATAATAATCGTTAACTCTATATTTAGAGGTGTTTTATTTCAAGTTATAAGTAAACCCGATGCCAAAAGCCAGGAAGTTGTAATTGATGTTTGTGCATACCGCGCAGCATCGCATTACCCTGATGTGCGCTAGCCGTATAGGAAATGGAATTGAACTAGTCCTATACCTATACGATTAACGCACCGTGTAGCGCTGTCCACATAGGAAACGAAAAAATGCTGCCGGCGAGACCAGTGGTCGCAAATACGTACGCGCGCGGCCATATTGTTACACCGTTTAAGAAATCGTGTCTTTTATTTTAGTTTCGTTGCCGTCACCAGCGAACTAAGAGTAGACAAAACAATAATGCATTCGTTCAGAAATTTGTTTACAGACCCTAAATTCTCAGTAGTATTTAATTAGTCATGGACATCAACGTTTTTGAATCCGGAGTATTAATTATTTTCAACGTAAAATATTTTTAATAATTCAGTAGTATATGTTTCAGGCAGGAAATTTGAGAAAAATGCTAGATTTCAGGCTATAAATATTTTTGGTATTTTTTAAGCAAACTTAAAATGAAATAAGTTAGATTTAGCTTAAAATAAGTGGTCATGAACGATAAATTTAAATAAAGTCGGTGAAATATTCGGTTATGCCGAATATTCGGTAAAATGGCCGTATATTATGACTGCCGAATAGTTAACCGAAATTCGTTTCACCCCTACTTATAATACTCTATTGTTTCATGGTTAATTGTCTATTTTGTTATAATTAAAATTAATGTCATTTTATAAGTGGCTGATAGTGCCCTTATTTCAAACACTAGCTATAATAAACTATATATTGTAATGTTACCTTTGTTTACAATTATTAACAGCCGGTTAGCTCAGTCATTTGGTCGTTAATGAGGTTCTTTTACTTTAATAAATGAATATTAATACTTTTATGTTATATAACAATAATCAGAACAACTTAATTTTTCTATGCAGATTTATTACATCTTTTACTAATCTCTATTTCCCTATCTATTTACTTATTATATATGATAAATTATAACAGTATTAAATTAGCTCACATATCACTTGTTCAGTATCCAAATCAACTTTAATCACAATTCCATTTTCATATCCAACATTTAATAATTTTCAATTCATCTTCAACTTCTGCAACATCCAATATAAACCGGACCAAACATATTTCTCTCAGAAGAATAATAACCAGTTATTTATTTTGACCTCTTTTATAAGAGATTACTATTTTCATTTCCAGCAAAGTACCAATTAATTATTTAATTATTATATTCTTTCCTTTTAGGAAAGTACCATTCTCCTTTTCTTAAAATAATATTTCACACTTATTTACTTTATTATATTTTCCTTCCCAAAGGAAATACGTGTTCCTTTTTTGAGGAGATAATTTCAATCTTGTTTATTTATCTCTTGTCTTCCGCCTACCTGGTTGTTTGTTATTTTTCCTCCGATGAAAATTCTCTTTGCCCTTTTTAAAATTATTAAATACCTACTAGGTTTCTAGCTAACTTATTTTATAATTACAATACAACATTCCTAACAATTAAATTATTCTACCCTAACTATCTAGATTCTTGTTTTTATTACATTTTTAAATGAAGTTATATTAAATCTGCATAAATTAACTTGCAATTAAACTATAACTTTATGTTCATTAACAATTATATTCAATTCAAAATCTTTAAACCCGACAAATATCATCTCAATATATTTGAAAACCTCTTAAAATGGTCTTTTAAATAACGTCAACACCAGTTATGATTCCCATTTAAAAAGCACAAGTTTATGCTGTAGCTGAAAAACCATAGCAAATAGAAAAAATCTCTGTACGCCATTAGAATCTACGTAAAAATATCTATAAACAACCTCTATACTATATTCAGATATTTTTATAAATAAAGAAGTTATAAGACTTAGTAGAATTGGAGCAATTTTCAATTAAAACAAAAGAAGATCGCCCATTTATGTCTTCACCATTGAATTAGTCTCAAAAAGTTGACGAAATAGCGGGCAATCGGTTTTGTTGTAGCTGTACAAATAACAAAGTTACCCATACATCTACGTCGAATTTAGGACACACTGTTGTACATACAGGGTTCCCCCATATTAGACTACCCATTTTGATATGCGATTTAAATCTAAACGAAGTATCTGATTATTTTTTCTTTAGTAGGTCAAGTTCAGTAGGCTTTGGGATTACATTTTATCGAGTAGGCGTTTGTCTTAAAACTATTAAATAATTGCCACTGTCATAAATCAGTATCAGTGTCACAAACGATAATTTCTCCAACACAGTTTTACAATTTGTGACAAATTTGTAAAATTTTGTAATAGTATGGATTATTCGGTGCAACAACGTGTTTTCCGCGGAAATTTACATTAGAAATGGTTCAGTAGAAGAAGTTCGGCGTGCATTTCGACGGCAGTTTGGTAACAATAATAGGGGTAATACGCGCAAAACGGTTATGGTATGGGTTCGTCTCTGGCGTGAAAATGGTTCTGTGCAGAGCATTAAAACACCTGGACGTGGAAGGACGCCTGCAAATATTGAGCGAGTGAGAGCTGCTTTCACAAAAAGTCCTAACACGTCTGCTAATCGGAAATCACTTGCTCTAGGAATATCCAAGCAAAGTCTTCACAGAATCCTTCATAACGATTTAAAATTTCATCATTTTTTCTGTGGGGGTATTTGAAGGGAAAGGTCTTTGCAAGTCGTCCTGCAACAATTGAGGAGCTAAAAGACCGCATTCGAAAAGAAATCACAGGAATAGATGGAGATTTGCTTCGCCGGGTGATGCACAATTTTGCATTCAGAATTGAAAGTTGTATTCAAGTTGATGGAGGGAATTTAGAAGACATTATTTTTTAAAATTGAACAAATGTTTAAGTCAGTAATAAATCCCACAGAAATAGCTGTACATTAGTGCAATAAAAGATTTTTTTACTCGACGGAGAAGGATTTTATTCGAATAATAAAATGGGCAGTTTAATATGGGGAACCCTGTATAACTCCAAATCAGCAACAAATACGACGGAGCGCTGTACAAAAATAAATCACATTTTTTATAACATTAAAGCTATGCAAGTAATTCTTTCACTAAAAGCTTTTCCATTCTTTTCTACACATTTCAGACGATATAAGTGCGCACCTATGGGCAATACGAGCCCCGTCCCATTTCAGTTGGCCCACCTTAGGATTTTTCAAAAATTCGTCTTTAGAGAGCAAAAATACAAGTACTACATGAACTTCAAATTGTTTTATTCATTTGACAACATCTTTAGCATCTCTTAACCACAACAAATGCCTATTCAGTGACTAAAACCGACAACTAACACAAAATGAGGACAAATAAAAAAAATGTGAATAAATACGTAAAATTAACAGAAAATAATTTTAAGGTCTACCACTGGGTAATATCGCTTTTATTTTTTATAATATCCGAAATTCTTTGGGGCATAGTATTAACGAAGGTAAACGAATCCCATATTTTCTGAAGCCTTTGCTTCAGTTGAGGGATTGTTTTAGCAGAATGTTTCCGAAACACCTTTTTTATCTGGTGCCACAAAGAAACCCCTTCCAAAGGTGGTATACCGTAGTCTTCCATCTATTTTAAGGCTTTTTTGATTTGTAGCGTCCTGCGCCGTCCTGCTTTAACATAAAATCTTGTCCTGATGTTAAATATTCTTCCATGACCGGTGAAAGCGATTCTTCTAAAATGTACAGATACTTGTTTGTATCCACAGTTTCTTCAATAAAATGAACTTTTCCTATCCCCTTCGGCGACATGATGCTCCAAACCATGACCGATGCAGAAAATTTGACCTTTCTTTTGAGACAGTCGACCTGAAGCGCCTCGTGTATTTTGCAAATAACTCGGCCTCTACTGTCTCCAATACACACTTCGAATCGAGCCTTGTTGGAGCGATAAGTCTTGCATGCAAGCTGAGGTGCCCAAACCTTATGTTCTTTTGCCAATCTTACTGTATTTCTCTTTTGCTTTGGCGTTAAAAGTGACTTTTCTTTGGCCTTTGGCCAGTGTTGCCAATTTTAAGAACAGTTTTTTAGAAAAAAATATTTTTCTGTTCCCATTTTATTTTCTTTAATCAAACAACTTACCTTGTAAGTACCAATTCCCATTTTGTGAGTCCCCTTGTGACATGTGGATCTCCAAATGTGCCTTCCAACAGAATCACTCCACAAGTCCACAGAGCGCTTAACGTAGGGTAATTGGCACACCGATTTTTCTCGATAATTCGTCTTAATGATCTTCTATCGGCATCTATAATTTTAGTTTTTCCCACATATCGGGGCTTTGTGGTGACTCAACTAGTAATTTTATATCTTCTAACAATATTTCTTATACTATATCGCGATAACTTTAATAAATTTGCAATTTCCGAGTTCGATTTCCCAGAATTGAAGAATCTAATAATAATTGAACGAATTCTTTTATCGATAATCTTTCCTTTGCCTATTTTAATGAATACAACTAGCTTCAAAATGTATGAAATGCATTTTAGCAGTTATTAGCAATTGTTTTGGGACCATTGTTCTAAAGCCAATTCGGTTGTAGGCTTACTTTGTAACAAAATAGAAATATATTGATGTATTAAAAAAAACATACCTTATTTGGAACATTTTTGATTTTTTGCTAACAATTTTTAAAGGCAACGAAAAAGTTGGTGATTTCTATTGCATATTATTAAATATGCCCTGTTAATTAATTTTGGACCTAAAAAAGGCATGTAGTATTTATTATTTTTTGATGGTGCCCAAAAAACTAAGATTGCAGTAGGTGGGCCAACTGAAATGGGACGGGGCTCGTAGTTTTGAAAATACCTCCATGCTGAAATTTCTACTGCGCATTTCGCGTACGCTTTGTTTAAACAATTTATGTAGCATTTGTTAACAACAATTTCGAGATAATTTTGGCAACATCTGCATCTAGAAAGAATAAGCTTTCCAACGGTTTGATAAAAACCATTGAGAAATAAGCTTGTAAACATAAATTTATTCAATTGTCAGGATTAAAATAAATTTCGAAAAACATTTATATCCGCAAGGTCATTTCGGACACGGTACATATATTTTTAAAACTATATCTCTGAGTGCACCCTCCATCCCTCCAACATTTTAGAAGCGTCTTTTGTGGAGCTAAATTCCTGACTATAAAGACTTGCGTATCTATTAATAAAAAGTACGTCTTTATAGCACCGTGTGAATAATGCATGCTGTAAGTTTATATGCAGTTTGACTTTAAATGATTGAGGACAATTTGAATTTGGCTAAACTGGATCAATTTATTATCTTCTAATACAATATGAAAATAAATAAAGACCAAAGTTAGTTGTTTTTAAAATTATTAATATAATATTAACCACCCGTATTCGAAACGACACTGAAAGAGCACGTCAAACGGATTGCATATTGCCAACATAACGGTAAACTAGTATGGCGCTAAATTCAAATTGTTTTCAATCATTTAAAATCATACTGTAGTAATTTCGTAAATATGGTCTTCGTGCATTCTTCTAAATGTGACGTGAATTTTTTTCAAAATAAATTCCATAATTTTTTATTCCGATTTTCCCATTATTTAGAAGCTTTTCGTAAATTGAAATAAAGGATTATTCATTTTAGAATTTGAATCAAAGGATTCTCTGTTCTCGGGATATATTTTTCAAACTTAATTTCAATTTTATTAAATAAATTTTAGTAAATAAAAGGTTATTAATGATCGACTAACTTAATAAAATATTAAAAGAAACGCTTAATGAGTTCTGGAAAATATACCAAAGGATGTTTGTAAAAATGTTCTAGAAAAAGAACATATGCCGCTAGGCGAAGATTATGTGTAGAAAAAGTCAAACTTCGAAAAAGAAATTTACAAGCAGATAAAGACTACGGTCCCAATGCTGCTGGCTGAACAACCTGATCTACCAGAAGAAATTATGAAAATTAGAACAGCAGAGTTTCGGAAGTCTTTGGAAAAAGACCAAAACAGTAGATTAGAAATCGAAAGAAAACCCCGAGGTCAAAGTGGTAATCCAGTATAGATTCAAAAAAGGTCATATAGGATTACAGCATCACTCTTCGGCAAAATTTGCAAACTCGCACAGGCAATGCCAGTTGAGAACACTATCAAGTGTATGTTATAATTAAGCTGATTTTAATAGAAACTGTGCTACACGTTATGGCCAAGCAAATGAACCATGAGCTAAATGCAATTTCTTAGAAAAATTTAAACTGACAGTGCCACAGTGGAGGAATGTCGTCTGGTTTTCTTTTTGTAGATGAGGCGTATTCTTACTTTTATTATTGACACTGTTTGCTAATATAAATCACAACAAACTCCTAGTTTATAAAATAAAACGAACGAAATTATTAAAAAAAAAACATGTTTCGCGGCACTACTTGTTAACGCATTATTTTACTATAATTTGCAGAAACGCACTGACAAACTACATCTTTATTAATTGCAGTTAGTCGTTACTGTAAACGTATATTTTTTCGTAGAGCTTTGTTCTAGTGCGTTACGAGCCCAAATATAAGTTTAATTGTATACAATGTGGTATTGTTAGAGTGGTTACATTTTCTCGTGAACTACTGCGCGGAAGACGAAATTGTGTTTACGGCGGTTACAGGCCATCTTAAAAACATCGTCATTCGTTTATTATTGTCATTGCGGCCATCTTGGGTTAGCACGTGCGTTTGTTTTGAGTTGTCGTTGTGTTTAATTATCTGTCTTGACCTTGGGGCTTCTAAAAACTTTTAAATTTGCCGCGCAAGAGAGTTCGATGTTTTCAGGTTTCACTTTTAAGTATATTGGTCTTCTTTTTTCTATAGTCATCTCTTTTCCCGCTCTGCGCATTTCGCGGTCCGCGAGAAAATGTAACCACTCTACAACTCAATGTTTCTGACAATTATAAAAGTTGCTATAATGTAAAAATATAAAATTAGGCTTCGTTGCGCCCTCCCATGTACTTTTATCTTTAAATTAAAACTAATTCCGATAATAGTTATTTGCATCACAAGGCTAGAAACTGTCACTTTGCAAGTACGAGTACTTGCAAAGCAGTTTCTAGGCGTGTAATACACAATATTTTTTCGGCCGATAAAAATACGTTAATTATAAAAAATCATTTTTTATTCAAATATTTGACGTTAGAGAATTTATTTTTCTATGGAATTTATTTTTCTGGGCGTGACAATGGGCGTAGCAATGAGAGGGCGGAGTCAGTTCGGTTCAGCGCCACCAATCAAAAATCCTAATTTTACTTTCAGGCCGAGGCTTGAAAATAGCATTTTCCAGACGATTTATACGCATGAAAATTGAGTGTTTCTAGCCGAAGGGCGAAAAATATATTAAACGGCTGAAAAATATGAAGGTTCATATTTCCTGAACCTCTGTTTCTAACGTCTGGAATATAATGCCATCCGGCCATCGTACATAGAATGTTCTGTGTGCACCTCATTTGCATCATATTTATTTTAAGAATTTTAATGGGAAACACAGTAGAATTTGTGTAAACATGGGCTAACAATTAATATATATTTCTTTATTTTAATTAATATAATTTTATTTTAGAAACTAATTCCGCAAAATTCTAGTCGGGCAGTGCTAAATAGTCATGGCTGTCGACGCAAGTTTAAATGCCTGACAACTGCAAGCCTAGATCTCGCCCAATAAATAAACAACCACCAAATTATCATTTTATGTGCTTATTTGAAATCATATCGTATAAAGATAATCGACATTATTGTGTATTATTTACTTTTAAGTTGCAACTGCAATAAAATTAAGTATGTCATTTTTGTCAAATAATCAGGCGTAGGTACATGCGTACTCGTCCAGCATCTATAAGATATACAAATAACATAGGATAACTAGTATAAACCAGACAAATTCTTACTGTAGTGTCTACCACCGTATCATGTCAGCCAATGAGGAAGCACTTCTCTATCCCACTATAGCGATAGTTATAGTTACACGACATTAACACGTCAGTCTCATTTGACTCCATATAATTTACTCTCTTTGTTGTTTTGAGGGGTCTCACCAATACTTAGGTGAGAACGTTTTTAAGACAACGAAGCGGCGAATGCATGAACTGTGTTTGTATAAATACGCGCAGGAATGTGATCTGCGCATCCATGTTTAGTCTGCACTTGCAATTTTATTCTGTTGATAGTGGTGATAGTGGTTGGTGATAGATGTGTATGACTACTGTTGCCACAGCTGGTTAGATTGAATTGTTTAAAACCTAGAAAAATGTAAGTTTTATAATTTTTCATAGGGCTTTTACATCCCAGCAAAAAATAAAGTTAAATAAATCGAATATCTTGCTTTTTAAGAGCTTTTCCTTTAAGAAAATTCTGTACGGTTTTTTTTTTTTTTTAAATTGTATATTGTAACCAGATCAGTAAACTTATTACTGTACATGGTTTAGTTAATACTAGTGTATACAATAACATAAATAAGAATTGAGGTCTGCCAAAGGCTACTCGGTAACTAATTAGTGTCTAGTGATTACAAAATTTGTGGTAATATAAAGTAAAGTGTTTAGATGTACAAATATATTCACTTTCTGAAGATGAGTCATTGTCTGAAGTTGAGTTACATAGGTCCTGTGGGAGTTTTCTTTCAACCGGGTGTGTATGTTTCTTTGTCCTACGTTGTAATGGGCTGCCCCAGGGCACTGGCGTAAATTATTCATAAATTTTTTGGTTAATTTTGTAATAAAGTCGGAAATTCGTTCGACACTTAATTCTTCATGAATCTGTTCATTTCGCACATACCACGGGCTATTTAACGTAATGCGCAACACTTTATTTTGAAATGCTTGTAGTTTTTTTTATTTGTGTTTTTGGAGCATTGCTCCATACTGGACAACTATAGGTAAGTAAAGGTCTTAGTAGGGATTTGTATATCAAGACTATTAAGAGGGAACATTCTAATTTTAAAGGGGATTTTCTGTTTAGGAGGGGATACAATATTGCTAACCGGGCGTAGCACTGATTTAGTTTGTGGTTAATATGATAGCCCCATTTTAAGCGCGTGTCCAAATAATCCAAATAAATACCCAAATACCTGATTGCTGAGTCGTTTGGATTCCATTCGATGTTATTTTGGTTGATTCTTAGAAGTGGAGGGTTATTTATTCTTCCCAGTGTGAATATTTTACTTTCGCACTTAGTAGGGTTTAATTTAATACGCCATCTATTGAACCATTGATTCAATTCATTGACTGCTTCCTGTAGTCTGGAGATTGCAGTTACCAAATTGTCGTGTTGGGAGATAACAGCGGTATTTCTGATCCGCCCGTGTGCAAAGTAGAACAAAAATTGAAAAATTGTCGAATATTTTTGAAAAACTAGGGTGTTAAAGCTTAAGAAAACGTTTTGCTTTTGCAAAAGAAGTAAAAGCATGTGAACTAACAGAGGCAGGCGATAAATATGGGAGTTGTTGTCTTATATTTTACTGCAATTCACGCGTTACTTAATTCAAATTACCAAAATTACCTACATCTAATTGTAAAATAAATACGAGTTGAAAAATCGGCTTCAGTAACTGAAAATTAAATTTTTGAATCATCAGGGTTTTCCTCAGCCTCTTATTTATTTTTATTTGTTCATTATTTTTCAATTTTTAGTTATCTGTTTTATTATATTTTATTGTACTGCCCCTGTTATAAATTTTAAAGCCAAGTTTAAAACGAGCTGTAATGTATACTACAGATTGTTTATTTTTGGGAATTTTCGATTTCAGGTAAGTAAATGACGATTTCAGATGTTGGAATGTTCAGTTACAGCTCGATTTTATAAATTACATGCGTTAGTGGAACGTAGGACCTACAACGGTATCGTGTCAATTAATTTCACATATTCGCAAAATTCATATGAAAGAAATAGTTTAAAATTTTAAAGTGATTTGGGTTTGGCAGCTGTATATTTCTAGAAAAATATTTTGTATCTTGATTATTCTGTGAAATGATTTATTATTTACTTATCCTTGGTGGATTTTGGCCTTTTGTAAAATACCTCTTCTGTAAAATACCAGTATAGAGTGTGACTAAACTACAGCTGTAGGGTATAATAAAAAGAATTTTACCAGTGTCTTCTGTATTGACGTTCCTTTAAATTTCAATATTTTATGATATTGGGTTTATATTATAATTATAGCATATTGAAACGCTCAAATATCAAACAGTTTAAGGGGCGTTTATAAACTACGTTTAGAATTCCGTGATTTTCAGAATAACCAAGGAAAGTAATTTTGTACAAGTTTCGCATCTGTTACCCTACATACAGTGTCTGAATTCCTTTATCGTTAGTAAAATAGGTAAATAATGTTAACAACATTCGTGAAATTACCATAATCTTATTGGTTACAAATTCATAGTCGCTTACAAAACAAAAAGTGTATCTGATTATTAACGTTTTGCCCTATACCGAGCATTTGACTTAAGAGGCGAACACATGGAAATAGCATGCTTAATTTGATACTACTTTACTTGAATTTGTTGCTTGTTTAAGAAAGGAATAGCTTCAAAATTGTGATAAATAATTCGCATTTTATTCACAAAAAGCAGACCAGCCATCAGCCATGATCAAATATGAAGTTTGTATATGCCAAAATAAATTTATATTATTATAACATGTTTTGGCAATAAATACCCTCTC
The DNA here is from genome assembly GCA_963082815.1 of Melanotus villosus. Taxonomy (NCBI): domain Eukaryota; kingdom Metazoa; phylum Arthropoda; class Insecta; order Coleoptera; family Elateridae; genus Melanotus; species Melanotus villosus. The sequence goes on from OY720427.1 coordinate 25,516,858, forward strand.
ATCATTAGAATATTCAACATTATTATTCTTAGTAATTAGGTAGATACGTGAATTGACAGAAAATAATATTTATTTTGGCATAAACAAACTTCAAATCTGATTATGGCTGGTCTCAGGGCCGGATCTAGGGGTGGGCGAGGTTTGCAAGAGGCGGCAATTCAAAAATGTATTTAGACAAATATTTAATATACATACTCGTATTATTTCTAGAGTTGAGTTATTTAAAATTATCACTTACCTAATATATTAATAATTATCTGAAGTATATAGGTACTATATATTATTTTAAGAATTCAAATATCAATTATTATATACTCAGCTGTACAAAAAACGGGTCATTTCTTTTTCTTTTAATTTTTATGTTGTAGTACTTAGAATAAAACTTTTTGTATTTTACAATGAAAGAGGCCATCAGGGTGAAGAAAAAACAACATATGATACTTATCAGTTTATTTAATGAACATTAATAAGGGAAAATGATAATGTACGTATACAATAAAGAAAATGCATTTCCGCAAAATAAACTTAACAGAGCACCTGAGTGTACTTTTAATTTACGCGCGGAATAGTGTTTTTCACAAATGCAAGACGCGCGTTCGCGATACCGATGTGCCCCGTATTTCGTGCTGATTGCAAAATTTTGAGAAATAAGTGCAAAAATGTAGAATTAATGTTTACCGATAAAGATAAAATTGAAGGCGATTTTGATGCAGATGAGTTACATACAGAACTCCAGTCTTTAGCCATACTTCTAGATGACGATTTGACGATTTATAAACAGAACTTGAATAGTCTATTCCGAAACGTACAAATAGTTTTAGTATTCTTACTAACATTGCCAATAAGTGTGGCGAGTGGGGAAAGATCATTTTCCAAATTAAAATTGATTAAAAACTATCTGAGATCAACTTTCTCGCAAGAAAAACTTATTGGACTTTCTATGTTGTCGATTGAATGCCATATCGCCCAAAAAATAGATTATACGACAGTGATCAAGAGATTTGCTAAAGCAAAGGCAAGAAAAGTGCCATTTAGTATTTCATAAATCACAAGTACTTCATAAGTCATAACTCACAAGTGCTTTTTATATTCTTCTTATGATTCTTATGCAGTCCTGTGATTTATTTTTGTTTTGAAATTATATTAAAATATGTTCTTTATTTAGGTTTTTTTTGATATTCATCATCAGAGTGAGATTTAATTTATTTATTGTACTGTTTTATTTTTGTTATTTTTTTTAAAGAGTATTCTTATACATATTATATAAAGCACATTTTTTAAAAAATTGCCAGTCTACAACTATTCCTATTAATAATATTTAGGGGGGGGGGGTCATTTTTAGATCTTGCCCACCCCATCTTTTGTTCTAGATCCGGCCCTGGCTGGTCTGTTGTTTATGAATAAAATACGAATTATTTATTACAGTTTTTAAGCTATTCTTTTCTCAAACAAGCAACAAATTCAAGAAAAACAGTATCAAATGAAGCGCAATTTTTTGTCTCTCGATTGATACCACTATCAATCTTATCAACCCAAACGGCAAGCAGGAATCTGCATATATACGATTTCTCCTGTTATTTCCATATGTTCGCCCCTTAATTATACTTGGTATATAGAATGATTAAATAATGTTCAAAGATAATCGTTAAGTTATTATAGCAACGGACTATTTATTATTTTACGTAAATGTATTGCTATGATTGCAATTTTGTCAAAACTGCCCTACTAAAATTATTTTTAGTATATAAAATTTATTTTGGGGTATTGATGTTAATTGAGGGTCGTCGTGAAGGTTCGTTAATTTATTTTTTATTTTTTTTAAATTAATATAAATCTTTATATTCTAAACTAGTAATTATTCATTACTAAACTATACAAATTTAAAATGCAGATTTATTACAAAGTTCTTATCTAAAATTCCTATCCTCCCTAATCCTATCAAATCCAAATACTAACTCACTGTTACACCACAACTGCCCAAAACCATTCCAATTAATTTAACGAATCGCCATCCAATTCCAAATTTTGACATGACATCCAATTCCACCAATATCAATTTTCCAGCATGGAACTCCACCCAAAAACACATACAATACTTATTTCATTTATCTTCAACAAGACTCGAATTGCGAATTCTTAATATTTAGAAGAATTCTCAGCATTATCAATTATTATTCGTTTTCCTCAACGTAAATAACTTATTTAACAATTATTTAATTGTCATTCACAAAATTTGTGGGAATTTTAAATTAATTCCTTATTTTTCTTGAAGAAACAACTTATTTTCTTCCAACTTATCTTTATTTATTATTCACATCTTTTTTGTTTTCTGGTAACCCCGGTTCTCATATAATTCTATTCCAATAAGAAAACTCCTTTCTGTTACCAGACAACTGCAAATTCTAGCTTTTCCTCATTGCCCAACCCTATATCTAGCTACATTGATCTTTCTTAACAATAAATTATGTACATTTTTAATAATGAAGTTAAATCTGCATTAACATAAAATCATATTAACGATTAATAAACAATTATATTCAATTGATCATTAACATTAAAAATCATGACATCAATATCATCTCAGTATATAATATCTACTCGTATGCAGGGCGATTCAAAAGTATTGTCATTAAATTAAATGGATATATGCTGACCTTAATAGAAGTAGGTACATTAGAGCAAACATTTAAAGCTTATCGCGATTTTTTTTTATTTTAAATTTTGATACCCACTTTTGAGAACCGCTGGCTAATATGTGCGGCAGAAATTTGGCCCCGCAAAAATAAATGTAATTTATAGGTTTCACTTTCCTCTGCAATTTTTTCAAGATTAGGACTGATGACAGTAAACAATTAGTGGCATGTTTAAAAAGTGATATTAGAAAAAATGTTGTTAATAAAGTGAAACTGCACTTACAAAAATTGTTGCTCCAATAAACACACACAAACAAATACAACACAAACAAAAAACTTTGGCTTTCAGAGCTGCTACAGCATTTTGAAGAGCTTTCCGCGTAAATTAAAACGTCAATTATTAATTAATTCGGTCATACGGTTAGGATGACCTTCCATTAACGCGTTCGAACAGTGCAGTTTTACAGTGAAGAATGGTCTAGCTAAGCTACGTCACATCACACCTGGGCTCTTTATCAGTACGGACAAGAAAGACGATTGATAAATTTAAATTTTTAATGTAAACAGAACTGACCTATTCCACTATTCCAGTTACCCCAAAACAATTTTTGTATTAATGTTTAAAATTTTTTAGTTACGGTTTACTTGCGACACATGGTTTATTGAGAAAAGTTGTTCTATTTGATATGCTCTACCTACCCTTAAAATTAATGACAATACTTTTGAATCACCCTACATTCCTATAGGTATATGACAGCACTTGGCTTGAATCTTCTTTCTCCACATTGTTCTATTCTGTGTTAGGTCATATTCCATTATCTCTTCTTCGACACATTCCCTTCATGTTTTCCTCGGTCTTCTTTTTCTGTTTCTTTCCCCTGGTTCCAGTTTAAATGTTTTTTAGTTAGTTCTTAATCACTCAATCTAATTATGTGTCCTAGCCACCTTAATCTATTTTGTTGCACTATCATTTTTATATTAGATTCTTGAAATAATTCTAATAAGTTCGACATTTGTTCTTCTTCTCCAGCTTCCTTTTTCTTTCACACCTCCGAAAATTTTTCTCAAAATTCTTCTTTCCCATCGTTTAACATTTTACATTGTTAGAACCCACGTTTCACTTCCAAATAGAACTACTGGCCGTACCACTGTTTTATACAATTTTAGCTTTAAATTTCTTGTAAGTATCTTTGCAGTTAAGATGTTGTTCAATACACCTGCACTTATGGATCCGGCTGCAATTCTTCCTAAGATATTGTTACTATGATTACCATCACTAGATATTTCAGCACCTAGATTTATTACATTATTTGAAAGTTTAAACAGATATCTCTTCTTCTTGTCCTAATGATACAATTTCCAGGTTTTGATCTTCTTGTAGTTTATTTCCTAGGATCATATAACTTAATTTGTTTTCATGGATTTGTAATCAAATTGCAGATGTTTGCTTCCCTAAGTTTTTAAAAATAGTCTTTAATTTTCCTCGTGTTCTAGCGAGGAGCACTACATCATATGCATAGGCAAGACCTTGGTGCGACTTATTTAGGATATTATTATTTACTTTAATGTTACTTCTTCTGAAGACTTGTTCTACAACGATGTTGACGGTCGCCTTGCTTTAGTCCAACATTACCTTCATATTCATTTTATTTTCGTCGTCTATATTTATATACTTGTATATTTTTCTTACTACATTTTTCTTGGATTTGGTCTAATACAATATGTGATCTATTACAAACATGTCCTTTTTAAAACCCCCTTAATATTGGCCAATCTTACCTTCTACTATATTTTATATTTTACCATTTATTAAGTGTGCTAGAATTTTGTACATCTCATTCAATAAGGAGATTGGCCTGTAGGTCTCCGGCAATTGTGCGTTACTTTTCTTAAAGATGTGACAAATCATTGCTGTGCTGCTGTGCACCACTCTTCCGGCATCCCCTTTTTCTTCCATATTTCTGTTACAAGTTCATATACTCTATTAGTTAAATCTTCATTTACATATTTGATTAATTCTACCACTATTTCGTCAGATCCTGTACTTTTGCTGTTGATGGCTTTTATAAATTCTTAGAAATTAGGTACTTCTATATGGTTTTCATTATCTAACACTTCTTGCCAGTTGCTGGCTCCCACACAGTGTTTTTGAAACATTTTGCCCAGATTTCTAACATTTGGCTTTCATTCAGATGTAATTCCCCTTTTTCATCTCTCAATCCTATCGCTTCAATATATCCTTTCTTCTCTGTCTTTATTTTGTTATAAAAACTTGTAGCGTTCTTGTCTGTGTATGTTGTAAGAATATCTGCTATTATTTTTTGTTCATCGCTTCTTTTTCTTATCTACATGCGTTATTTGTTTCGTTCCTTATCTTTTTATATTTTTCTTGCAGTTCATCTGTTTGTTTATCTAACATTGTAAGTCTTATTTTTCTTCTTTCTTGAACCATCTTTTTGCAATCTTTGTCAAACCAATCATTTTTTTTAGCAGTATCTTCCCTTTGCATATTTTGTTTATATTTGTTTATTGCTTCTTTAGTGTTTGCTGCATATTCGTGTCGTATCGCTTCATCTTCTAGCTTTTATATTTCCTATTTAAATTTAATGCTTCTAATTTTAATGTTCCTTGATAGATCTGGAGTTATTTGCTTTACTGTTGTTTTAACCAATACATGGTCTGGACTCTGAACTGACATCGGCTCCTCATTAAGAATACATTGTGCATAGATTTTGGTCACCAACGGATGGTCAATTTGGTTTCGCGTTTCTTTGTCTGAACTTGACCATGTAATTTTGTGTTTCTTGTGCTTTTAACCACCATATTTTTGCTTGTCGCAAAGTCCACTATCATTTGGCCATTTGCATTCGTTACATATGGAGACTTTCTTTGTCTGCTACTAGCATGTTCCGATCCTCTTTGCAAATTTTAGCATTTAGGTCTCCCATAATAATGTAAACATCAGATTTTAATAATTTTCCTAGCACATCTTCAAGATCCTTGTAGAACTCTTCTTTCTTCTCTGTTTCCGCTTCCTCTGTGGGAACGTGTACAACTGTACATTAATAATAATAATAATACTGAATTTTATAATCAGTTATTGACTCCTTTAAAGTGTTATTTATTAAAAAACCTTTCCCTAATCTATTTTTTCAGCTCCTCCATTAAACCACACACCATTTTCAATATTACAATGTTGTGTTTCTTTTATATTTATCTCTTGTATTTCTAAAACTTCTCTATCTTATACCTTTTAATTTCAGCTATCAATTGTTTAAGTTACCCCGGTTTGTTTAACCCTTGAACGTTCCGTAAACCTATGTTTAGTAGATTTACTTGTACCTTTTTCTTTGTTTTTTTACTTGCCTGTCGTTATCGTGTTCATTGCCTTTGCCGTCATCTCAATATACTTTCTTACTTGTGTTTTCTCTATCCGTTTTTTGATAAATCGATATGTTTTCCTATTTCTTCTTTTCGAGTTCCATTTCCATCAAATATCGTTAATACAGATTTTTTGATATATCCTTCCTCTTTTTCAGTTTTCGCCATGTTCCTTAGTTCCTTTTGTAATTTTGCTTCTGTTTGTGTTAAATCATGCTCTATAAAGTATTGTGATCCTCTCAGTAAATGTAAAGCATATAAATATTTATAAATATTTTAAAGATTAAAGTTATTACGGCTATATTTATTTTGGAATCGATATATTTCTGAATTAACTAAAAAAAAAGAAGAAACCTTGCAATAAAATGGATAAATTGCATCTTATTGTTAATAACAATAACGCACCTGACTGAAAATGAGCGACTTTGAAAGTTAACAAAACGAAATCATTAATTTAATATTTTGTAGAAAATCTTGTTATCTTTTAATTATCTTGACATAAGGAGATTTTACAAATTTTTTAGGTATAACCTGGCAACATTTTCGTTCCTCGTCCTCCAAAGTTTTTCTCTAATGATTTTCTATGGGATATTTGCTAATTTTCATTACGTTCATATCAATTGACCGTGCGAGAAATTTGAAGTAATGGGCAATTTCGTAATTATATATAAACCATCCCCATCTGGTTAAATATGTCTTAATTTAGTTTGATATTGTAATATTTCTTTTTTGTATCGATTAACTGTTGCTTAAACCGTATACAGACACACAAATTTTGGTAGAATTAGTATACCGGTTGTGTACCTTAAAAGGGATAAGCTTATGGCCTGGTGACGTCACATGCACACGCTCTATTAATTTGAGAATGACCTAAACAAGCTTTATGTTTTTATGTAAAACTTTAAAATATGTCTGGGCCTCTCGGTAGAGCAGCGGGCATATCCCTACTTCACAATCGAGAGATCCCGGGTTCGGACCCACAAGCATGACTGGAGCGCGGCTGGCGTCCGAACCTGTGTAGGTTAAGTACTTAGATTAAGTTTAAAAAGGCTAATGATCATAGTAGTCAACTTCGATACACCCTAATAAAAAAAATCTTTGGATGAAAGATTTTACGTATAAAAATTCGACGAAATGTTACACCAAGTGGTCGTAGTGTTAAACAAGTAAAATCACGCGCAGAAATGTCTTTTGCGCATTCTGCAAGCAAAACGTGGTGATTGATGTGTAATTCCTGCTGATCATTTTTAAATTTATTAATGCAGTTGTTGGACACTTCGCGGAAATTCCAAGATGCTTGGGTAGGTTGAATGGAGCAAAATTGGCTCTTATTTATGAAAATTGTATGGGGAAGCAATCAGATTAGGACGTGGCGGGGAAAATTATCCTGAAAGCCAATCTCGTAGCAAAAACCTCGGAAATTAATGTAAATTAAAGATGGGGTTATTCGAACAAATTTTTGTACGACTCATGAAAAATGTTTTTTTTAAAGCCCTAGAAATGTTTTCCAGTTTTTTCGATGGTTCCCGCTGAGCTTCAAGCGCCACCTTCACGGTTTACAAACTAAAACATGTGAATAAACGGAAATTTAAGATATATGTCCGTTTTTCAACATTTCTGGTTATTTTCGTTGTAATTTTCTCGCAGGTGGGATGTTAATTGATATTAATTACGTTTTCTGTAAAGTAAATAAGTGAGGTGTAATAATTCAGAAAATTCATTCAAATGTGTCGGCTTCAGTAGCGGTAATTTAATTTTTAAGTCGTGAAGGGTGAGTTTTCCTAAATCCAGCTCGAACTGTTGTTCTGGAAGAATGATTTTTAATGCTGCGCTTACAGTTAGGTATTCTCTTTGTAAAATTTAAGTTAAATTAAAACACATGCAAGTGTAAGCTCGGTAATTTGTTTATTTCTAATGAAACTCGGGTTTTACTTCGGGTTTTGCTTGTTTAAATGGTGATTCAGAATGTTTAGACTACAAAAGTTATCACTTGGCATACTTATATTTTTATATATTGAAAACCTAAACATTGTCGCGTTTAATTATACATTTTCATAACTGATGATTATAAACATAATAAATTATAGAACGTAAAATTTAGTAATCGAGGCAATGAACAAAGATTTAAGAGTTTTTGAAGGAGTTAAAAAGATTCTGGTCTAAAGCAACGCTTAAGTACGGTTTTAAAAAATATCTGAGTGATAGTTTGGTAATTATAAACATTTAGGTAAAGTAAACTTAAGGATTGTGTTTTATCGTGATTTTAACTTTCGTTTTGTTTTCTCTGGCTCGAGCTTAAGTTTTAAATATTTTATTATAGAATTTCAAGTGGAGCGAGCATAAGAGATTTTCTATCAAGGCGTAATTTTGAATTATCTTGTTGCTACCTACAAGATGGAGTGGGTGAGTAAAGCAATTTCAATTTCTTCTTAATTTTGACGCATAACTGTCGTTTATATACATTTGTTGTTTAAAATTTCATTTAAAAGAATCAAAAAACCTGGTTTGCTGTTCTTGTTTTAAACTACAACAAAATACGAATTTAGAATTAAATACACAACTGTTTTTTTGTTCGTTTTTGCATGAGTATACAAATTTCTTATAGTTTCGCAGCCTGAAAATCATTTTTCAAAGTCAGGAGAATCCCAAAGCATTTTTAAAAATTTTTAATTCTAATAAATCAATTATTAATATTCATAAAGTATAGGGTTAACTTTTTATATTAAAACTGCGGTTGATATTTTGAAAAATTAGGAACCGAGTGAAACAAGTTCTGACGAGCCAGTGGATCAAGTCATTCCATGTGTTGAAAACTTAGAAAGCGAAACATCACAGGCTAAAAAGAGGAAATTCAGCGTGAGTTTTTCTAAACTACCTCCATTAATTTAGCAAATTATTTTGTTAAGATTATTATCACATGTAGCTGATTTGGTTATATTTATTTTAAATGATTTAATTATAGGAATTAGAAAATAGCGGAGATGAAATATCAGCAAAATCAAAAGTAAGCCATTTCAACTTTAAAGCTTTTCCTATACTTGACTAATATTGTTATACTTTTATATTTGCCATTTACAAACATTAGTAATTCTTTGTTTAGTAAATTAATAAATAATTATTTATAATTGAGGACAGTCATTTGTAAATCACTGAAGTTTTTTTGTTTAAAATTACTAGGGTATGCCATTACACGATAATGCAACTGCTCCTCAAAAAGTAAGTTAGAATTTTATTTGGATTTTTGGAGTTTTGTGAAAATTAAAAAAATTATTCAGTTTTGGTGGTCAGATCAGGATTAATTATGCCGTTGTTAAGTAGTTAATTTTGATTACATGTTTATATTTTAATCTACTCAAAATTTGTACCTTTTTAAAATATTGTTTTACAGTTATATGCTTTTACCATTGCTGTTAAAAGGACGTTTTCCGGGTTGGGACCGTGTCATTGTTGAGACAGAATTCGACGTTTCGCCCACAAGGGAGGAAAAAAGGGGGCACTAAAAGAGCACGGTAATTCAACCTGTGAACCACGCCAGAGGCAAAATTCTTTGAGCAAGGCGAAGAAGGGCACGGTAACTCAACTTGTGAACCAAGCCATAGGCGAAATCCTTCTTCCAGACGGTTGTTGACGAAACGTCGAGTTCTTTTTTCTCAACAATGACACGGTCCTAACCCGGAAAACGTTCTTTTAACACTGACCTTGACCGTGGAAGTCTTCGAATTAATTTTACTATTTTTATTATAATCTTTATTTTCTTTAATTTAGCGTGAAGAAGAGACATCAACATCAACATCTGCTTCTTCACCTCAAAAGGATGACGATGTAAATCAAGTAAAAAATTTGTTAATAATTAATTGCAGTAATTACAAAATTAATTTACAAAGAAAATCTTGAAATCTTTTATTTAAAAATATTAAAAGTAGATGTTTGACAAATAAAAACCCTATAAAAGTATTTCTTATTGCAAATTAAATTTGAAATAAACTTTTAATTTTTACTATTTACAAAATTTATTTTTTTAATTTTAGGTGAAAGATGATCTGCTAACCGGTACCCCTGATCAGATGGAGAACATTGTAAGAGTTTTGTATTTATCTCTATCTATCTAATCCTTAAGCCCTTCTACCCTTACGGGTGTAAGTCGAGGACAGTTGTGGCACTGAACTGGCTTCTTCTTCCATGCGTCTTTTCACCCGTTCCTGTCCTGTGTTCTCTGTTTTATTTCTTTCGATTTGTTGTCTCTTGTCATCAGCTTCTCTAACTTTATCTAACCACGCTTTTCTTGGCCTTTTCCTGTGTTTGCTCTTTTCAATTCTTGCCTTGTATATTCTTCTTACCTTTTTGTTTTGCCCCATTCTTATCACATCACCCAGCCAGCCATCTTCGCCGCTTCCTTTATTTCCGTCTTCTGTTACTATTGTGCCCAGATATTTAAAACTGTCTACCTGCTCCAAGTTTGTTTCTCCTGGTTGAATTTGGGTGTTTTTGTCCATGCTACTACTTATAATCATTGTCTTGTCGTTGATGTTCATGCCCTGTTTTTAGATTCTTACTGTATAATCTCAGATCTTTGTTCAGTGTTTTTCTCGCCGCTGGCAATCAGCACCATGTCATCTGCTATTTTCAATATTTTTCTTTCCACTGTAATCCAATATCCCACTTTATACTGTTTGGCTTGAATTTTTGCTTCTTGGATGCTATCATTGAACACTACCGAAAATAGGATCGGGTTCACAATGCAACCCTGTCTTACCCCTTTTGTTGTTTTATTTTTCGTGTCTTACGTTGACAAAGTTCTATGTTTCTCTATGTAGGCTTCTGACTCCATTTATTATCTTGTGATCTATTCCTCTTTTCTCAAGGATCCTTCATATATCCCTTTGGTTTACTCTGTCAAAAGCCTACGAAACATAGATGTACCTCTCCGGCTTTGCTGATGGCCTTTCGCCTATTTATCTTAGGATAAAATTTGCCCCCACTATACCTTGAAATTTTTTTCTAACAGTCTCTCACTCACCTTTCCCACTGTACTGAGAAATGGAATGTTTCTATAATTATTGTAATTTCTTGTGTCACCTTTTTTATGTATATGAATAATTATGTCTATTCGCCAGTCTTCTGGTGCTACTTCATAATTATTTTTTGTATTTTTATCATTTTATCGTTTGCTGCTATTATCATGTCTGCTGTTATTTGGTCATATCCTGGTGCTTTGCCATGCTTCATTTTCCGTATAGCCTCTTGAATCTCTTCCGTAGTTATGTCCTCCGTTTCTAATTGTTCTTCTTCCCATATTATCTTTGATTCATTTCTTTCTACTGCTATTATTTCCGTTCCTTACAGGAGCTTTTTGAAATGCTGTTTCCATCTCTCCATAATCTTTTCTTCCTCTATTATTACTTCTCGGTTTTGGTCTTTGATGTTTCGTAGCGTAGTGACTTTGTCTTGTTTCGCATTTCTTATAACTCCAAAGAACAGTTTTTGATTTTCATTATCAGCTGTTTTCATTTTCCCCTAAAATGTATCAATGACTATTGTTTTGTCTCTCTTATTAACCTTTTAACTTCTTTACTCTCTTTTGTATATTCATCACGATCTGATTGAGTTTTCGTATTTAAATATTGCTTGTTTTTTACTGTATTTTTTATATTCTCGTTCTACCAGTGTGTTCTCTTAAGTTCTCAGTTTGTGATTATCGACTTTCAACGTGATTTTTCTGCAGATAACAAAACTGCTTCTTTAAATACGTACCTCCCATATATCCTCTACTGATCCTGCTGTATTTGTGTCTCCCTACTTTAACGTTTCTTACCTTTTTCCACAATTTTCTACTGATCAGAAAGTAATCTATGTATTATTGATTTTTCGTCGCTTTTGTCTTTATAATTTATTTAATTTCATTTTGCCCAGATCTGTTGCTAATCAACTCGGTTATATTATTTTTAAATCCATTTCAGTGTTTTGTGATTTCAGTTACAAATTTTGACGAAGTGCTTCCAGGATGAAGAAGACAGTTACTGCTTGGTAAGCTCCATGTAATTTGTTTAGCTATACCTACTATATTTTTAATTTTTAATTTTTTTTTAATATAAAATTATAATTTGCAAAATTTAGTTTTTGTTTAAATTTATTTTTGTAAATTTCAGCTTAACAAGATAGCGGACTTATTTAGAACTAGTAAAGAAGAAACTGTGGCCCAAGGTTTGGTACGCGTTTTGATATTAAAAATAATTAATTGCATTTTGGAAGATTTACCAAAAAACTGGCAATTAAGATGATATACTAAAAATAGGATTTTTAAGAAGTACTTTTTCATAATCATTTTTTCGAAATCTTTCAGATTACTAAGACTGTGGTACACTTTTTGGACGTTTACGCTGCGAAATTTAACACTGCCGTAAGTTAATTTTTAATTTTTTAATTACAACTTTACGCTTTAATTTTTTTAATTCCAGCCGCCTCAGTACATTTATGAACTGCGACATGCATTCATTTCTTTAAGCAGGGTAAGAAATTTTGTTTTATTTATTGTTTTTTTTTAAATTTACCTGTAATGATTATTCGTTAGATTTATTTTTGATTATTTAGTGAAAAGTGGTTTTTTAAAATTGTTTTGTATTTACAGGAAGATAATGTTGTCAACAGTACTGCCTCTCCTGAAGATCCCTCCAATCAAGTACTTGTAAGTAAGCTTATTTATTTTGAAATACAATTTTTCTCAGATAGATTCTTCTGCTACAGGATTTGATTATTTTGTTCATTTTAAGTTAATAGCGCATTTTTGTAAGACCTTGCCGGATATTAAATTTTTCTTGTGTAAATTGTAGGTTGCAAGAATACTACAGTCTCTTGTCAACATGATTGCGGTAAGTTTAACTTGACTGAAAATGTTTTTTGAAATTAATTACTTGTTACACATTTCAGATTGAAAGACTGCTGAGTATGGTCAGACTTGATGTGGCAAGTTACATTTTTTTTTGTAAATTTTCATGTTAATCGTTGAATTTTACATTTTAGGAAGACGAATCTTTCCAAATGAGTTCTTGCGACAAAGAAAATTGGGTAAATCTCGCTTAAATATTTTAACACCAATCAATAATTTTAAAGTCGTTATAGCCTGCAGAAATATTGAATATGTTGTTTTTAATCCTATATTTTTGTACTGTTTTGTAGGCTTCTACAGATGTCCTCAATACGGATGATGTCTTGGTAAGTTTTTATTGTTATTTTATTTTGAAAAAATCATTGATTAAAACTCACAAACTGAGCCTCTATTTTCTAACATTTGATAACAGTACATCGATATATTTATTTGTTTATATTGCACTACCTATAACACCACTTCTTTTTCATTTTCAGAGAGCCCGAAGGCTTAGCTTTTGCCAGTCGAATGATTTAATCCCGTTCCTACCTACCGTAAGTTTCATTTTTCAAAATAATATTTAGACTTGCTTTGAAGACTATTTCAGAGAATATGTTGTTATATTTCTTAGTTGGGGTTTTCACCACCAGTTGCTAAAATAGAATTAAATTAAAATATCAAACTCACCACAACAAACTATTAGAAAATATATAAACACAATTAATATTTTTATTTTTAAATTAGGTGAAATACTTCATTGCTGAACGAAGTCAGGCAATTTTTCAGGAGGTGAGATTAATTAGTTCTTAATTTCAGTTGAGTGGTTATTCTGAAAAAGTGTGTTTTTTAAACATCGAAGTTTTTAATAATTTTCTAATGCGCATGAATTGGCTTTACAGATTAGGAAGGCCCAGGAACAAACCAACTTGAGCGACTCCCATTATTATGTAAGTTTTACTTTTTGAACATCATTCGAATTGTTGCCTTTTAAAACATTTATTATCACCTTATAAAATGCTTTAAAATTCCAACTGAAGGGAACCAGGGTCTAAAGTATAGAACTTATAAAAAAAATTAGTATTAATTTTTTCTTTGAAATTTTCATAATTATGTACTTTGTATAAATAATTACTTATTACGATAATTCTGTTATTTCTAAAAATACCAATAATTGATTGTTTGATTTCAAAAATTTCAGGATAAAACTTCAGAACAAGTCCAGAACGGTTCGGTAAAATTGCAGAATGTAGCTGAGGAAATGACCGAAGAGGAGGTATTCTTAGAACATGTCTACTTTGCAATAAATTATTGAAAGCAGATAATTTTTGAAGTTATTCATATTGCTTTCATTTTTTTCTCATAAAGTGTAAATACAACTAAACCAAAGCTTCAAGATATTCTACGATATCCTGAAATACTCTCGAAGATTAAAGTTTAATTTCATTATTTAAAATTAAATTTGCGTTTGAATTTTAGATATCCAAGAGAGAAGATTTCGTGGTTTACATGGATGCCATACGAATGAAACTAAATGCAGATGAACAAGCCTTTACATGGAATGTTTGTCAAAAAAATAAATTAGATGTAGGACTCCAACGTTATGGAATAACCGCAGAAGGGATTACCGCTCAAAAAACTGAAAGACAATTCGCTCTGACTGTTGAATGCAGCAGCGATGACAAAGATGAAGAGGAGTTAAGTGATGTTCAAATCAGCAATCAAGCATATGATAGAGGGTCTGAACACAAAACTGGAGAAGACGTCGGGGTCACAACATATCCTGTAGAGTCTACGGAAGATGCTTTTACCGATAGAAAGACTGAATCAGATGCTCAATTAATGGAAAATTTTAAAGCTCGCCCAGCAGTTAACGGAAGTCTCGAACTGGGAATTACCAAACCTGAAGCTTCTTCAGTTACAGGTAGAGAACAAGCCGTGTTTTTTGGTGGAGAAGCGTCTTGGGAAGATTTCCACATTCCCCAATATCGAAAGAATGACGGAACGAAAGGCGTTATGATGTTCCAGTTATTTAGAGCATACTTTGCAAGAAATTTTGACAAAATCAAAATGAATTTTGCCCCATATAATACTGGGGCTGGAAAAACACCTGATATGCAGAGTATTCCACCAGCAGTTAAACATGATAACGGTGTGTTTGTTCCACTTCAGATTGAAAAGGAATCATGTGATGTGTCAATCCAAACTACCTATAAGGTAGACGATCACCACGTGCCTTCTTTACCTGAAGGCAAAAAATTTCCTTCTGAGAATAAACATATAAGAGACGAAGACGTTTTGGAAGTTAGCTGGGATAATTTTACTACGAACGTTTCTCCTGAAACTCAGGCTGAAATCTCAATAAGGCCCATGGTTAGACTAGACGATTATACAATGAGGCCAGGCTGCAGCACTTGGGCAGATGATGACCCGGTATGTAATTTTGAAAAGTACTTTTTATACATGAAAAATAAAAATTTCCACTTCAAACCCACTTATTACATTTTTAACTGATTCTTTTTAATTTTCGTTTTATTTTTAAATTCAAATGTTATTATTAGTTTCATTAAATTTTTAAGAATTCTTATTTTTTTTCAGAGAAAAATTTATTCTGGCGAGTTTGGCTTTCATGCCACAAATTTTGCTGAAGGTTCGTCAAAGAGTCGAGGATCGTCAAAGAGTGGGTTTGTCCAAGAATTGCCAAAGCGATTTGCACTAGACCCGCCAAAGAGTAGTTTCGCTCAAGAATCGTCAAAAACTGCTTTTGCTGAAGAATCGTCGAAGAGCAAATTTCATTATACTGATATGGTAAGTCATATTTTTTACGTGCAAATTTTTTACCAATCTAGCCTTTTTTTTAAATGTAGTTATTTAATCTTTTTCTTTTTCAGAATGAAGACTCTTTCTTCGAACAACTTAGCATGAGTCGCAATGAATTCTGCAGAATGGCAAGTAAAAAGATCAGTTTTTTAATTTAAGGACTTTAAAGGTTAAAATGTTGGTTTTATTTTTGGAAGTTTTCAATTTTCCTTGAAATTTTTAAATTCATTTTTTGAAAATTCAATTTTATATTCCTAAAGTTTTCAATTTTATTTCATCAAAAGTTCATTTTCAAGTTCAATTTTATTTTCCTAAAGTTTTCAATTTTATTTCATCAAAAGTTCATTTTATTTCATCAAAAGATCATTTTATTTTTTGAATTAGTTTTCTGAAATTTTCAGTTTTATTTCGCTTTCAAACTTAATTTCTCAAAGTTGTTATTTTATAATCGTTCTGTAAAATTAAGCATTAGTTTAAAATAAAATTTTTAAATTTAATAGTTTTTTTAAAGGTTCCAAGATTCAATTTATCTACATGTCTAGATTTTTTTAGTTGGTTGTTATTTCAGTCATAAGCTTAATCTGTTCTTTTTAATTTCAGCTCGACAGAGTAATTAGACCAATGATTATGCAAAAACTGGGGGTGAGTAATTTTTAGCACGTTGTTGCATACTAACAACTATTTAATAATAGTGTCTAGCATTTGTATTTTAACATTTCAGTTAGGAATCACGTACACTAGTGAGGACACGGAACAGGTATTGACTCAGGTGAGTAGACTCATATTTGTACTCTAAAAAATTAAAATTATTCTGTAGTTATTTTTTGCTGATTCAAATGTTTCTAAAATCTTCTATTTTTTCATATGAAAGCTTAAACTCCACTAATTAAAAGAAACGTTCAATGAGTTTACTTTTGTTATTACAGATTGAGACAATAACTGCATCAATACGGACCGACGCTCGTCAAATCATTCATGCCTTGGTAAGTTCAATTTTACAAAATAAATAATTTTACTTGAATATTTTTCGGCCTTAATAAATCTTCAAAATTTGAAAATAATAATTAAAACTGAACCTGAAATAATGCAATTTCGTTTTAAAAACAGAACGAAGCGAGGTCCCAAGAAACATCCGAATTGAATATTCCCATTTTAGTAAGTTCTGTGGGATGCAGTTGTGGCTTAAACCTTTATCCTATTTTGTTTTTACCCCAATTTTCGCACTAAAAAAATGCTACAGGTTTTCTAACATAACCTTACCGCTTTAAAAAATTAAATGTCATTTACTTACCATGTGCGAGAGATTCTAATAATGATTTATTTCCAGGTTACCGAGATAGTATCATCTGTTATCTCGGGAAACCACGAAGCTGAAGCATTGGTAAGCATTTTTATTAGCTTTCTAAATTTTAAAAACATTGGATTGGAAAGTTTCTAACTTAGATAATTCGGTCTTATTTTTTAATTCTAATAATTTGTTAATGAATTTTTAGATTAAGTCGATTGGGGGAACAGTGAATCAACTCGTAATAGCAAGAAAATTAGTAAGTTTTTACTTTTGTAGCAGTTTTTTTTAAATATAATCTTCCTGAATTAATTAATAGAATCTATTTTTGTTATAACAGGTTACAGAGAATTGGGCTAGCAATAAAACTGCAGAGCTCATTGAAGAAATGGTAAGTTAATTTTGTAAAAAAGTTGATTTTATACGATGTTATAAAAAATTACACTTTTAATGCTGCAGGAGGAATTAGTATTATCTGCGTTCGCAAATCCGGAAGCTGTAGAGTCGGAGGTGGGTGAAATTCCTTGTATGTAGATGTAGATTGCCTTAAATAAAAAAAAATGTTTTTACAGTTACTACAAATACCAGAGCTCATTAAACAAGAAATCAATATTATGCTGGCTGTTATGGTAAAACTTCATTTATTTATTTGTTTGCTCTCTAGTAATTCCAATTAATTTTTAGCTGTCAAATACGACATCTAGGGCACACTATGTAATAAACGCACTTTATCAGGTAAGTTAGTTATACAATCTAATTTGTTCTTCCTTTGTTTACATTTGTTTTTAATTTAATTCTCTGGAACTGTTACTGCTTTTCATAATTTTTTAAACGAAGTGCTTCAGTTTATTAAGCATTAAAATTGTAGGTCTCAGAAAATGTTCTCTGTTAAATTTATAGAATATCCTGTGTTTTTAGAATATCAATACTATTTTTACATTTTAGGCATTAATGGTGTTTGAACATCCAGAGAGTGCAAATATCTTTGACGATTTAAGCATCGTCAAACTTTGTTACGAGTTCTTGGAAGAAATAGCCCGTAAAGAATCAATCAAGTTATGGGGATTTCGAAATGAGGTAATTAAAAAGCAATTAAATTTTACTTTTGTTAAAAATGAAATTTGTCAGAATATGCACTTTTGTACAATTAAATATTTTCTAAATTTCAGATTTAAAAAAAACGAAACTTAAGGAAATACTAGTTCTTTGATATGAATATTTTGTTTCTAACCATAAATGCGTAACAAAATATCCAGTAAGAAGAAAGTACATCAAGAGAAAAATATTGTGTGAAAAGGTCCATCTAGGGATTTGAATGTTTAGATATTTTATAACCTCGCCAACTCATATTCTCTCATTTTGTCGTTTTTATTTATGTGTCAATTCAGAATTTATCAGTAAATTGTCGCTGGGAATATTTCTGGAAATATCTTTATTTGATGATATGGCTAGGTTATAAAAATTATTTTCAAAAAGCTGAGTAAATTTCTGTAGTAAAATTACAGGATTTTTGTTTGAATATTTATAAGATTTTTTTTGAAGGAAAACGCAATAGGTCCAGCATGACATTTTCATACATAACTAAATTCTAAATTAACTAAGCAAGTATACATATTTGAAGTTTATAGATATTTTAAAATTATGAAAATTTTAGTTATTTTCCCTTGACTTTTAAGTGTCAAAACTTATACAAAAATCATTTGGTAATATTTTTGGGTGGTTCCTTGATACAAATAAATTTTTTAATGAAGATATTACAATTGCAGTAATTGTAAATGTTTTATTTCAGATATGATCTACCCACCTCTGAAGGTTTCATAGTCATTGTTGAAGCCTCGACACCTACTGATAACGTTTCTTGACACCACCAGCTTCTGACTGTGCCCGTCTGTAGCTGTATTTAGTAATCACTGGAACCTCAAGTTATTCTGCTACAACTTTCAAATCTTTAGGTTTATAATGTTTCTGTGTTGTTACAGTTTTACTCAACTTGAAATAAGGTGCTTTAAAAGTGCTTTTACATTCAAATGTTTTGTAAATTTTAGAATTAAGATTTATTTTTGTCATGTTTCCTGTCTAGCGTTAGAGTTTAGAATGTTTAGATGTTAATTTTCAATTTATTGCATTATTGTTGTTAACAATTTTGCTCACTTTGTTCCTGAAGTTAGGTAAATGTGAGCTAGAATATAATTCAATGTTTTTGTTTAGTGTAGAGTTTATATTTAGTGTTTTTTGTATTTAGGTAAGGAATTGTTATGTTGATGTGTAAACGATTGTTACCCAAACTTGTGATTTAGGAAATCTGGAATATTTTGTTCAAATTTACAGATTTGGCTGTGTTGTTAAGACGGTTGGCTGTGTTGTTAAGACTGATGTATTTATAGGCTGTTTTACATATATTATATCAAACCAAAATTACTATAAGTATTAGTATTATCAAACCAACAGTTAATTTTTAGACTGCCTTTTATACTAAAAGTAGTAAAATATATGTGTTGCTTTCTGAAGATTGCTTTTTTGAGGTACTACCACAAAGTAGTAAGAGTTGAAGTTTTAAGAATTAGTTGTATCGTGGAACTCAACTTTAAGAGCTCTGTGTATTGCCCTAACTTTTAGAATTCTCGTAATTAAAATTTTAGCTTCATAGAGAAAAATGTTTAGTTAATATTTATATTTTTCGTTGTGCATTAAAAGAACAGTTCAGGTTATAAAAAAGTTTCATAAGTTTGTGTTAAATCTTATCTTAACTATGTTTATAACAATCAAAATCAAAGCTATCGAAAAGCCTTTTTAAGTAATAATAATCTACTTTACATGTTCTATTTTGTAACATGATGATGTGCTCTTTTTGTTTTATACTGATGTATAAATATCAAAATTAAATAAAAATTGTACATGAAAAAATATTTTGTTTTTTCAGTGCCTTTGGTTAGATGATATTTGTTAATCTGGTGATTTTATTTAAAAGATATGAGGGAATAGTATAGGTACCTTAAAGATGTGTTTACTATTAATTGCTTACGTTTGTTATTGTTTGAATTCTTTAATGAAGTGAACTCCCAAAAATGTAATTTCTAAAACAAATTTAAATGTTGAAAAACATGTAAAAATAATTGAATAAGTATGAAAGTAAATTCAAATTAAACTTAAAAAGTTCAAAATATTTCAATACCAGCCAGTAAGAGTTATATTAACAAAGTGCTTTAATAAATAAAATTTTGCGACTAAAGTTATAAATAAATGTTTAGCATATAAAATTGGGTAATACTTTTAAGATCTCCTATGCGTAGATATTGTTAAAAATTATCTAAATCAAGCCACAAAAAATGAATACTTTCGCTTAAAAAGTTTAAAATATTTCTATCAATTCACTGAGGTTTCTCTGTACGAACAAATTGATTGAAATCGGAAATTTTGGAAGCGTAGGGTTATGAGCTTGTCTTTGGTTAAATACTAAGTCAAAGGTCAGCGGCATTTCTTCTGCTCGAAATCAACCTGTTAAGATTGATATTTGTCATTGTTTAAATGTTTATATGTATGATTATTGGTGACTATCAATCGTTGTTTTATTAAGCTAAGCCTTATTTTAGAGGGTTTTATTATTTCCTAATTTTTACATTTTCGTTATTGGATATCTCTTATGTATGTTGCTGGAATAATTCTATGAAGAAAGTTTAAAATATTGCTTTCTATTTCGTGAAGGTTTTTTGTAAAGAAATTTTGAAATTATAAAGTATTTTAAATCGGAAATTGTATGGCACATAAATAGTAAATAACGCCGCTACTGTTTTAAATTCATACAATTTTCGCAACCTACGCCTATGACCTGCAGTTGTGAACGCAAACTTCAAAGGGATGGTTACAAAGAATCGTTCGAAGCATCTTTATCCGCCGCTAAAAATTAACTGGCAACGCGTTGTATCCGCGAGTAATTAAAATTTTACGTGAATATCAGTCAGATTTTTACTAAGGTGAGCCTTATTACATTTTTTCTAAGTTTTCCTCATATAGGACATGGTTACTAAACCGTAACTTGCTCAGTTATGTCCTCTCATATTTTTATAAAGTCGTGGGCATATGCGTAGTCTCAAAACAGTAAACAGTGTACGGATAAAGCCTTTGTACAAACTTTTTTTTAAATTGCGGCAGCTCGTAATTATAGATTAATTAAGAAAAAGGGCAAACTTCAGGGTGGAACTCGGTTAAGATAGAAGCCAACACCACAACAAATCATCCCGTGAAGCTTCATCTGCTGTGTTTCATTTAAGATTTCATTGATTTAGATGTTTAAATATTTGTTGTGTGGACTTAAATGTGGCTTCAGCCTTGAAGGGATCTTCGTTCTAAACAATTTTGTACTTTACAAAATTCAAACAGGTTAGATACTAAAAAATTCATGGTAAAACCCCGCCACTGTTTTAACACCCTTTAAATTCTTCTAACCTACGGCTATGAACGTATTCACTATAAAGTAAACAAAACTAACTTCAAGCTGAAACTATGGCAAGGCGCCATTTTGATCATCTTATTTTAAAGAAAACTGTCAATGAAAGATCAAGTCAGCTGTGAATGTTAGTACGAGTAATCGTAGTGTACGTCAGTTACCAGAAGGATTTTCAAGGTATTTACTATAGTTAATTAATCATTAGGTAGGAAATTATTGCAAATTGGCCTTTTTGTGTGTTTGCTTTAAAAAGGGGCACCATACCCGGCTGCTAGTGGGGTGCTTTTAAAGACAAGTGTGATAGTTTTAGGGTAAGTGCCAGGTTTGAAATTAAACTAAAATAAATAGTAGGCTTCAAATCGGCAAATTCAAGCTTTTGTATTGTAAAATTCTGTTAACATTTATAATTTTCAATGGGTTTGATGTTATGTGCCTGCTTCACTGCTTTAAGAAGGTTTAGGATTTTTTTTTGCATTTTGAAATGGCAACCTTACAGACAATTCCGGAATTTTTGCAACATTCATAGTATGCATAAAATGTCCAGAAAATCTTACCTTATTTGCGTATTTTCAGCCATTGCTTTCAGGAAGTCGGTAATTTTAATCGTCTGCAAACAAAACTTAGCATTACACCTTTGAATTGTAAAATTTAATTTTGAATTCATTAAAGAGTTCTGGTACTTCATGCAGAGCTTAACGTTGTCCTCGGAAGGAAACTCCCAATTTTCAAAAATGCAGCTTAAGTATTAATTAAATAACTCAAAAAACACTAACACATGAAACTGCATAACCTTAAAATTATATCCTTGATTGTTTTGTGGTATCAGATGTATTGTTTTAAGAACAATTATTTTGTGCACCTGGAGCTACCAGTCATACAAGCATTAATCATATCCGTGTTTATCTTTTATTCGGTTTACCGTACGGTTTAGAACGGCATCAGATTTAATGCTAAACGAACACGATTGTAAAAATTTATGTTTTACATGAGACTCGGTATTTAATCAGGACCGATTAAATGAGAAATCTGAATTGTTTATGTAATGTAAAACTGATAAGTGACAGGAAATAAAAGAATTATCAGTATTTGTGAAATTTTGGGCAATAATTTTCTTTTAATTGTCGTAAAGGGTTCCCACAGAAATTTTTCGAAGGAAGTGATTCGTAATAAGCAGACGAAATGGTCCAATTTAAAAGTAAATAGCTATAACATCAAAGCTTTATTCTATGAACTTAATCATTTTTAGATAACTAAAGCATCCCACAGAACAACTGTGTAAATAATACGGTTTATATTTCCAAGCTTTTATCAACCACGTCTGGCTTTGAGCAACGAAAATCGCGATAGATAAACGGATTTTATTACTGCACATTATTATAATTAACCAAAATGATTCTTTATTATGCACGTCAAAGTTTTGCGGTTTTATTTAAAATGCGGATAGTTTGTGAAATATGATATCTGAAAAAAGCGCAAGGCATTATTAGAAAACTTCCTTTGAAAAGTATTGTGTTAGCTTATTTTAATATCCTGCGAATTTCCTTTAAATTGAATAAATAATTCTTTAAAAACTGACGTTGATATCTGATCCTTCCGTATCTAAAGTTTTTCATTACAAACGATTGTTTGGTTTGTAAGAACTGCGCGATATTTTAATTAGCTTATTATAAAGTTTTTAGTTTAGCTTTTCTGTGGGATTTATTTTTTTAAATTTTATTTTCTTCAGAAGTTGAGATAAAACCAGATGCCATTATTTTTTAATTATTATGATTATTGCTGTAAATATGGTGCAGGCTGGTAGTTTTAATTCAAGAAGAACGTTTCGATTATTGAGAAAAATTTAGGACATCAAAAATTGTACAAAGAAAAATTTAAATTTACCTGTTCAAAATTTTTTTAACGTCATTCAACTACAGACTTCATTCCTCAATATGTTTTCGCAAGGTATACACGTCGTTGTCAAATGATCTGAATTTAATATTTAGTCGAGTTCGTGAGGATGAGGTAAATCAAACAACGGTTGAATATGTAGTGATTTGTCTGTGTAAAATGATAATATATACAACACAGGTATGTGTTAAAACTGACAGAAGTGATAGCAACAAACACAAGCATTTGGAATACCTCGCTTTTCCATTAAATTATTTAGTAAGTCCTTTATTAACACTGATAAATTACTTACGATTAATGTTTGAGAGAGCGTACTTCTATAATAAGATCAATAAGCATATTTTAAAATTAAATTCGATATTTAAATTAATTCCGAATATTTTTTGGATTGCATTTTAAATTTAAAACGTTACTTTTGATTGCTATTCTTTAGTATTTGTGAACGTTTTCAAAGTAATCAAAATGTGTACCACTGCAGCAGTAAAGTAAACCAAAATCATATTATCAACTCGGCGTCTCCGATTCACATTCATAAAATAAAATACAGCACAGTGGTACAATAAACTTTCTAGGATTATACTTGAACAACAACCAAATCATATTTAGAGCAAGCTGTATTACACATTTACAACAACCATACGAAATAAACCATTTCGGTATTGAAAAATTGAAAACTAATACTGCCAAATCTTTAAAATTTTCTATACTGCGCTCATTATTCCTAGATTAAATATTTGTTCAATTGTAGCAAGCAGAAGCTTTATACTTTCGTTTCGGGAATTGTTTTGAGATCAATTTTAAAGTGAAGGTCTAACGTTGATATGAGAATAATTTTATGCTTTAACAAAATAAAAAATGTTCTTCTTTGATTATGTTTTTGAAGGTGCTTCAATGTTACTTTTAATTTCGAGCTTGGTTTAAGAAAAAAAATTGCAGGCGTTTTTGTGCCAATAATTTTTCTCAACACATTTTGAAAATAAAATTTTTAATATTTTTAATCATATTTTTTCTGCTGCATGTGTTAATTAAATCACTTTCTTACTATTGTATAGGCGTAGGTGCTTAAAAATACAGAACAGCCATGTCGGATAGTGAGAGAAACAGAGATGATTCAGATGAAGACTCAAGAGGCCAGAAAGTAAGTAAAATACTAAAAATTTCGTCTATTTTATCTAACAAATTTTTCTTAAAACTAGCTTAAAATTATTACCATGCTATTTGCGTACCTTCCAGCCAAACACCCTTATTTGTATATCATATACATGACTATATAGCAACAATTAGTTTATAACACGTACCTAAATATCAGTTAAGCAAAAGATTTCTTCCAATTTACATGAGTAATTCAAAGAGACATTATATCACAATTTTAACTTTCGTTGTCAACATTCCTACTCATATTTTAAATCATGCATATATTTTTATCTTTAATATATCAAATGTTAATAATAATAGGAATCAACGTCGTCTACCAACGGGCCCAGTCCGACAAAACAGTCCGAACAAACGACAAATGGAGACACTCGCCAACAAGTAAGTAATAAAATAATTTTACAAACATTTTGAAAATTTGCTTCTTTATACTTCAGGAAACATCCGTGTCGGAAATGTCTTCTTCAGATAGTGACATCGACGATGAATTAAAATTAGTAAGTTTTTAATAATCATTGGTTAAATTTATGGATTTATTTTAATACTTTAATTTTCAGTTGAATGCTCGTACACAGGATCAACCACAATCGGTGAGTTTATTATCCTTTTATATTTAAAAAAAAAAAACAATTCCATTTGGTGGCGCTTCTTACAAATTTCCAAATTATTACATATACGAATATTTCAAGATACTGTAAATCTGAAAATTAGTACAAAATCATCCTGTTTGCAGACTGGGCTGCCTTCCACCTCTGAAGCGGTTGGAATCTCTCAGTTTTCTGAGGAAGAGCAACGAGTAAGTTAAATACAAACTGAAGATTATATTAAAATGGTATCGTGGAAGAAGGTCAAAAGTTAATGACATTATTTGCCTTAAATTTTAGATTAAAGCAGTTGAAGAAAACCGTCGTTTAATGCTGGAAAGCGATGCAAGACGTGCCCTTGATATGGTTAGTAAATTTCAGAACAAATAACTTTCCAACTTTAGTTAGTTCTAATTGTTAGCGAAACGTTGATTGCGCGTATCTTAAGCAATTTTATTACCTTTTGTGTTGGTGTATTTATAAATAAATTGAAAATAATCAGCAATTGCAGGAATTATTTTAAACAAACACCCCTTTTAAATGAACTGTTTATAAATTTCATTTCATTAGTTTGAATTTGCCAGCTCATTCTTTATTATTCACATTTAATACGCTTTCAGTCTGTACAAATCATTTGAGGCCATTTCCGCATAGTAAAATTCTTACTTTTAATCAAAATTGTGATAATATAAAACAGCTCATGAGTTTAATATTTTAGCCCTCATTAGCCGAAGATGAAGACGATGATGAAGACCCTAGTACTGGTTGTATACCTAACATTTCTGTTGAACATATAATCAAACCCACTCCTACGAAAAGATCCCTGGGGTTTGCTAAAGGTTACTTATTAGTAGGCCGAAGATACACCCCACCACAAGTCCGGGTACGTTTTTCAGACTACTTTTACTTGTTTGATCAACAAACCCTAATGCTTTCAACCATAAATTTTTCTCAGTTTGAAAACTTAAGAAACCATTTAAATATCGGTTTCGGCAATAGCAGGATTTTTTGTTTTGCAGCCCGTTACTGGCAGGTATTCCAACATCCAACTGCCTTACTCAAAACAGGCGGATGAACAAGTCGTGCCACAGGCCTCTGAAGAACCAACTCAGCTGGTAGCGTTGGACACTCAGGCACCACCAACTTCACATTCTGGGGTAAATATGAGATTTTTTAATTTTCTCACATAAGTTATCCAGATACTCAAAAACTCCCTAAATAAAGTAAACACATTTTTTTAATTTAAAGTAATTATTACAGCCTGAGCATATACGTATTTATATAAAATAATCTTCTGTTAGCATCAAATGCAACAAGGTGAAAAAGTGCAGGAGCAACCACAAACCTCCCAAATTTCCCCAAGAGGTAAAAAAAGGCATCATTCTCACCCAACGCCCTCTGCAGAGCTTGCACATGTTTCTGGATTATGTAAACAACGTAGTTCGGAGTTTAAAAGCCAAGCCCCCACTTTAGAACCAAATATGGAAGATCAGAAGACCGAATCTTCTGTAATGGTTGAAACACTTGGTTCCACTAATACGTTATCTTCGGATACATCTGAATCACCTACTTCAGACTTAACTCAATCAAAAAGACCTAAATTTAACGAAACTATTTTACCCGAGGAGGCATCTACGAGTACAACTAGAATTCAGCCTAGCAGCGACAGTGAAAGTCCTATGGTACCTATTTTATTTTTCTAGTTCTGAGTTCTGAGTTATAAAGTTTCGTAAATTATTGGTGGTTTGAGCAGATTTTCATGTTGTATTTACCACGTTAATTATCAGCTATTAGTTTGAATTTGTTGGTCGGTTCCTTCTGGTAGTCAAATTTATAACTGTTTATTTTACAGACAAGTACATCGAGTCCACGCATAGGAACAGGATCTGATGATGATAATTTATCAGATGAAATGGCCCAACTTGAGCTACAACCGTCGAATGTCGAATCACCAACTGAAGAAGGACAACTTGCTACAGAGGTTAATAAGAAATTATTACCTTACTTTGCATAATTGTTAATTTGGGCTTATATAAGGGAAACCTTTATATGTACCTACTCGTATATCATAACCATAAGTGTTAAATGAAGGTATAAAATTCTATGTTACAGCACGAAGCTTCCACCGACTTGCGCCAGTCTCCTTTGCGACAACGAACACGTTTGTTTCCTCAAGAGCAAACTGCACATCGAGACCAATTATCTACTGTGGTAAATTATATTTGGAGCTTTTGTAATTTCGTGAATAAGTTTTAAACTATAGTTTCGACATTTAATAAAATTTCTTTATCTGTCCTTAGGCAAGAGGTGACCAGTCAGAAACATCTACATCATCAGCAGCTTCTTCATCGTCTAGTGTCGATACGTTGCCACTAGCAATAAGGCAGTTGATATCACCACCTGGCTTTGACATATCTAGTCCAGGGGGGGCTGGTACAGACAGTATCCCTACGAGATCTCCTACAACAGCATCGGTAAATATTATTTCGTAAATTCAACTTGTCTTTACCTCTTATCAATCTGCCAATATCTAATACACCAAATTATTTAGGTTCATAACCAAAAAATTTCTAAGTTTAAGTTTAGAAAAGCTAACAGAATATATTTTAGGGACGTATTGTCTCCCCCCCCCTCTCTAAGTCAAAAACCATTTAAAATTTTTATCTAGTAATTACATGTTTGGTTTGATTAATTTATTTACTATTTTAATTAGACCCACACGACTTCGTCGGGTTTACATTATTATGACCATCCCCCAAGGCCTATGCTGAATCCCGAAGACAGATGGTCATCCCCAACAAGACGTTTAATTAGAGTAAAATCATATTTTTATTTTACATAAATATATATTTGTAATTATGATTAGAAAAATGGGAGACTTATTTTGTGATAGTTATGTACATTGCATTGTTTCTGCCGTTAAAAATAGTTTTACAACTTTACTTTACATTTTGTCTTATGCTTTTCAGGCACGTTTCCGTGAGCCAGTATTGGAACTCATTCGCCATAGATTAGCGCAAGTAAGAGCTCGACAAGCTGAACCCAGTAATGTACCGCAAGCTCAGCCAGGAACAAGCAGAGGTGGAGGTCAATTTTATGCTGGGGTAACCTTCGTCGAATAGTTATTTGCCTTTGTTCATTAACTTACATATTTTTATCCTTCAGCCAGGACTATATCACAATATGCTGCTTTATCGGAGATGGGGGCCGCAAATTCCGTACAGTTTGTTCCTTGGGCAGAACACGCTCCTACGTGGTACTAACCCCTATTTAAGAAACGGAATAGTAAGACGTCCGATGGGTGCGCGATACAGACCACCACCGTTTGCGCCTTCACATTATCCCTTTAGACAGTGGTCGCCTATGAGAACCAGTTCTCCCATGGCAAGGGCACCAACAGCTGCTGACTTAGGACAGGTAAATTTTTCCTTTGAAATGTATTTCGAGGTGCTGATTACCCCTACATTTCTACTCAATACTTTTAGAGCACTAGTAGTGAAAGTACTGAACCTGATAGTACCCAACCTGATGAAAGTCGTTCGCATGAAGGCATAGAAACACTCAGGATTTCCGATGAAGATGGTGAAAGGGCAGAACCAGGTCCTTCACAAACTAGCAGAGAAGCAACACTGGAAGCGAGCGATTTGAATGTGTCTACAACATCCAAAGATACAGACGGTGATGTTACATCAGTGGTAAATATTTGGTGTTCTCAAAAAATATTTCCTATAGTTTTGTAACTGAAAATTCTTATGTAATGTGTAAAGTACAATTTGGAGTAATTTGAGTTATTTCAGCAATGGACAACTGCTCAGCATTTAGAAACAACTGAAAGCGAGGCTAGACTTCCACGTTCGTCTTCTTCATCTTCCAGCGAAGAACTATGATCCTAAATTGATCGTACCAATTTTTGTTGGTAAAAAATGAATCAACAAATATTTAAAACATTTTATTACTTCAGTGTTTAGTCTTAATAATTTTTAAATGTGTGAAAATGTTACTGGATTTATGTTACTCATTTCGAAATTTTGCGAAACATTCTATGTTAATGACAAAATGCAACTTGTGTACATTGTAAGGATAGTTAGTACGATTACATACTAAATGTTTATTAACAAATTTAAAAGTTTTGTAGTGACAGTAAATATTTTAATTTAGATTTTAAATATTGACAAAAACAGTGTTCTGAAGTGGCTGTGGATTACATTTTTCAAAATCGTTATTAAATAACTTAATATTGCATAATATTTTTTATCAAACTTACTGTTAAAATTAATTTTTTATAAGATTTACGTTTCTGTAGATTTATCTATATCGTTAAATGACGAACACTTTTTGTAATTTACGTATTTAGCTTTTTCAAAATCTTTGGACATTTATAAAAAATATTAAATGTTCAAACATTATTGAACCTCATTTTTGCTTTTAAGAGTTAAATGTTAAGAAGTTTTGTAATAAACAGTGTTTGTTGTAAAAAAATTACACTGTGGTATTTTACTTGAATAAACGATTTTAAGGCACTTTGATTTACTTCCAAAGTGGATTTATGTGTAGTCATTATTTTTGTTCACTATCGCCAAATCTTTTCAGCCTTTGAAAAACTATTCTATTTACTAGTTAAAATATTAGAAATCATCAATTAAATTAATAACATGTGACTAGATAAGTACCACCTTAAGCGCCACCTGGTGGAGCTTTTAAAACAAATGTTCTTGCAGTGATTAGAAAGATTATAATTAAAATTCAGACCCAAGAAATTATATCTTCAAGGTAAGTGTTATTTGATTTTGAAATTGGAAATTTGGTTTAATTTAATCTGCAAAATCATGATCTACTTTTAGAACAATTCCCACAATTATTTTGTCAAATTATAATAAGTTAATAAGAAATACTAAGAACGGCCACACCTACCTATACACATAGATAAAAATGGCTCTAATCTAAAGCCGCAGAAATCGTACAAAACGTTTGGCTAAAATTTTGAAAACAATTCGTAAATAAACAACAAATCGATGTAATAACAATTATCTATGTGGTTCATACTCGTATAACAGAAAAATGTACAAATATGGTTGTTATATCCAACATGGTGAACGAAATTCTTTGTTTCTACATTTTACGCTGTTCAGTTGCTTAATAAACTATAAAAAGGCTTTAGGATAGCTAAAATTGAAATTTCCATACTGTTAGAATGAATAAAATAAAGTTAAAAGAGGCGTTACTTTTTTTCTTTCAATTAAAATCCCCGGAGCAAATCAATATTCACATTTGTATGGGAATTACGTTTCAAAGCATAAACATATCGAGTTGCTTAAAAGGTTATTTGTTAGTTACCGACATATGCTTGCTTCAATTTATTTTAATAATAATGATAATGATATGGTTTACTAAAAATTATTACTAATATTACTAATAATACCATTTTGAAAGTTTTCACATAAAATTTTCAGGATTTCCTATTGCCTTTGCAAATTTTAATTTAGATGTTTGTACAGAATTTAAAAACCACCCCCAAATGGGAAACCTTATTCACCATCAAAGCATTTTTAATTAAATCTTTCAGCAAGATTACTGAAGGGTAAAGTGTTTTTAGAAAATGATTTGGCAGTAGGTATATGAGAGTAAAATACAAGCAAAATTGCGAAATATCGTTTGAGATGAAAATAATAAGAGACATAGGGTAAAAGAAGATTACAATAAATAATGACACATATACTTAGTTGGAATGAAAATCTACAAAAAATAGAAAAGATGTGGACAAAAAACTGATAAGCGAAACAAGGACATTGGAGCAACACTGGCAATGAATAGGTTTATGAGTACCTACCTAATGATAAAAAGCATCGGAACAAATCGGGTATGAACATTGGAACATGGAATATTACCACATTGCAAGGTAAGGAACCGGAATTAATTGAAGAAATGATGAAGTATAAGATAAAGATACTAGGAATAAGTGAAACAAAAAAGAAGGGAAAAGGAGTGAAAATATTACATAACGGATATGTAGTACTAAGATACTCAGGGGTGGAAGTAGCACATAGCGCTATTGAAGGTGTGGGTATAATCGTATAATCACTGAACCAGAATTTGGGGAATCATTAGTCGACTACGAAGCTATAAGTTCAAAAATTATTTATATTGATCAGAATAAAATTGGACGAGATTTTAAGTACCTATTGTAACGTTCTTAAAACTTCTTAATGCCCTTAGCGAAAAGGTCCTTCTTTAAATCCCAGAGAGCATTCCAGAGATCTCCATAATCCGGTTTCTGGTAATGAAACTGTGTCGTAACCAAATAATAAACGAATCGTTGTTGATCTGGGAGATGTAAGGCTTTGCCGACCGTGGGGTTCTGTCTTTGGAGCTCGTCTAGTCGCCCAAACTTCTTCTTAAATACAACCGCAATTCCTCTTCCCAAACGAAGGTCGATGGAAACGCAGTGAGCTACCGAATAGTCAGTAGGAACCTTGAAGATATCTTGCTGCACTTCAGTCGTCACTCCAAATCGTGCTTTCCCTGTTCCGGAAAACGCCGACATGAATTCTTGAAAAGTCGGCCGGCTTCCTGCAGGCTCCATTCTTCTGACCTCATCTTCAACATGTGGGGTTCTGTTGTTACTTCCCTCATATGGTGCCAAACGATTGGAATGTACAATGTACCACCTTTGGTTTTCCTTTGGGTAGTTTCTTAGTCGTTTATTCGTTTCTTCATTTGATACGGACCTTCCCAATTCCGTTGTAGTTTCGGTGATAAACCACGACGCCTCTGCGGGTTGTAGAGTCAAACCAAATCTCCAGGCTGAAATTCGTCTTCTCGGGTCCTTTTACGTCGTAGGAATTCTTCATCCGGTCGCTAGCAATCTGAGTATTTTCGCGAGACCGATCGTGGATGTCATTCAACTTCAGTTTTAATTTACCCATGTAATCATCACCTGCTTCCTCTTGTTCCGCAGGAAGACATTAAAATTCGAGATCGCAGGGTAGTCGCAAACATAATACAGGGCTGTTTGACCAGTGGTTTCGTGAACTTCTGCGCGATTGGCCATTAAGAACAGATGCAAGTATTGGTCCCAGTCTCGTTGATGGTCAGATACAACTTTGGCCAAATATTTGCCCATGGTCCGGTTCATTCGATCCACCATTCCATCGGACTGCGGGTGTAGCGGAGTAGTTCGAGTCTTACGGATGCCCAATAATCGACAAATATTTCCGAAGAGTGCAGATTCAAACTTACGGCCTTGGTCCGAATGTAGTTCTAAGGGTACACCAAAGCAACTGAAGAACTCCTTAACTAGCACTTCGGCGACCGTCGCGGCTTCCTGATTTGGTAGTGCGTATGCTTACGTCCATTTTGTGAAAGAATCCGTTGCTACCAGGATATACTTATTTCCCGTGCCAGTCTCGGGAAACGGTCCAGCAATATCTATAGACACTCTATCTGGGGGATTCCCCACCTTATATTATCTCATGGGTGCCCTTCTTTTTCCTAGCGGTTCATTACCTGCCGCACACAGTTCGCACTTGCGACACCATTCCTTAACGTCTTCTTTGCAGTTGACCCAATAGAATCTTTTTCTAACCTACTCGAGAGTATTTGTCACACCGTAATGTCCTCCTGAGGTGCCATCGTGAAGATGTCTAAGCACTTCTGACAGTCGGCTTCTTAGCACTATGAGCTGAAGCCTGGCGGTAGTTCCATCTTCGTTTTCCAGTTCTCGCTTCAGAAGTCCGTTTTCAAAGAGTCCCACTGAGTCCAATAGGCCTTCAGGGTTCAAGTAGAAGGGCTGATCCCCTGCCAGGTTGGTCTCTCACCTTTCCGTTTCCACTCAAGTACCATTTTCAATTCGGGATCTTCCACATGACCAATGGTCGTTAACAGTTGTGGTCCTAGAGACATGGCAAATCTTTTCTTTTAGTCGGGAGCAGTGAGAACAGTCTGCTGGGCATGGCCTTGAAAGGGCATCGGCATTTCGATGACTAGTGCCCGCACGATGTTCCGTGTCATAATCGTACTCTTGTAGCCGTTCAATCCATCATGCAATTTGTCCTTCCGTATTACGGAACCGTAGAGGCCATTTTAACGCGGCATGGTTTATCCTCAGAAAAAACTTCCGTCCGTACAAGTATTTGTAGAAGTGTTCTACGGACTTGACCACAGTCAACAAGTCTTTTCTGGTTACGCAATAATTTATTTCGGCTTTCGATAAGACCTTGCTAAAATAGCCGATAACCTTTTCATGTTCATCCTGTATTTGGGAAAGAACACTTCCAATGGCTAGATTACTCGCATCCGTATCGAGTATAAACTTCCCATCCGTCCGTGGGTAGCTTAATATCGGTGCTGTCACTAGAGCACGCTTCAGTTGTTGGAAAGCTGCATCGACCTTATACTACTGGACAGATAATTCCCTATACCAGCAGTAGGTGCAAAGTGAAGCTAAGAATATTTTCTCGTGAGTCCCTTTTGCCCGTTGCGTCTACTACGCATACGCGAAACATTCGGCGCTAGAATGACGATTTTGAATTTAAACTGGGTGCTGTATATCTTGATAGAGTATATTCTACTTTTGCTGTAGTTGTTTTAGAAATTTAATTAAATCAATTTTAATATATTTTTGCAATGAAACGCGACGAATAAAACAACTTTATTTATACTTTAAAACGTCAAGCACTACAACCGCCATTAATGTTGAAATGGTAGGCAGCGTAGGTTGTACATAGGTACATACCCATTCAACATCAACAAATGGTTTGCGTTTCACTCAACATCAATGAGAGTAAAAGAAATAGAGCATACAAGTTTACGCTAAATTGTACCACACCATCGACGATCGCTGCATTGCCACACAATTTTACTTGCGCATGACTGTTTCACAACGCGGAGGTTGATAAGGACGAGGATATATTATTTCTCTTACATTCTTGGCTTCAGTTTCAGCAGGGAAGGCTCTGTCCAGTAATATAAGGTCGATGGAAAGCTGCCTCACAGTCTGCCTTCCAGATGTATTCGCGTTCAGCTTCCGTCAACCTTGTCAGCGGTTTTGCTATACCGGGTGTCAACGAAACCTGGGCACTCCCATAATTTTTTTTATGTTTTAAGATATCAAAATGAAATTTGATATGTGTAATATACTCTTTAAATGGCATTCTGTGGCATAGGAAACAAGTTTCTGTCACTTCCGGTTCGCCAGAATTGACATCAACTTTGTTATTTTAAATGGAACACCCTGTATATTTATACATTTTTGGAATCTCCATTCAATTTTATGTATGTTAGTATCAAGTTCGAAACATTTTGATGACAAAGTAAATTTTTGCAGAAATTAATCTAGAGTGCCATGACTTACACAAAATGAAAGTCAAGGTGCCCCAACACTCGAGACAAATTGTTTTAGAACTTTAACTATTTTAGTTGCTGTATTAGATGAACCTAAAGTTGAAAAAAATGCTGTTTCGAGAATAACTCTATTTTTTCAAATGGTACTAGGGTGGGACACTAGTATATTTAAAACGTGAGTTTTTCAAAAATTTTATTGACACCAATAACGCGGGATTAATATGAAAATTTAATTCGGAATAACACTGCTACAGTTGAAGTGCTAAAATAATTTATTTTGAGTGTCGTAGCACTCTGACTTCCATTTTACGCAGGTCATGGCATCCTAGATTAATAAATAAACTCTTCTGCAAGTATATACTTTGTCATAAAAACTTGATATAACATATGTAGAATGAAATGGAAATTCTAAAAATGTATAAATATACAGGGTGTTCCATTTAAAATAACAAAGTTGATGTCAATTCCGGCGAAACCGGAACTGACAGAAACTTGTTTCCTATGTCAACAAATGCCATTTAAACAGTATATTAAATATACCAAATTTCATTTTGATATCTTAAAAAATAAAAAAATTATGGGAGTGCCCCCGGTTTCGTTGACACCCGGTACTGGCAAATCCCGGAACAAAACGTCTGTAGTCGGTGGATAATGCAAGGAAACATCGCACTTGGTGTTTATCCCTTGTTGTTGGCCATTCTTGCACCGCTCGGATTTTATCAGGGTCGGTTGCTACTCCATTTCGTGATACAACATATCCAAGATAGTTAACTTCTTCTCTAAATATGTGGCACTTTTTCGGACTTAATTTCAAATTGGCTCCACGAAGCCTTTGGAAGACTTCTTTTAGATTTGTCAGATGTTCTTCAAACGACTTGCCAACTACAATCACGTCGTCCAGATACACCAGGCAGGTTTTCCAGGACAATCCTCTCAAAATGGTCTCCATCAGGCGCTCGAAGGTGGCCGGAGCATTGCATAGGCCAAAGGGCATAACTGTGAACTGTCATAATCCCGAACCGATGGTGAATGCAGTCTTCTCTCTATCTTCATGTTCCATTTCCACTTCCCAATAACCACTCTTCAAGTCTACTATCTAAAACCAGCGTGAACCAGATAATGTGTCCAATGTGTCATCAATATGCGATAATGGATAACTGTCCTTCTTCGTGACCTCATTAAACTGCCGGTAGTCCACACAGAAACGCGTCGATCCATCCTTCTTGCCGACCAGGACCACTGGTGATGTCCATGGGCTGTTAGATGGTTCAATGAAGATTATATGAAGAAACAAAAGTAGTACTAAGATCAGGGCGCCAGACACAAGACCACATCCACACTCTCAGGATGATAATAGAGAAGAATTAAGAGAAAAAAGAAAAAGTTTGTGTATTGCTTTTCCCGACATAAGGGCGACATTTGACGACATTAACTTAAAACTTGGGAGATACTTGAGGAATACAGAGTAAACCATAAATTAATTAGAGCTATTAAAAGTATATATATATATATATGTTACGGGCAATGTGGGAAATCCGGGCAGTGTTAACAATGCCCGGTCAATGTGGATAATGTACTTAGTATTTATCTATTTATAGCACTTTTATTTATTTTTTTAAACTGACCTTCATCTACCTCTAACCTCCAATAAATGCCTCTGCCAAAACAGTAGAGGTGTTTATTGGAGGTTAGAGGTAGAGAAAGAACAGTTTTTTTTTTAAATAAAAGTACATTATCCACATTGACCGGGCATTGTTAACACTGCCCCGATTTCCCACATTGCCCGTAACATATATAAATGTGGAAGGATATGCGAGAGTTAACCAAGGGGTATCTGAAAAATTCGTGATTAATAAGGGTATTATTCAAGGGGATAGTTTGAGTCCTTTGTTGTTTATATTGGTTGTAAATAAAGTCACGGAAAAATGTAATATAAAAGTAAATAAAATAAAGATTGGCAACAGAAGACTGCAAACTATTTATCTACAGCTTGTTATATGCAGATGATGTGAAACTGTTTGCAAAAATCGATAGTGACCTGCAATTGGCAATTGAAGTATGTAGTGAATGTTTAGGGGAAGTGAACTTACGTAGAGTTAAATACAGATAAAAGTAAAGTTATGAAGATTAGCAGTGGTCGAAGTGGGAAAACATTACAAGGGGGATGCTAGATTTCCAATATTCAGTGCCCCCCCCCCTCCACCTATTTACGTATGTGCGATAGGTTATCACTTTAGGGAAATAAAATGGCGATACTATAAAGACATAAAATAAACCTGAGTTTTTTAATTTGGTTAATTAAAACCTCACTTAAGAATCTAATACTTGATTCAACATATTCCAATATTTTTTAGTTTTTAATACACGCAGATTGATAAGAGTGTCTTTTTCAGTA
Source organism: Melanotus villosus (assembly GCA_963082815.1). Classification (NCBI taxonomy): domain Eukaryota; kingdom Metazoa; phylum Arthropoda; class Insecta; order Coleoptera; family Elateridae; genus Melanotus; species Melanotus villosus. Next base: position 25,553,640 of record OY720427.1, read on the forward strand.
ATGGATAGCTGTTTTGTCTGTGGGTATTTTAAAATAAATAAATAAACTCCACGCAAGCCGCGCGGTGCCCAAACCCAAACAATGAATCATATTTTTTGAAGAATTGAACACTAGTTAGTTACATACCGGCTACCTACTAAATAGTTAATTTTAAAAATCATATTTGAAGGATGAAACCCCGTAGTGTAGCACTTTAGTTTTAATTTTTTTTCAAAGTAGAGGGATGGTTTAATTTTATTTTCAATGTAGGGGAACGGCTTAATTTTTTTAACAAAGTAACTTCGACCACTGAAGATTAGTAAAGGACAAGAGACTATGCGAAAAATTGTAGTAGGAAATAAGAAACTAGAAGAAGTAAAAAAGTATTTGGGAAATATAATAATGAGGGATGGTAAAATTATACAGGAAATAATTAATAGGATTAAAAAGACCAATCAAGTTATCAAATATATTACAGAATACATAACAGCTTGATAGGAAAGAAAGAATTAAAAACAAAGCAAATATATAATGCAGTATACTTAGCTACACTTACCTATGGCGTAGAGAACTGGGTGCTAACAGATGATCTGAGATCAAAGATTACTGCCGTTGAGATGAAATTCTTAAGGGAAGTCACTGGGTACAGTAGAAGAGACAGAATACACAATAGCACAATAAGAGAGATACTTGATGTCGAGCTTTTGGAAAATAAGATCGAAAACAGTTAAAATAGTTTGGACATGTATATAGGATGAAGAAAGATAGACTACCGAAAATTGTAACTGCGGTGAAATTTGAAGGAAAAAGATAACGAGACAGACCGCGGATTTTATGGGAGAAGCACATTGGAGATATAATTATTATTAAAAGTGGGAAGACACTAACAGAACCAAGAGAGCTAGCTAGAGATAAAAGAGGATTTAGGAAATGGACAGGAGAGAAGTAAAGATTAAAATATTCCCGACGCTTAATGGTACAAGGGAGCAAGGGACACAGAAAGAAGAAGAAGAAGAAGTTTTCAGCAAGATCAAGTTTGACGATTTTTTCGTTACAATAATGTTCTAATTGTGCTGTAATTTTACGTCATTAATTTCTACTGTTCATTGCTCCCCCCCCCCCACTTTCTCCCTAAAAAATAATTTCAAATTTTGTTTTTCCACCCTTATCATAACTTCCATAATATAACATTTTATTTTTAGGACAAAGCAAGCTTTGAAAGATCATCTACGAGATTATTTAGAGATTTCGTGATAGTTGGTGTTCCTCAGCATTAGATTTTCCGTGCTGTTGTTGAGTTAAGTTTTAAAGTTTTTTAAGTGCAAATTTTAATAATTTCCATTATAGTAAGTGCGATTTTTCATATTTATTGCTTGTAGTCAAAGCCATAAAACATATTTTTCAACGAATTCTCAAGTTTTCTTAGAAAAACAAATATTTTCAATATGTCGGTCAACTACGTTCTTCAGCGTGGTTGTGATTATTTTTCGAAGGCCGGTGAACCAAATTTTATATTTTTCTTTAAGCTATTTTCAAAGGTACTATTAAGTTTTTACGTAAAAGAAATGAGCGACAATTTTAGGTATTGTAATACAGTGGTTCATGCAGCATTTCTGTTTAGGTGGTTGTTAGATTAAAAAAGGTTGGGCTTGCTATTTTTTCATTTATTTCGAAACTGTTCTAACAGCCCAAATGTAGTAAGAAAAACAGGCGCTTAATTAATTATAGAAGTTAATATTTCGTTGAGTTTCATCCACATGATTGTGTATTTGTGGTACTATCTTGCTATTTAGATATTCTGCCATAACAGAATTGTGTGAATAATAAAAAAATAGGTAAACATGAAACTGCCAAAAGAAGAAATTAGATTTTTTATCAAAGTGATTTTTTCATTTTCCCAATCGAAACTTTCATGAAAATTACATTTACCATAAACAATTGAATCTTTATTAATAAAATGTGATTTTTATGAAAGCAAATGGAATTAAATTATCCACTGCTCACAATAAATTAATTCTGATTTGAGGGAAAATTTCGATCAGGGATTATATTCATTAATTAGACTTCAAAGCATCACACTACAATGGACAATTGAATTGGGTTTGGGATTTATATTATAGGTACAGGTTTTAATCATAATTATAATTTGCATAAAAGGGGAATATTCATGTAACGAGTGTGTGTTATGTTTTCAAGTCTGATAAGTGAAATAGTCGAGGTCTTTGATTATAAAATTACGAATCATCAAATCAACCATATAGCAAACATTACCGTTAAGAATATTACAAAATTTTGTTTTTTAATTAATAAATGCAATCATTTAGGGCAATTGTAAATGACTTAATTAATGAAATAATTTTGGATGTGTTAGGGTTTGTGTTACTTTAAGTTCTTTTTTATAATAAGGAAAAAGAAAGTTTTCTATAGAAGCTATAACACAGAAATTCACAGAAATTTTTTAAGCAATAATGTGGATAATCTAATTTGCATTGACAGTTGCCAACTAAGTTTTCTTAATGTAAAATAAATGAAAAAAAGTCAAATAACTACAATGTTTTTACTAGCTTGAAAACCATGACAACAGCAGCAAAATTCCCATTTATATGTCTATCAAGTAGTAAACAAAAAGTTCGAGCTTCGAAAACTAGCAATAAATCTTTAGAAATGCACTTCCTAAAGTGAGTTTTTATAAACAGGAATTAAGATTAAAATTATATATTTTTACAGCAGCGATACAAACCAATCAAAAAAGGACCATCAATGGACAATAAGGACGACAAAGAGAAGGTAACAAATGCACTCTTTAAATTCCGAAAATTTACTAATTTCTTATTTTAACTGTTTTTATAATTTAGGTTTTCGAATCGGAGACAATGCAGATGGTAACTGTTTTATAATTTTTTAAGCTATAAACAATATTGGGATTCAAAAAATAGGTAATTAATATTATATTCTTTTAACTTAGTATAATCAGTTAAGGGACTTACTGCGGGCGTCTGAATACGAGACATTACCCTCAGGTTTAGGTCAGCTACAAAGGAAGAGAAAACCCACTTGTGAATACACTGTAAGTTTTTCTTATCAAAAAAGTTTTAAACTAGTCACTAATACTTTGGTTACCTTTGAATAGTACACACTTTATTTTACAGGGCACCAAAAAACAACCTAAGGAAGAAGTTTCGGTTAAAGGCGAAGTAGGTTTTTTACAAATCCTTTTCTTTTTATTACTTAATGAGGAACATCCACAATTAGGGTTAGTTGTGATGTGATGGTGTGTTTTGTATTTTCAGTTTTCGTTTTAAACGCAAAATTGCCACTAAAATGTTCAGTACTATTATTTTGCCCTCGCCACACACATAAAATTATTGAAATATTAAATATGCGTTTACTTTTCCGTAAAAAGGGTTGTTTAAAATTTAAAATTGTATCATAATGTTAAATAATATTTGTCTTGCAGAGTGACGGATCAGCAAGCACCTGTTATAACCAAGTTAACATAGAACACATTAAGCCAGAAAAAGAATCCATCAAATGCGAAAATGAGATTCCTCCCTCTATTTGTAAATTTGAAACTGCAAATGAATCACAAATAACGACACCAATGAATTTTTTAATGGATCACCAAAAACTAGAGGATGAAAAATACTTTAATGGGATTTCTTTAGCTGTAGTTAAAGATATGCCACAATTAAAACTAATAAGTACTCAATCTGTTGATGAAAAACCGAAAGTGGTGGAACTTAATAACCAAAGATATTTACCAAATGTTTTGGGGGGCTCTAGCGAAACACCTTCTTTGTTCCGTCTAAAGGTATCAAAAGGGGAAGGATTAGTAATCATCAAACCTCCACAAATTGAGCATCCGAACCTAATGCAACTTCGGTTTAAAGTTTATAGAAAGGAAACTGATTCTGATCTGCCAATCATAAAATTGAATGAAAACCAATCACACACTAACTTCGATATGCATTCAAGAACGTATTACCAAGAACAAAATTATCATGAAATACAACACTCTGCTAACACTGGAGAAGCTGCAGCAGGGTTTGAACCACAGCCCGGACCATCCGGTATTAATACGCAGACAGCAACCTGTTCAGTAAGTCCGGTCATATCACTGATTTTTGCTATTATTAATTATAAAATTTACTCTCGAGTTAATGCATACATTTCATTGCATTTTTTGTATTAAGCTGCTCTATATTATAGTAATTTATACTTTTACAGGATTACGAACAAAAAACTGACAGTTCTGACAACCCAATTTTACTGGAGGTAAGCAATTTCTTTTTATTTACAAGAAGTTGGGGGGTTTCTTACGTGTTCAACATTTAGAGTTTTATCTGATAATTTGGGATTAATAAATCTGTGAAGCAGTCGTTATGTACGAATTTTAAGTTTCATTTATCAACTAAGTTTAGTAGTTTTTTTTAATTCAAAATTTCCGCTGTCCATACGACAATGGATTTATTCTCCAATGCATGTAAGAATAATAGTTATATAATGTGTGACTAACATTGTTTATTATACATTTAAATATTAAACATATTCAAAATTAAATTGACAAGTATAGAAAATGTTTTGAGTAATGACAATAAATTTAGTCAAGGTTGAGCTATTTAATACAATTTAAATTTAGGCCCGTTTCTGAAAAATCTATTAGTCAATCGGACATGTTATTACATATTTCGTATTTTGATTTAGAACTTTAAATCAAATCCTGATTGTTTCAGCTCTTCTTTCTTTTTAATTTGTTTAATTTTTTCAGAATTCGTCTCGAAGTATAATTGTGATAGATTCGGATAGCGACTCAACCGTAAGTGAAAAGTTTCAATTTTTAAAAATATATTTCTGAAATTTTACAAATTTTAAAAATCTGTAATAATTATTTTTCTTTCGTTACATTTTGTTGAAGCAAAGTTGTTTGGAATCTACTTTTTAGGATTCAGATGTCACTTGTCTCGATGATTAACACCAACGTTTTCCGAAGTGACAATTATAATCTATTTGAAATTTGAAATAGACGCTGGAGTACTACTTCTAATTTTTAGGGTTTCATTTTATGTGTATAAGGTATTTAATTTTGTATTTAGCGTTTAAATTTTCCGTGGAAGTGTCATTAGGTTAATTTAGGTTTAAGTAAATTCCTTAATTTAATTTGTATGTTATACATATATTTATATGGGTATAGGGATTTTAAATTTTCTTTGAAATATTATTATTTAAACATTTTTTGAATTTAATTCAGGTTGAATAATTCCTTGATTTAATTTATATATGCTTTAATGATAATAAGTATTGTTATATTGGCTAAAATGAGACGAGACTTTTGTAAAAGTTTTAAATATTTATGAAATTAATAATGTCTGTAAAATCCTTTTTTATATTATAATTAAAAGGCCGTATGGTTAGGCTTTAAATGCGGCACTGAATACCAAAAATTTGTATTTTTTAAAGCATTGGATTGTAATAAATTTATTGCTTTTACTTTTGAGCTTTATTGAAGTGATGATACAAATTGAATTTATTTTCCAGAGATAGGTACTAAGAAATTAATCGGGGAACTTATTTATCTTGGCTTTTGATGATGATGACAAAAAAGTTGTATTTGAGAATTTTTATTTAAAAAGTTAATTCATATAACAAAAATTATAAATTTAAAAGAGAGAATCACAAAGATAATAACAAAAATTAAGTTTTATTTGATAAACAAGTTTTAAATACAAAAATTACATTTCACGTATATTCATCCCTCAAAAGACACATTTTAATTATGCATTATCTTTTGCTATCTTAATCCTCTATTCGCCCACGTAGTTAAGTAATACTTGCTACTCTGCTGCGGGCTCTTTCATAAAGTCAGTCTAACTAGTAATAAGTAGGTAAGCTCTTTATCAGAATTGTATATTTAAAAAGGCACTACCACTAACTACAAAGCTAATGTGGGGAAAGCTTTTCTGTGAACGCCCAAAAAGATAAGCGAAACTGCGTTTATTAATATTTTATGAATAAAGTACCAGACGATTTAAGAAAATCTTTAAATGGGATATTTTTAATCTGGAAAATTAAACAAAAATACTAGAATCCAAACTTGAAGCAAACAAAAGTTTTACTGTTTTTTTTTAGATGATTTCAGTTTAAATAAATTCCAAAAACTAGGCTTTTATTAGGTATCTTACAAAATCCACAACGAAGAATTTCAAACATAAGAAATTCTCACAACTAACTATAACAAAGTGCCCGCACAGTTGTAGAAACCAATATTTTATAAACACTTACTTCCTGAATAGTAACTTAGAAAATAATAATGGGATTAGATTAAACACCAACGAGATTTGCCATACAGCAAGTGGTACGATGCTTTCGTGGAAAGTAAACCTATCCAGGTGGCTACAAATTCTAAGAATTTGATAGTATAATTAACGAGTAATTAATGACGCATTTTTGAACGGTTAGTTTATTATCCCGGGTTGAAAATCTTACAATCTATTATAAAATCAGGGCTTCGAAGTGCTTGAATTTTCTTTTTAGGTAAGAATAATTTAATCGGGCAACACTTTTTAGTAAGAAAACTACGGAATGTTTTAAGTCGGCCCAGGAAAACAAACACAAAAATGTTTAAAGTTAGTCTGAAAAATCAGAGTTATAAAAGTCCTGAAATGTAGCTAAAATATCAACGATCGTATATGAAACCTTTCATCAATCTGAATACATCATTAAGTTTGAATAGCACAGGTTAAATTTATCCAAAGCAACTTTTATTTTGATAGTACCAATGGAACGTAATTGTAAGAAAATTTCCTGCAAATTAGATTTATAAGCAAAGTTCGAGTTTGTATTTGTACAATGAGTAATCACTTTAAATTACCAGAAAATATCCTGAAATTATTCGGTGGCGTTTTATATCGTGTATCTTAGTAACCTGTGTATTCACGTCGTAGAAAAATATGTTGCTAATAAGGTTTCGAGTCCCCTTACTTCCTCTGTAAATTCCATTTAATAATACGCGATTTATCTTCCTTTATGGAAGTTTTTGCCCCGCAACAAATTTCTTTATCCTTTGCACGTAAGAATTTTTAAGTATATTATTTATATATATATATATTCCTACTAGCATTTTGTTTTTAATTTATTTTATTAAAAACAAATTGGCAATTTTATAAACAATATCAGGGTTAATTTTCAGTAAGAAAAATTTCAACAGAAAAAGCTTCAACAGAAAAGCTTCAGCAGAAAAAGCAACTGGAGTAGTTTTTAGTCCATTTTCCGCATACGTATACAAACGTTAAAGGCAGAAAACTCGTCACAAACCTTCAAAATAACATATGACTTCGAAATTACTTTCAACAAGATCACGACGCAGTACGAAAAACCTCTTTGAAACAAAGCTAAATGGCAGAAACTTTTCAACCTGGAGTTTCTGATGGAAATTTTATGTTTTCACAGAAATTGATTTTAAAGAATTATACCTTATGAAAAATTCCTATAATTCCGAACCTTCGCAGGCTTTTGTTGACAGAATACGCACTTCTTAGAGAATTTTTTGTGCGCTGTTTTGAATTTACCCATTCTATAAAACAAATCTCGTAAATCGTGTAAGTTGAAAGCAAGTCTTAAACGTAGATAAAAAAATTTTAAATTAATTAATTAATAGCGTAATAAACAAGTTTATAAAAACTTTCAACAAAAAGAATCACAACTAAGAAAAGCAGATAGTAATAATTAATCTCAAGTTCTTTCCCTTTCAAGAGAGCACATTCAATAAATTTACTGACTAATGAAATACGTTTAAATGCTTTTAATACAGCGCACCCTGTTGTTTAAAAAACTCCTAAAAAAGCCATTAAATGGGTAATTACAGGCATTAAAAGCTCCATCAAAACAAAACGGGAAATCTATACCCTACTAAAGACTTTTTCGTGTTATAACGGCCTTAAATTAAATATAAGGAAATGTGAAGAAATTTCTTAGCGAGGTTTTAAGCTAGGAAATTCAGGTGCAAATGTAATATCGGAATCATTTTTTCAATAAAGTTCAAACTTATCAGTAAGATATTCAGGATAATTTCAGCTCATTTGAGGGTGAGGGGGTCTTGAAATTAAAAAATAGAAAGTTAATTCAGCTGAAGTAGGTACTTAATAATCACCCTTTAACTTTAAGCAAACATTTTAGATTTATTTCCATGGAAAGCTTTCAAACTGAAAGTACGAAGGCTGTTACAATAAATTGCGTTTATCTAAAGCTTTCGATTAGAGATTGTAATATATTTTCGTTTAAATCACACTTCTCAAGAGTTAAGAGTGAGTTTTCAAATCTTCCTGAAGAGGATGAGCTTTTAAATTAACAAACGCGGTTTATAGCATTAAAATTAGCTTTGTTTAAAAGAATTTCCATGTCTTTTAAAATAAGAATATTAAGAACTTGTCAATAAGCTGTTGAAAAATTTTATTTTTCTGCTTAATGAAGGAAATGAGTGAAATTTGTTTGTTATGCAATTAAACGCTGGTAACATTTTCAGAATGTACAATTTTCCACAATATCCAAGTATGTATTGTTAATTTTGATATAGTTCGGCTGCCTTACTACGTTTTATTACATTAAAAATTAAACAATTGGAACCTTCTTGCCAATGGGGTTACTGGTAAATATGATAAGCTTGTACCTACAATATACAAAGCTGCAATTCTCGTTACCAACAATGCGTCATTCTAATATAAACTGCATTTATTCTAAATATATTAAGGTAGTAGTTGGCAAGTTAGTGTCTATGTGAGGTGAGTCCTTTTTGAAATTTCATAGGTAAAATTGTAATAATTATAAAATTGTGAACAATATGTTTGAAAATAAGAAAAAACTCAAGGATCTTTCAGGGGAAAAATAAAACAGTTTTAATACCTATTATAAAGAATAACATAATATAAAATTTAGTATAAAATTACTTGTTATGACATTTGATAAGAAAAGGTTAGGCGTTTCCATTGTACTTTTATTAAAGAGTATCTCGTATTTTTATTTCAATTACGGTATTAACCTTGATTATTTATATTAGAAAGCCAAAAGAAAAATCCAAGAATAACCTTCTTCAGCTTTTAAATAACCAAATGTTAAATTAATAAATAAAACATTCACACCCAACAAAAAAACGGTTCATTTACAATAAACCTTTGTATTAACCTGAACGCATAATCTTTTTGTAATTCGAGTCTGGGTTTTGATGACTTTGAATATGGTCTTTAAAAAAATAAAATGCAGAGTGGCATTCTTTCCCGATTTAAATATTGTAGCATGATGATTCTAACGATTCGGTTTTATAAACAATAAATATCAAGTTCAGAATCTCAATGCTGTTTCGTCACTCGGAAGTGTGTTGTGGTTGGGTGCTGCAACTTTACATCGAAGTTCCAGAAGAAATTTGTTTTGAGTTTTTGAAAATGGATTTATGAGGTTAATCGTACTTTATTTTTTTTTTGGTGGAGAACTAACAGCCTGGCGGATTTTTGCCTTATTTGTGGAAACCAAGAAGACTAAATAAGCAATTCTGCAACCCTGCGGTGAGCTTTTTTATTTGTTTGTTATTTGCGACGCCATTTACTTGATTGTTTTGTTTTTAATTTTTAAGTTTTCCCACTAAGTAATACAATAAAAGATAATTTTGAAATAATTTCTTATTCCTATTGTCAAGGAACACCTTTTCTAATATCTAATATCTGTTATTTAGGGTTTTGTTGCAACTCCCGTGATTGATTAATTTCCTGAAAAAAACCTTTGCTTGAAAATTACTAAAAACCTTGTTATTGTGTTATGCTTTAGTTGTTTGAATTTTTGCTAATTGAATGAATTGAAATAGGTAACTAAAATTTTCAATACAGGGTATAGGTATCAATATGGATTTAATTTACGGGAAAAAAGACCGATCAAGTACTGTGGTAGAAAATATCAACAACCGGCAAGCTAACACCGAAACAAACGTTATCGAAGTGCATGTCTCTGAATCAGATACTGAAAGTGAAGAGGAAAGGTCAACTGGTTTTATAAGTAGCGAAAAGGAGGAAAATTCTGGAAATGGAGTAAATTCTGAAAAAGACGAAAATTCTAAAATTGAAAAAGAAAATTCTGCAAAAGAGGAAGGTTCTGAAAAACTTGAAGATCCTGTAAAGGAAGATAATAATAAATTATTTACAAATTTGGAAGCTTCAAATTTAGTAAAAACTTATAACGATTCCCTTGCAGCTGTAAATTCAAGATGTAAAACCAATAATGGAGTCTTCTCAGTTATTGTACACGTTCAAAGGGGCCAACATGAATATTTGTTGGAAACTGAAGAAAATAAAAACGAAATTTCTAATTTGAAAAACTTCGAAAATGATAACCAAAATCGAAACTATATTGTAATCAAGAGAAACAGCAGAAAAACGGAAGCCGAAGAGAACGAAAATAACGCGGTTAAAAATAAATCGAGCCAAAAACAGTTAACACTCGATTTCCAGGATAACAAAATTAAGGACGAAGATGTAGAAATTCCCAGTTTGAAAACCAAGGATCACAGTCCTGCTTTATATTTGGATGAGAAAATTATCCCCACCGAGGAATGGTGCTCAGGTGAAAGCAAAGTAGAAGACTGTGTGGACCAAAAAAATAAGCAAACTAGAAGAATTGCAGAACGAAATAATAAAAATTCCGCTATTGAAGAATTGGAAACAACTCATGATGGTCATGAGAAAAACGGATATTTGAATGTTCCAGTCAAGTTCTCAGAAATGCCTAGTTTCAAAAGTGGTGCCGAAGATGAAGACAGCATTAATGATTCTTTTATTGAAAAGAAAAATAAAATTTGTAGCATTAGGACCAGTTTCATAAAAGTAGAAATTCCTGTTCTGAGTACAATACGTGCCCTGCAGAGCAATGAAATTTTCATTAAACTGGAAAACACCCCAAAAGACGATGGAAATGTAAATCAAAGCCAAACAAGCAAGGGATGTGCTGAAAGGCCAAATAAAAAATCTCTGAGAGGCTTCGGCAGCAGTGTTTTTTCAAACAAATTTTTGCTGGATCCTTTGTTGAACCATGAGAAAATAATGGTCTTAGATAACATCGAAGATTTCGAAAACCAAGACTTAATCAACGGGACTTCGAAAGGAGATGGAACAGCAATCGATCATTTCATTCAGAAGCTCAAATCAGAGCTACTAAACAAATTTGAAACAACCCGAAGGGATGTTTTATTAATTCCCGAGGGACGCAGGCATTCCATTGGTAGTTACCAGGAGTATCCAAAAATCACCAACGATTTGAAATTAAAGCACCGAAAGCCCCTTTTAAAAATGGAAGATGGAAACATCTGGCAAATTTGGGGAAAACAAAAAGAAGTGCAGCGTTTAGCATGGCTTTCGCTTTACAGCAGAAGTCAGGATTGTGTCCTCCCTAATTTACATAAAATGTTGGAGAATGCTTTGCCTTGTGCAGAAAACGCAAGAATTGTAAAAAACAAGCCTCCCGACAGTAATCAAATATTTTTATACGACTACAGAGTAAATTTGTGGAAACTTCTCAAGCCTGAAAGTTTTTGCGTTAACCAAGGCTCAAATCGTATCGAAAGATTAAAATCAGGAGCAACAAAAAATCTGGACAAAAACAACTCCAAGAAATTTTTACCACTGTCTGCCAAAATTTGCAGACTTTGTGGAGTTCATTGTAAGAATTTCGTTTGTGTAGGGAAAAACGCCATAACCAAGTTGCTTGCTGTAAATTTACCTTTGATTGTAAGTATGCATTTAAACCAATTAAATTTAATAAATCCTAGAAGGAGAGAATTTTTTCAGATTATAGAAGGGGACAAGCTTCGTATTGGGCTCTGCAATATCTGCGATAAAAACTTGAAACTTTGTGCTGCCTTCATGGCATCTTATATAATCCGCCATGAAAATCAAGACGGCAGTTTGGAGAAAGGGATGTGCTTCGTATGTTTCGAAGCGGAAAAATTAGAGGAAGCAGATAAATATCTCGTTTATAAATTTTCATTTCTATTTGAAGTATTCGTAAGTTTTGGTTGAGTTTTTAAATAATAATTTTAATTGTTTTATTACAGTCTTTTGAAATATTTAATTATTACAATGGGAAAAAGTATTTGTGTGGAAAATGTTTTTCTATTTTTAACCTGCTGGAAAGAATGGGCGAACGAATATCTTTAACCAACAAGATGTTTGAGGATGCTTACAAGGGGTTCATTGATACTGAAATCTATACTGTGTATGCTTATGGAACTTATGATTTGGCAAGTATACTAAACGGAAATTTTTCAACAAAAGGTTCTAACTTTTGAAAAATTCTAGTTGCCACCACCGCCTAAAAATAGTCCTGTATTTTCAGTAAGTAATTTTTGGCAAATTATTCTCAGATAACAAAATAATATTTAAATTTTTAGCATAAATTTAAAGATTTGGAAAACCCAAGTGATTCAGTGTTTTCATTGGTAAGTGTACAAAAATCATCTAGTAATATTATAATAACATATTTAAATTCTTATCTAATCCAACAGATTCAAATTGAGAATGAATTTTTGGAAGAAGTTCCACCAACAGTGGTAAGTTTTATTCGATTTTAGGATATATTTCGAATTTAAAATTAAAACAAAATATTTCAGGGAAAACGTAAAAGCTTCTACAGCTCCTTGTTTAGAAATACATCTAGTAAAGAAAAATGTCCCAAGAAAACAGTAAGTTTGTAAATATATATTTAAGCATGTTTAATTGTATCTGTGTTTTAGCAAAAGAGGAAGAAGGATGAAACCATGCCAAGTCTTCTTGAAATCATCCTGAGTCCCGTAAGTGACAGTTATTCGTGCAATTTTTGTTACTGATCTGTTAAATTTTTAGATACTAGATCCATTTAAAGCCCTAAAAAGAATGGTAAGGTTAATATTTTTGATATATTGGGTGATATGCATAAAGTTGAGTGCTTACTATAGCCTCACATTTTTGAAGCCACTCCATTAGAAATGCATAAAAATGTGAGTAGAAGCTCAAACATGTGAGTGTTTACTCTTTCCGCGAGGAATTGAACCGAAAACTTTATGCATATCAGAATGGAGTTTCCAATTCCCACTCAACAGGAGCAGCTAGCTACTTACCACAGTTTGGAGTACCTAGGTACTTCTGATTGCGCACTCAACTTTATGCATATCACCCATTGAAACTATTTAACTGCATTTACATTTGTGCTGCCTTAAGTGGATCAATATTAGAACAAATGGTAACGTTAAAAATGCGTTTTCAATAAAAACTGAAATCCAGCCAAAATTTACAAAATTAAGTCTTTTATGTTTTAGTTCTGTTCCTGTTCCCGCAATGAAAGGAAACACCCGGATGAGATGGAATTGGTAATTTTTCATACATTTATTTTCAAAAAACTTGATTATTTCACAACCTTTGATTTCAACAGAAATTATTTTTTGTGTGTTACAGGAAAAACTTTTGAAAACCCCTGAAGATCGAAAACTTCCAATTATTATTGATAAATAATCAAAGTTCTACATATTGATATGGATTAACAATTGTCGAGGATCGTGAAACTGATTTTATAGTAGGACAAGAAAGTCCAAGAAGCGGAAGAGCAACCACTAAACCATTCAACATTTTTTAAATTTTAGTTTTCAATTAGTATTTTTAAAGATTTTCTGCTTCAGCATTTTGGGGGTGCAATTTGAAAAATGTACAGAGCTGAGCTTAATTTAGTTGATCGAGGAGTATTTTTAAGTTTTATAATCCTATTGCATTTTATTTCTGTATTATTTTTATTTTATAATTATGTTTAAGTTAAGTTTGAAAATATTCAATTATTTTTAAGTATGTTAACGTAAAAACAGTTTATTTTTATGTCGATATTGTAATAATCTTATTTTATACTATACTACGGTTTATGAATTTTGTTCATTTTGTATTTTTTATAATAATTACAATGTTTAAAATAGTTGTTTGTTACATTCGGTTTGGTTTTGGGAGTTAAAATTCTTCAGATTTTTAAATTTTTTGGTTAAATGTATTGTTTACAAATTATAACGAGGGGTTTAAATTGTCCTCCATATTGATACATTTAACTGAAATTGTCTCTAAATCAACATCAAGATTAATTTGTGTTTCTCAGCAGGACTGACCTTCTCAGTTTCTCAGTGTATTGAAAAACAATATAAAACCACATGTCGTGTGTCACTGTTACGGAACAAATTCTTAATTAAAAATACACGCTTTTCTCTTGTCGAAGCAGCTGTTAACACTAATCAATAACCACAAACCAGAATTTTATCAATCAGTTCGCTAATTAACCAACGGTAAACAATGAAACAAGATAGACAACCGTGTAATGGTGAATTTAAGCCTAAAAATACACATTTAATTTAATGAAAATGAATGCGAATTGCCTGGAAAGTTTAACTACACAATGGCAAATACTTCTGTTTGATTGAAAATACAAAATTCCAAACGCATTTTAGCTTACTGAATTATATTTGTATTTTGTTTAAATTTCAATAAAAACTTTATTTGGATATTTATAAGTTAAGCTTTTTCAACAGTATTTGAAAGGGAAAAGGAAGGAAATTCAACGTTATTTCATTCCACCCCGGAGAGAGATGAGGTAGCGGGCCGCTTTTTAGAAGGGCAGAACTCCTCTTCAGCCACGTAGAACGGATATGTAAGGAAGGATAAAGAGCTTATAGGTGGAAAGTTACCTGCCCCGGTATATACCTCAGAGATGGTTAACTCTGTTGAATCGGGAAAATCACCCAAAAACCCGATTCAAGGCAGTCGGCAGTGGGGTTCGAACCCCGCTACCTCCCGAATGCTACGCATCGTGCAAGGACAGGAATGCACTTGGCCACGCAGCTCGGTATTATTGGAAAGGATAATTTGTAATGGAATATATAGTCATGTTGAGAACAGTATCTCATCATTACAGCACGTCTTTGTGAAAAAAAGAAGTACTACAACCAATTTATTAACTTTTCAGAAGACATAACAGGTAATCTGAAGCCAGATTGTCCAGTGGATTGCATTTTCACAGATTTCTCCAAAGCAACTGATACAGTGTCCCATAAAATTCTGTTAAATAAACTCAAGTGCTATGGTCTCCCTGATGATTTCATAAAGTTTATCATGTCTTATCTAACAGGGGGAGAAAATGTGGTCTCTATTCATAATTCTTGTTCTAATATTTTTTATCCATCGTCTGGTGTACCCCAAGGAACCCTCCTGGGTCCGTTATTTTTTGTATTATTCATTAATGATTTGCCATCTGTGCCGACAAGTGCTTGTGGTTTATTATATGCAGATGCAGATGATTTTAAAATCTATCGTGTAGTGAAATCAGTTAATGACAGTGTATTAAAGAAGAAATCAACAAGGTGAAGTTGTGGTACGATAAGAATCATCTACAGTTAAATAAAAGTAAATGTAAAGTTAGGTTAGACGCACTTATAATGATCATGGGGTCTAATACAAAATATGGTGCAGTGGCTATATACCAGGGTAGCCAGACCAGCGATAATATATGCAGCCTTGGTGTGGTGGCCTGGCGGCCCAAGGTTAAGCAGGAAAACCAAGATCCAAAGACTTGCCTGCCTAGGCATAACGGGGGCTATGAGAACGACCCCCCACCGCTGCAATGGAGTCCCTTCTTGACCTTCCCACCCTGCACGTTGTGATCAGGCGTGAGGCTAGATTGGGGTTACATAGGTTGCAATGCTTACAGAGCAATCTACGAGCGGGGACGGAACACACGAGGTTAATTGATAGCATTGGGGGCCCCATGTTTGACATGATAACGGACCAAATGACGTCAAAATACCTCACAGATACAACATTGAACAGGACTTCTGTCCTGGAAGTTTGATCTGGTACACAGACGGCTCAAAAACCGAGACAAGAGCTGGAGCAGGTACTATATATGGTGTAAAGCCAAGCCAAAGACTCAGCTTTCGACTTGGAAGGTGCGCCCTTGTTTTTCAAACGGAAATATACGCGATACGTCAATGTGCGCGGGAAAATAATAGAAGGGCCTACGATGGCAGGCGTATCTATATTCTATCAGACAGTCAGGCTGCCTTAACAGCACTTTCAAGCTCTAAGGCCACATCCAGACTGGTTGGGAAATGCTACGAAGAACTCAATGACCTGGCCTGACCATTGTGGGATCGAAGGCAACGAAAAAGCTGATGAACTCGCAAGGCAGGGATCAGCAGGGTCCTATTACGGTCCTGAACCTGCACTGGGAGTTTCAAGAAATACAGTACGACGCAAAACATACTGGGTCAATATACCAGGGTTAACCTATAGCAAGGAATTTGTTAAAGGACCTTGCAGAAAAATAACTACAGAACTGCTTATGTTAAGCAGGACACAGTTTAGAATCCTCACGGGCCTCTTAACAGGACACGCGACTGTCAAGGACCACCTGAGGAGGATCAAAAAACTTGATGGCGACTCCACATGTAGACTCTGCAGTGAGGAACTAGAAACTGCAATGCACATTCTATGCAACTGTGATGCGCTAGCTGGCAAAAGACAACGCATATTCGGGCATCCACATATGGAACCGAAAGATTTCAATACACACCCCGTGAACGACCTGTGCACTATGCTACAGGGAACCAAGATCACGGACTGGGTGTGAGTAATCAGGTTTGACAACGTGAAATGGAACATGCTGTTTAAATTTCTGAGAGAGTCCGGTATCGATTTTAAGGATATACAACATTTACAATCTCTATACAAATCAAAAGGGAGTAATATCGGTCAATGACGAAGAAAGAGAAATACAGATAAAAAAGGGTGTAAGACAGGGATGCGCTTTATCCTCCTTCCTTTTCAATCTGTACACTCAGAAGGCAATTGATGAATTTAAAATTTAATAGAAAGAAGACTAAAATCATGATATGTACAACATCAACACATAAAATCAAGACTGAAATAAGAATTGATGGGAAAAAATTAGGCGAGGTGAATGAATATGTATATTTGGAAAGCATCATTACAAAAGATGGGAGAAGCAAAAGAGAGATAAATCACCGAATTCTACAATCCAAAAGAGCATTGCTAAATAAAAGAAGTCTTCTAACCTGCAAAAATATCACGCTATATGTAGAAAAGGCATTTATACACACTTTCCTGTGGAGTGTCGCTTTGTATGGCTGCGAATCGTGGACCATTAATCTACAAGAAAAAAGGAAGATAGAAGCCTTTGAACAATGGTGTTACAAAGATGATGAGAATTAGTTGGACGGACAGAGTTACTAATGACAAAGTACTAGAAAGGGCCGCAGAAAAAAAAAAGATGTGGAAACAGATACAGAAAAGACGAGATCAGCCAATTGAACACATTCTTCGCAGGGAAGGAATTCTGAAAACAATTATAGAGGGGAAGATAGAAGGAAAAAGAACTAGGGGACGTTCACACCATCGATATATTAAACAAATTATGGATAACGTGTGCGTCCGTAACTAGGAAAAAAATGAAGAGAAAACCTGAGAGAAGACGAGATTGGAAACATGCGTCAAGCCAGTCAAGAGACTGAAGACCTAGAGGGAGATAAGTTAAAAATAATGGATCATATATGGTTTGCAAGAGTATTTTTACAAGTGTTGTGTGTTGTTATTCTTCAACAACAATAAAAACCCACCCTATCTGTCTTGTCAAAAACATCTGCAGTTCTAGCAGCGTATTAAGATTCTTAGATCAATAATGGTATATCTCAATTGCAACTATACCAGTTTAGTTTCGAATTGTGCTGAAATTAAAAACAGCTACAATTTTAGAATAGCTTAATTTCCAAAATTCAGTTAATTACTATCGTACACGATTTCATATTTTGGAACAATAAGAGAAATAATTTTGTCTATGGGCTGATGTAGTTCATAAGCAGCAAAATTAACAAGTTCATTCATATTAACAATACAAAATGGTCCCAATACGAAATAAATGTTGTTTTCTATAATGTAGGTATATATCAAAAATTTGCAAAAAATAGGATATTCTAGAGAACTAATATGTTTTGTTATAAATAGCTGCTTTTGAATAGTTGTTCCTAAAAGTATTACTGAATTTGTAAAAGTTCTTTTCATATTGGGACCAAATTGAATAGCTGCTTGCAACAAATCTCCGAATTCAAGATTATTTAATGTTCCCTCTCGACATTTTCCAAATACCGATTGAAAAGATATATTGATATTCTTCCATTGGTGCCGAAAGGACAGTTTTACAAAGCGATTTAAAATTTTTTAAACTATGTATTAAATTCTTAAAATACGCTTGTTTTGCTTCAAACCGCATCGAGCTAAGTCCAAGGCCAACCAATGGTCCCATCTGAATTATTACGTAAGAATAATGTATCATCATGTGGTGCTTTGGCATTAAGTTAGCAGTATATTCTCTTTTATACAATTGATGATGTTTATTAATCAAATCTGCCAAGTTAGTTATCATTCCGTGTGAAATTTGTGGACAAAATACAATATTTACAAATTGGATAAGTAATTGTATAATTTTGAATTTTCCTGTGTGAGTTTCTGGTATTAGTAGGTACTATTATATCCGATAAAATTAGGGGCAAATATTTTAATAAACATAAAGCTTTGTACTACCAAAAGTTTAATTTACTTTTGTACAACACCCTCTAACAAGTGATGCATGATGTCTACTGAAGGATTATTGCATAAATGAAATCCATTTATATTATCTAAATATAATTTTTTTTTCTGAAAATTCAAGTAATTTGCAATGATTTTTATACTGTTCGTTGGTATGTAATAAATTATCAATTTGTTTCTGCATTTCTTGACATTGGGTTTTATCAGCACAGCAAATACGACAATAATGTATGACATTAAACCATTCCACCATTCCAAACAGTTGATTTTTCTCCTAAATCGTCATGGCTTAAGGCAACTAAGATACCTTTAAGGTAAGTCAAAAATTCCAAATGTTTCTAAGGTTTTAATGTCCTTAATGATAATTTCCAACACTGCATTGATATCAAACTGATTAATATCATTAGGTCATTACTGTAGAATAATGCTACTAAAATGAATATTTTGCAAAGTAGAGTTAAAATGTGGAGGTATATTTTTTATCATCAGATAAATGACACCTATTTTAGAACCAAGAACGTTAAGGGATGAGAATGGGGACATTATAGTTGACATTAAAGAGAAACTGAAAAAAAGGACCGAATACATAAAAAATCTATTCAAGTATGAAAACAGAGGAAACAATTATGAGATTGAGATGGAATATGAAGAAATGGGACGCGATGATGATCCGATAACAATTAAAGAAGAGATTAACTAGGCTTTACAAAAATCAAAAAATGGAAAGGCTAGTGGCCCAGATGAAATTCCAGTAGAACTACTTAAACTAATAGACGCAGAGGCTATAGATATTCTCCTGGACCTTTACAACAACATTTACATAACTGGTAAAATATCTACGGAATGGTTAATCTTCATAAACATACCTATAAGAAATCCAATACAAAAGAGAGTAGCGAACACAGAACTATAGCGCTAATGAGTCTTTCTTAGAATAATACACAATCGTATATACAAAAAACTAGAAACAGAAATAAGTGACACTCAAATGGGCTTCAGAAAAGGTTTAGGTAGCAGAGAAGCCTTGGCTGGGCTAAACGTATTAACGCAAAGATGCTCAGATATGAACCATGAAGTATATACCTGTTTCATCGACTTCGAAAAAGCATTCGACAAAGTCAAACATGAACAACTAAGAAAAATATTTATTAGTAAAAACTTGGACATCAGAGAGATCAAAATTATTTCAACGCTCTACTAGAACCAAAAAGTTAGGGTAAAAGTCGAAGGCGAATTGCCTGATGAAATTGAAATACGCCGTGGTGTACGCCAGGGTTGTATCCTGTCTCCTTTGCTACTTAATTTGTACAGTGAAGAAATCTGCCAAAAAGCACTACAAGGAGAACAGAGAGGCATCGTAATTAACGAAGAAATAGTGAATAACTTGAGATACGCGGACGACACGGTGATAATAGCAAGTAACTAGAAGATTTGAAACACTTTGTCGACAACACCAATTTATACTGCCACGAATACGGTATAAAGATAAATTTGAATAAAACAAAATTCATGATAATAACAAAGAATCAAAACAACAGGGATACTCCCAACATCCATAATGTACATGTAGAAAGGGCCAGCTGCTATAAATACCTAGGGACATGGATACAGGAGCAATGCGACCAAACTAAAGAAATCAGAACCCGAATAGAAATCGCCAGCAATGTTTTTAATAAAATGAGAAAATTCCTCTGCAGCCGAGACATCACTAATAAATTAAAACTAAGAATGCTGCGCTGCTACATGGTCTCCGCGCTAATGTACGGAGTCGAGGCCTGGACTATGAAACAGACTCACATCAGGAAAGTTGAGACCTTTGAGATGTGGTGTTACAGAAGGATGCTCAGGGTTTCGTGGACCGAAAGGGTAACAAACGTGGAGATATTACAACGCTTAGAGAAAAACTATGAGGTTATGATAACTATTAAGAGACGAAAACTTGAGTACCTAGGACACGTTATGAGAGGGGAGAAATATGAACTATTAAGAAACATCAAGCAAGGAAAAATAAGGGGAAAACGAATTGTTGGAGGAAGAAGGATGTTCTGGTTGAGAAATCTACGGGAATGGTTCAACTACAGCTCTGGGGAATTATTCAGAAGAACCGCTAACAAAATTAAAGTTGCCTCCGATAGGAGGGGAACCTAAAGAAGAAGAAGAAGAACCAAGAGGATTTACTATTTCAAATTCACCATAATAAAGATGCAGTTGAAAGAAATTTTTGTTCTCTTCAAAAAACAAACTATTGGTATATTTTGTCATGACAAATATTACCTACTGACAACTGACTATATTTTTGTGTTGAACATTTTCATTGGAATAAAACAATAATTCTCGAAATTAATTATTCGCCAAAAGAAATGTTAAAGTTTCTATTATTGGTACATAACTAAAGGTGCATGGTACATGAATTTGTTCGTAGGCGTTTATATGTTTATTCCAAACTTGGTCATATCGAATACCAATATTAATTTCCATCGGCTGAACAATACGTGTTTTAAAATCTGGTTCTCTCTTATTGGTACTAAAATGTTCAAATACGGTTTCCACTTGTTCATTATTTATTTATAGTTGAATTTAAAAACATTTTTAAAAAATCTTGGGTATGGTATTAGGCAACAGGCACTTACTGAAATCTAATTTTAAAACTACATGTTGCTGCTTATTTTCTACTTTATCTAGAGGGTTCATACTACGGGCAACTTTGCAGTTGTAGTTAACACCCACATTTTTTTTATTCAGTATGCACGATTTAATATGCTTACAATATCCACTAAACGATGTATAAAATTTAAAACAACTTTTGTTAAAACATTTCAAAGTCAAGGTTGATCCTTCGTATAATTCACGCAGCTTTCTTAAATGTTTAATTAATTCGCTATTGTACAAAAATTATGTTTACATAGAAAACAATAAAGCATTGTAACACTTAATATATAAAAATAAAAAATACAACGGACTGAACAGCTACAAATGTAAACAGCTAAGAAATAAATGGGGCAAGAAAAATCTACAATTGCCAAATGGAAACAAGAACTCAAAATAACCTTAGGTAGTACTAAAATTATTAATTAAAATATTATTTAAGATTATTAATTTTAGTACTTATTTAAAGGATTCTTCTGTTAATAGGTTCGTTCAATTTCAATTTGTAGAATTCAGTTTGAAAAAAGGCCCCGGTCTACCCCATGGACAATGTTATTTTCTGATGATGCAGTGGCGAAACTACAATGCGCCGAACCCCGCAAGGCGGAATTATAGGGGGCCCAAATCCTCTTTGTTTGTACTTTCTTTGTTTCTTTACCCTTTCTTAAATACATATAAAGTACAAGTGTTAGAGCGACTCGTTAATATAGTACTTTCTAAAAATTGTTTATCTTTTCGTGGTCGTCGTGAATCGTTTGAGGGAGAATATAATGAAAATCTTTTAACCCACGTACATATTTTCTCAAAATATGATAATGTTATGAAACAAGTTTTGAACATGCCACATGGAACTACAAAATATTTAAGCCATAATATCCAAAATTTTAAGATTCATTAGGTATTCAATTTCCTAGATTTTTTTATTATTTTTATTTTGCTGTAGATCTATGAAGTACATAAGGAGTGGGGTTTTATTAATTCTATGTTTGATATTGTGGATGTTGATTACTTTATGACCGTGAGAGTTTATTAAGGCCCAAGCAAGTAGTCCAACCGGGTGTAACTTACTCACAAAAAATAGCAGAACTAAACCAGCAACAGCAAAACCAGCAAATTACCCCTCCTCTTCAAAATATCATTAATCAACAAGGCAACAGAATCGAGACAATGATGACCAAACTGCTGGACAGAATTGACACCATGCTCAATTTACTCACGACAGTAATTTCCAAATTAACATAATGGCCCTTTTCCTCAACATAGGTCTCTGGAACCTCAAGGGCCTGGCACAACATTGCCAGGAGATTAAAACTTTCCTAAAAATACACAACATTGATATAATGTTGATCTCTGAATCTCACTGTATTAACTCAACCTATCTGAAAATACCAAATTATACAATTTACACTACCAATCATCCCGACGAAACTGCACATGCAGGAACGGCAATCATTGTTAAAAATAAATTAAACCATCATTAAATCCAACAATATCGAACTGATTACATACAAGCCACAAGCACCTCTTTCTGACAATAACATAACAATCTCGGCATCTACTGTCCCCCAAAACACAACATTAGAAAAGAACAATTCAAAACATTCTTCAGCACTCTGGGACCTAAATTCATAACTGGAGGGGATTATAATGCCAAAAACGATCAATGGGGATCGAGACTCACTGTAACACGAGGTAGAGAGCTATCAAAAGCCATGAGTGACTAAAACCTTCAACACCTGTCCACCGGCGAACCAACTTACTGAACGACAGACTCTGCTAAGGTGCCTGACCTGCTGGATTTTTGCGTTATAAAAGGAATCTCAATAAATTATCTGAAAGCTGAATCAAACCTGGACCTGTCTTCAGACACTCCCCAGTGATGCTTACATACAGTACTGCAGGGCTGAGTAAAACACCACCCATTACACTACATAATAAAATGACAAACTGGGACGTATGTAGGGAACTACTTACCGAAAGACTGAAGTTGAATATCCCACTTAAGAAGGCTGAAGGTATATTTGAAGCTGAAGCAATGAAACATCTCAACTTAACCCTACAACAGTCTGCCTGGGACTCGACCCCAGATAAGCTACTACAAGTAACTTCACAAAATATTCCTGTTATCATCAAACAAAAAGTTGCTGAGAAAAGAAGACTTAGAAGAAGATGGCAAAATACCAGACTACCTAGGGATAAAACCAATTTCAAAAATGCCGGCGTACAAAACTACCTGTCCAAACTAACAGCTACAGCAGAAACTAATTATTCGATCTGGAAAGCCACAAAAAAACTAAAGAGACCCCAAAGTGCAAACCCACCAATCCGACTGTATAACAGAAACTGAGCAAGAATCAACAGTGAAAAAGTAGACGCATTCGCAGAACATCTAACAAAAGTTTTTCAGCCTTTCTCTGCTACCTGTACCCAAGAAGAGGAAGGAGCAATAAAAGCTGCAATTAAAAATCTTAATCCACATAAAGCCCCTGGTTACGATTTAATAACAAACAAAATACTATTAGAACTACCAGAAAAAGCCATTAAACTGCTAAGATACATATTTAATGCTAACTTAAAAAATAGTACATTTCCAGAGCTAGCAGTGGAAAGTAGCTCAAATTATTTTAATTCCCAAACCAGGCAAGGAACCGCATGATATCGCATCTTATAGGCCGATCAGCTTGTTACCAGTAGTGGGCAAACTCTTTGAGAAATTGCTCCTTTCAAGAATCAAACCTATACTCGTAGAACGTCAATTACAACAAGACCACGTGAGGTACTATTTGTTCCACCTTTTCGTACAAACATAAGAGTAAATTCGCCAATTGTGAGAATGCTTACGTGTGCCAATCGCGTGCTCTCTGAGAATGATGATATTAATATCTTTAATACACGTTTTATTCATTTTAAGAAACAAATTACAAAAATATACCTAACCAAATATTTATCCTAATATTAATATTAATATTAAAACTAAGTTGGTACTTGTTCGGATTTGGTTGTCTTCTTCAGTTTGTTGTTAGTAATATAGATTGTTTTATTATTATCTGCAATTCTCTATAGTACGTATTATGTTTATTTATTATATTATATCTATATGTAGGAATAATGGCATTTGTAATTGGGCCGGGCACATGCCAGTACATTAAATTAAATTACAAATTACTCCCTAGCCACCAGTTTGGCTTTAGATAGGGTCATGCAACCATTGAGCAAGTCCACAGAGTGGTAACCAAAATTAACCATGACCTTCATCTAAAACAGTATTGCTCTGCAGCCTTTTTGGATATTAGTCAGACGTTCGATAAAGTGTGGCGCCCTGGATTACTCCATAAAATAAAGAAATTACTCTCCACTAGCTTTTTCAACATACTTAAATCATACATAAGCAACAGAAAATTTCAAGTAAAATACCAAGATGCGATAACAGTGTCCTGGGTCCCACACTATACCTATTTTATACCTCGGACCTACCCAACTACAAGACAAATCATGGTTGCCACGTTCGCAGACGACACTGCTGTGCTGGCCTCGCACAACAATCCTCAAAGAGCATCCCACATTTTACAGATAAACCTACAAAAAATAGAAGGATGGTTAAAAATCTGGCGCATAAAGGTCAATGAGACTAAATCAACACATGTGACCTTTACATTACGAAAGGAAAGTTATCCTCCTGTCACATTAAATAACAACCAACTACCACAAGCTGATAGCGTGAAGTACTTGGGTATGCACCTGGATAGGAGGATGACTTGGAAAACTTACATCTGGAAGAAGAGACCATAACTTGGTATACAATTTCGAAAAATGTATTGGCTCATAGGAAGAAGATCCCAACTAACAGTGCAAAATAAGCTCCTTTTGTACAAAACAATCTTGAAGCCGGTAAGGACATACGGTGTACAGCTGTGGGGCACAGCCAGTAAGAGCAATTTGGAAATACTACAACGATTCCAAAATAAAGTGATTCGTTGTATACTTGACGCTCCCAGACGAGTCCCAAACTGGGTAATACAACAAGACATTCCCATACCAACAGTTCAAGAAGCGATTAAAATTTTAGTGAAAGATATCAAAACAGACTAAGTGCTCACAAAAATGACCTTCCAGTGAATTTACTTGACCAGTAATACGCGAAAAGACTTAAACGTTATGATCCACTAGACTTACCAACTAGATTCAACTAAACTGATGATTCACACAAACCTTAAATTAAATGACGACAAGTAGTGTATAACTGACCTATGGTCTGTCAAACAATTTGTAAATAATGGAAAGGGAGCCGTCGCTGGGTAGTTGTCTTGCATGTTACTCCTCTTTGTTATTAAATTTGCTGAATGTCTATGCAAGACAGATTGTAAATAGTTCACGGAAAAAATAATATCCAAAATGAAATTATACATTGCCTTGCAACACGTTTAAAGGCAACGTTAATCTCCGATATTAATAATGCGCCTTTTTATTCAATTATCAGGATATAACGAAAGAAGATCAACTCAAGTATTTAGATACATGAAAATCATTATAAATGAAAAAGAGGAACCACATCAATTGAAATTAGGGAAGTTCTTTTGGATTTTACAGAAATACACAACCACACAGCTGATGGACTATATAAATCTGCTTGAAAAGAATGACATAAAATTAAGTAAATGCAGAGGACAAGCATACGATGGGGAAATGTTATGAGTGGTGTTCAGGCTCTTCTTAAACAAGATGTACCCAATGCTATATACATACACTGTGCATCTCATAACTTGAACCTAGCTATAAACGATGCTGTCAAAAGTTGCAAGAAAGTATCTACACTTTTTACTATTTATCTATCAAGATTTACAGGCGAATCGCAGATTACACTTAAAAGATTTAATCCAAAAAGTTGGGCTGGAAGATACACTTCACTTTTGGCAGTTAAACTTCGCTTTGTGGATATAATGAAAGGGTTTTCTAAATTATCCTTAAGCAGTCAGAAAAAGACGAACACAAAGAAGCATCTAGGCTTCAGAAAAATATGAGCACATTTGAATTGCTTTTCTATGCGCGATTTTTTCTAAGATACTAATAAGCGATGTAAATTTACCATCAAAATTGTGACAAACGAAAAATGTAGATCTTATGACTGCGATGGCTCTTTACAAACTGCAAGTAAATATTTAAAACAATACAGAAATATGTATTATTCGGTAAAAGACGAAGCAATTCAAATTACAGCCAAATATAAAGTTAACCCATCTTTTTCATGCGGAAAAGGCAAAAATTTGTGAACAAACATTTTGATGAATTATCGAATGATCACGGTTTTGGTAACGAGGATGACTTTCGCGTCATGTCATATTAGATGTAGTTATAATATTTTTAAAGGGATGCATGAGGTTTCAAATTTATTTGCTTTCATGGTACCTACAAAATTAGCAGAAATGGAAGAACCTGACATTTTAAAATCTGCCGAAGCGCTTCAATTAAAATATAAAGAAGATCTTACGACAGATTTTCCAATACAAACGATATTGATAACCGCTATGCTTAGAGAGGAAATTCTTAAAATTTCGAGTATAAAAGAAAAGCTGAGTTATTACTGATTAAATATGCTACAATATCTTTAAGTTTTACTGATGTCATTACCGCATTGTTATCGATCCCTCACGTTACCTGTCACCGTAGCAACAGCTGAAAGATAATTTTCAAAACTTAAGATAATAAAAAATTATTTCCGCAATTGGACAGTCGAAGAACGTTTGCATAATCTCTCTGTATTGGTCAGTGGCGTAGCTACATAGTGTTCAAAGTGTTTGAAAAACACGGGCCCAAAGTGTAAAAGGCCCCAGGGTCGCCGAGAGAAATTTTCGGGCCAGTGACAAGTCTGTGGTCCGGGCCTCGCTTAAAATTAAAACCATGCATAAAGTCTCAGATGTCACCCCCTCTCGGCGGCCCTAAAAGGGCCCATGACGATTATTGAGGTATAAAACTCCATAAGCATTTATTAATTACTATAGTGTACGTATTGTGTAATATAATATTATACTCTTGATAAATTTATACATCGGTAATTCAGAAATGTACCGAGTTTCGGTTTCGGGTAACTGATAAAAATCACATTAATAAGAGTAACAATATGTGTCTGGGCAATTTTTCTTCTTCCAAAACTGCTCTAACAAACGGAAATGCAGAATATTCCTAAGGTTCATTTGCTCTTTGTAGACTTGGGTGTTACGTAAAACGTGTTTGTATTGCTTATCAGTTTCAGTGATCAGTGTTGTACATTCTCTGAACTTTTTTGATTTTTGAATTTTTTGGTTTTATTCAAAGTGTCTAAACATCTTAGCGGAGCTGCTAAAGGGAATCTTTACCAAAACTGGATACGTATTTGTCTCCCCGCCCTCAACCAAATATTCAAATTCAGGGAGAAAAGAAATCAGATCGGCAGTTAAAATCATCCATCGACATCTGTTGTCAATTATATTGAGGTTGAAGAAGAAGAAAAAGATTTAAAGTCGGACGTTAATATTGTCTGTCCTGAATTAAAAAGTTATGAAAAAAAGTTGGATGAAAATCAACCAATTAAAAAAGTTTGAAGATGTGTCGGCAAGTTTTTCACAAAATAAGTAGACCAATTCTTTTAAGTAGGTACAACTACAGACAAAGCAAATTTTAATAGAGAATTAACAAAAGAATACAAATATTTTATCATATCAAATAGTCCTTGGCAGTCAGATGGCTCATATCAAAAAAAAAATAATAATAAAAGTTTTTCAAATAGTTTTTATAAGATAAAATCAAAATCTGGGAATTCGTACGTTCATGGTTGTGTTACTCAAAACAACTGGATGCTGCTTATTGCGAGCCATGCTGGTTTTCTGGGGATCAATCCAAGGATTTTGTGATCGGAATCATCTTTCCCAAGCAATAATAAGACACGAAAATTCCAAATGGCATCACCAGCCGTGTATGGTTTATGAACAGTGGAAGCTTCACGGGACTTATGAAGACATGGAAAAACAAATACACCAGGGTCACCAGGAAGCTTCTTTTTGGCGAAAAATTTTAGTAAGAATTATTAATGTTACTCTAACTTTAGCTATATCAAATTTATCATTTAGAGGACGTAGAGAATCTATTAAAAACATAGAAGAAGCTGGGAATTTTTTAAATATTATTAGTCTTCTTGCAAAATATGACGATATATTAACTGAATCGACAAAAATGAAAAAATATTTGCGCTCACAAATACAAAATGAAATAATAGACTTAGTCACTGAAACAAAACCTTTACTGATTAACTTAATCAAAAATGCAACATATTTTTCAATCATTATTGATACAACATAAGACATATCTAAGCTTGATCAGATAAGTTTCAGTTTTAGAATAGTTAACATTAATAAAGACAAGAATATGAAAGTGAAAGAAGTGATTAGTCGAAGAGTTATTTCTAGGGTTTGAGACTGTGGATGGTCAAACTGCCGAAGAACTTGAAAAGAAATTGATTCATCACATAGAATCATCAGGTTAGTTCCTTCCTTTTTAGAAATATGTATAGAAATTATACTTAACAATTCCTGTTTCAGTTGCTTCTGCGGAGCGTTCATTTTCAAAATTAAAATTGAAATTAAAACATATTTACGCAGTACTATGTCCCAATTCATTAGCAATTCTTTCAACAATTGAAAACTGTTATGCTACAGTTTTAAATAGGTAAATTGTGGATGTAGATATTTGCCAACAAAAAAGCACGGCCCATGTGAGTGGCGCTACGCCGCTGATTATTGTCAAATAGAATATATTATGAATTATAAAACTTATCCACAATAGCATTTTCTTCTAGCTCAGGAAACATCAACGAATATTCAAGAGAAATCTAAAAATGTTAAAAACACAATGAAATTGTGGTTAAATATTGAACATAAAACTTACTGAACCCTTTGTATCCAAACACCTAGGAAAGTTAGTGGCTAAATTGTCTCTGTTATGTCTAGCATTAAAAGTTGCAATTGTCTTTTTTTTTAATTTTTGTAAATTATTCTGTAGGTGAAGCAAATTTTAGAAACGATATACCGGGTGAGTTAAAAGTATGGAGACACCGATTTTCTATCGTTAATATTCATTTTAGAATAGAATGTTCAATACAAAAGTTTTTTATGAAATTTTTATCTACATATTGATTATAAGTACACGAATAATTTGTTTCTACAATTGTTTTCGAGTTATGACTTTACGCGATATTTTTTTTAATGAGAACCTATTAATTTTATGCTACCATTCGATGGATAATTTTCTTCTCTTTACAATGGTATAAAAATGTTATGGGTTTGCATAACCCGGTTAAAGTATTTACAATTAAAATATTTGACGTAAGCAATAACAAATGCAGCCTTAGTGATATCTCAGTTTCTTTATCGCTCCACTTTTGTTTATCTTGGCTGTATCGTTTACGAATCAGGAAGTTAATTGTAAATACTTTAACCGGGTTATGCAAACCCATAACATTTTTATACCATTCTAAAGAGAAAAAAATTATCCATCGAATGGTACCATAAAATGAATAGGTTCCTATTCAAAAAAATATCGCGTCAAGTCATAACTCAAAAACAATTGAAGAAACAAATTATTCGTGTATAATCAATATGTAGATAAAAATTTGATAAAAAGCATTATTTCCTAAAATGAATATTAACGACGGAAAATCGGTGTCTCCATCCTTTTAACTCGCCCTGTATAATTTTCTAGTTCTATTTTGTTCTCACAGTCTAGCCTACTACGCGAACAATGAAAAAATGTATTTTATTCCCGCTCTTCTTCAAAAAAAAAAACTGTACATGTGACACATCATTGAAAAGAGAAAAAAGAGCTGAGTTTAGTTACGACAAAATTCAATGTGGCGTCCATATGAAAATCAAAAGTAGTTGTTCATAGAATAGAAACAAAGCGTCATAAATATAAACAAATGGTACCACCCGATTCTTCGCAAAAAAGTGCCTTCACAAAATACAAGTCTTGAAACTAATAACTTAATACTTTCCGAGATATTTTGGAAAACAGAAAACTCCAAATTTCGGTTTTTTCAAGATATCTCGAAAACGATCAAAGTTGGCTGTGATTTCTCAACGGATATGAAATGAGCATTAAAATTCCTAAAACTTTCCCTATTTAACCAACTTTGTAGCTTTTATAGTTTCCGAGATCCTAATGGTGGGGATTGAATTTGGGACAGACTGTATATTGTTTTGTATACGTTCATCTTCGTTTGTTGTGACACTTCTCGTTTGTTCATAAACTTATCTTTTATTGCATAGTATACTCCATTGGCTTTTTCTACTCTCTTTATGAGGTCTAGTTCTTGCCTTCCTGTCTTTTCTATTGTAACTCCTAGATATTCGAAGTGGTCTACTTGTTCTATGCCTTTTCAGTGCCGGATTACCGAATACGCAAAATACGCACGTGAAAAATGAAAAATGAAAATGACAGAGCGGCTAAAAAATTTTGTCAGCTATTATTTCCGAGCTCCACTTGACACATCAATAAACTAAAACTATACAGGGTGTGTAAAAACTTGCGTACAAGCTTTATTCCTTGGACAATAATAAATCGAAATTCTTATAGCGAAAAAGCCACCAGATGCTTCCTCAATTCGTGCGAAGCCTTCAAAGTTCAAAATTGGCAACGCGAAAAGGACGCCGTTTTTGCAAAATTCTGTTACTTTATGCATAGATTAAGTAATAACGGCAACAATTTTGTATCGTTTATCATTTAAAACTACCAAAAAAATACTAGTTTTCATAATTTCAATTCACAGAATTCTTCCAAATGTGTTTGCTTGTATCAAAAATACGTTTGGCAATATTGCAAATTAAAATTAAAATTAAATTATCTTGTTGTTACTGTTTTATTTTTGTTTTTGCTTTAACTAATAATCGATGAGTTGGCTGATGGCTGTGTTTGTAAATGCAAGGTTGTCAAATTTAAATTTCTTAAATTGTTATTCTCTGGATTAACTCAGTGTCTACGAACATTTTTCTAATAAGATTTTTTTCTTATTTTTGTCCAAGGAATAAAGTTACGTAGAGCTTGTACGCGAGTTTGTACACAGCCTGTATACGCGCCCATAAGAACTGTATACATTCTGATTTCAAATACGGTTTCGCGCCAAACGTGAATCTTAACCTCACTAATGTGGTCTATTTGAATTTGTTATTTTGTTTGTAGAAGCGAACACCACGACCACGTGATTTTTTTGCCTTTGCCGATGTACCGTTTTTATAGAACAGACAAAACACAAAATAAAATTTGTAATTTCTATTACTCCAAAAAGCCAGGTCAGTTTGTCATATCGTCGCATCAACGTCGGGTAGGCTTGG
This sequence comes from Melanotus villosus, assembly GCA_963082815.1. Classification (NCBI taxonomy): domain Eukaryota; kingdom Metazoa; phylum Arthropoda; class Insecta; order Coleoptera; family Elateridae; genus Melanotus; species Melanotus villosus. Next base: position 25,585,255 of record OY720427.1, read on the forward strand.
CTAATGGCCCTAATGCCTACATAATAATCGGTATTTTGTGAATTGTTACATAATTTTATTAAAACCTAACAGTAAATATTGATTTTGGACCTATAATTAATTACTTTGCATCCAAAAGATTACGGCGAAAGCAATTTTGACAAGGTAAGTTTTAATTTTGGTGTGCGTATTATGCAAGGTTCCTTAGATATTGCCATCACCTTCGTCTTATCTGCATTTAATTTCATGTCATATCTCTTCAAAGTTTCATTCCATATTTCTAAGTTTGTTTGCAAATCCCTTTCATTTGCTGCCGTTATTAGAACATCGTCCGCGAATGCATATTCCGCTATCTCAACTACTTAAAAATTTCTATATCCCGGTTTTAATTTTTTAACTCTTATATTACATTCTTTTATAATGTCGTCCATAAGTATTGTAAATAGCACTGGGCTCAAGACTCCTCCTTTCATCCTGAAGCTCTCCGACATCATGCTGTTTCTATTTACATAGTTGATGTTGTTCCTGTATACGCTTTTAATTGCCGCTATCAATCCTTCATTGACATTAACTTCTACTGACCAAGCTTTCCCACACCATGTTTTTATTTACTCAATCGAACGCTTTGTTTAAATCGATAAATGCGAAGAACGCTTTTGTATTATATCTCACTGTTGTATTTATTATATGTTTTATTGTAAATAGATGATCTTGTACGCAGTAACCTTTTCTAAATCTACCCTGCGATTGTGATAATGTCCTTTCAATTTGTCCTCTTAATCTTCTTTCTAATATTCGTTCATGGGTATGGTTAGTAGGATGATTCCTCGGTAGTTGTTACAATTTGTACTGTCTCCTTTCTTGTAAACTGGAAGCACTTTTCCTATTTCCCACTCTTTAGGTATTGTTTTAACCTTCTAGACTTTATTAAAGATACTTAGTAATATTTTTTCTCCTTCTTCTCCCATGTGCTTTATTAACTCTGCCTTTATTTGGTCCTGTCCAGGTGCTTTACCTATTTATGGCTTCTCTCATTTCTTGCATCTCTATTTCCTCTACATCTTCTCTTCCTATGTTCTCTAGGTTCCTTTCGTTATCTTTTTCTTTTCTATCCTCTTCGTTTTTCTCTAGTCCCGTCGGGTTCAGCAATTCTTCGAAATATTCCCTCCATCTTTCCATAGTTCCTTGTTCACCCACCAAAATTTCTGCTTGCTTATTCCTTATCCCACCCTCATATGTACGCTTTCCATGTATCTTGTTTAGCTTGCAATACCGAATTTTTAACTGTTATTCTTTGCTCTTTGTATTTTTTGGATTATTTGTTTTTTGGTAGTTGTTGTTCTGGTAATTCCACATACTTCTGTTGCAGCTTCGAGTAATACATTTTTGAACATTCTCCATAACTGTTCTAAGTTTGCTTCTTCTTTGTTGCTTCGTCTTCTGATGAACATAATTATAAAATTAAAAATATACATACTGAAAATTAGGGGAACAACTGCTGCGTAGCAATTATTACACAATTGAATGCAATTAAACTTACAACATTAGATATTACTTTATAGGATAAATATTATTTACTTAATTACTTACCATTTCTGTAGTATCACTCACGTAAAAAACACTTTGATATTACAAAATTAGGTGTCAAAGTTGTATTTATTTTATCGCCTTTTGTAGTTAAGTTCACATTTTAATTATTTAATGTAACAAAATAACAACACCAATTTCTTGGGACACTAACATCAATGACTATCATCTAGAATATTGTCTTTTTCAAAATTTATTTACGTTTTAACAAAATGGGTGATTTATACCCTTCAGGAGATGAAACAAGATGTTGTTACTTTTACACTGGGTTTTGTTAAGTTAACTGGTTAAGATTTTCACATTGGGGAATTTGTGAAAGTTACTCAAAAAATAAGTTAATTTTAACTGTAACTTTGCCACTACCACAATTTTGTTAAATTAATGCAATTTTAACAAAATATTTTTTACTATGGGATATATCCATTATCCATCATATCCGTTGACAATTTCACATGTAGATCAGTTGTCAAAATTAAACAGTTCAAATGGTCTAAACATTCGAAAATTAAGTACTAGAAGAGAATTCACATGCTTAATTTTAGTATACAATATTTTACATAATATTAAGGATGGTACCCTTTTACATTTAATTAGCCTTAAGGTGCCTAATGTTAAATTGCGTTACAAAAATGTCATTTTTTTGTTTCGACAAATTTCAACGGCCGTAAGTAGGATTTTAAATACGACTAATAACATCTTAATACTACGCATTGTGACATTTTTCATGATTCATTAAATGATATTAGACATAAATATTGTTAACAGTTGTCATTTCTGTTTTTATTTTTTATAATTTTTATTTATTTATTTATTTATTTATTTCTGAAAATATACTCGTCCAGGCAATTTTCCTAATATTATTTAATTTTTAAGAGAATTTTCCTGAAAAGTCAAAACTTGTGTGTAAATGTTTTCGCAGGGATTTTATTCCCACATTTCTTGGAATTAACGTGTACTGAACATGTAATTTCAGTACAAGAAATAAAATATTAGACCGTAATTTTAGTACAGACCATTTCAACGATACTAAAAATTTAAGACGTAACACATGAATTGTGTCTATAAACGTCTCACCGTAATAAATTTCTGCCGGATTCAGGAAAGGAAATTCAGTGGGTCGGGCCGTCGGGGTAGCTTGCATGACAGTTAAGTTTCAGTTTACTACTGAAAACAGTCTAGATTTACTTTAATGCAGATATAAAATATTTAAATTACAATTAGTAATTGTGTGCTTTCTTGACTTTCATTAAACTTTTGTTAGTAACAGTTTTGGATTCACTTGTATGCATTTTCTTTCAAAGTATTTTTACTTGGTGGAGAAATATGTTTGCATTTAATTTATAAAATTAGGAAACTGAATGTTTTCCAATTAATATCTAAAAACAATTTACAAATCAAAGCAAATCAAATTGAAAAATTTCGTTTTGAAAAGGTGCTAATTAAATTTAATGATCAAGATGAACGTTGGCACTAGATAAACAAAACCAGGCCAAACGATTTCAAAGTATGAGTAGGTAATTAACAACGCAGTTCATGATTCAGTAGTCTTTATAAGTTTTAAATATTATTGTGATTAGTAGGCAATTATTAATTTTCGATGACCATTTTGATCAATTCATTCGGCAGCTCAAGTCCTGCGAATAAATGTGCTTCGAAATTTCTCAATTTTGCAGTAGAGATAAAGATTATTAATTTTCAAAGTAAGTACATATTTCGAAATTAATTTCTATATTTACAAGAGTTGTTTAACTGTGTAACATGGCGAACTTTGGTAAGTGATTGATTTTTCTACATAAATACTCGAAACATAATTTATGTCCTTTTAAAAGGTCAACTTTGGAACTTTCACCAGGAATTATTAATTTATTCTATGTGATTTTAATTTTTAGGGCTTATCTTCATCATTTTAACATTCCTTAACGAATATAAACCTTAAAAAGTATTTCAGAGTTCGAGAATAAGCCTAAGCCTAAGCCTAATATTTTCTGGTTTAGACTTAAAAATATATTTTCCTTCGTAGATGTTTATATTTTTGACCGAGTTGTTGTGCCGTAAGCAGGATTCTGCAATATCTGTAACTGGATGTTTGTTTTTCATTTCATTTTGCAGCCTGCTTTATGCAGATGCTTCGGATATCTTTCTTAAAATTAAAAAACTCCGCTTAGAATTTATTGCTGATTGTGCATTTACCAAATGGCGCGGAAGGAAAATTATTTATTAAAAATTTAAGAATTACTCGGATTTAATATGAAATCCTTTTTTTATTTCGGAGAGACTCAAACTTTTTAATTTAGACAGAATAATTGAAAACTTACGACCATGCAACTATTTTAAAGGCGTTACGACAAATATATAACGTCGTACAGTATTTAATTTCAGCCTTCGAGTATCGAATCTGAGCTTTGAAAAGAGTAATTTACTTGATGCTTTATGAGAAAAAATCAAAATCAATCCAATTATAGGTTTGCTCGTCTTCTCGTAATGTTATAATATTTTCCAGCAAATTACTGGCGCTGCAGCATCATAAAATTGAATTTTCCCAATAATTACATAAACACGGCATCCACCATAAAATTAGAAACTTCCATTGGTTATTTAAATTCAATAGTGATTCAGAACAACCGCAGGTGTTTTGTTGAATATTTTGTGTTCGAATTTCAAAACAGTGACAGTTCGATTTAGCCCGTCTTTTAAATTAATCATACGGTCTTATTCGCATCTGTTTAAAAACGGACTTTAAACTTTTTGGCAGATGTATAAATACGGCAAATTGTTGCTAAAATTGTTCCCTAATTTCTCATATATCAAAAAGTTTGTTCTAAAACTAAATTTCTTTGTCTGAAGAAGATTTAAGGCTGGCAAGTTACGTCGTTTTCAGTAACATCCAGACAAAAACTTTAATTCCTGAATTGCTGTTTGTTGAATTATTAATGTTTTCTCGATGACCACAAAGTGTTTCAATCTGTCCAAACAAAACAAAATGTGGTCTAAAATTGTTTGTCATATTTATAGTACACAAGACAAAGGTTTTTTTTAAATCAAAACAACATACGGTTATACTAATGTTTATTTTATAGAAACTTCAAAAACATTTTTAGACTTACTAATCGCCCGTTTAAACACTTTAAATTTTTTAATTACATAGCAGATGAGTTTAAAAAAGAAAAAGATCCCACCCGCTTTGTTAAAAGTAAACATTTGAACTACAGGCAAAATTAAATCATTAAGCAAACTTTTATTTAACTTTATAACATAAAAAAGGTAAATTTCGTATCTAAAACTCATTCTTGCAGATTTAGAAAAGTTCGAGAGAAACAGTAGTTATTCGATTTTTTAGTGTTTCTGTCTTAACCAATTTCCTAAACAATAAAAAAGTATTACCAGAAGAAATAAAATTCCAACTTTTATAGCTATCAGTCTTTAAAGGTTTTTCTCGTATTTTTTTTTATTCTGTTTATTTCCTTTCCATTAAAAAAGTATTGCTTTTTATACACAAATAATTTCTGTTTTATTTCAAAGTCAGGTTTAAGATGAATTTAAATTCAATGCCTTGAATGAAACAGTTTTCATTTAATTCGATGGTTTAATTTTATAAACTTCGAAATATAAAAGCTAATCCCCAGATTTAAACAAAAATAAAAAAAAACATATAAATGGCGTAAATTTACCAGAAATTTCAAGACGTAGGAAAAATCAACACGGTAATTATTTCAGAAGAAACTTGGGTTTTACATTCAACCAGGAGAAATGCTAAAAACTGTTAAGCAAAACGTAAAGAAAAAAGCAAAGGGGAATGCTTCAGTGAATGTAAAACACCCCGAAAAAGTTGATGCTAAGGAATCCCTGGAAAACAATCTTGAGGGAATTATCTTGAAGTCAGGACCCGAAAAGCAGGGTGAAGTAAATGCAGAGGTTGGGCAATCTAATTCTGGCCCATTTCGGTATGATAACGTTAATAAAGAAAATTTGGAAAAGGAATTGCAAATTTCTGAATTCCAAAAATCTTTCGCTGAAGCTTCTAAAATGATGACGAAGTCAAACTGAACGAAATGGGCGATGATAACATAAAAGAGAAGGGCTATGATGACGATCATTTTGATAAAAGTTTGCAAGAGCTGGATGCTGCTCAAAATACAGTTCAGAAAATTGTTGCAGAATTTGCCATGGAAACTTCCAAGAATACTCAAAAAATTGGCACTGAAGGGCCTAAACATTCTGAACACGCATCAACGCATTTTGTCGAAATTAATTTGAGGGAGAAGATAATAAATCTAAAAATTCTGATTCTCAAAATTTGAACAAAACAATTGAACTTTCCACAGTTAGCTTAAAAAACGAGCATTTTGAAGACAAAGCACCTTTAAATACTGATTTAACCGATGCAAGTTCTGTAAACTAAGCAACAAAATTCACACAATTTTCTGGGTATCTCGAAGTAATCCAAGAGGCGTCCGATGAAGACGATACGTCTAGCTTTACAACTAGCAGTGAAGACCAATATTCACAGTTTTTGTTTATGGGCGATGGAACGCCTACTACTACAACAGAAAGTATTGGAAGTTTCGAAGAGCAAACTGACGAGAATTTTTCTGTGCTTTACAAGAATTTGGAAAGCAACTCTGTAGAAAATTTAACTGACGAAAAGAATGAGGAAGATTCCCATATGAAAATTGAAATTAATTATGTTATCAATAAAATAAATGGGAAATAAGCTAAGGCTGTGGCTGCACAACAGAAGTTTGAAAAGGTGGGGTTCGAATCAGGTATTCAGTTACCTTCCGCAGAAGTAACCGCTCAGAGTAATGCTATTGATTTAAAAAATAATCCTCAGTCTGTAAAAGAATATAACCCGATTTTTACTTCAAAATCTATACCTGCCAATGCAGCACAAAATATCGAAACATTGGAGATCTACAAATCTAAAATAAGTGAACAAATACTTAATCAAAGGATGCTGGTGACTTCCAACTCTGAATCGAAAGACTCGAGAGAAGCTTTAGAAGGAAATCAAAAATTAAAAGCAGCTCTTGAAATAAAACCTGGAACATTAAAAAAAGCTCAAAAAAAAACACGCGACCTACTTAAGGGAGGCACAGAGGTAATGCCTTTGACAAAAGCATCCAGGTGTGTTAAAAGTAATATTCCTTTAATTTCTAACATACTCAAGTTTTTTGGAAACCATACCTCCAGCAAGTCATCCGAGCGGAATAATAAAGAAAACATATTTCTAAATACGAAGCAAAAGTTACCGTACGGTAATAAGGAACACACCCGGGAGCGCAACGAACCACAGCCACAAAAATTTAAAAGGAAAACCGTTTCTAAAACACAGAGCAATCCGGAGTTGACAAGCAATCAAACTCAGTCAGGTGAAAATATAAGTGGTCGGGAAGAATTAAAAGTAATAATGGCAAGCATATGCCGAATATGTGGAAATTCGAGTGCACCGTACACGGTGTTGTTTTCAGATTAAAGGCGATCAATTTGCCATTGGAGGTTAGAACATACAGCGTGTCTCCGGATAGGGTTTGCGATAGCTATAACGAACAAAAAATGTTTGAAAAACGTTTCTAGCTTTTGTAGTCTAGGTCTGCTTGGTTTATAATGGATTTTTACCAAATTACACTTGCAATGATACCCAGATGGCGTAGTTAGCACAAGAAGAATATAAAGCGGGTTACATAAATCGCTTTATATTCTTCTTGTGCTAACTACTGTAGTAGGACCTGCCGTCCAGACTAGACTGACAAGTAGTAGAGGGGGCCAGTCATCTGTACACGGTCAACGAAGACAAATGTTGTTAAATTATTGAATTAAATACAATCTTATTTAAACACTACGTCATCTGGATATCATTTCAAGTGTAATTTGGCAAAAAATTTGGTTCATTATACCTATGCAAACCCTATCCGGGGACACGCTGATGTATATTACAATTACAGAAATTCCAATAACTTTGAGTGATTTGTAGATTTCAGCAAGGGGTAAAGTACCCCAAGCTTTATGTGATTTTTGTCGTGATAATCTGTCCATCTGCACGACGTTTTTGTTAAATTTTTATACCAAAAAGGACCAATATGGTAGGGATTGGGAAGGCGCCGAGTGCTTCGCCTGTAAAAAAAAGAACTGATTACTCCTATCAGTATTGAAGTTATTCAGTTATTTTTCCAATTTATTGGTGGAAATGTAGGTATATTAGATCATTGTCTACTTGTATTCGTTATTTGTTTATTAAACATATCTTTAAAGCTAGGGTTGCAATACGTCCGTTTTTATAACGGACAGTACGTTATTTGAAAAGTGTCCGTACGTCCGGTCCGTTTTCGCAACGTGTCCGTATTTTTAGTAATCTTACGTCCTTGAACAATACAACTTCAAATTTATTCTTCGAATCCCTCCGTCACCATACTCACTCCACAATTTTTGGTGATATTTTGTTTTCAGAAATTGGTGATACTGTATCAAATAATACACAAAATACCTAGGCAACCATTCAGTTGCTAAGCAACCAGTCAGTTGCTAGGCAACAAAAACGTCAAATGTCAAACGTCCGTCAACTGTCAAGCAAAAATCACAATTACCAACCTAACTATTTAACCAACTTTCCCCAACTCGAAATTGTCAAGTATTTGTATAAAAAGAAATAATGTAAATGGAAGCCAAAACAGAGAAAATAGTATAAAAAAACTCGTTACAGAAGGCAATTCGAGCACTCGTTTCCAAATTTCGGACTCGTACGCGAAAATATGCCTTCTGTAACTAGTGTTTTAATATACTATTAGAACGCTATTAGACTCTGCCTAGCCAAAGCATTCTTACCACAGTCTAGGTAAAGTAAAAAACAGTCAATTTGCTTCGTGTTAGAACCTTATTATTGAATGCATATTAAAGAAAAAATTTTGTCCGTTATTTAGGGTGACCAGACGTACTCTTTTTCAGAGTATTATACTCTTTTCTAAATAAAATCCTCTTTACTCTTACTTTTTATAAAAAACCTATTAAAATACTCTTTTTAGAGTTTTCTTCAAAATTTTTTACAAATTTTTTGGCTCACGGGATAATGGTGACAAAAAATGTTGCACTCGCATCTCGCGTAGCTTTTATAATGACCGCTTACTGCTTACGTGGAGTGTACATAGTACATAGTAGTGTAATCTATGCCATTAATAAAATATTGTTATTACCCCAAAAATATTATTTGTTTTTTTTCACCTCTTGTTATTTTTATGCGTTATTTTTCATGTTTTCTGGAGCTTAAATTAGATAATCAGTGGCAAAAATACAGCCAATTGGAAGCGTTAAAACTGGGTATTTGAACACAAATTTTTCAAAATTTTCCGGACCCCCCCTTCTACCTGGACCCAGAGCCCCCAGTGAGTATCTCTCCACACTTTTTAAAAATGTACTCTTTTTGGTTCCAAGATTTCTGGTCATCCTACCGTTATTTGAATTTTGAAAATATGGCAACCCTATTTAAAGCTGGCTGAAGCGCCATTTTTCTTTGAAATTCCGCGTTTCCTATGTGAGATGTGTTTGAATGCCATGGAGTTGTTTGTGACCGTACACAAATAAATTAGACAGATCAATGGCATTCTCCAGGGTATGTTTTTTTACCCTAAGCTACAATTCAGCGATTTTGAAAACATTACACGTCTTCGGGTAAGTATATTTTAAACTCTTAATTGTACAATTTTATCCTTTAGATATTAATATATTAATGCAATATTGCCCAAGATAGTTATTAAAGTTGCCTGAAATATGGTAGTTTTTCATTATCGGAATATAATTTCTGTTTAAAATAGCGAACCAGGCTCATAGTTAGTACCTAATAGTTTTAAGTAGTCAGTGTTCGTAGAATAAATTAAATTAAACTACTAAGATTCGATACGTAAGTCTGTTTTCAATCATATAATTTCGAAAAACTTATAAAATCTAATATAACGGGTGACACAATTGAAATGAAAATTTATTTGAAGCACGTTGTGGCTATACATGCACAGGGTGTTTACTAAACACGCGGCAAAAATTAAGGGGGTTATTCCTTGGGCTATTTTAAGATTCTTGTGTCTTTGGATGATTCTCGGAAAGGCGCTTTGTTGCGAAGATACAGGGCGATAAACGCGTTTCGCAAAGAAACAGTACTTTACTACTTTCAAGATTCTTAATTACAAAAACTGCTGAAAATGACTACCACCAGCTAGAATGCATGCATTCAATGTTTTCCTCATTGATTGCCGAATTCGTTCAAAAACACCAGGGGTGTTTCTTATTGCATTACACCCATCAATTATCACATTTCTCAAATCTTCTTTATTTTCCACTGGAGTAGTGTACACTTTACACTAATGTCTTCAAATGTTCCCATAGGAAAAAATCCAAGGGATTTAAGTCTGGGGATCGAGCAGGCCATAAGTGAGGTCCACCTCGGCCAATCCAGCGATCTTCATATTTTGCGTTTAAAAACTCATGAGCAACCACATTAAAATGTACTGGCGCACCATCGTGTATAAACAACATTACATTTCTCGTTGCCAATGCTACATCCTCTAGAAACCCAGTTAGTGATTCTTCAAAAAAATTTGGATACATCTCAGCGGTAAGTCTGCCCGGTAGAAATTTCTGGAGAAATTTGCTTCATCGGTAAAAAGAATCAGCGCCAGTAGTTGAGGGATTTAAACCAATGTATGCAGAAGCAATTGACAAAATGCAATACGTGGAGGAAAATCAGCAGGAATAAGTGCCTGAATTTTTTTTTTTTAGTTTCTTATTTATTAGCAATCGGAATAATTTACTTATATATACACATTCCATAAGCTAATTTGTTGTCTATGTACATGGCATGCTAAGAATATCGCCCAGTGGCGTTACCTTATACTATAAAATAATGATACAATGACTTGAATTCTACAGACACTTTTTGAATGTAAAGAATTTTGAGCATATCTAAACATCAGTTACCTACTGAGTCTATTGTCCATTTCCTACGCAAGTGTCTTCGATAGGTGTTGTCTAATAGAGGCCGAATAGTTGGATTAGGATGAGCTTGAAGTTTACGCATATGGTTGGTCATGTAGCGATGTATTACTTCGTTATCCCTAGATCTTCATGTAGTGTACGGTTAGATACGTACCACGCGGCATCGACTATGGCACGCAGCGTTTTGGACTGAAACCTCTGTAGCACGTCTACATTTGAGGAACTAGAGCACCCCCACAGTTCGATACCATACGTCCATATAGGTTTGATGATTGTCTTATACAGTAGAATCTTGCTTTCACATGAAAGGCGGGAGTTTCTGCCTATAAGCCAGTAAAGTGTTTTGACTTTTAGGTCCATTTCTTTTCTTTTTTTGCTAATATGTGTTTTCCACGTGAGTTTACTATTCATGTGCATACCTAGGTATCTCGTTTCCTTGGACTGTTGTATTTCAATGCCATTAAGTGATATAGGTGGACATTGCTGTCTTCTCAGGGTAAACGTTACTTGAACGGTATGCGTACAAGCACTGCTGCTTCAAAATTTTCCACACAGTTCTATTACTGACATTGAACGCATTTGCCATTTTTCTAGTAGAAGTACCTGGATCTTCCTCGACCATGTTCAGCACATTTTCTTCCAATTCTACCGTTTTTACTGTATTTGGCTTTCTTGGTCCTCCATTTCGCTTAAATGTGCCTGTTTCATGAAGACGTTGATGAATACTTTGGAAGGTTGTCCTTGTCGACAGGTAGTAAAGGTACCAGTTACCATCCGCTAAAATGTCGAATCCGACAAAAAATTAAAATCATAGATGTTAATGTTGCCCAGGCCATAATGACGAGGATACGACATTGAAGACAATGGCCCTTAATCAATTCTTTAACAAAAGTAATTTGTTAAATATGCATTGTAGTTGCTTAAAATGTTATATTTTTATTTCTATTGTAATTTCTGTATTTGTTAATTAACGTTGTTTGAATTTTCACTTCAATCGTGTCACCCGTTACTTTGTACAAAATTTATCAATGGGATAAAATTGCTACATAAGCTATAACCTGAACACAACTTGGCGTAATATGTAGGTGGCCACATTAAAAATACTAAGATAGTGAAAAGTTTGAAACCAATTTTAAGTAAAAATAAAGCGATTTTCTAAAGTAAAGTGCACGAAAAGAAGTGCTTCAGAGGTAGCAAGCTTTCCTAAATATTACAGTTTAAGGTTAGTTAAATTTTGTATTCACATTTAGAAACCCATTGCTAATGATTTCAGTGTAAAATAAATGATTTCTAGATAAATTATGCTTTAGATATTAATGTATTAATGGATTATTTTCGAAGTTGTCCTTTTTTAAATGTTGCTTGAAATATGATAGTTTTTCATTATTGGCTTTATAGGAATCTAATTTCTGTTTAAAATAGCTCGACAATTATGAATCAAGTTAGCACGGGGGGAGCACGTTACAATAATCGGTGCACTACACTGCGCAGTGGAGTTTAATCTAATTAATCTAATATATTTCAGATTTCAGTTAATAACAGTTTTAAGTATTCAGTGTTTCTAGATTAAAATTATATAGGTAAGTCTGTTTTAAATCATATAATTTTGAAACACTAATAGAAAAAAATCTTATATGTATACTGTGGTCCATAAGTAATGGGACACAGACCAACAGTAGATTCGTGAACCCAAAATATTACGATTTACCTAAAATTACCTTAGTACAGAAGTTAATATTTAGAGAGATACAGGGTGTCAAAGTCAAAATTTTGATTTCAATTTTTTCCTATAACTTCAATAGTTTTCGAAATATTGATATGAAAATTGGGGAAACTACCTCTTTTGGGACGACAGACAATAATCCATCCTCAATTTTACTGTAGCTCTTAAAAGAATCGTACTTTTGCTACCCGTAATACCTTAAAAATACTTCAACTTTTTTATACTTAAAGTTATGGCAAATTTAATTGAAAAAACAATTGCCTCACCTTTTCCCTATTTTCCCTATCTACGAGCCCTATTGCACAGCAGTTCGCCCATTGCTATGTTTTATATTTTTAGTGTGTTAGCTCCGTCTAAATTAAATGTAAATGTAATGTAAATATAATGTTTTATTTAGCAAATGATATTATATTTTAATATCTTTAGAGTGAATTTAAACATAGTTGAACTTATAAACTAATCTAAATGAATGTCAAATAATTTTAGTACACGTCATAGAAAATACTTGTCAAAGAATAAGCCGCTTTACCACTGTGTAACACCTAGGGGTGGGCGATATCGAAAATTTGATATCGAATATCGATATTTAAAAAATATCGATATTTATCGATATATCGATATTTTAGTAAAAAGATATCGTTATTCGATATATCGATATATCGATATTTTTATCGATATATCGATAAATATCGATAAATATCGATATATCGAATAACGATATCTTTTTACTAAAATGCATTGTGTTGTGGTTGGACATTTACACGTAGTTTTTATATTTGTTTTTAATTGTTATTAGTGTTAAGTTGTATATAAACATTGAACTTTACCTATTCTTTTTAAGTGTTTCAACATTAACCGTATACAACTATGCAAGTAAAAAAAGGTTTTTAACCTTCAAGTTCATAATGCTGTTCTGATAATTGTAAGATGAAATTCAGAATCAAAGTCAAACGTTCGAATTAACTTTCAAATTTAAATTTTTTATTCCCCAAACGAGAGACAAGTTTTTTGAAATCAAAGCAAAGCTCTGAATTTTGAAACATTTTTCGTAAGAGAGATTTTAATTTAGTTATCAAAATCGAAACATCAACTTTCGAATCTGCAATTTAGGTTTAAAATTTGAAAATAAAATGTTCGAACCAAAAAAAGTTTCGAGCTCCTAAATAATGAAAAATCACACTGAAGATTGAATATTTTACTCGAAGTTGTAGAATGAAATTAGTTGTTCATAAAATTCAAAATAAAAACTCATACGTTTGAAGACATCGTTTATATTTCAATACGAAAATCAAATGTTCAAAAGCAAGATGAAAGCCTCAAATGACGAAATTTAAAATTAAGATTGAAACTTTCGATTGTACTAGATTTGAATTTACTAATTGAAAGTCAAAGCTCAAACTCATAGTTTAAATTTAAATTTTGATTTCAAATTCATATATTAGAAATCAAAGCTCCAGATTCTGAACTTAAATAAAGATCGAATATTAGCTTTTAGATTGAAAAATCCGAATCTGTAATCCTAAAGTCAAACTTGTGGGTTCGAATTTAGGCTGAAGGCATCACACTCAGTTTAAGAAGGAATTTTTCAATTCTAAGAACAAATTTGTTTTGTCTAAATTAAATTTGAATCTACAATTTAAAGTTAAAAAATCAGACTTTCAAAATTGTGATCCATAATTTAAGACTCAGATTTTTAGTAAGTATCAAGTGAAAACTTCAAAAACATATTCAAAATTACCCTTGAATCTTTCTCAAAGTTTGAGACTGGAATTGTTTATTTACAAGGAAGAATAAAATCTCAGGATTTCAAAGCCAACCCTTTGTTTGAATTCATATTTCAAATTTTTGTTTCCATATTTAAAATTCAGAAGCCAAAATAAGTCTTCCAAAGTTGGGACTTAAATAAATCACATTTAAAATAAAAATCGATTCTCTGTGTTCTGTAACGATTTTTCACAAACAAGATTGTTTTTCATCAAGGCAGATCTGCATTTCAAACTTCAAAAGTAAAGGGCAAGTTTTCGGATTCATAATTTAGACAATTTTTATTCTGGATTCGAGATTCAGGTACCTACTCGAAATAAAATGAATTTTCAAGTAATCAAATCAAAGACTGAATTTTCTTCCATTCTTAAAGTATGACACCCAAATACACAACAATTTGTTTTATCCCGTTTTTTTTTTAGAAGACATTATAATCTCTCAACACTAAATAATTCAGGCAAACAATAAATAAACGCCTTAAAAACATAACTGAGAACAGGGCACGAGTATGACTTGTAAAGGTTTACAAAACCGCCACCAGGTGGCGTATTCTTATCTGGAATCGCGAATAGACTGCAGTACTTATTATAGATCATAAATTATAACAGTAATAAATTAGCTCACATATCATTTGCTCAGTATCCAAATCAACTTTAATCACAATTCCATATTCATATCCAACATTTAATAATTTTCAATTCATCTTCAACTTCTGCAACATCCAACATAAACCGGACCAAACTTTTTTCTCTCAGAAGAATAACAACCAGTTATTTATTTTGACCTCTTTTATAAGAGATTACTATTTTTCTTTCCAGCAAAATACCAATTAATTATTTAATTATTTTATATTGTATTCTTTCCTTTTAGGAAAGTACCATTCTCCTTTTGTTAAAATAATATTTCACACTTATTTACTTTATTATATTTTCCTTCCCAAAGGAAATACGTGTTCCTTTTTTGAGAAGACAATTTCAATCTTGTTTATTTATCTCTAGTATTCCGTCTCCCTGGTTCTCTGATATATTTCCTCTAATGAAAATTGTTTTTGCTTGGTAATTATTAAATACTAGGTTTCTGGCTAACTTATTTTATAATTACAATACAAAATTCCTAACAATTACATTATAATAACCCTAACTATCTAGATTCTTGTTTTTATTACATTTTTGAATGAACTTATATTAAATCTGCATAAATTAACTTGCAATTACACTATAACTTTATATTCATTAATAATTATATTCAACTCAAAACTTTTATTACCGACAACTATCATCTCAATATATTTGAAAACCTATTAAAATGGTCTTTTAAATGAGGTCAACGCCGGCTATGATTCCCATTAAAAAAAAAACACAAGTTTATGCTGTAGCTGAAAAACCATAGCAAATAGAAAACATCTCTGTACGCCATTGCAAGCTACGTAAAAATATCTATGAACAACCTCTGTACTATATTCAGATATTTTTATAAATAAAGAAGTAATAAGACTTAATAGAATTTGAGCAATTTTAAATTTACCGCCATAACTCGAAAACAAAGCAAGATGTGGGATTTATGTTTCCACCATTGAATTAGCCTCAAAAAGTTGACCGAATTACGTGCAATCGGTTTTATCGTAGCTGTACAACTAACAAAGTTACTCATACATCTACGTCGAATTTAGGACACACTGTACATATAACTCCAAACCCGCAACGAATACGACGGAGCGCTGTACAAAAATAAATCACATTTTTTATAACAATAAAGCTATGCAAGTAATTCTTTCGCTAAACACTTTTTCATTATTTTCTACACATTCCACACGATATAAGTGCGATACCTACGAGTATCTATGTGCAATATTTTTGAAAATACCTCGATGCTGAAGTTTCTATTGCGCATTTCGCGTACGCTTTGTTTAAACAATTTATGTAGAATTTGTTAACAACAATTTCGAGATCATTTTGGCAGTAACTGAATATAAGCAGAAAGAATAAGCTCTCCAACGGTTTAATAAAAACCACTGAGATATAAACTCGCAAATGCGCTGTAAACAAATTTATTTAATTTTTAGAATTAAAAAAAATTTCGAAAAACATTTAGATCTGCAAGGTCATTCCGGACACGGTACATATTTTTTTAAAACTATATCTTTGAGTGCATCCTCCAAAATTTTAGAAGCGTCTTTTGGGGAGCTAAATTCCTGACTATAAAGACTTGCGCATCTATTAATAAAAAGTACGTCTTTGTAGCAACGTGTGAATGATACATGCTGTAAGTATACCGGGTGTCTCAGGTAAGACGCACCATAGGGAAACAGCAATGTATTTTTTCAGAAAGGATCTGCGGTGCCTTTGGAATATGTATGGATTCAGTGCTCAACGTATGTTATTGGATTTAGTTAACGCTAGAAAGAGATAGAAATACTGAAAGTATCTGTCATTGCGACAGGCGATTATTTCATTGTTTATTTTTTATATTTGTCAATTTTGGCAGCGACAAAACGTCAAATTGTTAAACTTGTCAGTTACTAAAGAATCTATGTACATCTACAATGCAATGAAGCACAATTATAGATTCATTATTATTATTAGATATTATACTAAAACTAAAACAATAAGTATAATTTAAAAAATTTATTTATAATGCCATAATACTTTACATAATTACTTACTAAAATCACTATTTACGTAAACGTATAATTGTTACATTTTTCTTGCACTTGTACTTCGCCCAATTATGCCTTTTTCTCTGTGTAATCAATTTCACACCTATCTACATGAACTATTAAAATTTGTAAGTTGCATTAATAACTTCTGACTAGACAAATTCTTATTTTCATTACATTTTTAAGTTCATTCGGTACCTGACTGATGATCATTTGCTTTCTTTTGATAGGATTCAATACTATTACATGTTTATAGAATTAGGTAACTTACGTTTTCTTTACGTGTGCTGTTGTAATAAGGCGAATTCAATTTAAAATATGCAGAATGCGGAAACGGCGATTAAAAAAATTACCTATTTTGCGTCTTTTATTGTAAATGAAAGTTTTAGGTGCTATCAAAATTGACAGATATAAAAATAAACAATGAAATAATCGCCTGTCGCAATGGCAGACGCCTTCGGTATTTCTATCTCTTTCTAGCGTTAACTAAATCCAATAACATACGGTGAACACCGAATTCATACATATTCAAAAGGTATCGTGGATCCTTTCTGAAAAAATACATTGGTGTTTCCCTATGGTGCGTCTTACCTGAGACACCCGGTATATGCCGTTTGACTTTAAATGAATGAGGACAATTTGAATTTGGCTAAACTGGATCAATTTGGTAACTTTCGCTCTCAATTAACAGAAGCAACTCGCTAATTTTGTTGAAGGTTTTCATATTTTGTCAATATGAAAATAAATAAAGATCAAAGTCAGTTTTTTGGTTAATTATTAATATAATATTAACCACCCCTATTCGAAACGACACTGAAAAAGCACGTCAAACGGATTGCATATTACCAACATAACAGTAAACTAGTATAGCACTAAATTCAAATTGTCCTCAAAATGAATTCCATAATTTTTTTATCCATTTTTCCTTTATTTAGAAGCTTTTCGTAAATTGAAATAAAGGATTATTCATTTTAGAATTTGAAGCCAAGGATTCTTTGTTCCCGGGATATATTTTTCAAAATTGATTTCTTCTTCTTCTTCTTTCGCTTTGTCCCCATTTATACCTCACGGTGTTGGGTCTTTGATCCATCTCTTAAAGGTGTTCCTTTCTCTTGCCATTATCCGTACCTCCGTGATGGTTTTTCCTCCTTTCCTTGCCATTTCATCTATTGTTTCTACCTACTGGATTCTGGGTCTCCCCCGCCTTCTCCTTTCTTCGGGTCTCATATTGAAAATTTTCTTAGGTGTTCTTTCCTCCTCCATACGAACCAGATGGCCGTACCAGCTTAGCTGTTTTTCCTCTATTTCTTCTACTAGGGGTTTTGTGTCTAGTTCGTCTCTAACGCTTCTATTGCGTATTCTGTCCCTTCTGGTTTTCCCTATTATCTTTCAGTGGTATCTCATCTCCGCAGCTGTTATTTTGGATTTGTGCTTATCCAGCATCGTCCACGTTTCTGACCCATAGTTGTGTGTGTAGGTGTGTAAATGGTTTTATATAGATGTAATTTTGTTTTGGTGCTTAATTCTTTTTTCCTACTAGGGCATTATTTATATGGTAGTAGACTCTGCTTGCTTTGGCTATTCTATTCCGTATTTCTTGATCGATCTTACCGTCTTTATTGATCATAGTCCCTAGGTGTTCGTATTTTTCTATTAGCTTTAGTTGTTGTCCATCGATTCTTACCTCTATGTTTTCTTGTCTTTGTGATATGTAGGATCTTACTCTTGTTCTTGTTTATTTCCATTCCTTTTCCTTGTAGGCAGGTTTTCCGTATTTGAATATTTCTTTGCAAGTCATTTACTTTGCCAGATATTAGGACAATATCGTCTGCGTATATAAGGTCTTGTGCAGATACTGGAAGTAGGTTGTGGTATCCTAGTCTTGTAGGCCTGGTTTGGCACTTTTCTCGTTTTATTATTATGTCCATGTAGGCCACGAAAAGAAGTGGACTTAAACTGTCGCCTTGTTTGACTCCCTTTTCTATTCTAAACTCTTGCGATGTTTTTCCATTTAGTCTTACTATTCCCGTCACGCTGTTGTATATACTTTTAATTACCCTTTGTAATTTTGGGTTTGTCCCTAGTTCATCTAGTGCGTTCCATAAACAGGGCGAGTATAAAGTATGGAGACACCGATTTTCTGTCGTTAATATTTATTTTAGAAAAAATGTTTAATACAAAAGTTTTTTATGAAATTTTTATCTATGTATTGATTATACACGAAATTTTTTTTCTTCAATTGTTTTTGAGTTATGACTTTGCGCGATATTTCTTTAAATGGCAACCTATTAATTTTATGCTACCATTCGATAGAGAATTGTTTTCTCTTTATAACCGTATACAAATTTTATGGGTATAAATATTTCAATTTTGTGCAATTTATTGCTGTTGGCATTAGCAATAGCGGGTTTAAGTGAACGTGAATGAATTGAAGTACTTATAAATTGCACAAAATTGAAATATTTGACGTAAAAAATAACAAATGCCGCCTTAGTGATATCACAGGTTGTTTATCGGCCGCTTTTGTTTATCTTGGCTGTATCGTTTACGAATCGGAAAGTTAATTGTAAATACTTTAACCGGCATTTTCTCAAAGAAATGTTATGCAAACCCATAAAATTTTTATACCGTTGTAAAGAAAAAAAAATCCCTATCGAATGGTGGCATAAAATTAATAGGTTCCCATTTAAAAAAATATCGTGTAAAGTCATAACTCAAAAACAATTGAAGAAAAACAATTTCGTGTATAATCAATGCATAGATAAAAATTTAATAAAAAACTTTTGCATTGAAAATTTTTTTCTAAAATAAATATTAACGACAGAAAATCGGCGTCTCCATACTTTATACTCACCCTGTATATTGTCTTGGCACCTGGTGAAACGCTGCTTTTAGGTCTAGGAAAGCTAAGTATATGTCCATGTTTCTATATACTGTTTTCTCTATTATGGATTTTAGAGTGTATATGTGATCTTGCGTTTTTCTGTTTGGACGAAATGCTGTTTGTTCCTCTTCCAGTTTGTGTTCTATCTGAGCTCTTAGGCGTTTTTCCAAACTTTTTGAATATATTTTGAGCGCAACTGATGCTAAGCAGATTGCCCTGTAGTTATCGCAGGTAGTTGTTTCTCCCTTTTTGTGGATTGGTACTATTATGTTTCTTTCCCATTCTTGGGGTATTGATTCTGTACTCCATGCTTGTTGGAATATTTTCTTTAGCCATCGATCTACTGCAGGTTCCCCCATTTTTAGCAGTTCCGGTGGTATGTTATCTGCTTTTCCGTTACGGGTTTCTTTCAGGGCTCTTCTTACTTCTTCCTCGTTTATTTCCTCTTCCGCATTTTCCTCTCTGTCTTCCCTATCTGCTGGGTTTTCTAATAGTTTTTCTACGCCCTCCTCATCTTCCGCTTTAAATTTTGCTGCATAATGGTCCCTCCATGTTTTCAGTATGTTTTCGCTGGTCGCCTGAAGTTCTCCGTTTTAGTTCTTTATGTTTCGTATTTGTTTTGCCCTATTCCCTTTTAACTTCTTGACTACATTCCAGAACTGTTGCTGATTTTCCATATACATATTTTTTGTTTAACTTATTTCCGAAATCCTCCCAGGAGTCCATTTTTGATCTTTTGAACCCATACCATGCTTCTTTTTTCTGTTTGATCTTGTTCTTAACCGTGTCGTTCCACCATTTGGTTCTTCTTTGGTCTTGGCCTGTATTCACTCTTTTGGTACCGCATATTTCGTTTGCTGTTGAGGTTATTGTCTCTTTGAACTTTCTCCATATAACGTTGAGACTCCAATGTTCTTCTGCCTCTGCTTCTTGCTCTTCTAAGTTGTTTAGTTTTCTGTTAAGTTCTCTTTCATATTCCTCCCTTTTTGCTGGGTTTTCTAGTTCTTCCAGTTTTAGTCTTTCATAGATTGTTGACTGATTTCCATTTTATTAAATAAATTTTAGTAAATAAAAGGTTATTAATGATCGATTAACTTAATAAAATATTAAAAGATACCCTTAATGATTCTGAGTCCTGGAAATGGAAAATATACCAAAGGATGTTTGGAAAAATGTTCTAGAAAAAGAACATAAACATTTTGTAACTAGTTACAAAATGTGCTCCCATTTTATCACTCCCATTTTATCACGATGTTTATTATGCCACTAGGCGAAGATTATGTGTAGAAAAAGTCAAACTTCGAAAAAGAAATTTACAAGCAGATAAAGACTACGGTCTCAATGCTGCTGAACAACCTGGTCTACCAGAAGAAATTGTGAAAATTAGAACAGCAGAGTTTCTGAACTCTTTGGAAAAAGGCGAAAACGGTAGATTAGAAATCAAAACAAAACCCCGAGGTCAAAGTGGTAATCCAGTATAGGTATAGATCCAAGAAAGGTCATACAGGATTACAGCATCACTCTTCGGCAAAATTTGCAAACTGCGACAGGCAATGCTAGTTGGTAACACAATCAAGTGTATTTTATATGCTGATTTTCTTGGAAAATGAAGAAACTGACCCATGAGCTAAATAAACTTTCTTAGAACATTTAAACTGACAGTGGAGGTGGAGGAATGTGGTCTGATTTTCTTTTGTAGATGAGGCACATTCTTACTTTTTTATTGACACTGTCTGCTAATATAAATCACAACAAACTCCTAGTTTATAAAATAAAGCGAGCGAAATTATTAAAAAAAAACAAACATGTTACGCGGCACTACTTGTTAATGCATTATTTTATTATAATTTGCAGTAACGCCCTGACAAACTACATCTTTATTAATTGCACAGTTAGTTGTTACTATAAACGTATATTTTTTCCCAGTGCCGTAGCTAGAGTCATTGGCGCCCAGGGCAAGATTTCGATGTTGCGTCCTTAAAAATTTTCTACTGAATAAATATATTCCAATAAAACAAAAAAAAAAATCATTAAATTTATTATGAATTAGGTTATTTTATAAACTATGTAAGCCCTAAGCAAAAGCTTTAGGAAGAATAAAAAAATATACAGTGTGTCCCAAATTCGAACCCCACCATTAGGATCTCGGAAACTATAAAAGCTACAAAGTTGGTTAAATAGGGAAAGTTTTAGGAATTTTAATGCTCATTTTATATCCGTTGAGAAATTAATCACATCCAACTTTGACCGTTTTCGAGATATCTTGGAAAAGCCGAAATTTGGAGTTTTCTATTTCCAAAATATCTCGGAAAGTATTAAGTTATTAGTTTCAAGACATGTACATTGTGAAGGCACTTTTTTACGGAGAATCGAGTGGTACCATATGTTTATATTTATGACGCTTGGTTTCTATTCTATGAACAATTACTTTTGATTTTCATATGGACGCAATATTGAATTTTGTCGTAACTAAACTCAGCTATTTTTTCTCTTTTCAACGATATGTCACACGTACGGAGTTTTTGAAGAAGAGCGGGAATAAAATACATTTTTTTTGTCATAGCCTACTACACGAATAAGGGAAAAATGTATTTTATTCCCGCTCTTCTTCAAAAACTCCGTACGTGTGACACATCGTTGAACAGAGAAAAAAGAGCTGAGTTTAGTTACGACAAAATTCAATATGGCGACCATATGAAAATCAAAAGTAGTTGTTCATAGAATAGAAACAAAGCGTCATAAATATAAACATATGGTACCACCCGCTTCTCCGTAAAAAAGTGCCTTCACAATGTACAAGTCTTGAAACTAATAACTTAATACTTTCCGGGATATTTTGGAAAACAGAAAATTCAAAATTTCGGCTTTTCCAAGATATCTCGAAAACGGTCAAAGTTGGTTGTGATTTCTCAACGGATATGAAATGAGAATTAAAATTCCTAAAACTTTCCCTATTTAACCAACTTTGTAGCTTTTATAGTTTCCGAGATCCTAATGGTGGGGATTGAATTTGGGACACATTGTATATTTCGACTCTGAAAGTACAAAAAAAAATAATAAATTAATTAATAAAATTACAACAAACAAAAAAAAATAATTGCAGCATTAATTTTCTAGATTTTTCACTAGCCATTTTATCTATTGTTTGAATCAAAATTAATTTATCTCAACGATGTCGTATTCTATAGATAATAATGATAATATCGCTAGATTAGTTAGACGCTCGTGGTCAATTTGTGGGCGCAAATAATTCTTTACTAATTAATTTGCTAAACGATCGTTCGCGGAAATAATGGGCAACGTCAGCGCCAAACGGAAAGATATTCCTATATTTGGATAACTTGACGCCAACCCCCAACCCGTATTCTTCTCAACAGTTGAGAAGGGTTAAAAATCTGCAGTTTTTAAATCTGGCAGTAATGAAAGGAGAAATTTTAGGGGATTCCCCGCGTCGTCGATAGTAAGGTTCAATTTTATCACACGAGATAGAGCGAGCGGATCCGTGCGCTACTGTGGCGCCGCCCGCCGGTTGGCAATAGCGCCTAGTATTCTTTAATCAAGGCCAGCTAAATTAAATATTACACATTAAGGCCTTACCACTTTATTTAGCCAAGACGCAATTACAAAGGACGATGGCGCCATTTGCGGTGAACTATACATTTTTAAGGGAGAAATGTATAGTTCACCTCAAATGGCGCCACCGTTGTTTCTAATTGCGTCCTGGCTAAATAAAGTGGCAAGACCTTAATATTTAATATTTAATTTAGCTGGGCTTGATGCACGCGCCAAATATAAACTAACGCTCTTAATTATTTAATAATAAAATTATTTATTCAATACTAATAACTGCTTCGCTGATTGCGCCCTCCGAGGCTTGCGCCCCTGGCGCGTTCCCCAGTTGCCAGGCCCTAGCTACGGCGCTGATTTTTCCTAGACCTTTGTTCTGGGGCCCAAATATAAGTTTAATTTAATTGTATATAATGTGGTATTCTTGCAACTCACTTGTTTCTGACAATTACAAAAGTTGCTATAATGTAAAAATATAAAATTAGGCTTCGTCGTTTAAATTAAAACTAATTCCAATAAAATAAGTACCTATATTGAACGGTTGAAAAATATGAAGGTATTTCCTAAACCTGCTTTTAAGGTCTGGAATATAATGCCATCGTACATAAAATGTTCTGCGTGCACCTCATTGGCATCACATTTATTTTCAGCATTTTAATGGGGAACATAGTAGAATTTGTGTAAACATGGGCTAACAACTATTATATATTTCTTTATTTTAATTATTAGGAGTATAATTTTATTTTAGAAACTTGTGCCGCAAAATTCTAGTCGGGCAGTGCTAAATAGTCATGGCTGTCGACGCAAGTTTAAATGCCTGACACTCGTAAGCCTTGATCTCGCCCAACAAATAAACAACCATCAAATTATTATTTTATGTGCTTATTTGAAATCATATCTTATAAAAATAATCGACATTATTATGTACTATTTATTTTTAAGTTGCAACTGCAACCAAATTAAGTAAATATGTCATTTTTGTCAAATGATCAGGCGTAGGTACATGCGTACTCGTCAGTACATCCGGCATCTAGAAGATACAAATAACATGGATAACTAGTATAAACCAGACAAATTTTGACTGTAGTGTCTACCAGCATATCATGTCAGCCAATGAGGAAGCATTTCTCTATCCCACTAGCGATAGTTATAGTTACACGGCATTAACACGTCAGTCTCATTTGATTCAATATAATTTACTCTCTTTGTTGTTTTGATGGGTCTCACCAACGCTTAGGTGAGAACGTTTTACGGCGACCAAGCGGCGAATGCATGAACTGTGTTTGTATAAATACGCGCAGGAGTGTGATCTGCGCATCGTTGTTTTGTCTGCAGCTCTGCACCTGCACTTTTCTTTATTAACGGTTAGTGATAGATGTGTAGGACTACTGTTACCACAGCTGCTTAGATTGAGTTGTTTAAAACCTAGAAAAATGTAAGTTGTATACTTTTTCATAGCGCTTTTTTAAGATATTTTCCTTTAAGAAAATATTGCATGGTTGGCGAGACGACTGTTTGATTCTGGCGTGTCCAAAAATTAACCTATTGGTAGTAAAGTGCTGCACGGCACAGTAGCAGAAATGAAAGAACAAAAATTGTCGAATATTTTTGAAAAACTAGGGTGTTAAAAAAGCTTGTTTCGTTTATGACAGTTTTGATAAATGAATAAACTGCTTTTATTGAGTGAATTGAAGATTTTTCAAATTTTTAGTTGTAAAATATTTACTCGTTTATGAGCGACACGCCAGTTAAAATTTCGTGAATTTGTATCGGGCTTTGTTGAAAAATTTGATTGCCTTGTTTATGGAAATTCTGATTAATGAATGGGCTCTTTTCATTCAACTCTACTGAATATTTGCGGGATGTTTTAGTGAAAGTTTTGCTCATTTATGCAGGAAATTCTTAAAGATTTTTTGATTTTCTTCGAAAAATTCGATCTGTTGGTTCATGGCAGTTCTGATAAATTTAACAACAGTTTCTATTCGGTTGAACTAACGATTTGTGAGATTTTCTGCTGAAAAATAGTTGTTCGTATATGAAAGAAACGTCGAGTAAAATTTTGTGAAAATTTATTTTAGCAATTTACGATATTCTTTTTTGTTTTTTATGAAACCTAGCGACTTTAGGAAATATTTTCAGGAGATTTTCAAAGGGGTTTCCGGGATGTACTGACATTTCTTGAATTGTTTTGTTGAGGGAATTTATCCTTTATAGTCCATAAAAATAAAATCCATGACTTGTACTTAAACTTATCTGAAGTCTTTTATTAATTAAGAAACTAAATAGTTGTATTCCTTATCTGAAAATTATTTTTAAGAATGTCTAAAAAAACAAGATGTTTTATGTTAGAAAACTTAAAACCTACCACCTTTAGCGATATAAAAATTTATTTTGAACAAAGAAAGTCATTTATAAATTTCCAGAAGGCTTTCTAATATTTCAAAATGTTCACTCGATAAACTTCGCTTGTTCGTATCTAATACTTTCTGTAATTTTAAAACTTTTTACTTTAAAAAATGTTGAGAGATAGCGGTTATATCAAGTTGCTGTTTCTTGAAGGAATATACATAGTTTAGTGAGCGATTAAAAATTGATGTAAGAAAATAGAAGATAGTGATACCGCTCATGTTTATAATTCATTAAAGCCTGTGTTCAGGGAATATGAAACTTTGATAACGTGACTTGGACATGTTCAAGTGGTTGTCAACTGTTCCCTGAAATGTTAAAGAAGCTAACTGTTTAGAGAAAGAAGTTTTCATAAAAATTCGCATTTAATTCCTGTATTCTACATTTAGATACTACTTGTTTGCGATTTTTGTTGCGATACGTTTTACTTTTCGTATCGCCTTTTGCAGACAAAACATTGTGACGTTTACGGAGTATTATAAACAGTAAGTTCTGAATGTTATGAATTGCCGATGGTGTTCTGTAAAATCGACAATGCGCGATATCGGAAACTCGACAGGCTATTATTTCTATCGAAGAAATAATCAGCGAGTGGGTTTCTTATTTACGATGAAAATATTAAAATATTAGGAATACGCAATACCGATCACTGTGATTCCAAAAAATAACAACAATTTCTTTGTACTTACATCTTTAGAAAATTGTCCTTACTTGGATATATAAACATCTTTGTTTTGAAATTTTGTTATTCAAAAAGCTTGTGAGGGCAGACTGTTCCTTTTTCATAAATAATTTCTATACACCAAAATTCTCTATAAATATTACTGTAAATAAACAAGAAATTGTGATCAGTCACATTGTAGTTCATCAATTATATTATTAAAAAGGGATACAGTTCTTAACTTGCCAAGTTAATTACAAGAGTTAAAAGTATTGTTTTCAGCTAGATTTATTAAAATAATTTGGTACCCCCGAGTATTCTTTTCCCCAAAACATTTTTTAACAGCTTATTAAACAAACTATATTTTCGGAAATTCTTGTTAGTATTAAGCAATGGAATATTAAAACTTTGAAAATATAACATTCCGTACAGAAATGGGGTACATAATTAAAAACATTATTGTTTATTTGTAAACTCCTCAAACTTTTGGTTATTATTGGTTCTACAGCAGAATTATCTTTCTTTCAAGTCTGTTTTAGTTGCTATAATGGCTTCTTCAAAATAGCGCCGGCTCTGCTTCAGAAGCACAGTAATTCTTGTCCGCTTTGATATTCAGACAAACGAAACGATAATCAACAAAACGATAATCGACATTTCTACAGTACTTTACGGCACCACATTTGGATAAGTATAAGTTATTTTGGGTCGAATGTTGTACTTTTAATGTTTTATTTTTACTGCTATATTTTTATGGAAAAAACAAGGCGAATGTGTTATTTTTTACTGGCTTTGGAAAATTTTATTTATGTTATAACAGTAAATGTTATTTGAAGAAATTGTTCGTTTTGAGTTTATAATTTATAATAATTATTTAATTGAAAGTCCGTTTTAAAACTATATTTTAACATTAAATTAGATGAGAATTCGATCCTGAGTCAAATTAATTTTCTCAAGGTTGAGAATCAAAAAATACTTTATAAAGCCGATGAAGTTTGGATGTAGGAAGTAATTTCGAAATTTTATTTTAAAATAAAATCTTAAAAACCTAAATAGTGGTAATTCTCTAGCAAAAAATTCTAAACTGTCCCCTTTTCAGGCAAAATTTACCCATGAAAAAGGGCATTTCTTTTGAGTTGGTATTAATGTTAAATTTTGAAAATATTACGTGATGTTCAATGAAAATTTAGAAACCACAATGAAAAATAGCGTAAACAGAAATGAACAATAAATAACTCAAATACTAGTGCGGAAAAGAAGGTAGAAACATAATTTTTACTAAGGACCTTGTTTGTTTTTGAATCAGCATCGCTTTAAAAATTGGCAGCGTAGCCAACACGGTGATTTATAAAAATTATCAGCTGGTTGTATCTTTATTTCCAGTATTTGGGTTGCTAATTTTACTTTACAAGCTTCTTATATTTACTCTCTGTTGATGTTAAATCATGTGACTAATATACATCAAACTACACAGCCATTTGTTGATGTAAAACGAAAATTATGTAATAATCCGGATTAGTCTGGAATTTTTTTAACATTGGCAGATTATACTTAATAGTCAGGAATCAAGGTCCGTAAATTCAACCATAGGGAGTGCACTGGAAGATATAGTTTAAAAAAAAATGTACCGTGTCCGGAATGACCTTGCGAATCTAAATGTGGAGGGCGCCAATCTATCTGCGATTGCAAAATAGCACAAAAAAATATTTTTCGAATTTTTTTTAATTCTGAAAATTGAACAATTTTACATTTCTTTACAAGCTTTATTTTAATATTTCTCAATGGTTTTTAAACCTTTGGAAAGCTTATTCTTTCTTGTGTTAGATGCTGCCAAAATTATCTCGAAATTGCTACATACATTTTTTAAACAAAACATATGCGAAATGCTCAGTAGAAATTTCAGCATCGAGGTATTTTCAAAACTATTGCACATAGGTGCGCACTCATATCGTATGAGATGTGTAGAAAATAATGTGAAAGAATTAGTTGTATAGGTTTATTGTTGTAAAAAATATGAATTATTTTTGTACGGCGGTCCGTCGTATTTCGTTCCGTGTTTGGAGATATTAAGTATCTCTAATAACTAATAAGTATCTCGTACCTTGCTGATCACCACGTTACGGGTGTACGTAACCAAAATTCTTGACCTTCATTTTAAAGCCGTTTGACCTTGAAAATTGAAAAAGCAGGCAGCAATATTGTTCGCACCTGGGCGTCAATTGCTCCAAGAACGGCCGTGTATCCAGCCCACAGCCGAGTTTGGGAACTGCCAACTTTTTAATGCCCTTAGTGGACAGGTCCTTTAAATCTCATAGCCATAGAGCATTCCAGAGGTCTACATAATCCGGTTTCTGGTAATGGAACTGTTTCGTAACTAAATAATAAACGAATTGTGGTTGATCTGGAAGATGTAAAGCTTTGCCGACCGTGGGGTTCTGTCTTTGGAGCTCGTCTAGTCGCCCAAACTTCTTCTTAAATACAATGGCAATTTTCCTTCCCAAACGAAAGTCCTTGGAAACGCAGTGAGCTATCGAATAGTTAGTAGGTACCTTGAAGAGATCTTGCTGCACTTCAGTCGTCACTTCAAATCGCGCTTTCCCGGTTCCGGAAAACGCGGACATGAATTCTTCAAAAGTCGGTCGGCTTCCTGCAGGCTCCACTCTTCTGACCTCGTCTTCAACATCCAGGGTTCTGCTATTACTTCCCTCGTATGGTGCCAAACGATTGGAATGTACCACCTTTGGTTTTCCTTTAGGTAGTTTCTGAATGCGATAGATCACGCCGTTTACTCGTTTCTTCACTTGATACGGACCTTTCCAATTCCGTTGTAGTTTCGGTGATAAACCACGACGCCTTCACGGCTTGTACAGCCAAACCAAATCTCCAGGCTGAAATCCGCCTTCTCGGGTCCTTACGTCATAAGAATTCTTCATCCGGTCGCTAGCAATCTGGGTATTTCCGCGGGCCCAATCGTGGATGTCATTCAGCTTCATTTTTAATTTACTCATGTAATCGTCACGTGCTACCTCTTGTTCCGCAGGCGGACCTCCAAACTGGAGGTCGCAGGGTAGTCGCAGTTCGCGTCCAAACATCATACAGGCCGGTGTTTGACCAGTGGTTTCGTGAACTGCTGCGCGATTGACCATTAAGAACAGATGCAAGTATTGATCCCAGTCTCGTTGATGGTCAGATACAACTTTGGCCAAATATTTGCCGCTGGTCCGGTTCATTCGCTCCACCATTCCATCGAACTGCGAGTAGCTCGAGTCTTACGGATGCCCAATAATCGGCAAACATTTCTGAAGAGTGCAGATTCAAAATTGGTGGCCTTGGTCCGATTGTAGTTCTAAGGGTACACCAAAGCGGCCGAAGAACTCCTTAACTAGCACTTCGGCGAAAGTCGTGGCTTCCTGATTTGGTAGCTTCCGTCCATTTGGCGAAATAATCCATTGCTACCAGGATATACTTATTTCCCGTATCAGTCTCGGGAAATGGTCCAGCAATGTCTATGGCCACTCTCTCTAGGGGATTCCCCACGTTATATTGTCTCATGGGT
Organism: Melanotus villosus; assembly: GCA_963082815.1. Lineage (NCBI taxonomy): Eukaryota > Metazoa > Arthropoda > Insecta > Coleoptera > Elateridae > Melanotus > Melanotus villosus. Next base: position 25,615,011 of record OY720427.1, read on the forward strand.
GCCCCTAGCGGCTCCTTAACTAGCACTTCGGCGAAAGTCGTGGCTTCCTGATTTGGTAGCTTCCGTCCATTTGGCGAAATAATCCATTGCTACCAGGATATACTTATTTCCCGTATCAGTCTCGGGAAATGGTCCAGCAATGTCTATGGCCACTCTCTCTAGGGGATTCCCCACGTTATACTGTCTCATGGGTGCCCCTAGCGGCACACAGCTCGCACTTGCGACACCATTCCTTCGCGTCTTCTTTACAGTTGACCTAATAGAATCTTTCTCTAACTTGGCTTCTCGGCACTACGAGCTGAAATCTGACGGTAGTTCCATCTTCGTTTTCCAGTCTTACTTCAGACGTCCGTTTTCTATCTTCAAAGAGTCCCACTGGGTCCAATACGCGTTCAGGGTTCTATTATAATGGCTGATAACCTCTCAGGTTAGTCTTTCACCCTTCCGTTTCCATTCCAGCACCATTTTCAATTCGGGATCTTCCACCCGACCAATGGTCGTTGACAATTGTGGTTCTAGAGACATGGCAAATCTGTTCTTCTAGTCGGGAGCAGTTTGGACAGTCTGCTGGTCATGGCCTTCTTGAAAGGGCATCGGCATTTAAATGACTAGTGCCTGCAAGATGTTCCGTGTCAAAGGCGTACGCTTGTCGCCGTTCAATTCATCTTGCCACTTGTCCTTCCGGATTACGGAACCGCAGAAGCCAGTTTAACGCGGCATAGTCTATCCTCAGCAAAAACTTCCATCTGTACAAATATTTGTAGAAGTGTTCTACGGACTTGACGACAGTCAACAACTCTGGTTACGCAATAATTTCTTTCGGCTTTCGATAAGGCCTTGATAAAATAGCCGATAACCTTTTCATGTCCATCTTGTATTTGGGAAAGAACACTCCCAATGGCTAGATTACTCGCATCCGCATCGAGTATAAACTTTCCATCCGTCCGTGGGTAGTTTAATATCGGTGCTGTCACTAGAGCACGTTTCAGTTGTTAGAAAGCTGTCTCACAGCCTTTGCTCCAGATGTATTCGCGTCCATCTTCCATCAGCCTTGTCAGCAGTTTCGCTATATTGGCGAATCCCGGAACAAAACGTCTGTAGTAGGTGCATAATCCAAGGAAACTTCGCACTTGGTGTTTATCCCTTGGTGTTGGCCATTCTTGCACCGCTCGAATTTTATCAGGGTCGGCTGCTACTCCATTTTGTGGTACAACATGTCGAAGATAGTTCTTTTCTAAATATGTGGCACTTTTTCGGACTTAATTTCAAATTGGCTCCACGAAGTCTTTGAAACACTTGTTTTAGATTTCTCAGGTGTTTTTCAAATGACCTGCCAACTACAATCACGTCGTCCAGATACATCAGGCAGGTTTTCCAGGACAATCCCCTCAAAATAGTTTTCATCAGGCGCTCGAAGGTGACCGGAGCATTGCATATGCCAATGGGCATAACTGTGAACTGCCATAATCCCGAACCGATGGTGAACGCAGTTTTTTCTCGATCTTTAGGTTCAATTTCAACTTGCCAATAGCCACTCTTTAAGTCCAGTGTCGAAAACCACCGGGAAACCGATAACGTGTCCAATGTGTCATCAATGCGCGGTAAGGGACAGCTGTCCTTCTTCGTGACTTCATTAAGTTGACGGTAGTCCACACAGAAACGCGTTGATCCATCCTTTTTTCCAACCAGAATCACTGGTGATGCCCATGGGCTGTTCAATGGTTCAATGATCCCTTGTTTCTCCATGTCGGTAATAGTCTTTTCAGCTTCTTCACGTTTCGCCCATGGGAGTTGTCTCGGATGTCGCCGTATGGGTCTGGACTCCCCGGTGATAATCTTATGTCGTACCATATCTGTTCGTCCCTTTCCATCTTCATCAAGGGAAAAGACGCCTTGGTATTGGTAAATCAAGCTTCGCACCTTCCTCAATTCTGTTTCATTGAGATCTTCACATGAATTAGTTATCATGTCAACACGTTCACCAGCATGTTGTTTGGAAGCTAGTCTGTGGGATTAATTCATGCACTGGGCTATTTGGGATACTGGCAGACCCTATCCCACAAGGGTGTTCCTGTTCAGCGTCACCGGCTCCATATTGACATTCAGAATCCTCACCGGTACTGTTTCTCTAACCTTGACCAGCGCTTTTTCTATCAGTATACCGCTGTGGACTTTCTTATCACAAACAGGTTCCATCATTCCTACACTTTCCGCCCGAAGATCTCCATTCAGACTGCCTTGATAATTTGTTCACTTCAACCAGGCAGGGTCACGCCTTCAGTTAACCGGACTCGTACTATCGGATCGTCCATCGGATGTAGAGGAAATTCTTTGTTGCCGACTTTTAAAACTCCTTCCATCGAATCCAGCGAAAAAGCGAATTTCCTCAAGAGATCCATTCCCAGAATGAACTCGTCAGGGATGTCGGCCATTAATACTTCATGTACAAGCTTCTCGTTTCCAATACCGATTGTCATGATCGTCATCTTCATTACAACATGCGTCGGTATAACATCACCTGTCGCCGTTCGAAGCTGGGTATTCGTAGGTGACAGCTTCACGGATTCTCTCATAACGTCAGGGCGTATGATGGATTTTGTTGCCGCAGTATCAATGAGTAGCGGAACAGTTTGGCCAGCAAAGTTCCCATCAAACAAACAGACTGGCATTTCGGTTCTTCGACGATACGGCGTGGATGGTGATCTTCGGGGCATTTCCTTTCGAGGTCAACGCTCGCCCTCTCACGTCAACCCATTTTAGTTTGCTGACTGCTGTTCTCTTCTTGGTTTAATGCATCGACGCCGGATGTGTCCTCGCTCGCCACAATTCCAACAACGGGATCCATGTTCTTCGCGAACATTCTTCTTAAGGCCCTCTTCTTTCTGCATAATCTTCAGCACCAACTCTTCTAATGGGTCCCTGGAGCCTTCAGTTTCTTCGGCCATCAGGCGGACACGCCCGTATCCTCGTGATACTTGTTTCGCCGCTTCAAATTCTAAAGCGTGAGCGAGTGCATCCTCTATCGTTCTTGGCCGCGCTAACCTCAATGACTACTGCGTTTCTCCATCCCTTAAACCATCTATGAAAGTTTGTACTGCTAGTTGTTCCAAGAAGGAATTGGAAGCCGTAGGGTAGGCTAGCCGAACCAATCGTTCTATGTCGGCTTCGTACTCTTGAAGGTTCTCGACACTCTCCTGAACACGATTCTTCACTTGCGCGTGGTACACTTGTTGAAGATGTGCGTCCCCATATCTTATTTCCAATCGGGAAACTAACAATGGTTAGTCATTCTGTGGGCTTGTTGGAATCGCTTGAAGGACGTTCAAGGCGTCTCCGCGCAAAGCAACGATTAATGACATCCTTTTCGTGGTCAGTCCAACCATTTGCCCTGGCAGCTGCTGCAAATTGTTTGTGTTAGGTGGACCATGGTGTCTTTCCATCAAGTGTTGGTGGTTTTATTTTCATTCGAGCGGCAGACTCTTCTTTAATCTCCGGTCTGATTTCGGCAGGCTGTGTGGTTGTTAAGGGTGACAATATTTGATCCATCCTTTCTTGTAATAGTTTCGTCTTCTCCGGCCGTTGTTGCTAGATCCATTTGAGCCATTCTTTCTTCTACCATTTTTGCGATTTTATTCTTTAACGTTCTGGAATTTTTCAACATCTCCTGCTTCAACATTCTAGAATTTTCCAGCGCCTTGTCTTCTAAGGATCTAGAATTTTCTACAACTCTTTCTAATAGTTCTTGTTTCAACGTTCCACAATTTTCCAGCATTTCTTGCCTTATCATTCCAGAACTTTCCATCATTTTTTCTTCTAGGGACCTACAATTTTCAAGTACTTTTTCTTCTAATGCTTTGGAATTTTAGAGCAATTCTTGCTTTAATACACGAGAGTTTTCGAGTACATTTTCTTCTAAGGATTTAGAATTTTCCAGTAATTCTTGTTTTAATGTTCCAGAACTTTCGTCGATTTTGTTTAATAGTACTTTAATATCAAATCCGCTGCCCGGCATTTCGAAACTAAAGCTCTCTAGATCTTGGCCCTCTTTTAACAGCGGTTCTTTGAGGCGTGCTTGCAATTCCTTTTTCGTTCCTATAGTATCCAATTTCCTTTCTTCCAATTCTCTTCTCAAGTCGGCCACTTTCAAGTCGTGAACCGATTTCGTCCCCATTTCACTTGTTTTAAGCATTAAATTTTTAAGCAGTTCAACTCTCTTTTTAATTCACACCAAACACTCCACACCCGACGCCAATTGTAACGTTTTTAAAACGGTTATTTAAAACTTCGGTTCCTGGCGTGAATTATTTAGTAACAAATTTAAACAATGTAACAATTAACACGAAACAACAACTAAAACACAACACTAATATTAACCCGTAACACTAAGTAATTTATTTATACAGTTTGCTTATTTATTATTACGTATCCCCGCACATTTTATATTAACCGAGTATTTGATTGCGACGGTAGCTGTTGGTAGCTCTCGGGCTCTTGCAGACTTTGGTATGACTAACTCGTTCGCCCAAGAGAATGCGCCTTGGTACCCTGAGGGCTTTCAATTCAGTCTGTTCGACGCTCTTATCGATCACTCGTGCTAGCTCTGGAATCGGCATTATCGGAATCTAATTTCTGTTTAAAATAACTCGACTTCAATAAATGTAAACCAGGCACGTTAAAATGATCCTTGGGAAGTGCGCAGTCGGGTTTAATCTAATACATTCCAGCTAATAACAGCTTTAAGTAGTCGAAGATTAAAAAAACGAATAGAAAGAAATCTTATATACAGGGTGAATCAAAAATAGTGTCCATCCTTTATATGTCATATACTACTGTTTAATCTAACTCTAAAATCATAAACAAAATTTTCCTATGAAAATATTTTTCAAGTTATAAGAGTATGAAGTTACATAATGCAGATTTTTTAGCTATAATATTTTTTCCAAATTTTCAATGGGAATCTTTTAGAGAATCGTTTAAAGTTAAGAGAAATATTTGTTAAAATTAATTTCTTACCTCAGTGTTTGGAAAAATAATGGATATTTTGGTACTTCGTTTAAAGCAGTAAAATATCTGGCAACCTTGGAAGTACTTACAGTTGTTCATGTTTTTATAACAGAGGCCATGAAAGTAATTACATGCCAAATTCTCTCTTGACAACTAATTAGTTGTCATATTGACAGAAAGTAAAGAATGAAAAAATTTGTGTACTTCTGAATTTAAAAGCATGTATACAAATAGAGAGTATCTCGATATGCTACTTTTGTTGGGTGAGCATGTAGGAAATGCTGAAGCTGCAGCCAGAGGGGAAATCGACTTTTAGGTCCAATATTTCTACCAAATCGGTTAAATGGTGAGCATTTCCTAAATTTTCTCTCAACAACATTAAAAGCTTTGCTAGATGATCTCGCTCTGGCCGAAATTAGAGATATGTGGTTACAATTAGATGGTGCTCCACCACATTTTCATGCAGGTGTTCGGCAGTGGATAAATCAACACTTTCCAACTAAGTAAATCGGGCGAGGTGGTTTTGTGAATTGGCCAGCAAGGTCCCCTGACATGACGCCCCTGGATTTTTGCCTCTGGGGTCATGTAAAATCCATGGTATACAGAACACCAGTAGAAAATGAAAATGTTTTAAGAGAGAGAACAGAAGAAGCTTTTGGAGATGTTAGCCCTGTAATGTTGGAAAACGTACACCGAAACATTTGTAGAAGAGCTGAAGCCTGCTTAAATGTACATTTTAAACATTTTTTATAACTATTTTTTAAATTTCATTTATTCGTTCGCGTTTGTATTAATTAATAAAACCATTATTTCCAACATGTGCATTGTTACCAAATTTCTTTTATTTAAATTTTCAATAACTTTTAAACGAAAAGCCAAATATTTTTTCTGCAATCAGTTTCATACTCTATAGAGGCTAATAATGTATGCCTATAAAGGATGGACACTATTTTTGATACACCCTGTATAAATCCTTAGTACAAAATTTAATAAGGCGAAAAAATTTGCCACGTAAGACATAACCAGAAAAACGATTTGGTGTAACATGTCGAAGGCCATATTGAAAATACTGAGATGGTGAATAGTTTCAAACTAATTTTAAGTAAAAATAAAGCAATTTTATAAAATAATGTGCATGAAAAGAAGTAGGAGCCGGAGCTAGGGTCTTTGCCGCCCGCATGCAATTTCTATCTAAGCCCCCCCCCCATGTAAAGATTCGGGCGTGTTAGTCCAGTGAATAAGTAAATGTTACCTTGCAAAAGGCTGGGTAGAAGATTTTTGTCCTACATGTATATATTAGGGCCAGCATTGAAAAACCAAGTTTTCCAATTCGGCTGACTTCGGGACAATTTTCTGTGGCCAAAAATCCACGAAATTTTAAGGCTTTCTTGGTTTTTTCAAAATATCGCAGATGTGGTTCGGTCTAGCGCTTTCTTTCTTTTTTCGTCTTAAAGAGGACTTCATTATTACAATTTTTTTTATAATCCAATAACAAGCGCGCTACAGCATTCGATATATTGGAATGTTTTCCCAACTTGGTGAAAATAGCACTTTATTATTTTTTCTGATAGAATTACTGTATTTGGTGTTACAATTTTTTTGGTTGTCAATAAACCGTCTGCAACTAGTTTTTCCCTCCATCCCATTCTTTTCATTCCCCCCAACTCCTACCTCTTCTACTAATAATGGGAGTTTTGACATCAGTTTCCCCTTGTGGATAAAGACAGTGACAACCAATTCATCTGCGTCGGCTTGGAGTTGCTCTATCATATCCATCGTTTCGTCTTCTTTTTCCTCTGCGGCAGAAATCTCAGCCACATTTTCACAAGTGACGCCACTGCAGTGTTTACAAATCGTTGAGCATTTCAAGCCTGCTTTTTGGCAGGTACAAGCTGCATTGCAACCCTTCTTGCACAAACAAGAAAGGACTTTGAGTAGCTGCTCAGGGGCTGGATCGCTACTCGTCTCAATAGGCCTTAGACCATGTCTGCTGCGCACCCACCTCCACTCTTCTGGATATTTTCGTTTCCCAACCAAGTTTGTTTGTACTTGGTGGTAACTTCGTAGCGAATGATATCGCGCAGCATTTCGTGTTGGTTGTAGCCTGGAGAGATTTTTTTTAATACAGTTATTCAACTCAACACCTTAGAGTGTTATACATGAATGGGTTGTAGTTACTCAAGGTTGTATTTATTGAATTTTCTTTGGAGGTGCATGTTTCCTCGATACTAGGTGCACGTTTCTACCAGTGTTACCGGTTCACACACTATACATATTAGGGTTATAATTTTTCGTTCACTCACTGCTGCTCGAGTTTGATGTTAAGTTTTGGGGTAATTTTCTCTTTAATCGAGTATGTATGTTCTTTTAGCCCAGTTCCTGAAGGATAGCATTGTTGTTTATATTACTTAAGTCATCCAGAAATTTTGTTGCTTGATGAACTGCTGTATGTTGTCTACACCTATGTCGTTCTCTGTGTATCTGCGTATTGCGGATAAACCAAGGAGCATTAATTGAAATTCTTAGGATCTTATTCAGGAAGACTTGTTCTCGAGGTTGTGCTCCATACAGGGTAAGCGTAGGTTACAATCGGCCTAAGAAGTGTTTTATAGATTAGGACTGTGCATTCGTTGCGTAGAGGTGTATTCCGGTTGATCATGGGATAAAGTAATTTGAGTGTGCTGCACCCTAGGTTGAATTTTCAATTATTTCAAATTTCTTAAATAAATTTTGACAGAACAGCCACACGTTGGTTCACTAAATGTAACGAACCGGGGGCGTTGACTAGGCAGGATAATCGTTAAAAAACGGAATATTCAAAAAATTGTCAAAAGTTAAAGCAAATTTTGATAAAGCCACTTCACTTTAATCGTTGAATACAGGGATTGTAGCCTTCTCACCGACCCGAATCGCTAACAAAATTAAAATGAATTTTAACTAAACTCACGGCCGCGCTAATCTTAAAATTTATTTAAACTAAAGTTAAAACATTTTTTTAAATTAGTGCGTACTCAACACGACACAGAGACGAAATAATAGTTCGCACTGCTGAAATTCGTTTCAGCGCATAAGGAGCGTTCACCGTTTCACTTTAGATAGACTGCAGTAGACAACATTCTGCAGACAAGTATTTAGCCTGCTCTCGCTGCAAAATTGTAAACAGCCGGCTGATCAAAGAGGCGGCAATATACAATTTTTTAAAATTATTATTCGGTGTATCATTCTAATTTTATGATAAAAATTTTGTTGCTTAAAAATGAACTTATGAACCGTGCCCCGGCGGCGGCGCCCCCTTCGTAGCGGCGCCCGCATGCACCGCATGCATTGCATGCCCGCTTCCGCCGGCCCTGAGTCGACTAGAATTATATTTAGCTTTACTTAAAACATTTGAATTATTCTTTTCGGTATTAATTTAATTTATTGCGGGAATTCGAATTCATTTATTTCATAAATTGGGTTGTATTTTGCAGCTTCCCTTCAAGCTCTAAAAAATGTTTGAAGAGCCGAGTTGTAAACCAATTTTGCAGGGTATCCCGGAGCAAACCGACGAGCATATCTCGGTAAGTGCATGTTACGATTAAATATTTATTACTAGGAAAACTAAACGAAACTCTTTAATTTTAGATGCCTGCCCAGGAACAAGCAATCGGGGAAAAGTCTCCTCCGGTAAGTTTTACCTTTAAAAATTAAATTAAAGTTTCGAAATAATAATCCTTGTTTTAGGCTAAGAAAATAAAATTGCTCCCATTCTCTAAGCGAAAAAGATGTGTTTCCGAACCACAATTGGTAATTTAATTTTAAGGTGAAAATTAAATAAAAAATTAACTATTTATATTCGCAGGCATCTTCTGGTTGTTCCCCCAAGAGAGGAATTTTGCAGAATATCCGCAAACGGGTAAGTATTTCTTAAAAAATTTATTTAATACACATTAAGTTATACATATACCTGGTTTTTAGCTGACTTCTTCTATCTTGTCCTTGTGGAATTAATTTATTCAAGTATTTTATGTATTTTTTGTAGGCACGTTCACAATCCCTACCCTCAATGAACACCCCAGGTGAAAACAGCAATGAGGTCAAGGTAGGTTTTTGCAAAGTTTTGTTCTGTATTTCGAAATAATAATCCTTGTTTTAGGCTAAGAAAATAAAATTGCTCCCATTCTCTAAGAGAAAAAGATGTGATTCCGAACCGCAATTGGTAATTTAATTTTAAGGTGAAAATTAAATAACAAATTAACTATTTATATTCGCAGGCATCTTCTGGTTGTTCCCCCAAGAGAGGAATTTTGCAGAATATCCGCAAACGGGTAAGTATTTCTTAAAAAATTTATTTAATACACATTAAGTTATACATATACCTGGTTTTTAGCTGACTTCTTCTATCTTATCCTTGTGGAATTAATTTATTCAAGTATTTTATGTATTTTTTGTAGGCACGTTCACAATCCCTACCCTCAATGAACACCCCAGGTGAAAACAGCAATGAGGTCAAGGTAGGTTTTTGCAAAGTTTTGTTCTGTATTTCGAAATAATAATCCTTGTTTTAGGCTAAGAAAATAAAATTGCTCCCATTCTCTAAGAGAAAAAGATGTGATTCCGAACCGCAATTGGTAATTTAATTTTAAGGTGCAAATTAAATAAAAAATTAACTATTTATATTCGCAGGCATCTTCTGGTTGTTCCCCCAAGAGAGGAATTTTGCAGAATATCCGCAAACGGGTAAGTATTTCTTAAAAAATTTATTTAATACACATTAAGTGATACATATACCTGGTTTTTAGCTGACTTCTTCTATCTTATCCTTGTGGAATTAATTTATTCAAGTATTTTATGTATTTTTTGTAGGCACGTTCACAATCCCTACCCTCAATGAACACCCCAGGTGAAAACAGCAATGAGGTCAAGGTAGGTTTTTGCAAAGTTTTGTTCTGTATTTCGAAATAATAATCCTTGTTTTAGGCTAAGAAAATAAAATTGCTCCCATTCTCTAAGAGAAAAAGATGTGATTCCGAACCGCAATTGGTAATTTAATTTTAAGCTGAAAATTAAATAAAAAATTAACTATTTATATTCGCAGGCATCTTCTGGTTGTTCCCCCAAGAGAGGAATTTTGCAGAATATCCGCAAACGGGTAAGTATTTTTTAAAAATTTTATTTAATACAAATTAAGTTATATGCCTGGTTTTTAGCTGACTTCTTCTATCTTATCCTTGTGGAATTAATTTATTCAAGTATTTTATGTATTTTTTGTAGGTACGATCCCAATCCGTACCCTCAATGAACACCCCAGGTGAAAACAGCAATGAGGTCAAGGTAGGTTTTTGCAAAGTTTTGTTCTGTATTTCGAAATATAATAATCCTTGTTTTAGGCTAAGAAAATAAAATTGCTCCCATTCTCTAAGAGAAAAAGATGTGATTCCGAACCGCAATTGGTAATTTAATTTTAAGGTGCAAATTAAATAAAAAATTAACTATTTATATTCGCAGGCATCTTCTGGTTGTTCCCCCAAGAGAGGAATTTTGCAGAATATCCAGAAACGGGCAAGTATTTCTTAAAAATTTTATTTAATACACATTAAGTTATATACCTGGTTTTTAGCTGACTTCTTCTATCTTATCCTTGTGGAGTTAATTTATTCAAGTATTTTATGTATTTTTTGTAGGCGCGTTCCCATTCTGTACCCTCAATGAACACCCAAAGTGAAAACAGAATTGATGTCAAGGTAGGTTTTTGCAAGGTTTGGTTCTGTAAGATGTTAAAATGAGAAAATTATGAACATATCAAGTTATTTTTAGTTAATTTGTACTCATTTCTTTAAAAATTTATCTTACTTTGTATAATTGTTGAAATGTAAATAGCTTTCGTTTATTGTTTACAGAATCACCTCAATCATCAGCCATTGAACTTGCAAACCAATCAAGAATTAGGAGAGGCTAGTATGACACTTGCTAATCTGGATCAAAACGAAGAACAGGTAAAAACATTTTAGTATTTACCATTAATTAATCTGTTGAATTTTTTACAAAATTTGTAAACTTCTTTCATTTTTAGGCCGTTGGGGAGGCATCTCGTCATACTCCCCCCATAGTCGTGGTAAGTTTTGCTATTTTTAGAATTATTAAAATTAATCAATTTTAATATTTTTAAATTTTTTCAAGGAATGGCCCTATGAATCGGACGCGTCAGAGGAAAGCGTAAGTAATGCATCAAGGATTCAACAAGGATTTTTTATAGTTTTAACAAAAAAAATATTTATAGTGCCATTTTTAATTTTCAGTCTGAAGATTGGGGAGGGGATGCTCCCAGTTGACATTTCAAAGTGGTTAACTTGAAAATTACATTGTTTTAATATTTTATTTTATCCTATAACGTTACCATGCTAATAACTCCTTAGCAACGAGTTGTGTTAAGATACTTTTAACACCACTAGTGTTGTTAAAAAATTTTATTAACACGAAACAATTGTTTTTTTCCAAATAATCACTACTAGCATAGCCATGGCAGATTTACGTTTCGCTTTATGGATACCTATACTCATTGAAAATAATTTTTTTATTATTTGAAAAAAATTATTGTAGGATAAAATAAACCGTGTTACGACATACGTAACGTTATTTGCTGTTAACATTACTAGAGAATTTCTTTCGCAATGTAAAAGGCTTCATAACGTTACTTATATCGTAAATTACTGTTAACTAATTACCTTTTCCTTTGCAGAGTTCTGATAACTATTACAATAGATCCCCATCTGCAAGAAGTACGGTAAGCAAAAACTTTTATATTTCGATTTTATACTTTAGGAATTTAAGTTTACAATCGCGTTACTTTGAGGTTATTTTTTAAACATATTGAAGTTTTGCTAATGTGTATTTGTGTTTAATTTTTGTTTTTTGTTTTTGCAGATAGTTATCGAATCAACTTCCAGCAGCGACGAAATAGAGGTTATTTCCTTTATTTTTTAGATTATTTTTCAGTCAAATTATATTCCAAAAATAATCCTCATATTTTTAAAAATCAGACAATCTTTTATGCTTTATTTTATTTAGTTCGTTTATTTATTTATTTATTTATTTATCTATTTTTATTTGCTTATTTAATTCGAGTATGGAACAGATAGTAGAAACGGCCCAGGTAAACCAATTGACTGCAGAGCTGCGTTCAGCTGAACCCGTAGCATATGTAAGACTATTTTTTCTTTTATTACTTTAGTTTAAAAATTACACATTTATTTGGATATTAGATCGACCTAGTAGGAGTGAGTTCTGATGAGGAGTCTTTTGCATAATCTTCGAGGAAGCTGCATATTTATATTATTAACTTATATAAACCCTTAAAAATATGTTCATAATTTTTTTTTTTAATATTTATTGTGAAAAAAGTAAAATCACAACAGGTGGTAGGAATTCGGCAAGCCGTTCTTCCATTCCACCTAAATTACAGTCAAAAAAGAAAAGAAAAGTACATTTATATCGCTACAGATTATTGTAACAGAAAAAAAGCGAAATTAATATAAAAAAATATATACAAATAATTATAAACAAAATGTAGGTACTATCCGAACCACAAGAGATGACCCCTGCCTCATCAATGCCATCCGTATGAAGTAAGATTTTACTTGCTAGTGAAATTAGCATCAGTTGTATTCTCAAGCAATTATGATTGGCGCTTTAACCGGAAAACAAACAGCTGTCAAGTACTTTCAATACGAATTTAACCTTAAAATTATTTTCCTTTTGATTAAGAAATTTAAAAATCCGTATTGTACTGACTGTTTTAGTTATTTGCGTTTACTTACTTTTATAATGACCAAGGTTAGATGCAACTTAAATTATTTACCAATTAAAAATTTCAAATGATATAATAATCTAACCAATAAATGTACAACTGTGTTTCTTCTGCAACGCAATAAACCAAATTAAATGTTCATTTATCTTAAAATAAAATTTAAAACCATAGCTTAATAATTCCTAATATTAAGAATTGATTTAAATTAACTAAATATAATATTCAATTCTCAGAGTAAATTAATGTGTATTTAAAACAATATTAGGGCCGTGATTTAAGCTCAAATTTATTAAACGTCTTAGCTCTCAGAAGTTGAAATTGTTATTCTTAGGCGTTGATTGTTCCTCCTTTTCAAACTCTTGGAATTCCCAGGATGCTTTCTACTGCTTCAAAGTGTTTATTTAAATCACGGTCCTAATTTTCAAATAAACCCATTTATATAATTAACTCTAAAAGGAAATATTTTTTTATAAAATAATGTTTACTGTAGCATTAAAATATCAAACCTTCTATTTTAACGTTTCTATTTAATAATGTATTAATCTTTCTATTTATATATTATATAATTGTAGGATGAATTCTCAAAATATATATTAACTGGGGAACATTTTGAGTTTAATTTAAATTAAAGTAAGTACAAGCAATACCAATCTTGTACTTTAAGCTGCCAGCTTTATCACAGTGATTTTTTTGGGCGAACATTTCGAGAATAATTACCAGGAAATCTTTGTTAAAAATTCTAGCATTCTTTGGAAGCACAAGAATAATAGGTTTATGAAGCAGGCAACCAAGGGGTACAGAGTATATTTATAAAATCTACACCAAAAAGACTCTGAGACCGAAATCGATACTAAATTAAACGGGATGTGTAACTAAAAATAGAAAACCTACCTTGCGTAATAGGGCCATTCTTCCCAAAAAATCCAACCACATCTAAATTTATTCTCTAAGAAAAGGGGGCGCAGTTCTGTTGGGGCACAATAATTGTTTAACAAAGGAACGTTTACGTATTAATTAACCACTTAAAATAAACAAATCTGTCCAAAATAGAATATTGAACCGACACGTAGGCCTTTCTGTTTTAGAATAAAAAATACCACTTGTGAAAGTTTTGAAAATTCTAATAACGGGCAGTTTGTGGTTCCACTGATACTGATTGAATATTTTGGAAATAAATATCAACTGTTGATGGTAAAAGCGATTATTGTAGATTCTTCAAAGAATGTTTTGAAGTTTAGTGATATTAATAATTAATTAGAGTACGTTTTGAATGTTTTTTATTTGGTGAGAAGGTCGATATCCACGCAACTGTGGTAGAATTCACACACGTCCTGCTGCAATACAACTGCATGGTAAAATGTTATCTGCAGGGCTCAAGCAGGAATAGACCTGTAGGTTTTGTGCTACAATTAAGTGCTGATAAATTTACTATTTTTAAGTAAGGATAACTTTTTGATGAATATTTAAAATTTTCGCGTACTTAGTTGATGATGTTTTTAAGTAATAAATTTTTAATTAAGAGTCTAGAATCTGGATTTTAAAGATCCTATTTATTTATTTTGCGTTTGTTAGATATATGCTGATTAAAATTCCTTGAACAATATCCGTTTTTAAAGGATTAACACAAATACTTTTTAACGAATTATTTTTGAAAAGGTTTTTAATCAGAAAGAATAATTTTTGATCGTGCTGAAAAATCAATTTAAATTAATAATATTTAATTTTTATCATATATAAAATTAAAATGAAAAATTCTAAATACCTTACAATTTCTTTTACATATTTTAAGGTTTAATTACAAGTTATTTGTGAGCAAAAAATGTTGGGGAATCTCACGTTTTCAGAAAATCAAATTCTATAGTTGCAAAATTTAAGGAATTTGTAACTAATAGGATGTTAAAAGTTTTTCGTATATTTAGGGGTCTACTACAAATTACGAAAATGTAATTTTCCCACTTATATTTACAAAGGAAAGCCATAAATTTATAAACTCGATAATGGCGTTATTAAGTTGGAGTAACGCCTGCCACAATATTAAACAGTTTTGCTTTGTGTTATGTCCTGGAAATTAATTTATCCCAGTTTTAGTCACGTTATTTAATGGACCTCATTAGCCCTGTCAGAGAAGTTAACTGGAATGCATAGTTTAAGCATATTGTTAAACGGTACGTGTTATTTAATTAAATTTAATATCATTTTAATGGGTTTTCCACATTCGAACTAGGAAGTTTAGAAATTGTCATTTAATTTATCTTATTTAGAATCAAATGGCCAATAGTATTTTCTGAATATGACAACCGTTTTTCGATGTTATTTCCAAGTTCAATTGAAATTCATGGGTGGATTTTCTAAGAGTTTTCTCCCTTAAAATAAGCCGGCGGTGGCTGCTTAAGATGTGGCATTCGAACGTTTGTGACAAAAAAAATTGTTAAATAATTAAACTCAATTTTATCCCAAAATAGCCCACAGCTATCGAGGGTGAAATTTTATAATTTTGAATTAAAAAACGCCCATTTTTTCTTATCACGTAACAATGACTTTCTCTAAATAGGAAGTAAAAAGTTAAGGATAGTTTGTTGGGGATGAAGATATTTCCATTTCTTATAACGATCTAGCGATCTCGTGAATTTAGCGCGGTATAAGAACTCAAGATTATTTCCTTCCCATAAAAATGCTCTTATCTTAGCTACTTTTAATAACATAATAAATATAAAAGCTTGGCTACGTAAAGAAGACTGTGGTTACGTTTCGCAGCAAAACTTCGCGAAAAGATGAGTTGCAAAAGCGAAGGAGAAATCGACCAAATCAGATGCTGAGTAATTACTTCTGTATTATACGACAACGTTCTCTGAAGTCTTTTATGTCTGAAATTTGATTGTAAACTATAGAAAAGAGTAAAGGTTGGCGTATTTTATTACTAGTAATTTAATTACACCATGGCCATGCAGACTGTAAATCAATTTCGTTAGTACGAAAGGATTTAAAAAGTAAAGCTGATAGAATTTGCATACCTTATTTAATTTAAACCGGCGACCGAATTTTTATAACTTTTATTTTTAATTTGTAGTCAAACGGAATCTTTCATTAAGTAAACTAATAAAATTCAGACTAGGAAATACCACACATCAGATTCAAGTATTCCACCATAGAATACAGTGATCAAAGGAAATTCTGAATTAGATAGCTGACCTACTGAGAGAAATGTTGTATACCCAAATGTCACAGGAAACTTAGATGAAATGAATATGCAAGTTTTACTATGAAGCTGTTGCAATATTGAAGTACATATATTTATATACACGTATTGATACTTACCGGGAATTATAGGAATAACAAATATAGTAAAAAAAATAAAATTGAAACCCTTAAACACACAAATTAGATATTTGGCCTATTTGAAATTGTAGTTAGTATTTAAACAAGAAACTCAATAAATCAGTGATGTTATATTAAAGAAGCTACACTAAAATTAAGTTCAGAAATTTGTCCATTTAAGAAACATATTTTATGGGGGTAGTAAATAAATTATAAAAATAAATAAAAAGTGGATACTTGATTTCCTATCTCTGTTTTCACCCTGACGTTACCGAAAAATAAAATAAGTATATAAAAACCCTCTCTCTGATTGCAATAATTATTGTAATTATTTTGTTCAGCGTATCAGGGATGAACAACATCGCGAATGCGATAAACACACGCCATAGACAAAATTATATAGAATTGTTTTTCTATAAACGCATTATTTCACTAAAAAAACAAATTTTAATTGTAAAATGGTTGCTTTGATTCATGTCATACGTTAATAGAACTTTGTAATTTTTAATTTATAGGATGCTACTTGCAAGAAAGGTTACAAAATATCATAAATATCTCAATATGCGAGACAAAAAAGTCTGTCTCTTTAGAAAAACGTAAAAAGAGAAGTGCCCTTATACGCTGTATTTTTTCCAGTTTCGTTCACATACTTCAATATTTACTATGAAGAAAAGTTTAGAAGAAGGTACCTAACAGATTGACAGATACATTTTTAAAAGTTATCCGATTTATACCATAAAATCGGTGTTTTTTTTTTAGCATTAAAGAGAAAAGTGGATTTCAGTCGTTTAAACACTGAGGAAGAACTTTGAAGTAGGATACAAAACGTTTCATGCTCAATTGGAAATGTTGTAGAGTACAATGCAATTTTTTGCGTAGAATCGACCTTTGCATCCAGGAAAGTGGTGGTCACTTTGAACATTTGTTGTAAATCTATTAATAAACCTACTTTATCAAATTGCCGTTTCGTCATTTGTTTCTTAGAATACCAAGAAATGTTTAGCGCTGTCACTTATATTTTAAATTTTTGTGTTGAAACCGTAACAGATATTACAAATTAGAAAGAGACAAAAAAGTTTACTACTGAATGTCTCTTTCTGAAAAAAAAATATTTAATTATCGGTTTTGCCATTAAAGAGTTACTGTCTGATATGGGCTGTGACACCCATGCTTCACACACTAGAGCTCCATTGATCAAAAGATGTCTTATGTCCGTATGGAGTATCATGCCAAATATAATCCAAATTGATCCAAGCGTTTTGTTCTTATAAGAAAAATTAATTCTTCTTCAAAGAACTTTGAAACAGAATACTGGCTTAACGAAACGAATTTGGATATAGGTAAGTTAGGTTATTTTTCGCCCAGGAATCTGTGGCCTTTAAGCTATGTCTACATATTTTAGAAAGTTAGAAACGTAGGTAAACTGCGGTTGCTGCTAGTGAATTATACTGTGAGTTCAAAAAGTCTTTACGTAAGGGTTACCCATGTCAATTGCAAGATTTAGAATTTATTAACTGTCATCATTGTGCTGCTGGCATAATACTGTTGTGCAAATTTCAATAAAATTGTAAAAACAAAGGTTCTAAATCTTATAGTAGACATTACTTTTGTGTCTTATGGCCAACCCTTATGTAAAAACTTTTTGAACTCACGGTATTTTAATAGGTAATGTTAACAATAATTTTAAAAAATTATAATTTAATATTCCAAATATTTGGAATATTATATATTTTAGATATCCTGAACGCCAACAAACTAATATTAGCATTTTTTAAAAATTTGCCTTCAATTTATTTCATTTTAGATCATTTTCAAAACCAAAAAGACAATATAGAAAACGGCATCAAGAGGGTAATACTATTAATACGTTGACATTTGTGCAAGTAATTTATGCTGCAATTGAAAAACCATGGCAAATAGAAAAAAATCTCTACAGGCCACCGGAAGCTTTGTAAACGTATCTGTAAATAACCTCTGTACTATATGCAGATATTTCTATAAATAAAGAAGTTATGAAACTTAGTAGAATTGGAGAAATGTTCAATTTTCCGCCATAACTCGAAAACAAAATAACATCGCCCATTTCTGTTTCCACCATTCAATTAGTCTCAAAAAGTTGGCACGAGACCGTGCAATCGGTTTGTCGTAGCTTTACAAATAACAAAGTTGCCCATACATTTACGTCGAATTTAGGACACACTGTACACATACGTATCATATACGTGGCACTAAAAATTTATAAATTTGTTTTCGTTTCAATACAGCTTAGGAATATTTTTTTCTAAGTTGATATAATTTTATTGTTATAAATACAGGGTCCTGCAGCTCACCTCCCGTCTTATGTAGCTCATTTATTAATAGACATAGAATTTTTATATATCGCAGACGTTGTCTGTACCCGAGGGCGCATTTCAGGAAAATATTCTTGATTATACAGGATGTTCTCAAAAAGTGTGACGTCATTATGATATATTTTTTTAGATTACACGCCCGATATTTTTTTGCATATTTGGGTTCCTCTTGTGGTTACCTACATACCCCTAAAATTTGGTTGAAATCGGTTCAGCGATTTCAAAAAAAAAAAAAAAATTAGATAAAAAAACTGTTTTGCACTACTGATTTTAAAACTTGATAAAAGATACAAATAGTGCCTCGTTAACAAAATTAAAAGAGGTACCTATTAAGTAAGGTAATATCAGTTTCGTTAACCTAGTTTGGTTGATCCGAATTATACAGGGTGTCCAAAATGTAGTGTCAAACTCTTCAAATTTTAAAGCAATTTATTTCCCTTATTTTCAATTGGAGCCCCTGTATATTTTTATGTCATTCGATGGTAAATTAAAAAATAAACATTTTTTCTAAATACAACCCTATCAAAATTCCTAACACATTAAAAGTTATTCGGCGAAAACTCGTTTTGGTAACAAACTATTCCCATAGTAATTTCAATGAAAAAAGGTGGCATTGAAAAACAATTTATTGATATCATATGTTTTTTCACGTTTCATACACTAATGTATTACATTAGTACACTCAAAATCGTGGAGTAATGGGTCACTTTACAGTATAGCAACCATTACTGCATAGCAACGTCAGGTTTCATTAAAATGCAATTTGACAGCTTCTCGGACAGCATTTAAAATATCTTCTGAATGGTTTTCCAAGTTATTTTCGTCACTCAAGTCCATTTCGGAATTAGATTTCCAAAAAAAATGTATTTATTTGTTTGAATTGAATTCTGTTATGTCAAAAACGGTTCCTGTCAGATTACTATGTTATCGAGAATCCGCCTACTTTTTTCAGTGTTTTTATTAATTTTATTCAGAATGTATCTCAATAAATTTAGATAACTTTTTATGTGAGAATATAAAATGCGAAAAAATAGTATGGCATTTAAGTACTCGCTATCGCTCGGACTCAAACCTGCCATACTCGTCTAGTAAAAATCCACTTTTCTGCACTTGGCACGTAATCTACTATTGTAATTACAAAATTATGTCAAAATCCGTTAATATTAGTAGGCATTAATTGGAATAGTTTGTTACCAAAACGAGTTTTCGCCGAATAACTTTTAATGTGTTAGGAATTTTGATAGGGTTGTATTTAGAAAAAATGTTTATTTTTTAATTTAGCATCGAATGCCATAAAAATATACAGGGGCTCCAATTGAAAATAAGGAAAATAAATTGCTTTAAAATTTGAAGAGTTTGACACTACATTTTGGACACCCTGTATAATTCGGATCAACCAAACTAGGTTAACGAAACTGATATTACCTTACTTAATAGGTACCTTTTTAATTTTATTAACGAGGCACTATTTGTATCTTTTATCAAGTTTTAAAATCAGTAGTGCAAAACAGTTTTTTGTCTATTTTATTTTTTTTTTTTTGAAATCGCTGAACCGATTTCAACCAAATTTTAGGGGTATGTAGGTAACCACAAGAGGAACCCAAATATGCAAAAAAATATCGGGCGTGTAATCTAAAAAAATATATCATAATGAGGTCACACTTTTTGAGAACATCCTGTATAATCAAAAATATTTTCCTGAAATGCGCCCTCGGGTACAGACAACGTCTGCGATATATAAAAATTCTATGTCTATTAATAAATGAGCTACATAAGACGGGAGGTGAGCTGCAGGACCCTGTATAAGTAATTGTAAGAAAGCACTGGTTCGCTTTTAGTTATATTCCCATACAAAATAATAAATCATAACGTAATACCAATAGTATAATAAGCGTGCGATGATATCAAACTGAAGTATAGATTGCATTTGAGAATACGTGTATGGCGTGTGGTGTGCACATCACTTTTTTTAAATTTGCATATTTACTGAAAAAAATAACAAAAAGTTAAAATAAAAAAATACAAAGGTTTAATAAATGTACAGAGATGAAAACATTTTTCAAAGCCCGCTTTTAAAATGTAATTTATAATTTATAAAGTATTTTCCATTTTCCCCCCACTTTTAATAAGCTAGAGCTTTTGCTAGTATCCGTATCCGGTACATGTTAATTATTGTCATTGTGCTTCAATCGTTTGAAATAGTGGCAGGTGAATATCTTCTAACATCTATTTCTGAAAAATAACTCAAAATATTCTATAAGTGACTTTAAGTGTTTTGTTTGCTGAAATCTAAAATTTTGAAAGTAGTTTTGAATTTAAAAGTAGTGACGATTAGACATCAAGCGAGGGTAAGTTTTCTGTTGGTATTTATTTGTTTTATTATACACTGACCGGCAAAAAAAAAATCGGCCACCTTGAAATATTTCACAAAAGCACTTAAACGTTCATTAATTTAACTAAAGATTGGCATTAGGTTGAAGAACCATTCATTGTTGATACGGCATGCACAAGTTAGCTAAGAAAATAAGACAAATAAACTCAGAAATAAATTTAATTTGAAAAAGTAACAGAAACAGTACAAATAGATTTTCTCTTAATTGCAAAAAAATAAAGGTGGCTGTTTTTAATGGACCTTCTGGTAAATTGTTAATAGCCTGTATGTCCTCCTCGAACCTGAATTACATCATTCAACCGTGATTTACGGTAACATTTTAATGCTGTTGAGAAGAGAATCTCGCCTGTTAACAGTAAAACTAGGGGTAATTTGGAATGGAATGAACGTCTTAAAACATTGATAACTAAGAAAAATCAGCTTAGCTCCCTATTTAGTTGTAAAATATTTCAGGGTGGCCGGATTTTTTTGCCGGTCAATGTACAATAAGTATAAAATTCTTTGTTATATATGGTATATACAAATTTGTTAAAGATTTTTAAGGCGATTATTATGAATTACCACCGATTATTCTTAATGTAACATAAAAGCGTGGGTTAACCGAAATCAATAACTCTTACTGAAAAAAACCTCAAACTGCTTGAACTATCTTAACTTTTAAATCATATTGAATTAATATTTTTGATCTGTGTACCTAAATTTTCCAAAATTCTAGTTAAAAAAAGAATTAATACCAAACAACGCCCCTAAAATCATTGTTTTATTTTAGAAATCATAAACGTTCCAACATTTCTTAATTAGATGACGCATCTTAAGCATTGTATTACAATAATGATACATGAAACTCAATTTAATTATTCAACGAGACGAATTATTTTATCGCTTAAACTAAGATATCTCTAATCGCTAACAAAATTCCTCGACGTGCTTTTTTATTAGCTATCTTATTAATAATGTTGATAACATAATTGTTTCAAATATTTACAGATAGCTTTTAAAACTAAAAATTCTTTTTAATAAAATAGGTTGAAGGTTTAAAAATGGATAGAAATAATGCAGAGAATAAAAACATTCTTTATTTGAACGGCGATTGCCATTCCGACACTGATTCTGACGAGAACCAAAGTGAGGAAAAGCCTGAAACTGCAACTTTATCTGATCTTACTGACTCTGGTGCAGGTTCATCAGACCTTAATGGGGATAATCAAGAAGATAATGTTTTAGGGAGTGCCATCCGTGAATTTGATGAAGACGAAATTCCAGACGAAGAACTGGAAGATGAAAATAGCTCCCTAAGTGAAGATCAAGAAAATCTTGAAAATGTAAATCCACTGGAACAACCAGAAATGGGCGACGAAGGGCAAAAAAATGAAGTTTTGGGGAACTCCCTGAGTGAAGATCTTGAAAATGTAAATCCATTTGAAGCATTTAACGAAGAAGTGGGCAACCAAGGGCAAGAAGGAGAAGATGAAGTTTTAGGGAGCTCCACAACTGAAGATGAAGTAGATCTTAAAAACATAAATCTATTGGAACTATTTAACGAAAACATGGGTGACAAAGGGCAAGAAAATGAAGTTGCAGGAAACTCACTGAGTGAAGATGGAGATTTTGAAAATGCAATTTCATTTGATGCATTTAACGAGGAAATGGGTTACGAAGGGCAAGGAGATGGAAAAGATGAAGTTTCATGGAGCTTCGGAACTAAAGATGGAGTAGATTTTGAAAATGTGAATAAATTTGAAGCGTGTAAGGAAGAAATGGGCGACGAAGGCCAAGAAGACGGAGAAAATGAAGTTTTAGGGAGCTCCACAACTGAAGATGGAGTAGCTCTTGAAAATATAAATCTACTGGAACTATTTAACGAAAACATGGGTGACAAAGGGCAAGAAAATGAAGTTGCAGGAAACTCACTGAGTAAAGATGGAGATTTTGAAAATGCAATTTCATTTGATGCATTTAACGAAGAAATGGGCAACGAAGGGCAAGGAGATGGAAAAGATGAAGTTTCATGGAGCTTCGGAACTGAAGATGGAGTAGATTTTGAAAATGTGAATAAATTTGAAGCGTGTAAGGAAGAAATGGGCGACGAAGGGCAAGAAGACGGAGAAAATGAAGTTTTAGGGAGCTCCACAACTGAAGATGGAGTAGCTCTTAAAAATATAAATCTACTGGAACTATTTAACGAAAACATGGGTGACAAAGGGCAAGAAGATGAAGTTGCAGGAAACTCACTGAGTGAAGATGGAGATTTTGAAAATGCAATTTCATTTGATGCATTTAACGAAGAACTGGGTGACGAAGGACAAGGAGATGGAGAAGATGAAGTTTCATGGAGCTTCGGAACTGACGATGGAGTAGATTTTGAAAATGTAAATAAATTTGAAGCGTGTAAGAAAGAAATGGGCGACGTAGGGCAAGAAGACGGAGAAGATAAAGCTTTAGGGAGCTCCACAACTGAAGATGGAGTAGCTCTTGAAAATATAAATCTACTGGAACTAATTAACGAAGAAATGGGTGACAGTGGGCAAGAAAATAAAGTTTCAGGGAACTCCTCGAGTGAAAATGGAGATCTTAAAAATGTAAATCCCTCTGAAGCATTTAACGAAGAAATGGGCGACGAAGGGCAAGAAGATGGAGAAGATGAAGTTTCATGGAGCTTCGGAACTGAAGATGGAGTAGATTTTGAAAATGTAAATGCATTTGAAGCGTGTAAGGAAGAAATGAGCGATGAAAGGCAAGAAGACGGAGAAGATAAAGTTTTAGGGAGCTCCACAACTGAGGGTAGGGTAGATCTTGAAAATATAAATCTATTGGAACTATTTAACGAAGAAATGGGTGACAAAGGGCAAGAAAATGAAATTTTAGGAATCTCCCTGAGTGAAGATGGAGATTTTGAAAATGTAAATCCATTTGAAGCATTTAACGAAGAAATGAGTGACGAAGGGCAAGAACATGAAGTTTTAGTAATCTCCCTGAGTGAAGTTAGAGATCTTGAAAATATAAATCCATTTGAAGCATTTAACGAAGAAATGAGTGACGAAGGGCAAGAACATGAAGTTTCAGGGAGCTCCCTGAGTGAAGATGGAGATCTTGAAAATGTAAATCCATTTGAAGCGTTTAACGAAAAAATGAGTGACGAAGGGCAAGAACATGAAGTTTCAGGGAGTTCCCTGAGTGAAGATGGAGATCTTGAAAATGTAAATCCATTTGAAGCATTTAACGAAGAAATGGGGGACGAAGGGCAAGAACATGAAGTTTCAGGGAGCTCCCTAACGAGCCTAACTTCAGATGTAGAACTTTCTATGAATAAATTGCAAAGCGTAGAAGATAATCTTACTTCCTTCTCTTTTAACTTCGAAGGGCCTATTTTCGAAAGAGTTCAAAACAGAAATGTTGAGGAATCTGTCTGGGTTACCGTCAACCCCACACAAGTACACGTTTTTCTGGATGAGATGGAAGACTCTGATAATAAATTACAAAATAATGTTAACGATGAACGTTGGATGAAAGATTCCATCAAGCATCTTGAAGGAAAAGGATGCAATCAAGAAGTAAACCAAGGGATTAATCGTGGAGCACAAGAATTTGTTGAAATGATAATTCAAAATGTTGGTGTGTCACCAAAAGTCCACGATGAACATATTGAATTGATGACTATTACAAAAGATGAACTTCACGTAAGTGCTAGAAGTAGCAGTACTGAAGGTTCAATCACAAATAGTTCTGGCGAGGAAAAAGTTCAAAATAAGCAATGTGAAGAACTTCAATTAACCTCTGCAAGTATTGATGAAAATCCTCGGGAAAAAGAAAAAATACAAACTCAGAAATCTGGTAAAGTCCAGATAACTTCAGCAAATATAACCCGAGAAATAATCGAAAATCGTCGAAAAGAAGAAGATGTTGAAAATGAGCAACGTGAAGACTCTCAAGCTACTGTGAAACTTCTTGCTGACCCTACGCACAACCCAAATAATGTTGAAGAAATCTACAGTATTTCAGAACTGTTTAATGGGCTATTAGACAATAAAGAAAATGATACAGCAAAGAACGAAGAAGCTCAAAAGCTGCTTGAGTTGCCCCTTAATACAACAACTGATAAGAAGCTAGCTCTTCATCTGACTGTTATACCTACTGACGATGAAAATAATAACAGTAATGCTTTCAGAGTAACGGATATTAACGGCATTTTTGAAATTCTGGGATCACTACACCCAGAAGAAGTTAGTGGCAGTACTGAAGGACGGAACTGTTTTTGTCTTGTTGAAATACCGAACATTTTTGTTAACGTTTTGCCAACTGCGTGCAGTATAACAAGCAATCACAGTCAAACAAGCACTGTGAATACTAAAGGCAGTAATGCTGACCATAAGAGGGAAGAATTTAATAACAATCAGAATGACGACTCAGATGCAAAAGACATTTTTTATGGAATACCGCTAAAACCCGACGATGAGTATGAAGATAATAATTCGCGCAAAATGCAAAACACAGTAAATGTTTCTAGTAATAAATCCATTGCAGAAATAGTACGAACATTTTTTGACTTTGATAAATTTCACAAGATATATCGACCAGAAGAAATGGGAGAAGGAAATGCACAAAAAACGAGTGTGGAAGGTATAGATAACAAAGGCCTAACAACCATCGAATCTGTTACTAAACAATTTTACCAGAATTTCACCATTACTGCATACCACCAAGAAAAATCGAACGATTTGATTAAATTGGAAAGCAAATGTGATCAAAAAGTACCTAAAGATGCTAATACGAAATCAAATAATTCTATAAGCTCTAAGAACAAAAAAGATCATTCGACAGAAATCCAAGAATACGTTGTCCTGAAAGGAAATAGTAATAAAAACCAGAAATATTGGTTTAACTCTGAAATGAATGAATTTTTGCCAATCGATAGCTTTTCCAGCTCTGATGATGACGATGAGAATGGACAAATGATAGTAGTGGAAGCTGATATTACTCCTTATCCTACAGGAAGGTATTCTAACGGCAGCTATAACGAAGCAGGCAGTTTGAATTCAAACGATGATGAACTCTTGGTTTCTAAAATTAAGGGAGTTCAATCATTTAGCAACTCTGAGAATGATAAAATTGATCCACCAAATAAAAATACTAAAAACATATTTGCTCGTTTCAAGATGCTGACAAATATTAATAAATTTATTAAAACTAGGTCTCTCGCTAAGGCCAATATCGCTTTAATTAAAAATAAAGCTAAGCCTGTGGCTTTAATGACTGGACGTAAAAGTTGCAGTTCTTTAATAGAAGAAGACGTAAACAAACATACACATGATATTAAGAGCACGAATATTAATAAACCGGCGCTTAATACATCGAGTGGTTCGATGACTAAATCTGAAATAGAAGAAAAAACTATGGATGAGCTGAATTTTTACATCCTTAGCAACCCATTGCAAGGCCGTAGAAGACATTCGAAGAGCTTGGCGACGATAACTAAAGGAAACGAAATAGGATTATCTCCAATAGACGCTACTGGATTTCGGTTGGATGAAGAAATAAAAGTCGATAACCCTTCTGGTAAAACCATCAACCTTCCTATAACCAACAAAAGTGTGCCGCGTGAAAAAACGAATTTAGAACGTCAGTTTGCATCAGCCGGACGCTCTTGGGCTGGTGATATGAAGTTATTTTTCAGTATCGGAAAGAAAGTTACAAATTTATCAAACAGTCCAAATTACGAAGAGAAAAAGACGACTTCGTCTGGTAACAAAGATTTGAAATCTGACGTAACTTCAGCAGATTTAGAAGAATACGTGATCGAAACAGAAAATAATAATTCTAGCTTGGTCGACTATGAACAGCAAATTCAGGCAGAGGCAAGTATTTTGGACAGTCCTGAAGGTCTCGAAAACAACGGACCTTCTTCTCGATCTACTAACACAGATGAACATACCGAGTCTCTTCCACAACATAGAGTCAAGAAAAATAAATGCAGGATATGCGGAGAGTTCTGTGAAGAATTTTCCTGTATCGGACAAAAAGCAATTATTAAAATTTTAGCAGTGCGCTTACCTATTGTAGTATGTATTTTTGAACTTATTTAGCTTTATATTGTTGTTTCTACAAGTATTCTTACAGCTATGGGAGGCGGAAAAATATTCCTTTGGAATTTGTGCAGATTGTGACAAAAGTTTGGAGAAGTGCAGCACATTTGTACTGAATTACTTACTGGATCGAACTAATCGAACTACTCAAAATCACAGGACACATAAAACTGAATGCTTCACCTGTGGTTCTTCTGTGGCTGAACTACTGGTACCAGCTTGTCGATTTACCATGAGAAAATTAACCGTCATACTTGAAGTAAAATCTGTAAGTTTTAATAAATTAGGCGAATGATTAATTATTAACAGTTTTTATTTTTATTAAAGTTCTGGGATTTAGCCGAATTCTATAGTTGCAGAAGATATCTCTGTGAACCGTGCCAGCAGGATCTTGAAGTACTTTATAACATGAGGGAATGGATCATTGCAGCTAATGAAGCGCACCACAAGAATATGGAATCATATTCGGAGAATAGGGTACGCCAGAAACAAGAACTGTTCTTCTTCTTCTTCTATCCTTTGTGCGTTTTCAGACGTCGTATAGGGTTTCCATGTCTTCCTGCACCCAATTCCTTGCAGGCCTTTCTATCTTTTGCTAGACGATTCAGCTCACCTACCAATTTTCCCTTTCTTCTTCCTACTTCTTCTCTTTTATTTAGCCATTTTCTTTTTGATTTGCCTCTTCGTTTCTTTTTTGATTTGCCTCTTCGTTTCTTTTTTGATTTTCCTGTTTCCATTATACTTTTTGCTATTCTATCATGATGCATTCTTATAAAATGATCTAATTGTTTATTTTCAATTTTTTTCGTTAGTGGTTTCTGTTTTATTGCTTCTCTAATATCTTCGTTACTGATTCTATCCCATTTAGTTTTTCTTGTTATTATTCACAGATGTTTAAATTCCATTGCATTTATTTTGGCTTCGCGTTTTTTTTTTGGGCTATAATGGGTATGACATTGAATTCTTCTTCTAATTGTAAACGTATCACTATCATTCTTGAGCTGACAGAGTTAAATTTTATTACTTTTCCCTGAATTCTTCTTTAATTATTATTCGCACCCCTTCATTTGCTCTGTTTTCCACCTTTACTCCTGAGTAGTATAGTATGTGTTTACTTGTCAATTGTAGATTTATTCTTCCTTTTTTCTTCGTTTCGCTTAATCCTAATATCTGAATATTATTGTTATCCATTTGCATTTCTTCAGTTATTTCAATTTCCTTTCCTTTCAATGCATTTTTGTTCCAAGTGTCTATTCCTAACTTGTCATTTTCCTTAGTATTGCAGCATCCTATATACATTTTCTTTTTACTGTTCAGTGCCTTGCTTATATCATTTTAAATGTTTTTTATTTTTCTTCTGTTATTGTTCTGTCCTTCCTTTTCTTCACATTTTTCTTTTATTTGTTCTTTTTCATTACCATCGTTTTCCTTGTTTTCCGTTTTAATTCCTTTAATTTTTAGCTTTTTTGTTTTTGTTTTCGTAATTATACACATTTTCTTCCTCAGTTCCTCCTCTTTATTTCCCGGTGATCTCTCGCTTACTATTCTGGCTTATTGATTTTTTGTCATATCCTTGTTTTTCTCCCATTCTTCTAGTGTATAAAACTCCCTACTTATTATAAGTTTATTTTAAATTACATCTGCTTTAAGACATTTTTCTTTTACTCCCCTCGTGGGCGTAATTAATATTTTCTTCTGTTCCTGAGTCTTCTTCGTATAATCATCATTGATCCAAATTTTTTCACATTAAGGTTTCTTGTCACTTTCATAATTTCCACCTTCGTGTTTCATCAATACTGGGCGTATTGTTTTCTGTTGTTGATCATTCCTTCCTAATCTTCTAGTAGAAACAAAAAACTATTTAAATAATTCGTTTTTGCAGCGAAATTTTGTCAATACCTTAAAGGAAAAGCTAAAAATTCCTGTTCAAGAAAATGGCAGATTAAAGGATTGTGTAAGGCTTTTTGTAACTTGAGTAGCATTAGTTATTTTACTAGTTTTGTGTTTCAGTGGGCTGGTTTTGTTGCGGTTCTTCGCAAATTGGTGAGTAACAACTTCATTGCTTTTTTTCTTCAAATTTAAGTCTTCGTGTTTTTTTAGTGTTGTGGATGTTCAGAATCAACCGAAATGAGCACCAAACAAAGTTTTACCGTCGAAGAGGTAAACACTAGTTCGCTTTTTAATTTTTTCCGTTTATCAAAAACTAAGTTAGAAAATGCAAATTATATTTGAATTTCAGGGTATGGAGGAGCTTTATAATAAACTACGACGTTCTGTAAGTTTTCCTTACTTTTTTGTTTGTAAGTGTTGTCTGAAGTAGGGTAATATTCGTACAACATCTTGTCTCATAAATATTCTTCCTTGAGAATTATAAATTGAATAATTATGGATTGATAATAACTTTCGTTGTTTTATTTTTAGAATTCCGCATTTTTAACGCCAAGCAATTCAACTGATGTAAGTAATTTTACGCCTAAGTAGTTTGAGTATTACTGTTAACTACTTCCAGCTATTCTTGTCCGTACTGAGAGGCGAAGCCTTCCTCAACCCCAACTTTGCTGAAATGTCTGACAATGAGCAATCGGATATCGAGGTCACAGAAGAAGAATACTTATCTTCAACAACCGAGTAACCGTTATTCAGTTCTTTTGATCCACTTATACTAATTAATAATTATATATATAATCATTTTCCCTTATACCATAGGGTGTCGGGATTATGTTCTACACTTAATGCACAATCTTGCACCATTATTTCTTGTTAAGCGCTAATTTTCTTGCTTCCTGCCAACTTAAATTCTTCTTTTTTAGTATTTTGCCAATGACAATGTCCCATATTTCTCTCGGTCTTCCCCTACGTCTATTTACCGTCCTAGCTTCCCATATTTCCTTAACCGGTCTACCGTTAGCCATTCTTTGCAAGTGGCCCCACCATCCTAATTGTTTTTCTTCCACTGTTTCTAAAGCTGATTTGATTTCTAATTCTTCTCCGACTACGTGATTCCTCACTCTGTCTTTCCGCGTTATTCCTTTCACCCCTCTTAAATACATCATCTCTACTGCTTAAACTCTACTTTTGATACTGTTAGACAAGATCCATGTTTCACTTCCAAACAGTAAAATGGGTTGGAAAATGGTTTTATATATTAACATTTTTGTTTTCCTTGATACTTCCTTTTTCTTGACTATCGTCTTACACGTGCTGTAGTATGCCCTGATTGCCTTTTCTGTACGCACTTTAATGTCCATTTCCTGATTCCCTTTGCTATCCAACACTACTCCCAAATACTTGAATTCTTTAACTTTTCTTTCTGAACGTATATTAATTACCTTATCTTCATTATTCGTTATTACCATTACTTTAGTTTTGTTATCGTTGATTTTCAAACTATTTGTCTCTAGAGTCTCTTTCTATATATTTAAACTGCTTTGTAAATCCTTTTCATTGTTACATATTATTACTACATCATCTGCAAATGCGCACACTGCTATGCTTACTTTTTGTAGTTTTCTATAACTCACCTCTAATTTCCTTATCTTGCCAGCAGTCTGTTTAATTATCTCATCCATTAGTATTATGAACAATAGTGGGCTTAA
The DNA here is from genome assembly GCA_963082815.1 of Melanotus villosus. Taxonomy (NCBI): domain Eukaryota; kingdom Metazoa; phylum Arthropoda; class Insecta; order Coleoptera; family Elateridae; genus Melanotus; species Melanotus villosus. Next base: position 25,645,535 of record OY720427.1, read on the forward strand.
TACCCCTCCCTGACGTAATCCATCTTTTGTATCAAATATATATAATAATAATTAATAATTATTAATCATTTTAAGTGAAGAACCCAAAAAGATTAAAAAAAAGAGAAAGTTTGCGAATTCTAACTCAGAAGGCTGTAGTTTATAATTATTTCTTTATTATTGTAGCCTTTCTAAAATAAGTTCTAAAATTTAACAGCGGAATTTTAAGTTTATTAAAAATAAGTAAAGAATAAAATATGCAAGTCTTTCTATGCAGATGCATAAATTGAACAAATATTTCATACTCAGAAAAATATTTCCAGTGTGCAACTATATCATAGTTTTAGGTTCTTTTTATTTTTCGGTAAACTCTAAACTTGCCATTTATAACAAAGATTTATTGAAATGTGCAACACGATGCACATTTCAAGTATCCAACATTCCCATTTGACTTAGTCAAACAAAAATCACGTTTAGATTCTGCAAAAGAACCAACAAAACATTTAAGAGGTTGGGTTTTCAATAAAGTCTGTTTGGAAAATAAGTTTACAATTTCTTTTACGTTTGAGTCAAATTGTGCACTGCATATTCCGTGAAAATTTTATCCAAGATGTCAGAATAAATTAGTTTGTACTACATTTTAGGTTATTTTATATTTACTGTTGGATTTAAAGCTTTAGTTCTCTGATTTAAACGTTAGATTTATGGCACTCCCTCGTCCAGGCCAAAATCGTTATCCTTACCGTCAATTAATCGCAAACACTCGTAATTCTCCTGGTGCTCCATGAAATTATTGTTTAAATCAGGGTGCTGAATTGCAAGATACGCAAGTATTCCTGGGTAAACTTTGTATAAACCTTGTCGGATTTTTATGCCTGCGATTTTAAAGGGCGGAGTTATATTTTTCGCAAACATTTTCAAAAAGAACATTTTCGTTTAAATAGTAAATCGAAAAAATCCTGTAATAATTTCCCAAGACTCAATTTAAAGAAAAAGCTCGCGTTACAGCTTAATAAAAGAATTTATCGCGCTTACGATACTTGAAAATGTTTAATGAGGTGTATATTGTGGTCTAGTTAAGTTGGCGACGTACTTTTAACAACTTAAACACTTCAGATACTTACAAATAACTACGAATCGATCACGTTTCAAGTTTCCTAAGATATACTGTGCTAGTTAGAATTTTTATCGTCGGCGTCGCGACGCCTATAATTTTGGGGTCAAATGGATTCGATATTATTAAAACGGTTGCTCACCACGCAATATACAACGTAACAAATGCAGTTTAACTTTTCAAATAGCTTAAGTAATGTTAAACTTTATCACAAAAATTTAAAAACTTTTACTGGGGATTTTAAAAATCCTTATATTATTGTGAAATGTTTGTTAAAAAAATTCAAAAGAAGGCATATTTTGTAAAGACAATTCTTTTTAAATAAACTGTAAAAAAAGAAGAGTTTTGAAAATGTTCTTTCTTTATTGCTAACTACGAGAATGTTTTCGAATTTTTAAATTCTAAATTACAGCTCAAAGTTTACAGAAAAGTTTAAATACCGAATCATAAAATCTCCACACGTTTTAACTTTATCGATCTGAAGGCGCATTTAAAAGATTTAACCGGTTTATATCAAATTATTCCAGAAAAATGTTCTGTTTCTCCATAAGCTTTTTATACGTAATTCGCTCTTTGAATGCAATCATTCACGCGAAAGAAATAATCCAGGTTTTCAGAATCCCCCTTTTAATTAACAGGCATTAAGCTTTGTTTTTGTATTCATTATATTTACGTTTGTGTGTTTTCTAGATAAGCTTGGTAAATAAAAGAATAAAATTATACATCTTGGCGTATTTTATTTGTGTCTTTTAAAGTCAAGTGGTTTATATGAAAATTTCGACAGTTAGTTAAGCTCTCTGTTGGGTTTAAAATCCGGCGTACGAATAGTAAAGCTAAATGCGTGTAATAAATTTATGTATTAAAATAATAAATTTATGATATAGAGAGTGGGGTTAACCCCGTGGGAGTGATAAATAAAAGTAAACCGACGTAACAGGATGATGTAATATCGTCAAGTGATTAAAAATCGATAATGTATACTGAATGTATTTGAAAGAAATTTTCACCAGCTTTCCACGTTGTTTTATCAGAGTTGCCCGTAAGGTTCTGCGGACATAAATTTTAAGGGACTAAAAGAAATATGAAGCTTTTGTAGAATTCGGCGTATTCAATTTTAGTAGCCAACTTTACATACCAAAGTTAAACGTTAAAGCTTCGCTTTAAATTTGAAAGTTGCGAGACCTACCGAATACAAAGATTCTAAGCGGCATTAAATAAGTTAAGCTTGTTTGTTTTAAGCTACGGTCCGCGTTGTTATCCTTTCACACAAAGCAATTAGGATTTTAGAGACGGTTCGACAGTTAATTCTACTAGATTTTCAAAAACTCTCTCAACTACTAACAGACCAAAAATTAATCTAAAAAGGGCATTGCGCATTCTTGTGCATTATGATTCGAAGGTGACGACTGCAATGAGCGACGTGGAATGGTTATCGATTAGTAATTTTCCTGCTGACGGTTTTCCAAGCACCTGGGTCCGGAAAATGTTACTGATTCCCATTCAAACTGCCAGCAAGCTTCCTACACCACTCAAATATTTTCACGCTGAATTTATAGACGATACAAATTACCGTGTTTTGTGTGCATTCATTTTTAATGCAACGTTTTCGGGTAATTTATGCAACAATCAAATTTACATTTGATTTCCCGTTTTTCCACGTTTTATGTTCGAATCTCAAATGTGGTGAAGATTGTGATCCCCTTCGAAGCATACTAAAACGATTATCAGCGGCATTTTATCTTTTGAGACAATATTCCTAACATTTTTCACAAATTCATCCATTAAACCATATTTACTTTCGTGTATGTTTCTAAAACTCCTAAAGAGCATCGAAGAATCGCTTGAATTAAAAAAAAAATCGAATTCAGCAGTCAACATATAAATCTCAGACAACAATAAATTGAGTTAATCCAAAAGTTTCCAAAAAAATTCTAATGATAACAGCTCCGATATTACTGAAATACAGAAAATCCCCTTTTTCTGGCAGCCTGAACTTTTCAGCTTTAGAATTTTAGTTAAGGTAGTTAAGGTTAAAAATATTCATCTAAACACGCAGGTTTATTGAGGCGTGTTTACGCAGAAATTAAATGTCATCTTCAATTTTTATCCTTATTTATAAAAGTACGATTATTACGTTTTTAATGCTCACTGCTTTGTTACAGGTGTTTTCTCATTACTGCAATATTCTCTGCGCCCTACTGCACTTTTTCATTCCATTCTTGATTAATAGCCACTTATTTCGCAGTCTTGCGTGCTAAAATTCTCATTTTCTTGTTTCTCTCGAGCACTACTGTAATATTCTATTTTCTTTACGAGCATTTCCTTTGTACTTAAATAGTTACAGAATTTCATTTGATATGAAATTTAACTTTTTTCTACAAAACTTTAAGAACAAACACATTACATGCTGATTTTTACTGTTAGTACCTTACGGTGAAATTCGATTAATGAAAATTTGGCAAGAAACTAACTTGTTAGATCGGCTTAGTTTATCTAGTTTATCTTCTTTAATTCCCGGCTGTATTTTTAGAATAAACTAGCCCTTTCGTAGGCAAAAGTAAAATGTAAAATTTCGAAATAAAAATTTCAAAAGGTTTTTAATTGGAACCGATTTAAACCAATATTGGTTTAAATTTCCTATAATTACCTAATCGTTTAATACAGAGGGATGGATTTCAATTACTATTGAATTATACACATCACCCATTTCTGCTCTGTCGAAAGGGTTATAGCTAAACATTTATTTTAGTAAAAACATTTTATTGCATCCTAGCGCTTCAAATGTTAATTTCAAATCAACCGAAAACAGAATATTAAATTTTGCGGGAAAATATTAATAACTAATATTGAAATAATCCCCTCTGTGTAATTTTAAAAGCGTTTAATGCTATATTTATTAATTTATCCCTAATGGGGTATTTTGTACTTAATGAACTGAAATCTGTAAAAAGGCATGAACAGTGAATTAGGACATTAGAGATATTGATTCATAAGAATACTCGGATACTGTTCGAGTAACCAAGGCTGAAACTGTTAAAGGTTACGCGGTCAATCATAAATTAATAGAAACGAGCGGGATGACAATTTCAAAAACCATTTGTTATTCTGGAATTCTGAATTTTATTAAATATTAGCATCTCATCTGAACAACGCAATTCTGTACAGATTCATTTTTTGGATTTTCTTACTTATTTTAAAGCTCTGCAATCCTTTCGAATATATTTTTAATAACGAATATTAGAAATGAAATTTGAAATTATTTATGGAATCTTGCCAATCGATATAATTATTACAAACTTTAGCCTTATTAATATCTTAAACAGTTGTATATTGTATGGAGTTTCTAAAGAAAGCTTCTTCTTCTTTGTCTTAAGACTTTATCTTGTTTTTTCTGTTTTACCAGTTTTACTAAGCCTCTTGGGATGCAGAGGTCAAGCTTTCACGCCATCTCTTGGGTGGTCGGCCAGGAGGTCTCCTTGTATTTGGCCTTTCGTTTTTTGCCCATTTTGCCCATCGCTCTTCCCCCATTCTGTCAACATGATCGCTCCAGTATCTTTGTCTCGCTCTTGTAAACCTTACTACGTCTTCTACTTTGAGTTCTTCTCGTATTGATGTACTTCTCATTTGATCCCTTAAGCTTACTCCCTTAATTGTTCTTAGTGTTTTCATTTCGGCAGTCCTCTGTATGTTTTTTGTTTATGATGTTTCTGCTCGAGTCTCTGCTTCGTATATCAGCACTGGCCTAATGGTGGTTTTGCGGACTTTGCTTTCTGTGGACATGTACTTATTTTTCCAGATGAGATGTCTTAGATAACTTGATATTCTCGAGGCTTTGTTCGCTTGGGTTTAAACCTCTTGATGGAGATATTTACAGCTCGATAACTCCTAGATAACTACATCACATATTTTGTTTAATGGGTTGGTCGGTTACTGCCAGTTTGCATCTGATAGGATCTCTCGATATAACCATCGATTCCGTCTTCTCTGCTGATATTTGCATGTTAAACTTTTCTACTGTCATTTGGAATCTATACAGTAAGTTGTCGTTGCAAGTCGTCTTCATTTTCCGCCATCAATACTGCATCATCAGCGTAGCATAGTACTTTTGTCCCATTCTATATCCTCCATTAACTTCCTTGACATTTTGTATTATTTTGTCCATTATTAAGTTGATAGGATTGGGCTCATGCTGTCTCCTTTCCGGATTCCTTTGGTCAATCCTTGGGTGGTCTTTATACGGGTTTTATTATTCTTATTCTCCTTTAAAGATATTTAAAGACGAAAAAATGAGGTTAAAAACTGAAAAATCGAAAATAATGAGGTTTGGAAAGGGAAGGGGCAGGACAAAGAAAAACGAAATGGGAATGGGAGGAAAACGAGATAGAGGAAGTAAAACAGTGCAAATACTTAGGCTATACATTACAGACAAATAACGGACCAGAAGCACACATACGAGAAAGATTAGGAAAAGCCACAAAAGCAATGGGACAGCTTTGGAGTATAGGAAAGAGAAAATTTAGGGAGGATTTTAGAAAAAGAATGGTGACGTTTGACGCGATAATCAAAGGAATAGTATGGTATGGGGTGGAAATATGGGGATGGGAAGAACAAGAGAATATAGAAAAAATACAACTCAAATACCTTAAATGGACACTAGAATTACAGCAGTCAGTGCCCACATATACAGGGTGTAAATTAATGTCATGCAGATATTTCAGGGGGTGATAGTACTCGGCAAAATAAGAAAAAAATGTTAATATACACATGATCAAAAACGCGCCATTTTCGATATACAGGGTTGCGAAGTTTCCAATTTTTTTTCGTATTTTGCGTTTTTCTCCCGTATGTTTTGAGATAATTATTTGAAATTTAGTATAGCTACTGTCTTTTCGAATCTCTACAATAAAATGTCAAAATCATCAGTTGCAGTATACAGGGTGTAACATTTCTTTGGGTTACCGACCATTTTACCTTCCGGAACTTTTTTTTGGAGCACCCTGTATAAATTTTTATATCTTACTTGGATCCCTTGTTCTTTTCTCCAGCTTTTTGGTTTTTTCATTATTCCCGTATCTGTCACCGTTTTTGAGTTATTTGAAAGAATAGCGATCAATACACACCAAGTGTAGTCAAAATAATTTTCTCTTTGTTTTTTTTTTGTAACACCCTGTATACTGCAACTGACGATTTTGACATTTTATTGCAGAGATTCTAAAAGCTAGTAGCTATACCAAATTTCAAATAATTATCTCAAAACGCAAAATATAAAAAAAAAATTGAAACTTCGCCACCCTGTATATCGAAAATGGCGCGTTTTTGATCATGTGTATATTAACATTTTTATCTTATTTTGTTGAGTTCTATCATCCCCTGAAATATCTGCATGACATTAATTTACACCCTGTATATTACTGGAAGAAACAAAGCGCAAGAAAATAAGGATAGAAGCAGGAGACAGAATAATGAAATATAAGGAAAAAGTACGAACAGAACAGAACAACAAAGTCATAAAGGAGTTCTGGAAAGAAATTGGAAAGGAGGAGGAAAGGGCAGAGAACCGAAGATCGAAATAGGGAGAAAAAATATATTACAACAGGAACGGCTTCAGTACACAAGAAATAGAAAGAAAAAGACAAGAAGGTATACACATAAGGAAAGAAGTGACAAGCAGAGATGAAGAAATACAACTACAAGTACAATTTCAAAGAATAGAACAAAGTACAAGAAATCCAGTATATAAACACATAAAGACAACAGATATGCCAGAATACTTGACAAAAAGATATGGAAAAGAAGGAGTTCAAATGATAGCGAGATTCAGAACAGGCGAAGAAGAAAATGGGGAAAAAAGTGGCTGAAAGAAGAAGAAAGAAAATGAAGGGTGTGTAGTGAAAGCGAAGAGACAATAGAACATATGATCTATAGTTGCAGCAAGGTAAGAGACATAAGTGAGGGAAAGACAATAGTGCAAGTGTTAAAGGAGGATGGCAGGGGGCTAGAATGGATGAGGAGAGGGAGGCAAAGAAGAGAGCAGAGACTAATAATGCATTAAGTTATAGTAAGTAGATCAGCATGTAGTACAGGAGAGTCAACCAAACTATATATATTTAAGGCTGTAAGTGTAAGCAATTAAAGTAAATAAAAACTAACTATTATTCTTATTGAGGTGTTCGATGACTTTGATGTAGTTTTGTTCAATTCTATTTTCTTGGAGTATTGATATGACGTTAGGCAGTTGTACTCTGTCGAAGGGCTTTGTGAGGTCAACTAGGTATAGGTACAAGAGTTTGTTAAACTCTACTGACTTTTCCATTATCTGCCTTAGGATGAATATTGCATCAATCGTCGACCTATTTATTTGCTTAAAGCCTTGTTGTTCCTCACTTATTTCTATTTTCTTCGTTATTTTGCTGGTTATAATAAATCTTAGTTAGTAGCTTACTTGTGGAGTGTAATAATGTTATTGCTGTGTAGTTCTGGGGGTCGTTCTTATTTCCTCTCTTAAAAATCGGTGTCGTGATGCTTACTCTCCATTCTTCGGGAGTTCTTCGTGTTAAAATCATTTTTTGAAATAGCATTGTTAGCGCTTTTTTAAAATTCTGGGCTGCCATATTTAATCATTTCGTTTGGAATGTCGTCAGGTCCGGGAGTTTTTCTATTCTTTAGTTTTGTTATTGCTTCGTGTACTTTCTCTTGCGTTATGCTCCTTTCGTCTAAGGACATCTCCGGGTCTATTTCCAATGTAGTGTCTTTTTTTTATCGTCCTGGCTTTTATATAGGTTATGTATATACTATGTAGGGTGTCCACTTTTATGGTGTGTTAGCATTTACTTGTATTTCTTCGTTAACGACTCTTTTTCTGTGTATTAGTACATTACAAATCTTTTACTGTCCTCCATATAGAACGTTTTCCATTTCGACAGAGAATTTTTCCAAGTACGTCTTTTTCAGCGTTTTTATTGCCCTTTTCTGATTACCTTATAGGTATTTTTCGTATTCTTTTGTTGTTCTTTCGTTTCTGTACTTAAAGGTAAGTTTCTTTCTTTTGTTTCGCTAGTGTTTTTACGTCATCTGTGAACCATGGCTTGTTATTTCTTCTTCTATTGATATTCATCCTTCTTACTCCGAGTGCTTCATTTGCGCTGTCGGTCATGTTTTTATTTTTTCCCAGGTTTCTTCAATGTCGTCATTCTCTATTATTGGGTTGGAAGTGATTTTTTCTTTGAGTCTATTTTGATATAGGGTCTTTAAACTATCATTTTGGAATGATTCTATATTCAATTTATTGGCGTATTGAGGAGGTTTTCTTTTGTGGAGGTTAGCCTTGCAGCGATATTTGCATAATTCTAGCCCGTGTTCCGTTCCTACGTTTGCAGACGTTAGTATTCTTATGTCTAAAATGACTTTGGGTGACTTGGGTGAACTTCTCCATTGGTGATGATTGATGATGTAATCAATTGTTGAGTTCTGATCTCTTGTGTTACAGAAGGTATATTTTGTACTCCCATTTATGTGTATAAAATGTGTTATTTATGCGAAGTTCGTCTTGCGCGCATATTGTTATCAAGATCTCCCCATTACATAGGTACTTAAGAAATCTTAATCTTATTTAAAACTTTGACATGTTTAAAACCTGGAAGATCTTTAACATTTAAAAATCAAAAGGTTCTAAGGGTTTTTTATATTACAGAATAATTATCCACTGAAAAATTGCAAAGCTATAAACATATTCCTTAAAATTTTTCAAGTATCCAAGTAATTTAATTCGGGTAATTTGGTGAGCAAGATTTAAGCTTGAAATTTTCAGAAATGCGTGTTACTTTTTCATTTTCTTAGGGTATGAAAAAATGTGAATTATTTTACTTTGTAGAGGAATGCACGTTTTCATCCAATTGTGCGGTTATATTCTTGTTCTTTGACGTGTACCTGAAATAAATGAGTTTAAATCGCGAAGTTGTCATTAAAGTAGACTCCGCGATTCTTGTTCTTTTCGTGAAATCTCATTCGCCCCTTCCTCCATTGTTCCACTGTTTTGTCGAGGCAAAAATGAACTTGAAATGGCATGCAGAAAGCCAGCGGTGAAAATCAAGTTGAGGTCGAAAAGCTACTCGGTTCGGATTTTTTTATTGTAATTGCGAAAGGCTTTCTCGAGTATGTTATTTTTCTTTTCTAAAGCTGAGGGCAGCGCAATTAACGTTAATAGTTGAAGAAGCCGAGTAACTTATATTGTAGGTTTGTAAAGCGTTGAGTGAAGTTGGCAACTTTGCCAACTTCAACATATGACAAGCTATAATTTCTCCCGTAAATGGAGGCGGCGACTCGGAACGTGTCCAGACTGAGAAGCCGGATCCAGGACTTTAAAATGAAGCGTTTCCGAGAGCTCCCAAAGTGCCACTTAATTGGTTTTAAAGGTGTACCTAGAGTTATGCAAATCAGTTTTAAACCGCACTTTCTCATTTAGGATTACGCCTGCCATATTTTCAAAACCAAAAAGAGAATTAAGTATTGATCATACAAAAATAAAACGCCACCTTCGCTTCACCGGGAATTTTACGCGGCGCATCCGGGAAAATGAGTAATTTCAAGTTTATTGAATAATAAAATTGAGAGTTACCGTTTTAAAACTTGTACGTTCTTTTACACCTATTATATATTTAAGAAATTTTAAATATAGCGCCGCTACTAAACGTTTTATGGTTTGTTAAACATCCATAAAAGGGAAACATCGACAATTTTTCATCAAAAAGGACTTCGAAAACTTTTCGTAAAACATTTATAGTCTTCTCTCTTAATCTACACGTCACCTGCTTGGCACTTTTAAATTGGAAAAACTGAATTTACTTAACTACTTCAACATTTGTAGATTCTTCGCTGAAAAATTAACTACAAACCAGCCAATTCCAGCTTTATCATTTTAAAACAAATCGAGTAGTTTTTCGATATTTAAGATTCTATCCACCTAACCTCATAGTCTAAATTTTGCAAATATTTAAATACAGCGTTTGAATACAAGCTTCAACAGAGCCGCAGAAAATTCCGATTTTGCAGAAATTATAAAAAGTTCTCTACATAGAAATTCATGTCTAATACTCCATATTTAAACCATTATTCGTTGGCGAAGCTTAAATTAAGTTTCGTGTTTTGTTAGGGGTTTACAGAAATGAAACACAATGACGTAAATAAAATTTTTTGCGCTTAAACGCAAACATGTAATAAGAAGATTTAATTTCCATATAATTCGCTTTCTTTTAACAATTATAAATAATAAACTACTGGAGTTAAAGACTTTAATGTTAAAATTAAAAATCACGAGGAATAAGTCATTTAAATATAATTAATTTTAGGTAATTTAAAACAAAAAGTAAAAAGCAATTATGATTTTGATTATAATAATTCTGGTTTTATTTCACTGCTAAAACAATTTAAATAAAAATGAGAAGCTTACTGATTATGTTAAAAGGGAAATTTTAAGGGTTAACAACCTGGAATTTGAAAAAGTTAAAGGTTATGAATATGATATTTCGTCTTCAGTAAGAATATTGATGGAGTAATAACTTGCAAATGAGATATTTTTTAAAAATTGAGTCTACAAGGAGTCTAATGAGAGCTTTCAGCTCTGAAACTTGAATGGTTGATTACTGGCAGTAATACTACTAATTTTACAACTGCTTTGAAAGCTGAAATAACATGTTACATCTGAAAATATTTAAAGCTTTGAGGTTATTAAAGGTTTCTGGCTAACTTTGAGGTTTCGTTTTTGTAAAATTACATTTTCATATTAATTTCTCAATTTAATTTTCAGCATAATATAGTTTTAGTAGTGCCGTAACTCGATTTCTGTTGTTCCGAAATAATCTTTCTTGGTAAAGGAGAGTAATTTTGTTGACAAGGTTTGTTGCACCTTATAGCTAAATTTAGCTTTTTAATCTCTATGAATTTCGCTTGCTTTTATGTGGTCTCTTTAAATTCTAAACCAATTAATTTGTGTTTTGTAAAAAGGCTAAAAAAATATTAAATCAAATGTCGTTTTTTTGCGTTTTCTGTATGTTTTATGAAAGTGTTGTACCGTAAATTTACACGGCGAAATTTACATTTTCATATTTTGTAAGTTTGCAGAATACATTACTTTTATGTTTTACGCCTTCTAGGTGCGCGTGCTTTTATTAGGTTTTTTATTATCGAGGAATTTTTTTTTAATTTTGTTTTTTTAGTTATTATTATTTGTCCGAGGTGTGCGGAGAGGTTCTATTCCCTCTCGTCGTGTCTAAAATAATAAATCAATTTATTTCTATAGATGAATGGGGCGTGGTGGTTTGTGTACGACGAAACTCGAACAAAACTAACTTCTAAATCGAAAGTTCTATTCGTTTTGATTGAGTTAGTAAAGTTGGTAAGTTCGCATTTAGCAAAAGGTAATGTCAGTCGAACAATGTAGCTTATATATAACATCGTACGTGTTTTTGGTGAAAGTTTCCGAGGCTTTTCTGAAAACTTAGGATACGTCGCAATAAACGTCCGCGTTCAAGTAATTAAGATATTGGTTATGAATGAAAAGGAGCCAAATGAAGGGGCCTTAAATTACGTTACCGACTTGATGCTCCTGTTTAGAACTGTTTTTGTGCGGAAAGCCAATTATGAAGAGCAAAATGTTTCTGTCAGGCGCAGAAAAGGTGCTTTCAAGATCGTCTTCTTGATGCAGCAGCTACATTATAAATTCGCCTACGGAATAATAAATTATTTGACTTGCGCAATGGACCATGGCCTCCGTTCTCTATAAATTTCTTTTGGAAGGAAATTCGACATTTTTCCTTTATCGATAAAAGCTGCAACCGAAAATAATTTCACATTTTCGGTCCACTTTGTATCCTATAAAAATATGAAAAGCTTTAAGAAAAAATATAGTCGTAGAACATACGATAGACTCGATATAATAAAAAAGATATATTATGTGCGAAAAAACGTAATCTAGGCATTTGTATAGCTTTACAGGACAATGGGGTGGCAGGATGTCACATGCAAAGTCACGAAGTGATACATCAGTGGACGTGATGCCATCAACTTCCATAAACCGTGCTACACCGCGAATTTACCCTGTCTGTCAACACATAATGCTGATTATTACGTATGAAACAGACAACGCACAAAGGATTAAGTCGCCGGAGAAAATAGGTTGGACACTTTCAAAGTAGAAAAACCGAGAAACAAAAATATACGTCAAAATAAACACCCAGTAAAACCTCCTCCCAGGTGGAGAGATTTATTCTTTTGTACGAATAAAGCCTGACAATGCCGTTTGACACGTTCATGGTGATTTTCTCTGAAAAAAAAACGCGTTTTCTAAGATTCAGATTAAAACCTACGCGTTGACGAAATACTTTGCTGAAGAGAAATCTTTATTCTTTCGATAATATCTTGATCCTTAAACTTTTAAAACGTACAACACATAAAAACAAATCTGCGAAATATAAAGTCGTTTCTTCTACGAAACCTTTTAAATACGTAATAAAAGTTAAATGTAAAACGTTTTGCTTGGCACGCGTGTAGGTTACCCTTATTTGTTAATTCTGCCCTCGTAAGTTTTTACTTGGTAATCACATACATATATTTTACGCGAGATAGAATAACAGCGGAAACGGCGTCCTCCGAAAGTCGATTAATATGCACACGTTTTATAATCTTAATAACCCAAAACCCACCCTTGCCTTGATGTGACCCTGTCGTAAAATTTCCTCCCGAATATCCGAGAATAGAAAAAACCGAATACGTACAAAATAGAGCATGGACCATGAAAACCTTCCAGAAAATCGTAATATTGTCAAATCTCGTTCGAAAATTTTCAGAATGAGCTTGCTCGGACAGATATCAAGTATAATGCTACACTTTCTTAAATAAGTTTCTTTCAGTAGGTTATTTTAGGAGCGACGTTATTACTCCCAACAGTAAGTTAATTTTTTTAATAAAATTGTGTCAGCTGACGGAAAGTTTTCGTTTGGAAACGGGAAACTCGACGCTCTGACACCTAAAAATTTTTGTTTAATAAGGCGAAATAATCTTTTTACAACAGTAGGAATCTAAATTTACTCAGATATCAAAAACCTACACAATCTAACGTTTAAAAGTAATTACAAGGGAATTTAAGAAATAATAAAGTTAAAAAGTACCTATGTTCAGAAAATAAAAATAGTTAAAAGTGATGCAAGACTGACAACATGAAAGATTAAATAAGCATCAAAATTCCAAACAGCTAATAATCTGCAAAATATTTGCTTTAAATGAGGAGGTAAAACGCAACTGACATATTTTGCTCCAATATTATGAAATTTTACCGGCAAGGAAGCTTCAAAGGCGTCTATAAAACAAAAAGAACGAAAGCAGAGAAATTCAAAAAATTTAATAGTGTACGTCAAACGTTAAATATTTGTATACACGTACCAGACAGAGTTTAATAAAATTGCCTTTTTGAACTTATTAAGATAACGATTTTAAGAACCTTGTTTTAATTAATTTTACAGTTTTCTATTTGCTTAACTACGGTGAAATTCTTGTAAGTTTGATAAAAAAGGTTTTAAAACTCTTACATTAAATAAATTTCCCTAAATGACGTTCAGATTTAATAAAAATTGCGAAATTCTAGAAAAAAGTTTATTTGGTATTTTAAAGATTGAAAAGTCTAAATCTGAATTTAATTTGGTCAACAATAATTTCAGAGATTAATCCTCAGAGAAACGTTAGCACTTTAACAAAAGAAACATGACAATTATTACGGTGTAATGAAGTACTTTAGAGATAAAAGTGGCTTTTGAGAGATCAAAGAGTGTAAATCTTGAACGAAACAAATAATGCGATTCTATAAATCTTTGAATTCTACTACCGGAAAATTTTAATGAGGGAAAATAAAATCTATTTAATTTTACGTACGAGTGAATCGAGTAGATCGCTTTATATTTAAAAGCTTTTAGTTTTCGAAACTGAATATTAAAAAAGGGCGTATAAAGCGGCCGCAGATGGTAATACCAACTTAAATGTAGAAGAACTATAACTATAACTTAATCAGAAACTATTAAAAGCTTACTCTTTACTCCAACGAAGCTTTCAGCAAAATGAGCGTTGTAACGTTGAATCTCTGACCTTAAAGGGACGTAAATATCCATCGCAGCCACCGCGAGGACAATGTGGGAAAATACTGCGAGCTTTCGTTTATATATAAAAAAAGAAATCGCTCGAACTGAAAAATCGCCAAATGAACATTTAATGTTAGCAATTCATCAAATTGTGAACCGAATTTCAGTCTAATTTCTGAAAACGTGATACAAATATGAATCGAGTTCCCCAAAAAATTATTCCGGTAAATTTGTTCGGATTTTGTGCTGTTTTGCCGGATTTTATTCAAATGTTTTATACCGTTTATTTGTCTTACAAAAAACGTGTGATTAATTCCTGTTATCAGACAAGTTTAAATGAAGTTTGTCGCCAGTTCACACTCGGTGGGAGCAACATTAAATCACTTAATTGATGATCAGTTCTCATTTGGACCGATAGTTGTCCGCCAGACATGGAGTTGTATTTATGAAAAGCTTTTCTGCGGTTCGTTTTTAGTTGACGACCAGATGAAATCTGAACTGATTGACGGTGTCACTCCATATACCAATAAATAAATCTCGCCATTCGTTAACTAACCGTATCACGCTTAATATCGGAGTAGTTCGGATGTTCTTTGGAAACGTTTTTTGTCTTATCACGAACTTCAAACAACAACTTTTAACATCGGAACTTTTCGCGAAATGAAAATCCAATAAAGTACAGATAATGTTTTATGATGAACACGGTTTTGGATTTATAAGATTGTTTTTTCGGCTTTTGATGTAGTTTAATGACGTCCGCAAACTCATTAACCACTTGATGATTCAAAAATGTGTAATTTTTTGATACCACCTTACAGCTTTCCAATATTCGTATTCGTATATCATCCCGAAGCACGAGGCAGTTTTTCGTCACGTTTCGTTGATAACGCAACAAGCAAAGTTAAGTTATGTCGGTATATCGCGGAACGAATGCTTACCAAACCGAAATTTCGTCAGGTGTTTGATACTCCTTTATTTTCGTTATCTGGTATTTCTGGTAAATAGTTTTCCGAGAAAGCCATAGTTGTCTGTTCGTCACATTCTTCGGCTATGATAGCAAATCTCTAGCTCAGAAAAAAAATTACCACTCCATCGAAAGATTTTCCCATGTCAGCTTGTTTTAGAAACAACTTACGCAGCGGAAGTAAATTAAACATTTTCGTACGTGTCGCTATTTTTTTTTGTTGATAATTGTTCTAGAAGAAAATCCTAAATCGAAAATCAATATGAACAGATTTGAAATAAATACGGCTTATACTACGTATGGTAGATTTTCTTGTATTTATTTGAGAGAGGTTTTGTTATGATTCTCCTATTTTCATCGTTTTCGCGAGAGATTGTTCGATTCAAACCGAAAGCTGCGAACGGGCAGTAAGCTTTAGCAATATGTTAGAATCACGTTTGTAAACAACGTATCGCAATAAACACGTATTTTGTAAAAATGTCGCCAATCTGCCACCTGAGAGCTTTACTTTCTAGAAAATAAATGAGAAAAGTTATGTGTAGAGAAGGTAATCAGAAAACCGAGAGGATTTTTTTGTCAGTTTGCAGATATATTGTCTGTTTCACTAACATAAGCTAGGAATTGTAGTTGGTTATCCTGGAATCCTGGGGTGTTATTGTTTTGAGCACTGCATTGAAACAGCGTTATTAACGACGAATTCAGTTTTTATTACATTTTGTATCCAACGCTGCAGCTTCGGGACATCCAGTTTTACTAAAATATAATAGGGAGGAGAACAATATTTGTGCAAAACTTCAAGAAGTTATGATTAAAACGAGTTCTGGTGTTATTGTGTAGTGTGAACAGTTGTGTTTTGAGGCGGTATTTTTTTCAAGAATCTCCCCATTATTTTACACAAGTTTGAAATATAAACTCACTAATGAGACCGTAATTATAAAACTGCACTTTTTGCCGGCTGCTATTTATTATTCAAATATAAAAAACATGGAACAAGTACGTTTTAAAAACACAGCATAAAAACATTTCTCTTTAATTAGATCATGTACGTTTGTACTCATGTTATTCTCTTACGGACAAGTACCACTCCTTGGTTTATTTTTAAATTCTGTACAGAGCTTCCTACAGAAAAACATTAATCTAGAATTTCCAGCTTTAACTGCAAATACGACACGAACTCATAAAAAACGATGAGATTTTAGATTCTTTAAAATTGCTGGCCATTTGTGCCAAATTTTCAGCAACGTTCTTGTGGCTTTTCAAACTACACTGCCAATTCTGAATTCCCATTTGACTAGGTAAATGGTCCAAAACTTTTATAAATTTAAATTAAACTAATTAAAACTTATCTTTCTTTTTATATTATTATTTTAGTAAATGCAGAAATAATACGTTAAACACAAGTCGTTGTAATAAAAACTTCAAGAAAAGCTCCCAGATGGATTAAATATCATATTAAATTTATAGATTGGTAAAAAAATACCGAAACTCGTCTTCGGTTGTGATATTATATTTCCAATTTTTTTTTAAACCTTATTTTATGAACGATATATATTTCGTACTTTGAATTCCTCAAATATTTAATTTTTCTTTCCAATATTCTTATAGATTATAAATTTCTGTAAATTACTTTACGTTTTTTCGTTGGTTTAATCACTTAATTTATCTTTTTGTTACCTACTAATTTAATAATTTAAAACGGAGATGGAATAAAACTGAAAAAAACAAAAATATAGCCATTAAACATTGAAGTTTTTTTCTTAGTAATTTCTAAATTAACGCCACGAATTAAAGCTTAAAGAAGAGCAAAAAATATTGAAATCAAAATAATTTCAGCAGTTGTATCAATATTACTGAAACGTAGAAAAAGCTCCCACAAACTCTTAACTAAAGACAATGAGATTTATCTGACATTAAAAGCTCGCTTTGTGCCCGAATACAACGCTTATGGCAGAGATTTGGTGTTAATGACTTCAAAAACATATCTAAATAACCAAAAGCGACCCCTGCTGGTGGAAATTTAAGGGAATCAAGTGGAAAACTCTAAAATTCCTTCTTAACGTTTCAGCATGGAAAGACTGATGCGCCTAAACGGGAAATTCCTGAACTACGAGTTTTCCTGTACTTGAGGTTGCCTATCAATCAGGATGAAGTTTCAAGTGGAAGCAAATTGCTCTTTGGTGAAAGTTATTAAAGTGAAATTTGTCCATATTTACGGTTTTTGATATTTTTAGACAAGTTACAATTAGAATTTTGATTTTCAAGTCTTACATGTTGAACAAAAGTTAACGCTTGAAAATATTTTTCGTGTTAAGCACATTTGAAATTGCTGAATTATTCTGAATTTATAAATATTCATATTTATTAAAGTGAAATTTGTTCATATTTATGGTTTTTGATATTTTTAGATAAGTTACAAATAGCATTTTGATTTTCAACTCCTTTATAAGCATGTTGAAAAACAAAATGTTTATACTTTCGTGTAAGCACAAAATTTTGAAAATGACTTGTTGAAATTTTCTAAATTTATAAATATTCGAAATTATTTTTTTAATGGGCGATATAAAGGATAATAATTAAAAATTAAACCCAGAAATGTATAAATAAATTTAGTAACTCCAGCCATTATTTGCTCAAGCTTAAGCGCATCTGCCTTTTGGGTTGTCTAAGCTTGTGAAAGTTGGTTGTTTGTACAGTTCCGGTTTAATTACCTTGATTAAAACCTGGCGAAAACTGCTAAAAAGTGAAGTTAATTTACCAGCTTCTACTTAGAACTGGCTTTAATCCTGTTTCAGTTTATTTTGCTTTAAACTTAGATGATATGACATGACATTTGTTGCCTTAATTTTAATGAGAACGTGTGAAAATCGATTCTGCAATGTTTAATAAATAATTAATGGCGTTTACAACATTTTTTTTCAAACTACACTCTATATTTCTGGGAATTAACACAGAATTTTGGTACTAATTTGAAACCGAAAGATTTGTTTAAAATTTTGACGCAAACTTTTTACTTCACTTAACCGTAACGCTTTTAGATTTTTCCATTTGATGTTTGGATTTACTAATACTCATTTTAACTTGCAATTTGCGTAATAAATACGCAAGAGAGAGTAAACAAACAGACATGTTTTTCAAAGGTTTTTTTCCCATTTATTTATCCCTAAAAAATCATTAAATCGTATTTTTGCTTTGGGGGCGTTCTGTTTATGTCAGATATTATTCGTTTCAATTTATTGAAGTGATCTGCTTTATCCAATCGTATTACTGGCGAGATTTTCAGAAGCTTTTCGGTTGTGCATTCGCTTCACATTATTTCAGTTTCGCACTTCCATTCTGTAATTTATTTTTCATTGCTATATATTTTGAAAATTTATATTCAATCCTAAAAAGATTTTTTATAATAAAAAACGGGCTTAAAGTAAATCTGAGAAAAACGAATTAAATAGTGGGTATTTTCGGTCCCCAAAATTAATATTTGTGAAGCTACTAGATATAAATTTGGCTTTTCTTTTCCTAAGAGGCAGAGAAAAAAGTAATAAAAAGTTGCCGAAACAAATGTTTCATTTTCCGGTTGTATACCCGCTTGTTAACGGTTACGAAATAAATTTTTTTATTGTGGCTTAGAGAGGATATTTTGTCTTCATAAAGTGAAAAGGGGCGTTTAGCAATTTAAATATGAGAACCTTACAGTCCGAGAAAACTCTCCTCATTACCTTTAGCAAACTTAATTTATAACTCACTGCACTGATATCTGATAATCAAATTGATGGTCCAGCTCTACGCATTTAGAAATAAATTAGATAACTAAAAACGTTAATGAAATATTAACTAACTTACTGAGAGTGCGAAACGAATTTGGTCCTGCAATATTTTTAATACGAATGTCAGCGTAGTGTAAAATGCTCTTGCAGTTTTTAAAATGTAATCATCCTTCAGTTAGCTCCAACTGGTTGTATTCAGGTACATACATACATAAGCGATCCTGTTCTACCGACAGTAAGTCAGTGTTGAGATTTAGTTTTCTTGCTACGTTTCCACTATTTTCTTCTTCCATTGTTTGCTGTCTCTTGCTATTTCTTCTGCGCTGTTCCAGTCCACTCCTATCTGCTTAAGGGTCTTCCTATCTCATCGTTCCATTTTCGTCGCGGTCTGCCCCTTCCTCGTTTCTTTGTCTTTCCCATTTTCTATGCTTTTTTCGCTATCCTACAAGCTGGAATTTTAACCATATGTCCAAACCAACGTAATGCACTTGACTTTATTCTCTGTTCCACTGATTTTACTTCTAGCCTTCTTCTTATCTCCTCGTTTCTCACTTTGTCTAGTAGTGTTAAACCTGCTATTCTTCTAAGTGTCTTCATTTCGCAGGTCTGTAGCATCCTTCTCTGTTGTTTATTCAGGGTTCAATTCTCTGAACTATAATGTCAGTGTTGGTATATACAGGGTGATTCATTGGCCTCTTTACAAACTTTGGCAATGAAAACTAGATGTAATTTCACGAAGAAATGTTCATAAGTATGAATGTAGGTTCTATCTTTCTTTGTTAAGAAGTTATAAGGCTTTAAAAAAATTTAAGTTGAAGAAAACGTAGTAGCCATGGTTTAACAACACACTATTTTTAAATGTATTTGATGGAACTTTAAATGCAGAGAGGTACCATAAGTTTTTGACCACCACATTTTTTGATCTTTTGGAAGACGTTCCACTCCACCTGATGCAAGATATGTGGTATCAGCATGACGGGGGTCCGCCTCACCGAGAAAGACAAGTGACCGAATGGCTGCATACTGATTTTCCAAATAAATGGATTGGTAACGGAGGTCCTATACAATGGCCATCTAGATCACCCGACTTAAATCTTTGCGATTTTTATTTATGGGGTCACTTCAAGCAACTTGTTTATGCCGTGGAAATAAATGATCGTAATCAATTACCTATTTCAGAGGATTCGAGATGCTGAAACTCATATTAGAAATAATATGAATTTATTACGCGTGCAAAAACGTTTAGTTTGTCGTTGCCAGTTGTCTACTCAGCAGAATGGACTAATTTTTGAACATTTACTGTAGTCTAAATGTTACTTTCTGTTTGTTACAATAAATGTTTTTGATTTTCTTAAAATATGATTACTCATTAGTGTTCAAAGAGATACTTATTTTAAAAACCCTATAACTTCTTAACAAAGAAAGATAGAACCTACATTCATATGAACATTTCGTTATGAAATTACATCTAGTTTTCATTGCCAAAGTTTGTAAAAAGGCTAATGAATCTATGAATCACCCTGTGTATATATATTCTTATTTTAGTTCTTGTTGATATTTATTTTTTATTTATTATCTGCTTATTTAACATGAACTATAGTCTGGTAGTTGCTTTTACCCTTTCATCTATTTCTGCTTCCATTTTTCGGTCGTCCGTTATAATGGTTCCTAGGTATTTAAACTGCCGTACCTGTTGTATTTCTTCTTGATCTATCCTTATCTGACATGTGGCTTGGTTTCTCGATATCGTCATTGGTTTTGTTTTGCCCATGTTTATTCTCAGTCCTTGGTCCTGAAGTTTATCTTTCCATACCTGTAAATTATGCTGTAAGTCTTTTTCTTTACTGGCCAGCAGGACTACATCATCTGGAAATGCTAGATTGTTTATTATTACTCATTCCAAATTGTAAAAGCCCCATATGGCTTGCTTGCATTTTTTCATTACTTCGGCCATCACTATTGTGACTATTGTAAATAAATATGGGCTTAAAGTCCCGCCTTGTCTCACCCCTGGTGTTGTTCCAAAACTCTCCGAGGTATTACCCTTAGTTCTTACATAATTGTTGGTGTTTTTATACATATTTTCTATACTCCTTTCTATTTTCGTTTGGTAATTCAGTTAATCCTGCGACAAGAATGTTTCTATTTCTGGCATACTGCCTATCTTCTTCCAGTTAGATGTTTTGCTTTTCAAGATCTCTTTCTAATTTTAAATAGGTACTTAACTTGTAGTTCATTATAGTTTTTCTTTAATTCAGCGTGTCCTTGCTTAATGCCTATGAGCATCCTTGCGAAGTCATCTAATTTTTCGTTATAAAATGTTGCTGATTGCTCAAACGTGTTCATTTTTTCAACTAGTGCCTTAGTTTCTTCTTTTATTGTTTGTTTAATTGCGTTTGTAATTTGTTCCATAAATGCAGCAGAAGAGCCTAAAGTTTTGTTTTTGTTCGTAATTTTATCGTTATCGCAAGTTTGCAGCGATAGTTTTGCTGATTAAGTATTTATTTCAGCATCCGATCGACAGTTAGAACATCGCCAGTTAGATTTTTGTTCGGTACTAAATTTTCTCCATGTAGTTTCACGTACGGCTGCACATACATAATATAAGTTACTGTTATAGTTCTTACATATCACATAATCCAAATCGGATGGTAAGGATTCTTCACAACAGCCACACGCAACCAAAATTCGATTACACTGTATGTTATAAGTTTATTTTTAGATTAATTATTTTAATGTAACACTGCACTTTACGGAATTATATTGATATATTGAAATTCGTCCATCTCAAAGTGGGTTATGGTATACAAATAAATAATAACCAAAATGTCTTTCCACAAATTTAATATTAATTTCTACAAATATATATTGTACTGTACCCCTATTTAATATTATTTACGTTAGATACGACAATTTTTAAAATAATTAATTTACTTTGTTCTTTAATTTTTGTTTGCTTACAGAGATCTTACCTCAAGGGTCGTTATGTAGGTTCGTTGTTTGTTCTAATTAACCAAAATAAAACTTTACTCAAATTTTATAATGCAGATTTCTTTTATTATCTTGTTTTCCCTATCAGCCCGACTTAAAATTATCTTAAAATTATTTTTATACACTCGCTATCTACTTTTAACTTCCTCTTCTTTTCCAAAAAATTTCTTTATCCCCAAAAACCAAAAATCCAATCTGCCTCTGCTTGACTCGCTCCTGCTTGAAGTTGCCCCCGCTCGAATTGCTTTTACTCGAACTGCTTTTTTCTTGAACCGCTTTTGCTCGAACTGCTTTTGCTCGAACTGCTTTTGCTCGAACTGCTTTTTCTTGAACTGTTTTTGATCGAACTGTTTTTTCTTGAAGTTTAGCCTTCACTTGATTTTTCTTCAAATTCACTTTCTAATTATTTAATACTGGTTCTTTTACTTCTTTATCTTGTTAATTGTATTTATATTTGATTATTTATTCAATATTTATGCTTTTTGGGACGAGCAACTTAATTTTGTTGTTGCCCCTTCGAATGCAAAATATCAACTGAATTATAAAATTGTTTTTTCTGTATCCTGGATTTTTAACTCCCATTTGTAAAAACACTATCACGACTATTTACAAGGTTTCTAAAGTAACTTATTTTACGTTTGTAAGACTACTAATTTAGTTAATTATTTACTAACAATGATCACTATAATAACTTAAATTTAATCTAGCTATCTTAAAATTATATTACAATCTTTTATAATTTAAAAAAAATCTGCATTACCAATCTTTGCAAAATAATACTTTCGTTAATTAACTCAAAAATAACATAACCTTTAATTATAGGCATCCAAATTAAATATCACTTCAATATATTGCTATGACGTTCCACGTTGTGGCGCCAATAAATGCTATGACGGTTATCTTTTTTTAGTTTTATAAGTTAATTTCAATTTTAAAATTTACTTACCCTGACATAATCTTTATTACTTTTAATTTTATCTCTTAGGCGTTGATGAGGTTCTTAATTTGAGATTTATTTAAGTTCTTAATTCATTCAGTTATTTTTTATCAATAATGTCAAGTAAAAAAGTGTTATACAGATTTATTAACAAATTTTTATGAATTAAACGCACTAGCTCAGGCCCGCGCCGCCATGGGTGCGAAGGCGTTCATCGTACACAGGCGGCCACGTCAAAAGGCGGCAAAACGGCACAGCCGATAAAGCGACAGACAACGCGGCATAAACAAAAGCAGGAATTTGCACGTGGCTAGAATTAGAGCCCCCGCGGTAAAAACCAAAAACAATTCAACAATAAAAATATTCGTAAAAATGTTATACAGCTGTTAATACAAACCATTGCAACAGTAAGCGTCCTAGCAAAAACCTGTTTTTTAAATTTAGGCGTGTCAATTATGGAAAAAACGAGAAAGTTCTTCCGCAGTTATCCATATACATAGGTTTTACTTCAATCAAGCTATTTAAAAGGAAAAAATTGGGTATTTGCAATTAATAAATAAATACGAAAAATTACGATTTTAAATTTTTTTAAATAAATACTTGAAATTTGGCATACGGGCCTAAAATTAAATTCTAAGCAACTTTTTCTAATAATTTTCCTTGATATTTTGTCATCTAGCACCGCTTTTTGCGATTTCACGGTGAATTTTTTAAATTTTGCCGCCATATCAGTGGTCACGTGACATACATCAAATTCAATTTGTAGGTTATAGGACATGAAGAACCGATCCCCAAAAAAGTTTTTTCGATACTCTTATAATAAAAATGTTTCCCATATGTTGCGAACTTTTTGCCGGTCACTGTATAAGGAAATATATTTTTTCTCTTCCTTTACACATACATTCCACTATCCAAATATTTTAATCACTTAATTTTTTTAGTATGATAATTATTTTATATTTAAACCATTAACAGGCTTTTATATCCTCTATATGATCTTCATATAGATACTTAATTTCATTTACTAATCTTGCTTTTAATTAATTTTTATTCAAAGCTTTCCTTTCACAAAATTTGAATAAACTGTTTTTCAGAATTTTCATCTGTTATTATTTTTTTAAATTCTCGTTGTCCTGATTAATTTATCCATCTTGGTTTACTTGATTTTCAACATGAAGTTTGTTTAAATATTTTCAAATACAGTTATTATGATTAAACCAGATCCTTCTAGCTAACTTAATATTACATTTTTAACATGTTATAAATAATGTACATAATTCAATTTTAAATATTCCTAGCTATCTAACTTATTATTTATTTACATTTCTTTTAAATTGAATTTTAAATCTGTATACAACTTAATTATTTTATAACTCATAACATTTTAAAATTCCATCCTAGTTAAAATAAATTTATGAAATATGTAACATTACAATATACAGGGTTTCTCAGACATGACTCCCCAGGCCTATAACTTTGTTATTTTCAAAAATAACTATAATAAACTATATATATTCGTAAATGGGAGCAAATTCTCTATAAGATGGGGAGTACAAATTACAAAAATCAGTTCTTTCCATGGCTACCCTAGACTTCAACTTTTAATCGTATTTTTTTCGAGAATTTTCTTATGTAAGACCCATATTGGTTTACATGGTTATAAAGAGAATAAAGAGTACTATCAGAATGACCGAAAAAAAGCATAGTGTGAAATTAAAAAAAAAAAGTTGAATATCGCTACTATAATATGAGTACAGATTTTCTAACATTTTCTTTCCCATTCTTATAGAGAATTTGCTCCCATTTACGAATATACATAGTTTATTATAGTTATTTTTGAAAATAACAAAGTTATAGGCCTGGGGAGTCATGTCTGAGACACCCTGTATATTGGTTTCGACCCTTAATAATTAGAGGTCATCTTCAGGGAAAAACTACAAGATAATTATAACAAGATTAGATTTTAAACTTCTAAAACAATGGATAGAACTTACAATCAAATTAATAATAATGCCACCACCTTAACGATAATAATTAAGGAAGATTACATGATGAAAATTATAATAAGCTTCATCTTTACTTTATTAGTCGGATGAAACATTGAAAATGTGAAATTACATTTGTACTAACAGACTCGAGTGACAGTCAACGAACAAGTGGAAAAATTTAACAGAATAGCCCGGATAGAACGTATACAAACCGCTGGCGCAGCGAGATTAAATCGGGGCATTCGAATAACTGATCATTAATAAGTATCGAGGTATCAGTAGTGACCTTGGAGTATTTATATATTTCATATTGTTCAAAAATAGATAACCTATTGTAGTTAGTTTCAGTATGTAAAATGGAAATGTCTTCATTGGAATTAATTTTTTTTTTATTAATAACTGATTGATAACTGTATTGGTTTCTACCAATATTTTATCTTTAATTTCACTATTTTAAAACTTATTTACAGAGTTTACTTTAACACGACCGTTCACTCTCACTCCCAACAGTAAAGTTTTCATTGATTTCATTACCGTTTTTCTTCCTTATGTTTCTTATGACTCTGTAGAAGAGTTTCTCGTTATCGATAAAATTTTGTTCCATTTTCAAGCCGAAATTTTCCCATTCTTTTTTCTTGACTTTGAGCCCGTGGTCTGTGGCATTATTGTGGCTTGGAGAGGATATTTTATCTTCATAAAGTGAAAAGGAGCGTTTAGCAATTTAAATATGAGAAAACCGAGCTTTTAACCTTACAGTCCGAGAAAGCTCTCCTCATTACCTTTATAACTCATTGCACTAATATTGCAGTTGATGGCCCAGCTCCACTAATTTAGAAATAAATTAAATCGCTAATGAAATATTAACTAAATTACTGCGAGTGCGAAACGAACTTGCTCCTGCAATATGTTTAATACGAATGTCAACGCAGGTAAAATGCGCTTGAAGTTTTAAAAATTGAATCATCCTTCAGTTAGCTCCAACTAATTGTATTAAGGAATTTTTTGCAATTTTCAAATCATTTTTCAAATGAAAAAGTGTTCCACGACCGATTCTTTAATGGATAAACTCCAGCTGTGCTTAATTAAGAATAGCTTCAAACTACAAACGAAGTTCAAATTATTAATAATAATTCATTTATTAAAATCGAGTTCTTCATATCTCTATGTATTACAAATAAATAATACGTCAAACAATCTAGGGAAAAAAAGAAAAAACTGGAAAATTCAAAATTAATTTCGGTTTCAGTTAGCTTTGTAATTGAAAGCCTACAGGCGTGTTAACAATTTTAAATACGTACTGTCTTAACCTGCTGCTTCAACTAATTAATTCATTAACCCTTATTTCAGTTGCAAATGTTGCCAATATATCCAATTATGCCTACGCTTGTCTATATACGAGAAGTATTACAGGTGTATAATTACTGCTTCAAATGAATACGTAACGATCAATAACATAAGTGCTGATAATTACCGAAACTAACACAGCAAGACTCTACAACGTAATACTAAGATATTCGAGATATTTCCAGATAATTAAGTTTGTAATTCTATACAACAAAGCCTTAGAAAATTGTTACTATGATTTTCTTGAAAATTCCGTATTGTCGAAACACAAAGACTTTAATTAGAACAAGTCTCAGCAGTTCGTGCAAAAATTATGAAACTTCCAGTATTAGATAATTCTATTCTTGACTATTAAAAAAAAAACAAGTAACCCCATTAACTCTGAGATTAATTATTGCTTATAATTTTTTTAAATATGGTTGAATAACAACTATGGTTTTTTCAAAAATAATCCTCAAGCTAAATAAAAAGCTGAAGTGAAAAGTCAGCAGAATAAAAATTATTCACGGAGGGACATTGTGAATATTTAAATTTTCATTGCTTGCTGAAATTTTTCAAAAATTTCCTGGGGGACACCTTACGGATTTATTTTAATTTCACTTGTCTTGGACAGAAAAAAGTGCCCCAGAATAGGTATTTCTATTCCACTGTGTCCTGTCGTCTTCATTTAAGAAAAGCGTGTGAATTATTCATAAAAGTAGGTCCACAAATCAAATTTTCCAGCGACGCTTTTGTGCGCTAAACGCAGAAAATCGAATGGGCTATCCATAAGAGAAAGCAATAGAGACAGATGGCACTAGTCATGCATAAGAAAAATATACTACCACGAATACGGCAACGGCGATGATTTGGGTATGAAATATAGGATAAGGAGCAAAACTGTGAAGTGATTGTAAAATAGAAAGCTAAGATGTGACGGTAAATAACCTGAGACATATCGAAATTTTGCAGTTCAAATAACATCGAACAAGCTGAAAATTATACTTAAACGAATACAAAATTTGGATTTTTACTAAAACTTCAGAACAAAGAAACATTTAAATCCAGTTTAAAAAATAAAACCTTCGAAAGCATTCGTAATCTGTGGTTCTTCCAGTTATGGATATATTGACACATTTGTAAATGTGATTTTATTTCAAATTTCTCTGTAGGTGGCTTTATTGCCAATACCAAACACTTAATTATTAACTGGTTTGGTAAATCATTATAACTAATAAACTACATAAAATAGCTGTGTTTACTGTGCCTTCAACTAAATTTGTGTGACTAATTTAGAGAAATTACCTGCGAACTTCAGTTTTTAAAACTTTACAAAACATTTCCAAGTATTTTTTTAATTACTCTATATTTTTATTAATTACAATAACTCCCAGTGGGATATTGCGGTCATAATTTATAAATAATTAACACAAACATAAGATTCTTGTATTTCTGTGGTGAATGTTAAAAAGTTATGAAACTTTTAAGTCATACCGATAACGCTGTAGATTATCGTAAAGATAAGTAG
This sequence comes from Melanotus villosus, assembly GCA_963082815.1. Lineage (NCBI taxonomy): Eukaryota > Metazoa > Arthropoda > Insecta > Coleoptera > Elateridae > Melanotus > Melanotus villosus. Next base: position 25,673,241 of record OY720427.1, read on the forward strand.
TAACTGACGCATTTTCAGAATTGTCTCCTACTGTCATGGTGTACTATAAATCTTTTTTACAAACTACCATAAACTCCTCTATTAATTATACTTCTTCACACTGTAAGTATGAGAATGTGAAAATGAGTTCTTGCCACAACGCCCAAACCACACTGCTACATGGCTAAAACTACGCTTCCACAGAATTTATTTGCAAGAACAGACTGTTTGTGGTATTTCCTCATCATTCTTAAGCCTAACGAGTATAATGTACTGTGTAATATGTCATTCTCTCATCTTCAGTTGACATTATCTCGTGTTTCGAGTAATAAAAATACTAAATATTTCTTTAAATCGCCTTAAATTCCTTATAATTGCTGGAATTCATAAAAATTCATTTACAGATCCCCGAAGAAAACCATTTTAATTTCAGGCCTATAGTTTTTTTATAATCCCCCCAAAACTTTTATATGACAGTAAAAATGTGGAAATTATAAATTATATAAATCAAAAACATGAGGCTTAAGCAAGTTTTTGTTTTTCGTACCTATTTCCATCATTAATGTGACTCGGTTATTCAGAATACTCATCAAAAAAGGAAGAAATATCTTTATTAACTGCTTTGTAGAATATTACATTAATTACAAGTACTTCCTGAGTCCAGAAAATTTATATCATGCGAGGGCGTTGAGAAATGAGTTCTATCCAGTTATGAAAAGCAAAAGAAAAATAAACAACCCCTGTTTATTTTTAGACACGGACTCTTTATGTATCAACACACTTTATACATCGATTCTTTAACATATAAGCGCTTTTGTACATTTGGAAAAAATATGAAAGATAAAGAATTATGGTCCCCTTAGTAGATATATCAAGTATTGATTTATGAATTGGTGCGTTAGCATTAGGAAATTGAATACCTTTTAAGCTTTTGGTTAACTTGGCTAGATTTATGAAAAAAGTTTAAAGATCTGTTTGGAAACTTCTCGTAAGTCCCCGGTACCTAAATAAATAATTAGGGGGATTATCTGGAAATGTAGAACCGTCTTTTGTTCTAAACGTTCGTCAAGCCCAATGAGGAGAACGTCAACTGAACTTGACTCCTTTTCTCCGTCTTAAATTTTCCGGAGGAATTTTAGGATTTGGAGCATTCAGTGATGCGGACCGAAAATTAATGCAAACGCAATTAATAAATAAACGTTCTACTCTTACAGAAATCTCCGTTATTTCCGCAATAATAATAATAATAATAATAACATTAAGGCCTAGATACCGAAACGCTTTCTTTGTTATTTTAGCAGCTCAGTGAAGTTTTCCTGAATAAATTAAACTTTAAACCGTACACAAAATAACATAATTCTAAATTCGCCCGAGAACAAACGTATGTTGGGAATTTAAAGCGTATCATTATTTCACATGTGGAATTTACCCCCGAAAGACCCAATAATTGATCACCCTCAGGGTTGCAGGTTGCTAGGTTGTTGAGGATCATTCTCTAATTCTATTGTTAAAGTACCTGTTCCTCACACTTGGAATAACTGAGACTGTGTGTAAAATCTCGAGTTATTCCCTACAGAACGTATTTTCGACCCTTGTGAAACGCTGTTACATGGGCTGTTGATTAGGGTTTGTAATGAGGACGGTCATGGTTTAAAACTTTGTTAAACGAACTAAAACGCTATGAAAACTTTTTGCATTTTTCTTAGTCTCTGCAAACACAAAGTTTGGAATATGATAACGCAGTAAACCATTTGGCAAAACTTTGAAGGCGCAGTAATTTATATAAAAATTCCAAGTTAGGGACATTTTGCTGCAGAGTTTTATTTTGTTCAGCCGTAGTCTCAAATAGTCAATATTAAAATAGAAACGAAGAAGTTGCCAGTTTTCGCTCTCAACTGGAAAACCGCATAAGTTATAGAATGCTACTTATTCCTTTAAAATTCCACTAAGTTTTTTTTTTTTCTAAAAACTAATAAGTTTTTTCCTCAAAAGTGGTAGCGTTCCAGGATAATTAATTTACAAATTATAAGAATCAGATCGTATATCATTCATTAACGGTTTAAAACTCCAACGCAGATTCGCAAAATAAACTTTAACAATAAATTGGAAGAAAATCTTAAGAAGTAGGAAGCAATGGAGAGGGTTAATGAAATTTTAAGGTTCAGTGGAATTCATGTAAATCAGTTAGCAGAATACCATATAAATTCGGCGCTTGCTTTTTTAGCCTGAAAGGGACTACAGTATTAAGAACATTCAGCGAGTTGTTTAACAGATAAGCCTGGACGGTTTTCACAACGTTCTGGTCGTTCTGGGCTCTGGTACAAACATGGTGGAGTCCGAATTAATGACTGGCGTCTTTAGATGTAGTACATTATCATGGGGGACTTGGAGAAATGCGTTTTTAGCACAGGATACCGAGACATAATGCAAGATACAATGGGAATTACAATGTACGTTAATGGTAATTAAGTTGGAAGAACAAATGAAGTAAGGTTTTCAGCTTTAAAAAGGGGAACAAAAAAGGAAGAGGAATTCTCAAATTAAGATTCGGACTAGAACATTTAAATGTACAATTTTTAAAACGAAGGGGGTGAACTGACAAGCCAACTGGAAACTGGAACGAGCAAGTTTGCGGAGATTAAATAAGTTTATCAGTTGCTTAAACAAGTTCTAACTTTCTCGAAGGATAGAAGAAGGGGTAAAACGTAAAATGTCCGAAAATTGTTTAACAAAATGGCGTTTATAGTTTGGAGAGTAAGAGGGATATAGAGAAGAGTGAGCCGATGAGTGTTGAAGATGGGAAGACTTTAATTCAGGTGTTATACAGGTGAAAGATTTGTACACAGCCGCAATCTGACCGCGCTGGCTTCCACCTCGGTCTTCGGCCGTCGGCCCGACGAAGCGCATTTCCCCGGGTCCGTTCGTGGCAGGTGGTTGCGTTCGCTCGCGGGTCGTGGTCGCGGATTCGCGGTGTTGTTCTTCTACTTCGATGTAATAATACTGATCGTACAAAGTTGAATGCCCTTCCTAGCTTAAGCCATTTCTACATGTGCGTGATGTTAAATATGCAGTGATTTGAAATTACGCTCTTTTAGAAATACGATAAGCAAAATTTTTGGACTTGTTGGCGGCGATGATTGCCGGTCACTTCCTGACGTGATAAAAACCACTTAGCCCGTTAAAATCCTGCCGAATACGCGGCCACTGAACAGTTAACTTTGACAGGTAAGCATGTGCTTTTGTGTTTGTTACGTGATACAAAATATAGTTGACGCTAGGTATAATCGTTTTGTTAGCATCCCCTTGGAGTTGAGTTACTTTCTGGATTTAAAAGTTGGAGGTTTTGCGCCAAAACCGCGCGTTTGCCTCGTAACTAATTAACGATCGTTTTTAGGGGGATCACTTTATTCTGCCGGAAAAAAATTTGGAGATTTATGACTTCAACAAAGAAGCGAGTTTTAAAATTGTAATATATTTAAATGCGCTCTACTTTATACTGCTGTGGAACGCATCCATCTTCCGGACATAAAGCTTCGTTAGGAAACTGTTACGAATTTGTTGATCGTCGACGCGGATGCACCTGACATTGGAAAGAAAATCCCAAGATCCGGAAGTCTTCGGCGGGTGCGGGCATCTGTCATTTTGACACGCGTTGGGTCACACGTGTGTTTCTCAGATTATTTCCGTGTCCTAAGTTATTATAATAACGCGAACTTGATTTATTTATGGCGGAATAAATTGGATTTACAATTGCACTCCAAGCCGCTGGTATGATTTATTTGGTCCAGCGACTTTATGGAATTATTGCAGTTATTCCCACATCCTTAATATATGGCGCAGTTAAACTAATAAATTGCCCGTTTTTAGTGCTATTGTCATTTCGTATTCGGATGTTTACGAGCTCGTGTTCGAGAGAGATTTCTTTTCGAAAAACTTTGTTACCGAATTATTATTCTATGAAGGAACGCCGGAATTATCCCTGGCGATAAGGTTCTCATTAAAGAGAGTGAACTTAAAGACATTTAAAGTTCAAAAACGGGAGCACATAAATTTAATCAATGCGCGTACTTTATCGGACTAACTTTGAACGGAAGACAAATGAATTATCTATGAAGTAAAGTAAGTTGAAAAAAATGTTACTAATTTTCACGGCGTAAACTCCCGCTCTAAAAAGTTTTCCAAGCAAAAGTGGGAAAAGTGTAAGTGATTTTTACGTATCTCCGCCACAGGAAATTGGTCGTCTAAACCTCTAAACGTTATTTTGCGTTACGTATACAATGATCGAGTTGCGTTACTAACAGTCCCAAAAAATTGAAAAACTTAACGAGCGTCCCTATTAACTTATATGGGAATTAAGACTGGATTAAAAAAGGTGTAGTTTATAAAGTCATAATTTTAATCCAATTACATAAATTGTAGCTTAGACAGTTCTTGTCAAAGCGTTTCTCTTTGCAAATAATAATTAATAGGTAGGTGTATGACGGTCTATATACGTGGGATAACAATAGGTTGCGGGTTTATTGCCGTAATTAATTTACCTATCGATCAACTATTTTATCCGTAACGAAAACACGATTTTAGAAAAGTTCCAAAATAGTCTCGGAGAGGATCCTATACTTTCACAGGAACCGAATACAGCTATCGTATTCTTGTTGTTGAACAACGACAAGAAATATCTTTGGGCAAAAAGGAAATCCCTCTTTTAATAAAGGAAAATTTGAAACCCCCCGGGTAAGTCATCCGAGAAAACAATATACAACAGCAAGTAGTGTCATAAGAAAACGGAGTTTTCCAAAATATCTAAAGCTCCCGAGGCAAACGTTAACATTATGCTTGGGTGGCTTCAGAAATTTTATTCGGCGTATTTTGCGTTAATAACGCGCTTTGTTTTAACAACAGTTAGAGCTTTCGCCTCACGTAGCTTGGCGTCAGAAATAAACATTACTTCAGCCGGCGTTAGATTTCGAAGATAAATCCTCCGATCCTTTGTACTATTAACTATTGTCGAGCATTCCGCAAACCTGCGAGGAGAGAGCAATAGGTCAGACGTTATATCCTTTACGAGGGTCATTTTGGTCATTCATTTACATTCTCCTGTATCGCCACCCTTATGGCACAGCTTGGAACTCGCAGGACGGGCCGCTTAAAGCTCCTCGCTTGTCGGAAGCAAAAAAACCTGGTGGTATCCTGTTATCGTCCGCGGAGTTTTCCGGCATTCGTTTTTTAACGGGAAAGCGATTTCCACTTTATTGCTAGTTATAAAATATTGGCAGTTAGATCTGAAAGTTAACACAGCACTAAAAAACTACCCTCGTTTATCGTTTTATGTTTTCGTGTCGTTTTCCATTTTCATAACGTAAGGGTAAATAACGTATGATGTATGAATATTTTTTACGGCCCTCCTTTTATATGTATGCTTCTAACCATAAACATTTTAGAGATATAAACATTTCCGTATTTCATTTCCACTTTACACTTATTTCTAAATAAAGCACCCCCTCAGATGCTTAATCGTTCACGATAGTGTAAGTATAAAATTTAGACTTTTAGTTCTAGGCTGAAGAGCAGACTAACTTAAGGTTTATATACTCTCCGAATTGAGATTTTTAAAGTGAATTGTGCAGCAAGCAAATATAACAAACTATATTGTTGCCAAAAATATATAGAAACTAAGAACGAAAGTATTAAATCATTCGTCGAAAATAAAACAGCGATCCGGTCAGTTATTTTTAATAACAAATGCACGATATAAATAAACCAATAAACGCATGTGTGGGACAAAATGAATTATATATAATTAATTTATGTGTGTTGCGAAAGAGTTTTATTTATTTGTTTTACAAAATAGAATATATTTCTTTATTCTTTTTATAAAGCTTGTTTTGGGGTTGTTTTTTCGAATAATACAGACTTAAAAATTGTCTCAATTTTAAAGCTTTGGAAAATTATTTGCGTAAATCGTAGAGATTCGAAAGAAAAATTAAATCAATTGTTTAGTGCCGAACAGGCAGCCTTAGATGTAACAAGGATTTATTGTTAAGTTCGTAACATGAAAATCAAAGTAATAGGGCCGAGCCTGAAATGTTCCTCCAATTTAAAATTATAAGCAAACGTTATGTAGGTATTCAAGTATTAGTATCTGAAGCTTGTTACAGTATTGGTATTCTGCTGGAATCTATATTCCGTTTGCAATAACTAGACGAGCTACGTGTTTCTGCAGTATTGGTTTAATTTCTATCGGAGGTTAAAAAACTTGTTTAAAAAAATCGTCGTGATTGGAATCCGTAATTTTCAGTTGTAACGAAGTATCAGATCAGAAGCGATATATACGAGGGAATCGCGACAAAACGTCGTTAGCGCGAAAGAAATAATTTGTATATTCTGGCGTTTGTTAGTTTTAAAGTGTTGGATTAAGAATGCGCATGATTTAACCGAAAACACGCCGAACTTGCTTAGAATATCTTCATTATGGGTGACTTAAGAAACTCAATTAGTAAAATATGTGTTTACCTATGTTCGACGCGAAGCCCACACAGAAATTTTATTTCTGGTATAAAAAAGACAAATCAAAAATATCCGATTTTGGAAGTGTGTTCAATCGAAGATCGCGGATTAAATTAATTGGTTGTTTATGACGTTTACACCGCTGTATAATCGGTTATTAACTCGTATTTCTGTTTATATTAAAATAATTACATTCAGAAGGCAAGAAAATATGTTGTTAACACTAGTACGAGTTGGCAAAGTTAATTTATAAAATTCTCACACGTGACGTGAGAAAATGAACTAATTCTGAAGTGAATGAGTTCTAAAAACAGAGGACAAACTTGGATACCGTTTCGAGGAGCTGCTTTACAACTTTTTTATTACGTGCCCGCGTATATCTCCCAAAAACACGGCGTTTAATTAAAATGCCATTTTAGTATTACAGAATAATTGGTATTCAACAATTATTCCCGAGTAAAATCATTCGGTTTGCATAAATTTACCCTTACGATTGTTTACCCGAGGTTCTATTTTATTTGAAACATTTACAACACCCGCTTTTTCTTGTATAAGTACTTGTAAGATTAGCAAACAAAGTTTAACAATGGAAGTCGCGTTTGAATTTTTCCAAAGTTTTTAAAAGCTGTTTTGTCACCAGTTTATTACGAACCGCCGATTTGAGGAAATTCGAGAAAGAGCAAGTCTTTGTAAAAATTCGGCTTTCGAATTACATAATAAATTTGAAAACACTCCGGAATGAATAAAACCGAATTGCTGACTCGACAATGACTGGTCAAGCGAATTTGTTAATGTCGGCAAAACAATGATAATTGGTGTTTAACCAGATCTCTCGTTGAAAAACACCCACAGCGAATTTAGTTTATATTCAAAATACACAATGATCTTTAGAACAGAATCAGAACACAATGCGGACTTGTTTTATTTGTATGAACCACCTGACCGATCATTTCAACAACTTGATTACACGATTCTCTAAAGAATAAAATCCAGTTCTCATTACGTCTTAAAATTGTATACGTAATGCACTGTTATACAAGTTGCTTCGCAGTTTAAACCTCCTTAGTTCTATCCACTGTACCGTTTTCGAAAAGAACAGTTTCCCATTTATAATCCTCTGTAAATACACATTCGAGAGAAGAAAATACAAGAAAATGGCAAAACAACTTATTAGCAACGCAAATTTATGTTTTTATGCAGAACAGATAATAATTATTCCAACAACAACACGTTGCACTTGTAATATGCTTGTTATTCTAATTATGTGAACTCAAAGAACTCAAATTTCCTTACAGTTCAAATAAAATTCATGTGGGAGAAAATATTGAATAAATATTTAATTTCTGCGTAAGATGGGATTTCGTGTATTTGATTAAAAGGTAAACGAAAAATTAAAACAAAAATATAAGACTCAGAATTTTAGCAGAAAATTTTCAAAGCTGCCTTTAAATTTACACAATTTTATACAAAAAAGCATTACCAAAAAATATAAACGAAATGCTCTTTGTACGTTTGCAGTGTATTTATTTATTTTCCAAGAAATAATTTTCGGAACTTATTACAGCTACGTTTTCGCTCGGAGATTTTAACTTCTCCCTTTAATACCTACACTTTTGAAACTTTCCTCAAGGTTTAATTTTTAAGCTTTTGAAGTATTTAATTTATATTTAAGAAAATGTTGGATCAATACTGTACAAAATTATTTTCATGAATTAAAACCGATAAATATTAGGCTGCCTTATTTCTCGTTAAGAATTAAGTAGGAAAACATATTAATGTTAATTGAAAGAAACAACTAGCGTCGATACTACCACAGGTCTACAAGGAATTCCGGCGGAATTAATCAAAGTTGTTTGAACAGCTTGCCTGGTGTATGAACCAATACCTCAATGGAGCTCCTGTGCCTGGAGAATGGAAAGAGGCATATACATATATCATCTATATATGCAGGGCCGCATTTAGCTTCATGCCGCCCCTAGGCTGACCTAAAATCTGCCGCTCCCCCACCACTGACACCCCCCCTACCGATCACCCACGCACCCTCCCCCGAAGTAGGTACCTACGTAAACAAAACTAATACAAAATAAACCTCAAGAGTATGGGCAAATATTCTTTTTTCTTCATAACTACCTATGTTATGTCTTGAAACTTGTAAAAATTATAATAAATAGAAATATGCCACCCCCAAAAATTTGCCGCCCCCAAAATTTGCCGCCCTAGGCTGCAGCCTACTTAGCTTTATTAGAAATACTGTGTATATAATATATGCATAAAAAAGGAAATAGACTGTTCCAATTACAGAGATATATCAGTGACCAGCACCCTGAGCCGTTTATATGGAAGGATTATCCGAAATCAAATTGAAAATGAGTATAGAGCTAGAGGGGAAGAAGAACAATCTGGCTTTCGAGTTCGAGCTGGAAGAACGTGCACTAGTAACGCCTTCGTCCTAAAGCAAATGATAGAAAAAAGATCAAACACTAATCAAGAAACTCACCTCATAGATCTCCAGAAAGCCTATGATACAGTTCCCGTGAAGAAGCTGTGGAAAGTTTTACAGGAAACCAATATTAGCCATACCATAATAGGAGCTCTTAAAAATCTGTATGAAGGTTCAACATCAAGAATAGAGATTGGTAACGGTCTGTCAAAGAAATTTCCCGTAAATAAAGGCCTACGCCAGGGTTGTTGTGTATCACCTACTTTGTTCAAGATACTCGTATATGTAGCTCGAGCTTTATACCAATGGAAAAGGAAATGTAATTGAATGGGTATGTAAGAGTTTCCATAAACGGTAATACAAAAGGAATTAGAACGTATTTATTAAAATGTCACAAATCCAAAATCATAAAATAACAACTGAAAATTAACTAAAATCTAAGCAACCTAAATTAATTCGAATCCGCTACAGTTACCTCCCCTCCAGTGTCAACGTATTCTCTAAACCTTACTGGTTGTTTAACAATTCTTCCGAATCGGGAAACTCTTTCATGTGACTGATTTGTCAGGTCATCCTGATTGACGTTACTACTTTCGTGTAATATAAAAGCAGGTTTCAACCTATCGATGGAAATATTCTTTTGGTTGTTGTTGATTTGAATCATAAAATATTTTGCTGTTCGAGAGATGACGGGAAAGGGTCCATCATAAGGTGGGGTTAGAGCTTTTTTGACAGCGTCCCTTCTAACAAAAACGTGTGTACAGGTAGCCAAATCTGGGTGAACAAAAACCGGTTTAGAGCTATGTCCAGACGTTGGTACCGGTTTTAGCTTTTGGATATATGCTCTTAACCTTTCTAGGAAAATATCAGTGTTGACCAAAGGACGTTCGTTGTTGAAAAAATCGCCTGGGAGTCTAATTGGAGTTCCATAAACCAATTCCGCTGAAGTAACTCCCAAATCTTCCCTTAATGCCGCGCGAAAGCCTAGTAACACTGATGGTAACGCCTCTGTCCATCCATTTAATTCATGGCATCTTATGGCTGCTTTCAAATCCCGGTGCCATCGTTCTACCAGGCCATTAGCTTTTGGATGATACGCTGTAGTTCTAAACTTGGCAATCCCGAGGATTTTTAAGAAACTTTTATATAGGGATGACTCGAATTGCGAGCCCTGGTCGGTTGTGATAGATTCGGGTACCCCAAATCGAGCTACCCAACCGTGAAAGAAAGCCCGGGCCACCGTTTCTGCTTTAATGTCGGGAATCGGAAATGCTTCCGGCCATCTGGAAAAGCGATCTATACACGTTAAGCAGTATACAAATCCTGCGGAAGGTGGCAGAGGACCAATTATGTCTAGGTTAACATGGGAAAAACGTTCATTAGGAACCGGGAACTCCGCAGGCGGGCTATTGGTATGTTTCGTTATTTTATTGCGTTGGCAAGGAATGCAACTCCTGGTCCAGTCTCGAATATCTTTCGTTATACTGGGCCAAACGAACTTCCCCTTTAAGTATTTTACTGTATTCCTAATACCAGGATGGCGCAAGTTGTGGTAATTTTCGAAAGCTTGGCGGCGAAAATGTTTGGTTAGAAAGGGACGGCAATTACTTGAAGAAAAATCGCAATAAATAGTGTCATTCGAGTCTGGTAACCTGACTTTTCGTAATTTGAGAGACGTTTCTCCATTAAGGGTTGTATGAAGCTCTTCATCCTGTTCTTGGTGATGTGCCAATGCTGTATAATTGAGAGAGGTCGGAAAATTGATAGTTTCCAGCCTAGATAATTGATCAGCCACTTCATTTTGCGCGCCGGGGATATGTCGTATATCGGTGGAAAACTGTGCGATAAAATCCAGCTGCCGTTCTCGTCTAGGTGATCCACCTTCGCGATTGTTTTGAAATGCAAAAGTAAGCGGTTTGTGATCGGTGAAAATCGTGAACTGTCTTCCGCGTCGGGGTCACCAATTGTAAGAGTTTCCATAAACGGTAATACAAAAGGAATTAGAACGTATTTATTAAAATGTCACAAATCCAAAATCATAAAATAACAACTGAAAATTAACTAAAATCTAAGCAACCTAAATTAATTCGAATCCGCTACAGGTATTGACATCGGAGAAATATGCTTATATACGTTACAATTTGCCGATGATCAGGTTATCATAGCAAATGATAAGGACGACATAGAATATATGGCTCGAAGGCTGCAGGAAGAATACAAGAATTGGGGATTAGAACTTACGACGAAAACAAAATACCTCCCCATAGAAGCAGAACAATCTAACATCCAATTAGACACAGACGAACTAGCAGCATGCAGTAAATACACATATCTAGATGTGGAATTCGATACAACAGGACAAGACGATAGAGAGATAAAAAATGAATAACACAAGCCAGAAGAACCATAGGCTGTCTGAATGGAATATTATGGAGTCGTGATATTAGAAAACAACGTAAACATTTTTATTAAAAGCAGCCTAATTTATGGAGCAGAGACATGAAGAGTTACCGACCACAATCGAAGAAAGCTTGAGGCGACCGAAATGGATGTTTTTAGGAGAACACTAGGTATATCCAGAAGAGATAGAGTCCGAAATGATGATGTCAGACAACGGATGGGAGTAGATGGTTCGCTGACAACAGACATCAAGAGGAAACAGTTAATATAGTACGGACGTGTCCAAGGGATGGAAGAAACCAGACTGCCCAAAATGGCCATGCAGTGGATACCACCAAATCGAAGAAAACGAGGTAAACCCAAAAAGACGTGGAAACTGGGAATAGCCAAGGCCATGAGCACTAGAGACCTGAGGGAAAACCAGTGGAACAACAGAAGTGAATGGAAGTTAGCCATCGGACAACGTCGGAAGACGTTTTGAAACCATTTTTACGAGGTGCATTCAAGTGCTAAGGTCTCCAATTTATTTTCTTATAAACTACTTACAACACATATCAAACTTTAGTCACTTCTCAACACAGACGTCCACATTTTTCGCAACGACGACGCCATGAATGCATGGGTGCTACGAATGCTTCTTTAGGTGTCTGTTTAGCCCACTGGAAAATTGCCGATGCGAGAGCAGCACGAGAAGGAAATGTGTGGCCCCGGAGACTATATTTTAGCGTTGGGAAAAGCCAAAAATCACTTGGTGCAAAGTCAGGTGAGTAAGGAGCATGAGGAACCACTTCGCATTTTCAAGTCATCATGCAGAATTGTGTGTACTCAACCAACGGAAATTCCAACTTTGGAGGCGATCGCTTTCACGGTCAATCGGCGGTCCTTCAAGACCAGTTGCTCTACTCGGGTAATCATGTTTTAAGACCGGCTGATGCGTGCTTCTTCGGTTCACTTTCACATGACGTTCTGCCCTCTGTGAATTTCCTCATGTTTCAGTCAATTGCCGATGAATGTCAACTGGTTGGACGGTTTGACCCCACGCAAGTTAAGAAAACGGATGATAACACGCTAATCCTTGAACGTAAAATTCTCCATTTTAAGTGTCAAAAACTTGTCACACTGCAACTGCTGTAACTAGATTTGTGTGCATCGTATGCTTCTGCCATCTCTGCTACACATTCATAAAGAGTGCGTTCAACAATGAACAAAGCTACATGTTTGTATCTGCTTCCCGGCCCAAGAAAAAAAAATTGGATACACCTCGTATATATAAAAGAAATTAAATGGACTGAAAATACTAAAAGAAGGCATTTAAATACAGAGACAAGAAGGCATTCTAAAGCTCACCTTTTTATAGATTAATTTTATCAGAAATTTTAGAAATATTCAAAAATTAACAAAATTTTAAGAATATCTAATCTAACATTGTTTTGGGACCATTTGCAAGTTGAGGCACTAAACGGACATTTTTATAGAATTGTAAATTAATAGAAGCCCGTTGATCACCCCCACACTTTGTGTAACCTGTTTTCGCTTGATGCTCAGTGCTCGATTTGTTTACGCAAAATTGTTTAAATTCTTTTACCTAACCTATAGAATTTTTATAGCTTTCTAAGTTAGAACATCAAGCATGTAGTTTGAATTTTTATTCGTATTTTGCATTTAAGTAATCCTTTTAAAATATATATTTTTATTTTATAAATTACTATAATTTCAAAAAGCAGTTTTCATAATCTCTCGATAAATTTCTACCACAAATAAAATAATTTTGCCCTTCTGTATTTTAAGTCCAAATCTTTATATTTTCTAAAGTGGTGTTTCTCATACATAAAAATATCTGGGGTTGCTGTTAAATACATTGCACGCGTCTGTATTTGACACACTTATTAACTTCTGTTGAAAGACTTTTTCCCCCAAATATAAGAGTTAAAAAATGGGTATCAACGCAAGACACTAAAACCATTTAATGGCGAAAAGGGAAGGATATTGGGGAAGAAGTAATGGAATTATTTTTTTCAGAGAAATATGGCGTTCGGCTTAGTTTATAAAAATACAACTTCTTTTCAAGATTTTCTAAGATAAAACAGATTTTATTTTTATTTAGTTTCTAGGTCTGTTATTTATCTTAAATAAACGAGGGTTTAGGATTTAGATAAATCTTATATTTGGTAGCTGAAAGGATTGGATAAAATTATGAGAATCACAAAAGACCCTTTTTAACAAATAAAAAACAAAATCCATCAGGAAAGCTTTTAGATTGGTTTCCCATTTTAATTACAATTTCTCTTTTAATCCTTAATTTTTTGCACTTAATGAGACTTTCCTCCTAAATAAGGAGGAAATTTGTTAAACTGAAAATTTGCATGCAGATGCAACAATGTTAAAATACTGTTTTATCGAGCGTAACCTTTGAAAGCGGGACATAAAACCATTTTTACAAGTAAATCAAATTTGACAAGGAAAATTTACTGCAGTTGTCATAATTATTAGAGAATAATGCACACCTAATATAACACACCTAAAAAATGTACTTAAAGAAATATATTACAGCAATTAACATTTTTAAACTGGCGAGATTTAAATAAAAATAATTAAAAAACCACTCCATAATAAATCGAGTTCCGATAATGATATATAAAGAACAAATTAGTCACTGACTGGGGGGCATATTTTAAGCTTGTTTATCTTTATTTTGCAATGCATATTTTTAGATGCGGAAATTAATTTAAAAAAAAGTTTAAACATCAATCTTACTCTTTTGCATAAACTTAACTAAAACAAAAAAGATTTTTGCCTGCAGTGTAAAACGAGAATTTTATCAAATATCGTATATTCTTTGATTTCAGAAAAACCTCCAAAAATTTGTGATTAAATAAAATGGCAAAATATTGTAATTACGAATTCAATAATTCACGTATTTTGTTTAATAATAATAATAATATGGTGAAACAGAAATAAATGAAAGGAGCTTGTTTTAAGGCTTTAAGTTGAAGGTTTCAGAACCTTGAATGCAAATTATACATAGTGTAAACGCTTGTTAATGTATGGAAGGCATTTGCTACGCTAATTTTATATTTTCTGGGAAAATAACATTTTGTGTTTAATTATATGCATATATGGATCTCTTTAGGAAAATATTTATTAAATAATTTTGCATAACATTTTCCGCTTATTTGAGTTTTAGCATTAAAAATACGGGGAAAATTTATGCTTGCCTCCCCGAAAAACTGTTCGTTGTTTCAGATGTTGTCATAGAAAACTCGTGTTAAACAAATTTTTAGTTCTCAGTCAGTCTAGGTCGAGGAATAATTTCCAGTGGAAAGTTTGAAGAAGTTTTAGTAAAGTCTGTGGGAGTTTCGACAAAGGGGAGTTTAGTGCATGCAATGACTGCATGTGGTTTACCATTAATCCGTATTAAAATTGGTTTGTATTGGTTATGCAAAATGTATTTTTTATGTCTGATACAGAAATCGATTTCGTATTTAAAATAAAATATTCATATCTTTATCGTGCGTCGTATAAATTATTACTGGTGGGACATATTTTATTGCCGAAAACGTTAAAAATAATTTATTTCCTTTGCAAGGTTATTTTACAGCAATAAAACATGCCGGAAAGCTTGAAGAATGTAAACTTTTAAATATCAGTATAACCAATTTTACTCTTTGGAATTTAGAAATATTAACTAATAATAAAAATTGCAACACGAGTGACAGACACAGTTTCATTAAAATTGGTTCTGAAAAACTCTTGTGTTTTCTAAAGGACGACTCAGATTCTTGTACAAATAAAAAGTCTCCGGCAAATTTAATAACACGAAATTAATAACAAATCAGACTTTATCTAATAAAGTATTTCCTCATATCTAACAATTTCGTGAAATTAAAGGTATAACATTTCATATAACACGAAAAGCTTCGTTTATGTTTTCTTTATGTTTGCCTTTTAGAGCTTTTTACCCAATTCTTCTTTAGTAAGAATTTTAGACGAAATTTGCCGGAAGGTAGTTGTCCTACGCTTTTCTTACTGGGAGCTTTCGCTCTTTTTGTAATACTGAAGTTGTGTAGGTGAACATTAAAAATATTCGGGAATTTATATAAAAACGAGGAAAATTAATGAAAAGTCAGAAAGGTAATCTACCAATTTTAATTTCAAAAATAAATTGAATGCTAGGATAAAAACAAATTAATGCAATATTAAATATTTTTCTTATTTATTGATTGTCTTTGTTTCGTTTACAGAAGAACGTGGGTTATAATTTTATTTAAAACATATTTAAGTTTTTCAATTTTACTTCGTTCTCTCTAACCGCGCACACAAAGCATTTCTTAAATAAAATTTAGGAAAAATTAAGAATAAATTAAAACAACGTCTAACATTTTTAATTTAACTTTAGAAATATTGTTATCTACTTTCGCATTTTCTTTAAATTGAATTCATTAAATTTTGCACAAAAATTACAAAGTTAAAATGCGCGATTAACTTAAAAATTTTCTAATTACAAATCGAAAACTTAAAGAACAGAATTATAACATAAAAAGGGCAAATAACTTTTGTAACTCAACATGAGGTTGAGGAAAGAAATAAAATTCACTCTTAAATCCGGATTTTATAGCTTTTAGTACTTTACCGGAATTTATTATCTTGAGTTAAAAGTATCTTAATCGCCCATCTTCCTGTAATCAAATTTTGAATGATTTTGCTGTCCTTAAAGGTCAATTATACCGCGAAGGTTTTCGCTATTATAATTATTTATTAGTTCTGGTAATGTCAGTTTGAGAACTCGTCTTTTCTTTATGTACCCAACAAAAGTCCAATGAGATCATCGGTGTGGTAATATAAATGTATGTAAATGTAAAGGTATTTGTCCTAGAATCTGTTAATTAATAGCAGTAATAATTAATGGCGTGGAAAGGGTTGTAATTTCTGCTTAATACGGTTATATAATTTCAAGTATTTGGTTTTAAAATTCTACATCTCGAGATCGAGCGTTTATCTAACGTACAGAAAAAGTGTTAATTTCGATCCGGTGATGCGGTTTTTACCGTTTCGTTTGTTTTGGAAGTGAAAATTTTACTTTTTTTTGGAAATGCATGAAATCGTACCAAACCACAGGTATAATCGAAACAACCTTAAGAATTTATAAATGATCCTAATTGAAAATAAATTGCCTCGGATGGACGAGCAACCTTGAGGAAACAAAGCCTATTACTTTACATATTCTCGAGATGGGTAATTACTCGCAGATTTACTCTCGTTCGTGAAGTTGTTAGGAAGATATTCATAAATTTGACACGCAACTGAACGTTTAAAAACGTCTAGATTTCTCAACGTAATTTTACCGAAATTATTTTGTTGTTTCAGGACTGCACTCGAACGAACCATGGACTGTTTTTGCTCCAAACCACGAACGATCCATTGCAAAATTGTGATGCTGGACGAGCAAGAACTCATACACGAAATACAGGTCAGTTTTTATTTGGAATCGAGTACAATCGATCCGTGAATGATTAACGTAATTTGTTGTAAGCTTAGATGATATCTAACGTATTAGTATGGGCGCCTCGAGAGTGAGAAAAAATCATTAGCTCGATCGTCTCCTAGACAAAAAGGTGCGAAACTGTGGGTTTTAATTAATTTACTCCCAAATGACCAACCGCCTTTTTAGCGTAGGTCGATAAACAGTGCGATAAAAAATCGTAGTGTTACAAGATTACTGTGAAACATTCATTGCTCGGTTTGCTTACACAATACTTATACGAGGTTGTGGGTGTGTTTTTGTCGTTGGTACGTTAAGTTCGTGATGTTAAAAGGATATCTCATCGCGTTCATTGTGTCCGGTAGAAGAGCGAGCGTCTTCGACCGCATTAAAGTTTTACGTCAATTATGAAAGAAAATTAATATCAGCCAGCACACACAAAATAATTTGGTAAACTTAATTTGGTAGTCAAATTTATACTGTTAAATCTCAGCAACTAGATAATTCGGAGGAGCCGCAATATCCTCAGAAATATTTCGTTTTCATTGATGTGCGCTTCAGTTTTCGTAGGCATCCACTTGGGAGAACATTTTTCGTATAATTTCAGATTAGGCGGGCGTAATGAACGCGTACATTTCCCTTTATTCTTGTCATCTGAAAGAATTTTGTTTACACGAATTGGCGTAAATAAAATCTAAAGCCCGGAACGCGAAATGTTTTTACAGTAAATATAGACGTATCACGATTGTGTTGAAAGGGGATGGTGGATCTACTCTATTGTTTCCCCTCCTAATCTGATAAGTGATTGAAGTGTTTTTTCAACAGAAAAAAAGGATTTAACTGCTTTTTATTTGTTTTAGCTGAGCGGTCTCGGTATTGTTTAAACAACTCAAATCATGTGTATTTAGGGCTCTCGAAAAATATTCAAAAAGTATTGTCCGCGATTCCGGATTAAACCTTGGATTTGTTTGCCGAGCAAAAATCGAGACCGAATCGTCATCCTAAAGAAGGACTCTCAAGACGCGTGCGTCTACCGATACAACTTAAGGCTAATTAATAATAGTAAGCGGTATTATAAATCTTCTATCAAAATCATCTATCGGTTAGTTATTAAAGTACTCCAATCAAACGGCGGAGCACGCGGTCATATATTTATTTGATATAATACACGGTATTTCTACCCACTTCGGATACAAATTGAACAATGATGATTAATGTAAACGGCAAAAGCACACGCAGGATGGAATTAATAAAGCTCTAACAAACGTTTTCATGGAGTGTTATGAAACACTTTCATAACTACTTTTCAAGAGAGGTCGAGAGTTGTCAACTGCTCGGTCAAGTATATAATAAATTTTAAGTCATTTCTGCGAAATAAAAGCGAGGACTATCAATCATGATTACGTTTTTGGCAGTTCAGGCAGCTTATTAGCGTGTAGGTGACGTGCAAAATACGCGTTGACACAAAAGAAACTGGATACACTCTATTGCAAAATCTGTCGCTCTCCTTAAGGCACCAAACGAGGTAATAAAGAATTATTTTTCGACGCTCAAAACTTTAGAACCACTATTTATAATATCTGCAAGAAACTACTTTGCCACGCGTACATCAGTGTCAGGTATCCGCTGGAAAACAATCGTCTGCGCCCGTCGAGAACGCGGCACGCATTCAAAATATGAACAAGACCTGGCTACTAATTTATAATTCCTACTAAAATCTTTAAGGCAATTTGCAACGCTAACCGAAGGAAAAAATAACAGAACAAATTGTTCAGAGCTGTCTAGAAGAACAAATGGACTCGACGTCTACATCTTGAATACGTTTTACGAATACTGACTATACAGAAATCCGGAGAATTTCCCAGCACATATCATAATAAAAATTATTAACTCCCTCTTACTAAATTAATTAAAAACTTTCATCGCTCACCAACTAAAACTCCATACCATGACTAGAATAATTCACTGAAGTTTGCGTGGCTTCGTGAAAACTCCTAAATGCATTCGCCTAAACCGATAGCTAAATACAGTTCGTCGACTATTTTTAAACTCTCCAAACATATTATCTTTGGTTTTTGTAGTTTCAATCAAAATAGCAACGCTGGCATCTAAATAAAATATACGAAATTTATAAATCAGCAAGCACGTCATTGAAATACCTCAAAAGTGGAATGTATTGGAAAAACCTACTAAAGAAATTTTCAATTTCCGAAGTTAAAAGAACGAAAATCGACTGTAAATTTCCTCAGGTTAAATACGAACTTCAACTTAAATCCTAAATATCCCAAAACCTTGAAAATTTTCCAGTTGTCTTTTGTATCCTTATGCATATGGGACTGGACCAGTTATACCAAGAGATTTCCCGAAGGATTATGGACGATGTAGAAACCAAAACTTAAAATATTCTGTGTCCAACAAAAGCTCCAGACATTAAAAACTGGATACAACTGTTTTCGAATGTATTTTGAGTTGTTATTTGGTAACATTTTAAAATTTGGTTTATTTAAAAGCTATTGGAATTAGCAAATCAAAAGAGCCCTACTTGAATGTGCTTTGAGCTTTTATTTTCAGTATTAAAATAAAGCTGGGACTTTTCAGTATTTAACCAATTTTCAACTGAAAAATATTGAAAATTATATTCAAAAATCCTTTTCATTCGACTGCTTTAAAGGCTAAAGCCGAATACAGCAACAACATTATTGAATTAGTAAATTTTGCTTTTTTACTCGTGTGTTTTTTCATTGTTCTGTGCATTAATTTCAGATAAGCTTTTAATCTCTTTATCT
The DNA here is from genome assembly GCA_963082815.1 of Melanotus villosus. Taxonomy (NCBI): domain Eukaryota; kingdom Metazoa; phylum Arthropoda; class Insecta; order Coleoptera; family Elateridae; genus Melanotus; species Melanotus villosus. The sequence continues at coordinate 25,692,829 of OY720427.1, forward strand.
GTTGTTTCGCTTTGCAATTTTAAGTCATTGTTGTAAGTACATCGCTTTGTTTAGTTTTTTAATGTCGTAAAACGAGATCTTTCATTGTCTAGTTTTAATGTAATATTACATTTATTTAACTAAAACTTTTAATTTAATTGAGTTGTAGATAAAATTGAAGATGATTTTAATTAAGTACTTCAACAATAAACAGCGAGCCTGTAATTAATAGCAAATCTCCAGCTTCACAACTCTGGAAAATCGTAAAACGTTAAAAAGCAGGTAAATTAACTTGAAGCTAGAAACGAGAGAAAAATAAAAATGCAATTAATGAGTTTGCAGTCACTTTGTTCTCAAAGAAGATTCTCTTCAACAAGTGCATATCTTCTGAGAAAATTGATAATAAAAGCACTTAAAGTGCAAACATCACAGACGATGTTAAAATTGCTTACCTTCAAGAGGATACGATTTCCACCAACCAGAAAAATCCTGAAATGGATATACTTACAAGTGTAAAAATAAGCGAGAATATTCCCCAATATGCTAATTAACACGTAGAGCATTAATCAATAATACCTAAAAACAGATTTTGGAGTAAATGTGAAGTTAAACACATACATTTTTTGTTAGTAACGTTTTATTACACTTAATTTCATCCGCCAGTTTAATTTGTGAAGCACATGTTTTTTATTGCTGTAAAGAACTGATAGCGTTATTTTGATGTTGTTTTTAGAAGCTGTAATATATCTGATAGGGTTTTAATTTGTCAAATATGAAAAATGCTCGTTTTAATTTTAAACATAAGTAAAAATCAATTTAAAAGATTAAATTGACGCGTATGAATATTAATGGATGTTAACATATGGAATGATAGCCTTGGACGCCTAGATGAGTCAGCGGTCAATAAATTTTACACTTTCTTTTGTTTGCTTACATTTTTGGACTTGTACGAAATTCTTCTTAAATTTCTCATTATGTGTAAGCCAGACGTATTTGAATTTCGAATTTTAAACATTCAGATGTTTTTCAAAAGTTACTTTCGTATGTTTAGAGCTGCACGTTTGAAAAATATTTTCATGCACTTTTTTTTATAATCAAACGAACTTGCGCGAACTATAAAATTATTTTTCTTTCCCCTGTTTGCAATAAAAGTGGAAAGACTTATGAATCCGGTAAACAAGGAACGTGTATTGAGCAGAAGGCAGAACGGGCGACACGGAGCATACAAATCTGACAAAATTTGACATCTGAAAAGGTATAAAGTTCTGGAAAATAGAACTGACCGAAGAGTACAAGTCCAGAAAATTACTACGCCTGGTTTGGGCAAACTTTACTGCGAGAAATGTCCAGAAGGGTGCAACAAAACAGACTTAGCAAAAAAGTAAAGACATTTAACAGAAATTTAATTAATTAAATATTTCCGGAGATTTATCCCTTTCCGAGTCATTTCTTCCGGTCCAGTTTTATTGCGGGAAAGCTTTACCCTAGTTTTTCATTCTGGTGACATCACTCTTCTAATCGGAGATTTCTTAAGCTTAGATTTTCACAAATCGGAAACAATAGCAATTATGGGATACTAATAATAAAGAAATCTACACAAATTTTTATTTTTTTAAAAATATTTTATAGGTTCTGTGGTGCCTTAATCATAACAGAAAATAAAATTAAAGGTGCACTGAAAATTTATAGCCAAAACAAATTAAACTTCCCTGTGTCTCTAATGAGTTGTAAAACCGTGAAAATGAAACAGTTCAGATGCATCGATTTTCGCCGGAGGAATAAACACTGACAGCTCGCAATTGTACCGAAATTTACAATTTAAAAATACTGTCAATTGCAGCGTAAATGTAGTATTTTTCGATTACATAAAGCAAATTAAATTTAATACCCGCAACGAGAACATTACCTCTCCACTAAAATTGATAGTTTCATTCACTTAAAGTGTCAGTACAAGACTAAAACATTGATCAAGATCGAATAGGCTGTGAAGGATTATCCTGCTGGTTTTTCTGTAAAGCTGTGTTGGCAATCAGATAAACGTTTGATTGTTAAATGTTTACAAAAAGCTGCGGGTTGTTACTTCATGACTTATTTGATGTCGAAGCGATTATTTATTCTTTTACTTACACAAGAATAGATAATCAGATTAATCTAACATTACTCAGCATGGTTTCCGTTTAAAATTGGGTTTCTTATATAACCTTCGCAAAAAAATACTTAACCAATAATTGATTTCATTGCTATATGCACTTATGGGTTCAAATAAGATTTAAAACTTCATATTTCAAATTTAACATGACTCGAATCGTTATTTATGCCTTTTTTATGTATAACCGATTTTTTTTGATCAAAAATTATATAAATGTCAGCGTTTATTAATTTTATACCATATCAGTGCTAACAAATGTTTAACGTTTCTTTCTGTAATTTGAATATTCACATAATTAACCTTTTAATTCAATTTTTTATTGAAATATTTTCGGCATTTATTTTTTAATGTCATTTTTGTAATTTAAATAACTAACTTAATTTTTTGTTAAACAAAGTACAAGGCTGAAATAACAAAAGCTTTTACAGCGAAAATTTAAATGTGAGAATTTGAAATTCATTGCAGATATAAAGAACATTCGGCGTATATTAAAATATTGTAGAATTTGTCCATATTTGGAATTCCTTCTTTACAGCTTACTGTGAATACTAAAACTAACGATGATTAAATAACAATATGAATTCTACAATTATTACACTTCTAGTTATATAAATTTATGCAAATTCTAGATAATCGGCTTTTCTCTGTTCGTTATTTTTAAAGGAAACAAATCTGAGTATTTCATAAATTTTGAAAGACTTTAGTTTGCAATTTTTTTAACTGAAGTACTCTGAAATAACTTATTTAAATAGCTTAATAGCTTTCTTGCAAAATAAGTGGAAGCAACATTTTTATATAAAAGCGAAAGCTTTGAAATGTAAAAGTAGAAAATTATACCGCTTTAGGACATAAAAGCTTCATGAAAATTCCGCATATGTTTAATATGTTGGATAATGTTATTTAAGGATGGAGTTTAGAGTTAGGAACTGGCTCGTTTATTAAAGCAAATCCTTTCATATATAAAAAAATCGCAGAACGAGGAGGTTCAACTTTTGCTTTGTTTCGTAAATCTTTCTTTTTTAATGTCAATAATTAGAGTAGGATTTCTAGGATTTCCAATTTTTTTGTACATTTATTGCGAAAATATATTGCTTGCTATCGGATGTTCGCATTTTTAGGCTAAGGTTTTTCGTAAATTGGGCATTTAATATTAAAAAATTTACGTCATTGCCTTGAGCAACTACCAACAGTTTTTTTTTTTAATAAAGGTAATTTTTTACTAACTAATATTCATTTATTCATTAATGCAAATGAAAAACGTATTGTAAATTTATTCGTAAAATTATTTAAAATTTCTCTCTTATTTTGCCATCGGGCATGTGCAACAACATAGGACAAGTTTTATTTAGGTTAATTTATACGAAAAATAACTTATAAAATAGAATAAATTTACTGAAATTTATGAAGAGTTAATAAATAATAGGCGGTTGTTTTCACTTTCGATTGATTTACTTAAAATTAATTAACATTTTTTTACGCTGCAAACTTAGAGCGCGTTTTTACAGTTTTTAAATAATTTTCAGAAATATTTTTGAACTATTTAGCTATTTGAATATTTTGTCAAACAATTTTGTGGGGATACATTTAAGTGAAAAATTTCAACACGTTGTAATTTCAGGAGGGGAAATAATTTAGTTACTAACAAACTAACTAACTACATAACTAAAAAATAAAAATGGTGAGAGAGGAAATTTCAAGCATAAATTTAATGTTCCTGTATTAAAAATAGAAATGCTAGGAGCGTAAAGAAAATTATTTAAATTCCGCTCAATTTAATCAATTAGCTGTAGAATAAATCTGATTCTATAAACGTTTGTCTAAATGAGCGTTTAGTTTCAATTTAGCATCACTTTGTGATAGTTCAGAAGTTCAGTTACTCGAGTCAGTGTCGATAAACTTTATAAGGAAGGTTAAAGCTCAAAGCCGTCTTAGAATAGAATCCTGACAGATCCTTCGAATGTTAAATTATGTTTGTTGCAAATTTGAAACTAAGGGACGCGCAATTTTGGAAACGATGGTCAAATTTTGGGGTCGTCCTTCTGAAGGACCGAAGGATAGTGGCGAACTAGCAAAGATATTTAGCCTCTTGACACGGCTCTAAAAAATTTATGGCCGCAATGAACTTGTAATACCGTTGACGCATGACATGGGCTCATACCCTGACTTCCAGGATTTAAGATCCTACGTAAGCAAGAAATTCCTTCGGAGGTGTCGCGTTCTCTCTTATCCTGTCACGTTATTGCACACACGTGCGCAGTCCGGGCTAGGAAAATTCGAGGGTGGAATTATATTTTGATGAAAGGCTGGCCCACGGGTCCTAAAGCTTGTTGGAAGAAGTTCGGAGACCCATAAATCAGACTAATTTTGATAAAGTACAATAAGTTGTGTTAACAAACTTGTACCTACTTTCCACAAGGGAACTTTACTCGATATTATGGACTAATACGTAATATTATTTATTTTCCGTGTCAGAAATTTATACTTCTTCATTTATCATGAGTTAACAAGGAGCGCAGCTTTATCGTGCTCTAGAATATCAAATAAATATGTATTTCGTTTATTTTGCTGTACATCATTTCTCTGTATCTAGCGCTTCCAGCGGTTTTCTTTTTTCTGCCTGACGTTACAAGATATAATGATTCCGAATAACAAATGCTTCGAATTCGTTTTGAAGGTTTTTATCAACCGCACACGAGCTAAATTGTAAGTGCCAAGAAACTATTGGGGTTCGTGGTAAACAAGGAAGGACATTATAGAAATGCAGAAAGGATCAAAATGATTGATTCGCGCGATTAACTTGCAAGCAGCGGTTTACTCGTCACAAAAAGTTTTATCATATTTAATAAAACATTTGTGTATTGACGCACGTGGATGCCAAGCCTATGTCTTTTGAAGATTCCCAACCCCGTGCGTGCTTGGGCTGGTAATATCTTTTTATTTCATACTACATACCGTGTTTTTGGAAGCATGTGTACAAGTCGCTCGTGTAAACACCGCAAAAGCTACTCGAAATGCGAAAAATCTGAAGCTTTCGAGTCGAAAAGCGGACGCTCAAGCAAGGACCTTCTTCAATTGAAATTTACCGGGGTATATAATTTCGTAAGGGCGCTCGAATTAGGACCTCGACTCAGATTTAATGCTTAGAGTCACAAGGGCGTTCTTTAGTGATTCTTGTCGACAAGAAATGTTAGGATTTTTGAAGTGCTGTAGTAACTTCGGACAACAAGTTTCGTAGTGCTGACGAAAATATTTTTTGTTTTTATAACGACGCGAGTTTTTCCCGATAGGACTACAAATATTTTCTTTTTTCAGTGATTACACGCACCAAATAGCCAAAGACCGAACAAACGGTTTTGTTTTGGGCTTGTAATATAAGTTTCTTTTTTATAACCGGAAATTTTTTAAATAAATCCCATCTTCCGGAATAACGTTGTCGAGCCTTATATGTAGGTTTATTTATCTCTTGTTTATTTTGGTTGCGGGCAATAATAAGGTTCTTTTGTAATATTTCTTTGTTTCGTTACAACATTCGCGATCAAAGCCTTTTGGGTCGCAAACGCTATTTAATTATAATTCAAACGAACGCGAAATCCTTTTGAAATTATGGACATACCCATTATGCTCGAAATGGTTTAAAAATTGCCGGAAAGAACTTCACTACGAAACGTTTAATTAAACGCATAAAACGAAATTAATTCGCATTATCGCATATATTATTTATTACGATTCTCGTGTTTAAGCGATGCCTATTTTTTGGGGTGTTTAAACTTTCAAAACTCCTCGTATTTAGAGTTTCATTTTATAACATTTCCCGATTTTAAACTCGAGGGAAATATTTTTAATAATGTAGCAGAATAAGCTTTATCAAGAGAAGAGGCACGTTAACGGTATAAATTTCCATAACTCAAGAAAGTGCCTGTTTCCCGTTTCGAGCATAACGCATGCTTTGTATAAATACGAGATGACTAATAAAACATCCGCGATGAGCTAAAGTGAGTCGATTTTCCAAAAAGATCTCGTTTTGTCCGGAGCAATTTAATTTTTTCCGCTTTCGGAACTTTTATTAATATTCATTGACAATCTGTTCCCGAGCGGTTGCATATAAGGTTCTGCCAACTCGCGCGTTCATTTATTAATGGATTTCTTTACTTAAGACGGGATTATAATTGGAAATACGCATCGCGGACCTAAAAGTATTGCCTTTTTAAACGTTCACCTCTCACGCAATTAATTTCGAATATCGCGACGAGAAAATTAAGCTCCCGAAACTAAGAGAGACATTCTTTGTTCTTAATTAAAATTTCCCTTTGATAGGATTATACACAACTGCTCGATTTGCAAATATAATAAAAGCCAAATAACGTCTACGAACTTTACACCGCTACAAATACACTGCAGAGTAGAGCCTTTGAACCCCTCGAAATTACCGAATAATGCAAATCAAACTCAAGATTCTGTCTAGGCCAAACAAAACGTTCAAGTAGTGAAGACCCGCATAGTTGACAACTTTATAGTTGAAGTAGAAATTACGACAAGAATCCCATCTTAGCACTATGATTTCGAGTTCCTATTCATATCGAGAGGAAGGATCAAATCCAATTATCAAAAATTTACCGTCCGTCCACAAGTTTACCATTCGGGATTCGCAATATGCGCTCTGGAATTCTTAATTTTCCTTAGGTAATTTTAAAAAGCGATAACAAAATGTTTTGATACAGCAGATGAAAGACTTCCGAAATTAATTTATTAAATTTTAATTTCATTCCCGCTTTTACTCGCATTGTTTTCTTGATACGATCTCTTTGAACTCATCTAATAAAATTATTTTGAAAAATGGTTTGCTGATAATAAAGAGACGTTTTAATTAAAAAAATTCTCCGTCGTTGCGGAATATTAATTTTAACCTATATTTATATATGGCGGCTTCGGGATTGTAGGTAGTAGTACGCCCAATATTTAATACTGCGTACGATGAAATAGAAATTAAGAGATACTCTTCCCTCCGAAAGGCATTTATCTTAAATATGGCGTGAACTTAATGAAACTTTCCAGAAAAATTATTAACTGGAGTAGGGTTTAATATTCCGAACTTCCAAGCGTTTCAGGTGTTAATTTATTTTTGAATCAGTTTAATGCTCTCTGAGGCTGATTCGCATGGGAATCTTCAACATTTTTAGGAAACCACTACTAGAATCTTGTCATTTTTAACATCGTAGTACTTCAGAAAAGTTTTCAATTTTGAAAAATTCTAATTTACTGAACTTTTGGATGAGCCTTTTCTCGGGAGTGAAAGTAAATTTTTGTGAACAAGCAAACGGAGTGCCTACTTCGAACACCTTAGTAAATGAATAAAATCTTTGCGGTAGCTGAAATTAACAGATGGTTTAGAGTTAGACTGTTTTCTTAGGAAGCTTGTAGTGATCGATGCTTAAGACTGCCAGTCTACACGACTTATGTTAACGATATAGCCTTTTATAGCCGTAACTAATTGATAAGATAATTTGCCGTATATTTAGTCATCGATTATTTATTAATTTAGATTGTATGTCGAAGATTACGAAACAAGTAAGTAGAACTGTAAATGAAATGAAAATAATTAAATTAACTAGCGCGTCGCGAAAAAACCTCGTTCCACAGGTGTTCTTTTATTGTTTTAATAAAACAATTTGATCTAATTGCCCTTAATGCGCATTTAATTATAACATTGCGGAGGAAGTCCGTGATTAAGTCGAGCGTTTAAGTTTGCTTCGGAAATTGTTTTAAAATATCTAGTTTAATTTTCCCGAGCACTAAGTGCCCATTTCTAAGGAGAACAACGAACCTTTAAAGTCTTATTATGCCAAATATTTGCACAGACAGATTTGCCGAACTGCACCGGTAAGGTGCTAATTAGCGTTGCAGTGTTAGACCAACCATTAGTTAGCGGTTATTACAGGTAAGCATCACGTACGCAGCAAGTTAACTTCTTCAGTACTGAGTTTATTTGTTCATGCTGAATGCTCGAAGGCGCATCGATAGGGATGATCAACCAAGGAGAAAATTGACAGAGTCATACCTTATACGCCCTCAACGAAGTGACCGTGCAGGCTACATAAGGTTTTCGTGTTTAAATTCGACAGTTTCAAAATTCTCGACAGACTCGACAAATCTCTAAATTGCTTTCTACGAATTCGAATTCGAACGTATTTTAATGGCAGAAATATGGACGTGCTTTTTATTAAAATTTGATGTACGCGCAATCCGAACATCCACAAGCTTCCTACCGCAAAACACGTATCAATAATCCAATATTAAGCCTAATTAAATTTGTCTACCGTAATGTACGGTATGTAGGTACGGTTATTAAATTACTGTCGTAAAATGTCCATAAATTTATAAAATTAAACCTGCTTCTATTTGAAATTTCCTGCTGACCAAACTTCATGGACTAAAACAGAAAACCATTTATTAACCATTTTATAAAGTCATTCGAGGGGATATAATTATTTGTTTACGCAATAAAACATAAAATTGCAAAACTTTATTTCAATATTGTTCAGTTTCCAGGAAAAGTGTTTGAACGTTTTTAAGTCTTCGAAAATTAAAATCAAGTCGGTTTCCGGAGTTCAGTTAATCCTTAGTTGCCTGCGAAAATTTACAATTTCCAGTAAGATCGAATAGAAAATGTACAAAATATCTCTTGCAGAACATTTGCAACATAGTTGTTTCAAAAAAGCTTGTTCCTAGTACAGGAGTTTCGCGATAAAAGTCCCACAAATGTGAACAGTACCGAAGCGAGTTTTAGAAGTCCGAGATTTATATCGAAAGTTGCGACTCTTTCCGCTTTTGTGTCCATCTCTTGATAGTTTTGATGATTATTCGATGCCATCACCAGCGATATCTTATTTTCTTATTTTTTATGTTCCTTTTTAGATTGTTTTTTCCATACGTAAAGACCATTTTCTAGATTAAGATTACAAAGGGCACAATTTAAAACATTCTTGTTGTTTGTGAAATTTTCACTGAAGGAATATAAAACAAGTTTATTTTCTTCTTAAATTACAATTAATAATAGGAATGTCAGTTTTTATTATTTTGTAATTAATTTTCTGGTATTTATCACTGCCTTTGTGTATGAAAAACATGTTTATTTGGAGGATAATTTCGGAATTGTTTCGGTTTATTAAACAAAACGAAGTCTAAACTTTATTCCTTGAATTTTGGAATTAGTCCGTAAACATTATACGCAAATGAACATTTTGACTTATTTTAAAAATTGTATTACAAATTCTATTTTTCGTTGGAACTAACTTTTTTTGACTTTTTAACTTAGAGGATATGTATGGCATATGAAGAAGAAGAATTTCGAAATTATCTCTATGGTATTTTTCAAGGAAACTTCACATAAATATTTACTGAAGGGAGATTGTCTGTTTACAGTAAAAATTAGTTTTTATTGCGGACAGTTAAAATTTATGATTAAACGGCAAGCTTTTGTAGGTGTAAATGACAAACGTCCTTGCAAATTCGCATTTAAAACTTTTATTATGATCTTCTTTGCATTGAGAAAGATTTAAATAAATATTCCTACAACTTCAAACATTTCCGTTTGTGTTTCATATTTGGAAGCGTTATATTTTTCATTTTCGCGACGTCCACCTTAAATTAATATTAAGTGTAAAATCTTCCAACGCGTATTTTTCTTTTAAGTAATTGAGTTAGCTGGTTGTTTTGATTTATGGTTCCTTATATGTATTGTGGCTCTGTTCGGAATATTAAAAACGTCTTTGTTGTCTCTTTGTTTTTATAAAGCAAAAAATATGCTCCGCGTATCTTATTTTAAGAGTCTTGTTTTTGTTTGGTCCTCTTTATAAGTGGCACTTTGAATAATCATATTTAAAAAAAATAGAATTACCGACGTACTCCTAAGGAATTTTTGAAATCTTTGCTCCGATTTTGCGCAATTTCTACTTCTAAAAATAGAAAATAGAAATAAAGGTTAGTGTTCTGACTCAATTGTCGTGTCTAAACGTACTTTAACGTCTAATTAGTAACAAGTACCAACAAGGCCTTCAGCAACACGTGTCCTAATTATTTTATATAAAAGGAATAAAAGTAGAATTTACTTACACTTTTAGTGTGAACAATTTAAAGCGAATGTTTTATAACTCGTGCCGGTTTTTGAAATCTTATCCATATCAGGTTCGATACAAATATGGCAATTTCATGTTAGGAGTCGGTTTAAATAAAAAGCAAGCATGTGGTTAATTAATGAGATTGCGGATTTTCATATTTTAGCTCACTTTTTAATTAATATTTGTTTCCAACTGTAGTAAATTACGACTTTTGGGAATATACATATAAATTTCGTATTGCGGACTTGGTGTTTGAATACGGAAGTTAACTAACTCGATTAACGTTTACTTTTTGGTTCTTGCATAATATAAAAGTTATTTGTTTTACGACCAGATAATTAGCGTGGTTACGTAATTAGTAAATGGAATTCTAATGGGACTATCAATAAGTTCCGAACGAGTTAATTTTACGAAATCAATTTTGTCCAAACTGGAGCGGGTAAGACGATTATCCCCATGAATTATTTACCCAAAAATGAAAACTAGAAATTCCAAAAATCTCCCCTTTGGTAATCTAGCGTATGTATTGATTTAGTTAGTTCTACATTTTTAAAAAGGTGATCTTCCTACTGCCTACCACCTAAGACGGCCCCATTTGAGTATTCCTTTGTCGCTCGTTTCCTTTTTCTATGGTTTATGTCTTCACTTCCTCCAAATATACCCTGAAAGTTACAACAGCACCTGCTTTAGCAATTTTGCACCTGTTCTTTTTGTATGCATGAAGGGCAAAACTGAATCCATGACTTCCCTTTAGCTCTGACTTATTGCTTTCCTTTTACATTTAATACGGGTTTATGGTGAATCGATAACAATTCTCGCTTTCAGTTCAATGCATTTCTATAATTGATTCCAACGTACGTCCCTAAATTTGATTTGGTAAAACTTTCCCCGAGATATTGACAATTATTGGGCAATTTATCTTTACCATATATCATAATTTGATTCAATAGACGGTAATCACATGGTTGTCAACGAGAATTACGTTCGAGCTCTATAATTTCATTCTGATAGTATCTTCGAAAGTAAAACAGAACAGTTCGGTGTATAAAATGCACACGAGCGGTCAGAAAAATTACGATCTTGAACAGTAATGTGTAATAGGTACGACATACTTTCTAAAAGCCGCAATAAATGCCGTTACAATATTGGGATATGATGTGAATATCTATTCGTTTCTAAAATATAGTTAAGGAATATTGTTGAAAACTTGGCGATCAAGGAGGAAGTTGACACTTGCTGCTAAAACTTATTGAAACTCTAAGGACGTAATAAGTCGGAGAGTTTTGATGAAGAAGTCCGGAATCCCATCAAAATACAAATTTGAAGTTTAACCTGACGGGCGTTGGCGAAATTGAATCGCTCAATTCGCTGTCTAGACTATCGTTTTTATAATAAAGTTTTAAAAAGTCGACCTAAGTAATACATAAGTTCGGATTTATGAGAGAAGAAAATGTTTTCTTACGTTAAACTTATCTCTCCTGCAAAGTGCTGCGTAAATTTTAACCGAAGGCTACAACTACTTAAGGATTACCATATATTAACGCATATCTAAGATCTCAAACAAAGGCTTACTGTAAGAACAATATCTGTAATAAATTACGACTGCTATTTTACTAGACCATTCGAGATTTTACAGTTTTACTCACGTTAAACTATAGCAGATTAGTTTTTAACAGGTTTAAGATTAATGCTTAATATTTCTTAGCCATACTAAAATAAACTGCCAATTAAAATCACATTTGTTAACTGAATAACGGTTTTCAGTTCCTTACGCAACATTTTTTTTTTTTTGCTAAAACTAAATTACACCCAACTTTAGTTTAAAACAATTCCTATTCAACATACTTCATTATAACCATCTTCCTCCCATAAAATTCTACTTCACATTTTCAAAACATCGTCTCTACAGAAAACTGTAATTAAACTAACAAGGATAAGGTGAAAACGTTGGTTGGTTGGTGAAGAACCTCAGATAAGGCCTGTTTCTTATATTTTATTTCTTTTTTATATTCTTAGGGTTTTATTGTATTTTTATGAGTTGTGCTTATAATTTGAAACATTCGTATTCATACCGTGTTTATGTCTCTTATACGTTTCCTATCTTTCAGCTTTCAGATTCAGTTTTTATCAATAAAACCATACCTTAAAATACCCCTTAAAGAGTGAACGTTTTATGGAAACTTTAGATACCTTTTACTAGTTTTTATTTAATTTTTACTGTAAGTTTAAGATTATGTTAGGGTTACATTTTACTTTTTTGCTAAGGAAACATTTTCAAATCCCGTAAGAACTGAAGAGATTAAAACAGGATCAACACGAGTTTCATAACAAATATGAGAAAATTTACAACTTTGCAGATGTGTTATAATTCAGAAATCCCCAAATATGACATGTTTACAAAGTTTTATCACGTTCGTTTTATTTTCCTTTGTTTGGTCAGGTGAGTTTCGCATATTTTACATGTCGGTTTGTGACCTGTCCAAAGAACGCATTGATCAAAAGTCAAATAAAAACTGAAAAATGACAATTTCAGTTTCAATATATCGAAGAATTCGTTTTAGCGATTTTCGTTTAACGGAGTCAAAAGGCGTATCGTTTTCGTTACGAGAGCGTCGATTATTTTAACAAACCCATTAGCACTTCTTCATCACTCAACTGCATTAAAAGTGTCATCCTTCAGATTTCAAACTCGGGACTGAGAACGTAATCCTCGTTAGGTGTCTTTGTGCCAGGATCACGTTAACAAAAGTTGAAGTTCGACTCATTAGGATCTTTCTATTTTGTACCTTACAAAAGGCGTTAAAATGCGAATTATTCGATACTTGCTTACAAGTTTTTGTTTCCAAGAAGGGAATACAAGGGAATCGTTTGCATCAACTCGAAGCCCTTTCCTTCCTTGGTTATGATTGTCGAATCCTTTGTTAATTCAGCAGACTTTTATTTATTCAAAAACACCCGGGTTTTATTAGAATTGTTGAGAAAGTATTTAAAGTATTAAATATTTATTTAAATGAGCCCTTCGGGAAGGCTAAATCAAAATTAATTAGCGCTATCTGGGATTTTATTTAATTTGAACCAAAATTAAACCGAATTATTTGCACGTAACAGCAGAAAGTGTGGACTCACTTTTAACAGTTTTAGCTTTAATAAATGAGGTTATTAACGTGGTCACAAACGGAAGAGAGCGTCTGATGAACCGTCTTCTCAAATACCGACGTCCTTGCTCACAACCTATTATTTTAAAACTTAGACCTTTTTGTTTGATTTATATTCAGGATGAATTTAACCATCCGCACATTAAAATTTTATTATTAAATCACGTGTAAACATTCTAATAAAACTCTTAGAAATTACTGGATGTCGACACGATTTAACAACTGTGGTGTGTTCAGTGTCCGTACAAATTATTTCCGCTAAAATACCGAATCAGATTTGTTACTTTTTAAATTTCGCTTTTCAACATTTGATGGAAGCCTGCAGAAAATTTAAAAGTGTAATTTAAATTTACCTCTTTTTGTTTTTTCGGCCCTGTTTTTTTTTTTTTTGTTTTGATAAAATCTCAGCAATTTCAGTTAAATATATTCATTTTTTAAGATTTTTCCATTCGTACGACGAGCTTAATTAAAACTTTTCTTGGCAATACTGGGAATTATAGTTTGTATCTTTTACAAAAGTTTTGAGTGCTTAACACAAATTAATTAATTTTCAAAGGTATTTTTTCGCTTTTTTAACTGATTTCTTCTGCCTTAATTACAGTTTAATTGTTCTTTTCTTAACATTCATCGCTTCCCACAAAGTTATTAAAGCTCACGATTTTAACTTTTACTCGCTTTCTGTTCCTCTTTTTGTTAATTTTCCTGGTTTCTTTTAGTTTTTGTTTTAATTTTAGGCCCTTTTCTGATTGATACTTTTAAATATTTTTAACATCTTTGATTACTTTTAAAAGAGTTTTCATGTAGTATATTTCTGCTGTGCATTTTGTTCCAATTTAAAAATCTTTAAACGCAGTAATTATTTTGGAAAATATCAATTATAGAAAGTTCGATTTTGAAGATAAAAATTGCGTGACTAACCATTAATGCAATTAAGTTTCAAGGTAATCTAAAGAAATAGTGTACAGTGAGTGACCACACCTTTTAAAGTAAAATTAAAAACAAACCAACGCAGTTACGAAACGAGGCATAATTTAACATTGTTACGAACGATTTTAATTTTAGTAATCGATCGAAATTACTTCATAGTTTCCATAGTAAAAAATTCTTAATTTTGAAAGCAAAAAATGTTTAATTTACAAAGCAAAAGTTCTTAATGTGCGTAAAATGAATAAAGCGAGTACAAAAAAGAAATTTATTAGAGGAAAATTTTTGATTATATAAAAATTCACAAAATGCTGAAATATTCTATATGTGTGCTTCAGTAAACAGCAAATGCCGGAGGGTATAAAATTATTCATTTTCGGAGAGAAACATTTTGCTTCGTTAATTTTAGAATAATAAACAAGCGAGGGTATAAAAGCTTTTTGAAAAAAATTAATCACTTACCTTTCGAATTAATTCCGGTTATGCAATTATTTTTCACTGAGTAAATCGGCTGAAATTAAATACGAACACCATATAATTGCTGACTCAATTAAGCTTTAGATGAAAGGTTCGTAAATATTTAGGGAAAATTTGAATGATTTTTGTATTCACGTTGAAAAGTGGGGAAATTTAATCTTCGATTGATACTGCCCGAAATAACAAAGGGACTTAAGAAACATAAAGTAAAACACCTAAATCAAAACGAAGCGAATAATATAAAAGATAATGGACGATTAATAAAGTAGATGAAATCTGGAAGAACACAATAACGTACCTTCAAAATACGACAATAGAATTCCATAGAAGAAAAATTCAACTCTCGAAAAGATGTTTTCGGGGTAATTTTCTAAATGTATTCATAACCAACAGTCTGTGGGTTTATTTGATAAAACTGGAGCCACATACGTAATAAAAAAAATTAATCTGGAAGAATTCGCTAAAAGGAAATCGTAATAGAAATGCAGACAGATTCGGAACAATGAAAGATAATGTAAAGTAAAAGAGGAGAGGATTTCTCTAAGGCACTATCGAAATTATGAGAGGTCTGTACACTCATGTGAAACACACTAATTAGAAAACTTATCAGTAATTTATAATGTAGCAAAATGTACAGAAACTCTACTATTCCGGGGGTTACACAATTAAATTAGCTTAAAGTTCAGAATGAGACAATTCACAAAGCGGAGAGTTTGTTGCAAATCAAAACTTGCATTAATTCTTGACAATTACTGTTATGTTAGCACTAGCAATTATTAACACTATTAGTTCTAAATTGCGTTAATTAAATTTCACAATTATTTATTTAGATTCGATATATTTTTTAGATACTTAAGAAATCGTTGGGTGATTTATGGAACAGTTATTTAAAGAAAAATTAAGTGCACTTAAGAGTAATTATACTTCAATATTTTAGTCAGAATTTATTGCACTTAATACGACCACTTTTTTTACTCAGCCATAAAATATTTATAAATTTTTTGTTTAATAAATAAAATAAATGTACGTAGGAGTTTACTTTTAAACGAAATCCAACTAGTTATGCCCAGAAACACTTTTTGTTCTTATAAAATACAGCCGCGCATAAATTTGTCAAGATTTTGAGGTCATTGTCAAAACTTCAATGGAAGTAAAATTAAAATTCCTGTAATTAATTTAGTTGTCCTACTGTCCCACTATTTTTTCATTCTTTATTCTAACAAACGTGTGTATCTTGGGAGCGGAGATTAAAAAAGATTACAATCGGTTTCTTATAAATTGGAACAAATTTTTAATGGCATATCATTTCTCCTTTATGGCCTATAACAGAAAAAAACCGACAACAAATTCATTTTAAAAAGAAAAAAAGCGCTACATAAATTACAATAAATTAAGCTTTACATTAATATTAATCGAGAAGTCTGCTTCGACGAAAATTAAAACAATAACCTTAACACTTTTTTACATGGCGAGGAAGGTAGTAGGTGTGTCCAGAGAGTAAATAAACGAAAAAATCTCCATTAATTCGGGTAATTAGTCATGTTTGCATGAATTACTCGGATGAATTAATATCAGCGTAAATTGGCTGTGAGCGCGTGTTTATATTCGGTTATATTTGGTTTGCCCAGCTTCAGGAAATTGATTTTTAAGGGTGTGTCGATACACACACAGCTTTCAGATGTACATAAAATTCAAATGATGTACTCCCTTAGGTAGAAATTACATTTGCGTTCAACTAAAATTACCCTAGGAAGTTGGTTATTTACTTTACGTCGCTCGGGAGGCAAAAATGTTAAACTAAGGTTACTCTGAAGTGGCGTGGGATTAATTTGTTGGTAATTAATGTCGTTTGTAAAACTTAAATGAGTACATTCATTTATACAAAGGTAAAGAGCCAAGGCTTTTATATATAAAAAGAAGCGAGCGAGTAGTTTTGAGTTGCATGTAATTCTAGATACGATTGTCAAGTTGATGCAATACAGAAAGAAGCATTCTAAGGTACTGAAAGAGCCATTGTGGGAAGCTAATAACATACGCATATTTACTTTCTCCGTGAATTGAACATGCACTTTATCAGTCTTACAATCTTGGCTGCCCTAGAAAACCCTCTTATCATACTTTTTTGTTTCATTTTTTAACTCGCTATTTCGGTTTTTGCCGGTCAATTTTCTCGTAATCTGTTTTCAAACAGCAAATTCCATCTTTTATAATAAACGAGAACTACACGTTGTGCAATTAACGGCTAAACTTTGTGTTGATGAGTTTTTGTATTGTTAAGCCGGAGCTTTGTATACTACAATGCGAATGAGATATCAAAATACGACAATAAAACACGTACGGTATTACATTTTTATAAAAGGTTTAGAAGAGGCTTATCCAATAATTATATCATCGTACAACATTGATTATTCGGCGAATAGTTAGAGTAACTAAATACCGAATAAATACGTGGTTACTGCCTCTGTTTAGAGGGAACAACTTTTGAAATGAATTCGTTCCTTTTAAAGCAACGCGTTCCTGTTTTCCCTGCAGGAACTTGAACTTTGCCTAAGCCTCGCTTTCTGAGGGTATGACTTCAAACGATACCGCCCTTGTACAAATTGTTAAGCTATTTGCACACTATCAACTTATTTTTCGTCAGCATTTCTCCATTTCAGTACCGCGATAAAGTCATTCACATCGGAATATGTTAATTATATACAGCCGAATTTATGGGTGGATGATGCATGGATGGCTTTATCAGAGGGCTGAAAACCGTAGGGTGCACATATACATCAACATTTCGCCGAATATTTTATGCGCTGCAATGATATTCGAGCCTACAGAATATCATAAGGATTATAAATCATCTAATAAATCTACGAGTTTGATTTTAAAACCCTCCGGAAGATTTTTTTAAAATCGCCAGATATCATATAAGCTACTTTTTCCTGGTTTTCCTCTACATTTATACATGGCAGCAGGAAAACCACTCTTATGTATTTTGATTATGTTTATTACAGGGATGTAAAAATCGCACAGCATTGGAAGTGTATCCGAAAATCATTGCATAATATTTCCTGGTGTATATCCCACCTTTGTAAAAAAAATAAATACGACCCCCAAGACTCCAAAAAAGGGTCTAAGCAATTGCTCCAGAGCTAGGGATAACTAATGGGCAATCCGGCCCTAGTTCGTCGTTTCTTAACAATAAATTCGAGGCAGTCAGGAAAGTGAAGCCGGCAGTTCACTTAGTGGCCAAATGTCAGATGTTACCGGTACCGATAATAAAAGAAAAATCTAAAACCTTGACCTCTGTGTTTATTGTTATTTCAAATGAAAATTGCAGAAGCGACTCGAATTTTGTTAATTTTTTAGGACTAATTCCAGTTCATTTTGTGAGATGTGAATGAATACCCGGAAAAAAGGAAGTTTCCTCGAGTTTTCCGTGTCTTTAGGTAAAAGGGAGTGAGCAAATAATGTTTTTTTTTTTCTAAATTAAACTCGCCGAAATAAAATTAATTGGAAAACTGAGATATTCCGGTATGTTTATTCTAATGTTATCAAAGTAATACAAAAAATTTAATTATAAGAAGGGAGGTTCTTCTTCTTTTTCTTTAGGATTGGGTTATCTTCTATGTCTGGAGTTGATTTTTTAAACGCGAGGTTTATCGAATACAGGCTCGGATTGCGATTAAGGAAGATCAAACTGAATTGTGAATCGGCTTAGGAAGTTCATTGTCTGCGCATCTAACCGTTGTTCTTTAATTGCCAGAGCCATGGGATTAGCATTTTAACCACGGTTCAATTCCCCGATCTCCTTCCATTTGAATAATTATTTTCTTACTAGAAAATTGCTTAGTTCAACAGGCCCGAAGTACTAATTAAATACATATTTCTAAGGAAACTGCTGAGTGAGGTTTAAAATATCTCGCGTGTGGCCACTAAATCGAAAAATAATCGCTTTTTAAAAATTCAGATAATTACTACCGTTCCGAGTGGATCTATTTTGGTTTGTTTATAAAGCTGTTAATCTTAGATTGTAGTGTCAAAAGCCGAACTGGTTTGCTTGAGCCATTTCTTTTGCTGAAAGAAACCAGGGGCAGATATAAAATTCCCTAATTAATAAACTACACCAAAGAAGAATCTTAGTTATTTCAAGTATGCCCTTTAAACACGCGTTGAATGTATATGGACTATTAATAACAGCTCGATTTCTGATATAATCTGAAAGTGGTAAAAAATAACGCATTAAAGAAGATGTTGCTGCGCTCTCACGTAGACCATTCGATTGCCGATTAATTTCGTAACTTTTTCTGTTTATTTTTTGGTATGGAAATGTTCTGGTTTTTGTTAGATGGGGCACGCCACTGCGCTATCAGTCTTGGTGCAAAGAATTTCATCGGAATCGAATGAGTTAAGAGTCATAAAAACGACAATGCATTATGCGAGTGAGCAAGTTCTGAGCATATGGAAGGTAAATCTCCATGGTTAAACAGCGGGTGGAACTCCAGGATAATAAAGTGTTGTCTAGAACTCAGTGGGGTTCTGTTATACCGATTCCCCCTTCTAGCACCCCACGCTTATATAAAGTACTTGCTCCAGTTTTTCTTTTTTTGTTAACATATACTAAGCAGTATTTCTTGTCACTTAGCAAAGATATTTACAAGAACAAATGAAACGATGCCCTTTTCGGAGGAACAAGAAACCAATTATCTTCAGTTTCCTAAACATTATGAGAAGATAAAAAGGTTAATTAATTCCAACTCGTAACACTGATTTCGTGATAAATCGTTAATTTCCATTTTCAATAGAGCTTAAATGTACAAACTGATTTTACGTGTAGCGTTCAAGGTCTTTGTTCGATTGTCAGAGGCGAACTATCTAAAAACTAAAAATGTATAGAAAATTACTAGTTATCTCCATACAATAGGTCGGATGTCGCTTAAGGCAAAGGCTAGAAAAACCGAGAGAACATCAATCTACTGGTAGACAAATATGTCGAGGAACGATTATATTTTTTGGCAGGAAAAAATTAGCTTTTATGTAACAGTCGTTTTCTTCACTATAATATATAAGCGTCGTTGTATAATTTCTATTTTTTTCTCGAACTCGCAGGAAACGAGATAACCATCTAAAAGCAAGTCGTATTCTTCGAACCATGGAATCAAACTGTACTTTAAGCCGTAATTCGAATACATATGAAATACGGTCGTGATCGAAACTGACCCGCCCCGACCTGTACGATTTTAAATGAAAAAGGATTATTCCACTCCCGCTTTATCCTTTTAACTTGCCGCAACTCGCCAAAACATCCTTCCCAATTGGTACATACTATATGATTTAGAAAAACACGAAAATTAGATCTCGTTTTAAATTCAAATGCCCTTTGGCACTCAACAAACACACAAACGTTGATTCGGAATTTTACGCGTGGCATCGCCAGTACTTATTGCAAATTAAAACCTATGTACAACCGCTATATTTACAAAAGGAAAACAATAATAAAGGTTCTAATTTACAATTAAGTAATTTAAAAACTACCCACACAGTTAGAACAACAACAAAAATTACTTCCCTCGTTTGCCCATTTTCGTTTAAATCGTGAGAACATTATTCCGTTTTACGGATGAAATATCAGAAGCTAATTTATAACGCCAAATATATTTTATTTTCTCTTATTTCAAAAACATCAGTTTGTAAATTTCAGAGCTTTGGTACTTATTATTACACAACCTGCCTAGTTAGTATGTATAGCTTCAGCTTCATATTTTACTTCTCTCCTTCTTCATTTAAATTAAAACATGTTTTTTTGCGTTGCTTTAATTTTAGACTTGAGTAAGTAGTGGAAAGGACATCAATGCATTGTACGTAACCGCAAAAAAGTACAGGAATTTCTAAGTTTTTCGCCCACTTGTTGCTCCCTGCCCTTTTTATTTGTACCCACCGTGAATACCCCTTTGTGTGTGGTTGAAGTACGTTTCTTAGTCTTTCAAGAGATGTCGCTTTTCTGTATAATGTGCTTAATCGATGCTAGGCCAGTTTTTTAGGTGTTTAATTAATTGGTAGTTATTTTGCAAAGCATTATTTCTGAAGAATTACCAAATTTATGTTGACAATACTAGATGGGTAATCAGAGATTACTAGAACAAACAGTAATGGCAAACTACTTAATTAGCGACTATGAAAATAAAAAAAATTATAGAGAACAGATAAAGATAATCCACGTATATCCAGGAATGCCATTTTAATGAATAGAGCACTAATTAGGTTCTTAAAATAACGAAATTTAATACCCTTGTGGGAGGTGCATAATTACCCATAACATTCCGCCCCCGTCCTAATAAAAATTTGAAACTGTAAATCTGACTAATAAATTAAGCAGGTTACCTTACTCTTTTCCCTGGAAGTTAATTATTTGTAAATATGTATATCCGGATTTTCCAAAATAAATAAGGAAATAGGAAATCTTGTAGGTTTTGTCCTCTTTAAGTGTTATTTTTGTTGTAAGATCTTGCAAAACGGTTCGTTTTTAACTTTGAATAAATCTTTTCAATATTCGTTGAACTGAAATGTTAAGAAATAATCTGGTATTTTGCTATTCATCAACAACTTGTCTGACAAGTTTCCGAGATGCTTTCTTATTTATGTTTATCTTTTATATCGCTAACATTCTTTTTTTCTACAAATTACCGTAAGAAACTTCACTAGACTGAACAATATCATCTTGATTAATGTTTGACAAAGTAAATCTGTGAACTTGTTAACATACAAATTACAATGGCGAAAGGAAAATAATTATAACGTAAACAGCAAATTGGGATTTTATTAATAACGGTTGGGAACTTATTTAAATTTAATTTCTAACTGCTTGTAAATGTTGGCTGTTGGCTTATCTTCGCTAAATGATTAATCTAAGGAAGCTTCTGGTTTTTATATTTTAAGGTACCCAAAATAAAACTTATTAGATAATAATTATTATTATTACGTTTTATTAAAAAATATTAATTTCTAGCAGTACATTTGGAAAGACTTTTAAAATAAAGGAAAGTAAACAAACGGATTATGGTTCGAATACTTAAGGTAACTGTAATAGTTATTACTCTGATGGTTACTGGGGTTTTATGGGCCCTTAAAAGGGTTCTTCCTTCATACGAAGTACTTCTGAGTTCTGAGGCCTTTGCACTTTCATCGTAAGGATGTCATCACTTGTAATATCCACAAACAAAAGCCCAAACTTTTTAGAAAACAAATATTTTGAAGAAACCCCCGGATAAGTTTGGTGTTGTTCTGAATGAGTTTAGCTTGGAGTGTACACATCAGACATCATCTTATATCGGTATAGCGTGCGGGTCCTGTAATATCGGTCTATAATCGTGAATGCCCCGAGGTGTAATTATAGTGAATGTAAACGAGTAATTCAGTCCAAGTCAAAATTTTAATGCGCTTTTCGTAATGGATGTATGGGCAGTGGATATCCTATCATATCTGTAATTATAATTAATGGGCATTCAGCGATTTTTACCTGTGCGTTAATTTGTAGTGAAGGAGTCGAGACGATTTTCGGTCGTTTTGAAAACTATAATTGTGTGGGTTAAAAGAACGTCGAACGCTACATTTTAGCACGACGTGAGTCAGCAAACAAACCGTAAATAGTCTGGGCCTTTTTGTCTCGAAAATCAAGGAGCATTATGTTATAAAGCTCTTCCTTCAGAGAGTGCTCGGCGTGTCATTTCATAAATGGATCATAAGCTAATACCGAAACCGTAAATGTCTTTCGTTCCTCCTATCAAAAGATAACTCACCTGTCATAACTGTCCGTGGTCTGAGGATTAAGCTCATAAGAAATAAAGAAAGTAATCCTGAAGTCGAAGAAAAACGAAATTTCAATTCATTTTTATACTCGTCTACATTGAATTAGGCAGCAATCTCGGTAGTTTTCTGATACAAACGACAACCGATCGCTGAAAGAACGTTCTCGCAAAAGCTCAACAAACATTAAAGAATTTTGCTCTTGGGAATCAAGAGTACCCAAGTCGAAAAGGGGGAAATGCAGGTTATACTTTTGTGTTGTCTTAATGAGTGCTTACTTTTTCAAAATGGTACGCGAGTTGAACGCACTTCTGCACGCAACATATCGTCGTAGTCAAGCCTTAGTAAGCAATTTACTATTTCAACCGCATTAAAGGTCGTGTGTTTATGAAGAACTTAACTCTACACCAACAAAACTAAGTAAATTGTATAGCAGGTCGTAGCCAAGGCTAGACTCCCTTAGGCGCTTTTAGAGAGGTTTCTACATCTAGTCCTACCCTCAGCCTACCAACGCGATGACTGTAATTCAACCTTATTATCATACAAAACACCACCGTATCATCTCGGAAATATTTATGAATGTTGCTCTCCACCCTATCATCTAAAACTGTGCTAAGGTTAATAGGAGAAAATTGCCGTTCACGCCTGATTAAGAACAACATCCCAAACTATCTTTTAAGTCTCTACCTACTACGTGCGAAAATGCGAATCGAACAGTTATTCGATCGAGATTTACCCAGGAACAAAATCGTCCCGCATTTCAAACAATAAAACCTTATCAGTTGGCAAGCAAATATGTCCCATTTAATTACAAAGTAAGCCGTTATGTGTACCTACTCGTTGTTAACGCAACGTGGTAATTATCAACTGCTTTGATTACCGTAATTCGTCCTTACAGTAATTATCCTGTTTTAATTTCATTAACAAGGGTTATTCACCCTAATTTTAGCACTGTGAATAATCTAATAACTTCTTATCATTAGGAGACAAAAACAACATTTAAATTCTTCATTGTTTTTAATAGTTTACATTTATATTATTCAAAGTTTATTGACCATGCCTATGGAAATGCATATGATTTGATAACTTGATGTCAAGAAACCATTATCATTTAATCGCGACCTGTTTCAAACGCTTTGAACTGATTGATTGCGTTGTCAAAAAGTAAAATACCTTCTGAAAACCTCTTTTTAAATCGTGAATTTTGAACACTTATTAAAATTTATTACTGTCAGGTTTAGTACTGTTTCAAAAACTATCTTCGAATAGTCTAAATTCCATTACGCCTTTGTGATGTAAAAAACAGTATACACAAAAGCTTTTATTAAATTTCATTCCCAATCTGTAGAACTTGCAGTTTCTGTGTGAGGGAGGTTACTGACCCTATTAAGCGAGATTATCAGTGATTTACTAGATATCTATTAGAACTCACTAACTGCAAAGAACAAGAGGGTAGACTCGGTAGACGTGTTAATTATATTACATTATGCAATTTATATTAATACAAAAAGTGGCGTTTTAAATGTTAAATCCAGTAACGTTCCTATTTATATTCTAAACAAGTGAAATGTTCCAAAGTGCTTTCGTCGAAAAAAGGACTAAAAAGAGAGAATGCGTTTCTTTGCTGTTATTATAATGAAGTGTCTTGTTTCTGTTCTGGTAGTAATAAAAGTTATAGTCTTCCTGTCCATATCACTCGTTACAAACAAAATTCGGGCGTTTTTTTCGGTAATCAATGGAGAAATTCAATTTGGAAATGTCAGTCTGCAAGATTATATTGGGCATTTAAACATTCTACGAGTTTTAGGCTTGTAGTTTATGATAACGAAGTAATTTCAAGTGTTTTGTCCAAGATTTGTTATAGTGGTCGAACATCTAAATCTACCACAGAAGACCGAAGTCACGCTCCGTCCTAACATTCGATTAAATCCAATAAAACCGAAACCACAATCAAAGATAAAATATTGCATAGGAATAATTTCAATTTGCTCTCAGATATAAGTTCAGTGCCGCCTGCATGAATATTTCATGACGAAGCAAAAAGCTCGAGTTAATTTCGGTGATAGACCCATAGAACTATGATTAAATCTCATATATGTAACGAAACAGATGGTTTCATTTTGTTCGTTCGTAATTTTATTACCTTTCAGGTCGACCAAGTCTTTTACGTCGCGCTCTTGGCCTCTCGTCGAAGAAAAAGGGGGAAATGCCTATTTCTCCCACGACCGTCACGCTATATGGGCTCCCCATTCAGAAATCACCTCTAATACTGCTACTAGCAGTGGCGTAGCTGTATTATGATTTTTTAATTCGAACTAATGTACCTACGCAGCTTGCACAGAGTACTAAGTGTAACTTCTCTTTATGAATCATACAATACAGGGTTGTTGCGAATTTCTACGGATTACGAGTTGCGGTATATGAGAACTACTTACGGGAACCCGAATGTACCATCCCCGAAAATAACGGACGACATGCATATTAAACGACATAATGGGTTTCATTCTGTTTCATTGCAGTTATAATTAAGTTTCACTTGCGTTTCATTTCGTCGTTACCAAAAACAACTTCGTCAAATTTAATAAAACTGTTTTATCATTTTCTGTATACCTTATTTCTTTGTTTATCCTTACTTTCATAACATCATTTTTGGAACATGAAAAAATCCCATATTGAGTTTCCCCGTATTTAACTTGCCGATTGAAATTAAATTCTCGATACTCTAAAATTGGAAAAGCAATATTAATAGAAATATTTTTGATCGAGCATTCATGTAACTTTGATTTACAACTGATATATTACGAAAAACCAACACGCAACGTTCATAAATATAATCTGAAGTAGTTAGAAATTATCGATTCTATTTTAAGAGCAATTTATTTCACTTTAGCTTTCCTGAACGGTTAAATTCTGCAAAAAGTAATATAAAACGTTTTCCGAACTGTCATAAAAATATCGAAAATAATTACAAACGATTACCCGGATTTTTAAAACCATTCGTTTCGTTTTTTGCGTGTACGAATTGAAAAACTCTCGGAAAATATTAAATATAAATAGCGCCCCGCGTAATTCATTTCCTTTGTATTAAAATTCTATTAAATTACTAAAACCGTCATGTTGTAATAGGCATGCATAATCTGCAACGGAAAATATTCATTGTAGTTTTTGAAGGCGTATCATGTGCAGCGGTTTAAAATTTGTGTGAATGTTAAAAATGTTTTTGTTTAATGTTACACAAACGTTGCAGTATCGAGTTTTGTTTTTCTGTTTTTTTTTTTTTTTAGTGCGAGTTCTATAATGACAAATAACTTTGTTGCAGTAGGTACAATAACAATTTAGCGATAACAATCAATTTCTAATGCAATATGCAATGGAATTTGATGTTCAAACAGAAATTTTGTAACAGTGTTACCTTTTTACAGACTATTTTTTTAATCTACCACCATTTTATATCCAAAATAATTGTTGGAAATTACGCTTTAATCAAAATAATCGCTTTATTGTTTAGTTTCCATTACCCCTTTGAATTGTAATTCAAATACCAGTCATGAATAGACTAAAGTTAGTTGTTAATCTTTTGATGTTTGATAATCCTAAAAACCGTTTAAAAAAACAAAAATGGAAATTAGATCTGAAAATTAAAAGGATAAGTAATGAAGTTCCTGTGCAGATGAATCCACACAGATTGGGAAGAATATCTAGTTGCAGTTTAATTATTGTACACGACAAATTCCATTAAAATTAAAAGGATAAGTAATGAAGTTCCTGGGCAGATGAATGCACACAGATTGGGAAGAAAATCTAGTTGCAGTTTAATTATCGTACACGACAAATTCCATATTGTTCAATTAGGGCGCAATCACGAATTTGTAATTAATTGGAGGCGCTATAAAGAGGAAATGTCCGGAGTGAATATGCAGTAGTTAAGTAGCATTCAAGTTGTGGCAAATGTAATTGTCGAATGAATGCTATTCAGGTGTGAATGCACAAGTAATTTAGCTCGAAATGAGTGAGTGAACGGTGCACGCTGTTAGCACATTAATTATCGTTTTCAAATTTGTATATTAACCCAAGGAATTTGCAGTATATTTAGATATGTTGCACATACATGCTCAAAGGATTGCAATTCAATGCTCAAAAGAGGCATTCAAAAGGTCGTAAATTATGAGCTAAAAGTCCGTTTACAAGTAGAGGTTTTGTACGCCACTGGCGAAAAGTACTTAAAATACTGAAGATATATTTCACAAAAAGCTCCCTTTAAACCTGTAGATTTATACATTTGATGTAGATTTATCCTCGTTTTACATCTGAAAAAGCAGAGGTATATAAACCAATGTTTCGTGAAACCGAGCCGCACAAAAACTGCGACTGCTTTTCTATACAGTGTAAAGAAGTTTTTTTTAGTAAACCACTGATACGAAACGTTTTCGCTCTTTCTGGGAAACCTTTAATATTTACACGGTATCCTTAGTAGGAAAAATATTTTTAATTTAGGTCGGGAGTATTCGGAAGGAGTATTTACACAATCCGCTGTAAATAAAGATGGTCTGCAAGGTACAACATTACACAAAATTTGGGTTACGCTTGCAAGAAGCGAGAGTTGTTTCGTTCTTTGAAAGTAGTTAACTCTTAAGAGTCTTTAAGTTGGAAATAATTGTAGACATTAAAACAAAGTACCAAAATAAATTACGCTGTACAAGGACCACGTAGTGTTACAAGATTCGCTCAAGTAAATCTTTAAAGTCTCAGGAGATAAATCAACCTTAAATTTATTAAGCAATCTTTAGAAATTTAAAGGTGACCGCGTACAAAACTTAAATCGTGGTTAATTCGATCGCGAACTGATGTAACCGACGACATCATCTACGAAGCGACTTTTTAACAAATAGCGGAAATTTCTAACAACTTCGTCCCGTATAAAAGAAATTACGGATATCCTTTTGAAACTCGACCCCCTTTGTCGCCGGATTTCAATGAGTCGCTCGAGTTGAAATCGTGTTTTTACAATAATTATTCTTAAGCTATCATATTATACACAACCGAGTGTAATTTTCAGTTCTCCAATTATTTTTCTTGCGCAAAACGCGCCGTAAATAAAACTAATTGCGTTACAGCAATTTACACAAGTCTTGAATATTAAAATATCCACTAATTTCCAACAGAGGGCGCGTTTTTCTTCGAGGCACTGAAAATATATAAATATTTATGTCCCTTGTTGCAGTCGGAGTCTGTTTTTACTAATGTAAAATTAACCGCGGCGGGATTTTATGTTAATAGATTCCTTAATAAAGCGGTTTTCCTTTTGTAATGAAAGCGCAACTTTGGAAAAGCGTATTAAACTACTAAGAACGACTGGATAGTGGTACTTTTCGACTTGAAAGCTCCCCGGAATAAATGTCTGCCGCACCTATGCCTCATTTTCTGAAAACGTTCATCCTGTATGCCGCAGACATAAAAAGGAATGTCTAGACAAAGGAATTATTACTTAAAAGTAAATTTCTAAACAGACTACCTGCAACAACTGCCAAGCCTATGTTTTAACGTTATCACGCGAACAGCTTCTTAACACCACGTTATATACAGTCATCTTAACCGGTAGATATTTGAATAAATCGCTCGTATAGTTGTAAATTGAATATGTCCTCATTTAGGGATACGTTATTGCGTAAAGTTGGCAACTATGCTAATAACGGCGCCGATAAATAACCATTTATTTGTTCGAAACGCGATATATTCCTCTGTTAAATTGAACAAAAAATAATACAGAAAACGTTCTGTATACGGAATTGCTTCAGTATATATATGATGTTGATGTAATACTCCTGGCAAGGCTCCGATC
The DNA here is from genome assembly GCA_963082815.1 of Melanotus villosus. Lineage (NCBI taxonomy): Eukaryota > Metazoa > Arthropoda > Insecta > Coleoptera > Elateridae > Melanotus > Melanotus villosus. Next base: position 25,721,257 of record OY720427.1, read on the forward strand.
ATTGCGTCGTTATCCTGAACTCGCTCCTATCCTGTAAGTGCTCGTATATACCTTTTCAGAAATTCCCCAAGCGAACGCTTATAATGAACACTCGCAATAAACATTGCTGTTTGCTGAAAAAGTTTACCTCCCTATACAATAAACGTTTCCCGCATTATCCGTTAAAGAAAATCCCAATCACGGAATTGTTCGAAATCCCTCATTTTTCCCATCCGTGTGAGTCGTTTGTAATTAACAACATCAATCTCTTGTCGGCCGATTTTTACCGCCAATTTTAATTATAATTAATTAATCGTGTTTCAACGACGGTCTCAAATGAGAACTACGTTGAGAAACTGAACAGAACCGAGCTGGGATGATTCACAGATGGGTTTTCAGGCAACAATGGGTACTTTTTAAAATGCATAAAAGGTATGGTTTACGTCACGGTCAATTCCACAGAAGTTCTATAACTTCAGCCTCACCCACCTTCGCTATTTTTAGCGCTTAAAACGGTATCCATCGTTTGCTATTATGCATACTGCATAATATTCTTATCCGGCAACTCGGGAGTATTTGCAGGATTGCACTTCGAGTGAAGTACCCAACTTCAACCACTGTTAATGGGAGTAGGCGACTCTAACTTCGGTTTTAATACGAAAAGAACTTCTCCACCTCTGGCGGAGGAAGGGGCATTAAGCTATAAGGATTACTTGTAATTAAGCAGATTCGCAAACCCCCATATTTTGCCGGTTAAACTAACTAAAATTCTCGGCAGAATAGTCACAAAGATGTAAGGATTACTAATAATTTCTCTATATGTACAACTATCTAGACGGGCAAATTATCTGTTTATGTGAGCAAATTACCCGATCTATGCAGAAGGGAGATTGAAATTAATCTGTTAATCATTTGGCGGAAATTTGCAGTCTGCGTATGCGAACTTACGTAATTCAAATTTCCAACAATTAGTGAAAGCTTAGAAGGAGCCTCAGATCCACAGCCTCGCTGTAAATTACGGAAAAATACATATCTGGGAACTAACAAACTGAAAATCCCTTTGAGATACTTCTCGACGGGTCTTTGTATTCGAGTAAACATCGCTTTTTCCATTAATTTACGGCATCTCAAACAACGTTTCAACCATGCAAATTTTTCTTCGTTCCGACTACCATTTTAATTACAAAATAGTTATCGTTTATTACTTCACAAAAATATAAATAAAAACTCTCTTTATTACCCAGCTTTTATGAACTGTTCATTAACAACAGCCAAGTACGTTAATTAAAATTTCAATTAATGAAAATATTTTACAACAGAAAATGAATACGAAACGTAATTTTTTATAGCCCCGATTTAAATTTCATATGCTCCCACATAAAGCAAGAATAAATAACTTTTTCCTGAAGCGGACTTTAATATATTTTACCTGGGAATATTACAAATTTTCCGGGAGATAAAACTTTTTCATAATAAAATCCCAGTTTTTATAATAACGTGTAACTGAACAAAACAAGTAGTTTTTGATGTTGTGCGTTCATTCAGAATTCTTGTTTATTTTTCGATTATTAACCAGCCTTTATGAAAAGATGTCTCCTGGTTGAAGCTCAAAAAATTCAGACCGTACTCCGTGTGTTTTCATTGTTTTCAGTAAAGTGCAAGTTTGTTTAAGAATATTTCTGCCAGAGTACGAAATTTTGAAATGGGAGATTTCAATTAATTTTTTTTCGGAGTTTGTTTATAATAACCTTCAGGGCAATATTAAAATTGGAGATAGTTTCAGTCAACCATCCTATTTCCTCCGTATTTAAACCACAGAGTCATTTCAACTATGATTTTAACGCTATTAAGCGAACCACTTTAATAAGAAATAAAATATTCCGTGGGAAAGCGAGGAAGGTACCTCCATTTTGTAATCCATTGTAAAGAAACTCAATAAACGCATCAAGCTTCCTGGTTTATTTGACAGGGGCAAAATTTTCGCGTATACATTTTTAATACGGGATATTTACGAAATTAACGCGAATATTTCGGTTTTATTCGGAGGAAAAATTTGTATCTGTCATCGTATTTTTGCTTTTTAAAAGTGGCGTTTAGTTACCGTTACGGCTGTGGCGACTTTTTATTTCAGTTCGTTTGTCTTTCGCGCTTTATAATTGGCTGTTAAGCCACGGTTGCATAAAATCTCACTATATTATGTTTGTGTATGTGTACCTCATTTATCATAGTAGCTGCTGCTTTTAAGTTTAACGAACAAAAAAACTTAAGTTCTTACTCTGACGCTCTTTAGAAAATACGAAGGAAGCACAAAAACGACATCGCGTTGCTTTTAGCAAACGGATTAAATCGTTAAATGCAGTCTACTTATATTTTTCTCGCTCATTCTAATCCAATTTACCCCAAAGGCGGTAAAGCAGTTAGAAAAAAACCAAAGCTGCTTGACGCCGGTTCTTCCATTAAATCGATCTATAAATAAAAGACAAAATTGGCAAAACATCCTGTACGTACGTTGAAAACAGGTAGTTCTATATACATACATAGATATATATATATATTTCAGCACTACGGGCCTTCTAGGCCCATGGCTTAGTCCTTATTACATTTTATTTTACATTTCACTTTTTACATTTTACATTTCCTTAACTTTACTAACGACTCTTTTCCATCTGACTCCGTCTCTTGCTCTTTTTCTCCAATCTTCCACTCCTGCTCTTTTCGCATCTTTCGCCACAGCATCCAGCCACTTCTTTTTTGATCGTCCTTTTTTCTTTTTTCCACCAGTCTCTTCTTCCAGCATCCTCTTCGCATGTCTACCATATAAAAATGGGAAAATAATGAAGTTAACAACATTCCTTGATAAGGTTGTCGCATATTTTAATACTCCTAGTAACTTTTCGTGGACTAGTAGGAGGATCAAAAGTGCCCTTCTAATTAACACATAATTAATCATGCGACTGCACGCGATCAAAGGGTTGAAAAAATGCTTTCTCACTTATTACTAAGGTAATACCTAGGTGTTTTGCGTGGAAAACGCTTGGGTATTAATTAGACATAGTGCACCAGGGTCGAGTTGTTATTGTGCACGTTGTGCAATATTATTTCAGGTGCATCCACGTGGGAAAATACCTATTATAGTCGTAAACAACTGCGCCAATTTCCGTTTTCACCCTGAAAGGCGGCCAAGTTAATTCGAAAATTCAATAAACAAAAAAGCTGTGAAGTGTTGTTTTTTAATATGTCGAAATTTCTTTTGTCCGGGACATCGTACAGGAATACTAAAAAACGCTTCCAGCAGTTTTACAAAAGCCATAAATGTACATGTTTTGCTTGAACAAATGTATTGTTTCTACAGCTTATAAAGCCGAGCATTATGGTAGAGAGCTCATTAATATTAATTAACCGAGTCTTAAACTTCAGAGTCGTGTAGTCTGTTAGTTTAGTTAAAACACTGGAAATGTTGTATAACTTAACCGATTAACCTTAGGTGTTTTCAGGTTCATCGATCGATAATACATCGAATTCGAGACCATTAGTCATGTAATGTCGGCACAAATTGCGTTTTACGTAATACTTTGTTTCAAATCGAGATGTGTAAATTTTCCGAGCCAATATAAATACTTCAATAAAAAGACACGATCGTTGATATCACCGACACACCTACGATTCATTTAATGAAAACGTATAGATTTGCATACATTTGAAACATAAATGACGTTTCTTTGTACGACTAGAAATTTTATTACGCGCCGTAAATTAATAATTATTACGGTAGTCCCCGGCATAAAATTTACCGCAAGGTTGAAAAACCTCTCGTAGTCCATTTTAATGTCTTATTAGAAACCGAACTCATTTTAAGTCTCCGTTATTTCGTCGTTAATAACAACTGACTCGAACATGTTACACTTTCAAAACATAATTATAGCTAAGAGCAACAAGGGATGAACTGATTTCGCAAAGGGCTCCAGCAAACCCACAAAGGTTACGGATCCTTCACAAACAACCGTAAAGCACACTCTTAATAAACATCGGATTAACATAAAAATAAAGATATTTATTAAAGCCTACGAGATATTATTTGACCGTACCTCGAAAACAAACAAACATCCACTTTAAAATAGACGTATAAAACGCTCCAAACGTTATTATTACAAATTCAAATTTTCTTACAAAGGAAATGTAACTTGACCATGCTCGAAAAACGTACGCTTTCCGTAACAAATAAAGATGACAACGTTTCCGTAATTGAGATTATAACAAACACAAGGAAAACCTGAAACTTGTTCATGATTGAAATTTTCGTAATTCGTAATCTTAAATTTCTTTACTATTCACATCCTCAATTTTCTTTCATTAGATCAAATTAAACGGTACCTCACAGAAAGACCATTTTCTTCAGAATTTCTTTTAGAGAAACACAATCATTTTTCATTATATTATTTCAGATGAACCAAAACGACATGAAATACACAACTTCATCTATAAATAAAAATAATTAGGAAAGTTCCTTGTTATTTGTTTTTCATAAAAAAGAGACTTCGTTTATTTTGTGACAACACTGAAGCTTTACACTTAGTAGAAAATATACTGAGAATTCAGTATTTGTTTGTAACTAATTTCTGACATGAAACTAATTTAAATACCTGACGTAAATTTCCATCATTTAAGTTTTGACAGTTCTCAGAAATGAATTTTTTAGGATAATTTTTATAATAATAACCCAAATTTTTTTGTAGCATTTTTATAAGCCGCGGCTTAAAATAAAGGAAATTTCCATTAAAGTAGTGTGACTCACTATTCCTTTGTTCACCAGCTTACTTTGAAGTAATTAAATATTTAATTAGTAGTAATAAAAGCTGATAGATTGTTGCAAATCATTTCTATACAAAAATAATTAGTATATCAAAAATTAGTGACGTTCATAATACGTTGGAAAATGCAAGAATCTCAAAAATCACTTAGCAATATGAGAATTTTTAACAATTTTAAGAAACAAATGCCCTTGTTGCGTTAACTAATTTTGAAATAATAAACTCGAAAGTGTTCATAAAAGTTAAAGAATTAAAAATAACACGAACCTTGTGTTAACCTTGAGCTTAAATTAATGTTTAAATTCAAATCGAATTCAAATTAATAAATACCAGATTAGATGTTATGATTTAATAAAAACGTTTAATTAATTTTATTGGGTGTTATAAATAGTTATTTCAACAATAAACGTTCGGCATGTGTTATATTGAACCAAACATTCGTTTGTGTATATTTAACATGCATTTGTTGCACCTTTCTGCATTTCCACCAGTAAATGTGATTTTAATTACAACTAAGGCAAGCTAAAAGTAATGTTTAATTAAAGGCGAAAGAGCTTTTGCATCTCCCTTATTAAAATGTTATTAATGAGAGCAGGCTGAAATTACGCACTAAAAAAATTTGAAATGTATAAAAACATAATAATATAACGTGTCGCCTTGAGCTCAAATAATAAGTGGTTTGTATCACTCTTGACAGTCATCAGAATTATAGAAATAGGATCAGAAGCACTACAAAAAGTACGAAAGAAAATGTTCCCAAGGAAAAACAGAAGAAAAAGCCGAGTGTAAATACGATGAACCGCATTAAAAATGCATCGAGTACAACACCTCGTAATAACCTAGATTAATTTCCAGCAGTTCAACTTTGTAGCGTTTTTTAATCGGATATTTTAAAATGATATTTATGGTTTCCTGCGGCAGAATTAATAATGCTGACAAAATAGTTCTATTTCCGTCGTTTTTTTAATCTTCTACTCCTGAGGCCCTGTTGGTGTCTCGATGTCTCAGCGTTGAGAATGCTTTTTAAAGCTTTTTTTGATTTTTTGCCGATTCACCGTTATAGCCATATTAGTTTTCATATAATTTAGATATAATCTTGATACATGGTAACCGTGACGGAAACAACATCCTTAACCATAAATATAAATTTAGAAAAAAACTGTGCGAATTTGGATCTAATAGTAGATCGGCTATACAAGGTTATTATCATTTGTAGAGCGATGCTAAAAACTAATAAAGGTAAAACTCGAAATCCCCCTGTTCATTAAATTTCATCAGATAAGTGGAGCTCATTTAGTCCCAATACAATTTATGGTGACGAGTTACTACTGCTGAACGATTCTTCCTTCATATTTATTTAAATTTGTCTTAGTATAGTTCCCGTTAATCTCGTTAACATAGTTTCGAGGGAAGAGATTATCGCGTATTTTTTTGTCCGATGCCGATGGTTCAATAAACTGTTTTAAATTTTATTCGGTTAGATAAATTCGAAGGTTCATCGCTGTTATTTTTACTTTGGAAACGAACATTGTGTATTTACAACGGCCGTTAAAATTATCCAAGAAAAAAATTACACACAACATACAATCTGTCAAGAATGAAAATTCGTATGTGCATGTTTGCATGTATTTGTGGTCGTGTACGTTTATGCATGCAAAATGAAGAGTGTATGTCAGCACTTTTATACAATATTGTGTACTGAGTAATGCGCTGTGTTCGAGAAAATATAATGGAAATTTGTGCATGTTGAAAGCATCCGCAATTCCTATCTAAGGACGTTATGATAAAGGGAAAACGTGGTAACGTTTTCTGAAAATATCATTATGAAGTTTTCTTTTACAGAGATAAAATATGGCGAAACAAAGCAACTTTTATAAAAACCCCTTAATGTTTCTCACAAATTACTTTAACACTCATCTTAAAATATTAGTATGAACAACGTATTATTTAACTTTGGAAATCTTGCACAAAACATAAACTCGAAGCTCAAAATTTCCAACAAATTTTGCCTGCCAAAATTCTTAAACAACTGATTCCCTAAATTAAGCAAGATTTTGGACCTGAAATTTCGAATTCATTGGTTTCAGAATTAAAAATTTTGAAAAGTATCTAAACAGAACGTTACCAGAACTGATTTCCCAAATTTTCTTGCTGAAGTGTAAATCGAATTGGTACAGAAATTTCCAACCACAATTATAAAAAAATCGCAGAAGATTTAGCTTCAGTTTGAAGCATATAGTTGAATTGATAACTTCTCAAATAATACGCCCAATTCCGGACTAAAATTTTGGCTTCGACATTTAATTCCGTACAGTAAACTTCAGAAATATCGAGATTCCTGAATAAATTTCCTTCGACGGAAAGTTTAGATTCTTATTGTATTTCCCTAAAGAAGTGAATTCGTAACAATTTAATTTTTAAAATAAAGATTAGCTTTAATTCTTTGAATGGATGAATTTTATACGATTTCAGCATTTAGGCTAAAATATTAATTCATAAATTGCTTTTGCAAAACTTATAAAGATGGTAAAAAACCGGTAGTCTATTATTATTTAAATGAACGAAAGTAGCGTTAAATTATCAAAACATCCTAATATAGCAAACAACAGAAATAGAAACCGCTATTAAAGAAAGTAAGCGCAAGATTAAAAGAATTAATAAAAGCGGCATTAGCAGAACTATAAATTTAATTTAATGTGACCCTTGACTTTGAACCACGTCCTTATTATTTATATTCATTTGTCTGTCGGTTATGGTGAAGCATAGTCAGTCACGCTTAGAGTCTGGGTTTCTTCTATTTTGATATGGTTTATGATAGACTTTCACGTGCGTAGGTTGTTAGTAACACTGCGGGAATTTATGGATCATACCGGTGCAACGTGAGATTTTAATAAGATTTTTTTTTGTGTAAAAGACAAAGCGAAACTTTCGAAAATTAGAATTATTTTTCGATCAGTTGAATGTTTCCGGGTCACACACTGAAATGATTACAAAAGTATCTTATTTTACCATTAAATGATAGTCATCTCATAGTGTGAAAATGTCTTCTCGAAATAAGTAGGCGTTTCATTCGTAGAGATGTAAATCTAGAAGTTCTAATCTGTGCAAGTTATTCAAATAAAAATCGATGAAAAATTATCCTTTCAGAAATTTAATGGCTGTTTCAACAGCTCTCGAATTTCGTTACACGTTTTTTTAATAAATTAAACGTCCGGCCAAATTTTTTAATACGATTTTCGACAACTTCTTGCGGTTATAAATCGCAAACACGTTACAGAAGCTGTTTTGATAATTAACCAAAAAAAGCTCAATTTTAAAAACCGGAAATACCGCATACAATTAAAAATTAGAAGTCAAGGGGTTCCTAAAATGAATAAAACGCGTGGTATTCAGAAAATGAGCTTTTAATTCGTTTGATCAGCAGCATTGTTGACGAGCGCTTTATAAAAGTATGCAAACATTGCGTCCGGTTAGTTTGGGGAACTTTCGACATAAAGGGTAAAGAAAGCTTGCATATAAAACGTATAATTTCCAGCTGACATTTTTACAAATACAGTATGAAGTGCGCATTTTCTAAATATTTCAACTGAATTGAATTAGTAACAATTAACAATAAAAAAAAGTTAACAACAACATTTGATTGTGGTAATTGTTTAGAATCGAATTTGTTTTTCTCGTAATTTTCATTCAATCATAACATTAATAAGGTAGTCGAATTTCAATAATGTTTGAAATTAATTTCCGTAAATGTTAAAAGCAAAAGCTCTCCGGATTTGTATTACATATTTAGAAGTCAAACGAAAGCTAAACGAAAAACGATGAATTTATTGCTGCGAAATTTCTAATAAATCAGTTCAATAGGAGTACAATTTATTTTTACTTTTAATTATAAATTTGTTCGACGAAGTTACAAAGTTTCAGTTCAATCTGAGTTAAATTAATTTAAACTTGGAGAAACCTAATTGATACTTGGAAAATTGTTACAATTTTTGAAAATATTACAAGCACGTCGCTTAATCCTTTAGAAATTTTCTTTGGTAGTAAAAAAGTTAAATAAAGAAAAACTACAACGATTATATAAAGTTATAAAGGATTAACACACAAATAAAAGCGCATGTTGACCCCGTATAAAAATAAAGAAATGTTTCCTCATCAATCTTAACAGTGTTTTCCTAGCAGACGGCAATCTCGATATCGTATAGTTATAAAAGGACCAACATAAATTTCATAGCTGTATGTAATAATTTTTATTACTAAATAACAGAACTAATTGATCGCATCTGTTCAAAGGGCCTGTTTCGAAAATTGATGATCAGTAAACCTTTTATAAGTTAGTCTTAGGTACCTAAAGAAACCTATAAATAAATTGAATTACGATTTATCTTAATTTTGTAAAATGTGCAGAGTTGCTGATTGTTTTAAGAAACAGTGGGATGTTTTAAGTTAATAATTTGAATCTAAAACCTCTAAGGAAAATGAAAGTTGAATATGGTACAGTGCTAGAGTAAGTCTGCAAATTTAGATAAAAGAAAAAGTTAGAGTATTTTACAATCAAATTTCGGAGTTTTATAAAAGCGTCGTTCATATTAGACATAAAAGCTCCTAAATCCGGAGATTTTCTTTCCGAACGTGGATTGATAGAAATTTTATTGGCTTGCATTTTTGTTAAATAAGGAGAAAATTTTAAAAACTTGATGTAACATTTTAACTTCCTGAAAGTTGTGGTGCTAAAAAGTCTGAAATGGCGGAAAAAACGTTGATGGTTTAAAACGTTTAACTGCGGTTTTCAATTTTGTTTATATAAGCAGAAATAAAATAAAATTACTTTCTCTACTACTACAGTTTACGATTATTTTAATTAAACAATGGCGAAGGCGTAAAAAAGTTGCTAGTTCAAAGGCGTTGACAATACGTAGGTGTATAAAAGTTTTTAGTTGCCGTCTAATCCGCTCTGGATTTTATCCCCGGCCATTAAAAATTCGTTAAACGTAGTTAAGAAGCCATCTGTAAAGTTGATGGTCTTGAATTAAAATCAGTTTCATAATCTTTTTTCATTTCGGTGAATTCTAATAATTTCGTAATCGAAGATTACAAATGTTGGAAAAGTGGCGTGAACCCAATTAAGCGATCACGAGAAAGCAAATACAATGGAAACAAAGACAATGGAAATCCATAAATAACGAACACAATACAATTTTGGAAATAGATAATACAACGAAGTAAGGCTTGTATTTGTTAGTGTAGTACATTATTACATCTGCAATTCCCGTTTCATGCCCCGACAGGCTTGTTTACTATAAATTTAATAGCTGGTAAAACATGCTCTTCGCGGTGCGTGTAAACGTTTCGTGACGATGTTTAATTGGAGTATACTGCAAATTAATTACAAAAAGCCGCGTAATACCGGCAGCTTTTGCCTGAGGATTCTCCCCACATGTTCGAAACGTTTTTGTTACATCTTATAGACGAACGAGAGTACCGGAGCGTCCGGCAAAAATTAAAATATACTCGCGGCCATCCATTACAGTGACAGTACCATAAATAAAGTGCTCTTAGACGCCCTAATGGCTATTATTATTACTGCTATTGAGATGTAATTTATTTCGTATCTTCGATCTATAGCGAATGATGTAGGTGGCACTTTAACTGCCCTTTTTTAAGACAACCGTCAACCCATGCAAAATAAAATTGCACTTCGAGAAAATATTTAATCGGAAAGCTTAAGGTTCTATCTTTATTATTAATCTTTATATAAGAAATGATTAACACGAAAATGCTCGCAGGATTAGATAAGATATTATCCACACCCTAAACTTTTTCACTTACACTGGAACACCTTGTACATCAAAATGTAGGTCCTTAATATGTGAAAGTTCATAAATTCGTGTGCCTTAAATGCGTGGGAGTGTTAATTTGTCAACCGTACCGAAATTTCTATAAAAAGACAAGGTTCTCGAACGTTATTAATTCGGCTATGTATACGAATATTTCTTCTTTAATAACCAATTAAAATCGAGATAATTAAACGAGACAAAAATTAACGATCGCTCCTATAAGGTATGCCGTTCCTTCTGAAAAGACACAGGAAGTACGAAATACTAATTTAAATTAATAGTATAAAACATAATAGGAAAAGATATAAAAATAAATTTTAGAGTTAAAATGTTAAGGCAATATCTGCACGAAGCAGCGTTCTTGTCTCTAAATAACGGTTTTGAAAACAGCTGAAGCAAAATTGGATACTTCAAGTTTGTGTTTACACAAAGCTGAAAGGATCTCCTAAAAGTGGCCCGGACAAAGTGTTAAGGGTATTCACATATAGAATGTGTTCAGGGTTAAATACAAAATCGAGTTCCCTTTATTTCGAAAATTAATTACATAACTGAAGCGAAAAATCGTTTTATTGTACTTTAAATTATTTTTTAGTAACTCGTTTCTCCGTTTTATTAGCACTTTTCACGTAAATTTCCTCCTCTCCTTTCTTTTTATACCGAAACTGAAGAAAACAACAACATAGCGAGCACGAGAGAAACGAAAATATATTCAACATGATTATGCACTCGTGGAATAAACTACATGAAAATAACATAACATACCCTCGCGGCTGGTATCGAATATGAACAGATAAAGTTTCCTGAAAATTTAAAATTCAATATATGGACTTTTATGAACTCTCCAACGTAATTATGAACTTTTATGGGCTCCAGTCGAAATTATAAAGCTTTTCATAAAGAGAAGCCAACTTTGAACCCTAATATAGTAATTATTCTTTATTAGCAAGTATCTACGGTAATTACTGTATATTTTACCCTTGTTGACTATCGTTTTTTAATACCAACTGCTCGAGATGTAATCATTTTAAAAAATACACGGGAGAACATTAATACTTCACTTTAGACTTTAACGATAGCAAAATATCCGTACCTAATATCGAAACAGTTTCTTCCAAGTGAAAACACCTAAAATCTGTCTTTATTCAATGTGACTGAAGCAATCAACATCAGTTAGAAATATTGAAGGTATTTGCATAAATTTACAGAATGATCTCACATATTTATATCATAAATTCCAAAGTTATTTAGGAACCTACATCGTAAAGTGAGTCAGCTAATATAAAATACCAAATTTTGCTGCGATAATTTTCCCGAAAATTTACTGGCGTTTTTAGAAATTGTCATCAAGTTTAAAGGCCATTTTTTGGTAGTGTGCCCTCTCGTAACCTAAATGTTCGCTAAATTACTCTCTAAAATAATTGCGTGTTTCATTGACAACAACTAATCATCAAGGGAATGAACAACCCTGTCTAGTAGGGGAAAGGCCACCTTAGGGGAAAACATACATTTCATCCCTTTTAATAGGGGACTACGAAAAAACACAGTATTGCAGCTAACTGGAAGGTTTAGACATCGGCAAATAGGCAATTGGGAAAATTGTAAAAATGAGAGCTCATCTTACATTACAGGATAGACCTGTATGGTGGAATTAATGGAGCTGCCGATATTAACTGAAACTTGTTCTCAAATTAGTCAAATTGCACCGGATACATTAGTGCTTGTTGATCGGATTTTAGAGTACATTGACGGTTGTTAAATATAACACTCTCACTGAATAGGCCCATATATTATTCTCTGATATTTATTAGCCACGCTCTCATTAACTTCGTTAATTATAACTTCCTAAATTTGTTAATTTTTGACGCAATTTAATGTTACAGAAAAATCCAGCTGCGATTTCATCTATTTTATGTATGAAAACCTTTTAGACACTCAAATTTTATAATTTACACCGATTGGCTGTTCACAAAACATTAAATCGTTTACCGCAAGCCTGTAAGTTAAATACCCGAAATTTCTCTGCTGCAAGCTGTAATATCATTTAGTTCCAAATGAAAAACCTTAAATGCCATTTCCCGTTGTAATGTTTTGGGGGTGTAATCCTAGTGGCCTAAAAATATCTTTTGCCCCGTTTAAATGCTCTCCGCTTTTTGGGGGAATTATAAAATGTATTTTGCATTGATAGACAGATTTTTATTTTTCCCTCACAATTATTTTCGTTGCAGATTTATAAAATATAAGCACGTTTTAAGTTGCTGCGTAAGTATTTTAGGAAAATAAGACGAAATTAATTAACATTTTTAAAGAAAAAACAAACGAGCACGTTTTTAACATTTCAAAAGAAGAAAAGCTTTGAAAGTTCCTTACTAAGCTCTTAAAGTACTAATTAGACGAGAAAATTCGTTTTTCTTTCAGTTTTATCCCAAACCCGCATTGAAATCATTTCAGAAAGACAAGAGAACCTCACGTATAACGTTAGTTTTAGTTTGTTGGATAAACCAACACGTCTGCAAACTTGAACAAATACAAGTCCAACAGAGGTAACCCAGGGAATCAAGACTGTCAACTTACAGCTGCTCCTTTATAAACGTTTGATGTATAAACGTGTCGATAATTCAAGCGTAATGTGGAAGTGCTCCGTTCTGTTGGAATATTTTTTTACCCTAGTTTGGACCTTTGAACTCGTCGTTTAGAGAAGGAATTAGTTAAGGGCTATGCAGCACGAATGTGGGAGAGTATTTACTGAATGAAATTTTAGGGTCCTGATTAAGATTAGCAATGATTGCAGACAAAGGAACCTTTTGGAAATATGTGAAATAGATATATTCAGCGAAACCTAACTAATCTACTGAAAAATAAGAGAATAAGCTTGTTATGTTTAATTCTAAATTGTATTTTTCTAAAGTTACAGACTCATGAATATTTAAATTGATAAACTGATAAAAATAAAAAAGGTCGTTTAATAACCATCCGTATTCACAACAAATGCTTTCTCTTATCTGTTATGTTATACGAGTAGCTTTTACACCTTTTTTGTTTTGAACAACATTCGAGCGATTTAGGGGGGTTATCTGAATGGGTGGAATTTGAAGCAGTTCTGATTTTGTTTGTTCTGAAGCGGAAATATTTCATAATTTCATAATTTATCTTGTAAATCGGTGAAGGCAACGAACGAAAACGGTAACAAACGAGCCTACAAAATTAATTACCGAGAGGTAATAAATTAACATTATTTAACTAAATGTTATTGATATCAAATTTTATCGCGTAAACGCATTTAATCCGGATCAATTAATTTACTAATTACAATCAGTCGGGAATTAGTAGTATCGTGTACAATGGTTAATTGGGACTGAAGATTAATTAAGACGAAGTAACTGTACTCTGAAATATCCAAAAGCTAAGATATGTACTGATTGCGTGTAAATACGTACACCGTTTGAATGAATTGAAAAAGTTAGCCTCGAGTGTAATAATTTGGGATGTTCGATAAACCGTGAGAAAACCAATCCTGCGTGTCGGACGTTAATTTCAAGTAGTTGCCCCTTACCTACTTTGAAATTGAGATAATTTTGGTTTGTGGTGGCTGTGAATTTGTAATTGCTACGTTTACGAAAACGTTTGTTGCGAGAATGAGCCATAGATTCTTTTAGAGCCTCTATTAAGATGGTCGCTTTTGATTTCAGGACAGCAACGCCGGACAAGCCATCCTGGACGTGATTTTCAAGCAACTGAATCTTTTAGAGACGGCGTACTTCGGATTGCGGTACCTGGACCCGGATGGACAGACGGTGGGAAAGCTCGTAAGTATCCTAAGGCGAGTCCTGACGCAGGATACGTGTTGCAGCACTGGTTGGACCCCTCCAAGAAGCTCGGTCGACAACTCAAGGGCGCGGACCCTTGTACGCTCTACTTCGGGGTCAAGTTCTATGCGGCCGACCCCTGCAAGCTGCTGGAGGAAATCACACGGTAAGGAAGAAATATGCTAATGCCGCCTGCTGATCTCGTTCTGACGGCGGCCCCCGTGTGGGAGGCCAAGCCCCGGGGCCCTCCAGACTATTCATTACGTTAGGCCGGATCGGGTGCCGCAGTTTGAAGCATGAAGCCGCAACCAAACTACCAATTACCTCTCTGACTTGCGTGCCGGACCATCGGCTCCGGACCCGGATCATCCTCGAACTCGTTCAGGACGAGTTATCTTTTGCTAAGTTATGTCTGCCGTTCGCACGATCCAAATATGAATGATAATATGATAGCTTTATGAGTATCGCTCGCGTCACTTACAACCCCGTGAATCATATCACACACCCTATTTCTGCTGCAGACAGCGAGAAGTTCCTTAACAACGTGTCCTCGTTCTATCTATGTTACCTACGCAGCTTGTTTGTGATAGCTGTTACCAAACATTCAACAACTCCGTCGAAATTAGTTAAAATTAAATTAAGCTTCGTCTAAAACGCAGTTTCGTTTTATTATCGCCACAAATTTTCTGTCAAACGTTTAGCACATTATCTCTGCAGGACGATACAGTAATTGCTTAAAATTAGGTTTGTCCCCTCTTTTCGACGAATCGCTTTAATTACACCCAGCCGTTCTAAGGCATTCGTTACAATTCAGAATGCGGAAAACAATGACTGTATAAAAACCCAGTCCTCTATCTTAAATTTTTAACGCTATTAGCGTTTAGAAGTTAACGAGTAAAATGTTTGATTTATAATACATAGTTATACATTATGACCAACATGGCTCCACCCTCTATTCAACTTAACGACTGTCGTTAACATTTTCTTTTTATGTATTCCGCGGTTACTACATTACGCCACAAAACAAAATGAAGCCCATTTACTTCAGCTATGAATGAAATACTTCAATTCGTAAATTATACGTTATTATTGTTATTATACATTCTTATTAAAGGCGGCTCCACATCGATAAATATTTACGTTGTGTGTTGTATTTTGAAATTCAACAAAAATATTTTCGACGCAAACCTGATTCTGTTATCTTATTTTTCCACGCAAATAGGTATTTGTGCTGTGTGTTGTATTGGTGAATCCACGTGTGTGTGAAGGTTTATACCAAATTTAAGGAAAGAACATGGACGAATGGAGTAATGAAGATGCTTTACTACTTATTCAAGAATATGAGAAATATAAATTGTTATGGGATCCCAAACATTAACTACATTTTAATAAAATAACGAAAACTGAAGAAAATTATTTTCATCTAGTGCTAATGTTCGTAGCAATATTCATCGCCATTCTATTGGCTATGTCGGAAAAGTTGTGTTGTCCAATAACGCCTTTTTGTCTTGTTTTCTATCTCTGTATGCCGCAGATGATCCAATATAATAAGAATTGCACATTTCTTTTTTTTATCAAAGACATAATAATGGCAGGAACGAAAATTATTAACACAAACTGAAATGTATAAATAACAAAGTCCGTACAACGCTCTTTGAAGTCGCCTTAAAAACCGACGGTCAGCGGATAGCGTGCGTTGTACGCCTCGAAAATATTTGTGTGCGTTTACGTTCGACGAATAGTCCACATTGGTATAAATTTCGACGCACACGCACCCATTTGTGTCAAATACAACACACAACGTAAATATTTATTGATGTGGAGCCGGTTTATGCCAAATTTCAAAATTAAAAATGACAGAAACCTTCCCTCCCAGAATTTTTCTTAAAAATCTTATCCGGATATTAAGATATACATTTTTAAGTTTTAATTTAAAATTCTTACTACGCATTTGAAAAAACTTAATATTTAAAAGAAACTCCTATAAATGTGGATTAAATAAATAAATAAGTTTTGTTAACTGGAACGATTTTTGAATAAAAATATCATTAACAAAATCGTCCTTAAACTTTGAAAAACTTCGAATGTAAATACAAAGCCAGGATTGCTTGCAAATATTGACAAGGAGAATTCAACCGAGACATTACAATGTGTAACAGCGCGTTTGACATTTGTTATGGAAGTTAACATTGGACACATTGCTTGTAAGTTTTCCAGACTTTATAATCACTGATGTTTGAAGTTGGACGTGAATTTCTACATATCCATTCGAATTTTTAGTTGACACATTTATACCAACTCTTCCGAAAATTTCAATTTACTTTCTTATAAACGATTTTTTTTTAATATGTTCATGTAGAACAAAAGTAAAAGCACAACTTGCTTTTATAGATTTACTTTGCCTGGGTGTAAGTGACGTGCAGCTAATCAAACGTTTCAAACAATAAATTTAAACGTGCTTAATTTTGGCAAGAAATAAACTTTTCGTCTGATTTAAATCCCACTTCAATACACAGTTTTATACGCTTGCTTTACCCTATAAGGATTCGGGATGTTAATTTATGCACTTAATTGAATTATTATCTACCCAAATCATTATTGATTAATCATTCACCAAAACTAGCCATTTAAGTCGAAAAGAGACATCAGAATGCAATAAAATACCCATTCAATCTGTATCCTAACGTTTTTCTGATTAATTTCCACGCAGTAAAATAAAAACTGCTACTAACATAAAATCAACGTACCTTTTTAGAAAATTAATGAGATTTATTAACCTTGCGACTTAACAGTGTTTTTATTTAATTATTTGTTGTTATTTACGTACTGAGCTTCTTGATTATTATGTTAAATGCGAAGGAATGTTCTATTTATGAGACATGGATTTGATAAACACGCTTGGATAAATCCGATGTCTGTTTTAAAACTAGCAAAAATTGTTTTTAATTTTATTGCTGGAATTCAGAAAACTTTTGTACTGAACAACAAAAATACATTTACATGTAAAACAAATGTCTTTTATCCAGTTCTGTTCTGTCTATAAATCTCAAACCGAAACAGTCAGACTATATGGCCTTGTTACCATAGTTTATACATAAAATGGGGAAAATTTAGTTATCCGAAGCATTCATAATGTATGTTTTCATTCCCATTGCCGGAATCCTTTAAAATAAGTTTTGTTATATTTTGATTGTATTTAAATTAAATTTTTATTTCCTGCAGTTATTTAATTCAAGTACGTACTTGAACATGTTATTAAAGATAAATCACTTGCATTTTTAATTCAAGAACTGTGTAGAATCCATGCCCTTTCATTTATGTCTGGTGTCATTCTTAAAATTTTCATTCATCACTTTCATCAGTGAAAACTAACACCTACGCGTTAAACTAAATAAAATCGAAAGTCCATTTAATCCAATGTTTAAAATTCACTTTTTATTTTAAAAAGGAAACAAAGAATTAATAATCTAAGGTTAGTGGTAACTGCTACAGCGTGCTCGGATCTGTAGCTATCCGAATTAAATTAAATGAGATTGTTCAATAAACCACGTTCTTTTGAAGCATATAAAACCACACAGATAGTTTTTAATTAGTTTAACTTCGAAAATGAACGCTCGCTACGCACTAACTCTTCCTGTTCTGAGATTAAAGCATACACGTCGAACGCTGAAGGAGATAAATCCGAAATTTAATTAACTAAATTTAAGGTTTAACTCTTCGTTATGCCTTTGTAACCAAATACCAAATTAAGTCACGGAGTAATAATTTCGACATATTAAAAACGATTGTCCAAAAGAAATAACATAATAAATTAATACCATATGTAGATTGCTCAATTATTCTCTTATCATATAAACAGTGGTGGAAGGTGGAAGGTACTAGCAGTTACAACATGTCTTTACCTGTTTAAATAAAATTTGATATCAGTCAGATAACAAAGGCCATGTAGGCGTTCTGAATAGTTTCGACGATTGTTTTAATCTTATTTAAAATTCAAACACTCGGTAATATTTCTACTTTATTATATAATAAATAAACCATTGAAAAATTGCACGTATTTACATTTATCTAGAATTAGGCGCGATAAATTTCATTTCAAGCGTTTGAAAATGCCACAACGTACGATTTATTGAACCGAAACGTATTTTTAAATAAACATCAGTTTCAAAATTAATTTTATCTGCCAATGCCTACAATTTGGTATTTTAGGAAAGCTCTCGATGATGCAACTTTTAATTAATGTCGATTTTTCAGTGAAGCGTTGCAGAACCTGCTTTATCTCGAGAAGTTTTTTAAAATTTTGTTATCAAACGTAAAAGGTTCCAATTTAAAGGGATTTTAATTCAAATGCGCTTTATTATCATCCAAGAGTAGAGCATTTCAAATAAGAGAAATGTGTCGGAGAATATAGCAGTATTTCATTTTGCAAATCAGATAAGATTGATCCGCGAGGGTGGCAAACAAGGAATCAGCCACTTTAAAACGTAACAAGTGTTCTGAGAATTTTTTAATTTAATTTGGTGCAACACTAAGCGGTTTGGAATGTAAAAAATAATTAAAGTTGCCTTCGAGCGTGTTTTCTTGTATACATTACAAATTAATCATGTCCGTATTTCTGGCCCAAACCCCAAATTAACGGCAATCGGCGGGAAAGAATGGAGCTCGGGTCATGAAGATCTAATCGCTGACCTCTTGTGTTTTAGGTACCAGTTCTTTCTGCAGGTAAAACAAGATATTCTTCAAGCAAGATTGCCGGTTTCCTTTGAACTCGCTGCTGAATTGGGTGCATATATCGTACAATGTAAGTTTTAATATTTTCAGCTTGTAATTTAGAAATAAAATTACTGGGTCGACGGCCAAAAAATTACATACTACGTTATTTATTTTGAAATGTTTGTCTAATTATGAAATTTTTCGGCACGCATAACGTCAGAGCTTTTTTGCCCAATATAAATATTTGGCGAATTTGTTGAACTTCTGTTTACAAACCGTGTGTATAAAACAAAGTCAAGTTGTTTGGGAAAGGACGAAGTTGCATTTATGCTTATAAAATATCAGATAAACATTGTTTAAACGTATGTAAAATATCCGAGAAGGTACTAAAAGGTACTAAATGCCCGAATTTCAGTAACGTTCGAGTTACTACGAGGGAAGTGATTTTTTCCGGGCAAAAAACATAAATTTAAGGTTTTATTGGTAGTTTTGGGTTCTGGAGTACTTCAATCTGAAATCATGATTATGGAAGGCAATATCAATATCGATAAGAAGGAATAATATATGTAGGGGATTTCATACTAGAATGATTTCGAAATATGTCGTAAATAGAGTACAGAAGTAATTGATATAAAAAGAGGTAAATGAAAAACAACTTCCTGTAACAAGAAATAATGACAGGATGTTTTCCGTTTCAAGTTTCATATGCATATTCAATGCAGTTGCCTCGTGGGTTTTAATCAATTCATGAAAATGAATATCTTAAATAATAAATCCTTGATCTTCATTACTCCATAAATAAAAGTACTTATTCATACTTGAAAATGCGAGATTACTAAAAGTAACTTAAAAACCTCCCATTAAGAGTGAGAATGTTTCTGTTGTTAACTGTAGAGTTCAGTGTTTCAAATAAAATTATCATTAGTATTCATGAGAACACATTTATTTGAAATTATAATGCGTTTCTTATTGCATTCCCTTACAGTTAGTTGGATACTAAACCAATGTTTTAATTTTATCCACTTTTGTTTCATCGTTGTTCATCACTCCTGTCACAAAACTAATTCCCGAAAACTTAACGGAAGTCGAAGGTGAAATATTGCCGATCTGAAAACCTTATAACGACTATTACTTGTAACAAGGCGTGGAAGATCAAGTACAAGGCCAAATGATCAATGGTTCTTTCGAAAAAAAATCATTAACCGTGTTCTTTTATAAAATGCCCACTTTTATTCACCTTCAACACCAAACAACACTTTATCTCTTACAAACGAAACATTATTTTTTTAATGCAGTTTATAACCAACATCGCACCAAACCGACAGCTTTTTACACGCCTAAAATCAATATGCAATATAATAAATCAAACAAATCGTCATAATTATCATTTATATGTTATTGAAATTCGCGTAAGCGTTTTGATAGAACCTTTATATTTACTTTTCTGACCAGTCGAAAAATTAAATATTGCGGGATGATTTCATTCTTTAGCTGTCGTGCCAAAAATCCATTAATTAAAAATTTTAGAACTTTTAGAATATAAAAGCAATTGGAATATTTCCTACTACATTCGATCTGTCTTTTAATTGCTGTTCCGAAATTTGAGTTAATGAACTATTCATTAGCTACTAGCCACACCATTAAAATTTACAAATAC
Organism: Melanotus villosus; assembly: GCA_963082815.1. Taxonomy (NCBI): domain Eukaryota; kingdom Metazoa; phylum Arthropoda; class Insecta; order Coleoptera; family Elateridae; genus Melanotus; species Melanotus villosus. The sequence continues at coordinate 25,742,051 of OY720427.1, forward strand.
CTCTTAATGAAAACTGTAGCAAATGAGATTTCGGCCTCTTTTCTCCTTCTATTTATGGAAACCAACCTTATCGTACTCCTTTTTTTGTTAATATACCATTTTCGCATTTTGTAACTATTCTGAAAGTTTTGCATTTAATCATAAACAATCAATTGAAATCGGAGAATTTCGAATATTAGTATATTATTATTGTGTTTACTGAATGAGTGTAGATGGCAGAGGAAGAAGTAGTCGATTTCAAAATAAAAAATTTTGAAGCTTGCCCAATCGTAAATTCCTTGCAAGTTAGAAAGCTTAACTCCGGTAAATTTTTACTGCTGGGATAAAACCAAGCCAAGGTCCTCCAAAAATAATTTACGAGGAATTGTTCTTCAAAAATTTTGTTAAATAGTACAAATACAACTAATTATATAAAAGTTCTGAAATTTGCGTAGTTAATTATAAAAGACGCACGCAAAACTTTGTGTGTGCCAAATGCAACAAAGTTCTAAAACTTTAAGTAAATGTTAATGTTTTAAGGTTATCTACATCTTAAGCTTAATATATACATAATTTTGTGTCTAAAAATAGACTTCTCAGTAACATATCCAGCTTCCACAAGATTTCCTTAGGGCCATTAATTAACAGATCGTATTTCGCTGTGAAGGTACAAATGGATGAAAGCTCAGATTTGCAGCAACTGGTAATTTAATTAACTTTTATCAGCGCATGTGTTTGTTGGAAGGAGTACTTATACTACGCGTTTATTCCATATTTTATACTTAATCAACCCTATTTTTGGCTTAAGTTACCCTGTGGGTTATTTACATTTTCGTTATTGCTTTCCATCCTGGAAAATGTCTGCTTTTAGTCATAGAAGGCACTTAATTTTTAACCATTAGTGCTGGTGATTTTTAAACTTAAATTATCTTAATTCAGAAATAAAGCTCGGGATTTCACCTTTGCCAAACTTTGGAAATTGTTTAAAATCTACAACATTTTATAATTATTTCAAAATGCTCGCTAAATATTCTGTTTTGTGTAATAATAAATAAAGCCGGAAACAACAAAAACTTCAAATTAATATGTATGAGAAAGAGATTGTTTCTCATTAATGCGTTTCATATTTTATCAGTAATTTATAACTTTAAACAAATGTATCGTCTTAGCTTTCGTTTGACCTAAAAATATTTAGAAAAAAAAATATTTAACATTTACGCTAAGATGTTCCATATGATAATTGAACCAACCCATGAAACTAGTTTTGTAAGGTTAGTAGAGATTTCATTATAATACAGTTTTACTTCATTACGTTGCGAAATTAAAACGTTAATCATAACAAAGAATTAAGGTAATTATAACTTATGCGATGATAATTAAATAAAAAGAAAAACGTTTAGTGATGCCTTTTAAAGAAGCCTGTCATCTCAGTTAAAGCTTCAACTTTGTTAGATGCGGAAATTTTTCATGGCCTTAAACGATTGAATGAACGATTTTTTTCAGAAAGAATTACATCCAGTAAAATCGTTTAGTTCAACGATGATCCCGTTGGATTCTTGAGGCGATATTAATCTTTGCTAATTTCTTTGACTGTAGTAAGAAACGATCATTTATCTTTTAATAGTAATGTATTGGCCGTCGACTTGCAGTGATGCAGTTATTTATATGGTAGTTAATGTTTTAAGTGAGCCAGTTTCCTGTCCATCTTAGCAAAGCTGCGTGTTAATTGTTGAACTTGGACTTTCTTATATGCTTGAACTTGCTTGACAGATTTCCAGTTGCTTTGGTGACAAAAAGCAGCAAGGAATTTGTAGGCTACTGTTTGTTTATCCTATATGCAGTTCATAAACCTGTTGATATATTGATATATAACAAAAATTTCATTAATTTACAGCTGAATTAGGAGATTACGATCCCAGAAGGCACAGTCCCGGTTACGTTTCAGAATTCCGTTTCTTATCTAATCAAACGCTAGAACTTGAAGTACGAATTGGAGAACTCCATAAATCGTTGATGTAAGCTTAACTTCGTTAATATTTGTCTTTTATATACGTGTATTCCAAAATACGATACCGTTTAATTACCTACTTAACCACTATTATAACATTTCAGCAAGCAAGGATACACTTAAAGCTCTTTCCTTTATTAATACATTAAATTAAATTTATTTTTCCCATACTCGTTACGTATTACATAGTTTCCTCTGTTCATGTTTAAGCTTAAATCTAAATCGAATTAATACATTTTTTAGTGGCCAGTTGCCTTCACTTGCGGAACTAAACTATTTAGATAAAGTAAAATGGTTGGAGATGTTTGGGGTGGATCTTCATCCTGTATTGGTAAGATAAAGAGAGAAAATTGGCTTTATTCTATTTTACTAAATTTCTTATAGGGAGAGGATAACGTGGAATATTTTTTGGGTTTAACGCCCAGTGGAATAATCGTACTGAGAAACAAAAATACAGTGGGAAATTACTATTGGCCACGAATATCCAAAATATACTTCAAGGGACGTTATTTTATGCTCAGAGTTACTGACAAAAACGTAAGTTATTCAAAAAACTTCTACATGCTTATAACTTATAACTCTTCCTCAAATTTTAGAATGACGAAAGTACATACGGATTCGAAACACCTTCCAAAGCTGCTTGTAAACATCTTTGGAAATGTTGTGTTGAACACCATGCATTCTTCAGATTGGTTCAAGTTTCCCCAACAACACCAGATATCTTTGCTCTTGGATCCAGGTTTAGATACAGGTATTTTTGTGAACTAACACAGTATCTGTAATTATGACCTGTCTTTTTAGTGGCAGAACCGAAAAACAAGCTGTAAGGGATGCTCAGCTCAGGGCCCGTACTCCTCCTTCATTCACAAGAACTCCATCGCGAAGATATCAACGTCGAATTGTTGAAGGAGCTACTGACTGTAAGTTAAATATAGTTCTTTATATTATGTTCTGAACTTTTCTTTTTTAGCTCCGCAAGTAGACAAATCTGCCAAAATAGATCATTATCAACAGCACGAAGTGAAACACGTCTCCATACCACAGCCAGCTCAATCGTAAGTCGCATAATATTCATTTATTCATTATCACTCCTTAACCATAATAATCTTTAGAAAAAAGTCATACTCATATGTTAATATCAACTAATTTGATTGAATTATTTCTTCCCTTTAAGTAGATAATTCAATATATTTTTAATTCGCTTCCTACCAGCAGTTTTATAAGTGTTTATATTTGAAATGAGTGTAATGACTATATTAGTAGAATTTACAAAATGGAACAAAAAGATAGAAGTTATAAAGGCAGCTAAATGACTGAAGGGGACGAACATAGGTATATATTACAGATGATTTTCCGAAAGAAATTCAAGAACAACGGAAGAAACTGGTCCCATACTTAAAACAAGCACGTCAGTCAGGTAAAAGAGCATATATTTCGTATAACAAATTGATTATCAACGAAAAGTCAGTTGAACAGTTAAACGATTTAGAACTTCAGGTTGAAAATAAAGCGCTGAAGAACCAGATTATAGGGCAGGAAGTTGGAGTGCCAAAAGATATGAAAACAAGAAAAGTTAGCGAAAATCCCCACCTATGGAAGATAGACAAAGAGATGACATGGCAAAGCAAACCAGAACTATAATAAATTCTAGTTTCAAGCCAAAAAACTAATGCAAACATCGCAGGTTGGATTACAGGAGTCGACTATGGCAACGAATAAGGAAAATGAGATGGCACATGCGAAACCCAAATTAACGAAAAAAAATAAAAATTAAGAAAAAGAGTTAAACTTTGGAACATGGAACGTTAGAACTATGCTTCAAGTAGGAAAAATGTCCGAAATCACTGAAGAACTGCTAAAATACAGGATGGACATAGTAGCCTTACAGGAAGTGCGATGGGCGGGGCAGGGTAAGATACGAAAACAAAACTATGATATTATGTACAGTGGCGGCGAAAAGCAAGGAGAAAGAGGTACTGCATTTTTTGTAAATAAAATTATTAGAGAAAATGTGCTATGCTTTCACCCGATAAATGACAGATTGTGTATGTTACGATTAAAAGGAACCTTTAATAATATATCAATTATTAATGTGTATGCACCAACAGAAACCACCAATCAAGAAGTAAAGGACGAATTTTATAGTCGCTTAATACAACTGACAGAAGAGATTCCAGACTATGACATGATAATCACACGTGGAGACTTTAATGCTCAAGTTGGCAAGGAAGATTTCATTAGTCATGTAGCATGGAACTTTACAATACACGAAAATACTAATGACAATGGGGAGAGAATGTGTAACTATGCAGCGACTACGGGATTAATGGTTGTAAGTACGAAATTTAATCATAAAAAGAACCATAAAGGAACATGGAAAGCACCAGGTGGGTACTTAAATCAGATAGATCACGTTTTGGTGTCAAAAAGGTGGCAATCCGGAATAAAAGACGTAAGAACATATCGAGGTGCAAATTGCGACTCGGACCACTTTTTGGTACGAGGAAAAATGAAACAGAAAATTGCAATACACGGAAAATCTAACGAAAGCACAAAGAAGTGGAATAGAGAAGCGCTACTAAATGAAAATACACCAAAATTATACAGCCAAACCATAAAGAAAGAGTTAGAGGAAACAGTAACCTACCACGATCTAGAGGGCGAGTGGAATGTAATAAAGAAAGCTATTAATATAGCAGCCGAGAAAGCTTTGCAGCCAGTAAGCAAAAGGAAAAATGACTGGTTCGACGAAGAATGCCGTCAAGCAGTAGAAAATAAGAGAGATTTAAGGAATATATGGTTACATAAGGATGATGAGTTTAGTTATGATAATTATGTGAAGGCTAGAAAAATAACTACTAAACTATGCAGACGAAAGAAACGGGAGTGGCTAGATAAAAAGATAGAAGTTATAGAAATTCATAGAAGGAATAAAAATACCAAAGAATTTTATAAAAAGTTACAAAATGAAAAAGGAAGGAAAAGAATAACGGCAAGTGTAACTAAGAATAATAACGGTGAAAGAGTATATGATAAGAAACAACAACTTGAACTCTGGAAAGATCATTTCTCAGAGCTACTGGGTGAAGGTCAAGCAGCTTTAAATGAAAATGAAGAAGAAGAGGAACTTATAGAAGGGCCGGATGAAATAATCAAAGATCCAGATCAAGAAGAAATACAAGAAATAATCAATAAGATGAAAAGTAATAAAGCAGCCGGTCCCGATGGAATCATGGCTGAAATGATCAAAGCTGGTGGTAAAATACTTGAAACTGACATATATCAATTGATAAAAAAATGTTGGCATGAAGAAAGAATCCCAAAAGATTGGGCGCATGGAATTATTGTCCCACTGTATAAAAGTGGTGACAAGAATATGTGTAAAAATTACCGGGGAATAACGCTTTTAAATGTGACATATAAAATATTAAGTTGTGTAATAGTTAATAGGCTTGAAAAACTGTTGGAATCACTACCACTTATGGGGGAATATCAGCACGGTTTTCGGCGGAATAGAGGAACAGTAGACGCCATTTTTATAATGCGTCAAATAGCGGAAAAAGCATGTGAGTATGATTTCGAAATCCATAACCTGTTCTTAGATTTTCGGAACGCCTTTGATAAGGTGAACAGGGTAGAATTACTTAAAGCTATGAAAGAACTAAGAGTCCCTACCAAATTAATAAATCTAACAAAATCTACTTTACATGAAAATACAGTATCAGTAAGAACAGAGGAAGGTTTCTCGGATTTAATACAGGTCAAGGTTGGTGTTAGACAGGGCGACGTGTTATCACCCTTACTATTTAACCTGGTCTTGGAAATGATTGTAAGGAAAATAGATATACAGAGTTGGATAAATACCAAAAGTGTACAGTTGATAGCATACGCCGATGATGTGGCTTTAACAAGCAGATCACTACACGATCTGAAATTAGCCTTTGCAGATTTCGAAAGAAGGGCGAAGACTTTTGGATTGACTATAAATCAAGATAAGACGAAGTAGGTGAAATTCACAAGAAAAAAAGATTCACAAAATAAAAAAGAAATACAAATCGGGGAATACCACTTTGAGGGGGTAAATAGCTTCAATTATTTGGGATCTGTACAATAATATGGAGGAGGAAATTAAAAAAAGAATTAACACAGGATACAGAAGTTATTGCGCTATGAAACACCTTTTTAAAAATAAATTGTTAAGTAATGTGACTAAACTAAAAATATATAAAACAATTATCCGTCCAACAATTGTATACGCATCGGAAACATGGACCCTAATTTCAGTAAACTCTGAAAAAAGAATTCTACGCAACATAATGGGAAGGATACACGAAGGAGACGAGTGGAGGCCATTAATGAACTTTGAATTACTTAGATATATGCAAGGAGAAGATATAGTGAAAGTTATTAAAGGGTTAAGATTGCGGTGGTGGGGACATTTGCAACGGATGGAAAACAACAGAGCAGCAAAAATTATATCGAAATGGAATCCACAAACATGCAGAAGAAGAGGAAGGCCAAAACTACGATGGGAACATGACACTCTACAAGATTTAAAATCCCTAAAGGTAAATAACAGTTGGGAAAAAGCAAAGGACCGGAAAGTTTGGCAAAAGATAGTGAAACAGGCGTACACACACCCCGCGCTCTAAAATTTTAGTGTATGCGTTGCCGCGGACTAATCACCCGCAGCAGTGCTTATAAACAATGATTGGGAAGGCATTTTTATGCAGGCAATAACCCACTAAGGGTTGAGAAGCCACCGAAGTAAGTAAGTAATGACTTTACAACATGTAAAGTATTTTGGAACTACCCAAGGTCTGCATCATCTATGCAACTCAATTTTGAAATCTAAGTTTAACTGAGTAGTTCAGTGGTTCAATCTTGGCCTTGTATTACCTACTACTATAGTTGATAGATGATATATGATATATCTAAATACAAACTCTTATTATCTCTGCAGTGTCGTTTAAGTTTATATACTAAACACAAATAACAACTAATCAATTAGCATAATTAATTATACTTTTACTAATATATATGTAGCTTATCTTCAGTTACAAGATCTAATTCAGTCATTTTGTTATTACTAACACTTGTATTGTAAACATCTGCCCATTTAACTATAGCTAACTGTTTTGCAAGTATAAGTAAGCTTAAGAGCTAAGAGTAAATCAGTTACATAACCCTTTATAAATGTAATTGTATACAGTTTTGAGAGTCCCTACCAAGCAACCTGTACATCAACCATCAAAACAAAACAACGATCTGATTCTCCTCATAGTACAAGGAGTGCTCCATGGTCTCAACCTCATTCAAGAGGTCTTTATAATAACTCTGTACCTCCTAGTCCCAGGTCTGTGCGTTCTGCAGGCCCTCGATACCGTTCGTCTTCAATCGATAGTCAGAGTTCAAATGAGTCACGTTCTTGTAAAAGGTATTATATTTATTTTTACAATTATAGCTTTTTTACATTTATTTTAATTTAGGCGTAAGCACCGTAGTCGAATGACCTCTGATAATGAAAGTGAGTTATCGAAATGTTCAGGTCGATCTCATCGTAAACACAGACGTCATAGATCCAGAGGAAATAAGCGAGATTCTGGGTCAGAACAGGATTCTCATTCGCATAGGCACAAGTCAATGAGCAAATCCAGGTATTATTATATTGTTTTTATGTAAGAAATAATCGTTGTATCTCATAAATTAAGAATACACCAAAAGACATTAAATGCTTGCATTGGTTTGCATAGGCCATCCGACAGCCACTATGAATTAGTGGACTCGGGATCTCAGTGGCGCGAAATCCAAAAAAGACAAACAGGAGAAGGAAACATCAGCAGCATACAGCAAGCCAATGTAATCAGCAGTAGACGGTCTGGTTATGTTAATAGTGGACTCGAAACAGAGTCTGAATGGTCCTATCGTAACAGGAACCGCAGACATCGCAGACACCGTTCCCGTTCACGATCTCCATCAGAAGGAAAGAATTGGTTGTCAGATGAAATTAAGAAACATTTAGAATTTGATCTCATTGACACAGTTGGTATGACTGAAACTCAGCTACGAGAAATACCTTATACTGTTATACAGACTAATCATGCCAAACAATTGAAGATAAAGCAGTGGAATAAAAAGTGAGGGTGTCAGATTTTGTATAATACGTAACTACTATAAAATTTTACTGAAATATACATATTTACAGTGATATTATTCAAAGTGATAAAGTATCACGTAGTCCACCTCCACCGTATTCCTCACACATTTCAGAAGGCAACAGGGTTCGTGGTATTCATGTATCTCATAGTTTAAAAAATGAATCTCTATCGCAACTCTCGCATAATTCTGATTATTTGTCAAAGACTGCCTCTAGTAACTTATCTAGTTCTAGTAATCACAATTCAAATAATATGTTACCAAGGTTAGTACCAATATTTAAAGTAACTATAGTCTATATTAATATACATTTTGCTATAGAATGTTGGATTCATTAGGAATATCTGACAACTTTTCGTCCAGTAATTCTCAGCAAGGTAGTAAAAATGGACGCATAGGAAACTCTGCTCTTTATGGGAATCCTAATACACTATTGGGAGGACTTAATAACGGATTACATGAAACCATGGAAGCACCACGGGTTAGCCACGAACATACGGACTCAGGACTTGGTGCCGAACAAGACTGTGCATACAGTAGTGAAAGGTAGTTCTCGCTGATAATGTACCTAATTACTTGATATTCTTAAAACTACATTTGTAGGTCTAGTGATAGTGTAAAACATGGTTCTAGCAGCAACAACAGGATGGCAAGTGGTTCAGAATCTAGAACGGGGTCTCTATCTGTGAGTAAAGTTCTCAGTAGTGAATATCAGGCTCTAAACCCGCACCAACTTTATCCTACTCACAAAAATCAACCTGCTTGCAGAGCAGAAACATCTCACAATGTCAACAAATCTAGTGTACATAAACAAAACATGGAATGTAAATATGGGGTCAGTTTCCTTCTTATATAAAAATAATCTATGTACTTATTTCTTGATATTAGTAATTGCCAATTAACTAATCGTACTGATTGTACAGCTTATAAAAATTATTTTTCAGCTTTCTAAAGCCTCATCTCGCATTTCTTACAATATGTATAATGCCTCAAACATGCAGTTTCATATTGGTTCCAAAAATAACACTGTATACAAGCAGTCTACTGACTCACGAAGTTCATTTGTCAGAATGGGTTCTAAACTCAGTAATGCTTCCTACTCTGATAACTCTCACTTAACCCATCATAACATTTCTTCTTCGCGGAGCTCTTTGAGATCTATTACCAGCAGTCCCATGGCAAATGACAACGATTCAGGGCCACTAAGACTGCAGTATAGAATGGGATCTAGTATTCGCTCCAAAAGTAGTACATTGTCTGGGGGAAATCACGAACTCGATAACTTCATCTACTCATGCCAAAGAGCTGATACAAATCAAAACATAAGTCAATTCCCTGTAAGTACATTTTAGTGAAAAATTTTAGCGAATTACTGTATGTAATAAATTTTATTTATTTCTAAAAAAGTAGGAATCTATTTAGGCCAAGAAAACTTAAAATATATAATAGAAATTAAATTGTCGTCATTTGTTAAACTCTGGGCTTTTTGTTTTTTGCTTTGCTTTGTCTTTGTGGCTGCTTCAATCTCTAAACTGTAGCTTTGCTTTATTAAAACCGTAGTTTGGCATTAATAATTATTTTTGCTAGTAATGTTCTAGTATAATTCTTCTTACTAGTCCTCTGTGTCACATATTTTTTTTATAAAATTACAAATTGAAGCAGGCTTACAAAGTCAAAATTAGTAAAACAAAAAACTTGTGTATTATTATAACAATGTGTGAAACATCATATGTGATACAGAGAAGACAAAGTCGCAGTAGTCGTAGTACTAGAGCTTCCCAAAGACCTCCGTTGCCTTCTCTAAATAATCGTTCACGATCAGTCAGCTTGGAATATGTTTTAACTCCTCTAATAAGGAGCTCTCTACAGTAAGTATCTACTAGTAGTATTAACGTAAACTAATTTTTTAATTCATTTGTCTCTGATACATTTTAGCATTAACAACAAACTAATGTTAATTGTTTGCTTCATTAGGTCACAACCACAGTAAACATTACCAATTCTCCATCAAATGATGAAAACCTTGTAAACAGAGAAGCATCTAATGGATTAATAAATAACACCTTATATAATGGAAACCAAAATTCTGCAAAGGGTCGAGAACCTGCAGAAATGAGTACTGAATTATGATTTGTGGCTTAGTGATTCAATTAACTTCATGTAATTTATATGTGCATTATACTTGTATTGTTCACTGCCCACATGTTCATGTCACGTTTTTCTAATATTCAAATTTAATCAAATTTCGTGTTTCTGTGTACTACCTAGTATTGACCTTTCATATTGGTATAATGTAGGTAAAAATATTAATTTGTGGTTTGTATATGTGATGTTTGTGTTGACAGTATTTAACATACCTATTTATATTATGTTGATGACTTTGTAACTGCACTTAATAAAATTTTACAATATCAGCAGTATTTTATTTTCAATATGATTGTTTACAGATACTACAATTTATTGTTCTGTTATGTCCCACTCTTAAGGGTTTTAACAAAGGCCTTCACTTGCATTTATTATTATACATAGCAATTTAAATTCAATAAACTTGTTATCAAAAGTTACGTAAATAATAATTACGAAGTAGGTGTGTTGTAGGTAGAGTTACCTACTTTGCCTATGTAACTACATTTATTATAATTTAAGTTCCAGAAACTCTTAAACTTATCTTTTCATTCTGATGATATAATGAATAGGAAGTAACGTCGTAAATTAGCTTATGATAAACATTGGGATGTAGATTACTTCCTGTTGTACAGAACTAACAAGTGATAATGGTTGCTCATATTGAGAAACTAAACTTATATCTACAAACTATACTTAAAAGGTGTTCTGGTGCCTATGGTGGCCTAGTGGTTAGACATACATAAATCACAATTTCAAATTCAAGTCGTGCAAAGCCATACCTTGAAATTTTTTATTATTTAGATTATTAGATAATATAAGCAGCCCATGGGTCTAGCAGTCGATGTTTAACTAAAATTTAAAATTTAAACTTAATTTACACAAATTACTCTTATAAGTGCTGATAGGAGAAGCTATGAATTTGCTAGTTTATATTTTTACAGTTACCTTATCGCTTGTACATTTACGAAGTAATTGTTTACATTTGCAATAATTTTGTAACACTATCAATATCCTATTGGTATTAACCATTAGTATTTAGAAACAGGTAGTTTGTCGTTACCTAATTATGAATAAAAACAAAAATGTTATGAACTGATATAGCTAGGTACTAGAACAGTAATATTAAACATTGATGGAATATTTTTAAAACCAAAATGTTTTTTGTTATGTGTTATGTTATAATATAAACACAGTTTTGATTGTGGCAATTTTAATAAACAATTTTTTAAAAAATTTGGTATCTAGATATTTGCAGAAAATTCATAAATTTGCTGAATTTTATACCTAAGCGAAATACTTTTGAAAGAATTGTTTCAAAATTGTTGTGTTTTCGGTTAGAATAATGTTCATAACACTTTATATATGCATGAACAACGTTTAGACGTTTACTCAAACAGCCAATACTTGATTTCAAAAGCAGTTCAGCAATTCCTGTTTATATTACCTAAATAAAAGAATATACGGTTCAGCAGGGCCGCTCAGAGGGGGTGACTCTCTGAGAATTTTGTCAGGGATCCGGCATCGAAAAGGGCCCGACCGTCGGGCCCCGAGGTACTTATCATAATTGTGTTTATAATGCATGGTTTTAATTCTCGTAATAATACAACAATGATAAAGGAAAATGGCAACAATTTAATAGATAAATATTTGAAAGGCTTTTAACATCATCTCTGAAAAACGAAATTTATCACACAAAAAAGCTTTATAAAGATGTTATACCAGGATTAGATTTATTAAACACCATTTATAAATTTCAACTTCACGGTGTTTTTCCCGAAATATGTACTTCAATCAGAATTGTTTGCACAATACCAGTAACAGTTGCCTAAGGTGAAAAAGCGTCTAGTAAACTTTCAGCAATAAAGAGCTTCAGTAGATCATCAATGCCCCAGGAAAGATTAAACGGCCTAGCTTTGCTATCAATATCAATAGAACATGATCTGACAATGAAAATTGAATATGACGAGGTGATTAAAGATTTCGCTAAGCATAAAGTGAGAAAGTGGATGCGGCAATAAAAATTAAAAAATTTTTTTTATTTTATGTTTGTACTTTGTATGGTAGCTATGTAATGTATCGAATTTTGAATTTATTGTATTTACACTTTTTTTTAAATATATGTTTTATGATTTTGTTATTAAACGAAAGTGATGCACTTTTTTAAGTGGGGCCCGGACACCACAGATTTGTCACGAGCCCGAAAATTTCTCTCGCCAGCCCTATGCAGTTGTGTAGGCTTGTGGCTTGATAATTATAAATAACAAGGGCAAGTTTTTATTAAAACAATTATGATAGTATTATCTACATCTTCAAGCAGTTAACTTCTTTATTTGTAGTAATTGTAATAGTTTTAATAATAAATAATTAATTACTAGGTACTATTTACATAACAGTTCCATTTTAAGTTTCTAGATATTTGCCCAAACAAATGAAAAGCAAAACTCGTTGTAATGGCTTTTAATCTGAACTTTCAAATTATGTAGGTAGTAGGTACAAATGGTACAAAACTTTCACTCATTCCATGTTTGCATAAAATCTATCTGAAGTTTACTTTTAAATGCTTATTTTGTAAAGATAATTTTCCATGAATACAATTGTAGTAAAAAAAAGTTAATTAAGGGATACATAAATTTTAATATACGTAAGTATGTTACAAAATGTATAGTTTTGATATCTGCTGTAAAGTTTTGTAATAGAATGATAGACTGAAACGATTATCTCAAATAATATTATGTATAACAATAAGGGAAGCATGAAGCATTGCACGAAAGCGTTTATATGAAAATTGTATACCAAAACTAGAGTCATGTACCTAGTGCTGTCTTAATTACACAGTCCTAGTAAATTTGAATTGTGGCGCTAAAGAGTAAAAAGAGAATACCGATATTTTATCTTTTTCTGTAAAGCTCATTGGTTGTAACGTGCATCTATGCCTTCTCCGTGGTGTATGTGAATTCTCGTAGACGACGCAGACATCGCCTCCGTCTTCTCCAAGTAGGCACAATCGCCATATTTATTGATGGTAACAACTGTAAAACGTCAACATTCGGATATACACATATAAAACATTGAGTGCTATCGAGAATTTGATTTGTTTTTATACTCCCAATATAAGTGGCTGTGAACATTACTAACCCGCTTAAAATGGACCGTAAAGGACTTATACAGCGAAAAAACATAATACGAGAAAATAGTGAAGGAGTGCCCAAAGAATCCCAAGGTGTTGATAAGAAAGATGATCGAGATGATGACATAGACGATGGTGATTCTAAAGAAACCAGGTTAACATTAATGGAAGAAGTGCTCCTGTTGGGGCTCAAAGACAAAGAGGTTTGTTTAACTTATTTCAATTAATAATTGGTGTAATGAGTTGTTTGATAAGGGTTACACATCATTTTGGAATGACTGCATCTCTAGTGGACTCCGGGGCTGCATTCTGATTGAACTTGGTTTACGTGGACGGGTGGAATTAGAACGAGCTGGTATGCGACGAAAAGGATTGCTATCTCGTAAACTTATCTTGAAAAGTGACACTCCAACTGGTGATGTATTACTCGATGAAGCTTTAAAACACCTTAAAGAAACTGATCCACCCGAAACAGTTCAAAGTTGGATCGAATATCTTAGCGGTAAGTTCTGCACTATAAATTGGTATGATTTTTTCACTTTATTGAAGTATGTTAAAGAAATATTCTCGAGCTTTCCTAGTAATTTTTGTAAATTCTAATTAGGGAAAGAAGATAAATATTATCATAAAGTAATTGACCTAAAAATTTAATTGTATATTAAGATTTCACTGAAATGTTTAAATGTATTCTAATCTATTTCTTATTCATTTTTATTAAATAGTATTATCTTTTGAAAGACGTATTTAAAAACATTTTTAAAAGAATGCTTTTTGAAACATTACTAATTTACAAGGTGTTGGTGAATGAGGTTATTTTTGAATGTCCTCTGACACGGCTCGCTTAACCTCGCATTTGTTGGGAATCAGCTGTTACATTTCATATAGCGTTTTGACTGAGGAGTTTGCTGGAGGTTAGATCTTGAGAATGATCAATTTTTTAATTGCTATACCAAGGATGATTTACTATTGGATTCTATGAAAAAAATACATCAGACTGAAACAATTTTTTCTTAAAAAATCAATTTCGATGTGTCGAAAGATATCCAATAATTACCGTACATTAAGTAAAGTGAATTTCTTCCTAAAGTGACGAGTTATAGATTAAGATGTACCTTCTTCGTACAGTTATAACAACTTTAAAATACACTCTGACTTATACTGTCAGTATTACACAGTGGTACTCAGATCTATTGTTATATGATGTAATACCTTTACCACTTTTACATTTCTTTCACTAATATTTAACAGTAATATTACGTTAATCCACCCACTAGGGGTAGTATCATAACTAGAGCTTGGATTATATGCACTAAAAAATGGTAAAATATGCAGTTATGCATTTAAAATATGCAAAATAAAAATACATTTCGAGTTTTTCTTTTATTTTACAGTACCGATATAGGTGGTTATGATCCTAAAAATGCATGTTGGTGTTTAAGGGTTAAATTTCCGCGTAATTTGGTAGCTAAATTAAAATATTACAGTCAGGAAATATCATTAAAGCTTACCCTTTTGTCGCAAACTGTACAAAAAACATGAGAAGAATCAATAATCTTCAAATCAGTATGATTTTCACACCATTTTTGTAATAAAACACATCTATCAGTCGATTGTTTCGGCACTTTGAATTAGCTACAAAGCAACGGATACTTCAAAACTAACTCATAAAATCTAAAATTTCCCCAGAACTATTAGGACTGAGGAACAACAAATTCTATGAAACCCATTAACACAAGGGGTAATCCTTCTGGAACCAAGTAATCCTATACACCTGACTTCACTGACAAAGAATAATTCCAAGTAAAACTGACAAACAATAAATCTCAAGAAGCTCCCTGAAAAGAGATTTTAACTATTTAAAAATAAAAATTAAGATAATTTAAGGGAAATACCCTTAAATATGCAGAATAACATTTTGCATATGCATTTATTAAATATTTGGTAAAATATGCATTTATGCATTATAGGAAATACAAAAAAATGCTATAAAACAATTAAATTCATGTAGAAACAAAATTGCAAGAAAATATTCCTAAAAATGATGATATGCATTTTGCATATAATCCAAGCTCTAATTATAACCATTACACAGTGATGTCATTTTTGTCATGTCAAATTTTCACCACTATATTCACCTTCTGCTACATTATACATATCTACTTCATGAGCCTTCGTATTAATAGTGTCAATAGAATAAATTGAATAGAAAAACATTAATAATGGTATATATTTAATCCAATTTAATTAACGGTTATGCTTATACTTTGGTTTTTATAGGAGAAACTTGGAATCCGCTAAAGTTACGATATCAGTTAAAAAATGTAAGGGAACGTTTGGCAAAAAACCTAGTAGAAAAGGGTGTGCTTACAACAGAAAAACAAAATTTTTTACTCTTCGATATGACTACACACCCACTTACAGATAATGTTACAAAATGCAGATTAGTGAAAAAGGTATGTTTATTTTGTGTCTAAAACAAATTACTTTATGGTAGACTTAATTAATTTACAGATACAAGATGCAGTTTTAACAAAATGGGTCAATGATCCACAACGTATGGATAAAAGAATGTTGGCACTAATTTTCCTAGCACATGCTAGTGATGTACTGGAGAATGCATTTGCACCCCTCAACGACGATGATTATGAACTTGCCATGAAAAGAGTTAGGGAACTCCTTGACTTAGATTTTGAACAAGAGTCTGTTAAACCCAACACCACTGAAGTTCTTTGGGCCGTATTTGCAGCCTTCACTAAGTAATATTTTGTCCTTAGGGAATTTAGTCTTTGATTTGTATGGGCATGTTTTGACATACTCAAAATGATAGATAGATTCTCAGTATTTTCATTGACAAGCACAAAATGTTTGGCATATGGTATGCCTATACGTGAAAAGACTGTTCCCTACATGTTCTAAGAAATCTTTTTATAAGTGTAATCAATTACTGCGATTTTGTATTCTGAAAGAATAATTAGATCGGCCAAATTGTGTTTTATATTTATTAATTTGTACATAATTTAGTATTTTAGTCATATTAATATGTTAAGATTATTATGTTCTATATTTTATAAAATTCAGTTTTATTCTGTATTATATATAATTACATAGCAAACTAATTTCAATTATGTTGTTAATGTAAAAACACTATTCCAGATTATTAAGTGTAAATAAATGATTGTATTCGGTTATATTTCTTGTTGTTTATTTTGAAACGTAATTAGTAGCCGAGTTGGTACAGGGTGCGCCTGACCACAGATTAAGATTGGTCCGGGTTTGATTACGTAGAGAACTTGCTGCCGTCAGAAGGCAAACCACTGATGTGTCTGCCTAGTAAATTTGCTTTGAACTACAAGGCAAACATTTCTGTGATTTGGAACCCATGGGAAGCTGTAGGTTCCTTATGTCTGTAGACACTAGAGTCTTGGAGAGAACATGGCAACTCCCTGAAAAGAGCATGTCATCTTCAGAAGAAGTAAGATTATATATACAGTGTGTCCCCGGATTGAGTTCACTATAGGTATAATCAACAAAAAAATTTGAGAATTTCATTTTCATGTTTTGGGATTCCGCCCTGCTTGGTCTGAAAAGAATTTTAAGCAGATTTAATTTTTTAAAAATTAAAGACAGCCATGAAAAATGTAAAAAAACTTCTATTCAGGTAAAGTGCATTTTAGGCCAATAATACGGCAAAATATTATTGAGAAAAGTTGTTCAGAATATGAAATTATGGCCCTGTGCAAAATTTCAAAAAGATCAGCTCAAAAAAAAATCGTAAGTATTTTATTAGAAAAACAAATTAAATAACAATTACTCTATTTGACTTCCTCCAAGATCTGCACAATTTTCTACCCTATAACTCTAAACTTGTCATATACTTTTGGTCTTTGGGTTAATTTCATCTATAGCATCCCTAATTTTTTGTTTTAATAATTCGATGTTATCATGAAGATCAAATGAATAAACTTGTTTTAAATAACCCCAGAAATAAGAATGTAAAGGACTCAAATCCGGGGATCTCGCTGGCCAATGTATAATAATAATAATCTTTATTTTCAAGTAATAAGTAACATTAATTCAATACAAAATACAGAACTAAAAGAAAAGAAATAACAAATTTACCCGAAAACCAGAAGGCGAGGTTCAGATGAGCAATAAAACATTGCTCTCTGCTCTACCACCTAAACCTTCACTATATTAAAGTAAAAGTAGTATTATAATAAAATACCTTCAATTAAACATAACTATAACTTACCTACAAATTACAAATTCTGTGATGAAAATTATGATTAATTACATATTAACTTGAGAACTGCACCGCTATCAAAACCAAAAGGCAATATATAATTGAAATTAATTATAGATACATTATTCTGTAAAATCTTAAGTTTTATTGATTGCACTGATCCTGAAACAAGGTAAAACGTAATTTAGTTTTAAAGGCAATTAAATGATATGAGTTGTACTGGTTGAGAATATTATTGTAGGTTCATATTGTATAGCACCATGTCGTCCAATCCACCTTTCAGGAAAGTGCTGATTCAAAAAATTTGTAATCAGACGAGGTGAATGAGCTGGACATCCGTCTTGTTGAAAATAAAAATCTTCTAAATTCGCGTCTTCCATGGCAGGTAAAAAAAGCTTACGAACACATCTAAATACAAATGTTAATTTAAATTAGTGTCAAAAAAGTATGGGCCAATAATTTTATCATAAGTTATTGCACACCATACATTTACTTTCTTGTATCGTTGACTGTTAGTTTCTATACAAAAATGTGGAGTGTATCATGAGACCAATACCTACAATTTTGTGAAGACACGACGCCATTAGTTGTAAAAGTTGATCGTCTTCAGCTTCTAATTTATGAATGAACGTGGGTTTGAATGGTAGAATTTTATTTTCTTTGCGAATTCTTTGTAAGTATGTGCGATTTACTTATTCATAATTTAGTAGGCCGCTTTCTCAATGATAGATGATTATTAGTGTTCACGTATTCTCTCACCAAGAGTGTAGCAGCATCTTCATGATCATGAACTAGCTTTTTCTTCACATTTAGCACACTTTCAGTTTCTGTAAACTTTTTTACAAGTTTTTGTAGTCAATTGACAGAAATTGTCACCATTGGCAATTGCTCGTGAAACCTACTAATAACATAAGCATAAGATGATTCCCCCAGTCCGTAACACTTTATTAGGTAAACACGCTGTTCTAGAGTTAACATTAAAGAAAATAATAAAGAACAAGTAATTTGCTAAATACTTAGATAAGTAATCAATTTCGAACAAATATTTCAAGGTTTTGACTTTAATCTAAAATAATGACAATAAATTGTTTGCTTTACCACAACGCGATTTTTCGTTCATTAACACAAAAAGCGGATATAATAAAAGTGAGCTGATCTTTTTGAAATTTTGCACTGAGTCATAATTTCATATTCTGAACAACTTTTCTTAATAACATTTTACCGTATTATTGACCGAAAAGGCACTTTACCTGAATAGAACATAGTTTTTTCACATTTTCATGGCCGTCCTAATTTTTAAAAAACAGAAAACCTGCTTAAAATTCTCTTCAGACCAAGCAGGGCGGAATCCCAAAACATGAAAATGAAATTCTCAAATTTTTTGTCGATTATACCTATAGCTAGTGAACTCAATCCGCGAACACACTATATGTAGTGGCGAAATGAGCTATATTTTTGTATCTATACACTTCAACTGGGCCCGTACTTCCCTAAAAATGAGACACGCGTGAGCCTGATGAATAAAAATAATGCAATTACTTTTACTAAACTTTTTTAAGCAATTGCTACCATGGTGATGAATAAAAATGTAAGTAATTGCTCTTGGTAGAAGCATTTGCTTAAATCTGTAGCAAATGCTAGCAGCTTCACAGCAAACGCTTAAATTCGTATGAATAAAAGGTAATAAATTCGTGTTGTGTTAGCATTTGCTTTAAAATTTTTAAGGCAGCTCTTGTGCTTGCTTTAGTTCCATTTACGTGTTTCAAATTCTCAGCCATGCCTGCGTTTTTAAATATACGCAAAAGAAAAACATACAAAACGTGCCGAAATGTGATTGAAAGCGACTATAAAAAATTATATCGGTTTAGTGAAGAGAACGTCGAGTGGTTGGCTCATCACTTTATTGGTGAAATCACTGAGAAACGTGGTGGAGCACTGTCTTCCAACCAACATACCAAGATCTTTTTGAGATTTTTATCGATCCTGGCTATCAAAATAGTGTAGCAGAAGAACTGGGGGTACACCAAAGTACAGTGAGTAAAGTGGTTCAGGATGTGATGGAAAAAATTGTAGAAAAAGCCAATTTATGGATCAAGTTTCCTGAAACTGAGAGAGACCTCAACGCAACACAAGGAAAATGGTCTGAAAAAAATGAATTTCCATATGCAGTTGGTGTAATTGACTGTGCACCTGTGCGAATTCCAAAATACATCCAAGATCATATGCATGGCGGCGAATATATAAATCGTAAAGGCTTTCCCAGAATTAACGTTCAGGCTACTTGTGATGTAAATGAAATGTTTACCAGCATAGATGGCCAGGAAGTGTTCACGATAGTAGAATTTGGAAAAATTCAACAATTTGTAATATTTTTAAAAATTCCAATGGTAATTATTTACTTCTTGCGGACGATGGCTACCCTCTACGACCATGGCTTATGACACCTTGGAGAAATCCGCAAACAGAGAAGCAAATATGTTACAACACAATTTTTTGTAAAGAACGAGTTATTATTTAACGTGTCTTCGGACAGTTAAAAGCCAGGTTCCCAATTTTGCAATATAAAGTGGGATTAGATATTAATAAAATTTCGAAGGTTTATTGTTTGCTGTGCTGTATTGTATAACATCTCTAAATATGTGAAACATGATGACTTTAACTTTAATTTTGAAGAAGTAGAACACATTCCACAAAGGCATGAAAATCCTGTTTCCAACGTCAACAAATTCAGCATTTGCTTAGAACTTCCAGCAAATGGGTGTTTTTATTCATACCTAGATTAAGCAATTGCTTTTGCTAAAAGCAATTGCTATTTTCTAGGCAAGTAAAAGCAAAAGCTATTGCTTTATTTTTATTCATCAGGCTCCAATTTGAATTTTAAATTCCTTGCCAATTTAAACTAGAACCGTTCAATCTGTTCTGTTGGTAGTTCGGTTTTAGAACGTTATGTTCACTAAAAAATACAAAGCTAATTTCACAATATACGAGTTCGTTTGCAGTTGAACACGACCAGCTTCAAGTAAAATATTTGTTGTTCATTGATATATTTGTTAACAAAAAGGTGAAAGTGTGTTGATTTTTTGACACAAATGAATTCATGTAGCTATAATATCGATTTAAGTTCATAACTAATGTACAAGAACTTGCTTAGTAACGTAAATTTTATCATCCATTGTACAAAACTTAACCTATTTCTTTGTTTGTTTGTAGATTTCGTCAAAAAATATTTAAATTCAGAATGAGTGAACAAGAAAGCGAACAAGAACAAGCTCCTCAGGTGATTATACAGTTTAAGTTGTAACTTTAGTGTATTAAACATGTTAAATAACAAAAACATTAATTGTAATTTAATTTATAGATGAGTGCTCATGAAGTTGAAAAATTAGAAGAAGAAAAACTTAAAGCTAAATATCCAGGTGGTATTGGAGGACCGAATGTTGCAAGACCGATTGGGGGACATTCTGCTTTTTTACAAAAAAGGCTGGCAAAAGGCGTAAGTAATTATAACCAACATTATGTATTTACTCTACCATTCTACCATTGTTTACAAAATTCTCACTAACAAAAAATGAATACCCATTTAATTTCAGCAAAAATTTTTTGATTCGGGAGATTATCAAATGGCAAAACAGAAAAAGGGAGGTGTCAACAAACAACCATTAAAAGTATCAGGTCCCGTTAATCCATATGCCACCGGTGATGCAATTCCTACACCTGAGACCGTACCTGCCCGCAAGACTTCTATTATTCAACCCTCAAAATTTACACCTAATGTCAGTTAGTTTAATATGTATATGAAATATTTTTAATGTAGCCTTATCCCTTTTTTTAATTTTAGTTATTTCAGTACGTATTTATTTGCTTTAACATGTGCCGAAATACATTGATAAAGATCTTTATTTTACTGTAAAGCTATAGAAGACAGGTATTTTATTATTTTGTATGTATGCTTTTAAACCATTTGTCTTAAGAAATTGTACAGTTTTACAAGTATTCAAAATTTTTTAGATTGTATTATATGCGTAGAATAGTGAAGTGTACTCAAAATGTGTTTTATGAAAATGTTACGGAATAAAGAAATTGGTAACTTTGCAACACATATTTGTTTTAATATAAATATATACTGGACAGAGCTTTAAATTATATTATTATATATTAGTGTTTCTGAAAGGAATTTTAGTGTCAAGAATTATTTGTTAAAGAACTTTTTAACTGATTGATTTTGGCTAGCTGAACAAAATATGCACCATTCAGTAAATGCTATGTAATATCCCTGATCACGTAACAATCTATGTGATCAGGGATAATATTAAGGTTAAAATACACACAGGAAACTGAGCGCGGGTCAGATTTTTAATCAATAAGATAAAAATTATATAATAATTAACAGTTAAAATTTGTATTATTACGCAATAATATTTTAATGCGAAAAAGTTTACATGGGGTCTACCGTTGGTATGTACCAAGCTACCAAAAATTAATCATTGAACAACCCCTAACTACTCTGAAGTTAGCCACAAAACAAATTTCCAACCACCTGTCAAGTGCGTTTTTTAAATAAGTTTGTGATTCTGCAGGCCATAATTAATTATTGTTAAGTATTTGTTACTGCACAGTAATTTATTTGTAAAAATGGTAGGAAGAAATGCGGAATATAAGGCATACCAAACTCGAAGAGCTGTGTTTTCAGCTTCTCACAGGTTACATAGGTAAAATATAAATTTCTTGTAGAAAGAATTGTTATCAAATAACTATTTTTCAGCTTGCAGTTAAGCGCGGAGGACAACAAGATATTATATGGAAAATGCAACAATCCTAATGGTCATGGACATAATTATGTTGGTATGTTATCATCGGTGCGCTATATAACATATTAATTTTGGTTTTCTTTTAGTGGAAGTAACTCTTTTTGGACCTGTTAGCTCTACAACGGGTATGATTATGAATATGACTGACTTAAAGAACTTTATGAAAGTGGCAATTATGGACACTATGGATCATAAGAATTTAGATAAGGATGTTGAATATTTTCAAACACGACCCAGCACAGTAGAGAATGTTGCGATATTTATATGGCAAGGCATGAAGGAACTGATGCAAAATCCAAATTTATTATATTCTGTTAAAGTGTATGAAACTGAAAATAATATAGTAGTTTTTAAAGGCGATCAAGTGGAGGAAATACCTTAAACATAGTTTTTAGTTGACATGTAAACACTCGATCTATAAATTGTTATTAAAAAATATTGTCAAATAGTAAAATTAATATAATTTTATACTGTTCTAGACTTTGTAATTTATGGGTAGCATTACCAAAGTATTCTGAGTCATAATAGAATAGTATATTTATTATCCTATGAACTTATGATGGTAATTACTCAATGAAAGCGAAATGAGTAATAGCCATTATTACAAGCAGAATACTATTGTGTTAATAACCTCTTTAAGCCTTGTCCACGTTATTCGTATTCGTGATTGTACTCAAGATTGTGAGACTTGCTATAGTCCACTTGTATGGATTTATGTTGAAATGAGCTTGTCTTTAATGTATAGACAACAGACGGAGCCTTGCAAGTCATTGATTTGAGTGTCCATATACCAATGAATACGAGCATGAGCACGAGTAATGTGGATGTGGCTTTACTCTTGAGCGACATCAAAAATGAAATTATTTTTATGATAATTTAAACTGTAGGAAGTATGAATAATAATTCAAAGTTCAACAGAAAACTATGATGATTAGTTAAACCCATTTATTAATATTTAATTCAATATTATATAAATATATAGTTGTAAAGATTGCATATAATTAGTTGTGCATGCAAAATGGTCAGTTGAATTAATCTTCTACCAGTTGAAAGAGCTTCTCTGTATCTATTACCAATTTTTAACTACTTTTTTGGTATTGTACCAGAAATACCATTCAGTTCATTTATGTTTCTTCTATGCCTAAGTAGTAAATTTTCATGTTCAATGCGTTCTGAAATTTTGTCTGGTACGGCTTCATTTGAATCATCATCATTAATACCAAGTTCAATACATGGGCCTTCACCAACTCCTCCACATTTTCTATTTGAACTCTTAAAGATTCGTTTACCACGCTTTTTATGAATACCACGTTTTAGAGCATCTTTACTAAAAAGCTCAAGGCCAGCATTAAATTCAGAATTATCATCACTTTTATGTTTTGGTCGACGATGATGATTTTCTAATTCGTAAGGATGATGTTTTAGAAAATTTGAAATTACAAGAAATACATCGTCCACTTCTGTCCTTTTTTTGTGATCTGCATTTCCTCGATGATGGTATCTGTGACGATAATGTGATTTGAGAAATGGCTCTATTTTAAACAAGTCATTATCTCCTTTAACAGAAGAACCTGAATATTTAACACCTCTTCTCATTGCATGAGTTCCTTTTAGTAGTTTATCTGAACGAGTATTGGGTATACATATGATAGCTGTTGCGACAAAAACAAATTTTAAATATAGAAAATAAGTTAAAGTAATCCTTACTGGTTAAGCAGCAGAGTAATAAAGCAGAAAATTTCATCCTTGCCATTTAAAATTGTGATAATTAATGTTTTTTTATCGTACACAGTATTCACACAAATAATTGAGGCTACTGCGTTTTGAACCTTTATATACTAATTAGTGAACAATAAGAAGTAAAATTTAATTGTAAGAGAAGTAATATAAATTATTTTAATTTATATGAGATTAATTAGGCAATTACTTCGAACAAATGCTAACTTACAATAGAAAATAAACATTTTGCAATATGTCTTTACCTATAGAATTATTTTTATCTTTATATAAAAACTAATTGGATCAATTTGATAATCACAATGCAATTGAAAAGCCTTTTAAAATTCCTATAAACTTCTATAAATAGAAACTTATTGCTAGCAAAAAGAATTATTAAAAGCTGCAAAGAGTGTTACCTGCTGAATGTTTTTTAAATCTAAAACAGTTTTTTATTCATTTACATATTCTTTTTTCTTACCTGTCTGGTATTGCTACCAATGTTTTTGAAATATTGTTTGGTACATATAAAGCAATGCTTTCCCTTTGCGGTATCACTCTGTTACCTACCTTTGTTTTACAACTGTTTTTCCTACGGGCATATTTGTTTTTATATTAATAATTAATTTTATAAAATAGTCATATTACAAACCGACGGATTGCTAAATAATCATAAGGTATTGCTAAAAATACATAAAATTCTCAAATACATATTAAACTCATAATAATGTTGTTTTGCTGCAGATCGGTGTCTACTATTTATTTAAATTGATATTTAAAATGTATTGCCAAATTCTCTTCCATTTCGCATTTCGTACAATAGGTATATACAGGGTGGTCGTGAAAGTTTAGGAAGTACGTTAACTGCGTTAACTACATGAGAAATAGTGAAGATTTTTAAATATTTTTTTTTCTAAAGGGTCAAATTATAAAGTTACGGCCCTGTAAATTTGAATTAAAAATATCGATTTTTTTGAATAACTTGAAAGCTATTGGAGATTTGTTTTTAATTTGTGCAGAGTAAATTAGGGTCTACCAAAGTCATAATTTGATAGTAACAAGAAAGCTTTAATTTGTTCAGTGGCGTAGTTAGAGGGAATTAAGGACATTTTTAATTAAGAAAAAACATGAAGGCCACGTTTTTTTAAACACCCTGTGTGGCATTATTAAAGAAAAATTAATTTTACGTAAAAAAGTTCTCTTGACATTTTTAGCTCAACAAAGTCGTTTTTGAGATAAAGTTGTTATTTGTTGCACAAAAGAAATTTTGCAACATCACACTGGAAGATATTTTTGCGTATATCTCAAAAACGAATTTGTTGAGTTAAAAATGCCAAGAGAGCTTTTTTACGTAAAATTAATTTTTTTTTCATAATACGACACAGGATGTTTAAAAAACGCGACTTTCATATTTTTTCTTAATTAAAAATATCCTTAATACCCCCTAACTACGCCACTGGTCAAATTAGGAAAAATGTTTATTTGAAAAATCTTCATTATTTTTCCTGTAGTTAACGCAGTTAATGTACTTCCTAAACTGCCACGACCACTATGTATAGTTTAAAGCAGAGGTGGGTATTTGGAACAAATTTATTTTAAATGTGTATTTCAAATTATTTAGATATAAGTACCTATGTTATTTGTTTTAATGTAGCATTCTGTTTTTAATAACCTTCTGCTATTTATATTTATATTTATTATACGTACGGTGGTGGGGTAGAGCAGGGGTTTCCTTATTTGGAAACCATCTGATCACCATCGTTTTTTCCTTTCTTGTTCCATGTACTTAAAATAATCTAAATTGTACTTTTTATTTATTTATTATGGAACTTTTTGGGAAATAAAAAAGTATTATTATTATTATTATTATTATTATTATTAAATACTAAATACTATTTTGTATTTTAAATAATAATAATAATAAGCCTACAAATCGCTATTGCGGGCAAAGGCCTCCCTCCCCTTTCCTTTTCCATATCTTCTTGTCTGTGGCCCGTTCCCTCCAGTTAGTTTGTCCTTTTTCTAACTCATCTTCCCACATAGTCGCTGGTCTTCTCTTCTTACGTTTTCCCTGTTTAGGCTTCAAATTTGTCACGCATTTTGTCCGTCGTTTATTTTGCATCTTCATGATATGACCAGCAGACCAGCCCAATGCTACTTGAGTAGCCTACTTCTCTCTACAATTATATCATATTATATCTTGCACACCTGTACGTTTTCTAATTTCTTCAATGGGGATTCGGTCACTCACGCGTGTGTTGAGCATTGCTCTTTCCATTTTGGTTTGGGTTAAGCTTTTGTTTTAGATTTTTTGTTAAAAACCACGTTTGTGCACAATATAGAATTATAGGCATCACACAACTATTAAACACTTTTCATTTAATTTGAATTTTTTTGTTTAAATGTATGTTTTAATGCCCAGAAACACTTCCACCCAGCTTGTATGCGTTTGTTGATTTCATTCTCCATGTTATTATAGAAAGAGATGTTTTGTCCAAGATACCGTAATTCATCCACATATTCGATGACATTTCCTCTTATTTTTATATTCTCTGATTTTATATTTGTTAAAGCATATGTTTTCCGATAATTAATCATTAGACCTGCCTCTTTGCTTGCTTATAGATTCCCCTACAGAGCTATTCCAAGTACCTACCTACCAAGAAAATATACCTACTTAAAATACAAAATACAAGTACCTAGGTACTTCAATATTTTTTAGTATAAATTTTAAATACAAATACAAGTACCAAGTAACTAAAAGTATTTAAGTACTTTCACTTGTACTTGTACTTGTTAAAATGCATGTAACTACAAGTACAATGGGAATATAGCAACAATGTAGGTATAACATAATTGTAATAAAATTAAGTTTTATTGTTTATCTTCCGTTAAAAATAATCACAATCTAAAAAGGCTAAAATTAACCATAAATAAAATAAATCATAACAATTAACCGTACACATTTACATAAACCTAGAATAATTTTGGTAATCCTATTTAAAATTCTTAATTTTTCAAAATTGTCATCTGTTAGTGCTTGTCTTCTAGAGCTGTTTACAATTGACGCAAAAGAAAAAAGTCTTTCAACGGAAGCATTAGATGGTAAACATGTATTATAGGTATTTAAAAAACACTTGTTTTATTGTAGGATATTGACTTAACATAACCAGATCTTTAAGATATTGAAGAATTTCCTGTTTAATTTTTGATTTGATATTATTATCTGATGAACCTCTTAATTCATTAGATGTTTGTGGGTCATTAAAATCAAAAAGATTATCAGAAGCATCTTCTTTAAGTACCTACGTTCTCGTGATCAGCTGTGATAGTTTATTTTTCATCAAAAATAAAATATTATACCAGCATATTTTAAATTTTTGATGGCTAACAGCGGCTATTATACTGTCTTCCGAAGTTACGTAATTTCTGTTAGGTAGGTACCTACATTTTGAACATTTTTATTTTGCTGCCCAAATATTTTAAAGGCATTGGCAAAATTGGAGCCATTATCAGTTACCGTAGCCACTATTTTGGCTTCATTTATTTAATAATACGTCATTAATGTCTTCTACTCCTAAAATAGTTGCTATATTTTTGTAATCATGAATTCCCTTGATTCTTTTACATGCCAAGGCTACAGACTCCCTCTGGAAACCCGGATTAAGCCAGTGACATGTTACACCATTATAAAACTCCTGCTTTTAGCTGACCAGATGTCAGTTGTTGTACAAATAAATCTTTGGCTCTGAATTTTCATCTTTAAATTTTTTATGTGTTGATCGAAAAGGTTTTTCATTTTGTCAATAACAGACTTTCTTCCCAAAATGTGATTTTCTACAACAGATATAGGTGCTGTTGTATTTATTAAGTAATTAATTATTCTGTTATCAAATTCTGTTTGAGAAACGTAAATATTGTTGCTGCTAGTTATAAATTCAGAAAATTTTAAAACTTTTTGCTTAACTTTTTTTGCAGAGGCGGGGAGGTAATTTGGATCTTCATCAGATGTAGTGTAAAACGGATCTTGATCTTCGTCCAAAACTATTATTCAGCATTTCAGGAGTTCAGGTCGTTCAGGACACACATTATTACACTGAAACATACATATTTATATTGTTTATTATATGACAATAATTAAAAGTTAAAAATCTGAAAGTCACAATTAAAATAACAAATAAGCGTCTTAATAACGTTGAAAATCATACTTATATTTCTAAAAATTCACTTTTTACCTTTTTGTTCACCAACTTTATTAAGGTTAACCGTTTGTAGTAGGTAACACACTTTGTAATACGAGGGCTATTTTTTTCAAGTTCCGGTGAGCTGGCGAAAATAAATAAGGGCAATAAGAAAATTTTAATATACACAAGAGTTACTCATACACCTGAACTATTTATTTCTCAACGTAGGTAGTCGCCATAGACATTAAGGCATTTGCTGTAACGGGGAATCAGTTTTTGTATACCCTCCTCATACCACGTTGCCGCCTGGGTGTGTATGGGGGAAAGTTTTATGAGTGATAGTGCAGTGCGAAAATGGTGTAGGATTTTTCGTGAAGGACGAACTGATGTTCAAGATGAAGGCAGCAGACAGTTCAGAAACTGTGAACCGACGGCGCTCTCGAATCACGTTCACTTCGTCGACGATGTCGTCTGTTGCTACCGACTTCCTTCCCTGACCGCCTTCATCATCGACATCAGTTCATCCTTCCCGAAAAATCGTACACCATTTTCGCACTGCACTATCACTCATAAAATTTTCCCCATACACGCCCGGACCATGGTCCTCAATGGCTAAGACTTGTCTCATCTTCCTTTGGACGATGTTCGGGTCCACTTCCTGAATTTTTCTAAAAATTGCTGTTTATTTTGGGCCTCCCAACCGTTTTCATAAATCTTTCGACACAATAATGACCAAAACTCTTCTATTGAGGGACATTTGGGGGTTATCTTCTCTCGGTACATAATTGACGTTATTCTGCTCCAACCATTCCCGAGTCCTCCTGGCATAATGGCACGAAGCGAGATCAGGCCAAAATATTATATCGTCGTTCTGATGATGGATATTAATAAAATTAAGCATTTTCGGCAAACAACTTTGGGTATAAAGCTCAGCATCCACAGATTCTCCCCGAACTCTGCCACCATAGGGTGTTGAAACTCTAGCCTCAGAAATCGCGCACCAGACTAAAACTTTGTCAGCAAATTTGGCTTTTGCTTTGAATTTTACTTCGTTTGGACAGTTTTCCATATCAGAGGTGTAAAATCCGCCGTTACCTTTCATTTCAGAATGCGACAGCGTGAAATACCTACTTCTCATCATCCTTTATAATCACACGGTTGACGGTTCCTCACAAAATGCCTCCGCCCCAGAGCTCTGCAACATCTAGGTATTCTTTCGAGCTGTGCCTGGGTGTATTTAGGACACTCCCTTCTTTTTCGATAATGTACACCATTTCTGGACAAAATTCTCTGGGCGGTCTTGTAAGAGACCCCAAAACGGCGACCCAGCTTTCGACTAGAGATTCCAATTCTGTCTCGAGCGGATTGTACAGTCTACTTCTCCTGTTTTGTGCTAAAACATGAGGTCTTCCAGCTTTCAGCACATTAGTGCAAGGTATGCCCTCTTCGCATTCTCTTATTGTCCTATAAATCGTTGCCTGCTTGACTGGCTAACATTTTGATCTCTGAACAATTTAACAATTTCACTTTTGGGCAACCGTCCAACTAAGCGATCGATGCTCTTGCGAATTTCAAGTATGTACGGCATTTTGAACTTAGTTTTAGATTGAATAAATTTGACGTTTGTCAATTGCAACAAAACATGATTTGTTTACCGGGTAAATTTTTTCTCAAAACTTATGTCCCATACGTTATTGTTATACACCATTAGAAACTAGTCAAGTAGGCGAATATCTCTGCCCGATTTACTTTTGTTATTCTTTTGTTTCTAAGCTACAACAAACGTCATAATGGCAGACAAAAAGTACAAAATTTTGATAATCTTGCGTCATTATTGGAAACAACCCGTTTCTGCAACCGCCGCAGTTAAAGTGAAGTAGAAGGGGAGGGAGTGGTGAACATTCGCTCGGGACAAGGTTGGTTCAAAAAATTTAATGAAGGAGATAGAAGTCTCAAGCGGAAACAAGGTTCTGGTCGGCTTAATTTGTTGAGTAACAACGAACTGCGAGACGCTGTTGAAGTTAATCCATCTACAAGTACTCGTAAGTTGTCAGCAGAACTTGGTTATTTCAAAGAAACCATACGGCGTTCTTTACATCAAATTGGAAAGGCCAATAGACATTGCAGAGAAGTTCCACATGAATTGACACCAATAATGGCAGAAAGACGAGTTGAAGTCTGGAATCGGCTGCTTTTAAATCCTTGGGACGAAACGGATCGTTACTTGCGACGAGAAATGGATATATTTTAATAACCCTAATAAAGAAAATCAATGGATTACCATCGGACAACCTGATTTACATGTCCCAAAACAATAAAGGTTTCAGAGAAAGGTCATGTTGTGTGTATGGTGGCAAGGTGTTATTCACTTTGAGTTGGTTTCTGATGGAAGAACCTTTGACGCCAACCTTTATAATCCGCAGTTGGCGAAAATGCATGATGCTCTACGTCGGCGTTACCCTGGATTGGTAAATAGGAGGCGCGCAATTCTACAGCAAGATAACGGCAGACCCTATACTGCTATTGAAACTCGGCAGAAAATTAGGGAGTTGAATTTAGATCTTCTACCTCATCCAGCTTATAGGCCAGACCTTGCACCTTCAGATTAACACTTATTCCGATTGATGGCACACTTCCTGCGTGGAAGAAATTTCACAATAGTTGAAGCAGTTGAAGCTGCATGCCGAGAATTCTTTACCTCGAAAGATCCAGCATGGTACCGTCGCGGCATTGAGTTTCTTGCAGAAAAGGTGAAAGACATTGCTTCATAATAGTCTATACTTAGTGAATAGGAGTTGATGTTTGTTGTTTTATTATTAAATAAAGTTTTAACAAAAAAACGACATTTTTTATGGGCCACCCTAATAATAGTGAGAGGAGGCCGGTCACTATCAAATTTCCCGTTAAATTTGCCAGTCCGCCACTGAAGAAACCTTCTTGTTAAGAATATTTATACTGTCAGTAATTCAGTGACATAAGTAAAACCTAATCTATTAGGAAAAACCCCATCTTCCAACAATATTTTTTTAATATTCGGACTGTTTCAACTTCAGCTTAGAATTTTTGAGAAATTTTAGATTAACTACTTTTGTTTGAAAGAGCAGCCCCAAGCTCTGTCAGACTGGTAACAAGGACTGTTGTTATTAACTATTTTATATTTTAATTTTCTATGCAAATCCGACAACTTTGTTGTTTGTTATCATAATAAATGGAGATGCCTGTCGCCCGCCGCCTGTCTCTTATCTCATTTGCGGTTTTACCAGGCAGTACACATCAGGCGTTCCTGGTAGAAACGCAAACCTCGGTTATTTATATTTAATTTGTAAAATATTATGACAGGTAAGCTTTAAGGGTAAGTTAAGGTACAAGCGTACAAGTAGTTTGGGAAATTTCATCTTTCCTGAGTGGTAAATTCTTTCCTTTTTAAGATATTGAATATAAAATATAGCTAACTATCCCATATTGTTGTTTTACAGTAACTGAATAACATCAACAAGCTTTTGTCCGAAATATTTCTGTATTATAAGATTTTTAGTTTAACGTTTACTGTAAGTTTGAATGGTATTTATTATTATTTTTTGTTTTTAATTAAATTCCCTTTCTTTGTTGTACACAAATATTTAATTAAAGGTTAATTATTTAGTTAACCAATAAAGTAATTTATAATTGTAATTTAATTGGTTGGGATTAGGTACTAAAATGTTCGACCTCAATCCATTTTATAGCGTATACCTTATTAATTAAATAATGAAAAACATATACAGGGTGTTTACGGTCTTCTGAGTTTTTTTTTAATGGGTGATACTACAAGTCAAGAGAAGGCGAAAAACGTTAAAACACCTTAATAAAAGTTTTATAAGAAAAGAGATACAGTGTGTTTCACTTTACATGAATCCACTTAAATAACTGTGTTATTAATAACGTAATTAGCTATGTTTTGCTACTTCAATGCCCTTAGCATAAACTCATGGAATAAGCTAATCAAATGCTTTCAGAAAGTTTATAAACACCATATGGATGGTAATGTTATATTCTTTACATTTTTGTATAATTTGGTTAATGCACTGTATACCTATATGTCCATGGTAGAGTACCCACTTGTGAAACCTGCTTGTTCTATAGACTGTTCTTCATTTAACCTATCTCATATTCTTTTTTTGATTATTCGCACGAGATGTCAAACTAATAGGTCTATAATTGTTAATGTCTTCCAAGTCTCCTTTCTTGTGCAATAGAATTATTATTGATTCTTGTCATGAAGATGGGATTACTTCGGATTCCAGTATTTATTAAATAATAGTAAGATGGCCTCTTTTAGTTTCTGCGGGATATCTTTCAGATATTCTCCTGTTATATTATCCCTTCCGGGTGCTTTATCCACTTTTAAATTATGTAATATTGATTCGAGTTCTTTAATTTAAATTTCAGGTAGGTACTAAGTTACTGTTGGTCAACGTTAATGGTTCTGTATCAGAGTCCTTGTTCATCCTTTCATTATTTTCTTAGTAAAGCCCGATTCTTCAATTATAATGGTAATCATTTCTTCTTGGGCTTTCGTTTTGTCTCGTCTGATGGCTCGTTTTACCAGTTTATTTATTTCGCAGTATTCTACTCGAGATATACTGCTCATATTCTCCTTAAGTTGTTCTCTTCTCAAGATTAATTTTTTGGTGTTCTCTGACAGTTCTTCTTAAAAAAAAATTTTGTATGGCGCTTGAGGAAAACAATATTGTGCAATTGTGTTTAAGATTTGATCATTCAATTCTTGAATATCGTAACCTATTATCTCCTGCCAATCCCATGCATCGCATAATTTGTTAATACATAATTCTCTGGATTCGGGAGTTTTTCGCCTTATTTGCTGCTTATTGATTCTTCTAAATCTTTCATGGCTGGTATAAATCTTTAAATTTGCCTTCAGCATTCTGTATTAAAAATACAATAGTAAAAATAATAAATTATATATTGAGATGTTATCTTTTACAGGTGATTAATAACGGTTTGTTGTAATATTTTCAGAAATGCAAGTCTTATTTTAATTGTTGTTAGTTTATAAGGTTGATTATTTAAAAAAAAAATATGTTGTAGATTTAATTACATGTTAAATAACTAGTTTTAAGAAATCATTTCCCATCTTGATGTACATTTTAAAAAAAATTGTTATGTTTATTAGATATTACGATTTTTAAAAAAGAATGAAATTAATCAGGGGAGAGAATAAAAAGTTGAGAGTGAGGGAGATAAACCAATTACTTTGAAATGGTCCCGAAAATAATTGGTTTATTATCATATGTGAACCGGGAATTTATTGAAAACTCAATATTATAAAGAAATTTAACAAAATAGGGTCAATTACAAAAGTTATTGAAAAATATTAAATTTGGTTGATTATTCAAGATAAAATTTTCATAACCTGGTTGTTTTCCTTGCTTGAAAAATTGTAACAATGTGTAAAGCAAGTTTGTAAATAAATTTAGATTGAGTTGGAGGTGATGTTGGAATATGATGATGTTGTATAGGCAAAATAAGATTGGAGACGGAAATAATTATTAGAAAGCTGATTCCTTCTGAAATACGTTCTTTAGGTCCCCCTGTACTTCCCCAGAAAAACCCCAAAAAATCCTGCATGAGGAACGGCCGCCATCTTGGATTTTTTCAAAAAAAGCCATAACTCAGCAATGAACAATCATGGGGAGGTGCTCTTGGTGTCAAACATTTCTGTTTTGGAAGAAGAACTCATTACGGCAATAAAAAGTCTAAAATATAGAGTTGATATAATTTTATTAACATATTATTGCATAAAACAGGTTTGAAAACATACAAAAACAACATTTTTTCACTAAAGAATTGTAGAAATTGTTAGGAAACTTATAACTTGATGGAATTCATTTTAAAATGAAAAATGAACACGTATACATAAACAGGTAGTGTTCAATATCTCTGACAAATTTGTGTCTTTCATTAAACTCGTCTCCGTTTTGCATAATCTTCTCTGGTGGATGCGCTGGTACGTTTGGCTTTGACATGATCCTCAGTATCGCAGTTGCCTTCGATATCGTCTTCATCCTCGGAATCCGGAATATTCCGATTGAAGCAAGACTCTCCCGCAGTCCCGCACATTCGCTGCACATCGTGGTGCATGTCACCCCACTTCGCTTGCACTCACAATTTCGGGAGCAGTCTCCTTTGCACCTACAACGTACGAGATGCAGCATGTTGTCTCATGTCTGGCGCCGGGGGTAAAGTGGATGTGACAGGCTTATAGTGTTCGACGGTTCAGCCCCAATCTTTAGCTGAAAAGACGTTACCCTTCCACGCCTGGTTATATACTCGCAGACTATGCTGGCGGGTGGCAGCTGAAGTAGGACGAAGGTTCGCAATATTCATAACATAGTTTGGAGGTTTCTTACATACGGTCTGGACATACTTCTTGTATCTGGTTTTTTCCAGTCCCTCTGAACGTTTACCTCCGTACAAATGGACGATGAATTGCAGCTACAACACAATCCTGCGACGCGTTTGGGTTGTTGAATATTTCCACAACTTTCTGCAGTTCACAGTCATTTTGTAGCTTGTTGAAGCCTGAAATTGGACCTCTTCTGTACAAAGCAGAGATTGTGTCGCATCCCATAAAAGCGTGTAGGAAAAGTAGGTGTTTCGGCTGAGTCACAATTAACTCTGTCATCGGCAACAATTCCTGAAGACAGGGAAATGAGCTCTTCGGATTTGTTAAAGGGCGAATGTTGATTCAGCCAAACTATAAATTTCTTCAAATCAGTGGTATCTGGAGTCTGCCACGATCTTGATAAAAAATGTGCTGGTCGGAGGATTCACCTGTCACTCCGGCGAAAACTTCCACTGCTTCCGTCACCTGGAGACGGCATGGTGCAAATCCAACGCGCTACGACGCTATCAGACATATTTCGGCCTTGTGTCAAGCCATCGCTAACCTTCATAGATCGCATTAAGACCTGCTCTATAGTTATGTTGGAGTCGAAATCAAACTAAACGACCTTTACCTCACAATAATAAGCGCTTATCGACAACCCAATAAAAAGCTAAACGAAGAAGACCTGAAAACCACATTCAACACAACAGAGCCACTATTGATGATAGGAGATCTTAACTCCAAAAATCAACTATGGGGTTGTCGAGCAAACAACTCCGAAGGAATTAAAATGGAAGACTACGCAACAAAATACTCCTTCCAAGTAGTAGCTCCTCTGAAATACACATACTATCCATATCGCACTGATCACCTACCTGACTTACTTGACATCGCATTGCAAAAGAACTTTGATAAGCAGATATACCAGAACGTAATAGAGGAGCTCGACTCAGACCATCTACCAGTTATCATATCGTTTATTAGCACCCCTCAAATGGTACAACCCCCACCAAGACTTATAAATGGGGTAATAAAAAGGGATAACTTTCAAGACATCCTTGACAACCAGCTGAAGTGTCCTCTCAGTCTAAACAATCATGAAGAAATAGACAACGCAATAAGCAACTTAACAACTTCAATAGCAGCCAGCGCACATCAAGCAACATTAGCTATCGAACCCAACCCAAAACCCAACCACCACTACCTACCTATTGAAATAGCTGACCTAATCAAAAGAAAAAGCCAAGCCAGACGCGAATGGCAAAGAAACCGAAACCCAGACTCTAAACGCTTATTAAATAAACTTACGCACAGTCTAAAACGAGTCTTGGACGAGTAGCGAATCAATAACTACAAAAAATACATTGAAGGCTTCGAGCCAGGTGACCCGGGAATGTGGAGAGCCACCAAGCGTATTTTAAAGCAACGTGAGGAAATACCAACTCTAACATCAACTAGCACAACTCTCACTACTGACGCTGAAAAATCATCCGCCTTTGCAGACCATTATGAACGAGTCTTCACTCCTAAATTCACTTGTGCCCCAAATCACTCCGCTTACATAATTCACCAAATCGAAACTAACCAGCCAGTAATAACCGAGCAGATATCTCCCACTACCCCCCATGAAATCAAAAGCTTAATAGACAATCTTTCAACAAAAAAATCCCCTGGGCCCGACCTCATCCCAAACCTAGTCCTAAAACAACTCACCAAAAAATCCTTAGCCTACCTTGCAACCACTTATAATGCATGCCTGCGACTAGGCTACTTCCCACAGGCCTGGAAGCATGCTCATATATTAGTATTCCCAAAGCCGGGAAAAGACAAAAGGAAGATCGACAGCTATAGACCAATAAGCCTGCTGCCCGCATTCTCAGAGCTACTAGAGAAGATCATCTACTCCCGCCTAATGAGCGAACTAACCTCTCTCAATGTAATACCAACATTCCAGTTCGGCTTTAGGAAAACCTATTCTACACTACACCAGTTGCAACGCATCTCTGAAACAATAGAAGAAGGCTTTGAAAGCAAAAGTTATACCGTAGCTGTCTTCCTAGACGTAGCCCAGGCCTTCGATAAGGTCTGGATTGAAGGTCTGAAAAGCAAAATCATCAATCTTCGAATAGCCAACTACCTTAAAGCTATCATCTTCTCTTTTCTTGAAGATAGAACCTTTGCTGTACGCATTAACTACGCAATCTCCGGAAAAAAGGATATTAAAGCAGGCGTCCCTCAAGGCAGTGTGCTGGGACCACTACTATTCATCATTTTTACATCTGACATCCCATCTATTGATGCAACCCTAGCGACTTTTGCTGATGATACAGCAGTTCTAGTACAGCACACTGACCTTATCCAAGCCATCAATAAATTACAGAACGCAATTCACAAATTATGCTCGTGGTACAACAAGTGGAATTTACAAATTAATCCCGACAAGTGTCAAGCAAAAATTTTCTCTCTAAGGTGAATCAGAAATCCACCCAACCTGATAATTAACCATAACATTATTCCATGGAATCCTACTGATGCAGCAGTCAAGTACCTAGGGGTACTATTCGACACACGACTTACTTGGAAGCTTCACGTAAACATCAAGCTCAACCAAGGCTACGCGAGGTTAGCTCAACTGTATCCTCTTATTAACAGAAAATCATCACTCAAGCCCAAATGCGCCATCCTGATGTATAAATCGCTAATAAGGCCACTGATACTATATGCATTACCGATCTGGAGCAACACAGCTACATCCAATATACTAAAGTGCAACGTCTTCAAAATAAAATTCTCCGAATGGCAGTGAATGCTCCCTGGTACATCCGGAACGAACAGCTACATTATGAACTAGATATACCTGCAGTTCGAACGTATATCAGCACAAGTGCTAATAAGTTCTTCAAAAACATTCGCGAGTGCGACGGCGCTATTCATTATAATATCGGCAGACGAAATATTCATCACAGGCTCAAGCGCAAGCTACCCCAAGACTTGTGTTCATCCGACCCCGACAGTGATTAGCTAATAAGTAAATTATGTAAAATATACTATGTTCTTCTATATCGTATTAACAATATGTTTCTGCTAATGTTTATTTTACTGTTATCATCAATGCCATGAATAACATTGTCATTGTTGAACTGGCAACACAAAAGATTAAAAAAAAAAAAATATAGTTATGTGAGTCCAAACGCCGCACGAAAGCTTATGCGATCGCCGGATAACTGTAAAATAACCTTGACTGACGAAACGTTCAAACTCTTGATCCAACAAAGTAGTCTTAAGTTTAGACATATTCTGGAGGTAGAGGTGGGCTGATTTAGCGTAATGGATATGGCCAGCTGCATGGACTAACATGAGTTGGACGGAGAAGAGATGAAGGTTCCAGTCGCCTGTTCTTTCCGCTCTCACGAAGTCATACATTATAGAAAGACAGGTGTTAATTGAGGTGGGGTTAGAAGGTTGAAGAATGACGAAGGGCAAGGGTATCACTGCTGACTTTTCATAAGATCTTCTTCATGCGGCAATCTCCATGAAACCACTCCATCCCGTATGAGGTTCTTCAGCTGACTTGGGACCCGCCATCCAAATCCAGTTGTATGTGGTTCCGATTTCGGCATCCATCGGCCGCAATTTCAGGGAGAGGACGTCTTCCATTACCAGGCGATTCAATCCATGGTTCTTGGGCCGGTCGTGAGTGACGATTGTGATGAAGCCAAACTTTCCAACAACAGTTGCCGTTGGTAGAATCTTCGGTCGTGGAACACGAGAACTCGTCCGAACAGCTGAAGAAAGCGTCACACACTGCACTTCTCCCATCACATGAAAAGTTCCATGTCCATCCACAGTTCGAGTGTTGTGATCTGCATTGTCGAAGACAAACTGCACAAATCAATTGGCCTGAACTTTTTCGAAAAAGTCAGTTTTTTGTCGAAGTTCTTATTGATTTAATTAAATTTTTACCGTAAACTGGACTTCCTTTAGAAAAGACATGTTTTAATCCACTACACAACACAAACCATGCATTTTAGCGCAAAACAGTATCCTTTTATGATTGTCTATTGCTGAGTTGTGGCATTTTTTGGAAAAATCCAGGATGGCGGCCGTTTATTCAAAATTTAACTGTGTTTCCCATGCAGAATTTTTTGGGATTTTTCTGGGGAGGTACAGGGGGACCTAAAGAACGTATTCCATAACAAATTAGCTTTTTAATAATTATTTCCGTTTTGAGCCAAATTTAAGTCTAAATTGCCTATTCTATTGGTGAAGTTGGACAGTTTTGGTTTTACAGAGAGGTTGTTTTGAAAGGATTAGGAAATTGGACCAATTATATGTTATGATAAGCAGTGTTGTAACAGGTACTTCTTTTTTGGTACCTAGGTAAAGGTACAGGTACACAGAGAAAAAATTACCTAGTTACAGGTACAGGTATACTTTTACAAAAATACCTAGGTAAAAATACAGTTACCGTAAAAATGTACCTAAATATTGTAGGTACAGGTTTAGGTACAACCGCACAAATAATTTTTTTGGTCGATTGTTAAAATTTAAATATAAAAAATACTACCATTTTTTAAATAAAATAAAATTTTTTCTTAAACATACCTACATCATGCACATCATTTATATTATTTATTTTTCTTGAAGAACAATAGAGTTTCAAGAGCCTCATCATAAAGCCTATTTCATTTGGAAGTTAAAATTAAATTTGTCCTCCTGTACTAAACAGTCTTTCAATAGGAGCTGATGAGAGTATGGTTGATGGTTGTATTATTTATTATTTAAAAATTCTTAAAATGATTTCATAATTAAATAGGGATTTTAAATTTTTTGACTTATCTTCGAAATACTTCACTATATTTTGATAATATTAATGGCATCATCATTCTCTTTCACTTTACCGTTAAATACGCTACACAAAATACCCAAATGACGCCAATAAAATTCGAACTATATGAATATATTGATATTCTCTTTATATCCACAATTATTGTTTAAATTTTTTTACGTAGTTTTACAGAGAAAATAGAATTTACGTTGTACCTTAAGTTTTTATGTTTTTTAGGTACAAGGTAACTCTAAAAAATACCTAGGTATAGGTAAAGGTAATTCTAAAAATATGGACCTTTTAGTATACGAAGGTACAAGAGAAGTACCTAGGTACTTGTACCTAGGTACATTTACCTAGGTACGTCTCAACACTGATGATAAGTGAATTACAGGTATACTGAAATTGTTTTAATTATAATTTGGACTTTTGGAATTATTTAGTATCTTTGTAAAAGACTTGTATTATTAAAAAGTATTGCAACATTTCCTAATTTGAATTTTGAAAAGGGCGAACCCAATTAACGAACCTGATTTAAGAGTCTCTAAAATTTGATTAAAAATTAATTAAGATTTGAGTTGGTCGGAGCATCATTATTATTTTGAGGTGTTAACATAATTATATTACATAAGTCAGATAAATATTTAATTAATAAACACTTCAATATTCTAAATAAAAATTGAATAATATTGTTTGTTTAAAATAGAATTT
The DNA here is from genome assembly GCA_963082815.1 of Melanotus villosus. Lineage (NCBI taxonomy): Eukaryota > Metazoa > Arthropoda > Insecta > Coleoptera > Elateridae > Melanotus > Melanotus villosus. The sequence continues at coordinate 25,782,326 of OY720427.1, forward strand.
AAAATATAAATTGTTTCGTTTCTTTTTTATTACCCTCAGTGAATTTAAATGTTAACTCCCAAAAATAGTTGTGCACAGTTTATTTAATTTCACCGTTTTAAATAAAAGATTACTAAAAAAACCATAAGTCGTTGCTAGTTTGAAATTATGTTATAACAATAAGTAGCAGTGATAATTGAAAAGTCAGATTAACGTATGTAATAAGTAATAACACACACGAATTTTAGAATTAAAAGGTATGTTTGTTTTATTCGGTTATAGATAAATAAAACTTATTGTATTTATTTTGCAAACCTATTTGAAATATGAAACCTAGTTTGTTTAATATATACAATTTAATTTTTATTTTTCATTGTATTTTACCCACCTCTGGTTTAAATAATAAAACATACATTAAAAGCTATCCTTGAAAACTACAAACCTGAAACAATAGCCAATAAAATTCCAAATGTTATTTTGAAACAGATTTTTACCATAGCAACTGAAATTTATGTAATAACTTGTGTGTAGTGATTCTAACAATATGTATTAAATCACTATACAACCCATTTTTTATCGTTATATAATTTCAAAGCGTAAAAATGAACTGTTTATACAGTGTGTCCCAGGATTGATGTTACAATAAGTGCGATGGACTAAAAATTTTTGAATTTTATTTTAAGATTGTGGGATTAAGTCCTGCTTGGTTTGAAGACAATTTTAAGAATATTTTTAGTTTTTGAAAAACAAGTCGGCCATGAAATTGAAGCGAAAACTATTTTCTTTTCAGGTAAAGTATCCTTTTTGTTCATGATATGGCAAAATTTTACTAAGAAAAGTTGTTCAGAATGAGAAATTATGGTCCTATACAATGGCCTCCTGGCAGTTATGTTGAATAAATAATTTATTGTAGAACAATGTTATTATTACATTTCGTAAGTTAAATTTGCTGTAAATACTATTTGTTTCGTTCAATGTTCTACAAATAAAATTTTTAATAAATACAATTTTGTTTAATCTAAGAAATGACGGTTTAATCAAAGTACGTAGATCTACCTGAAATTTTGTATATGACCATAATTTCTCATTCGGAACAACTTTTATTAGTAAAATTTTGCCGTATCGTGAACAAAAACGGTACTTTACCTGAAAAGAAAATAGTTTTCGCCTCAATGTCAAGGCCGACTTGTTTTTCAAAAACTGAAAATATTCTTAAAATTGTCTTCAAACCAAGCAGGACTTAATCCCACAATCTTAAAATAAAATTCAAAAATTTTTAGTCCATCGCACCTATTGTAACATCAATCCTGGGACACACTGTATATACTATAAGTCAATATTAAATTGCCCAAGGAGATACATAACAACAGAATTTTGTAGTAAGTAGTTAACAGTTGCTTTGTATTTTATAGTAGGTATTTAATTTAATTTAATTTTAAAGGCTTATACTACAAATCACAACCTCTTGATCACTTCATAAGCCATTTATTTCTTTGAGAATAGTCGACCATACTAAGTATGATCAGTACATCACAAGTATAAGTATCACAATATGATCACATCATACATAGAATTGTGGCTTCAGACTTTGCAAAACAAATTACAGAAGCCTTTTGTACTTCCAGCTTATTCTTCTTAACAAAGAGAGCAATCAACAAATTTTTTTAAACACACAAAAAACAAATTCTAACACTACTGCCACGATTCTATCTTTGAGCATTAAGAAGATTAAACTAACAATACGAACTAACCAAACAGGCTTCTTCTTCTTACATAACTTCATATCCATTTTATATTGTCCAAGCGATTAGAATTATATTATGATTCAGTACAATTTCAATTGGACAGACTTAATCTTTTTTATGTATGTATATGTAGTATAAATATCGTTTTAAAGCTAATCTAAGCTGGTTTCAATGTACATCGATTTGCAAGCCTATTTAGAAAAATGTTTTGGAAAATTTTAAATCAAGAATCAATGATTATACTGGTACTTTTCAGATTTATTAGTTTATTTAGTGTTAACAGTTAGCTTTAAAATTAATACTTTTCATCAGATAATTGTATAAATCCTGTAAATCGATGTATACAAAAAACCACCTTATTTAAGACTGTTACTATATAATATATATGTATAAACGTATATATAGTCTGTGTGTATAGATATTATTAAATTATTGTAGTATATTTGACACATGAGTGCTACACTAATAAATGGAGATTGCAATTAGGTGTGCTCAATAAATGAGCAAATTTCTAGATGATTTGATATATATTTGAGCAATCTCTCTAATGTATAATCATTTATAAAAGTATAAATTATTTAAATATACATTTAAAATTATTGTGTTAAAATATAAAACATACTGCGGAATCTTGCCAAGATTTTTGTTAATTATACAATTGTATCAAATGACTCAAAGAGCTAATTGGAGTTTTCAACATTAATGGTATTTAAATATGACAAATATTACTTATATAAAAATATTTGGCTACCATTTTGGCTGAAGAGTAAAATTACACTAAAATGCATTTTAGAGGTCCCATATATCTAATCTGCAAAAAAAGTTAAGCTACTAATACAAATCGGGTCTCAAAAATGCTAATATAAAATAATATCCTATACAGATCCTAAATACTTTTTATTTAAATGTTTAGATCCCCACCCAAAAACTAGATGCAGTCTTTTGTGTCTTAATATTTAATTTTATATATCTACAAGAGTAAAATAAAAGGAGATCTATACATTTAATTTAAATTTCATGGTCTAGATCTATGTGATGTGTTTTTATAGAAACATACGGAATCCCTAATTCGAAATCATTGCGGGGCCAATACTTTAATACGGCTTTCTTTTCTGGTTTTTCCTCTTTCACTGAAAAATATGCAAATAATACACAAGCTGTGTATGAAGATATAAAAATAAAAATATGCCATAAGCCATGGAGATATGGGAAGTTAATAGATGACCAGGCTTCACATAGTAATCTATCGTTTATCCAACAAAACACAGCTAGTAACCATACTGATGCACAGCGGACACCCAATCGATATACACGCAAGTTGTTTGAACTATAAAAGTACGTTGTTAAAACTTTGCTTTGTCTTATAAGGTTTACTTACCGTCTAATCTCATGTATAAGAAGAATGACTGATGGAATTCCGAGAGTCATAAGAGCAAAAGCATTTATAGCAGGATGTATGATAGCCAAACCTGTTGCAATAACTGCTAAAAATACTGCAGCCATACTAAATCTTTTGCTAAAAGCATATGGATAAACAAATAACATTTATAATTAATTAGTCATATTACTAACCGATCATTATTAATGAATGCGGGAAACATTCTTCTTGGAAAGAACATAGAAAACGCTGCAAAAAATACCCATAAAATGGCCACTTCATCTAAAAGTTGTCCAATAAGGCTTAGTGTAGCATGGAAGTAAGCAGAGGTCAGACCAACAACGATAAGTAGCACCCAAATGATATGAATTCCTGGATTTACAAATTTTCCATACCCTCGAAAAAGGTGTATTAAAAGTGGAGGAAGGACAACAAATAGAATGTTACTAAACTGAAATAAAATGTTAATTAATTGTCATTAAAGATGTGTATTAAAGAAATATACTTACTGTGTTGACAAACTCGGCAATTAATGGAGAAAATGTATAATTATCTTCACACCAGTCAACTGGTGAACTTCCAGGTTGCAGAGTTGCCCACATTTTTGGAGTTATATGTTGATCTAAAATGAACTACTTTTAAAATTTTTGGAAAACTTGGAACTTGATAGTTAAATCGGCAAGTGTGCCACAAGACAATTGTTAATAATTGTGTACAAGCATATGTTATCATAAATAATATTGATAAAAACGGCAAGGATGCTTTTATAAAACATGATGTGTATACAAATTACATCATCGAGGCCATAGATAGGTCAACAGAAACAACAACAGCTATACAAACATATTTAACAACAATTATGCAAACTTGTTAAATGTAACTGAAGATGAATTGAGATAGACAATATTCTTCAGTTGAGATTCAAAATATTCAGTACAACCATCAAACTTTCCAAAATGATCATTTCCTAAATTGTTTAATAACAATTTGAGAGAAATATTTTTTAAGCACAATAACAATATACGAACATCTATAAAATTCAATAAATCAGGCAGTACCTAGTTTTACAATTCAAATATTATAAGAACCATAGATCACAAATCCTTGAATATTCAACAATTGTTTAAAGTAAAACAGACAAGGTTAGTACACAATACACGAATAAAATTCTAAATGAAGTGCCAGTTATGAATGTGTAAGTAGCATGTGATAAAAGGGGTTCATTATTCATAATCAAAATTACAACTGCCTGTTCAGCATAATATATGATATTTACTGCAGATAGGAAAAAAATAAGAATATAAATATTTGCACGTGTGATTTACGCGTAAAAAGGTCCAACTTAAGTAACTGAATGTTATCACAACTCACAACTAAATTGTGTTTTTTCTCGAAGTAAATTATGGCTTTTATACGTATTTAAAATAAAAATACGAGCTTGAAATAACGAAAAACGTTTACGTGTAAAGTGGGTGATCTACCTTTATGCATATGTGAAGTATTAGTCACAATGATATCTGAACAATAAAAATCTAAAACATAGGTATAGCTTTAAATGTTAATTTGTTATCTTAGTAAATGCAAACAAGCTTATAGTTAATTATAACAGCGTACATTATTTGCCTTTTGTTTACAAAATATACAATAAATATATTATTGAATTAATACTATTGATATGCAAATGTTAAACCAGCCCACAGTACAATAAGTGAATGAACTTACTACTTACATGCTATGTCTTTTGTTACCTGTTCAAAATTAATTGTTGTGTAAAAATCTAACAGAAATAAACTAGAATCTCACTTAAGATAAGCTGTTTACTGCTAATATTCAGAATTAACAAGCACAGGTTAGTCCCAATTAATTTAAATTTCAAATGTCATGAACAACAATTTTTTAGATAATTAAAAAACTGAATAAACAAATTAAATCTTTTCCCAAGGGGCTTTAAAATCTGTTTAGTTTCGTTTAAAGATGATATACGAATGAATGTGTTTTAGTTCAGATGTGTTTCTATATTAAACTAAGAGTTTAATTTTAAAATAAAAATAAACTATTGCGTACCAGTTGACGAAGAACACATACGACTTACGACGCACTTTCCTATTTGTCGACATTATTTAAAAACAGTTCTTTTACTTCATTGCCACATATTTACGGACAAAGACAACACGCCATGTATCATTATTACCATTATTATTATGTATAAAAGCGCAACACAATTTTTATATAACTACACTGAGATATCTCAGTTATGTTGGTAAGGCTCTGGTGTTGTTTGTTGTTTACATCGTATGACACTTGAGCATCACAACCAAAACATTGTATTGATCTTCTTATTTTACAAGGATTGCACACTAAAGCTCAAATAACGTGTAGTTAGTGAAATAATTCCCTTTCAAATAGGAACAAGAAGCTTAAGCTACTTTTAATCGTCAAGATTTGCAAAATGTAACCTCACTTTCGTGTCATTGACATTAAAAAAGTGAATTGAGAATTTCTGAGTAATTATAATCAGCTGATGTTGGTAGCTTACAGGTTGTTTCTATATAGACGCTACCGTGGTAGTCAATCGCCGTCCAATTACGTACAGATTTTTAAAAGCCACCCAATCTTAAGTTATTTACAATTAATATAAGGATTGTTATTGAACTATAATAATGGATCGCATTATTAGTCACACTGTTTAAAAACAGCTTTTGTGTGTAAAACTTCCTTTGTTTGAATATGGGTTATCATATTAGCGTTGATTCAACGATATTAGGTAGTTTCCACAAATTGGCAAATATTTTCTTTGCACATATTTCAATATATTTGTCATAACTCCAATTTTTAAAGGTTATCTATTAAGTTATTGTTTTACAAGTGTTTATTAATTATGTAAATTACTTAATAACCTTCACCTTTTTATATACCTAGCAAAAATAGTTCAACAATAACCGTTTGATTGCGGAAAGGAATAATTAAATGCTTTTTAAGTTGAAGTTGTTTTGTATTAATCATTTGTTTTAATACACATAAAATGATTTACTTCCTGATTGAATTAATATTTAAATCCAGAAAACCTGTTCATGTAAACAATTAGGAATGCTGGAATGCACACAAACAATTTATGTAAATCAATTGGTTGGTCTTATTTATTTTGATGCTAAAAATAAGTTCTGAATTAACACAGAAGATTTTATTTGTTGTTGTTTTTACTAGTTTTTAATACGAAACTGTTAGCTAAATACTAAATACCTGTGTTATTTTCCTTTGATGTGATAGAATTAAACAGGATCGAATCTAGAAGAAGTAATTCACAATCTTTGTTACTATTTGAGTTTGCCAGAACAACTGTATTGACAATCTGAAAGGATCTAAAAGCATATTCTCTTATCTTAGTACTTAGTGAAGTAACCTTCATGTAAATGTTTGCAAAAATATAACAGTTGTTCGCCCCCTCTGAAAATTAGTAAGTGAAGTGCATAAGTTGTTTTAGACAAACCGAGTTTGTCGAATATTAAATTGATACCTACGAGCAAAAGAGTTTTTGAATTTGCTAAAATGGTTGAGAAACACTGAAAGTTTGTTATTTCATTCATTGAGTTGTTTTTAAAATCTTTTGCGCGTAATTTTTTACTTGTTATTGCACTAGTGACATAACATGGTTGTGTTTGCCAGCTTTTTGAGACAAACAGGCATTCCGTGTACAAGATTTGATAAAATGAAAACATGTATTTTATATAACTGTGATTTCAAAATGTACGAACAAAAGTAGAAAAAAACAGTTAAGTTACTAAGTGAGATTTAATAAAAATATAAAATATTGCATAAGTTTCTAATGTTATAAAATTTAAGTAATGAAATTTAATAGCTTTCTATCAGAATTGATCACGAGGGGAACATCAAGGGATTTATAAAAAACTATGTATAGCATGCGCTTTGTTATGATATTTTTGCACAATCCATACTTAAATGCCAACTTGGTAATCTAAATTTGAATAATAAATATTTACTTACTTAAGCCATTTGTAACCTACGAAAGATTATTTTTAAAACCAGTTTATAAAACAAAAATCCAAATCTTTGGGTCAGGAACTTTAAAGTAATTTCTTCATAAAAATTGCGAAAATTTTATAAATATCGTTAAAAAGTATCTAATCATTAAATGAGTTGGCAAATGTATTTAGTTAGTGATTTTTGAAACTATGATTAAATATGTAGATTATTTAACCGTTCAATTTTGAAATTTTTGAATTTGTACGTCAGTTTATTACTTTCCATTTTATTATTAATAATTAAGAATACCTTACATGGTGTAGGTATTCTTTATTACTATTTGTATTTTCCCTTATTGTTGCAGTTTAATTTTGATATAGGTTCGACGTACAAACAAAGCTTGAATGAGTCTTGGTAAAACAATCAGCAAATGAAAACTTCAAGAGGAAAATAACTTAAACCAAATACATTGTCTGCCAGTTAAAATTTTGTATGATATCTCAGGCGATAATAATAATCTTGGCCAGGTTAATAAAATACCAATATGTGTAATTCTATTACTATTATTTATTTTTTTAATACTTGTAACTTATAATAATTGTGAAAACTGAACCTATTCAGTTATACATTTATGTTAATTAATTTTCCTGGTGTATGTGTTTCGAAAGTTTGCAAACAATTAACTGCGATTTTGGTAACACTTTTTCCTGCTATGTGGTTAGAGGATGTGTAAATTTACAATTTTATCCTTTTTTGGTCGAGTTTGTTTATGCAAAAATTAGGTTAATATATAAAAGTAAAATAATAAAAGGAAAGTATACATTTTTAGTGGGTTACTCTGTTTTAAAAAAATTCCAATTCCTACGCGATCTCATAAAGTAAGAGACTAACTGTCTGCTTCCATCTACTTACATTTTGTTTGCGTACCGAATAAAAAATTGTTTAAAATTACTTATTCTGATTTTAATAATTTATTTCGATTGTCAATTTGGCTTTGTTATAAATCACCCATAAAAGATTTTCAAGTTAATAATAATAACTTTATTTTACCCGTTATGTTGATTACCGGCCTTCGGAACGGTTTAAAGTTCAAAATTCAATTTTGTCATTTCAAGGCCCGTTTAAAAATAATATTATTACGCATTTTGCGTTAAAATAATCAAAGAGGAAGTTCTTAGCACTGTTGAACAGATTTCCATACCTTTTTTTTGGGTTTATCTGTCAATTAATTCATTTGTTGCTTACGTACAACATGACGCTCGAACATTTATTGGTTTTAAAATTTAAAATTTGCTTTTAATGGAAATTTTACGATCTGGACGTTGTAGAAACATTGACACAGTCTCAGGAATGGTAGAAAATTAGGAACGTACTTTGTACTTCGATGTGAAACCGAAGAAATGTACCTTTAAAGGCACAAAATAACATCGAATCACGTTAGAACAATAAATAAGTTACAGATATTCATACATTTTCAAAAATAAGTAATTCTTACGCAAGAAAGTTGAGAGAAATTTTACGTACCACTTTCAAATAAATACACAATCAAAGTAAGGGTAATACTACATGAAAGTAACTAGGAAAGTCACAGACAGCTAAATGATAAGCTTTATCAGTACTAACCCTTTGTTTTCTACAGAAAAAAAAACAAAAAACAGAAATAAATAAAGTATAAACCTGAAAGTTACCGCAATTTGAAGTATCTAAACGATAAAACTTGTACACCTGCAAGTAATAATTACAGATTTATCGATCTACTTCAAAACCAATAATTTCAGTGAGTCATTTCAGCAGGGGGTTTCTATAATGATTACTTTAAAAATTAAATGGAAAAGTTTGAAGTCTAGACGATATTTGTTTTAGGTCTCTGAAAATAATCCTGGCCGAATTCCCACTTTAAAAATTGAAGATTATTATCAAAGTGTGATGTCTTCAGTCATTAATGTAAATGTTAATTAATGGCAGAAGCAATAAAAAAGATAAAAATGTTCGTTTGTTGGTGGTAAATGCTCGGTGAAATTTGCACTTTGGGTCGATAGCCGAAACGAGCTGTTGGAGTTTGCTCGCCGACTCCTAAACAGCGCATGTTAGTTCGTCTCGCGGTACTAAACTATAACATCCCGACATTGATAAATTTGTGATCAGTTTTTGTTTTGTGAAATACTTGGACAGGTAAGAAATTCAATTGTAATTTTGAATTTATTGCCTTTTAATCTGATTTTCCTGTCTGTCACGCCCTTTTAATTTGTTTTCTTCAGACGTTACTATTGATCCTTGTTAAAGCTGATGAGATACAAAATTTTAAATTAGAGGTAAATTTTGGGATTCTGTCAGTCCTTTTTTTAAGTAAAAAATGTGGTTTTTACTGGGAATATGTGGGAGGAATATGTCTTTGTTCCTTTTTACTACTTATTGATTTTGCGCTTTCATGTATTGTGTGCATTGCAGTAGGTATGCAAGTTTAATTTATTTTTAGAGGTGAAATAGCTTTTTACGATTGTTTAAAATGCAAATTTGAAGAATAACTTTCCATACAGACAATATCAATATTAGTCATTGCGGTTTTAAATATTGAAATCAATTTTTAAATTGCGGCATCACATATCATTTCTGCAACACACATGGCTGGTACAGATAAACAGTACTTCTAATGTAATCTTAAAAGGTGCAGTGTGATAATACTGAGATAAACAGTTATACGAAGAGTAGGTGTAATAATGAAAACATCGTTAAATCCATGGCTGATAAAATCTGTTTAGGCCTTGACACATAATGTTATCCTTAAGATTAGATATATGTCTGCAAATGGTATAACTTTTTGACATTGCAATGTTGTTTTTGATTTCAAAGTCCCTAATATAGTTTTTTTAAAATTCACTCACATTAAGTCCTTGAATTTATATGTGGTTCTATCAAACTCAAACTGAATAAAACTTGAAAATATATAGCTTTATATTATTATTCCTTATCGCGAAATTAGCGATTACTTTATAAATTTCCATTGTTTCACACTTAAAATTATCAGAAAATATCACACTTGCAAGTGGGATAAATTCCTAAGATTTCCAGTTCAAAGTTCAAAATTTGTAGATTCTAAATTTTAATTTTTACCTCAGTTCTTGTGCCAAGAATTAAAGTTCATGTACTAAATTTGAAAAATAGATCCATTGTGGAAATTTCCGGTTTGATCAGTACAGATTTGATTAATTTAAACTGCAATTCATTTGACGTTGTCTTTTGAAAAGTCCAAAGGGTGACTAAGGCGATTCCAAAGGTTTTAATGTTTTGGTTTGAAATTCGATAAATTTGTTCTCATTCTATATTTCGACTAATTAGATATACTTTGTCACTAAAGAGACGAATAGTTCCTTATAAGGTTAAATAAGATATTAATACAAGTTTTGGAATTGTTCACTTAAAGTTATATAGTGATAGTGTTCGCGATTCCACATGAGTGTTTTAGTTTTTGGTTTTGGTGAGTACGGGAATATTTGGAATTTTACTTTATTTTAGAAGTTTTTGAAATCTTCTGAATGATTTAAATGATTTCAGAATAATTAATGAAATAATTTTTGGTTTAAAAATATAGTTACTGAAGCCAATGAAAATTTAAAGCAATTAAAATTGAAAAAATATCGAATAATTTTGAGTGACTTTTTGTGAGTTCAAATTCCAGCTTCGAATTATTTTTAGTTCGTATTTTGAATTAAAAAGTGTCCATTAGCGGACACATTATTTTTTGAACAATGGCCCTTTGTACCGTTTTGCAGTTACTAAGAGCACATCAGTAAAAATCAGATAAGATTAAAATTCGAGTGGTTTTTTAGTAAAACTCGAAAATGAAGTCTGAAATATTTAGTTTCGCGTGACAGTTCACGTGTTAGGGGGAAATCTCGATCAGTTTGAAATGCTGTTTTACTGCAGTCATAGTAAGTAGAATGTTTGCACAAAATTTCCACAAATCGATATGATAATTTCACCGACTTTATGGTTTATGTTTAGGGATTTATTTGAAATTAGTTTAAATGTCAAACTATCATCCTTGAAGTTGAGGTAAAATTGATGGTTTAATTTGTTGACGGGTAATGTTCTTTGTTTCGGGAGTTTTTTTCGTTTTTAATAACGCATACGAGCCTTTAATTAAAACTTATAAATAGAAGTGAGGAAATTTAGACAATTTTTCCCAGTTACAGGGAAAACACGCAACGATTTCCTGCTTCTTTGTTTCGTTGATGTTTTGTCCAAAAAATGACCTCTGCACTTAGTAAACGTATTTGCGCAACATCTTTTTTACCAATATTTTTGATTAAATTGCCTTCCTTGAACTAGACATACTCGGTGTTAATCGAGTGAATGGACTTTGTTTGAGAGACCCCACCATCAAATCAATAAATAATATACTGACACCGCATATTTCACCTAATAACATACAAATTAATTAATATTTTATGCCGTTAAGTGCAAGTTATTTAAAGTTTTTTAATTGGCGTTTGTTTGACATGGAAATTCAATCGTCATTTTGGAGTTCTATGAAACAAGGGGTCTGCCTTTAATATTTACAGGAATATCCTCAGTTTCATTTCTCTTTAAATAGATTACTGTGTTGGTTTTTCGAACGAAGTCCAACACCGACACGTGTTGGCATTATTTGCAGTTTCCGAATTATTTGATGCGATTTACAAAACGTTGTTAATTGAACCGAAAATTGTCAACGAAGTGTCGATTTTATATGTTAATTAGGACAGGAACGTTCGTAATGACGCTAAACATTTTATTGACAAACAGTTTTATTATTGTCATATAAAATTAATTCCATACGTAACCAATTCGTCCTTGTTTACTGAGTGATATTAGAAATTCAAAACGTTGCTAGGGGCAGATGATTTTTTTTTTAGTTCAGTTCTAAAAATATACCCATCAGATTCCAAGTTCCGATAAGGTAAAAACTTCTTTTGGTTTTAATTTTTAATATCGCGTAATAAATTACGCTTCGAAAAAATATGTGCGTGTTTCTATATTTTTAATAATTGAGAAACCGAAGTGGTGTTATTTCGATATTAATATCAGATAAAATCTGTTATCTCTGAGAAGCACTTTGAATTAAGTGCTAATTTTGTACACAACAGTAAAGAGGTATTTTCACCTCCATTACAGTCTATAAATATATATTTTTTTAATGAAGTAGTGGAAAATGAGATAAAATGACTGACGACTTTTTGTGTTAATAAGTGCGCCAATTTTTAAGTGAAAGTTCTTGATGTCAATCCTAGGACGGATTAAACTATTTGTTAGTTCTGATTTAAATCGTAATTATATTTTAAAATTTAAGATGGTTTTTAATTTTCCTATATAAGTTTAAGAAAAATCGTTTTAAGTTCTAATGCAAGTAAAGCGTGCGGGGGGTATTCTGAGTAACTAAGGAACTAATGCTGTGTTTAGGGAATTAAATAGCAATGATAAAAGCAAAGTGAAGGTAGATTTTATTTTAAACAATAGGTGTACTTTGTACCTGACACTTCTTTGCGTAGAACTTGAAAGTAATAAAATCAATTACTTATAGTGCATATTCTCTTATATAATAAGTGTTTACTTAAAAAATCCTGGTAAGATTTTAAACAAATTTCGTTGTTTGTAAAATTGAATGTTTAATTTTGAGTTTTTTTCTCTTGGAACCTGATGATAGTTTGTTTGCTCTCGTGTATTGTATTTACCTTGAATTTGCATTTCATTTCCGTTTTTTAATTTTTCTTGTTGACCTTAAATTCTTAGTTGCAATAAGAATAAAATTCCAGTGTGTATTGTGTCATGTTACTAATGTTGGTTTTATGTTTGATTTCAGAATAGTATGTGCAAAAGATCTTCAAGAGATATATCAACAAGTAACGCTTTGCAGCGGCTTCAGGCTGGACGCAAGCATCAGACCGCACCTTGTTCAAAATACGTTTTTAACGACGATTTTAGAGAATCTTAAGGGCTTATAGTTTTAGCTATATTATATTTTTAATACTAAGGTGTTGCTGATTATATCAAAAATTAATTCTAAGTTTTATTAGTATTACAACGAAGTCATTCCAACACTGTGTTGCAATTTATTTATTATTAATACAAACTAACAATGGCTACATTCGATAATTTGTCAATTGGGACAAAAATGCTCACTGCTGGTACTTCGGCATGCATCGCTGATTTTATGACTTTCCCACTTGACACCGCCAAAGTACGCTTACAGGTAATAACTAATTTTTACCAACTCTTTCCTGTCTTAATTTCGATATTGTTTCAAGATCCAAGGAGAAGCCCGAGCAGTTGTTCAGAATGGGACTGTTGCGTTGTTACGATCTGAAACTCAACATGGTCTTTATGGTACAATAGCAAACATGATCCGTCAAGAAGGACCAAGGTATGTAATCAGATACTATTATATTTTTTGACTCCTGAATTTACTTTACTGAGATGATCAAAAATGTATGTAATAAATTGTGGTTACTAGAAAAGATGATCTAAAATGTTGATTAACTAGTGAGCTAGCTGCCTCTGTAGCGGTTAATATTTGGGTTGGGGATGAATACTGGTGTGATACGCTCTCATTACAGGAGTCTATACAATGGTCTCTCAGCCGGCCTTCAGCGCCAGATGTGTTTTGCCTCTGTTCGAATAGGCTTCTACGACAGCTTCAAGGCTTTCTACCAACAGCTGATTGACGGTACGCTTACTGGCAGCTTGTCTGCTGGTAATCGATCGTTGGTGACTAACCCATACGGCAAAAAATCGTACACATTGTGACTTACTCTATCTACTTCTCTGTATCCATGTCTTTTTCAAAATTTCAAAAATTGGCCACAAAATTCCACTTTTCCTGTCTCTTTATTCTATCTATAGTTGAAGAACCCCCAGGGTTCTTTGATGATGGATATCATAATCAATACATCACAACGAGCAGTAACAGAACATGAATCAATTTTTACTACGATATAGTAACATAATAAAGAGGTTTGGAAAATCTTTGTCGAGGTATAATTTAAATTCTTTTCTTTTTTTTTTAATTTCGATTCTTCTAACTTTTTCCCCCAAACAATAGCAATACTTTAAAGCAAAGTTAATTCTGCAGGTAACAACCGTACTGGAAGTTTGAACATTGGCGCACGTGTAGCTGCAGGAATGACCACGGGAGGATTAGCTGTATTTTTCGCACAACCCACTGACGTTGTTAAAGTTCGATTCCAAGCTTCCATCAATGGAACGTCATCTGCTCCACGTTACGCTTCTACTTTACAGGCGTACAAGGCAATTGCCGCGAAGGAAGGCGTAAGAGGCCTTTGGAGAGGTGAGCTATTTCATCGTCATTGCCTAATCAACATCGTGTGATTCTCAGGCGACTTATAAAACAAATTAATTTTTGTTTTCAAATGCAGTGAGAAAAATATGCTTATCGTGTAACTTAAAAAGGTTATCTTTGTATATTTTTTTCATTATCGACGTTGTAGTCATCGTAATATTTTTTTACTTCCGATTGTTTTACCCATAAATATTTTTTAAATTTGGTTTTGATGCAGTAATTACGTGCTAAACGTTATACATGCTCATAGATAATTGACAAGTACGTAAAAATCCTTAAACTTTCCAGGCACTTTTCCAAATGTAAGCCGTAATGCTATAGTAAATGTATCAGAAATCGTTTGCTATGACATCATTAAGGACACAATCCTATATTACCACTTAATGAATGATGGCATACCTCTTCATTTGGCAGCGGCGATAGTTGCTGGTAAGTTGTATGGGTAATTAATATCAAATGAGGTTTATATTTTTGCATATTATTTAGGTTTCTGCACAACTGTAGTTGCTTCCCCAGTAGATGTTGTAAAAACCCGTTATATGAATTCCTCCAAAGGTCAATATAAGGGTGCCGTGGATTGCGCTGTGCGTATGTTCATGCAGGAAGGTGGAAAGGCGTTCTATAAAGGGTAATTTTCTGCACACAAGTCCGACTATGATATCTAATTTTAAATGTTTTTGCAGTTTTATTCCGTCATTCTGCCGTTTGTTAAGCTGGAACGTTGTGATGTGGGTAACTTACGAACAAATGAAGATATTGGCTGTAAAAGCCGCCAACAATTAAAAACTTTGATTCAGAGCAGAGACGTTTTCAGTAAACTCAAAATTTCTGCATATCAAGGCTCACTTTTATATTATTTTCTTGATTAGTTTTCATGCAACTTTAGTAAATACCAGACGTTGCTTCAGTTCCTAGCAGATTAGCCAAATATTAGGTTAGAAACATTTATTGATGTTACTCAGTACTCAGCCAATAAATGTTAGATTTTTCTGCTTATTACCAAATGGTTGAAATGTTCTGCACAAAAATTAACTACTTACCAGGGTATGATTGAAAAGTCCGCTCACAAAATTAGGTGCTTTTCAACTTATATCTGCTATAGAAGATAGTAATAATATTCCTCCATCTAACTGGAACTGTAATGTATCTATACCATGTTCTTAATGTCATATGCTACTTTTGAAGTAGTATTAAGTATTCTACAATTTGGTTACCAAACTGTACTTGTTGTTGTGCCATAAACAGAGCAAATCAATGTCGAGTCTGTAGAAACAAAGGACTGTGATGCAATAAAAATATGAATGTGAATGTGGAAGATGACCCTTCGAGTTCCGGTTCTTGAACCTTTAACCGACTACACAAAATTTATTATAATTTTTGTACTTAGTTTATAAAGTTAAGTGGACTAAATAAATATGGGAATGGTTTACTACCGTTTTAGAATAAGTTATAGTTAAAAGTACAATATTATTATACAAAATAAATTTTTAATTTTTTAATGCTGATGTGTGACTTTTTATTGATCCATTTCCTCTGTGGCTGGCTATTGCAATATTTTGTTAAGGATATCACTATAGGTTCCCGGAAGTTTCATGTTAACGAAATTCGTGAAGGTTGTTGATACAGCGAGTACTTCATGTGTTTTTCTTTAAATTACATACGTTGTAATAAAATTAAGCTGTTGGTGCTTTTCTTAAACGCGTGCAAGAGTTCCATCTGTTGTTCACATCATTTATTACAAACTGCCAGTAATTAAATGGTGTTCTAGTATCTCTGTGGATTTCATTAGCAGTTTATGTTCCCACCAAATGGGGCAGGAATCGTGGTACTTCCACTCCTGCACTTAATAAACATTTTATCTAAATTCCTGTTTGCTCACTTACAAGTATCTGTGACACTTTTATTAAAGGCGGTTGCTTAAATTGTCCCCATTTTGTCAGCTACAGTTATGAAGAAAATTTTCTTAGGGATGGTTTTGCTTTACAACATCTTTTATTTTTGTTGATAAGTAATTTTTTATATTACCTGTAAATAGAAACAACTAAAAACACATATTTATCATCTTAATTGCGTAAGCCTTCTGGTGACACGTTTTGATTACATACTGTCTAATCCGGTGGTAATTTGCATTTATAATTAAGTAAGAAATGCCCATTTGCACGCGGAATGCTGATTACGGCGTGTATTTGATAATTATTCCTAGATCTACCCTTTTCTTATGACTGCATTTACATAAGATTAAAACTTTAACTAAACAGACCTTATCCTTATATTTAAATTGCCTATTCTGCCTAAAGGAATGAAATTTAGTTTTACGTAATTAGTTTAACGTTATCCAACCTCTCAATTGTTGAATTTTAGTAGAAACCAACTATTTTTATAACTGAGAATACTGTCAGATTAAGTTCTGGTTGCATTAAAAGTTTCACAAGTTAATTTATGTAATTCGCTAGTTATTTAAGAAGAGAATGAGATATGTCCCCTCTAAGTTATTTTATTCGAAATATAATTATAGCCACCAGAATTATAAAAAATAATTTCGTGAGCATTTAAAAAATCCAAAGGGTGCGTTACCTCCGTTCGTAGTATTGCCATGGAAACGACCTAGGCAACGTCATATCACCGTAGTAAAATCTACCAATCACTGTTTAACCGTGGTGTTAATGGTCATTCACCCTTAAACGCGCCAAATTGTTTCGTGGATATTAAATTAAATTCCTTTAGGAATTGATTTTAGTAACAATTAATTATTAAATCAAATAATTAATTACAAATTCTAAAATCCTATGGGTTTTTATTACTGGAAAGAAGAAGAGAGGAAATTTCGTTAACGTAAATGTAAATAAAAGAAGAAAGATTTAACTAACTGCCTTAACTTACAGTTTGCCCTTTTATAAGAAGATTAAGTCGTATAGAATCATGGGGTTTACTTGAATCATTACTTAACCTTTATAAGTGAAAACGAGGTTACTAAGCGCTTTAATTGGTCGTTACTACCTATCTAGCTAATTAATTTTCTGCTACGTTTTGGGAGTTTGTTTTACTGTCGATTTTATCTAGTGCTTTTATCTTCCAGGGTAGATGAAAGTAACTTTTGGAACACTGAACAAAACCACGGACGGAAAAGCTTAGCCTTAATCGCTGTTTTTGTTCTGATTTGAGCTTCCTAAATTGTATCGTTTTACATTTTATTATTGATGCTTTATTTCGCGTCTAAAATACTTGCTTGTTTTTATTTTAACGAATAGGGTTGCAAAATTTGTAGAATCGATATTTATTGGCATTGTTTTGCCACGACAGCAGTCGTTTAAAGAGGCTAACCTTTTCGGGTTGCTGATGTAAGGAAAATGGGAAGTATCTAATTTCGTTTCTAGAAGGGTTGAATAACTAAAGTTGCTATTTAGTTCAACTAAAATACGCCCCCTGATGTTCTTGGTGGCGTTTTGATAGTGCTTAATTAAAGAGTTTGGATTTGATTAAGAACGGATGAGTCATTTTGTTTTTTCCAAGAACTTGCTTCGTAATTAGAGAGTTGATTCCTGGTGGAATCTTGACCATAGATAGAGCTTTGTTTATAAAACGTTGTATTCATTTGTAAATTATACCTCAGAAGACTAATTAGTGTTTTGAATATAAAAACTGACGCGAAAATTTGTACCTGGTAACTGCTGCTAATCGAGATATACCTGCGTTTTAGCTAAATTAATTTATTGTTCGCTTTCAGAGTTTCAAAATTTTTATTTAGGGATGCGGCGTGTATTCACGTAAAAATTAATAACACGAAATGCATAAGAGATATATAAATCTTGAAGTTTAACAGCAATTAGTGAGGAAAGTTTTGGCAGACGAATTTAATTAATTTCCTGTTGCGTAATTTTAATATTTTACCCTTTGACTAAGTTCCAATTTGCTTCCCTTGTTTTACTTTCATGGTTGTTTCGAACTAGTTAATCTTGGTAAAGAATATTTATTAAGATTTTTCGGTGTTAATATTAATAGTCTAATTATAAATTTAAAAAGTTCACCCCTTAATTAAAATGAAGCATTAGAAGAAAAGTCTGACCTTTGCCATTAACAGTTAAGCACCGCGTGTAAATAGGAAGGAAGTTGTGGTACCCGTTTTGAATTCTCAATTACTTTTCCAAGTTGTAAGTTAATTTATATGGAAAGGGTGTATCAACAAGGTGCTAGACAGACATTGAACTAGACGTATACGAAACAAAGGCCTGTGGCAATTCATCTGCACAAAAGTGAGAAAAACGTGTTTTTCAACATGTTTACCACCAAGTTAAAATGGATTATCTGCACGAGCACGTTTATGCATTAGATAAACCACAACACGGTAAACGAACGAAAAATAAATTTAAATTAGAATCGGTAAAACATTGTTCGCGATTATTTATAATTGCAAAGATGAGTCGAATATCGTATTATAAGGTAATTTTAATTAATAGACATTTATAAAAAGGTGGGTAATTACCTAGGTGACTTAGGAGGGCAAACTTAAGGTTTCGGGTAATTTGTTTTGGAAACCCTCTGCTTCGTTTCCAGCACGTATTTGCTACCACCGTAATTATAGTTAATTGGGTGAAATCAAATTAGTCAACTTAAGATAGGGAATTTAAAGGAAAAGTCTATTTAACTGCTTCAACGTAGTAATTAAGTATTTTTAATTGAAGTCGCTTAAAGAATAAACAGATGGTTACTTTGTCAAATGAGCCATAAAGCATAAATTTGCAGTGATTGCTAAAACAAACGACAATCAAACTTGGAACATTTTCTTTGATTCATTACTTTGTTGTTTTTGGAAATTAGAAGTTTGAAAACCGCATCTTCATTAATTTTCCATAAGCGCACGATTTATTTTGTTTTGTCTTAAAAGGAAAAGAAAGCGAGTAGAAAAATTAATTAATGGTTTTCAAAGCAGCAATTTCTTCGACGTATAGATAAATTTAATAATTCAAAGTGGTGAAATATGGACGTAGCGTGCTACAAAACCGTTTTTCTTTTGTTACTGTTCCATATTTCAGTCTAACGAGTTATCGGTTTAAATACTAGCCAAGAAGACCATCAGAACCTGAATCCTCCTTTTATTATGCTTACGTATCATTTCAACAACTTCTTGTTTTCCTTAATCATTTTGTGTTTCGAATAGTAATTTTGAAAAATGCACAAATCTTTATGCAGGTCCACAGTTTTGGTCTTGTATAAGTTTCAAAGTATAATTTTTTTCCGAAATATTATTAGCCCAAAAGCATAAAACTGAAAGCGTTTAATTTGATATGGTTTCTGATTAGTGGTGGTCAAGAAAGAAAAAAGTATCAAGGATGCATGGTGGTGTCGGTCGAGTAATTTGTAAACCTCATAATCTTCTCTGAATTCCACTCTTGTAAGGCATAAATTAGAAGAAACTAAAAAGGGTATCGATTTTACTAGAATTTATTACAAGAATTACCCAAAAAAGTTTTAAAGTTACGCATTTTGCGACCCTGAGGCTAGATATCCGAGATGTAAACAAGTATATTTTTGTAGACTATAGCTCGCCGTTAAACAATGCCAAGCATCGTCGTTTATTTACGTACAAGAGGAAACAACTAAACAAGATACCACTGCGGCGAGACAAAAAGACTTGCACCTAGTGGTTGTTTTGCGTATTTTCCTCCTCGCGCTTAATTTTTATGCATGAACACTTTATTGTGATCACATTAATGGTAAATGCATTTCTAGTTATAAAATACGAATACAATTAGAGAACTGCCGATGTATCTTTGGAAGTCGTTGAAATTCAAATTGTTGCATGTCCTTGCACTCGGTCTGTAATGCTCACAACTTGTAGTACCAGACAAGGTTGCCCCAGTCTTGTAAATGAAAATTCCCAGCGTCTTCAGACGATGAGTATCAATTTGAAATCGATTTTTTGGCGATTTTTCCATTTTTCAGTAACGATACCGAGGCATCTCTGGTGATTTTAAAGAGAGGCATCTCTTCGACTATACTTATTCCTAATGACGTAATACTTGTTAATAATTTATTTTTATGGTTGGGTACATAAAACACATTATTAGTGGCAGTCAACAACCAGTGATGAACCTTTGATGGTCAGTCACTTTGCGGTGTTACGCTACTTTGAAACTAAACAAGCAGGCGCCGCTATGAACCTGAACTTAAAGCACTTAAACACAAAATTGCTACGAAAAAACTATTCACCCGGCTAATTAGTGAATAGCGAATACTTCTAATTAAAACTAGCCATCTTACAGCATGATGCTGCAATTGAATCGTTTCAATTGATTACCAGCTGGGTGGAACTGTAAAATTTGCTACATTGTGTTTAGAAGCATTCGAGGAAAGAAATAAAACAATCGCTAATTATCCTTGATGTAAATTGCAAACTTTTAAAGCCTTAAGCTTAACAAGGATAGTAACTTGTGCTTTCTTGAACTCTCTACAAAGGATAACTAAAGTCCGAGGAATTTTATTTTGTCTTTGCTAATATATAAATGCTCGTTAAATAGCAGACTGCAAGAAAGAAGATGAATAAAAAAATGTAGATAAGTAAATCCTCGAAAACAAAAGTAAAAGTCGAAAGTAAAAGCTCGAGCTGGAAAAATAAAGAATAAAGTTAGTTTAAGCTCTGCTGAGGTTCCGAAACTATTTATAAATCGTATCAGTTTTTTGTATTGCTGCTACCTGTATAGTAGAGTAGTAAACTGTATTTGCGGGGCTAATTTAAAGTGACAGCTGTCAAAACTCAGCCACACGTCTATCTATATCTGACAATACTTGTTAGACGAAGAAGTTGATGGGAACTTTTTATATTCAGCGGCTGAAAGACAGCAGGACTTGGAATTATTTTATGATCTCCAACAAGGACTTCTGCAAATTCAGAAGTTTGTGAGTTTTTGGGAACTGACTAGTTTTGCTTTTGAGATTAACTGGAACCGAATTTTGGAAAATTGACTTATAGCTAAAACTTCCATGTCGGATTCATTCTCCGTTTTGTGTTTATTTGCAGTAATGATGTGGTTTTAATCAATTATTGGGTTATACAGAATTACTAAAATTTGTTTTGTTACAGATAATAGGAAAAGGAACAAGAAAGGAAAATCCAATACTTATTTTGGAATTTTATACGAATTTTTCTAAGAATTGGAAATGTTCGTGTTTGTAAATAATAGATGACTAATTCGAAGTGATTTTGATGGTTATTTAATAATCAAGCAAAACATGCTCAAGCAAGGCAAGAAGAGTGCCAATGCCACGGTCGCTGTTAGGTCTACTGCTTTTTACCTGTTGTTGTGCTGACTTACCTAAAAAATTTACTTTAAAATAATTGTGGGGAATGATATGACGGAATGCAAAACTGATCTATTTCTTATAGTGCTAAATCTAAGCGATGGTGCTCGTGAGTCACCGGCCAATGAACCAATAATAATATTTTGAACAGGAAGCAACCAAAATAACTCTAACGGGCTTTCATCTTTTTTGGAAAGATTTTCGAGTAATTTATCACTAATTTACGTGTCGGGTTAAGATTTTAAAATTTATTAACGCGTTTTTGCCGACGAGCAATTCTTGAGTTGTCGAAATTCCTTCTTCCGGGCAGAGCCATTCGTAAGTATCGAGCAACGAGGGTTATTACAACAATTGATTTAAAAAATTCATTGTTTTGTTTTTGAGCTTCTGTTGGCGCACGTTCGGCGTGTTTAAAATTTTATCACGAGGGTATCACGTAAATACCTCGTACCTATGCGCATGGGAATACACTGACTGTTACTTCTTTTATGAGCAATAAAACTGCAGTCTTGTAGGGCTTCTATAAATCATTTGAACAGAGTTGTATATTAAAATGAGAACGATAATTAAATAGTCTGGGTCTGTTTGAAAATAACGACGAAGGAGCGACTTAAACCACGTATAAAACCACGAACGCGTTGTTCTGATTCTTATAGACATAAAAAACATAACAAGCTCTATAAAATAGCTTTAGCTGACCTGAAACAAGTGCCATTTTTTTGCCGCAACTCGTTCCTTTTTTATTCCCTTTCTATGGTTAGAGATTTAAAGCTATGCCAGAACAACACTTTTGTTTTCTATGACAGCACATCACGTTTTGTAAGCCCACCTGAGGCAGAATGTAATTTACATCCTAAAGCCGCGATTAAAAATTTTGTAACTATCATCTATCATCTAAAACGACTGCCTAAAAATTTAACACGGGCCTTTTCAAAGACCCATCCGAAGAATCGACTCGCGTTACTGAAGAATTTCTGGGAATTACCGATCGTGTGTACGGATTTGATCTTAATTTAACTAATCCTTTTGTTTCTACGGTGTTAACTCGTCCGGCAACTTTAAGCTTAAATCCGAGATTTCAGTGGAATTCCTGCACCTTACTGGACTTGATAGTTGTTTTTAGATTCCAATATTTGAGTGGTGGATGCACGATGCTTATAAATAGAACCGAGACAATAAAAGTAAAGAAAATCGCCTAGCCGGTTTAAATTATATACGCTACCACCTTAGGTAAGCCATTTAACTTGTGAACGCGAATTTCTAGATGTCTGGTTAGTGGTTATTTAAGCTTTATAGGCGCCAGATAAACACTTGAAAATGTTAAACTGAAACAAGCCTAAAACAACAACACAAAAAATTTCAGTATCTTCTCGTAATTATCTCGCATACGTGTTTCACCATCGTAACGTTTTCAGGATAGGAGTGGAATATGCTGAAAACGTTGTTCAGAGCATATACTACACTATGATAGTTAAACCTTCAGGAAAGGAACTGAAAAAGTCTCTTTATTAGCTTATACAGAAAAAGGTAATCTAAGCCCATATTTTGGTAATTATTGGAACAAATCGAACAGTCATATTGATAAATATTTTTAATAACTGCATTTTCAGGCTGAACAGCTTTATTGTAGTTGCTTACCTATCTTTCAGGTCCTTTAGTGGTGGTGATCTTTTTAATTTGTTCTATAATTAAAATCCCTGTATTTGGGTGGATGTTACAAGCACCCAATTGAAAACTGTAACAAGACCAGGTAAATCATGAAGAAATATAGCTTTTTCTTTTTCAAAATTTGTGTTTTTAAATTGAGTTCCAAAATTTTACAAAAACTTCCGTGACATCAAAAAAGGAAAGTACAAACTATTTTGGGTTACTTAAAGGGTGTATATTTTGCCATGACAGTATTATAAAATGATATGAAATCTAAAATGTAAAAAATGAAGAATTTTGGAAAAATTTTGATGATTATCGAAGGATTCATGCATGTGACGTAACCCTGCCACAATTTTGAAATATGGCCATACGCAAAGGTGTTAGATAGCAAATCGGATTCTTAAGACCACCATCATCATCATCATAACGTAAAAACTTCGGGGGTTAGGGGGGGTGTATCCGGTGCTGCAGAACAAAATGACCGCGCGTCTGTGGTCGCGGTCAGTTCGTGCGCGTCTTTGTTTTGAAAGTCCTGAAGACCCGCTCAAGATGCATTTTGCCGGTGCTTTTTCCAGTATTATAGTACTAATTATTATTGCTTCGTCGAATGGTAAGTGTTTGTTTTGTTTTAGTAACATAATATTTACGTTAAATGATTTAGAAAAATCAACGCATAAATTGGTTATTTTCGTTTTCATTGTACTTTATCTCACGAGATAGTAGTGTTTTAAATGAGATAATAACTATTTAAGGTCAATAAAACTAAAGAAACAGTGGCACTGTGACAATTTGTTATAAGTTTAATTCAATTTTTGTAAATATTCCTCGTCGGGGACGGAAGTACTTGGTTTCAAAACTTTGCACAAAGCCACGTTTGGGAAGACATGTAAAAGTAGCGGAAACGGTGCGACAAGCAAAGAATTTAATATTCTAACCGCGCATTGGCGACTAACCACCTTCTATTGTATTTGCGGCTTGAGCTTATTAAGTAAAATATTGTACGAAGTATGTAGCACTTCCTTTAAAAGCATACTCACTTTTAACTTTAGATTCAGTAACGGGTCGTATCGAAATAAAAATGTATTTTTAGAAGAAAAACGCGTTTGAGCAGAAAAGCAAACTTTTAGGGGTAAATTTATGTTTGTGTTGGGAATAGGGATAAGGCTCGGATTTTTCCAATTTACCTCTTTTCTGAACACTTTGTTCATAAAGGAATTTAGTCGGCGTTCAAACTTTGAGAAGAATTTCAAATCTTTAACTTATTGCCATATATTAGATTTTCAAAATTTATGTGAGGTCTATTTAATTCTGAAATCTTGCTTTTAACTTTCAGATATTTTTTTGCTCTATGCACTTAACACACGGAATTTGAAGAGAAATATTTATATAAAAGCTTGCAAAGCATTGAACTGATGGATGGCAGTTTTTATTTATTTATTTGTTTATTTTTTGTGTTGATAAAAGTTTATGCAATAAACTGATTTTTGTAACATGGCCAGTTTGTTACATTTAGTTAGAATGAATGAATATATTTTTTTATCATCGTTATAAACATTTTAACTTTGAACTGGTTACCTTTAAAATTTTATGTTTGTTTAGAATAAAAATAGTTATAAATGTAAATTATTTTATTAAAATTACGGTATACGGAACCGTATTCTTTTAATAGCTCTTCGTAAAAATAAACCTTGATAGCATTCTTTTATCACTGAATTATTGTGAAAGCAGACATTTATGGTAACAGAATTGTTTAGATTACATCCACATAAATAGAGCGGCTAAACCGTAAAAATTAATATTCACGGAATACCTTGTTTGCCCATCTTTTCCTTGTGGAACAACCTTCATTGTATTAATTAATTAATTTAGATTAACTTATTAATCAATGTACTGTTTTGAATCATTAAATCAAACCAGTGATATAAGGCAAGCAAATAAACAATAAAGTTAGCCTTCATGATTTGGTAACAAAATAAAACTTCCTGTTGATTTGAACTTGGAGTCCTAAACTTCGTATACGTTAGGTGCAAAGATCAGCCTTGAGTACTTTATGTTATGTATTTAAATCTTTATTTGTAAATGTGCAACCAACGATTTTTATTTTGTAATTAATAATTAATTAATTGAAAATGTTTTTTTCTATAACAAAATATGCGTTCGAAAAACTTTTGTACATGTCATTTACAAATCCTTTTTGTTCCAGGGCAAAGGATAACAACAATTCAACTAGATGGAGTCCAGTATTTTATAAGTAGAATGAATCCATATTCGCCAGAATTAAACTTTTTCTTGGCATACCAATATTGTCGATCCCTCGGTTTACAATTAGCTTCTTTTGAAACGAAAGAAAAGGCAGATTCCATAACGCAGTACTTGAGCAATGCTGGTTATGACAAATTCGATTTTTGGGTCTCAGGAAATAAATTGGGTACGGATATGCCTTTGTGGATGAGCACCGGTCTTCCTTTCAACGCAACGTTTAATTACATGAGGAAACGCGCAAATGAAGTCGTTTCTTCTGGTAGTACCACGTACGACATCCCTACTGGAAGTACGAGTCCCCAAAGGACCGCTCGCGAAAGGTATTTTTGGAAAAACATTGTTGACACAACAAACATTTCACGTGGTATATTTTTACAGCGGAAACAATGGTTTGGCAAATAGTTGCGTGGCAATGAAGGCGCCGACATTCGAATGGGATACTGACGATTGCACATCAATTAAGGACTTCATCTGCGAGCAGACCCGTTGCTATTATTACAACTATGGCTCTATACCCGTGTCCTCTGCACAGGGGTAAGAAGGTGAGCCCGCACAGCGCCACACCTAGAGTTCTGATCACTCATGAACATTTCCATTGTTATATCATTTTTTTTTTTGCTCAGAGCTGTGCTGATTACATTTTGTTAGTTGCTTTTGAATAAGAAAATTTGGCGTGATGCTGATTTCGACTATCTACTTTGATATCCAAAATCGGACATTTATAATTCTGATTTCTTAATATAATTAAATCTAGGTAGTTGTATTTAGTTTGAAATGTAGGAGAGGAAATTAAGAATCCTTTCGGTTTAAATTTTAAAATGCGTTCCTTAAGTCTGTAGAACTCACAACGATGATCTCATCCTTAGAACATTAATCGCTTAATAATATTCCCTTACGTAGAAGAGTCGATAATAATCATTAGTTAAGGTCCGTCATTAAGCGAGGGTATTTTATTAGGCCTTCTGTTGTGTAGTTCAGTTATTTTAAGCTTGAGCAAGTTTCTGCCTTTTGCTACCCTCAGGCTCCTCTATAAATAGTTTAGCATGCCTACAAACTTTGTAAGTGGTTCAAGAGACCTTGTATACATATACTGATATATGTGGAACTTATCCACGGATGATGATAAATCAAGAACTGGTTTTCAGCCATAAATCGGATCTGGAATTCTGCCTTTGCTTAAAGCAATATCGTGTTAAATGCCTTCTGTTCTGCTATACCTACGGACCTACGGATACTAATTAGCGATCCTCCAGGCAATCATCATTTGGCCGCGAGCTTTGCGTAGATTCCTTTTCATTTTGTTTAATAAGATTTGATTGAAGTTATAAAAACGCAATTAACTGACTTCGTATTTTAATTTGAAAAATTGTTGAATTTTCCCATTCTTTTATTTAAAAGAGAACCTTAGATAAAAGAAAAGAATGTCTATTAGTAATTACAAAAGTAACCTTTTCAAAGTTTTGGCAGAAGTTAGTGTTATTGATCATAAGTGAAACCACATGTGTACTTAAGTGTAAAAATAGTGATCAAACTTTCTCGGTAATTTGTAGAATTTAATTTGAAATTTTTGGCAAGAGATGCCGATTTTAAATTTACGTCATCTCGGTAAAACTTCACAGCTCTGTATTTCTCATTTGTATAAAAGTAATAAATACATCGATCAGATGTACTTTGTTAATTTTAACCATAACCTAGGTGAAAGGTTGCATGGTGGATGGGCTAAAGCTTCACTAAATATCCTGCTAAATTTTCTTTCTACGCGTTTCACTTTTGGATTGGAAATATTTTTTACCTTTCTATATTTTCAGAAAACCAAGTTCCACCACAACTGTACGACCGTACACGTCATCTTCAACTCCAGAACAGGCTCATAAGTTTATACCGATGGGCATAAACGAATTAATAAGTAAATTACGATCGAGTACTTCTGCTCCCGCTGAAATAGATGACGTGGACAGTAATACAGCTTCGCCTGTTCGAAATGAAGATGCGGAGGTGGAATTAGCAACAAATGGGCCATACGATAATTTTCGTTCTAATGTAGAAATGCAAGATGACCCGGCTGCAATCGTAGATCACCATTCACACGACGAAGATTATGTATCTACGCTTGAACCTGATGCGGTCACTACTTTTGCTCGTTCCTCTGATCCGTCCTCATAAATATCTCACTTTGTACTTCACAATAATATTAGTCTAACATTAGCATTATTTCATTTAAACCATTCCATGTAAGATAAAGCAAGTGCCTTGTGTTTTTTAGATTTAAGTAGTAGCATTAGGACATATTTAAATATTTAGTTTTCAGGACGACTTCTTGTTGAAGAATAAAAAATTGAAAACTTACTCTCTTTTTCTTTACATTTTCCTTTATTGTCAAACAGCTGATTTACATAACAAACATTCTATTTAAATTCGGTGATAAAGGAACCTTTTAGATTTAAAGAGGTTATCAAGTGAAGGTCACCATTTAAAAATAACAGGCTTCTATGTAATTTTAAAATTCCTTTGGTTAAATAAAAACATTATCCATTTTGTCGGTTTGTTTATTGTACACAACTGATAAAAATACAAATATTCTGTAAAACTCTAGCGATCGGGTTTCCATGTCTATGTGGAATTCATCACTTTATTCCTTTAGGAAATATTTATTACTTCACTGTGCCTGCTACATATTTTTTACATTTTCGTAATAACTACTTGGCATTTATCCAGCATTTTGTTTTATTTAGACCACTAATTGGGTCTTAATAAGAAGCATTTTGGAAAAACTGAAGATTGATCGCGCTCTAGTTTTCATGGTTAAGTTTCCATTAACGTATGTTTAGTTTTAGAACATGGTAAAAATAAACAGTTGGGGTGCCAATATAAAAATTGTCCTGGACGGAGAATTACCACGATGGATATCTAAGAGCAAAAATAGGCCAGGAAGTAAAAATACTGCAAATTTAGAGAGATAATAAAGGTTCGTTTCTTTGTGTTATTTGAATCGTCAGTATGATATCGGCAAACCTTTTAAAATCAAGAATGGGAACTAAACTAATTCGTATTATTTAGTCTAAGGCAACACAAGGCCAATAAAAGGAGATGATAGTTCTACTTGCATTTTTAGGACAGTTTAAACTCGAATGTTAAGTTGTGAATATCTGTATTGAGTCTGTATGGTGCTTCGAGCATATCATTTGTGGTTTGTTTTTATGACTTGTAGAACAACATAGGTGAGTCATTATTTTAAATAAAAACCACAGATCAGTAGTACTATAACAGAATAAATTTATTTAAACAATAGCTTATTATCATAAATGTATCTGACACAAACAGATTAACATGTGCAATATTCAACGAGGTAGCTGCCTTTCCTTTATCGTTTCCTCTCTTCCTTTAGAAGAAATAACAATCCCATATTATAATACTTAAAATCTGCAAGTTTTAGCAGTTTGCCTGGAAAATCAGGAAAGCAGAAAACTCTTCCTCTAACGTTATGCATTTATAGCCTGATTTTTATGGCGTCTTTGTAAATTTTGTAAATGCGATATTTTAATAAAGCCCTAAAATCCATTATATTTTTGAAAGCATTCGGATTTATCTTGAGATACGTCTGAATCTTCTTCCACCGAGTTTACGGAATCACATCGAAAATTATTGGTTAGTTCGTAAGTTGAATTAGGGTCTTCAATATTCTCCTCGATTTTATCATGAGATATGGTGGGGTTATTATTTCGATAATCCAAAGCACTAAAATAAAAATGAGGTAGAAATTGAAATAGTGATGGTTAAATACTTACAAACTTGGCAAACATTCCTTGGCATTATAAGTTCGATCAGCTATTATTCCCAAGGCAACAGGAATGCTCGTACCAACGTCGGTTAAAATTTTAGTGTTCATTGTCTATAAAGGTATTATTAAGTAAATTGAGGGTTAAAGTGCAAACGTTAACTACATATGAGAGGCATATTTATAGATTAAAAGTTAGAATATAGGAATAACTACTATGTATAAATCTCGGAACACTACAAAGGACAGGAGGATATTGAAGTACCACGCAGTTAATGGACGGTCTGTTAACGTGCGATAAAATTCTATAAAAGACGTTAATGGTTTCTGAACATGTAAATCTGAGGTATAAATTTTATTATTGAAACCACTTACTTGTTGATTAGCACCTGAGCAGTAAGAACATTCCAGTGTGTACGAGTGTTGAATACCAAACTCCCTCCACATAACAACCCGGGCGGTACTTTCCCTTTTTTTCTGAATTTTATACCTACAGGAGCTTAATCGTACGTGCGGATTAAAAACTTGCATCATTTGCGGCAAAAGCTGTTGATAAATTCATTTACGTGCATATGCAGACCAGCTAACTCACTTTACTTACTTTCAGAATTTGTGTGTTATCTTTACCCTTCCTGTCTTTTCTATTCCAACTCATTTTGGGGCTGCACCCGTAAAAGAAACAAAACTTTTTTCGACTATGTCCGTGGATATCTATATAAACCGCCACTGGATGCTTCAGTTCCCTTTTTGTATACTCCATCAGTCTCTATAAACACATTAATAAAAATCCGAGTTATTTTTACACTACGAAAGTAAAACCTTAGCGTTATAAATTTCTGGGCAGCTAAACTCATTTGGTCTAGACCAACACCTATTTAAATCCGCTCCCGTGAGTCCACTACGCGTACTGTAACAAACATAATTAAATGCCATTCAAAACGCATTCTTAATTTATAACTCACTTTCCATAAATTACACCTTCTGGGTTTAACATGGGTATTATTTTAAAAATAAAATGCTCTCGTACCCGTTTTGCTTGTTCGTCTGTCTCGTTTAGAAGAAAGTTAATAACGCCTTCCATCACCCATGATGAATTAGTTTCACCAGGGTGTACCCTCGAGGTGACGACTATTAAGGGGCGGCGCTGAATAAATAATGCCTTTAACTTATTACTAATTATTTATGAAAGGACTTACCTTAAGTGGTATTTGTAACGATTCGGGGTGATCTAGTGCTGCTGTAATTGTCAATAATGGTATCTCATTAGTGGAATTAATCGTATCACATAGTTTATCTACCCTTACGTAAATTTGCTTAGAAGTGTGATTAGTAATTGGAAATAATTTGGTCTGAAACATGAGGTTTAGTATTTTTATGAAAATGATATGAAGTGCTTACCAGTAAACGTGTGTAAGTATAAGGATAATGATAAGCCAAATAAACATAATCGTTGGGGTATTGGAATGTAATGCAAAAAGATAAAGTTCTGTACTGTTTTGTACCAATTTCATCAGTGTAATTGTTTCCGTAGTATATAATATTATCCCCAGCACGTCTCCACCCTAAAATCAGTACTGTTATCACGTTTTTAAATGGAGAGCCACTTACCAGTTTTATTTATAACGTAATCCATCACAGAAAACAAAACTGGTTGCATGCCGTAATTATACTGGCTGTTCATTTTCATGAAATTAATTATATTGAAGGTGTAGATAACGTCGGGTGTTATATTGCTGATTTGAAAATAAAACCATTGGTGTCCAGCTGAGCTGTTAGTATCAGGACATAACAAAAGCTCATACTCGAATTCACTAACCTAAAAAGGCAAAATAAGGAAGATAAAACTTCGCTGTTATTGCAAGTTCGACCTGTTTTGCACTTCTTAAGTTTCCCGATTCAAAACGCGATTCAAATTTGAGAGTTTTCCCTGAATCTGCCCTACTATTATCATTTGTATCATCAGGTGTGAATGTTTCAGGGCTGCAATGCAAAATAAAAACTTAGGAAACAATTACAAATCATTTCCCATAACTTACTGGGGCAGTAATGATGGATCGTTGGAGTTTTCATACAGGCTATCTAAATTGTAGACAATTCTAGATTTAAATCTGTTTTGGGACATACCTTTCGCACGTTGAAGTTTTTCAGCCAGATAATCCCTGAAACACATTCTTAAGTTATAGTGAACCTTAGAACAATATTAAACTTACACGCAGAAGTAATTTGTGTGGGGGTTTAAGTAATGTTCGTCAGATTCGGCTTCCAACAGAAGGACATCTGGGTAAGCTTGTCTGTTCACACTATGGAGATTACGTACTCGATTTTCGATAATGCTCTGCCAATACTTGTGCCTTTCTTCAGGATTTATATCAGGTAGATTTTCGATGTCCTCAAATATGTTGAGCTTTGGGCAAGGTTCGTGAGACTCGAGGAGTTCTTCGAAGTATGGGCTCATCCTGAAAGATATTCTTGATAATTTTGTCCTGAAATTTTGTTTATTTGTTGCCCGTTCTCCACCTCCCACTTTTTTATTTTATGGTTAACGGATCGTTATTATAAAGAAGAAGAAGAAGGAGTTGTATATCTTCTTTGAAGAAGTCTAAGAAGATTGAACTGTACGTGAAATTCAAATTGCAATCTGACAGGCAAGATTGAACACGTCAGTGCACTGAATACGTACTTTGATAAGGATTTTCTTGCATTGTTGGAAATATCTTTAAAACCATAATTTAATGCTTCTGAATTCTCATCAGGATCATCACTGTCTTCATCAGTTTCATTACTTTTTTGGCTTTCTTCTTCACTGTCGTCAACTTCCTGTTCGCTTTCTCCAGAGTCACTTTCTTCACCTTCAAACACTTTTTATAAATTTACCCACAATTTCCTAGTAGTGCTCTTACCTTCATCTTCAGGTAATTGCAAATCCATATTTAAACAAGAAGAAGGAAGTCTAGTTTTCGGTGTTGTGCGGTTTAAAATGGTGTAAGCTTTTATAGTTCCCATTCTGTGATGAAAAATATCCGGTTTTTCATTTTTGGCGAAATAATTAAATAACTTATTGAAACTTTCATTTTTCAGGAGAATTCTTAAACCATCCACTGAAAAACGATTCGTTGTTAACACCGTAGAATTCATTTTAGTACAATTACCGTTCCTTGTTATCCTGTAAAGTGTTGTCATTAAAGTTCGTTTGTTTACTGGCCTTTTGCCACTGTAATTGGCCAAATCGAGTATGAGATTGAATACTTTTTCATTTCTGCTCATCCAGTTTAGTGCTGATGCTGCAAGTATTTTTGGTAGGAGAAAAGGACAAAATATACCAAGAGCACTTACCATTCCTGGACATTAACTTTAACGTAAGTGCAACGGTGAAGATCTTTTGTGTTAATTTACAAGCATAGCAAAGGCTATCGAAGAAACGTTTTGATGCCAATATTTCGCTATTTTTTTCTGAAAAATTTTAGAATTAATTTAAGCAATGGAAGATTTTACGAGTGCACTTACTTTTAAAGCAAAGCACTTTTAATACTGCTAATAAGTGAATTGTCAGTTCTTTGTGCTTATGATAAACTGTAATTATTTGACCAATGAACCTAACCGTGTTTTCACTAGCGCTGGTGATGTATTTTCGGCCTGAAATTTTATAATTATATTTAACTTAGATTCACTCTTTTCGAGTCTAAATATTTTGTTACATTTTTTTACTTCGTATATGGTGACAATCATGTGCAAAAGTTTGGTGTGCATGTTGGGAAAACCTTCTCTATATTCAGTATTCTCACAGAACCTCGCGTGCATTGAATACATACTTTCTAATAATAGGTTAAAATTGGCAGAAGAGCTTAAATTTTTCTTGATTAGTGCCCTGTCGCCATCGTTGTATACATTGCTGTTTAATAAAAGTTTGTAAAGTATATCTATCGCATATGTACATGTCTGTAAATCTTCTGATTCCTGGTACAAAATATCAAGTGTGTTAAATTTTATTAGCCGAATTATTGAGTGTTAGATGAGATGGCCTTTGATGTAACGTTATTAGCTGACTACTTGTATGAAGCTGTAAAAGAGTTTTACATGGAACTTAAAGCAATTAAAAGCATTTTTGGAAGGCATGAACCTACGATTTTTTCACAAGCATTTGAACTAAAACTTTCTTTCAATGTATTTATGTAACTTTGATTTATTACACCTGACAATTCGACAGCTGTTTACACAAAAAGACAATTGTGAATTCAAAAATGCGGACGTTCCTTTTCTATTTATAACTAAGAGTTTAAGTTATATTCGGAGTATGTCGGTACAGCTTCTGCTTATAAATTCACATAGTATTTTCCCAAACGATGTATAGGAAAATTTACTGAAGGTTTATTTGACGATTTTTCACTCTTAAGGGCAGGTGCTTGTATTAGTCGAGCACAGAACATTAAAGCTTTATGACGGTTCATTGCTATAAAGCGTCATAATATTATAATTTACGAGTCACTTAACCTGTTTTGAATTACTGTTATTTTTGAAATTACTCAACAATAAACTACATTGACGTAAATGATTATTAAAAATTTGGTTAATTCTTAAACAGTGTTTATATACAATTTTTTTTGTTTAAATAGCCTTCAAAGAAAACTTTTGATTTAGTATTAAAATTGAGGCAAAAATTATACAATTTTTAACAATTTTTGATAAAAAAAAACTATATCCTATCATTTATTAATTTACAAAATTTCCCAGAAAAAGTATTTAGTTTAAAACTAATTTTCTGCTTTACAGTTCATAAATGCAGTTTTTACAAAATTAAGCCAAACTAAATTATTTTCTAATGAAGATATAACTTGTTAGTTTCTTTAACGGTATTATTACGTCGGTTGTTATGATAACATCAGCCAGGATAATCGTCCGAAGAAATTTAAATGAGTGATACATTAATATGGGTGGATTTTGACAAATGCTACAACCATTGAAAACAGCCGGTCTTCATGAACACGTGCAATTTTTGGCATTTTTCCAATCCAACAAATCGGTGGTTGTATTTATTTATTTATATGTTCGTCATAAGAATAAGTCACGTACAATTAATTGACTGGGGCTAAAATTAATCGAAGTTGTCAAGAGTTGACCTATACCTTGAAAGGTCGCATTTAACACAAAGGTCATGACAAACATCATGAGTGTTTTAATCAGAAACAATGGCCAAGATTACCTGTAGCCAAATCTTATGATAACGCCTGGGTATTCTTTGGCTGAATTGTTTTTTTTGGAAGATGCTAAGATTTGACGCAAAAAATGGTTTTTTAAATTTGTTAATCGCCAAAATACATAAATCATAAATAGACGTGTGGAACAAGTGTAGTCAATCTATTTCAACGCTATTCCGTAATTCTCACAAAAGAAAGAATGTTTTTTGCCAAAATTTAGATGTGCCAAAAATTAAAATTTATTTGTAAGCAGAGGAAGGATCGCATAAGTGTTCTATAAATCTAAAGTTGTTAATGAGGCGGGATGTTTGCATTTGTATTTTCATTTCCTTCAACAAAATTGTGGGCACAGATTTTAAGATGAGGTAACTTGCTTCGCGAAAGGTAAACAACAGAACTTACCGATATTATTTGTACTAACTGAACAGGCAAAGCGCTGTGACTGCAGATGTAACGAGTTATATACTGACTTATCTCATTTTCTGAAACAAACTTTTGAATAATTATTACAAAATTCCTGGAAATCTTACCTTCAGCCCTTGAATCATCGCAACAGAGCAGGAAGAGTTTGTACATAATCTTGGAATTATCCAACTTAATGTTCATATCCGTACATTTACGTTTTTCAAAAACTGTTTCAATTTCGTGGCAGTTTTCTTTTAGGTATTTATTGCCTAATTACAAAAGAACAAAAATAGAAAATACAGAATTATTTTCAACATCCATTAAGTATAGTTCATGAAAACTTTTTATTTAAAAAACTTAAAATAAGTCCAAACAAATCAAAAGCAAAGTCAGTGGCAAGTTTTCGATTTTTTCAGTGCTGAGATTTATGTGCTCTTCTCAGACAAATAACTTTTAGTTGGTGCCATAT
Organism: Melanotus villosus; assembly: GCA_963082815.1. Lineage (NCBI taxonomy): Eukaryota > Metazoa > Arthropoda > Insecta > Coleoptera > Elateridae > Melanotus > Melanotus villosus. Next base: position 25,817,794 of record OY720427.1, read on the forward strand.
AACTTTTTAGTGCAAGGAAACTTATTTCTGTATTGTTTTGATTCTGAAAGAATTTGATTTGTTTGATTTTCTTGAAACTACTTGAATTAAAATCGGGTCAAATGATTTACGAATGGTCCAAAAACCAAATTTTTATTTTTTAAAGGAATTAGGCTTTGACAGTATTTGTCGAAAGCCATACAGTAAGAAAAAAATTGGCGATTTTTGTTACATTGACAGAGTTCTCAATTTTTCCGAAAACTAGATTATAGTTTTTATGTATAAATATTGTGTTTCTTTGAGAACCGTTCGATAATTATTGAACAAATAATCATATCTGTATAAGTTTAAAAGTTTGTGGTTTTATAATAGTTTATTAGTTTCAAAGCGTATTAGAGCGAAAAGAGAAAACATGGCAAATTCTACAAAAGCAAAACAAAACAAACGCCAGTGTTGAGAGCAATAAACAAGCTTTTGCTAGTTAGAAACGGTCTAAATATAGTACAGATGAATTTTGCGTGGCAAAATATACATGCAAAACACAATTGAACTGAGTGTAAAAATTGGTACTTTACTTTCATCAGAAAAATCATTAGTAACTGTGTCTGACATGACGGTAGGGTTACTTGGTATATTGGTGTTCTTCAACAAGTTGTTCGAGTGTTACTAAAACGAACACCGGGAAGCCGAGAGCGCGCCGAATTCAATTGGCAATCTCTCTCCAAGTTCAGATTAAAATAGTAATTATGTTAAACCCTGCCATCTGGTGAATAGCACAACTTAAATCAAAGATACAAGGAAGAGAGGATCATTTCAGATTTATTTCGGGTTCAAAATAAAAACACATCGATGTTTGTGCAAGTCTCATCGGCATTCTTTAAGAAAATTATGATGCTTTGGAAGATTTATCTTAAAAACAATAACACTTAATAATCTTTGTTTTAAGACCACTTTGATTTACAGTAACTGTTTAAAATAATTACTAACGAAAGTTTTCACAAAGCATATACTTAATTAATTTCTTGGAAAATTTTTATTTGATTCTAGAAATTCCTAGAATAATCAATGAAGAACCTTCTTAGAAATCTTCAAAAATTAGCAATTCGAACTGAAAATCAAATATAATTCTAAATATAGCCCTATTATACGGAAAAACCACCTGTTGTTTTTCAGAATAAAAATTACCTTCTTAGTAAAACCACCGAACGAATTCTTAATGAACCCAATAATCGATTTTAAACACCTTGAAGTTTGCAGGTTGTACGTTATTTTTATTTTTGCCTCTACGATTTATTAGCCTTCCTGAAAGAATTTAATTTAATTTTGTTGATTCCTAATTTATGGGTTGTTGATTTTCCGGATTATTTTTAAAAGATCTGGAATTGTATTTTAAACTTGCAGTTAAAGTAAATGTTATCTTGTGGCTCGTCCAATCTATAACAAATTTACTCTTCTATTTTGAGGTTTTTTGTGTAGGTATTGTTTGTTGTTCTCGGTCGTCTGTCTTCGTTTGTCAGATTTTCATCACTCTATTTGATTGTGATCACACTTATTTTCGGTTATAATGGAAAATAACCACCAAAATTCATTTTTACTCCTAACATTAGTTCATAAATCGAAAAATAAAAACTACGCAATTTGTATAAGAAAAATTTAGAAAATACAAAATAAATCTATTCCCAAAAAATATTTATTTACAGATTCAACGAATTTTATTGATATATTATTGTAAAATATTTATTTAAACGGGTTGACAAATTCTTAAGATTACAATTTTCAGGAAAATGTTAAGAAAAACTTTCGGCTGTGTTCATTACATAAGAAATATCTAAATAAATCAATGGCTACCACCTACACTACTTTATATTCAGTAGAGATGAATATGACTTTTAGTTTTGACAGTTATCCTCTTTTGACGTTAAGGTTTGTTTAGATAAAAATGTAAGATAATCGCTTGTTTGATGCCTTGGCAATATTGGCGGTTGCTTTGTATTTATTTTGAATCAGGGTGATTTAATTTTGGCCCTTTGATTTTTAAGTATTAAAGCTTAAACAGACAAGGCCATGGTTTAAAATTTAGAAAAGTATTCTGACCTTTGCATCAGTTTACTGCAATAGTTTAATATTTCAGCATGACATTTATCAGAGTTGCAAATTCAATAACTACGTTTTAACGCATTATCAGCTAGTTACACACGTTCAAAGCGCGCATTATTACCTTATTTTCCCATTAATTTTCAATTATTTCGTGATGGTTATGCTTTATTACACAGGTTTTATGAAAGTATCAATATAAAACTACAAAAGGTATTTTGGAATGCATATACATATATTTTATTATGAATACATACAATTCAGAAATAAAAGAGAAATAAGTGAATATAAGTTACCCCCAAGTACCGCAAATAAAGAACATAAGTGGATCTAAAAGTACACAATACATAGACTCAGGTGCATTTGTAGTGGAAATTATGTGAATTAAATTTTCATCTCAACGATCGCCTTAACCACTGCAGCCACATCTCCGTCGAAGCGTTCGAGTAGATGAGTTAGAATTCCGGTTTCATTTGAAAATCCCATTTCGTGTAATCGTACTAAACCCTCAGCTATTCTGGGATCTAAATAAAAAAATAATTGTTGGCGCTCGCTTTAAAATAATAAATAAGAAAAGTGACTTACTTTCATGATACACAAAGGTAGGAGCGGTTGGTTGGTTTGGCGGATTTTCGATTGGGGTGTTTTCAGTTGGTTGAGTTTGATTGGTAGCTACGAAAGTCCATCCTGGATCACGTCTCTGACCATTATTCGGTTGTTGGGGTGACGAATTAGTGTTAGGAGCGATTGTAACATGAGACCCTTGGGGTGCAGGGATTTCTGTATCCATTGGGGTTGATTGATTTTCGGAAGTTTTTTGTTCATTAGTATTATTCTGGGATTTTTGGGGTTCTTTTTCATTTGGTTGCTGAGGTGGTTGTGACTGTGCTTGTTGAGGCTGTTGCTGCTCTTGTCCTGCTGTATTTTCTGTACCTCGACCTTTGGAAAAAATAAAATAGAAAAACCGCAAAGAGGTTCAATTTAGGTTAACGTACCGAAGAAGCCATCTACGGCATTTCGAAGGAGATCTATGAACATCCCTCCTTGTTCATTACTTCCTGCCGAAGGCGTTGGTGGAGTTTGAAGCATTTCCAACCATGGTCCACTAAAAATTCATAGAATTTAACATAAACGTTATCAACGAAAGTCCGAATTACTTACAAATGTTGTCTTGCCATAGCTCCCAAGGCGTGTACATCATTCATGTTGATGGCATCAGCTGCAGCACCACTAAATGGGCAACCCCGTGGTTCCTCGGTATTTTGTTGGCTAGAACTCGCTTGAGGTTCAGATCTGGCGTTCTCTTTCTTGTTTTCTTCACCTGTAGGTCTATCAGTTGTAGCGAACTTGCCAGCGAATTTAGCAGCACGATAAGCTTCCTTGGTGGCAACGTAGGCGGACTTCTTAAGACCACGAGCAAGATGGTGCATAAATTTACGAGCACATTTGGGCATATAAACGTCATTATTAGGGACGCGCATCATAACATGCTCGGAATGATGCCCTTGATGTTCGCAGTCGCCGCACAGATCATAATCGGGACATTGAAGGCATTTATAGCGGAAACCTACGATAAACTGGTTGCAAATGTCGCAAATAACACGCGGTCCACGGTATGGAGTTTCTGAAAAGTGCAAAATATGTATTTTTGAAATCTTAAAAAAATATCTCAATGGTTCCCTTTGAAATTTCAAAAAAGGTGCCATTGTTTATTTAAATAAGACACTTACCTGGAATTTCGGCTTCAACAAAGATTGTAGGTTCAGAATTCCGTTGAATAATGGTTACATACAAAACTTTTACACTGCCACTCATTTCAGTAAAAGCGGTAATAAAGTCTTCATCAGACGCTATTGTAATCTCGTCACCATCCATGTCTGAAAGGAAAAACTAATGAGCTCGGTCGAAAAAATGAAAAACCCGAACTTACCTTTCCATGTTATCTTAAAATCAGCATTACGAAGAACGGGGAAAACTGTGTGGAGTTTCTCCTTCATGAATATAAAACTAGTACAAACAGATGCATCTACCGTAAAACGGCGAGCTTCAGAGATGCTATCATCTCTTAGGAAAACTTTTAGATTAATCATGCTATTTTCTGCCATCGTAGATTTCTCTGAAAATAAGCCATGTTTTCTGTGTAAACCTCCCTATTTAAATTATGCATAACGAATAAGCGCACACTGTATATTTTAGCGCTTATGAATTCTTTTATGAATGACAGATAAGCATCGTATTTACATTTCAGAGTAACGTTGTACGTTTACAGATTTTCTAGAATATGATCCCTATCTTAGTTGGAAGTTTTGACATTCAAAAAGGGTGGCCAGCATACAATAATATTATCTCCCTTTTTGTTTTCGACGCAAATTGTGCATTTTTAAATTAGTCTTATATTTCACATTAAAAAAAAGAAATCATCAACCTAGTCATCTAGCATATCTCGGTTTTTATCTAATTTTTTATGCGTCAGCATTCTAATTTTGAATTGGTCTCATTTAATTTTTTGATGATATGCACTTTCTCAGTATTGCAACAGTTGTGACATTTTCCTGATAAGTGGGTTGCCTACACTTAACGTAAATTGTGTTGCATATACTGGTAAGAGCATTCACTACATTCAATTAAATCGATGCGCTTTTTTGTTTTTAAATACTTTATTTAGTTTTGAAGTTGCATTTGCATTACATTGAATTGCGGAATTTTTAATTATAGATAAAGTGGAGTATTTTTATATTCAATGTTTTACACTGAATTCTAGCAAGTTGTTATCGATAATAAATCAGCTTTTTTATAAATATATGTATAATTGGACAAGCATTTTAAAAACCATTAAACTGTTAATTATACTTAGATTTTTTGATGCAGTATTTTTTACATTGTCTGTTTAAACAAATACAGAACGAGGAATTTTACGAATAAAATAAACTTACATTCTGGCGTAAATTAATTTAATGCATGCACTTGAACTGTTGGTTTCAAAGTAAAGATTATTATTGCTGCTTTAACGCACTGAAGAAATTATTACAACCGCTGCACCTATATGCATTAACATCTCCGCAACTTTCTAATATTATGCAATTACAACAAACTCCTATGTGCAATACACTTTTGTTTTGTTAAATATTGCGCTTTATTAACGTAAGTTAGAAAATATTAACATAAATTTAAAATTTAAATTTCTGAATATTATATCAAAATTAATTCCCAAACAAAAGTCATTAAGTGTAGAAAGGACACGTTGACATTTTAATAAAACAATAATGAATCTAAACTTACCTGATGTTAGTAGGACCGACTCACTTGAAACTTCGGCACGAACTTGAACAACAATAATGCGTCAGATCTTCCCGCGGGTTACTTATACAAACTATCAAAATCTGCTTATAATGCTCTGCAGGAGTACCATAATATAAACATAGGAATAAAGCGGAATTACCTTTATTATCAGACACAGTTATGTTGGTAGCTCCGTTAATAATATTCCATGAGTCACTATCAATCGAATATTCCATTCGCCGAGAAAACTTAATCATAAGCACGTGATTATTGTTCGGGAAACTTCGAGAAAATTCTTAATTTCATCATATGTCACCACCACGTTTTTACCTAATTATTTATTTTATTGTGCTATTTGAACGAGCTGACATGCGATTTATAATTATTTCACACCGTACACATCGTCTACATAAAACTTTTGTCCAACTTTCACTTTTCCTACTGCAGTTAGAACTTGCAATCTCGTGTCGTTAACTTTTGATATTTAATTCTGTTGTAGGAAGCAAACATTGTTAGCGTTTACGCTCCATAAAGAAAAACACACAAACTTTTGTTGTAATTTGGGACTATTTTTTTGTTGTCTCTTGTGGCCTCAGAAATGTTTGGATGCCCGGATTAATTTTCATTTCAGGGGTTCAATGAAAATTTAATGTTCAAAAGCAGATTTCAATAACGTCATACTTTGTTAATTTGTATTATTCAAATTAATAATTCCGACCTTTAAACAGGACTTAATTTGAATTTCTAATAATTTCTGCGAGGGCACAATTTTTTTATAAACTTGTCAATGTTAATTTAAATTCGTTACGGACTTTAATTAAATTAAGCTGAAGATGCATAAGTGTTTATAAAACACTTCAATTAGTTTTTGGTATTAAGAAATTCTAAAGAAATTTATTTTTGATTTCTCATTTTTTTATAAAAAAAAATTATCGGCTAGACAGTTATTTAAATCTGTTGGATCACTTCACCCTTCGCTTCAAGCGAATAATTTATCTGAAAGCTGATAATTTATTTAAATTACTGAATTTTCAGGTTATCCTAATTTTATCCTAATATTTGTTTTAGTGGGGCTCACATGTTCATCATATAAATATTTATATTCGAATACGTTTAACCACATGTGTAAGTAAATAATTCCGAAATAATATTTGTTTTATGGAGGTGGTGGTGATATTATTTAATTAATTCAGTGCTAGGTTTGGGCATTTAATAAATCCTCAAATATGTGGTTCTTTATAAATTAACACTTATTAATTTACAAAGAGCCTAGTTAAACCTTTCGCTTATAAGGATTTATTGAAATTACGAAATGACTGGGAATTATTTTAGGGATTTATACCTTTGTTGGATTCACAATCGCGAAACTTCCATAAGAAATTCAGATATGGCGAACCAGCAGGTTATTCTTGAACGGAAATTAAATGTGCACTGTGAGTTGTACGCAGGATTAAAATATTATTGGAAAATACAATTTTGTGGAAGTTGGCTTGATGTGTTGCATTATGAATTGGCGAAGATTTCAGAAGTATGTGGATTTTATAGGTTATGTAATATAGGTTGTAAATACTGTTACTTTCCCAACCTTGCATTGAATTGCACTCAGCCTTTGTACATTTTAAATTTATTTAATCATCATAGAATCGAGTAGAAGATTTGGAAAGTTTTTACTTATGAGTGACGATAATAAACAAGTTAACAATTAAATTCAGTAAATATAAATATTTGTGTTGTGATTCATATAATTTCCAGTTTTTGTATAACCTTCAATATGCGTTTTGTGGTTGTACTTGAAATCAACAGAAACGTATTATGAAGTCCGGTTTAAACTCGCAATTACTTTTATCATAAAGATAAGATGCCTGCGTAATTCAAAATAAACCATTTATTGTATTTATTTTGAGTGGCTTGTTTAACATCCACATGTTTTTGTTACGCAGTTAATAATAATGTCATTGAGTTTTGTTCTTTAATGCCTTTGCATTTTGGGAATACAACATATGCAATACTTAGGAGTCGCAATTATTCATAAGTATAATTGCATTTTATTACAGCAAGGGCGTATTTTATTACATTCTGTTTTATTTTGTTTCGGTACGGCATTTCTATTAAACTGGGTAGGAATTGATTACTAACCTTTAATTTCCCATAAGATAAGAATGATTGAATTTCAACTTCGTTGTGTTTGATAACGAGTTGAACTTGTATTCCTGTCACAACACGGAAATTTTATTCTTGGATTTTCGTTTGAAGCAACTTACAATCATATTAAAAAAATAGAAATGTTTAATCAAAAGAAGTTTCGAAGATCTTTAATTAAAAAATTGTGCAACTGAATTTGAACGAGTTATTTTATTAGATTCAATCCGTTTATTAATTTTATCAGTAATGCAGATACTGACTCTCTTTTGCAATTTATTGGTAAAGGTTTACTTTTAAATTTATACGATTTTAGGAATTCTATTTAAAATGTTATTATTTTATTTAGTGCTGTATTTATTTAATTTAAATATTCGGATAATCTGCTTAAAATTGCATGTGAGTTCAATTGCCAATATTTTACGTTAATATTTAACAATGGGAAATCACCTTGACTCTTCGCTAATCTTTATAATGTTTACATAAATCATATAGTCAAACAATAGCAGCCGTTCGGTAATGAAAATTTTATTATTACAGATAAACTGATATAATTATGTTTTTCTGCTCTTGGTAACTGTACTGTTGACTGACTGAGGCATGCTAGAATATGAAAGTGGCAACCCAACTTACATCAGTTGAAAAATTTGTGTCATGGTTTTTAACAATTGCTTTTTGTAAAGTGACAACAATTTGGCGTAACTAGCATTGTATGATTAAAAATGCTTACTAATGATAAAAATAAAATATAATGCATTAGATTATTGTTTTTTGTAAATCAACACGTAGCAAAACCAAAAAATAAGATAAAATCACATTTTTGTGTAGTGAAATTTAAAATTGCTATGTGTGCCACAACTGTAAACGAATGTGACTTTAATTAATATTTACGTATTTGAATTTGAATAGATCAAAAATTTTTATCAACGTTTCATATCTTCACTTCACTTAGAAAATATTTTTTGATTTTAATGAGACGTTTTTTCCGCGTATTTGACTTTCCTTTTGATGTGATGACGTTTCTGATTATTCTGAAATATAATTATTGAGCCGGCACGAAAACTGTTGCAATTTTTCTGGGTGTTTTTCATTTGTATACGTCCCTGATGTGAAGCAACAGGCGAAAGTGTTATTTTATTTGTGAAGCTATCACGTATCCATTTGCTGATAAAAGTCAAGGACCCATTTATGACTGTCTGATAGGAGAAATAGGTATTGATCACTTTATTTAATTACTTCGTTCGTTGTCCTTCGTTGCAAGGTCGTTTATGTGGATGTTAAAAAAGGGAGAATTTTTAGTAGAAAAGAAAATATATTTGTCAAATTTATTGTACACAAATAAGGTTCCTAGAATAATATAGTGCTATCGTTCAAATACTGCTTTTTATTAGCTATTTTCTAAATTATTACCTTTATATGTTGTTTTGAATGTATTTAATCTGCTTATAGTATTGGAGATCTAACTACGTAAGTAACTTATACTACTTCATCATTATATGTACATGTAGATAATTCAGCAACAACTGTATTCAAACATATATAACTAATATATACATACATAAGTACAACATTTATACGAATATGGTCTGCCTACTTAGTCAGTTCTTATATAAACGTTCCTCAGGAGTATAACAACTAAAACAGTAATTGCGGTAATTGACCGATAACGGATATGTACGAAATACGATATGATAATGTTAGTTTCTCCGACGAACAAACGCCTAACGTAAAAGAACGTAAGTTCCGTTAATATTCCCCAATTAAATCTTTTAGCGTTATACCGTAACGTAATAAGGTGGGTACAGACGGCCGTCCAGACTTGTTACGCGATGGTGTTACGACACGAAGTTTTGTTGCATGTCTGTACCCACCTTAACAAAACGCGCTATTTTGATAGTTTAGTCGCCGTTCTTCACTGGTAAATCCAATCTGGAATCGCGAATTCAATTTTTGTTATTTAATTATTAGTCACTTAACTATAGGGATGTATTTAAAACGTTTACTACTATGCCGCTTTCCCGCAGACGAAAGACAAAAATACCATAGACTGTTAATGACTTTGTAACATACAGGATCATAAGGAAACTCTGAAAAAGCGGTAAACAGATATTTGCAGGAACATATACTGCTTGTAAGAGTTAGTACAGCATAATACTTTTATAACTTTCGTAGCAAGAGTTCTCCAGTTGCAAATTGACCCATATTACACTTTTACACCCTGAAATATTAGTTAAAGTACATATAGGTTAGGTATACGTAAATGGGTGGGTTCTAATTTACTTTTCTGAGGAATCCAGTTACGACACCTTAATAGAATAGATTTAGATTTAAGATGGAACGAGCCGTTCTAAGTCTTGCAAGAACAGTAGTAAAATTCGCACGTAAATTTGTTAAAACTATTATATACAAGTATTTTTCTTCTATCTAAGCTAGCGACTATTTAAAAATGGAAAAGTGTAGAAATACACAATCAGTCTTACAGTTTAACATTACTGTAATATTGTTCTTCGAGAATGATATTAGAGAACAAGCACGTATTTTCCAAATTATTTACTAATTTTGAGTTGTTTTATATTTCATTGTCGTGACAAAACTGAATTTTATTCGAATCACTATGCCTTAAAAGGTTTAGTGGCTTAGCGCTTACGATTATATACTTGATGCACCCTTCGAAACCTTTATAGTATGATGATGGCAAACCAGGGGGCGGTGATGGCATTCCTCCTGTAAATGTAAACCTGTAATTACCGAATATTTGCATACTATCGCTTATTTTACCTATCCATAATTTCGAATTAGTACTCAGTGATATCGCACCGTTGTTTGATATTCCTTTTGTTGGGGGTTCTCCGTCTACGGATATGAAACCCATCTTCTTCCTTCTCCTTATTTCTAACGTGTGCCATTCTCCATCGTTTATTTTTGTTTTGGCTCTATCAAATTTATTAAACATTGACAAATTCTCGATATTTCCAATTTTAGTTCAGTTCTTAAAATTACTTTTATAATATTCTCGACAAAACTATCCTTTTTTCATTATCAAAAGAATTATTACAATAATTCGAATTTGGCAAAAAAATTTGACAGACTAGACTACAAAAAGATCGTGAGATTGTAAGAAAACCAATCTAAAATTCCAGGTAAATACATCATGAAACTCATTTTTAGTCAAAGTGATGCTTGTCAACTTCAGTTTACGGCAGTGTCATTTCAGAATCATTTTATTGTATAGCATTTGGATATATTTAAAATACGATAGTAAACTACATATGATTTTAATAATATCTCTAAATTTGGTAGAATATATTTTTGTAGAACTTCGTGAAAGTTCCGAACTAACGGAAATGTTTACGCTGTCGTGGCCTTAGTAAGAATGCAGAGTTTTGAATATAAACAACAAAAATCCTCGGCAGTACTATTAAATCGGTTAAATAGTTAAAACAAATCGGAGTTTTTATAATATGAAACGACGAAATGTTTTATGTTCATAACTTAATCTTTATAATGATTAGTAAACGGTAAACAACGTTGTTTAAACACGAAGTAATTTATAAATTACTGACGAGGTGTCTAAATGCAAGTAAAGAATAATAACTTACGATCCACAATTCATTTAAATCGAAAATCGTACATTAGTGCATAACTGTGTGACAGTGTAAGTTTAATAAAGATCGAACTTTAATACAATAACGCCCATGTTCAGTGTTGAAAGGACTATAAAAGTTTTATATGTTTAATTGAAACCGATTGATTTTAAAAACGAAGCGTAACACCTCCACTGATAAATAACATTGGTATGATAACAATGATTTGCTTACCTTATCGCCCAAAATACCTGCTGTTTTCCAAGATTGTAGCTCATTTCAGGATAACCATCTACTATAGCTATCGTAAAATAGTCCTCAGATAAACTGCGGCTTTTGCTTCTCCACAACAAAAGTCCATCGGACACCGAAGTTCGAAGTCTAAATTCGTATCTGTTTCCCCGTTCACCTTTTCTCCTAAAATTGCGCTTCCATTTAGTTAACTAATTTTTCCGCGATTTTTACGGTTAGATGATATTAGTTTTAGTTATTTCATGCGTACCCTAGAAAGTCATAGAAATTACTATCGTCTAAATCGTAGTCTTCGTCATCATCGTCGTCGTATTCTGTGTATAAGCTTTCCAGATCTACTTCTTCCTCTGGCAAGACATCATCATCTTCGTCGTCTATTATATAGCTCGCTTCGCTTAGGTCGTTAGTCATATTGTCACTGAAGGTTAGTTAAACGGGTTAGTAAGTTAAATGAACATTTGCTAAACTACCAGCATTTACGGTTACTTTGTTATTATGAAAGGATAATCAGAATTTAGTCTAAGGGCTTAGAAAGAATTTTTGTTCTCGTCAGGACTGCCATTTTAAGTCCAGCGAGAACACATATGGGCAGTTGCGAAAAATAAATACCTTTATAAAATCATATATTAGGTTAATCTAGTCGCTTACCTTCTGTGGCCTCTGTTTCTGTATTGTAAGAAAGTACCTCCGTTGAATTTAACAGACGAATTTTCATCTTTCGCTGTAAATATAAACTGAAACGTAACGACAAGTAAACATCTTATAGTAGCACTTACAAATTTCACAATGTTTTCCTTCGTAGTTGGAGTGACACTGACAGATGTAGTTATTTAAGTCGGGCATGCATAGGCCGTTATTGAGGCAAGGATTTTTGGAAATCGGACAAGGATGTCCGTCATAAACACCTACTTGGAATGCACACCCACTAGCAGTTACCGGTGAAAAGGAACATTCAGGTAGTTTCCCCGAAATTGGCAAGGGCTGACCGTTTAAAATTATCCTTTGAATTGCTCCTTTGAATCCTTTCGAAACTCCGGATAGCTTGTGTACTTCTTGCCAAGATCTGCACAGTATATTAATAATTAGTAATACACGTAAGGTGTTTAAATATTAATAACAAGATAATTACAGAACTGATCCAAGATAAAAGGGGAGCTCCAAGTTTAATTCCGTTAAAGACGGTCCGGAATATCCACGGACCACCGTTGAATTATCTAGTTGCAAAAGGCCTTCGCGGCCGTTTCGGAAAATCCGTACCCAGTGCCATTTTCCTAAGCTTATGCTTTCTTGGGACCTAAAATGGGCATTTATAATTAAATTATCGAACTACCTTGCCCGACGTAATAACTCACGTAATATTTGCAATGCCGCTACCAAGATTAAAACGAAATTGAACTTGTCCATGTACGAGATTCAAAGAAATGAAGTCTCCGCGTCCATTTTTCATCTGGCCATTATAAAGTATTAATCCGTTTGCCGTTCTACTTAAAAAGAAAATCTCTATCGAGAATGTTTTGCTAACGCCATCTAATCGCGGAAATTCAATGAAACTAGACCCGTTAAACTCTGGAGTGGTCAAATCCACGTCTGTATCCACTACAACAATTAATTACATGACTTGCTACTTTCCGCAGGAGTTTAATCACGTACCTAATTCACACGTATCTCCTTTTCTGCCGGGGGGGCATTTACAGAAGAATTTGCCAGTATTTAGTGAGTCGCAGGTAGATCCTGCCTTGCAGGGATTTGACAGGCACGGATCAACCATATTCTCGCAGAAATTTCCTACAAATAGGGAAGTGCACTCGCAGCGATAAAGTTCTGAATCTATTGGGTAGCAAACCCCGCCGTTTTGGCAAGGCACGCTGGAGCAAGGATTCTCGCCGCACTCATGTACACTATCAACGTTTATCACCCATTCATCTCTGTTTTCGTGCAATTCCACGGTTCGCCTTCCAATCTTCAATTTTCTAATACATCCCTGTAGACCCTGGTCTGTTCCGACATTGTCGTATACTCTGCGAGAAAATATTCAAATCAGCAGTACACGTGGAAAGCTAAAGGCTAGTACTAGTAAGTGCTCCTTAATTCGCATCTCGTCGAATTTAAATTTCAAAACTAGATTCCACTTACGTATAACTACATTTTTATGCGATGCTATACGTATAATAGGGGTATTTTGGGATAAAATTTTGAAATATGACGACAAAGGTGAAAAAAGGAGAATATTGACCGATTGTTCTTATTTTCACAACATAATAAAAACATACTGGAGTATTGAAGAGTTTTATTACGATGATTGTTTTTTTAATACGACTAAGTTATCGATGTCGATCATGTGAACTAACGTGGCGCAATTTTACCTCATAAGAAAAATCTAACCAAAAGCCTTAATTCCGTCTACGTCTTATTATTATTATTGCATCAGTTACCAAGAAAAGTAAAAAATGTCCTACCTAGTGTAGTTGGTTGGAACGAACCCTATAAATGCGTCTTCCAGAAGATCCAAAGCTCGCAACGATCCTTTGGATTGGCCTGCAATGTCTTCCCCGTCATCAAGTCTAAGCATTCCATCTCTATGATATCTTTTAATTACAACTTTGTGAAATTTCTTCAATTCTACTTTATCTAGTGAAGTTATAACTACTGCCCCGTTACCCAGATTGTATCTGAATTCAACGTATCCGTTGACGATGGCAAGAGATACAAAATCGCCTAATCCGTCGGGTTTTTGTTGGTTGAATAATATGATTCCATTGTTGGAATACGTTTTAAATTCTATTTCTATACTAAGCTTATGATAGCCTTTTAAAGGTTTCAGTCGGACATAAGAACGGCCGTCGAATGCAGGTATTTCGTATTGCTTGACCACCACTTCAGTTTCGCAAAGAGGTCCGGTGGTGTTCGCGCTACAGATACACGTGAATGTCGCAGATGGAAGATCAATACATGTGCTACCTTGGTGGCAAGGTGAGGAGCTACACGCACTGAACTCCTCAGTTGGATTGGCATTCGCTACAAGTAAGGAAATTAACTGCGGCAATCGATAATACACACACCGCTATCTTACCTATGCATTCTTGTCGATCTGGAGATTCTGAATATTCAGTTAGACATGTGCATGCACCTCCCACGCAGCTACTATACATTATCAAACAGTCAGAATTATCAGAACAAAGATCTCCTAGTAGTGCTGTTACCACTCTTACAGTGGCCGGTGTCGGTCTATACGCAGCAGCATAGTTTCCACCTAAATACGCGAAAAACCTCTTACAGTTTTGGTACTATTTTATTTTTATTAAACAAATTACAGTTCGTACAATGATTAAACAATATATACATTTATCTGACAATTATACTGAATAAGCCTCACCACGAGTATTATAAAAATTATCAGATCCTGCAGCGGAGAGGTCATTTTCCACTGAAGCGTTGCTGTCAGAGTCAGGGCTAGCAGAATAAGGAGGTCCCTTAGCGGGTCGAAAAGGAGACCCGCTTCTTTCATAATAATAGCGAAGGTCAGGAACTAAAAGGTGGCGTGTAGATTTGGAAAGAGGAGAGTTGGATTCGTCAGGTTGTGTGAATTGCAAGGGGGTATAGCGTCGCACAGGCCAATCCGTTCCCGGAAACATATCCTCTGCAATATTATTAAAGAGAATTATATATGAATATACATATATTGACGACAGACAAACCTTTACAAGTTCCAAACGCCTGTACGACGACGTCCTTTTGCAAGCGGCAAGCTACCAGCTGGAGTTGACAAGCTGAAGCATACGTTTGTCCATCACTACCGCAAACAATCTGTAACGTAAACATGATGAATACTGCAGTCAGAATAAGGTTATTCGCGACGCGTACTTGAGCATCAGTTTCCTCTTCGCATTCCGTGTGACATTCGCAGATGGCGAGTCCTCCTCGTTCTACGCACGTCGCCCCAAAATGGCAGGTCAATTCTCTGCACGTAGTAGGAGGCAGTGTCGTGAGGTCAACTGTTGAATTTGAAAAGGAATGAAAAATCGACGAAAAATGACCCGAGATTGGTATACCTGATACACATCCATTAGGTCCTAAAATTTTGTGGTGGCTAGTGCAAATAGTACATTTCTGTCCTTGTATACCGGGTTTGCACACACACCTTCCAGTCATTTGCTCGCAGTCATCCCGAACTGAACCAAACGTTGAACAACCGCAGGCTACAAATGCATAACGGTTTAAGGATAATCTGTGCCAATAAAAGATAATCAAAACCTACGAATGCAGCCTAGATGGCCGGAAGATATTTTAGGAAGACCCCAGTAACCCGGTAAACAGCGATCGCATTTAGATCCTCCTACACCTGGTCTACAGCGGCATTGTTGAGTCTCTGGGTCACAGGTATCAGAATATGATCCTAATCTATTACAACCACATAAAGATGGACATCCTGCAAAATCAGCTCCTTGTGCGGCTGTTTTTCCATCCGGACAGCAACCAAACCAAGTATCTTCGCAACTTTTTTGTTGTAAAGCGTTTTGGTCTTTAAGGAAAAGATAATGTCAGTATAAAACAAATTCTTGAACATCCTAATCTACCTTTGTGACAGCAACGAGCAAATCTTGTAGTCTGATGGCAGTAACTGCCCGAAGGACAATCTTGCCGATTAGGCCCGTTCCCGCAGTCTAACTCTTTTCCTGCAGAAGAATCTATGAGCGGTTTCTCTCCGTTGCATGGTTTTACTTCCATGCCTGTGGAAAGCGATATTGAAATGACAGTGTTGAATGAGGTCCAAGTGTTAGCACTATTAAATTAGTAAGGGACACAGGCAAACCTTGACATAGATCGAGTGGCCTCAGCCGCAACTCCTCCTGTCTTTGACACGCTTCCATCTTCATCGCGCAGAGTGAAGCATACATCCGCAAGTCGGAAGCGCAGACAGGTTTGGAGGTGGCAAGGAGAGCGGCACTGGCACAATCGAATTGACAGGTGCAGCGTGGAAAGTTGTCAGGACCCAATTCGCACGTGGCTTCGAAGTCGCAGTGGATGTCTCGGCAGGCCTCGCGTTCGACGGCGGTCAATTCTGCCCCTGTCAAACTGGTCGGGCTGTCGGGAGTAGCTGCTGTTGAATCTGCACCCGTCCCTGCGTTCGTCAGGACGGCGGATGGGGATAGAGTTGCTGGAGAGGATGTTAGTGCGTTGTTAATGAGATTCATTAGTCGGTTGCTTAGCAAAGGGAGTGGTATTAGACGTACAAAACAAGAACACGAAGAGTAAAGAACTTACTAAGAGCTCCGGTAACGGGGAATCTTTCGCTGCAGTTTCCATAGAACAAAACACTTAGTGGAGGCATATGAGTTGGTTGAATGCAGGAAGTTTTTTGTAGTTCACATTCGTTAGGAAAAGTAGCCATATTTGAAGCGCATACTGGTTCCTCTTTAGATTCCTCGCAATTCGTTGGACACACGCATTCTCCAGCTTCGCACCGAGCCCCAAATTTACATTCAACCCCTTGGCATAAATCTGTGAGTAGATTAAATTATACGCTAGGAAACAACAATTCGAAAAAAATGTTTACCGCAGTCTCCCTTATACGCTACCAGGACGTATTGTTTTGCTTCACAGGAAGAAATACGGAGTTCGCATTCGTTCTTGTAGGTCACACCGTCTGTTCCGCAGACCGCTCCATCCATAAGCTGGAGAAACAAATGCGTTTAACTATCATCCGTGCGCTAACCGGTAATATCTGAACAAGCTCCGAATATAAATACAGAATTTCAATAAATTCGTACGTGCCTAAAATGTATATTGTTTAGTTAGCACGAAGCCAATCGGCTTTGCTGAACTAGATGGTGGTGAAATGAGTTTTAAAGAGAAAACAGTTAGTCAAATGTCCAGTTCAGTTACTGCAACTAGAGTTTGCCTTTGATCGTATCAAGCGAATGAAGTTAATCGATAATGCAGGCTAGAGTTGATTTTCATCTCAGAGACGGGGTCGGTTAGTTGGTAATGTGGGGTCTGCGTATGACGCTAATGTCATCTTATTGACTGCACGACTAAACGCAAGTTCAAGTGGTGTAAGACGAATGGA
Organism: Melanotus villosus; assembly: GCA_963082815.1. Taxonomy (NCBI): domain Eukaryota; kingdom Metazoa; phylum Arthropoda; class Insecta; order Coleoptera; family Elateridae; genus Melanotus; species Melanotus villosus. The sequence goes on from OY720427.1 coordinate 25,835,188, forward strand.
GTCATTGGAAATGTCGGCCTCAAACGCAGATAAATAACGGGAACTATCAACTGTTACCTTCTTAAGATTAATCTGCACCTACTGACAATGACACCCTATTAAACTTACCTTAGGATCATCGCAGGATTGGGGGCACACACATCGCCCTTCTGTGGCGCCATCGCTCTCGCAAGTAGCATGAAATTCGCATTTTTTGTTTTCGCACCCATCTAGGAACAGGTATTGTAATAAATCAGTAGCAAAAACACGAACAACGACTTACTGCACGGACCGTCGTAAAGAACCCTGATTTCTCTATGATGTTTGCAAGCCTCCAGTCTAAGTTTGCATTCGTTTCCGTAGGAGATTCCATCGGAACCACAAACAGGTTCGAATTCTGCGGGACATGATGGGCATTCGCATGAAGGGGCGCCCGCCCGTTCAACGCATGTGGCCCCGTATTTACATTCGTGGTTACTGCAAGGTCCCATTTCACCACAAACTCCTGCATAGGCTACTTCGATGGTGGCACGAGCAATACAGGAGGATCTCTTTAGTTCGCATTGTGAAGAGTAAGTGCGTCCATCTTTAGAGCACACAGGACGCATGATGGGCTCACATACGGGAGGGCATTCGCAACGTGCAATTCCAAATTTGTTAATTGCACACTCTTCGCCCAGAGTGCAGCGTACGCTCATGCATGGATTTACTCCTAAATTTGAAAAAAAATGTATTGATAATCAAGTAATTATCGAATTAAATGAAAGCAGCATATGCAAAAACGAGACGAAAGCTTTTAGAGACCTGAACTGCATTTGCCGCGATATATAATGTGGAGAGACTTCCGTGCCCTGCAGGTTTCTTGTCGCAGAGTGCACTCGTTGGAATAAGTTTTTCCGTCAGAACCGCAGACCGGGATGAACTCAAGAGGACAAGTATCTCCGCATCGACACACGGGGCTGCGGTGTTCGTCTAGTTGACATATTTCAGGTTCAGGACATTCCACTCCAGCGCAAGGGTCTGCAATTATTATTTTTTCTAATTAGGTGTATATGAAAACGAATGCATGGGATGGACATGGCCTTCGAAATCAAAACTATGCTGTGAGGTACCCTGCTGTTAAAAAATTAATAAGGTATAGTTAGACTCGGTTAGTTGTACTAACTGTATTTACTTAGAGAGAAAAGAGGAAAGGTGCCCGTGTGCAGAAGAATTGTTTGATACTGCTACAGATTTACTAAAGTGATGTAAATATGTCATGCTCCAAGTAAATGTCAGATGTGTTTTTGCAACATATTCTTCATCAGAACTTTTTTGAAAGCTGTGAGCGTAATATATTAAATAATAATGTTGTTTACAAATTCAAGCATGTTGTTAAGTTAAACAAAACTGAACAGTATTCTACATTTCATATTTAATGGAAATATTTTCTTGAAACATGTTGTAACATTTCACGGCACATTATGTTCTGGAGAGAGTAGAACGGGGTTGCTGCTTAGCAATATGTTATCAGCCAATTCGGCTTTTCATGATTATCGAGGAAAAATGTTTCTTTTTGGCCATTTTATTTGATCGTTTGTCTACATTAATCTTACAAAGCTGTACATAGTTCATCGTAAGATATGTGCGGAAAGGGTTCGTATATTATCAATTTGTTAAGTTTTAATTAAGTATATAATTTAGAGAAATTGCGTTCTCGCTGTCTTCTTTCAGCTAACGCTTTTTTGTTCAGCGATCCGTATTTTGGTTCTGAAAAACTTGAAAACGTTAAGAATGTTTGGATCATCATAACATTCATAACCTTTATCGAGAGCTCGTCGAAACCCATAGAATCGACAAATGGATCGAGTTGAGGTATGGGAAGATGTCCATTCCGCTATTCTGCAATTTGCTGTGGACTGCTGGAACGTCTCTTCATAATTAATTAAATATGTATAACATGTATAACTAAAAAAAGAGAGAGAACTCAAACAGAACTTAAGAATCCGAAGACGGTAAATGTAATTAGGGCTCTTAGTATGGCGTGGTAGAAGGGTAGTTAGTCATTGTGTAACCACAGTTCTGATAAATGGACTTGATAAAAATAACACGCCAAACGCTAAATTAAATTAGAATGAAGGAAAAGTGTCCTCGTAACTGACTAGAAACTTGCATCTAACGAACTAGAAGAAATTAGAGCGAACGACCGGTATTGAGATATAGGACACTCGGGGTCGGTCTGAAAGCACTTAGGCAGGTACCTCACTTTGAACGAGCTCTACACAAAAGGGACGTGGTCTTAAACAGAAGTAAATAATTACGAAGTAATACATGTACCCACCGCATTTACCGTGAAATTTCACGGTTATGTTAGAATTGGCAGTGCAGGCGGCCTTACTCAGCTCGCAATGATCTGCGTAATCGACACCATCGGAACCACAAACGGGACGTGAAGTGGAATGGTCTCCGTAGCTGGGACATTTTTCTGGGCACTGACAGGTGGCTTCGCGTCCATCGGGAGATGGCACACAGCGGGCCCCAAAACCGCATTGCTTGTCTCGACAAGGGTCGCTCAACTCTGCACATCAAAGGGGACTTATTAGAGGCGGTCATACTCCGTTTCACCCACATTCACACCAAGAACATCTGCTTTCAGCTCTTACACTAAATAACTATTTAAGGACTTTTTGAAAAATTTACGATTTTTCGATCGGTTCTTTTGTAATTACTTGTGCAATTAGCGCAATAAAATTACAAAATTACACCTTTCAACGATCGATATAGTGAAAACGTTCCAATGTTAAATAAACAGGCGGGATATTACCAACGTGTAACCCTACTTACCCTTGGGAAACACGTAACAACCCAGAGCAAGTTTATGCTCAGCAATAACGCACACGAGTAGTACTGTAAAACTCCATGTAAAATTCATTTCGACCATTGATATACATTTACTATTTTAGTGTGTCAACGGTGTAGTATTACAGCTTAATGTCAGATTTGTACGTATTTGTTTATCGTCAACGAATTTGGTTAAGTTCTGAAAGTTAACGAAATGCAGCAAGATTACCGCAAAGTTTTGGCCTAAAAGTAAAATGAGGAACATCACAGGCAGGTAAAGGAGTCTTCGACAAATATTTAACTAAGGCCTTAGTCTACATAAATTTGTGTAAACCCAAAGTTATAGGGTTTAATAACAAACAGTAGAGCGGGGAGAGACGCGAAACCGACGGCCCGACGCGGGCGTAGACGAGTTATTACTCCCATTATAAACTAATTAAGATTAGGGACCCATCGACGTTATATAGAGAAATAGATGGAGTAAGACCAAATTAGTAATAGGGCATGATGAGAGGTGAAGTTCTTGAGAGGTCTTTGTAACTACAATCGTGCTCAAACTCTCTCGACCTACACAAGCGACAGAACTCATTATACACCCATACCGTTAAACTTGGGATTTCTACCTCAAATATTTACATATACAGAGAGTTTCGCTTTACAGAATTTACAACCCACATTTTCTTCAACGCCGATAACTAAATGAACCCTGACACATTTATTAGCTATAAGCAATTCGAATGCGAAAAATTTCGAATAAGGGGAAGCTAATCTTTTTACGTTCCCAAAAACTCTGACGGGAAAGCTGAGCTACCGTAAATTCTTGTCGGTTTTGTTTATTCATTTTATTATCTGCATACTGAAGGATTATACACGTCAGGAAATTGCAGCAGCGACTGTTAAATACGACAGCGTTCTAAATGAAAAATGTTATTATATGTTAGGGTCATTTTGAACGCTGTCCGTAAAAGTGTTATAAATGCAGTTTAATTTTCCCATACACAGTTTCAAGGGGAAAACCTGAATGTTTAAGTTCGAAACTTGTTTCGTGTTCGAGTGTTTAACTATTTTCAAGCCAAAAAAGTGAAAGCAGATTTAATCGAACGGGAGGAATCTCTGAACGGTAAAAGGTTATTTATAGTTAATGCGTGTCCCCCCCCCGATATGTCAAAAATGGCGTGACCTGAGGGTCAGTCAACTGCATATTAGGTTACGTCCGGTTAATGTAAGTGGCGGTTATTATTAATGAAGCGAAGTTTTCGACTGCATGGGGCGATCGTATCGTTCCTATGTTGGTACGTAAGTGATTCGTACAGTAGTATGACAAGTTAGTCGTAGAAACTGTCTCAAACAGCAAGCGTGACATACAGCAAAGCAAAAATGAATATAAACTAAAAGTGACAAAACAAATAGGTCTTCATTAATATAGCGTCAGCGCTTTGGAAAAAAGCTCCGCATACAGACACGCTTTTCCGCTTTTCTTTTCACGAAGTGTTACGATCGATCACGAGATACTGCGAACGCGCGAACCGCACACGAGTTGGATGGCCACTGAGGTAACCACTTGGCCCTTCGTAGCGGGGCAACCGGCACCCTGTACTACAGGTATCGAGCAGAGCAAGCGCCATATTGATTTTAAGTTCACGAAAGATCCATAAGAGCTTGCAGGACCAACTAGCGTAGATGTTCCTAGGACAGCTATTCTTACTTTGTCCTGATAAATTGACATAATTTGCTGCAGACCTCTACCTACTGCGAACCATCCGTCTTACTTCCGCAGTCCACTTAGTTTTAGCGCCGTATTCGCTTTCTGGAATATCGGTCGTACGTGGATTTACCATGCTCGTTTCTAATCAGCCCTAAAATCCCCGAAATCTACCCCAGCCTACCAGACACAAAGAAGACCGAAAACTGATCATATATCGACCGACGTGTAGTTACTTCACCCGCCAGATTCGTTTATCATCCGGCTCGAATAAAACTTCTTATTTGCGTTTGGGACCACACGTTACCGACATATCGAAAAATGACAAAGAAACATTCATACGTTGGTCGTTATTGGGCATATAAGTCCAATCACAGGTCGCAATAAAAATTTCACGACTCTTCTCGGCTTAGAAATGCCTTGTGTTTTATGTTACCCTTAATGAGTTTTACCCGATGGTTTAGAAATAAAGGCTCAATCATTTCTTTGTTTTGAAGATATGACGGCAACAAACGTCCGAAAGTTCTTTAATTTACCATCATGCGGATTATTTAGTTTCATCTCTTGCCCCAATGTACATTTTTTACAATTAACTGCAACGTTATCAGGTTTAATGGGATCCTATATGAAAAATTTAATGATTCAATCTCAGCTTTAAAAGTTTTATGAATATAGAGTAAAGTCCTGAAAAATTGTCCATTACATTTTAACCAACGTAGATATTTCAGGATGTTTCTAATTTAAAACTTTAATCGAACTATTATTACTCTTTTGTTAGCCCGATTACGTTTTAATTATGTTTTTAATCAATTGCTCGATCCTTAATAATTTTTAATGGCTTTTGTAAACTTCGTTTCGGAATTCGGATTTGCAAGTTCGACGTCGTACCAGGTTAATATAAAATTGAAAACGTTTCTACAATTATTTTTCTTAAATTCTAATGGCGGTTGTTCAATTTTTGCGGTATCTGGGGTTCTCGAAACTTTAACATAAATGAGAAGTTTACAAAGAAGGCGTAAGTATAAATTTATTACTTTCGCTTTTATAAGTTAGTTCTAAATCAAATATTAAAAATATCCAACTAGATAGAGCGCAGCGGGCAGAAAGTTTCAGTTTAACAATTTTCGAAACGTAAAACTTTGGCAAAAACACGAAAAATGTTTCAAGTTTTTATCGTGAAATTTTCAGCCAAATTCTTTATATTAGCGACGAAGTAAATAAATTTAGATGTTTGTCGATATTAAAGATTCAAACCGTGTTACTTTGTTTGCTTAAATCAATTTAATTTTTGTTTACATACGAGTTCTTGTAGAAAATTAAACTAAAACAAAACATCTTGATAAACCCTGTAAGTAATATTGTTTTATCGTGTAGCAGATTTTGCAAACTTTGATAAAGCTTTTTACATGTATTGGGAAAACACACGAGGAGAAATCGTTAAAGTTTAAGAATTTCAACATAATCCCATCCCAATTCTCTCATACCTTACTTCGCTTTCTTTTTATTTTAGAAGCATCACATAAAATCACTTACGTTAAAAAAAATTTATATTCTTTTTTATTGTAGCCATCCTGTTACTTTACAAAAATATGTTTGTATGTAGCTTACGTAGACTTTTGAATTTCATATTAATATACCTTTTTTCTAAAACAATTTGTGTTTAGGACTGGGATATGTATTTTTTTGAAAGAGCGATAGAGAACGGCTTTTATTTTAACAAATAAGGACGAAAAACGCAATATACGATAAGACAATAGGCATTAAGGCGTAACAGACGAGAATCACAAAGAATGAATTAAAAATTTGGGGATGAGAACATCCCAACAGGAAGATTACAAAATGTTCCAAAAGTAATCGTGGATATCAGTTTATTTTAAACATGATACAAAAACAAACGAGATACGCATCAGGTCTTCTGAGAACTAAGTAATTTAATCTTTAATAATGAAAGACGATGTAAGAAAGTTTAAAGAATGCGTTTAAAAGTCTAATTTTAAATTGGAAAAGATAGAAAAATTGGCTGTTGTACGAAGAATTAATTAAAAGTGCGTTAATGCAGAGGTAAAGGAGTAGAGGGATGGTTGATAATCAAAGAAAGGAGCGTTTTAAAAGTTAAAATTGCTAAAATTCTAATTTGGGGAATAAAAACAAATTTTCTTGGACTAAAATAAAATTTTATCTGTTAAGTAGGAGAGTGCGCTTTTATTTACCAAAATTTCCTTAATTCAAATGCAAAGTAAGTGTAAATGGAGAAAGAGTTTATTAAATGATGCCGACAACAGAAAGCACTAGGTTTCGTGGTTGTTAAGACCCTCAGAAAAAACGATAATGCGAAATAGTACTCGTACCATGTTTGTCATTACATTAACCTTATACAGAGAGTAATGCCACAGTTGCATCGGAAGACAAATATTAAAAAGTAAAGTCTGGATGTTTTAAACTTTTGAAATTGCAAAGCTAATTTGTATAAGTGATACGTAAGTATAAAGTTTAAATGTAATGTAAATTTCTTAAAAGGGAATTAACTTGTAACGGAGACAGCCGGTTATAGAAAATCGTGTTTGGTATTTCGTCCGCTAGAACTGATCGATAGAAACTTTTATTTCAGAATCCGCGTTATTTGTGAAGCCCAAGATTTTTATCGAAAATAATTTGGTTAAGCATAAAAAAGCTAAGCTTTGAAAATAAACCATCAATTTTCATTTAGCGACATTTATCCAGTACACTCGATTTCATAAATTTTAATTAACATATTTTCTTTTTATGTATCTTCGAAAATTTCCACTTTGCAGAGTTTTGTATTTTACGTTCCCATTGAAAAGGCCCGAAATAAATTCGTTTACTGAAACGGCTTTTTTCGCCGCCGCTAATAATAATAAGAGAAACAGATAATAGAGAAGTTCGATAAAGATGAAAAGTTTAATCGAAGCGAAGACTTGGATGGTCTTTTTCTTAAAATAGATGCATAATAATTGAAACTGGAATGTAAGATATCTTCGATAAATCCTCGAACTATTTAGAAGTTGTGTGTAACGTTGCAATTCAGCAGTTCCTGACGAAACGAGAAGTTTTTGGTCCGGAATATTCGCGCAATCTCTCCAGACTATCCCCCGCTTTATAATTATCATCCTTACTAACTTTTTAATCTAAAATTAAGACGAGCAGTTCTAAGAGCACATTTTCGAGGATGACACAATATGCAAGCCGAGCGGCAGCTAATTAACGTAATATTGTCCTCTGCCGTCTTCGCCGCTTTTAATAATAAACTAGAATCAACAAACATAACATTTCTGGAAATATTTTATATCAACTCAATTAGTCGATTTTAAATAATCGTTCCAATGGGAAAACTTTCAATCCAATTTCACGCGATCACAATTCTGCTCAAGTGCACAACTTTGTCTTCGGTTTTTCAATCAATTATATTAAATTAAGCCGGTTAACTGGAGTTGTGTTTAGAGACAAAGTTCGACAATGAAACAGCACAACTGTAAAAGCGAGCAGTTAAAAAGATTAACTAACAGTTAAAAGTAACATGTAGTCAAGTTACTACGTATACAGTAACTACATTTTACAAACGGGAAAATTTACGTTCCTTTAACCTTTTGACGCAGAATTTTAGATAACCTTAAACCGAAAGTCTTTATTTGCTGCCGAACGAATGCCGTTTCTGGTGTCTCGCAGGAATATGTACAGCCCCTTAAGATTGCGATAATAGAACCTACTAAACCCGATCGGAATATAAATCAAAATTTCCAAATTTATCTTTACATCAATTTGTAAAGTCCAAGCGATATAGTAAACAGGGCTAAATTGGAAGGATTTTCGCCGATTTGTTTATTAACAACCGCTGTTGAACCTTTTTGCGAGTCGCCTCTGCCTTTATAAATTAATCATAACTTGTAATTAAAAAACGTTTCTGATGCAAAATCTACTGAATTTTTTAAAACTTATTCGGCGTTATTATAATCCAAATATCGTCTTTTACATTTTTAGCAAGGATAGCGTAGTATTTTCCCAAGGGCGACGTAATAAATTAAGTTGGAAACGTTTGTGCACTTCAAAGTAGGGCTTTTTCACGTATTAATTCGGCAAATTTTCCTCATTTTTGTGTTTATTCCGATGTTTATGCATTTCACAATGTTGGCTTTACTTTAACTAAACAACCTGTAGCAGTTTATAAGATTATTCAACTTTATACCTTTCTAGTTTATACGGTGGGTCCATCTTTATTCGAGAACAGAGGAAAATACTTAACATTTTTTGTACACGTTTATTTGCATTCCCGAGTTTATATCTCAAATTCACCTTTTTGTTCAGTTATTAAACGCCTTATTAGAAAATGTTATTTAGGAAAAGGAACATATCTTCATTCTAAGCAAGCATAAACCGATATCGTTTCGATTTTAATTCTAAACTTATTATTATTACAACATTTTTGCATTTCCTTAAAAACTCGTCAAGTCAAATGTTTTTTAGAAAAGAAAATTTGGGGCTATAGCATTTGTTTTTTGCTTTTTAACAATTGTTGAGATGAAAAGTGTATTGCACAGGGGTGTCGTTAGGAAGATCCAAATGGGGACGCGCAATTTTTTAATGAAATTTGATAGATAAAAGAAACGTACAGAAAATTTCCGAGCAGATTGGCTATACACGCATACAAGACACACACAAAAAGAAACGTGACGACTAGTGCCTGTTACAGGATTTACTTTCCTACGGTAACCATCAAAACAACGAAGAAATTCTTATTAAGGACACTTCAATAACAAGAACTGTACACTCATCTTTTAAAACATTTGGAGTTTTACGATGTTCATGAGCTTCTTAAAACTTAAAGATCAACCACTTTTTGTCTATATTATACTAAAGGTTTCCGGTGTTAGTAGGTAAACTGATAAACGAACTGCTAATCCTAGGCTCATCTCAAGGAGGACTTATGACTTTCCAATATTTAATACCACCGTCAAAGACTAGTAAGCTAGTCTTACAATTTCTAAGAAAGATTTTAATTCTGTTGGCAGTTTGGATAAAAGCACTTAGCGGTATCACTATTTCTGGAAGCGGAAACAATTTCCTTTTCCTGCGTTGAGCAGGTCTACATATTACCTCGTAGGTTACATAAAACGTCACTCTACTGCTACAACACTTGAAAGAAAAAGCAAAAATTCCAAAAAGTCTAAAAACTTTTTAATGTATTATACCTTATATTATTAGGTATTTATTCTTGCATTACGATTGGGGTGGCGCAAACATCAATTGAGGAGGCGCCCTCCCCCAAAAAAGGGCTAACGACGCCCCTGCTATTGCATTGTTGCAATGTGATTAACTAAAGGAAGATTAATAATTGAATGTTCCGTTGATTCTCCTTCTTTTTTCGTGTTCTTCTTCTTCTTTTTCAAAACTAAAGGTAAAACCGAATAACGACATTTTTAAGAGACAACTATGCAGGCCTGTAACTAATAAAAATCTGTTTTCTTGTAACATTTACATAGTAATTTTATCAACACAAGTAGGTTTTTAACAGCATTTTTTTATGGTCGGCAGAATATGGAGCAGCGATATTTTTTGGTGGCGGCGCGAGACGAGACATCGAAAACGTTTTCTGTATTTTAGGTGTATGCGAAGGGGTCCCGTTACATTTTCTTGTATAAGGCCGACGTTATCTTGATAAAGTGCAGGCAAAATGGCGCCGATTTTATTATGGGTCTTCGATGTAATACAATATCTGAACAAAAGGGCTATATGGCCGTTACAGGTTCTGGTGGTTGGCAAAACTGCTTATGGCTATCCGACGTCATTATTGCCCTCACGTTTGTATGTGCATCGCGTCTCCGAGAACGTAACTCCCATACGTCACCTACAGTGTTTCTAATTTCACAGCGCCAAACTCCGAAATTCGTTTTAAAATGCACGTAATATCGCGAAAACGATTTTTTGTGTTACTGCGCTGCTTGTCGTTTTTATTTTCTGTTCTTTCATTACACGTTCTACCACTTTGTTCTTATCTGAGCTTTTAATGTATTTTTCAGCGCCAATCTATGTTCTTCTAGATTTTCGGGTGATATGTCACTTACCTACGCGCCATCTCTCTCAATTTTATTTCGGCGGGCATGATTGATGATACCATACTATGAGAAACTAAAATTAAAAGATAACAATTTACACACTCTCGACTCGCTTTTTAAAGTTGCCTAGTTAAAAGTTTTATAACATCCCAGCTGTAGTAATAAAACTTACCTTTATTATAAACGTGTAAGAGGCAACTCGAACTTAAAGTTGGCGGTAAAAAGTCCGCGCAATCCATCAAATACTGCAGTCAAGATTGCCGTATTTGTTTTTGATTTCCGGTTTGCAGAATCGTTTATAATTTAGGTCAGCTTTTACAACCGATTCAACATAGAAAACGTATAAATCCAACAAAATAACATCTGTTCAGACTTTTAGAGCATTAATAAAACTCAGCCGTCATTTGATTGAAACGCGCCGAAATAACGGGGAGGTGGTGTATGTGGTCGGAGTTTGTATGTATTTAATGATGGTTCGAAAGTAAATAAAAGGGCAACCAGAACTCACCGGAATGTTCCCATCAGGGTTGTAAAATAAATAGGAAATATAGCGAAGCCAACGATTTAGCTTTGTATTATATGGTGCAGTAGGGTGGTGGGTCCGACGCACCCTCACGTGACTGGACTGGCGATAGCCAGATTGCTGCCCTATCGGAAGAACCGCAAATACAACACTAGGATATCTCCCATCGAAAGGTCTCGCTAAATATAAGGAGAATTCGCTCGAACAAGTGTATACCAAAATCACAACTCGCATACCTAAATAAGTTTTGTAACGACGAGAAACCCGGAATATTTCAATACATCCTGCGTTAGATGAGATACGAAAACGAAATACACTTATTCCGGATATTAGCGTCGAGCGGGTATATTTAAAACGAGGGCATAAAGCAGACACCGAGTTACAGCCCGTTCTAGAAGAGCAGAGGGCAGAGGATTAGTGGCACTTGCGGGTACAAAGGGCACTCAGCGGAGCAAATAAATTAATAGCGCAGCGATTGAATGTAAGAATCGGAACAAAGCGTCGGTTTATTCGCTCTGAAATACAGGTAGGACGGTATGAAATTGGAAAATACTTGCAAGCGTTAGGTAACCCAAGTAAGCTTCGCAATCATTTTTCGAAAGTGCGAACCTTCTCAATAATGACGCCTGAGCGGTTTCGCCATCGCTTCTGGTGATTGACTGCAAAGCAAAAGCCACTTCAGAGTGCCTGCTATAAGCTTTGAGCTACATGTCGAACAAAAATAGATTGAAAAGGACAAAAGCTAAACATTTTTCAATTTTGAACAAACGCGCCCAGCAACAATAGGGCCATGTTAATATTCAATGGAGAACCCGACACAGATCCAATGGGAACAAAAGAAATATTGTTTCACATTAACCCTTCTTCTGCCGAAACTCGAAAGTTACGTTTCTTTTCAAATTAGAATAACGGCGACGGCGTAACGTCGTCCCTTCGACTTTTCGACAGTCAAATTGTTACGGGATCATTGCACATCGTCGCAGTATTTTTCCGTTTTTGCGGATTTCATGGATATCCACTAATTCCGCCTTGAATTACACTTCTATCTCATCCTACTTCAGCAAAAGCTCAATATCCTGTCTGAATTCCGAACATAAATTTCTCCAAACCTCCGATAATATTTTGAATCCCGAAACAAAAATGCGGAAGTGAGAGCAGACCTGACAGTATGGTAAATGACATCTTCTATGTGAAAACAAACATCGCGCAAGTAAACCCGAAGGAAATACAAGGGACGTGCCGGAAACCTGCCGGAAATAAACAAAAGTGAAAGAATTTTAACATTACTCCACGGCGTGGATCGGACTTTGTCCAATCATATGATGAAAAACGTTTTGACGCTCATCCCATGAGTTTTCGCGAGATAACGCCCTCAAAATATGTGGGCTTCTCATTTCCCTCGAGACACAACAGACCCGATTTTCAGACTCGCACATCCTTAACGGGATAGTTACTGCCTAGGATGATCCTATAAAAATATTATCTCGTTATAAGACGTATAAAATAAAGAATGTGTTCTAGATAACCCAGATCTGCTGTATGTTCTCGTAATAAGCCGGTTATATTGACTTTTATCAATGTATATGAGGACGTTACTTCGCAATTCTCTTCCTTAAAAACATGTTTGTCAACGTACACGACGACAAGCCTTTTGTGAGCTAAACTCTTTTTAAGAGATTCGATTAATAACTGTCGACTTCTTTAATTATTCTTAAAAAAATGTTGCTTCAAGTTTGTGACACAAACTTCGCGAATTTGAAACTTTCCTTAATTACGCACGGTACTTATCACGCGAAAAATTGGCTCGCTGTAACCGATTTATATATGTACGTACAGAACGTTCAGAAGTATAATGCCAGCTCAGAAAACTATAAATGTTAGTCAGACGTAAATCACCTCTTAACCGTTCGGCTGGTCTTTTGTGTTTTCAGTAAGGAAATCTGGCGAATTTTCAATTTTACGTAATTAATTTAACGTGTAATACTTTAGTCGGGCAACTTTTAATATTAATTTAAGCTTAAGTACCACCGAAGGTAAGGAAATTAATATAAATATTTGAACTGGGTAATTATTTGAAAATCTATGAGAAATTCAGAGGGTTTAAGTTTAACGTTAGGGGAATAAAATACGAATTTAATAATCTTTGACATTTTGTAAATTAAATGCGAGCCTTGTTCGACAAAGGCGTTTTGGTTCCTATACTTTACGCTGTATATTTATATAGAGATAATTTTCGAAGGAATTTGTAAACATCGTTTTTGTTTCCGGAGCCTTAAGAAGTAAAACAATAAACAAACTTATTTCCAGTCCTTGCGTTCTGGAGGCCATGAATTTAAGTTAGTCGCCATATACGTACCACTTTTACTGTTGACAATTCTTCTCTAAACACTACATTTGTTTCCATTACTTTTTGTAGAGTACGTCTGATACTGGAGTATGTTAAGCTTGTTTTACGTACCAAATCATTTACAATATCTCTCTCCCTCCAAACATTCGTTATTGTTACTTTCGTTGTATTCTCCACGTTTTGCTATTTACGACACCAAAGGATGATTTGGAGCTTATAAATAATTTAAACCCCAAAAATATTGTCAGGCCAAACAGACAATTTCACACGAACATCGAGTTAAATCTGAATATGAAATGGCAAGAGATCGCGGGAACGTAATTGTTAAAAGCTTCACAAAAGTTCGTGTTCAAACACTTGTTTGGCTTCTGTATTTTTTTTACAAAATGGCTTTTTAAATTTTAGATTAACTTAAATATTAAATAAGCTAAGTGGAAGTTAAATAAAACGGCGAGGCTTTCATTCAGATTTGAAATTAGTATAAGAAACTCGTCAGAACCCTGTGAAAAAGGTAAGTAAAGAATGGTAGAATGGCAAAGTAAAATGAACACTTTAAGGTGCCGCGGTTTAATTAAAATGGTAAAAACGTATGAAGAAGTTAAATGTCTAAAATAAGGGCAATCCGTATCAGAAAGTGGGGAATTAGTTAGAGGGGACTCCAGGTTGAAGAGAAATAGCAGAGCATTAGGTATTGTGAAGAAGAATATGGATATTTCAGGTGCGTGGAGGGATAAGACAATAGATTAAGGTGGAGGTGTTTAATTACCTCCGATTCCTTTTAGAAAATATAACGCGAATGCGATATATTTAGGACGTATATGTGTGTGTGTATGTATGTGTGTAATTACTAGGTCAGGTAATTTAGTATTCTGTAATTCTATATGTCACGCTTTCCGTGTTTCTGAAAGGTCAGTTGTTGACATCTTTATTAAATATCGCCCCTTCTGAGATTGTTTATGTATTCTTTATGACAAACTGATGAGAGAGCGCTTATTATTAATTTGGCTTTGAAATATTAAAACTTCCGTTAAAACCACCTCCGTGAAAAGTAATTTAAAGGCACGATTATTTTAAAGCAAAATAGGTAAAGGAAGTTGTGTAAGCGGGTAACAAGGGGATTAAGAATCTGTAATTAGTGAATATCAATTATGTAGGGGTGGAAGTCGTCGAAAACAACGTAATGACGTAATGACGGAAAAGCTTATTAATATTTGATATCTGTAAAGCACTTTCAATGCTGTTCTGTTTTGCGAGTCATGAGAAGCCACGTTTCAAAAATTAGCTTAATTGTTAAAACGATTAAGTAGTACGTTAAATTTTCTGTACGAGATGCACAAATAGGAGATTGTGGCCAGCATTGTGTTCCTAATCGATCCTCCATTAGTGTTATTACATCCAACTTTAGGAAATCGCAACCATCCGAGTAAATAGCGGAATGTAACGTAGCTCTTTTAGTAAAATTTACTTAGCAGACATCGGTGTAAAGTTCCGCTGATACGTACCAAGTTTGACAAGCAAACAAACACTTACAACAAGCCGCAATGGCATGCACGGGGTGCAAAATATAACTCTGCATGCAACCTTCACCTTACGTGTGACAGAAATGCTTCTTTAGCCGTTCGAGCAATGAAATATCCAACCGAATTTGGTTTTAATACGTCGGATTCTGGGGCAATTTCGGTATACGAGTCCCTCGTGCCGAGAACGTTGGGATGCCTAAGTATAGTTATTGTAATAAATATACGCACAACTCGAAACGTATTTCACTATGGGGAATTATTTTTAATCCGTTCGATACTTTTATGATCCCGTCTAAAATTCAGGAAAGATAGAATTCGTTAGTCCTCACAACAATCTTGGCTTCGCGAGTAAAATTTCGAACTGTTCTAGCAAGTTTCAACTCCTGAAAGGTAAATATTTTAGTTGTTGCAAACAACGCAACTTTAGTTAAAACTTAACTGATATGAGCATTGTGCCAATGAGAATTTATTTCCGAGTTCCGAGCCAACCTCTAAGCCTGTCTCTACTTTAGACAGTTAAGAACTGATGTACAAAGTTTAAGTATTCATTTGTAGTACATAACTTAGCAGTACGAACTAGGTTAGGAGACCTAGGGGGAATTTGAAACTTTTATGTCCATGGGTAAGCTTCTGCGTATCACGAAAGACTTTAGCTAAATGTACCCGCAAGTTTTGAAAATGCGAGTCGCTTTCAGAATCGAAAATAGCCCCTGCTGTACTTTACACGTGTAACTCTAAACAGTAACAGGCAAAATATATTTTCACCTTTTTATACATCCCCCGTGTTGTAGTTGTGAATCGTTTTTAATTAAAAAAGTGCACGTTTAATCTTAAGCATAGCAAAACGAACTAATCCCAAATTTAATTTTAAACCACTAGAAAGAAAACTGCTTAAAAACTATTCAGAGTGTGGCTGTTCAGAAGATTAAAGTAGATGGATTTTATGCGGATAGTAGTAAATTTACAGTAAATTTCATATCCTTATCGGCTCTTCTGTACTTGCTAGTAAAACTAAAGTTAAACAACGTACAAGTTTACGTAAAGCATTAATTTTCTACACAAAAGCCTCAAATTGAGATGCATTCTGTAGACAGATTTAACTTCAAGGAAGTTAAAATCTCTTAAACATAAATATCGCTTACCACAAGCACCCGGGTGTTTAACTCTTGTATTTTGACGTGCTCTACAGGAAGCTACCCTTAGCTGGCAGTGGTTGGGGTAGGTTTTGTCATCTGTGCCACATACTGGGTCGGTTATGGGCTTGCAGTGGGTCGGACATTGGCAAAGGGCTCTTCCATCCGGCCCAGTTATGCAGTGAGCACCCCATGCACAATACGTTTTCTCGCACGGTTCTGTAAAGAAAAACATAAAATACTTATAGATAATTTAACAAATCCTTTATATTCATTTATATTTCTGATCCTATCAAGTGTTTTCAAAGTTTCAATACAGGACAACGGCTATCAACGCAAGTACATCTTCAATAAATCATTAAGCACACACAGCAATATTTTAACGTTCATTATTTTTTAAATTCAACGTTATACAATCCCGGCAATCAATAAGCTTCTGTATTTAGGTTCCACAGAATTGTCATCATTTTGTATTCATAATGGCCTGTAAATTTACAAAAGTGTGAAAGGTGTAGTATTCAGCAAGTGATAGGAATGCTACAAGGAAATTCCATCATCCTTTAAGGTCTCCCCAAAGTTTTTTGAAAGCAAAGGCAGATATTTCTAAATCAATAGTCAATGTTACAACTGATCCTGAAAAAATGCGATTGCAAGATACAGCACGTTTCCAAGTTCTAACGGAAATCTAACCTGAAAGCCTACATTTGTCCCGTATTTATGTCTATTTGTCCATGTGTACCTACTACAAGGAAATATTTTAAAACTTCACGAAATTTATTACGGAATTATTATAGAAACAATTTGACGATTTTTCAGAAAATATTTTGGCATTTATTGCAATATCATAATACCATCGGAGGCTTTTTGTTCAGAGTTTTGGATATTTGAAACTATCCCCACCAAAAACAAATAGAACAAGGCAACTTTGTTTGTTCTTTTTTATTATTGCAATGTTATGCTTTTTAAAAATACGATTTAAAATAAAAGAAAGCTAAAGGGGTTTAGAGATTTAGAGCAGCATAAAATATTTTTATTTAAATGAGTAGGCTTAAAATTGGTTCAAATTCAGCAAAAGGCTGTCTAAAAATTTCGGAAAGTCACTGAAATGTTTCAGGATAAACACAATATAAGAATTAATTTGGAACATTTTTAAGAAGTGTGAACATTTTAAAGAAAATTTTTTGTGGAGGCGATGGTTTTTTTTTTATTTTTGAAGCGTGTTTTCGGTTTTAAATAAAAGCCAGTGAAAGATCTTTCCAATTCCAATTTTAATAGAAAAACAAGTTTTTCGTCCAGGAAAATGTACTTTATTACAGCAAGAAAATTAAATAGAAACATCTGAATCTCATGTAGATTTATGAAGGTTTGTTGTTACAAATTTCCATGATCTCTTGGTTTTAGTTAAATTAACACTCTCCTGAAACTCCGGCATGATTACTTGAATTATTCAAAGAAGTGTGGGCTAAGAACTTTTGCTTTTAATACTTGGCGAGATTCTAGGTTTGTACAATATCGTACTTGCGGAATTTTATTTTCATTTCGTATTCGTAACCGTTTCTTTTAATCTGGAATAATTAAATAGCGCGCGCTGAAAATAAATAGCGTGAATGTAAAAAGTATTGTGAGGCTAATAAAAGTGTAGGTTGTAACGTTTTCATGCATGAAACGTCAATTTATAAACGTAATCTAAGATCGAGTTCCATTTACAAATAATTGAGTATTCATAGAAGAGTTCGTTCCGCATTTAACACCTCTGCATTCGTTTGTTACAAGAATTATAATTTTTGTTAAAATATGCAAATTAAGTTCTTCCATTGAGTTTTAATGATACAACAACTCTCTTGTGTGTAATATTGCTGCTACGTGAAACGTTTGAGGGCGGGGAGGGCGTAAGTTATAAAATATAATTATATTTAAAGTACAAAGACTTTACTAGACAAAACAGCACAGGGTGGTGAGCATCCTGTTTTCTTAATACTTAATATCGCCTTCCTTTTTTGTGATATTGCTCTTTTCTAATAGCTTCCATTCATTAAAAACTTTTCTGTTTCCAGTCTCCTTAAATTAAAAACTCACGGAAGGCCTTTTAATTTTAACTTTAAAATTTTAAAGGTAATAAATCTAAACTTGCTCTTGGAATCCTTAAATAAAAAATTGTAATTTGAATGGGAAATTTTTAAATTAAGTAACGAGCGTTTAAATTTGATTTTTTCCACCAGAATTCTAAACTAATCCCGATAAAAATTTGTTTCTCTCTGTAAAGATCCAAGAATAATTGTGTAGCATTTTCGGGATAATTCATTTTTAACTTAATAACCGTATTTTTCCTATTTCCATAGCCGAAGAAATGGAGCCATTGCTGTAATTCTACTCTGTTTTAAATGGTGTTATGGCGTAAACGTGTTCTGTTTATTTAGATTAACTAGCAAAAATGTTGCACTTTTTCCAGGTTGTACAGACTTTAAAATGCAACAAGCTTTACCTCTTTAGCTTTCAGCAGAACGTTCACCAACCTGTTTGTTGTAGATTTTTTTCCAATAAATGCTCTAAAACTTCTAGCAGTGCATCCATTAGTGTAATACTATTGATACGACTACACGTGGTTGTATCCATAAATTCAAATATTTTTAGTTTATTTGGGTCGTTTTCGGTGAACATTTTTATTTAAATATTAATGTCGTCGTAACTCATTAATGCAGCATGTGGGTGGAAAGAGAATTTTTGTTTGAAAAATACAAGAGCTCGTTTGAACTTTTAAATAGAGAGTAAACGCTTTCATGTTTAAACTTTTCCTTTTTATTAAATTAAAAAAAGTTCAAATACGTTCACCTTTTTCTTTGCGCTTTTTGAAGCGTCAGCATATTGCTTCAATTAAGCCACTATAAATTAACATCAGTTTTATTATTGATTAAATAGTATAGACTGACGTTATGATCATTAAGTGTCACTATTGCTAACAAATTGGCATTTGTGCTAACTAGGTGCAAATTTAAATATTAAATATTAAAACCTTTAAATATGCATCGCTGAAATAATGCAGTAGGTTTTTTATTTCTCTTTTTTGTAATACTTGAAAATTGAATTACATTGTTAAAAGAAGAAATTTATTAGTGAGTACAGTTTATAAAAGTCAATGTAAAAATTCAGAACTGGATAATTGATAACAAAAAACAAATAACCGGAGAAGAATTTCTTGTTAAAAATTATTCTTATTTTTGAGACTTTAGTCGATACGTTTTTACAATTCTGAAGATTTTTCTTTTGTTTCCCAGAAATACTGCGTAATATTATCATATTTTTTTACATGGTAATAATAATCACCTGCGAAATAATATTTTTAAAAGATATAAAACATGCAAATAAATGCCTGTACCTCACAATTCCTTTTTTTGTTTTTGTGGCAGGAATAAACCATTTGAAAAAGATTTTGACTCCCATTTTTTGTGCTTTATAAATCTTCCATAAAAAGCAAGTGGAAAGAATACTGAGAATGTTTTCACGAAGGTAAGATGTTTTCCTCGAGGATTTAATTTGAATTTAAGCAGAAATTCTTGTTTTTAAACAATACACAAAGTTGTCTCGTCAAGCTCTTTATTTAGTTTTTATTCGATGTCCTTTGTCATACACGAAAACTTTTTATATAAACGTACTATAAAGTTACGTGTTTTTCAGGTAATTTTATTTTATTTCGTTTATTGCAAGTAACAAATATTAACTTAATGTGTTATTTTTTGTTCTGACAGGAAGAAATTGTACGCTAAGTGTGAGTTTTTGTGCATCTATGTAATTGTGTGGATTGTAAATAAAAGTTTCCCTAAGTAATTTTACTTTTTGAAACTGCCTGCTACCATTTTCCTCTCGTAAACGCCTAAAACACCAGGAAATGACCGGGAGTATTTGTAGAATTTGCTACTTTTACTCGTTTTTGCAATGAAACTCGCGCTGAAGCACGAAGTCGGGAAGAGCACGTGCGTCGTAATGTTATATAAGAAAATGTCGACAAAGGCGGTTCACTTTCGGGCATGTTTGCATATATGAAAATATATGTATGTATACAGGCAAGCAGAAAGTAAGATGTTTGTATTTCAAAGAGTTTCACATTTGTCTATGCGTTTGTGAAAATACGCACTTCAAAAATTCATCCGTTTCCTTTATGCCCGACATAACGCTTGTTCTTGTTTGGGCTTAAATTAATAATTTGCTTAAGTAAAAGCAGTTTAGAGAAGCGTTTCCCGAACTTAAATAGCAAATAAAATAAAGTTTGAACGATGAAAACAAATTCATCAAAACTACTTTGCTCAGAGTATTTAAAGTACTAACGTAATGTAATTGGATGAGTTAATTAGCATTTCCTTAATTAACAAAGTTAAATGTCGGAGTTTTATCAAAAAAGAGACTTTTTGTTCAATTTATTAAGTGATTTTTGCAGTCAACTAAGTGAATGAAGCGCATTGCTCATCTAGTTTTGGAATTAATTTAACTAATATCCTTTGGTTGGTTTGTTGAAGTGAGATTATTCAGATCCGTCTATTCTGGAGAGTTGCAAGCACTGCAGGTGACAACCTTGACAGTTGGCTAAATACTTTACGTATCAGTGCAGGTGAATGATAATGGTATGCCTCCAGGAATCTGTAGGGTTCGCAAATTACTGAACGGTTCGAATACTATCTTCCTGTGCTATTATAAAGTATGAGCGAAGTATGTGTATAGGGCGAAGTTGGATAGTCAATAAGATACTGTATGACCTACGCACATTCCCGAATTCCAAGTGGAAGCCAGTTTAATTCCTCCCTAAACAAATTTGTTGTACGGATTAAGTGCTGACTGGAAAATGAAAGCCGAGTACAGAAACATAGGTTTTAATCGATTTTAAAAACACCTGAAACGATGTTTTTTGTGATCCGATTAAATAAGAGCAAATGGAGTTGTTTCGTGCTTTTTTCGAAATCACGGCAATAAAGTATTTTATTTACAGAATAAATATCCGTCTCTGTTCTTAGGGACGGAATGAAAAATAAAAGTACATCGTGCGCAATTTCAGTTTGTTTCAAAACCGACTACTTAACGCTACTGAAAATAAACAAAGCGCGCGTCAGATTTGTTTTTTGACGCAACTGGATAAAATCTATGGAAAGCTGAAATATTAGAAAATTCAACCCCTCGAATTGTTCCCGTCGTCTTGAATTTGGCGCGAGTGACAACAGTCAATTGTCTATAAGTACAACATTTAGCCGCCTTAATCATTTGAAAACGGGGACATTATTAAGGAAAGTTGTTAAAATTAAATGTTATATCCACTAAAGAAATTATGAAGTTTTCAGCTCAAGGCAACTTCCAGCAATTTCCTCTTTTCTCTATTCAAAGTAAAGATGTAATTTAGAGCCACTGTGATTTTCTTAAAACCTTTAAGGCAACAAAAAAGTCTCCACCTCTTTCAAGGTGTATCTAAAACTCTTCATGATTCTCTTTATGATTCTGTTTAATTAAGTAACTCAAACTTTGAGCTTTTTTTATTTGAAAGAAACGCATTGGAGCCGTGAAGATTCTTATAATCAGAATGTACGTTTCAGGGAAAAGGCTAGAAATATTATTGCGTTTTATATAGCTCGTGATATGCTTGGACAATCTGGCTCTGGACCTTTGTAACTAAGAGTTACTGTGATTTGCTTAAAAACCTGCAAGTTAAGAAGAAAGTTTCTAGCAACTCTGCCTGTTTAATTTAATTAAATAACCAAAACGTTGAGTCCTTTTAAGACGGCTGAATTAAACTCCTCAGAGCTGAAAAATTCTTATAATCAGAAGCAATCAAAATACCATGATCTATTTGAAATCCATTTTTTCGAATGAACATTCTATAAATACCGCATCCCATCGAAGAATATTATTACATTTTATATGTACGCTGTTAGATAGTTTTGTTTGAATTCAATCTGTGACACAAAAGCTAAACAGAGTGAATATTTAGTCTAGAAAAACCAATGAATATTTCACGAATTACATATTTTAGGATTTGTTGTAATGCTAATCTAATAAAAAACGGTTAAATATGTGAATTAATTGTTTAGTATAGCGCAGTTAAAATTATTAATAAAGTTGGTTTTATGAAGAACAAAGGATAAGCATGTTTAGGGAATTTTGAATTATCAAATAACATTCAATAATTAAAATAATTTATAGAACAAAGAGCTTTTATTTGAACGTTTGTAATAATCCTCTTATGAGTTCTAGACAAACTAGTCTGATTTTCAGGTTTAAAATAATCCCGTATCATTTCAAACTGTGCACATCTGTACATATCAAACAACTTGTTTAACCAGGATTGTGATGTTTCTATCATTCCCGGAATTTTTATCTATAATACACACAAAACTACATTCCACTGTTAGACCCAATAAATTTCTATTCATTACGAATTTAACCGTATCAGTTCAACCTCTCGGGCCATTTGCTTTATCGGATTACACATTTTTTTATTAACTTCGTCCTTAGTAAATGTGTGGGTGTGGCTTGTATAAGTGGAAGTTAAACTTCTTTACAGGCTTTTTCGGGAATAACGTGTAGCTATCCTTCACTTTGAAGCAGGTGTCAAAAGCGATGTTCGAATTGATAAGGTAGGTAGCTTTTTTGATACACTTACTTAAATTGCAGTTTGTGACAAAAGCGCGTGGGTGCATAACAATTTTGGCCTGGCTGCAGGCCGCGGAAAACCATTAATAGTTCAATTTTGAGTCTGAGAACTACAAACGTTTTTGTTTTCGTAGGCTTTGTAAGCTTTACTTCGGCATATTTTTAGTTGCGTGTTGGCGATTGATGCAGGTGAACAAAATTTGTACAACTCCGAGTGTAAAGCCGGGATATGGATGGATTAATTCAGTTGCGCTCGAAATTTCAATTAAATTAGAAGCAACTTTTCCATGTTCAATTCCGAAAATTCGCATGTTTTATTCTTTTTATCGGGAAAAACAGTCGTAGAGTAACACTGACACGTTGTTTGTAAAATAAAATATGTTTTTCGCTTTTATAAGCGAAAAATGAGGAAAACATGGCTTTAAAACTTCATGCAAATACAAAGGTCTGACCCAATTTTGAAATTTCGTAACTTTAATTAGTTTTTACAAAATTTGTATATTTTATATTCATTCTGCATTTTTTGATTTGAATATTTTAACATACTTTCTCCTACATTATTTAGTTTATAATAAACTTGTTAGAAGGTCACGGGAAGAGGGGTACGTAGTTTATTTAATTATTATACGGTTGCGGTTGTTTATAGCACTACCTCTAAAACACAGCTTTTTAATATTTCAATAAGGCACCATAATAATTAGGTGCTTCTGAAATTATTTCAGGGGTTTGTTATTAATTATTTAGAATCTCGATATCGTTAGACGTGAGTATGGTAACTACAAAGGCCATGTTTAGAGCTTTATATCTTCAGTTTTTGATGAGGATGTTCTGAATAAATTATACGGAATTTCGTAATAACAATATTAATTTTGTTGGTAAGCAGACAAAACAATGTACAACTATTAAACAAAACCACATTATATTTACAACAAATAACATCGAAATTTAATTAATGATAAAATATACGAAAAGAAATGAAGTTTTAGTATTTCTGTAGTTTTTCACGGATAAAAAAATCATACCCAAAGTTGTAAAT
This sequence comes from Melanotus villosus, assembly GCA_963082815.1. NCBI lineage: Eukaryota > Metazoa > Arthropoda > Insecta > Coleoptera > Elateridae > Melanotus > Melanotus villosus. Next base: position 25,858,943 of record OY720427.1, read on the forward strand.
TTGGCAAAGTGCTTCTATTTATTGTAGGCTCACTGAAACATTTTTAATTAATTAACTTTTTGCTTTGTGTCCGTTATTTTAATTTTAATAAACCCGTCTAACCTGATTACACGTAGTAATTTATGAATTTGTTGTTTGGGTAATTTTTCATTAAACGATTATAGCGCCGAAATGTTGAATTATAGCTATTAAGGGAATTTTCGCCCTAAAAGATCAATATACAAGCAAGTAAACGATGTAACATGTTCAAATACATATGGAAATTAATCGTTTCAAAACAAATCTCGATGTATTTGATCTCGTAGACAGAATAGCACTCCATTTTAGATCAGAAGGGAACATTTCAAATGCAGAATAATTCCTGAGGCTTTGCATTCTAGGATGTGTTTGTAAAATGGATTTCTAATACACAATCGAAACAGCCGGAAGGGACCTTGTAAATGCGCGTTTCTTTGTTTTGTAATCACATGCTTAAAACCAATATTGCTAGAAAGCTTTCAGACTGATAGAGTTGAAAATCGAATATCTCGCACGGAAACATAAAAATAGCGAAATACCTTCTCAACACGATATTTCTGAATTACAAAGTTATTCTGCTTCAACACGTTAACCGCGGACTTTAGAGATAGCTTATTTTAAAATTAAATCTGGCGTCATTAGTATTTTCAGTACAAAAAGCTCGCTCGTTTTGGATGCACACATTAGCTTAACGTTTGCTGCACCGAAGTTCTTAGATTGGGTTAACACTTCTATTCGCTACCTCGTAAGCATATACTGCGACTTCTCTCAATGCACTTAAACATACAAAGTAGAGTGCATATTCATGTTACTTAATGGTATGCGAATCTTGATTTGGTTCGTTACAAAGTGTGGAGTACCTACCTAGAACTACTACATCAATAACGAAGCGAGATTTCCATACCATCTCGACAAAACATTTTCTCAGTTAAGAGAACGCTGACTGTTAAAATTAATACCATAAAATGACGAAACTTGAAATGGTTGTTGCGTGAAAATTTTTGAAACCCTTTTTGCATTTTGGCCCGTTTACTGTCCGTGTTGTTTCGCGCCTTACACACAATTTCGTTGCGTTTATGTGTAATGTTTCAGGTAGCGTTTGCAAATTAAGAGGAAACCACAACAACGAGCGGTAGTTGTAATGAAGTGCCGTGCTATATTCGTATTTTACTTTTCTATTTGTTGTTTTATATATATTACGCCCCAGTTGGGCGCAATTTGTCATAATAACAACGTTCAAAACAAATATCGAATAAATAAAAATTGATGACTTTAAGCTCCTGACAAGCTTTTACAGGAAAATCGACTTCGCAAACTAATTACGCTTCATCCACTGTTTACTGAGTAAGAAAAGTACGACTCATTAACACGAATATACCAAAAGTGTTTGGTTAAATGCGTCCGAATTACGTGTTTTTTTTTCCTTTTTTGGTATTCCCAATACAGTTTAGACACACGAAAGCGATGCTAGCGTGTTATTCCAGCGGGACATTTCGTGATGCAAAACACTTCATTTTAGTCGCGGTGGAGTAATGGCATTCGTCTATCAAGCCCGTTACACGTGTTTTGCGAATTGTTTATAGAGATTTTCGGTGAAGCCGCTAGCTTAATCGATAAAACCGTGACATAGTCGCCAGTGGTGCGACAAAAAATAAATTATAATGTCATTTATCTTAGTAATTTATTCGTTAAGCTCTATGCCATAAACGAGGGGACTCGGAGAAACTGACAACAGCCATCATGTCGGCTGTGTACGCAGCGATGAATACGAATATGAAATATAGATGTAGCGGACCAGACGAATATAAGGCCTGTATGACACGATACTAAATTTTGTATAAAATTTTGCACAAAATTTTATGAAAAATATTTATGGCAAATGGGATAATAATTTGTTTGAAAAATGATAAATTTCCGTTTGCAACGTAACATTATTTTGTACAAAAAATTCATATTGTGAGCACGCGCATACAAGTAAAGCCGGTAGTGGCATCTACAAAATAGAACATAAATCAGTTGGGCGCGCCAACATTTTAGATAACATAACCTTTTTATCACAAACCTGACCTATAAGTTCTGTGACATGAATTAATGCGAAGTAATTAAAAGAAGAAGAAGAATCGTAATTAAAATGAATTCTACAAATTTAGTTTGTAAAAGTAAATATAACCTCACAAAATCAATATTTACAATTTGTTTACGCGGTACCACGGCGCAGTTTTAGTGCGCTGATTTAGTACAGAAATTACCCAGTTTTTAGAACAAATTCTAAACATTTTTTGCAGAAAATATTTTGTACAAAATTTTACATCAAATTAACGAATCTACGTGTTTGCAACGGTACTAAATATTTTTGAAAAAATTTTGTACAAAATTTTATACAAAATTTAGTATCGTGTCATACAGGCCTAACTTGTTAATGCCAGTCCTCGGCCTTTCACAAACGACACATCATCGAAAGTCATACATTCGTTATTAATATCGAGGAGAAAATGCCATTTGATTACTTTCACACGCCCCTTCTCTTACACATTTTCCTTCATTTAAAAAAAATCACACCTACACATGTGAAACGAAAGATAAATTTATGGATAACGCTGACATAATTACTGACAATTTTTTGATACACAATGAAGTGTTGCAGTTGTTAAAAACGTATTTCGCTTAAATCCCTTTGAATTCGAAATCACTGATTTAGAACGAAATTTTCATTTCCGTCGTCACTCCGACATAAAACATTCTGTTTAACAATATTTCATTATTCTGGAAAATATTAACTGACGAGCACTTTTTTATTAAAGTTATTCTCGTAAAACCCCCCAAACAAAAAAGTACTTTAAAAACAAGATGAAAATAACATAAAAACCAGTAAAAACGAAATATTTGTAAGGCGATTAAATTTGTTTCAGAATCAGCATTTTAAAGTAAATTTTATTTTTTATATTTAGAACGTTTTATCATTATAAAACACTTAAAAATCACTAACTAAAAAGAAAACCTTAAAAATAAAGATTTTGAAAGTATTACAAAACTTTTCAGGGTGCGTATTAGATTTTAACACTTAACAAAATTATGGAAAATGCTAGTTACGAAGGAGAAGCTGCAAATAACTACTAAGAAAATAAAAACCAAGAGGAACTCTTAGAAAGTTTTGGAACTTTTGATACTTAGTAATGGACTTACAATTTTCAAAGTTATAATGTTATAAACAAAGCTGAAAATTTCTTCTTGATTAAGAATTTGAGAAAAATCGTGGTGTAAAACTAAGGTCTTATAGTTCCAAATCCAAATTTTTGTTTTATCATTTAAAATCATTAAAATGTATGCAAAAGCTATGTAGGTAGTAAATATTTTCATAAGAAATAAGCTTCGTCAAAGTTCAAAGTCATGAAAGTCAATGAAGTGTTTTTTAACTTAAATTATTTAAGATTTAATGCTGCAAAGCATCTTCACCTAATCTAAATTAATACAAGTGATTTAGGGTTGTTAAGCTGGCAGTACTGGTGCATCAGGTTTACACAAGCTTTCCTTTTTTCGTCCGGGAACGCGCGTAAATGTGCTGAAGTGAATAAAGGATTGACGTTCCTACGCACTCAGAGTTTCTCAAATATTAATTGCAGGTTAGTTTAGTCTGTGTCTTGTGTACTGACGAGCGTTCCTTGCGTGCTAAAATGTCAAGTGATGAATTATTCCTTTGTATTTACCTTGTGCTGTTTAGGAGTCTACAAACTGATTTGAATAATTTTAACTTTTTAGGAGTCTAACATATATTAAGTCGTGACAAAATGCACTTCTGACTTTAATAAAAGAAACGATTTAATTAATTAATTTACATTTCCGCCGTATTTCGGAATTTATATGAAAAATACACGCGCGAGAAGTTTCAGCAAATATTCTTCTGTAATGTTACCTAAATTTAAATAAAAAATGGTCTCCGTAAATTGTCATAATTTTTCGTACACTTAATCTGGATTATCTCGAAAATTCAAAACAAAAATAACAGAGTGGAAATAACATTTTGATTTAACCCGGCGTTAATCGCTTTTAAAACCTCAGGAACCCCATTTAATATCAGAAAACATCGCGACCTATATTTTTACTCCTTTAAATTAAAAACCAACAAATAAGAGTTTAAGATAAAACTTCAAACCTCGCAACTTAATTTTAAAACAATCAAACGTTAGGAATCTGAGCTTTTCTTGAGGGTTTTAGCGATTCATAGTAATTGAGACGTTCTAACGAGCTTTTCGGTGCTTCACAAAACATTTCGATTTCAGTAAACCTTCCGTGCGGGTTGTACTTACCAAACATCCGTGATTGTATTTGTAATAATCGGAAATGGGAAGCTATCTCAATAAATGTTAACCTAGTTTTTGTTGAATTTGTCGGGAGATTACTAGTAATAGTTCGTTCTTTATACTTGTTACTCTGTTTGTTATTGAAGCAGATTAAAGCAAAAAGAAGGTTTTTATAGTGATATATACAAGCTTTTACTTGTGCGTTTGTTGTTTCTTTTTCGTTAACATGAATTCAATGATAATGCGCGTGCCGATGTTTTGTAGTCAATCAAATCTAGGATATTATCATATTGGCTGTGTTTATTTTAAATTAGCTAATATAAAGGCCAAATAACTCATTGGCCACGCTTACAAATCAAATTTAATTATTTTGCAATAATATGATTTTTCATCTCAAGTTTTTTAAGTTTAGTGTTTTGAAGTTTATTATTATATTATTATGATTCTAAACCTAAACGTAAAAAAAACTGCGGGAAGGGTGACTTTTCGAGGGCATTTGACGTCGATCCTATGAAAACTGGTCTGTGCGTTTAACAAAGAAAGAGTCCCGATGTGTGAACGGACACAAATTGTTTAAATAGGACGTAGGATTTCCTATTACTCAGAGTATTACCCTTTAACCCCTGACCTGCTTTGAATGAGATTGCTCTTTCTTCCTTTAACCCCACATTTTGTTTATCTACTGATTGACCCTATTCAAACTAGCAATGTTCTACATATGTTTTACAATGCGCTTACGTAAGCTTATTATACTTTATGCTAGTTCTGTATGGGCATGAATACAAACGTAATGTGGCCATTATTAGATAATCTAATTTGAGTTCCGCTATAATTTCATAAACCCTCCTTAATCTAACAAACAATATCCTTCCAAGATTTTGCGGTAACGTAACAAGATTTCTAAACGGGATACAAATTTGGTACTTTGGTGAAGCATAGACCATACTAACATCTTTAAATTATTTTAACATATGCAACGCCTTAAAATTACAACTAAAATACAGAATATATATTATTTATTTGTTACACGACACCCAGCTTTTAAAATGTAAAATTCGTAGATTCATCATAATTATTAAAAAATCATTTATTGTATTTAACGGCCTTAACAGCATTTACTGAAAAGCAAATTAGTGCGTTAAAGGGTTGGGGCTCAAATTTACTTGAAAAGCGTTGATGTCATTTATAACTCCTTTGCCGAAGAGTTATATTAATTAAAAAAAAGGGTTTTAGAATTAAATGAACTTTTTTACTTTGGTGTTTTTATGGCGATATTTGATTGATAAAGGTGATTTAATTAATCGTAATATTCAGAACTAAAATTTATTAAATCGTTTTGTGTAAAACTTTCAGTAAATTTCCTGCCACGTCAGTATAATTATTTCAAAGGGTAGAATCGAAAGAGAGAGCTCGTCGTTTTTCTATAAATTTCTGTGAAATGTCGGAGGTTTGTCGTGTATTCGGTTAGGAGTGCGTTTTGACTTCATAATGCTTTCAGTATTTAGGAGTTGAATACCTTGGGTAGATAAATATAAAGCTTTTATTAAAGCCTCAAAACAAGAAAGAGAGCTTAAATCTTGAAATACGGGCAACGGTAGAGGAAAAGCGCTAGACACCTGCTGCTCTGAAAGTTATAGTTTCAAATAACATAGATTGTAGATGCGAGATATAAAATCTCTGGGGGGATGTAAAATAATCCGTACATAGTGGCTTAAAGCGTTCTTTTGGTGTCGGATTCAAGTAAGAGAACAAAAGCGGCAACTTGAGAAACCTCGTTACTAGATAAGAGGTAACGCGAGGAGATCGCGAAAACGAAAAGCCACCCCTTGATCCGGCTTGCTGAGCCGTAACGTCGGTCCAATTACCTACAGATTAATTAGATGTAGCCGGACCTGTACCGGTAAGCCGGTAAGACTCTGCAAACGAGGCTCCAGTTGTGCTTTGGTTTGGACGGAATTTCGGGGTAATGGACCCGTTCTAGATCCAGGGACTCCGTCTCGTAGAAATGTAATATTAAAGGAATTTCGCATATGATGTTGTGCTAGGTGATATGAAGGAAAATGCGGGCCTGGCAGTTACTTTAGTGTTTCTATTCGGCTAAATCTCGATGTAACATAATAATTCGGGTTTGTTATAGCTCGGATAAGAACGGCTGCCTACCGTGACAGCCCTAGTCAGAGGCGAAGGATTAGGGTGGCAGATCGCTTTGCACGCGCCACCAGCCTGATCCCTCCAAAACGTCGTCGCTTTAAGAGAACCATCTACTACTCGTACTTTAATAAACAACTTAATGAGGTGTGGCGGGGTGTCGAAGGTGCACGCGTGTCACATTCCTCTAAATTCGGAGTAATTTATGTCTTAGGTGGTAAGGGGTGGATGTGCTCAACACCCTTCCTTCCTTGTTTAGCTTGCGTGAATATAAATCTTTATAATTTGTCAGTGGCACGTAGTAGCATCAACCTATCCATCTTAATCCTCGAGAATGCAATGCATCCTAATGCACCGTAGCAGCAACCAAAAACTGTCTTCGCCAAGCAAATAAAACCGCCAATTCATATTGTGAAGGTGGCGGGCGGACAGCATAATTACACTCGGTGGATGCGTCCCCGATGGTGATTGGAAAACTGCTGACTAATGGATCGAGGTAGCAGATGTTCCAAAAATCAATGACATCGTCCGTTTATAGGCGCACTTACCTATTGAATTATATTGAACAGTCGAATTTAATTAATGCGGTTTTCACTATTTTCCATGACGTTGTTGTCAGACGGTCCGTGTAACTAACAGCTATAACATGTCAGTCACTCTATTCATGCCGGTTAATGATAGGTAAATTGTACCTTCGTTTTTTACACTTCCGTCAACAAAATATACTCTTGTTATAACGCCAAACAACCCAAAGCTCATCCGTACCGGAAATACAATCTGCCATCTACAGCTGACATAGTTACAATTCAACATTTACGTAGGCAAGTATATGTGTTACATGATACATCGATGGTAAACATGATATTTCAGAAATAACTCCAACCGGGGACCTAGTTGCCAGGATTTCTGAGATTTTATTCCCGAATTTTTCCAACTTCATCAAACCCGCTTTTAAATGCATTTTTGTTTTCCAAAAAATGCTACATCTTATTGTAGTACCTAAGAAACTTCAAAACTTAACTACCAAAAGATAAAATGACAGAATGTTATTATGAGGAAACGGAGTTAAATTTCCGTCGTGCACTAGATGCATAAGAAAGTCATTTCCGTAAATGACAAAGGTAGCAGTTGTAAATCTTGTTACCGCGTCACTTACAAGTAGAACATTCATTTCAACAACTAATTACGTGACACAAAAAGTAACTGCACCAGAAATCTTACATTCCCGCTGTCTTAAATAAGGCGAGGTATGACACGGGAAGCAATCAAAAAGCAGTTATTATAATAAGGGCAAATTAAAAAACTGCCAAAACTTTAAAGAAAGCGACAAAGTTGAATCTTTCAGAAAGGAGGAAAATCTGAAGATTTTAAGCTGAAACATATCAGGAGAGCTGTTCAGGTAAAAAGATTATATGATGATGATTGTGAACAACAGGAAAAACCAATAAGCTGTAAAAGGATCAAAAACTGCTCAAAGAAAAATGACAAGCAGAGGAAGATGAAGGAAGCAGAGGAGGTCGTAAACATGGATTTGGTTTTAAATTTGATTCTCGAAGAATAATCGACGTGCTAAGCAATCTGTTGCGATTTAAGCATTCGAGTTGCTGTCAATCTAAAATCGGTTACAGGTTTTAGTGTTGGGCTTTTATAAATGGCGACTCAAAAATTATTCAGAAGGAATTGTAAGAACACACATATACCAGCTGAAGCAAATAAAACGTGTAGAAACAAACGGGGAAAACTATTTCTAACAAATTAGGCAACCCTAAAAGCGATTAAGAAGTGAGTACGTGGAAGCGTGTATGTTTGGTTGCCGTAATGTATTTGCTTTTAACTTTGGGACAGAACGAACTTTACTGATGATTACTGACAGAGATGTCTATACACGGGCTGCCTCAATACATTTTGTCAATTTTTTGAAGAAATCTAAAAAGTCGTCAGTGGTTTTCTTATACATATACATGAATTGATACCTTTCTTTCAAATATTATGTATGTGGACACCATTATATCTTTGGAATATAAAATAATAATTTACCATAACAAATTATGTGATATTTTATTTAGAATAATACATGCAATTTACTTATGAATAATGAACATAAATGGTGCAAGAACATCAAAATGTATTTACGAACAATGGTGTTACGTTCATAGCTTATTTTCCTTTTGATATATGCTGACGATTTTCGATTTACATACATATCAATACGGTTTATCTTTATGCCGACAACATCATTTATAGTATATTCAAGCGCGGCTCTACAAATTTAATCAACAAATCGTAAGGACGAATTCGAACTGTTCGACCTAGAAAAATATAGTAATTTACACCTATTTCTTTGGATGAAAATAGAATATTCATGTTGACATCTCCTGCTGGGAACGAAGTATGTTTACTTCCTGAACACCAGCTGAGTTTATTGCCGTTATACGAAATTTTATTATTTTAAAATATGGTTTATTTCCTATCTGTGTAATTTAACTTAACGTTCCCATTTTCTCCAATATAGTATCTGTGAAAGAAAGACTTTTGTTGTAGGTTTAAGACTATGCACAAAACGACAAAGAAAATCGGCAGAGTTTGAGTATTTAAAACAAATATTTACCACAGGTATCTTTAACGGAAGCAGTTGCGTAGATATATATGTGGTTTGAGAGTAAGGATCATTGTGTAATCCCCTTAAGTATACCCATCAATTACACAGAAATCCAAAGCACAGAACAATACGTTTCCGAAACATACTGTTTTCCCGAATAAAGAGCATACTTAATACCAAGAGATTCAAATTTTACCTTTTGTACACCTTTTGAAAGAAATAAATAAAAGTTCTATCTCTCCTATCCGAGTGTTTTCAGCGACACCAGAAAGTAATATTTAAACTTCACAAACTGCGGCAAATTTAGACGACACTGAACTTTTTACTTTTATTATAGAACTGTTTATTCATAGAAAAGTAGCAAGCGTTTTCCAGGATCCCTTCTACAAGCATTGACAGCTATGAGTCGATTGCTTCTTTCGAAGAGGGTCACTTCTTGACAGATATCACGTTACGTTATCTTTATTATTTTAAGATATTTTCAGCACTTCCACACTTCGAATACTGTTCTGTCATTAAAAATTTCACGCTATCCTGTCAAATTTTCTGATTTACAAGGACACTTTTTGCTGTTCATAAATGATCTAGAATCACTTAATTATCAACCATTTTTAGTGTTGTTTAACGGCCAAATTAATTCAGCCCAATTTACAGTTAAGTTAACACCTTGAAAACATATAATTGTACATTTTTTGCACAATTGCCTGCTTTATTATAGTTGATATTGAAGTCCGTCTGTTAGTCAAATAATCATGTTATCCGACTTTCCAACGTACCACTTCATGAAAACTACAAAGGGAATTGATGGGCGAGTGTTGCCTAATTCTTGTTTTTCTTTTTAGAAGTTTCAGTATTTTCCAGAAAATTTAAACTGATTTTTATTTAGCGGGTTTTTTACTTTTAAGAGTAGCGTTCGTTTTTCACCAAATACGACGTTTTTAGATAAGTACTATCCACATTTTTGGGCGTATTTTTTAAAATTTCTAGGCTTTTTATAGCAACGTGTTGTAAAATTTGGGATTTACTTATTTCGGAAACTTTTTACAACTGATTGATTGATGATCTGGGAGTTAATCTTGAATAAACCTGAGATTTCAGAAGTTCAAAAACTGAAGAAAAGCGTTGGAAATGTAAAAGCTGAATAGTAATTGTGAATCTCAGAAGTATTTGATGGTGAATGAGGAAGTAGATTCTGAAGTTTTCTTTGCAGGATCCAGGAATTTTTAACTCGAAAGTGCATTTACCAGACCGTCGGTATAACATAATAATTACTGAACAATGAACTAACTAGGTTTTAAAGAGACGGGCTTTGAGACTAGCACCGGTTCTGCGCTAGAATGTTGGAAATCCATGATTAAAGTGTCGTCGATGTAACAAAGGATCGTTCGGTTCCATACAAATATACTTTTGAAGTTGCTGTTTATGGATGCGACTTTAATAGAAATTCGTATCAATTTAAAATTGTAAAGGGATAATAGAAAGCAGCTTATAAAAAGCTACTTATAGTTGCATTTTCATGGTGTAGACAAGTTTCGCGTTCGAAGCTAATACATCGCCTTGTCTGTGATCTTTTATTTCGGAGATAGGAAACGTCCGCACACGGAATGTATGCATAAAATCAAAGTTTTATGATATGTGCGCGGAGGAATGACGTTCTGTTTGAATTGCCCCGCGAGTGCGGGTCCCGGCAAGAGCTTGCTTGCATCCCCTCAAGCTGAACCGAGTGGTCGACACGACGGCTCGACTGTCTTCCATTTTATCATGGCGTCGTTGAGAATATCAAACACAAGGCGACTTATGTAAATGTTCGGTGTAAATTATAGAACAAGGCACTTTCAGCACCCGGAGACGTCGTACGGCTGTCATATAAGTAGAAGTGTATGTGCGTATGTGTGGGGGAACAGCAGTAGTCAGCACCGTGTACGTGTGGCTTCGAGGGCATCTGGTAGATTGTACGTGGGGGTCGGTGGCAGCTTCAAGTGATTTCGGCTGATCCTGTCGGCTGCCCGCTAAGCTTCTGCACGTGAGGATAATGTTGAACGCCGTCAGCAGCACCGCCCCTGTCCTGTCCATGGGAAGTTGGCTCGCTGAAATCGCAGATCGTCGAGTAATGACCTTTTAAACTTTCCGCCGGTCCTATTAGGGGTGTATTTACACCTCGTGCTGCATTTATTTCCCGCGACGATTGTATTATTCGGTGGAGCTCAGTAGAACAGATTAAATTTATGAAACGGGTGTTAGGGTCGTGGCGAGTGCAGGTCAGCAGCTCCGGGAGTAAATCAGTCCAGACAGGGGCGGATTATGATATTGGAGTTGCCGGTGGTATACGCTAAAAGAATGATAGCGAAGGTCGATAATCTATTTTATGCCTCCTTAAGGATTCAACTACTCGCTTTTTATGTCGCTTTTATCATGTTTCGCTGCTTTTATTTCGAGGACTAACTGACGCTGTAGTAAACATTCCGGGGCGCAATTGCATCCCGAGCACCCTAATCCTCGACCGACCCCGCTATAACAGAAATCGCTGTAATTAGGTACGTCTTGATTAACTCTACAGTTGTCGAAGTTCGTAGATTGCTCGCGCGAGTCGATATCCAACACTGCCACTCTATTAGGTACCTATCGGCACTGATGTTCACCGTTTCTGTTCCCAATTCTGGGAGTATCATTTATACGCCAGATTCGCACTTCCCTATAATACGGAATTCTCTCGGTCCGGGTGGATCTCTCGGTCGACGTGTATTTAGTAACCGAGTTTACAGCAAATCCTAAGTGCAGGTATTAGCGCAATTTGAAAGCGAGTGGAAGCGAATGTCGAAATCATGTGCCCGGATGGTCCCATGCATTTTCAACAAACCAGCGGCTAACTTAATTAAAACTCGTACGCTCTTTGATGCGCGCCTCTTTGTCGTTTTAAATCTGCCAACAAAGAGGGCAAATTACTCTATTGTTTTACCTAGCTAGCTTGTCCTATCCATCGAAAAATGATCCGACAAACTAGTTCGCATTTTACGGATGTCGTTCAAAAACTGCCCCTTTTCATCGAATTATCTCCGACTCGGACTGCTTTAGATATTGCGCTTCTCTTAAATAGATTACTCTCGGAAAGTATTATACCTTTACTTTAAATCGAAAATCAACAGGCTTCTAAATTAACACGAAGTGGAGTGTTTACATTCAACCAATTTTAAGCTATAACTCATCTTTGAAGTTACATAAAGCGAGTTAATTAGCTAAGAACATTTATCATTTTCTGAATACACTTCATTTTTGCTTACAAAGCTGTTGTACAAGTGGATCCATTTAGGACACCGACAAACTGCTTACGAAAATTAATAACATTCGCTTCTTATATATCGCCACGACACGCTGTAAGTAAGTACTTACATCTGGAGGTGTGGTGTGCTTTAGAACCATACATAAGAAATGCAGAAACAGAACAAAAAAAAGTAAAAAGCGGGACACAAATTTTCTCGTCCGCTTAAAAAATTGCTTCAATAAAAATAAACAAATGGCTCTAAAAACGAACTATTTTTTATTCGCTCACGCCAGAAGTTGGCGCCTTCGGCCACAAAAGAAAGTTTCCTCTATTATTTGAAGAACTACACCTGTGCATTTCTTTCATAAAGTTTGTTTTCGGAACGACACCCGTTGGGGCAAAGTATAATTTTTCAACTTTCGAGTTTGGTTTTCCACATGTAGTAAGGGTTTCACCCTCGAGAAACAATTGACAAACCGCGAGACGAGTGATTTTCAAGAAACAATAATTTTAACGCGAGCGGCTCACTCAACTTGGGAAAACAAACCGGCAATTAGTTTAGTTCGCTTTTAATTTTATAGACTCGAGTAACGAACAGAGGAGCGAGCTCGCATAAATAACTCCGCAAAATAAAGCCGTTTCGTTCCGCCAGAAAATCATTACGATGCATGATAATATAACAATCGGTGCAGTTTTAGTAAAACTAGAGAGGAAACAAATAGAGTAGATATATCAAAGGAGCCTTGCTTAAGGACATTTAGGAACGAATGCCGGTGCTTTAAGAAGAAAGGAAGTAGGATAAGATGAGATAAGCGATAGACCGAGTGGATTGAAGAGCGAAATAAAGTGATGAGAACATTTGAAAGTTGGAAAGAAGACAATTACCGCTAAAGGGGGATAATGCCAAAAGAAACATGTTCAAACCGCGCGAAAACGTATAAAAATATTTCTGATGTAGCGCGATAACTGCAATGGCGAAGTCCTCGTTCCCCGCAATCTAATTCTTGACGTCAGCGGTATGATTTAAAGTTTATTAACGAAACGATAAGGGAGAGTTGTTAAACCTTAACGAATATTCAAACTTAAATCCTAGTTACTCGACTATTCGAGCACGCTGTGAAGTGCGGTACAAAGAGCTCTATAAATTTACAGGCTATAATGATAAATGGAGCTCAAGATACGGGCCCAGTGCGGAAATGGCTAATAGAGACTCGCAGAATTCCGATTATACGTCTAAAAATCAATTGAGATTAATTGAAACATTCCCTTTAGTACTCATTTTATTAAACTTTACCTGCAACACTTTTAATAATATAACTGAACCTTCTGAATGGCGCTTTATCAAAAATTTATGCGGAAAATGTACACCGAGAGGAATAAACGATATTTTCGTTTCGTCTGTTTGTACTTCTAGCTTGGACGATATTCCTACTTAAAAATGCAATAAAAACGCCTAAATTTTCGCTTTCCCTCGACCTCTGCAAGTTTATTAATTACCCGCTGTTTTCCGTAGTGGTTTTAAGAACTTGAACATTTTTCTGTTACGTCGAATATGGCAAGTTAAAATTTTTTAATAGTACTTGTAACAGAGTCTGGATATTTTCATATCAGTAATAAAATATTATCTTTAATACGACACTTAATATAAAAGTTTTCTTGCTATCGTTTTAACGGAAGGTAAAAAGTTATTCTAAAATTAATAACCAGCTTTTTAAGGTTCCTTCGATAAATTTAAAAATTCGAGGATAAATAATGAGGGGCCATGAATTAATACGCAGTTCATTAAATACATCTAACTTTGTTATCTTAAATAAAAATGGGGTAACCATGTAATTCAAAATGACAAATGGTGGACAAACGTCGATTTCAAATTTAGATATCCCTTTCATCCCATTTACTTCAGTGTAATGTTTGATATACCACGTTTAAAATTGAGACCATTTGTGGGAAGTATTACGAGTCCGACTGTTGTACATTTACGTGGATAATTGGAAGACGAGTAACGAGTAGGTGTTTAGAGGCAGAAGTACTGGGTATGTTCTGCCGTTAGCGTACTAAATTAATTTTGATGTACTAATTGTGTATTCTCATGCTACTAATATTAAGCTTTTGACTTTGTCGATTATAAATATAACAAGATTTAAATTGGCACCTTATGGAGGTGATTGTACAATGTACATGTCAAAATAAGAAAACATGTCTAATAAACATGTATCGATAGTTTCTAAGATATGAAATTTTGAAACTTGAGAATAAGCCTGCAAATTAAAGTTAATCCACTAAAAATCGCAGTATCTGTTAAAAAATTTTTACTCGTGATGGGGGTTTCAATTTTTATAATTTGCATGAATGATCTAACGAAAACCCGCATCAAATGATTATTAGAAACTATCAGTTCGGAATCTAGACATAATATGTCAGGGTTGGCATTTTGTGTGACTGTTTTATTAGTTATCATAACCACATATCTACTAAACTGGTGAACCCTATCTACATTTTTTGTAAAGTAAAATGTGCCACTGGGCATTATTATGCACGATGGAGCTCCAGCTTACTTCTCGTACATCGTAAGAAATTATTTTCAGAAACAATTGGATTGGCCGTGGATAACCGATAAGTTTGATCTTTCAAACGAGCTCTTGCTAAGTTTCAGCTCAGTGCATTGTGAGGTTATCGCCTGGTTATGCGAAGTAGACGAACGTGCAAGCATTTCAAAATGATGGACAGAAAGGAGATTGGTGCCGCGAAAAAATTATATTTTTTGAAGGAAAAAACGGCGACTCAAATTAAAAGTAAGATAGATTGTGTCTTTGGCGAGTCTTTCCCTTCATTTAAGACCGTACATTTGTGGATTGTTGACTTTAAACGTGGCCGAACGAGTACCGAAGATGAACCGCGTAGTGGATGACCAAGTAATGTGACAACTTCGGATATGGTGACTAAGATCCACAAAATAGTTTTGAATGATCGAAGATTGAAGATCAGGGAGATAGCAGACATGGCAGTGATCGCAACCGAACGAGTTGATAATATATTGCATGAACATTTAGACGTGCAAAAGATTTGTGCGCGATGAGTGCGTTTAGTGACTTTAGGCCAAAAGCGTGTTCAAATGCGTACTTGGAGCATAAACCCAATGACTTTCTGCGCCGGTTCGTGGCCATCGATGAAACTTGAGCGAATCACTACACGTTGGAGTCGAAAGAAAACCAAAACAATGGACAGCCAAGGGGGAACCTGCTCCAAAGAAGGCGAAAATAACAGCGTCTGCTGGCAAGGTCATGGCATTGGTTTGTGATCTTTATTGACTACCTGGAAAAAGGAAGGACAGTGCACCTGTTCACACGTCAATGGTTTTCATGGCTAAAGTCCCTGAACTCAGGTTCGACTTATTGGATCATCCGCCCTACTCATTCGATTTAGTTTCGTCTTACTTCCATTTGTAGACATAGTGAAGAGAAGAAAAATATTATATTTGGGACATCTAATGGGGCACGATGAATATGAGATACTACAAATTTATTATGCTACCAAGTAGATTAGATTAGATTAGATTGTAAAAGGGTCGTTTGGCTATTAGCAGCCTCACATTACTTCGACCTAAAAAGATTTTTTGTGAATGAATCCTACATTTATGTATCCAATACGTTTAAATTGTAACGAAGTTTATAATTTTCTTGCGGGCCATTTCTCCTACTTCGACTGGTGTAGCCTTTCTGAGGAATTTAAGCTTTCGGTGAGCTGCCGCGACATATGCACATAATATATGTGTCATAGTTTCATGTACAACTCCACAAAACTTACACATTCCAATATCGGTTTTGCCCATCTTTTTCAGGTGATACCTTAGAGGACAGTGGCCAGTAAGGAGATATGTTATTAGTTTTATATTCGTCTTTTCAAGTTGAAGGAGCTGTTCAGCCCTTTTTGAGGAGTAGTAAATAAATTTCTTTATGCTGCAAGGTAAAATAGACGGCAAAAGGATCGTACCGAAGAAAAAAATCATAGATGAAGAACATAAGGAAATGGACAAAGAAAATTTCATTTGTATTATTCCATCTAGCACAAAATAGGAAATATTACTCTATATAGATCGCCAACCTCAATGGAGATGGCAATTAGGAGGAGGAGGACTTCCATTTGTTCCCGAATATCAAAAGATGGCTCAGAGGACAACGATTTTTCGGCAATAATGAAGTGGTTCGTGATGTGAATAGCTATTTCACAGACCAGGAAAAAAACATTTTCTAAAAACTGTATAATGGCTTTGGAACATCGTTGGGCAAAATGTGTCGAGCTCAACGGAGATTACGTTTGGTCAAATTTATTCGCATTTTCTTTTACATTTACTTTACCTTTCCAACGGCCCACGGACATGTGCACTAAGGCTTCTAGATTTCTTTATTTGGGGAGACTTAAAAATGATGGTTTACATAATAGAAGTTACCCCACGGAAAAACTTTGGCTGAGAATCATGGATAGTAGCGAATAAAATTAGAGAAAATCAATGCATTTTCGGTCATTTAAATCTTTTCAACGGCAAGTATAATTTTGCTAACAAGAACAAGGACAACATTTTAAACATTGTTTTGTGAATAAATACAATTAAATGGATTTAATAGGTTGATAGAGAAATCTTTCTGGTTTACACCGCAGTTTTAATAATTTCAGAATTTCATATCTTAGGAACTATTGAGTTTTGGACCTACGTCCTACGTTTATTAAACTTTTTCTTTGGACGTGTACTATTACCCCCAGAAGATGTAAAGTTATTTTAGTACCACTTTTTCCTAAAATGTATTTTACTTCCAACGAGTTAGGATGTATAAAAAATTGCGGTTTTAGGCGTACATATATTAAAGTCTTTGACTTTTTTGATTAAAACGGAAGCAAACTATAAATATTATGTGTTTAATAGATAGTTACAAAGATCCTTTTTTAACATCTCTTTTGGGCTGAGCTAGTGACAATATATCAGAGTGGACATGCTGCCACTGAGGCTTTGGCTTTGGCAAAGTCGTATAATACTAAACTTAATATACGAGTATATCATATCGACACTGTTCTTTAAGGTTTATGGTATTCCGAAAAAGTTATGATATCCTGGAGTTTGCGGTTTTCAACGCCAATACTAAGCTCTTGGCTTGCTCATTAACACCGAAGAAAATTGTAAATATTATACGCCCACTAGATATTTATTTTACGTTGAACTAGTTAGAAATATGTCGAAGTTTGGAAAACTGAACGTATTGGTGTTGAGCTTTTGACCTGCTAGATCAAAATCCACCCAATCTTGAAGTATAATAAACTCAATAAATATCAGGCAGACACTGTTCTTTAAACTTTATGGTACTTCGAATGAGTTACGATATTCCGGAGCTTGCGGTTTTCGGGGTATTAATCTTAATTCTTTAGACTGGCTGTTTAAAACTAAAGCAAGCAATTCAAGAAAGATGTAAATATTATATACCTAATAGGCCTATATGTAATTTTGTTCTAATATTTATTTTGTGTTGAACTTGTTGCAATATGTCGGAGTTTGGAGAACTGGAGAACCTTTGGCTTGGTCGACTAAAGTCGATTCAATCTTAGGTATAATACACCTAATATACAGGGTGTATTAACAATGGCGCAGAATATTTGCATTACGTGAATCTACGTCGAAAACCACGCAAAGCAAAAAGACGCTAGTAACAATTCGCTATTAACTCTTTAATTATAACGTTACTAATGGTTATAGTTAGTTTGTATTCCATTTCGGCTGTGGTTGAGCATTACCTTTAATTAGTGCTAGAGGCTTATATTTCAATAAGTAAAATAAATACTCAAATGGGAATTTTCCATTTTGACAATTAATTTATTTATAATTTAGGTTTTGAAAGTACGAGCTCGTTACTGCTTGTTTTTATTGCAACATTGTGTTGTAGCTGGAACGAAAAAAACACAATAAAATAACTGAATGTAAAACCGACAGGTTGCAATTAATGTCATTTTTAAATAAAACTGATAGGCTGTTATTAACGTCACTTTTTAATTTTTTCATAAACGTTCTCATTTGCTCGCTACGTTTTACATTTATTTGGTATTATCATTGGTTGCAAATAAGTTAATTTTTCTGTACTTTTTTCAGTTTTGTAATGTTTTAATTTGTGGTTTCTGTTAAAATTACAGCAGAAGCCAAATATATCTTCTTTTTATTTACTAGAGCTCAACCCCTTCAAAGTGTTTGGTTCTTAATTATATACAATAATGCACCAAATAATGTCACATGAGGCACTTAGTCCCTCAAGTTTATGGTTCATTTTGATCACTCACTATCAGTACAACTGACCGAACTTGTCAAATCCTGTGGTAATTTTAGTTTGAGGCGAGTGTGGATATTCTTCTTGTCGGATAATATCACTGTTGCTGTCGTTCAAGTTAGCGATGTATTTTTTGGTTAGTTTTAATACAAACTGTTCTATAGTACAAATCCCTAGTTCATTATGGATTTGCTGATTTCGAATAAACTAGCAAGCATTTGTTGAAATGCGTAGGATCTTATTTGATGGTGTTCCAAATTGGACAGACATACGTTGTAACCGGCCGAAGAAGCGATTTATACAGTACAGTCTGTTCGTAGCGGGGTGTTTCTGTTAATTAGTGGAAACAGCAGCCTTAAGCGGTTATACCCTTCGTTAAGTTTTGAATTGATGTGATATTTCCATGTTTAGTATCTAAAAGTACTCCTAAATATTTAACAGCTTCAGATGTGGGACTCCACGAAATTGTTTCATTGTGGATGGAAATATTACGATGTTGCTGTATTCGCCTAAGTATAAATATTTTCGTTAAGCGCTTGGTTGGATTGAGGGTTATACACCATTTTTTAAGCCATTTATCAAGAGCATCTATTATAATTTGTAAGCAATCTATAGCAGCATGAAGATCGTCGTTCTGTGAAAATATGGTTGTGTCATCAACAAACAGTGCCATTTGACTTCGATCTAAATTGGGTATATCGTGCAGGTAGATATTGAATAGTGTAGGACCTAGCACGCTTCCCTGCGGAAGCTCGGCGTAGATGTGTTTGGTATTAGATATTGAGCTATTTATTCTGACCGCAAATGATCTATTTTCTAAGAAGGAAAATATGATTCCATCTAAATACACTTTATTAAATGCCAGGCCGCTACGGTGTATTGTTTACTTTCATATCCTCGTTCTATAATTTCAACAATCCTTTGTAGTTGTAGGACTACCGAGTTCCCTTCGCGGAATCCAAATTGGAATAGCGGGATTATCGTCCAATACTTTATTGAGGCGTTTGGGAATGACTCTTTATTTCTAAGGGTTTAGACAATGTCGGCAGAAGATTTATGGGACGGTATGAACTGCAATCTGATTTTGGTTTTCCAGATTTGGGAAACACTAGGATGTGAGCATATTTCGACTTTGTGGGGAAGTATCCCAATCTCATACAGTCATTATATAATATGGCAAGGTAGACAACTGCTTTTCTTGTTAAGTATTTTAGTACCACATTCGGAACGAGGCCATGGCCTGGGGCTTTTTTTAGACACCGATGGTCTCTGTAGATGTTTCGATGAGCTCATCAACTTTTTTGGTGTTTGAATTTGCACAGGATGACAAATGTGCTTGTCAAGATTTTCTCGGACGAGATCCCAGTTTACATACTTCTTAATCATCCTAGGGAGTAATGGTCCGTGAGTTGGCGGAATGACGATGAATGTGTACAAGTACCGGGAGATGGTTGGAGTGTAGTGCGTGTATCACAGTTCGTTGGATTGGAATGTGCACATTTCTTTGAAATCACAATGTCCAGGATATCTGGTTGATGGTGATTTCTATAAGGGTAATAGGTGTATTCATCTGGTGCTAATACTTGTATCTGACAATAAGAGAATATGGTGGTAATTTTTTCAAGTTGACAACTTTATCCAATAGGAGACATCCCGATACTAGCATTATCCAAAAATAGGATCAGTGTTTCCGGGAAAGAGAAATAATGTTTATCTCTTTACGGGGAGTCAATTATGACTGTATAATTCATATATTAGTACCCGAAATGGAAGGGGTACTTTACACCTATTTAGAAATAAAACTTGGATAGACTGACTGCTCATCTGTTACATGTTGCCGTTGGAAAAATAAAAAATTGTGACATGCTGCAGATCCAACAGTAAACCTTATAATTAGTTTCAATAAAAAATATTCGACTCGATCTTAAATAGTAAAAGCGTTTAGTGATTATTTGTAATGACATCTTTGTAAAACATGAATGTATGTATCCGCTTAGATTCAGGCCGCACACCGTTGCCAAATTAAAAAGGTTTTAATAGTTAATATGTTAATACAACGAATAAGACCCAGGAACAGAGGAAAATATTTATTAGGCGCATGTGGGAAGCAAAAGAAAGAGGAGTTAGAACAAATGTAATTTACAACAAACTTATAATAAATGATTAAATCTTAGACATTAGAAGAACTGGAGCAAAAGAAAGATATGGCAAAAAATCAAAAATCGAGAACAGTAAACGAGAGATCGCCAAGCAATGTAGAGGAGAAACTGAGAAAGCAAGTGTGTAGAATTACGAAAACAGAGACAACTAAAAATTAAAGGAATTAGGAGGAAAAACAAAAAAAAAACAACCGCCATAAAAAGGGACAAATAAAAGAAAAATGTGATGAAAATGAAGGGCAGAACCGAAACAGAAAAAAAATAAAATATGTTAAAACGTATATCGGCGAGGAACTGAGCAGTAAAAAGAAAATGTATATGGGAGCCTGGAAAACTAAGGAAAATGATGAGATAGGAATAGGTACTTGGAACATAAACACCTTGACAGAAAAGGCAACTGATATAACTGAAGAAATGGATAACAATAATATTAAGCGAAACGAAGAAACAAGGAAGAGGAAATCTACAATTAACAATTAAACATATACTATACTACTCAGAAGTATTTATAGGTGGAAAAGAGAGCAAAGGAAGGGGTGGGAATAATAATTACAGAAGAATTAAGCAAAAAAGTAAAGAAATTTAATTCTGTTGACTCAAGAATGATAGTGATACATTTACAATTATAAGAAAAAATCAATATCATACACATTTATGGCCCAGTAGAGGGGACAGTAGAAGGAAAAATATTGGATTTTTACATAAATCTACAAAAAGCATTAGATGAACTAAGAGAGAAAAATTAATAACAATAGGAGACTGGAATATCAGAGCAGGTATCGCAATCGAGGAATGGGCTGGGCTGCATGGCAATTTACGGAGAAGAAACAATAAATAATATTAGAAAGAATGGAATAAAGATGATTGATTTTTGCCAAAGAAATGATTTGATAATAGGAAATACAAAATGGGAACTAAGAATAGAAGATAAATATAGGTTTATTGCAGAAGCGCGAAATGCCAAGAGTTTGGTCGACTAGTACACCTCAAAACGTATCAGAGAAAATTCGACAAATAGAAACAAGGCAAGAAGCAGAAATAGGATCTAACCATAGACTAGTAGTGGTGAAATGTCTGATTGAAACTAAAATCATAGAAGCAAGGAATAGTTATAGCAGATTGGTAATCTACAAGTTAAAAAACAAAGACAAAATGGAAAAATGTCAAGAGAGGACAAACGAAGAATTACAAAGACTAGAAAACGAAAAACTGGAATGGACTCTGAAGGAAAGATGGATAATCTTTAAAGAAACATTACATACTAAAGCAAATCAAATACGTGGAAGAAGCAAATTTAGTAATCACATTAAACGAACAAAATGGTGGAATAATGAAGTAAACTCACTAGTAAAAGGAAAAACTGCCTAGAAAAAATATGTCCAAACTAAAACACAGAACAACAGAGAAGATTATAATAGAAGGAGATATAAAATAAAAAAGCAATCAAAAGAGCCAAAAGAGAATTTGCCACAGAGATAAATGAAACACATAAAATAGATAATAGAAAATTCTGGACAATAATAAAAAGATCAAGAGAGGACAAAAGAAAAGAAAAAAGAGCGATAAAAAACAAAAGACAATCAATTAAAAATAGAAACGAAAGAACTTTTAGAAACTTGGAAAGAATTTTATGCAGAAAAGTTTGTTGTAACCTTACCTGAAGATGAAATAGACAGAGAAGAAATAATAGAACATTTGCAAAAAATAACAAGATAACAAATAGAAGAAGCTCTTCAAAACATCAAAACAGGAAAGGCAGGTGGAGAAGATGAAATAGTTCCCGAGATGATTAATTGGTTAGTAGAAAAAGAATGGTTATGGGCTTTATGTAAAGTAGCATAAAATACACAAAAAATACCTAAAGAATCGGAAACAAACAAACACACTGTGAAAACTACAGAGCAATATACTTAGCTCAAACCAGTTTTAAACTGTCTAACATATGTAGAACCGAGATTGGAGGAAGAACAAGCAGCTTCCAGGCCCGACAGACAGACAAATAATAATATATTTATGCATCTTAAAAACACTAACAGAGAGAACAATAGATGAAGGAGAAGAAGTGTTTCTAACATTCGCATACTTAAAAACAGCGTTTGATACAGTAGATAGAATAGAAATATGGAGAAGCTTAGAAGAAGAAGAAGTACCGACTACCCTTATCAAAATAATTAAAAGTACATATGAGACAGTCAGGGGCAAAATATAGATCTCGGGAAGAGTTTATAATGAATAAAGGAATAAAACAAGGGTAGTTTGAGCCCACTACTATTTCTAATACTTATGGATAAGTTAATTAAACGCATTAAAGATAAAGGAAAACATCTAAATGCCGCAACCGAATACAGCAATTTAAAACTAATTAAAGTAAGCAATTTGTTCTATGCAGATGATATAGTAGTATTAATAGCAAAAACAAAAAATAAAATGCAGATATTAGTAAATACTGGGCGGTTCAGATAAGACCGGTCCCTTAGCAATTGGAATAGGCAACCCAACTTACAAATTCATAAATAACTGTGGTCTATGTTAATCCTCAATTAAACTTAAACATATGTAATCAGAGGTAGCTTACTTCAGAATGATAATAATTATATAAACAATAACTAGAAAATTGAGAAAATGAAAGCAAATGTATATCGATTGTTAGCCCAAAAATAGTAATTTTATATACAAATTACCTTTATGAAAAATTTTTTTTACGACTAGAAAATTCATTTTTAACGAATAAATAAACAATAAGTATTTGTGAACATATCTACCCTGCTATACGAACAAAGACATCAAATGTAAAAAAAAAAAAAATTTAGAAAGAGTAACAACATATTTAGGTAGTATTGTGACAGATGATCGAAAAATCGATACCGAAATAACGAATAGAGTAGTAAAAATGAACATATACAACACAATAACATATGCAAGTTAAAATGGGACGATATAGAAAAAACACAAAGCCAAAATAACAGTAATAGAGATGAAAACATCTGCAAAGGATAGCAGAAAAAACTAAATGGAATAGAATCAGCAACGGAGATATCAGAGAAGCAACAAAATAGAAACCAATAACGAAAAAAATTGAAAATAAACAATGAAACCGGCATGGTCATTTTATAAGAATGAATTATGAGAGAATATCAACAATTAGAATGGAAGCAGGAAAATCAAAAAAGGATCAAAGAGGCAGACCAAAGAGAAAATGTTGGATTAAATAGAAGAAATAGGAAAAAGAAATGCAAAATCGGTACATTGAGATTAATCGTCTAGCAAAAGACAGACACGTCTGGAAGGCATCGAAACCCAATCCGACGCCTGAAAATGCATAAGAAATAGAATAAGAAGAAGAAGAAGAATAATTAATATTTAAAGCTATATTCATTCAATATCAAATGGGGATTAGAAATTTTAGCTTAGTTTTTGATATACGGTTTGCATGATGCACTCTGTATATCATATGAGTTTGAGGTTTTCAGCACGATTATTAACGTTTTAACTTGCTCGATTATAACTGAAGAAAATTATAAATATTTGTGTATTAGTTATGTGTATATTTTTTCTGACATTTATTGTACGTTACAATATGCCGAAAGTTACATTAAGCATCATATATACAGGGTGAGTTTAAAGTATGGAGACACCGATTTTCTGTCGTTAATATCGATTTTAGAAAAGAATGTTCAATACAAAAGTTTATTATGAAATTTTTATCTACATATTGATTATACACGAATAATTTGTTTCTTCAATTGTTTTTGAGTTGTGACTTTACGCGATATTTTTTTAAATGGGAACTTTTTGCCTTAATGGTGAAATAAACAGACATATGCTACCATTCGATAGAGAATTTCTTTCTCTTTACAATGGTATCAACATTTTATGGGTTTGCATAACATTTCTTGGAGAAAACGCCGTTTAAAGTATTTACAATTACCGATTCGTAAACAATACAGCCAAGATAAACAAAAGCGGAGCGATAAATAAACTCAAGCGAGTTTATTTTTTATTTTATGAAAAAATATTTGCAATAAAGTTATCGGTCAAAATCTTATCATTAGAAACAAATTAATAATTAAGTAAATTAAAGAACGACAAAAACGATACAATGATGTTACAAACTACAGAAATATTAACAAGAACAAGTAAAGCATAAATAAATAAGTGTTCAAATTGTCCTCCATTTGCAACTCGACAATGACGCAATCGATCTACAAAACCCCGAAGAGAATTTTCTAAGAATTCGCGGGGAATTTCTTCCAACGTTCTTCTTAAATCTTCGATGTTATCCGGCTTATCTTTATAAACCTTGTTTCTTACGTATCCCCAAAGAAAAAAGTCTAAAGGGCTTAAATGCGACGAACGGGCTGGCCACTTAATGTTTCCTCGTCTCGCAATCCATCTGTTCGGAACCACGTTATCCAGCTATTGACGAACATTTACACCATACTGTGGAGCGGCGTCATCTTGCTGGAACCAGATACTGTTATTGAAACCTGTTCATTGTTTTCATGTGGATAGAGTGTAGCACAAGTAGATATAATTTGATTTTGCAATAACTGTAAATACAGAGCCGAAGTTAAATTGCCATCGATGAAAAAAGGATCGATAATATGACCTAGAATGCCATCCCAAACATTAACCTTTTGGGGATACCTACTGTGTATGGTGCTCCAAAACCCAATGAGGATTTTCCGATGACTAGTATCGGCAGTTATGTCTGTTTATTTCACCATTAAGGCAAAAAGTAGTTCACAATTATCATGTATAATCAATACGTAGATAAAAATTTCATAAAAAACTTTTGTATTGAACATTATTTTCTAAAATGAATATTAAGGACAGAAAATCGGTGTCTCTATACTTTAAACGCACCCTGTATAATATATCTAAACTCCTTGTTCTGGTCCACTTTAATGTGTAGTTTGCTACCGGGGACATATGGTCGATCGTTCCATGTCATAAATTTTATTTTTGCTACATTGATTATTAGTCTCATTCCGTCTGCGGCTTTCGTAATATTTTTTACAGCGTTCTTTATTTCATATTCGGATCTTGCCACAATTATCAAATCATCAGAAAATGCTAGGCGCTGATTACGATTACCGTAGAGGGTTCTTTGTCTATTTATATCTACGGTTTTCCCTTATGACTGACTCCAATTAGTGATGCCGCGAGACGAGATCGAGACGAGAGTAGGCTTACTCTCGATCTCGTCTCGAAATTCGAGACGAGACTTGAGCTTTACTCTCGATCTCGACTATGAACTCTCGTCTCGATCTCGATCTCGAGTCGAGATTTCTCGATTTTCGAGACTCTCGAAAGTCTCCATGCGATTCAAATTGCTAAAGTCCTGAACATACTGGCGCCTGGCGCGATCACTTCTTCAATCGCGATCTAGTGTGTGCTGTTTCATTTAATTTATAAGGGCCGCGTTTAATCGCGGTCGTGGTCGCGAAACAAATGAAATAGCACACACCCGAACGTGGGAAGATCGTGGTCGCAGAAGTGATTGCGGTCGAGATCGCGCCAGTATGTTCAGGGCCTAATTCAGTAACAGTCAAATGCCTAAAATTCGGCAATACCTACATGTAAAGTACACCAAACGTTATATGAGCCAATCCTGGTAAGAGTGGTAAGCTTATCTATAATCTTTTCACTCCCAGATTATTTGCGAATGACACTTCTGAATAATAGAAACACAAGCCTAAATATTGCAGATAGTTAAAATTTAGTAATTCAGAATTAGCAATAGTAATTGAGAAAGCATCAGATGTAAATAAAAGAAGTCAGATATAATTCAAAAAGTATCAGATTTAATTCAAGGCACGGTTTGCTGGTTTTTAAGTTTTTAAGTTTTTAAAACAAAATACAAAATGCGCAACTTAATCAAAGCCTTCAATACCTTCTGAATTAATTTTTATTCTTTCTGAATTACAGCTGGAAAAGGTGTAGATAAATACAATGTGATTTTTTAAAAACTCAATTGCATCAGGCCGTATTCTGACTTAATACAGACAGTTCTAAGGTTATTAAGACAGAATACGGCCTGCTGCAATTGAGTTTTTAAAAAATCCCATTGTATGTACACAATATAATTACCTACTAATTTAACATCATTGGTCATTAAAATCTCATGTTCTGTTTACCCCATTTAAAGAACAATGTTACAGAATATTCGTATTTGAAGGACACATGAATCATACTGAAAATATGCATCCCTGGATTTAAGTTAAAAATGTTAAGCTATCTTGACTTTGTTAAAGGATTTTGCATAAAGCGACTTTACGTCTACAAACGGGAAAAAAAAATATTTTCCAAACCTAGCTGTGACGTCATAAAATGTCTGATAGTTTGGTCTCTTTAAAAGCTGTGGTTACTGTTGGATACTTTAACATTTAGTTGGATGTTTTGTTATTTTTGTATTTTACTTATATTTGTTTCCTTAGATAATAATATTTCATTTTTGTTAACCATTTTCAATAGGATGTTTAGCTTGTCACTGAAAACGTAAGATTTATGATTTCTTTGTATAATATTTGAGTAAGGGTTAAATAAAACATGCACTTTCACACCAAATATAATCCAGATGGGGTGCCATGCAGTAAAAACAACGATCTTTGTTTCACGTCCCTGCTGTCAGGTTTTTGTCTAAAGAAAAGGGATTTATAAAGGGATATGTTTTGTGAAATAATACATTATTTGTTTAAGGATACTAAATTTAAACCAATACTTTTAATTACGGAACGAATAATTCTTCGAACGGAGGATGAGATATTACAGGTACTTAAAGATAAGCATGATTCGAAATTAGCCGGTCATTCTGGGTTTATAAGAACATATAAAAGAATAAAACAATTCTATAAATGGGAGTCTATGAAAAAGGAAATCAAAAATTATATTAAAAAATGTCCATCTTGCCAAGTTAATAAAACTAATTTCAAACCTTCCAAGGCACCAATGGAAATTACTTCAACTTCTACGGTACCTTTTGAGAAATTAGCTATAGATATAGTTGGTCCACTACCACAGACTTTAAATAATAATAGATTTATATTAACGATGCAGGATGATCTCACAAAGTTTTCTTACGCAGTAGCATTTCAAAATCACGAAGCTCAGACAGTTGGACAGGAATTAGCAAAATTTATTACTTTGTTTGGAATTCCTAAAATAATACTATCAGACCAAGGTACTGATTTCACTTCAAAATTAATTAAAGATCTGATGAAATTATTTCAAACAAAACACATTCTGTCTTCTCCCTATCACCCTCAGAGTAATGGAGCGTTAGAAAGATCACATTTAACTTTAAAAGATTACTTAAAACATTACATAAATGACAACCAAAATAATTGGGATGAATTTTTACCATTTGCAATGTTTTCATATAATAGATAATACTCATATTCATAAATCCACAGGCTTTTCACCTCATGAAATTTTATTTGTTTACGTATTTTTTGCAAAAGGCAGTTGTCAATTTAAAGGAAAAAATATTTCTTTAAAAGAGAACTTTAACTTAAAAATAGATTTTCGGTAAAAATCAAATGACTGGGTATTAAAAAACGTAAATTATTTTGCATGTTCATATATGTTATTTCAAGTTTACATAAATAACTTATTTTCCATACGTAAGTATTTGCTTCTGCTTCTGAGTTTTAAGCTGAATGTTATATGTTTACTTTCGTATATGCATCATAAATCTTACGTATTGTCGTCACAGTAATCATGCAAATTGCCAAAATAGTAATAATAGACAAAAAATTGGGTACATAGGTATTAGGCGTTGTTTCTTAAACGAAAAACCACTGTTTTCCACAAAAACGAAAATGTATGTATCTATTTGTTTTCTTAAGATGTGTATTAAAGAAATAGTAGTTTTGTAAATTGTAATTCGAGACTCTCGAAAAGTCGAGAAATCTCGACTCGAGATCGAGACGAGAGTAAGGCAAGTCTCGATCTCGTCTCGAAAAGTCGAGACGAGAATCGAGAGTCTCGGTCTCGACCGGCATCACTACTCTCCAATGCTAAATTAAATAACATCTTAGACAATGGATCACCGACTTAAGCCATTTAAAACCTTAAATTCTCTTGATAGTTCGCCATTTGCTGGTTTAATCAGCTTAGTGGGCATTTCTAGTTTTTCCATTGTTCTCTTTTGATACTGTCATATGTGTGCTTTTAGTCTATGAGTAGTATACATGTCTGCAACGTATGTTGATAGCTTGTTGTTTGTATTTCTTTGAAAACATATAGTCGGTCGGTTGGCAGATCTTCCACCCTTAAACCCACTCTGATACTCTCCTAACATTGTTTCTATGAAAAGTACTAGCTTGTTTTTAATCGAGGTAACCAAAACTTTATAAGCGGTATTAAGCAGCGATATTCCCCTGTAATTTTCACATTCTTGTTCTTTGTTATATATTGGGCATATGATTGCCTCTCTTCATATCTTGGGCATCTCTTCTATTTCCCATATCTCTTGCATAAGCTGGAACAACTTTTTATGCAAGCTTCTCCCACCATATTTGATCATTTCCGCTCATTTCATCGACCCCGGGCTCTTGTTGTTCTTTAGCTGTTGGATTATTTTTCCTATTTCCTCGTATGTAGGGGCTTCCACACTGGTATTGCTGCCTTTGTGACTAATATCTTCGTTATTTAGTGTCCCAACACTATCTTGTTTGTTTAGTAATTCCTCTAAAAACTGCACCCTTCTGTAATTTCTTCCTTGTCACCTAACAGATTTCTTTGTTTATCCTTCCACATTGTTGTCCTGTATTCATATCCTGTTTTTAGTTTTTTCACTCCCTGGTAAAAATTTTTTATTTCTTTATTTTTGTATTTTTCTTCTGTCTTCCAATATACTCGTCTGTTTTCTTCTTTTCATTTCCTTGCACATTGCTCCACACTTTTGCCTTTGTTCCTCATATATACGCTTTCTTGTCTCTGTTTACTCTTGTAGTATTTTATTTCTTGCTCTTTCTTTGTCACATTCCTTGTCAAACCATTTGTTTTTCTTAGTATGTTTCCTTCTAATCTGTTTGTTTATTGCTCTTTTTATGTTAATGTGTATTGTAACGGTCTAGGACATTTAACCGCGGCCACTTCGGCGCGGCGGTTTAACCGCGGACGTTTCGACGCAAACATGCTTGGACGCAGGGACACTACGCCATAGGGACAAAATGACGCAGTAAACTTGGCCGCGAGAATTTAGGGCGCAGAAACATTAGGACGTAGGGACATTAAGCCGCAAAGTTTAACATCTGTTTTCAAAAATGAAGCTTTCTTTTGTCGATTGACATATTTATGTATCCGTTAACACATTTGGACTTTTGTATTAGATGGTGATTAGTGTCTTATGCATTTGTATGTATGTGTATGACAACTCAACTATTTAGAGACTGATTAAATATAAAATCAATATTAGTTAATGGATTTTTTATGTAAAACTACCAAGTTACAACAGCAGAACAAAATATACCTGTAAGAGTTTAGTTTCAAAAATTGGATTGTTTAAGAAACATAGACATTTATACTTTAAATTAGTTTTTACACAGAAAGTAATTGAGTAAAATATAAAAAGGGGCGAATTGGAAATTTTCGGTTATTTAGGAAATAAAAATAAAATATATTGTAGATAACCCATAAATTTAAATCCTGTTATTTACTCTGAAAAATACAATTTTAGGAAAATAAATTACAAATATTCATATGGTAAGCAATTTGAAAATAGTCGTCTTTGTAACGTTTATTCCGAAGATAATCTTCGGTAGGCAGTTTATCCCTTTTTGAAGTGACTACCTACTAAGGGTTTAGGACCTTTTAAGTCGTTTTGTTTCTATCTTACATTCAATACCATCCTACTATGTTTATCTCCGTCTTACGAATATAGTTAAATTTGTGACATTTAGTGAAAATGGTTGATAAATATGTCTCTCATTACAATTACCGGTCTTTAAAAATCACTATTTAACGATATACGAGTGTGAAGATATGCCTAAAATTACTCTTAATATTTTTAATTCGCAAAATTGTTAGGTAAAAATAACTTAGCGTTTATTTAATTTAGTATTATGTAAACCCAATTATTATGCACTTTCAACTATTCTGACTATTTAATTTTTTATTTCTAGTTTTAAATCGTTTATTGTACAGGGTATCCTAAGCTATACAGATACATTTTTTTAGCGGAACAATTAAAAACCGACCACTAGGAACTTATACTTATTAAAATTCAAATAGAATTAGTTTAATTTTAGCAAGTACAAAGAAAATAATAAACTCTGTATTGTACAGAAAACTGTTGAAAAATTTTGTTTGTAATTAGTAACAGCATTTTTTTGTTTCTTACAGTTTTTTCATAATTACAAGATTAATAATTGCTAATATTTGTTAAGATCTCAATAAGGACTTTCATTTAAATATACAGCCACGTATTTTATTTTGTATGGGTAATTACATTTACATTTTACAGCGTAAAGCCTAAAGAAAGGTCAGTTGTTAAAATAACACAACTGCACGCGTCTTAGTGTCTCTGCGCCTTAACGTCTTTGCGTCCTACTGTTTCGCGTCTTAATGTCTCTGCGGCCTTTTGCCCTGCGTCTTAGTGTCCCTGCGTCCAAGTAGGTCTGCGGTTAAACGGCTGCGGTGAAACCGCCGCGCCGAAATGGCCGCGGCTAAACGTCCGGCTCCGGTATTGTAAGAACTTTTTCTTCTATGCCCTCCAGCTCGCCATCATACTCAATTCCTTTATTTATTTCTTCCTCGTACTTTTTAAAGTTCCTTTCTTTTTGAAAATCAATGCTTTCTATTCCTTTTAGTTCTGCTTCTGTCTTGATGGGTATGATTTGTTTCACGTTCCACGTTCAGTCCTCTATAGCTTCTTACGTCTTTGATGCAACTCTCATTTTTTATATCTATAAGTACACGGTCTATTTGATTAGCCGTGTTACCATCGGGTGTCATCCGTGTGTATAAGTGTATCTTCCTGTGCTGATAGTATGTGCTTTTAATCTTTATATTTTTGCCTGAGGCAAAGTCAATTAAAAATCTTCCAGTCTCGTTTGTTTCCGTGTGTAGGCTATAGGTATTTGCCTATTATTGGCTGAAATATTGGTTCTTTCCCTATTTTAGCGTTCGCGTCTCCTAGTACGATTTTTATATCATACTTTGGTATATTTTCATATTCTTTCTCTAACATTTCATAAAACTGCTCCTTACATTCCACCTCTTTCTCTTCTGAAGATGCATGTATATTGATAAGACTTATTTTTTGTACGCTACATTTATCCTTAAACAACACATTCTTTTGATATTGGAGTAAAGCTTTTATTGCAGCCTTTACTGTATTGCTCACCATAAACCCTGTGTCTAGCATTCTGTCTATTCTCCCGCTTTTGAAGAAGGTGTAGCCATCTATGTCATATATGTCCTTTCCTGCCTGTTTGGTTTCCTATATGGCTAGTATATCACTATTCTATACTTTTTTAATTCTCTAATTAGATATTTGATTGTGCCTGTATCAAACGTGCCTCTTACATTCCAGCACGTTGCTATGCATATGTTCTTCTTTTCTGTAGTACTCGTTTCTGTTGTTTTTAAGTTCCTTCTCTCTTTTCTTTGTCTTAATTTGGTTACCTTATCATTTATTAATTTAACCTTATTCGTATGCCTTTTTATAACCAGTGTCATCTTAGAATTTTCCGTCCTTTCCTCTTTTATTAGTTTTTTGGACTATTTTCGCCACTCCATATTTGGGTTTATACTATTCACCATTAATAGTAACTTTCTGATATCCTATTTTAACTACATGTCCTTTCTCTTTCTGATCTTTAGCAATGTTTCTTATTTCGTTCTGTATTTTCCTTTCTCCGTAAGTTTAGTCATTTTCGATATATATCCTCGTACTTTTTAGTTCTTTTTTCCTCCATATTTTCGTTTTCATTTGGATCTGTGCCACAATGCTTTCTTTGTTGTCATTTCCCTTGATACCATATCCGCTTTTGACCGTTACATCAATGTTGAGCTTGTATTTGACTAGTTGCTCGACTCCTTCCTTTAAATGTTGTTTTTGTACTTTTATTCCCTTGATGATCACGTCGTTTCTCTTTTTTCTCTTTCCCCCGTTTTTCCAACCTTCTTTCTAGATTACTTACCCTTGCTTCAAACTCTTTCTTTTCTTTTTACTATTTTCACAAAAAAAAATCGCGACCTAAAAAGTGAAATGGAAAAAAGGGATAAAAACATAATGATATATTATATCATACAAATACTGTTCTCTAACTTTAAAGGTACCTACTCCGAACGAGTTACGATATGGTTGAATTTGTGGCTTTTGCTGTACGATGTACATATTAAGTGTTAAGCTTGTCCGATTAAAACCAAAGCAAGTTTTAATTATCACGTATTTAATAAACGTTTTGTATACATTTTTGACTAAAATTTGTGTTATGTTGATTTAGCTGCAATATATTGCAGCTTGGAAACCTCGAAGTGCGGATATTAAAAACTCCTTTGACTTATTTTATTAAAGTTGAACCAACACACATAACAAACGGATGATAAATAGCATGAGTACCTAAGCCAGCATTATCGTTACTTTAACTTTCTGAGAAGTAGGGCAACGAAGCTTGTTAGTGACTTTTTCGCCCTTTCTGCTGCGGTGTAAACCGAATCTATACACATTAACACATATAGGTAACTAATCTGAATTTTACGTGCAGAAATCTTAGAAGGTACACGCTGTTACAAGCACCTCACTACGACGAACAAATAGGCTGATTTCTGGTTGCTGTCACGCGATGACTGATTTTTACACCGTTTGATTTTCCATAACCGGCGAGATTTATATGAGTGCATAGATTTTACAGTTAATTTTGTACAGGTTGTTGTGATAATAATGAATTTTAATGCTGCAAATAGAGTTTTATATCGAAGCATCGCTGATTTACTTAGTGTATGTAACATGAGCTCAATTTTAGAAAAATATTTTCTCCGGCATTCGTTCACAAAAAAAACATTGTTTTCAACATACATACTTCCAAAGGGAAGTGATAAAAATTTAGTAAAAAACATTCAAATAGATGCATCCACTTGAAATTTTGTTCCAAAAATAAAACCAAAACAATAAAAAAGGTTTCATGTCGTTCAAGATCAAATGCCTCAACCGAACGAGGATTAAGAACGTCAACTCCAAAGAAGTCAAACAAAAATAGAATGGGGCAGGATTTGATAAAACAATCGAACCGTAATCGTATAAAAATGTTCTGTACGAGCAAAGAACCTTGCTAAAAATTTTCTAATTAGTGCTGAAAATCGCTGGGTAACGTAAAAAGGGTTTTACCTTTAAACGTGGTAAACGAATTAAATAAAAAGGGTTAATACATCAACAATCCTTTACAGAAAACACATTTCCAAAGGTTAATTTAGTAAAACAGGAAATGTAATGTTTTAGTAGCAGTTATAATAGTGGTAGAAACAGGGGTCTTTGATAGTAAATAAACAAACAGCTGTTGTGTACAGTTCGTAGGCGCAGATTGAATAAAGATTTATACTACGTGTATAATCTGTTTTGTGTTCCAGCCCGTTAAATACGTAACAGATAATGGTTTTTCAGAATAAAACACGTTTGGTTAGCCGGTAGGGTGGAAAAATAGATTTCCCTTTTTAATTTAATTCGGTGCTTTTAGAAATAGGAATTCAAGCTCTAATTAATATATATATCTACGGAAATTTTTGCCATAAAAAAATTAGATCGAAAAAATGTTCACCAAATAATTTTTAGAAAACTGTCATTCTTAGATTTAGTAAAGGTATAAATTTACAAAGTTTTCTAAAAGCACTGTTGGAACTAATGTTCATAGGTGATAAATCTAGTGAAGAACTTCCGTGTAATAATTTCAGAACAAGTAGAAGCTGGCTTAAATCGTAAGTCTCTGTAATGTAATTTGAAACTCTTTAATGCCCAATAAAAGTAAAGGCCGATACTTATGTTAAATAACTTATGTGCCGCTGTCAATTTAAGATATTATAACTTGTGAACTCTAAACCCTGAATTCTACCGCAAGCAATTTGGACAAATCCACCATGATGTGAGCAAATTAGAAAAATATTACCGTAAAAGAATTATTAGTCGAACTGCAAATAAGAGGATTCGGATTAGGTTATTTCAAAACCGCCAAGTTAAATAAATGCCTTGCTAAATTGGTCGATTTTTATGAATTTAACTAAATATCTTTTCAAAGCTGCTGATGTAACGTAAGAACAAATACTTGTTTACGAACATTCTGCTTCTCAGATAATTTACAACAGTTTGGAAACTCCACGCATTGTTTTTAGTTTTTTTAGTATATCCTATCGCCTTTCGACGATTTCAAACGGTTTTTACTTTTTAGCATTTCATTTTTCTTCCCATTCTAAGATTATTTCCTATATTTTTCTTTGTTGATAAATCGGTACTTTTAAAATAACCCTGGGTTTCTCTTCATACATTATTACTATTCATATTTTACTTCTCTTTTTTGAAATATGCGGTGCTTATACTTTTTTTGGAACAGTCAATTCTCAAAATATTAAAAATGCAAAGATCCAAAAATGGTTCAAAATATTTCAAACTTCGCATTAAAAATATTCGTACTTTTTTTCGCTTAAGGTAACAGTTCCTTATACTTTTTATAAATTGCAGAAAGATTATCATTAGGAAGGAGAAAATTCTTCAGTCGGGGTAATATTTTATGGAGTTCCACGAGTAACAGGAGACACTAAAACTTCTTTACTAATACATATGTAAATTTCAGCGACAGATACGAAATGAAACTGAAAGCTCGCTGTCACAATAACTGTTTCTAAATTACCTGTTGAAACGACAACGTCGGGTTTTACTAAGAGAAAATACCGAATTCTTATAATTTATTTAATATGTTACCGTTAACAGATGTCTAAGTAGGTTTCAACATATCGGTGGTGATTGGTTTCGTACTGGCTGCTTTTGTAGTATCGGCAAACTATAAGGAAACATCATGGATACATGGTTATGCATGGTCGACACTCTCCTAATTGGTGGCTAAAAGGATTCTTAAAATAAAGCTGATTCTGCGTCGAACTAGGTCGAATTGTGTACATTTCGTGTTTGCTCCTTTATTTCTAAAACAGCCCTTCTCTTGCCCTTTACCACTTGTAACATAAGAACATGACATCAAGAGCTACGTGGAAGATGATCTACAGCAAGAATTCCTTTTATACGGTTTGGAAAAAATCTCGAGATAAATTCGTATTACAAAAGCCGTTAACATCCTTTTTCTGCGGTATAACACAAAAAGTAACATTTACCAATTCAGTTAGAGTTTAGTATCATTTACTTTTGCAACGCGGCAAAAGAATTGCATTAGCAAGTATGATCATCCCCATTTGAGTGTTCTCGGTCTCTTCAAATAAAAATCAAAGGGAATTTTTGCTCTGTTTCACCGCTGGGGTCATTTGGTTAATATAATTTTACCGCTATACAAGCTAAAAGGCAGATTGGGCGTTTTTTTCCTGTTGTTTTAGCAGACAGGTGCCCACGTCACGGTCGGTCAGGAGGAATCGGGCCGATCGGCGTGGTTAATTTAAGAGCTAACGAAATCGAACAGATGAGGGACCAATTTGTAGTATCCGGCGAAGAAGGGGCAGCAAGTGAATAGGAAGTCGACTTGCACGTGACAGTTTCTTAGCAATCAGTATTACGAAGAGTCCAGCCAGTCACGATTCGTCGCCCAGGCCGACCCCGTTCTTGTGATCTACTTCCGCCTAACGCCTGCGGAACGGAAGAACATCGATAAATTACCAAACCTTAAAGTTGTAACAGTCTGGTGTGATAGGCCCCGTTCGCTCGATGTATAGAAGAACTTCGACGTGCTTACTTGAGCAAAGTTATTGGCCCATGTAATGGTATATTCAAATCACTTTCAAGTTATGGATATCAATATAAAAAGTTAAGGTGTAGAAGCAAATTTCTTATACGAGCAGTATGTATAACCTCTTTGGTGGCGTCTAGGATACATACTTGACTTTCAGATTTGTTGGAAAAACTTCGTATTTCTCTCGTACTCCGTGCATATCTTAAATACAACTGCCACCTGCGGCCACGTACTTAGCTAAATGGGAATTTCGAAATTATTTGCTCCGGCGTTTCTACTACTTTTAGCTATTTATGGCGAACGACGTTTTCTTTTCGATTAGACTCGATGTCGATTAATGCAAATCAAGCGGTAAAAGTGCAGGGGCTTCGACACATCGAGAAGTTGTCGAGAAAAAGTTATAAAGCAAGAGGCACTAAAACGACCTGATTTATATCGAATACATGCTAAGAAAGTGTAATTTACTTGGCTAATTTAACATTAAATGTCAAAGGCAGACGGCGTTCGTCTGCGGCCGAACTTTGCGGGAGTATTTTATTCGCGACAGCCAATAAGAAAGCGCCCTTGTTCCCGCATTCGGCAGTGCGTTTATTCGGGTTTATACAGAAATCGCACTGATAAATTATGGAGAGCCGTTGGATCAATATGTACTCGTTCATCGAATAGCGGTGACTTACACAAGGAAAATGCGGGATATAACTTTAATTGAATGAATCGAAAATAGATTTCCAAAAGCAATTGTGACGGAACGCGGAATTAAGGCAGAAATTGAGGAATCGGCTGGATATAAGTCCGGGTCCCACGCCCGTTCACGCCGATGTAGATTAAGGCAGGATCTGTAACGGTACGATTGATAAGGAGAGCAACCGCTCATTAATTATCGCTTGTTCGTCCTGCCAACGGCAGGAATACCTCTATCGATTGTAAAATGTGCAACTTAACTTGACGTTGCGGTTCCCGATGTATCAGAGTTATTCTGCACCAGTTCCAGAAGCGGCTCCTCCACCAAGAAGCAGCGAAGTAGCAATCAGTATGCAAATTGATAGCAAAACACTGACTGTGTTGCCCGAACTCTGAGAGACTGCTTCTGTAAAACGCTTCGTGATATTTACACAGTTATTATGACAGACGGCGCAGATTTACTGGAGCATTGAACCGTGAATTGGATTATATACTATGCAATTCGCACACAATTTCCTTACTTCCTTCCTTGCCCATCCCGAAATCAGGATGAGAAATAGCAGGAGTTAGACGTGCGACGAATCGCAATGCAGTTATCTTACCGGAGACTACCGCCGGAACTCTCGCAAAAATAAAATAAATTGATGTATTAATTTACTTTTAGGCGCCTTTACTAAATCTTGTTACGCCTAAATCCGTTATTTTCAGTTGCAGTAATTCTAGTATCATTTTATTTGCCCTCGAAGTCACGATCGTTCCTTTTCACATCAATCTAACCACAATCTCTCGAGAACATGAAAAATAAACTTTCCCATTATTACTACGTTTTTGATTTAGGAACACGATTTTCTATATCTCTCAAACCACCCTCTGTGCGTATATAGTTTTTACAAGACTAAACAAAGTAATTTGGAAAGTTATTCTAAGAAATAACCTTTATATTCGTATTCACACAATGACCTGTTTAGAAACACATGGGCTTTTACATTTTACCCTAATTTTACATTAAGTGTGTGTAGTAATAAGCTTGCAGAACATCTGAGGAATACAGGTTTTTCCACGATTTTTATAATTCTCGATTTCCCTTTTAACACAAGTAATTATGATCGGTATTCTGACATTTTTCAATTTGTAATTAGGTACCAAGGGTATTTCGTAAGGAGTAAACATCAAAATTCGGTCAATTTGACAATTTCACCGCGCTCGAAACATCAGCAGCTCTAATGGCCTTTGAGAAAATTGCGTAAAAATGTACCATCCACCCACACCAGTAGACACTTTGTGATCTTTAAAATGTCTTCTGAAATATTTTACACCAATCGTTGGGGTCTTCTATTTGCGCCTTTTTGTATCGTT
The DNA here is from genome assembly GCA_963082815.1 of Melanotus villosus. Lineage (NCBI taxonomy): Eukaryota > Metazoa > Arthropoda > Insecta > Coleoptera > Elateridae > Melanotus > Melanotus villosus. Next base: position 25,897,653 of record OY720427.1, read on the forward strand.
TATAAAGTCTACCGCTAAAAGTTGAAGTTAAAAGTTTATAAAGAATATTGAAAAGTTTCAGGCGATTGAGGTTAATTGATGATTTTTGTTATTTGTGATGGTGTCTCCCGCATTAAAGTCACTCACGATGTAATTATCCTGTGGAAGTGAAGTTCATCAGTAGAGGATTACCGCGGGTGATGAAGATCGAGAACACTCGAGTTTCTGAGTTTGTGTAGTGGTAGTTCCATTATTATGAACTACTGACTCAAGCACCAAATTTAAGCTCTTAATTTTTTAAATTAAGAACGATTTAATTCTAAATCAAGAAATCTTCAGACGGCTTAAGGGGTGTTACTTTCAAGTAATTAAGTTTTTTCAGTTTAGTTAATTCAAATTAATTTTTGAAAATATTATTTCATTTACAGATTGTGATGTCGTTAAAAACGGATTTTGGAAAATGTAAGTATGAAATGCAACAAATGTAGCTTTCAAAGTTTGTTGAAAAATTATTAAATTTTCTTCGAGGATAATTTGTTTAATAAACAAAATGAGGAATTTTACTTTTGAACTTTCTCAAATAGTTTCGCGATTTTATTTTTCAATTTTACGCAGTGTTTTGTAATGGAAAGATTTAAATAAGCTAATCCACCCCCTCTCATTTACAAAGTCGCGTTCGTAATTGCGTGAATGGTACGTTAAGTTGAAGCACAATTAGTGTTAAATTTTAATGAAAATGCACGCCGAGTACCTATAATTGAATTCAACGTAGTTTATAGTTGTACACTCAATTAAAAGCCAAGATATCATAACAAACACTTAGAAATGTACTTAATTATGTTAACATTAATATTTTGTTTAATAAAATTTGTATATTGCTTCGAATTAGAACTAACCCGGCATAAATTAGAAATACACTTTCAAACATACGAACAGGTCGTAACTAAAACATCATAAATAATTTAGTTTCCTATGAAATGTATATTTATGTTCATGTTGCGCTACATTACGATTCATTTCGTGGGAAGCTAAAATTTTAGGTAGTATTGAGTTCTACGACTTATATGCGTGACGGGTTAAGTGTAAGCAGTTCACGGTAAAATTAATATCAAATATAAATCTCTCCAAATTATTATTGCAGAGTATTCTGAATTTTGTGTCACCTAGATTACTTTGTTCGAATGACTCGAAATGGATACCTTTTAAACGCCATATTAAGGGACTTAATGGTTTTAACGTTGTCATAAAGTTATTAGATTTTGCTCTGCATTTTCGACGGGATTTGTTTCAATTATTTTTCAACGCCGACAGTGTGAATAACGAAAATTTGAGATACGATGAAAATTTAAAATTTTTACGTTTTTCTTGGACACATTCTGTTCGACATTTATATTTGCTTTGTCTCGTTGAGATTTATACTTGAAATACTCTGCAGGTATGAAAACCACATAAGCCTCTCGGGCCAAAAAAATCAATAAAATATTCAAATAACTTAAAGTTCCCTCCAGCGAATAATCTAAGGCTTGTCGTATGCGTATCTGGTGTAGAATCCTTTCTTATGGCACACGAATTTTAGTGCCAATTTATTGGCTGTCGTAATGATCAGATGAAAAACTGTAAAGGGGAGAGCTGTTCAGGATAAAAGATTTTATTCGAAACGAATTACCTAACAATGCAGTTCGCTTTATTTAAAAACCGTATTCTGCCTATCGTGTCATCTTTACTTCCTTATTTTTTACATATGTCTGTTTTAGAGTTTTCTCCAGTCTCGATTTTACCTTTTACTTCCGAAGATTAAGATCTCAGTGTTCACATTTTACCTTCTCCTAGTCAGAACTTAGTTTTTCTGACGTTAAAAAACAAATAGTGTCTTTAAATAATTCAAAATCTTTCTCAATTTTTTACATTTAAGAAATGAATTCCAACAATGAAACGTTAAGTCGCTATTTTTGCCTCAAGATATTTAAATTTTTGACACAACAGTTTTTTATTAATGTTTCCTCTATTTTTGTCCAGAAGCAATTTTCCGCACGCAAAACTTTCATTCAAAACAACGTTGTTTAGGAAACGCGTTATATAAAAAACTACACTTAATATTCAGTTTAAATATTTATTTAAGGGGCGGAAAAATATGAAAAATTTAAATGTTGTTCTATTTGTAGCTAACTCTTTTAAAACGATGCGAAAATGAAGCAGCTGTTAAGTTTCGCAGAATTTATAAAAATTTTGGAATATACAGGTCAAAGGTCAAGCTGCTTCTAATTTAAAATTACCTGAAAATTTTACATGAGGGAAATTTTAATTTGTATCCCGAAGGGTTCGTATTTTTTTAGATATATTTACAACGCAAATTTTGATGCAAAATATTAAATTAATTAATGAAAGTGAATATTAATTTGATTTTAATACTTAAAATTCTGTGATACGAACTGAAGCGAATAATTTAAAAACCAACTAACAATTTTTACCAAGGTACAATAAAACTCAAGAAGCATAAATATGTAAACGAATATTACATTTTTAATATGTGGAAAATCGTTCTGTTTTTTTCCGTGTTAAAGGAAACCCTTGTAAAGATTATTGTGGCGAAATTCCAACCGGATATATACATATAAGGAATTACAACTAGGACGTTAAAGCTAGGTAATCCTCTTAATATTTAAGCTCCAGAAAAGTATCTTTAATGAAAAGTCTCGCCGATGGTATTTTTTCAGAAATATTAGAAGTTCGGAACTTTCTTTAAGGATTCTGAAGTGGATAAAACATGTTAAGAACCGAATAAAGACCAACTTTCTTCCGATAATTATTGAATTTTCCCAATTTTTTTATTAATTTCTAACTAACGAATAATTAGCTCGATTTTAACTTTTAAATTAATGAAAATTTAGTATAAAGTCGAAGTGTAGAACAAGAAGGAATTACCGAATTACTTACTAGTTAGAAGACAGGTCGATAGCCGTTGTCAGGTAATTCACTGCAGTAAAACTCAAGCAGAAGAGTTTTCAGATTATTTGATAGAAACGAACAATGCAGAAGAATCCGATTTCCTTTTTGTGTATAGGTCGAATACTGTTTCAGGAAACAAAGAATGACAAACGTTTACGAGTCATTGATTCAAAATCCATCTGTTTCTGGTAGTATTCTCGCCCAAATATTTATCACTTTATTTAATAAAAAAAAGGAAGAAACCACGATTTTCTAACAAAAATCAGATTAGGGAGTTTTATTTACTTTGTTTGAATCAGAAAAATATGAGTATATTCGCTCTGTGTTCATTGTAATCTTTAAAAGTAATTTCTTAAAGAAAACTTTTAAAATATTGAATTTGCTTTGGCTAAAATTCAAGATTTTTAACGTGAAGTAAAAAGGATTATTTGGGGTAAATAGTTAGAAAAACTAGCGGGGTTCTTTTATAATATGCACATAAATGAATAAATTATACGATCAGAATTTCTAGTTAAAGAGCGTTCTGTAATAATAAAAGTTACCAAACTTTAATTTTATGTACTGTAGTGTAAATCTAAAGTGAATAATTTACACATAAAAGGAATATTAAGTTGAGTGTTTAAAACAAGTTAAATGAAGTGCCCTTTTTCAATGTTTTAATGGTACTTTAGTGCATTTACTGGGTGCCAAGTGTAATAACTCTATTTATTTCATTTAAAATTCGCTACAAATTTAACTTTATCTTTTTACACGTTGTATTTAACCGAGAAGTAACTCGGAATTCGCTTTCAAAACCATTAGCTTGTTTCTCGAGGACTTCATTATAGAAAATCTTTGTGCGAAAAGGTAAGTATCATTTAGTGGCAGCAAATTGGTCATAAGTTGTTAGCTTGTTCGCAAAGCTTTTACGTTTATTATCGGTGTTTCTTTTTATATAATCAACGAAGTTTTAATTTTTTTTTTAAATTTTATAGAAATTTGAAAAAACCTACCAACAACCTAAACATGGAATGTTAAGAAGCGCTTGGTAAAGATATTGCATTAATTAAAGTTTGAGAGGTTAATTTTCGTATTAACAGAATTTTTCTTGATGAAGGTATCCGTTATTTAGTATAAACAAATAACTGCAGAATTTAGAGTTTCTTAATTAATCGATTTTCATTTAAAATACGTCAAGCTATAAAGTTTTGGTATTTATCTGTTGTTAAAAGGAAGATCTGCTTAGGCTAAGGAAAATACTTATGTTAATGATTTAAGTCAAGAGGTTATAAAGTGTCGTGGAAATAAAATTCTTTTAACTTTTAAAGAGAGCGATTTGAGTTCAAAGCGGACTCTTTATCCGGAGACTTCCCCGCGATGCATTTTTCTAGAGATCTTTCGTCGAAGGGCTTTTTGTCCGAGATATTTTTATCCGCAACATTTTGTCCAGGGATTTCTTTTAAAGAATGCGTTCCAATGCACCAAAAGTTAAAAGTTTTAAAAAGTCGCCGTAGTTTTATTCCGTATTAATTGTGACCTTTCGTGATTTTAACCGATTGCGTTGTTAGGGTGAACGTTTACAGGTCCTATTAATTTTCGTAATTTGTAAAGCATTTAGGGTCGAAATCTAATCAGATTTTGGTTTCAAGAAGTAGATTCGAGCATTGAACCTCGCAAGGAATTACGGACCGTGTTATTTGGGTTGTCATTAATAAAGGCAGAAAATGAGGCAAATGACCGGTCTTAGAGGGATGTCAGTAGGTGTCATTTGGCATAGCTGCCTGCGGTGGTGAGAAAGCGGCTCGTGAGGAATGGGCCACCAGGGTGAGAACAGGGCCAAAGGCCAAACGCGGAGGGAGATAAAGTTATCTAGGTATACAGGCGAATTGTTGTGATTTGTCAAGTGTCCGGCTGTAGCTCGACTTGAAGTTATGCCATTCCGAAAGCTAATTCTATTTCGCAGACCATAGAGCAGCCTGCATAATTCAGGGCCACAAATTGCTCTGCGAATTTAAGGCGGTGCTCTTCTCCCTTTAGTGTTCGTTTCCGCGATAATCAAAAAGAGCTTGCAGTCCAACCCCAAACGGGCGCTCTTTTCCTTCCTGGACTGTTGTTTGTTGGCCAAAATCCAGCATGCGAGGCGATATAAACATGCTGATATAGTTACCGTAAAGCTTTTACGCCGGATCTGCACAAAGCCAAGAACAGAAGTAATAAAAAGACCAGAAGGTTTTAAAGATCCGATCCTGCCGTTTGATCTGTCAGTCATCCTGGCCTGTTCGCTCGCCCGAAGCGCAGGATTGACTGCAATCCCATTTAAGCAATTTACAGACAGGTGGTAAACAGGATTAAGTCTTCTGCTTAGGTGTCACCGCTGGAAAATCTTTTGGCGTCTCTGTGGGCCTCTCTCGGCTTTTAGGCTCGTAAAAGGCGGAAATTTTATTGTTGATTCCCGTTTATATAAATAGATGACGTGGGATTTTTCGTTCTTCACTCTCAAGAAAACCTTTTGTGTACTTCATCGTAGAATCGTGTGGCTTTCAATCCTAAAGGTCATCGCGTAAAACAGCTAAATTCCAAAAATATTAAAGCACTGTCTTAGGTAGTCTTTTTAAACGGAGTAAATATTAACTTAACAAATAAATAGAAATATTTTTCAACAATCGAATTCAAAATTTACAGTCTCTTTACGGACATTTACATTGAAAGATAAATGATTCGAATACTTTAAGTAAGACATTCGATTTTCAAATATTTAAACTGGCAAATTATATTTCAATGTTTGGTATCTGAAACCGAAGGCATCGACTTAATTCATTAAAATTTTATAGTGAATTGGTAATGAGGGATAAAATAATACCAGTTTCTATTAAAAGGTGTTTTAGGAAATAAAAAAAATATTCAGCTCTAATTCTTTGAAAATCTGATTTTAAAGTATAGATGGATATTGTTTTTCCATTAACGTTTTACCTGCATATGGTTCGCTTAAAACAGGTATTATCAAGACATATCAAAATGAACGTGAACTGAAGATTCAAGCCATGTACGTCAATGGGAAATCGGTGTTTTTCACACTTAATCCGTGTTTTTCAATACGAGCCGCTTAATTACCGAACGTTCGTTCTTTCCGGTTGCAATTGACCGTGATATTACACGTGAATGAACACACCAAATTAAGCGCTTTCCACGACTTTTATTTTCCGAATTTTCCGTTCGGCTGCTTAAGTTTGGTTCTTTTTATGTATCACTTATTAAATTCGAGAATAAAGGAAGGCTTACAGTTATTTTATGGAAATGTTAGTTTAGCTTTTCATTCAAATTGATCGAACAGCTAGTCTGTCAGATTTTTATCGGTGTAACGCAATGCCAGCGAGTCATTATCAACACAATTATTGTACTAATAATAATTTTATCGCAAACTGTGGAAGTTCAAATTTATGTCGCGTGTTGGACATTTTTTTATGAACGCTAACAAAGTTACACCGTTACTGTGTATGTTGGTTGGAGTTAAAATTAGACACAATGGTAATGGTGGGAAATGTAATTCAGGAAAAAAAAACTTTATTTGTTGTAGGATAGCTAATTAGCTATTGCACGTTTCGAATCGGTTATTCCTAGGTTCGTGGTGAACGTATTTGATAGCAAAAACGAATTTCACTCGGGTGTTTATTATTGCGTAATCACGAAATTGTTGAAAATTATTGTTATTATTGCTCGTAAATGCAATAATAATAGTAACGTAAGGAAAATACTCCACAGTAGGTGTTTGAAATGGAATGGCGCATTAAGAAAGAACAAGGATTAAAAGAAAATGAAATTAGTAAAAAGACTTTAGATTAAATAGAGGAAGTTGATTGAAACTAGAAATAGAAAGACGGAAAGAAAAACAAGAACCCGGTTTCCTCCCGATAATAGGAAAACGGTGGAAGGCTGAATAAGTAGAAATTATGCAGACAGTCTTTTCCGGATGAAACTAGAAGACACTCCCATTCCCACTTCACTTCTCGGCCTGCAGATTGATTCATTTTCGATGAGATTTGAAACAGAATCGAACAGGCCATTCCTCCGGAATGATAGAATACAAATAAGGGCTGCAGTGGATAGACAACGGGGTGAACACCATCAATTACTGATGCAGATTGGCGTTCAAGAGTGTTCTATTGTTCTCCGGAGAATAGTATTCCCGCATTCTTAAAATGTTGCTTTATTCCGCAGATGTCCCTAGAACTTTCGGTGGACATATAATTAGGAATTAAAAGGAAAAGTTTGCGGTCGTGATTTATTTTTTCCGAAACCGACACTCTTCTGTTTATTCTTCGATAGGTTTTACGACGAAAGATGCGACAGATTTAAGTACGCTACGTTGATTTTGATCGTATTAAATTTCTTAAAGAGGATGTTAATAGAAAGTTGGACATAAAGTTTGATTATTTATTTATAGCCAATTTGCCTTCGGATTCGATTGCATCACCAACGTAGCATCGGTAAATTGCCATAAAATAAAGCTACGTCGTTTCGCCGGGGAGTTTATAAGGCGAAATTTCAGGAAAGTTCATTAGTTTGGCATTTCATGTCAATTTAGGATGCTTGAGAACACCTGCTGAGGGCCGAAATCATTGTAGATGAAGATTGTTGAACTCAGGAGCTAAATGATTAGAATTCTGATCTGTGTTCTGCGTAATACAAGTAATCAGGAAGGAGTTCCAGCCAACCGCTAGTAATTTCAGGTATGCATGTGGTCTGCTTGGTTCCACAACTTCGTCAAATTACAATATAAAGAGGCAGCCGGCCGAATCTTTACGAACCGTTTAACTAACCTGATCAAACGGTTCTCATACCTGCGCAAATAATAACGCGTGCGACGCGATATCGGTAAATTTTCCTAAATGAGACTCCACTGACAATATGACTAAACGGTTACACGTTGCAGGATTTTCAATTTCTACAACCGGACAGGGCAATTTGTTTAAAATGAAAATGGAATGCGATGGAAATATAGGGATCGGATATTAAGACCGTTTCTATAAAATATTGCAATCACAACTCAAACTGACGTACAAAATTTTTCGACAAACACCAACTCGTGCTCGCGTAATGTAAATAAATGAAGCAACTGTTATTATCGACATCTAAAAATTAAACTAACGTAATATGTATTCTGTCCAACAACGACTTGCAAAACGAAACGCGAAGTACGTGTTCCTAAACCACCAATTTGCAAGTGATGTGCAACACATAACCAGTAAGGAGCAAAAACTCGATACGGAACTTATCCAACACATAACCCGGAGGTGTCGCAAAACAGATTTAATTGCGATTCCGCGAAATAGGAAATGAAATTAGAATTTGTTAATAATTACCATCGAAGTAGAAGCAAATAGGAAATGTGCAATTAGACAGTCATCTCCTAATGGTAGCGTTGTGGGTGATTTTGACAAGTTATGGCGAACGGAAGTGTCGCGCGAGGTGCTGGTCAGGGCGCGTGTTGTGGTAATGAATAGCCCCCGGAGCGCCATCATGCGACCCTGCCACTGACATGCGGCTAGCTCTGTGTTTTACTTTTCCCTTTTCTGTTTGTCCTACACTACGTCCAAAGTGCAAGATTTAAGCCACTGGTACCCGTCGAAATGCCAGATTATATATTGACTTCTGAACAAAACCGCGTCAACCCTTACTATATATCAGACGTTCTTGGTCCGCTTCATTCTTCTCATTATTAACGCAGCTTGTGTTAAACATAGGTTTGGCCACTTTTAGATTTTCTCGACAAATCGACACTTAAAGAAAGACATCGCTTATATTGTTTACCACTTTCGCTTTCTTCTTACTGATCTTCAAACTTGAAGCCTTTCGTTTTCCATTCCACGAGTACGAAAGGTATAATTAACCGATTGCCATATTTTAAATGACAATTTAATCACATAAGTATTCAAATACATTGTTAAATTTTGTATCGTAAATAGTTAAAGTTTTGGAAAAGTTAAAATTTTATTACATAAAAGCTTAAAATGACAGCATCTGCTTCTTATGGCTACAATTTCGTTTACGTTTTCATCTCTAGTATGCTTTTCAAGAAAAAAATCGGATGAAATACATTTTTCATCGTCTTGCAAACACCAACAAAAAAAGCGCATTTTAAAGATAGGAGTTTTAAAACGACGATGTAGTACTGAAGTGTTCACCCAGCTTTTAACAGATTAAAATGTTTAGGCAATCGACATAAACAATATTAAAAGAATTTAAGTGGACTGATTTTTAAAACCCCTAATTTGACTACCGATTCCTCTTTTAAGATTTTCATAAAGCGCAATACAAGCAGACTAAAAGGTTATAAAGCTGCTGAAAAATTGCAATACATGTAGGTTTAGCCGAAACTTTATTTCGGAGATAGAACAATTCTGAAATTCTTATAAAGTTGTTTTTTCGAAGAAAAATAAACGATAACGTCCTAAATTTACTATAGCAGAAGAAAAGTAAGTTATTTATTAGCGCTTTGTGTTTAAATTACGTTAACAAAATCAGGCTAATTTTGGTTTAGTTTCAATACTGTACGTAATTCGAGTAATCAGTTGATTGTAGCTCGATGCACGATGCACCCATGGGGGAATTAACTTTTCTCTACTAATCCCACTATTTTTTCCATTTTATAAAAGTGCAGTGATCAGTGGCTATTGAGTAGAATGTTCCGGACATTAAGTGGATTTTTTTGGAACACTAATAGTTCGCGGTTTGTTTTAAACCTCTGTGCTGAAATATGCCCTAAAATCCGTACTGCATTGTTCGAATTTCAATCAATTGCCTACGCTACATTTTGGCATATGCTAATTTGTGTGAGTTGGTATATTGACCGAAGGTAATTCTGATGCAATGGATATGTGATTATGCTAATTTACTGTCATTAATATCGAATTACTTGGAATTTATTCCTATCGATTATTATTTCAAATGTAACTTTGATATGTGTTGAATATTAAGTATTTATAATTTTAGGGTTATATTACTTTACGCACTTTTGCTTGTTGTGAAAGTAAAGATTTTAGTCCTGAGTGTACTGAAAGAGGCAGTTCATAACAAATCTTAATAGTCTGACATCGCTCGACCCAAAATACTCAAAATTAGGTTAACATTTTCTGAGGGCATGAACTACAAAAATTATTTATTGAAGGGCTCCTAATTTAAAAATTATAAGGCCTTGCTTATTTTATAATCTGACTGCTAGAAGGAGTGCCTTTACTTATGATAAATTAATGGGCAATGTTTTGAAAAGGGTAAGGTCAGGTCCTAGTACGCCTTTTACTACATTTATATAGGTTGATGACACATTTAGAGAATAAAATTATTGAGTTTTAGTACTTTGTTTCTTTGTTCCGGAGAAAGAGGAAATCTTTTATTACTTGGTTGAACTTTAGTTCAGTTGAGTTAACAAATATGGATTTTATTTCTACTGCTGAGATTTTTTAAAGGTAACTAAGAGCAACGTGACGCTTTACTGGAGAGGTAAGAAGCGATACCGGTAACTACAAGAAGCTAAGAAATCTACTCTACTCATGACAAATAATCCTATCGTAGTTTGTTTTTTGATGTTGAACATCTTTACGTTTAGTATGAAAAGATAAAATTTATTGCACGCCGAAAACGTCGATAAACTGACAGAATTTTAACAAAGTAAAAACATTAATCAAAATTTGAATACGACTTGTCTGCATATTTTTATTAGATTTGTAAGTAGTTTTCGATTTTAACAAATTTACATTAGACATTATCGGATATATTGATAGTACTTATTATGCATATAAATATAAAATAAACGTACACAGACTTTTAGTTAATTAATAATAAAAAACTACCCTAAACTGTTTTACTTAAAGTCATTTCATTTTAAGACGTTTACTTATAAATAATTCCTCTTACAAATACATATGCTACAAATAAGCAAAATTAACAGGTAAACAGGTTCGATAAAATTGTAATTGCTTAAAAGCATTAGAAGTTACCAAATTGCAACATATGGAAAATAGTTAACCTCAAGGGAGAATGCAGCTGCAGCGCATTCCCCTTCTGCGATTTTCCAAGTTTTATCGTCCTCACCTGAATGGTTAATTTTAACGTATATTTTCATATTATTGGTTCGTTTCGTATGTGAATTAAATGTGACCTGCGTGATTCAGTTGGTATTTGAGTTTCGTTAAGTAAACTACACGCGTTTAAAGTTAGTTGCATTTTTCGGGAACGTTTTGTGTGAACATTTCGCATAGTTTAGACGCCTAAGATTGATGCAGCACTAATAATCTTTATGTAAGCCTTTATCTAGGTTTCTGTTGAAATTGTAATCTTTAAAGTTATATAGATATCTGGGATATTGTTCGGGTCGTAAAATGAAGAGGATAATATAAAAGTCTTAAGATTCAAAATCAAACCCACTTCTTCGTGCTTTATTTGAAGCTGGAAATTTCTGTGGGGAGTAACACACGAAAGGTTTGTACGAATTAATATTTGCACTGGTCTTGGAGATAACATTTTAAAAAATACTTACTTTTATTAAAGTCAAACTAAAAACGTGTCGATGCAGTGTCCAAATTTCCTTTATCATTTATAAACGATTTGAATTCTGATTTTGAAACAATTTACAGATAAAATCTTAATTAAATATTTATCTAATTTAACCTAAAATTGGTGTTTTTTTTCAATACAAATGGACGTAAATAATTTGATAAACAATAAAAACAGAAACCAAGGTTTAAAGTTCTCAAAGCTATAATTTTCGTTCTGTGAAAGAAATATGAAATTCACATCCTGTAAAACATTATTACACAGTACGTCTAACTGACAAGTAATTGTCGGATGGGTGAATAAATACACAACCATCCCGGTTCGGGTGGAAGATGTGGATCTTTTTTTTTATAATTCCGTTATGAATTACGTTTGTTACGCAGTTCCAAAGAACAATATAAACATAGCGAGATAGAGAACCGTTTTTATTATGTGTAAATTTTTTCATGTTGCCTCTAGTAAAGACAATTGTTATTCGGTTATTTATTTAAATAACAGATAAGGTTCCTATATCTGTATTTACACTACGAGGGTTGACGTTTATTTAAATTTTTAATGACTCGACCAACATTAATGCTTTTTAAATTCAGTTATTAATTTTAACAGAGCTTTACGGGTTTTCGCGGATTTAATCCCTCGGATGAGAAAACTTTTGGTGAAATAAAAGAGAAAACTAATTTTTCTGTTGGCTCGAGAATGGCACGTTTATTAATTTTTTTCTAGAACAAGATGTGTAGTAAATTGAATGTCAAATATAGAACAACCCTTCGTGTACTGTTTTGCCAAAACAACCCTTCTGGTATTATATGAGTATATTTTTGAGAATATCTGGAGAAGATATTTCAACATTTAGATAATGTATCTATCTAAATACATTTATTGTTTACTTACAATTTTGGATATTAAAGGAAAACTAATATTTTTAAAATTCGAAATTAAATTTACATTTTCCTGTCAGTTATTTAAATAAAATAATAACATCAAACGAAACTGAGATCTTAGGAATTAGGCAAATTTGAGAACCATTGTGTTTATTAAATTAATTTCAAATGTATGTTCTGCAGTGGCGGCTGATCCATAGGGGCTCAAGGTCTCGAGCCTCCTAAGACCATTCTTAGGAAAGAGTAAAAGTAATTTACTTATTTAATTATAACATACAATTGATTGTTAATTATTACAATAGTAATTTTGCATATCTATATATAACACATATTATTACCCCCTTGCGACGCGACGGCTACCTATATTTTAAATCGTTAGGGCTCAAATGAAACGAGCCTTCGTCCGCATAAGAAACATATGTAAGAACGAACTGAGAACGGAAACTGCCGATTGCGGATATCTATTGCTTTCTTAAGTTAAACCGAAGGCTCACTATTCTAGAGCCCAGTACGTATTTTAATACGTTACGGTGTTGTTGTTTGCTCAGCTTGAGACTTGTATTCGAATTTGTTGTTTCAGTGTCCTGTGTTTTGGGTACAAAATGACCGAAAATAATATAAAGTGTATTCTGAAAGTTTTTTTTTTTCATAGTCGATCACTATAACTAGACTAAGTCTATCTAACAATTTATCTCTATTAATGATGATATCACTGTGTTATGAATATGCTTCCTATGGAGCATTCCATGAATGTTGTGTTGGCACTTCACTCGCGTGTTTGCTCTGCTTTTTGTTTTTAGCACTATTCACTTAAACTAGTTCGAATGGTTTCACTCGGTTTAACCGCCTCACTTGTTGGCGGTTGTCGAGGAGTTGTAGCATCTCGACGTTTTGATGTTGGTGAAGTCTTTCTTCGTGTTTCTTCGCAAATTGCTGGATTTCTTCAGCGACCGGAGCAATCTTTAAATCCTTGTGGATGTCTTCGTTTCGACTGTACCACGGGGCGTTAACAATGCTTCGTAGTACTTCGTTCTGAAATCTTTGTATCATTAGTATGTTGCTTTTGGTACATCCCCATAGTTGTACTCCATATGTCCATACTGGTTTTAATACTTGTTTATACAGGGCCCGGTAAAATGTATTGATCATTTTATTTTCTTAATAGCAAGAAAATGAATCAAGTATTTACGACTGCATTTGTTTGAAACCAAAGAGGAAGCTTTAGAAAAATGTTTACAGTTGTTAACATGGAGCGCTGGTCAACAGTACACCGTGTGTTGTCTGAGTCTTTAGCATCAGACAATTCTCTGAAGAAGTGGTTAAATGTATCATTTTTGTTTTCCTGGATATCTCTTTTAAATAGTTGGCCTAACGTGCTTAGTCGCCTCTTGTCTTCTGGTGATCTTGCTTGCTGCCATCGTTTTCTGGCTTTTCTTTTCTCGTATATCATATATTTTATCTTTTTCGAGCAGTTTATACCGCTTTCCTTTTTCTTTAGTGTGGGAGTGTTGTTCCATGCTGCTTGCTGCAAATCGACAACGAGTTGCTCCGCTTTATTGTCAAGTTGGTCTATTGTCTTTAGTGGTGTGTTTAACCTGACTCTTTGCTCAAGTTCCATCCTAAATCCTTCCCAGTCTGTCATTTTGTTGGTTAGCGATGGCGGTTGTTCTTTGAAGATGATTGTTTCGCTTATCGTCAAGATAATTGGAGAATGATCTGATGACAAGTCGTAGTTATCTTCTATACTGATATAGTTGGATGAAATGCTTTTTAGAATAAAGAAGTCTATTAGATCAGGGATTTTGTTGATGTCCGTAGGCCAATATGTTGGTTTTCCAGTAGATTGACACTCGCATTTGGTTTACTTGATCGCTTCAAGCAAATGTCTTCCTTTGGTTGTTATGATCCTCGATCCCCAGTAGGTGTGCTTTGCGTTGAAATCCCCTCCAATTATGAAATGGTTTCCTAACATTTGGAAGAGCCTGAGGTAGCCATTCTTTTCCAGCGCATACCTTGGTGGGCAGTATATTGCAGTTGGTGTGAAGTTCTTAGTTTTTGTAAGTATTTTCACAGCTGTTGCTTGTATCTCACGGGTTTCATAATTGGCTTCCTTAAGATGTTTGATGTTTTCTTTATTTATTACCGCTGATCCACCCCTTGCTGTGTTATCAGGGTGAATTGTGTGGTAAAATTTATAACCTTTTATTTTCAGGTAGTTTTCTTTAGTGAAGTGTGTTTCAGAAACCAAACATACATCAAGTTTTTGTTCCCAGAGGAAAATTTCTAGTTCGTGGGCATGCTGAAGCAACCCATTTGTATTCCACGCTGCCATTCTAGTAGATGGCGCCCTTTTTATTTCTTGCTTTTGGCCGCTGCCTTATTGCTGGTTTCTAACTTAGTAACTCTATTTAAAATAGATTTGATGGAATTCTCTTGGTTATCGAGCTTGGCGAGAATTGCCTGCAGTGTTTTACTAATTGTTTCTAGTTTCATTTCCTCCACTTTGCCTTGTGATTTACCTTTTACTGTTTGTGCATAGTAGCTGCCTTCTGGGTTACGTTGTGGTGCAGTTTCTGTCTTCGGTAGTGAAGGGAAGTTTTGTACTGTTTTCCTTAGTGCTGCTGCTTGTTGCACAGTAGTTGTTTTTTTATTGCTTCTATTGTTTACTTGTAAGGTTTTTTTTTCTCTTTGCCTTTGGAGTTCTTTGGCGATTATACATCCTCGGTAGTTTGCCGGGTGCGCCTCGCCGCAATTATCACATTTAGCCTTTTCGAGTCTTGCCACTTTGCATTCTGTAGTAAGATGTTTTCCTGCGCATTTTACGCATCTCGGTTCCCTGTAACAATATGATTGGGTCCATACGCCTGACACTTTTTGCACTGTGGGATAAGGGCTGTTCTCTTGCGCAGAGGTTCGATTTTAACTTTTAAACCTGCAATTGTTTTTATTTCGAATATTTTCTTGCTGTCTTCAGATTTGGTAAAAGACAGCGTGTGTAGTGGCAACGATATCATAGTGGTAACGTTGTCTTTTTTTTCTTTTTTTATGATGTTGGTAACATCTTGTATCTTAAATGCTCTTTTTTCTAACTCTCTACCGATTATGTCCACTGGGCATGTTGGATGCATACCGCTGGCCATGACTTTTATAGGCCTGTTCTGAGAGTGAATTTTAAAACTCAACCGATGATCTAGAAGAAGAAATAATTTATATTGAGAAAAACCAAAGGAAAGTTAATATTGAAAATAAAAATTCTGTAATCGCGAAAGAAGTGTGCGATGGAATAATTTTTCAGATGACGGAAAGGTTGTTCATATAGAGGTCATTTAGAAGCCGCATCTTTAGTAAATCTAAATAACTTTCTTAGTTAGAATAAATTTCCGACCTCGATTTTCAATTCAGTTGCTGAATCTTATCCAATGTTACAATACGACAAATTAAGGACTGAGTTAGAGACAATGTATTCTAGAACTGATTTTAAAAATATTATAGGCGGCTTAAATATGCTTTCTTGGCTGTGACAAGTCCAATATCTACTGCTGAATCAGAGAGATGTTTTTCAACTCTTAAAAGAATAAAAACATTTTTAAGGGACACTATGGATGAAGAACGTCTCAATGCCCAGGCACGTAGCCAGAAAAATTGTTCGGGGAGGGGGGGGGGTCCGATTTATTAAAGTTTATTAAAACCGCATTGTTTCAGATTAAACATTATAATTTAGTGTTTTTATGTTCCTGCTAAAACATGTATAAGTATGTTTAACATCTGACGACCTGTTACGGCTGTTACTTAAAAAAAGAGATTGTTTACAAGTGTAAGCACCTATTTTTTTTATTTTTCATTACATTTAGCACCTCATCAGGGTTAACTTCTATATCCCAATGGACTGATAGAATAGCTAATGAACTCAACCTTTCATTACCCATCTTATTTATTGGCAACGATTTGACCCTTTTCATAGTTGAAAATGAACGTTGTAACCGGTATAGTTGCTAAAATTGTGAAAAAATGATGATGTATATTTGGAAAAAAATCTACGTTGCAGTTTTCTAAAACTTTTAAAACTTCAGTATTTGGTTCCATCGACTCAACTTTCCTGCACCAAATATAATATTCAGCTTGTATTGCTGAAAATACATTATCTTGCAAAAAATTTGGTGGTAAGTTTTCTAACTGAATTGCTTTTTCTGGCGAAGAAAATTTTTCAGAGTTTCGGGGGGTCCGGACCCCCTGGACCACCCCCTTGGCTACGTGCCTGCCAATGCCCTAGCAATGATGTCAGTAAATAAGAACTTAATCCATAATCTAAACAATTTTGACGAAAAAGTTATCAAACATTTTATTTCTCAGAAAGACAGAAGACTAGATTTTGTGAATAAACAGTAATACTTTTAAGGGAGTATTGTAATGTGTGTGTGTGTGTGTGTTTATTACGTCTGTACATAAAACTTTTTTATATTTGTATGATTGTATGACATTGGTCAGCTACTGAAGGGGAGTGTTTATTATATATTATTATTTGTTTATATTCTCTCAGCAACTAGAGCCCCCCAAAATAAATTATCACGAGCCGCCATTGATGTACTGATAATTTTAAGAAGCCTATATAAAGATTTCATCTTCTCCATGTAAACGTGTTTTAATAGATTTACCTGCATTTTTGAACTTTTCTTTTTTCATTGCAGAATTATGGCGTTAAAAATTGTATGTTTCCAAAAGAGGGACTAGATTAACATCTGGAATTTTCTTATCCGCTTTTTTCTTTGTAAGGCGTAAAATCACGAAGAATTGAGGTAATTTCAGGCAATCACGCCATTAAAGATAAAAATATAGTATTTTGGAAATATATTCGTATTAGCGTATTTACAAAATGCGCATCGATTTTCAATTTTATGTGATTATCGTCTGCATGAAGCATCGAAAGTAATCTAAAAGATTGCTGTTGTAATGCGATTATTATTACTATTTAGCTCTACATATGCGTCACTTATTTCCACATAAAAAATGCAAAAACAAATTGGACTAATCGAGATAATTTAGGAGAGGGAAGCGTCAGTGGCTTTTATGGCAGATATTTCCACTAATACATCCGCTATGAAGTTATTTTAACGGGATTAGCATATTTACTATTAATAAATTCAGGGGCGAAATTCATATGCATCTCAATTATCTAGGATAGTTACGAATAAATTTAAATAATGAAAGACGATGTACTCGCAATTCGAGTAGAGATCGAAAACGTTTTCCTAATTTTAACTTCGTTAGCAATGCGTTTTCCGAGGTTTTCTGACGTTTGGTTCAAAGCATTTGCCCTTGTACCTTTTTGTAACTGGTTGAGGTAGCGGCAACGCGTACAAAATTTGACGCTCTTAATTGCTCGTAAAGTTAAGCGTGCTTAGACAGACGAGTTGGTTTCAAAAGCTAGACAATGCAAGAACTAACCATTCCTGCATGTGATTTATTGCTTCGTTAGCGCCGTTAAAATATATTGCAGCCAAGCTGTCTGTCGATGAGTACAGTCAATTTTCGAAAGGCGATCGATTTGCAACGATAGGTTCAACGTCATCGACGTTTCGTTAAGAAAGACTTAATTATTCGGCCGGGATGAGAATGCACGTGCAAGTGAAAGAGCGCACTTTACCAGCTAATGGGCCAAACTTCCTTGCTGTAAACCGAAAAGTTTATACATTAATCTATTAAAGCAGAGAGAAGCTGTCTTGGCAGGACGTGTGCACCCATCGAATTCCTTTTTTATCGTAATCAGTCGTGTTGCACAGCGTGGCGTATCAACCCTTACACGAATTTCTCCTATACTCACCTGTATCCCGATTGCGAGACTCTTCTCCGAGTTACGACCAGAAAAAGTAGTTCAATCAAGATTAGTGCGCAAAAGAAACGAGGTTAGAGCGTATAAAGTGAATAAAACCCTACCAAAGCACGCCATTTAAGTGCAAAGTGGGTGATTGATAATATGGAATGAGTTGATTGATTGAAATTTAGAAGCCGGGTTAGTCCGTCCCTAAGGTTCATAAGCTTAAGCTTTCCGCAATGCAAGGAAATGCATAATTAGCTCGTCTTATCAGCTCTCCCGCGTTTACTATCTCTTCGTCCAACTACATCCTCGTATATACCTAAAGCCCCACAGACGGTGACCTCTTAGTGATATATCAGCAAGAAAGGGAAATCCTAATTTAGATAAACCTTATATTAGATAATGACTTGAAAAGAGGCCTACAAATCTTAAATATTTCTCCGAAACGTTCCTGTCTTTTCCGAGTAGCAGGAGAGTACGAAATTTTCGCTTCGTTTCTGAAACAATAAAATAAATGTGTTCAGGTTTGGAATCGAGACCGGTTTTTAGGTTTCCTTCCTTAAAACTTATTGCCCGGAAAATTCACGCCACCTAAAAATAAACGGAACATGTTTCTATTTCGATAAGCGTATTTTAATTGATAGCTATTGAAGACGTCGTAATCTGCAGCCACACTCAGGGAAATGACACTCGTGAAAAATGTCGAACCTTTTAAACTACGTTTGTTTTAAGCTGCCATCGATTCAACTCGAAAGAAATTAAGTTTATACGACAATGATCAATTGCGGGAAATTGCTCGGCTCTTCAAATAAAGAGAGATTTCTTTTTTATTAAATTCACTTAAAACTATTGAGTATTAACGCCCCCCTCAGATATTCTGAAATAAAGGGAAACCGCTTCAATTTACTCTTATTAAAATGGTCATATCGGACGAATTTCATATTGAAAAAATGCGACGAAATCTCAATTGCTTTATTTAAATTGATATTAAAGCTATAATTTTTTATTTTCCTTTAAATCACTTTTCTGGTTTTATTTCTGGTCGGTTACGATTTAATTACATTACAAAGGCGAATAAATTTGCAAAGACTTTCACGATATTTCTTTATTACTTTTATTTTGGGGGAAAAGTATTTATAAAAGATGTAGGTCGCTTTTATTATATAAATCTAATAAAATCACTCAACAAAGTCCTTATTACTAAAATTACGGGGCGTGTTTTATTAAAATATTCCCTTTCAGTTTCGCGGTTTTCAAAAACCAAGTTTAACTTAGAGTCACAAGTTAGAAAGTTACAAGTTGGGCCCAGTGCGAATAAAACTACATAAAATAATTCACTTAAGTATAATTTATTATGAACAGCAAGAGGAGTAAAAACTTCTGCGTGCTAAACAAACGAAATCCAGTCCAAAACTTAGTTGTATCGAAGAGGGAATAATCATTCATTTTTGAATTATCAAATATTTATTCAAAAGTTTAGAAGGTCATTAAATTGGGACTGTTTTTAGATTTTACACGCGCTTCGAATTAAAATCTTCTTTTTACTTAAATTAGTACAAATGTGTCGTCATAAATGTAAAAATTAATTTTTGCTGGGGTTGCTGTCACTTTAAATGAAGCCATCTATTCCTTGGTGTATCCAAATTATTCTCTTCTTCGGCGTAATGTTTTTAACGTAACCCTATAAAAAGAATTCCCAAGGCGTAAAACCAGGACTTTTTTATAAGCCAAAGTAGCGGGGCTGCCTTTCCAATCAATCACGAACTCGGATATTATTAAATGGGGTGGTACTCCATCTTGTTGTAAGATAATCGATGTTTCATTTTCAGTCACATAAGTTTGTGGCAAGAAAAGTTTTTTAATGCCTGTTTTACTCGGTTTTCCTTCGGTTTATATTTCTAAAAGACCAATTTAGTTTCTTTTCTATAAAAGCCAACAATTAGAACGAATTAGAATGTGCCACAAAAATGCTAAATTAATTCTAATGCAAACAGATTCTTTGGAATACTTCGGTATTGACTTATTCAAGTAAAATAAACGATTCTGTCACAGTAAATTAATATTAATGTCAACATTTACTTAAATTTTCCGATACGAAGACGTTTTTTGTTTGAAGAGCTGGGGAATATTTGTAATTTTTGCAGTCATCCAAGTTAAGTACACTGAAACTGAAAGGAAAAGGCCCTTTTTTTAATTTACAAACATTTGAATTGCTCCCATTTAAATATTACGTTTTGAATGCTTATTTGTGTATTAACAATTCTGTGTTTAAATAAAAGCTAGAATACGTTTGTTTTCAAAAGTTACAAATATTGAAATATAACTACTTGTATTTATTTAATTTTTGTTGCTTTCAATTTAAATATGATTGTAATTATTAACTTTATTTTGTATTTAAATATCTGTTGGATATTATTTGGTAATATCTGAAGGTTCACTTATTTAGCAGCTTCATAGTAAGTTTCCAAAGTTAATAGTCACTAAAATAACCAAAACATTAGGTTGTCATTTGAATTTATAATGTTTTAAATAAAAAAGAGTTGTCAGTAATCATAAATAAACAAGCAACAATTTTGAGTGTGTAAGCATTTTAAACAAAACATGAAAACTTCAAATATTTCGACGTACAAAATTAATTTTACAGAGTATAATTTGAGCATTTCGTAAGCCCGAATGTACGTTTTATAGCGTCAACCATTCTAAATGTTGGCACAATGTGTAGTTTTTCATTTTAAATTTTTAATATCTATCATCGCTGTTACGGCTTTTGTTACGAACTTTCCACGATCCTTAAAATCTAATTAAGATCATATTATTTCCCCCAAAATGAAACACTCGTACTCATTACCGTTAATTTTTGTAATTTAATAACTTTTACAATAGTTATTTCGGGATACAATCCAGCGTGGTTAGATTAAATAAAACCAAGCTTACTTTTTGCTAAACGATTTTTATTGCGAAACAAATTATTTTATAGCATATTTATAACAATTGAGTATTTAAGAAATGTCAGTTTCTGAAAATTACGGTTCTTGTACTAGGTACTTAAAACCGCTACACTACAGAGAGAAATGTATGAAACTTGCTTAAGGTATAAGGAAGACTGTAAAAGTGCTGAAAATTTCCAAATAAATTAGACTTTTTCTATTGTGGCAAATAATTTTTTCAGAATTTTGGATGGTTTCACTTTTTATCGAAAAAGTTAAATTCTGTGATTTTCAAGAATAATTTCAAAAAAATCTGATAAATCTTTCAAAACAAAATTTTTTGAGGTTTTACACGAGTTTTATAGATTTTTAGGAGATTTTATAGGTTTTGCACGAGTTTTACCTTGAAAAATATGCTGGTAATACTGAGGTATTTATTAATTCTGAAGATTACTTATTTTGTTAATTTTCATAAAGCTGCAAAATGTCCTGTTTTTTATTTATTTTAAAGAGAAATAGTTTAAAAAATAAACACAAAAGTGTTTATATGTATATGTATATTGGAAAACACTTTGGGAAAATTACATTTCTGCAAAATTTCGATTTTAAACCCTGAGAACCTACTTTTGTAGAACAAATCTATAGGCGGCTTTATCCCCCATAACTTTTCTGAAAATGGCTTCGAACGCGTTTTAAGATTACGGTAGTAAACAGTAGGCTAGCGAAACTTGATGTTAATGTAGTAAACAAAGATGGGCTGTGGGTAAGCAGTTACTTCGTATCAACAGTTGAATTATTTATGTTGTGGGAAAGACTTTCCAGTTCGAAAAGTTTGACGTTGCAGTGCTGCATTGCAAACTACGGTAAAATACAAGAACGAATCGAGTTCCTTAAACTTCACTTTCCTGCCCTTCAGCATCAAATCGCTTTCCGTCGAAATCGTCAACACCTTCAGATATTTTAATTTTGTGTTTTGCTACACTTTAATCATTTCTAAAACGGAAACTTCGAATTTTCCGACGCACTCGCGTTAAATTTCCGTGAAAATTAAGTTCTGATTTAACTTTAAATTTAGCTGGTAAAAATTTAGGCAACTCGAGTTAGCACAATATATGTCCACTGAAATGATTTTTCAGGTTATCATTCTTGAAAATCGTTATATTTTCAAGGTGAACATTTAAAAAATATTTCAACATATGATTTTAGAAAGAATTTAGAATTTGTGATTTGCTATACTTTAATCATTTCTAAAACGGAAACTTCGAATTTTCCGACGCACTCGCGTTAAATTTCCGTGAATATTAAGTTCTGATTTAACTTTAAATTTAGTTGGCAAAAATTTATGCAACTCGGGGTATCACAGTGTTGTCCACTGGAATGACTTTTCAGGTTTCCATCCTTGAAAACCGTTATATTTTCAAGGTGAAGATTAAGATCATCTCAAAATGTGATTTTAGAAAGAATGGCGTTTGTTCATTGCGCGTGGAATTTGATTCTTTTAACGTTTTCGGCATATTTTTGCCATTTCCAAATATTTTGAAAATGAAAGAACGACCATATACAGTTTAAGTCAACTTCCTGCTTTAATATAAAGCTTGGCAATTTTCAATGTCAACTTGATAATGGAAATTTCTGTTAAGCAAAGTTATCTAAAGGGCACTCACTATAGGCGCTAATTATTTCTGAAAAGTAAAGAAATTTCACTTAAAGAAATGAAATTGATTTGAGGGATATTTTAATTTTGTGTTTTGCTACACTTTAATCGTTTCTAAAACGGAAACTTCGAATTTTCCGATTTACTCGCCTTAAATTTCCGTGAAAATTTAATTGTGATTTAAGTATAAATTTAGCTGGAAAAAATATAAGCAACTCGGAACCCATGTCCATTGGAATGATTTTTCAGGTTTGCATCCTTGAAAACCGTGAAGATTTAAGATTTCAAAATGTAATTTTAGAAAGAATAGAGTTTGTTCACTGTACGTGGAATTTGATCCTTCCTATCTCGACAATCTTATCAAATTAATTTTTCCTTTTTTTTTTAATTTCGTGATGAACGACTTTTAATGTTTTCGGCATATTTTTGCTACTTCGAAATATTTTGAAGCGGAAGAACGGCCATATAAAGTATAAGTCAACTTTCTGTTTTAATATAAAAAGGTTGACAATTTTTAGTGTCGACTTAATAATGGAAAAGTTTATGGCGCTGTCAAAAGGGCACTCACTATAGGCGCTAATTATTTCTGAAAAATAAAGAAATTAATTTGGGGGATCGAGGATACCCAGGTGAAATAAATTGGTGTACAGTAAGTGATAATGAGGGTTATAAAATCCCGTTATGTCGTTCTTCTAACAAAAGTTATAACATTTCGGATCTCGTCAGGGGTAAATTTGACGAGCTGTCACAGCTCGACGTCCATTTGTTTTGTCACTGTAACGCCACGGTTCTGCTAAACGCTCTGCGGCGTGCCATTATCCCTTTCAGCGAAAAATGTCTTTCATATTTCAGTATCCATTTAATGGCACAAACTTCTGCCTAACTAGTAGTTGATTTGGAAGGTCCCCGGTAAAATATCTTCTAGGCCATACTAATCGTGGGGATGTAACGATAACGAGGGAAGGTGGCGGTAGCTTTAAGCATCGTAAGAGAGCCCATAGTACTCTTGGGGGTCGTAATGTGACGCTCTCTTGGATGTAGACAGATCGTAAGGTACAGGAAGCTCGATTCTGTCGGGGCATCGCGAGATTTCGAAAAAAAGCAAAAATTAAACGGAGGATTACGGCCCGAAATCAGAGTCGCGGTTAACCCTGTAAAATTGCAAAATAGGCTAATTTTATTAGCGTTCCTATTCATACACGTACATTTGTGACTACGAAGTAGAGCGAATGGTTAGACAATAGAGCTAATTTAATACTGCGGCATTACCGAACAGCGTCGCAAGAGTAATGAATTTTTGCATATAGTTAGGAATTCGTAATGCATATTTTAGTGCGACCCGCGAGGCCACCGCTGTAATGTGTCGAGTTTATTGTGCAGTCGTTGAATATGAATTCTCCAATGAACTATAATAAAACAGGGAGACACGATTTAGTCTCGTATTTATGTTCACTAACGCATGAAAAAACCTCTAAATGAAATGGTTCAAATGAGTTTTGAATATCCAACAATCCACGTTAATTACGCGGTTTCACATTTATTCTTCCCTCTATTAATAACACCCATTTTATCAAAACCCGAAAGTAACAAAAACCGTTAGCAAGAAATCCCAGATTTATATCCGTGAACAAATTTGTTTGGATGACTTGAACTAGAAACATTCCCAATTTATTTGTAAGAAAGGGAACTGAATGCAACGGATTGAAAGCAGAATGTAGACTTATTCACTGAACTTCCTAAATAATGTCTCGTATGCCAACACTTCTATTATTGGGTTTAATAGACGTCTATTCGAGTTATGTGTGTGAAGAAACTATTTATACTGACTGAAAATGCTAGGAGCGAAGCAAGATCTTAATTAACCAGTTAACGCAAACCTTTACCATATCAGTATTATTCGAAACAACACCTAAGGAAGCTTTAACATTTTTAAAAGCTCTGTAGCTGTGTAATTGGAAATGGCGTTGAGAAATCATACAGAAATCAATTTCATCTCCACCCCTCATTCTTTTATCAGCTAACCAAACTACAAGAAAATCAGTTATTTTAATCGATAAATTATAATTCGCAGTACCGTCTCTAAAATATGTAGTCGTATTTTAGCACTTCCTATACAATTGTTAAATGGAAGTTATACTATCTGTCGTCTTGGATTTTATGTAACAGCATTCCTTCGCCTACAAAAAGCGACTACAGAGAGAAGCTGTAAATTAGGGGTTGAACTCGGTTCTCGATGTAACACGCATTTAATTTATTAGTCCATGATCAAGAAGAACAGGTCGTATTGAATACGACAGCTTTCTAGAATAGTACATAAATCTTGGAAAAGGACAGAAGTTAACACCTTCGATGATAAATAATAAATAACCGATTCGGTAATTGAAATATTTTGACTTTCGTAAGGAAATATACATTTTAAGTAAAGTATATGTCTTCTTTCAAAGGACAGTATTCTATTTTTGTCGGAGAAACTGTCAGATGAAGTTACTTTCTTGATTTGTTTGTGGATGAGATTTATTCATGAACGTTTCCTGTGCACACTTTTTCATTTTTTTGATGTATTACTTTCTTAAACATTAAATATTTATAAATTTTTCAAAGTTGTGAGTTATCTAAAACATGTGAAATTTGATTGTTCACTTTAATTATGTTATTCTTTAAATATTACATCAAAATGAGGTTACGAATTTTATATTGAAAAAGATAAATTTTTATAATTACTCCAAAAACTTTTCTATTAACAGAAAGAAACTGGCGCAAAATATACGAGCAAATTTAGCTTAGAATTAAAGCAGAGAAAATTTGCTTTAATTTTATTAACTGAGCCGATCCGAGCATTTTAAAAGCTCTAAGTGGATTAAGAGGTGATATTTAAATTAACTTCAACGAAATTATAAAACAACTAATGCTGCCAATTGAAATGTGTGCACCTCTAAAATGGTTTATAAATTATGTAAACCGCTAAAATATTACGTTTCACTTCGATATATCGAGTTTCGCATTAAAATTAATCAAAATGTGCCATTAAATAGAAATATATTCACATTTTCTACTTGATCATTTATTTGAATTAAACGTTTTTGTTTCGAAACACGATAACACTTCAGTAATTGATAGAACAGACAAAATGACACGAATTTGTTTTTCTGTTTGTTGTATAAAGGTCGATATATTTTATGTGACAAATTCTTTTCACATAAAACTTTTGCAATAACACT
The DNA here is from genome assembly GCA_963082815.1 of Melanotus villosus. Taxonomy (NCBI): domain Eukaryota; kingdom Metazoa; phylum Arthropoda; class Insecta; order Coleoptera; family Elateridae; genus Melanotus; species Melanotus villosus. Next base: position 25,923,599 of record OY720427.1, read on the forward strand.
TTTCACTGTTTTTATGGTATTCATTTTTTATTTTGGAGCCCCTTTCAAGGTGTCTGTGTTTAAATTGCTCTTCAATAAAAAATTTTCAGGACCGTACCCTATATTTTATGCGAAATCAAATTGATTTCTGATTTCCTTCTAATACCGCGACAGAACATTCAGGATTTATATGCGACTTTTCGATGTTATTTTGATCATTAGCAATTCGTGAGCATTTGTAAACATTGTAGCAACTTCAGAAATATCATTACTTAAGGTTGTAAATTAGGGCAGGAATAAATAATAAAAATAAATTTCGATTTTGTTAGGGAAACCCGTAGACGGCCGAGTTATTATTTATGAACGAATTGCTCGGTAAATGCCGAAAAATTGCGACGAGCGTATTTAATTATTGTAAATATTTTCAGTAATCTAGAAAAGCGGTAAAAAGTAATAAAACAGGATACAGAAGCAAACAAGGTTCTTTAGAAATTTTTTCTTTAAAAAGCGGGGTGTCGCGTTTGTATTAAAATTTCAACACAAATAATCAGGAGTCTGTTTTATTTTCTCGAAAAGCGTAGGAAACACATTTAAATATGCCTACACAGAAGGCTGGATTTATATTTGTTGTTGCCAATATCTCTCATAAATATTCTGACATATTTTCGATGTATCGATGTCAGATACGTATCAAAAAGTTCATATTATGAACACGTATTCATATGTCATTGTATATTATAAGAATGAGGCAGCAGAGAGAAAACAGGTCGTTGGCATGCGTCATGTTTTAAACCTGTTCAAATATACATGAGCTGAAATCAGTTCTGGAATACGAAATATGTCCTAAAAATGTGTCAAATGTTGTAGCACCCTAAAAAGCTGTGGAAAATAAGATAGTAACGCAAATAGATGTTGATGTACTGCATTGCGTAGCGATGTCAAAAGTTGTATAGCTAGGAAAAGAGAATTTCTTACCTTCTAAAATTGGTTGCCGGGGCTTATACGTCATATCTGAAAAATACAGAAAACAGGGCATTAATATAAAATACGAAAAGGAAGGAATTCTAACGCGCTGTTCGAATTCGACAACGCACCCCTGAGACTACGCGTATTTGCTTTACGAGATTAAAATGTATTATTTGGGTGTCGTTATGTGCCCATTATGCCAACATTTAAACTGGCAGATTAAAAAGTTCGCGTGTTAAGCGGCCGTGCAAAAAAGTTAGGCCTAGAGCAAGTAATTCTTAGGTGTTTAACTGAGAGATACCCTCACAGAAGGGTAAATAACGTAGAAAAACACAAACCAGCACCGGTCATTTAAGCGCTCGCTATATTCGCTTTGGAAAACGTGTAAATGTTGCCTCGAAGCTACATTGACGTTCTCTGAATCTCTCTTATGTTTTAAGTATGGAAAAAAGCGTCGACTATTCGTTGAGCTTTGTTGTTACGTCTAATAATCGGCTTTGAAGTTAAACCAAATAGTATACTGTTAATCGCAATGGCTTTAATCTACTTTAAATCTTGAATAATTAATACCGCCGTATATGTTTTGCCTTTAGTCCCCGATTATATAATTCCCTCTACATCCCTCGAGAAAGATTTTAGCGTTTTCCCTTTTTCCCCAGAAACCTTGGTTTAAAAGTGTCACTCAAATCACACGTTTGTTGCTGAAACGCAAATAATATTTAAACCAAATTAGTTGGAAAGTTTGAATCTGCATGAACGAATCTGCGTATTTCTGTTACAAATGTGTGCTGTGAGTGGAACTTTGGAAATTCAACACTCTGGAAATTCGAAAATTGATGAACAACCGTTCGACTGGTTTTGCTCGTTAGCGGCACCGGCAATTACAAAAAAATATTGCGCTTTTATTCATTAACAATTTATTCTATTTTACTGCATTTTAAGCATGACTTCGTCGCCATAATTCTGAATTTCTTTATATTTACATATCAACGTTTCTCAAAAACTGAACATTGCAAATAATTCTGTTAAATTAAGTTTTTCCTAACATAACAGAAAATTGTAAAATATACTAACTATGTCATAAGTAAAAATTTACCTCGGTCGAAAACCTTATCAAAGCCACATTCAAAACGTTTAAAGCTTTATGCGTTTATTCAAAACTAATAGTTGAAACCAAGAGCTTAAGTCAGCTATGAAGATTTATGTATAGCTGAAAATTTCAAAGCTCTTCATATTACACTTACACACAGAAAAACATTGTACATGAACAAAGGAAATGCGAATTTGAATTTCAAAATCATTGAAAATTTGTTTTATAAGTTTAGGACTATATTTCGCGTAGAATGATTTGTTAGTAGTAAATACGTAGAATAAAGGCAAGATCTATGCAAGATCAATAAAGGCAAGCTAAGTTTATACCCCCTGAAAAAATTAAGCAAAAATGCATTAAGATAATTTTATAAAATTTCAAAGAAGAAATGAATAATTTTACACCAATTACATTTTTTTATCAAGCATCACAACACAAACTGAAAAATCAAAAGCAAAGTAAATTTGTCCTGGTTTTAGAGATAATGTAAACCGAAAATATCTTTGGGAAATTCTTGTCCGTTTTTCAGAGAATCATTAAACCAGCTACGTAAAAGCTTTTCCAATTCCCATTTTATCAAACCAAAGTACCCATCAAGTGACGTTAAACAGTAAATGTTAAAAGTTAAACTAGACTATATTAAATTTTTTTTCGTCGGATTTTAGGCTTTAATTTTTCGGTGGAATTGAATTTTTTAGCGTTAAAGCATTACTTAAACGTGTATCCTCTATGAATTATAAAATGCCTAAACCGGAAATTATTTTTAGGAAAATAACGATAAAATTTTTATTGTCCCATAACTGACATTTCCACTGGTTGCGGTTTTTATAATACAAGTATTTAAAAATTTTGCCGCTCCGGTTACCTGCAACGTCGTATCTTACGTGCCAAAAATTTGTTAAATACCCCCAATGATTACTGTTTACCTTTAATTATGACGGAATTATTTTGTTAGTTTAACGAGAATCGGTTAACGATTATATATTTAAAAGAACGTTATAAATTTCGCTTTCCAGCGGCTATAAAACGTTTTGTGCTTTTATTTCGAGGTGATTCTTATAATAAATGCATAACATTTCCGAAACGAGGTTTCCGTCTTTGAATTCTAAAGACGAAGGTACTATTATCTCCATAGTTGCACTCGCAGCGAATCTAATGTAATATAGAAGATTGTAACAACATCGAGGCGTGTTATAACAGAGAAGTTATATTTGCATTAGCATTAATATTAATCTACCTGAACGTAAAGCATAATACGGGTCTACTGTAAGTATTTATACGTGTGCACACAACACATACAAAACCACGGCGGGGTTAATTAAGTGCAGTATTCTAGATCACCTTGCTTTATTACGAGAGGGCAAATTATAACGCGGTTGCACCTTTCTGATAGTATGTAAAAACCAGAAAATCGTGCATCCGAAAATAGAAAATGCACGCTCACACACTTGGGGGGGGGGGGGGGTGAGATCGCGTTTCTTTGCACATTTTGCGATCGATCTATCCGTTATTCTTTGTGGGCTGCTGCCGCTTTGGAAATTTCATTTGCCCCTCTTTATACCTCCATTTAGCACGTAGCCTCGAGCAGGCTTTCCTCCTATGTGCTGGGATAATAATGAGCGATTTGCGTACATCTCTAGGAGGGCGAAATCTAACGGGTTTAGATTAAGCCACGACGGCAAAGTCAGCCCTCTGGCTGTCTGGCGAACCTCACCTGCTTTAGATTACGGAGTACAGAAGAGTGGACGGACGGCAATCCACTTTGTTTAGATCTCCGTGAACGACGTAAACGTTGAGTTCGTTTAGCAACCGGGGCCTCGGAAATGTACCGGCACCTTTTAGATTATTATAGTGACTTATCGGCTCGAAGCAGCTCTATAAGTTCATAACGCGACCATAGCTCTCTCGCTTATACAGCTTAGGTCTAATCCTCACTTTCTCTGCCCTTATATTCAACTTTTCGAAGTTTTCTCATTTTGTTCATGCGCCCACTGTCACTCAAACCCTGCATCTTGCACGAGAGGGTGGCATTACCATCCTACGTTGTACACATCCTCCATCCGCAAAAACACCCCACGCTCTCTGTTCGTCATGTGCAGGTTAATGAAAAAGGACATTAATTATTACACTGCTGATGTTGAGAGCAAGTGGCGGTTTAACGTTTTGCGAACCCCTGGACAAAAGTTCATCCCTCGAGGCGAAACTGATGCGTATTTAAACAAGGCTCAAAGAAAACCGGGGCGATTTTTTAGATTTATCGAGGATAATCGCCGATTTTTGTACTTATTATCCTGGACGTTAACCTTCCCTTCTAAAAGCTTTAGATTTTATCTTTGCCGGTTTAATGAAACCAAATTTCATACGAGGGTGGTACATTTCTGACAATTTTACTATATCTTAACAAAGCATACTCTATTTGCATAACAAGAGAAATTACCTCCGGTGTTTTGATGAATTTTCTCGTATTTGCCAGTGAATTACTACATATTACGGCGGTTTCAGTTCCCTAGAAATCCCCTGTCAATTTGCATACCAACTAAATCATATTCGGCTAAGAGTTACTGGGGGACTTTTTGGCTCCTTATATTTCTTCTCTGGAGGGTTGCGGTGTTTTAAATTCGAAAATTGGTACTGACGTTTCGTTATCGATTGTGCCTCGCAACTTCAGGCATTCAATTTGTTGATGCTTATTTTTAACACGAACTCGAAAACGGATTAGGGTTGAGTAAAGTGGATGTCGTGTTTGTCAAAGAATATGGCTTTTGGTGGAAACACCACCAGCGTGGGTTTGCTTGCAACTGGAACTTTTGTAACGTGCCGCTTTTGTTTAACAGACACTACTATTGTGTTGTGTGAGGCACAAAGGTTTTCCACACAAAGCTATCTAGTCGTCGGTCCTTCTCTGGGGGCTAAATAAATGCAGGACGATGCTGATTAGATCTGTAATAATCGATATATAGACAAAGAGATGCTATCTCTTGGACTTATAGGGATACATGATCAAATAGCACGTTGCTGGACGGAACAGATTAGTGGCGATAAATCAAGTGGTTGGGGTGGGTACCAGAGAGGCACGTCAAGACGTAATGAAACATTCTAATATATCGTCGGATATACATCATAGTTACTGCCACATAGCATCGCGACAAGACGGAGAAAAGTAGATACAATTATGCCATTATTATTATTGCCCTAAGCTACTTGAAATCGCAACCGTTATTTATCATTGCACCAGACCAGGTTACTTGCCTCAGCTATAATTGAAATACACAACTCATATTCTGAGAAATCCGCCGATATTCTTTGAACGATTTACTTTTTTGTTAGACTTAACAAATTTATAGATCTTTCTTTTTTTTAGTCAGTTTTTATTCCCTATCACTAATTAATATAAAGAATTTAGATGTCCAGAACTCGATTATCTAATTTTAACTAATGCATACTTAAAAGTAACTACTTCTTCTTTTTCGTTACATTTTATGAACTCAAATTTGAATATCTTCAAATTTAGTAATTAGAAACCTTAGAAACGATTGATTAAACTACTTTCTTTATACCCTGGTGAAACTATTAAAAGGCTGATCCCAACCGATTTAGCTATAGTTATCAATTTCATTTTATAACAAAACTTCTAAAAGGTAAGGCTACTTAATTAGGCAAAAGAAATATTCAATACTCCATTCAGTGTTAGTTTTCAATTAAAGTTCTACTTCAAAAATGTATTAGTTAGTATTTATTTCTTTGCGTCCTTTTATTTTACGCTTGATAAAAGGGGATCAAAGAGGATTCATTTCTTAAAGTAAAGTCCTTTTTGCTACAAGTCCTGATTGAAATTTTTAGATCTGTCAATGACTTTTAGAGCCCTCTCGGTAAAATGGTGAAATTTTTTGTCAAACTGCTTTCGCGTTACATCGTTAAAAGCAAATTTCATATTTAGTATTTTAATCCGAGCCCCTTTTATTAACTACATCAAATTTTTTACCTAAAAGCATTAGTGCATTAATATGGTACTTTGTATTTAGTGGCTTTAATTAATATGAGTTTTATCAACTAATGCAGGATTTATATTTAGAATTTAACATCAGTAGGTAGGTCTGCAGATGGTAGTGAATTATTATGTTTTAATCTTCATCATTTCCGCTTCAAGAGATAATTACACATAATTCGTATAAAAAAACAACTCGCAAGCTTTTGAATAACATTAAAAAAGGAAATAAAATTGCAAATTTTGAAAGGATCAAAGAAGTGCTTTCCTTTTATGTTTCAGAAACGAACATACAACCGAAATAAACAAACAAACAAAACAATGGGGTAATAATGTAGACAATGTTTTATCAAACTTTATACACAAAAAATAAGTAAAGGCTGGAAACTGAAAACTGAATTTTCCAGTTTACGACAAAAAATACTTTCAAATATGTACACACAAATATAAACATTAACAATACGTCTACTGTTTTATTTTTCATAAAGCTTTTGAATATTTTACCAAGTGTATTCATCTAAATATAAATTTATAACTGAATTACTAAAATTCCTATTATTAATGTATAATCCTCTATAGTGCTTCTTCCAATCAATAATAAAAAAGGTAAATATCAGAATACAACCCATTTAAATTCAGCAGAAAAATTCCGAACGTAAAAGAGAATATTTTCAAGTTTGTCTTTATCAAATCATTTAAAGTTTCGACATAAAAGCTATTAGTACGTATAGAAAGCGTACCTCCATGTGTTATACTGAGAATTGGGCCATTTCTGAAATGGCTGTGTGAGACTGGAAACTTCATGAATACTTAACTAAGCGACATCGTTTTGCAAGATGAATCGATTGGCGATTATGTCAATTTTTTATTTCGCACAATTTGAAAATCTAAAAGAATTTTTAATCGTTTGGTTTATGTGGTTATATTAAATATTAAATCAATTAGGACAAATTACCAAGTAAATTTTAAGAGTTGTTAATTTTCAGAATTTCAAAAGTTACTCGTAAGTATTTAAGGTATTTAGAAACATCTCAACTTTATTTCAATAGTACTCTAAATTATTCTTAATGAAAACACGAAATTTTTAGCCATTTTCATCGTACTCCCGTGTTTCAGGACTGAAAAGCAAAATATTGCTTAGCATTTTGATTAAAACTTAATTTCCGCATCTATTTAATTAGAGATTCAATTTTAATTAACAAAATAAAATATTTTCTGGGCCCACGGCTTTGAATATTTATACTCAAGAAAATGCTTCATTTTTATAACTTTTTCATCTTTATTTCCACAGTAAAGCGCGTTTACACGAACATATACTTACTATGTCTGTTCAAACTGTATTATTAAATACTTTTAATGTATTTAAGTGAGCTTCACATCATTTTATTAAATGCTCATTTATTAACTAAAGTCGTAAATAATTATAATTTAAGGAACGGTATAAAATAAATTTGTTTTTTGCGTTTTGTTGATTTTTTACTTCCCAATACCTTGCTTTAAAATAATCAAAATTTCTGTTTCTATAAAAAGCATCCAGTTTACTCAATAAAATTTTAACCTTTTTAAAATTCACATCTTGTCAGAACCTTAAATCTCTTTCAATTTTAATAAGTTCGAGTTTCAGGAATTTCTGAGAGCTTGAGTTAATTATTTTTTAATATCTTATGATTGAATAATTTTAAATGTCAGCTAAATTTTTTTAGCTTTATATTTACAAATAAAAACAAAAATAGAGACAAACGTTTAAGTTCGTATTGTACTGGAAATGTTGAAGTTTTAATGGTAATCTTAATGACAGAAAAACTTCCTAACATTTTTATACACAATATAAATTTTAATTTTGAAAATTATTTAAGGTTTAGTGCAGGGTATATTGAAATCCAAATTTTTATTTCAATCAGTCTGATAAGTTATCGTAAAATTGTAATGTGCGTTGGAATTTTTATATTTAGATTTGCTAAAAGTTAAGTTACATTTAAATTATAAAAACTAAACAAAATTGTGATGTATACGCCGTAATTACGCACTAATCTGTTCCCGCATAAAGAAGGTCGTTAAGGGTGTATTTGTAATTATTTATCGCTCTAGCAAAATCTGACAAGAAATAATCTATTTTTTTGGTTGAAGGTGCAATTTCGTAGGTGTACATTAAAATGTAAATGCGGCTCTCAATATTAATTTCAGAAATTTTTGTTCGCCCTCATCGTGAAACACGTTCTAACTGAATAATATTCCGGCTTTGAATATATGTGTTAGTTGGCACCTCCACCAAAAATTATGTAAATCATAGGCCGTCTAAGAAGCCCGGTATAAAATTATACACGCTTAGTTTGAAATTTACGAAATACATGTTTCACTTTCAGCTCATTATTCATCCCAAAAGATTCCGTATAATATTATCTGTATATCTGTAAAAGGCGAATTTTCCTTTTGAAGAAGCACTTTAGGAAAAACGAGGTTGTGTATCGCTGACATTTTCTTGACCACGGAAGTAAAAGGCCTAATCGTCTTTTCGTCTCCGGGGTAAAGTTTACCTTCAAATTACGAATAAATAATTTGTGTTTTCATAAGCGCTAACGAGGCATTAAAAAATGAATCGTAAAACTCGCGTATAACTTGTAGCTTTAGCAGAATTACTAACACGAAAGAAAATAATAACTCTTTATATCAGCATTTATCGTTCCTGCTACGATTCGAAGAAAGCTGCGCTCGTGTTATAATGCAATAAAGAATATTTAGTGCGATTTATTTTTACAAGTTTGGTAATAAAAAACTGTCAAGTATGAGCTATTATTGCGCTTTTCTGCTGAGTACGTTAAAGTGCAGAAGGCTAGAGCAATAAACCGATAAGTGCGTATGAAACTCATGAAGTCTGCAAAAGGGCGACGCAAGAGCATGAGAGTCCACGCTAATATTGATTTACATCGACATTAAACAGTTTCTACACTCGTAACGTTTTATTGGTAGCTGAGAACATTTTATTTTTGAATAGCCCAATAAGCACAATATTACGCTTTTTAACGGCAGGTTATGATAAGCCCGATAAAAACGATAACAATCTGACGAATCGACCATTTAATCGAACCACTTGCTAGAAAACTCTTAGAACATCGGCTTTCTCGATTACGTGATTTTGAAACGCTTTTAGTTATAGTCCCTGCATGACCATCTACCAAACGTACGAGTTTAGGGTTATTCATATGTTACGCCGCGCCATTATACAGACATCATGATCCGGTAGATAAGGGTGATCGATGTTCTCCTCCTGGTTCATTACTACACTACAAACTCTCTCTATTTAATAAGAAATCGTGACAGGCAATTATTTTGCATAATCGTATCGGAAGAGAGGAAAACGTTACTTCTCTCTATACCTGCCGAAGCTCATTCTTCAGTTGAAACGTTCGTCGGGGTTCTCACGTTTGTGCAAATATTCACTTCTTAAGTTTCGAGGGATGCCTTTAGTCGTTATTTAGGTCGTTATACGTGCAGGTCGGTTTATGTATGAAAAATTAAAACCAAAAAATATTGAGGTTCGAAAGGGAAAGTTTCGATGCTACCTTGTAGGAACTTTATGGACAATACATTATCACAACTGGGGTTTTTGCAAAAGGAACCTCGTTTGCGCGAAGGGAAATTGATAATCAGTACCATCAGTTGATTTTCTCGACGAAAGAAAGTATTTTTTCTGTAACTCAACGAGACCTCCGAAAATTTACTGTCCCAAAAAGTTAAGTCGTAAATAACGTAAACAAAAAGGACTCTGGTTTGGTTGTCAGAAAAGTCTGACCAAAACGTCTGGGCAGATTGTCAGGAAAATTTTTAATAAGCTATTAGGGTTCTGCAATGAACAAGGGTTAGAGAGGAAGTATTAAAATGTTAAATGTGATAAATCTGAAAAGCTTCGCATAATACGCAAGGGTGTTTTTGAAATACGCGGAGTAAGTTTGCACAAGAAAAGCACCGTCAATAAGTGCGAGTTAACCGAGTGTAAGATATGAGTGATAATAACGATTGCGGATAATGACTGTATGAAGTTCCTCCATGAAGTTAGTTAAAAGTGGCATTACCGGTAGCGTGCTAAGTTAAGTGGGTCGAGGAACGTGTTTAAGTAAAGTATAATTCCAAGCCTTGCCGAACAGTAATAATAACTTAGCTCATTAGCTCTTTAAAGCGTTACGTTAGAAGGGAATAGGTTGAAATAGGTTTCTGAGCTTGAAGGTAAAAGCGATGGCTTTATTTCATTCATGTGCTACTAAATGGCGGGGGGTGGGAATGAAACCGACTATTTACACATCCGGCTACTTCTACCCTACTTGTTCAATGCCAACGTGTACTTTGCACTGGTAAAGCCTTTTCAATTTCTAAATCTATATATAGAAATGCTATTCAAAGGTCGCAGTCCTACGTTCTAAACATCCAACTTGTCAAAACTCTAATACATACACGCACACTTAGTCTGCTTTATGAATAACACATCAGTCGTGATTTTCATGTCTTAACACGATTACAATCTACTTAAAGACTTTGAAAAGGTACGATCGAAAATCACTTAACTACCTTTTTCTTTATGTCATAACTCTGACAGCAATGCTTTAATAAAATATCAAAGGAACCAGTAGTTCGTGGAGTTTCTAAGTTTTGTTAAGTGTTGTCAGAAGTTTTTCTGCACATTAACTCTATTTTTCAATGCACAAGTCAACCTTTTGGGCAAGTTTTGACCAAGATGCATGATGCATCTTCCAAAATTGGTTTGGACACAGCTTTCAAATATTTAATGGGCGTTTTTGGTTTCATTTTTACTGTTTAGTTTGGTTTTATACAGGGTGGGCCATGAATTTGTTCACTTTTAATTTACTTTTTTCACGCAAACAGAGAGAACGGGGGACTCCCGGAGGTCTCCGGCCTCTAGCTCGTTTTTGGAAATTTAGTCAGGGTGGATTAATTCACGGGCATGCTTTTTATGTAAAAAATTTTTACCTAAACACAATTCTCTCGTTACTGTTTGGTACCGATTTCGTGTAGAATATCAATTACATGATTTAAACCAGTGTCCAAGTGAAAATTTAATTAAAAAATGGGCTGAAAAGTTTGAAGAGATTGGTTCGACAATAAATATGAAGCAAACGGGAAGCCCATGGATTTCAAGGAGTGAGGGGAACATACAGCAAGTTGGAGCATCCGTACACCGTTATCGTTATCCAGCCTGATCAACAAGCAAATGTTCAGCAATACCGCGTATTTCAAAATTAGATTTAAAATTACACCCATACAAGGTCCAATTGGTACAAGACTTAAAACCAAATAATTTAAACTTACGAAACACTTTTGCCGAAACAATACTGGAACGGTTCAACAGCTTTGACAACATTTTATTTTCGCCCGAAGCCCACTTTCATCTAAATGCATGCAAAACCCACGATTTAAACATCAAATGCCTCTTCATTCTTCTAAGATAACTGTATGAGCAACAATTTCGGTTCGAGGTGTTTTGGCCCCTATTTCTTTGTACATTTTCACGGCCGTACCATTACTGTTTAGGAAAGCGCAATGTAAATGGGGAACTCTTTACAGAGTTCTGTCCAAACAATGATCTATGCATAGCTGGATCGTTATTCCCTCACAAAGCTATTCACAAGATAACATGGGTATCACCTGACCAGAAAACTTAAAACCAGATAGATCACATCACAATAAGTAAGAAATGGCGACATTATCTCAACGATGTACGCAACAAACGAGGGGCAGACATGGCAAGCGATCACCACCTTTTGATGGGCGTAATCCAGATAAAACTCCGATCAATAAGATCAGAACACGCGAAAACAATGAGAGACATATATAATTTGCAAAAATTAGCAAATCCATTCACACTCCCAGAATTTAAGAGAGCGATTAAAAAGAATAAAGATCAACTCAACGAAGCAGACAGAACTGAAAATCAAGTAGAGAGATGGACAGGATACAAGGAGAAAATACACGAGGCAGGAGAACAACTTCTAGGAAAAGAAAGGAAACTAAAAGAAGAATGGATTACCGACGAAACCTGGGCACTCATAAATGAGAAAAAAGACATGAAGAACAAATTAAATGCAGCCAGAGGAAACGAAACCAAGAGACAGCTAACACAACAACTGCATGAATCGACAAACGAGTAAAGAGATCAGCAAGAAGAGACAAAAGAAGATGGGTGGATAGACTAACGGGGCAAGCGCAAGAAGCAATGTAAAGGAAAAACCTAAAAGAAGTGTACAGAATAACTAAAAAATTAGCAAATAGATTCCAATACACTAACAAACCAATGAAAGACGACAATGGAAAGATCGTCACCGAAGGATGAGAACAGACCAGAATATGGGAAGAATATTTTTCTAATCTGCTGAACAGACTGGAAGCGAAGGAAACACAACCACATGGATAAGCACAGACTACGCTGAGAATTAACGTAAGCCAGACACGAAATTATAGCAGCAATATGCAAATTGCGGGTAGGGCGAGCGGCAGGCCCAGACAAAATACCGGCTGAATTCCTGAAAGCAGACCCACAATACACCATGTGTCGCAGTGTATTAATTGGAGAGGCATTACACTCCTCAACATGATCAGCAAAATCATAGCCCAAATAATAAACACAAGAATAATGGAACAAGTGGAAGGGATTCTCAGAAACGAACAGGCAGTTTTAGGCCAAATAGATCCTGCATCGACCACATTAACAGCATTAGAATAATAATAGAACAATGCATAGACTGGAGAGCCCCACTGTATATCGTGTTCATAGATTTCAAACGTGCTTTTGACTCTCTAGACTAGACCATAAATCACTCTGGCGCATCTTGGATTCAACCGGAATCCCACCCAAAATAATAACACTAATTAAAGAGCTCTACAAAGACGCAAAATGCTGTGTACTTCACAGAGGAAAGAGCACAAAACCATTTCCAGTCCTTAAAGGCGTTAAACAAGGTTGTCCCCTGTCCCCGGTACTCTTCAATATAGCAATAGACTGGACATGGGCATTGCGGCAGCAGTTACTAGACCTAGACTACGCAGACGATATATGTCTCGTAGCACACACCTTCAACGACATTCAATCACGCCTAGAAAAGTTGGTTGAACAGGCCCAGATAGTAGGTCTCGAGATAAACACAACAAAAACTAAATCCCTAAGAATTAACAGGAACAACCAACGTAGATTTACCATCCACAATACACCAGTAGAGAACGTTCTGAAGTTCAGGCAGCTTAATAACTAACACAGGGGCCACTGAAGAAGATATAAAGAGCCGCACAAGGAAAGTCAGAGGTACCTTTGCAATGCTAAAAGAAATATGGAATAGCCACATCTAACAAGAAGTAATAAAATCAGAGTGTTTAACTCCAACGTAAAAACCGTCTTACTGTATGGTTGCGAGACATGGAAAACCTCCACGACCACAGATTCGAAATTACAAGTATTTGTCAACAGATGCCTCCGGAAAATACTGAAAATTAAGTGGTCAGATCGAATAACAAATGAGGAAGTGTGGAGACGCTCAAAACAAACCAGGAGATCAGATTAAGAAAATGGAACTGGATCGGGCACGCGTTGCGAAAGAACGATGACAACATTGCAAGAGCAGCACTCGACTGGAACCCACAAGGTAGCAGAGGGAGAAGGAGGCCTAAGACAACGTGGCGAAGAACGATTTTGCAAGAAATTAAAACAATAGGACGACCATGGCTGGAAGCGAAACGAATAGCCCAAAATAGAACGCGATGGCGATCATTTGTCGAGGCCCTATGCTCCAACCCGGGAGCTCGAAGACACATATATATATACCATTACTGTTAACTCTACTGAGTATGTGAAAATGTTACGGTAGTTTCTAGTACCACAGTTGCAGGAATTTGCAGGTTATAATTGGAATACCTGGATGCAGGAAGATGCGACCACTTGCTATAGCTCGAACGAGTCGCTGCCAGTGGCGAGAGAAATGTTCCCGAGTAAACTAATTTTAAGGAAAGGGGACATTGCAGGACCACCGAGAAGTCCAGACTTGACTCCAGCGGATTTCTTTTTGTGGGGTTGTTTGAAGAGTCGAGTGTACATCAGTAAACGCAGGACACTCTCTCAATTAAAACAGGATATTCGAGAAGGGATGGCTGGAATTTCACAAGTACTGAGTCACGCATAGATACAAGAAGCCAAGATCCGGCAGGGAAGGAAAACGAATATCAAACTGCAGGACCTCCCAGGTCGTCATCCCGCGAAGTCCCTGCAAAATAAATAGAAACCTAAGAACTGCACCATTAAAGATCTGCACATGGAATGTTCGAAGTATGTTTGAAGCAGGAAAGATATACAACACCATCAAGGATATGAGAAGAATTCAAATCGATATTATGGACATTAGTGAAATGCGGTGGCCAGGACCGGGGGAACTTGAGATAGACCAGCACAAAATTCATTACATAGGTAATGATGACAAACAACACCATCATTGAGTCGGCATTATATAATAATTCAAAGAACGCAACCCACGATACTTGGATGTATCACATAGACAGATAGGGTAATAATACTTAAGTTAAAAGGAATGCATTTTAACATCAACCTGATACAGATATGCTACAACCAGCGACAAACGCAAAGACGAAGTGGAAGCCTTTTATGATCAAATCAAAACAGTACTTAAGAACACCAAAAAACGAAAGGCGATCATCGTGATGGGGGACTTCAACGCTAAGATTGGTAAAGGCCCAGAAGATAATATAGTTGGACAATTCGGTCTAGGCCAAAGAAACCCAAGAGGGGACAGACTAGTTCAATTTTGTAGAGAAGAACAACTGATCATAACCAATACCTTCTTCAAGTTACCATCAAGACGCCTTTACACTTGGAGATCCCCCGCGGATAATCACAATAAGCTGGTGAGAAATCAAATCGACTTCATTCTGATCAATCAACGATTTAGAAACAGTATAATCTCAGCTAAAACGTACCCAGGTGCTGATGTGTATTCCGACCACAACCCATTGGTAGGTCAAATACGGATAAAACCAAAGAAAGTCCAAAGAAATAAAGGAAAAAAAGAATATAGGAAATACGACCTTGAGAAACTCAACGATGCACAAATACAAGAGAAAGTGAAACAGGCACTAGAAATAGGAGCATGTAACAGACATCCTACAGAAACAGAAGGATGCAAGGAGATAGAAGACTTCAACCAAAAATACATGTTTAACATGTATAAGAAGATAGGAGAAGCCACTGGCAGATTTAAAAGGCGCAATAGTGGTAACATATCAGGCGAACTATTCCTCAAAATCATCCATGGGCGAATATACCGGAAGTGCGAGGAGAATATCAGTGAAACGCAGTCTGGTTTCCGCAATGGCTTGGGTACCCGTGAAGCATTATTTGCAATTCAAGTTCTGGTACAGTGATGCAGGGATATCAACTGTAAAGTGTATATGTGCTTCCTGGATTACGCCAAGGCCTTCGACAGATGTCAACACAAAGAAATGGTACAAGCATTGAAAGATACTGACGTAGATGACAAAGACATCAGAATTATCACCAATCTCTACTGGGGTCAGATGGCAACAGTTAGAGTGGAAGATCGACAAACAGAACAGGTTAAAATTAAAAGAGGTGTACGTCAGGGCTGACTCCTATTTAACCTATATTCGGAACATATATTTAGAAGAGCTCTCGAGAAAGTTAAGCAGGAAATCAAAGTCAATGGAAAAGTCATCACCAACATCCGTCACGCTGACGATACGGTCTTAATATCAGATAGCATGCAGGGACTACAAGAACTGCTTGATAGAGTTGTGAGGGCAAGCGAAGAATATGGACTGGAATTGAATACAGAAAAGACTAAATACATGACAATTAGTAAATCCCCAGTACAACAAGGAGCACGGTTTGCTAACAATCAACCCACAGAGGGAGTATCTCATTTCACCTATCTAGGCTGTACAATCAATGATGATTGGGATCACTCAAGAGAAATTAAGGGCAGAATCGAAAAAGCCAGAACAACCTTCACACAAATTAAAACACTACTCTTCTCGCGAGACCTTGGTCTAATGCTTAAGAAACGGATTACATCTTGTTATGTATTCTCTACTCTGTTATACGGTGTTGAGGCATGGACATTGTCTGAAGCTATGGAGAAGAGACTACAAGAGTTTGAAATGTGGGTGTATCGTAGAATCCTTAAAATTTCATGGACAGAACATATTTCCAATGAAGAAGTTCTTGACAAAATGGGTTGCAGACCTCAAATCTTGTTCACCGTAAAACGCAGAAAAATCGAATACCTTGGCCATATCATGCGATATAACAAGAAATATCGATTACTACAAAATATTATCCAGGGCAAAGTTGAAGGACGCAAAGGCCCTGGTAGACGAAGAATTTCCTGGCTCGCCAACCTAAGAAAATGGTTCGGAGTCACATTTTCAGAACTTTTCCGTAGTGCGGCTAATAAACTACGTATTGTCATTATGGTAGCCAACGTCCGGAACGGATAGGGAAAGCTAAGAAGAAGAAGATACAAGAATGCCAAAGGCGACATGTTGGTCATCTAAACGACATTATCTATAAAAAATAAATTCCTGTCTTTTTATTTAATAAACATTTCCTTGAATAGCTCTTTTGGTTTTATTTTTATTTAATTTTTAAAAGCGAACAAATTCATGGACCACCCTAGTAAAGCGAATTTTTGCAAGCAAGGTGTATCTTCTACAGTTTGTTGGAACACGACTTCCAAAAATATTCCGTGTAGGGTTTCGGTTTTATTGTTTTCCTCTTAAATTTGTCGTTATAATTCGTAAAATCATGCATATATTGTTCTGGGATATTCAGTACTATCGAAAACAGTCCTGATCTATAATAACTTTGCAGAGTAGTCCATCCATAGATTGCATAGCTATACAGGGTGTCCCAAAAGTAAACGGCCATACGTCAACCGTAGATAGAAAATTCAATGCTGATTAAAAAAGGTTTAATGAACTAGTGTCCTATTTGCTGTGATTTAGAAGATATAGGTCAGCAAAGTATATAATGAATTTAACTTTGTGAACAAATCAATTGTTGCATGTCAAGGATACGTCATATTCATATCATATTAATTTGTGTGTTACTGTCAAAGTTGCGGCAATACAAATTTAGTACTAGAAGCTATTTCAAAATGCCAAGATATAAGTTTGAGAATAGGGAGTACGTCGAAATGCATTTCGTTTATGGTTTATGTAACGCTAACGCGAGACGTACAACAGCAGCAGTCAGCGGCGCTACCAAACCGAAGAGTTTCTCATCGTTCTGTTATTGCAAGAGTGCAGTGACATTTATTGGAAAATGTAAATTTCAGAACAATACATACTCTAGGAAGACCTCATGAAAACATAGAAGATGAAGAACTAGTAATTGATGACGTCGGAAATAATCCTCAAGTAAGTGTTCGCAAAATTTCGAGGGATATCAGAATTCCTAAAAGTCGAGTATGGCGCATAATAAAACACCAACTGCTCCATACGTATAACTATCAAAGAGTGCAAACTTTACAAAATAGAGATTTTGCTCCACATATTGCGTTTTACCATTGGATTTTAAAAAATCAAGGCACATTGAATAACGTGCTATGGTCTGATGAAAGCCAATTTACGAATAACGGACTTAAAAACTATCGAAATATGCATTTTTGGAGCGATGTGAATCCCCACTTAGTGCGAAGACATAATTTTCAACACAGGTTTTGTGTAAATTTATAGGTCGGTATAATTAATAATCAATTAATTGGGCCATACGTGTTACCCGATCGTCTAGATGCTAACAGCTATCACGATTTCATACAAA
Source organism: Melanotus villosus (assembly GCA_963082815.1). Lineage (NCBI taxonomy): Eukaryota > Metazoa > Arthropoda > Insecta > Coleoptera > Elateridae > Melanotus > Melanotus villosus. Next base: position 25,941,467 of record OY720427.1, read on the forward strand.
ATTATGTGAACAATTTGCTTGACGACGTCCCATTAAATGTCAGATGAAACATGATATTTCAAATGGATGGAGCACCAATTCACTTTGGAAGAAACGTCCGTAATTGGTTAGACAAAAACTACCAAGGAAGTTGGATCGGACGAGGCCGTCCTGTGACACGGCCTGCTAGGTCACCAGATTTATCATGTTTAGATTTTTATCTCTGGGGCTATATGAAGCAATTGATTTACCAACATGAAATTAATATGCGAGATGAATTGATACAAAGAATTAATACAGCAGCAATTACCATATGCCAAAATCTACAGGAAACATACAATGTAATGAATTCAATCATTCGGCGCTCAGAAGCTTGCATTCAATCCAATGGAGACAATTTTGAGCATCTGTTATAATTAAATATTATTATCTTCAGTAGTTTTTACTTACTGTAATTAAATATTTATTATTTGTTCTCGTTATGTTAAGTTGGCTTACATTTTATTTTTTATCTTCTAAACCACAGCAAATAGAACACTAGTTCATTAAACATTTTTTACTCAGCATTGAATTTTCTATCTATGGTTGACGTATAGCCGTTTACTTTTGAGACACCCTGTATAGTCGTTTATAACCTTGTGATATATTCGGAAATCCCGTTAGGTTTTTTGCTACATTTTTAACTATATCTTTGCTGATTTTACGTATAATCTTTGTATGTGATGTATATAGGTACATTACATTAGGGTGGCCCTTAATTATGGTTGAAACAAATTTTGACCGGGTCACCCCCCAAATCGATTCTAAAAAGATAAAAAGTAATTTTACGATTTACCAGACCTCTCAATTCCGTCGTTAAGGGGTGCTCCAAGCAGCCTGTTTTTTCCCATTTAAATAACATAGGTTTTCAGCACACTTCTGGTTTTTATTTTTTTACAAAAGTACGTGTGCCTGAAAAAATCCGACGAGTGCTGCGATTCATTGCTCACTGGTGTCCCTATCATGGAAAAATTATGGGAGCCAAGTGTCATATCTTAAGCAAATAAATGGGGGGTGAAGAAAGGGGTAATTTGAAAATATTGTCGTTTTTCTCGGTTGCAACGAGTTGTTAAGATATGACACCTGGCTCCCATGATTTTTTCCGTGAAAGGGGCATCAGTGAGCAATGAATCGCAGCCCTCGCCGGATTTTTTCAGGCACACATACTTTTGTAAAAAAATAAAAACCAGAAGTGTACTGAAAACCTATGTTATTTAAATGAGAAAATGCAGGCTCCTTGGGGCACCCCTTAACGATGGAATTTAGAGGTCTGGTAAATCTTAAAATTTCTTTTTATTTTTTAGAATCTATTGGAGGGGTGGCCCGATCAAAATTTGTTTCAACCATAATTAAGGGCCACCCTAAGGTACATGGTATTGTTTAGTTTAGACACCTTGCAGCATTTGCGTTTTCGTGATTTTGGATAGGATGCAAATAATTTTATATAAAAAGTTTGTTAATATATATTTTAGCATACGCTAAAACAAGGGATAGAAAGACCTGATATGGTATTTAATTTCGTACTTTTACTTGCATTCTTTGAAGAATTGTAAGTAAGTACAGTTCAGAAGTTAACTTTCACTTCTTTTCCAAATAACGAAAAAATACAGAGCAAATTAACAGTCCTTTTTATTAGCTTGCTCTGTATAATTACATAATCAGTATTTCTTTCAAATACAATTAGGCTCATTATTACAATGAACCAGTAATAAGACGTAAATTTACTTGTCTTTTGAAATTTAGGGCTTCTCATTGTGAGGCTTCTTTATTCGTTCGCTAGCCCTTTTCTTTGAAAACTCCTTTTAAACGTAGCTTTTTAAAAGGAACAGGACAAAAACTGCTTTGTTCAGTCTGAATTGCTAAACTTATAGACCGGTAGAGTGATACATTTTTAGAACCGATCCAAAATTTTTATATTTATAAAATTATAAATTATTACCGAAATAACTCGTTCGATGCCAAATCGTTTTTCCAGATTTCTTTCGAAACGTTTGTGGGACACATAAATAAGATACATTAAAGCGGCAGCTTTTGAGTGTTGCTTATAGTCTGTCGTATTTTATAGTTATTTTTCTAACTAAATTTAAATTTGTATCGTCAGTGTATAGGTTTAGGCTTAGAGGATTTAGCTGAACGATTTCTTTTATGTAGTGGGATGCCTACCTATTTGATCTCTCCTTTTCGTAAATTCCTCCCTCGAAGAAAACGAGAAAGTCTTGTTTAGTTCATACTTTTGGTTTACTCACGCACTTCGGCGCTCACAATATACTTAAATAATAATTCGCGTCTCTTTTTCAATGAATATTTGATCGAATCGTTTTTGAAATCCTTTCCACTTTTAGTATATCTGTATTACATTGTATCTTAAATTTGGCAACTGTCACGATTTATTTATATTTAAACGTACGATTACACGAACGTAATCTTGATGATGATTTCGGAGTGAAAATATTTCTTTTAGTTCAAAATACCCAATGCTATGCATGGTCGTGCTTAATGAGGGTTTAGAGCAGTATCATTAACATCTGCGGTTCCGGAAGCCCTTTAGCAAGATTTGTCGTATGTTTGACAAATATAACATTATTTATATGCGTAGTTGGTCCATATTTTCACTTTCGCATGGTTCGTAGAACGTTTCTCCTTGGTGATTTATAAACTGACAATAAATATTACACGTCTCCTGTTTCCTTTTTTTAAAAAAGGTTTTACATAAAACGGAATTGAATGATCGAAACGAACGTTAGATTAAAGCGGCAAATACGTGCTCCAAAATGCCCGAAATGTTTAACGTGTTAATCAGTTTTATTTATCTATCATTTTGAGCCCCAATATAGTGTGACATTGTTGGTATCATCCAAGTTTTCCTGGTTTCCTGAGTAGCCAGTTAAAGGCTAGGTTTCAAGTCAATCAGATAAAGAACACGTTCAGTGGAGTAAGATAATATGAAGACAGCGCAGTTGTTCAAGCAAGGTCGTTTAACAAATTATTAAAAGCGGCGTTTGAAAAGCATAGAATGAAAATGGTTCACGGTTTCTGTTTGGTTGATAAGTAAATTATCGCGCGGACGACGGTCCATTCATCCCGTTACGCGTTGGCATGTATACGGATGGAAAGCTGTACGCACTGCCAAAATCATTCAGTGACATAGCTGTACAGCTATTATACATAAATGTGTTACTGTACTGCTTTATCTTCCGAAACTCACTCTGCAAATAGGTAGTAGAAATAGAAATACGCCTTACAAGAAATAAATGAAATGTTTACCTTCAATCGATAATTCCATTTCATTTTGAAATTGTACCTTGCACTGTTTGATTATCAATATTTACCGAAATTTCGACGTAATTACTGTACTGGCAATTGTTAAATGTACGCTTCAGTAAGGACGTATTTCATTTCTACACTTCCTGGACAGAACGACCGCAATACGTAAAACAGGAAGTTAAACATTAAATGTTGTTCTTTTATACCTTTTTATTCAAGTTTTTCCAGTTTGATTTCTCCACAAACAAATCTTAACTAATTCTTTAAATTAAAACTTTTTGACTGGATAATTCTCACACCTTACTTTGCATATATATTTTTCCAAAGTTTAATTTTAGCGTTTATTTACTTCTAATTGGCATTACGTTACAGATTTAATCAACTCAGCATAAAAATTCGCATTCAAATTAGATGAAAATTCGAAAGAAGCAAATAATTAAATTTCTGATTTGCTTTGAATTATAATACCTTGAAGCTGAATACTAATTGAACATAACAATAAAAAGTATAAATCTAACTCTCGAGCCTTTATACTTAGTTGGAAAGTTGTTATCTCGTGAACTTCGAAATTTGATGTTTTATCGTACATTTATCATTTCCTTGAGGTATAAATTACGCTTGATTTCCTTCAATTAATTGATGTTTGAATTTGTAAATTATTATTATAATACATTCGAGCTTGAATTTTCACAGCTACTTTTTGTAATTATTAACGATGTCTGCTAACTTGGATATAGCTTTTTTAAATTTAATTAATTTAACTTTTAAACGATTGCAATTTTATATAATAGAAGACACCCTAACTAAATATTAATTGAAGCCCTCTGTCGTGTTTTTTTTTAAGTTTCGAATTCAAATTCAACTTGTTACTAGCAAGCACTACGCGTTGTAATAAAATAGTTTGCAGTTGACCGTAGTTAACTTGTAGTAAACTGTTTAGCCATTTACGTTCTTTGACTTTTGCAATTAGAGCCTGTGCTCTGATCGAATGGAACCCTGAATAACTCTGCCAAACCATCAGCCATTCTTCCTTGATGTAGTTGGTTAGGCTTAGCCTCTAAGAATAATGTCCTCACTAAATTATAACACTATAGTTGACCGATTCAGAGCTCTGGAAGATATGCTCTGCAGTACAATATAAACGACCCTGGTTCTGAACTCAAGATCAGTAGTAGGAGTGGTTCCAAAATTCTCATTTCCTATCTACTAAAGTTGTAATTTGCTATTTTCAGAGACTAGCTACAGCCTATTTTATCGAGGAAGCCTTCCACTGAGGATGGGTTGTCGATTCACTGAGGTGTTCAGCGTTCCATTAAAATCAGACCCTACGCTCCGATTGAGGTAGCCATCGGCATATAATCTACAAAGTTAAATATGTCAACAGATTTGTTTTTGTCTTCATAACTGACTTCTTGCAATTTAGATAAACCTTCGTTTTATACTTTCCCAAATTGTTTTTCATGATACAACACATAATGGTTTAAATACAGTGTAGCCTTAGGCATAGATCGACCTTTGCATAACATAAAACAGGTTAAGAGATCCAGAAGTTTTAATTTCGGTATATATTTACAATCCTTTGTACAGCTACTGAAGTTGAAAATCATCGAGGCTTTCTGTAAAATCTTTAGTTACAGACAAAGCAAATTTTGCAATTTTTCCAGTTCACACATGGAAAGCCTCGATGATATTAAATTCGCAACTAAAAGGTCAGGGAAGAATTAGGATAAGTTAATTGAATTTTTGAATAAGGGGTTTTAAGGGCAACATTCTAAAAACGGTTGCAGGTCGAATAAGTGGGCGACTTAAGAAAAGATAAAACATCGAAAGCGTTACAAATGCATGCAACATAGTTAAACATACAATTGAAGTAGAGTAGGATTCCGGAGACCAGGACGAACACCACTACCAACAGTACAAGCACGAGCAGTAGGATGGTAGGTCGACACCACGGTACCCAGCAGGAGTCTCCTGTGGAGGTGGTAGGTGACTGAGATTGAGGAGAAACACACCATCCACATGAGCTTGCTTCCGCTGTAACCAGCTCTCCAGGTCGTACGACACTGCTGCCTCCAGAAGCATTCACCACAACGCCTCGGTAAGCGCTTGCTCGGGGTACGAAACCATCCTCTTCTTCCGTAGTACGTAAACCAGCGTCGTGATAAACTCCGTATGATGCTACCATACTGGCCGCGGACTGCGGTCCGTTGTTGCACCTCATCGTAGATTGATCCCTCTTGGATTCGTTGCTTGGCCAGCATGCACACGAGCAATCCTCTTCTTCTTTAGGGACATTTGGTGCTGCTTCTGGGTTATGTGTAGTTGTCTCCCTCACGTACCAAGAATCATTATACGTCTGGGGCGACTGAGAAGTGTAGCGGTAATCGGGGTCTTTGGTATAGGTGGTACTGTTAAATCCTGGTCCCGCTTTGTAGCTACAGCTGTTAGTATTTATAACCATACCCCGATCTCGCTGCATTCGAATGACTTTTTTGTGATTAGTAAGCTCGAAGGATATTTTTCAGCAACGTGCTCGATTGTGTTTGTACGTAATTAGTAAATGGTTAGAATTACAAAGGAGACACAGCAATGCTGTTATATGATTGACCAGTGTAGTTTATTGGTGCACCGTAACGGTCATAGCTGTAGTTATTCACCGTTTATTCCATTATGTTCGAATGGAATTACTCAAATTCATCGATTCGTATCTATCTGCAGACATTTTTAAATAATTATTGATGAAACTAGAAGCTCGCGGAAATGTAGATTCTGACTGAATGCGTTCGCAGTTTACCTGTAAAAAAAGTTATGCGTTAATAAACGAAAAGCGTAAGAATATTCATAGACCATTTTCACTATGCCTGTATATTTCCGTAGTCAGACTTAATCTAATTTCCTTCAGCTGGCTTTATGAAGTAAAGTTTTATTGGAGCGTATAATTCATACACTAGTTGCCGATGAAGCAATTCGCTTTGGGAGGTAATTTAACGCAATCTGTGTTGTTCAGCGTTCCATTTAAACTTTACTAACACACTTTTCAGTTAGTTGTCTCGTATCTCGTTAAATACATGTGTATACGTTCAATTTTAATTCCGTTCGTCATGTTTCTATAGCATTACAGGAATAAACATTCGCTGAATACATTTAGAGAAATGGTTTTTCGTAATTTATTTAAAGCATTATTTCGTATAAATCGATTTATACCGCAAATGAATGGCTATAAATTTCATTTCCAAATGCGTACAAAAACATCGGAAAATTTCTAAAAAAAAAAAACCTGTCTGTACATAAAAGTTTTAAGCCAATGGTGTATGCTTGAATTTCATATCAACCGTATGCTTCCAAACTCGTTTTATCGAAAAACGAATTCCATCCGTAGTCTAAATTAGAAATTTATGCAACGCCACTAAATTTGAGAAAAATCTTTTCGACGTCGCTTCGCGTTAAAACAAAATACACCTTGAAACAAATTGTAATATTCCCGAAAAATGAAAGTGATTGGAACATGACAAATGATGATAAGCTATTTGATGATAGTATTGTAGACGGGAAGCAGAACGCTAGACAGTTATTACCTTTTAGGTGTATTATTTATAAGTTGATCGACGCAAGAGTATATGGGTTAATAGATTTCTTTTTCGTGTATTTATTGACTGCCTTATCACAAAACAATTCCGTATTTTTGTTTTTTATCTTAAATAAAAGGTATAAAAGAATTCATTAAGAGTTATTGATGACCGTGACTTGCTAAAATATATTAAACAATAATATGTCCGAAGTTGTTATGACACATTTTTTATGTGATTTATTAAAGAAAATGATGAATGCTTTTTGATACCGATTTAAAAAACAATAGTTAAGTGCTTTAGGCAACTTTGTTTTATATTTTATGAGCTTTTTTTATTCCCTAATCTTTTTAATAATTCATGGAAGCGAAACAAAATTACGACTTATACGACACAACAACAAAAATATGAAAAGATACGTAATTACTAAGGTAAATAGTAAACTTTTAAATCCCAGCAATTATAAAAGTAAAAATAAAAAGAGATTGGAATGGCCTAAAGATTAAACTCAAACGCAAGGGAAAAGGAAAAAGAAAAATAACAGCAGTCCATGACCATATACCTTCACTTTGTTAAAGTAAATATAGACCCGAAATGGGACTGCTAAAAAACATTTACAACAAGAAAGTGTAATCATATAATTAGTCCTGCAGGACTATTTCGTTTATTATCTTGAAGTTGTCGGAATTACTCCGACAATTCAATATTTTTTGTAACTTCGAGTGACCTCAAAAATAAATTAAACAAACCTAAACGCTTCGTACATTCAGAAAGTTGATCGCCACCACGTTCAGCAGAACGTCTATAAATTTTAACTATAAACTCGATGATATTTCCCTTGGTAACACAGGTGGCACATATCGAGCAATTTGTCTTAACTACACGCTATTACTTTGTATAATGAATCGTCTCCCTTCCTTCGTAAACACCTTAAAAAAAAGGCTCCAATATTAATAAAGATACTCTTCGTATAAAAATCCAAACTCGAATTTCTCTTAAAATATTCAACAATAAAGCCGCGAAACTTTGATGTTGTCAGGCGTCAATCGTTTATCTTTTGAACATAAGATTATTTCATTCCTCAAACTAGCTCGGATATTTCTTATACCGGGGTGTAAACTTTTACTTGAATCTTGAAAGGAGTAAAAGATATCCGAATCTCTTGAATGAAAGGAAGTTAGAAATTTATAGCTTAAATATGAGATTTTTTATTTTGTTCTGAAGAAATCCTTAGCTTTAGTTTTGGTTTTTAACAGAAAGAGAAAGTTTGCGATTTTACCATCGATTTCGAATAAAGTTTATGTTATTGTTATTGTTTATGTTGTTACAAAACAAAATGTTGAAAGGGGATTAAATATTCTATAAATTTCAGCACTTCGTCTTCCTCCATACATTGGATTTTCCCACAATTATGTTCAGTAAATCTGATTAACAAAGAAACGAAAAGAACAATGCCCGAATTATGTTTTGAAATTTTTAGAAACAAAGCGATGAATTCTATTAAAGCTTGACAAATGCGTCCGAAATTGATAATTATTTCCTCCTTACTAAAAGCAGTCATAATGTAATATTTAGTCCTAAGTCCTAAGTTACTTTGTGTTGAATTATCGTTGTTTCTATTAATGGAGTAAGTTCATCAATATGAGATACAATCCATTAGCGAGTAACCCATTGAAGGAAGTGTTTGATTGTGAGGAATAAAGTACAAATGGTGCCACGCATTGCATACACGAACGTATTCTTTATGTAAAAAAATCCATTCGGTGGTAGTATTGGTAGTATTGTGTTACAATTAAACAAGCGTTCGAAATTAATGTTATAAAGATTTAAAGTTTCGTTTAGAAAATGTTGTATGAAGTGGTCTAGAACGAATGAGTTCCAACCACAAATGTACACTTGATCCGCATTGTAGTAGTTGAAAAAGTTGTAGTTTTAGTAAATCCTAGGGAATACTGCGAGGAAGAAGCGAAAACTTTAAAGTAAGACATTAAATTTAAACGAAAGTTGTAAACTTCTTGATCACGAGAGATGTAATTAAAATTCCCGTCCGCATTTTTTTATTGAGGGCCAGAATAATGTTCAGACATTTATGTTATTATTTTCTTCTAAAGAAACCGAGGTATACATTTTAATTTAACGGATAGAAACCCCCGGTTTTCTATACGATTAAACTTGACTGGTGATCGGTGGCAGAAATTAGGTAGTCTGCAAGCTGGTTGTTAGAAGATGAATTTTGAGCCTAAGCTGGACCGACCATATGGTTTTAATTAAGAACTCTATTGAATAAAGGTATCTTGATCTATCGTCAATATAAGTTTATTTAATCACGAACCGTCCCAGCGGATAACGCGTAATATTATAAAGGAAAACTCGTAACGAAAATGTCTCCTTAATAAATGGATATTTTTGGAAGGTAATCCGAGGATAATAATTGTAGCCCAAATCCATTCGTTTTTATTAAATTTCGAATTTAAAAATGTACTCGTTCTCGTTGAACACAAAAAGCTAGGTAAAAACGGGAGTAGGTATGTTTTATTGTTAGGTGCCTAAAACACGGATACAATTATCCAGGCCAGGAGGAGAATTTCATGCGAAACATCCTGGAAAGCCGAGGAATACATAACGCAAAGGGCAAGGAGCCCTCAAAGGGAACATATCGACGTCATCTTAGATGTAACCTTGTCCGGCGGTTATCGCGAAAGCACCGGCGGGTGGCGAACAGCAATATGCAAACATCAACGGCACGCGTGCACGCGACACATGTCAACCCTTGACGGGTTTGGGCGAGGATATCGAGGGATCAGGGTGGTCGAAGAAGTAAAATAAATATAGGTCTCGTAATTTCAGTTCGAGTATTAAATATGGCCGAGTACTTTAGCAAAAGTGACAGGATGGTGCTAGTAATTAATTAGCTCGCTTATCGCGCATTTTCTTAACTCTCGGGTCAACTGTCTCCGGTGATGTATTTCGTTTATTCGTGACGACTAACGACGCTACATTAAGTCTGACACGTAAACGCAACTTGGGGACATTGATATCAAGTGCCAAGAATACTCAGGTAGGTTCCGCCATTTAAGTAGAACACGTTCCTTGATGATGTAATGTATCTCGTGGTATACAGCAAAGTACTTGCGCTGGGCGAATAACTATAGAAACAAACAATGCCACTTTTCAAAAGGAGCTGTTTGAACTTCGAATGGAACTTTGTGAATGTGAAGCGGCAACGCCGTTTCTAACATACAACTTTGTACTGTTAAACTTCTGATTATTGGAATTCAATCTTGGTTAGCACATTATCGAACAATAATCTATATGTTCCAAACTCCAGGACCATATAAACCGTTCCACAAATTTTCGGACCCTGCAGCCCTTGAACCCTTCCCTACTTAGGAACACTTACTAAGATTTTCTCCTTTTTGCAAAACTTTTCTTCTGTTTTTCACAAATACTGCTAAACCACCACTCATCAACTCATCTATCTTGAATAACGATTAAAGTTCTTTTGATAACTTAAAGGGCTAGTAAGAACGCCACAGAATGAAACTAACATGGGTTTGCTAATGCATGCTTTCATGCGATGTCTTAAAAAGTTAAAAAATGAGCTTTTTACAAAGAAATTTTGACACTAATTTTAAAGTTTCCTTCAAAAATTTCCGCGTACGTTTTCAAATAATAAATGATCAATTTTAAAGTAGTGTAGGTAGTTGAAATGCTGGACACGTTTAAAAATCTATAAAGGCGAACATATTTAAATCGTTTTTTGCGCGACCGTAGCTTATTCGTTTGACCGCACAGAGTCCTTTTATAGATAAAGATAAAGAAGGAAACATATGTAGAGAACAAAAAGTTAAGAGGCTGTTATTGTTGCTGCTCTTGTGGACGATAACTCGAAAATAGCAAGTGGAAATTCTTGTTTCTCGCGATTTGGCCTGAATATTCGTACTAAACTGTTATCAGTCAACTCTGTTGGCGAAATTACTTTTTAGGTTCCTGTATTACAGTTTTCTGAGTTCGTGAAAGTAGTTACAATTATTTTACAGCTCGTGACTTTTTACAGCAGGACAATGAAGTAGTTGAAGTGGAAAAATTAATTAACAGAGGTTTATGTAATAATTTGGTCGGTGAAACTTTCAAAGTTTGAAGGCGACGTTTGAGTCAAATGTTCCAAATTCAATTTTTTATAAGTTAGGAAAAATTAAGTGTGGAGTTGTTTGAGGATAAATTCGTTCGATATTATTTAATTATCATGTAAAGATATTTGTAGTCATTAGATCCACAATACATTATCAAAGCATTGTCCTCAAATTATCAATGGTCTCCGTTCTATGTACATTCCATTCGGTTTTGTCATTCCAGTATGATCATAATGGCATTCAAACTTCTTTTGCAACAATCTATTGAAACAATATGTGGTAAATTAACTCGTACTGTTTACTATCAATTTATGTCCAAATGTTACAAAACCATGTTTGCGCCTGATAAACACAACTTTAGAAGCTTATTTCGCTACATTAGTTCGTTTGTAAAATCTGTTTGAAATTACTGTTCCTTGATCCGATTTGTGTCGTAGATGCTGCGTTTTAAAAATTACTTTTCTTTTCGATAATCATCCTTCCTACAGACTAAATCACTGAGGGAATTTTTCCTTGCTCGGGTTATCAATTTCAGGGTACGGGGCGACTTAAATTTTGAGCGATAGCTGAATAATAAATAGTTCGTGATCTGGTAGTAAAAATATTAAGAAAACTCTTTGTCTATAATAAATTTTGTTACAACTCGAGTTAACTTGTCACATTTTCTCATTTAGTGTTCTCTATACAGAGAGAGTTTGTGGCTTTACCTGCGTGTGTTAACAGTGTTTGATGGGAACGTCTTTAGTAACTATCTAAATATACCACTAAAACGGATTTAAGGTTATAATCAAGGGTGAAACACAAAATCGATACTACTTAAAAATAACCCTTAAGATGCCTTTTGGGATTAACTAGATAAGTGACAGTAGGGTTAGATTGTCTGAGATATGTTCAATCAGAACCCTTTTCATGTGCGTTCGATCGCGACATAATCTGTTTACTTCGGTGTATTTGCCGCCTTGCACAGTGTATTTTGGATTAACTTTTTATATCCGATTTAAATGACTAGATTCATTTCTTGATAAGAATTCTTCCCACGCATTTAGACTCGATCCTGCGAAATGTTATGGAAAAAAGGACCAATTTTTGGTGTTCTCCAAGTTCTATCTAATATATGCTGACCGTATTTTAAGACATCCAACAGGAAAAGGAAAAGGCATTCGAAAATGGGCAGGTTCAAATTACAAATTTACCTTTTATGACAATTTTTAGAGCGACATGTAGAATACGTGGGTACAATAAAATTTAGTCACCTTCTGTCTCAAATATTAAACGAAGTTTACGAAACTTGGCATTTGAATTCTGCACATGAACGACTCGTATAACATCGTACGTGATAAAAAAAGCCAGACGAAGAATATTTCACCCTTTTTCGATATCTGACTTTATCTATTTGTATTACAATAGATTATGTTAGTAAATTCTTTCTTTCGAGAACGGTAGTTGCCGCTTGGGTCGTTCGACCTCAATGTAGTAAAATCAATTTTCAAAAGTGCAAAATACTGTTTTTCAGGTATATTTACAAAGTAATCGATTGAACTTTAAAAGAATGAATGTTGTGGTGTACGCCATTTGAGCTAATTGTGGAAGAACTTAATTTTTTCAGCTAAAAAATACAATTTTCCTGGAATATTTCTAAAAGCAATCCGAAATACGACCGTGAAAATTACGTTGAAAGTAATTCTACGTGCAACAGATGGTGAAAAAATGAAAACTGTAGCTCGCGCCGTTCGACCTAGAAAAAATCGATTTTCGAAACTGAAAAATTCAGCTTTTAACGAATACTTCGAAAGTAATCAAAACAGACAGTGAATATTATTATGAAAGTTATGACGTATGTTCGTCCACTGGAAAATTGTGACTTGTGCCATTCGAACTAAGAAAGAATTGATTTTTGTCAGCCGAAAACTATGGGTTCTCGGGCATTTTCTAAAAATAAACCAGATACGATAGAAAATTATTTTGAAAGTCATCCCATGCATTCTTTCATCGGTTGGTAAAAGAATGAAAGCTTTGGCTTGCGTCGTTCGAGCTGGCTGTCGAAAGAATCGATTTTTTATCCTGAAGAATGCGGTTTTTCAGGAATATATTTTAAAAGTAATCAAGATACGTTCGTGAAAATTATTGTGAAAGTTATTCTGCCTGTTCTGTTCTTGCATAGGATGGGGAAAGAATGTATCTGTGGTTTGTTCCAATCGAACTGGCTGTTGAAAAAATCGATTTTGTTTGCTGAAAAATACGGCTTTTCAAGAATATATTCTAAAAATAATTATTATGAAAGTTATTCTGCCTGTTCTGTTCTTGCATAGGATGGGGAAAGAATGAAATCTGTGGTTTGTTCCAATCGAACTGGCTGTTGAAAAAATCGATTTTATTTGCTGAAAAATACGGCTTTTCAAGAATATATTCTAAAAGTAATTGAGATACGTTCGTGAAAATTATTGTGAAAGTTATTCTGCCTGTTCTGTTCTTGCATAGGATGGGGAAAGAATGAAATCTGTGGTTTGTTCCAATCGAACTGGCTGTTGAAAAAATCGATATTGTTTTCTGAAAAATACGGCTTTTTAAGAATAAGTATATTCTAAAAGTAATTGAGATACGTTCGTGAAAATTATTGTGAAAGTTATTCTGCCTGTTCTGTTCTTGCATAGGGTGGGGAAAGAAAGAAATCTGTGGTTTGTTCCAATTGAACTGGCTGTTGAAAAAATCGATTTTGTTTGCTAAAAAATACGGCTTTTTAGGAGTATATTCTAAAAGTAGTCGAGATACGACCGTGAAAATTATTGTGAAAGTTATTCTGCCTGTTCTTGCATAGGACGATGCAAGAATAAAAGTTGTAGTTTGTGCCAATCGAACTAGCTGTTGAAGAAATCGATATTTTATTCTGAAGAATACGTCTTTTCAGGAAGATATTCTAAAATCAATCGAGATACGATCGTGAAAATTATTGTAAAAGTTATTCTGTCCGTTCTTACATAGGAAAAATCGATTTTATATGCTAAAAAATACGACTTTTCGGGAATATTCAAGTTATCCCTGGTGTTCTTGCATCGGGTAGTGGAAGAATAAAAGTTGTGGTTTGTTCCAATCGAACTGGCTGTTGACAAAATCAATGTTTTCAGCTGAAAAATACAATTTTCAGGAATATTGCTAAAACTAATCAAGATAAGACTGTAATAATTAAATTGAAAGTTAAAAAACCGATGTTTGGAATTAAAGAATACGGTTCTATTTCGAAAGGTAATCAAGAAACGACCGTGAAAAATGTTTGACTATATTAACAGCTTTTATTTATTGGGTATCAGTTTGCCATCCTAAAACCAGTTAATATTTGGTATGCTGATCTATGAAGTGAAACTAAAATGCAAATATGGTTTGTGTATTAATCTGTGCACTCGTGGCTCGATAGCTGCGATTGTCGAGAATATCCCAGGTCAATCTCTTGATTGTCATTGTTCGAGAGCAATTTTTTGCGAAACTGTGCAATCCTTTGTTTCACAGCGAACATCTGCGACCTTTAGGATTACTCTGATCGAATTCTATTTTAAAATAGGGTCAGTGAGTAGTGCAAAGAGATGACCGATAATTTTCCGGTGTTTTGTAGATAGCGCCGGTGGTAACGTCTTGATTACAGTTATTTAGTCAATATTGGGGTTGTACTTCCAACGCGGACGCTACCTGATGGTGAGTTGGGAGATGAGGGTGCAGACTGATACAGCGTGTCAAAGTGGAGAGCGACATATCCCGCAGTAACCTAGAGGAGAAAGACAAGATCCAGGGCCCGTGGCTATGCTAACGACATGTAAATCGGGAGAGACAGAAGCGCAGGAAGCTCTTGTAATTGTACGAGTACGCTGGGCGCGTTATTGAAGTAATATAGAGGAGACAGGAGGAAATGTTAAGCCAAGATAGATGCTTCACCTCATTAAGAGCAGGGCGGCTCATTAAGTCGTCTCTGTACTACATTAGATTATACGATCCCGAGTAGCGTGCCGGCCCATTCCCCCATTGATCACCGTTTATAGCTATGCATTACTGGTGACGTTCTGGCACGAAGCGATCTTCATCGTGTATAGAAAGACCAACGGGTGCCGTAGGGGCAAATGAGTAGCATTCCGGTCTGCAATGGACGCGATAAGTATTGGATTCCACGTCCGTGTACTTCCGCATCGACACATGTATCTTCCGAGTCGGCGCCCAACAGTCCCAGCCGCTATATGCCGCGGCTTCCATCAATCTTGCTCTGTCATGGACCATTTATCTCCGTATTTTTCGCCTGTCCTTGCTTTACCTTGCAGTCGACTGTTTTCCAGCAGCACCCTTCGAATTTTCCACCACTATCTATTTTCCTTTGTTTCTGCGTGTACTGATTTGCTTATGCGTGTAGCACTCGAAACTGTCGCGAATGTTGGAAAAAATAACCCTCCTAAAAGAACGTAATGCGGCTGATAAATGTGCAAATTGGAATTGCGAATTACCCGTGAAATTATGCTATCTCAAAGCGATGCCGACGCATTTGTTTCTGCACGTCTAATTATGACCGACAAATGTTTAGTGTAACATTTCCCTCGTTCTATTTTTGCCGGGGTGGTGATGCGTCAATAATATATACTGCCTACTGTCTAAACGTGCAGAAATCAGGAATCATTTTGGATTTTAACACCGCGAGCGGCAAAGGGACTACCTTCACGTCCGGAATTTACACGGGGTTGTTCGAACCCAGTTAAACCAAATTTTTCCAACCGACGAATTTCGCCGACGTTAACGAAGGGTTATTCTCTAGTTGTTTATCTGTATTGTTAGTGAAAACAGTTTATACAAATTGCGGAGCAATAAACAACCTTTATCATTTAATCACGTACAACATATGCAAATACGGTAACATTACATTAAATTGCGAATAGCGCTGCCGGATAATATACGTTCGCATAAACCCAAACGGTCAAAATTCATGATGAACTTCTGCCACAAGGCTTTTAATCCGTTTAGTGAGCGGATGGTCTCCACCGCTAATCGATATTTAGTTTCCACAATTTATGTTAAGTTCCGACAATTCCTTACGGTTCCTGTCAATATACCGAAAATAACTTTTTATTTTCGACACAAAATGCAGGAAAACCTCAGAGACAAAGCCCAATTTCTTATTAATACCCTTATCTGTGTTTTACGATCGAACCAGTGAATTATAAATGAGCCGGTCCTGAAGCAGTGTAAGTTGTTTTATCCATTTATGATAACCTCATATTCACTACAGTTTACTTAGCCGGGTGTTATTGTGAATTGAGTTCCAGTTAACACAAAATTTCTGAGGATATTTATCGACTTCGAAAGCAGCTGAAACGATTTCCACGATATCTACGGATTGTTATGAAAGTGGATATTTTAACGAGTTATGTCAATGTATACAGCCATTTACTGATATAAAATTTGATATCCGCTGAGACTACACCGATATAAACAAAATTTTCTCTGTGGAAACTCTTATTTTAAAGCTCTACTTGAAAATTTCTTTTATGTAATTTAAAATGAAGAACGTTACTTTATTAAGTCAATAATGATATATCCATTAATTATATGCAATGTCCGAGCCTTTTTAACCAAAAATCAATATTGACTCAGGTTTTTTAGTTAAATTTCCAAATTAGTAACGTTTATACCTTACTTCAAAATGTTAACAAAATAAAAGAATGCACTCTGATTCACTATAGCGCAGAACGTTCGACAAACATGTTTGTCTGTCATACTCGAAAAGGCTTATTAACGTTGACTGTTATCATCGGTTCTATGCTTCAGTAGAGCTTACTTTAAATCAGATCTGCATAGAGTGTAATAAATCCGTTTTAGTATATTTAGTTTAGCTTGTTAATATTTCATTGTTAAAAAAGCCTTTGAAAATTCGTTTTAATAAGGAAAAAAACAAAAGTTTTTAATCTTATTACTATTATTATTATTATTATTATTCTTATATGAGTTGCGCGAATCTAAATACACAAATTAAAAAAATCAGGGAGATAATTGGGAGGCTAGTTTATTTACTGAAAACCAACGTGTAATGAATACGTTTTAGAACACCTGCCAATCAAAAAAAAAAAACATAATTAATTATTGGAGCTAAACCTTAGAGACTAAAATGCCAAAATAGATAAACCGTGTGTTTGTTCATTAATTTTCAGAAAATGAAAATAAATGGTTATATAAATATCGTGACCGGTTAGATTAAGAAAGTGAGTATATAAATTTGGACACAGAAATATTTAGATTAAGGGATGCAGCAGGGTGCAAATTAACGAGAAGATGGGGGAATTTGCCTGGTAGTTAAGTAAAGTATATTTCTCTCATAAAACCCCTAAAAAGATAAACTTATTCTCCTCTCTTCAAGCTGTAATTTATCATTTCGTAATTTGTGGGTAATATTTTTAGCGTTTTAAATTATAGTACAAGTGAGGTAATTTTTATTTTTTCTGACTCGGTTACTTTATTTTATTTATTGGTATTAAAATTTATGGAACAAACAAAAATTAAAATTTACATAAGTGCTACAAGACATCCTGTCCAATTTTAACATTTACTCCTACTTTATTTAAACCTTTTTATTGAAAACTTTCAGCCTCATAAGGGGCGAATCCTTAATCTCTAAATTTATTAATCGTGTGATTTTACGAAGAAGGAAGTGTAAATTATAATCTATTTTGTTGAAATTTGGTAAGAAATTCATTAATTGTTCATTTTCTTTCTTGAAAATTAAATTCAGGTTTACAGTATAATGCAAAGTGTTGTTCGTGATGCTTCGTTTATTTATTTATAGAATTCGCAATCTCGGAGCGCAAGATAGGTTTATATATAATAATTAAATGTTAATCAAGGACAGAATGTCTAAATTATTTTCATATATCTTTAATAATGAAGGCGAAGGTTATTTTTATTTTCAGACAAATACAACTAAATTATTCTTATCCAGGGTTAAATGATTTTTATTTTCTTTTTCTACTCCACTAATTGTAAATTAATTGGATAAAAAATGCAACTAAATGAATTTTAACCGTATTATTTTCTTTGACTATTAAGAACGTTTTTTAGACAAATCTATAAACTATTTTGAGTTTTTTGTGTTTGAAAAATAGTCGTTGTTCGCTATTTTCAAAATTGTCTGCTACAAAACGCGAATTTCCCAATTTCTGTATTTTTCCTACGAACTAACGGCTACTAATTTAACAGTTCCTTTAGTTTCGCGTGTGTTGCTCGGAAACTAATAATTTTACTTGGTTAAAATTTGTCGAAGTTAATTTCCTATCGAATTTATCGAGTGTTTTATTTTTAAGTAATATCGTTAGAGGAATTTACCAAAATTGGAACCAGACTTGGCTTTTTAGGTTGTTTATTATTTTGATGGTGAAAAGATTAAGACGGGGCTTTCTATAATAAGGAGGTAATTTATGGTGCTATTTTAAAATAGAATAATTGCGATTGAGAAGAGTACGTCTCAAAATTAACCGTAAACGGTTTGGTTATATAAGTTCTAAGAAGACACGAGTCACTTTGTCATCCGAACACAAAACATTAATGTCGTATACAGCTACCGACTTATTTAGAAATAGAACCAGATAATGCGAGTGGTGGGTCACTTTTGTTCAATTTGTGGCTTTTCGAGGGTCGAGGCAAGCTTTGTATTTTTCCTGTAATGTTTAGGAAACTCGCTAAGTAAGCAGTTGGAAAACGTTGTCCAATTTCGAGAGCGATGTCTACGAGCCGTCCCTGCCTTGATAGAATTCAGTACATAGCGCCGGGAACTTTGCATTTGTTTTGCACAACAAGCGTAATCAGAAATATCGAGTTTAAGTAAATATACAAACCGTGATGCTGATGAAGCATAGAATTCTCGCAGACATGGGAACAAAATACGGGGGGTGAGTCGCTCTAATTCCGAAGGGACGCAATAAAACAGGCCTAAGCCTAAAATACTAGGGCAAACCTAAAAACTATAGTCATTCATTTACTTAAAGCTATCAGGAAGCCGCCAAACAAGGGGATAAAATAAATCAATTGAAGGCGATCATTCTTTAGGAAATTCGTACGTAGAACAGCCATAATAATACCGCACCAAACACGGTTCTCTCGACAATTAAACAATAGACACCATCTAGAATGGGAAAGGGGACGGCATAATTAAATAGGGCTGGTGGGGGTTTTACAAGAATCCTGTTATCAGTAAGCAGAATTTCGAGCCCTCAGGCGGCTGATTAACAAAATGTTTGGAATGTTGAGGTTTTATCCGCCCAAGGAGTCTCCCCAGCTTCCGAGCTCTTTATTTTTATAGCCGCAGAATGACTTGGCGTTAACTGCAATGTTAACATGTTAATGTTTCATTACTTCAAATTTAGTTTTAACGGTACTTTTGTACCAACTAAGTGAATCCAACGTATTTATACATCCGCTCCGAGCTAATGAAATACCGTATTCGGGAAGAAGATATTTTCCAGAATCGCGATGCCTTTTTATAAACGAAATTTAATTTTAATCGAAGGAGATGCTGCATAAAAGCCCCACGATGGCACATTTCCACTGTAAAAGGATTACTTTCGACGAGCATTCGGATAATTTTAAATTTCGTTACCTGTAAAACTAAATTAAAAATTGTACACCGGTTTTAATATTACGCTCGCAAATAACGAACATTACCCTTAAAATTTACCTATCGACACTTTCAGCGTTCTAATGTAGATAAATTAAATAGATATTGCAGCAATTAGTGCTTCTGATTTAGCTTTCACACGGATTGTACGCTAATTGACCTTTACACACAAACGCTGCGAATCCTTTGTTCAATCATTAACCCTAACAGTAATCAAGTCGATTACACCACCACGGCCGTATTTACTCATACCGTTCTAACTACAAAGAACCGCTTTATTTTCAGATACACTCAATAGATTACCTGATTTCTAATAGTTCAGCGGCTGTTTTATGTTTTACACGCTTTTCCTATCGAAATTAACGACATAATTACGCTTTTTACAGATATCGCGTTACCTTTTATTACGTTATGCTACTCATTTCCACATGATGATTATTACCAGGTCAGCTTGAATCAAACTGAATGCAATTTTCAGAAGTATTAGAAATTGTTTTTATTCATCTTCAAACGTTCAAATCCCCCCAATTTAGCAGTTTCGTACAAGAGCTTTTCGTATTAGCGTAAAGTTTCATCATTCGTTACGATTTAAAATTTTATAAAAACAAAAGCTCAAAAATAATTCCTAACTGCTAAACCGTTTCTTTAAATTATTAAATCCAGGTTTTCGTCGTCGTTAATCTTCAAATTAAATATAAATCGTCTCAGAATGAAAGAATGAGGAAAATTCCTTTTGTTTTTCCACTCATTTAATAAATATTTTTTATGAATCGCATTCCAAATACTGCTTAAGAAGTTTAAGCTTTATATTTAAGCATTTGTTAAAGTCTGATAAGCTGAAAAATTTCGCTATGCCTAAGTAAAAGATCAGCCGTTTTAAAAACTGTCAAGTTTTATCGCCATAAATTTTTATAATTCGATTTCTGACATATAAAACCGAAAACTACTAAATAAAATACCGAAGGAACTATATAAATTTCCAAAATTTTCATTTTAGGAAACGGAAAGGTCAAATGTCAAACTTTTCAATTATGCCAAGCGCTTTTTTTAAACCGATTTTTTTTAGAAATTCATGAAGAGAGTGCCATCCAAAAAGGTTTCGCAGATAACAAAAGTTTATTTAAATATTCTCGCATAAAATGTCAGTACAGAAAAGGTTTGTGAAAATCCATGTAAAAGAAGGTAAAACTAAACGTGAAAGCTTTTTTAAAGGAATATCAAAAAATGTTTGATCTCCTTTTTAAATTTTTTGCAGATAGAGAAATTTGATGTTAAACTAACCTAGTTTCATTACTTAGCGTCATACACGAAAACGAAAGCTTTGAAATCGGATATGTCCGAAAATATTTCAGATATTCAGTAGGCTAATTTCAGTTAGTGTAAAAGTTTCTGGAATTTTATATGATGTATAAAGAACTGTTTACTTATGTTTCTTCTGGACGAATTGCTTATTCGTATGAAAAGATTCGGGCCTGTTATGGGAGATGCTCGTTTGGGATAAACCTTTAATGAGTAACATTCTGCAAGGCTAGTGAGAAGTGCTCTTTTGGGAAACACTCTTATGGGAAGCTCTTCTGTGATCATAAATCATATTAACACATCCCACGTTTAACCTTTACTAAATTAACACTTGTTTCCTTGCAAGATATTGTTTTCTTTTGCTTATATGATTCGAAATTAAATTAACTTTCGTTTAACGTCCGTAAAATTCTGTCTACATTTTTATAATCATTTAATGAAAAAAATTAAAGCTTGAGGGTTACATTTCTTTTTGGAAATTAAATTAGAAATTTCATCGGAGCATATAAGAATTTTATTTAAAAAAATCGGCGAAACGTAAAAATATTTTATTAAAGTAAGCTGAATACAAGTAAGAAGATTCAAAGCCGCATATTTTAGCAAAAGGTCAAATTTTTAATAAACATAAGTAGCAAAAAAGCCGACGAGCGTATTTAATTACAATACAAAACGTTAATAAAATTAGAGAAATGTCAAAAAAGCTAATATAAATGAAATCTTAGCTTTCCTCCAGTGCACACAAACCTAATCTTTTAAGGTTTTCTTTGTGTTTTCAGAAAGTTTCATTTATTAAAGTGTGCTGTACGTTTTGGGAAAAAATTAGCAAAGGACTTGGATCAAAATCGATAATTCATGCGTTAAGGTTTCTACCTTTGATTTTTTTATTTATAAAAGATTTTATTATGAAACATTTTAATTTAGACGTGACATTCATTTAAATTTCTTCAAATATCTTTACTTTCACAAATTAGTTCTTTTACAATGTTGTGTTAACCTTTGGAGCCCGAAGCTATTTTAGTGATTCCGAATCCTAAGCGGGGTGCAAAACGTGTTTAGAGCTGGTTTGTTGGTTTGCATATGTGTATTCATCATTTAGGACTTTTTAACGATACAATAACAGAATTATTTCGAACATAACTTTATTCAGACTGAAAAACATTTACGAAAAATACAAAAAAATTATTAATTACAATATTAAGTTTTGCAATTGTTGCAAATTGTAATAGTTGTTTTTTGTCCATGTTTTTGGCAAACAAAATGTTTACACTTCTCACAGAATCTGCGACTTTTTCTGTCCATATCCCTGGGACAAAGTGTGCAACGTCCCTGTTTCTTTTCTGGAGTTTGTGGATTATCATTTGCCAGTGGCACAAATAAATTCATTGCTTCAACAACTCTTCTGGATACGCCATTCGTATTCTTCAGCCTTTCTTCAACGTTAGGTTTTGAGTTCTTCTCCAAGCTGGAGCAAAAACTCACGCCTACGGTGACTTTTCTTTTTTTTCCATTCTCGGTATTTGGTGATCCATAACACAAATGCATTCATACACGCAATATTGATAATATTCTGAAATAAGACAAATGGCCATCTCTTAATGGCTCGCTTTACACTGTATTCATTTACCATTTTGTCCATGGTATCAACAGCGCCCTTAGTTTTGTTATAGTGTAAAATTATATCGGGCTTGAATTTGTGCTCTTCGTCACTAATGATGTTGTCATGGTGTTCAGTACTTAGAACAATAACTGCTTGCTTTTTTTTAGGTACATAAGAAGTTAACGTTATTTCGTCTTTGAAAGCAAACAGTGAACTAGCCGACGCTTTGGCAGAATTTGGTAAAAGAGCTGGTGGTATGTCTTGCTTATTTTTCCTCAATGTTCTGCAAAGAGTAAGACCTCTACAATATAGTTCTCTTGCTAGTGGAACACTTGTGAAAAAATTATCTGTCGTTATACCATGGCCAGCAGGAAGGGTCGAAATCAGATCCATAACGACACGTTTACCTTGTTCTTTATCTGGTTGATTGCCGTGTTTACCTAAATATAAATGTAGATCTTCAGCATAAGTAGAAGCAACATCCACTAAAGCCCATATCTTTATTCCATATTTAGCTGGCTTTGACTTCATATAGACTCTAAAGGGACATTTCCCTCTAAAAGCTACTAGGTGCTCGTTAACTGTTAGATAAAGTCCTGGATTATAATTTTCACTGCAATGATCCGCAAATAACTCAAAAGTAACGTATGTCTCATAAGTTTTGGCACAAAATAAAAACTCAAATATTTTTAACACAGCAAACTTTTATTAGAAATTATTTTTTGCTTAAAATAAGTGGACTATCTGAGAACATAATTTAATTATTTAATTATATGTAACGGCCCGTGCTGTTCCACGAGGCGCAATTTTCTTCGGACACCTCTCATAAGGGTCTGGGCGGCGACAACATCAATTTCCCTGATCTTAGTCAAAATCCTACGACGTAGTTATTTTGGGCTGTCCATCCTCCGGATTTTATACTGATAATATAGAGGAATGTTCAGACAATGTGAGATTTAAAGAAAAAGCAAAATTTTCTGACAAAATTTTAGTGTGGTGTGCAATTTCTCAAAGGGGTGTAGCAAGGCCTTATGTGGGTCATGTACGGGGCGAAGCACTGAACAACAAACGATATATTGACAGCTGCCTAACACAAATCGTTGACTTTATTCAAGACCATCATGCTGGAGATGAAATAATGTTTTGGCCCGACTTGGCTTCTTGCCATTATGCCAGAGAAACACAAAATTGGCTTCGACAGCATAACATTCCTTATGTACCAAAAAATGATAACCCACCAAACTTGCCGCAGGCTCGCCCTATTGAAGACTTTTGGGCACTTTTGGCACGAAAAGTGTACGACGGATGATGGACAGCCCAAAATGATCAGGGAAATTGATGTTGTCGCCGCCCAGACCCTTATTCGAGGTGTCCGAAGAAAATTGCGCCTCGTGGAACAGCACGGGCCGTTACATATAATTAAATAATTAAGTTATGTTCTCAGATAGTCCACTTATTTTAAGAAAAAAATAATTTCTAATAAAAGTTTGCTGTGTTAAAAATATTTGAGTTTTTATTTTGTGCCAAAACTTATGAGACACGTTATTTCGAACAGCTGTAAGTTTGTCATCTTTTCTACGTTCTTTTCTAGTTGTCAGATCATCGAATCGCATCATTGAAAGCAGCTGAGTAAATCTATCGCGAGACATTGCTGCAGAAAAGATAGATCTACTAGTAAAGAGGATCTTTTGACCACAAAAATGAAGTAGGTTCTCTACTGGCCTTTAGAGCACCTGCTGTTATTTAAGATTTTGTTTCTAGCAGGGTTCTTTTCATTCGAAGCCTCGCACAATTGTCTACCTTTTTGGTTAGTGAACTCTACTACAATATCTAGCATTTCATCATCGATAAATAATTTTAAACACTCAACAATACTAGAGAAGTTATTAGATTTGGTGAAAGTCCTGGTTTTGTTTTTACTTTGTCCTGAACTTTCAGACGCCTGAATTTTGGAGGGTGTTCTTTCCACGCAGTTCCGTTTTTAGAAATAAACAGTTGATTTTCAGACGAATCTTCTTCATCACTATCAAGGCCAACCTTGAAAAATAAATTCGTCATAAACATAATGATATTACTTGCATAATAATATACTTTGTTTACAAAAAAAAACCTACATCGTCCTCGTCAGAACTCGCTATTTCAAGATTATCTTCAACTTCGGAAGCTTCCGACATAACCTCGTCATCTTCGTTATCAATAAACTCGTTATCCTCAACTTCATCTGCTTCGTTATTGAAGTCAAACCTTTGCCTTTTTGACATAGTTACACCACAACAAAGCACTAAAATATTCAAAATACAACACTAAACACTGCTCCAAGACAAGCTTGACACATACAAGTATTAGTTCTAGGCTATTGCGCCAGATGGCGACGTAATACCATCAAGAAGTAAGTAACAAGTGAAAACTAAAAACGTTACTAATAACACGAAGCGGGGTGCAAACTACACCCCAACAGCTTTTTTTCGTGTAGGAACGAGAAAAAACATAGGAAAACAATTTTACCAATTCCATTATATTTTTAAAACGGTAAATGAGGATACCTTCAGTGGATAATTCTCTACCGGTGAAAATGTAAAAGATACCACAAAAAAACATAGGCTGGGGTGCGTCTGCACCCCGCTTCGGGCTCCAAAGGTTAAACAAGATTTTACCCCTTTAACGGACAAATGATATTTTAAAAATCACTTACAAAATTTCAGGATTTAATTAAGCTACTTTCTGACTTCTTTGAAGTTTTTAAAGGAAGCTTTAGAATATTAAATTTAAAAATTTATCTTTTATGTTTGAGGTTATCTGAAAATTAAAAAAAATAATTTAAAATTACAAATTAACTTTTTAAAAGCATTAGCGGTTTAATAATCTTCTTTTTGTATTAAATAAAAACAGAAATTTTCATTAACGATTAGGATCTCCTACATGATATCCAGAATTATGCGTTTTATTAACTGATAAATTCCTTTACTTCTGTATCGTTGTCAATTTTCATTTTCATCGAAAGCGCTTCGTTTTCTTAAAGTTTGTCATATTCTGAACAGTAGGGGATTTCATATTTCTAACATTACTACCCACATTCTGTGCCTATAATGAAGAGTAGGTGGACACAATCTTTATTGTGGTAAATTACTTATATGTAGAAAAGGACCGCCTAAATTTATTGAATTACTTTTGACGTAAATATTTGTTCTTGGATTCTAATTTGGGAGACGATTTTCTGACTTGTTTATAAAAGTCAGAAGACGCTACATTCTGACATTTTGCATTTTGTTTGTGATAACAAAATAATAGGCAAGGTTACTTAAGGTTAATATTAAGGTTATAAATTAAACATTAAACAAAATAAAGCTCCGCATTTTTAATTATTTTGGAACGATGTACGCTAAACTTTGTGACGATGTTTAAGTGTAAAAAATGAGTTCATTCTTTAGCCTGAAAATTACAATGAGCGATTTAATTAAATATGTTTGATGTTTTCATTTGTAAGCGTAAAATACATAAATGTAAATTTTGGAAGCTTTTATAGGCCTGAGTTAAATTCAGCGTAAAACAAATACTTTGGATAATCTTAACCTCATAAAAGTTAAATATCTGTCATTATCTGGCAAATTACTTCTGAATAATTAATAATCCGGTTTAAGCAAAGCAAGAGTTTCGCAAGAGCTTTAGGTGAAGTGGCGAAGCTTCGCACACACAGGAGTGTGAATAAACGAGTCGCGACAAAACAAACCCGGTTGTAATGTATTATAAAGGTTAACAGACGTGATTAGGAGGCAGTCCTCTGTTCTATAATACGAAAGGTTAATAACAAAGTGGTTGCGGAGCAACCTTTCTATGACCTCTTGCGATAAGGTCTGTGCTTTGTAAGCTGTACTCGCGCCCCACCGAGAAGCACCCCCTACATGAGCTTATTCCCGTACTAATATAGCTTACGCTTATCTTAACATTAGCTTTCTACATGCCGCAACATGCAAGCTTGTAGTTTTAAATTTCGTGCATCTTTGTCTTTTGTTCCTAGCAATACCAACCGACACATGTAAGTAAGAATCCCTAGAATTTGGGCTAAAAATCCATACTAAACAACCGGCCACAATAAAGAACATGTATTATTTATTATATTAATAGAGCCGTTTCACTAATGTGCATTTAATGAAACATTAAGTTCGTGTATTAAGGTTATGTTTTACATTTTTTAACTATGGAACAATACAGCCTGTTTTTCTGTTTACTTTTGTATCGATAATAATTTCCACGGTAATTACAAGCAAACAGAATACGTATACAAACAATGTATATAAATAACATAGAATCTACTGAAATTTTTTTCCGAACTGGAACTTTTCATATTATAAAAAACATTGTCTCGGCCTTAAAATAGGGAAAATCTTAAATCCTCCCAAATAAATTTGACAAACAAGTTCTGTAAATTTGTTCTTTTCCCATACTTGTGACAAGTATAAAGGCCCGTCGATGATTGATTTATGCTTATTTATGCTACTATCTAATATTAAGATACATATCCATCTATTATCTATTCGAATTATCAACTAGCGTTGCAATTTACCACTTCCCGTAAAACGTCATACAATCGACCTGATTATCCGAATAACATTAATTTGAAAACGACCGCAGTGTCTCGATAAATAACGTCATTAAACTACCGTTATTGTAATTCCCTCTTTTGCGAATCTTTATTGGTTTTATCTCTGGTTGGAATTAATTTAAATTATTTCGAAGGTTTTCATGATAGCTACCATTTCACTTTTCTGTTGTGATGGTTCGTTTCATCGCATTCCTTTCGACGTGGTCTCCTGGGTAAAGTGAAATTGCCCCAGATTTTCTAAAACTTAAATGCCACCAACTTAATTATATTTCCATTTTCATTGTGTAATGTATATTGGGATATGAAATTCGGAAAATGTGATTGGTGATATTTTATAATTATCTTGTATAAAGATCGGGTTGGCTCAGAACTAAGACAGGCTATGTTTCAAATTTCTGTCTACATTTCTCCTTTCATAAATACATCTAGTACATATTCAAGCATACCAAATTCTTTTCCAAATACATATCTCCACATTTTACATAATGTAAGGGACTCGGATAAAAAAAATGTGTTAACACCCAAGCATATTCCCTAATTAATTTGAAAAGTTCAATTTGGGTTTTACCGTTTTTTGTTCTCGTCAGGAATAAATAATTTATCAAAACAGGTTTGTAGCTGTACCAGAATGATAACTAAGTAAATAGCAATCAATGCTAGAATAGATTTACGACTGCATTAGGTTAAAGTTCAACGACATGATGACAATGATTAAACAGTCAGATCTGATGAATTTGATCAGCGCAATTGTAAGCACAGATGGTTCGGGGGTGTTTTGAAAATACAATTTAACTAAAATTCGAGGGGATTATCGTTACGTAAGTAAAACGTGGGCAATAAACATTTCGAATGATTGAAAAGGTGAAGGCCCCATTTTGTATGTCGATTCGAGTTGAAAGGGAGGCAATAGTTGACACAGAATTATAATTTAATTCAATCGCCGTTGTATAAATAAGGGCTTATTATTTGAAAATGGGAATTTAAAGCTCTGCAATTGAAGCTAATCCACGTTGACGGCCAGCTCGCTTGGCGTATTGTTATTACGTAAATTTGGAAATTTAAATAGCGAGTAGCTTCTTCCCGTGCCTCAACTTTCAATGTAATTAAACCGTTGTGGAATTGGGGAGCATTTCACGATTTTATGCTTATTCGTGCGCATGTGTTGGTATTATGTTTTAATTAATAGTAATGTGTATATAGGAAGCACGAAACGGAGCTCGGAGCTAAGCTCACATTTCATTGTCAAACGTTGTGATCTGTTTGCGTACAATTTATCAAAATATTGTTGTGTACATAATGCATCAGCTCAGAGCGTTCCTTAGCGGCGTTGATGACATCTCACTTAGCTTAGGATAAGTGGAATTATATCACAACATCTCTGCAAACATTTTTAAAACGCCTTATCGTGTTCAATTAATCTCTTCATTTATTTAACAAAATTGTTTTCCCGCCGTCAGCGCGAATAGCTAGCGAGCGGGATCTTGCAGTTTATCATCTCCAATCGAATATCCAGCTTTCATCCTCTTACTTACACTCCACTGGTAGAGTATAAAGAGGTTTTAAAGGGTCCATTAAAGTAGTGGCTGCAGAACGTAGGTGGCGAAACACCCGCTAAACACGTGTACAAAAGGCGTAGACATTTGGTTCCGCGACGCCCGCCGTTGTTGCCCGCGTCTTGGACCAAAACGCCACACCAGCAGCAGTACCGGTACCAGCAGTGTAGCTCTGCTGACGCCTTAATTGATTACTTCCCCCCAGTTATACATATTTATAAAAATATATTAACGTTACAGCCTTGGGCACTTGAGACTGAAAATTACACCGCTTAGCAATTAAATTTTAAGCAGAATGGAACGAGAACAATAAAATCTAACAAACTTCTCGCAGCCTATATTAATTTAGTTGGTAAGGCTAATTCCGCATTGGCGAGGTGATCTTTTTAGCAAAAAGTAGTTTAACAAAGCTCTCGCGGTGCCACCTTAGAGTCATTATAATAATTTACAACATCTTCTACAGTGGCTCCATTTTTTTCCGGAAAGTTTTCCTCGACAGCTTTTTGTTCACTTCACTTTAGTTTTTCTCAGTAATGGATTAACGTTATTGTATGACCGCGCCGCTTCGCGTTCCCGCCAGTGGTGGCGAAATAAACACCACGGAGGGTGCATTGTGTCGAGCTTTTTGTTTGTCGTGCTGAAGAATAATTAGTCAACGCACGGTACTCATAAACGCCAGCACATACGGGCAGTTGGTCTGATGCATCGCATTTTTACAGCAATCGATATTACTTAATCAAAGAGCGAGCTTCTAATTGCGTGAGTGTTTAGTATAACACGAATCGAGAATTTCGAGCAAGTGAGCCGCTAATTAACGCGGATTCGTTAAAATATACCGCCACAACGAATACTTCACATGTCGTTCACGTGACTAAACAACAAAGAGGGTTGAGGATCTTTTGCAGTTAATGAGTACCTGGTCGTTTATTTGCACGACGGTTAAGCAGATACTCGGAATAATGCGTGAGGGCGATGGAGTGAAATATATCGTGCGGGATCTAAGCTATGAAGTGGTTTCTACACAAGAGCCGAACGACACTAGCTCTAGGAAGGGGAAGATAGGAATTATGAAGTCACAGAGATAAGGGTGTCTAACGCATGAGAATCTGGCGGTGGGTGACGAGCCCGTCGCGACAAAATCCCTAGATCAATTACACGAATTGGTCGACGAAATAAGATTGTTTATGTTATGTCGGCGATAAACATAACTAAGCCGTTGGAAAAGGGTGTTACGAAAATTCGTAAAGGTTGTTTCAATTTATAAACCTCCGCCAATAAGGAAATGCTTCGTCAACTTCTCGCGGATAAGCTGCAAAGTAAAAGGTTTGGAGATGATGGTAATGAAGTGTTACGAGAGGGGAGCTTTCGGGGTACGCGTGACACCCTCGACCTCCCGGTACCTCTGGGGACAAACCCAAAGATTGTTGGTTACCAAGCTATTCTTTAAAACTAACGCCGGAATTTCCGTCTTTCCGCTCGTCTAAGAGAAGGATGAACAAAGACAAAGAACGGACGTTCTTACCTCTGCAGGTATGCATTTCGAAATGGTTCGCCCTATTCTGCCGCCACCAAGTCCGATTACCCATACGGTATCTTCACGTTTGCACGTCGTCTACCGATGTTGTCTAAACTCCTCTCGTTTATTTTACCCTGACGTTTGACAACGCCAGTTATGAAACGTTTGTCGGCTCGTTCTTATCCCATGTTAGAGAGACGTATATATGCAACGAGTCCTTTTCGGAGCGCTTTCCATGGTAACGATCTCAATTTATACAGCTGTTATGTAACACCTCAAAGATGCTAATAAAGGCTTCAAAATAATAAGCAAATGTTGTTTCGACAAAAGCTCCTGCAGCAACCGAAAGGCTCGACAAGCGCATTTTCGCGCAACGTTAAAGTAAAATTAAATGCCAGGTAAACGTTTCGAAGAAGTCTTCCGAGCGCCATAGAGTTAATTAACGCAATTATATCATAATTTAATAGTCTGTTTAACATCTAACTGTAAAACAAGCGAAACAAATCAACATTGTTGTGTTCGTTAAGCAAAAAACGTAATGTAGAAACGTTGTTTCTGTAATTCGACTGAACGCTCGCTCGCCCCTAATACAATTACCTCTGCAGGACGGGCGGGGCGCAGCAGGATCGTGGGGCGCAGCAGGACGAACAGAGCCGCACATACGTATATGTATGTTTGTGTGTGTGTGCGTGTGTGTCACACGAGACATTACGCAAACCTCGACAGTGACTTTATTTTTCGTCATAAATAAACGCGCTATTTTATACAGGTGCTGGCTGTGAGATTGATTTAAGGCCCGAAGTCTTCGATCATTAACGCCCCATGCTTTTCACCAGGCCCGATACGATGCCTATACGGTAGCATAATCTTTGATATCCTCATTTCGAAAATTATATCCCTTCCCGAAACTCATATTGGAAAACTAATCCGCTCCAAGGATAACAAACAGGCCGAAACTCCCGAACTATCTATAACTAATCCCCATTTGATAAACTCGTCGAGGGCCTTCTAACACCTTCGTACGAGCACAAAGTAATATCCAAGTCAGCAAACATATTTAAGTTGGCGGTATACAAGATGCTGTGAGCGTAAGACATGAAGTGAATACGAAATAAGAAGTTGAAGACTTTAGCCTTAAACGTCAGCAACCTGTCAACGGCATGACCCGTTTGTCCTCGACTTGCTCCACCCGGATGAGAACATGGGAATTTTAAATTCTAAACACCGACTTACAAAAAATTATAATTGAATATTTTGTCGGCGGCGTCTTCTGACAAGAAGTATCCAAAAACAATCCTTCGGTGTACGCGCGCTCTTTCAGAAGTTCTTCCACAATATCCGCTAGGTCAATATCAACAAACCGCGTGGATTACAGCAGTATAAAGATTTGTTTAGGTTACCGCGACCTATCCATCTGGAATCTACGGAAACCCTCGGTCAGGAATGAGTAATGATTTTGCTTTTTGAAATTCCTTATTATATTTCGGCCTTCGTTTAGCTTTTGTGTCGGATATAATATACAATTTTCCGAACACATTTTTCTGGAATGGTTCACCGTTCGAAAATACTCCTGTAAAAAATTCTAAATTATCAAAAACAGTTACACCGTTCTTTTCACAACGAGCCTACTATGGTAAACTTAGTT
The DNA here is from genome assembly GCA_963082815.1 of Melanotus villosus. Taxonomy (NCBI): domain Eukaryota; kingdom Metazoa; phylum Arthropoda; class Insecta; order Coleoptera; family Elateridae; genus Melanotus; species Melanotus villosus. Next base: position 25,973,287 of record OY720427.1, read on the forward strand.
ATTGCAAAATGTGCACCGTTATTCCTCAACTCGGAATCCAAGTTTATTGAAAGTTGGAATGATTTCGAGAATACATTTAACTCGATTCCAATAAACAAACTTTCTTGGGCATCTTGTGTTATATATTCGATACGAATCAATCAAATAAACACTTTTCGGCGATTTACCAGTCTACAACCGAAAAACTGGTAAGAACATTTTTATCATTTACGCTCAATTTTTTTTAAAATAATATTAGAGATTATTTAAAAAGTGCGACAAATATTTAAAAATTTACAAAGACGAAGTGATTATTTAAAACGGATAAATCGAACATTTTCTCTAATTTTTTCGCTTCCCCGTTACTTTAAAACAATAAAAAAGCGTTCGAAGCTCGAGGTTTCGAAGAGACGGAAGTTCGCGAGTCCATAAATAATGTAATATAAAAACATTCGTACAGTAGTGACAGCTTTTTTGTGTGAAAAACGAATAGCCTGTGCTAGTAGTATAAGAATGCACCTTCAAGAACTATCAACTTTAATTTGCTCGACATCGGTGACAGCCAAGTAAAACTGCAACACCAATAAAGCACGAGCACCGATATAAAATATCCCCTTCTCTAAAGTAAAATTTATTACCGGAATACAAATGGGTATGTGCGGATTTAAGAAATGTTAACATTTTTGTTTTTCGTGAAGAACTGGAATCCTTATCGGTTCCTCTTTGAATTCCAATCAGACAAGTTTGGGTAACTTTTGAAAAAATCGAAATTTAAAAAATTCGTTAAAACACTGAACAACACCAAAATATAACAACAACAACAACAACGTAAACAAAAGGTAAAAGTCAAACTAATAAACACTTATGTACCTGCAGACTACTTAGAAAAACTTTCTCAGTTTATCTCTACGTAAGTCTTTGGCAGTCGGTGGCAGGATAAGCACTGAGGTGTAGTTCGCCAAGTACGTCCATGGCGAAAACACGTGCTTCGCGGACACGCGTCGTGTATTCCGGGTTGCGTGCTATCACAGGGGTGGCTCGCGATAAACTGGTTCTGTCGTCGAAGGGCGTCGGTGCAGAAGCGCCACCTGTGCGCCGGGAGCCCGGCGGTCACTATGACACATCGTAAATGCGAAAACATCTCTTTGTCTATTTTGTCACATACAGATTGTTCCCATTAATCTCATTATATGTTCAAAAACTCGTTTAGGTCTAATCAGTGCTTTACTCCGACAGCAGGTCGTAATTTTTAAGGAAACCGACAAAAAGCGTTTTCCCAAAGAGCCCCTTCACTTCGAAGTTCTTTCGGGTTTACATGTGGTCTGCAAAGGGATATTGCCTTTTTCGATTAGCCGTAATCTACCAAATAGCGGCAGAAAAACACTGGCAGACTTGTCACTCTTTTTTGTAGTGGCGTAATTGCATTACTGACCCTTCTTACTTGTCGCTTTTTGTGTAAAATTTCGGCAGAGCTTCTCTACAATTTAGAACTTTCTTGCGGTCTTTACAAACGAGAAATTACCCCGGAATTTTTCATAATAACCGCAATGAAACTTAAACGTTGCCCTTTGACGGCGCTCTGCTCGAATTATTACCAGCTGGATTTGTTAAAAATTAAATTTCGCGAAGAAGCCTTTGCTTCTAAGACGATTCGTCTAAATTTAATTTATAAATAAGCACTTGTTTTATTGCCACGAGAAACAAAACTTTCCCTGATCGTCTCAAATTACTAAAAGGTAGCTAAAATCAGGTTATGTCCGATGGCAATCTGTAAAAGCTGGTATTTCTTCAAAAACAAATATACGTTTCTCTTATCTAAATTTAAGTGCACAGATATTGAGTTAAAATGCGCGGGATTATATTAAAAACTCAAAAGATCATTTTAATATCAAAGTTTTAAGTTCTCGTTTCTTAAAATTACAATCTTGCAATTATGTTTAAAATTTCTTTTCCTCGTTGTTTCTTTTTCTCCGAGACAGAAAAGTGAATTTTGGAGCTTCATATATTTTACGAGAATTAAATTTGTAATATAATTGCACGATATGCTCGTTCTAACGACGGTTTTATATTTGCTCCATAACAATACAATGCTTTAGTTTCCATCAAGATTTCCAATTACAACACTATGTAATTAAATTGACTCGGAAGTGTTAATTAAACAGAAACGAGAAAAGATAATTTACTTTGTATGCTGTTATAATCACACGCTGTATTTAGAAATACCTTGTTCTGCTAGAATTAAACATCTTTGAAGAAAAAACGATAATTAAATTTCTGTCTTCCTAATGAGCGTGCTTGCTGGGTAATTAATCATCAAAAACTGCGCAGTTATTAAGTAATAACCACTCAATCTGCAAGTTTCTCAATATATTGGCTATATATAACCCAAGTTGCTTAAGTTTCTCGCCTCTTCCAACCTACAGGTAACTTCGGTTCTCACGACTGCTTCACAGATATTCCAACTTAGTGAACTTACATCTACCCTCCTGACGGTTAGCAATGACTATTCAATTGATCTCGAAATGTGCTACATATCCAACGAGGGAAATTCGAGCTGAAAACAAAATTGCCGAGGAAATTATGTTTTTTGTCAAGTTTTAAATACATCAATTTACGCTCTTTTTCATAATCCCTTCGTAGAAGCTAAATCAATTTTTGCAGTAAAAGTAAAGGAAACCGTCATTTCCTTTTTAATTGAAAAATTGCGATTATAAGGGGAGCTTTTTAAATCTTCTTGCTGGGAAACGTTCTGATTGGTATCTTGGCTTCCAGCAGCTATAGAGATAAAATTGTACCGCGTACATATTTGCTTTCCCGGAAATGTAAAGGTTTTCTCAAGACAAAAACTTCAGATAAACCTTTATGTATTAATTATGAACCAAAAATAGACAATTAACAAAATCATCTACTAAATAAGTTCCTGAATTTATACTGAAAGTGAAAAGTTGCTTTCTTATATTCTTTGCTCGATTTAGAATCTATAAAAGAAAAATCCATCGCTTTATCTCATTTGTAGTCTAAACGCTACTTATCAGAATTTAGTTAGGGAAAATTCAGATAACTTTTGTTATTTTCTTATTCTGTAGCGCCTTTGTTTGTGCGTTTTGGATTTTTTTAAGTTTCTTCAAGTTATTTCTTTAATATAAAGGGAACATTTTACTTGGATACATAACGCTTTGACTAACTTTTCTTTAGAACTGGTTATGTTTAAGCAAGTACCTACCGGGCACAGAAAAATGTCTTAATTTAACAATTTAAATCAATCACACTTCGTAACTTGAGTAATATGAGGATAAATAAAAATAATTAAAAAAACTTTCGATTCGATTTTGTTGGCCTAAATACGCACGAATTCGTAAACAGCTTCCAACTGTTTAAAAATAAAAACGCAAACCGAAGTGGTCAATATCGAAACGTTAAAAAATAGAATTAAAAAACTGTATAATCGAATCCTGAAAGCATTAAGTTCAGGTCTTAATTGCAGGAATTTGTTGTAACGTTACACAACTTCCCAAAACCATTATTTACGAGGGAAAGTCTCGTTTTTCTAAAATCGATGAAACATTTTATTAATTCAGGAAGTTTTACAAACCTTAAAAATTAACCCACAGAAATGTAATGCAATTAGTCTTTTTAGCCTTGTAAAAGAAGGCAAAAAATCCGCCTTTTAGTATGTGGAAGCTTGTGCTACTAAATTCTTTAAGCCGGACTAAAATATTTAATTTGCAGCTGAAATATTTATGCGCTATTCTTGGAGTGCACAAATATTATTAACTATAGTAACAAAAATATGTATCACTATAGGAGCAGTAAAACTTTTTGGAAGGAAATTTCAAATTATTTACTTATAGATGTCCGAAACTATTTCAGTTATAAATACAATTTCGCAAGAGAATTGCAAAAGTACTAATTGGAAATTTAAAAAATAATCCCAGAACAAATGCATCGTTCGTCCGTCCAAAATTTACAAAGTTTAATCCCATTGAATTTTTTCTCGTGAAACGAACATATAATAAAATAGTATACTATAAAGTTATGAACTTTCTGTCACTCTGAAATTTTCCGCGTGAGTTTCAAACAGTTTTTAGAATAAAACAAGATGTAGTGGAGTTCTGCGTGGGATTATGATCCGACTTCCTTTTTGTTTTATCTCATACGAGACTGGAAGAACTTTAGCAGTAGTAACAAATACTGAAATGCGAAATTGTTGAAAACTATTATAGAGAAACACGTCAGGAGGTATTTTATAGCTTGATAATATATACATTGTTGCGTACACCCAAGAGGTTGTTAATTAACAGTAGAGAGTTATGTGAGTAGATTTCTGACAGACTAACTGCCAGTTATCCTGGTAGTGTCAAACGCTACTCACGTTCAGACGCAATTATACCCTTCTGTCGTAGCCATCTTTCAAGGGCACGTGCTGTACATATAACCGACCGACCTGTCCTGCGAACACCTAATATTGGCAATGCAACCCTTACGACAGGATAATAATGTACTTGCTCCTCGACCTGAAAGCTTAACGTCCACAAATCACAGAAACATAAATAAACCCTGCCCATATCTGTGGACATTTCATCGACTATTGATATATTATTCAAGAGCGTTCGAGAACGGTAGTAGTTCCAGTTTTTTAATTGTTCCATTTTTCCGGGTACGTTTACGAAAATTACGGATTTTATTGGGAAATTTGTAGAACTGTCGAATATTCTTGTTTATTAACATATTTCTGCGAGTTTAATACTCCGCTTGGTATCGATTCCCACTTTCTGCTGACAATAAAAACTTAAGTTCGAAGTTTAAATTTACACGGCCTACATTATAAAGTTGAAAATGAATATTCGGAACGTTCGATCCCTTTTTCTGTTAACGCCGGATTGATAGTTGTGCAAAACATAGAAGTTACAGGCCTACTGGTTCTAAATTTGAATGTTGAAAGTTAACTTCGGATAACAAATATTTTTAACCAATAAGTATTTACAAGTTTTCGCGTTTATTTATTCGAGTCGTAGCCGGATATAACTCCTCAGAGTATAAAGAATTACAGGACTGGGTGTAATAAAGATGGGTAGCGTTGATATCCAACAGGAAAGTTCCTCTGTATTTTCCAGTTACATTTATACCTGCCATGGTTCAATATAGTCTAATTCCGTCTGATAATTATCTTGAAAATGGAGAAATCGGCCGAGTCTGTTGGTAACTGTCCTCTCGGATGACCGTTTTACCTACCAACTTTGCGAGTGCATATAACGATCCCATCAAGCTCGAGTTCTCGGGCGCATTGCGACGTTGTTTGTTCTATGAACGGGTGTGTACACTAAAGTTAATTAATCTATATCGTCCTTTCCACAGTTCTCTATCGTTTACAATTAGATACAACACTGATTGTTCCAAAACTGGGAAACTGCTTATTTAATGAAGATTACCCAATTATTAGATTATTAGATCAAATTGTTCATACAACTTAATTGAACCTAGACCCCGAACTTCATTGAAAGCCGGTTCTATTCGTGATTAAATGCAGTTATTTGATGTCGCACTAACCCCAATTTCTCATTAACCACCGCATACACGATCTACTAACTGTTATCTTCATTTCCCTTATTAGAACATTGGAAAAATTAGCTTAAAAGTTTAATAACTGCGATATTAGGATCTTCCGAAGCCATCTGTTAAATTTAGTTTCGATTTCATTGGCATTAACCACATTATTAAAGTTTTCGACAACGCTATTACAAAGGTCTCTATACCTGTGACCCAAAACAAACCCAAAACAAGTACACACTCCAGACCATTATCAGATAATATCAAATTGAAATCAGCTTTTCCATAATTATTGTGCCCTGATATTATCGACCGAATAAATACCTTTTAAACTTCATTTTACAGTAATGTCTTAGCTTTTTTTAACTCGACGTACTTTATCGATTGCTTTGGTTTAAAAACCTTTGTGAATTGTTCTGTTCATAATATAATTATCTCGATAAAATCTGCCTTTTAACAAAACAAGAAGTTGTTTTATCGAAATAAAATGGTTGTTCATTATTTCATGATGTACATAAAGATCTGACCCAGCTGATAATTATCTACAAACACTAATGTTTCTTTATCAGCCTACGTTCCTACGTAGCGTGTTTTTAATTACGTTCTTTTTTTTAAATTACGAACCTTCACCACTCATTTCGGAAACATTCAGATAAAAACTAAAATTATCTATGCACCCTTCATGGACAAACCCATTTAAAATTCCAACATTCTAAATTCCCTAAATGCTTAAGTGCTTATCAAAAAATCTTAAATATTTTAAAGCCTAATTTAGAAATTTGATAACAGGGGTTAATAACATCTAAGAACACCTTAGTACAATTGTTACTAACATTTTTGTGTATTTCTTGAAGTTTATCTAATTTCTTAATCCAAACAACCTGGCACAAAGAAATTATTCTAAGCAAAATCTGAAATAATAAAGATGAAGTATATTATATAGAATCCTCGACGGATTTCGAAAGAAAAACGAAGTTTTCAGGCGCGATAAAAGAGCTGCTAAATAATTTATTTGATACAAAGACGGCTCTTTAAAACTCTTTATTTTAAAAAACCCTACCAATTTAGGTTTTTAAAGATAACTAACTAGTAAAGATTAGGCTATGGATGTTGAAGGCAAATCCGATTATTTCGATAGAGTTCAAGCTCTGTTAAGTACGGAAAGCAAGAAACGCAGAGAACCTCTTAAAACCTTTTAACAAAAATGATGAAAGATGCCGGGAACAATTTATTTTCACGAATACAATTGTGTTTTATATAATTTATAATATAAACTAACTTCTTAAACCTGCGTTTTTAAATGGTATTGTTTATTAAAAAAATGTAAAGTAGAAAACGCTTGTTTCACTTGGGGTTACTTTCACCGTTTCCAAGGGGTTTTCACTTCCTTACCGTACAATTTTTAGTTGAATATTGATTTTTATTGCGGGAACTGGAGTAGCGTATTTATTGAGTTGATAAAATTACGCCGCTTATACTTTTTGGTACTTGGAATATGACGAAATACTGTAATCGTGAAATATTAAATTTTGAGGTTTCAACAATAAAGGAACACGCTTCAGGGTTCAAAGAATATAAGAAGGTAGATTGTAGGAAAAACATTTAAAGTAATTTTTTCGTGCGTATGATAAATTTTAAGTTTTAATCGAACTTTATTAATTTTAAATTTTCATACTTGCTGAAATTTTCAGGTAGCGTGTAAAACTTTTGAAACTCTGTCAAAACTTCAAATTATTTTTTTTTAAATTTCGATTTTTATGGGTGTTGTAACTCGTAACAAATGTTTGAAGAGTGAAAGTGGAACAAACATGTGTAATTTTAAATTTGTCTCTGTTTATCTCCGATTAATTTTTATTACTTTCCAGAATATGGCTTGATTTTCACAGTAATTGTATAGCTTCAGGGTGGGTTTCCTTTCAGATCTTTATTTTATTTTGTATGGTGCTTGTTTTGTGTATTCTTTGTTTGTTCCTTTGATGCTATCGAATTAAATTTTAAACCTATCGTGATTACTCCCACAGCATTTGTATGTAGAGGTTTTTTTGGGCGAATTTCGGCAGACTTTATTTTGCCTAAGGCGGGAGACAGGATGGGGTCGTATTTTTGGAAAAGTCCCTTAGTATCCGTAAATTACATTACACGTACTTGTTGGGCAATGAAATAACTTACAGTGTATTAAAATCGTGGATGGCAGCGACATTGTAAGACTACGAAATCTCCCAGGTACCTTATGTAAGCACCTTGTGTGCTATAAGGCGTATACACTATACAACTGAAGTACGGCAAAGCGCCCCCGGGAATCGTGTATATACCTACATCATACATTCATCCTCTGAAAATTAAGGCCATTTATGTGCGACAGATACTGCAGATAATAACAGGAATGGATGCAGCTCTGTCGCACTTGTGGCGACAAACATAACATCCTAATTTAAATGTCCTTTTTTATTTGCTCTCGCGCGATATGTGCCATGTGTTGGCCACTGCATAAACAAGAATGGAGGAATCTGTGCGAATTGGCTCGCATTCTGGTGAATTTCATTTTAGAGATGAATTAGTACCCCAAGTGGAAATTTTAAGTGGTCGTTATGATCCCTTTTCAACTGCATTTATCATATTTACGCTTTTAAACAAATCCTACAACATATTACTACATATAACACAGTTTTTCGCACCTTGTTTTATTTCTAACTTTAACATGTCTTATTACTTTAGTTAACAACTTTACTTCAAGTTAAACAAAATGCTTAAATAATATAATTTAAAAACTCGTTGCTTAAAAATCAAAAACTCTTAAAACTTTGAATTTTTTATTTGAAATTTTTGTAATAACCTTTAAATGTCCGCATACAAATTTTATAATAATATTCACTTATTGAAGTTTTCTTATACACGGCGATTTTTAAATTACAAAAAAAGATTTAGTGCTACGTCAAAAAAAAGGAACGGAATTAAAGTGTCATATATTTTTAAATGACTTAGGATCAGGTTAGATCTCTCTAGCAAATAGAGTAGGAGGAAAGGAGCAATAAACGCGCCCTTACTACCCCATAATTTTCTCTACGGTTTGGCTATCAAGAATTGACTTTAAAACGTGTTGTTTTTGGTTTAGTAGGATCGTGCCGTTTTACTGTCAAATCACATCATGCATGGCGTAGCAGACGAATATTTTTTTAAGGGAACGTCAGTTTCCTTAATTAAAATATTAATAAATATATCTCAGTAACTCCGCCACTGGTTGAAAGGTTAGTTAAATTTATACAAGTCCTTGCTCGCCGAGTTATTCCGATGTGATTAAAATGTAGCTCTGTGTTTTAACTAAATATTCGTGAATAAGTAAGTTATTTACATAATATATGCAAATACGGCAAATACGTGTTACGTTTAAATAGTGATACAAAAGTAGAGCAGCGGATGTAAATGAAGTGTTTGAGTTGTGAATTTCAAATTCTGTTAAGCATGTACTTAACATTAAAACTTAAAGGAAACCGACACTATTTTGAAATTCTGCTTGTGATTATAAATTTATATTACCCGAATCGCTGAATTCATATGGTTCTCAAAAGCCTTCCCAAATTCTAGTTAATAATCCTTCTGAACTTCCACAAAGAACGGAAAACAAATTTTAATTATATTTACAATCAAAGTGAAAAGTTCTCATTACACAGGCTTCAAAACAACGCCAAATTGAACAGGTGGTTTTGTATTTTTTAAATCTTCCCTTTATACTTGTTTAAAGAAAATTATGTATTCAAACACACGGAATCAATTAAAGCACGCTAATTAATTTGTATGTTTTGACTTATTCCGGGCCAAAAATAACTTTCTTTATTATCAAAAGAAGTGGTTAACTTTGGGTATTTTTACACAAAGAGAATTCAAAGAAGCTACGTTTTAGTAATTAAAACATCCTTTGCATTTTAGATACAAAAATTAAAAAGTGCACGTGTTGTTTTAATATCCCCAAAGTTAATTTTTAATTAAACAACTGTAATAACCAGGAAATTAAAAAATAAGGCGAAAATGTTAAACTCATTTGAAATTTTGTTGCAAAAGCACTTTGTCTAAATAACCCCATTTCTTCAAGAATCTCAAGCACGAAGCCGTCAATAAATGCAGTAAACTAGGCAATGGATTTTGTCTTAAATATCGAGATTTTCGCAGGACATAAAACTTTTAAAACAAGATCACACTCAAGCCAACACATCAGCAGAAAATTTCAGAGTAAATCGCGACGCACGTTTCCTTTTAAATAAATTGTTGCAGGATAAAGTTGATCTGAGTTTAGAATTTTCTTTTTAAAATCAAAAATACCGAGTTGCGAGTTTTAAACGAATTTACTCCAAGAATTTTTACTTACTTTTTTAATCGCAGAAAAAAATTCCTTAATAAACCGCTTGAAATCTTTTATAAAGTAATAAGTCAATAAATAAACAAACATATGAATAAATAAATATCACTATGTGGAAGTTAAACCTTTATACGGAAAGTTAAAATAGTTTATTATCCTTTCAATACGTGTGAAATTCGAATAAATAAAGCTGTAAAAAAATATATCAAAAAGTGATATGATTTTGATATAACGTATCGGAATGGTAGCCGATATAATATTAAGGAAATGTATTTTAAGGCCTAACACTTTAAGAATATGGGCACTCGACGATACGTTATACGGTTATAAATCGTATGTGGATGTGTCGTGGTTAAGAAATGTTAAGTTCATATTAAATATTTTACGCTCTTAGAACCTCATACTTTTTATATCTCTATAAACGAAGTTACCAGTGCCACTCTTGGGAAACGATTTTCTAGAGTAACGCGTTTAGAAAAATACGGGGCGAGTTTCATATTATGGTATCATTAAGTCTTCCTTAGATAAATGTTAGATATTGCGGTGTCGTTGTATATAAAATGATAAGAAAATGCCGTTTGCATTTGTTACGTCGGAATTTAATTCGAGTTTATTTTAAAGTGCCATCGTTAAATTTGTTGTTTTCGCTGAAGTAGACATGATCCGCCATATTGGATTATCTGATAGTTGTCGTTTTCTGATCGCGGCCGTAATGAAATTCTTGTAGATTATTATAGGAGATCTAAGCGGCATTACAAAATTTAAATGCGTCTGGCATGTACACAAGTATAATGAAGCATGCATTGGCAAAAGGGGTGCATGAGGTTTGCGCGCGTGACTGAGACAGATAAGGGAATGCTGCTTCAGGAATTCCTATTATCTGTAACAGACAGACAAGCGCCCGCCCCCGTCACATGTGCTCTAAGATGTCCAGTAGGGCTTAATAATTTCACAATATCCATGCAACATTTCGGGACATATGCGCCGAAACAAAGGGAGGTTATAAAAACGAGGTTTGTGTCAGACTTAACAATTACCGGAGCACACGTACGGTCGAAGTGATACAATCCCATGTGTGCGGTGACCAATTATGGCCACCATGAAATTAACATTCCACACGGAATAGATTAATTACGTGTCGCGAAAAATAGCCTACTATTTAGTTATCCGTCCCCGGGGGGTAAATCGGCGAATAAAACTGACTGGGAAATCTAAAGCGAAGTTGGCGGCGTCAAGTGTCGACGCCCCCTATCTATTCATGCAACCAGAGAGATATGATAGTTTCACACGGAGTGGTATAAGCCGTTGGTAGGTATGGACGCCGAGATATCTCATCTTCCGGTTTTATATCTGCGGCGCCGAGCGGAATCGAATCTGGACCGTACACGTCCTGCTGAAGATTTTACAGGAGTGTCGCGTACGATTAGAGGGAGCGTTCATGCATAAACCTCGGGGCGCACTTCATATTTTAAACAGCACATACGACTCGGTTCTGTGGTTCTCCCTTAGAGTTTGTAAAAATTTAATACTAATCTAATTTCTCAATAAAAATGCGGATACATGTTTTACTTTGCGTTGAAAACGCCTGCGATAAATTACGCCGTAGGGTAAAACAACAGGTTACGAGGGCCAAACCAAGCACGGAAGGTGTACTGAACCATGTAACGTAAAACATAAACACGGGCAGGGTTTACTTTTACAAGACAACAGTTGGTAGATTAAAAGTAAAATGTAAGTGATAAACTAGCTAGAAAATTAATGTCCAGTTGCAGTTGCATGTAGGCACGCTATTTTTACAGCACGGGATCGCTTGTGGGGGTCTAAAATATAGGTCGCTTTTTCTTGGTGGTTGGATAATTCAATCAAAGCCTCAAATAATCCAGCACGCGATGTCTTTTCGACTTATGTCTCACAAGGCCGGATATTATGACCGATGTTCGTTAGCCGGGCCGCGCGCGGTGGCGTTATTTAGGCCCCGTGATCCGCCAAGCTAAGATTTCGCGTCTTATATTCGCAGACCATACATCATTGTGACAAAAATTGTTCCATTTATACAGGCCCGTATAATGCATGTTATACATTTCCTACTATTTCTTTCAACACGTCATCAATCCGGATATCTTCCGACCGACCACCATTTCCATCATGAATTTTGAGGGAATCGTTCATTATTCATTCTTCTCGCACGACCGAAACATCCAACACCCGAGTCCCATTCGGTTCGATGGCCGTTTTCGAATATTATTCGATCAGGAATCTGCCTTTCTATTTATTTGTTTCATTTTTTTACGCCACTCAACAAAAGTTACGGAACAAAATTAAAGGAAAGGGACTGAAAAGAATCCTTCCTTACGACAAGCTATTTCCAGTACAAAAATACTGTAGCAGTAGCAGTAACCGTGTTGGGTGGTTGGGTGACGACGGTAGCTGCCAATTTTTAACGTGCTCTGCATACGGTAGTTTACACATACTCACTGCTGGGCTGCTTCTCAATTCCCAGACCTTTTGCTTCCGCTTTAATCGGACATTATTTTGATACCTGTGCCCTGAATTGTTAAAAACCTATGAGAACATCCTAGTTATCGGAAAAGCGTGTCTTGAAATATAAAAAAAATTCTTCTCAATGTTGCATTAAGGTTAACTACTAAATTATTTTTATATTTTTATTTAATTCTATATCGCTTATGTTATGAAACCTAAAGCAATGAGTTCATAAATCCTTTATTTGAGGTTAAATAAGTTATAGGAGAGGCATTGAAATATTCAGTCTATTTCCGCTGTACTTCTAATAACCCCATAACCACAGAGTATGTCAGGGTTTTTCAAATGAACTTCACCGAGTAATGGACAATTTTTAAAAACCGTACAATTCAGTTATAAAAGACTCCTTTGCCAAATTAAAAAAGATTCCTACTAAGTTTCTTTTAAAATTTTAAATAGTGCAAGGTATACTTTTTGAATTCAAAAATCTTAAAAGTTCATACCGCTATTTAATATTCTAAGTTTAATAAAAGAAGTATAAATCTTATCAAAACAAATGGCCACACATTGAATTTAAAATCGTTCTCTTAAAATTGTTCAGGCCTGCAGGTAAAATAAACCCAAAGATATTCTTATCGGCTTGAACCTTCACTGCAGATGTGAGATAACTTCTAATTCTCTGTTAATTTTATTAAATTTATTTCAGTGTCCTCTCGTCGGTCTCGCGCTTGAAATGCTTTCGTTACGTAAAAGTGCAAATTTGGCCAAGACTTCTCTATAAAGTACTTCCTGCAATAAGGTAGGCTGTTTTAACTTTAATGTATTTTTTATTTAATTATACAGGGTGACATTGAAAAAACTACAATGCATAGTACCACGCGATAGAGGACCATAAAATAATAAAAAAAGTTCTTATACGCTAATGTCCGATCGCCTTTTTTTAAGATACTAGCCAACTACAGGAAAGCGTTTCAACGCCTTAAAAATATGATAATATTCTAATAATACTCGAAACTAAAATACACAAAATAGCCACCTGCAAGGGCATAGTGTGCACCAATTTTGGTTCAATTATGTCTTCACAATCGGAAGAAATTTAAAAAAATTTAAATTTTCTAACAAACTTTTAACATCCTGTATCTTAAAAAAAAAGGCGATCGGACATTAGCGTATAAGAACTTTTTTAATTATTTTATGGTCCTCTATCGCGTGGTACTATGCATTGTAGTTTTTTCAATGTCACCCTGTATATTTCTAAATGTTGAAATTTTAAGTCAATGTGCAATGTGTTTTTCCTAAGTCGAAGGTATTCTTTAAGAATTCCTGCCTAATGCAACAAGTTCGACTATAAAATAGACTTACTTTTGTGAAATATTTGCTGGTAAAATAATAATAATAGTAATCTTACATTTAAAATTGTTGAAAACCTTAAAGCATTTATAGAATTTGACTTATGTTTTGCAGTTAATATAAAATATTTATAAATATAACTGCCTGAAGCGATACAAAATAAGCACAAAATTTTAATTTCGTATTCAGGATGTTATATTAATTTTTTAACGGCGTCATAATATTCTGTAGGTTGAAAGCTTCTTTTGTTCTCCTTTAAGATTTGAAGTTGTTGCCGTTCTTTGTTAACCTTGTCGTAACCAATACTTTCTCCTGAAAATTGACTGCCTTTTCTTGTAGCTTTTACAATAAGAAATAGATTTTCTTAAAGCTCGCCCAAATTGATTTAATTATCTCTGATACAATTTTTAAGGTATGCGAAACAAAGCACACGTTTGATAAAACCAATTATTTAATATTCGCTGTAAGTTGTAAACAAGATTTAATTTAATCCTGGAAAACAGTGTCGTAAAACTTGGAATTTAGATTCTCGTGCGAGTTTTCTATGTTTCCCAAACAAAATTAAATATTAATACATATTAATTATTCAGCTGCGACTTAACGTAAATAAAATTGCAGTAAACTTTTATATTAGCAAAATTGGATAACAGAATTTTAAAAATAACCGTTCTAATTTGATATCACAATATTATAGGTATATTAAGTTATAAATTAATTGACTTGCAGCTTCCGTGAGGCATTTTTAACTCCAAATGCTGTTTTTCTGTTTACTGAATAATTAAAAACCTATTTTTTATATAGTTGTTTGGGGTGTTATTTCTAGCGTAGGAATGCGAATTTTGTACGAAGTAACAAAGGGATCGTTCTAATTTTACATTGTCAAAATTCTACTGCCACTCTTGTTAGAATTATGTACGTATATAAACTTAAAGAATGATTAATACAAACTTCAAAATTAACTAGGAACGTTAAACGTTTTTAGCAGTTGTATTCGGAGAAGCACGTGTAATTAATTGAAAACATTTGGTGGAGGCGCCGCCGCCTTTCTTTATAATACAAGCCTTTAATGAATGTCATGAAGACAAAAATAGACAATTGTGATTTTATTTTACTTAGTGAAGTTTAGTGTCGTATCGAGCAAAATAATAGTTTAATTAGCTTTAATCGGCTTTCAAATTGTAAACGAAAAGGTTTTCTTAACTTATTTATTAATATTTAAACCATTATTTGACGTAGAAAAAATAAATGGGTTCTTGTAGTTGATAAAAATCATCAAATATACCACCAAATGTTTTTTATGTAGTTCCAATGATTTCAGAAAGAAAGGAAATTTCCCTGAGGGTCAGGATTTCTAATAAGACTTTTGTGTAACCTCACTGGACATCATTTTATTTCCAGCTGAAGTGTTTTGAAATCTAGTAACAACGTAACGGCTACCGTATTTGTAGGGTTATTTTATTAAATCCCTACGTCCTTTCTTTTTGCTAATCCTGATTATCTTCGTTGATATGCTTGTAGTTCCATGATTAGGGGCAAATTAATTTATGATTTCGATTTTGCATGCAAGAAAAGTTTTATGTAGGAAGTTATTAATTAGAAAATGAGTAGGAAACGTTTAAGTTAAGTACGTTACAAAATACACTTTTGTCACTTATTAGCAATTTTGCCTTTATTGAACCGGTAAAGTGGGATAACCGATTCTCATGGTTTACGCGTGCTGATTACTAATACGAAGCAATATCGTTTTCTTAACGTAGATACCCTTGGGGAGTTTGTACTGTCACCACATTCAATTACTCCAGTAATAAATATCCTTCAAGGGGCCCTGAACCGGTTAATCTGCAGCGGAGACGTATTTTGCTGGGCAGCATCGTTTTGGACGTAGCGGAACGGCTTCCCCAGTGCCTTGGGGAGTCAGCGTTATGGTGGTCGCGACATTTCGCGCATTATACGACCAGCTACCAGCTCATGACCCTGTGTGTAGTAGCCAACTTACTCAAAGGGTTTTGGTTAACGTTTATATATGCACTTACTTGACCCTGTTTGCAATTAAGACCTTTTTATGACGCACTTCGAAATAAATGCCCACTAAAAACTACAACCTAGATAGAGGGAAATTCTCCTGAAACTGTGTACTAATTTAGTTTACACAAACTGAATTATATTTACAAACTTGCGTTGTTTCTATTTCGTAAATATTTTCGAAATAATTAATTTCGGTTTATATAAAAACAAAAACCTTGAACATAAATTTCACTGAAATTTATGAAAAGCCTATATGAAAGGTCAAATTTCAACAATTCACGTACGAAATGCCAAAATTTTACATACAAGTTGTATTAACTTTAAAATATAATGAAATGAAAGTTTTCTGCTTTTAAATACATTTAGTAAAAGTCAAGTATGAATACGCTTTAAAATATCACAACTAACTATAATTTTTACAAACTTGTAAAATATGTAATTCCTCAAAAGTAAAAGGGTGGATGAAAATCCTAGGACGGAAAGAAAAACACTCTGTTTACAGAAATTGAGTTACTCCCGTGTTGTTTGTTTGCAGTAGTTCTTTGTGCTTAACTCTCAAAATGATTAGCACTAATGTTTCTTAAGGATTTTAGTCTTTGAAGTAACATCGTTTTGGTACTACGTTGATAGTTAATCAGTCCCTGCAAAAAACAGGTAAAACTTTTGCGTCAGTTATATTAGTATGAGTAAGAGTCAATGAAAAATTCCTTACGATCTCGTATAGGTAATATGCTTGCCGTCTTTAGAAAAATAATATTTCCTCGTATATACACATTGCGTAGAGAATTTATGAAACCAAAGAAGAAATTACGAGGAGTTACGTTCGTTGCGGAATTTAAGTAACAGTACCATACGAGATTGGAACGGTACGATGTAAAATTTTTCTTAAAATTGGAATAATCTCTTTTTGAAGTAAAGGGAAAGATATAATAACTGTTCTCAAAAGAATTACTAACAATGTATTGCAAGTAGTACAGTGGCGTAATTACGAATCATATCTTTTCTGCTATTATTGCTTTGTGTAAAAGCGCTTTCGGTATCATTATAACTAGTGCACCGTCGTAGAATTGTTCACGGAATATTTTTCGAGTAAACAATTACTTCTTCATTAAGTTAGACTCCTCGATATTAAGTTATTGTACTAAAATAAACCGACGCGTAGAAAATAAAACTCTATTAAAAAGGCAGTCCTTAATTAAATCCTATTCTTAATTCGTTTAATTAAGCTTAATTTTTTAAGTTGAAGGTTGAAGTTATTTGTTGTTAATTATTTTTTCATAATTATGAACTGGTTTGTGGGAGTAATCATACCGATTGTCGTACTAAAATGTTAACGGTAGGACAGAAAAACAAACTAATTTTAAAATCAACGAAAAAGAACCAAACCAAACGTAAATTATGGGTTACAGAATTATAATGTAGGCGTGCTTGTAAGGCGATGTATGGATTTATTGTCTTTCAGTCTAATGCTAATTAATAGATACTACCAAATAAATAAACAAATAAATAAGAGAGTAAAGTATTTGATTGGCGACGTTGATATGCACCCTGTTATTAATTTATTTTAGTTTTGATGTTCAGACGGGTATTTATAACTTAATGAATCGATATTAAAATTTGTTTTGTAGGCACTTAATATAACGTAAACTCGTTGAGAAAAACTCAGGTTAACAGTGAATTTTTAACTTTAAAACTGTCCTTGCAAAACTGCAAGAACGGTTACAGAAATAACAAAGTGCATATTTGCAAACTACTTCTTTTTTATTTATTTTGAAGTCGGTATATGCTTTCCTCTCTTTTTTTTTTCTGAATTACAACGTGCACCGCACATTTTTAATTTTTTCTGGCATTTTTTAATTTTGACGTACACAACTATGGAAAAAATGTCCACAGTCCAAACAACGACGTTCTGTTGTCGTTTAGCGTAACAAAACCACCCTTATTTGTTTTGCTAGGCGAGAAAACAAAAGCTCAGTATTAAAATAAAAATGGTTATATTCAAACACATGAAAGTTTGACTTTGACCTGATATAAAATTTATATCCAAAATACATATACACTTGGTTTATTAATAGAAATTCAGAAAAGTATGTCAAGGATGTACAAAAATTGGTTTTGTAAAAAAGACTGTCATGGCTGATATGATAAAATTAGTTAATTAACTTAAAACAAAAATTGGTTGTGAAAAATTAAGCATTCAGATGGATTTTCCCTGAAGTTCTGAAAGGTAAAATAATAAAGGATGAATAGTAGTTAAATCGTAAAACAGCATCCTAGTTAACAGAAATATTTTGATGGGAATTGCATTTCAGCATTCAGCATGTTGTAAGGCTGCCTTGCCACGTGAAAAGCGAGCTGTACCGAGTTAGAGAATTGTTTGTGTCTGGCATGTGAGAAATTTTCCCATTCGCACACGTATAGACATCATTTCGAGAGCTTTCAGTTCGTAATTCGTAATTAATGTCATATATTATTGACGTTCGGGTGTCTACGTTATATTTCAAATTATCAAGTGCCATGTCACGCATATGCATAACTGCTAATGGATACGTTATACAAAATATCGCTTAGTGATTAAACTGTCATCAGTGCAATCGAGAGCCGACATGTATACAGAGATGAATTGATACATTCGACACAACGTGCGTCTTGCGTTTGCGTATCAACTTATTCAATTAATGTCACTCAAATTAATCCCTCGTTTCAATTAAAATGGAAATGTACGCGCTCGTAAAAATAATGCGCCGCTGTTACATAACTTTACTTTCGATAATTGGAACTTTACACAATCACCATCGAAATTAACATCGAAACCGTGTACCTTTAATCATTCGCGGGTTAAAACCGAAATCGTCCGCGAGCAAGACACGGAATGTTATTATGTCGCGTAACGTTTAATAAATCAAGTCGTAGACAAAAACGAATGAAGACTCGCTGAAAACACAGCTCCAAGTTAAGTTAAATTGTTCGGCTTCAATTTATAATTGATTCCCTTGCAAGTAATTACTGTCCTTCTTCATTAAAATGCCTTTATTAAAATAGGTAGACACGTTAATTAATTCTCCAAATAACTTATGCGCAAAATAGGTTCTGCAGACATCGTGAGGATGTCGGGCAGATCGGTGGTCGGTTCAGATAAGACGTGAGTAACCGCTGTTCCTTGGATACGCGCCCTGTTTCGCACCTCGGGGTACGAATATCCAATTAGGATTATCCCTTGCCGTTTGATGTTATCGACTAGTCGTCGATTGCTACGTATCAACTGAATCGACCCCCGTGCCCTTTGGTTAATCGGGATGCAGTTGAGGTGAATGGTTCTGGACATAGAGGAAAGTTCACAAAACCGTTTAAAATGTCCTTTTTAAAACTCGAGTTTCAATTTAACGTATAAAGAAGTGCAGGCTGATGTTGAGCGAGAGAAGGGAAGATAAGCGGCGAGGTTAATCCTAAGTCTTATCCCGGAATAACTGCGTCAACTACCTGGAACCAACCGTGTAAACCTAAGCTAGCCAAGATATTAATGAATCCTGGTCCGGATATTGCCGTGCCGGTAGGATAATGTTGCTTGCACAACTCTAGATCCAGGTTTCCGCGATTAATCGACAATTACTAAGTGACACAAAATGACCTACTCGGGAAAATATCTCAAGAGATCGCATCAAAGCGCCGCATTGATCGATGTGAAAGCATTATACGTTCACTTTATCCAGAATACGATACAAACCGGAAGAAAAAGTTAATAAAACTCCTACTTGCGATATTAAATTATAATTTTTAATACCTGTGGGACAACCGGGCGGATTGCGAAACTGATAAGAAAGTAGAGTCGGTTGAATGAATCGCTACACTCTTAATAGGATTTGTAAAAGTTACAATGCTTCAAGTTTTTTTCAACCGAGAGTCTTTTCATTTAAGCCTGCGTTCTCGTCTTTGTTGTTTTAGAATCGCATTTTTATTCTTGTTCTAACCTCGTCTTAACCCACAAATTGCTTCAAATATAAACTTTCGTAAACCCTAAATAACTTACAAATAAAACAAACTTTATCCAACCGAATCGCTAATTTAACGACACCAAATGCAATTAACACTATTTAAAAATAGAACTAAACCTAATTACTCCTACTAAAAATCTCTCCGTTCAATCAAAGCTTCTATAATTAATACACAATAAGTGTTGAAAATGTACACTTCTACATGTCAGATTTTTCTTGTTATTTAAAACCTACCTCTTTTCAAACGAAAAACTAAAATCTTGTAAATTTCGGAAAAAACTGATATAATTCCCATTTAAAATGAAATTCAGCCGAATCTTTATAAAAATTGTGAGTATCAATAAACTATTCGACAGTTAATGCAAAACTTTGTAATTCAAGGAATTACGTAGGGCTTAGTCAAAAAACTATCTTTCATTCTATTTATTTGTTCTAAAATTGTATTCAAATTTATTAAGCTTTCGTCAGACTGTTGGTCTGTTGTAAAGTTTTAGAAGTAGCTTTCGCATGTTTATGCTGGGGAAAAATTTTAATATGATGTTCGCATGTAAAACTTAAACAAAATATTATTTTTCGTCTTACAAAAACAGTTTTTGTTAAAAACAAAGTTGGAAATTAATATTGTTGTGTATTTGTTTTTAGAAGTACTTCATGAAAACAGCCGAGTTTTTTCAGAAAACAGATTACACGACAAAGTTGTGTCGCAGAAATATTTGGAACAAAAACGTACACGAAGTTATCCTGGAAAAATCCTCTTCGAATGGAAAGTTATTTGATTTTACCAGAAACAAGATTCGCTGTTGTTACCTGAACTTGTATTATATTACTCTATTCTATTTTTCCTTGTTTATATGAAATTTTTTGACATTTTAACTATGCGGATGGTATTTGGAAAATTGAAGTCCGTATATATTTTTAGAACTCACTTTAGCATTCTTGAAAAATTTCAGTTTTTAATCGTTTAGGGTTACCTCGATTTTCTGAAATCTTTATGAGGTTTAATAAATATGATTTTAACGTTATTTGGGTTACTCAAAGGCTCGTTCTTATAATTCCTCGTCTTCCTCCGTTATCGTCCCGTGAATCATAAATTACGAAGTCTAAAGGTAATTTTGTTTTAAAATATTATCACTTCCATTTTCTGACGCGTGCAAGAGTAACACAGAAATCCGTAAAAGTTGAGGAAGTTTCAGATTGCATTTTTCGGGAAATATAGTAGAACAGGAAAATTAAGTGTTTATCCATATTCCGGATAGGCCTTTAGAGGGTTGCGGGATTGATATAAAAAATATCTTAGGCGTGACGCCATATGTCGAAGATGAATTAGTAAAAAGAACACGGCGATAAAGTGTAGTGTAGAAGACAAACGCTATATTACGACGTCACGGTTTCAGGCTATAGGATGGGAGTATTTCTGTCGCCGAAGCAGGTTGTTTTGTTGTGCCATAAGCCGCCCAGGGCAAAGCTAATCCCATAGGGAGCTCAAGTGACGTCAGGACAATTAGGAATTGTGGTCGCAATCCTTTGCCGAGCGTTCACAATAAGACCCAACATTGTGAACCAAATGCAGAGAATGCATATTTCTTAGGCGTGTAATATACAGCTCGCGACAAATTGAATTGTTACCAGTACACATCTTGTTTGCAACATTAAGGGATAATCGTTGCAATATCAACTACTGGCGGATGTTTCGCAAATTAATTTAGAGCAAATTCGTAGCTGTAGCAACCGCGGATGCTTCGCTTTGCGACCCTGTTCCATCTCGGATTTTAGTCTTACGAGGTTGAATAATATTGATCCTTCTCTATTTATAAAACGGAATCGGTATTTTTGCAAAAAAATATCGCTGCATCCGTTTTTCGGAAGTCGCGGTAACGGTAGTCTGTAATTTCCGCGGTTAATTCTGTTAGGATTTGAAGTAGACAATTTTTTCGGTAGACTCAACTCGCTTCTTTCCTTTTTCATCGTACTCGATTGTATTCTTGTCTTTCCTATTTTCCTCGGATAAGGGTGGGTGAGACACCCGTTCTGAGGTCTACACTCTCGTCTTCGGCCCTTTCCTTTGATGTAGAGCTTATTGTATGTTGAAAGAATTTCGGGTAGGTTAATATGCCGTATTTAAATGTTACCGCGTTTACTATTTTTATATCAACGCGGAACTCAAGTTTTAATACTATTCTCCCGTAATATAAATTTTTATAGCTACACCGCGTTGTGTATTTTTTACATCACTTTTATACCCTGTAAGGGTATTAAGAATTAAAATTACGGCCTATAATTTTTTAATTATTAATTTGGCTATAATCTGAGTATCAGTTAGAAATCACCCAAGTGCGGGAAATGAGAAATTACGGCTAATGACAACATTTTACATGTTTGTGGAATGAGGGTTCTCAATTACGTCATAATCCTTCAATCAATGAAGTGATTTTGATTACATTAACGCTTGTATGCAATAATTAGCACTACATCTAATCAAATACCACATTAACCGAAAATGTAATTCGCACAAAACGTTACGAAATACGAATAAAACCTTTTTTGGAAGACCTAAAAAAATAAGTTTTCAGCGATATATTAACTAAATGTTTCAAAATGTTCATAAAATAATAGTTAAACTTAGCAAAACTAGTCATTTGGGAAAATTCTGAAGCTTCCCGGGGTCACCCGGAGTTATCCCGTGAAAATCCGGGATACCTGAAAATCGTTGAAAATCTTCATAATTCGTTTAGAAAACACAAAACTTATTGTAAAAATCGTCGGATACTAGAATATTATGAAAAAATTTGCTTGCTTTTATAGTGTATCATATTTTTATCTTTAGAGAGTAGGAATTACAGAAACTAAAAAAAAAAAGGAAAAGGGTCTGGAGAAGTTAGCACAATACTACTACATATACCGGTCTGGAGTGGAGGAAACCGAACGAGCGAGAGCAGGAGTAGCATTAGTACATGAGAGAAAAATTCCTAAGATAAGGAAAGAAAGCTTCGTTAACGAAAGAATCATAACACTAGACATAGAAATGCAGCAAGAGGAAATATTTACACTAGGTAATAATAGGTTATAGACCCAATGAGGATGCGGGACAGGAAGAAAATAATGAGTTTTACGAAAGATTATAAGATGAATTGGACAAAACTATAATATTGGGTGACCTGAATGGACGGGTAGGAAACAATAATGAAGGAATTTAATGGTGTCTGGGGAATAACGGTGAAGAGGTAAAGAACTGCAACGGAGAAAGAATTATAGAATTATGTACAGAAAACGAATTAGTTATAGCAAATACAAAATTTATGCATATACCAATACACAAAACAGCAAGAGAAGAGCCAAGTAAGGGCCAAAGATCAATCATAGATTACTTTCTTATTGCCAGAAGAAAAATGAAAGACGTCAAGGATGCTAGAGTAAGAAGAGGAGCGGAATTGGGTAGCGATCACTTCCTCCTAACAATGGAATTACGTAAAATTGGAACAAAACAAGAGGAGCTTAAGAGAAGTGCAGTAAAAGAAATAATAAGAGGCCATAAATTAAAAGAAGAAAGTGTGGGACAGAATTACAAAATGAAAATAACAGAATTCTATCAAGAGAAAACGATAAAAGAAAACATAGAACAAAAGTGGGAGCAATTCAAGAGAATAATAATAAAAGCCGCCGAGATGAGCTGTGGTAAAACGAAGATTGGGAATGAAATCAAGAAAAAAACTCCATGGTGGACGGAAGAAATTATGTGCAGTGAAAGAAAAGAAAATAAAGTGGAAAAAATATCTACAACACAAAACATCTCAGAGTTACGAACACTATAAAGAAAAGAGAGAACAAGTAAAAATCATGGTTAAAACGGTAAAGCAACAGTCGTGGGTGAAGTTCGGTTATAAAATGAAAGAAGCCTACAAATAGAACCAGAAACTTTTCTACGGAGTTTTAAAACGGATAAGAACAAAAAAGATTCAATACTTTGATTTATAAGAGGCAGGGACGGAAAGGTCTGAACTGAACATAAAGATATAATGGAAAGGTGGAGTCAATACTTTCAATCGCTATTAGAGATAGATAACGGGAGGAAAACATAAAAGGAACGGACAACTAAAACTCCCAGAAGAAAAAGAAATAGAAGCTATTAGAAGAGAGGAACTAGATAATGTAATAAAGAGGTTAAAATTAGGCAAAGCTGCAGGGATAGACAATATTAACCTGGAAATGATAAAATACATGGGCAAAACAGGAAAGAATAAATTCAATACCGCAGTAGTACAGAACGCTGTACCTCTCGATTGGCAATCTTTATTATGAACCCTATATTTAACTTTCGATAGAATTAAGAGAGAGGATGTATGGGAAAGTTTAAAGAAACTATGTTAGAACGAAGCACTCAAATCAAATCCCTTTGAAACAAAAAGCGGTCTACGCCAAGAATGTATCCTAAGTCCTCTGCTTTTTGTAACCGTTTTGGATGAAGTTATAAAGGAATGTAAAGGAGAAATTAAGGATATTATAGTGGGTAACTGGAAAATGGAAAGAATTAAAATAAGTGTATTAGCTTACGCAGATGACATGGTAATAATTGGCAAAAACGAAAGAGACGTACAGCATAATTTGAATGTATACAATACAGCTTTGGAAAAGAGGAATATGAAGATTAATAAAACAAAAAACAGTGGTGATAGATACAAAAGAAAGAAAGCACAACATATACATAGAAGACGAGAAACTAGAACAGGTTAATAACTTTAAATACTTAGGAACTAATATATTAACTGTTGTGGACAATTATTAGAAGAAATTAATGAAAGAGTTGGGGCAACATGAAGATTATTTAGTGCCATCAAAACAAAATTCTTGGGTAAAAAAGAGATCCCGAAAGGTGTGTAAAAGTGGAAGTTTCTAAGAAAATAGTCATCCCAATACTAACGTATGCATGCGAATCATGGACAACATCAGCAAGAATCCAAAGTAGATTAATTAGTATAGAAATGAGATTTCTCCGAAAAATCGAAAGAAATGGGTTGAGGGGTCACAAACACCGAATGGGAGAAAATGAATCAACCAGAAAAGTCTATGAAGCTAGAGTTAGTAACAAGAAAGGAGGTAGACCGAGAAAAACATGGATAAAAGAAACTGGAAGAACAGCGGAAGCAAGAGGGATGCCTATAAACAGCATAAAAAAACATGCCAAAGACCGAAAAACGTGGAGGGAAATATGTAAAAGAAAGCCGAGCGGTATAACCCAAAGTCTTACACCAAAGGTAGAAAGACTGGCGATTAAATAAGTATACAGGTAGTAACAATACCTTTTTTGAACAAAATCAGATTATATTATGATGTTGTTAGCAATTAGTAGGCCATGGTTCATGATAGCAAAACAAAAAGTAGTAGAGTGGTTGCATGTGACGTCACTAGGTCATCAGCTGAACTCTTGTAGGGTAAACAAAGGGTAGATTTGTATGCATCGGTATACTAATTTTACCAAAAAGGAAATATTACATATTACAATATCAAACCGAATAAAGATGTGTTTAACCAGATGAGGGATGGTTTAACCCACATAATTTTTGAAATTTTCAGTTACTTAAAATTTTCCCCACGGTCAGTTGATACGAACGTAATCGAAAATTTTATCGTGAATTAAAAAGAGTATTAGGGAACGTGATATTTCCCAGAGAAAGCAGTTAGAGAAAAGCTCTGGAAAACAAGAAACTAAACATTTTGCCAGATTATACGTAGAAACTTGTAAAATCTCCATATGTCAAGATAATTAAAAGCTGTTAAAGATAACGCGAGATTTTCTACAAAATATTAAAGTAATTATTTAGTTTTGTTAACTTACAAAACTGTCGTTCATTTTCAATCGGGCGCGTTATTGTGTGCCTGGTGACATCACATGCACCCGCTCTATTAGCCTTTGTTTATTGCTATCATGAACCATGGCCCACTAATTGCTAACAACATCATACAATCCGATTTTGTTCAAAAAAGGCATTGTTACTACATTTAAACCCTATAAACTATATATTTTCGGAAAGCAGAAAAAATATGCAATTTAATGGTATCATGGCCAACTGCGACTTATATTTAAAAAATGCCAACTTTATGTCATAACTCTTAAAACATGAAAATTAGAAGATATCTGAATTGACTATCGTATTCTACTTGAAAAAGTGCCTGTAGAATGTTTTTACCGTTTTTGTATATCTTCAAAACCAAGAGAGTTATTTGAAGTTTTCGATATGGCCAAATTATGAATTTTGGGCTATAACTAAAAAATAACAAAAGATAGCGGAATTTTGTTTTCGGGACTTGAACTTGCATCAAAAAAGGGCCCTGGACTCCGACATCGGTTTTTGTCTATCCCCGATATTAAGGGTACTTCCCATTTAAAAACATCGAAATGGGCCACCCTGTACATAGATATTTTATTTATACAATTGCAGTCGAATGGAAATTGTTAAATTAACAGTCTTATGTGGAAATTAATTAACGTAAGCGTAATTTCAGGTTGTTAAACTGAGCTATTACAAGCACTACTAAATTGAATAGTAAGAGAAATTCTGTTGATTTTGTTAATGCAAATGTATTTTGGTACATCTCGATTTACAGGTAGATATCAGCAGTATAAGTTAAGCAGCATTTGCGTCAAACGCACGAGCACTCAATTAACAAGTTTCGCAGTTACATTTCAAGGTGCTATTTACGAAGTTCATTACATCAATCTAAAGTTTGAACAGGGTGGTTCTGTGGAGCCCACATTGTACAGAGCGTGGTGGAGTAACGTGGAGGTCAAGCGCATCATGCGAACCACATATCTTTAATTCGATTAATTTTCCTGCACGTCTACGGTAAAACATGCGTTTGATGCCGCAGTAGAGCAAAATATCTCGATTTTTCACTAATGGCCCTAATAACTAACACCACAGCTTGAAACTGCATAGGGAAAAAGACCAGAGGAACGATGTTGATTCGATTTTCTAAATATGAAGCCCTTCAGTTAGGAGATAACCCTATCGAACGTACAGATAACGCGAAAGTTTGTTACAACAATGTGCAACATATTTCAGGGTCCGTACAATTTAACATTAAACGTGTATAATGAACGAGTTGTATAAACGCAATTAAATATGTTTTCATTTGTCCCATCCATTTCCCGATGTAATCGTGTAATTAAGTGAAAATTTTCGCTCGCTGATATTTGTTTTGCACCCTGCGAGTTTCTACCAAGCAACGCAACCCATTACGAAAGCTACGGCCTCCTTGTTGATAAATACACCTGTTTGTTGGCAAACTTTCCTGCTCGTTAACTGAAGACAGCGAAACATCATAATTGTTGGATTTAGACTAGAAAGTCGCGCCTCGTTTGATTAAATCATTTGGAATATGTTCCCTTTAAACGTTATTTCTGACAAATTTTTTTCTCGTTCACATACAGGGAACAGAACAATGGCATCGCAACTTAAAAAGCAAAAATAAAATTTTTTGCATAGAATGAAAAGAAATATTGTGCTGTGTGATTTTTTTGCGGCGAGAAATCGCGAAAAGCGACTAGTTCGAATTACCATTTCAATCTATGTTTAATGAACTTAGAACAATACCTGAATAATTGCCGATTATCATCACAAGAGCGACGTTAAAGGGACGTTTCAGCTTAAATAGAATTCCCGTTCTTGAAATAATTGCTCAGCAAAAAGTGATTACAAGAAAAACACCTCAGCAAGAATAATATTTTCGCCTCTAATTTTCCATCGAAACCAAACGGATAATTTTAGCAAATAATGAGCAAAAACGTCGTCATTACTGATGTAGAAAATCGGAATTTGGATATTCACGTTAAACATTTCGTGTAAAATAAGGATAATGCACTGGTTGTATGCTTAGGACTCATTTTTCTTTTGCGCGATAATAATTTCTGTAACAAGCAAAAACTGTCAAACTTGCTAGCAATTAGGAAATGTTTTCTTGGTTACTTAGGTTTCACCGAATAAAGTGGTTCACAAATAATGACATGTAACTAGCACATTCTTTCATATTTTTTATTTAAAATTGTAGAGCTAATCACAAAACACAAAATTATAATCCTTGGAAACTTTACTGTTAGTTTTAATTACAATCGCCGCTCATTTTAGAAAATAAATATGCTTATAACAATTTTTCTAACCTGCCCCTAATTATTTGCTTTACTTTTTGTATTCCAAATCTAATTTCAAGAACTTTGTAGATCTTTAGATTAAATTAAAAATTAAGAAGTTAAATAATTACTTATTTCATTATCTCCTTTCAGTATTGGAACATGGACATCCTTAACTTTAACTCTTAAAAGTTGTGAACTAACACTTTAAAAGAGGTTAAAAATCAACCATCTAATGCCGTCACGTTTAAAGGTAATTTAAGGGTAATGAAAGTTAACCTTCATTAAACCACCAGTTTAAAAGTTTTGCGAATAAAGCCACTTTGAGAATGCCGACTTCTCTTTAATACAGTCTTATCAAGATAAATGTAGTTTAAAGTATCGTCCTACAAATTTATTTTCGATCCTGATTATTTCAAAATTATTCAGAAACTATACGAGAAATAATTTCGCTCTTTAAAAAACGATGATAATGTCGGAGAAATTAATTTGAAAAATTTGAAAAGGAATAATTTTAAGCTTGTACAAATAAAATGGTATTCTTTATTTCCCATTCTTAATTTAATTGTGTTTCGCCTTGTTTTTATGTTTATATAGTTTTTGTTGTAGATTTAAATTTCTCGATTTCTTTCTTCTATTGAAAGTATAATAACAATTTAATCTATGAGATTTATTTAAGACTGTTTGGAATTCGCGTTAGCTACGTCTTTTTTTCATTTTCAGTATTTAAATACCATTTATTTTCATCTGTCAAACGAATATAATTAAATGTGTAAGCTAAGGAAATTTATTGAAGTATTTATGTAAATAGCAATTCTTTGCATAATGTCATTGCTGCCAGAGTTTATGACTTCGTTTCAAAAATTGTTTTAATAACTTCATAGCACTAAAAGACGTTAACAGCAACAAAGTTGCTCATAATTTAATGCTAACATTAAGTGCATGTTTACTGCAACTGTTTTATTCATCATAATCGATAAAATATGTCCGGAAATTTCAGTAAAGTTGTGAATTTAATGTGGTAGTCCAGTATACGCAAGTTTTTGAAAACGGCAGACTCGTTCGGAGCTCGATACTTCGAAAGCTGCGGACTTCCAACGAGTAAGGATAATGAATCCAGGACGTCGAGCAGAGAACTTTTTTGCTTTAAGATATGGGTGAAATAATTTACGCACGGGATTAGTTAGGAAGTTTTAAGGAGCTTAAATAGTTTATAAGATGTTGATTCCGTATTTCGTCGTTACTTATATACACCAGATGGACAACTTTATTAAACGTTTAAACCAGAACTCTCCGCATTAAAAGTTTCAATAAAAAAGAATTTTAAAATAAAGCGAAAAACTGTAATTGCTTCTTCTGGATTTTATACTTCTAATAACAATTTTGCATTTAATTAAGAAGTGGGTAAAACATAAAAGGACTAAAGCGAATTCTAATATGCATTTTCAACTCTGGTTGGTCCTGATTTCAACCGGATGTTAATTTAAATTGTTAATTATTCTCTTTAATTTGAACTGAAAAATGTTCGATCCGAAATTATAGTTTTAATTATAGTTTCAATTGGGGATTCACTCATTTTCTTCTTGTTTTCCTTTTAATGTGTCCGCGAAATACAAAGAGGAACATCGATTGTAGGTATAGGCGGATCATAAAATCGTGTGAATTTACGAATAGGTTGTAAGGTAGGTGTCGGAAAACGGTTCAAAATAAAAACGTGTAAAAAATTATGCGAAATGCGTAAATACAATCAATTTCGGAGGATATTACGCTGTATCCCCGTTTCCGCAATCACAATCCTGCGTTTTCATTATGCCATTGATATCCCGTGATCCTAAAGGAAAGCCGGCTTAAGGAAAGTTAATCCATAGGGTACAAACACAAAACGCACGGATGAATCTATTGTATTGCGCTACAGAGAGAACACCTACCACAGGAAATTGCTCAAAGGCACAGAAATATGAGCCTGTAGAACAAGCGGCGGTACAAGAAGCAGAAGCACAAAGGTGACAAAACAATGTAACTACAACGGCAGAAATTTCGATAGTTAGTTGTTAATATCACAAAAGTACGTTGATGCTTTCTTCTTTCTCGCGATTTTTTAAAATATCGTTAAAATAACGTAGGGTTTGAGTGAGCGCTTTCCGTTTCAAAATTAATTCGAGCTCATTTCTTATTTCGCAGCCAGTAAACAATTACTTATAATTAGTTAGAAGTGAAATGTGGGCTGATTTATGTTCGACAACCTACAAGCACCACAGAACGTAAATTTGCGTTAAATTAAAAAAAAAAACAAAAAAACAGGAATCCGTAACAACAGATGTCTTTTCCGATAAACACGTACACAAGAGACAACATTTTATTATTTATTAAAATCAGAATCGATGCCGGATTAAAAATGTATGCGTGTGCTATCACTCTATCAGTGTGTATTATATTGAACGTCGCTTGCAAATCAGACTGTTCTAAATTATTATTTTTTGCCCTACTAGTAATTATTGAATTATTAAGCAACCCCTTCTGTTCCTAACCCCAACTCTGCTTTTCCCACCGATTCCCGTAAATTAGTTTCTTGTCTCATCTTATTGCTCGATCTGTCCACTTTCGATTAATCCGCGAGATGCAATTAATCATAAATTGACCATATTGCATTGGTTACATTATGACAGATTAATGGGAGCTTGAAAGACCCCTTCTAAGACCCATCAACTGATGAGAAATCGCTCTCAAATATTAATTTGTATCTGCATCGTAAGGCTAGGCATCCCAAACTACACTGAATTTATACTGGTACTTGACCGCGAGAGTCACTTACTGAAAATTATTGGTAGAATTTTCTGGTGCTACAACTCCGAAAAGCTCCAATATTTTTTCTTCGTTTGGCGTGCTTAATAGAAAAAAAGTTTAGTGCGGGTTTTTAGAACACTAAACACATGATGATTAGAACTGCTATGTTTAGCAACGTTATTATGTGCTAAAATGCTAAAAATTAATTAAAATTTTTATGTTTTCATTCGATGATACCTTAAGAGATATTTGTAACTTTGTAACCCCAAAATTACAAGAAAAAAAAATTGTTTCCTGCACTAATCTATAATTCGCCACATCTGTAATTTTCGCTTTAAAAGGAAAACCTGTCGATGGATTACTCAAAAAGCTACCAAATATTTATCGTAATACACCCAGGCAATCAAAACCTGAAAACAGAAAATTGAAACCTGGAATTTCAATGCTGAAAAATACGAACACTCAAACATCTGCAAAACGCGCGTAATATCAATTTGCATTTTAAAATAATTGCAGACGGAATAAATTTGATCTTTTGAAAAAGTTTCAGTTGTAAATCGTGGCTGTAATGCATTTATGGCCTGGAATTTGTAATGCAAGTAACCTTATAGCGTGTTCCTAAATTAACGTACAAGGAAAGCGCTATGGTTAATAATGAAGTTAACTTTAAAATGCTTTCCTGCGAGGAATTAGTTTTTCTTTTTTTAACATAAGTTTTCCTGAAGCTGTACACTTTCTGGCGGTTCGGTGCTGAACTAGCTCGCTATCTTTAAATGTAGCATCTTTAAACTGCTGCCACCTGCAAACAATTTGTGTGGGCGGTTTGAAACTCCAGTGAATCCCACTGGAAGTTACGAATTAATTTAGATTTAGTTTTCCATTTAAGATTTTTTCCTCTTTCTATTTGAATTATAACCTGTTATAACGCCGTTCTTTAACTTCGTTATAAACCAGCAGAATTGAACAGATGCAAGCTCGAAATACAACACTGTTGCAGATCTTATAATTGTTATTCTACCTACGAGATCCAATCATTTAAAGCACGACAAAAGCAGTAAATGAAAGTGCAGTCAACAGCCGTAGAGAGGCAATATATAACGTGGGTCGTGGATGCGGGGGTGGCCTGGTGGGGCAAGGGGGGTTCCAGGACTCTGGCGGAAGGGCACCCCAGTTATTTACGACACGCTACAAATCCCCAATCAGTAACGAATGGCCGTGATCTATGCACTCCTACCTGCTCCATGCCAGGACAATCCTCAGTTACATCCTATTATCAAACATGAGCTTTAAAAGATGCAACCGTAATAAATTGTAGCACCCCTTTTACTTTACATTCAATTCCCCAAATATTTCCGATCGATAGAAGAATCAAATAAGAAACCCCACCGAATTAATGAAACCCCTTAAACAGCTTATTAGTCCTTTAAAAGAATTCTATGAAACCCTTGGAAAATAAATCGATGGCAATTTCGGAATTAAAAACTTAAGAATTTGACTCCACTTAAATCTTAAAAGAGAATCTTAAAAATTTTCGATATTGCCTAAATATTAGCGGAGCGCATACACCAAAAATAACTTCTGGGAAGCACTAAAACGCCGCTTACCCTTATTTACTTGCACGATAAAACAAAATTCGATAAAAAATTAGGATTCATATACCTATAAGAAGATAATACCACTTGGATAGACATGTTGTAAAGTTCCCTTATTCCAATTTTACAACACGAAAACTTTATAACGAACTAAACCCAAAGTTTTAGTTTCAAAACCATACCTGATTTGCATATTCATTGATTTTTCACCTTTGGGAAAGTTTATATAAAAAAGTTATTTACGTCATAACGGCTTGAAAAAAGTTGCTTAATTTTAGGCGCAGAATAAGTGGCTGGTTATAAAACAATTTTTAGATCAATAAATCTTAGGTAGGTAATTGATTCTGACGGAACAGATTTGAAATATACAAAAGAATTTGCCTTTGGGCCGTTACTATTTTCATATTGTAGAGTTCGAACTTTTACTGAAACTGTTTAAAATCGACTGGAATTCCTACATTTCGCTGGTAATAAAATATTCATGAAAAGCTTTTCGGTAACAGTAAATAATAATTTGTTAAAATAGCTTCTGCAAGACAAATAATGTTTTAAATTATTTAGGTTGAAACATTTTACACGAGAAAGGAAAATTTTGTATGAAAGGCTTTCAGGCTGCCTGAATTAAATGTTCTACCTGAAACTCCGAAAGAATGTTTAAGAAAATTTTATGATATCAAAACTGTACTGCTATACTAACCCATACTAAAGCTGGTATTACTTGGTACCCTCGTATCAATTTTAAGACCTCATTCAACCCCTAAATGGCAAATCAAAATTCCTAGCCTCTACTAAAATAAAAATAGATTTTCGGCAAAAGCTCCCGTATAAATATCTAGGTGAAGAGCTTTTAACGGGAAGAACTTCAGACGTCTGTTTTTGATTTGTATTAACGTTATGGGCGCTATAAATAAATTTTTCCCAACTTATCTGAAAAAGTTCCTGATAACATCGGTTATCCTAAAACGAGGTGTTTAGCGTCGAAACATGAAACTATTAATGATGCTTCGCGTTTATAAACAGACTTTCTTACTAAACGCGTTCTGGATTTCCTGTTGGGAGTTTCAGCGAACTTTCCTTTGCCGGTCGGACTCGTAAAAACTTTTAAAGTGAACTTCTATGTCAATACGGCGATAAATATCCGCAAATGTGGTATAATCAGGGTCATAAGGAACCTGGGCGAGTTTGACCAAAACCGCAAGCATCAGGCTTTAAAGTTGCCTGTAAATCAAGTAAATCAAAAGCTTCTCGATGTTTTAGTAGGTGCGGAAGTACGGCGAGAATGCCAACAAGAACTGCTGCTGCTGTTGCTTGAATGATTAGCAATCATAAATTGCAAACCAGCTGAGAGCTTGTCATCAGTGTTCGCTATTAGCCCATTAGAACTTCTCGCTGTTTGCTTCTGTATATCGCACGATTGCCTCCAGTGCTTTGTCCATGGTAATGTAAATTTAAACACCAATTTCCCAGTTTCAACCTGAGCCGTGAGCTATTAAATTTAGAGAGACCTAGTTGGATGGAAACCGAATCAGGCGAATTTTTTCCGAATTTTTAATTTAATGGGGATGATTGTTAATTATAAAATCCAAGTGAATACTGAAAGCGCTTTGCGCTAATTGTCCCATTTTCCAACGAGTTACGAGCTGAATATACAGATGTACCCCGCAATTTAAATAATGTTTACATAAATCGTAATAAATTTGGTAGTGTACATTTACGCCAAACGTTATCTGAGTGCTTTATGGTCGCATACAAAACAAATATCAAATTTCATTGGTTTACAACCTGATATCAAGCACCTATCATAAATAATCGGAATTTCTATTTTACATTTTTAGCTTACTTTTTCCTAAATGACAAAATTTTTATTTGGTATTCGAATAACGATCGTAAAGAATAAATGCGTTGTTAATCCAGTTATTAGTGTGGTAGGCATTTGTAACAAAATTCTCCTCGAAATTACGGTTTTAGGACAGTTTTTAATTAAGCGCATTTTTTTTATTAGCCCACGATGCATGTAATATGTAAAAATCCACTCATAACTTAGCAGTTTATTTCCATATCTAAATTCATTATCTGCCCACCTACAACACGAACACACTTCATTGTCCTCAAAAATACGTTACTTTGTTTTGACGTCTATATTTATAAAATTTAAATTAGTTAATTATTCTCTTTGTTTATAACTACAATTATTTATCTTGGAAAATTCTGGGAACACGTATTAATTATTAATGAAAGTATTATGAAACACGGAAACTAAACGACTTCAGGCTTCACTTTTGTTATTTAAATCTAAATATTTCCATTTCCCTTGCTTTTGGCATTCAAATCAGAGAAGTATGTTTTTCCAAAATTATTCCTAACTTTAGTTGTTAAGACTTTTGACTTTCCCTTTTACAATAAAATTCCACCATTCATGTTAGTGGTTCTAAATTCTAAAATTTCTATGATAGTAACATTTTAATTAAATCCCGAAGATTCAAACCATAGCAAATCAAAATTTTGTTCTACAAAATTTCTATGTAAAACTTTCAGCTTTAGTTAAGATCAACTAAAGTGAAGCTAAAGTCAAGCTAAAGTTTCAAATCCTCATATCATGCGGCTTAAAATTATAATCTGAACTCCTCCACACATATAAGTCAGTGAAATTCTTGTAATTGTTTTCCTGTTCCATACAAGGAAACGGGCGATATCTAAAATTGAGACAAACTGCTAATTGTTCTCTCAAGTTAGATAATTCTTGGAATCTGCATATTATGAAGTTGTTATATGCAATCAATGACTCCCCGAGAACTCGGATTAACTAGAAATTGCGAAAGTTAAATAGACAACCCTGTTTCCTCTGTTTGTCTGCTGACTAATCGATGAAAACTTTGAAATTCAGAACTATCGGTAAAACAATTTTACGGATATTTATTTGGTAGATATATTCTTTTTCAGTTTGATCGGAAATTAAAATTCTTCAAGGACAAATGTGAATTTCACATTTATGAATTTTTGTCTAAAAGAAATTTTGAGCAAGGAAAAATGAAAATGTACTAAAACATGTTTGCTCTGAACGAAAAGCATTTAAAACAATTTTTATCAGAAGCTTAATTTTTAATTTAATTAGTAATTTTTTTTACATCAAAAAGACATTTCTAGGTTTTTCACAAAGCACTGAGTGAACATAGAAACATTTGTGTAGGTCACTGCGTATTTATCAGTTTAATTCAGTGCACTACAGTTATTCAATTATCTGCAGTTTGGAATCCTTTGACCATTCAGCAAGCTTCGGTGTAAATGTAGTTGCATGCAGACTCGAGGGATTTAGTGAACAAAATAAGTGTATACATTCAACCTTATTCAAACCAACTTTATTTACGAAACGTTAGGAAGTTTATTTAACAAATCCAAAAGGTTCTACGTTATGAGAAATTTGTTCTTACATGCTACAGCAAACATCATACGGCTCAAGGCAACGCAGGAAATTCTATCCTTTTAAATAATTCATCATGTAACTACATCATGCGCTTTTAATATTACGTTGCATATTTTATGCTAATATGAAGTTTTCCAAATTTTCTTTTTCGTATAGTTTTAAAAAGGTCACGAAACTAAAGCTCCCAGGAATTCCACAAGAATGAAACTAATTTGCTAGAATTACAAAATAATAAATTTATTTAGAACTAAAGTATCTACAAAGGAATTACGTATTGTAATGGTTTCGTGATAATTTTGTAATGAAATGGGCCAAAACTTTCCAGAATAAGATAAACTTCTACGTAAATTGATTAATCTACCAAAATTAACATGCATTCACCCATTTAGTCATTCATCTTTTTAACTGATGATCTCTACAAGAAATCACAAAAGGCGGTTGCTAACAAATGATTACAGGTGTAAATCAAGCACACGAAATCAGAAGTGAAATGCGTGGAACCGTTTAAAAAGAAAAGAAGCGAATTGTAAGTGCAACATTTTCAATAGCCTCTTGTTCGGGAGACATTTAACATGACGTGTAATTTAGCAGGTGGGTGAAACGTGATGGCCGATAACACCACCGTTCGGCAGTTCTTTACAATATGTCTATTTCGAACACGCAACATTTCACAAATGCTCGTTATTACAATTAATTTGAAGTGAACTCCAAGTTACGTTTTTCCCAAATTTTGATTTATGAGTTAGCATCGCGTTTTCCACTCGTGATTTTGAAATATCCGTCCGGTTTTATCGGAAAACATTGTCAAACCCAATTTATGTAGATTTGTATAATTGGCAAAATCTAAAAAGTGCCATACAATTCTCTCGGATTGAAGATATTGAGGTTTTTATCGAAACAGCTTTTGACTTTCTCAGCTTAAGCTGATCGCCCCGAAGTTACAAACGGAAGCCATTGTCCTGTCTCGAAAGAGAAAGGTTGTTCGAACGTGCGTGATACACTATAGGCCGTTATTATTGAATTTCTTCCCAATATGTTTCGAAATTACGGCAAATTGAATTTGTTCCGAAAAACAATGAAAATTCACACTCATTTCATTTTTCGTAGAAAATTTTAATAAACTTCTCTCCATTCGCTTCCACTTTCCAATTACCAAGACGGCCGAAATCTGGAGCAACACGAGGGTAAAGTTTATAGGTTCTGCCAATATTTTAATTGTTGAAGCCACACTTTCACTGGAGGCACAGTTTGATAATGAATTCTGCTATGAGGGATGTAAAAGGGATATTGAATGAAGTTCGGTTCTAAATGGACATCGAAGGGGATGACCACGAATATTTTAATTACAATTCCCGTGAACCAGAATACACTTTATGGGAATAATTTTACTTCGTACAAATTTTCCTCTTCACAATTTACACGAAATACAAATTATCATTTTGATTTTTTAATTTTAGCTTTAAAGCGATACATTTCAATTTCGAAATTAATAAAATTGAACAATTATTATCTTTCTGATGATGATTTAAGTTAAATTTCCCAGGTGTTTATTATTGGAACTGAAAACTCCAAATGTTAACGAACGCAAATAAAAGTTTTTGGCTGCTACGAAAATCGGTGTTTTTGTGTTTCTGTATGGCTTGATAAAAAATAATTTGCGAATTTAACAGAAATTCTTTTCAAAATTATCAATTCTTCATCAATCACTGCTAGGATTATTCAGCTCTTATCCTGGTAAAAAAATAGTAATGGAAAAAGTAAAGAAAAAAATTAAGGGATTTTATTAACATAGCAGTAAAAAAACTTTCGTTTTACTAGGATATAATTACATAATAAATACAAACATAAACACTTAAGGCGCCGCATATTTTGATCATAATGAAGCATATAATCGAACATGTGATAAACTCTATGAACACAGGTTCACAGCCTTGTTATTACCAGTTTAACTCACAATTTTAAAGGCAGGAGGCCACTAAAATCAACATTTGTTTTATGCTTTGGTCGAAGTTAAATTTTTTTAATGGCATTCCCTAAGATTAAGTTATCTTACGTTATGGGTAACAAAATTTTTATTACAATTTGTTGTTGTAAGAATACTAATTACCTACTTGGAAAGAACCATCGAGGCGTTAGCAAAACCTGAATGAGGGCTGGGTGTTCATAATATTAAAAGTTCCTTTTTGAAATCGTTTCAAACAATGCACAATAAACGCTTAGGCGAAATGAGCTAACTTGCTTTGTCAACCGTGGTGGTCCACTGTAAATTCGTCTAATTTTAATATCCTAACCGAAACAAGACAATATCTTGTCATTTAAACAGGTTGAATTCAAAACAACGAATTTCGAACTCGATGGAGTCGTTAAAACTTCCAGGGTCTCCGGCTGACCCCACGAATTTAAACACGCGTACTCCAACGACTATAATCTCTTACATTTACGTGTATGTTAAACTTTGTTCACGTAAAAAAATTTTCGAGTCGCACCATCAGCTGTAAATCTTCACCTTGAGCCATTAACGTGTGTGGCCGAATTTACAAGTGGGCCCAAAAGAAAGTTTAGTGTAATTTACATGGTCCCGGTTCGTAACCTGTTATTATGTAGGCGGAAGGGTGAAACTACTTAATATACATAAAATTATATTAAAATATAGTTTGGTGCACGTTTTGTGACAATACGTCGTATAAATATAAAACGTTCGAGTATCCTTTTGGAGTTATGCTTTTCTTGGCGAGACTTCTGGCCCGTTTTATGGTCATTTCTAATGTATAACTTGTGATATACAAGCAATCACCGGGTGAAATGAATGTAATGCCCTTTATTATTATTTTTTTACTGTCGACCATGGACTGGGGACATACATACATACATACCGGCACGCCTTCCAGTGTTGTAAATGTTTTTCTCCTTTTATTGTTGACGTATCTCACCTTTGTATTATGTTACACCCTTATTAGGGATATAGGAAAATATCTGTGTAATATCATACCTTCTATTGTTTTCCCACGATCACTTCAGAAACAGAAAGTGGAAATTACTTATTATGGTTTTTAATCAATTCTGAGATGACAGACTGAATTGTTGTTTCCTCAAACTTTTAGCTCGAATTTCTTTATTAAAAGATGCAATTTTCTATAAAAATGTAGTTCGAAATTATGTAAAGGGTTGTATGTAGTTTTCATTTAATGCTGATGCATTTAAAACGCTATTGAGAGATGCAAATCCTTTTATCTGTTTAAAACTACCAACTGACGGCAAGTTATATTGAAAACATTCACAAAGCTGAGCGATTTTTCGTGTTAATTATTAAGCTTTAATTAAACTTCTGGGTTTCGGGCAAATTACGAACAAAAAGTAAAGATGCACATTTTTGAAAGCAGTTTTATAACTTTGTTGAAAAGCTGCGAGGCGTTTTATAAATATATAATTGTTAATAACGATAGGCGCCTTTAGCAATTTAACCGAAGTAAAATTTTTGATTTCGTACAGCAATATAACCTTAGGCAATTTATCGATTTTCTTTCGATACGATAATAGTAATAAATAACGCTTTACAAAACGCTAAATAATAACGCCTGATGTTTAAAGTGCGAGGTTTAGAATAACAAGAATGATTCGATTACAAGCAAATTACAAGGCGTAAACGATCGATGGAAATTGAACTAAAAACAAAGCGGATCATACGACTAAAGCAGACAAACACGAGGCGATCAATCGCGGTATTTAAAAAGGTACTTCACGACTTCAATGACGCCGCATAATTCTCTTTTATGTATGAACGCATATCCATCACACGCCCCGATACCGACAACTGGTCAGGCCATTATATCAAATATAAGCCCAAAAAGGTAGTCCAAATTTAATTTAGAACTGAAGCATTCGAGTGGGAATTTTGTTCGGTCAATTTTAGTACGCGACCCTTCTTGTTAACGCGTCTTTAACACCACGTATGGACTGAAAATTCGCAGGCTGTCCGTGCTGTATGCAATTACCCACGATCCCAGTCAACTGCATCTCCATGAAATATCGTTCACTCAAGAAATTTACGCTTCGCTTCCAAGTAGTTTATATTCTCTCGAGTGCCTAAAGAGTCTAAAAGATTGGTGATAAGGCACCAACTGAAGCCATAAGTCTCACAGCCTCTTTCGTTTTAGTGTAATTATGCTTATCACATAATAAATAAAGAAATTTAAAGCCTTGTTACTTAATGTTAATGTTCTCACGTATTTATTACTCCACACTGATTCCTCTTCTTAACACTACAGTAGAAAAATTAAAATTAACTTCCTCATTTGCATTTCACATAAACTTCTCTTAATATGTCCACAAGTCCAAGAATCTGAATCCCCACTTTTTCAGAACTGAACAAATCAAAAGCTTGGTTGTAATATTTTGTTCAAAAATATTGGCTCGGATACTTTATTTAAAGTTTGAAATCAATTTAAAACAAGACCTGGAGATCAGAAGTAAACAGTAATTCTTTTAACCAATCAAGATTTTTTCACGAAAACGTTGCAACAAATTTTACAGTAATTTTCACTGCTATACTTTTCAGCATTTCTTTATGATCTGAACTTTTCCATTGTTTATATTTTCACCCATGAGACAGACAGATCTTAAAATTTTCACATTATTGATGTTGTGGTCTCTAAAAATGGCCAAAATTACTTTTAAATTTCAATTACGGCGATTAAAATTTCAAGAATTAACTTAATTAAATTATCCTAAATTTGTTATAATTTATCAGTAAAATTTTTCTGTTACCATACTTTAAATTCATTGAAAATTAAACTTTTGAGGTTGTAATATTTTTCTTTAAATTTTCATTTGGTAGAAGCCGAGAAAGTTAACTCAAGATTCCTCGTGGCAAATATTTTAAGTCTCTTGATACTTCAATACTTGAAGTGTTTCGTATTTTGGAATTCTATGTAAGCGAGCTAATTTGACGCAGTTTCCACAAAACTGCCATAAAAGGATCTTTCGAAAGAACTAAAATTAGCTCTGTTTAGAAAACTGTACACGATCGGGATTCGTTTTTATAAAATCGTTACTGAAAAAATCGTTTAATCTTTCCCTTAAAAACCAAACCCAAATGGCGTATGCTTGCACGTGATGTGTTGTGTAATGTAATAATGCATGAATCAGTCATCTTGTACACTGCTTTCACAAACCGGAAATGGAGCATGCATCGGCGGAACGTACTATTTTGACACAGTAGTTAATGACAAATGACAATAATTGCATTTGCATGTCTGATTGTGTTTAATTTACAATTCGTTGACAAACTAGTCCCATACGGAAATAAATTGACTAGACGGTACCTATAATTAATAGATTTCCTTTACAAAACTTCACTTTGCTATTGAATAGACTAATAGAGAATCTGTAACTTGGCGTTATCACCTTCCTAGATATTAAATTAACATCCTCATTTAGAATGAAAATTTAATTTGATCCACAGCACATTCACAATTCACATATCTATGAAGGCTAATAACGACGTCAGTAACAAAAGCTACATGGCAACGAAAAATTTATGAAATTTGACACAAATGTTTTCCAAATATACCTACTATAATAAGGATATAATTTATAAAATAATGTTTCCATTGAAATGGTTCCAAATTATTGGAAATGTATTATATCTGACGTAGCTTTCAGTTTTTATTATTTTAATATAAATGAAATAGCTTTCTGTAATAATTTTG
Organism: Melanotus villosus; assembly: GCA_963082815.1. Classification (NCBI taxonomy): domain Eukaryota; kingdom Metazoa; phylum Arthropoda; class Insecta; order Coleoptera; family Elateridae; genus Melanotus; species Melanotus villosus. The sequence continues at coordinate 26,014,639 of OY720427.1, forward strand.
AGTATATCGTGTTAAGCTCCAATAAACAAATAATTTTTAAAATTTACGTATTCGTGGAGGGCTAAATTAAAAACGTCTAATGTGATCATCTTCAAAAAGGGTCTTTGAATTACCTTTCAGGTTTCAGGTTTATTAAAAATACTTTTTAAAACATCGACGTTTCCATTGCACAATTAATTGACCCAATTTGTTACTCTTGTATAACTCGCTGCTTTTTAACATAATTTTTAATTAAAATTTACAAAAATTTTCGGAACATCTGCGTTGTTTGCCATACCGTAGGGTTACTCGACGACCACATATCGAATTTGCCTTCCAGGCAATAAAGGTTACGTGCATTAGTTGGAAATAGTACACCGAGTAAGTAATGTATTCGCATGTTACATTTTTGTACGCCTTTTTAAGTAATTGTCTGTTTCGTCGCGTTATCAAATAGATAACAATTAAGATCATTAAATTTGTAATTGTTATAAATTTCCCTGTTATCCTTTAATTTCGTTGTTGTACTTAACACTTTTCATTGAAAATCCCTTGCATTATGTGAAAACAAGCAATTGACGCGTCTAAACCGAAATTATAAACTTGGAGCTTTTAATTAATATCAGTAAACTAATTCTGTCCCCCTTTTTCGGAATTTTTATCCGCTTACGCAAAACAGTTTATTTTGGGAATTTTAAAAAATAATTTCTTTAATAAAACAATTACATTTACATCCGTATGCTTTTAACAAGCATTTGTATTTTGGGATCGTTTAAAAAGGGAGTTTTTAGTCAGGATAAATGGAGGCGGAGATTACGTAGGTTCTTCTACGTAAATTCATTTACAAATAAAACAATCCGAACAAAATAAAAAACAAAATGTGGTTGACGTTCAATAATTTAATTCCTACTTTTAGGTATAAAAAATCACGGGAAGATTATTAGCTATTCTGACGTATAAATTCCCACCAAAAATACAGTTACATGGGAGTTAAAAATTTAACATTAGAACAAGCATTTACGAATGAAAACTAATTTTTCTTGTGAAAATTTAAAAAATTTAAATTAACGTAAATATTATATTCTCAATTTGTTAGAAAATATAAAAAATTAGATCTTATTATTATCAAACTATCTATCAAACTATGAATGGCAATAAAATTAAACTACAAATTTACACGGTAGACAACTATAAAAAGATAAGGGAAGTATTGGATAAAAATAAAGTTGTCAGACATACGTTTAGATTAAAAACCTTTACCATTACTACCGATATAGGTAGATGAACTAAAAGCGGCGTTAATCGGGAAAGGACGTATGGCTAACAATATTACTATATGCAGAAGTAGAAAAAGAAAAATAATTTAAAAATATATATTTTGTAGATCTAGCTCTAGGTGCCACCGCGTAGTTTAGGCCCTTGTCTAGAACTGATTTTTCGATGTCACACAGTTCTCTGTTAGACAAGTTCACTACTGTGTTCTTTATGTATTTGTTAGCTGATGGTGTGTTTTTGTTCCTTATCAGCTTATCAAGTATCTGTTTCTGAATCTCTTTGTGCTTGTCTTTGGTTTTCTGGTAACTTCTGTTTACAGCCGAGTCCATCATAGCGCAATCTCCTTCGGTCACCTTATCTTTGAAAAAGTGTAACTTAAATATAAGTTAACAACAATAATATTCGGACAACTCCGTAGCTCAGTGGTTAACGAACGTGCTTAGCAATCCAAAAAAAGCGATTACTGATCAAGGTTCGAATCCGAGTGCCGGCAAGAAGTCTACATCCAGGAAAATATATATATACAGTATGTCCCCGGATTGAGTTTACAATAGGTATGATTGACCAAAAATTTTCGAATTGGAATTTCATATTTTGGGAGTCCGCCCTGCTTGGTCTGAAACTTATTTTTAATTTACTTTCGATTTTTAAAAATCAAGTAGGCCTTTACAGTTGACTAATAACTCTTTTCGTTTCAGGTAAAGTACCTTTTCCGTTCGCAAAAAATGGATAATTTTTTCTGTCATTTTTTCTTTGTTATTTTTAACTGAGCAGCGTTCTTCTTTCAAAAATATGTCAATCTCCAGTGCTTTTTCGTTAGAGTAGCATGCAGAGTAGGTAGAGTATATTGACAACACTGCGCATTTAAAACAAATAGAGCAACGTAGTTCTATGGCTCGGGGATTCCCCCAAAAGCGTCGTGAATGCTTGCCGCCTGTTTCATTTCTCATTTCGTGTTGTGAAGTGAAAATATCGTGACGCTGGATTACTTTAATCATTGTTATTTTTGATAGTTTTTTATAAAAGTCTTGAAAAGATATCTAAAAAAGTAAAAACTAAAACCAAGGCAAGTGGATGGTTCAATAATTTGTAATAAAGTATGCCAAACATTCTCGTAATTCTAAAGATAAAATAAATGTTGTTTTCTTCTGAACTTGTTGATTTTAACCGTTTTCATGGGGTGACACCATCGATATGCGCACCGGGTGCCACCAGTGCTAGCTACGCCACTGCCTAGTGCGGTTCCAGATTATGCTCTGTCAGAGGTAGATTACTGTTCGAATATGTATGTATGTATTGTCTGTAACCTCATATTCCTTTCAGTGTCGAGGCTGGTGCGTTAATGTATGAGGCTCTACGGGAGCAATGCACAATCCGGCCCGACTCTGCGGGTTAGAAGTAATGAATGAAAATCAACTTACTCACTTATCCATGAGTAAACCCACGTACTGGCCAACCCACCTAGGAAAATCTCAGGCTGCTTAGATACCTTTATATCTAGAGGCATTGGTAAGGTAAATCTAAAGGTAGAGGAGAGCTTCGACTTATGTTCTGACCACATTACTGTATTGCTTACCCTAAGCTCATCGATCATAGTTAACACTAAGCCGCCACAGTTACATACACACCTAACAAATTGAGATCAATTTAGAGAACTGGTGGATGATGATGTTTCCTTAAATGTACCTCTGAGAAATGGTAAAGACATTGAGTGTGCCATCGCGGTATTTAACAATGCAATCCAAAAAGCAGCATGGTTAGCTACACCTGCTACTCGTAGCAAACCCAGTAAATAGGAATATCCCGCATCAATCATGAAAACAATAGCTGAAAAAAGGAGGCTACGTAAGCAATGTTAGAATAGGAGCCATCCTGAAGAAAAACTGAGATACAATGGGCTTGCATAGAACTTAAAAAAATGCTGATTGATTATAAAAATGAAAAATATAAACTCTCCATGAAAAGACTATCGGCCAGTGAAGATACAGACTATTCATTGTGGAAGGCTACAAAGCGCTTTAAACAGCCGCAACAAATGGTACCACCAATTTGGAAAGAAGACGGGAATTGGGCAAATAGGGACGATGAAAAGGCACAAGTCTTTGCTGAACACCTTGAAAAGGTTTTTAAGCCACTAGATGAAGCATAAGAAGAAACACATGAAGGAATTCAAAACTATTTATCTGAATGCACCTTTCCAATTATCGCTGTATATTAAAGCATTCACCCAAAGTGAAGTAAAAATAATGATCTCTAGTTTAGCTGATAAAAAAGTACCAGGATACAACCTCATTACAGGGCGTGTTTTAAAGGAGCTACCGAGACGGGGAATTATAACGATCAGCTACATCTGCAACGCAATACTCAGAACTGACTATTTTCCAGAACAGTGAAAGACAGCAAAAATTATTCTTATTTTAAAACCTGGCAAATCCCCAAACGAAGTGTATCGTATAGGCCGATAGTCCCATAAGCCTTCTTCCAATATTAAGTAAGCTTTTTGAAAAACTATTGCTTAAACGCCTAATGTCTATACGTCTATAGTTCAAGAATCTGAAATAATACCAAACCACCAATTTGGATTCAGGAAAGCGCACTCTACTATCGAGCAAGTCCATCGAGTGGTAGACCACATTAACGCAGCATTTGAATCAAAAGAATATTGTACAGCAGCCTTTATCGACGTGAGCTAAGCGTTCGATAAGATTTGGCAAGAGGGACTTCTCTACAAATTAAAGGTTTCGCTATTACATACCTTCTATTGTATTCTAAAATCCTATCCGCACGAAAGAGACTTCTTTGTAAAATATGAAGAAGAACTAACAAAGGAAGTGTTATAGGACCGATCCTATATCTTATATTTACAGCGGACCTATACCCACTATACATGCTATGACGACTACTTTTGTTGACGATACGGTGATCCTGGCTAGTGATGAAGACTCAGTAAGAGCAACGCAGAAACTACAAAACAGTTTAAACGTAATGCAACAATGGCCAAGTAATACCGCCTGCTTATAATGCCAGATATGTGGGTATATATCTTGACAAAGGGCTTACATGGAAAATTCACACGTAGAAAAAACGTTTGCAACTAAACCTCAAGTTCAGGAACTACATACTATTGGCCAATAGGGCGCAACTCCCAGCTATCCTTGGACAACAAGTTACTAATATACAAATCCATTTTTAAACCTATCTGGCTTTATGGAATCATGAAATACAGATACGGGGAACAGCTTCATCGTTCAATGTACATACATAGATAGCTATTCTTGAGCGATTCCAGTCAAAAATGATAAGAGCCATCACCAATGCACCGGGGACATTGAGAAATAATAAATGAATTTAATTGCTATTAATTGTTTCAATGCCCGAATTGCAATACACTTTGAAAGCCCCTCGTATGTTAAAAAATGAAATAGTGCGTGACCAATATCTGAATATATTGCAAGATGCAAGATCATCCTAATGTACTAGCAATAAACTTATTAGATAACAGTGAACAAAATCGTATACTAAAGAGACTCTATACACTATCGTTTACCGTTTCGTTTTTAGTAATATAAGTTGGGATAACCTAAATAATTGAAATGCCTGTAAATAATGAACGATTACTTTCCTTGTCATTTAATTCATTTATAAAATTTACTTAATGCTAATTCATTATAAGCAGATTGTAAATAGACATAAATTGACAATAAAAAGAAATCTTAGTTGCATTTGCAAGCTGCTACTTAAAAAAGTGCAATCATAGGCTTTAAATAATTGACATCTTATAATTACAAAGTAAATTGAAATTTTCATGCTGAATTTGCTGTTGAACAATGGAAGCCATAAAAACTGCGTTAATATGTGAATAAAAGCTCCCAAAGATCGAATATTAATAAATAACGCGTTCAAATATTTTCAATTCAATTTACGCTCAAATCAAACATTTTATTAACAGATTTAAATAGGTATTGAATTTGACTTTATTTGAGCTTTTTCATTACACACGTATTATTTTGTACGTTAATTGGCGGTGTTTACGATTCAATTATTAAACTGACCAATGAGCAATTTTCCACCAACCTGCAACTATGAGCAATCATTCATGCTTACAACGCTGAAAAATTAATTGAAAAGCCTGTATGAAACTTGATTTTAATATTTTCCAGTCATGCTTTTATCCTTTAAACGTAATAATAAAACTATTAAATATTCAGGGCTTTACAGCCTTTTATGTGAAAATATTGAGTGTGGTTACTCGCAAATGTAGAACTAAAATTAAATTTTTGCCTGGTTGCAAATTTCGAATGTGAAGAAATTAAAGTTCAACACCGTCAGAGATTATTGTTATCAATTTACGTAAAAGTTACGTCCGTTTACGGAGCAATCATCGTAGCTTTAAACCACCCAGAAATGTATTCAAAAATTTTAATTGATCCTAAGTAGGATGTGGGCAGCGCAGGTGCCGTGAATCGGACCCCAATTTATTATGGTAAGGACTAAAGTGGCTCGAGGGACCACTAACATAAATCCTTCAATATGATTAAACAAAGGTTAGAGCTTTGTTTTTGTGAAAAATATAAATCACAATTACTAAGCTCGAAGATGTCCAAATTATCCCCGGGTTATTAATGAAAAAAATTCCGAAATAAAATCGAATTACGTCGAATACCGGACGTGCATTTTTATTCGATCTTACATAAGATTACCTCAAATGAGCGAGCTTGAACGAAAATGCAATCAGGGCAGGGTATCCAGCCTTAGAAGCAGAACGAATCAATCAAATCTACATACATCGTGACAGGCTTAAGATAAAAATATTGACAGTAGCACAATAGGATGAGACCGTGATCAATGTTTAATCTCGCCGTGATCATATGTGTGTTTTATTTATACTTGAACTGCGTGCGTGTACGAGCACCAAAAGTGCGATTAAAAATGTAAACACTCGAACAACAATAGGTTCTCTAAGAAAGTCGGCGATTTAAATCACAACAGCACTTGTTTCTCGTTTGGGAAAAAATATTAACACGTGTAAATCGTGATTTAAAACGTACAGTAAATAGTGGCGCGAAAAAACTTGCTGAAAGGTGATTATTTTCTTAATTCCCAACGTACAAGGTTGAGGTGCAAAAGCACCAACTACATAAATCCTTCATCGTTCTTATTAGCAATTACAAAAATGTTACAACGGAACGTTCCTATGCATCCTGTGAAGTTTAATATAAACTGGCATACATCGCTTCAGGGCCGAAGCACCACTTAAAAAGCATTTCTAAATATACTTTTTATAATCTCAGCAACTTAAAATGCAAAAATTAATTTGCTCGAAAATTAATTTTTGTGCTTTTCTCAAAAATTTGGTTTTCGTCGTGAAACGCTGAAAACCACCCCATAAAGTCAACCAATTTAAATCGAACTTACACGCATGAAACGGTGGCCAAATACAACCTTTACGTGCAGACAGGTACTTATCTATCTTCAAGTTGCTGTTAATGAGTCCTCACACTTAAATCAGCGGGTAGTAATTGACTCAGACATGCGTCAAGTTAAAATCAACTCTTAAGGTAAACTTCAAGGAAACTTACGCGTCTCTTGAAGCTGTTTGAAGCTCAAATACTTACTTCGAGTGACATTGTTATACTAAAACTTTATTTCTTTTGCTTTATTAATCAGTAAAGTAATTTTAAACAATTATTGCAAAGGAAACCATCATATCCAATTTTCAGAATTTCCAGCAACAATGCCAATTCCACATGGAATTGCATTATTGCACGGTTTATTGCGCAGCAAATGATGCATCATAGTTCCGATGAAAATGTCCCGTTCTGTTTACATATCTAATTCAGTAATTATTAACTCATTTTTAAAAGTGTCTTATTTAGAACGTACCATGTTGTAAAGTTACACTGTATTTTATAGCCCATAAAAATACCATTAAGTTAAGTTTTCTATTGGAATTACAAACATTGTGCATAATTATGTTCTGAATGTGACTTCCTTAAAATCGATGCAGTTATAGCAATAGAGTAACAACAAATTTTGCATTATTCTTTGTTGACCTAACCTTAAAAACAGGCCTAATGAAAAGTGTTAATTTAGTTTTAAATAAAGTTACTGAAAACATTAAACTTTTTAATAAATAGATACTCTTTATTTATGACCACTTCATTGATTACAAATTTATGACAACATATTGCGGAAAGGACAGACTGTTAAGAAGCACTCTAAATGCTTTTGCAGTTACTCAATGCTACAAAGTCTACTGTCGCAAATTACAGCGAGAGGTTAGATTATGTCAATCGCATTTGGTGGAGGCGCCGAGTGCGCACATAACGAAAAAACTGTTAATCCCCCGAATAAGGCGTGTCTCCTAGAAATCTGGACCGAGAAGACATCTTAGAAATAGAATATCGGAGATAAGTGAACATAAATTTAATAATAAAATATAAAACCACGATAACAACAGTCTATTATAAAAAATTAACGAACTCATTTCGTTGAATAAGATCTATTCTTTTCTTAGTTATACTTGTCAGTTGCTGTATAATGTCATTGTCAATTTTATGCAAACAGTAATTAACTGATCGGCATTTGCTGCTCTCCAATTCTTAGCATAAACATTTCCTTTTTATAAAGACCGAAAGTCTTGAGTTGGACGAACACCGTGGTAGTTTGCGGTTTTCATACCTCAGGTAATCTGCCACGATTTTTGATCGGGTCCGAAGACGTATTCGTTATTTTCGTAGTTGCTCGAATATAGGGGATCAACCGACGTACACTTTTGAGCTGATTGCAAAACTAGACGTTGGTATTAGAGGACGGCTCAAAGCTTTTCGGCCGATGGCTATCCATACTTCCATACCAACACCTTTCCTTCAAACTTTGCTTTTGTAGGAAGTTTGATATTGGCTGGGGTCTAGCAAACGTTACTTGTGCAAAATTCATCATCTCCATCGATAGTAGAATGAAAAAGAGTGAAATATGACACGTCGTCTAAAATGAATGCTCGATTTGCAAACTTTCATATCAGATGATTGCACTTTGGCTTTGCAACACGAATTTGATTTTCTGGACGTTTCGGAATAATTTGTTTTACGATACCTTAAGTTCGTCTTTTTTTAAGATATTTACACAAATAGCCAGAAGTTACGTCATATCTTCTTGTCAGGGAACGTAGTAAACCACTCATTGTTTTCGAACAGAATTTTAATTTGCTGAAGTTTTCTGGTCCTAATTTTCATAGTCTGTCGGCCAGATCCACTTTTTCTTTCAGCTGTCAATCCTTCTCGAAACGTTGGAGAATACTGTATATAGTTAATTTTGGGATATTTTTAGCAACAAAATGTTTGTACGTACATAACTTTCCCGGTTCTCTATTTTCTTCATAAAACATATAGACGCGCTTTTTCAGATCGACCTCCTTCGAAGGCATTTTTAAACTAAACATGACCACAATGACAGTTAAACGGTGATTGTCTAATACTTCTAAGAATACTTCATCCCCTGAAACTAACTAGAGTGTTTTAAATGTCTAAGTAGCTTTAATATCTTATTCTTATTTTAGTCCAGATTTCTTCATTATGTAATTTTTGAAAAGTGTTTGTTGTTTAAAGCCAATCTTATCACCGAGGTACCTAACCTTCTTGTTAATATAGATGGATATAACAAATTTTAAAGTAAAAAAACATTTAATGAAAATTGGTTTAGCGAAGTTTAAAATTCAGAAATGTAGTAAAGCAATAAAAAAGACAAGAAAGTAGGTGTAAAAATAAAGGTGGAAAAACATATTCAGGAGATGATAAAATAAAGAAATAATTTTAAATTGTGTTAAGCGAGCTTGTAAAAGTTCAGAAAGGATTCCAAGATAATGAAGCGGGCAGAATTAATATAAATTCAAGAGAAACATGCCAGCTGGTCTAGATGATACAAGTAAAAGGGCAATTAATTTACTGTAGGTGTTGTAAAACTAATTTTCAAGACAAAAGGTAATGAAATAGATACAGTTATCTGCAGCTGTGTGGAGCCCAAAGATATTTCTGAAGTAACCTGATTGATATTAAGTTGTTCTCGAAAAAATTCCCATTTTTCTTCCATTATCGAGTCGAAAATGTTTAGATAAATCCGTTCCATTTAAGAAAGCGTGGTACACCGACAAAAGGTATATCGAATCTAGTTGTGCTGATAACTTGTAAATGCTTTTATTATACTTCAAGTAAAGATAAATAACAAACAGTATATCTTTAGGTCGTTTGAAACATCAGCAGGTTGGCTAAAATGATTGTATAGCTTTAAGGCATTATAAACATTACGTTGTTGTTCTACATTGTGGCAATAAAATCCTACGAAAATAAAACGTAACGATCCTCGTATATCATTTGTAGCGCTTATAAAAATGGAAAACACGGAACGTTAATGAAGACTACCGATTTTAAATGTATCCAAATTAATGGCTACTTGATTTCTCGAAGAACGAAAAAAACTTGTTGGATTTTTCGCGTTTATCGGAGCGTGTAGAAGAACAGTTGGGATGGCTAGGAAATATTTTATTTACATAACTGAGAAGTGTATTACCATTTTCTACTGGTAAGTTTGTACGAGAGGAATGTCGATATTCTGCATAACAACCCACGCTTAGACAACGACATAAATTTTACCATAAATGGTGCAAAGTAATTGTAAAATAATTGAGAAAAAGAACTCGAAGCGAGCAATAAACAAGGTTAATATCAAAAAAGCTAATTGATATTGGCAAACTAGAAGTTTAGTGCCAATAAAGTGGGCATATATGGAGTCGAATGCATAGATGTACACGCTTCGCACACGGTAGAACTAATAACCTTGCGGTGTGAAGTCTCTTCCATAACCAACAAACACCATTGTGACAATATAGAAGACTTCTTGCGGTGTTCCGATCGTAAATCGAAGACCGAAGTGTTATATGCTAACGGACGGCGAAGCTGACGCGATATCCATAAAATGACGACGTGTTAATAATAGGTTTTTACCTGTCAAAATGACAGGCAATAGAGCAGAATCGAGAGCCGGACTCTTGTCAACGTCAGTATAGGGTCCACACTCCTGTTGTCAGCATCATATTCAAGCCAGCCACACCTGCTCTGATTGAGATATTTGTCAGATATAAAAGATCAATATCGTGTATACGCCACTCAGAATTAAAATATCCCATACATTTAATAACAGGGATGGGTCGAACTGAACTCGCTGGGTTCCATTGTTATAAAATGACTGCTCGTACGCTCGGTAATTTTTTTGTAATATACAATTTCTGGATACATTATTAGGCTATTACACACTCACGCAGCATAAATCGGGTTTATATTACACTTAGGAAATTTACTTTAAAAGTACGTCCCACACACACAAGAGATTCCCTTCAGATTAATAGTCTGGAAGATTAAACTTTAGTTAGTAACGGATTCGGGAAGAATTTTCAGATGGTGAGTGATATCGTTACAAGGTTGTCGAAATTCCGAAAAGTCTAATTATACGAGAAATCCTATATAAATACATATCGGACTAAAATTTGAAGACATTAATGTTCTTTTCCGTTTATTCAGCGTGTTTATTTTTTTAAATTGGCTTTTTCTGAAAAACGTGTTCTCAGAAAAAAATGCAAAACAACTAAATCACACTGGTTCTCGAATAATTTAGAACACGAGCTCTCTTTCTTAATTAAATACGGAGTCACGAGATTTTCACTTCTTAACGCCTCTCAGTTAAAACCCATTAGAAATGTTTACAGAACGGAGTGCAAACGAAGGATACAAAAAGACAAAATAACAAAATAACAACCTCGTTTTCTAAAAATACAAAATACATAATTTACTTGGTACAAATAAATTGCTACTCGACCGTAAATGCACCATCTAAAAATCTAACGAAGGAAGGCCTTAAACTTTTTTATTTAGAAGCGAGGACACTTATCCCTAATATATACAAGCTTTTCAATCTACTAAAGCAAACCATCAAATCACTACTTTTACAAACTATAAAAAAGAATAGAAGGGAACGTTTTATTACCCTTTCCTTTTTATACATTCTCGAACGCCTAACCTTCATGAAAACCGACATATTCTCACTTTAGCGTACGTAATCAGCTCTATTCAGAAACGTTTGTCAGCTTGTTTTTTGCAAGTACAGAGTTTTGTGTCCTTTTACATAGTTGTCAGTTTTTAAACCTTTTTATAATTATCCAGTTTTTCCTCGCTGAATTTAATTTTCTCCTTCACAGCTTCTTTAGAACTTTTCTGTTTAATGAAAGAAAAGCCTGCAAATATTTTTATAACTGTGGTACCATAAGTACTCTTAGCAACTTTTCCTCAGAATTTAATTAGATTTAAAGGTTTATAAAGTTGTAAAGTTTGCCTTGTTTTTTATTGTATCTTTAGTAGTAGGGGAATCTTCAAAAATAATACTAAAATCAATAAAAAAAGAAATAAAACGTAATAATACAATTTCACCAATTTTTTCAACTTATTTCGCATTCTGAACGCATTCCGGCTGTTCTACTATTTTCTTTCTACATGTGCTCTAAACTGGCCTCACATTTTTATTTGATGGTTTTCTATTGCAATAAAAAAAGTTAAAACTAAGTCCTCTAGATAAAGAAAGATATATGGAAGTTCCCTATTTTTTATGCAATTAAAAACTATTTTAGCTTAGGCTAGGAAAACCACGATGTAACTTTTCAATTTCTTTTTCAATTTTCAGTTATGCGAAGCATTTTGGATTAAGTTTATCAGTTAATCGGCAAATGTATTACTTTTTTTGAGATTCTTATATTGCTACTGGTTAAAATTTTCAGTAAAAAACGAAATACTGAATTAAAAAGATTACATCGTTACATAGATTTGCCCTCAGAAATATCCCAAATATTTGCAATATAAAGCTCGGAGCTGGCAGTAAAAAATTATCTCATTAGAAGCAATTTGACCATCACATCTAGAAATTAAGATCGGAATTTTAGACGAGGAACAAAAAATTGTCCGTGATATATCACGGGATTAAATAAAATGCAACTAAAGTTTAATAGAGGTTAACTCCAACTGTGTATCACGGTGGGTGTAATTACAAACTTCTAAGTTGCAAATTACTTAACAAGAAGCGTTAAAATTAATCCCACGTTCATTACCGTTTAAAAGGTATTCGAGTTTGTATTAATAATTCACAATCGAAGGGAAAAAGTAAATCCGTTCTGTAAACGTGGAAATAAAAATAAACACCTCGAGACGTATTATCGTAAAATATGAGCCAATACTGAATCGAAAATTAATTTTACGGGACGTTGTGGGAGTTTTGGCTCCTGAAGTTGTCCCTTAAGTCAAATTCTTTACCACTCCGACTGAGCTAAGCCTCGGTTTAAATAAGGTATCGTTTTATTGTAAGCTCGAATAAAAATCCCGTTTTTCCAAGTATGGTCAATTTCGTGGGCTGAACGACGATAGTATGGAAGATAGGTGAATTCTTGTTGTGATCTATTGGTTTCTGTGATTTAGTTTACACCCATACTGGATTAGCTTATCGACCACATGTAATCTTTATGGCAGCTACACACTAAAACTATTTCAATCTTATTCATTTGTTTATCGAGATTACCATATGGAAGATGCATCGACAAAATTGAGGGAATCGCTTTGTAGTCTCGTATGGTAAAGAAGAGGACCACTCCTTATTATCCGACATGTCTTAACATATTGTACACGTTTAGTGCACACACTGCGTTGGCCACACAACACCTGTACTCACACAAAATTGTCACGTTCTTGATTATTTAACAATAACGTTAGAATATTTTCTTTTGTAAGGGTTCCGGTGGATTGAAAGTTTTTTTCTGAATAAAACTTTACGAGGAAGCATGATGCAAGTAACTGCACAAAGAAAGATAATTGTATGAGGAAACGATCTACTGTTTAATATTACACTTGAGACAACTTTCTCGAGGAAGGCTTGGAGATTTTAGCCCCCTTAAAACTTTTTATAGCTTTTGTTAGGAATAAAAGACAATCACCAATACAAAAAAAATAGAAAGCCCTGAAAACACCGAAAGGGTTTCTAAGAATTTCTAATCCCTAAAGAAAATTCGAGCTGCTGATTTTATGGGTTCTAAAAGTGGAAATTAATTATCAGAAAACAGAAACCTGTTTCGACTCAAAAAATTGTAAAACCTGGTTCCTTGAACTAACATTTTTGTTCTCACTAGAAGAATGTCAACAACACCTGCGTCAACTTTTGACAAAAAAGCAATGTTTTTGCAACCTTGTGGTTTATTTGCCGAGCGAGTATGCAAAGTGACACAACAAAATTGTAAAATTTGCCTACGTTTACCGTTATTTATTGGTAAACAAACAAATAACCAAAAGTGAATCAAGCTTAATTTAATCAAATATATGCGGCTTATCTAAATTCGAACCTGATGGTGTTTATCTTCGGCCTTGCATTTGTAAACGAGAGGAACACCTTTTCTTACTTTTCCGCATTAAAGGCAAATACGTGCATAATTGTCGGAACTCGTGTAAACGACTTCCTAGCAAATATCCTTACAAATATCTCGACATAATTGCTCGTTAGTTCGGTATTTAAGTGCAAACGTTTAAACGATGTACACAATTTAATTGCATATGTTTAAAGAGAATGTTTTCAGTTATCTGGCCAGTCCCAAAGTTGTCACTCGTATTTTTCCACACTCCTCTGTGTGATATGTTAATTTAGAAAGTTAAATTAGTTACTCCGAACATCAAACAGAAACAAGCACTAAATAGACGAGTATAAATTAGTAGAAGGGAATTTCTCATACGCGGTCTTATTTTCGAGGACCCGAAAAGTTTTTTAATCGTAATAATGCTTCGTAATAATCCAGTATATAAAAAGTCAAAGCTCGCACAGATTGCTTCCTAGAAATCTCAGATCCCAAACTTAGCCTCTGGAAAATTAATCATTCGTCTATAAATTTGGGAACGTAAGTTAAGATTTACTATCTGACTGTCTGTCTTTCTTGGGATCATACTTTCGAAGGGGAAATTTTCCTTCTAAATGAGATGGTGTTTGACAGTGGCGCTGACCGTACGGTCTCAAGAATGCGGAGCGACGCCCACGGAAATGTCTCATCCCAACGGAACGATTCAAGTTCGGAATGTTGAGGTCTCCTCAAGGTAAGACCGAAACAGAAAAATGAAAAGAACCATTTTTGACCAGATTTTTCACTGGGCCACTCGCATGTTCACGCGTTACTATTCCGAACTCGGAAGACGCGGTCGAACGCAGGACCATATGGTACAGTTTGGTAGAATTTTATCTGACATTTACTGCGAGTGGTCCTATTTTACGAGGTGGATTCCGTAATAATTACTGAACACTACGACTGGCCACGCCACTTTCATTAAAATAAAAGCTGCTTACCCGTAGGTACATATGAGGATAATAAATCGAGGAAGAATTCATTTGTTATGCATATGGAGCGCATAAACTACTGAAAATTTAAATTTTATTTGCCCTTATTAATGCAAAACGCTACCTTAATTTTCCGTTGATAATTTCGGGGAAACTTCATCTTAAAATTGATGGACTACCCACTGAAATAATAATCTGTTGACAAATTTGCATACCAGTATTTTAATCTGTGCCAATCTGGTTCTTTATTAGGTTAATTAATTTTAAAATGGATCGACCATATTTGACAGTGACAGAATGGCAAGGTAAAGCGATAAGTTGGCACGTTGTTCGCATAATAGGCGGAATACGTTGCTTCATTTATTACAATTAATGCGCTTCGCAAAAATATTAAGCGTCCGAGAAACCTCGTGTTTGTATTACTCACACAACAATGTGTGGGATAAACTTGTTCTAATGTCATCGTGAATATGTCATTACAAAATCATCTATTTGCGCAGCAGGATTCTCGATGTATGTACGCGATTATTTAAATGCAACTGTTAACTTAAATTGAAACGCATTTATCTGTACCAACAGGTATTTAACTGGTCCACGCTTAAAGCGCTCCGGAACGTTAAAAAGGCACGTTTAACATAAAATCTCGAAATAATATCGGAATTGGGATTCTTCTCTATTTAGATTAAAATATCGTGGAATTTAATCTAACCGACGTTAACTCGAATCTTTGATCACCGAATTCCTTTAAGGATGTGCTTCCTTGAAATTAAGATAAGGTGCAACTGCTGTTGATAAAATCGACCTGCAGTTGGAAGAACATGCATGCACCAGTCGACCAGTCGTCGACCAGGCGTCAAATCAAACCTACGCCGACAGCCAGAGTAGGCTTATTAGCGTTCGTACTAGCTTTACCTTTGCACACCTACTTTTGCTCTTGGCTAAACCGGAATTATTATGGATGAAGGCTAGTCTCTTCATAGCATTACAAATATTTATTGTTTTAACACAACGGCTAACGGAGTTACACTGACCTAAAAAAAACCCAAGGACCCAATTGAAACAAAAATATTGTAAACAAAAATTAACCCTTTAAAAAGTAAGTTTACCAAAAACAACTTTTAATCCAATTGTTGAATCGAGGAAACCTCTTCGACTTCACGATTTTCCTCTGAAAATGTTCTTTTATGCTTTTCCTTTTTTTACCTATTATTTATAAGCTTTAACTCAAAAATAAATCATTTTACTGTTAGAATCCAGAATTTTGGATGTGAGTTTAGCGCTAAATTTTTCAAAAACCGTTATTCCCTTTTCAGGAACATTTCAGAGTTAATTAAGCAAGCAAATTATATCAACCAAACTGCAATTACCAACATAACCAACTATCAATTTTGCATAGTACGTAAATGGCAAGTATAATATTTATTTAATTGTGCTAATTAACTGGCTTTGATCTGGATTTGTAATAAGCTAACTGTCTCTTATGTACGCCCGTTCAATTCCAACTGACAGAGAAACGCTTCCATAATTATTGGAAATTTAAAAAATTACCATTGGAAGTTCATTGCCCTTTATGATTTTATCATATCGTTACATTATCGAACAATATGATATACGTATTTTATCGAACATTTTGGGTTAAATGTAACGACTATAATTAATTTTGATGTAATGCCGAAATACGGAAAGCTTTAATTAAAAATTATAATTCCCACTATCTAAACAAAAATATCTTGAATTTATAAATTTAGAAGTTTCTGACTGAAAATAGAAGGAGGATAAATCCTGTTGTAATCTAAAAAATGAAAACAAGTATTAAATTAAAAGCCATATCACCGGTTGTACTATTTAAGTCCCACAACCTATTAGATACGAAGAGGTTGATCGATGTTCGACTTCAACAACGAACGGCACTTCTAGTTTTCTCGATAATTACATAATTAATCCAATGATCTTCAGTAAACTTTAAAACTGATACTAATTCTCGACACTAATGAGACAATTTAGAATTTCCTTTTGTATATTGAGTTTTACGACTAAGAAGTAGTTTACATCTAATACACCTCCTCGGCGCTTTGTTCAAGGTTTCACGAGTTTTACAATTTGCCCCCGTTTCATGTATATAGATTATGTTATTTACAAGATGTAGTAGTACTTGTAAGCTTCATGTTTAGATTATACCTTGCAGCTTATTTTTGTAATCCAGGCATGAAAGCCGAAGATATTCTATAATTCTCGACACAATAGGTTTTGTTTAGACTTCCCACTCGAGTTAGTTAGGTTTAAACTAACCTTACGACTTCTGACAACGTACTCTAATTTTTCGTGAGTAAAACCCATTTACGTAAAGCAACTGTGATTGCAACCGTTGTGTTTAGTTTGGTTTAGATCAAAGACAAGGGTGTGTAGTGCGTATTTGTGAAATGAAATATCGCACGGTGCTACTTAAGATGTCTTATCGCGAATAAAACATAGTTATTCAGTCGCTAGGTGCGTGGATACAAGGCGTAAGACAAATCGTGGTATGTAAATTGGAATGGGTCATATTTTACTCGAATAGCCTGCAATGTGCATGTAAAATTAAGATTTCCATTTAAGAACGACGATTTTCCAGGGAATATATACTGGGATTGTAGGACAAAGCTTCGAGTCCTTATTCTTCTCCCAGGAACATTTATTAGTCCATTAATTGTTATATTTTCAACTTGAGGGTTATGAAGTAACCCCCGCACATAATAAACCATTTGCGTGAGCGCAAGGCTTTTTTGCTGATAATAAATGTATTACGTCTTATCGTTTCGCTCGTCAAATTTTTTGTGCTTCGAACCACAAATTGTTATTTTAAAATACAAAGTACGTGAAGAACCGTACACATTCTTACATTTTCTGAGTCATTACAATATGTATTCTACGAGTGTTCTACAACGTAGGTACGTGCATGTGGAACCAAAAATATATTTTTCTCATAAATTAGGTAAATTGGGAAATTATTACTTTTATATTTACAAGCACTTGCGCGTAATATTTAAATCTAATTTGAATTCGTAGTAGCGAACTCTGAAAGGAATCCTTGAATTTGAAGTCTAAACGTGTTTACTTTTCTGTTATTTTTTTGGAAATTAAGCGATCCATATTTTAACTTTCTAGAACAGTAGGGAACACCTGCATCATTTCGGATTCAAAAGCGTACGATAATGAAAACATAAATCCTGGATTTTATAAATTTTTGGTATCAACCGTGTCAGGCATTTTTATAAGCGAATTTCAAACTGCTGGTAGTTTCGTTACTTTAAATATTTTCGAATTCCCTTGTAATTTTTTCTGTGGTCCATTTTCGAAGTATTACAGTTTTTGGTAACTTTATTTCGTAAGTATAGATTTCCAATTTAATTTTATAACATAAACTCGTCACACACGTGAAGCTGAAACTTTTGAGTCTCCTGTATGTAAAATCACGACTATCCCATCTAAGTAGCGTGTTAATTAACATGCAAACTATTAAAGTCAATTATAAGCACGAACAAGTCAATTAGGCCGATTCTATAAAGTTTTAACAAGGTCATTATACTTAACCACATACAGTGTAACGGCAGCCAATCAAAAGTAAAACTTTACATAAGATGAGTGTTTTAATTACTGTTTTAAAAAAATCCATACACGCCTGTAATTAAAATTATTTACATTTTACCGCCGACTGTAAATTAAATTAGCGCTTCAGCAATAACAGAAGATGTGTTCATTAACTAAAAAGGTATTTTGTTAATACAATTTGCAATCGATTTGTAACTGTACAATAAAGTCTCTACGCTAATTTCGCTTGTCAGAAACATACGTTTGCTTTATATTGAGAAACAAAGAAATTTGAATAGCAATTATGGAGTGAAAAGCCGTTTCAGCTTCTCTGTTTAGAAGCTTAAACCTTCGTTAATTTTTATGGACATCAATCAGTCCTGCAATATTTCGATTTTTATTCTTTTGGTTCTTAGAAATATTTTATAATCCTTTTGGTTATAAAATTATTAACGTGCAATTTGAAAAGTTACTAATAAAAGTTTTATTTTAAAATAATTGGCGTGAGGTAATTCAATTATACAGTAGTTAATTTAAACACTTTCAGTTTGGTATTTTTAAAACAGTTCTGCTGTTTGAATGAAATTTGTGAACCTAATCAAGTAATTAATTAATTCAGTTCAGATTAATAAGTAATTTTTGATTTATGACGAATTTATTCTGTTCAATTTCCTCCTTTCTCTAACGCTTTGTATCTTATTTTTCTCATTTAGTTTCTTTTCTTTGCTATTTTACTTTCCATACCTTTTATTGGATTTTTAATAATCAGGAATTACTTTCGGAAAATTTAGATGGGTTTATTTGTGTCTATTTTCTTGTAGTAACCTTAAACTAACTAAAGTTTTGTTTCAGGCAGGATTACCGTTTGCTGTATGGTGCATAGTACTGCATGTTTACAGGTAGGGGTTTTCTTATAAAGAATCCATTAAAACAATAAACTCAAAAGACTTTTGGTTAAACAATATTTCAACTGGGAGCAAAACAGTGTAGGTTTTAAATTGCCTAATTTAACACAAAGGCTTGGTATTTCGAGAAGTAAAAACGTAGTTTTAGAATATTACAATAAAAAACCAGATTTTCAGTTTTCGTCTGAAATTCCCGGAATTTCTTTTTGGTTGAGCCGCATTTTGAATAACTTGTAGATCGTTTTATTTTACCACCTTGTAAATTTACTAAAAAATTAACAATGGCGGTGTAACTCTTCGCTGGACAGAAATCGTAACTTCAGTTATTATCAAAACGCCTACTTGCGTTGATTTAAAATGATCTCGCCATATGTTTGTAGAAAAAAATAAAAAACTAAATCTGGACACGCGGTACGAATGTAAAACTCGCCGTCCCATAGTTCGACGATTAATTTTCGGCGACCGCTCGTTATGAAGATTTGACCGTTCTGTTTCGTTTATTTATGAAGTACGTAATGAATATGAAAGTGGATTCATTTTTCTTTGTTCACAATAAGACACGTCTGGTGCATGCAGTTTAAATCATTAATAAAATTGATTAAATACTTTTAAAATCGTAAACAATCCTCCGGTATGACTCGGATTAGTTTTTCTTTACTGCCGACAGTTAATTACATAAATATCGTTCGATTTGCATAAACCGAAGCAGGTTTCGTCTATTCTTGTCTGGAATAAGAGCAAAGAGCTACAAGGCGGAATTATAGTGAAAGTCATTTATTCGTTGAGAAAAATGCCTAGCTGTAAACTTGTCGCACTAAATTCCGGGCAAGTTTAGATTTATAAACAGGCCGTTATCTCGCTATAAAAGAGTTAAGATTCAAATGTATGCAGCTCAGGTGTCGGATCCGTGTGACAACAACTGCCAAGAAAACTGTAATAACACCTTGACACCGCCGGTCAAAGCATTATAATCTCTATTTTGCATTAGCCACCGATGCCTTGGGCATGGTACTGGTATAATCTTATCCCGTCGACGGCACGTTAAAGAACCTTAAGTAATACATAATCCTTTTGAAAACGACGGGGATTTACCTTGACACTCGTTAAAAAAATTGAAACCATGTCGGCACCCGATACCATCTGGGCCCATTTTATAAATTGTAATTTAATTTATTTATTATTATACCTAATCCAGGAAATCACGTCTGCATTTGTTGCTTTTTCCCGTGACTTGAAACCGTAAACAGAGGAACCGTAATCTTTTCCTCTTTCCACTATCCTGATATTTGTGTTTGCATGCTCCTTTCCAGATTTACCCCATTCGCCTCCATTATTTATTTTTACGAGACCCGTGCAGTGGAACACAAACAAACAGTTTTTCGTTATTTTTAAAATTACGGCTCCGTTATTTTTGCATCAGGGCATGTTCGTCTCAATTTAGGAAATTACATATTAAGTGCCCGCTTGCAGTTTCGCATATTAATAAAGCCAGATGTTGTACGACTCGAAAGATGGTGGTAGATGAAAGGTGAAGTGCAACAATACACTTTTTTGCATACATTGTGCATTGTAATGCGCTTATTATCATTTGGACTCTTGTAGCGCGTCTATTAAACATTGTTAAACCCAACTCTTGCCCATTTGGTATTCTAGGCGTGACGGACCCGCGTTATGACCCGAACATGACATACCTGTTACACCTACGGAAGTCTTTGCTGCTCCAGATGCCGCAGATGCGTGCAAATCATTACTTTGTATTTGTTTTTATAGCTTATTGCCTAAATTGGTTCAATTCGCGAATACAAACTTCTGAAAGTAATTACTTGCCGAAATATCCCCCATTGTTCTTTATGGTATCTCCGAACAATAACAGAAATAACTCCGGGATTTACTTTATTTTAAGGACGAAATTTAATTTCCCTTCGTCAGAAAATTTAATTTACGTTATCATTTTATTACCACTGACATAATTTCCACCTCTTAATATAATTTTTATTGTTACTTATATCAAATTAATTTACCAAACGAAATTATTAACTCGAATATTCCACAGAATATTTAGCCTGCTTCTCATTTATTATTATTATTTTTTGTACATAATTCACAGCCCTTTAGGCATTAAAAAATAATGTTTCTTGGCCAAATATTCTTCGTCTTTGCTGCACTTTAACCAATATTCTTAACATTTCAATTTTATTTTAACCGCCAAGAATTCTTATTCAGTTCCCAAAAACACTTCGGATAATTTTTACCAGAACGTCTCATAATTACAACATCAAGTAAGATCCTTCACTTTTATTTCAACCCCATTTAATAAAGCCTTTCCAACAACTTACTTAAATATTTAAAGGATTCGCATTAATAAAGACTTTCTCTGTGGCAGGTATTTATTAATTTCAAAAACAACAGTAATTTTAGGTTGGTTTACTTAAAACCTCTTAAGAGTATCAAAGCAGGCAAGGAGGCAATCCATCTTTTGTGTGAATATTTAATTTTTCTTATTAACATAATCCAGAGTCGTATTTTACTAAACTAAACTTTGTAATCAAAATCCTTAGGATACAATCTACACTGATTTTCTGAGAAAACGTAATTACGTCAAACTTACATATAAAAAAACCTAAAAATCTAAAAATAAAAGCAAAAATTTTATTTTGAAGGCACGAAAATGATTTTTAGCACATAATTTTAAATTGTCTCCGAAACGTTACATTCAGGTTATTAACAGTTTAATAATTTAATTTTCACTTTAGCAATCGGTGGCAAAATAACCGTAATTTTGTTGAACCGCTCAATACTGAAATTTCTGAAATATTAATGTCCAAGTTCAAGAAGTAAAAATCTGAAGTTTTCAAAAATTAATCTTAAGGTTTTAATAAATTTAAGTAATTACAATTTCAAATGTTAATTTTTTTTTTGTAAAATAGCTTTGAAAACTTGCAGATACGTGTAGAGGGATATACCAGGCTATAGCAGGAAATTCCTAGATACGTCTCTGATAACGTTTCAACATACAAACCGTAAAATTTTCCAAAAGGAAATGTTGGAATAAATTCAACTCGAAAACTTCACTCAAACAAAATGAATGAACGTAAATCGATTCTTAGTTAAATGGTTTTAGTAACCGACGTTAGAAAACCTTCAGAAGTCAATTAAATATTCTATGAATGGAAAATTGAATCTTAAGTATCCGACTTGCTAATAACTGTAATTGTTTCAATGTACCACACTGTGCTATTCTACTGATTAATTCACAATGCACTTAATAAGGCAGAACAGGGATTCAGGTAATGAAACAATAATTTATGGTAGTTATTTATTACCTCGTAAAGTAATTAAACGCGACTCTAATTCAAATTGTATTAAAACAATTTTCCACTTATTTTTTATGTGTTGCAAATTTTCGCCGCATTGCTTAATTGTTAATTTCCTTTAATAATTTTAACACATCTGCAGGTTCTTTCATTAATTAGGTTGTACTGAATTTAAAAATTACCCTTTTGGGATTAAAGTAAATTCGTCCAAATCAAAACCTGAAACCTTTATTAAATGATAACTAGTGTTTTTCTTTATTAATTAGCTTTACAAACCGTCCGAATTAAAAATTGCCTTTCCCTCTTTATAAACCGTAGCAACTAAAGTGAATATTTTGATGATAAAAAACTTGGATTGTTATCAAAAAATTGTTTTAAAATTAATATTTATCAAGTATAAATGAAAATAAAGAAAGTTATTCGTATAAATATTCATAAAGTAAATTTCCTTTGTTTTCTTAAAACACGTTGCATAAATGTTTTGTAAATGAAGCAAACACGTGTTCATTTAAGATTCTTATGAAATGATAGAACTTAAGGTGATTCATTTACTGCCCACAAATTAGTTAAGCCTTCTTAATTCACGTTATAAATTAACTTTTTCTTAATTGATTAACGCCTCACGTATGGAAATTAGATACGTTTTTTAATTTTGGTCGTTTAAAAAATGTATCTTAGGAAATGTATTTCGTCTAATTAAAGTAAGCGGGTGAAAGGTTTTCGTACCATTTTTGGTATTAAATTTAAGGATTTGGATTTGAAATAGATTTTTTTTGACTGTTTTCAGTTAACTTTTCCTGTCTTCTTGAATTTCTTGTAAATGTATAAAAGTGGTTTTATTTATTAGACCACCAATTTCTATTTCGTCCTTTTAATTGTTTTAGTTGTGTGCAGACCTTCTGTTTGTTTCTGCCTCTTGATTTATTTATCCTTTATCTTTTATTCCTCCCTAAGGATTATCCGCTGCGGAAATTTAGTGTAAGCGTGCCTGAAATCCAAGGAAATCTAAGACAATCAGAAAATCAAAAATCTCTAAAGGTTTTACCTACTTTTTTGCAGTTAATTTTTTTCAACGTTCCATGTAACGTATGTAATGAATTTAATTATTTTTCCTTTGTTCTTTTGTCGGTCCCATTCTCGTTAATTAATTTTCTCTTTAATCAGGAAAAGGTTAATTTTTATATATTTCGGTTGTATTTAAAAATGAGTTGCAAAGTTTTACATGATTTTTTATGTGGTTATAAAAGCCATTTTTACAATTACGGAATTCCATTTTGAGGGAGGATTATAAAAGATTAACCTTTTTCTGCGTTTCTGTAATTTTTTACATGAAAAGCGAGTTAAATAGATGTTACCCCGGTGTCTTTTTCAGGTTCCCGTTTTCGTTGGATTTTTCCAATAATTTCAGTAGCCCGAAGCATCACCATTTACACAAATATGTCGCGGCTACAAACACATTTTAACGAGGTAATTTTATAACAAACTAACACCGCCCCGAGTACCATTAGCTGTTACAGTCGGTAACAATACCCCGCAAATGAGAATTTTTTATTTGTATCTTTTATACTTGTCCCCGTTTTATTATTCATTACTTGTCAGTTATCAACACACTTTCGTGATATTAACTTTGTTAGTTCGTGCGCTAAATTATACACCACAGCAAATGTTGAAATTTCACTGATATACGCACCGCACATAAAAAATTCACAGAGCAGTAACGAAATTATTTATTCGTCTATTAGCCTTTAACCTCTTAAAAGTATATTGTAATCTTTATTGCGCCCCTTAAAAAACGAAACGATTATAAATTATATTCTTCTTTAAATTAAATTTGAGCATCGGAAGAAACTTGTTAATCTTTATATCCTCTTCGGGTTTAACTTTTATCGCCGCAGTTGTATTTAAAGGGACGTAAATTTCCTATTGGATTGGAGTTCGTTATTGATAAAAACTAAATTTGTCGTTAAATTAAGCGTTACTTTTATCCCTAAAGTTAAATGTTTTTATTCCCGTTTTTTGAAACGAAACTAGTAGCCTTTTTCCGCCAATTCGGTTTCGACACCCAAGCTTTGTTTTCAGGGAGTTGCTCTGTAAAAAAATTCTCCGGCGCCCTCTACGTTCACATTTGTACGATAATTTGTACGAAATGTTTATCTTGCCAATTATTGACATTAGCATCGGCTGCAAATATGCGTAATATTATAGGTGTAAAAATGCCGCTTACGAATAACGTCGAAGCCCACGCGAATTCCTTATTTATCTTAGTGTGTCAAATAATTCCGGATCAGCATAATTCACTATTTATGTGGTGGAAAGAAGTGATTTGAAAACTAACTGGTGCGCGAATACGCGCTGCTGCCCACTGGCAGCCAACTGGACAAAAGCAAGAAAACAGTGCGAAACGAGTAGAGTTAAATACCCGTAATATATCTAATACAACAAGCATATGGTAGTGGTTGGCGTAACCACGAATATTTCTTCATTTATTTCACCTCACGTTGGTGTAATGTTGTGTAGGATCGTTCAGCAACAAAGCATTAATATAAATCTCTGATTTTATGTGTGCTACACCAATCATCCCTTACAAATGAAAACGTCGACTGTCTTCTCTGTTATAATTCGAATTGAATTTATTTATGACCGTTCCAATCCCTAAAATACAACCCAATAAAAAAATCGGACACATTTAGGTGTGCATGTTTATAGGTCCTTTGCACGTTTGTTTTTATGCCCCGCTTTATTATGAATTTAATCTTACCACTTATATTTTATAAGCCTACAAAATGAAACACACTTACTTTAACACATATTCCGAGTTTTATTTTAATATAAAATTCTCCCACACGAGAAGCTATCAAAATCTTCCAGGAACACAAAGAAACCCCGCCATAAACCCCGAGGAAATGGTGGGATTCTTCGTTCCTCAGGTTTGCTCCATCCGCAAGTCGGTTATCCTTGACATGTCACGAAGTTTAAATAAGTGCGGTTAACCAATGTAATTAACTTCAGTTATCTAGGTAATGGCTCGCTGAAGGTATTTTACGATGTAAATAATTTTGTACGCCGGTATTTTGAGTGACGTGTGTGCAGGAGGGAAAATGGTTCGCAGGACTGAACATCCTCTAAAACTTCTGTACCTGCAGGGTATCGGTCCGAAGATTTATAAAGTGAAACTAATAACGCATCGTGTATGGCCGTGAAAAATAGGTGCAAAAATTACGTTTGTTATAAATCTAACTCGGTCGTTGCAGCGGATCGAAAGAAATGAAGATTTTTGCGCTCGATAGTCCAATAAGGCAGGCCTTAAAATAAATATCTGCTTCGTGGACTACTTAACAAAGATGCCTGCTGCGCTATATAAAAGGATAAGAGGCGAATAAATTTAAAACACGTCCCCGAAGCTCCTCGTAAAATAACGTTTGGCGAGTGTTAAAAATGCG
Source organism: Melanotus villosus (assembly GCA_963082815.1). Taxonomy (NCBI): domain Eukaryota; kingdom Metazoa; phylum Arthropoda; class Insecta; order Coleoptera; family Elateridae; genus Melanotus; species Melanotus villosus. Next base: position 26,040,520 of record OY720427.1, read on the forward strand.
AATTTATTGCTATATTACACGTACAGTACTTCTTATTTTATGCGCGAAATATCCTGTTGTACACGAATTTCAAACAGAAACGATGATTCCTCCAGGAAGTTATTAACGCATCTACCATATCCTGCGCGCATCGATCCCTTAGTATTCCTTCGCTTGAAGTACTGTTACAAAGGTTGTAATTACCGACAAACGATTAATTATCAATTAAATGGTGGCGATAAATAAAGGTACCAACATACCCGCTCGGGCTCGGCGCCACATGCTTTACATATCCAAGCAACGAGCAGACTGGAAATTGTTACATTTAAGCGGACATGGACAATCTTGTGCACTTTAACAACAACCTTAAACGATACATAATCCGATATACTTTATCATTTTGTTCCACTCTGCCTTTTCCTCTTGTTTGTAACTCGAGGTAATTGTTGCGCATAAACCAAACAAGATAAAATGATTCCTACAGATAATCATACATTTCTGGTTACTAATACTGGGTTAATATTAATTTATTTTCGACTCGTTTAATAAATTATTTTCAATCACCGACTTTAACAACCGAACATGTCCAATAATAACTATTTTCGTACTTATAAATTTACATGCTGTAACACGCCGAATTAAACCGTAAAATGTTGTTAGGAATTGAAAAACATTACTGCTAATTAATTTCCATATTAATTGGTCATTAATTTTAGTTCTAATATAAACAGTAATCGCAATTCAAATCTAAATTTGTAAAATATTTAAATTACTCTAAGCACCTTCTCGTGTTTCCTCCGACCAAAAATTTATTATCGTTTTTATAAAAATTATTCCTAAAATATTTGAAATTTCCACAAGCAAATTTATTGAAATCATAAAAACTTAAAAGCAGATACAATCGCTAAACTTGTCTAAATTTGGTAGCACATACGAATTAACCTGAAGATCTTTGACATCAACAAAAGAGGAAAATAACATACCTTAAACGTTTTCTAAATTTATAGCTAGGTCACATAGCAACAGTTGTTCATATTTCATTTCCAAAAACAGGATTTCATTTTTAGAAGAATAAAAATAAAAAATGCGGCTTTCTTTCACACCAAAAGCAAAATCCAGAATTAGAAATGAAACCAGCACCTTACGAATGCTTATTCTATATATTAAAATTACTCAGCTCGTTGCTTATGTAAATATAATAAAAGCTTCAAAAGATGTGGCAAAGTTTTAAATTTGATTTTTCTCGTGAGAAAATAATGGGTTCCTTTCTTTTAAAAGAAATTAATTTGACAACGACAGTCTGTACAAGCAATTTCCTTTGATATCAAGGTATCAAGCACAACATTCCGCTTAATTAACTTTCTATTTTGTGTACAACGACTATAACTGATATTTTATCTTTCAAGTAAACTAAAACAGCGGAAATTTAATTTAATGTAAAAAATAAATTTGTTTTTCAAAGAGGCCCGGTGCTTTTAGGCATTGTTTTAATTATTTAAATACTGTTTTTGATTGATATGTAATCTGCCCAAACAGATTATCCTCAGAGAAAATTATGAACGTGTTCGAAACACATGTTCAGATTTAAGCCTGTTTACTCCTTTGATTTACTCTTTTAACGTGGGCGTAAAAATTTTAAGCACGAAACAAGAATGTGTATAATTTTGAGTTAGATGGTCCCCGGAGTAAATAATTCGGATGAAGTCCTTTAAAACCCTGACCTTCACAACTTGCAAATTTAGTTCCGCGGAGTAGAAAGGTTTTCCATTCTCTAATGCAGATGAGATTTGTTGGCGTCTGGCTTAGAAATAAAGCTAGCGCGTACGTGGAAGTACGAGTAGTTTAAGGTGTTTGAAATGCCATCCCTAAGCTCGATAAATAACTGGCTAAGCTATTTACATAGACGCTAACACAACAAAGCTACCATTTATTACTATTACACACGAGCCAACATTCAACGGCGGGCATTTATATAACTTTAACTTACTGATCGCGCGCTTCTAATTGCCAACAAATTGATTATAAATCCAACTTGTAAGCAGTTAAGATATCGGAAAGACTTAAACGAGAGATAGCAATTATTGGCTAAGAGAAAAGCCGCTGTTAATAAATATACAACTCCGATATCTTTATATTTTGCCGGCGTTGAACGCCGATCTAAATATTTACACGTAACACTGTAATTGTTTCCACGGTGAAAACGTAAATATTAACGGATATGGAAGCTGACATTAATTTTCAACAGGCAATAGAGTTTGTTATTAACTACCGCGAAATGTTGCTATTTAATTATACATTTTTATTGCACCTTGGATAGAATTTCATTTCATTTCATTTATGTTTCGCTCAAAATGGAAGTTGAAACATCATTTTATTTTCATCGCAGCAAAATTGGTTGTACTCGTGCAAAGCAAAATGTGACAATTACTATTGTGAAAAATGAATTATTTTCTTTCAGATGTAATAGAAAACATTTAATATCGTTTATGACATAAAAGTTCAAAGCTTGAATTGGTTTCAGAGTTTAGCCTAAATTTCAGAAATAAAAATCATTCCGATATTGAAAACAAGACTTCTTCAGATAAAATGTTATCAAATTTTTGTATCCACTATTTTTTCTTATATTACCAAAAATATGGATGTTTAGTAAATAATTCAATTTGTTTTCTGAACTTTTATGCTAGAGAACCTAACAAATGTTTAATGCTTTTATTTTCAAAACATGTAGTAATCACTTTACTTGATTTTTAGGATTCCTTTGAATGTAATCTGATTTTTAAAAGTACGTCTTGAAAACTCACTGAAATGAGTAAATTTATCTCATCTTCTAAGCCTATTTTCTTTTTCTTTTGTCGTTTCTTTTTTAATCTCTTACAAAACATTTTTCCTCGTAATTCTGAAATTTAACTAAATCCCCATAAAATAATTCGACTGAAAAATAACAGTAACGCATTCTTTAAACTGGGTTTTAATTTGTACTCATCTCAAGGAACTACTAATGACGATTTATCTATTCTGATCAGTAGTAACAATAGTGTGGGAGTATGATTTTTATCGCGAAAATAAGTGAAGTGCAAGTCATGTTTCTTCCAATACGATTCTATCGTGAATGTATCGCGTCAACAGGTAGCTGAATAATAAAGATTCAAGGCATGAGTACAATCTCAATTGTTTCTCAAGAAGTGCGTACAATGAAGTCTTAATCGGAGTGTCTGTGTTGTACGAACCATCACTATACAAATTCTATTATTGAAACCTCAAGATAAAATAGTTGGTCGTAAATCTACCGGGAGGATAGAAAAACTAGTCAGAAGCATCTTATTGATTCTATAAAATCTCGGTTGCCATTTAATCTTCTCGATAATGAGTATTAAATGTCTAAAGAAAAGTTTATTATTTTAGATTTGTAAACAGGCCGAAGTTATTTATTAACAAAGCGGTTAATACGAAACGCGTAGCATAGCTCTCTTTGCATTCGTAATTTGTATCGCCATGTAATGACTGCCACGCATGGTGGACACCAGTTTAAAATTTAAGTGAGATTTAATGACCTGTTGCAGAATTGTGTGTGCAAAACAATGCCATTGCCTTTTTAGCGATGAAAAAGGTTAGGGGCTCGAATACTGCAGTCGAAATAAGACAGCAGCCGCCAAAGTCGTGCCGCGGGATGTAAAAATGCAAATTTAACTTCGTATAGACATGGAGAGAGTAATTTTATTGTTTTCGTGGCTGTTCACTTTTACACCGCAAAAACATTTGCGTGTTTTTGACAATACTTAAATTAATTTTTATATTTTTCTTGCACGGTGGCAGCTTTATTGATTTAAGTATTACGAGTACACTTTGATTAATATATTTACATAGAACAAATTAAAAGTTAATATTTTATTATAAAAAATTGCTTTTTTTTATATCTTAACCCTTAAATCTGGCTTAATATCGTATTACGTTCACTTGACAAGACCTTTGATTATTAATTTACGCGGACTTAAAAACAAATCCTACGTAGCTTGATAGAATTTTTTGCCTTTTAAAGCTCCAAACCGTGTGCTGGAAAAATATCCAGGGGACTAATTGAGTTTACTTCATTCGCTTTGCTTCAGATAATTAAATTAATCATTTTACAAGTAAACAAACCTGTGTAATATTTTGTTCTGTATAAATCTTAATATTAACAGGTATTTTTCTCTAGTCAACGCTAAATATTAACGTTATTTCCTTCACTAAAAGGACTCGAGTTTCCTTCAATGTAACTGGAGAAGCACACGTCTTTAGAAACAATATTACACAATATCAAAAACTGCGCTTCCGTAGAACGTACAATTGGTTTTATGATATTACATCAAGAAGATTTTTCACGCTCTGCCAGAAACGTTTCTTTCAGAAACCTTAACATTTTCTACTTTCAGTTAAAACTCTATTAAGAGGTTCGTACGTACGCTTTTTAAACTTAATTAAAAATTACTGAATTTATCGTGATATTTATTTAATGAACATTAACTTTTAAAGAACTCCATTTAAAATACGGACAAGTTTATTTAGCTGTTAATAATTCATTGCTTGTTAGCTCAGTTTAAACGACATCCGAATTAAAAGTTTCGTATTTGATTTACTCCGTCACTTTGTTGCTTTAATAAATTTTTAAGTTTGAAGTTTATTTATTCTGCGAATACAAACAATCTGTTAAGAACATCTAAATCTCTAAACTTATAAATTCAATGGGTTAAAATTAGAAAACCGTTAAAAGTTTAAATTTCTCTTAGTAAATTTAAGCAAAATCTATACAGAAATTTAATATCACAAACCCCGCTTTAAGTTCTGGTTCAAAAAGCTCAACCGTAAGTTACGAGTAAAGCTGCTTGGTTTCACCGAGAATTTTAAGTTTAGAAATATATGTTTTCAATTCGACTCTTAACAAAATGTCTAAAACAATTTATTGTGCAAAAGCCGAGGTTTATTTTACAACAAAGGGCACATTTAATTTTCTCCTGCAATTGTCTGCATATATTAATAGATATAATGCTAATAATAATGCTGTGTGTAAGTTTACTCTACTGTTTTCAGATTTTTCTGCAACTTTTGCTTTTAATAATAATGCCAATAAACAAACGGAAAATTCAATATATCTAAACACATATTCAGGTAAATTCGTATGTATTGTCCCAAATTACCGGAAATAAACAGATCTGTTACTACATTAAGGATAACGTTGACTGTAGAAATATTTACCAGCATTGATTTAATTGCGTTTGTGTACTAATACATATATATAAAATTAAATTTCCACGTTTTGGGTTTCCAAATTTTTTAATTCTTGACTATTATGAAAACTTAGTTTACGTAGTTAACCTTATTATTTGAATTCCTAATTTTGTAGGAAATTCAAATCCTATTTGGTGAAAATTATAAGAATTCTAAGATTTTATCATTAACAAAACAATATTCTGGATGTTGCTATACTCTGTAAATTGTGTAGTTTCTTATTTTTCTTAGAATAAAATTGTGTTAATCTCATAATTTGGGATGAAATTTTGGTTTAATTTCTTAAGATCTTTCAAATGTGATACGAAAACATAATTATTATTTCCTAAGCAAGAATGATTAAAGTCTAAGCGTGCTTAAATTAAGTAACAAAACATTATTTGAGGAAACACGAGAGTAATGCTTAGAGGATTAACTTAAACACCATAATGAGTTCATAAACGTTATGTAGCAGAAAAAATCTGAGGAACGTTTTCCAATTAATGAAGAAGCAAAGTTTGAAAGTAACACGTCGAACTACCCCTATAAAAACAGTATTAAGGGTGTCAATATCATTTTTTCGGGCGAATTTCAGTTTAACAAGGAAAATTGCTAAATAAATTGAAGAAATCTCCACCGATATCATTAAATCGATTGACACCCTTATTAAGTACATGCCATTGAATCCAACCTTTTTTAACTGCCTCATTTACTCGCTCCAGATTTTGCAACGTGACAGTAACGGGGCTAATGGAAAGGATCACGTCTGCATCCTGTAATTCTTCCGGGTTTCGTCCTACGAATATCGCGATGTAACGGTACCGCACCACCTGACGACACTCCGTGCCTTCCCCATTGTGGAGCTTTTTTATCACTTTAAGTTCGTCTGTGTTTTTTAGCACCTGCGAGCTTTTAAAAAAGCGTTTGACAAAAACAGAAAACGAAATAGTTTTGTTCTGTTCGTGAAACTGTACGTCACTGATAACTTTCCCTGAAAAGACATAGTCAGAGTTCCGGATTTCATCGGTGAGCTTTTTATCGTCCTGGATGACATCCTCATCAAATTTGCAATAGGGAGAGTACAACAGGTTGGCAAGGGACTGTCTGCGCGCCAAAAGACGCGGCAGGTCGGAGGCGGCGGCCAACAAAGCGCAGGCCGCCAGTGTCGGCCAAAAGGGCGCTTTAAGCATTTCGGGGTGTCCACGTACCCTCCGCGGTTACAAGCACGCACGGCTAAAGACGCGGCATGACTGACTCCACGCACTGTACCGCTCCTTCTTCGACTAGGTTAACACTAGCATCTCTTCGGATTGCTCTATCACAGGCTCTTGTGATTGGTGCTTGCGAACACTGCCTACTCATTTAAATTACACATTAATTAGCTGGTCACTGTTTACACACACTATTCGTTTTAATAGGTATTGTGTTGCAGAGATCGGAGATAACGCGTGGCGAACGGACATGGGGTGGCATTAACCAGATATGACTCTATTAACCCATATTTACTAATAGTACCGACCAATTTCGTCAGCTCGCTTTTACATACTGCCAATGAACACTTATTTTTCGGACACCAGATTTATCATAACAACCTACATGCTCCGATCCATATAAAGAGGTATTTAGCATAATTGCTTCGGCCATCAAGATTAAATAAAACATTCCACTAAAATTACACGTTTCGAGTGATCTACTGCTCTTATTGTTTCTCTCTTAATACTTTTTTTTGTTAAAATGGTATCCTAGCTTTGTTAGAATGCCGATTTTAATTGAAAACTTGTACACAGAATTAGATACGAAACGAATAAAAAACTAATTAAATTCCCAAATATTGCCTTTAGACTTAAGTATAAGGTGCGTACCAGGAAGCTCTGTGCATACAGACAACTCACTTAACTTTTGATTCTAATCTAATTAATTACGATTATTAACTTGTAACAGATGTTTGAAACGCTTTTTATGATTTATCTTTATTAAAACGCGCTGTAAGAGAATCTTATCAGCCGACAGTTATTGTATTAACATTTCATAATCTACATACGCTGCTAACGAAAGAATATGTAGGTAAAACTATAACGTTACTGCAACAAAATATTTGCAAAACTCCAAATTTTATTAATTCTCAAGCAAGGGGCAGAATTTCAAACCAAAGAATGGAAAACACCCATCTCCTAAATTATTTTCTTTGTCGTTTTTGATATTTGCAGAAATATGAGATGAAAATCTCGTAAAAATCCTTAATTTTTTCCTCTTTACTTTCGAAAATGCTTGCTCTGACTAAATTTATTAGTCGTATTCCATTTTTTAAAACTTCGGGGTCAAATTTCAAACTTCGATCAACAACATTACAAAATGTTAGTAATAAATAAACTTTCCAAATTTCCACCAACGAGCTTTATAATTATCAGGAGTAGATTTTTAAAAAGTTTCCTAATTTTGTTCTGCAATTTAGTTTTATGATGCAAGTGAGATTTTAACGATTGTCATTTAGTTTACGTTGAAAAAATAAGGTAGGCTTGTAAGTTTAATTTTTAAACAAGCATAAAAAATTCATATTCCAGACCTGCATCACAGAGTGTATTACAGACATTTTTAATTTTACAACCGAAGTAATTAAAACCTGTACAAAAGTAAACAGGCATTTGCCACAAAAATAATTAATCCGGTCGACCTACTTTTTATTAGTGCCTTAATTTTTGACATTTTTTTAATGTAAACATGCCAAAAATTATCCGTGACTGACACCTTTTACATCAAAAAATTACTTCATTAAAAGCTCCGGAAAAATAATCTGTTATCTGTGACTGCTGCTGATGAAATGCGTCCTTTTCTTTTCTTTATAGATTAGTTGATTTTTACATTAAGAAGATTAAATCGTGTCGATTTAAATACAAGATTAGCACTACTTAAGATATTAACTATGAAACGTTAATCAGATCTGACAAATTCAAAAGAGCTTAAAAATAATAGCTTTAGAATGCCTAATTTATAACGAGGAAACTTAGTAGATATGACGTTTATAACAGTTGGTTGTTAACGGCCCAAATAACAACAACATTCTAGGAGTTTTGGAAATGAATACCGACATAACTAAGACAGCACTTCACGTACAACATAGTCATATCCGTAGAAAGCTTCAAAAGGAAACTATCTTATTTGGCTAAAGGTATATTGTACGAGACGGTTGCTTTGAAATTGTTATGTATTACATCCCTTTTGCTAGCTTCAGTTACGATACACGTATTTACAAGGCTACAGTTGACTATCGAATCACATAAGGTCATAAGTTCAAAGCTTATGTCTGAAAATCTACTTTGTAAAACCTTATTTTCTGCTAAACTAGGAACTTTTAAACACTTCAGCTTCCATTCGTTTTGATTCGTTGAAACTAAAAATACCTTTTTTTGTGACTCCTTTATTAAAATTTAAAAAATAACCTTCAAGCTTGAAACTTACAAAAGCATACCTATTAAAACGCCTAAAATACCTTCCTATGATTGAGTTTTTTGCAATTCATCCCTTATGTTAGAGCAGGTACAAATTTATTCTTTGAATTTCGGAATGTTATTATTTGGTTTATTTTGCCCTAACCAAGCCAGGCTGGGAATCATAAACTGGTCTAGATTTCACATTTGTTTTTGCCGTTACTGTCACAAAAATTAATATCGAGTGATAAGTTTTTAAAGACATGAGTCAACCTCGTAAATAAATTAAATCGAATAACAGCTGGGGATTTATAGCCGAACGCAATTATTTTTGATGTTTCATTACAAATGTGTTTGAATCATATTATTTTACTAATGAAAAGGTCGAAAATTGATAATTTATTTCAAAACCTTTACTGTTTCGTGTTTTTATATTTAATTTATTAATTAGTTTGAGTGTCCACCTGTCCGCCTATGTTCAGTACAAATTTAAAAACAGATTTTAGGGTTTGGAAAATGTTGTTGAAAGGTCCTAGAACTGCCCTTTAATGTTGATTTTTTCAAAAAAAAAGTTACTCCTATTAAATATGTTATCACTAAGGAGATTAATGCAATAAATAATTAATTAGGCGGTAATTATTTATTTAGAGGATTCCAAAACAATAAAAGATAAAAACTAATTAATAAAAATTATTTCGGTTGATTCGATAAGAGGATTATTAAATCAGGTAAAAACAGGAAAAATGCACTCAAATAATTGAAAAAGCGCTAAAGCCATCATAAATAGGCGTAATCCTTTTTTGATATCGTAGATAATCCTTTGATAACCTTTATTTTAAAAAATTATTAAATCTGATAAATATTTAATATTTTAAGTCTGGAAAGCGCTGAGATTAAATCATTTTTAGAGTGTAATGACTGCTTCTTGACGAGATATTAAAAATAAAAATTTTAAACTTGGAATTTGTCTCGCCAACAGACAAGCAATAAAGCGGTAATTATTTAAATTTACGGTCAGTAGCAACTAATAACTGGTAACTAATACAATAGTGGAGGTTTTGCTGTAAATTACAACGTCACCGGCGTGTCGCGAACGGGCAATACTTATTTAAGTATAGAAAAATAAAGGTACTAAGATTTCTCTGGTAATACAACTACCTAGTGATTTATAAATTGTGTTGTAGGTTAAGTAGTTTGACAAGCGATTTATCTCTTCGTTGTGCGCCATCGTCCATCGTTCTTTGACGGTCGGTAGCGACTTCTTGTGCTTTCAAATCATAACAATAGCTGCATTATCATAAGTAAATCAATCACATCGCAACTATTTTCCTATTACAACTTATCATTATTTAAACTACTGAAATTCGATTGTTATGGTTCGATTGCTCTTATCGCCAACGATAAATAACAGACAGGCCTCTAGTTGCCCGCAGCGCACCACGTAAAAGCATCACTTAACCAGAACTGTTTTCAATTTGAAATTAGTGTTTTGCTAGCATTCAAGCGGCAATTTATGCCAGCTAAGAACCCTATTGATTTATCGGTTATCCATTACGAGAATTTATAATTAAATCGTTACTTTTTTATTAAGCTTAGCTAGAGCTTTTTGTAATGAACAGTTTGCGTTATTGAGAGGTGCCGAAAGCTTATTATTTATGTTTGGTGAACACGAGCGTAACCTTATAACCTTAAATTTCTACATAAATTCGTAAAAACACGCGTGATATTTGCTTATCAATATTTATTTGCAATCACAGACCACCCTCGGAAACGTTCGGGCCGGTTTTACATACGTTCTTGGTCAAACTCTTTGATGCCCTTTTTATCCGCGAACTTCAATATTTACATTCCATATCGAATATAAACACAAATAAACACAGCCTTTAATTTATTATTTTTTGTCAGCGATGTTGAATTAAATTAAACACTAAATGTCTGCAAAATTAAAATTTCTTGTATAAACTTTATCTCTTACAAAACTAAACAAATAACTAAAATTCAAAACCAAAACAGTTTATTTATTTAATGTGCCCCTTCAAAATATTTTCTTGTTTATCGAAATTTTAAAACAACTCTTATTGTGCAACTAAATAGTAATAAAAAATTCCAAGTTATAACTTGAAATTTTCAAATTACTTAAGAAGTAAACATCAGAAAATTATGAGAAAACCATAACTAATTTTACTTATGTCTTCATAGCACTTAATTTTCCTAAAGGCTATTTTAAAATCATAAAAATTCATAGACATCTCAACTCTGAAACAAACAACATATTTCTTCTGCGTACAATCAAACAACAATGATTGAAAAATTCCAGTGTAGGCGAAGACAATCATTTGTTTCGTATGTAACAGTTTGGTGTTCTAAAAAACATTTAACACTAATCACTGCTTATTAAGAAACTCATACGCTTAGAAATTAAAGTTCCAAGACTTTCAGGACTTTAGAATTTATATGTTATAGATTTAGTTCTGCTGATAATTTATTGAAATCTTAACTTACAGAAATATGAGACTTAAAAGCTTTTTACTCAAAGTTTTTTACAGTAATTTTCCAGAATTCTGAAAATTTTCCTAATTTTTCTGAAAATTATTCGTGCTGATTTTCGTTATAATTCGTGATAACTACTGACCCTTTATTTGTTGGTTAATCTTCTTATTAATAATTTGATCAATTTTTTAAAATTGTTTAAAGTTTTTTAAATAAATTTTTGAGAAAAGAGTGCCCTCCCTCAAACGACAATCTGATCATTAAAAGATATTTAATGTAATAATACAAAAGCATATGTTTAATAACTCTCATTGAAATCTCAAAAACAAACGCTGAAACATATTTGTTATTAAGCAAAGGCACCATAAGTCTTCACTTTGTCTTACTTTAAACTTATTCCGTTGGGACATATGTTATTTATTAGTTAGACCCAAACAGGTCCCCCTCTGTGTTTGGAATTAAGTTTTAGACTTAATCGCTAACAATAATGTCACTTGTAATTTTATGAAAAATTGGCTATCATTGGGACATAAAGAAATCAATAAAAGCTTTTGATTATTAATCCGCAGGTACATTTCCAGCTATTTTTATGTAACAGCATTATGAATTTGAATTAATGTCTTAAAGGTGGTCGATGTTTTCATTTCAAACATTTTATGACCTTTATTGAACGTCATTTGATTTAAGGTTTTCTGGAAAATCCAGGTTTGACTTCCTATTTTTGCAATATTGTTCGTTTTGTTGATGCAAACACAATTAGTTGTGGTCCAAACGAAAGTTAAACGTAAACCAAATCGAATTTTTGTAAATTTTTATTTTAACTTTATTTTTAAATTTGTAAACATTCTGAGAAGCCTATAAAACATGTTAAAAATCTTTAGGGATTTCAGTGAAAGTTTTATAATAATTTCACAATTGGTTAAGCTCTATATTTTTTAGTTGGGTTTTTCGCCATATAAAATGTCAAACCCGCCACATCAAAGCTTTAGAAAATGGTTAAAATTTGTAAATTTATTAGTATCACTTAAAATAAGCAAAAAATCTAAAATAGCTGTTGACATTAAATATTAAACGGTTCGTTTACGGTAAAAAGTCAAATGATGATATTGTAACGTACAAAGTAAATGTTTTCTCTTTGCTAGAATTTTTTACTATCATAATATATTATTTATATTTGCTTTGATCGTTCATCTTAATTTAAACTGGTCGCAATCAAATTTACGATGTAACCAAACCCAAACGTATCAAAAACGAAACCCAAAGAGCCGATTGATTATTAGTTTTTTTTAACAGAACCGCTAGAGGTAATAAACGGGTATGTTGGGCCCATTTTTAAATTGTTGAGGTGAACCCGGATAAAAATCAAGAATAAATACAAAACGAATCGGAGTTAATACAATAATTAGCGTGCAGTATCCACGACCGGTGGACATAAACTGCCTTTAATTATGTATAAATTAAAAGCAATTATTGGGCGGGGTTGAACAGCAATGTAGTAGCACGTCGTAGAGTTAAATTAAGTTGTTACGAGAAATTAAGATCAGCAGTACGTGGAGCACTCTAATCCTAGCCAAGAAATTTTTAATAGTCGTTATTTTAACGGATAGCTTCGTTATCCTGTAAGGATGAGTCCCTGTTGCATTTCAGGTATTCTGGCATCTCCCTTGTTTGTCATGCCAAGCATGTTGTCACGTATCAATCACGCCCAATTAGGATTAATTCGTGCATAGCAATTAACATATCGTCATTTGATATATCTCAATTAGAAACCACATAGTGGGTGTACTTAATGCACTTCGGCCTGATCTTTATTTGTTTTTAAAATTAAGTTGGTGGTCCGGAGCTTAAGATATTCGGGCGCGTTCCGAATTTGAATAACATTTTTCTTAATTTATAAAAGTAGGCAAAGTAGACTTGTAAACGATTTTTTAAACAGACAAAAGAATATTTGTATTTTGTAGCGTGTGTAAATTGGTAATTTTTTTGCTTGTAACAGGGTTTTAATTTCAGAGAAACTCTAGAAACATACTGAGCTCTTGTATAAGCCATATATCAAAGTAAAATACTTCAATCTCAAAGGATACAATGTAAGAAGTACGTACGACATAAGCTCTTTTATCATGAACCTATTTGTCAATGCTAGCTTTGTGTAGGCACAGCATAATTCGTGTTTACAAAGCCCTGTCTATGAATATCGAATGGCTAGGTGTGATCGTCCTAACTACCAAATCGTCTATATAAGGAATAGTACTAAGTACCTGGTCGCGCTTACAGAATGTCGGACTTAATTGATTGTTGGGTAATTTTTGTGAGAATTCTAATCTCGATTGGGAATTTTGAATAATACGCGCCCACAACTAATTCTCGATTTATAGATGATATTTTTCTTTATAAGTGGACCATTTACTAAAGTGAATGTCTCACCTACTCTAATTTCCATCCATTAAATTATTTTTATTGAATAAATCATCAGGATTGACACTTAATTTGCATAACGTTTAGAAGGGTCTCCAATTTAAAATCACAAAAAAAAATCCTGAGGGTTTTTAAAAGATTACTTAGAATCTAAAAACAGAAAGTCAATTCTTTCTTCTACTGTTAGATGTATTGATTACATGCATTACTGATTGCCCGATTGCTACTAATTTCGTACTTATTAATTCTAGACCTTATCAAGTTAGGTACTTTATCTAACTGCTTCTGAATCTTAGCTTAATCCTATGTCTATCTAACGCTACGTGTAAAGCGGGCGAGAGTTGGGTTTGTTGTGGCGGTCTACACTTTGCTTTCCATGATTTCCTATCCTGGGCAGCTTGTTTTATTCCTTCCCATCTTATTCTCTTATTCACTGCTTCCTCCCGTATTCCGTCTTGATACTAAATATTTAAAACTTTCTACTTGTTCTATTTGTTTCCCTTGTAGTTTTATATTATGTGTTTTATTTTCCCTCGCCACAATCATGTTTTTTGTTTTCTCTATGTTTATTTTATGTAATTTCTCTAATATCTCCGGGACATATTATAGATTCTCTTCTGAGTCAGTTACTATAGCCATGTAATCTGCAAACATAAGTTCGTTTGTCTCTGTTTGTCCCATTTGCCAGTAGCCTAATTTTAACATCTTCATCTTTTTCTTTGCATTTTTAACTGCTTCATCTAAAAGTATTGAAAACAGGAAGGGGCTCAGCACACATCCCTGCTTTACTCCTATCTTTGTTTCGAATTCTCTTGGCTCTTCATTGTTCGTCCTTACTATGCTTTTATTATTTCTATACAATGAATTATTTCTATAGTTCTTTTGTCGATACTACTTCTTTCTAGCGCTTTTCATATATGTTCTCTTTGTATCTTGTCGAAAGCCTTTCCAATGGCTATTGAGCACATATTATGTATTTCTCTTTGGTAACAAATTTTTCGCTGGCTTGTCTAATAATAAATCTTGGGTGCTTCTCCCCTACTTAAAGCCACATTGGGTCTGTTCTATTGTATTTTCGATCTTATTCCTTATTCTTTTCTGTATTATTCTGGCAAATACTTTCGCGGGTACGCTTATTCTATCTCCTTTCTTATGTATGGAGAGTATGGTTCCTACATTCCATTCTCTTGGTACTTCCTTTATCTAACTGGCAAATCGAATATTTAAAAAAAATGTGAAAAATTGAGGTCGATATTTTTCGATCACCACGGCAAACGTTAGTGTCGAGCAGTCCTAGCTATTCCGACCTTAAATTAATTTCGCAATGGTGTTCTTCAGATGTGAGGTTAGATTTTTCAAAAGCAATTGAATAACTACTGATCTGTTGGCGCTAGACTGCTATAATGCTTGCTACATCATTGTACTCGTCCTTGAAGGTCAATTTTGAATGTCTAAAAATATATAGGGTGTTCTATTTGAAGTAAAGAAATTAGTGTCTAATTCCATTATAACCGAAAATTCTACAATTTTAAAAATATTTTCATACGATTTGTAATATTTCAAAACCCTACTTTGCAAATTTTTATTTATATGCTATACGTTTCTCCCAAGAAACGTATAATCGGCGGTCGTCGTGACAAACCCTGTATATTAACCCAAATATTCTCTATATTTATAGATTAAGAGGCGTTCCAAAGTTTTAATTTACATGGTACAACTGATATGCTAACAAAATCAAAAAAAATGCTCTTTTGGAATTAAGACGGAGATGAGGAAGAAAGAAATATTAATTCAGGGGGCCCAAAAAAGTGACAAGGAGGGCGATTTAGAATTGAAGGAAAAGTGGGAATAATCTTAAACTAATTTTTATTGAATTGAATAACTGGTAGCAGAAAATGAAAATTATTAAGGCAGCAAAAAAACTGAAAGGATCCAGAATTTTTATTACAGATGATTTTCCAGAAGATGTAATAGAACAGCAAAAAATGGTAAGAAAACATATGAGAAAAATTCGGCAAGCAGGCGGTAGAGCTTATATTATATACAACAAATTGGTTGTGAATGGAGAAATGTTTACTACAAAGCAGCTAATGAATCTTAATATCACAGAAGGGGACTAAGAGAAATTAGTAGAAGATAATCGAGAACAGGAGGTTACAAAAATGATGAACGAACGAAAGCAAGATCAGTCAGTGTGAGAATGGAAAGAAAGGGAAAAGCAGCATAGATTGATAACAAACACAGGTAGAAAGCCAAAGAAGTAATACTAGAAAGAACATGGGACTGGAAAAACTGGGCAACGGAAAGCAGTGATAAACGACTGTGAGAATGAAAAAAAAAACAGAATAGGAAACTCTACAAAAAAGGATCGTTAAATGTTAAAAACAAAAGGAAGAAGGAATTAAAATTTGCTACCTGGAAAATCAAAAGTTTGTTAAAGGCAAGTAAGATGTAATGGATAAAGTAGAGAAGTATAAGCTTGAGGTTGTGGCGCTACAAGAAATTAGATGGAGTGGACAAGGAAGAATTAACAAGGAGTGGACTTCTTGATTTCCAGAAGAGTAAGACAGGAACTGTTATGTGTCTATCCTATGATAGAATATGTATGATTCGATTGATTCGATTAAAAGAACAATTTAGTAATGTAACATTCATTGCCCCTACGCCCCCTACAGAGGTTGCAAACACATTGAAAAGAATGAGCTCTACATAGATTTACTAAGAGCTATTGAGCAAATACCTGAACAGGATCTAAAAATTATAATGGGCGATTTTAATGCTCAAATCGGCATGGAAGAAATACTGAGGCAAGTAACGGGGAAATATACCATTCACCAAGTAACAAATGAATGGAGAGAGAGTTTGCAAATTGGCGACAGAACTAGATATGATGGTGAGCAGCACAAGGTTTTAACATAGGAAGGCACATGGATCTCACCTGGTACGCGTTATGTTAGTCAAATAGATCATGTCTTAATTTCAAAGAGATGGCAATCATTTACAATGGATATAAGACATTATGGTGCAACAAATTGTAATTTTGGTCTGGAGGTAGACTACGAGAAAAGATAAGTCTAGACGTGGAAAGAAAAAATGCTATAGGTTGGTGTTGAAAAATATTCAAAACGTTGTATTTGTTTAAATATAATTTAAGTTAATATATAGTTGGTGTAGATATAACATAGTGTGTTGTTTTAAAAATTATTAATTTTTGATTTTGACATACGATAGTTCCTCATAATTTTTCATTCAATAAATCAATTATACAAAAGTGTATCTTTATTGTGTATGCCTAATAAAAGCATATTGATGGTAGACATCAACATGGTAGCAGAGCGTAGTTCACCATTGGCGGTTTTTGGTGAATTTATTTTGATAGTAAATTGTGCTTTGTTGTAGTGTGTGCATTGGTAGTTATTTGGTCAGATATAACTCGTGCACGGATGGTTAACAACGGCATAAGCATGGACATTTACAGTATCGAAAAGTTGCGTGGTGCTGAGAACTGGATGATTTGGAAATTTACAATGAAAAATCTGTTGCGCAGTACGGATGGAGCGTACGAGGTGTGTGTTGGTGATATTGAGAAACCGGCTAAACCGGAGGATGCAACAAATGCCCAAAGGCATGCAGAATATGAAGCTCTTTTTAAAAAATGGGACAAGGCAGATCGTGCTGCAAGTCAAATAATTGTAAGGTCACTGGATAGTAATGTGATGGCATTACTTGTGTCATGTGAAACAGCACGTGATATGTGGCTTAAATTGCTTTCTGTTTTTGAACAACAAACCAAACAAGCTGCCCATGTTGTTCAATCTGAATTTTTCAATTTTCAAATGAATACACTAGATGACATGGTGACACATATTGCCAAGTTTGAAGGCTTAATTTTGCGATTGCAACAGTTAAAACTAAAACCCGATGAATCATCATTGATGGTTATGTTGCTTGATACGTTGACAGACGACTATGAAAGTCTAAGACAAGCATGGTGGGCAGGACCTGAGGAACAACAAACGTTCAAAAATCTTATAAGTGTGCTTACTTCAGATGAAAAGCGGAAACAGCAACGCTGTAGTAAATCCGAAGAGCAGTTGACAGTATTAATGGCAAGTAAAGCTAAAATTCATGGAAAAGGTGATTATGGCACTAGTAGTGAACATTAAAAGAAGAATGATAAATTTAATGTTTCAAAAGGCAAGAACAAGAAACATACTTTTACTATTAAATGTTATGCTTGTGGCGGCACTGGCACTGGTCATATTCGACGAAATTGTCCAACTGTAAAACGTAAAAAAGAGCATTTGTATTAATATTAGTAGTGGACGTAGGGACCAAGTTTTTCTTACCGAAGCTATGAGTGCAGAATCTGACAATAATATGTTGATCATTGATACTGGTGCTACAGATCATTTAACGTATTGCAGTGATGTTTTTTCATCTATTTTGTAATACCTATCAAAATACGCATTGGTGACAATTCAACAATGGATGCCATTGGAAAAGGAACTGTCAATTTTGAGGCTGAGGTCAACGGAAAGAAATTATCTTGTTATATGGAAAATGTGTTATACGTACCAACAGCTCGAAGGAATTTGTTCTCTGTGACGTCTGCTCTTGATAAAGGCATGCAGTTTGTTTCAACAAAAGACAACTGTAACTTTGTGAAGAATGGTGAGATTAAGGCATGTGGTATGCGTTATGGTCAGTTGTTCAAGATGAATATTTCTATAAAAAAAACTGAAAAGTTATGTGTAAGTGAAATAAATCTTACATCTAAAAGCTGTTTGCAAGTTTGGCATGAACGGTTTGGTCATCAAAACAAAGTACACGTTCAACGAGTACTCAAATTATATGGTATTGACAGCAAGTATGTTGGTGAGTTATGTGGAGCTTGTGTTGAGGGGAAACAACATCGGAGTAGTTTTTCTTCTCGTCAACAACGTGTAACAGAGCCTGGTGCACACATACATGCTGATCTTTGTGGACCAATGGAATGTACATCTTTAGGGAAAGCAAAGTATTACATTTGTTTTACTTGTGATTTTTCTTCATATCGAATGATCTATTTTCTGAATAAAAAATCAGAAGCTACTCAGAAGATTGCTGAAATGTTAAAACTTTTGAAAAATCAGTGTGGATGTTCTGTAAAAGCATTTCAATGTGATGGCGGTCGTGAATTCAACAACAATGAAGTACGAAATATCATGAAAATGAATGGTGTTAAGTTCATTGTGTGCTAAATGAAACGGGACCAAGCAGTGTCGAAGGAAAAAGCCCATATGAGTTTTTTACTGGAAAGACTACGCATATTAATAGACTTCATATTTTTGGAACGGAATGCTACGTACACGTACCAAAAGAACATCGTCAAAAATGGGATGCAAAAGGAAAACGTGGAATTTTTGTCGGCTATTCTGAAGATGTGGATGGTTTTCGCGTGTGGATTAAACCAGGAACACAAATAGTTCGAAGCCGAGATGTGGTGTTTGAACAGGAGGATACTAGTAAAACAGACGTAATTTTTTCCAGCTGTTATAAACGACAACTCAGAAAAGAATGAAGATCATGTCCTCAATTTACCGAAGTCAAATGTTTGCCCTGCGAGTAACTCTGAATATAAATTGGCAAGTAGTTCCTCGGATGATGCAACTCAACCAATAGCTTTACGTCTTAGAAATCGAACAATGATAAACCGCCCACAACGTTTTGAATCAATGTTAGCTGAAGTAGACGAACCTAGATCTTATGCTGAAGCTGTTAATTCTACTGATTGGACAAATTGAAGATTAGCAATGGAAGATGAAATAAAATCACTGGAGGAAAATTTAACCTGGACATTGGTGGAATTACCAGTGGATTGCAAGCCAATTTTCAATCGATGGGTGTATCGTATCAAACGAAAAGAAGATGGTACAATTAATAAGTATAAAGCTCGATTGGTGGTTCGAGGTTACAGTCAGAAAAAAGGAATTGACTACAATGAAACTTACAGTCCGGTAGCCCGATTTGATACTATTCGAACTTTATTGAGCATTGCTGCTAATGAACGTTTGAAGTTGACACAGTATGATGTCAAAACAGCATTTTTGAATGGTATTCTACAAGAAACGATATATATGCAGCAACCGGAAGGGTTTGAAGATGATTCAACTCGGGTATGTAAACTTCAGAAGAGTTTATATGGACTCAAACAATCGCCACGTTGCTGGAACAAGAGATTTAAAGATATACTTATGAAGTTTGAACTTCAAGAGAGTTTTACAGATCCATGTTTATTTTATAGAGTTAAAGATCATCAAAAATTGATAGTGGTTTTATATGTTGATGATGGGCTTGTGGCAGCAACAAATAAAAGTGACATTGATGATTTCCTTAATTGTCTGAAAGCCAACTTCCAAATAACAGTCGAGTCAATTGGATTCTTTTTGAATATATTGATCAAACGCCTTGAAGATGGGTCAATATTTGTTAATCAAACTACATAACATATTGATGTGCGTTATCACTTTGTGCGAGAACAAGTACAAAAAGGACTCATGGGAATAAAACATGTATCCAGTGAGGAACAAGTTGCAGACATTTTTACGAAACCAGTTCCTCGTGTTAGATTTGAAAATTTACGTTCCATGTTAAGAATAATTTAAATATTAAATTACATTTAAACAATATAAAGTTTTAGGGAAAGTTTTGAAAAATATTCAAAACGTTGTATTTGTTTAAATATAATTTAAGTTAATATATAGTTGGCGTAGATATAACATAGTGTGTTGTTTTAAAAATTATTAATTTTCGATTTTGACATACGATAGTTCCTCATAATTTTTCAATCAATAAATCAATTATACAAAAGTGTATCTTTATTGTGTATGCCTAATAAAAGCATATTGATAGTAAATATCAACAGTTGGAATATGGAAGATCTGTTGAATGGAAAAATAATATTACAATACAGAAAAGCAATAAATAGAAACTTACAGCAAAATTTAGAAAGATAAAGAATGAGAAAAGTTAGTATCTAGTATCTAGCATAAAAAGGTCGGTACGATACCCTATAAAAGGAAAGGAAAAGATAGTGGGTGGTTTAATGACACCTGCAAGGCAGTTATAAATGAAAAAAATTAAACTGAACTGGTTGCATCAGGATAGTGAGTAGTTATAATAAAAAGACGGTACGATGAAAGAAAAAAGGAAGCAAATAAAGTATGCAGAAGGAAAAATAGAGAATGGTTCAATGGAAAAATAAAATAGAAAGCTTGTTCAGGGATAAAATTAAGAAGAAATTTTATATTGAAATCCGCAAAGGAAAAAGGATACGGATGAATGTACAAATGGGAATTAAAGACACTAAGGGTAGCATGATTTATGAAGAAAAAGAAAGGTTAGAACGATGGAGGTGTCACTTTGATGAATTCTTAAATGGGAACTCTGAAAAAGTTTTGATAAAAGATATAAATTATTACCCAGAAATGGGCACAAATAGTAACGTGAAAGAATCCGATCTGCAAGAGGTAGAGGTGCTAATACAAAAAATAAAGAATGACAAGGCAGCAGGTCCTGACGGTATTGTTGCAGAAATGCTAAGGTTCGGTGGTTGATAAGTAAACTTCATAATTTACTTAAAAGGATATGTCAGGAAAAGAAAATACCCACAGATGGAACATAGAAATATTTATATTCTGTTATATAAAGGAAGAGACAAAAGTATGTGCTCCAACTATAGAGGAATAGCTCTTTTATATGTCACATATAAATTACCCAGTTGCATACTAGCTAACAGATTGAAAGAAGATGAAGTGCAGATAGAAGAATACCAGCATAGATTTAGGAAAAGTCGTGGGACCATAGATGCTATCCATATCATAGGACAGTTAACAGAAAAAAGTTATGGATGTAACTTAGACCTCTATAGTCTTTTTATAGTTTTTATAGACTTTAAAGGCGCATTCGATAAGGTGAATAGAAATAAATCAGCGCAAGTGTTAACAAGGCTAACAGTCTTGACTACTAAATTAATAAACTTGATTAAACAAACACTAAGTGGCGACAGTGTAGTAGTGCGAACACAGGACTGTTTGCCCAGTGAAATATTTTTAGAGGTTGGTGTACAAGATGGTGATGTGCTCTCAGCGTTACTGTTTTCTTTTTTTTTTATAATAGGTTTTACTGTCAGATCAACAACAGAAATTGCTATACATGACATATTTAACAAAGTTGTAAGTAACTGTAAATGACACGACAAGACAATTTGTAACGTCTTGATTAACGATAGTGTTGTGTTTATTCGTTGTGCTCTTCTGCGACAGCAATGTCTTGAGGTGGTCTTCGTTTTAGCCTAGTGTGTATATTTGGTATTTGTTGGGGTTGACTTGAAGATTTTAGGTTTTAAGCCACTTGCTAATTGTGTCTGTAGCTTGTTGTAATTGCTGGGCTGCTGTGTGTAAGTTCGTGTTTTGCGTGATAATCGCCGTGTCATCGGCGAACGTGGTTATAGTGGCTGTGGTTGATTGATGGCATATCAGATGTGTAGATATTGAAAAGCAGTGACCCAAGAATGCTTCCTTGGCGGACTCCAGCATGTATTTGTTTGGTGTTGGATATACAGGGTGTCTCTAAAAGGTCTGTACAAAACGCTAGCACAAATTCCCGAGGCTAAAATATGAGGATCTAGCCCAATTTACCTTAGTCCAAAAGTTGATAGTTTCCGAAATACAGGGTGCCAAAGTTATTATTTTTTAAAACTTTTTTGTAAATATTTTTCTTAATAATAGCATGATTTGCACGAAATTTGGTACTTAGGGTTTTTTTAGGATGAGAAATCGAGATCTCATCACAATTTCGATGCACATTGCAGAGGGCGCCACCAGCAGCACTTCGCCTGCATCTAAAGCTTCATAACTTTTTTATGCCTCGATGCATTAAATTTCTGGTTAAAAATTCTTATTCCTCTATAGACATAACGTAATACTGGAAAATAAATTACTTAGTCAAGCTGAAAAAATCAGGGGTTATAAAACTGTAATTATGCCAGTAGTAACTTATGCCTCTGAAACTTGGATCGTATCACAAGTGGCTGAGATAAGGTTACAAGTATTTGAAAGAAAATTGTTAAGAAGCTTGCCAAACCCGATACGCGAGGAGGAGGAGGGATGGAGACCAAGAATGAATCATGAGATTGTGGAACGACTAAATGTGGAAGATATCGTTAAATTTATTAAAGTCAGCAACTCTTGGTGAGGTACAATCAACCAGTAAGTAGAAGAGAAACTCCAACACAATTAGAATTAAGAAAGCATTCGAGGCAGACAAACACCCTTCTAGGGTGGTGATGTCACTTAATACAATATATAAGAGGCGTTCTAAAGTTTCATTTTTTCATGGTACAACTGATATGATAATGCAACGTACCAGTGTTGCCAGGCCGAAAATTTCTACGATCGTACACGAAATGAAAACATTACCGTATTAATTCCAGAAAAAAATATATTTAAATTTTGATCTAGTAGGCTTAAAAATTTGAACGTAGCAAACAAAAGCACTTCATCTGACAAGTTGTTTGTGATAAGCAGGTACTTTGTGAGTTTATCAGTATTTAAATTGATAATATTAAGTGGCCAAAACTTGCGTTTACTGTTTTCAGTGGGCCACTATGTATAAGAACTATCCTACAAATATCGTAATTACCATACGCTTGGCAACACTGGCAAATACCGAAAAAAGTTAATGGCTTTTGTTTGTATATACAGCACTTTCAGGCCTGAAGGCCTATATGGCTTTTTGTTGGTGCGTTAGTGTATGTGGTTTTAATGGGTGCAATGCACAACCCGGCCCGTCTCTGCGGGTTACGTGGTTGGTGCGCCGTTTGTTTATACCTACATACTGCACCATTTTGTGTATATCAAAAATGTGATATATCAATATAATCTCCTTCATCATTTATACATTTGTCCCACCGTTCTACTAACTTTTTTCTCTTTAGATATTGAATGCCCCTCGTAATAATTAATGAAATGATCAACTATGTAATAATAATATGAAGAGACTATACGCAAAGTTCATAATTATCCGGTAATAGAAACTACCGGACTCCAAAAATTAGTTTAATGATGTAGTAGTTTTAAGGTGACCATTTTTTTCAATTTAAAACCAGGACATTTAAAATACGTCAGACAGCAGGAGTAATTGTGTATTAGTCAAATAGTCCCTGTCGTAGAATATAATATAACTTGAAAAAATATTGTGGGGTATGCTTTATGCATTATTTTGTGTACTGGTTACATTTTATGACTAACCAGGAGCAATAACCAAGAAAACAGTACTGTACTGGTAAAACCAGTACGTATGGTCACCTTAAGTAGTTTGCACATGTATGTCATTTTTCACTTTTTTGTTTTTATAGTAATTTATTAAGCTAAGATATATACTAGATAACTCTTCAGCCACACTAAAAATATAATATGCTCTTGTGTTTTATCTCATACACAGATTGTCCGAAAACCAGTCTAAACATAACATGCGGTGTAGCAAAACCACCAGATTCCAAAAATTCGAAGTTTTTACTTCTCCAAATTCGTCGTAGTGGCCGAGTGGTTAAAGCATTCGACTACGGCGCAGGCGGTCTTGGGATCAAACCCGAGTCGAATGCTCGGTGGGTGGCCTACCCAGTTACTTAAAATAATGAGAAGCAAAACATAATGGTGGAGTAGGAAAGGTGGGTGGTTGTTGAAGGCGTGGGGCTTACTACAACCACCCTGTCCGTATATCATGCGAAACAACCGGGTATGAAAGCGACTTAGGAGGCCTTATTCCTTCATGTTGCCTGACATTCTTCCTCACGGGGCGTTAGTACGAAAAAGCACTCCCATTGTCATTTTAGTCTTATTCTTACCCACAATGTTTGTAGTTTGTAGTATTAAACGGTAACTTAAAATTATTTTTTACCGCCCATTACATTATCTTTTTTGGTAGGGTTTAGTTCGATCTGTCTATAACTTTGATGAACAAAACATACCATCATTACACAATAAAATTCAGCTCATATGCTTATAGAAAATAAATTGTAGATTTGGTTTCATATTCTACTTATTCCTGTACTTAAAAGCGTAGAAATCATTCTTGTTAGACATTTGTATGGTAGTTTTAACCCTTACATCACTAAAGGTATTTGAAGCATTCTGTATATGTTTATAAATAGTGAACAAGGAAGATTTTACATGCAATCATTTATATCATGCGAAAAATGAAAATTCTCTAAATTAAAGGCGGAAAAAAATGTTTACTGCAGTTTTCCTAAATGTAATTCCACCAATGGCTGCAATTTGATGTAATGTAAAATTAATGTGGTCGAATGTGACCCAACTCAGGAATAAATATTAATAATATGAGTACACAAACACAGGCTGAGGTTTGAATTTAAAAATTCAAACACTTTTCGTTTATTAATGCTTAGTTTCCAAATCAATTTGGAATTTGACAATAATAAAGGGTTTTCAGTCTGTGAATTTTATTTCAAAATTTTTAATTTACAGATTAAATTTGTTATCTTTAAAATCTAAAAACAAAAATATCAGATTTAAGTTTCAACAAAAATGTTGGCAAAGGGCGCTAGAACAATGTTTTAATGTTAATTCGTCTAACTTTCTGTAGTTAATTGACGTTCGTCAAACTGAAACTTTTCTAAGTGTATTTTCCTTTTTTCGGGGTTGTTCTCTATATTGCTTTGTTATTCGCTCGTCAGATGCCGTAAACAATTCATCATGAAAGGTAAACATTAGGGTAAACCAAGACCATCTAACTTGCACGTTTAATTACTGTCAAAGTGTAGTAAAACCCTCCCTAACTTTTGACCCGCCGATATAACAACTCACTAACAACTGTGAGTTGCTACCGTGAATACATATAACCACCGTCAATTTTTCGAGTTGTTAGTGATCGTTTCGTATTATTTTATCGCCTTTTTCGTTCTGTAAACTCTGAATAGGTTCGCCATTACACACGATAAACTATCTTTATTATATTGATTTCTGTCGCCATAATTGTAAGTGGGCAGCTCGTACTTGAAATAATATACTTACTTTACAAGCCATAATTGACATTTCTTTTGCAATAAATTATTTAAATCGAAAAAAAGGCGTGTAAAACGGCACCTGGTTACATAGTTTTAAATCAAGCTCGTCTTCTATACAGGTTACAATTTGTTCAAAACACTTTGTTATAAGTTTCGACAAACAACCTTATGTAAAGTGAAAATGCTCATACTTTGTGGCGACTGAATTCAAGAATTTATCTTAGACAAAACAAATATTACATTGTAGTTTATTACAGTGTCACCACCTTCTAACTTGTCGCATAATCCCTTATGCTTTATGTCGAGGCTTGTGAAAGATCTACAACTTACGATACAAAATATATCGACAGATTAAATTTATTGCGGTTTTAATACAAGGAAGCAGAGACAACCTATTGTTTAATCTTTTACTGACGTTCTTATAAGGATATCTCACCGCCTACTGAGCAAGAAAGTAATTAGAAATAATCGTTCAGCCTGTCGTAAAACACAAAAATTATTTGTAAATTTATGCAGATCCTTAAACACGTAAAAAAACTTTAAAATATGATTTTGCACATTTTTTTATTAAAACCATCCTTACGAACTCGTTTAAGCCATTAAGTCGCTAAAAATCTAATTTTAATTTATTCCCATACCCGTGATTAATTCCTTCCAGTTATGCAAGTTTCCACAGTTATGAAAACAAAAAATTTACAGAATAATGTCGTAACAACTAATTTATGCAAGTAAGATATTACTAAGCGTAAATAAGAAACAGAAATAATCAGATATCGGATTTCGTCTCCGATCTGGTATTGAAGTCTCCAGAAGCTTTTATTGATAAATCGAATTCGTTAAGATAAAAAGCAACTCGAATAGTTTGTATTATGTTTAATAGTTATTAAAAGCCGCAAACTCATAGGAATTACGGTACTTTCTATTAGTCTGGCGCCAAAGTGTTTTGAAAGTTTCCATTTGTGGGTTAAGATTTTGATTTTTGTTTTATTAATTAATCTTTTGTGGGTTCCGGATTGGTCTGATGTTAATCCTCACCATTTTCTTTGTATGGCGAGAACATTCTTACTTACAAAACAATTTACATGACTTTTAAATGTAACCCGAACGTTTTCGAACAACAAATATTTATAAATGGTTCAAAAGTTGACTTTCCCAGGACATCAGATGATTGTGGTTAAGAAATTGTGTTGTATTCAAATCACAGCTGCATCCTTTACAAATACCGTAAAATAACACGCTTCCAAGCTGACTGAAAACATTTCCGGTACAAAGACAAGAACATAGTGTACAATAAGCATGAATTGTAATTAGCTTGTTATGCGACTGCAATTAACATAAAAACGCATATGTTTGTTTTTAAACAAAGCTTAAAGTAATGGAATAATCAGAATATTACATTTATCTACTCGTAGTTAAGAAAAAGACTTTCTATTACACTTTTTAAGGCTAAGCTAATTTTAAAAGTGGTTGAGAAAACAGTAACGAAAAATTTAAAAATTTCAAATTCGGAAAATCACATGCTTTTTTAGTTTAAAAGTTAAAAAACTTAATCCTTTAATTTCCTCCCAAAGTAGTTTGATACTAAAATTATATTTTCATTTACAAACGCTACGGAAAAAACTTACCTTTATTGGTGTTAGGATTTTTAAATTGAGATTAGGTACACCACATCATTTTCAATTTTAAAATAGTCTTGTCATCTTATTTTTCTCATTTTTACAATGTCTTACTTGGATATTTCACTAAATATGCCAAAATGAGTAAATTAACTCGTAAAACCCTAACAAATGGCAGCTTCGTGTTTTCACTAGCATTGAAGTCTCTAGCGAAAATAATTAAGATAAAATATTTTCGACATTTATTTTTCGTGGTTTTGGGTTTCTTGCCATAATTTGCTGTTAAGTAAATAAACACAATATTAAGAAAGGCCTCGACAGCTGTTTACAGGTACAATTGGTGCGAAATGTAAATGCTGTTTTAAAAATTTATTACTAATTTAAAAATAAATGATTTTTTTAGACATAATACAAACAAAAATTAAACTAAAAGTTTAATCAAGAAGTAACTAAATACTGATTTCGTCGATGTACCTAAAGCCTTAATACATTTTCTATTAAGCTAAAAATAATGACAATCTTTAGTGATACGATAAATTTATTGTTTATACTTATGTATTTTTAAGTTATTTACATGATTAGAAGTTAATTTCCGAAATATTTCCATTCAGCTATGAAAACTACAAATTCTTTCTAGAGACTTCAACGTTACATTACAACACAAACCCAAAGTTTTTCGGTCGTAGTTCGCGTTACATTTGTAATCCAAATATTTTGATGGTACCCAAAGCTAGACAGCACGTAAGCCAATATGTACAATAATAAATAAATTTTCTACGATTCAATTTTCATTTTTATCGTTAAAATTTTAACGAAGATGTTGCAACGCTCTTCTTATTTCTGCGGATTTCTAAGATAATGGTTGACAAATTACAAATTACTTTTAATTGTTACTAATATTTCAGAAAATTGATTTGAAAATTTTCTTTAAAGAAGATTAAACTTAATTTGGCTTGGCTGTATTTTAATCTAAATGTTATAATATTTAAGGGGGTTTGTGGGCGTCTAAATTTAAGTAAACAGTTTCGTTTAATTTAAAAAAAAATCTTTTACCTTTAAAAGTACAGTCTAAGTTGTAGTTTCTTACACTTGCTTACCAAAGTATCTTTTCATGAATTACGTAACTAATTACCCACATGGACCTAACTTAAATTTTCAGAAGAGTCATGAAAAGGAAATTATTCTAAGTCGGTTTTTTTAATATACAGCTTATTTCGTTCCAAATTTATAAGGTATTTCCTGGAAGTAATGAATATTCGTTGGTTGGATATGGATTTTTAGCG
Source organism: Melanotus villosus (assembly GCA_963082815.1). Lineage (NCBI taxonomy): Eukaryota > Metazoa > Arthropoda > Insecta > Coleoptera > Elateridae > Melanotus > Melanotus villosus. The sequence continues at coordinate 26,069,036 of OY720427.1, forward strand.
TTGCGGTTTTTATGGTTTTTTTATAAAATTCTATAAGGATAAGTGACATTTTAATATTTTAAATATTCATAAACAAGCAGCAAAATAAACGGGCATACAAAAGTCGTATTGAACTTTAAGTGTGGTACAAATTTTTATGGATAAAAAGATTTACGAGTCAGAATGTACAATCGAATCGTTGGCCAATTATGTTTAGACTGGTTTATTTCGTTGTTTCAAATACATTTAAATGTTAACCATAATAAGCCGCCCTAAATCTTAGCGGTCTTTGTAAGACGAGAATATATATTTAGGAAAACCTGGACGTCGGATAACTACCAGCGTTCCATGTCAGTTGCTCTATGAAATACGCTAATGAATAGGTGGGAGGGTTGAATATGTACCCGCGCGAGGCATTCGGAGATTAGCTGGAAATTTGGACAGAAATGACATTAAATTGGCGTTGATGTAGATTGGATGGTCTCATTGTCCTCGTGCCTGCGACAATAAAATAGGTGATCAAATGGATTACTGATTAACTGAGTTATTTATTCACAATTTCCGAATAAATTATCCGCGCGCCATTAGGTTCTGGGTTTCCCTCATAAATTGTGGTCAGAACTTTACAAATGTGTGATGTCACACAATCATAAATTTATCTGTTGTAATCAGGTGGCCTTATTGTTGTTTGAAATTGCCACAATATTGAGCTTGTTAGTGACGTATAAATGATATTTACGACGGGAAGAAGTCCAAAGTGGGTGCACAAAGCGCGCGCTCGTCGGGGGCGCTCTGATGATTAATAACGACGCCAACAGCTTGGCTGTGAAGTGACAATGGCCGAAGACGAGGGTGTCCTGTTCCGGGACGCTGCTTCGTGCATAACTCTTAGGGACAGGTGCTAAAAGAATCAATCACCTATAAATATACCATAGCAAAACCTATCATTAATTTGTCGTCGATATACGGGCTGGGGGCGGACAAACACACGAGGGGAAATGCCTTTTACTTGTTCGACCTTTACAAGGCTTTTATTTAAAAATGAAACGAACCCGTGCTTTACACTCAATACTGTTATTAATTCAGCTATTTCCCATGAAAAAAACAACAGCGCCCACTTACAACAGACAATTCACACACCTTTAGCTTTAGCGTGTTTACTAACCCATTTCCGTTTAACGGACTTTCCTGTGAAAATCAGCCAGCCCGATAGGAATCGAAACAAAATTGTATCCAATTATCTTATTTATTTTTTTAATTAATTATTCTTGAAAACGCTCTTTATCTTTACACTTCGTACTTTAACTCGACCAAGCTTTAACTGAATAATTCCTTAGATAAGTTCTGCAGGAAATTTTATTTTTCCCCTTTTCATTTTGCAAAAAAGGCATTTTTTAGATTAGTAAATTAAAAATCGCCTGTAAAACGATAAATTGTATGATTTTGAACAAATTTTCATTTCCGTTTCAGAGATAGGATTATTAAAGTTTTGATCTTACAACGTACCACTTTCAAAGAACAACTCAAACTCAGGAAATTGTGCCCTGCGGTTCTATGACACTTCAATTTATTATTAAGAAAAGTAAATACAAGCAATTTGTCTTGAAAGCACTCATACAACAAATAAGCTTTGGCTAGTTCATTCTCTTTCAGTTAATAAAAACAACTCTTCTCAGTTTGAACTAATTTTACAAACGCTCGATCTCATAAAGAACTTCGGTAAAATTGTTGAAACTTTTTAAATTAAAATTTTACACGCGAATCTATTTGTTACACAATTTATTTCAGTTAAAATTGCGAGGCACCTAAAAGTATTTACGTCATTTCCATCAGTCTCTTTTAATTATTTAATTGAATTTGTAAAAAGGCCTAGAATTAAATTAGGGAAAATTACAAAAAAAGAGTTGTAGAGCGATTTCACCAAATTTGTGTTTTAATTAAGTAATGAGATACTCTTTTAGTCATTCTAGTTTGGAATGGATCCCTTTCAGTCTTTTTAATCGTTGGAAGTTCTCTCGTTTTCCTCTTTCTCGAAAATAAAAGCAGACATAAAAGACAGAAATCCTTCATGATACTTGCTAACCCTCACGCGTGTTTGTGTTTGGTTCGCCCTTGATACGTCGTTGTTCAATCCATGAAGTCGTGTTTCTTTAGCACCGTTCTCACCACCCGCACGCTTCGGGCATTGCAAATGCAGGCTGGACAAAAGCTACAGTATATAAAATATTTTTCTATTATAACATACTACTTTCCACTTCGTCCCACGCGACAAATCATTAAGTGGCAAGAGAAACCATGTCGGCGGTGAGGTCCAGCGTTCGTGCGACGTGTGCAGTCGGCCGGTTCCCCCGTCCTCTTGAGCGCAACAACAGCCGGAGGCCACGCAGCTTTTCTGATAGCTGCCCCCGGCTTCAGGATCAGGTAGAACGGGAGCAATTCTGCCTAATTGCTCTTCGCACCTCGAAGCAACCTCCGCCCGAAAATCTATGATCTACTTCCTATGGGAACCAAACAACGCGACTTAGAACTCACATGTGCCAGCGATGGCGCTTCGATGAAAACCGTGAGAGACGAAGACAAAACTATGTAGGAGTCATAAGTGCATATTTTATTACTTATTGGCAGTGTGAGTCTAAGAGAGCGCGACTGCGTAATCAAGTACATAAAAATACGTTCGGGACCAAGATATGATACATGCAGCCCTTCCTGCCTAAACAAATACTATAATTAATGTACCTCGCGTAAATGGTACTTCACACGGCCTAAACAAACGCCTGTACCCCCTTTTTTTGGTACTGATACCAGAGACATGACTTTAGGGAGGTGTTGGGTTTAAGTCGCACCTTTTTGTAGTGGTTAAACACATTCAGCCACTGTTAACACAATTTGGGGTGGCACGTGTCTTTTTAGAAATTATCGTGGTTGACCTTAGAATGTTTTATGTTCGCAAATCCTTCACTTTACCAGCCACAAGAGGTTTTAACCTACTCGTACCAAATCTCCGACAATCCATTACTGAATTCTTCTCCCCATAGGAATGACTTTAAATCATGGTTAACTAAATACTTTGTCTATTTAATGACTATTGACCTTATGGTACTTACAAATCCATCACATTTCCGACTATTGCATTGTAAAGTCTAACACCAACGTGAACTAAATTTTCAGTGACTCATAGTTGAATTATCTTCAGGAAACCTACAAATGATACTAAATCATCACTAGTTAAACACCTTTTATAACCTAAATCCATACATTTGTATCAACGGCAGCTAACAACAAAACACAGGATTTAAATATTCACCCACGTAACTTAGTTTACGCCCTCCGAAAAAAATCAGAAATATGTAAATGTAATACGTTGGTTTTCCTATTTTAATGGACCTCCTGGGATGCTAATTACGCCACTGGATCATAAAACCAACACACAGTGAACTACAACTAGTTTTAGCTTTAATAAATTATATGTGTAAACGATGGAACCTTTTACTAGTTTTTTTTTTTTTTTAATTTTTAATTTTTACGACTATATTTGGATTTACATTGCAGTATGCCCAAAAATCCTTAAACGATTCATCTACCTTCGCGTTCATTGCCATAAAGTAACTTTACGGTGTTTTCAAAATCTTCTCATCGGTTTTTAAGGACAATTTTTGTTAAGGAAGTCCTTGAGTTTCAACAGACTGCAGTTTTCTTATAATATTTTGCAATTTATTTTTCAAACACGTTTCTGCAAAAATAATTTTATAAACTTTCCCTTAACTAACAAATTAAGCAGATTTTCAAAAACGTAAACATATTTCAAAAAAATCAGTTAGCAGCATGTAGTTAAATGTTAATTCCTTTCTTGTGGTGAGAATTCTTTGCTGTCTGTTTTTCAAAACAGTACATGTTAATCAAACATCGTTAGCAACTATATTTAGAAAATCCAGCAACATAAATTCCTAGACGAGGATTACGTCTACATCGTTGTGTTTATTTTATGTGACATTTGATGACTATTTAATAAGATCTTCGCGTTTTTATGGTCCTTCTATTAAGTCCACTTTCGAAACACTATCGAAAAAAAATGTTATTAATTAAAAATATGATAACCAAGAAATCCGAAATCAAAACCGTAACTCTCTGGTATTAAATTAGAATTTAAGAACCCATAAAGAGAATAAAGAAGTTCTTAGGTATTTTCGGGTTTGTTTTATGTTCTAAAGCGTACGAATTTGTGTGTGGCCTTCCACCAGACGATACTAAATTATTCTTAAGAAACTGCAAGAACTCCGAAAGAAAGCAATCGTGAAATGGCAAACTTCTAAATGATTAGTTTGTGTCTCAAAAAGGTAGCAAGATGGAACTCGCGAGCAATTGAGTCGTCGCGGTAGCTTTCAGAAGTTTCGTTGTTATAACAGATTCTTTCAAAAAGTTGTTGTTTAGTGATCGATACATATTTGTTTACCACGGTTGGAAATGAAGGATTGTATCGCCGTCGTGGATCGGTCGGCTATTATCACCTGCTCAACTCGGCATGGCGCCTTCTCTGCCCACGCACTTCTTTCTCTTTTGCGCCGTAAGACACTCGTACACCGTACGTTTGAAAGGTTATTTATTTCAAATTGGTCGTTAAAATAATGTAAATGCATAATGTGATTTGTCTGATAGTTTTTTAGTAGAATAAATAACACATTTAAGAACTAAATGTTCCAGAGCTAGTTGATCTTTTTTCACCGTCACCAAAACGACCCTTAGTTTTATTACAGAACTGGTGGTTTACGTTACACACGTATCTTGTAATATATCATGCTCAGTTATCGAACAAACCGACGTACTTTCTTACTGTACTTCTCTGTATCCATTTTAGAGTTTACTCCTTGGTTTCGTGTTTGGCAATAAAATATTTATAACTTTTTCGACATTTTCTGGAACACTTTTATTGTTATGTGTAGAACATGACCTATAATTTCCCATTTACTTGTAGTTTCACAGGTACAGACTTATTTTATGCGAATAAAACGCATGTTGTTGCCTTACGTGACTTTAAACATTTACATATATTAATAAAAATTAAATTAAATTCCAGACGGAATTTTAATACAGTTCCATACTCGTTGAAAATTAACCATTTAGCAATAACAGACGAATAAATTACACTTCATTTACATTAACATAGCAATTAATAGTTAAAGTGATTTTCATAACCATTCAGGACACACTTTCGGATTTTTTACAAACCTTTTTAGAACCTTCAAGGCTGCTTAAATGCAATGAAAGGCGAATTTTTTTAATTTTAATTTGTTAGTTTTACTTACTTACTCAATCCCTTCTCTGTTTACTGCTTAAAGCGGTGAAGAGAGAATTTGTTAATTTTATTAATAAAAATTCTTACGAAGTTTTGATCTTTTTAAAATCTTTAGAAAAATAATCAACCAACAAAGCTGTAGATCGTTTAAGTTTCCTTTGTATTCAAAATGGATAAATAAGTAAAAACAAACTCTTTTTATTACACCAGCCATCAATCAGCTGCATAAATTCAGCTTCAATGTCAACAGCAATGCAATTAGTATTTAAGCTGACTTGCCTTTATCGCATAATTCTTGACTACACCCAAGCTTAGATTTGTCTTTTTGTAGTTTCAAAGCGTTGGAAGGTATTCAGATAAACAAACACGCGGATTTTGCATTTAATATGAAAAAGGACTAAACACTCCTTTAATTCTTTTATTATTATTAAAATCGATAATAAAAGCGTAAAGTTTTTTGATAATTGTTTGGCGAAACATGGAAGAAAATCTGAAAAAATACAAACTTAAAATTATATTTTCCTTCGTTACTTTTTCGAAAATTAGAAACTGGATGTAAAGTTTTGGTAACTTATAAGTTTTGCTATGATAAAACTTTAAACCCAGTTCAAAATCCCTAAAAGGAAGTGCTTTTTTTCTTAAATTGGTTTTGCATTTTGTGTTATTTTTTGATTTGTTGCTTTTTCTATTTCTTTGTAACCTCTTGGTCCTTTTTCTTCCGAGCTTAACTTCTCTTCCTCACAATTATTTCATGCTGACATCTCTTCAGCCTCCTTCTTTTTGTATACTTACCCTTTTAATTTTCATGCTCGTCACCCTTAATTCGTTTTTCACCCTTATTAAATGCGATTCTTCTCTGATTTACTGTTTTCTAATTAACATTTCCAATTTATCCCAGTATAAAATCAAAGAAAATTAGTCTTGTTGTCCAAATCAATTTATAAAGTCATTTTTAATAACTTCCCAAACCGTCTGTCTATAACGTTGGTTGCAAAAAAATCAGATTAAAATCTCTAGTATTCTATTTGGAATTATCAAACCAGACTTGTAAGGTCTTCCAAGGAGTTTCAAGTTGTTCTATCTTCCACTTATGTGGTCTTGGCTGATGAGGGTTGTTAAAATTGTAAAAGCAAAAAGAGCCTGTTCTGTAGTTAAATATCAAACAAATACCCTAATTGGACAAAACAACATTAATTTAAGTTGAACAGTTCTTTTGGTGCCTTTTCACCTAACGTCGTCCTACAAGAAATTATTTTAAACCAGTCGAGATAACAATCTCAAGGTAGAACACCCACATTGTTATCGATTTTGTGCATCTTGAAAACGAGAAAAATAAATTTCACATTAAAAACGCTTTCTAGCTTTGTGCAACAACAAAAATTTGTTTGGATGTTTTATGAAAGGAAGGACTAGCTTTAGTTCGTTACTAATTTGTTAGGAAGTTTTATTCCCATTAGAGTAGTAAAACAAGAGTGTAATGGCCCAGTTTTTCGCTAATGTATTTATGGCGGCAGTTGTTCTAAATGTAAGAATTTATTAACATAACTTAGTCTAGAAGGAAGTAAAATGCTCAATCTTGTCCGAAACTCAATAATTACAAAGGTGTCAAGCAATCGGACCTGGGAAGGCGACGAGGGTGACCTTATCTCTGTTATCAGCTGCGGTCTGGTGAATTAATTAAAGGGGCTTGTGACACCATTAGTCACTTAGCCCTACCTTGGACTGCCTACAAATAGACAGTCTCAGTGATTTACAGCTTTCTCAATTGTAGTTGGTTTTAAAATACAGTTACGAATTGGGGTGCGCTAACACGCCGAAGGAAGGACTGCCAGGATTGTAAATTCGGGAAAGGAATTTCTGGAGACAAGGTCTTATTGTTTTCCGGAAATAATTTCAGTTAATATCGTGAAAATCAACTTTATTGAACCAATAAAAAAAAACGAGCAAATAAATACGTAATTATCCTTTGATGCACGTACTTGAAATTTATAGTTTACTAACATGCACTTTTATAGTGCATTTCCGCATTTATTGCGTAATGGTTAATTCTTCGAAGGGTTAATTTCTGACGTTATTTATACTAGTACTTCCGTAGATTAAATAAACGACTTTTTTTAGTAGATACCGAACATAATACTTTTAGTTATGGAGTGTAAAACATCATTTTTTCTTTTTATTCTGTTTAGTGTAATCGTTACGACAAACGCCGAGCAAATTGGTAATAAACACTTAACATTACTTGAACATTCTTAAACGCATTTTTCAGCCGATGAAAATAAAGAATTGGATGAAATTATAAACAGAGCAAAAAAAGGTTTGCTACTAAAATGCTCTTGTGAACGCCTTAATTGTGGATGTTGCTTTGACGTCCCATTTCCCTCCAATCAACAAAAATCTGGTTTGAATTTACTAAATTAATATTTTATTTCACCTAACAAAATGCATTTTTAGCTTGCCTAAACTTTCAATATAACAGCACAGATTTTCTCTTAAACGTTCAATTTGTAATCGACGATCAAATTATTGCGGATGTTCACGTCGGTAAGTACAAGAGTAAAATTAAAAATTATAAAATTTTAAACAAAAATACAACAATTTTAGGGCCGAGTTCCTTTCCTGTTTGCGTTCCTGTGGCACAAGCTCCTGGAGTAATGTTATGTTTAGTATCAAATCAACTACATATTGAAAAAGATTTCGCAAGAATTTGCACCACTTTCCAAGTGCGTTTTACAATTGCTGTACTGTATCAGCTAAAATTGCCTTGTTTGGAATATAGAAATGGACGGCTTTACTTTACCGATAATTAGTAACGCAGTGTGATAAGGTGTTATTATCTATTTTAGATTATTGTTAATTTTTTGACTGTGTTTGTAATGTAGACCTTTCTACTTTCTCTGTGAATAACATTGTGCAATTATTTTTAACCGACTATTGTAAAAGCAAGTATCAAAATAAAACTTTGTGTGCTACTATTATTAAATGTGAAAAAATATCGGCGGTAACAAAGAAGTCTTTTCAAACTTGAAAATTAAATTTAAAGCTTTATTCCACTGTACTGAAACTATAAAGGTTTGTAATATGGGTTTTATGCCTAACAACTTATATTAACCGCAGTCTGTGTGTGTTGGAGACAATGGCATTTACTGTAAGAATTTCCTCATTTATTTCCTTGGCAACTAGTCACGCTTCTAGATTGAAAATGGTTAAAATTGTGGCTACACTAGACATTTCATAGCAAACCAACCTTTTTATTATTAATCTAACATGAGTAACGACCCCTTTGTCTCCTTTTATTACATTTTGAAAATATTACGTGCGTAATGACCATATTTTCAGTCAAAGTTTATGCTACTTTAATTATAATCAGTAATAAAGCCTCATATACGAAATTCTTGCTAAATTAATATTAAAATTTAGACAAAGAACATTTAGACAAAGTTTCATTTCCTTATACTAATATCAACTAAATAAATTTCTAAATTCCACGTAATGATGAGGTATTCCAAATTTTAAAAATAACACGATTAAAAATCTTCTGACCCACTGACATAATAGCAGTTTCGACCCTCAATCCAACTCGCACTTAAATTTATTATTTAAAAGAAATTGGGAGAAGATAAAAGTAAAATCCAAAAAAGCTAAAGCCCCTTCATTAAAAATTTTCATTCAGAAAATCCAGAACGTTAAAATCGTAAAATTTTTAGTAAACCAGATATCTGCCCAATTAATTATTCATTCCCCCCTTTTAACTTTTAGTATACAAAGCTTAAATATTGAATTATTTTAAACGCAATTTTACATAAAAAATAAAATATTTTATTTATTTACTTCGTGAAATACACGTTCCTTAAACGAAAAATAATTAAGCCAAAAAGTTTTACGGTTATAACCAAAAAAGGTAGGTTAATAAATGGCTTTATTATATTTGTTCTGAAACTGAAAATGGAATGTTGTGGCCGGAGGTTGCGTAATTGCAATCAACGCTTTTTCAGTTAATTTCAAATATTGTTTAAAGGTAAATATTAACTTAAAGTGAGCCCTTTTATTTATTTATACAGCAATAATTAAAATGGCCCGGGTTCGAATTTATGCGAGGTGTATATTTTCTGTTTGCAGTGTTTTAATTAAAAAATTAGTCCTTTTACTTGATTAGTGGTAGTTTAAATTTCGGAATTTTTAGCTTAGTGAGGAGCTTGAAACAGTTTTTATAAATATCTCTATATTGCGGAAATAATTTTATTACTAAAATTACGATTAACGTGATATTTCGTTTATTACAGTTTGTGCAAAGTAAATAAAATTAATGTTTTCGTTTTTACGTCAGTTTTGTCTAATACGAGTATTTAAATGGCGAATGTAATATTTGTGAATTATAATATAATGATGAGGTCTTGGCTGATGTTAATCGTTCTTGCTGTGGGTATTGCAGCAATGCCTTTGAACAACACAGGTAAATTTACCTTTTCAATTCTAAAAACTGACAGATAAGTATTTTATTTAAAATGTATCAAATTGTAGTTTAAGTTCGTTTTAAAATGTTAAATCAGGAGTTTTATGAAATGTATATGATCATATTAAAGATTTATTCGTATTTATTTTTACAGATCTTTCCTGTCAAAATTGCCAGAGACTCCAGAGAGATATACAATTCTGCTTGGTCGATTTCGGGGGTTTTAAAATTTGCTCCGATAGCTATGGCAATTACTATCCAACTAAAAATGCAGGTTTTTTCTGTACCCGAGCTTTTATAGATTTTAAAATTCGAAGACTTATGCTCAAACTCGATTGCATAGTCATAGGTATTCCGGTTGGAATTAAATTCATTCCACCGAATGAAGTTCTCAAATTTATGCATGATTTACCTAGCATCAAAGAATATTAATTAAAATAGATAACATCAATAAAGTTGTTTATTTATATTTTGTAGTATTTTTTATGTGTAACATACAACTTAGCATCAAAGCTTAACATATTTCCTTCAGCTTAAGTATTGATGGGGAAGCGGTATGGTAGTGAGTATTGGCATGGCGCATCGCTCTGCAAAGTTAAGCATCGGTGCCCATGGTCAGTACTAAGACGAGTGACCCGAACCAGGCTCAGCTTACTACGGTTCGGTGTGTCCTCCTCGACAAGCTATAGGCCTTAATGGCGTGTTAAAGCTGAATAATATACATTTTTTTATTTATTTTATTGAAGCTAACTGGATCAACACAACATATATGTATGTTATACAACACAACATATATGTTATACACAGTTGGGTTATGGAATTTGGAAATAAAGTTGCTATTAGTTAGGTTAAGAATGTGTGTCTCGGTCAGTTTTTTAATAAACTGTTCTATGGTGAGGATCCCCAGTTCGTTGTGAATTTGTTCATTGCGAACGTACCAGGGTGCATTTGTTGATATGCGGAGAATGTTGTTTTGGAACACTTGCAACTTCTTGTAATTTGTTTTAGAAGTGGTGCACCAGATGGGGCATGCATACGAGGTGTGTCTAAAAAGTTCGGTGAATGGTATCAAAGAACAAAGAAAACAAAAGATATAAAGAAATTGCCTTTATTGGAATTCAAAATAATCGCCTTACAACACAACACACTTTTGACAACGTTCATAAAGTTTCTGGAAACTGGCAGGAAAATCATCTTTAGGAATCGATCGCTGTCACACGTCAAACGCGCACCTTTTACGGCCGTCTTGAAAACAGAAAGTAGGCCGCAGGCGCCAGATCGGGGGAGTACGGTGGATGTTCGAGGTTCGAGAACAGTTACGCCATGGAATCCGGCATGTTCGGCCTGAGTTGCACAGGACTGGACAGTGGAAGTTGCTGCAAGACAACGCGCCTGAGCATTGTGCGATTCGAGTGCGGCAATTCTTAGCTCAGCATGGTGTAACTCTTCTCGAACATCCACCGTACTCCCTTGATCTGGCGCCTGCGGACTACTCTCTGTTTCCCCGTCTCAAGACGGTCATGAAAGGTGCGCGTTTTGAGGACGTGTTAGCCATCCAAGAACGTGTGACAGCGATCGATTCCTAAAGATGACTTTCCTGCCAGTTTCCAGAAACTTTATGAACGTTGTCAAAAGTGTGTTGTGTTGCAAGGCGATTATTTTGAAGGCCAATAAAGGCAATTTCTTTATATCTTTTATTTTATTTGTTCTTTGATACCATTCACCGAACTTTTTAGACACACCTCGTATGTGATAATAGGTCGGAGGAGAGATTTATACAACAGTATTGTACATTCTGTTCGAAGTGGGGTTTTTCTATTGATAAGTGGATATAACAGCTTTAGTCGACTGTAACCTTGGTTGAGCTTCGCATTGATGTGATATCTCCAGGTGAGCTTAGTATCAAAATGCACTCCTAAGTATCTGATGGTTTGGCTTTTGAGACTCCAGGGGATTGTCGTGTTCTGGATGGAGATGCTACGATGTTCTGGTATTTGTCTTAAAGTAAATATTTTGGTGGCACACTTGGTGGGGTTTAAAGTTATGTACCACTTGTTGAGCCATTTTTCAAGCGTGTTAACGGCAGTTTGTAAGCGTTCAATGGCAGTGTGAAGATGTTCATCTTGTGTAAAAACAGCGGTGTCGTCAGCAAATAGAGCCATATTATTGAGTTCTATTTTGGGAATGTCATTAATACATATGTTAAATAATGTGGGTCCGAGAACGCTTCCCTATAAGACTCCAGCGTAGATGTGTTTAGCATTTGATATTGTACTGTTTATTCTAACTGCGAACGTTCCGTCCTCCAGGAAGGAGAAGATGACAGTTGTTATATATTTCGGTAGAGGTAGGTGAAGAAGTTTGTATTTCAAGCCTTCTATGTTCTATCCACACTTTCTAGGAAGGCGGCTGCTGTATAATGTTTGTCCACAATCCGCGCTCAATAATTTCAAAAATCCTGTGAAGTTGTTGAACTGCTGAATAACACTTACGAAATCCAAATTGGAAGGATGGTATAACCTGTTGTTCGTCGAGGGCAAAATTAAGACGTTCAAGAATTACTCTTTCGAGCAGTTTAGACATGGTCGGAAGGAGGCTTATGGGTTGGAAGGAATTGCAATCATCTTTTTTCTTGCCGGGTTTAGGAAACATGAGGATATGAGCATGTTTCCATGTTGTCGGGAAATATCCCATTCTCAGACAGGCATTGAAGACTATGACTAAGTAGGTTATTGCTTTCATGTACAGGTTTTTTAGAACGACGTTGTGCATGAGGTCGTCACCGGATGCTTTCTTCAATGGCAATAGCTGTATATAATTTTTAAGTTCGGTTGGAGAGGTAGGCTTGTTGAAGTCTGAGGGGTTAGGTAGATGTGTTTAGATATGATATTGTTCTGAGCGAGTGAGTTCTATTTTCATCCATAATGGTGGGTGTAAATGTAGATTGTAGGAATTCTGCGAACAGATTACATTTATCTTCGTCGGATGAGTAAATACCATTTGGCGTTTTTATAGTGGGAATAATTACTTCTATTCTTGTGATATGCTTTGTGACTTGCCATAGTTTTATGCTATTAGGTTCCAAGGTTTCGATATTCTTTCTGTATGTAACTATTCGGTAGTTATCCAGTTCACGTTTTATCTGATGGCTTAAGCTGTCGACTTAATTTTTTAACAGTACGTTTCTAGTTCTCTGCCACTGTCGTCTTACTTGGCTCTTCTGCTTGATTAAATTTAGTATGTAGGCTGGTGGGATATTTGGGTTTTTTATTTTTTGTCTACATTTAATTTTAGTTGCGGTTTGTATAGAATTGTTGATTGAATCCTTGAATTGCATTATCTATTTCGGCAGTACTTCGAATTTGGCTTAGGTTAATGATTTGGTTGTCAATATTTTCCCGGAAAAGTTCCCAGTTAATGAATCCTTTTATCATGCAAGGGAGCTGGGGTTTGCCGTTTGGAATTATTAGAACGGGGAGATGATCTGAATTTAATTCAGGGATTACTGTTTGTTGAGTTGTGATGTGTAGATTTTTTGATACTGCTAGGGCTAGGATGTCGAATGATTTATCATTTCGATATGGATAATATATTCTTCTGGCGCATGAATTTGGAGACGATGCTTTGCGGCCCAGTTATTGAGTTTGATGTCGTTAGGCCCATAGTGTACTCTTGTTGTTTACGTCACCTATGACCAAGATTAGTATTGATGTATTAAATAAGTTTTCTATGTCGGTTTCTAGGAGAGGCTTATTGGGTTGCCGATAGGCTGTTGTGATTTGGAGATTGTTAAAATTACTGGTGTTTATGGCAATTGTAATTGCTTCAAGGTTGTTTACTAGTGTTTCGCTAGGGGTAGTGTGGGCTAAATTATGTTTGACTAGTACGGCAACTCCTCCCCCATTCTGCTCCTGTACCTCGATCTTTTCGGTATATGCGGTAACCGCTTATCTTAAATATTTTCCCGTCAGACAAGTGAGTTTCAGTTATGCATGCGATGTCCACATTATATCTGGCTAGGAATGATATAAAAATTTGTCTTTGGGTAATAATTATTTTGGCATTCCAGTTGAGGATTGTTAATTTTTGTATGAATACATTAGGAAGCTAGTGTGATAGTATCAATGATTGAAAGGGCTGAGAAATTGATTCGGGTTGGTGGTTTGTTTGGGAACGTTTGATTGAGCTGCTTGACTAAATGTTTTGTTGGGGAATAATATAGGTATATTAAGTGTTGATAAATAAATTCTGACGAGACTACGGCAACAAACTACTGGCAAAAAGAGTAATTTTAAATTATCCATTATAGTCTCAAATTTCACTTATATTCCTTTTACTTATAATCTAAGTTGCATTTTCTTTAAGCAAAAAATAATAATGTTTCTGGATTTCCTGTCTAATTGTTGTCCGATTTGAGAATTTCATTTAACAAAAACAGATCCATGGACTTTCTGGTTCAACTCAATTTAAAATGAAATATTTTTGCTGTACTTTTGTGTCTACTTTCAGTTGCTTATTTAAAAATCGCTACAATAAATTTAAAATATTTTCCAGTTCAGATAAAGATTTATTCGAATTTTATGACTGAGAAAAATACTTTAATATTTAATTTTATTTTCGCCTCGTATTTAGCTATAAAATTTGTAAAATTTTACCTTCAATAAAACATTGTGTAACTAAAAATCGTGCTGACTTTATGTCAGATAACCTTTTTATAGATGTTCGTAATTTCTTTCGTGTGCGATAAAAACTTTTACGTACTACTTACTTAAAGCCTAACTGAAAAACCTAATCTGTAGTTTTCAAAATGAAATTGGTTACATTATTTCTTGTTGCTTCTTGTTTAGCAGCAGCAGTAGTAGCAGAAAGTGCAGCAATTTCAACTGCAAACTCAACAGGTTGGTTCGAAATTTTCTAATTTTTATATTCCAGTTTAATAGTTTATCTGCCTTTTAAATTTATTTTAGGTATTTCGAACACCAACTATAAGAAAGGTCTTGGGTTCTGTACTTTACCAATCGGGCCAATTAAACCGTGCTTCAGTTTTATTTTTGATGTTGTACTTAAAAAACGCGTTATTTACTTCTGCTTAACATTTACTTTCAAATCATTAATTAGCAGTGTATCAATTCCGCTAAAATGTGCGCTTGTAGGTCATTCATTTATCATTAAGATGATTCCTCAGTATCAGGTTGTGGATTACATAAATATGCTTCCTGATTATTAATCCTAATAAAGAAACAAAATATCAGCTTGACAATAATTGTAATTCAAATAAAGGCCTTAAAGTAAGAGAGCTTGTTTTAATAATACTAAAAGTAGCTCGTCGTATAATTTTAATTAAATAAGGAATTAGATATTAAAAAATTAGCGTTTAATAAAAACGGTGTGAATTACAAAAACTGAAGCTTTTGTTGAGTGGTATGAAATTCTACAACACTAAGCTTAATTAAAAAGAAGGGAGAAGGAAACGTTTTACTCTAAATTCGTTTAATTTTCAACAGAATAATGAATCCGGTTACTAGGTAGATAACTAAGGATGAACATAGCTCACATCATGGATGTAATAAGTAAACTATTAAGCACACGAGAAAATACATTTTTATTTCTATTTTTTACGAACTACATCACTCCGACCAAGTAATGTGGCATTTATGAGTCTGTAATGTTTTACGATTTAAGATTTTAAATCCAGGTTGATGTTACAAACCTTTTAGTTTAAAAATCTTTGATGGAATACCAATCAGCAAAACATTATCTTTTACGATATTAAGTTTTAGTTTCCAATTTAACCCAACAAATTCTTAAAGGAACCCCCCTAAAGATATTGGACCAAACCTTTATCTTACTTATTTTTGACTTTTTAAAAGAATTTTGTTGTTTCACGCACGTATAAACCAATACAGATATGATTTTCTTAAAATAATTACGGCAAAGGCTTCTTTAAAAAAAACAACTCATTTCAAAGCACTTCAAGACTCATAATTATTTTTAAACATTTGAGCACTGGCACAATCTAGAAGATAATCTTAAAATCGTAGTTTTGCATTCATATTATTTATATTTAGGTATGTATTGACTTTTATCAATCTGAACTTCTATTGGTTTATTCGTTTATTCTGATATCAGAATTCTCCTGTAGGTTACTAAAAAATAATAAACAGAACCGTCAAAGCAACTGAAGATTTGATAATTTAGACAAAAATTAAAATTCTGACTTGAACAAGTTATATTTGAAGTAAATATCGACGTTCTTTTCCTGCGGATATAGTCATTGTTTAAGAAGAAAAACAATCCAAATATGTATGTCTAAAAGATTTTTTAAGGGACTATCGCGACATGAATTTCTGTGGATTTTACAAAAGAAAGTTATTTACATTTTATTTCAAGCTCGTGACTGTAAATAAAGAATGTGGTATTACGAACGCACATGTAAATAAATAAGTAACGAAATGTTCCGTGGAAATTTATCGACAGTTGCACTTAAGGAATTTTCTCGTCGTAAATGTAGCTTCGGTTCTTTGGAAAGTTTTTCCATTTATAGATAAATACTTTTTATAAATTTATCTTTTCAATAAGTTGAACACTTTTCTGCTCTCTAACTTTCGACCTTTAATTTTCTGCAGTGTTGGTCGTAACAGTTCTGTAATAATTATTTTTTGCAAACAATCCTCTTCAACACATTGTGTTGTTTTAATTGCACTTGAAATGCACTTATTTTCAAGTACACTTCTGCAACCTACTAAGAACAAACTGAAAAATAAAGTACGAAGTTTTTGAAAATAAAGCCTTTTTTCTTGTTTACTCATTAACCCAGTTCGCTCATGTCTTAACACAAAATTACAGTTTTCTTCTTTGTTTAAAACCATTACTTCAAATTATTTCATTATATTCTCGTCTGAGAACTTTCTAGCTACATTTAAACTTGCCATGCAAGCGTGTGGAAACTTTGAAAATATTTTTGGAAACTTCTAAAAAGCTTATAATGTTTGTACTCTAATAATAACAAACGGATTCTTAAAACTTTATAATTTTACATTTGAATACTAAAAATAACAGGAGGTATATCGGAAAGCCCGCTTTGATCACTATGTTGTTAACTGTGCCATTCGAAACCTCAATCAAACGCACTACTGACACCTAATCACTTAGTGTAGAATAATGGTCTACGGACCAACGTTTACAATAATGGACAAATTGAAACCCATGTAATTCTCGACAAACAATCAAGTTTCCTATTTACTAACAAATAGTTAATCAAGCTTGATCGAATTTTCACGGGACCTAAAAAAACGTCTTTCTTTCTCAAAATTCTTAAAATTTGGGAAAATTTTATCTCAATTTCAAGCTTTTTTATACAGGGTTCTTTAACTTAAATTTAAATTGAAAAATCGTGCATATATTTCAGTTTTATGTTTTAAAATAAAATTCCATTATTGGCCATTTATTTTATCTAGCCACGATTAAAGAAACACGTTTATGTTTCTTCAGCTTTTGCTGGAATTTATCGAATTTACTTTTACCAGTTTTACCAATTGGATCAATTTTTAGATAAGTTAAAATAATTAAAACTGAGTTCTTCAAACTTTTAGTAAGTAAAAACATGGTCGATTTCTACATTTTTTGCATGGAATTTTCAGTTTTAGACTTAATTAAAAATTATGTACTGTTTTTTTGTAGAGTTAATTATCTAGCCTGTTGGAATATTTTTGATATGCGTTGTAATTTTTTGTCTTTTGCACCTTCAGCACTTGTTTTGTAAGGTTTTATTATTATTTCCTAATAAAATTTTTTGAGAGTGACTTCAACAAAATAAAAAAAAATCGAAGGATTAGAATGGGTACTTAAAACCAACGAAAGAAGATTATCAGCAATTTTAACTAATAAAACTGTAATTTTCATTGCTTTGATTTGATTTATTCAGCTGTTGAAAGTAAAATCTATCAGTCTAAATTATGTTGATAGGAATATAACTAACGTAAAAAGCAAGTGACCAATATTGGATATTTCCTATATTTCATAATTCCAGTGGAACAAAGCGTGACTGCAAGGTGATATATTGTTGTTTTATGTGTGCATGTAGCATAAAGCCACCTCCATTAACGTATAAACCTGAAACAACTGCAGGGCAACAATGTTATAAAAAGCTCTCAATAACTTGTTTTTTTTTTAGTTTGTCATAAAAATTTACATTCAGAAATTCATTTTTATTTTAAAGATTTAAGTCGTAAGAATTTACTCCTTCAGGGATAATAATAATATATCTTTATTCCCACAAGACACAAGTGTGAATCGGAAAACGTCATACAACAAGATATTAAATCAATTAACAAACACGGACATAAAGAACTTACTCAAATTTTAAATTAAAAATTTCAGATACAGAATAAAACTGATTTTTTAATAATAAAGATTTAATCTCTATTTTAAATAATACAATGTTTTCAATATTAAATAACTTAATAGGTAGAATGTAAGAGCTGCTAGCAGTTAAAGCTAAATTATGCACAGGTAGTATGAGAGAAGGCAACGGGAAACCACTGCAGAGAACACATTTCCCTAGTATAAGGGGGATATAACAACGTTTACGACGCCAAGTCGTTTAAAAAATGTGGCTTTGATTCCCCTCACCAACGTCCTAAAAAGGATATGGCATGAAGAAGAAGTATGAGAGTGGATGAAATGTATTGATAATTAAACTTCGTTAGTTAAAATATATTTTAAAAATCCACAACAAAAATTCGTTTCAACTTAGCTTTTGCACATAAACCTTTCAGAAATTTATCAGTTAAGATACTCAAATACCGTTTTCAAAACTTCAATTATTAATCAAATAACAATATTTTAAAATTCATGTAGTAATTCAACAACAAAATTTAGGTATTTTTAGATCTACCTTTTTGCACGTATTTTATTACTCCTAAAATATTTAAAACATTAATTAATATTGACATAGCAAGGTCAGTGATTGAAAATCCTTGATGATTTACTCATTGATATAAAAAATAATCCAGAAAACAGCCGAAATTATTAGTTATCTGTTAGATATCTCAAGTGGATTAAATAGACAAAAAAATACACGTAGCTCCTACTTTTTATTTTTTTGATAATTACAAACGTCAAATGTCTGATAAAATCGTCAACATTTAATTAACTCGTGAGATGAGCATAACATTTTTCGAATTTCTACATGAAACGTATTTCTCCAAACGAGCGAATGCTTAAAGATTTCTAAAATCAATATTTCTGCTTTCAGCAGAAAAAATCGTCTTAAACGTATCCTAATTTTTTGAAATGCCTTAAAGTTATTCTATTTCTAAAATTAAAACTTCTGCTTTCAGCAAGAAAAATCGTCTGAAACTTACAGTTGAACCCATCCTAATTTTTGGAAATACTTAGGCAATTAAATATTAGTTGCAAAGTTAAATAATACTGTAATAGTAACTCTCAATTTTTTAGTTTGCAACTGAAATAACTAGGAAATATTTTAAACTCCACTAATGGAGGAATTTATTTTATCGACGGAAATGCAAAGTATTTTGTTATTCACTAAGATACAAAATTAACTAAAAACGATAATCCTTAAAAGGTTAGGTTTACAAAACCCAAACAGCTGAAACTTCCAGTTTAAATTATTTAAAATTTATGAACTTGTTTTAGAACACTCCTTCAACTTTTAATTGAACCACTGTTTGGAGTGAATTAGACATTACAAGAATTTTCCATTCTGAGGTCAATTTTTACTCGCGGCAAATTCTACTCTCCAACTACGGTCGTCCTAACTAATCTCTGGAACTTTAACCGAAATGCTGCGCTTTCCCTTCCTGTATTTAAATATTCCAAACTAATTCCTTCCTTTTTTTAATATTGCATTTTTTTGCAAACTTAACTGATAGTTTTTGAGGAACTTTATTAATAATTTTAGTTTTCTAATTTAATCATAGCTGGTATCTTAATTTTCTAACCATGGCTAAAGCTAAAATCGAGGGAGAATTACGAGCACTTGGAAAGTTACCTTAGCTCAACCCTCACACTCTAAAACTACCCAGATTAACGCTGCGACTTTAGTGTATAATTCCGAGTGAAGGTGTTGGCGCAGGATTAATTTCCCCGAATGAATAGCGGGGTATTTTAAAATAAACAATACTAAACCTTATTTTATATAAAGCAAATCAATTTAGAAGTGGCTTTGTTACATCGATATTAATTTTAATTGCCAAGTATAAGAAACAACGCTTTCAGTATTGTTCGGTTTTGTTATTGTAGTCCTTAAAACCGAAACCGTTCTACTTATTAACAAATCATTCCGTGTCCTGAAAATGAATTTATTTAAGATCGACGTCGGCCTACATTTTCGTACGTGCCTGCGATATCCGTTTCTAAAGAATGAGAAACTTTACTGACTTGGCGTTCGAATAAAAAGCAGATTTTTCAAAAGAAAATCTAAAGTAAAAATTTAATATTTTTTAAAGCAAAAGACTAGTTAATAAGCTTATGAGATAAATATATAATCGAAATACCTTGAGATTAAATTAAATCACTAAGGTAATTTTATTAAAGCTTTGGAAATTTTCTTCCGAAAAGGAGCTTTTATAAAAAACTTCAGTACTTTTTAAAAATTGAAACCAAAATTATATAATGTTCTTTTATATCAGTAAAGTAATTGCTTTTTTTTAGTCGAAAACTCCAGAACTTTCGATGGTTATGGTTATTTCATTTAAAAATTCTTATTGGTTTATTCATATTTAAACCTGCTGATATACAATTGTCGTATTATCTTTACAAAAGATTTGATTATCAGAAATAGTTGTAATTTTCTTATCAATTCCTAACTAAACAAATCACCTGATGTTCGAAACTGTTCAGCGTAGCAGCATGGTTATTACTTATTAGTTTATTACAGTGTTCCTGCCTAAATGGTGACGGAAGAATTTTTGTACCTCTTATCAAAGATGATTTTGATTTCTGCTTATTTTTTGATATTTGCAAATGTGATGATTTTATACTCGAATCATTTTATTTACTACAATTTCCAACCAGATTACTAATCGATCAAGCACCATTCATAAAAAAATTCTCAGCTGCTTTCAAATAACAAACAAAACAACCAAACTAGATTCGTAAAAACTTTATAAACAAATATTAGTTATGTTTGATACAACAACAACTATCAAGGCGATGAAATTTATTTCAGAAGCTGTCATAAAATAATAAAAAATAATTTCGACACCACTTAAAGCCTCTGCTAAGGACATGAATTCTTGTTATTATTTATATGTACAGTGACCGGCAAAAAGTTCGCAACATATGGGAATTTTTGTTATTATTAGAGTATCGAAAAAACTTTTATGGGGGATGGGTTCTGCATGTCCGATAACCTAAAAATCGAATTTGAGATATATCGCGTGACCACTGGTATGGCGGAAAATTTAAAAAAAACACCCGAGTCGCAAAAAGTGGAGCTAGATGACAAAATATCAAAGAAAATTATTTGAAAAATTTGGTTAGAATGTAATTTTAAGCCCATATGCAAAAGTTCGAGGATTTATTTAAAAAAGTGAAAATCGCAATTTTTCGTAATTATCTTTTTCTTAATTTACACCCAATTTATACCCAATTTTTTCCTTTTAACTAGCTTGATTGAAGTGAAACCTATGTATTTGGATAACAGTGGCAGAACTTTCTCGTTTTTTCCAGGCCTAAATCTAAAAAATAGGTTTTCGCTAGGACACCCACTGTTGCAATGGTTTGTATCTAACAGCTATTTCAAAATTTTCGAAATATTTTTATGCTGGAGTACTTGCAAAATATCAGTTTTCTCGGTAATAATTAAGTTTCACCGCTAACCGTGGATGAATCCCCCTTAAATATTATAGAAAGAAAAGCAAAAGAAAAATTATAACTATAAGAAAGGTGGTTTTTAGTTTATTGGATATTTTATTCTTCTTTATTTTATAAATTGATGAACTTTGTCCACAACCAAGAAAATTTGGCTTTTCTAAGTGCTCTAGCATCAAAATATTCGTAAAATTTTTATACAGCGCAGCGGTCAGATACAAACCATTGCAACAGCGAGCGTCCTAGCGAAAACCTGTTTCTTAGATTTAGACCTGTCAATTATGAAAAAAATGAGAAAGTTCTTCCACTGTTATCCAAATACATAGCTTCCACTTCAATTAAGCTATTTAAAAGGCAAAAATTGGGCATTTGTAAATTGATAAAAAGATATTTACAAAAAATTGCGATTTTTAATATTTTTAAATAAATACTTGAAATTTTGCGTATAGGCCTAAAATTAAATTCTAAGCAACCTTTTCTAATAATTTTCTTCGATATCTTGTCATCTAACCCCACTTTTTCCGACTTCACAGCAATTTTTTTAAATTTGCCGCCACACCAGTGGTCACGTGACATACCTAAAATTCAATTTTTAGGTTATCAGACATGCAGAACCCATCCCCCATAAAAGTTTTTTCGATACTCTAATAATAAAAAATTTTCCCATATGTTGCGAACTTTTTGCCGGTCACTGTATATACATATTTATTTATAAAAGTTGCATACTTGCCTTGTAAACCAGAGATCTCGGGTTCGATTCCCAGTCCCAGTCGGTGAGATTTTTAAGGCGGGAAACTATCTGAAAGTATGGCGTCCGTTGAATACGATCTAAAACCGTAGGTCATGTGCCAATACGATGTTTGGCACGATAGAGGGTGGAGGAAATCCATTGGGTTCGGCAAAATTCTAGTCGGATAGTGCCTGGCACCCGCAAGCCTAGATTTTGCCCAATAAATAAATAAAATAAGAACTCAAAATTTCTCTTAGAACTACTTTTTGATTTGTTTTCTGAATAGACATCAAATTAAGCAATTACAGGTGCAAGTACGGCACTTATAATTCCAGACATGTTTTTAGTATTAGGCATAAAGACAATTGTATTACGGAAGATTTCCCTCAAACCTTGTATCAATGAAGGTGATCCAGAAAACGTGTTCTAATTTCATCTTTAAGTTGATAAACTAAGAATTTTTGATGAGGCTTCAAGTTATCCTTGTATTTTAATTTAGAACACTAAGTGCCTATTGTTTTTGTATGTGTTGATTACAAAAGTCAGCCACTTATTTAAAATAAAAGGGCCTTGATTAATCATTAAAAGTTGAAAAATTCCATTAATATATGTTTACATCAGCAATTGCGTCTGATTAAAAAAACGAAAACTAAGGAAATTATTTTAACAAAAAAAATGTTGATTTCTCAGAAAATTTACCAAGAACGTTTGATAACTTTTTGTAGCAAATTTTCCTCTTTGGAAAATTTCGATGTTTTCCTTAAATTTTTCTGGCTCAAACTGGCGGTTTTCTATAAACTGTAGCAAAATAAAAAAATAAAAGATTAACACGAACTTTATTAACTGTATTGATAATGACAAAATGGCAAAAACATTGAGAGTACTTTCGCTAGTCTATCTCACAGTATCAATATCAGCTTTTCTGTAAATTTACTGACAATAAATACATTAGAAAAAGTGCGACAAATCCCAGGATTAATTTAATGGCCATTTAATTTAGTGCAAATAAAATGCATTAAGCCTGATGTGGATCTTATTATTAATAAAATAAATTACGATAGAATTTTCAAGTGTTTATTCATATTTTTAACATGAGAAATCTTAATACTTAAGGCAAATACATCCGGTTGTCACTTTTATTTAAAAAAATCAGTGGCAAAAAATAAGATAATAAATCATTTGTTAAAAAAAATATCAGAACCTACAAGCCCACTTAAGATAAGTTCAAGAGGCTTAAAGAATTAAATACCAATATTCTTTTGCGTCTTTTATCACTTTAGTTATTGTATAGTCTGCTGATATCGTTGCTTATAAAAGCGAAAGCGTTCAAAGTGTGGTAGCAGTTGCAAAAAAAACACCATGAAGACCCTTGTGATTGTTTTAAGTTTTATTGCTTTGTCAGCTTCAACGCCTTGTAAGTATCTTTAAGTTTACAAAACCAAATTAATTTTTTTTTTTCAATTTATTATTTAAGTTTGCAATATTAGTTTTATTATAATAAATTGATAAATACATTACTTTTAGTGAAATGGCGTTCAGTTTCAACTCGCCGTTATTTACCAGAAGAAAACGATCCTTTCAGGATTAAACACTTGTGGTTTGAAGATGAAAAAGGTAACTTGCATTATGAAGACTTAACGCAACCTATTCCAGAAGTGAGAGCAAGTATAAGCGACCTAACTATGCATTTATATACCCGTGATAATGTTCACGAAAGCGTTGCCTTCAAAATAGATAATCTGGACAATTTGAGGGAAACAGAACCTTTCGATCCCAAAAATCCCAATTATTTCATTATTCATGGATGGAATAACGACTACACAAGTAATGTAAATATACGTCTTAAAAAGGCAATCCTTGAAAAGCATGACGCCAATATATTTGTGGTTGATTGGAGCGGACCTGCTAATAAATTGTATCTGACTGCCTTTGCAGCAGTACCACAGCTTGGTGGTCACGTTGGAAGCTTCATAAATATGATTATGAAACATTATGGATTGAGTCCAAAAATGTTTAGATTAATTGGGCATAGTCTTGGTGCTCATGTAGCAGGTTGTGCCGGAGCTGAAGTTGATGGTTTCGTAGATTACATCGTTGGTTTAGATCCTGCTGGTCCACTATTTACGATTGGAAACATCCAAAATCGTTTGGACGAAACCGACGCCGAATTCGTACACATCATCCACACAAGCGATACTTTGCTAGGATTTGGTAGCGCCATCGGAGATGCTGATTACTTCCCCAATGGTGGATCTGGTCAACCTGGATGTGGATTGGACATCTTTGGTACTTGTGCACATTCACGTGCTTATTATTACTATGAAGAATCAATTCTTCAAGGTGGCTTTATGGCAAACCAGTGTGATAGTTACAAGGCTTACAAGAAGGGCGAATGTGACAACAATGATGTTTCCCAACTTGGTACCTTAGATTTGGATAAAAGAGCCTCTGGCGATTACTATTTGTGTACAAACAAAGCAACTCCTTTTGCTCTATCTTAAATTATGATCCTTTCCAATAGAAATATCCTCGAATTGGCGTTACCATTAACTTCTTTTTGATATCCAAATTGTTAGTACTGTTTTAAAGTACACATAAAGTTGGGAAGTGGGACCGTTAAATAATGGTACATATTATATGACTTATGATTTTACTGTATGATAATAAAATGTTCTAAAATAATAACACGTTCATCACGATGTAGCGTAACATAAAGCATATATTTATGATGCAATATTATGCAATAAAGGAACCGAACACGAAAAGATTATATTCAAATGTTTATTATAAACGAAGCAAAACCAAAACCAAAACGCTGAGCTTTTCCTTTTCTTCATTTCCTTTCCACCTTTGGTGGCCTGTCAACCAAATTTACTCCGAAAAACTACAGTTATTCTTACATAGATATATGAGATATATTTCGGGGTTTTTATACGACATGCTATTTGCTTTCCATGAAGTACAAAATAGTTACAATTTCGTCTACTGATGATAGATTACTGACGCCTAGTTTCTTAACGTATCATAAATTGGCGCTAATGATAAGATTTAAACTTTAACAGGTATGATATTTCCTTAAAATTAAAGCACCGAATTTAATTATGCAATACTAAGATTACATTAAAAGTAACACAGTTGAATCGATGTTTCGATAATGTAAACTTATCCACTATAATTATAAATTAATTACACAGTTATAAATATATTTCGATGAATTTAAATTCCACTTCGTGAAGGTTGGACAAACTGCAGCCAGCAGGCAAGATGGAATCTTTGATAATATTTTAAAACTCCGCCTCTGTAGATATTTATTCCAGTTTTTACCAACATAATAATTATCGAATTTATTTTTGCAGTGCAAGTATTAATTATCGTAATTTTATTTTTAAGTAAATAGATTTAGACTTTGCGTTTGTGTTAAAGGTTTGATTTTACATACTTTAAAAATTAAAAACAATTTTTATCCCTGCTTTATAAGCATGATATTTACTGTCAAAAATGGACTTGTCACATTTATTAGTATTTATTTAAAGAGTCTGATTCACAAGTTAATCTGATAATAGTGTTTGTAAAATTCGTGATACTTATAAAAGATAAATCTATAGAATAAAATTGTAATTTAGTGAACGTTTAGTGCTATTCAAGTGACTACCATGGTTACTAACAAAACCAAAAAAACTGTTCAACAACCGTATGTATTTAAGATTTTTATTCTAAATTTCAGCCAACTAATAGAAAAATATCGACCCTGAGAAATTCATAAAGCAAAATGTTTCTCAACAGTTTACCACCAACTCGCGAGAGCTAAACCCCTCTTAATTTTGGTTCTTTATTCCTCAGTGTGTTGACAGATTTCCACACGTTTTTGTTACTTTTCAAATATGAACAGCAACCCCAAGCATATGAGTTTTGAAGAAACAAGTGTAGTTGCTTTATTAAAAATGCAATAAATCTGCCAGGATTCTTACAGCTTTACCTCTAAGGAAAAATATTAACGTAGGTACTCGATGCTTAGGACGTGTTTCTCAGAAATATTTAAGCTTGGTGTTTTTAATCGTTAAAAAATGTCATAATTTATTAAATCGTTTTCAAAAGCTAATTTTTACTTTTGAAAACTTTGATAAAGAAAAAACTAAGTTCGTCATGTAAACGAATATTTTTATTTGCACACTTAAACTTCAAATTGAATGACTTAAGTGTTGTGACAAACAAATATTACACATAAGTTACAAACACGTTTTCACGATAAGATAAAAACGGTCAAAAGATCATCCTAATTTTATATAACCGCTACACTTTTTCCCATATGTGAAACTTAGACCTGCTTATATAAGAATGCACATGTAGACTTAATCATACTAAAAAAGCACCGCCATTTTCAAAATTTTAAACCTTTTTGTTTACGAACGTTACATTTTGCTTTGTGAATTAACGTAACTTGACTTAACATTGTTATTATTTCAAGGAGCAGTGCAGGCTCTGGGCCCCTAGACATTCTACTAATTATAGGAGAAACGCTACTTCTTCTACTAAAAATAATTTATTTAATCGGGGAAGGCATTTTTAGATTAATCGTGCCTGTAACAGAAAAGTCTGTCGAAGGAGAAGTTGTTTTGGTAACATTTTCAACTACTAAACATCAAAAAGAAACACAGTTTGTTTAGATTACAGGAACTGGACATGGAATTGGTAGAGAACTGGCCTTACAATATGCGTCTCAAGGCGCAACAGTTGTTTGTTGGGACATTAATGAAGCTGCAAATCAAGAAACCGTAAAACTCATTACTGAATCAGGTTACCAAAAAGCTCATGCTTATGTGTGAGTACAGCTCGTTAAAATAAAAATTGAGAAATTGAAAAACTTCAAATTACATTGTTAATCTTTCCTCATATTTCAGGTGTGATGTTACTAAACGTGGAGATGTTTTAGAATTAGCTAAAAAGGTTCAAAAAGAAGTCGGTGATGTAGATATATTAATAAATAATGCAGGAATAATGCCTACTCATCCATTTTTGGACCAAACTGTATCTGAAATCGAACTGACGATGAACATCAACGTTATGGCACATTTTTGGGTTTGAGTTTGAACAAGATAAAAGTGACACAACACTTCATATATCCCTTTATAGATTTTGCAAGCCTTTCTACCAGCTATGATAAAAAGAAATCACGGACACATAGTAGCCTTATCTTCTTGTGCTGGAATAATGGGGATAAGGAATCTCGTTCCTTATTGTGCGTCGAAATTCGCAGTCCGCGGTATGATGCAGGCACTTTATGAAGAATTACGTACTGATCCTAAATGCCAAATTAAAACAACACTAATTTATCCTTACATGGTTGACACCGGATTATGTAAAACACCAAAAATGCGATTTTCTAATGTAATGCCTCTGTTAAATCCAACTGAAGTTGCAAAATATATTATGAGCGCACAAAGACGTAACATATATGAAACGACAGCCCCTCGATCACTTCTCACGTTAACTTATTGCAAGAAGTGGGTATTACAGATAATGCTGACCTAAAACAGTCTATACCTAACTGTAATTTATGTTTCAGCATGTTACCAATCAAAGCCGATCCATTACTAACAGATTTTGTAGGGGCCTATCCTGCTTCCGATTTATAAATAATAAGATTGTTATATTTCCAGACTGAATAATTTTCAAACTAAAAATCATAAAAATAGTTTCTGCCATTAAATGACGATGATAATTATTATAAAAACAAATAAAAAAATACTCGTAGGCATTTTAATATAATTCATTACTTTGTATAAAGTATTATTTAAATAAATAAAACTGCTTAATTCAGTAAAAGTTATGGTACCAGTTTTTTTACCTCTAATATCCAAGAAACTTAAGTTACAAAATCCTATATTTATAAGTTAAAAAATAATAATAAATAAGCAAGTGGATTTATATAACAAATAGCAAGAAACGCAATTAATACGTAAGAAAATGATAGCTAATCAAAATATAAATTATTCAGAATTCCAGTTTTCCCGAATGAGTATTATAAGTGAAAAGGACTAATTATGTTTATACAAGCAGTCCCATTTAATGCAATGATGAAGATTAATTGGGTGAAAATTAATGTTGTATGAATAGCATTTTGTTTTCTATCTTATAAATTAAATATTGGTTCATTTTACATTAATTTCGCTTTAATTATATCTAAACAAAGAATATGAAATATCCTATTTGACCTAAAATTCACCGAGTCTTTATAAAATAAACGGAATTATATCATATTCTATTTAAAGATTACACTTACCTTTTTACTAGGTGCTCTTTTAAGTCGTTTGAACAGATTTTTAAGGAGCTTAAAATATTTCTAGCTCAAGCATGTGAATAAAATAATAAACATAGGTACCTATATCAACAGATTACTTTATTAGCTACTATATAAAATTCTTACACCAATTGATAAAAAGTTTTAAATACACTTTAACAGTAATTTACATCTTTCATAAAATTTCAAATCTTCTACCTTTTCTATAAATATTTAAGGAATTAAAATATTTGTAGAGCAAGTAAATCTTCTTCTCCTTCTTTGATGGCTTTTCAACCCTTAGTGGGTTATTACCTGCATGAAGTGCCTTCCCAATTATGCTCCGCACTGTGAGCAAATAAATAAATAAAATAATAAACATACACCAGGCAATTTCTTTATTACACTAAATTCTTACACCCAGTGATATATTTTACACAATAATTTACTATCTTGCTTCATAAAAGTTTAAATCTTCTTTTCTTAAAATGCATTAAATTATATTAAGTAAATATGTTCCTTGTATTACAAAGAATATTCTCTTTTATCTTAATAAAAAAATAGCTTTCATGATTTAGTTTGGACACCTATAGTAGAGGTGGGAATGAGAGCTCAAAGCTCGAGCTCAGCTCGGCCCAGCTCGAGCTTTGAGCGAGATAGAGTGTAAGATTTGTTGAACCGAGTCAAACCAAACTTTCTTCTAAATTGCTTGTAAAGCTCAGTACTCATTACAGACTCGAAGCTCAGTGAAGGCTTGAAGTTGAGTTAAATTCAAGAAATTAGTCTCCTGTCTTACTTTTCTTTGTGCTCCTCGATAAAGACTTAAAACTTAGTAAAGATTTAAAGCTCGATATAAGCTTAAAGCTCGGTAAAAATTATAAATAGAACCTTTGGTTTTAAAAAAAAATTTATATTTAAAAAATTTTAAACAAAAAGCATATTTTCGAGTTTATATTAACAATATTATGAACTAATTTCTTGTCTAAGCTTCTCTTCGATCTGTTCTTTAGTTACCCCATCAGCCAAAATTTTAAGAGTTTTCTGCCTCGACTTAAAACCCTGCAACATAAACATGTTTTAATAATTTACAGAAAAGTATGTTCGATCCTTATTTAGAAAACTAAATCCTACACAATGCACAATGATTTTATGTTTTAAAGCACTTACAGTTAACTAAATTTAGAAAAACTGTACCTTTCAATAAATTTTAATGTTAAAATTTTTTGTGTTGTGCTTCAAACCAAAGCGTAACTACTGCATAACCAGCATACTGTCTAATTAACTTTTGTATGGGCTAAAAACTTCTAAGTAAGAAAATTTAATAAATTAAAACACATCAATTCATCAAGAACATCTGGTCTATAACAATCACTGTTTTGCTCTCAGCTAATTAATTACATAAGAATATTCTTTTAACCAAAATTCAAACTTTTTATACTTTAACATATTGGCTAGAAATATACTAAAACGTCTTGATAGTATTGTAAATATGTTTATATGTTGTAGCTAATGGTATGTGTCAAAAAATGAGATGAAACAAATATTGATTTCTGGCGATAACCAAATACAATAGGTATTTTGCTGCTAGTATTCGGTCTTACCAAATATTTTATTGCACGAATTTTTATTAAATACATGTGTATCTATGATGGCTATAACTAACATAAAGATAAAAGTACAAAGGTAAAAAGTAAGTGCAACTGAACTAAAAATATCAATTAATTGCATAATTATTAACTTAATAATCAAATCCTAGTTGTATGATTCCGTAAATGAACATAAAATAAATTTAGATTGGGTTTCAATAGGCTATAAACATAACTATGGTGCAAGAATTGAAGTTCCTTTTATTTTCGATTAAACACATTAAATTTATTGTATTTATATTTAGTTTTTAATTTTTGAGAAATGTATGCTTATTTTTTTCTGTTTTGTTTTTGTTACTATTGGAATTGAATTAATAAATGATGATATTCAAATTTAAAGTATATAAAATATTAATAGTCATAAATGGAACATTTAAATAAAAATTCAGTGAAAGTATTCGGTTGTACCGAATATTCAGTAAAACGGCTGAATATTAGGACTGCTGAATAGTCAACGGCGTTGCATCTCTAATCAAAAATTATATTTGGATGACGGTTTTCAAGGGCTTTTTTCATAATTAACAAGCTTTCAAAAATACAAGTGCAATTTTTATCCAAAAATATGTTTCAGCTAATAATTTTCCCAACAAATGCTTTCTGATTAATGCAACCATTTCTACATAAAATTGTTCAGTGTGTAGAACAATCAGCACTTCATACGATAGTGTGACGTTCCACTGAAGCATTTATTAGTAACTTTTCAATTTGTTGTTTGTTTAACATCAGCATTTAAAAGTACAAACAAAGGAAACATCATTTTTATATAGCTCTGTGAAGTAATAAGGTACCAACATGCACATAAACATGTTGCATAAATTAATGGCCCCTTATTTTTAACCCTTAACCGCCATTGTCAAATATTTGTTACATTCATTGTAAGCCACCGTCATGCAGACATAGTGACTGCTTCTCTTTTTTTCTTACATAATAATTCACAAATTTCCCAACTGATCTTTCTTCTGATGCATTATGTGACCAAATTGGCACTATAATAAATTAGCAAAAAAATAAAAATCAAAGAAGTAAATTAAAAAAATAACAAAAACAACCTAAGCATATAGCTTTGTTGCACAGAAAATAAAAGTCGAAGGTCTTCCTTTTAATTTTAGAAGATGTAAGGATATGTATAACAAGCCTTATGTTTTTTCATCAGTAAAATCCTTCACAACCTAGGCACAATTTTAATTTAATTTTAGATCAAAAATATCTAGCCGGGTTGATCAACCATTGACGTGAACCTAAACAGTTACTTACACTAACACCATCACGTGGTCACAGTGACCGCTCACTTTTCAAATATTTTTCAAAACAAAACCAAGTGACGAACCACCCTTTACTTAAAGCATCATACACAGAACGAAGTAGATTGAAAGTGTTGGGGTGCTATAGGGGATATCTCACAGATTGGGGAAAATAAACAATAATCAAAATGGTGACCACATGCCGGCGGTTAAGGGTTAATAGTTAATACAAGGGGATTCCCCTCCGTGTGGTCATTAAATAGAAGACTGATTAACACCATTAGTTTAATTTTGTTATTTAGTTATCACATCTAATCCACTATGATGGCTACTTTATTTGATATAAAGTTACTAATGTTCGACTAGTGACGATTAATATTTAAGTAAAAATGTCTATTTTAAACTATAAAATAAGTATATTAAACACCTTATCTAATGAAATATTTCCTTTTCGTATCCCTAAAACTGAACTTATATATTTAATAAGCTCAGTATTTGCTTCTCCCTCCGTTGGTGGTGCATTAATTTGAACTCCTACCCCTTCAGCTGATATATCTATAATCAAAATATAATTAAATACTGCAATACGTTTAATTACGCTTGAAATAATTTTACAAACCTGTTACGTTGTTCTGTTTTGCTCCTGGCTTTGCTAATATTTTAACAAGTATATTGTTTGATTTATCCACTGAAACGGGTGATTCAGCTGCCGGTACGGCCTAATTATATAAAAATTATATACCTACAGTACAGTTATTTAAGTAGAGAAATTAATTTATTTGTATAAGTAACATCGATTAGACATTTACACCTCTCAGTTGCAATAATTCACATATTTGTTAACTATCTGAATTTATAATTATTCGCAGGATTGAAAATACTTTTACTCTAATATAGGTATATTTACTTAAAATACTTAGAATAAACACATAAAGAAAAGTTGGAAACAGACCTGTTTTGCTTTGTGAAAATTAGGTCCATAAATAGGAACAATTGATCAGATTCAGATTATAAACACACAAACACAGGTTAGAAAAGGCAGATACATACTTACCTGGCCCACATTTGTTTTACTTTTACGCCCAAGCTTATTCTTAGACATTTTTACAAGATTCGGTGAGTTAAAACTAATAAATTTTACATTATTAAGTAGTATAAATCGAGATAGTCCCAAAGACGAACAATTTATCATTTCTCCATATTAAAATCAAAATATAGGTTATGTAGTTATGTTATATTATTTACATTATTCATTGTATGATTTTACCACTTCTTTTACCTTTTATAGACTATATACGCTTATAAACACTCAAAATGCCGAAGAAATTTTCTGGAGAAAACAGTAAAGCAGCAGTTGCAAGAGCTAGAAAAAGCGCTGCGAAGGATGAAGAACAAGCCGCTAAAAAAAAGCAGTTGGATGATGAATATTGGAAAGAAAATGACAAGCATGTACTTCGTAAACAGCAGAGAAAGGTAATTTTATTTTACTGTACTTGTGTAAATACTTATGAGACATATGGCCAACAGTACAACTTAGGGCATAATTTCCAATCCTAAAAACTAGGTAATTAGTTTCACATACTTCATGTTGTACTTATTCATTTTAAGTTACTTACCTATAATATTTTAGGACGAACAAGAACGAAAGAAATATGAAGTAGCCAATAGAAAAGCAGAAGCAAAAGCGTTACTAGATCAAGAAATGTCGACTATTAAAAAGATAGTAAAAGCACTTCCTCCTGCTGAAAAAATAACAAGAGCACAAATATCTGAAAATATAGCAAGTGCTGGTACGGTTAAAAAAGAAAAAGAAAAAGTTGAAACTCACTTAGATGTTCCCCTTGAAGAAAACTTGAATAGACTTACAGTTGATGGTGAAGAAGCACATACCATTTTAGAAGCGATTTCTATTCTTAAGTACGTAATAGTTTTAGTTTAGAAAGCTAGAAATATGTCACTTTATTAATCCCATTGCAGTTCCCAAGAACCCGAGTTAGACAAACACCCTGAGAAACGTATGAAAGCAGCTTATTTAGCTTTCGAAGAACATAGACTTAAAGCTTTAAAAACTGAATTTCCATCGTTGCGCCTTTCGCAATTGAAACAAATGATATTCAAAGAATGGCAAAAAGCACCAGAAAATCCTTTGAATGAAGCAAAGTAGACTTAACTATCATCGGCTCTTGTTATTTATTTTTTTTTGTAAATATTATTTTTAAATTTACAATTCTTAATAAATAAAAATAACTTATATATTCAAGCAAACTGACCTCTGCAAATTTGAGTACTTACAAACGGTACTAGTTCTTAAAGTACCTATGCTAACTGGATTTGTTGTTTGTACTTTTTATTAACAAATAAATGATTATATTAACAATTGTTTAATTTAAATTCGAAGACTTCCACGGTTAGTGTTAAAAGATGTCTTCCGGATTGGAACCGTGTCATTGTTAAGAAAGAAAAACTCCACGTTTCACCCATTTTCTTAAGGGGCTTCATGAGTTCTTCTTTCTCAACAATTGTTTAATTTTAGGTAAGTCTTAATTTCTCTATATTGAAAATTGATAAGTAGTGTAGAATAAATATAAGATATAAATATAATAGTTTTTAAATAGAAAGCAATTCACTGAAAAAATGTTCTAAAATAAGTATCTTGGTAAAAAACTATTAACAATCAAAGAAGAATTATTAAATAATAGCTAAAAAGTTTGTGAAGATTAGAACATTTATTACATATTCAAGAAATTAAATGATTTATAATTTGATAATATATAAAACAATAGTAACAAGTCGTAGTGATTATTTCTAGCATTAATTCTAATAAGATAGCTTTCATAGTTGAGCATTTGGTCAAAACTTAGTATCCCTGCAATTAAACATTTAAAAGAATAATATAACCACCTTCTATATTAATATTAATGGGAGCGTTCAGACGGGACTAGCGTTACAAGCTAGCGGTAGCAACCGGCTGAACGGCTTCGAAAAATGGCGACCGCTAGTGTAAAAAAATCTCCGCTAGTCCCGTCTGAACGCGCCCAATGTTGCTAATAATAATAATCCATAAAAACAAATAATTTATACCTATACTTTAAGAACAATTTTAAAAAACTGCAATATTAAACAAGGGTTGTGCATTGCACGCGTAGAGCCTCATACGTTAATGCACCAGCCTCGACACCGAAAGGTATAAGAGGTTACAGATAATACATACAGACTTGATTTTTGAAAATAAGGCAAAAAATAGTTTATTGAAATGTATGTTGGGCCTCTCAGTGGTGTAGCGGATGAAGTGCCTGCTTCACGATCAAGAGATCCCAGGTTAATTTAAAAAAAAATTAAAATGTATGTAAATAGATATCTGAACAAAAAATCCATAAAGTGTCACAGCATTTACTTACATAGTTACATTTTTTAGAAATGGTGGACCTGTGATAAATACAAATGACTGTATTTATAACAACAGATCAATAAAAATACCAATTAGGGTAGGCTGTGAAATTGAATTATTTTGAATTGGTACCTACTTTAGCCACATCCACAGAACGACATTTTATAACGTTTGTAATTCAATCGTTGCTTCTGTTCGTCTAAGCAACAAGGAAAATTTCACTACCTAGTAGTGAAATTATCAGTGTAATTCGATTGTGATTGGTTCAATTCACCAAAATAGTGCGATTTCATTGGATGACAGATTATGAGTGGAATTGTCTATAGAATACGACATCGTTGAAAAAATTAATTTTGATTGAAATGGCTAGTGAAAAATCTAGAAAATTAATGTTGCAATTATTTTTTTTTGTTTATTGTAATTTTATTAATTAATTTATTAATTTTTTTTGTACTTGTTAGAATCAAAATATATATTTTTTTATTCTTCCTAAAGCTTTTGCTTAGGGACTTACATAGTTTATAAAATAACCTAATTCATAATAAATGGTATATGTACCTAATGATTTTTATTGTTTTATTTGAATATATTCAGTAGAGAATTTTTAAGGGCGCAATATCGAAATCTTGCCCTGGGCGCCAATGACCCTAGCTACGGCACTGGTTACAACGTCGCGAAAATAATTGTTAAATCGGGGTATTCTTCACGAAAATCAGTCATGCAGTCACGAAGTGAATATTGCCACTCTCCATTTATTCTTACGCCGGTTCGAAAGATACATTCAATAGCTTTCGCGTTTTGTTGTGTAGTGAATACCATTTTTTCAAACTTTAAATTTTCCACCAAATAAAAAACTTAAAAAATTTGACAAGAGCGTTCAGTTTTAAATTTTCATGTCAGAAATGTCATTCTGTGGATGTGGCTAAAATACCAATTCAAAATAATTCAATTTCACAGCCTACCCTAATTGGCTTTTTTTATTGATCTGTCGTTATAACATTATTGTGTAAGTAGCATGAATTAAACTACTTTACACTTTACATCAGTATTAAATTTTGTTGTGTTGGGTTTTTAAACATACAAAAGTAATTTTTCAATTAAGAATGAAAGCCATTTGAAAGCTAAGATATTAAAAGGTTGCTAATAATTCTATTATCTGATGAAATACAATTTTCAGGACCTTGAGAATCGAATGTACTTATTTGGCAACTCTTGGTAGTAGTTCCTGCTTGAAGTTGATACAGTGCGACAGAAATAGTTCCAATTTTAACCAAAGGATATGTCTTAAAATTATATGGTAAGTGTCTGCTACTTTGCCAGTTTAAATGTAATATAATACTTCTTCTTGTTTATCTTTCCCTTATACCCTAAGGCCCTAAGGTGTTGGGTCCTCCAATCCATAAGAATGATATGATAACTTACAATGCGAAAACTTCCGGGGAATAACCCTCTTAAGTGTCCCAGGAAAAATTTATGACAGGATTTTAGAAACAAGATTAAGGGAGATACTAGACTAGAACCAACTTTCAGCGGCAGTCAGGCAGAATTTAGAACAGGAAGAAGTACCAATGACTGGATTTTCAGCCTCGGACAGATCAGCGAAAAAGTAATGAAGCACAATCGGAAATTGTACATAGTGCTGTCAATCTAGAAAAAGCATTTGATAAAATTCCGAGGGAAAAAATATGGGAGATACTGGAACGTCGTGAGATACCTGAAGACTTAAGAGACGCCACCAAGATAAGGTGACCAGATTTTAATTTTGATAAAGCGGGACAAAATCAACCGGTGGGGGGGGTATTATAACTGAAAGTAGAAAAATAGTTCAAAAAACTAAATTTTAATTTTATTATGAAAGAAGGCAAAAAAAACATATTTCAAAAACAGAACATTTTAGCATAAACATCTGTAAACATATGAAAAAAATACAATATGTTTATGCATATATTTAGTTTTTTACTGTAAACTGGCGAAAGCATATTCTTTCCAAAAAGCGGGACTTTGTATGCGGGAATATGTATACCTACTAAAAAGAAAAATTCCCTCTATGTGATTCGTCTGTACAATTAATGAATACCTACCTACCATTTATAAACTTTGTATTTTTTCCCTAATTCCCTACCTAGTCGATCGCTTGAGCACAGCATTTCTTAGTAGATTTTGATTTCATTTAGTAATATTATTATATTTTCAATATTTCAATAATATTCCTTGAAGTTCAGAAAAAACTATTAATTTAATATTTGCAGGTGAAATGATTGATAAACATGTAATAAAATTGTCTTGCAGTATTAACGTTTTTAACGATGAAGGAAAATTAATTTCCAGATGGAAAAATGCTGTTAATCAGGTAATGTTTACCAATATGATATTTGACGATGGCCTGAAAACGTTAAAGGCTAAACTGCTGATTAGCATGAGGGATCGACAGTATAATTGTTCATTTGAGTAAAAACAGTTTTTAGTAAACATTATTAAAGAAATAACAATAGTTGATAAGTTAGATGTAGGTAACTATATACAGGGTGTTTCATAACGTACGGAGGAGACTGAAAGGGTAGCTAGAGGGGACCAAAATAAAGTTATTTTCTTAATAAACTTTTGACCAAAACCAAAAGTGGTTTAAAAGTCTTAAAAAAAGTTTGCCATTAAATGGTAATTCAACTTTGCATTTTGGGTAGGCAGCAATTTTTTTTTATCGTTGTATAGAGGGGCCAGTGGTGAGTCTAATAAATCAGAGTATATGCTTCCTAATACTAGGAATGAATTTATAATATTACGTAAAAAGAAGGATACAAAAAGGAGTACATAGTACATACTCAAAACCTGCTAGTTGAAAAAATACTATCTGAAATATTTTTGTAACAATGATAACAGATGAATTGAAAGTAACCTGGGTTTACATTTTATCGTTGATCGATGATTTCAACAAACATCTGCGTATACCCCAAAACAAGGTTTGTATGACTTATGCATAAGCACGTTTTTATTAAAGAGCGGAACTATAACAAAACTTCCTAGCTTCACAGCAATGTATGTGAAGTGTTATTTTACGGTCAATCTGTCAATTGTCAGAAAGTTACTGCTGTGATGTTAAACATCCAAGTAAAAATATCGTAAAATAGTTAATAATTTAGTAATATTTGTAGTTATGATAATAAGCAGCTAAATATATACTCCACTGAAGAATACAAAAATAATAACTAACCATAATAATGCATTTACTGAATGAAGTATGTATGATTTAGCATATATTATTGGGGTACACAAAATTCCTTTTTACAGATATTGGTACATGTATTGTAGAAAAATGTTAAGTCATTAGTACAAGCACTGAAGCAATGAGTTATTCTAGAAGCACGTCACCATTACCACTTCCAGTGAATCATCAACGAGACTGTATGTCAGCTGCTACTAAACGATGGAAGTACTTACGTCGAATGTTCAAATTTGATCAAATGGATTTTGAATTTGCGATTTGGCAGATGTTGTACTTGTTTATTGCTCCACAGAAAGTGTACAGAAACTTTCATTACAGAAAACGTAAATATTATTTAGAAGTTTTTACGGACTAGTTATAATGTTAACGTGATTACTTTTAGAAACCAAATCACAGTTTGCAAGAGATGATCCAGCATTTTTGGTGCTATTTGCAGCTTGGCTTTGTGGTAAATCAGTAAAAATTTAGATATTATTGAAAGTAATGAATCTTTAATTTATAGTAACATCTATCGGATTCGCCATAGCATTACGTTTGACGTTCTGGAAATTTGTACATTTTTTACTATACGTTATATTCATTGACTGCATAGGAACTGGCCTCATTATTGCTACCCTCTTTTGGTATGACTAATCGTAAAAAAAAACATTTAGATGTTGCATATTATCTTATTAACTTACAGGTATGTGCTAAACAAATATTTTCGTATTAATGAAGACCAAGATATCGAATGGGGATTTGCATTTGATGTACATTTAAATGCGTTTTTTCCACCTCTAATAATACTACATTTCTGCCAATTATTTTTCTACAATGGTAAGCTTTATAACTGTAACGTGGCGTGGCTTGTTATTTTGGTTTAGGAATGCAGTGTTAATATGAAACATTTTAAGTAATAAACATATTCATCTTTTTATAATTTAGGGAAAAACAAACAACACGTACTCTGAGTGAAGTACTTGCTAATTACAAAAAAAATGTTTATTTCAAAATCGCAGAAGGTGAACAATATATAAATGAGTTGACGATAACAGTAAACTAAATAATTTGCATTTGATTGGAAAAAAACAGGAAATAAAACAATATTCTTCCTCTAACTTAAATTACCATGAAAAGCAAAAAAACTATAAATTAAAATAATATATTTAAGTAACAAAAGTTAATAAGTAATTCTCTGTAATAATGAGACAATAAATTAAACATGATCGTATTTTCAGATCCAAACTATATTGTTAAACTTTAAATAAATAAAAGAATAAGATAATAATATGAACATTTACAGGGTGTAACAAGTATGAATAGAAAAATTTTAAATACTAGTAGATTTCCATTTGCTGAACAAAAAATTCTTATAACAGAAACTTCTATTCTTTATAGTTCTTGAAACAAAGCACAATGAAGTTGAAGGCTTGGATGTTTCAGTACCGCATATTTTTTAAATAATTAAGTGGGCTTATTTTAGTTGTTTTGAGTTGTCATACTAATGTCAGTATCTTAGACTATTTACAATTTTGATTTAGTAAAACAAGTTTGTGTTTAAAATGTTATATTCCAACAACGAATATACGTTTTCAGCATGAACTCTCATTGAATGTTGGGCTGACATTATTGGTAACATTTTACTAGGTCCCTATTTTATACTAAACCGATTAAATATTAAATGGACATTCTTATTTGCAACATCTACAAGACATTTTGCCGGGTGAGGTGCCTTTAGCAATGAAAAACACTCGAATCATGTTGAAATCAGAATAGTTCTCAAACATAAAAGCCTCCAACTTCATCTTCTTTTATCTCAACAACTATAAAGAACGGAAGTTTTTGTTATAACAATTTTTTGTTCAACACACGAAAATCTATTAGTTTCCAAAATCTTTCTATTCATACATTTACTGTGTAACTTAATCCAAACAACTAGCCTAATGATGCTGTAATGTGAAATAAGCAGAAGCTAGAACTGCATCCAAGCTAGGTAATTTTGTGCGCATGAAATTGCTCTGATGTAAACACAAGAATACACGATCTAAGCTTTATGAGAAACAGGCATTCGAATTGCGTTCCTGGACTTTATAGTTCCCAGTTGAAATTCAGCAAAAGTTGCTTGTTTTACATTAATTTTATTTATGTAGAACCAATAAAACAAGCTATTGTTATTATTTATAGCCAATTTTTGTAACTAAAAGTAACGAAATCAAATTAACTAATGCATCCCTTGCTTCTATGGATGCCACGCCACTGCTTTACAAGAAATGTTTTTATGTATACTAATTTTAGCATTTGCAGGTTTGATTAGCCATGAATGGTTTATATCAAGATATCTAGGCAATACATTTTGGCTAATCGCCGTTAGTTACTATGTTTATATAACATTTCTAGGGTATAGTTCATTACAGATATTACAACGTACCCATTTATTACTAGTCCCTTTGCCAATAATTGTTTTGTTTTACATAGTGAGTCTCGCTGCCGGATTCAATATTACATATTTCCTAATGAGATTTTATAAAGAAAGAGTTGTGTAGTACTTTTATAATGAATTTTAAATATGTAAGTTCTTAGTAATAAATTTTCAGTTTAACAAACTATTTTTGTTTTTTTGGAAGAGTAGAACTTCCTGAAATCCTGCACTAGGTGGGTATATACGTATTATTAAAACTGTAACTTCAAACATTTTTAATTAGACCAAGACCTCTGATAATTACCATTCTAACTCTAAGAAAAAATGATTGAGTAAATAAGTCATTTATTTTAATACATAACATTTAATAAAACTCAGTGTGTTGTTTTTAAAACAAGCAAAAACAGCACAACACTACCTAACTGTAATTTGTGATAAAGTTCTTGTAGACATTACGGGATCTAGTAAAATGTTAGGATTGCATATCGATACGAACTTGAAATGGAATGTCCATATAGAGAGCCTATCTAAAAAACTATCAGCAGCCTGCTTTGCTATTTGCATAATCGCAAAAAGCTTACATCTTGCTGCTTCAATGACCGTGTACCATAGCAACTTTCTGTCAATGCTTCGTTATGGTATCATTTTCTGGGGTCAGTCGAAATTTTTGTTATTCAAAAGAAAGCAGTAAGAATCATGCTTAATAAGAGTTACAGACAAAGTTGTAGAGGCGTTTTTAAACAGCTTAATCTCCTAACTGTTGTAGGTGTTTACGTATATGAAGTTTTAATGTTCCTCTATAAACAACAGAATCAATTTAATGAATTCAAACTTAAACATTTGCACGAAACAAGGGGCAAAGACGATTTCCATTATCTCACCCATCGCTTATCTCTGACGGAAAAGGGCTGTTTATATTCTGCCATAAATTTTTACTTAAACCTACCTACTGAATTAAAACATATGCTTATAAATAAAGACAATGTATTTAAAAAACGGTTGTTTCAATATTATACAATAAGCGAATTCCTTATGTAAATGTTAGTGCTTATAATTTTATGTTTTTGTTTTTTGACTTTTTCAAACTTTGTTATATGTCAATGTTTTGAAATAAATTTTATTATTATTATGGCGCCCAAACATGGTCATTAAATAATAAACTTAAAAACCGACTAAGAACTAATCAAACGAAAATGGAACGTTCAATGTTGAACTTAAAATTAATAGACAAAGTCCCACTGGTGGAAATTAGAAGACGAACAGGTGTGCAAAATATTCTCGAAAGATGCCAATCGCTCAAATGGAACTGGGCGGGCCATATTATGAGACTACAGGACAACAGGTGGACGAAGGTTACAACATGCTGGAAACCAAGAAGAGGAAAGCGAAAAAGAGGAAGACCAGTATCACTATGGGAAGACGATCTAGTAAGTTCAGGTGGAGAACTATGGAAAGATGTGGTAAAGAATAAGAAGAGTTGGAAAAAGATGGGGGAGGCCTTTGTCCGAAATTGGGATGGATAGGCTACTTATTATTATTATTAATAATAGATGAGAGACACGTTATGGATGGTGCTAGACGTGAGGAGCTACAGGGGGTAGACTGTGATTCTGACCACTTTCTAGTTCGCGCCAAGTACAGACAAAGGATAGCAATTAGGAAAGAACAACGAGGGGAAGTAAAAGAAAAGTACGATACAGATAAATTGAAACGGGAAGAAACAACAGCCTTAAAATACTTATAAAAAATATCAGAAGAGATAAAAAAGAACGATGAAAGGAAAGAGAGCGAAGGGTTCAGGAGTATAGAGGAAGAATGGGAACAGGTAAAAAAGGTAATAATTAAAACGTCATCAGCAGTATTAGGAGAAGTAAAAACAAGGAGGCTAAAAAGGAAATGGTATGACGAGGACTGTAGACAAGCAATTAAGGAAAGAAATCTAGCACGGTTACAGATGATAAACATAACAAACGACGAAACTAAAGAAGTCTTCTTCTTCTGCAGCTTATTCCACCCATCGTCGGATGTAAGCCTCCCTAAGGTGATTCCATTCTTCTCTATTGCGTGTCTTTCCCATCCAATCGTATCCTGTCACTCTCTTTATGTCGTCTGTCCACCGGGTCTGTGGTCTTCCTCTACTTCTCTTGTTTTCTCGGGACCTCCACTCTATGATCTTACGTGTCCATCTGTTATCTTCCATTCTTCCTACGTGTCCTGCCCAGTTCCATCTCAGGGTGCAAAGTTGTTCTATTACGTCCATCACTTTTGA
Source organism: Melanotus villosus (assembly GCA_963082815.1). Classification (NCBI taxonomy): domain Eukaryota; kingdom Metazoa; phylum Arthropoda; class Insecta; order Coleoptera; family Elateridae; genus Melanotus; species Melanotus villosus. The sequence goes on from OY720427.1 coordinate 26,111,762, forward strand.
TCTTCTTCGTATTTCAGTATTGGGTATATGGTCGCGTAACTTAATGTTCAGCATCCTTCTCTCCATTGCCCTTTGTGTAAACTGGAGCCTATGTATGATATTTTTAGTGAGTGCCCACGTCTCTGTGCCATAAGCTAGAACTGATTGAATGCCTCTGGTTTTAATGTTTTTGGTATATCCGACTGGAATACGTCTTGTAGCTTTCCGAAAGCTGCCCAAGCTAGTGAGATTCTTCTATTTAGGTCTGCTATTAAGTAAAAAAAAAAACAACTAAAGAAGTACCTATATAAAAATAGTAGAGTAAAAGCCAAGAAAATCTGCCGAAGGAAAAAAAGAGAATATGAGAAGCAGAAGCTATTACTGCTGGAAAACCCGGAACAACAAAGGAACAAGAGGGAGTTTTACAGAACAATAAAAGTACAAAAAAAGGATACCAACCGAGAGTAAATTTATATAAAGATCCGGAAGGAAATTTGGTTGGTAGTAAACATCAGTATATGAAGCTATGGAAAGAATATTTTGAAACTCTACTGAATACAGAAGGAAACCGGTGCGAAGAATCTGTAAGAGGAGAACCCAAGCAGGAAGAGGCGAATGAAAAAGAAATAGTGTTACCAACAGAACAAGAGGTCAGAGAAATAATCCATAAGCAAAAAATAATAAAGCACCAGGTATAGACCAGGTAACAGGGGAAATGATAAAATATGGTGGAAAAGATCTGGAAAGGGAAATATACTTACTTATTAAAAGGATATGGCAGGAAGAGGAGATGCCAAACAGCTGGAAAAAGGCATAATCCGCCCCCTACATAAGAAAGGAGACAAAAGAATACTCCAAAATTACAAAGGAATAGCACTGTTGAATGTGGGGTATAAGATTTTAAGTACAACAATAGCGCAGAAATTAGATTTAATAATGGAAAGAGAAGTAGGTCAATATCAGTGTGGTTTCAGGAGAGGCAGGTTAACCCTTAATCATCTTTTTATCGACTTCAGTAAAGCATACGATACCGTTATAAGAGAAGAGATGTATGTAGTGCTAGAAGAGTTAAATGTGCCAAGCAAAATAATAAGAATGGTAAAGATGTGTCTTACAGATACTAAGGTGATAGTGAAGGTACAGGACCAGTTATCGGAAGAATTCGTGATTAAGGCAGGTTTAAGGCGGGGAGACCCCCTCTCAACTGTCCTGTTCAACATGGTGCTAGAAGGGATAATAAGAAGAGCCCACATTAATACGGAAGGTACAATTATAAACAGAATGGTCCAAATCCTTGCATATGCAGATGATGTGGTCATAATATCAAGAACGATAAATGACTTAAAAGAGGTATACGAATATTTTGAATAGATAAGGTTGGACTTAGAGTTAGCGAAACTAAACCAAGTACATGATCACATCAAGGAACGAATCTGTACAGAGGCAACCTCTTGAGTTAAACCAAAGTAAATTTGAACAGGTAGGTGACAGTAGATTTTAAGTACCTTGGAGTGATAATAAACGAAATAGTAGAAGATATAGCAGCAAGATTAGCGGCAGCAAATAGGGGCTATTACGCACTAAGACATGTTTTTAAGGCTAAAGATATATCCACTAATACAAAATTAACAGTGTATAAAGCTATCCTAAGACCTATAGCGACATATGGAGGAGAGGCGTGTATATTGAATAAAAGACAAATAGGTGGGAAAGGAAAGTGCTAAGAGACATCTTCAGGCCAGTGGAGGAAAATGGGGAGTGGCAAAGGTGGTATAATTACGAGTTTTAAGGTAGAGATACAACGCACCAAGTATAGTAAGCAAAATTAAAAGTATTAGGTTGGGCTGGTTGGGGCACTTACAGAGGATGAAGGAAGAAAAGAATATTAATGGGGAAACTTGAAGGAAGGCGACCAAGGGCAAGACCACGAGCACGTCGACTGGATATGGTAGAAAAAGACCTGAATGAAGCAGGAGTTAGTAACTGGAGGACAGCGACAAAAAACCGGACCGACTGGAAAAGTATAAGAGAAAAGTGAAAGCGGTACAAGACCAGGAGCAGGACTAACTAGCCTGTCCCGGTAAAACCAAAGTTGGGAAGCTTGTAAGAGGGGCCATGGTGCTCGAGGGACTGCTGAGGGACAAGGAGTACGTAAGTTCTTAGTAATAAATTTTCAGTTTAACAAACTATTTTTGTTTTTTTGGAAGAGTAGAACTTCCTGAAACCTGCACTGGGTGGGTGTATACATATTATTAAACAATGTAACTAAAAACATTTTTAATTAGACCGAGACCTTTGATAATTACCATTCCAACTCTAGAAAAAAAATGATTGAGTAATTAAGTCATTTATTTTAATACGTAACATTTATTTCATTGGTACAATTTAAGATTTAATTAAGTCATTTATTTTAATAATTCGTAACATTTATTTCATTGGTACAATTTAAGATTTCCGTTTATAGTTATGACCTTCAATACTAACAAGACCATTACGTCCTTCCAAAGCAAAACTACATCTATCTTGAATAACATTTAGAGGTACCGAAACATTCTTTGTACTGTTTGCTACAATAGCAGGTTTATTTACTCGTATATGGTCTTGAGTTTTTATTAAATTCGTCTGTTTATTTGTGCCAATAGCAAAAGGCATTTCAGAAGTCTTCTTCGTTGCAGAAAAATCTTTGGTTGGCCTGCAGTTTCGACATAAACTATTGGAAATACATTCCCTAAGACCACAATGTTTTAAATCAGTTTGTGTGGAGACATTTCGTGTAGATGAATATCGAACTAAATATCCATGTTCATAATACTGTTTTTCATTATCGCTGTCTTCTCCACTGACACACCTAAAACTGTTCCTTTTTTTACGGATATATTTAATATTTTATGCTATTACCGATTCATTTTGCTGTAAAAATTTGATGACAAATTATAAAAAAACTGACATTTCAAAAGTTACTCTATAGTCTAAATTAACGGGCGATTTATTAAATCGCATGCGCCAACTAATGGTAGGTTCACTACCACAATAACTAATTATATTTGCCACGTACCTAAATTTTAACAAATAACAAAACTTCTACCTATAAAAATTTCTTTATATTGAAATAAATTTTCAGTTTGTAAAAACAGTTTAATACAACTATGGGTACTCACTATTCCGTATTATTTTAGCTTTCACATCTTGTGAAAGCACCTTACAAATATTCCTCAATATTTAAATGAACATAGCTCTACCTAGAATTGTATTAACACTAACTTCATCCTTCAAAAGAACTACTGAATAATAAGTTGTTTACAAATTTACAATATTCAAGACTAAAGGGAGGGTTGTGGTAAAGGCTAAAGGCTACTTCGGGCTGTTAGCAAAAATCCGTGTTGTGCTGAAGTTGAATTAAAATAGGCAGCCCTACCTGCCAAGGCATAAGAAATTGTGTAGGTACTTGTACTTATAAGATTGACAAATCTTTTAAACTTTTTTAAATGTATCCACAGAACTGCTTTACTGTGGGAGATTTTGATTTGATAATTATATTTTTAAAACTGTGCAGCAATAGATTACTGGTAGTAGTGTACGAGTAGTAAATTTTGCTATGATTAATAATTTGAATAAAAAATTACGTGTTATCTTTATCTCATACCAAAAGCACAGATTAAGAACACAGTGACATACAATTCTTTGAAATATCGTGTTTCAGAAGTTCTGTTTCCAATTTTGCCCATAAATTTTCAATAATATTTAAGTCCGGAGATAGAGGTGGGGTTGTCATTAAATTCGGACAGTTATACAGCAACCGTTCTTGTACCAGGTACGAGGTATGTTTAGGATCGTTGTCCTGATAAAACTTAAAAGTATCTCCTAATCCCTTTTTTTCAGCACTGCTATTTAAATGTTGTTTTATTTATTTATTTAATCTTTTAGCCTTCTACCCCTAGGTGTTGGATTTACTTAGTACATAATTATAATTATGTATTACAAAATCATTAAGCATCATTTGTGTCTTGGGCCACTACTTCCAGATCTCGCCATTTCATTCCACGTCTCTCCGTGGTCTGTCGTAGTTGTTCCTCCCATTTCATCCATGGTCGCCCTATTTTATCATTTCCTTGCATTTTTACTCCATATACCTATTTGTCTTGTCATTCTCTGTTCTCCCATTCTGTAGAGGTGTCCTAGCCCCAACCCATCTGTTTCTCTAAATACCGCATTTACACATTCGCGCTCGTGTTTCGCCTCGTCATTCGCCGACATTCGCGAGTGGCATTCGCACGTTCGTCCCCACAACGCGAGGGACCGTTTTCACACTCGCCGAATGTTGAGCTCACTAAATCGAGGCGAATGGACGACGTGGAAATTGTGGCGGCATCCGCCCTGTACTTGCTAAGTGTTGACAACTATCTAGAAATTATTCTCGAAAAACTTGAAAGAAGACGTCGCCGTAGACGATGGTGGATGATAGCATGTCATCGCAACAGAACCATATAAGTACAGGGTCCGGCAAGGAAGTATGGTGATTTTTGAAAAGACTGTCACACTTATTTTTGAACGAATTTCAAAATTTATTTTTTTCTGACATTACTGGTACATTTCCATTTGAGAATACATAACGAAACATAAAAAGATAATCAGTTACGAAATATCACATTAGTTACGTGGCGTCCATTTTTGTCGAGGCATTAGACGGGTGGCGAAATTGCCCATACTCCTTTGAAGCACGACACGCCGAATCCTTCGAATTTCTCACGTTATTGTTACGGAAAGGGTTTCAAGAGTACGTAGCTTGTCAATGTAAACTTGAGATTTTAGGTAGCCTCATAAAAAGTAGACAAAAGGCGACAGGTCTGGAGACCGAGGAGGCCACTCCACATCATCACGCAATGAAATAAGGCGTCCAGGGAAATGTTCTCTTAAAAAAGTCATTGTTGCTCTTGATGTATGGCAAGTCGCCCCATCTTGCTGAAACCAAACGGTGTTGAGAAATTCGAATGATCCCACGTGCCATGCTTCAAAGGAGTATGGACAATTTCGCCACCCGTCTACCAGAATGCCTCAACAAAAATGGACGCCACCTAATTGATGTGATTTTTTGCAACTGATTATTTTTTTCTTATGTTCCGTTATGTATTCTCAAATGGCAATGTACCAGTAATGTATGAAAAAAATAAATTTTGAAATTCGTTCAAAAATAAGTGTGTGACAGTCTTTTCAAAAACACCATACCTCCTTGCCGGACCCTGTAGAAACTATTTTGCGAAACTATTCAACTACTAAATTTGTTTACTTGAATATACAGGGTTACTGGTAATTCGATACATTCCTTTGGAGATGTGATGGGGCAGGAGCTAAGAAACAAATTTAACCCTAACATACATTATGCAAAACTCAATAGTTTTCGAGATATTTCAGTTTTTGTGTTTTTCTCAAAAAAGTAGATCTTAATGTCTTTAAAGTTAATTTTTAAAAAATCTACTTGACATTTTCTGAACTTTTTGACTGGGTTACTTGTCCCACTCTATGGTCATCCGTTTCGAATGGAAAATATCCGGAAACATTTCGATCATGTGAAAATTTTAAATAAAAACTTATTAAAAATGATTTCTAAAAATCAGCTACGAAAATTACCTATTCGTTTTTCTCAGAAATTATTTTTTTATTTTTGCATAATGTATGTTAGGTTTAATTTGCTTCTTAGCTCCTGTCCCATCATATCTCCAAAGGAATGTATCGAATTACCAATAACCCTGTATAATTTTTGCAATTTGTATTGATTTAATGATTAATTCAACTATTTTTTTTTACTTATTAATAAATTATGTTTTTTTTACAGGCAAAGTATGGAAAACATGTTTCTAGAAATGCTCCACTCCATTTTTCATTTTAAAATGAAAAAAACCACGTATTGATAAACGCGCTCGTTGCGAACTGTGTAAACATTGAGTTCGCCTCGTCGCTACAAGCCTTTGACTCGTCCCCAAAAAACCGCTTCAGGCGCGAGCGCTACGAGTGGCAAGGCGAGGAACGAGGCGAATGACGAGTGAACCGATCACACATTCGCCTCGCCGCTCGCCTTGCGATTCGACTCGCCATTCGTGCGAATGTGTAGATGCGCTATTTATACTATTTTCACAACTGGTTTTATTTTTAGTTAATTGATAACTGTTGTGTTTCTCACTCTATCTCTCTTATAGTAATTCCTTCAATATTATTTTCTGTCATTGTCCATGATTCACTGCTGTAAACTATAGTTGGTCTTACAACTTTTTTATATACTTCCGTTTTTTTCTTTTTCCTAAAAACGCAATTCTTAGTCTGGTAGTGTATTAAAAAAATTTCCAGCTCTGCCCATTCTCTCTTTTATTTCTAGATTTATTTTCCCCTGTTCTTCTATGACTGTGCCGAGGTAATTGAAGCTCTGTACTTGTTCAAGTGGTTTTCCTGCTATTTCTATCTTGTGGTTTTTCTGTTTTGTTGATATAATCATGGTTTTAGTTTTGTCACTGTTTATTTCCATATTTATTTTCATTAATTCTGTATTGAAGTTCTTAGGTTCCGTTGCAGTTTCTCTTTTGTGTCTGCTATTAGTATCATATCATCGGCGAATAATAGTTCTTCTACTAGCACTCTTTGCATTTTTGGATACCCCACTTCCATGCTAATACTTTTCTCTTTGCTTTTCTTTGTAGCCTCATCTATTAATATCGTGAATAGAAGTGGGCTTAACACGCAACCTTGTTTTAAGGGGAAGTTAGTCGTTCGAGATGGGAGACTAAAACATTGTTTTATGATAAACTAGCAATACCCCGAAAATAAATTTACCTCGGTTCTTAATAAGGAAATTAGCGCAAAACATAATTTAGGCCACTTAGAATTAATATTTATGGATTAAAATTTATCAGCCTCTTCCTATTGTTGGTGTACATGCGCTAACACATTTTTGCTAGAATTGAATGAATTTGAAGCTAAAAAACAATGTTTTTATATTTCAATCAAGTCAGTTTAAATTATTTAACATACAAAAATTGAGTTTTATAGACTTCCAATTAATGGAATATTTTCAAATTTCGTTAGCACATGCAGTTCGTTACGCTGCATAAGATAATACCAAGATCAGCCAAAAATATCCAGACACTTTGGAGAAATTGTGTTTTGCTTTATAAATCTTTGATGCAGTCATTCCATGTAAAGTTGTGTGAGATAGGCATAGAGAGAGAGAAAACCCTTAGTATGGCAAGCTCAGTGTACCTGTACCTAATCTGCATTGTGCCTAATCCTTCTCGTAAACATTTGAATTGTCAATCACCCTAAAATATTGTAAAAAAGCCTTTTAACTAAATTTCTCTTCATGTACTAATATTGATGTAGGTACATGTGGAAATGTTCCTGTTATCTAAAACATTGTTTTATAATATAGTAAATATTTCCTTAAAAGAAATTTAGTTAATTTAGTTTTATTCTTAATGAGAAAATTGGTTTAAAACATATTTTAGGTTTTTATCTAATGATTATATCTAATTTGAAGCTAAAGAACAATGTTTTTGTATCTCAATCAAGTCAGTTTAAATTACTTAATATATACAATAACAAATTGAATTTTAGAAGATTCTAGTAATTGGAACTTTGTAAAAAGATGTTAGCAGATACAGCATATTTATGCTTTACAAGATAATATAAAGGCTGATCCAAAATACCCACGCACTTTCGAGAAATTGTGTTTTGATTTATAAAAACTATTTATCCTCGTTCTGTATCAAAGCGTGAGATGGGTATAGAAAGAGAAAAAATAATGCAGCGGGAACTTACCTATCCCGTAACTAAATGTGCTTGTAAATATCTAGTGATTTTACACTTACCATAAAATTAAATTTTTCAATAATTCCTTTTTCCTTTTAGATGAATTGGCAAATATAGTAATATAGGTACTTAAATTGTATGTCAATAAAATTAAGAATCTTTCTCTAAAAATTTATAACGTTGCCTTAATAAAAATATAATGTTACATTTACATAATATATTTGTTATGACTAATTTTAAATACATTAATAATAATATATTAATTCGTTTAATCTCGAAAGTACAAATTTTCCCTTGAAACAAATTCTGAGCAGAACAAGTTGTAATCTCAGTCGAAATTAATAATAATTAAGATATTTAACGTCATGTTATTCTCAGTTGAAAATGTAGATATAGTGTCTATTTTTATTAATACAATTTGTGAGGAGTCTATAAATTTTATTAACTGGATATAGTCTCAAAATTGGGGATGTAATTCTAGAATTATTTATAACTACATATACAGGGTGTATCAGAAATAAGTACATTAAATTTTTTCAGTGGTGGAACTCGTCAAGAACTGCATTTCTTATTAATTGTTTTTAATCTCACATTAATTTCAACCTAAAAAATATAGGTTGCCATTTAAAAAAAGTATCGATGACGTCATAGCGCAAAGGTATGACCTTGAAAAAAATATTTAAAACCATCAGTTTGTGGAAAATAATTTGTTATAAAACTTTTGTCGAAAACTTTTTTTTCTAAAACTAATAATAAAGGCTCCAGCATCCAGGTTCCTTACTTGTTATTCACCCTGTATATAATGTTTTTAGAGAAAAATAGTGTTACCTTTGTTTTTGAAAAAAAAAATTCAAGTACGCATTTTATTAGTTACATACATTTTGCATTTTTAAATTTTGTGTAACTTGAAATTAATGTATTACGTTTTTGTTTAGTTAATTATTATAAACAATAAACTGAAATATTATGTTTTCATTTATATCAGGTTTCAATGTCGTAGTGTGCGTTTGGCACGTGACAAGTTTTATTGTTGCTTTTCAGCTTACAATTAAATTATATCCTTACAATTAGTTATTACATATTACATGTTTCAATTTTTTGGTACATTACATATATACATACATTTCCGCAAGTTTTAATTCTTCATGTTTCGTCTTCTTTGTACTTCCCTCATCCATCGTATACCTTTGCCACTTTCACTCAATAACTCCTTCACAGTTTTTCCTTCACTTATGTCCCGTAACTTGTAACACTGGTACACTAGATGCTCTATTGTTTCTGCCTCTATGCCGCATAGCCTACACACCCTCTCTTCCCCCTTCTTCCATACTTTTCTACCATTTTCCTCATTTCCACATCTGAACCTTGCAATTATTTTATGATGGCCTTTTTCTACGTTTTTCTCTAAGTATGTAGGTATTTCAGGTGTCATTATGTACCAGTAGTTTTTATTGCTGGAGCTTAGTTCTATTCGGTTGTATTGTTCTTGTTTTTGTACTTCTTCATCTCTCGCTTTAAGTTCCTTTCTTATTTGTTGTTGCGCAAAAACTGCCTTGTTGAAGGGTTGTCACAGGTTTTCGACCCTGACCAGCTCGTCTACCATAACTTCCTGTCTCTAAGTAGCGATTCCAAACCAACAGAAGGTCTTACATGAAGTTGTCTTGCAACATGACGATACTTGTGCCCTTCTTCAATTAATGTTACGGCTCTTGCAACTTCAACTCCGCTTAGATGACTCATTTTACTGCCATACAGTGTCTCACGCAAAAGAAAAGAGAACAACTAAGGATATTTGAAAGGAAGGCACTCAGATCGATAGTAGGACAAAAAAAAGTAGGAAATGATGGACACAGACAATACATGAACCACGAGCTACTGGAAATTATGGAGGGAGGAGATATAGTAAAAACAATGAAAGCAAAAAGAATCGGATGACTGGGCCACATAATGAGGAAACAAGACACAAGTGTAGTAAAAGGAATAACATTATGAAGACCAACAACAAATAGACCAAGAGGAAAGCCAAAGATCAGATGATACGAAGAAACAGTAGAGGACTTAAGAATTATGAATATAGAGGGCTGGAAGAAAAAAGCAGGGAATAGGCAGGAATGGTGAAAGATAACAGAAAAAGCAAAAACACAGGCAACTATAGAAGGAATTAGAAATGGAAATAAAGGGGACTAATCCCACCCGATAAGAGGATTTCTAACTTCGGAAAGAAGCGGCTATATTCTGAAAAGAGTTAAATGCCTATTATTATTATTATTATTAACATATGGATCGGAAAACTGGGCAATGGTGGAGAAGCACAAAAGCTGAATACAGGGGGCAAAAATTAAATTCTTGAGAAAAATGGACAACAAAATGAGAAGGAGTAGAGTAAGAAACATCAGAATTAGAGAGCAAGTGGAACAAACATCCCTAAATGGAAGAATAGAAAACAGGCAGTTTAGCTGGTATGGACATGTTCTCAGAATGGAGACACATAGAGTACCCAAACAAGGCTGGAGATCAAACCGGGGGGAACTAGAGAATGAGGCAGGCCTAGAATGAAGTGGCTGGATGGAATACACAGAATGGCAAAACAAAAAGTAAAGAGCGAAGGAGAAATTAATAGGCTGGCTAGAGACCGAAAGGAGTGGAAAAAATTGATTAATGCAACCGGCCCCTCGCTCTAAAGGCATAAGGGCTTAAGATAAAGGAGGAGGTATTATTAACATTTATTATGGCAATTTTATGTAAAGCTTGGACTTCTTGAAGCTGTCAAGTAATCTGTACCTAACTTACACTATTTGAACAAATATCTTTCTTTATGTAAAAAAAGATTTTACTGAGAAGCTTTGGTTTCCTCTGTTCAGTGACAACTTATGCCTCTGACAGTTGATTACAACTGCTGATTTTGTTCAGTCAATATTGATTATATAAACAAAGTTTTACATCAAACTTCCAATAGCAGTTCAGGGTACCTACCTATCTACCGAATAATTGAAATAATCCCAGTTTTTACTGTTTTGTTTCTTTTAACTTTACAAATTTGGGATGCTTATTAAAAACTTGTGAAAAAATTGAATCAAATTTAAAACAGAAATTAAAAAAATTAGAAATAGCATCCCACATAACCACACTAAATTTAGAGCAATTTGTCTAAGCACAGGTTTTCATGACTACCTATAATTAAACAATTAGAAGAAATTTAGAAAAATTTGACATGTGGCAGGCGTTGATAGTGTGTAAAAATCTTCATAGCATATACAGCAAACGCATGTAAAATAGTTATACCTACCGTCCTACCCCTTATATCATCAAACCACTGAGAAAGACACGTGCTCTGGAGCCCCTATAACGTATTTATAACTAAGATTTATTGTGACTGGTTAAAGTAACCAACAGTTAAAATAATAGGTTAGTATTACCCAGTTGTTTCGAAGAGGTGAGCATCGAATTAATTCAAATACACTTCATGTATTTAGGAAATATAATAAAATCTAATAAAAATATAGTACATTGAAAACTACAATGTTAAATGAATTACAACATATTCTTTATATAATAACAACTTTAAACTTAAATATACATTTTCTAAATATAAATGTAAAAAAAAACTAGTAATTTTTGTATTACCAGCATTAAGTTTTTAGCTAAAATAACTTTTAAAAAATAATTAACATCATGTAATCACCATTCAGCTGTTCGGTTAGCGCTTTGAAAAGAATGCATTATCCCATTGGTTAAATGAATATTTCATTTATTGCCCCTTCGTTTGACTAAGATTGACATAATAACATGATTACATTCAAACATTACTGATGGATTTTCTTCGTCTGTTGCATCGTCATCGGAATCAATTTCTGCTTCTCCAAGTCTTTTCTTGGTGACTCCAACAGGAGAGTTTTTGAATTGCCTAAATAAGCGAAATTTAAAATTACAAATTTATATAATTAAATTACAATATAAAATAATTTTTGCAACTTACTATCAATAGGTCCATCACATTGCACTATAGGCCTTTCTTCAATGAAATCTTTAACAGTTTCGTTTAGAAGGTTTTGCAAAATGCATGCAGCTGTCGATGTGTCTAAATTACGTACTTGCTTTATAAAGGGTTTTAAAAATAATGAGAAGTCTGTATTCTTAACTAACCAATTTGGTACTTTAATTACACAGCTACGTTGCGTTTTCGGTGTACCTACCACTGAGGGTAAATTTATTTTAACATCTTTGAGCGTATGCTGTGTGTTATTAAACGTAGATTGCATTGTTGATGATACAAGCAAACAATTTTTTAATAAATTCCAAGAAGATGTAATGTCTTGACCGTTTTTAAATACTTTTCGTATCAACTTTATTTTACCGGTCGATTTATCATAAAAAGCAGGACGATTGACTCGTATTTTCTTTGTAATGCGAGAGCGATCACGTTTGTATGTGTGTTTTTGTACTTCACTCGAAATCATCTTTTTACGGATTGTGTTTTTATGATCTAACTTTATAAAAGATTGTGCTTTTGTCTTTTCTTTATCATTGGATGCACTTTCACGAACTAATGAGGTAGGTAAAATGTGATTAATATGATTTGTTTGTACTTCGGCAAATTTAATTGTGGAAGATTTATTTACTTTTGTTGCTGTTATAAAATCTGAGCTTTTATTAAGGGATTTTTGACAATTTTTCTTGTCGCATGATGTTTCATTTGAAGCATTTTTTGAAGCGGGCGTTGTGAATTCAATTTCATTGTTCTGGATTAATTCCTTTTCAATAACATTCAGATGTACAATAGTATTGTAGTTTTCACAGCATAATGTTGGTTTGTTTCTAATATCATCTACAGAAGGGATATTTTCATTCATTAATATATTATTTAATTTTTTTATATGTGGTTCTTGATTGTCATAATGTGTTTTAAAATAGTTACTTTCTTCCAGCGATGGGTCTAGTTGAGTTAACAAATCAATATCGCGTTGTTTTAGTTTTGATAAAGGTAACTTATTACTATTTGTTAAATTTGCGTTTTCAGTTATTTGTTTATCGTTTTCAACTTCGTTGGGTATCGGGTATCCTTTAAGAGTTGAACAATTATTATTACTCTTAAGTATTGGTATTTCAGATAGTTTTGGATTAATTGATGTTTTGTTTTTGGCTATATTCTTTTCATCCATTTCTTCTAAATCATTGCATAAATCCATAATGGGTGGTGTTGCTTTAATTTCTTTCTTTTGGTTTGATAAATTCTTCAAACAAGTCTGGCATACCTACTTCTGCCTAACAAAAAGGATTTATTTCGAATTTCATCAAGCAGCGATACATGTTCACGATCAGGTAAGTTTTTCTTGTTTGAATTTGATGTTAGCTGCCGACCACGTATTTTCTTTATAGCTTTATTTTTCTGATTAGACAATTGTTTGTTTTTATTTGTGTTCCCTGGAGAATTCGATTGAATGTTATCTAAAAAATTAGGTGATCAGTAATCAGTGAATATCATCAATACATAGGATAACTAAAATTATTTCATTATAAAAATTTCATTAATCAATGGAATTCTTATTATTTTAATTTATAGTATGCTTTATTTGGATTAATTAAAATAAACATTCTTACTTTCAATATCTGTAACGCTGCATTTCGTTCTGCAAGTTTTCTTAACCATATCTTCAAACTTCAAACATGGCCGACTGTAAAATTCCGACGCCGGAAACGGTTTGTTGGGGATTTTTGAAATGCAACCACGTGACACCTGCTGATTGTGTGGCCATCTAATATTTTCTGGTTTCGTTAACTTTCTGTTCAATTTTTCGATAAATTTTGAAGATTTTCGGTAGACAAATTTAAGCTGAGAAAAATTTAAGTTTTTACCAAGTTCTGTAATAATTATTTACATTTTTAGGTAAATTCAAGGAAAAGAAATCAATTAAAAAATTTATTTATCGAATTACAGAATTTTATATACCCACTACTTACAAATCTACACTTCTAACTGAATATTACAACAAACTAATAATTTTACAAATAAAATCCATATAATCATTTATAAATGTATAAAGTTGCTTATTCCATGTCGTCACTGTTACTATTACCATTGAATATCCAGCCCCAGGGGCTGGATATTCAATGATTTAACTTACAGAACATTGCGGATTACAAGTTTTAAAAAGCCTATTTTTACAAACTAAACTGTATTTTTATGTTGTTGGAAAGTGACATATTTGTATTTGTGTAGCTTGTGACGAAGTTCTTGGTGACTTAGCAGGCATTTGTAAACTTTTCTTGGGCACCATGTATATAATAGTTGGGTGTCCTTACTCGGCGATTATTCCTGAACAAGTGACAGATGCTTTTAATACAGCAGTTTTTTATTTTTGCTGATTTCTCGGCCTCCCAGCAATACCCTGTTATTGATTTGAGTTGATGTGTTTCTTGAATGCACTCGTTATGATGAGTTTATATTCATTTTAAATTAGAACAAAAGAGGTTATCAGCAACTGAAGGAAGGGGGTTGCTTTTGCATAAAATAAAACAGTAAAAAGTACATAATTATTGTGTATTGTATAAACAGGTATAACAGGTACTTTAGTGAAAGATATTCCGAATAGGTTTTAAATTTAAACCATTCGTTTAACGAACGATTTATGACATTACTAATACTTCAGTGTATCTTTTATTGATATAGCAGGTCGCAGTGATAAACGTAAATTTGTAGATGAAGCAGGCACAAGTTTATTAAGTTTTAAGGTAGCAGCAGCCTTAGCAGTGCGTTTTTTTTTTAAATTAGATTAGTCGTTGTACGAATGGGGTCTTCTGTAGATCTTTCTATACCTTTTCCCCCCTTTCCTTTGCCTTTTCTTCTCAGTGTTAGTTTTTGTACCCCAAAAGTCTTCTTCAGAGTCTGATGATGCTTCATTGTATTTTTGACCAGAACTTGTATTTGCAATTTCCTTGGTGTCTTCAGAGTTATCTGTATTTGTTGTAGACTTTTCCTCTAAGAATCCTGCAACTTGTGCCTTGAACAGTGCTTCAAACTTCATAGTTAAGTCATCGGTTGAATCGTTTGTTTCTTTGGTATCTTCAGAGTCATCTCTATTTGTTGTAGGCTTTTCCTCTATGTATTCTGCAACTTGTGCCTTGAAGAGTGCTCCAAACTTCATAGTTAAGTCATCGATTGAATCATTTCTTTCTTGTGGTGCAGGCAACAATTGTGGATTCTGTGATAGTAAGACAGATATTGTCGAAAGAATTTTGTCTGATTTAACCGACTTTATTTTTTCATCTTTATTTGTTGCAGACTTTTCCGTTAAGTATTTCACTCGTGCCTTGAGCAGAGCTTCGAACATTATAGCTAAGTCATAGATTGAATCATTTGTTTCTTGTGGTGCAGGCAACAATTCCGAATCCTGTGATCCTAAGAGACGTATTGTAGAAGGAATTTCATCTGATTTAAGCGACTTTATTTCGTCAGGTGTAGGTTTCTTTTGCTTATCAGATGCCTAGAATATACATCATAGATATAAAAAGTTATTTATGGAATTCAAATCCCCAAAAATATAGAATTAATAAAAGCTTATACTTATAGTAGGTAGTCGATTTCAGATTAGAAAAGAGTAGTAAAACTTTAAGCAAACTTACTTTCGACTTTTCTTCTAAATGGGGCTCCAAACCGTCACTACTGTCATCAACGTCACTACTGTCGTCAAAGTCACTACTATCGTCAACGTCACTGCTGTCGTCAGTATTAATTTCTGATTTTTTGTCATCTGCGGAATCTACATCTTCTAAATGATCAGAACTGTCACTTCTGTAATCTGCTTTTGATTCTGGACCATATTTTAGCCAATATAACTCATCCTTTCGGCATACTTCCTACAATAGGAATTACACTAAGTTCATTTGAATATCGTTGTTATTAATTAAAAGATTCATTTTAAACTTATATACATACATTAAAGGTACATTCTGGTAGAGTCGTTTGAGTTGTTAAGCTAACTATAATTTCGGGACAGATTATGCCTACCTCATCTGTAATTTTGCTTACTAATGTTAAGCGTCGTTTAAACAACTATAAATAAAAATCGGTAATGAAAAATATCTCATCTCGTTCAAAACACTAATACCTTAACATTTTGATGTAAGTTCTCGGACTCTAATATAGGAAGAAAAGCGTATCCAATTATAAAATGTCTTCGGGCTCTTTTTGCCCATACTTCAATTCGAATGTCCTTACATTTAGATTGGAATCTAATAAGTAAAAGTTATGCATTTAATTATTTTGGCAGGTCATAGAAATTTTCCACCAATGAAATTTAACTTCTATGTTAGCCGGTCGTGAAGCAGATTCTCAATCGGCTGCACTACCAAGCTCCATACTATTATTATTAGTACTACTATTATTATTACCTTTTTAAATCAGAGTCAAGAAACGTCCAAGCGAATTGAAAGTCGAAAGGTACAATATGTGTAAACGACGACAATAAACGTTGGTGTGCAACTACCGGTGATACTCTTAAAGCAGCATTTCGTAAAGAAGAATATCCGTGTCGTCCTATAAAGTCAAAATGGAAATATATTTCGATAATACATTTTGTGTGAAGTAACGTAGAAATTGCAGTTTCACTTTGATGCTGCATAGGAGGCTAATTTTATCATTAAAGAAGATAATCTACCTAATTACCTTAGGCTTAATAATAATCAGCACTGTCAGTTTAATATGCTCCTTATAGTATACAGAGTGTTTGGCTTACTATAATTCCAACTGAAATTAAAAATCAAACCTAGGATGCATGTGTAAGAGATTAAAGTACATACACGCATCTACTTGCTCCTTTAGCTACAAATTATTTATTAAAAATGGATATTTTCAAAGAAGTAAAAGAATCATTGGAATTCTTTTTTAAACCATATTATTTATTAAAACTAAGTGACCTAAAGATTCTTCAAGGTGCTTATAACGTAAGCCTTATCTCAATTTTTACTTTTAATCCAGGATTGATCCACGAGGATCTGCTCCATGTCAATTGATGATGATGATGATGTGTACAAATATATTACTTGTAGCTTGTAGGTATGTACTGCTGCTTTGCCAAAAGCACTTGCAGATCATACATGTTTAATGATAATGTTTGTTCCAAGTAGAAAACGTTTTTCGCCGAAAACGGAACGTTGGTCTCTACCATCCATCAAAATCGATGGGTCGATTATTCTGAATTTATTGATTTTTTTTGTTAATCAACAGCTTTAATGTTGTAAATAGTGGTTTTATTAATGTTTTCTTTGATTATAAAGATAATGGGGACTACATTTACTCTAAATTTGATAAAACAATGAACACGCCATAAGGTGTAACGGTATTAATATAACAGCAAACACTTTTATCAAACAAATATATTGTTTTAAGAGATTCCTTACCTTCTCTAACGCGTAAAATAACGCAGACTGTTTTAATCTTGGGTTCTGGATTCATTGTTTGCATAAATAATTAAAAATGCACTAAAATAACTTGTTTTTAGCCTGTTTCATTATAATACTGCATAAAAATATAAAAGACAGATACCTATAAATAAATTCTGCCAACTACGCAATCTACTGACAAAAAGTACTTGAAAAATGAAAATCCCTAAAACGCTATTGAAAAGAAGACATATATTGTTAAACTAAAATTGGTGAAAAGTACACGTCTGAAATTTAAATAGACAATAATAAAAGTGATGATGTCACAGATATATGGCGCGAGCACAGTGGCGCGAGCGAAGCGATTCCAAACAAAAATGAATGCAATGTAAATTCCCATTAAGGAAATTTTAAATCGGGCGTAAAAAAGATTATAGACATTTAACGTATTTGGGGCCAGTATTGGTATAACACAGAGCAAAAGCAAATATCCTACAGGCCCAAATTGTCCGTATTCGATCATATTTTTAAATAAATTGCGTTTTTGTTACTCTTCTTTGTTTATTCTGTAGATCTTCATTCTTAATTTATGTAAACTAAATTTAGTTTAAAACTAGCAATACGTTTTGAATTTATAATAATATAAACCAGTTATAAATATAAAATTTTGTACTTAAAAATAAAACAAAGCCCTGTGTAAGGAATGGGTCTTTTTCAAAGCAAAAATAGTAATAATAAAGCATGAATTTAGCTATTTTTTTAACTAAAAATGAAATATGTGTTTCATACCTTTTAAAGAATCAATGTGCCAAATTTCAAAGAGATGCGTTGCTTCTGTCACAAAAAAATTAAAAAACCTCTACTTTTTAAACTAAAGGCATAAACATTTTTTTTTTTCGAAATTATGTAAAATTATATCAAAATAAATCAACCTGCAAAAATTAATTTCTTTAACTTAAAATATATCCGAGAGACAGGCATTTTTAGTGCACTCTGTTTTGGCTGGTAGCTGGTACCCTACCTACAGAAAAGGTAAAAATAAAACAAATATCTTAAATCAGTCTTCATTTATTAAACCTTAAAAGGTAATCAACATTTGACCTTAACTTAAAACTATTTAGCCTCTATAAATCAAAAATCAAAAAATGGAAAAGTATCCACTTTGTCCAGCAACCCGGTAAAGTGGATACAGTATTCGGGCAAACCGAATATCAATCAATAAATGACTATAAACGTAACAAAGTAAATAATAATCCCCGAAAGTCTTAAGTAAACATTATCCTTTTTCTTAATAATTTAGTCAGTGTAGTTATGACAAATATAAGCACCAATGCCTTCGTAGATCGTGCCTTTTTCGTGACTCCATTGATGACATGCATCACATTGAATCCAGTCATCAATTGGATGTCCATCTACTTCAATATACTCGTATCTTTCTCCACAAAAGAAAGCATGAAACATCGTTTTCTTCTTTTTAGTCGCTTTGGCTATGGGTTCAACTGCTGATAGCTATGCTTTCGCATTAAGATAGTAATTGGGTTTAGATATAAACGAAAGCGTTATGAAGAATCAGGAGTATGTAGAACCAGAAGAAACCAATAACTGCATGATCTATACCAAATGTCAGATTTAAAATTAGTGTCAAACATTAAACGAGTCAGGTTGAGATGGTTAGGACATTTGGAACGAATGCATAATACTAGAACAACGCAGAAGATTTATAGAGGCAAACCTGAAGGAAGAGGTGGTTGTACGATGCGGAAGAAGACATTAGAAAGTTAGGGATAAGAAGGTGGGGAATTAAAGCAACCGATAGAACAGAATGGCGAGCTCTCGTGAAAGAGGCCAATGCCCTACAAAGCCTGTAGCGCCAAGGGGTAAAGTAAGGTATAGAAAAAAGCTGGTGCAAGGTCAAAACAAACTCAACAACTAAAAATGGCCATAACGCTCCAACAGGCGTTAAAAAATATAATAATTGAGTGTCCTTACTCAGCGAGCATTCCTGAACTAACGTGATAGCTACCTTTCTCAGCCACCCAGCAATATTCATTCAATTTTTTATGAATAAAATGGATTAGTAGGACAATTGTTTGTGCAAGAAGATGATAAAGGTAGTCTTTTATTATCTATGTTTGTACCTAAATTTACGCTTTGTATCTAAAACGTGTGATTGGTGTTGATTATTACTTCTTAAAACTTTCTCCAGAATAGTACATCCCTATGGAATGTCGAGTTTGTGGCAAAACAGGTGGAACAGGCTCGTATTGCTATTGTCACCGTTCCAGTTAGAAACTATGGATATTAAAAAAAAAACTGTCAGCTTAATGGGGTAAATACCTAACTTTAGCAAAAAATAATGTATAGATAGCAACAAGCTAAAACTGTTCTATTTTATCTTTAGCTAATGGAAGATAAATGCCACCGTTTTATATGCAAAAAATGTTGAAAAATGATATATCATTCTGCAAACGCAAGGGCGGATTCAGGGGGGGGGGGGTCACGGGGGCACGTGCCCCCCCAAGACGGCCGACCGGCCATACAAAAACATAAAATAGCGCCATAGGTGTAGTGTTTTTGTCATCCTATCGATAATGATATACAAAGAGTAACTTAAATTAGCGAAATTAAGGGCGAAAGATGAGATGAGGATAAGAAGTGCTTTTGTAAAGCGACGATATGCTCATGTGTCATGTGAAGCAATATTTTGGACCGTATTCACTAGTGTGGCATAATAGCATAACAGCTTTATTAATAACAAGACAGATACTAAATTACAATATTCTCAAACGTCCAAACTTGCATTTGCCCGTAACAGGACTGGTTTGACACTTGGGTGAAAATAGCATAACACACATAATACTCTGTAATTATTAACAATAATCAGTACAGTTTTTTTTGCAAGGCCAGCTAAATTAAATATTATTATTACTTTCTTTTAGTTTATCTTTGTTATACATCTCGTTGCACCTTATTTTGATGGTCTTTTGAAAATTTGAAGTTTGCCGACGTTTTGATTTGAGATATATCGATACTTTGAAAGGTTACCAAATATCACTTTTTAGAAACGTGGACATTTTATAGTAAAATCGTTTTGCCTAAGACAACTTGTTTATTTATAGCATGTGTATTTATCAAAAATAACAACTTTTATACATTTGAGTACATTTATTAAGAATAAACAATAAACTGCTGATATTTTATATATTTTCATCTTCAAAGGGTTTATCAGTTAATTTAGAAAAATTCTGCTAAATCATAGATTTTATTTTTTTGTCGGATAGACAGTAAATTTCAAAATACGAACTTTGAATTATAAGCTTAAAGATAAGGGGCAGGTTTTACAGCAATCGACTTCACGGAACAGTAGTTTAAAAATTGGGGACTATGCTACTTGGATTTATATCACACAATGACAATGTTAAATGTTATTTTACTTCATTTAGAAAACGAACGGAATAAAGGTTTTGTTTTTCAGCTTAATATTCGATATCTACTCACTAATATGTGCTGAATTTTAGTGACGTAGCAGAGATTTTATTAAACAAATGCTATACATACAAAAAACGAAAAAGGTTTTTCAGTTTGTCTTTAATTCAGAAAACCTCTGGTAATTATTTCCATTAATAACTAATATATAAATACTTTTCAACTATAAAGGTAAATTAAATAGGTTAATTAAATCACATTCAAGTACTTTTCATAAACAGACGATATAAACTGTAAACAAGTTTCTGGGGAATAGGAAATAAGGAAAAGGATTAGGAAAGTTCTTAAAAAACTTGAAAAGTTGTTGCACTTCTTTATACGAATTATTTTATTCTTCATAATAAAATAAACTAGGTAATTTGTTTTTGTAAACAATCAAAAACATTAGCTATATTGGAGATTCTCTGAACTTAGCAAGCAACATACATAGGTTTTAGAAACTCTTATATTCGAAATCATCAGTTTGCATGCGTTCTTTCTAGAATATTCGCATGTTGACAAATTTTCGAGTCATACATTTTAATACATTTGATACACTATACTTAATAAATGCTTTAGTCACATTCTTACGTCGGTTGCAGTTTCGTGATATTAATGTTTGTAAAAGCACATTCGACTAATAATTAAATTTAATAAACAAAGTCGAAACTAGAACCGCCTGCTCCCCAACAGCCATCCTACATATAAATTCACTTTTATATTCTAGATGCAAGTAAAAACTAAATCAGGCAAGAATGAAAAAGTAGGATTATACCCAAAAACCGATACCGTTACGTTTATTGTTAATATGCAGCTAAATCTAAAAGATTGTTAAGGGCCAAGACATTATTAGCTTAGCTTTGCATACGTAAGAATCAGAATAGAAATTTTGCTATTGTTGGCCTACCGTTGTAGTCATTCTGTAACTAAATACCTAATGTTCACGATTTTTTGGGAAATTTGGAGTGATTTTTTCAAAATTGGAAATTAGAAGTGAACACTGTATATTTTTACATTAATTTATTGCTGCACCTTTAACGAAATGCAAATGTGTTTAAATTTTATTTAAAGTATCAAAACTTTGGTCCTTTTAAATTTAATAACAAATTTTATTCTAAAACTTAGCATCTGCGTGTTATCAGCTTGGCCTCGCATACTTGAGCACCAGTTGGCCCACCACTGTCGCCCCTCTTCCCTTTAATTTTTCAATTAAAGGTGCAGAGTACAAGTTGCAGTGTTAAAGTAATGACATCAAATTAAATACTGTTAATTATTTTTAAAAATAACGTTTTAAAGTTTTGACATAAACAGTGATTATTGTTGTTGCTTGGGCGTCTACGTAGGTAAGAATTTATAAAATTACCTAACCAGCTATTGTTTGATATTTAATATCAAAGAAATAGTTTATACTTCTACTTACAAAGCTCCATATTTGCTTTGTAAAGGCATTTTTTAGAAAATAAGAAGGAACAGGTAATCTCTGTGAATGAAAGCAGAATTAACTGAAATATTTTTACATTTTTTCGCTCGGCGAGTGGCCTGCCAAGTTCCCGAAACAAAGGAAGGCGTGGTGTTTACCACACCAGCCCGTAAATATACCGTGCGAAACAACTGAGGTATGAAAAGCAACTTAGGAAGCCTTAACCTTCCATGTTGCCGGCCATGCTCTCTCGCGGGGCGTTAGTCAATAGCTTACCTTACCTTGTGTTTTGAAAATCATAAACGATTTTAATTTAAATTTGAATGCTGAACGCAGTTTGTATTCTAAATATTAACGCGTTTAATTAAAAGACCTAACTTGTAATTCTGAAGTTGTTAAAACGTTATTCGTTTAAAATTCAATACCAAATTTGTTTTCAACGTTGGAAATACAGAATTGCTGATAATTGTTAAATAGCCTTGTGGCGAATTTGTTTTTGTTATCACATCTGCTTAAAGTCAGAATCTTTCAGAAAACAGGCTTTATTGTATTATATTTATATATTAACGCAACTTCACCAAACAAAATTTGTTAATTGTTTAAAAATAATTTGACGGTTTTAATTTAAATTGCAGTGAGACTTGAGTACATTTAAATGGCAAGCTTTATTAAATTGTGCAAGTTGTTACTCTTTAATAATATTTTTCTAATTTATTATATGAGAAAGAAAAAAATACGCATTTATACAGTAATAAGGCAGACAACGTCCTATAATAAGTATTTTTAAAAACTAGTATTTTCTTGTTAAACATTTTCAGTTAATTATTTGACTACCGTTTGGTAGGTAGTAATCCTGTTTTTGTTCTTATTTGAGACAACTTTTGCAGACATTGAAAATTTTAAAAATTATTGTTTACATGTACTACGTAGAAATTAAAATTAAAGTAAACAAATAAAATTATTTTTTTTGTTTAATAATTTTCAGAATAGTAACCCCAGGCGATGAAGAATGTTAGATTCAAGCTAGAAGATTTTCTGGTTGACTTTAGAGATTAGTATTATGGCTATTGTTGTTACTGAAAGAAGATGGAAGATAAACGTATCGGATTTTTCCTATACTTACGATAGACAATTTTACAAAAGGTTTCATAAGGTACGTGCTAGTTTTGGTTGTTTTTAACATCATTTATTGCTTTACATATTAAAAAAAAATTATGTAACGATGATGTATGTTGTACTGTAAATTAAGTCATTCAGAATTCAGCATTTGTCCATTTATAAAGTGCAAGTCGACATCAATATTTTTAAGTTAAGCTTTTTTTTGAGTTTAGTTGTTGTTAATTATCTCTCTTTCAAAAAATCTAATTGTACTTTTAGTGTGCCCTTTTCTTCACCGTGGGGTTTCACGTCACGAAGGGATGGATGCATAAATCTCCAAGGGATTTTTGAACTTTGTGTTTGCTGTCGAATACTCTTCACTTCTTAGACAGATTGAGACGGAAGGTAAGTTTAAACATTTCGAAGTTGGATGTGTTTCGTTTCCTTGTTTTAATTTTTTTCAAAATTTTCACAGAAGTTTTATTAATTTTAAATTTAATGCTGATTATGGTAATTTTATTTATTGAAACGGGCTAATCGTATTAAATAAATTGCGAATTTATTTTGCAACACCTTCGCAGATGTAAATGTCTTTTCAACACAAGATTCTCAACTTCTGTACAAACGTAGTGAATAAATTTATGACTGGGGTGATCGGGTGATTCATAAATTGAAAAATGGTATTGTCAACCCAATCTAATTTTAACAAACAATAATTAAAAATTCTATAATTTTGAAGATGTAATTTCTATTTTTAATTAATACGAATTAATGTCGAAAGTTCTTAGTAATTGTTTCTTTAAAATTTGGATTTTATTCATGGAAAGGAGTTCTCTTCTTCTTCTTTAATCGACATCTTCGGTCCGCATGTGGACATATGCCTCCTGCATTTCTTTCCATTTATCTCTCGTGCTGTTTCCATCAATCTTTTCCCACCTATCTTTCTTATGTCATCGTACCATCTGATAAGAGGGCATCCCAGGCTTCGCTTTTTCCCCATGGTTTCCACTCTGTTGTGATTCACGCCCACCTTGTTGGGTCTATTCTTGCTGTGTCCGTCACATCATAACTTCATTTTCATTACTGCCTGTCCAATGTCATCAATTTTTGTTTGTTGTCTAATCCAGTGTATTGGCTTCCTATCTTTCAGTGTGATGTTTAATATTGCTCGTTCCATGTATCTTTGGGCTACTTGTAATTAATGTAGTGTTCTTTTTGTGAAAGTCTTCATGGGCTTTCACATGGGAAAGGAACTAATTAACGTTAATTTGTGAAAAGTTCATTATTTGATGTATGTTTATTATTATAGCGTTGGTGCAGACCTGTAACTACTTGAAAAAAATCGTGAGCAGTTGTGGACCAGGCCATGTGTCAAACACTAAGGAGGGTATTTGAGAAACGAAGGTGATGGTACTGAAAGATTGGGAACGACACAACCAGGAGAATACATTTTCACCGTGGATGGGATTGGACCAATAAAGGACTGCTGCAGTGCCAACATTTTCAAGCTGGGCGCAAGGTAAATGCACAGTTTTATTAATTACCGTTTATAATTAAGAATTGTGTGAATTAATGAGAAGTTGGCGTCTTAACCAAGACTACCCAGGGTGATTCACATAAGACGCAACCCTTAACAATTTGAATAGGCAACCCAACTTACAAATTCAGAAATAACGTTGATCTATTAATTCTCGATTAAACGATACAATCAGAGGTAGCTTGCTTCAAAATGGCACTATCTAATTAAGTTGTATAAAACACAATTTTATTAAAGAATCCTGATGTTTATTGGTAAAAAAGAAGGTACATGAATTTATTACAAAAAAGTAAGTTTGGTAGTAGTAGAAAAATCGTAGTATGGAAATGGAAATACTGTAAATTCATTTACGTTCTAAAATAAATTTTACTATTTTTTTTTTGTAACTGAAAATATCTCGATAAATAAGACACAGTCCGTGACAATGTTATTATTGTTATTATTAGCTTGTAGAAATCCCTATATTGTATAGGGAAAGGCATCCACTTTTCTCTTATCCTTTGCACCTTCTAAAATGTATTCACTTATTAGTGAGGGGGTTTTTGGCGTTAAACTTAGTCCTAGAAATAATTCTAGAAATTCACGTTTTGAAACTAAATTCACTATTTTGAAAATTTGAAACAAACTATTTGAAGCTGAAATAATAGCGTAAACGTTCAATAACATTCTAATTATTCTAAATGACACAGAAAATACAATTTCTGAAATCAACTGTTTTAGTATTACGGCTAAGTATTTTAAAATTGGGCAACAAAAATATCAAATTTTATATTAGAAATTTAAGTGCCTACTTAAATTTTTAGAATAAAATAAGCCAACGGTTTCGGACATATCCATAACTTGAAGTTTTAAAACTTTACGTTTTGAATAAATTAAAAATCTGATGTTTATATCTTTAGTTTAGTATTTCAAAATATTAGGGTTTTTCGCTTAGCTTAAACAAGGGCTTTCTAAAGTTTCTACCTTAAAGATTTTAAAACTGAAATCGGAAATCTTAATCAGTTCTTATTTTCTAAGGTGGCAAATAAAAATCCTGTAATTTTTCTAAAATGTCAAGCTAAGTCCAAGGGCAAACAAGGGTCACCAAGGAAGATATCTGGAATAATGCATCGCAGGGTATATGAAAATGAAAAAGGGCAAGGTTGAATTTGAGAATCCTGCAAAAACTAATTCCAAAAATATCTATTTTAAAAATCACATTTCCAAGAAAAGGATTTTTGAAATTAAAGAACGAGTCAAACAATTAATTTCTAAGTTCCAGTTTTCACTTTCAAAAATCGAATAACAAATCCTACAAAAATTGAAACAATAATTTTCCTCCTTTTTAAAAACTTTGCAAGGTTTATCGATTTAAAATTTAAAAAACCTATTTCCATATTCAAATGTTCAATTTAAATGCTGAAGTGGTTATTTCGAAAAAATGTTCAAATTTTCTTTGGGAATTTTAAAAATTTCCAAATTTTATCCTAAATAAAGAAAGAAAGTTATAATGTTTTTGTTAAAATGAACTAAAATGTTGTTAATTAATAGGGCGGCTAAAATATTATACTAAATGGAAGGTAAAATATAAAAATTAAAAAATATGAGTTGTCGTCACAGACCTACAAATATTTTTCTACATTTTTTAAATTTAAATACTTTTAAGACTAAGAATCGTTTGCAAATAATTCAAAAACAGCCTTAATTAGGACGAAGATCCTTTCATCATTGGTATTTTGTTGGTTTTTGTTAAGGAATACATTAGAAATATTTCAGCAAACTTAAAAATTTGTGTTACGTTATAAATAAATAAATTGGGAAATGTCAAAGTATTTTAAATCAAAATTCAGGTTTGGCGAACACAAATTACATTCTGAAACTGAAACATTTTGAATTATAAAACAGTAAAATGCAATTTTAAATACAATAAACATTTTTACAACGTAGAGGACATGCAACTTTTTGATAAAACATGAATACAAGGCCGTTTAACAAATATTTATTCGTTATCATCTCTGCCCAAAACGAGTTCAAACCTTTCACAAAACTGGCTTTCTGATAATTTGTAACATTCTCGTTCTTTTAATATTGAACGTTGAAATGTGCAGAACTCAGTGCAACATCGTCAAAGTAAATTTATAAATTATCGTTAAATTATAGTGACATTTGAGTGCATCGAAATGGTAAGGGTTATTAAATTATGCAAGTTATTGTTTAATAGCATTTTATTTAGGACTCCCTGTTTTCCTTTAAAAATTATAAGCCTTTTATTGTAAGTTTGCAAGTCATTTTATTCTCTCCACTTGACGCTTTTTGTCACTTATATTATTTTGTTGAATTATTTGTTATTTCCTGATTTTACTTTTATTAGTATCATTAGCGTTATATAATTAGTCCCAAGGAAGTACCCCAGCTTCATATTTTTATTTGAGTATATTCATTAGTTTAATATACACAATTCATCGAAGACTATTTATTGAATTTTAATAGTTTGTGCAAATAAAGATGGTAGGATTTATTAGATTATAATAGGTAATAAATTCTTTATTTATGAAACATAACAAATGGGTAAATTGTAGAATAATAAACCAAAAACCGCCTCGAAATATTTTAAAAAACTATTTTTTCTAGTTAAGCATTTTCGGTGATTTTTTTCCATAATTAGTTATTAGTTACGTATCAGCAGGTCTCTTGTACCTACTTATCCGAAATACCAGTCGCAGACAAAAATTGGAATATTTGATAAGAGGTTTCATAAGATACATATGGTCGGCTGTTTTTAGTATCATTCATTGTTTAACATGTCATTCTAATAAATTATGTAACGTATGAAATGTAGCAATGCTGGAGACGGATTTACCTGTAACAATATTCTGAACTTACTAGAAAGTTAAGTGAATATTTTTATTACTGGGGTGATTCGTAAGTTCCTAATAATCTAAATTCTTCTAATTTTGGAAATTTAAACTGCGTTTTTAATTAATGTGAAAGAATTGAAAAAATCTTACTATTTGGTCTATAACATTTGGGTTTCATGCATTGAAAAGAATGAACTAAAGTTCATCAATAACACAGTTCATGATTGTATATACCGTAACTGTTTTACAGCATTGATATAAACCTGCAAATACGAACAAATTTATAATGGGCTGAGAACCAAGCCGTGTCTCAAACAGCAAGAGGATATTTGAGGAACGAGGATGATGGGGGTTGTGACATTGGAGCAGATGAAAGAAGGAGAATATCAATCACCGTGGATGGCCCTGGACCAACAAAAGACTGCGGATTGAGAACATTTCAATATAGGTATCAGGTAAGAACACATTTTTATTCATTAGTTTTATTAGAAGTGGTGCGAATGAATGAGAACTAACTGTCTTAACCAAGACCTTGTTCCTTGTAACTTCCCTACTTCTTCTTCTTACTCCTGTAGTTCCTTAAGAAGCAAATGGCACCAGAGGGGGAGTTTCAAAAGCAAAGTGGATGGCAGAGTTACTAGTCCTGCCCACCATGGGTTGAGTTCGTTTCTATTGCTCTTTTCTGAACTAATTTCTTCCATTTTTCCATGTCCTGTGCTATGCATTTGGCTTTGCTCCGTGATAGATTTTGTAATTGTAGGTCTTTCGGCAGGTATCTTTCGGTCTACCTATTCTTCGCTTTCCTTGTGCGTTAAATTTTAATGCTTGTTTTGCTATCTTGTTATATGGTTATCTAAGTGTATGTTCTATCCTGTCGCATTTCTTTCTTCTAATTGTGGTTTCGATCTTTTCCTCATTTGAAATTTCCCGCAGATGTCGACTTGATATTTATTCGGGCAACTTTATTCGATGTATGTATCTAAGGCATTTATTAACAAAGGTTTGAAGTTTCTTAATGTTTTCTTTGTTTCTAACCCATGTTTCTGCCCCATAAAGTAGCAAACTTCTAATGGTTGTATTGCATAGACGGAGTTTTGTTTTGATCAGAATGTTTTTTGATCTCTATGTTTTGTTTAGCATATCAAATGTTGTTTGTGCTAAGGCTATTCTTCTGGTTATATTTTTTATGCGCCGCCGTTGGTATCTATCGAATTACCTAAATAGTCCACTTTCTTTATGTCTAAGTCCCCGACTGTTATCGTTGGTTCTTCTTTATTTGCATTTGAGAGAATTCTTGTCTTGTTCCCATTTATTGTTAAGCCAACCTTTTCTGCTTCTAGGTTTTAACTTGTTTAACTTTCCTTACATTAGCTTTTTATTCGGTGTGGGCAAGCAGATATCATTTGCAAACTCTCCAAGTCATCCAGTTTGCTGAAAATGCCCCATTTTATTTCGGATTTGTTGTCCTCTGTATTTCTCACAACACTCACAACCCTTTTGTTTATTTAATGTAGGTTACGCCAGTTCAGTATTTACGCTATTTCATGGCAGAACTCGATGATACTTTGGCGCCTAAATCGCTAATGGGGGTCTCTTAGACCTTGTCTTTTAGCACTACTCACTATCACTATTTAAAAGGTCACTAGGAAGTTTTCTTTTAAGTTTGCTATGTAATGATTTGTTGCCAATATTGTAAAACACTGCGCCACTATGCTGATGTATATTACGATAAAATTTCTGGTTAATTTTCTTTCCAAAGTATTCAACTGTGGGAACGCGAGTTTCTCCACGACCTGTCGATAATAATAAAGTAAGGTATTGGGACAGAATGCGGACTCCCGATTTTATATAGATTTCCTCTGATAGCTTCACTGAATGTTCGACTCTTGCGGAGAAGTTGTCATATATTAGTTTGAGTGTTCTTATGTATTTGTCAGGTAGACCATAGTACTTCAGTATTTTTCAAATTTCTTGAAACTGAGTCGAATGCCTTGTTATAGTTAATACATACATGTCTTGTCCCTTTTCTATTATTTGTTCTATTATTATTCTTGATCTTGGTACACAGACTACAGATCTATGCACCAACGGCTTTCCATAAATCCCTTAGCTTGATGCCTATGGCAGATTTCATTCTCTTCAAAATTATTGTAGTCATAATTTTTACTTGCTGTTGATGGAAGCATTATGGATTATGGGTCTAAAGTTTTCGCATCAAGTTAGGTCGCCCTTCTTTGGTATCTTTATTAGTATTCCCTGTGTCCGATCGTCTGGGATCCATTCGGCGGATTAAGCCTTGTTTACTAGTATGTACAATATTTCTATTGTGCTCTCCTTGTCTATTTTTAGCAATTCGATTGCGATTTCGTCTATGCCTGGTGTTTTTAATTTTTTTATTTGTTTAGGTGTTTCTTCTATTTCGCCCTTTGTGAGCTTTTCTCACTTAAGTCAAGTTGTTGCCTTCCCATATTGTTATTTATTTCTTCCTTGATTTCTTTTACTTTTTAGATCTCTGTGAAATATTTTGTCAGTATTTCCATTACTTCTCCGTCTGTTTTATATATTTCATAATTTTCCCCTGTAAGGGTTGATCTGGATTTGTTTGTTTAGTTATCTTATATAGGATTTTCAGATCTTTGTTGTGAGCAGCTTTTCCTGCTTCCTCCATTAAATTTTCCATGTTTGTTCGTTTGTCTTTAAGGCACCTCTTATTTTTGTTCCAATAATTTTACTGTAATTCTTTCATTATTTTTGTCCACCGTGTTTAATAATTTTATTTTTTATTTTTGCCTTCCTTCGATTGTGTTTATTGTAACAGGAGCTTTATGGTTTTATATCCAATGGTCTCTCGGGCTGTCTTGTTAATTGAGGTTTTATACACTTGCCATACATTCTCTACGGGAGGATTTCTAAGGTGATCGAATACCCCTATACAGAATATGTTTTTTTTGTCCTCTTCGATATTGTTTAGTTTTGTGAGGTTAAATTTAGATCTTGCTGGTATGTATGTTTTTGTTATTCTATGTTGTTATCTTATCTCTCATTCTTATTATTGCTTTTACGAGGTGGTGGTTGAAGGCTGTGTCGGCACCCCTCATCGCTCTTACATCCCGTAATGAATTTTTCCATTTTACTTCGATCATTATTTGAATTATTTGAATATTTTAAGTGAGTATAATTATACGCCCACCATCAACATCCCCACAAGAGGTGAAGCTTGTCTAGATCATATGTTTCTAAAACAACACAATAACATAAATTCAGAAAATTACCAAACTTACGTCTTAAAAATTGCCATAACTGACCATTATGCTACATTAATGAATATTAAATTAGATTTTGTAAATAAAATATATAGTAACAAGAAAAGAAGTTACACTATTGTAAATTATCGCAATTTAAAAACAAAACTGCAGACAATTTCATGGGACTGTTTATATACTCTACATGATGTGAATGAAGCTACTGATTTTTTTACAGACACGTTAACTGACTCAATACAAGAAAATAGTAAACTAATAGTACAGAAACGGCGTGACTGTAAAAGAACTGAGTGGATAACGCGAGGCTTAATTAATTCAATTAATAGACGAGACATACTGTACCGAGCTATGATAAAGAATCCCCAAGATCATAAAATCAAAGAGGAATTTTGTATTTATAGAAATCATTTAAATCAATTATTAAGAACCACAAAATCAAATTATTATCGTTCAAAAATTGACCAAAATAAAAATTGTAGTAGAACTCTATGGAACACTGTTAATGAAATTAATAATACTAAAAATTCAAAAAAACATATTAATAAAGTAATGTCTGATGATAATAAAATTGTCAATGATACTTTGGGAATTGCTAACACGTTAAACAATTTTTTCATTAATATTGGCAAAAGATTGGCACACAATATAGTCAAGCCTCGAACATTACCACCAAAAGAAAAAACTATTGCTAGTAGTATATTTTTATATCCAACTAATGAAAATGAGATAACTCAAATAATTAACTCCTTAAAATCAAATAAAGCCCCTGGAAAAGATTTAATAACATCAGAAATATTAAAATGCATCTCAGACGAAATAGCACAACCATTAACTTATATATTCAATAAATCATTTGCACTTGGTGTTTTTCCTGAAAAGTTTAAAATAGCTGTAATAGAACCTATATATAAAAGTGGAGACGAGACAATCCCTTCTAATTACAGACCGATATCTTTAATTACAAACTTAAGTAAGCTATTAGAAAAATTAATAAAAATTAGAATAACAGGATTTATTAACAAGCATAATATCTTATCAAAAAACCAATTTGGTTTCAGGGAGAGTCGGTCAACTGAAGATCCTATACGTGAATTAACATCAGAATTATACAAAGCTCTTGATGAAAATGAACCTGCTATATGTGTATTTCTGGATCTTGCCAAGGCTTTCGATACAGTTAGTCACAAACAGTTATTACAGGTGTTACAGGGGCTGGGCTTTAGGGGAACTCCATATAAATTAATGGAAAGTTATCTTAATAACAGAAAACAATCAGTTAAAATTAACTCTACACTAAGCGAAGAAAAATTAGTGCAATATGGAGTTCCTCAGGGTACAGTACTAGGGCCTATTCTTTTTATACTATACATGAATGATATACTGGAAATGGAGAGCCTTGGCAGGATTATTAGTTTTGCGGATGACACAGCAATAATCTATAAGGGTAAAAATTGGCTAAACCTAAAACTTTCTGTGGAATCAGATCTCAATAAAATAATTGATGCATTAAATCACAGATTATTAACTATTAATTTTGACAAAACTAAATTTATACCTTTTGGATGTTATAGTAATTCACTACCAGATTTTCAGAAGTTGACTATTTATAATAATAATAAGTTAATTAATATTGACACTACAAACAAAATAAAATATCTTGGAGTCGTTATTGATACACATTTAAGATGGAACTTTCATGTGCAGTTTGTCATTAATAATCTAAGATCTATCCTTTACAGATTTAAATATTTAAACAAAATCCTGTACCTGAAAGAAATGAGGGTTCTTTATCATGCATTAGTGCAGTCACGTTTAGCTTATGGTATCATTGTCTGGGGTAGTACAAATGAAAGTCATTTAAAGAAATTGCAATCATTACAAAAACGATTTTTAAAAAGTATCTATCGTAGAGAGAAAACATATCCATCTGATTTGCTATATGACGAATCTAAAATAATGGATTTAAAGCAATTACATTTCTTTAAAATTGTTACAAAACAGTTCTTATACAGAAATAGTGCAGCACTTGTTCAGCACGACTATAGTACAAGAACCAAAATGAATAAGTGTATAAAGACAATCACCGCTGGTAAAAATATCGGACAAAAATCCTTTACTTATATTGCCCCAAGATATTATAATATGCTTCCTCAAAATTTAAGACAAAATTGTTCTTTAAGTACCTTTAAAACTAATGTAAAACATTTTATTACTAATATGAACTATAATTGTTTCCATAATTTAATAAAATAAATAAATATAAATACACTTCATCAGTTAATTGCCGTTTGTTTCCTTCTGGGGATTTGACCAGATATTATAAATTTAATATAAGGACCGTTTTCCTCCACGTTCAGGCTATGCCTTTGTGGAGAATTTAATGTTTATATGGTCATATTTATGTTTTAATTTAATCTATGTTTATGTTTTAATATGTAAGTATATCTGCATTTTAAAAATAATTATAAAAAATATGAATTTGTATATTGACTGATTGATGAATTTTTTATTTGATTTTTTTTTATATTTGATTTTGATTTTTTTGATTTAAATAAACATTATTATTATTAAGGGTGATGATCACGTGTAAAGGAAACTCGAGTTCTTAACAACTCTCTTATGTTTGAAAAATATAGCGCCAATTAACTATTAGTTAGGCCATTTGTCTTAGAAAAATCAATAAACTTTTCTCCGTTTTCGTTCACAACGGCTAATCCTTGTTGGTCCATCACATTTTCCTTTCCTGTATGGCCACTTTCAACCTAGTAAATTGCCTACAAATATGTTTATTTTCAGACAGTTTGAGAAACTGTAAAGTAATATATGATTAAAGTGAAATAGATACTGAGCAATAAAACATAATTATTATTTGTTCTACGTTGAGTAAACTACAAGAAAATAAAAATTATCATAATTTTATCTTTTTTCCTTTTTCCACAGAATTCAGACCGAAGTTTACTTAACAAATGGAATATCTTTTAGATTAGCTTTCTCTTAATTTTGTAAATTGATAGGGTGTGTGTGTGTGTGTTTGTAATTACAATAGGTAAATAGGATGCAAAAACTGCAGATGGTTAATGTACAAAGTGTGATCGATCATACCTAGAAGAATTGTTCTTTTACAGGTATTCAAAATTATAAATTACGTAATTATTTCACATAAGTTGTGATTCTATGCAGGTTTCGAAATGGAAAATTTTCTATATACTATATTTTAGTAAAACGCTGTGTTAAATTTACATACATCATGTAATTTCATAACATAACAAATAATATCAATACGTGTAAATCTCAATATTTTTTAAAGTTTTAATTTTATAAAATAGAATTCTATTCTCCTAATTCTTGCCCCTTTAAATTGTTACAATAAAATTATAATTTTTTGCAATTTTAAGTATCTAAATTAAGTAAGTTTTTCTAAACACCCAATTAGGTACTCAGGGGCGGTCCCAGCTAAAAATTTTGGAGGGGGTCAAAAATGAAAAAGTGAAGAGGCGAAATTGTTTTTCCAAAAAAAGTGCCAAACTGTTAAATGTTATGTAAGCAGTGACCATGAAAAATAGTATGTGGCAGCACAAAAAGTTGTTTTGTATGCCTATTGTAATGTAGAAAGAAACTTCTTATAAAATTTAAGAAAACAAATATATTTTTTAATAAAATATTTTTTTTTAAGATGGTTTGTGGGGGTCATGACCCCTGTGACCCCCTCTGAGACCGCGCCTCCAATTATTTATTAATTATATTTCCGTATTTTCAAATGCAATTCTTTCACGATTTTCTTTTTAAATTACTTAACCTAACCTATTTGGCGTTAACTAATTTTTCAACTTGCTTTTACAAAATTCAAACTCGCAAATACCCTTTTAGTTGCAATTTTTTATATATTTCTCATTAATCTCAGTTTGTTGGTGTTGAAACGATTTTAAGTTATTTTAATCTGCATAATCGTTTCTCGTTCTCGCTGTACTCTTCGTATGGCCTCATTTCGTTAAAATTTAAGTTCCTATGTCAATTCAGGTTTCTCACCCATGTTAAGTAATCTCATCATTTCCCTCGTGATCCTTTACCATTTATCCTCTCGCTCGAGAACTAGAAACTGGTCTGGTTGTGCATCTATGTTTTGGGTAAAGTTGGCTCATCTTGGTTGTCCGTTAGGTGGGGTTACCGCGGTTAGCACCCGGCGAAGTATGCCACACCGCACTTGATATATTTATTATATCTAGTTGGGTATTTTTATATCCAACCGCGGGTGTTAGGCTGCTTACGCGTTCCAACAATGGTCCTTCTGGGATTGGTGAGTTGGACGGGGCCTAGCGTTTGGTACCAAAGACACTCTTGGCTTGAGGAAGTCGCCACTGTTGGACCGGATTTGATTGGGATAAGCCGCTGCCTCACCCATCTATGTACGATCGGAGTTCGTTTTAGTTTATTAACAGTATATAACGGGAGCAAAGGCCTTAATTGGTCAGTATCTGGTTAGCCTCTGTTAATTATGCACTCCTATCCCTTCTATGCTCCTCCTTTTTTTGCCCGAGAACTATAGGTACAGGTTTAGGATATGCATCTATGGTCGGCGATAATTCTGGAAGTCGGGGTACAGTAACCTTCCTTTCATGGGGTTGACGACCCTCATACTCCACGATATTACGACGCACATCTTTGCTACCCGAAATTTTGTTTCTGTTTATTAGTGGTGTATAACGGGAGAAAAGGCCCTAGTTGGTCGGTATCTCGTTAGTTTCTGCTAATTAGGCAAGAGATTCACTTGAGTTGGGGAGAATCACTTTTGCTTTTGTCATGTCACTTTCTTAATCTGATTAAGCCAGATTAGAGGCCATTCGAGGAAAGGGTGGAATATAGAAACGAATTACTAAGTGTAGTTACGTGTTTATTATGAAAACTTGTAATAAAGTTTATGTTAGATGTCACATTTTTCGTTTAAAGTAGTTGTGCAAGTGAAAAAAACAATAGTAGCTCAGTTTTCGTGTTTTTAAAGGCAAGCTGAAATATTAAATTAACTTCAAAATTGTTGAATTTTGGAATTCGTTTTGATATAAAGTGTTTAGGAAAACGGCATAAATTATAGAATAGCAAGTGTCTGTGGATCAATTTTTGTGAAACATTGGTTTTTCAAAATTACATTTTATAAGAAGAAAGTGATATATAATATTGAAACCAGACAAAATTATGTTTCTTATGCTTCGTCCTTTTTAATCGAAGTGTAAGCCAGTGGCTAACTGTTTAGATATTAAAACCTAATTAGCTAAAAACATATTCAACAAATATTCTAATTCATATAGCAGAATTACCGAATTAATTAATTTCTGTAAAACTTTAAAGGGAACATATTTAATAGCAATGTATTTATTGCTAATATTAATTTAGGGTTATTTTTCAAATTATTTTAGAGAATTGGATATTTTTTCTAAGAAAATTTTCTACAATTTGCTTTTGGGAAACTTTCTGCAGCACATAATTAGTACTACTATTTGTAATGCTTTTAGAGTGGTCTCTTAATAATGGTTTTGAAATAATATATAGAAAAGTCTAAATTTTATTGAAAATCAAAGTTACGATTATGTTCAAATTTCTATCGTCAAAAGGCGGGTGTCTTCAGTCTTCAGAGACGTCGCTGGATGTTGTAAGTCAAAGGTGAGTGGTGAATACATGACGTGATCGATCACACTCTATACAAATTTAGGAACTGCATTTAAATAACTGCATAGTTAAGATGAATTTTTAGTTTAAGAGCAAACATTATTGCAATAGTTTTAAGTTTGAATAAAAGGAAAATAAACATTTCTACGTTGAAAAGATTTTTGGTTAGGGCGGTACTAACGTTACTTTTTATTTTCATAGAAATTTTTCCAATTGTTTAAATGTATGTAATTACTTGTTTATGTTTAAATGTTTTATAAGCAGAAATATAATATAAAAATTAGTGAAGGTCCTGGTTAACCCAGGGGAGGCGGCGGGCACAATTAAAAAAAGGAGCGGTAGTACCTACTTATTTGTAATCATCTGCAGTCGCATCGTAACAAATCAAGACATTAAATGTACTCAGTTTTTTCGTAAATATGAAGCTTGTAATAAATTTCATATCCTACCTAAATCTTTAGTGACTTAGAAATTTGTTTACGTTTGCTGTTTAGTATTTGCAGTTTGTTTAAGAAATTGTAACACAAAGGTATATTTTGCAACGAGTATACTATGAGGGTGTTTTTAAGTTATCTACGTAGCTACGAAGGAAAACTTGCAGAGCTTTAAAAAATTAATTTTTCTACATAACTAACCGTCCACACTAATAAACTTAGTCCAGCGTTTCCTGTGTTGTTTTACTCCATCCAAAAATCTTACGTTTGCACCTCAAAAAATTATGCAACAGCAAGTTTCAACTCATCACCCGAGTAAAATTTTCGGCCCTTGAGTTCTTTCTTCAGATTGTTAAACAAAAGGAAGTCGCAGAGGTACAGGGCGGATGTTGTAACTCAATGAATCCACAGCTTTCGATAATGGCTTGAACTGTGCGAGCCTTGTGAACTCTGCAGTTGTGTAACAGCAAAGTTATGGTTTTCCATGAATTCGGACGATTTCCTTCTAATGGCCTGCTTCAGGTTATTGATCGTCCTTCCGTAAACCTCTCTATTAATTGTGGGCCGTTTTTCCATATATTTATTAGCAAAATTCCCTCGCACAAAAAACGGTGGCCATCAACTTTGTTTTTGCCTTCTTTGGAGGTGGAGAGCCCTTATGCACCCATAGCATCGACTGCAGTTTTGGTGGGAGGATCCCGATAAAACACCCAAGTCTCCTTGCCTGTGATAATTCGTGAAAAATAACTTTCATTTTTCTCTAAAGCTCCCAAATGTTCTTGAGAAATTTCTTTCCTCGCCAGTTTCTGCTCAGGGGTAAGGAGTTTGGGGATCCATTGCGCAGAAACTCTTTTCATCCCTAAATCTTCGTGCACAATCTTAAAAACTGTAGTTTCGGATACTCCATCTTCTTTAGCAAGCATTGAGATCTTCATTCGTCGATCTGACAACTGCAAATCTTCAACAAGCCTGATTCTTTCTTCAGTTTTTGAATCAGTTGGTCTTCCCGGTCTGGGTCATCCTGAATTGCGTCTCCGCTTCATCGAAACTGTTTACCCCAAAATTTTACTTGAAAATAAGATGGGCCGTCATTGCCGTACCTCTGAGATATTGAATAACTTTTGGTCTATTTCTCTCTTTAGTGAGAAAACGCAACGAACTCGTACAAAATTTTGTCAGAGTATTGTATGATCAAAAAGTCTTTGGATAGCGCTGTTATATTTTATGGGTCCCAACCATTTTATATTCTTTTTGAAACCTTTTTAATTAAAATCTGCTCACTTTTAAATGATGCCGAGTCAAGCAATTTTTTTATTTGATGTCATTTTCATGGCTAGGTAGAGAACCTAAAAAACACCCTCATAACTCAAATGTAAGGGAAATAAAACAGGATGAAGTAGGTATATCAATTACGGAAGATAAAATAGACTGTTATTTTGTTATTAAAAGATCTCAGAACTAAGTAATTTTTTTAAATTATCTATTCCCTTACATAAAAATAATCGAAATTTAAATTTAATTGAATCGATTTAAGACAGTTTCAATATGACGTAATTTCTTATTATTTGATGATTTATGTTTGTAATTGGAATAAAGGCAATGGAAAAAATCAATTAATTGCATTTCACTATTTTTATGCAATGTAGGAAAAAATCCGTTTCAAGTAATATTTTTAAATTTATTGTGTATTTTTAAAATTACAATTATGAAAATTTCTTTCAAGTTTTATCAGCAGTTTATTTTTTTAGTTTTGAATTTTTGATGTAATCGTTTTTTTTTTGGCTTTAATTTCTTAAGTGTTTGGCTTAACACCATTTTTAATATTGGTTTCAAAAACATTATTTATTAGGTGTGCACGTTGTCTTAAAATCATAAAAAAAATCTCAGGTTTAAAGTATTTAGCTTTAAGTAAAAATAATAACATAATTAATTCATGGCAAATACTATACAGCAAAAGCAAATAAGGCTAAAGCGCGAATGATCTTTCTTAATTTTGTAAATTTAAGTAAATTGTGTGAATGTTGTGATTACTAAGGTGTAGCTAGCTGTTAGGGCACACGAATTATACCAGATACCAAGACGACCTCTACAAAAACCTGGAAGGAGAACGTGCAAGAAAAGGACGTCAAGATGACTACGGTTACAACAAAGGTAACTGAATTCGCATTCCTTAACACGATCAAAGTCTGCTTTTACTTAGTTAATTCGTTATTTTTATAGTTTTTGAATGCTTCGTTGCTTTAATTTTTTTTCATAACTGTAAGAAGTTAGTTTGCCAAAATGTAACTTCAAACCCTTAATTGGTGACAAATAATTCGATTATTTTTAGGTTAGAAGTATTAAAGATTGCGCATTTTACTTCAGAAACCTTCCCTACCCGTAGGGTGTAATGGTATTTTAGTACATTTACAACTTTACAATAATTATTACAACTAACTTATTTGATACTTCATGATTAAGGATTAACTGAACTTAGGGCCGGTTGAACAAAGCTTTTGTTAAATTAACGAAAGATCAAAGTTGACAAAAGAGCATCATTTTTTGTTTACTAATGTGTTATTTGTCATATGCATTACAATTTTGATTCGATTTTGTTCACTTTGACGAATGATTAATTTAACCAAGCTGTTAAATCATGTTTGTGCAACCCGCCCTTACTCGTATTATTTAAACTAAACGTCTTCTTCTTTAGCATGAACGAATTCTTGTTCTGTCAAGTTACATCTCTTTGTTGTAGTATTTCTTCCCTTGTTTGGTTCCATGTTTTTTTATGGCCTTCCTCTGGTTATTCTAGATATAATTCTTGCCTCCCATATTCTTTTAACTTGTCTATCGTTGCCCATTTTTTCGAAATGCGCCAACCACTGTAGTTCTTCTGTTCTGCTTTTCTAGTAAGCGTTTCAACTTCTAAATCGTTTCGTATTGCTTGACTCCAGGGGCGGACTGGGCCGCCGGGAGTCCGGGAACTTTCCCGGTGGGCCGGTAGTACTGAGGCCGGTCAATATTATCAGAAATTGTTCCTATGGTTTTGACTGCAGGTAAATCGTTTACTAACCCGCACCCGGCGACTTCAAAGACCTGTTTTTTGCATTTTGACAAAAAAAGTGGACTTTTATTATTAAAAAATCGTAAAGAAAGCAACACTTTTTTTAACTATTTAATTTTATATTTTGCATTAAGTAAGTATGCTTTAAATAAAATATTGTAAATTGTCAGTTTGACAACTGTAAATTCTCAAATCCTTACTGACCAATACTGGATTTTATCAAAGTAGGCCGATCATTCTGAAAATTTGCATAACTCCATAACTTTTTATTCTGAACAACTTTTCTTAGTAAAATATTAGCGTACTATGAATGGAAATAGTACTTTACCCGAAACGAAATTGACAAATAATGAATTTTATCAAAGTAGGCCGATCGTTCTGAAAATTTGTACACCGCCATAACTTTTCATTCTGAACAACTTTTCTCAGTAACACTTTGGCGACTGTGAACGGAAAAGTTACTTTACCTGAAACGAAAAGAGTTATTGCTCAACTGTAAAGGCCTACTTGATTTTAAAAAATCGAAAGTAAACTAAAAATAAGTTTCAGACCAAGCAGGGCGGAATCCCAAAATATGAAATTTCAATTCGAAAATTTTTGGTCAATCATACCTACTGTAAACTCAATCCGGGGACATACTGTAGATTTCCACAAAAAAAAACTCATTTTTTTATGGGCCACCCTAATAATAGTGAGAGGAGGCCGGTCATTATCAAATTTCCCGGGCTGGTGAAATTTGCCAGTCCGCCACTGCTTGACTCCTTATCTTGTCCCTTCTTGTGACCCCCTCATGCACTCTTCTTAAGTACTATAGTCCGTCTAGAAAGTATCCGGAAAAAAGAAGGCACAATTATAATTTTTCAGTATATATTTTTATTACTTGAATTATAAAATAACAACAAATAATTCATATCATTTACTTATACAACCTCCATTTAACTCTGAACACTTAACCAAACGTCCAGGTACACCCGAAACCAGGTCATCGCCATAATGTTCGGTGATGGTGGTCCAGGCCTGTAAAACTGACTGAATCAAACCTTCTTTATTTCGTGGCGCTGCCCGTTCCACTTCAATCTTCATTAGTCCCCATATGTTTTCAATGGGACTAAGATCTGGTGAAGCTGCTGGCCATGGAATTGTTGCCAATTGATGCTCTTGCATCCAAGCTTGAGTATAGGCAGAAGTATGGCATCTTGCATTATCCTGCTGAAAACGCCACCCCTCTGGATATAAAGCATGAGCCGCTTCAAGAAGAAAACCATTTAAAATGTCGCAATACTTTGCACTATTAACGGTGCCATCAACTATACAGAGAGGTGTAGCACCACGCTGAGATATTGCTCCCCAAACCATTATTTTAGTGGGAAATTTGGAAATTTGAACGGTAACATTTTCTTTTGATAGGATTTTTAGGTGATTTGCACCAAGCTGAAAACAACTTTCGTCAGATATAAAAACGTTACTAAAATTATCTTCTCGAAAACGTTGGCAAAAATCTATTCTTCGTTGCATATGTAGAGGTGTCATTACAGGGATTCTTTTTGGTTTTCTTGATATGTAGCCTTGTCTGTTTAGTGACATGCGGACAGTTTCTGGGCACACTTTTATTCTTCGTTGATGTCCAAATCTGTTAGCCAGTTTTCGAAACCCTAGACGCGGATTTTGTCGTCCTAAGGCCACTAAAGCGTTTAAATGGTTTCCGCCAATCTTACGCGGTCTTCCCGAAACTGGTCTATGCCTCATATCTGTGCCATTTTTTATCCTCTTTATTGTCTCATATACTGCACTTTTTCCGAGTTCAGTCAATTGCACTAATCTTTTAACGTTTCGAAAACCTTTTCTATACAAATATTCCACCTCTTTTCTTTTTTCTACTTGCGACATTATTTCACAAAACTTAAGCCTGTTTACAATCAACAATATTTGACAGATGGTGTTGTCATGCGATTTTGGCCATAGCCTACTATCGGCACAACCTACTTGATACATTACTTTTGTTTTACAATGTTACAAAAAAGAAATATATTAAAATTAGGAAAAATATAAAATTCCGGATACTTTCTAGACGGACTATACTTCATTTCCATGGTTTGCAATTTGTTTTTCTGTTTTTTTGATAAGATCCAGGATTCACTACCAAAAGTTAAGGTCGGTTGATATACCGGGTGGCTAGAAAAAAACGAACCCTGTTTAAGTCCTCTCATCTCCGGAACGCTTTGAGATAGCGATTTCAGTTTTGTATTGAAAATTATTCCTGCCAAATTACAAATAATTATTTTAAAAAACAAAGGAATGGCGAATTTTTTAATATCAACTAGAAAAAATCAATTACACGTTGACAATGTTCTTCAAATTCTACCAATAAACATCTTCTATGGTGTATTGTGTATTCTACTTATAAACATGTTGTATGGGACCTCCATTTTGTAAATTCACAATTCTTAGTCTATGTTTAAACAGTAAAATTGCTCTTCTGATTAAATTTATAGACACTTCTGGCCACACCTCTTCTAACCGTCGGCGTAGATCTTCCAAGTTTGCAAATGGTTCCAGTCTTTCGGTATACACGTTTTCTTGCAATGCATTCCACACTGAGTAGTCTAAAGCTAAAGGATTTCAGTCTGGAGAATTCGGCGGCCACTGGTTTGCTCGAATAAAAGATGGCGTGTTTTCTTCTAAGAACTGTTGTGTTCTTGCTGCTCTGTGGGATGGAGCGCTGTTCTGGATAAAAACATAATCGTTATTCGGGTACAATCGATGCATTTTCGGTAGTAAATCGTCACGTAAATGCCGTATGTATCTGCATTTGTTTTCGTTAACTGAGGATCAGTAAAAAATAGCCGACTCTTTCCATTCCAGGATATAATGCATGATACCATGAGCTTCTTGGAAAATCGCGACTTACTGTGGTACAAACGTTCTGGTTGAATAGCGTTCTTTTGGGTTGTCGAATAAACTGTTATTTTGTCTGTTTTGAGGGACTTGGAGCGTAAAATCTTTTTTGTCTTGAAAAATTAGGCGTTGTAGGTCAGCATTCGAAAACCTCCTGTATAGACGGATTTTTGCTTTCAGTGTAATTGCTGGGGTTTGCAACCTTTTGTAGCATTTAATACCTACACGTTTTTGAATAACTTGTACAGACCTGCGACTGATTCTTGTCCTGGCTGTTATTTTACGCTGGGATAAATGAGTCCCCGGTTGATTTTCCTGTGACAACGACAATTCGCCTACGATTTCTGAATTTTCTTGATTTGTAGCAGTTACTGTGTCTTCCGCTTCCGGGTTTTCTGTAAACGGATCCGGTTTCTACAAGCCGTCGAATAGCACGATTTATGCTAGAAAGTAGCCATCTCTTCCCTGGAAACTCTTTTTCCACGCCAATTTTTTTCTCGATAACACATTGCAATTACCTCTAAATCAGACTTCGTTAAATGAGGTGCCATTATTACAAGAGAAATTAAGTTAATTAGCACAAAATTTCACTAAACTAATTGTAAAGTAACAACTAACTGCAAATGTCA
The DNA here is from genome assembly GCA_963082815.1 of Melanotus villosus. NCBI lineage: Eukaryota > Metazoa > Arthropoda > Insecta > Coleoptera > Elateridae > Melanotus > Melanotus villosus. Next base: position 26,155,195 of record OY720427.1, read on the forward strand.
CTCACAACGTCACAACTTCGTTTGTTTTAACAAAAGGTTGCTTCGATTTAAGTTGCTTATTAAATTATCAACGTATAATTGATTTTTTCTAGTTGATATTAAAAAATTCGCCATTCCTTTGTTTTCTAAAATAATTGTTTATAATTTGTCAGGAATAATTTTCAATCTATTGTCTCTTAGAAAGCAAAAACTGAAATCGCTATCTTAAAGCGTTCCGGATATGTGAGGACTTCAACAGGATTCGCTTTTTTCTAGCCACCCGGTATAGTTTTGTCAACTGTAATTTTTGTTTTTCTTGAGATTTCTTTTTATTGATAAAGGTGTTTGCTATTGAGTAGTACAATTTTTTTGTATTATCTATTCTTTTATTTATTTCACTTTCGTGTCTTCCTTCCTTATTTATTGTAACTCCCAAATATACAAATTCGTTCTATTTATTATTTTGGACTTCTATTTTTTTTCTTGCTATTACTGTGGCCGTAGTTTTTCTGTAATTTAGGCCTTCTATATCCATATTTTTCAACAGTTCTGCTTCGATTCTGTCGTGTCCTTTCGATTTTCCATTTTTAGTTTCCTTATTGCTTCGTGCAGTTCTTCTTTTGTCAATTTTATTGGTCATTGTTTACTTTGTTGTTTACATCGATTGGTTCATCTTCATCTGATATTGTTGTTATCTGTTCTTTCTCTTCAGGTTGTAGCAACTCACTCACTTGTTTGTTTGTACTTTTCGGTTTGTTATATTTCCAGTTTATACATTTCTCTGTTTCATTTCCACATCTGTTCGTCTATTTTTAATTTTTGGTAGCTTATTTTAACTAGGTATTTTTTCTTTTGACCTTTCCATCTTGGCGGTTTTTCTTGATTGATTACTTGAATTGGAATACCAGATTTAAATTAACAAACGACTAAGTTGATAAAATGATAAATGTTGTTTATTTGCCATATATGTATTTCATTTTTGATTCGGATTTAAATATTTTTTAAATTAGAATTAGAATTGGTAGCCAATTAAATAAATCTTCGAAAGTAGCTAGTCACCAGTTAAGTGTTTTTGAATAAACATTTTTGTACAAAATAAATATATCAAATTCTTTACAAGTTAACTAACGTACTTAAATTATATGAATTAAAATCGAATCTGCAAATTTTGCCAACTTTTGGTGATTTTTTTTTGAGAATTCAAATCCGTTTAAAAAGAACACCGATTAAACTCTTTCATTAATAAAATGTTGACGTAAAATAATTTTCCTGAATTTACTATGATCGTTTGCTCAAGGAATCGCATTCAATTCATCTCTGAGATAGTAAATAATTTGACTTTGGTAAAATTTACGTAGAACATTATGTACAGATCGTCACATTTAATCAAGGAGATCCCTCATTTTTTTAAATTATTCTAAAAATTAAAATAACGTCTAAATTTTAGACTACCAACTTTAATATTTTTAAGTGAAATTGCTGCAAAACTCTTTATAATATCTTTGTTTTATTTTTTGTTTCTCAGTTCTACGTAAGATTTTGAATTTCAAATGTATTTATTATTAAAACGTTGTAACCAATTCAATCAAATTGGTTAATCTTCAGTTGGTCCATCTTCCTCAGCTGCTCGCGAAGAAAAGAAGACGCCGGCCTATATATTGTTTATTTACTTTCATGTGTGTATTTTGAATAAAACTGTTTTTGTTTTTTTTTCTTTCCTAGGTGTTAGACTGTTAGAAGTCGAATGCATCATAGTGTTGAGTATTGCACTTAACATTCGCTATTTTGATGCATTTGGCTTTAAAATTGTTATTTTAGACACCTAAAATACTCTTCAGTACCTACCTAATCGAAATTTACTTTTTAAATAGTGAAAATAGATTTCGGATATAAAGCTGTTTTGAAATGTTTAGAGTAAATCTTAAAATTAATTTTAGAACATCTAAAACTTTGGGGGTTAAAAGTTTATTTTTTTCCAATTCCTACACATAAACTGGCATTTTAATATGTCAAATCTAGTTATCAAAGCAACATTTTAGCGTGAAGGGTGAATAAACTGTTGCTATAGACATTTTATCCACACTTTCCTTGATGTGAATAAACTATTTTAGAATAAAAATTATGGTGACTTAAATTTATATTGCTAGGTATTGTTTAAAAACAATGTAGCATTTATTATAAAAACTGTAGTATTAATATTTATATAAATAAGCAATAGATTGATAATTAACTATTTTTTTAGAAATTTTAATGTAGGAATTGGAACAAATATTGCATGTTACCCTTGAATAAAGATATTTTAGAAATTAGCTCACGAGGCGAAGCCTTGCGTGGATAAAATTTCTCTTTATTCACTTATACCATAAATAGCTATTAAACGCATAGTTTTTTTTAATATTCGAAGTTATAGATGTCGAAGGTTAATTTTGATTTAGGTTAGGATTTTATTTTGTTTAATTTAAAATCTTGTTTGAATCTTGATATATTTGTAAGGTTGGGTTAAAATTTTTAATTAAAATTAGGTTAGAATTTTGGGTCTAACACATTATAAACACTATTGTAAATAAAAGATTTCCTATAAATAAATTTTTATGAATCTTAAATGCTGTGTATTTTTCTATCCAACTAAAATCCTGCATAAATTTTGTCCGGTAGATCAAATGAACCTTGAAAGTGATTTATAAATTTGAAATTCCATGAGTTTGTGATGTATTTTAGTCGGAGATGCTCTATAAATACTACTCTATAGATACAGGTAAGACAAATGAGAAAAAAGATCAGATAAATTATGAAGCTAAAGGTTGTGGGTTCGATTCCCTATACCTGCCATACTAACTTAGCATTTTTTGGACACAAGGAGCACGCAGATTTGGAAGTTAGAATTTAGTGTACGAATTACACAACTGGTGACAGTAACAATTGCCTTGAAGCGCATTTGAGGTAGGTTTTCTAACTTTTTTTTAAAGTACTATTCAACTGGAAACATGGGTACTTGTGTGATCCTAAATTAATCAATGTGGAGCGTGGGTCAGAGGTTTTAGCATTGGGCTGTAAAACCAAAGGTTGTGGGTTCGATTCCCATCACCCGCCATATTAAAAAAAAATCGTTTTTGCACTTCAAGGTGCACTCAGCCTTTGGAATTGAGTATATGGGTTACATAACCGGTGGTAAATAATTAGTCGGCTTGTAACGAATTCGAAATTTTCGAACTTTTTAAAAAACAGGATTTAACACGGTAAAGGTAGGAACTTACATCTTTCTCTTTCTCAATCCATATAGGATGATGCGAGCTGTGAAGGAAAATAGAATTTAAGTTGGAAACTACCAACACCCTAAGATATGCTAGTAGTTTATACTTCGATTGTTAGGTATTGCGATCCAATTTTGTAGGGGGCATCCTCCTCCCACCCCCTTACCAACCCACCCAAATATATTAAGCTCCTCTATATAACTATCTTGTGTTCAGTTTACCTGTGACTGACAATTCTCCTGACATCTTTTGATTCAAATATTAGTTTGAGATATATAGAAATTAAAAATCTGTTTCAATTACAGTTTCCGCTTTTAGAATTATAGTACAAGAATTACAACATGGCGTAGCGATTTATATTATACGTCCACACTTTGTCACGTGCTTATTCTGCATTACCCCATTTAATGGGGGACGTTGTTGTCCCTTGGCGCGCGGCTAGCAAACAGTGGAGAAGGGGGGTTCGAAACGGTAAACCCTTCAAATAGGGGTGGTCATAATCGGGATGAAAATACGGCGCCACTAAGGAAATCACCCAAAGATGGTTACAAGGAACGTACCGCAGATAGTTCCTCTAGGGCTCGAAGGGGTTGGGGTTGGCTTCACCCCGCTGCAAGATGTGACTTACCTTGCTTAATGAAATAGCTTACTGAAATTCTTAAAACTTGTAGGCAGGATCACACTGTATACGTAAATCTTTACCAAAACACTAACACACAAAATATGATCGGGAAGCACTGAACACAATAACAAGACCAAACTAAATTGACAATTAGATATTTAATAAATCAAAAAGGCAAAAATGAATACACAAAAATTACACAAAAGGGGCCGCAATTAACATGTTACGTCAAAAACAAATAATAAATGCGACACTTACCTCAAGGGACGATAGAATTGAGGGTACTACATTTACGTTACGTACGGCAAATCATTTACAAACTAAGTCCCCCAATCCCACACAGAATATAGGATTAACAAATATTATACTAAAATTCAATCAGCACAGCTAAATCTTTATATGTATATGCAACATAACACAAAATATTATCTTGATTTTACTTAAAACTTGCGACAATGAAGTCTTTAAAGGTGAATTGGTACTGACAAACTTGAACTACAATCTGAACACAAAAATCTTTACTCAAACACAAAATTACTAAGACAAACAAAATGTGAATATTATCAAAAGCGCCTAAAGGCGAATCACAAAGTCTTCACACATTACCGCCGGATCAAACAAATTGACCAGACATCGGCTACTCCAAAATTACAAGTTGCAAACAAAACACAAAAATAATAGAAAGGCGATACTTATTAAACTTCAAACCCAACTGAACGACATTGACAGAGGCCTGTCCGCAAGCGGCAATCGTAGGAATTGAAACTAGTGTTAAAACACAAACGGCAAAAGCAGGTGCAGCGTAAAGGGAAAGTAAATTACCTGGTGAGATGTTTGTACTGTAACTGTACGAACCCCAGGTGTGTTACCCTTTAGAGTTTTTCAGTGTGATCGTCTAGTTTTTCACTAAGATTTCCTTCACCCTCAACCCTTATTGGTTAAGTGAAAATCTTACCCTTTACTTAAATAACTGACTATGTAGTCAGAGGACAGTTAATGTTGTTGTGGTTCGCTGATCTAGAGTTGCTCACCTTATAAAACAAGAAATAAATACTCCACCAAGTTTAATACATATATTATAAAGTCAGATTTATATACAGATATTTACAAATACAGTAAATAAGTAAGCATAGTGTATGAACATCAGACTAGGCAAGTTAATTATGAGCAGTGGCGTGAATAATTATCATACTTTTGTTTTATGACTTCGATGTACTTAAGGTGGCCTGAGTGCTGGTTGATCATAAGAAATTATGCTGGAAGTCGGTGTCAGTCATATGTGCGATACAAGATCGATCTTTTAAGTGATTGATATTAAAACCAATCTTAAGCGGCCGAAGCCAAATGTGGTATTACAACCAATCTTTTGACGAGGGTGCAATTGCCCTCTAACAGAGTACGTGCGCTATGCAAGACTCTTAATTAGTACATGAGAAGCGTTGCCTCTCATGTACGAGAATATACGAGATACTAGGTATCCTCGTACATTGTAAGGGATGTTTCACCCTATCGTTGATTGAGAATATGCCCAAGACATATCTCAGTAGTCAGAATTGTCGTTTTGTTGTAATTAATTGTGATCAGCACTTACACCAGGGCAACTTTACAGTAAATGTTGATAAAGTTTAATCTTGAATACCTGAAATATATTAAAACTGCTAACTTTTCGGTTAATTTGGATTACTCAAGGCAGCCCCTCAATTGGAAGTACGGCATCGCGGTGTACGTAGTACGAAGAATTTCTACAGGTTACTGCAGAACAACAAAGTGCAATGCAACCAACTGTATACTTTACAGTAATTAGATACACTAATTAGCGTACTAGTCGAAATTCCAGACGGCTATACAGATAGACTGAATAACCAGGGCTGGTTCCTTTGGTAAAATTTGAACTTCTATTTATACTGAAAAAATCCGCGTGCAGTCCCCGCGGTGATTAAATGTTCTCACGGTTTTGACTAAATAGATTGGTATCAAAGTTCCCATGCGTAACCCTTGCTCTCTAATATCATAAATTCCATGGTTGAGTTAATATCCCAATGCTCTGGTATATTTTAAATTACTTTGAAATTTGATATTTTTAGCAGACTACGTGTGGGTCCCCATGTTTACATATATGCGGCGAACTAATTTGCCAAAAGGAACGTGATTTTACGCCGAAGATTTATGATATTTCTGTTATTAGTTTACACATGAAATCGATACTTTCTGCCACATTCTTGCCCACAAGAAACACCCCTAGCGTCACGCTTTGAAAAAAATAATTACATTGCAATTCGAATCCCTGAAAAATAGAAAATTAAATTTATAAACACGCAGGTGGCTATTACAGTACTTGATCAGAAGGCCAGGGAGTACGTGACGGACGTAAGACTAGGAAGAGCTATGAAGGTGGTAGCCCAATTGGAAGCGATGGTTGGCCTTCAAACCCCCAGAGAGAAATAGTGGCAATCAGTAAAGGAGGAGTTGATATTCTTTCTTCTAAAACGGGTGCGAAACAAACGAAGAATATTCTTAAGGCTGTGGGTTTTCTTAATCCCTTATAAGGAAATTGTGTGAGAACGGTAGGTACTTCAACTTTCACTAAACTTTTCACACAAGAACTACGTCTTTCCGGAACTATATGGCACCCTCTATCATGATCCGACTAGTATGTCGTAATTTAATTTTTCTACGAAAACTAACGACAAATGAGAGGCCTTTCCAGTGATTTAAATACCCAAGCGGGAAACGATAAAACTTGCACAACCGTCTTAACTACAACTACAAGAAGCCAAAGACGTCCGATATGATCGAAGAACTATCACGTACTGACGAGGGGGGGTAGAACACTCAAACCACGCTAAGACGTGTCAGCTGACAAGCCTTACGCACAGGGGATTCCCCGAACCGTATCACCGAGAAGCTGCATTAAATGAAAGTAAGACAAAATAGACGTGAATTAGGTCACCTTGGGATAAAGGAAAACTTTTACAACGACGAACTGTAGCAAAAATAACATAATTAACACGGGACTAAAATTAAAAGGACAGGGCCGTACTAAAGAATTTTACCAAAAATTCAAAATGACTCAAACTTCCCAAAATAACACAAAATTGTAAAATCACGTGACAACTTACCTTACCTATGACCGATAAATATCCTGACATCTTCTGGAACAAATTTTAACTACAGAGTTCTATACTTGTTCTTGCACTTTATTATTGTCATTGTCCTTTACATAAAAGCACTAGAAATTTATTTATGTTTTGTGCGATATTTAAGCACAACAATTATTGCTAATCACTTGCTCTAATTGAATGCTATTTACTACTTTCATGTATGTTAAAGTAGATAATTATTTTCATTTTTAGATATTTACTACAACAAAGAGTAGCATAAAATACAGAATAATACAATCATTTATAAGTTATTTTCTTTCAGGGCGATACAATATTTGTTAATGAGTATATTTTATGTTTTTATGCATAAACTATCTCTAATGTTTTTAGATACGAGTAGGCCATCATGACATGGACAATCACATTTAAAAAACCAATTTACAAAACATTCAACTCCATTCCAATTGTCGTTTTTCCATGACTAAGCCTCATCCAAAAACATTTGAAATAATTATTATATACAGTAATGAATATATATTAATTATTATCACTTACAATGTTCTACGTAAATTTTACGAAAATTAAATTATTTATTAATTTGTACAATAACTGAAAATGATTCCTTCTGCAAACTATTAAAGTATATTTAGGATCATTATTTTACTCAACGTTTTATTAATGAAGGTTTAATTCATGAACTTTTGAAACTGTCTGAATTCTTAAATAAATTATAATTAACCATTTCGCAAATTGAATTTTCGTGCAAAGTTATTTTACGATACATTTTAAAGAACAAGAAATTAAACAGCTTTATTAAAAAAACCAATTTGTAAAATTGAAAAACACTTAATTGGTGACGTACTGCTTTACCAACAAATCTTTGTAAAATTATGAAATCATCAACTATTACGTATTTCTGGTGTCATATTTTAAATTCAAACGTTGTTCATATCAAAGCAAATTACGGAAGTTTGAGACCTCTAAATAATGAACTTAAAAGCAGAAATTGTTAACTTTTAAATAACGAACATGAATGGGAAATTTTTCATGAAAAATTCGATACTTTGATTGTTAGAGCCTATTCTAATTACGTTTAAAGATTTGGTACTCAAAAAAGTAGAGCAGATTTTTGTAGTTGGAAATAATTTAAAAAGTTTTAGCAGTATAAAAGCTATTTTAACAAATTTCAAAATTTTAATAAGTCAACAATAGTTTTAGCAATAATAAACTATAAACGGAAAAAATATAACTAAAAATATGAGTGACACGTTTGATATGAAGTTTTATTGTAATTAAAAACAAAGATAATTGAACCATTTGTCACCAATTAAGAATCTGAAATTTTCTAATTGGGTAACCCAAAATTTTTGACAGGACGAAAAAAAGAAAAAAATACGAAACACTGCAAGAAAAACCAATTGAAACTAGACTTTGATCGTGTTAAGGAAAGGTTTTTGCCATCCTGGCTCTTCGTGTGCCCCATCAGCTATGCCTTAATAAACACAACATTCACACACCTACCTAAATTTACAAAATTACAACAAATTATAGTAATTTTAAGAAACACCGAATTTTTAAATTTTAAGTAAAAGTTCAAAATTTATTTGCTCCAGCTAACTCAGCCTCGAGTCGTTAAATGAGGTCCTTTCTTTTAAGTTCAATAAGAATAATAAAAAAATGTTGTGTGCAGTTTTATTAACATTTTTTTTAATATCCTACCTTCCCTAAATGTAATATCTACCACTTATTATAGTTTTTAAATATGCTCACGTTTTTGTGTTTTCAGTTCAAATCAAATATTCACTTTTCTTACTCCAAAACAGTTGATATAATTTTCTTAGTCCAAATCAGTTGATATAATTTTTGCTATTTAGCTGTACAGGAATCCGGTTTCAATTTTCAGTTGATCAGCAAACCAGTTTATTTTTATTTCTATCACGTTATTTTTCCTTCTTCAATTTTGAAGAAACCATTTATTTTACTTCTTCTTCGCAAAAATGCAATCTCCTTTTGGAAATACAATTGCACTGCTATTTTATCTTCCTTTTCAGTCTCACAGATAAAATACACAACTTCCTTTTCCAGAAGAAAAATTCTACTTGCTTATTTATTTACCTTGACTCCCGTTGTCCTGGTTTTCCCATATTTCCCCCCAATTAAAATATTTGTTCCTTTTCTTGGGAACACTTAAATAATAATACTGTCCTTTCAAATACACTTTTCTACGTTTTTAGCTATTTTAAATTAAATTTATAATACAACAACATTATCTAATCCTATTTACATTTTTATTTTATATTAAAACTGCATAAAAATAATTACCAATCTTAATTCATTAAAAATAAAAGTAACCTCTATTTAATATAATATGTTAATACCAATTGATATCATCTCAATATAAATGTAATATAATAAAGCTTGTTTTCTGAACGGTTCTGACTTTAAGCATATGTGATAACAAAAACAAATTCGCCACAAGGCTATTTAACAATTATCAGCAATTCTGTATTTGCTACGTTGAAAACAAATTTGGTATTGAATTTTAAACGAATAAGGTTTTAACAACTTCAGAATTACAATTAGGGCTTTTAATTAAACGTGTTAATTTTTAGAATACAAATTGCGTTCATCATATTTAAATTTAAATTAAAAATCGTTTATGATTTTTAAAACATAAACGTAAGGTAAGGTAAGGTAAGCTATTGAATAACGCCCCACGAGAGAGCATGGCCGGCAACATGGAAGGTTAAGGCTTCCTAAGTTGCTTTTCATACCTCGGTTGTTTCGCACGGCATATTTACGGGCTGGTGTGGTAAACCACCAAAGAACGTGCTAAATTAGGTTTAACCTTCCATGTCCTCCAGACTAAACGAATTTAATTGTAGCAGAAATAAAATAATTGAAACAGAATCAAACTTAGAGGATAGGACCGTACTGAAAAATCTTAACAACAATTTAAAATGACTCAAAAATTGCAAAATAACACGGGATTGCAAAAATCACGTGACAGTTGTTGCACTTCTTTATACGAATTATTTTATTCTTCATAATAAAATAAACTAGGTAATTTGTTTTTGTAAACAACCAAAAGCATTAGTTATTTCGGGGATTCTCTGAACTTAGCAAGCAACATACATACGTTATAGAAACTCATATATTCGAAAATCGAAATCATCCCTTAAGAGTTTGCACGCGTTCTTTCTAGAATATTCGCATGTGGACAAATTTTCGAGTCATACATTTTAATACATTTGATACACCATACTTAATAATTGTTTTAGTCACATTCTTACGTCGCATTACGTCACATTCTTACGTCAGTTGCCTTTAAATATAATTAGAAAAGTGTTCGATTTAAAATATAATTGTAAAAACCTCCTGAAAAGAACCGCAACAATTTACAAAATAGTCGAATTTGTAGGATTGCTGATGGGTGGCGGTTGCGGTTTCGTGATATTAATGTTTGTAAAAGCATACTTATTCGACCAATAATTAAATTTAATAAACAAAGTCAAAACCGCAATCGCCTGCTCCCCAACAGCCATCCTATGAATTCATTTTTATATTCTAGATATCTAGATGCAATTAAAAATTAAATCAGGCAAGAATGAAAAAGTAGGCCACGCAGCTCGGTATTACTAGGGTTGCCACCCGTCCGAATTTTGGCGGGACTACCCAATTTTTAAGAGGAAATCATGCGTTCCGCTAAGAGCGAGCTATGGCGGGACGGATTTTGTCCCGATTTTCAAAAATATGTATTATTCAGAAAGATATCGATCATTACCTGTCCTTTATCAGTATTGCAGGTTTAAATTTTTCATTTAGCGAGCAATTTATTGTTTGGATCAGAAATATATATCTATAAATGGAAAAGAAAATACTAAATTCCACCCAAATGTATATTCTTCTTGTGCTAACTACGTCATCTGGATATCATTTCAAGTGCAATTTGGTAAAAATTTATTATACCTAAACCAAGCAGACCTAGACTACAAAAGATGGAAACGTTTTTAAAAAAATTTTGGTTTATTAAACCTATCGCAAACCCTATCCGGGGACATGCTATATATGTGGACAGGTAGCGAGCCACACACTGAGCCCAACGAGCCACTAGAGTTGTTGGTTTTTAGGGCTCCGTCCATTGCGGGTACATCAAAGAATAGCTCGTAGAGACTTGCGAGCCTTATAGATGGAAAATAATTTTTCCATTACTTATACTCGTCCCGACATGTAACCCTATAAGCCGGAGTACAGCTACGAGTTAAATGAGTAGTTCACTCACAAGTCTAGTAAGCCTCACAATGCCGAGTATGAGCACAAGCACAGGTACGAGTAATGTGGAGTATTGTGGAATTAGTTCAAAGGTTCTTTACGTTTTATATCAACAGAAGATTATTAAAATGTCAAAATGTTTAAAGGTAAAAATTTGCAGTACCCACCTCAAAAATTCAAAACATGGAATGTGCTTGATTAATGATGTTTAGCTTGAAATTTTTAAAATGTAATGTCACAGTGCAACAGTATTTGTCAAAACTACCAACTGCATAAATTAATAGTATTCATGTTGACTAGAGAAAAGGTTAAAACATATCGACAAAGAAGAACAAATTATCTACAGCCAAAATTTAATGAAGTGGTATGCGATTTGATAACATCTAAGCACCCAAATTTGTATTCATCCGTCAAGATTCTAAGATACAAGTGTTTGAGGAAAGTCTAAGGAAAATAATGGATCCTGCTTTATAGCCAACAAATACCTGTGTTAGGCGTCTTTTACACATACGAAAGAAGTCGGAACAAGCCAGCAAATGATCTTAAGCCATACCCATCAGGCTAAGGTACCAATCTCAAATAATAATAATAATAAAAAAGATTGTTCATAAGACAAGAAAGAGTATATTAACCTCTCGCATTTAATTATACAATATGTGCGTAATAAATTAAATGAACTTACGCATTTTTGAATCATTCTGAGTTCTCAATAGACATTCTTTGCATAAACGAACATCATCTTCGCCCAATGGAAGCTGAAAACCTGCATATTGAAAATTATAAAGTGATTGCACATTTTAGCAGAGAACACCGTATTATATGGGGTGCTACTTGTAATATTGTGCAAAGATTCTTTAATAAGTCAAAAGTCACCCTGCTTCTTCTAGAAGTGGCGTGCCCTTTACAGGGCGTTGCCGATCTTCTCTCCTTATTTGTGTGGTGTGCGTGCCAAGTAGCCTACATACATAGGGGACCTACAGCCTAACGTGGGCTCCGAACCACGGAAGTACTTGCACTTCTACTCCAGAGAGGACTTACTAGGCAGAAATACCTCGGTGGTTTGTCATTGCCTTCCGAGGGAAGCGGTCCGGTGTTTTCGGTGTATGTGTGACCTTGGGAATCGTACCCGGACCATCTCAGTGGTTAGCCGCACGCTGAACCAACTGAGCCACGACCGCGACAATAAGTCGCCCAATACTGAAAATCAACAAGCTATCCATGGAGGGTCTCTGTGGGTTGTTAGCAGCGGCATTTCCCGATTTAAATTTATTGTGTATCACTGTATATCGTCCCCCAGACTTGTGGAAATTATGAGCAAACTAATGAGTGTAACGATTTATTTTAAATGTGAAGTCGTAATAAGTGGTGACTTTAACGTTAAGTTTAATACTAGTGATACAAATTTCATTAATCTAAAAGATTTAATTAACGCATATAACTTTATTCATATGACTGAGCAACCTACTAGACTATCCAACTGCATTGATAATATTCTAGTAAATTTTAAAAACAGTAGCTAATTTTCTAGGTGTGTAACTGATCCAGGTCTGTCGGATCATCGTGCCGTATTTGTTAAAAATAAAAAATGCGTTAGTATACAACTGTCATGTACTAAAATTTGACACAGACCGATTACTTACACAGGTAAACTAAAATTTTAAAATCTTGCTGGAACAAATACACTGGAAACATGTTATTGGTGGCAAGGTACATATTGATCTAAAATTTTACCGATTTATACACATTCTAAGAAATGCCATGAATCTTGCATTCCCATTAAAACCTGTACCTAAAAATAACGTTTTCAAAATTAACTGGTTTACGCACGAATTAAAAAGCATTAGAAACTATTTACATGATCTTCTTGACCTCAATAACAATTTTCCCCATCTAAATTTAAATCGTCAAATCAAAATCGTTCGTTCTCACTATAAATGGGAGCTCAAAGAAGCAAAAAGATCTAAATGCTGTATGTATATTCGAAATGCTAACAATAATTGTAAAGGCTACTGGAATGTGATTAAAAGTAATTCTAATTCTTCCTCGACTTGTAAATCTGTGGATGTAGATATCAACGATCTGAATAATTTTTTATAAATGTTCCTAATGCAATTTTACGTAGCCTACCTACCTACTTCAAACGCACACTACTCCGATTACTTTAAAAACAGGAAGCCGAGAACTGAGTTCAATTTCTAGCGTCAGCATTCAAAAAATAAAAAAATCTGCTAGTACAGATCATTATGAACTGACAGTAGATCTAATTAAAACTATAAAAAACATAATTATTATACCTCTAACAAATTTAATTAATGAGTGCATTAGGGTTGGTAAAACAAGTGAGTGAAGCTATAGAAGTGATATACAGAGAAGGATGAAAGCGGGATCAAGGTGTGTAGGAGCTTTAAAAAATATACTAAGTGATAAAAACGTATCAAGGCAATTGAAACATTGAAAGCGAGATTGAAAGTGAGAATATACAGAACAGTGATAAGACCAATGGTGATTTTCGCGAGTGAAACGTGGGTGCTAACAAATGAAATCGGGAAGAAATTCGAAATATGGGAAAGAAAGGTACCTACTAAGAAAAATTTTCGGCGGAATAAAAGAAAACGGGGAATGGAGAAGGAGAACAAACAGGGAACTAGCAGAAATATACCAGGAGAAGAGCATTAGAGTACTAATACAACAAAACAGGTTAAGATGGCTGGGTCACTTAATTAGACAAAAGGATAAAGACCTAACGAAGAAGATTTTTAGTATGAAGATAAGTGGCTGAAATAGAAAAGGCAGGCCAAGGCAAACATGGTGGGATAGTGTACAAGAGGACCTGCAAGAGTACGAGCTAATTCCGGAATGGGAAACAATGGCCAAGATCAGAAAGTTATGGAAAATAAAGATACAATTAAGCCATAGGCCAATAATAGGCTTGCAGTGCTGATTATAACTATATTAGGGTCGGTATATTTCTAGGCGCACCCAAGATAAACAAACTTGTTCCTATACATAAAAAGGGTGTTACGAGTGATCCAAACAACTTCAGGCCTATTTCTTTACTACCCATAATTTCAAAAGTGTTTGAATCGTTGTTAAAATATCAGAGAGTAGATTTTTTTGAAGAAAATGAATTTTTCCTCATTAATCAGTTTGGTTTTCGTTCAGGGAGATCAACAGCCGATGCCCTTAATTACTTGATTGATTAAATTGTAAATGGTAAATGGTGTATATCAGTGGCGGCTCGTGAGTTTTTAGGGGTAAGGGTTGCAGAAAAGATAACTCTAAATTAATGAGAAAATCTTACTTTAATTTTATTAATGGCGGAAAATAATTTTGAATTTTGAATCAAATGCCCCACAAAATTTTATACAATCAATAACTTTGACAAATTATATCTATTTTTCTTTATTTGTGCATTATTTTTCTTAACTGATTGTCTGTAAGCGCTGTCTACCTAAGTGGCAATGTTCCCTTGACCGATATTTGTCAGATTAAGGACGTTCATGATTCATGATATGGGTTTTATTTTCACGGTGTCATTTAAGATACTCCTGCATACATTTTGTTATTAAATTGTCTTTTATAAGAACCCTTTTTGCTTTATCCACTTTGATTTAAAATTAATTTAGGCGTAGGCCGTCCCAATGATTTAGGTAATTTCAAGTTTTTCTTCAAAACTCTTAAAAAGGGGATTTTTAAAAGTTCTTCAACGGAATTCATATTGAAATTATGGTAATTATACAACAATAAACAAAACACTACACAAACACACTGCGTAAGTGCAATATTAGAAGTAAGAAAAGTATATGTACATAATTATGTAATAATTCTGTAATTGTGTAATTCTGTGCTTGTTTGCTAAATAAATGTTATACTATTATTATCACTAGTCACCAGTACGTAAACACAGCTGACAGCTCACAAAGAGCAGAATACCGTTTGAAACAACATTCTCTCCGCACGCGAGTCAATTTTGACCGCTCCGGCAGAAGCGTCTAACCCGAATGCCTTAGACTACAATCTATCCGATTTCGGCAAGTTGTTCGATAATTCAAACCGTGCTAGAAATTTCTCCTCTCGAAAGCTTTGAATTCGTGTATTATTATGTCCGTGGTCTTTTCGGATGCGATTTAATTAATGTCTAAGTTAAAAATATAATGTAATTCTGTTTTAATTAATACATAAACGACTAAAGGGGTGAAGCAAAGGGGCATACTGAGGCCGATACTATTTTCAATAGTTTTGGATGAAGCAATGAAAGATGAGGGAAAATTCTAGGAAATAGGAAATTAGAAAATGTAAAAACATTAAGAAATATGTTATGGCGGTGACATGGTAGTAATAATGAAGAACGAAAAAGCATTAAGCAAAAATCTATAAGACTACAAAAACCTTTGGGAAATATAAACAAGAAAGTTAACAGTAGCGAAACAAAAAAAATGGTAATAAGCAGAGAAGAAATAAAACACCCAATAAGAATGGAAGGAAAAAAGTTTGAATTCAATATTTAGGCTCCGTTATCACACAGGATAGAAGAATAGACGATGAAATAAAAGAAAGGAGAGAGGTTGCTGGAACACTTTTTAATCAATAACAACTTCCTAGGAAATAAAGAAATTCCAACAAAACCAAGAAGGACAAATGAAATGGTTTTGTCATGTAAGGCAGATGAGCGAAGAAAGAATAACAAGACGAGTATATGAAGCAACAACAAACAAAAAGAAACATAGAATGAAAAGCTGAGAAATGCAATGGAAAGGAGAGGAATAAAGTGGGAATAGACAATTAATGACGCATGAAGGAAAAGATGGAGACCTGGATAAGGTAAACAAAAGAATAATAGAACCCACTATGGCCACTAGCCTCACACTCAAAAAGGTAGAGAGACATTAGGGTTAAGCAATGTAAGTAATATTGACTGTGTTCCCTTATATTTTTAATTCCTACTTTTCCAGCATTAGGTACATTTAAGAGTGGTGTTCTGAAATAAAAGAAACCGTATTTAGTCACAAAGTATTGCATTAGATTAAACATGTTAGTATTAGATTATTAATGTACTGCCAAATAATTCTAAATACATACATTTCTAACAAAGATCCTAAACTCATCTTATGGTTAGCTTTTCTGTATATTAATGATTCTATCAATTTAATAATAGTAGCTGTTATCAACAGACAGATAGTAATAACTGCTTGTACTGAAACACAGCAATTGTCGTTTTTAAAATGCTCATACTATAATAAGCACAGCCGCAGAGTAACATATTTCGTAAAATACTGCATTTATTTCGCATTACTGTTAATATCTGTATTTAAAAAATGACGTCTAAAAACTGAAGCCATGTAGAAATACACAAAGCAATATTAAGTTCATATCATATTTGTAAAACAACGCCCAGAGCTTAAAATACTCTGCAACAAAATTGAAGACAAAAAGGACATTACACTCATTACAGGAGTGTTCTGTGCATTACACCAAATACACACTATGCAGTTATTCTAAAGAATCGCGCGCATGCATAACCCCAAGGTAATTCAAAACATGTAGCATATTATGTTTTTCCCAAAAATGGCCCTTAATTGATATCTTGTGAAATGCAAATTCCTATAAATAATTTTAAAATGACTGAAATATACGTCGAAATTAGAATTATGAAATTAATGCGATTTTAAACTGTCTTTTTTAGTAAATTTGAAGGTAGAACCGTAAAAATTGAATGTAATTTAACAGCAAAATATTTAATATACAAAAATTTTTAGTTTTAGAAGAATTGGGAATATATGAAATTCCAATATTTACACTTAATTATGTTGTTATTTTAAGGAGTAGGTAGGTAATTGTTAACTGGTTTTGGAATTTACGAACTTTAACTACATTTAACTAAAATACAAACGCACCTTAATTGCAACACCGAATAATTTGTGTAAACTAATTTCTTTCTTTCTCTTTTATCCACTTATACCTTTATAGTGTCGAGGTGGTGGGACCCATCGGGCTGCAGAGCGGTCACCCATCCAAGTTCTGGCCGAGCAGGTTCTTGCTTAACTTTGTTTATTTCAATTTTACGTGCACTCCCACCTCTCACTTTGCCGTACTGCCGATTAACTAATTTCTTAATAGGACATATTATCTTGGAATTATATTCTTAATGTTCTTAAAGATTAACCTACTCAGCACCACTTTGCTCACTTTACTGTTGGAAATATGTTTGGTGATTCCTACTTTATTAACTTACATAACGAACTGGCTACTGGCACTACAGCCTTCATAACAGATTTTATCATTTTATAATATTTCTCTAAGGTAACATGGAACAAATACACATCACATAACAAAAAATAATTAGGTCGCACTCAGATAAATACATTATTCTGTAGATTAAATAGTTGTAAAATGAGCCGTTATAATTTTGATTTTAAGAAATTTAACTTATGTCGAATACGAGGCAATATTATTCACCAAAATATTCAATATTGTTTTAGTTCATTATATGGAAATCTTATGCAAGAAATGGAAAACTTACCTCAAAATTCATGATTATTTATAACTCTAAAGACGTTCAACAAGTATAAAGCGAAGTTGTGTTTTGAAATAAAGATGAAAGCAACTTTAGGAGGCCTTAACCCTCCAAGTTGCTGGCCATACTCCTTCGAGCAGTGTAGGTGCCGATACCTTTACCTTTATCTTCTTCTTCATCATATAGCTCCTTAGTGGAGAAACACCTGACAGGGTACTCAGGGTAGCTAACCGTGCGCATTATTTTGTTCTACAATACTATCCACTATTTTCTTCCATTCCTTCTTGTCTTTAGCTATTCTGTTTCAACTCTCTTTTAAAGATATACTTTTAAAGTAAAAATACAAACTTAAAATGTTTCTTTTTTAATAAATTACATATTTAAACAAATCCTGGTTAATTTTCATTTTAACGGCTTTACCATCGGAAATCTTACATCTTACGAAATGAAAACGTTTTATGTTTCTGTAATTTAAATAACTAACATTCCGAAATTTGAAAATATAATACCAAAATATTATATGATATACAGGATAGGGTTTGCGATAGGTATAGAGAACCAAAAATATACTTCTTATTGCCTTTTCTAGTTTTGGGGTTACCTATTTTTACAAACTAAACTGTATTTTTATGTTGTAGGAAAGTGACATATACAGGGTGTTCCACAACTCGAGGGCTATAGTGAATATACATATTCCTGAGGTCATTCTGGATCAAAAAGTTCGCATGAACATTGCTCTCATGCACTCTGTTATTTCCATTATTCGAAGGTCCCAACATTGCATTAATAACGGGGGTGGCCATTTTAAAACTAATTAAAAACTTAAATAAAAATTAAATTTCAAACGTTAAATGTACTTAAATAATAAATGTTACTGTTACAATCACTTGGAATTTAAATGTACCCATAACTTCGAAACTGTCCATTTAAGGATAAATGTTCACCGGGACTCTTTGATCTAGAATGACCTCAGGACCTTCAGGTCTTTTCATTTTACTTATGTGTTGTAGTTTGTAGTTGTTTATGCAATAATGCAGATTCCATAGCTAATTAATGTTTTCTTGGTATTTTGAGGTTTAGGATTATGTTACAGCGGTTAATTAATTAATATTGTAACGGTTTTAAAACGTTTATTTAAAACTTCGGTTCGTTGTGTGAATTATTTATTAACAAATATTAAAATTATTAAGCAACAAAGAAACACGAAATAACAACTTAACACTAAACACAACACTAATATTAATTCTAATACAAAACACTAATATTAACCCGTAACACTAATTAATTTATTTGTACAGTTTGTTTATTTATAACTATTCACGTATATTTATATTAACTTTACCGACGTACATAATATTCACGACCGTTATGTAGGCTGGATTAGACTGCCCCGTGTTCGTTTGGTCGCGCCTTATATATCCCAGCTCGTCCTTCCAGAACTCCATTCCAGAAAGTTCGACTAGTCGCGCGAGTATGAGTAACCGTCGACCGCTGTGGAAGCTTCTCGGCGGATGACGAATATGATCCCACACGTGTGCTGACGCATCTCGTTACAATATGTAAGAATTTCACGTTTTGCAACAGCAGCGTAATACAAAAGCGCAACAAATTTAACAAAGTTTGGCATTCGCACACTTAGATTCGCAAAAAATCTGATAAATATGTTAAGAGAAATTAATTAAGTTGACCATAGGCGCCGTTTTGTGGGGTGCATGGTACTTATGCACCCGACAAAACAATTTGTTGGGTGCAAAGGTATGTAATTCAGTAATTGCACCCCACCGGACAAAGTCATCTAGTCGGGGTAATACAGACTACAGAATCAAGGCGCCGCTCTGCCAGGAGCATTTTCCACCCCATCCTACATTAGTCATTACTTACTCATATTTTGTTAGTTTGAAGCCTGAAATCGACGCGTGTGCGGCGTGTACGAATCGCTGTGCAGCGCCGAAACTAGATGGGGTAGGGGGGGCACGTGCCCCCGGCCGAAAATTTTAGGGGGCGGCATATTTTGAAGAAACGAAAAATGCTTTGCAAATATCTGTTGTAGTTTTTGTGTGATGCACTGTGATGTAACAATAATTATGGATTAAACCAATTCTGGCAAGAGTAATAAATAAAAAAACAATCGTCTACCGGTTGGAACGGTCAGCCGTCCAGCTCGTTGAGAACGGTAGTCAAACCGTACTGCGTAATCGTAATGGGTCGTACTCGTACTGTACGTATACGTCAACTAATAATACCACCGGCACCGACCGCCAGACAGTCCAGACTCCAGATGTGCTTGCCGCCGTCTATACCAAACACCCCCCCCCCCCCTTTAACACATCCAGCAGTATTGCATTGCTTAACGCATTCGAAACTGTAGGTACTGCTACGTCGCTACGCTGCGTTATTTTTTTTTGTTTTCCGGAGCTTAAATTAGATAATCAGTGGCAAAAATATAGTCAATTGGGAGCGTTAAAACTGTGTATTTAAACTCAAATTTTTCAAAAATTTTCGGGGGAGGACCCGAACCCCCCTTTCTACCTGGGGGGTACCCCCCAGACCCCCCGGTAAGTATAACCTTCAAATGAAAATTTGCACCCAACAAAATTTTCAAAATCCGGCGCCTATGAAGTTGACTATTTCCAATAATCTGGACGTGAAATTGAAATGTATTTTCGGACAGAGGAAGTATAATCTTAAACCGCTAAATAAAAATAATTATAACTATAACTATCTTACATATACATACATTAACATAGTTATATTCTTATAGGTCATATACGCGTATCATATCTAAAGTACTATTTAAAAAAATAGTTAAAAATGAGAATATATAGGGTGTAACAAAAATGGTGGGCTGACTATACACAGGCGGCTTCTACGACTAAAAATAAGGAAAAGAGTTCCTATAAATAAGGGTCCGACAGTACTTTCTTTTCGAGATACAGGGTGTCCAAAAAATAAGTTTTTTTGAAATATCTCGAAAACGATTTAAGATATTAAATTGAGCTTTGGTATGCACTATACTGGCATGAAGAGACTCTTTTTCGATCCAACTAGTTTTGACAATTCCAGCAGTGAAAATTTAGCTATCAGCGATATACCTATATCGTTCTGCATAATTTGTGGCTACATTTCTTCGCAGTCTATCCGCCTTTTTTATAATATTATCAATAGCCTTTTCTACTTCAAAAAATAATTTGGGTTGCTGTAAGCAGTTAACAAAGTCTTCTTCCTCTTCTCGTTGTTTACGATTGCAAACAATATCCCAGCAGGTACTGTGATAGCCAAAAATATGAAGTAGAAGATTTTTCAAAAATATTTTCAATGTTGTCACGTTCTCTGTTGGACCTATTACCTATTGCAATACAGTCTTCGTAAGTTCGGCGTGGTTCTATATTGAAGGTAGGTATTTGTAGCAATTTTATGTAATGAATTAATTGTATGATGTTTAAAAGTATATCCTACACAAGCATTTATTTGTACTCCCGCATTTCTTGCATTTGTTTTTTGTTAGATGTTGTGAAGCATAAAATGTGTCGATCTTCCAATGTATGAAATACTCCTCACATAAGACTGGTTATTTTATCTTCAGTGTTTCGCTGTTTCTCATTATCCAGTCTATGACTAGATAAATAAGGTTGGCGATAATATGCATCCTTGTCTGACGCCTTTTTCTATTTTCACTGGATGTGAAAGTTGACCTTCATGTTCCACTTGCGCTGTTGAGTTCTCCTAATGTGATCTTATAACTTTAATAAACTTTTCGTGCAGTCCAAATTGCTCCAATATTTTTTATATTACATCTGTTTATAGAATCAAAAGCTTTATCAAAATTTACGAATACTTCCTCCTCCATTTCAACGATTTGTTCTAGAATAGGTAGGTACCCAGTGTTGAGACGTACCTAGGTAAATGTACCTAGGTACACTAGGGTGGCCCTTACTTATGGTTGAAACAAATTTTGACCGGGTCACCCCCCAAATCGATTCTAAAAAAATAAAACGTAATTTTAAGATTTACCGGACCTCCAAATTCCAACGTTAAGGGGTGCCCCAAGGAGCCTGCAGTTTCCCATTTAAATAGCATAGGCTTTCAGCACACTTCTGGTTTTTATTTTTTTACAAAAGTATGTGTGTCTGAAAAAATCCGGGGAGTGCTCCGATTCATTGCTCACTGATGCCCCTTTCATGGAAAAAATATGGGAGCCAAGTGTCATATCTTAAGCAAATAAATGGGGGGTGAAGAAAGTGGTAATTTTACAATATTGTCGTTTTTCTCGGTTGTAACGAGTTGTTAAGATATGACACCTGGCTTCCATGATTTTTTCCGTGAAAGGGGCATCAGTAAGCAATGAATCGCAGCACTCTCCAGATTTTTTCAGACACACATACTTTTGTAAAAAAATAAAAACCAGAAGTGTGCTAAAAGCCTATGCTATTTAAATGGGAAAATGCAGGTTCCTTGGGGCACCCCTTAACGTTGGAATTTGGAGGTGTGGTAAATCTTAAAATTACTTTTAATTTTTTTGGAATCGATTTGGGGGGTGACCCGGTCAAAATTTGTTTCAACCATAATTAAGGGCCACCCTAAGGTACACGTATCTAGGTACTTCTCTTGTACCTTCGTATACTAAAAGGTCCATATTTTTAGAATTACCTTTACCTATACCTAGGTATTTTTTAGAGTTACCTTGTACCTAAAAAACATAGAAACTTAAGGTACAACGTAAATTCTATTTATCTATTTTCTCTGTAAAACTACGTAATAGTAGATTACGTGTCAAGTGCCGAAAAGTGGATTTTTACTAGACGAGTATGGCAGGTTTGAGTACGAGCGATAGCGAGTACTTAAATGCCGTACGAGTCTAGTTAAATCACTTTTCGGACGCGGCGCGTACACTATTTTTTCGCATTTTATATTCTCACATAAAAAGTTATCTAAATTTATTGAGATACATTCTGAATAAAATTAATAAAAACACTGAAAAAAGTAGGCAGATTCTCGATCTGACAGGAACTGTTTTTGACATAACAGAATTCAATTCAAACAAATAAATACATTTATTTTTGGAAATCTAATTCCGAAATGAACTTGAGTGACGAAAATAACTTGTAAAACCATTCAGAAGATATTTTAAATGCTGCCCGAGAAGCTATCAAATTGCATTTTAATGACCTGACGTTGCTATGCTGTAATGGTTGCTATGCTGTAAAGTGGCCCATTACAGTACGATTTTGAGTCCCGTAAAGTAATACATTACAGTACGAAATGCGAAAAAAAAATGTAAACAATAATTGTGGATATAAAGAGAAGATCAATATATTCATATAGTTCGAATTTTATTGGCGTCATTTGGGTATTTTGTGTAGCGTATTTAACGGTAAAGTGAAAGAGAATGATGATGCCATTAATATTAACAAAATATAGTGAAGTATTTTGAAGATAAGTAAGAAAATTTAAAATCCCTATTTAATTATGAAATCGTTTTAAGAATTTTTAAATAATAAATAATACAATCATACTCGCATCAGCAGCTGATATTGAAAGACTGTTTAGTACAGGAGGACAAATTTAATTTTAACTTCCAAACGAAATAGGCTTTATGATGAGGCTCTTGAAACTCTATTGTTTCTCCAATAAAAATAAATAATATAAATGATGTGCATAATGTAAGTATGTTTAAGAAAATTTTTTATTTTATTTAAAAAGTGGCAGTATTTTTTATATTTAAATTTTAACAATCGATCAAAAAAATTATTCGTGCGGTTGTACCTAAACCTGTACCTACAATATTTAGGTACATTTTTATGGTAACTGTATTTTTACCTAGGTATTTTTGTAAAAGTATACCTGTACCTGTAACTAGGTAATTTTTTCTCTGTGTACCTGTACCTTTACCTAGGTACCAAAAAAGAAGTACCTGTTACAACACTGTAGGTAACTGCTGTTATAATACAAATCACAGATTATTACAAATAGCGTTTGGCAACTAATGACTAACCTGTAATTGTTTAAAAATACATATACAAATGTATCCTACACACAAACACGGGAACCACGGAAAACACATGAACAAGCAAGTATTCTTAACAACAATGCACAACATTTTCCATTAGGTATTGAAAGAAAGACATAATAATAATTTTTCTAAATTTTCTGATGAAATAAATAAACTTATAGTAAGTAGCCTTTGACTGTTGTTTTGCAGAGGAAATTATGAGTTATGAGAAAGCATTTGGATGTTCAGCTCTCCATTTGGCGTAAGTAGATGTTTCCATTCTTTCAGAAACCTTACAAATGGCCAGGCCTGCTTTAGACGAACGATACTGCGAAATTAGTAAGCGTTCTTTCCCGCGGGACTCTATCACCCATGGAATAGCTAGGATAACTCGACACTAATGTTTACCAGTATATAGGGTGATCGAAGAATGCCAACCTCGATTTTTTCAAATTTTTTAAATATTCGATTCGCCAGTCATATTCCATTTAAAAATTTTGAGAAAAATCAAGGTCGACATATCTCAATCACGTAAACGATATAGTCAAATGGTCCTAGCTATGCCATCTGTGATAGACTCCTTAAATTAGAAACTGAGAATGAACGCTTATTTCTAATTAATTTCGCAGTGAATAATCTTAATCCTTGGATTTTTTTCTTTGGGGCCGTTTGAAACAACTGGTGTACAGTGTCGAATTAAACACACGTGTTACACCTATTATAAATCACCCTGTATAGTAGGCTTCCGAATCTTTTAGAATTTTAACCGCTCTTGTTCTGGAGCTCTCGCAATCCATTTTTGGGGTGGATTTGTCGCCATATCTTCTATCTCTTGTACTCTCTTGTTGTTAATGTGAATTTGTCTCTTTTACCAGCTCTCTCCATTCCTTTCTATTTACTACCTTTCTTCTCCATTTCATTACCTCCATCTTTCTCAGGTCCTCCATCACCTCATCCCACCATATCATCTTCGGTCTTTCCCTACTTCTTGATTCTGTGGATCTCCATTCCGTTGTTATTTTTATTGTTCTGTCCTCTTTGGTTCTACTGATACTATTGTAGTAGGCTTTAGTTCGTTTTATTATCCTTTCTTTAACTTCAATGTTTCTGTCATTTTTGCTATTTATATTTGCTCTTAAGTTATGAGGACCAATCCACCTCAACACTTAAAAACATTTTATAACGTCCATCCGGAAGAGGCTATAACCAACATAGTTGAAAAACCATATATAATTTACTCTTAAGTAGTTAATCGATTGTACTTCTTCAAATATGTATTCACTTATTTTTATGTTCAATTCTGCTCATATATTTCTATCGCATCTCATATATTTTGTTTGCTTTCGTTTATTTGTAAGTCTCGTTTTCTTGCTTCTTCTTTAATTTGGCTGAGTGTTTCGCTTTTAGTTTTCTTTTGATTCTTGCTACTATTACTAGATCATCCGTGTAAGCTATTACATATTTGTACTTTTTTGCAGTTAATTGACATTTCGCCTCTAGTTTTCTTACCATGCTCTCCAGAACTAGTACAAACAAGGCGCGCTCGCTGTCTTGTCGTACCTACTCCGACCTGCATTTCAAATTTCGCCGTGTCTCCTTCCTATGTTCTAACCATATTTGTTGTTCCGCTCATTGTCATTTGTATCAGTCGTATCAACTTTCGGGCATGTTAAAATTTCTCAGTTCTTGAATTATTTTTGTTCTTCTCACTGTCTGTTTAAAATCAACAAGCAACATGTGCATGTGTATGTTGTTCTCATAGCCCTTCTATTATTTGTTTCATCAGGTGTATTGCGTACAATTTTAAATATATTTTCAATCAATTTGTAATATCCCAAAACCCTATTTCGCAAATTTTCATTTATGTGCTATAAGTTATTTCCAAGAAACGTCTAATCGACGGTCGTCGTGAGATACCCTGTATATTTAGTAACTGATAAAAATGTTCTTGCCATATTTTTTAATTTTTTCTCTATTGTGTTCGATGCTTCCTTCATTATTCTTCATCTCCTTTGTCTTTCTTCTGTTTGTACTCTTTGACTGTTTTATGTTTTTATACATCTTTCTAATGTTGTTGCTTCTGCTATTGTTTTCTATTTCTTCTAGCTCCCGTTCTATCCATTCATTCTTCAGTTTCTTACATGTCCTAATTTACTCCTTTTTCATTTCCTTGTATATTTCCAGATCTCTGCTTTCCCTGTTTGTATCCATCTCAACCTTGCCTCTCTCTTTTACTTTACCGTGCCCTCGCATACCTCGTTGAACCACTGGTTTCTTGTTGCTGATTTTCTATATCTGATCTTTTAATTCTACATTTGAGGCTTTTTCTGTATATCACTGCTCCATTGCTTTTTGCATAATTCTCTGTTCAGCACTTCTACAAATTTATTCTTTTGGCGATCCTCATGTAACCTTTCTATACTTCATTCAACTTAAAGATAGAGTGGATGTAAACAAACACATGCGTTGTTCACGTAGTTAAAAGGAGGACGGTGGTATTAAGAAAACGAGAACGCGAGACTCCGTAACGTTCGTAAGGATTTGCATACAAAAACAAAATATTTTACTTTCCACATTTGAAAGATGACCACTAGGTACATCAACGGTCGTCATTGTAAACAACAATCGAATCCCGGCTGCAGCGGTTAGAGTTCGCCCAAGCGCATTAGCCAAAATGCAGCACAGGTACGGATCGTGCATTCATCACGCGCCTGTCATTGTTTACATCTACTCATTGTTTACATCTACTATATCTTTAAGTTGAATGAAGTATAGAGCCCACTGTCTTTTTCTCCCCACTCCCACTCTGCCTTATTGTTGCCACTACTAAGTAGTGGTCATTGTCTGCGTTTGCTCCTCTAAAAGATCTTACGTCTTGCTGCACTGTATTAGCTCTTTCTTTTGTTATGAGCACATGGTCAATCTGGTTGCCTCTATCAGTCCCGGGTATTTTCTGTATTTGTTTATGTTTACCTTTGTGCTGCTCATTGTTGCTGCATAGTTGCATAGCCTGTTCCCCTTATCATTTTATTTTTCGTGTCAGTAATTTCCCTGCTAATACTGTAAACACCCTTCTCTCCCAACTTGCACAGTGAAGTCGCCCATTACCATCATCGTGTTATATCTCAGTACGTCTTCGCCTATTCTTTCCAGTTCATCGTAGAAGTCTTTCTTGTCTTTTTTGGTTACCTCTTCTATAAGAGCGTATATATTTATGATTGGTAAATTGGCAGGTTTATTCTTTACCCTCAGATATGTTATTCTGCCACTAATTGGTTTAAATTGCATTTTTGTATCTCTCATTTCTCCTGAAAAATATACAATATAATATTATAGCCGTTAGATGTATTTGTTCTTGCCAGTCCATTTATTATTATTATTTTGACAAAATGATTCATGAATTTGTCTCTAGCACTGATAGTTTTTGGATCTCCTCTACTTGTTCTAAATTTTCAAATGGTGGAAGATGAAGTAATATCTTTCTTGGAAATCCCATCCCTCACTATTACAAAATTATGAACTAGACACACTATTTGAATTTATTTTTCTACTAAGTCAATACATATTAACATTCAGTGCTCTGTGCAGTATTCTCCACTTATTTGCTAAAAAACCAAAACGGCATTCAATATATCTAAGAGCTTTTGAACATCTCGCATGTCTCGTACGTTTGGCGGCGACCTTAAGATATTCTTGTTTTACTAAATGCGTTCACTTGACTTTCGTCACTGCTGTTCAAGTCATACATAAGTATTTGTGGCCCCTTTTAGTATGTTCGGAAAGATTGTCTTGTTTTGGCCAAAACACTCACCGTATCACGCTTATCACTCGAGCAGACTTCGCACTCATTCATAAACTTTCGAATACTTCTTACAGTTACACTTTGCTGCTATTCGTGTTACTCACATAGTTACTTCGTAAACAGTAAACTTTATCGATTTATTTCCGCTTACGTTATTTACAATTATTGCAGGATAAGGTTAGTAAATCGAGTTATTTATCTCTGCCAATTCAACTTGCGTCCACGCTCGATCGGTGACAATAGTCAATAGAAAAATAGTATTCTTCGAAATCTTTTCTTTCTTTTTCCGTAAGGTTTTTGGGCGTCCTTCTCCCCTCAAAAAAAAATTTTTAATTAGCAATTTACAATCTACTATAGACAAGTAATAAGTAAATATGTTGTAATAATAATATGGACTTGAGATAGGCACTATCCATTGACAGTTCTCTGTGATTTATCCAGCTAGATCTTCAGTCCAAGTCCTTTTTAGTTTTCTGTCCTCCATGGGTGGGGTGAACAGGTTTCGAATTGTATGATTTGGATGGTCTATGCATCGGTTTCTATATCTGGCAGAGTGAGCTCTTATGACTTCGTTGATGTATGGAATTCCAAAATCATTGTGTATACTTATATTTGAAACAAATCATGGGTCATTTATTAGCGTCCGAAGGGTTTTTGATTGAAAAGATTGTAGGATTTTTGTATTGGAGGGCTTGTTACATCCCCATAATTCGATTCCATATGACTATATGGGTGCTATTATAGCTTTATTTTTAGAATCTTGTTTTCCAGGGATAAATGAGATTTTTTACCGATTAACCAACCCCTGCTTCTTATTTTAAGATCCAGTTGTCGTCTCTTAGTTTGAATATAACTCTTCCAAGTTAGTTTTGCGTCTAGATGAAGACCAAGGTATTTAACTTCAGTAGGTAGTTTCGGTATCGGGTTATTATTAATTGTAACTTGTGGGCAGATGTTCTTACTGGTGGTGAAAGTAATGTGGCTGGATTTGTTGGCATTGACTCTATTTTCCATTTTTTGGGCAATTCTCATGTAGGGTACCGTAAAATGAGGTGAAGTTACCCGCTGGAGTGGAGTAGACCAGAAATATGAAAAAATATTTTAAAGTTTGTTTTGTAATGCTAAATGAAATTTTTAATGTTTTGATCATTGCATATGCTACTACATACATATATGGGAGCAGCAGAGGAATATATAAAAATGTCTCGTCTGCCCACCCACATTTATATTAAAAAAAAGTTTTATACGGCGGATATTACCAGATATCTATTGGTAACTGTTAAACTTTGGTATAGGCATCGTTCCCAAAGAATGATTTTAAAATATTTTTGTTGCATTTAACGATTTGTATATGTATTTAAGAAGACGGTTTCTATAATAAAAATTCCTATGGCTTTTTTTTGTAAGCGTTGTGTGTGTATTTCACATAAATAGTGTGCAAAACTGCAGTTTTTGGGGTCAAGTTGACCGGCAAGATTATACGGGAATACGCAGGTCCGTGTGTGCTGAGACTTGATTTGCTTTGAGATGTGAATGGTTCTACGGAAAACATTTAGTTGCTCTTAAACTGTTCTAGTGTTCGGATCAGCATTTACCTTACGCAATTCTCTTTTAAAATAATAATGCCACGAAAATATATCCCTAAAAAAGGATGCAAGCGAAATATAAACTACACCCACGAAACATTAGAAAAGTATTTGCAGGAAGTGTTGGATAGAAGAATAAGTGGCATAAGTGCCAACGGAGGATCTGTTTTATACAAAATTCCAAAAGGAACTCTTACGAATAGGATAAATGGACGGCGCATAAAAAATATATGGAGGCCAAACAGTGTTTTCAAAAATTGAAGAAGACCGTATCCGAGATGGACTACTCGCTTAAGCGGAGTGGGGCTTTCCCCTTAATACGATGGACTTACGCCTTGTTGCAAATTTGTATTTAGATAAAATAGGTAGAAATTCGCGTTTTAAGGACAATCTTCCGGGATACGAGTGGAGACACAAGCAACAAAGTGAACGTTTAGGAAATAATATAAAGCGTGCTCGTGCAGCAGTGGATGCAAAGGTATTGACGGACTTCAACAACAAACTTGAGAAGACCATAGAAAATGTAAATCCAGAAAGTATCTTCAACTACGGCGAAAGTAATCTTACTGACGACCCAGGAAAAAGAAAACTTATTTTTCGACGTGGAGTTAAGTACCCGGACAATTTAACAAACTTTTCTAAAAGTGCCGTGACTTTCATGATATGTGTATCTGCATTAGGTGAAATACTACCCCATACGCGGTATACCGAGCTGCAAATATGTGGCACTCGTGGCGTGATGGGGGCCCAAAGAGTGCTCCCTGCTGCGAAAAGAAATTTGTGCAGGTGCACCTTACAACAGGCCCAATCATGGTTGGTTCAGTGTACTATGTTTCACGGACTGGTTTAAGTCAATATTTCTTCCACACGCTAAACTTCTGGGTGGAAAGAAAATGTTGATTGGTGATAACTTATCATCACATTTTGCAGACGAAGTCCTTCAGATTTGCAAAGACAATAATATCGATTTCATTTGCCAATGCAACACACGTATACCAACCTCTTGATGTTAGTTTCTTTGGGCCCATGAAGCATTACTGGAAAAATATATTGACCAAGTAGAAGAAATGCAATACAACCTCATCTTCAGTTGAGAAAAGTCTGTTTCCAAGACTGTTAAAAAAATTGTTTGAGTGCATGTCAGAAACAGCTAAAACTAATGCAAGAAACGGATTTGCAGACTGTGGAATTTATTCGCTTTCTAAAGAACAATTATTAAAGAAATTTCCCCGAGAAAGTTCTGAAGATCCTAATGTATCAGTTGCAGAAGTATTAGTGGAATATTTGAAAGAACAACGCAATCCAAAGAAACGCGATGCTCCTATGAAACGAAAAAAATTACGTGCTATCCCCGGGCGCTCTGTTGCTGCCGATGACTCTCCTGGAAAACCGGAGGGCGATGGAATTATGCCGTCAACGAGCAAAATAAATGTTGCAACCCGTAGAAGATTTTGAATATGACAGTTCATCTAATAATTCTAATACAATGTCAGAACAATCTCGAGAATAGCAAGGAGAAAGTGAAGACCGAGAATAGCAAGGAGAAAGTGAAGACCAAGAGCAAGCAACAAATGAACATGAAGAAATTACCGTACGAAAAAGACTATCAAACACTACATTGGATTAGTACTAAAATTATATACAAATAATGAATAAATTAATGTAAAATATTTGAGAAAAGTAAGTGAGCACAAAATCATATGACCTGTAACTAAAGACGACGTAGATACAGTTCCAATTTCGGATGTTATTCGTATCGTTGTAGCACCAAAAACCGCTCGTAGGGGTGAAGGTGAACTAGTGTTTAACGAAGACCTGTCTAGTTATAATATTCCATAAGTTGATTTACTTTTACACATTTACAACAAACAAATATATCATTTATTCCAAAGGGCGTTTATTTTTAGTTTATAGGACAAATTAATAATGTAATCTGTTAGTTTTTTTTTTTAATAAATGTTTTTCAAGTTTTTGACAATTTATTACTAAGTTCAACTTCACCCCAATTTGATTCAAAGTGAGTTTAAACAGGAAATGTGATACCCGGTCAACTTCTCCCCAGGTGGGGAGAGGTTGACCACGGCACGTTTTAAATTTTTTTATACACTAATGCTAAAAAAATGAATTTTTTTATATGGCAATGGTTTATGTAGGTCATGTTTTAAAATTATCGATTTCCGGGGACAAAGTTATCGAAAATTGTTCAACTTCACCCCATTTTACAATAATATGATTTTGTAGTTTAGTTGTCTCTCGTATCGGGTCTATGTAAGATGACACGATAGCTGTGCCATCAGCGAATTTTGCGATCAAAGTGTCATGGGCAGTTGGTAGGTCTGAAGTGTAAATTAGGTACAGAAACGGTCCCAAGACACTCCCCTGGGGAACACCTGAATTTATAGAGTGGTATGTTGACAACTCACCTTCGTATCTAACTTGGAAGTGGCGGTCTTCACGATAGGATTTTAGAAGTAGAAATAGCTGAGCTGGAAGGTGTTGCTTTATTTTTTAGATGAGACCTTTATGTCAGACCGTGTCAAATGCAAATTTCTCTTTTTCCGAAGCTCTCCTTAATGTTGTTAATGTTACCACATCGAGTTATTTTTAGACTGCATTAACCTCGCCTGAAAGTGGCACTTGCAGTGTCGCTGTTGCAAGGCAAACATCAGACAAAGATAAAGTTAGATATAACTGCACACCATATTACTTTTCCTAGAATTACTTTAATTTTGAAAGGTGTTATTTGTATAATTGATTGAATCGACTTTTACTTGATGAAAATCCATAATGCAATAATTAATAAGTAGCATACGCTAATCATTTGTTAGAGGAAAAACATGCATTTAAGCTCTTTGATAATGAAAACAAGGGTTTGAAATTGTCGTTACTTGAGTGTTTAGAAATAAATAAATGTAAAAATTCAAATACTCTGTTAAACGAACAAGTAGATTTAAACAACTCACCTTTACTTTATTTATTTCAGTCTTCTATGTAAATTTCTAAATCCTTGTCGGCGCTTTGAAGAAACCGTTATCCTAATCTTACTTTTGTCAAACATATTTGAACTCCGTAATAGTTAAGTAAATTTCTGTGTAAAAGTTTATTATGTTTTAATTTTAGTTTGCCTGTTTAAATTGTTAATTTTAGTTTAGTCCTGTACTCACATTCACCATCTGAAGATGCCAACGTATGGCGAAACAATTGTCATGGTACATTAATAAAATTTGTGAAAATCAGCTTTGTATTTGTTTAATTATTGTTTTATTTGTAAGTGCAGTATGAGATTTCGCATGGGCTATTGGAATGAATTCTCTCAATAATGACAAAAAACATCTTCTTTAGCAAGAAACTGCGTTGAATAAGCATTGCAATCGAATGCACAGTGCAGCTTTTGTAGTAATTAGTAATTACTGGCTGAATCATTCAAAGCTAAACTAAATACTGTAAAGGATCTGGGTATTACATATGACAATAACCTTAACTTCAACAATCATATTAGCATTATGGTTGCTGAAGCATATAAAATGTTGGGATTTGTTATTCGACAGTTTAAATATTTTCTAAATACATATTTCCACTTTAAAAATATTGTATTTTACTTTAGTTCGACTAAAGCTGGAATACGCCTCCATAATATGCTATCCTCATCAAGCATATTTATGTACTCATATTGAGAAAGTGCAAAATAGATTCCTAAAGTATCTTTACTTCAGAATGTTTCACGTCTATCCTGACTACAATGTTCATATCTCATATTTACGACAAGAATATCAAATTCAGAGCCTTTTAAATCGTAGAAAACTTAACCTTTTGCAATTTGGTTATAAAATATGGAATTATAGAATAAATCAAAGTTTTTTGCTTTCATTAATGATGCTCAAAGTTTCGCCGAGATTTACTCGATCTACTTCGTTATTTCATATACCTTTTGTCACTTACACTTATAACGCTCCTCTCATGGTTATGCTAAAATTATTTGATGAGTTATTTGTTATTACCGAGTTGGATTTATCACAATTGTATAAAAGCTTTACAAAAATATTACTAAATCATTTCTCTTTCGATTAAAATGTTTCAATGTAAAATTTTATTAAGTTCAGTGGTTTGGGTATGTCTCTCAGATGTTTGAATTCCTTACTATTTTTGTTATTTTCATTTTCTCGACATCAGTAATCTATCTTTTCGTTATAGTTATTTACCATGTAGTTAGGTGAATACCTGTTTGTGTAAATAAATAAATAAATCCGAATTCCAAATGATAATTCATTCGGCATTGCTATTCGGTACTATCAGAAGCAATGCAACGGTCGGGTTTGAGAGATTATTCGCATGGCCAATTACTAATTATTCGATTGTGCCCATCACTAGAATCTAGCCTTATGTGCAACTGGAGACCAATAACCATACTTTGGGCAGCCAACAAAATAATGACAAAAGCAACGTTAGAAAGAATGAAAGAACCAATTAACCAAGTTACTAGCAAAAGAAGTAAACAGTGGAGACAAAATAAAAATAGATGGGAGAGATATTGAAAAGTAAAAGAATTCAGCTACTTAAGCAGTATAGCGACTACAGAAAGAGGCAGTTAGCAAAACTTAGACAGGAGAATAGTAACAGCGCAGAACGCATTTAACATGTTAAACCAAATATGATCTTCGGTAAGTATTAAGAGGGATATGAAGTTAAGACTATTTAGGACAAACATAAAGTCTATTACTGTATGGCTCTGAAACATGGAAAGATTTCAAGAAACACCTTATGAGAACGCAAACAGTCTAAATAATCTATAACATTTTCTGGCCAAACAAAATTACAAATGAGGACCTGTAGGGAATTACAAAGGAGGAAAAATGATGAAAGATGAAGATGGATTGGACACACACTCGGAAAAACAAATAAGTCTATAACAAAACAAGCCCTTAGTTTCAATAGCACTGGTAAAAGAAAAGTAGGAAGAAATATGTGGAAACGAACAAAGACAGTTAAAACAGTTTAGAACAAAGCGAAGAGAATAGCGAAAGGCAAAAAACGTCCGAAAATAGTGAATAGTACTGAAGAACAAGATAGTGTGCAAGATTAGCTAGCCTGTCACGTTTATTTTCAGCCGATAAAACACCATCACTGGTGCTCTTTGCTCCACTAAGGAGTTATACGATGAAAAATAAAAATTAATAGCAAATCGGCCTTGCCAAACCACTTCTATCGTAATTATCTCTATATTTTCACATCAAAAACCATTTCAAATTAATTATTGAGCCTGTAGTTTGCATAGCAAGTGTACTGATATTTTCTGACGTTAGCCACTTGTCGAAGCAGTCCGGAAGAGATGATATACTTTCAAACATTATATAAGTAATATATTTACTTGCACATATCACAAGTGGCTTGATCTGGAACAACAATCAATAGCTTGAACTAAATTGTATTATACTAGAAAAGATTAATTTCAGTAACAATACAAAAAGGTTTCTAATTACCAAAAGCTGCATCCAAATGACGGGTGTACAGACTTTCGGTACTAAATGTTGGTTTTGGATATTTATAAACTGTTAACACAATTGTAAACTTATTTTAAAATTGTAGTTATATGTATATTAAAAAATGGGAATAAAATAGAACACAGGGATCATTAGAATTTACTGTTATTTATTAGTACATAAACTTACACAGAGAATACATTTTCAAAATGCTTCAAATCTTCATTATAATCAACTTTAAAATATTACAGGGTCTTCAACCTATCAAAATAAAGTTACAGTAATTGCATTGTTATTTACTAAAATTAAAGGTACTTACTTGCATAGTTGATTCAGTTTCACCTTTACATAAACTGTATTATTAAACAGTTTCTCTGTCTGACTGCAATAGATAAAATAATTAAAAAACTGAAAAATGTTTATCTGAAATTACTTACCACAAATAAATCCATCAGGTAGTAATAATTCAGGTTGGATATATAGTCAACCATATTATCCATGTAGCTTCACCTGCAAATAACAAATAACTTAGAAAAATTTTAACATAATTTAATTAAAAAATTATACAAAATAAATACATAAATAAAAACGTAATATTTGCTGAAAGCAATACAATTTAATAAACAGAAAACACAACAGAAGTTACTTATACGATTTAGAATTTTAATTTTTATGGGTTACGTAAGTGAACTCAGAATTCCATTTTATATCATATATCAAAGGAATTTTTTTTTCTACAACACATTTCAAAATGTTTTATTTTTTATGTTTTTACATTAATGAAAAAATACTAAAGTAAGAATGAAGATACGTAATCAAGGTTTATGCTTATCTTTTCATATAAATGAAGACACCGGAACATCGTTATCAAGAACATAGGTAGCTAACAATCAAAAATTCGCAATTTAACCTTTTTATACCAGGTTTTGAATATTCACATATTATTTTAAAGATCAAATCTCAATATACGTAAGAATACTTTTTATGT
Source organism: Melanotus villosus (assembly GCA_963082815.1). Lineage (NCBI taxonomy): Eukaryota > Metazoa > Arthropoda > Insecta > Coleoptera > Elateridae > Melanotus > Melanotus villosus. The sequence continues at coordinate 26,190,776 of OY720427.1, forward strand.
TCACACTCAATCATTTATCATTTAACAAAGATAATGTAATTCTTTGTAATTACATCCACAAACAAAATGTTTCCAGTTGATAGCAGGTATAATTTATTAGCATAGTTCTGATGTCTTCTTTGTTTTTTTCTTGTAATGTCAAGAGTCTCAAGCAATCGGAATAATAGTTTACACCTAAATATATTGGGCCCGGATTATATCATTATGTCATACCACCCGGAAGATTTACATAAAAAGCAGATAACATACTCTAAAAGCCTGAATTATGCAGAATGTTATTATGTTATTTCGAGTACTTCACAGAAGATAACACGTACTTTGAATACTTATTCTAATTTAAATGTTTTTCATTCACTCGAAAAGTACATTTAATATGAATAATGATTAACACAGAACATTTGTAAAAGATTTAATAATTCATTCCATAATTTCTTCTTCTTTTTTTTATTATATCGTTAAAGGGCAAATGTATTATACGGATATTAATTTACTTTATACTTTATATACTCTTTTACAAATACTCTGATGAGTTAGATAGAAGCAACCATGTATTTAAAGAAGAATTTATGAATCATTCCGGGCCCCGACAATCAAAAAACATATAGTATATGAGAGCCTATGGCATTTAGAGTTTTTTTCCTTATGACTAGTCATATTCGCATTTCGGCATTTTTGTAATCAATACGTTTCATATTTTACTTCGACTTGTATAAATAATGAAGCATAATTCATACTAGTGATGGATATATAAAGGAAGGAATCTTTATTTACCTTATTTTTTAAGATATGATTATTACTGTTAAAGAATATTACGTACAAGGTTAACTAAGAAAACAGTAAATGAAGATTCCTCCAGCATAGATATATGTATATATTTACCAACAATGTTGCGATGCTGTGGCCCAAAATATCTCTTGGTCAGAAGGCAGTAGAAACAGTGTTTAATATCGCCAGAGCTTGCACATATTTAAGCAGCAAACTTGAAGGTATGTTCAGACAGCCTAACTTCGTTAAGTGTGGTAATGATAAATATTAAGTATGGGTAGTGTGCCCCTCCACAGAATAGCAAATGAATTATTGTTATTATTATTTGCATATGTAACAGTACACAAACTTAAAATAGAAAAGATGTATAACATACGTATTAAAGCAAGTGTGCCATCACTTTATTCAATTTTTTAGCGCTTATTTTGTAATATGTTTGAAGTAATGTGAATGCAATATTAAACGTTTTTGATGTCTGATGAGTCTATAATTTTTATAAATTATAACGTTTACTATCAAATATTTAAAACCTTTCAAGTTATAATGACTAATCTGACACACGCAAGATGTAATAAATGTTTGCATATTATGGTTCTTCATATTACCTTTATATGCATCTTAAAAGTTTTTAAAATTAAGATAATAGATCCATAAGATCACTGCTTATCTTTTTAAAAAGCAACAAGATATAAAGTTATGATCATTACCATACCCTTTATCTCTAAAAGTTGAATAATTAATATTGATGTCGCTATATATAGTAAACGCACTTTAAGCTAAGAAAAGTTGAACTTCGTGCATTCCTACTCCATTGCCAAATATCAAAGAGAGGTTAATAGTACACTCAGATCGTTGCGCTTATGCAGCGTTATTTAAGATTGTGTGTAACGATTTTTGTCAATTTTACATAAAAGTTTCAATTACACATCTTTTACAAATTCACAAAAACCTTAATTATTGCAAAATCAAGCCGGCTAATCAATAAAAACTCTAAAAAATGACATTTTCATAATCTTCAGCAAAATGCTAACTACAGGCATCATACGATTACTTCAATCTCCTAGTATTTTTAACCTTGGAGTAACATTCCATCAAACTTCATATACTAACGATAGTAAACAAAACATGATTCAGAATAAACCACAATTGAAAATAATCGCAGGATCTTGAAACCAAGAGCATAGAAGAAATCTTTAAAATCTATGCATGAATGTGAAGTATCCAAAGCAGTAAAATAACTAAATGAAATTGGCGTATATATTTCTGGAGAAACCGTCTTCTTTATGTGCCTGGCCTGGTCTCACGGATTTTGGCGATGATCACTGTGGCAAAGGCATCCGTCAAGTCAAAATAACTTGCCGCTGTTCTTAATGGCTGATCATTCACGTATATTACCGTGCTTCGTTTGTCACTCTACGATGTGTCCAAGTTTCAAATGCCTCAGGTAGAGTTACCGTTCCCTTCTTCCTCTTGCTAAAAGAGTTTAGTCTTTGGTGTGGTTGACACGTTGAGCTCTTTTAGTGTTCCCTTTTCCTCCTGATGAAGCCCCTTAAAAAAGTAGGCGAAACGTTGAGTTCTTCTGTCTCAACAACGACATGGTCCCGGAAGACGTTCTTTTAATCCTGTTCAAAGAATTTACTTTGAGATACACGTTTCCACTTCATATAATAACACAGACCAGATGTAACATTTCACCATACGCTGCCATAATTTAAGGCTAATATCATTGCAGAATAAGGTTTTCATTTTCTTAAACATGCAATTGTGATTTTTATTTCTATCTCAGGATCTACATTTTCTGTATTTAAATTCCTTTAATCGCTCAATATTTTGCCGGTTAAATTGTAAGGATGCGTTTTCATGTAGTTGACGACTAAAAACTATAAACTTGGTCTTGTTTACATCCTGATTTTAAGGCCCACTTTGACTCCAGCTTCATTAACTCCCTCTACAGGCTGTTGCAAGCCGTTTATGTCTCCGATAATGATTGCGTCGTCAGCATATCTGAATGTGTTTAAGATAACACCATTAACTTTTATCCTTATTACTATATGTCCTGTGGCTTCTTTAAATATTCGGCCCGCAAATAGGTTATAAGCAGTGGTGAAAGGATACACCCTTGAGACACTCCTCTATGTATTACGTCAGATGTTGTTAGTTCATCCATTCGTATCTCTGCTGATTGTCGAAAATAGTAGTTTGTTGTGCTGAACACTGTCAGAGGCTCTTTCATAGTCTATAAAACAAACAAAGTCATCCCTAAGTTAGTCGAGTATTTAATCCAAAAAGAGCTTCTCACATTCCTAAAGCATTTCGGAAACCAAACTAAGCTTCGTCAAAATATGCTTCCTTATAAAAGAGAAACTGTGCTAATATCATTTTGAAAGGTTGTTTAACATTAATCTATAATCTAATCTGGTAGCCAAGTGCTTGTTTGTTTGTAAAAACGCGATGATGTACGACTTCAAGACAAATGAGAACAACTAGTTAAAATGTTGCACCTTATTCGTACAAAGCTATGTGATATCCAATAATAACAGCTTTATAAAGCGAAAAGTTAGAACAGTGGGCGCAAGTAACCGAAAAAGGCTGCCCAACTTTTCTTTTTAAAATGCGTTTACTATATTTTCTTACACAATCAATGTAATGTGTGCCTCCTCAATAAATTATTTTCATAAAACAATAATTTTATACAGTAAGAGCTGTGACTACACAAAAATTGACCTTTTATGCAGCGAATATTAAAAAACTAATTTCATTTCCTTTACATAAAATAAAATTATGATTTATTTCCCTGTTATGATTTTTACATTTGCTGTAACTGAAATAAACCTACTCGCATTAAATCAAACTAATAACTTTTTAACAGTTTAATAAGGTACGTTGCAAAATTATATGACCAACGAAATTTTATTATTTGTTTCCTTTAAAATAGTCGAATGACAAATTTCGTGTACACACATGTTGTGCAACTTTAGCCTACCAAGATCAGAGTTTGGATTACAGAGGGATTTTATGGAAATTCCGACGTAGTCATGGTATAGTGATGAATTTCTTAAAGAATAAGGAAAATTACGACATGAAATCATCAGGAGGGAGACTATCAAAGTTATTAGATAGAGAGAAACGCAGTATTCTGAAAGAATCATCCAACAGTTCTAAAGGCTGTCAAAACAGCTTCTACTTGAAATGTTGATGTCAGTAAGTGATAAATTAAAACGAATGCCAAACTTGAAAGTCCATCATACAGCTAGAGTTAACTTTGCATGAGAAAAATGTACATGAACAGAAGAGAATATTGTAATAAAGTGGATTATAGTAAAGAATAATGTAAAACATCGCCATAAGAAATGTATTAAATAAGTTAGTGTTTGGATGTGACTGATATACCAAGTTTCGTAATCTTTAGGCCGAGCGCTCACCGAGGTGACGTGACATATGACATGACACGCAACGTGACAAGTGACTTACTTGTAACACGTCACTTCATATTAAACCAATACAAATATATGAATCGGCGCCCACCGAACGGATATGACTACGACATGTCTTTAAACGTGTCATATCACTACCCAAAAAGTGCAGCATGTTCCACTTTTGTCGCATGTCACTTCTAAAATACACCACTTTTTAGACGAAATGCAGTACAAGTAAACTTTTAAAAGTGCGTATCTTACTTTTTTAAGTAATATATCGAAGGTGTCCTTGCTCATTCGATAGAATGACTGAAACCTTTCCGGATACAAATTTAATTCTTTAAATACACTAAGGTACCACGTTGTTTTACATTATCACGCCAATAAGGATGTACCCAAAATCGTTTTTTATCGCGATTGTTGTTATTAATGTTAATTAGATTAACTAAAGCAAGAGAATCCTCATCCTCTGAAAACGACACAGTGACATGTTACTATTAAAAAGTCTGTTTGGTGAGCGTTATGTCATTTAAAAGTCATGTCACTGTCAGATCACTCGTCATGTCGTAGGTCACGTCACCCCGGTGAGCGCTCGGCCTTACATTGTAGGAATGATGAAATGTGTTTCCTAACTAAGGATGCACCTGCAGATAGATATGCGTCATTTGAACATCTGGTCATGTTGCAAAATCATTACAATGTGCTGCAATGTTGCAGAGCACTTCATATTTAATAAAGACCACCTGCGACAAATGAAGTAATCCATTCCTGGAAAACTATGATTCATGTTGATACAAAGTAAGAATTAATGCGAAATGATGTAACACGAAACAGTTGGTTTAGGCAGCTGTTGAAAATGTGGGAAAGAAGGGGCACAACTTTTAGTATAAGTATGATTGGATTTCATACAGGAAGCAGTTCCCTGGCGGAGCTCTACCTAGTGGGTTGGAGTAGGCAGATTGAGACCAATTCCACTAGACTAGAGTCCACCCCAGGTCACCCCGAGCTGGAACTAGGAGTAGGCAGATTGAGGCCTAGGTGACAGATTCAAACGGGGCCATTCCTTCGAGTAACTCAAGTATTGGGTTAAAAGTTAGTGCCAACGTTGTTACCAAGATGTGTGCTTTCTAAAGATGTTTATGTAAGAACAGTCGAGATGCTTGAGGGTTCAAGCATGGCGACCCCGCAAGTTAGTTCCAACCGTAGTGTACAGAGACCAATCCTCACCCTTAGTAGGTGGTGATTGCTGAAATGTTTAAGTAAGAATATTTTCTATATTTATATCAAATGTAATTCAATCTAATGTATGGCTTGCTAGTAGTTTGGGTGTGACCCTTCTTAACAGTTAGGATGTAACCCTTTGTTTACCGAAAATCAGCAGTACAATAATATTAAGAGTTAAAACATGCGTGATTGGTTTAGAGGGACAGGGAAATTACATTAACAAATAATTGTGTATATTAGAATAAGAATGTACCGGTCTGTTAGTTGGTTATAAATTTATGCACCAAAAAATGAACAATAATTTTTAAAAACAACCCATTTGGTTATCCGTCAAAGTTAAAAATTATTTAAAAGTCGAATGGTTTCCAGCTAATCACTATCGTAAAGTTTTATACAAATTTTAGTTTTTACCATAACATAGGTGGTCGTATATTTTTGCACTGCACCTCATGAATGAATACTTAAAAGCTGTTACTGTGAAACATGGCCAAAACTCTTACTAAATATTTTCTGGCACAGAACTATGAAAGTAGCTAATCATAGTTTTAAAAAAGTACACTTTAGAAGTTATTTTGATCGAACATAACGCACAGAATAAAAACTAATAGAGCCCCCCCACCCCGGCGCATCAATATATCATTTGCTGTAATATAAAAATTTCCTTAGAACGTAGATTATTTTTTTAACTGTATAACAATAAGTCATATTGTTATACAAAACCGTTAATTATTTTCAGTATGGTGAATATTAATATGTATTTTGAAGAACGTCACTGCTAGCGCTGCGATATTCAACGCCTTTCACATTTTTCGATATAGTTGGATTTGATTAATTATAAACAAATCCTTAAAAGTTATTTCAACTTTTACAACTAGAATTTGATTCCTCATTTCTTTATTTAAGTACAAAGTTGAAATAAAAGAAGATCTTCACTCGGTGAGAAAAGTGACCAGTTGCTACTAAAATTGCCTGTAACAAAGATGGAATCATTTGCATAAAATCAAGTGTTAGTGAAGTGACCCTGCCTACCTAGAGAAATTATTAGAATTACTTTTCAAAAACAGAAGAACTTAACTCCAGTTTTAAAAATGTTGGAAGGTATATTTGCAAAAATGAAGAAGTATTTAATAGTTTTTATGTATTTACTAGTTTGTGTGTGGGATAATATTTTGAAACTAATAAATGTTTCTTTATTAAACAAAAACTGTAACAAATGGATTCTGAGGTGTCTTGAAAACATTTCTGAGATAGGTCCCTTGTTACACCAATAAAAATCTATAACATTTTTCAGAGTACAGAGCTATTAAAGATGAATAATAAAATTAACATTGTAATTTATTTCAACTGTGTTAGAACCTTCTATAATTAGAATTTACCGAAGTTATTATACATTATTAATAATAATAGTTTTAATTCTTGGTTCATTTTCCTTCATCTAAATTTTTGTAACGCTATTTTATTAACCAATCCTCATTCAATTCTAATTACAGTTGCAGTTCTAAAATTAAAAACATTTTGCCAATAAAATTTGTGATTTGTGAATAGACTTAGTAGTCAGTCAGTGATTGTATTAGGTTTAATGGCTGATGTGTGCCAATGAATATTGGAGAAGTATAAAGACTAGAGACTTTCTATCTGCAGAATTGAAAATGTGTTACTAATGTATGTTTTAATTTCTCATAGTATTTTACTATAAATTCATACCTACATTAACAGAAGCTAATACTTTTACATGCATGCATAATAGTACTTCCACGAAGACTGGATAAAATTTTAAATGTTATTTGGTCAAATTAGGTAATCAATTAAATAAGTTAAATTAAAACTTACCCTTTATATGAGTATTATAAAATTAATACAAAATACTCAAAGCACCAATTTAATCATAAGTTTGATTACTGCTCCAGTGACTGAACCGAAACTATACAAGAAAATTTATTGATGAAAATAATGTAGAAGAGTTACTTTTTTTCTCAATAATCAGCTACCACTCAGCACATTGCAGGTTTAGAAGTAGTAAATCGATCCTAATAGAGAAAGTAAATCGAGACAGAAGTTAAAATGATATATATTTATAAAACAACTTCACGAAAGCACAGAACTTAAAATCGACTTTACTATCAATGTTCTTTTATATTGTATTAAAAAAGAAAAAATAGCGAGATTTAAAGTGTTAATAACGTGCAATAAAAACCAGCAAATTTTTAATCTTCGAAGTAGAGGTAACCAGAAATAACAGATCTAGAAAAATTGAAAAATACCTAAAAACCAAGTAATTTCTTGATACTCCTTCGTTAGAACATTGTTCAGACTGATTTATACTATAGAATTTTATAATCTACCACTTTCACCACCACCTTCTAACATAACAACGATAAACAAACAATTTAACCTATGATGAAAACGTACACAGAACACTCCTTAAATACTCCGCATCTAGTTCGTTATAAACAGCTTCTAGTTAATTTTTATTTTGTTATATGAGTGGCATTGTTTGAAAGATTCATGTACAATTTTCATAAGAAATTAATTAAACTTTTTTATTGATAGTTAAATATTTAATATATTAAATAATTAATATTTAAGCAACTAGGTTCATTAGTTTTGCCACAATATATAGTAATGCCAACTGGAAGGACTTTCTAAATTGGACAAACTATGTTAGAATGCTGACCATAGATCAGCTACAATTACTTGAATATACCGTATTACTTCGATTATAAGACGCATATTTTTTTGTATTTTGGTGCCTCTGTATTCATGGTGCGTCTTATATTCGATGGCGTCTTACCAGGGTATAGGGTATGCTCTAGCTTAGAAAATAAGGGTGCGTCTTATAATCAGCGGCGTCTTATAATCGAAGTAATACGGTAGTTACACAATATCTTTAGAGTTAATAAATGAAAAAGCATTTCGAGAAATTTATCTACCTTGTCTAGCCATAAATCCTGTTACAAAACCTGGGGCATTTGCTGTGACCAAGCCATTACTATTTTGACATGGTGCAAATATGTCAAATTTTATTTACAGTTTGTGACTTAGAATTAGAAGCATATTGTAGAATAACGGGCCACTGACAGTCTCTGAAGAAAAACAGGTTAGAAAAATCAAAAAGACTACTTGAGCGGCACACCTATAAAAATCATCGTCACATTCTTTATACAAATGAAAAGATTTTCACTGTGGAGGAACATTTAAATAAGCAGAATGATAAGGTATATGCCAAGAACTTCCGAGAAGCGTCACAGCTTGTTAAAAAGGTTCAAAGAGGCCATGAGATTTGGTGTGGAGTCTGTTATGACGGTCTAACGAAACTTTACTTTTGCGAAAAAGGGGCAAAGACCTCAGCTAAAGGGTATCAAGAAATAGTCCTGGAATCTTGTGGAAAATATTTGAATGCGACAATGTTTGACAATCAGTAGTGGAACTTTCAACAGGACTTTGTGCCAGGTCACAAAGCCAAAACTGGTTAAAAGAAAATGTTCCCGATTTTATACGCCCCCGAAGACTGGCTTTCGGCAAGTGTCGATCTTAATCCGTTCGATCTTCGATTTTAAGTTATGGTCAGTTTTGGAGGACATGGCTTGCTCCAAAAGGCATCCAAGTATTAGATTCATAAAACGTTCACTAACTGAAGCAGTGGCCAATTTTCCGATCAGCATCCTGTGCGCCGCAATTGATGACTAGCCAAATAGATTAAAAGCATGTGTGCAAGCAAAGGGCGGCCATTTCGAATAATTTTCTGTTTTTGTAATCTGTAGCCTTGTCTTTCATCATCATCATCATCATCATCATCAATTGACATGGAGCAGATCCTCGTTTGATAAAAAAAATTAAATTAGCAAAATACATAAAGCTTTATCGATTCAATTTAAGGTGTAACAGTATTTATGGCTAGACTAGGTATATGCATTTACTATTATCATCAGCAGTACTAACACATAATGATTGAGATTAATGTCCTTTCTAAGTTAGCAACAATCTTTGTTCAATATTTTCTTTTACAGAATTATGCAAGTCCACTAAAATGATTAGACAGTAAATATTACCTGCTTTAACTAAAATACTGAACAATTAAGTTTATTTTAAAATGAGAAAATCATAATATAACAAATGTAACCCGATGATAATGCAATCTACACCTTTTCACTAGTTATTTATGTTAATTTTAAAACTGATCAATTACGTAAGCCGGTTTTTAATATTTTTTTTATATTATGAAATCGCAAATAAATGGAACACAAAGTGAGAAGTATTTTTTTGTAACGTGCTGTTTTCATTCATATAATAATGTATACCCAGTGTTGCATTTCGAATTTTAACACTTGTAGACACTCTTTTAAATTAGAAACAAAATACGACGTTACTTTAATACAGATATTTAATGGTCATTACATCGATTAAACTTTACATTAACGTATATCTAAAGAGTAATTAATTGTTTTCTATTGATTAGCAAATTAAACTACAAATAACACTTACTTGCTTGGTGATAATAACTATAAAATCACATTAATACAATTTTCCAAATTTATCCATAAGTCACGAAAAAATAAAACTTTTGTCCATACATTAATGGAATAAGGACAACCTATTTAGCGTATCTACCGAATTCGATTAAGTAATTTCATTAAATTAATATGATATGCAATACTAAACATAAAAATGAAAATTTAATTTTGGCTGCACTCGTTTGTGGAAGTCAAAATTTAAAAGCTCTAATTGGTGTGCCATTAATTAATAGTTTAACACTATTTTCTTCTAAGAAGTACAATCCATTAACTATATTATGTAATATTAGAAAATACAGTTCTTAATAAAATATAGAAGCTTAATTGTATTTAGTGATACTATGGATGGTACTACTTAAGAATACACCTACACGATGTTAAGATCGAGAACTTCAAATTATCTAAACATTTAGAGAAATACCTACAACCTAATAACCCATAAGGGCGAATTAATAAGTAAAGAAAAATTGATTTGCATCTAATTTCATTGGAAAAAATAGATGTTCGAAATAATATGAATTTTTGTTGCAGTTAATAATCTCAACTTCCTTATGCACGTGTCAAGATTATAACTAATTGCTACTTTAGTAGCGACGTCTTTTAGAGGGAAAATCATCACGATTGCCACCTCCGGCACCGCGATTTTCGTTGACCCAGTGACCTCTGCCCCCCATATTTCCACCTGAACGAGGCCCCATTTCACGACCATCGAAACGGTGATTGCGATCAAACGCATTCATGAACGATTTGGGATCCTAACCACATAGATAGAGAAAAATTACAAGTCTAGTCATAATAAGTCAATTTCAAAAGTGTTGTATATCCTATGCTTAAAACTTAGCAACAGTCAATAAAGACAATGTACAAGTTTGCTGTTATTCTCGTATAAATTTATGTTATCAATTTTCTTCGATGATTCTGGTTAGTTTCAATTGCAGTCTAACAGTCCTTAGACGAAAAGATGAACAGCTCAGCTCGTTTGTTTAAAAAAAATCAGTTTTCTACAGACCCTTGAAACCCAGAAAAGATCAGAGACAGACTTGTGACTTATACATCTCAAAGATGGTAGTATCATCAGAAGTCAGTAGATACCATCTTACCCTAATTAGATAATATGCACAGTCTGTCAAATGTAGAAATAGGGGGTCTCAAGGAAATCAACTGAATAATTCGAACGGTATATTCTGTTACTATTTAAAACTCCTATGAAGCCACAGATTTTATAATCATTTGATTCAGAATGATAAAGCCAATTTTTATTAAGAACTAGTAAGTCATTGTTAAGAGGGATATTCCACCAAATGTATGCTTCAACAACTGCGATCTTATATCATCTATCACATTAAACTTGTATCATTCGATACATATAATAATAGTAATATAAAATTGGGCGTTACTCTCTTCTACTCCTTGTATATTAAGAATAAGAAAGATATTAATTCATAATTTGTAAAAAGCTTAATTTAAGCTGTATTTTTGATGCAATCACAAATAATATCTAGAAAAACCGCTTAGAAGTATGTAGCACGTTTTAAAGTATACCTTATTATGTTTTAATTGTCTATTTATGTTCTCCGAAACAATACTTTTATATAGTTTAAAGATCAGTTTGTTCATCCTCAAACAACTTTAAAATAGATCCTTTTCCTAAAGTTGAATGCTCAATTGTTGCTCTTTTAGCATGCCTAAAGCAATTACATAGAAATTAATTACGAGGATTGTTCAATAGACACACGGATTCAGTTGTTATATTGATTGTTTAAGTACTAGTGACACGTCTGTCAAAAGTATTTGCTGTTTGCTTCTTTTTAAGCATTGTGATTAAGTTGAAAAACGGCATTTATGGTAGAAAATCAGTCCAAAGATAATAATTTTTGGCCGCTGAAGGACGTCAGCCAAAGGAAATTTATACAAGAATGAGAGCTGCATATGGTGACTATAGTTTTTCTCATACGGCAGTGATTGAGAGAATCCTTAAAACACTTGGTCCGTCTAGGACATGTTCATATTGCAGCATCAGATGAAAATGTGAGACAGCTGGAAAATAGGCGCATTGAAGTTAGAGAACTTTCTGAAATGTTGAGCATCAGTGTGGGAACTGTTCATTCAATTATTCACAGTCTTGGCTATCACAAAGTTGCTGCTCAGTAGATTCCAAGACTGTTTACTGACGAGCAGAAGAATTTGGGTTTGGCCTTATCAGTACAGCATTTGATACGCTATCAACAAGGTATCACTACAAACCAAAATCCAAACACCAGAGGATGCAGAATCTCCGAAGGCGTAATGGTGAGCGTATTTTTTGATTGCAAAGATGTACTGCTCTTAGATTTTAAAGAACCTGGTGTCAACATCAATGCTGAACGATATGCAGACACCTTAAACTATTTAAGTACCAACAAGAATAAACGTCCCAGGAACCTCGCAAATGGTGTCATTCTTCTGCACGATAATGCTCGCCCCTATGCAGCCTGAACGGTTCAAGATCTGCTTGCCTGCATGCGTTGAGAAGTCTTCAACATCCACCTTACAATCCCCGTGCGATTTCCATGTGTTTAGTCCATTAAAACAATCGCTAAAAAGGTGGCAGTTCAATTCAGACGCTGAAGTAAAGGTTGCTGTTAGAGAATGGTTCCGTAAACAGCCACAGGAATTCTACCAGCAGGGAATCTATAAATTAGTGCTCCTGGGACTCATGCCTTAATGTTAATGGAGATCTTTTAAATTCATCGAATAAAAATTGTTTTACGGCCTCTAAATGTGTTTCTATTGAACAATCCTCCAACAATGTAGACAAGTATTTTAAAAACTGATAATTATAATATTATTATGTTTTTAGAAGGGTATTAAAAACGAAACATAAAATCAGCAAAATGTAATATATAACGTTGACAAATGGAGACACAAATCAAAATTTACATTCTATTAAAAAATAACTACAGTTACAGTTAAAAATACAGTGACTTACTTATCTTGATACAATTTATTGAAAAATTTCACATATGCACCTGTTTGTAGCTGTAACTACCTTTTCAATTACTGTAGTAAATTAATAATTAAGAAAAAATTCAACATCAAATTGATAAATGAAATCTAAAGAAAATGCCACGAATGTGAAGCCATTATACTGAAAATTATAACTACATGCACAGAATGTTATATTAGTTGTAGTAGGAAAATAGATACGAAAAACTAATTAAAATTATTTCTATACAAATACTTAAATATCTGTAAATATCACGAAAGACTATATATTTAGTTAAGTAACTTGACCTCTTTCAAGTTTAAAAAACTGCAATAAAGTTACCAAACATCTGAACCTTTTCAAACATATTATTGCATTTGATTATATTCAATATTACAAAATAAGATATGTCCTCTAAACTAGCTACTAGTTTTTTTACCAAAAATCATTAAAATATGAAGATTTTCTTGCATATTTCTAATTTGATCAAAATCAATGTATATTAAGTACAGAACTATTTACTTCTAATTATATGCCATTATGAGCTGTAATATTCATATTGTAGAATTAAGCAGATTTCAAGATTTCTCTAATCGAACTTTTACTGTAACGCACAGCATGTAGAATAAGATTCAATAGCCTTACATCAAAAATTCAAATTCCTTCAAAAATCATCACCAGTCACTATTTCAATGTGAAAGTAAGTGCCGAAGTTATCTGGATATATGCAAACTTCATCAAACATTGCAAGAGGAAGCATTTGATATACAACACTTAGCCAATTGGCATTTTACGACTAGTAAAGTAGGTTTAATTGCTAGAATCATAAAAAATATTAAACTACTGTTGAGTTTTAGTGAATATCTTGCTAGAAAAGTGAAAAATCAACTAAAATTAGAGTCACTCAAACGGCACGTTGGTAAAAACCAGCAATAAAATTATTCACAAACTTACACAAAATATCCAGATTTACATCTGAAAAACCTGCGTGAAATGTTACTCGATTATCTATGATCAGTACCTAGATATTGTGTGTATTTTGCAATAAGCTTGTTTTACTGTAAACCACGGAACTACAAAGACCAAATCAATATTTGCAGTTCGTATTACTTTTTTTTTTAAATAAAAATATAGAATTATAAATCAAGTACTAACAGCAAAAATGTATTATTTGATCTTTTCATTCTACTGCCACTTTCAGTTATAATTTTTTATTACAAAACCTGCAAATATTGACTATTGTATGTGCAGAAAGCAATCCAATTCTCGGCATCTTGCAACTTTCATAAAATAGGCCACATCGAAAAAGAAAAAAACACGATTAAGGTATCCATCTTCTAATAGTAAAAAATCGTTTACTGATGTTCAAAATTATGATCAACAAAAGTCACTCTACACTGATACAAACTTAGAAAGTTTCTTTATGTAATAGATTTGAAATACGCACAATTAATTCCGATAAAACAAGAGAAATTTCAATTGATTATTTTTACTACAAAAAATTAAAAAATACAAAATTAAGTTAAAGAAATGCGCAAGACATAAGTTCTAAAATTTTAAAAATACATTTTGGAATAATTATTTGTTTTTAATGTCATGAAAACACATCCTATCAAAAGTTAACGACCAAATAAACACGAATACTCAAAACGGACAGAACACAAAAATGTAAATTTCAATTTCAAAGGAGCTGAAAACCCTTATTTTTGTATAGCACGGAAAAATCGTAGCTATTAAAGATATTCAAGTACCTAATAGAATTCAACCACAACCATAATAACTTAAAAAGTACATACCATAGGAGCGTTGCCCGACGGCCCCATTTCAGCAGACACTGAAATTAAAACAGTTAATTAATACTTGTTGAATACCAATATCCAATATATGTACACAGACTTTAAAAGAGCCACCATACAATCGTTTCCATATAGATTTTTAAACTCGGATACTAACTTATTAAACTTGACATCCCAACAAAGTGTATTGAGAAGGACTTGAGGGAACTAAAAATGAATCACTGGTAGTGAAAGCTACAGACAGGAAAAAAATGGAAGAAAGATATTTCTCTGGCTTTTTAATACAGGATTTCAACTCTTCAACTAGGAATTCTGATTTTACCTAAGGCTTCAGACATTTAAGCTCCAAATTCTAACCTTTTAACTCAGGATCTAAGCTTTTCATCTTACAATTCTGACTCTTTATCTTAGAATCCAATCTTTTAAACTTGAGATCAAAATACATTAAATTTTTCGTTTGGTTTTATTTAATATGAATAAAAGGCATTTGTTATTATTATTATTATTATTATTATTAACTCAGGATCTGAACTTTTAAACTGAGAATCCAGACTTTTTAATCCCAAATCCTGGTTTTTTAGCTCAGCATTCTGCTTTTTAAACTCAGGATTCAAACTTCTAAAATTGGCATTCCAATTTTTTAACTTTGTGTTCCTGTTTTAAACTCAAAATCTGCAGTTTAGAAGCCGGAATTTATATGAAAAAATAATTATATTGTGGCCTTTCAGAAATAAACAATTGCAGATTGTTGAACATAATGATTAAGAAATTGCAAGAAATGGTTTCAGTCTTAAAAGACCACTGTAAATTTAATGCTACAATAAAATTAGTTTATATAAAATTCAGTTCTTACATTCATAATTACATCCTGTATTTCTGTAAGTGAGTTGGTAAGCATGTATGTATGCTGTTTTGGTGAAGTGCAAATTCAGTGAAATCAAAGTGAAGAGATTAGTTGAATTATTAAAAAGTGGGGTAAAAGATAAAGCAAAGTATAGTGTTAAAGTGAGACTGAAGTACAAGGGACCAGTGTGGTAATACAAAATATAACTGAAAAATATCTGATAACTAAACTGTGCACATAACAGCGCGAATCGCGAGGCAGGGCCGAGGACACGCGTTAAGTAAATACATCACGTCGTTCACGATTGGTGCATTTATAAACAATAAATTTCAAGTGGAAGTGGTGCGGTAAAAGACGAGATAAATACGCGAGTACAAATGAACGAATTTACGATGCAAAATTTTGAAAACCAAAAGAAAAGAAAATTATTAAATGAGTAAGGAAACACAACGAAGAAGGACTTACAGCATAACAACATTATCTGAATACATAAAAAGGAAAAGAGAAAGCGATAAAACGAAGAGCAAATAGAAAAGAAATCTCAGATATTTCAAAAAAGGAAAGTAACTGTTAGATCACCAACTGCTAAGGATAACAAAAAAATAGAGAAAACAAGCAACAAAGATGAGGTAAATGAAAACGAAATGTAGATGATAACAGAAGCAATAAATAAAATGAAAGCGGAATTAAAAGAAGAATATCGAAAAAGCCAGGAAGAACTTAAAATAGAACTTCAAAGAAATAGGGAGGAAGTGAAAAACCTAAAAGACGAATTGCACAAAAAAGAAGAACAATGGAAGAAACGCGAAACAAAGTGGACAGTGGAACAAAATGTAATGAAATACAGGATTGAAATGCTGGAAAATAAAACAGAAAAACAAGATGGAGACAATATAGTAATTAAGGGATTTAAGTACGAAAATGAATCTAACTTAAACAACAAAATACAAGCATTCCTAAAAACGAACTAAGAATAGAAGTGAATGTAATATACAGTTTTGCAATTAGAAAAGCTCCAAATAAAAAAGTGGTTATTGCAACAATGCAAAATTACGATCAAAAAGTACAAATACTGAAGAACAAGTTTAAATTAAGAGGAAAAGATTGAAAGCGACTTAACAGAAAAAGAAATGAGTATACAAAAAAGGTTTGTGGCATATGCTAAAAATGAAAAAAATTGGTTATCAGAAGCTTATAATAAATAATGAAAAATACATCTGGAACAAGAAAAAACCAATAAAACTAAATAGGGATGTTTATAAGATGATGAATATGCTATGTATAAGGACAAACAAAAAAGTAATCAACCTAAAAAGAAAAAACAAACAATAATAGTAAAAAGCAAAAAACAAAAATAGGAATTGTGACATGGAATATAAGAACATTATTGCAACCAGGAAAATTTTTTGAAATTATTCAAATAATGGAGAGATACAGTATATACAGATATTATCGCGTTAAATAAGATGGTAGGGAAAAGGTGAAATCAATAAAAAGAATTATGTTATGTTCTAGAGTGGAGGAGAAAAACAAGGTAGAACAGGAACAGAATTCATTGTACATAAGAAGCAAATGAATAACATAATTAAATTTGAAGCCATAAATGATAGAATTTCAAAGCTCAGAATACGAGGAAAACTAACAAATACTACCTTGATGTGTGTTTATGCGCCAACAGAAATAGCTGAAAGTAATGAGAAAGATAAATTTTACGAAAAACTAGAAAATTAATGTGAAAAACACCAAAATTTGACAATAATAATATTAGGAGATATAAATGCTCAGATACGACAAGAACATATAAAATCTGTAGCAGGAAAAAATAGGATACATAAAAAAACAATGGAAACAGATTATGCAATCTAGCAGCTGCAGTGAACTTATTTGTAGTCAGTACAAAATAGATCATATATTAATAACAAAAGATAGAACCAAAAACGTACAAGATGTAAGGTCATTTAGGGATGCCAACGTGGGCACCGACCACATGCTAGTACTATTAAAGAAATGAAAAATTTACAGTTGGAAAAAACCAGAAATAGATGGAACAAATAATGGAATGTAGAAAAAATAAAAGAACTAAATGTGCAACAACAATAAGAAGAAGGTATAACGCAGAAGCTTCAACAGCAGCAAACATAAGAAGGTACAAAGAGAACTGAAGACCGGTGAGGCAAAATTAAAAATGGTAAAGTTTTACCAGAAAATAAGACGAGAAAAGCAAAAAAAAAAGAGGCAAGAGGATATAAAGATACAAAAGGAAAAACAAGATATGAAGCGAAAGCAATAAAAAGTATTTGGAAAAATTACTATGAACAACTGTTTAAAAATGAAAAGCCAACAGACATAATCATACCAGCAAATATTATATCAAATCAGACAATAATACAAGAACCAATTCTGGAAGAAATAAAAGCAGTGATAAGAAACCTAAAAAATAATAAGGCAGCAGGTTGCGATGATATAATAACTGAATATAGTAAATATGGAGGTGAGACACTACATGAAACATTACATGAACTAATCTGTATGATCTGGAGAGAAGAAAACGCACCAGAAGAATGGAGAAAAGGTGTAATATTCAGATTTACAAAAAAGGAGAGATAGAAAACTGTTCAAACTACGGAAAAATAACATTACTGAATGTAGCTTACAAAATACTATCAAAGATTATTAAAAATAAATTGCAAGAATATGTGGAGATTATGATTGGAGACTACCAACAAGGATTCTGACCTGGAAGATCTACAGATGGCATGCATATAATGCAACAAATACTGGAAAAAGCCAATGAATATGACATAACACCTCAGATCCTATTTATAGATTTTAGTCAGGCATTTGACAAGGTAATAAGAGACAACATAATAAAAGAAATGATATGGGGATTCCACAAAAAATTGTAATCTTATTAAAATGACACTAAAATTGAAAATGAAACAACAGACACCTTAAAAGTACAAGGAGTCGGACAAGGAGATACGTTGTCGGCTACATTATTCAACATAGCCATAGAAAGTGCAATTAAGAAAGCAGATTTGGAAGGCATAATAAATGTGAATAACATACAAACTATTGCTTATGCCGATGACGTGACAATTATAAGTAGAGCAAAAGATAGCCTAATAGGAGCTTTTTGCGATTAGAAGAAACTAGAAAAATGGGACTAAAAATAAGTGAAAAACAGACTAAATATTTCAAATATAGCAACAGCATTAACGAGAAATTTCTGGAAGATAAAAGAATACACAGTCGAACTTCGATAAGTCGAACTTCGATAACTCGAATTTTTGATAACTCGTAACAAATTGGTTGGCATTAGCGCCAAGAGTGAGAATTATGTGTAATTTTACCTTGATAACTCGAACTTCTATTACTCGAATATCTTGATAACTCGTACAGAATATTGGGCGCCACCTTTGATAAGTCGAATTTTCTGGGAATCCCGTAACTAATACGTGTGTTTTTAACCGTGTTAACCGCTCGTTTTATAACATAACGATGCAGGCAGTTCGGTTTCTGCCCTACTTAAGTGCATGTGAATGCTTTATTAGTTGTTTACATAAGTCAAAAAATAATACATACGGTGCATATTTGTTTTATCACGTCATTTTTACTGGTGTTGATATTATGTCTTTAAAACGTACTTTAAAAACTTTGTCAATCGATGAAAAATTTACAGATCTGAATGCGAATCTGTACAGCTCGACAATAAAGATGACAGCGAAAGTGATATGATAGAGGATGATTTGGAGGATGATTTGCGGCAACCACCTTCAAACGAGTTGGTTTTAAATTCGTTGAGCGTTTTGCGTTCGTATTTAAAAACCAATGAAAATACAACCGATTCTTTGTATAATGGTTTAAATAACATTGAAGCTTTTTTTGAAAATCATAATAAATACCCCTTAGTCAGTCACAAATAACACACTTTTTTACACTAAAATAAAAACTACATGTGTATTATGTACCTATGTATACTTTTCAGCATAGAAATTCCGTTGCATCACAATTTATTGTGTAATTCTTTGGTAAAATGTATTAAAGTACCTACGTAACATATATACAATAATAATAATATGTCTTTTATTTAGCCATCGCTAATATGTAACGCATTTTTAGTCAAATAAATACATACATAAATAAAACATACATATTACGAATTTTATTTGATAACTCGAAGTCTTGATAACTCGAACTTTTTTTCTGGCAAGTCATGGTTTGAGTTATCGAAGTTCGACTGTAATTTTGAAGCAGTTCAGAAATTTAAGTACATATTTAGGAACAACAATTTACAATAAAAATTACAGTAGAAGCGACAAAACAAAACAAAAAATTCAAGCAAGATATAAAACATACTATGCAAATAAAAAGTTTCTAAACGCAAAATACTTAAGCAACAAAGCTACAAATCTATAAAACCCTTATTAGATCTGTAGTGCTATTTGCAACAGAAACATGGACAATGACAAAAAAATAAGAAGAGGATTTACGAGTATTTGAGAGAAAAATATTCTGAAGGCTATTAGAGCCAGTACAGACAGAAGAAAATGAATGAAGACCGAGAAGACAAGGCGCAAAGGATAAAATGGTTAGGTCATGTAATGAGGGCAAATAGAAAAAGAGTGATACGAATATTAACAGAATGGACACCAACAGAAGTAAGAAGGAGAGGTAGACCCAGGACGAGATGGCTAAACGATATGGTGGATGATTTAAAGAGCATAGGAATAAAGAATTGGAAAGAGAAATGCAAGAACAGGAAAGAATTGGCAAAAATTACAGAAGATGCCAGGACCAACTAGAATTTACAAGGATAAAACTCTGGAAAACGGGAACTAATCAATCCCAAACAAAGGACTAAGAAAGCTTAAAAAAATTAAGCAGCCATAACTGCTTGCGGTTAAAGTGCTACCTACATATATATACAGGGTGTATTAAAAATGGCGCAGAATATTCGCACCAGGCGATTGTACATCAGAAACAAAGGCAAAAAATTCTAATCCTAGTTTGGACTTAGATGAATAGTTTTCGACCGATCCATCGCCCAGGAAAGTGTTGGTTTAACCACTGCCTTGATTCAGCTCACCAATCCAACTGAAACCACATGTCTCTTCAAAAAGTCAACAAAATCTTCGCCATTTAAACGATGAGCCAAAACCTATGGGCCTATTAACCTATTTCCAATAATTCCAGCCCATACGTTTATACTAAACTTAAACTGGTGTTTGTTTGGCGGAGGACATGAGGATTTTCTTCCGATCATTGATGCGTGTTACATCCTGTTACGTCTGAAGGTTGCTTCATCGGTCCATAAAATATTTTCCATGAAAGCAGGATTAGCTTCATGTTGCTATAATAGCCATTCTGGAAGCAACTCTTGGACTCGCTGACATACATAAAGAAAACTTAAAATACCGTATTACTTCGTTTATAAGACACGTTTTTTCGTATTTTGGTGCCTCTGTATTCATGGTGCGTCTTATAATCGGCGGCATCTTATAATCGAAGTAATACCTTAACTTGAAAATGAAATACACAAAACTGATGAAAACACGGAAAGAAGAAATCAACTTACAACAAACTGACAATAACACCGAATAAACTGAACGACGAGCCAACAAGAGTTTTTACAGAGTCAAAAATGACAGTAATGACAATCCGTCAGTCTACTTTAACCTGTCTATTTAAGACAATAATTTGTGAAAGCAACCAGATCTAATATTATTATGTTTTTATTATTCCGTCCACTGTTGCAACAGCTTGAAAAACAGCAAGAAATAAAGAATTCTTATTTTTAAAACCTAAATTACAAGTACACTGATTACCACAATGGTAAAATTGGCAGTAAGTTATTCATTTTACTTGTTGACTTATGAGTCACTAATACTATTTAACTGTATTTCTGAACAGTTGTCAAAACAGAATTACAAACTAGGACCATTAATAACTCCATAACTAAAGAGTTAACGGCAAATCGGTACTGGAGTATTTTGCTTGGATTTTGACGTATAATCGCGTGATATAAATATTCTGCACCATTTTTAATACACCCTGTATATTTCTTTAACCCATGCTCATGTAACGGATCCGTGACACATGCACTGGAGTTAGAATTGCTTTTAAGGATACGTAAATTGCGTAGTGTGTGGTCAGCGTATTGGGAATTTGAAAATTTTTCGCGGTTTTTAGTTTTTATTTCTAGTCAATAATTGGGGGGGGGGCACATCAACTTGGTTTGTTGTTTTGCCAACTAATTTTATTTGTTTCCCCCAAACACTTTTTACATATTCTACACACAAAACAACAAATTCTTCGTCACGGATCCGGTGTGCATTACATTTAAAATTTATAGCTAATTGGGTATGACACGATCCGTGACACAAGCCAAAAATCACTAAAAATAATTTATAAACGTGTAATAATAATAACAGCTGAAGCTACAATTAAAAAGCAATATTATTGAAAAAAATCGTTCAGCTCCTAAGGCGGGCGCCACCCGAAACGGTAGCAGCAAATGGTTTAAGTAAATTTTTCGAAAATAACTGCAAAAGTTATTTATCAAATGTTTTTGGACAAAACACAATGTTTCTTATCATATTACAATATTCATAATACTTACTATTAGAATTGAATATTCCGCCGCGTTGATCAGGTTGTTCATATGCCTGTTCTTGCTGTTCAAGCATGTTATCAAGTTGATGGGCTTGCATAAACAAGCTATTCTCTTGCTGTCGTCTACGAAGTTCTTCTTCCTGATGCATGATCCTAGCCTGCATTTCTTCTTGTTGTCGACGCATTTGCTCTTCATTTCTCTGTCTAGACTCCTCAGCTTGGCGTTCTTTCATCTCCCATTCACGTTTTTGGCGTTCACGATCCATTTCTCTTGCACGCAGTTGTTCACGGAGCATTTCAGTCTCATGTTCATAGCGAGCATACTCCATCTGAGCTTCTAACTTCTCTTTCTCCATATCTAATTCTTTATGCAAAGCTTGTTCTTTTTGTGAATATAATTCATGTAATTGTTTCCAACGCATTCCATATTCATGTTCAAAACTATTTCCATTTGCAAAACGCGGACCAACTTCACGAGCCTTTGTGTATTCAACGTTCTTCTTTGGAATATTCTTTTCTGGATATCCATCAGTGTCATCAACGGCATCATACTGTTCAACTATTACAGGACGTAACGAGGAAGTCAAGAAGAAGCAACCTTCGTTGCATTTGCGGATAGCTAGAGCTGCACTACCTTTTCTAGCATATTCGACTATTCCTTCTCCTGTTGTCTTTCCACGATCATCGACAATTACAATGCTCCGTTCAATCTACAATTTAAAAAATTATCTTTTGCAAAAATTAAATTAGAAATTTATGACTTACCTCTCCAAATACACTAAATGCGCAATGTAATAGCTCATTTGATACAAAATGAGTCAGATTTTTAACTTTCACGGTCGAGCCATTTGGAGCAAATCTTATTTTGAGTGTTCTACCCTTTATAACAGTTCCATCTAGTTCTCTTTTAGCTTTTTCAGCACTTGTATGGAAATCCTAGATATTTAAAATATAAAACACAATTGCAAATTAACAAAAAGTTTCCTTACCAGTCTAATAAAACCAAAGTTTTTCTCTTTGTTCACAAATAGTTCACTTGTTTCTCCATAACGTTTGAATAAATCGTTAATCTCATCTTCGTTAACTTCCGCAGCGATATTACCAATATATAATCTGCTACGACCTGAAAATTTCTTCTCGCTCGTATCTACTGATGGCACGTCGAAAGTTGGGCCTGACATTTGCGCTACTCTCTCATTTAATCTATCATCAGGGTTTCGGCCACCTGGTCCACCTTGCTCACGAGGACCACCACCACCTCCGCCACCCTGATTAGGTCCTCTATTCATACGTTTGCGTTGGGCAAAATCATTTTCGTTTTTAATCTTTAAAATTAAAATCATGAAATTACTTCCTATTATTATTTTATTATGTAAGGCTAATACTATTTAAGATTACAAAAGTATTTGGTTTGGTGGTCTACTCATATAGTAGTGGAAACAATATTGCAATCTTGTTCCCTATACGCCCCATACTTCTTCCGAAGGTTAAGATGGACTATATAAACCCAATACCCTATTTCCATTGTTCATTAATGTGGTAATAACTTTCAAATTTTACTACTAATATGAAACTAATTACTATGTGAATAATATTTATGTGAATCACTAATTAGAATTAGACAATAAATTCCCACTAAAAACAAGTCTGAAAATGTATACCATACCGAATTCTACTTATAATGTAAGTCTATGCAATTTCAATCTAATGAAATTCATATATGTTTATGAAATGAAGTTATTTGAAAAATAGATGGGTTAATAATTAACGTGTGTACAGTAATACGCCGAAATTACGCGATAAGTAGGACCGACAAAGAACGCGTAAGTCGAATTCGCGTAATTCGGGGTACAGTTTGCATATAAATACATATCAATTACAATTAATTGGGACCACATGCTAACAAAAACATCTGTTTTTAAAAGAAAGTACATATGTAATCATAATCATAATGTATTCTAAATGAAAAAGTTACATCAAAGAAAGTTATTTCGATGAAGGTGGCTTTATAAAATCTAGTAGACTTGTTTGACGGCGCAGTGAATTCTTTTTTCACGCAAAATTCGAGTGAAACACATCTCTGTACATACCACTCAGCGAAATGGTCCGAGTAGGGGAAAATACGAAACCGCGTAAATTTCTTTTGGCAAATCAAGAAGTGCACGTCATCAATAAATTTTATGACATCACAACTTAGTACGTCTAAATTAAGTTTCAAATGATTTAGAAATTTTATAACCAAAATTTTCTGATGAAAAACGTTCGCATTTTCGTTTTCTATCGCGATTTTAGTGATACTATAATTTAAAATAAAGAGATAGGAGTACATAATAGTAGTACAGTAAGATAAATTAACGTTAATAACACAGAACACGATCTGTCAAAACTTTGCTAGTAAAATATAAACACGCCAAGAATAATACCAACTTTATACAAAAAATAAATATGAGCTAAATTAGAAAATAAAAACCCGATTTCTTATTATTTACAAAAATGCATAGACCATGTAATTAAACAAAGCTGCCTAAATCTTCGAAAACTACAAAAATAATTTATATTTAGTATGTTTTGTATTTATTTTCGCGCATTTGATCATGTGTTTGACGACGTGCATTACCTGATTCCTGATTGCTAAAAAGAACTATAACTGCGAGATCGCGCAAGTCGGGGTAGCGTAAGTTGGGGTATTACTATATTTGTATTTAACGAATTGACGTGAACAAATGGATTTATCGGTGCTTATTTTGCCTAGTTAAAGTCCTACAGAAAATAAATATATACAACTATAATAAATAACCTTCCATTTATAAAAATGAAATTGTATTTCTATTACTAATTACTTTAAAGCATACAACAATACCAAAAATTATATACTCATAGATGTTACACTGAAATAATAAAAACATTAAAATATTGAAGTTTGAAAATTGTATTCTATAAAAATCTTTCTAATTTTATTGTAAAATTTTAAGACAAACCGAAATTTTACCGAAGACCGAAAGAATATAAAGAAACGGTTTAGCGCGTCATACGTGAAGAAATACATGTCTAAAACAATATTAGTTTGTTTAATGCTCTTTCATTTTTTAATTTTCGGGCATTTTTGATAAATTTCTGGAAAAACCTACGTTTAAATTTCTGGAAAAACCTACGTTAGGATTTGGTCTACGATTTGGACCAACAAATCTTCCACCACCGCGGTCGCCGCCACCGCCGCCGCCACCGCGTCGACCGCCATGATTTTGCTGATGAGGTGCATTTCCTCCAGTTGGTTGTTGAGAAGGCGTAGAATTTCCATTCTCAGTTGAACTTTCTACTTTAACAGCAGTTGTATCTGGATTTTGAGTAGCCATGTCGGGAAATACTCAATTTGTAAAAAATACACCACGAAATTTTATTATTCACTTAACGTTACCACAACACTAAAATATATGAACTACAGCACGAACGTTACCGGCGCACACAAGATACAAAATGGCCACAGGACGCTCTATAAAATGGCCTTTGAGCCTCTCTGCTTGTGCGCACACCAGTGTTGCCATCTAATATTTACTGGTTGCGGTAACTTTCTCTTCAATTTTTCGGTAGATTTCGAAGATTTACGGTAGATAAATTTAAGTTGAGAGTTTTTACAAAGTTCTGTAATGATTATTTACATTTTTAGAAAATTCAAGGATAAGCAACTACAAGCGGCTTAAAAAATTTGTTTAAATCGGAAACGTTGGCGTTTGCGTCTAACAACTGCCATGTACAACCTAAATATTACTTACTTTTTTATAATATTTATGAGATATCATAGAAAAAATATCAATAAACTGGTTGAAAAGGGAAAACTATATACCCAACTGTCAGTTTTGTCACCATGGCTAGCCATTAATAATCCGCTATTAATACACACTTGTTTTCGTAATTCCATATTAGCAATGATATTAGTGATTTTTTCAAAAATACCAACGTTAATGATTTTATCGATTTTTCATACAGGAATTTTTTTCTATCGAAATATAACAAGAGTTTAATTATTTTAAAATAATCAGGGAAGACAATAATTGAACTTTAACAAATTAGTACTGAAATCTCAATGGTGGTTTTGCCCAGTCACCACCCTGTATAGTTACTAAATAGGATTTAATTAGAAAGATAAGATTAAAATTTGCTGACTTTTTTAAACCGAAAGATAGAGACTTTATACATCGGATATCATTACGAAAAAGTGTTTGTGTAATCGTCAGGTACTGGTCATAATTTAAAAGTTGAATCTTAAAACAATCTCCTGGCAATGTATTTTGATGAACAAAATTTTGTTCCGAGTCAGGTGTATTTTGTGATGTCAAGATAAGCAAGGTAGAATTTTTTTGGTTATTTGCTAAACTTTAAATAAAATCGGTAGATCTACCGAAATTGGGTTGGCAACACTGGTATACACGCAAACAACTTTGCATTAAATACTAAACTGCGCATGAACAAGTCTTTGTAAAAGTACAGTGCTCCCAAAAATTTACAACACCAATTAGAAGAATTCTTCACTCTTCACAGTTCGAAGTACTGTCGCAAAGATGGCATAAAACTAAAAAGGAATAATAAAACATATTTGCTATATTTAAACTCACAATTTATGGTAAAACACATCAGTTGCGATTTTAAAAACAATATATTATTTCCAAACATTTTAAAAACAAATCAGATAAAATATTGCTGTATTGCTTGCCTTGCTTTAAAATATTTTATTTCAAACCATGGAACTATTGTTAATTCTAACACAAAGTAATAAGAGCATAAACTTCAAAACCTAAAATAAGGCAGTCATAATCCATACAATGCAATATTTGTTTGGTTCTATATATAAAATGACACAATTACATAACCTTGCTTCATAATTTTGTTAATAGATTACATCTCAGCTTGCTTTTATATTTAATTCATTACTGCAAATGTAGGTGTAACATCTGAATCTTGCCTTAATCTTAGCAGGTACTACATACAATAAATAAAACAATAAAATATACCTAACATACTCTAAAGACGAATATGCTTACATTATCTAATACAGATCATTAAATAAAACAAACTAAAATTGGTTTATACGAATTATTTGTATTTTGTTATACATAAGACACTAGAACTATTAAATAATAAAATTTGTTTAAGTACGTAGTACAATAAATAAAATTAAAATCATATCTAGTGCAAATCATAAAAAGCAACTATGCTTCTTTACCTGCATTTTAACAGTAAACGTATTAAGAAAAAGTATAAAGCATAATAAAATTTACAAATTCGAGGGAGGGCCTAAGTGTGCTAATAACAAAACTTAGAATTTACATATCTTTTGATTTACGTCTATGACAAAACAATATATATATATAAAATATATTTTGCAAATACATTTAAAAAAAAATACATAACATAAATGCAAAAAATTATACAAATCACATTATATAAATGATTATTAAACACCTCTGAGGCAAGTACATATTGCATCCACAGGAGGTGGAAAAAGCTTAGACTGGGTATTAATTTCATCACTATAAGTATCATCGTTGATGGAACCCCATTCCTGGTTATTTTTATGTTGTCATCACTTATATATTATCTTGTTGGACGTTTTTACCATTATTTTCTATTTCAGTAACAAAACTACCTAATTCTGACAAACATGTTACACAAAAAGCTGTTTTATCGTGCAAATATAGTTAGTTATGCTCCTTCATCACACAACCAAATCATTCTAACAATGACGTAGAGCGAGTTTTGAACAGGAATGATACAACATTATCACTGATATTCATTTAAAATTAACATTACAAAAAAGTACTATAATATAAATCACATAAAACTTGCCTTTTATGGGTATGTTATACTAATAAACACAATAGTCGCTTTGCAAATATGCATTCACAAAATTAAACCACTTGGGACACTTTCATTACCAAAATATTTAAAAATGACGACTCAATCGACTAATACAATGAGTTAATGACTAGATTAGTAAAGTGCAAATCAGTTTTCTACTACTGCTCCAACCAAGAAGGAAATGTAGAATTTGGTGTTTTCACTTTAATATTGAATTGTTTAAGTGTAGCTTCCAAAGCTGCTTGATTTCCAGAAAAATATGCCGATATAGCATTGTGAAATAAAAGCAACTGTTTGTGCATTACTTTAATCTAAAAATAACACAAACATTAAACTTGCTCTTAAGGAAAGAGGGATTTCACCTTACCCTATTTTCATCCAAAAATTTCATTTTAATCGTTACCTCGGTACGAAGCTTCATAAAGTTTTGACGATGAGCCTCAAAGCTCTTTTGTGCTTCATCAAAATCAACTGTCCCATCAGCTTTGGGCATTAAAGATTCGAGATCGGTGCGATAAGCATCGTACTCAATTCTAGCAGCTTCATATTGCCGGACACTCTGCAACGTGTCTTCGATGGTTTTATTGCATAATGTATTAACTGAAGAAGTAAAGAAATTAAGTGCTCCCAGAAGAGTTTCCCCATTCTTGGTTAAGTTTCGTTGTGTTTCCGAATTATACAAGAATTCTTCCTGTAATTCCGGAGATTTCTGAGCAAGTTCCGAAAATGCTTCACCTAGTGCATGCTGCAAATGAATTATAATTACATATTATATTTAAAAAAAACTATATTAATTTCATACCTGTGTTTGCACAACATGATAAAAGTGACTTGTAAGGGCTCGTGATAAACGTAAAATATTTGAATACTTTCGTTGGGTTTCTCTAAGTTGCTCTATTTGTGCTTCTAATTCTAAAATTAGTTAAACAACTCTCTAAATACAATGTATCATTTATGTTATGCATTATACATACCTGTATCTACTGTTCTTGAAGATTTTCCTAATTTTTCAAACATCAATTGTTTGGTGCACTTATATGTAGATATCGACCAATTCTTCAAGTTTTCTATTCGAGATGAAGTTTTCATAACGGTTGCATCATCATTTTGAGTAGGAGTTGTAGGAGTTAAAATAGCCGGAGAACTTGTACAAGAAGATAGACCTGTGGGCACAGATCGTGAATACGGACAAGCCGGTTTCGTTTCAACAGCTGCAACTACGTTACTTCTATTTTCATTTGGTGGTGTTTCTTTTAACATATCATGAATACTGGTACGTTCTGAACTTGAACTTTTTAATTGAGACATTTTTCTACAAATATATTAATGCACTATGATGCTCAAACCACTTTAACTTATCTAACCACCACTAAAGTTTTCTAAAAGTTGCCCTATGTCTGTGGCCAGAAATTACTGAGCATAATAAAATTATGCCTACGTGAAAATCACAGTATTTAACTTCATTTTAATACATACAATCACAACTAACGGCAAAATTAAAACGTCGATTGTTTGCCAACTTGTCCACTGGTTTGTCAAAAAACAGTCATACCAAGTTAAAGCTTCGCTACCAACAGAGAAGTCGGTAGTGGTGCCATACATGTATGTAATTTACCCTGTTATGGAAGCACGTGATCATTAATATTGTAGACACTCCGTCTACACAGTGTTCCAAAAGCCATGTTCTTGGAAATTTGACGTAAAAATTACTCATAGGGGGTTCCCTAGCTTTTATTGTAGTACGCTGTAATCGACTATAAAAACTTAAATAAATAGTGAAAAGTAATATTTTAAAAATATTTTAAGTATTTTAATATGATAATAACACAGATAAGAATGTTTAAACGCAATGTTAGTAACATTATAGTTCACTAAAATGCAAGAGTAAAGAGGAAGTTCATCCAAGAAGATGGCGATTCCATCCACAATCTGTGAATCTGTAGTCGACTCTACGCGAGATCAAACGTACTAGCACGAAGTGTCCGCACCACGTGAAGTTAACAGTTAACCCTAAATTCAGGCAGTTTAGACGATTAACGCATGTTTATTACTTGTGATTAAATATTAAATTATAAGTACACTAAAAATGAATACAAACATTGACGCTAATATACGTAATGTAAGTAATGACATCTTACTAGTTAAAGTTATTAGTTTTCTCTTTTTTAGTTTAAAGATTTTCTGCAAATATACAACAATCTATCCCAGAAGTGTTTTAAACGATGCGTAGATAATTTTAACAGTCGCACTTTGGAAGATCATGAAGTAAAGTGTGTAGAAAATTGTTCAGAAAAATTCGTTAAGTTAAACCATAGATTTCTGGCTATATATATGGAATATCAACAAATCATAGTTAACAAAAGGATAAAGGAAGCCGAAGAACTAGCAACAGTAGAGCAGGCTAAACAAGAACAAACAAAGTTAGAAGAGGCTAAACACGAACCTATTAGTGCAGAAGCGAATAATTCTAGTAGTACATTGCAGACTACAGATTTGATACAACAACCACATGAAGTTCCAATTAGCTAAAGAAACATTAGTTTAAACAAACTAACACCATGTAGTTGATATGTATGTAATTATTTATTGTACGTATTGTTCAGACTTATGACTTGATAATTGTCTTAAAAATTAATAACCTTTAAATGTACTCCTAGGTAAAAACAATTCAAGAAAAATTACAGATATTTATTGTTATGGATAGAAATAATGTATAGAATAGTTATAATAATATATACCAATTTAATTCCATTAAAAAACTTATAAAATAAAAAGAATCTATACAAATTCCATTTGTTGTAAATATAAAAATAAGTACAATAGCAAAAAATAAATATCGGTGTATAATAATCAAATCAATAATACAAGTTGTGTAAAATGTAAGCAAATATATGGACAAACGCATTTTCAGTTGCACATGTTTCCGATTGTTTGGTATAATCACAAATACACAATAGTGTATAAATCAAAACGTAATTACGTGTCATTATGAAATCTATAACTAATTTAGTTAGCTCATGCCTAAAATAGCTGAAAAGATTTTCTTGCAAAATGGAATCCTTATTTTACTAATAAAAAGTGGTAAGAGAAGGTTGATGTAGTTCAGCAGCAACAGAATGTGTTAATTAGCATGTTTTAATAATTCCTGTAGTTCATATTGTTCTTGTTCTTTCTCAAGTTGCTCTTGCAAAAGTCTATCTAAAATATCTTGAAATCTCTGACGAAGAGCTATGTTTTCTAAATTTTCTATTTCTAATTCTTGTTGTTGTCGTCGGGTTTTTAAATCGGATAATTCAATGTCCAGTTCTTCTAAACGTGTTTCAATTGTATCTAAAACAAAAAAAAATTGTAACAAATAATGTATAACTTAATAGTATAACATACTTTTACTGAGATTTTGGGTGGAATATGATAAACTTGTTGGTGCTTGGTGATAGTAATCGATTAAAGGAGAATTTTGCATTTCGGCAAACATATCGCTAGAAAATTCTGTCAGAATCTTACTATCTACAGATGCGTTCTAAAATAATGAAATTTATTAATTAACAGTTCAACCATTAACAAAGAATGGAAATATTACCATTACAGAATTTGAATCTGTTAAATGACTATCATCAGCAGAATTCTGACTATTTTCATCCAGTTCTAGAACATTCAAATGTGCATCTTCTTCTTCAGAATCACTAACAGCACCACCGAAAATATCATGTTCAGCTACATTTTGATTAATTGATTCTACAGGTTCTTTTTTAATTACAACTGTGCCTTTATTTACTCTATTTTCGTCATCTTCATTAATCACTTCCCATTTAACACTTACCTACAGAATAATAACTAAAAATATGCACACACAATGATTTTCAAAACTTACAGCTTCATTATCACTACGCAAAAGTCGTTTGACTTCTTTTTCAATTTCAGGAGCTTCGACATATTTTTTCTTCAATGTTTTTCTAAATCTGCGTTTTCGTACATTTTTAGATGGCGGTGTAATTCCATGAGGCCATAAGTATTTCTTATCAACTTTATTAGGGTCTTTCTTTTTAGTTTTTTGAGGTGAATCATCATCAGTCGTGGTTTGATCATCTTCTTCTTTACAAATTAACATCTGGCATATATCAGCAGTTTTATAAAAACCTTTTGAATCGATTGTTTTCAATGACTCTACGATTGTTGGCAAATCAACAACTTTCGCATTCATCAAATGGTGATCAACTCGTACTTCTCCATGACGCATATCATTGTCGATTTTGATCGTAAATCGGTCTTTTAATGTACTATTATTATGAATGGCATCACGCAAAATTTTTGCTGGTTCCTATAAAATGTTAATTGTATATTCTCACTACTGAATAAAACAATTCTCAAAAGATATGCATATACTTATAAAGAAATTTTTAAAATAAGTACCTCTGGTAAACGTAAAATAAATTGCGATTCTAATTCAGCGGGTGAATCTACATCTTGTCCACCTCGATACATTTATGAATGTCTTGTTGCTGCTAAAATTCAAAACGTGGTGTTCTGATATATTATTTACTTGATTTGATTTTTAACATAATAACAAACTTTTCTTTTCGTTCGTTCGTTATCTGAAATCAATGGTTTTCTTCTAAGCTAATTTTCCCCTACCTATTTTCTTTTTGTTCTTAATCTGCAATCATGGGTTTCTTTCTAAGCTAATTTTCCCCTACTACAATAAAATACAAATAAATTTTAATTTGTTTTGTCAATCTAAACCAATTCATAGTTCTAATTTTTCAATATTACTTCTGTAATTTCTATTTTTAATTCTTGGGGAACGTTATATACAATCAGTCGATGATTTATTAGTTATTATCTATAGTATTAATATAATATAATAAGGATAACACTCCCCCTTACACGGATTTAATCGCCATGTTCTTGGTTCTATGACGTTTAACTCTCTTATTGGTTACCCAGCATTAGGAGTGGGAGTATTTTTCTGCGACATCTGATGTGTATTTAATAAAATGCTCACAATTCGGCCTTGAAGTGAACTATACGCATAACGCCGTAGAGATGGCATTATACTGTGACGTCAAGTTCACAATATGAAAATAGTGCTAAATTTAAACGAAATTAGACTACATTTATATAGAAATAAAACCTATAAAGAAATGAGAATTAGTTTTATATGTTGATGACTGATGGGATAAATCCGATAAATAGTGAAAAAACTGTAGTTTGCTAGCTTGCGAGTAATCTCAATAAATAGTAGATTATTCTACAAAAGTGGTAGTTTTCTAGCGAGCGGAAAATGTTTGATTCACCAGCGTTAGCGAGTGAATTAAAATTTCCATGAGCTAGAAAACCACTTTTCTTACGCGTTGGATGCGCTATTTTTGTGTGTACTTAATGGAAAAGTTCGAATGAAACTAATTTCCTAGACAAATTTGTTAAATTTATCAAGGTTATGTCTGTACGAAGTACGACAACATAGCAACGCTTTAAAACAACTGCAACACAAGCATAGTAACAAGTAAGCAAACAAAATAATTGCCAAGAAAAAAAATGGGTGTGTTACTGTATTGCTAAGGAGTAAAAAACGGCAATTTTAATATGTAGAAAATAGTAGATTAAAGTGGCATTTAAATCGTTAGCAACACTAAGTAGTACACAAAAAAATAATAATTTTAACTTATTAAATCATGATCTTTGAAATACTTGCTACGTAAAACATACTAGTAGAGAATCACTTATGTATTTGCAATATTTTAACAGTTTGTAAATCTATTCAATTTGGAAACTAGTTAATAAGTCAAAATCAGTTTAATATAGGTACTGTTTGAATTCATTTAAATCGTTCAAACTACATATTATATAAAGAATGTTTAATTTGTGTTGTAGTTCTACCACCATCGAAATGCTTTATTAAACACAATAGAAACAACAATAGTGTAGAGTATATTCATTTTATTACTTAAAACAATTTACACACAAATATGTTTTAATTAATCACACAGAATTAGTACTAGTCAAGTAATATCTAATTAAAAACAACTAAATGAGACGTTTTCAAAATTAAATATTGTGTGTAGTTTAAAATTGTAGGAGTTAAATGACTTGGTTAATATACCAGCATATTTTACGAGTATATAGGCATCTAAATTACATATGAATATAGCGAATGCAAAGTACAAAATCGTTGGTGATAAAGGTGTCCATACGTTAATTGCCAGAGATACACACCGCTCCATCTCCAAATTTATTTAAAATTCTTATTTTGTTTATTAAAACTTATTTATCTTTTAATATCTTAACTGAAGGCGATATGTTTCTAATGTTATATCAAAGAATACATACTCTTTGGTTATATTCAAAAATTAGCCTTTTGCCTCTCAAGTTGATGTTTTTAATATGTATATATTTTTACAGTCTTGAAATTTAATTGTTTAGAGGACTATGTAAATTGTCACTAATATTGAGATTTAGAATTTCTCTATAAATACCCTGCATTCGCTATACAAAGAACAGCAGTAATGCCTTTTTTTATATCAAAAGATGAATTACAAATTTTTAGGAAAATTGTATTAGTCCCAAGAATTTTAGTGATTAAATTTTGGACCCCTGTATATTTTATTGTTTCAAATGTTATAAATTCACGATCAACTAAACTAAACGTGTGTATTGTGTAATGCCTACACACAATTAATTTGTGTACATCTAGAAAAAAATTGAAACAACTAGCAAGATTTCTGTCAGCTACTATTGGTGTGTATACAATCACTTAACAACGCAAAACATAATAGACTTTCAGTATTTTTAAACTTGAAAATTTTACAACGACAAAGATTTTGAAAAATAAAGTCGTTTGACTTTGTAAGATACGTTCATGGTATAGTAATATAATGTCAATAAATTTTTATATAAGCGTAACATTTATAATTCTGATACCAAAATAAATAACTGTAAATATTTATGTCCAATATATATATTAGTACTGAAGGCACAGTAATAAGACATCTTTTACATCAAAGTTGCATATTTTTAGCAGCACACATAGTATATTATTATACGTATTTTAATAGGGAGTTAGCATTAGCATAATTAATTATTATTGTGTCATAAAAGGAAGTAGCTTTCTAGTTTCCAGAGGATACGATCATTAATTAATAACTAATTCAAAAATAATTCAGAGTTTAGGTAAACCATCTGTGATGATCCGACAAGTGCGTCGAATTTACTATCAATATTGCCGCATTTTAAACACAATTGTAATATATATCAGTCCTAGTTTTATTGAATAGTTTGCCCTACCGTTTGCCACTTATCTTCTCAATTGGCAGTTTGTAGATTAAAGCATCGCTTTTAGGCAATTTTAATTATCATTGGTACTTATCAGTTAATTAATTTAGCAACCACTTCTCTTGTCTTAAAAAACGATATTTACATCAAAATAGTTATCACTGCATGTAATCATGTAATCAACGATTTTCATTTAATAACGTACTTGGTATACGTTGGTAAATTTCGCAATAATAATTTTTTTATAGTTTACCTACTTAATTAAAGTTATGTTTCCGATTAGATCTTTAAACGCGTCAATATTATAAAAGTTTAAAAAGTATTACTGATGCTAACTCGAGATAAGCACGGCAATTTTAAAGCTCGTAGAAGCAACAGAGATTTACATAATGCCGTTTTTCAAAATGTAAGTAGAATTTTCGTTTCAGTTCTTACATTTTTGCCGTCATCAAATGTGCAAAACTGTATTGAGCACATTAAAGCTACCAACACTGAATTGCTACTGCTGTTGCAGTAATTAAACAAAGGAGATTTAAAATTTAGCAATTTAAAAACATTTAGGTTCTAATTAAGGGAGTTTCGTCTTTTTTCAATGGTTCATCGGAAGGAGAAGACATTTCGTATTTACTGTTGGAAACCATAACTTCAGTTTGTTCAGGGTCCGATTTTCCCATGCAGTATTTACACCTCATCCTGGTATCATCTCCAACTTTAACTATTTGCATTATTGTGCATAGACTAATAAAAGAAACGACAAATACGCCAGAAGGTATGCTGAGTGCTATTATTAGATCGTGCCATGTTTTGTTGAGATCATGACGAGCTAGTATTATAGAAGAATCGTTCTAAATTAAACAAAATACGACTTAAAAATGGTCATCTTTAAATTTCAATCTGTTACCTTTTTGAAGAAACATAGAAAACGAGATGCTGCAGTTTGATTTCTCCCATCTTTGCCATGAGTATTTAAGAAATCCTTGCATTCTCCTTTTAGCGTATTAACACATCCGTCTAAATTAATATACAGATAGGAAGAATTGTAAATTGTGATATTCGATTGCATCGGTAAAAATTTTTGAGTGGAATCAACAAATCCTTTATATTTAGTAGTTAAATTCCAGAACGTTGTGAAATTCACCATAGGTTTTGGGATATCGGCATAATGAAAAATGGTTCCATTGATGCAGTCTGTTAGGCTAAAAATGAGTTTTTTTTAATAAAATAAAATTGCTACCTGTAAGACAGATATACTTTAAAGTATCGCCATCCTTAACTAGAGAATTGCATGACATCATCACGACATCTTCTTCTGACTCTTTGGTCCAAACAGTCGTTGGAGGGATCACATATCCCGGTTCCCTACCGTTACTTGCAGTAGTTGCAACAGCATTTTCACAAATTCCCATGTGAAGTGTTTCATTTACATAAACATACATATTGCTGGAATTAGTATTTATCTCGTCACAATATCTGTCACAATGAAATGCACGTTTAACTTTTGTGCATCTGGAGTCCTTACATTCAAAGAATCCATTAAGTTTCATATTGTCTTTTTCGCTGTCAAGTATGATACCGTCTGCTTTATAATGACAAAGATACTTTAAAGACATGTTGCTGCAATGACCTTTGGAACAGTTGAAGAATCCCGTAAGCGTTCTGCACCGAGTGCCGTTGTTGCAATTATAACGTTCAAGCTGATTTGGGTCAACGTCAGGACAAGAAACAGAACTCAAGTTGGTGCATTTCTGTATTTGCAGCATAGTTCCGTTTTGACGTGTTGTTACGTGAACTTGGGGACAAAATCCCGATGTCTTCGTAAGGCACCACTCACCACAAGACGCCCAACTGCAGTTGTTGTAAACACTGGTATTAATGGTTTGGCACATAACAGGAGTCAATTCAAAACCGGAATTAAATGTCCTATAGGCAGGTATATAAATGGCCACTGTTAAGTAAATAAGAGATACACAACTGGTCACTACCATTAACTGGCAAAAGCAAATACTGCCGCAGATACGTTTGTCTTGCGGAGGAATCAGGCGAGGTTTACACTTATTACGACGTCCCATCCTTCAAGAAAAAGGCACGGTGTGATGAATGCACGGTAAATAAAAAGTATACTACATGTCGAAGGAAAGACACATGTCGACACTGTCAAAAAAAGAATAAGGACGTCACGGGCGTCACAGTACTGAAAAGGCGCAAGCGTCCGTTCTATACGCCAGCGCTTTTACAGTTTCAACTACTTTTAATATAAGATCAATAACATTATTTACTTTTTATAAGCCAATTGTATCTACATGTAATGTGAAATTAAAGTATACAGAAATAAAATAAATCGATAAAAACCTTTAAACATGACGTTATTAAAAGCATTTCACTTGTTTGAATTTATTTATTAGTATTTAGTACTAGTAATATAAATACAAATTGATTTTTTTATTTTACAAATGCGAACACTATACGATAAAACTTCAAACTAATTTCAAGCTGTAAGCAAAATGTAGTTAATAACAAGACGCATACTGTAATATAGATTAATGTAATAAACTTTAACAGTAATAACAACTGTACCATTAGAGTAGAATATCTACTAGAAGAAGCGACTATACGTAGGTGCTCCACATCTTATTCAAAAAATCACACGTTTGTAGAGAGTAGATTCAATAATTATTTTAGGAGAAGCGGGTGGACGACCACTTCACTTTCAATTCCGTAGCTTGTTCAACCAGAAGGAAATAATAGGCGCATCTCTATTAGTACTAGTAAGGCTCATCGTCATAATCTTCGTCCCTACAAATGGCAATTGACATATGAATAAATTAAATACAACAAACTTACTCTTCGGGAAAATGGTGTACGTATTTATGGCAAGCACGACCGCAACCGGGGCAGTACCAATAGCTGAGTACACCAACTGATGTTGCGAAAAGCAAATTGGGGATGGCGATGGATAACACGAGATGCCGTAGAGTGTCGTCCCAAGAATATCTCGCTACTACTATTTCAGGATAGGCTCGACTGTAGTAGCAAGGAAAAGGTGTTCCTGCAGTGTTATAACCGTACTGTTTTGCGAATTCCGAACAGTTAACGGAGGGTGGATAACCACAGCCTTCTGCATTTATTAGGAAGCGAGTATCGGCTACGTCCCAGTGGAGCGAAGCAGATGCTCTGTATTCACGGAATGGTAGCCGAGAATAGTTAACAAGAATTTGATGACATCGTGTTGCTTCTCGTGTGCATCCTTCGCGGCATGACGCCCAAGAGCAATTTCGCAGTCCTTCTGTATAGACATGTCCCGTAGCCACACACGTTACTGGTTCAGGTTCGTAGTCTGCTAACAAACTGTTAATGGCAGGGTCTACCACAAAAGGTATTAAAAATAGAAAGGCGAAAACTGATATGAAAGCCACTGTGCCCAAACATAAGGATGCGTAGAATTTCGCAGTTTCCGCAATAGAAATGAGCGTTAGTTGTTTTAAAGCAGTCATAGTAATTATCTAAGACTGAAGATTCAATAGAAAAACTCGTTAGTCTTAAATTAAAGTGCTTCGCTTTGTACTTGTGCAATTCTGGTTAGATGGTAAGATAGGGACCTATCTTCATAATAAAGTATAAGTCAACATCGGCTCCGACCTGCGTCCAATAGAGGCAGAATCCCTACAAAAGACAACATATTTATGTTAAATAAAACATTTTGTTGAGCACACTAACGTGATTAATTTTAGAGTGCCATTATGGAGTCTCCGCCACCCCTATCAGCCATATTGTTGTTAGACGTACTTTTCTCTATGCCAGTTTCAGCAGCGGTACAACCCTGAAATCGCATTTTAGCGTCATCCCCTACTACAACGGTACGTTGACAAAGAATCAAGGTAAGGCACGAAATGATAAACAAAATTGAAGGCAAGATAAAGGCAACAAGGAACTGGCGTGTAGTTGTTTCTAAATCGAACCTAGCTACCGTGACCCCCACGTTATCTGACGCAAAAAAACAGGGGAAGCGTGCACGAGCGTTATGATCAGTTCCATCTTTCCCGTACACTTTCAAAAAATCTTTGCACTCATCTTGGAGGGTATTTACACAGCCTTCTAAATTAATTAGCAATTTACTGTCGTTGGCTATGAGTAAGTCCGATTCTGGAGGGGCAACGCGTCTTTCCTTATGAAGAGGTTCGACGTTGTATACACTTAAATAACTTAAATAGGTAAAATTAGTAAGATCGCTTAAAATATTATTGGGCATTAGCGATCCATTAACACAATCTATAGCTACAACTCCTTGACTTGTATTATCTATACTATAGCACGAGGCCATCATAACTTGATTCTGAGTTTCGTTCCACACTTCCTCGCCGGTGTCCACGTCCAGCGCTCGATTGCACTGGGATAAATAAACCTTGTCCCCACTGAGTACTATTACATTTTTGTTGCGTGTTGGAATATCGACACAACGTCGATCGCAGTTATAAGGGATACGAATTTTTTCACACGTCCCTCTATTGCAATTGTATAAACCATCAAGTTCGATACATGTTATTTTTCCTCGCCGTCCAGAACATTTCAATGGAGGGTCGGTGTCTTTGAATATACATTCAAAGGCATCGGTTATGTTGATACATGTACCTTTGGTGCAATTGAAGGTACCAGTCAAATTTCTACATTGATCGGCAATGCAGCGACTCTTCGGAGCACTATCATGGTCAATGCCAAAACAAGTTTTATTCGCTGTACTAGTACAATCCACTAACAGTATAGTCGAACCATTTTGTCGAAGATTTACATAAATCTGTACGCACGAACCAGATGTCTTGCTGAGACACCATTCACCACAAGAACCCCAATCGCATGTTTCTACCGAAATATTCCTGGTTGTTGTACACATAACTGGTTGTTCGGTTATTCCAGATTGGAAAGCTCTGGTAAATGGAACGTAAACGGCGACAGTAAGGTAAACTAGCGCCACACTACTCAGCACCAAAGTCAATTGACAAAGACATATTGTACCGCATATTCTATTGTCTTGCGGTGGAATTACGAGGTCTTCAACCGGCGTTGGCTTTTTCTTCGGCATTTTGCAGAATCGTTTACTGCCCTACATGTCTACTACTACTGGGGTTGCTGCTGTATTGTTGCGGCTCGCGCACACTACCCCTGATCAATAGCCCACTGCGGCGTCGCCTAATCGATATAACGCGCGCAACCTACCTCTACACTTACAGCATACATTCTAGTTCTTACCTACAAATATTTACCAAAGAATGTTTGCGGCAGCCGAAGTGTCGGTTTAAAATTCTCAACAAAGGGCCGCTGAACTGTAGTCGGGTGAACAAGTCCCAAGACTACAATCGGAGGTTCGTGTCACATGGGGCCCCGCTTGCAGACGCTCTTCGAGTCATCTGACGGCTACCGGCGCCAAGATCGATACAACAAATATAGACTGCAGTGCCCTGAATACCATGTCCACCGATAGCAAACTATGGATGTGCTTCGAGTGACCAATCACCTGGTACGCGAGTGCAAACGGGCGAAATTAAACGGGGTAACAATTTCAATTTATTCTTGAGTAACCTTTCGAACTATGTAGGTGGAATTTTTGAAGTGGCTTTAATTCATAGAAAGACAATTAGGATCGAAAATACTAAATTTAATGTGAGCGAGCAGAGCGGCCTCGCGGTATGAGCAGTAAGCCAGCCGCAGCCGCTCGCGCTTCTTGAGTTCGGCCGCAGATGTTGGGC
Source organism: Melanotus villosus (assembly GCA_963082815.1). Lineage (NCBI taxonomy): Eukaryota > Metazoa > Arthropoda > Insecta > Coleoptera > Elateridae > Melanotus > Melanotus villosus. The sequence goes on from OY720427.1 coordinate 26,231,772, forward strand.
CTAAGAGTCGTGTCGATAGCGCGACCATGGAGGAGAAAAAGGTTCAGCGCACATGGAAGCAAAAGATTGTCTTCTACACTACGGCATTTTTTGTCCTACTCGGCATCTTCAGCGTATTTTCGTTCTTATTCCTTGTGCCTTTCGTCATCGACCCAGCTTTTACAACAATCTTTATGGAATTCGACGAAAAGCCCGCATTCTGCGTGACGGTAAATACAGAAAGACGCCGAGGGACAAATAATTGTACATGGTCTTCATGTCGGGAAGGCTGTACTAGAGAAATATACAATTGCACGCAAATACGTGTTAATTACAAAAAAATCGCACTTGAAACTAACATCACCGCAACCACGGAGGTTACTCTTCTTCGAAAAGAACGTGCACTGAGGGATGATTATGACTACGTGCAACTTTTTGATCGACAACAAGAGCAAGATGATTACACGTTCGAAGCCCAACCTACAGGTCTTATGGGCAACGATTCAGAATGGTATTACGTTGGTGCAAAACTTATGCCCAACGTCAAAGGTTGCGGTTACCCGCCCATGCTCAACTGTTCCACTTTCCTCAAGCAATACAAGGAAATAGGTACCAATTTTTCCTGCTATTATAGTCGCGTAGATCCGGGCATCGTTATCAATCATTTGGATATGTGGCAGGTTCACATGAATTTAGTGTACGCTATGGCCATTCCTATCCCGTCCTTCATAATATCGGTGATATACCTGACATTCGCCTATTTTAAAATATATAACGAAGACGAAGAAAAGGAGCCCTTAGAGAAAAACGCCGAAGATATTGACGGTGGCGAAGGAGATAGTGTACAAGAAGTGACTTCGTTACCGCCCGCCAGTGGTGCACTTACCCCAGCCAGCGAAGCTTTCAGAGAAGACTTAGCCAGTTTTGGCCACCACTTTAAGGTGGCAATGGCAGACGAAATGAGTAGGGAGAGCTTAGGAGACGGCGTTGCGAACTCAGTTTCTATTCCAGGGTGAGTGTAACGTAAATATCGCACCTATCTTTGTAGACAACCTTATAGACACGATCTCAAATTACAGGAACTTAGGGAGAACAATGACTACCAGTATTTCTACATCAGGAGGTCCTATAGCGGATATCTAATAACCGTTTGCTTCGTGCGCTCGAACGAGTGTTTTTAAATTTCTTTGTAAACTATCATTGCTTACATATGAAACTTATATACCTAAGCGAAAAATTGAAGAAGAAAGTGATGGTTACAGCCACCTACTTTATACCATTTACGTGTTTCTGCTTAAAAATATCTGCAGGTACAAAGTTTACAAACATCTGCATATTCCTTAGGTAGCAGGTGAATACATAACATCCCTAGAGAATTGCTTAAAATATACACGCAAATAAAGAAATTGTTTGCAAAACTATATTTATATATGTCTTAAGCAAACTGTATGTAGGTACGTCCATCATTATTTACGACTTTTAACTCGTTACTCTTGCAGCAATTCATAGATTTTTTTTTTATGTTCGTTCAAGGCATTCAACGAAGTTGAAACAATAATAGCTTATAATTTCTTGCAACAACAACGGTCGAAGTAATTACAAAATGTTACAAGGGAATTACTGCACCAAAGTTAGGTACACCCGATAAAATAATCCGACTATTACCTAGATATCGATTGATTACATAAAAACGTAATTCTAGAACTATAAATAGGTTTACCCGTCCACTTCAATAATATAATCCTTCACGTCATTTGTATTCCTTATTATTTTCTTTAAGCGCGGGTGCACATATTTTTATATTTCTGTGTTGCAAAAAAAATTGTAATTTATCTATAAGAGCACCGAAGAAAGATCTGTATATAGATATGTTTTAAAATATATTGTTACAGAAAACTATTAAAAGCAAGTTGTTAAATATTTTATTTTGGCATTATTGGCGCTTGTCTGTGTAACATTTAGCAATAGCTCTACGCAAAAATCTGCTTTGTGTTAAACAATAAAACGTCATTAAACGTAACGGTTTGCTCAAACACACAATGGTGTTTAGTGAGCACCAGTTAATGTGGACCTACAGGTTCAAGCCAAAACACAAATACGATTGAAAAACGCATTTTTGTTCATTCGATTTACCGTCAGGTTATAACGACATGAATAGCTGACGCTTGGTGATAACATTTATTGGACTGAATCAATTAGACAGACTTAAGTATGTACTTCTGAAAAGAAATTGAGCGATTTACACTTTACGTAAAATCCCTCTAACTTTTCCATTGCTACCTTACTAACGCGTTTCTATTTAACAAAATTTTAAAATTTCCAGTTCTTATTGTATTAGCTGTAAATTTAATACCTACTTATCAGCAAGTTTAAATTTTTGCACAATTCTTCAACGTAGGTCGGGAAAATATATCGCATGTTTTAGTATGTAAAAGCTTCATATGCGAAAATGATCATAGAACTAATACATTTTAACATTTTAAATTTTATCATATCTGTGTGTATTTACGGTCTAGTCTGCCATTTTTAATGGAATACTTGAAAATGTGTCTTGATGTAATCATTTTTGACTGAAACGTAATTGTAAATATTCTGTTGACTGCATTACAATAAGAAAGCTTTAATAACGCTAAAAATTAAAAGTAAACATATTTTACTTAAATTTTTTATTGCGGGGTAGGGCTGGAAATATATTGTTGCCCTTGGTTAAATAATAATGAAAAATATCTTGCTTGACCGATATAAAAACATAGTTACGTTAATTACACTCGGTTATTTTTAATGCTTTTGATATTAATAGTAGCAGTAGGGAATTCTGAACAAATAGTTTTCAGTAATTTCAGTTTTTGCGGTATACATTGTTTATTTAGGGGGGGGGGGCAATGGTAATGTCAAAAATGTCGTTAAAACCCAATGAAAATACTGATGTATTATGTGTACCTATGGATCATTACATTTATACACGACACCTACGTGTTTCACCTACTATCGTTATTTAAAATGTTATGTAAAAATTCTATAGTAACTTCAATATTGTCAATAACTTCATTGTTAGTTATTTGCTACTTGCTAGATATGAATTTTCACACTCATAATTGTTATTGTTAAAGGTTATTAACAGCTTGTGATACACTTTTTATCAAGTCGCCAATTTATTTAGCTGTATGCTGTATTATTAAAACCACTTTGTGATAGCTACTATAACTGCTCCTATGAGTACGAATATAAATTTTAATAATACAGATTCTAAAGACAATGTGTTCTATTATTTCAATTAAAACTGAAGGTCATCTCATTAATCCTCCTATATTACACTTTAATCATTTTACAGCTGTTCCTACGGAAAAACAAATACATTGGAAGAACAACTTTTAAAATCTACGTTAATACATTGTGTACACGTAAGAAGCCACATTTTATTCTTAATCTGATAACAGCGTATATTAAATGCGCGAAGAGAGAGAGAGAGAAGAGCGTAAAATTTCTTACAGTAAATATAAACAATAAAATTACATTCATAATACTAATAGTAATAAATCATTAATTCCCATTTCAATAGCGTTTCATAAACATAATAATATAAAAAATAAGTCTTATATTAAAACAAGTAAAAGGAATCTATAACCTATAACATATTATATTTGAAAAGTATTTAAAAAAAAACATAATATAAAAGAACTGATAAATTAGCACTCTAAAATTAAAGTAAACATGCCAATGTATATTAGAACAAAACATAAAATATACGCGAAGGATACGTGTGCGACAAAAATAGTCTGAAAACTTTGTATAGTATTCATTTACAATTACTTTATTATTAGCTTATTTTCTATTTGAAATTCGATTAACTACATGAAAGTTACAATAAGCAATTTGTCGTGTAGTCAAATGGAATTTATCCATAATTAAGCATTTTTAGTGATGTAATACCGTTTTCATTTATTCATATTATCTATTTTCAGTCTTAGCTTATGTCACCGATTCTAAGTTTGAAAAATAAAAACATTCCACAAGAAATAAGTAGTTCCAGAATTATAAAATTGCAGATGAAATTGAATATAGATTGAGATTTAGCCGTAAATAGAGAAATAAGTAGTAAATTCGCAAAATTTAGTGAAGTTCCAGGTGTTATATAGTCTGTAAAACGTGCAACCTCCACCGCAGGTAAGTTTACCAGGTTGCTCATACAGGCTACTTGCGGGTAGTAAAAAGGTGTGGACAGGTAGTTTAAAAGACAGCAAACCACAGCAAGTACCTGTCGCTGTATTCAGTCTGCGTCGGCTTTGCTGCCAAAGCATTACTACATCTCATTGTTTTGTTCGTATAATTTTTAAATATCTAATAAGTGTCGCGTCCCCCACCGACGTAAATACTGTCGTACGCGGGTCGCGATTCGTTAGACGTAGTGACTGGTCCACGAGTCCAGTTAAGTGCCGTTATAGGATGCTGTTGGTGAGTCTACCTATGCGTGTTATGGCTGACCACATAACTAAGTGAAGCCATGAATTGCCACATTGCAACTTGTTGAATGCGGAAGCGGGCGTCGTGACGCAGTGCTACCCGGTGGATTAAAGACAAAAGGATGACAGGTGGTGGCAGCGGAATCTACCAAAATGACGGGCTACGGGGACTCCAGGTGGCACGAAGAATGCTTCGGCCGCTGCGGCGACTGTGCCTCTTGTTTGCGCTTGGACAATATCAGCGAAGGAACCAGTAGCGTTTTATCTAAAAGGTAAATGAAGAGTTTGATTTTTCTTTTGTAAGAACAAGCTGAATTGCGCTTCTTACAGATCTAACTGTAAAATATGTAGGTGGTATAAATATATCTAAGGTTGCTTGCCACAGATTTAAAAAAATCGAGGTGAAGTATACCAGGGTAAACCTGTATAAAAGACTACAAACAAAAAAAAAAAACGTGGGTAAGCTGACAGATCAGTCATGTGCGATACAACATTAATAAGAACACGACACAAATATCAGCGTAACCCCTACATGCTTACAGATAATAGCTGTCGCATTCCTGACATGCTAAAATATGTTGTTACTGTGTCCGTATTTGCTGACAGGTTCGTGACCGTGGGCTCTGTACGCTACGGAGTGCGTCTGGGTGCTGTGTCGCCGCCGCCACCAGGAGCCGGACCACGTTACCGCTCCCAGTGTTGCTGGCCTTCCACCTCTAGCCCCGGCCTCGTCTCCCGGATCCCGTTGCTTGCCACGCCGGCTATTAATAACCACGATATTTTTAGCTGCGTAAATAGAATGAGGATGGCGGAGGATGCTACGTCAGAGCTGCCCGAGCAAGCGACAGTACGCGACCAAGTGCTTCACTCCACCAAGTCGTTGTTGAAGAACCAGCTGAGGCGGCGTGCCATAGCTCGGCCTCAAGTATACGCACGTCTGTGTGAGTGCGGGGACGGTGACGGGGCGGACATTTTCAACACCCTGGATCGTCTCCCAAGATTCCGCTTCGGCGGTAACCGCAACAGCAGCACCGGCAAAGAACGAGAACGAGACAAAAGAGCCAGTGAACTGCGGCTGCGAGAGTTAACAGACAGGCTAAAAAGGGGGCCCGTGCCACCACCGCGCACAAGGCACGTGCCGCCTCGAACTCTGCAATCTCCGCCGCCTACGCCACCGGACGCACATGAAGGTAACTCTTCCCGCAGTTTTCCACTACGTAGCGCTTCGTTTTCGCAAGTAGATTACTCTCCCGATGATAAAAAGTACGTAAGGAGGAGATATCCCATAGAAGATTCGCATCTGCATTCTGAAGATTCCCACGGACGAGCAATACTTACATTGCCTCGGTCTAAAAATTCTTCTGTTCGACCTGCCAGTATAAATACTGAAAACCAACACAAACAGAGTTCAACCGATGCTGTTTCAACTGAAGTACCAAATGTATACACTTCCAAGGACGTCAACGATCTATGTGAGATGATTTACCAGGGATGTAGAGAAGAAAAAATAGTAGATTCATTAAGCGATGTTACTGCCGTTGAACCTGTGGCTGCTCAGAATACTGAAGAAAAAGCTGTGAACACAGAGTGTGCAGTGAGAAGCGGTGAAGTTGATAGTACTAATAGAACAATTGCTCCACAACAAAACGCCCAAGAGAAAAAACGCGATAAGTCACGAAGAAGAAAAGGCATGTACATATCCCAGTGGCCAAATTCCTACCAAACTTCAGAAGATATCATACCCCAATTTGTACAGGATGGCGAATTTGCGCAGTGTGAAAATTTAACTGCCGATATACCGCAACTTAAAGTAAGCTGTGAAAAAGATAGTAGCGAATCGTTTAATAAATCGTTTGAAGAACCTCAAAGTCCAGAGGATAATTCTGTCGGAACAGACTGGCCGAGTCCTAAGTTGACTTTAAGCAGCCGACCTCCCTTGTCTGCTCAGAGTTCCGAAGAAAAAGATAATTCTTCTTTGAAATTAAGCCTTAAAGGGAGCCAGCTTTTACGAGCAGATTCTCTTTCGGAAGGAGAAACGGACCAAAGCAGAACCGATCAGCAAGGATTTGTGGCTTCTGACGTTTCTGACTGCGAAGTTAAATCACCTACGGGTAGCAATGACCCGACAACTCATCATATTCCCAGAAGGTATTCGAAACGCCCTCTAAGGGGTCCGTACGGACAAATGTTGGAAGCAGAAATGAAAAAACCTGAGGCAGGTCGTAAAAACCAATATACCAACGATTTAAAGTTTTTAGAAGACATTACGGGACCTAGTGCGGCGTCGTTATCGTGTAGTAGTTCTGTTGGTGCAGGAGATCCCAGACCTAAATATATAAACAGAATACGAGGTTCATCTAATCATTCTTTAGATGACAGTCAATTAAAAAACTGTTTGAATTCTTTTGTTGCCGGTGAAAAACAATTACAACGAAAAGTTAGCGTAGATTCCGGTGCTCTGCATGGCACTCGTAGTGAACCTGAACAAAAATTGGTGGTTAGTCATCAGAGAACTACATCCAGTCCTTCGAAATTAGAAGGATTGACTTCATCGGAGGCTTCTAGTGAACTTTTAGAACACTTATTAAGGGGAAGTTCAGAGCAACTAGCCACAGTTGAAAATCTTCAACGAAACAATGTAAGTGGTTACGTAATCGCTGCAATTTTTAGTAAGCTTAAATTGCAGACAATTCTGTCTTTTTGTTCATTCGTCATCACGAAACGTCACTTGTAAGTTCAGGGGTTTGTTGTGCGCATCACACTCGCATCTTACTTAAGAATGTTTTACCGCATTAAGTGGTTGTAAATCATTATTAATGTCGGTCATGTTGTTGTGTTCTGCAACCACTTTTATTATTAAAAGTTTAAACTTTAATAACTTTTTATAATTCGCCACAACAAACGTTCAGAAAATATTCAAAAAAATTTATTATATTATCGCGACGGCATTACGTGGCCCCTTTTACAAAAAATATCTATAATAATGTACGTTTATTTTATAAAATGTGCCATCATAACTTAAGGGAAAGAAATAGGAAATATCTTCGGGATACTTCGAAATTTTTAAGAAAGTAAATGATTTGCAAAATTCAATCTAGCACTGAAAATTTTCGAGATTTTAACAAAAACACAAAAATCTACATGTATAAAATGTCAATACATTATTTTTGGCGCCGATACCGCTGAAGACGGCATCGCAATGTACTATTCAAGTGCATAATTTTCCTTGAACGATACACAGTTCAATTCAATTTTGCTCAATTTTGCACGCGGCTCTTGGCTATGCGTCGGTAGCGTCGCGACGTCTCGCGTCGGCGCAGCGGTCCGCTTATCCAGTACATACGACATGATCGTAAGGTGTGGCATGGCCAAAATGTGGTGATGCTAAAAATGAGCGGGCCTAGTTCACGACGTGAATTGCGGTTGCGTCTGGAAGGGTGTTCTGCTGGGGAAGATAGCGAGGATGAGCACCAGGTGTCTTCTTTACACCTGTCCGACTCCCTCGCTTTCTCGGTAACGTTCCTCAGTGTGGACTTTTTTTGTTTACGATTATACCGGGTGTTTGCATTTCAGGACACACGGACACACGTGGTCGTCGAGCTTTATGACACGGAACGTTCGTATGTGGAATCCCTTCAAATTTTAATTTCGGTAAGACAAGAGTTTTTAAGTGAATATTAAAAAAACATATAATTGAATCGTATCTTAATTACAGAAATATTTAGAACCACTTAAAAGTTCAGAAAATGCAGGTCTTTTAGATGCCAACCTCGTAGATGAAATTTTTTTCCAGGTAAAATATCTTTCAATTGTTACGTTTCGATATTATTAATATCACCTTTATCTTAGATCCCTTCGTTATTAAGTCATCATCAGGTATTTTTAGAAGAATTAAAAAAACGACTAGAACATTGGGACATAAAGCAAAAAGTTGGCGACGTGTTCCTTGAAACTGTATGATGAATGCCGTATGATTGTTTGAGACATTAATTGTAACTTTAATATACTTTGCAGTTTTCAAAACCTGCAGTTATAGAAAGTTACACCAATTACGTAAATAACTGGAAAAGGGCTAGGGATATTATTAAGAGCGCCCAGCAATCTAAACCAGCGTTTGCGAAATTTTTAGAGGCAAGCATTCAACCCTTTCGGTAATTAACTGTTATTTGAATTAATTCAAATAAGGTTTTATTGTAGAATACAGCGAGGGAACATAAGGGAAAATTAGCGTTGGATTCTTTGTTAATTAAACCAATTCAAAAGTTTCCTAAATATGAGCTGCTGCTTCAACGGTTAATAAAGCACACCGATATATCTCACCCCGATCATAGTTTATTACTGTCGGCCCAAAGGGAAGTACACGAACAACTTCTCAAAATAAATTGTACGGAGAGGGAGGCTTTGGAACTGGAGCAACTTAGAGAAATTGAAGGATTAATAGAGGGTTTAATAGAATTAGTGGCGGCCGACCGTCAATATTTAAGACACGATTTAGTTAGCATGGCAGCTGGAGGAGGCACACGTAAAGAAAGGGCTTTATTTCTTTTTTCGGATTTATTATTAGTTACCAGTATAAAGCGAAAAAGCGGTACTATACGAAAACCTGCGTCCGGCCAAGGGAGCGTCACCAGCACGCTAGAAGCTAATAAATACAAATTATTGATGAAAATATCGTTAGATGATTTAGAAATTGTTAAAGCAAAAGACGAAAACTTGAAGCAGATGATGGTCGAAATCGAAAATCTGACCGAAGATGTATCAGTATTGAATCAAATAAACGAATTAACTTGGTCTCTACATTGCAACCATGCAGCTTTGGATGAAATAGTTAAGGACATGTTCGAAAAGCTTAACAAACAACTTGCCGAACAGCAGAATAGCGATTCACAGTTGTCGTGTTTAGATCTGACTCTAAATACTTCGTAAGTTCCTAAATAATTAAATTACAGTACATCGTTGTTTTATTCAATTGTTGTTGCAGGAACGGTTTAGAAAATATATCGATTGTATTTTCGAAACCTGAAAAGAGAGCGTCTTGGGAAGAGTCCTTTAACGAGGCCAAACATAAATTAGGTAAGTTATATTAAGATATTGAACATTCCGCCCTTGAGATGGTTATGGCCTTTTGACATTTCCCCCGTAATATGAAAGATAGGACGCCATAAAAAGAGAAAGTATAACATTAAAGTTACAATATTTGCAGGCATGCTTAAAATGTACTGAACTTACTTGTCATTTCAGAGAGATTAAAATTAATAATATAAAATCGACCGATTAATAATCGAAAATATGAATAAATAAGGTTTGACGAAGGTACATACAGATATTTATCGAAATGTTACATTTCAGCTATGTCAGGAGATCGAAGACCTAGTCCGGAATTAATTGCAGCTGTACCAATTCGTAAAACAAGAGCGGGTTTGCAGTTTACCTGCGCTGCTCCTGCCATAGGCGATAATAGAAGGGATGTGTGGGTTTGTAATAGTGATGGATATGTTGGACAAGTTTGTGTGTTAAGTTTGCAACCCGAGCCTAATGTCACCTCATGTAATGGTGTTTGCAATGCGAGAATTCTTTGCATAGCGTCTATACCAGGGGTTAGTAATGGTCCTTCTCCGAATAATAAAGAAAATAACGGGCCTGAAGCGAATGAAGAGCATACTACTATACAGTTTGATAGTAGCTCGTCCAGTGAAGATGACGAAAGAAGCGATGTTGAGGAAACTGTAGAACCCAGTAGAAGTTCAGCGGCCATAAAAACAGTGGAAACAGCAAGCACCGATTCCGAAGAAGCTGATAACCAACAATCCACAATGTGGTTAGGAACAGAAGACGGGTGTATTCATGTATACAATTCCAGTGACAACATACGTATTAAGAAAAATAAAATAAAACTCCAACACGGTTCTGCCGTTTTATCTATTATGTAAGTAAACCAAATTTCTATAAAAACCACGCTACTACTTACCGCAAATACTTTCAGATATTTGGAAAACAAAGTTTACATAGCATTAGCCAACGGAGATATAATTATTTATGAAAGAGAAATCTGTAAGTTGGTATAAAAAATTTAATGTGCATCTCCTAAAGTTACATGTTTCAGCTGGTGGTTGGAATACGAGTTCGCCGACTACTGTTTCTGTGGGATCCACAGCAATGCCAGTATCAAAGATGTTGCCAAGTGCAGGGAAACTATGGTGTGGTTGCGGTAACACCATAAAAGTGTTAAATACCGAGACTTTAGTAACGGAAAACAATGTGACTGTTAACAACGACGCTAATAAACCCATAACTTGCGTTATTTTATCCGGAAATGCACTTTGGCTATCCCTTCAAAATTCAGCAATTGTGAAATGTTTCCACACTTTATCGTTTGAACTCCTGTGCGAAGTGAATGTTGCTCCTGCAGTAACCAAAATGCTTACAAGTAAGTTAATAGTGTTCTGTGATATTTTACCATTGGTATGGGCCAAAATAAACATTTATTTTCAAAAGTAAAACCCATAAAGAAAGACCGACGTCAAAATTGTTTATTTTAACTAGTTTATGCTAGCTAGTCCAGCATTGTCAACAATTTCAGGTCCTTATTTAACAAGCAATATAAAGGAAATGCCAGTAGATCAACAATAATTAGATAGGTTCAAAAACAAAGTCTTATTTAATTACCATGTAGTCGATTTTTGAAAACTGAATAGTCGTTGTTACTTTCGTTTATTTTATATACAACATTATGGCTAATATTATCGGTTATAAAAATTTACAAAAACTCGAAGAATTTACTGCTCATAATGCAGAATAAAAGATGTTGACACTTTCTGCATTAATAAAATCTTTTAGTATTTCCATTAGGTTGTTTTTTCATAAAAGGAATATTACTGAGGACTTATTTCCTTTGAGAGGCGACTAGGAAAAATCAAAAAAGTGTATCAATATATGCATATAGAAAATAAAAGAAACCGGATAGACAACCTTTACTTCGAAATACTGAGATATGTCAGATATCTTTCGTTCTATTTTTGTCATATATAAAATTAATGTCGCAAAAGGGAAAAGAGCCAAATCAATTGAATTACAGCTAAACATTATTACAAGTTTATTCGTACAAAATCTTGCACTGAAATCTTATCTTAACATAACCTAAATAGCATAGATATCAGTTTAGACAAACAAATCTTTGGCGTCAAACTGAACGACGCCTTTTGGAAATTGGTCCTTAAATGGCGACAACGCACGTATGAAAGCCATAAAACTTGATGCTACAAAAAGTTTCTTTTATACAGGTTATAAAAATATCATTGCGTTGATTTATTCGGAATTAAACTTTTACCTGAGAGTTCACTTTATTTTTATAAAAACTAAGAAAGAGAAAGAACTCTGCTATAATAATTTAATGCAACCGACAAAAGAACCCAAAACGGTCCACATATAAAGGCGTAACTCTTATTTTATAAAGATTGCAGACAAACGATTGTTCCACCTAATTTATTTTTGATCATTTTTTAACAAGGAATATGCTTGCTGTATTGTAACATTAAATTTCGTTTGGAGTAAGTCACGAATTCAATAAGAAAGAACTTCACTAGAAAAAAAAGCTTGTCCAAACTGGTTCACAATTAGTAACGTGTTTCATTTAAATTAAGCAAAAAGGTGGAGATATAAGCGTATCAGCTTACAAACCAGAAAATAATTCGATGAAAATCTGCGTTCCTTGTGAATGTTTTAAAAGTAAAGTTACCTAAGTTTTGAAAGAAAATTTGTAATTCGTAACCAAAGCAAAAGATTAAAGGAAAATTGCAGATTTCAACTTTGAGCTGAAGGAAAATGTTTTTCTTAAATCTACGTAGGAAATTAAAGCTGTGACAGTAAAACGGAAACGCTGAAGGAAGTATATTGTGTTGGAATTCTATTTTAGGAACGTTGACAGCTATTCAATAAAATAATAGTTGATATTTGTGCCCTGAATACTCGCAAAGCATTGTATGGCATGTTTAAAAGCAACCACCATAATGGAATGTACGGAACTTCATTAAACACCCGCAGTGTGATTCAAACTTTATAATTAAATGCAAACGTGCCTTGAGTTTTTTGAAGGTTGACAAACATTCGCTTTAGAAATATTTTAACACTTATCTTTGTTTTTCTTCCCTTAAAAACTCCATATTTATGCGGTTCAAACGGCAATATCAGAAAAAATTGGTTGTTATAAAAATTGAATCGTTTCACCCAAATAAAAGTTTTTACACGATGAAAAACAAAACAACACGCAGAAAATCAAACTAAGACCAATGTTCTTCAATAGATGTGTTTTCTATTAATCTGTTGTAGGTTGTAGAACTAATTATTAAACATGAATGACTCAGAAAGGCCCTTTATCTTTATCACACCACCCCCCAACTATATAATATAGGTAATCACCTAAATGTAAGTGGCCCGGCTGTTATTTAATTATGAACCCTTATCATTTACACGGAAACAGTACAACTAATAATTTCCTTATTTCTAAATATTTCCTATAAACGCGTAACTGTAATCTGAATTATTTTTTTAAGGTGTCATAACTCATAACTCACATAATACAATCATTGTAAGAGGTTGCAAAGATTCAGTAATTGTATGGAATATTAATTTTGTTAATTTGTCTTTAAATCCCGGAATTTACAACACAATATCATGATTTCATCTTGGGCAACTCCTTCCAAATTTAATGGCTTCATTCTTGCAAATTAAAACACCTGCGAATTTTTATCAGCAGCTATAGGTATGCAGGCAGTTGGTTTTTCGAGTAAAGTGTAGACAGGTATCCGTTATTTAATTTATCAAACTGGCGTTTTAAGATCTGGGACCAGTAAGTTTTCCATGTTGTCTTTCGTTTTGTTGGACTTTTGACTTATTTTAACCAACTCTGCTGATTTATTTTAACCAATGCTTCTGTTGGTTTTTCATGTTGAGCTAATTTTATTGAAACAAACAAACATGCAGGAAACCACTAACATTCCCAATTAACGTTTTTAAATGACGACGCTGATGGTACTAAATTGCTGATTAGAGAAGGAGTTGTTCTAGGTGTAAGGAAACCGTAAAGAGGAACAAAATGTCGGCCATGATATACTGGGTGTGAGAAAAACTGAAGGAAGTGTTCGCGTAGATATCTAGAAGTATATTTATTTTTCAGGCTTTGCCAAACCCAATTAAAGTTTAAGAATTAGTAAAACAAACGGAGTTCGTAACCAAAATTATTGTTATTATTATTATTAGCCTGCACATCCCTATGTAGGGCAAAGGCTCTTTCCCTTATTCTTTTTGCACTTCTTTCAAATCTAAACACCTTTTTAGGGAGGGGTTTTGGTCTACTCTCCAGTTCCTCTTACTGTGTCTAAAAATATAAATATTTCTGAAAGTAGACTATAGTTGAGCTATATTTAATAACAAAAAAAGGGGAAATCCTGGCAATTCCTTCGCTATTCTACTGAACACTGGTTTCGTACCTCAACAATGGTTGTTACTCATAAGGCCAAGCAATACCGTTCAGCAAAAACGCGAAAGCCGTGGTTCCACGGTGAGATGCAACTATGATCCCATTAAGTTTCACATGAAGAATCAGAATCTGTTCATGGAAACGATGTTAAACGACCTTTTTTATTTTCAGGTTGTGACGATATCATCAGACAACACAAAGCAGCATGTTTGAGGGTGACATCTCTTCTTGCTTGTAAGGATTTATTGTGGATTGGGACATCTGCAGGTGTGTTACTTACAATGTCTTTGCCGCACATAACACCATCGACAACAAAAATGAATAACGTCCCCTGCGTGGTCGGTGTACCACACGGCCATACCGGTCACGTACGATTTTTAACCAACGTGGAGTATCCAGCTTCCAGTACTGAAAATACACACCATCGCTATTCGTATAAGGGTAAACCAGAACAACGAAGTAATTCCAAATTGTTGGTAATATCGGGTGGTGACGGTTACGAAGATTTCCGTAGTTCTAATATATCGGAAGTAGCAGGACGAGAAGATTCGACAAACCATTTACTATTATGGAATATTTGATGTCAATAGTATAAAATTGTACGATTTTTTAAAGCAAAGTGTATTAAATGTGGCATATCTGATCACCTAAATGTGCGAGTGATAACTGCATTTTCGTAAAACGTGTGATAGTAATGTTAGGCTTGTTTGATTTATGGTGGTAAATATTTAATTTTCGGAAAGCGGCCTAATGCGGTACCAATTTATGTTCCTAGTGGGAGATTCAATATATGAAGAGAAAATTAAAGGTACCCCCTAATTAAAATATTGTAAATTTGTAACCTATATGTAATTATTGCATAATGAAACAAAAACGCAAGTATTGAACTATATAAGTTAGGTTTTTTATAGTAGTATTTTTATTATACAGTTCTAAGCGTTATTATTTGTTTCATAGGGAATATTTTTCTAATTTATTATAAATTTGCGAACTTTTTACAAAATGTGAATTTACATTTTACAGTGCAATTAATTCTACATTGCTCAAAAGTGAATTGTATTGTAGACAGCAATTATTGTAACAGTCATATTAATATATATTTATTTAAATAAACTAAATTTGAATATTGTCTCATGTTATGCTTTATTTTAAACGAGGGGTAAAAATATTTTAGAAACAAAAAACTAAACCGATTATGGTCAAGTAATTGGCGGAAAATTAACCCAATTATCTCGAGATTTCGTAAATTATATGTGTTTTTACGCAGTTTACTGTAACGAAGCATCGCGTTTTAGTAGACATCTGTTACTTACTATTTTAATAACAGTTTCCATGATGAACAGACATCTGTAAAGAAGATTACGTAGTTCTCATGAGATAATCCAGGGTGCTAATCCTACCAGCGACGTATTTAGTTCCGAAAGTTCTAATTTATGTAAATTTATTTGAAAGTAGCAATTATTATTAGTCCCTTAAAAATTACAATTACGATATGTTTAGCTTTTGGGACTGTATTTATAAGCAATTAAAATATTTTTTTAAACAAAAGTAAAAGGGAGCAAGTTTATCGTTTCTGTTATCTAATGATAAAAGTGTGCAACAAGATTTTTTAATATCGTCGCTATGTTGCCTTGACGTATAAGGAAATAAATTGTAAAAATTTTATACTTATTTTCGGAATTCTTTTATAAAGTTTTTCTATCGATAAGCCTAAGATTATGTTCTAAATATATTTTTGTTTATGGCCGTCTGTACTCGCATTAAAGGATTTTAGTGGTACTTAGTTTGTAAAGGTCATCTAATGTAGATTGGTTGGTGTTATTTATCCGAAAAATTTCGGTATAATCAACAAAGTGCACTGACCAAGTTTCTGATAACAGTATTATTAAGATAACGACATAACTCTCTGGCGTTAATTAGATAATTACCTAATCTTTGTGAACAAATTGACAAAAACTGATAGAGTTTAAAAAAATATGTACACAAACGGAATATTTATACACCACGCTCGGTTTTATAATATTTCGTCCCGATTTGTCAAATAAATACAAATAAAGACGCACGGCGCTATGTTTAGGTAGTTAAGTTTTATGACTTACCCCTACAGAGCGGCGCGTCAGAAAAGGGTGTAAACTAAAGAAACCTCTTAACTAGCCCATGCAACCCTTATCCCTAACGTTGTTCATAAATAAACAGTGACAGAATATCGACTTTGTCTATCCTGTAACTAAGATAAACGCCTAAATGAATAACATAAACACTTTTAACGGCAATTACTTCTAATTTTGTATTTGTACAATGCCTTCTAACTTTTAAATCACGTGATAAATGCGAAAAACTGTGGTACTTATTAGTTATTACTTGCATAGGTTATTGCACTCGCATAATACAGGATAAAATTATCTAATACATATGGGACATTTAGTTGAATTAGATATCTAATTGAAGCATTTAACCGACTGCACTGACCATCGATACGAATATTTACGGGTTTAAAATTTTCTTTCTGACCTGACTTGATTGATAAAAAACATTTTCCAAAAAGTATCAAAGTAAAACAGAGTTTTTAACCTGCTGTAGAGATAACACAACTCTCCTGACCCTGTTGTCTGCTTCTTTAATAATAGCTGCTTAAGTTAAATTAGCAATAAAATATCTCGCAAAGCAAATTAGCATCAAATTAACTGCGTAATGCATTACATTGAGTTTACACGAGAGAAAGTTGAGCATTTTAACGTACGATGTAATAAGTATCTTTAAAATCTAAATGTTTTAATATATTTATTACTCCGTTTAATAATAAAAGGCAGAAAAGGCTCGCCAAACATCAATTTCAATCAAGTGTCGCATTTAACTCAAAAGGAACGTTGTTAAAAACAAGAAATTAAACAAAAAACAGGCATGTAAATAATTCAGAGAATACCGAGATAAAAAAATATTTACCACACCTCGCTTTTGTATCAAAGCTTCCACCTACGCCCCATGTGTGAATGATAAAGTCTATGAAGTTAAAGCGTACAAGTCAGTTCCAACCTCCTTTCATATCATATCACCATCAGACGTAATAATTTTAGTCTTTTCCGCACAGGTAGACGGGTAGACTATTATCCAGCTGTGCTGCCTCCATACCATTGTAGGTAGATATATCCACCCCCTTCATGCGATTTTCTAATATTTACTTTGTAGATGTTACGATTTTAATATACAAAATCGAAACTAATTAAATTTTTTGTGTAATTTAAAAAATAATCTAATGAAATTGAAAAAGTTCACCGAAATATTCAAGGTTTAAATAACGTGGAAGTTTTAAATACAAGCTTAATTATTATGGAGTGCGTGATGTAGCCGATGAGTAGTTTAGACTGCCAGTCGGTGTGAGTTGTGAGACTTCAGGGGTCTTAAAAAGGATATTGTTCAAGGGAGATAAATTCAAGAGAGTGGTCTTCCCCAAGGGATCATACTGGGTTCACTTTTTTCTGATTTATATCAACGATTCGAATTTTTTTATGCCCAGGCTTTAAAATTATCCTTTTAACATCAGTTCCGCACATGCTTCATTTAATGATAATAAAAGTTACAACGCGGCAGATAATGCTTTTTGCACGTATTCAATTTAAGGTTCATGGTTTCCTTGATAGTGTATGCTGAAGAATTCCCAACTAATCGCATAAATTTACGCATTTTTAAAATATGGATATTAATTTACCCTTTATGAGGCTGTAATAAAAATAAATTACGCGATTAAAAAACGTAAGATTGATTAGAATGATTAATAAATTTCAAGCGTTCACTCTCACTTGTCTGCTATAGATTTTATAGGCCTAGAAAAGCTCACGTTTGTTGCGGAACATATTTTATTCTAACTTTAAAGCTCGCATATAAAAGACTTAATTTTGTAAATCTTTTTACAAATCTTGCCTTCGAGCTATGCTATGCCCTCGGTGCAAAAAAAAGACAAATTATGGTCTTAAGATAATGAAACAAGGATTTAATAGCTAAAATACTTAGAAAGAGCGCTATAAATAATGAATCAACAAAATAAAATAATTTCCTACGCCATCAGTGTGGCAGTTATGATGTAATCTTGAATTAAGTTCTTTTAAGGCATCGAACAATACAGCATTCACGATGCCTTAAAAAGACAATTGTTTTGGTTGATGCAGGAAATTTAATATATTAGAATAAACACTTCAGCGAGTTATACGTATATTGTATAGAAATGGAAATTCTGTTTAATTATTTATTTATCAACAAATTCGTTGTCCGGACATAGAAGAGCCAAGCAAAAATAAATAGTTTTAAAATAATGACAGAGAAGAAAGGTTCCTCTGATGAATAAAACTGAAATTATTTTTACAGATGCGGCTTTGAACATTTTTTAATGAATTCATCAATTTAAAAAACCTAAGCCCAAATGATAATCATAACAGCAGTGCCCTGATTAAGTTATAAAACAAATTTTCTTTAATACAGCTGAAACAGGTCCTCCCAAAATTTAAGTGCTATAAAACGGGTCATAAAAATCTAAAATAATACAAACTAAGAAAGCGAATTTCAAGAAAGGGTGCTTGCTAAACTTGATGTTATAATTGGAGTTTCAAGAAAGATTCCAGGTCTTTAGCACGTCAGTTAAACTGTAAATTCGTTAGCTTTGCAATTACTTCCAGGCTTAAAGGTGCTAATTGTGTGAATTTTACAAATTCGACCTTAAAATTGGTCAGGAAATTGCGCAAGATGATTCTCATATCCTTCTTTTTTAACGGAGTTCTGTCAGAAATGTTAAGTTCCCTTCTTCTCTTCAGGAATTTGATGAATATTCCATAGACTTAGACATGTTAAATTTTTTAAACATTATGTAACCTAAAGTACACCCTAAATATTTCGAACCCTAAGCCTTTCAGCAATTTTTTATTTGCTGAAAATACAAATAATTTTTAGGAAACTAGCAGGAAGGGCAGACCTAAATAGACATCCGAAACCATCGAAATTTGTGTTATTTTTGATAATTCCATAACTTTAAGAAAAGAAAAGAAAAGAAAAGAAGCTATTCAACTTTTTTTTTCATTTTCTAGGCCTCAAATAGTACGTTATTTGACACATTAGTTTGCTTTGTTAAATTACGATAAAAGCAGGAATTTTCAAGCAATAAAAGTATTTTTTAAACAGTTGGTTTCTTGTGTTTACTCAAAAGAATTCCCAAAATCTCAACTTTTTAGTTTTATTTATAACCTTAATTACCTATTCAGAAGTGTTTTGGTCTTAATTGTAGTTTGTTAAAAACGCCTAAAAGCTGCTACCAAAATAAATAAAAAAATAATGAAAACGTTAATGAAACGCATATAACGCTTGATTATTATATGTATAATGATTCTTTAGTAAAGCCTGTTTGTTTTCAAAAATTACGAAATTTTTGAAATTTGTATTCATATATTCAGCTAGAAATTAATTAAAGATCTGAAATTATCTTGTACGTTTTGTATCGAATTTACTAAAATAAGGATAACTTTTGGAAAATAAAAATTTTAATTTGGAGGTTTTGGTTGAGTAGACAAAATTTTCAATTGACTAACAAAGGTGTAATTATTAATTGTCCATTAAATGCCAAAAATTTTCCAAATTAAAAGCCAAAGAAATTTTAGAAACCAAACCAATCTAATCTACATCAAAGCTAACCTAAGCACTTCGGCCATTTTTTTCACCTAAACTGCATTTGGCAAAGTCATCACAAATTTTTAAAAAAACTCACAAAAGAGGCAAATCTTTATTACAGCTATCTTTTCCATTCGCATCAAATATGAATATTTAATGTTGTGGTGTAGAATTAATTCAGAACCTTTATGGGTTCGAAGATACTTTCATATGGCTTTAATTAATTTTGAGTCCATTTAAAAATTAAAATCCACCCAAATATTTTGTTTACGTAACTTGAACATCTGCTGAGAAAATTTGTGGCTTATGTTAATTAATACAAATGTTATCAGTTGCCTTTTATCGGTGTTTAATTTAATTAAGGTATTAAACTCGAAACGTTACAATTTAGTTTATTAAGAGGCGTCAATTTGCTGTTAAATAAACTAAATTTGATAACAATTTAAGTACTGAACAGGTAAATACGAGTTTATTATTTAATGTTTGTTAAGATTATGAATTTTTCGGTTTACTCAGGTGATAGGTGTTAAAAGACCTACAAAGTATTCAAATTTAAACTTTTTTAATTACCAATTCGAAAGTAGGCTTCACAGCAATGAATAAGTTAAGATAAGAGCACATTAATCCAAATTTAAAGATTTTTTAAATCCGTTTACAGCTAGCTGAATGACCGACCCACACCAATAGAGCGAAAACCGGATTGAGCTTTCAACAGTTAATAATTATTCAGTGAGTTAAACTGATTGTAAATAAATTTTCCACCAATTTTCCTATGCTAGAGTAAGGGCAATTACACTTAATTTTATCAAATTTACTGGGAGATCATTAACCTTAACCAAAGAATGAATTTTTCTGCCCTACACTTTACCACAAAATATTTTTCAGTAAAACTTTAAGATTTCTACTCAAACTAAAAATACGACTGTGATTCTTAGTAGTTTATCAATTTGTTTTTTGAAAAACCGGCTGTAATTTCTGCAAAGGCCGAAGTATTCAAATAGAGCAAACGTGCTTGAAGTCTCGAATGCAATCTGTGTGTGCGCCTTTGTTTTACCAGTATTTGTTGATAAAAAAACTAGGGCAATGCAATTTTTATCGAAATATATTTTAATTAATGCTACGATTGGAATCTCCTTCCTATTTTCAGGAACGTAAGTATTCGTAAAATATCTTAATTAACTAAAAAAATGTAAGAAAAAATCATCTAAAGAAAAACCGCATAAATTTAGGTAGCCAAAGATCTTTAACTATATTAACTACCGATTCAACTTGTAATCTTTTAAGAATATTTAATCCCGATTTGGTGACAGCTGTCATTGTTCTCGATAGCAATTTTTGTGAGTATAAAAAGAGGGTTTTAGTTGTCGGAAACTTTAATCATTTTACTTTTTACATAAAATGTCACTCATAACAACCACTTAATTGCTTATTTACAATTAAGAATAGCTTTTTTTATTTTTGCTGAAGTCAAGGTTATATAAACAAAATCTCTTTATAAAAAATACGACTTTTTAATTCACAATACCTGTTTTCCGTCTAGCGTATCAGTTCATTTAGAACCAAACTGACATCATAATTTTATTATTTTATTCTTTGTTCAAGGTTGTAAAAATTAGAACATAAATGTCACAGATTTTCGTTAGAATGTATTAATTTAGTTTACTCATTTGTAGATTTTTAAAAACCAATTCAGGTTTTCAATTATTTAAGTTAATCATTCATAAACTTACCGATTTTTTAGTATCAATACTTGGCATTTTACAAAGCATTCAATTAGGCCAAATTTCAGATATTTAATAAAATATATTATATCTTTATTTTCTTCTTCTTCTTTATACGACCGTTACGCATTTCTTCTTTGTTTCCAAAATTTCTTAACGTCCCAGTCTCCCCCGGGGGTTCCTTTCTGCCATTGCACTTTTTATGTATGGTTCCCAGGCTAATGCTGGTCTTACCCTTTTTCTTCTATCCTCCGGAGACCATTGCGCCATTATCTTCGACCATCTATTTTCTGGCATGCGTTTAACGTGTCCATACCATTCTTCTTCTTCGTCCTATACCTCCATAAGGAGCAAAGGGCGCCCGTAGGTGTTACGTGAGCTGCGTAGTTTAGCGACAGGGTAGCTAATCCTGTGCATCTGTCATTGATTTCTTCGCTACTTCTTCCACTAGCTTCTTCCATTATTTTCTGTCTCTTGCTAATCTTTCCGTTTCATTCCATTTTATATCATATTGCCTTAATTCACTTTGTATTGTCCTTCTCCACAAGTCTGTCGGTCTTCCAACTTTCCTTTTTCCTGGTATTGTGTAACTTAGTACTTGTTTTGTTATGTTATTATTAGATTGCCTAAGTGTATGAGGCGGTCGTGGCTCAGTTGGTTCAGCGTGCGTCTGACCACTGAGTAGACTCGGGTTCGATTCCCAGGGTCACATATACACCGAAAATACCCAGCCGTTCCCCTTGGAAGGCAATGACAAACCACCGAGGTGTATTCTGCCTAGTAAAGTCCTCTCTCTGGAGTAGAAGTGCAAGCACTTCCGTGGTTCCGGAGCCCACGTTAAGCTGTAGGTCCCCTATGTCTGTAGCCTACTTGACATGGAGAGAGAGGATCGGCAACGCCCTGTAAAGGGTAGCTACTCTAAGAAGAAGTGTATGACCAATCCATCTACATTTTAGTTTTTTAACAGTTATTTCTACTTTCTCTTCTTTTGTAATCCTGTGTAGCTCTTCGTTAGTAATTGGCCAGAATATCTTGCATATTCTTCGTAAACATTTGTTGATGAATGTCAGTAATTTGTTTAAGAGTCTTTTAGTTCCTTTCCACGTTTCGGCCCCATTTAATTTTTTTTTTAATCTTTAATTAGCAATCAGAATAAGTAATTCTATAAGCTAATTTGCTAACAATAGACTAAAGAAACAACAGTATTTCAGTCCATGGAATAGCGTGAAGAGGACTCTTCCACTGGAGAGACCTCCGACACTTCACTTGAAGTCGATTGGTAGTTTTCTTTCTAGTCTTCGTCTGTCTGGTTGATGTAGGAGTGTTTGTAGTAGTGGATTCGGATGGCCTTCTAGACGTTGGTGGTGTTTTTTACATCGCTTTTCTATCACCTCATGAATTAATGCCATGCGAAGATCTTTGTGAAGTGTGTCGTTCGACACATACCACAGTGCGTCCGTGATTGCCCTTAGGATTTTTGATTGAGCTCGCTGGAGGATAGCAATGCTTGACTTACTGGCGCATCCCCAAAGTTCGATTCCATAAGTTCAGATTGGTTGTATTCTAGTTTTGTATACTAGCAGCTTGTTTTCTAAGAATAAGGGGGATCTTCTTCCAAGAAGCCAGTATAATTCTGTGAATCGCAGTTCAGTTTGTTTTCTCTTTTTTACTATATGTTGCTTCCAGGTAAGTTTGTGATCTAAGTGGACCTGGGGGACAACGACTTTTATTTAAGGTGAAAGTTATTTGTGTAGACTTTGATTCGTTAATTTTGATCTTCCACGTTTTTGTCCAGTCCTGAAATAGGTTCAGGCGATGCTGTAGATGGTTGAATGCAATATTTGGGTTTTCAAAGCTTGCAAGTATACCCGTATTGTTGGCTAAAGTACCAGGTATAGTATGAGGAGTTGTTGGTAGGTCCGACGTAAACAGGAGATAAAGTATTGGGCCCAATACACTGCCCTGGGGGGCCCCCGATTTGATTGGAAAGAAGGTTGACGTTTCCCCCTTAACTCTGGTGCGAAATTGGCGGTCGCTGAGATAGGACTTAATTAGGTTAAAAATTGATTTAACTTTGTAGAGGAGGCCATCATGCCAAACCTTGTCAAAGGCTTGGCTTATATCGAGGAAGACTGAGGGACAATATTTCTGGTCTTCTAGAGATTGGTTGATTACATGGATTAGCCGGTGGCATTGTTGGGTAGTTGAATGTGACCGACGAAACCCGAATTGATGGCCAGGAATTTCAGTTAGGAGTGGACTGATCTTGTGTAATAGAAGTTTTGAAATAGTAGACAGTAAACTAATTGACCTATTCGGGGTAAATACTTCGGAGAGGTGTTCAGCGAATAGGTTAGCTTTTTCTTCATTGGTTCTTGCCCAAGGTTCTGGTGTAGGTGTTTCTTTTCGAATTGGGTGGTTCAGCTGTGATGGTTTAGAAGTTGATTTTACTGGTGACCAGATAGAATTATCGAATCGGTTGAGATTGTGAGATTGCATACATGGTCATGAAAGGTCTGATTGTGTCTTCCTTAAGTTTTGTTTTAAGTTTTTTCGTTAAGCGGTTCAGTATTGTTTTATCTGTTTATCATTTTTTTCGAGCATTTCTTTTTTCTTTTATTAATTTTTTAATTTCCAGAGGAATATTGGTTGTGTTGTTTGTTGTTTTTGTTGGTGGTGTTGCTTGTTGTGCTGCTCCTTGCAGAATTGTAATTAGTTTATTAGTAGTACTTTCTTCTAGTTCAACTGGGTTCTTCACACTTACGTTCAAGTTTATGTTTTCGGAAATGATATTTTTGTATTGCTGCCAGTGTGTTTTGGATGAGTGTAATCTAGAATCTAGGTACTTTCTTTACATTTATTAAGCTCTCACTGA
The DNA here is from genome assembly GCA_963082815.1 of Melanotus villosus. Classification (NCBI taxonomy): domain Eukaryota; kingdom Metazoa; phylum Arthropoda; class Insecta; order Coleoptera; family Elateridae; genus Melanotus; species Melanotus villosus. The sequence goes on from OY720427.1 coordinate 26,255,931, forward strand.
TCGTTCCTATTGCTAGCGCGTGGTTTGATGATAATTCGAAACTGGATTCGACTGCCATATATGATGGTGAAATTCCGCTAACAATGAAGAAGTCTAAGAGGTCGGGCACTTTGAATGGATCTGTTGGCCAGTAAGTTTCAGAGCTGGTTGATAGGAAAGAATATCGTTTTTCGTGGATGAGTTTGGCGAGTTCTCGTCCTTTGGTAGTGGTAAGGCGAGACTCCCATAGGGTGTGTTTGCAATTGGAGTCGCCTCCTACAATGAATTTAGGGCCTAAAGTTTGAAAGAAGTCATTGAAATCTTCCTTTTTGATGTTATTGCGAGGCGGGCCGTATACTGCCGATATTGTTAAGTTATAGGATAAGGCGCATACTTTAATAGATGCGACTTGAAGGCAGTTTTTTTGATATGCTTGCAGTTGGTAGTGGTCAATAGTGTTTTTTATAATAACTGCGGAGCCTGCATGGGCCGTGTTGCCTGGGTGGTTAGTGTGGTATACATTATATCTAGGTATTTTAAGATAAGATTTGTCAGTAAAGTGTGTTTCGCTAATAAGCATGATGTCAATTTGATGATTTCGGAGAAAAAGTTTTAATTCTTCTTTATGCTGGATTGTGCCATTGGCATTCCAATCTAAGAGACTTAGCCATTAACATTTTTTCCTAGAAACGTTGTTAACAAATCCATGGCCATAGTATTTTGTTAGAGAAGTTGGTTGAACATGTTTTTAAAATCTTCCAGGAATTTACTGAGGATCCCACCTAAGCCTTCAGTGTTTTTATTACTCTGATTGAGGGTAGTACTGTTCACGCTAGTACTAACCGCGGTAGCATAGCTAAAACTTTGATGGGGAGTTTGAGGATTCATTGATTGTTGAGGGGTAGAATTGGTGCCATTGGATATTCGTTCATGTGTGTGATGACTGGTGTTCTGGCGGTAATTATTATACAAGCGGTGGTAATATTTCCATTTGTCTCCAAACATTCTTTGTTTTGAGCCTGTCTCTCTACCGTTCTTATTTTGTCTCGTATCGATTTTGACAAAGGCCACATTTCAGCTCCAAATAACATTATATTTTCTACTATATATACTGCGGAAGAGTCGTTTTTTGTTTCCTTACTAAGGTTTCCATTCCACAGTTAGTAGTCCGTGTAATGCTCTTGTCCCTTGTTTTCCCATTGAGATTCTGGTGTCAATATCTCTTTCACATGTTCCTGTATCCGTTATTATTGAGCCTAAATATTTGAAGGTATTACATGACCTAACTATTTTATCGCCAACTATTAAATTCCGTGTTGCTCCTCCCACACACATGTATTCCGTTTTTTTGAAATTAATAGCTAAACCCCATCTTTCGAATTCCTCTTTGAGCTTTTCCAACATGTATTCCATGTCTTCGTCGTTTTGAGCAAATATTATTTGATTGTCCGCAAATAGTAAAGAGTGCAAAGTGGTTTCGTCTATGTTTATTCCCATTCCTGGGTATTTGAGATACCAGGTTTCTAACGCCTGTTTAATATAAATATTGAATAGCAAAGAACATAGACTACAGATTGATGGGCATCGTAGTTTGCTGTCCTATTTTAATTCTTACTTGATCTTTTTCCTATATTTTCTTTACAAGATTTATCTATTTATGTTTTATATTTACGAATATGACAGCTTGTACCTGAAGACGCTGTCATAGGCTTTCTCAAGTTCTATAAAGGTCATGTGTATTTCTCTTTGTTTAGATTTATTCTTCTCTATTAACTGTCTAACGCAGTGGATGTTATCTAGGCATGACCTCCCTGTTCTAAAGCCACTTTGCTCTTCACTAATGTGAATATTGCCCTCCTCTATTTTACTTTTTAATACACTTGAAAACAACCTTGCCATGGAAGGTATGACGCTAATTCCTCTATAATTGGTGCATACCTTCTTATCCCCTTTCTTACATGAAACTTATGAAGGATTAATTCCATTCCATCGGAATATATTGGTTGATGCAAAAATTCGTCTCGGTTTTGGCGCTAGATGGCATTACATCGTACAGGTCTCCAAATATAAGTTTGCCGATGGGTGCGCAGATAGGGAAACAAGACAGGTAAATGTTAGAAAAAGATTCCCAATTCTTCTCAGGCGCAGAACGTGTTTTCAAGTACACTTCATAACCGCAGTAATGAATGGGGAGGCTCTTCTTATGCTTTAGAACGAATTAATGCAGGGCTTTAAAACATTTACAAATTAACTAAGTTAGCTCAGTACCCACTTTCTTATAAATGCGAAACGTATTAAATATTATAAACATAAATCCCAAAACATCTATTCAAAACGTTCCACGTCGCGTGAGCAAAATGCTAAGTTTGCTTTATGAGAGTCAAGCCTGAAATGACGAGTCCCCACCACTTTCTTAGAGATCTACGGAGTGTCGGCAAACTTATATTTGGAGACCTGTAAAACCGAAGTGTTATCTACTTCACACGTGTAAAGTTTTGATGTTGTTTGACAGAAGGCATTTCAGCGAGTAGGTGCTACGAACAAAAATTATGTTATTTGGTTGTGTTTTTTAAATTTTGTTAAGCATTAAAACTGGCAGAGTATTTTCGACATACTATCCTTTTTTATTCCTGAAAAGGCAAGAATGCTTCGCAGACGCAAAAGAAGATATGTGCTGTGTATGGGGAGGGTGCCGTTGACGATTCCACGTGCCGTTAGTGGTTCAGAAAGTTTCGTGAAAACAATTTTAATCTTAGCGATGCACCATATTCTGGATGACCGACCAAGGCTGCTTGCGATTCTCTATTGAATCGCAACGAAATCGATCTATTTTTAAAGCGGAGGGTTACAGGAGATAAAAAATGGATTCTGTATAATAATGCTAAGCGTAGGAGATCATGGTGTAAGCGCGGAGATGTCCCTTCAACCAGCGCAAAAGCCAGTTTACATCCGAAGAAGGTTATGCTATGCATTTGGTGGGACTGGAAGGAATCGTTTATTGTGAGCTGTTACCTGAAAACCAGACCATTAATTCGGAGAAATACTGTTCACAACGAAGTGAATTAAAGCCAGCTATCGACCAGAAGCGGCCTGAATTAGCCAACAGAAAGGGCATTGCGTTCCATCAAGACAATGCTAGACCATACGGGTCTTTGGCCACCCGACACAAACTTTTACAACTTGACTGGGATGTTTTGGTCCATCCACCGTACTCTTCCGACCTTGCGCCCTCCGTCTACCATTTATTTAGATCGCTTCAAAACAGTTTAGATGGTAAAAACGTTACTTCCTTGGAAGACTTGAAAAATCACCTAGATTAGTTCTATGAGCGCGGGATTATGCAGCTACCGGAGAGATGGAGTTAAGATATTGATTAAATATAATTTTTAGTAAATAAAATGTTTCTTCAATTTTTGTCAAAAAAATGGGACGAACTTTTACACCTACCCTTCTTCTATTTTATTGAACGTCTTTTGTATGTACTTCGCCATTTTACGCCCTCCATATTTTAATAGTTGCATTCTAATGTTTCCATGCCCGGATGCCTTATTGTTTTTTGCCTTAGTCTGCCTTGTTCTGTTATTTCGGATGTTGTATCCTCGACCTGTATGGCTTCTGTATTTTTGTATTCCTATCTGTGTTCTTGTAGTAGGTTGGAATAATGGATAATCCATTGTTTTGAAGTTATTGTTTGTATCATTTCTCTGGTGTTAACTCTGATTCTCTTTATTGTTTTCCATGCTGCTGATGCTAATATGTTGTCGATGTCTCTGCACTTTCAGTTCCAGCATTCATTTTTTTCTTCTCTTACCCTTACTTTTACAATATTTCTTAATCGGACGTATCTATTCTTTTCTCAGTTCTGGTTTCCTTTCTGAGATCCATTTCATATATGCTTTGTTAATTGTTACTTTCTTGTATCCGGCCTTCCAGATCTTCCGAGAATTTTACCAGATACTTGGTTCTTCTATTCTCCACGCCAAGTGCTTCATTTGCTGCGTCTAATATTACTTTCTTTAGGTGTTCATACATGTCATTAGGGGAACCCGTAATATTTATCTCCCGTTTATTTTCTATTCTATTTTGACATACTCGTAGAATTTTTATGCTATATTGCTTCAACAAATCGGTTTTGAAAGTTAGAACCTCTCTTTGTTCCCCAGCATATCAGATGGCTTACTAACATATATTATGATGGTTGCTAGCGCACTCTGGTTGTCGATAGACTCTGACGTCCTTTATTTGTACTTTCCTTTCTTTTCTTGTTATTAAAAAGTCGATGATGGATTTCAAACTTCTTGTTGGGTCTATCCATGTATATTTATGAATGTCTTTGTGGGGAAATACGTGTTCGCTATGATGCATTCGTATTCCCTACATACTACATACTACGTCCTCCTCACTGGAACCTACTCTGCTGTTGAGGCCTTCTATTAATACTAGCCCCTTATTTTGTGGTATTTTCTCTAATCTCTAAGATTCCTTCGAGTGTTTCGAAGAAAGTAACTTTTTCTTCGTTAGGGGCGTTGTCGTTCATTGCGTATATTCCTATGATAACAACAGGACATCCCTTAATATTTCCTCCCACTTTTCGTTCATTGTTTTGTTTAAATGATGTAACATATTTTTTCCATTTTTTTCTTACTCCTCTCTTGGCGTGTTGGTGTTTTGGGACCCCGCTGCATATATGGTAATAATAATAATTTTTATTTTTAAGGATTTCTTTATTTCAAGTTTGGATTTGGAACAATTTCAAATTTTCCGTTAGGTAATCTAAACTTATGATCATTTAATTCTAATTACTGAGGTACTTTGATTGATGACAATTTAATTATCGTTGGATTTCCTGGTATTCATTCATAGATTTCAGTATTTACTACGAGGATAACAAATAACAACATTAATAAATTAACTAAATAAAAATAATCAAAGTAATTTTAATGAAACAAACAAAAACACACGAACGAAAATTAAGTCATAGACACATAAATATAATTTTTTGGTAAGCTTAAGATTACGTGTTAAAGAAACAAAAGGAATGCGGTCATGATTACAGCTATCATTAGCGTAAAGCTTTAGTTATAACATTATCATGCAACCTACACATCGCAGTTTATATGTGTTTATATGTCATTAATTAATCATTAAACACCTTGTAATTTAAAAATTACAGGGAACCAAATCTATGGTGGGGAATTTCTCATTGTGTGTGCGGTTTACGTGATTTAAATCACAACGTTAGTTTTTTACATCCTTGGAATTCTAATTTTTAAGCTGGGTGTTAGTAATTAAAGTTCTGATACTTTGTAGCTTCCGGTGAGAACAATTTACCCTCTATGGGTATGTACTCGTTCGCCCAGATGATGCTGAATTATTTTCTACTACTGTGAAAGTATTAACTTCTCTTTACTGATAGTAAACATTTAAGTACTCTGTTCGACCATAAAAGCTATGTCTAGGTCTTATTTACGTTGACGACTGCTAGCAGTAAACCTGAATATCGTAAATAATACATACCGGTCACATAAGATTATTTTCTGTGACATATGAATACCGTTTTTCAGTTCAGTTTTGTTTGATATTTACATTTATGTTTAACAACAAAATGTTATTGTAGTAATAACTCCAGTGACAACTCAGGTTTATAAATCGTACAACTTACAAACCTGGAGTTGCTCTAAAAATTAATCTGAGTGGGAAGTATTTTTATTCTTCCGTTTTTAGTAAAAGAAAAAGTGAAATTGAAAGCATTAGACTTGGTTATAACAACAAAATCTAAACATGTGTGTTTCTTACTTTGTAAGTGTCAAATTTCGACGTATTCTCTACTATCTGTGTGGGCACTAACGTAACGTTTATAACTTTGCAAAAAGACTGTCATTCAAATAGATAAACACTCAAACATTACACTGCAGAAAAAGTGAAAGCACGTTTTGTTATTATGATGGACGTCCAATTCCCAGTACTGACTAAAATTCAATTAAATCTAACCAACTTTATACCAACGAAAATCAGATAAAGAAACTTCAAAACATTGAAACATTCCAGAATTTTTTTTATAATTTTATACTTCGAATGGAGCCAAAAATTAAAACATTTTGGATGACCCTTCCAGTCAAAATTTTACAACGTGACTTGTTTAAAATAATATATATTATAAATACGAAGAAATAAAAAATATTTGGAAATTAAGTACGGAATTCAAAAACTGCTCGTTGTGCATAAAGCATTTTTTTTATTAGATCTCCTGACGCCGTGTTCCAAAATAAAAATTCCGAAAACCAAAGAAGTGTCTATTGTGTTCTTTCTTTGATAAATAACTCGATATTATTTTAAGCACAAAGGTTTTCGAATTAGATATTTAAATATACCTATTGAGAATTTCAAGAGGCGACTATAAAAAAACCCCTAACTAGTTAAATAATTTCTTAATAAAAATATGTTTAGAACGTCGATTAAACCGACTTTTTTATGTTATTCGTCTGATCTTCAGCGTGTTAGGTTTTTAAATTATGTTATAAGCCTTTTGTTAATATCAGACAACAGAATATGTTATTGTGTTTTCGGCGCTGTAAATCTTCCGCATGATCATCCATGAAATCTTTTGAAAAATATGCGAAATACCGACAAAAGGATACTCAAACGCGTTGAAAAATATTAATGCATTAATTGATTCAGTATCAACAACACACCTTATTTCCAAATCTAATATTGTTAAAATTGATGTTCTCCTTGCAAAACCTACGTTCTGAAGTATAATAAAATGGCCAAAGATAATAAAGTAGTATTATACCCTCCTACCAACCTTTTTAAAATATTTTTATTCTGTAATTATAATTATTAAGCACTGGGAATCCAAAGGTATTTTTTAGAAAAAAGAAACAGTTATAAAACCCAGGAATTTAGAAAAAATCCCCCAAAGATGTTTTCAGTTTTGATATATATTTATTTATTCCGGAACCGACTTTCAAGGGTAATAATTAAAAACAATACGAACTTCACTAAATTATATTTTGAAACTAGCGCTAACTTTAGAACGTTTGATGTTCTACACAAATATAATATTTAGCGCCTCTAAGTAATGGCTCAATTTTTTAGTCACGTGCAAGTAACGGTGCCTTTTTGTTTTTTTAAGAAATGAATAATAAAGTTTCCTATTTTTAGCAGACAATAAGAATAAACTGGGCCTTGCTTGTAGCTTGGATTAATAAAGTTAAAAAATATAGTGGCTATTATATATCTTCGGAAATTTACATTTTTTTAATTACATATTCAGAATCACAATTTTTAAATTCCTTTCGCTGTTTTAATTTTTAAGAGATAAACCCCAAATAAAAAGAAGAAGACACATACAAAAAATTACAGTAGCTATTTACGATTAGTTTGTTTACAGATGACATATAAAACTGGCAGATTATAGAGATAAAATTCTGAGGTTTAGAACCTGAAAATTATTCAGATATCTAGAATATTATTGTAAATTAAAATAAGATGAAAAACGGTACTAGTCAGGTATATGAATTTATTTGAAGACTCCTATAAAAAACCTTGAAAGATGTTGAATTTTTAACAGTTATTAAAAAATTCTTCCAGTTGCTTCGAAAACATTGTTCCAGCAATTTTAAACATTCTTAACGTGATGTTTGTTAGTTTGTTTGTTTAAGTTTTAAGTTAAAAAAAGACACAAAAAATATCAGAATCAGAAAGTATAAAAAAGTTATAAATCTCAGCTAAAACGATTCTTTCAGAAGTAATACACTAGAATTAAACTTCATCCAGACCAAAACTTACCGTTATACTTGTAGGTACATTTTAAATTACACAGTTAACTTCACTTACAACGTGTATAATCTCAAAAGACGATCACTTCGTAAAAATTGCCGTCGGTGAAATATTACTTTCAGTAAACGAATTTAATAAACGTTCGCGACGTATCTTGATCAATTTTATTTCGGGGTTTATTGATACTTTATGGCGACTTTTGGCGCTAATTTTCCTTGTTTAAAGATAAGAGCTTTCTTTGTTATTTCCCTTACTGATTTGCTTAAGACCTGAAATAAACATTTGAAACACTCTCGCCAAGTTACAATCAGAAAATATGAAAAGGCTCAATCAAACTGACTTTCAGTGGTTGAAAATTCACGTTTTGTAAAAAAAGTCAATCAAGTAACAAATCATATTTTATGGATATTTAAATATTTGCGGCGTTGTAATGACAGTGTGCAGTTTTTTCACGCCAAAATCTATCCAATATAAATAAAGAAAATAGGTTGTTTGACATGTCGGTAATTGCGGGGTGCAGTAGTAATCAGCCAAATGTACGCCGGCGGTCACAAGATAAGTGATTCAGGCTCCAACTCAAAATCAATCTGCTGGTTAACGTGACATAACATCCCTAACCTGTAATTTATCAGATATTTGTATGATATACGTGTCTAGATTAATAAAAGTAAAATAACTTGGGCATAAATATCGCTAATGGTAAAATATAGCTGGACGTTTAGAGTTAGAGAATGTCCTTAATGACGATAGTAAATTCTTTTAGGTGCTCATTTCTGCATTTAGATTGTAACTTTGTATTAAAGTGAACTTAGAGGCTATTTTTACATTCTTACAGCGTTTAGTTGACGTGATGAAAGTAAAAGCTAGTGTTTTGAAAATGCCGGAAAGCCTTTAAAGGACAGACTGTTTTTTATGTTCAAGACTGAGTGCCAAAAATCACCAAAGCCAAATTTGAAATTTCCTCGAATAAATTGCCCAAATTATACAAAAACTGTAAATTTTTTATGGGTAACCTTTGGTTTACGCAATTTTACAGATAACTTAATATAAAAAATTTAATCTGCATGTTTACGTCACCATTATATTAATGACAAGTGATTAGAATGCCATTCCTGCCAGAAAAAACAACTAAATCGGCCATTTATTCGTAAAACTAACGATAAAAATAAGTGGAAGTGAACCTGAATATTGCAAAATCGTGACTAAAACACTTTCAAAAAAAATTTATCCAAAATCCTCGCAATAAAAAAATAATTGGCCCAATTTAGATATTTCAAAAATCTTTTTTCTGTGATAAGTGTATATAATAAAAATAGTTTCTTGTGCGAAGAGAATATCCTGAATCGAAGGGCATTTTATAAATGTAGTTTTAAAAGTAACACGCCGCCCAATGATTTTAGAACTGATTAAGTGATTAGTTACGGTTTAAAAAAGTCTGCTTTGACCACGCAAAGATCGTTTCTTTAACTAACAAGCTAAGCGTTTCGTATTCTTATTTTCTGATTAGCAAACACGATAGTTCGTGCGCGATGTTTTGCACGTATCACTTGTGCAATGTAAGCTAATTCTAATTACTATTGCTACTCGGAACGTATGGGGACAGGAAGATCGTTGATTATGCCAATTACTTCGAAATTAAGCCATCACCGAGTAAAAGTGCTAGAAAAATTAATTTTTATGAATCAACATAAGAACCGGATTTTTTAAGATGTGCGAATAAATTCCCCTGTATTTTCAATTATGAATGACTTTTAATTCATTTTTCTTCTACGAATCTTTGTTACAAATGGCAACAATGCGCATACCCACTGATTGTTTTTTTAGGTTATTTGTTATTTGCATTTTTAATATGTTGGTAATGGTTAGGAACCACAGTGCGAGTCACTAATTACGTTTTATTGTTTTTAGTTCGTTATTTAAGTGTCAAAATTTTATTATTTCGGAATTGGATGTTTGTTCAGTAGAGTTAGTTTTAAAAATATTTGCACTAAGTTTAAGAGCACTCTTCCTAAGTTTTTTCGTCATCACTGACCCCCAAATATTCAAAACTAATTAGAAATTGTAATTTACACAGCTCTAAAGAGTGATCAGCATTTAACATACCATTTTGACAGCTTCAAGTTGAATTTTTTATATTTCTTATTATCAAAAATTTATCAAATACAGTGTAGACCCAATTATTTATTTTCGCGCGACATTTTGTAAATATTTCCAAGAATGATAATGATATACAATCTCGATTCGCTAATATCCAATTTGTTAACTGACTATTGTCCTTTGAACTAAGAAATATTTACATAAATTGACATAACAATTAATTCATTCGATATCAAAAAGGAAATAATAAATTGCATTGTAATTTGATTATAATGGGAGAATATAAATCTTTTAGTAACCAAAGTGCGAATTTTGACATCTTGCTTTAAAAAAATCTACGATGGAATCATACATTAAGTAAATCCAGGGTATTTCTACAGATTGCAACAACTTCCGTTAATTGCAATTAGTTTAAATAAACACAAGGACTAATCATATCCTTGCTACAATTACAGGCAGCATTCCATCAAGGCTTTATTTTAATATCAGTAAAGACTGCGATTGAAATAATTATGCAGAAAATACTTTATAATTATACGTCATGAATGGGAATAAAATAATTTCCGGAATTATTTTTAATGTAATGTTAAGTGTCATTAATGGGTGCTAATTTTAGCTAATTTAAAATTAAAAATTCTACTTATAAGAAGATATCGAATGTAGGCAACTTATTTTGCTGAGTTACTTGTAGCGAATTGAACAATTGTTCCTTTGTTACAGTTTTGCTTTAAATCATGAAATTGTTGCTGAACTACTTAGTACTTAGGTTTCTACTTAGGTTTCAACTTAGGTTTCAAAGGGCAAATGTTGAAAGAGCCAGTGAAAATTTTCCCAAGTTTCGATGTTTTGTTCTTAACAAGATACGGAAAGAGAGCAAAAATAACTGTGCGTAAATAAAAAACGAGATAGTTATATTAATTACACGTACGTATAAAAACTCGTAAGTATAATGTGGAACACAGAAGCATCCCAATTAATAGTTAATGATATAATAAACAAGCCGTAAATATAGGTTGAGCGATTTTATGTTTTCCCTTTTTTTGTTTGAAAATTTTAAGCTAGTCGTAAAATATTTAATAACTGCTACAATTGTTATAACAGTACATCGAAATGTAAAGCAGATGTAGCAAAAATAAATAATAATTATTACTAACATTCACGTGTTGTTCCAAAGGTTTAATTTGAACTCTCGCCAAAAATGCTTCCTGTTAAAGCTCACGTCGATGATGTTACGTTTGCCTTTATAAATTACGTATTGAGCGTAAATTAGCGGCAGAAACCAATAAGTATCAACATGTTGCACATAATTAATAGGCATGCTTTATAGTTTACACCTGTTACCGGTCACGTAGAATATTGCCATGTTTTCAGAATAACATTAATCAGTTCTAATTTCGCGAATTTTTGTCAGACTGTGGTTAAATTCGACATAACATTTTGAAATGTTAAACGGATAAAACGAAATACCTTTGATGTTTGAAAATTTCCTTTTACTCGTACTTAACGAACGCCTTTTTAAAACAAGTCTTCACAAAATCGAAATATAAAATTTGATGATCGACAATGCATCACAGAAATATTCAGGTTAATTACTTATTACAAAGCGTGCATCCGCTATAAAACTGATTTTCGAGTTAGAACGCTACGAAACCAAAAAGACTAATCATTCTAAATTGAACGAATAATGAAATATCTCCGAAGCGTGCTAAGAAGCAATGAGGAACTCCCATTTTTAAAAATACGATTCGCGAAACGTACCGTCATATTTTTAACTTTACTCAGCAGTAAATGTCTTAATTTATTTTGTGGAGAAAACTCGAGGTAATAATTAAATTTTAGCCTTTAAAGGTATAACTATATACAACAGCGAAACCTAAGATGAAGATTGTTTTTATAATCCAAAACACGAGTTTAAATTTGTTCACACATTTTCTTTATTCACATTTATTTGGTGTGCGTTGATGGTATTCGTTTATTTCTTATGTTACACCAACGATAAAATACAAAAATTCTCAAGAAAGTGCATGCTGTGACGATTATCTGACAATATCACGTTTCTTTAATATCTTATTGTTTATTACTGTCGATAGGACCATCACAGCTCCACCCGAGCTTTAGTAATTAATAAGGAATTTAAAAATGTGTAAATAAAATTTATTCAGAGACAGTTTACAGCTTTCTAAAAAATACAGCACGAAAAACTGGAATCAAAAATAAATTCGTTGTCCTTAATTTTCACTTTCGATTCGTTATTACGATTTTTGCGTAAAAATGGCTTAAAAGTGAACGCTGTCTAGTTATTTTCAGGCTAGACGTAATAAGAACTTGACACACAGAGAAACCGCATGATTTAGATAAAACAAAGCCCATACTTTCCATTTACAGAAAGCACGTACTTCAAACATTAGACTTGCGTAGTTCGTGGTTTAAGTGATTTAACAGGTGCAAAAAGGAAGCGAACTGCTATTATAATACTTCGGAATTTAGTTTGTTTTTATATGCCACACAATAATTTCCTGTTAGATTGAGGAAACACCTACTTAGAAGAAATTAATTTGGTTGCATTGAATTTTAAGCACGTATAAAATTCGTTTGAAGAACCGAGGGCTGTAAAAATATTGCAAAAAATCTTTAAATATTAACTTTATTTTCTAAAACAGAAATCGAAAACAGGAACAATACAAAGCAGAATTGTTAGGTTCTAAAAGATATATTTTAAAATAAAAGCTAATAAGCTTCAAGGAAAAAGTTGCATTAGAAAATTACGGAATTCAATTACTTTTTTAGAATTTTGGAATTAACAAAGTGTAACGAACTGCTTTCTTACCGTATGTAATGAAATAATAAGGATTTTTTAAACTTTCAATTGTCTGTATTGTAGTGCTTTTCATCGATTTTATCTACACAGGTAATTAAGATAATTAGTCACTTGCGGATTGATTTTTCTTCAATTTTTTTCTTAAATTTCCTCGTAGACGAACTAGTAATTGTTTTAAAGCAATTTTTACAATTCTTGTTTTCTGAAGGGCCCTGGACTGTACAGTGTGATTTTAAATGATTGGGGACAATTTGAAGTTGGCTTCACAGTTTTTAGTGTATTTCATATTTTGAATTTGGCTAAATTGGATCAATTTGGTAACTATCGCTGTCAAATAACAGGAGTAACTCGCTAACTTTGTTGAAGGTTTCTGCGCTTTGTTGCTTGGTTTTTTCGTAGTCGTAGTTGTGTTTGTGTTTGCTTCAATTTTATATCAAATCACTTCTTTTCAGAACTGTTGTTTAAGATACTTTGCTACTCAGCTAAGTTAAAAAATTAAATGAGTTCAAACCTTACATTTTTTTCCTCATTCACTGCAATTGTGCAACGAACAATTTCAGGAAGTTTATCCTGATTTTATTGTGTCTCGCAAGATGTTTGCTCAACATAAAGATAAAATTGTGAAGCGATTTGGAGATAAAGACTGTATTCAGGCGAATATCTTCGAGAGTATATTTGTGAAAGGTTAATCAGTAAGGATCCCTTTCCAACACGTTCGCCTGATTTAACTCCAGTGGACTTCTATCTTTTTAGTGATATAAAAACTTCTTCTTCTTCTTCTTTCGGCCTTTTAACCCTTTGTGGGTCATTGCCTGCTCTATTTTCGTTTTCAAGCTTTCTTAGCCTTACCTTGTTTAGAGGGGGAGATGGCTGGTCCCGCCCCAGTGATATGAAAACTAGTCTTTCGAAATCGACATTATAATAACTTACAAGAATTGCAAGCTGGTATTGAGGAAGAAATCCAAAAATCCAAAAGAGCTAATTTATGTTTAGATGCCGATGATGGTCATTTCGAACATTTATTATAAACACCATTTGACCCGTTTTCATATTTTGTTTATTTTGTCTTCTAATACAATATGAAAATAAATAATAACCAAAATTAGTTCTTTTTTAATTATTAACAACATGAAAATAAATACTTTAATTATTAATATAATATTGGGGAGGCGGTACGATAGTGAGTATTGGGATGGCATGATAAAGCTTAATACAATATAATATTAACCATCCCTATTCGAGGCGCCCCTGATAGAGTGCACGTCAAACGGACTGCATATTGCCCACATAACAGTAAATTAGCATGGTGCCAAATTGAAATTATCCTCGATCATTTAAAATCCCACTGTAGATATTTATTTCATACAGAATACGTTTGATTCTAAGGCTTTTAGTTGGAGCAACTACATTTTGCGTAACAAAATTTTAAACAGTTTAACAACCCTTACACATTAACAACTGGTCCTGTCCAGAAAGTTTACTAATTTCTCTGTAGGAATTTCACAATTGTAACTTTAAAATACACGGAACGTCTAGGACTAAAATATACGCCGAGCAACTTAAAGAAAGTACAAATGCTGTCTTTAAACATGAAATTACAGCAGTTTATTTCCAAAACATTTAGTACGAATCCAAAGAAGTTTAAGAGGCTTTTATTTCTTGGTCGGTTGATCTTACTTTAAGATTTCAGTTAGGTACCGGTTTTATTTTAGCACAATTGTATATTCATGAAGAAACCAAAACTTGTAATTCGGACTTGAAGTGGTATCAAAAACTCACAAAAAAATTACTAAACCTTTTGTTTTTTTTAAGATTATTTATCAGAAGCTTAAATTAAATCTTTGTCGAAAGTATCAATCACAAAGTGAAGATTAATTAAGTTTAAATTAAGTTTCCAACGAAAAAAAATCCTAGTTTAGTGTGAATTAAATACTGATCTCCAAGAATATTAAATACACCTTTAATACAGGAAGTAACGTTGCCATTACGCATTCTTGGGCCACTTAACTAAGTCAATTAAATCATCTGAGGGCCGAGCTTTCACCGTGCACTTATTTTAAATTAAATAAATACATTTTTGGGTTTATAGGTGCGTTAATATCTGTAGGTACTTCAGTTTTATAGCTTTGTATAGTTAAACTCGCCAACACTATTTCTAATTTGCTTTTATCGTTCTTGAGGATTCGTGATTAGAAACACTTCCGTCTTATTTGCATTCCGGAGGAATGTTTCGTAAACCCAAAATTAAATTGTCACCGTTTTTGATTAAATTTGCAACACGGACGTGATAACTGATAACAACCGCGATTTAATTAGCAGTTATGGATCATGTACATTACAAACACATCAAAACCAGAATTTGCCACCACCTATCATGTTAAAAAGGAAAATTACAGGAGGCGTGTGTGAATCTGTCATACGTCAAGCATGAGCTTTCTTACACCCAACAACTTCATCAATTTGTCAGATGAGAGATTCACTGACGCTACAATGTAAAGTATACGGTATAAGAGGACCCTCTTCTAAATGTTACCCCTGTCAAGTAAACGTCTAGGGTGCAAATTAAAAAAAAATCGCGAGGTGTTCGCATTGTTTTTTAAATTGCACAGTTGTTTGTTCTAGTAAACTCTAACACTCCTATTAATAGAATGAAGTACAAAACTCAAGCCCGCACACGTATGACAAGTAACAAGTTCAAAATGGACGTGTAGATTTCTCAAATTCGTGTTGCAATATTTCAGTATAATTTGCCCAACCCTCAACTCATCAAGTTAAAGGAATTTTTAAAATGTTTATATTTAAACCGTGACCTCTTATATTCCCAAAGATTTAGGTTGAAAATTTAATATTTAAGATATAAATCTTTTCTAGAAACATAAAACATTCCTCTTGGAAAGCCATTCAGTAAAAAATGTATTATTACGACTAGATTTTTTAAAACTATACTTAGGAATATTTAACCTATGCGCATTGTACCGATCTATCTTTCAAAATAATACTTTCTTGACAACAGAAACAGCAGTACGACTCAAGCTGTGCGTGATTTTATTTCTTTTTATCTTCATTATTCATGTACACACTTCTCTTGTACTGGCGTACAGCATTCTATTTCTTAATCTTATAATATTTACGGCTGCTAATGGTTAATGTGTCATGTTTTCTAATTCACCGTGCACTGTTTTTATTGCATTTAAACGTTTACTAACAAACAGATGTCCCTTAATGAAGAAAATCTGGCCACTTCGTGAGTTAAGGTATTTTATTCAATACCGCTGAATTTAAAATACTGATTCAATTCACAGAATGATGCACTAAAACGTGGGTACCAGGGAAATACCAAATGAATTTTTAGGATTCAACACGTGGGTGCATCGATAATTAAATTTCCCAAAGTACCTCGACAAAATGTAAATGACTTAATGCGAATTTACGAAAGCTGTGCTGTGAGTAAATCCTGCTGTACTGTTAAGACTTAAAATTGGAAACAATATTCACAAAGACGTCATATTCTTAATTGTTTCCCATGGAAACTAACACCTGTTATGCCCAACTATAATTATATGTTTGTTTTTAATGGCGATCATAACATGAACAATAACAGTGTTATATGATGCTTTAAATTGTCGGGCATGGTTCAAACAATTTGCAGCTTGGTTTTCAGCGACATCGGACAGCGACCACCAGCATTCAATCAACATACAAAGGGTTTAACTTTAGACGAGCAACATTTTTAATGCTACTAAAAAACAAATCTGATTTCTCCGCAATTCAAAGACTAGAAAAATGTTTATTGCACCTACACACATTTGAAAAATGAGCTGTTGAGCAACGGAATTTAGAATTAGCACTAAATAGGCGATTTTAAAATAGTTAAAGGCATATTTAAGTCATTCAAAATATTGTGTTAATTGGGTATAAAATGAATGGTCAATCCCGCAGCGTTTTCCAGTTGGAGATAAATCATCTCACCTTTTTCTAAATATGACACTGATGTGGTTGTAATATTCGTATAAATTTAAATTTCACGTATTTGAAAACGTTTCTTTATGAATATGTATGTTTGTGCGTTAGTTCACCTTGTAAACAGAAATTCTGCCCATTGTAATTATGTTGTTTATATTCAAAGATTCGGGCCGAGATATTTATTTTCTTACTGTCGGCATGTTTATTTCTTGTAGAATTTTAAATAATAATTTCTCTTCATTATAAAAATTTAATTTTCGATTATAAACGTGCTTCGTTTAAAATTAAACCCGGAATCGGAGCAGTTCTATTTCATAATTTTTCTATTAATTTTATCTTCTCAAATATACCGTCTGTCACCAAACGATCCTCTTAAAATTGCACCATTTATCAAAGCGAGCCTACTATTAGAAAACCGACTTTATAATTTATGTAAAAAATGTAAATTGCAAAACAATATGACGTAAGGTTATTATAATATACTAAAAGCGGTAATAATTTATACCTTGTTAACTCGGTGTGTATTTTTCACAAATTTGCGTCAATTTCGGTTAATTTATTTGGCGCTTTATTAACAATTTCTAACATAATTTCAGGGGGTACTTAAACAAGTAATCTGTATGCAGTTTACTCGTATGTAAATTATTCCTTGTTCATACTAAAGGACTAGATTAATTTACATTTCATCAGCATTTTTAAGATTTTTTCTTAATGTTATACACTACCGAAGATTTTAATAACCTATCTTCCTATCTAGTAACGTAAAATTATTTAAGATATAAAAATAAATAAAATTTCCATAGAAACATTTGCGGCACTGCGGCAGTTAGTCTTTCATGTTATAGCCAGTACGCTCACACGGTTTGTTGTACATACATGCATGTATAGCTTTCTCTACGGTACACAATCTTCGTTTTATAATAAATACAAAACAAATCACTGATTTAATGTCACTGCAAATTTAATGATTAGACCTCGCAACAAATTTTGTATATCAATAGGTACTTTGTCCTAATCAAGACCGATTATTGCGATACGAGTAATAATAAGAACTTATTGTAACGAATTGGCTCGATCAACGACAGTTCATTGTGTTTATTTCTTTACGTATATGCGTTACTACGTCTTTAAAACTCATTGCATCGCTTTTGAATTTCAATACCTTGAAGCCAGATTAAGTTAATTAATTTCAATATTCAAATTAAAAATATATTCGCGCTCGTTAAATATAGAATGCCAAATCCTAACCTCTTTCGTACGACAAACGTGCAAAAAAAATCCCTTAGATTGATAATATCACTCTTAAGCGCACACCATAAAATTTCCCTTTTAATACACCACTTATCGACCTATAATTTTAGAAAGTCGTGCATTTCCCTTTATCCCTGATTCTTTAACCTTAGCTTAAATAATCCTCGACATTTATATTAGTTTCCTCCTAAGGAGATAAATCGGGAGTTAAACCACAAACTAAAATAAGGGTGCAAGCCCTTAATGAAATATATTTCCCTGATTCTTATTTATGAGTTAAAAGTAAGCATAAAGAATTTTTGATGGGGTGGCTTATGTACCTGTGATGGAGCTGATGCGATAATAAATTTGGAAGGTAAAAATGTCGTGAGCGTAATTTTAAATCGAACTGGTTTAGGTAACACTTTTTCTACGTTAATAGATGCCGATTTGATAAAATCCCCTACCTTAAAATTACTTGCCATTTACTTTTAGTAAATTGTTGCCAACTATCGTCATCATAATAAATTTCAAGATTAGCAGAAGCAGTTCATGGTACGCCTAGCCTAACTGTCTAATACCGCTTGATATTATTCAGTTTGTCATTTGGCTGTTCATTAAGTTACTCAAATTAATTTATGGTTCGTAACATCGTAACTTTCAGAAGTCTCTAGTTTTGTCCGTTAGAAACATATTTTTATTGTTAATGCTCGACTGTTTATTTTGTTAACGACGTTAAGCTCACGTCATAAATTGTTTCAATGTACAAATTGTTCAAAAACTAATTCAACACTGGATAAAATTCTCATGGCAGTACATCTACACCGATAGATTTCCCCCCAAACTGAAGTGGTAACTGAGAAAATTCGTGATTCGTTGGAAGAAGCAGAGGAGAAGCCGATGGGACGCTGCAAGTCGAAGCTGTAAGGCGATATCGGTGGTAGTCCTGAAAAACTGAAATCGGTTGTAGAAGTGGCCAACCAAAGACTTGACGTTTGAAGTGAAACGGCTGACGCAGCTGTAAGGTTGAAAATGGAGGAAACACGAGGGTTTGGGTAATCGACGCCTCAGAAAGATGCGCCCTACAGCTTCCTCAGACTGGCGACGAGCTTCCAGACAATTGTGGGGGAACTCGCTATCGCCTAAAGTGTGATTTGGTGTTATTCGCAGGACGGCGCCGCCTGCTTCGGGGGTTAGCGGGGAGTCTAGACAATATATAGTGATTTGCATAGGCCTGGTTCAGAGGTAATAAGTTAGTCAGAGCTGGAGCAGAAGGTGCGTCTGTACTTCTGGTGGCGTCGAGGAAGACGTCGACGAGGTAGCGTCCACGTGAAGCAATAGCGATCTTGGCGGAGCGACATCGACAGTGTGTTCGCGGCCGCCGAACCAACAGTACGCATGAGAGAGCGCGTTATCATGAACGTAGTGTCCCGCGACTCGCGGCTGCCGTGGCGGCACCGGTCCGGCAGTGAGTGACAGTGAGTGCGGAGCAATATGTCCCAGTCATGGTGAAGGTGTTGTTTCTGGGGCTGTTAGCTGCTACGATGTGTGGTTTCGTCAGCGTCGCTTCCGTGCCCCAGATAGCCCGGTCCAACCGTCAAGAAGCGTCGGCGTCGCCGCAGCCTCCTTCGGTGGAGGATCCAGCGGTTCGCAGCGAGCGAAGCACCAACTTATCCCATATCACGGGTACGGCTAGAAAAATTCAAATGTATATCAAGAACCGGCACCTCCAGCTGCTACCCGACGGCACCGTCAACGGAACCTCGGATGACCACAGCGTATACAGTGAGTCTTCTGTTATCAGTGAACGACGGTGCGATCAGCATGTAATGCACTGACCTACCGCACTTGCCATTATCTTGAACAGGGGAACTCGCTATCACCATAGGTCATAATTCTCGTGTGCCCCGCATAAAATACCATCAGACTAGGTACGCGCCCACAAGTCCCATACCATAAACCACCTCCTCTGATGCCTGAAAACGACAATCGTTACGGGCGAACTCGACCCCAGCCGGCCCTTTTAGTTCTTCGCTCTAAAACAATCAAAATTGTCAGGAATATCCACTGCGGATGACATATCCATACACTTGGAACTTGCGCTCCACATTCTGCTGCCGCACTTCCTCCTAAAGTTATTGATAGAACCTGGCAAGCGCGAACTGAAATCTGCATGCTACATATAACACAAATGTTCGAACGCGTCTGCATACGGTGACCTACGAGACCACCACGGTAGACATAGTATAGTTAAAGAGTAGGGTCCATCTAGTTGGAGAAGAAGATTTCCGGCAAGAAAGTCTGAAAGAACTGCTACCTGCGGGTCGGAAACTCCAAAATTCGATTAGGTGCAGTTCTTCCTGACTGATTGACAGCTAATGGTTGATTGACCGACCCGGAGGATACACTAGATGTGGGTTCACCGGCACGGCACCCACGAAACCGCGCTCGAATTAGTCGCGAGACGTTGTCGCGTCAGCGCGCTCGCGGCTATTAGCAGCAGGTGCTAAAATAAGCTTGACCTATGCGGACAGCATGCGGTATTTGTCCAGGTCGTACAGGTAGCATTCACCAACGTCTCAGAGACGACCTCGTGCTTTTCCTTCGGCTTTATATTGAATTCTACCGAAAACCGTAAAGAAGTCCTAAATTCGCGGTATTCGATGCCGGAATAGAGAAACTCCGCCAGTCAATTGATACTTTCAGTCCGCACTCGTTGAGGAAATAACCCACTGTCTCTATAAACCTCGCTAAGCAAGCGGTCAGTTACACACTCTACCTTTCTTATGAGCGCTTGAGTTCTATCAATTATGGTAATCCAAATGGTTAATATTTAAATTGTTAAATACTCCGTTCCGAATCACATGAATAAAATTAACGATGCATCGGCTATGCAAATTCAGCAAGGAGAGCAAACGCATTGCGAAGATGCGACTCGTTATGCAATTCCTTGAAAATCTTGAGAAGGTCGCTCGCTACATCTTTCAAAATTATCTTTAACCAAACACGAACCGCGGGTGCCACTAAAAACGCTGAGTATCAATCTGGTACCCACTAATGCGGCTCGATTTATGTTTATTTAGAGAGAACGCCGCGGTAGTTGCGTTATTCTTGCACCAAACTAAATTTTTCTAGGCTTCCGTTCGGACTTTGATTTATGTGCTAACAAGTTCAATATTTGAAAAATATGTCCAAAACACATTTATAAAGTAAACAAATATCTAACCGCTAAAATTCTGAAAGTCGAGTTCCTTACGTAAAACGCCTCCGAACTGTCAAACACTACTAACACCATTTTAATTATCACGAGTCAGACGAATTACGGACAGATGTAAACGTAACGAGCAAACACCTTTATTGTATTTGCAAACTGGGGGGCAATAAACTCTTATTTTTACTTTTAAGCACGCACTCCAAAATCTTTTGAAATATTTATTTGGCTAAACCATTGCGATTTTATTACGAGCACCCTAGAGCTACGCAAAATTATACTCTTAATTTCTGCGTTTAGCTACACCTATTATTTAGAGGGGTCCACGTATACTTACTTAATTATATGGGAGTTTCTTAAAAATTGTACCGCTCCAAATTCAGCCGCCTTATTATTCCTATGCTAATGCTACGTATAAAGGAGTTTAACATATTAGAGCAGTTTGTTTGCTCAAGGAGCCCCTTGAACTACCATTTGCAAATTATTGGGCATTAATTTGATTGGAGGCACGATCGTAAACCGAGATAAATAAAATTAAGGCCTGTCTACCAAAAAATACATATTGGAAATTGATTAGAAACTAGTTCATCAATTTATACAGGTTTTCGGATCACGTATTATTTAATAGACATAGTGGGCAGTCGATTTTTTACCTTTAAAAACATAATTCGTGTGCCGGAGTATATTTTTTTAAATCGTGAGTTTATGGATCAAGGTTGGTCAATAAATTTCATAAATCGAGTATTTTGAAACTGGCTGGTTGATTTACGTAGAATTTTAGAAATAAGCAGATGTAGATATATCTATATAATGCAAATTAGATTGAAGGTGTGGAAAATTCAAAATCCGTTTCAAGGGGTGTTGTCCACTTAGATTTGCTTGTATAATTTACAACGATTTAACAATACCGATTATGATAATTTTTTATTTACTATTCGTAGTATAATGCTGTTTTATAATCCAGACAATTAGAACCAAAAAAAGACGATATTAAAATAAATTCGTGGGCGAGCGTGAATTGTTATAGGTATTTTGCATGTGATACACTTTAGTATTCAAATCTTCTCTCTTAGTTGATATGCCTACCAAGTTAACAAGGTTAGAAAAGATAAATATTTTCACTGATTTGCATTCCAACTAAGCGACAAATTTAACTGTATTTTTTTAGATACGTTATCGTGGTGTTTTTTCTTCTTCTTAATGACTACGTATCTATGTAATTCATCTTAATATATGTTGACTATAAACGCGTGTTCCGGTAATTTCTCATCCGCAAGGAACACACACGCACTCGTTCCGGAGGTTAACTTTGACCCGAAGACAGTTATAGAATATTGGGATTTTAGTTCGCCTTGTGGTCTTTTGAGTACAGTTTTAAAGCGTAATGTCGATGCTCCATGAATAATAATACGTCCTTTTTTGGCGCGTTTTAAAGAGCGGCTTACTAAATTGCCACAATATCCATTTAATTACGGCCCCGTGGAATCATCAATCTTTGCAGCAGCACATCGGAATGTGTAGTACTAGTGTTGAACACGTACTTGTATTACCATTATCGTTACTAATAGCTGTCACTTATATTACCTCGTAAAATAGGTAGACAAAGAATCCGCCGGGAAACAATTTCTCGGCTCGAAATTAAAAAAATCGCGAAAATTAATCGAAAGATTGTGGGTTGCTTCTGGAACCGGACACGGCAAGTTACTCGCGAGATAGCATTGCATGCTTTACCGCTGTATATCCGAAATGTTGTCAGAGATGAACGTTCGGTTCTTGTCTTTATGTTTTGTGCAACCGAGAAACGTTCCGACGAAAGAACTTACTTAAAAAGGAAAAAAACGGCAAAAACGAGAAAATTTTCATAAACTTGTTCGGAATTCAAAAATTCCCTGCATCGATTAGTTTAGAAATTATAATTCGAAAATTGTCGAAGATTACTCAAGCTGTAAGCAATAAATTTAAAACTTGTCAGGTAATCAATTTATTATTCCCGGTCTTATAAATTAATAATTTTTACGCCATAGCGGCTTTCTTATTTTTAAAATGTAACAGGAGCAATATCTTTACCACTTGTTAATAAAACATGAACCTATCACAGGAGATATATAGCTGTGCTAAACGTTAAGTCAATACCCTAAACCAATACAATTACGTACATTACATAAATAGGAGAAAAGCGGACTCCGTTGTCTAAGTATATTTAGTTCGAAGTACTGAACTAAAGGTCGACCTTTAATTTACGGAAACCGTAACTACCGTAAAAAATTCGCAGATGAGAGACGTGTTTAGTCTTTCCACAAATTTAGCTTTTTTTACTTTCGTTTCGTTTATGTCTAATGATATACAACTGCCAATTAGTGTTAAATTATATACGTATTTGCTTAAAATTTTCCTGATTTTCTTCCCTGCTAAAGTAGTACCTGGCTGGAAGATCTCAGGTTGGCTTTCGTGCTTAGACATTAAGGAATTGGCAAAACTAAGCACAGAGGTCAAAACAGTTAAATATTTCTGCACGCGACTCGTTTATGTTAACACGAACACGAATAGTCAAAAATGAAAAAGAAAATTTACATATCATAATTACTAAACAGAGTAACTATTTCGAAAACGGGAGGGAACAATTGAAGTGATGAATGCTTTTTTATTTTGCTTCATAATTATGGGTTTTAAATTAACGGGTTTTGCTGAGGCTGCATTCTTGGTTTCTAGTACGTTTCTATCTATGTTGGTATTTCTCCAAAAGCAATCACGTACGTTATCAGTCATGAACATCATTTTTCATTCTTCGTCTACTAATTTTAGCGTCTAAATTAATTTTCCGCATTCTATGGTAAGCACTATTGATTAGTTTCTTTGTTTTCTTGTCAAGTTCCTTTGATGGAAACATTGTAAGTGATTAGGTATTAGGTATTGGTTTAGCGAATGAAGTCACGAGAATCCCGGTGGCACAGACATTTAAAAATTCTTTGGAGATCCTAGAGGTGTGTTTCAAAATTAGAGATTTATGAGCCAGTCGTGTCCTATTGGAGCATAAAACTTTCTAAACTGATATTCAATAACGAAGGTTGTCATTTTCGTTTGTTATGATCGTAATAAATCGATAGAAGTATTTGTGTCATTAAATTTTGATCAACATGGTATGATGTAACAGGATGACATTGAAACCCAGATGTGTTGTGCCTGAAAGTAGTTGAAGATGCTAGCTCGATAGTAATGATACGTCTCGAACGCCCGCGGACTCGCACAATGGTTTAACGAAATCGGAATCATCACTCACGTGTCATCATGAAAAGCACTCTTCTGTCGAAGTGTCTACAGCAAGTACTACTACCGCAACGGTAGTGGGTGAATCGGCAAACGCTTTAGCAAAAAGCCTAATCAGAGATTAGGAAGTTCCTGTTATATCAGCAGCTACAAATAAATTAATTAATGCAAGGGGAGATGAGGTCAAATGCTCAACATTTTAAAGTTTGCCAGATAACGATAACTACCTACCTAATGCGGAATGCAAATCTTTTAACTTGCATTTTAAGAATCCGCTCGTTCTATACTTTAAATTGACCGCTGCAATTTTTATTTCAGTCTGGACGTACATATCTTCTCGAAGGCCAAAGCAATACTTGCAAACTCATAATTCGTCGAATATTTTTGCTACGGGATGACTTACCAAATTAATGTTTTAATCCATCAATAATAGTCGGTAACTTTTAGATTTCAAAAATCTATTCTAAACAAAAAATGAGCGGTGGGGTTTGTGAACCATAGAAAAGCAGAAGTACATCGTTACAGTTTCATTTGTAGAAATGTATTTGAATCAAATCTTCATTTTGAAGCAGCATTTTGTTTGCAACTTTCCGTACAAAAACCTTTAGAGGGTATCGACTGCAACTAGGATCTCATCCTTACAAGGAAAAAACAAAAATCATAGGTGTCTATAAAAAATAAAGAGGATTTGGTAAATGAATTATGCATACATTGTAAAATAGTTTTGAAGATCAGTGCCAAACGCGAGATGAAACACAAAGAAGATTAGCTATGTTACCTAATCAAACATGCCACCTTAAATCACACCCAATGAGTTCCAAATATTTTTGGCTATTTTCTTATAGGTATGCAGATGCATAATAAGAAGATTCGAAATTGTGGGTAAGAAATAAATCTCCAGCAAAATTCCATGCATTTCGAAGAAAAAGAAACGTATCTGAGATTAGAAGAATTCAGCGGGATAACGTTAAAAAAAGTCATAAAACGGAGAGTATTCAGTAAACTTTGCTAGCATGTTTAATCAGCAAAAAGAAGTTGGAGCATGAGAAAAATACCTACTTCTAGCCTGAATGACTCGGCAATCTTAAACGATTTCCGTAAATTAGCGGAATATGTTTGGAACATTCTTTACTCACGCGGAGATTGTTTCTTGCAAATTGTTTTGGATTCTTCATGTCCACTGCATGGCTATTTATAAACGTCCTATAAAATATGTCTAACACATTTTTATGAAAATTTCGTAGCGTTTTAGTTTCGGCAAATGTAGTTAATCAGATTTAAACAAAAAGTGAAAAAAAACTATAAATAGCTTTTGATAAACGACCAACGTTTCTTAAATTTCTACGGGTTTGAAGATATTATTTAATTTAGACACGCTTTTCTATTATTATCTAATTATATTGTCGCAGAGCCAAGACGTAGATAGAGTGAGACCTACTCTAAATTTAATGTAAGAATGCATCTTAGTACTCTTAGTGCTCACCCGAAAGCAAATATGGATAACACCGTAAGCGTGTAATTTAAAAATTTTACTTTTTAACTCGTTTATTATCTAATAAAAAATGTATTTACAAAACAGAACATCTACCTGTGCCTTCTGTAGTAAGTTTATGTTTTAGCGTGTCAATAAATCACTTGAAAAACTGAGAACATCAAGCACAAGCTGTTCTTTCTAAAGTAGATGACAATCCACTTACGATATACAATATGGTCGTATTTACGAGTCATAAATTCATTGCTATAATAGAACAAGGCCCTCGTTTGTGTTTCTTGAGCAACGCTTACAAATTAAATTAAGACATCTTTGTTTATCTAGATTTCGATATGTTCTAATACAGCCCACAAAATTATTTTGTCAGGTGTCTGAACACCTTGAAATTAGACATTCTACGCCTATAGACCTCCAAGATAGATCATTAATAAAACGGAAAAATGAAGAATTTTGATCGTGTTCATCTAAATTTCTTGAAATTTTAGCTCATTTGTTTTTAAAGATAGAAAGAATTATCGTTCAGATCTCATTTTATGGTTTAAATCCTGGTTTACGCCTGATTTAGCGGGAAATTAATTAAAACAAAAGTACAGTTAATTAATTGCAAAGTCTTCGATTTTATTGTCGATGAATTACGGAGATTTATAAAGTCGACCACTTTTGACATTGAACTTTATTTCGGCTTTCTAGTTCGTTATATTTTAATGGACAATAAAAACCTATATGTCTAGCTACGTTTATCATTTTATAGGTTTTGAATAAACATGGCAGGTATGTAAAGCTTGTCTACGCAGTATAATCGCTAATTAGTAGATAATTTAGCCATCAAACCAGAATTTTAAATTTTTAAAACACAAATTAGTCCTATTAAGTGATGTACTTTTAATTTATTTAACATTTTGGTTCCTATAATTGAAACTAAATGATTTTCGTTTCGAAATTTGAAGTTTGTCACCGATTTCCCAACATATCCAAGTCAGATTAATTTTCAAAATTACTACCGGAGTTTGCGAATTAATTTGATTTTAGGTTTTATTTTGAAATATTAAGAACTCCAAGGAAATTTTTTTAATTTCTACAACTTGGATGATAGAAAAATTGGGGGAATTCGAGAAAATTTGATCAAATATTAAGGTACCCTCCAGAGAGATTTCGACCTCTGCCTTCCATTTTTTCATAAAAATGTGTCCCAGTGCTCATCTCATGACATGTCAACGAACTTCCGAAACATTTAGGAAGTTAGGGGAAATTTGGTAAGTGTCAAGGGACTCCGAGGCAATTGCTATCAAAATGAAATTTCGTATTCACTACAAGAGGTCCTGGTTTGTTCCTTGTTAATAACACAATACGTTTATATACAGTAAACGATAAATTTCGCTCAAGTGAAGCTCATGTTAGCAGTGACGTTACAAAACCAGTTATGGCAGAGTTGTTCGGAATCAAATTTAAAAACAGGGCACAACGTTGAGGTGTTTTTCCCTTTTATCTTCGATTTATAGGATCCATTTTTTACTTTTTATTTATTGACGTTAGCATTAAATTTGGGATTTTCCTTTTTGTAACGTTAGAAAAACTACTTTCGGGTGGTAACGATCTCCACCAAAACAAATTTAGAAAACAAATTGAAAAACTCGAACCAACAGGCTCTGAATGCAAATAATATGCAAGCAGGTTGCTACTTTGCATCTTAATTATTGGCTTCGGAAACATAATTATACGAAATTATACGTTTTATTATTAAATTTGTTGTAATGTTTCGACCACCAATGTTATAAACAAACAATAAAAAGAAAAACTTTTGACGCATAAATTTGATGATATATGAATTTATAAAACAATTCGTAAAATTAAGAAATAGGATTGTGTTAACCAAACACAAACCGTATATGATCTGAAATTGGTAAGCTAAATCAATAGGAATCCATGTTAAAGTTTATGAAAGTAGTTTAAAGTTATTATAATTTTAGCTCAGAAATATAAGCACAATTAAGTCCTGTTTTATTTTAGTTACATTTTTACGGTACTTTTTGAATTCCCATTTGTTTTGTTTTTGGCTCTTTTAAATTCTTCTTCTTTAAATAGATTCTTC
This sequence comes from Melanotus villosus, assembly GCA_963082815.1. Lineage (NCBI taxonomy): Eukaryota > Metazoa > Arthropoda > Insecta > Coleoptera > Elateridae > Melanotus > Melanotus villosus. The sequence continues at coordinate 26,283,856 of OY720427.1, forward strand.
CCACAACTCAGCTGTTAATATCAGTTTGTTGTTAAGAAAGATTTATTTAAGAACATCTGCGACTAATAATGCCGGTTTTATAGGTGTCTCAGTATCGGATCATGTAAGTACAATGTACATTTGAATTAGAACTAAACTATTAAACTGTCATTTATAACCGTACCAGCGACAAAATCTGTTATTACGAAAGGCAAAAATTTGTGCAATGCGAGGCATGTATTTTTTATTAAAATGATTGAAGTTATTTCCGTAAATGGTGTAGATTATCATAAAGCTCGTTAACTAGAAAATTTGTAATTAGAAGTTCAAATTCAATAACTTCTCGAAAGTTAATATTTTTGGGTCGGTTAATTAATAAAAACACAGAAGAGATTAATATAATTTTTAGTCACGATTTAAATTGGTAATGAGTTTTTGCAGACCCATATTAAATTCGGGCTGAAGAAAAATATCGCCATACCTTTGGATGTTTATTATCTGGAATTTATCTAGAATAAAATTTCTAATCACGTTCGCCTGTCCGAAAGGGTGGTGCTCTCGTTAATTTATTATATAATTTTACCTCGTAATGATAGAAGTTCATCAGGAAGTAACGTCAAGAGAACTCCTGAGAAATTATCCGAATTCTCTGTAAATTTACGACAATTGCCTGCAAATTTCAGTTGACATGAGCAATGACCCAATACTTACTAAGTGTAAGTAAATGGGCCGTGAAGTAACAGCGATAACTTACTGTAAACGAGTAATATTACACGTTTCATAGTAAGAAGCATTGTGTTAGAAATACGGAGTGCTGCTTATGATAAAATGATGAAGTGGTCGCGTGTAAAGGATCTAAACGATAACTTATACGGCAAGGCCAGAACGGTTTTGGTTTACTACTGAGCAGATCACTAAATAAGATATATAGATAAACGTAATATTTAAAGGATTAATTTTTTCAAACTCGTATAATTCATTGTTATAATTCGGGCTATAACTTTATTCGTTTGTGCGTCGCGTCTTGTTCCTGTCGAGCGGCAAATTGTGGTAAATAAACAAGGAAATAACTAGAAATATTACCTACATTATTTACTATGAAGCTTTTACTTGTCTGTACAATTTTAATTTATTTTGTCGTCTTGTTCGCGTTGTAAAATCAATGAGGGCCTTTGTACGACTATTTTATAACGTTGCGGTATGTGAATAGAAAAGTAGGAAAGCGCCACTATAGTATTAGATGGCTGAAATCGCGGAGACGCGTGGCAGGATCGTGAACGAGCTGGTATTCTTCGCACTATGTGGCAGCCCGATTATGTGAAAACTCGTAGAAAAACCGACTGCCCATAAGAATGCAGTAATTAAAGAGATTAATAGACTTGGACTTGTTCCAACCTTTATTTGATGACTCTATTCTGTTTTATACGCATATATAATTGCTACTAATGACTTCTCGGAATATTCGATTTAATTTTTCATCCGCCTTTTTAATCGCCGCCTCGTCATAAACTTTTCAATAAGGAGTTGTCAGAGATATTTACCTTTTCACATTTATTACCGATAGAAAGGCGTCCCCGATTATTATCAGAAACTGATTGGGTAACATCCATAAAGAGATTTCCCGATATAGATGATGATTCCAGCTTTTAGGAAAGACGTTGATTCTACACGTTTCATCATACTCGTATAATAATTAATTCCATTTTAACAAGACGAAATTCTTTCTCCTCGATAAGTTTCTAAATTCGTGTGGCACACAATAAAAGAGAGTTACGGACCGCAGAGTACTTACAGAATTAGCTCTGATGCAAACGCGAATTTTCGGCGGAAATTCCTTCGTACGAAAGTGTAAAAATTATTGCCAAGATAAAAAAAGGATCTTCTGGAGAAATTTGGAGCAGCTAATTTCAATTTCGTGTTACAAGTCTTTTGAAATACTTAATATTCCGCCCCGTCTGACATAATAACATGCTCGGTTTTACACGCACGACTTGAAGCGCGTTTCTCGAAAAAGAAATTTCTGGCAACATCTTCGTCTTAGCCGTTGTTCCCTGACTTGATTGATTATTATTCTTCGGACGTCTTTGACTAATTAAGGTTGTTGAAGTATCAGTTGGATGGATATTTTAACTTGGTCCGCCAATTGATGTGTTAACGCCGTGCTCTCTCCGTTCGGGAAATTAATTGTCGGTATCAGGTCTGATGAATATACACGCATGGATATTCGTTGGACATTACTAAACTCAATTTGTTACGGAAACCCGAAATCGTAAATACCGGTAATGACGTCGTTTATGTTCCAAGGCGTTTAAGTAAATTTATGTGACGGAATGCTATAGGTAAGCCTAACATTTTGCCAACATGATGCCTTTCCATAACGTTTCGATGCGCTACTATCTTAAATGAACACCATCCTTCGTATATTTAGATCTCCATGCCACTGCCAAAACCTTGGGCTTCTAGATATAACTTCTTGTTAACCTTTCGACAAATTCAACAACCGCCCCCGGCGTTGTAGACCATCGTCGGTATTTACAATACCATTACAAAAGGAAGTGGAAACTGCATGAACGTCCGGCCTTGTTTTCAAAATAAATGCAATAATCTCAGTGGGACTACAAGTGGGTATTTTTTTAGATATGTCTTGGTGCCAAAGTGCGAATCCTACAATGCTGGGGAATCGCTTTAAATAGAACTTCGTTACAGATAATGTTATCAGGAATAAGTAAGTACGCTAAATCAATTTTCATTTTCAATATTGCACTTTTTCTGGACCTGCTGGAAATATATTCGAATAGACTGGCATCCGTAACAGATTAATTCATATGATTCACGGTGTGAACTGACATACTTTGAGTTTAAATAGTTAGATGCTGCTATCAATAACAAGTTAATTATATCTGCTTTAATTATATAAACATTTTTTTGATCGCTAACTTCTGTAATTACTGAGCTTTTCTAGTATTACTTTTAACAGTGCTGCAGGGAAGAATTTACCATCTTCGTTCATTGGTAAAGTTATATAAATTTATTATAAAAGGAAAAGCCGAGGACACAAAATAGTTATATGATTCAAAGGAAAAAATGTATAGTAATTGAGCATTTGCCAAATGGTAAAAGCTTTAGCTGGTCATACTCTACAAATTTTCGCAAAAACAAGCAATTTATTTGGAATGCAAATGTCATTATCCTGTTGTTCTTTTTACATTCGTATATTAAAGGAAAACGATTACGAAACATGCAATTTGGAAAATTAATCTTAGTATTCGTTTAGAACGGAATCAATCTTAAGTGATAAATTATTTCTGTCACTTTGCAGAATACAAGAATATGTTAACATTACGCGCCCAGTTATTTTTGCATTTAATTCTGTTTCGTAATTTCATGGAATATTTCCAGTTTACAAATTTTGTCACACCGGACAGGTATGAAACATACAATTCATTTATTATCAAAGTTCTCAAATATATTCAAAAGGGCATCCTAATATAAAAGCTAAGCATCGGGTTTTGTATGCCCACACAGTTTTTGGTGCAATCAGCATTAATTGTCTTTAAATCTCATAAATAACGGCAATTCACTTTTAGTAACAAGTAATTCCTTCTACTTTTGTTGATCATCCATTACGATATATTTCAATGTAATTCGAATGTTAACCATAGCATTACAACCCACGACAGTGTTAACTTACTGGTACCGATTTGAAACGCAACAAAATTAGATATTCCTTGGCTATTGCATTTAAAGGTTCCACCAACATAAAAATGTCTGGTATTTGGTAAAATCAAAACAGCTAAGGTACAGTGAAGTCATCGTCGATTGATTAACTAAAGTGAGTGGTCCGTAAACCGGGTCAAGTAGACGGGGTTTCTCATTTTATCTCCAATAGTCTGTAAATTGTTACTGTAGGATCTTACTTTATCTAGCGAAAATATTTCTGAATCGCGTGGCAAACACCTGCGCCAATTTTTGGCAAATATACGTAGCTTGTTAAGTGGCAACAAATATTGCATATTTTACATTATTTTATACGAAGGTATAGTGGCATAAACCTAAGATTAACAACGGCGAATAACAAGTATGGCATTAATTTTGACCTATCATTATATGTTTACAGGCAACAAAGGAAGGTCTTCTAGGATTAACAGTTGTTTTTATAAATAAAATATTCTAATATATTCAGACTATCTAAAACGATGGAAATATGTTCAAACAGAGATAACTATGTCATTACTATATTTACCTGACCTCTATCAGATCTTGCTATTGATATTTCAATGAAATTGGCACAATGATTACAAAAGTAATACACTAACCACTAACTGAAACCTATTTGTAAACGTTTCCTGGCTTTAGAGCGAAGAATTTTTTGTACAAGAATATTTCAGAACAATCTTACTTATATTTCGAAATACAGCTTGAATTAAATTTAAATAAATCCTCTCCTTGATCGTTACTAAAATTGCTATACCTGCAATATAATCAGTCATTCGTATATTGATTCATGGTTCACTGTTACTTTCTGACATGTAACACCATCCTTTGCTTTTCGAACTTTATGTATTTGAAATTGTCTAACGACTCATCTCTTTGACATATTCTTATTAATTGTGAAAGTCGTAACTTCCTCGGTTGTCATTACACATATTTACATTTTAAAAAGGGTCAAACAGCAATAGAGATGAAGGGGTTAAACGTCTTAATTAATACCAGCTGCAGTTCTTCTAATTATTTAAATAAATGCGAGCACGTACAGGTGGTTATGAATACCCCAAGACCTTTCCCTTTAGAAGTTCGCGAATGAATTCGATCCAACATTAACAGATTTTGGGAGTGCTTGTTAACCGTATGTATTTTCAGGTTTTCTTTTTAACGGTACCAATCGATAAGGGTTGTTATACAATATACGGTGTTGGAGACGACACGAAACGCGTAGGTAAAAGTTATGCCCGCCGAAGAATGGTTGTTTTTGCCATCTGAACAACTCTTCGATAAGTTTATTGTACCGTGGGTGTCGATGTTTGCCGTGCATTAGTTTATTTCCGACATCCTCACATGACTACCGTTGATAGTACGGAATCAACAGCACGTGCTATTAACGCAACAAGTTGCTCTTGCCAGTGCATGTTGAATGATGCTTGCAGCTATTAGCCGGTTGCAACCACGTGCATGGCCGCGAAGTGGTCAGTGGATCGAATCGTAACTTGTGCTGTTCCCATCGCCAACGGGCAACCGTGTTAATGTACTTAACAGTCTCGTTTGGTTGGACCCAACGGGGACTGGTGGAACAGTCTTCGACGAAGGTGAAACCAATAGTGATTCCAAAAATCTTGCCAGAACATTTTAGCACATGCGAGTGCGGGAACTGCTAGCCTCCGTATGAGCTGACAGTCGCCCGTTGTTTGCAGATCTTATTATAAAGCGTACAGCTGTTGATGTCAATGTAGACTTCGTGGCGCAATCTCAAGAAGAACTCTTTTAAATTTCACCGCAACCGCAGCTTCTTTTTTAACCGGCCTACTCCTCCTTTTTGAGTTGCTCACGTACTGATTGAAATTATTAGATGTATCAAGGTAACAAATTAAAGTCATTTACCGTCTTTTGAAGCTGTTGGCATGGTAATTAATATTTGGGTCTTAGAGCGTCTTCCAGCAACGCCTGCTTTGTGCACCTAGACACGGCAGTTGCCAGGTTCTGCGGGACATCATTTTAAACCTACCACCTCGCCCAATAACAGTTCCGTTAAGCGAGATGTGCCTCTTGTCAAAATATTTGTTTTGTTTCCAGTTTTTGTTACCATTTCGATTCTTAGAATACCAATTCTTTCTGTCTACGCGAACGGGGTAGACATAAGCGCATTTGTCTTTGTTCGATTTACCATCGAATTATTATCCTGGCCACGATCGAACTAACTGTATTATTATAGATGCAATAAATAGTGATACAGAAGCTATAAATTAAATGATTCACTTTTGTATGCCGCAAGGAGACCGAAAACCTACCACAGACCCTTGTAAATCGTATATTAAAATAACTATCGCCATATCGTCTTTAAAAAACTCATCTCATTAACTTATATTATCTATTAATGAGCAAAGCTTTTCGGTTTAAAACTTTATTGTTAGCCTATGAGCTATAAGTAAAAATAAAATAGTCAGAATGCAGCTTGTGGTTCGTTATTAGTTCCTGCAGTATTCGAAACTAACAACCGTCTGAATTTATGCGTCACAGAAGCGAAAGTTTTGTTATTTATACTTTATATTAGTATTCTTTAGCTTTCCATTTAGATTTCGACAAGCTCCTTTAAAAAACCACGATTTTCGCTGGACCATAAAACGTGAGAAAGAAGCATCGAGGTGCGAATGGGTTATTTAATATGATCCGGATTGGTAGATCAAACAAGCAGACGTAACAGACTCGTTATTAAATTTATGAATGAAAGCTATTTTTATTCATATTTCCTGTTAATGGTCAGTAAATTTGAGCGCACTGTCTCGTTTATTTACTTCCTTGGGCGATTGTTCAAAGTCATAAACTGAACTTTTCTTTTAATCGATGGGTGCACGTACTGTGAGATGCATCTTAACAGCAAAACGTTGACACTAATGTTTAAGACCAGAAGAGGAAAAAATTGGAGTAATATAGATAATAATTAATTATTGTCTTATCAATCCAGTACACAAACAATAAAGCATTTGTTACTAGAGTTATGTAAATGATATCTGTGTTGAACTGCACTGCTATCAAGAATATTAAAATATTCTTTTCGCGTATCTTTGTGTTGATGAATTTTAACAAGACGCGTCATTAATTAACACTAAATTAATGTACAATTAAACACTGTCCGGTCTTATTAAAAATAATTAATTAATCGGTCGAATAAATCCTGGCATGAATGAACCCACGCGTGATAAAATATGAATTCAGTAGGTGTTGGTTGTGGTATTAGTAGTATTGGTTAGTACTACATACGTCTACCTCAATTCCATCGTAAATCTACATAACGTAACTAATTTGCAAGAGTAAACAAACTGTCAGTGTGCTGCAGAACAAATTACTGTTAATTCCCCTACCGCATTATTAAGTCTTAATTGTCAGTAGGTACCGAGAAATATTATCCTTGCGTTACTGTCAAAAACTGTCCAGCGTAACTTGCAGGATTTATTTTTATTTCAAAACCTGCCCTGACACGGTTTTCGAAGTTATTTTAGTACTATACAGTCGCACCTAGTTACGTATGTACCCACATAAGCTCTTTTGGCAATTACAAACCCCAAATATAATCAAGAAAATGCGGAAATCCACTGCACTTGCTAAGAGTAGAAAATAGAATATGTTTGATGGGACACATAATAATAGAAGGTATGTGGGTTGAATAAATAACGTTACATAAACGACTTAACTTCGGGAATGTCATTAAAGTTAATTAAATTATTCTTGGGATATCCTAACGTGAAAAATGTAACTAGCATCTAGTTGCAGGCGTGTGAACGTATGTGCAGAAGCTATTTGAAGATGCTAACTAAATTGACCAATTGCACTAACGTTATGTAGATAATTATAACCTTCACTTCGTAAGGTAAACGACCGATATGCGATAAGCGAACGTAATTTGTACTACAGTTTTTATGCTCACTTTACTGGCGGATTATGTGTCACACTCAGGTTTTGCGTTAATATTTATTCGATTGCAATCTCATGCATGCACCTGCAGTCAGACAATTCGGAAGTAACCTAATTGGCTGCGTTTCTGCATTTCCGCCAGTAAATTACAAAATTATTCGCTTGATCATTATACAGTATGTCCCCGGATTGAGTTTACAATAGGTATGATTCCGCCCTGCTTGGTCTGAAACTTATTTTTAGTTTACTTTCGATTTTTGAAAATCAAGTAGGCCTTTACAGTTGAGCAATAACTCTTTTCGTTTCAGGTAAAGTACCTTTTCCGTTCACAGTACGCCAAAGTGTTACTAAGAAAAGTTGTTCAGAATGAAAAGCTATGGCGGTGTACAAATTTTCAGAACGATCGGCCTACTTTGATAAAATTCATTATTTGTCAATTTCGTTTCAGGTAAAGTACTGTTTCCATTCACAGTACGCCAATATTTTACTAAGAAAAGTTGTTCAGAATAAAAAGTTATGGAGTTATGCAAATTTTCAGAATGATCGGCCTACTTTGACTTACTGACCAATACTGGATTTTATCAAAGTAGGCCGATCATTCTGAAAATTTGCATAACTCCATAACTTTTTATTCTGAACAACTTTTCTTAGTAAAATATTGGCGTACTGTGAATGGAAACAGTACTTTACCTGAAACGAAATTTACAAATAATGAATTTTATCAAAGTAGGCCGATCGTTCTGAAAATTTGTACACCGCCATAACTTTTCATTCTGAACAACTTTTCTTAGTAACACTTTGGCGTACTGTGAACGGAAAAGGTACTTTACCCGAAACGAAAAGAGTTATTACTCAACTGTAAAGGCCTACTTGATTTTAAAAAATCGAAAGTAAACTAAAAATAAGTTTCAGGCCAAGCAGGGCGGAATCCCAAAATATGAAATTCCAATTCGAAAATTTTTGGTCAATCATACCTATTGTAAACTCAATCCGGGGACATACTGTATAATGATGGTCTGCATATTGCTAAACCACTTTTTCTAAACAATCATTCGTTATAGTCACGTAACCTTCCCTCCATTCAAAAATTTCAACTAACCTTTGTTTACAACAGTTATTGAACCCGTTTTTCTGGCCAAATTTAACGAAAATTAATTAACGCAGTTCAAAACAACGCCCCTCGTTTCAGTTACATTCAGGACACTTAATTGAGAGCTTTCAATTTATATGGTTAGTAATCCTTAAAACTTAAATTAAGCTTGAAGACTTCAAGGATGAGCTTCGTTAATGCAATCTGCTGTAATCTCTCAAGAGCATCGTCAACGATCTGTTGCTAAATATATTTGTTCTTACAGTTATAAACTAAGATTCGTGAACGTTCAATTTTGAATACATTTACACTGCCAGTTCGTAAACAGTTAGGACCATCAGCGAGCATTTGAAGGAGAAAATCAAAAAATATCCAATCAATTCAAATCCTTCACTATCTTTCAAATAATGATCCGACCTCAATTAAGTTGCAGTTGTTTTAACAAAACACTACAAGTTATCTACCTATCTAAATCCTTTGAAATATAGATTGGTTATCAAAAAATCACGGTATTGAGTTCATTTTGTCTTCGATGCCGTATAAAGAAATTATTGCAGTTAATCACGAGCCTGATTACAACGGAAAACTATTACTTTTTAGGTTTTTATATTTTTGCCATTTCTTCTTCTTGTAAATTCCAATTTCTACTGTATTAAATAGTAATTTATTTATTTCTTCTTCTTCTTCTTCATCTTATATTTAGGATCTCTGCCTGTTCTTCACATTTCTAGTTTTCAAATGACAATGATATCCAGCTCTCGGCCCAGCACTTCGGTGGTCGGCCTATCCCCCTTTTTCCTTGTGGTTTGTAGTCTCTTGCATTTCTTATCATTCGGTCATCCTCTGTTCTATCCATGTGGCTGTTTCACTCTTTTCTTCTTCTTCTCTTAAACTTTACTGTGTCTACTATATCGCACTGTTCTCTTACGTCCTGATTTCTGACTCTGTTCATCCTCGTCTTTCCCCATATTGTCCTCAAAATATTCATTCCTGCCGTTCTCAATAGTCTGCTCTGGTCTCCACCCCACAAATTAATATATTTACAAAAATTCCAATTATAAGTTTTAAAATCTTACATTTCTGTAATTTTTATTTTGTGCCTTCCAAAACGGTTTACCAAGCTCCAAAGTTGACTATCATATAAAAAGAAATAGCTGCAATTATTGGGCTCCCTTATATATATAGCAAAATTATACTTTATTGGGCATAAAAAAGCTGCATAAAAATAATCAAAAATAAAGAAATCCAATTAAATTTCAGGGTCTTACAAACCTGTATAAAAGAATGCAAGTTCAAATGTTACGTGATGGGATTTTATTGGAGTCGTTAGCAAATCGGCTGGCAAAGATTAAAGAATATGCGTTTGTTAATCTTTAATTCATCTGCCTCGCCTTTTTCAGGCGATCTAATCGTATTTTATTGATGCACGATGTCGATGGTTATCGGAATGTGTTATTAGCGAGATATTAATTATATTTAATCGTAAACCAACAAAACAAGGCGTGCTTTAAGAATTTAAATGCGTTTGGACAGACTTAAAAAGGGCAATTAAATCTTAAGTAACTCCATAAATTGTTATTAATTTAACGACTTAAATTTCACTAAACACAAAAATGGCGCTTAATTTTAATCCGGACGTGCGGTCAGTTTAAATAGTATAATTTCTAAATTTACGGAATTCATGCTGTGCAATAATTTATTAGGGGTTAATAATGAGCTGTCTCCAAAGCACTGATTTTTTAAATTTATGTTTAAATTAAGCCGCTAAAACAGCGATTGGTTAGCACTTAATCGTTTTACTACTATATTGATTTATTGAAGCATAATAAACAAATTAATTGGGAAGAAGCTGATCACCTATTCGATATAGGCATAGAACGTGAGGTAGGTGAAAGAAAAACGTGAGAATATTGACGTATAATAAGACAAACACGTTGTAAGTAATGAAAACAGACACGACGGATTAAGTTAGACAAATATTTTATTCATTAAGTGTTAAAAAGATTCATGGATATCTGATGTTAGACTCCGATATTAATTTGAACGAGTGTGAAATTAGGGAGTGGGTTTGTTTATTTACTGACAAATAGAAGGCCAAATTTTGTCCAAAACACAAGGAGCGTCCAGACGTATAAATTTACTTGAAAAATTGATTCTAAACCTGAACAGTTTGGAACAAACAAAACTTTCGGAATTACGTAATGGTTTTAAAGATTGGTTCTTGTATTGGTTTAAAAATTTCACAGTAAAACGGTTTATGGAGCTAATTTAACAGATATTACAATTATTTTTAAACGCTTTTAAAAGTAGATTCGCGATTTGTTGTGGTTTATATAATTGCTGATATTTTCTTACTTAGAAGTAAAGTGTGGGAACACTTACAAAGTAAATTGCCAAAGTAATGTAACAAATCCGAATGTGAAGTTTTTTCACAAATGAAACCACCAAACATGCCTGAAATACGTAAATGTAGGTATTACCTCATAATTATGCACAACAAGATGAAATAAACTAGCTTTCCTTTTTTTGCATTTTACTGCGTGGTTGTATAAAACGTAAGTGTGACGGTCAAAGTTTTACAAATTAGCTAAATATTTTCTTCTAACTGTGTTCGTCGTAAAAGTGGACCTATTTTCTACATTCTTTATGCGTAACGGTTAATGTTGCGGAAATTGAATATAAAATTGCCTACTATTTATCTAAAAGTCATCACAGTAATTACCCCACAATTACACCTTTTTATTAATACTCATACGTTCGCTTTTATACTGAATACTGGTATGATAATCAGAATCCGCTCGCAACTCGACAGGAAATACAATCACTAAATAAAACAGATATTCATCAGTTTGTCCGAAATCGATAATGTTTTTTAATTCGAGTACATCGACAAATCTAAGACAGGCTTTGGGAGTTTAATGCATTCTGTTGTCGGACCAAATTTAAATTTTAAGCTGCAAAGTAAATAACAAGGGAGCAAAGCGAATTCGTTGAATATGTACTTTGCAGATTTATCTTTAAAACAAATGGATTAAGGTGGAGCCTTCGCGGATTTTGGTTTTAGATATTACGCATTGTGTTTAGAATAGCAGGCGCCTACTTAATACGCTTAAAGTTTATAGAACTACGGGTAATCTCCTGAATGCTTTAGCACCAACGATACAACTTTTTAATGTACTTTTTCTCGAAACGAGAGGAATTTAACGATTTTTCTTGTATAATTGAATACGCTCGTGTCGTGACTTACAACTCCGTCGAAGAAATAACAGCCTACCCGAGTTAATATTAAGCAATTCATTAAAGCTAATTTCAGTGTATATATACGTACAAAAAATAAAGTTCACTGACATTATCACGTTTCGATTATTACATTTACAATCAAAATTCGAATCTCGAGAGCGTAAAAGACGCCTAGGTACGTCTAAAACTTTGTTTGATTTTGATAAAACCTTCTCTTTTCTGTGCCCAAAATTCATGTTAATAAGCGGGTTTTACTCACGCATGTTTGTGAAATCGTGCGTACTGGATCAACTTTTACAAAATGTTTAGTTTATTTCGTTTTCCGAGTGCGTAATAAAACCAGAAACCAACGGTAAAATTACGTGGGTAATGAATAGACTAAGCACTCTCCAAATTCTTTAGATATACCATTAGTTCTTATGTACCGCTTTAATAGAAATTATTTACTTAGTGAGAGTTGTGCGTAAATGGAACGGCAATTAACCAAAGAAATGGTGCCATTTGTTAATAAAAATTCTACAAAAGCTCGACTCGAATGTGTCGATGAATTATAAGCGGACGTATTTGAAACATTGTTATTGTGAGTTCAAACCACGAGGCCGTAAACGATAACGAGAGAACACTCCGCCAAAAAAAGCAAAACGTACCAAAGGCCAATAAAGATTTTGGACAGACATTATTGGATTTAACACACCGCAAATTAAAACGCTGATGGAACCAATAATAATTTGCGGCATTTTAGTACCCTTATGACGTAAACCTACGCCGTTTTTGATATATAGCGATCTTGCTTTCGGCCTGACTCTTTACTTAAGTTGCAACACTTTGGAATTTTAATACTGTGGAGATAATTATGTAAATTTTGTTTTTTGTACAAAAATAAATTCTTATTAAGTCGTCCTATTCATAAATAATCGAAACCTTTTTAAAATTCCGATATGCGACAGTTTTGCCCAAAAAAACACAATGGCTCAATTATTTAGAAACCAAAATTTAGCTTTCATGACCCATACTGCAACTATTCAATGCTAAAGTATACGTAGACACATAAATTTCAGTGAGTTACAAGTTACAAGTATATTCTTTAGTTATTACTAAGCTTAAATTCTTGAGCAAAACGGCCAAGCTTTTAATCAACACCCTGGAGCCAATTCTGATGTCTTTCGATTTTGTTTGTTATTTGGAACGCATTAAAATCCACATTTATTGATAATTAATAATAATATCTAATCGAACTTTGGCAGCTTTTTAGTATTAATGATAAGAATCGCTTTAATGATTTAATTTATACAAAGCTACTTAAAGCTTATATACAAAAATTAATTTATCGGTAATAATAATTATTTATTTAGTTGTTTAAACTGGGCAAATTGTTGGATTTGTTCCTCTCAAAATGGTTTAGTTTAGAATGTGGCAATTTTTAAAACGTAAAAATAGTAGATTTAAACCAAAGCAATGCGTGCATAATGCGTACGATTTTCAAAAACAATTGTTAACAAAAGTCGAACAACAGATTTAACTTTGAAACTTGACCATGAACCCGTTACTCTTAGTAATGGAATGACAACATATTCAAACGAGATATATGGGCAAAAAATTTACTCCTCCGCTTTCCGATACGAAAATTTCCGTTTATTTTGCTCTCCGGCGAAAGGACTTTCTAGAGCGTTTATTTTAGCTAAATAGATTAATAAAATAGAGCTTCCGCGATTCGCAACAATGTTATGGTAAACAAGTCAAAGGTGGCAACAAACGTATCTCCTGACGTAATTCCTCAGGGTAAATCCGTGGGGCATTCTTGAAGTTATTGCACAATATCCGCGATACCTACGCGAGCATTCGTTTGATTACGCCGGCAAAACTGAAACAGGTACGCGACTGCTGGCACGTAGCTTTGCCGATTTCCTATTCAAATGCTCTCGTAACCTTCCAATTATGATTTAAACCAATTTAATTGTATTATTTGCAAGGGTTTCGCGTCGTTATAACAATTTACGAGTACAAAAGAGTCACATCAATAAGCGAGTGCTCGTGTATTTTTCGCACGGACTTTTTTATTTTATAATTTATGCGACGCTATATTTTCCCCAAAGCTATTTTCAGCGTTTCTTCCTGCATACTTAACATTTGTAGTGAAGCTTGATTACTTAGATACGTTTGGATGAGCAAAATGTTTGATGTTTGCGCCTGTGCTACTACGTTTATTTTAGTTGGAAACTTACTTTGCCTTTTCTTCTAAACAATGGACACGGTAAAGTCTCAATTAAAGTTCAATAATCTCTTTAAAAGCGTGAATGAGCGTGTGTTTGGAAAACGCGAATTTATGGGTTTATTTTACGTGGCGATTTTTAATATAGCGAACAAAAATTTGAAGTGCATCCACGCTTTTATTAAGATGCAAAAACAAACTCCCGGTAGTACAGCTACCAAAAATAGATAAGAATAACCTACATTACGTTATCAGTTCGTTGTCACTGAACTTGACAATAGCGATAAAAATTATTCGAACTTTTGAAATATTTCGATATGAAATCAGGTTTTTCACAGGTTTTATACCGGTAGCAATAGCAGGTATTGTATCGAATCGTAACACGGTGTTTAATAAAACTAAAAAAGGAAAAATCTCTTGCTATTTCACGGAAGTGAAAATGAAAAGGAGACAAGTAGACAGTTAACTCGAACAGTCATTCAACGCATGGATGCGTCCGCAGATTCTCCTTTTTGTTACTTTTATTTTTAAATCGGATATTTATGTCTAAAGTTACACAATTATCTGGAAACCGACTAAGGTTTAAAAGCCCATGTAATCAAATATCTTAAAAATTCGTTTCATTCCTGTTAAATCTATTCATTCTTACATTAGTATAATGCATTTTAAGAAATTTTATCTTACATTCTATTGGTAAAAGCACTGATGAGCCTAAATTCCCATCGTACATTAGAATGGTATCCATAAAATTAAAGAAAAAGCCTATATCAGATTTTATATAGAAATTAATTGGTGTTTTATCGCTGGTAAACAACGACAATTATCACATCGATTCGTATTCAGGTGCGACTAATTACATTGCCGGCATTATAATCATTAATGAGAAAAACCGAGCGGTGGCAGAACGCCTGGCTACGTGATTATTATTAAAGACAGTAACAGGTAAAACCTATAATCAGGTAGGTGATCTCGCACACGCACGCCGTACTATACCACGACCGCCGTGGTTTTCCAAAGGGTTTACCAGAGGCGCGAAAAGATATTCGCGAAATTCGCTCTTCCTTCGTGCATACGAATTCATAACGCCTCGCTGTTATAAATTTTCATTAAAGCTTTATTGTTTGTCGAAAGATACACCAACTAAAATGTTAATGTAAAACATGATTAAAGACTTAATAATGCTCATTGAAAGTCAGGTCAGAAGTCTTGTAACAGTAACTATAAATAGCTCGTATAAAGTTGTTATAGGTCAGATCTAATTTTTTACCTAAAATGCAAACAGCCACATAGGCGCCAATTAAATGCTAATCTAACAGCTTATAAATTTATTGTTCCCGGCGATTTTATAATAACAAAACTAAACTGGAACAAAAACAGACCGAAAATAAATCCTTGGCAAATAAATTAGATTTTTGCTTCGTTAATTTTGATATTTTAAAAATAAGGGCATAACCGTAACTAAAATAAAAATCGCCATAACAATATAAGAAATAAATTTATTACCCGGATATTTATATTTTATTAGTTAAAACCATGTTCCAAATAATCCTAATGAGCTATAAATTAAATTACCTAATAGAAATTCCGTATAAATTAATTTAGTTTTTAAGAGCTGAAAACGTTTTTCTTCATCATTTTATAGAACACAAGATTTGAAAATGCTTTTCCTGTATCTACACGTACTTCGCCTCCACCATTTTTCCACAGACTCCCAGGCATTAGTAATTCAAATTTCTCAAATTTTTATTTAATCTTTTACGACTATTTCGCAGTTCGCACATTTAATCAGATAAGCGAATAAGAATTCTAAAGCTTGAATAACTGGACAAATTTAATATTAAAGCAGCATAAAAAGCAGTTTTTTGTTATTGTCTAGTGTTGTTAGGAATCTGAAAGAGTTGCTCTATTATAGTCTGGGCCGAAACGACCAAACTCGGTTTTAAAAATTTGCATTCTTCCTAGGATGGTCATTTGTTAAACTGACACAACTCAAGGATGCAGTCTCTGAATTTTATTTTCGTGAAAAGAAAAATTTATGATTTCACTTTTGCTCAGACCGACTCTGCTGAGGTTATTTAACGGTTTTGAAGTGCAACTGTTGCATCGACCTTGTTCAAGAAGCGCGAAAGGATTTTTCAGGCTTTAGATTTTGTGCAATCCGATTTGATAAATACGTCGAGCGAATTAATTTAACGTTAAGGTAGCTTTATTGTTATTTTTATTTCTTCGTAGAACTGTTTGAATAAATACCACAGTAAAAATGTCAATGCTTTGAAAAAAATAGATTGAATATTTGTTTTAAAAATTTGTAAAACTTTGAGAATTAATAAACTTTAAGAATTAATAAAATTCAAACGAAATGCCATGCGTTTGATTATGCAAGATGTTTTTAGTGCATGAACTGCTATTGTAATCTCCAAGAAATGAGAATTTTATGCAATTTCCGCAATTTATAGTCATGAGATTCTAATCGTAAACGAGTCAAAGGTGGCAAGGACGTCTGAAAATGAGCAATGCTTCTAAAACTTCCGTACACAATTCAAGGATAAAATTTTACAAATTAGTTCTGAAATTAAGAACCCATTAAACATATTTGATTAAAACGAAATTTAAAATTACTGAAAAGTTTAAAAAATTAACTTTTGAGCAATTTCAGGCCACCACAAGCTTAACCTACAAATCTATACCAATAAATAAGCACACTGGTCATAATAATCTTCTTTTTAAAAATAAATACACAAATATTTAAATACCAGATTTGTACGAGTAAATATGTATTTAACAAATAAAAAATGTCAGAAAATATTAAAGGTGCTAAAATGTGCTGGAAAAACAAGGCACATGAGTGACAAAAACCTTTAAAACTCGGCCACAATCCCAAATAAAAACTACAACACAAATTCAGAAATTCAAAGATGTGAAGATTTCTAATTATGTTTATACAAATTCTAAGTACTGGACGGAAGTTAAAGCACTCTTATTCAATGCTGATGAGTTCTTAGATTAACGTAATATAGACCTGATGATAAAATCAGTTGCTTTAAGACATTTTAATGAGTCATAAAGTTTGTCCTGTGCTTGTCTAATTTTATCCTTAATTCTGATATTTCTAGAAACAGGCTTTAAATTTGTAATTAACTGTAATTTGCTTTCAACTCTCTGTTGAAATATGTACTGCAAATTGTTCCTTTGTGTATAAAAAAGGAAGTTCTTTAAAACTAAAAACTTCTTTGTCTTCCTTTAAAAACTAAGGAAAAGTTTATAAATACAAACTAAAACTTGTATAAGCGATTGTTTTTGTTTCGTGACTGTGATTCTATTTTTATTACACAATGTATCTAATTTTAACGTCCGAAAAATATGTCAGAGCTATTGTTAGATCAATTTTTATCGAAATAACTATTTATCTGTTTAATGTAACATGTCACGTATAATAATTTTTCAAAAATAGGACAGGAGCTTTCTTACGTCACAATTGTGCCATCCACAATATTACATTGATTTCAGATTTTACAAAACAATTATCGCTCCGCATTTCGATTATTGTTCGAGCATTTTATTTATATGTCAAGAAATAGATTTAAGAAGACTACAAATACAACAAAATAGAGCAATGAGAGTGATCCTCGAATGCTCTAAGCTTACAAAGATAACGCTGATGCTAGACATTCTTCAATGGTTTAGTGTCAAACAAAGAATTTACTTCAATACCCTGGTATTTATGTTTAAAGCAATAAAAAACTTACTTCCAAATTATATGTCACAGGGCTTAAGTTATAATTCCGATTTTCATGAATATAATACCCGATATTGTCGTAACTTCAGGCTACCTAAATGCAAAAAATCAAGTACACAAAATTCTTTTTTCTATAAAGGGTTGAAAATATATAACGATCTTCCACAAAATGTAAAGGATGAAAATAATATTAGAGCTTTTAAAAAATCTTTAAGTTGTATTATAAAAAATAAGTATTAAGGAATAATATAAATGTAATGTATATGTAAAAATTAGCATTTGCTAACTAATAAAGTTTATTATTATTATTTTTAAGAATTTTCAATTAAAAGTTAGTCAATAATTTACGAAATCTAAAAATGCTGGAAGATTTAGGAAATTAGATTAATGTTTGTTGTTCACAGGGACACTCGGTGAAATCCTTGTTAAATTATGATATTAGCACATAAATTCCATGAGGTATAAATTACAATACAATCACGTTGAAGCTGCGCGGGCTGAAAAAATATATGAAGGGTCCTTATATGGTCCACAACGCGTGGTTTTGATCTCTGATCTACAATCAGACCTTAATTATGTCGGATATTTTTTTTGCATCGAGTCATACCGAGTTTTCTAATCTCTATTTATTAATTTATTCTGAGAAATTAGAGCAGATGATCTAAGTGTATTAAACCCACCACTTACAAGTTATGGGGCTATATAATTTGGTATCAGTTTTAAAACGTATATTCAAACTAGTTTTAAGTTACGATAACACAATACAGCACGAAGTAGGAGGGCAACAAGCTCATTAGTACCAAAATGCATCCAGAGGTAGACCTAATTAATAAAAATGTCAATTATATGGTAGCCAATATGTCCGAGTGGCCTTCTCATTTATAATATATCTTCACTTGTCTTCGGATCAACTAGCTCAAATTGATCACACCGATATTTAACTCGTGGGTATATTTATTATCGCATTTTCAATACCATTTAAATGCATTCCAATTTTACCACCGCTACCGCTACGACTTTAAAGGACTACAAACGGCAGAAACCAGACTGGTCCAATAATTAATCTGTCAAATTTCATAAAAAGGTTATAAATCTTTTCGCCTTTAGAAAAATTCTAGACATAACACTTCACCTTGTGCTTTATTGAAAATGCTTTCTTAAGCCCTTAAGCGTATTTTGGCACCACGTTTTCTTAGCGTTCCAAAATCAAATTTTGTAGCATCAAACATCTGTAAACAGAGTGAGTAAGACAGTGTAATTTGGCGCAACTTCTTTAAAAAGAGAAAAAAGTCTTATAAACAAGTTCCTAATCCGTTAAGTGCTAAATGTCTTGTCAACTTTTACAAGAATAAAAAAATGTAATCACGAGAAGATTAATCAACAGTTACGCAAATTAAACTGTAGAATTCGTATTGCAGAACGTCTTCGGACAAAGAATTTAATTTTCGTCAGAGAAGTGGAATAGAGAAATCCTCAATTTCGATTTTATTTGATACCGTTAAATTATGCAAAATACCTCGATTCTCGCAATGAAAGTAGGCAGAACACCTGTAAGGTGTAAAACTCGGAAATATCTCGAAAATAAAAAGTCTAATGCTGTATTGAAAATTACTGCGTTTAAGTATTTGAATTTAAGTGGAAAAACTGGCAAATGTACAGGAAAAATGTTACAAAGGTCTATTTTTTGCATCATCCTACGTGTTTAACCTCTTTGCGTAACATCGGGCTAATAACCTTTGTTATTCGGTAAATTATTTCCTTTTTTGCGAGTAATTCTTTAATTACAAGTTATAGTCAATTATTGTCGGCGTTATTTATCTCCGATCACGTTTAACTGCATTTTATTCCCATGCTTCTTAAAAGTTATATGAATACCTAGGGGACAAAAAGGAATAAAAATTATTCGAATAGACCGAATGTATTTCTGTTAACAACGAAACAAATCGGTTTAGTGTTACCGCCTGTGTGTGTTATAGAATGTCTGAGTATGGTGTCACCATAGACAGATATATAGGTATTAATGTTTCTTCTTGCTAAGGTATAATTCTTTATTTCAATCATCACCCGGATTTCTCTAGTTTAGGCCTTTTGTGTAGCGCATTCTTGCTTTCAAACTGGATCCTCGCAAGAATATGAACATATCACCTTCGTTAACTCTTTTAGTTTTATTTCAGGCTTTTTATATGTTTACCGAGTATTTAAGAAGAGAAAACTTACACGTGACGATTGACATCTAATCATTACCGAACTATTATAGTAGAGTTTTTGAAGTGAAGCCAACCCGGAAAATAGACATGTTTATTGGTTTGCGTCATCTTCACCTGTACAAATAAATTGTAAAATTTTAAATACCGTATCAAAGAAATCTCTTAAAAGTCCCGAGTTTAGCGAAAATGTTTTTGAAAGCTCCGAGTAGTCCAGATTTTAGTTTATTTCATTCATAAATACAGCTTTTGCGTTTGTAAACTTTTTAAGTGGACACAAACAACGTGATATTTCGGAGTCTAAAATCGACATAACAGGAACGAGTCAAATTAGTAACAGTCTTATGAGTTACAGATGGTCAAGTTGTAGTTCGCTTCCAGGTACTTTTAAATTAGTATGTTAAAAAGTTTAAACAGACAGTAAAAACCATAAGAGTTGTCTCGTTCTCGTAAAAGCCGTACGAAACTGCGTATCGATTCTTCTTTTACATAAATACGGCGTGTTTTCTTCTTTTTATATCTTACTCACGACGAGGGTAAGCATTCGACAATTAATTACGAAAGTTAAGTCGCGGTCGTATATTATTTATTTAATTTAGAAGTTACGCAATGTACAGGTGTAAAAGTCCCGAGTTTTAATGAGCTTATAAATTGCTTCCCTGATTTTCTACTTTTAAAAAATTGGCTACGTGCTTCGTTAGATTCGTGATAAATAAAACTCGTTAGTTTTTAAATTATATTGAAAACGTTAGATATTAAGTATTCGACAGAAGTAAATCGATAGCTTTAAAAATCCGGCTGTGTAATGTGGCTGTTCTAAATTTGCATTATGTGGTACTATTTTTAAAAACCAAATGACACTTGCATAGGTTATTAACTGGGCTGGTAAGTTGCCAAAGGATGCTTCACAATGTGCACCTTGTTTTGAGACCATCAGTTTTACAAACGCATGGCAGACTATCTCAGATGAAACACTTTTATGACTTTGAGGTATTTCTAAATGATGTAACTGATCCTTAACGTCTGTAGATTATTTAACGCCTAATACAAATGTAGCGTTGGAATTCTTCTTAATATTAGCTGTATCGTTTTTACGAACCACCGAAGTAAACTCTTAACCAACTCTCCGAACTGTTCAAACTTTTTAGGCAATTTAACTGCGGCTGTTATAAAGCGGAGGCCATAAAAAAGTTATTGGTGTGTGTGTGAGATAGGGTTCCTAATGTGCAGTTATTTCCGCAATTTTGAGATGCAGTAAAACTAAATTTAAAAGGAAATTTTCTGTTTCAGCAATCCTGCAAAGGACGACGGTTGGCATTGGGCAGCTGAAAATACAAGGAGTAGCGACTTGCCAGTATTTATGTATGGATAGTTGTGGACTGCTTTATGGATCGGTAGGTACTGAAAGCGTTTATTATTTTCGAAAAAGTATCCACTTTGTCCTGTTTATGAATACTTTTTAGAATCGCCAATACTTCCGACAGTTCGCAATGTGTTTCTTTTAAGCCCAAATTACACTCAGTTTGCTTTATTTTATTCATCGAGAAAAAACACATACGCGGTTATGCTTGTCTTAATGTTTGGTTTTTTAAGACTCCTTGTATATTTTTAAAAGTCACTCTTTAACTAATGATTTTATTAAGCGAAATTGCCGTGGGTTTACAAAAATAAAACGTTTAAAAACCACCCATCACCTCTGTAATTTAATCTGCGATTAATCAATGAAATTCCTGTGCCATAATTACGAGTCTTAAGTTCAAGGTGATTTTTAAGACGACCTTTAACATGTTAGCTTATCGTATTAGCATTTTTTAAAAGGCTGGCGTAAATATTTAAACACTTACCAATTAAAAAGCACTTTCAAGTTGCCCGGACGATTTTACAACTCTTTTCACTTTAATCAAAAGCTCGGAAAATACTGCAATACAATGTAGTTGATTCAGTCGTAAAGTTTTAAAATATTCTGCCTAACTTTTAACGATTCTATCTTCTGGGAAAATCGATTAGAATTAAGCCCGCAGCTTTGAAAAGGTTATTACAACCTTATAAATTCATTTCCGAACGTATAAAAAAATCAGCACGTATTCATAACTGAAAAGGCCTTATTAGGAAAGCTGCTTTGCAACCCATAAGTAAATACTTAATTAAACGACAGAATAAGTTTATAAAAGAAAAATTATTAACCTGTTGACAACTGAAACTGCACAACTAACACTTTTGCTTGCTCTTGAAATAGTAGTTCAGATACCTACAAGCAATAAAACATTCCTCTACTAAACGTTTTATGGTCTTTCTAAAAGCTCCCTATGGTTTTATTACTGTAAAAAACCTTTTCATATATAAACTCTTTCAAACAAGGGACAGATCGGCATGCACGCAAAAAGGGGATAGTTTAAAGTAGAACTCATTAAAACTAACAAACTGCACGTTTTAATCTTCGAATTATTTCAGCAGTAAACGTCGAAAAATGTATTTAACGAGTTTTAAAGTGTCTAACAATAAACTCTTGTTTTCTTCATTAACGTTTACATTTTTATGCTACTTAATTACTGTATAAACATACAGTCATAAATGGTTAAAAATTTGTTAGAAGAATCTCTATTTGTAAAAGGTTAAAAATATTTTTAAATCACAGAAAACTCAGTTTAAAGCATACATGGTTTTATTTTTGCTTAAAAGTGGTAACTCAAAATTTGTAAAACTGGTAAATTTGGTCTCTGAACTATTAGACAGAAATTAAGTCGTACAAAATCGAATAACATTTTTGGGTAATATTAAAAAAGTAGAACTCAGCAGGAAAATTTCCTGCAACGAAGAACATTTCTTGCAGCAAAACTTTTTGCAGTAATTCTCCCGTAGCAAGTTTTTTTGCAGGAAATTTCCAATGCCTTAGCCTTTCTAGCATCTTTCAGAACTTCAACTTTAAAACTAACAACCTTTCAAAGCCTTTTCTATAATTTTTCTTGTTAGACCTGTTTTTCCTGCATTATTTCGCAGCACCAAATTTTCTTTCAAGAATTTTTCTGAAGTCATACTTCGTTTTTTTTAGTATCTTTTCGAACTTCAAAATTTCAAAATTTTTTAAAAAATTGTCTCAGAAGTAAAATTTCCTGCGTGAAATTCCTGATACCTTGGTCTTTTCCGCATTTCTTGCAACTTCAATAATTCAAACCTAACAACCTTCCTGAACTTTTGGTATACATTTTCCATGGAATTTTAGCCTACATTGTGCCCCAGCAAGAGTTTCTCCCGCAGGAAATTTCCTGTAATAAATTCCAAATACCCTGAGCTTTTTGGCACCTTTTATAACTCAAAAATTTCAAAACCAACGTCCTCCCTAAACTTTTTCTACAAATTTCTCTCAGCGGGAAATTTTCATGCAGAATTTTTCCAGCAGTAAATTCCTTTTTATTTTAATGTTTTTAACATCTTTTATAGCTTCAGTATTTCAAAACTAACAAAACTTTCCAGAACTTTTTCTACAATTTAACCGTGAAACATTTGTTTGGGTTTATTTTCCTTGCATTACATCTCAGCAGGGAACTTTCCTGCAAAAAATTCCTTGCCCTTTTGCAGTGTCAATACTTAAAAATTAACAACCTTCCAAAACTTGTTCTACCGTGAGTTCAAAAAGTCTTTACATAAGGATTGGCCAAGAGACAGAAAAATAATGTCAATTGCAAGATTTAGAATTTATTAACTGTCATCATTGTTTTGCTGGCACAATACTGTTGTGCAAATTTCAATAAAATCGTAAAACAAAGGTTCTAAATCTTGCAGTAGACATTACTTCTGTGTCTCATGGCCAACCGTTATGTAAAGACTTTTTGAACTCACGGTACAAACTTCACTGAAATCTTTTCCCTGCATTACATCTCAGCAGGAATAATTCCTGCAGTAAATTCTTTATATTTTAACCTTTATAACAAACATCTTTTAGAAATTCAGCATTTCAAAACTAACAAAACTTTCCAGAACTTTTTCTACAATTTACCCATGACTTATTTGTTTGGGCTTATTTTTCCCTGCATTACATCTCAGCAGGAAACTTTCCTGCAGAAAATTCCTTATACTTTAGCATTTGACAACATCTCTTAGAACTTCAATACTTGAAAATTAACAACCTTCCAAAACCTGTTCTATAAACTTCCTTGATTTTTTCCTTGTATTGCATCTCAGCAGGAATACTTCCTGCAGTAGATACCTTATACTTTAGCCTTCTTAACATCTTTAAGACTTTAATTTTCAAACTTAAACTTCCCAGAGCTTTTTCTGCGAATTCTTTGTTTGGGGTTGTTTTTCCCTGTATTACATCTCAGCAGGAAACTTTCCTGCAGAAAATTCCTTATCCTTTAGCACTGTTAATACTTAAAAATTAACAACCTTCCAAAACTTGTTCTACAAATTTCCCTGCAACCTTTTTCCTTCGTTACATCTCAGCAGAAATATTTCCTGCAGTACATTCCTTATACTTTAGCTTTCTTAACATCTTTTAGAACTTTAATATTTCAAAACTTAAACTTCCCAGGACTTTTTCTACAATTTTCCCACGAATTATTTGTTTGGGGTTGTTTTTCCCTGCATTACGCCTCAACAGGGAATTTTCCTGCAACAAATCCGTTATACCTCAGCATTTTTAGCATCTTCCAAACAACCTTTTCCCACAACAACTTGTCATTTGATTTTTATGGAAAACAAACAATAATAACAAAAATCTTGTAGAAACCTAGATACTGCTCCAACACTTAGTTCTTCATCAAAAAACACAATAAACAAGAGATAATCAACCACATACCCATACATATATAATGAAACCGTTTTCAGAAAAAAAAACGGTTAAATATTCATAGTAAACATAACAAAACCGTTACGACTAGCAAAAGTAAATCTGTTTAGCAGTATCACCAACAATAGTTTGCGTGATATTCTCAATAACTCAAAAACTCGATAAAAGGGAACCACCAAATTGTTTCCCTAAAATCAGGAAACATTTGCGATATCGCCTATCGAGATGTTTATCCATTTTATTAATTAACAATTAAACTGCAAAGTTTAGAAACGGGACTTCGTAACTAAACTTTTTGACTGAATAAACTCGAGAACAAAATGGCTGATACCAAAGTCAATGGGGTCAATGTGCTTGGAGCCATTAACTAAATACACGCAATTTCTATATTTTGGACTGCTCTGCTACAATTCCGTGTTATCAGCTGCGCCATCTTGGCATTATTGTGACCATTAATAGATATATTATTTGGAAATGGATTACTCCGATTTTTATTCGCTTCTTTTAAGGAAAAAACCTTTAAATATATTGTCTCAAAAGCTGTAGTATTTTTCACATAAGCAGGTTATAAATTTAGAAGAACGTCTGCTGAAATTATTTCACGTGATTGTGTTCGTTTAGTCAATGGCGACATTTTATTTTCTTACTGAAATTATTGCTGGTAAATATGTCGTTCGTTTCTTGGTAAATACATCAGTTAGGATGACATTAATTATTGGATTTTATTGTCTTATTAAGAGCTTCTAGGCTTATTTATGAAAAGCATACTTGTTCACATTTACAACTAAAAATTTTAGTAGTAAAATAAATTGTCGCGTTTTATAAAAGACAAAGAGTTGGCAGCTTTTGGTTTATTTTAGAATTCATGTAGTTTCATTTATGTGTGTCAATTAAAATCTATTACTACGGAAATTTATGTTTTCAAGTGACGATGTTCAAATCTAAAACTGAAACTCAAACTTGTTACCATTTTTAATGCAAAATTTTTATTTTTTTTAATATGGATATGGGCGTTTACGTAGATATATGCGATATTCTAAATACTTCATTTGTCAGTGTGTGTCATTTTGACTTTGTATAGAGTGCAATTAAAACTTGAAATTGTATGAAGGGCTCTTAACGAACTAATTATAGCTGGTTATTCATTAATTCTTTGGATTAAGATAATAATCTAAAGAAATTTGTACCTACTTACTTGATTGAATAAAAATTTTCAAAGTTTAAAGTTTCAAATATCAGCAGATTTTAAGTTTTAATTCACAAATTTGCGATAATTTTTTTAGGTCGCGATATCGACAATTGTAAATATTTATATGAATTATTGCGACAATGTGCATACAGGCGGGGTATGATACAAAATTTTCACGTGCGAAAGTTGAATGTGCTAATTCCGGGAAGAGCAAACTTCAATTTAAAAAATCGAAATGGGAAGCTTTAACAATATCACACACGTGCATTCAATCAAAGACATGTATGAAGTTTTTAAAAATAAATTTTAACAGGATTTTCGTAGATAATTTTTATATCCAGTCAGATCGAGCTTCGATATTTTTAATTAATTTTTGAAAATTGATTGCGGAACAAATTTATTTTCAAAATAAATCGTTTAAATAAATCATGTCAAGTGCTGACAAGCAATAATTGTTTACAATTACAAGTTTACATTCCATTCGACAGTCTCATACTTGATATGTTGTAAAAAATTTACAAAATATTTACTCTTGACAAGTGCTTTCAAGTTTTCAAAGCTTGCTTAAATCAGTCCAAAATTTTTGTGCTTTTGATAATGAAACAGTTCCTACTTTAATTGTCTGTAAACAATTTTCAATACATTTTTTCTTTGTTAAATGAATTTGGATTTTTAAGAAGAAAAAGAAACTGCCCTCTAAAACCAAAAGCGTGTTTAAACTACGTAGATGTGGTTGAGTTAAAACAACTCCCGGACTTAAAAATTTTCTCAAAAATTACACAAATTCCTGATTTTCTTGGAACATGATCAAATTATTCGTTTACTAAGCCCAAGTATTCTTTAATAGAAGGTAATTTGGGAAAAACAAAATTCCAGACGTCAAGTTTTTAACTTAAATTAAAGCCGACTTCAAGATTTTTTAAATACTATAAAAATTATCTAAGCAATCGACAGTAGCTTATTTACAGCGTACGTTAAAATAAACGCGATGTAATGCACGTTTTTGTAGTATAATTTAATTTAAATACAAGTTTTACGTAAAAATTCCTATCGATTGACTATCAAATAGATTGCTAAACATCTTATGGCACTAGTTAATTAAAGTTATCTCGTTTTCATCAGAAAAATATTCACAAAATGGGAAGCTGACCTAAACTCTTCTACGAGGTAGGTTTATAGGCCTGTCTTAAAAAGCTTAATGTTATTATTAGTGTCGTAAAATTTGGAAAAATTGCGCACTGACACACAGATAGGTTTAATTTATTACACTGATACAATCTGCATCCGTTTTAAGTTTAAAGGTATGAAGCTCGTATAAAATTCAATTTTTTTCGTAAATAACTTACATGATTTACAAGGTTAAAATGCAGTTCATATAAAAACGTGTGTGGATATCGAAAATTTGAAATGTTAGTAGTGGGCGTTGTATATGTATAAGTTATATTCTCAATGCTAAATTTTATGGCGAATATTTTCTTTAATCTTACCAAGAACTATAAATCATGAAGAAACATATATGGGCAAATATTCAAATTTAAATTGTAAATTTTAATTTGATACATCGAATTAAAGGCTTCTGCAAATAATCCCATATTTTTGTTAAACTAGTTTTTTATAATCTGCGTTCGGCAATAGAAACGATTCTGGCAAATGCTTAAATTTATATGAAAATGAGTGCGTTTAATCTAATAAAATCGCTAAATAACTGAAAATTATCTTAATTAATGCAAGGTATTTTGACATTCCGATGACTTTGAATAGCTTGTGTAATCGTTTGAAGCTCAGGCTGTTTAGATATGTTAAAGAGTTATACATCCAAAACCAATATATTTAAATAGCTTTAGAATCGAAAAATTATTATCCATAAATCTTTTGGACAGAGACTGAAAATTCTTTATGTTTTAATGCGAGAAATTATTTGTTGTGCAGAATACCCAGCTAGAGATATTTTGTTAAACAGTTTGAAACCCATTTCAAATTCAATATCCTGTACCGCAACGGTCTTTTCGTTTCTGTGATTAAAACGCGGTAATTTATTTACATTCTGGAGGAATCGTTTAAATATTGTTCTCTACCAAATCGTACAAAGGAATTTCGGTAGATCGTTGTAATGAATTTTAAGTTTGTGTAATTCGACGTGTTTGTAGAGATTATCGCGTTTGTTTATGGTACGCCTAACTCGTCACTTTGTATCCTCCAGCAACGTAGTAAATTGCAACCATTTAAAACTTGATTATAGCACATTAGCATGGCAATTGAAAATTATCCGCAATTCACTCTCGATCGCACGCAGTTACTGGAATCAGTTTAAACGTGGGTATTTTCGTTTCACCAACCTTAATTTCCGTTTGTAAAGGGTTGACGATCAATAATGAAGTCATAAATCAGTGATTAAAGTGAGCACAGGGCCGAAGAGTGTATCACGATCTCGGCATTGCGCACTATCGTCTATCTTAATGCGGTCAGTAATTACTGCGGGACAAAGGCAACACCGAGGGCTGTAAGGGGTTATCTTGACAGGGTGCACTATAAAGACGCTGACACCAAGCACGATTTCGAGTGTTAAAATGCTAAAGAAGATTATTTCAGTCGGGCATTTTAAATCGAACATAAATAAACGTTAATGTCCTGTAATACAGGTGTAAACCAACGTACTAGGTGGTTTTCTCTGTTCGTCCTGCGTTTAAAAATACTCTAAGTATACGACTTAAGTACATTCTTCAGTACAAACCGTGGGAAATAAAGCTGCGAAAAATTTAGACCTTACAATTTTCGGTTTAATTTAATTTCAGTTATTTTTTTCAAATCACCACTGCTTAATCTCATTCAATATATGTTTTAATGAAAAATTACGCAGCCGTTGTTTTTTGTAGAGTGCAAAGCTCTTCAAAGTTCAATGATATTACAATCCACATGTGCGATAATTGCGCAACCAAAATTAAGAGTGCGAACAGTTGCAACTTCCCCATCAAAGCTCGTTATTACAAATGAAATCAATTGAAGTTATCAGACAACAAAGCAAAAAAATCTAGCGAATATTTATACGCGCATGACCTACATCATGAATGTCTCATGTTAGAGCTTATAAATAAACGTTCCGAAGTCCGTTTAGTGAAATTACATAAGCCCTCGTGTTCATTTCTTGAAATTGCACCGCAGTTTGTTTTCAGATCCCTGAAAAACTTGCTATGGGCTAACGCGATGATGACGAGATTGCCTTATACGGAATATGAACGCCAGTCCTTAAATTAGATAAAAACACCTTGTTATATTCACGCAGCATTCAACAGTCTTTTAAATCTCAGTCCTTTTGAAAATGTCCGCCCTCTTAGACTACAATTTCTACTAGACAACAAAGCCTTTCCATGTTCTAGTTTGACGGAGTTATGGATTCACGCCGCCAGATTTTTCCATTGTTAAATATGGCTTTATCCTAGTATTTTTCGAAAGCAGATGAGAGATGCGGAGATAAACAAGTAAAGGGTTTATCGGTGGCACAACTTTATCGAAGTTTCAACCCTCACGACTCAAAATAGACATAAGCACATAACTAATGAAATCTCCACAGATAAGGCTTTCACACCTGTAAATGTTCAACCCGTCCCTACAATTCAATTGGATTGTCGATTTACGGATGATTCGTACCGCTTCGATAACCCAGAGACTCAACGAGTTGCTCTTTGCTCTGTAATATCCGATTTCATCGGGTAGATCAGTCGATATCGTTGTACCAGACTTGCTTTATTTTTGTCTGTTACCATTTAATTCGAATTATGGTTTGACTCGTCAAGGTGTTTCAGCTTTGGCAAAAACGTTTCGGAGAACCCCGAACGAATTATAGCATTTCGAAAAATTTTGGACTCCAAATATTAATGGCGGAGTAATGACATCACCTTGTACATATAAAAATTTTACCTCGAGATATTTAAATGTCTGTAAATACAAAGTTGAAAGGTCGTTACTTTTCAATTTATGATAGTTTTAATATATTCTTTAGTATTTTATAGACTTTATCTGCGTTTCAAGAATTAATTATTTACATATGTGATTAGACGACGAATAAATTTAAAAAACGCGTTGTTCAATTTTTTGTTACAAAATAAAAGTGAATGTTCTTCGTTAATTAAAAATGCCGATAAGGTGAACGCGTACGAGATTTTGCGATATAAGGTACGAGTATCACTATCACTGGCAATTTTTTAAACAGGTTTTTCCTTTCCTCTAAAAGTGGAACTACGCACAGTTGGATTATCCATTAATACAGCTACAACTAACGGTTTCCACATTAAGCATCTATTATGTCTAAAATTTTGGCATTTATCTGTAACCAATACAGCAGCTTTTTAATCACGAGGGAACGGATTCATTACGTATTCTATGAGACCATCTATTCGTAATTCTATCTAATGCACAAGTTTGTTTTTATAAATGAGGACCGTATATAAATGAGATGGGTTCATAGGTTATACGTATTCACCGGTCACTACGGATATACTACTAAAAAGCTGTCAAGGGCAAGTTTATTTTAAAGATGAGATGCGCTGAACCACGACGAGTGAAATACCATTTAAATTTTGGAGAATTAGCTTACGCACGGTAATGATCTAATGAAATTCATATAGGACCGTAGAAATCGTTTGCATATTTAAATATTAAATTTGAAACGTTTAATTTTTAACTCACTGATTTATCACAACGAAATATTTTCATCTCGATTTAAATTTTGAGCCATATCTCATTATAATCAATATAAATTTATTAAAATAAAAATTAAAAAATAAAATGCGTCGCCTTTTCATAAAGTAGGATTGTTGTACTTTCTAAATGGGCCGTGTAAACAATCAGAAGAGTATTCTGTTTAAATATATCGTAACAATTGTAAATTAGTTGATAATTTGGTCGCACATTAGACTAAAGAAGTATGAATGACATCCGTAGGAAAAACCGAAGAATTTGTATTTGTTATTTACCTGAGAAATAAAACCCTCGATTTGTAGACGTGTTAATTATTTTAACAAGCAACAAATTATGCAGTTTGGTTGTCAACATAGCTCAATGAAAAGGTTATAACAATATATTAACGTACGGTCAATATTTCAGAATAGCCATATAAATTAAGATCTAAGTTTAAAAATAACTAATTTAAATAAAATTACTTATGTTGATCACGATCAAATTCCAATTATTTCGGTCTATATTTAAAAATTAAAAATTTTGGCCTTATCCGAGTAAGCAAAACATTATTTAATTTATTGAAGTCATATATCTTGTCTTACTAAATAAAAAACCATAAAATGGAAGTGGAAAATACGTATGAAGTGGTGCCAGGTAATTCAAAAAACCAAAAAATATCAAACTAAAGTTAAAGGCCTGCTGCGAAGGAAGTATCTATTTATTTAAGCAACAAATGTCAAAATATCCTAATCCCTTTAATTACTTGAAAGTGCTAATTTTTCAGGAAGTTAGAAGTTAAAGTTAGAGATGACAGATGTTCTGTACTACATACGGCTAAAAACCACATCACACCATGGGCGTGAATTTAGCCCGGTGGTTTACTGAACTTTAGTCATTCTATAGTATATCTATGGCTACCGTATTGCTTTTAGAGGACAAAGTTTTGGCCGTACGCTTGTGTTTTATAAACAGGCGGTTCTGAATTTGAATACGTTTACTATATTACAAATTTTTGTTGCAGAAAGACTTTGGAGATGAATGCGTCTTCAACGAGATGATAGAGCAGCATCATTACAATACATATTCCTCAACCAAATATTCAAACGAGAGGAGAACCTTGTACCTAGCTCTGAATCGCCGAGGACAACCTCGCAAGGTGATGTTACGAGCAAACCAGCAATTAGGGCGCCTTTCTTCGTATACGCGAGTTCTAACGCGACCCGTAGCCCCTGAACGTGCTGAAGAATTGCATCCTATGCGGCATCACTCCCATTTATGTGCATCACCTTCCTCCGTCCCAGCGGTTCGTACACCCTCTTCCCTTGTCGACCCCCCAACAGACACTCCGCGGTGCCGGAAACGTAAAAAGCGAAAGAAGAAGAAACGAAAATGTGTCGATGGCGACATCGACAGCGAGCTGTGCCACAAAAGACAGACTGTTGCAGTTAGTAATCGAAAGACACATATTAGGTTAAATAACAATAATAGTACTAGAAAGTGCGAATCCGAAGACAGTGACGAGTGCCAAAGAGTAGAAGTGACAGAGAAAAAAAGACATAAGACTAAGTTCGGTGATAAACTTACGTTAAGTGGTACGAAAAAGCGAAAGAAGCATCAAAAAGGTGTTCGAAATAAGAAAGCGCGAGTGATTGTTACGAGCACCGAAGCCGTGGTGACCGACGAGGTGCCGTCGGACGAAGATTACACCATGGAAAGTACTACCACGTGGGAATGGGAAGATTCCACCGCAATGCCCGACGAATCTTCTACTCCGCGCCCTGACTGACTCACCCCTGCGCCTTCGGGCGCAGTACATCCCTCTCCATTATTTATTTCTACTATTTATTGTATTCTACAAGTTGTACATAATTGTCTATATAAGTGAATATACCTCGCCGTCAACCATTTGTCTTTTATTGTCTTTAATTTACCATTCCGCAACAGGCCCATCCATAAAAGGACGTACTTTGGCTTCTGACCGAAATCGTTAAAAGGAAGACCCTCAGCAAAATTTACGACATTCCACATCAGGAAAGCCATATATCAAAGCCATAACTATTAATTCAAATAGCAATAAAACCCATTAACTTTATTAAATTTCAATTAAAATTAACCAAAAATTTCAACACTCGTCTGGTAATAGGATTTTCCATAAAATAAATCATTGATCTAACTATATGCCGTCCAATCTATTTTAAGGCATTTTAAAAACTAAATTCTCAGATTCATTTAACATTTAGCACACCAAAAATCTTTTTGGACACTTTTGAAAACATTTTCTACTTCCCTAAATAACACCGCTTCATTGAACGAAAACTATTCGTAAGTATGGAGAAGCTCAATGACTTTGTGAACAGCACTGCAGACAGCAAGCCGTGCCAAACATCAATTTTTCACAAGATGACAGTGCGGATTAAGCCAAATCTTAATTAATAATGATCAGTGAAGCTGAGACAATTAGTCAGCTTTCATTAAGTCTAAATTAAATTTTGAACGTACACATAAAAACATTCAAGAGTCTATTTAAGTTCATTTATGTATATAGTTCCACAGCAAGCTGTAGAGATATAAATCCATGAATTTTATCCAATTTGTCGCTATAAAAACAACTTTATATAAAGTTCGGTGGGTGTTCTAATTTATAGATACCACCCAGAAGCCCTGAAGCAAAACTGATATTATTCAGAGGATTTACAGGAAGTTGCCACAGGAAAAGATCGGAACTAAATCATTGTTCTCAAAGTTGGGGAAGCAGTCAGGAAATCCAGAAGAGAATAATAATCCCTCCTTCCTTTAAAATCATAAGTATTTAAAATTACATAAATTTTCTAAGTTTTATTCCCGAAACTTCGTAAACTTTTAAACTCTTACAAAATATCATAATTCTTAAACAACCAACTTAAAAAGGAAAAACCTGTCTAAATAATTATTATAAATCGACCCTACCAAAATCATAAATAAGTGAGACGAGCCAGAAACTATAAAATACTGCCCCGGCACTCTTAAAGTGATATTTCGAATGTCTTTTTAACGCTTAAAGTTTAAGCAGCTGTCACAAATTTATTATTTAATTAAGCCCTGATAAGTATGCGATTTTGCTGCAAACCGTGAGCTTTAAACATACCTCCTCAGTTTTTCAGTAATTTAAGAGTCGTTTAGTCGATTAAGAGAGAAAAATGTTCATAGAGAAATAGTTTTTTTACGAGCTTACAACAGGGAAAGTTTTTTTAAGAGTGCAAAAGTTATTTATAAATAAAAAGATTCCTTAATGTTTTTCGTATAAATCAGGTAGGATCCACGCAGCTGTATAACTAAAAGCACAAATGTCCAAAATGGGTCACCATTCTGTGCATTAATTTTTGTCAAACGCTTTTCTTTCTTAAAAAAAGATATTTTATGGTCGGTGTGGTGTATAAATATACCGCAAGTAGATGTCGGTATATGCGACGTCTAACTATGGAAAACAACAGCTTAAAAGCAGTTCAAACGCTTACGTTGTCTAGGATTTTAACGCTCGAGTTTCCGCATTTCTTTGTGGTTTGTAAATTTTAGTAAATTGGCAAACCTTCCCATCTTTATTTACAAACTTTGGCTGCCATTTCATTTTTAAATAATTTATATCGACTAACTATGCTGGTTATGTTTTTGATCAAATTAATTTAAAAAAAGTATTTACGTAACGATTTTTTTTAAATTTTTTCTGTGTTGATATACAGGGTGGGCTTGCTGAAAAATTTATTTACAAGGCGCGTGTGTATATTTAATGACAATCGTGTTTATTTTAAAACGGTTCTGTTAACAGCTGCTTTTTAAGTGCGTTGGGAGGTCAAAATTTAATATTCACATCTTGGTTTAAAGACAACGTTGTTCTGATAGAATTTTATGAATCTGTTCGAAATTTAGTAACACACGATGCTTGAGAACAGAATTTCACTTTGAAACATTGATGTTCGACGAAATACCTAAGCTTTAATGTTCCTGTTATCTGAACTTGTTTAGATATCCCGCCTTCAGAATTGCCCATTTCTTAATTTTGTATAGTTTTCAATGCAGATTTCTTACCAGAAATTACCAGTACAGCTTGTAACAAACAAGAGCAGCGTCAAATAATCAAATAAGCCATATCAAACAAACCGTAGTAAAAATAACTCATTCTAGTGTTTTTAAATGAGATTCCATAACGTAACACAATGGATAATACGAATAAAACATGATTTCCTTCAGAAAAAAGACGAGAAGATGAAGAATAAAGAGCGAGTTTATCTATATTGCTCAGTAAGATTTAAAGGGTAACTAACAGTTATTTTCTCAACTTGTACTTTAAAACCATTACTTCCTAATCTACAAGAGTGTTGCGTTATATTACGAGGTGTTTTTACAAGGGACATAAAATCGGTGGATGTTAGAAAAGCAGAAAAAGATGCTGTCGGCGATATTTCAAGCTATTTCCTATGTGTTAACAATGGTCATTCAATCACAGCAAGCCCTAGTTGTCTTGCCTACAGTATTTTCGAACAATCGAACGTGCTTGAATAATAAGAGCTGATAACTCTCGAGATAAGGCAGCTCAAACCTAAGAAACCTATTTCTGTTGGGGTACTTAATTGCCCGCTTGCTTTATAGCTACAGTCGTAAATTCGTTATTAATTTTATTACGGCAGATCTTGCGAATCTCGAAAACGTTTGGCCAATAAAATATTTTGAATGTTTACATTACTGGCTATTTTTTAGACTTGAAGTAAATAATAACCTTGTTTGACGACAATTATAACAAAACATGTGAATGAACAACTTTGCGTGATGTTATTACAAGCTTCAGAATTACTCAAACCAGTTAAAAACCCACACATGTCATTTTAGTAGATTAATATTCTTAATCCGCTTCATTGTATTTTCCTTCTATGTTGTAAATAACGCAAAACATTAAGTTTTACTGCCCCAAACGATATTTCGCTATTTTTATATCGCCATTAAAAGAGATTATGTTATGCATATAGATATAGATGCATCTCCTCCGTTTGCTAAAAGCATTACCATTTTAACAAATCAGCTTCGAGCAAGCTATTACATTTTTCAGAATGACTTAAACCGCAAGCATAATTCGTTAAGAATATGATGGAAAACAACGTTATCATTACGAAACTGAAACTCAGCACGTTACCTGTTGATGGAACTTTGAAATATGGTCACTTTAAAGTACAAGCAAAATAAAACGCGCTCATTTTTCTCATTACATCATAAACACATAAAATGATACGCAGGATGTTCCCAAAGTTAATGCATGCGATCTCAGTCACGTAATCGCAATGTGTGGAATAAGGCAATAAACGCATGGTTTGCATATGTTATCATGTTTTAAAAGGTGAATCCTAACAGAAAAATCGTAAAACACATTCGACGTATTATACACCATATGTTAGCATGGATATTACTTGTAAATCATTCGAAAATACGAAGAAAGCCTAGCATTGGAAGTGCTTGCAATTTCCTCCTCTCAATGGGACGTTTAAAAAATCAGGAAAGGATCTGCATTTAAAAAAAAATCCTTGATGATAATATAATAATTACAGTAATTTAACGGACACTATTTTAAAATCAAGGGTCACTGTACCCTATTCAGTAAAAAAGTAAAAATTAAATGTGGCTGGCAAAATGGTTTTTGTCTGAGTTCGTTGTACGGGGGTTACTTCATTTTGATCTCCACGCCATTACACTCTGGAAGGACTCAAACATTAAAAAACTGAGGGAAACATCAGATTTTCTTTTTTGGATTTTTATTTGGGCGTGTTTTAATAATTTCGCTATAGTATTCTTATGAATCGTACTTTAGAAATGATATGTCAGATTTACAGCTGTAAAGCTCTATTTTTATAATCCTGTTTCTTTACAATCTTTCTAAAACTTTTTTGTTCGGCTTACAAGCGTGTAGTGACAAATGAGGATATAAATTCTTGTAGTAATGGACCATAACCTTTAAATATTTCTTTGCGACGACTTCATCTGTTTAAATTTCCTGTTGTTTTTTACAAATATTTAATACGTTCTGCCAACACACTCTTTAAACACACGATTTCAAAAGAACCTATGACCGACGATCTTGGAAGATAATCATAAAAAAAATGGTGCGAAAAAATTAAAAAACGTTCTTGCATCGGATATTCTTTTTAAGTTTTTAATACGCTTTAGCAACACACGATTTCAAAAGAACCTATGACCGAAAATCTTAGAAGATAATGATTATTTTGGCTTGCATCGGGAATTCTTTTTAAATTATCCTTGTTTTCATTTTGAATTTTTCTGAAGGAAACATCAACTGTAAATTGGGAATTTTTAAAATATCTTATTTAAAAAAATATGTCAAACATACTCGGTCAAAATGTACGAAAATCAATAAATAACTAACTCATTTCGATAACATAACATTTGACAAAAAATGCAGCGATAAATCCACCCATATTAAAAAAATTCAATGTCAAAATACTAAAACAGGCGTTATCATCTAACACAACTGGTTACAATGAATGGGTTTTCCTCTGTGCACGGTTTGGTAAGCTGGTCTGAACATAATAAAGCTTTGAAAACTATGTACGAGAAATCCACTTTCACTAACAAAATTTTAGATTTTTCGTCTTACTTAATTACTTAATCCTATGCCTTTTTTACCCTGAGGTGTAAGGCGGGTGGAGTTGAGTTTCTTTTTCTGCTTTATATTCTTTTTCCGATCTTTTCCTATCTTGTGCAAGTTCCTTGATTCCTTCCCATGGCATGCCTTTCTTCACTGCTACTTCTTTGATCTGGTCACTCCATGCTCTTCTTGGTCTTCCTTTTTTGGTTTTTCCTTGCATTTTTGTTTCATACACTCTTCTTGTAAGCCTTGTGTCCGGCCTACCATACACATGACCAAACCACCGTAGTTGTCCTTCTTCTAGTTTGTCATTAGTTGCTGCCTGTATGTCTCATTCCTTATTCTGTTCTTCCTCGTCTTACCCTCTATTTTTCTCAAAAAGCGCATTTCCATCGCATTTATTCTTTCTTTATGTTTTTCTCATCGTATTAAACATTCTTCCTGTTTTCCCCATTCTTTCATGTATCTCTTTGTCTATCGTGTCATTTTTGTCTATTATTGATCCTAAGTATTTATAGCTATCCACGTGTCCTATTTGTTTTCCCTGTAGTCTTATATTATGAGATGATCATTGTCGTTGTTTTGTGTATGTGTATATTCATATTTATCTTCTGTAATTCTCTATCCAGCACCTTCAAATTATGTTGTAGATCCATTTCTGAGTTGGCCAAGATGGTCAGTCATATCATCTGCGAACATCAGTTCAGTTAGTTGCGTTTCCTTCTTTTCCAGGATCCTAATTTTACTCCTCTCATCTTTTTCTTTGCTTCTTTTATGGCTTCATCTAACACTACCGCAAACAGTAATGGGCTCAACACACATCCCTGTTTAACTCCTATCTCTGTTAAAAATTCTTTTAATTCTTCATTGTTTGCTCTTACGATGTTTGTATTATTACGGTACATAGCTTTTATTACTACTTCTATTGTTCCTTTTTCTATTCCACGTTTCGCTAAAATTCTCCATATATCATCTCTTCTTACTCTATTAAAAGCGTTTTCTAGGTCTATAAATCAAACATAAATTTCCCGGTCTTTATTTGTACATTTTTCGCTAGTTTGTCTTATTGTAAAAATTATAGTGCATTTCACGCGTAGATCCTCATACGTTAACGCACCAGCCTCGACACCGAAAGGTATAAAAGAGGTTACAGATAATACAATATATTTTCCAAATTTGGTTTTTCTGTTTAATTGTTAAACGTAATTCTTCGGTCCACCAATTAATAACCACCAAGTAATATTTATAAAACTTGCAAAATCACCTTTTAAAAAATTCGTGCGAGCAGCAGCAATTTCAAGCTAATTCCTAATACCTAATACTGTCCTAATCTTCCCGATATTAAGCCTTCCTGATAATAAATTAAATTGACAAGGAAATTACTGTAATAAATATAACGTTCACTAACCTTTGCGATTAAAACCAATTCAAAAAGGACCCGCGAAAAATCGTGCATTAAACACTAACATGGCTGCCCTAACGAACACATTTAGCACTTTTCTAAAAAGCTAAAAACATCCACGTTTACAAACCTCTTATGGCTATGAGAATCGTGCATCGTGCTAACTGCTACAAATCCCATAACCAGTGATAAAACCAACACCATATTTATTAAACATATAACATACCGTCCGAAATAATATGGGAAAGCCATTTCCTCATTGCAGGTTAAGCACACCACAATGGAAAAATTCCATAACACTGTCGAGGTCCACCTCAATCGCAATCACCTCCTTTATTCGACGATGTTCTGATTTAAAGAAATAATAACTACCGGCAAATTGTTGCAATTAATTAAAAAAACTCGGCATATTCTACAACACGTAACGCGAGGTAAGACATTTCAGACTGTTAATAAAATTTAACACGGTATGTCAAAAAACAGCAGACCTTCACCACATTTCGCCTTATCGGACACGTGTTTGGGCCGATTTGTCTTTAGCTGCTGTAGATAAAAGAATTTTAACATTTTATTGCTTTTAAATTAACCTGCAATTTTAAATTTTTAATTCTATAAGCACATTTTTGCATTTAAATTTAAATATGCTCTACATCTCTGCTTGCTGGAGCAGTCAGATTTACTAAAATCTGTATAATCAAAAAAGAATTATTAGCAAATATAGCAAACTATGTTTCAATGTACCTAATTTCACAAGTAGCAATAAATTGAAGTAGTTGTATTTTCGTTATTTACAGGAAAAACCAAACAGGTCGACGCCTTTTAATGTAAATTATTTAACGGAAGGCCTAGGGAAACACTATTTCGTTCCGTTCTATTTTTGTGCCTTTTTACAGTTTCATTAAAAAATATTATCCAGGCCCTACACAAATTTCCAGGTTTAAAAATTCCAACAGCTCGATGGTCAGAAATCTAAAACTAATTAATTTATTCCCACTTTATTATTCGGTATATTTTCACGTACTTCTTGTTTTTTTTTTCATTTTTATTACGGCCGTAATTGTCAATAAAATGGCATGTACAGCCGGCTGAAATTAGAATTACAAAGTAGCATCCCGGTAAAAAGCTGCTTCATGAAAAAATACTGCAAATATTATGGACTTCTGTACATATTTATGATTCAATTTACTCTGTTTACTGGAGGCGATACATAAAGTGAAAAGTTCTTTTGGTTGTTTGTTGCTTTTCAGCGATTAAATATTTAAATCCAATAATTTAACTGAAACCTTAGGATGAATTTTTAAAATTACTTCTAAAAGCATGCATACAAATCAGTAAAAAGGCTAAATAGAAAAAATTAAACGCCAAACCTTCCACCACAAAACTTAGTTAAAAATAATGAAAATTTATTCCATAAAGAAGGAATTCGAAACACTTTATGACATAATAATAGAATCAGAAAAATAAACTGAGGTCGTTTTATTACAAGAAAATTTAAATCAACGATTATTATATAATATTTGGCAGACTTTTCTCCTAAACATATCATCATCACTACTTTGTGTTGCCAGCTAGGGTGAAAGAATAGGTGAATTATTTTTATCATGAAAATTTTGTAAACACTGCAACTAGTACATTTTAGGAAAATATACACAAATATCCTAGCTTCAACTGTTAATTAAAACTAAAAATCTAAAACGATTTGCTTAACTAAAGAATTTATACTAATTAATTAATGTTTAGTTACATAGTTGCAGAAATATTAAAGTTAGAACCGTTACAATAATAATAAATTAATTAATAGCGACGATGTTGTGGTTAAATTTAGATTAATAACATCTGTTAGTTCATCTTTAGAAATAAATAATAACAATAAAGATAAAGTGTGTGAAAATGGGATGCGTGTTTTAATTAAAATGAATTTCCGAGAAACTGCGTAGGGTCTATAAAATAATTTAAAGAGTGCAGTAAACGATAATAATAATTTTTATAATGGTTTAAATAATCTCTTCCTTGGACATCACAGGCCGGTTTATTTTATTGAATGGACTCTTTGAACTAAAAATATGTCCGCCTAATGCGATTAAAATATCATTGCGGGCTTACTTATCAATTCTCTGTACGCTAACTTAGATAACAAGATAACATAAACAAATCACCAGGTGTTTAAGGAGCTCTTCCTGTGTTCTTGTAACTACAAAAATTATTCTTATGGATTTAATTACCACTTAACTGCACTCGTGTACGTTAAAGCTCATAATAATAAACTCCAAGTCTAAAGTCTGCAGAAAGATGATGTGATCTCGTTATCGAAACTCCGTGAAAAAATCGTATCTATGGAGAGAATACTGCAAATACGCGATATGATGATAAAAGAATATTAATAACAATAAAGTAATATAAATAGACGGTGAAGGTGAAGGTTCATTAACGACTTTAATCGAGCTGATAGATAAGGCATCCTAGGAACAACTTTGCAGTTGCTTCGCCCATCAATAGTACCTATTCATGTGATTAACTGGAGTATGTGCATTTCCTCACGTACTTCTACATCAAAACGTTTTTGCAGAAAACAAAATTAGTCCTTGCCAATACGCATCATCTCGTAATAAGCGCGTGACTTTGATCTAAGAACTACGTAAGAGAAGAGAAAAATACCAACTGCCATTATCTACTTCGTTAAGATACAGCATAAAATTACAATAAATATAGTACCTAACCACTAAACTTATTATCAAAATAAAAACAAACCAGCTTATGTTGTCTAACACCGTAAATTGGCATTTAAACTGCACCCCGTGAAGAAGAATATCGTAAATTACCGTTTAACCTAAAGACCGCTTTTGAGTACTGGCATTATGATGTATCGTGTCATTTTATAAAATCCGTAATTTTATAAAACGTCTAGACGTTCCCGATCTGGCTTTTCGGGATAAAAATCTTCTTGCTACTACTTTTACTCTTTTATTTTTCGAAAAATCTTCACACTGACCTTCGGAACTTAGAGTGGTAGATTTTACGGCGCCACTACTACAGACATATTATCTCCTCTAACTTTTATTTCTTTTCTTAGATATGAAAGTAAGTTTCTTTTTACAAAACCATAATTGAATTTCGTATCGCTACATATTATTTATTTGCTTCTGTTTTGATATATTGTTTTCAATTTTTGCTAAGCTATTGAATAAAAACTAATTAATTTCATACATCGCAAAACAATGACACCCAATTACAATAATTCATTTCAACTGATAGGATAGAACCACTGTAAACTCCTTTAAAATGTATACTAAACATGTATAAATAACAATTTTAAGAACTA
Organism: Melanotus villosus; assembly: GCA_963082815.1. Lineage (NCBI taxonomy): Eukaryota > Metazoa > Arthropoda > Insecta > Coleoptera > Elateridae > Melanotus > Melanotus villosus. The sequence goes on from OY720427.1 coordinate 26,325,932, forward strand.
ACAATACAACAACTGAATTGAAAGATCCGCAAATAAGACTTGAACTAATTAATGGAATACAACAAAAAGCAATAGAAATAAATTATACCCAGCAACCCAGCCTGTAGAAGATGTGCGACAACAAACGTTCCAGGATCCTTGTCCAGGAATACTTAGAGTTAAAAAAAGATAATATACTGAATGGATAAGCCAAGACACATGGGAAAAGTTGAAAGAGAAAAGAATGGAAACACCGCGTATTACAGGCCCCAAATGAAAGTGTGAAAGAAGAAAATCAAAATATATAAATATATATGCAGGGTGTATACAAATTGGCGCAAAAGCTCCAGGTAGTGATATTCCTTGTACAATTCGGAGTCGAAAACCTTAATACAAAAATGTACCATGCTTCCCGTGCCCTTACGAACCATTTGAAAGAAACGTACATTTGGCAACATTGAATCCATCCCACACATGGTATTCATAATTAAAGCATGGTAACCTAGGATACAGCATTGGAGTTGTTAAAACTAAATTTTCGTCATTTTACTTGGTTGGTAATAGCAGATGGATAGGCTTAAGACCTTCAATTGTAGATGCCACTAGAGAGATAAAATTAAGTTCAGAAATTATTTATTTTAAACATAATACATTCCAAAAGTTTTAAATTAGGATTTTATTTTGTGATTCAATTTTGGGCATTTTTCGTAGTCGATCAACACCACTATTGTCCAACCTAACATACTAATTTACACTAACTGTTTGAACTGAAAACCATCTGTTTCCAAACATAGTCGTAATCTTTTTGGTATTGTTTGCATTACCCGCTCCAGCTTATCAGGTGTAATTTCTAATATTGCTGCAGGGGTTCTGTTTTTAACCTCATCAACATTTTGTGGAGGTGTGGCATAAGCCTTTTCTTTAATGAAACCCCAAATAAAGAAGTCCAATGGATTGAAATCTGGGTATCTCGCCGGCCATAAAATGGGTCCATTGCGACCAATCCATCCTCGTGGGTAGTGGTCATCCAACCACTCTCTTACATTAAGAGCAAAATGAGCAGGAGCTCCATCATTCATAAATAATATATTTGGTCGTATATTCAATGGTATCTCATCAATCGCTTGTTCCAAAAGATTAAGATATTCATTGTTATTAAGGCGGTTCGGTAGGTAAATTGGTCCAACAACTCTCTGATTTATGATGCCTAGCCAAACATTTACAGAAAACCTTTTTTGGTGACCAAATTCACGAAACTCGTGCGGGTTTTCATCAGCCCAATAATGGGTATTGTGTGTATTGAACACGCCATCTCGAGTAAACATACACTCGTTGCTCCAAAGAATACGTCACGAATTCTATTTAAAATAGTGTTGCGAAAGTCAGATCGAGCAATGTAATCATTTTCATATAGGGGCTGCACTTTGGAAACATGATATGGATGTAGTAGGTTTTCTTGTAGTACCTTATGAACGGTCATATGACTGGGAACAGTACGCCTTGCTCTTGGTCGACCGGTGTCCCTAGTTCTTCGGATAAATGAACCAGTTTCACGAACACGCTCATTTAGTCTTCGAAATACGTTTGCAGTAGGATGTCTCCGGTTAGGAAAACGCGCGCGATATTCTCGTTCTGACATGTTACAGTTTCTCTTACAAAACCCATATACCATGCATACTCATTAAAAGTGAAATCCATTCTTTAAGTAAACCAAACAAGATAACAAAAAAAGTAATACAAAAAACAGGAATGACGCAAAATTAGAACAAACCAGTAAATAAGATAACGAAAAAACACAAAAAACGCAAAACTTAGAGATGACACGAAGTTACAAAGCCGAATTAGTAACAGTTTTGTAAACGTCAAACTTTGACAATACGAGCACGTTTGGCAGTTAGCTGTACAGTGTTGTCATACGTTTTTTTTTAACGGGCAGACCTAAATGAATAAATGTTAAGATTAAAATTTCAGGGTTGAAAGAATATGCAAAAATTATTTTTATAACGTTCTTTTATTTCAACTTGTAATCTTTTATTCAGCAGATCATTAAATAATAATGCTTATTTCAAAACTAAACATTGAGACTTTGAGGACCTCGTGAAGACAGGGGAAGCATGGTACATCATTCTGGTATTAAGGTTTTCGACTCAGAATTGTACAAGGAATATCGGCTACCTGGAGCTTTTGCGCCAATTTGTATACACCCTGTATAATGGCTAGTAAATAAATTAAGAAAAGCTTTAAAAACGACAGAAAAAATGTCTAAAAAATTTAGCAGGGAAAGCAGACAAAGCATCAAAAAACGGCAACAGTAAAGAAATATACCTATAAAACAATAAAGGAACTAACAGAGAAAGGCAGAAAGACAAAAAACTTGCAAATAAAAGATAAAAAAGGATAAATACTTACCACGATCGAACAACCACAGCGCCGCTGGAAAAATACATTTTGAAGGGGTGATCAATACGAAACAAGAAGAAATGCAATTACCAGAACCAAGACAAATCCTAGAACTAAATATCAGTACAAGTATACCAACGGAAGCAGAACTACGAAAAACCAACCCAACAAATGAAAATCGGTAAAGCACCAAGAATTGATGGAATAACAATAGACATGCTGAACATTTATGACACTACAGTAGAAGTGATTTACCAATTCATAAAGAAAGAGGAAACCTTTCCGGAAGAATGGAAAACAGGAATGGTGAAAACAATATCAAAAAAAGTTCATTTACAAAACTGAAACAATTAGAGAGGAATCACACTGCTCTGTGTAATAAGTAAAATATTTTTAGAATAATTCTAAGCAAAATTACGGAAACACTAGACATAGACTTACGAAAAAAGGAAGTGGGTGGTTCTTCTTGCCCAGACAACATAAATACACTGAGAATAATAATTGAACAGTCACTTGAATATCAGTCATCATTACAACTGCTCTTCATAGATTACGAGCGCGTTTTCGACTCTATCAATAGAGAATTTATATGGATAGCCCTGAAAAACAAAAGAATACCAGAAAAGTTCGTCTAATCAAAGAAGGATACACGGATTCTAAATGCCAAATACTTTTAGATGGTAAAACGTTAGGTAAATACAGACCGGCCAACAAAATTTTGACAACATATTTGTTGGACACAGCAACATGTACCTGGATACATGCAACATGTACCTGGATGCATGTAGTCAACAGTGTTGCGCGTCTAAACCAAATTCAGTTTTGAAGTAAAAAATGGACCTACCGACAGCTGCTGGTGCTGCTAGTGCTGCTTTTATGATAATAGCTGCCCATGCCTAAAAACGTAAAACAACTTGGTGGCAGAGACAGTTTTTTTTTTCAAAATGGGCAAGCCATAGCGACTACTTAATGTCTGAATTACATTTGAACGATGGTAGCTCGTTCCGCAATTTCGTCAGACTAACAAAATCTGACTTCGAAGAACTTCCTTGTTTGCTAGCTTGTAAAATCTCCAAAAGGAATACAAACTATGAAACTATCGTGCCGCTATTCCACCATCAATAAAGCCTAACTATTGTAAAATAATTTTGGTTCAACGTGGGTGGTAACTCTCAAATTGTTGACAACACCGTCCACACTGAGAGGTGTTCTCCATTTGAAATGGAAAACACGGATACAAGCAACCTGCAACAAATTTCAGTGATGCCATGCCGCACGATGTTAACGAGTTTCCATCAACTTGTTGCTAGTTGACGGAATACATGTTGACAACACCATTATGAACTCATATCCCGGTGATTATTGGCCGATCTGTACTAGCCTTTAGAAGAATTGGAATACGCAGGCGATGTATGCCTACTCCCACATACGTTACCGTATATGCAGGCAAAACTAGGCAGATTAAAGGCTGAATCAAAGAAAATAAACAAAACGAAAGCGAAGTTTATGAAAGTCAATAAATGCAAACAACATATACTGCCTTCCAAAAAAAGTGCAACACCTCGAAGCCGTTGGCCGATTTTCGTAAATTTTTCACAGAACAAGTATTTCGACGATACGAACAAATGATTAAAATTTCAGATATCTAGGAGCCGCTTTTTTTTGTTTTTTACCTTGGTAACAATAAAACAAAAGAAAGTGTCTTGTGTTTTTCCTGGTTGCTATCTGTACATGTTTGAAAATAAGTGCGATACAGTGAACTACAAGAGTGTTAAAATGCATAGAGTTCGTCAACCTCGACAGTACCATCATTTGACTGAGTTCCAGAAGGGCCAGATTATTGGTTTAAAAAATCAAGGAAGTTCTTTTCGCGGAATTGCGAGACAAATCGGTTGTAATATCGCGACTGTTATGCGATGGTGCCGAAGATGGAACGTCTTAGAGCCTCCACTGTACGTGAAGATCAACGTCTTCGAGAAGCGGCTGTCAGGGACCGATTGACCTCAACACTAGCAGTGGGAAACGAGTGGGTTGCAGCAAGCACCGTCTATAGAAGAATTCGTTCTTTTGGGCTACGTTCGTCCCGTCCTCTGTTAACCCTTCCTCTCACTCCTAATCACCGGGCCCAAATGCTGGAATGGTGCAATGAACGGTGGAACTGGGCTCAAGATTGGTAACGGATGGTCTTTAGCGACGAGTCCCGCGTTTGTCTTTGGTCTCATGACGGCCTAGGGAGCGGAAAAATCCCAATTTTTCCGCTGAACGACACACTGCCCGTACACCTGGGGTAATGGTTTGGGGAGCGATATGCCATGGAAGCAGGTCACCATTGGTATTCATTGAGGGCACTTTGACGGCTGCATCTTACATCGCGAGTGTGCTGGAGCCCGTTTATCTTCCATACCTTCAAGGTCTCAATAACCCTATTTTCCAGCAGGACAATGCACGTCCTCATACGGCAAGGGCGCAAGGGCTTCAATGCAGTTCCTGAAAGATCCCATCGAACATGTGTGGGATATGATGGGAAGAAAGGTGGGGCAATTGCGCTACCCCCCTAATAACTTGGAAGATCTCCGCATGGCCTTGCATGAGGCATGGGATGGCTTGTCACAAGCCGCCATCGACCACTAGATTAGAAGCATGCCTCGTAGAGTAATGAGCGCCGGGCAAATCGTGGAGTACCTACGCATTATTGATTTTTTCTTAAACCTTTAGTGTTACGGTTTTCGAAATCTAATCATTTGTTTGTATCGTTGAAACACATATTCTCTGAAAATTTGAATAAAATTGGTCCACGGCCTCAAACTGTTACACTTTGTTTGGAAGGAAGTATACCGGGTGTTCAGCGAGGAATAGGACAGCGCGATATCTCGGGAACGAATGCAAATTTTAAAATTCTGAAAACTTTGTTATAAATGTCCGTTAGGGGCAGATATTTCATGGTAAAATTTTTTTAAGTTAAATAGGTAGCGCTACCTAACTTTATTTTTTTAAATGGAATATCCTAGTTTTTATTCTTTTTTGGAATCTGCAACACGTTTGTGATAACTTTCCTTATAACTGCTACCAACCTATTTGTTATACTTTTCGAGAAAATATTTTTTATAAATTTAAGACGAAGATGTACCTAGGTACCTACATAAATGCTTATATCTATATATTATATCTGCCTCTAACGGACGTTTATAACAAAGTTTTCGGAATTTTAAAATCTGCATTTGTTCCCGAGATATCGCGCTGTCCCATTCCTCGCTGAACACCCGGTATATACAGGGTGTGTATAAATTGGCGAAAGAACTACACGTGGCGATGTTGGCCATAAAATATTGAGTTGAACATCTTAATACCAAAATGTTGGACAATGCTTCCTCTGTCCTCAGGAACCATTTTAAAGGAACGTACATTTTACAACATTGGATCCACACACCACAGGTGTTTTGTTACAGCACGATAACTAATAAAGGATGTCCGTTACATCGCAAGACTCCGTGAATGTTGGAACAAAGTTAAGTTAATTGTTCGAACTGAAAACCGTCTGTTTGCAAACACAGTTGTAACCCATAGTTTGCATCACTCGCTCAAGTTTTTGCGGGGTGATTTCTAATACAGCAGCATCAATTCTATTCCTAACTTCGTCAGAATTTGATGGAGGCGTAGCATAAACTTTTCCTTTAATGAAACCCCAAACAAAAAAGGTCTAATGGATGGATGAGATCGAGGGATCTCGCGGGCCGTAAGATAGGGCCACCGCGACCAATCCATCTGTTTGGCAAGTGTTCGTCCAACCACTCTCTTACATTACGAGCAAAGTGAGTAGGAGCTCCATCGTGCGTGTATAACATTTCGTGTCTTATCTGCAACGGCATCTCGTCAATTACTTGTTCTATAACATTGAGGTATTCATTGGCATTAAGACGATTCGGCAAATAAATTGGTCCAACAAGAAGCCGTCATTGTCACGAATTGCATTTAAAATCGTGTTGCAGAAATTCAATCGGGCTATGTTATCATTTTCATAAAGGGGCTGAACTTTGGAGACATGATAAGGATGAAGAAGGTTTTCTTTTAGAACCAAATGAACGGTCTTATTGCTGGGAATATTTAATGTTGCAGCTAACTGCCAGGTGCTGAAGGTCCTGACGGAGGGTTCTTCTTGTACTACATCTAAAATTTGCTCTTCTAGTTGTACTGTGCGCCTTTGCCTTGGTCGACCACTGTTTAAATTCCTTGGAACAAATGAACCAGTTTCACGAAGACGTTGGTCCAGCCTTCGAAAAACATTTGTTCTAGGATGCCTCCGGTTTGGATAACGTGCACGATATTCACGTTCTGCCATGTCGCCATTTTGATTACAGAAACCAAATACCATGTGCATATCAGCATAATCATTGATCGTAAAATCCATCGTTAGTGAACGAAACAAGAAAACGAAAATAATAATAATTAATACTAATAACTACGAGAACAGCAACGATAATACAAAATTAGAAAAAGCAAGTCCACTTGTAAATTTTGACACTTGTCAAGCTTTGACGTTATCAAGACAGGAGTAATTCAGAGTCGCATCACTCTAGAATAATTATTGTTTTACAATGCTGCCATATGTATTTTTTACAATAATAAGTTAACGGCGAAATGATTAAAACACGCTTTTGGCGCTGAAAAACAACATCTACGAAAAAATCATTTTTACAAATCTTCTGTCTTCTAATTTGCAGCTCTTTCTGTCAACAGATAATGAATTAAAATACTTATTAAAAGACTTCATTTTCAAACTTTGGAGATGCCGTGCATACCCAGGAAGCATGGTACAATATTTTGGTATTTTCGATTTTATGACCAACATCGCCAATTTATACACACCCTGTATAGACAAAGAAAAAGCAGAAGAAGTCGAAGAATTTCTGTATTTAGGTAGTGTGTTATCAAATGAAGGTAGCTCAATAAAAGACATAGAGCAACGTATAAGTATAATACAGCAAGTGGAGTCTCATCGAAGATGAACTCAGTGTGGCGCAATAAAAATATAGGTACCTATTTATACTAAAATAAACAACATATTTAACAGTACTATTAAAGCAGTGTTATTCTACGGCTGTGAATCGTAGTGTATAAACAATTTGACTGTAAAGAAACTGCAAACTTTTAAAAATACATGTCTCAGACATATCTTAAAAATATGATGGCCAGAAATAATCATAAACATTGAACTCTGGAAGTGAACTAACCAACAAGAAATAAACATCGAAATCCAAAGAAGAAAATACGACTGGGTAGGGACACACGTTGAAGAAAACAAAAGAATGCCCATGTCGAAACGTCTTAGAATGGAATCCCCAGGGAAAAACAACCAAAGGAAGACCTCGGCTAACACGGAGCAGACACATGGCGGAAGAACCAGATCCTTTTCACAATTGAAAGTAATAGCGGATGACAAACAAAAATGGAGAGACTTTGCAAACGCCCTTTGTCTCAAAAGGGAATAATGGGAACCATTGTTATTATTATTATTAATACAACAACTAACAATACAAACATTTGGGAGCGTTTCTTTTTAGCTTAAATTGTTAAATTTCCATTATTTAGCACATTTAACAATTTAAAAGGGCGGCTTGTTGTAGACACCCACAAATAAAAATTGTTAAACCTAATCAGGTATAATTGTAGGTTTGAAATATCCTCGTCAAAGAAATTTCTTCGGCCTTAGTAAGAACATTCTAACAGTCAAACGTCTTGCTTTACCATTTCATAAATAGCAGTGACTTCAATTTAATTCGGAAAATTAACGATAGAAAGTTATATTAGTTAAAGATTCATTCACGCCGAGGCTGCAGAATCCTTCTGCGTCCAAATTTATCATATTTTACATCAGTACATTATAAAATTCTAGTCAAACAGGAATTAAATAGTGACAATAGTCAACTACTGCATAAAATCAATTGGAAACTAATAATAATAAAACAAACGTTCTCTTTCAATATAAAAACCTTAACCTGTAGAAAATCGAGGAAAACAAAAGTGTCGAGCCTTCATAAACAAAAGTTAAAGACTGTCATTAAAAGAACAAAAATACCGACTTAATAATGATAAACGCTCAAAATGGGAACCATAAAACCGAAAAAGTAACAAAACGAATAATATAATACGAAATAAGTAATAACAATTCATTTTATCGGATTTTTTATTGCTAAATTTATTAGTTTCCGCTTTCTCCTCGGCTATATAAAAATCAAACTACCATATACTCTTTATCAGTGTTTTTATAGCTTTTGCTATTTTGATACTGTTTGAATTCACCGACTGTTATTATTTTTAGTTATTTTTTGACTGGATCTTACTCTTACTGGTAGCTTTAAACATTAGATCTTCACCTAACTTAACAAGTTCGAATCCCAAAGTTTAGCTGCAAGTTAGCAGAAATAAGAAGGTGTTGGGAAGGTTAGCTGTGCACCAGGGAATTTCACTCACGAGATATCGCATGGCAGTTACGAAAATGTTAGTCTAACTTGTGCACATCTCGCCCATCCCATTTCTATCGACCTGTACGGTTCCAGATTCGAACCTGGGATATGGCGGTTTTGTAGTATGACTTATCCCAGACTTATCTAACAAAATTCATGAAAATTTCTTAAATCTACATATTTTTTATTTCCCATAAAAAGAATTTTTTAATTAAAAAATTTTGAAAAGACTGGAATGTTCTAAAGCTTAAAATATAGTTATTTTGTTTCAGTAAATGAAGAAGTCATAAAACGGCAGTGCACAACTGATATTATCATGCGTCTGACAATAAATTATTTTAACTGTTACTGGAACAGTAAGCGGAAGTAATAACCTCGTTGTATGATTGCTGTACTACTACTCTGTATAAACGCATTAAATCCCAGTAAATTTAAATCTTCATTTAAATATCTGCAGAATCTAATAGACTAATAAGTCTTCCAATAAAATCAAAATAATGGTTTAATTAAATTAACTTATACTTAAGTACTCTGCCGATACGCACCCATTAATTTTGTACAAATCACTTGCAATAAGAAATGTTTATTCAGCTAAGTTTAGCATAAATCCGCATGCAGTACCGACGCTAGTTATTACTTCTACTTTATCGCAAGTAATAATCTAAAAACAACAAACAGAGTAACAAACCTAATTCTGTAATTTGTAATAGAAGGGAGTTTATTGATTTTAATCGTAACGCCTTTTGTGTGTTTTGGGGTCATATATTAGCATGTTAAGGAAGAAATGTCATTGTCGGATCATAGAGATATTTGCAACAGATAATACTTGCCACAGGCCTTTTTAAGTAGACGCCGCCAGAAAGGGTGGAGGAAATTCCGACAAATTCGCAAAGAACTAAAGACGAAAGTGTTGGCGGAGTACGTCATATTAACTAATAAGGATACCTCATGGAAACGTTTGTCCTCTCAAGGAGACAGAAGAAAACGTCCTAATGAACGATGAACTTAGATTTCTTGGAAGTCTGAGAGCCTTCGAATCAGACCACACAGATCACGAAATGGAACACATAGATTTTAATGAAATATAATCGAATTAATGTTTCACCAAGACATTCCAGAAGATATGTTAAGGTAACATCAGTTCTTAGACAGGGGAAAACAGATGGCCATAAAAGAGAAAGGTGAGAAGTTGGGTTTTAGATCAAATCCCCAAGGAGCGTTGCTGACTTGAAAGTACAACAAAAGAACCAAAATATTTTGGCTTCGTCAAACAAGAGTTCTGCTCGAAATAGGTGGAAGGTGGATGATTCGTGATGCAAAAAATACTTGTCTTGTTTTGACTGTCTAATTTTCTGATTTTTATTTAACGCGGCTTAACTAATAACACTTTCTAACTGCTGAATTTATAGCTATTATTACTGTAATTACTAAAAGACAGCTTCATTTTGTAGCAAGAAAATAGAGTAAATTTATTTCAATCTGCCGCATTTTGTCTTGACATAAACGAAATGTTTTTACATCTTACTCTGACAATAAATACACAGGCGATAATAGGACAAGTTGTGTCAAGTGTTCGTTTAACAAGCAGTTATTAAATCATTGGGGCTGTTTGTGATGCAGTGCTGGGAAACAATGTAATCGATCGTGCTTGATACTTATTAGGCTGCAGTATCGCGAACTGTTTGAGGTGTAACTAGCGAAGGTTAATACCTTTTATAAAGCCATTAAATAACATTTTCAATCTCGTTCGTCGATATAAATGTAAATGGAATTTTGGAGGTATCGTACGAAGAAATGGGTGTGTGATATCAGATCTAACCTGAGCTCACGATTTACTTATTCATCCTTGGAAATACTCCCTTAAATTGCATATTATTCACATTCAGAACGGAAAAGCACCAGTCAAAAGATAAGTCCCGAGAGGTAGGTAAATTTAAATCGCGATAAGGGTCGGTTCGCCTTAAAAGAAATTAAATCAGGGGTGTTCCATACGAATTCCTTAACTCCATTAACTGACAAATGTGGAGTAAGAATTACGACAATCAACTGTTGGAACTTAAACAAAAAGTGCATTTACATCTTAATACGAATCTAAAAATTCAGTACGTCGTAATACAAGACGAACGTTTACTCATTTGGTGCCCCAAACGATGTTAACGAGTTAACCAGACAAAGGCTTTATTAATAACGTTAAGAGCTCTCAATAATGTCGTGATTTTGATGATTTCTTTACGACTTCGCACAGACGACAAATGTATATAATTGACGTCGTTAATCGAATGCGATGTATACGCACGAGTTTAGATTTAACGATGAGAACCCGCAATTTTATGGTGCAATCAAGTTACCAAAATCAAGATGCGAAAATCTTTGAAGTTCAAGAGCCGCTGAATTCGTTAATGAAGGTACTTCCGAGCCTTACCCTCCTGTATATACTGATAATTGAAGACGGCAACTACCGACAATTTTATTGCCGAGGGCATAGCAGGTGTCTGCAGACTTCTACCAGACGAAAGAACCGCCTCTCAATTCACACTACTATTAACTCCTCTTCCTAGACGTCAATTTGCAGAAACAACAGTTTTTAAACGTTTCAATGTTTACACGCGCATATTGAGACTTTTTTGTAGTAAAATCAGCTGACTGTAATTAAAGTCCGGACAAAGTAATAACCATGAGAATAGGAAGAACCAAATTACTGGTAATTATCAAATGGTGCCCTTTTTTCTCAGTGTGACGTACTTCGTTTATTACAAAACTTAGAATTATCTGCGAATACAAGTGAAGTGAAAGCTAGTATAATTTACCTTAAAAAATATATAATTACCGGATTACTGAACCACAACCACACAATCCGTCTGTAAACAACCGATTGTTGTACTTTATTATCTTTCATAATCTAAGATGACATCTGACAAAGCTCATTTTAACTGAATAAACTCGAATATTGACATTATTGTTTTGTTTTCGAAACTAATTTTAAAATGCTTTAAAAAATGGGCATAAAATTAAATAGGAACCGTAACGATGAGTTAAAATGGCGGTTGTTGAACTGTAAAAACTTAAATTGGCATTATCGAACGTCGACAACGAGACAGATTTCAATGGACTGAAGAGGAAGGGTGACCCTACGGAATAACTTTTAATGTCGTACCCATCCTCATTACCTCATTGCTAATTAAATTCGCGTTTCCTAATTTATGACAAACGTAAAAATCAAACATCTTTAAGGCAAATAACCCTCAAGCCATAAAATCGCGTTAATTAAACCCGAATTGGCAACAACTTAAGTATTATTTTGCACGTTGAAACGACTCATCGCCTTACCATGTTGTGTAATGTAAAAAAAATGCTGAAATAGTCATGAAAATATGATTTGCTACAACCAAAGTTTCTTGCCAAAAATTTTTCAGTAGGAAGTTTTACATAAAAAAAACGTTTTTAAATCGCTTAAATACCAAACAACATATACTTGCCCTAAACTAAATAAGCTTTAATTTTAATTGAACAAAATATAGGAGGTATTTTTAGACCATCAATAAAGGGTCATAAAATAAGGGAACAGGATCATCATTCGTCCAAAGAACTCCTGAAAGATGTTTAGAAAATTATTATTTATTCTCTTGACGGTTCCGCATTTATAATTTATTGAAAATAAAACACTTTTTAGTTTTTACTAAATTTACTTGTGTGTGAAAGGGAAATTTTCAAATCCCCATGGGCCACTTTCAATAAATATTTAATTCTAATAAGATTTGATTAACTACTGCTGTCTAAATCATTGTTGTTTCAACTTAAATTGTACAGCAGAGATGTATATCAGTTTCTGTGCAAATAAGTTGACTTAACTGTGACCTTTTTCAATTCAAATAATAAAAACCGAAAGCACAAAATTTTCTAGCACTTAGGAACGTCTCTCTTGAATAACTCTATTTATTATTCCTAATAGAGTGCAGGCGACAGGCTATTTGTATCAATAATATATCTAGAAATAACTTAATTTCAAGTTTATGCACTCGCAGTAGCTCTGCGTGCCTTAAGAAGCTGTGACATTTATCAGAGTTATATCAGAAGCAACGCTGATAAAAGTGGCTTACTTTCGTTCCGAGTGTTGATATATGCACACCGAGATTACATGAATGCGATGGAACTCCTATAGAGCACTTTATTCATTGGCCTAAATTAATGAAGGCTTAACAACTTCTGAATAAACGACATTTTTTAAATCTTCAGAATATTAAAACAAGATTTAACCGTTTGATTAATTAATTGCATGCATGCCAAATATTTATTTTCCAAGCTTATTTTATTCTGGGAATTCTTTGGACGTAAATACAAGAAGAAATAATATCATTTTTTCGGCTAAACATAGATAAAATTTGACAGTAGCGTGTGAAATTTACACAAGAAAACGATTAAATTACTTAATTTCTTCGAAATAATAGAAAAACTCGCTAAGACTACCTGGAGACAATTTTTTGAAAATCCAAAAATTCCACTCCCTAAGCTCCTAGCTTTATTAATATTCTAGTCTATGCATTTACAAATGACAAATTAGTTTTATTAAAAATATTTGCGGTGGTATCAACAAAAATTCCATTACACTTTTCAAATTAATAAGTTTTAGTAAGTAATCAAAAATAGCGATGATTATAGGACTAACAAAACTTATAAATGAAATCAAACTAAGTCTGAAATATCTCCAAATTATACATTCAATTTTTTATATAAGTTTAGTTGAATCATTAATCAGGATGTTAAAAAACCATCGTGAGACATAACGTACGATGTGTACTTTTTAAAATTAATAAGTCGCAGTTACAGAGGCAAAAGTCAAAGTTTTCCCTTAGGAAATAATGATGGCAATCGTGTTCATTTCCGTATCCGTTTTATAAATATAAAATAATGTAGCAAAAACGACGAGTTTGTATTGCAGAATGGAAATTGCACGGAAAACCACGGCTTACGATGCAGAACATCTGCAAGCTTAAGCTGTTTATCATTTAGTGCACAATAAATTACTCTCGAAAGTAAAAGATTGGTTTTCAGGAGTACAGCTATATATTTAAAGGAAGCTAAAGCGACGTTTTGCCTAAACGAATTATCTCCACCCGTGCTATTTAATTATTAACACGCCACCGCTCTGATTTTCTTTTTTTGCTTTTTCAATTTCAGAACGGATCTAGACAGTTTTCGCATTGCTGCATAAATCATTTTGCTATTCAAATCGAATATTTAAACGGAACAAGTCTTGCTTGAAAATATTTTACGCTCACTTAAAACAAAAAATAAAAGACACAACTTAGCAAAAATGTTCAAACGTAATTTATTTACGAATTAGGTTTCGACGATGCATCGTGTTAGGTTATAATAAATTAGGGCTTGCCTTGAAAAGCAACGGGAGATTCGTTTTAACAAAACATATGGCAAACTTTTTAACCTCTTACGTCACTTAAGAAATACGAATTAAAAAATATTAATACGAAAGATAAATTAGCCTGCATAAAATCACCCATTTTATTACCTCTCAATAATTCCATCAAATTAAATATCTGCAAGCTGCAAGTTTTAAAGCAAGTCATCTTTATGAACAAACTAATATGCTCAAGCTTCTCAATTTGCACATTTTATGCAATGCAAGTTTAGTTGAATGAAAGCGACTTTAAAATCTGGAAGATTTTAAGTAAATATTTTGGTGGAAAATTTCATAATTTAAGACGATTGAAATAATAAACATTTATTTGATTATCAAACCCGCTGAAAGCATTAAGGATAACATTGCAAATTGCAAAGCTTCATAAATCATCCTAAAGTAACTGTTGCGGTTTATGATTCAATAAAACGTTTAATAATATTATAAATCTATTTTGATGGTTTATTTATTATTAAAAATTAACGGTGAACTTAGAAGAAAATACTGCTATAACTAAAGAGAAAATTATGTTTTATTAATTTATTAAAATTAACTGATACAAATTGCTTAATCCTGTAACCCAAAATTTTCATTAAAAGCCGAAAATTGTTTTATGTTTAGCTATAATTTTCAACATCGACGAAACTGGTCTGAAAATTCAGGAAATCTACAGGCGCTGCTAGTTAGTATCTATATAATTAAATTATTATAAAACGATTTTTATGAAAATAAGCATCACCTACAGAACTTACTGTTATCGACAGCCTTATTGAAACATTAAAAATAGAAATTTCCAACTTAACAGCACATTAACTATTTTAATGTTTTTATTTTCTTCGTGATAGAACATGGTCGCTTGCTGAGATGTCTGAATGAATATTATAAATAAAACCAGAAAATTGCCAATAAGTTTCACATCGTTAAGTAATTAACATTGGTTTTATAAATACTTAATGGAAATATCTTACTCTTTGATAACGGGTATTTTGACTGATTCGAAAACAATTTCAAAAGACACGTGCCCAGTATGTAAGTAGAGTGATTAAAAGCATTACAACAATAATACATTTATACATTATCTGTTACTTGTCGATATATTCAACAAGGAATTACATGTATTAATATTCAGATAGAATAACCAGTTTGCAAGTCACGCAACAAACTCTTCTAATTTACTTTTGTTTTTCGTATTACATTATTTACTTATTTGTCGTACGTTGGCTGTTGGCTTCTTACATTTGACCTTAAAATTCTAAAAACTTGCTAAAAACCTGACAATGTTTCATTAGCTACGCTTTTTATTACTAATCGAGAAAAACTGGGTCGTTCTCCGAAATAAGAATGAACTGGAATATTACAATGAAATTCTTACTACAAACTTTATATCTGGTCTTAAAGGACATCAGGAACTTTGGATGTTTTATGTATGCAGAGTTTCAAGATTACGACGACTGATCAATCTCTATTTTTATGATAATGTGATCACCGATTATTTTACAAAGTTAATTAATGGAGACATGTCAAAATCCTGTTAACTCCTACGAACAAAAGGAAATAACTTGCCTTAAATTAATTTTTTTGTGTAGGCTGCAGACCAATGATTTTTTTATTTGTTAGATCCTACTAAGGCTATCTTGTGAAAATATTAAACGATTTTCAAAAGGTGGCATAAATTAATTCTCGTTCTATTAGATTTGTCGAAAGATGTCCAAACAGTGGACGTTTTCGGGTTTCAGCCTTGTTTTTGTATCAAATGCAAGTCATAAATTCTTAGCTTGCACTCCTAAAATTTCATAATCCACATCAGAATTCAGGTATTATAGCCTTGAAAACTAACTAATCCAACAAAAGATTTATCAATACCATACATGTAAAAACAAATCAGTAAATCCACCGACTCACATTTCTGTTGGGAATAAATTATATTCCACTAAGTTAATAAATGAGTTTAAAATAAAACTTAAAATAAATCCGCGATTTTTTATAGGGAACCTGCTCACCTTCATTTAAAAATTGCAAACAAAACACATTCGTCCTGATTCGTAGCTTGAATGTTTTATATTGTTTTTCATTTATATGATAAAAAGTGCTAATTTTTCTTATATTAGCAACTTGTACGTAAAGTAACTTTGACAGTAAGTTTACTTATTTCCGTTCTCTCCTGAAACGCAGCACAATAAGTCATTAGTCATTATGAATAGCGAGTGGTTTCTCTTCCAAACTCGTAGCAGTTGGTGTACGTAGGTACATTTCTGGAAGGCTACCCTCCCAAAGTCTTTCCGCCTTGTCGTTGTCCTTTTCTTAATGAAGAGGTCGCAGATGTATCAGAATTCTTCAGCCAAAGTTTCTCTAATTTAATTTTGTTCGAGTTTTGATTACCTAACTTAATTTCCAATTTGAGTCGAGAAAAAATTACCCTTTTCCCTTTTGAAGGAAGGGAAATATTACTATAACAGATAATATTTACAGGATTTAAACAGCGGAAAACTACATTTAAGATTTAAAGTAATGTAAATCCTAGTTACACATTGATTGCTACATAAATTATATAGAGCTTGTAAAATAAGTTTTCAAAGCGAAAAGTGTTCGTATTATTCCTTATTGATATTGATTTATTAGCAAATCGATAAAATGAATAAACCTGCAAGTGTTAATTTAATAATCCTTTATGTTTATATAAATAATACAACCTGTAATCTGACAAGTACATTGTAACATGTAACATTTCCTGAAGTTTCCACATCTATGTAAACTTCTATATTTACAACAATGATCGCACTTAAACAAAGAAATCCTTTAAGCTCAATAAAAAATTAGTTCCTAACAACGATTGCCAGGCAAATTCCGCGCATAATTAATTAACTTATTGCGGTGTTTAGTAGGATTCGTTTGCACTAGCAAGTTAAATTTTCCTTGCATTTACAAACATTAAAAATTGTTTATCTGCTTAAATTATTTACTTTGGGTAATCAGAAAGGTTTTAACAAACTAGTCGCAATAAATTCGAACGTTTTCACGATAGTGTTTATTTTAAACTGAATTCTTTAATTTACTAGTTTGAAATAATCAGTTTATACTGTAGCTAATACAACTAAAAAAGTAACACACTTAAAATAAGTTTCTTGCCGCATCCATGAATACAGAAACAAGCTATATTGTTTGAGTCATTACATTTACCTAAACTGTCCATTAAATGAAGACAGTCGCCCGTACATTTAAACATTTAAGAGATACGAAAAAGAATTCTCACTTGACTACATAAAAATATTGTTAGCTTGAATCCTTTATAAAGCACCCAAAAGTCAATAAAAAGTGAAGTTCCTAATTAGAGTCCATAATGAACTTATTAAGCGTTTAATAAATCAACTTTAAAAAAATGATTTATTTGGTGAGCCAATAAGGTCGCACCTACTAATTGATCAAGTGGAATTTTACAACTTTGCGCAGTTTAAAGCACAGTTTAAAACAGCATTTGAGTCATTGTAAAAACAGATATGGGCATTGCTGATGCTAAATGACTTGATTTGCCGATTACATCTCCCTCGCATTGAAAGGGAATGGTAAACGCAAGTAGATCCATAGAGCAATAAAAATTAGTTCTAACTTTCATTGCCAATAAAATTTTAATTTAAACTAACCCTGACCTGTTAGTTTTCACTTACAGTTGGATGAATTTTACACTTCTCTATACATTATCCATCAGTTTGAGACATACAAAGGTATAAAGTTGACCGTGAGTAGATGTGATTAAATTACTCAAGTGTGGAAATTTAAAGAAGCTTCAACGTGAGGGGTTATTAACGTTTGATTGAAAGACTTTTGATTGCTGTTTGCTGTTATCAAAAAGGTTGATGTCCCTTATGTTAATATTCAAGTAGAATGAACCTAGTGATATACTATATAATCGGTTACGTAACACATAGCAAGAACATTTTGGTGGATGCGCCAGGTGTTAATATGGCATGAATAATTTTATTGCAGACTCCGCCTTAATTATATCCAAACAATTATGTTAATTAGTAACAAAGATCCAAATTACAATAATAATAGCTAGTTTATAGCTGCAGGCGTGATTCATAGTTAATGGCATTGCCTGTTTGCAAAATAGACGATCTGCAACAAGGATTTTTTGCAAGATTTTTGTGGGCACTTTTATTTGTAATACATGACTGCTCTCACGTAGCTCGGTTATAGGACACTTGACTTGTGACGTTTGCGGGCCCGGTTGCGAATAATTCGTAGCGTCAGTACTTGATATTGTCTTCGTATTAAGTTACGTCGTTGAATGGTGCAATTTCGGAAGAATTAATCAAGGTCATTTGGAAGATCCTTCTATGTAAACGAATCATTACTAAAGTTACAGGTCCACTTTTTCTATGCAGTACAATTTCGTTCCCGGTTTTTTACGCGATGTTCAAATTCAAAGCAGTATTTCTATGGTCCATCCATGTTTAAACTAATGCTTAACACTTTAAAACTTCTGTTTTTCTAATGCCATTCAGCAAGGTTAAAAAAACATCAATTTAGAGTTGAATAACTTAGTTATATCGATTGTAATTTAATTATCGAAAAGACATCAAAAATTAGTCTGAAGCGTTCGAAGAATACAATCGAGTGACAAATGATTTTAATTCATAATTCAAGGAGCGAAAGGTCAATAAAATAATGTCATAAAATTTTAGTTAAATACCATAATACAAAACATAAATCAAGCGGGTAATTGGACTATCAAAATCCGTTGACGCTTTCTTGTTATAAACCGTTCAATTATTTATAAACTGCTATCAGCCACGCAAATTATGGTGAAAAGTACAGAGATATGTACTTGGTAAGGTTATAGGGCAAAGTAAACGATAATTATGGAAAATCTGCAGTCCTACATTAGTTTATATATTTGTTTAAGTAGAGAGTTGTATTTGTGAATTCTGTAACTATTTACACTGCCAAGCATCGAAACCCATAAGTAGTCGCATCTTCTAAACGTAAGTACCTAATTAGAGCACACCAACTGCAAACGAAAGAACGGAAAACAAAACTTCACACCTATCAAGAAAAAATCAGTTCCGAAACCACAGTGAAAAGTAGTTTTATGACTTTAATTAATAACCACTTACTACATTCGTAAAAACACGCACTTCAGAAAATCGGTACATAATTAAAGCTATGTGAAAGTTGGTTTTTATACCAAAGTTTTAAATTTTCCTATGACAAAAAAATTTTTAAGACCATTCGCCTAATTGTGTTTTTAATCTCAGTTGGCTTTTGAACAAGCGGATAATGTTTTAAATTTCATTTGGTACATCATTAAACCAGGTACCTTTTGATAATTAATACGAATTCCAAAAACAAATTACGGTCCTGCTTGAAAGAATGTCGGCTGGTCGAATTTATATATAGAAAACATCAATGAATACTATCTACTGGCTGGTAGAGAAAGTTCGAGTTGCCACGCGCTGTGTGCGACAAAATGGCGATAATATGCAAGTCGCTTCTCAGGTCTTTCGCAGTAAAATCGTCAAATTCTTTTCGATATTTAAGTAAAATTAGTGAAAATCAATCCAGCAGGCATGCCCCTTTTTGTACCATTTTAGTGGCTGGAGGAACTGTGGCTGTTTACACAGCTTATCAGTGTTTAAAAAATCACAGTGTTCTGGCATATCAGTCAAAAAGCGTAAGTGAATTAAAGGAAATTTGTTACTAATTCCTGAATGAAACCTAATATATAACATGCGATTGCCGATAGCTTTAAAAATGTTTTAACCTAAAGTACTTATCGCGTTTTGCAATCTCATGAAATACTCTGTCATATTTGAAACCGATTTCCCTCCATTTTTCAATTTATGCAGCGTTGCAACAATTGAAATCGACAGTGCAGTGTTTACAAGCACAAAAAATATTAAAAAACGAGTTAGCACATGCACGAATCAACCGTGCGACATCGAACGAAAATTGCTTACATGAGGAACCGTTATACAGTTTTATGAACTTGCCATTTTTGTAACTCATTATAAACGCAATTTCGTGATGTTTTATTTGTGCCTATAAAATAGAAAAAGGTACAAAAAATAAACGTTCGCTATTATAAGTTATCCAACATCACGATTCTGGCTTGCCCCGTTTTTATCAGATGGACGAAGAGACCATTTATTTTTAAGAACAATGTCTCTAACTCTGGCAGAAGGGTGGGTTTACAAATTTACAAGAATAAATTGTAAAAATTGTCTCATTTATATTAATAAAGGGTGCAATCGTAAATAATTCAGCTTCCAAGATTTATCCACAAGATCTTGCGTGGAAGAAAATTTATCCCCGGTTCTTTACCACAAGAGGAGATAACGCAAAGCTTGTGCCCACCTCAATAATGATGACAATAAATTTGGTGGGGTTTGTTGATAAATGATATAGGTATCGGTTTAAGGAAATCGCCGCTAATTATTTATAGTCGGACTACTTTTTAAACTTGCTCGACTCTTATTAATCAGGGAAGTAATGGGCGCACTTCTTTTCGAAAAGCATTTGCCGATTTATGATGTTGAGTTGATCATGCATATTCATAACAATATCGTTTCGCGTTTAATCCAGCTTAAATACTGGTTCAATCTTAAAATTTCTCCCTCCGTTGTACTTGAATGTAGTTCATCACTTTAATGTAGAACGGTGTCCAGTTTCATAGACTTTTATTTTTAATAATACGCGAGAGATACGTGCTTGCAGTCACGTAATTAAGTGTTACGATTTTTGCGGAAACGTATTTCAAAATTTTGTATAGGTATATTTTGTATTTCTGATAGTAGTGTTTTTATTATACTTCATCTGTAGATTAGATGTCTTCATTATTTTCCTTGGCAACTAAGTAACAATTCACCTGTATCTTAGTCCTTAGTGTACGTACTTATGTCTTTATAATACACAGAAATAAATGTTCCGGGTGCCGTACGTGTTTGATATGAAACAGCCCTAGATTTAAAGGATAAGGCGAAGTGTGGACTTTTAAAGTTCGCCATCTGTCGCAGATTAATAAAGAAGACAGTTTAGAAGTGCTGAAAAGGCTTCCGGGGATGAATCAGTTGACAAATCCAGCACAATCGGCAAAGGGCCCGCAGCTGCCTCTAGTCAATCCGCGTTCTTTTGCGTGGAGGTTGACAAATACAACGCGTGGTGCATTCCGTGTGTCATTGAAAATGATAAACTTTACACCTTTTGATGGAATTTACGCTAAGCTTCTTTATCTAAGTCGGCATCTTAACGCATTCTTCGGTGGCTGTCGCAGCTCGTAAAATAGTTGGCGTTTATATCAAACCCTTCTAAAGAATAGATATTATGTGATAATGAAATATGAAAATTACCTTCACGTATTATCTTCGAAAATGTTCTGTAAGCTTCACTAAGCCGAGTTAAGCATTGTATAAGAAATGTAATCAGGATTTGAACAAATATATTCTGTTCGTGATAGTTTTATGCCCGATTACATTCACCTGCTGTAGCTGGTCCGTGTACTATCAACTTCAGCCCCAACCCACGACAATAAATGAGTAACTTGATGCTCGATATCTTCCAAACTGAATTAGATATAGAGTAATCCGAGCTAATCCCGCGAATCCATCGAAAAGCATGTAGAAGACTCGAAACAATGCATTATCAAGCCTCGAATTGACTCCCTATAAATAAGTTAGAATGATAGTGTCATAGTAAAGTAGGCCCGTCCGATGTCATTGTCTGATAGGAACCTAATAAATAACTTCTTATTATTGTCCGCTTGTGTGGCCCAGTTCACTGACTGGGGTGGCATATGCTCATCTGACTCGTTAGAAAGCTATAAACTTTGTTTCATGATTAGATGATTCGTAAAAACTACTTTGCGTCGATGACATAGTCTTTTGCTTTGTTAAGCTCAAAAAGTCTTTTATAAGAAGAACCGACCATCGTCCCCAGAGTTCTGCGATTTATTATCCTATGTCCACCACATGTACCATTAAAAACATCCCGCTTTCGCATTTGCGGCAGTAGTTTTGTGGTCAGCTTCTATTTGTTGTCGTTAATGATGTTCCTTGGAAATGGGAGGCGACACGGCAATTTGTTATTACGCACAACTTCATTATCAGGTGATTTTTAACAAATTTTACTTCGTTACAGGCAGAAGAAAGTGGGCGCGCTGTTAAATTAACATCTCGCGAACGTCGATTTATCAGGTTCGCTTCCGTGGAGTATAATGGACAGCTCTACATGACACCTCAAGATTTCTTGGAGTCTGTTGTTGAAGCAGAACCCAGACGTATGTTGCATTTCATGATCAAATTTATTTGATGATCTTAAGATGGCCCCTACCTCTAAACTGAATTACAACTTGCTAACGTGTTGCATTTTGACATAAATACAACCGTTTTGATAAAGTTCCTCAATCAAAAATTTTCTTTGCTGCAGTAATAGACCACCCTGCAATAACTGGATACCTAATATGGCGTAGTACTTTCTCATATTACAATTATTTGTACATGTTAATGAATAGTTTGAATATACATAAATAACGTTATTTTCTTTAAAAAATGACACTGAATTATGAATACTATTAAACTATAGACAATGGTGTTAACAATACTATTTTAGTCGGAAATCTTAAACTGAAAACACGCTTCCTTTGATTTAGGATGTTATATGATCTTAGTTTCTAGTGTTAAAAGTAAATTGTTTTCGTTTTAAAAGTATCAAGAAGGTTTAGTTTTATAACAACGAACTTGTAGTTTGTTATTTAGTTATCCTCATATAAATAAACATCTTTCGTAAGGAACATGTTTAAATACTGGTTGAAAATACATAAATAAAGCGAAGCACTTCATTTTGAGTCATTGCAATAGCAATAAATCAATGATCAATGTAAAAACACTTTATTTAAATCTAGATGCATGTTTGTTTGGAATGTGCTGATGTAATTTATGTACAAAAAGAGTAAATAATATGAGAAAATGTTTACGTAATCAAAGATTCTTAATTATTCCCGTTATCATTACTATCAGTGATTGAAAAATACGTGTTATTGAAAGTTACAAATATTACATAATTAAACAAATATGTTGTCTGACTATTTAATATGATTAGCTCGGCTGAAGAGGAAGATGTTGACTACCACTGACATGGAACATATGAAAGAAAACACACCCTCCTTGACTGATGGCTCGCCTAGACTGTTTAGGAATTTAAGAGATAAAGGTAGTCTCCAGACTTTCATTTCAATAATACATTTCTTAACTTAATTAAATAATTTTTTATTATATTATAACAACGTAATCTTGATTTCTGTAGGGATAATCTCCTATACCGAGTACCTGTTTTTACTGTCTGTATTAACAAGTAAGTAAAGAGTTTAATACCTTAATATGAACTGATATTTACTTAATATTTCTCTTTTAGAACCGCACTCTGGATTTCGAATAGCATTTAATATGTTTGATACAGATGGCAATGAAAGAGTTGATAAAAATGAATTCCTTGTTGTAAGTTAATTTTTATTATATAATTTTTAATTTTTAGTTTTAAATTGGTAAACATTGAGCAGATACGTAAACTATTGGCTGGAAAACATAAAGAAGACCCTGAAACTGTGAGTTTACTAAAACTGCAAGCGGTGTTGTTAATTGGCTTCAACTCGCATTTAAAATTCTAACGCCGCTAATTATTGTGTTTTTTGTATCTAAAACTGTTAAATATTTTCCAATTCATATAGATTCAGTTTCTGTTGGGATAGGATTGGGCTACAAATCTGTGAGTTGTCACTTCTCAGTGTATTTAACTATGAGTGCTCGTATATTACCGTACTTTTTCTCAGCTGTGTGATGTTCTGTACATGTTTCTAACCAATACGTACAATTTTTGTTTTATTAAACATACAAATACTTGTATTTTTGTACTAACTCGAAATGTGCACAGATGGAAAAAATATTCAGTCACGCTTGGAAAGGTAAACGAGGATTGGCAATAACAGAAGATGCCAGTAATTCAAAAGGTCCTACTGAAGATTATGTAGATGACGAACAAGGTTTACAAAGACGTCACGCCGTTGATACAACCCTAATTATTCATTTTTTTGGCCCAAAAGGCAAACATGAGCTAAGATTTGAAGGATTTCGAAGATTTATGCTCGATTTACAGACTGAAGTATTAGAACTAGAATTTAGCGAATTTTCTAAAGGTCTTCCAACAATATCCGAAGTAGATTTTGCTAAAATTTTATTACGATACACCTATTTAGATACAGATGAATACGACATGTATTTGGATAGACTTTTAGATCGTATTAAAGAAACTAAAGGGATCACATTCGAAGAATTTTATATATTCTGCCAATTTTTAAATAATTTAGAAGATTTCAGTATTGCTATGCGAATGTATACCTTAGCTGATCATCCTATATCTAAAGGTATAGGAATACTAAAGTTCATGTTTTTATAATAAACAAATTTTTATATTTACAGATGAATTTCATCGAGCTGTAAAAATCTGTACAGGTACAAGTTTAAGTCAGCATATAGTACATACAGTATTTTCCATTTTTGATGAAGATGGAGACGGCCTACTAAGTTATCGTGAATTTATTGCCATTATGAAAGATCGATTACATCGTGGTTTTAAGGTATACATATTTCTAGTAACTGTTAGATAATGCTGCTTTAATAACCTAAATTTACTTTATATTAGTATGGTTATATTTCTGTTATTCAATTTCAAACATATTTAAAAACTTCGTACAGCTCTTTTAGTTTAAGGATCTTTCTTCTTCTTCTTCAGGCTTTCCAATCCTGTGTATTATAGCCCCTTCTCCCGAAGGTTCCGATCCGCATCTGAGGCGGATCAACCCTCTATGCCCTTTTTGTTATATCCTCATATCTGATTTAGCCTCCTCAGTAATTTTGTAGCATCCTTTCTATTTTTAAGTACTGCCCTCCAATTTATAATTCTTAGCACTTTTACGTCTTTTATTACTTTATCCCACCACCTGTTCTTTGCCTTTTTTTCTTATATTGTGTGGTATCCATTCCAATATTAATCCTATCATGTCGATTTTCTGGCGTCTCATTATGTAACCTAGCCATTTCAGTCTTTTGGGCATTTACAAAACATACATCTACACCTTTTATTTCTTCCTCTTTTTCACTGTTTGTTCTTATTCTGTAAGTATTCCGTATTTTTTATGAGCACCCATGGTAGTTAGTAAGTTTTCTGATTTTACTTTTGCAGATCGGACAAACATCTACCATTTCACACATGACACAAACTATGCCCTTTTTGCACAGATATATCTCTCGAGGGAAAACTTTCAGGCTTACTAGACATTCAATTCCTGTGCCTTTTTTTGTTTCCGTGGCATTTTATTTTTAAATTCTGCTTCAAATATTTTATTATTTCCAGGGGCGGCGTAAACTTTTGCGGGGCCGGGTTCAAAAATTGCGCGGGGCCAAAAACAACACTTCTAAATAAGTTATTTATTATAAACACATTATTACATATATTATATAGGATTATAGAGTATTATTAAATAATTGTTCTGGCCTTTTTCGTTGCAAAGTTTTTAATTACGTCATCAAAATCATAACGCGCGGGGCCGTCTAAAGCGCGACTCGCGCCGGCGCTGATTATTTCAATTTGTAGATTTTCAGCCAAACTTGCATTTTATTCAAATTGTTTAACACATATACTGATAGTTTAGGTATGAATAGTCGAAAATTAGTGGCAGTACTGTCACTAAACGGTTATATTATATAAATTAGCACTACAAGCCTTGCAGGCTCATGGCTTATTGCACTATTTTTGGCCATTCCAATCTCTTATGTTGAGTTGATTTAGGTCCTGTTTTACTTCCTTTACCCATCTTAATTTTGGTCTTCCTTGCTTTCTTCTTCCTCCTAGCTGACTTTCCAACACTTTTTTTGGGGTCCTCTATTCTCCTATCCTCGACAGGTGTCCTAGCCATTGTAATCTCTGAGTTTTAACCATTCCATTTATATCTTCTTGTCCATACAATTCTCTGACTTCTTTGTTAGTTCTCCTGTGTCATACCCCATTTGCTTGTTTTCCTCCTAGGATTTTCCTTAACACCTTTCTTTCTCATGCTCCTATTACTTTCTGTTCTATTTGCCCTAAAGTCCACACCTCAATGCATACATGACTATCGGCCTTATGACTCTTCTGTACAGACGTAGTTTTAACACACGCGACACTGCTTTGCTTGATTGCTTGACAACACTTCACTCAGCTCAAATACACACCTGTTTCCTGCCATCATTCTTGTCTTTACTTCTTCACTCACCCCTGATGTCTTTGTGAATACTGTTCCCAGGTATGTGAATTTTTCTACTTCCTCTATTTTATAACTTTTGCAGCCCTCTCTTTTTATTTCTAGTGACCTATTTGGTTGTAACTGTTCCTCACCCCAAGTCATATACTTAGATTTTTTCTCGTTTATCTCCAATCCCACACTTTTTCCTTGCTTGATCTAATCTGCTTATTATTTCCTGCATCTCTCTCTTACTTCTTGTCAGTATCGCAACATCATCCGCAAACCCTAAGCACTGCTGTTTTTTATGATATAGGAGTCCTGTTCGATTTATCTGACTTTCCCTGATAACTTTTTCTAATCCTACATTGAATAAGACTGCAGAAAGGGGTTCTCCTTAACGCAACCCCTCTGTTACTTCAAATCTTCTGGATACTTGGTCCTCTAGTTTTACTCTATTTGTTGTTTATTTTAACGTCATTTTAGTTAGATTGATAAGTTTCTTTGGTATATTCAGTTCATTCATCGCTCTGTACAGTTGATCCCTCTTTATTCTATTGTAAGCCTGCTTAATGTCGATGAATGTGACATGAGTTTCCTGTTTGTGTTCGTAGCTTTCTGCTTGGATTTCTCTTAGCACAAAAATCTAATCTATTACTGATCTTTCTTTTCAGAAACCACTTTGGTATTCGCTACTACCTTTTCCATGGCTTGTGTTAATCTCCTTTTTATACAGTTTACTAAGATCTTGTAGGCTGTATTTAGGAGAGAAAATCATCTATAGTTGTCGCATTCTACTTTGGATGCTTTTTTATGAACCGGTCGTATGATTGCTTCGTGTCACTTCTGCGTGCCAGCATGCTTTCTTCTGTCCACACTTGCTTGATCAGCCGGTGCATCTTGTTAATTATTTCTTGTCCTCCATATTTAAATAGTTCCGCTTGTAGTGTGTCCTTTCCAAGGCTTTTGTTGTTCTTTAGAGAACTGATGATTTCTTCTACTTCACTAAGTCCGGGCAGTTCCTCGATTACCATGCTTTCTGCCCTTCCTTGCATTACATCCCTATTTTCATTTTCTTGGATCTGTATTTCTTCATTCTGGTTTAGTAGTTCTCAAAAATATTCCACCCATATTTTCTTGCATTTCTTTTTTGTTTTTGGTATTTTCCTATGTTCTCTGTTGTTCCGTCCTTTAACATATTTAGTCTGAGTCTTGTTCTTTCATTTAGCTCTCTTTCGCATATCTTATCAAACCATTCTTTTTTGTTTTCGTTTATAGTTTATACTTCTGCTTATTGTCAACCTTGTTTCTTGGATGACAAGTTTTATTTCTTCCGATATCTGGTTTACATTTTCACTTTCTTCCACTTGTTGTAGTCTATTCTCCAGTTTTCTGCCGTGCTTTTCTTTTTCCTTTTGATTTAGAAATGCCTATTCAGTGACTGAAACCGATAACTATCACAAAACAAAAACAAATACGTAATTTCACAAAAAACAATTTTAAGGTTTACATTTTTATAACATCCGAAATTCTTTGGGGCATAGTGCTTCCCGAAGCCTTTACTTCAATTCAGAGATTGTTCTAGTAGAATGTTTCCGTAGCACCTTTTTCATTACGTGCCACAAAGTTTCGATTGAAAACAAATCAGGACTATAAAATCCATTCCAAAAGTGGTATACCATAGTCTTCCATCCATTTTAAGGTGTGTAATGGAAATAAAAATTAACAAACTAGAAAGCAGGCTGGAAAAACAGGAAAAACAAAAGCGAAAAAATAAGGTGGTGGTAAAAGGGATGGCAATAGAATATAGAAGTCTTAGCATTTCAAGAATCCCGCCTAAAGGGTAATGAGACAATGGCAATAGAAGATTATATAATGTTTACAAGTGGGAGCGAGATAAGAAGGTATGGAGTCGGCTTTTTAATAAACAAAAACCTAAAAGAGGGGCAATTAAGGAGTTCATGCCACTCTCTGATCGAATTAGAATCAGAGAAAGAAACAAAGACATAGCCATTATAAATGTACACGCACCAACAGAGGTGAAATCAGAAGAGGAAAAGGACGGAATACCTACTACGAGATATTGGAAAGTGTCTACAATAAGCTCCCAAACAGAGAGATAAAAATAATTATGGGAGATCTAAATGCACAGGTAGGAAACGAAAGCTTATATAGAAAGGTTACAGGACATCAAAGTAAACACGAGGAATCTAACGATAACGGAATAAGATTAATATCCTTCGCAATAGAAAACAAGATGAAGATAATGAGCACATTCGTTAAGAGGAAATAAATACACAAATGTATATGGATAAGCCCGGGAAGGAAATACACCAACCAAATTGACCACATATTAATACAGGAACAATATGCACAGTTGATAAAGAACGTAAAATCGTATCAAGGCGCGGACAGTAACACTGATCATTTCTTGGTGCGAATAAACATGAAAAGAGAAGGGCCAAAAAGAAGAAAAGTAAAAATGGTAGGTAGGAGATACAAAATAGACGAACTGGAAGATTGGACAGTAGCAAAAAATTACAGAAAATCAATCTACAACAATTACAGAGAAAAATATTGGAAAGAAGAAAACTCGGTCGAAGAGAAATGGAAAGACCTGGAAGAGATCATAAAAGAGGCAACAGCAGAAAATTTACCTGTACTAGAGAGAGAAAAGAGAAGATTGGATGAACCAAGAATGTAAAGCTGAAATAGAAAAGAGAACTAAGAATGAAGATGATGCAAACAAACAGGAACAAAGATGAGGTAGCATATGGAGAGCAGCGAAAAAAAGTAAAACGAATGTGTAGAAATGCAAAAAGATAGAAAAAGGAGGAGGATTTAAACATAATAGAAAATAATATTAGAAGTAAGGAGTTTAAAAAAGCTTACAAAAATATATGAAAAGAAAAGGGAGAATTAAAAACAACACAAGTTTACTATAAGGATAAGGAAGGGAAACTAATAGGAGATGACGAAGAACAAATGAAGATATGGAAAGGGTATTTTAAAGAAATTCTAAACCCAAGTCAAGAGGTGAGGACTAATGAAATAATGAAAGACAGAGATAGAACAACAGCAGGGGAAGCGGAAAATGAAAGCAATCCCCCCTCAAAAGAAGACGTAGAAAAAAAGATAAAAGAAATGAAAAAAAAACAATGTCCAGGCAATTATAGAGGCTTAGCCCTGTTAGATACGGTGTATGAAATAACAGCAACTCTTGTGAAACAACAATTGGAACCATATGCTGAAGATAACATTGGGGAATATCAAGGGGGTTTTAGAAAAAATAGAAGTAGGTACAACAGACTAAATATTTCTAATAAAACACATACCTACCTAATGGCAAACTGATATGAATATAAAATTCCCTTATACATGCTTTTCATAGACTTCCAAAAAGCC
The DNA here is from genome assembly GCA_963082815.1 of Melanotus villosus. Lineage (NCBI taxonomy): Eukaryota > Metazoa > Arthropoda > Insecta > Coleoptera > Elateridae > Melanotus > Melanotus villosus. Next base: position 26,355,855 of record OY720427.1, read on the forward strand.
TATGACTCAATCATCAGAGAAAAGCTATACAATGCATTGAGAAAACTGAACATCCCAAAATAATTAAGAAGCCTGGTACAGATGACAACCAAAACAACTGTGAAGGTGAACAATAGTGTATCAGATGAATTTATAGTGAAGACAGGCCTATGACAAGGCGACCCTCTGTCTACATCCTTATTTAACCTAGTTCTGGAGGTGATTATGTGTGAGGTCAGACTGAAAAGAGAAGGAACACTAAATACTAACTCTCATCGGTGTATTGCTTCTGCTGGTGACGTAGTACTATGTGCTACAAACCAGAAGGAACTTACAGAAGACTAATCAAATCAGCCAAAGAATATGGGCTGAAAATAAATCAAGATATGACAAAATTCATAAAGATAACTACAGGACAAGAAGGAATTAATCAGATTTCACAATAAAGATTGGGGGGGGGAGATTTTGAACTTGGTGGTGTGAAAGAATTCGTGTACTTAGGTACCCTGCTAACTAACAAGTGTGAAGAAACAAAGAAGGTGGATAGGAGAATAGTGATGGGTAACAAGTGCCTTTAAATAAGGTGCTAAAATCCAAAGACATCTCTTACAAGTCTAAGCTGCGTGTGTGTAAGACTGTCATAAGACCAGCATTACTATAGGAGTGTGAAACGTGGGTGGTTAATAAAAGTGTACCTACAACAAAAAATAGTAGTGTGGGAAAGAAAATTACTAAGAAGGATAATGGGTGGAAGAAGGATAGAACAAGGTTGGGAAAGAAGGACAAATGCAGAGTTATACGAAAGGTAAAAAGAGATGCCAATATTAGAAATAGTGAAAGTGCGAAGGCTACAATGGTTAGGGCATTTCGGAAGGCTAGAAGATTACCGTATAGTTAAAGATATAGCTTGGAAAACATTGGATGGAGTCAGAAAAAGAGGTAGACCAAGGAAGAAGTGATGGGAAGCAATCCGGAAAGATTTTGACTTTTAGAGGATAAAAAAATAACTAATTGGTCTGCGAATGCATCCAGTATATATTAAGGTGTGAATATCCTGCACTGTCCTGCTGAAACACAAAATCTTGTGCTGATGTCAAGTATTCTGCCATGACCGGTAAAAGCGATTCTTCTAAATTGTCCAAATATTTTTGGGTGTATATGTAACCCTGGGAATCGAACCCGGACCATCTCAGTGGTCAGACGCACGCTGAACCACGACCGCTGTAGAGCACTTAACTCAAACTAATTTTTAATGCTTTTCTATGGGCATCTGTAATCTTACTTTTTCTTCTAACTATATTTCTTATACTAGGTATATCACTCTGACTCTAATAAATTTGAAATTTCCTAGTTTAATTTCCCAGAATTGGAATATCTAATAATAATTAAACAAATGTTTTCGTCGATAATCTTTCCCTTGAACACAACAAGCTTCAAAATGTATCAAAATACATTCTGACTGTTATTAGTAATTATTTTGGTATCATTGTTCCAAAGCAAATTCGATTGTAGGCTTACTTTGTAACAAAACAAAAATATACTAAAAAAACACGCCTTATTTAGAGCATTTTTGATTTCTTGCTAAAAATTTTAAGAGGAAACGATAAAGCGTTTTCAATTGCATATTATTAAAAAATATGCCATTAATTAATTTGGGACCTACAAAAGCATGTAGTATAATTATTATATTTTGATGGTGCCCAAAAAACTAAGATTTCAATAAGTGGGCCAACTGAAATGGGAAGGAACTCGTGTGTATATCTACTATTATTAATCTCAAGAAAATAATCAGCATAGAATATTAGTTTTAATTGCATTCTTTTTAAGATAGAAATTTCAGCGCATAAAACCAAATGCTAAACAAGTACTTATATTAAATGAAATATTTTACAGTCATACGCAAAGAATGAAGGCTGGGATGCATTCAAGAACTGTATTAAACAAGAAATGAAGACGCCAACTTAAAAACTCTTCGTTAAATATTACGTTTACTGTGTGTGATATTTTTATGGTTGTGTTTATACCAGGACTTGAGAGTTCCTTTGTAAATAAACACCAGTGTTATATTTGCAGCAAAAAATTATTATTCTAAAACTTTAATGTACATTAAATTATTGCAACAAGTAATCTTAACATTAACTTTACATGCTTATTGATTTTGAAACATGCAATTATTGTTACTGTACGGGTTGTTTTAATCTATCTAGTCAGAACGTAGTCACTAACTAGCAGTATTGTACTTTTACAAACGATATTTTACATGTTCCATTTATGTACATTAGTATCTAAAATAAATATTATTCCTAAAACTTTATATACATTATATAGTCGCATTAATTTCTTTAGAAAACAATAACATCAAACAAACTTAAGTCGAAACTTTATCTTACCAAAAAATAACTTACAAAATAAAAATAATCTCAATATTTAACATGCTGGCATGCTTGGTGTAAAGCCATTTCTTGCAACAGCGAGTCTTTGTTTTACTAAAAATCCGGCAATTATATCTGCTACATGATGGGGCTGGTCTTCATGAATAGCATGACCGGATCGTGGCAATACTTGTAACTGAAATTTACCTTGCATCTGACCTACTGTAAGTGCAGTATCAAGACCATGAATGTTTGCCAATAGTAACACCTTAGGTGCTTGAATATCCAAAAACTTTTGAGATAAACCTTTAAACCAACCATTCCAAAATGGTTCTGTTTTACTTAAGTCGATTCTCCATGTATATAAATATTTTTCAGTCAACGTTGGCACTTTAAAAGTAGAGGGTGAACAATCTGAACCACTAGGTATTGGAGGTTTTCCGTTTGACGTATCACATTCGTCATGCATTTCTACATCACTATTTTCATCACTACTATGTTTTCCTTCTTCATCTTCATTTTCTTCTTCAATCGCATCAGCTGACCGCTGATGAACAAGTCTGGGTACTCGCGGTTTTTCCTCAGTTGCACAGTCAACATCATCTTCAGGTTTAACAGTTTCTTCATTTGCCGCCAACTGGCCAGTAACTACACTGTAAGACAAAAGAAAAACAAAAATATGAAAAATTACATACATTAATACGCAAACAAACAATATACAAATTGTTTCCTGACCTTTTTATTTGACCTGGCATAGATATTCGAGCAGCTTCCAAGTTGTGAGTTTGACCACTTCTAAAGCTAAAACAAAAAGATACGCATACAATTTTAACATAAAATATGATTTATCTCACTAACCACCAGGCTATGGCATCTTCTATAGTTTTAAAACTAGATGGTCGCCCCCGTAAAATACTTTGCATAGCAGAGAGCGATTCTAAAGCCGTTCCTTCAACAACATCAATAACACACACTCCCATAACATTGGGAATAAGAAGCGCTGCTGCAACGGCAACAGCTCCACCCATACTATGACCTATTAATATAATCGGAGGAACATCTTCCTTGTACAATGCATTAAGCACACTTGCTACGTCCCTACAAATAAAACAGACAGTAAATGCTACAAAGTACATATAATTAATATTTATACTCTGCCAAAATTTCTAAGGTAAGATTTTCCTCATCGCTGGTCGACGTATTTCCATGACCTCTTAGATCAATGGCCAAAACTTGACATTCAATTTTATTTGTAATTTCTTCCTAAAAATAATCGCAAACACAATTTTCACAATAAATATTGCTATTGGAAAACACTAACTGAAAACAGTGCCCAGGTAAGTGAAGAATATCCGCCACCATGAATCATTACCAAAACAGGTCCGCTTTTGCCAGCTACGTACACATGAAACTTATTACCATTTACATCCACCTCTTTTTCACTTTCGAAATATCTCGACCAATTAACTGGAGTACAGTCCTTATTTAATAAAGTCTTTCCATAAGAAACCCTAAAAAAAATATTTATATATTAAAACCTAGGTTAAGCTGCTACATAAACATTTACTTTTGCGGCCGGGGTGAACCTCGGGAGAGAATAGATTTCCTAAGGCCAGACATTATAAAAACCTAATCAAAATTCTAAACAAAACAATCACTCCAAATAAACTAACAAATTAATTCTGTAAAGTATATATTAATAAAATGACGGTTGATCTCTACCGCCACAACACAGCACCACAACCAAACTGACCTATTTTGTGCATATGCTGTAAAGGTTACATTTGGTTGTTGATGACGTCACCAACTCCCATTCTGCAAAATGGAATAAAAAAAACTTCTACCGACTAACATGCATTCCTTGTGGTTTTGCAATTAAAAGTGTCTATAGTGCTCGATACTAAAAGTTAAAATAATATATTATTCCTTTTTTTAAGTCTTTCACCGATATATACTAGCAATATACAACCATACCAATTAACGACAAAAATTACCTTGAAATCTACACAACCACCAAATTTGGCGCTCATTTCAAATTTCATGACGTAATACAATACTTGCAATTTAACAACTTTCCGAAATACGCTTTACATATTTTATAAAACAAAACGAATATTTTAAATTTCATTATTTCTGAACTACATTGAAGCAGCTATGGAAAGAATTCTCGTGAGCCAAGTATACCAATAAATTCTGTTGTCAATTTGCTTCTTCGTCTTATATTATATTAATTTACTACAATTCACAATCTGTATTCTTTTTGTGTTTTTACCTAAATAAATTCGTGAAGTATTGTATGTGACCTTTACAGTTCACCCACACATAAAAAGCACCCACCCTTCGCTTTAAAGTAGATGATCTAAACTTAGTTTCACCACCTACGACACCACATTAATACACAAAAGGTTAAAACTTTGAATGATTATATTTTTAGTAGCCATCTGTTTTTTAACAAACAGTAAAAGAGTTGATTAACTTACATACAAGGGAGACAGAAATACAAATGAAAATGTAAAATGTTGGTAACAATAAAATATGAACTCAATGATTGTAATGTTCTACAAATAAAGTTTGCTGAAAAATGGGCCTTAATCCAACAAATTCCTTAAAAAAAAACAATATTGGAAAAATATAAATGCATATTTAACTTATATTATTTAATTGTTTTATACACTACAGAGAATCATTTAATAGTAAATTGTTTCCATTTTATATTGAGCTGTTTACTTTGAATCTGTCTAGTAAGTAAATTATTTGCAATCTGTCCCTGTATTGCAAGTGTAAAATATTGTCTTATTATCAAAAATCGATTCTGGTCTGTAATAAATCAATGTATTTGTATGTTATAAAATTCTTAATTACTTGCTAATTTTCATAATACAGAGTACCAGATAAGACAGCATACAAATTAACTTCTGTACCACTTACTTAAACTACTTTAATTTTTTTCAGACATTATAAATAGAAGGCCTTTTTCATTAGATTATTTTCAATAATGATTTATCTAATTAAATCTTTATATGCAACAAGCACATAACTATATGAAATATTAATCAATTTTATTTATTGTAAAGACATGTAAATGTTGTCTTATCTGTTACATCACATATTTTTCTTTACAATTTGAACCTACGAAGTTTCACAAAATTCTTAAACTGTATAAAATGCTACAGCCGCATTATTTATATAAAAGAAATATTCAAAGAAACCATTTAAAACTAACTCACAAATATATTGAGCTTCAGTATATTTAAAAAACGCAGATTTCAATAAAAGTATAAACACAAATAAAAATGATATGTATTACTTTACTGAAATTCAAAAATCACAAAAATTAAGTGGTCTAACTTACATCAAATTATACCTACATAAGTCTAAAAATACACAGCTACAAAAAATTTTTTCGAACGTATCTAACGTACAATAAATGAACACCTACAATGAACATAATTGCATAACAAAAAAATTTGAATTAACACATCTTCCATAGCAGTATCTAAAAGTAAGAAAACTTTAAAAAACATGTAATATCCAAACATGTGATAAAAAATCACGCAACAATGTGAAAAGGATTTTATTACCTAGATACATACAAAGTTTAGTAACTCAGTATTCAGTTCAATTAATAAATTGTATGATACAAGGCATAGGATAATTATTTTACAAGTACGAACTATCAACCCGACGCACCAATTGGAACACATCGCCATCAACAGAAATAATCTCACACTTAGAAAATACAGATTAAGTTACATTAACTGGTATTACACATTATATTGCATCACTTGAAAGATTGTCGATAAACTTTTAACAAGGTTTATGTCACTATTTACACTGATGCTAGCACGTAGTCTCAAGCACAGGGCAACGGCAGGCGCTAGGGCAAACTGATGAAACTCCATTGCATGTAGGAAGGGATTGCGCCTTAGGTGGTGGCACTGGCCGAGAGCGAGGTGAATTTTGAGCACTGGTGCATTGTCGTTCTGCACGGGCTAGCATACCAGATAGGGCCCGGAGGGTAAGGTGTGGTGAAGGGCAGTGTGGAGGCGATGCGGGCCGGCATGGAGCCAAACCCGCAGCCCCGGGCTAGAGCAGCTTTTCTCCCGCAGAACTAGAAGTACCAGAACTCGCAGTGCAATCATCTGTGCCAAGCAGCTGTCAGTTAATCAATTCTACATTTACAAATTGCTTCAGCCTTTCCAGGTACACATTGTACAATTCAACATCATTATGTCCAGCACCCTGCAATTTGTAACAGAACAAAACATAAATTTAATACGCTTTAATGCTTTTACATTTTTATACTTAAAACAATTGTTTTGTTATCTCTGGATTGGTTTTCTGAATTATAAGACCTTGATTTTAAAATTAACATACTAGTACTAATTAGAAATACATGTATGTCAAAACAAATCTATTTTTCTGTTACCACACATCATGCATCATATTACAAATAATTATTGTAAGAACACCTACACTTGGTATTAAAAAAATAATAAAAAGAAAAGAAATTGACTTATTTTTATTTCAAATCGAAACTGGTAAGAAAAAACAAACAAACAGTGTGCAGCGGGAACTTTCGCATAAACATTTATTAGCTGGTTATGTATTTTGTTTTTTTATCAAAAAACTGAAAACCGGTTTTACAATTGCTTCAACTAATTGGTATGAAACGTAAAAGTAAAAGCAAGGAATGTGGAGAAAAAGTTTGTTTTTCAACTTTTCCTTATTGAAGGTAATTACACTATTAGGAAAAAGTAATTCATTTAGATTAAAACTCTAAATGATTTGTCATTAAGCAGGTTTTACCTAACAAATGAATGCACAGGATGTAGCTTATTGTATTGTTTGTTATAATCCAATAAATAATATTAAAAAAATTAAGGTATGAAAACTATGCCAATTCAATTAATTGATGAACTAATAAAACGGATACCTCATCTGAGCCATAAACATTGATTAACTAATTAATTTGCTTTGTTGACCAATAAATTGAATTTATTACTATAGTCCATCCCAACCTTAGAAAGAAGCGCAGGATTTATGTACAACAGCATTACCATATTGCATCCAGTAATATCTGTAGACTCTCAGAACACAATGTATAATTGGGCACAAACCTGTTTTATTAAAAAAAACTCTTGAACTGAACAAAGACAAATATACTACTCAATAAGGGGCTGTACTTCTTTCTAAAGTTGAAATGGGTATACATTTAAATATGTTGATTTTAACCAGGGCTTCGAACCGGAAACCGGAAAAAACCGTTATTTTTGTGGGAACGAAAACCGGAGCTGAACCGAAAAAAAATATCGGTTTATTACGGTTCGGTACATGTTCAAACACGCGCGTTAACACAATCTTACTCTACACTTCAGTTGTTGTTGTTGTCTTGTTGTTTCTTCGTTTGCGGGGTCTCGTAGCGTAGTCGCAACTCGTCTTACGCGAAAGAGAATTTTGTTTGATTTTTGGGTTGATATAATACAGGGCTTCGAACCGGAACTGAACCGAAAACCGGAAAAAATCGTTATTTTTGCCGGAACGAAAACCGGAACCGAACTGATATATATTTTTTTATTTGAACCGGAATGAAAACCGAATCGAAAAAAATAACGGTTCGAAGCCCTGATTTTAACGACTCATGAGCTAATATTAAAATTTTTATTAACTATTCTAGCAAAAAACTATATGAAGTATAAAGAACAATGATATTTTGACCTAATGAAATAAAAACAAAACTTTACTTTTTATTGAAGAATAAAATTTTTGTTGACAACTAAAATTAAAGTTTATTAAAAGGCAGGATTATACTATAAATAATCTCTTTATAGATTGTATGTAGGTATCAGTATTAATCATTATCATTTAACTGTAACAACTAAAATGTAAAGAGATAAGCAAATGAGTACCCCAATCATGACTAAGATTGTAAACTCACCTTTGTTGCGTTTAAAACCAGTGCAATGCTATTTTAAGCTTTTCAGGACTTTTTGTTTATATTACAACAAAAGCATATTAATTATACAAATATTTCAATTGTTAAGAATACCCACTAACATTGAAATATATTTTCATATACTTCCAGAAACAATCACATACTTAACAAGCTATAACTTTAATTTATAAATAATTATGAACTTAAAAAAATTCTTACCTCTACCCATAATGGTTCTACAGCTCGTGGACATTTTTCAAATATGGTAAGCCCATGAGAAAAGTCTATCACCTCATCTTCAGTACCGTGGATAACTAACGTGGGAGACGTTACTTTGGGAACTTTATCAATACTATAAAACAAAAGAAAACAGTAAACTAATAGGAAATCAATACGCCAGAATTACCTGGGGAAGGCATCAAAAAACCAAGTCCTCTTGGTGTTAGGAAAGGCCACTCGCATACCAGACATAAGGGGCGAATGTAAAATCACAGCACCAACTTCATAGCGTGCTGCAAGATCTACAGTGGGAACAGTTCCAATACTCTGACCATATAAAATAATATTTTCGGGGCTAATTCCATAACGAGTACGCAAAGCAAGCCAAGCAGCGTCGATATCTGCATAAAGATTCTTTTCTGAAGGCTTACCGGCACTAACCCCGTATCCTGAATAATCGTAACTGAAGATATTACAATTTATGCGAGATCCTAGCCCCAAATAAAAACTACTCATTTGTCCTAAATCCACAGCATTTCCATGGGAAAATAATATAGTAAATCTGGCAGTGTTACTACATCGCACAAATAGGCAAGCAATTCGATTGCCCCGATTAGTCCTCGTAAAGAAACCTTCCACGTTTTCTTTTTCGCGTTCGGAGTACTGCCATTCTGCCCTTTCGGTAAGGGTTAAAGCATATTTACCAGTACCATCTGCGTGGAAATCGTAAGTTGGTTCAGGGGGTAAAAATGCTAGTTTAGCCGCGATTCGACTTGGGCACGGTGGGCAGCAAAATAGGCAGCACAACTCACTCAAACTCAGACCATTCATCTTACTTAATTACGAAAACCAATTAAAACTAAAACACGATTACGAAAGAAATAATAATGTTTACTTAAGCAACTAAAATAATGGAATTCTGACGTTCATTGTTGACAACGCCATTTTGAAAGGCCCGTTCACTGGCGAACTAGTTAGTACTACAAGTCAGTACCAAGCACACACAAATTCCCAAACAAAACCTTTGAAGAAATTTTTATTCTAAATTTTGTTCGCTCCTAACTTCGTGTTAGGTCACTATCCCTTATCAGTGATCTAACTGCCATGTTCTTTGATGTGTGACGCAAGAACCATGTTTGTTACTTCCTAACACCTTATTGGTTACTCAACAGTAATGGGGGACATTCCTAAGCGACATCTATTGTATATTTAACAAATTGCTATAATTAGTCATTGTAATCAATTTTAAAAACTTGAAATTAAATAGCGAATTCATGAATTGTTTTGATTTTATTTAAAGTAATTTTACATAATACTTAATTACACTACATGCTGGTAAATTTAAACGCGATATTTTAACATTTTAATTTGCCAAAAGTGCATAGAAATAAAGTAAAGCATATCCAAGAAGATGGCGATTCCATTCAAAGAGTTTAGTTTTGGATATGCGAAATCAAACGTTTCAACACGAGGTGTCCCTGCTGTTATTTCTTATTCTATAGTGTTAACTGTTAACTAAGACCCATCATACGATCTTTCAAAATTTACAAACGCACTATCTTCGTCATATTGTTTACACATAAATAATTGTTATGATTAATTTTATATATTTTTTATAACAATTATAATTTCCACATAATACAATTGTTAAAATAAAAAAATAGACTAAAAACAATTAATAGAAACAAAAGCCCCTACAAATGGGACTTCCCCTAATAAGTGGTGACAATGGGAACCAGGATCACATAACAATCTGTGCATCAGTTGCTGCTGTATCAATAGAAACATCAGTTTCTGCAGATTCATCTGGTTTACCACACTCCATACCCTAAATATAAAAAATGTACACAGTGAAATTAGATTTTCAGGCGTAATATGAACAAAAATTTACCAACAATGAGCCTGGTGTATGTGCTTCATTTATTATTTTCTTTCTTGTACCAGCTCTTTCATACCTGTGTAAGGATGTTTCGCTTTTTGATGAACATCCTAAAATAGTATATCCCAATTGTCGTGAAGGAATCCAGTCTGGATGATTGACATCTTCTGAATCTGCTGGTTTTTCTATATTTGTAATAAAGCTTCGGATTAATAAAAGTTCCTGTTATATTGTAGTAGCACTTTACCTGTTATAAAATGTTTACTACAGACTTTCTGTGTTTTAATTTTTGATTCTGTTAAATCAGCTCTTTTAACACGTTCACTGCCGATCCCAGATCGTATACTTTCCCCCATGCCGGCCCATTTTTTTTTAAATTTTTTTTATAAGAAGGATTAAATATAGTAAACAATGTCTTTTTATATGTGTTAGTTCTAAATTTAGTTAGATTTTTCCGAAAATGTTTGTTTTTTTGTCACTGGAATCAAATTTCGTGGCGAAAAGTCGTATCCCGGGAGGGCGCATGGCAGAGGAAATTTAACAAGACTTCGAAAATGTATCGTTTATTATGTAATATTTTGAAGACTCAACTAACCCAATTCTTTTCAAACAAAACTAACAATACTATTCAGCAAAAAAAAAGTTCAAAAAATAGCACTCTACACGCTCTACAGCCCATAAATAATATTCGAAGCCACGCGTCAAAAAATTTCGCTGAAAAAGCCTTCACACCGTGGCCTCTACAAACACAGAGTAATGCTACAAACGCCGAACAAAATGGGATGGCTTTAAACAGCATCAGGCGGATCACGCACCGTGTGTGTGATCGGCCTTTTGACCAAACCATCGATCACGCAAACGGTGCGTTATCGGCACTCAACGTGTTAATGGCAGCTAACCACTTCTCCCTTCGCTTTTTTGAAAGTTCGTTTAACTTAACTTTATGTTTAAACTGCAGTGCAGTTGGTATTCTATAAAATGAAACTTTATCTCTATCTGCTCTACTTCCCCAGTTTAGAACAATACACGTTAAAGGCATTTTTCCGAAACAATAACGAAAATTTAAAACAGCTAAATCCAATTCACTTTACTACTTAATAAGATTGCAGAGCAAACACCTAAATGGACGTCACAAATATATATCAACACAGTTTACATATCAACACTAGTGCCGGGAAAAAATATCGATATATATCGATACTTATCGATATACCGAATAACGATATCGGAATGATAAAATATCGATATATCGATGCATCGATACATATCGATATATTGATACTTATCGATATTTATCGATATATCGGTTTTATCGATATTTTTTTGATATCGATATTTTCGATAACTTTTTTAATATCGCCCAGCCCTAGTTGCGAGTAGTGCCGGGAAAAAATATCGATATATCGATACTTATCGATATACCGAATAACGATATCGGAATGATAAAATATCGATATATCGATACTTATCGTTATATCGATACTTATCGAAGTAGAAGAAATGGTCAGAATTAAATGTAATAATCCGGTAGGTACTGGTCACCTTTTCTCAATTAATAACTTTTTATTAGCAAAATCAAAAGGGCGAATACTTAGTTGATATATGATATCCGTACATTCAAGTGAAGCCATACGTTCTTCTTCTTTCTTCTTTACCCTCTAATACCTTTAGTGTCAAGAGGGCCGGGCACACCGAGCTGCAGAGTGGTCCACCCATTCTCGTTCAGACCAAGCACTCTGCTGGTTGAAGCCATACTTTAAAATATTTAAATAAATTAACAGCATTTTAACAATGTTTAATATTAGGAAGTAAGCAGGAGCTGAAACTGCATCCAAGCTAGGCAAATTTCTGCTTACGAAATTGCTCAGATGTAACGCAGAAATACCTGATCTGAGCTATATGGGAAGCAGGCACTAAGACTGCATCCGTGAATTTTATATTTCTAGTTTATTAAATGGATTTGACATAATTTACATGATTTATTGAAATGCATTAATTTTGCTTCAGTATAACGAATAAAACGAGCTTTTGTTGTTATTTATAAGTTATAACTAATTTTTTATAAATGTAACAAAATTAAATTAATAAGGGATGCACTTTTGGAACTGGTTTTTTGATAGCAAAGAAGTTAAAAGACAAGATAAGAAGTTTTATACCGATAAACGAAAAACTATGCTACATATAACAATAATAGAAGCTGGAAAAAATATTATAAACGGCCACGCCCCAACAGAAGAGAAGGAAAAAGAGATTAAAGACGAATTTTACGAAAATTTGGAAAATCTATGACCAAATAAACTGCAGTAAAACAAAAACAATAACAATGATAATAGGCGATTATAACGCCAAAATTGGAAGGGAAGAAACTTTCAGACCCACAATAGGCCAACATAGCAAACATAATGAAACAAATGAAAATGGAACGAAATTAGTTGGCTTTGCGGCAGGAAAAGACTGCAGAATTATAAGCACTTACTTCCAAAGGAAAGATATATATATAAAGGCACATGGGTAGTGCCAAAAGGCAAGACCATCAACGAAGTGGATACAAAGGAAACATATGAAAATGGTGAAGAATGTAAAATCAATTCAATAAGGGCATTATAGTCCTCAGAAGGTGTTGTAGGAGGTACATAGACTACAATCGTACAGCTTTTGATAAAGCACTTGCAACCAATAATATCGATATGTGGCAATGATCTTCTTATAGTAGACAAGTCGACGATTTCCGTATTAAAGCAATCCTTGACAGCTAATAATGCACCGCCTCCCCATTGTTGTCCAGTAACATTAAGCTGCCGATCGCAGCGAAATACAGCGAACGACAAAGGAAAGAGTTCGGAATTAAATATATCATCATTTAAAGCAGTTTCAACTAAACAAATAAGGTCAAATTCACATAAACATGCTGAACAATAGAAATCATGCGTTTTGGATCTCAGTCCACGAACATTTTGTTAATAACAACTGTAATGGTTTTTAATGTTGGGCGTTTTCAGTTTAAAGTTATAATTGTTGGGATCCCACGGATATGCTTAATTTTTAGATCTTTTTCCCCAGAACTAATACGGTCATCCAATTCTTTCTTTACTGCACGGTAAAATTCAATCTGCTTTGGAGTGCGATCTAAAGATATCGAAATACTAGCATTGGAGAATCTGCCTTTTAGTTTAGATGAATTTTTCATAGCTTGATGTACAAGATTTTCATCATTAAGAATAGCTTTAATTGGTCTAGGCGTTTGTCTGGATGCGTCAGCTTTGCCTAAGCGAAAAATGTTGTTAATATTATTTTGCTGAATTCCAGGAATTACAGCTGACAGTTAATAACGAACAGCAAAGAAAACTTGACAAAAGTAATAAAGAAACTCGAAGAGAAGGCGAGAGAAGTAGGGATGCACATCAACAACAAGAGATTAAAGTATATGGTGATGAATCAATCTAACACAACAGAAAACCAAAACCTAATAATCGAACGACAGGGTGCAGAAGCACTGGAAATGGAAAGAGTTAATGTATTCACATACTTGGGGGTACAGATAACAAAAGACGGAAGAGAAGAGGAAGAAATAAAAACGAGGCTGATAAGAGGAGATAAAGCAGCAGGAGCTTTAACACCCATTCTGAAATCAAAATTTATATCTAGGAAAGCAAAAATACAGCTTTATAAAACAGTGTGGAAACTAGGGAAAGTAAGAGAGAGAAAGTTGCTGATCTGGGAACGAAAGATGCAGAGAAAAATTTAAAGAAGGCGGCGTGTGGCGAAGAAGGACGAACAAAGAGCTATAGGATTTATACAATGGGTCGACAATAGTGCAATAGGTGAAACGAGTTAGATAGTTGGGGCATGTACAGCGTATGGAAAACAGCAGAATGACCAAGATAGTACTAAAGATAAATCCGGTAAGGGCTAGAGGTAGATCAAGTAGATGGAAGGAGGCGGTGACACGGGACCTGAGAGAATTGGGAATAGAAGATTGGAGAAGAAAAGCCACTGATAGAAAAGAGTGGAGAAAAATAATCCAGGCAATGGGGCGTCACGGCCTGCTTATACAGAATTCATTTGGTTTGTGTAAAATAAAGAATACTAAACTTTTGTTATCAAATTTATTTAAAAACAAATACAAACTCAAAACTTAATACTACCAAAACTTCAAAGTAAAGACTGAGAGTATTACATAAGTATCAAAGTTATTGAAAAATAACAGCAAACATTACTTTTACTACCATGTTCTTATTAATAATTTATCAGCAATAATGATAATTTTCCAAGAACCTTTTTGATTTAAACAACAATACCTGAAGTATTTTGATCATACACCTGTTAATATTTTATATGCAATAGTATACAACATTAAGAAACCTGTTTATTGTTGACATTTATAGTAAAAACTGCAATAAATGTGTATAAAAAGAAAAAAAAAAATAGATGAGTAAACAAAAAGCAATAAAGATATACAGTTAGGAAGCCTGCAAGTAAACAACAAAGTAATATATACATACAACATTCGTATAAGTTATCACAAGTAGAAGTTCAACATAATACTTAAAGAGTAATACGGTTACATCAACAAGCAAAAGGCTTTTCATAAATTGGGCTGTAAAACCAACTAAAATAATAAACAATCATAACTATACTTCATTCTATCATTATATTGAAAACATTATAAGTTTGTAAAAAAAAATTTTTTTAACGAAACCAAGACATCTTTATATATTTACAAATAAAATTTATATTTCCAAATAAGGTGAATTAGTAGTAAAAAAAAATTAACACATTATTGTCAAGCCAGACCTATTGGTAAATGTTACTTCCGTTATTTCT
This sequence comes from Melanotus villosus, assembly GCA_963082815.1. Taxonomy (NCBI): domain Eukaryota; kingdom Metazoa; phylum Arthropoda; class Insecta; order Coleoptera; family Elateridae; genus Melanotus; species Melanotus villosus. The sequence continues at coordinate 26,371,063 of OY720427.1, forward strand.
TCAAATTTAATGCTAATTAGCTACATTATAAAGAAATTCAAGTTTATAGCTTCAAATAAATAATCTAATCGGTTTAGAAAATTATCACAATTTACCTGAAAAATTTGTAAATAAACGATTGAAAAATAAAACATGTAATATATAACTGATAGTTTTAAGAATACCTAACACAAGAGAAAACCATATTTGTGATCTAAAATAAACATTACAACCTACCCGTTTTCGAGGGAAGGTTATAAGATTGCTGTAATTTAACTTTGATCCATGAGAAAATAATCATTATGACTAACAGCACTATCCTTCTGAATAGATTCAAAAACTGGTAGCAAATCTGGTGTATTTTTGATTTGAGTTACAAATTCATTTAGATGTGGATTTTTATCTAAAACAAAAATCGGTACTATATTAAATAATTACTTCAAATAAAGACAACCCACCTGCATCGGGGATCATTAATAATGCTGATATAGCTCGCATAGCAGATCTTTTTAATTCATCTTGCTTCTCATACTCTTGTTTTACGGAATTTGCCTTTACTTTCATTGTGCACGTTACACGTAATGGTTCAACTAATCTATCCAATCCTAAATAAAACAATAATTAATTTAAAACATCAATATTATGAAATGGTTTAATTTTTACTTTGTAATACAGCACCAGGACATATTTGTGCAAGACGTGCAGCCATCAAATACGTCAACATTTTAATATCGTAATGATCTTTTAAACCACCTTCAACATGATTCAGGAATTCGAAGATATCAATCCTATCGAGACATGAATCCAATAAAGTATACATGCATTCAAAAGCGGCCTTACGAATGTCGAGACCGTCATCAACAGTATGCTTGAATGGACCCATTTCTACTTCTCGTATAAGTTCTTTCTGAAAAACAATGGCCGCACATACACATGCATACTTATGCATACATCCACGAAATTAATTACCTTTACTTTGGTTTCACTATATAAATGAGGTAGGATTGTATCTAATAAATCCCTAATTAAAGATGGTTTATTATGTGCAGCAGAATTGAAAGCTACAAGGGCAACACGACGAACATTTAAGTCTGGATCTTGTAAAGTATTGAGGAATTGTCCAATACACTGACGAAGCAGAGGATCTATGGCTTGAGGCTGAAAAAAATTAGATGGAGGTAGTAAACGATTGTTCATAGAAATGAAATAATACCTGATCTGAAATAGTGAATTTAACAGCAGTAACAACCGTTGTTCGCATTAAAGGAGAGGAGGAATTCAAATACTCCTGTAACTGTGGTAATAAGTTTGCTGGATCAATGAGTGTAAGTTTTCCTAGACATTCTGCAACAACATTTCGGGTACCTTCTTCAATACATTCACAATGAAGGAATAATTGCTGCCAAATTGCAGGGACAAACGGTAATAGCTGTTTGATACCATCAGGTGATGATGATAAACAGGTGATAACCTACAATAAACTGAATCAGTACTTACTTGTAGAAGTTGCTGTAAATAATCTTACCTCTTTAAGTGAGTGAAGTAATAAATATTGTCTTTTCGGTTGATCCTCAATTTCTTTTAATATAAATGGCAAATATTGTTGTAAATTACCAATAGAAACACTACCTAATGCATAGCTAGCAGCTGATTTTACTTCTTCAGATATTGCGGAAAAAGACTGTAGGATTACTTCTTTTAAATTACCTACAGAAGTAAGATCACTAAAACAAAAAACATTATGTAATCATTATTTCCATACCACTTAATACACCTTAACTTACATTTCCCGTCCAATTTCACCAACAACAAGTAAGGAAAAAATGTGTTGTGAATCACATCTTGCCACTTGAATGTTGTGTATAAATTGGTTTACTACCGGTAATGCCTGATTTTTACATATAACCGTAATTGCTGCAACACATTTTGCTAAAGAATAATAAGCTTGTTTATGGAGATTTCCTTGATTGGCAGGTACATGTGATATAGGATATAACAACATTTGAAGTAAATCGTTATATCCTAAACCAGGTAAACGACATCTTACTAAACTCTGGAAGAACTCGAGCATCGAAGCCAAAGCAGCACCTGCCATAATTACATACAATAAAAATCATTCACTAACTTACATATTAGACAAAGATACCTTGTAATAATGGTGATTTAACCAGGTTCATAACTTCGGGTAAAATATTCGTCGAAATATCCTGTAAAGCACGAGGATGATTCTGGGCAATCGATTTTAGGAGAATAAGCGTCCATTGAGCTATATGTAAGTCGGATTCATCTAACAATGGTGGTAATTCGGCAGTTACATGTCGTAAGAGATCAACATAGATATGCTGATAATAGTTTTTCATAAGGCAGTCAAGTAGTAGCAGAGTACTCAATTTTAGAGCTCTCTGATTTTTACGTAAAAATGAACCCAAAACGGGAACTGCTTCGTTCTAAAGACAGAAAACATTATTGCGATAAGTGATCATTTTCACTTTTATTAAACGTATTACTTACAATAATAGGCAATTCGATGCATAATGGTGATGCCGCTATTTTGGTAAGTGCTTTTACAGTAGTAAGTCGAGTAATTTCATTTTTTAAACGATCCAAAAATATCGGTAGACAAACAGGAAGCTCTTCTTGTAAAGAATCTCCTAAATTGCTAATAATTTGTCCCATTGCCGAAATAGCCCGTTCTTTAACTTCCTGGTCTATATCTGATGCTTTTAATCTAACTAAAGTACAATTGTATATTTCATTTGTAAACGGGGTATAATCAAATGCTACAGGAGTATTTAATGGGCGTATAACTTTTACTAATTCCTGCAAAACAAGTAACGCTTCTGCGGTGATTTTATAAAAGCTGTCTCCTACTGCATTTATAACAGGTGGTAAAAGAACACTCATATGGGGATGAAAGACTTCTGGTGAATGAGATGTTAGGATACAATATATGAACGAGAGAGCATCTATTTTCATATTACTACTAGAATTTTTTTCGCCCAACGAGTACTGAATCCCCGGTATGAGATCCCCAATATGAAGTGTTAAAGCTCCTGGTAAGACACTACAAAGTTCTTTTAATAACTGGAAACAATCTTGGCGTGTCTTGATGCTTTTTTCCTTCATTTGCCCGTGCACACCTTTTACTATAAGAGGAACTTGTTGTTGGAGTAAGTACACAGGAGCTTCTTCTTGTTCCATAGAATCTGGGTCAATACTGACAGCTACCGAAGGTTTTGTTTGCTTGAGAAGTGCTATATACGCATGAAATATATCCGATTTGACATTTTCTTCTCGCTCTATAAATATATGATGATAATAAATTCATTCCAGTAAGTGATATCGCAACATACCTTTGAATCTTGCAATTAAAGCTGGAGACAAAGTGCGATAAAATTCTGGTAATAATTCATGACGGCTGGAAATAACAGATTCTAAACATTTGGCAGCTGCACGTCTTACTTTCCAGCTCATGTCATCATCATCACTATATTCATCATTTTCTTCATCTTCTTCGTCTTCTTCAACCATATCTAAACTTCTATCTTGATGATATTCATCATCTTCATCATAATTATAATTAGGATCATACGTCATATACTTCAGACATAATTTAATGATCTGTGAATCGATAAAATTGATAAAATTATATTTGAGGATATTTTTTGATTATTACCGCAGGTATATGGGGTGTTATTTCCTTAGGACATCGTTGAACAAATGCTTCAAAAGCTTGAAGACAAAATTCTCGAGTTTCATCATCTTCTTCGTAACTGTATTGTAGGATTAATGGAACAAAACGTTCTATGTGCTCCCCAAATCTGTGTCCCGATTGACGACTATTAAAAACAAATTGTCAAACTGTTTTTAAGATTAAACATATATTAGCAAATGTATATTAAATTACTATTATTATTTTCGTGATATTGAAAAGCAACCTAATTTATGGAGCAGAGACATGGAGAGTTACAGAATACAATCGAAGAAAGCTTGGGGCGACCGAAATGGATGTTTTTAGAAGATCACTAGGTATCTCTCGAGTCCGAAATGATGATATCAGACAACAGATGGGAGTCGATGGTTCGCTGACAACAGACATCGAGAGCAAACAGTTGATATGGTACGGACATGTCCAAAGGATGGAAGAAACCATGGCCATGCAGTGGATACCACCAAATCGAAGAAAACAAGGAAGACCCAAAAAGATGTGAAAGAGGAAATGAAATAGCCAACGCCATGAGTACTAGAGACTTGAGAGAAAACCAGTGGAACAACGGAAGTGAATGGAAGTTAGGCATTGGACAATGTCAGAAGACGTTTGTATACAGGGTGAGTCAAAAGGTATGGTCCAAACTTAAGGGTGTGATTGGTGATGTTAAAATAAGCAAAAAATGTTAATAAACCCATGTCTTATTTCCAACTGTTATCTAGTTACAGAGGTTTTCTTTGTTTCTATCTGTGTTCTGTCAAATCACGTTATCTAGGAAATAAGTAAAACAAATGTTAATTTCTTATTACAGAAGACGTTTCAAGCTTGAACTGGCGTAGTTTTCAATAAATGTGGTAATGATGGAGCCATTTTCTGTACGTATTTATGCAGAAACGCATTTTGTGTATGGTTATTGCAGCGGAAGTGACCGTGCAACTGTGGTAAAATATGGGAGAAGGTATCCTCACCAGAGACAGCCTGACCACCGAATAATCGCTTTCCACAGCGCTGGTTTGGAAGAAGCAGTCCAGTACTATGGCCGGCTCGTTCGCCTGATATTACTCCACTAGATTTTTACTTGTGGGGTGAATTAAAGAAAAAGTTTATGCAACGGAAATTCAGGGACCATTAGGTTAATAGAATAAATGAAGCTGTTGAAGATATTCGAAGACATCCTCAACAGTTGAGGAATGTTCGAGATTCCCAACTTTGTATACAAGTACAAGGTGGACATTTTGAACATTTGTTGTGATACTTTTTATTTTTTCTTGTAATTGTATACGTTCTTTATTAATAATAAATTATCGTAAATGTTGTTACAACTAGAAAACAATTGCGAATCGGACATGAGTTTATTGGCATTTTTTACTTATTTTAACATCGCCAATCACACCCTTAAGTTTGGACCATACCTTTTGAATCACCCTGTATATACAAATATTAAATTTTCAATTTTCAATCATGTAAATAGTAACAACATATGCCTTTGGAAATGTATTACGTTACTTAAAAAAAAAATCAGTAGTAGTTACAAAAATCTATCATTTGTCATAAATTTCATTTTGAATCATTATATCTATTATAGTCCACCTCAACCTTCGAAAGTAATATAAAGTTTACTGAGAACAGTGTTGCTATATTGCACTATAAATGTGTAATTGAGGACCTAATAATGCTGCTCTGTTAAAAAAGGACGTTATGGTAGTGAAAAACTCCTTGGAAAATGTGGAGGAAGATAGGACTATTGAAGGCAAATGGAATAAAATAAAAAATACAATCAACAAACCAGTAAACACGACCATACGGACTCAAAGAATGCCAGAATATGTTGGAATGAAGGAATGGAAATACTAATTAGCAATACAGAAGATAATACGATCAAGTATATGGAAGCATGAAAACAAACAAAGTCATTATGTAGAAGTAAAAACACACATATCAAATGAAGTATATTCAAAATATAATAAAAATAAAATAAGACATTTTTACAAAAAAGGATTCTGGCCAAAAGCCTAGGTATGCAAAAATAAACAAGGAAATTTAATAGGTGAAGAAAAGCAAGTGTTCAAAAGGTGGAAAGAACACTTTCAGGGGTTAATGTACCAAGAACTACAACCACATGACGAAATAAGAGTTGAGGCCAACTGAGTTAGAATTTGAAAGGGTCATAGCCAGAATGAAAAATAATAAGTCACCAGAAAGTGATGCGATAGAAGTAGTGCTTATAAAAAAAATGGAGGATGCCTGAAGCAAGAACTACTTCAAGTAACACAACAAATATGGAAAGATAAAATTTTACCAAAAAAATAGAAATTAGCATCAGTGATCCAATCAACTATAGACCGATATCACTACTCAACACAACATACAAGATATTATCCACCCTGATTAATGACAAGTTGAAAACAATAGCTGAACAATTAACAAAAGATTGATCAGTGTGGGTTTAGGCGCAAAAGATCGGTGTTAAATCAGATTTCCACTATAAAACAAATTTAAGAAAAAGGCTGGAAAAAGAACCTAACTATACATATGTTATTGTATATAGATTGCAAACAGGCATGTGGTACAGTAAGAAGAACAGCAGTAATTGAAGCATTAAATGATTTGGAATTTCCACAAGAGTTAGTAGAACTGGTGGAAATAAATAAAGATTTACGACAAGGAGATCTAATCTCGCCTACACTATTTAATGTTGTTTTAGAACATATTCTAAGGAAATGTAGATGGAAATAACAATATATTCAGAAATGCCTATCAGTTTTTAGCCTACACATAATGAACACAACTAAATAAGGTTTAAAAAACATGACAAGACCCTTTGAAAACCTGGCAAGGGTAGCAGGATTGGAATTCAACAAAAATAAAACACATTATATGGTATTGCACAGGACTGGCAATCTTGTCACCTACCATATGGCTTAGAAACACTGATAAAGTGATAAAAGCGCCCTATGCTCCTATTTGGATGCAAGAGGACCTTGATTTAATGTAATATGGTATTAACAAGAAATATATTGGATAATAAAGATAACTTAACATTTACTAACCTCCAGCAAAACACAACGAACAAATTCGAACAAAAAGAAGTAAAGCAATAAGTAAAGATACTGGAAGTGAAAGTGAGATCAAAAGAAGAATAAAATTGTGTTCAAGATCAGCAGTCGCAGTGAAGAAAATCCTAAGTACCAAAACAGTATCCAGACAAGTAAAAGTGAGTGTATAAAACAATAGTGAGGCCAGTTATACTATATGGTAGTGAACTGTAGGTGCTAAGAAACGAAGATGTAAAAAGTTTATTAATATGAGAAAGACCAATTTTAAGATGTATACAGGGTGCCTGGTACATAAACGTACATCTGAAAGGAGGTGGTAGGTGAGTTGGTTTGGAACTTATTTAACCATATATATCATTATACAAAGTGTCGCGGTTTCTAAGATATAGCCAACTTATTTAACTAAATTAGACGATTTTTGCTATTATAAATTTTAATTAGACACTATTGTAAGTTTTTAGTTTCTTGTAACTTTTATTTTAATAGTCTTTGATATCTATTCTATCAAATAAAATCATTTCATACACTCTACATGCAAAAATCGTCAAATTTAGTTAAATCACTAAGTTGGCTATATCTTAGAAACTGTGACACTTTGTATAATGATATATATATATGGTTAAATAAGTTCCAAACCAACTCACCTACCACCTCCTTTCAGATATACGTTTATGTACCAGTCACCCTGTATATGAAGGAATTAAGTGAATGAGAGCTTGAGAAGAACAAATCTAGAGGTACAAGAGGTACACAAAGAAGCAAATATTGCAAACACAGCAAAGCAAGGAAGATTAAGATGGTTAGGCCATGTGACTAGGATGTTGGATAATAGTATATCAAAGAAAATGTTAATAGTCTGTACCACTGAGATGGGCTATAGTAAGAACCTTTCATATATTGTTTATAAAAACTGCTAATATCGGAGAGAAATAATTTCTCATTCATTATCAACAATAAAAAGAAGTTATCACTTTTCATTAGTTTACTATTTTTAAAACATAATAAATCTAATTTTAAGGTGATAATAAACAAATATTATGTAATGTAACATATGCATCAACCAATAATTGAATTGGAAATAAATCACTATTTTCAATTCCAACTATTTAATTACCTTAATTTTGTTGTTACTTAAAGTTTTAGTTCACCACTCATAAAAATTATAAGACTTACCATACTGCTGCTAAACATTGTACACAAGTGCGACTTTGGGGGCTGCTGAAATTAACTGCAAGTCCATCATACAGATGATCCACAAGTTTGGTATACAAAGTATTATTGCAAGACAATACCAAATTACTACATGCCACGATAGTGCGTTTACGAACGGCTTGACGTAATGAACATAACTGAGGGAGTAATGCACTTAAAATAGACATATGAAAAGATGACAGAACACTGCCAAATCTGGCTAATAAGTCTGCAATGATATCCAATGCTTCTAACTGAACCGATACATCTTCCTACAAATACATACTTTTACATCAAATATTTCAACATATTAGTCATTACCCTTTCAATAGCAGTAGTTAGATGTCCAGTTATACGTTTACAGATATTTCCCGACAATCCTCCAGGAGCCTGAGGCAACTCGGAAATCACAGTTTTAAGTCCAATGCTTGAAATGTCACGCAATTGTTCCTTATCAGATATCATGTTAATACAAAGAGCTTCGACTATTGTTTCTACTTGAAATTCTTTCACTTTGTTCACTAACGGACCCAAACTGTCGAGACAATTGACAATTAACACTAATGTAATGTGCATATTTATATATTATTATAGAAGCTTAAATTAAAAATCTCTTTCTGGGATACCAATTTTAAAATAGTTGAAAAAAACAATTGAAGGTCTAACAAGATTAACTCAATTATTTTTACAGAAATATATGTACATACACTAATTGATATTATAGTCTATCTCAATCTTAGAAAGAAATGCGGGCTGTTATCGAGTATATTTATTTTCAAAATGAGTTTTCTCAATTAACCGGTTTTGTCAGTTTCACCATGTGTACAATTATGTGTTGTTTTGGTATTCTACAGATACTCACTGGGTGCCCTGTACTTCTTTCTAAAGGGCCCCTGACACGTTCGTGATTCATATCAATTTTACCCGTACCGTCTAATAACGCATGGGTAAAACAGAATATGCATGTGCAATTCACGCGTAAAAAATTGAAACGAACGAGGCACGAACAAAATCCAAAATAATTTGATTTTGACGGTGTGACGTCACACTGTTTGGGTGAAATTAAGTAAAAACCGAACATGTATTTGCATGATCAGGTTCACTGATCATGAAGACAGATTCAGATTACGTCTGATTGCTAAGTGTATATGTGAAAATTGTACCTATAACATTGAATAAAACAGAGGATGTGTAAAGACGTTTTTCCGGTTCAAGTAAGATCGTCCCTTACAATCTTGAGCGGGTAAAATTGGAACGAATTACGAGCGTGTCAGGGGCCCTTTAAGTTAAGTAGACGATCAATCAACGTAGCAATTGTAACAATTGGAGATAATTATAAAATAAAATGTAGATACATAAGCTAAGAAATAGTGAGTGTATTGCTGTTTACCATCTATATAATTTTTAACTCAGAAGTGAAAATCAAGGAATTACAATTAACACGTTGCCTGCCAGAGCTCAGTTGTTTTTTCCTCCGATGCCACAGTGTTTTCAGCTCTTTGTTTAATTTTATACCCATTATTCGAATCAACATTTTTTCCTTATGCAGCCAGAGTAAAAGTTTGATCGTATACCAGACGCCACACAACTTTTTTGATACCTATTTGCCACGAGATATCTCGTAGACGGCACCAAAGTAAAGTTCGCTTTCCGGGTATACTCGTACTTGGTGTCAAAACTACGTCATCATTTACAAAGTATCTCGTAGTTGGCGGTCAACGTGTTAAATGTTTAACGAGACGTAACATACTTTAAAACATGTGACCACAAGTCATATATTACCATTTCACAGCCAAATTTTGAACTTCGCCGTTTTTGTCTTCAAGTAACTTCAACAGCATTCGCACAACTTTACGTTCCGAGTCATCATCTAACTTGATGCTATCCTTTTGCAATTCAGTCATCAAGTCATTTGTAGCCATAAAACGAAAATCTTTATCGGAGGATTGCATCTACAGAGAACAACAAAGATGAATAAACTCATAGGTTAATATCTATCAGAATCAAAAAGCATTGCCAGGTATAACAATCACTAACCTTTTCTAAAAGATTGGCAATTTGATAGGATACACTAGCCATATTGTATTAAGCTTTTATAACGGAATTTACAACGCAAAACAAATACCGGCTTTTAATATACAAGTATCACTTAATATATACAGTTAAAAACTAAAACACCATTCAGTTAGCCATAATTTAATGATGCATTTCAAAATATTTATAATGATACATCAATAGCCGATACATGTTCGGATCTTTCGGTAATCAAGTACGCACAATGTTGCCACTTCTTTTGGAAAAAAAACACCAAAAATCCTTTTTTAATATACATAAAAATCCCTAAATTTTTAAATTAGAATTTCCGTTTGCCAAAATGGAAAACATCAAAATTGTGTAACCTTTTATAGAAAAATGCGAACTAACTTCTTGACACAAAAGTAATTAGATGCCCGTACCAGTGCTCAGGTATCAAGAAAATAGTAATTTCCAAAGACCATAGACAAAATGCATTACGTAAAAATAAATAATGAAGATATTCAGTAATGCGATATATTTACGAAGATAATGCGGAAAACTACAAAATGACTGCAATTCCTTAACTTTGACCAATTGGCAAACTGTTTTAGAAAGAAGAGGAACAAACGAAAATGTGTTTTCAAACATTTTTGATGGTTTGAGTTATTACAACTCATAATCACCAATTACTAACAGCTAAAACGTCCTAATTTCATAGATATATTTTATCCTATAGCATGCATAGGAGAAAAATACATGGTCATGATTTACTTCCAAAAGTTTTTAAATGTAAATTACGAAAAGTTTTATTGTATGTTAAATGTATTAATATAAAACTGATAAGATATGAATTTATCTACAAAATAGCAACATAGGATGCATGCGTCACAAAGTTCTGGATACAAAACAGGAGAATTTGATAAATTCATTCTTATCTGTTCTGTATTCAAGTCACGATAATACAACTATATTACAACTTTATTTACAAACTTACATTTTTCTTGTATAAGTATGGGATTATTGCACCATCATAAGATCACAACTTATCTATTTTAATGTAAGATCTCTCAATATTATAAAGATATTGCCTATTGCATTACCTAGAAAGTTTTAATAAAAAATGTAATTTGGGAATTTTATATGTATTTTTGTTTTAGGGCTTCAAAAACCCAATAATAAGCTTTTCAAATAATCAAAACAGGTGTTAGTTATCTCCCCATCTGCCATTTTTAAACCTAGACATAGATACTTCTATTTTAAAAGAATGGTGGTAAAACGCTAAAATTCATGGTAAATGTAAACTAAAAAACTAAAAAGGAACCGAGAATCGGTTACTAATAATCCAACTTAGAATTATTTAAGCTACAGGTGAGTAAAAGTCTCTATAGTTGGAGTAAATTTTTAGATTGGGCAACGTCGCATTTGCTTGTCAGCACATCACTTGGTGTGAAGACCCCACCAAAGCTAAGCCCGAGTTGTCCCTCGTGGTTTTTCGATTATAGAAAACACTTCGAGCCAGAGATAAGGATAAGATGGCGACGTGATTTTGGGTGGACGTTGAAATGGCCGTTTGTAATACATTTTCTTTGACCAATATCGGAAATAAATTTTACGTTCGTCGAGTGATTTTGGTGTTCGTTTCGTTACTGTTGTAAGGGGAAGTCGAAGTGAATTAGAACAATGCGAGAATTCAAGGTAGTCGTCCTCGGTTCGGGTGGGGTTGGCAAAAGTGCGCTGACTGTGCAATTCGTTTCCGGATGCTTTATGGAAAAATATGATCCCACGATCGAAGATTTTTACAGGAAGGAGATCGAGGTGGATAACTCCCCTTGTGTACTGGAAATCCTGGACACAGCAGGTACGGAGCAATTCGCCAGCATGCGCGACCTCTATATAAAAAATGGACAGGGGTTCGTGGTCGTCTACAGTCTGACCAATCACCAGACTTTCCAGGATATTCGTACTATGAAAGAATTAATCACCCGAGTAAAGGGTACAGAACGTGTGCCCATATTATTAGTAGCAAACAAGGTGGACCTGGAGCATCAACGTGAAGTATCCACTACAGAGGGCAACGGGCTAGCGCAACTGTGGGGTTGTCCTTTCGTAGAAGCCAGCGCAAAAAATAGGACCAACGTTAACGAAGTATTTGCGGAAATTGTTCGCGAGATGAACTTTAGCCCGGAGAAGGAGAAGAAAAGCTACTGTTGCTGCACAGTGCTTTAATAACGGCCTCATTTCAACTAATCGTGGGAACAATATGTCTCGGCATGCACAATGTTTGTGTAAACTGCTGCTGATCAACTTCATCTTTGTGTCCTCTGTAAACAGAGACCAGATATTTTTTATTAATGCTCATTCTCTATGATACGTCATCATAAATGGCTTGGACTGCACACTACGTATATTTTTATACATTGAACAAACTCGATGCAAACATTGTATGAATATTTTTATTTACGTACACATTTTTTAACGCAAATCATATCTATAAGGTTAAAACGTACACATTCGATAGTGCCTGAAATAATGTTATTAAACGTGAATGCATGAAGGAGGCATGGGTGCTATATGGCCTAAGATCAGAGAATATTCCATCATCTTTACACAACTTTAAAAGATGAAGTCATACGCTAAAGCTTGGCCTATGGTCGTTGGAATATCATATCTGCATTAGTGTACATTGTAATAAAGAGCTCATCCATGTAAATAAGTTTACCATAAATTTTATCAAATGTCTGTTTTTGTAAAAAAAAGCTGAATCTACATTGATGTGTGTTTGATGAATGCATGAGTGTATACTAATAAATGTTTTTCCGAGTAACAGGAAACGTTGCTGACTAGCGTGTATGTTAAGAGAGCCAAAAAGGATTTGTGATATATAGCTATTATAATAAATATCTTTTAAGTGGATGGGTCCTTTTATTTAACTTTTATTACAGATATAACATATGTGATAAATAACAAGTGCAATTGTTAGTGATTAAGCCAAAGGAAAACATAAAACAATAAAAGCTTTGAATAAGGAGTATGTAACGTTCAGTGTTTTTGCAAAGTATATACATTTAATGCTTACAGTTGCTTAACAGTGCATTACAAAATGTTAACAAAAGTATTGAACCAGAATAAAATCAATGCTTTATAAATTAGCAGTTACCAAAAATTGTAATTATAGGAAATTGTTAATATTAATTTTCAAGGTGAAATTGTATTTTCTCTTGAATGAAAATGAGTTTTAAATTGCTTTGTAATATTTAACTTCGCAAATTAAAATATATTATTAGCAAATCATTATATCTGGGCAAAAACCATGCATGAGTAATCCACTTTTCACAATACCACAAATATTTCACCTTTTTTCTGTCGGTATTAATCATTTAAGTAAATACAAGGAAATTGCTTCCAATTGTATATTTATATGGAATTGGAAATACATACAAGAGTGGTATTTATAGCAATTATTGATTTTTTTTTGCTTTGTATGAGTGCTACATTTAAAAATATATATCTGAATAATTATAATCAAAATGTATTACATGTACTGCATACTTTTTGGATTATGCTATAACTAAATACAAAATAAGCAGATAGTATTTTTAGAAGTATAAATTAATCTTGCCAAGAAAATGGTAATTTCTTAGAAGTAAATTTTGATAATTGCATGTCTTATCTGAACAAAGAAATAAGGAGTAATCTCAAGAAAATGTATTTTTATAGGGATTAATTTTGATAAACCGACATATCTTATCTGAAACAAATTTTAATTAGAGGATGTTATTAAACATTCATGTAGTTTCATTGCTAGGTTAATTTGTATTAATTACCACTGATTTTCGAGTAGCAACATATAAATTTTATGCATATAATTTTTAATATTAAATAAACACCTCCATTAACTTTTCCCTCTCTATTTAAATATAGCATATTACGTATCATCATAGTATGTGATGGAGTATTTTCGAGTCGTTTGTGTATCATAGATGAACTGATGTAAGAAATTAAAATAGAACAATTTGTACATAAATGTAAGTCAGATGGCCCTTTTTTCAAAGTAAAATTTTTGTATTAGCTAATTTATGCACAGTTTGTCACGAGGAGTTGTATATAATGTTATTTCCTCACAAAATCTTCATTAAAAATGAATTTAAATTAAAAAGTAATTTAAGTTTTTGAGACTGAAAGAATAATTTCCTGTATTAGGAAAAAGTTCTTTCTAATTTAATTTTTTTAAGCACAAAAAATTCATTGCTGTTAATTTTATAGCATGATCAAAAAATACTCTCAGTAATAAAAATCTTATTCAAAGTTGCAATTTAATGTTAATTTTTTGTTTTCGACGCTGATTAAATTTACTTTGTGTACAAAATAGGGGTACTATATAATTCTTTTAAATTTTTGTTATTTTATGTATTTTCAGTGATAATAATTATTTGTGCCTATTTGAGTATCTTTACATTAGTTACCAACTAATTCATTCTGTAACACATGTGGTTAGCAAGTTAAGTCAAACAATTAGCAAAACAAACCACTCCAGTTTTAGTGCGAACTGAAATAGTGTCTTTTAATCAGCTGTGTTGTACAAATACATAGAATGTGTTAAAAAAAAGAAGAGCGGAGTTTTATTTTATAATTTATTATACTTTTCTATCGCTGGCGTGGTCGAGCGGTGAAGGTATTCAAGTACAATGTGGATGGTCGCGGCAGGTAGCCTACCCAGTCACTTAAAATAATTGGGAACTGAAACACAGTAGTGGAGTAGGGAAGGTAGGTGGTAGTCGAAGGCGTGGTGCCTACCAGCATACGAGACAACTAGGTATGAAAGCGACCAAGGAGGTCTTAACCCTCCATGTTGCCGGCGATACTCCCTTGCAGAATGTAAGTGTTGTTATCTATACTTTAAGCTTTTATAAATACATACATATCGGAAAAAGTATTAGAGGCAAGATAACTGGCTGCATAGTACAAAATATACAATCAAGGAACAAGTCTTATATATGAAGGGTTCTAAAGTTAATAATTTATCTTCTTTTTTCGTTATTCCATTTGTCATAATTAGTGTTGGGCAATTTTAATATCAAAAATACCTTTCCTATAAAAAACCTAAACTATAGGCTAAATCTGTTTATTGAATCTAATAATTACATTAACCTTTCTACAAATTTAATATGAAACTATAATACGAGTTAGAAATAATGGAAACTTATAACTGCAGATTAACCATTAATCTATTTTAGAATGAACAGTCTTATTTTCTAGCTTTATTTCATATTGTAAATCTTCATTAAGTTTCTTCGCCAAAAAGTAAAGTTCAGCTAAGGCAATTATTAAGCTACAAATGACTCCAAGAAGCAGACGAAAACCAAAATCCAGTGTACCAACCATAAGTTCAATCCCATGAAAACCAAACAAAAATCCTGCGAGTACGGATATTATGAATTGAGCCACAGCTATCAATTGTCTATTTAATTGCTTAACTATAACAGAAATATTCAGTTTTAACGACGTACAAGTATACTTACTCTCACTTACTTTGATAGGAAATTGTGTCTTCTGGGTGGCTCTTCCGAATACTATCTACATTTTTTGTTATAGCTTTATATTCTCGATTTTCTTGTTGCGTTTTAAGGAATTGACATCTTTTGTCTAATTCCTCACTGCGTGGAATTTCAGGGTTTTGGGGCAAAATTATTTCAGAATCCACCAGCAACTCGTGCAAATACACTTTTTTGCAATTAGGATCCTTGCTATTCTCTTCCTGAATTTTATTCCATAACCAAAATACATCGTCTAAACATAACAGTGAATTATTTCCTTCTATTTCTGATTCTGTGGTCCAAACATTCAAAGATGCAGAATTTAAATTTAATGTTTTGATGAAATCATGGTCCTTATCAGACAGTAAACTTTTGTATTGTGTTAATTTTGATCCATTATTATCATTAGTTTGCCGTAAACGTAAATTTATTATTGCTGGAGGCATATCATTGTAAGTTTTTAAATTATTGATGTGAATAACGAGTGCTTTGGATGGTTTAACTGAAAGAGATGGGTTATTGAGAATGGCCTTCATTTTGAGGTGAACTATGACTTGAACAAGCAGTTACTCCCAATTTTGTTTGTAGATCGTCGTACAATTTTTTCAATTCTTCTTGTTTTTGTTCAAATGTACTATCTATTTCAGTACACTGATTGCTCATATTATCTACA
Organism: Melanotus villosus; assembly: GCA_963082815.1. Lineage (NCBI taxonomy): Eukaryota > Metazoa > Arthropoda > Insecta > Coleoptera > Elateridae > Melanotus > Melanotus villosus. The sequence goes on from OY720427.1 coordinate 26,387,221, forward strand.
AACTTTTCCCATTCTATTTTTCTGCTTTTTCTAGCCAATTCGTTAAGGGAATCCTAAAAATGTACTTATTACTTAGCAACAACTATGTACAAAATTATACTAACTTGCTGATATTCCGTTTCAAAATCACAAATCGAATTGCAGATGTTTAAAGCTTCGTTTAAATTTTTATCACTTTGTGACAACGTCAAATTAACAGAATCTTTAACGCGACTTATCTGGGCAGTTTTAATATCGGCAACTTTTTCTAAAAGGGAAAATAAATGTTCCACTTCTATATCCTTTCTTTTATGCTACAATACCAGAAGGTTATAAATTATTTTAACTTAAAAACAGTAAACTAACCTCGTATTCACGAAGAGCAAATTGTATTTCCCCATGCAGGAATACTTTATGGTCAAATAGTCTGGTCCAGATTGAGCCTATATCTAAAAACAAACATTTTTTATGGATTACTGAATACATGTTTAGGTTAATATTACTCCACCCTTCAAAATGTCGCTCATATTCTCATTGTATCTGTGGATAATATGTCAAGACGTATGATTTAGTACCACGAGATCATCATATGATTTGGATCATTTTACACACTGCGTGGTCATTTTCCATATTACACATCAGTCATATGTAGTGCGTGAAGTTATACATGAAATTTCGCGCATGCGCACAACATCCGTGTTGCGTATTGTAAATACCGAGGTGGCAGAACCAATGTTAATGGCCGTCATGCGACGTAAACAAACCGTCCCTTTTCATACTTCTTTAAATAATTGATCTTTAAATAATAATTATGTCAAATCTAAGCGACACGACTCATTCTCATACACACTAAACAATTTATTATGCTGTTTTGTAGACTCATTTACATTTTGAAGTCGATTCGTTTTTCGTTTGTAAATAACATAAAAAATTAATTTTGAACTTATAACTATTCGTAAACGGTGGCCACGTTTACACGAAATTAATTTCATTAAACAAATGAGAATCAGTTATGTTGAATGATACTGTTTCAGTGCCTCATTAATTTAAGCAATTTAAGTGACACAGATGTTCATTATGTACCTATACTAAACAGTTTTTTATATTTTTGATAGTCATGTTCAACAGTTAAAAAGACAATCATTGCGGGAATAATGTTAAAAACTGACTTTGAAGTGAAAACTGTTTCGGAACGTACCTATGGCGTCATATTTCAGGCTGCAACCTGTAAGATATATTCATATATGTATATGGATATAATTACATCAAATTTAAGAAATCTAAGTGACACAAAATGTTTAGAATGTGTTAAACGATTTCTTATGTGATCTTATAGCTCTATTGAAATTACAAACTCAATTTATTCATAAATAATGATAAACACAGAGTTTGAAGTAACTGTTGAAGTGTTGAGGAACGAAACAACGAAAGTCATTTTCATTCGGTATCCAATATTATTAGAATTGTTTTTCTTGTGTACCAAACTGCTTGTTATTCTCGTTCAAATTTTAAAGTCAATTCCCAGCTCGAAAAATCTTAAAAATTAACTTGCAAATTGTATAACTACATTAGTTAACGAGTCATCTTCAATCTTCATCTATTAAGAAATCTAAATAACGCGAATGATTATCGTGGGTCAGTATTGTATGGCTTTTAATGACCCCCAATTAGTAATGTAAATATATCTACATAGGATGATTAATAAAATAAATTTTAATTAATTTCTCTTTTAGCTTTTTTGTCTTAGTAATCTTATAAACTTGTATTGTGGCAGCGTATCTAATTAAATTTATGTGAATTTTAACATTACTTTCTGGAATGTATTCGGGAAAGATATCTAATCGCTCGAATTACAATCAGTAACCCCATTTTTTATCAGTCACCCTCTTTTTAATTTAGACAGAGTGTGTACTCGCAAATATATGCACTAGCAAGCATTTTTGGGAAAATGGTAGAGTTTTACGTGGTTTTACTCTCAGCGTGTACTTTAGCTTTAGAAATGCTATTTACCCGAAAATAAAATAACAACTTTGTTCGTTTATTTATCAAATTAGAAAGAAATATCAATGCAAACGTTTATTAATAAATAAAATGAACAAGCATTAAATATAATAATATTACTCCACCCCCCTCGTTGAAGTTTTTTCGTTTCCTACCCAATTTCTCTAAGAAATAACATGTGCCTCATAATTACTTTTTATCAAATTATAAATATATACTACAATTATTAGTTATAATAGATCTGGCAACGCCGGAAAGGACTACAGATTTATATGAAGTATGTTTGTCTTCTTTTAATTTAAACGTTTGTCGAATCATGGCATCTCTTTTTTTAATACAGTAGCACCACAGAACAAGAGTGGTAGAACACTTTCTTGTTCTGTGGTAGCACTGTCAATAGTTTTATTATGGGTACAAAGGTATATGGTCTGTGGGGTACAATACGTTTTGTTTAGCCGACCTTCTCCATAAGTGATTCATTCCAAAAATATTCTGCAGATTAATGCAATGATTTCACTGATGTTACTATATTGATCAGATAAATGCCAAGAAAAATTGGCCCTTGAAGTAATTGCAGTTAGCTATTTTTACTTCTTTTTTAATTTTACAAATTTTTATTTAGTAGATCAATTACTATATCTAACGAAAAAAACCGTTTATTTATCCCTAGAAAATTGATTCTGTTATTCCATTTAATAAAAAAATAAATGAACAATACAGACAATGACAATGAGACAAATGAAAAACAACATTGTAATTGATATTTCATAGAGGTCACAGTATAATTAGGTTGGGGACGTTGCAAAAGTCCAAAACGTTTTTGTCCCATAATACCTAACTCCACAAATCTTTGTTTTACCGAATATTCAGAAACCCATCCCAACTTTATACCATATTGTATAAAATCCATCTCGTTTAATATCCATATTGCTAAATTACAATATCCGCAAAAGCCCAAACTTGCATTTGCCCATATAGGAATGGTTTGAAACTTGGGTGAAAATATCATAGCACATAGAATACTGTAATATATAAAGTAGTTATTAACAATAATTAGTATGGCTTTTCGATACTTGATGGCACTATCTTATATTATTTTTACATTTTCCCTACTGACCTATTGCCTTATTTCTAACTAAAAATAATAAATGCAGGGGCGTCGTTAGCCCTTTTTGTGGGGCGGGGGGCAATTGATGTTTGCGCCCCCCAATCGTAGCAAGAATAAATACCTAATAATATAAGGTATAATACATTAAAAAGTTTTTAAACCTTTTGGAATTTTTACTTTTTCTTTCAAGTGTTGTAACAGTAGAGCGGCGTTTTATGTAACCTACGTGCTAATAGACTTACGCTCAACGCTTAAAAAGTAAAGGAAAAGGAAATTGTTTCCGCTTCTAGAAATAGTGATACCGTTAAGTTCTTTTCTCCAAATTGCCAACAGAATTTAAAATCTTAGAAATTGTAAGACTACCTAGCTTACTAGTTACAAATTTTAATTGGACTTTTCATACACTCTGTTGCATCAATGGAATGCGACGTTTCAGGGCGAACTATGCCTGAAGACGAGGGCAGATTCAGTCCCTGAAACGTCGCATTCCATTAATGCAACAGAGTGTATGAAAAGTCCAATTACAATTTGTAATAAAAACCTAGACTCACAAACTTTTAGAGAATAGTTAGCTTACTAGTCTTTGACGGTAGTATTAAATATTGGAAAGTCATAAATCATCCTTCTTGAGTTGAGCCTAGGATTAGCAGTTTGTTTACCAGTTTACCTACTATTACACCGGAAACATTTAATTAAATATAGACAAAAAGTGGTTGATCTTTAAGTTTAAGTTTTAACAAAGAGTATAAATACAGGGCGTCTCACTATATTTTGACTGATTTTACAAGCTTATATTTTCTAAATGGGACGAAGTATTAAAGTGCGGTTTTCACCAATGAGTTTTACATGAGCCCAAGTTTTTTTTATGGTTTTTACGAATATGCCATTCCTTCTTTAAAAACCGAAATAAAAATGGCATTATTTGGCAGACCAGATACTTCATTTTTTTAAATGCAACCCTATACTTATTTGTAGAAATAAGAATAGGCGCATATTTTAGCGTTCAAACGATATTTTAAAAATTAAAATCGAATGAGAAATGACCGAGATAATAGAGCATTTGAACACTTTCTGGTGAGATTAAATGCCTGCATACGGAAAAATGGCAGGCACATTGAACAATTGTTATAGAGATATAACTCCTTTAATGATTATTTTTGTTTTTAGTTAATTTGTATTGTACCGTTAAGTTGAAATTAAATGTTATTTGAATTCTGGCTGCGTTTATTCTTTTGTCAGTCATGGCATGCTAAATGTTTTGTTGTTTACATTTTTGATTTTACAGTAGTATCTTCATAAGCGCTTATCTCGGTGATTTCTCATCCGATTTTAATTTTTAAAATATCGTTTGAACGCTAAAATATGCGCCTATTCTTATTTCTACAAATAAGTATAGGGTTGCATTTAAAAAAAATGAAGTATCTGGTCTGCCAAATAATGCCATTTCTATTTCGGTTTTTAAAGAAGGAATAGCATATTCGTAAAAACCATAAAAAAAACTTGGGCTCATGTAAAACTCATTGGTGAAAACCGCACCTTAATACTTCATCCCATTTAGAAAATATAAGCTTGTAAAATCAGTCAAAATATAGTGAGACACCCTGTATATTATATATTCTTTGGTTTTAAGAAACTTATGAACATCGTAAATCCCCAAATGTTTTAAAAGATCAGTGTAGTACAGTTCTTGAAAATAGCCGAAAAAATTCACGTAGGTAGTTTTGAAAGTTGGTACAGTTGTTTCTTGAGCTGTCCTGACGAACATACGAAAAATCCCCCGGGGACTTTTAGTATGTGGAGGTGAGCGGGGGGTGGAAAATTGCACCCCCCCATTTGGATCTTCCTAACGACACCCCTGAATAAATGTTTTCGAAGAGGTCAATTTTGAATTGAATAAAAAAATTAAAAATGCAAGAAACAAGACGGTTAGATGCTTTTTATGTTTTTAGTTTATCTTTGCCGTACATGTACATGTCGTTGCAGTTTAAATTTGAAGTTTACTGGGGGTTTCGATTTGAAATATATCGAAACTTTAAGAAAGGTTACCAAATATCAGTTTTCAAAAACGTGAACATTTTATAGCAAAAAATACTTTAAACATCTTAACACATTTATTGCAGTACCTAATATGAATGAACTGCAGAACTGCTAATATTTTATACATTTTCGTCTTCAACGGGTTTATCAGTATAATTTAGAAAAATTATTGTTTCTTATTGGATATACAGTAAATTTCAGAATAAAAACTTTGAATTATACAGGGTGGTCCATAAGTAATGGGATACAGACCAACAGCAGATGCGTGATGCCAAAAGACTACGATCTATGTTAAACAAAATTATGAATCCTTTGAAAAATACCTTAATGTACATTCTTATGATACAAGAAATAAAAATGATTTACAAGTTTTGCCTCAGAGACTGCAGCAATCCCCGATGCATGTGCATCAAAATTTATAATAAACTTACTGGACCAATACGGCATGAAACCAGTTTCACAAAATTTAAAAATCTGCTCAAAGGATTTCTTCGGTCTAAATGTTTTTATAGCATAGATGAGTATTTAGCGTTTTAATCGTTTGCATTTTTCATTGTTTGTATTGTTTGCATTGTTTATTGTACCTGACGTTCTATGTAATAATTTGATAGATAATAAAATTATTATTATTATTTACCTAACATTATCTTAGTCCAAAAGTTAATATTTAGAGAGATGCAGGGCATCAAAGACATATTGATATGAAAATTGAGGAAACTATCTTTTTTGGGACGGGAAATAATAATTCGCCCTCGATTTTAATGTAGCTCTTAAAAGAATCTAACTTTTACTATTATACCTAATATCTTAAAAAAGCTACAACTATTTGGTAGGTAGTACTAAAAGTTAGAGCAGTTCTAATTGAAATAGTTATTTTTGTAACAAGTACCTAAAATCAAGTTTTTTGGGACGAATCGTTGCTGTTTCCGGACGAGGCGAAGCCGAGTCTGGAATAGCAGATGAGTCCCAAAAAACGATTTAGGATGAGGAAAGTTGATAAAAAAAACTTGAAAAGTTGTTGCCCTTTTTTTGCGAAACTAGGTACATACCTAATTTGTCTTTGTAAATAACCAAAACGCATTAGCTATTTCGAGCATTCTCTGAATTTAGCAAGCAACATAGATAGAAATTCACAAATTCGAAATCATCCCTTAAGAGTTTGTACGTGTTCTTTCATTCTAGAATATTCTCATGTGGATTCGATATAACATACTTGATAATTACTGAAGTCATATTCTAAAAAGTCGCATTTCTCACCAGTTGCCTTTATATACAATTACAAAGTGTTAAGCAAAATGAAAAACCTCGCGTAAAAGAATCACAACAATTTACAAAATAACCGAATTTATTTATTTTTTTTAAATGCAAGTAAAAATAAAAACAACCAAGAATTGAAGAATGTCTGACGAAAATAAAAAAATCACATAATTATATTCTTTCCCCCAAATCTAACCAGCTGAACGAAGAATTTAATCTCTGTACGAAAATAATATATTGTTTTTATTTGCTGACCCAAAATAATTCTTGGAATAAGCAGTTTGGGAATCCTACACGGCACACGGGTCATTTACCCCATAATAATAAACACAACCTACGCAATAATTACATCTGATTCTGATCGCAGATTTTGAAAAGGCAAGCAAAATTATTTTTCATGAAACATGCGATATCCCGACAGTGGAGGACTGTCAAAAACTTTTCAGGGTTCGAAGTTATTTTTAAAAATTGCTTGATAATTGTGTGCAACTGAGATATTAGAAAATTGTTGATATTTAATTCGTTATTTAAAATAAGTATATTAAACCATATATATTTTTGAAAACGTCGAAAAGCGACCTATTTAAAGATGTCAAAGCCAACTACGTTGCCATTTGAAAAAACGCAAGTTTATGTTATAACTCAAAACTTAATACGCAAATTAAAAATCCGACATGATCATTAAATTCTACATGAAAAAGTGCCCTAAGATGTTTTTTTTGTTCTTATCTCTACAAATAAACGAGTTATAACCCCGAAAAGAATTTTCGAAAAATTCAATTTTCGCTTGTATTTTCGGTTTGCACCATTGAATTTGTCTCAAAAATTTGGCCCGAGACACCTTTATTACTTTTTACGTAAAGAAGATAGCCTGCAATCCCTTCGAAAATGGGCCATCCTGTACGGTGTGCCCAGGGTGGCCCATTTTAGATGTTTTTAAATGGGAAGTACCCTTAATATCAGAGATAGACAAAAACTGATGTCGAAGTCCGGGGCTCTTTTTTGATGCAGGTTGAAGTCTCGAAAACAAAATTCCGCTATCTTTTGTTATTTTTTAGATATAGCCCAAAATTCAAAATTTTTAATGGTCCATATTTTAGAACCAATTTTCTACTTTGGAAAATGTTATTTTTGCTTTTATACACTTATAATTATTTTAATTCATCTTTTTCTTACTTTAACAATTTAATCATAAATATGACTTCGAAACCTTCACCATAATACATTGATGCGCTTTTTGCAACATGACGGTTTGACCGTAGTATAGATACATCTATACTGTTTAACTGGACTTTTAAATACGCGGTCCGAATAAAAAATTGGCAAATATTTTTGTTTTCAAAGGCTCCGCGAATGATTGGATTACTTTTTACTCGTACCTACAGCTTTGAAATTTATTTATTAAAATATTAAAGAATATTTTATCACACTGTACGATTTTGTACCACTTAAATTTCATACGATTATTATTATTTAAGTCAGTCAAATAAAAGAAAAATGTTTGCATAAATATCTACGGAATTTATTTTATTGTGGTTATTACTGACAAATTTAAATAAACTGTGAAATTTACCTACCATTGTAATACGAGGTAAATAATATAAAACGTAACGGAATTGATATTTGTGTGGTGTGGCGTCATCTAACATTATAATGTTATAACATTTTCTTTCATAACGGCCATCAGAGCCATCTATCGACGGGAAGCCGTATTATAACTACAGTTTGAGAATATGGGCTTTTGGGAGGATGGTGCAATGACAGTATGGTACATAAGTAATATTGTAATTTGCAGAAATGGTCATTTAATAATAAGGATTTATGAAGATATTGGCAAAATCATATATGACTCCCCGAGATATGGTTGAATGTATAGGATGGATTTATGAGAATTTGGACTTTTATAGGCGTCTCATTAGGTTAAAGAAAATAAACAAAGCTAACTGCAGGTTATACAATCCCAGAAGTGTGTTGCCAATATGGTGGCATGTAAAATTACTAGAAACAACTAAACTAGAAACTGATTTTATTTTATTCGAATATAAAAAATTACAACATTCATTTGTCTCAGTTCTTGAATAGTTATAAGTTTAAAGTTAAATTGTAATACTGTTTGCATAGCTCTAAAGTATTAATGAGTCTATAAAACAGACCTGACATAATTATTATTTAAAGATTACCGGATTAATCGGTTGCTCCTTTTCAAATAGTTACAACTTCGATTCCGATTTTTATACACTTTTCAATGAAGAATTTACTCCATATTTGGTGTAGGGTTACAAAATAACTTGGTAAATATTCGTGCCACCTAATTCTTATATATTTCTAATAATTTACAAACGGTGCGCCGGTGCGCGAAGCTTGTACGTAGTCCATGTGAATGTCCTTGTACTTTAAGGATTATTTGTTTAGTTCTACCTACATGACAGCGTTTGATTTGTTTTGGTAAACGTGTAAAATCTTATTGAGAACAGCATAACGTGCACGGCAAACATTTGTGTCATTTAAATTTAGAATTATTTAAAGTAGTATGAAAAGGGACCGTTTGTTTACGTCACATGGCGGCCATTTACATTGGTTTCACCACCTCGGTATCCACAACACCCAACCCGGATTTTGTGCACATGCGCGAAAGGACGTATGTGTGAAAACTGGTCTATAACTTCATGCACCTTCATCTAAGACATAAAACAAAAAATGAAATGGTCCGTGGGATATTTCGCCTTTAGTTGGATTACTATGCGTCGTTCTAGAAATAACAAATTGCTTTTTAGCGTAGCCAACATAATTACTAGAAACTTATTTTATTACAATCATATATAACTGCACGGGTAGCTTCGTTAGGTTGGCATTTTAATATTGTTACGTTATGTGACGTTATGATTGTAATCTAGATAGTGAAGTTGGCTGCAGAAGCAAATAGTGTATTATTTAGTTCTATACACCAGATTATGGTGCAGTTTAGGGAGTAGATTTCACATAAGCATTATTTATTATAAAAATGGCATTTTTAACAAAGTATTATAAGATTTGAAGTGAAATGTTGATATATTTATGTTAAGTGATTAAAGTGGCGATGTAATTTGGAAGCGTTTCGTTATTAAACCTTTAAATCAGAAAACTAATGTTCCTTCAGTGCATTGTTTAGCAAAATTTCACCATGCCTAGTTTAATCGGAGTATCGGAATTTGTGGATGAAACTCGAGAAGACTATAATTCACCTATTACTTCTACTTTTGTTTCGCGAATGCAGCATTGCAGAAATACGATCACAGCACTTGAAGAGGTTTGATAATCAATAAGCACTTTCCCTTTTACCAATAACTAAAAGATGTGTTTGTAAATAAGAAATTCCAAATTTGAAATTCAAAGTAACCCTTTTGACATATATTAAAATTCGTGACCCATGAACCATTGTAAACTATGTACACATCAATTTATAAATTATTGATGTAGTTTATGTTGACAACAATCTTTTATTTTGAGGTAGATTTAAATTATTGTTCAAACTCAGTTTTATCACAGGATGTGTTTAGTTAATGTACTTCCCTCTGATTTTGATAACAGTATCATAATTATATTAAGCTTGTAATTTTCTAATTCATCTGTTTAAATCTTATATTTTTTAAATTTTAGACGCTCGATTTCGATCGGGATGGGCTGACTAAAATGAAAAAGGCCATAAAGGCCATTTATACATCCGGAAATAGTAAGTTATAAGTATTTTGTCCAGGAAGAAAAAATATAAATTAACTTCAATGTTTTAGCTCATGTCGATAATGAAATGTACTTAGCTCGAGCGTTAGAAAAAATAGGAAATAATGCTATATCGAAAGATCAAGAAAACGATATCGGAGCCGCTTTTATTAAATTTGCCGTCGTTACAAAAGAACTGTCGGCATTAATGAAAACTTTAATGCAAAATATAAATAATATAGTCATGTTTCCGTTAGATAATTTATTGAAAGGTGATTTGAGAGGTGTTAAAGGCGATTTAAGGAGACCGTTTGATAAAGCATGGAAAGACTACGAAAGTAAGTACGTTAAAATTGAAAAGGAGAAAAAGCAGCAAGCTAAGGAAGCGGGATTAATTAGAACTGAAGTAACGAGCGCCGAAATTGCCGATGAAATGGAAAAAGAACGAAGATTATTCCAATTACAAATGTGCGAGGTAGGTCGTTGTTGTAATATATTCGCAGTATAAAAAATTATTATAATTTCAGTATCTCATAAAATTTAACGAAATTAAAACCAAAAAGGGAATTGATTTGCTACAAAATTTAGTAGAATATTACCATGCTCAAACAAAGTGAGTTCTCTTTTGGTAATTTTTAATGTAAGTAAATAATTTTTATATTGTTATAGTTATTTTCAAGACGGTTTAAAGACTATTGAACATTTTGGTAGTTACGTAGCAGATTTGAGTATTAAGTTACAAAAAATTAAACAAAAACAAGAAGAAGAAAGAAGAAAACTGACAGATCTAAGAGCACTCATTCGAGCAGTTCCTGGAATGGATAAAGAGGTATAGCACTTTTTCTATTATAACTAATGAGGCTACCTGCACCTAAGGCTTTTCGAACTCAATTCAAATCTAACTTCTTACATTTTTTTGGTGAACTTTCGAACTGAACTTACCTTATATAATTATATTTAAAATAAACGCATTTTATTGTTTTTACAACCAATGAGTAAAATTAAAATAAATCATATTTTGTTAACTAATAAACTATTTTTAAAAATTTTTACAGCATCTTTAGAATGGGCCGAGAAAATAGGTAAAAATAATTTTGAATTTAATTTGTAACGCCAATTCTGTAAGATGCTTGTCAAATAAATGTATCATTTTTGTATTAAATTGTATTGGTTAATGTCTAACTGCTTTAGAATAATTTTAAACGTGAAAATTAGTGGCAAGTTTAAAGCAAAATAGGAGGCCCCAACCCTCCATGTTGCCAGCCATATTCTTTTGCATATACCTTTACCTTTAATTAACAATAAATTAAATTATCAAAAATAAGTTTTAATATAAATTTCCTGTGATGTGATAGTTTTAAATTATCGCAGAGAATTTCATTGTTTTAGATACCAAGTATTGCTGATAAAGGTGCAGGATACTCTTTACATCAGTTGCAAGGAGATAAACATCATGGTGTTACTCGTACTGGTCATTTGTTAAAAAAATCAGAAGGAAAAATGCGTCGTGTTTGGCAAAAGCGAAAATGCAGAGTGCAAGCAGAAGGCTTTCTTGATATATGCCATGCAGATGAAAATAAACCACCAACTCGTGTTAATTTGCTCACTTGTCAAATTAAAATGGTTCCTGACGATAAAAGGGGGTTTGATTTGATTTCATGTAAGTAGAATTAGTGTTTACTAAAATTAGCGAGAATAAAACCAATTGAATTTTTAGATAACCGTACCTATCATTTTCAAGCCGAAGATGAAGCAGATCAGCATGCATGGATGTCAGTTTTAATAAATTGTAAAGAAATGGCACTTATGAAAGCTTTTGATGATAGCAGTAAAAGTGGAAGCGATAAAGTTAATCATAGTTTATTAGAATTGCAGCAAGCTATTATACGATATATTCAGAGAATTCCTGGGAACGACCATTGTTGTGATTGTAATTCGCAAAACGGTAATAATTCACTGTATAATTTTAATTGTCTTGTAAATACAAATTTTGTATTATGTAGATGCTACATGGTTATCTACAAATTTTGGTATAATAGTATGTATAGAATGCTCAGGCATACACAGAGACTTGGGTGTTCATATTTCTCGCATTCAGTCACTCACATTAGATAATTTGGGCACTAGTCAACTTTTACTTGCTCGATTTATGACGAACCAATCCTTTAATGATATTATGGAAGCCAATTTAGTATTTGGGAACAAACCTACACCGTCCAGTACTATGTAAGTACATCATACATTTAATAAATATAATTAAACTATAAAGCATTAATATTATAGGGAAGAAAGATTTAGTTTTATTAGAGCCAAATATGTAGAAAAACGATACGCTATGAAAACATGCGGAAGTGAGCGTGATAAATTGTGCGATTTAGAAGATGCAGTAAGTAATGGAGATTTGAGTCTGCTTTTACAATCGTTTGCTGAAAATGTCGATTTAACTGCACCTTTACCATCCTCGGTAAGAATTCTGCTCTGCATTTAGTATTACATATAAATAAGTGATATGTTAATTAGGATATGGGAGAAACAGCGCTGCATCGTGCCGTGCTGAAAGAAAATGGAAAATCCTTGCCTGCCGTAGACTTCTTAGTACAGAATATGCCATCCCAAGGGTTGGATAAATTAACTATATCTTTGAATTCTTCAGATATTAGTGGTTGTAATAGTGCGTTACATTTATGTGCGTTGTATGATAAACCGGAATGTATGAAATTATTATTACGAAGCGGAGCCGATATAAACTTACGAAATTCACACGATAAAACTCCTTTCGACATTGCTCAAGAAATGGGACACCATACTTGTCAAGAATTGGTAAGTATTGATTAAAACTGCGACTGAGTAACATTTACAAATGTTATAATTTTATTGTAGCTTCAAAATGTTGTAAATAGGCAAAAACATTTATTTGATAATATAAATATTGACTGGAATTTATCTCACGATGATGGTTCTACCGATTTCTCGGATGATGACACCATAATTGATGATAGAGTAAGTAGTGACATTAATTAATGATAATTTGAAGAATTTGTGCAACGATGTAAATTGTAGAATGGTTCATTAACACCAGAAAAGAAAAATCGCTCTCGTCCACCTAGTTATACTGGAGGGGATTCCCCAGTTACCTTACGGTCAAGGTCATCTACTTGTGATAGCTTACAATCGGGCAGCAGTCCTAATAGCAACACAAAACAAATGCCACCGCCTCCTCCACCTCAGTCTCGTAAACCTGTGATAGGTAAGTAAATAAATTGTTACAAAAATACGTTTATTAAACTGCCTTTGTACAGTAAATGTTCATGGGAGCTTAAAGAAACGTGTAGCTCCAATGCCTCCTGGTGGTACCAGTTTTGGTTTAATAACAGCTGGTGCTGGTCAAATTGTCGCTCCAACAGCAATGTACGGTACACTGCCAAGTAATCATAGCCGTACACCTTCAGATCCTGCCGTTGCTGCCAGTTACCACACATTAAGTCACACTCATAAACGTTCTCCTAGTAGTGACTCTAATGCCAGCCGATCTGTGATTCATATGGGTAAGTTTTTCAATAGCTCTTTGTGGTGTTATTATATTAGGCATAGGTATAATAATTTTGAGAGCACATGTGCCTAATATTAGTACCTTACATATCATCCCCAACTTAGGGTGACCATACTTTGTATTTTGCAAACCGGGACACTTTTATCCAAAAAGTACAAAAATTAGTTGTTGATGTTTGCTTGAAAAGAACATTTTATTTTGCAATCAATAAAAAGGAACACAAATAACGAATTTATTTTAAACAAAAGAAAAATTAAAAAAAGATTCTGATATGCTCAATTGTTTTAATTTTTCTCAGCAGCTACTTATTTGTCGAGATTAACTCATAGAATTTAAGAAAATGTATATAGTAATATTGTAAAAAGTTTGTGGAATGTAGAATGGCTTTCAACAACTATATCTTGTTCCTGTCTTCTATCTATTAAACATTCACCAGAGAAAATGTTCTTTATTGCTATTATACGATAGAATCGCGAACAAATATTGACAAAGATTGAGAAATTTTGAATATTAATATTATATACAGGGTGTAACATGAAGTAATGTCATCCTTTTAGGGATATATTAGGTTTGTTCGTTTGATTGCACTTTTTGCACTGCTTTGACGTCACCAGTTCAGTCAGTTCATATAGAGATAATGCTATATTTACACTAAATTATCGCGTTTGAAACGAACGTTTTGAGTGCATTCTAGTGCAATACAGCTCAATCATAAATAAATTTAACCTTGAAACATCCATAATCTGCAAAATTAAATGGTAGCTAATACAATTATAATAATACAGAATATGTGCTACACGTGTTCACATACAATAATTAATGATTTTTTAGGTTAGAATCACAAAACCCTAAACAGAATTGTGGGTTAGGATTTCTTCCCCCACTAGCTTGCACCATCTGCACCTCCTTTCGAGCAGGTGCAAGAAATGCAAGTTAGTGTAACTGCACTCTAAGAAACGAACAGAAATAGTTCAAGTTAGTGCAACACTAATTTTTCAAACGAACGACTTTAGTGCAAAAATCATAAAAAGTGCTGCACTGGTGCAACAAACGAACAAACCTATTCTACAGCCCAAAATAAGAAAAAAATTCATATAAATTTTTTTTCGAAAATGCTCTATATGAAAGTTATTGACAAAGACAGTTTCAAAATGCTTTATTAGAAATAATTTAACAATTTTTATTTTATTTTAAATTTTATACTTTAATACTTAAATAATAAGTAACAAATGCTCCATGATAAAAAAACAAATGAATTGAACAAAGTTGCGCAACCATTCGAGGTACTGCTGGAATATTTGAACGCGTTCGTTCATCAATGTTGAGATGTGCGGATGCTTGTGTTAGAGTTACCGGAGGCAATTTTGAGCAACTATTATGATTGTTAGTTATTATTTAAGTATTAAAGTATAAAATTTAAAAAAAATTTTTTGAATTTTTTTTTTATTTTGGGCTGTATAATATACCCCTAAAAGTATGACATTACTTCATGTTACACCATGTATATTATTATATATAAGTGTTCCGAAGAATGTTTTTGGGACACCGGGATTGTTTAGTGAAAACCGGGACGTCTGGTCACCCTACTCCAACTTGAACTTTTAGTATGTATCAGATTTAATGTTACAGGTAATAAACTAGTCATATCTGCCGAAAATAAAAATTCGGATAAGTTAACTTTGAAACGACCCCAAAATCCACCACCACCTGCACCAAATACGGGGAACCGCTTATCCAATGGCCGTTCCACAGAAAGTATTTCTTCTATGGCATCCGATTTTGATCTTTCAGGAGGACCTATACCACCACCCCGAAGGGTAAGAAAAATGTTATAATTTTAATTTGTGTTAGATTAAAAGCTGTAATTAGAAAGTAGTTGTCTCACTAATTGAATATTATGCACACCGTTGTGATAATGTTAGTTGTCTACTGAGCTTGGTCCGTTTGCAGAGGAGAATCAAATATCGTTTGGAGAGTTGTGCTCAAGAGAATGATGTAACTATTCTGGTAAACAGTTGGTGTACTTTAGCATGTTAATATGTATGCACGTTTTTCTGTATTGTTGATACATTATGTTTATGCATATAACTAATCCCTATTCTGAGGTATAACCAATGAAACTGTGTTATAGCAAAGAATATATATAGGGAAGAAGGACAGCCTTATGGGCTATACAGTATATGCTGTGATTTGGGTTGCATAACTATTTACTTGGTTTAATATATCATTTTTTGTTCGAAAATGTCTCTGGAAGCTCCTAGCGTCAAAATGATTAACTTATCAGTGGCATTCAGCAGGTAAATGAGTCATTGGGATTCTTGAGCTATAACAGTGTTGCAAGAACTTTCTCTGTACAATTCCAATAGTTTTACAATGGTTGTACCTACCCGAACTGATCTTGTATTCTGCCAAAGAATATTTAGTTTGATTCTGCTTACATCGAAGTTAAGTTTGTTACAAAGAATATTAAATATAGGTGTATATCTTTGGTTTGTTCTGTTATTATTTAAAACATTTGTTGTCAATCGGATGAACTCGTACCAAGTAAAATAAAGGTTTTATAAGTTTCACATGCAACACGTTTAAACATTTAATAGGTAGCTACCTATAAAAATTACATAAGAAGTTTCTAATATAATTTCAAGAAAAAGTGCACCGATGAGCACAACATTATACGGAATACGGATTGTCCCGATTTTATTCTCAAAAAATGCTGGAATAAATATAGAATTAGCTATATACAAATAATGCAAAAAAAACATTAATAAACAATATACGGAATTTATTCAAAAATTTTAATACGAGAGGAAATTATTGTTCAAATAATGTTGATGATTAAAAAAAATTGAATTGGAGCGGTTTTCACAGAAAACCCACAATTATTTAATAATTTATACTCTAGTTCAAATTACTGCAACCTAAACTAGGGTATGTTTAATTTAAATCAAGTGATTTAAATCGCTGATTTAAATCGGGATTTAAATCACATGATTTATTTACAAAAAATCATGATTTAAATCAAGGTAAGTGATTTTCTGTTTATGGTTCTTGGTTTAAACTTTAAGGTCTCCAAAAGCACCTACCACCTTCAAGATGTTTTGTATTGGGAATTACCGCAATATAGGATTACACCCAAACAAAGTAACCAAAGCATTATTCACTTTTGTTGACTCAAAAATTCTGAGAAAAGTACATTATTAACTCTTAAGAGGGTTTCTTTACAAAACGTGACATATTTAAAGTTTAAAGATTGCATGCGTAGTCATTTTGTGTTTGCAATCCAAATTACGGAATCAACTTGGAAACATCGAAGCACCACAATTAGTTTTTCTGTATAAATTATTACATGATGTAAAATAAAATAAGTAATTTTCACTTATGTAATTAATTCTAATACAAATGATGCCCATTTGTTTCTTTTCTTTCCTCTCCAGTTAAATATTTTTGAACTTATGCCATAAACTAACCGTTTGAGTAAAAAATCTATTTAAATCAAAATAATCGATTTCAATTAAAAAAAATCGATTTTTTAATTTTTTTTAAGTAAATCGATTTTGTCGTACCCTGCTTTAAACGTAAATTAGACTGATTAGACTGATTAGAGTAGAAACCAAAAAGAACTTATGTGGTTAAGGAGCTGCAAACTAATCGAGGGTTGGGGTTCAATCCCCAACAATATACCTTTTTTTTAACAAATTATCTGTTTTCTTTATTTACCTTGGGGTGAAGTGGTAGAAAGTGTGCTAATTCGATTAGCATGCTTGAACTTCGCCCCTTTGAGCAATTTATGTCTTCATAATTCAAGTACATATATTGTAAAATAACAATTTTGTTTATTTTTGCTCAATAAACCACATTTATTATTATTATATTTAAATCGCTCAAAAATTATACCAAATAGCTATTTTTAAATAAATTGTTATTACTTGCATTTGACGTAATTTTTGAGCGATATAAATAATAATTTGTTAATAAAGAGTTAGGCATTATTCGGGATTCGGGATTGAACCCCAATTCGCCCCAACCTTTGACAGGTTTAATTGTTTTTTCTTAAGGCAGATTATAGGAAATTTGAGTCAGATCCAGTTTAAATTAAAATATTTAAAAATAAAGATGTTATACATTTCTTACTCTCGCCAATTTCAATGATCTATTAAATAAATGAGATTTTCAAGGTGTAAATATTACATACAATAAAACAATATAATATACAAAGTTACAAAGAAAGAAAGAATAGGAAGTATACAAATATATCTGTAAGCATAGGCAAGTACAATATAAATTTGAAAGGTTCCCTTGTTATCTGATGAAATAAAAGGTTTTAAACCTTAGTCCTTCTGGGAATGGTATAAGTAGACAAAAACTTACATTTGCTTGGATAAGAAATTTCTAGAAAAATGAACAAGTTTGTGACTGACAGAGATTAAGTGATGACAACTACTGTAAAATCTCGGAATTTGTAACAAAAGTAGCCATAAACCACTTTTAGGGTCATCTAAAACACTGAATTAAAATGCCTGCAGACAAAAAGTCCAAAAGTGCTAATTACAGCCAATGGGCCAAATTTGATTCTCATTTAATGACCGATGGAGTTTAAAGATTGTTTTTTTGCCTTTTTCAGCAAATTTTATTATTCAAAATTTTATTATACTGGGTGGAAATTAAGTAAGGAATAAATTCGGTAACTCCGTTAATCTTTGTGATAGAGACGAAATTTAAAAGACGTGTATCGATTAAAATTAAAGCGCCTCCGAAAAAGTTATTTTGAGATTTAACTTTCATTTGTTTTAAAAGTTATGACGTCATCAATTGTTTTTTTAAATGACATCCTATATTTTTTATTTCGATAGAGTATTTTAATCTGTTTTCAATGGTATACAATTTTGTATAGGTTACATAAGAAAAAAATCAAGAAAAACGGCCTATAAGTTCAAATATGTACCTAGTAAGAATGAACGAAATTAATCGAGTAATCCTATTATCTGGGTTTAAAATTAAAACCCATAATGTTGCATTAATTTTTTATGTTAGAATTGTTGAAAATGGCTTAAAAAATAAAACACATAAATTTATTAGTTCATTTGATGTTTTTTGTTTTTTTGTTGTTTTTTTTTTAATGTAACTTATATTATGTTCGAAAATAGAACCACAGGACCGCGGTTATGGTTTGAGGTTCCTGAACGGTTACGGTTCACGTTATTATTTTCGAACGGCGTGGTTACAGATAACCTATAAAACAACTGTCACTTTCTTGCGCGAATGGTCTGTGGTGTGTAGTAGTTGTGAGTTTAAGGTTATGTCACAATATTTTACCACGAAACCGCATTCAAATCGCGGTTACTGTGGTACGCAGATTTGACCACAGCGTTCAGGAACCGCGTTCGTAAATAGTACCGGTTTCCTGAAAAAACTAACCGCGGTCCCGTGGTTCTATTTTCGAACATAATATTAATCAAAATTATATACCATTGAAAACAGATTAAAATGCTCTATCGAAATAAAAAACAAAAATATAGGATGTCATTTAAAAAAATAATTGATGACGTCATAACTTTTAAAACAAATGAAAGTTAAATCTGAAAATAACTTTCTCGGATGTGCTGTAATTTTAATCGATACACGTCTTTTAGATATCGTCTCTATCACACAGATTAACGGAGTTACCGCATTTATTCCTTCCTTAATTTCCACGCTGTATATATCATCTAGTTGTATGTACACTAAGTGTCATTGTCATTGTAAATGTAGGTATTACTGCAATAATAAACTGATAACTTTTAAGGGAGTTTGTTTTACTAAATTTTTAATTGTATCATAATAGTTCATCGAATTTAAACCTTAATTTTAATCACTTTTGAAATCAACCCTTCAAACTTTCCACAGATCAATTTAGAAAAAATATAACCAGGATCTATAAAAAGAATCTTGATTCTTTTTTAAATCTTAGATCTTGATTAGATCCGTCTGTATAAGGTGATCTTGGATCTGGATCTAACTCACGGATTCTAATTTGATCTGGATCTGGATTTAGATCCTGAATTAAAGGATCTTACCCAACACTGATCCTTACAAAAATTCAATTATAGGTATTCTTTAAATCATAACTTTGTGCATAATGCGCAAGTTTATAATGCGGCAATGACGTTACCGCAACTGTGTTGAATTGTTTTTGTTATTAAGTAGGCGTATAAAATATGTTTGTAATGGAATAATGAAAATAAATTGTTTTCTAATTGCTTATAAACGCGATTGTAGATAAAATCTTGTGTATATTTTGAGAGCAAAATCAAATTGCCAAATTCGCTCTTAATATACAAATAGCTGTTAAATCATAACTCTATAACTTCCTTGCAATCTGGCAACGCGGAGACGTGTTCTTGGGAAAACTACGACAGGAATCTGTAAATGCATCTCCGACCATAGCCGTAAACAAGTTCATTAGTACTGGCGGCGACTACTTGAGGGCCAGGCAAGAACTGAGGAGCTTTTAAATAATACGCTAAATAGCCCATAGGCTGTCCTTCTTCCCCTATCTATATTCTTTGGTTATAGTGACATCTGTCGATTGCCTTACTAGTAATATTTAAATGCTACAGTGTGATCAAGGAGTACTGTCTCAATAAAAAATTTTGTTTGAAATTGGTAGCAGTGGTAACCTCTGCTTTCTGTTGTTGATGATAGCGATATTTGAGAGTTTAAATTGAATTTATGTAGTATACAGAATAACGTCACATAATTCGAGCAGTACTCTTAGACATTAATCTTTTCCTGTATCATAATAATAAAACTGTCGAATCAGTTAACATATCCGGTTAGCAAGTTATGCCAATCAATTTACAAAATTGCCGACCGAAACAGTATTTCTTAATGACCCTATAGTACGTCTGCTTGTGTTGTGATGTAACTGATATAAGGAGTAAGTAGAGTTTGCTGCATTTGATATTCTGCTTTATACTTGCAGCAGCTGAAATATCCTGTTGTTTTTGAATTGTTACTAATGAAAGTTTTTAAAATTCTGCATACCTAAACTTGTACTCATTTTCTGTTATAGGCATCTGATTCTCCGCTACATAAAATATCTTCTAGTCCAGCTTCTACAGGGTCTCTTTCTTCTCCACGTGCCATCCCTTCTCGAACATTGTATGTACCGAATGGTGGTGGTGTACGAAGGTGCAGAGCGTTATACGACTGCCAGGCAGATAATGATGACGAGTTATCGTTTCAAGAGGGTGAGATTATTATTGTCATCAATGAGCATACGGATGATGAAAATTGGATGGAAGGGATTGTAGAAAATGAACCGGATCGTCGAGGGATGTTTCCTATTAGCTTTGTACATATGTTACCCGATTAGTCTTATTCTAAACTGTCACAACTTAATTAGCGAGGCGTTTTATTTAAAATCATTTTGGACTTTATTTGCAATTGTAAGTGCGCATCACTAACCCGTAATTGTTTTTGGCTGAAGTATAACGAAATGCTTCGTTTTCGACTAAATTGTGATGGAGCAAACATTTTTCGTATAAACTTAAATTTTTTAAAGTAGAAACGAGCTTATTTAATACTCTGTAATCACAGCAGATTAATTTCGTATTAGTTTTTAAATTTGTGACTTAATTTTTCATTCCGTTCATGTTTTATTAAGTATTATTTATTTATATAAATTTTTGTCCGTTGAAAATCAAATGTAATTGAAGCTCCCGCTTGCCATATTCCACTGTGAGTAATCGTCCTAGATCAATAACTAATTATGCTTTGTATTTACTTTCAAGTGTTCTAATAACTGGATAATCATAGGTATAATAACTTTCAGATGCAAAATCCTTGTAACCGTCATTTTGCTATATAAAAACGTGCTGTGTGTACAGCGTTCCTCGAATGATAAATTTCAAGAGTGTACCTATTCGTTATTCGTTTAAGGATTGCACATATTTGTGTAAATAGCCATATTTTTGTAGAAAATTAATTTATAGACGTACTGTGTTTGCATTACTAAACCAAAGAAGAAAAGTCTATCAGAAAATTTAGCAGTATAATGAAATAATTTATAATTAATGAATGTGTACATATTATTTTTTAGTAGGGCATTTTAGATTTACCCTAAAATGCCGTAAATTATTTGTCGTGCAATTTGCATTGTAACCAAATCTACGAATGTGTATGTCAGTTTCATTAATACGATACTTGACGAAATCAAGTCCTGTTAGTGAATACATATCTAGGCAGTGTGTAATTGTGTATTAAATTATTTTTACAGTATTGAATAATGCACAGATATGCTTGTGTGAAATACGGCTTTTAATGTATGTAACATATTGCTATTCCTGTATTTGTATGTCAAATTGTATTGTAGTTACAAATTACGAAAATATTGAATACATACAAATTTTATTAAATTAATATATTGTCATTGAATTTTCGAAGAGCTGAGACAAATCTTCCTCGGATTGTTCACGAGGAGCTAGTTTAGTTATTCGACTCTGCAAATAAATAATCAGAATTAATTAAAAATACGAAAACCTTAATTTGATTTTTACCTGCGGTAAAGTCCCCTCGACTAATTTTGGGATGTCATTTTTAGCAAAACCTAAGGCATCTAATCCATTTTCAATTTTCATGGTGTTCATATAATTTCGTAGAGTATCAGATAAAATGGCACCTGCATCTGCCCGTTTAGCATTCCTCGTATCAACTCCTAGCAATTCTGCTGCTTCTAAATGTCGTTCAGGACAAGCCGGTGCTGTAAATTGAAATACCGCGGGAGAAGTTACCACTACTGACAATCCATGAGGAATTATCGGATGATCTTTATTGTAATCTTCTGGTTGATGGCTCTTAACATTTCCTGAAATGGGATATGATAATCCATGGCACAGATGAACCCCAGCGTTTCCAAAACCAACTCCTGCCATAGTGGATGCTAAATGCATATTAGCCCTTGCTTCTATATCATCGGAATTGTACACGGCTCTAAAATTTAGCAAATAAATCGAGAAAATTTAATTTTTATATAAACAAACCTTTCAAAATATTTTCGAATAATATCCAGCGCATATCGTGCCCATACATCAGAAATGGGATTTTGTCCTTGATAAGCGGGTCTTAATTTGGGATTTGTTGGACAGGGACCTCTTTCAGTATAAGGAATTGCAGTGAATGATTCCAATGCATGACAAAAAACATCAAATCCACTGTAAGCACATACCCTCTCAGGCAATGTAAGGGTGTGCAGAGGATCTATCAGGCCTAAACTAGGTCTTAATGCTCGATTTGAAATTCCTGTTTTAGCCTGCAGAGGTTTGTAGTCAAATATACTAACACCTGTTGTTTCACTACCTGTTCCAGAAGTAGTTGGAACTTAAAAAAGAAAATTATGTATTTTTCAATCAATAAATATGAGTTTTATTATTACTCGCTACAAGAGGTTTTAATGGTACAGTCAGAGCCTTTCCTTTGCCTATTGGAGGATTGACATAGTCAAGAAAATCAGCATCAGGATCAGAAGCATACAGATTGGCTGCTTTACAAGTATCAATAACGGAACCACCTCCAACAGCGATATAAGCATCATAATTTCCTTTTTTGGCAAAATTTGTAGCTTCTATCATACTGTAAATTTATAAACTGTTTAAGTTACTTGTAACGTCTTGCTACATCGTTAATAATTGCATTAATAACTAAAGTAATTAGAAATAGAAATCGTTTCAGGAAACTTTTACATTGTTAATTAAAAAAACCATGTTATCGTTTTTATAGATTTTTGATAAAAACGGCAAACTATTTCTGCATATAATTACGTCAACACAGATGGCATATTTTATTTATCACGGTTCATGGTCCAGTTGGAGATAATAACAATTTTAAGATTTAGTTCCTTAAAGTTGCTTTACAGAGTAGTTAACATATAAAAGTTTCACGTTTTAAGTGACATACCTTTCTTCGGTTGGTTCAACTCTTACTTTATCGAATACATCAAATTTTACTCCATTTTTTGTCAACGAATCAAGAGTTACTTTGACTGCAGGCAAGTTTATTAAATTGGAATCGGTCATTACACAAACCGTTGTTGCATTCATATTTATAATGTCCATGCCAACCTCTTTCGTGACCCCTTTACCATATCTAACAGTAGAACATGCCATCTAAAAAGTAAAATCATTTTAACTCCTAGTGGTTTAAGTTTAACTTGCTAATGCATATATTATTATCAATTTACTCAATATAATTTTGTCTATAAAGTATTTTAAAGCGTGTGTTACAGTACAGAACACGTTTCATTACTACATTTTAATTACTGAAATTTTCCAATTTTGATATTTTAAACAAGCATACAGTTTTGCTTTGGAAATAATTTACAGTAAAATTTGCCTCGTATTTATTGTTTCGTTTTTTTTTGTGATTTTCTAGTAAGTACAGTACAAAGTGCTTTATAGAAATAATACACAAAGTCTAGAAAGTGTTTAAAAGAGTGTGGCACTTCCCTTAACAAACCCCTAACATTGACCATTATCACAACTGGCGCCAAATTTAAAAAGGTAAAAAGTGGTATTTTTATCATGAGTAAAGTTGGAAAACCACTAAATACGTTCCTGCTACCAGTTTTAAACCAGAATAGAATAAAAATAGAATCTTTAGATCTTTGAACTCTGAAGGTCATGTCTATTGTACTGTGAGTTAGGTCTAGCGTAACTTTCCCTTATCGACTTTATATATACTGAGTAAATATTAAAACATGTATTAAAAATTAATATTACTTCAAAGGCGTAATCTTTGGATACGGGATTCCCGGGTGGTTTGACTTCCGTAGAACCCACGTGAGAGTGAGCCGGGCATTTGCACCTGGAAGATGGCAACCGAAGTTACACCAATGCTAATCCAAGGTAAATTGTATAGTATGGTACTGAATGTACTTGTTAATTATAATTAGCCAATGAAACATTGTAAAATTAGATAAAAATACTTACGAGGATGACGATATAACTTTTAGTAAATCCACGACTCTGTGTCTCAATGCCATGTTTGTAACTAATCACTCGCAACAAACAACATTAGATTGGTGAAGTCGAGGTGCTGCAGGCTTTTTTGTCTAGATGGAGAGAGCAAAGTCCATCTATGCGCCGGAATAATTTTTAATTGTACAATGTTCAATGTGCAGTAATCTTTGCAGACTAATTTATATATGTTTGAATTTCCTTATCTCTGTGTACTATCTTTGTGCCTCTTTTAAATCATATAACGATAATTCGTTACGTTTAATTATTTTATGCACTCCTGGCGAGTGACAGCTATTTTTATGCCAATTAAATTTGTAGGCGTAAACTGAATTGATATATTTGCGGATGATGACTCCCACGAAGTAATGCTAAAAGAAGCCTAAACATTTACTTCCCAATACGTAATCTTCTTGTACTGTTTTATAAACCACTGTCATCTACAACATTAACTGTCGTTAAGCAAATTTACGCAAGTATATTATGGGTAGCGTGTGCAAAACAACTTAAACTCTGCGAGTAGGATCCTGCATGTAGGATTTGCCATCTATAAAACTTAATGCACTTAAATCATGCGTAATCAAGGCGACCTTGCAATTTTTTATTTACATCCGAATTTACAATTGGAACCGTCGGTGTTGAGAGTAAGCACAGCGACGCATTAATTTTTGATCAATAAAGAACAATTGTTTTGCTGTATAAAAGCCAATTGAGAGAATCTAGGGAAAGCAAATATATCACTCCTTTAATAATAATATTATCTATATTTTCTACATTTTTCAGGGAACTGAGAAAAATTAATATTTTATATTACTAAAATCTACCTATTTTCGTTTTTTTTTAATGATTATTATGTTGCTCGCAAATTCAATGAGTTGTCTTTAAGACACTTTTTTAGGTGTGGCTCATTAATTTACTGATCACTGTTCATTTATTTGACAATGCTTTACAATCGAGGGTGCTAAATAGGAAAAAGTTGAGTAAGAATAGATTACTTTTAGCGTGATTATGTTTAACGGAGAATTTAAGAAATAATTAATAAAATTTCAACCTAGTACCTATGTGGGGGCGAATGATGAATGTTAACTGTTAAAAAAAAACACATTAATTAAAACTAAGACAGCTGAAATATTGTATGACGATAAATAGAAAACGGGACCAAAAGCCCTTGGCCACGAAATTTGCCAATTTATTTTTAAAACAAGAATAAAAAAAAGTTTTACTGTAATTTTGCTTTAGGTGCAGCAGACGGTTTTGGCACATCGCAAAAGATTTTATATTCAAGACATAATACATAATATTTGGATATGCAATCTAACATGCACATGTACTTATAAAGTTGCTTCTTATTCCATAAAATTGAATGTTGAACTAATAATTCAGAAATCAAATAAAACAGTGCCTTGGGAATATTTGCTGGAAAGTTTTAACGCGTTAAGAGGTTATTTAGTTTCCCTTTAATTAATTTAACTGGTTAGTAACCAGAACAATGTCCAATTGCCCATAGATATGTCCATCTTTACACCAAGTATGCGTAAAAAGACAAACAAAGGAAAATTTTACTACTTTAAATTGTTGCCTCAAAAAATTCAAATATTAAATAAATTTGAGTTCTCGTTTTAAATTGATAGTTTTCGGTAACTTCAGATTATTATTATGACTATTAAAGAACCTCGATTGTAATCGATTTTTCAAGTTAAATGTCCAATTTATTCACGTTTTAATGATTAAATGTTATAATAAAGAAAGGACAATAAAATCGCGTATTTCTTTGCTTTGTATCTATCCTATCAGCTTGTTGCATACTTGAATTCTCGAAATACCTCATTTTTACGCAACTTCCTTGCTTGTGCGTAAATAAGATTTCGATAGGGAAACCACAACAATGTTTTTCTCAAAGCACGTATTCAGAATTAGTGAAGCACAACTGATAACAGCATTGTGAATAATTTTTACCAAAAGCTGTTATTGTTTACACTATAAACTTTCATCAGACAAATAAGTGGTTTATCAATTAGTATTTTGGAAAAAACAACTACAAACCGATTCATTCTTTAACTAGATTGAAGTAAGCAAAAATCACATGAAATCAATTCTTTGAATGTAAAAATGAATGTAGTTTTATTAAAAAAAAATAAGATAGCATTAAAATGCTTTATTAATTCAACTATGAAATTGTCTAGTATTAGTTATGCGCTATGAATTAAAAACATAGGTTTTTATATAAACAATACAAAGAATTATCTCGTAGTCGGGTTATTTTGAGAACAATATACGATAAGATAAACTAAGTACATGTCTCTCCAGGTAGGTGCCGCGTGTTATTTTAAACACGATTGATAATTTAGACTTCAACGTTTTCCTTTGTCATAATTATTATGTATCTAATTCACTTAGTAACACCTTTGTTTGTTGTACTTTATAAGAGTAACACTATCATTGCACGTCCTAAATGCCCCTACAATTAAATGACTCATACTTACTACTTTAGAGATTTTGTAATGAAAAATGTGTTTTATTCAATTTAAAATTCAAACATTTTATTGCTGAATGAAACAACAAAGTTTTAGTATTGAACGTTTATTGTTTATATCATTTTTATTAAATAATTAATACAGTTCTTTCAGTTTTACGTACTTTATTTAGATGGCTAAACTAAATAAGCACCGTTTAAGTACTACCGCTCGTAACTAAATTCAAATTCTAACTAATTATAATAATAGTTAATAATAATAGCAATATATAACAATGACGGCATATTTATGCAAACACTGTGGAACGAGTTTAATTAACAATAAGTCTAATCAAGTTCTAAAATACATTTACGTTACCCTCCCGATAATGAGGTCTAAACTACTGACTTTGGCGTGTTATTGTGGGTTGGCACGTATTCTTTCCTGGTTATTATAGGAGTGTAAGACCCGGATCTGTCTTCTGACAGGGGCTGGTAAACTGATCCACTGTGTTTTTTCAATTTACCAGTCGTGCTCCACTGTGGGATTTTAATATGTGGAAGGTTCATATGTCGTGGAATCATTCTTGACCGAAGCATCAACAGCATGACATTCGCAGCAATTACTAGAACTGACAATGCTGTGAATATAAATACTAGAGTTGGCCACAGGAAAGAATAACGAGAGTGGTGGGTTGGTTTTCTGAAAAGGGTCGATTCGAAAACTCGTTCTTCTAGATCTATTCTAGCATCGTCTTCTGTAAACTCATCGTCCTTTTCCTTGAGGTTGATAAAGTTGTCATCGAGTTCGTTGGATTTTGAAGCGTCTTCATCGCTATATTCGCTATCGTAAAAATCGTCATCGTAATAATCGTCTAAGTCATTGTTTACTGGTTTATCCTTCACGGATGTTATCATGTCGACGATATTCTTCTTTGGTGGGACAGGTTCTTCGATTTCTTCCTTAGTGTTTTCAAGGGTGCTAGCGTAGAATTCTTCGGAACATCTGTCCTTCGCCAAAAATCTCCAAGATGGAGCCCCATTGCTCGCGTATTCAATTTCATCTGGAATAACCGAATTCATAGATTCGTGAGTTTTCCAGATTTCAGTAGCAAACGCTGGAGATACCTTATGTTCAGTCAACCAAGTGATAGTGTCTCTAAGTATTTGATCGCATTGTAAAGGATTGTTGGAAACGTCTAGAACTGCGAGGGAAGGAGTAACGAGTAAATCTAAAGGACTTATCGTTGAAAACGAATTATTTGCAATATTTAAATGTAGCAAAGAAGTTATGTTTCTTGTCGTAGGTTGTTTCCAAAGCTGTCGAAGTCCGCAATTATGAAGATCGAGTTGCTTTATGGCTTGATTATTCAGGAATAGGTTCGAATCTAGACTTACAAGAGGGTTATTCGCCAAATTTAATTTTTTTAATGCCGACGATTTAAGGAAAGAAGATGGATTAATAATGGAAATTTGATTATACGACAAGTTTAGTTCGATTAAACTGGACAAATACTGAATTATCGTAAGATTAACGCCATTCAAATTATTGTGGGATAAATCTAAAGCAACAAGAGCAGGAAAATTTTGGAAAGTATCAACCGAAAGTGTAGTAAGGCTACAGTTTTTGCACGAAAAGTGGTAGGTTTCGAAATTACCGTCGCGGCAGACGAATTTTGGTAATTTTGGGAAATTATTATTGTCTAAAATAATTTTTTGAAGTCTACTATTAGATCTAAAAATATGAGGATCTAAACTTTTCAGTCCATTGTTTGATAAATCGATATATTCAAGATCTATCATTTTATCAAAAGAATCTCTAGACAAATTAATTTTGTTGTGGCTTAAGTCCAAATGATTAATTAAAACTAAATCTGAGCTTAATTTTTCGTTAAACCTTTCAAGTTGACACGACTTTAATACTAGGTTTTCTATATTTGATATGTAATTTATATCGAATGTTTTAAGAGGGTTGTAGCTTAAATTTAGAATAACAAGTTCGGTATTAGTTTGGAACATATCTTGATCTAAGCTAGAAATATCATTATTTGATAAATTAATTTCTTCTAATAATATTAATTTGGAAAAGGCTAAAGGAGAGATTTTGGATATTTTGTTGTTCGCCAGATTTATATAGGTTAAATTAGGGAGGTTTGCAAAAGTATTTTCTGAAACCGTTGACAAATCGCATCCTGCCAAATCCAATTCTTCCAGCGAATACGATTTGATAGAATCAAACTTCTTTAGCGTGCTATTGTTAATTCTTAAATTTTTAAGATTTGTAGCATTTACGAAAGCAAGTGGGTTGCTGATACTAGGAATGTTTGAGTTGATGATGTTAAACGAAGATAACAACGGAATGTCCGTGAAAACAGACTTATCTATTTCAAGAATGGTAGCATTTTCGATGGAAATTGAGTTAACGTTTTCTAATCCCTCTACTTTAAACAGATGTCCCTTTAGGATTAACGGTACCTTCGGATGAGATATTTTCAGATGGGAGATGATGTGGTCTCCGAACGACTCCAAGTTAAGGGTATCGCACACAGCAACATTTTCGCTGCAGTTGCAACCTTTAGAACAAAAGCTAAAGGTGGGAACTGCAAGGGCCGCTATTATTGCGGGGATGGTAATTAAAAATACATTGCGCAACATCGCGCTCACTTTTCTAGTCGCCTCACTTTGTTTACCTAAAAGCAAAGAATAAACTTACTACGTTAAAAACACGAACACAATATTTTACAGTTTAGGTGTTGGCTCGTACTTATAGTAACTAACTGAAAGTATTTAATTTGACACGGCTCATAAAGATATAGAAGTAAAAATTGTTATCAATAACTGATAAGAACAGGGCGTCGAAATTGCGCCACATTTAATAACAAAACTCTCTAAAAATGTACAAAAAAATGTAAAAATTCGTCTGTCTTGCCCAGGGAAGTCAAATAAATAAGACAGCTTTGATATAGGTTAGTGCTTTTGCATCCGTCCTTGAATAAATGCAAGGTGCGCACTTCCACTAAATACTTGTTGCTAACTAAAGGCTACTGAAGAATCCTAAATTCTTATAAAGTTAGAAACTTACCTAAAGTTTACCAAACACTACAGAATTGTACGTCGATAACACAGTAACAAAGAACGCGGAAGATGCTCGTTAACAAGGCAAAACTTAAATGTAGTTAGTTTCACAGGGCCGATGGCAGATTCCGCCTATTGTCGACGTACTTGGTCAGGTGAGTCGACAGACTACGACCAGGTAGGTATACCTGGCCCACGTGACCACAGAAGTTGATGTCGTGCTATTCAGGTGAAGTTAAAAGGAATGCCGAACCGCGAAAATATGAAATTTCTGCGTACAGAAGGAGCGGCAGAAATTGCTGGAAAAGCTAGCATTGACAATTGGCATGACTATTATTCGTCCATAGGAATTGTCAAAATTTTGCATATTTCGTACTTCTGCAGTTCCAGCAATTATTGTACGCGCGTCCCTCGTTTGTGACCTGGATTTCCCCTCTCCGGCCACGTTAATTCAAAACATCGGCCGTGAATCATAGTGTTGTGTCTTTAGCATCGCGCGATGCAATATTACACCCTGATAACTGTGTAATGTGGTCGAGTTGTACTCGCAGCAACAAAATTGGCATACGAATGCAGTGATCGTCGGAGTGTGCTTGTGAATGGTCACCAATATCGTGTGTTCAAAAAATCAGCCGGTAAGTTTTTCTATTGACACCTTTCGGTCGCAAAAACTTTTAAATGTTATTTTTGTTAAATAATATCTTAACTTCTGAACTTTTATTTTCCAAATTCTGTCAACCGAATAAAGTGAAATTTCGTTCGCAGAATTAGGAACTTTCTACATCCTTAATTACATGTTACTTAAATGCAAGTCCTACTACGAGATCTAACGCAGCCGCGAGCGGTAGAAATTCTTAATTGATAATTGAAATTTACTTAATAATTATTAATATTTAAACTTCGACTCGATGGTCCAAACCGTATTTGTTCCGATGTTTAAATTTGCATACAGGTGTTTGTTTTACGTCATTTGTAAATTTGGAAAAATTATAGCACAGGTATTGGCCATGTGGTAGTATCGGCTTTTTATTTTTTGGCATGTAGTAGATTTTGGGATTTAGGTAGTTGATAATTGTCGAGCCTTTAGATAAATTATTTAATTATCTGTCGAATTTCAACACCTCTGAAGCGAACTAGGAGGCATAAAAGAAACACATGTTCGGTCTTCAGAAATTAAACATCATCAAAAGTGGCGACTGATGAAGTGTGAATGACGAGTTTCGCGTATTTGTAAAAAACGAATAGGATAAGCCGGTAAGTAAATATGCTCTAGTTTTTTCATTTGAAAACTAAAAGGCCGGCAGGTACCTACTTTTGTTGCAACTGGACTGTTGACATTGACATACTTAATTTTCACTATTTGTGACGCCGCCGTCACTTATCGAATTGGGTGTCGTCGGGAGGCACATGATTGCCCACTGGCGAATGATCGTCGTTCCGGAGATTATCGTTCAAAGTTCCATTCGATTTTAGTTGCCCCAATGCGTCAGAATTTTATAATTCCATTCAAAATCTTTTTAAAGCGTGGCCGAAATGTATATCGCATTTTGTGTCGTCAGAATATGAAACATTTCTTATCTCGAGCGTTATCCTATCTCTGTTTGTTGATATAGTTCAAATTGTACCACAGTGCCCATCTATATCTCTACGCTGTCAGCCATTCGATTTAGCCCGTTTCTAGTTTTACTTTTAAATACTGTGTTGTAAGTGCCTTTTATTTTTTCAATCGCCGGGTTCTCCGGAAATACCTACGGACGGATGAATGAATAACATGTTGTATTCGTCCCGTAAGTTTATCGTACACATGCGGGCGTGTCGGTACTTGAAATTTTTATAAATGGTCGAATTAAATACAACTAAAGTGTTTTTCTTTGTTACAGGAAAATAATGACAATGTGGGCTACATTAATTGTTTTGTTGGGGCTCGTATGTACCGTTCCCGGAGCACCGGTATCGTTATGTCCCAAATCATGCTCTTGTGCCGCAACGGGAATTTACCTGGAGGCACGCTGCAAATCGTTTGACTTCTTGAATAAACCTATGACGACCGAACAAATAAATTCGATAGTTGCTCTGAATATCAACAATGGCCCTACAACTAAAATCAGTTCGAATTTGCACATCTTGAAATATTTGAAACGCTTAAACTTGGCTTGGAATAAAATTCAGCATTTCACTGCCACATCCTTGCCGAAATCGTTACAATACTTGAATTTATCGCACAATTCGATTAAACATCTGCCTCAAGACTTGCACTTACTGCCAGATTTAAAAGAAGTACATTTTTCTGGAAATCCAATTTCGTGTGATTGCGATTCGATTTTTGTGCGAGACGCGCTATTAAAAAAGGGGGTTAATATTGTAGAACCACCAAAATGTGAATCCCCGAAAGAATTTCATGAAAAATCGTGGCTTTCGGTTACGTGTACACATCAATACGTTGCTGAAAATTTATTCGAGGACATGCAAGGTGATGCTCCGTACGAAGGTTCTGGATCTGGGGAAATAGGTTTGGTGACTGAAAGTGAACCAAGTGATAATCTCAAAAAATGGGATTCTTCCATCGAAGACGAATTTATTCGAATCGGCTCAAATTCTGCCCCTACAGCTGAAGTTCCATCTACAGAAGCGCCAGAACTTGAAGGAAGCGGTGATGAAACTGAAGTCACTACCTCCGATTTTTCGGTTGTTAAGGATCATCAAGAAACAACGACCGAGGCTACAGAAGAAGACGAAGACGAAGATGAAGATTACCCCGATGCGGGTGATTATGATGATGCCACAACTGAACCCCCAGTAGGAACAGAGGATATTTCGCTTGTGGACAAAAGCGTAAAGGCGTGCAACTTCAATTGTTCAACTCCATCTCCCATAGAAGATACAACTGGAAATGATACAGCTCCACCGCCAGGTTTATTTGAAGGTATTG
The DNA here is from genome assembly GCA_963082815.1 of Melanotus villosus. Classification (NCBI taxonomy): domain Eukaryota; kingdom Metazoa; phylum Arthropoda; class Insecta; order Coleoptera; family Elateridae; genus Melanotus; species Melanotus villosus. Next base: position 26,420,296 of record OY720427.1, read on the forward strand.
AAATGTTGGCAAAGGATTTGAATATCATCGGAGATCCAGAAACGTCAACCACCACTACTACTACAACCACTGAAATTTCCTCGGAAATTCCGACCACTGCCGCAGAGGTTCCCGGGGAAATTCCTTTCGGAGGAAGAGCCATAGCCGTCGATAAAAAACCCAAAGATGCGGAAGTGATCAAAAATGATTTGAATACCGATAAAGAGACCGGAAATATTACCGAAGATCCCAACAAGCAACAGTCGAATAGCACATTTATATTTTTAGCTGCACTACTCGTAGTTATAGTTTGCTTGGTAGTTTACGCAATTGTGAAGAAGCGTAAAATGAGACGAAACCGTCAAGCTTCTGCGGTTGGTAAAGATGAAGAAAAAGAAGCCCTGCCGGAAGAAATAGAATTGCTCAAGAAACCAGTTTCACAGACTGATAAGCCAAACGGCACTCACGAAACGATTCCATTAATGAACGGCCACAACGAAAATCAAAACAAAAATGCCGAGGAAATCTTGCCCCCAGATGCAAACAACGAAATTAAACCGACCGAAAATGGTGATGATGTTGAATTACGCCAGAAAAACCCAGAACAACAAAATCTTTTGACTCCGGAAACCAAACGTGTTACCATAAAAGCTAGCGAAATCCCAAATTCAACCCCCAAAACTCCCATTTTAGTTACACGTCATAAGAATAGTGATGGCAGCATCGTTACAACCCCAAACATCGACCAACACGTGTAGTGATTTTAGTGAGTCCAAGTTATTATCTTTAGTGTATTAGTAATCGAGTATATATGTGATAATCCAATTTAAAATAACGATTGTTCCTAAGGTGCAATGGCCTTTGATCCTCAGTAAAGTGTTGGCTATGTAGTGCCCTGTAGACATTGCGAACTGTTCTAATTTTTATTAATTATTTAGGAGTCGACTGAAACTCGATTTAATTTTTTACAATGTTTTTCGTAAAATGTTAGATAAACATGTATCTAGTATTACCAAAGGAAACTTCTACTGCAGTTTCGTTATTTTAGTGGTAGATATACCTTAACGCAATGTTTTATTCGAATAATTTTTTTAGACAAATGTTCGTACTACAGTAATGTTACATTTGTTAAATGTTATGTGTAAGAGCGTTTAAATCATTAATTTCATAAATAAATGCATTTTCAGTTGGTTACGTACCGGTGCTGTATTTTTTCTTTCTGTTCTACATTAATATCCTTGAAATTATGCAATTTCAAGTCAAGCGATTACATTTTTCTTTAACCTTTAACTAAAGTAAGAAGTAAAACTGTGCTACTTTGAAGTGAGTCATCGTCGTATTGTCATTCAAGTAGAATCGACGTCTTAAATCTCAGGTTACTATAAAAAATTGTTTCAGATTAGTAGTTCTCAGTTCTAGGTTTATAATTACGTGTAGACAATGAGAGTGCAAAATAATTGTTTCCAGTCATCAGAGTCTCAAAAACGTTCTTTTTCAGAAACTACGAGGAAAACGAAGAAAAAAATCATCACCATAGAATTAAGCAGAATAACTCGAGACGATTACATTTGTTTCGCCTCAAAAAAGTAAAAACTACTGTTTTAAAATAACTACAATTAAAATGCCGTTCATTAAAATACTGCTTCGGTGTATGTTAATGATGCGTGTACTGATTTTTAAGGTGATTATCACCTTACCGTTACAGTATTTAAATTAATTGATAAGTAGAGGTGACGGTACAAATCAATTATTACTAACCGTTAGAAAAGCACGTGTAGTTGCTTATCAACCTGAATTAAGATTTTTAATTTGAATCCCTACAGTTAAGGGTATTTTTATCAGATAATAGTCACAGTTTAAGTATGCACTCCATTGTTAATCAAACAAGCATGATTATTAGGACAATGAACATTCCCAAACATTGGTAATAATTGACCTTTCTTAGTTTTGTAATTTCCCACTGACGACAAATCCTTTCTTATTATTTAACGAACAGGATTTCACGCGTTTCTTAAAATTTAAGTGTGTGGACTAAATTACAAGCCAGTTTATCATATTGGTCCTGTCCAAACAGTAAGTACAGGTTTTATTAGCCTGTTCTGGTTAATTTCAACTTATGCAAATTTTTTTTATACCTTGCATCTATGAAGGTCAGATCTATGCACCTAAGTTATCACCAGTCCAGAAACTGTATCTTATTTCAGCCTTGATTTTATATTTATTACATTGGACTAAAGCAGGGGTTCCCAAAGTTTTGCCTAGGTGGGCCAAATTGTAAATTCCAAAATATTTGGCGGGCCAAAAAAAAAGTGTTGTGGAAAAATACGTTTAAATCGATAAAAAGTTAGACACAAGGGAAAGATTTATACAAATTTTATAACATAATCGGTCTTTATTTACGACAACAATTACTTTTTATTACAAATTGTTTATTAACACATTTCAAAAATAATTAAACAAAAATAACTAAATAAATTCAAATATAAAAAGAAAAAAAATAATAAATTCATCAATCTGAAGTGTGTGACTTGTGCAGTTTTTGTTTTCTGTGAATAAAATGCAAATTATTTATTGTAGTTTTTATGCTATTTCTTTGTTAAACAAGCAACAAATTCAAGTAAAGTAGTATCAAATTAAGCGCATTCTTTTTGTCTTTCGATTGATACCGACCATCAATTCTATCAACTCAAACGGCAAGCAGGACTCTTTCCCTATGTTCGTCCCTTAAGTCAAACACACGGTATACAATTTAGTATTTTTTTAACTGAACAATTTTTAATTATAATATGATAACATTTATTTATTTTCTTGTAAAAATGTAAATTGCAAATTATCTCTATGAATTCAAGATCGCGGATGATTTGACATCGCGGGCCGCATTTCTAGGATTTGCGGGCCGCATTTGGCCCGCGGGCCGCACTTTGGGAACCCCTGGACTAAAGCATAATACTTTGAACTGAACTGTATTTCTGTGGAGTGCAGAACTGCAGTTGAAGAAGGCGAAATGTTAAACTCATAGTAACAAACTAATGGCCCACTTTCACGATTACAAAGAATTTGTGCTTCAAAAAACTGTATCGCGTGATAGAACAGATACCTGATTTTTTTGCTTTTATGCAGCGATTACTTGTCACGGTTAATGTTCGGCTAAATTCCGTATTTTGAAGTAATAAACGTATGTATGCGACTGTGGAATTAGAGTTCAGTTTTTTTTGGGACAAGAGTAATTTTTTAAATACTAAAAAACTCCATTGAATACGTAAAAACTTAATTTATACTTCATGCCGCATAGTTTAGTTGATTAAAACGATCGGTTACATAATCAACGTAGTTCAACGTGGTTAAATAGGGAAAGTTTATTAATTTGCGGATAATGCCTTACCTAGTAAATAACTAAACAAACTTGGGACGTTTTATCGGAACGTATATTAAATTTGCAAATAAACTGATAGAAACTTGTTGTTTATTTTAAGAAACTCTTCGTTTTCCTATTAAAACTAAAAGTCGCATTTTTCGCATATTTGTTTATAAATATATGGCATAGATAAATAAATGAATAACTGAGAATTTGTCTTGCTAGAAACTACTAAATATTCATCAGTCATCACCACCATCGTCACATGTAATTAATATCCGTTGAACTTAGTCATCGTGTAATAAAATGTATAAAATTCGGAAAAGGCTAATCGCCTCGTACAACATAAATAAATAAAACAAAAAACATCCCGGGTAAATTACAATAAAAAAGATCAAATTGTCAAACAAAAGTTTTAAATTGCGAAACCGTTTTGTAACACAAAAATAAACAATAAAAATTAATCCGGAAACAGCATTTAAATCAATTTAATTAGGTTGATGCGTAATTTTCGTTTTAAATTGAAGAAAATCAAGCACATTTCGTAATTACCAGTTAGCCAATGAAATACTAGTACCTACATTTATATATTTTTTTAAATTTATAGCTCGTTAAATATTACATATTGTAAATTGTATTGCAATTTAAAAATAAATTTTACGAATATACAGGGTGTCTCAGACATGACTCCCCAGGCCTATAACTTTGTTATTTTTAAAAATAACTATAATAAACTACATATATTCGTAAATGGGAGCAAATTCTCTATAAGATGGGGAAAGAAAATGTTAGAAAATCTGTACTCATATTACGGCAGCGATATTCAACTTTTTTTTTTCAAATTGCATACTATGCTTTTTTTCCCTCATCCTGATAGTACTTTTTATTCTCTTTATAACCATATAAACCAATATGGGTCTTACATAAGAAAATTCTCGAAAAAACTACGATTAAAAGTTGAAGTCTAGGTTTGCCATGGAAACAACTGGTAGTTGTAATTTGTACTCGTCGGCGATGAAAACAATAGCGTATAGCTGTAAAACAATTGCAATTTACGTTGTAAAGAATGACAAGTGCTCTTTCTGTATTTGTATATTCTTGTTTAAAATCATAGGAGTATTAGAAATGAATTACACTAATTCTGAAAAGCTTGATATGATCCTTATTTATGGTTTATGCGAGAGGAATGCAAGAAGAGCAGCAAGGTTGTATGCAGAAAGGTATCCGCTATTGTTTTTATCGCCGACGAGTACAAATTACAACAATCAGTTGTTTCCATGGCAAACCTAGACTTCAACTTTCAATCGTATTTTTTTCGAGAATTTTCTTATGTAAGGCCAATATTGGTTTAGATGGTTATAAAGAGAATAAAAAGTACTATCAGAATGAGCGAAAAAAAGCATAGTGTGCAATTTGAAAAAAAAAAGTTGAATATCGCTGCCATAATATGAGTACAGATTTTCTAACATTTTCTTTCTCCATCTTATAGAGAATTTGCTCCCATTTACGAATATATATAGTTTATTATAGTTATTTTTAAAAATAACAAAGTTATAGGCCTGGGGAGTCATGTCTGAGATACCCTGTATATTTAAGAAATTATTGTTCATACCAATAGTAGTATTAGAGAAATTCCAAATCGAAAAATGCGGCCTTAACAAAGTTCCCATTAATCCTTCATGAAAGAAGTTATGAATTAATATTTCTTAAGAAAAAGTCGCGAAAGGAAACTTATGTTGATGTGATAACCTACATGCAATAAATTGTGATAATTTTAAAAATAACTGGGTATCTTTGTTGTAATCAAGTTCGAGTTTCTTTTCTGGATCTTTGTTTGAGTTTAATTCTTCCCGGTCACACATATTCGAAATCGGACCTTTAAGACAGTTTCTAGAAAGCTTAACTCATTCTTTCCTAAACATTTTTTGCCGAATTAAACAAATCTAGACTAGATTTTCCTCTAAGTTGTTTTGTTCAAATTTTATCAAATAATTCCAAGCATTATTGAAAATCAAAGAGTAATTGGGTTATTTTCAAATACTTTTCAATCCACACGTAGTTTAAATAAACAATAAGGAACAAAAAGGTAATCTTTGATTCTTCTATCGTGTTTACGTTTAAGTAAATAGTTTTATCCATATTTGCCAACAGGGGCTTTTAATGAACGTAAGTGAATAATAACATAAGTTATGTAATTTTCATTAAGTTGTTTTTACAGTGATGATTAAATTATTGAGAAAATTTATTAACTTCACACTTAAATTTAGTGCTGAAATGTAAAAATAGAGCATGACTACATAATGTTCAAAAATTATAAAGTAAGACTTTATGAAGCTGAAGAGAGTATTGTAACTTAAACTCATCTTAAAAATGCGTGAAAAGTAAAAGTACCTACCTTGAAAAAAACGAGATGATGTTTTTAAGTTTTATACTGGGAAATTTCACTTTGAAACCTCAAAGTGAAGGTGAATCAAGCATGTCAACGCAGAGTTTGAGAAATGCGTAACCAAGGACCGTTGAATTTAACTAGCTATATCAACAATCGATTGGCGTCCAGTTGTTCGGGTTGCCAATTGGTTACCTGTATATTAGCCGAAGCTCAACAGTTAGCTTAAGAGTTTATCAGATGACACAATAGTTAATATCGTTGAAGGGAATGTTTTCAATAAAAAGGCGACTTTTTTAAATTTGTCAAGCCCAGGCTAATGACTATAGTTGTTGATGCGTTATAAAATGCCACATTTAATTCATTTAATCTTGTCGGGGAAAAAATAAAAACATTAAATACGAAACGGAAGTTGATGGTTTGCGGGTAGTTAACTTTACCAATAATTAGTTCGTGGCTAGTTGGTTTCGCGGCCAGTTGACTAGCGGTCTTGCACAGCAACCAATTAGCTTTTCGGCAGGTTCGATTTGTGACTGATAGGCCTCGTGACCAGTTAATTTCGCGGCCACTTAGCCCGCTTCCAGTTGTCCCATTATGAAATCGGTATATTTGGAATTGACTTTGTTATTTGAGAAGCGCATCGAGATTTCGACCATCAGGGCTTATTAATATGCGAAACCAATTGGTTTTTATAGACCCACTAATTTGTAATAAAACAGATGAAACCTGTATCAAATTCTATAAGAAGTAGTTGCCCTATATTTATTCGTAACATTTCTAAAAAAGAAAAACTTCCCAGATAGGGAAATTTGGCGATTTCCTTATGTAATTATTTAAATTAACTAGAATTAATTATATTACAAGATTCGTATTTGCCAAATGTGGTTACAAAAATCGTTATGTCTGTTCAGTTGATAAGATTTAAAATTATGTTTGCAAAAACTGCAACACGAATAATTTTCTAACTGTAAAATGGGTACTGTAATAATTAACGTCTTGCCCACAGCGAAAGTTAAAGCAACAAAACTCAATAGAATTGCAGATTGGCTCTGCAGATAAGTGATTCAATGATTTAATCGTAATGTTTTAAATACATAAAAAATTTAAATAATGGTCGTAGTTTTTGTTGTAGATAATTAATGGGGATAAACTTGAAATAAGGTAAGTAGAATCTTCCATTTGAAACGGTAAACATAACAAATCTTTTCAAATTTATAGCTCCAGTTGAGGAACCGACAGAATAATCCCATTCTTCTAATTATTTAGAAAGGCACAGGCTATATCGACGAAGTAAAAGATGAGCTTAATAATAAATAGATTTATTAAAACAAAACAACGTATTACAGGGATGTAAAAATAGAATCATCACGTAAGCAAATTCTACCAAGATGTATTTCAGTACTAAATTTAAAAGGTAGACAAGGTACGATTTAAAAGTACAACATTCGATTATAAATTTAAATCACACCAAACGTTTCACCTGAAGGTTAAATTTATGTGATTGTTCGATTTTGAAATATTTCTCATAGACGGGGAAATTTATTATGGTTTAGTCTTTTAATCTGCAATTTGCTCATTGAAAACACATTTCATTAAAGACTTCATTAGTAATTATTCATTGAGTGCTTTTATCCTTAAAATTAAGAATGCATTTTAAAAGAAGACTATTCGTAATAGTCTATTTTTACGAAAACAAAAGCATTGATGTAACTACATATTTCCTAAAGTAGTGCTAACCAAATTTAGAACAAAATTAGTGGGTTTTAATATTTACGTAATTTTTATTAAAGTGGAATTTCCACCAGCAAGGTTAAATCCGTTTAACAAAAAATTTTCCATAAGTCCGGGGAATCTATAATATTGTAGACAATTTCGGGATTACAAATAAAAAGTGTACAAAATTTTCGGCCATAAAATTGAGTGGCACTAAAAATACAGTTTTGTTAACTATTTACTAAATAATCTGTACATAAAAATTTAAACAAATGCTCATTGTCTTTTTAATTTTATGTTTTACAAGAGTCATAAAATTTATTGTTGCTTATAACAATTTTATTTAACAGTAAAATCAGATTTTTTATTTATCCTTCGCATGAAAACGATTTTAGATTTTTTTAAGGGGTTTGTTCGAAAAGCCCTAAGACCTAAATTATTGTTTGTTAATATACAAGGACTAAAAACCGATTTGGTCTTAATGTTGCACGTGGTTTACTAAGCAAATACGTCAGTAACTTTTTATTGTTTACTCATTATTATGTTAATTTTTTAAGTGTTATTTTCCATGCAGGAAATTGAAGTGTTTGCCTTTTTGTTATATTTTTGAATTAGGTTATACATGCATTAAAATCTAAAAATAGCCTTGGAGCGATTGTTTTTATTTGCTAATTAAATTTAATATTTTATTATGTTACAACTTATATAAAAATCTTCTACACGATATAAAACTAAGTTTTCAGTTCGTAAGTGTGAAATTAAAGAACTATCCAGGAACTATTTACTTATAAATGTACATATGTTTTCTTGAAAGTTCAGAATGTAACAAAACGCACTTCCTCCTTTAATAAGGTATTTTATATTCAGTTTTAAAATCAAGTTCCGCTCCATGTTCTCGTAGGTATTGTTTCTAAATAATGTTGCTAAATAAGACTTCCTCTACGTGCATCATCTTGATGTATGTATAACGTTTTATAAGCGGTCGTTAGTTATTACAAAATAAACATAATCACAAAATTGTTCTTTTAGAAATGACACTGATTGCGGTACTCATTTCACTCACTTTAATATAAGTACACAGTGTAAACGTTTAACAATTATAGAACTAAGTACTTGCTCAATTTTCGTACCAGATTTCATATAGTTAAGACTAACAAGGATTCGTATGTAAGCAGATAATCACCTAATTCCCGTCTATAGCGTCGATTGTGACGCTTGTTTTGATAATAAGTTCAGAAATAAACACACGTACTTGCGCTTTAGTATACAAGTGTATTCTTTTTTACAAACATAAAAAACTGACAGGTATATTAAGATTCCGTTTAAATGACGTGCTGCTGTCACCTCGAAAATTATGGTTATTGTTTATTTCGTAACTTGGAAGACTTTACAAGTCTCATTATAGGTGCATTTGTTACGTACTACTTACTTATCCAGTTGTTAATAACGAAGAATGATACCATTAGAAATTGCTTTCAATGACCATATTCCTTTCTCGAGTTGTTGGACGAAATTCGTCCTCAGAATTACTGGCCTCGCTATTTGCGTGTGAAAGCGATGCAGCTGATTGAGTTTCTGAAACAGTAGACTTGTTTTCTTGCCTACTTCTTCGCCTTTTTCTACGTAGTTTGGTTCTTCGAGAGGAGATATCGGGATGACTAGAGTGCAAAGAATGTAGGCTGCGGTGGCTTCCGGCCAGGTTGTTACAAGACATATTTAAACGTGGCATCGAAACGGCTTCCGCATATGAAGGTGGTGTCTGGAGTTCTCGAGGATCCGGTGCATTCCTATTAACCGATTCCCTACTGTACTGGAGGTTCCTCTGCTGTATTTGACGCAAACGGTCACGGGCATCTTCTCGTTCCCTTTCTTGGGTTTCTCGCTCCCTGACTACTTTTCGGTGATAAATATGTCTTATCGATATTACCACGCAACACAGAAATGTCATAAGGACAACCAAAGATACAGAATATATCCACATTCCATCCCCTCGATTTTCCTCTGTTGTAAACCACATATTTTGACAAGCGGCTTCCCAAGTAAGTCCTGCCATTGTCTCTGGAGATCTACACCTCAAAGTAGTAGTGGAGGCGAGTACTGTAAACAACCACTGATATAACTCTCGGAAGTCATCTGAAGAACAGTCACAAAGCCACGTGTTATCGTCGAGTCTTAGATCAGTAACTCCGTAGAAGAAGGCCGGTTTTATTCCTGAAGTTAAACGATTGCCTGCTATATTTAAAGTCCGGAGACGTGCAAAACCAGCAAACGTCAATTGATTCAAACTGTAAATTCCACATCTGCTAATATCAAGCACGGTCAGCTCGTCAGCTTGTAATCTGTTAGGTATTTGAGATATAAAATTCCGTGAAAGATTTAACTTTTGCAACTTGGGCATCATTATCAAACTGTCTCTGGTGATTTCTTTAATTTCACAAACACTTAGATCCAACACTCTCAGCGACTCACTTATTAACTGTCCTACTATACTTAAGTAATTTCTGGATAAGTTCAACTTGTGTAGCTTGGTATTGCTCATAAAGGTTTCCGCAACTATGTTTGTTAGAGTATTAAATGATAAATCTATATTTTGAATATACGTTAAGCCTTGAAAAGCCTTAACGTCCACTCTTTGTATAGCATTGTTAGAAAGGTCCAAAGTTTGAATCAATGGAAATGATCCAAAGTTGTTCGGTAGGATGTATCGCAAATGATTGCCTTTAAAGCTGACTTTCGTGAGATTGGGTATACTACTTGTAGGTACACTCTCTAGATTACAGTCTGATAAGTCTAAATATTTCAAAGAATTAGATTTAGAGTTGAATCGTTTCAGCTGGTAGTTCTTTGAAATCAGCAACGTTTCAAGAGATGTCAATAGCATAAATGCATCCTGATTAATTCTCATCAAACTGCATTGGGAAAGATCTAATGTTTGTAGAGTTTCAGACTTAATTTGCGCATTTAAAACTGTTAGAGGATTGTTAGATAAAATTAGTGTGTGTACATTCATCATTCTTTCAAGTATGTTCTCCACCATGCTGGTAATCGAGCAGTTGACTAGGTAAAGCACCATTAACGAGTCACTTCTTATGGGATAATTAACGTCAGGAAGTCCTCCAAGAGGATTGTATGAGAGACGAAGTTCTTGCAGAGATGGAGTTTGTATGAATGCGGCTACATTTATGTCTATCCAATTCGAAAATAAATTTCGGGACAGATCTAATACTTCCAATGCACGTAGGCCTAATAAGGAAGAACCATCCAGATGTGTTAGTTTATTGTAAGACATGTTAAGGTATTGTAGTTGTTTGAGAAAAGACAGTCTTTCAGGAAATGCCTTAAAATCGTTGATCGAGAGATCCAGCTGCAGAACCTAAAAAGATAGACGTTCAGGAATAAGCATACTGTTTTAGTAGACTTACCTTTTCGTATATTTCATTCGGTAAATCTGTAAGACCTTTGTTTAAACATTTGATGGCTATATCAGGGGCATTACATGTACACAGTTCTGGACATTCAAAGACGTCTCCTTTTACCATCTGTAAAAGGAGCCAAAGACTCCACGCATTGTTAATTATTACCCTCATATTTATTCATTTGCCGAGTGGAATATCGTAGAAGTTCTGAAATTAAATCCGTTCAGTTGTTCGGGAGGAACAAACGGCGACTGACACAACAGATAACAAACACTACCGTAAATTCTTAATTTAACGAAAGTTATCCGATTTATTTGTCGACCGCACTCTGATTATGTTGCGTTTAGTTGTTTGTGGTGTTTAAATTAATACATTTATATCGCACCGAGTTGCGAGTCAACATCAGATTAGAATCCATGTAGCTGACTACACTTAAAAAGATAAGATGGGCCCTCCCTGCCGCCATGCGTGTGGCCAATATTCCAACTGCTTATCAGTAAAATTATCAGTAAAACTTGCACCACCTCCGATGTATAACAAAAACGTTCTGATGTAAAATAGATAATGATACGAGACTAAGAATAACTGCAAAAATTTTAGATACAATTTGTTATAGAATGGCAAATCTAATCATAACTGTGTAGACTTTATTATTATTCGGTATACAACAACATACCTGCACATGTATGTAGGCATTTTCTGATAAATAAAATCTAATTTACAAATTGATTCTTTGTAAACACTTAAAGTATCTATTTGCTTCTATTAAACATTTTTAAAGTTTATTTCTTTATCTCTAAATTCTCGGAAATAATTTAATTATCTAAAATGTTACCAAAATCTTAATTAAATATCAGTGGAAGAATCGTTATAAACAAAAGTAATTTTGTTGAATAACATAAACTTCCTATGGACATATTTACATTTGTTAAATATTTAAGTGTTTGCTGCGTTATAAAATAACTATATTCTATACATATATACTGTAAAAATAAGCAAACTAGCTACGTTAATTTCATTTCATCCATTGATAAAAGTTTCATATAAGTACATGCGCATTTTAGAATTGTTTGTACTAACCCATTTAACTGCTATTTCTTTGCTCCACATCGTAGAGAAACATAGCTCAACTTACTTTCAACATTTTAATAGTCCTATTTTGTAGCTTTAACTGATAAGAAGTTATTCTCACAGTATGTACATTTTCTGCAGCTGATAGTAAACGTTGGGAATACTGCGACAAAATTTTAAACGAGTATATCCTTATAAATGTAAATGACATTAAAAGGAGAGAATTATTTTGTGAATTTTAATTAATTAACATTTAAAATTTGTTGTTTAGCTTTTAGGTTACCTTTAAAAATTCGTAGGTGTACAGCCTTTTTAGTCGTTTATTCTCGGTAAAGAAGCAAATTAGTGAGAGTGGTTTTCATTTAAGGAAAAAGCTAGCATTGTTGTTTTTTTTTTAATTTGTAACGATTTTATCTACGACTACAAGGTGTTAATTTTACATATTTTAGAATTATTCATCATTAAATTAACCAGAATAAGTACATAAAGTTTTATGAAACTTAAAAAAAATTCGTTATCATTAAATTAATCATATACAGGGTGGTCCATAAGTAATGGGACACAGACCAACAGTAGATTCGATTTACCTAGGATTCATCATCATCATCATCATTCAGCCTTCTCTTGTCCTCTGTTGGACATATGCCTCCTTTAGACCCTTCCAGTTTTTCCTATCGTCAGTACACCGCGAGCGAGGTCTTACCTGGACCCTGTTGCACAATATAATTCATAAGTTACAAGTTATAGTTTACTTGTATTTAAATATTAGCAATTTGTAAATTGTGTAAATATCAATTTACAATTGTTAATATTTAAGCACTACTTGTAACTTGTGAATTCTGTTGTGCAACGCCGCCCTGGTTTCTTTTTATCAGTTCTCGGACGGCATTCAAGAAGTTTCTTTATACATCTGTCTCGCTACATGCCTTGTCCATCTCCATTTCGCTGTGGCAATGCGTTTTATGATGTCTACTACGCCTGTTCTTCTGTGAATTTCTTCATTCCTAACCCTATCCCTTAAGGTTAGTCCCAGCATTGATCTTTCAATTTTTCGTTGTGTTCTTTGATGTTTTATTGCTGATGTTCTGGCGAGGGCTATGGTTTCTGCACCATACATAAGTACCGATAAGGCACACTGGTTGAAAGCTTTTCTTTTCAGGAGGATGGGTATCTTGGTCTTGAATATGTCACAGAGCTTATCGTATGCTGCCCAGCCTAATGTTATTCTTCTTGTTAATTCAGCTGTTTGGTTATCGCTATTTGTTTTTAGTTCGTGGTCAAGATACGTGTATTTCTCAACCAGATCAATTTGAGTTCCATTGACTTCTATTAGCTGACTAGGTACGAGGTTGGTCATCATTTTCGTTTTTGTGTAGGTAATTCATTTTCAGACCCACTTTATGTGCAGCTTCTCGGAGGTCATATAACATGATATTTCTTAAATTGTCTGCTATAAGGACAATATCATCAGCGAAACAGAGGTGGCTGAGTGTTTCTCCATCGATTCCCATTTCTTCCCTTTCCTCATTTTGAAAGCGTGTTATAGAACTGCTGTCAAAAGTTTCAGGGAGAGAGTGCCGCCCAGTCTGACACCTCTTTTAATTTGTATTTTCTTTGTTGAGTCGTGTATTTTCACTGTTGTTGTTGTTGTTGCGGTTTCATATATGTATGTTTTAAATGATATTTGAGTATCTGTGGCCAATTCGGCACTCTTCCAGGGCCTCTATCTTAGAGGTAGTTCAACTGTGTCGAAGGTTTTGTCAAAATCAACGAAGATGAGCGCCGAAGGTCTGTTATATTCTATGGTATTTTCTATGAGGGCCTTCATACATTACAGATGGTCTCTTGTTCCATATTCAGTATGGAATCCAGCCTGTTCTTTCGGTTGGTGGAAATTTCCGCTTCAGTCTGTTTGTTAATATTCGGGGGTACAACTTGTATAGCTGGTTGAGTAGGCTGATGGGTCTGCAATTCTCGAGATTTGTATTATATCCTTTTTAAACAGCAGGATCGTGATTGAGTTGTTCCATTTGCATGTAATACTTTGCGATTTAAGACACAAATTGAACAATGAGTGAATTTTACTCAATAATACATATATCTCCGCCTAGTTTGACTACTTCTATGACGACTCCTTCTTCTCCCGGTGCTTTATGGTTTTTCATCTTTTTGAGAGCGTGACGGATTTCCTCTTTTGTAATGTTTGGAATGTCTTCGGACCATATGTTCTGCACTTTCTCTGAAATACGTTTAAGTTTTGCAACTGTTTGGTTCATGCGTTTCGTAGAATTTTTCTACTATGTGTATTAGTCCTTTTCTGTCTGATATTATGTTGCCTGTTTCGCCTTGTCTTGTCTTCTCCTTTTCCCTCTGCAATTTTTCATACTTTTATTTTCTTCGATGGTATGTGTTACTTTTTCGTTCTTAAATTTCCTTACATTTTTTGATATCTTTGGAAATTTCTTTATTTATGGCCTTAATTTCTTGTGGGTCTGTATTTTCGCCTCTCCATAGTATTCTTTTCTGTATTTTCAATTTTGTTTCTGTGCGAATTTAAATTACCAACAAGAAATTATCTGCAAACATCCTGATAACGAAAGCGATACCTACAAGAGTCATTTATATCAACCTACGGTTGAACATGCGATACAGCATAAAAATTATCCAGGTATATGCGACGACTCCGGATCACACCGACGAGCAAATATAAATATTTTACGACGAAGTGTCTGAGGCTTTGAAAACAGACCCTGCAGATTACAACATCATGTGCGGAGATTTCAACGCTAAAATCGCGTTGGAAAGCTTTGGCAGTCCAGGCAGAAATAACAGAGGACAGACAACGTTGGCGGCCTATTTACTAGAAAATAATTTGTTTCAAATGAATAGTTTCTTCCGCAAAAAACTTCATTAAAGGTGGACAAGAAATAAAATAGATTACTTTGTAACAGACTAAAAGACGTGTTGAACAGCTTTGGAATATGTCAAGCGATCGCTGAATGCTAAGAGCTACCATCGAAATAGAGACATATGTATAATGAAAAATACAAAATGGCAAAAGAAAACGAAAACAAATCCATGGTCACATCCACAAGAAGGAGCTGAATTTAAAAATCATATCACCAGCAGCCTGTTAATGACACCAACGAACTGGAAAAGATAATAACAAATACAATCACAGAAGGCCATGAAAAATTCTGCCCTAAAAACAGAAAGGAAGGGAAAAAATCCCTAGGATTACCTTAGTCCAAAAGTTAATATTAAAAGAGATACAGAGTATCAAAGACAAAATTTTATTTTTTTTCTGTAATTAGAAAAAAGTTTTCGAAATAATGATATGAAAATTGCGAATATTACTCTTTTGGGACGGGAAACAATAATCCGTCCTCAATTTTAATGTAGCTCCTAAAGTAATCTTAGGTAAATCGTAATATTTTGGCCTCATGAATTTACTGTTGGTCTGTGTCCCATTACTTATTGACCACCATCAGGGGCGGATGGGCTACTGTAAATCAGTCCGGGAGTTCCTTTTATCATAATAACTTTAAGTGATATTAAATGCGTTCAACTACAAACATTTATTAAAATTGTGCACTTTATTTGGATATAAAAACTAATATTAACATTTACAAAAATAATAATTGTAGCAATGCTCTTTGGTTGTGGTTATATAGTGTAAAAAGTTAACAGTAAAATATCTATTCAGTACAATGAGTTCCTGATAAAAAGAATGCGCTTAATTTGATACTACTTTACTTGAATTTGTTGCTTGTTTAAGAAAGAAATAGCTTAACAACTACAATAAATAATTTGCATTTTGTTCACAAAAAGTAGACCAGCCATGATAATTTGAAGTTTTTTAAATCACGAACTGTGCAAAAACTGACGCCACTATAAAATGTTTTGACAATAAATACCCTCTCCTCATTAAAATATTAACATTACTATTCATAGTGTTTTCTTTCTTGAACAAGCAACAAATTAAAGTAAAGTAGTGCTACGAAAAAAGGGGAATAACCGAGGTAGCTCTCGTGAACACGCCGCCGACTGCCAGTGGGAAAGTCGGGGTTCTTATAATAAGCTGTAAAAGAAATGAATGGGCGCCAATCAGTTAAAAGCGTGTCTTTCAGAACAATGGGAACTGCAACTGATAACAAATTCCCTGAAAATACTTCAGCATACATAAACCCAATAAAAGGATTCTCAGATCGGTCAAGTATTTAATGTAACCACATTAAGTAGATGATAATATAATAATAAATAATAATATATAAACATACACCAGGTACACAGAATAAATATAGATATAACGAACAATTAAATAATATCAATAAATATATAAAAAGTAGATAATCAGTGGCTTATATACCATCACAAATAAATAAGTGTATATTATGACCATACAATACGATGGAGACTGTTTTATGTAACCGAGGTCTATATCATAAATGAACAATTAAATATTAAAAATAATCAATGAGTGGTAATCGGTGCATCAAACAAATTTAATGACTGAATTAAAAAACAAACCTTTGAACTCAAAGAAATGTGCAAATAACGTTTACAAGTGAGTCATCGAAAGGGACCCTAAGAATGTAGATTTCAAATAACGTAAGGAATCGTATAGATTCAGGCCTTTACCTCACGCTACCCTAATATCGCGTATCATAAATTCAAGTTACAATTGGACTAATTAATTGCTGCAGAATTAGCAATTACAGAAGGTACTTGCGTCACCCTAAAGATACGGTATCACGACAACTTAAATGTCTTAAAATTCAAAAAGCAAAGCAGTAGTTAAACTTTAAATGGAAAAGACAACAAAGCGTAAATTAACTATTACAAAATGGCGTTAAAACAAATTGACAGTGAATAAAAGTAAAATGAAGGAGCTCTACCTAGGTAATATTATACAATAATTGTTTATTAGCCTATACGGTGACCTAAACTTACGGGGTAAGTATTACAATGATTGTATAGTGAATTACAACAATTCGTACACCTTCTAAACGGAGGTGAATACAACAAATCTACCTTATAAGTTAATCAATGTAGAACATCACTATGTAGGACAGAACTGGAGTCTTCTCGGTCGCATTAAACAGCACAAACAAAGAACGGAACTACAAAACCATGTATTTACAGCACACCTGGCCACCTATCTATCATCTACCAAAGTGGGCGGTAAAACTTTCCATACCTAAGTCATAAAATGATGGCCTCAATTATCTTCCCATAACCGGCCTTAAAGTGCATAACCATGAAAATTGTAACCAAACTAACTGACCGTAAAGTGTAACCGAACTAACTGGCCGTAAATCGTAACCAAACTAACTGGCCGTAAATCGTAACCAAACTAACTGGCCGTAAATCGGGTTTTTAAGGTGTAGAGCCCTCAAGTCGCATTAAGCAATGTCAGACAGAAAACTGCACCATGCGTTCAAATTCCGGAAGTACCCAAATAACCAAAATATAGGCAAACGCCACTCGAATTCTCAACAAATTACTTCCGAAATTCCATAAATGTGGTTTTAAAGCAGCGATGACCCATATAAAATGCAATTTAACAACTTATCACTCCAGCTACCAAAAACCACGTCCGACTACGACAAACGACTTGTGAGAAGGAAACGGAAATCGAAAAATATTCAGAAATACCAATTCCGAAATAGATCCAAATATCCCTAAATGTACGAAGGTTAAACCAAATTGAGATATGCACCCCACAATGCCGCAAAGTATTTCCCAACTACAACTTGCTTGTAAAATCAAATTTAGAATATATTACAAAGAACTTGTAGTAGTAGTATCAAATTAAAGGCATTTTTTTGTCTTTCGATTGATACCACTATCAATCCTATCAACTCAAACGGGGAGCAGGAATCTGCATATATACGATTTCCCATGCTATTTCCCTATTTTCGCCCCTTAAGTCAAACACCCGGTAGTGTCCATTATGCAGTTAAAAGTTTACGTTTTGTATCTGCAAATTTCATGTACAAGCCTACAGGGTTCCATCTCTACTTTTGTCATCAGACATCTTCTTAATTCATCTATGCCTATCTTAAGGTAAAACTTCGTCAATATCGGTACTTCAATACTATCTAGTTTTGCACATGCCCAATTTACAAATTGCTTTGTTGCACTCTTAACACTGTTAAGGTATTATTATTATAACCCATTACTCCCTTTTGGGACATAAGGATGTGTTGGTGCGTTAATGTATGAGGTATTACGGATGCAATGCATAATCCGGCCCGACTCTGCGGGTTATCTGATTGGTACGCCGTTTGATGCTATATACTGCACCACGTGTATAGTATTGTAAGTGTGTGTATGTGTAAAAGACAAGACAAATATGTATGCTGAGTTGCTCAATTACAGATTGTACCATGGTGTTACATTTAGTAACAATCATATGTATATAATGCTACAACTATATCTTCATATAAAGCGAAACATGGCGCGTAGGTCACGAAAAATCTTGTTAGTACAATTCTGTTTGCTCACTAACGCGTTTCACCGATTATTTGTAATCTTTGTTTATTACAATCACGGAAAATTGCATCACAGATGTCCATTCTCTGATACGATTCTTTAAAAAATACGGCTATGGAATTAAGCAAAGGAAGAAGAGGGTTTTTGTAATGTCTATCATAACTAAGTTGAATATTGTATATGTAGTTGTATATAACACCACATGTGTAAGTGATATGGATTTTCATTTTGTAACTTGGCAACTAAAGCTTTAAATGTATGTACCTTGATTGACTTTTTCATCATATTTGTAATTATAGATAAAATAGAATTTATAATGGTTTTTGACAAATACTCGCATGTACCCGCTCTTGGTTTTATTAACTTTTCTTGCAATCTTTTATTCGTCTGTATTACAACATCTAAGTGTTCTTTCATTATGACATTGTATTTTGATAAAAAATACCTTCAATAAGAACCAATCGAAATACTTGGGCAAGAACGGAACATCTACTTCTGCTGAACACCTCGCCACAGTTTTCTAACCCTTTCCACCCCAACTAACGGCTGCTGAAGAAGAAGACGTACATGGTCAATTAGAGAGCCAATTCCAGATAGCCCCACCAATAAAAACAGTTGCCAAAGGTGAAATAGAAACAATAATACAACAGGGCTGACCTTCTCTATATAGAGGCCCGGGTGCAAGAAACTTTTTGGGGCCCTAATTGTTTTTTTCAAAGGCAAAAATAACAGTATTCAAAAAAAGAATCGTCGTATGTATTTATTTAAACTTTTTTTTTGCCATGTTATTAATCATATTAGAAAAATTACAATTTTTAGCAATTCCCTTCTCGATACTTAATAAACAATGCGTGTCTAAGCGTTCTTCAATGAATAATATAAACTAATAATTTTCAGATACCAATGTTCTGTTCAAAACTTATTAATGCTCTCATTATATATTTTTTGTATTGGGTTAATGTAACCGTAAATATATTCTGTAACAAACTGAATATCCTACACATTCTGCACATTGGAGCATTCATAAAATAATTTGTTCTGGTTATTGGTATGTAAAACGTATTAATAATTCTAGAATTAAAATAAGGTACTCTGAACGACAAATAATTCAGCAAGGAAGGACTGTCCACGAGATGACATGCAACTTTATAAATAAATACCAAAGCTGAAAAGTATCGCCTATTTTGCAGAGAAAGGAAATTGAATTCTCTTCGCAAAATAGAAGATGGGATATCATAAATATAGTTACCATATTTTTTATAATATAAGAATCTTAAAAATTTCTTTTGAATTTTCTCAATATCATCAATCGCATTAAAATAAAACGGTGACCATACCACTGAAGCATATTCCAAATGACATCTCACTAATGTATTGAAGAGTGTAATATAGGTACTGATTTTTGCAAAACCCCTTGAATTTCTTATAATAAATCCCAACATTCTGTATGCTTTATTTACACAATAATCAATATGTAAAGAAAATGTTAATTTATTATCAAATATTACACCTAAGTCTTTAACAGAAGTTTTTCTTTGTAATACATCATTTCGAAGATTGTAATGATAGTCTGTAATTAACTTTTTTTTTGTGTATGATCACAGAACATTTGGCTACGTTGAAAAATAGCTTATTGTTTGACGACCATTCATATATTTTATTTAAATCCTGTTGTAGCAATTGACAATCATGATTACAAGAAATCTCGCGATAAATCTTAAAATCATCTACAAATAGTTGGCAATTAGAATGACATATAACGTTTCTTAAATAATTTATCACGAGTAAAAATAAAAGTGAAAAAAATATCGGTATATCAGTGGTTTTATGCTATTTTAAGGCTATTGAATATATTATATTTATATACGAGTATACGCACCCACAGAAGGAACAAGCGAATAGGAAGTATCTAAGTTCTACACAGAATTGTAGGATACGGTAGACACGTTTAGAAAAAAAAAATACAAAAGAATTATCTTATTAGGGGATTAGAATGCAAGAATCGGCACTGACCAAAATAGGGGAATGGGATGCATGGGAAAATATGGAAAGCAAGGAGAAGAAGTGATAAATAAAAATTGACAAAAAAATCATAGAATTCTGCCAGTCAAACGAACTAATCTTTTGGGAACAATCCCAGGTGGATAGATATACATTTATAGTTAAAGAGAGAAAGGCAAAAAGTATAATCGATTATATAGTATACACGAAATTATTTCAAAGTCAAATAGAACAAGAAAAACGGAAGTAGAAGCAGAACTAGGAACACAGCATAGGCTAGTGGTGACAATATTAAATAGTATTGAAATGACAGTTGAAATAGAAGAACAAAAATACCTATATACAAATTCAATGAAGAAGAAAGAAAAAATAAATATCAAATGGAAACGGATAGAGAGTTTATCAGACAAGAACAAATAAAACGTGCCCAGTCATGTTGAAGAAAAATGGCAAACCTTTAAAGAAATAATCTATAAAAAAATCGGTGGAGATATGCGGAACCAGGAAATATAATAATAACATGAAGAGAACCTCGTGGTGGAACCAAGAAGTAAGACAAGTAATTCAAAACAAGAAAGAGGCATGAAAAAGGTATAGGAACACAAAATCAGAACAAGATTGATTGGAATATCTTAGAAGAAGAAACTGAGCAAAAGATGTAGTTAGAGAATCCAAAAGAAACGCTGGGAAGAATTTGAAACAAACTTAAACATGATGCATGAGTCAAACAATAGGAAATTCTGGGACACAATAAAAGCATTGAAATTAAAAACAAGCAAACCACTGAGAGGAGTAGGAAATGAAAATGGTGAACTTAAAGTAAGAACAAATGAAATACTGGAAGTATGGTATGATCACTACACACTACAAACAAATTTGAAGAAAAGAAAGATGATGAAATTGACATAGCTGAAGAGAACAAAGGTAGAGCAAGTAGGAAAGATTTAACAGATGAACTTACCATACCAAGGAGTAGAAGAAGCATTAAAGCAAATAAAAGCTGGAAAATCATGTGGAATAGAGAAAATAAAACCAGAAATGCTCAAATACCTAGGAAAGGAAGGCAAACATTGGCCGTTAAACATATTTAGAAGGGCTTGGCAAATTGAAAAGATACCACGGGAATGGGAAGAGAATATTATGCTGCCAATGCATAAAGAGGAGACTATACAGAGTGCGAAAATTATAGGGCTATATGCCTATCCACAACAAGCTTTAAGACATTTACAAGAATTATTGTAGAAAAAAGATTAAAAGTGGTGGGCAGCGAACTAGAAGATTAATAAGCAGCATACAGAGCAAGTAAACAAACAAATGACAATATACACATACTAAGAACATAATGGAAAGGGAAATAGATAGTGGAAAAGCAATATATTTAACATTTATAGATTCGAGAGCAGCATTTGACCCAGCGAATAGAGAAATCATATGAAAATGTTTAGAACTACTCAAAACACCAAAAAGCTGCCAATGATAATTAAGAACATCTATAAGAACGTAATTGGAAGAGTACAAATGAATGGAGAAATATCAGAGAAGTTTGAGGTGAGCAAATGAATAAAGCAGGGTGACAGCCTGAGATCTCTCCTGTTTGTGATATTGATAGACAGCATTCTTCCAGCTTTATCAAAGGTTCTCGAAAAATTATATTTACACGACTAACTGCAATCATCGACGAAAGTGAACTAATAATTACCCATCAGTTTGGATTTAGGAAAGAACACGAAACCACCGAACAAATTCATCGAATCGTCAAAAAAAATCAACAACGACAAAGAAGAGAAGCGATACTGCTCAGCTGCCTTCACTGATATAAGCCAAGCATTCGATAAAATATGGCACCTAAGATTACTATACAAAGTCAAATATTCAATTCCACATCTATTTTACTCTCTTATGAGATCCTACCTTTCTGACAGAACTTTCCAAGTAAAATACCAATCCGGAGTACCACAAGGAAGTATCCTAGGGCCCACGTTGTACTTGCATTACACAGCAGACCTACCCCAAACCTACTTAACGATGACAGCAACATACGCTGAGGATACAGCTATTTAGCCATAACATCACGACGCAACCAGGAATCTACAAACTCACCTGAACCAGCTTGAACAATGGCTAAAATAATGGAGAATGAAAGCTAACGAAAACAAACATGTTACCTTCATCCTTAAAGAAAGAACCTGCCCTGTTGTTATGCTGAACGGAAATCATATACCTCAAGCGAATGTAGTCAAATACCTAGGTCTTCACTTGGACAGAAGATTAACCTGGCATACCCCCATCTTTACGAAAAGAAAACAGCTAGGAGTAAAATTCAAACAAATCTACTGAATGCTTGGAAGAAAATCGGAATTGCCAACGGAAAATAAACTACTACAAAACCATTTTAAAGCCTATCTGGACATACAATGGGGTACAAAGATAAATTAACAGTACATCCAAAGGAACTGGCAACCACACTGCTACAAGAAGAGGAAGAGCCAAGAAGGCCAAAACGTTTCATTCCGTTTTTGCCGTACGATGTTTTCTCGTGCTCTTGAACGCTTTGTTAGACATGACTTCAGTCACCCACATCGTCTATAAATCCACTTTTGTCTGAGGGTGAAGAAAAGGCTAAACAAACCGAACAGTAAGGCGCCTTCTTTTCCGAACCACATGTTAACCGTTGCCTTAAAGTTCCGTTTTTGCGTTTGAAAGCTTTTCCAATTTTAAAATTAATAGCGTGTCGGGGCTTTCAAGGATGATCCTAATAACATATTTAGTTGCTCCTTTTCTGGGCATTTAAAATAATCAAATTCAGTTCTAATTTTATTGAACATTATGTCTAAAGAAACTCCCATGTTTTGCTTCGTTTAACATATAACATACATACGTTGCTTCTTTTCATCTTGTTCTTTTTCAGCACCACCTTTTTTGGGCACTTTATCTGTTCCTCTTCTACCTTACGGTTTCGAGATAGCAAGGGCCCTATCGGCATTAACTAGAAAGGGCGTAGTTAGTTTTTATATACTTATAATCAATTATATTATATAAACAAGAAATAAAAGAAATGTTCAATGGCAACCTTGAAATTTAATGAATGTAAAAATTACGATTAATAAACATCTAATAGCGTTGTTACTGGTATTTTTGATGACCATGTTCGACTCACATCATGTAGTGGAATTTGCGAAAAGAATAAAGTAAAAGTATAATGCAATGTACCTGAAATATGAGCTTAGTCAAAATAATAAAGTTAATCATATTTAATGGCGGTTACTTTCTTTCTATTTCTACACGAAAATAATTTTATCGGTTGCTTGCGGAGTTTATTATGACTTATATGTGTTAACATGCAAGGATTGTTTAATAGAAACACGTTTGGACTGCGCAGCCGCGACTTCATCACCTTGACAACGAAATTCAGTTGTTTATATTGATTGTTTAAGTACTAGTGACTCGTCGGTCAAAATTATTTGCTGTTTGTTTCCTTCTACGCGTTACGATTAAGTTGGAAAATGGCATTTATGGCAAAAAAATCCGTTCAAAGATAATCTGCGTGCTGTTATTCAATTTTTGTCCGCTGAAGGGCGCCAGCCAATGGAAATTTAAACGAGACTGAAGGCTGTATAGTGTATATGGTGACTATAGTTATCCTCATACAGCTGTGGTTGAATGATGCATTACATTTCGATAAGAAAGAGAATCCACTAAAGATTTGGCCGGTCTAGGACATGCTCGTGTTGTAGTATCAGATGAAACTGCGAGACAGTTGGAAATTGCTTCATGCGCAAATAGGCGCATTAAAGTTAGGCAATTTTCTGAAATGTTGAGCATCAGTGTGGAAACAAAGTTGCTGCTCAGTGGATTCCACGACTGCTTACTAATGAGCAGAAGAATTTGCGTTCGGCCTTATCACTACAGTATTTGATACGCTATTAACAACAATGTAATGCCTTTTTACACCAAATTGTTGCCGGTGAAGAGTCTTGGTTTTATCACTACGAACCAGAATTCAAACGCCAGATTATGCAGTGGAAGCATGCAGAATCTCCGAAGGCCATTTCCATGTGTTTAACCCATTAAAACAAGTGCTAGAAGGGGGGGGGCGATTCAATTCGGGCGCTGAGGCAGAATTTGCTGTTAGAGAATGGTTCCGCAAACAGCCGTAGGAATTTTACCAGTAGGGAATCAATAGATTAGTGCGCCAGTGAGACTCATTATTCTTTTAAATTCATTGAATAAAAATTGCTTTGTGGCCTCTATTCTCTTGAACAATCTTCGTATAATTAGTTCTGAAACTACGTAACACCGAAAGATTTCGCATTTCAATTATCCAGCACCAAACAGGACCGGTTCTGTATACAATCGCATAATCAAAACGTACCTACTAAAATTAAAAGGAAGTTTATAGTAGACATCACAGTTAACTCATAGTATAAATTAATAATTGTTAAAGAAAATGATTCAAAATATTATTAAAAGTTGTATTTGGATATGTTTATTTAAGAAAACATCTTATTATCAATTAAAAATAACAGAGGGAGGAACTCTTAACAATAGGGTTTACTTTAATAATAATCCAGCCCTGAATCTAATGTTGTCTTTTTTATTTGTAACTAAATTAAACAATTCTATACGTCATCCTTCGTTATTCTTGTAGAAGCAGAAATATAAGAGCCTTTTTAACACTTAAATCTTATATAAGCGAAACTGAGATTTTTATTAAATATGTAAGGTTCTATAGAGAGTTGCAAGAAACTAATGACACAAAAACGCAATGCATTGCTTAAAGTAAAATTTGCACAATAAATGGGTAAATAATTGCCGTCAAATATGTAGTTGTGACATTATCATCAACCGTCTTACAAGCACGAGTAACTTTCACATCCTAATAAACGATTTTATTTTATTTCAATTCTGAATTTTTTCTCTTAAATGGGTAAATCCAAATAATTAACCTGCTTTTCCTTTAAGTTACGTTCTTTGTAACGTAATGGCATACGAAAGAAACCTGTTGTTTTGCAAATTTTGAAAATCACATTTAGAAAAAAAAAATTCAGACATAAGACATAAGATATAATGGTATCAGGATTGTAAGGTAACTTCCCTTAAAAAGAAATTTTAGTTTATATGACAGTGCAATTATAATACATATATTACAACAAAAACCAGTTGGCAGTTTATTTTTATGTTGTAAAATCTCAAAGGAAATTATGTAATTTATCATGATTTATCCTGATTAAAGTGTCGTTGTATTTGTAATGAAAATTTTATTAGATTTTACTTTGGATTTTGAAAAATTGCGCCTGCGCTGCGTAATAAAAAATATATACAAATAAGTAAAAGTTAAACTGCCTTTTTAACATTTTCAAGTATCTGGTGAATTCAAGATTTACTATTTAATTAAATAAATAACGTTTCCTGTAATTATGCGCACAGAAAAACTAGAACAAATAAATTAACTACAAAAACTAAAGCATTTACGTCTTAACTAAAACGCGTCAAAAGTGATTTTAAAATTATTTCCTTCATACGTAATAATACCGTGTTAAGTGTTCAGTAGCAGTAAGATATAGTAAATAAACATCAGTTTCAAGTCAGTACAAAGTATACATAATTACTGAATTTTGCCGAAAACCGAAAATTAATGCACGTTTGTAAGAAAATAAGTAGTAACATAGTTTGTAAGAATGGTTGTCTATAAAACTCTTAAAAATAAAAGCTTGTAAGATAATAATAATAATTTATTCCTCGCTGCTCTAATTCGCCTTGAAGTCTATGATATAATTTCATATCATCATCGCATGTGGTTTTATTTTGTAATTGATATCAGTGGCGTGCAGCCAAGGTAAGTTAGTGATTCCGCAATAAAAAATAAAGCGTATTCCTGTTGCATAATATTGACGAGTTTCTGTTTATCGCAGTAAACAACTCGTACCGAAAACGGAATACATTAAAATTCCCCAGTGTAAATATCAGAATTGTAAGCCTTTAAAACGCAAATGCGTAGATAATATGTGCAAAGATGCTTCAAATCTGCAAGTCATTAGTGTCTTTAGTTGGTGTCTAAAATTGCATAATAGAGGTCTGACCATGAACAACGACCCGTTGTAACTTAGCTGTATTGAACTGACAGTAAAACAAAACGAGGTAGCTGAAGTTTGCCTTCAGCTTATAATTACCTTTTTTTTGTTTTGCAATTAATTACCAGTTGTACGAGCCCAAATTAAAAACGGTGTACGAAATTATATTTAACGAACAGTAAATAATCATTTACATTATCTCATAAACTTCAGAAATTCTCTTTATTTTAATTCTAAAAATTTAATTTATTCTTGCATTTTGAAGACTTCGCTTTTTGGGAATGCACGTCTTAAAATGTTTCAGTATTTCCGTGTCTTCTTTGACCCGGTTTTCGGCGTGCATAACTAACCTAATTATCAGATTCAGAGCAAAACTTGAGGAATAAAAGTTTCAAATTAATCCAAAGCATATCGTCGAATAAATTTGGATAAAAGGTCCATTTGCAGGGTTAAATTCTTACAAAAATTATTTTAATGTCTCTTATTGATTGTGAAAATGTTTCAATTAAATTAATAATAAAACGAAGCTCAACTTGAATCGTGGCTTCCTTGACAATAAACTTCCCATAAAAGATACAAATTAGGATCTTTGAGGAAAGCTTCCTTAATAATAGAAAATCAGACCGATGAACTTGAATACGTTAACAAGCACTGGTGTGAAGATATATCATGGAAATTCATTTCGTGTATAGACTTTCTTCCAGGATCAAAGCGATCTGAAGTTAGGGAACACAATAAGAATTTTCAATAAATTACCAAAGTTTTTGTAGCTGTTTTCTGTAAAGCTACGGACTCTTATAGACTATTATAATAATGCATTAATAATCTAATTTAAGAAACGGAATTATAAAATTCCAAAGTGATGATATTTTATTTATAACTAATATAAACAATTTTTTAACGTTTTAATACGTTTCACGGCTGTTTGGTTTGTTTAATTGTTTTCTTCCTTTTTAAAAATTATATACCATTTTAATTCAGAAAAATTGAATATCTTCAAATTTACATTTATAAAAACCTACTCCATCATTTTGTAATATAAACAACATGAAAACTAAAATGTTAGGCTGAAGACGGACAAAATGAAATTCATTTTTTTGTGTTTCAAGTAAATCGCATTTCAAGGAAACTAAATTTGCACGGATAAACACATGTCCTTCAATTGTTACGGTTACATGTTTTTCCGTTTTCGATTTCCGTATTTAAAATCAATGGAATATTCAATTGTACTTCACCATATCAGTTTCTTATTGGTGATATCGATTCGTGAATAATCAACCATTTAGTAATCAATTATTTATTTAATAATTCATAAATTAATAGCAGTTGTTTAACAAAGAATCCATTATTTCAATTGCTATTTGATTAGTCGATTATTATTCCTGCATAGTCGTAAATCGATTCTTGATCTGATACGCAGATTTGCAATTATGTTAGGTCAGTATGTTTTAGTTCTTCGTCGGATTAAGGTAAAAACGTAGGTTAATAAACACACAAATCTAACCAAATATTCCTAACAAATCATAAGAAAATTACAAAAGGCGAAAACAATACAGGTGTGTGTTTTATTCTAGCTATACATACATATTTAAATTAGATAAACGTATTAATACGCAAGACGATTCTGATAATTTATAAGTAATATGATGCCTGTATATATTCTGAATAATTTCCGAGGATCATCTATACGTTCATTGTTACACATTTAGTCATTGTCTACATGACTAACTACAGCTAATTTTTAGTAATGCTTTAACCATGGATATCAAAAAAAAACATATCTAAACAATTCTTCCAACTAGAATTTCGAATTTTTGAATTAGTAATACAGAAAGTATTTTTTTCGTACGAAACTAGCATGATTTCTGATTAAATAAAGCGAATTACCAGAAAGGCAGCTAAAATTGCAATTAAATTAACCCAACCAACCGTTTCATCAAATTTATGTTTAGGATCATTTCTAAGGCACGTATGTTTTCCCTGAAATTGTATTAAAGAGATCTCTCTGCAGTTTAGAAACCCTCGTTCCTGTCTCCACTTCTTCCCTTTTTGTGGACGTTTTCTGGATATCTCTCTTGCTTCCGTATTGTAGAAATTAGCCCAGTTATAATTTGTATTTCTTAAGTTACTGTTGAATTTTACTTAATTAAGGAAGCGTTTATTAATTATTTCAGGAGTTAAAACATAAAAATCTTTGTTATAGCATCAAGGAAGTTCAGGATTAAATGTTTGTGCTTAAAAAGATAAACAATCATTTGTTTACAGCTTACTACAACCAGTAATTCGATATTTTCACTGTAAATTATGTAACAATGTAAACCTCGATTGATAGTCTATCTAAATGAGAATAATTAAATGATTATAATGTTATAAGTTTATATAAATTAATATTTATTAGCACCAACTTTATCTTTTAAAACAACATTAACCTTTCATTATATTTACGACCTGTGTTGTAAAGCAACTTTGAAAATACGAAAATGCCGAAAGGTCAAACCGTTTATTGGCAAATGTTATTGGATACAGAAAATGGAGATACAAAATTGGTCTTATTTTTACTTGTACCGGATGAGCCATGTTTGAGAAATCATTATACCGAGTTAATCACCACTTTCCAAATTCCCAAACTGCGGAAGATAAATTCTGCAGTTAATTAATCCCAGTTATGAAGCCTGAACATTGAGGTTAAATGATGATCACTATGTTTTGCTAAAATCCGTAGCTAATAATGTTTCATATACCTGATTATACACTCATTTTCATATTTTAAACTTGTTGTCATACGATTTTGTATATATGTAATTAAAAAAAAAAGTAAAATTTCGACTTTTATCAAACAATCTAAATTAAAAAGACAAACCAAATTCCAAGTCCTAAAGAGCGATAAATTATCAATCATCTACTAATTTTTAAAATTTTGTGAATTAAAGATAAATGTGATTGCGGAAAGGTTAAGGATATTAACATTTGCAAGGTTTATTTTATGGCGCAGTTCCGTTAAAGAAATGTGAAACATATGCAACCCAAACTGCAGAATGCAGTTACATTTAATTGAATATCCAGAAAGATTCGATGATTCGAAATAGTTTATTAGTAAGAACCAATACATTGGGATTTAGAATTTGTAATATTCAGTTATGTTATTAAACAAACTGATCTATAGGGTTGTAAGTTGTAACAGTTCTGGACGAACGGAAAGATATTTTTTATAGATTAATAATTTGATATATAGGTAATAACTAAGTAGTTATGAATATAGGAAGGATAAAATTTTCCGGTGTAGAAGCAATCCGCAGTATGTTAGCATCAGCAAATTTAAATGTATAAATCTCATATATCGAAATGGTCATCTAAGTTTCAGACATGCCCCTAATACTGGAAGTCGCCCAATCATTCGGATAATTCAATTTGTTTTGCTAAATCGACTACGTCCTCCATTAAAAGGACACACGACGGTAGCCGTGCGAGTTCGAAAGTCGGTTTGGTATAGGAGAGTTTTTCCACTTAATTTTTAGAAACCGATTAGAAAATATGTAGGTAGGCATTTGAAAGCCGCGCCGCGGAATTAAGCTACTTGCGAGATTACTTCTGCTGTTCAGTAAGTTTGCCATTATATCGAAGGTGGGCTTAACTGGACTTGTTTCGTGTAGGACGTTCGCCTTCTGGGATAGAAAGATGTCCTTTAAACGAGGATGGATTCGCGACACACACGTAATCCTTACTTCGATGCGGCTTTATTTGCGGCACGATCTCTCTTGGCGTATGGGGATTCATGGATGACAAGTGGAGTGGCTTTCGAATCATTTCAATCGAACCGCAAACAGGCTGGATATAGGCCGACCCCATTCGCCTCGGTTTGTCGCGAGGTATTATCTTTGTGTACCCGTCTCGAGGGAATCTAATGTTAAAAGACGCACTCCGTAACCTCTTTCACCGGGAAAAAGATGTTCTTAATTGGTATACGGTCTTCTATACATGCGGTCGGTGTGGTCATTCAACAAGCTGACTTAAATGGAATTAATGTCTTCACTTCAATACACGTTAAGATCCACCAAAGTGGAGTGCGCTTTCAACTAATTATGACCGCCGAAGTCTAAACCGTAGCAACTGGAAGCTTAGATGTTGCCCGACAACGGGACACGGGGGGTGACATTTGACCACATACACACCGAAATATCGCTGTACGGCGAGCATAAAGCAATATTTAATGGTCAATTGCGAGTCATGAAAGGCATACTTGTCACCTGCGTGAAAAAGGTTCAACGAAATTAATCTTTTCCAAGAGGGTTGATCTCGAGCCAGTTACTACCCCGCCGTAACCTGTTGCGTGGTCCATCCAAATTTTAGACGACGTTTCGACTGCAGAGCGACAGCTCTAGGTCCACGGACGGACGCGTCGAATTAAAGTAGGCGCGTCAGCTTATTTTGCAATCAATAAAGCGACGCTTAGTAAAGTTAGATGATAGTTTTTCGAGCTCGTCTACCGCCTCAGATGCTCGCGGGGAAGCGCCAAACTGTAAGCTGGGCTTACTGCTTATGGCTCGAACTTCACACTTGATCATATTTATGCGATGTTCGGATTAGCAGCGGGTGACTACCTCTTAGAACTAACTAACTATACGACGTCTTAAATCGATTGATGGGTTACGTAAGACTTAAGCGGCGCTGTAAATTGTCTTCGTTTCTTCGTTCGCGATTAAGCGTCAACCGGATGTAATTTCTTACTCCGAGGACGCGACGCCAGCATCGCGCCGTCCGAGCAGAGAAGTGGACAATCCTGATCAAAGTGCTCTCGATTTAAGGTACTCGAAAAAATCGCTGTGATATATGGTTATTGAGTTAAATAAACAGTTCGCAGGGAGAGACTCGTAACTTATAAACATCTATCCTGTTTTCCTTACAGGACTTAGGTGTGATATATAGCAGTGTAGCTATAAGGATTATACACCTACTCCTTTCTTCATAAGTTCGCGGGCGCGCGTCTCTCTCCGACGCACATAACTTGGTATCGTTCGGTGTTACGGATATCTTAATAAGATTCATGAAAGGACGCCATATTTTATATCCTCCCTATCTGGCGTAATGCCGCGTGAGCCGCCTCGTACTGCCGGCCGGTTGCCCGTCGGAGCGCCAAGATAAGCCCGCACGGCACTGCTCTGTATCTAATGATGCCATATACTAGGTGCTAGCGATTTCCTCCAGATATATCTTAATAATTCCTAGCTAACTGCATCGCCTGCTCGCACGCTGCTGTGCAAGCCAACAATATAATTCCAAGAACGCCGTAAATCTCAACTTTTAGGAGCGCGGCCTGGTACAGAAAGAGGAGTACGAAGGGAAGGGGATTAAAGATCAGTAATCTTATAGGATAGATGAATTATGGCAGTATTTCCCGGCTCGGCTCCGCGCTTCGCTGTTCTTCGCAAAAATCCTTTGTTTTCCAAGAAATTGCCATTTAATTGCTCGAGATTACGGTTACACAATTAATTAAGATTCTGTAGGCCATGCATCTTGGGATCGGCGCGATGGGATGCGACGCGGCCAGGTGCGGTTCTCTCGCACCCACCGTCGTCCATCCGGGACGGGGACGACGACTATGTCGACGGCGCTCTCAGCCCCAAGAGCAACCATAAGTATGCCCATATTTTATTCCGTATCTGCGTTAATCTCTCATATACGATGGCGCGCAATCGGCAATAACCATTAAACATAGCAAAAGATAGCCCAGCTAAGTCTAACCGGGCCGGCGAAATAATACTCCACTGCATATATCACTCGAAGCAACCGCTAAGAGAGAGTTAGGGACTGCAGACTCGCGAGTAGCTCGCGACAAAGACGAACATATTTCATTTTGTATGTGGGCTTTATGTGCTACTTCTTCGTTATCAGTGCTGCCTGTACAGGCGGGCGAGACTCGATGCCGCGAAGCTTTATGGTGCACCGTAATCTCGTTCACTGAAAAATGATAATTGTATACCGTGTACAACCGTACCCGTACGCTAAACGCCAAATTAAATGTCCCCGCGGCCCTGTCCGTCTAACTGCCACCTGCTTCTTAAATTCGCTGTTTGTTCTGGTTTGTAAAGATTTCCCGATCAACCGAATAAACTCGCTTCGGAAATCGACTTAACGAAAAACCTAGGGGGATGCGACGGTTTAAAAACCTCACGCTTTCAAAACTGGTTACTCCGAAACACGACGAAAAGGAAAACTAGCTGCGGCTGTTAGCTAACCGCGTTACGATGCCGATAAAATAATAAAATACGTAACATATTAAGACAAAAATGTATATATCGAATATAAAAACTGGTTTTAGAAAGTGTCTCAAAATCGTTATTCAATTAATTAACTACTATAACTTTTGCTCTTCTTAATTTAGTGTTGTCGATTTTCACGTTACAAAAAAATGCAGCGACTGAGACGAAATACACAAGAGCTGAATTTCACTTCAGTCCATATAATTTTGATCGGAATAGTTATTAACAAAAAGTCGCTCCACAAAGCGGACTGAGTTTAGGACTTACTAATGTGTTATTTGCCATATGCATTTTGTTCACTTTGACGAATGATTAATTTGACTAAGCTGTTAAATCATGTTTGTGCAACCCGCCCTAAGGGTATTGGACACATCGAATATACGCCATAGCACAGAATACAGATTATATAACTGGTATTTTTTTTGCGCTTACTTAACAAATTTCCTCCGAATATTTATACAAGGATATCTATTTTACGTTGAAAGAAAGTAAATTTATACCATAAACTTTATGATTGAATATATCTTAAACCACATATGGGTAAACCCCAGCCGGATCCGACCCTCTACTTCTTTTGATCCGGCCCTGATCCATCTCAGCGAAGTTAGTCGGATTCATTTTTAATTAATTTAAAATTAAAAATATGTATACAATAATTCAATTCAAAAATATCATAGCATTTAAATATAATTAACAACATAAAATAGCTCATAGCAATTTTACGACACCAATAATCAGGGCTTTAGCATAACATTTAAGGTACCTGTCAACGTAGAGCTTTATACCAGAGCATTATATATTAAATAAATGAAATAAGAAGTAGCAACCTGTTTTAATTCATTTAATATTAATTTATTTTATTTAAAAATTTGATCGGGCCCTTGACTCGGAGACAAAATGATTAATTTGGCCCCAAAAATAGGAAAATTTGGCCATACCTGCCTTCGCCCTTTGACTGTTCCTACTTTTTTTTAATATAGATCTTATACAGGGCGCTGAATTGCTTCACGTGCCGTAGGAAATCCAATGGTAAATTTTTAATATGTAAATATTTAACGGGAAAACTGTGGAAATTAATTCTTGCACTTTGACAAAAATCAACTATTTCTTGGAATTACTGCTACAGTCTTTGTTAAAATTATTACATAAAATAATTTTCTTCCCTGTTGAATTTGTTGAATAAAAGTGACCAATGTCAAAAAAGTGACATTTTTCGTATGGAAATAAGTACATACATTTTTATTTTTTGCAAAGGTTTATGGAAAAATTGTTTTTCATTATTTTACCGTTTGGTAGTCTTTAGCAAATAACGTCAAATGTCAAATAAAAAATAATTTCAACCTGTCATAACTAACATCTTTTTGTTTCAAAGAATTCAGGGCATCACTGATTTTTGTCGAGGTGCAAGAATTAATTTCTACAGTTCGTCCGCTTTTGGGAAAATCCAAAAAAACTGCCCAATAGCATCAATGGATACGGTATTTTTTCTCTATAAAAATTTGTCTTTTAGTCTAAAATAATTATGGAAGTAAATATTTACATATTAAAAATGTACCATTGGAATCTCTATGGTGCGTGAAGCAATTCACCACCCTGTATAGATGTCGGCCAAATTGATAAAGATGTTGAAATGTTGAATACAGTGGCGATTTTCACAACTCTTGCGCTTCAATTTCTTGAAAGAATTGTTTTAAAAAAGTAATTCGATAAATGAATCAATTAGAAAAATAAACTATAATATAAGAGAAAATTCTAAAAGATACATTAAAGATAAGTTGTTTAGAACCAACTATTTTGAAACTTGTATCGTTGATTGAGGAATATTCCTCAATCAAAGCTTGTATGGAGATATGGAGATAAGTTTCCCAAGCAAAACTGACCGCCAAATGATAACTATTACATAATGTTAATTACATTATTTTTATGTATGAATTCTTATGATTATAATTATATTTAAGAATAATACACAAAAAACTGGACAATTATTTATTCAAATTTACTTTAAAAGATCATTTTATAAATTTCATTATTTGCAAGATGTTTTTTTCAGGTATAATTAGTTTAAGTAAAATACAGAATTATTAAATTGTTATATAAGAAAAATGAATTTTGCATAGCTTAATGCATATCCATTAGTCTTGAGAATATCTATATACATTGTTTATAAACTTTTTTGTGTAATTTTATATAATTAAATAACAACACAAGTGCAAAATAATTAATAACAGGAATCTGCTTCGGATTAACTGATGTTATAATATGAAGTATATTTCCCGAGAACTCTTACGATTTGCATGAATGTACGTGTAAATATGTCATTTATAGACATTAGCGACGTATTGTTAACTGAAAAAGTCAATGAAAATTCGGTCTCGGTAAATATTTAACTAGATTTGTTTCTTCAATGATCAAATCGTTTTAGTTGGGGAAATTTACAAGAGAACCCTCAAGGTATAATGAGGAAATTGCATAGTGGACATAGGATGTTCAATCATTCGTTCAAAAATTACGATGCAGTATAGCACTAACAATTGCTGATTACATAAACCAATCTGCAATCTTCGGTATGTTCAGTGGCGTAGTTGTGACTGTGTAGGAGTTGTATAAAGGATTTATAGTGGGCCACTTTGTAAACAACATATATAAAACAATGAAAAAATAACCCGTAATTATATTTTAACTTTTATTGCATATATCAAATATGCAGATTATTGATTTTGATTATAAATTATACTTTTCTAAAATAGTGCAAAATTTATAACAGTAAAGTACTTATCCAAAAATATGCAAACAGCAGAAACAGCAAATTGAAAGGAAATTTTGACCAACATCCTTGAAATACAATTTGTGCAAATGAACTGAAAAATAATAGATATGCAAATTAAACGCTCAATATTTCTGGGGATTTTGCCGATTGACTTCCATAATTTTTTAATTAATGCATACTGTTAAAACTCTAATCTATTTTATAATGAAATCTAAAAACTGGAATTCCAGCGTAGTAAAATTAAATCAATTACTACTAAAAGTAATTATCTAAACGAACTATTTACTTATATAATCAACATAGAACACTTAATTTGTTTAAAAAATAAATTTAGGAAAAAACTTGAAAATGTTATACAAGAACAAGTTTAAAATTGTGATCAAAACAAGTATGCTGGCAATAACTCGAATAAAATTTTAAAACGCGTAATCTCATTTAATTTTACTGAAATTAGTTGCCTAAAATTTATTTGTATGTGGCTAGCATGCAATACAAGATTAAATTTTCATTTTAATGTCATATATTTGTTCCTGATATAAGAAGCATGATACAAGTATGGATACATAATTTAAATGTAACTCAAAAAATTAAATTTTACAGGAAAACCTTTTTGAATTAAGTATGTAATTACTTTTTACCGTAATTATTTTGAAAAATGTGATAATTAAAAACAAGTCAATGCTAAAGATGAGTAGATTTTCAAGGAAATTTTGTTAATTATAATTAACTACGGGGATGTTGCGTGTGGAAAGGCCAAGTAATCTTAATTAATACTTATACTGAAAAACCACTTAGTCCATCAAATTTAAGTTTTTAAGTTATCAATCAGTAATTATTTTAAAAAGAAAAAAGAAGATTGCTCTAAATACCATATTGAACTTTTGAATATAACCATTAATTATGAATCGTATCTATGCAATAGAAGTGTATTTTATTTACTTATAATTCTAAATAAAAATCTAAATGTGAGCAAGTTTAGCGCTTCATAATCTGACTAGGCCACACGTTATACGATGTATCTATTAAAGTTGCAGCCTTACCTGTCCATGCTCTGAGGATACTTCGGATTATTCACTTCCATAATGCTTAAAAACCACCAGCAACCCACTGTGCACTTAAGCTTATGATCGCAACATAATCACAGTTTGTTAGGATAAATGTGACTATTAAAAAACTAAATTAGTTTTTTTGAAAAAGGCATCGAACAGTTATTCACGTTTGGGAATTACCTTTTTCTGAAGAGTAGTCGCAGTAGAAAGAGTGGAGATGCGAAATGCACGCAGAGTTCTCATCCATAATATATTAGGGATGCTATTTATCCTATATGACATTAAGTGGTAGTCTTAATAATCCCCAGTTTTAGAATAATCAATTTTAGTATAAATGTGATTCACGTAAAATAAGGTGTTTTAGTTATTATGAAACTTGCTCCACATTCTTTATTGATTTTTTGAAATAAATGTGTTTTATGTGTTTGTTCTTAATTCTGTCTTGAATCCAGGTCGTAGGATGTTCATCTTTTTAACGTGCATATTAATTGTACAGGAATTTTATGCTGATTTTTATGTCCCGAACTGAATTTACTTTTCCATAGTCGTCAAATATTAAACTGAATAGAGATATACTGCGAACTTAAATAGATGCGTAATCATCGGTTGTTGTATAAGAGGAAATTTTGAAACCTTGCCCGTATAGATACCTGTATGATTAAAAAAAAAACAAAAACGAACGGGTCCAACGGGTACAAGGTGACTGAAACTGAAACGATCGACGTTTAGGTTGCGGTTTGCTATTACACGATAGTTAAATCTAATCCGTTAGCAACCCTTAGCAGCAGCAGCAGCAGCAGCAGTAACAACAGCAGCGTCGCGTCGTGAAGCCCAATTGCCGACAAGAAGCCTATAGTAAAAGAGCGCTATCAATGTGGAGGAAATTAAGGCGGAAAAATATTTGCAGTGTGACAATTACGAGACATCGGCGGCCAAATGGCCGAAGGAAACTGCTTTATCTGATAAACATACTTTGCTTTTTCCATTTAAGACACATTATTCTATTGGTGGCGTCGTAAGTGCTGACAATTTTCTATTTTAAAATGTTTTCTTAGGAAGAGCTTCGGTGAGATAACACTCTGATAAACGCCAGCGCCAACCTTGTAACGTTCTGATTGAATTTTAATTAAATTTCTCGCCGCAGATATACTCTAGATAGGCGTTCTCGTGTAGCAGTTACAGTTTTTCTTATTAGTTGGCGGAGCAAACAATGTGCGTTTAGCTCAGATGCAATACGCTTGTCTCCCCTTTTAAAGAATGCTGGCAGGAAATTAATTCTCAAAAATGAAACCTGCCGGTGCGGTCTGTGTGGTGACAAATCAACTCTGATAACGACACATTCTTATTTCGTTTTAATAAATTCTGGGTTATCGCCTCGTCCAAAAGCGTTCATTTATTCATACATCTCTTATTCCTTGATGCGGTTAACAGATGATTTTTCTGCCGTTTTTGTTACACCCTTCGAATTATTAAGATAACCGAATGCTTGCATTTGAACGAATTAGTATTAGCGAGAGGCACGTCACCTCTAATTCGAACGATTGCTATTCTCCCTTCTCCCCGACATTAGATCTCGACATTTACATGAAATCATTCAAGTTTAAACTGTGATATTTTTGTTCCGTACGCAGGATTAATTTGCACCTCCAAGGTATTCACGCCGATTTAAACATCCTCAATAGATGCTTCTCAGTATTGTGATGTTTAGCGTTGAAGTTTCGACGACCCCACTGCATAGCATTATTCAGTGTCGCCGGTTATATAGGTTGCGGTATGATATACCACCGATTCTATAAGTGTGTTTTGTCTTGTCGCTCCGTCTGGTACGATGCATTTATTTTCACGCGCGGTTAACAAAATACTTCGTACAATACAACTACGTATATGATATTCTCGCGATACGTGTTTATATATTACTACGTACAAAAGTATACGGTACAAATTAACGATTTACAATGTTTTAGACGGAACATCACACAGCGTAACCGACGGTATAACACGTCCCTTGCCTTTTCTCCGTTCGCTTAAGTGGATTCGATGAGAACCGCACTTTCCACTTACCACGAGATAAGCCAGCTAAGAGCGCGAAAGCTTCATCCAAAGTCAATACTTAAATGATTTTAAATTCAAATTGAGACTTGTTTCTATAATCGATCACCCCCGCCTAATTTTATTCCCGCTTATCCCTGGCTCTTGTGGTGACATCGTCGCTGTGGAATATCTATCTGTCCCTTCCATTATCCCTAATTTTTATTGCCATTTTTATCATTACCGAGATTGCGACGGTGGCGCCGCAAAGTTAATCGGATCACAACTCGGGCCTTTAAGAACGTGATCAGGAGATGCGGCGAGGATTTTCCGTGCACGCCTGCCTTCATCGTAACCTCACATATCGGCGCCACGCGCTCGACAAGAAATGAAAATTGAATAAGCCAGCCGAAAATGGACGTGCCGGTGTATTTTTTATCTTTAATTAATCGGCGGTCTGATAATAACTACTCCCCGACTGCAGTCGAAGGATGTGCATTTCATTAAAGCGCGCCTGGTTGGTTCAGCTTACACCCCTTATATCCGTGATCGCTAAACGTAATCGAGGTGCTGTAAGGCACCGCGAACGAAATGTGACTGAAACGGTGCCCATCTAGATGATCTCTTAACTGGTTGGAGCATGTAATTGTTTCGTCGAGTATTTTTCGTTGTGTTTTCTCCTTCCCGTTGCTATAGTAACTTAATAAAGTAACTGGAGCTTTGGAGCGAACTCACAAAGCAAAGTACGGGGACAAAACGCAACCCTTAAGCTTAGCAGCCTCGATTCACCCTTTCTGCACAACCTAAGACATCCCAATTACACTTGTTTGCATGCTATTTAAGTACTACACAAACATTGAAGAAATCGCTTGCGCGTAAAATTAGTATTAGCGAATAGTGCCTTTGTATATGACATTGTCTTGTTGCCGTTTTGATGAGAGTTCTACGGGATTGTCTTATATTCGGAATAGGGATAATGAGCGAAATCCGATTTTCCCAATTAAAAATGTTCTAACTTAAAGTAGTCGGATACCTGCAAGAAGGAAGTATCATCTGAGATGATTTTAGTTGGAGTACCAGATAACGCTCAACATGTGCCAAGTTATACCTACCGGTACAGATAGATAGGCGTTATCTGAAGACCGGTAAGAGATAATCATTGGTTGCCTCTGGTTTCCTGTCGACTTGGAAACTTGTTCGTTGACGAGCTCATTGTCGCACACCCTTGCATTGTCACGTATCAGATCTAATGAATTGAGAGGCGGACATCTGAAAGACGTCTTGCTAGTCTATTTCGAGCGGGTGTTTCGATAGCGCACCGGCCGGAGTGGGTGATGGTGTCTCTATCTTTGCTTCCTATTGGATATATTGAGCAGAACGCGGAATTTACTTTATTAAAACAGTAGCACTATCCAATAATATCCTACCCACCGGTATGTATTCTGTACGTTCGAGGAGAAACAGACACTTTGTAAGGGAATTTGTAAAAGTTGAAGTAAAACACACTCGCGAAATGACAGCATTCTATTAAGTGTATTAAATATGAATTATATTGACAGACACTGGGTACATCTACATACATACATACGTACGCTTTGTTTTATTTGTACAGCATTCATTATATCTATAATAACACGTTGTAATTAATAACCATTCTAAATTATCACCAAAACTTTTTATTACTACTTATTTATTACCACACATATGGTTATAACAGAACTGGAATGCACATTGTTTGAGGATCTTTGGCAAATTGCAAAATTTACAGCGTCAATGCAATAGTTACATAAGTACGAAAGAGCTTTAATTGTACCGGTACAGGTTTATTCCCTGTCGCCATGGTGGTAATGTACGGATGACTGATTATCAAACAGAGACATTTTTAGCCTCTTACATTTAGCTCGGCGATTTTTGAACCAAAATTGGACGTTTTTAGGTTCTAATCGGGGAAACTTTTGGCGGTACGCCATGCAATTAAGCTCTTCCGTATACTTTAGGATCAGGTTATGCGATGGATGTGTATTAAGGGAAAACCACTGTTCTAATCGCGGTACTTCGGTAACGGGATCTATAAATGTCCGATTGCGCTTCCGACGTTCATCTGCTGTTAAAGCAGACATACCTAAGACACTCGAACTGGTGGGAGAAGTAGCTGCATGGGACAGCCCGGGTATGTAGTGACTCATGTACATTATGCTTTGGCTGAACATCGAGTTGGGAACTAAAGGAAATCCTGTAGCCAGGCGTTCTAAACCGTCGTTGGGCCCACGAT
This sequence comes from Melanotus villosus, assembly GCA_963082815.1. Taxonomy (NCBI): domain Eukaryota; kingdom Metazoa; phylum Arthropoda; class Insecta; order Coleoptera; family Elateridae; genus Melanotus; species Melanotus villosus. The sequence continues at coordinate 26,461,159 of OY720427.1, forward strand.
TCTGCATATGCCTGTCGAAATCTGGAGATCCGCAGTAATTCTGCGACAGAGGTCGACCAATGGGGGAAGCACCGCTGAGGCTATCCACTCGACTTTTGTTTTCTTCGTTCACCTCCACATCGTCTTCACCGTCAGACATATTGACTCTATTAACGTGAGATTGATTATCTGGGGAATGGTAATTTGTAGGTTCTTCTTTGGGTTCAATTTTTGGATTTTCCACCTACATAAATATTAACAATTTTAACGAAAATAATCAATACAATACCACTATACTTACTCGAATTTCGGGTGCCGGAGGAGGAGTGGCTGAACGGGGACTGCATTCTTTTGAATCTCTTTTATTCGACATAGTAAGAGACAGTGGACCCACGGGACTATGGGGCTGACTTTCTATGATGTCTTCCTCATCTAAATCTGAGGTAGCATTGGAGAGCTCATCTGATAAACGAGTAACATGGAAACCTCGTCGATATGATGCCGGTATATTGTTTTTCAGATGTTGATCTATGGAACGTTCTGAATTCAAATAGCAGTCACTAATCAACAGACCCGAACCATTGTTGGGACTGTGGTCGCTGTATCCGTTTACCGGTAAATGACACGATAATGCGGGAGTAACGTTTCTTATTTCGGCCCTTTTTTGGGCAGCCCTTGCGTTTTTGAACCAGTATACCACGTTATTAACGTCCAAAGGTTTTCTTCCACGACGTGACTCGAGACTATTTAGTTCTTTTACATATTGTTGGATTTGTTGACGACTAGGGTGTTGATTATCGGCAAACCATCGTTGTAGTTTGGGTAGTTCCAGTTCAGGGTCAAAACTAGTACGCATTCGAGTTTTTTGAGTGGGATATTGATTGTGTACGTTTTGTATTGCAGGATGAGATGGGTCTGACAACGAACGCTCCAAGGATTTGGAAGCATGCAGAGGTACGGGATACTGTGTAGGATACTGAGCCACGGGAGCTCCTCTACTACTTGGAGATAGCGGACAAAATTGAGATGACCACCACTGATCAAACTTTCGACGGCAATCCTCTGAAAGCTCGGCTGGGGGTGCGTCATTTCCAAAACCACTCCGACAAATCTGTGATAAAATAAGCTGTAACAACGTATAAACGTCAGGTGGGCAATATCAATAGTTACATGAAATCTTTAAGCTAATAAAAAACAAAAATTGTGTATAGTATCAGATACAAATTGTCGACGAATTTTTTTGTTAATTTTATATACTTTAATCTTTAACAAAAGTAGTTTCCGAAGTTGAATATAATAAACTTTTTGTGAAAAGAAATGGATGGCCTTTTAATCTGTACTTACTAAACAACCTTAAAATTTAGTGTTCGTATCGGTTTACATGCAGAAGAAATAGCAGGTTCACTATATCAACAATTTGAGAATAGAAGCGACACAATGAAAGCACAAGGCCTCGGATCCGCTCAGCATTGCTGGATGTAGAAGGCTTTTGATCTCATTAATACCATAAAATAATGCTACATAATCTTATTAAAAGCGAGGTTACTGCTATTCTCTGCACCCTTAATACATTCATTCCTATCCATTTCTTAAGTAAGACGTACATCTAATATCCGTATTTCGCGTCTATACGTACAAAACAATTTACAAATCTGTTGTTCATAACTCCGTGTCGCGTATTCTTTGTGGTAAAAAATAAAGATAAGAGTCGCGTAAAAGGAGCGCCCACGCACCTCATCAATAGGACAGCCAGCAGAGACAAGCAATCCCTGAGACTGCGTTAGAAAGAAACGCAGTAATTTTTCTTTGATGTCGGCAAATGCTGTTGAACGATTTCGTAACACCTGAATACGAAGTGTAGCAACTGCTGTTAACTCGCCCAGAATATCCCCAACGGTAACTAGAGGGTCGTCTGAGATCTGATCTACGCTTAAAGCCTTCCAGTTCTTAATGATTACCGATCCTTTGGCAGTAGCCGCGCTATCTGCGGAATAACCCAAACGCAAGAGAGCAGCTTGCACCAGCCCTTGAAAAGGAGTTGCTACAGGTATGATAACATAACTGTCGGTTTCAATAAGCGGTCGCCGTCTCCAAGGTCCTTGATGGATAATGCGACTTTCCTCAAGGCTGGAAACTGTTTCCACAACACAATGAACGGGTAGTGATTTGCCTGTAAAAGGTACACAAATATTAAGATTAAAAAAAGTATTTAATGCGACTTAGCGAGTACTCGTACATGATTATATACTAGAATCGTAAATCTTTCAAGATACGTTTTGTTAACCTGCGTAACACTTATTTATAAACTGTTTGTTTTTGGATTTATATACGTACGGTTCATTATACGTTGGATTTAAGCGTTTACATGCAAATAAAATACCGAGTAACATAAAAAAAAATATTTCTTAAGTAATATTAAACATAAAACGGTTACTGTCACTTACGACGCTTTATTTCATAATATAGCGCGTCCGTAATATCTGAATGATCCGGTAGCTGTCACGTGTTCGCTAAACGATGTTCGAAAGATTTGCGCGAAGATGAGGAGATAAATACTTCGACCGTAAGCGGTTTCGAAGCCGAGGGCAACGCGACAGATCCACGACACTTGGAATACAAAATCTTTTCAGTCACTGCGAATTTAATGGAAACGTGTAAAGCGGAAAAGTATCCAGAGATAAGAAAGACAGACAGATCAATTGATAGCGGCACACAGATGACATTTAATGTTGCGCGCTGCCGAAGATTTCTTCATTTCCTTTCCAACTTCAAAAACGACAAACCTGCTGCTGGAACAAACTGACGGGGGCGCGTATCTTTTATTGCGCTAGTTTCGATGAAAACGGAGTAAAAGCAGAAAGAAGCGGCATCGTCGTCGTCAACCCCGTCGCCATAGGCACAATGAACCCACACGAGCAGGTATTAGGCTTGCTGGCCGCGCACGCTTGTCTATGCTAATCCTGTTAGGTTAAGAAGGTTTCTGCATATTACGGAGCTTTAACTGGAGCAACCCAGACCTAGCTCTGCGTCTTAAGGATTAGTTGGCTCGACTTGAGCTTACTTAGACGGCTGCCATACAAAGAACTATGTGTGCAACGTCATGGGAGTTAAGCTCTGGCATTACTTTCTAAGTCCGAGATTTATTTTTGTTATTAGGCTAGCGTCTTGACCGGTCTTACGATGCAGATGCGGTAAACCCAAACTCTGCTCTAAATCTCGGGGACACTTCGTAAGCGGCCCGCCGGATCCAACCCAGACCTAATCCCACCGGCTTACCACGCTGTGTATAGTCCAGCAGTCGCTAATCCTACGGGCCCTAATCCAGGCAAGCTGACCAACGTCTTAACTCGGGTTCATATTGCCTTCCGGTCCTTTGTTCGCGCCCGCCTGATCAATAATGCAACCTTATAAATAATACCTCCGGCACTAATAACTACTACTAGAATGACTACTCTGTGTGTTACTTGACCGTACGAAATAACCTTTACATAACTCGGTAAAATCGTTATAACGTTTGGGAAAGTAAATCATTTAACGCGATTGAGATTTTCAAAGGCGGAAATTCTAATTTTAAAGTGCGGTGTCGAGACGCATCTTTTCACCGTTGTTGCGCACGATTGTCATCTTCGACTTTGGGTGAACTTTAAGTAACTCACAATCGCCACCACAATCGAGATTACGTCAACAACTATTTAGCACACACCAGTTAAAGCTTACGAGAGAGCGTTTTTGCGCGATTTACCGCTCCAAGTTTTGTTCGACCACTTATTAGGGATTATTCCTCAACTAATGCTAGTACAAAAGCGCTGAACCTTAGATCGTGTTCACCCCTTTGACGTTACTTTACGTTTTGCAAGTCTGCCTACGCTTAAATTAATCAAAATTGTCTGTCTGTCTTGCCTAATCCTACAAGTTTAAATATTTGTTTATAAAATTAAACGTTAAATTTTGGTTGCAACAGTTCTTAACAGTTTTAAAAAAATATATACCGCTAGCTTACTACTGCGGCAGTTACCCGATTCAACTTCTCTGGATATATTGCGATTAGGAATAGGAAGCCTCGGGTTTGTAGTAGGATATCTACGAGTTTTCAACAGGTGGCTTTAGAAAATAAATAGCTTGCTGATATCCGAGGATACAGACAATATCAGTCAAGTTTAAATTCGAAACATATTCGAGTTCTCCATAATATCTTGATATTTCTTTTACATAAAATTAGTCAGTTGTACGGTCGATAGAAATGCAACAAGCGTCGCTAGAAACACGGCTTAATGAATATCGGTTAGAAGGCGGATGTGCACTATCACACAGTTGGTAATCTGCTCGCTCTCCGCTGTCAAACGTTTATCTGCTTCCGGCCCGAGAACCCCCTTCGATCCAGAGTTCTATTCGCGGGTGCTGCAAATGTATCGTTCTAATCCGTTCGGTGCGTCTATCTTGTTCACATCGCTCATCCACTTCCTTCCGTTGCTTACGCTTCGGCTTGTGATTAACGAACTGTTCGATTGCCGACAATGCATTCTTGCACCGCAACTCTCGAAGTAAAAAATCTCTTTCTGAACTCTTTTCTCCAAAAGCGTAGTTTTAACGAATCTCTTCGTGGTGACCTATGGGGACGATTAGAAAGATCACCTTGGCGACAGCTAAACCCAAGCTGAGCCGGGATCGACGGCTCGCTAATCCCCAGATGTGTCGCGACCGCACTCTGGCCCAATCGCCATGAATACACACGTATAAACCTGTTCGACTTGCTTGTGCTAATCCCAATAATATAAGGATTAAATCCGGCCAGGATTAAGTTTAGCTATTGATGCGTGTTATCGCACTTCTCCAGGGCTACGCTATTTTTCGATTGCACGGTTGACTGACTTGTTTGGTTAATCGAATCTGATAAATATTCTGGTTGTCCCTAATATTTGTCGGAAGTTATTAATTAACTGGTTTCAAGAAATTACATATGTTTTATATCGAAAATAAAAAATCCATTAAAATAATTTACACACGTCGGATTTTATTTTAATCCGTGGTTTTCATGAATCGAGTAAAATTCAGAGCATACTGTTCAAGATTATTACTTTTTCGTAAATACCAAGTTCAGGAATATGTGTTTAGGTTGATACAATCTTGTGTAATTTAATTTAATGACGAGGGTTGAACTCGCATCTTAGAAACAAACGTCGCGCAACGTCTATGAGTGCTTAAATTGTGCATTTTCGATTTCAGGCTCAATACTTTAAAATAACTCAAAATGACATTTAAAATTATAAAAATCAAAAACTGAAAATAAACCTGAATGATAAACTTTCTTCCACAAAAATAAATATCAGCGTTAGCTACTACTACGTACACCGGTCCTCAAAGACGCAATGATTATTATGGGAGAAAATTTAAAAATATATTGTAAACTATTCAGATACGACTTATTGTTTTTGTTTAGTACGAAAATTGTAAATTAAATTAATATTAATTTAATTTTTAATTTAAATGACAAGAGCGAGTAATTCACTCCCAGTCAAAACTCGATCGATATCACCAGACTTAATTTCTGCGGAACTGAAATACTGAAAACACTGAACACGTAATTGTGGAAACGTTGAATAATGTTCGAACTAAATATTTCACTGAAACTTTGTATGTTAGATTGGCAATTTTTAATTTTATTATTGACCTAAAGAAACATCGTTAACGTAATCTTTGTATGGGTAACAATTTCAGGAGCCGCGTAGGGTACAGAGTCCATTAAAGGGGATTGAGGTCTTTCAGTTAAAGGTACAAATTAGAATATATTTCTTCATTCTCGCAAAGATGATTAACTCGCGGAAATGAAATACAAAAAAATAGTTTTGAAAATTCACTGAATCTTTATAATGACTGCATCGTTTCAAAAATTAACTTATTAACTTCCAAAATGAACAATTTTGGAATCTGATCATTCATTAGTACATCAAAAATAATGAAGTTACCGTGTCCTAAATGAATTTCTATATTGCAATTACAACTATCTCGTCTTGTCGATGAACGTATTTAATATAAATCTATGATTCTGATACCTCAACCCGATTGCTGTACGTACGTGTAAGTGGCTTTCGTAAAAGGGAGACGAACACGATTTCAGTTAACTATTCAGCGGTTTTGCCTTTTGTAAATCCTTAAAAAATGTCCTTTGTCGGTCCTTAAAAAAATGCTTTTTGTTGGATGTTTAGTCATTATCTTTAACATTATACTCTTCAAGGTGTTCTAAATTCGTTTGCGTAACATATAAATGAGGTATGTAAGAGGAGTCGAGTTGTGTAAAATTTGTTTGATTATATCAGCGAGTATGCAGTTGTTGGGCGTTAGGGTTAAAAGCTATGCTCTTAAGCCCGACTATCCGAATGGAAGTTCTGCAGTATTTTCAATTTTTCTTTTCATATTTGATCCCTCGTGAATGTTAATCCCGAGTCTGCCTAATCCTCTGCTTCCCGTCTCCGAACAGGCCAGAGTCCCTCTAATCCCTGCTTCCCCTAATTCCCTACCTTTGGCTTAATCCAGCTTTAACCAACCCGCCATCACTATACTATCACGTCGGAATATCTAGATGCCATATGGACGCCCGAGTGCATACCTGCTCTGGCCGCTGAATGTTTTCGGGTCGGGGTGTACTGGGATGCAGCCGTTTCATCAATCATGAGAAGATAATCTGCTTAACGCCGCGCAATCCGCTTCAATCCGACCGGTTGCGGGGTGCGGGAGAACGAAGCTCGAGCTGGAGCTCACCATCCCGCTGACGGATAAACCGAACTCGCCGCCGCGGTCCTCGATTCACTATGGTTTCGACTTTCGAGGTTCTTATAAAAAAAGAGGGAAAAAAATTAACACTAACTTACCGCTAGAAGTCTTGGAGTGATCGAATTCGTCCTTGACAGAGGGGGGCGATACGACTGATTCAAGCGATGTAGCGGAGCGGGGAGCAGCGGGAGTGCAGGCCCTTTCGGCCGAGTCCCGGTTCGAACCCCCCGTGGCCGCGGGTGTAGAAGCCGAAGGCGGCGTTCTGCAACCCCTTGTCAAGGCCATCGCTTGGCTCTGCAAATACATACCATACGTTTAACTCACGTAGCAGACAAATTACAAATCTCGCCAGTTGACTGGTCAGTTCTGTTGCCAGCGCGTTTAATCTGGGTTAAGTGGGGTCAAAAAGCTACAGAATTCCTGAGCGTAATAGTTATCAGACATTCGACGGGCCCTCATTCGTGGTCTTTACGACAATGAGGGGCCCCTCAATAACCCTATCGCTACATGCTCCCATACCTTCCCCTTCGTTATAATACACTCTCTCTGAAGTACCCGACTTAGATATAAGAAGATCTATACTACTGCATAAGCTCGGATGACTCATAATTTTCTTAATCCGAAAATAACAAGCATCTATACAAACCGTCTTTCTACGTTCAAGCTCTCTTAGATTTTGCTCAATGGTATTGTTATGCAGCTTTCAATAACGAACCTGCTTTAAACGAAACCACCTTTGAATTAATTCCGAAAAACTTTGACACGCATTTCTCGACGCAGTCTAAATGCTTCAATTAAAATACCTTTACGTAGTTCTTTAAAATTACCCGGTGATTTCTTTTAAATTAATTCCAACAAATCCGTATAAACAAAACCTCGCGATAGCTAATTACCGACGAGTAAACTTGAGTCGTTTAGTTAACGATTTTTGAATTAGTTCCTCAAAATTTACTTATTACTAGAACAGAGTGACTGATTTATAAAACGTGCTTCATCCATTAGTTTCTGCGTTTTTAATCAGCTGGTTCGTTCCAAGCAAAATTGTGCTATACGACTAACTGCGGTTTCGATTACTCTTCAAAAAACTGTGACGAATTTTGTATGTCTTTTTGCAGTAGTATAGACGCAAAATATGCATTTTAATAGTGCATAATTCAAGTCCTTAAAACCTAAAACTTTGATTGTTACAGTTTTTGTTTTTTTCAGACATTCCAGAAAAACGTAAAGAAGGCAGTCCCTGCAGCAGGACAGACAAGGAGAACCGTGAAAACAAACATTTTTGTACAAATTTTACTAAACAAAGTTTACATATTTTTCATTGTCTTTAATCAATATCTTACCGTTTTTATACAGGATGTCCTAAAATACATCAGCGGGCACTTCATCCAAATAAGTAAAAAGTCCCATTAGACGCTTTGTTTTCGAAACACAGTGTTATAGTTTCAGTAAATACACAATATTAAAAAAAATCAAAAACACGCGCGCATATACTTTCACGTAATGTTAACATCTATGCTGAAAAATCGTTCTGGAGGGAATTCTTCGATTAGAATAAACATTCTGGTACAGGCAGGCACAGGTAATTTGACCATCGTACCGCAGGTTCCCTTTATTAAACAATAATAAACTCGAGAAACAACAATTAACTAACCAACTACCTTATCACAAAAAACATTAACAAAAACCACTAAATATACTAAAGAATTACAAACACATTTTCGGGTAACTAATTAATGAACTAACTTTTTGTTTCTTTAAATTAAAATAAATTGATTTACGAGGAAGATGAAAGAGTTCTTTCTGTATTTTCTAAAACGGAGCAGCGAATTAGATGGTCGACTAACTCAAAATTAAGGGTCTTTTATAAAAGCTTTTCTAGAAATATTAAACAAAACGACTTTTATTTTAGATCTTTAATATTCTGTATTTGGAAAACCAAACGTTCGCCGACCCATGCTTTATCTAAAACCGTTTGCTTATTTTTGTGGATGCTACATTAGCCAGTGCAGTTTGGGAGACTTATTTACTTCCTTGAGACATCCTGTATAAATTTTATTGAGGGTGGATAAACCCTCAACAGCTATGTGAAACGAAAAGAACTTATATGCACAATACATTTCTATAACCTTTTAAATAAAACCATAAATTTTACATTACAGGCTTATTTTAATTGTTAATAATTAACAACCCCAATCGATAAATCAAGCGTTGATTTGGTAGAGCGCATTTGATCTCATTTTGAGGTTTAACATTTAGCAATTGGGCCCTTTTAAAGCCTGATTATTAAAAGCTAAATCTATGTTTTGCCACCTCATGCAGATGACAGATAAATTAATTAATTAACTGAATTAATATTTTTCAGTTACACATAGAGCATAGATCAAACAACAGGAATTGCTAACATTTACATTGAAAAGGAGAAAAGCACTTTTAAAATATAAAAATTTAAAATCCTTACCCGTAACTTTTTTATACTCGTATATGGCATTCTTTATAACAACTGAATATTTCAAATGCAGAACACATACACTTTAAAATCTTAACCACGTGGTTTTATGGATATTAGAACTGTTTTAAAATAACTACAAACGAAAACTGCATATTATTTGCTTTAATACAGTCTGGCTAACTAATTAAGTGGCCCTTAGGCTAAACTTAACGATTACTAAGTAATATTAACGGATACTTAGAGTGAGATAAGAATAACTCTAATTAATTTATTAGTAAAGTTTAAGAAATTCCTTACATTCATTTATGTTAATATTGATTTTACTTAAATATCTGTCTTCTGTTAGAAAAATTATATTTAAAGCGTTGTTATATTACATAGTGTTTCTTTTGATATTTTATGCGACTGTCTGAAGTAAGGCAATGTTTGCCTTTGTTAAATCAGTCTCTTAACATTAAGCGAATATGTTTGTTTTAGTTTTTAGTTGGGCCTTTTGAAAATTATCTATTGTCACTACGACTAAAAGCAGTTTGAATTCTTATCATTAGTTCATATAAGGCTACAACTTGTATTTCCAAGAAATATTTAAAATAAATACCTTGATCTATAATCTTCTAGCCTTAGGCTTATCCAACGTATTAAGGTAAATACGTAAACAAATTTAAATTGTATACTTGTTATGAACTGGAAATTTGTCGGAATATTTTAAACCATTTCACCTCGTTAGAAAGTCGCAGAAATGCTTATCTTACATGCTTATATGTATTAAAGTATTTTATAATATAACGTACCTATGAATCCACTGCATAACACAATATCAAAAATTATATAAAAGAGAATACCTAAATACTACGTGCGAATTTGCACATGGTGGTTAAATTGAATAATGCAGTTCATCAAACGATTAAATGTTTCGAAATACATAAAATGATTCTCCAATTTCATCTCACTAAGCACGCTGCACATTAATCTTATTGTTTTGAAATGAATAAATAAAACCATAAATTCCGATTCTTGATTTACTTTTTATTAAAAAGTGAATAGTGAACAAAACGAGTCCTAAACTACCTGAACAGTTCCTCTCAGTCTTCTCCTTTGTTGGAGTTAATCTCTTTTATATATGGGTCAGTTAATCCAAAGAGCAACTGCTATTTTAAATAAAGGTAACAAATTCCTATTACACCACAATATATTCTAGGAGGAATAATAAAAGCGTGATGTTTTCCACTATAAATACATTTAAACCGCTATTAAATGTATTTATTATTAAATATTAAATTCATTAATGTGTACGATTGAAATTATATTTTCATTTTTGTTGAAGGTTCAATAATCTCACCTTTTTGTTATAACTCCAGACTAGACTGTATCATTGTCATTCCTGTAATTATGGTATCGAACAATTCCTGCACCCTGCAATTCCTCTTACATAGATGTATTCCCTGCTCATTGTAACCTGCTATTAGAGGTAGTTACGTATCATTGTAAATAGGTTCATTAGGATTATCGAAGCGTTTGTTAATTTTATTCAATTAAATGATCATTTACAATTTTGCACTTTGAACGTTAAGAGAAAACTGTGCATTGTGTTCTTCTTAGAGTTTTTAATAATAATAAATAAATATTCAGCTTTAACAGGCCATTAAGGCACATAGCTTATCGAGGACACACTGAGCCGTAGTAAGCTGAATCTGGTTCGGGTCACCCGTCCAAGATCTGACCATTGGCACCGATGCTTAACTTTGTAAAGCGATGCGCCATGTCAATACTCACTACCGTACCGCCTCCCCTTTACTAATAATAAGAAAAAATCTGGGTGTATTCTGTCAGTTCATCGATATATTGCAGCTCCCCGTGTTCAGTGGTCGAACGAATGTTAAACCTTTGGGGCTTGCTGTATCAAAATCTAACAAAATTTTTAAACGAAGTATGCTTATGTCTAGTATGTATTATAATATACTTTTTTATAAAATTTGCTTCACTCACGATATAGTTTTCAACGTACGATTGGCTTGCTCTATCAAATGCTAAGTTTCAAGTTAAATACATTTTTCGAACATTTTCTTTGCTCCAAATGACCGTCGATATATTGCAGCTTGGGTTCTCAACACAAGAAAGCTAAGCCTTTTTGACTTGCTGTCTCAAAATCTGGCCAAGTTTTAAGCAGAATACTTTATTTTTTCTAGAATATGCCTCACTTCGAATGACTTACGATATGTTTCAGCGTTCGATTGGGTTAAGTTCAGTACACTTTTTTCTAACATTTTCCTTTCCCCAAATGATCGCCGATACATTGCAGCTTGGATTTTCAATACATGAAAATTAAGCAGTTTTAACTTCCTGTATCAAAATCTGGTCAAGTTGAAAGCAGAATACTTTTTTTCCAAAATTTGCCTTACTTCGAGTGACTTAAGATATATTTCAGCGTTCGAATGAATGTTAAGCCTTTGTAGCTTTGCTCTATGAAAAGCTAACCAAGTTTTAAGTAGATTACCTACACTTTTTGCTAAAATTTTCTTTGCCCCAAATGACCGTCGGTATATTGCAGCTTGAGTTTTCAATATACGAAAGTTAAGGATCTTTGACTTGCTGTATCAAAATCTGGCCAAGTTTTAAACAGAATACTTTTTTTCTACAATTTGCCTTCCTTTGAATGACTTGGGATATGCTTCAGCGTCGGAGTAAATGTTAAGTGTTTGTATCTTTTCAACGTACGATTGGTTTGCTCTATCAAAAACTAACCAAATTTTAAGTACTACACTTTTTTCTAAAATTTTCTTTGTCCCAAATGACCGCCGGTATATTGCAGCTTGGGTTTTCAACACATGAAAATTAACTCTTGCTGTATCAAAATCTAGCCAAGTTTTAAGCAGAATATTTTTTCTCAAAATCTGCCTTACTTCGAATCACTTCAGATATGTTTCAGTGTTCGAATATATATTCAGCCTTTGTAGCTTTGCTCTATCAAAATCTAATCAAGTTTTAAGCAGAAAACATTTTTTTTCCTAAAATTTGCCTTATTTCGAATAACTTAAGATATGTTTTAGCGTTCGAACGAATGTTAAGCCTTTGTAGGTTGCTCTGTTAATTAAAATCTAATCAAGTGTTATGCATAATACACTTACTTAGTACAGATTGCACATGCACTTTTTTGTAAAAATTTGCGGCGTTCCAACGACATACGATATATTGCAGTTTGTTATCAACAAGTGAATATTATGCCTTCTTCGCTTACTGTGCCGAAATATTCTAAAATTGGTTTTGCTCCGAACGACCTACGATATTATTGTAGTTTGCAGTTTTCAGTCTACGAATGAATGTTAATCCTTTGCAGCTTGCTTAATCAAAATCTAACGAAGGTTTAAGTAGAATACACTTAGTACATATTATATTAAATTATTTATGAATCTACAAATATGATCACATATATTTAACGTGTAATTTGACCGACGCCTGGATTAATGGTGACATTAATTATGTTGTTGATCTCTCATCATCAATTAAGCGGAACCGGTCTAGGTGACCCATCAGATAATAAAATCATTCGGTAGGTAGTCAGTTTTTAAGGAGAATTAAAAAAAATATAGATGGTGTCTTACAAATTCTATAAGACTTAAAACAAGGCGACCTTTTTTTAAGGTTCTGACCTGGCCTTTAATAATCAGTTATTAAAATTGATTTAAAATAAAAGAGTTCTAATCAGTTTTGTGCTGAATAATATTTAAAGTCCTTTAAGATTTTCCATTTTTTATGAAATTATTTGTGATGCTACAATTTATTCTGTATAAGATGTATGTCAAATTTGAAAACAATCGCTTTATTCGAAAAAAGTTTACAGAAAAATACTGTAACTTCGTTAATATTGCGATTTCGAAAAAATGTCATATAAACTTGTACCTTTATTTTTACGTGTAGAATCACACACTGTATATGTATATTATAATTTTTGACTGAATTAGTGGGGTCCATGAATAAATCTGGAGGGGGGGGCAACATTTGTGGTTACGTCCCTGCATTAATACGGTGATTTTTGATGATTACTACAATTATTTAATACTTCGTTACATTATTACGATGAAACATTTTTGTATAAGGTGTTCGTAAAAATTAATAAATGTATTCATATTTTCAATGAAATGGTTAATCGAACTTACGGAAAATTTCTTGTTAGAACGAATATTGTACAATGACTAATGTAAAATTATTTTTTGTTAATACTCGTACAATGGAATACTAGTTCATTTCAATGACGAACCTCGCCATTATTTAGCCATAAACTCTATATAACATTTCTTTATATGAATGAAATAAATCGTTGTGTTAGTGAAGTATAAGTCAATAAACAGAAATTATTCATAGTATGAACAATATTTTTTTCAGTGTAATCAGTCAGTATCATTTCAACCAAGATTAAGCGAACAGAAGTTGAAAAAAGTTTGTTTTATGACGGGTTATCAACTAAGCGAAGTTAGAATAAAATTGGACCCAATATGAAGCAATTCCATAATTTTAAATATAAAACTTTTGGTTAATCTTTCCTTCCAATCCATGCCGTAAAATATATGTTTCAAAAAACATATTAACTATCCAAAAATAATTGAAATTACTTAAACCACCTTGTAAATCTTTCATTTCCAAAAATAAACAGGCCCGTTATGAATATTTATTATTTTATAAAATTAGCGTTTTTCATTTTTATAGACAATAAAATAAATCATACTTAGAACAGTAAATGGTGTGATATAAATTGAAGTACGAAATAATTTATATATGTATTTGCAATGGTTAAGTTAACAAATTTAAATGAGGATCCTATTAATTATGTAATATTTAGTTCTCTTGTTCGCACTCTTTAAGGCAAACTACATTTCGGTCCGATAAAATAATCCTTGTAAGTATTTATGAATCTACAAGCCTAATTTAAGGATTAAAAAATGGAACATTGATACGAATATACAACTAAATCTTAATCTATTATAGCACATCGCTGTTGAATTATAACAAATAAATAATAGTATGTTACTCTAATATAGAATATAATACAATTGGCAACTGTCACAGTAATTTGACTAAACATCTGTTTAATTTAGTGTAGCATGACGAAATAGTTTTTGCAATAAATTATCAACGTTACAAAGGAAAAACCTAAGTGGTACTGTGGTACATTAAAAGTTTCTAGGATTAAATAAAATAGTGAATTATCAAAGCAGGCATTAATGAAAGAATACCAATTGCAGCATGAAAATGGAATAAAATACATTAATAATATTTTTCTTAATTAGGTTAATACGTGTCTGGAATGGCATGTGATAATAGGCTTACAAAATGTGAATGTACATTGACATAATATGCATCAAAAATATAATGAAATAGTAATTTAAAAGCCGAACTAAATTTGGAAATACATAACTAAAAACACCTAAAGTAGGTAGTGATGGTTATAAACAACTTCTTTGAATGACCAGCTACTGGTTACTGGTATAACAGCTCGAACTGCAACACCGTGCAAATGAGCGGAGCTTGAGCTTGTACGATATCGTCAGTCCTTAGAGCTTTCAGCGTATTATAGCTCCAACTCCGACTTCGCAGGCTGTTAATGTACTGACATGAGGCGTGATAGTATAGGCGTATTTAGTTGAAGAAAGTTAAAATTTCGGAATATCGAAGCCAATATTTTTCCAAATATATAAGTTATTATGTTTTTACTTTCATTAGAGTTAAACCTATAGTTCTTGTAACTTTAAAAAATATTCCAAATTAATAATCCGTAGGAAATGTTAATTTAAATCCGAAACATTTCTTCGTGTTCTATATTAAAGTGAATTACCACCACATATTTTTAGAACTGTGATTATAGTGCATGGGTGCCTAAAGGCTCACAAAATTGTACCCCTTTTTACAGATTAGGAAGAAACTCCTTTTTAGTTAGAATAGCAGGGTCCCTTTCAGATTTCTATCTTTTTAAAGTACAGACGGTACTCAACAGAAACCTAAAAAGTTAATTAAGCAATAATTATCGAATTATTTGATCTGAGATTGTTGATAATTAAATACCGAAAGATTGAAATTTCTTTCTTAACATTATTTCCAAATGTTTCACATTTGTAAGTCAAAAAATAAATATTGGTATATCTAACAAGATGGATTACACTCCTCTATCCTTTAAAATACATAATATGATCCCTCAATTATTGTTCCTCAACCCAGGAAGATCCTTTGCGAAAAAACAAAAATCCGAACTTTTCCGGAAACATCCGATTTCAAGGGCTCTTCCTTGCTGGTTGTTTTTAAATTGAAGAAAATTAATTTGACACAATTCATTCTTAAACTAATATTTCATGTTTATTATTTTTATAAATTAACAAGGTATAAATTAATATTTCCTTCGTGGTTAAACAACTGAAATTATTTTCAGAATATCTCTTCAAGGATTATATTTTACGTCGGACAAAATAATATAACGTTATTTATATCTGAATTCTGCTGCAGGTTCCCCCCATGATCTGTTAATCCTTAATCCGTCAATTCATTATAATACAAAAAGAAATTCACGCTCAAGTAGTCATTATTCTATCTAAGTCTGTATTTCCTTTCCTATTGTAATGTGTTTGGGAATTATGATTAAGAGATTACCGTACCGAAAGGTTTGGAAGTCCTCAGTATATCGTTAATGTTGTACGTCTAGTCTATCTTATATCCCATAGAATAAAAATTAATTCTTCTTAAATTATACGATTGATTTTTCGTATTTGTAGCAATAAATCACTCTTGACGTAAAGTATCAGAACTGCACAATTAAGCAAAAAGAATTAAAAACTGTTATAAAAAAAGTACTTCCCTTCTGAAGAATGAACGCCAACCCTATGCAGAATAATGAACTTCCTACTATAACACAAAAATTCGTTATTTTGATTAACTGAATTGCGAAACCCTCAATTAAGCTTCTCCGGGACAATTTACAGGACAGAAAGTGTGTGAAAGGGCAATTAGTTCCCCGTCGTTTTTACTGTTGGTAGGAACCCCTCCGAGTCGAAAACTAGACCTCACGGTAGCCTAACGCGAGGTGCATCTGTCTGACGAAAAACAGGTTCATTTTGGGCGCAAGTTTGGCAAAGTGAGTGACAGAACGATCACAGTTGTTCCGATTCTGCGAATTCATTCGCAAAAAGTAAAGCCGTCCTGAAGTAAGCAGGATCAGGATTGGAGCATCGACCTGTTATACCAAATATCATCATTGCGGGATACGCAACAACCTCTGCACCCACACGAACAGTGACCTATACGCACTAATCTTTATTACCCATTCACCGTGTCAGTTTCCTTTATAAATTTGCTCGGAAGAGTTGTTTAATCTTAGTGACATCGGTAGGTATAATTTCGCTCGTTCACCGTTGGCTCCATGTATCTACGTACCATATATCATATACTACGTATAAGAATGGAGCTACTGGAAACTAATGATAGACACATTTTAAAATAAGCTCGGCGGAAACTTCATTCGGAAGTAGCATTTTGATTTCGTTACCGAACCGTCGACGCCAGATTTTTTAAAAATTGGCCCGTTGAAGCCCCAAAAACCGGGTGTAACACGTAGAACTCCGGAAGGACTGGTTGGTTACCTGTTGGCCGGACACCTGCAACTGCTCCCCTATGAAATTGTACCACCCTCGCTTGTCGTTTCACAAGTCCCAACGAACGGATAATAATTTAGACAAAATTTTGCCTTAATCCCTTGTCTCGTATAAATTCACCCGCGGAAAATAATCCGGCATATTATTTAATTATAATAAATAGAGATGTTAATTAATTTTAAGGTCTATTTAATCAATATTTTTATTAAATTAATAAAAAAAACCTAATGTTCGATAAGTTACGCCGTTGTGATTTACTACTTTTATTATGAATGGTAACGACAAAGCGTATTAAAAACAATAAAATATTAATATCCCCGGTAAAAACAATCGACATTAATTAAACACGCAAACACGTTATGAACTTTAAAATAATAGCTATAAGAATAAGAATTTTTTGCCGTTTATACGATTAATATATTCTTTCTCACGTAAATATAGTGCAATTCGGGATGCCCGACACCTACTCATAACATTTAAATTTAGGCGTGTTATTGGATAAGCCGACGGTTGTTTTATTGAGCCCAGGGTTCAAATTACAAAACGATCGGATACTGATCAAAGGGAGACAATTACGAGCCGAAAGCTAGTGTAAATACCGCAAAAAGAACAAGAAAACGAACATATATGTATATAACTGACAAGTAGCGATGGTTAATATAATCAACCATTGTATCGGTTATCCACAATCGACGATGTGCGATAGGTCCAATCTCATCGATCTCCCTGTGCATACAGCTGATCCCGGATTTACTACCCTGGATTAACTCCGAATGTGCGGATCGGATTTCCAACAGGGTTTGCGTATATATCGAATTAGGGTTCGGATCGGCTGAAGCGTGATTTATACGAAATCTTTTAGAAATTGCCCAAATTAATGAACGAACTTAAATCGGCAGAATGTTTTATAACAAATGGACTTGCAGGTGCGAACATGGACTGTGAACCCCCGTGTCTTAATCTTGCTTGCGTCTCGAACAACAGTAAATGTATATTTTACGCGGCTACAATTAATAGCTAATTATTATTGTCATACGTAAAATTGCTAACAATTTACATACTGAATAAACATCATACTCTCAAGTAGCAACTAATGCGATGACTGGCTAAATTTATGCCCGGTTTATTTTTATCTGAAAAAATCGCGCAAAGTTTAATAATGAGAATTATAAATTTTCACCTTTCTCGTAGGGACGTTCTCAAGATCTGTCTTCGAGAAAAAACGGATTTTTTATAATACCTGTGTAGCGCCGTCAGAGAGTGGAGCACCTTTTGTATTGGCGGCGACCCAAGCCTCGGCGAAGGTCTCCATTGCACTCTGAAAGTCCATCGTCATTAAGTTTTGTTTATGCACAAGAACTGCCCGAATCAGTACATCATATCGCTACGACAACGTGACTGAACGCGTGGAGCGCAGCGCGATAGAGTACCACCGCGCGCAAACGCCCGGATACGACTAACTTGAAACGTTGGGGCACACCGTACGTTCTCCGGGGTTAGCTCGGGCCACCCCTTCCTGCTTGTGTTCGTCTCCCGAAGATTGCTAAAAAACCATCAGTTGCTTAATGAACTCGGCCTGCCCACTAACCAACCAGATTTGCACTGTAACATTTTTAACGCCGATTTTAAAAACCTTCTCCGCAAAACTCCTCGTTTCGAATTAAGCGCCAAATTTAGTTTTCCGGACGGATTTTCGGAGGTTTTCCGTTTTCACTTTGGAAACTGCCAACTCGAAAATTTCCAAGAAACTGCCAAAATACGAAGAAACCTTCTTATTATACATTTTCGCGGTTTCCAAATTTTTCTAAAAAATTACAAATTTTATCGACGACGCCTGCGCCGTCGTTATCAAAATGCGCCGCGACGTCCAAATAGCAGTGTAGGCGGAGTTGCTGGGCCGGGATAGGCGGGCTTCCATGGAGGGATGTCCTACCCGTAACAAAGGGTTCAAGCAAATTATTCATCCTCGCAGATTTCCGCAAAATAAAATACTGCTCGTTCCAAAGCGATACATACAGCTCCTTCACGGGGTCCCATATGTGGTCGGGACAGTCAACAGCAGACAAATAAACTTTCTTCTAACATAATGGTTCTTATATGGTAATATGCAGTTATAGCTTCGCTATGCTAAAAAAGTATCATTACTTCGAATACGATATTACTTAAAACTGGAGCGTACAAAATCGAGTGCTCCGAGAAACGGAACGAGTGTGTGGCAGAAATAAGATTAGTCTTAAGATCTTAGCTGCAGCACCGAGCCTGCTTTTTCGAAACGATTACAGAAACCATCATCCGACACTTATCTACACGTAAAGAAGTCGGAAGAAAAACCTACGAGACCCCCAGGTCGAAATCGGAAAGCTTACTGAAAAGCTTTTTGGGGGAATAAAATATATTAATCGAGACGAATTTAATTAAGTATCTACCAACAGATAATAAACACTGTACTAGGGTAATCACAACCGTTGATGTTTGAAATTTTGCCGCCACTTGAATTAATCTAACAGCATATCAGAAAATCACTTAGTGGTATTGCGATAGTGATAATCAACCGAGCAAATTGAAAACCACTGCCATACATTCAGTAATTAATTAGGTACTGAGTAGCTGTTAGCTATATATCAATCAGTTTAAAATCACAGTTCTCACTCTGTTAATCTCATTTATGGTAAAAAAGAAATATAGGCAATTATCGATTTACGAACAATACAAGTTTTTTGTTAGCTTGCGATGGTAAAGTCAGCAAAGGTAAAGGAATTCGCGAAAAATCAAGATATTATATTAAATTGTGTATTTTCTACAGACACGAATATTTCTACATTTTATTCTAAAATCAGGTTACAAATAAAGCACACGATTCCGTAATTACCTGCGATTTTAATTCTTAGATCAACGTTTTTTTTTAACAACCAATGTGGCCGTTATGGTAACTACAAAAGTTTTGTAATATACAAATTAGTTAGGTATACAAAAGTAATATTTCATTATAAAAAAGTATAAATCCTATTGAATTGACTAATATAGCAAATATTTCTTTTACTGGAATTACTCTTGTTACATGGCAGACATCTAATTCATAGGCGATTTCGGCTCAAATCCTAAAAATGGTACCACCATCTATGGTTACAACTGCTGCTCTCATTCGAAATCGTAGTTCCTATAGACTTGGAACAAAAATCTTATCTAACGTAGCCCCATACACAGAAACCTAAGGCATCAGATCGGGAGATCGCGGTGGCCAAGCTATCATTCCACCATCATCAATATATCGGGTGTTTGACTTAAAGGGCGAACATAGGGAAATAGCATGGAAAATCGTATATATGCAGATTATGCTTGCCGTTTGAGTTGATAGGATTGATAATCAATCGAAAGACAAAAAGAATGCGCTTAATTTGATACCACTTTACTTGAATTTGTTGCTTGTTTAAGAAATAGATAGCTTAAAAGCTGCAATAAATAATTTGCATTTTATTCACAAAAAGCAGACCAGCCAAGATCAAATTTGAAATTTTTTTATGCCAAAATAAATTTTATCTTCTGTCAGTTATCAATTCACGTATCTACCTAATTACTATGAATAGTAATGTTGTATATTTTGACGAGGAGAGGGTATTTATTGTCAAAACATTTTATACTGGCGTCAGTTTTCGCTTAGTGCGTGATTTAAAAAATTTCAAATTATCATGGCTGGTCTGCCTTTTGTGAATAAAATGCACATTATTTATTGTAGTTTTTAAGCTATTTCTTTTTTAAACAAGCAACAAATTCAAGTCTCAAACGGCAAACAGGAATCTGCATATATACGATTTCCCATGCTATTTCCCTATGTTTGCCCCTTAAGTCAAACACACGGTATGTAGTGGTTGTAAGACGAATATGTGGAGATGCAACATCTTGTTGAAATGTCTTCGCGTAATTATTGTAACATTAGATAGTTTTCCAGCATGACCAGGCGAAAACACGTTACAGATAAGGCTTTGGCACGAAACAGATTACATATTGGCCATGTAATAAAAGGAAGCTACATTGAACATTTGTAATGCATGTAAAAGAAACTTGAAGTTTTACTGAATATTTTGCTGTGTTACTCAATTCAATAGGCTTTTTACTTTCTATATATTTAATTGTTACTTTTGTGTAACTACACTGAAAAAATATTGTTCATATTATTGGTTTATTTCTATTTATTGACTTAGATTTCACTAACCTACCTAACAATTTATTTTATTCATATAAAGAAATGTTGTTTTTAATATGCAGTTGTTGGTTAAATGATGGCGAGGTTCGTTATTGAAATGAACTGGTATTCATTGTACGAGTATTAATAAATAATTTTACTTTAGTCATTGTACAATATTCGTTCTAACACCAAATTTTTCCTAAGTTCAATAAATAATTTCATTGGAAATATGAATACATTTATTAATTTTTACGAACACCTTATACAAAAATGTATCGTCGTAATAATGTAACGAAGTATTAAATAATTGTAGTAATCATCAAACATTCCGGCGTAACTACAAATGTTGGGCCCCCCTCCAGATTTATTCATGAACCTCACTAATTTAGTCAAAAATTAAAACATACATATACAGTGTGTGGTTCTATACATAAAAATAAAGGTATAAGTTTATGTGACATTTTTTCGAAATCGCAATATTAACAAAGTTACAGCTCGTTAAAGTTTATTTTTTAATTTTATTATTTTTCCGTAAACTTTTTTCTAGTAACGCGATTGTTTTCAAATTTGATATACATCTTATATATAATAAATTGTAGTATCACAAATAATTTTATAAAAATTGGTAAATCTTAAAGGGCTTTAAGCCCTATTGTTGAGCACAAAACTGATTAGAACCCTTTTATTTAAATTAATTTGGAAATTTAATAACTGATTATTAAAAAGGCCAGGTCAAAACCTTACAAAGAGGTCTCTATAATATGTGCATACGTATGTGTTTAATGATTTAAAAAATAAAATAACACAGTACTTACTGATCATTATTCTTCCTGGGTTGTCAAAAACTCAAATCAAAAGGTATTTCAATAATTATGAACTTTAATAATATCAGTAATGATAAATAACCTGAAATCATTGTATTAATGAGGAAAGTTCTTTATATCAATACGAATCATTCCTTTTAACAATTAACTACTAAAACTCGTTATATCTACGAACATAATTCGTAGTATTTACTTAAGTTATTCGTTACAACAATCACTAGATTTCGTAACATCCATGAACAACATACGCTAGATCATGTCTAGCGATTACTGTATCAACGAATAAAATTCATTCCATTAATAATTTTATTCGTTTTATTCGTAATACTATGAAATATATTCGTAAAATCAGCACCCAGTAGTTATTAAAAAGTAAGCGGCAATGACTTATTTCGAAATAAATGAAGCTATTACTTTATTTTCAATGAATTTGTTTTCATCCATACAACGAACTGTTTATTGTTTAATAAATGCATTCATCAACCGATGACATTTTTTCGTTGATTTGATAAATTCGTACGTTGGACCAATTTCATTCGGCAACGAACTGATTCGTTAGATTTATGTACGCTTACTTTCGATTCAGTGTAATTTGCTAATTTCTTTGAAAATCAGTTTGTTACTTACTTAAAGTAGACTCGTTACAAGTTTTTTTAAAATGAAAATACTCGTACATATTTAATATTTTATTTTTTCATATGTCTTTACATAAATTTTCCGATTTACGTTAAGCTGTGAGAGAAACAATCAAGAAAGATAAAAAAATACGAACACCTGAAATATATTGCTTTGTTATTAGAGCAACGATTTGGGTTTGTGTATCGTCTTGCAAATAATTACAACTAAAAACAATAAATTACAATTTAAGCGAATGGAGAAACAAAATATATCGTGGTTCACAAATTCGTGAGCGATTAAGAAATAACGGAACACTGTTTTAAAATGAATATCTTTATTGTCATTTATTTTACATGCAGTCGTTCTTCTTTTATTTAGTTTCTTCGTCCGCAATAAAAATTATTCATAAACTGCAAGTAAATTGCCGTTAATGACGTGGAAGCATTCTTTTTCTAAAACAGAAAGAGTAGAATGAATTAATGAAATCTTTTGGAAAAGAAGTAAACCGAAGCAGTATAGTTATTTTCTCTTCTGATGCGTTTTGAACATCCGAATACCTCGTTTTGGGATATCCATACCTGGAACAAAGGAAAGTACATTAAAAAATCTATAGTTTGTAATTTTAAATATTGAGTATTTAAAATTTTTTGAGCATCAGAATGTTTTGTTATAAGGAAGAAGAAAAAACGAATGTACCTACATGGCCAAATTCGCAA
Organism: Melanotus villosus; assembly: GCA_963082815.1. NCBI lineage: Eukaryota > Metazoa > Arthropoda > Insecta > Coleoptera > Elateridae > Melanotus > Melanotus villosus. Next base: position 26,484,327 of record OY720427.1, read on the forward strand.
AAAATTGTAGAAAAAACTATATCACTTATGAAAACACTATCTTAATGCTTGTAAACGAGCACAGTAAACAGTTTAAAGTGAGTAGAATCAAGTTCAAAGCTTTGCCAATGCGACAGGCTTCTAATCCACTGCTTTGTTCCTCAGTCTAACCCTATTTTAATTTCCATTAAGATCCGAATTAAGGATTTGGCCCTTTTATGATCAAAAATAAATTAAAACTTTAGTTAAAACGTATTTTCTTTTAAGTAAGGATTTGTCTTTGTAGAAGAAACTTATGCTTGCAGAAAAACTTCTGAAAAGCTTTTTGTGTAGAACGAAAAAATAAAGAAATAAAAACGACAACGCATATCTAAAGTTACTCCGACGATTAATTGTCAGGTAGACATTCTGTTGTATTAGTATACACACAAAAGATGTTGCATTGTTCTTAATTAAAGTAGTAATGACCAGGTCTGAGTTGCATTATATAATTTTTAACACCGCTAACTATAGACACAACAAACATGTAATAGATTTATAAACAAGCAAAGTAGTAAATCAAAAATAAAACGACAATACTATATGTTTTGAGTTCATGTGCAGAATACAAAAACTCATTAGGCATTTTTCTTTAATCGAAGCTGGAAAATATTTATTCGTTTCGTCTTTTAATCTAAGTTCAAGATCGGTCGGTAGTGCATCTGTTATTCCCGTACGCGTGATTAATTTTCGTTTGTCGGAAACAATTCTGTTGCTTTCATTGCACCAAAAAACGAGGTGTCAGTGTCTCGAATTTATTAGTAAAAAACCACCTTCAGTGGTTACCTGCGTCTTAACGTTACAGTCCGCAAGTTCTCCTTCGCCGCGTGCCAACAAGCGAAGACTCTGTCAACCCTTCTTAAAATCCATTAGCCTTCAATAATAATGTCCGAAGCTCACAAAGAGCGATTCAGGCCGTCTAAGAGCCATAGCGAGTCTTATTACCGCTATATGCTGTGCAACAATTAGCTGTGTAGGCTAAATGTATTACTTGCTACTTATACCTACGGGGTTCGGCATTAGGAACTGGAACTCAATTTACTGCTCCCGTTATAGGTACACCCTTCGCCACAATAAGAACGCTATGAATACGTAATCGCGGGAACACTTTTCGTCTGCCATTTACCTTAAAAATCGTGCATTTCTGGTAAGACATATTCGTATCAAAATCTACAAAAAACCAAGAACGAGATCTTAAAATCAAATCCGAAATGATAATTAGACGTTGAAATATGGTTCGCGTGTGTACTCAGCGATCTGTTGAACCCCCTTTCGTCATTCGACCCCTTAATATGGCACAATTCAATTACCGAAAATTGATATTGACCATATCTGGCCAGGTGCGTGAGCGCTTTCGGGATGCCGCTCGAGCTTTTATCGAGATAATTAAGACGACGAAAGTTATAGATATGTTCTCTTGAGCCGTTTTCCCTTTACACCGTTAACTGATAATGATTTCAAAAGGTATCTTTCATAAACTATACTAATACATTTCTGACATCTGACCTTTTCAGAAATATTTCAGAAAATCTAAAGTTTTGATACCTTCCGTTTGAATTTATCTACGTTTAACATCAAATCGAAAGTTACCCCGATACACAAATGGAATATTTCTTTTTTCGAGCTTCTTTTATTCTTTCGAAAGGACAGATATTCTTAAACCTTTTCTTGTATTTCCAGAAAATATATATAATTCAAATACCACTCGATTCGGTTCATAGAATTGAATTTTTTCATGCAATCAAAATACTTTAATTCTAACCAAAATTTTACTTTTCCAACACATTAAAGCTACTTGCTAATTTTGTTTAATGTTTGTTCCCATAAAACTTTTCATTACTGTTTTATATCTATATTTACGCAATATTATGTAATTACTATAAAAAGCTTTCGCTTAAAGTTTTGTTTGTTCATAGAATCGGGTATTCATATAACCAAGCGGCTACTGTAGAATATTATCTGATTTAGGTCATTGGAGATCCTACTTAAATAACTGACATTACTTAAATCATGAGTTTATACCAATTATTAACGAATCACGAAATCAAATCTAATTCATTATTTCGAGATCAAACCTTAAAATATGAAGGGTTTCAATACGTAATTAATTAAGTGATATGTCTGCGTTCGTTTGCATATCCACGTTTTTAAAAGTTCTTTTGACCAAAAATTTCAAAATAAATTTTGAATGCAGAACCAATTCTTCTAATTTAAATTTACAATAAGTTCATAACTGTAAATCAATAAACAAAACTAAAACACAGGATTTTCTGAAGTATTAAAACCGTGCCGGTTTAATATATCAAACTGTTCTTTGTAATTTAAATACACAGCGAGTGCCTTAGGTGATTACCTTAAGGGAATTATTTTCATAATTGTTCCAGTGCCCTTCTGACTTGGTAATTGTAATTAAGGTTTTGTGACCCAGAAAGTACAGATCAAGTCTTAAAATCCACTTTTGAAACACTAAATGTTCCTGCAGTTAAAAATCTTAAACAGTCTCAACTGATTCAATGACCTGAATTCTAAAATCGCCAAGAAAGCTAGAAAAATTAGTATTATTTATTTATTTAATTAATACTAAAACGAACGTACAGAATATGCAAAAGAAATTAATATAGCTTTCTTTATAACAGGTTTTCAAGATAAAAAATTAGGCATTTTATTGATATAAATTTTCGAGGGTATTATATGAAAATGATGGGTATTTGTTAAAAGTCTAAAATCTCGATTAAAAAAAGATGGTTAGAGTGGCATCTTGAAGGGCTTTATACTGCTTTCTTTAAATTTCGATCACCCCTTAACGCCCCTTGATCTCTCGTGCGCTGGGTATGTAAATTAACCACTGATACGCATTCAGTAAAGTTAGGGCATTCCTTTTAAGTAGCATGTTTCAGATTCTGTGAAAAAATCAGATTCGTTCTTAAATTAAATCAAAAATCAAAGAAAGTTACCACCTAACACGTTACGTATTTACAACGCCGATATTTACGTTTGCCGAAGGATAACTGGTGTAGATGCGTCAATCCTGTCAGATACTACGTGAATTACATTATGTATGGAATTCTAGATTAACAGATTTTTTTATGCAGATGTTGTTAAGGCTAAGCAATTATAATATAAATATAAGTAGGCTTTAACTAATTACAAACAAGTGCTGATAAAACCTTCAAGATTAGAATTAACTTATCAAGATTTATTTTACATGGATGTAGGTAATTGTTATTTTAGTGTAAATAATGTGTTACAAAATATAAGCATAAATTGTTCGTTAAAGAGTAGCGCGTTACAAACCTGATAACCGATTATTCACAAACCGAAATGATAAGAATGTGTACATTTTACGGTCTGAATGTTCGTACTTGCTCATTATCTTCTCGTTTGAGATTTAGGATTGATATCTGAACAATGATCGTTTTGCAGGAGCATTATCAAAATTGTGCCTAATTTATATTATGTTTCACTGTTTTAATACTGGCATCCTTGTCGATTTAGTATTTATTTTAGGTATATTTATTGTCATAGACGAAAATTTTCCAGTTTGCGTAAATAATGTTAGTAATCTATTGCGATAATAGCGATCTATTAAATCTATATTATACCACAAAGTAATTAATTGCGCTAACTTAGTGTGCATGATCGCCTGACTTTTATAGATATATTAATGAGGTTTTAGAATAATAAAATTGTTTTATATGGAAATTAAAAATGCTATCGTAAATAACTTAATTAAAGAATTATTTTCAAATTAACTGATTTCTCGTTTTAACAGTGCACTAAAAACAATATCGTGACAAATTAACGATACGAATATTATTTATTACTTACGATTTAATAAAACCAAAAAGTATAATTCCCTAATAAACACATATTAATAACTTTTAAGGCCTTTCTTTTTATGTCTTGTGGAAGTCGCTCAGTGGTAGATATAGAAAACGTTTTCAAAGCTCAGCTTAAAAACTTCAAAAGATTAAGATTCTTTACCTCTATTAAATTTCCTCTAATTAAAAGGATTTATCTAAAAGTTACAAAAAGAGTATCGAATACAATTTCAATCCTGAATGTTTTAATGAAACGAAAAGTCTTTATTAACAAAAATATATTCGTAATTTCCATTGGGCTCTTATTCAATTTTAATTATTTTATTCTACTTACAACGTCAAGGTTTAACTCTTGTATGAAATTATAAAGCATATTAATTAGTTAATACAAATAAATATGTTAATGTCTTAGATTCGCAAAACAAATTACTTTAACATAGTTTTGATTATGTAAAATATAAAATTAAAGTTTCCAAACTTACAATTGAATCTTGATGTGGACAATTGATAACTATGAAGAGATTCTTGCGAGTACCGATTTACAGTTGACTTCGCTTGTATAAGTACTAACTGCAGTATGCAGGCCGACATCGATCTCCTGTACTTGCATCATACAAGTTTTACTTCCGTAAGACATGAAGTTACAAGTTTTAGTTTGGTGTTAACTTACAACAAGAGCTTGTAACAACTGTCGGAACGAGCAAAATTTGAATAATGCAAGACAGAATGTGGAAGCGATTTTTAATTTTCAGGCAAGTTTGTTATTGATAATGACCTTTATTGGTTGCAATATTTTGCTAAATATTTTTAAAGAGTTATTCATTTAAAAAGTATAAATTTTGGAACGCTTCTGATATTACTTCAAAAGCGAAGTTCGTATTTTAAAAATCAATATTTTGAGGACAGATATTTTCTCGTAATGAAAGGAAATATTCAAGCACGTGTAATTACTCAACAAAGTACGAAATGGTTAATTAGAAAGGTTTCATAATACCACGAAGAACCGAATAGTCAAAGAGAGGCAGAGTTTCGAACTATAATGGTATGCCAAAGTGATATCCTGGATATATATTCTTGGCAGCATTTATATGGAAGGATCGAATAGGTTAAGAATATATTATACACATAAATAGTGGAAAACTGGTAGCTGCTGTATTATGGGAACGGAGTCCGCGAGAGGCTTACTCGTGTACGACGCAATCGTAGGAAGCAATAACATTTGAAAACAACAAATCATACCGATCCCACAAAATCTACCCGAGCGCATACACCACTAAATATTTGAAATATTGTAATATGCTGGTGGTTCTACGGTATGGAACGTATTTGTGAAGAGATAATAAATCGTATCTGGATGTCGAGCTCGCAGATAATTAATAAGGAGGCTTCGGATTTTTATGCATTTCGTTATTTCTTCTCCTTACATTGAAAAGTCGCTAATAGAATAATTTGCAAAACTTGCCATCCGTGCATTTTGCCAGTATTATTTTGACAAAGAAAAAAGGCAAATTTACTAGACATCGAGTTATTGTACTGAAATCAACTAATGGCATGTTCTTATTATTTTATTTTATGTGGAATTACGAACTGACTGTAATAATCATTATATTGAAAATTATTTTTGTGAATGCAATAAGCGGATTTTTGTGACTGTGTATTTAGAACGTATTGCTGCATATATAGCATCAAAGACATGTTATTAATTAATCATAAAATTATAAGCATAACTGAAATTGAGATTGATTGAACGATGATGCCAATTATAATTGATAAGTCTTTTCTGTGATATTTTTATCAAAATATTTGTAGCAGAGTTTACAACAGATATATCGCTAGTTCCGACAAACATCTCAAATATACTGAAAAAGTATAAATAGAATCATTGCATTTAAGGCGGTGTATGATGTTCAGGTTTTATGTAATAATTGGCTAGATTATTGGCATCTAGTACATTTAATAGTAGGTAACTGAAAACATAGTTAAACTGCAAACAAGACAGGCTAAAGTGTATTCAGGGAAAGGTTGCACTCGATGTAAACAAACAAGTTTGACAGCGGCTGATTCGCACGGCAAATGCTTTGCGTAAAATTGTTGGCTGCGTTAGCGTATGCGCTTGTAACACGTACACAGGTAAGTACCGTAAATGCGTCACCGGCTTATCGGATTAGGGAACTTTCACCTGTATACAACCAATCACAGCTCCTATTTCGACCTCGTCGTTGTCAACCATCACGTGACTTTGTTTACATCGAGTGCAGCCTTTCCCTGAATACACTTTAGTTCACTATCTTCGTGTATTACGTACGTATACTTTGTAATCAACCCTGTGTAAAGCGTAGATGCAGGGTTGAATAAAACGCAAAATAGGCAATCGGTGATGCGATACGTAAGTTATTATACATCTAGAATATAGGAGAGAATTTAGTATTTAATAAGCGTTAAAATTTATTTCTTCCAGAAGATGAATATGTTCGCTATCAAAGAGGGTTGGTTTTCTTTAGAACGTTCTGTTGATTGGTTTGGTTGATCACGATAGATATTTTTTAAAGATGGCTGGTTTCGCATTTTAAAATGCATGTAAATCCGTAGTACTTCATCAAATAAGTTAGTTAATGTGAGAAAAATTGGCCCATGGAAACGCCGGTGAGCAGACTTAGAAGTGCCTTTAATGTAGCATAAAAGATCAAATAAGTATATAATAATTATTAAACGAATCGGGAGATTAGGGTCTCTTTCGAGGTACAATTTTTTCCGAAGCAAATCGGATTGTACATCACGTGAATTACAAATTTTAAATGACGGAGTGCAGCGAACTGAAATCTTAGCAATTAGTTTCTTCAAAGTATTCACATTTACGCTTTTTGCTCCTTGTTCGAAAAATTTTTCTCATTCGCGGCAAATCATTAGTAACCCTTATTAGTGATTATTTGAGAAGCTTTGAAGTTGTAAAGAAGCGTATTATGTGTTTCAATACGTCGCAACCGAGAGATGGTCGATCGATCCATCGTCAGTTCGGTATCGGTTGCTCGCTTACAATAAAGTATAAACGCATCGATCGGCTAATGCTGTCCTGTCTGGGGAATATTAGTATGTTAATGGTTGCAAAGTAAGGCTAAGAGATGTTCCTTTATACAGCGTGTCTGACTATCACATTGAATAAATTCGCGGGGTAGCAGTTAAATAATCCCTTCAAAGCGTCAGCCAAATGAACACCTGGGGGAATCGTGTTATGCAGTAACATGAAACTTGGACCGATACATGTAAAGAAGGGGCACTCTGGACAATATACAATAAATATATCTCTATCGATGGGTATTCGTAGATTCCAGCCAGCTAATCTGGATTCTTGCAAATAAACTGGCCATATAGATTCCCTACATCGTCGTTCTTAAATCATTCCTGTCATGCATATATACAGTATCGCCTGTCTTTAGATTTATGAGCGTCCACTTCGTAAACCGATCGAGAGAACTTAAAGATTTACCCAAGTTTTCCCATTTTAACTCTCGTCCAACTATATTCATAATTCAACTGCTTCTTTTCGAATTTATTCTCTAATTACCGAGTATTTATATAAGAAGTAAAAGCCACTTTATTTAAAACGGAGTCTTAGTGCTTTCTAATATTGCTTCGTAAATAACCTAAAAAGAAAATGCAGTGATATAGTCTGCTTAAGTGGCGATTGTTATGCAAAACGGGAAGCGGGCCCAAATCACCACCTGTTCAACGGCAAGCCTTTATCGTTCATCCTCATCAAGAGACTTCTTTTCGTGGACGCGACAGAATAAAGCCAATCTTTTGTATTTGCTCTATTTTCGAGTAGAAAGGCAGTATTACTGGCGTCGTGGTCTGGAAAGAATAGCTATCTAAAAGGTTTTAATTCCGTATTTAGAATAATTGCTGCCATATTTAAGCCTGCAGTCTCGGAAATAAAGACATCAACCATGAGCGGAGGGCAAAGTTGCGACGCCGTTAGTCAGCTCTTCGGTTATCGTGCGTTCAATTTCACATGGGTTTTGATCTTCTTTCCAGCTGAGAAATGAGATGGCCGAAAAACGTAATCCTAAGGAAAACTCGAAACTACTAGTACAAATAAAGTATGAAATGAGAGTTAGTAAGCGTGCGACACTGGATGCCTCACAATGGAGAGCCAGGATTAGACGTAATGAGGAGGAAAAGCAACAGGAAGGAAGAATCGGAACAGAAATAAGAGGATAAAGGGCATGATAAATATTTATTATTTGTATAATTGTGGCAAGATGAGTTGATGGATCGCGGTTGGGTCTGATCTGCATCCGATAATCCGCTTGCGGCGAGTGTTTGAACCGCTCCTAAGACGCGGAGCGACACGCACCGGGTTAAGATGGAGACAAGGTATGATCATGCTAATGCTTTCGCCGTGCTTCGGTACCGCAAGGGAGCGAGAATTAATTCGGATCAGCGCCGCATTATGCCTAATAAGCGAAAACACACTTGGCTAATTCCAGAAAGGCATGTTGCCGCCAGACGGTAACTATGCGGGAATAAGGGGGTGATCGTTGCGTCAACGACGACCCTGCAGCACACGGACAGACGAATACGACGCCGACGACCAAAGAGGTGAAAACGCGAAGGAGAATGGAAATTGGAGGACGATATATATGTACTTTCCGTTCGCTTAATTCCAACACATACGATAAATTCCCGGTATTTACTACTATGGAAGAACGACGCCCACAATACGTGCGCCGCTCACAGACACGAAACTATCTATTGCTGTACGTATTTCTACTTAATAATATTGAAACGGGCGAATTTTGAGAGGGGTCGGATCTTCTCTGTGTAATGCTTGGGTAATTTGCTTGTATGACGGAGCGCTCGGTAGGTTAATTTCGCTAATAAAGTCCTACGTTGCGCGGACCAATATTTACTTTGCTAGAGTTAGTTGACATAAATACACATAGCTGCCGCAGAAGGTAAACCGCAAAATGTCCACTCGAGAGGAATAAAAATATTTCTTGTTAGAGCATCAAAGCCATCCCGTATCTATATCCAATCATGTGCGCACTCATTCCAGTAATTGATCGCATCCTTTTATCAAACCGTGCAAAAATAAGGGCGGCAAGGACCGTTTAATCTTGCAGCAAATGTGATTAAACGGGATCAGTCATTTCCCGGCCGTCCTCATTGCCATTTACTTTTCTTAACAGTTATTTTATTTTTAAGTGCTTCCTAACGAACATGCAATTTTTCATTACGTGCTAAGATCAAGTCGGAGAACGTGATCAGATTTCATCCGGGTCCATGAACATGGGCGGCATCTGAGGGGCTTTCGAGGGCACTTTATTAATTCAAAATTTTTATATTTTATATGAATTACTATGTATTGTTCCCATTCTGTCAGTTAATAAACAGAAGATCATGTTTCGCATCAACTAAATGAATATCTTTTGACAAATAGATCTGACCCACATAGGGTACACTAGCGTGAAGTATCGCAAGCAATATAAGATTATTTTTGTAACACTTAATCTGTTAAAATGGTATCAATAAAAATTGTGTTGAGTGTATACAACAAGGGCTTAACATTTAAATTATTTCTCTTGACGCTCCTTCTGATATTTGAAAAGCTTCGTTCTGTTTTGTGTAAATATAAAGAAAATGATAAATGTTTTTGGCAAAGTGCACTGTAAGCGATACAGGATTTCCTACCCTGAAGATTTTACTGTATATTACGCAGAATTTGCATTTTTTTATTTCAAACAAACATAGATTACGAATAATCAAACGACATTTTCACTTATTCAAGGCAAATATCCCAGCTTCTTGTTATAGTGTGTGGGAGATGTTATTTTGCGTGGGTGCGATAAGGAAATTCTGAAAGTTTTATTGAATCTGATGGCGTTTAAGTATCTAAGTATCTAACATTTAATTTTTTGTTTAACAATATCGTTCGGAGAATACTAATATCAACATATAATTAACATTCGGTCAAATTTTGAAAGCACTAAAAGTGTTTTACCCCCACATAAATTTTTGAAATCCGCCCATGATCATGAAGATGGCCAAGACAGAACCGCAGAGCGGACAAGGCCCCCGCCATCATTTAACCCTCCTTCGACCCATTATACTTTTTAAGCCCCAATCTTCGCCATTATACACTTGGCTTTAGTTCAGAATCGCAATTTTTACCGCGACGGCACGTCTTAGCATACCCAATGTCTTGCAAATGCCTAAATCAACACGAAAAATAAGTTATTTAAATTAAAAATGTAATTTGGGCCTGCAACGACGTTATTACATTTTAATCCTCGACCCCTGATACGGCGTCTTAATGCGAGGCTGTTAAAAATATTAAGCAACCGAACAAATCGACGCCGCGAACCGGCATGTACTCTCGCTGAATACATTAGACGATCGACGAAAGAGTTGCCGGATTCGAGCCGGAAGAATTACGCAACCATTATACGAGGATTAAAGCGAAATCACGAGCGCGTCCTTAGCTTCAAGCATTGTCTTGGACCGAGTCGTTTGGAAAAACGAGTAAATATTCCCGAGATACTTCTGCCATGCTGACTAATTCCGGACGATGCGCCGTAAGACTATTAAAACTCTAAACGCAATGCGAGCCGAGCTTTCATTATTTGTAATCTGGAAGGACTTATGGAAAAAGTTTCCATTTATTTTTAATTCCTTATATTCCACTTTTTATTGAAAGACCTAAGCCTTCAGGAGCAGAACGTACTTGAGGTAACTTTTACGAAGATTCTTTTCCCCGTTTATTTCTTACACATGCCACGATTATCATACACAATCAACCATCATTAGGTATTATGTACTACGTTTATCTATCTGCTTCGTTCTGATAATGCAACGATCATGAACTTGTGCCTTAAGGCCACATTTGCACAACGGTCAGATGATTGGTTACATGCGTTGATGAATGAATAAATCCATCTGCCCGTGACCGTTTATTGGGTTTAGAGTGTCTCATGGGACCGCTGCTCACTTGTTATTACCACGACTTAGGTTAGTAAAACGCATAATGTAACTTATGGCCAGGTTTAAATAATTCGGCGCATTTTTAACAGCATGTTGGCATGTACATATAACGCAACCGATTAACTCGAACCGTTCTCCTACGTTTCTGTATTTAACAACTTCGAACCAAAAACGAAGACGAACCCTAGACTCTAGCCGGAGAACGTTTTATTAACGATTTGTATGAGAAGCGTATTACATATATGAAATCTAATTTGCTACTCCATGGGCGTCGAATGGGGTAATAGAAACGATGCGAAACAGAGGTCTCCCACATCAAATTAAAGCAGTATTTTTTTAATGGCTTAACCCTTTGCTAATCTTTTCTTTCTGAGACTTTTAACGTTGCCGTGGGAACAACAACTGAATTTGGAAATATTCAAATTATATTTCTTACCCAATTTATGTATTTAACATGTCTTTTATCTACACGTATTAAGAGTTTCACCTGTATTTCTATTATTCTCAAATTAATATAAGAGATATAAAAACAAAACTTTCGAAAATTTAAAAACTATCTTGGAAGAGTCTCTGAATATTTAGTGCAGTATTTTTAAATGTCTCTAAAACTTTTGTATCACAAATCTATATGAGTTATTCCATATTTTTCCAGTCTTATTGGTATGCTGTAGAAATAGCGACAGTGTGGGGAGATAAAAAGTTTTGTTCCATTATATTCATTGCGTTTATTTTCATTTTTATTATATAATTGATTTAAAATCTACGTATTTTCATTATTGTTTTCAGTTTCCTTTGCCAAAGCACATCAGATTATTTTTGGAAAATTTTGATAAAAATATTGTAGTTGCTATTATATCCCCGAAAACGTAGCGGAACTGGTTATCATACCACATTTTTATCTTGCATCGTAAATAAAACAGTCTCCTGCAATTAGTTTGGGGTCAAAGCTTATCTGCACTGAACTCCATGCATCACTATACAAATTATAATGTATTTTATCAAGCAATTTTTGCCGAGCTTATTTTGGGAAACCGTTCTTTCTTAAAAAGATAGTAATTTATTAATGTTAAAATTTGGTATAGAAAAAGATTTAAAGCTTTTTCCATAATCTACGCCACTGTTTGTAAACGAAGTTGTTTAAAGTTTCGACTTAGTATATCATTGTTAAGTATGTTTAGTTGTTTACATAGTCATATATCTTTCTAGATGAATCCATTAATGCGGTAGGACATCGGTATTTTGTGCAGTCATTGTACCTTGAAGTTTTTATCTTCTAAAGTTCTACCTTGATTTTAAGATATATCAGTACATATGGAGATGCTCCTTTGTCAACAAGAAAGCATAGAGATCTCAGTAGAATAAATAAACAAAAAAGATCATTAAAAAGAACTAATAATTTACTGTGCAAAGTGCGGGAATATTACAATCTGTGTTTCATAAGTTAAGCGCTTTATTTCAATTCCCGTTTTACATGTGATTTCGAACATGTCTCTGAATCACGTAACAACCGATACCCACGATGAAACAACAGAAAAATTGCGTTATAAAAATGAAAATACCGAAAAGGAAGCGATGCTATCACAGAAAGCAGAGGCAGATTTGCTAACGGAAGAAACTACGTGTGGCATATGGATCGTCAGGGGCACTTTCTTGCAAAAATTTGCCAATAAAAAAGCTTACGTATTCTTGTATGGATTGCTAGGATGCGTATTTGGTGCAACATCTGCCTATTTTAACGGAACCATAACGACTTTAGAAAAGAGATTCAAGATCCCCAGCAGAACAACAGGTTAATTATTTAAAGGGTAATTGAGATTTTAACTCCTAAACGCATTACTGTCATTTAAAGGCATAATCACGGTAGGAAACGATTTAAGTCAATTATTTGTGTCTATCGGCTTAAGTTACTATGCTGGAAAAAGACACAAACCACGGTGGATGGCTATGGGACTGTATACAGTGGTTATATTTTGTTTAATCACAGCTTTACCCCATTTACTGTACGGAGCTGGGGAAGACGCCCTATTTCTTACTACTGAATACGGAGCAACATATGACGAAAATATAACTTTGGCTGTTTTTAACAAGCAAAAGAAAAAGACGCTTTGTCACTACGACGGTACGTTTGGAAACGAATGCGAGATGGGAAATGGTAGTTATGCCCCTCAAGTAATACTTTTTCTGGCTCAAGTAATTTCTGGGATTGGAGGACCGTTGTATTACACGCTCGGGGTTTCTTACATGGATGACAACATTAAACAATCAAAAACGCCCGCTCTAATTAGTGAGTAACAAGGTTTGAAAAACTTTACATAAAACTCGAAATATTTCAGGTATTTCATATTTTTTAAAGATGTTGGGTCCGGCGATTGGGTACGGCCTTGCGTCGTTTTGTTTAAAAATATACATTTCACCGTCATTAACACCCAGTATTACCAACAACGATCCTAGATGGATGGGCGCATGGTGGTTAGGTTGGACCATTTTGGGGTTAGCAATTTTTATTTTAGCATCTCTCCTAGCTTTATTTCCAAGGATGTTACCAAGAGCTGCTGCGAGGAAGTTTCAAAAAAGACAAAGTTTAAAGTTGCCGGAAAAGGAAGACGAACCAGAATTGCCAGCATCTTTTAGAGGTTATTTTATTATATAGGTACCTAGATTAGATAAATAATAAATCGACTATAATTTTATTTTACAGATATGGTAAAAACGTTTAAACGGCTTTTAAAAAATTCTACGTTAATGCTGAACAATTTCGCGGCTATTTTTTATTTTTTGGGGTATATGCCTTTTTGGATGTTTCTTCCAAAATATATTGAATCTCAATACAGACAATCTGCTTCTACGTCGAGTTTAATAACGGGAACATCAATTCTCGTATTTTCTGCTTTTGGAATCCTTTCTTCAGGTTTAATAATAAGCAAATATAAACCGCGGGCGCGATATCTAGCTGGATGGAACGTCGTAGTGGGAGCTATTTCTATTATGGGTATTGTGTCGTACGCTTATCTGGGCTGTACAGAAAATGACAATAGAAGTCCGTTGTTACCCAATGGAGAGTAAGTTAGTAAACATATAAAAGCAAAGATAAAATATTAATTTTAGGTTAAATCCCACGCACTCATGCAATGCGAATTGTGGCTGTGATTACGTTAAATATAATCCGGTATGTTCGGAAGACGGTACAACTACATACATTTCCGCATGTCATGCCGGTTGTCAGCAACAAGAAATTGTCAATGGTTCTAAATTATACCTTGACTGTTCGTGCGTTAACAAAACTATAGGCCAAAATGGGAATAATGGAGAGAGTAACGCAAATGGAGGATTTGTGTATCCAGGAAGTTGTCCTGTTGATTGTCTTGCTAAGTTTTACATATTTTTAGCGGTGGTTTCGGTAGTTAAATTCAGCGGCGCAACAGGAAGAGCTTCGAATCTTCTTGTAACTGTAAGGTAAATATAAAACCCTCGAAAAAGTCAATTTTTATAATTAACTGCTTTTTAGATGCGTCGATCAAAAGGATAAACCAGTAGCGATGGCTTTTGGTTTAACTATGATGAGCTTATGTGCCTTTGTACCATCGCCTATTTTATATGGTATTATTTTAGGTATTTAATACTTAAATATTTGAAGATGTAAAATAAAATGATTTAATTGCAGATAAAACTTGTCTAGTTTGGGGGAAAACTTGTTCGGGAAATGGTAACTGTTGGTTATACAACGGTGAAACTTTAAGATACACCATGAATTTAACAGCAGCTGGTTTTGTTGCTATAGGTACGATTTTTGATTTGGGGGTATGGTATTCTGTTAAAGACTTGAAAATATTCGACGATGACATGGAGCTACAGGAAATGTAAATGCTGGAAAGTGAGTGATAATAGTTTAGTGAGATTGTGTTGGTATTTTTATAATACTTTCCATATATATATATATATATAAAAAAAATTGTTAATGTATAGAAAATTAAATTTAAATAAATAAATTGTTAAAAAAATGTTCTTTAAGGCCGTAATTGCAGGATTTAAATGTTAGAAAAGGGCTTTCAGCGGACGTATAAATAGCAATTATTTAATTGCAGAATACGTAAAAATAAGTACAGTTACAGTGTAGCATGGTACATGGTAGCTTTTACATATGATAGAGATATTTACTTAACTAACATTTTAAAGTGCCTGAAAACACTTCCAGTTCCAGAACAACTTTCTTCTAATTTTTGAAATCAGAACTTTTGTCTTTTTAATTCTTGTCTTAAAATATCATTATTGGAAAGTACAGATTTGTTTAAAATATCTTTACAATTAATATTAATAAATACTGAAAGAAAGGAAATTCTATAAGAACATTAATACAGAAGCAGGACAAAGAAATTACCGGGTGTTAAGAAGCAGAATAAACAGGGAATGTATCCAAGCAAAAGAAAAATATATCCAAGAAAAGTGTGAGGAAGTAGAGAATCTTCCGAGTAAGGCTTATAACATGATAAAACTATGCTTTAAAGAACCAAGGAAGAAGAGTAATAGATGAAACAGGAAACATAATGTTCGAAGGTGAAGAAATTGCAGACAGGTGGGTGAGATACATTGAACAACTCTACGCTAGAACAGAAAGTGAAAAGGAAGAAAATACGTGCATTGAACATGAAAATCTAGCACAAAAAGAAATGATAGGGGAAAGGATCACGTGGGACGAATACGAAAAAGCAATACAACGACTGAAAACAAACAAAGCTCCTGGTAGAGACCAAATACCAGCGGAACTGTCAAAAAATTTAGGGGGTGAGAATCACAAGAAAATACTCTCACTTATATGTCATATGTACGAAACAGGTGAGATCCCTGCAAACTTTAGTAAGACAATTAATTATGATTCCAATACCAAAAAAGAAAATCATAGACAAATGCGAAAATTACTATAAGCTTAGTCCCTCACGCATCGAAGATATTAACCATAATCATCCAAACGAGAATTAACAAAGTGATTGAAGAACAACTAACAGAAGAACAATTTGGATTCAGAAAGCACTCGGGCACAAAAGAAGCAATACTAGTACTCACACTACTAATTTAGAAAATGATAAGGAAAGGTAAATCCACTTACATCGCTTTTATTGATATAGAAAAGGCCTTCGATAATGTTCAGTGGTCTAAACTATTTGAAATACTGAGGGCAGTAAATCTTAACTACAGAGATAGACGCATTATCTATGCGTTATACAAAGAACAGAAAACAATTTATAAAGGTAGGGGATAGGGTAGGTGCACCGGTTATAGCCACCTTAACAGAATTTTTGTATTACATGTACCTTAAAAGGTTTGCTATTACTATTTCTTCGTATGTGCAAGTTGAGTGAGATGCATAATAAGTTTATAATCTCTACTAAGTATTAAAAAGAGACGACATATATCCTAGGAAAGCAAAAATTCATTAAAATGCCACAATTGTCGATTTTTCCAATTATAGCCAGTTAAGCTCTAGGTGTAGCCATGGCTTTGTACCAAATATAGCCACTTGCAACTTATACAGGGTGTCCCCGGATGGGGTTGCGCACTCTTGTAAACTGTTTTATTTTGGAGTTTTCGGCAAAATGTTATTCTTCATAAAAAGTTTTGCTTGGCCTGAAACTTATTTTTAGCCTACTTTCGATTTTTTTAAATCAAGTAGGCCTTTACAGTTGAGCAAGAACTCTTTTCATTTTAGGTAAAGTACCTTTTCCGTTCACAGTACGCCAATGTGTTACTAAGAAAAGTTGTTCAGCATGAAAAGTTACGGCGTTATGCAAATTTTCAGAGCGATCGGCCTACTTAGATAAAATTCATTATTTGTCAATTTCGTTTCAGGTAAAGTACTGTTTCCGTTCACAGTACACCAATGTGTTACTAAGAAAAGTTGTTCAGAATGAAAAGTTATGGCGTTATGCAAATTTTCAGAACGATCGGCCTACTTTGATAATAGAAATTGACAATAGGAGAAAAATCTTTATTATTAATTTTACGACGAAAAGTAATTCTTTATTAAAAATTCTGAAAATTTGCATAACGCCATAACTTTTCATTCTGAACAACTTTTCTTAGTAACACATTGGCGTACTGTGAACGGAAACAGTACTTTACCTGCAACGAAATTGACAAATAATGAATTTTATCAAAGTAGGCTGATCGTTCTGAAAATTTGCATGTGGCCATAACTTCTCATTCTGAACAACTTTTCTTAACAACATTTAGGCATACTGTGAACAGAAAAGGTACTTTACCTAAAATGAAAATAGTTTTTGCTCAACTGTAAAGACCTACTTGATTTTAAAAAATCGAAAGTAGGCTAAAAATAAGTTTCAGGCCAAGCAAAACTTTTTATGAAGAATAACATTTTGCCGAAAACTCCAAAATAAAAAAGTTTACAAGAGTGCGCAACCCCATCCGGGGACACCCTGTATATTATATATGCAAATTTTAATACATAAATACAGTCTCTTGGGCATGATAAGTAGGAAATATTTCGATTCTGAAATAAAACATCCATTCGAAAACTAATGTGTATTTATTTGTTAATGCAAGAAGTTCAAATGAGAGCGAATAATAATAATTTAAACTTAAAAACAGATTCTACAATACAAAATGATAGATAGAATATTTATTTAAGTGAGTTAACAGCAAATACTCCACGTGAGTTTACCAAAATTGGAGCTGGTATCACTTTAATTATATGTTTGATATCGTACCAGGTAACTTCAGTCTTTTTGGCCATTTCCAATGCGGGCCACTTTTTTCCATTGACTGACATTTTGCATTGTCCATGTCGATTTGTAATACCTTCGCAGGATATAATAAGTCGTCATATTGCACAATAACCAAAGAACCAATTTTTATTTCAGTAGAAATATTTTGTACACTCTCGACATTATCTGTGTCCTTTGGTATATGTTTGCGTCCGTTTCATTTTCAACGCTTCCGGCTGTCGTGATTTCCCTTTTATTGATATCTTTCTTTTTAATTTTTTTGATTTTTTTAATTTATTCTCCTCTCGAATTCGTTTCTTTTCTACCTTAAGTTCTTCTTTCGTTAGAAGTTCCCTTTCCTTAGCTTCTGCAATTTCTAACCATTTATCAGAAGTTAAAACAGAAGACAAATTATCTATCTTCCGTCTTTTCTTTGTAGGTTTTGGTTCGGGTAGTGCAGAACGTCTTGCAAAACCGCAGTAAGATTTTTATCACACTCTGAAAATGTTATTGTTGTTTTTTCCTTATCTATTTCATTATTATCTTTTGCTCGCCCATCCTTGAAAACGATATTTTGTAAAATATTTATGATCTTATGTTTTGTTTGCATATTGCTTTGATCTGGTATCGTACTTATTTCATTAAGATTATGTTCTTCGCTTTGCACATTAAGTTTTGCTTCGAATTTATCTGTCATCATATGTTCTATTTTATTTATATCTTTTTGTCCCTCTAGTCCGGTGAGTTCGCTGTTGTCTCTAGCAGTTTTTTGGCTTTCTTTGGCATCAACTTCGTTTGCTATATATCTGTCGTCTGCTCGATGAACCTCTGCCATAACAGTAATTTTATTCCCCTCGTGATTTTTAGTCTTCTGTATCTAATGTATCTTTGAAATAATCTTTTTCTTTATTCTCTACGACATCATTCCATTCGGGAAACATAAAACTCATTTCGTCTATATTTACATTAACATCTGCAAATTCTACGCCTGCATGTACAAACTGTTCTATGTTTGCATTGGTTGCTATATCTTCTGGCACTTTATTATCTTCTGTCATATGAAAAGAGTCTTTAAGGCGTTTCCATAATTTATATAACTCTAAATAAGTCACATCTCCCTCCCAAAGGTTTTTACTTTCATATGTTTGATTAAATAAATCTAGAACTGTGGTTTCTTTAACTTGATTTTCTATTAAGTGCAGAAGGGTTATTTGGTTCTGCAACATTTCTGATGATTCAGTTGTTTTACTATCCACTATATTATTATCTACTGATTTTCTATTTATGCATCTGTTGTAATTCACACCATCCGGGTCAAAAGGGTACAAGCCAGTTGTTCTAAATCCGGATATAATGGAGTCTTTAAAACTTTCTCTTTGAAAAATAGTATTCAGTGCCCCAGGGATGTCTTTCTTGGTTATATAGTACATCCATTGTGATCATACATCCATTGTCTTGTGAATTTTTTCCATGTTTGTTTCAAAGGACGAAAGAAAGCAACATCCAATGGCTGCATAATATGTGGTGCATTCGGCGGAAGACAGGCTAATATGATTTCACTTTCTCTGCAAAATGCACTTAATGCAAGCAACAAATGAGAAGCGTGTCCGTCTAAAAACACAACAACTGGTCTCTGAATATTATTTTTTACAAGGTATGGATGAAAAACATTTGCGAAATACTCAAAAAAATTTTCGCTTTGCATCCACCCCGAGTCACTTTTTCCAATACCCCAGTTTTGTGGCGCAGAGTCAATGACGGTTCTTGGTAGACAATAATACTTGAATACTGTCAATGGAGGAGCAATTTCGCCCCAAGCGTTAACTGTTATCAGTGTTGTGACATTGTCTTTCTCTGAAATAGATGTTATGTCGTATGTAGAACTTCCCAACTTCCCTTTTCCGCTAAAATCAGAGTTCCTTTTGGTGACAAAAATAGTGCCGTTTCATCCATATTCCATATTCTTTGCGGATTACTTAAAACTTCAACGTCACTCTTCAATAAGTTGCATACTACTGAAAACCAAGCCCTAATTCTTTCTTCAGAAATAGCAGCACGTGCTTCGTTGATGAATTCAGCATGCTTTTGTTTCACAATGGGGTTGCGTTTAAGGAAAGAGTCAAACCATTTTCTTCCTGGTTTATTCTGCATAAACGGAGACTTAAGTTTGCTTTTCTCGACAATTTTCTGGACAGAATAAATCAGACCCCTCTATTTACAGGAAAACCATTAGCTGCGTTTGTGATGATCCACTCTACTAGTTTATCTTCAACTTCTTTCCCTAAAATACATTTCTTTCCGACACGTTCCATGTTTTCTGATGTTTTTTCGGATACCTTATCCCTCAATGTTGTTCGAGGAATTCTAAATAATTTACTGGCCTTTAATGCAGGCATGCCATTTACTATTATTTCATGTAGAGCTCTTGAAAGTTGTTGTTGAGTATATTGCTGTATTGCACCTTTGTTCCTTTTTTTGTCTTGTACCTACCCTCTTCTTTTTTCTGATTTGTTTCGAGGCATAGTGACATCTAAATATAAAAAGTAGGTAGGTATCTATTATAGTGTTGTAGTGGTGTTAGATTTAATGGCTAAAAATGGTGTAGTGAAAGGTTCCATTTATAGCCATTACGTGGCTATAAATGGAAAATCTCCAGTTGGGTGTTCCATTTATAGTCACTTCTAGTTTCAATATAAGGAACCGTAAAACAATATTATTTAGGCGATTAAAGCGAATCTAATACTTTCCTAACGTGTAACAACCTATACTTACGACATTTTTATGAATTTACTAATTAAAAAGCAATGTACTTACCGACTGCTTCTTAACAAAAGTTGCAAGAAAACACGTGTTTGGTGATAACCGTTGCAGATATGAAGTCTGTCTTTGTTGTTATGTAGACTACGCGCATAAGCAATACAGGCTCTGCAAATGTCATATCTGGCGCCAACATTTGAAATCAGTAGTAGCATATACGGCGTCATATAGCTTAAATAAAAGCATGTAAAAGTGTAAGTGGCTATAACCGGTGCATCCACCCTACAATTAGGGAAGCGAATATTAATAGAGGCGTGCGACAGGGATGCTCGTTATCACCAATATTGTTTTATGTTTACAATCAAATAGCCATCAATGAACTAAATGCGGAAATAGACACTGGAATCAAGTTCATGGCGAGAAAGTAAAAATGATAAGATATGCCGATGATACAGCACTGCTGGCGGAAACAGAAAAGGATCTAGAAGTAACCTTAAACGCCATGAATCGCATACTGAAGCAATACATACATGAAAATAAACATAAAGAAAACAAAAATATTAGTATGCGCAAAAACTCCAACGCAGCCAACATACATCAGAATAGAAAACGAGGTGATAAAGGAAGTAGTAGAGTTTCAATATCTGGGAAGTATAATCACAAAAGATGGTCGAAACTCTACAGAAATAATAAGACGGTTACAGCAAATAAAACTAGCATTCTACAAAAAGAAAAAAACTTCAAACAGAGTATCATTAACAAAAAGAAAACAACTCTTAAGAACGTTTGTCTGGAGCATTGCACTATACGGGTGCGAGACATGGACGATAGCCAAAAGAGAGGAAAAAAGGCTTGACGCATTCGGGATGTGGTGCCTCAGAAGGATGCTAAGAATTAGATGGATAGACCGAACGACGAATGACGAAGTGCTGGCGAAGTCACAAGAAGCAAGAATGCTTATGAAAAATATAGGACGCAGAAGAGATACACTTATAGGACACATCCTTAGGCACAAAAGTCTACTGGAAACAATAGTGGAAGGAATGGTACAAGGTAAAAACCCGCCCGGCCGACCAAGAATACAATATACCATATGAGCAAACATTATTTAGATAAAGGGTGGCTTTGGAATTCTGAACGTACCTATCATGTAGAACCAACAACAAGCTGAACCAATCAAAGGCAGTGATTTTGTTCACCATGGCCATCCCTTATCTAAATAATTTTTGTTCATATGGTATAAGTCAAATCATACAATACGTGAAATGTAGAACGTACGGCCAAATGAAGAGATTAGCCGCAGACAGGAAAAAGTGGAAATCCGTTGTGTTGAACCCAACCAATCTATAGGATTGACAACCATGAGAGAGAGAATTAATAAGGTTTAGTCGGAACTAACTTTAATAATTTATTTTTGAAAAGGATGGGATGTTAGTGTAGACCCATATTTTCTAAAATATTTTCGAAACGCATACAAAATAGAACTTAGTAAAGCTGCCTTCAGCTAAGGATCAATCCGCTATTGTAAGGATGAAAGTTATTTCAGCGAACAATAGAAGAGACTGAATTCTTTAGTAAAGATTTAAATGTACGAGTATGTATATGTATGTGTTTCTTCTTCGTCTTAAATCTGAATAACATTTTATTGGATTGTATACTTACACGTGGGCGTAAATAATTATTTATTAATAAAGTAATTAAAAGAAATCTTTCTGGAGAAGCGTTCATCTAAATGAAGCTTTAGTAAAATATTCTTTTGTATCCCTTATAAAGCAGATTTTGTCGATTTGACGGTAACAGTTTAATCTTTAAAAATCTCTTAAACTGAGAGCTTTTATACCGAAAAGAAAAGGTTTTTAAACCCGGCAACCTTTGCAGAAAGAATTTATGTTAAGAGCAATTTTAAGATCGAGAATTTATTCATTAAAACTTATTTGTGAAACACGAAACACAGGAGCTTTTTTTGATTTTACTGAAAGGTATTTTAAATTCCATAAGTAAAAATGTTTGTTCCATTTGAAGCTCTAAAAAGACCAATTAAAATTTAATTAAGACTGATTAAAACACATAAGAATATTACATAAAATTATGCAATTTCCTTTGATATTTTATTGATGAAAACGCCTTATTTACTTTTTAAAATAAAATTCCCAGGTTTGATTTTGGAAATTTTATTGATTATATTATTAAACACGAACAGTCGTACATGTTTTTATAAATTAATTCATGCAAATTTAAAGTTAAACTGAAAGGAAACGAATTAATTTATTTGCATAAACATGCAATGCTACCTAGTATTAAATGGGTAGTTAAATACGGAAGGTGTCGGTGTGTGATTGATACGATGGAGCGTCGGTACGCTGTAATTTTTCAGTAGTGCGCCACAAACCTATTCGAACTTCGCTATAACACGTATCCTGCAATATATTTCCTGTAGCGTTTTCACAGGAGAGTAGCGTAGAACCTGCTATTGTAGTTTAGAACCTGTCTGAAAATAAATCAATATGCAACAGATGGCGAGCCCACAACCACAAAGACACGGGAAATCGAAATTTCTAAACCTCACAGTACGACCGCGATAATTGCAAAATGTTTTATGAATTTATAGGGGTAGATTATAAATAACCCGCATTTATTAACACTTTCCACTTTTTATTGTTTACAAACTGTTTAGTATAAGCACAACAGTCGAATAATAAGCAATGTTCGTTGTTTTAAGTCCATTAAAGTGGGTTATTAATAGAAATCTTGGAAATTGGTACGTTTTTCAAGAAAACTGGTAAATATTTGTTTCTATTTTAGAACTGTTAGGTAGGTGCAGAAAAAATGAAGTTCCATCTGCGGGCTTCTGTGGGTTCTTTATGGATTTCGTACATTGTTTTAACAGCAACAGCTTTAACTTCGTATGGGACTATGAAATTAGATTATGGTAGCGCTCCATGGTTAAATTACGATACACCCATTCACCCAACGTATCCGACATATCCTGGAAAAAGTGCTTGGTATCCAAATGCAGGACCTTATAGTTATGGGCCACCGACAATTTACACAACCCCTGATCCACATCAGTTTTCTTACCAAGAACACCTTCCACCTGGATTTCATCAACAGCAAATTGTCCATATTCATGACGCAGGTTTACCCGACTTACCTTCTGGAGACAATTACCACGAAGGTAACGACTATAATATACACAACATCATCAGTAACATCGAAACATATAACGATGATTTAGTAGAGGAAGCTTCTTCAAAAGTGGAGACTCGTAAGCAAAAGCCAAAGACCAAAACCAAAACGTCTGGAAATCGTCTAAAAAACGAAAATAAAAATACAACAAGCAAAAGTAAAACACAGAAACGTAAAGATAAGATTAGACAAAGTCAAAATTTTAAACCACGCCGTGGTAGACCTGACACGAAAGGACCGTCCAAATCAAGACCTGTTATTAAAGGGCAGTCCAGATCGAAGTCCAAAACCTCGACTAGAAAAAAATCTGGACCAAGAACACCGTTGCGGCCCCCTTCTGACAGAAACAAGAAAACTCAGAGATATTCCCAAAACAAGAGAACCCCCCAGAAAAGAAGAGAGAGGCCAACTAGGAGAACCCATTCAAAAATTTCCTCTTACGATCTAAGACGAAGACTTAATGGAAATCGCCAACAAAATAAACAGTATATCCGTCGAAAGCAGCATAATTCCAATGAAGAAAGCTTGGCAAGACAGGATGACTATGACGATGACTATGACTATGATTATGATTATGACTATGACTATGATTATGATTATGATGAAGGTGAATATGGCGATGAATCTGGGGATGAATATGGAGATGAATATGCAGATGAATATGCAGATGAATATGCGGATGAATATGAAGAAGAAGGTGAAGGTGAGGACAACGACTATGATAATAATGAAACTACAACTGCGGAGCCAACTACTGCTGAAACTACAGTTAAGGCAACAAGCACCACTACAACCAGTACAACTGGGACTACCACGGCTACAGAAACAACAACTGAAGGAGCCACCGGGATGACTACCACCCCAAGTGATTTTGACGGTTACGGTCCTTCTAATGGAAATGAAAATATTAGCATAACTTACGCCCCAACGCTGGAGGGCAGATTCGATTATGATACCCAATTTACCAATAATTTTTGGTACATGCCCAAAGGAATACCGGATATTTTTCACCACCAGAATTACTTTACGGTGCTTGATTAAAATTTTGTTTTATGTATTTGCTTTCTATTTAATATTACTTGTTAAAGGGCAAAGGGCATTTTTAGAAAGTGATTTTCATATTTAATTTAAAGGGTACGTAAGCAATTATATTTTTATAGTTTATTATTAAAAGGTGAATTGTACGTTTTTAGATCGTTTTTAATATGGTTTCAGATTAAATCCTTACAAATTAATATTGATTTCGGCAAAAAACAGAAACCAGTTGATTATGACAGATAAAAGCTGTGTATGTAAATAAAATATATGGTACAAAGTACAGCTTTAAATAAAAACATTTGATTTTTAAAATTGGTTTCGACGAAACTAAACATGATAAACCCAATTTTTTGTTTGTAATTCATAACACAGACGTAATTTGTAGTAGTTAGAGCTCAGCTCTGTGTAATCAAAAGGCAGCTGAGTGGGTTGGATCAAAATATTCGTGGAAATTAAACATTAAATACAAACACTAAGCGATGGAAAATGGACCCAAAGCTCAAGGAGGTGGATCTACAAGCTATAAAAAAAGACTTTTGAAATTTTCTTTTTAGCAGAAGTAGGTAACTAATGGTCTGGGTAACTGGATTGGTAATTAAACTTTGTTTATGCGGTTGCATATTTCAATACACCTCTTGATCAGTTAAAAAAGAGAAACGTGTTAATTAATAAATGAGTTTTCGTCTCGAATAAATTCACTCCGACGTAAGACCGTACTTCTTATATTATTAAAATCTGAAAAACCTTCAAGAAATATGAATTATTTTTAGTGCACTGAAAGGGTACCGATCTATCGCGCAGTAAACAAGAAAGAATTTGAGGATTTGTTCAAGCAAAAAGCAAATTTCGGGATAACTATAATCCCCAAATTATTTACTATAAAATCAAGCAATCACAAACATAAACTTAAAAAATACGAAAACCGTTCTTGTAATCAGGATATTTGATTATACAATAGCTTGATCTAATACTGATTAAAGTACCTATTTGATTATTAATTCATTAAGCACACGCGTGACCTGGTTTTCCACAAATTAAAAGGGCTAACGAGATGATTTTTTATAGGCAAGTAAACTCACTTTTTATTTATAAGTATTTATTAACTAATTGAATGTTCCAATTTATTTGTAAATTACACATTGACTAATATTTTGTATCAATGTATTATTAATTTATAAGGATTGAAGAACCTTTTGGACAACAGAAAAAAGAAAATTTGGAATTAATAACTTTAAAACGATTTTTGACGAGGAAGGCTAGGGCTTGAAATTTGCAATTTCTTCATCATCCCCAAAGAAAAGCTGCAGCATAAACTTGGACTTTAATTCGTTTATGAAAATAAATATTTCTAATGACTTTTGTTGAATGTACTTTCCTGAAAGCGTTATTAAATTTTATGTATGCCATCACCACCTACACTTACTTGAAATTATATGATTTTTACTGCGTCAAAGAGCAACCGTTCGATTAAATTCGATTAAATCACCTTAGTCAGAGAACTTTGTAGTATAATGCTGATAAAAAGTAATGCGTAGGTATCGCAAAGAATGAATCACAATTTACAGAAAGAAAACCACTTCTAATGAGGCGAAATGTTTATGTTAGGTATGTCATTTTAAAACGGTTCAGTTAGAAATCACACTAAATGAAGGTAGCATCGATTTTGTCTGTACTTCGTGCAAAATGAAGTTGATACGGTTGATATTTATTATTGTAGCTGAGGTAGGATTGTGTTTTCCTCTCAACAACTTAACAGGTTTGTAATTTACTATTTTAATTTCAACCTTTTTATAATGTTTAATAAATCTCCGGCTTGTTTAAAATCGTTTAGTGTTCCATTTTTCCTAAAACAAACCGAAGGAATTATCATTTGTGAAACAAAAAAAAGAATTCTCAATATTCGTTTTTCTTTCTGGCGTAAATATACACAAAATGGTAATTAGTTTTTTATACTCCGAGGATTAAAAACAATTTAAGGAATAGTTTAAGGATTTTTCTAATAAGAATGCGAACAAAAAGAATATTTATTTTCTTGTTTCTTTTTTACTTTCGATTCTATTTAAAAACAAGCTGGCAGGTTAGTTATTTCAAGATATTTATCGGTGATTCGTATTTATGAAATTAATTAAATACTTTCAAATTAATTAAATGTGCTAGTATAAATTAAAGCAAAGAATTATTTCATAATCTAAAACTACTTGGCGATAATATTAGTTTTGCCTGTAATAATTTTTATAATAGCTTATTCTTTAAAAATTCAATGCTGAAATATAAAATTAAGTACCATACCTAAATAAATATAAAGCCAATTAAATCTTAATTTTCAAAATAAAACCATTCACTATTAGTTAAAGTAACTTCATTAAACCTCTAATTATTTTAACGAAAAAACTATAATCTAAAAACAATTTTAAATTTTTTCATGAGTCTATAAATTATTTTAAGTACATTTTCGCCCACCGCGTTATAAATTAAGCTATTTTAAAATATCCCTACTGCTGTCTTTAAATTTACACTGATTCTTTTTGTGAATTTGTAAAATTTAATAATCTTATTTCTGGTGCCACATAAATTTTAATATGAACAAAACTTATCCCTCTAGCAAAATAAACGCTTTTTAAAGTTGCAAATATAAACAGAAAAGATAATCTTCATTACAAAAGTTAAAACTTTCTTTAATTTAATTTAATACAGTGTCATGTTAAACAAATAAAACGTGGCGATAAAAGTCAAAAAAGTGTACAATAACTTTTCAATTTTAGTTTTTACAACTCTCAAATTCACACTGAACAAACAATGAAGATCAAACGTGACATTTTGATTAATTTTAGCAAAAATTGAGTTAAATTCTTAGTTTTTTAAAACAACTAAATATTTATGCCACCAAAAGGATTCTTCAGCAATACGTTGATTTTAGTTGGAAATATTGGTGGATGCGCCGAATATTACTGAGGCATATTTGTACCTAAAAACGCGTTTGGAAAATATTTTTTTAAAGATTATTATTAAAATACATTTGATTTATTTAGTTCCTTAATTATTTTAAGCTTTTGAACTCAAATTTACAATTTTATAGTTAAAATTGATCAAATTACATTTATGCGAATAAAGGAAAATAATCGTAAACTTGTGTGTTAATTACGTGTTTTAACTACTGCTTTGTATGATAATAAAAATATACATTTTATGGACATCGATTATCTTCATTTCTCTGTATGAAAGCAGCTTTTATTGCAATCATGTTTTTAATGACACAGTAACTATTGTAGATATCGACTTTTATTTGAAAATGCAGTAGGTGCTTTAACGAGCTCTAGAAAAATATTCATTCTAGATTACGGAAATCCAATATTTACAAAATGAAAAAACATTTGTTAATAATTAAATAATTGATGTGTCATAATGCAGCAAACATATTTTATTTAGAATAAAATTTAGTGGATTTATTGCATATCTGACGTTTATTGCTTAATATTTCCTAAAGTAAAACTTCCTAGCAGCATGTTTAGAAATTTTTGCTTTGTTGGAATTCTTACACCGAGGAGTTTGCGAATAAATCAACGTTTATGGAGCGCAACACCATCTAAACATCTGAAAAGGAGGTAGTTCTAAAACAGCGGTTGTTCAGAGATAAACTTAGGTGTATTTGATATATTTGGGTGCGATCATTCGCATCTCCTTCGAGAATATCTGGGTATCGTGCGTGCTATGCTTTCGTTTCAAAAATAATAATTATTTTATTTTGATGAACTTCGTTCAAAATCTATATTATTTTCCTTCTTGTAATTTAACAATATTACTTTTAAAACTGTTCAACAAATTAATTTGGCATTTTGAAACTAAGACCAAAATAGATTTTCAAGCTGGGCGTTAGTATCAAAAATTTTCTACAAGGAAAACAATCAAAGTTTACAAGAAAGTTGAATTAGTAATCTCTGTAACTAAATCAGTTTAAATTTAGTTAATTTTCTTTCCAGGCCATCAAGTCGAAAATGAAAGTGGAAAATTCGGGCGTCATTTACTAAATTCAACGTTTACATTCCCTGCTGGTAATATAAACGAATTAGCGTATGAAACACGTGAGACTGAATATTCTAAAATGTCCTTCGATAAAGCCAAGGCTCCCATTCAACACAAACCCCACGCCAACATGAAAATCATCGACCCTAACGACACCTTTCTAATGAATATTTTACAACACTTACGCCGCCCAAACACCTCGAACATTACGAAAACAGATAACATTTTTGTACGTACCAAAAGTGAAAAGGAAGAAAACAAAGCTGAAACACGGACACTTTCAGTAAATTATGAGAGTAATTTTTCAGGAAATACAAATAAAATAATAATGAGTTTAGTTCGTGAGTACTCGATCAATGGCAATGTAAGTAATTGGAACTTGTTAGGTGTTTCTGGGGCTGAACTACACACAGGTGAAAATAGTAATCATTCCCTCTATATTCAAAATAAAATTAAACGAGCCGTAAAGGGAGGACGACATGCTCATGATCGAAGACTTGTAACTTTAAACGAGTACGCTTTCGAGATGAATTTACTTATCTTAAATTTATGTCAAAAATATGAAAATAGAACGCAAGATCATCAAAATAACGGAAAACAAAGATACAAGATTGATTCCAGAGGTTTAACACTATTTCACCAAAATGACAAATCGAATATCAAAGCCAAATCCTCCGCCAAAACGTTAGAAGAAATATACAGAGCGTATAGAAATTGTTCCGATTTTGTTTTAATTACTGAAGCTTTGTGTAATTACACCAAAGAGCATCCGATGTCATTTGATACAGTTTTATTTTTACTGGCGGATATTGCTACCAGAGAAACTGATGGTAAATCTAACGAACGTAGTGCAAGATCTACAAATAATCAACATAAACTAGAAACTTCTAAAGTTCATTCCGACCAAATGCATGTGCTTTTAGATATATTAAAAATGTTCGCAACAACTCATAATATTTCTATGCACAGGTTAGAAACAACAATTTTGGCAGATATAAAGATGCGAGATATCCAAAAACAAACCTACCAGAAAATAATCAAAAATTTTGCTAAAAATACTACCTGGCTTGTGTCGAACGCCTTTGAAACATTGACTAGAGTAGCTTCCAGACACAATATAACTAATAAAAGGTTAGTGGTGTATATTAAACAGTACATTCAGTTAATATCAGAGATAGAAAGAGAACATAAGAATTTACTTGACTACGATTTTCCTAGAGTTGCAATGCTGTACATACCGGAAGAGGTACTGTTATCGAAATTAGAAAACTATTTTTACTATTTCGAAACAGCATATAAAATTATGGATATCAGTAATAACAATAAAAGCAGATTTTTAACTTATTTATTGAATGAAATACGCCCCAGAAGGGATTTTATCGAAAACATAGCAAATCGCATTGGGAAATTATTGTACGACTTTTCGGTAAACAATTCGTTAACTATACACAAGACAATGGGCTACTATCATACTGCGCGTGATATGATCATAGAAACTTTCTTACAAGATTCTGAAATTTTACTAGAATTGACTTCAGAACCGTTGGAAAAATATTTAAACGAGCAAAAGCTAATTCCAAACATACACGAATTGATTTCAAAAACATTACATCAACTCAGCGGAACTTATAACTTAACAACGGATACAATTATAACAGCCCATGCTAAAGAATTAAAACGCTTGAGCCAGAATGCTGATGAAGAAAATAAGGGAACGGAAAATATGCCACCGCAAGAAATAATATATCATATCTTCAGAGAAATGCTCAGTAATAAAATTACCCAGGATTTTTTGATCCTTTTAAGGAAAAAAAAATTGATGGAAGCAAATAGCACAGAAGCAACCGAAGTAGCAACAAAAGAGAATTATTCACAAGAAAATGTGTTAAGGTCTAAAGAAATCAATGAAACAACAACCCAAAAAACAATGGATAATAATGAAATAACGGAAATTAACGAAACAATAGAAAAAATAACAAAACAAGGCGAAACAACTGATGTTAATGGAATACCAATAGAAGAAACAGTGGAAAACCAACCAACCGAACAAACAGTGAAATACATTGAAATAACTGAAATGAACGCATTACCAACGGAAGAAACTAAATTACAAAAAAACAGAAAAACCACAACAGCAACAGCAGAGACAGCAACAACAGCAGCAATAACAATTGCCACAACCGCACTGGAAGAACACATGTTACCAACTACAGAACATGATGAATCTTCAGATGATCAAGAATATTCAGAAGAGTTTGGAACCTTACAAAATACTGGTCAGACTACCAACACAGAAATAACAAAAGCAATCACTGGACATTCTGTTGAAACAACCACTGTGTGTCTTGTTCCGGTCAACATTGACTATCCTAGCGAAACAACGTCTGAGTATTCTGCTAAAACAACCGTTGAATATTCTGTTGAACCAATCACTGAATACTCTGCCGAAATAACCACTGAGTATTCTGCCGGAACAACCACTAAATTCCCTGGTTATTTTCATATACACACTGCCGAAACAACCACTGAGGTTTCTGTCGAACCAACAGTCGAATATTCAAATACAAAAGACAATGTTTCTTCTCCTGATATAATTACCAAGTCTTCTGTTAAAACAACCACTCAGTATTCTGTCAAAGCAACAGCTGATCATCCTACTGTACAACCTAAAACAATTTCAACAGGCAAGCCTGTAAGTGTTTCAATTCCAAACGCTGCCAGGGAAGTGACTCTGTTTCAAGCCTTAGCTGGATTAGCGGAGAAGAACAATCTTACAGAAATTGCCCGTATACTGAAGCATCAAAAAGAAGATTCATAATTTTTTATTTTTAGTTAGATATTTTTGTATCCTGAAATATAAATTGATAATAAAGATTTGAATTATTGACATTTCACTTTTGAGAAAGGTTTATTCTATGTACAGTTATGTTACGTTTGTATTCAAATAACCTGAAAAAATACATAGTTTAAAGTGTATTTATTTTAAGTGGAAATTTATCAAGGATAAAATGTAAACAAAGCTTTAGCCCAGCAGAATTAATGTTTGGCTTGGATATCCTTGGCAAGGTTTTAACTACGTGATTCTAAGTGTATAATTTATTGGACATTTAAAAGGCAATCCTCTAAGTTGCAACAATTAGAAATGGTGTTGACTATTTTTGCAAAGCGTGTAAAAACAGTTATCCTGAAACCAATCGTTTATAATTACAAATTCGTACAAGTATAATTTTAATCCTTTTTTTAACAACGATTTCATAAATTTCATTTAAATAAATAAATTACCTGGGATTGATAGTTGCAGAAAATTTTATGACAAATCACGCCATCGTTCATGAAATGACTAGTTTAAAGTGCAGATGCTACGCACAACCCACACTAGTAGGTTTCATGCAAACAATATGTCACATTTGCTTTTTTTAGATACTGGGATTCCAAAACGTATACACTTCTGTGGATTTTTTTTAGATAGGAATTTATATTTTCAGAAAGTAAAACAAGTGTCATATTTTTTTGGCCAACGTTTTGATCACCTGATCTTTTACAGTTAAATTAAGAAATAAAGTTACACAGTGTAGACTGGCTTTTAACCGACAATTTTTACTTGAAACAATCAATTTTTATTTACTAAACCATTTTCTCAAAATTCAAAATTTTTTACTTCTAATTATAGAAAACTCTTTTAAACGCGCAGGATGCTTAGATACATTTGCGTGTTTATTATATTTGCTTACGAAAGTTCGTAAGGAAAGCATCAACACTTAAAGAATTTCAACCAACGCCAAATGCTTTGTATTTATTCTGGCATAAAATTTAGTCAAAAAGATGACAAATAAACACCGAATGTCGAAACTATTAAAAAATTAAAACATATTTAAAAACGTTTTCAGGAATGTAACTTAAGATTCGATTTGGAAACGCCAATTTCTGTTAACTATCCCTGAATTAGACACATCAAAGAAATTTAAGAAGCCGAATCCAAAACTTCATCTGTTTGTATTACTTATTAATTGACTGCCGACGTTTTTATTCTACATTTTATTTTTTCTCACCGACTCTCGTGCTTTATAAAAATAAGATACCTAGTGAAGGATTTATAAATTAATAAAATAATTAAGACCGAATTTTTAGAAAGAATTTTTTAAATATGTTGTTAAAAATGCCTTACGAAAACGAACAACTTTTGAGTTGTTCTAGCAGCAATTTTCACGAGCTTTATAGAATGATTTTAAATACAAATGACCTTCATGGGTAAGGACCTTTAATTCAAAAATGCCCAGAAAATGGTAGTTTATTTGGCAGGTTTGGATTATTTTTTAAAACACAGGGTACATTGAACATCGAATCTTTGAATAGAGCCAAGAATCTTTTTTTAACTGCGTGAGAAATTTGTTTTATCTTTGTATCTTAGAATTCAAAAATACTTAAAACTGAATTACATCAAAAACAAACAGACGAAAGTAAATATAAAATTTAGTAATGTGGAAATATTTTTTAAAGAAACAGAATTCAATGATAGTTAATAATTATACAAATTTAAGTTAGGTGCTTCGAAGCTTCAAGCTTAACCCTGCAGTTATTTTCCTTCGTATTTTTACACGAGAAAACCCATCGCAATAAGAAAATTCTTGGTAGTTTAACTATTGTCTTGTTCTCCGAATCAACCCACCATTTTTAAAATAAAATTACATTTTTAGGACAAATCAGTGTGCAAAAAAACCTAACCTTAAGGATAAAAAAGTTGAAGACAATAAAATGTTGGGATAAAAATAGAAGCTTTTAATGAAAGGTAAGAATTCACCTTAATAAAAATGGAAGTGAAGTTAGTTTCAATATATTTCGTATAGAGATTTTTAGGAATTTTCAGGGTAAGTCGTACCACTGTTTAATGCCAAGACGAAGGATTTCGTAACAAAGTAAAGCACATAGTTTAGTTAACTTGGCCGTATATTTAAGAAATTTAAGACAAACAAACTCTTTGTTCTTGACACATTCGCAGACTATGTATCCGGATTGGCGAGCGTCAACTTTCGTATTTTTCTATACTTAAATTAGTTTTTCTATTTTGGCCAATTTTCTTGAATCTTTGACGAGCTTAAACCAATTTAAGTGCATATTTCGAGTAGCTCGAACTGATTAAAACGTGAAATTTAAGGTATATATTACTCTGAAAGCACTAAAACGCCCACGCGAAACTTTTGTAGTTTTTACAGAGCCTTTGAACTAATAAATAACGAGATACAGCATTTGTATAAACTGATGTCATTTCTTTGTATCATCAACCTCTAAGCTTTATCGAAAAGAGGCAATAACTCGTTCAAGTTTCAAACATAATAAAATTTTCAAGTTTTCCATTTATTTTCTGATTTGTTGTATCAAAAGGTGGCCTTGTTACTAGGAAAACGTTGTGATTATGGTCGTGATGTACGATCTAAATCTGTACACGGGATGAGGCTGTGACATTTGCGAACTCGCGCAAAGAGAACGTTATTTGGGATGTGTAGTGCTGGCCAACAACACAATTCTAAATTTAGATGGTTAACAATGATAGATGTATTAGATACATTTTACACGGTAATTTCAGCCAACAACTTAAGCTGAAGGTTTAAATTTGAACGAGATTTTCGTCGCGAAAATTTACAGGAAGTTCAAGACTGTTTTGTTATGCTGGCGGAATTCGATTTGTAGAAACATAAAGTTTTAGACACCGAGATTAACTCTAGTGGAATTTCAGCATCCCACAGACAGTTTTCATGTGCAAGCAACGACAACTTACAAGAGTTATTTTCAGAAGGCCACAACTCTCGGTGCGTCACCGCGTCGTCTTACACTTTCAGAAATTTGTCTGAAATCTGTGCACTTAAATTTTCTTTTTCACCAGGAAATGCACATAATTTTGAGTACTCCATAAGTTTATTTGTAAACTATAATAATATGGTTTACGATTTAAAGAAGTCAGGACGAAATAATAAGGTCGCTTCCTGAAATATAGTGATTTTCTTGCTTTCAGCTTTCAGCTTTTGAGGTTCAGTGCAATAACCCGCCGACTTCGTGGAACTTTTTTTCTCGCACATTAAGATGTCCACGATATTTTGTCTTTAGATCCACGAAATATTAAGGTTTATTTTTGTATTTTCCTTAACAGTAGAGGTTTTCTCGATTTACAAAAATGTTTCGTTCTCGTAAATTAGTGAATGAGACGTCAACATAGTGAAGAACTAACATAAATAAACATTTCTCTGATTTTAAGTAACCGCACTGACTTTAGCCATACCATTATCTGTTTACGAAGGATGATTTTCAAAATAAACTTAGAAAAACTATTGAACAAGACTAATGATTGACAAGTACGAGCTACGGTCTCCTTTATGGGCTTGCTGTTAAATTAGTAACACCCAAACAAAAGTAAACCATTTTTATATTCGCATTACCAACGGTTATTTATTTTTCTAACATTTTGAAAGTGTTCTTTACTTATATAAAAACTATTATAAAATAAATAAAAAACTAAAGTACTTTACGATTTACAAACGAAACAAAAGCTTTGGAAACAAATATAAAAACTGCCAACGCTGAATCACTTTTGTTGTGAATTCTAAAAAAATTAAATGCGATAAATACAAATCACCTTCGGTTTTAAATAATTATCTAAACATTATTGAAAACCTTTTTTACGATATTTAATGACTAATTGTTTATTTATAAACAAATTAAGGCACATGATACATTTAATACCTTTTATTAGAAACCATACTTTTTCAATCTTACATAAAAATGAAATCGGATCTAAAGAGTTTCAAAAATTCTACAAGTATCTGACGAATCCTTTAGATATCTATTATGTGTTCCAAATACACGTTTTCTAGCGATAAGGATAATGAATATTGAGGTAAGTATTAATATGAATCATCGCAAAAATGCCTTTTAGATATCATGCATTCGTTTATATTAACATTCTTA
Organism: Melanotus villosus; assembly: GCA_963082815.1. Lineage (NCBI taxonomy): Eukaryota > Metazoa > Arthropoda > Insecta > Coleoptera > Elateridae > Melanotus > Melanotus villosus. Next base: position 26,519,821 of record OY720427.1, read on the forward strand.
TTAGAATATCTCCGGGAGATACAAGAATTAATCCTATTATAACTTTCAGGATTTAATTATCAAATTTACGAGGTCGTCAATCCTTTTTCCATATTTTAAGCTTGTCCACGAATGCTAGAGGCGTATCTAAAATGGTCTAATTTTTCAGAAATGCGCGAATTTAATATCTATAGTTTTTTGTATTGTTGCATCATTTTTCATCTGATTAATTGTAGACTAATTGTGTAGGAGTACTTAAACAAACGGGAAGTTTAAATAAGACAGAAGCATTGTCAGTTCTTCAACCTACGATTTTATATAATCATAACAATAATAACAATAAACGCTATCAATTAAGATAGCAAATCAAGCATTCTTAAAGTTCTTCTAACCCACGGTTATAAAACACGGTGCGTTTGTTTTTATATCGTTAAAAGTTAATCTGTGAAATTCGCTAAACATATATGAGGCGTCGAAATAAACTAAGATCTCATTAATATTAAAACCAGTAATTAACTCTAAAATAGTTAAAGCTAGAAAAACGCGTAAATACTGTAACCCTGACGATCCATTAAATCCCCAACCGAATTGTATTCAGACACGAATTATACGTTTCTATAGGAACATCTTTCGCATAAAATCGAAGTTTGCTGTCTCGCTTTTTTAAGCTTTGGTAGTCATATTTTAATTTCTTGAAATTTCTTAACAATAATTTAAACATTAAAATTAGCATTTCGCTGTTGCTAAAATATTATTCTATAGTGGAATTTATGTCAAACGCATTAAGAAAATGTAACACATCATAAGACAGTCTGTGACAGTTTAAAATAATCTTAAAAGAATATGAAAAGAAAGGTAGTACAATAAAATTTGGAACATCTAATAATAGATATTCTAAATATTATTATCCTAATAATAGGCGTTCTAAATATTTTTATAGAAGGAAACGGGATTATATCCAATATTTTTAAAGCAATATAATTAAAAAAATTACGGTTTCCCTGAATCCGGGATAAAGTACCACTTTTATCTTTTTATTTATAAAGTTAGCTAGCGGTAATTGTAATTTTTCAAACTCAAAAATAAAATTCATTTTAATTTTCGGATTAACATTTTCATTTTCGTACTTTTACAAATGTGATTAAAAATTTAACTGAAGTAATAGACATCTAGACGAAAACAATTTTGCGCTTAGCATGCTGCATTTTTACGCCGCTTTAGTGTTAGTTAGACGTAGTTTCAAGGTTTAACTCAACTGATAAAAACCAGTACGTCAATAATAACATATAGTTTTGTTTTATCCACGTATTAAAATGAATCTAATTATCCACTTACATCTGAAAAGTGGCAGGGAGGGCCGTAGTTATTTATAAAACGGTACCGGGGATCAGGGTGATGCCCTAGTAAGCCCTGGTTCAACTACACCACTGAGCAAATGTTGCTGTCAATCTAATGGTTTAACTTTAAAATTCTATATCTAAAATGTGACACAAATTTTACCACCTTATGACTACTTCCTGTACGATAACAATTGTTCGATAAAAGCTTAATGGTAACGTTTGCAAATACCTGTTATTGGTTATGCGGCACCTTACTTCTGATTTTTAATAAACATGACCTTGCTATATTATTTATAGTTTTTTAAAAAATCTCTAAACATCATATACAATGATAACAATTTCCCCTTTATTTACGAATCGACTACATGGATTATAATATAATGATCTGTTACGTCATTGAAGTTTAATGATATCAGATAAGAAATGACCTAGTACAGAATTTCATTGCCAATACGGTCCAGTTATTTTTGCTAACAATACATTTTATATATGTAAAATATTTTGTGAGTTGATATTGAAAAAATATTAATTAGCTATATGTTCTAAACTAAAATAAATATTAAAAATCGAACAAAATTTTGATTGCCATTATGCAAGAACATAAAAATTAATAGCGAATAAATTGACCTTATTGTCTCTATATGACATCAAAGTGGTGGAATAAAATACGAACGAAGGACAACTCAGGAATAGGAAAAATAATTAAAAATACATTTCAGGAAAATTGATACTTTTGTTGTACAATTACAGCTTACAGTCCAATTTTCATACTTCGAATTTTTATGGATTTATCGAATTTTCATTTATCATACTTTTTCTTAAAGATCCAAAGAAAGGACATAGTATTTTTATACATTTCCAACATTTTTAAAATGAACCTTTTTTCGACGTAATCTTTAAAAACAAATTATCCCCTAATAATTAATAGTCTTAAAGTGCACAATATACTTAACGAAATATTAAATATAAAAAATTAGATTACCTTTGAAAAAGTTTGTTTCTAGATTAAAAAGAAAAAATAAATAGAAAACACTTTTTCATACTTGTAAAGGGCTGTTTAGAAACTACGAAATATACAGGGTACGTAAAAACTCGCGTACAAGCTCGCCGTAACTTTATTCCCTGGACAAAAATAAGAAAAAAATCTTATTAGAAAAATGTTCGTAGACGCTGAGTTAATCCCGAGAATAACAATTTAAGAAATTTTAGTTTGACAACCTTGCATTAAAAACACAGCCATCAGCCTACTAATCGATTATTAGTTAAAGCAAAAACAAAAATAAAACAGTAACAACAAGATAATTTAATTTTAATTTTAATTTGCAATATTGTCAAATGTATTTTTGATACAAGCAAACACATTTGGAAGAATTCTGTGAATTGAAATTATGAAAACTAGTATTTTTTGGTACTTTTAAATGATAAACGATACTAAATTGTTGCCGTTATTACTTAATCTATGCATAAAGTAACAGAATTTTTTAAAAACTGCTTCCTTTTCGCGTTGCCAATTTTGAACTTTGAAGGCTTCGCACGAGTTGAGGGAGCATCTGGTGGCTGTTTCGCTATAAGCATTTCGCCTTATTATTGTCCAAGGAATAAAGTTACGGAGAGCTTGTACGCGAGTTTTTACACACCCTATATACAATTAAAGTACTTACTTATAGCTTCATCGAAAATTCCAAAGGTTAGTTCACCCAAAGGAAGAGCTGGAAATATCCAAACACAATTTAATAATCACATAGTAAAAACTGATTAAATGCCTCTGAAATGCACTGAAATAAAAATATTTACGTATGAAGGAAAAGATAAATATATTTCAAGTTAGTTTATTTTTATTCACTCTATTACAATAAACATCACAAAATTTTAAGATACGAAAGAAAGTGATTTTCATTAAACAAGAAAATTTAATCTATATAAACCAGCAATTTTATTTATCAAAATCCCACGCATTCGAAGAAACCCATGTGTGATAAAATAGTATTATGCAAATATACTGATAGTTTTACACACGTAATACAACCAGATTATATGCTTGATTTAGTGCTAAAATCTGAACAAGTTAATCAGTCTAATTTATATACTTTTTACAAATAATACATAGATTTCACTGTAACTTCTTATAGGTTTCATCTTCCTAGTTGAAAACATTCGGCTTTTCTTCATGACAAGCTCAATAAAACATTTAATAATTCTGAAATTGAAAATCATTTGTACTCACTACAAGTTCGAAGAGTGTACCAGATTATCCAGACGGCATTTTCATTCATTCATTATCTACTTTTCAAATAAATCATTTTTCCTGTACTCTTGACGGTTTCAAAAAAGGTCACATACATTGGATTGAATGTATATCAAATCAGATTTTTGTTTGATTGTACAAAAATTTTTCATCTCTCGTCCAGGCTCCTGGATTTAGAAACATCCAACTGACTCGACCCCCAATCCCAGAATAATATTCATACTTTTTGGTCATATTTGTAAAGATTTTGAAAAACAGAATTTTAGTTTAAAGTTACTCATTACCAGAAAATAATATTTCCAGAGAAACTGTCGTTTTACTAAAGGAAAGCTTCCTGGCAAAAACTTGCCAAAAGATAATTGTAAGTTTATGTCAGCTGAGAAGTTATGTTTGTTTCGAGAATTCTACGCTAATGAGTAGTGAAATTCGATTATTTGAACAGCATTTTAAAAATTCATATTCAAAACCCTCATTATTTCGGTTAACAAGGAAACAATTCGAAATTTCAAAATAGTAGACGTACAGCGTCACCCTTTACTTCCTAAATACTAAACGTGTTATTTTCTATATGTGCAACTCTCATCTTTATTCCAGAATTAGTCTAGGTCTAGGACCAGCCGGCAAGCATATGTAACGACAGTGACAGCTGCTTCTCTTTAAACCCCGAGTTAATTTGCTTATTATTTAGCGTTTTTGCACAAATTCGATGCAGCAAATTTCTGGAATTGCCCTGCAGATACTTAAGAAACGATTTTATTGTTATTTAGAAACATTTATTGATAAACAAGGGATTTTTATTAACAGTTTAACAGTTAGCATTAACGGGAATACACACCAGGTGTGCGGTGCAATATTGTTGCACTCGTCAAGTGGAACAAGAGTATTGGGGGTAGCACGACCCTAGCAGCACGCGCAGATGTGCAAGAATACGCTGTTCAAACAGGGCCGTATCAGAAATGGGTTTGGGTGAAAATATTAAACGGTAATTTGCAACGAACATCACGGGTTTGCTAAGGAAACCGGCGTGTTTCTGAAAATAGAAAGTTGAGGTACCGACACCTATTATCTGGAGCGAGGGATTTTTTGAACTAGGCTTCGAATTTTCGTTGGAACTTGAATGCCCTCGGTATAGGAGCATTTTCTACATATTGTTCCATATATACGTTCCCAGTCCCCACCTGCGGCCGATCGACACCCGTCCAGGGGGCGCGTTAACAATGCTGGCACTAGCGGACTCCCGGCGATATAGCGTCGTCATACGTGTTTAAACAAACGAAGTTGGTACACGGTTGTGCAGTCAGCGTGTATACACACTACCGTACCGTCCTCTCGTATGCAAAAATCTTAGTGCCTTCGGGATCGTTCTTTTCTCTAAATCGCTCCTGCTTGCTTACGCTAAGCTACAGCTGCAAACCCGTGAAGTTAAATTTAGTAATAGTGACTGGCGGGTGCTGAAGCGAAGTAACTCAAGCTCGCAGTAGTGGCACACGTGCTGTACCATACGGACGGTATTCTCTAAAATATTTAATTGCTTCTAGTAGTTAACTAGGTAGTTTTTTTTAAACGGAGGGAATTTGTGTGATTTGAAAGTCGCCCGTGAAGAGTTAATCGTCGCGCGAATTTGTTTTTTGTTATCGACGAAGTATCAGTCCGTAAAAGAAGTGAACATGTTGATGCCCAGTGGTGGTCTTGGTACTGCTAACGAAGCAGAGAATTTAGTAGGAGGTCTAGGAAGTCTCGGAATGCTGGGGGCTGCAGGAACCCTCAACGGAACCGGAGTTCAGAACAAAGACACAACATGGACAAAATTATTCGTTGGAGGATTGCCATATCATACCAGTGATAAATCTTTACGCGAACATTTTGCGGTTTACGGCGATATCGAAGAAGCTGTCGTTATCACTGATAGACAAACTGGAAAAAGCAGAGGATATGGATTCGTAAGTTTCCAAGTTTCCTCTAATTTACTAAATTGAATTTACGCTTCGCACTCGCAGCTATTTAAACACGCAGTTATATCAAAGTTTCTGGAAAAGTGTTATACGTTCTAGGTAATCATGGGCGAAAGAGCTGCTGCTGAAAGAGCGTGTAAAGACCCCAATCCTATCATAGACGGCCGAAAAGCCAACGTCAATTTGGCGATCCTTGGCGCAAAACCTAGAGGCAATGTACAAACAGGTAAGTAGCGTCGTGAATAACTTTTTCCTTTCCTGTTATCGGTGGTATCGCTTAACGTAAATAACAATTGGCGCTTGCGAATGTTATCGGGCGTACGTCCGCCTATTATCGTTGAAAAAAACCTGCCTTTTTTTGAGTCCAGGTGAGCACGCGTTGATTGCTCGCTTCCCTTAGCTTCCGGTTTACCCGGAAACGACATACGTCCCGCGCCATCGAACCGGCACTCCGTTTACCTTATCGGCGCAAGCATGCAAACTACTAACGATGTCTTTTGCAGGGTTTCCATTCCCAGGGGTGCGAGCCGGTTATCCGACGCTTCTGCCCGGACAGTATGGGTAAGTGTTAGAGCATCCGAGCTTGGCGACCTCGACGTCGAGGTCGCACGCGATGGGCACTGTTATCAGTGCACATCGCTGGCTCTATCGTAATCAACATTTCATATGTTTCTAGCTATTTGTCCCTAAGGGCAAATGATGATTCGTTATTCCGTATGCTTTGCAGATTAGGAATTGGCTGAGACGTATCCCGAACCATCGTTCGTAACGCCTCAAACATACAAATGTAATGATTTAAGTTACTTCGATGAGTGTTGTGAGTGCGTGTGTGTGTGGGATTTTGTTTGATTAGTATTGAGCTCCACTTATTAAACATCCAAACGGCGGTTGCGGGGCCGCGATTCCATACCCGTAACCCCAGGTGCCCCAAAGAGCGCGGCCCCACAAACGCTTCTTGCACGGTGGAGTCCGCCATCCCAGCCGTTCGGCGGACACCCAGATTTAATGTTTGCTGTGAGGTTTTCGTTTTCTTTTGGTGCTGATTACTTTGATGTTCGTTCCTTTTCTGTAACTCACGACTGCAATGTAACACTAACGCGACACTAACAGGATGTCGATGTGCTTTATTGTCATTAACCTGGGGCGTGTTACACTGCAGCCGGTGGTGGCGGCGTAGTAGCGAGTGTTTGTGTGTCTGGCTTGCGCGAGGCGCAGCGGCGCGACGCGGTACGATGTGATGCGATATCTTTATCTACTGTCTATCACGACTATCTGTAGATTGTGCATTCAGTAGATTTTAGTAGTGTACACATTCTTTAGAATTTGAGCTGTACTTATATTATATATTAGTAATGGTACTGGACACGACCTTATAGATTGCTAACGACTAGTAAGTGTAAAATACGAAAATATAAAATTTTACTTAAGCAGACCCTATTCAGCACGATAAACGTATCATTTGGCAAAAGCGACCTCGTTAACGTACGCAGTAATTATAGCCCCAAACACACCGCCTTCCAGAATAAATATTTTCCAGCAGTTTTTCTATAAACATCGGTAATCGATATAATATACGTAGGTTGACGTACATACACATACACACACTCACATGTCCAAATGTTAGAGTCATTAAATGTCCGGCACCGACGGTCGGCAATTTTTAGTTTTATCTATCTATAGATCGTCGCTCTACAATGATTCTATACGCTGGTAATTAAAGAAAATTCCTATTTATATACTTTTCCTTTCAATCGCAAGAAGTGGACTTTTCGTTATATGACCGAATTCGTAAAAATTTAAACAAAAGTGTACGAATTCGTCAATTCAATCAACCTCAAAACGTTGGAAAATTTCCAGATCGAGTACATTCACCAATAAGCGTTTGGTTTGCAGTCGTGATTTTGCATGTTTATCTGCATTTGGAAATAATTATTTTAACAAAAACTATACACGCGCGTATTCGTATATATCCGATTTTAAAATAACTTCGCTCGATCATGGGCTTCTTCTATATTTACTAGACGGGGAACATAGCAGCTGTTACGGATTCTTTTCCTTGTCATTTGCGACATTTGGACGGCGTCGCGACGCCTCCACACCACTTCCGATGCCAACAGACTATGTTCTAAGGAATTCAGGACGACTATTTCTATAAGTACTGTTCGTGGTGCGCGATTTTTTAACTTTTGTCCTATGGCAGCAATTTTCATATGGTCCCGGCTTAAGAAACTGCAAAATTTACCGTCCATTTTTTGAATCGCGAATCAATAATTGCCATACAATTTCAGTGGAAACTTGGAAACGAATAGCGGAGTTAGAAGAGAAGGCGGGTACGGACGGATAACACATTTCTATTGGATAATCTGGCCGGGGCCTCGCGCAAATCCGGACTAGTTGCTAACTAAAGACGTATGCGCGCCTGTTGCGGCTCCGGGTTTCAAGTCCGGACCCACTCCGCTGGAGATGACCACTTCGGAAAATCCTGCGTTACCAAAAGCCTAACGCAAAGCATCGGTTCATGATCTTAATTTATACTTATTCTTTATTTTAAGCATCTTGCTAAAGGGATTAGCGTTACTAAAACCACAGAATTACTAACACAAGCATTTCCTGAATTTCCTCATAGATCTTAAGTACGAGTACAAAAGTAGGGTTTTACACCGAAATCGGTACGAATTGTGGATCGCGACAACCATTTCCTTATATATTCAGTATTTAAGCAAGCTTTTGTTTAAGCAAGTTTTAGTTAAGAATGAGGGAAATCATACATACCGGGTGTTTGACTTAAGGAGCGAACATAGGGAAATAGCACGGGAAATCGTATGTATGCACATTCCTGCTCCCCGTATAAGTTCATAGGATTGATAGTGGCATCAATCCAAAGACAAAAAAAAATACGCTTAATTTGATACTACTTTACTTGAATTTGTTGCTTGTTTAAGAAAGAAATAGCTTAAAAACTATAATAAATAAATTCACAAAAAACAGACCGGCCATGATCAAATTTGAAGTTTGTTTATGCCAAAATAAATTTGATTTTCTGTCAGTTGTCAATTCACGTATCTACTTTCTAATTACTGTGAATAATAATGTTGAATATTCTAATGAGGAGAGGATACTTATTGTCAAAACATTTTATAATAATATAAATTTATTTTGGCACAAACAAACTTCAAATTTGATCATGGCCGATCTGCTTCTTGTGAATTTATTTATTATAGTTTTTAAGCTATTTCTTTCTTAAACAAGCAACAAATTCAAGTAAAGTAGTATCAAATTAAGCGATTTTTTTTTGTCTTTCGATTAATGCCACTATCCTATCAACTCAAACAGGGAGCAGGAATCTGCATATAAACGATTTCCCATGCTATTTCCCTATGTTCGCCCCTTAAGTCAAACACACGGTATATATGCAGTTTAGACAGAAGTATATTTCAAGAGAAATAACCACTACGTTTTAAAACGAGTCGTAAAAATCTAAGCAGGTATAATAGTAGTTATTGGAAAACCATTGTTAAATGTAAGTGCATATAATGCAACATTTTTCAATAGTTTTGCAAACGAGGTCATTTACTGCGAAAACAAGCGCGTTGTAAATTTTATATTGTTAGTTTCTTAGGTGTTATCAGCAATAGCACGTAGCCATACCTATATATAGTTTTATTTCACAATAAGTTTTTATCGGCTTTAGTATAACTTTTAATAATGGAATATAAAATAAGTCGGCTAACACATTTGTGGAGTCTCTAAACCTATTTTATTTAATATACCAGTGGGTAATTGCTCCGCACGAGTAATCCGATGAAATATTCCATTTTATCATGACCTTGTTCTAGTAAACTACCACGGAATATGTTGATACATATTTTGAAATGTACTGATCGAAATGTTCCATTACAAGCGCGATTCCATAATAATCATTTCACTGTCACGACTATTTTTCACAGAAAATCAATTTCATATATAACATGCAAATGATATAAAAGGATTTAGAGTGTACGTGGTCGGCTCAATATGCCCTTATTGGCTCGCCGTTGGCCATTTGGTAAATTATTGTGCTACCCCCGTTATCGACTGTCTAAGCACCGACACTCTTGTCAACAAAAAATCTAAAATGGCGGTAATTCTGTACACATGCACAGAAACAGCTCATCAATAATGTAAGCTAATATTACTAAAGCAAGCTCATGTGGAGATTCCCGCTGAAGATAAGGGCGCGTGTCCCAGAAAGTAGCCGGTAGTTGCGAGGTGGTTGTTCTAACAAAACTGTCATGTTGTTTTAGTATGTACAAGCGATGACCATGATATCTGTGGTAACACAGGAACGAAAAAAAATCGCACCTAGTAAAACCAGGTTTTTGTGTATGAAATGTAGATATATAAAATTGCTTTCGATCTGACCAATTTAGCGTAATCGTTAAATAGAAAGCTCGTAGGAAATGTAGGCGTTCTTTTTATATTCTCTCGGGTATAATTACGTAGGGTATCATGTGACTGGACTAATGTCCTATCGCTTGAAGTGCACTGTATAGATTAACAGCACAATGCATGGGTTAGTAGCTGACCAGAGAAATATAATGGCACGACTGTCAATTAGAGTTTTGAATACTCCAAACGATCAGCAGGGTGTTAGTGTTATTTCTCTGGTATTGGGTGCAGTGTCTTTAGCGTTATCCTGTATTTGCCTTAACCCGAATGGTTTTACAGAGTACCACCCGGGTACGTCTACCAGTCTCCATACTTGACAGCCACCGCTCCAGGAAGTTTAGTACCTCTTCCGGCCACTCAGCTGACCCATGCTGCTGCAGTGGCAGCCGCCACCTCGCAGTTCTACGAGTACCAGAATGCAGCAGCTGTTGCGGCCGCGGCTGCAGCACCGTACGCTAGCCAGTACGCCAACGGTTTTGACGCGTATACACCGTACACCGGAGCAGCAGGTATGTACGCATATCCTTGACAGTCAGGGAAAAATGCCGTCCCTGAAATGTTATATAGGTGCTGCAAGCTACATGCCGTACACTTACGCTACCCTACCACAAACGCCAGGACTCTCTGCTGCTACGGCAGGAGCTTTCTCCGGCCTGCAGTACCAGACTGCTGCTCAAGCACAGACTTTACAAGAAGCTCGATTGCAGTAAAACTACATTCTTGATTTTTTCTAAATTATAAGAATATGTTACCGTTTATCTAGGATAGCTATGATTTTATACGATTTTTCGGGGTGCATCACTACCTTAAAGTTGAAAGACACCTCTAAATACTCATTATGTATACTGATTGAAAAATATGAAGATAATTAAAATTTATTGCTCGTAGTACATAAAGTTACCTGTTAGCAGTTGCTTAACCGTTGCAGGTTAATAGAGACGAAGTGGGTGCCTTGTTATTTAAATTTACTATCAATGTACGACAATTTAAATTGGTGACTTAATTATTATAAATATGAAAGCTTTATATTAAAGTTAGTTTATATCACTTAACCTAATAACTATAAAAAAATATATCCACAGTTATTTCAGAAGAGTTTTAGAACGAATTCTTTAAATATACCTCGGTGGTTATAATTACAAGGGAATATTTCGACAGAATTACAAATCTTGCTACATAAAACGTTAGAATTAGCAACCTACAATTTCCGGTATTAAAACAAAATTAGCCCATTTTATGTATTTATCAAATATACGTAATCTGTACGTTGGTTTTTACTAACGCAAGCAAGTACACGGCTATATCCAAAGTAAATGTAATGATAAGCAAGCGTTGTAGCAGGCAGGGACGATTCACATAGGTTAATATCGCCGCCGCTCTGAATTTTTATTTAGATTGCAACAGTAGTGGTGGTGAATAATTTAGAATTTGGTGATATCACGGGGGTTTATTATACTTATTTTTGCAACTTCAATTTAGAGTTTCACTTTTAATTTATTTTTAGTATTTTTTAAATGGGAAATTTTTAAATATTTATAATTAATCTTTGCTTGCTACAATTTGTACATAAGTTTTTATTCGTTAAAAAGTAAATATTCCTCGTAATTTAGTATAATAAATTTCTTTTTGTTACTTGTCCTTGTGTAACGACATTAAAGCTTTCATATTAATGTCTTAACTTTATTTCTAAGTCACATGTTAATCCACGTCAGTCTCTAATCTTTGCCAAAATTTTTCTACTTTTTTTATATTCCGCCTTTGTTTCATACAGATGTATAATTTATGATGAAGTAAGTGTATATCAATGTAAATTTGATATAGTAGTTCTTATGCTAATTTGACTTCTAAGAAACAACAACCTGCAGAGTAGGTCGATTTTTACTAGTATTGTTTGCCTCTTCTTTAAACAGACTTATTTTGAAGATATTTTGTTTCTTCTGAGAAATTTTCTCAAAGAACTACAAAAATATGTGCAATATATGCTTACCTATTGTCAAAATACTATTCAATTTCGCTAACCTTTTTACAAAACCTAAATTATTCTTTAAAAGGTTTGTGAAAATGACCGCTGCTCGCAGATAAATTAGTTATAAATAGCATAGGATTAGCAATGTTACTTAGTCAATTTAATAAGTCTAGTCCTATATTATCTATTTAGTCAAATTAGTCGTATATGTATAGTGACATATTATTTAAAAAATAAAAAACCAAATAGTTTGGTACTAGGATACCTAGAATTTTACATGATAATTTAGTATAGTTGCATTGAATGCTGAGTTGAGTATATAAATTCAATGAATATGTTGTTTTGTATATACTGTTTTCTTTTTTATAGATACATAATTTCAAGAAGTTTGTGTCAATTTGGTTACGTATCTTAAGGTTAATAATTTAATTTAAACTAATCTGTAGGTACGTATTTTATACACACAGGGCTGCAAAATTTCATTTCCACATTTAACTTTGGGAAAAAATTGTTAACAGTAAATTAGACGAATGTGATAGCCATGTGCTTTTTGATCCAATGCTAAGGGAGGCAATGTCGTAATTGTTAGTGGAAGCATTAAAGTTAAATGGGATAAATAAATGCACCTTGTGTTACATTAAGCCTTGAGCTTAATGAATTTTTAGCTCAATATTAGGAGATATGTTGATGTATTTATAACATATTTTTAACATAAAAAAATGTTCCTTAAAGTAGCTCGAACATAAAGTAAATTTAAAGGATATAAATTAATACTGGACAGACGGTGTGTTTTCAGTAATGAATACCGTGCATTAGTGCCTTTAAAACGAATTAGAACTTGTGATATTTGCACATTAGTGTCGAGCTCTGTTAACATATGAGGTACAAATCCGCCGTCTAGTCACAAATTGCTAGCCTGCACAATCCGTCCAGTTGGTTAGTGCCTAATTGTTTTTGCACCAAAAACTGTTTTACGGTGGTGTAACCGAAGCAATCAAATTGCTATTTTAGTAGACTGGTTCTGAATTTTTTTTTTAAAGAAAACTATGGTTACACTACACAGTTTCCGGTGGCATTTTTACATTCGGAAATTAGAAGTTTTATAAATTCTTCAGGTCTTCACTAATTTTTACGGTTATCAATAATTAAAAAAATGTATCAGGGAAATAGAACTGTAAATAATCGTGATAGGTTTTGTTCGTATTGTACGTTATAATACTAAAATGTATAGCTTAGGAGTCTTCAAACTTGTTTTGCTGATTTAACCAACCAATGTTTGTGTACCTATTCTTGATACTCTAAAGACGGCAATAATTTCAAATTTTTTTAAAGGGACGTTTTAGTACACACTTTGCTGATGTTGTGTACCTGCTTAATTGCTAGGTGCTCGAGGTGATGTTATACAAAAAAAAATCTTGTTACTGTATTTAAACTATAGAATATAAATAAATTAATAAACAATCGTCACGTTACTACTAAAAATTTCAAAGACGTCGACGAAAGTTTATTTTAGATATACTATATTTTAGAGTTAGTCTACTTTCCCCATTATTTATTTAAATATCTCTATCGTAGATATGTTATAGACGTTAGTGAATATTACTTAATTAAATTATTATATATATATACTGTAATTTCTTTTATTTATTTAACCCCATTCCTTTCTTTGTAAGACGTTAACAATTTAATTTAGAAACGTTGCCCTTTTATTTGGAAAGTATTTCGTTACTTATTTATTTATGAACCGGGCCGTCGCCCTGGACAAATACAATTTTCTCAATGTTATAAGGCAAAACTCATATTTACTTTCCGTCCTTGACATTCAAAACCACATTTGAATATCTCGAATTCAACACGCTAAACTAACGTTCGGTTAAAATACGAAAAACTAAAAATAAATTCAGAAAATTAGCAACATCATACCACATTGAGTTTATTGGAAGATCTGGTTATTTCAACAGCAACCATATGCGCCACCTATTCGTTAAACACCGCAACATCGTTAGAATTTGAAAGTAGAAAACCTGCAGAAATGCCGACCTCGTTGTTATGTTAACAAAGAGTTGAGATAAGAGACGGCTAAAAACACGATAAGAAGTCAGTGTCCGAAATGGCGCTGTGTAAATTTCGTAACGTTATAAATGGAACAAAAAAATTTCAGAATAGAACGTTTTCGCAAGTAAGATTATACGTGAAAGTTTCAAGAAATTAGTGTGCTGTATTTTGGTTACTTTCAGTGCGCTTCTACAGTTAGGATTGTCGAAGTTGGACCACGAGATGGACTTCAAAACGAACCGTCAATCGTTCCTACAGATGTTAAAGTAGAATTCATTAACAAATTATCTGAAACTGGGTTGAAGACTATTGAAGTCACCAGGTGTAGTAAGCTTATTTAAATTTACAAAAACACCGATTTTGTACAAAATTTAAAATCAAAGCGAACTAAGAGGCTTTCATTTAGAAACTTTAAATCTATTTTTAAAACATTGACAATTACTCTGTTGTTCATGACTTTAACAAAGAAGTAAATAGTTATATCCAACTAGGACATCAAAAATTTCTCACTGACGATTTTCAAAAAAGCCATGCCGCTAGATTAAAAATTTTACCAGAGAGGTAACTTCGATTTCAACATTTCAGTTTCGTAAGTCCCAAATGGGTTCCCCAAATGTCGGATAATGCTCAAGTTTATACTAACATAAAGAAAATATCATCAATTTCGTACCCCGTTCTAATTCCAAATACTCAAGGCTTGGAAGCCGCTGTAAGTTGGACAATTTTGAAAGCAAAACTTTGTGCTGAAACTTATTTTGTAGATGAAAGTGGGAGTAAAAGAAATTGCGGTTTTTGCATCAGCATCTGAAGGATTTTCTAGAAAAAATACCAATTGCTCTGTGGAAGAAGGAGTAAAACGAATAGAAAAAGTAACAGAGCTTGCCAAAGCAAACAATTTGAAAATAAGGGGTTATATCTCTTGTATTGTGGGTTGCCCTTATGATGGTTATGTTAAACCTTCGGCTGTGACAAAGTTAACAGAAGCACTTTTGAATCTCGGATGTTACGAAATTTCGTTAGGTGATACAATCGGAGTTGGGACCTCAAAAACAATGAAGGATATGTTAAAGGATGTTTTGACGGTCACATCTCCTGATACGTTGGCTATACATTGTCACGATACCTATGGTCAAGCACTTGTAAACGTCTGCACTGCTCTTGAGGTAAGGCGTTGTTTTCAAACATATAACACAGCCCTTTGTATCTTAAAAATATTTTAGTTCGGACTCAGCGTAACGGATTCCTCCGTGTCTGGACTTGGAGGCTGCCCCTATGCAAAAGGAGCAACCGGTAATGTGGCGACAGAAGACTTAGTCTACATGTTGCATGGGCTCGGTGTAAACACAGGGGTGGATTTAAATCGACTAATCGGAGTTGGACAGTTTATTTCGGATGTAATTAAAAAACCAACTAGTTCTAGAGTTAACAAGGCCTTATATAAAAACTTAAGTCCTGTATTATGAACAATTTCTAAATACATTTGTTACAATTGTGCGTTGTTCTCATTTAAATCAAGAATTTGGATTGTATTAACGTATAGATTACTTTATTTTCCTAAGCTGAGGCACCAACCAACCGTGTGTTGAGTAGTTCCCCATTCTACCTCTCAGCGCTGCTTGGAATTTACCCCAAATAAAACCACCCCTAACTCTCACATCCTCAATAACAATCTGACCCTTTAAAAATGGCTGCACACGAGACGGCACAAATACTTACGAAAAATAAAAGTGTTAACCTACATTTAGAATTATAGTCTTTACATCAACCTCGACGTTATAATTGTTTAGTTTTTATGAAGCTTCGAAGGTGAGGAATTTCTTAAATAAATTAACCACAAAAATTTCGTGGTCAGTAACAACAATGGTTAAATTCGATTTTAGTCTCAACATGAAGATTAACGCGACAAGGATGACAACGCCGATTGAAGAAAAGCTGGACCAGAAACTGAAGGTGCGAACAGGAATGGTCACGGTTAGTGATGGGAAAAGTAAGCCCATTCCTGTGCAACTTCACTTGTCGATGGAAGTTTTACGACTGCAAAAGGAAGAGGTTGTTCCACCAGAACCGAAACCGATAAATGGCAAGGTAAATCATCTTTTTAAAAAATATATTCCATGTCGGTCAACACAACCTATAACAAAATTTGGTTCCCAAGGAGAGAATGGTACAAATTAGGCGACAAAAGGTTGGGGGACTCGGGTTAAGCATTAAAGGGGGAGCAGAACACAAACTTCCGATACTTATTTCCAGAATTTATAAAAACCAAGCAGCTCATCAGACCAAAGAATTGTTTGTAGGCGATGCCATAATCAAAGGTAGCTGGAAATTTTTATGGGGACATTATGTTTCATTTTAACGTATTTTTAGTTAATGGGGAGTACATAACAGCTTGTCCTCATGACGACGCCGTTAACATTCTACGAAATGCAGGAGACCTCGTTGTGCTTACCGTAAAACATTATCCTGCAGCCACGCCGT
Source organism: Melanotus villosus (assembly GCA_963082815.1). Lineage (NCBI taxonomy): Eukaryota > Metazoa > Arthropoda > Insecta > Coleoptera > Elateridae > Melanotus > Melanotus villosus. The sequence goes on from OY720427.1 coordinate 26,536,264, forward strand.
TTTTACAGAAACAGGGTAAGTGAGTATAGGAAAGAAAGTTCTCTTATACGCGCTGAATATCAATGAACCAAATAAAAACTGTCTAAAAAAGCGATACTCTTTAAATTATGGGCAACTTACCTGTTTAATTTGTTAAAAACGCTTCCTTACACCTATACAAAAATGATAAACCGCGCGTTAATATTCGGCGCGTTTAGAAACGCACGGAAAAAATGTAAATGACATGTCAAAATTCCTATCATCTATCGCTCCATTCTAATAAATTTTCCGAGTTTTAGCTGAAATCCATACTAATAACCACATTCCATCCAACACTCAACATTGCTAAATCACATCGTCAGTTCGTCATATTTTGGTTCTAAATCCATTATTGATCAGTCCGTTTTGCGAACTTCAACGCCTGTTTGCCCTTTTATTGCTTTTAAATATTATTTTTCCGACTGCACATTTCCTGATACGTTTTGAACTTTATCGAAATAAAATATCCCGCTGGGATATATTTGGGCGCAATTTAACCCAATCAAGCCGTGCTTTTGTAATAAATTAATTTCGCTAATTACTCGATTAATAAATGATTGCCTAAACTAAATAAAATATTCATTTTAACTTCAAAAGTACACAAAGATCCCTAATCAATTAACGTAACTAATTCCAATTAAATTTAGCTATCATAATTCGATCGAAGTAATTCACTGCAAACAATACAGCCCAATTTGAATCAAAGTTTGGTAAACCAATTCAAAGGTTGTTAGCCCTTTGCATGAACTTAAATGGGCTTCTTTGATTAATGTGATAACTTTGATATTTTCGCGGTAATTTATAGATTCTTAGAATTTTATGGAAGCGTGTTGCACAGTTTTTTCGAGTTTTGTATCGATTCTTAACGCGATATAAAGGTGAAGTGTAAGACATTATTTACAAGTGGTAACTAAAATACAGATTGAAATAAGGAAACTCTGCGGTTTATTTTGTTCGTGAATGTCTAAAAGTCAACAAATAGAAAATTATTATTTTGTGGGTAATGAAATTCTCGCAGGAACCGAATTGATTACGAGCATTTTGGTCATACGAAAGACGAAAAGGCTATCGACTGCTTTTTTTTAATGTAAAGGTACGGGTCAAAGGAAGGCAGAAAATAAAACTTGGGTCGCGTTTTTAACTACAATATAAAATACCCTTTTTGTTTTTGACGATAAACTGTAATTAATTTCATGTCAAGAAATTCCCAGCGGGCGCATTTACTTATAGCTGTTGTTCATAAAATTGTCCAGTATTTGTATTTAATAGAGATTAATTTTTATATAATTTTTCTCAAAAGCAATTAATTTTCATTTAACATGAAAAGCTGTCTGACGTAGTCCTAAGACCATACAAAAAACTGAATTGTCCTTTTTGTAGGAGTATGGTGAAACTTATGACGGAAAAATAAAAATTTATACACTTCGCAAAGGCTTTGTTTTTTATAAGTAAAATAGGTTATTTTATTTCTATTTATGAAAGGGAAATTGCTTCGGGATCTGAAAATAAAAGAATCGCTTCCCTTTTTTAGACTTCAAACACATTTATTCCTATAATGCTTTTTCCTTTTATCGTTCTATTACCTTCAAAAACACCGAAGTCCCTTTTTCCTTTGGTGATACTTTCAAATCTTTTTGGCTATTTTAGTTTACTATGTGTCGACAGTTTTATAACCCGGTTTCCCTACTGTTTATATACTTTCCTCAACCTCAGTTTGAATTTCTAAAAATCTCGAACGACAGAAAATATGAAACTGCAACTACTAAAATTGGTACTTAAAACTTGTTCATAAAGTGTTTACAAGTTCAGCACGTGCTTATTATGTACGTTAAATGCAAGAAGTTTGTAAATTTTTTACTTTGTAAAAGAAGCTAGTTTACTAACTTTTTAACGAGGAATATAAAGTTACCTCCTTAATTTTCATATTTAAACTTAAATCATTTCAGGCTCATTTTATTTTTCGGAACAGTGATCTTGTGATTTGAACAAGCTTTAATATTCACGAATTTAATAACATCTAGAGATGAAACTAATATCGATTTGTGGCGGTAACCCAATACGAATATTCGGCTGGTAGTATTCGGTCGAATATTCGGCCTTACTCAATATTTTATCGCACGAACTTTTATTAAATATATGTGTACCTATAACGGGTATAATCAACATAAAGATACAATGATACAAATACGTGAGTCCCATGATCCACAAGCGAAACTAAACCAAAAATATCAATTAACAGTGATAATTTGGCTTGCCGAATATTCGGTAAAACGGCCGAATATTACGCCGAGTAGTTAACCGTATATTCGTTTCAGCTCTGATAACATCATAATTAAATCTATTCTTTCTGTATATTTCATATTTTGTTATTACTAAACGGAGAATCATACAGTGATGGAAGATAACTAACAGTAGGGCGGATAGATCCGAGAATGGAAAACTAAGTTTCCGTATTTAACAAAAATTGCGGAATATTACGTTGTAATTTAAATATAATAATATAATAAATAAATAATTGCATAGGAATCTTTATCAAAAAAATTAAAATTTGAAAAATCTGCTTTGTATAATTTTTCAGAGGAAAAAGAAAATCAGCAAATTGACAGCAATAGTGACGAAAAAGATGCATCAGAAGAAAGTCTTCGTTTAGTAACCAATAGTTCAAGTAGCAGGCCGAGTTCTTTATGTTCAGAATTAGAACCAGAACCCGTAACACGATGGGTTGATATCGTAACATTACCATTGATGATGGCATACGTAACCAGGTACATCTTTGGAACTGACAAATTGAGACCAAATGCTTTCGAAGTACGCGGCCTTAACGGTGTTAGCACTGGAATCATCCATTGCGATGATTCTGCAGTACTTTCGCAGTGGCTTAAATATATTTCCGATAATATAATTGGATTGACACATCTACAGGTAATACAAAAATTACATTTTCCATTCATAAAAAATAACCTTATTTAATTTTAGATGAAGCTCTATAATAGAAACTTCAGTGTATCAGATCGAATCGAATACATGGGTTGGGTAAACGAAGGCGTCATTAATAATAACCAGCCGTGGCAAAATTATAAACCTAGATTTTTAGCTCTCAAAGGGGCAGATTTAATGTTGTTTGATTCACCTCCTGTAAGTTTAAAAAATTAACAAATCCGTTTTTACTCAATTTCTTTTATTTGCAGCTCAACGTCATGGACTGGGACAAATGTCCTTTAATATTTAAGGTGTATCAAACAATGTTCAGGGTTGTTAAAGAATCTGAAAACGTTGATGAAAGACAACACTGTTTTTTAGTACAAACTTCAGGACAAGATTCGCGGTACTTATCTGTTGAAACACGTCAAGAATTATTAAGGATAGAAAATGCTTGGCATTGTTCTGTGTGCACCGCTGTCATGAAACTAGGGGTAAAAACTTATACATTTTTGTGTTTTTAAAACACTATAAATTGACTTTCCTAATAATTTTAGAACTTATAATGACCGAATGTAAATTTGATTAAGCTGAAATCAGCAATGTTTTATTTTAAATTATTTTATTTTAAAATCATACAGGTTGAAAGGAAAAAATATGCTCACAAAATATTTCCAAAATATGTGTTGGGTTTTATTCAAATATCAAATTACATCAATAATTTTCCCAAAATTTTAAAAAGTTTGGTAGAAGCAGTAGCTCAGAAATGTAACCAGTCTGAAAATAAGCATTAAGTTCAGGGAAATAAATACACTGCTCAACAAAATTATCGCATCACCTTATCAAAATAGAATTTTCTTTATAAAGAATGGATTTAATTATTTTTGATATGAGAATGATGTCTAAGCTTGAATCTTCAGTCTGAAATATAAAAAAAATATGAGGCTTTGATGGTTTGCACATAAACATATGACAATCAGTAACAAAGCTCATTCTACCTTATTCTTGTGTCAGTAATCGACTGGTTTGGGGTGATTTTTGTGTAAGGTGCATTTAATTTTTGTCAGTAATGGATCCTCGTCGTCAACAGAGACATTTAAGCAATGAAGAAGTGGTTCGAATTTCGAATTGTTACTCTCCTCCAAGAAGGTCGTAGTCAGAGATATGTGGCTGGGGTGTGTGGAATTCAGTAATCTTCCGTATCTGGAGCAGCCAGAAGGTACAGAGAGACTGGAGAATATGTACGCCGACGAGGACAAGGCCGAAAGAGGGCCACATCCGAAAGAGACGATAGATTTATTCGAATGAGTGCACTTCGTCAACGTTTTGGGATGGCAAGACATATTCAAAATCAGCTTTCTGAAGTACGACGAGTAAGAATAAGTGATCAAACCGTTAAAAGACGATTGAGGGATGTGGGATTGCGGCCTAGGAAGCCTGCTACTGGACCCCGGTTAATCAGAACACACCGTGTGCCCAGGTTAAGGTTTGCTCGTGAACACATTAATTGGTTTATTAACGACTGGAGCAACGTACTTTTCACAGACGAGCCAAGATTTTGCCTAACATCCTCTGATGGACGTATTAATGTGTGGCGTCGTGTCGCAGAACGGTACAGTACGCCCCAGGAAACATTCTTCCAACTACGAGTTTTGGAAGTGGTTCAATAATGGTATGGGGCGGAATTTCTTTGAACGTTCGTACGGAGTTAGTGGTGGTGGATAGGGGTTCAATGACAGCAAACAGATATGTGGTGGACATTTTAGAACCACATGTAATGCCCTTTGCCCCATTTACTGGGGATAACTTTGTACTAATGCAATAATGCCCTTTGCCCCATTTACTGGGGATAACTTTGTACTAATGCAAGATAATGCTAGGCCCCACGTGGCTCAGGTCTCGCTCCAGTATCTTCGTGATACCGGAATTCAAGTCATGGACTGGCCAGCTTGTAGTCCAGATCTTAACATCATCGAGCATGTATGGGACATGATTGGAAGGCGAATCAGACAAAGAGAAGTCGCTCCTGCTTCACTTGCAAACCTTGGTAGGGCGTTGACTGAAGAATGGGACAATTTTCCGCAGGAGTCAGCGAGAAACTTATTTCATAGTTTACCGAGAAGAATTGAAGCTGTTATTAATGTCAAAGGTGCAAACACGCGGTATTAGCTGTTATTTTGTTTCTTTTTCAAGTAAAAAAATCGAGTTAGTATGTTTTCTTCTTTTTGTAAACTTGTTGCTGTTTGTTATTTATTTTTAATAAAATTAGTATTTTTTATTCTATTTTATGTTTAAAATGAAGAATCTAGCATTAGAACACAGAAGAAATAGTCACAATCTATAAATATTGAGTTATGCGATAATTTTGTTGAGCAGTGTATATAAAAATAAATGAATATACAATACGTCAGTATAAAAGGTGGTTTTATAAGCTTTTACTCCACTACTTTACTTTACAATTTAAATATAGCATCCATTTTATAAATGTTTGTAAGCATAGTCGTACAAAAAAAAAGTAAATTCACAAATTAGTCTGTCAAAATATTACAACGTCCCTTTAAAACGCAGCATATTAACAAATTGAGCTGCATCACATGCAGCTCATTTCTGGCTTTAATTTCGCCTTTAATTTTGACTTCGGGCCCCATCGTAATGCAGCGATGTCTACCGAACAAGAAGATTTTCGAACGCAGCATGAGCACAACAAAATAAAACAGCTGTTTCGTGAACTTTGTATAGCCGCCTTATATTAAAATATTTATTTGGTTGATTGGATCTGGTTGATTGGATCAACAATTTCCATAGGTTTAACATTAAAAAAGCGCGAGCATAGCTGTGAATTATTCCATTTTATTAATAGATAAATTATTGTTTTAATTATAAGTAATCTTATTTTTGGTGATTCTGCAGCTCGTAAAGACGAGCTCGCCCCTGGTTTAAATAATTTTGTTAAAGCTTTACTCGTATACGGAACATTTAGTGCCGTACATTACGATTTTATTTAAAAAAACCTTCAAAAACAACGTTGATCTCAAAAAATACTGCATTTCCCCTTTTGTTTTGGTTCTTTGCCTTCATTTGAAAAATTATTCTTTAATTACTATACCAATCAGCAAGCAGGTTTATATATCAAATTACTTGTTAGTAAACCATAACTTGGGAACTGTTAAATCTAACGTGAATACAAATCATTGTTACACTTAAAGTTAACACCAACGTTTCAAAGTTACACTAATAATTTTTCATACAATATTAAACCGAAATAAAAGCAAATTCACCTACCTTAATGAAGGTACAGTAAAATACGAGACTTGAGACACAAGTTATTTTAAAATTAATTCAAATAAGACTAGGACTTTATATTAAGAACGAATTTATAAATTAATGTTAACACAATACACCGCATTAAAATACACGTTAAAAGCTTCGATGTTCACTGTTCAATTTCTGTGGTAAAACTAACAGGAATATACCTGTTAATCGTCCATTTGGGTCCAGTTAGTTTTTTCCTTATCATAGGACGGTGAAGTGGGAGGACGTGCATTTTAGACCAAGCACAGCTGCATTTAACAGACATTTTTTTACACCCATAAATTGCCTTTACATTTTAACTTTCCAATGAATGAATTACTTAAAGAATAAACTAAATATTTGTTCGCAGCTGCAACAATTGCAAGAAATTTAAAATTTATTTCACCAAGCAATTAAATATCAATCTTGAATATTGATAGAATTTAATTTCAGCTAAAAAGTTTTAAATGAAATCCTCAGTTTGTAAATCTGACGGAAATATGTTCCTAAATGTAAAGAGGAGAAAATTAATTCGTGAAATAATTATCGCAAACCATAGGTTGTTGTTAATCGTCTGGGTAGCAGATGGTTAAGGCATTCCACTACAGCGCGGACTGTCTCTGGATCAAACCCGAGTTAGATGCTCGGCGGGTGGCCTACCCAGACACAGAAAATAATTGGGAACCTAAACACAGTCGTGAAGTAGTGAAGATAGGCGGTTGTCGAAGGCCTAGTGCTTACCACAGTTAGTGTTGATACATACAGGGTTTTTCAACGAAAAGTAACCACCCTCAGTATCTTTCAAAACTATTTTTTCCCTATTTGTTGTTGGAATATTATACGCCCACTTTTATTACCAGAAACTCGGATTTATCTTTTAAAACATATCTATGCTTCAGCTTCAGGGTGCTTTACTATTATTTGCTAAAAATTCGTACATTTTACGAATTTATTTTCATTATTTGATTTTTATTGCCTATTTTAAAAGAATGCGGAAGGTTGGTTAAGGCACGTCTCACGTCTGGCTTAATTAATCTTCCTTTTAATAATTTCTTTTATCCATAACACATAAAAAGTAAACATTAGAAACGTATATTTTACTTTAAAAAATTAATTACTTTAAAGCTGTTTGTCAAATATGAGATGCGAAGGGGTCAAAACAAAATCGAAGAATTTCAGTAGATTAAAATCTATAAACTACCTAAATATGTCATAATTCTGTTAAATAAATAGCCTAATGAAATTTCATAATTATTAAGCTACATCCGTTAATAACAAAGCTTTTCACATAACATTAATTGCGGCTTTCCAAAAACAAATTGTATGTGAAATCGGCTTTGTATTAAATGCAACGCCCTAAAGACGATTAATGAAATTATTTAAAATATATTAATGCACTTTAATTTCGAAACTAATTTCAATAACTGATGGAAAACTGTGAGCAAATCACCTTAAAACTAATCTTTATTTTTTAATTAGTTAATCCTGAATTTTCAATTAAACTAAAACCCGTTTAAATATATTCAGTGAACTTTCTTCAGAGAATATTTAAACAATTTAATATGTTATTTGATTTTATTAAAAATCTCAATTGCAAAGTTAATTAATGAAAGTAATTTTTTAGAGCAAAACCTTTACTGTAAGTTACGGAGGAAAAACCGTTGGACTGACTTTAGACTGGAACTTAGGATTTTCTTTACATGAGGCTGAATCGAAAATTCCTGTATGGCAATATAAATTTTCTCAACTCCGTGGTTCATCAGACGATGGCAAATCTAAATTAAAATTGCACTTTCAAGACGCCGAAACAAGAGCCATTGAAACAAAGGTATATATTTTGTATAAAATTTATTTTTTCGGATATTTTGATAATTTTCTGATTTCAGGAGCTGGAATGTTCGATACTACAAAGTTTGTTATTCTGTATGCATGCATTTTTAACCGCTAAAGTTGCCTCAGTTGATCCGACATTCTTGTGTTCAATGATCCCATAAGTTGATTAAGTAAAGAAATTAATATCTTAAAATAATTTTTTGATAAAGCGTTTTAAAAAAGTGACTTGAAATTGTATATATCATTGACAAGCATAACGATCAGTATGCATTTAGTAAGTATGCAGTAGTAGAAATGTGATAGACTTGATAAAATTAGCTGTAGTTTTATGACTCAAATGGAATTGTCGGATTTAAATATTTTGACAGCCCAGCGTACCGATTTTATTGCTTCCCAATGGCAAAAATTTACAATCACTTTTTCAGCAAAATTTTTTTAACTTCCTCAAACGTTTTAGAAACATTTTTGCCTATGAAAAATTCGGACCTGGGCGGTATTACTCAAAATCCGAAATTACCTAAACGAAGAAGCACATCATTTTTAGAACGGTTTTACTTATGGTTGAGAATTTTAACTTTGTTCCTTATACAAGCGAGTTTGATTAAGTAAATTTTTAGATGATACTTTGTAAAGTTTGTAATATTACTTGTGATTCTGAATTTATTGGTTTTCATTGGCAAGTAGTGCAATCCAGGAGTAAACGTGATGTAACTTAAGGTAGGAAATGGATTATAAATAAGAACAAGATTTTAATATATCCCCAGAAGCGCGTTTCCTATTTATGATCCGATTTTAAAGACGTATCAAATACGTAATTTGAATATGAATAAAGAACATAGTCAATAACTTAGATTATAATATTACTGTTACTTAATATTAGTGCAATATAAGTTTATCTGTTAATAAGAGCTATATGGAAAGTTTGTCACAAACTCAGGTTTTAAAAATACCTTTGGTATAAATTTTTGAAGCAACAAGCTTTCACGTGGCCGGCTATTTTGGAAAATCGATTAACACGTGCTAAATAATTATGGTATATTGGTATATGTGGATCTATGGCATTGGTAGAAAGCAGTTGTCTCAACCATTAAATATATTTAAAAAAAAGTAAACGGCACAGTTGTGATCAACCCTTAAATAACAATTTCTTCGACTTCGATGTTTTGTTTTTTGCTCTATATCATATGTAAATAACTATTATTAGTGTTTACAAATTGTTATTATGAGATTTTAGGCGTTACTACTGAATAAGTAGCCTTGTTATTTAGTGATGTATGATATGTAAAATGACTCGACAACTCCAGTTTTTGCTAATTTTTTCCTCAGTGAAAGCAAAAATGTTATTGTTCATTAGCACAATTATGTAAATTGTCTGTTTTCACAACACTATGTTGAATTTGTTGTAATTAAAGAGGTTTGTTAACAAATACCACAGTTGCGATTTATAATGTTAAACACCTTGATGCAATAAAAGTATTCAAACGAAAAATAAAATGTTTCCTTTAAAATTTTAATTTATACCTAAATCCACATATATAACCTTTCAATGCTTTTTATCAAAAAATAACAGAAACGTAATTTATGTGCTGTATCAGATCATATAACGCTAATATGCAATTCTCATTAATTTTTCAACGTTAACATTAATCCATCAAATGCTTTAATTACTTATATTTCACAAATCCCACTGGTAAAAGCAAAACGCAATCCCCATCAAATTAATTCTTAAAACGTAAAACTAAAACCGTACTCCAATTTAATGCTAAAAATATAACGAGACAATGAGCATCTAAATAATTTTGCTGGGCAATTTAATAAATAATCCAGATCTACCTCACATAATGCTAATTCCTGCTTTTAGCCTCACCAAACTAATTAATTAAATATAATCTGCAGAATTTGTTGCTATTGGATTACCATCGATTGGGGTAAACTTTTAATACAAAAAACGCATACAAACACCTAAAAAATGAATCAAAATAATCAAAAAATCTGAATATTAGATATGTCCCAATTTCCACCTACCAATAATTTTTAAAAATCTCAAAATCAAAAAAATTTTAGAAGAAAAGTCGAATTTTCCAAATCTTTCAAAATTTCTGAACCACCTAAGATTGAGAGATTCATTTATGTTACTTTTATAGGATAGAATAATTGGATGATGCATTTTTGGTTTTACAATCATATTTAAAATATCTAAAAACATCTACCACGTGGTTTGAAAATAATTTTTATTTCAAAAGAACAGTAAAACAATTCAACATCAAAAGCATTTTGGCAAAAAAAAATTAAGAATAAAATCTGTTGCGCCACTGAAAGATAAACCCATAGGTCTATTCTTGTTTTGCATTAGACATCTTAAAATTTAAAAAATGATATGTATGTATTTAGATTAAATATATCTAAATCTAAATCAAGAACATATATGAAGGAGGTAGTGCTGAAATAAGACTGGAGAAGATGGGCAAAAGTTTCGTTATAAACCCGGGACGTGAAGCAGGGTGACCCTCTCTCAGCAAACCTTTTCACAAGTGCTCTTCAAAAAATTTTTCATGGATTGAACTGGATTTGCCGATGGCGTGGTCCTCCTGGCAGAAACTAGAAGCGGTTTGAGCAAAATGTTAAAAGAGCTTATTACTCTTATTAGTGCGAATGAAGATTCAGCACTTCAGATTAATTATAAAAAGACATATGCCATTTCAAACAGAAGAAGTAGCAATATTACAGTGGGGACTAATACAATTCAATATGTGGACGAAGTGACGTATCTAGGCCAAACTATCTCATTTGATAATTGGATGGTTAAAGAAGTAAACAAAAGAAATCAGCAGGTTGGCGATGCTTATGGCAACTAAAACATATATTTAAACAAAACATTACAATGTCTCTTTTACGTAAAGTGTTTAATAGCTGTGTGATTGATTCCTTCTATTACTTACGGTACACAAACTTGGTCGCTAAACGCAAAACAAAATGGAACGGTCAGTACTAAAAATACGAGTAAGTGACAAAGTTAGATTAGTCAAAATAAAGAAGATATTGTGGAAAAGTGACTGAAATTGAATTGGGCCGGCCATGTCATGAAGTTAGAAAAAGAAAGATGGACCAAGATAGCAACTAATTGGCAGCCCAGGAAAGGCAGGCGCAGAAGGGGCAGACCATTGACCAGATGGGAAGACAAATTGGTTGTGGCAGCGGGTTTATCATGGAGGGATCTCACTACCAACAGAAAAAATTGGGAATCCAGGGCTCGTTCGCGGGATTGATGCTGACTACTACTACTACTACATATATATTTAAATAAACATTGAAAGGCCTTACACTTTATTTCAATTCCATTACTTCTTGTGAAGATGTTTCTTCAAGTGATTCTATAACCCTAGATCACGAAGTAAAAAGACAGAAGAATGCACTTCCCGATCAAACCCGTGCCGAAATTTGTCGCCATAATTCGCGACAAGGATAGAAAATGCGGGACTATGGAAGTACAAGGAGCACATTGGAAACCCACATAAAATTAATAAAACATTAAATATATTGCATTTTTGACTAATATATATAGGTTTCTTTTATAGAGTGGTGTTGATAGATTTATACTACGTATAAAAATACAAGATCTTCATTCCGAAAATTCCAGGCCGCAATTGAAAAGACATGCCTAGTGCTCTAGCAAACTACGATATATGTAGTTTTAAAGCAAGATTTGTTGAATTAGTTATAAAATTAATGGAATAATCGGTTATTTTGGTACCTCTGGGTGTTGAGTTGTCCTTTCTTGTATGGGTAAAAATGTGTATGTGCTGTAAGAAATTTGGATTTTATATGACATCTTTCCCTTCTAATTCTATAATTTGGTTTAAACCTGTTGAGAATGAAGCAAAACAAATAATATAATTTTAATACAATTTTTATTAATTAAACCAGTAATAAGAATTGCGATCAATTAATATTACATCTTAAGCTAATTGGATATCTCCAGTCTTTAGTTTACATTGAAGCTCTTTCAAATTCGCAAATAAATTTGCTTTGTCACTTCTACAAAAACCCTGCGTCTGATAAAGGCAATGCACTTTATAAGTTACAACAAAATTAACAGAGCCCTGTCTATCTAGAGATATAATGGTGGTGTTCCTAGGCTTCCTTGAGTCAAATTGTTAACAAAATAAATGCTCCATTTACATTTTGGCACGTTTGGATTATTTAAGGGTGCCACCCAGGTCATTACCATTCCGGGCACACATTAACTGAATACTATGTATTCTCTGATAGTTTGCTTGGAGCGATTCATTATAAATAGGCTGAAATAGAACTTGCCATTTTCTCGGACAGCTAACTTGATGAAATTTATTCATTTTCTGAGAAAAAAAAAGTTGAAGTTAGCGTTTTCTTTTATTGAAACACGATTTACTAACTTACCTACCTACTTATTATTAAATGATAATAATCACGACCATAATCTTCTAAAATGGGCCACAGCACAGGGAAGTTTGACTATGAAAATGGGCAGGACGGTCATAGCTCGCAGCTGCAGAGAAATTGAGAGCTACGGTTACTTTTATTAAGCAGCCAGCCAGTTTTAGAGATTTCAGCACAAACTACTTTGCAATTCACCGAGTAAACTATTGACATGGAGTAAACGACGAGTTCTGCTCACAAAAGTGACAAGCACAATAAAGAAAGGTAGTCAACCACTGTCAACCACAAACTGTCAACTGTAAATATTAACATCTGCCTATACGCTCTACAATGCTCTATACCGGGCATCTATTAATGCTCTTCATCCATAGAGGGCAGGAATAGTCGAATTGTGGCAAATAATTGTATCTTCTAATCTAAATAATAATCTTATAATCTCTTGTAATTAACTCTATTATTGATTTATTTGGTGTTCCTTGAAAAAATATTTAAATATTTTAAACACATTAATACCTCACTACTCAAATCATATGAAGTAAAGCCAAACTTCTATTATTATTTATTCCCGATGGTAAACTGGTGGTAAACCCGGAAATAATTCATAGATCATTCCGTGTGCTTCGACCTGACTAAACACTCGTCTAATTCCAGAAAGTATAAATTATAAAATATAAAAGTTCTTCCATTATAACTATTAAATATACAATTTAATTGCCTTCCTTTTGAAAATCCAAGAGCACCAAAAGACGGTCATACCAATCAAATGTTATTGTAAATGATGGATATTGGATAGTTTATAACGATTCTATCGTCGATATTAATCATAATATCTCCAAATGGTCTCTGATAAATATGTGAAAATTTTGTGGTAAAAATGAAAGATATTTATTAATTAATTTTGCTTCTGTAAAGATATTTCCATTTAATTAAACCGTCCAAACCCATTTTTCATGGAAAATATACGTTTTACTCTTTTACTATACATAAATATCTTCTACCTTACCAATAAAAGTTGTATAAAACATAGAATACAATTTACAAATTAATAAAATCAAATGTAACGATTATTAAATTAGTACTATGCATAATATACTAAGTATAATATATTGCTATGGCGGGTTTTCTTTTAGCTTTATATGTTAATTCCAATTTGAAAATGTACTTACCCTGACAGAATCTTTATTACTTTTATTTTTATTTATGTTCCGACTAACTCAATATCTCTTAGGCGTTGATGAGGTTCTTACTTTGGTGTTTATTAGAATTCTTAATTTATTCGGTTTCTTTGTATTAATAATGTCAAGTCAAAACGTGTTATACAGATTTATTAACAAAATGTTGGTTGTGGATTAAACACACATCAATTCCCTAATATGCCTTAGCTAAATAGGATCTAAATTAATTATAACTAAAAATCGCTAATGTTTGTTGATTTTCTCAAGATATGATTTCTTATTTAATGTTCCCACTTTCTAACTCAAAATAAACCTTCAGACTCCTTCCAGTCCAATTACATATAAGTAACACTGCAAATTCTTCAATTAAGCTTCCAATCTTCCATTATAAATTCCACTATCCAAATATTTCAATCACTTAATTTTTTATTACGATAATTTTTTTATATTTAAACCATTAACATGATCTTATATACTCTATATGACTTTCATATAGATAATTAATATCGTTAACTAATCTTGCTTTCAATTACTTTATCTTCAAAGCTTTTATTTCACAAATTAGAAAAAACTGTTTTTCAGAATTTTTCATCTGTTATTATTTATTATCTTTTTAAAATTCTCGTTGTCCTGGTTAATTTTATCCACTTGATTTTCAACATGAATTTATTTAAATATTTTCAAATACAATTATTATTATTAAACCAAATCCTTCTAGCTAACTTCATATTACATTTTTAACATGTTATAATTAATGTACATAATTCAATTTAAATATTCCTAGCTATCTAACTTATTATTTATTTACATTTCTTTTTAATTGAATTTTAAATCTGTATAAAACTTAATTATTTTATAACTCATAAAATTCCGTCCTAGTTAAAAATAAATTTATGAAATATGTAACATTACAATCTGTATTATTTATATAAATGATGCTGCAATATCTGGCAGGATCCTTTAATTGTTGGTACTACAATTTTTTGATCTCTAAGAGACGTTGATAATTTGATTTTTTTTCAGAAGTTGTCAAAAAAAGATGTAATGGTTCCTCTAGTTCCAATTAAAAGATAAATATGGGATAAGGATACAATTTACTAACCACTGAAAAAATTAATTGTGTGTCACTGTTTTAACAGGGACAAATAAACAAATGTCAAATATTTTTATTAAGTTGCAGTTATAAAAAATACTAAAGATACACTAAATAAGGTCTGGTTCAGAATGAATTCAGAAAATCAGTTACTACGAGTAGGCGTTTGAAGATAATGATTTTCTTCATTAGAAACCTTAGCATAAGCTCTACTAACTTTGTTTTTATAATCTTTAGGAATTGAAATTCGTTTAAGTTTTTATCAAGTTTATCTTCTAAATCAAGTTCATTCATGATTTCTAAGCATTAATTTGGATTTTTAGACTTATCAATAACTTTAAAGATAATCCTATTCCTGGAATACTAACTTTTCTTCTTTTAATTTTTGTTTTTCCCACGAGTTAACTCTCTCATTACACTTAACATTAAGCATTATGTTCATTACGTTCTTTTTGATATGCTTCTTGTAATATTTCTATAATTGAATTCGACAACATTATAACTTTACAATCTGACTTACACATTTTAGAAAACTTTAGAACAAACACTGCTCTGAATTGATTTTTTTGTCCTACAGATGTATCTAAGGTTTCAAGTTTTTTAACTAATTCATTCATTATATCTATGTGTTGTTTTTCTGTTGTAGATAAAAGGTTTATTATTATTGAAAGTTAAGATGTTATCCACATTAACTTTTGTTAGATCTATGAAGAGTCGTTAATATTAATTGTGCTTAAAATCCTTTGGATTTGGTGAATCTACGATCCTTGAATTACCTTTCTGACATGTCATTTATAAGTTACAAGTGATACATTATTTACGTTATGGTATAGAATATGGAGTGTTTTAAATCTATATGATATTGAATTATGGTATAGTACTATAGAATATGGCATTATGGTATGTGGTATGGATTATGGAATATGGTAACGTATATGGTAAGGTGAGAAAATATAATAAATAAATGAGGATGGATTTCATTACATTACTAAAAGAATACGATTTTAAGCAATATAGTACAAGAGAATTTGCAAATGAGTATAAAATATCTAAAAAAACTGTTTCGAGGTATCTTAGAAAATAGAATATAGATTATAATTATAGAACTGTAACTTTAGCTAAGAGTCGTGATGTGAATGGTAGAGTTTGGTTGAATATAGAGGTTGTAACACCCGGTGGCATCAAAGGTAATCAGTCAAACCATACAGAAAAAAAAACAATTAAAAGCATTACGAATAAAATAGATAAAGAGACTTCGAAAAGCAGACTTAATATCAAAACCAGAAGAGCAGAAGAACATCAAAGAAATGAAAGAGAAAATAAATAGGTTGATGATCCTTTTTCTTTTGATGATGATATTATAGAAAAACCAAAACCAAAAAGAATAAAAAGGATTAAATGTGAAATATGTGGTAAATATATTAAAGAAAATAGAATAGATATACATAAAGCAAGACATAATCCAGAACCAAATTTTGTTCAAGAGAAAACTGCTTTTAAAGGAAGGTTAACTTATCAACACAACAATAAACACGATAATTTAGATATAGAAAATTACATGGATACTATTAAACAAAAAGCAATTAATTAATTACAATATGCATTAAATTTACATAAAAATATTAAAATTAATTTAGAACTGTAGTGTGAATTTATAAAGCTAGAAAATAAAGAGGTAACAGTGACACATAAATTTCAGCTAGAAGATGTAATACTATTGAAAATATTTCATCTAGGAGCAAATAAAACTCAACTCCATATTCCTTTATTTATGTTATGGATTATACAGGGTGGTGAATTGCTTCACACGCCATAGTAATTCTAATAGTAAATTTTTAATATGTAAATATTTTTGCTTCCCTAATTATTTTAGACCAAAAGTGCAAATATATTTTTTTTAGAGAAAAAAATATGTACAAACTGCGTATATGCAAATAACCCCATATCTCGGAAATTACCTCAAAAAGATTTTAAATGGATGAGCAATGAAGAATTAGAAAATATTGATTATAAGATTATTGTATAAGTATTAGATAGCAGAAGGTCTGAGACAGAGTCCAATACAGGCTATGTATTAGAAGTAGATTTATCGTTTCCTCAATATTTAGAATTGCATAATAAATTCAATGATCTCCCCCTTGCACCTGAAAATATATCGCCAGACAAGCTGGCGCACAGGTGCTCGTCATGCGTTAATAGTACCTGGAGGAAAGGTCAATAAGCTAATTTGTCACTTCTATGATATGAACTAACACTATAAGTTAACGTTAACGCACCGGCCTCGACACCGAAAAGTATAAGAGGTTAACAATAACAAACAAACACACTATAAGTTATTAAAACTATATAAAAATCTAGGAATAAGAATAAAAAAGGTCCGTAGAGGAATTCAATTTACACAATCAGGCTTTTATGGCTAAATATATTAAATTTAATACTGAACAGAGACAAAAAAGGCTAAGAATGCATTCGAAAAAGACTATTGGAAATTAATGTCTAATGTAGTATTCGATAAATCTATGCAATTTGTTAGAAAGCAACAACAAATTAGATTATATACAGATGTGTTACCGTACAAAGAGCATCAAATAAGACTAGTTTCAAATCTAGAAC
Organism: Melanotus villosus; assembly: GCA_963082815.1. Classification (NCBI taxonomy): domain Eukaryota; kingdom Metazoa; phylum Arthropoda; class Insecta; order Coleoptera; family Elateridae; genus Melanotus; species Melanotus villosus. Next base: position 26,553,622 of record OY720427.1, read on the forward strand.
AATATTTAGTTATCACCTAGTTGCTGTACATAACTACAAAACTAAAATGTTATTGAATACACCTATTTACATTGGACAAGCTGTATTGGACATTTCCAAGTTGTTCTTCTTCTTCTTGTGTCATATCCTTTAAGGACGTTGACGGGAGGGTCAAAGCTACATTTTTAAAGACTTTGCGACTTTGTTATATCCCCCAAGTTGGTAATATACGATTTTCATTATAAAGTAATATTTAATTAAAGAAGAATTTGGTGAAAATGCAAAATTATTATGCATAGATACTGATGGGCTTATTTACGAGTTTAAGAATACAGACTTTCATGATTTTATGAAACAGAATCCTTATTACTTCGATGCATCTGATTATTCTACCAATCCTGATATTAATTGCAAATGAAGGATGATATTATTGCAGAAAATATTGATACATACGCTAACTTTATAAAAATACACATCAGTATCATCTAAAATTTTCAAAACTTACTTAGGTAAATTGTATCGAGATAATTAATTTCTTTCTTTCTTTCGCTTGTCCTTTTACCCATGTGGGCGTCGGATGAGATGTTAATTAAAAATGAAAATAATCCCTTACATCCTTTGATTTTAAAGATGTGAATAACTTTAGCCTCGTTGAGACACCAAGCTTTTTTATACTTTCCAAATAATAAAATCACTTATGTAATACCTAATTACCTATTACTATCTAATATCGCTCCATAATTTACGTTTCAAGTACTGATTAAACATATTTGATTATTAGAAAAGACTATATCAATATCAATATCAAACCGTATACGATTCGATTTGGTTCTTAAAAACCGCCGAATTCTGTAGTGGAACCGAATAGATAAAAATCGCGGTTCCTAAAAAAAGTGGAACCCTACTTTTGCGCAAACTCTTATTTTAACGCAGCTCCTTCTGTGCAGCTTAGTTCATTAGTTAATATCTACTACAGTGCGGTACTGACATTTTGTAAAGTGTACAATGTCCAATTTAACGGAAACAGAGAAGGATTCATCTGTGACTTCGAGCACGACTCTGTCAGCTTGAGATAGAATAAAAAACTGTTCCACTACTCTGGAAGTTCGGTCCTCAGAAGAAAACTTGACTTTATAATGACAATTGTTAGTTCTAAAGCCTGAAAGGCAAAAAAAAATTAGACATCAAATAAGAACTTACAACAAAATTAACCAATTGCGAAATTGAACTTGATAATATTGTAACGTAATGGTTTCCACCAATAATGTTAAAAGTTGGTAAAAATAAGATAGTTAAATTTAGTAGAATTTCTGATAATTCTTAGGTACCAACGTGATGGTATGTTACCCAACTACCACCACGTGGCGGTTGGTTTGCTGCGAGAGGTTTTATGTAAAAATTCTGATTCAACTAACATAACATGTATTGTCCGACTTTGATTAGGTTTTACAAAATATTATTTAGAGTTAATCAAAGATAAACACTTTGAGATAAGTTACAAGTAGATACAAACATCATAGTTAATAAAATGAAACAAAGGGTTTGATGCAAACTATTAGCAAGTCTTACTATTAATTGAATTACATTATATTAAATACAGAAAAATTGTCTTACATACAAATCGTAGGAAACATCACTAGTACGAAGGACCTGACGTCTTAAGAACATGATTGTTCTTCGAGAACCACACCAACCATGAGGAGCTCCTAGATGAGCAATCCCTTATATAAGACGTCAGCTCCTACTACGTGCATTCACCTTGAACCACGAACGTGCTCCTAGATGCATTTTAAAAAATGCTAATTCATCATTTACGGGGGGTTTACACTTGTATAGATTAACTGGCGCCAGTAGCTACTGGCACACCATTTAAGAAAATGCTACATTGTAAACCTTTACTAGCGCGCCAGTGAATATATTCATGCACAGATCGTAAAAGTTGGTTCTATTCTAACTTTTCCATGGGCCAGTATTCACTTGCATGCCAGAAACTATAAATATTTGCACGAAAAATGAGCAAAAAGTGGAGTTCCCAACTTATAATTACATTTTTGGAAGAATATGAAGCAAATCCCTGTCTTTGGGATGTATGATGGTTCATTCTCAATCGACATTTTCGATTCAGTGAAACTGACAAACTAACACTGGCGTGTGTGTAAACGTTTATTGGCACGAAAGTTCTACTGACACGGTTACTTGGCGCCAATTAATTTATGCAAGTGTAAACCTCCCTTTATGCAGTTGTGCGGTGTCGTCTTTTACAGCCCTCACTCGTATCCATGCTTGGGTGCCTTTGTCTTAACTCGTGTAATGACCCTGACTGGTACGTGATATTCAATAGCCGATATAGAAAACCAACTGCACGCAAGTAGAGAGAGGAGTAGAGCAGGCCGGTTCCAGGACTCACTTCCTCATCTCTCAAGTAATGGTACAACTCACGGCACTGGTACAGCCTGTTTAAAGAATTCATAAACAGGTTAGAAACAGGGCAGCAACAGCTATAAACAGGTTTGAAATAGGTCTTTGCCATGAGCTGTACCCTGTACCATAGCTGTACCGTGAGATGTACCATTGCTTGAGAGGTGAGGAAGTGAGATCCTGGAACTGGCCTAATCTCTCTACTGATAAGGAAGTATCAAGCGAATTAAAAAAAAAATAAATTCTATAAATTCTAAATTTTTATTTTGTTTCATTTTCTCTTATTCAGATGTAGAAATAAATAATTCTTGAACTTTCTTTATAACTTCAGTCATATTACATTTTCACTTTTTATAAAAATGTATACATCCTTTACACATTGTTTTAGACCTATTACATTTTTTCCAAAACAATCTAGTTTTTAGTATTTTTATCCTTAGAATTTGGGTTTCACAGAAACTCTTTACATTTATTATACGTCTTCGATCCGGACTTGTCTGTTTTGTCTATTTTTTTAAATATAAAATGTTAATGACATTAACTCGCCCCAATAATAATTTTACAAATATATATTTTTGGGTGACAACATTTTCATGTGGGACACGCATTGGGAGACATGGCTTTGGCGTAGTTGTGTCTTAATATTGTTGTAATTTTTCTACTAAATTAATAATGTTTTAAGGGAAAAATGTTTATCCCAATTGGTAGTGGTTCCAGTGCCTAGTAACATCTTAGACTTTACTATTGTCTATTGCTATGACGGTTGTGGTTTTAACACGTTGTACCGACAAATATGCTATGATACCCAATTTGATACATTAATTGCAAGTTTGTTAATTTAGTATCAATTTTTTTTATTGCCACTAGCTCAGCCTCGGATCGTTGAAGAGGTCCCTTTTTAGTTCAATAAGAATAATAATATGTTTTTATGCAGTTTTATTAACAAATTTTTATTATCCCATCTTCCCTAAATATAATATCTACCGTTCACTTTTAAAACATTAACTTATAATAGTTTTTAAATACGCTCACGTTTTTGTACTTGCAATCCAAATCATTCATTCAATTTTTTTAATCCAAATCAGTTGATGCAATTTTTGAATCTAAATCAGTTGATAAGCAGTGATCGACTTCCATTCCAATTTTAATATTTAGCTGTACAGGAATCCAATTTCAATGTTCAGATGCTCAGGAAACCAATTTATTTCTTATATCACCTTATTCTTCCTTTTTAATTTAGAAGCAACAATTTATTTATCTTCTTCTATCCAAGAATGCAATTTCCCTTTGGAAATAAATTTGCACTCCTATTTTATTTTCCTTTTTTAAGCTCCCGGAAAAACACACAACTTGGTTTTTCAGAAAATAAAATTCTACTTGTTTATTTATCTGGACTCCGGTTGTCCTGGTTCTCCCATATTTTCTTCCAATTAAAATATTCGTTCCTTTTCCTTGGTAACACTTAAATATTCATTCGCTTTCCTTGGTAATACTTATTTATAATAATAATGTCCTTTCAAATACACGTTTCTACGTTTCTAGCTATCTTAAATTAAATTTATAATACAATAACATTATCTAACTCTATTTACATTTTTATTTTACATTAAAACTACATAAAAATAATCATTTATTTTAATTTGTTAAAAATAAAAGTAACCTCTATTTAACATAATATATAAGTACCAATTGATATCATCTCCACTATACATATATGTATTTTACAACTCCAAGTTCTTTTGTTGACTTTTTTTGATCTCCCAGTCATATATTTTAATGATCTTGGTAGATTCGGCACAAGATTTTTTTGATTTTTGAGCCTTTTTGCTAAGAAATTGTGAGTTTTTCTTAAGTATTTTAATAATTTTTTAATCTTCCAATTTGATGTGTATCGGAAATTTTAGGGGATTTAAATAATTTTTAGTTGTTTTTACCTGATATTAAGACGATCTTAGGATCTAAGCACTTTGGTGCGCAACTTGACTGCCCTTTGTAAATTAAAAAAAAGATTAATTGGGAGAAATTGGGAATTTTTAAAATATGATATTTTTTGGTTATTTTGATTCATCTTTTAGGTGTTTGTATGCATTTTTTGTCTTAAAAGTTTGTCCAATCGATGGTGGTCCAGTAGTAACATATTGTAGTCTACTAATATGAAATATTTTCCCAAATTTTCGGATGACTTCATTGTCACGGAGCAATAAACAGCTTACAAATGTAAAGTTTAATAGCAGTTTTAGTTCATTTTTATTCGGGTCATAATACTTCCAATAATAATTATACTATAAAATGCTCCCTACTAAGGGAATATGGATTTTTATATTCAGCAAACGCCATAAAAGTGCAGCAATTTTACGCCCATAGCCTTATCCCAATCGAAGATTTGGATATAAAAAATGCCCCGAAGATTAAAATCTTTATTATAGGAAAAATACGACACCGACTTTTAATCAGATGTACTTATAAGTTGGTGGTTATAAAAATTTTGATTAAAATTTAAAAACCTTTTCTAATGATGTGTTTTTAAAATCCTAAAAACCCAGAGAAGTAAATTTAAACGTTTGTGAATATTAGTAGTAAACTCAAGTCTTGTTCCTAAATTATAAAAACCGAAATAAGCTGCGTCATAAAATAACAGTAATTTTAGTTTTCAATATTTCATACCATTATAATAATTACTAACTGTAGTTTTCCATAAACTATGCGTGAGCAATTACTGAACTTTGAAAAACAGGTTTTATGTAATAAATCACACTATTTATACATAAAGTTGTTTCAGTAATTGTTTTTTTTTTTTTATAAATTTTGGGGAGACTAATTCCGAAGAAGTACGAAGAACATTTTGAAAATTTTAATACGTTTTGAATTTAGAACTTAGAAAAATCAAATGTATAAATACATAAATAAATTCCATCGGACTTGTAAGAATGGCGATTTTTAGTATTACGAACCACCTACAAACTTTCGTTTACTGTTTCAATAAGTCAATAACTCCCAATTTCTTTTTTATCAAACACAATTTAAATATAAAAGGTACAACAAAAATGACATCTCAAAACGATACCGGCAAAGCTATGTTTCAGTTGCTCCCTTAAACAAGAATTTAAATAAATATAAAGAACACGATCGAACCGCTAGTTTTGCTTTCAGCTTTTACCTACAAAGGATTAGTTACTCGATTTTACCAGTCCCTTTGTTACAATTTTCTGTTGATCGGTCTCTATGCTTCTCCATTTTCTTGGGAATATTTTCTTTTTTCTTGTTTCAGTCTGTCTAACAATGCCGAATAGTCGCTTCGATTCTGAAAAACATTAATTTAATGCTTGAAGTTCAATGCTCGAACTAAAGACCCAGGAATCTCCCTTGACAACGTGCAATTATAAAACGATATAGTACTCGTACATCTGAAAAATTATCCTCCTTGTCATTTAAAAAGCAAATAAGGGTGGTTGAGAAAATATCAGCAAATATACGTATATTATTTGAAAAGGCTTTCAACCTTAGAAGTAAACTCTTCTCGGAATTTGAGAAAAGAGTCGCCAATTATTAAAACCTCGTTGTTCAATTTTGCTTACAATAAAACATCAAAAAACTTGAATAGTAAAATTATGAACATCAATCAACTGCAGTTTGTTTCCAAACTCTTTGTTCAGCGCATTTTTCTCTCGGCAAGAAGATTATTAAAACCTAAAGTGTCGGCAAGATCTTATTGTCATGGGTACTTTAATCGTTCACTGAGAAGCACTAACTCTTTAATGAGACCCGTAAGAACTCGCGATAACACAGGATAAAGAATCATTTTTTTTTCTTTTAAACGACCCGCAGATCTGGAAGAAAACTTAATGTGATCGATTTTGTCCCTAATTGGTATCTACATCAGCAGCACTTTTTACTGCTACTCCGTACTACACACATTTTGATGTGAAAACCTCAACCAGAGACAATGGCGAGTTTTTTATGCTGCGCCAAATTTTCGTTAAATTAACAAACACTCGGAGCTGTGTTAATTAACTTGAAGAATCTACACTCAATCCGCTATAATGTACCTTATACCTCCGTCACTTCCGATAACCTTGGCACGTGTTTAATATAATCGTTAAACTCCTCGCATATTCTGTCAGCTGCACATCCTACGCTGTCATTATGCACTTGTAACAATGCAGCTCTTAAGTGTAGTATGTTATTCCCCAGGACACAATGATGCAACGCCTGTCTTAGCAACTACTGATGATAAAACCAAATCCACGAGGGAAAATTGCGAATGTTCAAACCTTACATTAAAGATTTTCTCGCTAAAAACAACCGAAATTTAAAAGTAATCAACCGTATTTGCAAAGTTGCCTAATTCAACAAACATCATTAAGTAAAAAAAAAGTGCTCAAAGTTACATCTAAACTTCCAAGCAAACATCTTAAATGCAAATTCTGAACTTTCCCAAGTTTAAAGCAACGTTCTGTAAAAGTTCCCCGATTTGTTTTTAAAGTTCCAATTAAACTCTATCCTGAAATATTGAGAATGATTCCTTTTATTTGTAAATATACGACGCCATTTTGTATTAAAATTTTGCCGACACTTTGAGCAGAAACTTCACTGCTGGTTTTATTCACAAAAGATATTATATTTGCAAGGTAAATAAGAAGTAATATTTTTCTCGTTTTGAACGTATGTATGTACATTGCTCTCGTCTCGAAATATCTCCCTTTTCATGTCTTTGTAGCACATTTGATTTTATGTGTTGACATTCGTTTGCAGACGCATATAAGTTTTGATCAATGCGAAAGCAGCAGTAGAAATAGCAGCTTAAAAACCGAAAATTGCCGTGAACTACACAGTGGTGCAGTAATTTTATTTTGATTAAATAATATAAGCTCAATAATTAATGTGTACACTGCTTCCTAGGTACGCAACTAATAAGAAACTTTCCAAAACATTTTGCTCTTGATAAAAATTTGTGCATTTTTCAAGAGTAAAGTACATTGGCAAGACTAAAGCGCCTCTATTTTTCAACATTTTTAAAAACATAATAAAGGTCTGATTGTATTTAAAATAAAATGCCAAAGTTTCCACGTTTTTTGATGTTTTTGGCTATTGGCCACTGGGGCCACGTTAAAAATGATTTCAATTTCACTGTTAAACTCTATGTTCTTTTATTTTTAAATACAGTTGTTTGCATATAAGCAATAATTCCAGTTTTAAGAAATTTTTTAAATTAAAGGTTTGTCTTCCATTTAAAAGTTGGTCGACCTCTTCTTCTTTTTCCTCTGAAGACTACTCATATATTTTCTTCGGCCATCTATCAACATTCGTCCTCTCTACATGTCCGTGCTATTTATTTTTAATTATGTTGTCTACGTCTTCTTTGACTGTACCGTCTGTAGTGATAATTGATCCTAAACATTTAAAGCTGTTGCAGGTTTGTATTTCCACATTATTAATCCTTAAATTTTACTAATTACCACTATACCACATATATTCTGTTTTCCTTCGGTTGATGTTTAATCCTCGTAATTCAAATTCTTTTCGCATTTTTGTGATCATGTACAATGTTATGCCTGTGTTCGAGCAAATATAATATTAGTTTTTTGTGTCATCCGGTTGTTGATTTTAATGTTTAAGTATTATGGTATAGTTGCTTAACCACATTTATCCATTTGTCTTTAACTTCTAGGCGCTGCATCGACTGTCATACTTTTCTACGTGGTACGGTTATATGCCTTTTCTAACTCTACTATCATCTACCTGGCGCAGAATATATTATCTAGACATGAGCAGTCTCCACGAAAACCACTCTGCATTTTATTCACATCTTGCATATCTTATTCTATTTTAGTTTTACAACTTTTCAGAAGATCTGCGCTGCTGTTGGCATGACACTCAATCCTCTACAATTAATTAGTGCATTCCTTTTTTGTATATAGACGATACGTAAAAAGTGTTTCTTTCTAAAGGGACAGTGGCACCTTTTTCTATTTCCTCGAATACTGTTGTTAATAGGTCTGTTAATTTTCCCCCCATATTTTAACAGTTCTGCTTTAATTCCACCTGGCCCTGACTGACGCTCTATTATTTTTGCGTTTTACTTAGTGTTTCTTCTACATCTTTCATTGTTATTTGTGTTTGTATGTGTTCGTACATAAAATTAATTTCTTCTTTCTTGCAGTAACTTTATTAGTGTTAGATGCATTTTATAGGTGGTATGGTTGGTATCTGTATTTTCTGTTGCACAATTCTACGTGTAGTTTTTATCACTTGCCAGGCTTCTCTTGATTTACAATATTCCAATGTTGAATCTATATATTTGCATACGTTTTTTCAGTTAGTTTTTTATTTCACTAGTTGTCTATATTTTACATATTCTTTGAGTTTGGAGTTTTATCAGCTAACTAATTATTGCATCTCTTCTATTCTTTTGTTTCATCAAGGTCTTCAGTTCTTTACTCATGTGCATATTTGTTTTATTCTTAATTTTTAATTCACGTAGTGATTCATAAGTTGCAGTGTGTATACACTTTACTCTTCACTACATTTTCATATATCTTCGATGGTGTACCTTCAATGTTGGAGTTTAATAGTTAGTCTAATCGTCTTTGGTATACATTTTATATACTTCTTTGTCTTTGGTTTTTACATATCTTTCACATTAAAACTTTCCAATAAGTAAATAGTGATCAGAACCACATTCGGGTTTTCGGTATACTCTCACACCTCTCATTGTTATTTTCCGTTGTTGGTTTAACCAATATCAAATCGATTATAGATCTTATTTAGTCCCCTATTTGGTTGTTCCCATGTAAATTTCTAAATATCCTTATGCTTAAAGAATTTGTGTACTCTGCATATCTATACCTGCCTCTTTTCATTATCCTTTTTATGTTTTCTCCGTGTTTTCCGACAATCTTTTCTTCTGTTGCTCCTCCCACTCTAGCGTTGAAATCTCCGGTAACTATTACTTCGTATTTTTATTTGTATTCTCTATTACTTGACTCAGTTTCTCAAAAAAATTGTCTTTCTCTTCTACCTTAGTATTGTCATCAACTCTGTATACTGTATACCGTATATCTATAAATTAACCATTTACTATTCGTCCTACTTTTACAATGTTCAATTTCCTCCCAGTATTGTATTTTTTGGTCCATTTGTTTCTAATTAGTTGACACTCCTGCACGTGCCCTCTCGTTTTTATCTACTCCACTCCATATGTGGTAATAATTTCCTAGTCTTTCTTGTCCCTTTCCTTTCTTTTTTGTTTCCGTCACTACGAGTACTACATCGGTTTTCATTTTTTCTATTTCGTTAATAACTTGATTTTTCTTATTGGCTAGATCCACGTAGATGTGTCAAAATTCCATTTACTTCTTTTCTTCGTTGATCATTGTTTATCGCAGAATTGCCCTCTCCATATCAGTTGGAGCTCCTTCCATTGGAAGTGTGGATTCCACCCGAAGGTTGTCATTTATTGGCGACTTTTTCATTCTACGTCTGCTGTTTTAATTTTACGTGGGATGGATTGCAAAGCCAATCGCCACAACCCTCCTCTTTTCTCAACCGGGCTTGGGACCGGCTACGGCGGAGTTGACTGTTTTTTGAAATAGTTTAATTTGGTAGGTCATATATTTGTCTGAAAACTGTATGATGCACATCTTAAAGAAATATGTGCACATATAACTTTTTGTTTAACGGTCATTGCCAGTCCAGCACGTTGTGCTATTGCGTGACAGAGTTCGACTACATTTGTAACGGTGATTTTCACTATGCACTATTTACATTGTTTCATTGTGGTATGTTACATGTCTACTAGTGGTATATTTTACAATACGTGGATTATTTAGGATTTACGCCACTAATGACGTTATTCACTATCACTGTCACTGACCTAGATTATAATAAACCGCACCTTCCCACTGATTAAGTTTATCTTAAAAGGATTTAGCTGCTTTCTTTATGTATTGGTTTCACGATGTAGTTCAGAGTTTCTTATATACCAGTCGGCGTTTGTGATAATGCGTAGCAACTTATTTTGCAGAACTTGCAGTGTATTTATATTAGTTTTAAAGATGGCACTCCAAACGCTGCACCCATAAGTGATGATAGGTCATATTACTGATTTATAAATTAGGGTGCCACACTCTATTTTAAGGGGGGATTTCTTATTCATAATCGGGTATAGCATTCCAAGCCTGGCATATGATTTAGTTAACTTTTTATTTATATGGAGACTCCATGTTAACCTTCTGTCCAGGTGTATTCCAAGATATTTTACAGCTTTATCTTGTACGTTCCACTGTATCGGGATGTTGTTTATTACTATATTAGGCGGATCTAGGGGTCGACGTAAGGAAAAGATTTTTGATTCACATTTACCTGCATTTATTTTTATGCACCATATCTTGAACCACAGTTGAACTTGATCAGTACTTTCCTGAAGGTTATTCGCGGCAGTACGGATATCTTGATCCACAGTAATTATAGTAGGATCGTCTGCGTGCATAGCTATGTCCTATGTCCGCTCCTGGGGATGAGGGAATGTCATACATGAATATATATTAAATAAGATAGGTCCTATTGTAGAACCTTGGGGGACACCTGCTCATATACTGCGAGTTGTAGAAGTATATGAGTTAATTCTTACCTGGAAAGTTCTTTCTGTTAAAAAGAAAGCAATTATTTGTAATAGGTAGGAAGGTATCTATATTTTCATCATTTGGTGTATAAGCCATTTAATCCAGACTCTATGGAAGGCTTGCGCCACGTCAATGAAGGCAATCAGTGTGTGCTTCCTATTTTCAAAACCTTCTTCGATCCGTTCTGTGAGTCTAAGTATTTAATGTGAGGTAGAATGTGAAGATTTGAAGCCAAATTGGTGTTGCAAGAGTATATTATTGTCATCTAGGATTTTTTTTAGCCGAGTGTGTATGGCTCGTTCAAGCAGTTTGGATACGGTGGACAAAAGGCTTATAGGTCTATAGTTTGTCGGGTTGTCATGTTGTTTACCTGGCCTTGTCTCCAAGCAGTAGGAAAGTATCCGGCTCTTAGACTAGCATTGAAGACTGCTGTTAAATAGCAGATTGTTTTATTTGGTAGGTTTTTAAGAAGCAGGTTTGGGATCATGTCCATACCAAGAGCCTTCTTACGTTTCAGCTTCCTAATATATTGATTCAATTCAGACGGTGATATAGGTTCAGTGAGTATAATATCGGCAGGGTCTTTATTTTGCAGGTCCCTTTCTATTTGTTAATAATGTTCAATATTTTCTTAATCAACTGAGATGGTGAAAGTGATTTCGAGTTGTCCTGCAAAGATCTCACCTTTTCCATATCATGTGAATGGGTTCGACCATTTATTCGAAGCAGTGGAATCAGTATCGGTTGCTTAAGTATTTTTCTGGTTGCTCTCCACATATTGGGGTCCCCTGAGTTAAAGTATTCTATATAGTTGTTGTACATTATAATAATTCTATGTTGATCTACTTCTAGTTTTACGGTTCTGATTAGCCTATTCAATTTGGCTTTAACTACTGGGTCAGGGGTGATTAGCCATTGTCTACGGGTGTTATGTTTTTCTTTAATTAGGCTATGTATGTACGTAGGGAGGTTTTGGCTGTTTGGATGATGATGTGGTCGCACTTTCTTTGTTGCATATTGAATGGTTGAGCGGCTGTCGTGTTGAATAGTACTATTGCCTTGTCAATGTCTTCGGGTGTTACAAGACTAGTAGAACATGTTAATTTATTTTCCATTTTTGTTCTGAATTTATCCCAGTCAACTGGGCCGTTAATCAGTCTTGGTAGCTTAGGGTAGTAATATGGAGAGCTGTGTAGGGTAAATGCAACAGGTACGTGATCTGAATCTAACTCTGTGAGTACTGTCTGATTAATTGGAAATTTTAAATGTTTGTGCAGTATAATGTCTAATATATGTATGTATCTGGTAGTTGATTATTCCTGTACGGATAGTAAATATATTCCGATGATGTTGATACCTGCAGTCCCAATTGTGAGGATATGTTTGCCAGCTTCGCGCCATTTGGGTTGGTTTTTCTACAGCCTCAGTTTTAATTTTTGCAGTTCAGGTCACCTATTAACAATGTGAGGAGTTGGTTGTCGAATATTTGTTGTAGTTCATCTTGGAGAAGCTGGTTGTTTGGTGGTTTGTAACTAGATACTTTTTTTAGTGTATTATTGTCTTTCATAGTGAGATTTACCGCTACTGCCTCTAGTTGATGGGTATTTGTTAGTTCAATTGGGGTGACGGCTAGGTTGCGTTTTACAATTATTATTGCTGAACCGCCCCACCCTATAGCATTAGCTCTGTCTTTTCTGTAGATGTGATAGCCCGGTAGAGCGAATTTCTCATTTTGGATGAGATGTGATTCTATGTCAATACCATGACATGCCATGAGATCTAAGTAGGTTGCCCGTTGTTGTTTCAATCCATTCGCGTTCCAATTTAAAAATGTTAACTTATTGAGAGAATGTTGCTTATTTGGAGCCAATCGTTTTTTGTGTGTCCGATTAACTGGCAATTGGTGCATTGGGAGGTATCTACATTTTTTCGTCGAGGTTCAACTGCTACAACGCAATGCAACGATCTGTATAGATTAAAAATGTCTTTAGCCTTGCCGCGTTGACTTAATTCAACTGCTACAATTGGTATTGGCACTTCAGGATTCGGGTGATTTTATGTACATGATATTCTAATTTAAGTAATTCTGCGTTAATATCTTTTTCCGGTAAGGAGATTACGTATTACATTACGTATTATTACAGAAATGTTACTGTTTTCAGCGTTCCGGTAGGTGTAATAATTTACACTATGATTGTCGTAAAATTTCGTTAGTTTGCGATAATCATCAATGGTATTTACGTTAATGCGTAGTTCTTTCCCTTTATAAGTAGTGGTAAAATCATCAGAGATAGCAGATTTGCTATTTTGGTAGTTAGTTCCGGTAGGTACGAATATCTTTCGTCGTCTGTGATTGAGAAGTACCTGGTTCATTTGTTCGTAGAACATAATATTTACTTTGAGTTAACAACGAGTTTTTATTAAAGAGATAACGCTTTTTATTAAAGAGATAACGTTTCTTCGGGTGAGGATAGAGGTCGTTTATTTGTATTTGTTTCAGTGTTTGAGATATTTTCGTATTCCATATCATTTGGGTTAGCGAGAGCTTTGTCACCTTTTTATAGATAATATTAGGTGGTTTTAAAATAAATTTCCCGGTTTCACTCATATTTATACTGTGTCATTTGTTCTTTTGTGGGTGATACACCAGTATCTATTGTTACCTGAGATTGAGTGTGGGTTATGGGTTATCGACTGAAGTCGTTGCAATCTGCTGATTGCAGCGAGTGCTGCAATCCGCTGATTGCAGCGAGTGACGTTCACTTATACTCTTTTCAATACAATGCTATGTGTTAATTAAATAACTCATAAGTCATAAGTACTCACTCAAATAGTCCACGCACTGGATTATTTAAGAAAATCAAATCACGTCCGTTTACGAGCTCGTCTCACACGGCACTAACAGAATTGTTAATAAACATAAATAACCTATGTAATTTGGATAAAAAATAAACTTACTATAAGCATAAATTTGTAAAAAAAGCTTTTCGTTCAATTTTAATAGCTAATTTTCGCACGTGTGATATGAGCTAACCTTTATATTTAATAACAAGCGTTAATAAAGAATATAAAAATCGCCCGGTATATTACAATTTATTATTCTCGTCAAGCTGGTCAACATTTTACAGTCTAAAATTTAGGGTCTATTAAACGGTGTCACTACCAGAAATCGTGGCTCTAAAAATTGGTTAATTAATTTTCCCTGAATTGTGACTATCGAAATCGAAACTGGGGTGCCCTAAATACGGCCCTGATTATATGCTTCTTGTTTGTAGACAATGGATAATAGAACGTAGGCAAATTGAATTTCTCGCGCTTGTCAATTTGTCTTAACACCAACATCCCAACATTCGCATGTAAATGGCTTCATTTTTTGTTAAAACTCGTTTCTACTTCAAAATTGTGGGTTTTATTGTATAAATACTAAACAAAACTAAGCGCTACATAAATTTAAATTTAATATTTTCCTTCGTTTTATCCGATAATCTCCTCGTATTTTCCACGCGAACAAAAACATTAACTAATTAAACTGTAAACTAAGCTTCAAACTTCGAAAATTCAATTTTATTATTCTCGAGGGAGTACTAAATAAGGTTCGTTTTTAATTCTAAACGCTTGTTTGTCTTTTTGATGTGTAGCTCTTAATTTAAACAAAAGTTTTTCTTGAACAACAAATTAAATCGTCAGTTTTCCACAAATATTCGATACGTTTCGATGGAGCTCCGCTCTCAAGTTTTTCATCAAACTTAAGCTTTGCTAATTCTAACTTACTCAATTTCCGCACTGATGTTTAATTTTCAAATTGGCGAAATTTAATATCGCGAGAAATTTAATATCACCACTTAAATGTCTAATCGGATTTGAAACGTATTAATCGCATTCATTTAATGCCTTTCAGCTAATTTGCTATGCATTCCTTTTCAAAACTGTGAATTAATGCGTATTGATGTTACTTTCTGGTTCCAGTTAAAACCTTTTTAATTGACTTCTCTCAACAATTTACGTTTCTATCGCTAAACCAATATAATTCTCAAAGACCTAATTTTATACTTTCTTTAAACGCTTTTCGTAAACAGGACTCCTCTCCTTATTCAGAATAAACAAAATGCTAAGATGTTTAAAGAAAACTGTTATCTTTTATAAATGCCAATTAAATTTGTAAATAAAAAAAAATATCAAGGGATTTATTTTTACTTTAAATTTACGCTTGGAAAAAATTAATCGATTTTGCACGTTCCGAAAAAGCAAAAAAGGAAATATTTCAAATTTTATGATAGACCGCAAATTTCGACAGGTTCAAAACAAAATTAGTTAGAATACAACGCTATTGGAAGCTTTTTGCACCTCATATTTACACAAATAAAGAAGTTAAATTTCCAAGTTTCCAAGTACTTTTAGCGAGGACACATAAAAGTATAATACGTAAATTCGAGCAGTAAAGCTAATGTCAAAACCACTTGAAATTGCTACCACAAAAATAAGAGCTGACGTGACATTCTGAATAGGCATCAAGGACCTAGAAACTCAACTGAGCCTTTAGACATTTTAATATAATAATTTGTTAAGAGCGGTGTAGCTCGAATCCAAGTAAGACATTCCAGGGAATCACATCAGAGTGACAGCAACTTCAACTGAGAAATCAGCGACCCGAATAAGCAACAACGAAGTAAAATATGTTAAACTGAATAAACACATGCAGATTTTGTCTTCTGGAAGAATAACCAAAAACAAACTTTAGGACGTGTTTTTAAAGCTTAAATATTTATTCCGTATTACTTTTCCCCTTTTTTAATTTCGCCCGAAAAGTATTTCTAAATCAATCTAATTTTTAACACAATAATAATAATAATAATGTAAAAGCTAGGGAAATTCGATATAACTTAATTTAGGGACTCCCTTTCTGAAATATAATCGAAACCACTTGCAAATTCAGCTCTACGTTGTTAACGTACAGATTGAAAGCGAAATTGCCTTAAAATTAATTTCTGATAAATCACAAGATTTCGAACAGCTTCAATAAATACGATTTTTAAAATTGCTTCAATTTACTTCTCAGAACACGCATATTGAAACAAACATAATATCGATTATTAAATTAATATACTTCGCTCTTACAATTTTTTTATTCAAATGACGATTTTAAAATTTTAATTGCAAAATCGCTTTCACAGGGGTGGGTAGTACATAAGCGTAAAGTTTCAAAAAATACCTATTTAAAAACAACCTTTGTAATTAAGAAAAGGTCAGATTTAGTGGATATTTGCGGGTCCTCTGGAGTTTTCTTTAGATTTCCACAGATTAAGGCCTATATTTTGAAAAAACTCAAACGAAGTTACTTAAGGTTTTTTTCATATTTCTGTTCAACTAATAAAAATGTCAATTATATTATACAGGGTGTTAGGTAATGCTTCTGCCAAACTTTGGGAATGGCTTTATAATTACAAATGGAGCAAAAAAGTATTATACAATTTTTTTCTAATATGCATACATGCATAGTTTCTGAGAAAAAGCATGCTTTGTTTTACTTTTTATTCTCGGGAAAAACAAAAACAACGGGTTAAAGATACAGGAACAAAATTTTTACGGGTAAATAAAAGTCTAATACATAAGTAACAACAAAACTTTATTAACAACCACAAAATAATCAAAGAAAAAAAAAATTTTTTTTGCTCCTACTCTATTAACCCTGAGTAATAAGTTAATTTTGTTAAGGCGCGTTTGACATGCTGAGAGTGATCAAACAAGCGTGTAGTTGGTGTGTAACATGAAAGGACCAACAATTAGTTTAACACCAACAATTAAATTTAACACAGTGCTAGTTGTTGCTGTAGGAGTGAGTATAATACAGATCTACAGTTCTGTGTGCGAATTAAAATTAAAATTAACTAAAATTAAAGTTACTAAACTTAGTTTCTATGTCTTACGTCTAGGGAATCACAACGCTTGAGGCGGTATAGCACTTTTCTATTGTCTAACAAGTTAGTAGCTAGAGTATTAGGATGCACTTCGAGGCGCCCGAGATACTTTTCAGTATAGCACTTATAAGTTTTCGCCAACGGAAATGCAAAAAAGTACTTGAGATTTACATTTATAATCCCTTGTAAAACCTAATGTAGGTGCCGACTGCAGGTAGAAGTAGCAGAGCCGTATTTAAAAATTCTATTTAAAAGCAGGAAATAAATACCTAAAAGCAGGCTATTATATAAAATTAAATGGAGATTCCAAAAATGTATAAATATACGGGGTGTTCCATTTAAAATAACAAAGTTGATGTCAATTCCGGCGAAACCGGAAGTGACAGAAACTTGTTTCCTATGTCAACAAATACCATTTAAAGAGTATATTACATATGCCAAATTTTATTTAGATATCTTAAAGAATAAAAAATTTATGGGGGTGCCCCAGGTCTCGTTGACACCCGGTATGTAGTTGTTCATAGCAATGTTAATACATCGTGTTGAATACCTTAATGATTTTCAATTCTTTTCATTTTTATCTCATCAATTCACCAACTTCTAAATACTGTATAGTAAAATTTTCTACAATTTAATAATAAACTTTAAACTTTTTAGGTTTTTAGTTAGAAAATTGCTCTGAAATGCGATTTTTGCAGGTTAATTTTCAAAAAATTTCAGGGCGCGATTTTACTGGGGGGGGGGGGATATTCCAGACCCACCAGGCCCCCCGGTAGGGTCCGCAGCGCAGGTTCAGCCTAGGGGTCTACAGATCCTAAATACGGCCCTGCCTAAAAGCGAAAATATATTTCGGTATAACTGTAAACCAGTTATTCCTAGAAACTTTATTAGTACAGCCCATGCCGACAAGGTGCTTGCAATCTAGTTAACAGCCGCTTACTACTGGGTTTTACAAGGGATTATAGATGTAAAATCTAAAGTACTTTTTTGCATTTTCGTTGGAGGCAACTTTTAGCTTCTTGTAAAACGTAGGGAATTTGTAAGTCGTGGAGCTCCAGTTTTTGTTCGCAGAATTTTTGATTGGTACTGCTGTATTTTCGTAATGTTCGATAAACTCGCGGCACCCCACAGTTGCAGCCGTAAGTCCATACTGGTTTTAAGATAACTTTGAACACAGTCAACTTATTGTTTAATGTAGCTTTGGAATTCCGTCCGATCAACCAATATAACGTGTGTCCATAAACTGTCGACATCTCGGTTGCTTTGAAAAACAAATTACAAGTCTTAGATTAAATTATAGACAATGACATTTTACAAATCTTGACATTTGGTTTTGTGTTCTGAATCAAATTACGAAATATGTTTCTGAAATCACAACCTACTGGGATGTTGACAGTTTATGGACACCCGTTAGTTTCGAAATTTTCAGGCCAAGTTCTTTCCGCTTCTTAGTAATATGTTCTTTCCAGTTGAGTTTACGATCTAGGTGCATTACGAGATATTTTGTAATATTGCTTTGTGGCAGTTAGTGTCCGTTGAGGGTGACACCAGGGCATGACTCTCTCCGAAGGGTGTAGGTGACATGCTGCGACTTTACTTCATTCACTTTAATACGCCAAATTTTTAACCACGTTTGAGTGTCATTTAAAGCGTCTTGGAGTTTCTCAGATGCAAATCTTGGATGTCCGTGTCGTCAGCAAATGTCGCAGTGAAAAGGCGTTTGGTGTTACTGGTATATCTGCTGTGAACAACAGGTAGAGAACAGGTTCAATAACGCTACCCTGGGGTACACCGGATTGAATATGGTGGAGATCAGTGATCTCTTCTTTTTATTTCACCAAAAAGAATCGGTCCTTTAAATAGGATTCCAGCCCCAGGTAGAATGGAGTTGGCAAATGGGTTTTCAGTTTGGTTAATAATTCCAGGTGCCAAACTTTATCGAATGCCTGAATAATATCGAGGAAGGCTGCTGCACAACATTTCTTGACCTCAAAGGAGTTGTTGATTTGTTCTACTACACGATGCACCTGTTCAAGCGAAAACCAAATTGATGTTCTGGGATTAGGTTATGGAGATAACACTTCAATCTATCGAGGAACATTTTCTCAAAGAGTTTAGATAGCATAGGTATCAGACTGATTGGCCTGTACGATGTAACTTCATCAGCGGGTTTTCCAGGCTTTGGCACTTGAATTATCTGGGCAACCTTCCACTGGGATGGGAAGTATCCGGTTCTTACTATTGCATTAAATATGTTTCTGTCCAGAATTAATGATTTTTCAGGAAACTGTTTAATTATTTTTCCTGCGGCGAGGTCATAACCGGGCGTTTTCTTGGAATTTATGTTCCTTTTAATCAAGGCTTTAATGGGTAATGCAATTTGAAACGGGTACTCAAGTACTGAAGTTGTTGCTTTTTCCTCTTTCTGTGTTACCTCAGACGAGAATGGTTGAAAGACCTTTACAAGGTGTTCCGCATATATATCAGCCTTTTCTTTGTCGGTCCTAGCCCAAGTGTGATTGTTTTGCCTGACGGGGAGCGGGATTTATCCTGAGTTTTCTTAAATTTTGCTGTGGCCTTCCACAACGAATACTCGGTAGGTTTAGATGCTGTTAGACTTTCGAGATAAATCTGGATAACTAGATTATTTTCATTCAGTAGTGAGAAGTTTCTTCAAATCTCTAGTAGTTCTGTTGAATCTAGCCTTATCTTGTGGTGATCTAGTAGACATCCAGACCTTCCTAATTTTTCTTTTCTCAAAATTGCTTCTTTTATCACACTTGAGCAGTGTGGGGTTCTATTTGATATGTTAACCACTGGGGTTGCGTCCCAGGCTGTATATTATTTTTGTGAGGTCCTCTACTGCTTCATCTATATCAGTGGCAGTTTTTAATAGTACATTAGTGTCGATTCTTTCCTCTAGCAGGCTTGCAACCTGTTCCCAATCGATATTCTTATTTCCCAGAGTAGTTGGCTTCTGTATGTGTATTATATTTGAGCTTAATAACACCAATATTGGGAAGTAGTCGGAAAAAATGCAACTTAAAAAAAAATTGTATGGGAATTTTTGCTCCTTTTATCGTTACAAACCCCTCCCTAAAGTTTGGCAGAAGCATTTCCTAACACCCTGTATGTATATGTAATTTATCAAAAAGATAAAATTAAATGTATTTTCGTATTTTCTTGAAAACATTTTATTGTAATTAAATAAATAGTTATTTGTTTCATTAGTACAAAAAATGCATGATTTCGGGACAAGTAAAACAGATCTTTCGGGTCTTACGCGTCCCGAAAACGCATTTTTTGTGCGAATGAAACATACTATTTTTTCTCCAACTACTCATAAATTCGGTAATATGACTTATTATTTAGAATCAAATATTTTTGACGACTGTCATTGCGGAAATAAACAATCACTATACGGAGAAAATAAACAAAAACGACGGCGATTGCCGAATGTTGACGAAGCGTTCGTTTTTCATTTAAAATTTAACATGTAAAACCCTATCTTGCGTCAATTTTTGTACTAGTACAAAAATGAATCGAAAAGTACACAGTTGCTATGGTAATTGGTGAACATACCGAAATGACTTACTTTTTATACAAAATTATTCGACAATATGGCCTCTTATTCGTGTGGTTGGAGAAAAACATAATTACTGTAAGAGTGATGTTATTAGTCACTATTGAATAATTAATACAATTGAATAATTTACTGGATAATAAAAGCACATATGAAATATGCAATTAATAGTATATTGTAAGTATACCAAGGTAGAGAAGACATTTTCATCAGCCGAGCAGTATTATTTCCCGACATGCGAAGCATGGAGGGAAATTAGTTGCGAGGCTGAGAAAAGTCTTCTTTACCATGGTTTATATACTACTTTTTTCACTACTAGCATGTTTATTCCTTTTAATTAATCATTTTTACATCAATAAAAAATAGAATGACAGATGCATATATTTATTTCTAAATATCCACAAAAATCAATTAGCCTTGCTTTAAAAAGGGGAGGAGTTAATTTCAATTGACATTTGTGTGAAATATATTTATAAATAGGCACCTGAGTGCATAGCAATTGTTTCCATTATTAACCAGTAGTCAATAATGAAAAATTATTGAACACTAGGAGAGAAATTTATCTTCTTCGCTCGAAAACAAGGCCAATAATGATATCTTCTAATACTAGTAGTGAAAAAAAATAAAATAGGATTTTGCTACATATTTCTTTAAATGGTAAAAATAAAACAGCCAGTAATGATGGTAATATTATTAACAAATAAAATGGAATTAAATTAATTATAAAAACTAAAAACACTAATTATCTATTTGGGTTTCAAAATTATTACTTAAACAAATACTGCGTAATGAAAGACCTTCACTCTTTCTGGAGTCTAATATTTCTGATAATAAAGCACGGAAATAAAACTATTTAAGTTTTTTTATACATGTTTGCCAAAAGTCGTCGTTCCTTTTAATTTCTTCATAAATTAAACCTTTGGGCGTCAACGTAATGAAATAGCATAATTTCCTTCCACTTAGTTGTAGTTGTCCTGGCACTTGGTACCATATAATTATTGTTATTTTTTTAAGCGAATTTATGATTTTCTGTAGATAAAAATGTTATCAAATCATTCTGAACCATCTCTTCTGCCGTACACGTTCTGGCAGTCTGAAGACACTTGACTTCTACAATAGCATGCTCACCTATTAAACCATCGGGAGAAGCAGCTAAGAATGGATATTTTTTATCTATAGGTAAAATCTGAAAATCTTCCATGGCCCTTTGTTCGTTTTGCACCCCATATATGGTAGTTCTGCATCCATAAAAATCTTGGTACAACAGTGAATTTAGTACTACTGTCAAAGTGGTAACTCTTAATTTACAAATTCTTCCAAAATTAGAAGCTGTTAATCTTTTTATTCTCATTCCTTTCCAAATGTTATTAATGTCACTTCTGGATTTTCATTTTTTAATTCTTCTGAAAAAAAATTTTTCCTGCTTTTATAATCAATTTTATTCATATCTTCTATATCATTTGCATTTGGACCATAATCTAAATCACTAGCACCACCGCAACGTGGCTTATGCGATCTTTTTGTGTTTTTTGAAAATATTTGTTTGCTGGATTTCCCCCTTTTTGAGTTTTGTTTCAGAACATAATACGTATACTTTCCTGGATTCGAAGAAGTTAATGTTCTTTGCAGATTTGGCTGCAAAATACCTCCACCAACTTCAGCTTCACACCATGTGCTATATGATCGACGCTGTATATAATTCATTCTTTTGCCACCACCGAGTTATAGGGCTATATTTATATCTACGTCCTCTAGTAAACCAGGCGTATGAACGCTTGGACCAAGCCCCATCCACCACAACAGTTATGACCAGTGTCCCAGTGCTATCTACTTCTCCAGCTTCAATAGCTAACCTAGCTTCTTCTTTTCCTGCAGATATCATTTCATCCCAGGATCAAGCCCACGGATAATTCATTTTTAACAAAAAAATGAAATAAAAGCCTTTTCTATTACCTGATCACTATTAGTAAGAGTAAATTACATTCCACTGTGGAATTTTGCTTTCTTGGTAAATTTTGTATGGTTTTAAGGAATTTTTTACAATTATTTGTCGGTTTACATAAAGGTCTACCATAACCATTCCCCATTACAACTCAAAATATTTAAGCACTAACTGATCGATAAACTCGAAAAAAGTGCTTTTAAAATACTGTAAAGCATACCCCATCTTTGATTTTCCCTTTGTCCTTTGTAGGATTAGTAATTCAGAAATTCTTAATGTACATTTCTTTAGAAACGGATAAGGTTAATTATATTTCATAAAGAAATTATTAAAATTCATACCGGGAAAATAATGAATTCAACTTTAGGAAAAACAAAAACTACATAAAAACTGCTTCGCTTTTGACTTGCATTTCTTCTTTATTTAATAACTAAAAAATTGCAGTAAAACGTAAATTAAAATAATCACTAGTTTCTCCTCGACACCCAAAGGTATAAAAGGATAACAAACAAACAAACCAGAGTTTCTAAAGTTATATGTGATAAATGAATATTTTTCTGGATTTTCGAAGACTGACAGTTAAGTTTATACAGTTGAATAAATTAACCTTCGGAGAAAATATTTTGGTTTTTACGTACTTGGAGCGCTTGAATAGTAAACATGCCATAATCTGACTATTGTGATCTTTTTTCTTGTCTGTCATGCTATTTACAATTTAGTTTTAAATAATGGAAACCGGCAACCCACCATATAAAACCTCGAAATAAAATTTTAGTACTACCTAGCCTGAATGTAGTATAAAAGAAAAATGTAAAAGATATTTGTACTTAATTAAGTCCTTGGTCAGCAAGGACTGGAAAATGGAAAAACCCGGAATTTGGTTAAGTAAAATTGATATGAACATTTTACATAAAAGTAATACTATTCAATGAAAACCGAAATTATTTTATTCTCTGTTTTACATAATATTTTCATTCCACGACTTATCTTGTGACATTTTATTGTTTTTCTAACATATCAGTCCTACTAAAACTTACGTAAAAAAACTTTTGCAAATGTTTGGTAAATTTCTTTAAAATTTTTCGTTGGCGTTCGTGAAATTTTGGTGGAGGCGCGTAGCAAGCTGTCAGTAATTAAGGAGACATCGCAATAATGTTTTAATTTTTAACAACAATTCAATCCTAAGTAAATACTAAGAGTTATCTGAAGTTATATTACAAAAAAAAATAGTATAATTTTAATAGAGACATCAAGGTTCGTAAGTTTTACGAAGTTTGTGAACAACGTTTGTTCAACATAAATTCGACATTAGAGTTTAAATTAAATTTTTAAAAAGCAGTTCGTTCGTCACACAGGTTTGAATATTTTATAGATAACGTTTTTATTACTCATTCGATTTCGTAACATCAGCTGATAAGCTAAATAAAGATTTAATTGTATTTTTATTCAACATAAGCCGAATCTAAAAATATACAAAGCAGACGGTATATAATACGTTTATCCTTAATCCAAAAATTTTAAATGCCCATCAACGGATTTTCATCCTAAAAGCGTTGCGACCTTTAAGTACTTAATTGAAAAACAAGGCGGCTAAATTCGAAATATCAAATGTCAAGGAAGCCCAAGTTCAAAAGTAAGGATTTCAGGTCTAAAACCTGAAGTTAGAACTTAAAGGGAAGCATTTCTACACCGGATTTTATTTTCTATGCCATGGCCTACATATACTACAAGGACGTTGTAACCTCTTAAATTAAATTTTTACGATATGTTCACATTTCACAGATTCGAAATTAAATATAATCAAAATCAAATCAGTCAATTCCGTATCCAGAAATTTGGACAGTCGCTCGAAAGTATTTTATTTAATAAAAACGAACCGAAATTAAATTGTTTTTAAATCTGAATGATATAAAGATAAACTATTCGTGTGTGTATCGACTTTTTGTGATGTGCAAGTTTTAACATCCAACGAATAAATATTTCAAACATGTCGAACTAACAACTTCCTGAAATTGTTGAAAATTTTTCGCTTAAATTAATGTTATAAAAGTCTGCGCCAAAATTTTACCAGTGAAAATTTTGTACGAAATTTATGATTAAATAACGAGGAAAACCCGAAAAATTATGCTTTTCTTAATATGTTACTTTTTGCAGTATAAAAAAGTCTGAAAATATTGTCTAAGAATTTTTGAACTCATAAATTGGCTAATTCGTATTTTACCGTCGGTTTCACAACTAGTTATCAATCACGTCGCCTTTTTAGCTATCACCAAAAAGCTATTTTTTTCAGCTTAATAGCAACACTGATATCCTTCTTCCGTAGCATCATTTGCGTTGTACATGGATATTGGGTTAGGAATTTGCCGAAATCGATAAATCCGTAATTACGGCGACGCTAAGGAAAATTCCAAAGTAAAACTCGATTTTAAAATCGTCAGTTATTTCGAATGTTTTTTACATATTTAAGATTTCGCGAAACTTTTGAAAAGCGTCTGCTCTACGAAATAAAAGTTTAAAGTTTAAATGCGGGTTGTTATAAAACAAAAATCGGATACCGCTGTAGGCATTAAATGCTTAATGTTATCCTCTCTGGAAGTACTTAACATCGTGTATAGAACGCTATAAACCAATCAGCAGAATTCCAATAAAATTTATAGATCGCAGAGCATACAGGCAGACGGTAAGTTTGTTTTAGTCGGTGTGTTCAGGGATCGACTTTATTACCCATTTAATAGTGACGCTTATCGCACATTCAATTCGCATTGTCAGTCTCTCCGTCGTCGTACCAAGTTTACTCTGCTCGAATAGTTCTCAGCGTAAATTTTTCACACGAAAAACAGGAAAGCCGAAGATAGAGAAACAATAGTCAATTTATTTTCAAGGACCACCTTTTATGCGGAAATATTGGTCTTTCTAAACGAATGATTATTAAACGCGAGCAATTTATTTATATCTGAAAAATTAAGAGGTGCTCGTTTTAATTGGAAAATTTATCTTTAAAAAGATTTATCGAGTTAGTCCATTCCACACGGTTAAGCATAAATTACAATTAACAATTCGTGTTCTAAAATAGGAAAACAACAGCTGCTTTTTTCATTTTCCACGTATGAATGCACAGCAGACAGCGGTCAGGTTTTAAAGCAACTAAAACCTGCAGACAATAACGCCATTTTTCACCCTATTTTCCTCGAATCCAAAAATAAATGTAGGTTCAATTTTAAACTTAAAATAAATTTCCGGTTGACTTTAAAAGATTCAAAGAGAAATTAGCGCTTTACTTGGGAATTCCCCATTTTATTAAATCACGTTTTCCCAGATACAACGGAAATATGTTTTTAAAACGTAGAGATAAAAATTTGTTCTCGTTCTCGCGGAGAAAAGGAAATTTTTAAGTTTTCTTTCGCGCGATTTAAATCCAGGACGGCTCCTAACTTTATATGTTTGTTGCCTTCGCATTCAATTTATCTTTGTGTTTTGAATCACCTCTTTCAATCAAACGAAACTGTAAATGACAAAAACATCCACATTTTCCTTTGTCAATTTTACAGGTTTCACCCTTATTTCGGCACAAATTGTTTGTTATATTTTCTGTGGAAGACAAAAACAACACCTAAATCATAAAAACGCAGCAAAAATCTTACTTCTGCTTCATAATAAGTTTTCGTTGTTATATCACTTATTATTACATTCGATAACACAACACCCAGACCCAGAAACAACAATAAAATTCTTCAAATATATGGAAGGGTTATTCACCGCAAAATACGTTTTTCAGTTTAATATGACAGAGTTCTGTAAGAATTACCAAGAAAACAATGTTTAGATTGTTTAAGGAACTGCCAAATAAGAGGGAAAGATGTACTTGATCATATCCCCATACTTAACTTAGTAAATGCCTGATATTTAATGACAACCCCTCAGAGTTATTGTATTTCCTTGATTTAGAAGGTAGAAATATCATTTCCGGAACGTATTTTCTCCTTCGTTTATTTGTTCATACTGGGTTTCGAGTGAGCTTGCTTTTAAGAAATAGATTTTTTTTACATTCACCTTGTCATTTTAAATTCTTAAGAAATTAATTACTTCTGAGAAAGAACAGATTTATAAAATATTTAAGAACCTTTCAACTAATTTAATTTCCTACATGCACGGCATTTAAATAGTTAATCAGATCTTGCCAGTAGTAATTATTAGAAATTAAATTATTATTACATATTAAATGAAATATCAAATATTTTCATGTTTTTATGTACGAAAGAGTTATATCACAGTAAATAACCGTATAGGGTTAGCTGGAACGGAACAATTGTGAAAACTGAACCACAAAGTCTGAAATATAATCCAATAATAATTGAAGCGAGTTACCAAAGCACCAAAATTAAAATCATCACATCATATTTATTGTATTCTCATCGCTCATTGTTCTGGTTCAAAATATCTATTCGATTTTAAATAGAAAATCTAAATGGGCAGTAAAATAGTCAATTATATTAAAAAGCTAAGCGTCACAGTGGTTGGTGCTAGGTTTGTAATAAGCAAGTCCCTGGTTCGAAGCGATAAGCGGTCGACACTAATGCAGTTGCAATGTATTAACTATGCTCTATTGAAACGATTGATATATGAGATAATA
The DNA here is from genome assembly GCA_963082815.1 of Melanotus villosus. Classification (NCBI taxonomy): domain Eukaryota; kingdom Metazoa; phylum Arthropoda; class Insecta; order Coleoptera; family Elateridae; genus Melanotus; species Melanotus villosus. The sequence goes on from OY720427.1 coordinate 26,580,710, forward strand.
TAGTAACAGTTCGTATCATTCACACGCATGTCCTTTACACTCTAACGAGCATAATGAGGTAAAATTGAAAGGAGGAAATTACTGTTGAATATTCAACTAATAAATTTTAAAAATAGGTTTGATGACATTCGGTATGTAACTAGGAATCATAAAATTGGAAAAATATGAACAAATCAGTTATAAGTCGAACAGAAAATATGAGCCTGCACAGTTCGATCAAATTCTGTCGTGGCTTCATTTCATACAAGTCGAAAACTTTTCATCACGCGAATGATATAACTAAGCATATCCACCCCCTAATTACAATCTCATCGAAGTTTGAAATACCACCCTCCCGATCGGTTGGTATACTTATTTACTGAAAAAACATTCGAATAAAACCGTGTTTGCGAATTGATTAGTGTTAGGTATACTCGTTTATAATTTCGCTTTGAGCTCTGAAATTGAATTCCTTAAATTGGACGATAATTAAAATTGGTAATTTAGTTTGATGTAAATGGAAATTTATTGAAGGCGCGTTTTATGCCCGTTCTACTTTGAAATATATTCATTAAAAACAACGATATAGGAATTTATCGAAATTTAATATTTGATCAGAATATTATTTATTTGTACAACGGCTTCAAGCTCTCTTCAAATTTTATGCAAAAATAAAGCAGGAATTTTCAATACTTTTCTACTTTGTCACAAAAATATAGCAAATACGCTTAGTTTTTACAAATTCAAGAATATTGAAATGAATATTAACAAATTGCCATTTATAGCGTCTATTTTTATCCAATACATTCTTTTAACTTAACAATTGAATCGCCCTTTATCAATTTTTATTTTACTGAAAAGTAGGTATACATAAGTCTTCTCTAACTTTCAACTTTTAGTAGTAGTGAAAACACTTGGAAAAAGGCGTCAAAATATTTTGCTTGTACTATTTTCAAACGAATTAAAAAGGTTTAAACATAGTCAAAGTTTTGTAATTTAACGTTAGATTCGATGTTTTAATAGTTTACTAATTTTTATTATAGCAACCGGTTTAGTATAAAGCTTTAAAATATTTTTGAACAAACCTAATCCCTATATGAAAGAGGAAACAAAATTTTGCTGCAACATTCGCATGCTTGACTTAATCTTTAAGGCTGTTAACCCAGCTAAATAAATGGCTCATTATCAGAAGAAAGGATAGACAAGTATTCGATACTAATTTATTATTATTAAACTTCCTTATTGGACTTTAATTCCGGAATAACAAGCCTTAAATTGGGATTTCCAGGTTTGAAAGCCGAAATTAGCTGTAAATTAGAAATAAATGAAAATTCTTCGTTAATAATTTGGTGTTTTAGGCATTTGAAGAAACCTACATTTAAAATAAAATAAAGCTGAGCAAGATGAAACAAAATAAGTTAAAGTAGAGGAGACGACTAAGTATCACAGTTTTTAATCGGGAGATTATGTATTTTAATTAAGGGTTCTCGTTTTAAAATCGGCCTCATTCTTCACTGTGGTTGTTTAAATACTGAAATACAAATCTTAAGAATAAAAAGGAGTTTAAAGCCGGGATTTGGAGATTATTAAAAGACTGCTGAGATTCAAAATTTGAGGAAACGCTTGGTGTTTTTGTCAAAGCTGCTTGAATTTTAAGTTAATGTTTATTTACTAAATTTATATTTAATTGTTTGTTGCCCTACTAACACCCGTAGCATTATAGATAGCAAAATCTCTGATCTCTGGCTTCGATGAGAAAAGGTGGCTCTCCCACTCATTTAGCATACGTGTCAAGAGGCCACGAAGAAAAAGAGTTGTTTCTTGTTGATTTTAATCATATAAAAACCACACACGAAAAAATAGAAGAAGAATTTTTAATTTTCAATTTTTCTTTATTCGTTTTTTACAAATACTTTCGTTCGGAAAGTTTTTCCAGGAAACTTGAAAAATAATCTCTGCTACTCTATTTTCCCGATTAATTTAATATCATCGTGGTTATTAAAGATTACACCATGTTTGGATGTAGTCTTAGAACTTTCACAAACTTAGGAAGTTTGTTATTGGTATATAGCTCGGAAATATTTAAGTCCAACCATGACAAGTTACAAGTTTTCTTATTTATCTTTCAAAGCAGGATATAATTAGACATCGAAAGCGTCAAGGGTTGTACAGTTTAAAGCACGGGTCCTATTAATTTCCACGTTGAAATTTTGCAATATGTGGCAGAAGGGTTTCGGTGCTTATTTAATTTAGAGAGAGTCTATGGTCTTTTTTTGTTTAAATGTTGTTTTATAAGTACATCTGAAAAGTCAGATTTAATCCGATCGACTTCTAAATTTTTAATACTTGCTATAGGATTAAAAAAGTACCACGAAAATTTGAAATGATAATGCTGTCTCTCAACAGAATTATCTGCGGTTCTGTATATGTTTTAGGAAATTTCGCCGGGAGAGCTTAAATAATTAATTATGTTGCTGTTTTTGATGCGGGAAGTATTATCGCAGCTGCGTGGAATACAAATCTAGCAAAATTTATTTGCTATCTGGAAACAAACGTCAAGAGAAATAGTCTAATAAAATTAAACGACGTTTAATTGCCAAGTGAATCTACAGAGGTATAAATTACGCGTAGCGATTTTATCTGACATAATTTAGGATAGAACATTAATGTGACAGACCTGTGTGAAGGTAGATTATTTTAGATGGAACCGTAATGGTACAAATAATTTTTGTCTCTAAACGTTCAGTCAAAAGCTTTTGATCGTTAGTACGAATCGATTCTGCGGTCAAGGTTGTGGTAGAATAACAAATTTCTAGCATCGTATTTTCAGCGCCTCTTTAGGGCTAACTCGTCGGATAACGTGGTGCACGAAAACGACAGTTTTCGTTATGAATTTAAGCCTTGTTAAGAAGTAATTGAATCCTATTAAAGTGGCGCTATTCCTGAAATACCGACCCTTAAAGATCGATATAGTTTTAACAGTTACAACCTGGGAAAACTTGGGTACGAATCTATAATTTGGTAAACACCTCCAATCAAACGTTGCTAGGGGCTGCCGGGTGATTTGCGACAGCTTCCGTTTATTAAGGCTTCTTTTTTACTCATTTTTACAAGCTGAATTTCACATCTTCCAAGGCAACACATCGTTATACAATTGAAAAAAAATTAAAGCAACGCCAAAATGTCGCTCTTAAAAACTCAGAAATATTCGAAAGTCAAATTCAAACTCATCAGTTATAACGTCGAAAATTTTAAAAACATTTACATAACTCAGTATTTATACAATCTACTAACAACTTCCACTCCTGGAAACAAAAAAGAAATCAACGATCTTTAATACCTTTTTATCGAGGTTAAACATGTCAGTTCTGAAAATGGATGAATGTCGACTCAAGAAAGTTCTCAAGAAGGTTTGTTCTATAAAAATGTACGCCATCACGCGGAAAAATCGGAAATTTAGCATTGTTATCTAAATACACCAATGCTTTATTACTCTTGTACAACTGCAAGATGTAAAGCAAACAATTTTATATAGAAAATTATGAATTTAATAGATGAAATACTATATATTCCTTAACAGTATCTGTAAATCCAATTAAACATTTTGTTAGTTTTAGATGGTTAGTAGGTTGGTACTAAACTATCCGAAAACTAGAAAGTATTCTGAGGTTTACATATCGCGTCTAGCGTTTGAGTCGGACGTCAGCGGTCCTGAATAGTTTATTCTAGTGGCTGTCCTTTTATTTGCTTCTTTATTTATTATTAAGCGGAATTACTAAATATTTCAACTCGGATCATTATAAAACAAACTTTGCAACTTTACTAGTCCAGTTTTATGTCTACTTAATCAAAACTATTTAGAAACCAAAGAACTTAACTTATACAACATTGAACCGTTTTGACACCTCTGCTTTCTTCAAGCAGTTGTTTGTTCCGCCTTTAAGAGCATGCAGTAAGCACCCTCAACAAGTTACGCGTTCATCTCTTTTTAACACGTACAAATACTACAGAACGTACGTCTAGAACTCGAAGAAAATACGGTCGCCATTTGGCTCATACACTGCAACTTGTAGAAAGAGAACAGTTGTAACTTGATGGCCTCAGAATGCTTTCTAGTTCTCGGCTAGTATACTGATTAACTATACTTCCAACCATGTCTGTTTCATGGTAACAGGTTGATAATTTCATCCGACGCATAAAATCTCATTTAATCGATATTTATTTATTTAAATTCTACGAAGAATGGGTTATGGCCCAAGAAATATTCTGAGTGATAGATTATTTGCAGAATGTCTCTTTGGAAAATCACCACCCTAACCAAGAATACAACAAAAGCAAAAACAAATCCTCAATCAAAGGCACTCTTAAACGTTTTGAGGTACAAAAGAAGACAAAGCAAAGATAATCCTTTAAAAATCAAAACTTGTAATAACTTACTTACAGCTAGCTTCAGAAGCAAGCTATTTTGTTGTGGTCTGTTGTCGTCTTTTCGAATAGCCTATATTTAATAAAACTAGAGTAACACCAAAAAAAACCTAATTCGAATGTATACCCTAAATTTTACTTCCGTTATAATAACACTACGTAAAAAACAAAATGGAAACAAATCTTTTCAATAATATGACTTACAGATATTAATGTGATGAGGTTTCGTTTGAAGCTCTGCAAACTTCATTATAACCGACTCGATTGTAAGGTATAAAAACTTTTCGCGTAAAGTTGTCGTACGATTGTTATCAGCCTTATTCGATGAAAGCGGATAATCCTTTTTTTAAATTTATCTAAAGTTTTCAACTCGTTCTTTCGAAGAATGTTTTTCCATAATTAAATGAAAAAGTTACTAAAATTATTATTTGTATTTATTCATTTCGTACAATCTACAATGACACCTTTATATTTCATTTATCACAGTTATGATTATATTTAATAATTTTTCCTTGAATATAATATAGCTATTTCTTAAATATGTTAACAAAATGCTTAATATGAGGTGCCAACGAATTTAATTTTAGCATTTCAACATTAAAAAAGTACCGTAAAGGCCTGCAATTAAAGAAAATGCCCATAGACAGACGAATGTTATACTTATAAAATTTAGTTTAAATCAAATTCTATACCGTAATATTTCAAAACTAACAGACAAGTGTTTTTACCACGTAATTAAATACCTATTTTATTTTGCTTCAGATTGTATAATTATGGCAAAAGCTATAACGAACAAATCAATCATACGCGTGTAGTAATAATAATATGTAATAATAATCATAATAAGTATGAAAGAATAAAAAAATTCTCTTTAGTTTAAATTTCTTGGGTAATTCTTAAAATTTAATCATATCCTTTTTGTAAGTGTCTAAGCAAATGGCCGGCCGGAATTTTAATGAGTGCAAATTGGGGAATTATTTATACCAATTAGAGGGTAATCTTTTGCCTACACATAAATTTATGCAGTAAGTATGAAGCAAAATTTTGCTAAAACTAGATACAAATTGTAGTAACCCCATGGCAACAAATTGTTTTGCATTCCAAAGAAATTAACAAAGTAGTTCCACCACGCTGTGGTTTTATAAATCAACTTAATTTTAAATTCTAAACATTCATTAGCATACAAATCAAACTGCTTCTGTTTTGTAGTAAAGGTTTAATAACGAATTGTTGAACAAACATTCCCAACCAGCTAGATGTGCCGGTAATCAACTTTTTAATCTGTTATTTGAATAAATTAGGGATTAAAAACCTAAACTTTTCTTAGTTTAATCTTCTTTACGTCAAAAATCTCAGCAGACACCACTGCTAAAGCGATAAGAGATAATAAACATCAAATTTAGGTCATAATTTAGCGTAATAGAAGAGGTGTTGAAGTGTGGAAATGCATACAGCAACTATAAACTAGATCTTAGCCACATTGGCATCAATTTAGATGCAAATGCGATCGGCGTCAAGGGCACGAATTTACCCCCGCACGGGTGTTAGGACGCATCCCCACTCAACACTCGCCCCGTAGACTCGTAGCCGTAGAGCGTAGCCCTCAGTTTCAGCAGGGGAAAACAAAGTGTGCTGCTTGTGCAAAAGCACGGATACATGGACTTGCGTGAGTACGTCAATACACTAGAATAGTAGCTGCTACCTATATATCCTAGGATATTATTTGAAAGCACATATCCCTGTCCCCTTCAATAAAATTTTATGTGTAGTAGCATTTTAGAAATCGTTGTTAGAGTATTTTAATTGGAAACATCAAATATATATAATAGGGCAATTTTCAGGGCGAAGACACGGTAAGTTCCATATACAAAAGAAGCAGTATATAACCCTATAAGGTTAGGCAAACAAGCTTCCTGCTAGACATACGAGGTTATTTAATGTCAGCTTTCGTGCCTTTATAACCCTTTTTATCTTTATAATGTGTTTATACTGAAAAAATTACCCTAACCCATAAAAATATTATAAAACGGTTTTGGAACTATACAGTTAAATTTAGTATTTCGACACAGAAAGGGTTTCAAATTTTTCCAGCCAATTTTTCTTCATCAGTGAGTACCTAACTATGATGCTTGAAAGTAATCTGTTGGATGGGGTTATTGTACGGTCCACTAAATTAATAGATTTTTCTTATGGTAGTCAACCTTCACCTTCCACTTCGAAAGTAGGGTTTACATCGATATTGGGTGAATTCCATACCGATCCAGACAGCACCCGAAAGGGTGCTAACTGCATTTCAACGAAAAATTGTCCAACAGTTTATCTTAATCAAGTAGTCGCACTAAAACTGCACAATTCGCCGTTTACTGCACAGCATCGCACGCTCGTTGCGTGGGTGTGTGGGAGGGCTCGTGACGCCGACGGCGGCGCTGATACAGTACTTCTCAGTTTGTTGGAAGTTGTTCTTTAGTTCGCGTTCTTCAGGTTATTTGACATTGTTGCACGTGTCTGAGTTATAAACTCGCGATTATAAAGGAAATTCTAGCTAGAGTAATATACGCGGATATGAAATGACCTACATTCGTTGTACATTTTCCCTATATTAAGCAACGGGATATAATGTTTCCTGTAGAAGACGGGCTTATAGAGTCAGCAAGGCATAAATTGAAAGTAAATAGCTTTTATCAGAAGAAGCTTTGAACGATGTATTCCAGTTCACGTGGTATACAATCTCGTCGAAAGCATAACCTTAACCTTAACCTTGTATCTTGTATCAGAGGTAAACTAATAACGTCATATTGGTGCAATATCATTTACGGGTATGGTAAACTCGCATCCCTATATCGAGTTCAAATCACATCACATCATCAAATCACTGTTCTGTTCTAGCAGGCAGTAGGCATTTCGAGAAACGCAACTTTTATTAAAAGCGCTTCTGATGCGGCATTTAAAGCATTTATTTTTAAATTAGCGACCATATTTGAAAAGTAAACAAACAGCACTGCCAGTAAAGAGCTTATTACTTATAATATTTAAATGAACTCCGTTATGCGGAAATATTCTGAAGATACAAACAGCATTCATTGAATCGTTTGCCGAAAAAACGAATTCGAAGAAATCTCCTTTGGTTTCTTAAGTCCTATCGACAGAACGATAAAATGCTCTTAACAATATTTTTTATATCAACTACATTTTCAAAGCTCCGAAAGCATTAACGGAGCTGTCACGTCAGATTTTTTATGTTGCACCTATTTATGTTCGATTTTTCAAACGAACGCACGTTAAACGAATATTTGTTGACCAAATTTTCGAAGCGGTAGCAAATGCGAAACTCACGGTAAAGTGAAACCGCAACAGGCTTTCGAATTAACCACGCGTTCAAACTGAAGGCTGCTGTGAATGCGAAATACTATTTAGTGCGTTCCTTGCGGTAAAACATCCATTAGCGGAATCGAGGCGTCGTGCGTGCTTCGAGTGAAAAGATTAACTTTAGACCACTGTCTAGAGCTAGAAACCAATAATTTCCATGTTTTAAATGCAACTGAATTTGAATTAACTCTGTCTGGCTACAACGACTTTTGTTCCTTATTGTCTTTCGTGGAATACGTACTCCACCGAATAACGCAAAACTTTATTCTGATAACTTATTAAACAAACACGTATCATTTATTATTTACGCGCAATTCTTTTACCATAGATGCAAACAAAATTTGAAATTACATGAAAAGGAATCTATGCAGGTTTGAAGAAACTTATCTTCTATATCTAACAAACCGCAACACCTTTTTATTTATCTAGCATTTTTAGATCTCATAAAACTTGACTTGCCATTATCGACTGTCATTAACCGACATCAGCAACCGACAAAATTGCATCGTCAACCCAGTAATCTGATAAAATCAAGCATAATAAATTGAAGGGAACTAACGTCTATCAACGATATCTAGTGGTATGAATCGTATCTGAGAACACTAGAGATTCTACCATGTTTTGTTTCGACTCCGCGACTTACGTAGTAGTTAATCAGGTGAAATCCTTTGATAACATTTTCAGTCATTTAAGAAAGTTTTATCAATACCAAAACACTACTAAACTAAATATATTTCAAGTAGAAAGCCCAGGAAATAGCAGTAATGCAAAACGTCAGGGCCGTATTTAGGATCTGTAGACCACTAAGCTGAACCTACGGTGCGGACCCTACCGGGGGGCCTGGTGGGTCTGGAATATCCCCCCCCCCCCCGCCACATAAAATTTTTGAAAATTAACCTGCAAAAATCGCATTTCAGAGCAATTTACTAACTAAAAACCTAAAAAGTTTAAAGTGTATTATTAAATTGTAGAAAATTTTACTATACAGTATTTAGAAGTTGGTGAATTGATGAGATAAAAATGAAAAGAATTGAAAATCATTAAGGTATTCAACACGATACGTATTAACATTGCTATGAACAACTACATATATTAAAAAAAGAACACAAAGTTGAGATTCATGTCTATGTTCCCAAATATGCAAAAATCAGTATTTTAATAATTTTAAACATAACATATTGTAATTTTAAGTACACATGTTAGGTAAATGCAAAATAAAAAAAGAATGTAACAAACAAGCAAATTTTACTTATATTTAATTCAAATACAGTAATTTCCCAAAAAAATCATACTTAAAATGAAAGTGTCAAATAATTTGAAATAAAATGCATAGAAATGAATTGAAAAGAAATTGTAGTCACTACATATACGAGGGGCGTTCAAAGTGTGTTGCAATTTGGGGGTATCTAGCAAAGTTTAGATTTTCGTGCAAATTTTGTTTGATACATTAGATCTAGTTGCACTTGCTTGCAAAAATTGGTTGTCCTATCTGCGTTTGTTTTCCTTCTGTCAGTTGTGAAATATGGCTGAGTGTAGTTTAAACAAGTTCGAGTATTGAAGCATCATAAAGTTTTTGTGTAAAGAGGGTGTAAATGCAAAGGAAAGTTTTGGTCGCTTATCGAAAGTGTACAGATCGGATGCGCCTTCGTAAGCTACGGTCACTAGGTGGTTTAAAGATTTCAAACACGGCCGCCAGAGCATTGAAGATGATCCAAAGTGCGGAGGACCAAAAACTGCAACCGATGATGAACATGTGGTTCAAGTTGAGTCACTGCTCCTCGCCAATAGGCGTATAAAGGTATCAGAAATTGCCCAAGAGATTGCTGTTTCACAAGGAAGTGTTCACAACATCATCCATACCACTCTGTACGTGTCAGCTAGATGGGTGCCCAGAAATCTTTTTATTCAGGATAAGCACTGCCGAATGGAAGCATCACGCGAGCTCTTCGACCTCTTTAATTCCAATCCAGATGACTTTATGGCTCGACTTGTGACTGGAGATGAAACATGGCTTCACAACTGGGGCCCCGAAACGAAGCAAGAGTAGATGCAATGGAAGCATGCGGAATCTCCAGCTCCGAAAGAATTCAAGACACGGGCTTCTTTTGGGAAGATCATGGCATCTGTTTTTTGGGATTGCCAAGAGCTGTTCTTAATCAATTATATGCCACAAAAAACTACAATTAATGCAGAATATTATGCACAACTTTTGAAGAAATTGCGCAGCGTAATTAAAGAAAAGAGACGTGGAAAACTGTCCAAGGGGATTTTCCTACTGCATGACAATGCTCCAGTACACAAGGCCAGAGTTGCACAGGCTGCCCTGAAGAACTGCAGGTTCGAATAACTTAACCATCCACCTTACAGTTCGGACCTGGCTCCTAGCGACTTTTACTTATTCCGAAACTTCAATAAATATCTTCGGGGCGCCGGTTTGCAGGATAAGAGGAAACTTTTTTTTTTTGGGGGGGATTGATTGCGTCGCTGAAGGAGAAGTGGGGCAAATGTATTGAACTTAGGGGGGAACTACATTGAGAAATAATAAATGAATTTAATTGCTATTAGTTGTTTCAATACCCGAATTGCAATACACTTTGAACGCCCCTCGTAACTTAACTTGGAAATAGCTTAGTGGCTAATTGGTTTGCGCCTACACTTCATACTAACGAAGCTACATATAATATCTTCATAACTTAATTGTCTTAAAATAACACTTTCAATGTTTCAATGCTGAGCAAAGCCAAAACGTTGACCCTGTCTTCTAACATGGAGGTTCCAAGCCTGTTTTTGATCAACTTCAATTTTGAAAATGACCATTCTCCACTGCTGTTTGTGACCATAAATTTTTAAACAATTTGTGGTGCGGGCCCCTTTGTGGTGCGGGCCCATAGGCTGCAGCCTTGATAGCCTGCGCGTAAATACGGCCCTGCAAAACGTTTTAACAGATCGTCGTATTAGATGAAACACACGACGTTGTTAAACCGCTGTTGACGTTCAAACTGTTCAAAGTGGTAAACGTTTCTCGTCCACCAGATTTTCACGATGTGGAAATCTCGAGGGGGTAATCACTACAGAAATCCGGTATACACGTGTTCGGAAATCTCTGTCTTTTGTTGTCACCGCGTTTAGTAAGTCTAACGCAACATAATCACATTAAGTGATACTGAAAATCCCTCTGAAACTTGTTCGAAAAGCCCTTCAGACATTTTTCGTTCTGCATGCTTAATAAAAACTTACTACGAAGGTGTTTTTCTAAAATATACCACGGCACTTTTTGAGTATTAGTCAATTAGTCAGTAATCAAACTAAATAAAACAGTATCAATTTATTTTTGACAAATATTTAATTTTTCCCAGATTTTATGACAAGTGAAGTTTTCAAACGCTAATCCCCTAATGTAGTACCGCGCAAAATTAAACGGTGTCAGTAAACTTATATTTACTTTGTGTCAACAATGCCGCGTTGATAGAGTAAATAGCAATTTGTGTAATTTAATTAACTTAAACAATATTATCATTTGAAAACCCAATTGCTTTAAAGAGGCACGAAACCCCGCAAAATATGCTTGGTGCAACTTTGAACGTAACAAACTAAAATAAATCAACGATCAACATAACGATCTGATTAAACTTTGTATCTCTGTTAGTAGCATATTACTTGTGCATTCGTAAAACATTGACGATTCCAAAAACGAGTTTCTGCCCAGTTTATTGATTTACAATACTATAACAATGCGTTTGCTAATTAAAAATTGTTGTTACGAAACCTATTAATCCTTCTACAACTAAAAAAGCATAGTACCTATTTGGAGTAAAACAAAAACAACTGACATAGCTCATCACCTTTAAAATAGTTGTTCAGCAGAACGGTAGAATGTCAAAAATGTAAATGACTTAAGAGAAAATATTTCTCGATTTGTCAAGCCCCACAGCGTTATATAATCAAAAACATTGTTCCGGTAATGGGTAGGCATATTTGTAAAACAAATTCTTGTCAACCAACTCCTTTTATTTATATTTTCGAGTCGACTGTGATACTTTAAAAGGCATAAAATATTTTCATTAGCGAAAGCGATTCAACAAAATTTACCGTTACTTAAGCGTATCGTTGCTAATGAAATAAAAACACATCATTATATTATTTGGAATTTTTTCTCACAAAAGCAACGTTTCTTAAAGTAACAAATAAATAACACCCTAGGCGACTGGGCTTCACTGTCCTGATTCGTATGCAAGGGAAGTGCGGAAAATTGAATTTCGGCCTTAATGTGGATTCCGGAGAGCAGACGCTCGATAGACGAACGCGCTTGGACCTTTCAAGCTAGATAGTCACGATGTGCATGCACGTTTGTGGTAAATAACTCCCAACACAATACAGTTTTTTATGCATGACTTTGCAGCTGCAATTTGGTAGCTTTGTAATCCTTCGTAATGCAAAAAAGTCATAAATTTTTAATAAAATTTTTTAGAATGTTTTACAAAACGGTTAAGGTATGATAAGAAGTCAAAGTTGTCCAACCGTACCGTCTACTTTAAGAAACCACACGAAATAGCGGAAAACGTGAAAAAGAATATTTTTTTTAGAGAGTCTGTGAAGTAAATAAGTAGTATAAACGACTAAGTGAGCTGATATAACTTGGAATTCCTGTCTACAGAATCAAATCAAATCAAAGCTCGACTGAAATGATTACTTTTTAAAAGCTCACGCAGTTTTACCGGCACATTAGCTAAGTTACATGGTGCGGATGTAGGATTAAAATGTATGGTTTGAAAACTTGCAAAAAGTCTAATTGAAAATCCTGACGTGTATTAAAATTTAAGAGCACAGGTAAGCTCATATCGTCCACGGAGATCCGCGCTGCATCGAGCGTGCCCTGGGTGCGGGCTCGCGCCGCTCGCGGCCGGGCGGCAGCGCAGGCTCGGAGGCGGTAGCAGCCTCAAACGTATAAGTACACACATGCCGCCACGCTGTAGTCACTCACGCCACGCGAATTGCACGCGCACACCGGTACAGGCTACAGGTGAGTTTGCATGTGTGGAGTAGGTCAGTGACCGTTTCTGGTTTCTCTGTTAAACTTTCTATCACTACCCCATAATCGGTTTGAATTATTATATAATGAGCTTTTTTTTGATATTAATAATTAGTCAAAAATAGCGTTTAATATTCTCTTCGTACATAAAAAATATAATAAGAATACCATTCGGCAAAGGTTTTAAAAACGGAATATCAAGAGAAAATATACAGTCAACCACTTGTTGAAGTTTTTTAAATATGTATTTTTCGCGTCGTTTCTAAAGTTTCAAACGCCTTCCTTCCAGCGTCTTAACGTCATTACTGGTCCAAGGGAAAAATATGTCTAAAATACATTACGCCAAGTTTAAGCTCTCATTAGAGTTCCCTATTCGTCTCCAGGTGCAACAGGTTTGCTGAGCGCACACGATACAACATGCTGTAGCCAGTTCGGAGTACTATGTTGGGCCAGCATCGACACAGCATCACTCAGCTAGAGGAGGCTCGAAATCGACCTAGGTAAGTATTTACGACTGTTTATTTTCCCCCTATTAGACTAGATATCCTAATTTGTGATAGATGGGGAAGTTTGGCAAACGAAAACGTATTATTAGACATTTTAAACGACGAAAGAACTCACGTTCAACCGGTAACGCTTACGTTGCTTCCTATTAACGCAAACCTGTACGCTAGAAGACACTCTGCTCATAATTGTTCCACAACCAGTGAACAAATTGCTCCTGTAAGTACTTGCGAAACTTATTTTGTCGACTTTTTACGAAAATCTCCTATAATTAAATAGATTCCTCCGCCCAATCAGTCGCCGCGACCCCCTGCAGTCCCAAAACGTTTTTACGTTCCGCCAACAACGACCGACAGCATTCAGGCTAAGCCAAACTATCGTCCTCAGTTACCCAGCTTAACCCCTGCATCACGAAATCGAGGAATTCCGCCACCACCCCCACCCAGAAGCCCTGCATCTCTCTTAGGCAATAGACATACTAATTCAAATAGCGCAAAACAGAAACAGGAATCTAACCGAAACGTTTCTCCCAAACAAGTGGGCAATCGAACGACTAACGAATATGTCTTTCAATTTGACAATAGCCTTATGCACGAATTTGGTAGAATACCCCCGGCTCCGATCGGTCCTCCGCCACCTGCACCGAAATGTTTCCATAAACCTTCGACATCGCCGGGCATTAAAACAACTCCTATTCAGCAACAGAACGTCACCAAGAATTCTGTCCGACAAGATTCTAGTGTATCCAGCGATAGTTTTAGTCAAACTTCTTCTCCGAGCTATACAACCAAAACTATGGAGACTCCACTGTTACCTCCTCGTACACCCAATAAACCTAACACGGTGCTAAATCCAGCGCAACCAACTGTGGATGACGGAAACGGTAACTCTGCTTTAACTAAAAGTGCTTCCACCCCAGCCAGTTTGCAAACTATCGTACGATTTCACAGTGGATCGAACATGTCCCTGCACCACAGAGTAAGTTCAATTCAAACTTTTGAAGCCGTAGAATTTACTATGTGCATATTATAGATAATAAGAGATATGAGGCGCTCGTCCAACCATCCTTACGTAAGAAGCGTGCGAATAAAATTTCGTTTTGCTCAAGTGGTAATGAACGCTGTTGCACTGATAGCTATCGGAGGAGGCATGGCAGCTTATTTTAGAGGTACTTTTCAATAAGTGCGAGTACGCACACATTAACACGTTTTTATATACAGCTCATCCATCTGCAGTTCATGTAGTTAATACTACAGTAAGCGTGAATAACAGCACAGCAGTGCCGGAAGGTGCACCGCCAAATCCAGCACCGGGAATATGTTTGCCTGTTATTGTCGGATTTTGCCAACAACACAAGGTACCCTACAATTTTACAGTGTTTCCTAACTACATGGGCCACTTTGGACAACCCGACGCTCAGCACGAATTAGAAGTTTACGATGCAGTAGTAGACGTTCGATGCTACGAACTGGCTGCTCTCTTTCTCTGTTCTGTATTCGTACCCAAATGTGGTACGGGAGGTATCGTCGTTCGTCCGTGTCGTAGTTTATGTTTAGGTACGGCTACCGCTATTGTAAATATTTTAAACGCATTGTTTTTCGGTACGCATATGTCTATAGAAATGAAGAGGCGGTGTGGTTTCTTTTTGGACGTTTTTGGTCTTGCGCTCCCAGAATATTTGGAATGCAACCTGTTTCCCGAATCGCCAGACCCCGAAGTTTGCGTAGGACATCACGAAGTAAAGGAAGCTAAGGTCCGTGCACAAAAACCCGGTAAGATTGATGTTTAATCAGGTTACGTTGGTAACTAACTTTCAGTGAACTCAAAGCATCCCGTGATTCAATTTAGAAATTTTGCGATATCGAAATTATTTAATGTTTGCTATCATTTTTAAGTTTGCCCCACGGGATTTCAATGTGATGTTAAAAGATGCATACCAAAAGACTGGCACTGTGACGGTCACGTAGACTGCAAAGATCAAACAGATGAATTAAATTGTCGCGAATGCAAAAAAGGTATGATTCATTGCGGAGACGAAAAATGTGTTGCTCAGGAACAAATGTGCGACGGAAAAATAGATTGCCCTTTAGCACAGGACGAACGTAACTGTCGTGAGTATATTGTAATAGACCCTACATCAACATTCCGACAATATACTACATTTTAGTACGCCTGAGTGAAAGAAATGGCGACGAAGGTCGCGGGCAGTTGGAAATATTTCGTCCAGAACTTCAAAAATGGATTCCAGCGTGTGTAACTCACTGGGATCAGTCAACTTCGCCTACTGCAATTTGTTCTCTGTTAGGATACTCGTGAGTTTACTTGTTTAGAATATTTTATAGAGACGCTGAAACATTATTCAATGTAGGAGTTCCAACGGCAGTCGATTACTTAAAGGAAAAGACATTAACGTTTCTCCTCCTGTTCAAGAAACAACAGCAATTTGGCGAATGCATCAAAATAAACATCCAAAAAATATGCTTCGAGAATTTGCGTCTTGTACCGGTACCACATATCCTACAGTTGACCTGACGTGTACCAATCATAGTACGTACTTTTCATGGCATCCCAAACGATCCTTACTGTTTTTATATAACTATGTTTTTAAAGTCTTAAACCGAATAATTACTAAAAAATTCCGGTATTTTCATTAAAACCGATCAATTAATGTTGTAACTGGAATAGTAAGGAACTGGTTGGGAATTGATTTCTAAGTAAAAAATATCAAAAATGCGTCACTTTGTAGTGTGCGGCAAACCTCGAAAGTCGTATGCAGAGCGCAGATCGCTAAGAATCGTAGGAGGAGTACGTTCAAAACCAGGAGACTGGCCATTTTTAGCAGCTCTTCTAGGTGGTCCCGAAGAAATATTTTATTGTGCCGGTGTACTAATTGCCGATCAGTGGGTATTAACTGCCTCTCACTGCGTGGGAAAGTACGTCAACGTTCTGTTTTCGATTCCATTTTAATTCTTTAATTCTTTAGTCACTCCGATGTATCCGGTTGGACAATCCAGCTGGGCATTACACGGCGACACGCGCACTCTTATTACGGACAAAAAATGAAAGTGAGAAGAGTTGTTCCTCATCCCATGTACAATATGGGAATCGCCCACGATAACGATGTTGCTCTCTTTCAGGTAACAAGGACTTTTGTGAAACACAGGAAACTGATCTAATCGAGATGCTTTGATGATTTTCAGTTAGCATCACGAGTTACCTTTCACGAACATCTACTTCCTGTTTGTTTGCCATCTGCTAATAGGGAACTTCCTCCTGGAACTGTGTGTACGGTTATAGGATGGGGAAAGAAAGAAGATACAGGAAGTAAGTCGTGTGATTTCGTATCACATTAATATATTGCTAAATGTTCCTTTTCAGCAGTGTCCGAATACGAACCAGAAATAAACGAGGTAGAAGTCCCCGTATTGAATCGCGACTTATGCAACGCATGGTTAGAAAATCGCGATTTAAATGTGACCGAGGGTATGATTTGTGCTGGCTACAAAGAAGGGGGAAAGGATGCCTGTCAGGTAATTCTACAAAAAACAATCACGAGAAATAGGTAAACGGTCAACTATTTTAGGGAGACTCTGGGGGGCCTTTACTTTGCCGCGACAAGGACGACCCCGAACGCTGGTTTGTGGGGGGCATCGTAAGCTGGGGCATTAAATGCGCGCATCCTCAGCTACCAGGGGTCTACGCTTACGTGCCCAAGTACATTCCGTGGATCCTACAACAAATGGCTCAATATTCCGACTAAAATTAGACAATGGGAACCAAGACAATACATACATTTTCTCAGTTAGAATATTGCATAATGTAAATGGTACAAATTATACATGGTACAATTTTTTTGAGGTGTCACATACGTCATGTTCTTTTGCTTATACAAAATTATTGTTGATACTGCATTTGTGGTACAGCAGACACAATCTAGCTACGCACAACATGTAAAATTAGAATGGTCCTCTAGTGATATCTTGTGACAATTCACCTAGTGTTCGAGCGTCCCGCCTCTACATGTGATCAGTTTATACCGCTGTATCGTATCGTGTACAGCCGTCTCTAAAGTCTATCCGTTAGGATATGCGACAATAAATTTCGGCTTTAGAGACTTCTGCGATGCTTTAAATATATTTTATACCCTTAGATATAATTGATTAGAGAGAGAAAAACCATAGTTTTCTATAGATTTATAAAGATGTTATCTAGTGTCTAGTGCGTGCAGACCTGCGCTGCGTTCGCTCGAAGACCGACCTTACACAGCGCGGGTTGCCTTGAGGCACTTCGACCGAGTGCGACGCACGCCTTTCCAAAATTGCGATAAGTGGGCAATCACTAAATGAATACTATGTCAATGTTTTATAAAGGGGTAATCGCACAGGAAACATCAACTGGAATCATCTGGTGTTAACTACATTTCAAATCTTATGTAAGACGATGTGATGTTATATATACATATAAAATATTGCGACAATATCTTGACAATAATACATATACATTATACGCTCTCCTGTGAGCTTGTTGCATATCTCGTGGAGCACATGTTTTTGAGAAACACTATTTTAATAGTAAAATTGTTTGCAGTTTTGTTATAAATAAACAGAATTTGCTTAAATTAGGAAAATTCTCGTTCACCTGTGTGTTCCTTAGCTTTTACTGATATTAACTTAGTCAATGCAATGGGACAATAATCTGGAATAGCTGCTTGGTAAAAAAACAGCATGCTCTGTGCTTCCAATATTGCTTTGTAACCTGTGTTAATTATTGTAGTCAATATATTCTGATAAGCAACCCAATTGTTTTATTGATCCATTCCTTACAAGGGTAGACGTTATTTATCCAATTTTCCCGGAGTGCTGTCAAAAGCAGTTTCGTAAACGTTAATTCTGAAAATCTACGAAATTTCCGCTATACTTTTCAATAAAAGTTTAAAATTTATGAAAAGGAATAAAATGTAATAGGATGATCCCTCCGTAATCTCAAGGGGTGACAACTCGGCGTTTGAGAATGATTTTATATCACAGAAACTGGATACACTGATCGTTGCAATTGGCTTTGATAGATTACTTTTCCGTTAAAATTGCAAATGTTTAAATTTCATCACTTCCTTTAACAGCAAAAATTATCGTAAAAAAAGTAATAATTGGAACAATATCTACAGTAATAATTATAACCATGGACGCGTTTTCACCTTGCATTTAATTACACATTCAAATTTTTATGTTTGCAAGATGATACCACAGAGCAGATATTAATATCTGCTCTGTGATGATACGATGTTAGAATGAAATTTAAATTTTGTGCAAAACAGTCTCAGCTCTGCTACATCGAGGGATTAAGCTCGAGTGAGGTAAAGGTACAAAAATGAAACACGCGGTGTGTAGAAGCAAAACTTGTAGTTAATGGCGATTTAAAAAATCGCGTTAAAACAAAATTACAGATGTATGGTTTTTATCTGATTTTACAACTTGTTAGCGTAAGTTTGATTTATTTACGATTACAGTCAACAAACTGTTTTTTCACCTTCGTATATATAACTATTAAAACTTTTGAAATACTGCTTTAACCTGACGTTTTAAGCTCGCATAATAAAGTTAAAATATAAAATATATTTTCTGTTCTCTACACTGCAACGAAAGCTGCCCTGTTTATGTGCGGGGAAAAGGTAAGGTTGCTGTCGTTTTGTTAGCAGTATTCAGAGGAAGCGAACCCCCAGTTACGATAATATATCGAACTTTACCTGTAAAGGACATTTCGGGCCGGAGTAACTCAACCACACAATTTCCAGATTTGATAAAAGCTATTTAACATCATCGTTTGACATGTTTTGTTCATTTTTATTTATTGAATTAACGGTGTATTTCACCTTCAATTAGTAATATGTCGACAATTTAAAAGTAAAAAATCAATAATGTTACAAATTACATCACGATTTCCGATTGAAAATTTCCAAATTGCATTACAGTACCTAATTAGTTAAATATTAGTAGTACCTCTACAAATATCAAATACCTCGGGAAATTATATACATATTAGTCAATATTTTTAATTAAAAATATCTTTTTGTCAAAACAAATCAAGTTAATTCATAGCTCGTTAAATAAAAACTTAGGATATAATTGAGACGTATACAAAAAATCGGAAAGAAATTTTAATTGTTAGTTTTGTTTCAGCCAAAATTTAGTTTTAACGAATTCATTGTATAAGATTTTTACTAATGATGAAAAGAAAATATCGCATATTATTGATTATTATGTTGAGTAAAATTTTAAAGCCTCGGGGTATTCTACTGCACCCTTGTCAACGACCTTTTTATCCACACACTACACAATGAATAAAATAAAAAGACTCTCGTTACATTTCAAAACAACTTTTATAGAAATGAAGTAACTGAATTTTTCTGCGCTCTCTAAATTTCCATCTGCGGATTTATGAACACAAAAAAGCGAAGGAAAAGGAAGAATCCCGCGTATCATTTTAATGTCAAATAAGGATTTTACCTTTGTGAAAATAGATAACGATACAAAAACATCTTTAAAAGTTACGTTTTTCTTTGGACAAATCGTGCCGATAACAAAATTAAAATATTAAACGGAAAACGCCGTCGGCGTTAATTCCGTTTTGTCCCTAGCAAACAATTGATATCTCAGTGACAATTAATTAGTGTTTAAGTGCCTAAACAGGGCTCGTAAGTTCAATCAATTTCACAAAGTGTTTGTGTCCTAACAGTGACGTAAGGCGAGACACAAATACACATTTCCAGTTTTACATACAAATAATTTGAAGGCATCATCTTGAGTTTTATAAAATACTCAATTAAATATTTATTTAACGCAGTCATAAAAGAAAAAACACATTCATAAAAGCATAACCCTCTACATAATGCATGAGCCACACAAAAAATTGAGATATTAAAACTGGTAAATCCGCAGATAAGGCTTACGCTTATATGAAATTATAATAAAGGTTGGGAAATTTAACAAAAGAATCTACATTTTCCGAATTTCTCTCCCAAGCATATATTTAATTTAAATTTATCAGTAAATCTGCAAAATATTATTTAAAACATTGTTCTTTTTATTGGTTGTTCTAAAAATAAATGTCGAAATTAAATAGCTTAAATTTGGACACATTTTGGTTTAAATTGTTTTTAGAAAAGATAAATATATTTTACTTTATTCGCTTAATTATTAATGTATTAATTCACTTAATTATTAATGCAATTATTATTTTGTCTGTTTAAGATATAATGAATCATTGAATATTGTTTTGCCCATGTTTATAATGTTTTCTCTTTCTTTTTATCCTGTAATCGGCATTTGCTGTTGGACAATAAACTATTGTTATCATTATTATTATTATACACGGTGTTTACGGTCTTATTATTATTTTTTTAATGGGTGATACCACCAGTCAAGAGAAGGTGAAAAACGTTAAAACACCTTAATAAAAGTTTTAAAATAAAAGAGATACAGTGTGTTTCACTTTACATGAATCCACTTAAATAACTATGTTATTAATAACGCAATTAGTATAAAACTTTTACCAGTGGTAGAGGCCATTGAGATGAATCTTTTTGTAGAAATGAAATTTTTTTAGAGTCCAAATCTAGCCAACTATGATTAAAATAAAAACTGGCGTTTCAAGTAAAGTCATAGCGGCGATTAAGATAGAGCAAAAAAGTATTTAAAACAGTTGTTGCTAATCACAAAAATACCCCAAATTCACTGAAAAATTTCAAGTTTAATTTTTCTACTTTTTCAGGGATACTTAACCGTTGTTCAGTCATCACTAATCAAACAACAAAAATTCCAGGTAAATTGTTTTGTGAGCTGACGTTTCAAACGATTTTTAATTGTTGTGATTGTTCATCGCTCACTTGATATTTGAGATAAAGAATTTTTTAATGAGTTCACGCAAAAATGTAGAAAATTAAAAATGAAAATTTTTCAGCGAAACTTCATATTTGGAGTATTTTTGTGATTAGCAACAACTTTTTTAAATACTTTTTTGCTCTATCTTAATCGCTGCTATGACTTTACTTGAAACGCCAGTTTTTATTTTAATCATAGTTGGCTAGATTTGGACTCTACAAAATTTCATTCCTACAAAAAGATTCATCTCGATGGCCTCTACCACTGGTAAAAGTTTTATACTAACTGCGTTATTAATAACACAGTTATTTAAGTGGATTCATGTAAAGTGAAACACACTGTATCTCTTTTATTATAAAACCTTTATTAAGGTGTTTTAACGTTTTTCGCCTTCTCTTGACTTGCAGTATCACCCATTAAAAAAAATAATAAAAAGACCGTAAACACCCTGTATTTATTAAACATTTAATTATAATCAAAACATTTCTTACCTTTTGCTCAATTTTATATTTTATTCCAAATAACTTGAATATTGAAGTTACGCCACTGTAACAAAGCATTCTTCGTGTAGATTATTTTGCACATCTGTGGCTAGATATCTGTGTTGAATTTATATCGAAACACGACATGCGTTTCAACAAAAATATCTCGATTTTGAAATTTACATCATTTGAAAACGATTCTGTAACACCTTATCAATTTTTAAGAGCAAAATAATATAGTTTAAAATAAAAATCATGTATTTTCAAAATTGTGTCTTATGAAATATATATTTTCAACTAACCAACGACGCTATTTTAAGCATTACATAATGTTGTAATATAAGCATTTCGTGCCTTTCGCTGTTTGACGGCGATTCTCTTCGCCCGACATAACAACTTACACCCAAGAGAATTAATAAAACCGTAAAACGAGATCAATGTAACCGATAGATAGGCAACACATATAGCAAACACAAATATAAATCATATCTCCTCCTGAAGATGGCAGTTGAGTGCAGAATTAGTGAAATCTACCTAATCGATTTTACAAATGACAGAATAAATAGAGCACTGTAATATTTACTTAATACTTATAGAAGTAGGTGGCACTTTAAGTATTGTATACAGCCAAACTTTTAATTAATAAAAAAGCGATACTCAAAATAAAAGAAAAAGAAAAAAGATAGTTTACATTATTCAAACCAAAATTTGAAACAGCCCTGTAAACATTTTTAAACATTGTCATGCAAGCCGAATTAATTTATTCGTTTGCTGAGTGTAAGACCAATGTAAAGTTGGTAAGCAAGTTGTGCATGTGATAAAACAGTTGATTTCCTTATTGTATAAATACATATATAAGCAAGGTCTAATATTAATTGTGATTACGAGGTAGGATTATTTTTTTTATATGCATATTCACTATAACTGTATGAATTACAATTTAAACTGCTGTTACTTCATTTGCTAATTAGGTTATAAAATATGTGGCGGGTAATTTAATTTTCTTAGCAAGTTCTGAGATAAGTTGGTTCATTCATTTATAGGGCGTAATTGTATGGTATATGTGTGTCTATTCATTGTGCAGTATACGCGAACATACAGCCTTTAAAAAGAAGGAAATGATACATCACCAATTAGTTTTGAATTAAAAATAACTGATCATGCCCTAACAATTTATCAGACCAGTGACATCGTATAAATTCAATAGAAAATTTTATATTCGATTATTGGTAGCCAGGCCCCAATCGTATTTAATATGTGATTGATTGACTTTCTGTCTATAATATCAAATTAAGATGGGTAACGCATAGTTTTGACGAAGCTAACGGGAAATGTTAAACTTTGAATTATCATGTTAAAAACTTTTTATGGTGGATTTTATGTAAACTTCCTGCTTTTTTATCAGGAAACTTTAATAAATAATAATGATAAATTAATGGGAAATTTAGAAGCAAAACCATATATGAAGTACTTATACTTAAATTTATTATTCGATGGCGAAGTTTGATCACTAAAGCTTTATCTCCAAATTTTACTAAAGGATTATACAGGGTGAATTAGAAATAAGTACATTAAATTCCCTCAGTAATAGAACTCGTCAAGAACTACAGCATTTCTTAATAACTTTTTTTTATATACTTTTTAGATTTTGTGATAAAATTAGAAATTTCATTATCTGCCAATGGAAATCATGTTCGGCACAAAACTTAAGTTGGTTACCATAGTAAATCTACTTACTTAAAAATTAAGCTCAGCAGCATTTAATTATTTTGAAAATACATAAACAACTCGTTATTTTAAAGGGAGGTAAAAATGCAAAATATCCCATTAATTTATTAACATCGAATTCTCCCAATTCGGTCGATGGATCAAAGTTATAACGCTGAAAAAATACCTCAATTTCGAGATCGGAGAAACAGCACCTGTAAGAAGAAATTAATTCATGTAATTATCAAAGCTCAAAATGAAACCTCTTTAAAGTAGTAAACTTATCTGTCTTCCCTTGCTGGGCGGAATCGTTCGACGCAATCCACTTTGTTTAATAATCTCAAAAATCCCCTTTTTAGAAACTCTATCAATTGAAAAAAAAAGTGAAAGATTTCAATATTATAAAAAAAAAGTTTAAATTGTATTTAATGAATTGTACGTTTACCCTTTACACGCTATGATTATTCACATACAATTGTAATGGGGTTGATTTGAATGTCTATTTTTTCTGACAAGTTTTCGGATGACGAGTTCTTGACATTTGAATATATAGTAAAGTTGCAACAATACATTTTAATTACTGCAGTTAAAAGTAGATTAGTAATGGCTTACCGTTTAAATACGGGGTAAAATCTGGAGTGCCCGTATTGATTCTGTGAATTAGAATTTATATTATTCATAAACTAGCTATAACTGTTGTACTGAAAAGATTATCCCAAAAATAGCTCCCAAGCAAATATGAAAATGTCACATGTGAATAGCCCGTTCTAAGAGCAATAGTTTGCCACTTAATGCTATCAAAATTTACGACCCGTGAAGAGGACAGATGCTGCGCAAATTTTCTGTTTGATTTAAATACAGAGGGGGTGATTATCTCTAGGTATATACTGACCGGTGTCCACCCACATCATTCAATAAAACATATCAACTATTAAGGTACTTAACTGAAAAAGCACGACAAAAATCATCGTTTGCTGATGTTTACAGTAGGCGAATGCCCGGTGGGTACGTGAAACGTGTTAAGTTAAACCACCCTTGATCTATGTCATTTCGGGCTTGACCACCAAGATTAATCTCTAGGGACCGAGTGACCGACGGGCACACGAAATAAGTGCATTTATCTCTTGAAAATTGATTAGAAGAATTGTTGCCCAAGTGTAGTGTTTACTCATGCATATTTGCAATTTTCTTGTCCACTTTTAACTTGCGTTAATCAAAATGTATCTAACAGTTATTCATAGTAAGTATGGTCAGCTCTTAAAAAGGGGGAAATTTTGTTTTTCTAATATACGCGTGCATTAATTTTTTCAGCCGAATTAGCCCCGCTCGTTACGAAACATGTTAATACTAATGCTTCTTCGAAAGGGCTGAATTGACGACAAAGGACGCTACCCAAGATTTTAGCCGTAATTACAACGACGCGTGTTCAGCGCACGCTGATCGCTAGTCTTTGTTTCCGGTATAAGGCTGACACGTGACCACAATGGCCGACTTATAATATCCTTAGAAAAATTTGATCAGGACTGCATTTTACTTACTTATAATTCTGCTTACCACCCCTATAAACCTTAACTCATAAAGACGAACTTTACTTAATCAGACCCTGTAGGGTAATATTTTTGAATCATGCCCTAATTCAACAATATCGATTTTTTCCCATACTTTTAATTTTAATTAGGGATAGAGGGATGATGCAAACACTACGTAAATTAAACTTATTGATTTTTAAATGATAACTGAAACATTTATTACTAAAACCAAAATACATATTCAAAAAAATGTAACCACAGATCATCAGTCAGTGAGTAACCCTGTGTCCCTGTACCAAGTAATCACGTGTTAACTTACAAAATGAAAAATGATAAACCTATGTTAAAACCATTTATAAAAATTTCCAGAACTAATGTATCCTCAATAATCTGTAGCAGATATGAATATGAATCACCATTGACACAGGGTTAGCGTAAATGTTGCAAATATCTATGCAATGAACAATGAACAGTATCTCGTTTTTCGG
Organism: Melanotus villosus; assembly: GCA_963082815.1. Lineage (NCBI taxonomy): Eukaryota > Metazoa > Arthropoda > Insecta > Coleoptera > Elateridae > Melanotus > Melanotus villosus. The sequence continues at coordinate 26,606,096 of OY720427.1, forward strand.
CAAGTATCATACATCACTAATATTGCTCTTTACTTATTGTTCGTATGTAACAGCTTGTAAATATGCTATAAAATATAATATAATAAATTGCATATAAAGAAAAAATAATATACAATTTGGTTAAAATCAACCAGAAACTACAGAAAAAATAATCAGTATTTAAAGTAAGTACCGCTGACTCTCCTTGTTATTCAAAAAGTAAATAAAATTCGTTAGTTTTAGGCGAATAAACTTTACATGTGCGTGCACAAATTAGTTGTCCCATATAATTTATAGAAAAGGGTAACAAGAAAGTGAAAGTGTCAAAGAAGATGGCTTCGGCGAACACTGTGTATAGAACTTTTTGCACCCGATTATTGTTGTCTTAACAATAATGAAACCTCGGTTGATTGATTTTGTTCGCCGATTGAAGGTATCGATGTAACAGGTCCGTTGCACGGCTGTGCGGGACAAAACGCCGCCCCTCTGGCGTGTGCTGTTAGGCCGGACGCTGCTTATGAGAGTCGGTTGCCCGACCATTTCCCACGTTCTGCCACCCTAGCTAAGTCATATCCTTGCAACCCTATACTAGGACAGAACATTATTTACATTTCCATTATTATTTATAATATTGATTTGCATCACCTCCACGTAAACCATACGCTAATTTCCTTTTTTTATTTTACGTTCATTTTTGATGTAGTATAATTAATCATAAAATTGACCTTTCAATGGAAACTTCCCTTTTGAACCTGAAACACGTGTGTTTTAGTATTCGCAACGACGGTAATATTTTCCTAATTCGCTTTTTTTCTGTTTTTGTAATAATTATGACCCATATGAGATGGGGTTTCCGACAAAACAACCAGTTTTTGAAACTAAAATTACGGAAACGCGTGTGAAGCTCTATTGTCTTGCGGATATTTTTAACGCTTGATAGGATGCGTTGTAAAGAAAACAGGTTTCTAAATAGAAATTAACAATAAGGGTTGCAGATTCGGTGTCCGCCAGGGATTTGCACTTCACTTTCTCAAAGCCCTTAGTACTATTTGTACCAGTTTTACCAGTTAGCAAAATGTTTTCCATAGAAAAGTCCTGTTTAAAACTTGCAGCTGCTTGCATAAAAATTATACGCATTTACTCTTTGATTAATTTATTGCTAAACTGCAAAATCACAATCATTTTCACATTTTCAATACAATTTAGCTTAAAATCCCGCAATAAGTACAAAAATATAGTAACAAGTAGGTATTATTTGTAAAAATAAAAATTATATTTTATGCAGCTTTCTTTTTATATTTACAATTCTAACATAAATAACTTATAAGGTACAAAAATGACTAAAACACTTCACTCCCGTATGGCAGCGTTAACATTTGAATAAATGGTATTCAAAATAGTCACAAAATAGGCCACTTTTTTCATAGGCACTGATGGTGTATTATAAAGTTCATTCAGAAACAAGGCACTATGCGGTGCACTGTTTCGTCAATTATTTTAATAAGCTACTTCAGCACCCCAGGGCCTATACGGCTTCATTCCTTGGGAAGCGGGGTTGTTTTGATTGTAACTTTGATGATGACTGGAAGTGGGAACACTAAATGAATTCGGAGTATATTGCTGAGGACCGTAACCCAACGCGGAAGATGCTGTAGTTGTCAATGGCGTTAAGACAGTCGTAACAGGAGCAAGCCTTATAGACGGATCAGCTGGAGATGCTGTTGTTTGAGAACACGTTGTACTGACATCGAAATGACTTAAATCATGATGGACATGTTGATGATGCAAACCGGATACAGGTTGCTGATGAATTCCTATGTTTCCGATGGTACCGTGATTCGTCACGGGAGACGGTGGAAGTGAATTTAATGGAGGATATGGTTGTGTCGAGGTGTAACTCCAAGGGGTTGTTGTTGTTGTTGCTTGTTTAGTAGCTAATTCACGTTGAGCTGCACAACACTGTAGATGCGATGTTAGTCGCAATCGCAAAGGATTTTGCATATCCAATCCTTCTATTCGCTCTAAATAGCGTATGACTTCGGCAACGCATTCTCTAAAACCCATTCCGTGGTAATCCATAGCATACTTGTGTGGATCGTATGCCAATGCGTCTAACCCTGAAAATTAAAAGGTAACTTTGTAAATCGTGTATATTATCGATCTTGTGAATTCTATGTTATATTTTTAAAAGAGTCCTAATGATATATCGGCGAGTTAAAGACGTGGGGACATACGTTTCCACCTGTAGTTTTTAGGCAGCTCGGTTACGCTTCTCTGCAAACCTCGTGAATGACCAGTGTAGCGTACTACCACACTAATCACAGCACAATCGGATGCAATTATTTGCTGTTAACTAAAAGCTGTTTCGAAATTTCAACCTTATTAAATTCTTAATTTAATTTTCCGTTACTAAAATATATCATAAGCGTTGATGTATAATGTATATGGAATTAAAAAGTACGTTTTTAAAGTCTAAACCGGAAGTCAAATAAGTGGACAGTTGTGTTTTTATTCAAATAAGTTACACTTGTTAATTCAACAGGTACATAGGGTAAAACAGACTGCAACAGCGGGCTTTATATTATTATCCACTGTTTGCATGAAACTAAATAAATACTTTCAGTTAGTTCGTTATAATTTATGTAGAGTGACTTCTTTGCAATAAAGTAAAATTTATTCAGTGTGTGTTTATTTTAAATGTTCTTGACATACGCCTTAATTCAACAATTTATATTATATTCGGTTATTTGCTATACGAATAATCGGAAGTTAAAACTCACATTACACCTACCTTTAGCATGAATCATTTTCAGGTGATCTACCGTCATTTGTAAAATTTCAGCTTTTTCTAATTTTGCCGAACCTTGCTTTTCAAAAGCACTTGGAACAAGTCTCTTCAATTCTGACAGAGATGTATTGATGCGATCGCGTCTTTTCTTTTCAATAACTCCTCTACGCTTCTTTCGGGATAACATCTGACAACTGTCAGTTTCTCCCGGAGATGTGCATCTACAGATAAATAAATAAGTGTTAAGAATATTTATTAAGTTTCTGTAATTGAGCACCAGCATATTATCACTATAACATAAACTTACTGTTCTTTGGATGATTCTTCTGAGAATATTTCGTCGCAGTCATCGCTCTCCGACAAGGGCCTTTTGACGGGCCTTGAAGAAGGCGTCCACGAAGCTGCAGGGTTTGCTCCAGAGTAACTCCAGTGTAATGGAGCATTGTGTGATGAAGAATGATCCATATCACCACTACACACCACTAATATCCTCGAAGGTGTCGCAATGCCACTTGCACAGAAGACGACGACGGAACTAAACGCGTGTCGAACGGCGGTCACAACGGCGTTCACACGTGTGCACCGTACATAGTCGAATGTGTCTTGGCCTGTTGATTTGACGGCTGTCCTAACGCCGTTCTGGCACGTTTTAGCCCCACTCTTACCCCCACTTTTAAGACCAGCACGCGAACGCTACCCTCTTGCTTGCACTCAAATATTTTAAATTTATTATCCTTCTTTGGTGTTCATTCACTACAAAATTTTACTATTATGTGTGAACTTGCGATAGAACAGGACGGGGGTACCTGACAATGTTAGTAAATAACCCTTTTTCTTACGATTTCCGATAATTTTGTCCATCAGAATATTTAAACTGCAATCTTTGATTTGAAGGATTTCTAGACCACTTTTGCCATAATATGTAAAAAAAATTGTAAATTATAAAAAGTCGAGATTTTTTTAACTGTTGCCACAGACAATACTAAAGTATAGTAAAGTACTAAAATACTTTAGTATTGTCTGTGCTGTTGCATAAAATTGACGTTTTCATTCATAAAAAAGCTGGTTTTTATATTTAAGAAGGTATAAATCAAATTAAATCGTTTCTGTACTTTATAAAAATTATTACTAACTAAAAGAATACAAACAATTCGTGCACCGAAAACTTAGATAGCTGTCCTGAATTATATCTATCAGGCACTATTTCTAATAAATGTTTTACCCCTACCTATCTAGGTACTTATTCTTTTGGATTCTTTACCTTTCTTGTTTTATCATTACTTCTAGTTATACCTAATATATTGATAATCGTTTACCGTGGTAATACTAGTAAGCATTGACTAAGATGATGAAAGAAGTAACAATTTACTAATGTTTAATAATTGTAAAATATAATAGCCTTTTTATCATTTAAATGCCCCAGAGCATGCTGGGATCCGTCTGGTCGCGTGGCGGCACTGCGACGTGTGACGGGCGAAAAGCCGCATTTCCCACGATTGCTCGAATTCACCCCTCATACGCTATAACATAGAATAAGGAGGGCAACCATATCTCCCCACGCAGTTACTAAAGACCGCTTCAAAATTTCACTTTTTGTTTCGTTTACGTTTTGTTTGCAGGTACCTACGCTTGTTTGGCGATCGTGTGATAAGGAAATGATTGAAATAAAACCACTTTATTATTTCAATATTTACATATTTAACTCTTTACAGTTATCACGAAATTATAAACATTACTTCAGATTTTCTTTTAGGGATAAGTAATAAATTATTTATATTTAATATTTAAATGACGTAGAAAAGCTTTATTTAGATAAAAATCTATATCTCAGCTAATAGTTTTTAAATATAAAGCTACAACACAATTGCAAGATATTGAGTCAGATGGTTCCAAAAATAAATGATTTTTAAAATGCGTTAGGGTATATGGCAGTTACTCTTAAGCATACGATGATGTTACGTTTATTTCAGATCGTGATTTTTCGCTAACAGTCGACGTTATTCTTAAGTTTTAGCCGTCGCCGTAGACGTCGCGGTGCTTCGAAAATCAGTGCAGAATTCACATGCTTAGTTTTACCAAAAAGAGACCAAGTCACAAAATCTATGTAAACAGACGACTTTAACGAAACAATACTCGCCGACGCACCATGTCGGGCGATGTGCAAGCGAGAAAAAGACGAGAAAAAAAGAAAAAGAAAGGTAAGTTTTGAATTTAAATATTTTTATATCAGTTAAGATAAAACGACCCGAAACAAAAAATTAAGCTTATATATTTGTATTATACTCCTGGTGAATTTTCAGCATTGTAACCTGCTTATAAATAGAATCACCATTTAGTTGTGCGTCGTAGACCGATTACTTTGCACCGGCATATTTTTATACTATGTTACTTCATTAAAATTAAGATGTGTTTAAAGAGAGGCACAAAAATGTTTGCTAATAGACTAAATTATATTTGTTTTAGAAGATGCAACCGAGGAAGTAGTATTTCAACATCAACACCCAGCAACGACGTCACCTAACGTCACCGAGGATTTAAATATTCACGTACAAAAAGAAGCGTCCACCGGTGGGGGTTATTGCGCGAAATTCGTTTTTTTCATCCTTTTAACTTTGTTAACCACCCTTATCGGATTAATTATAACTGAACATCGCGGACTTACCGATTGTAAGTCATAAATTAATTTTATCGAATCATAATTGATTAACTTTTTTTCTTTCAGTGGATACAATTGATACAGAATCTCGTTTTGCTCAAATATTTGAAGGCTGGATTGATAAATCTCTGGATGAACACGATCATGAATCTCCAGAAGAGCATGGCATAGAAGAATCTGACGAAAATCTTTCCCAAGAGGAAGAAGAAGATGAATCTCATGCTGATGAAAACGATGACGAAGATGAAATGTCCGAAGAAAAAGAAGTAGATGAAACTGCTAGCGATGAAGATGAGGATGAGGATGACGAAGAGGAAGACGAGGAAGAAGATTCGAATGTACAAGAAGATGATACGGTAGAAACTGATGAGGTATCTCATGAAAACGAAGACGAAGAAACAATAGAAGACAGCCAAGAGGAAGACGAACAAGATGAAGACGAACAGGAAGACGAACCACAAGAATATGCTAGTGAAGTTGAAGCTTCAGATGAAGAACCGAATGAAACGTCACTACCTACTAAAGAAGATCTTACACAAGAAGAAGAGGAGGAGGAAGAAAAAGAATACAGCGCACCAAAAAGAGGCAAAAATAGGATCAGAGATCTGAAGAATAGATATACACCTAAAAGAGTTATAGAATCAGAGTATTCCGAAGAAATTCTCGATGACACAAAATCTGAAGAAGCTGGAAGCCTGGAAGATGCAGATGAAACTGCAGAAAAATCGGATGACGACGAACCAGTAACAAAATCATCAAATGAAGAAGTTGAAGGAGATGATGATGAAGAGGATGATGACGATGATGATAACGATGATGATGATGAAGAACCTGAAGAAAAAGAATTTATTTCGAAGAAACCCACTACCAAGGTAAGATATTGTAAAGGTCCCTGGAATATAAAAATGAATTAGATATTGTCAAATCATTGTTACATAATTTATATAGTTGTACCTATCGTATGTGACAATCAGTTTGATTGCTATAATGCACAACAGTTCTTATTTAAACACAGGCTCGTTCCGAAACACCTAAGACTGAAGGTAATACAATAGAGGAAGAACAACAAAGCTCTGATAATAATGCTCAAGATGAAGCCGAAAATTCGAATAGTGAGTAATTCTTCAGTCAATATTTCATTCCATTTGACAAATGGTTAAATTGAAAATAAAAATTTGAATTACAATTGTTAACTGTATTCTCAGATCAGGAAATGCAAGTAGGTTTTCTAAATACCGCTGTATGTTGCAGTGGTGGTAAAGTTTGGTGTTGGGACGGCATTGTTGGTTGTGGCTCACGTTGTTCTGGTTCAGAAGTGGAGAACTGGTCGGTATAATTGTTGCTTGTTCCCTTAATACTTTCTCTTCAAATACTTTTAACCACTCTAGAGTACTTTACTATCACCAGTGAAAAGTACGCTCGTAGCTTTCATAATAATAAATCAGCAACTAACTATTTGCATTTCCTGATCATATTATTTTAATTTGTGGTGTTTAATAATTTAATAATCCATAACTAACAATTTATGTATTTAATTTCGTTCAGAGCTGATGTGAAATTAATTTCGATGTTAGTTTGTTGTAAGTTTAATGTTTGTATTATTGTTATTATTAAACATAGAAAAAGCAGCTGATAAGAAACCGCAGGTTGCTGCAACTGAAGAAGAAGAAAATACGGCACCGGATTTAACCCGAAGAAATACTATTGTAACACCGCCAGAGCTTGAGGAAATCGAACAAGACATCGAAAATGTTGAAGAAGGTATTTAAGTATTAAAAGTTTGGCTAACCTAACCTTGTGGTTCAAAATTATGATTTAGTTTTCACGCATACGTAAATTATCAGAGTACTCTGAAGATGAAGACTACGACAGTGAGGATGACAGCAAATCAAAACCAGTTAACGCTAAAATGCGATATCAAGAACTTCAATCCACCTATTCGCATACGTTATCGCCAGAGTGGGAACCCACAGAAGTTACAGAAAAAACCACTAGAAATTACGAGGACGAAGATGAAGACGAAGAAAATGACGAAGAAGAACAACCTGAAGGTGATGAAGACTACGACGACGAAATTTCCGAAACCGAAGACGAAGAATTATTAAGAAGATTAGAAGCTAAATATGGAAAAATTCGGCAAAGTGATGATGAACCAGAGGAAGAAGACGATGACGAGGAACTTGAAGAAGAAGGAAACGAAAAATACGATTCTTGGAAACGTAATTCGCGTTATATTTAGTTTAACTTATCTATATCCATAACCATTTGTCAAATATGTTTACCACAATTTATTCTTAGCTAAATCTTTAAGTTATCTGAAACAAAACTTAATTTGTAGGCGTTAAAGTATCTCCAGAAATTGTTACCGAAGACACAGACTCCGAAAATGAGCGAAACTGGCCCAAAGAGCATTCTGGTGCTCAAGCTGTTTATGATTTTAGTAATATCACTAATTCCGACGACATGAAAATTCATGAAGAACTCGATCGAGCGCATCAAAACCTAGCAAATGCAAGTATAATTCTTCTCTGCAATTTAACATTTTTAAGCGTAGACGTTCAATAAATCGTCATCTTTATTTGTTAGGAATAATTCCGAAAATGCGCTGTTACCTACAAATTCCTTTATTTTTGTTTTGTTACGTTTTTGTTTAAATATTTCGTGTTCCTAGTAATGAGAAATGTTTGTTTTATCACTGAGTGATTTTTAATGTTATAATATATAGTATTTTTATGGTTTGTCATAACACGTAAAAAATAACTGAACCATTGGAGTGTTATATAATTTTGATTCTCCCTCTGCAAAAAGTATTTGTGATATAGCCATATTCGCTTCGGCCTTTAATCTTTAACGTCATAATTATTGCAAGCGCTGCTTTATCCATATTCGTTTTTTCTTTTATTTTTTATAGCTCGAACTATTTTTATAATTGAGACAATGAACATATTACCCCAGTTTTATTTTGTAATTTCCTGACTAATAATTCTAACGCTTAGGATGCAGCTTATGCTTTAACACTGTTTAACAAAATCCTCGAGAGGAATCCATCCTCTCCTAGAGCATTATATGGAAAGGCGCAGTCACTGGATACTTTAGCCGAACAAAAAAAAAGTAATAATTTGCTACAAGAAGCTATAATAACTTATCAACAAGCGCTCAAGACTGAACGTGTACCTGATGCCTTGTTTCAAGCAACAGCCGAACGATGTATAGACCGAATGAGATTTAAGGGTAAATCATGTACATCAAAAAAATATTTGCAAGTTATAAAATTCAAAAAACTTTTATAGGGCTTTACAGTCAAGCTGTATCGATACACAATTTATTAATAGAAAAATTTCCATATATAGCAAAATTTGCAAATCATTTGGCAGTTACCTATTTAACAATAAACAAGTAAGGTCTTATAACTAATGTGTATTAGGTTAAATCATAGGATGTATTTTAGGATAAATGAGGCCAGAAAAATTCTTCAAGAAACCCTTGCAAAATGGCCCAACGATGGTTTTGCTCTAGTTCATTATGGATTCATTTTAAAAATAAATGATAACAATTTGGTAGAAGGAATAAAATACCTTAAAAAGGGAATTGAAACCAAAGAACCTGGAGTTATTGATGGAAGGTTTTATTTTCATTTAGGAGATGCTTTAACTCGGCTGTCCAAAAAAGAGGAAGCTATGACTGTATGTTAAAAAAGACTACTACAATATATTAAGTTGTACATTATTATTATTTAGGTATATGTGAATTGTATTTAAGGTATATGCAGATGGTGTTAAAAATAAAGTATTTTTATCAAAATATCAACGATCTCTGTATAATGTAGAGAGATTAACAGCAAAACCATGGTGGAAAAAAGAAGAAACACCATACCTAAAGCTTTTTAATAATATAGAGAAGAATTGGATGCTTATTCGTGATGAAGGCTTAAATATTTTAGATAAAAGAGGGTATTTTAAACCCGAGTCAGAAAATCTACGTGATATTGGAGACTGGAAACAGTTCGAACTATATGCAAGAGGAACTAAGAATGTGAAAAATTGCAAAAATTGTCCTGTTACATGCAACATAATTGAAACCTTTCGTAATGCAACAGAATGCAGAAGAGGCCAAATTAAATTTAGTGTTATGCATCCTGGTACTCATGTATGGCCACATTGTGGTCCCACCAACTGCAGACTAAGAGCTCATCTAGGTCTCAAAGTACCTTCCAATACATATATACGTGTTGCCGAACAAATTCGGTGAATTTTGCCAATACTTAATGTGATATTGACTTTAATATTAATTTTGTTATAGTTCTTGGGAAGAAGGAAAATTTATTATATTCGATGATAGTTTTGAGCATGAAGTTTGGCACAATGGAACAACCACCAGACTTGTTCTTATTATAGATTTTTGGCATCCAGAACTAACTGCCAGAGAAAAACGAAGTCTTTCCTCAATATAAAGTGTTGATGCTATTTTTCAGATTGATGTATTTTGTAAACAAATTTAAAATATGAACAAATAAATAGTTTACTATTGTTTTTACACTTACATACTCCACTACTTGACGTACTTAACGTTTGGCTTAATTAATTTTACCTATTGAGTTAAAAATAATTATACACTTGAAATAATAATTTCAGTGAACAGGTAATTCTTGCATGTTTAATAGGGTTGCCACCCGTTCCGATTTTAGCGGTACTTACATTCCGATTTTTAAGAGTTTTAAACTTACCGCCATGTGGAACACTTAACTAAAATAGCGTAATTTTTTGTGTTATATTCACGTCAGGGGTTTTTGTTTTTGTATTATAGTTCTAAATATTATTTAATTGCGACTTATTTAATATACTAAATTATTTGAACCTTTTCATATACAAAATATCAATGTCAACACAACGTCGCGATTTTTTATTTCAAAAATAATATAATATTTAACTATTACAAAAAAAAATAAGTGGTCCATATAACATTCCATTGTCAAAAATATCTTATAGCCATTTTACACGGTCTTAATTTAACTTTGATAAATATTACCAAATTTGTGGCAGAACATACGACGGGCCTACTCTATAATAAATGAGCTGAATGGTATGAAGTAAAATTATGCTGCTTGTGTGCTTGTGCACTCGCATTTAATTTTGTTTGATGTTTGCTGCAGTTTGTCAAAGTAATCCAGAAACCTAAAAAGTACACAGACACCAGTAAAAAATAAACTACAGCCTGTAAAACGTAACACAAATACCATTACAATTTTGTTTCACAATTTGGTTATCAAATTTATTAACAAATTAGGGGCCCTGTAAAGGGATCAATTATTTTGTAGGATATATGATATATCACAGTATAATACTAAACGTTTAAAAATAGATTTATATTTGAAAAATCATCATCATCATCATTCAGCTTTTAACAGGCCATTAAGGCCCATAGCTTGTCGAGGAGAGCACACCGAGCCGTAGTGAGCTGCAAATAATCTTCATTAATTAAGTAATTAACAATTAACTACAACAGACGGAATTATAATTAAAGCAATAAATCACATTAAATTCTTTTTGGTTAAGTGATGGCTTCAGTATCTTTACCATTATCTGCGTTTAATAATAATTTGAATGTTTATTGTAACGTTTATAATATTGTATTTTTATGTTTCTTCCATGAAAATTAAATTTCTATATTAAAAAAATTAATACATACGAAACACAGCTCTATTCGAGCTCCTGCTGTGTGTAATAATAATAAACAGTAAAATCACAGTCTAGTACTAGACTGTGGTAAAATGAAGAGAAGGACTACGGCATTGCAGTAGGTACCACCTTAAATTTTCCAAGATTGCCACAATATATAATGTTAGTCAGTATATTAGAAATTTCCTGTAATAATAGTAGGAAGTAATATCTATTTATAAACCAATGACTCGCTCAAAACTGACAGTCACTAGGGTTAGTGTTTTGTGGTACCTGGTAATTGTGGAAGTAATGTTGTTTACAGCTGTTTGGTGAAGATTTAACAGTTCGCGATATTTTTAATTGTGAAGTAATAATTAAGGCCGTTCGTAAGCAAAAGTAAATAGTATTTTATTAATTCTCTTCAAACTAAACTGATAACATTTATATGATTTGCAGATAAATGACTTGGTCAAAGTACAGTAATACTACAGTAGATTTCTTTGTAAACAACGATACGTGTTTTTCAACGAGACATTCCAACAATACTGTTATATTAAATGTATACGAAGGTATACCCGAAACCCTTATCCTAAATTTAGTATCATGGGTTTTCTTGCTCCTGCTGTTTGCGTTACTACGAAATCGAGCATGGGACTATGGAAGATTAGCACTTGTGCAAAACGAGAAGTGGACGCAACTATTTTACAAAAACACCGAAGATGCGATTGCTGTCGAAGAAACTACAGGTGATACTTCTTTAAGTGCAGATTCGGGTTGTTGTTCATGGTTTCCCACAGTTTTCAAAATTAACAAACAGCGTCTATTTGCTCGTTGTGGGCCTGATGCATCACATTATTTGTCTTTCCAAAGACATCTCTTAGTATTAGCATCAATAATTACAGCATTTTCTGTGTGTATTATTCTACCAATAAACTTCAAAGGTAACCTTCAAGGAGGTCCATATACATTTGGACATACAACTATCAGTAATTTAGATCCTAAATCTGACTGGCTATGGGTACATGTTATAACATCGTTTTGTTTTGTACCATTAACAATTCTTATAATGCGAAGATGTTCAAGCCGGATTCCTACAGCAACTCTTTTATCTTCAAGAACAGTTATGATAACTCATATTTCTCGAAATCACCGTAGTGCCGATAATATTAGAAACTATTTTTCTGTAAGATATCCTAATTTAGAGATTAAGGATGTACAGATGGCATACAAAATTAAAGAATTGACAAAATTAGAACAAGAACGAGAATGTGCACATGAAGCAAAATCTTTTTGCATAATGAATAATGAACATGACATGAAGGTACAACCTCACGGCTGCATTATCTGTTGTCCATGGAAAACAAAGAACGCACTGGAATATTATACTACTGAAGAAGAACGACTACGTAATTTAGTAATTGAAAAAAGAAGAGAAGCAATACAAGAACCCTTGGGAATTGCATTTGTAACTCTTAATTCAGAAGAAGCAGCACAATATGTTACACAGTCATTTGTTCCTGGCACGCGGTTTCACTGGTCAATAACAAAATCCCCAGCTCCTCCAGATATATTATGGGAAAATCTACAAATATCATCTAGAAATTGGTATTCTAAAGCTATACTAATTAATTGTTTTCTTTTTGTAATACTCTTCTTCCTAACAACACCCGCTATTGTAGTCAGCTTATTAAATACATTAACATCTACGCAAGAGGATATTATTAAAAAGGTTAGTCCTGTATTATCAGAGTTTCTGCCTACTTTACTCCTGTTAACTATGTCTGCTATAATGCCTGTCATAGTTGCATATTCTGATCAGTGGATGTCTCACTGGACAAAATCTGAACAAAACTTCGCAACTATGCAGAAAACTTTTTATTTTCTGTTGTTCATGGTGTTAATATTACCATCTTTAGGATTAACCAGTGCACAAGCTCTTGTAGAATGGTCTGTACAATCAAAAAATCGCACATACAGATGGGAATGTGTCTTTCTTCCAGATAAAGGCGCATTTTTTGTAAATTATATAATTACTTCCGCTTTAATTGGAACAGCATTAGAGTTGCTTCGTTTTCCAGAATTAGCTATGTATCTGTGGCGTTTAGTATTGGCCAAATCATCAGCAGAAAAAATTAGCATTCAAAAAGCTATTCTTTCTGAATTTCCATTCGGTATACATTATGCTTGGACTTTACTAATTTTTACTACTAGTACAGTATTTAGTCTAATATGCCCTTTAATAACTCCATTTGGATTGCTTTATTTATGCCTGAAGCATTTAGTTGATAAGCACAATATATATTTTGTGTATAGGCCAAGTGGAATGTGCGGTGAAGGTCAAAAAATACATGTATCTGCAGTGCGCAATGTACGAGTGGCTATTATTCTTCTACAGATTATAATGTTAGCATTTGCAATTATAAGGGGTGAATTAGGTGTAATGTCAATCATTACAATATTAGGCTTAATTGCAACTTGTAGCTTTTTCTTCATCATGGGTCCATTCCCATCTTGTAAACCAGCATCATTGGCTGTTAATAATTTCCCAGAACAACAGGAAAGTTACATTGCACCAGTTTTAATTAAAGTGCATTCCCAAACTAGTACACCAGTTATTACCCCTCCTGATTATGGATCATCCAACATAAACAATTTCAGTAAAAATTTAACAACTACATCAGTTCCATCCTAATTTCTTCCTTTTCTCTCATAAATCCTGTGATTTGGCTGTGATTGAAATCTCTGAAATAATATATAGATCATAACAAGCTAGCTGTTGAATCATGTAACACGTTTAAAATTCTATTTACTTTCAAATGGGTAAAAGTATAACCAAAGCTTTTAGCTATTAATTTTTGAGCTGTACTTATTAACAAATCATAATACATAAATTGGTGCTTATAGATGTAATAATACTCTCAATAGAATTTTACGTTGTTACTAGCATTTTAATGAGATTCTTATATCTGGCGGCGCACTATTTAAAGTATTAAATACATGTAATATATATATATAAAAATTTGTAATAAATGTATTTCTTCAAATATGTAATAATATATTGTTAACAATTTATCTATAACTGTTTTTATTTTTAAATATTTTAAAATTCTGAACAGTCGGACTTTCTAATTGTAAATATATTATTTAAAAATCAAACAATAAAAAGGGAACTACATTGGTTTTCGTTGTTTATTATTCAAATTACATAAATTAATACAACAAACTTTAGGTAAATGCGAGGTTTTGTTAATATACGTAGCTTACTTCGAATATAAAAGTAAAAAACAATATAGTCGACACAAATAACATTTTGTTAAAAATTATTAAGATACATAAAAATAGGAAAAATACAATAAAACAAATTTGTAATATAATTATATACCTTTATTACTCAGACTTTATTACAAAAATATAAAATTAATGTGTTTTTTTACTGGGTTTTACAAGACTTTCATATCTGCTTTTACTACGATACCACAATGAAAATGGGATAGCTAGTGATGGTAAAGTCATAACGGCAAATGCCATCCAATCAAGTACATGCGATGAAAACTTTTTGTCATAGTCTCTGAAAGCGATAATAGCACCTTCTCCTGGTTCACTACTTAATGATGCTTGAATCTAAAATCACATTTTTTTTTATCAAACCTTTTCTGCAAAACCTATTTCTGGAAGTGAATACTTACAGCATTTGCATCTTCTGATACTTTGTATGTAACTTCCGCTCCACTAAAATTGAAGTAACCATATTTTGTAGGCCGCACAACAACAACATGCGTGATATTAGTTTGTGGTGGTATTCTATCAATTTTTGAACTCAGCTGACCACCGACGACGGTAAATGCCTCTGGATGGAATCCGTTATCTACCAAGTGTACATCTACAGCTGCTGAATTTCCAACATTATATAAGGTGTACTTCACCAAAATATCCATATTTTCAACTAAGTACTTATTTAAAACATGCTTTGATATAAGTAATCTAGGACCAGTTTCTTCTTCAGTATTGCAATTAACACACACTAAACATGTGATAAAAATTGCTAAAGCTGACCACTGCATTTTATATTTTTGAATTAACTTTTCACAACCAAAAAGAAATTATTAGAGTTAATAATGAGGCCACCAAGTTTCCTCTAATATCAACGATTGCCTCTCACGCCACGTATTACAGGAAAGAACCGCAAACTTACATACTTTCTTCTACAGCCAGTTCAATTACCAACTCACGTGGAGGTAACAACCAAAAGTGTTTGTCTTCCAACTCACGAGCCAACACGTCACATTATTGTGGCTAATATCACACTGTGTGTTGTGCAATTCCAGTCTAAATATATTATCTAATGCATCTATTGGCAGCACTGTTTAAGTTGTCAAATTTAAAAATAAGTTGTTTTTTTCTCAGTAGTTAGTATTTTCACTATAAATAAAGTAATAACACCAAAATTTTGTGCAAAATTTACGAGATTTTAAAATAAGTACCATTATACCTTATATTTTAGGTGTATTCTCCTAACATGGCAGTCCACGCTTAATTACGAGGTCAACTACCCAAATGTAAACAATCAAATCTTTACAAATAGAGTTAAACCCATTTAGATACTTTTAAAAAAATAACCGAATGATCAAAATGTCATTAGGAGCAGATTCTGATTTAGAAGTCCGAGTAAAAAAAGGTATACAGATCCGATAAAACTGCAATTTTATAATTTTAATTCATATAATAGCTACAGAACGTATATCCGAAAACATGCATATTGTTGCAAATGAACCTTCGTTAGCATTCTATAGATTACAAGAACATGTACGAAAAGCCTTAAACCCAATGGTTGATCGTCGTGTCGAAGTTAACAAATTACGACAAGAACTACAAGGAAGATGTTATGATATAGATTATGCAGTAGGGTAAGTAACTTATATGAACACAAAAAATGGCTGCGATAGATAAAAGTATTCTGTTGAAATATACATCTTTTGTTTCTTTTTTTAAATATATTAAAAACAAGGAAAACTAAATATAGTAGCAACTCCAATAATGCTAGGTACTCATACTGTAACAGTAGAAATTTGTACATCTTAGATAAGTAAGCTTTTGTAGTTGTGTATTTTTGTATAATATTGTTTGGTATAGACTATTTGTATATTTTAAGTTTCAAATTTAAGAAATAACTGTTGTGTTAATTTGTAACAATATTTATTAAAGCTAATTGTGCATCAAAATTGGCAAACATATACATCTAATTTAAGACTTATTTTTATTTGTTGTAAGTACACTGTTACTAAGAAAATATGTAATTTCCACTTTTATATATAGTTTTCTAATTATAGGGCAATCAAAGCAATGAATAAAGCTGAAGATAGTTTCAAGAACATTCAGGATGTATTGAAAAATGCCATATTTTTAAAGCAGCAATTAAAATATGAAGAATCTCGGAGAAAGAAACCAGAAAGTAGCTCAGTATATAAGCGATTATCAGCTCATATTACAATAGATTTACCAGAATTGCCAGAATTATCTGATGTTGTACGTGAAACGGCAAATAGAGTTGAATCAATGATGTCAAAAGCTACTCATTCATAGTCTATGTATACAGAAATATTGTAATAAATTAATTTAAAAATAAAAAAAGTATGTTGTAGTTCGAGGTTTGTTTTCTGGCTAACCTAACACTTTAGGGACATTAGTGTTTATATTTGCTGCCATATAGTAATGGCGGAAGTAACGCTGGTGTTCGACGTATTTTTAATTGTATTTTACAAATAAAAGAGTAATTAGTAACATAAAGTACATTTTCCGAAGATTGCTGTTGATAAAAAGCTGATGTAAGGTAACGTCTTTAAAATATTGTAATTTATGTGTCGTGTAAGAGGAGTGTTGTCTCAGTGGCGTTCGTGATGTTTTGAAATATGAATTTACAGTGAAGGTGGTATGTATTATATTTACAACATTTTTGAATGAAAAATAATTTGATTATTGGGCTCTTTTGTAAAATAATTGACGATTATATATTTTATAATAGACAGACACTATTGCATATATATTTTTTCATAGTGCCTAGTAATTTTTGAATGATCCAATAACCCACAGATTACCTTTTTTGACAAAATTATAACTAACAATGAACTATAAATATGAACTAAGTGGTACACCGCACAAAACGTTCAATAATTTTGCCATTGTCTGTTACCGCAAGTCGTCGCGATGACCGGCGCAAAGGGTAGTACAAATGTAAATCGAGAAATTTCGATAAAACTAGGATTCCCGTTATAAGTTGCCGACATTTCTTTGAGTAAATTGATTAGGAAGTAGAGTCATAGTAGGAATGGTTGCATTAGAATGTATAAAAACGAAAATTACTAAAAATGTTGTATCGTGCAGATATATTGATTTTGGCGTCTCAGCAACTTATTTTCGATAGGTTGATTACTTAAAGCGACAGTGTGGTTTTTGTGTTATCGGAACGTTCGTTGTTTATCAGGATGTTTAAACTCGATTTTATACGATATGAGTAGTGTTTATATTCATTTTGATAATGTTTCGTATTTGTACTATTGAAAATGTCAAGTGCTGAACAAGTAAGGCTTTGCATGGTGCTACCAGTTTAATTCAAGTTTTGAGGCAAGTTACGGGAATAGCGGAATACCTACCCTTAGCACTGAAAATTATTTTCATTTCTCCAATATTTTATGTTATTAAACTTAACCACTCTCTTCATAATATTCACTAAGGTATATTTTTGAAATTCGTCTGTTATTTGTTGATTTACTAATATTAGAAGACGCCTTTGAAAGGTTTTAATTGTTTATATTGATAATAGATTTAGTATTTGCCGTAGAAAATATTGAAACAATCGCTGAATAGCCGTTTTTAGTTTCATTTGGCCTTTTAAATTGTCACTTTTAATTTAAAGCATTGTATCATTGATGATTCATCTCTTCTGTGTGTTTTATTCATTACGAATCGAAAGTACTATAGTGTCTCACTATTTAAAGATTTTTTAGGAAAGATGTTCTGATGCATGAAAGCTGTTAACTATTTACGTAGCTTGCGTGTTAATTTGACAATTAATAGAAGTTTCGTTATATTATTGATAATAATTTTCTTTTATGTAATACTTTTAAAATATAACAAAACATCAACTATTATAGAAAAATTCGTACATATAAAAGCGATTTGTGTCTAAATTCTAATAACATCTTAATGTTAGATGGATTATGTCATTGATGATGATTCATGCGTGTATTCGCGCATTCTAAGCATATTTTAAAAGGTTTCATTTGTTTAAAAAATTGGTCGATAATTTGTGGTTGTAGTGCCGTAAATTTAATATTTCAGATCTTCACTATTAAAACGTAAGAATTTCTTCCAGATGCATTGCAATGTTTTATTAGAAACTGTAAAAAATCCATGATGACCAGCTTGACATTAACTTTGGATAATGTAGACGTGAGTGAAAATACTGAACAAATTAGTAAACTTTTTCCTAAGTGTCGACCAAGAAGTGACATCAACCTCAACCCTGTTATTTCGCTAGGAAGAGATGATGATCACATTGATAACACACTGTCTACTGTAATGAATATCGAAAAAGACAATGACAGGTACCCACTAACATATTAATTTTAATCATCCAAATACGATATAAAAACCAGTTACCAGATGAAAGTGGGGTAGGTAGTATTAATTTAATTTGTTAGATGGGACGGATCCTGCAGTGACAGCAAGGAAAACATTAGTCAAGCACACTCTACTGATGATGATGATTTGATAATTGAAACTGAATATATGGGAGACGCTTACAAACTACGTGATTCCAGGTAATTTATTTGTGGTATTTATATACGAACATGTTTTATAGGTAATCAAAATTTTATAGAATAATTGAAATAGCCGGTGGGCGAGAAATATATTCTCAAAGTCGTAGCAAAGCTGTAAGAAAATCACGTAACTTAGGGGCAAGCGATGAAGCAGATAAAAGGAAAATACAGAAGTCACCTATCAAACAAGGAGTGTGGGAATTACGTGGAAGAAGTAACGAATTAAAGAAATTAAAAAATTGGCGAGAATTTACAGAAACTGTTTTCTCTTCAGAAATTTGCTCGGTTAGGCATCAAGAGTCAGACCAGAATCCAAATACACAAGAAAATGAAAAGGTTGTAAGTCCCAGCAGCAGTATGGCTCATGGAGAAATAGTAATTTTTGATGATATTGGTGATGAATGGCAGGAGGAAGATAGGCTAGATCTAGAAGAAGAACAACTTCAAGAAGTGATGCACAATACTCCCGACTTATTTAATGCTGATCACATGGAATCAGAGCGTGTTGCAAAAGTAATTGGTAGTTTACCAATTGCTGTGTATGAAGGATCTCCTAGAAGATATGGGCCACGACAGGTGGAGACTAGTACGCATCCCCAACTTCCTAGTGCGCAAAGTTTACTGGCATCTCCTAGTGTTTATCCTCCACGACCTGGTTTCCCACAAAGAGTAGTGTGTACACCAAGTGAAATAGAACCAAATTCTGTTATGGACAACAATCACTATACTGTAAGATAATATTACATCATGTATTATTAGTTCTAACAAAACTTTTTTAACAGAAGTCAAAATCTTTGTCTCCATCTGCTACTACACCTTCGACTACTACTACAGCTGCATTCGATTATCTATATGAATTTTCTGAAACTAGGAAAGTTCTAGAAGAATTTTTTAAATGCCCTCCTGCAGAAGAAGAAAATCCATTGCAGTCTGAGTTCCATGATCTAGATTATGAATTGCGATTACAGGGAACTGACTCTGGAAATTCATATGTGGGACAAAGATTGGCCAAAGGCCGTCAGGAACAGTGTGACTTTACCATTAGAATTGATTCTCCAAAGAAACATTCTAGTAATACTAATATGTTAGGACTACAGGTAGCCTACTACATTATTATTGACAGATGTTTTATTTTTAACTTTAAATTTTTTCAGGATCACGAAGTAATAGAGCATGAAAATAATTTTCTAGATTTATCCATAGGTACAGGATCAAGCGGTGACCTTGGTGAAACAGAGGTAGGCTTACAAGTAGGTCAGAGTCGTAATTTTACTCTCTCCCCAGAAACAACCGATTGCGACTCGAACTGTGGCGACTTGGACAGTGAAGTATCGTTAATGCTGATGGAAAACGAACTAGTGCCAACTGTTGGCATTCTTGGTAAGATTAGTTGTTTGATTATTGCATTAGATGTGATATATTTAGATATTAATTTAGGATCAAGTGGTGATGTAGGTATCGCAAGCGATTCTTCCCGATTGTGTTCGAGCATGCCTGTATTAGAAGATGGACTCTCTTCTGGTCATGCCAGTGATACGGACAACAATAATCCAACAGTTGTACTTATGAAACGTCAGGTGACTGAGGCAGAAAGGGAACTTAATCAAAGTATCGACAAAAATATGCAAGGACTCGTAAAACCACTAGAAAATGGTTTATCACCAACTAGAACAGTAGTGGATGTTGTAAATAGTTGTGGTGGATATGAAGATGTTTTGTCGCAAGTTGATTCTTTAGGTACAAATTTCAGAAAATGTGTGTTACTAGATTACTTTAAATCTATTTTTCTTAGCTGAAAAAACGCCGCCACCTCCAGCACCTGTGCCTCACCGATTTCCACCTAGTGAAAAACCTGATGATGTTGAAGCGGCTATAAAAGACATTCGATTAACATTACAGCGAACAAAGACACTGCCATTTACTTGTCATCCAGAAGAAGAACGTGAAACTAATACTGTTAGCCCAGTATGGGTTCCAAGGTAAATTTTCGCAATGCAATTACATTTCTCAAATAATTGCCAAAATTATATTCTCTATAATGATTTTTCTAGTTTATATGCACACCTATATAAATTGTAAGTTGATAATATTACTCATAAACTTAGCGTTAGACTTGGATATGTTTGGAAATGAACATATTATAGCATTAAAAAAAGTTATACCATAAATCATAAGCACTTAATTGCTTAAAATTTTGTCAAACAGTCATTCGGTATGATCAGCAATTATATGAATATGTTCTATTTTGTAGACAAAGAGGACTTTCTGCGACAAGTGGAGATTCAGACAGAAAAGTACAAAGTGGCGAAGAAGGAGGTGATGAAGGTAAATCATTATTTTATGGAAAAAAACAAGTTAATTTTGTATTTTAACAGATGAAGCCGACACAGATTTAGAAACGGATAGATTGCTTGGTCAACAACGCACTGATGATCAAGGATTTTATGATGATAAAGTAAGTATTGTTATAATAAGGAAATCAATAGTAGCGGTAGAAATTACATTGTACTTGTTTTTAAAGTTATGGTAGTTTTTAAAAAGAAATACACAAGAGCAAATGTACAACACTTTTTTGGAGCGACTGTTGTACTAAATTAGTATGTGTGTCGATAGGGTTGGAGAAAACCTAAAAGTCGGACCATTATGCCTCCACACAGCCTCTCTACCCCTAAACATATACTTGCCCTTGAGGATGGAACCTTGCCCCTAGTCCTTTCTGAACCTCCTACCTCTCGCCCTTCCTCACCTGCGGCTGAATCTGACAAAAGCCAGTCACCACAAAGCCAGAAGGGATCTACTTCTTCAATAAAACCTAAAAAGGTGTGAACCTAGCATGTGCTATTAATTATTCTGTAGTTGCTTACTTTAGGTTTGTTCGTATTCTCTGCAGCATATTACAGACATACAAGTAAACTTTAAAAATAAATAATAATATGGTCGGTTCTTTTTTATACTGAAAACTGCCAACACTTGTAATTATCAACTTACTAGAATCCCATATACAGATATATACATTATTTTACATGCTATAAGTAGGTTAAATAAAATAAAGGTAACACTGGAAATACATTTTTAAACATAATATTTTGAGAAATGTTAAGTGTGAAGACTTTCAAACATGCAGGATGTGTATATAAATTTGTAGATCATTTACTACAAATGATCACCAGAGTGGTCGAGCGGTTAAGGCATTCGACTACAGCGCGGGTGGTCTCGGGGTCAAACTCGATTCGGATGCTCGGTGGGTGGTCTACTTAGTCACTGAAAATAATTAGGAACCGAAACACAGTAGTGGAGTAGGGAAGGTAGGCGGTTATTCCCATACTCATAAGCATCTGAGACAACCGGGTATGAAAGCAACTTTAGGAGGCCTTAACCCTCCATGTTGCCGGCCATACTTCTTCGCGGAGTGTAAGTGCCGTTACCTTCTTACTACAAATGAGCCAATAATTTTTTAACTAAATCACTAATCTCACACTTAATATTGGTTATCATATAAAATAACTTCCGTAGGCAATATACTTACGTTGATATGTAGATGTAGAAAATGTGAACAAACCTATCACACTATTTGCTAGGCACATTGGAGATGCTAGACAATTTTAAAGCTGCTTTATTGCAACTAAGTAGGTTTGTTTTATTTCCAAAGTTTTCATTTTTCTGTATCATACATACAAAAATATGCATCATGATCTAAAGAATGTATTTCACTAACTACCTCTTTCCAGAACTGATATAAATTGATAAGCGGTCTTCTGCAATTATTATTTTTCTATAATTGATACTGCACTATCAAATTTGACCTAATTTATAATCTGTTACAACAAAGTAAAATGGTAATACTTTTCTTATATATTTAACAGCATTGTGTTTTTACTAAATATCTCACCTTATGTATTATATACGGACTATATTACTACAGGAATGAATGATTAATATACATACTTTTTATATAAGTTACATTAAGTTTGATTAGTAGGGAGTCTAATTATTTATTTTATTTTAATTAATATGATTTTTTGATGATGCGCTTAAAAACGGGAAGCTAATTTAATTTTTAAAAAATATAAGTTTTTTATAATTAAATAGTTCTGCTATTTAATTCATAGATAAGGTGGTATGTACATATTTATTATCAATAAATATCAGTTCTTTTGCATTTGTATGTGAAACCATTCACCAACAGTCATATATATATATAAATAGCATGGTCAACAATAAAATAGCAAAAGACTGATAAAAAAATGGTGAAGGTTTCACCTATTTTTCTTGGTTGAACCTTTTCATTGATATTTATCAATTTGTAGGAGAAAGAAGCAAAAAAGAAGGGACGTAATAAAGAAGGTAAGTTGAATTGGTTAGTTTAGTTTTAGAGTAATAATGTTTAATAACTGTTGGATTTGCTAACCTTACCGGCTTTTATTTTATGGTAAGTGTGAGTCGGTGTAGCTTTATTTAATTTCAGACGCTGTGCCATGTATTTCTCCTACCAGTATTGTTATTGTAATTGCTCTTGTTTGTGTCTTATGTGTTTTAACGTTTTTGATCCTTATCTTATATAATCAGATAGGCCGGCTACTGTAGTGCAACTGTAATAATTGTAAAAATTGTTTTTTTTTACATCTGTACCCTATGTCTTCCTTTTTAATGTCCTTGATAGCTTGTTGTTATGTTTAGCACGATTGTTAATAGTACATTTGTATACATAAAGATATTTTTTTAATGTTTTTGATAAGTGATCAATTGACAATTGTTACAGGTGTGCTTGAACGATCAGTTTTAATAGAGGGAGTATTATTTCGAGCAAGATACTTAGGATCTACGCAGCTTGTTTGTGAAGGACAACCAACCAAAACAACACGAATGATGCAAGCAGAAGAAGCTGTTTCTAGGATAAAGGTAATGTAGCATGTTACAATACATAGTTGGTAATATTCTTCTTCTCTCTATCCTGACTAGTACCATGTACCTGTATGTTGCATTATCCTCATAACATGCCTACCTTTAAAACCACATCATAACACCTTAATGCACTTCTTCTATAACTTCTTCGACTTTAATTATTAGTTATCTACCAACGTATAAAACATTGTATAAATGCATTTTGAGAAACAAGTGGCATGAGAGGCATGTGTTTAATGAAGCACGGAAAAGTTAATGCCTAGAATACTTTAATAGAGTGGGTGATAACCTATTTGTTACTTTACAAAAACTGTGGTAAAAATTAAGTGTTAAGATGTATTAATGAACTGAAGTAACAACATAAATAGTTTGTTTGGAAGCAGGTTGATTTGCTGTAAGCCCCCTTCCCCACTCTCAACTGATGCAGTGCTCTGGCACGCTTCATGTTTGGTTGGTCGCCTGCTCCATGTTTGTCCCTTGGATTTACACATTTTGTCGCACACCCTTTCGTCCATCTGTGCTTTAGATGTTTCCTCAATGAACTATTATAGAAAACTTCTGCACTTTCGTAAGCTCATTATGATCTAATTGTAGCGCATTTCTCTTTAAGATTATATATGCTTCTTTGTTTTCAATTTCTATGTACGTAAAACATTGCGGTGCAGTTTACGTTATGTAAAATGTATTCTCTCTTCATTATCGCATTACAAGTGTAATTGACAGTATTTGTTTCCTACACATTTTATTTGGTTTTCACTGTATAGTAACGTTGTGTGAATTTGGCACAATCACATTGTAATAGAGCAGTGTACAGTGCTCCTTAGCTGTGTAATTAAAATGTGTATTTCGGGAATAAATCTGAATACATTTACGAATGGGGTGGATGGTAGATAAGACAGGGCAAATTTGCAGGAGGCATCCAACCAAATGTTAGAAAGTTACAGCCAGCACTTTGGCCCGGGCAGTCCAGGCAGTGCTAGCTATGACGATGAAACGTCAGTAGAACCAGAACCTGAAACTATATGCAAGCCAGCCACGCCGGCTGTACAGGGTGAGCTTTTCAATAGTGCTCTCTTATCACTAGTTTGAACATTAGTTCAACTTGAGGAAATTCAAGCTGTTTTGCCTCTTTGTTATGATTGTTGTATGTGGTAAAACTGCAATGTTGAAAGGCAGTTCTGTGAAGGGTCTCGCATACACGACACAAATTCCTTTCCGTTGGCGACGGGAACTACAGGAACTGTTTTCCGTCTGCAATTCTTGGGTTCTGTTGAAGTGGATGAGGAAGGGGGCCGTAAACGTCGCAAACGTCTGAAGAAAAATATGGTTGAAGTAGCTGTTACAAAAATTAAGGTCTGTTTGTTTTTTATTTCTGTGTCTGTACTTATGTTCACATATGAGATTGTGGGATTTGTGTCTGTATGTAATGAAAGTAATGCCATAGTGTCACTGCTCCAACTTACTATTTATGTTATTATATCTTATATTGTTAATTGATTTGTTCTTACTAACATACTAACACGTGGATCTTTTTATGTATGTCTGCTATGTTGGCTACCTCTACAGGCATTGGTAAGTACAATACTTCGATGATTTAGAATCTCTTCACACTTACATATGTTGTTCTTATAGGCTCCAGATGGAGAAACTCAACCTAGTACTGAAGTGGACTTATTTATTTCTACGGAAAAAATAATGGTATTGAATACGGATCTAAAGGAAATCATGATGGATCATGCCCTTCGAACAATTTCGTACATAGCAGATATAGGAGACTTGGTTGTCCTTATGGCTCGGAGAAGATTTGTGCCTCATGAAATGGAAGATCCTCCAAAAATTAATCGTACTCCCAAAATGATCTGTCATGTTTTTGAAAGCGAGGAAGCCCAATTTATTGCCCAATCTATTGGTCAAGCATTCCAAGTTGCATATATGGAGTTCTTAAAGGCAAATGGTATCGAAGATCATAGTTTTGTAAAAGAAATGGATTATCAAGAAGTCCTCAACTCGCAAGAAATTTTTGGTGATGAATTACAAATGTTTGCTAAAAAAGAAATGCAAAAGGAAGTAAGTTTTGAATTGACGAACCATTAATTATTTATGCTATAATTTTTAATTTTTACACTACTTAACAGGTAGTAGTACCAAAAGCCAAGGGAGAAATTCTGGGTGTGGTAATTGTAGAATCGGGTTGGGGTTCCATGCTACCAACGGTTGTAATTGCTAATTTAGCGCCCTCTGGTGCTGCAGCCCGTTGCGGTCAATTAAATATAGGAGATCAAATCATTGCAATTAATGGAGTAAGCCTCGTTGGTTTACCGTTGTCTACTTGTCAAAACTATATCAAGAACTCCAAGAATCAAACAGTGGTTAAATTGACTGTAGTGCCCTGTGCACCTGTAGTGGAAGTAAAAATTAAAAGGCCAGATACAAAGTATCAACTTGGATTTAGTGTACAGAATGGAGTGGTATGTATATTGATCTAATAAAATCAGGTATGCATTGTTTGGACGTGAATACCATTGATTATTTAATTGTTACCCTGCTTGATGTTGTCATGTCTAAAAATGTATGTCTTAATGTACCATTCTGGTAAACCATTTATATGAACAATAAACATTTGGAATTCAGATCTGCAGTCTGTTAAGAGGAGGCATAGCAGAACGAGGTGGAGTTCGTGTAGGTCATCGAATAATTGAAATAAATAACCAAAGCGTGGTAGCTGTACCACATGAGAAAATTGTAAATTTGCTTGCTACATCTGTGGGAGAGGTATGATTTTATTGATGTGCTTTTGTAACACTTCATAAGATATCACATTAATTTATTTGTATAATTTAATTTACAGATTTTAATGAAAACTATGCCCACTTCCATGTTTCGTTTGCTAACAGGACAAGAAAATCCAGTTTACATATAAAAAAATACACTGATGAACTGAAAGTGCCTAATTGTAGTTAATATTGACCTTTCAATAGATATAATAAATCAAGTTTGATCGGTCGTGCTTCTGTTGTAGATCTATATATTTTTTATTGTACATGTTTCGTAGACTGAAGACAATACAAGGGAGGCAGTGCTTTACAATAACTGCGCTTTCATGATAGACCATATCTTCTTCATTGCATACTGTACTCGTGACTCCTAAGAGCATAGACCAAAGATTGGTTGGATAAGCAAAACTATTTCTAAGTGTTTACTTTTGAGAATACTACCTTTATTGGTTTCCTAGTGATATTTGTAGCAAAATGCTTTATTTATCCAACCTTTAAATACTGCTGGCTCAATAATCAGTGTGGTATTATATCTAGTCAGCCGCTATTAGAAATTTAAATTGTGTATTTGTTTATTTATAAAGGTAGTAGATCCTCTCCTAACACAGAAGATTCTGAACTGTAACCTGGTGCTTATGAGAGAAGATCTGTTATCAATTGTTAAAGCATCACACATGTATATTTGTATCTACAAGTAAGGATGGAATGAAAGATTTATTTTTTGCAACAACTAAATAACCTATGTAATGTAAATCTTGCATCCCATTGCTATTTATTTTGTATAACTTTATTTAATTATATAATAAGGTGTTTATAAGACTATAAATGAACTCGTTTTCTATAATGCTTTAGTCGTATGTTTCAACACTGTAAATTTCACGTTGACGGCCTTACTCCTTAAAACTCGGCACCTAACCATATCAAGTTTACATCGTGTTATCCCCGTTTATATGTTGAGTCGCAATTCATGGTTGAACAACATAATGTTACATTTCCTTCATCTATATAGTATGATAAACCTATGTGTGAAAACTGTGTACAAACTATAACTTAATAATACAGCATACCGCTATAGCAATATTTGTTTTTTTTATATACATATATGTATATATTTTTTATTACCTAATGAGAAGTATGGGGGGGGGGTATATTTTCTTAAATTAGCAAAACAAAAAATTATTTGTAACACCAATCTCTATTTGACATCTGAATATCAAAAATACTTCGGAGAACTCTTTCAATAGTAAGTGGTAATAATGTGTAGCTAGCAAATTAGAATTGCATTAACCAAGAATTACGAATAATTCAATGATGATGATGAAACTGCCACATAAAGAACTAGTGAAAATCAGTGTTTGTAGGTAAGTAGGTTTAGACCGTATCAAGGTATTTTATGTAAAACCGCATCATTTTAGAGGTTATACATTAATATAATTTTGCTTTTGAGCTAATATATGATATAAAACTGGATGTGACTTGCCAAGTAAAATCAAAACTAAGTACTTCTGCAATAATAGCAATGCCAAAAAGTGGGTGTGGCAACATAGATTATGCTGATACTACAGTCCATCTCAATCTTGGAAAGAAGTACGAGCTCAGGCTCTCACAGAGTGCATTTGATTTGAGAATTCTTCGTTCATACCATTCTTTTTTCTAACAAAACAGTGTTGTTAGTTTTATTATCTGTACAATGTTTCATGTTCTGGCGGTCTATAGATACTACCGGGTGCAATATGTCAATACTGTTATCCATAAACCCTATGTTTCTTTCTAAAGTTGAAATGAACCGTAATTCATTCGTTTTAAACTTAAATGGTTAATTTACCTTGTACATTATTACACCCAAGTATTGTAACACATTTTTCCAGTCAGTTTAAACCAGTGTCGGCTGATCCATAAGCACTGCGACACTGCAGCACCCCCAGAACAAAATACGAACATTCATTATTAAATGTGTGCTTGAAAATATCAATAATATAACAATCATTCAATATTTTGCATAATTATTATATAAAAAAAACGGATTATTTTATTAACCGAGGCTTAAGATTTCATTCAAAGGCGCTGCTAAATGTAGCAAGTGCCGTGAACGCTGTGCAGCATCAGCATTATTTGAAAGTCGAAGTGGTATGTTTCTCTTCAGAGCGAATTAATCTTTCGTCTTTTACTACTATACCTAAGATAATATTTTTATTGTTTTCGTTGAGGGTGAGCAATTATTATTCTATTAGCTGAAGAAAATTTGTTGTTTTTACTGAAACAATCAAACTTATAAAAATATTAATTACAATTTCAATAACTACAGCAGAACCAGAAAGATATTTTTCAACTTTAAAAAGGATAAAATCATTTTTAAGAAACTCCCAATACCCGACGCCATAATAGGCATAAGGGAATCGAAGAAAGAAAGAAATAATATGAACCAAGAGCGATTAACTGCTCCGTCGATGATTTTCGAGGATCGTTACTGGTATGTATATTTCGAAAGCTGCAGCACCCCCATGATTTCAAGCCATGAGCTGCCGCTGATTTAAATTTTATTAAATAAATATAATTATGTCGAATATTTTCAGGTGAATTTAAAGCATGGCAGGGAAGTTCTTATGTATTATTACATGAATTACATGTACACATAATAATAATTTATGGATTAATAAAATTAATAAATCATTTTCATTTCCTTATAAGTATATATACATAACAGAGTCAAATACACAATTTAATGGTCGATTAATGATGCAGTACAAGCTTGTTAGAATTAATACACTTGAATTATCGAACTTAAAATTATAGATCAGGATGAAGAAATACATAGGTATCAAATATAGTAAGAACTCACACAATTTAAATGGTCAATTTTGTCGGCTCACAACACATTTGGTAATGTCAAGTACTAGTGGTTGCATTTCTATAACCATGTAATTCTTCGAATACATATTGCTCTAGTTTTTATTGTTCTTTTTTAACACAAAATTATAACAATTATTGTTAATAGCTAAACAATTTTCTAGAGATTAAACGAATATTGATTTCTGGCGATAACCGAATACGAATATACAGCTGCTAGTATTTGGCCGAATATTCGAACTTACCGAATATTTTAAAGCACGAGCCTTTATTAAATAATGTGTACTAATCAGCTATAAGTAACAAAAAGATGCAAATACAAAGGTAAACGTGAGTTCCAGGGCCTACATGTGCAATTAAATTATAAATATCAATTAACAGCGATAATTGTTAACTTAACAACCAACCCTAACTTTAAATCCTATTTATCGGCGCCATAATTCCATAAATGTGTAAAGATAAATTCAGATTAATCAATTCGCTACAAATAGCTATAGTGTCGGACTATACAAGTTCCTTAAAAAAAATTGTATTATACAAAAAATACAACAGCATCTTCGAATAAATTTGAACACTAAAACTTACAATTTTAAAAAGTCAAATCTTACATATACTTCGGAGTAGAAATAAACGATGCTAATAAATATGAGTGTGAAATTGACCGACGAATAAACATGGGTGCGAGAACAATTGGGATACATAAAAAACTACCCAGTGATAAGACAGTCTCACGGTCTATAAAAGTAAGGCTATAAATCAGTAGTGCTTTATGGAAACGAGACATGGGTTTTGCGACAAAAAGACAAAAAAATTACAAATCTGGGAAAGAAAAGTGCTTTGTTTAATTTTCGGTCGTGTCATTTCAACAGAAGGCTGGAGGAGAACAATCGAAGATCTAAAAGAGTTATATGCAGAACCTGGTATAGTAACAATTGCCAAACTAGGTTAGACTCAGATTCAGTTGGTTAAGAGCATGTCTCGTATGGAGACTAATAAAGTAGTAAAAAATACTGTATGAAGAACCTCAAGGACAAGCAGCTAGAGGCAAACTAAGATAAGAATGGCTCCATTGCGTGGAAGACGACCTAAAAGTTATACAAATAGAAAATTGGAAAAGGATATCCAATAACAGGCGTTTATGGAGAATCATCACTCGCCAAACCAAGGGCCTTAACGGCTCACAGAGTTTGTGTATATATATTATATTGTTTAGTTTATTTATGTAATGTGACGAAGTTGATAACTAAACATGTCACATTTTTTTATTGTTACCATTAGAATTGATATACTCTGATCTTAAAAATTAAAGTATACAAAATATTCAGTAGTTACGAATGAACAATTGGCAAAATTATTCGGTTCTGCCAAATATTTGGTTAGCCGAATATTATAACTACCGAATATTCATTGCATCTGTACAATTTTCGTGTACCTACTACCTAACCATCGAAAAATCAAACAGTGTTTTATCTTTACATGATTATAAATCACTGTTTTTACCACATGTAACAGTATTATAGCTATAAAAATCTTCAAATTTTAGTTAATAATATAAATCACTTTATTATATGTGCAATAAATTGAAATATCTACAAGTCGCACTATAGTTTTTAAATTTTATTCAAGTAGTATGCAGTTCTGCATAAAAAAATGTAAAAATCAAAACAGTCTGTAATCTAACAAATTTATTTGTAAAAAGCCTTACATACCTTTATTTACAGCATACTATTTCAACACCTAGTGCAGCAGAATGCCATAGTCAGTGCCTCGACTATGTAAAGAGAAATATGAAATATGTAGTCAATCTCCACCATAAAAAAAATACAGCTAAAAGAACGATGAAAAACAATAATAGGCAGAGATCAAAAAAAATATACACAACAAAACGAGGTACTACGTTTAGGCTTTCTCAAATGAAGTTTACTTTAATACACGTAAATTATACAATTATACAACTCGAAAAACTTTGATAATTAATCCCTTACACTAGTAACTAATAAAAACTTATTCCTTTAGCTTATTTAAAATAAATAGTTATTTTGAACGTGAATACACCGGATTTTTCTTGCATCTTTATTGTATCAAGTTTGTAAGACCAAAAGAGAGTACTTAACAAATATAAACGTTCTATGGATTGCTGGCTACAGATAACATGTGTTGTAGTCACAGCAGAGTACAAGTGAAAGATTAGAACAATCATATTTGTTGTATCTGTATAATTCTACAACAATCTTAGTTATCCATTGCGTATCTACGGGTCCATTCTTTGGCATTACGAATGGCTTCTGCTTCATTTACCTTCCATAGTTCAGCTACATCGTTGGCCAAAGGATCATCGGGGTTTGGTGCACTTAGTAGTGCTTGAATGGAGAGTAACACTGTACGAATTTGTAAAGCCGGACTCCACTTGTCTTTCAATATATCTAAACAAATACGACCCAGTCTATCAATATTAGGATGATATATTTTGGTTATAAACCGAACTTTTGGCGCTGACATGGGGTAATCTTCTGGAAGAAATAGTTCTAGCTTAAAAAGACCTCCTTCAAAGGGCGAGTCCTCAGGCCCCGTCACTATGACATGAAAATACCGGGCATTGCTATCATCGGGCACTGCACTTATTCCTGGAACGGGTTCTTGTAGTAAACGTTGGGTTTCTTTGATAATTCTGCGTGGTAAGGCTGCCATTTTTTAACGAAATACGAATGTCGCCCGATATTGACTGAGTAAAACGGAATTCACTATGAAATTAAACTAAAATAACAAATGTTCCTATTTATAGCGGCAAAAGGTCGTTTTCATAATTGGCTAAGAAAAACAACAGTAGGTACTTTACAAATTATAGCAACTATAATTTGCCAACAATTTGCCGATAAAGCACGTATTTTTGGCTATTCACAACTACATAGCGCAGCCGCATTAGACTTTACTAATTTTGCAGTGTGAATGAATCTTCCAGGGTCGAACTTAACTTCCAAGTTTTCTAACTTTGGACCCTTCGCACGGTATCTTTTTTTTAATACATTTATTTCCAGCATGCTCCATCTATACAAATGATATTAGATATTACATGCTTCTATATTATCCTAAAATATTCAAATTTTTATATTACAATATTAAACTTATTAGCTTATTACTGTATCTATACTATCTGTATTTATACCTTGCGTTGTCAAGGCTGGTGCGTTAACATAAAAGATTTTTGCAGTTGCAATTGCAATGCACAATCCGGCCCGACTCTATAATACTATAATTCTGGCTGTCGTATAACTCGATGCTTAACCAGCCAATCTTACAGTTTAGAGACCTATTCACGGACGTGCTTTGAATTTTTAAAAATCCAGGACGGAACATATGCAAGAGAAATTGTGGACCGCGATGGGTTTTGTATATGGCGGATTTTCGTTTCCGGTTGCCAGTGGCACGGCGAGTCTGAATTGCCAAATTTTGTCCGGCAGAAAACATCCGTTTTGTCCGTCAACTTTCCGGACAAAATTTCTGAGAAAAGCGACATCTGTTGTGTATTTATAAAATACTTATAATAGTCAAACGAGCTAATGACTTTTGTGGCTGTATAGGAATAAGAACTAAATAAGTATATTATGGTTATTCTGCATTATACTATTGGCGACATTCTTCTATTAAATAGAAAAAAAGTCATTCTGAATTCTAGTGCCCGCCATTTTTATTTTGTTGCCTCAGAGCTAGTCCACCTCTGGATTTTCATCCATTCGACTGGAGTAAATTGGGTTTAGCGGGAATAACCTGTGGTAATATCAAAACACAAGAAAGAGTTTTAAAATGGTTGTCGTGAAACATCAACCCAAAAATTGAAAATTTTGGTTGAGTAAAGAAACTGCTTCTAATAGATAAGTTTGAATATTTCTTCGTTGCCAATAAGAAACTGCCGTTTTTAATTAAATAGCTAACTTTTAACGAACGTTTGATTTGATCCAGTTTTTAATTAATATTAAAAATGTCTGGATCATCTCATCACTTTTTGCCGGGTTTAACAAATGCTCAAGCAAGTGGTATGCGTTCGCAATTTGGCACAGGACCAATTCAGGGTCAAATGGGCAGTGGTATGCAAAATCAGCTTGGTAATCAACTAGGAAATCAAATGCCTGTTCCATTGTCAAATCAAATGAACAATCAACTTAATAATCAAATGGTATCACAAATATCAACTTCTATGAATAACCAAATGAATACAGGAATAGCAAGTGGTAATCAAATGCTTGGTCCTTTAAGTCAACAGTACAATATGGGCAACAACAACCCCATAACTCATCAAGCCCAAAGTTCGCTTCAGATGCAACAAAATCCTATGAGTAAGTATTAATGTACGATGGAAGTTTGTACTTAAAATTACAATAAGTTTCAGCAGGTTTACAGCATCATACAATGCAACAACAAGTGTTACAACAAACACCAGCAGTTGCTCCAACGCCTCCTGCACAGCCACATGCTCAACAATCTAAGGAATTTAATACTGCTTCGCTCTGCCGTATAGGACAAGAAACTGTACAAGACATTGTCAGTAGAACTCAAGAAGTATTTCAAACTTTAAAAGCAATTCAGGTATAATAAAAACCTTTTCTTGTTTTTCTTTTATCCAATGTTGCAGCCACTTTCGTTTTATAGCCACCAAATGGTACACCGCAGGGAAGTGGAAGCAGTAATGAGAAAAAGGCCAAAGTACAAGAATTGTTACGAACAATCCGGGTATTGTTTAAACGTCTTCGCCTAATATATGAAAAATGTAATGAAAACTGCCAATTACAAGGTATGGAATATACACATATTGAAAGTTTAATTCCTTTCAAAGATGAAATTGATCCCAAACATGATGAAAAGAAGAATTCAGAATCATACAGGCTAGCTTGTGAAGAAAGCAAAGAAGTAATGGAACAAGTTATATTGAAGAACCGACAACTTAAAGAAGTAATTGATCATTTAAGGCGAATAATTTGGGAAATTAATACGATGTTAACTATGAGACGATCCTAACAATAGATGGAATAACTGTAAAACTATTTATATTGTGTTCATATAAATTTGTGTTATTTTTAATGTTTAATGTAAATATATATATAAATAAATATTTTAGGTAATCTTACAGTTTGACCCATTTACACACATGTAAGAGCTTCCGTAAACAGTGCAATGCGAAAGGAATTAGAACGTTCTTATTTTCAATGTGACATAAATCAAAAATAATAAAAATAGCAATTAATAAATTAATGCAAATCTGCTACAGTTACCTCCCCACCAGTGTCAACGTATTTACTAAACCTTACTGGTTGTTTAACAATTTTATTCTTCCGAACCGGGAAACTCTTTCACGTTTTACTGACTGATTTGTCAGGTCATCCTGATTTGTCAGGTCATCCTGATTGACTTTACTACTTTCCTGTAATATAAAAGCTGGTTTCAACCTATCTATGGAAATATTCTAGGGGTTATTGTGGATCTGAATATTAAAAAGTTTTGTTGTTCGCGAGATGACTGGAAAGTAGTGATGGGAATAATCACGATGTAATAATCGAAATAGTCGAGTAGCGCAATGTTTCGATATAATCGATTATGCGTCTTGAAATTAGTAGTAGTTGTTTGTCGTCGCAGTCAGGACGAATGAGAACTGAAAAGCGAACGATACCGACATGGCCGTGGCTAGCGGCTGGACTATTCGATTATTCTCTCGTCTCGGTTCTCGGAATCGCAGAGCTGAATCGTCGGGCAATGCAAAATAAACTATTTAGTTACCTACCATACCGTAAATATTTATAATTTGAATTGCCGCTATTCTGAATTTTGTACATTGTGCTTTAGTTAGAAGCCGACACCTAATTAATAGTACCAGGAACTCATATTGTAAATCAGAATCGCACGACCAGACCATAATAATTATTTATTAATCAAAGCCGCCGCGATTTAGTAGAAGTCACAAAATGAATGAATCAATTGTCATCCGATTATCAGAATAGTCCGCTTATGTAGTATAATCATCAGCAAGATCAATTGTTAAAATTTTTGCTACTAATTTATAACTACTAAATTAGTCGATTACTGAAATGAAGGCGGAGTTAGGCTTTTTTGACAGCGTCCCTTCTAACGAAAACGTGTGTACAGGTAGCCAAATCTGGGTGAACAAAAACCGTTCTAGAGCTATGTCCAGACGTTGGTACCAGTTTTAGCTTTTGAATATATGCTCTTGACCTTTCTAGGAAAATATCAGTATTGACCAAAGGGCGTTCGTTGTTGAAAAAATCGCCTGGAAGTCTAATTGGAGTTTCATAAACCAATTTTGCTGAAGCAACTTCCAAATCTTCCCTTAATGCCGTGCGAAAGCCTAGTAACGCCGCTGTCCATCTGTTTAATTCATGGCATCTTATGGCTGCTTTCAAATCCCGGTCTCATCGTTCTACCAGTCCATTAGCTTTTGGATGATACGCTGTAGTTCTAATCTTGGTATTTCCGAGGATTTTTAAGAAACTTTTATATAGGGATAACTCGAATTGCAAGCACTGGTCAGTTGTGATAGTTTCGGGTACTCAAATTAATGCAAATCTGCTACACACATACACGAAATGGACATTAAAATTCAAGTATTCAACATCACTTTTGTTTTTAAGCAGACGAAAATAATTGTATTGTAATTGCAAATTTTACTTGTTTTAGTGCCGTACATTCTTGTATGGATTTGGCACGTGCATATTAATAAATCAAGTTGCAAGATTTCCATATTTTATTATAAATAATTACAGATTTTATTTTATGGCATATAATTACAAAGTTTCATTATTAAAATATAATTTGCTACATGTGTTACAAATACAATTACCAAAATTATTTCCTACGTCAGTAAATTTATCACACACACTGCAAATACTAAAATTTTTTAGGTAGGCATTTATCTCTTCTTGCATATCCAAACTATATTTTTCTACTTGCTTTTGACATTCATTTTGATAAAGTTCATTTTCAACTTCCATTAGTACCTTTATAACTGCTTCAATATTTAATTCATCATCGTCATTACTGTTTAAAAGGCTTTCCTCGACTTCAGAAAAATGTTTCTGAACATCTGAGATTATACTTTTGAACAAGTCCCTACGTTTGTACAATTCATTACTCCTCTTCGACTGCAGCTTTTCTTTGAATTGCTGTGGAACATTTTAGTATATATTATTTGTTAACAGACGATTAGACTTACTTTTCGAACTTCCTCTCTTAACTGCTGTACCGAAGGACTTTTCCTAAACAAGTTGTACCTATGAGCTTTAGTGTTTTCATTACAATTTCGAGCCATATCTGTTGTAATTACCGTTTCTCGGCTAAAAAGAAACTTGTCATAACATAATTCGCTAACATTTATATGTAAATTTAATAAATGTATTATAACTATTACATTACCATCATTTAACTTAATCTACGGTTTATCTTTTTGTTTCACTAAAATTATCTTTCAAAAGTCACAGAATTGCACTATTACAATACAAATCAGAAAACACCAACTCTTAATCTGAAATTAGTCACATATACCAGCAGTTGTTGATAGTTATACGTCTACGGTAACATTTCGGTCCTGAACATTCTTATAATCACTTAGTGCCGATCTACTATCTACTGCAAGTTGGAACAAAAAAGTATAGGCAACCAGGCAGTCAGACCTGTATTGCAGTAAGCAGAAACATAGACTTATTCGCTTGAAATAAATACGGATTAAAAAATTTTATATGTAGCTTGTTAGACGTTGTGAACTTACCAAATTTTTATGTTGCAGTTTCTTGTTTCTAATAGTTTTTCTTTATTTTCGCTTGTTTAACGGCAAACATTAAATTTGTCGTTTAAGTTATAACGTATTAGGAATCCATGCCATACTATTACAACTCGTGATTATTGAAAAATAAATCCTCGTCTTTGTATGTTCTTGTGCCAAATTTGTAACTGTGAAAAATTAGACTAAATTATACTATTTTAATTATTTGTTCGTCGATTGTTAACATAATATAACAAGATATGTATGGAAACTCTAAATGAAACTTAAATCATAACAAAAAAGTTTTAATAATGAATGAATCTAATTTTAAGGTTTGGCAGTTTTATGATGAAAATTAACTACGTATTTGCTTTATTAAGGCGGAGGTGGTTAACAAACAAACATGTGCTTTAGAAAAATTATTCTCGAGGGAAATGGGTAGAAGTTCCTACGTAGTCAATGAGGAGTACTTACTGCTTTTTGCATTCGGCATTCTCTTGGTTTTCAGCTGAAAAACTCCTTAGAGACTTGGCCGTTCAGTTTATTTTTCGGTGAACATTTAGAAAATCAGTTTCTTGTATTTAACGTTGTCTTTCAGATGCATTTCTAATTTGTACCAAAGTTAATAGATAAGGTTAATTGATGATGTGCTAATTTCATAAAGGTTTTCTGGTTTTTAGTGAATTAAAAATAAATGTATTCGACTTGTTTATTTCTGAAATGAACCGACTCTTTCTAATTAGGTGTATGTGTAAAATAAATATATAATTTATTGAATTCACCCTTAAATTTAATTTTAAATCTGTTAAGGTATTTGTAATGATGTAGTTGTTAATACACAAACAAATTATATATGTATACATTCAAATAAATGAAATGAAATAAGATTATTTTAAAAATCTTCAGTCTTATTTAGTTATAACAAAACCAAAGTTTTAGTCACGAACAACTGATCATCGGTTACAAAACCAGCTTCTAGCCAGAAGAAGCTATAGAAAAAGTGTACATATTTTTAGGATTAGGTTGCAGTTTTGTAACTTTGAGAATTTACCAGTATAAAATATGTCTGTTAACTGTTTCTGAATCGTTAATCGTTAGATTATTTCTGTCTGTGGCTCTGGTAAGATTTTCAAGGTCGAAAGGTCATGAGTCACAGGTATCTACTATGTGTGGAATTTCCAGGCGCATCTATGCAAGTAACTTCGCTTAAAGAGAGTAACGATCATACCTAAAAGAATTCGTTGAGTTGTTTTGTTTTATAAGTTTTGGAATAAATTTTCTACGAAGCGTTTTTGCAAAGCATTGGGTTAATGCACCTGCTTCGCAGAAAATGTTGAATGTTCAAGGACAGATTAGATTCTTAATTACGTCTAACATTTAGAAATATATCGGAACAAGTCTTTTTTTATGGGAACCAATTTGTTTTTAAATGAAGTTTTTATTCCAAAAATCGAACAAAACCAAAACTGTAAAAAGGAGACAAATGTTTTGTGGTTTTAACGTGAAATTTGATTTATAAAATTGCAAGAGAAATTATCAACTAGCATAAGATTTTAAGGATAGAATATTTTTTAAAATGCTTTGTTAAATAAATCTTTTTTCAAATTATTTCACTTCTGATGAGGTTTTAAACCAAGTTGTGTTTTCTAAATTTCGTTCGTATTCAGTTAGCGGTTCTTAAATCTGTATGCATATTATGGCGCCTACGCTTAAAGTCAACCGCCTACTCATTTATACACAGTTTCTTAGAAGATGGCTTTTATTTTAGACACAAAATTAACTTTTTGCATTAGGTGGTTTTGTCAATTCAGAAAAAAAAAAAAACGATGTAACAAAAATTAAAAAGCCCGGATAAA
Organism: Melanotus villosus; assembly: GCA_963082815.1. Lineage (NCBI taxonomy): Eukaryota > Metazoa > Arthropoda > Insecta > Coleoptera > Elateridae > Melanotus > Melanotus villosus. The sequence continues at coordinate 26,645,134 of OY720427.1, forward strand.
AGTACTACACGCGGCAGGAAACTATGTAGGAAATTTAACTTAAAGTAAACAAACGGTTTTTGTTTGCCGCATCTAATATGAATATCAGTTACCAATAATAAAATATTGTGTTTACCGAAATAGAAAGATTACGTTTGTTGAAAAATAAAGAAATTAATATTAAACTTCGGAAGTAAGCTTATCATTAAAACTGAGATGTATTTTGGGTTGCGAACGTGGAATACTAAGTTAATAAACTCGAGAGTCATCATCATCATCATCGCCTATATCAATCCATTTTGGATGTAGGCCTCTCCAAGTGAATGCCATTTTTGTCTATTTTGCGCTTTTTGTATCCAATTGTAGTTAGCCACTCTTTTAACGTCATCGGTCCATCTCATGGGAGGTCTTCCTCTGGATCTTTTTCCTTGCCTAGGCCTCCACTGCATTACCATCTTCGTCCATCTGTCGTCTTCCAACCTCGCCACGTGACCAGCCCATCGCCATTTTAATTCTAATGTTTTTTTCACTACGTCTTCTACCTTTGTTATTGATCTTATCCATTCATTTCTTTTTCGGTCTCTTAACGATACTCCTATCATTGTCCTTTCCATAGATCTTTGTGCTTTACTTAATTTTTCTTTATTTTTCTTCGTTAATGTCCAGGTCTCTGCACCGTAAGTCAAGACAGGCAGAATATTCTGATTAAATAATTTTGTTTTTTTACAAAAATTTTAACTAATAGACTAACAAACAAATTGGACCAATACCAGCCACGGGAACAGGCCGGATTTAGAGCGGGTTTCGGGACAAACGATCATCTACAGGTAACAAGAAATTTAATAGAGAAGTCCAAAGAGTATAACATGCCATTATATTTGGGCTTCGTGGACTTCGAAAAGGCATTCGACTCTCTTGAACTATACGCCATCTTGAATTCGCTACAAAATAGCCGCATCGATCATAGGTACACAAATCTGATTCGGAATATATATCAAAATGCAACACTGATAGTTAAAACACACGCTGAAACAAACAAAATAAAAATGAAAAAAGGAGTAAGACAGGGAGACACTATCTCGCCTAAATTGTTCACGCTGTGTCTGGAAGATGTTTTTAAAAATTTCAACTGGGACAACAAGGGGGTAAATGTAGATGGCAATATGTTGAACCACTTAAGATTTGCAGACGATGTCCTATTAATAGCAGAAAATATCACAGATCTACAGGAAATGATGACAGATTTTCAGGAGAGATCAGGAGAGGTGGGATTAAGAATCAACATTGAAAAAACAAAAATTATGAGTAATGAAGATATTGACAATGATAATAAGATTAAACTGAACAACAAGGTTATAGAAGAGGTCGATAGTTACATATACCTAGGTCAGAGAATTAGCCTAACAAAATCAAATCAAGAAGAAGAAATAAACCGAAGAATCAAATTAAGTTGGGCAGCATTTAGTAACTGGAAAGAAGTCTTCAGAAGCAAAATGAATCAAAAATTAAAAACAAACTCGAGAGTATAAAGGATTAATTAAAACGTTTTCATAATAAAAACGGCGATATTATTGCAATTCTGGGTAGATAAGCGAATCCTTAGAGGAAGAGAAGGAAAAGTTGTACGGCTTATTTTAGCGGAACATAACGAACAGGAGCATTACGATAACTGCGTTATGGCAGTGCGTGGTTAAATAATTTTATGAATGGTACCACATGTAATTAGCTAGGATGTGCTACAAAGATCAATACGTATTTAACAAATTACTTGTTGCCGCACCTTCGTTGCCACGGAGACGAAAGCAACCGCACTAGGACTTCTCTTGGTCAAACTTAAATTGCAGCGAACTCTTGTCGTGAAACGTCATGGGCAATAAATTAGTTACGTTTACCGAACAACAGTTAGAAAATTATCAGGTATAGAATTTATCAAAAATGTTTTGCAGTATTTACAAAATTTAATTTGCAGGACTGCACGTTTTTTACTAGGAAAGAAATATTAAGGTGAATATATTTAAGCAAGTAATACTCTTATCAAAGGCTAACAAACATTTTAGGGTTTATAAGCGTTTTCGAGAAGTAGAGCCCGACGTGGTACCAAAACGAATGACAGAAAATCAACCGATGACAGTTCGGGTTTCACTAGCTGGCATGGAGAAATTACAAGAATTGAGAGTGAGGATTAAGGGTGGGCGATATTCGTCTGTACACTTCGATAGCTACCAATGATCTTTAAATCGTGTTATTTACTAAACTTCAATTGAGTTCGATCGTAACGTATATTTAATTAATGATTACCATAAACCACTTTTGAAAGGCCTAAACAAAGCCTTCCTAGCTTTTCTTACCTCGTATTAGCCGAAATACCTTTGAACCAAATTTTGCACAATCTTTTTTCTTCTCCAAGTTTGGAGCTTTCCAGATTGATAAATAAAAGACTAATATTAAATATTTTTATTTACCGGGATAACATTGTGCTAAAAGCAATTTCACGTGAATTTTGATTACATTCAGATTCCTCGGATTAATTTTGAATATTAATTTTTTTTTTGTTATTTTCACATGGTTAAGCAAACTCATTAAAACTTAATAAAAGTTATTGTAATATTCCGAAAATGACGCTGCGCTTACTTTGTTTTAGATACCTTTAAAAATAGCAATAAGAATAACGTCGATTTAAAGAAATATTGAAATCATATTATTTAAAATAGACACTTTGTAGCACCGTAATCGGTTTTCAGCACTTTGCATAATTTACATTTATTGTGCTTTTTAAAATCGATATTAAATTTTCTTAACGCGGAGCCTCGAGAAAAATTTTACTCAGATTTTATTCAATTTTCTCTTTCAAACTGTAATAATAAAGCATCAACGCTGTGAAAATAGGTAATCTTAGAACACAATACGCCTCAGATTTAATGTGAGTGTAGAAGATTAAGTACCTAACAATTAGGCGTTTAGCTTAGGAATTATAAAAGCCTTTGCTATGCCAAATAAGTTAAAATATGAAACAAAACCAGTATTTTTTATAGAAATTACTCTACACTGCCTAAAAATACAAATTTATTAAATAATAATAATTGGGCAATACGTTACCCCAAGCTGTAATGAAAACGTGATCATTTTTATTTTCAAAAAATATCTAAAATAAGCTTTAGAATTTTAAATAATGTTCTGTAATATTTCCCCCTTTTATTACGATATTAATTTAAAATATCTGCATAAAACGTAGCTTTTATTATATTAACAAGCTTGAATATAATTAACGATCAATAACAGCGCTCTTTTTGTTAAAAAGCAGGAACCAAATGAAATTAAAGAACCTCGTAGTTTCAGTGGCGTATAATAGCGACCACAATAACAGTTACTTCAAACATAACTAACTGTCCCGAGTATGCCAGTTAATAGATGTATTTGCAAAAAGTTATTATATCAATCTAAAAAACATCATTTAAAAGATGGTTTTCTAAATTTAGGCTGTATATGATTAAAGTAACGCCATTATTTCCGGACAAGAAACTTTTTTTAGATAATAACGTGAAGTTTATTACAAACAACATACAACGAAACCTACTCAGACATACTCTAGCGTAATTTTTTTCGTGACCTTTATAATATGTTAGTTTACTGAGATCTGAGATTAAGCAGATTTTGGCATAAATAACTCCTGTTTTTGTTTTTAACGTATAATAAGCACCAAGAAATAGTTAATTATGCGAATGAGACGGTAATTTTTATATAACTGCAGTTTTCAAGATGAAAGAAAAGTGTGGACCGACTCCTCCTATGGATTTTTTACTCGCCGGGGCTCGAATTAAAGGAGAAACTTTACTGGTTCGTAAGATAACCTACCTCACGTTTATTTCTATCAGGATGCTAATTTATCTCTTCTGTTGTTCAGTGAATTTCTTTTAGCGATTATATCTTAGATAAAAGCAATTTAAACTCTGATAGATAACATTTTATTATTTTTTTAAAATTTGTATTTACAATTACTTTAACCTTAAACTTAAACATTAACTTATTATAAAATTTGTGCGTAAATCAGTTCAACAATTTTAACGTAAGTAGCTAAATATTTATGTAATCCACTTTTAATCTCCTTTACAAGCTTTTCCCTGTATCACCTCCTCAAAACAAGTTTTAGCGAGCACCCTGCTGGTCACTGTATTGTGGCCGCTGTTATTGCCTCTAATTTACAATTAATTATTCCTGTAAAGCTCTATACAATCTGCCCGTAATTTCCTAATTAATAATCCACTAGATTGGCACTTAATTACATACCTATATCGCCCACTCGCAGCGAGAAAATGTCGAAAGTAGAAAAAAATGTCAGTCTGGATTCATGCTTTTATAGGAAAATCCTTTCAAGAAACGTATCTGCGAAGTGTTCTCGCGAGACGGGAAGGGAAACTTATCCTTTGAAGATTTTTTGGATCTTTTATCTGTTTTTAGCGAACAGGCTCCTCGAGACATAAAAGTGTTTTATGCCTTTTGTATTTACGGTCAGTACTTGATTTTCTTATTGCTCTTTATTGAACGTTTGGCGTACTGCCGTAGATTTCGACGGGGATCAACACATTGGTCCCGAGGATCTTCACCAGACTTTGCGACTGCTCACGCGTCAAGAGCTCACTTCAGAAGAGATGCAACAAATCGTCGAAAAGGTAATAGAGGAAGCCGATGTAGACGGTGACGGAAAACTCTCGTTCATGGAGTTCGAGCACGTGATTACGCGCGCACCCGACTTTCTCTCTACCTTTCATATACGTATTTAAATTTTGCATTTTTCTCCAGCCGTCTTATGTGCCTTATTTTTCTTTGCTTGTATTTAATCAATAAACGTAATTAACTTGTATAGTCAACACTTATATTTATTTTCCAACAAAGAAATAACGTTGAGATAGTTCTAATTACTTCTAGAGAGACAATTTTCTAAACAATACAGAAATAGAAGAATATTATTATTGTAACGTCTTAGTAATAGAAAGGCACGTAAAAACATGCCAAGTGATTGTCAAGTGTAACAAAGTAGAGCATCGTAATCAGCCCCAACATAATGGCCAAGTCCTTCAGGGGTTCAACCGCTTTCCATCGTAACTTTCAGAGATAAATTTTGGCATCATTTTACTACGCTAACGTTACTACATCAAAACATTTCGGGGGTTTCAATCTTTAATCTATCTTAGGAGATTAAAGTTGATCGAAATGCGACTATGTTGTCAGCAAAACCCCCAAAATGCCTTAAGTCTACATTATAATGTGTACAACTTAACCTACGATACTTCGCATTAGTTTAAAACGATAGTGAGATAGATCTCTTCTAGTGCCCTACGAACGCTGCCCAATTTGACATATCGACTTAATTCGCTCGCGTTCTTGCTAATAATTATGCCCTGTTTGCAACAGGTGCCCCATGAGAGCACCACTTTAAACTAATGTTTGAATACAGCACCTGCATACTTTAACAACTCATTTACAATACTATGAAATAATGCTACAATGGAAATGCGAGCACCTCGCTGTAGTTACTCTGATTATGATATTTTTCTGAAACTGTTTTACGAGCATCAGATACAGGAACAGAACGAATTATTAGAAAATAGATCGGAACTTGGCCCTTTTAGATATAGGTTCCATTTTTATTTTTACATTGAGCCCTTTGTATGACAAAAGTTTAAAACAATCAACAAGAAAAGAATAATTTTGTGCCCTGAGATAGTTTTCTCCCGGCTAAGAGAGACGATCACAGTCAATAGAGATAGTGCGACGATTGACGACGAACCGGTGGTGGGCGCGCAAAACGAGGATTAAACGGCCCCAGTGCTGCCTCGTTAGTAGATGACGCGTTGCGGTAAAGAACTGGCAACCGAAAGCGACATGGAGATTGCAGCCACCTGTGATTTAGGGTCCAGTACAACAATGGACTAAAAGCCGAATGGACGTGACCAAGGAAAAGGCTGTAGCGTAGTATGGAAACGGAGGGCGGCGTGCTGAATTCGGCGCAAATGGTGCACACCACGTGGGGTAACCAGCAACCAGCAAAGACGGCGGCCATCCACATCAGCGCGTTTGCTAGTCGACGACGACTTTGCAACGTACTGGTGGGGGGTTGCTCGTTGCTTTCGGCGTCCAGTTCGGCCTTCTGCTGACCGCTCTGCACCGAACCCAGAGGCTGCGGAAAAAACTCTCTAAGTATATTTTAATACATATAAAATCGTAAAAAAATACTTTGTTGTCCATTCGGGTGGAAATGCCGGCCACGATTATTACATTGGTAGGCCGACGTAATAAGGGCATGGGCAGCGGTAGTTCGCCGTGTTTAGCACGGGCCGTGAGAGAAAGAGCTGTTAATTTAGAATGTACTCCTAGATGACTAGCGAAGACCACACATATCGGTAACACATGTACAAGAATTGCTTTAATAATGAGAACGCTGGTTCTCCAAGGACTTCTTTGAACTAGCTGAAGGCTAGAAAGGGCGGCAGCCAAAATCCACGCGGTGATTGAGGCCGTGGCCAGGAGGTGCCGTCTACGCACCACCTGCCCTGCAGGACGGTAATTTTTGACTGTGAGGTAGCGATCTACAGAAATTGCCATCATAGACAGAGTACTTGCGGATACAGGCCATGCCTGCAAAAGAAATAATAAATGCAGAAAACTCTCGACTTCCTCCGTATAAAAAACTTTACCTGAACAAAGAGAGCAACCCTCAGCCAGGTCAGACTCCAGGTTGACACAAGGTAGAGTGCGGCCGTTACGGGTCCGCTAAGACAGCAGACCAGAAAATCTGCTGTTACAAGACCTAACAAAAGCGGGCTACGGGCTCGGGCACCCGGTCCACAGCATAACGTTAATCCGAGGCTGCCGTTGCCCAGCAAACCCACCAGGAACATAAACCCGTATAAACTTGTGATATACTCCATTCTGAAAAACATCTGAAAATTTGAAGTTACCTCCGCAAAACCAAAAGACATTAAAAACATTTTTAAGTTGTTATGTATTTTGTAAGAAGGTGAATACCTGGCTATAAACTACAGGAGAAGCCAAGAACAGATGCATTATTGGTTAAACTCAGATAGAGTAAGTTGATATTCGCGATGACAACATGCATGAACATCGAGTTGATATACCTGTAGCGACCGCTTAGTTACTCTTGGGCGACATCCACCCTAAACACGAGCCCGGCTTCAACTGCCGCCCCCAGCATCTTTCCACCCCTTGATAGAGACCGTTTGTTATCCTTATTTCTACATCGTGGAAAGTCGCGTGCATTCGGGATACCTCCTGTTGAACAAAACTCGAAAATTTTGCGCTAGGGCGTCTTTTTTGTAAACTAATTATATGTTATGTAAATACTGCAGTTGCGGTATCGTATGCATTTCTGCAGTTGTGTATCTTAAACAGTGTTCTCTACGATTACTTCAAGTCACCAGGGAAAATTATAGGAAATCTGGCAATTATCGACTAAATGTCTTATGATAAGGTTTTCTCAATGAGGAAATATTGAAATGCATTTATGTCCATTTGCGGTTTTATGGAGATTTGTAAATTGTAGGCCTATGAAGTATTGACGTTTCACTTGAGATTTGCGCTATCCCGGGAACTGCTCTACTGAGTGGGCGGTCGTCCGCGGGAACAAAATTACGCGCATGTTCAATATACAAATTGTCAATCATATAGTCATCATCTTCTGTTTCCAAAAATTAGAAACGCCGCTATTAACGAAATCCTTTAACTGTTGTTGTTCTTTAGCTGCAGCACGAGATTACAGATTTAAAGAATAACATTGGAATTTCAATAGGTTCAAGGGTGGCTGGATGTTAATAGTCGGTCCAGTGGGTGGGTTGGAGGGAGAAGGGGCAATCAGTGCGACTACCGTTGAATTGTAGTTCGAGACATAGGGTACAGGTAATCGCCTACACTAAGAATATTTTCCGCCGTCGCCTACCGACCAAGTTGATGGCCTTGATGGAGCACCGACCGCTCCGGACAAAAGAGCAAACCAGCGCTGGATTCTTAAAATATAGAAATGGTCTTTTAATGTCCATTATGCGTTTGTTCTTTCAGAAGCGTGCATCTTAGCCTTTAGTTTAGAAATGAAACGAATGTGGCGAGAGTATACCATCGCATGTTTGTGTACAGAGAATGTTCGTTGTAACGACGTCGTCTATAAGCCTTGCAGACGAACGGTAGCTTCTTTCTCACCGTCCGGACGCGGCAGGCTGAAGACCGCATTCCTGTCGCACAATGGCTGTATCAGCGCGGGAGGTTAGACGCGGTCGCGGAGGAATGAAGTTCGACTGGCTGGACCGGTTATGTTAATGTTCTTGGGTAATGTTCGAATCGATGACGCACGGCGGCCCCATCACAAGAGTGCTTCACGAAGAATCGTTATTCAAACGGTTGATTCCGGGTCAAAATATTCGTTCGTGGTTTTGAAAAGCTCTTTCGTTTGGAAGTTCATTTCGCATCCGGTATACGTCAGGTATGTCAGTGACGTGATGTAGACCTGTAACGTTTTCATGCTAAACTAATCTCAATAATCGCGATAATGTCTAAAAACGGCAGGGTGGGTTTTGGAATCCCTCCGAGATCGGTGAACATTCAAAAAAGTTCATATACGACGACTTTCGGTCCTTCAGGTGGGGTAAGCAGGTAAAAATTCTAAGTTAGAGGGGAGAGGAATACAGTAACATCCGGTACCAAATTCAGATGCCGGGTCGCTTTCGATGGTTAGAGATTGTCCGTGTCCATTCGAAACTAAAGATCGGTTTTACATTAGAAAGTTTGGCAGTGTGTGCTACCAACGAAACAGGTTGTTGGGCTTGACTCTTAAAACTGGTTTTCCTCCGATCAAGTTCGACGACTGTTCGAACAACGATGGGGAAAGCCAAATGTCCTACTTGGTTGTCCGGTTTCGCGCGCTTGGTCAGTTCTTTTGGAACGATCGCGAAGAACAGAATTGCGGACGCGATATTTTTACTGCTGCGTATTTTTATTGTGCGAATCGCGCTCCGAAGCGCTTGGTTACGACCGTTGGTGGAGGCATCACGTGCCGAATTCGTTTCACGTAGTAGGGTTGGATGGAATGTGTTTAACTTATTACCATATCGCGCCGTTTTCGAACAAAATGTCTTAGACGCTAGATCGGTTGAATAAAGAACGGCGCCTTTCTAATATCAGTGGAACCGATGTTTTCTTTGGTTATCTAGCTGTATGAGTGCATTATACGTCATAAAGCTAGGTTACCGGAGTTAAAACCAGTTCCCAGACGACGGAATTTCGAATAATTAATATAAGGTTTGCCGAACGAAGTACTTAATACGGTCGATTTAATTTTCGCTTAACTTCGATAGTATAATTCGTTATTTCTTAATTTCATGTTTATTTCGAACAAAAAGTGTGATTTTCGTACAATATATTTGGGTACGAATTCACAATAACTCATATTCACGAGGTAGGTATAATAAATTCTCGATAAGGTGCTAACAGTCTCGATCGGGTTGGAGTCCGTAGTATTAAAATGTATCGATCTATCTATCGGAAAATAGCCGGCATCAACGCTTTGTAAAATGCAACCAGCGACCGGTGGTACTAACTGCTTTTGGATTTGGAGAGGTAATTACAAAAGTAACGTCGTTAAGACCAACCGCGCTTACCTACCTGTTGTGTCGTGTCCGCTTAAGGCCATCTATAAATAAATTATTCAGTTACAAACAGTATGTATACCTGATCAGCTTGCAACATTGCAATGTTTTTGGTTCACTTACTTTTGAAATATCAAACAAATTAAAATTATCTATAATAAATCACTAAATAATAAATTTTCACACGAGTTTGTTAACAGTCATTTATCACGAACTCGTTTAAGGCACGTTAATAACAAAAATTAAAATTACACGTGCAAAATGATTTAGTTTTCAAGTAAGACATCACTATGCAGTCGGCGCATGTCCGTCTTTGCTTATACTTCATGGGTACTAATGTCTTACTAACCATATAAAAATGCTTTTTGTTTTCTAGAAAAGTGAAGAACTTCAGACATCGGTAATACACTCTTTTGTTAACAGATTCTTCAGTATGGTTGAGCAGAACGTATAGATCATTCCTTTGGGCATTTTATATCGTACGGTTTCGATAATATAGACACATACTAGGAGTATTCGAAATAGAAGCGTTTTCTGAAGGTATTCTGTATTATTATGTGTAGATCGTAGCTTTTTGTTACGTAAAAAATTCATAAAACAAGTACCATCACGTTTTTATCTTTTCCTAACGGCAAGAAGTACGCTGAATTTTGCAACTTTTTGTGCGATCCTAAATTTGTAACTAATTCACGTTTTACGGTCATCAACACACGTGGGTTACCCGTTGTATCCAAACTGGACATCACAGCCAGTGCAGTTTATTATGTTTGGACTTTCTGAACTTGTACAGTACAATTTAGTGATCTAGTTAGTTTAGCTTTTCCATAATTAAATACATTTATTCTTTAGTTTGGTTATATTTTCCAAACTTTACGTTATTGTGATAAACAAACAATAGTGTCTAACACGTCTTTAATCACTGCATCAGATTTTCAGCAGGTAATTAAAATGAGATTTGTTTTTCCACGTAATTTTGTTCAAAAGTTGTACCACTTTCCAACTTTTAGAGTTTTATTTAGCTACTCAATGAATTCCAACTTTTACACGTAATTTGTAAGTTTGTGAACTTCAGAGAATGTTTGATCTTGAACTAATAACGAAAACATGAATTATATTGAAGCTTTAGAAAAGTTTTGTTATAAATCGTAACCCTGTTTATATATAAATAGACTAGGGAACTCTAAAATTGAAGTATTCAAATATAACTAGAAAGAAAATTATACCTTCGTGAAACTTATCTAGGTGTACAGTATAAATGCTGATAATATACTTACTAAATATTCAGAATTATATGAATGGATCTGAATGATATGAAAGTAATATTTTTTTTTAACTCAATTAACAGGATAAAAATTTATTTGCTTGGCTATTTTGCACGACGAATACATTATGAAGGACTTATTTTAGTGTAGTGTTTCTGAATTTGTTTTGTTTGCCCTTTTAACTTTTCGCTTTTAAGTTGCAGTAACAATAGTTCATAAATCACACTGATAGACTATTCAGAATTTTAGTGCCATTTTCTGGACAGGAATACACGTATTAATAGGGTAAATTGTAAAACGATTGTTTAGATGTATTACCAATAAATGCGTCATTTCACCAGTTTTTTACGTGGCAGACGTAAAATTTATTAAAATATCCTCGGTATTCCTTTGGACCAAATATAACCTGTCAGAGTTTGTAATGAATAAAAATAAACAAAAATAAAATAAAAATAAGTTTCAAAGTAACGCGTTGGTATTTTTAACGAAAATAAGGGTGAATTTCCTCATGTCAAAGAACTCCAAGAAGCGGGAATAAATGTAATTCTTTTCCATTAGTACAAAAAACAAACTTGGCGTACTTACGCAGTCAGTAAAAGTTAAAAAGCTCATTTGAAATTATAAAGTGTTAAAGAAGGCCTTTTGAAAATACTCTCGAAGAAATCTTTTGAGGAATGGAATCGATTAAAAAAACGACGGTAAAGTTCAGAGTTTTTCCGTCTTTTCTCTAATTCGCCTGACGTTAAATTGAGTTTTGATTGAGATTTTCTTATAACATATCAGTTTACTACGTTATTTAGCTTTCGAGTATCATTTTGATCTTTTTATGTTACCAAATTGAATTCTGAAACAGTCTTTCAAATCGTTTGAGAAAGTTTTCGCCTTTTTTATATTTTATACTTTTATTTATTGATACTCCAAAAGAAATGAGAGAGAATATTTTATTTTTAAGCTATCTGATATAAAGAAATTTTTGTTCCGATTATTTTTACTAGTTTAGAAGGAAGATACTTCGAACAAAAATAATAAAATTAAAAAGGTAAATATCGGATAGTATTCATTTTAAGTGGAACGCTGTGTGTATACTGCAATTAAAAAAATTGTATGTATGAGTTTAGGAATATACGAAGGTTGCCTTTTATGTACGTATTATCTAAACTAAATGTCCCGATTTTATCAGAACATTTAATTTCGTTGGACCGTTTAAATACGACGATATCGATCATTTAGGGCAGTTTACTGGCAACTTGTTGGATTTTGATGTATAAATTTGTATGCAATTTATAAAATCCTACAACAGATTAAATTTCCGTGTATTATTTCGGTTAAATTGTTCTTTGTGAATGTGAATTCCGTTTCATATATTTCCACATTTACTGATGTGAACTTATTAAGTGACCTTTCATGTTTAATCAATTATGTACGCTGAAAAGGGTCCGCTTTGATTGTTGGCTTGGTTTTTGTGTTTGAAGCGGCAGCATACAAAAATAAGTTAAAATGGCTTCTTTGTGCCAACGCGTTCGTACCAAAAGTCAGTCGAGTTCATTCATATGTGTTTTGGATGTTAATACCACCTGAAATGGTATGTGTAAACTGTTCTGCTATACAACAGGTCGTTCAGCTTAAACTGTGTGGTTTTTTATTATAATTAAATGGAAGTCGAGCGTAAGTAACTCTTTTAGCTTAACATCAAGGGTATATTAGTCTAATTTAAACTCTAAGGCAATAGCAAGAATGCAGCACGGCATATTAGTTTTCGTACGGGATGTTTTTGACCAATCATTTCAAGAATGCATCTTCGCAACCAGTTCTTCTCCTTCCTTGACTAGTTGGTCTGCGTGTAGAAACAAGTATATGATCACGGTTTTGATCAGACTGCATCCTCGAATATCTCTTTCTCAACCAGTTTGTTGTTTATTTCTTCTTCTTGCTTAGTGACTATGTAAAAACCTCCTGTTACTAAGTTCTTAGTAGAAGATTTCAAGAATGCACTCTTGCAGGTTACCACGACCAGTTATCTGGACCCCAACAGAATCTCGTGGCGCTATTTCCATTGCAAAAACAAATTTTTGTCGTTTTCAGATTTCAAGTAAGCTCTTCTAAGCGCTTCTTTTAATCTTCAGATTAAGAAGGTTCTATAGAATTTTTTTAGGTTCTCCCTTTTGCTTTAAATATTGTCTTGTAAATAATATTAACACAAACCATTAATTAAAAATTTGCAATAGTTACGTGGTTGTATACTCGTACGTTAAGACCGGTATAAAACTTGTTGTCTAATAAACCAATTGTTCTCATCACGATTTCCAGTTGTTTTATACCTGTTCACGCTTATTCACTCACGCTCCCTTTGTGGAGTGTTCAATTTTTCAAGTGCATTGTATTATTTAACAAAGGCAATTGGAGGGCTTTTAACGACATACATTGCTTTTATGTACAAACAGTTGTTAAAATGTTTTCCGTGAAATGTGCAAATTTTTTTCAGGAAACAAGCTTGCAGATTACTAAAATGTTTAACCCTTTGAAATTATTTATTCATTCCGATTCTAACATGCGAACTAGTCCAGGCATACCTGTTAAAACAGCGCGAGGTTGATCAACCTTTAAATGTTTTGGAAATTTAATACACATGCTACTAATATTCATTACAAGCTAAAACTTTTCTCAAATCTTCATAACATTGCTTTTACAACAAACAAATACCGAAATGTTATTAAAACATCGAATATTAGCATCAATTTTGAGAAAATCAACAAACAAGGGTTTCGCGTTTCTTGTTACTTTCTTACGTTTAGCGAATGAAACTAAAACTTTGATCTCCCACAGGGTCATTCAAATGTCAGTCTGTAGCAGTAAAAGGCACAAAGAACTATTTCAAATATAAACTCCATGAATTCTAGATGTAGAATAAACGTAACGTTTTAAGCTTCGAATTTTACGCAGTGAATTAACAACCCTTATTGGACAAATCTTTTTTTATTTGAAACTTGAATTACAAATTGACTTTCCAATTTCCGTTGCTATTTCGGACGATATTGGTTTAGATTGTATAATATAAAATATAATGTATGTATATATAATCATAGACATGGTCAGATTATTACAGTATTTGAACAAACGTTTCGGCACTTTTTTTTAGATTTTCAGATATATCAAGAAGTTTTCCATGTAGCTCAGGTTCCTAGTCCTGATTTAATTTTGGAAAGTTCTTATTTTCCTTGATGTGTAAATGTCTAAACTCTTCTGTGTTTTCATCTTTTTACAGCTTTAACGCTTTCTGCTTTTTTTCAATGAATCAAACCGAGTTTTGTAACAAACATGTTAGTTTCATTTTTCTCATTCTTTTCATTTTAGTCTGATACCTCAATATTTACCTTTATGAAAAATTGAACCGGGGTTTATAAACTTTTTATTAGCACTCTCCCCTTTTTAATTTCTGAGAAGCTTTTAAATCTTTCGTTTTCCTTTTAACCATCGACTAAGCCGTAACGTTCCGTATTTTCCAATATTATACTCCTTCTTAATATTGGGGAGCTTTTGTGCTTTTGTAACCTTGTGTTTTATTTTTGCTGCTAACCTAACTACAGGTTTTCTAGACCTGAAGGGATTAATCTTTGTTTTCGAAAAGCTTCTTTTCCTATATCTCGGTTTTAATTTTAACACGGTGAGCTAGGAAATAAGTTGCAATTTACACAATTTCCCTGTTATCGGAAATTGTAGGTCTAACTCAATCAGTGTTGATTACAAGCTGAGCTTCAGCCACAGCGTTCATAATTATACGTACATACTTAATCCTAATGACTATTTACCTTTTCGGGTGTAAGGCTTAATAATTATAACTAAAGTTCGGAATTATATGAAATAAATATGATCAAAATATGACATAAAATATGCAGAAGTTTTTGCTAAAATATGAAACAAATATGCAAGGTACAATTTTTTAAATAAATAAATCAAAACGCAGAAATAAAACGAAAGACAGTAAATGTATTCATGTAATTAGTATTTATTATGCGAATTATACAGAGAACAAAGTCAATACTATTTGTCTAACCAGAAATATCTTACCAATGTAAAGTACCTAATTTCTTGTCAGATTATAGCATGAGGAGTGAATGGTTTTTAATCCCTGAACTATGGAATAATAGGTGTTTGCATGTTACCTTTCCTAGTAAAGTTTTCAGAAAAGAGGATTTCTGCCTAAACTCGATTTTTAAAAACAACAAAAGCACTTAGAATGTCTTAATTTACACGCATATATGAACAAAGGATTAGTTAGGTAATAAATAAAACCTGTCAGATTTGAATGCAAAAAATATAAATATGAAAATATGATGTAAATTCTTAGATACTTTTAAAACATGCAACTAACATGAAAAAATTAACCGATATATGCAGCAAATACAATGCATTTCATAAAAAATGCAATTTTTAAGTGAATATGAAAAGAATGGCCAAATATGATGAAATATGCACTTTTTTCAATGCATTAATAAAGTGTACTTATCATGAAACGGAAAAATACGAACTCTCACAAGAATCCATACATTATTAAGGAATATGAAATTTCATATAATTCCGAACTTTAATTATAACCTATGTAAATATTTCTTAAAGTTTAAGTTAATAAAGACCTTTGTTATTATGTATTAATATTACTTAAGAGTTTTTCCAGGGAGGGAAGCAAATGAAAAACTAGGGGGTCAATGGTAAATAAACATCATAAAATGTGCAATTATTTACTACTACAACAGTGTGGTAATTTAAACCTTTCGCAATATTTATTTACACAATTTTTCCCAGGTTTTATTACAGCTTACTTGCTTTTTACGTTGTGATTTTCCTGGTTGAAAATTCTAACTTGCATTTTTGAAGGGTTACCTTCTTAATTTTCGCATTCACAACCACTCATAAACGCTTGTTTTGAATTAAAAAAGTCAAATATCATCAGTCTTTTCTAAATTTAAATTAGTCCCAACTGGAATACTTGCTAGCACCTGCAAGGAATTTAAAATCACATCGATCCATTAATTTGAAGAAGCCAAAACAAATGTTTCTTGTGTCTACTTGCTTGAAATAGAATTGTAAATACGACCAGTTCGGCGGGTGGCCTACCCGGTCATTAAAATAATTGGAACCGAAACACAGTTGTGGAGTAGGGAAGGTACGCGGTTGTTAAAGGCGTAGTGCTTACCACATCATCCCGTACGTATAACCGTGTGAGACAACCGGATATAAAAGCCGTCCGTACTCCCTCGTGGAGTGCTTTTGGAAAAAAACATTTGTCTAATCAGCACTAAGTAGCTATTTAAATTTTCTGGCCGTTTTAGATTTGAGTTGATCATAGTAATCATTTCATTTTAGCAACCGCATGATGTAGTTTGTAACTAATTGTTGTATTTCTTAATGCTTATGCCTCAAAAATAATAATTTTGTTTCATGTAGCTAACCTCGATGTTTAACTAAATATAATTGTTTTTAATTTGTGTACGGTTTGCATTAAAATACAAGAAATGTTAAGGTTAATTATTCAGGGCCGATTCAACACTGAACCTGAATCGCTAAGATTATTTTGAAAAAACAATTTTTACCTTATTTAATTTACCAAACCCACAATTAAAATGCATCACCGAACACAAATTGACAAAAGGGTCATAGACAGTTCTGATTTTATAGTCTATATAAAATGTATTCCTTATTTGGCTGTTAACCGTAGCCCGGGGTTTTCCGATCGACGCGTAACTTCCACGACGTTATCTGTACGTCTTGACGCTACAGAAAGCGTTTCTAAGGGTTTCAAATTTCAATAAACGTCTCAGCCTTTCTCAGGTTTATAAGCTTTGATGATCATGTTCTACCTAAATTTTTCTTTAGATGTCACGAGGTCCTTCAGTGTTTATGAAATATCGACTGCTTTTTCGCCCTTTCGGTTATTATTCGACGTTAAAACTGGTGAAAATTAAGTTTGGGCATTTTTAATCACCGATGGGGCATTTTTACTCTGGAGATTTTTTCCAATAATTGTCTGACGTCCCCAGGCAGTTATTTAAATAATACGAATAACCAGTTTCAATTAATGTAAACCTTTTAATTATATTCGTTTGTATGTACAAGTATTTTTGTAATTAAGGGAATTGAAAATATTTTTTCTGATACTGAGAGAAAATTTAATTTTATGGTTGAATAATTTATGCGCTTCAAATACTCTAAATGAATTTTTATACATCCGAATAAAAACAGGCAAAGAAGATTTTCGCTCTTTAAATTTACGGAAATCTAAATATAGCGAGCCGGCTTTAATTTTAATTTGATGCTTTACTTTAGAGAAAATTCCATCCGAAGCCCCCGAAGCAAATTACTTTTGTATTTAGTTTGAAATCTGTAACAGCATTCATTGTGGTAACAGTAGAAACTATTCTGTAATTAACCAACGTAAGGAAATATCGAAAGATCTAACAAGGGTTTCATTCTAATTAAGCGTGTTTCATTAAAAGCGTTTAGCAGGTTGTCGAAAATAGTTAATTAAGGAAGTCGGAATTTAATACCTTTGTAATAACTTTATTCATGAAATCATGTTCTACAAATACACAAAGGATGAGCTTTAGATGCATAAATATCTTATAAGCTAAATCAAATATTTTACAGCGAATCATTTCAGAATTATAATTAAATGAAGGTCATTAACGTTTGAATTTACTTATGTCTTTGATTAGATAATAAATTAGAAGTCTTAGCTGTATACAAGGCGATATTTTACCGAAGATTTTTATTCTGATTTTTTAAATTCACGCCTGAATGATGATGTCCATAAATAGCGTGAGGCTAAGCCCTCATTTAAATATTATAGGTTAATTATTTTTATGAATACCATCGTTAACATTGTTCGTAGTCTTTTCGATCACAGACAGTAATATCATTAATGAAATTTAAGTTTTTTTAATCAGTTATAAATCAGAATTTTGATGAAGAAATCCTGATTAGCATTTTTACGTATTACTTTGTAAGTCCCCAAGTAAAACCTCATGTTTTCCTAGTTAGAATTTAACGAAGAAGTTTATTTTAACGATTACAAAAGCGTGACTCACCAAAGTATCAACAAGTAATTTTAAAAAATAATCTAAAATTTCCAAGGAATAACGATTTTATAATTCTTATAGGTGTTTGTGAGTTTTATTTAACCTTGTATTAAACGTTTTCTATGCAGTTTCTAAATTCTAGATCCTTGGTTTTAAATTTCATTCAACATACATTTAAATTAAAATATAAAAATGCTAGACTATGTTCGATTAAAATAGAAAAAGTGTTAACATTAATATTCATGAAAACTTATACTGAGTAGAACGAGTACGACCGTGTGGACGTTAAAGCGAATAGCCGAAGAACCGGATCTGTGAGTCCATGAAGTTGATATATCGAGCCTCATCTGATCTGGATACCTGCAGTCGAATTCTGCCAAAAAATTTAATTATTAGAAATTAAGTTCGTGGTAGTTTTTTAAAGTAGTACCTGCGCATTTGAATTTGGCATTGGTAACTGCAACCGAAAATTGAATATTGCAACTGTATTCAGTCGAACAATGTCCTCTAGCGTCGAATTGTACTTCTTCATTTCCAGTTATTCCTTTGCATTGTTTATCATCTGGCTTTTTGATATCATAAGCGCAAATTGAAGCATCTCCGTAATCGTTACCTTTAAACTGGAAAACACGAAATACAAAACAGAAATCTTACGTAACGATGATCGATACCTTAACCGAAAAATCTGCTCTCCGAATATATTCGGAATGGATTTCGTAAAACTTGCCCACCTCGGGGGTCACATAATCTTCCATTTGAACTCGAGAACTGTTGCAATAAAAATCCATGATGTTGCCCGGTACGCTGGTAAGTTTTTTAACGATCTGCGGTACTATGGCCTCGTCGTATTCAGAAGTTTTTATAACGACATCATTTGCATACTGTTTTGCTAGTTCTTGGTAACTATCTGAATTGTGCGTCGAGGTAACATAAACTATCTTTGTCTCTGGATACGTTCCCTTGATAGATTTTATAGCTACCCTGGATGTATATAGATCGTCCTCACTAATTAAAGCCGAATTTGCCATCACTAGAATCACCGTAGACCTTGGAACCCTACTCTTCCCAGTACAACCCCTCGTTGTTTTGTTTTGTAAGTACGATATTGTAGTTTCGAAGCCTTTTGACAGTCTTAACGAAGTTTGCCCTTAAATTAAGCACGCTTCTCTTATTAAAACGAATAGGAAATACTTTACAATTAGAACAAATTGGATTCCTTTGATTTAAACGCTCAAAAATTAAGTTAAAAACTCCCACTTTAATTTTTAGGTTGTTTTCTGAGAGTTTATAAATTCTGTTCATACCGTAAGCAGCTTATAATATTTACAAAGAAAAGTCTGCGTAAAGAAATGAAAGCAATGGAAAAGTTTTAATAAACGAAAGTAAAGAACTAAGTATTAAAAATAATAAAAAGCACAGCTGTACTGATTTTTATTTTGATAACGTGAACGTTATTGCGGTATTCTTCTGCTTCAAATAAAAATTGCCCTTTAAAGAATAAATCGAAAAGATAATTAAAGCGTCAAAGAAATGTCAACTTCAGAAACACTGCACTGAATCGGGGATTGGATTGATCGTAACATTTCTATCATCTCCAGCTGCCGAAACTCCAACCTCAAAGTAATTGCACACGTTGATAATTTTTTTATTAATAAACCATAAAAATGTGCTACGAAATCTTTTACCTAAACGATTCTTTATAAATTTCTTGCAAATTCTTCCACTATGTTAAACATATTTGTAAAAGTTGTTTGACGGTTGATTTTAATTTCTTTTACCGTAAATTAATTTGTTATTTTACTTTTAAATATTTAAATAAGACTTACATGAATTTTTTACACGGTATAAATCTTCATAAAGTTTCACCAAACTATGTGTTAGATTTGTCAACCATACTCCGGTTTGTCCATTGATAATTCCGATTGTGCTTCCGTAATAGCTTACGTCTACAGCTTCAGCTAATGTACTAAAGAAACTATAAATTAGAACAAAAGAAATGTAATTAAAAGATAAACTAACCTGACCAGGGTTTCGGCTTTGTAGCCTCGCCAAGTTTCGTCCAAAATGGCAATTACTTCCAAAGGTTGTACTTGAACGATATCTTGTTCGCAAGCATTGTACTTCGGTATTGCAATTTCTAAAAAGGTATAACTTCAATAATTTTTCTACAAGATTTAAGTAAAATTACCTGTTTGTTTTTCAAATTCTTCTACAACTTTAGCGGCATGTTTTTCAATATACCCTTCGTCAAGATATTGATTTGCAGCTCCAATTTCTTGTAATAATTTTGCCACATTGCCTGTCTGAAAATTCGAAAACAGAATTAACACAAAGAACGTTTGTTTAATAACACCTACTACCTGTTCAACTAGAGTGCTGTTATTTAATAATTTTGCTAATTTCGATCCCCTTTCGCACGCTTTGTAGGATTTATCATAAGCAATTCCTCTCTCTGAATAGTACATATCTAACAATTGCGAAAATCGTGTGCGACTTAGAATTGACCTCCATTCTTTTACTTTATCGGCAAGTATTAAACCTGTAATCAACATTTTAAAGCATTTGTTTTGGAAATTGGCTTCAAATAAATTCAAAATTAAAAAAAAAAACGAATGCTAAAATTCTACTTTTATTTTCAAAAATGGCAAGGGAAAATGCCACTGGAAACTTAAAAATGCATCTTAAACCCGGAGAGTTGTAAATTTAACTTCAGAAATCTGATGGATTTAGTTTAATTATAAGCGATGCTGTCATTCTTATTAATAACCGCAAAGGTTTTCGCTTACTTCGCACTATTTAAACAATTAAAAACTATGTTGACTTATTTCCATGGAAAATGTCGTTCTTGACATTTAAATTTATCGCTTTAAATCTAATAAAGGTACTTTGAATTTGGGCAAGTACAATCAAAATTTTTGTGCTCGTTATATGTTGAATTTTATTGCTATCATGTATGTTTTAGACAAGTAGTCATTTAAAAATCACATCTAGTGTTGATAGTATCGCTCAGACATATGAATATTTATTTCTCCGATCAATTAGAAAAGAAATATTCTAGCATACCAAGTTTTTGAACCATTAGTGTTAACTTAATAGAGCTGGTTTTAAATATGCCAGGTGTTGGTAATAAAACTCTTATGTGCAAATAGGAAATGGCAACGATATGTTTAAAGTAATTTGAGTTTAATGAAATTCTAAAAAATAGCCTTAAATTGCCGTTTAAGAAATAAAATGGGCCCGTTTACGTGTACTAAACAGCAATTTAACAAATTTCTACCATCTATTCCCCCAAGAAGTTCTGCGCTGGTCATATCAAATGGTTCATCTTGCAAGTAGTGAATTCGAGGGAGTCTAGTATTATTCCAAATTCCTAGATTTCCAAGTTTGGGTTTGTTCAAAGCCTGCTGAACAGTAACTTCAGCTAAATCGCCAACTAAAGTTGACACCCAAACGTTACTAATATTTCCTAAATTTTTAAGAACAGGATAATCGTCTCTTGTTACATTTTTTTCCTGCTGAATAACTTCAACGAGTTGCTGAAGACTAATCTTGGTTTCTTGTAAAGCCGATGCAACACTGGCAACTAAATGCCCTGGAGATATGGTGCCCCACCTTGTCTTGACAACGCCGCTTTCAAGAGGACACTTACTCAATCCTACCTTTCGGACCAACGGTTTCGAGTCTTCACCTCTGCAATTATATTTCCAAATGCATACGATTTATTTGCAAGTAGGTTTTTAATCTGCTCATTTATATACCTTTGATATGTCATACTATGTAATTCTGGGCACGTGCGTCCTTCGTTACCTCGTTCCCAAACGTGCACTGTATTGGAAATAATCTCATGAAGAAGACACAGTTCTTTCGTGGTAACGGAATCATGTGGCATTAGTTGTGGTTTTCCGGAAGTCAAGTATTCAACGAGTAGTCTGTATTTATAAAATTGTTTTCCCACTGCTCTGTATGGAACTACGAACTCTGTTTCTGTAACTTCTGTTGACGATTGCACTCCATCGAAACGCACACTATTAAAATTTAGATTTATTCAAAATACTTGAGGACCGCCATTTTACCTGTGCAATAACGAAGTTGTAAACATTCGAAGATTAAGGGCATCTTTTTCTTCCCATTCCATCCTTCTCGTTAATTCTACCAAAAGCTGAATTGTTAAAGGTGGCTTTAATAACGTGTTTGTGTAATTTCTTCGGTAGCATGGTAGAAGAAGATTTGGAATCGAAGATGATATACCACTAGCGTAGTTTACACACAAAACTAAAATCTGTATTAAAATATATAAAGAACTTTGGGGGTGATTACTCACTGATTAAAAATGCAAGAAAACCCTTCATTGTTTTTAATGGTGACTGAAATCTACTGACTCAATGTGTACAACCTTCTAGTGGAAGCTGATAAGATATGTTATCAAAAAAAAATGACAAACATCTGCGTCGCCCATATACTTAAGTACCTTAGTACAGTCAACTTAATAATTTTACCTTTACGTACTTTAGATAGAGCAGACTGGAGTAACAAAATTACACATTTTCATAAATTGGTATTAACAGCTTTCTCGTTTATTTTTGTAATAAATTATACAAGTAGTTTTTAAAATAATTTAATCAAACGACAATCTAAAATACATTAAATATGTACTGTTTATAAAATTAATAAAATCTAACGTATATTAATTATAAGGATAGTAAACAATCTTCAAATAGAATAACAAATAACTACAATTAAGTATATATAAAGTTTATTAATAATACTAGTTTGTCTTAAATAAAAATAGAAACTACATTTTATTTGTACGTATAAATATATGTGGAAGTACAAAAGAAATCAAATTGTTAAATACTAAACGTTTTAAACTATGATCTATTTGGTAAAATTAACAACGAAGAACACTGATATTAATAAAATGCAGTTGGCAATAATTTGAAGGGCTCCACTTTCACATCCAAGACCATCACTTTTAACAGTGTACTTGATATCATCTGGGAATCGACAGCCAGCATCTACAATTTTAAGAATTACTTCAGAAGTTCCATAAATATTCTAAACCTTACCATTGCAGCGAGGATTTGTACTTTCCGATTCTGTTGCAGGAGCTTGGACGGAAATATACACTGGAGAACACTGACTTGCCGTATCATAACTGCTGCAACCATCAGTTAAACTGAAGGATGCTTTGCCATTTCCAGTAATTGGTTGACAACTAATATCTCCTTGTGTAAAGTTTTGACTTGGTCTCGCATTTTGTCTGGACGTGCACGCAATTAGATTGCCGTAACTGTAGCCCTGAATTTCGATAGTTTTTGTACCTTCTCCAAAGAAGTAATGTGGGGCTACTCTGTAGTAATTTATGCTGTTTGGTTCTATGTATTGATCGAAACTAAACGAACTGGAACTTCCACTCCAATTAGGACCGCAGTTTGGATTTATTATTTTTCTAGGAACTAAAATAAATAAAAAATGGGTTAACCAAAAGATATAACTTGACTTTAGAAAGCACTTACTTTGTTTAATGCGTTCGATAACAGCGTCCACGGATTGCGTAAGTGATGTGCCGTCGCCAAATTCAGGCAAACCGAAAGTATCGTAAACGGAATCAATAACAAGATCGGAATAAGCGTCTTTTGAACCACGGCCCATTGCCAGAAGTTTTACATCTACAAAACGTGTATTTATTTCGATTCTTATTTTTTTTTCAAGAAGAGGTTACCAGGAAGGTTTGATCTGAAGGATTCTCTATTACTGCTAGCTGAAGATTTGTCACCTTGGGTTAGTACGTTATATATCACGAATAGAACTATAGTTGATTTTCCTCCAGCTCTCTTGTTCAATTTGTCATCGCCCATTCTATTTTTCACAATTTGGTCGATGGATCTGAAAGCCTGGTTAGCATCGAAGCCAGTAGGTTCTACAAAGGTAGGCAAATTTATTAAGGTTTAATATTTCCTTTTAGTTAATCGTACCGAGATAATGTCTTGTGCTATTGTAATTAATATGAAAATCGACAATTGATGCAGTGGAATCCAACAAAATTTCGCCCGTTTTTGCGTTTATGATTGTGTAATTGCTAGCATATTTGTTAACGTCTATGTTGTCCAGTAGATACCTGCAAAAATAAATTATGGTAATGTTGTATTAGCACACTTTGCGGAACATACGATAACGTTCTGTGAATATACGAATAATCCCACTGAGTATCCAATGCTATAATTATATCTGTGCTTGCGCGTTCGATGGTATCCTTTTCTATTCCACATCTAAGATCCCGCAAACCCGAAGCTGCCAAAAAAATTATCCTTCAATTTTAAATTTAGAACATGAAAACACTACTTACGAACAAACTCTAGCAAAGCATCAACAGCTTTTTCACTATAAACTTTTACTCCGTTGTTACTTATACTTGCAGAAAGTTTAGATACATCATCGAGAAGTAAACTGAAGGCAAGGGTCTCTTTAAGTAGTTCTTCTCTTGGAGCATATTCTGTAAATAATTCCTGTCTATTGCAAGCCCTAATCCTTTTGGAGAATACTCCCTTTGGTGAATAATACATATCCAGAATTTGAGAAAGTTTAAGTAATGGAACTTTGGTTTTCCATGCCTTGATGTTTTTGGCTATAATTAAGCCATCCAGTCCCCCTCGAATTTCAGCAGCTGTCATTTCCCAGTCAGTAACAGAATTAATAAAGTACCATCGTGGTGACAGTGTATTATTAAAATTGCCTTGAAGACCGAGAATAATTTTATTTTTTTCGGCAGCTCCTTGATGAAGAGCTACTTCAGCAAGATCACCTACAAAAATGAACTGTAACATAAAATAACAAAATTTGTAAAAATGATATATTTACCTGCAAGTGTCGTGGCAAAAATATTATTACTGACGAAATCTTCCTTAGACCGAACTGGTTGAGATTCACGCGCGGCTGCTATAGCTCCGATTACTGAGCCTGGTGTGATTGGTCCCCATCGGGTGTAAACTACTCCGTTTTCTACAGGACAGTCGCTTTCTTCAATTACAGTTGTTTTTCTAGTGTTATCTGCAGATTGAAATCCACGTTCTACTTCTTCATTAGGGTTTTTAGGTTCCTCTTCTATTTCACCACCATCTTGTAAATTACCCTTGAGCGGACTAGATCTAAATAATAACCGTCAGTAATGATTTACAGAAAACATTATGAAAAAATTTAATTACTTGGGTTCAAATACTTCTATTTCATCGTTCGGATTCGCTCCTCTTCGATGTCTTCGCTGGTAACGGCCTAACATGTTACAAGCGGTAGCTTCATCGCCACGTACCCGAACATCCACAGAGTTCGATATCATGAAATGAAGAGAACACTATTTGAAAGTTTTAATGTCGTTTTAAATTGCGTGATTTAAATACTCACCTTTTCTACCTCGCTAAGTGTATCATTTGGGAATTTAAGCGCATTTCCAGGGATGAATTTCTTTAATAATAATCTGTGCTTGTCTGACTGTATGTCTTTAGGGGAGTAAGGTATACTATACTGCGTATTAGTCGAGGTGCTGGTCCGTACAATTCCATCTTGTTTGAATCTGTAACAAAAGGGGTTGTGAGAGGATACAATTAAACATTTACTAAGCTACCAAGCTTAGTTACCTGTGAATTATCTCTATGGCAAATTCTCGGTCGTTTTGGATAGATGGTCCTGACTCTATTTTCCTTATTAGATCCAACAAAACGTTTATGGTTACTGGAGGTCGGTATTCTGGGTCTAAATTCTCCGTCTTATTATAACATTCTATTAAAGATTTTGCAACGGATGTAGCTGCATTTTCTTGTGATCGGACACTCAGGATAATACACAGACATAAAAATCCTATTCTTAGAAACATCTTTCCTAAAATTATATTTATAAATGACGCATGTTCCTGGAATTATTTCATAAGTGTTTATAATACAATTTCGAATAAAACTAGATTAGATAATTCTATCGATAATATTGCTACACCCTTTTTTTGCATTCTATGGCACGTACAAATTCTTATTTCTCGCATGAAAGGACCAATTACAAAAAATATCCTTTATGCTTGTTGGCTGTTCTTAGTTATTTAATTCAAATACTGCTAGTAATCTAGGTTGAATTTATAGAGTTATTTAGTGAAGGGCATGTTACTCATATTATCTTATCTAAGAATAGTAAAAAGGAAAAATGAGACCACATTATTCGACACAACGCCTTTTCGGACATTATTTCTTTTGGAACATATTTTAAAATCACACAAACCATGGAAAAATAAATTTTGTTTAAACTGTAAAATCATAGGTCTTACTGTTTAAACTTTGTACAACGTGACGTCACCATATACAAAACAGTTTTAAAAAGTAATGGTAAATTTGAACTTGATGTAAAAACCTTGTAGCTTTTGAGTAAATCAACTAAAATAACTTACTAAGATTAATACATACCACAAAAAGTCAGTAGTTGAAAATATTACAGCGATGATGATCCGTACACTACACACACCTGTACGTTAAAACACTGTAGCAGGTTACATTTAGTACCCAAGATAGTTAATGATAAGATAACTTAGTCTAAACAATTTAGGATATTGAGTCACTTCGTACAATGATAACGAAATAACCTTTAGATTTTCGCGGGGTTTTAAAAATACTGACGGTTCAGTCATTTCGTTTATTAATTAATCTTAAATAAATATAACAAAAAAAAGCATGACTAAACTAGGTAGAACCCTTTTAATTTTTAGGAATTTTTTAAATGCCATGATTATATACATCTAATTCATTTTAACGAGATATCGAATCAGGTACCGCAGCTCTGCTAAGTTTGCGCAACGCTATCTTTGATATGTCATTATGGTTTTCATGTTTCAAATCGTCTTCCAAATTGTTGGGGGTTAATTTGCGACCATTGGCAATGCGACCTTGTTTCACAGCATAACTGTGGAATGCTTCGGCGAGACCCAAATTGATATCCTCCAAGGGGGTATCTCCGGTTCTGATGTAAACAGGGATGTAACCTGGAACGGGTGGAAGAAACTGTCGTGCCTTAGGGTGAGCTGGTGCTGGTTCTGAAACAGCCGCATTAAGCATTGTGCGTAGATAGTCTAGTAAACGAATTCCATACCAGCTTCCCAAAGGATTAGAATAAAAGTGGCTAAGAAAACTAACATCCGGGACCTCATCTCGGATGATGCTCTGGAGAACGTGCACGAACGAAGAGATTCACCGAGTGACTGGCCATTGACACGAAGATTACCTTTTATATGGTTGTCTTGCTGTTCGTTTACGTGCGAATTCTTGTTCTTGCTCATAATTATTATTTGTTGCTTAAACTGGTGAGGTGACGTCCTCTTTCTCTGTAAAACAAAATACTTTTCGTGTACACCGTATCCGTTTTTGAATCACTCAAAAAAGATGCCTCCAGACATAGCTTGGCCCGTGAATACCTTTATAAAACAATTAGCTTTAGCTAGCGAGGACCTCAGCCGCAACCTGGTATCTACGCCACCCTGAAAACTCATTAGTTTACTGGCGTAATAATCGAATTAATGGGCTCGCTGAATTATTAAATGCGCGTTAGACTGCAAAGGGTGTCTCATATTTCAAGTTGCCGTACAAGCAATTAAGCACAGAAAAATTTCGTTAATCTGCATCGTATTAGATGCAGATAAACGAAGGGCAATAGGGCGAATGTCTCCCTAGATTTTACCAAACAATACCTTAATAATGTTTAGTCATGTTATTTGTTAGGATCATAATTATTTTCGTCTACTTTTACTTATGTTTACGTTTAGACGTAGAATTTTTTACTGGAAATGTTTCCTTTGATGTATCACGACAAAATGTAGCCTTAAGGCGTTGCTCGTGTATATCTCCGGGTTAGATCACTTCGCCAAGAGCCAAGGTGCCCCTGTCATCGGGTGATTCAATGATAACCCGGTGCTGATGTTAAATTGGAAAAGGCTATTAAACGACCGCGAAATTTTCTCAGATACCTTTTACATTAACACTGATAATACTTTTAATCGTGAAGAGAAGGTCTGAAACGTCGAAACTCCCCTCCTCCAAGGTCGTCTCTTGTAACCATCGTCGTTTTAAAAGGTTACATTTAATTTTAACATATGAATAATGAATGTGTTTTCTACAGAAATAGAAGATACTTAGCTTTTTATTTTTATTATTTACACAATTTAATAGTTATATAGGTATAAATTTTTATTTCCAATTAGAAATTAATTAGTCAATCAATAAACAAGAATCTTCATAGTTTTTTTGACTACATTATAACAATATCGTTACGGTTGATTCTATGATTATTTTCAAAAGTTTTAAAAGCGGGAAATTCAAAATCATGGCGTGTAGATAATTATATATACATTAACAATAAAGTTAGACAATACAACATAAACAGGCCCATGTTATTAGAGCTAATGATAATTTAAAAAGCTTCGGGACAGGTTTTTGTTTTTAATCAGTCTATAATGAATTTTCTGCAGTTCAGTGTAACAAGTAAAGATGTGTCAGTGTTATGTAAATGGGAAGTGTAAAGCCGTTTTGTGGTTGGTAGTAATTGCTTTCTTTATAAACGATGGTGAGTATTACACGAATTAAGTTTGTGCACATTTGAATATTTAAAGTCACATTTTAGTGTCAGGGGCACCGCAGTTTTTACCTTTTACACATGACAGAACGCGCAAAAATAATTCACAAGAAAATATGGACGTCGATCAATCTATGGAACGACGAGGACGACAAAGCTTTCCGTTTGTGAACAACCCCGGTCAGCAAATTCTGGACAGAATAAGAACAAATTTAGAAACGCAGAACCAGAACTCCAATGTGGGGTTCGGATTTCAGGGTAATTTGGGAAATATAGGAAGGCCCTTTGGTAATAATTTTGGAAACATTGCCGGACAAGCCTTACAAAACACTTATGGTTTTCTTAATAAAACGTTAGAAAATTTAAGTAACCTCTCGATGGGAAATTTTGGTGGTCTTCAACGTACACGTACAACTTTACAGCCACCACATCAGCACACAACTTTGCGGCCTGATATAAGCAACGGAGACATTACACAAGTTCCAAACCACGTATCAATTAGTACCACAAATGGATTGCAACCTCAAACTACAACCCCTGAATTTCAAGGGGAAGATAATAATATTTCCCATTATATTGACGGAAAATTTCCAGTAATATTGCTGAAACCTGGCGAAGTTAGAAAATAAGATTGTAATATTTTGTACATAATTGTAATAAACCGAAATGTATTAGAAACTGATGTTTTATTATTCCTTAATAATAATACGACGAACAATTTTGAAACCATTAATTAAACGCGGGAGTTCCGGTATTTATTGTTAATGTATAATTAAGTATAGCATGGGTACACCGTTGGCTAGCTGTAGGGGAATTTTAGATTTATTCGGCATAAATACTCAAAAATAAAGTCGTAAAATTAAACCAGAAGAACTAATTAAAGAATATTCGGTTTAACGATTTTAGGATTTTTTCTCGTTAAGACGACATTTGGACAATTTGAATTTTATTATTTAATGTCATTGTTTAAAAAAAACTTATACGGAGCTACATTATTCTTATTTATTACTAAGTGTTTCTTATGCTGAAAAACTTCCTAGACGCCCTTGCTCACACACGACCTTTTTATTCTCCGTTATGGTTTATTAATTTCCTTTCTGATTTCTTTTGTCCTTCCTCCTACAGCAGGTTGCTAATTAACGTCCCATATAATGAACAACGTCTCATAAAACAGTGGTTTTTAACATGTGGAGAACGTTTTACATATAATATAAACACTTTTAATAGTAAATATGAAACGACTACAGTTAATTCTATTGCTAAATTACACATTCAATGTAAGTGAAAGTAGAACTCATGTTTTCAAAATTAACGTGAGTCATGAAATATTTTCCAGTTTTTTAATGAGCTGACTGACAATTACAAAGTTGCTATTTATAGTTTTACACTAAAATTTTAATACTAGTCTGCGTTACTGTCGAAGACTTCTGAAGGGAGATAACCTTTTATAAACAGTCGCTTAACGTGCTGCCTATCTAATAGGTCCTGAAGATGTGCTACAACCTTGTGATTAGATTATCAGGGAAATACACTGACATCACCACCATCACCTTGACGTTACTTGCATCGTATTTAACTGTAGTCCTAAATATACACAAACATGACATGCCTGTCAATTGATTGCGAGTAATTATAGAAGTATTAGAAACAATTACTATGTTGTAGGTATATCCTTTTATTATTAATTCGTGTGGATACAGATTTAATATACAGTCAAATAAAAATAGTGGAAAGGATGGTAGTGCAATAGTTTCACCCCTTGATTATTTGTTTCCCAAAGGTTTATTCACATCTACAAGTTCATCCCGAACTACCCCCGGTTCTGCTTCTGCAGCTTGCATTTGCATTGGAGCAATCTCCATTTCGACAGGTTTTTCCTGAGGTGGTTTTTCCTCCATGGGCTTCATAGGCATCATTGTTTCTGGCATCGAAGGCTTAACTTCCACTGGCTTTATCTCTACTGGAAGTTCACTTTCCATTGGCTTCATTTCTGCTGAAGGTTCTTCGGTTACAGGTTCAATCTGCGGAAGTGGAACTTCAATAATAAGTGGTCTCGTTACTGGCACTTGTGATTCCTCAGTAACCTGCATAGGTCGTTTTTGTGGTTCAGGAATATCAACTTTCATAGGTTTACTTGGTATGATTGTTGAAGAAATTTCCACTGGTTTTACTTGCCACACAGTAGATTGAATTACAATAGGTTTATTCATTCCTGTCTCTAGGATTTGATGAGGCTCTTCGAATAATACCATGGACCCTTCAAGCATCTTCCTGCAAACATCCATTTCGCGCTCCTCGAGTAAACATCTCATAATCCTAAACATAACAAGCTGCCGATCACGTATTAATTGTAATTCACGGTTATCCTGTTGAGCCGTTTGTTGAGGTTGTCCCCATGTAAATGGATTCATGTTTTGTAAAAACGGTAGATAATATTGAGGAGACATATAGGAAGGCCATTGATTTGATTGTGTGTTCATTGGATTCGAACGCCAAGTCGAATAATAACCGTTTTCTTCCATCACAACATAGGCAGAGCCTTAAATCAAATTCGTTAATAGTTTAATAAAATTATCAGCGACTATTTTAAAACTTACCAAATAGCCCTTGGGATAGTAAAATGCATAGTGGAAGTAAAAACAACATTTTGATGTTTATAGAGCAAGGATGAGATGTAACATAACGTCCCATTGAACATTTTGGGCTTTTATATTCAAAAACAAATTAAGATAAGGTGTTTATCAGAAATTTTGGGTAAATTAAGGTAATGGATTCTTAATGCTTCGAATTTATCAACCACAGTAGGATCGAAGAGGAACATAAATTAATTATGTATTTGTGCATGAAACAAATTAAAACTTGACATTATGATAACCTTGCGATGCACCAACAACATGCAATGCAGTTATTTTTATGCTCTTGCGCGTAATTCAAGCAAAATAGTTGCGAAATATAATAATTTGTTTGGGAACCTTCATGTAATAAATAATTTTTATGTATAAAAAAAAATTATCATGAACAATAAACAAAGATCGCGCAAAAATTAACCTGTTTAGTCGGTTTTCGTCGGTTTCGGTCGTTGGTTACAAAATTACCTGTAGAAGATTCTGAAGACGGGGCTAAACGCATTGTTAAGTGCTGATTAAGTAATGAAGTTGAGTTTGTAGCTTCATGATGAAATTGGTATTTCTTCTAGCATCCGTGACCGCTGCAATGGCTTCAGGCTCAGGTAGGTATGCGATTTTTTTTTAAAACCGCGAATCGTCCCGTTTGTTTTAAACTATGTCCTATGAGTAATAGAGGAAACGTCACTAGCGAGTAACTGAAGCGCATCTGGCGATAAAACTTGCTTCGATTTTAAAAATGACCAATTAAAATAAATCGCGGTTTTATATTACCGATGAAGACAGTTGAAATAACATTTTTCCCCGTTAATAAATCTTGTCTCGCTAAATCAACGTTCGTAATTCTTTGCTCGACGACACTGAGTTACAAACAACTTCGTGTAATTAACTTTGCATATAAATTACGTATTATTTAAAATTGTCCCGACTTAACTTTATTAATGTTTTAAAGTTTCCTCAATTTTTAGGCAATTTCGTGGAAAAATAACATTTACGATCACAGGTAACCTAATTATGCCAAGTATCTCCATCTCTGCGTAAGAATTAACATTTCTTAAGTAACAGTTACATGAAATGGCTGAACAGAATTAAATTTAATTTTTGCTGGCAATTCTGTTTAGCATATTGGAATTCATAATTCCGATTCTAATATTTAACCCTTAATTTTGGTGGTAAGTCCTTGGTACTAAAGTTATCTGAAAATTTAAAAGTTCATTTGATTGACCTCATTCTACATTCTGCAAAAATTTGCAATCAACGGACTAAAAATTTAGTATTTAAATGACAGGATGGTTTGGCACTGGAAAATTCACAATCCCTTTTTAACCTAGATTATATTTTCCATTTATTATTAAAATATAAATTAGAGAATTTGAAAACATTATCTCTATTTTGTAAGATTAAATAATTTGGCCCATTTTCTGTTGATTTAAAATTTACCTTGAAATTCTGCTAAAAATCGTGATGAATGAAAATAAACAAACGAAGCGCTAATTCAGCACCCGGATTTATCTTCTGTAATTTTCCCATTTTTTTACTCGTAATTAATTGCACGATTTTAGATTTAACCTGGGAATAACCAGGTAAAAAGACCGTCGAATATTTAATAACGTACTGAAATTTATCTGTATAAAAAAAAACGCACAAAAGCAAAAACAAAATACTTTAAACTATAAATTTTTAATATTAAAGAATTTTAACTAGAAACAGTTATTTAGTGTACTTAAGGATGATTATATCTAGCTAATTATCTGTTTTAGGTAAGTTTCCAGGCGACTGGTTCGAACGTAAGCATTAATAACAGCTTATCAATTTTTCAGGAGGCAACGGTTACTCTGGCAGTTTTTCGTCTGGTAACGGTCAAGGCTATGGAGGCAGTTTTTCTTCGGGGAACGGTCAGGGATATGGAGGCAGTTTTTCTCCGGGAAACGGTCAAGGATATGGAGGCAGTTTTTCTTCGGGCAATGGTCAAGGATATGGAGGCAGTTTTTCTTCGGGAAATGGTCAAGGATATGGAGGCAGTTTTTCATCGGGAAACGGTCAGGGATATGGGGGTAGTTTTGGTGCAGGCGGGGGCGCACCATTCCCAGGAGCTCCGCCATTTGATTTTAACAACGCATTTTCTCAGTATTTCGACGTTTTCAAGAATTTCGGAAATGAATTATCCAAAAAGTATGTTATGATTTATATAATATATGTAGTCTGTTAAAGCTTGAGGGTATCTTCTTCCTGTTTCTTTAGCAAACTTTCAGCATACGCTTACTCTATTACTAATGTAGATTCTAACAGTAAAGCTCAAGCACATACTTCTCTAACTTTTCAGAGAAAGGGGTAGGTTTTTATAAGACGTAATTTAAAATAGCTTTAGATTGAGGATGTTATAGCCTACAAGAAACACAAAACGCAGTAATTTCTGGATCGTTTGGAGGTCCAGCTGGACATTCAACGTTTGGAGGAGGAGGAGGAGGATATGGCGGTGGATTTTCTAATTCTGGTGGTTCGGGTGGTTCTAAAGGTGGTTATGGAGGAGGATTTTCCGGATATGGTGGTCCAGGTGGATCACAAGGTCCTGCATTCACAGGTGGATACGGTGGCGGTTTCTCCAATTTTGGAGGTCAAGGAGCAGCCGCTAGTGGTTCCGTAGGTCCTGGTGGAGTTCACCAAACTGCTGCAGTTTATCCACAAAACCCGGTATTAAATTTTTGACGTTTAGTTTAAAAATATCTAACATCTTTATTTTAGCATGCCCCTAATGTCGACACTCGTTTTGGAGGTTCACCTGAAGGTGGTGGTGGTTATGGAGTATTCACTTCTAGCCAGAGCGTAAGCTCTAATGTTAATGGAAAACCTGTTACTTACCACAAAGCTTCAACCACTGTCAATGATAATGGAAAGATTAGCACATATACTGTACATAATCCTTAAGTAGTAGTATCCTTCGCAGTCAGTAGTTACGTTCCTGTACCTAAACTGTTAATACGTATTTTGCTTAATTTATCGTAATTAAAGTAATAAATAAAAACGCACAGCATATAAAACAAGCGTGTATTATGAAAACATCATTTACATTATTCGCAAAAATGTTACTGTATAGAATATTTATAACTAAATTAACGACCCAAGTTTTCCATTAATGCCGGCTGGTTGATTTGGAGAAGGATAATTTGGAGTTGTTGGCAAATTGTGTGCTTCAGAATTCTGACAAACACACGGGGTCCATCTAGGAATGCCAACATTGCGGCGTTCATGACCAGCTGAATTACTTCTAGTCCATTGTATTGGAGTCCAAGCGTTACTGTATGTTTTCTTAAATTCAACAGGATTGTAACCCCCAACTCCACTTCCGCTACGTCTTGGATACCAGGTTGACGAAGTTACCCCTAAATTGTTTCCGTTAGCATTAAAACGCGATTCAAACGATGTGGTTTGAAAATCGATGCCATTGCTGTTTCCGTGAAATCTTGGGGCATAATTATTAGCACCATTGAAACTTCTTACTTGTGAATCAGATTGCAATCCAGTGTTTTGAAAAAAAGTCGGTATAGACGGTACGAATTGATTATTTGTTGAAATTGGTGGTAAGGGATCGATTGTGCGATAGTTTGGGTTGACGGATGGCGATATTACTGAACCTTGTATACCAAAGGGACGATTATTATCCAACGTTGAAATACTACTTGTTTTAGTTCCAACTACCACGGGTACGTCGGGCACAGGTTCGACAGTAGAACTCCTGTTTTTAGCAACATCGACGTTCGTTTTAATGTGAACCAAGACATCAGCCGAAATGCCACCGTCAGAATCACCTTTAGCTTTTGTCGTATTACAATTGCCAGAGACGCAAATCACTTCTACATTATCTGTCTTCGCCGAATTAGTGTCTTCCCGTGTGTATGTATATCTCGTAAGACCTCCATCCCTTTGATACGTGCTATCAAAAGATGGCCTTATACCCGCAGATTTTTTATCGGACGGAGAATCTCCAAAATCTAACTTCGGAGATACCCTTACTGCATTTGCTGAAACGGTAATCACTACTTCTAAGATACCCTGCGAGAAGGCAATGTTTAAACAACATCACTTACCTGACCACAAAATAACTAGATTGAAGGCAAACGTTAAGAGAACCATCTGGTTCATTTTGAGACGTCTTGTTCGTGTATAACTCGTACTAAAACTGAAATTCTTTGCCACATACAAGACAGGTAGCGTGATAATGCCGGGGCAAATAATTGTTCTTTCGCAATTTAAAGATGCCTGGCATCGTATATTCGTTTTCAAGGTTATAGAAAACCATTTGCTCTTAATTGCGTAATTAATTTTTTTACACTACCTCCAAGTGCTAGAATTCCTTGAATTGGAAATCTTAATCCCCTCTTATACCTACCACATAACGCGTATGGTCTCCAGATTATGACCATATAAAGAATATATATCTGCATATATGCAAACAAACTGAATCAATTTCCATAAAATTGTAATATTAGCTAAATATGACTCACTAAGATCAAAACAACATTTGGTATATAACTGTGACAATTTATGTTTTTATTTAAAAAAACTGACGTACAAAACAGCTAGTCATTTTATATATTATACAACAGCTACTGTCAACTTACATTAAATACTAAAATAAATATTTGTTCGGAAATATTTAAACATCGTAAGAAATTATTTACTAATATCTAAATTTGTCGCAAATGGAACCGTATCAAAACTATTTATAAATAAGATTAATTCGTTTTTCTATAAACTAGTTAAACAAATCTTAAAATAACTTCGTACAAAATAACTGTTTATCATACTGATTAACTATGAGATCGTTGAAAATAACAAAGTTGAAAAATATTCATGTTTCTAATAGCAGTTGAAAAAGATTTACTTTTTGAGTATGTTATATTTTAAAGTATCACCATAACAACCTGCATTTATTTAAGTGAACTGGTGTGGGTATATGTTCATGATTATTCTTTTCCCTTTTATTTATGTCTCGTTATTTAGGTAGTTATACTAATGGTTTAAGTCCGATGATAATAGCGGGCTAAATTTATTCTACCTCTAATAAAAAGACGAAATGTTCTTGTTTTCCCGAATGCATTCGAGAGGTTAATAAATGTCAAATTTAATCCACGTATAACCCAACCTCCTAAATGACGGTACATATTGAAGTTGTGTGCCGAATAAACAGCTTGAATTTATAAAAAAGGACTTCCGAAATAAAACATCTAAAGTAAAGAAAATTAATTTCAGGGAAACATATCGGAAAGCTTTACACAGCTTAGCGCGTAATTAAACAAAGCAGGTTAGTTGTTAAGTCTAAAATAAACAAACCCTTTCTGCTAAAGTGTTAGGACATTAATCTGTATGCATTGCATATCAGATTAGGTTTACTAAATCAAACACCTATTTTAGCATGTTCTGGAGTTTGTTTCCTTTGGTAAGTGTCTGCCACTTTAAAAAGGAAACGATGACAGTGACAGATTTATTTGTACTTTACTGCAGAAGTGGATTTCGAAAAAGACAGACCAATAAAGTTCATTGTACTGAATTTACACTTTCTTAGAAAAATTTTGCGAAACCCTAAATAATTTAAGGTCAAAACATCTTGAAAAACGTCCAAAGTAAAACACCCCCCCCCCCCCCCCCACAGAAACCAACATAATTATCTAAAGTTGTGGAGAAAAGTTTCGAAATAATCAATAATCGTCGAATATAGAAACTAAATAAAACAAAAATGTTTAATTTAACTTCTGTTAAGCTCTAAAAAATATCTTAACTTTTGAAATCTAGTAAAAATCTTATATTCGTCGAATTCAAACAAAAAGGGCAAAAATTATGCGTAGTCTGACACAAAAGAAACGTTCATCTAAAAGATGGAACGTGGATCAAGCAGATGACAGATGTAAAAGCTGCAGAAAAATAGCAAATCTCAGATGAAATTGAGTAGATGTGTCGTACGAAAAGGTGCTGTATACGGATAAAAAAGGTAATGGAATGAAGATCTTTGTTGGGGAAAAAAGGGCGACGATGCTTCTCAAAAAGGTGGATCGATTATGTAAACTATTCAGCATCATTTAAATATATCAAAATAGTAAAAGAACTACGAAAAGCTTTTACTCAAAAATAAATATCGCACTGCTAACGACATCTTTTATGATATATTTGAACATATTACAACGGATACAGCAAGAGTAACAACCATTATTTGGAAAACGTTTCGTAAAAATTTTGAAGAAAATACAATTCAATTTATTTTTCTTGCCAAACTGTCATTCCAGTGCATAGAAAACTTCCGTCTGCGAACTACCGATCGTTACTAACTTCTCTAACCCTATCCTATAACACCGTTGCCAAGTTTTCATGAATAGAATTACCAACATGCTTTATGTTCCCGAGAGTCCGACATTTTCTGCAATATTGCTAATTTTATATCGAGCATTGGCAAAATACCAAAACCTTATTCGTCGAAGGAACGTAATCACTTTGAAAAGGGTTTGTTTAAAGTTTATAAATTTGATTGACGTGTATTAGGCAGTCTTCCAATTTCCTTTATCAAACATAATTAAAATTTTGTCATGAAAATTAGAGTAATTTTGATTAGCATTACACGTAACGTGTTAGTTGCATGTAAAATTCCTTCAAGCAAACCTGAAGTTGTAGGAATGTTGGTCGATCTTCGGGATGCATTGCCCAACAATACGCCATTACTGCAAAGCTGTAGTAAGAAATGTTGTAATAATTTGTAGGAATTTTCCATAGCAAAGACTTACAGTTCATCCGGACAGTTAATAGGTTGAGCAAGTCGGTATCCATCTTTTAAATAAGCAGACATTTCGAATGGATCTATTTCTACGTAAGGTTGCTGAGCTAGAGTGGTTAATTCCCATAATAACACCCCGAACGACCATACATCAGAACGTGTTAAAAACGTCTTGTTTATCAAACTTTCTAAAGCCAACCATTTGATAGGACGGTTTTCATTGTCACCCAAACAATGATAATCTGATGGAAAAAGGTCTCGCGATAGTGCATTATCGGTTATTTGCACCTTCAGTCTATTATCGACCCTGTTGACAAAGAATTTCGTCAGTATTAAGTTTAAAAGTTGCAAGTTCTTTACTTACACGCAATTGCGAGCTGCTAAATCTTTATGTAGTATGTGCCTTTTGTGAATGTAGTGCATAGCTTCTATCACTTGTAACGCCATGTCTACCACTTCCTGTGTGGTAAGAGTATGAGCCACTCCTTCAGAGCATAACTTACATCTTTGAAGGAAAACCTTTAGATTTGTATAGTTTTGAAGAGGATACAACAAAAATGGCGCTGTATTATCCTCGAACGACACACCGAGGATGCTGAGAATGTTTGGATGATTTAATGCATACATCGACATGCCTTCTTGTAAAAGCAACGAAATTTGAACTTGTGAAGCATGATCGGTAACAGTTTTAACGAGGACTTCTTCATCTGTGCCTCCTTCACTCGTGTAAGTACCTTGATAAACTCTACCAAAAGTTCCTTCCAGAATCACATTACGTAAGCACACACGGCATCTGCAACAAAATTCATCAAGTTAAATTCTGATTTAATTTTCAGAGGAACGGAATACCTTTGAATTGTGAGCTCAGCAATACGTTCCTGAAGACCTTTGGGACTTGCTCGTTCTTCGATTAACGAATAGCTTGGCATACGTCGAAAACTACTGTATGAGGATGATGTGGTAGGATTCCGGATAGCGGTAGGAAGGAAGGAAGTATAAGGTTGGTTAGTATTGGTTTCTTCGGTGTTTCTTCGCTGCTTGTTGCTACGAACATATAATCCCGCTATACACATAATCGAAGTTGCAGCAAGGACAACAGCACAAACTACGGCATAATAAAAGATTTTAGCGGAACTTGTACGAATTGGAACGGCATCCACTGCTTGATTATTTGTAAGTCCTTCTGTTTTCATGCATATTTTCTTCCTTCTTAGCTTTAAAGCAGCAACATTTGGTATTAATGTGATATTTATTGAAATAATCACATCTACTTCAGCAGCAACTGCTCCAGTGCAAGGTAAGGATAAACTAAAAGTCTGCAAACTAGTTGGAACGAGTCCTGTATTAGAGATGTTCAGTTTCGGCAAATCTAGAGCTTCCGGATTTTGTACGTCCACTAAGATGTTGTAGGGTAGCTGAAAATGGGATACATTTAAATTTGAAAATTATAATTTTACTGACATATTACCGGCTTGTTTGCTAGACTTTGCCAAGTGAAATGCAGCGAATTAATTTTTGAAGGCACTGGAACTACGAAATTAAGGGCATAGTCATTTACTATACCCTGCCTCACATAATAAAGCTCCGCTTCCAAACCTAATAAAACATTTGTAAAGACATAAAATTTGCTGTTCAAAACATCAAGGATTTACTATTAAAAAATGCAGTATGATTAGAAAATAAAAGATCGGAACTAAAGAATTCTGCTTATTTAATTATTTTGTACAGTTTGTGATGATAAATCATTAATGCCAAAACAGTAAAGCAGGAAAGGTTTAAAAAGGTTAATTAGAAATTCACTTTCAGGCCCTTTCAAGTGATTAACATCAGTTTAGCTGACGTAGGTGTTTAACGAGAATCTTTTGTTAAAATTTTTATTATGATACTGCTTTTCTACTAAAAGTTTCAACGATACTTTTCCTTTCTCTATTTTGGAATGCCAAAAACTCCATTAATCTGTCATTTATAAATAAATTTTCTGTCATTATTTCTAATAAACACTTGCACATTACCAACAATCCAACAAATGTTTTAAAATTTTTCTCCGGCACTTATAAAAACATAAAACCAGTTTATTAAAACATTTATGAAACCCCAT
This sequence comes from Melanotus villosus, assembly GCA_963082815.1. Lineage (NCBI taxonomy): Eukaryota > Metazoa > Arthropoda > Insecta > Coleoptera > Elateridae > Melanotus > Melanotus villosus. Next base: position 26,685,176 of record OY720427.1, read on the forward strand.
ATTCACAATTTTTAATTTTTTACCATTAATATTTAGGCCATACTAAAATTTGACTTTTATTTTTATTACATGATTTTGACACGCCCTTCTTTACACCAGGAAAACCAGTTTAATAAAAATATTAATTTACAGGTACCATAACCTGACCAAAATTGACTTGTTTAAAACCCCAGTGTTTTTTTAATGAGTCATCCCATTTCTTGTCGAAGTCAAGGGCGTTTAAATAATTAGTTTTTCAAACCCAAATTCGAATGTTACAATTAAAATGTAAGGGACGTAATCACAACGGGGAAATTCTTGGACTGAAAATAGTAAGTTATTAGAAGTGTGAAAATAAACAGGTCCTTTCGTTTATTCTTAGTACCCTTAAAGTGTACAAAATGAGTCATTAGATCGTTCATTCTAGTAATGATTCACCAGGTTAATTGTTTCCTTAACTAAAATTATTGAATGCCAGTTGGTGTTACTAAAAATATTTCCATGTTTACTTAAGCTTAATAGACGCAAATTTTTAATTGTCCCATGTTATGTAATGAACATCTTTATAATAATAAAAGAGAAGAAAAACGTGGTATGACGCTATTATTTGCTGCGATTAAATGATAAGGAATGCTTAACATTTCCTGTAGTTAATAACAGTTAAAGTGTTAAGTAATTTTTATTAATGGAAAGAGTTTCTTAAATAAATATTGTTAAATACGCGAAGGCAAAAAGTTAATGAATATTAATTAATTATATTCATAAATATGCAAAGAAACCACTCGACTCGTCGTATAAGGGTTAAAAAAATGTTCCTGTTGGAGTAGTCTTCCAGTTTACATTGTTTATTCATTAGGACAAAATTATTCTGAATAAACAAAGCGATTCTAAAGTTACTAGTTTGGAAATAAAAAAATTAAGCCTAATGAAATTTCCTATTATTTTTTTATCGGTTTTATTTATAGACTCTTTTGCTGTTTATTTACGGTTGTTATTTATTTACAGATTTATGTTTTTATCAGAAAACGTGTTTAATTCGGAGCTGCTCGAAATTCCTATCGTATTTATTAACAAAATGTTTGTGATCTTTGCAAGAAAATCCAACAAGGCTTTTTGTATTAATTATATTGAGTTTTCTGTTCACGTACGTTTGTTGATTACTCTCTTTCCGGCGAAGATAGCTGCATTTGTAGTAATGAACAGCACACCAGTTAAAGAAAACAGAGCACAGTTGTGTTATTATTAAGCAACATTGTCGCATTATACTTGATTGTGTATTTACATTGTATTCGTAAACATTTCTTCATTCATATTTAAACATTATTAGGAAAGTGTTATAAATTCTTTTACGAGTACCTTTATGTTGACATATTAAGATACGTTAACTCTTAAAATTAACCGTTACAGAAATTTTGCTTTGATATAAAATGCATTTCGTGAAAGGGTTCGAGTCCAGTCCGATCCTGTAAGGAAGCTTGAAATAGTCTGCACGTTACACCTACGTCAGTTCATTCATGTGAGGTCGAGCTTATAAAATGCATTAAAAAAAATTTTTTTCAGTTAAACTCGAAAGTGTTTCTAAGTTCCCTTATCATTTTAAAATTATTAAGAATGTATTAAATTTAATATGAACGTTTCTCTTGTATCAGTTCTGAAACCATCCAAAAATATCAACTACTTTGCAGTTGGTTTCAACCCTAGGTCGATGGACTACAAATGTTTCTACGGAGTATGCGCGAACTAATTAACATCACCAATTTACAATGTTACTGTAAAAATATTTAACGATAACTCACCTAAAAGCTTTTGAACTTCATGCGTGCTTAGATAAATATTTAAAATTCCGCTACAAAAATGTATAGTAGTTAACGTAAATAGAATTATTATGATTTCAGCACGTGTCAATATATTTATTCGCATATTTATTGATTAAATTAATCCAGAAATGCCCACAGAAGCCTTTAAATTTTAACATTTCACGTTAACAATACATTCTGCCCCGTTATGCTTAACGTATAGTTCGCACTCGTTAGCTTACCGAGATGGCGCTTACTGCCAGAGTGTTGACTCGCTTTCCGTACAACAACCAACGCCCGCTTGTTTGTTCTATTGTGCGCTCTAGCGCTCCACTACGAAAAGAGACGAGCTCCTTATGTCCAATACGGAGGATTCCGACTTACAGGGGTTGTTTTACATCGAATACAAACTAATCAGTCAGAAATCTCTCGTCCCTTAGTATTGAAACACACGAACCGGTAAATGTCGCAGTCGCACACAGGTCATTCTAACGGTTTCAGATACCAAGCGTGAATCAAGTTTTGACTTTTTTCGCGTTTAAATGTCAGAAATTACTAACATTCATATTACATAGATTTGATTCGAACACGCGAAAGAAAAAATGCTACATTTCTTACCTTTCTAACATAAGAATTCGTTTGCTTGATCTTTTGTTTTTTACCTGGTCAAAGTCAAACATTAAACTTTAAACAACAAACTGGTTTGGCTCGCACAAAAATTTAAACGGGACACGCCAGGAAAGGTGTTATTTTTTTGTTATTTCGAATGTTTTATAGTAGCTTGAATAAATTTCGCAACCATAATTTGTTTTTGGTCGCAAAACTAAGGCTGAACCACAAACCTGACCACTAATCGCCAATTTTTTTTTGTATGAAAAATGACGATACAGAATTTTCAGGTTAAGATTCAACCTCACCAAATTTATCTTAAAAGCATATAATTGTCTGCGTTTAGTTATAAATAACATGACCTGTGTAATTAATACTCCCAGGAATAAATAATAAATAATTTATTTCCATAAATAAATAATACAACTACTCAAAATTATTTTTGGGAATAAGAAACTCATTTCAACGTATTTTTGAACTTTGTTGCGATTCTGAATTCTTCATTCCCTGGGTATCTCCAGCAGCTTGTTGAACAGCGTTGTTTATAATGTGTTCGGCTACGGTTTCAGGCTGTTCTTTCTTTTTTTCGGCGGAATCTTCTTTTTCTGCTAATTTTACCTTTTCTGAAACTTCGGACTCGGATTTTTCTATTGGTTTTGAAGCGACCCTTTCAGAAGGCACCTCCGAATAGTCGGTATTGACTGTTTTTTGTTCAACGCCAATGGCTTGTGGAACCGTGGATGAAGGAGTAATTCCATTAGCGGCGTTGATATCAGAAGCAACTATGGCACATCCTTCTTGATCGGTCTTTACAAAGAAAGTACGACTAATTTTAAATCTGTCCAATACCCCGTATGCTTGCTGTAGGACATTACCAGGAGGAAGACGTTCACGAGTCATGACCCAAGCGTTTTCTGCAAATAGAGAAGATTATTGTCTATTTTTATTTTTTAAATTGTTTTTAAAACTTACGAGCGTGGAAAGGTCCAATGCCGCTACAACTCCATACTACGGCGAAGTTGTCATAATCGGTGTCCAACACCGTCAAAGTAGTTTCAGTAGAAATAGGGGTAGTAGCGTATTTTACATTCATTCTTCCTTCGTTACCTTTACCCGCGAGTTCGAGATTACCTCCGATAACGCGTTTAACGCCGGTTCTAAATTAGTAACTATCAGAATACAAATTTTACGAATAAAAAGAAAAACTTACATTCTATTGGTGACCTCGTTAGAAATGTATATTCTTCCGCTCGGTCCTCTGGCGTAATCGGTAACGACACATCGACTTGCAACTTCCGAAAACGTGAAGTAGCGCTCAGCTTCGTACCATTTTCCCAGAAACCGTTCCATATTGAATTCAACCATGGGTAGATATTCCGGACAAAATCCTATGCTGGGAATCTGCGCCGAGGCTAGAGCAGCCATCGACATTACAAGAACACTAACACTTGCTGATGTCATCTTCTTCAAATGCCGGAACATCCAGTCTGCTGCGTTTATATAGGTACTCCCGTAACCGCTATTCGATACCTATCATTGGTTACTTTGCAAGTGTTAAACGCAAACAGAAGTCAAAAACAAGACCATCTCGCAGGTGTTCTATTTCATTTTGGGCCATCCGTTATCAGTGATTTTTTTTACGTGCTGGCCATATTTTATTTGTATTAGATTTTGTATAAAGTTCTCTTATTAATTAGCAAAAATGTCTAAATCCTCATTTGCAAGATTGTTCAGTACTTAAAGGCAATGCCCTAGAATAACCTTCTGAACTGGGTTCGGTACAACCGTTCGATCTTAACGATAAATAAATTAAAAGCACTTCCCAGTAGCCCTCGTCCCAGTTCATCACCATCGATATGGTACTCATGAATTTGACCTGCACAAAATTTGTCGCATTTTGGTCATATTTAATGGCATCTTAGCAAATATTGCCAATACCTTTATTACAGTCGTAAAAAGAACGTAATTTTAAATCTTTCGGAACGGATATGATAGTTCTGTTTTTAATTTCGAATCCAAACAAAAATTTCTAGTGCGTGTTTATTGCAACACAAAATAGCACCACTGCCAATCATCGAGATCGGTGAACACATTAATCTGATGGTTTAAAGTCCAATTTATGACCAGCGATTTAAAGGCCCGTAAAGGGCAAACACTGAATTGTAGTTGCTACATTATTATGGGGTATTCGGTAATATGCAATAGAAGAACGTTTACCAATTATTACAAATTTCGTTCGGAAAGCAAGTTTTCAACCTACTGAACGAAATATTGCACGTACGGGATTCTTAATTCCAGTAGGAATTAGTTATTAGAGTTAAAAACGAATAGTAAACTTTTGTTACCAGCAGCTAGCTACACTTGTTAGTCACAAGTGTTTCGTGTTTTTAACTGTAATTTTTTGCAACTTCACATTTTTAACAGCATCGCCGCAATAAAAAACTTTATAGCCGAATTTCTAAATGCCAACGCGACAAAGGCGTAAAATGATCGAAAATGAAACAATTGCCACAATATATGAACGAAACGATTTATTCAAACACAATATATACAAAATTGTATACAAGTCTAATAAAAAATACCATTATCTTAAGGCATTTGTACTACGATTTGCACGTAAAAAATCGTCTCATTGCTGCATCTTATTTTTAAATTTTCGGCCGATAACAAATAAATTAAAAAAATTTATCAGAATGTTAACATGTCTATCGGTTTAGAAAAACGCATTTTTTTGAAGAGAGCTTAAAATTTCATCTGAGATAACGTACAACTTTCCTCATAGCCTTAAATGTAATGGTTCGTAAAACATACGAAAAATCGTACATTGTCTCTGTTTTTTGCATTAAAAATTGGAGAGAGGCTGATACGATAACATACAGCTTTCGTGTTTCAAATTTTAGAAATATGAGATCGCACCGAGATGATCGCTTTCGCGTATTTTTTATATAAACATAAATATATATATACCTACGATGTTTTTAAAGGTTCATGTCACTGTGAGAAGCATCTAAATTTTAGTTCTTTGGTGTGTAAAAAGTAAATGTTACAAATATGTACAAAAAGCTACAGAAGTTATTGAATAATTTAGTGCTGCGGACATAAGCGAAAAATGCCTGGTCACACCTGAACTTGGAATTACTTTCGAGAACAAAAACATATTTAATTAAAGTGAATGGCAGCGCTGCCCATTTGGAAAACTTATACACCTCTATCAAATTACAGTTATGAAAACGGCATGTTTAGCTTATGCGTGAAGAAACAGAAAAATAATTTATAAAGACATAATCCTAACAATAATTTAATCGGAATTTACTGTTCGTAAAAGTTAAATCCACACATAGCTTGCTTGCATTCGGGCCAGCCGAATTGGCATTACACCGCACTATGTTGTCACACACACTACACTCAGCAATTGGCATTCTAAATCGACTGAACACAACGACGGTTGAAATGTACATTTTTCTAAAAACTAAAGCACATAAGTATATCTATTGGGGTAGGACGTTAGTTGGTCCCCTCGCGCTAATGCCTGTCGGCGGGGTAGGCACTACTAAATAGGATCCCTGAGGGTTGCCTGCGACAACTGTATTTTGGGGAAGGCATTGACGGGCTCGAATTATCACAATGGTTTCTGAGCAGAGACGCAGTCGTTCCCGAAACATTTTACGCCTGCGACCTCCGCCACGAAAATGCTTTTTTTTAATTCTGCAACGAAAGCTACTTAAGCTCGTGCATATTTTTACTTAAAAGGAGATTATTATGTGGTCCGGATAAATGTCTTATCAACTCGGGTAAAGATTCAAAAGAGAGTGGACAGAAGCAACAATTGAATCGACCAACGTTGCCTTCGTTAGAAGATATCACATTTCGATGCACGGAACACAAATGTTTTAGTAGATGCGCCTTTTGCTTAAACATGGCCACACACAATCGACACGCGAAGGGCTTCTCTCCTGTATGGACTCGCAAATGAGTTTTCAAATTCCACGACATTCCGAACTGTTTGCCACAATATTCGCACCGATATTCGCGCACCTGTCCGGTGTGTCCGCTCTGTTTACTGCTGTTTCCCGCGGCCTGAGAACTTTCCGTGGTATCATCTCCTCCACCTACGAAGGATGTAGACGATTCTCGGGTATCTTCACCAACGGGATTTACCTGTGCTTGACACAAAGACCAAGCTCCCCATGTATGTTCGAACTGCTGATATGATTCCGAAGCGATTCCTTGATCTGCGCTCGGAGGTCGATATTTTACAATCACGTTATCCGGTGGTCCCGACGTTTCTGAATGTTGTCCAGGAGTTGGCGTGTGCGTCCGTTCTACAACGAAGGGAGGCGCTGATAACGACAAAGGATGATGTGCTGCAAGTAAAGGATGTCGTACTGTCTTATATCGATGACGATGGACTCCATCATCTATATACGAAGGCGAAAAAGGTACAAACGGCGGATTCTGAGCGGGAGAGTTATGAAACCCGGGTCTTCTTTTTCTGTGTGGAGTGACTACGTAATTATCTGGACTCTGAACTAAAGACATTAATTCTTGTTCAGCCGTGGGTGGTTTCAAAGGAGCAAACTCTTCTTGATGTTTCAGATCGATAGGTTCTATATAAGTGGTTTTACGTTTTACCCTATGATGATGAAACTGCGACAGTTCGTGTACCTTTGGTGCTATCTTTACGGTGGACTGTCCAATTTTCAATGTATCCGAATTCTTTTGTTCGGATTGCTGTAAAAATAATATTAGTGAAAAGTTATATTCGCAGCTATTGACAACTACCTGTGGGTCGCTGCCTTCTTCGGATTTTTGGGAAACATCGTCGGTGGCTTTAGTATTTAGGGATAAATTGACGGGGTTCGGTGAAGTACTACGCCTTTCTGAAGTCGCACTAGTTTGCGTTTTATTATCGTCATCATCGTCGTCGTCGTCGTCGTCTTCGTCATCTTTAATTTCGCCTTCCTCTTTCTCTTCATCATCTCCAAGTTCTGTTTCTGTCTTTACCTGTACTGGTCTCGCACTTTCGTTATCGCTATGTGGCCACGTGTCACCTGACTGCTTACTAGCCTCAGAAGACTGCCACATGTCAGATTTGATTTGCAACAATTCAAATAGTTCCTGAATGCTCTCTAATTCGCTAGACTGTAAGACAAAAGATAGGTATTAAAAGAGGTGACCAAAGAAAATATTTAATGATAGTTGTTTACCTTTATACACGCCTGTCCGTTATAAAGAAAATCCAACAAGTGTCTAAAGTGGCAGCTCTTGATTCCGGGGATGAGTATCACGCTCGGTCCGTGAGCGTGAACGCTTTCGCCAAGGATGCGGCGAACAAGAGGACTCGCCGATGCCATTATTAACTTGTGTGCACTTAGTGCCGTTTTATCGTCGCATATGAACGTCATGTCCGCGAAGTTTTCTGATGTAAAGCAAGTTTTGATCTCTTCTATTATTGTTGCATGATGCTTGCCGTAATGCAAAGTTAATAAACCGTGGGAATCTTGTTCTTCCGAGTACATGGCGAAATAAATAATTTGGTAAAGAATCACCTGCAATCACGAGTAAATTATGCATAACAACGAATACCAGCAAATCTTCGGATATTTTCTAACGCGACTATCCTAAAAGAAATCTATAGCGTGCTTTGTGAACGAACGATCTTTCAGAACTTTCCCTGTGCATTTACAGTAAACGAACACATAATTATTATCAAGTACGAAAATGTTTTAAAAAGCCTTTAAACCAAGTATTGATATATTTACATTTAAACACTACTGTTATTATAATTATTATTAACTAACGCGTTTATACTAGAGAAAGAGAAAAAGGGGTGTGTTGCAATTATGCGGTTATGTTTTAAAATAGCAATATATAATAATTGACGGTGCCCTTATAATAAAACTAATTTCTTGCATCAAATACTGTTTTCAGTTCAGTTGTTGCTAACTGTAAGGTTTTAGAAAACTTGAGATTTCCAAAGGAATTGAAACGGTCTCGATTGCTAAACGATCGCGTTCACAAATCCCTTCTTTTCGAATATGGCAGAATCAAGGACCACAAAAGAATGTGTTGTGTTATTTGTGGGTACAACGTGGATGGATGTTTTAAATGTAGGCACTGTTATAAACGTGTTACATAATAACATCAACAATGCGTTTAGCAGTATTGCTACATCCAGCACGAACGCAAGAGATTATTATTAATGCAGCAGGAGCAGGAGTAGTAGCAGCAACAAGTTGTTATCAGTGACGGTAATAATCCTGGCTAGCGTCCAGTGCCTACTCACCCGGAAAATAGCGTTATCCTATTGGGCACTCGCGAGCGCGATTGTCGTATCCGCGGGATCGCCGCGAGCACCAGAGGACGCAACACAGCACTGAGCCATGGCCAGATAGTCCACCGCATAGCACAGGAACACTACCACTGCACTGTTTGCTCCGGCTGTGCTCGTTAGTCAAACTTTGCCTCGAGTGGATATTATTTTTGGGCCACGACACTCTGCACTGTGTTGCGCCACAAATGAAAGTAAAAGTGAACGAGTAGTACGAGCCTTCACAACAAGGAGCCGTACCGCAGTGTCCGTGCTGCACCAAGTATTGGATTCCGTCCGGGGGCCAGTTTGGAATTTCAGCACTTAGGAACTGGCGCCATCCCCCAGGTTGCAAATCGACGCCAAATATTAGAGGAAGTCAGTTAGCTTTACTCATGGAACCGCTCGTAATACTACTAGCTCTTAATTTCTCCCTTTACTTTCCCCTCTTTTCTCTTCAGGTCCCCACTACAGACGAGTTTTTTTTTCTTAAGCTGGCTGGCTCACAACTCCTCTTTCTCTGCTTTCAAGGTCGCGTCGAGCAGACGGCAACGCGATGTTCGTTACTCAACTTTTTATGCTGTAGCGGTTTTACCAGAGCGCGGTCGCGCGGGTTCTATTTTAACTCGCAATGAATGCTTGAAGCCAATAGTGCGATTTCGCATTTGTTAGGCCGCGAATTGCAGCGAGCATTCCGAGCGGTTCAGTTGCTTTCACCGGCTCCGCCAAGGAGACTCGTCGCGAACGGGGCCCGCGCAGGGGCCGCAAACGGACTTTCACAATACTTCTGTTTGGAGGGGGAACTGTTGTATAATACTACTGCAATCGATTTATATTAACAATAAAAATTCTAATGTTAAAATTTGCTCGACTGTTTAATTTGACAATGTATTGTATGCAACACGTAGCACCTTCACCCTTAACGTCAGACATGTTTCCTCATCCACCATTAACAGCGCTATTGTAGGCTACCCGCCGTTTATTCGTTCGGTCTCATGCATGCTTCACCCTGCTTCCCTCTTAAAGCGAACCGCAATTCCAAAATATCCGCCCAGGTGCGAAAAAGACACAGTAGCTGCTAGTCTGCTCATGTAATTGTAATATGCCATTGTTATGTTGGCATTATGTTACGAGAACGAGGGAAAGTAACCATAGTGTGGAACTTTCACTATCGCGTAACTCCGTCTGAGCCCTACATACAGGGCCCGACCTCTTGCCCGATGTTTGTTCAAGGTTACCACAATCCAGTTCGGCGAGATGCTATTTTTTTGTTTTCCCTATTTACTAAACAGGTACCTACCTTCGAACCTTAATTATCGACGAACGAAGACAAATTATTTCAATCGTTATACAAATCGAATTACGATATTTTCGCGTTTTCTGCACTCTTAGATTTACTAGATTAATTCGTTAGCGAACAACTAAGGTTTATTTTTGCTGCTTATTATTTGATACTTGTAGGTACTGGGTATAATTAAAAAGAAACCATACATCGTTTGTTATTCGTACGTACTAACACGAATGACGTGCAAAAATATTTAGAACAGATCCAATATGTGGCAAAAATTTTGTAATATCGATAAAGCGAACGTTTCTAGAATAACGCTACAATCCTCAAATTTTTATTCCAGTAATTAACTGTAAGGCCACTGCGCACAGTGAATATGGCGTAGTTATTAAAAACCGTTTAGATTTTAGTTGAACCCTGAACTCGTAAAATTCTGAGGTATTCCTGATTTTTTTTGTACGGTGCGTCCGTATCGCAAATACGTGAATATTGGCATAACATTGCAGTAAGCATGTTACAAATGGCGTAATGTAGGCGAGCGTTTTATTAAGTAATTGATCACTTTGTATTGGTAAGACTGTCCTCGAGACTGATTTTACCTGTTTGAAACCTTCAAGGTCTCCACTTCGTAGGGAAGTGAAAGTGGTCTTGCTTGCGCGGACAACGCAAAGCCGGTACGAGAGTCCCAACATCCCAGCGTTCCCGGGACATTTCAAGTCTCCCATGTTCACCCGAGAGGCCTCATTTTTTACCTGGACCGTTTCGGACGAAAAATTCTAGCTCCTAATGTTTGGTGGAAAGTGAACGTCGATAAGAAGGTCTTACATAATCGGATATGGGTCGGTAGTCACATGGCAATTGTTATTGTTCGCGTGTACAGCCGTACATAAGTCGCAGTTCGGGATCGGAACATCCTTGAAACTCCGCACATCCGCCCTCCCGCGTACATATCACCTAACTTGATCCGCTCGGATAATGTGTCATTAAAGGCATAGCAAATTCTAAGACTCCGGTCTTAATCCATACCACATACGTTCTCGGAACCAACTCGTTTAAGAAAAACCGAAAAAATGACGATCTGGTTACCACAAAAATCAATGTACTATCAATAGTTACTTACTTACTTACTAATAAAGGCTGCTGAGATAAACAAGATAAACATCAGTGATAATCGTGATAGCAGACGCTTGGTATCGACTTACTTTGCATGTCATCACCATCAATGTCGTTTCCCTGATGTCACTTTTCTCTGACAGCGATTCAAGGATGTTTTTAAAGTCTCATTTTCTAGATCATTGCTGTATAAATACGAAATACCATTGTTAATTTTATACCTACCATAAAATATGCACAGAAACAAAGTTACAACGACAAATCGAATACCGTCAAAGAAATGTAAAATACAAAATTTACTTTCTAACAGGACCTGACTATACCTCTGCGGGCCCAAGGCAAATTTTTCTGTGGGATATAATTGAAGGTTAAAATGTTTAGTTACAGCAACAGCACTATTTTCGTAGCATTTTCGTAACTTTTCCATATTAAGCTTATAAACACCGAATTGCTGAGCCTTAATGCACCCATGGCTTAATCTGAAACTTAGTTTGGAAATCTATAATTATGTAGGTACAGTTATTAATCGCAATATCTGAGTTTTCGGAAACGACTGTGTAAATTAATGAAAAACATTGTTTATTATAATCAGGTACATTTTTGAACTCTAGATACTATATGTTTTGGATAAGTTTCAGATTTTATGAGGACATTAAATCTCGTACAGTTACATTAAATTAGCCATAAAAAACAGCTTAGAGATAACACTTTTAAAGCAGAAAATCTGCAAGATTTACACCAAATAATTAATACGACTTTTCTTTTTAAAATCCCTTTTTAATTTCTGGAAAAAGCCCAGGAGCTTAAGAAAAAACGTCTACAAAAATTAAGGAAATGTATTTTCTTTTCTTTGAGAAATTAATCTTTTACGGTGGTTTTGAAAAGCCTCCGAATTTAATCAAATTTAAGACATGCCTATGTTGAAGTTATTTTTTTAGTTAATGTTTCAATTTTCATTATAAGGTCGTATAGGTATAATTACATCAGTTCCCGTTAATTTAAAAATTCTAAAAGTAATTAAAGTTCTAAAAGTTACAGTGGGTTTGGTTTCCTGAATTAACGTCATTAAAATCTCCTTAAACAATGTTATTTAATACAATTTTTTATAACTTACCGTTATAGCTAAATCATATTTCACATATTAAAAAGTAAAACGATGTTAACAAGATTAACTTTTAAAAATTTTATGCACTGATAAACTATCGGGGACTTAACTGTACTTTTATTAGCCATATATGTAGTTTAAAATATTCTTACTACTAAATTTAGATCGCAAAATTTTAATTTAATTTGCCCTGAAAAGCAAGAACTCTCATTACTTCTTAATAACATTTAACACTCTCCGCTAATTTAGACTTAAAACTCTAAAGGGAAAAAATAAATTAACCAATGCTTTTTCCATTCAAAACTTATATGTAAACATGTTTTTTGTAATGTGCGATTGACCAAGTTTTTTAAACTAATTTTGGACATCCACTTGCATTGCATTGTTTTGTAGATGTTTAAAAATAAAGATCAAAGGCGACTTGTTTTGAAATTATAATGGGTCGATGATATTTGTTGTTAAAGCATTGTGCTTTTTTAATTTTAATTTATTTGTCTTAAAATTTTGCTTAAAGCTTCTGCGATTAATACAATAATTCGTCGTATAAAGTATAAACGTATAAAGTCCGAGGGAAATTTTGTTTATCATCAGATTCATCCAATAAAGGTTTAAACAGCGAACCCGGAATTTAATTAATGGATTATTTGTACTGTTCGTAGAAGTAATTGGTTTAAATTTGGGTACCGCCGGAAATTATCAGTGATAAAATGTGTATTTAACAACATACATGCATATTTATTAACGCATCCGTATTTGATCACGATCGGAATACATGAAAAGAATATTCCATCTCGTATTTTCATAAAGGTTTCGAAATTCATAAATTAATATTTCAAAAATAGCTGTTATCCTTCGATCCGGAATAATGCGATTAATTTTTAAAATGTAATTGATTTTGTTTATAATTTTCATTAATTAAATTTAAGATTCAGTTTGCTTTACCTGTTTTACAAGTCTTTATGGGCTTGGTTTTCTTTTATTGAAATGTATTTTTAGAAACAGCAGCGGAGAAGCAAATAAACGTTGTGGAAGGACCACGTTCAGAATTTAAATGTTGATTATAAAACTTTTTCAAATACTAATAACGTAAACTGATTTTTATTGAAGTTTATTCTTTGCTTATGATAGATACACTGATTATGAGAAATTGAATGAGTTTATAATGAATGTTCATAAATATTCCTTGTAATTCTCCTAGGAAACTACGTTGATGCATTAATTATCCCAAACAATTTGATCTACATATTTTACAAATAAGGTGTTTGTTGTATAAACAAGCTACGAATCTAATCCTAACAGTTTTAAAGTTCATCATATCTGCATAAATTCGGCTCTGAATACTTTTTCAGAGTGTTAGTTAAGAATATGAAGTGTAATCGTTATTTATACTTTAGTAAAATGTTTTTTACGTAACGTCCTTGTAAATTACAAATTAGTTATACACTTTAGAAAATGAAATCTTTTTGGTAGCAGAATTTGTTATGGCCCGTCTAATAATTCTCCATCATAATAAAAGAACTTTTTTTAGAAGAAAATAAAAGCAGAAACATTCTTATAAATGTATTAATATGCTGATCGTAATATCCTGTTGTAACGATATAACTTAATAATCCGCAAAACTTTCTCAAAAATTAAATTGTCTGTAAAAGGTATACGGTTTTAAACGATAAATTGCAAGTAAAAAAAAAGTAAAAAACATTGAGAAATAGTTTCAGTAATCGCGAATTAAATTCGTTTTCGGTAATATTTCCAGTGCGTTCTTTCTCTTTGATACATAAGTTGCAAAACAGTTGCATGGCATTATCTCAACAGAACTGAAAGGTTCGAGGAGAAATATTTAAAAAGTTCGTGAAAGTTTTCAACGTTGGCATTTTTACTGCAAATTTTTGCTTAATAGACTTTACATTCGGCTTTATTTAAAATTTTCTGTGCACATATAAATTGAGATCGTATCTGTATATAATCACAAAATTCGAAAATGTCAGGGTAATTTGTTTTGGAGTAATGTATTAGGAATTGTTTTCTGGCTATGCGAAAATTTAAGAAGTTATCTAATTACGTACACCGTGACAAAGAATTCTCGTTGGAATACAGAAATCCTGAGCTATTTTTTAAAAGTGATAGTTATTTACATCGAGAGAACCTCGAAAATATTTTTTACGAATTCGACAAAGAATTCTGATCGCGGGACTAGATTAAACAAAAATTAACGAGAACGGTGCTCGAACTGCGAAAATAATAACCAGCAACGCACACTTTTACCATCGAAACTGATTTCTGTGTGTGTACACACCTATTACATAAGTAGTAACGTCTTTGGGTTTGTTTAGGTGAAAGTATCTGCGATCAAGTGTTACGTGTGGCACTATACCTTTCTTTATTAATGCAATGCGTCATGCATATGGCACATTAATATATTCTTTAATGCACAACCTACTCTACAAACCGGCAACCGAAATTGTTCCGCGACTTTCGTCGATATTTTTATTTTTGTTGTCCGCATGAATGGCACGTGTAAATTTAGGATGCGGCGATTAACCGACGCTTTGGCATTTGTTTATAAAATAAATTTGGAATGGTTGGTTGTATCGGCGTCGAGCTTGGCATTGTATACCAATTTATATCACTTCATCAAGGTAGCAAGTGAATGTTTACTTTTATAGAGAAAGAACCTTGAGATACGTTTTGACTACATTGTGAATAAAAATTTAAATTTAACTACTACTACTTTTTTCCTATAGAGAACTTGGATATATACAACAACAGAAATTTTCCAGTTTGTAAATATGTTGTGGTTACCTAAAGGATTAGTAAGACCTGCACTTTCACACTATTTAACAAAGGGGCCTCTTTTTTTATAGCACAGAAAAATTCGGTCGATTTTTGCACTACGGAAAAAGGTTCTCACCGCGAAATAATTATTTTCAATATAAAGCATCCGCACTCGCTTTTTTACGAGTTTTAAATAATAATCATCTACTGTAGTTGGGATAGCCTGTTGCGCGGTAATTAATTATTACCTAAGGATTATCAAGGTTAAAAGTGTGTGTGGTTTTGATATGTTATTAATGCGATACCGAGAATACTTGATTTTTAAAAGCTTCGTCTTATTCAAACTCGAGTTTTTTGTTTCCACTCTCTCGAATTTCAGTTGGGATAAATATAGTATTTATACATTTATATCTATTTCTATGATTCAAACCTTGTTTCGTCGAGCTAATTTTGTGCAATTTACGATGCGAATATTTAAGTAGTAATCGCGGAGATGTACTTAAGTAAAACGAAAAACGGCAATTTCTCGTCGACCTTTTTTATGTTACATTTGTTTAACACAAGGTTAAAGAAAAGTACGTTTTGAATATATGTATATTCTGAAGTCACAATAGCGCGCATTTGTTAACTCTCGAACATAAGCATGTGCATTTACTCATTTTAAAAATGCGTAGTACGTGATGCTAGTTTGTTTCAGATAATTATCAACAGCTCTCCAAATGAGTGAGAGAGCGCGTTTCCTTCCATTTAAACTAAAATTAGAAATAGCGCATGGCGAGTTACGTAACCGCCATCTTTTAAATTCAACCTACACCCACTAAGAAATTTTAAATATTAGCTAATTGTAATCTGTTTATTGTTTCTTAATGGGTAACATACTCTGTTAAAGGAGCATACATTAGGCAAGGGCCGTCAATAACGTTCTTGTCATCATAAACAATGAACGAGCGCGTATTTTTATTTTGGTTGAGAAATAAAACTTTTACTTTGTAAAGGTATTCAGAATTAATCCAATTCCATTTTTAGTATCTAATAAACCGAGTCGTTTCCGCGAAACATTTTATACCAGTTAAAGAGATGTTTAATTAACTTTAAAAAGCGGCTCGATTATAGTAATATTAAAAGTGTTAAGGCAAAACAAGCAAAATCACAAAGAGGCAATGTAATTATGTAGACGGGGGAGTCTTTCCATCAAGGTCGTTAAGTAAAATAACCTTGATTCTTGTTTCTTTCACACACAATCTCATTTAGTTCCGCAGATCAAAGTTTGAACGAATAGCATTCCTCACTGTGCTAACACCGTCACAAAAAGTGTCAGTGAGTCGCTCCAAATTTGAAGCTTGTGCAAGTCTTTCCAAGTCCGACAGTTCTTGTAGCATGTGGGCACTTACCACATCAAGGACCCCGGTGAATTCTGAATTGCTTATGTAACAGACTTTCGAATGCCGCACAATTTCGTTTTACTAGCCGTGTGTTGTTCTCACAAAATAACAATATTCTCTTAAAAACTACTAACTCGACTTCTCGATCGTTACTGAGCGTCAGATCTTTTGCACCAACGCCCATTTTCACCCAAAAGGAAAAAAATATTCTAAAAGTTCTCCCACAAATGTCTTTTCTTTCTGAACGTGGAATGGTTTTGTGGACATCTTACATAGATTCTCCAGATTCTCGTCGATATCTTTTAAGAAATATTCCTATAGTTGGTGTGGATAATGCCACAAAGGGGTCGATGGGACTGTTTTTACACGTATGCCGCTCATTCGCCATTCCGAGGTCGTTTGTATAAAAACATGTAACAAAAAACGGGTTTTATATAGACACGTAGTAAAGCCAGATTCCTAAAGCGATTCTTTAAGTACCCCAAAAACGTATTTACGACTAAGAGGGTTCTAATGTAACTTTCTCTAATACGATGACGGGGAAGCTTGGTTTCATACGAAACCGCCAAAGAATTTCATTTCCATTGTTGTCGAAATCTATGTGCCACGGTTTTTAGGTGTAATACCGTGACTGCCCTCTTGCAGCAAACTCTTCGAAGCAGCAGGTGAACGTAAAACCAGCTTGTTTATATTGTTCAAGAGAATCTGTTAAAGTATCGTGCACTAGAGAGCCATCTACATTGTAAATTCCAGTTAAGTCAACTAATGTTGTCTAACGACTAGAGAAATTTTTAGCAACCCAATTAATTTTATTACTTGATGAGTAACAGTTGCTCTTATCTTCAACAGGTGTCACGACTGCCTACTGCGAAGAATTTAAACTTTTGACGGTAATCGCTTATAATTCGGTACGCCGAACGAGTCACTGCAGTGGTAGGACTTTTTTTGATTTATTAAGATTACACTACTATCAATCTAATATCACTCTTTCTAGTATCAAATATCACGTACTATCTGTATATATTATGTTGTTGTGTATATATTGCAACTGAGCAATCAACATAATGAGATTAATGAGATTATTTATTTAGATCATTGATGAAAAGTTATCTTACCAAAGACTATTTATGTAAAAATGAAAAAGTTGAAAATGATGTCAATTATTGTCCATGTGCTTCTTTTAAGCAAGCGGACGTTTGCATAATAATTAGAGACAATTAAATTAAATTTATTTTGAGTATTCTGATACACACTTATTTACACATGTGGTCTACATCTTAACTATGAGACTAGTTGCTGCTCCACGATGGCAAAAGTTGGATACTGGAGCGACCGGATATGTGCCCCGAGAGCTCGTAAATGACTTAACACAGTTCACAATAAATAATCAACGTTTATCATTAAATTCTTTACAATCGTAGCTTCAAATAGTACATGAGAAATTGTGAAGTATACACTTATGTTCAGATGTGGTGTATAAATAACAATACTTTAACATAAAAATAACTTAAAATAAATAATGTTAGAATCATGCTAGCAACGGCAGCTTTGCCTGTCACGAGCACGAATGACTGTTAAAGATGAATTGTTAATAATTAAATAGTCGTGACGATGAGAAATGAAGTGAGGGTGATATTACAGTATGTATTTGTTCAAAACTTTTGCACGTGCCGAATCAACTCGCGCAGTAATTGCTTATCCTGAAAACATCTTTGGATCTTCAGAGTTTACGTCTTCTGTGACTGTCGATAACTGTCAGATTGTCAGTTAGCCACTTTCACAAATTCGGAATTGTCGTATCCTCGAGCACTTACAAACGTAGTGGTTGCTCCTTTACGATCGATGGCGCGCACCCTCACGAACAAAAACGCGGCTACTAAACTAGCCACAATAAGCACAAGAAGGAGCATTACTAATCCTGCCACAAAACTGGGAACAGACATGCAAATGGTTTCGGGATCTGGAGATGACGCCGACTGAATAACAACAGTTTCGTTGCTGGCTGCAGCATTTAGAGCAAAATTGACATCTCCTGGTGCCACGACCTGAATCGTTCGACTAGTGTTTACGTCAGTCATTTCTTGAGCTTCTCGTTTATAGATTCGTGTAGTTACTATATTAATTACTTCTGGACTTCGTCTTCTTCTGACTCCCTGCAATTCTGCGGGCAAGTTCTCTACCGATCTTGGTCTACCACCCAACGTTGCTAAGTTACCCTCGAGGTCATCCGCAATACTGCTCTTCCTTTTAACGGTATTGTAGGCACCGTGATGTCCAGGTAATGGAGGTGGTGGCAAGTGAATTTCGTTGCTGGTTTGTGGTGGTGTTTGTGGGGCTGGAGATGATGGGTTTGGTGGATTCGATGTCGATGATGATGATGAGGCTTGAGCTTGAGGTGCTGGTACAACTTCGGCATTTGTCTCGGAGTATGCTCCCGTAGGTCCCGAAGGATGGCGAGGATCAGGGAATGCTGGAGGAAGTGCGTACTCTTGTAAATTGGGAGTGCCATATTCCGTGCTCAAACTACCACCGTGTACTCCAAAATCTCCAGCACCCAATGCGTTACTTAAAGCTGGGGCACCGTATTCACCGACGATTCCTAAACCGTGACCACTGCATTTTGGTTCTGGGCAATTATAACGACATACTTGAATGACACACTGGAAGTGCACATTCATAGAATCTGGGAATTTAAATGCCTGGAAGTAAGCGAAAGATACTACCGAAGCAGAAGGCCCAAAGTTCTTAATCTTTTGGAACTTGCTCATTATTTTAGGTCTGACAACGCAACCGTATTGATCTACTAGTTGAATAGGTGCTCGTTTACCATCGTGAGCAACACAGTTACGCACCAACATATCGAATTTATTTTCGTCGTCTTTAATTGCCAATACCATCGTCATGGTTTGACCGATCTTTACGATTCCCGAAACTTCAGATGCCCAGGGTCCTTTTCCAACTTGAATTTGCATCCAGCATTGCAGGTTATCACCGAGGAAGTTCGCAGTGACGGCATGTAACATATCGACTTGGAAAGGTCGAAATGTCACAGCCTTTTCATAAAAATCGTACCACGTACAACGTAGTTTCCGGGCTTGATCCCATACTTCTTGAACATATGGGTCGTATTGGATAATGATTGTGTTTTCTACATAACTTCCGCTAGGGGTTGGACCACCATAGCTAGCAGCATTGTGGTTAGCTGATGATGACATGCCGCAACTATTGAGAAAGATTTCAAATGTAGCACTAAGATGTCCGGTTCCGGGTTTCAGATGTACACAATGCGGGTCACTGTAGAAACCCTTCGAAAAGATCATTCCATAAAAGGGTCGATCGAATTCGATGTTTACGCGCATATGAGTCTTTTCGCATTGAACTTGAAGATGTTTAATTTGAGGCATATCGGGGGTTGAAAGAGGCCATGGGTCGTCAACGTTAGCTCCACCACCCTGAAGAAGAGCAGGAGGTGCATATCCTGGACCAGATAAGGGTGGACCATATACAGCCCTATGTTCAAGAGGTAACGATGCCGAATCAGGAATAGGCGCTTCGCTTCTAATTTCCTACAGAAAATAAAGTGTTATGCGATTAATTTTCTGTGACTAAATGTAAATCACTTCGTGTAATAAATGTAACGTAACGAAGTACTGCAGGTACCAGGAGATTTATTTACCTACAAACTTCTATACATGTATATGCGGGTGTTTGTGTAATGCAGTAACGTTGCTGTAAGATTGTATAACTATACTCACCCCGAGTAATAATATTCCAAATATCGTAGAAGTAAATAGTCCGAGCGAGCTGGTCATGGTGCGGTCGCTGATGGTATTTGTCCGTTATCAATTCTGAAATTAAAGCAATGAAAACACTTTGTATCTTTGGCAGATGTGCTCGAGGTGCGACCAGAAACTTGGTCTCACCACGTCGCGCCTCTCCACACTTGATGGACTCTGACCCACTAACACACTCAGCGAGGCAGTTCAGCGGCCTACCTCGCGAATGCGTCGGATCTGTTTTTCAATAGAAGGTACCCCGAGAGAATTTTCCATCTAGTTTGATCTACTATTAATTTTAATTTTATAAAAACGGTCTGTTCCGAAAGCTTTAGTCTTGAATACTAATTTATTTTGGTAAACCGAGTAGTTGCTTTTCAAAGTTACCAAACCGGAACGGCTAACCCTATGAAAAAGTTCACGACCACCCGACAGCAACTATTATGACAGACCTGTTACACGTAGGTCATAGTTTAATTAATTTAATTCGAAGTACTTTTGCAATCTTTTTTGAGTAACTTATTCCGAGCGCGTACCGGAAGAAGAAAGATCGGAAGAGCTAAAGAGCTGTGACGCAACTATCAGTAAGCTCCTGCTCTGCGTGTGGCAGGAACTTATTCTTAACGGAACCTCTTACAATTGCTGCTGGCCTACTTCCGAACGATTAACAGATGCGCGACCTTGTCTTTCTTATCAGTGCTTGCAGTTGCTCCAGTAACGAGAAGAGAAATGCAGATACCGGAGCGGCATTATCTATTTCTCATCGTCGACCGACATTCGGGTTCCATACCTAGAAAGTAGAACGTGCCTCTACAATGGCGCTCACCTTAAGCGAAGAACAAAAATAAGAGGCTCGGACTTTAACTAGTTGAAGCTTCTTTTTTTATTTGCATCGATTGCTTCAGCGTACGGAAAATTGAGATGGTTTTCTTTTTTGCTCGAATTGCTCGAAGTGATGAAATACTATGACCCGCTCTACACTTTCGAGATAGAAGTTTCTTATAAGATCGAGTAAAAACGCAAACAATGCTTACCATTTAAGAAATCGTTTTAATTTCGTTCTCTATATGCCCTATTGTTGCACTGTGGTCATATAAGCGTTTAACGTTTTCTCTTTCTATTGTTTTCTGGTAGAGAGCAGAACTGCTTAACTATCCTTGCAGTGGTTCTTTACGCCAGATTTCTCTTTTTTAATGTATGAGCATTCACTATATTTATACAAATTTTGTTTTGTAAACGCCTACATTAACACAGAATACCTTTAAAGAAATTAAGCCCGAAATTGTCTCGATTCAATTCTACCGTGAAGCCAGTCCGTCGACTTCTGAATGTTTACAAAACTTGAACGAGTTATTTGAAGGACTTTTCCAAATTCTCGACTGATTGATCAGAAGATGCCGGAATATTAATAAATTAAAATTAACTGTTAAAACTCATTAGGCTAATGTATTTCCTGTTTTTAAAAACGGATAATCTGAACTAGATTTGGTAAATGTTTACGTTTGGTTATTGATGCATATTAATCTATTGCCAAATTGAAATATTTAACATACATATTTACACTCTGATGTCTTCGTTTGCGTAATTCGCACAATTAAAGAAACTTACGCCGAAAGAGTTATTGTTTATTAAAAATGAAGGTTAGCAAACTAGAGTGCGCAACCTACAGTAGCCGTTAATATGTCAAGAAGTAATAATTATCGAAGCGCGTAAT
Source organism: Melanotus villosus (assembly GCA_963082815.1). Taxonomy (NCBI): domain Eukaryota; kingdom Metazoa; phylum Arthropoda; class Insecta; order Coleoptera; family Elateridae; genus Melanotus; species Melanotus villosus. The sequence goes on from OY720427.1 coordinate 26,707,020, forward strand.
TTGGCGGATTTAAATAGCAATTCTTGAGAATTTGCGCTACAAGAGGAGTCTGCAGGAGGAAAGTATCCATGTCGCAGCAGGTGCGCGTGTGCACGGAACCATTGACACACTGGCTTGCTTTCCTTTCCACTGTGTGCTCAATCAGAGATGATACACAGAGATGTTTAATAGCGGCAAAATTTTTAGATATTATACTACACATTATCGAGAATTAAAACGCATGTTACTTAACGGAAACCGGCACCGTTGAGGGCATGTGTTGACATGTCACTTGTCCAAAACTACAAGTGCAACCGGAACAAACCGCAAATCAACTGTTTCTTTTTGTATATTTAAAATTTCCGACTTCTTCGCACGTTTCTCTCGAAGTATAAAAACCTTTTTGAATTTGCTAATATCCTGGTTTTCGTAATTTAGGTATAAACACACTCAATGTTTATGTACTTGTGGTGTATCTTTATACCTTACTTAGTTGAGAAAAGTCCGATAACGGAAGTTGTAGGTAACCCCAAAAGCCCAAAACACGACACTATTAAAATCCTTCTGGTTTTTCCGGTGCACTGCTGTCACATACACTAGCACATGGTAAACTAATCTACAATTAAGCACTAATTACGAAGAGGCCCGAACCTCGACAACCGTGCAAATGGTTTAAAAGTAACCTGCATTAAAATCTTCAGTACGTTTTATATAGATGTGAAAGTTAGCCCCTCTACGTAAACGCCGCATCACAGGTGGGATATCAAGTGTGAATTTCCTCTAAGATTTGTCAGCCCGGATCCTAGGCACTATTTAGGGATGCCCATGTTTTTCCAGATTTCAAATTTTACTTACTACTTTCTGTTCCTGTTCTTACATGGTTAGGCAATGAGTAAGCACGCCATTGCACAATATCGATGCGTTTTCGAATGCGTAATTGGTAATATTTTACACCCTATGTAAACAACTTTCGGTTAATTCTTACTTCATCTGTTCTGATCACAATTTAAGTTCCAAAATTCAGAATAAGGCTGATATACTCGCATATAGTATTAGCTATCATAGAGAGAAACTATTCGATTAATTTAAAAAAAGTTTGCAATAAAGTACTTTAAAATGATTTTAAGGACAACTTTGAAAAAAACAAAGAAAACTTTGTTAGAAATAGTTCAAATAAAAAATTACAGGCTGAAACTGTTTTGACAAAAATAATAACTTAATGAAAGTTTGTAGTTAGTAGAATGGAATGGAATCTTTTAATTGTTCTTAATTAAAGCGACATTTCAAATGTGAACAAAACTCATGTCAAAAAATTTTCACTTGTAATTTTTCTTCTGTCGGAATTTTTAAGCTTTGTAAAAGTTTTTGGTGGTATTACAATTAATTAAAGCTAAGTATGTATATGGAGAGATGACGATCTCTGTTTGATTCTGTCGATAGAAAAGAATGGAACATGATAATAATCAATCAGGCTAAAAGGCTGCCAAATGAATTGCAACTTCTTTCATTTAAAAATGATTCTACAGTTATCGAAAAAATTAAGAAAAGTAATGGAATGTGTGGTTTGCCGAATTGCAGCCACCTGTATCAAAGTAATTCATGCGGAAAGTGGCCGCAATTAACACACTATTTTTGTACTAGTTTCAGATTTGAAAATTCCTTTGTAATCCACATGTAATAAAAGAATCAACAAACAAATAACCAGGAATTAAATGTTTATTTAAATCTGTTTTCTTTTTCTGTATTGTAGGCAAATCTTTTTTAAGAAGAACAGATGTGCAAGAAAGCAACAAAACAAATTAATTAGTAATAAAATTTTATGTATTCAGCTTTTCTGGAATAACAAAAGGCTTTTTGGAAATTAATTTAACAACAATCAGATTCTTGGCGAATTTAATAAAACTGTAGGAAAATTAGTGAGAAATTTCAAATTCTTTTGGTTAATCTGTAAACTTCCTTAGTCAATGGTAATCTTGATGAAGCGTACGTATTTTGTTGTTTTGTAACATAAGAACTTCAGAGATTGTGTTTTTTTCTGATCACATGGAGTTCGGGGCAGCTAATTAAAAATCAATCAAAACAGCTCAGGATATAACAACCTGGAAACACTAAGGGAGGCTCATGCTAGATATGGACCGAAAAAAAATAATTCGGTTTGCTAGAGTATATTAATGAGTATAACATTTCAAGTATTTCAGACCTTTTCAGGATTTTTTAACACAACGAATTTTATTCTGACGGGAATTGTATTTAACCAATTCGTAGAATAAAGTTTCTGTGCGACAAACAGGGTGATTTGTTGTCGTTAGAGTAATTTAATCCTTAATTAATCATTAATTGTGCGGTGTGAAAATATTATTGTGTGGTAATTGCTATCAACTATTTGCTGCGATGTGAATAAATTTGGTTTGTTTTGATTTATATATTTATGCTTATACGCAGAATATAAAACCTTTAAATAATAAAACTGCACCTAAAACAGTTGTAAAGGACCATTTGGCGCTAGCGCACGTGTGCAAACGTCTTGATAAGAGCAAGTTCCAGCCTACACCGGTATGATTTTCAGTAACATCTGCATAGTATCGCCTCGTTTCTGCATGGCCATTTTTACTAATTTCGTCTTAGTATTGGTTATTCGTATTGTGATTAAAATCTAACCCTTCGGGCCTTTCAGAATTCAGTTTTAATGTGTATCGAAGTAAAGTGCTCCATATTAAGAGTTTGTAAATACAAATAGTTTTTAGTGGTTTTATGTTGTTACTTTGAACAGGTGTATGGTAGTTGTCGAAGACCTGAAGCTGATTTTGTCGCCGGGTACAGCAAATAAAGGTAGGATTTTAAATATCTTGTAATTAATTCAGGTTTGTGCTTCTACATCCTTATGGAATAAGTTAAGGGTTTTGTTCAGATATGTCGGCAGTAAACAACTTAAAACATCAACAAATCGAGGTTAAAAATAATCGAGTTGAGTAGAGAACCGACATTAAATCTGAACTACTTAAAAATTTGATTTAACTGAAAGTGTAACTCGAAGTGTATTATTAGGGTCAAATAAAAGATTCGATTCTTAATTGTTGAATGGTAATAGTTCGAGTTTTTGCTTGTGTTAAGATTAATTTCGATTGCTCAGATAAACACAATATAATTTAGAATTTACTTTTTGTAGGTACTTTCATTCTTTCGTATTTTATTTTTGATTTCAATCCCATTTTTTGATTAGTATTTGTAGGTAATGAAACGTTTCTCTAATCGTTCTTAACTTTTCCCTATTAAAGGCGTATGAAATGGTTTAATTATTATCATTATCCATTAAGCCTTTGATTTTGTTAAATCAAAATTATTTATGATATTGTTTCAAAGATTGTTAATCACAAGATTGGCATAGAATTGATCAGCACAAGCAATTCTGAAAGTAAAGGTTTGAATAAAAACAGAATTAGTTAGTGTTCCTTTAAACACAACAATGAATTTATAAAAGTACGGAGTTTGTAACGAAAGTACGATTTTTAAGATAATATCCGTTTTAGTACTTTCGCATTTAACTTTCATTCCCACAGCACTAAGAACGTGTTTTGGCACTTTTTTTTCTGTATAAATTTCACAGTGTTGATAATCTTACAAAAATCTTAAAATAGGTACTTTTTATTGTAAGGTTTACACTTGGCCTAAAAATGGAGCAGTCGAAAGAATTTTTATTCGACCACGTGTATGATTTCAAATGTAATAATACTTATACCAAATAATTCTCAAATTACACAATTTTAGTGTGACTTTTTGCTAGAATAAACAAAATATTAAATAATTCGAAGGACTCATTACATTTCTTATCAAACTCATTATTAGAAGAAGTTTGCAACATCTGTCTGCAGTAACAAGTAGCTAAACACGTTAAACTGTGTTAGCACATGACTTGATCTGGCGTGTGTTTGCTTGATTATGATGCTGATGTACCGTCACGCTATAACTCTCCTCTTTAACAAAATAACTGGTATCAAATTCTAACTAAACATTACTTCGTGAAGGGTATTTAAATTTAATTTGCCTATTCAATGTTTCCTTATCATTTATCACTTCAATTGATTTAAAATTTGGTAGCCTTTTTTTATTACATATATACCTAAATACTTTAGTTCTATTTCCATATTGAAACTAAAACTAGGCTAGTCGATTTTGCAAACAAACTTCTAAAAACGAAATATGTATATTGTTAATTTATCTCAACGAAGACACGAAGAATGAATATCAACATCTGCAAATAAAACTGATAGTTTTTACTAAACGAGGCAGTAGTTGACACAAATCTGTAGTTTAAAAAATAATCTCAAGGTTATTTAGCTAAATTTATAGCCCAGGATTAGCTCTCTATAAATATAAAACAAAATTTATAAGCGAATAACAATCTTCTTCGCGATAAGCTAAACAAGATTTGACGGAAGTGAAATCGTTAGTATTTTTATAAAGGAAACATTTCTTATAAAAGTGAACATATTTTTAAATATCCCAACCTTAACCTACAGATGGTCTACTAGATTCAGAATGGAACAAATTAGAATGGAAGTTATAAATATCAACAGAACGCCAAATCTTTCTGTTTAGCTCTAAATGAATTGCCGGAAGTTGTATGGAAACGAGTACACAACTACACAGTTTAACACTAAAATTTATAAGCATATACTTCTGTAAAAAATAGAGAAATTGTGATAAGCTATAAAAGTTGAACGTCAACTTTGCTTTTGCTTAGGATCATTAAATTTAAACGTTCGCCTTTTTGTCAGCTTGTTAAAAAAGTTGGAAGTGAAAAAATTTGGCTGCTTACAGGTTATTAATTAAGCTATTATAAAAACGTTAAATTAATGGGAATCCACATAAGTGTTAGTTTTACTTCTGATTTTTGGGACTTTTTTGTTATTTTCTGTTGGATTTAGAAGAAATTTTACCACAGTTCTGCATTTCAACTAACATAACTTTTCCATACTTCATTTTAGAAATTATATTTATGTGTCTTTGTAGTTTGGTTTTCAATTTAATTTTTACGTTTCAAGTTCGGTTCTCTTTATATACCATATGCAAATCTTCGCAAATTAAATCTGTGATTTGATGCAATGGAACACCCTGAATTCCATAATAAACCATTAAAGCATCAAATACGTACTCTGGCGGCCATCCTCAGTGGAAAACTTCTTTGCGAGGGCTAAGAGAAACGAATTCGTGTCGACTTTGTTAAAGGAAATTTTCCATTGAGGATGGCAACTTAGTTACTGAAATCGTGATAATAATTTATCGCGATTTTCAGGGTTCTTTAGCGATCTGGAAATTTATTTTATTAAACAACTGTGCTGGGTGAAGTTTTAAATATTAAAGTTAGGCATTGATTTTCAGTTTATAATCCACAATTTTAAAATTCCTTAAAAATTAGGAATGTTATTATTATGGAGGAAACTTTTATTTTCGAACACGTCCTACGCTAAATACACGAATAAATTGTAGATTTTTATATCTGGCTATTAAGTTTCTCTTATAAAACACCACCTACACTTATCCTTTTTTTTAATGTCAACTTTTTGGATTTTCTTTTGCCTAGCGAAATTTGCTTTACACGAGGCAATGAGTTATGACAATGTTGGGGGCTTTAATATAAATTTCTCCACCATTTTTATCCGCCCTGTAAAAGTTGTAGGTGTTGAAATGTTAGACAATTTGTATGCAAGTGGTTTTGTCCGGGTCAATCACAGTGTTGACTCAGGCGAATTTAATGTGAGAGTTGTGTTTGGGTGTTGTCAATGCGTATTGTTTGCATGTTTGCCCTAAAATGTTTTAATCGGTGTCAAACGCGTACGTTACTAATACTAATTAATTTTTAAACGTTTGCTAACAAGTGACAACTGTTCTGGTGCTGGTCTATTTGTTATTATATAGCCGATTAAAACACATGTTAAGAAATTACGTATCGAATGTTAATTAATTACAACGAGAAACGGAGAAGATTACAAAACGATATGTAAGACAGTGTTTGTTATTTGTTTGTTTGGTTTTGATGCCGGCGTTGGCATCGAAGCTATCAATAAAAATATCTTGACCTTCTAAATTTGTCAAATAGAAAGTAACCCGGAATCGACGGAATTTTAATTTACTACGAGTAATTCCTCCGCGTTAGCCGTAACAGTAGATGAAAGAAGAGCGGACTCCTTGTTAGTAAAAGAGATTCAGGTAACGTGGGTTTTGATGATACGGTGTGGATGGTACGATGTAGTTCCAAGGACGTTAAAAACACGTTGGTAATTAAAAAAAAATAAGCGTTACGTAGTATAGTAAAACAAATTGCATTGTCTTTTTGTCCGCGTTCGTCGAGTGATATCGTTTCAGTTGACGACACTACGACCACTTTCTCGTATCCGGATGCGACGATGTGGATACGGGCACCGAGTCCTATCTGCAAAGTGAAAGCGATGACCCAACCCGACTTGCGTCACTGGATTTGGTGTACTTCCGATAACCTCTTCGGTTACCGGTTTGTCAGTAATGAATAAAATCTATAAAGAATTAACGACATTTTCAGCCTGCTTGCCCAGTTCAGATTTAATTAATGTGTGCGCGAAACACAATGCTAAATCTGACTACTACAATAGCGCACTTCTTCAGAATCTCGCCTACTTTTGAACATTTTCTAACTTCCTTCTTACTACGATTATAGCGTATCTTCTATTTACTGCTCCAGTTACTAATTGGGTACCTACTAATTAATATGAAATGCCAAACGTTACCATTAATACGCACTGGTATTGTAGTTGCCGCTCTACATCGTCAAGATGCATCAAAAATAATTATATTAGTAAATAATATCGAAGCTTTTTTACTACCGAATTTAAATTTCCATTAACTTTTTGCTAGCAAATTTTAATACTAGTAATTATCTCTAAGTAGGTCTGACGAAATTTTAAATGGCGATAAAACTGAAATTCTCCAAGAATGTTAAATTAAGAAGCCCAACAAAAATTTGAGGGTGTGCAATGTGAAGCTTGATAGTTAGTGCATAGGATCCGGATACGAACATGACCCAAATTTCTCCGCCGTAGCAGTTGCTCGTAAAGCCGTGACTCGAGTAATCCGAGGACCAATACCAGGTTGCTTGCATATCCATGCATTTATTTTATATCCGCTACGGTTCCTTAAATTAAATAACGGGAGCTGTTTATATTTAACCTGCCTTTCGATGATTAATTATGAAATCTTTAATGACATTGTTAACCGACTATGAATACGGTAGAACTTTTAAAAACAACAAGCATTCTAGTCTGGATTTTGTCTGCTTTATTAACGCTGTTTTAAAATTTAAATTTTTACCGTTTGTATACTTACAGAAACGGAACTGGTTTCCCTTCTCATTTTGTTGTTCAGGGAACTATTTAACGAACTAATGTTAATATTTATGTTTTATTTTAGGAAATTACATACTTACAAGTAAAATCACAAATTTTTGCGTAGCTAAGATTTACACATTTAAATATGTAGAAGTAGTTTTTATGAGCAGCAAAAAAGAATCATAACAACTCATGATGGCAGAGTACATTAACAATATTAATATTATTAATTACCAACGTGTCACTTAAAATAGGACAGCAATAAATTTTACTAATGTTTCAGAAACTACGGCACAAATTCGCTTTTCAGAACCTTGAATTTTAGTTCTTAATTAGAAACTGCAACACACAGATATCATAACTCATTCTTACGATTTTCACTTGCAAACCAGAATCTTCCTTGTGAAATTTCTAAACGCATGCTGTTCTAATTTCCTTAATTGGATTTGTAGTATTTTCATTTCTGTTGTACCTAGTCGACTCGGGTAGAAATGAGCCTTTTTGAATTTTTAGAAAGTAAGTATTATTTAAATTTTAGTTGTAATTAGAATATTTAATTTTATCATGCAGATTCTAAATTTTACAAATCACCCTTTTTTTTAAATTTGAAGTTTCGTATATTTTCCAGAGTTTATCGTTGAAACTTAGCCTGAAATTGTAACCTTTAACTGGGCGTTTCTAATTTATACCGCAGGTGCTTTTAAAGACCGAAACTGAAATTACAAACCTTCACCTAGGTCGCTTTAGAAAACCTACAATTATTTTAATTTCGGTTGACTGGACGAACTTTTTAAACTAGAAACTTTACGGTGTTCATCTTAACGTATTAGCAATTTTTAACGAATGATATTTGCGAATTTGCGCTAACTAAATTCTATCACACACTCTTCTGTTTCATTAAAGTGTTACTTGTTAGTTCTAGATGTAACTTATGCTTTTTAACTGTATTATACTTTAATTAGTGCAAATTATAATTTTAGTTCAACCGGAGTAGAATTTAAGTAGTAGCATGCTACATACAACCAAAGAAAAAACATATTTTCATTTTATTTGAAAGAAAATGATTCCGGACGTTCATTTAGCTTTGATAAAAGGTCTTAAATTTCGGACAAAATTTCTAATCGATTTATGCCGCCGCGGTTTTGCAGTCGATGGTCTAATAATTCCGGGTTTGTGTTCTGATCTACCGTTGAAGTCTCCAGCCTTTCGGTAGTGATAATTTAATATTTTTAAACAAATTTAAGCGATCTTTTACTTTTTTCGCCAATTTAAGTTATAAAAACTTCATTTTATCTATATTTCGTGTTAGATACGCATATTAAGCAAAATAAGTAGTTTAAGAAAGCCGAATTAATTTACTTATAATTTTACGGTTTTGTTTGATTTCTTGGACTTGCGTTGCGTAAGTTGATTTATAAAATGACCTACATTTCTTCATAACGTCTGTTTTGATTTAAATAGAAGATATAAACCACTAAACTAGTGATTATTTAGGATGTTTGTATGTTACAGGAAGTAGTAAATAATTAATGTATTTTGTTTAGTTAATTGTTCTTGTAAACTCTCAACCATAAAATTTCTACTGAGAACTATTGTTGTCACTCCGAATAAAGACTTGTGAATATCTGATGTTTGAGTTTATAAAATCTTTTTTTTTTTCAAAATTTATTTTTAGTGAATTTTACTCTTTGTTTTACCGTATGAAATTAAAGTTTTTAATCTTAAATCTAGAAGGGATATTTTGACGGGTCTTCATTAATAAATAAACTATTTATACTTCGAAGTTGTGATAGTCACGGACTATTATATTTATTTTCATGTTCGAAGCTAAAGGCGATAACCCAGATAATAATAATAATAAAAATAATTGTCGTAATAAATAAAACTCATTCATTCGAAAAATGGGAAATGAAGAATCGTTCGCAAAGACTGGCTTACTACGTTCGATAAAAGGGAAAAAGAATGCCCCATTATGCTAGTGTAACTTTCTCCGAGAAGTTGGTTAAAAGTGGATCACGCCTCGGACTGACCGGATCAAAGTTTATTCTAATCACGATGCCAAAATACGGTCTTCTCGTCTGATGTTACATTCTTCAACTTAAATTGGCTCTCCGAGGTGCGGAGTTAAACTCCGGTTTTCAATCGCTCTTCCGAAAGTTCACGCAATTCTTCCTATGATTTTAACATACAAGAATGAAATGAAGAATGAAGTGTACTGTAGACGCTGCAGGAAGTGTGTCGTGTAGTTGAGAACCGCCGAGCGCACTCCTCATTGCTTCTGTCCATTGGCCAAATCGCGGTCAAGGTGAAGTTAGAAGTCCGAGGAACTTAGTTCCGCACCGATACTATAATTCACTGTTCTTAACCTTTATGGTCAATTTTACAACAACGTTATTAGTCAATGTGTTATTACAGTTCATTGACGTATAAACAAAGTTAATATTAGAAAACCATTTAAAATAGATCAACTAGCTTTAATTATGTAAATTACTAATTTGCTCCGATAATACATCCAGTATTGTTTTATTACTGCTCTCCGTTTAGATATAAATGTTAGTACACTCGGAGTAAAAGATGATGTGATTAAACATCATTGGTTTAATAACACTATCAGTAGTTCTCGTTGAACACGTATGTTTCATATTAGTAGGTTAGGGGAACAGATCAAGCCGCGATCAGCATTAACTAGTAAATTGGTCAACAGCAGCTACGGCCAGCAAAGTTGTATACATCGTCTGGAAAAGGTGTTCGTGCGTTTCTTCTGTTAAATTGCCACTTATATTTAGTTCAACGCGGTTCGATTTCCACAGCTGACATCGTAGTAAACAATCATCACATTCTTTTTTAGCGAATGAGGCAAAACCGTGTAAGTTGCAAGGTAATCGCAGATAGATGATTTTTATTTGAAAACTGTCATTCGTATATCGTTCTACACGATTCTACAAAATTTTTGGATGAATACTACTTGCGTATAGGCAACCATTGATTCAAGGATGCTTTTCTAGATTTACTTCCAAGTGAAATTTTGCGAGGTCATATTGTTCCTGTTGCTAATACAGAATTGCCACATTTTATTAGACTATTCAAAACAACCATTATTTTGACAAGGCCCTTATTTAAAATGAAAAGTTATTTCTATGTGTTTTTGGTCATCTTTCTAAAAGTAGTCGTTGTAGGTTCCGGATTTGATATTTCTGACCAGATCTTAATTTAGAGGGAATTGCAAAATTTTGTATAATTTTATTTACTGATACTAGAAATAACATCAGTAATATTCTTGCGGTCTGCAAGCCATAATCTAAGTAGAGTGCGCAGCGCTCGACAGCGCCGGCTAACGCATAGAAACAGACAATTATTAGAAAGAAATAGCGTTATGTTGTTATGCAAGATAATCGTTACTTCGACGTTTAAATTAAGTTTGCGCTTACTGGAAAAACAAAAATGTGGTGGACTGTTAACCTTTCAAAGATGTCATTCCATAAATCGTTTAGAAGCAGCTTACAAAGCGACAAAGGATAAATGTGACTGTAAGTACCTACACGTCCCACGTGAAACGCTTCGTTTTATGGTAGCGATGGTCTACGTCTACGTAACTCGACATTATAACTCGAGATGTATAAGACATGTAAGGAAGAATAATTTAACGATATTTTAGCCAAAAAATTACCGAAAGATGTTGACGTTAAGGCCGTTTTTGCTTGTAACGAATTGGATTTAAAAGAAGTGAAAGTGTACGGATTTGATTATGATTATACTCTTGCATGTTACAAACCTTCCATGGATTATCTGTTGTATAATTTGGGAAGACAACATTTAATAGAACAATTTAAGGTAAGCTGAATTATTTCTCGTTGTTTAAAACTTTCGATAATCTTATACATGTTTCAGTACCCGAAAGCTATTGCTGAATTAGAGTACAAATCAGGTTTTGCCATTAGGGGATTACATTATGATATTGAAAAAGGAATTTTACTAAAACTCGATTCATTCCTACAAATCCAGTTTGGGTCTGTATACAGAGGCTTAACGCCTTTAAAAACTGAGGAAGTCTTACAACTTTACAAAAATAGAATTATACCTATAGCTTATGTAGAAGCTCGTACTGACTTAGACCAAGTAATTCTGAAGCCTTTGTTAATGCCTTTATCGGAAAATTAAACTTCAATATTTTAGGATGCTTATACAAAAATGGTACAACTCGCTGATCTCTTCTCAGTTCCTGAAATGGGCCTCCTTTGCAATGTAGCTGATTATTTTGAACGTAATCACATTGATTACCACCCAGAAATCCTGTTTAGAGATGTTAAGGTCAGTTAAATAAATTGTATCAATTTATTGTTTCACGAACGTAATTTCAGAATTCTGTTAGGAATTCCCACCCAGTAATGCACAGAATTGTGGAACAAAACGTTTCAGAGTATATCAAGCATAATAATGAACTAAGAATATTCTTTGAAAGATTGGTAGCTGCTGGTAAAAAACTGTTTCTAGTAACAAATAGTCCATACAAATTTGTGTAAGTGTTTTTGTTTGTTTTAATGCGGAATTTTATATGCCACCTTTGTAGCAATAAAGGCATGGAAATGCTTGTTGGCTTAGACTGGAAGGACTTCTTTGATGTTATTGTTGTACAAGCTAGAAAACCTAGATTTTTCACCGAAAAAACTCGACCTATACGCGTATACGATGAACATAGTGGTACACATGTTTGGGATAGGGTTACCAAATTGGAAAAAGGAACAATTTATTATGAGGTAATTAAAAACAACAGTCTTGTAAAACAAGACCCTGTAATTATAACTTTAGGGAACCGTTAAGCAGTTACAAGATATGACTGGATGGAGAGGTCACCAAGTCTTGTATTATGGAGATCATCCTTATAGCGACCTTGCTGATGTTACCCTAGAACATGGTTGGAGAACAGGCGCCATAATAAACGAATTAACTGTAAGTAACTTGTTTAAATTTTTGTTTTTTACATACTGAAATACATTATCTTTTAGCACGAGATAGAAACTTTAAATAGAACTGATTTTAAACAAAATGCCAATTGGCTTCAAATGCTCACTCAATTAATTGAAGAACATCAAGATTGTGAAGATGTTGAAGAACAAAAAGTGTTAGCCAAATGGATGCACGAAAGAGATGTTCTAAGGTATTTTCTAGTAGATTGCTGAGGTTCACTTGTTTAGTTCGCCTGAAAATAATTTCGAAATTTCTTGCACATTTTTCAGTACAATAACAAGTTAACTTGTATTATTTGACGCGATAACAAATCTTTTCAGTGTTCTTAAACGCCAGCATGATATTATTCATAGAACAAAGCATGATCTGTGTTATAAATATCTTTCATAGATTTTTTAAAACGTTTATATTTAACACACTGAGACCTTGATTTTGCAATTTGGCCAACTCATATCTTTGGGGAGTGCAGAAACGGCCCATGTAATTATTACAAAATTGTTTTATCAACATACTATGATTTTTGGCAAATACTATAGTTGTTACAAAATTATTATGGCTGAATGTTGAATAATGCTCAAGATTCTTCGTTTTGAAAGTATTTTAACTAACTAATATTTTCAAAAAGCGTCTGCAACGAGTTTTTGTATACATTTTGTTAATTATTTATAAGTTTACGAAATTGTAAATATAAAATCCACTCTCAGTTGTCATTTAAATTCTTTGTCGCATTGCATTTGCGCATCCAGTGCTACTACACTTTCACTGTTATTCTGTTACCTTTTTTACAACCTAGGGAGTTATAGAATCGTTAATATTTTTTTAATCTTTTTTATCTTTTCTTTCTTAATATGTTTTATTTTCAGGAACGAAATAAAATTCGTTTTCAACGAACAATTTGGAAGTGTATTCAGGACGTATCACAATCCTACATATTTCTCGCGAAGATTATTTAGGTTTGCAGATATCTACACCTCCAATATTACAAACCTACTGAATTATTCAGTTAATCATACATTTTATCCAAGACGAGGTGTTATGCCGCACGAATATATCTCATATTTTGTATAATGCTGATTTAAATACTCGAATTTAAATTAATTAATTAATTATTGTTGACTGTTTTAAATGTTTTCATTGCCATAGAAATGATGCTCAGTATTTTTTCAGAGACATTACGTTTGTTTTATTAACTCAGTATTCTATGTATTGTATTTCTCAGTTTCATCAATTATACAAACTCTTCAGAGAGTGTTAGAGCATGACAATAAAGTGCCTTTAAAGGAAGGACTGCCATTTTCTATTTTATTTAAATTGTCTTTGAAAGACGGAATGTGTCAAATCTGTTATGCCTGCAGCTACTCTTTAATCTATAGTTTACTCATTTGTTTTATAAGTTATGTAATTGTAATGTATTTATTACGTACAATCTCAAACGGAGTTTAAACAAAAAAACACCGAACTGATTCCATCCGGACATATTTTTGCCATTCCAAAATATTAAGTAATATTCAGGATACCGAATGAGATTGTATTTATATCGGTAACAGTGTGAAATGTATGTGGAACAAATAAAATCCATGAGACAATAATTCATTTTATAATTTCATTAGTCAGATATATGTTAACGCATTTATTTGTCATTTTAGGATTTCGCTACATCACCAGTGGTTGCATGGTTTTGGTTTTTTAAATAGGGTGATAATTAATGCTGGTCGTAATTTCTGTTGATTGAATTTAAAAATACATATTTATATAGTTTGAGGCGCATAATTTTAGTTTCAGAGTCGTTATAATTTATACGAACTTTATAATTTTGAACTTATAAAATACTAGTTTGGGTCTTTTTTAAGGTCCCATTTTGATATTTATGAGTTCTAACGAGATTAAGAAAATCAGTAAGAATGCTTTACTGAATTTTATATTTTTGAACATTCACTTGTGATGGAAAATTAAGTTGTTTATTTAATTATAAACAATACTGTGTAGACGTATAACAAACAACTGCTAGAAGACTTGTGTTAGTTACTTAAATATTTCAGTTTTTTAATTTAAATATTAATACATACAAATAATGACACGGTTAGAGATAAAGTTATAAGAAAAAATAACAACGTCATAATTTTATGTGTTTATTGTTTCACCTTTACAAACTAACACTAATTTACATAATATGGTACCATCACACTAGGTGCTATCAGAATACTAAAACACGTAACGTTTGCGTCTAAAAATGGGATGTTATGAAATGGAACATCACATTATATAAAAAAGTCATTTGTGTTTGGTTGTCTTAGTCTTAGTGGTAATCTTAATAACTTTTTCCGGCTAGAAAGGGTAAAGTCGTTAAACATATAACATTGTAAAAGTTTCATTAAGAACCACTTACTGCAGGAGAAGTTCTAGAAATATTACTGTTGCTACCATTGGGCATTAACGGTCGCTGGGTAGAACTCGTGTCTTGACGTTGTCTTTCTAAGCTAAATACATATCGTTCACTTACTAAAGATGCCAAAAACTGTACTTTTACTTACCTATTGCTTCTGGATGATGATCCTGCTCTTTTAAAAATACCCGTTATTCGTTCCCTTAAGTCTTTTTTGCTACCTTTGCTTTCTTCATTTACGTCTGAATTGGAACTTGGCTGCAACATACGCATCCTTAAATGTCATATCAGGATTTGTATGCATTAACTTACCTTAGATGATAAGGTCCTAGTCGGAGAGAAATGTCCAGGATCTTGATCGTCTATACTTCTGGATTTAGTCAATTTTTTCAGCTTTCCCATTAATCCTGTTTTCTTCCTTTCTCCCGTGTCACTTTGCGTGGAACCACCTGATAATCTACTATCAAGACTTGTATCTCTCTTACTCCATCTTGCGTCTATATCAGAACCCCCGTCGATAGACTGTAAGCTCGACATGCTATCGTCATCGTTTCTCCAAATGCTTTGTTCTTGTTGTATTGTATGCTCTAACGACAAACTTCGCCTGTGTAAACTGCTAGTAGTGTTTCCATTTCTAACAAATTCTTTGGTCGGTTTGTTTGAGTCTGGGATATTGTCATGTTCGGTAGAAGTCGCCCTTCGCATGCCCATGCTGCGTTTAATACGCTCTCTGTCCCTATTTTCTTCATTAAGTCTTTGGTAACGTCTTAGTTCACTGGTAACATCAGTTAATCTCGACATAACTGATTGAATTTGACCTCTACGGTCGTCTCGCGTCGCTGAAGATTCTTTATTGTAGTCTTTACTCTCTAATGCGGGTGAAGATTCTCTAGATTTGGGCCCTCTGGTTCTCCTTGGAGGAGTTGGAGTGTAAGCATCTTTCTCTACCGTACCTTCTCTTGATCCCGCCGCCAGTTCTGGCGCTAATCTTATTAACGTATCAACTTGCTCTAACAACGCATTAATTCTTCTGTCATCTTCCTGTTCTGTTCGCTTCTTTCCAGAAATTAGAGATCTAAATTCTTCTCTTTCCCTTTCGTGTCTTTCTTTTTCTCTCCTGAGCTTTTCGTTAGTTGTACGTAATTTTGCATGCGCATCTCTTAATTCCAACAGATCACATTGTAGCTCTGTTAACTTACGCCGATTCTCTTCTTGATCTTCCTCTAACGCTTTCTTTAATTGTTCTTGCTTACGTTTACTTTCCAACCTCTCTTTATCTCTTTCACGTTCTACTTCAAATAACGTTTGCCGTAAATCTCGTGCTAACGTCGACGTTTCTTGAAGCAGTCGTTGCTGTTCCTCCCTTTCTTTATGCCAAGCTAATTCCATACGGGTTTTTAATCCTGGTATCTTTGTTCTACCACTGCTAAGTATTCTTTCTTCTTCTAACTATTATAAAATTTAAAGATTAAATGATGTACAGAAATTATCAGATAATATTTACCTCATTTACGCGGGAATGCAATTCTGAAAGTTTAATTTCCCAAGATGATCTCTCTGATACTAACTCAGTCTTAAGTTTGGAAGCCTCAAGCCTAGCTTCAGAAAGTTCATCTTCCATACAACTTATTTGCTGTTCTAGTGTGGCAATTTTTGATCTAGATTCCTCGATCTACAAATACAAGTACATAGTCTAAAAGTCTCTTTCAAGATTGTAAGGGCATTGAAATGTGTACCTCATCAAAGCTAGCTATGGAAGCTCGACTTTCTCTACGTGTCGAAGGTGTTGTCTTGAGATCTCCTATTGTTTTTTGAGCACCCTCCAACATATGTTTATAGGTGTCTCTTTCACGTTTGAATCTAGTTACTTGTCCTTGAAGGGAACGAATTTCATCGTTTATTACTACCACCTGGTTATCGTATCTCATTTTACATTCGGCTAAATCAGATTTTCTACCCTTTTCTGCATGTGTTAACCTAAAATTATTTCAATTCGCTTAAAAAATTGCACAAAATAATGATTCTTACTTGGTTCGTAATTGTCTCATTTCTTTTTCCATAGCAGAACTATCAGCGCTAATATTACGTTGTATTTTAGAAACTTTATCATAATCATCTAATTTTTTCTTCAGGTCATCATTTTCTCTACGCATATACTCCAACTGATCGTGCATAACATCGTACTCCTTTTTGATTTGTTCCAATTCAGACAGTTTTTCTTCTATTGTAGATTTTAATCTTCCTTTTTCGAAATTAAGACTGTCAGATCCTTTTTGAATACTTTTTTCCAGAGTTTTTATTTTTTCCTGTTGGGTAATAACAGTACAATAATTGTAACCACAGCCACTTTTTCTCCACTTACCTGTAACTGCGTCTTTTCTTTTTGTAAACTCTCAGTTTTACTGTCGTAAGTATCTTTAAGTGTGTCTAATTCTGTTTCTGCATTGTCCAGCTCGCGTTTTGACGATATCAATTGACTAGAAATGAAAAAAATTAACAATGGCCAACTTCGGAAGCATTTAACTCACTTAGCTAATGTTTCTTTCTCCATTACTAATTTTGCTTTGATAACGACGTGTTCTTCCTCCAGAATTTCATATTTGGCAGTCAGATCTTCATATTCTTGTTTTTCAGATGCAAGCGCAGCTTCTAGTTCTAAAAGTGTCACATACTATTATCACGTAAACAATGCAATATAAACAATACTTACTATCTATTCTTTCTTGGTATTCTTGCCTAATTTCTGTAGCCTTTTTGTTCCCTGTGCTAGAGTTCATTTCTATGGTTTTTATTTTGTTCCTTAAAGTACTCAGTTCCATCTCTCTGTTTTTATGTTCTTTTTCGTGATTTGTTTTGATGACTTCAATCTTTTTCTTTTCATTCTATATTATTTAAGGCTTAATAAAGTTAACTGCACAATCAGTTTTTACTTACCTGTAACTCTATATCTAATTCTCCAGCTTTCCTTTCAAGTACAAGTTTTTCCTTTTTAAAATCGTTCTCTACCTTTTTAAGCCTTTCTTCGGCAGTCTTTTTGCTTTTACTTGCAGTTCCCAGTTTAGATTCGACTTCTGCTAAGTGTGCTTTGTTTTTGTTCAGTTCATCTTTTAAAGCGTTTATTTCTTTGTTATTTACATTTGTGTTTATGTATTTGTGTGCTTCGCGTTCTTTCTTGACTGATTCTTCCTGTTTGTGAAATAAAATAAATTAGTCTGTTTTTAATTTTGGAAATCTAAAAAGAAATTACCAGTTGTTCTATTAAAGTGTTTTTGGATACAATTATATTTTCTAGGGACTTTATTTTAGAATTAAGTTCATCTATTTGCAAGTCAAAAACTTTACGTTCCGCTGACCATTTTGTGGAAAGCTCTGTTTGTTCGGAATCTTTAAATCGGATTTTGTCTCGTTCCTCCTCCAACTTAAAAAAATAGTTAAAAATAATTAATAATTAGTAATTGGTCTTACAAACCTGCGTAGACAGCTGCTTGAGATGCTCTTTATTTTGTTTTTCACTTTTCTTAATTTTTTCTTCGCTTTCTCGCAGTTGCTTTTCCAAATCTTCAAGTTTTTTATTTTTCGTATTAAGCTATAAAAATCACAATTAAAACCTTACAAATTTATGTCTAAATTATATTTCCTTACTTCTTTTACTGCCTTTTCCTTTTCTTCTAAATCTTTTTTAAGATTCGTGTATTCCTTTTCTTTTTTGCTCAGATCATTTTTAAGACTCTCTGTTAGTTGCTTGTAAGTGGTAAATTCGTCGTGTTTTACTGCGGTTTTCTCTGGAAAGAAACGCAATAGTTTGTAAGTATGTGTTATTATTTAATAACTTACTCATATCAGATTTTAATTTGTCGATTTCATCCTCCAATTTACGTCTTTCCGAAGTTAAATTTTGATTGCGTTCTTTTATGGTGGTCAGCTCATTATGTAGCTGTTTCTTTTCTTCAATATTAGAACTTAAGTTCTCCTTTGTTTTTGTTAAAGTGTTGTTTAGATCATCGTATTTGCCTTTTTCTTGTGTAATTTTAGACTTTTCATTTTGTAATTCTTTTTCAACCGATGCCACCTTTTTCTTTACTTCTTCCAATTCTTTTAATGTCGTTTCTAGTTCATTATTTGTAGTATGTGATTTTAGTTGCTTAAGTTCATCTTCTAATTTAGACTTGGTATTTTCGTAGTTATTTAATACCACCAGCATTTCTCCTATTGCAAATGTTTTAGACCATTAACTATAACATGCTAAGAATACTCACCAATTTCATTTTCTAATTCATTAACCATGTTCTTTAATTGTACTTTGCCTGTAAAGTCCGACGGTTTCTTAGGGGACCGATCTTTAAATGATTTAGCTGCCCCTTCTTTTAATTTCTTTAGGGTATCTGATAACTTATCCCTCTCGTTCTCAACCTACCAACATTATAAAATTATTGAAGTTCATAACAGTTCGCTAAAAATACCTTCGATAACTGTAGCTTTAATTTTTCGACGTCAGCTTTTTCGCTAGGTTTTAATTTAGTATCGGCTAATGGTTTTTCAGATTTTTCCTCGAGCTCCTTTATTTTCTTATTGGCATATTCGAGTTCCACTTCAAGTTCAGCAATTTTATCGATGTATTTTTCGCCCAATTTATCACTTTTTATATTTTTGGTTCCCCGTATTAACTGCAACCGCTTATTATCTGAAGCGAGCTTTTCATTTTCGCTTTCAAGTGACTGCACTTTAGTTCTTAAAACTGAAGCTTCTTGTTCTATAATCTGAAGTTGCCTCTTGAGATCCACTGCCTGTTGATCGACTACGTCAAATAATCTGTTTAAAGAAGCAAAATAAGTACAGTCACTTGTTAGTAAATATCATATTGACTTACTTGCTCTTCTGTGTTCCTTTAGCTCGTTTTTGCGTCAAATTAAGTTCCGCATTAAGTCTATCCGCTTCCTTTTCCTTGTCTGAGAGTTTTTTCCTTAGGCCAATGGCTTCTTCCTCTAAGAACTGATAAAAAATATAAACAACACGGAAAAGTAAAAACACAACTAACATTCTTACTTTTATTTTCTGCTCATGTGCGTCGTTCATTTTCACAGAACTTAATAAAGATTTCTTTGTGGCCTTCGCAGTAAGTTTGTCTTGTAGTTCTTTAATTTTCTTTCTATGGGTTTCTTTCTCTACTTCTAATTCTTCTACTTTCTTTCGTAATACTGAAGCTTCTTGTTCATTTAATTCCAAAAGCAATTTCAATTCAGTTGGATCATCTTCCTCCGATATTCCTTCGTCCTTTTCTGAGAACGGTTCAGGTGTCAAACGATTCGGGCTCGCTTTCCGACCTGTAACGGGATAGTTTAGAGGAGTATTTAATATTGTATTTTCTAAACTCCAAACTATGCTGCGATTACAAAACTTAGTGATAGCTAAATATCAACTGTAGAAAATGGCTAGTGATGTTAAAACTCACTCGAGGAAACATTAGTGTTAATTAAAGCGAGGTTAATGTTTATGCGAAAACATTACTTATATCAAATGAGCTCCAATTACGGGTGGTAATTGTTAATTACACAACGGGGAAGATGAATTTGAATTTTATCATTTTAAACGTACTTTTGGCTTTTGTAGCCATTTTCTTCAGCTGTAAGACCAAGGATTCATTATCATCTTCAATCCGCGAAGCTTTCTTGCGCAAATTTTGAGCCTGCAAACAAAATAGCGGTCAATTACCTATTGGAGTTAGCAGGGTTGCCATTGGAGAAAACGCAGTAGCCGGTTGGTACATTCTAAGCATAGTAAGGCCATGGCTTTGGATGGATGACTTCAGAAGTGAAAACATAGTGTGGGGATTTGGTTTTTGATCTAAAATTATATCTGTCTGTTCAGTCTTATCGAAACATATTACTTTAGTTTGACAACCCACGTGGAAAGTCTCCAGTGGGTCTTTTTGCGTCCCAAAATTTTCAACGTCAGCAACAGCTTGTACGGACTTGTGTTCGCTAGTCTTTAGGTTAGTTTTAGTATTGGTAGGAATTGTGTCAAGATCGGTTTGTGTAGAAATTTCGTACGAAAATTTATTAACAGTTGTAAGTATAGTTTTATTAGAAAATGTCAAAGGTCTTTGCCGTCTGTAAATCGGGAGTTCTGGCGATATCAACTGAATCCTCTTTGATGGACGGAACTAATCAAAAGACTTTTAGTTCGAGTACTTCACCGTAAATTACAATAATACCTCCTCTTCGGCGAATTTTAGTTGTTCCCTTAAATCGGCCTCTCTCTCAATTGAATCTTGTAAGTCCCTTAAAAGTTGGACAGGATCGTCTTGTGAACCACCCCTAGTAAGAAGAGAATCCCGAGATACTTTCTGCGATTAAAAAAAGCAAGCAGTAGCAGTGACTTGTACTTTAGCTTTCTTTGTCGTACCCCTTCTGTAGATGGAACTTTCGGAATATTTCCCAGCATGGGCGCTTTCTTCTTGGTACTGTTTTCCTCCAGTTTATTGAGCTTGTTGTTACTTTCATCTAACTCCTTTTGTAAACGCAACGATGCGTCATTGGCGATTTTCAAATCCTGTTCCAACTGTTTAATTTTGTCTACATTATTTAATCCTCCTGCGACCTAAAAGTATAGTGTAAAACGTCGATTCGTAAAAATTGTTTTTGCCGCAAATACCTCTCGAAGTTTCTTTTCTGTTTCACCTTTTTCCACCTCGAGTTGTTCCGTTTTTCTTTCGGTTTTTCTCAGTTTAAACGAAAGTATCCTACAGTTTTTAGTAGTCTGTTCCAACTCCTTTTTGAGCGAAGTATACTCATTAGCTTGGTCCTCTCTATAGAAACAGTTAGTAAACGGCCCAATCGTAGTTGAAAAGTATAAAATACCTGAAATTGTCTTGAAGTTCTTCCATTTCTTCCTCCACGTCTCTCAGTTCTTTTTTCATATCTTCATTTTCATCCATAAGCTCTTCACAGAGCGTTTCTGCTGCTAAAAGTTTTGAACGTAACTCATCTGCCATTTTTTGAGCAGCTTGGGCTGTCGGTCTAGTTTCCAAATCTTCCTGCAACTCTTTAACTCGGAACGTTAAACTCTTTTTGTCATCTTTTAAATCTTCTAACTGACTTTGTAGTTCGTTACATTTATGTTGTAACTTTAATACCTAGACGTACGTATAAATAACAACTAATTAAAGAAACTTATAAAACAATGTAGATGCTTACCTCTGTTGCTGTAGTTTTGCTGGGCGTAGTTTCCATGGAAGCTAGTCTGCGTAATAATAAATCACTTTTTTCTCTCTCCAATCTGTCACATTTAGATTTCATAGTATCAAGTTCCTCTTTCATACTTTCAATTTGTTCTTGAAGTTCATTATCGTGTTGATCTCCTACAAGAGTGGTATCTGTTGTTTCTGTACCAGCTAGGCTTATTGTATCATCTTCACTTTCTGTACCATCTGTCACCGTTACTGCTTTTGTTTGTTTAGACTTTGACTTCACCTAAATTGGGAAAATGGCAAATTTTCCTATAAAATAATTAGAAAAGGAAATCCGAAGCTATGCTGTTGAGTTTGCAGGTTAAACTAACGTAGACATTTGGGTATAACAAATGTGAAAGTTATAAATATCAATAAACACGCAACAGTTCACAAGGACTATTATCTACAACCAAAAATAACAAGCAACAAAAACATTGTTAGGCAAAGGTTAGCACACTTACTACAGGAGATTTATTTCGTTTAATAAAGGTACAACGACTACTACGTTACTGTATAGAATAGCCCCCATAGTATCAGCAATCACAATGCAGAAACAATAGGTAAAAAGCTTTTAAGACGAATCACATAACATTTATTTACTTGTATGAGAAATTGTACATCGTGATTTGTATTTTCATCTATTGATGCCTTTAGTTCCTTTACTTGTATTCTTCTGGATCTTTCATGCGAAGCTTCTTTAATAGCTTGTAATTTCTTTGCCCTTGTAGCTAAATTATCACTTTTATGAAACATCGGCGACTTTTCTCTTGTGGTTAATGAAAAACTGTCCGACACTAAAACACAACTACGTAAATTTGCGCTCAAACTTCTGAAAACTTCGTATTTACCAGTTCTATGAGCTCTGTCTATTGGAAGTTGTTTTCTTTTTGGAAGGGTTACATTAACTGTGGGAATATTTGCTTGTGTGCCATCTTCAAGGTTGGCTAAGTCTGGAGTGGACGTCCAAGACGCCGGACTTCCAAAATCTGTACTGTTTTTATTACTATTACGACTGTCTTCTGGAGCTAAATTTGAACTAGAAGACCAACTTCTTCTGTGTTCATTAGATCTTATTGATCCCCAAGAATTTAAATTTGGCGAAGATGATGTAGAATCGTCTCTTCTTAGGGACGAATCATCGTCTTTCTTTTTCCCACCATGTTCTTTGTAGTCTCTAGGGTATAATATACATTTATAGGGGGAGGAGTTGATATATTTTTGAAGATAAAATACCTAAAGCAACGTTTGCATCTTGTGGGCCATCGTACTTGAGGATGAAATCCAAGGGGACACAACGGATCTCCTTTAGCGAGTGGATATAAATGGTGCATGTTTTACTAGAGTTAGTTCCTAACGAATAGTTTGAACTATTTTAAAACGGCTTGTTGTTTCGAAAACGAATTGATGAATCTTGAAATCTGCCGTAACCTTCTTACTATATGTAGATCTCGTGGTGAAACAAACACACCGTAAATTGTTGCGACGGGTTCTCTATATATAGCGTGAGCGCAGCACTATTTGCAATAGCGACCAGATACCGTCTAAATCCGAAGCAAAAGATGCCTGAAATGGGATAGTCCTACTTCCTTGAAACTATCGCACTATATTTATAAGCCCTTTCGAAATTCTTCGGGCCTTGCCAATTTCATAACAATGCCTAATCCAGCTGACAATTTTTGCGCAGTGGGGCTTACTTAAATTTTCACTTACAGGCGTGCAAACGACTTAAGTTCAACACGCACATTTGCTCACCTCACTTTTATATTACATAACTGAAGTAACTTAAGGATTACTTCTATGTAAATACCGACGGTTTGTTTATAACACCTCTTTATTAATGTAAAATTCAAAACATTGGAAAAAATTGCGACGTAAGATGGTAAATCGGACGAAATTACACACGTTTGGGTTGTAGCAGGGACGGCGGTCGTTGCGACGAAAGCGTCGACCAAATTCCGCGCTCACCCAGTCCGCTTACTTGGGGATACGCGCCAAACAATTTATAAATTGCATACGTGTTTCTCTTTCCCTCAATAGCTTCATGACGTACTGACATTCTCTGTAAAATGAGATAGTATCTATCTTTTTCTTGTCTATATATTTTTATGGCTTCTTTACAGATACATAATGCTTTGAAGCGCACATATTGCTACTTGAAGCGTTTTAACCGAAGCACAATTTCCAATGCTCGTGTCGAACGAATATTGTTTTGCGAGATCAAAATAAAAATACTTATCATCACTGAGGATGTCTATAAATTTCTTACTGGAAACGCCGGAACCAAGAATACAAACGAGCACCCGGTGAAATTTATTTGTAGGTGTTAACAAATTCCTTGCACCCACCGATATCATTTTATTTACTTTATTTGTTTTTATTTTTAGTCAGATTCGACCATTTTCGATATTTATATGAAGTCTCGTTTAGATATATATTTACTAAGTATAAATTGACCGTCCTTGGACTTTCTTACTTTCTAGAGTAAGTGAATCTTTTCGTTTTGATTTTTCGTATTTTTCTACGTTCGGGAAAAAGGCTCTAATGCAGCAGGTCCAAATTAACAATAACAGAAAAATTAATTACTAAACTACAAATTAATGATTGGATATTTTTCATTTTCATCTACAAAAAAATAGAGCTTTAGCTTCAAGTAAGCATGTCACATCTTTATTAAATTCCTGTTGAAAGATTTAACGTTGCCTCTGAAATATAAATCTTTACCAACGCTTTTTCACATTTAATTATTATCGACAACATAAGAGCTTGTAAAATACGGTTGGCATTTATTTTTAACGTCTCCATTCAAAAAAAAAAATTAAAGGGGAAAGCAATGCTTTTATTTTGAATAGCATTAGAAGGCTTACTACTACATCAATTATTCAAATTTCTTCGCAACCTTTTATAACAATTCAAAGGCCCCGTTTAGATCATTATTATTTTTAAACCGATGTTATACTGAAAAAGTATTAAAAAGACTCGGTTAACAATACGAACATCACTAAAACGTTCTGCTGTGTAAGGTAGGATTTTCTACCGAGAATTGAAAATATTTTCATTTGGCTGTTTACTTTTTTCTTTGGTATTTGTAAGAATTGCTTTCGAAAGTAAGTCGTTATATTGTAAAGTACACCTATTTATAAGCAGTACGTGTCATCGAACTCAAAAGAAGAATAGTTTTTTGTTTACCTTTTAGAGAAATCCAAAAAAGTAAAATGCCTAAACATCTATTGGGAACTACTGAAGGTTCAACTTAAACTTACCAAGCGAAAATACTTGGTTTCTCTTTTTACTTTAAAACGTGAAACTTCACCCTTCAGATATTCTTTTGAAGTGTAAACTTTATGCTTATTTTTTTTTTGGTTTCAGTAAGCATTTTATAACAGTAAATCGGTTTAATTCTACCTAAAACTTGCTTTTGTTTCTGTTTTTTTTTAGAAAATATTTATACCTATTTTTAAAAATCACAAAACGGTTCAATGGTCTTTAAAAATTCAACCAAAAAATGCGATTACCTTTGCCAAAATAAATCAGAAATTTTTAAAACAAACCATCGAATCCATCAAGTTTAATCATCAAATTTAAGCCGACGATTAGACAATTATGTCTGACAAATTAAATCAGATGCAGCCTTGTAATGTTAACCACATATGCGTTATGAATTGCTGCTGAATTCATAACTACATACCATTTCTAATAGCAGCAGTATACAATCAAAGCATTCAAAGCTATTACAAACTGGTAATTCAATGTGATTTCGGTTTATATAATTAGAGCAGATATTACCCTGTTACACAGAATGGTCGGTCATATTTGGTTTGATTTTAGTTACAAAGCTGATTGAAATTGCCATGTTTATGTAACACATACCGCTGTCCGCTGTACTCTTTAATCTCATTGAACGGGCGCTTTGTTATAATTTACATTCTAAAACACAAACATAATAGCTCAACTAAATTTTAGCCAGACCTATTAGAGCATTCATTCACTAGTGTCGATTTGCTGGAGGCATTTTACAAGTTAGTGGTGGATTATGAGGGTTAAATACAACCATTATAAATCATTTTAACTAGGCCGGACTCGAAAAATTGTACCTGAACACAGAAGAATTTGCTTTTAAAATTTTAAAAACTGGTAAAAATTTTCGAGTCCGGCTTAGTTAAAATGATTTATGATGGTTGTATTTAACCCTCATAATCCACCACTAAAGGTGTAAAATGCCTCCAGCAAATCGACACTAGTGAGAGAATCGACTTGTACCAATTATTTCGCTTTTCCGGTCGGGTTGTGATTTTCCTTAACAAAACTATTCAAATTTTGCTGCAGATTTTTACCCATCACTCTTATTATTAGAACGCTAAAAACTAAATTTAATCTTTTTCTGCGAATTTCCAGTTGTATAGGTTTAGATTTGGACCAGAGCCTAGTGAAATTTATTTCTGACGTAATTATAATTAAATCAGAACGAAACCTGGTTGATGGGTACGCTGTTTATAGTCGATGGCCCAAGTAATTGTAAATTGTACTTACAACACAGTGACGACACTTTTCCTTGATTGTCGATTGATCACATCGGAACCTTTACTTCATGCGTTGGTAATTAAAATTTTGAATGAATACATAAAAGGTGCGAATTTCTCTTTGTAAAGCTCATTACGCCTAAGAAAGACACTTGTTTACTAAGAACATCTGTGCTTTGTTACTATTTATTTGGCAACAAAATCAAAAACATATTTATTATAATGTAATATTAATTCATAAATTATAAATTTGAAACAGTTCGGATGCTTGTTTAATTACGAAAACAAATCCAGAAATTTTAAGGTTGATTGTTGCTCTTCATTCAAATTAGAATTCAATTTACTCGCTTATTGAATTGTAATTATAATTAAGGAACGAGCAGAAACTTCAAAGGAACACAAAATTTAGTTATAATTACCTGTTAAATTTTTCGTACTTTAATTATCCTTGAATTTTTCTGGAAGATTCTCGAGCAATTTTGAAAATTAATTATTCCGAGTTGTTTTATACCTAATTTGTAAGAGTAACTTTCAGACTTTGTTTAAAACTTTTGTCACAAGCTTTAGGCGTTAAAGATTTTGAGTGGAATTTGCGAGATAACAATTTTTTCCAGTTTAAATTTTATTTAGCTCACTGAAGTAAATGTATTTTGCTCGAGCTAAATTGAAGTTTTTCTTAACGTAGAAGTCTTACTGGTGAATGGGGCGAAAAGCAGGAGTGGGAAGGAATAATAAAAACAACTAGGTAAATAAAGACTTTTATTATTACTCATTATTAGTAAAATATATTTTTCCAGAAGGTCTACACAAAGTGGTAAAACTATACGCTCTCCAACGAATGAATGAAACCATTGGGATTAAAATACAACTCAGAAATCTTGTCAATAATTCAAGAAGTACATTTCTTTATAGAATATATAACTTACGCAGCTGCGATAATATGGAATAAAAAACACATTAATCGAAAACTTCACAAAAAGTAAGCTTTATAATAAAATAACAACATCATCAAACCCTTAAACGAGTAAATACAGAGAATAATTTGCAAAGAGAACATTTCGCTTGTATGATCACAAAACAAGCGAAAAATCACAGAAAATTACATTAAGGTAAAAATAAAATACAAGGCCATATTGCTTTACAAAATTATCCTTTGTATCTGCATAACAAAACACTTGAGGGTCAATTTTTGATATCCACGTTAATATAAAATTATATTGCTTCACAAAATTATTCTTTGTACAAAAAAGTTTTAAGCAATGTTCAATATGCGGTATATTAAAGAACATGTGAGAAAAGTGCCACGATGCAACATCCTCCAATGAACACAGAAATGTGGTATTTACTGCACGCAGCATGAGTTCTTATGACCATTCTTCAGTTTCAGTCGAGACTTGGGACGGTATTTCTCAAGAAAACCCAACTGCTTGGCGTTGATAGCGCCCCGTCTTTTCCTGATAGAAAATTTCCGAATTAATTCGATTTATTTGAAATGTAGGTTAGCACTTACTCCCTTATTAATTCCACTGCATCTTCATATTTGAGGCCTAACTCAATTAGTGCTAAAGCAACCATTACAGGAGCTCTGCCTAGGCCGGCTACGCAGTGAACAGCCACACATGCGTCAGGATTTTCATGGAAGTGTTTCTTTAGGAGTTTAAACCATTCATCTACCACTTCGCTAGGAGGAAATGTGCCGTCGTCATATACTAAATCATATACATCAATTCCCATACTTTTTAGGTCATCTATCTTATAGGAAGGCTCGCAGACCCTCACGACTGCAGTTACATTGTGCTTTTTAAGCTCCTAAAACATTAGAAAATACGTCTCACTTTACTTGTCAAAACGTATTCGAATCGATAGCCTTGCATCTAACCTAAATCACATGAAATAAAAACAAATCCAAATGTGGCTGTGGTTTTTTAAAAAGGCAAATCCTACGTAATATTGATACATTTTGATTCACGGTCATATGTCATACCATATGATATTTTCGAAATTTCACCATGATAATTTTTGTGAGAAAAATTCGAAAAAGATTACAAGGGATGAGAGTAAGAGGGAGGCATTTGCCCTGTGTTAGGGATGTGTGGGCTAATAGTAATTTAATATTAAACTAAAGAAACTCATATAAAATCATTCGACGCTAATAAACGCTAATAAACAGAAAACTACATTGCATAAAGGTTAAACGAAACGTACCAGTTTCTTCAACACTGAAACGAAATACATTTATATTCTTTAATAAAATTAAAGAAGAAAAAGCATAATCAAATAATATTTCGCGTACAACGTTTTAAAAAAGAATTATATAAAAACACAAGTTTCATATCAAAATATAATCCATAATGATAAAATTCCACAAATATTTAAAAACAATGTAACATTTTTTTTAGTCAGAAGTTAGGTCAAGGATTGTAAGATAAAACTTCAAAATTTTCAATCTAATTGATATCGTCAAACTGGTAAAAGCAGGAAACATATAATTCAAAGTTCGATTTGGTTTCGAAATTGAAATGATTTGGTTCCGTAGAAGGGTTCTTCGCAAATTCTGTTATCCCAAACCTATTTGCATTAGCTAGAATTCAAGTTGCAAACTGTTCGTTAGTCGGCATTTCAAGATTACTCCGGAAATTTAGGAAGTAACTTTTTTTAAATAAATGAGTTTGGCTGGAACGTAATAACTTGTTAATTTAAATCGACTGCAATTTAATTATAGTTGGTTTTTGCTCAGAATAAGTTTAAAAACCAAATGAAAACTTACGCAGATGAATTCTGATGACGTACATTGGTTTTAAATATTTATTAAAAGTTTGCAACAAATATAAATGACGTGAAGCTTGAAGGAACTGATTTTAGTCCACCTTAGAGTAAGAGTGTTCTTCTATTCAGTACACATCTTTTACGATTAAATATAAAATTCCGGAAAAATGTCCAACTATTATCTGGACACGTTTCGAATATAAAATGTGATCTATAATAAGTACATACCTGAATATAGGTGAGAATATTCTGATCGGAAGGCCTGTCCGTGATCAGGAATTTGAATCCTTTATAGTGGATTTCCGCAGGAGCGGGTCGAATGTCCTTTTGCCGCATGGTTGCGTAGTCGTATCACAAGACACTTAGAGTAACACACTTTATGTGTTTAAAATATCAAGAGTATATCACACTCTAGGAGCTCAAAAAGCCAAGTCTCCTTCGATGGACAGAAATTAATAAAGATGTCAAAATTTCACTTGTTCTCATTAAAACCAAAAGAAATACTAGACAGTACCTTTTACGTACTAGATTATTCGATAACTAAAATAATTTATCTATGACTTCAACGTTAATATTCTTATTCAGTCTTTTAAATAACTTAATGTAAAAAATCCTTTATCTAGATTGCAGTACGGTCGAATTATATACACAAATTCTTGCTCTGATATGCTTTAGCAATATATTGTTGATTGTTGAAAGGTAACTAAAAAGTAACTGCTTTAATTAGGAGCAATTACGCTATCGTGGACATTATTTACTCTTATTTGACTGCAGGTGAGGTACGGCGGCCAATGAAGCACTAACTAAAGGATAATGGCGAAAATGACTTAGTTTACCGATGAAAGTCTAAAATGCAGCAGCTTATTTGTGTTGAGCCTGGCAATATTCTGCACTGTCCAAGTGGAACTCCATGTATGCGAGAACTGTCTCACCAAGAAACTAAAGGAAAAAGAAATAGTATTAGAACGGCGTAACGTAAATAAAACGCGTCAATGAATTTTGATCGATCCGTGTTAGCAGCAATAATGATGGTTGATAGTCATATGACAACAAAGAGTAATCTGTTTCCAAAAATTGTTGAGTCCCGGCCAAAAACGAGCGCGTTTTAATGTAAACACTTCTCTGGGAACCCATAATACTCATCTAGACACAAAAACAGCAACAAAGTCACCTTGAACTATCTTGTACACATGGTTTGGTGTGGTGCGTTCTTTGCAATTATTGTTTAAAACTGGGGTAATTAATTCTAAGGAAATCACGCGAAAATAAAAACAATAATTAACCGAAGCATCTCGATCGAATTTTTCAATTACTAAGAACTAGATGATATTAATGTGTACAACAGAACATTGAGATAGCGCGTCTGCAATAATAATAAACAAGTAGATTTGGACAATCACAAAAAAAGCAAAAACTGGTTAGTTATATTTCGAATCACATTAAACAAAGCCCTTACATGGCGCAATTAGCAGATGGCGATTCTTTAGACACTGATAACGTACAGTACCATCTATTTGCCTTTAATGTTGGAATAGATATGAACTTTTACGCAAAAGCTAGTGGGGATCAAAAACAACGCTGATTATATATTTTTTGAATTTGTTGCACTTTATACCCTACCGCCAAAACAGTTGTTTTTGCTGCAAATCATTTTGCAGAGGTGCCATTTGAAAACCCAAACAATATTCGTAGTGCCAAATCCGAAAATTTTTCGCACGTTGGTAAATTGTTACCAAAAGGACATCTTATTTAAAATGGTGTGGTTCAAAAGCATTGCCTACATATTAGTCTGTTCTATAAATACGGTTGTGCTCAAACTTAAACGCCATGTGATTTCGCTTATAGCAGCATGAAAACAACCTGAATTTTCTTAGTAAGTGAATATTTATATTTGCATTACTATGCTCTTTCCAAAAGTTATATAAAAGTTTATTTTTCTGATTAGCAAAGGATTATTCAGTAATTCGTAGTTACTTTCGTGCTGCTGGATGTCAATACAAACTCAAAACCGCTTTGATATGGTATTACATTTATGTTTCGAGATGAATATGGGCAATATTTAACCGAGTAACTGTTTAAGTATTAAAAAAAACAAACACTCACTAATACCATTGATTGTAAGGCGCGTTTTATCACAATTCACAAAAAAAGTAAACCACTCGCGAATTTTTGCACTCCGAATTGCGGTAACACTCAGTGACCTAGCAAAAACCAGTCTATAATGAAGAAGTTCGTCTGATATCTAGGTTGCGTTAAAATAAGTCTACACGCCCCCAAACCAGTGGCGTCACTGAAGAATTAATTTACCGTTAGTACTGTGGTTAATCAACTGAAGCAATGGTAGTGCGAAATCAAACGATAGGTGTTCAGTAAGATGGTTCGTTAAGGCAATTCCGAAAAGTAACGAAGAGAGCAATATTTCAACTCGTGACGAAGAAACCAATTGGTCGAGCTCGCAACTTTCGTTTTCGAATAAAACCGAATAAAACGTACCATACTCCAGCTGATTAATTTTTGAATAGCATGATAATGTCATGTTTTTATAAGTTACTTAAAAATTTCTTATTCAGGTAATTAATCTGTTTCTTAAATGGCTCTCAAAACGAGCGGTCCTTTTATTGTCATAATTAAGTTTTGCGTTATATCGATACGTCCTTGTACAGAGCACGCGAACTGCGACAGGTAAATATCAAATTAACGCAAATGACGTTATTTTCACTTCCGTTAACATAGAAACAATTGCAATTTTCTGCACAAACAACGGGTTATTTTGGAAATAATATCCTTAAAAATACAACATATGAAGGCTTTTTGTAGAAACTACGGTCAAATGCCAAACGTATAAAAATAAAAACTTCTAAGACTGTCAAGGACGCCAGATATTTTAGCTATACTTTTACGTAATACATACGTTCGTCGTTTCATGCTGACATCTAACTTAACGACATACAGTACTTATCGAGAGTTATGTATTTTTAATTTTTTGAACTCCGCTTTCAAGAGCGCAAACTTTCCAGACCTTAACTTAAGTACAGAAGAACAACTTCATATGTGGAGGATACCAATAAAATAAATTGCTCACCACTTTGAAGTTACAGAAAATATCGCAGAAATACAAGTAAATCATAAGTTTGTGTTCGGTTTTATCATTTTATTATCAGGTACTGCCCTTATTTCGCCGAAATAGATTATTGAGTGTTTTTGGAAATTTTAACCAAGGTTTAGAGCGGTAAATATTGAAAACAATAAATATGCACCTCAAATCGGAAACCTTCACAATGCCTTATCTAATATGCAGACATTGATAAAATTTCACCTAAAAATCAATTTAAATACTTCAAGGCGATACTTATCGTACATTTTGGAACTTCCTTCATTCTTTTTATATTGACCTTTAAAAGAATTCTACAATTTTATCAGATTTTTTTGTTATCAGTTGTTGTTATTCAAATGTTCCTTTTTTAATAGGGACATAATCAGATTTTAGGATACTTGAATTGCACTAAGTCATTACTGTAATAACAGACATTATCAGTTACTTAACAAAAACTGATAAAAGGTTTTAACATTACAGATGCAATTCAAATATTTCTATACGTAATTGTTTGCTTTGATTTATCATAATTAGCAATTTTCGAATTATCAAGCATTCAAATTATGAATTTAATTATAAAATGTTCACTTTTAACATTTAAATGCCCAGACTTTACTTGTCCAGTTTTTATAAGTATATCTAAGGAGAAAAGGAGCCTTCTTACATTCAAACTTCGACAAAAGGAAAAGGGTGGGTTTTAGTTAAAATATTTTTCGTTTTTAAGTATTTTGGGTTGCCTGACTTAAAAACAGCCAAGAAAGTGGTAAACTAAATGGTAGAACGTTATGCAAAGAAGATTATTTTGTTTCTATTGTGGGCACTCAACACTATTTAGGTATTTCGCAGAAGGATTAAGGATCTTTAGAAAATATACAAAGACTTTAAATTCCTTTTAGGGATATTTTTTCTTTTCATCTTATTTTACATAAACTGAAATTTAAAAGAGAAAATTTAGTTGAATTTTTTCCTTCAATGTTCTTAAACTTGCAACGTTTAGAAATTTAGTTTAATAAATAAAACTTTGATCTTGAGTATGAATAATTTTAGGAAGGCTAATGGAAATTTTATATAAACATAAACCTAAAGTATAAAACAAGACTAGTTATTATTTTAACTTAATCCTAGGAAAGCTCTAATCATCCATGTAAATACATACGCTTTATATATTAAAATGCTTTTCTTCTTATATAAACAAATGGCCAGTGTAAAATCATTATTTGTATCAGCTACCTAGGCTCTTTGTTGCTGCAAATACATATATTTTAAATTTTAATTCTTATTTCAAAATGGGTTGAAAAATCAGTACATTTATTAAAATACCGGCGTGTAAGTGCAAATAGGTGTAGTTTAAAATTAATAAGAAACATTCGTATATTTCAAGTACAGGGACAATTGAATATAAGTTGAAAGAATATTTGTTATTTGGACTCCTAGTGATATTTCAATCGAAATAATTAAGGACACGCTCTTTTGCGAAAAAAACATGCTTCCGTAGTTAAAACAGTTTTACCTGCAGACGCTGTTACCAGAATTAATTGGTTCACGTTATGCTCGAAATTTGCCAATTAGGCAACATATCTAAAATAGTGTCAAGTAGTTTGTAATATAAATATTTATATATATCAAATAATGCAATTATATACAGAGGGATAAAATGATTGGAGGTTAATACAATAGTGAAAATGTAAAAAAGTTAACTTAATAAGTATGTTAACTACATACTGTTCAGTAGCATTTCTTATTAGTTGTATATAAATATTATTTTATATTTAAAAAAAAAACTAAGGCAAAAATAAAACGTTAACACTATTAAAACAATATTGCTATTATATTTGTATTGCAATCAAAAATTATACTACATATCTAATTATATACCTATAACAAATAAAAAGAAAAAAAAATTATATTTCCAATTCTGTAATTTATAGCAAGTACAAGTATACTTTTATGATGATTTACGTTTGAAGTTTTTGAAGTCAGTTTTCTTGGTTCCAAGAATTTTTTTCAAATGAAACAATAGTGGCTTACCGAATTAGTTGAATAGACTATGTTTTAATCAACCGAACCAATCTAACCGTTCTAACGTAAAAATATTTCTAAAGTTTTGATACAGCTGATAGATACAAAACAACAGCAAAAACTTATTTGTCAGATTTCGTCCTGTCAGTTGCGGCAAAACGAGCAAATTCTTTCATTGTCTTCCAAATACCTAGATTTTACTTAAATCAAGCAATTCAAAAGAAAAAAATTGGGTATGTATTTGTAAATTAATAAAGAAATATTGAAGAAAAATTGCGATTTTTAACTTTTTTAAATGAATGCTTTAAACTTTGCATATGGGCCTAAAATTAAAATTCTAAGCAACTTTTACGAATAATTTTCTTCCGTATTTTGTCATCTAACCCCACTTTCTGCGACTTTACAGTAATTTTTTTTAATTTGCCGCCAAAAATAAAATTTTGGATTTTTTCTTTTATATTCAATTCCATATTTTTCAAGTCTAAAATATAATAAAAAAGCATGTTTTCGTTTACGCACTGTATACTTGTATAGCTATATAAATCCTATTATTTATTCGATATTTGTAGATTCGATTTTTTAAATTAATACATTGCCCATAAAAAGAAAATCTGAAATTATTTAGTTTTAAAAGCTTTTAAACTCCATAAACAGCAAAATATTTGGAACCTTCTACACAATCTCTGGTGAGACGTTATAATCCTCATTTATGGTTTTGATATTGAATTTTTAAGAATTTATTTTAAGAATTACACTTTTATGAAACAATTCTAAAAAAAGATCTATACATATAAAACTTCAGAATGGATAATACTTTGCTGCTATAGAAAGAAAAATTGCATTTTTTGAATATTCTGGATTTTATGTTGCAAAATATACATTTTTTAAATTAATCTATAAAATACAAATTTTCATGAAATTTGATTTTTTGATTCTATAGCAGCAAAGAGAAAGAATGGTTTTATGGGCTTATGCATTGCACTTTATTTCAATATACTAACTACTTTAGTAATTTGTGATTTAAAAGCACGAATTTAAGGTATTCGGGCTGGTACTAAAATCCCCCCTTAAGCTAATAACCAAAATTCCAGATAAAGTGGAAGTTAGAAGATTTACGTCTAATTATAAGATCTACAAGTGAAGGCTTATGGATTAAAAGTAATTATTCCAAGGTTGGGGATCGACCTTCTGACAGAACACTTTGGTTCTCAAAAACGATCAATTTTATTT
This sequence comes from Melanotus villosus, assembly GCA_963082815.1. Lineage (NCBI taxonomy): Eukaryota > Metazoa > Arthropoda > Insecta > Coleoptera > Elateridae > Melanotus > Melanotus villosus. The sequence goes on from OY720427.1 coordinate 26,742,559, forward strand.
AATAAACCAACAGTTTAAGAATTTGCAGTTTCAGTTAATATTGAAGTAGTGCTGCTATTGATATGTAAACGTAAATGTAGATTGGAATTTATTATTCTACACCGAAGTCTAACCCTTTGAAAATTTCGTTTTCAATTGAACAGAAATTCTAACATGCTTCAGTGAATAAAACACGACAAACCTGTTGAACGAATTATGTTTACATAATTCTAATGTAAATTAGATTTATACAATTTACGTAACCTTGCGTCATTGTGTGCATTAACCTTCGTTAGTTTTGAAAATCCTGCGATAGAAACACGGGAGTTTGGTGGTAGTTAATTACGTACGTAGTACAGGTATTAAACATATTATAGGGAACTTAAATGACTGATTAACATGTCAATTAATGCCGAAACGTTTGTCTATAACAGGTATCGAATCTAATTACTTGCCTAAATAATGATTGATAATTACGTTAGGAGGGAAATAATTTTGAAACTCCAGGATCGATTCAGATCTTTAAAATTTATTATATTAAAGACGTCAGAAGTTGTGCCAAATATCGATGAATCGGTTCGATAATAACATATTAGTAGTTCTATTTTACCAAAGAAGTTATTGTTTATAATACGACGCATTTTAGATTTGAAAACACCTAAACTGCCAACGCATCTAAGTAAATATAAAGTAATATTTTTGTATAAACCACGACAATAAAAATTAGTCTAAATAAATACATAAAATAAAAACGACTTCTTTACGTCAAAAGTGAAAGTCAAAGCTTCTGTTTTCTAACAAAAATAATCCGCCGTCTACTTGTAAACAACACACACAATGGAATTGGTCAATATTGCGTTATAAATATACGACAAGGTTGCTTCAGAATATGTAAACTGCACATATTTATTTATCCCTGGCGTGAAGAGCAATAGCAATTATTATTTTCAGTTTATGTCTACAAAACAAGTGCCTGAAAAAAAATCTTTCAGAAAGTTCATAAGGCCAACCAAAATACAACGAATCATTTAATGAATTTCAGGAAGTGTTACACAATTAAGGGTAATAAGAATTACAAGAAAACGTAATTCGCCTGTGACGTATGCTGTTGCGTAACCTTATTGGAAAATCGTGTTGGCGGGTCCGCGTTGGTGGTGACGTTACGGGGAACTCGAAAATCCACCCCCGTACAGTCTGAAATGATTCACAGGCTTCGTTCATGAAAACAACCTCCAATTCCGATAATTGATAGATAATTCTAATCACATAGTTATATCGTTCGCGTAAAATTAATCTGTTACCAAGCCGAGACACATTTGCTGCGGTTATTTACCGCCGCCGTCTGAGGGGGTGTAAAATTACAAACGATTTTGAACCCTGGAACAACAGCTTTTATGTCTAAGGTAGAAGAATATTATTTTCTCCTTTTGCAAAAAAACTTTTCTCTCGCATTTGAAGTTGTTTACAGCAGAAATAAACTTAATTGCGTTCTTTTACCCTTGAAAAATACCCTGCTCATTCAACATTCACTACCATTAAAGTATAATTAGAAATTAACAACGATTCTGCAGGATTTTACCTAAGTTTAAATGGGAAACACACGCTACTCTTATTTCTTGTATTTTATTCGGACAAGGGTGGTTTTCCACAAAAACACAAGTCACATCTGAACCACTAAAACTCATTGTCACATCTTATTTATCCAATATCTTTATGTCCACTTGTGGTTAGCCAAATCATTCTTCAATTACTTCAGTGCTTTATAACATAACGGTTCCTTATCCATACGAAATTAAAAACGTACTCACTTTTAATTAAACTAAAATTTAAATGATCAACAACGAACATCTAAAAATTATTAAGAGAACTTTCACACCATTTCATTCATTTCTTGAGAATGGTGTTTTCCGTTTATTCCCGAATATTACACAATCATATCTAATCTATTGATAAGAACATGGACGCCGATGCAGTCTAAAAACCGACCACATTCGTTAGTTGTTGAAACAAGATGAGGACGGTTTATCAATACTGTTAATAAATATTTAATTTTAAGACGACGAAAAATACAAATTTTGTAATTAACATGATTATCAAATATTTATCTTAAATTTGCTATACTTGGATATTTAGCAGAATTTGCGGAAAATACATTAGAATTCTCTGAAAATCTTTTCAGCTGGAAATTCAAATTTTTAGTTTTGTTTTTTTTTTGTAAAATTTACGCCTTTGGTTAAAAATGATGTTTTGAAATTGTGAATAATCAGCGAGTTTGTATTTTGTAAATTAAATTCTTGCCAAGTATCCAGCGATAACTAAATTGGAAGTAACAGCGACATAAAACACGAACTGCAGACGAATACTAATTTATTATTGCCCAAATTTATGTATCAAAGTTCAGGGTTTCATTTTTTCGTCTGTTAGGAGGACAATTTTCGCTCGAGTTAATATTAAAACAAATTCCAAAAATTAACCGAAATATAAAAAAATAACACTGTTTTTTTAATGCCGAAGATTTATACAAGGTAATAATTTCGGTTTTCGTCCAAAAATAAGGTCATAATTTTATTAGGAATATTATTAGATTAAAGTGGGACGCTCAAACTGAAAACATTCTTAAAATAATAATAAAACTCGGACCACCTTTTTTTACGTTCATAAAATGATGTAGTTTGGTATATATAAACGTGCTTGTTCTATTCATTTTTGTTTACAAAAAGTATGGTTATTAAAATGATTAATCAATAGGTTAATAATGACAAATATGTGATTTGTTTACAAATGCTAATGACTAATTCTAGTTAGGAATTAATAATACCATAATTTAACAGCATTGTAATTTTATTTCTATGATGGTAATTTTCTTTAGACGAATAATCAAAGGATAAAGAAATCAAAAAAAGGTTTAACAAATTTAGGTGAAACGCTTTCAAGACCGTAATTAATTTAAATTTTCGGGGAATTTCTATAACACTTCACTTGTACTTTTAAAATCTAATTAGTAATGAAAGGGTTCAGCCATCAGTAACAAATTTTAATTCGTTTGTTTATTTCTACCTATTTATTCCTCTGTGTGTCTGGCATTTAATAAATTGGCCGGACTTTTATTTTACCCGGAATTTAAGTACGCCGCTTAAAATAAATTTGTTCCCTGTAATAATCTGGCATTTAATAAATTTCAATTAATTAAATTTGTAAGCCTACCTAATGCCGCTGCACAAGCATTTTAAACTGATATTAAATCGACAAAAAAGCAAGATTATATTAGGATAATTTGTTTTAGTTAATCTCCAAACTTTTTACCGGAGTCGAAAATGTTTTACGCGAATCTTTTCGTCCCGACACAACCTCACGGCGCAGATTTTGTTTTCACTGTTATCTTTTATGTGCAGTTTCGATTTCCACCTACTTATTTTGGAGGATTGCGTTGGCGAATAACCACAGATTAAAAGAATTTCCAAGCGAAATGTTTACGTGGCTGTATTCTTTCAGAAATTTAAAATCATATTTTCCACGTTGCAGAAACTGGGCGAAAGTAAAAAGCCCAAAAACTGAAGATTATCTGTGATCATAACTTGAATGTACTTCCACAGCTTTAAATTGATATATTAACCCAAGTCAGTCTTATTTAATTAATTAAAACGGCCTTTTAATATCCAGTCACGTTTGAATCGTAACTTCATACAGCTTAATTAAGTAAATATAAAATTATTTCCAATTTAGTAACCTACATTTCGGCGGACAATAATTCTGAATGATGCGATCATTCTAAACATTTTTACGACCAAATTAAATTGGTTGTTTTATTTATGTTCGATCCACGGTTTTCGTGCTTTTCAAACTGAAGGGTACACGCAGATCATTGTTCCTTTAATTATCAGTGAAGGTTGACATAAATTGTTGTCTCTAAGGCCAAATATAGAATTAAATTTTAATGTTCCCTCCAATATCAGTGTTCGCATTTTTCATAACTAAAATTTTAATCTCACTTAATTTCCAGGGATATTTTGAAATTGACAGAAAATACAAGTAATTGTAACATTTTATAAATTAACGAGGCAAATAAGATAATTTGAAAGTGAAATTCGGAGTCATAAAATATGAAACAAGATAATTTTAATCTACACAGTTTAAATCCTTCTGATTTGATTACAACAGCAAGTAATAATAATTTATCACTATAGGACGGTTTAATATATTCAGATTTGATAATTTTAATTGCCAATAATTACCAACAGATGTTTAATCTCTAACCACATTGTTATTTTTAACTGGAGCGATGTTAGGTTTAAATTTAAATTAAACAATTCAATCTTAAAAACGTCTCGTTACATTTTTTGGGGTGTATTTCTTAAGATAACTTTTATCACTGGGATTTACCTTACAATTTCAGCAATTATTCGTAATCTTGTGGGAAGAAACCCTTTATTATCAACAAATCGGTAAACAGTTCTTAATACATATTACTTAGAACTCTGTTAACAATAAATAATTTGGTATTGCCAATCAAATATTCAACAATTCAACACAGAACAAGGAATTTTAGAGTACCTTTCTCATAAAAATCTGTCTGATATAAAGGTAGTCAAGCAAAATTTATGCGCCACCGAAACGTGAATTTTAAATTAGCAAGTAAACCGAAAGCTCCCCAATATTTGATTAAGTAAATGTGGATGAAAAGCAGAGTAGGATTTTCATGTTAATAAAATAGGATTTTTTAATATCGTGGCGTATTCTTAACTTTAAAGTTATTGAAAGCATGTAAGTTACAAATTAAAATAGCGAGTTTTTTGTCGTTTATTAAAATTACCTTTGTAAACGAAACGACCTAACATGGAATGTAACATCAAAATTGTTGGTTAAACCTAAAGGTGCCCCTATAATTTGCAAATTAAAAATCGTTCAATTTATAACTTATTGTTAGTAATAAAATTTTAATCGAAATAATTTGCATACTGATGTCAATTCTTGTTGGGCAACGTGTTTATTTAATAACTTTAATGCTAATATTAGACATATTTGCGAAATTTAAAGTACTGAAATTTTTTATTGATTTTGAAAGATTTCCGGTTTCCAATGAATGTTTTGTTAAAACAAAGTTAATATATTTAATATTTCAGCAGGTGAGGGTTTAACTATGGAATCGATTTAAAATGCAAAATTTACTTGGCAATTCTAAATGGTTAATATCCAGATTAACACTTCCTGAATTAAATATTTATGTAAGTGGAGCGTCAGAATATTTGACGAGCCACTGTCAATTATAAATTTACACTAATTTTCGTAATACGTTGACACAGTTTATAAGAAGAAGTTTACATATTGCAATTGACTTTAGTTGTTTATAGATTCGTTTTTTCAATTCTGTTTTTTCTGGCTGTTAAACTAATATTTACGAATTGCGTCAATTTGTTGCTGATGTAATAGTTCCGGTAATAACTAATTTGGTGAAGTTGCTTAACAGTAAGTAAGTTTAAAATAATTTCCCACAACGTCAAAGATTGATTGTAGAATATCTACATGAAAATCGGCGACCTTTAGGAAGTTTTAAAGCATTCATTTCGAAAAACATCAACCATAAATAAAGGTCAAAAGAGGTTATTGTATGAGTAAGTAATTTTTGACTTCGTTCATTAGAAAATTATATCCAATAACACAAATTACAACCAGGAGTATAATTAAAAGAATTAACACAAACCCAAGTTTCGACGTTAAAAATACTTCATAAAAGAGTCGCTTGCATCCCGTTTTAACCAACGAACATTACTAATAAAGAAAAAGGTTTTCGTATCTAATTCGTTCGTTAATTACTTTGGAGAATGGAATTTACGATCACATTATGGCGTATCACTAAAATTCATTAATGATATCGCTAATTCTAATGTTCGGAGACCTATCAAACACATTTTTAGAACTCGTAGAAAATGGTAAACTTTTATATTAGCCCATTATTTTCCTTTATTTGATGTTAGGGAAGTTTTGAAACTAGGACACATATATTTCAGACCTTGATCAAATTTATATCCGAAGTTATTAGGTGAACTAGCTCCAAAACAACACATTTTTAGTATAATAAAATACGTTCTTGGTCATAATTACAAGACGTGCTTTGGGACAAGACTAAGTGTTTCTTTAAATGGATAGAATTTCTTGAAATTTAATCTTTTGCAACTATAAAATTACTTCTGTTTTTTGTATAAACATCACACGAACGCCATTTTAGAACAATGGAAAACCAGCAAACTCAAGCAAAGCATTCGAGGAATTTAATAAAACTTATTTGGAGATATTTCGATTGAAAGTATGTGAAAGATTCAAACAAACTACGCAACAATTTAACAGAATACAAAAGTTGCACATTTTCCTCTTCGAAATCTGTAGGTGGAATTAATTACTTAAATAACTTCCTTATAATTTTTAAAACAAAAGGTTTTATTAAAAGCATTTTCTGAGGTATTCTCCAAATTGTTAAAGTTAGAAATTGCCTCAAGGTAAAACTTCTCGATTGTGTTACTATTTATTCGACTATAAAATCACAAAGGTACAAAGTAAGTACCTAGCACCTATTGTTTAAAGTTGTTTGGCTAATGAAAATCAAATAATGACTATTGTATATAAGAAATGGAGTTTTCGCTGCTTGTTTTTGACACGTTTGATGGCGACTTTAAAAAATGAAAAGTAACAAGGCTAATACTTAAATATAAGGGGAAATTGAAATCCGGTAAATAAATTTCCATAACGAGTATTAAATATTACCTTAGTCAAAATAGGGGCTGTTTGGGAGATTTCTTTAAATGAATAGAATTTCTTTAAATTCAATCTTTTGCAACTATAAAATTACTTCTGTTGTTGTATAAGTAAACATCACACGAACGCCATTTTAGATCAATGGAAAACCAGCAAACTCAGGTAAAGCATTCAACGAATTTAATAAAACTTATTTCAAGATATTTCGATTGAAAGTATGTTAAAGATTCAAACAAAGTAAGCAACAATTTAACAGAATACGAAAGTTGCACATTTTCCTCTTCGAAATCTGTACGTGGAATGAATTACTTAAATAACTTCCTTATAATTTTTAAAACAAAAGGTTTTATTAGAAGGATTTTCTGAGGTATTTTCCAAATTGTTAAAGTTAGAACTTGCCTGAAGGTAAAACTTCGATTGTGTTACTATAAAATCACAAAGGTACAAAGTGAGTACCTAGCACCTATTGCTTAAGCTTGTTTGGCTAATGAAAATTAAATTATGACTTAATGACTAATATATATATATAAGAAATGGAGGTTTCGGTGCTTGTTTTTAACATGTTTGATGGCGACTTAAAAAAATTAGAAGTAACAAGGCTAATACTTAAATATAAGGGGAAATTGAAATCCGGTAAACAAATTTCCATAACGAGTATTAAATATTACCTTAGTCAAAATAAGGGCTGTTTGGGTGATTTTGTTTTGCAAATAAAATTTCGGTTGTTATACTGCCGAACAAGAGATGTCTCGGTTTTTATTTATTTTTTGTAAGTCAAAAGTTTGCGAGGCGTTTTTAATTAAATTGGCAACGAAAATTTAGACTTAATTACATGAAAGGGATTATTTTCTTGTTACAATTGTGTAATAATTTTTTAAGATCCAATATTTACTTGTGGCAAAAGGAAACCCCCAAAAGATAAACGAAAGCAGAACAAATATTGATGAAAAAATACTAAATGGGCCGCAAGTTACTGCTTTATTGGATAAATCAAATAAAATCAAGTGAATTGTCAGCTTTATTCAGTTGGAAAAAATAAATATGGTGAGCTAGCGAAACGTATAAAATTTTATTCTGGAAAATTGTATAAAATAAAGCGTTCCAAAAATAACCAAAAGCCGATTTCAAAGAAATCCACGACTTCAAAAATTTAGTATTCGTTCCGGAATATTTATTTTTAAATATAAATAGCGTATATTTGCAATCTTGAACACGCCAACTTCAATCAATTTTAAGCCATTGTAAATAGTTCATTCAAAAAAATAAGCGTCCTGTATTATATTTACCTGAACGAATTTTTCATCGTTGCTAAAAATAACATTTTTTCCTGAACCATTTAATTTAGAAACTTTCCAGATTATACAAAACGGCCATATAAATAGATTAGTTAATTTGTATCATTCAATTATTTACATTTATTGGGTTATATTAACATTCTTTAGTTTATAAAGAAAATACGTATATTAGAAATTAACGACATTCCCACTAATTGCTTCACATTCAATTACAATTATTACGTGTAATAAAACTGCAACTGACTAATAAAAACCTTAATTGTACAAATGATTTTATAATGAAAACCTGATTTATTTTTATAGTTAAAGTTTTATTTATACTGTTTCCAACAAAATTATCGATTGGTAAATTTTTTAAATTCATACAAAACGTATTCCAAGCATACATTTTGGAAACTCATCTCGCTAAATTTTGTTTGAGGAACAAACCAAACATTCAGCAGTATAATAAATACACCAAATAATGTCGATTTTTAAACTAATTATAGTTTTCCTTGTACTAAACGGCTATTTAAGGACTCACGTATTACAAATCTATATTTAGTTTAACAACAAAAGAACCTGAAGAGTTTTGGAATTCTAAGATAAAACCGAAACAAACTTTCACTTAACTACTTTATTGCCTAGATATGTGTGTCTACCGTGGTTAAGAAATACGAAATAATGAAATTTTATTGTTAAGGTCGAGAAAATTCTTTACATAAAAAATTAGTTCTAATTTTAAAATAGCATTTTTGATCAAATATTCAGTTATGTTAGAGATAAATTTAGTACAGCTGAACGAAGTGATTAAACTTTAAAAATTTGATAATTAACTTATTAACTATGAACATTTTGAACCTCCTCACATTATGCAAGTTAAGAAAAATTACGATCTGCGTTTTAAAAATAATAAGGGGGCCAGTACTTTTGATATAAACTTTATTTATTCAGCAAAAAAATCAATACTTCCTCGAACTTTGTCTTAACATATTTATTTGGAGTATAAGTTTTAGTGTGCTTTTTTCATTTAATTAAAATCGCTTTAGCGTCCAGCAAATTATTGATAAATAGCATAGTTTAGTAAACTTGTAAATAGATTTAACGCTTGTTATTTATCTCCGGCTTATGAAAAAGTATGTCATCTTACATTGCTGGAAAGTTCTATTTAGTGTTTACATATTTATACAGTACATGCATTTACATTACAGATTCTCCATAAAGAAACAAGTTGTGCAATTGCTACAACAAGACACATGAATACTTGTGAAACTTTTTGAAATACAAAAGCGTCATAGTAAATACTTAATTTCGCTAAATTCCAGTAAGTTACATTTTTATATTAAAGTCTATCCGAGCATTTGAAGGATATCAAAGTAATAAAACGTGGGCATTCACTTTGTCTCGTTACTTATATTACAAAAATTTAGCTTGACCTTGCCTTTACAAGTCTGGAATTAATTTTTATTTGATTGCACACTTTTAGATTTTACTGACGGTAGAATTTATTCATTATTTTATTATTGTCCAATATCTTACGGGTAATAAGTGCGGAACTTTTCTAATATGAGATTGTCATTACACAAGGATAATGGCAGATTAAATTAAATATCATTAAATTCTAATCGAAGTTTCAAATATTTATTGTTTAGATAAAAGGAATTTACCTTCCGTATCGTGAACTAACAGACTTATCTTTTATAATTAGTTATATTAAATTTCTTCGGTTTTACGGGGAAATTCGTGCTTCAGTTCTCATGGTTCATCGTTCTGAATAAATTTACTTAGCCGGAAGATCCATTCGATATTATGCGGTGATTAAGATTATGGTCTATGAATTGTTAAATATGACCTATTATTCAAAACTAGTGACCCAGTTTTTGGATAGTGCCGCCCTTATACACGCAAAGGGAGTTTTTAGTCTAAAAGCAAGGGAATTGCATAGAGAGCGCATGCATAGCACGCCCTTATGTTTCAGATCGATTCAAGGCGTACAGAGAATCACCTAATAATACGCTGAAATAAGCGTGCCCTTTGTAGTTTGTGGACACCGCCAAATTCCCTACGAGAGTAGTCAAAGTGGATATTATGGATTTTTCTGGAAAACGTTTCTGGGCGAATTTTTCGCCGAAGTTTTACGACTCATTAATAGATCGCCTATGAGCAATAAAATTATAACCCAGCAAACAACCTGATATTATTCTAATAGATGTGACATTGAGTGACATCAGTAACAATTAAGAACGTTCGTTTGCTGGAGCTCTTTAATATTTTGCAGACGACGGCGATCGCGAGAAAGTGTGCCACTTGCAAAAAAATTAAAAAGAGAATAGAACGCAAATTAAAATAGCTTTCCAGCAATGAAAGCAAAGGCCCGACTTGCAAAAATTGTGACGCTATTGGTTGATGCGCGTGGACTCCGAGTAGACAGGGTGCGGGTGAAATCCAAATTCAGGGGTCATTGCCCGCCGCCGCGAAAATCGAAGGAAACCCAAACTAAAACCCAACGCGAGTTACTACAACCACCGTGTTTACGAAACTAGCCCTCGCTGTTAATTGTCAAAATTTTTCCCAAACCCTAACCATTAGACTTTTCTTCCGACGGTTTCAGAAACCCATTATTATTTACGTAATCCGATTTGCGATGCACAGTAAAAATAAATAAAAATGCGTCGGAAGCCGCAATACAATTCTATTTGCCAATTACATTAATGAGTTGAGGACATCAAAAAGGGTGGTGTCATTACGCTACTGTAAAGGTCAATTACCAAGAACTTTCCACGTGTAGTTGACGCAAATGATGTCCATTTATAGAACTTTGGAATAGTGAAAAACGCGCGAAATCAAAATACATGTTACTTAATTAATAGGCGTACGTAAACATTACTCTACTGAGATATGCGAACCACGAACCATGGCAGCTAGATATTTTTAGTCATGTGTGGTTTTTCTTTGAATAGATTTATTTGACTGCATGTATGTACTTCTATTTTCAACCGTTTCGACCGATTAAAATGTTATTTATCCAGTAGTGTCAGGATTTGATAATATGTATAATTTAATTAACCAAATAAATATAAAAAAATTCACGTTTATTACAACGTGATATTTCGTAACGCTGTATGCTGTAGAAGCTATTTACTGCCAACTCGAATCGATCAATTAGTGGATGTATTCATTACCATGTGGATAATCATGTGCTATTTCAACACATTTTTAAAAAAATACTTTGCTTTAATAAAGCCCAAGGTTTTTCTTCGACTATTTTAAAGCAAATTATCATAGCAAAATGAAAACGTGACAAAGTAACAAAATATTAATAATGTCACTGCGAATTTATTTATTGATAACTGCATGAAAGTTGCGGTTTTTTCTTGCAAGAAATTGGTCAGACCAAAGCTTTTATTAATTATTCGTATGAATTACGACACGAATTTGCAATACAGATTTATTGTCAACAGGAAAGTGTTCCCACATTTCGTGAAAGTTAGACTCTGTAATAGTCGTACCTACTTATTTTATCAAAGGAAATATTAGCCTTGGTATGACCTTTTAAATAAGTAAAATTTAATTAAACGAATATTTTCACTTACCACAAGAGCCATACACATTGAAAAGAGGGTGGACTGATAAACCCTTGAAGCCACGAAAAGTAGCTATTTAAGAACAACACGCCTGTAAAGATGCGAGTAATACAAAACTGGTCGACCCGACCCTCAACCTTTTGCCGAACGTGGAAAAGATGGTGTCGGCATTATTCGACTGACGTCACTAAAATGTACCACTAAAATGACGGCATTTCCATTGACTGTATTACGTCATGAAACTCCAACGAGGAACGAGCCAATAGTAGCTCGCCCATATATGTTTCCCCACCAAAGTTAATTTCAAATTTGAACAACTCTGTGTATCGCTAAGCCATATATTTGGATTTCACACTTGTCACTATCCTGGAAAATGTTTCTGTTTTGACTTTAAAAATTCCTAGTATGTGCGTAAAATTTTAAAAATGACAAATTCAAAATATTCTGGCCACAAACATATCTGCTTTCAAAGATGGTTGATTTATGAAAGTATCGATAAAAACACGCGCAGCGCTATTAACGATTCTTTATCCGTCAGACAGCGCTGTACTGCTTGGTTTTGAATGCTTTTTAAAGCAAATGACACCAGCGCCACTTACGGAGATATATTCCTTAGTGTTACCTTTGCGTTGCGTAGCGTTAGCGTCGGTACTTTTTCCTATCAAATGCCTTTTGTCTGTTTTGTAACGAACGCTCCATCTACCTGAATTTTCACTAAACGTCGCTATTAATGAAGTTTCTTCCATTAGAATTAATATGTATGGATTTTATGATAGGTTGATAAACCACAATACTTATTCAGTTCGACACAATGTGGTAACGAATCGAGCGATAAAATCCCCTTTTATAGTTTTATAGGATTACAAAACTGCGAAAGCATTGCATTGTATTGAAATTGAAGTACCTAACTGTTGTAACAGAAACAAGTTTTATTTAAGGATATCAAAATAGCCATATAATATTTTATAAACCATTGTGCAATTTAAATTCTTACATTTTCTTGTGTAACAGCAAATACATATAATACTACCGTAACTCATTCGGAGAAACACAGATTTGATATTATTACGGCTTCTCTGAAAACCCTCTCAAAATTCATAGTATTCCCTTCAAAACTCTTAGAAATTATCAGTTTCCAGAAATCGAGCAACTCTTGTTCGTGAATAGGGAAGACCGAGGGGAAGACCATTCTTCTTTCGCGCTTTAAATTTCCACGCATCGCATGTATCACATTTTAGGGAATGTTTGATGGAATAGGAAATATTGTTCGAGGCATTATCATTCATTTTATATAAAAGCCTTTCGTTTCCGTGATATGAAACAGCTATTAATCATATCACGGCTATATAGACCCAGACCTTTTAACTGCTTATTGGCGTTTTTTAGCGCCATTTACCATAAATCTTAAAACAACTAGTTTAAATATTATATGCTAATTTAATGTATGATTAAATAAATCCAAACTTTTCCGGAATTTTCATTATACACAACACTATGGAAAAGTATCGCGGAACGGAGTTACCCAAATTTTAGTTTTAAATTATTTAAATATGTATATTCTACAAGTCAATATTTTATTCGAATCGCCACAGAATAGGAAAGAGCACAAGAAGGGCATATTGCGAAAATATATGTCAAATGTTTAATCTTAGTAGCAATAAAAAAAAAAAACAATTTCTATTTGTTGTATGTTTCACTATACCATAGTTGTATTGTACGAGGCTGTTTCAAACGAAATCCGGATTCGGGGTGTAAAGCTATATTTATTCAATAAATTTAAAAATTGGCATATTATTTCTCTACGTAATCTCCTTGCCTCTCAATATACGTTTTCCATCGGCCTACCAACGCTTCATTTCCATCTGAGAAGAATTTCTTTGCCTGTGCGCGAAACCATTTATGCACCGCGGTTTTTACGCTCTCGTCGTCTCAGAATTGCAGTCCACCCCAGATATTTTTTTAATGCTCCGAAAATATGGTATTCACTTGAGGCTAGGTCTGGAGAGTATGGTGGATTCTGAAGCGATTTGCTTAACTTTAATTCGTCTGTTTCGATAAATTAGCTCTTGTACCGCCGCTATGTTCTCTGGTGTGATTACGCGATTCACCTGTCCTGGTCGCGGTGCGTCTGCTACACTATCATATCCATTTTTAAACTTATTGGTCCATTCAAATACGCTTGATCATACAACTACCACTATACACAATAACCATTCTCTATAAATTTCAGAAGGATTAATACCCTCAGCAGTTAAAAATCTTATAACTGAGCGCATTTCTTCGCTGGTGCATTCTCTAGCGTTGCCATTGCAAACAACTATGACAATTTGTAGTTGCAAACGTTTTATCTAATAAATAAGAGCGCCAGAGCCTCCCCAGAGAAATACTTTAAAACATTATTCAATGTATTTTGTGAAGTTCAAACATTTGGATGCTCTGCAAGCACAATTCAGATTTCATTTGAAACAGCCTCGTACATACCTAATTCCATGATTGACATAAACGCTCCCTACAAAATAATTAAAATAGTTACCGAAAGTAATCATTTACCTTAAGAAGGTTCTGTATATTTTTAATTTACTTTCTTTTCCAAGAAAATATAAACTCTAATTCCGGCATCCATATTAGCTAACAAGAGAACATACCTTTCTACTTAGGTTTTATGAGAGTCTGAAGGCTTGACAACCGGCCGAGTCAAGCTGGTTGTTGCCTTCTTGGAAGTCCATTATCCACAGACATTCTTAAACCTACTTAAAATTTGGCATGGGCAATGCAACTGAAAGTGTTTAGAATTTCCGGTCCAGACTATGCATTATCACAACTGCATTCCAGTGATGCTAAGCTGTTGTATTCTTAAGAACATGATCTTGGCTGTTTAAGAAGATGTTTGCAAGATTATGAGATGTATTCATTGTCTTTAAAAATTTTTGTTATAGATTTTTATTTACTTTTTAAATATTTACGTTTGCTAATAACTTGAAAAGTTTCCAAAAAAATATTAAGAGGATGTTGAGATAATCGGCACTAAGAACATTGCTTATTTTTTTACAACCGCCGATTTTCTTTTTTGTGTATTATTTAGTCGTATAGGTACAAATATTGTTCCAAACATTGTTACCATAAAATACAAAGTGACATTCAAAGGTTATTAACTAACAAATAAAAGACAGTGTGTATTTACGTCCCCTTTATTTCTTTAATCAGTTGAAGAAACAAAAAATTTCCAAATATAAAGTAAAAAACACGTACAATCATCCAACAGAATTCCATCATTTTTAAAACTTAACAACTGCAGTCATTTAAAAACCCTGTTTTGATTATTTATACAAATACTTACGAAAAATGGAAAATATTTTTTGCAGTTATTGTTAGATATGATGGTTTTATAAATATTGCCTTCAAACCTTTACTTTGTTTAACATTCTACCCCTATCTGACTAAATATTAGTTTTCTCTTGTGGAATTTGACTTGGTACAATTATAATCAAATACTGGATTTCAAATGATACAAAACTTTATAAAATAAATTAAAACAAGTAAAAGTTCTATTATTAAATGATTGAAATATTTGCAAGCATTTTAAAGTTCTATACTATAACTTTAAATAAGTGTTAATATCAAAAAAAGCGAGTAAAAGCTAAAATAAAAAGTTACATCAAGTATGCTGAGTATTATAAAACATATTAACAATACGGCGATTTGGTTTTTCATAAAAGAAGCAATTCGTTTAACATAAATTAGTGATTTGATTAAATTTACCTTAAATTACGATTGTTGATATAAGTACATTAAACTAATTTTCTGCGCTGAAAAGGTTAAATCAACTGCTATATATGTTAATAGATGTATTTGTTTAAGGAGATTCATCCAATATTTGATTACAACTACTTATAATCTATTGTTTGTGCATTAAAAGTACGAGTAATAGAGTTCTAAAAGACAAAAACCCTAAATCCTGCATACTGTGTATACAAGAGCGCCTAAGGTGATATTTTCTAAACTTCCCCAAAAAATACTCTATGTTTGCTTTATAAATTTAGAAATGCTCTTTTTAAAGAATTCTGTTAAGGCATATATGATAACAATTGAAATGTTGCTATGTACAACAATTTTTCTTGAGCATAAGTCGTTTTAATTTGTTAATTTAGCATTTAGGTGAAACTAATATTAAATTTTCACCAAGGGTATGACTTTGAAAAACTGAAAAATAAGACACTAAAATTAAAGAAAAAACAAAATTATAAAGTGATCGAAAAAATTTATTAGAAATAAATAAAAATACAAACTTTTGGTTAAACTATTGAAATGTTTTACCGAAATTATCGTTGGCAGCGAGTGTTCCTCGTCTGCTATCACTTATTTTACATTAATAAAATATTTCGCGGCTGTTTTATGCATTTAATATACACACGCACTTCTTTTCTAAAACAGGCCTTCATATCTTCTTAATTGCACTAATTGTTCCTTATTTAAAATTCCCTAATTTGAACTTTAGTCAAACTAGATTGTTGTAATCATTAGAATATTATGTACACGGTTTAATACTAAAATATTGTTCAGCTCAAATTTTGCAATTGTGACGGTGGCACTGCTTATTGCAAGTATTCGATAACTCTAACTAAGGAAATTTAAGTACTCGGTACTGATTTGCCGATATTCTTGATTCTAGCTAAATCATCTATTAACGGAAATTGCGTGGAATGTGAGAAAAATCCGTGATAATTTCTAGCCACTTAAACTTCGCGTATCATCCTACAACTGTGCAGTATTAGACATTTTCAAATATCTATTTAGGCAAAGGTTAGGCCAAACTGTGAATACCCCTAGGCAAACCAATTCTAATCTGAGTATGTGTTACAATTTCTATAGGGCTTCATTAGCTAAAGAGACGATTAATCATATCTTTACTTATAAAATACTACAGCTGAACTTTGTAAGACGAGAAGAAACACCAAACACCAGAAGGTTACACATTTTTTTGTTAGGTCCTTAAACCATAGAAAATCGAGGCTAAAAATCTGTTATGGCATTACCATTTTGGCATTTGGTTGTATTAAAATAGACTGATTTCCTTAAACCCTTAACTAAACTCATTAAGTTTTTCGTTAATAAGAGCTTCAATACTGTTTGTGTATTATCTACTATCGCGTGTAGTTCCGAAATTGAGAGATCACGAACGCTAATGTAAGACGGATTAAATAATAACGAGCGAAACGTCCCGAATAACTAATAAATAAATTATTTGTTTGTAAGATAAAAAAAGTTTGTAAAAATAAGTCGCTACAATTGGCATTAAAATACTTAATTCTATCAACATTTAAATATTCGAACTGAAAAATTAAACTAAAAAAAACTGTGCTTGTTAGATCGTGGAAGCAACTTGGATAAAGTTAACTAAAATAATAAACTGAACATCCGTGTTTTGTAACAAGTGTTACCTAACTGATAACTAGTCAAAGCAAAAAACATTTCAAGAGATAAGAAGGTGCGAATTTACCTAAATTTTACAGTAATTATAATTGCGCCTCCTTTTCTTCAAGATTCACATCACTACAAGATACATCATTGTTATAACAACCAGAATTAGATTTATGAGACGTATTAAGATCTTGCGATTCCTTTACATCTTCGTGATTAGATTCAGATCGTTGCTTCCTCAAAGAGCCATTCCGCTGAGAATCTGGACTAGCTGGGATGGTATCATTCGTAGGACTAAGTCGAAGGCCAGATGTAGACGGATTTGGAGAAGCAGGAATTTCATAAGCAGACACAGAACTCAAATTACGCCGATGGCCAGTTGTGTGAGGCTTTTCTTCAAAAACTGTTTTAAAGAAATCAAGTAACAGCAAATTGTCGGCATAACAACAAAAAATATCTTACGTTTATCTAGACTAATAATCGAGCCCACGATCTCATTCGCTGTAATTCCTCCAGTTTCGTCTAATTGCCTTCTACGCCTTATGAGCCACCAATCGGTGATGAAAATAGCCAAAGCCAAAATTTTTATTCCGGCACATAAACCGACATATTTATATCGAAATTGTTCGATATCATACAAAAGACAACGTCCTCCCTTAGCTCCACATGTGCTCTTCCAAAGCAAACAAGTGGAATCTATCAAATTTCCGAATAAAATTGGTGCAGGGATATAACCAAATAGTCGGAATATTACGAACTGCATGCCTAATGCAAAAGATCTTTCTTCCTCGCCAACAGATCTGCAAACAATAACGTGAGTATAAGGAAGTCACTTAATTTTGTCTTTTTCCATACCTAAGTACAATCATAAGCAACGGCATTTGAGTGACAGCTACGATAAAGGTCATAAAAAATAAGAGAATGAGAAAAGGATAAATTGTATGGCAGGATGAATTACAAGGACCAGCGGTGGCAACAGGAACTACCGTGACTTCTGCGTATTCTGAGTCAGAAGTGCGAGCACCAAGTGTAACTGCAGACGTAGTTCCAGTTATCAGACTCATATTACCATGTATGCCTTTAACGGTAAAATAATTAGTACGGTTCTCATTTAAAGCAAAAACAATAACTTACAGGCACAATTGGTATAATTGGACCGCAATATAGAGGTACACCCGGCGTGGCAGGGGCTAAAATAAGTTAATCCATTGTTTCCACAAACAGGCTCTACATCATTCATGCTACATTCGCATCCAAAATTACAAGATGATGTTAGATTAACTTGAAACGGTTCAGTATGAGTACTATTAAAGTAAGGAATAGTAGTGCCTGCCATTTTTAAATTGTCGCATCCCAAAAAGAACAACAAGGCGTAACAGGATAGACAAATAAAATTAGCAAAAAGTACGAACTGAATTGCCCCTTTCGGGCGCAACTCCATTCGTTTTAAAATACAACCACCCATAAATATGCCGATGCAGGCTCCAGGAATCGCAATAGAACCTGAAAAATACGTACACATTAAATAAAATTCTTTCAATAAATAAAAAGGGCGGTATTTTTGTACCTGTAAACACACTAGCCTGACTTTTTCCTAAGCTAAATTGAGTTTCTAAATATTTGGGTAAAAACACAACAAATCCTGATACAATTATGAGTTCCATACATGCACCTAAACATGTTACAATATAAATAGGATTACACACTAATCTCCACATTGAACGAGGTATATCTGTAAAAAATAATATTGGAAAATTAAATATTCCAGTTTAAACTATTACAGTTCCAACCTTTAACGTCTTTTCCATAACCAGTATCATCTTTGGTTATGTGCTGGACTTGCGTGGAAGATGCGGCCGTGTTGTTGTTACCAGAGGCTTTAGCAGCTGCTTTTTCCATAAGTCTTATTTTTTCTTTTTCATGAGTCAACTCCTTCGGAAACGAGAAAAAAGGTATTGATACTAGAGTAAGCAACAATCCTCCCAAAAGAAACCCTCCCCACCATAAGCCAACCCATCTGTGATTTCCGGGATCTACAAAAAAATGATACTGACAGAAACCGATGCAAATGATAAATGGCGGAGCTTACCAATCGATATAATTTTCGAAAATGAGTCCATATGGAAAGACAACAAATAGGCCCCCAAAAGGAAACCCAACACCGGACCAAACGCAGCCATACTATACATGCACCCTAAAAATATTATGAAGAAGTTTGTTAAACATTTTTAGTAATATCAGCTTTAGCATGATAACTTAAAAGACTGCACTGCGTATTTTATTATGCAGTCAATCAATATGAGTTTTTCAGGGTCTAAATCAATTGTTTTGAACTTGTCTGTCATACATAACTCACAAATTACGATAACAATTCTTTATTCCATCATAAGTTATTTATAAAAGGAAAGGAAAGCACAACTTACCAATATAAATAGACGAGCTGTCAGGACGAACATGGTCATCAATGTAAGTTGTTCCTAAAGTAAAAAGAGGCGAACCTCCGCATCCCAACAATAATTGAGCAAGTACGAATAACAACACAGGTCCAGTTGTTGATGGTGATCCCTGTATGCAGTTATCGCCCCTTAGATTGTTATGAGGTGCTAATGGGGGCGATGATAATCCTGATGAAAATCGACCTAATCCCATGTCCTGTTCTCTGATGGACACTATGCGACACATATTTTCTTCGGTGGTGTTGGTAGTTACAGTACCGACGCTCTCTTCAGCAATAAAGTGAGGTACCATGAATATAATGGATCCTATGCCCATTATCACAGCACCCACTCCAATCCAAACTGGTATGTGGCGTCTGCTTCCTAAATAACTTACAAATATCACTGTTATCACATTTCCTATTTCGTACGAAGATGCTATTAGACCAGATAGACTTGATGGGATCTCAAATCGTTTTTCGATTGTTGTTATCACAGAGTTGATGTAACCAGAACTAAGTGCTTGTTGAAGGGTCACAAGAAATGACAAAAGGAGTACAAAACACTGAAAAAATATACAAATATTTATTTCCAAGTTTAATTCGGTGGAAAACGAAGGATACTTACCTTAATTCCTGCATATTTTTGTAGAAAGGAGGGTCGGCACTTGAGGATTCCACAATCTTTTGTATCCCTTAATATCACAGTTGGAGTTTCAGTAAATGATGTAGTGTGAGCTGCTTTTTCCCTATAAAATATTCGTAATTAGTTTTCGTATCTTTGTCTCAGGCAATATATAATCAGTTACCGGTCAAAACCTGAAGAAGGATTCCGACTATGACATTTGATGACCGTGTCATGGCAAAAATTAGTGGTTGCGTGTGTGGCTGTTCCACTGTCTTCATCTTCAGGGACACTTTCGGAGTACAGCCCTGTCATAGCATACATGGACTCCTGTCTGCGGTGACCCTTACGATGGGCAGGGGCCCCCCCATCACTGGGGGTTGTAGTTGAAGCTGCTGTTCCGCCAGTCATCCCTTATCGTGGCGGTTTGAATTAGTATTCAAACATAATTGTAATGCATAACGTTTTCCTCTCCTGAAACGAAATAATTGTACGTTAAAATATAGTACATATTCAAATTTGGTAAACTAAAAATCAACGTCAGGTAAACTATCATCATTATAAAATAGCGCAGTATCGATTTCTAAATGTATTAGAGTTTCAGAAGTAGTTCCCACACGCAAAATTTCCGTTTATTTTAGAAAATTGTTGTGATAACTTTTGTAATTGGATTTACGTTACACTGGTTACAGAGAGCGCTGCTTAGAAAGCAAATCGGAGAAAAGAAACCATTTTAAAACCTCTTTAAACGGATTTACACCTACTGCGTTATTCGTCGGCGGAAATGCGGTATAACGTGATTTTTCGTTGGAATTATTTCGCGCAGTTTTTATATCCCAATTTAAAATTCTTCCAAGCATTTTCTTCTAACAGTGTTGAGAGAAATAACGTGGGAAATATATCTGCATATTAAATGACTAAATATCAGTAATTTCGATGACATGCCTCGTTGGTTTTTCGTACACATATAATTATGGTCTAAATAGTTTGTAACTGTAACAACTGGAAAGTCTATCGACGTAGAATACAATAGTAAAAATGATACAAGTTTGGAAACCGAGGTTAATTTTAGCCTTTCGCAGTTGACTGCTGAAAAACGTTAATCGCAACAATACTTGCAAAATCTGATTAGCATTCAGTTTAAAAAGGTGCTTTTTATAAAGCTCATTATAAGATGGAAAGGGTGCTCATCCAATATCAAAATTATTCGAACGGCGTTCTTGCTATAATGCTTTTCATGAAAAAGCGTTCGTGACTGAAGTTGTAAAGTGGGAAATAATGTTTTCGATACTCGTACCAAATAGCTTTTTCACTTTTTTGCTTTTGCTTTTGCAATTATTTTGTAATTCTGTTAGTTCTAGTCAGTACCGGGATATTTTTATGTCTTCTTCGTCAATCAAAATAAGTTGAGCCATATCGTGTTTTTGGGAAAAACATCGTTTATTGTTAAATACGCAATGCCCGATAAAATTATCGCGAAAGTTTATAAACAATTCGTTTTTTACCATGTAAAAAGATAACGTAAATAAATGAGGTAACGCTCTTACTAAACAATGTGATGTAATCCTTTCAAATTTTCTATCAATGCGGTACTGTTAGTGGTTTACATTGATTGCTTTTGTAATGTTTGGCGCGGCTGTGGTAAATATTTATCCGCGATTAGTTAGGCGTTAATCGTGATAACTTTAGTTCTTTATCTAAAACGCGCAACTATGAGTTGTTTAAAACTGCAGATGTTATATCACTTTAAAAATGTGATCCTCTCGAGCTAATCATTAAAACAGTTTCGTGTAAAACACTTTTGCATACATTAAACTAGCCGTGGTAATTCAGTAAAAATGAGTCGATTATGTTAGTTCCGGCTCGCAACGGATTGTTTATTAAAGGTTTCTTGACGAACTTGCTTTTTAGAAAGTGTGGCGGATTCACTCGCGCCTTCCTCTGAGGATGCTAAACATCATACGCACATCGCGAATTTTAGATAACGACAAATCGACACGAGGAACGATAATGATGTGCTATTTTTATTCCAAGTATTTAATTTTTCGCGCCAGCGTACATTAGCGCCCTTAATTGGCAACCAATAAAATCTCGTTAAAGAGTGCCTGAAGTTGTGTAACTGGAGTTTTAGAAAGTAGCAACAATAAATATTGCGTTGGCGTTAAACGATATTCCGAAAGGGTGGCTGACGATTGAAGGTCGCATATTCGGAGCTTCTACTTTATAATACTTTATTGATTTACCGTATTTTGTATAACCACCCTCATTAGGCATAGTTTGTCGAGTGGCAATAACACAATGTTATATCTATGGATTTACAAGAGCCCATCTTGTTTGGTTGTTTGCTTGTTTACCAGCTATAGAAATTGGGATTCGTTGTTATATCTAATTCATATATAACAAACCACGAGGGCCTGACGTAAATTGGAACAGCTTGTAATTTCACAACATCCAAAGTTTATCACCATGACCCTACTGTCCAAGTTGGTGTCCTGGTTTCCCCCGAATAACGAAATTGAAAACAATAACAAAGGTGGACAGATAAAACAAATTTACACGCACAATGGACGCTTTTATCATTTCTACCTTTTTAAGGTCAGGGTTACCACATTGGGGTTTAAATAACTGGTTAATACAATATCATTGCAACTATTCCATCTACAAAAAGGTCCACTTAATATGCAAAAAACTAACCTTATATTCAAAATGGGGAAGAGAAAAGTCAACGTGCCTTGTTAGTATTTTTTGCCCTCCACCGTAATGTTCACTGCGTTATAGGACAAAAAATAATAAGGGCTCCTTTGACCCCTTTCTGTGTTTCTTCTTCCAGTAAAATGAGCATTTCCCCAATTTTTAAAAATGTACCAAAAGTTTCCATTTCCTAACGAGGTACAGGTTACATGAGTAAATAATAATTTTTCTAATAGTAATAATACCTAACATTCTTGATGGAACTATCTCCTATTCTGTTGCAACAAAAAGAGCATAGAGCAGTTCCACTTAGCTATTATTGTAATCTGAGGGAGATCAACGACTTATGACTGAAGGTAATCTTGTATAAATGCGACGCGGATTCCAGCCAAAATAGCGGAATCGAATGCAAAATCATATTATATTTTAATAAAACCACATCTGAAGTTGAAACCTTACAAAAGTTTAATCAAAAACTTGCCGGTATCACATTTTCTCCTTAAAATTAAAAATTTAATGAAACAAAATTGAAAAATAATTTTATTTTCAAACTTCGTTAATTTTATTGGTTTCTTTGTTCCAGGTAAGCTGAAGCTAAACGAATATTATATTTCAAAAACAGCCTTACGAAGCACCCCCAAAATTCTGGGGTAATTAAAAATCATGTAAATATTTCACTTATACAAAGGCAACGCGTCTGTTTATTTTAATGTTTAAGTAAATTTAGATTTACAATTCCTTTTGTAGTTTACAATCTGCAGAAATGATTTTTCATGCCATTAAACAGGTTTTAATGTACTTATATAGGCCTTTATTAATGTAAAGCAAAGCTATTAATTTATTTTACAGTAATTATCGTAAATATTTCAAGATATTCAGTTAAACAAAACCTAAATTATATTTTGTAGCTCCTGAAATTCTTCCATGAGCCTTGTACTTAATTTTAGTTTTTCATATAAATTTTTGGGAGTTTCTTCATTTTTAACAAGTAAATGATTTTTTCCAATAACAGCAGCTTCTTGCAAAATGAAATGATCTTAAATAATGAAGGTTATCTTAATTTATCTAAAAAGATACTTTTTAATTTCCCGGCAATAAACTTATCTACAGGAAATTGACACTCGAAGGTGATATTTTCGAAGGCCGAATAGCAAATGATTACGAAATAAAGTACCTAAATAAACACATAATTTCCGAAACTATTTGGTTTTGATTTAAACGTGCTTGAAGATAATTAGAATGATACACTGTTGATTATGCAAGTATTTGCAGGAGATAAGTGCGATCTCCTGCAAAGATCACTTCACTTTATCTTTATACTTATGTTGCTTCTCTGATAAAATATTTGGCACTGTGAGATAGAATTGATGGATTTTATAAATTTAAACATTAACACGCTGAGTTTTATTGCCTAGTAAAAATTATTTCGAGTGTTTGCAAGAGATAAGTGCGATCTTCAACATAGATCTTTCTTTTTATCTTTACACATTGCTTCTTTGATAAAATGTTTGGCACTGTAAATTTAAATATTAAAATTGTCTAATAAAAATTATTTCGGTAGAATATGTTCTCGTCTGTTATCAGTTATATTGTGGAATATTTGATTTATTAACGAGTCATGAATATAGACAATACCACAGAATGGCATTAAACGACCACGATTCTTTTATTGTTTATAAAAGCAAGGTCAATAATATTTTATAAGACAATAGGCGATTCTTATAATTTTACATGGAAATTTACAAATGTTCTGCCTAAAAAGTAAGTAGAATCAAAAAGCTTTTACTTCTTGTAACGAAGTGGGTCATGTATTCACGTTTTGTTTTCACGGCAAGATAACTCTGTAAAGCTAGAATTTTTGTCTCCTCAATTTTGTTCTCTTGTGAAAAATGAGCGAGGTATCAGAAGCGGAATGGGTGAAATACAATTTAATATTTCGATATTCAATCTGAAGAAATAAGGTCACTGCACATCAATTTTATATCAGTTGCTCGTTTGTTATTTTGAATTACGTTCGCAAAATTGAGCTTCCATATACGGTAACAAAGTTACATAAAAATGCTCCGTTGATAAAGGTAAAAGTAGATCGTATATTTAATATTTTTATGATTTCCGGTTTCAGGAGAATACATTTTTTCTAGTTAAAATCGATTCTCGTTTTTCCTCTACACATATTTTTATTACTCATACTCGTATAATGATGCAGTAGAGTAGGATAATTATGCTCATTTTACTTGTCGAGATTTTATCTATTTCTCATTTAAATCATGCACTGTTTATGGCAGCACGCGCTTTTAAATATTCGCATATAATAATTTTGCTTCTTTCTTGGGAAATATTTAGAGCTAATACCATGATATTACATAATATAAACCGGAAATAATTCGTGCTGAATTAGTATTACACAAAAGTAATTTATCAAAAATTATAACAATAATGATGTAACTGGAATCATTTCGAAATTCTAGTATCTCTCCAAATTATATAAAATTTTAGTACATAGTTGGGTACATCATCTTTGTGTCGGAATATAATGGAAAGAATTTAAGATTAAAGTATATTTCTATTTTACAGTTTTAAGCAGCACCTTTGAAATTTTCTAATTAAAATGCTGAATAGTAAGTATACCTATGACTACAAAAAGACTGACTAAATTGAGGTGTGAAATCATTAATGTTAAAAGTTAAAAAATCGTCGTTTCTAAAATTAGATAACCTTGGAAAATTACAAATCCAAGTACTGCAAAATTTCGTAAATTATTTAATGCCAGATAATCACGAATTAGAAGTGGGTCGAAAATCTGACAGATTAGCACATTTTCATTCTTAGTAAGGTATAATAAAGTACTACAAAATTACATTCCATTGATTTGCAGTTTCTATTTTAAAACAGGAATAAATGAAAACAATAGTTAAATTAGACTTTAATAATGCATACATTTTCCAGGTTTTGTAAAATTCACATTTTAAACAAGTTTCTTGGTAAAAGCAGAAGTATGAATGAAACTCTTAAATGTTTACTCCAATCTTTGAAGAATGTGCGTTTATTTTAAAAACTTGTGTTTTTAAGTAGGTTGTTATGTAATTTATAATTTTTGACACGAAATATTTAGATTCTTGTTAAGCAGTTAAATTTAAATTGGCACTTGTTTAAATTGTGCGAATTTTTAAACTGTAGCCTAGTGAAAATTATAATTTCTGAAAACAACATTCTTGGATAATTTGTATACAAATTCGGCGTTTTTGCAGAAAAGCTTGCAGATTAATTTTGCCCGCAAAGGGATAAAAAGTGGTATCAAATATATACAGGGTGTCTTTTGACTATGGAACTTAAGGGCGTTCTAGTGAGATCAGTTGAAATCGAAAATTGCCGCCTTCTTCATTTTCAAAGGTATCTATTTTCATTAAATCTTCTTCTTTCTCGTTCGACCTTCTGCCTTCACGGCGTTGGAGTGGATTCCGTCCAAGTCTTCCATTGTTTCTTATTTGATGCCATATTTTTTATTGCTTCTAGTGACGTTTCCCCTTTGTATGCTAGTTATTTCTTGAATTCTTCCATTAGTTTCCTGGGTCGTCCGACTCTCCTTTTTCTTCTGGTTTCTATTACTGATTTCGTTATTCGTCGTGGATTCATCCTATATGTATGTCCGCATCATTTTAGCTGCTTTTCTTCTAATTTTCTTGTTATATACCCTTCCTACTACTTCTTTCTTTTTTATTTCTTCATCAACCCAGTTTCATTTTCCCTAGGGCTTTCCTTAGGGTACGTTTATGCTGAAGCATCGAGCATCGCGTTTAGCATAGCTGCCAGCAACGCTAAAAGAATGCATACGTATACAGGGTGTCAACGAAACCTGGGGCACCCTCATAATTTTTTTATTTTTTAAGATATCTAAATGAAATTTGGTATGTTTAATATACTCTTTAAATGGCATTTTTTGACATAGGAAACAAGTTTCTGTCACTTCCGGTTTCGCCGAAATTGACTACAACTTTGTTATTTTAAATGGAACACCCTGTATATTTATACATTTTTGGAATCTCCATTCAATTCTACGCATGGTAGTATCAAGTTCGAAACATTTTGATGACAAAGTAAATTTTTGCAGAAATTAATCTAGAGTGCCATGACTAACACCAAATGAAAGTCAAGGTGCCCCAACACTCGAGACAAATTGTTTTAGAACTTTAACTATTTTAGTTGCTGTATTAGAATGGCCTAAAGTTGGCAAAAATGCTTTTTCGAGAATAACTCTATTTTTTCAAATGGCACTAGGGTGGGACACTAGGATATTAAAAACGAGCGTTTTTCAAGGATTTTATTGATACCAATAACACGGGATTAATATAAAAATTTAATTCGGAATAACACTCTCCGTTCAAAAAAACCATATTTTGGACATTTAAATCTAGATACTGGGTTTCAAAACAAGTGAAACAAATGAAATGCACAAAAAAAAGACAGACTTGTTACAGTTGAAGTGCTAAAATAATTTGTTTTGAGTGTCGTAGCACCCTGACTTCCATTTTACGAAGGTCATGGCACCTTAGATTAATAAATAAACTCTTCTGCAAGTATTTATTTTGTCATCAAAATGTTTCAAACTTGATACTACCATACGTAAAATTGAATGGAGATTCCAAAAATGTATAAATATACAGGGTGTTCCATTTAAAATATCAAAGTTGATGTCAATTCCGGCGAAACCGGAAGTGACAGAAACTTGTTTCCTATGTCAGCAAACGCCATTTAAAGAGTATATTACATATACCAAATTTCATTTAGATACCTTAAAAAATAAAAAAATTATGGAGGTGCCCCAGGTTTCGTTGACACCCGGTATATGTCGTGCCCACTTGGTGAAATCGTTCATTTCATGAAAAGGATGTCCACTTCATAAAACGCATCCGCTTAGTGTAATATCTGTTGTTTTCACTATCAGCACAAAATGTTTGTCCATTTCATGAAACGGAGTGTCGTTCTATGCTCTTACTGAAATTCGTTATAATTTCATCAAGTGGATGGGCGATTTAATCTTTTCATGTAATGTTCAACAACTGCATTTAATAAAACGAGATTCACCAAGTTGCAACTGCACATGGGGTAATCAAAGGTTGATTTGGAAGTGATAACTTACAGAAAACTACATCTAATTTCCAAGTCCAAACGAAATTATTAATAAGTCGAAATGTATTTCCTTACGAGAACCTGTAACTCTAACTTCTGAAGGGCAACGATTTTTTAAATGTTCTTGCAAGCCATCTAAAACACAATGCAATACCAAGAGATGCGCTTGTTTCAAAATGAAAACCTTATGCAATAGTCGATGTCATGCGTCTCTGCCATGTGTGAACAAATAATATTGGTTTGGAGGCGTTTATTTTTGTTGCTTCCTCTATTTTAGGTTCATTATTACTTTATAGTCAGTAATTAGTGAGTTTAGTTCTTTATATAATATTTTTATTGTTTTAGAAGATCTTATTTTCTAGTTAAATAAAATGTGTTTACTGTTTTATCCGTTTCATTAAATGCAGTTGTTGAACATTACATGAAAAGATGAAATCGCCCATCCACTTGATGAAATTATAACGAATTTCAGTAAGAGCATAGAACGACACTCCGTTTCATGAAATGGACAAACATTTTGTGCTGATAGTAAAAACAACAGATATTACACTAAGCGGATGCGTTTTATGAAGTGGACATCCTTTTCATGAAATGGATGATTTCACCAAGTGGGCACGACATATGTCTCTTAATGCAAGTGTTTATGCGATATATAGCATCGACATGAAAGCGTCGCTGCGAGCATAGAAAATGAATTTGTTCATTTTCTTTGCTTGCAGCGCTCGGATCGAGCAAAATTTTACCGAATTTAATCCAGAATGGACGTGGAAAAGTATATTTCTTCACTGTGGGTGTGGGATCAAAAAGATGACCATCACCGCAACAGATACCTTCTAGATAAACTATGGGAAACTATGGCTAAAGAATGTGGAATTACAAGTACCTAATAAGTGTTTTTTTTCAATATTTTACATAAGTGTTGCTCTGTTGCTATAATATGTAATGTGGAATATTAGCGTTTTAATTATTGATTGATTAAATTTGTATATTTTTGATAATAAAATTCTTCAAATTATATTTTTATTTTATGGGAGTAACATTTCTTTTTCGTTATCACTCATTGCTGCTTACTAACAATAATCAATAAATACTGCATACCACTTCTTCGCTCTTTTCACTCCCCAGCTTTGAGAGGTGCAGCGCGGTAAAATACAGCGTCAGTATATACGGTTTTAGGTAGAGTTGCACATCGCTTTAAAACATCGATGTATTCAGCGATGCCAAGTGTGATGCTCGATGCTTCAGCATAAACATACCCTTTAGACTTTAGAAATGAAATTTCCATCGCTGTTATTCTGCTCTTGTGTTTTTGTTGGGCTGGACATGTCTCGCTACCATATAGTATTGTTGGGACTGCTACTGTTTCGTATATTCCCATTTTTCTTCTTAAGTTTAGTTTTTTTTACCCATTATTGTGTTATTTATTTGATGAAATATTTGATTTACCTTCTTGACCTGTTTACCACTTCCAAGTCTATCCGAAAGTTGTTACTTTTTCCATTATCTCTCCATTGCAGATTATTCTTTCTTCGGGTTGTTTGCTCTAATTTGTTTTTTCTGTTATTCTCACCATTTTGCTTTTCTTTACATTTATTTCCATTTCCATCTCGTTTATTTCCTATGCCCATTGTTTCTTATTATTATTCTTTGTAATTTATTATGCGAGTATTATACAGGATGTTTCATAATTGCACGGCAGCATTTTAGGGATGTGTTCTCTAGCACAAAATATTACGATTTACCTAAAATTACCTTAGCCCAAAAGTTAATATTTAGGGAGATACAGGGTGTCAAAGTCGAAAGTTTAATTTTAATTTATTGCTTTAATTTTAAGTTTTCGAAAAATTGATGTGAAAATTGGGGATACTACCTTTTTTGGGACGAGAAACAATAATCCGTCGATCCGTCCGCAATTTTAACAATGCTCTTTAAAGAACCTTATTTTTGCTACACCTAATACCTTAAACATACTTCAACTTTTTTATACTTAAAGTTAGTACAGATTTAATTGAAATAAACATTTGCCTCATCTGTTTTATACAAAAAAAGTTAACCGTTTCCAAGATATTTGCTATTGATGTAAGTAATGCAACATCTTTTTTATTTTTTAAGCATTCTGTAACGCAGTAGGCTTGTATTTAAAATAAAAAATTGACATATTTTTGTCAAGTTATAGACAAGTAGACGTATCCCGATATCTCATGGCCCACGACATGCACGTCAAATTTGTGAAAGAGTGAGATGGAAGTCTAATAGTGAAACCTAAAAACATGCGGCACTCAGGAAAAAGCGCGCGAAATTTGAAATTGTTATCCTTATGAAATTGAAAATAAATACATTTATTAGCTGCCACCTATATTGCAAGTTTCTCAGCGTATTATAACATAAAGATAGGTTTTAACTAATAATTGTGTAAAATTTTATACAATAAATGTTTAAAATTTTACTATTTTACTATAAGCACGAATAAATAAAACCAATAAAATCAAACTAACAATCATATTTATTCATAATAGTTCAACATTACAAGTAAAACTAATAATATTTCATATTTTTCAAATTACCTAAGTATTAGGAAAATATAAAAAGAATCTATTCATCCGAAAATAATGAGGTTGTTTAAAATTTTATACAATAAAGAGTTAAAATTTTAAAATGGTATCAAATTAAGTGTATTCTTTTTGTCTTTCGACTGATACCACTGTCTATCCTATCAACTCAAACGGGGAGCAGGAATCTGCATATATACGATTTACCATGCCATTTCCCTATGTTCGCCCCTTAAGTCAAACACACGGTATGTATTACGAAGCAAATACAAACCCATATGAACAGTATTCACAAAACAATTAATCGCGAAGTCATTTTAGAGAATGAAATAAAAATTATTTTCATGTTGCAATCATATTAAAGAATTCAGTTCGGAAATCCAGCATTCTTTTCTTTCCGATCCTTGACTTTCTTTTTCCACTCCGTTATTCCTTTATCTTCTAAGTCCTTTTGAACCATTTCCCACCATTTCTTCTTCCTCTTCTATCACTATATGCCTATATTCATCCACTGCTGGATGTAGACATTCTCCCTCTCCTTCCATTCGGTTCTATCTGCAGCCGTTGTCATTCATTGTACTCCTGCCGCTTTACTTATACCATCTCGCCATCGGGTGATTGACCTTCCTACACTTCTTTTTGTAGTACGAGGTCTCCATTCTAATACAAATTATACAAGACGTAGGTATATGTATTAAATAGAATATCAATAGGAAGCGATGACAGAATCGTTAGAGCTAAACTACACAACTATTAACAAGAATTGGGAGAGACCAAAGACACATAGAAATAGATCAAAACCAATAGACATACAAAAACTCTCCCAAAGCAAATTTGAATATCAAAAGGAGCTAGAAAAAGAAATAAAAAGAGTAAATCCAAAACGGAAGAAAGACCTTAATGAACATGCTGAAAATTTGACGACAATAATATTACAATCAGCGAATAAAGGCGCAATAAAAAACAAAAACACACGCAGTAAAATCAGCAATACAACAAAAGCACTCCTAGAGAAACGAAGAACTATGTCAGAACGAGGAACTAGTAACAACGTAGAACTTGCAGAATTAAACAAACGAATACGAAAAGAGATACGGAAAGACAACAGAAGGTATAACACACGAATAATACTAGAAACAATCGAAGCAAATAAAGGACCAAAAGCTATAAATAAACAGCTAAGCATGGGAAAGAACTATATGACTCTACGGTACAACCAAATGAGAATCAACAAGAACAAGGAAAAAGAAAATCCAAAATATAGGATTGGATGTTCCCGGAAGTAAGTTTAGCTGAAATTAACAATGCATTGAAAAAGACGAAGAGAAATAAAGCTTCCGGTCCAGACAATATATTGGCTGAAACGTTAAAAGAGTCAGGAAACAAATTAAAGTACGAACTAGCAAAATTATATAACCTCCTCTTCACTGTCTGAAAAACCAAAATCGGAATCGTCGTTGTCTTCACCAACCCTAATTATTAGCTCTTACACTTGATCCATCACATATTCATTTTCTGTTTTTGCGACATGGGAACAAATATTTTGCCACTCCTCTGGTCCTATATCTTTAAATTTATCCTCCGCCAATTTCCAAACATCATCTACTTTGAATGTAGTGTTGCAAGCAGCAACGTGGTTTTTAACAAGGGCCCATATTTTTTCAATAGGGTCTAGTTCCGGATGGTAGGGAGGTAAACGTAGAACTGTATGTCCATATGTTCGGCAAGTAAACTATCTATGACCTACACTTTGCGAGTTGGCTTATGTAATTGTATTTTTGCATATAGTTCTGGCTTCGTTTCATTATTTTCAAAATGAATGTTACGGTCGCTCAGCCATTTTTGCATATTTGCTTTTAACCATGCTGAAGTTGGATTTGGTTCGACGCTAACATTGTGGTATGAGGTATGATGCATGATGCATTATCTTTACTAAAACAGAATTTGGTGCCAAATTAGGAATTAAGTTTTCTTTTAACCATTTGCAGTAGTTTTTATGATTCATGTCATCATGGTAGTCCCCTGTTTTAAGCCCAAACTTGAATATTAATAATCCGTTTTCTACAAAACCTGCTGCACCTCCAGCGTGAACAATTATGAGCCTTTGCCCTTTGGACACTGGCGACTTCAAGAAGGTTTTGGTTCCATCATCCCAAGCAAGTGGCACAGTATGTCAACTGGGTAGATAAGTTTCATTAGTATAAACAATTTGTAAATGTTTTAAAGCCCTGAATTAATTCCTTCTAAAGCATAA
Source organism: Melanotus villosus (assembly GCA_963082815.1). NCBI lineage: Eukaryota > Metazoa > Arthropoda > Insecta > Coleoptera > Elateridae > Melanotus > Melanotus villosus. The sequence continues at coordinate 26,775,241 of OY720427.1, forward strand.
GAAGAGCCTCGTCATTCATTACTGCGGTTATAAAGTGTACTTGAAAACACGATGTGCGCCTGAGAAGAATTGGGTATCTTTTTCTAACATTTACCTGTCTTGTTTCCCCATCTGCGCATCCACCGGCAAACTTCTATTTGGGGACCTGTAGCATCACTTCCACTTCAACAGCAAATATCTTGGAAATGGTTAATTTTAGAGACATTTAACTAGCATACCTTTTTTGTATAAAAAAGACGAGGAAATTGTTTTTTTCAATTACATCTGTCATAACTTTAAGTGCAAAAAAGTTGAAGTATTTTTAAGGTATTGGGTGCAGCAAAAATAGGGTTTTTTTAAGAGCAACATTAAAATTGAGGACGGTTATCGTTTTCCGTCCCAAAATATGTAGTTTTCCCAATTTTCATGTCAATATTTTGAAAACTTTTGAAATTACAGCAAAAAATTAAAATTAAAATTTCGACTTTGACACCCGGTATCTCCCTAAATATTAAATTTTGGACTAAGGTAATTTTAGGTAAACCATAATATTTTGTACTAGAGAACACATACCTAAAATGGTGCCGTGCAATTATGAAACACCCTGTATATTATATCATCTGCATATGGTAAATGAGCTTTGGACTTTGACTGTGTTTTTTGGGGAATCTATTTTACATTGTTTAATAATTTTATCTATATTGCTATGAATGTATGTACTCTACAATTTATTTTTATAAATAATATGGTCATGCTTTTTTATTTAAGATTATTATATGGGTAAATATTTCAAAATGATCATTTTGGACGTACCACTAATTATCAAGAAAATTAAGAATGTCGATAATTTCTCTTTCTGCGGAACTAATCAGAAATTAAGGTTGTAATTATGCCTTCTTTTAAAACTGTTTAAAAAATATGTTCACTATTTATTTTTTATTTTTAAACATGTTAAACATCATTCCTCTGGCGCGTAACCAATGATTCTTAAACATTACCTTGATGAAATAAAAATAGTACTGTAAACGTTTCAGTTATTTTATTGATTTTTTATTTATAATTAGGTATTAAATTAACAAATAGTAACTTAAAAAAAAAAATCCTGTAAAACAAAACATTAAAAAAAAATGATAAGTTGTGTCTCCAACTTGTGTAGTCATTCCTCTGGAGCACTTTTATGAATTTATTATTAGCCACTAGATGGATCCAATGGTCTGTGTATAATGTGAACAGTGCCTTCCCCTTGTTCTTTGTTGGCGCAATAAAAATTGACAATTCTTTTGTTTTGTTTTTCAAGGTGTTTACGTAAATGGTGAATAAAGTGAAAGTGTCACATTCAGCATCATCATTACTCTGGTAAGCACTAAACTTAGTTTAAAAAATGAATTTATTGTAGAACATATAAACAACAATGAAACATCCGTGAATATATGCACCGGCAAATTGTGAGGTTAGAAATGTGCAACAGTTAGTAGTATTAGTAAAATAATGTAAAAATAGTCATTCCTCTGGCCTCAGTCCTCTGACAGTCTTATTAGAGTCAGAGGAATGAGGTCTAAACCAGAGGAATGACGATAATGGTATTTAATTGCTTAGAAATAATATTGCGCCAAATCTATTCACGAAATGCATTCGATAGTTGCTTTTTTACTTTATTTTTCTGGAATGTCGACCCTAAACAAATCCTTTAGTCTGTCACATTCATTATTTCTAGTGCAACATGCCGATGTCCAGAGAGGAAAGGCTGCGAAGAAAAAGAGAAGCCGAGAATAGGCGTTACGATAAACTTAAACAAGACCCCGAAGGTAAGAAAAAGTTAAAAGAAAAAGATAGTTTGGAAACTAAACAAGATAGGTATAGGGAATATTAATACAGTTCGATGCATAATTTTCTTGTGCATCAGATTGTTAAATAATATACAGGCTGTTCCATTTGAAAAAAACGACTTTTGTAAGTTTAAAGTCGGTCTAAAATGGCGATGAATGTATATCGTGGGAATATTAATCTTTCGTAACTACATCTCTAGAGCCATAACATCACTGCAACCAAATATTTTTTTGGAAAGATCAATATTTGTGGATACAGTGAATTTTTTACTGGTGACCAGTAAAACGATAAATTTTAGGGGAAAAAATTATAACTTGTCAACGCCGCCACCAATGCCTACAAAATTATAGGGTCAGATAGAGGACCTAGAGTGTCCTAGAGTTGCATGGAATTCAATAAAAATACATAGGGTGTTCTATTTAAAAAAATTAAATTTGTGTTTACTACGCATTTGTAATGCACCCTATATACAAGAAAATAAATTTAGGCGATGTGCCCTGTATAGCCATAAAACTTTTGTATGTAAGATTTTTTTGTATCTCTTCAAATAAAAGAGTAATCGAAGAATGACACACCAAATGGACACGCTGTATATTAATAACTATTCAACCAGAAAGAACATAAATTTATATGCAGATTTATTACAACATTAATTTATATCCTATCCTCCCTAGCTTCCTTAAATTTAAAATTGACTCACTGTGTCACTGTTAACACTAGTTTCTTTTAGTTTAGAATCAATATCCAGCTGAATACAACAAATTACCATCCAAATCAATATCCAGATGAATATAACAAATTACTATCCAATTCCAATATTCTTTATTTTATATTATGGAATTTTCCCCACAGTACGTAAATATAATAAATAAAGGTTTTATTTATTAATAATAATATTCCAATTTCTGTTTCCTTTATATTGAATAAAATTCAGAGAATCTGAATAAAATTCAGAGAATCTGAATTTTATTTTCCTTTTTTCTTTTTAATAGCAAAACTCTTATTTATTATTCTTCCTTCTCTTGTTTTCTGTAACCCAGGCTCTCCAATAATCCTCTTTCAATAAGAAAATTCCTATTTGTTACCGGACAACTGCAAACACTTGATTTTCCCCACTACATACATAAACCTACCTTAAGCTATTCACCCTTCATAACAATAAATTATGTACATTTTATTATAAAATTAAATCTGCATTAACATAGCCAATAAACAATTATATTTTATTAAGATTAATATTAACAATTAAAAGAAAATGTGTTTAACTCACAACATCAACATTAATACCACAACATCATCTCAATAGAGATTATAAATAGAAGTGGACTTAAACTATCCCTTTGCTTAACAACTATTTCCATGCGGGAGTTTCCTGATTTCCGTTCGTTTATCCTAACTATTTTCCTTCTACATTTCTGTATACGCTTTTTATAACCCTTATCATCTTTGTGTTCACCTCTGTTTCTTCTTATAATATTTTCCACAACTTGTCCCTTGATATACTATCGAATGTAGCCTTCAAATCTATAAATGCCAAATGTAATTCCTTTCTCATTTGTATTCCTCTCCATTATATTCCTTATTGTGCAAATGTGATCCTGCGTCTGTCTTCCTGGTCTAAACCCGGCCTGTTCCTCCTCTAGTTTTCCTACTATTTCCTCTCTTAGCCTGTTTTCTAGTATTCTAATATAAATTGTTAATACCACTTGTGATAATCAAATAGCTCTGTAATTTTCACAATTTGCTATTTTTCCTTTTTTATGTATGGGTAGTATTATATTTTGTTCCTAACTCTCCGGTATTTTTTCCTCTTTCCATGCTAAATTACATAATCTACAGATCCATGTCTTGGTTTCTTCTCCTCCCCGTTTTATCATTTCCAGCGTTAGATTATCCTCCCCGTTTGCTTTCCCTACTTTTAATTTGTTAATTGCTTCTGATACTCTCTTGTTATTTCTTATTCATTTTCCTCTTCCGTTTCATTCTTTGTAGCATCATTTTCTATATTATCTGTTTGTAGTTTTTTAAATTTGTTTCTATAAAATTCTTTTCATGTTTCCGTTGTTTCCTCTTTTCCTGTTATTAGCTTTCCTTCTTTGTTTTTTATCGTCCAGTTTTGTTTTCTTCTCATATTTTTAACTTTATTCCAAAAAATTCTAGAGTTTCCTCTAAAATTCTTTCCATGTTTTCTTCTTTGCCTGTATTACCTCTTCTTTTGCTTTATTTCTTTTCATTTTATATTGTAATGAGATGCGTTAGCACACGTGTGGGATCATATTCGTCATCCGCCGAGAAGCTTCCACAGCGGTCGACGGTTACTCACACTCGCGCGACTAGTCGAACTTTCTGGAATGGAGTTCTGGAAGGACGAGCTGGGATATATAAGGCGCGACCAAACGAACACTGGGCAGTCTAATCCAGCCTACATAAACGGTCGCGAATATTAGGTACGTCGGTAAAGTTAATATAAATATACGTGAATAGTTATAAATAAACAAACTGTACAAATAAATTAATTAATGTTACGGGTTAATAAGTAGTGTTTTGTATTAGAATTAATATTAGTGTTGTGTTTAGTGTTAAGTTGTTATTTCGTGTTTCTTCGTTGCTTAATAATTTTAATATTTATTAACAAATAATTCACACAACAAACCGAAGTTTTAAATAAACGTTTTAAAACCGTTACAATATATAGCTCTACCTTCTACACTTTTGTCTCATGGTATTTTTTCCAGGCTTCTTTCTTTTTGACTTCTTCATTTCACCATCTTGTCCTCTATTTACTTTGATCATTTTTTCTTACTCTACAAATTTCTGTTGCACTTTCGATAATTTTAGTATATTCCAGATTTTTCTACTCCTCAACTTTCCACCATATATTCTTCTTCCCTTAGCTTTCCTTCTAATCGCTCTTGATACTGCTTTCTTATATCTGGGTCTCTTAATTTACCTATCTTTATGCTTTCGTATTTCTTTTCGTCTATAGTTTTTTCAATGCTAAACTCGGTTTTGTGATTAATACCTTGTGATCTGTGTCCAGTTATGCTCCTGTCTCTACCTTTACTTCTTTTATAATATCTCTCCTATCTTTTGTATATGTATAATGTAGTCGTCTATCACACTTTTACTCCTCTTTCTTCTGCTTTATATGTGTACTGACAGTCTGTTTTGTGTTTAAAGAAAATATTTCCTATGAGATCATTTGTTATACTGAACTCTATTATCCTTTTTCCATTTTGGTTTAGTACATTTTCTTTTATATAGGGTCTTATACTGCCTAATCTTTTTTCTTTATCATTCCCTAGTCTGCCATTCCATCTCCCATAATAAATATGCGTCTTCTTTTTTAATCTATGCTAATTATTCTTGGGCTGACTGCTCTCCATTCCGTCACGTTTTCCTTCAGTTCCTTTGATAGTATTATGCCCACTCCTTCCTTTGCTCTCTGTTCTTTACCTACTCCCACGTATCGTAATGTATATCCTTTCTTGAGATTTGTTATTCCCTCTCCCTTCTTTTTTATTTCGCTTATTCCTAAAGTACTTAGGTCATTTTCTTCCATTTTGTCTTTTATTAAACCACGGAGTAAAATTAAACTAAACGAAGTAATTGTAACAACAACAATGGAACAAACTGATAATAAGGCTTCTCAATTAATTTTAACCAATATTAACGTAAAGTGATTTAGGTTTATTCGTATCCGAAAAAAAAAATAACACTTAGTAGTAGGTAAACCATCAAAGGTTTTAAAATTATACGTTACGACTGAGTTTACAAAATGTATGTGTGTTTTAGACTTTATATGACCCCACCAATATTCCCTTAAGGTATTGTTATCGAGTTGCGAGATAGCTTGTATACTTCCCTCCTTCTTCTGTTATCTAAAATCGATTTAAACGACGCAAAAGTTCGTTTTGTAATTTAAGATGTACCTAATTGTAAGCCATACATTTTACCCTTCTCCGTTTCTTTTGAAATATCAACTGGAAAATTTGAAGCTCGGTTGCTACGCGAGTAAGAAGACGTACAGTTACGACCTGAAAGCTCTAAAGCAACTATATTTTTAACTTTATTGACATTACATTGAATTTATTGGCATTTTGTATCTATGAAGCCGCGAATTACTTTTCTTTTGCGGGCCAAAAAAGCTTTATTTACAAGCTGTTATTTTGCATCAGCTGAGCGTTTCTATTTCCAAGCGTATTCTCACATTGATCTTGAATGCGCACGTGAGCAGTTTACAAAAGTTAGTCGGAAAAACGAAGGACGCATTTCGAAAATCAAAATCCATTGTGGTAACACCGTTTTTGCTTTGATACCCATTAACCACCATATTGTGAAGTTCGCACGTATGCCCTTGTCCCAGTTTTTACTTTAATGTTACCAAAATTGGTGTTTATGTCAGGCAGGGTACAGATAAGAACTAGCTTTCATTAAGCCCAATATTGTACGTAGAATCGTGTGGGCTTTGTGATTTATATCGGCTAAACTTAGGTGTATTGAACATGTTATAGAACGACCAAATCGTTCGAGTATTATTACCACGGTGTAATAAAATTTAGGTGTAGGCTGTTTATGTTTATGTACAGTTTATGCATATTTCGAATAGCGAAATTTATTGCCGTGTAAAATATTTTATAAAATAAATCCAGATCAAGAAACGCCTACCAAATTTATGAAGTACCTACACATATTACTTGAATCCTATCAATCTTTATTAATGGGGCATATTATTATAGGGTAGAAAAGTATTTATAAAATAAATTATCCCCATCGGTTCGTAATTTTCGAACGTCAAAAAAGATGAATGCATCGGGAATGTGGTTACCAAGAGGCATTTCACGTGGCAAGTCGAACCGGAACACGCGAGCTTGTTGTTATCGTGAAAAACCTTTTTCAAGGTAACGTTAATTTTCAAAAAAAAATCAAAATCTCAAACCTACTACATAAAAACCCCACATTTTACATATCAAAAGAATTAAAAGACGCGCGATTTAAATAAATGTTCACTAAACACGCATTTACACTTTAAAATGTCATGGTAGACACTTTTTACTTACGTAATTTTTTATATATTAATAGACATTAAATGGCCTAGCAAAATTTTTTAGTATTCATAAGCAATAGACAAATCTCGGTCACAGAAAAGGTAGGTAATTACATTTTAATCAGAATCGATTGCGTTGGTTCACGGTCAGCTTAATTAGTTTATTTTTGAAATATAATTTATGTATTCTTAACTTCCTTTAGAACTAAATTTTTAAAACTAAATCAATATCCTCGTACCTGTATATCTTAACTCATTATTTTTTCAGGACTGAGCCACGATTTAGGTTTATTATTTAATTATTAGATAAGAATATTAAACAGAGTTCATTCGATGAATGAAAACCTTTAAAATATCAGCGAGGCCCGGGGCGTGGAAAACATCGAAAATCTACACTTAGCTTTTGTTTACGTATAAAAGATTACACAAAATATTGTCATGTGTTATTTGCTTTTTATTATCACATATTCTTAAACTAAGCTACGCAAATATCCAGTAGTTCATTTTAAAATCTTTCAGAAAGTTTTTGTAGTGTTATATCATCACTCATCATGTTTTTAATTTATTTGATATAGAATACAATAGCATGACACTACTATTTTAGCGAATATTTACAACAGATCCAAGGTTTGCTCATTTTTTTTTTTAATATTAAAAATGATCCGACGAAAATAAAAACTACGTTTTAAACTATCAGTTATCTAAAATCCCGTACGTCTTCAACATACGTACATACAGCATTATTCTGTTTTAGTCATCTGTTTACCAGAACCGAATTCCACATTTAGTAAATATTTAGAAAACCAATCAGTTGGGTCTTAATCACCATTGGTTCTTTCAATGATTATTATTTCTAAACTGGCAGTAATTATTATTTTTCAAATTTATTATTTGTATGTAATACAAATGTTAATATCGTTTTTAAAATGAAAAGATATAAATTGGAAGAGTGTTCATTCCAGAAATTTTAATAAGGTTAAAAATTGCTCGTAAGATGGCGAAATGGCATTGATTAACCCCATATAGGGGCGAAGTGTATAACAGAGTGCACGTAGCGCAATTTAATTAGTGCATTTTGTACAGGAATATGGGAAAAGGTCAAAAGTCACAATTCAAGTGTTGCAGTTTATTAAAGTCAATAATAAAATTGAGTTATGGGTAGTTGCAGTCTTTACCTTAGGGATGCATAATTCAAACGTATTGAAAAAAGTTATTTCTCGGGAATAAAGTTTGCCAAGTGCATAAAAATTTCCACGCCTGGTTGATTGATGTAGGAGGTATATAATTTGTTTTGAACATGTTATTTTTCAATGTTAATGTTTTCAGGAAGTTAGTTTTTGCATACAAGGTAGTAAAAAATTACTTGCAAGCTTTCAGTACGTAATAAAGCGAGAGGCAATTTTCATTAAATTTGCTGTTTCACAAAGTAATAAATTAATTAAATAACTTTTGGGATAATTTGACTCTTTGACATTTAAAGTGCTAAAGGTAGACGCGAGTCTGACATTTATTTAGAAACGTAAAGCACCCTTATTTTACAAAATAACAAAATTAATTAGTTCGTTTAAATTTATTTCGAATTTGTATTTTGTAACTCAAGTGTATAATGATTTGTTGCTTTTATACGAAGTTCATCGAAATGTTAATGATTTTGCTCCTATTTTCGCCCCGAAATTAATTTAACGCCCTTGCCTTCTTACGTAAATGTTCGCTATGGAAATTGCTGGGATTATCACTCAATTTTGTATTAAAATTACTTTTCCGCTACACAGACTTGGAAAACAGCCCTCTTTCAACTAATAACTAAAGTAGGAAAAAGTGCGGGGATTTAGGTTATAATCTAATTGGAGCATTTCCTGCACGAATACTGGAAAAAGGTTAGAAGTCAAGAGTACAAGGGTTTTTCTTTATACGCCCTATAATGGTTCAGAAGTGATACAGAGCTTTTTATTAGATACTACTAACCGCTTACGTAATTTGTTAGTGAAAAGTATATTGAAAATAAATCTGAAACACTCAGAGCAATTTAAAAAAAATTAATTACTCATTAACTAGTGAGAAATGAATATTCAAACATTTGGCAACATTTTCGCTGATAATTTAGTTAGGATAAGCCTGTGATATATTTTATGATTAATATGAGGCACCTACGAAACAATGCCATTAGTAATTCGTTAAACATGTTTATGTACTGATCATGCATGCAGTTTTAAGAGATGTGTAGAATAATAGCTATTGGGGGAGAGTGTAATAAAGGGGAAAATATTGATGCACAAGGAAAACTACCAAAAATAATTAAATACAGAACAATTGTTAAACTGCACGTTTAAAATGCTTTGTGTGTAAATTTTGGAAAGATTTCAGAATTAACTAGTCAATTTTCCAGGCGTACAGAAAAGACTTTTGAAAAAAATCAGTTCTTTTCATGGTACGAGGGCCATCCAGTAACTAGTGCCCGTTGGCAAATAAAAGACGCTCACAGGAAAACAAGGCGAGCTGTCAGAGTTAATTATTTAATGTCACATCTTGGCTACGTGTGTTCCAAGTTTTGTCAAGTTTATAATACTAGATCTTCCGAAAACGACATTTAACATGAACAGCCCCAAAAAAAATCTCACTACTGTTCTCTGGGACAGGAAGGGTATTCTTTTGACAATGCTCGCCCCTGTGTTGCTGTTAAGACTCAAGAATTGCTTCGGCATTTCAGATAGGAGATTATGGATAATCCGGAGTATAGTCCAAATTTAGCACCAAGTGATTTTCACTTGTTTAAAAATCTTAAGCGCTTCTTGGGTGGCAAGCGGTATGAAAATAGTGATCAGTTAAAATTCACTGTGAATAAGTGGTTGCACGAACAGGCGGGAGAGTTTTACGACATCGGAATACAGAAGCTCGTCTCACGTTACGAAAAATATTTAGCCTTGGGTGGTGACTATGTAGAAAAATAAATTATGTTCATATACAGTGTGTTTCACTTTACATAAAGCCACCTAAATATCCATTTTATTAATTACGCAATTACGCAATTAGAATAAAACTTTTACCAGTGATAGAGGCCATTAAGATGAATCTTTTTTGTAGGAATGAATTTTTTTTAGAGTCCAAATCTAACCAACTATGATTAAAATAAAAAAGTCATAGCAGCGATTAAGATAGAGCAAAAAAGTATTTAAAAAAGTTTTTGCTAATCACAAATATACTCCAAATATGAAGTTTCGCTGAAAAAATTTCATTTTTTAATTTTCTACTACTAATTGCGTTATTAATAAAATAGTTATTTAGGTGGCTTCATGTAAAGTGAAACACACTGTATATAGTGCGAGTAAAAAGTAAGGAATATATTAATTAAAACCGAAACAACCCAGTTTTCGAACAAATACTCGAACACGTCGATTTTATTTTATTAAAATGCACATTTTTCCATTAAATTCGATTTTCGATCGTCATTTGTTTTCGAGTAATGACGTAAGCGGAATTTTTTTTTAAATGGAATCGCCTTATTTTTTTTTCGTGATTTCGATAGATCCTTTAATTCTGAAAACGGCAACATAATATTTTGACACCTTACATAAGAAAATTTTCGAACAAAAGACAAATGAAAATTAGAAAACATATTTTATTAATAAGGAAACAAAAACTGTTGCTAAGCAAATTAAAACATCAGATTAAGTGTTGGAACTGCTAGCGCTCGGTTTTTTGACAATAAATGTGCCGTCTTACAAATTTTCTTATACATTGCCGATAACTTGTGGGCCAATTCTGCGCATTTCAATTGTATTGTGCTCAAATTTTTTTTACGTAAGGTATCAAAATTTTTTGTTAACGTTTTGACAATTAAAAGATATATCGAAATCACGAAAAAAGTAAGGCGGTTCCATTAAAACAAAATGCCGCTTACGTTATTACTCGAAAACAAATGACGATCGAAAATCGAATTCAGTGGAAAAATGCGCATTTTCATAAAATAAAATCGGCGTGTTCGAGGATTTGTTCGAAAACTGGGTTGTTTCGGTTTTAATTAATACATTCCTTCGTTTTTACTCGCACTGTATAATTCAGCTCTTTAGGCTCTGAAGGCCCATGGCTTTGTTTAGTTCGTCCGTCCACTGTTTCCTCTTCTTTGCTATTTCTTTCAATCTATGTAATCCTAATCTTCCTACATCTTCATCTACACCTACACAATGTCTCCATGTCTGTCTAGGTCTGCCCTTTTTGTTTCTCGGAGCGGCTTTTCCTGGTATTATTTTTTAATTTAGATATTATTTCTTCTAATTCTTCCATTTAGGGTTCTTCCAAATTTTGCTAATTTTTCGTTACGGCGTTTTCTGTCTCTTCTTCTTCTTCACTTAGTGCTTCCGTATAGTGGTAAGCCCAAATATCTCCTATTTCTCTTTCATTCCCTATTCTTTCTCTATTATTGATCGGTAGTTTTTTTTTCAGTTCATTCGCTGTTCTGTAAAATTTTCTTATATCATTTCTGCTATGCATCTCCTCCAGTTCTTCTAATATCCTATTCTGTTCTTCTCTTTTCTTTTTTCTGAAATTATACTTAACTATCTTTCTTATTTCTTTGTATTTTTGTTCATTCTGTAAATAATGGTTCCTTGCCTTTCTTCTGTCTTCTAACATTTGCTTACATTCTTCGTCAAACTCGCTACTATTGTTTTTGCTTGCTGGAATATTATTTCTCTTAAATTTGACCATTCTTCATTTACGTCTCCTTTTTCTTTATTCTTTATTAGTTCCCTATCGACTGAATCTCTGAAAACAGGTTCTAACTCATTTACTTTTAGTTTTTCTGCATCTCGTTATTTTCTGATTTTTTCTTTCATATAGTGTTCTCCCAGCGTTAGCTTAAGAATAGTGTCATAATGTATAAAAATAAGTACATATATTGTTAACTGGTTAAATAATTTTTGTTTAAAATCACAACGGGTATTAGATTCTGGGTGACCCTCGTATTTTTAATTATTGTCAGATTAGGTAAGTGTTCTAGTTTTGTAATCTCTTTAGAGTTATCTTTTGGTGCTTCTTTTTTAATGTCGCTGATTCTAGATAGTTGTTGTTTTGCACAAGTATTTCAATATTAACCTTAATGAGTGATAACTGTGTTAGTCCATATTAGTACGCCTACTCCGTGTCCATAGGTCATATACAGTTCTTTGTCCCATCACGTTCAATTAATTTTAAGGAGGATCGTGTACGTTGACTCGATATGGTTTGGTACTTTTAAGTGCAGGTAAAGTGGGCACAGGACAATTAAAAAAAAGTAATTATGCATTCAAAACTTTAAAATAGTAAAGTAAACACTTTAATAAAGTTGTTGACAATAACGTCTTCCTACTGCAGTTTTTATATACTTTGGGATATGAAATTGCATGAATGTTCCATTTTCTACTTGCGTAAACTGTAGATGTTATGACAGCGTGTGGGATCATTAATTAAAAAAGTTAAACGAGTTTTCCACTGTTGTCGAATGTTATAAAATTTGCCCTGTCAGAGTTTTGGAAAGTGTTTTTGAAGCGTTCAGGTTTTACTTCGATCGATTTCCTGCCAGTTTAAAAGCTGGGGTTTAAAGTTTTTCGAATTTACATCAAAAAATACCCTTTTTAAATCGAGGGCATTAGTGTTACCCCAAACTCTAATGTTTATCTACCGTTTTCTTCACACGCACTTCTAGAAAGTTGAATTTAATAGGTAGAATTTGTTACTGCAGTTTTGGGCAGAAACTTTTACTGTTTGTTGAAATTTACTTTCACTACTTCCGCTTATTCACGTACTGCGCACATATAATTTTACTTGTGACTTGTTATGAATAACAGTAATATCGGAAAAACATTCCGTTAATCAATTCTAAGCCATAATTGGTGTGCCCATGAAACTTTCAAGAGTTTCAATGATAAGATTTAATATAGTATAATGTAAGGTCAAAAACTCGAGAAAATATCTGACTATTTAATTAAAATAATCGAAATTAATTTTTAAGTGTTCGAAAACGCTTCGTTCCTTTCTTTTAGTTTTGTTTAATTCGACTTGTCTCAAACTCGCCCTGAATAACTGACGACCAATTGACTTATGAGGTCAATCGATTTCCTAACAGGACTGTGTTATTATTATTAATTTTTTATAAAAGAAGATCAATATGAACCTATTACAAGTATAAATTAGTTCAAAACAGATGTTCCAGTTTATCTCGCCGATACTGTTTCATGTTGTTTTAAATTAACCATCATTAAAAGTAATTTCAAAGAAAAATGATAGAGCAAATTTTAATTACGCTTAAATCATAGTTTTTTGACCTTTCATAACTTGATAATATTACCACGAGTACATATTTAATCTAATAAAAATGAAGTAAATGGTTTATTTTGATGTTCTGTTTATATCGTAAATTTTCCTAACGGCAGGATTGATTTTAAAACCATTTCGGCTATTGTTGTATTACAATCATTTTCGTTTCTTTACTTTATATGGTTCGTTGACATGTGAAGCCCCGGGCTAATAAGCTCAATAAACAATATTTCCGGAACTTCACTCTTTATGGTACGTGGAAAACAGAAATAAACTTCCAAACAAATAAACCTAACAGGAAATACAGTTCTAACCTAAACTAACAACGATAAATTATTGAGGCAGTTTTTGAGAACACTCTATGTAGGCTAACTGCCACTTAAATAAAATTGATTTTTTTCTCATAAATTACAATTTAAGCAGTAATCTAGTCTTCTCTTCAGCCATCTGTTCTTTGACGTTTTTTTTCCTGCGAACAAATTTTTGCCGTGCTTTTTTCCTCATTAATTCGTTTGGGAAAATGATAAAATCACACAAATTGTATTTTAAACGTCAGTGGGAATTCAAACACTTGTGAAAAATCAACCGTCCATAAATTAATATTTAGGTATATATTTGTAGCTTAATTTTCGTGTTAGAAATTGATTCTTTTCTAAATTATACGTAACAATGGCCTTTAATTATGTGTCCTTCCACGGTGAACGCTTTTCCCTGCGGCCATTATAAGAATAATTCTAGAAAACATCAGTAATAAAAATGATGTTCCGATTTTTTGACAAACAACTTAATATTTTTCTTGTAATGATTTAGGGGATTTAGGAAAGCTTTGTGCTTTTGTCACTTTTCTTGTAAGCTTCCCTAATTGAGCCCGTCGATTCGGTGATGCGTATGAAAAGGAAATTTAAAATTTATACATCAAACGAAAAATCGTGCGAAAATAACTTGAGAAAAACACCTTAAAAGGCAAGGTTATCGAAACGGTCAATACAAGTTAGAATTTAATGGTAAGGTTATTTCGGCGTATTTTTCAGATTTTTTCTTTAAAGATTTTCTTTTTTCAATAAATAACGAGATGCTTTGATATTCAATTGTATTCTATTTTTAGTTAGACCTTTTTACTTTCCATGTGCGTTTTTTTTCAGGCTCTTCAGATTAGGACTTTTCAAGCACCTCTTGTTCAAATATTTACCAAAGAACTCTGTAATTTTATTCTCGTTATTTACAGGTTTACATATTAGCCTATTGTTTCAGTGGTTCATTTTCAGCGGCCATTTTTTTCTTGAATAATATTCTACTTCTTAGCGACTAAACGGAGAGCTGTCTGAGTCATAAAAGGTGCGTTTTGTTTATTGCAAAATTTTTATAAAGTAGTTTTATGAGAGGTTAACCGGAGTTTAATGTTCTGCACACGTCACAATTTCTCTTTATTTAATCATTCTTCCGTAATTCCATCTCCTTCACGGATTACCTCAATATACTACATAATTTCGCTTTTCTCGGCGGCATGTTAATAATTATGCTTTTGAGTGACGTTTTATCGAATTTTATTCGACTACTCTACCTTAGGATTTTCAAAATCGAAACGCAAGGAATGCGAATCTGATGTTACATAATTCAAATGTTTTGATATACACTTTAATAAATTGTGTCTTCTTCAGTCTGCTTAAGTACTCTCGTAATAAAATATCTTTGCTTTAGACATAGTGGTTCAGCTAGCGACTATAAACATCCTTTTTATGCCTGTTTTATTGATTCTCTTAGTTCTTACAGTATGCAATAAAATATTTAAGCACTATGTAGCTTTCTATGCTTTTGCTTGTAACCTTGTCACAAAATATTGTTTGTGAATGTAATGGGGGTATACGAAATAACGAGCGGAGCTATTTTAATTTCCTCGCGTATTTAAATAATTAATTAAGGTGACATTTTAAATTCATTTTGTTTACCTTTTAAATGTTTGTAGGAACTTTGTTAAACTGCATTTTTGCTAATGTAAATGTAATTCCGCTCTGTCGCGATTTTAACAAATTAATGGCGAGAATACTTTGTTGGAGTTGGAGTTTTTTACAGTTCTATCGAAATTAATTTAAACAATGTGCCTTCAACCTACAAACTTAATTAAATGGTAAATTTACGCTTTATAAATAAAAGATTAAGCTTTTATTTCTCAATAGAACATTCAGATAAAGCAGGCGTTATAAATGGATATGAATTATTATCACTCATTGTTCTTTATATGTTATTAATAAGTAATATATATTCGATAAGCCAAACTAGAGGGATTAACCAATCTTAATTTAGTATAATCGGAGGTAAAGGTTAGTTAGTATTTATTGTGTGACTTTACAAATATTATTCGCCAACAAATTTACAATCATATATTTATCTTAATTTTTTCGATCAAACGTAGGTGTGTACGTAGGTGTTCCTTTTTATTTGACTATTGAATTTTGTCGATAATGTTCGGAATAAAATACGTGCTTGTCATGGAAAGACACTTTTATGGGTTACTTCAGGGTCTGAAATAAAGACGTTACGGGTATGCCTTATTTCAAAAATCTCTTGTTAATTATTACATAGCGGTAAATTCACACCTGCTGTTTAACTTGTTTGAAAATGGAGTAAGTCAGTCAAGTGTAAGATAACTGTATTATATTCTGAAGGTTGTGTTGTACTAATTTGTGAACTATATGTGTTCCAGAAGCTTCTTCGAAAAAAATATTCGATTAAGTATTTGGTGAAAAAATAAGATTCGGGAGCTGAGTGAAACGCTTAAATAATAACCATATTTTGTGGACAAAATCAAAGATGTAACATACACGTAATACCTTAAATAAAAAAGAATATTTGACAATCGTTTTTATAAAATACCATCGACTATTGTTTGCCATTCTACGAAAGTAATTTAATTTAAAAATCAGAAAGTAAAAGTAGTCTTTGTCCAAAGTTGTTGTGCAATTGCTGTAAAGTGTAACGCATTTCTAACCAGCAAGAAATTTCAATATATGTTAAGACAAACATAAAAACATAAATTTAATAATAAAATAAATAAAAATAAATGTACTTACTTATTGGGAGCTCTGAACAAGTCAATTCCAAAACCAATGAAAATTTCCACAAATGGAAATTAACAGTCACGAATATTTTTTTATCACAAAATTTTACAACCCTGATTCTTTCAACACCATTTCGTTTTTGTTTAATGCTATCTGTTGTTATAAACACACTAAAACAATACCGCACGATGGAGGCAGATGTACAAAATCACCAGAACAGCAGGCTTAAGTTGGCATTTTCGAACCATTCATTGACTCACAATCTGCTAGCTGGGCTTACAAGTCAACGTACCGTCAAAGCCAGGTTCCCCTGCTATGGAACTTATATTTAGCAATTTGTTTAGCAACAAAACGGACTGCCCTCTATATTGGCACTACTTCATAGTATACAGTGTCATTTCTTGCCAGCAGTTTGTTTTGCCTAACTTGAAAAGCTGATCGATTACTTAACTAGCGCCCTCTAAAATTGTACTTCTAGAATTTTCTACAGAAAACTTTAGTAGATATTGCTGTATATTTATAGTATATTATATTTTTTAATTGAAAATATTTTTCACTATAAATCTAGGGAAAATTGAGCAAGCGGAAATTAAACGCCTTTATATGTTTACAGCTACTTTAGATACTACTAGCAACCGCATTACAATACGCAGCAGAAGTATATTTCAAAAGTAGTTTGCAGGTTTGATTTGATACTTTTTGTGAAAATTATCTGCATTAATAGAACTGTCTAAGCATAAATAGTTATTATTTAGTCGTTACAGATAGCATTAATCTTGTATACAAAATACGAGGGCGTAGTTTTATGATACCTACCTAGCTATGAAAAGAAAAACACGTATCACATTAATAATCCTTTATTTTTCTACGTAACTCCCTTCAACACTTATTCAATTTTTTTCCAATTGTCCCATAGCCTCAGAAAAAATTTCCTTCAGCAACTCTGCAAAAATTTTGTTCAACAGCATCTTTGAGTGCTTCATCAGATGCAAAACGCTTCCCCCTGAGATGCCTTTTCAAGTTTTTGAATAGAAAGAAGTCTGACGGAGCTAGATCAGGTTTATAAGGTGGATGCCCTAACCTATGAACCCACAGTCATTAATTAACTTTACGACACTGCGATATTCCACCTTAATTTCACTCATTTTATCAAGAAATAAACCTTACCAAATCTCTACAAACCGCACAAATTAAACAGAACTTAGCACATGTACTTCTCAATGTCACAGCTACTTTTTAATAATTGGTTTGATATCGTCGCTTTTTGTTTCATGGCTAGGTAGATAACATTAAAATACGTTCTCGTATGTTAACAAAAGTATTCTCAATAAATGCACAAACAATCATTTATTACGCTTTAAAATCAGTATCGTTTAACTTAACGAAATATAATTATTTTTAATTTTAAAGTAACACCTCGAATATATAATTCGAATGACTGCAGAAGTTTTGACATATTTAATCATTACATTGTAATTGTCAGTTAGTAATGCTTAATAATCAGTTTAATATTACTTTCACCGAAAAATCTTAAAGTATAAGGTAGAGGTATATTGTAGATAATAATACCACATAAACAAAACATATTGAAGTAATTTATGTATTTTAGTTTAAAATACATAGAGAATTAACACAGAAACAAGTACTTCGTGACACTTTCGACTATTTTTATATTATGAGCATAATTATTAAAAACTGAGTGTAGATTGCAGACAGTTATTGTTATACATTAAAGTTACAATGAGGCCAATCCTTGTGGCATGTCTATAGCGGTTAAAACCTTAAAAATGAATATTCCTACAACAAAACTATACATTGTTAAAAAATAAGTTTTTTGTCTAACTTAGTTTCATTACGAAAATATTCAAGGTTTATCATTAAGTACTTACATATCCAAATTTACAGAAATATGAGCATTACTTATAAATATATATTTTCATATATGAACAATCAACACATACTTAATTAAACTCTGAGATCCAATTTTCCAAAACATAGTTTAAATTACCCACAAAAGGGAAATTTTGTTAACTATAAATATATAGTAATCTGAAAATAGGTTAACTTAGCGTAACAATATAATTATGACACCCTGGTTTGGTAATAATAATTATTATGTGTACTTACCAGTACAACGAAAGACCACAATAATTATTTTTAGTAACATGTATTTATTTTGCATATATTAACAGCTTTCCTTAATAAGTGTTGATAAATGAAAATGTATAAAATACTTTAGTTTTAAAACAAATAAATTAAAGAGTGATCTGAACGTTACAAAGACCATATAATGCGATTCGTTATATAGACTTCGATCAGTGTATAAAATTAAAGGGAAGAGTATACTGTTTGTTCGAAAATAATGGCTAGTAAAACTATAAATAAACTATTTATACAGAGGATAAACGATCACACACACGATTAATCACATTATATCATGATATACCTAACAATCTAAATATATTGCTGGCTGGTAAAACAAATATTGCATCAAAAATAATACCACATTTTTCCCACGTTAAGCCTATCAAGCATGAAAATGAGTAAGTAATTCCAGTAGATTGTAGAAATTATACCCAAATAACACAACGAAGTTATTTATATGGTGGCTTATGGCCACATTTTCCCATTTTACTTTCTTGATTGAATTTGGACTCTTTGTTGGGATCACTAACTGTGGTAGTTTTACTTTTTGAATCTGTTTTACAGTTCTCTAGGTTATCATCTTCACTTACCTTCTCAGTTTTATTATCTCTACTAATCGTTTTACAGCATTCCTGTCCAGGCCTATTGCAGTCTTGGCTACTATTAGTGGGAGAATCTTTTTCTTCAGCTATTCGTGGTAAAGGTTCACTAGCTGTGGATAAATTTAAGCTCAGCCGATTTTCAGATGTAGAGGTTGCATTACTGCTGGCACTTTCATTCGTTTGAGGAGCAGTAGCTTCGATATCTGGATCTCTATCTCTTTCAGGTTGAGAAGCTGATCTCCATATGGCGCTACTACCACCTCTGGTTTGAGTTTTTACAACTGGTGCGTTACTAGATGAACACAGTGGTGAAATGAGAGAGCATTTACTTTCAGCACTTCGTGGATGAAGCCTGTCTGGCGAAAGTGCTCTTCTCAATAAAGGAGATCCTGGTTCAGCACCCTTAGGACGTACAAATCCTTTCTTTGCTTGATTTGACGACATCGTAATGGGTGTATTTCCTGCACTAGGACTATAGGACTGGGTGGTATTGGAACTTCCCGGTTGATGACCAACTGGAAAAGCCAATGGACTGGGTGATCTTGTAGGAGAAGCTGGGAGTGGTGATGGTGAAGGTGTTCTGGCTAGTGGCGATAGAGGGATATGTCCAACGGATTTGCGGCGGTTTGGTACATTTGGGCATGATGGACTAGCAGTGTGAAGGGTTTTAGTACATCCTGTAGAATGTAATTTATGTTTCAAACCGTGCAAAGTCGACGGCCTTTGATAATGCTGTTTATTATTACGATTATTTCCAGCTGGTGTTGGACTAGGCGATCCTGATGAAGGAGTTTGAGAAGATGAACTATTTGTATGTTGATTAAATGAATCAGCCGGCGATAGACTTGTACGGTTTGATGCGGGGGTTCTAATTGTACTCTGAGAAAGAGGCGGGTTGCTATCTTGACTTCTTGAAAATGATTGAAAACTACGACTAGGAGTCACGCTTAACGGTGACTGAACGCTAGCTGCCATCTAGAAATAAATTGTTACTTTAAGCGTATGCGAGACATGTTATTGCACTAAATACCTGTTGTATCTCCGCACTTGCCCGTTTACTACTTATCCTTCTAAATAGCGATGTTTTTCTACGTTTGTCATTTTCCCTTTTTTGTTTTCTCTGTCGATGTAAACTCCGCCGCGCTAATTTACTTTGTCCTGGTTCTCTTTTTCGTCCACCACTTTGAATGGACGTATGTTCTAAAGGTGTAGCTCGTAGACTTACATGTTCTACTCCGGATAGCAGTAGTTGTAACACTTGTGTATGATAAAGTCCTTGTACAGCTTCGCCGTTTACATGTGTTATTAAATCTGCTGGTCTTAGACCTGCTTCAAATGCTGGACTTCCTTCATCTACAGCCTGTTTAATAACATATTAGAAATACATACGAGTCAAAATACCGCTATCATAAACAACATCTCAAATAACCGCGCCTTCAAAAACCCCGCCCTGTAATAGCGACCGTCTAAAATGTCGCCGCCAAAAATAGCGAGATCAAAATCATCGCCAAGAGACCGCATTAAAAAATGTTGACAGTATATGGCACATTCAAACCCGTTGCCAGTAAATAATGACGCCGTGAACAATATAAATTTTATTTGTAAATAAACACAGTCATAAATATTGTGACTAGCCAAATCGGCTTAGAAATTTTCTATTTTCACCAAATACATTGATTGCTTCCACAAAAACTATTTATTAATAAAAACCATTCATCTAGGTTCTGCATTGAATATTTCTATTTTGGCCGCAGGCTTTTCCGACGGTTATCTATAAAAATGACGCTTTTACCGCAAAAAGGTATTTCGATCACATTTTAGAATGAATACATTTATAATGTTGGCATTATTGGCTCCGCCACTCGACAGACAATACACTTGCAACGCAATATTCTAGGCGGGCTTAGGAACGAAATTTTTGTTGTCCTCGATTGCGACTGCCGTTGTTTTTACAAGCTGCTCTTAATGACGCATTGTTGTTCGAAACGCCGTGTTTTTTTGTATGAATTAATTTATAAAACATTAAATATAATTTTACCATTACTAAATGATGCATCGTGTAAAAATCGGTGTCTCCGTAATAGACACGAATGGTGTGAACAGTAAAACCAAATCCTTTAGGACCTCTACGAATAATAACTGGTGGTTTAAGACTTGTAACCAGAGGGGAAAGTTCGCGACAAGGGGATGTGTCTCGCGAACTAGCAGTACTAGAGCCTCCCCCGCTAGGCGAATGAATTCCAGCGGGCGGTGTTTGAAAGTCATCTGTAATACGATAATTCAATTAATGGAAAGAAGTAATTTCAAAAATTGATCTTTTATATACCATTACCAGTTGGAATCATTAATGAAAGACCAGAAGCCGATGCACTTTTTACGACCGATCGCGAGCGATGTTTATTAGGTGGAATTGCGGGAGGCTGATTTCGACTAACAGGAGACAGTTCTCTATTATTTTCTGACGATGAAGTTCCAGTTTCCAAGCTAGACATTTTTATAATATGAGTAATCCATTGAAAAAATACATAGAACCATTTTGTAAACTACCTGCTATGTTCATCTTCCACAGATATTGAAAATCTTGGTAATATATCGCGTCCGTGTCCACTCCTTCGTTTCCTTTGAATCTGAGGAGATACATCATCACTATCTGTTTGAGAAGACTCTGGTGTGCTAACAGTTCTGTTTAGTTCTAGAGAAATCTGCAAAAAATGATTTTGTTAGTATTGACACCACTGAAGATCATACTTTTAGTACCTTTCTATGCTCAAGAGAAGATATTTCTGGAAAATCTTTATCAGGAGTTAGTAAACATTTCAATTTCATTTTGAAATCAGGTATTTCAGGAGTGTCTGGGGTTGTTGCTACAGAGGTGGTAATCCTTACAGAATCAGATCCTGGGTCTTGTTCCATACTTGAATGTAAGCGAGTACTGTGCACTTTTCTATATTGTGGTGAACATGATGAAAACAGACCGAACACTGGGGAATCATCAGTGTCATCTGTATCGTCTCCCAGATCATGATTGTATCGGTCAACACGAGCTGCAAGTAAAACTCTGTAATAAAAAACATTTGTAAGCTTCACCGCACCATACTGTCAAAATAACTAGTGTCTTCATCATTCTCCAATTGAGGTACAAATTCCGCCTTTTGTCTGAGGAGAGAATTCCAATCAACACTTTTGAAATAAATATGATCTTTCACTTCATGAGCTGCAGCACCTAATCTATCACGGGGTGAATGTTGTAATAATGCTGTAATGAGATCTTTGGCTTCATCTTGAATTGCCCAATCTTCTGAATCAGGCCATTCAATATCATCTATTAAAAGAGAAATGTAACGTTTATAAAATATGCCATTCAAATATAGTTTTACCATTAACTGTATGGGCAAACAACTCTTCAGGAGTTTCTCCAAAGAATGGAACACAGCCAATAAGGAATTCATATAAAATTATACCCATAGACCACCAATCGACAGGTTTTCCATAGCCTTGTCGTAGAATTACTTCAGGAGCGATATATTCTGGTGTACCATATACTTGTTTGTCCGAGAACTGCCTTGTCTCGCAGTCTATATATCCTTCATACAAATTTGTTGCCACTGTAATAGAAAAAATTAACACGGGAATGTAAGTTATGCAAATTACGTACGTGACATTAAACCCATTTTGCTCAGACCAAAATCTGTTAGTTTGATGTGACCTAACGCGGTAATGAGCAAACTAAAAAAAATGCAATCATGATTATAACGCAAAATCGATGACAGTAACTTCTTACTTGTCAGGTTTTAAATCTCTGTGAACTATACCATAGCTGTGTAAATATTCAACAGCTAGAACAGTTTCTGCAAAATAGAACCTAGCCATATCAGGTGGCAAAGGTCCTATGTTTTTAATTAAACTGGCACAATCTCCTCCTTCTACGTATTCCATAACCAGGCATAGATGTTTCTTCGTTTCAAGACTGCAATACATACTGACAACAAAGGGATTATCAGCAAAACTCAGAATATCCCTTTCAGCAAAAGCCTGCTCCACCTGATTCCGTAGCATCAAATTGTTTTTATTTATCTTTTTCATAGCAAAGCGTTGTCTCGTTTGTTTATGTTTCACCAAATACACAGTACCATACGCTCCATTTGAAATTAGCTTTACAACTTCAAAATCCTGTTCGCTAGGATTCGTTGCCCATTTTTTACAGGTTGGAGTCGAAGTAATACATAACTGTTGTGATTGCGATGATTGATTTATGGACGGTAAAGTACAGTCGCGCAGTTCTTGCTGCAGTTCAGCAATTGGATCTCTATTCAAACCCAATTTTTGAATTATATATTGAGGCAGATCTGCTTTGATACCTTGTAAACATTTTACTTGGTCTTCAGCAGCTTCTAAAAAGTGGTAAAACTCTTCTGGATCAAATTCAAGGCACTCCAGTAATCGTGCTGGTCGCGAAATTATCAATAACAACTTTTTAATAATTCCCGTTAATTGGGCAGCTGCCTCTTCGGATTTCTCTTTTGTCTAACAATAAGTTTAGAAGTGTTACACAAAGAAATGCGAAGTTTGACTATATCTTACCTCTAGTAGCAACCTTTCCAAAT
The DNA here is from genome assembly GCA_963082815.1 of Melanotus villosus. Taxonomy (NCBI): domain Eukaryota; kingdom Metazoa; phylum Arthropoda; class Insecta; order Coleoptera; family Elateridae; genus Melanotus; species Melanotus villosus. The sequence continues at coordinate 26,798,792 of OY720427.1, forward strand.
TTTCAGACATTTCGTAAAAATATCTACTAGTAATTAATTTAGCCTGAGATTTGTGTAAGCAGTCTCTAGCCATTTCTAATACCTGATGGTGGACAAATCTGACTATAGGTAACGAATCGCAGTTTTCTCCTCCGCCAAAAGTTTTATGTTCCTCGATAAAGTGTGATAGTCGATCTTCCATTTGTCGAGTTGCTTTAGGAAATCGTTCTTTGTATAACGTGTTCATCATAGAAATTTCATTGTCTATAACAGGCGAACGACTTGGGCTGCTATAAAATAGAATTTTCAGTAAACGATTACATCTACGTCATGTTGTCATTTACCTAAGACTACGAGATCGTGGCCTGTGTAAAGGTGATCGGAAACTAATAGGGTTCTCATCACAACTTCCACAAGGTATAGAAGCATTACTTTCGTTGCTAGAAAAATGATGTGTTAACATTCGCATATCATCGGACGTGGGAGCGTGGGGAAGTTGGTGAAGTCTTTCCTGACTTGAACATTTCGACTAAAATGTAACAGAAATTGTGTTGTGCTTCAAATTATGCGTTAAAAAATATTTGTAAATGTTTACACCCACCGACATATTAGAACTTCCGGGAGTAGTTCCATAGCCAGAAGAAGGCAATGAAGCAACCGACCATCTTCGTCCATCTCCTCTACCACCAGCGATTCTACAATATATAAATTGTCACTCACGAAACCGTTAGCTTAGGTCCTTTTATTACCTTTTAATAGGAGCAAAGCCGAAGTTAAGAAAGCTTGCATGAGTTCGCGGACTATCAATGGGACTACCGCAAATAGGGGAATGTGATCTAGGCAATGTAGGAGAAGTATTTGATACAAAACTTAAACGATGAACGGCAGCGGGCCGACTATTTCGTCGCCCGATCCCTATATCCTTCTGAAATAAATTACACTCGTTATTCTGAATTGCCACATTTATTTAAGTTCTCCTACCATATTAGCTGACAATGAAGGTGCCGATTTCCCCAAAGCCGATCCTCGAATTCGAACTAAGTTGGAAGGCGTCGAATTTTGAACATCTATATTCACGAATAAATAATAGGCGATTAACAAGAATATCAAATAAACCGTAGTAATACAATTCACACAGGAAACGACCACATATTAAAATATTCTTATTGGTAACTTTCTGGCGTTCAGGATTTTGAAGCCTGCTCTAGTATAATAATGTATACGCATATCCTGCCATATAGGAAAATTTTTTACCTAGTACAACCCAAGCATATCTACTTTTCTAAGAAAAAGTCAAGACTATTTGCTGGTTATGAGTTCCGCTGAAGTGGATAACGGAATAACCCATCTCCTACAAGACATCCAATTTCGCAGAAAAAATCAATTTTCCGATCAAATAAACGCAGGTATCCGTGTTAAATATTCAGACCATTCTGACTAACAAACGAACTCGTGGGAAAAGTGTTCGCCATCAAATTTAGGCGGGGTTTATAATTAACTGTATAAACTCACAGTGCAGTAATAAAAAAAAGTGTCCTTTATTTAATGCGAAATATAATGAAAAGTGGAAATAAGCGCGTCCGTGTAGTGTTTACATTTTTAAAAGATGAGTATTCCACGACAAAAATAAAATCTGTTGTGGAGAACGACGTAAACACGGCAAGCTGTCGTAGATTTAGTTTTCGTTTTGTAGAAAATTAACTTGGTCAGTTTTACATTTTTAGGCACACATTAATACCCCGCTAGATGAACTTTAAGTTAAGCTATAAATAACTAAACAGATGTATTTTGTTGTTTTGATATTTATCGCTCATAACGAAGAAAGAATAACAAATACAAACATTAAAAATTTCCTTTTATATTTTCGTGTCAACTAAACAATGTAAATAATTACGTTTTAGAATATAATAGCACGCAATTTTTTGGGAGGGTTAATGTTATTAAAAAGCGGGGTGTGAACGCTAGCACATTCCATATTATAAAATAAAAACAGCAAATGAAAATAAAATAATCTAATTGCAAAAATGATAAATACAAATTTACTGAACAGGTATTGAAAGCTAAGGCAATAATACCTGTTTGACAAACGATTGTAGATTTGGTGGTCGTATTCATTTCCGAGGAAGGGCATTTTGGACGATTTGTTGTATCCACGGGTTCGTCAAAAACTAAAACCCTCGCAGAGTTTGAACGGACCCGTGGTTTCACCCTGTTGTCCTCCATCTACCTATTCTTATCACCACCCGCACCCGATTCTATAGTTGGGTACGGTGATTAATAAACACAGGTTCTTCTTGTTTATCCATTTTTGTGGTTTATCGTTAACGTTCACTATAATATCACAAAACACTTAGCCACCCCACAGCCAAAGTAAGAATTTTACCCCCATTTTTGTCGTATATTTTAAACGCACGTAAGCAGATAATAGATTACATATCTGCGGCCAGTGTTCTCACAAACGCATGCCCAAACTAGAAAGTCGCTTTCATTTATATTATTGCAAAATCCAACCCTGACATCCTTTTGATAAAACGATGTTTAGTTTATCAGTACGAACTAGTATACCAATATTTTTTGTTATTATATTACTAAAACATCTACGAACAACGATAACAGCCAGTAACACGTTAGGTTCACATCGTTTCGGTGCTCTGTTCTACCAGCTGTGTTGATACTAAAATGGCCGGCAACGCGCTTGCTCCTCCTTCTGACTAGTTTAGCATTCGAAGGGATTGTTCTGTACCCCGTGAAATTTGTATAGCGTTTTTCAAAAATAGTCGTAGTGACAAATAAAAAGTATACTCATTTCTTGGCTTTCCAAAGGTTTTAATGACAAATCACAGAAATACTGCCAATATTGCCTTCTCGTAAACAAACTTTTTCAAAATTAACCTAAGCTGTAGGTTTTGAAATAATAGAAACAACGAAGTTAAGAACAGCTGTATTTTCATTCAGTCACTGTAAATTATGAGTAAACTTTTGATCGAAAAAGAGAAGGGATGCGGATAATAACATTAGTTCAAACTAGTTCTGCTTGTTAGGCAACCCACTTATCATATTTGGTTTGTTTTCTGCTATAGTATAAGCAAAAGAAAGTTTTGTCAATGAGCATTTGTAAATATTCGCAACTTTAATGACAAATATTTAAACATTACAAGATCAAATTTCCAATGACTTGAACGTATGAGTCACAAAACGTTAGTTAGCCACCCACCCACCTAGAAAATTGGATTATGCGCTTTCGTATAAAAGGTAAAAGGGTTGTAACAACAACCTTATATACGGGGGCGTATCTTTATGTTATCTATTTAACCATGAAACAAAGAAGCGGCGATGTTAAACCAATTATTAAAAAAATAGCTGTGATATTTAGAAGTACTGCATGCGGTTTAGAGATTTGGGAAGGTTTACTTCTTGATAAAATGAGTGAAATTAAGGTGGAATATCGCAGTGTTATAAAGTTCCTGAAGTCAGCTAATCATAGAGTTAAGGCATCAAACGATTTTGGACAGAAATCTCTAATTCATATATACTAAAACCTAAAACACGACAGTTCCTAGTGTTACATGCTAGATCACTGTTAATGTTTTTTTGAACTTTTGCCAAGGTTTCGAATTATATAAGACACTTTTTGAAATTTGTAACAAATCTTTCATTGGGATTGTATAGCACAGTACAACTTTTGTCTAAATTCACTTGCAACTTTAATACTGATACCACCGAAGAACAGAACAGAAATTATTGTAAAAAGGGTAGATTAATTAAATTTGCATTCTAATTCAAGTTCTACTTACAGCTCTTAAAATTCGCCAATAACTGGTTGTTGTATCCTACTAGAGAAGTAGAAGAATTCAAATAATTCAGATATTGCTTTGTCTCAAGGAACTTAGGATTATTTGGAATATTAAGCGAGTAGTATTGATTACAGAGATTGATAAACAAGTTTTATTTACTAGTAACAAATTATAACACCAAAGATCATATTATTACTATACTACTAAATAACAAAAATAGATAGATGTGTTGTGTTGCAGTGGTTAAGTACAGCCAACAATACTTCTCTTAGGTATAAGTAATCTTTATTTTTCGCTGCGTGTTATAACATTTTTCCATTATTATTCTAATTCTAACCAAGATTAATACTGGCCATCAAAACTGCTACCAATACAATTTGGTACATTAAAAGCACGTGCGATTAGTATGTCGTAAAACACCCTAATTTAAAAGTTAAAGTTTATATTGTTTATAATCGTGTAGACTATTCATGAAAGTATTTTCAACACTAGAAGGACCATCTGCAAAATAATTTAATCAGAATTGAGCAAATAAATTTAATAATAAAATATGACTTACTAAAAGGATACCACTTATCAGCTGTAGGATCAGCGTCAGTTCGAGCTGACGCTATAGCGTTTCTGATAGCCAACGGTACGCAACAGGACATGCATAAGGGAGGCTCAGCAGTGGCTAAAAAAATGATTATTTAGTTTACGGAAATTGCAGACACACCGAACGACTTACCTTTGGATTTTAGTACTCCCAATGGATTAGGATTATTTTTAGGGAATTTAACTCTAAAATCAATAGGGATATCTTTAACTCCTGGTGGTTTGTAAGTCCAAGTACTGTTTGTCAATAATTCACCCTCAGAATTGAACATTATTTGTTCACTTGTCCAGTAACCCATTCCCATAACAAAAGCTCCTTCTACTTGCCCTATATCGACTTGGGGGCTCATACTGTTTCCAGTATCCTCAATAATGTCAACCCTTTTAAGTTGATATAAACCCGTTAATATGTCTACTTCTATTTCGGCGCAAGTTGCGCCGTAGATTGGGTACTTATGAACATCTGGTAAAGTTGATTCAAACCTGTTTAGATAAAAGTAATTTAATTCCTACCCTCATTAGGTGTAGAAATTCGTGACAGATAAGCTACCCTAAGAGATACAAATAAATAATGTTGGAACGTTTGCTTACATAAAAGAAGCAGATAGATTGACATTTTGAAGGTAACATTGCTGAACTAATTCGGTCCAAGTTGGGTTTTTCATTTTTTCCTTAATTGGTTTCATACGTTCTTTTAGTATATCGCACACTTTTAATGTCGCCTAAAAAAATTTTGTCAGGTTTTGTGGCATTGCCATTTCGGTGATTTAAGCTCTTATTGCCTTAAATTTCACTAAATGTTGGAATTAAACTTACATAAGAGACTGCCTCACTTGTCAAGCTACCACCAGTGCTCATAGCATTAGGTGCAATCAAAACATTGCTAGGTTTCACACTGACTTGGTCTAAAGGAATGCCTAATGCGTACGCACATACTTGAGCGACCTAAAACAACTCGGACATTATAAGAAATTGCATTTAAAGTACTTTCGTACTTTTGTGTTAATTCCCTGGCCCATCTCAATGCCAGCGTGAGCAATAGAAACACTACCATCTCCTTGGTAGATTGAGACGAGTGCATGCCAGTTACCAAATAAAAACAAAGGATATAACATTGGTACTATAGCTATTCCTCTCTTGACCCAACGATTTGCCTAAAAATTTGCCAATATACTATTACATAAATGGAAATAGTTAGAATGTGAAAACCTTGTTAAACTCTTCTATTTCTTTTTTACGTTTCTCCACCTCAGCCCATTGTATTAGATCATCAACGTATTTCGCAATTTCAGGTATATTTTTGTCAAAATTTTCTTTTCGTACTTGTATCGGATCTAAATTTAAAGCAGTAGCAATATGTTCCATAATACTTTCAGATCCAGATAAACCTTCAGTTGTGGCTAAATAAAAAGAAGATTTAATACTTTTAATTAAGAAGCGAAGATTTTTACCTGGAGCTCTGCACCACGTTCCGGTATGATTATCACTTTTAGTAGAGTAGATGCTAACATTCCATGTGTCACGTTTGTAGATGGTTGTAAACACGTGCAATAATTCCATACATATATTTTCATTTCCCCCAGAATTTCCGAAATCAGAATACAACATTGCATTTAAATACTGAACTACTCCCTTGTCATTAACCCCTGCTTCGTAGTCAAAGGAGAAAGGGAACCGTTTACCTATTACATTCATATTTGTAATTAAGGGCATCCATAGCTTCACAGGCTTTTTTAATTTATAAGCTGCTAATGCAGCGGCACAGGATATCATGGAATTTCTAGAAACTTTTGATCCATATGCTCCCCCCAAACGACGAACTGTAACATTGATTCTGAAACAAAATCGACAAAAAAAACAATTTAATCGGAGTATTTGTGAAAACCACTTGATAATTGGTTCTACGATTGTCAATTTATCGTAGTAATGTGCCTAATGTAACCCTAACTAACATACACGCACCAACGGAGGAAAACGAAGTCAAAGAAATGTTTTATGCAAAACTGGAAAGTATCGTCGATAGGAAATTATAATATAAAAGTTGTAATAGGGAATTGGAATGCCAAAGTGGGAAGGGAACAGGTGCCAACCATAGGAAAACACAGTCTACATTATAAGAGTAATGGTAACGGGATACGGTGAATAGACTTTGCTGGCGGAAGAAATATGGTCGTGGCTAGTATAAGGTTCCCACATAAAGCAGGGCATAAAGAAACATAGATATCGCCAGATTAAAAAAAAAAACAACAAAAAATCAAATTGTCCGCAGTATTTTAGATGTGAGAAGTCATAGGGGCGTCAATTGTGAGACAGACCACTTTTTAATTAAAGTCAGAGTCAAGGTTGTGAAAGACAAGAGAAAACTTAGAAAGAGTGATGAAACTAGAGATAGTTACATAAATAGCATAAAAGAGAAAACAGAAATGTTGGAATGTTGAGAAAATAAAGAGAAAACGAACAGGGAAGAAATAGAAGAGAGTTGGGAAAACATAAGAGAATAATTATCGAAACCACGGAGGAGGCAATTAAAAAAAAATAAATAAAAGGAATAAATGGTCCGATGAAGAACGCGAACGAGTAACACCCGAAAGAAACGAAGCAAGATTAGAAATGCTAAGAGACACTTCGCAAGAGAAAATAGAAGATTTCAAAAATAAAAGTAAACTAGCTAATTTAAAATGTAGAGAGAAGAAGAAGAAGAGAAAACACGAACAGCGTAAATTGGAGGAAATGGAAGGAGCAGGAAGACGACAAAATATTAGACCATTATACATAAATGTAAAAAGACAAAAAGCCGCTTTTCAAACAAGAACAAAATTGTGTGAGGATGAGGAACCCAGATCAAGACAAAGTGCACTCAATAGTCGAACGTTGGGAGAATCGCTATGAAAACAATGTTGTAAACTAGAACTATCACTAGAGCAAGTCATAAAGGCGTTAAAAAATTGGAAAATACCAGGTGAAGACGGTATGAAGTGGAAATGTTAAAATACGGAGGAACAGCGATAAGGGAAGAACTAATATGCTTTAATAGAGAATATCTGGAAACAGGAAATAATCCCCCAACAATGGAGTATGGCAGTGATATGCCCAATATTTAAGAAAGGTGGTAAGACGGTATGTAGAAACTACAGGGGCAATAAAGTATTAACTAAGCTAATAGAAAAGAAATTAAATAGTTGGATGGAAAAAATACCGGGCGAAAACCAATACTGTTTTAAAGAAGGCAGAGCAATAACGTATCAAATATTTTCAATTAGGCAGATTTTGGAAAAATTCTGGAAGTTCAATATTTAGTTACATCACCTGTTCGTGAATTTCCGACAAGCTTACGTTACAGTAATTAGTTAGTACAGAATATTCAAAGGACTAGACGAGTTTGGCATACCTAAAAAGTTAAAAGATTAATAAAAATGTACTTGGCGGATATAAGAGCAAAGGTAAGAATACAGGATCAATTGTCGGAAGATTTTATTATAAGTAATGGACTAAGACAAGGAGATGCCATGTTAACTACGTCGTTTAACTTTGCCTTGGAAAGAATTATCCGAAGGGTCCCCACATTGACCCGGGAGGCACAATCTATAATAGGCAGTGTTAAAACTAGCATATGCGGATGACATTGACATTGTAAGTAGGACAATGGACAATAGATAATTTGAAAGACGTAGTTAACTACATTGAAGAAGCAGCAGATGATCAAGGTAAAACAAAGTACATGATAACCACGAAGGATTTAAACAGATGTAAGGAAGTTCTTCTTCTTCTTCCTTCTTTCTTCCTAGGCTTAAGCCTGTTTCCTTCAATATATTTCCTCGGTTATTCTGTGCTCAAGTTGTCATGCCACCTTATTCTCGGCCAGCCAACACTTCTCCTTCCAATTGGCGACTTGTCTCAATTATTACAATTCTTTCTTCGTCCATTCTGATTATATGTCTGTTCCACTTTTGTTTTCGTTTGTACACCCATTCATTTATATCTTCTACATTGCATTTCCCCCTGATATTTTCACTTCTCTCGCTGTCGAATAAGGTTTTCCCTGATATTTTCTGAAGGATTCTCAATTCGGTTGTCTCCAAGAGCTTTTTTGTTCTGGACGTATCCGGTCTTGTCTCTTTGCCTTTGTCTCCTTTCTTATGTGTTTAATTCGCCACACGGTGTCATTGAGACAGCCTGCTATTTTATTCGCTTTTGTAACTTGCTCACCGACGTCCTTTTCCCTGAATAATTCAGTTCCTAAGTATTTAAAGGACATTGCCTATAAGATCACTTTACCATCTATTTCTAATTTACACTTTAGGGATTAGGGGGTCTACTGAGGTTGTCATGCACTTGTTTTTTTCTGGAGAAATAGCTATATTTAGTTCCTTTGCTGCTGTATTGAAAATGTGCAGTAGTTTTTGCAGGTCATCTTCGTTATTTGCCAGGAGAATATCATCATCCGCGTACCATAGGATTTTAACTTCTTTATTACCCATTCTGTATCCTTTCCCTTTGTTACTTTTCTAATAATTTCGTCCGCTGAATAGTAAAGGACTTAATGAAACGCCTTGTTTTATTCCGTTATTAACCGGTATGGATTTACTTAATTTTGATTCCACTTTAGCTTGAATTTTATTATTAGAATATATATCTTTTGAGGGTCTTTATGAGGTTGGTTGTTGTACCTCCGTTATGAAGTAGATGTATCACGTCGTTGATTTGTATTCGATCGAACGTTTTTTTTTGTAAATCAATGAAGCACAAGTATGCAGGTTCATTATATTCAATGGATTTCTCTATAACCTGTCTTATTACAATTACTGCATCTGTACATGACCTTCCAGATAGAAAGTCTTGTTGTTCGTCTGCAAATGTTGTGAGGGAGTCTGTAAATGATTTTCGTGAAAAGTTTCAGTGCTGCATCAAGCAAGTTTATTCCCGTATAATTGTCTGGTTTTTTCTCATCGCCTTTTTTAGACATTAAGCTGGTCGTGCTTGTTCTCCAGCATTCTGGTATTGTATGACAGTTTATAATTTTGTTCATTAGGGTTGCCAATTCTTTTGAAAGAGACTGACCTCCGTGCTTGAGCAGTTCATTGGGAATTCGATCTTAGCCTGACGCTTTTCTATTTTTTAGGCCTTTTAATATTCCTTCTACTTCTGAGATCTGTATATTTGATTCATCGCTTACTTCTATATTTATATTGGGAATAATCTCGTCTTCAGGATTTTCTTCATCTTTAAATTGTTCAGTTAGTAGGTTACCCATGTTTCTTTGCTTGTATGACGAACTACTTTAAGTTCATTAATTTCTTTTCTTTGTTGTCTTATTGTTCTCCGTATTTGTTTCTGAAGGCCATAAAAGTCGCATTCTATTCTTTTAGAGAAGGTTTCCGAATACTCACTTTTCAGGCGATTTACTAGAAGTTTTATTTCGTTCCTGATTCTATTGTAGTTTTCGTAGGATTCTGGTGTTTTTAGTGATTTGTGCCTTGAGTATGCGATCCTTTTGCTGCACATTTTACTTTGACTTCGTTTCGAAACCACGGTGTTCTGTTCGCTTTCTTTTTTCTGTTGGCTGTTCATGTTCCTAATGCTTCAGTTGCCGCATTTTCTGTATTTCTTTTAACTTTTTCCTAACTCTTATCTACATTCTCGTCTTCTGTTATGCTATTTCGTTCGATTTTTCTGCTAGTCGCGCTTTGTATAGTTTTATGTTGAATATTTGTTCATTGATCATTGGTTCTGTGGCATTTTTGCCAATAATAATTTATGATCACTGCCCACATTTGCGGAGTTCAAAGTTGTGACATTCAATAGGCCTGAAATTATTGACAGTCGATTTACATTTCTCTTAGTAACTATATAATCAGTGGTGGATTTTTGGCCTCTGGAATTTTCGAAAGTATATTAATCGTTCCTGTATATCTGTATAAGGAAGTTTCTGAAGGAAATTACAGTGAACGAAAAACGATATGACAGACTTAAAAATTTTAAATATCTAGGGTCCGTAATTAATAAAGGAAATAATATAGAAGAAGATTTAAAAGCTAGAATTATTGCGGGTAATAGATGTTATTATGGATTAAGGGAAGTAATAAAACGAAAGCATTACTAGTAAAAAATAAAATTAAAGTGATAAAACCGGTAGTGACTTAATGCGGCAGAATCTTGGTAGGTATTTAACTCAAAAGGAGCGTACACATCTGGACACGTGAAAATGTAAAATATTAAGAAAATTTAGGGACTGGTGAACGAGAATGGGATGTGGCGTGTATTAACAAACCATGAGATGAAAACGCGGTATGAAGAGGCAAACATATCCACAAACATCAAAAGTATGCGTGTAAGATGGGTGGGGCATGTTGAACGGATGCGGCCCAGAAGGGAAGCAAAGAAAGTTTTACAAAACAAGCCAAAGGGTATGGATGAAAGAAGTAGAAAAGTATTTAAAGGCAGTCAGGGTTACAAAATGGAAACAGAAAACAACCAACAGAAAAGAATGGAAATAAATCGTAACTGGGATCAAGAGCGTGGAAGAATAATAGGAAGTAGCTGGGCAGCCGCACTAAATTAAAAGAATTGAAAATGGCTGTCCTGGCAGTTGTTCCAGAAGGTTGAGGCACGGATGACGACCAGATCTCGTAAAAAGAAATGCTTTAGAAACCCTCGTAAGGGAAGTCAAGGTCCCCTATGAACTGTAGCACAGTGGAGTAAGTAAGTCAAGTAATGTGTTTTAAGTTAACAGTTCAAAATGCATTTTAAAAAATAGAAATAACTAACTTACTTATTAACAGGCATATTTAAAAATTTGGCTGCAGAAACTTGAGCATAATTCATGGTTTGTGTGGATGGATACAAATCCAAACCATCTTCTACTGGAATTACAGCGCAACATTGTGTTTCCATTTGATAATGGTATTGCCACGAAATATCAAACGTGCCTTTGACTACATGCTTTACATCACTACCTATAATCAAAATTATTTTGCTTATACCATCCCTTACGGAAGTGTACCTTTTTACCTTTATTTGATGCTTCTACTTTGCCTTCACTAACAAGCCTATCCTTAGAACCTTCTGCAATAATTTCACGAATTGTTATGAGCGGTTTTTGTTTTCCTTCAGTATAAGATATTTGAACTAACTCTGCAGCTTTTTCTGCAAGTTCTTGGCTTTTTGCCACAGTTATTCCTACAGGTTGGAAGTAATGTTGGACAACTCCACTGCAGAATACTTCTTCTGGAACTGAATTAAATACTCCAGCTTCTTTGGGTGTAAAATCATTTTTACCGGGGATATCATTTTTGTCGAAAAATGCTACCACACCTTCAAGTTTCTAAAACATAATTTGTCAATTTTTGTCTGGCGTAAGTATATACCGCTAATACAAACCAAAGCTTCAGATGGGTCTATTTTACTTATTACGGAATATGCTGGTGCTTTTGCAAGTACAAACGCTGCAAACAACTGACCTGGGTAGTCGGGCATATCCATTATGTATTTAGCGTCACCTAAAAAAATTCATCATTTATAAAAAACTATTTGATACTTGGTCTTTGATTTAGTAGAAAATAATGCATGAAATCCGTGCTACGAGACATGATACAATAACTACACGAAACGTCTAAGAAATTATGACAAACAGGGACGATCCACTAGCCATCGATATTAATATAGAACAAATTGAACAAGTCGATACATACATATATTTAGGAGATACAATAAAAATGAGCAACGAGAATCAAGAAGTAGAATTAAATCGACGCATATGTTAGTACAAGGATGGGATGCATTCAGTAAACTGGCTTCTGTTCTTAAAGATACAAATTTTCCAAAGCACCTTAAGGTACAAATATTTGATACTTCTGTATCACCTGTTCTGACTTATGGCACAGAAACGATGGCCTTTACAAACAAAAATATTAAAAAAGTTGAAACCACACAAAGAGCAATGGAACGACGAATGGCAGGAGTAACATTATATATATATACTAGCGCTACAGGCCATAAAGACCCATGGCTTCAAATTTTGCTACTGCCTTTCTCCACCATTTCATATCCTTAGCCTTTTCTTCCCAGTCTTCTTTAACTATTTCCAGCCATAACGTGGTTCTACTTACTCATAAGCAAGCTTGAAATCTATGAACAACATATGCAGGGCTAAATTCTGTTCATAAGTATCATTTTGGATCATTTTAATTGTAAAAATTTGATCTATTGTGGATCTTCCCTCTTTAAACCCTCCTTGGTATTCTCCCACGGTTTTTTTTTTTGTATTTCTTCATCCTGCTGCTTAATATCTTTGCCAGTACTTTGGACCCCACATCCAACAATGCAATGCCTCTATAGTTTATGCAGGCCGTTCTAGCCCCTTTTTTAAAAATAGGGCAAATAAAAGCTGCATTCCACGGATCCGGCATTTTTTCCTCGTTCCACACCTTCTCTATGAGTTTGCATATTCTTAGCTTAAGTAGCTCACCTCCTTGTTTTATAACTTCGGCCGGTATTCCGTTACTTCCTGTACTTTTATTATTCTTCAAATTACTTATTACTTCCATTATTTCTTGCTGTGTTGGGGTCTCCACTTGTTCATTCTGTCTGTTGTCCAAAACCTCCTCATTATCATTCTCTTCTATCTCCGTTTCATCATCATTTAGTACTTCTGAAAAATGCTCAGCCCATCTCGCTAGTTTTTCTGACTTTTCCCCTATCAAATTCCCATCCTTGTCTTTGCAATACTGTGGCATTTGTAGAAATGGTTGTTTGCTTTTCTTAGTCTCTTGGTAAAAATTTCTTATTTCTTTGTTCGTAAAGTGTTCTTCTATTGCCTCGAGTTGTTTCTCTATCTTTGCCCGTTTCTTTTCCCTGCAAATTCTTTTAACTCTTTTTCTTTCTTGCTGGTATTCTTGCCTACTATTTTCTGTTGGGTTTTTCATCCATCTTAGTCTTTTTGTGCTTCTCTAGTGCTTCTTTGCATTCTTCATCGAACCATTCACGACTATTCTTATTTTCTTCCGCCACTCTTGTCATTACAGTCTCTAATTGTAACCATTCTTCTTCTATATTTCCTTTTTGTCATTTTCCCCCCATTCTGTCTGCTAATTCCTCGTTTTTTAATTTATGTACATTGAACTTCCTTAAACGCGTAGTTACTACTCTCTTCTGTGGTATTTCTTTTTGAACCTTCATTATTACGAGAGAATGTTCCGAGTCTGAGTCCGCCCCTCTATACACCCTAACATTTTTGACAGCTCTTGCATGTTTTCTTTCGATCAGCATATGGTCAATTTGATTCTTTGTAGATCCATTTGGAGCTTCCCACGTTTCTTTGTGATCAAAGTAGGTCGTCATTATTCTCAAATCATTCTCCATGCCAAATTCTATAAGGAAGGTTCCATTCTAATTGCTTTCTTTGTGTCTATTTTTGCCGCCTGTCGTTTTCCTGTAGATATCTTCGTTACCCACTTTCGCGTTTGTATCCCCAATTATCATCTTAATGTCATATTTTGGCAGTTTACTGTAAATTTCTTCTAAGCGTGTATAAAAGTCGTCTTTTATTTCCAGTGATTTTTCTTCCGTCGGAGCATGTACGTTTATTATATTTAGCTTCCTGTATTTACCCCTAATTCTTATGCTACACATCCTGTCTGATAATGCCTCAAAGGCTACGACGGATTTCTTTAGACGTTTGCTGATAAGAAATCCTACACCAAAGTATCTATTCTCTCCTCCGCTATTGAAGAAAGTATACTCATCTATATTAACAACATGCTTCCCTTTCTGTTTAGTTTCTTGTAGTGCTAATATTTCACACTTGTATTGTTTCATTACTTCAACCAGATTTTTTAGTGCCCCGTCCTCATAGGTACCTCTTACGTTCCAAGTCCCTATCCTAATTATATTATCTACTTTCTGTTTTTTTCCCTTATTATTATATTTGCTCTTTGGTTCATTTTCCGTATCCATATTCATAGCCAGTTTCGTCACCGTTGTTCCGTCCCCCTTTGCGCCTATCAGTTTTTTTGGTTGTTTTTGTCTGTGCAGATTATTTGTAGGCATTTTTCCAATGTATTTGCTTTTTCACTCCAGTCCAGTTTCTCAATTTATGTTTGTTTTCCATTATCTCTTTCTTATCTTCTATATTTTCGAAACTTACCAGACATGCCTTTTCTCCTATTTTATATGCTGATTTTATTGGTACTTGTACTTCTAGTTTTTCCTGTATCAAATTCGTCATTCCTTCTTTTAGTCTAGCAGGGTCGCTCGTATCTATTTTTAAGCCTGTTATTACCACCTTATTTCGTCGGAGTAACATTAACAAATAAAAGACGGAATGAATGGGCACGACAGAATACAGATGTGACAGATGTAATAGACAAAATGGGAAAGGAAAAATGGGAGTTGGGCTGGTCATTTAATATAAGAGGAAAGATGGACCAGAATAAGTAAAAGAAGTGTGGGACGACCCAATGGGCAGACGATATAATGGCAATAGAAGGAAAGCAATAGATTATGATGGCAAGGGATCGAGAAATATGTAAAAGAAAAGAGGAGGACTACATCCAATTTTGGAGTCAAACAGTCTAAAGAAGAAGAAGAAAAAGAATGCGTGATATGTTTTTGATTATTTACCTGAACATTGTGCCAAAGCTTCAAGTTTTGGAATTGGTTGTGTCAAAGGATAGAGCGATTCATTCGTTTCATAATCCTGAGTTCCTGTAGAAACTGGACGTACTTGCTTAGGCCCTCCACTTTTGTTTCTGGATGTTAATTTGTCATCCGGTGCAATGCTTAAAATAAACTGATTTTTTCATAGAATTTAGCACTAAAATAAATTAAATCGTCTTACTTTGTAACATAGCGCAATCGCTAATTTCTTTCGGAATTCTGGAGTAGGATCTGGCAAAACATAATCAGCAATAAGTTCTTCATCCAATGCTTTGAATAACCCTTGTAGTGTATTATCATCAAACAGATCTTTGCCAGTTAAGTACCCTTCGGCAGATTGGGCATGAACGAAATCGGGATTAATTGAACCATACACTATAGTAGCCGATTCCACTTTATTATTGGCGTCCAGTTTTATTAAAAATCCTGCGTTTACATGAGCGTGTGCATTTTGAGCTCGTGGCATAATCTAAAAATCAATAAAAGTAAATACATAGACAGTTTTTTAATGTAGGTCTATATACCTTGTAACTCTCATACTTGTAACTCTTATCAAGGGCTGGGAGGGTTATGCTTTTTATTATATGGCCCTTCATATCGAATGACAAAAAATCTTTAAGACTTTTAACAGTTTCATTTCTGCTTGTGTTTACTAAAACAGAATTTTATTGTATTGTATTATTTGTGTTCGAACCTATATTTAGATTTTACTAACTTAGCGTAAGCGTCGCTCCGGCCGTTTCTAACATCAGAAAAACATCAGAAGGAAATTCGTGGTGCTCGTGCTTGGTGAACAAGTTTCCAGCTAATGTGCCAGTCTGTTTAAACAAAAGTAACATTACTGGACATTCTTAAAATTTAGTTTAGAACTCACATTTCGTACTGGAACATTTGCTATTAAATCAATGTGGTCCCCTAACTTTTCCAAGTACGCAAATTTTGGGTTTTCTTTAGCTAACGAATAAAATAAATTCATTGCATTTGTAAGGGACATATTAGCTCCCAAAACTAAATTATTGTCTGTTACTTGGTGATCTAAAAGGTCCTTGACGCTCGTGATATCTATATACACGTCGGGTTCCTTAAGTCTCTTGTATACTCCTAAAACGTACTAATCATGTAATCGGTATCATCTAATAATCATATAATTAGTTGTTTAGTTTTCAAAAATAAACTTTAGCTTCCTGTGCTTTACATTTAATGACAAAGGTACTCTATTATTGAGTTACACATAATAACAGTTTACTAATAGGCTGTACTTATAATTTTTTTTAATGCAATAACAGCATAAGCTGCAGAAATCGCATCTGCTTAATAACAACCTTTGCTTTCTTAGCGAAAGAATGTTCTGAAAATATATCATAAAGACTGTGTTTATTATAACAATATAACTATCATTTGCGTCATACTCTTACTACTAACTACCTCTTGACTTAACAAGAAAATTACCTGTTGCCGTATTTCCTCCAACAAGCATGTAAGTAGAGTCAGGAGATTCTTTCATAACATCAAGAACCTCGTTTATTGAAAATACTTTAACCCATCTTGATGTCCCAAAATTGTAAAAATGAGACTGTAACTGTTTACCGCAAGGTTTCGCACAGTTCCAGTTACACTTCCCTTGAGTTTTCTTGCAAACTGGAATATCTTCAATATCGGAATACTTCCCCAAAACATCTTCAGATGCATCGGTTGCTAATGATTTGAAAGCTGACAAAATTGGTCTGTATCCTGTACATCGACACATATTTCCACCAAAGGAGTTTTCCACTTCTTTCATCGTAAAATTGCCCGATTCGTACATAGCATACATATTCATTATCATGCCAGGTGAACAAAATCCACACTGGGTGCCACTAAATTGAACAAGAGCTTTTTGGACAGGATGATAACCTGTTTTTGAGTTTCCTATCGCTTCTACCGTGTGAATTTTCCAACCAGAACATGTATATACAGGAACCAAACACTAAATGACATTAAATTGTGCTGTGAAAAATTGAAACTATACTCACATCGATCAGATTACTTAACATACAAAACTTATTGGATTAAACTACAATGTGAAATATCCTAATAAAGTGGAATGTTGTTTATGTGCCAAATTACAGGAACCAAACACTAAATGACATTAAGTTGTGCTGTGAAAAATTGAAACTATACTCACAACGATCAGATTACTTAACATACAAAATTTATTGGATTAAACTACAATGTGAAATATCCTAATAAAGAGGAATGTTGTTTATGTGCCAAATTACAAATCACAATACGATAATTCCTTCAGAAGTGGAAGAGCAAGCACTCCTTACTGAAATGCTTTAATCCGTAGATTACTTATAAGGGATGAATTAAAGCAATAACTTTTGAATTTCGAGAGAGGAACTTCTCTCGCTGTAAATATTACAGAGGTAATTTTTTCTGTAAAAAGGTAAAGGAATCGGCACTAATGCAACGCGAGGGAGCATGGCCCGCAACATAGAGGGTTAAGGCCTCCTAAGTCGCTTTCATACCTCGATTGTTTCACACGTTATAGGTACTTTTCCTACTCCACTACTGTGTTTCGGTTCCCAATTATTTTCAGTGACTGGGTTTGAACCCGAGACCGTTCGCGTTGTAACCGAATGCCTTAACCACTCGGCCACTCCAACGCTTTTTTTTTTCTGTAAACGAGTTTAAAATTTTAAAAGTACTGAATTGTAAAAAACAATTTATAAAAAAGGGAAATTTATTTTGGAAACATTTGCATCAAATTTTTTTTCTTCTTTCTCGTTCTTCCTTCTGTCTTCGCGGCGTTGGAGTATTTTTTTTAAGCATTTCAAACCTTGAATGAACGTGTGGCAGCCTGGGTAGCTCAGTCAGGTAAGGGCTTGCTAGCTAGCCGGCTGACACGGGTTCGATTCCAGCGATGGCCATAGTATTATTAAGCCGATTTGGGTCGAGTTCGTTAGTTAAGGATTAGATTTAAGGTGTAGGAATATGTTGTGGATGAAAGCTGGTTGGAGTGTGCTGCAAGGCCAAAAATGGACCCATCACCTAACCTCGACACTGCATTGCAGTAAAAAGAGGAAGTAGATTAATAAAGAATGTACGTGTGAAGTCGAAGAATGATAGATTTTCAGGGATAACAATAAATAGATTATTAAAAGTAAAAATAAATTTTTAATTACAAATAATGTTGCACTAGCTTGCTTATTTTTTAATGCTCGTAGTAACGGTGACGTAAAACAAAGATTACGAATGCAAATTCTATTAAATTCTGTGAAATAATACTAATTACCTGGTTTTTCATGTTTTACCCATGAATAATATACGAGTACAAAATGTGAACTGTAACTTAATTATCCATATAATTTTATTGGAATATTTTAATGTTTGAAGAAATATGCAAATATACAATCAAACCAAATTTGCATAGTCATTTTGCAATATACAGTAATTATTGTTAATGCTGGTTGTTTATATAAAAAACGTCAATTATTAAGTTTTACACGTGGCTAGGATATTTATTTTTGTTTACACCTTTGACTTGATTATTCCTCAATTTTGTAAGTACTGCAGGGTCAAAAATTTTTGAGAAAAAGAGTTATTATAATAGTTTACTTTGTATCTTGTGTGTGATTCTAAACGAAAGAATTGACTATCTTCAGATGTTTGTTTTGATTTTTATTACAATTATGAATATTTCTTTCGTTTACCCTCTCATACCGTTACAGGCTTGAGGGAGCCGAACACAGCGAGCCGCAGGGTGGCCACCCATTCAAGTTCTGACCAAGCAGATCTTTGCTTGAATTATGAATATTCAAAGATCAATTTTGAAGAGTTTTCAGTTAGGTATGCTTTAATTAAAGTTTGATATTTAATAATTCTGTCAAACGTAAAACTCCAGAAATATAATTAAAACTGAAAAGTTTTCTATTAAACTTCATTTTCAAATTCCTCCCTAGGGGGTTTTAATTTTTTATATTAAGGTGTACGAATTTCTTTCATATTTCCTGAATAAAAAAGAAAATGTTTCAAAAAAGAACAAAGGGCAGATGTTGGACTGGTAAGTCATAAAAATTATTTTAAATTCTTTCCGAGGTTACACAAAATAAATTGAAATCTTACTGAATTAACTGCCATCACGACTTCTCTGTTTGTCACTGGATCCATAATCGTTGCAGCTACAATACAAGATCCACACCCTCCTTCAAGACACATTTTTTTGGTCCCAGTAAGATGAGCATTTTCGCGTAAATAGTTATTAAGGGAAGTTTCCGGCGGAACTTCCGCAGCTCTGACTATTTAATAAAAGCCAAAAAGAATGAATTAGCGGTCGTTTTGTTATTTTAATAATACGTACCGGTGTGTTCCTCATTATGGATGAAAAGTTTAAGCTCATGTAACCTACAACAATTTGGTTACAGTGAGATAATTATCATTTCAAAGCGTAAATTCAAAAGAATTAAAGTGTCATTTTTAAAATTGGTATTACGTGATTGATGATTTGTAGTGACTGGTAAAAACTAAACCGGTTAATAATCATATTTAAGAATTACAAGAACCGAATTTAATTAGCATTGTTTTTCTAATGAAGTGTTTATTTCCACTTTATTTTTAGAAACTGGGATTTTGATCTTTTTTAACTATTGTGGTCTTTGATTAGCTATCCATATTATTACATTTTATTTAAGTGGGTGTAAATACACAATGTTATTTTTTATTTTCTAAATTTATTTTTTTAAATTGAGTATGTTAAAATAAAATTTTCAGAAAAACATGCAATAAACTTTAGAAACTTACTGTTGGAGACTGCTTGGAGTAGAAAACCAAGACGTAAATGCTTCCATTTTACCTTCCACAATAAAACTAAACAAAATCAGTTCGCGTAGTTGCTTTAAAGAGTATAAAGGTCTATAATTTTCTGGATATTTAGATTGTCCTCGTAACCGATTCGTAAACTGATGTTTTATGTCATCTATAATTAGTTGTTAGATATTTTGCTACATTCTGTGGAGGGGTGGATGGATGATGATGATGATGATGATGATGAAGTAGTGTATGAAGTATCAAGAAATCCAATGAGCGATGGTTTTATTAATTACGACCTTCAAATTACACGTACTTTTCGTATTTGTTTTTGTTTAATATGTAATAATGTTTTTAAAGGAAGGAAGTATTGGAAGGCCTGCTGATTTATCAATTTACATGACTAGTATTTTCAGTTTGCAAGTAATTTTAATTAATAGCTTTTCAAGTTGTTGTCTTGAATTATTAGATTATATAATAACAGAAATTTTTGTGGTTACAAAAATTTAAATATATTTATCTGAGCAGGATCTATGAACTCGCTTAATCACTTGTGAAAACAATACATGAACACACAATTAAAGTTACTTTATCATAAGTGCGTATTGCATACATCAAAAATTAAAGTGTTCTTCCTTTGTATTTGGGAATATAAGAAACGAAGTTTAAGTATTCCGGAGGTCTTCTTTTCAATTTGCACTTACACAGCGAAGGTTCTCATTTTCTGCAAGCCTTGATCGTTGTAGGTTGTAGGGTAGGCAACCTACAGAACAGTGTATGGGAATATACGGTTGCATAATCTAATCAACTGAATGAGTCTTTTACGCAAAGGGAAATAAGAAAATGATAACAGAAATAGGGATTTTTCATTTGATTAAATGTGATGTTGAAAATTTAAAATGGTTTTCTTAAAGGTGGTAATCATAACATTCCGAAGTCAATATAATCTCAAAAAATTGTGTGAATATTTAAAGTTGTAACTGCATAACAACTATTGCGTTTGAAAGTTTAGATAGGGTATCAGTATAAAATTGTATTTGATTAAAGGCTACGTGAATTTATTTAAAATTATTTTGCTGCAATCTAGTGTACTTTTCCTTATCAAAACCATTACAAACTTACAAAGTAAAATATGCATATACAGCCTAATGTCACAGAGCAGATATCTGCTCTGTGCTAATGTCTTATCATCTATTTAATAATGAACTTGAACGTATTGAACTCGAATGCACAATTTTCCACTAGATTTCAAACAATGGCTTATTTTTAATTCAGAATTATTACGTGTGAAAAAATGCAACTGTTTCTTTTATCTTTTAATTGCGTATGTTTTATTTTTACTTGCAGCGGTTAAAATGTGTTTTGTGTTTAGCTAATTTAATGAGTCTTTCGTACTATTAAAATTAGTAGTATGTTTTAGGAACAATTTGGTAGCAACTCTTAATAAATAATTTTAATATCGGCCGGATTAATTAAAAAAATACACCTCCAGAGCGTTGACCTGGTATAAATATTTTAACTTGGACCTTTGTGAAGCTGTGACGTAGATTGACTGATGATCCACTGTATGGACAATTGGATAACAACTTACCAAGTTCGTACTTTTGTCACTCTATTTATAAAGTGTAGTTGTTATAAATTATTCTATAGGTTATTTTTAGGGAACGTAATATAATAAGATAATAAGTATCTATAAAATTGCAATCATGGTAATCTTCTTCATGCGTAAAGAACGTGATCAACTTCCTCTCGGATTATTTTTACACCCTTTTGTTAAATGTTGTTAAGTGTGAACTCTTAACATCATTAAACCCGCAAATCTATTCGTCTTTTAAAGTTACAATTTCTGAAGATAACTTTAGGAAGGCGATCGATCCATCCAAGTGGCCAAATCACGCCTGCATCAGACGTTTTTTCTTCCGAAAACAGGTAAAGGAAAACAACAGTTAGTATTCCAGCCCAACTTATTATTGTTAAATGTTCAGACATTAAATAGTGATAAAATAAACGACTTATTGTTGGACATGCATCAATTCCCTGAATTGAATTTTTTGTGTCTAACTGAAATCGGTGCAAATGCGGATCTAGTTAAAAATTTAAATTTTGAAGGCTACACACTTTTCACTAGTTATTTTAGAACCAATTTTAAAAGTGGAGGGGTTGGAATATGGATCAAGAACCCCTTAAATTCATGTAAAATAACAAACATCGATGTTCAACAGTTTTGCGTAGATAAGGAATTTGAAGTCTGTGCTTTATCCTATGTAACACACAGAAACAAATCCTACGTTATTTTAACGTGTTATAGATCCCCTTCTGGAAATTTAAAGTTATTTCTCAATAAATTAGTTGATATCTTAAATTTTGTATTTAACCCAAAAGCAAGAATCATTTTATGTGGGGATTTTAACATTGACTGTTATAATTGCCCACACGACTATAAAAAATTATGTAACTTACTACAGGAATTTAATCTTGTTAATGTTGTAAACTGGCCGACAAGAATAACAGATTCAACATGTACCCTTATTGACCATATCTATACCAATTATCCTGGCAACGGTCTGCTGTGCGTGATTGACAATGTCGTTTCAGATCACAAAACAGTACTTTTTGAAATAGATAATATAAGCTGTAATAAAGTTAGTAACAGATTATCATCCTTTCGGAGAGCATTTACTGAACCTAATGTATGTAAGTTTGAACAATCTTTGTTAAACGAGGATTGGACAAATCTGTATAATTTCAATGATGTTAATTTAGCCTTTGATTTCTTCCATGGAATCTTTTTGCACTATTTTGACCTTTGTTTTCCCTTAAAAAAATTTATTACCGCTAAGAATAACAATAAATCTTGGATAAATGATGAAGTAAAAGTGTCGAGTATAAAATTAAAAGATTTGTATGTAAATAGCCGTGTACACCCTGCTTTGACAAATGCTTATAAAAAAGCAAAGATGTGTCACAGGAAATTAGTGCAGTACACTAAAAGAAAACATTATCAGAATAAAATTGTTCAATCTGACAGTTCTACTAAAACTGCATGGAAAGTCATATCAGAATTATGCAATATTAAAAACCAATCTTTTGAAAATATTTCTGTAAAACAGGAAGGACTTTTAATTAAAAACCCTATTGATGTGGCCAACGCCTTTAACAACTCCTTTAAAAATACGCCATTAAGTATTCTTAATAAAATACCAGTTAATAATAATAGTAATATTGCAAATTCTGCAAATAACCTCACGGAAACTTTAAAATTGTACCCGTATGAGAAAAACCAACTACGAGAATTTTTAAGTAATAAATTAAAAAATAAGAGATCGTCTGGAGTTGACGATATTCCTTCCTTTATAATTAAAAGGGTTCTTTACATCATAGCAAGCCAACTTACTTTCCTAGTAAACCTTTCTTTCTGCACTGGAACTTTTCCGCAACAATTAAAGATTGGTAAGGTAATTCCGATATATAAAAGAGGGAATGTGCAAGAAATGGAAAATTACAGACCCATAACTTTAACACCAGTTTTTTCAAAAGTGTTTGAATATTGTTTCTTAAACAGATTAAGTACGTTCCTAAATAAAAATAATATATTGTCTTCCAATCAGCACGGATTTTTAGCTGGTAGATCAACAGTTACGGCTGTGAATTCGTTTTACGATCAAATTACTACGTTAGTTGATGCGGGCGAATGCCCTGTTGGAATATTTTGTGACCTTAGCAGGGCATTCGACTGCATCGATATCGATTTATTAATTTTTAAACTGAACAACTACGGTATCACTGATTTATCCTCAAAATGGTTAAAATCTTTTTTAAATAATCGGAAACAGTTTGTCTCCATCTCCAGCGTAGAAAATAATGTGATAAGTAAAGTTACTTCATCAAGCGTAAATATAAATACAGGCGTCCCGCAAGGTTCGGTTCTCGGACCAGTTTTGTTTATCTTATATATAAATCAATTAAGCAATCTCTCCCCAGATGCTCATCTTACTATTTACGCAGATGATACATCTGTGATTGTTTCAGATAAGAATGATTCTGTACTAGAAAATAAATGCTGCAGTGTGTTAAGTAAATTGAATGATTGGTTCCGAGAAAACCGTATCTATCTTAACGCTGAGAAAACTAATGCAATAAGATTTCATAATAGGCAGAAAGATATTACTAGCTTAAATTTCAAAATTGATGGAACAAACGTTATTACAGCTAACTCTGTTAAATTTTTAGGAATGTACATAGACGAGAATTTAAATTGGAAGCGACATTGTGAGTACCTCATAACCAGATTAAATTCTTTAGCCTACTTAATAAAAAATCTCAAAACTGTACTCAATGATCGTCAATTATTAATGTTTTACCATGCACATGTTGAATCTCGTCTTCGATATGGTGTTTGCTTTTGGGGCTGTTCAGCTATGTGCACAGATGTTTTCTTAGCGCAAAAAAGAATAATTAGATGTATTGCCAAAATTCCAACAACACAAACGTGTAAAGATGTATTCAAAAAGTTTGAGATATTAACATTGCCCGCTCTTGTCATTTATGAACTCTGTATTTACGTTTTTCATAAGAAAGATACCTTTTTGCAAAATAAAAATCTACATATGTTTGACACTAGATATAAGAACAACTACTATGTACCTTTCAGTAAATGTCAAGTAGCATATATGTCACCTAGATGCTTAAGCCTCCGTCTGTATAATTTACTTCCCGTATATCTTAAGTCATGTAAAACATTGATATCCTTTAAAAAAGAACTAAAATCATTATTAATTTCAAAGACCTTCTACTCCGTAGAAGAATTTCTAGAATAATAAATAATTCACTCTAATGTCAGTTGACTTTGTTACTGTGATATGTAGCATACAAGATATGTGTTTGTTCTAGATATATTCAATAGTTTTACTTGTTAATATTTCTTTTTTTCTCTCTTCTCTGTAGTCATGTCCTTTTTATGTTATATAAGTTGACCATTCCTATACAGTATGTTCTGTCAAAAAAGGGAAAATAAAGATTATTATTATTATTATTATTAAACAAATAAACTCGATATATTTTTATTCGGTTTTATTGACGTAAATAGTTTCGGAAATGTTTACGTTGCAGGATTAAAGTAAAAATTGGTACTAGTTTGTGTCGTTTATTACACACTTAGATACATATTAAATGGAGCAATACATTTTTATTTGATAGTTTCAGTCACATATACCCATTCTAATATAATATAACATGACTATCCTTTTCACTCATACATCGGTAAATAATAAATATAATTAATCGCTAATTAGTTTATCTATCTAACTACTTACATATCTTAACTATAAGACACTGTCGGTTTCAAAATTAATAAAACTAATTTTTCCCTTAAATTTACTGTCGAACAAATAAACTGTATAATATAACTCGTTGAACTACTGGAAGGTAAAATACTATCAGCGAGTTTAAAATTTGCTGTAATTCTTGTAGCATGTCGAAGATTTAAAATGTCATGAAAATTGCTACTCTTTTAAAAGCCGTATACGAACAAATAAATTAAACAACAAAATTAAAACGTCCTCATGATGGCTTGATTTTTGTTCTTAATTCTACAACCCTGTACTTTGCAAGGTGTCCACTTAAAACTGAAAACCCTGCATAGTGGTCCTTTGTGAGCAATTATTCGTTTCGTTAAATGAACAAATTACCTAATTTGAATAGCAAATGGAAACGAGCTATGTTTTTTGAGTTAATTTAATATCCACACCAAGCTACTTCTGCCTGCAGAGTTGCCTATAGAAAAATACTTTGATTTACCTGAATGAATAATATACCAGGCAAGAACTCGCTTACCCGTAAACTGTACGAGACGTGATGGTTTTCTATTATGTATCTACTTCGCCTACTAGCTAATTTATCAAGTTACAAAGTAAAAAAGCGAATTAATACATTTGTTCGCTTGTGGTTAAGTAAATGTCGTTTCAGAACGTTATTCCATTATTATGTCGTAACTGAACTAATATAATTCTAGTCCGAAACGACATTCCTAAACCTGAACACTAGCTAATAATATACATGAGTATTTTGGCATACAAGTTTAATATTCACAGCTTCGTTCTTCACAAGCACTTTAAATTTCCATTAAAATGCATTTGCGGTATAATGGTAAAACCAAACGAATTTTGTACCAATATTGACATTTAGATGCACATTTCCTGAATTAAAAACCAAAATATTTAAAAGTGGAGTCGTTTTTATTTGAAATTAACATTCCATGTTGTATTCATTAGTATAAATTCCACGGATTTTCAAGGCCACAACTTAGAAGTTGCGATTAATTTACTACAAAGCGTAAAATATGACTTAGATATCACATAGTATATGTATGTGCTTATAGAACAATAATAGATAAGCACAGTTTTTTTAAAGCTTAATTTGATACGCTATGATATAAAAGGATCTATACTAGAAGCACTTTCCTGCTTACTAAGAAATAACAATGGAAACTAATTACTTAGAAATTATTTTTATAGGAGTTTGCGGTCATTTGCATTTTAAACTGTCGAGCAAAACCACACAAAGGAAATTCTGTTGTGAACATAACGTGACAATAATATCAGATCTAGATTCAGTTTTTCAGTCCAAAGCGCTGGGACTTTTGTCTTTTCAGCGCAATTCGGTCATTCTTACCGCAGTGTTATTAGATTACGTATCGTCTATTATACTATATTAAAAATACTAGAAGGTTTTAGACAATTCTAAATTAATACTAACTATTCAGGCAAAGTAGTATACACAACCGTCTTACTAGAGAGGTTCTCCGATTTACAGAAAAAAAAGATATGTTTTTGAAATGAGTCGTTGCTAAAAAAAATATTGTTTAACCAGGAACTACATTTGCATGGATAGAAATTATATTGATTCACAATTTTTGTATTTCTAGTGGTTCCAATAACTAATTGTCTTTTGTAGTTCAGGTAACTACAAACGTAATAATATTTTTTAGTCACTCACGGATTATATGGCACTTAGAAGTTATTAGCACTGGCACTTATCTTGAGTTTTTTCCACGTTTTGGCATACTGCGCAACTCCGTGTATTGTACTCTTGAAGGCAATCGTTTTTTAAGGAATTCCCCCGCGGAATGGCTGGCATTGTGACGTCTCTTGTATATCGATATTCTGCAGAAAACAATTACTTGTTAGTTTTATAAACAGTGTATCATAGGTGTAGCATAAGAGTGGTTGGCATGGTCGGTTATCTTTGCTCGTTCCTGTCTATTCGGAAACGCGTTATTTGCATCGAGTATGATAATTACATCCTTTAATTAAATGTTGATTCATCTACAACTCGTAACCGTGAATAATAAAACCATTATAAAAAAGGAGCTTTCATGCTTATAGGAACGAAGGTTCAGGTACTATAATTTTTTATAAAACCCAGAATATTTTGTTATGTACAGTTTTCGAACTTATTTTTTCTAAAAACTCCAGTTTTTAACCAGTGATGATATCGTGGGAGTTACGTTATTGCAGAACCGCGCTCTTAACGTCTTAATATGTCATTTCCCTTTCGTTGAATTCAGAGCTCGTTAAATAATCGCCCAAACTAATTTGCAGGCGCCACAATTAAAATCATGTCCAAGAAGTATATATGTTAAGAGATCAGTTCCGCGTTAATTTGGTCAGAAAAGCGTTATAATGGCGGCTTAATTCAAGGTCTTTAGAGCAAACATAATTATTGTTAGTAGTTTTCCGATTCATGCAGCACTAGCTACGCAGTTATGCAATGCTGGAGGGACTGGAAACTGTTTAGCGAATGCAGAGCTTGCAAGAGCACACCATTCAACTACAAAAGGAAAACTATCTCGTTCGTACGCAAGAACACACACACAATTGAAAAAGGGGTTGGACTTAGTTTATTAAAATAGTTTTTTATTTCAAATAACACACTACGTACATATCACTAGTGGGTAATTATATTTGAGTAGCATGCGCCTGCCAACATGCCAACGCAGGTACCGCCTTGGAATGTGCCACTGAACCTTGAATCAATGTATACTACCAATTACAACAGCGGCATGCAATTAGTAACAATCCATAATAAATACAACAAAATAAATAAATAAAAAAATAAGTAAGTAATTTGGTATTATAACTACCTATAGTACAGTAAAGGAACTGGGAATAATACTTTTCAATATCAACAATACGTAAAGAATAATTAAACTAATTAAAACGAGTTGTACCCTGAGCTACATAACATCGCTTTGCGATTCTTAAATTATTTAAACGTCCGATGAACGTCCTCACTATTTACGTATTGAAACCATCACGCGGTAACAAGATTAGTAATATCACGACTTGGACCAAAGTAAATCACCGTCACTCACATGCCACCACCGACTTGCGGCTCAATTGAGAATTATTAAAGTTCCTGAAACAAAAGAAAATTTGTTAGTACCCTTCGAAAGAACTCAAAATGCTAGTTTTTCAACGCATATAAAATGATACGTACCTCACCCTATAAATCCTGCCGTTAATGATACGATTAAAGCTAATAACCCTGTTGCTATTTGGCCAAATGTTGAAGGAGCAGTTACTACAGCTGCGCCTTGCGGAGCTGCTTCGTAGTGTTCAGGTGCTGCATCGTCTGATCGAACAGTTTCGCCAAACCTGTATAACAGATCCATGGCCACACCATTCGTCCATCCAAATCCCCATTGTAATTCATATTCACCACCGCCACCGTAACCTCCGGGAATGGTTGCGTCGTACTGAAAGAAATTTTGAATATAGACGATGAATTGTATTTATGAAGTTCCCGACATACCTTTTCGTACATCGTTTCCGATTGATTAAAAGCTTTGTAATTGGATCTTAACCATTTTTCACTAATTTCAAAGGCTACACGACGCGCTGCTTCATTATTGGTGTTATACAATCCTACAACCATTATGTGTTGTAGAGGTGGCCAGGCATTTGGAAAGTCCCATTGTTCTCCTGTATGTTCTTTGGTTGTAGGAATCCCACCAGGGTAGAGGATGTTCATGGTTTGTAAATATTTTAGAACCAAGCGAACCATGTTGTCTTTTTCACCTTTTGGGTAACATCCCGTCCATAAAGGTGCGATATTAGTAGGGTAAAAGTAGTCTCTTTTAATGTGATTGATAGAGTCGTAATCCAACCATGCACCTACTTCTTCATGCCATAAAACTGCAGTTACGGCTTCCAACCATTCATTTGCGATAGCTGAATACTTCTCAGCTTTTTCTGTATTATTAAGGTACTGATTAAATTCCGCTAATATAACGGCATTCCAGTATATCACAGCATTTAAATCGGTGGGTATTATGGCTCTCGTATTTAAGTTTGTTAGATTTCCTAAAATAAAATTACGTGTTTAATCTACAATGAAATAAACTACGAACGCGTCAAGCTACCTTTATTTGTACCGTTGACAATGAACCATCGACTGGAGAAATCCCAACCGGATTCTGCAGCAGCTTTCAGCTCGGAATAAAACGCTTCTTTCTGATGGTCCTCTTTAAAGACGCGGGCACTTTCCACATCTTCAGAATACGATTCAGGACGTGGACCTTGAGATCTATCGCCATAGACCGCGAACGTGTAATTTTTACCATTGTAAGGCACAACTTTTGTGTGATTTGTCATCCAATAATCAAATTCGCTTTCCATAGTGGCAATGTTCTTAGCTACATAACTCATGTCTTTAACGGCATCCACGTATAATTTAACCATAGGGATCAACAAAGGAGGTTGAGATCTTTCGGCGTAGTATATACGACCGCCGTTCGGAATATGTCCGTATGTACTCACAATGTAGAGGAAATTGTCCAGCATTCCTCTAGCGGTCTGGTACATTTCCGACAATAACAGACCCTGAATAATCCAGTACGAGTCCCAATAATAAAACTCGCGAAATCTTCCACCCGGCACGATAACAGGATGAGGGACCCAAATTATACTGTACTGATCCTTATTTTCTTCAACATCAGTTTTCATTTTACGTCCGAGTTCTTTCCATATCGTATTTAAGTTGCCTCCCCATTTACGAAGAGCTGGATCCTGGATGGTTTTTAGAAAACGTGGATTGTCTGTCCAATCTTGTGGTACCCATTCTTCAAATTCCTGACCTTCGCGGTCAAAATTTTCATATATGAAACTGCGCACTTCTTGTCTCGTGGGGTTGCTATTTTTCTTCATAAATAAATCGAATCTGTGTAACGTTTCGTTGACGGAATACTTCATTTTCATGTCGACAAATGTCTTGGAATCTTCAAAAACCTTGGCCATTTGAATGGTATGAAGGAGACGACCATGGCAGTAGATTTCGCTGTAACATTCGTGGATTAGCCACGGTGTTGGCTGCGAGCCAGGGCGAAGTGGGCGGCTGCGGCCCAGTCGCACTACCTGGCAGCATTTCCAGTAAAGAAAACAGCCCTACGTAAACACTGATCAGTGAGAATACGTCGATAATGAAATCGTCTCCGCACTGATAAGTGATACGGCGTGAGCACATCGGGTTGAAGACAACGCGTTTGCAGGATCTGCGGAAGGAAAGCGACAGTGTGGATAATGGAACGGACAAGGCCTACATTCAAGGAAAACTTCTACCCCGGAAGGGCAATAACAAGGTGGAAGACTTACCTATCACACGGAGGGGGTGACTCGGTGGCACAAGCAGCGCGCTGGGCCAGGCTGAACAACACTAAGCAACACGTTAAACTTATTAGGGCTCGTACAACCATCGTAGTAACACAGTTAGCTTTGTCTATTCTTCAAGGACAAATATAATAACTTTTTTATCGTTTTAACAGTTTGGATGGATTTAAAATATCACACTAGCCTTGCACTTCGCGTTGGACAGTCTTTAATTCACTTACTTTCGAGAGCACTTTCTGCGCGGAAAAGTTCTTTTCCTCAGTCGACGTAGTTGTAGAGCTTGGACAATTGCAGCATCCTCGGTTTCGATCCTGAGAAGACAAAACTGCATCAACACTTTGCAGCAGCGGCGGACACTGTTACAGTTTTCCCGCCGGAGCCGCACAAGTTTAAAATTTCAGGAACTAAATGAGTGGTTAGTATTTTTCTCTAGTGCAGCATGCAAATCGTCCGTTGTACGTTGCTACCGATCGCGTTATCACTCGATTGCCTCAACACCAAGTAGCCAACGAGAAGGTATAACAAACCCGGCTGCACAAGCGAACGCGATTCTAATACGATTTATCTGAATGCCAGCAACAAGCGAACTCGCGATTCCGCGGCTCCGTCGAGCAGGTGATAGTGCTTGTGCAACTCTTGACGTCGGCATGACGCAGAGTCAAGCCCCCAAACGCTATTGGTTGGCTGAGACACACCTTCATATGGGAATGTCATTCAGCAAGTTGCTAAGTACAAGTTGCTCGAAGCTACTCAAAAAGCCCTCCGTTGGAATTACGCGCAGGATGCGGGAATCCCCAGATAGACTCGCAGTCTAGCCAAAATAATATGTTCCCAAACTATTAGAATATTTCGTTGCCCCAGCAACGTTTATTCCTCTAAGAAACGCAACTGCGATCATGACTTTCAAAAATCGCCGTTCGCACTATACGTCATCAGCGTTTTACCTATACAGCAGAACGAGTTCTTTCCAGGTTCAAAGAGTGAAATGACGTTATCAGTTGCGTTTGATTTGAAGATTCAGATAGAAATTACGAGATCCAAAGATCAAAATACCCCAATTTTTGCAAGCGTGACGTTGTGATAACAGGAAACTAAATGACAACTTTTACTTTATTTTGAAGTGGGTTACCAAAGTCCGTGGCTGATAAGGAACAATTTTTACAATCCTGATTTTTGAATCGCCGTATTCCCAAAATTAAAATAAAAAGAACTAACCGAGATACGCGTTACATTTTGTAAACAATTTAATTAACCACTCGCGTGTTCTTGGTATTCTCAATAAAGTTTCCGATAATTTATGTATAATAAAAGCCGTAAAACTAACAACAGAAGGCGTATGTAAACAGCCGTACTTTCTCTGGTAATACCGAAGAATTACATGTTCAAAAATTTTCAGCGATTAGCTGGAAGCGTAATTATTTTTAGCTTGCTAAGAAAAACTGAAATAGAAAATCTGACATCTGTTATAAAACAAGTGTAAGATAAAGTAATTAAAACTGATGCCCTATTGTTTATAATTTTGCCAAAACAAGAAAAATTAAGCTGCAGTGAAACAATAAAGAACGATGGAAATGTTCAGTTTAATATCTTGAAGGAACGCAGGATTATTATGTAAAATTATGCGCTATTTAATGGAATGAAATATAGTTGTAAGTGGCAATTATCCTCGATTAAATTTTCCATTGCAAACAGAACTTGTTTGAAGTAATTCTTACTCGCGTTTATTTAGCAATAAACCCAAACCCATATGTTGCGAATTAATTGTAATTTGTTGTTGTTAACAAAATGTCTTTTTTAATCTTAATCTTGGTGTTACATCGACTATTGCATCATCTTTCTTTGAATATTATTAACATTCCAATGGAATAAAGACAAAGATAGTTCGAATTTTGGACCTAACAAATATGCAAACAACTTATTAATTTCTCGATGAAAATTCTCGTTAAGTGTTTATCTGAAATACATAAAAACACATGTCCAATGCATGACGAAAGTCACACAACGCACGAATGCTTTTACACGGTATTTACCTAGACAAATTCTCAACATATTTATTTACTTAATGTTAAGGTAGATTATTTTTCTGAAAAGCTCTCGAAATATGTGTCAAGTATTCAGAAGATTGTTTACGTTACTTCTGGTTTCGTTCGGTTAAAAAATAAAAAATAGCCTAACTTTTTATTAAAACACGAATCACCTATATTAATCACTCTCAAATTTTCACATTTGTAATCTAAATCTATTTTTGTGCAATTACATGTATACATATCACCTGCTCTGTGTCGATACTTAATATTTCGCAATTTACTCGAAACTGACATTAGTTTCAATGTATTTATCTAGATTGGTGCGTTTGCTCACGTTTTTCTTTTTAGTCATTAGCAAAACCACGATTATGAGATTTGTGGTTTTAATAATTGTTATAAAATTTAAACTTATACTTACGATATTATTTCATAGTTCGGTAATTATCGACGAAGATAAAAAATTGTGCATATTTTTTATTCGAATTCCGCCAATCTAAAAGTACGAAATTATGAAACAAAGGCCAAGTTTCCTTGAAAACTTAAAAACATTGTTACGAACCTGGTGATGTGTCAATTATTCGACTTAATTAAAATTGCTGAAAATTACAGCAACTTGGCAGACATACCAAAGTGGCGTTAATTCTCTTTACGTGCATCACGACATGTAGCTTTCGGAGTGATTACGTTACGTAGACCACTTTTTCCTTACGTTTAATAAACCAAAATCTGTCGAAATGTTATATGTATATAGATCTTTAGCACCCCGGGATTCCCGTAGTAAGCTTTTATAAATGATTGATCTTAAAATGGTTCATAATGCAATATGCTTGTTTTTATGATAAATAAATATCAAAACATTCAAAACAATATTTTTTCCAAAGTGCCATCGGAAAAACCTGCTTCAGGCCAATGGTCATGATGATTATTACATCATCTTCGGAAATGTTAATGGGACTAAGACTAAGAGAAATTAAAATACCCGATTTGAGAATTTTACCTGCTACAAAGCATTAAAATAAATTCCGCTTCCCATGTTTTTGGCCCTAAACTATTCTACTACAAATAAAACAAAAGTGTTTATAAAAGAAGTGACTTGTGGCGATTGAAGTGAACTCTACGCGTGCCATTTTTTTAGCACACGTTCACACATTTATGTTCCATAATTCAAAAATTGCAAACGCTAGCAATAGCAAAAGCGCTACGTATATTTAAAATATAGCCCAACCTGTTCGGCGTTTGTAATTTATCAGGAATGTCGTCAGTCGCTTGAGAAACCTTAGAATTCATATATCTATAGAATAATAGCGTTCTTATCTATCGTAACAACCTGTTCAAATTTTACTAATCTAAAGTCTAAGGTTTAACAACGAGCCCTAACACAAAATAACATCTCAAACGGAAATATGGCAAATGCCAAATTAAGGACAATTCGAATGTTTTTAGGTTTAAAAAATAATTTATTTTTTTTACGTCATTCTACCGGTGAAATTTCCATCAGTCTATAATTTTGGGAAATGCATTTATGCAATGACATTTAGTTAATACGTAATGGGAATTATCCGAAAGTCAAAATTTACATAAAAATTGGGCAATTTATCCATTTGATGGGATATGCACTATCTAAATTTCGTAGATTCTTTGAGGTGAATTTTCAATTACTCTGTAACATTTTCGTAGATTCCTTTAAATGAAAATTTATAAAATAAAACACAAAAAGCAAATTTTACTTTCAAATTTAAATTTGTGGGAACGAAATTATGTACTTCAGCAACTGTGATTAACCGTTATTCAAAAACGTTTGGTATTAGTTTTTGGACACATGCTAAAAATGGCTAAAAATCTTAATATTTCCAAAAAAACAAATTTAATATTAAGACTTCGTATTAGGAGTTGTTTGTGAGGGGAGGCAATTTTACAGCTCTATCAAGGTGATATCAAGATAACATTTTCGTACACAGTTTTACAAAAATGCTTCAGTTGTTTAAATCTGAAATTTTATTTCCAATGATTTTAGCCTATAGTATTTAAGTCTGGTTTTAATTTTTATATTGTTTGTCCAAATGAATCGAAAATAAAAGAATTTACCTGTTGGAAGTTTTGGAACTGGTGTACGGATTGACGAAATCGTAAAACTTGTACGTTCACTGAACTAGTTTAGCTTTAACACGACGAAATGTATACAAAGATTTCCATGTTTGTATTTTAAGATATTTAGCCAGTCGTAAATCAGAAATTTTTGCAGTCAACATCGTACGATGATAAATCAGCGGGTCAACATATGAGCAACCGTATCTAAACAGATACAATTATTGTGGTATAGAAAATTACTAATTAGTTCATGCAATTAAACGTTTAAAGATTATAATAACCAAAACATAAAATAATTTCCTGATTCGTCGAAGATAAAATAATTCCATTAATATTAGAAGATACGAATTCGTAAATTGGAAAATTTTCCATGAATTCTCCTGGCAGGAACGGAAACCGAACCGTTTTATATTCATTTAAATTGCCTGAGTTGCATAATTAAGTGCAGTTGTATTCAACTCAACCCTTATGCTAAAACTAATTAAGCGTTGGCGATTTTAATGGTAAATATCCGCGTTTCAATTATGCAATTTAAAAGTAGTCGTGAATTCTACGTCTATCTTAATGAAAACATGCGGGGTGGGATGTATCTACACTCACAACGCGACATTTGATTTACCTAAAGATTAATACAGTATGCTTTCGATACGGAATTTCAAACTTGATTTCTCGAGTATACATCGAGAGTGTCTCACCTTGAAGTACTAGTAACATTTCCAACTTTTTAATTAACTTTTTTTAAGAAGAATAGGTGGAGTTCACTATAATATATCGAAATTCAACATTTTGCCATAATTTCAACCAAATAACTAAACGAATTTTAAAGGCATATATATATATATAAGAAATTCTGATTCAGCTAAAAAATAATAACCAGTTTATGGTCTTCCACTCATTTTTTAAATACATAAGTAATAATTTAATGTTTACTTGTCATACGTAATTATTACAATCCCGTTATTTCGTACGACCGATATTTAATTCTCATGCATTAGATAAGAAATAGGATGTCATTTTACAAATTTTTAGGCACCAAAATAGATTTTCTTAGAAATGCTCAGTGTTGTCCAATCATTGTAATTAGAAACACAACTTAGAATTTTTATACTAATACAAAAATACCTGCAAAGCAATTCAGTGACTTAGCTTTATGTAAATACTCTTCCCAAGTTTTTCAAACTGTCAGTCTATTAAATTTCCTAATTTATTAAAACCAACAGAAAATAAAATATGCAGATTCAAAAATTGTGGTTAAAATAAAAGCCAGTCATATTCTTGGAAAATGAGCATTACTGATGCTTACTGTTTGTTTAACTCAAGTTATCCATATTTAACACAGGTGTGAATTTCTGATTTTCAAAAAGCACCAAGTTTAATTATTGAATCTCTACAATAAATAAATTATCTGGCGAATCTTTGAATTTCTAATAATTGTTCGATTTTTGATAAAATTCAATAGAAATCCCTTGCAGTATTTTTCTCAGAATCGGAACAACAAAATGTTATCAGATATTTTGTTTACGCTTAAAACATTGATAAAATAAATTGTTTATATTTATACAATTTTCTTTCTAAGGTTAAGACTGGTTTAAAGTGGGTGTGCGAAGAGTAAAGGTCGAAACTTGTCGGAATTTCGTGTAACACAGACATCAAAACTTACGAAAAAAACAATAAGAGAATTTGGACTTTCAAAATCAAGGTTCATAAACAAACCTTGTGGTTTAATTTTTAGACGATTAAACATATTTAGCCTATGAACATTGAACAATTAATACATACTGATAACTGGTCTGAAAAATGTGGATCAGATTTAAGGAAGTAACATTTAGAAAAGCAGTAGAAATATGCGGAGAAAGAAAAATAAGTAAAAAACAGAAGACGAACAAACTGGCGGAATAAAGAAATGCCAAACGAAGTAAGAATCAAACAAACTTAATTCAAGACAGAATAGATTATAGAAGTAATATAATAAGAAACAAAGTAAAAGCACTCGTAAAAACAGCCAAGAAAAGGAGCCGGGAAGATTTTGAATCTGAACTGAATCAAAATTATAAGTTGAACACGTTTTTGGAATAAGATAAAAACTCTAAAAGGAAAAAAGAAGTAAGAAACTAAAATGCATAATAAACAAAGAGAATCATCTTTTAGTAAACACAAAAGGGATATTACAAGCGTAGAGAGAACACTACACTGAAAAAATTAAAAATCAGGGAGAAGAAACATAAACGGAAGAGGATGAGATGCGAGTGGAAAGAAGTGAACAACAACCAGAAGGAATAACGAAGGAAGAATTAGACTAATTAGAGGAAGGAATTAAGAAGATTAGAACGGGAAAGGCTAGTGGAGCAGATAATATACATTCAGAATTGACAAAATAGTTGGGAAAAAGGAACTGGTGATTGAAGCATGGCGGATTAACAAGATACCAAAAGAATGGGAAGAAAACTTAATAATTCCAATCTATAAAAAGGGAGAAGAAACATGCTGCCGAATCTATAGAGCTATGTACTTTAGTAGTATTTAAATTATACACTAAAATAATACAGGGCAAAATAAGACTAGACCTTTGCGAAAAACTAGAAGAAGAGCAAGCAAATTTTAGAAACGAAAGACAACCAAACGATAATATATTCATCTTGAGGAATTTAATAGAAAAGAAAGATGAACAAGGTAACAAGGAGAAGAGTTACACATGACGTTCATAGATTTAAAATCAGCCTTTGACGTAATAGATAGAACACTAATATGGAAGATATTGGAAGAAGGAAGAACCGAGACTGATAAATAAATTATTTCTAGTAGTAAAAAGTATATACAGATAGGTGTTTGGCTTGGTGCAACTAAATGGAAGAAAGTCAGGAAAATTCGAAATTAAGCGCTGTATCAAGCAAGGTGATAGCCTAAGTCCTTTCTCTCTCTCTATCAGTACGAAAGGCCTTTAAGGCATATCGCCTTTTTTACTACTTCTTTCCATCTCTTTCTATTGGCTGCTAAACTCTTCCAATCAGAGACATCCCTTTAGCCATCCCCTTCTGGGTCTTCCTTTCCGGTTCCTGCCTTCTGGATCTTCGAATAATACTTTCTTGGTGCCTCTGCTACTGTATATTCTGACTTATGCACCAGCCATTCTATTCTATTCTATTTTATTTTATAACACTAATTATTTCAGGTTCTGCATATAGCTCCATCAATTCGGTATTTGTTCCTCTTCTCCAAATACCTTGATCCTGCACACCTCCATGTGTTCTCCTTAAGGCCTTCCTTTCCCAGATTTCTATTTTTTTGTTGGTTCTGTTGGTTTCCTACTTTTACTTCCATTTCTTACTGTGATTTTCCTAGGATGATATATTTTATTTTTCTTTTACTAATTTGTAATCCTACATTTATTGCTTCTAAACTTAGCTTTCATACTCTATCTTAAAGTTATACTCTCGTTCGTGCTATTAACGTTAAGTCGTCGGTATAAGCCAAACACTGGTCTGACTTCTTCAAAATATTACTTTCGCTCCTTAAGTTGCTGTTTCTCATAACTGATTTTAGTACAAGATTAAATAAAGTTGTAGATAGAGCGTCGTCTTGTTTTAAACCGGTGTTCTGAACTGTTCTGTTAGTTTTCCATTTATTTTAACTTCTGAGTATGTCTCTCACAACGTCATCTGAGTTAACTTTACTAGCTTCTGGGGGCATTTTAGGCTGGATTAACTTTGTACTATTTCGCTTCTGTTCACTCGGTCATATCCCTGTCTAAAGTGTAAAAATAACGCATGCAGTCGTCTTTTCACATTTCCCTTGTGACATCCTAATTATGAAAATCTGGTCGGTGGTTGAGCGGTTCCCGCTGAAACCACATTACTAGTCGCCTTGTACGCTTTCGGCGAATTTCTTTAACCTTCTGTTTAGCATTTTTGCTAAGATTTTGTAGGTAACACTCAAGAGTGAAATAGGTCGGTAGTTTTCGCACTTTTGTTGATTTCCCTTTTTGTATATTGGAACTACGTATTATATTGTTGGATTCCTTCGCCATTTCGCATGTATCTCATGCTTTTTCCACGAATTTAAGTGCTTTACTTTTCATAATTATAATGGATAAGATAATTAAAAACGCAAGAGCTAGGACAAAAAATTTACAAACAACGGTAGGCTATAGGAATATGGAACCTGTAAAGTAGTAGCTGACACATAAAGAAAAATGCAAAACAGATGGGTGGAAGAAATCGAAAATATGAAAATGGAAATAAATATAAACAACTGCAAATACATGGTTGTGAACTAGAAATTAGAAGTACGAATGTATGAAAACATATGGTGTAAAGGACAACAAATTGAAAGGGGGAGTTATGTTCACAAGTGATACCAAATGGGACCTAGAGATAGCAAATACAATAAAAAAACACGATATAAAATCATCTTTGGAAATAATACGTCGACAGAAAAATCAAAGTTTAGATTTATAATACAATAAACAATACCAACCTTGCGCTAGTGAAACATGGGTGACACAACCAAGCACGAAAGGGTCATAACAGCGGTAGAAGTTTACGGGAAAAACAAAGACAGAATTAGGGACGGAATCATAAGGCCAACATTAAACCAGGAGCCAAAATATTAATGATGAACAAAAGAAAATTAAATTGGTTTGGACATATTTTAAGAATGAATCAGAACAGATTAGTAAGGAAGGTGATGTTTACTAAGAGATAGAAAAGAGAAGAATAGGAAGGCCCAGAAAAATATGGATAGAACAAATTTACAAATTGAAGAAATAGGAAAAATGAAATGGCAGAGGACCGGAAGAAATGGGTAGATGAGAAATAAGAACCGAACTCCAACTCTCGTTTAAAGGGCTTAAGAAGATACGAGAAGAAGAAGAAGAAGAAAATCAAGGTTCATAAACAAAAGTTTAATTTTTAGACGTTTAAACATATTTCGCCTATGAACATTGAACAATTAATACTGATAACTCTTTGTTATCTCCTAATAATCATTTCAGATGAACTGATATTATTTCTAAAATTAAACTTGGAATGAAAAAGGTCCTGAATTTAATTATTATACAAGTTAAATAGTAATTACAACCGGTAATCCGCAACTATTGTTAAGAAATAGACTGAAGTAAGATAAGATTGATTGATATTATTATTTGTTATTCAGTACGCTGTCGTCAGGAAGGCAAAAACTTAATACAGGATAAACCAAGCGACGATAAAATCACCACCTTTACTCCTAACACACCCATAAAAAGTTAACCAATCACAACACAAATTTTGTCGAAATAAAAATGATCACATTTCCTTTGATTGTTTTCAAAGCATATATGACAACGCATTCAGCTTTAAATTCTTAATAGAAGAGCAGGCCGCCTTTAATAATTACACACAAATAGTGTCTGGCAGACTGAAAATAATTGTTGTTTGAATGATCAACGTTTACAGACTAAAAATCGAAAGTGAAGTTTAAAAATAAGTTACCATCTTGAAATATATGTACTTGTGGTGGTGCAATTTTGATAAAACAATTTGTTAAATTCTGATCTTTGGTCCTATTCCGACCATTAAAATTTAGTTTAAATAAACAATTGCGTATTTTGTTCAATTATGTAGTACGTATCTGATGACAGGCTGAAATTATTTTTAAATTGTAATAAGACTTAAATGTTCGCGCGTGTCTGCAGGCGAGAGAATAATAATTAAAGTGTACAACGTCCACAGCATCACTTAACAAAATGTTTACAAAATCCAAATTACAAATTGAGCTTTGTTATTTCATTTATTTGTTCGAATTTCCATTAAACGAAAATAACGGAATCAACAGTATCCCTATCCTACCATCAACCAGTTATTAGAAAAAATGCTGTAAATAAAATGAAAACAATTCACTTGTATTTACTTTCTTGTGTAAGCAACTTTGTTTATTAACTGAAGAAATGATTACATGAGTTGATTATGACGTTTAAGGTTTATTAAAAAAATGTTCATTCATGAATGTCCAGAAATTTAATTAAATTAAAAATCTGTAAACTTTGAATCGTTTGTTTAAGGTTTAATAAAAAAAATTACCATTTCCGAATGTCCAGAAATTTAACTAAATTTAAATTTGTTAAAAATCCAGAAATTGTGTTTGTAATAAAACTAAACTGTTACGTCATCCTGAACTTAAATGAATCTAAAATAAATTAATAAATGTATAAGTGCTGCATTTAATTATTTTTTGTAACAATGAATATTCGATGGCCTTTCAATTTAAGGCTACGCGTGCAATTTATGTTTATATCTTCCTCTGGCCCGTCTGATAAACAATTCACAAACAATATTGCTTTTGGCTCGCGCGTGTTCGTGGTATTTTCTGACGTGTTAAAATATGTAGGCCAAAAGACCAAGATAATGGGTGTTAGTACCGGAAAAGAATGATGCACTCGGTTTTTTTTTTAGAATTTGGAACAGAATTTTCGTGTGTACTTTGTCGATTACCATAACCATAAATGTACAATTTCGTTGTGAATAGATTCAATAGATAGACAAATGACGCATGTTTATTTCTTAATAATAGCCCTATTAGCCTTCTTCCCACCTTATCCAAATTATTTGAAAAAATAATCCTCTCCCGTCTAAATACCTTCGTCGAAAGTGAACAAATCTTACCAACCTTTCAGTATGGGTTTCGAAAAAATCACTCAACCATTCAACAGCTATCAAGGGTATCTGAACTAATAGAAACGGGTTTTGAAATGAAGCAGCACACTGTAGCTGTCTTTCTCGATATCGCTCAAGCATTTGATCGAGTATGGCTGCTTAGCTTATTGTATAAACTGACAAAACTCCAACTTCCAACATATCTACTCTGCATACTTAAATCGTTCTTAACACATCGCTCATTCGCCGTTAGAATCAATGGCTGTCTCTCAACATGTAAAAAAATAGCTGCGGGAGTTTCTCAAGGATCTACCCTCGGACCAGTCTTATTTAATTTATATGTGTCTGATATTCCGGAACCTCAACATTCTACAATCGCTATGTTTGCCCACGACACAGTTTATCTGTCCACACACTCTGACATAAACACAGCTACAAACCAACTTCAACAAGTCATAGATGCTGCATGCAGGTGGTTCCATCGCTGGTGTATTACTCTAAATACGGCTAAAACTGAGGCTAAAATATTCACCCTCCGCCGACCAACTCTTCCACCACCTCTTATCCTTGCAAACCAGCAAGTTATTTGGAATCCATCAGATAATGGAGTCAAGTATTTAGGAGTGTATTTGGATCAAAAACTGACGTGGTCCTTCCACATTAATAAAAAACTTACCCAAGCTTACGCCAGACTAGCACTGCTGTACCCGATATAATTAATCGAAATTCATCTTTAAAACAGCAGTGCGACATACTCATATATGAGTCAATTCTCAGACCACTTCTAAGCTATGAATGCTCAGTTTGGGGAGCCACTTCTTCCACACACATCAAGAAACTGCAAGTGTATCAGAATAAAGTCCTCCGGATAATCTTTAACGTACCTTGGTTTGTAAGGAACCACCAATTACACTCTGAAGCGAATATCCCTCTTATACAGGAACACATTAAGACCCTAACAAAAAGATATTTTGCTAACATCTCTCGATGCAACAGCGCCCTACAATACGCAACCGACTCTAGGAACATTCATCACCGACTCAAAAGGAAGCTTCCGCAAGATCTATATCTTAGTTCAACCAGTGATAACAGTGCTTAGTGCAGTGACTGCAAGCGAAAGACAAGGTATTAGCTAGGCATTTTAATCCACTAGTTCATATGTCCACAACATGTTATTCTTATTGTAATATGAGTCATGCATAGCGAATATATCGCTGAACTGACTATACTTAATATATATATAAAAAATATATAAAATGTAATACGTAATCAACGTTGTTTAGATAAATTGAAATATAATCAAACAATTAGCTAGCTACATCATAATTATTGACTCATTGAATTTTTACTATTTTTTTTGTTGTGCTTGAGTAAAAACAAGATCAGTTGGTAATGCTAGAACAAAATTGTTAGAAATGAAAAAAGTTATGAATGCACTCGGATCATCAATCACGATTCTGCAAACTTAATTAAAATCTGCACTTCTCAAAATACGGGAAAGATTATGGAATTGTTTGAAAATAAATTCCCAAATGAGTCAACCGGAACTTCGAAAGAAACTTCAGCCCAAAAGTGCCAAAGGGCTGTAAACATTTTTAGAAGTAATCCTGGCAAATTCAAATAATTTCTATGTATTACCAGCAATTTAATTATTTGTTATGATATTTCAGTTAAGAAAGGCGGAAGAAATAAGGCTTATCTTTATCAGTGATAATTTTGCCCAAATTCAGATTCTTCCCATGAATTAATAGTTTTTCATGTTAAATTGTAATTTATAAGATCAGTGCTTAGACAAAGCAGAGTTGCAGGTGAAATTCAAAAGAAACTCCAACTCAAAATCGCCAAAGGGCTATAAAAAATTTAAGAAATAATCCTGGCTAATTAAAATAATTTCCACGTATTACTTGCAACTTAATTATTTGTTATGACGTTTGAGTTTTAAAGAAATTTGGAAAAAATAAGATTATCCAATGATAATTTTGTCAAAATGCAGATTCTTCCCACGATTAATATTTTTTCATTTAAGATTAAATTTAAATTTGTAAGATCTGTGCTTAGACAAAGCAGGGTTGTAAATGAAATTATGAAAAATTTTCTCTAAATTTCTAATTAATTAATAACCCTTCAAGCGTTTGCAGTTTCAAATTTTGTTGAAACCCAGCAATTCTGGTGGCACATTCAAGGTTATAAACTAGCATAAACGATCCACAAGATTTGCATAAAATTCTACAAAACTTTGAACTAGAAACTAACCAACCAACAATAGCGATGTTTATACCAACGTTTTGTTGTACTTGAAAAAAAAAAGCCTTTAATTACTATTTCGTGGTGTTACGATTGGAGTTACAATGGAACATTAAAGAAAAACAAAATAACGTTACTCCTAAACAGTAAATAATATTTCTTTTGTATATTCTCTAATTATTCTAGTTTTCTAAACTTTTTGTCATTAATCAAACGAGTTATGTTAATGCTTTGTCAAATTTTCGGTTGGAATGCTTTCAACTAGAACTTTTTGTATATCCTTATTAATGACTAATTTATAGACTTACTCTTTCAAGATCAACCTACCTATTAATAGTATAGTTGTGTAAAGTAAATTGGACTTTACAGTTAAAATAAAACATTAAAAAAAAATTACTGAAAACTTAAGCCAGAATGAAATTATTTTAAAACCACTAAAAGTTATTTTATTGATGTGTTCATCTTTTTATATTGTTATTCTAAATATTACACTTTGTGATTAGCAGTTAATTTCGGAGGAATTTATACTAATAACAAAGAATTCCATTCACTCAGCTACTAAAGCAATTTATCACTAATACTGCGTGATAGAATTCAGATAACAATATTTTAACATGTTTTCTTCTGTTTAGATTGGGTTCAGGATTTCAATTCCTGCTTTAAGATTAGAACTCCAAAATAATTAGTTAATAATTGGGGATTAACAAATGTTCCTTTGTGTTTTTGAAGTGACATAAAAGCTTTCATAAAAGGCTTAGTGAATATGTTAAAATTTCTTTATAAAATACCTGATTTAACTAATTTGGCAATGAACTTTCAGATAGTTCTAAACTAGATTCTAAATAGAAATCAAAAACAAATTCGTGTTAAAACATTAATGAACTCAAAATGACGCACATTTTATTTTATAACAATTATGCAACGAATAGTACAAATTTAATTGACCTAAAACCTTCGCTAAAAACTGAGCTTAAGTAGGAGAAAGTAAATAACTCGTTGGAAAAACCATTGGATATCCTGGTCGATCATGACATGCAACTTTTGCAAAGCTAGAAAAATAATCAGGTGTAATTTCGTACGTTAATCATACGAATTACAGATAAATCTCGCAAATCAGGTTGTCGTAGATTTATTTGCTCTAATTACATAGCTCTAGTTTTATATATAAGTTTTTGTAAATATTTAGAAAATGGAGATTATGGTTTTTGGA
Organism: Melanotus villosus; assembly: GCA_963082815.1. Classification (NCBI taxonomy): domain Eukaryota; kingdom Metazoa; phylum Arthropoda; class Insecta; order Coleoptera; family Elateridae; genus Melanotus; species Melanotus villosus. The sequence continues at coordinate 26,843,462 of OY720427.1, forward strand.
CTCTGTTCGCAGTGCAAGTTTATTTATAAAACAGGGGATTCCAATAATATTTAGTTTTACTATTTATACAAGAATTTTATGGATTTATGTAGAATTCTTTCTTAAGTATTTGTCTTTCATACAAAAAACATATTAATTTGTGTATTAAACGTGACAACAAATATTTTCTTAATAATTTTTTAAATACACTTTACTAGTGAGAAATACTTCAGTTAATTAGAACTTTATTAATCCGTATTGTAGTAAATATAAAACATAAACCACGAGGTTTTAAACCGCAGAAAATATGTCCGAAGACTGATTTTGGGAAAACCTAAGGTCACCCTTAACACTTTATGTAAATTTAGCATCAACCAACCGCGAGAAAAAAAAATGTGAGCATAATTTATTAACAGAGTTCAACTTTAAAAGAAGAATGAGAATTTGGCTTTGATAAATGAAAATAACTTTTGTACATTCATTTACAGAGTGTAAATCAGGCTAATTAATGATTTTAAGGTAAATACAGATAAAAATATACTTTTCAGTCTCAAGGTTTACAACAGATATAAACACGAATCTGAAAAGGGTATTGTGATATACAAGGTAAAACCAGAATTTCCTTGTTTTGTTATTAAATTAATTAAGATTTGATTAAATTTTTGGTTTTCACGGTAGAGATTTTTCTTTCCTCATGAATTGTAAAGAGGTATTAAAATTCAATCCTTATTAAATCTCGTTACTTTTGGTTTTAATTTTTATTAAAAATAAATTTCTTGTTTGTAATCGATGAACAGACAAAAGAATATTAAGAAATTTACACAACTTTATAATGGACACGTGCCTTACTTTGCTTACGAGCTTTATAGTGGAGCTTGCATTGCTTCAGTTTTCAAAAAAGATTAAACTGAAATGTAAAGAAATATTTACATTAAATTACAAGACGTTTTAGATAATTTGCCAAACTAACTTTTGAATAATTTTAAACGCCGTCAAAAATAGTTTAAACTTTAAAGTTTACGTATGTCAGAAATGTTCGCCATATTTCGTGATGAATTATTGCTTGCAGTAGATGCAAACGTAACGATGCAGGTCTACCAAATCTAATTTTAACCTAACTCAAATTGCTTGCCAAGATATCTACGTACGATAGATACAGTTTCTGAATACACTCACCTCAAAAAATATATCTATAGACTTTTAGACTCGACAAGGATTTCGACGTCACACAGAATCACAAGCCATTCCTGACAGAAATAGCTTTTAAAATATCATCCATCCAACCGAACGCTTAAACTTTCTTTACATCTGGATGGTCACGTTGTATACTCATAAATATCGTTTCGTTCCTCATGATTTTTGAGAATTTTTCACGAACGAAAATATTTCGGGGAATACGCTTGGCGTCTTGTTTTTTGACATTTATTGTCAACTTGCGTAATCACTATCTTTTGTTATGCAATATTGTTCTATTTTGCCTAACAGTTACTAAAATCCTGAAGTTATTTCAGATTCAAGAATGAGCAAATTACAGATAGCAATGCAGTTTTGTTCTATTTGCAAGACAAATTCTAATCAGAAAATTAAAAGTTTTTTTAATTACATAGCATAAAACCACCTGGAAATATGGGAAATGTTTCAAAAATGTATGCGAAAAAACACTTAATTTATGATTTAGAGCTTTCAGTTACATAAATTCATACCCACGCTTCTTAAATGTAAATAAATCTAACAAAACATTCTAGCATTCTTTACTCAAAAAAATATTCAATATTCTTTAATATTTTTACTAATTGTCTTTAATTAAACACTCGACGTTTACGTAATCTAAAGAATTTAATACCTAAAAATTGTATTAAAGAAAGTAGTCATAAATTTACTAAATATGTTTGATAAGTGTAGGATGATGTGCGTCATGAGTTAGTAAGTGCCCATCAGACAATTGTTTAATAAAATAGTAAATGATTTTATCCAGAAATTGAAGATTGCTATTTTGTGTGAATCATACGACTTTTGTTATTAAATGTTAATTACAAATGATTACTTTCAAGATTCCAATAGTATTTCCAAAATTCACTTCAAAACATTGAAATTGAGCAACTTTTATCACCCTCAAAATTTAATAATCAGGGCCTGATGAGGAATTTATTAATTAATTCTAAAAGATAAATTTAGGACTTTCTTCAAAATTACAATTTCCATTCAGTTTCAACCTTTTTACCTAACAATAGTAGGAAAGTTTTAAAAATAAAGGCAATAAAAATTACTCCAAGTTCATTTATGATGTATTTATAAAGGTCGTTTTAAGTTTAAAAACGAAAAAAGGGAACTTTAAGTGACGGAAGTAATGGAAGTTCGTTAATTATCATAATTTATACAAGTTCCTTTTTGTAACATTGATATTTCATATTGAGTATTGCCACAGAACGTTTTGACCTCATGTCGTGTCAGAATTCAAATAGATATCGAGATTATTATCAACGTTCGATTATTATTCTTGAATAGTATAAGGAAGATATCGGTAATGTACGGGAAGTCGTGCGTTTACCAGAAATTTACACCAATGAAGGTCGAAGTTTAATATCATTACATGTTTTTATTATTTTTTATGACTCAGCTAAACAGTGTCACAGAAATTTATGAAGTCAAATTAATATAACTATGATAAATAGAATGTCCATTTTTCGGAAACGTATTATTTTGGCATTGAGAGCGTATAATTTATTTACAGCGTATTTTTGCTGCTTAATAAACACACATTTCCTGTTTTTATTTTATCTGTTTAATTATTATCGAATTTAATTAATCCAAACACTTAACTACGTTTATTATTGTTATAAAGTTTATTTGTGGGTCATATTATCAGTTGCTTAATTCCTTCGAAAACTCGGTGTAATAAGCCTTGAAGTGGCCAGGATTTCTGTGTAAAATCAGCCTGAAAATGAAAAGCTTTGGATAGCTCTGAAAACAAAAACCCGTTTTTTCTCAAATTAAATATTAAGGAAAACTAAATTAATACGAAATTCCTTCGAAAGCTCGGTGTAATAAGCAATAAACTGGCGAGGATTTATGTGTAAAATCAGCTTGAAAAATGAAAAGCTTTGGATAGCTCTGAAAACAAAAACCCGTTTTTTTTTTCAAATTAAATATTAAGGAAAAATAAATTAACACGAAATTCCTTCGAAAGCTCGGTGTAATAAGCCTTGAAGTGGCGAGGATTTATGTGTAAAAACAGCCTGAAAAATGAAAAGCTTTGGATAGCTCTGAAAACTATAACCCGTTTTTTTTTTTTAAATTAAATATTAAGGTAAAATAAATTGATACGAAATTCCTTCGAAAGCTCGGTGTAGTAAGCCTTGAAGTGGCGAGGATTTATTCGTAAAATCAGCCTGAAGAATGAAAAACTTTGGATAGCTCTGAAAACAAAACCCGGCTTTGGGTTTTCAGATTAAATATTAAGGAAAAATAAATTAATACAAAAGGGAAAAATAGCCAGAGTTAAAATATTGCCAATATTGCGATATGAAAGTAATAAAAACCAGTTACGCAAATTTCTTTAAGAATTTAAGCAAAATTCCCAAACTATAAGTTAACGGGAATCCAAGCACAGAAGATCAAAAGACGAATAATTTGGTTATGGAAAATGAACTTATTATTTAATCCTCTTTAATAAGTCATGAAATTCAAGGAAAATAATTTTAGTTAATGTTCAGTTCTGACTTTCTAAAATAAAATTGTGCGAAATATCACAATAGCTGCAGACAAGTAAATTCAGATATTATTATAATTAAAATCTAAACCTGTTTTTCAAAGAAAATTTAGTTCAAGATACAGAAAAATCCATCAGGCTCTATTGGGTTTACGCAAGAAAGTTCTAATTCGCAAAATTCAAAATATATAAATACACACATAATCCCGAAATTATTTAGGTAATGTATATTTGCTTACCAATAAACTCGTTCGTGATGAACTAACAAAACTGCACAAGTGCACACTTAAAACACGAAAGAGATTTTGTGAAGCTGGTCGGAGCATCCGAACTGGAAGACTTCAACTACCAAAAGAAGTTATTACTTAAGACAGATCAAGTACTTAATACTTATAGACCAGGCTTTGTATGCCTACAACGCGTGCGTAGTGGCATGATATCATTAGTTTATTTAACTATTGCAATGATACAAAATGGTCTAACTATAATTACAAAAGCGATATCTGTAAAGAATTAATCATTTTATTATTTAAATTTGAATTAGGAATAAGCATGTTCAAATGTTTTGTCCCTGACGGTTACATTTTGTTATAATTTGAGTTATTTAATATAGATTAAATGAAGGAATATGTATGAAACAAGTTAATCCCTTACTGAATCAAATCTAAAGAAATGTTACTTTTACGGGGGCATTCAAACAGTCTAGTATTCCATTTATGGGGGTTTTATAATACTTTGTTAAACAAATTTCTTAGATTGTATGGTTATAAAATCAACAAGTACAAATTTAGTTATCAAATACTTCTCTCGTAAGTAAGTACATGTATTTAAGAACTGTTGCAACTATTGCGAAACTATACTTTGGTGTAGATCAAAAAAAGGGAAAATTTAAAGAGTACCAACTATGTTAATGTTATAATATAACAAAGGCGATAATGCTGATAATTGGTTTACTGTGATAAATAGAATGTCAATTTTTCGGAAAGGTATTATTTTGGCATCAAATTTATTTACATCGTATTTTTGCTGCTTAATAAACACACATTTCCTGTTTTTATTTTATCTGTTTAATTATTATCGAATTTAGTTAATCCAAACACTTAACTACGTTTATTATTGTTGTAATATTATCAGTTGCTTAATTCCTTCAAAAGCTCGGTGTAATAAGCCTTGAAGTGGCGAGGATTTATGTGTAAAATCAGCCTGAAAAATGAAAAGCTTTGGATACCTCTGAAAACAAAACCCTTTTTTTTCAAATAAAATATTAAGTAAAACTAAATTAGGTAATATGAAGTTTCTTCGAAAATTCGGTGTAATAAGCCTTGAAGTGGCGAGGATTTATGCTTAAAATCAGCCTGAAAAATGAAAAGCTTTGGATAGCTCTGAAAACAAAACCCAGCTTTGTTTTTTCAGATTCAATATTAAGGAAAAAGAAATTAATACGAAAGGGAAAAAATAGCCAGAGTTAAAATATGGCCAAATTATTTGTCGGGACGATATGAAAGCAACAAACCAGTTAAGCGAATTTCTTTAAAAATGTAAGCAAAATTCCTAAAAAATAAGTTAACGGAAATCCAAGCACAGAAGATCAAAAGACGAATGAATAGTAAATTTGGTTATAGAAAATGAGTTTATTATTTAATCCTCTTTAATAAGTCAGGAAATTCAAGGAAAATAATTTTGGCTTGTTCTTCAGCTGCAGACAAGTCAGAAAAATCCACCAGGCTCTATTGGGTTTACGCAAGAACGTTCTAATTCTCAAAATTCAAAACAGGTATATAAATAAACACATAATCCCGAAATTATTTAGGTAATATATATTTGCTTACCAATAAACTCGTTCGTGATGAACTAACAAAACTGTACAAGTGCACGCTTGAAACACGAAAGAGATTTTGTGAAGCTGTTCGGAGCATCCGAACTGGAAGACTTCAACTACCAAAAGACGTTATTACTTAAGTCATATCAAGTACTTATAGACCAGGCTTTGTATACCTACAACGCATGCTTAGTGGCATGATATCATTAGTTTATTTAACTAATATTGTAATGATACAAAATGGTCTAACTATAATTACAACAGCGATATCTGTAAACGAATGAATCATTTTATTATTTAAATTGAATAAGGAATAAGCATGTTCAAATATTTTGTCCCTGACGGTTAGATTTTGTCATAATTTGAGTTATTTAATATAGATTAAACGAAGGAATATGCATGAAACAAGTTAATCCCTTACTGAATCAAATCTGAAAAATGTTACGTTTACGGGGTCATTCAAACAGTCTAGTTTTCCATTCATGGGGGTTTTATAATACTTTGTTAAACAAATTTCTTAGATTGAATGGTTAAAGAATCAACTTAAAAGTATTTAAGAACTGTTGCAATCATTGCGAAACTATACTTTGTTGTAGATATAAAAAAGGCAAATTTAAAGAGTGGCAACTATGTTAATGTTACAACAAAGGTGATCATCCTGATAATTGGTTTACTGTGATAATATCAACTTAAAGTACAAATTTAGTAACCAAATGCGTCTCTCGTACGTGTATTTAAGAACTGTTGCAACCAATTATAGAAACTATACTTTGCAGTAGATAAAAAAAAGGCAAATTTAAAGAGTGCCTAGCTATGTTAATGTAACAACAAAGGTGATAATCCTCATAATTGGTTTGTTTGTGCAAACTGTAATATCACAAGTTAAAATTCAATTTTTTGAAAGTAATTTCGCAAATAAGGAACCATGTCACATTCTCAGGCAATTAAAATCAGATTACGCAAATTTGTTTGTAGACATTAAGTCTAATTATATCTGAAAAACCAATGGTATTAAAATACTAATCTTCTTAAATAAACAGAGAGCATGTTCAGAATGAATGCCAAAAATAATTTGCTATTTATATTTTTGAAAATATTATCCCAGTTCAATTAAAGTGCAGAAATAAGTCATTTTTTGAGTTTCATATGACGCAGGTTCTTCAAGTACATGGTATAAAAATGATCTTTATATTTAATATGATTTCGATTTTGTAGTAAACCGCAAATGTATTGCAAGTAACGTTTTTGAAGCTTATCAGATTTAGTGGGAGGTGTTAGTAATAAGCAAAAGTTTGTTCAAATGCGTCATTGCAAATTATAAACAATAACAAACGCTTTAATCACCTTAGTAAGGAAAGAACAAAAGTTATTTCCCGACACGATTTGTGCGCACAGGCGTTCAAAGTTTATTAAACTTAAATCTGAGGGTTAATTCTAATACTTCAATAAAAATAATGTACAAAATAATAAATAAGACCAGAGTGTTAAATTTTAAATAATCAATAATAATCATACTGCAAAGAGCCATAAAACACACGGTGATTTTCGCATCTAACCTTTACTCATAATCTCATAAACATTCAACCAAAACACCTCAAAATGTTCTCCCAACCAAACTTACAAAAATTAAATTAAAGAATAAAGAGAACTCCATACAAAAACATAAGTTTGCTAAGAGTAATTCTGCAGATTTGAGATTGAAATCAATAAACTATAAAGTTTCCAAATTTTAGACTTTCCTTTTAAAACCGTTTTAAAACCGCAGATTTAAAAGAATTAAAACACATATGGTCACTTGGTCACTCACTATGCCTGTTCAATATATTATCTTAAATGTGCTTGAGGCAGCAGGTAAATTAAGGCCTAATCTATTCTTACATTCACTGCGTTAAATAACCAACTTTCTGTATATTTTCTTAAATTTAATTTAGTGTCTACGGCCGTTTTCGGTTTAATGTAAGTAGTACGTTCCTCCGGTTAAATTGTGTAATTTCAGCCGAATTTTCTTGCGAAACAATTTCCTGCTTCCAAGGTAAGTTTTTGTTATTATATTTAATTTAATTTAATGGTTTTTAAATGTATCGGCCTTGGAAGTGATAAGTTTGCTCGGGATGCAACACGTTTTGTAAGTTCCAATGCGATTATTGAAAAATGTATGTGTAAATTTAACAAAATTATGTCGGTTTAACCAACAGTTAATTAGTTTTTGATAGCAGATTCTGATAAGGAATTGTGGGAAGAAATTCTAGAAATTGGACAAAACCCTTTTGATAATTTTTATTTAATTTGCGACATTTAGAACGAAAACAGAAAACCGTTCAAGTTTATTTTCAAAATCCTCTGCGTCAGATGTAATTCTAAAAATTCGAAAACCGGATAAAACCTTCGAAAGGTTTTCTTCTGATTTTTGTATTTCCAGAATTTCATTTTAGGTATTACAAATATTAGGCAGAAAATTCAGGAAAGCAGCACTCTTCGTCTACGAGCTTTAATTTTGTTTTATTTTCGGTATTGACATAAAGCTTAGGGAATAAGTTTTTTGAGGAAACTTCGTTGGGGAAAACAATACAAAATTAATTTAATTCGAGCTACAGAGTTCCAAAACAAATAATTGTTTTCGACGTTCCTGTAAATCGTGGCATTATTTGTAAACAATTTATGTATTTGAAAAAAATTCTATTTCCACTGTTCTTTATTTAAATTTTCTGTGAATCACTAGGAATGAAAAACATCTTATTTAATACTCAATTAAACAAAAAGTGTTGATGCAATATTCAAATTTATACATTATTATTATCTTTAAATGTTGGAAAATTAATGTGAATAACCCACTTATTGCCTCATTTAATTCAAACGTTTTTTTGGGAAACTTGTGTTTTTGATAATTGGCAGATTATTTGAAAATTACATCCCATAGTAATTTGAGAAGTACATCAAGCTTGGAGAATAATCGTACCATTATCACAGTACTTATAAATTTTGAAAACCGGCCTTTAAAAACTATACGTTTTAGTTAAAGTAAAAAATTAAAGGTGTGGCATTAAAGAATTATAAATTTAAGCATGCCAAGAAAATATTCAACTTTGTCAAGTGCCCACTCGAATTACCCAAATAACAACACAACAAATCTTGGCAAGCTCACATAAATGTGAATCTTAGTCATTTAGATTGTTTTAGTGTAAAACATAATTTAAGTTTAAAGCTTAATGGAACCCATTTTCTAAAGAGTTTTAACAATTCAACCCTGAATATTTAAAATATAATTTTTGCTGTAGCAATTTTAGCATTAGAAAACTAAAACGTTTCTCACTTTTACTATTGATCGTTCAAAAGAACTTTGATCAGAAAATTTTGGCAAGTAAATTAAATTGAAAAAGTCTTCAATGTAAATTTATTTTATTTTTGATTTTCTGTATTATAAATATAATTTTCCGGATTTTTATTTGCTTACATTTTAAATCTTTTCCAAGGAAACTTATTTCATTTGCCTGATTTTTATAACAAAACTGTATTATGATATCATTACACAGTTTGTTAGTTTGTTATTCATGGCGTTCACACAATTTTTTTAAATTGAACAGTTTGAAGTCATTAATTTTCTGATTAGTGACGAAGCCTATTGTTATTGAAATTTACGTTACACTGCACAAATGCATCAGTTTCAGCCTTGTTATGCCATGCTTTTTGAGTTTGTTTGTAGTACTAATTTGCTGTAATTGTAGCAAATAATTTTATTGCGGAAAATCGTTCATTAAAAATAGAAATATTTTTGGAAATTCAAGCAGGTTTTTTAAATAAATATTTCTTTAAATTTCTTTAGTAGTAATTTTGTTTAAATTTGAAAATTTGATATGTTTTGAAAGCTGCCAATTTTTTTTTCCAAGATATCTCGAAAGAAATGTATGTTTATCTCATGACTGTAATGCTTATTGTTTTCACTCGTCATAATAAGACTGGTAGAATAAAAAATCAAAAAATACAACGAGACAAAACAATCTAGAAATTTCATGTAGGCTTATTTATACATCTCTTATTGTGACGTCAATGAAATCAGGTAGATTGTTAATAAACACACGTGCAGATTTATCAGTTCGTCACGAGAAAGGCTAAAATATGCAATATCTCGTAAAATCGTCTTATCTGCTTTTTGTTTTTTCCATTCAAGATAACATTCCGGATGACAACCGACCATCTTTTATGGTGAAAAGGCAATTTGTAATTTAGCTAATACATTAATATTGTCGCCGATAGTAACACAATTATATATTAAGCCTACCTGGAGTGATTTTGATTCGTTCTACTTCAATTATAATTTTCCTTTTATCTGCGTACTTGATTTTGACGGTACAATGAGGTAATTATCATTACCAGATTTTCTAGTTTCAATCGGATATGTTTGCATATACCCAACTTTAAACGAAGAGTATTTAAATATTTAAGAAAATTAGTTTTCATTTTACGATTTTATAAAAAGTGTGATTTTCACCGCTTAATAAAGAAGGCGTTTGCTGAAGAGTCCGTTAAATGAGAAAAGTTCAAAAAGGAAATTGTCGGTCCATTTCAATGATAAAAGCAGCGCGGGTTTTCAACATGATTTTCAGAATCTGTATTTTTATAAAGCGTGCCATAATTATTTTACCTTAGAAGACTTGTGAACATGCATTGGATTACTGTGTTAATGTTGAGTATTTCTAATAAAAGCGCAGCGAAGCGTCCTTCAACATCAAATTATTAGTGCAGATTTTCTAAAGTATTCAATTTGAACACTTGTTATCTATGTAAATCTGAATTGAATAGTTAACTGGCCTCATCTTTCATATATCAGCTGTCTTGTTAGTTCTGTAAATTGTTTGTAATTTTTCAATCAAATTTCTAAGGCAAAATTACTGAATTTAAATTAGGTCATTATTTCAATAAGAGAAAATTGCGAAGAAGGGCACTATAAATTTATAATGGCAATCAAATGCAATTTAAAGACGTACTCATATAAATTGGCACCAGTAAACAATAATAGGTAAATGCTACATCAACATTATCAGGAAATGAAATGCACGGGGACATTGTGCAAGCATTTATAAATAGAACTGATTAGAATATAAGTTCCCCATTCATTCATTAATTGTCGGAAAAGGATGTGTTTCGAAAATGTAGTACATACAGTACGTTAAAATAGGTATAACGTAATTTTTACTATCATTTCACTATCACAAAAGTCGCATGGCTTTATCACTAAACTTATCTGGAATTGTATTTACTTAAAGTTCATGATTTATCATATTGCCATTTATTTGCATTAGAGTTGATTATTCATTACTTCGTCTATGCAGCTTTGGCGACCTGATAAAACAGAACAAACGGTTTTATCTCGCTTTTTTTTTTGTTGAAAACCCACGAGAATTGTTTTGTCTAACCTTAAAGACCAGGTTCTTTCGTTTTTTCTAAAAACGACGATCTAGTAAACAGCGGATTTTCTGTTATTTTTACATAAAATTGTGGTCACTTTATGAACTAAAAATTAATTAAATTTGCAATTAGATAAGATATAAATCACAAGCTAAAGTAAATTAACTTCAAAGAGCGAAAGTTATTACTTGGTTTATCGTTATTCATGACCCTAAACAACCCATAAACAAAAAGTAATTTACAGACACGTGCTGCACAGTTTTACACTATAATTTTTTTGCATTAGCTCGATTCTTTAATAAAAAGTATTAGTGAACTGCTTTTAATCTGGAAAAAACATTTGTAGGGGACATTAAAATTCACCGGCACGTTATCAAGTTAATGGTTGGTAAACAGTACAAATAGTAAGTTTTGGTTATTATTATATACATTTTGTTATAAAAAAAAACCTTTTACTGATTTCATAAATTGTCCATACAGAAATTCTTTGTTGATAACGTTAGTATTTCTTTTCATTGGACTTTATAGTAAAATGTTAATGACGTTCACTTGGTAATGAACTTCAGAAAATGTTCTTTACAATATAATTAAAACTTTTGACGTAGAAAAAATGGACAACCTTGGCCGTGGCTTAATAAATACATATGTAATTTGGCGCAGCCCAATAGTAACTGAAATAAAAAGCCTCGTGTTTGATAAAAAATTGTAAACGGAAACATTTACCGGAAAAAGTCAAGGAATACTTCTTTGAAAACAATAACTCAAACAAAACAACCTCACAATTGAAAATTTGTAAATATGAATACAGGGCCGTAGGAGCATCCCACCAAAAACTTCTCTTTAGTTTTATGTTTTAATTTTGAAGAACCTTTAAGATGAACTTCAATAAACCAACAACGACGGTGAAACTTTTAACCCTTTTATTTCCATACAAAATAGGATTGATTCAATTCAAAACCGGTCCAAATGATGATACGTGCCTTCGTACACATACGCATTTTGGGTCTTCGTTAAATTCTCATACAAGCGTGTTTAGTAACTAAATTGATTTTCTTTTAGTTCAAACTTATATTTCTTCAAGTCCGACAATTAATAAAGGCTTTGTTTTACAGAAAATTGATTAAATTAATTAAAAAAATATCGTTACACGACCTTTCCTACAGTGTGTCCCAGGATAGATGTTACAATAGGTGTGATGGACAAAAAATTTTTGAATTTTATTTTAAGATTGTGGAATTAAGCCCTGCTTGGTGTGAAGAGAATTTTAAGAATATTTTCAGTTTTTGAAAAACAAGTCGGCCTTGACATTGAAGCGAAAACTATTTTCTTTTCAGGTAAAATACCCTTTTTGTTAATGATACGGCAAAATTTTACTAAGAAAAGTTGTTCATAATAAGAAATTATGGCCCTATGCAAAATTTCAGGAAGATTAATCAACGATAGTTTTTTCATGGCCTCCTGGCAGTTTTGTGTAATAAATAATTTATTGTAGATCAGTGTTATTATTATGTTTCGTAAGTTAAATTTCTTGTAAATGCTATTTGTTTCGTACAATGTTCTACAAAGAAAATTTTGAACAAATACAATTTATTTTGATTAATCTAAAATGTGACGGTTTAATCAAAGTAGGTAGATCTTCCTGAAATTTTGCATAGAGCCATAATTTCTTATTATGAACAACTTTTCTTAGTAAAATTTTGCCGTATCATGAACAAAAAGGGTACTTTACCTGAAAAGAAAATAGTTTTCGCTTCAATGTCAAGGCCGACTTGTTTTTCAAAAACTGAAAATATTCTTAAAATTCTCTTCAAACCAAGCATGGCTTAATTCCACAATCTTAAAATATAATTCAAAAATTTTTTGTCCATCACACCTATTGTAACATCTATCCTGGGACACGCTGTATATTATCAGAGGTTATACTTAATAATTAAAATATTAACGGAAAATTACAATACAGCTATAGAAATACAACTTAGTATTGTTTGAAATGTCGTTTTTTAAGCGGCTAACATATTTCTTTTAACTTTTGATGGTAATTTTGCGTGTATATATTAAACTAGAAAGGACGTGTGAAATCGTAGATACCAAAGGAGGATGTGTTGATTATACGGGGTGACTTTAGCACCAGGTCAGAAAAGAAGAATGTTACAGAGACGTGTCTGGAATGCACACATTACATGAGGAGACAAATAACAATGGAGAAAGCCTATATACTTTGGCAACCAAGTTTAAGCACAAAGAAATACATAAGATGGCATGGATTATACCTGGAACAGAAACAGGAAATCAGATAGACCACATTCTAATCAGAAAAAGAATCATCAATGACATAAACGATACCAGATCGTATCGTATGAATTTAAGTAAGTCGAAATGGATTACCTACGAAGAAGTAGTAGAGTATCTAGGAGAAGAAATGGCCGACAAGGTCATCAGAACACTGTTCCCGAAGCAGGGACATATAATCTGGTTGCCGGAAGAAGGTGAGAAAGATAACGTCCCGGAAGTCACAACAAGCGAAATAGTGAATGCCGCAAATAGAATGAGGAATGGTAGGGCACCGGAACCGGATGGAGTCGCCGCTGAAGCAGTGAAAATTATAGTAATGGAACAACCCAACCTGATAGCTAGGGAAATAAATGACCTCGTCCAGAAACGTATATTCCCGAAAGAGTGGAAGAAAGCGAGAGCAGTGCTCATTAAGAAACCTAACAGAAAAGAAGAAGAACCAAATGCATATAGGTCCCTGTGCCTGTTAGACACAATGGGCAAGCTCTTAGAGCATGTAATCGCTGAAAGACTAACAGTGGCACTGTAAGATACTGGAAACCTGTCGGAAAAGCAATTCGGTTTCCGGAAGGGAAAACTACGATTTATGCTATCGAGGAGGTAGTTAAAAAGGCAGAACATGAGAGGGAAAAAACACTTCGGAAAAGGGGTTTCTGCGCGCTTATAACACTGGATGTGAAGAATACCTTTAATACGGCGACATGGAGATTAATAATAAAAGAATTGAGAAAAGGAGGCATACTCAAATACCTCCGAGACATCATGAAGAGCTACTTCTCCAATAGAGAAATTGAATGTAACGGAAGAACATGTAGAATAGCCGGAGAGGTCCCACAGCCCCACAGGGATCTATACTAGGGCCTCATTTATGGAACATCCTATAAGATACAGTGCTGCAGATTGTAAGAAAAACACAGGCAACGAAGTATTGAGCAAAGTTCACAATTGGATGCGAAATAACGAACTGGAATTGGCCCTAGATAAGACAGAGGCCGTCCTCCTCATAGGGAGAAAAAAGATAAAAACTGAAATTAAATTCAAGGTAGGCAGTATGGATATTACACCAAGAGACAGTGTGAAGTACTTGGGAGTGACGCTTGACAAAAGGCTAAATTACAACGAACACCTGCAAAACGTAATAGGAAAAGCCAAGAAAGTAGCATTAGTTCTGACGAGACTTATGCCAAATTATAGAGACGCAGGAGAAAGGAAAAGAAGACTCCTTTATGCGGTCGTCGAGTCAATAGTGCTATACGCAAGCCCGATATGGGGGAAAATGCTTACAACATAACGTAACCTAAAATTAGCATGCAAAGGATATTGGCTATCAGAAGAGTCAGTGGACGCACGCCTTACTTCCAAACATCAATAGATGGATAACCAGAACAGAAGGAGAAACCGATCAGCACATAACACAAGTAATCAGCGGCCATAGATGCTTCATGAAGTACCTAAATAAATTGGGGGGGGGGGTTAGCCGGTAGAAATCCGGCACTCCCTACTGGTTCGGGCAAGTGGAGGTCTTTTTGAAGATTTTTTTTTTATTGACGCTTAAAATATCACGTGATACATTTTTGAAAAGAGAATTTAACCCTCGATCCCTTAGCGAATAAATATACAGGGTGTTCCGTTTAAAAAACCAAAGTTATACATTTTTCCTGAAAAACAGTAGGCCATGAAAAATAATTAATTATGCCATTTTATAGAAGAATTACTACTAAAAAACTATTTCCTCTGACTTTTTTCTTGTATTTCTAATAATAAACGAAATATAAGCTGGTCAATGAAAAATCAGACACCCTGTATACGGGGTGTCCCAAGAGGAAAAGTCAATATTGAGGGAAGTCATAGTGTACGTTATTCGAAGTAAAAAAGGTTGTATGAACATATGTCCTATTCCGAACGATTGACGAGATAAGGTTATTTTACTGTATCAGTAGTTTAAATTTGGTGCGCACTATTATCTTTTCCAACAACTGCAATGTGCCTGTAGTGGACCTGTACTGCAACATCTCAATAATACTTTTCCTAATCGGTGGATTGGTTGTGGCAGTAACATCCACTGGCCACCAAGATCTAGAGATCTAACCCCATTGGATTGTTTGTTTGTGGGGTTGGATGGAGAGCGAAGTCTACAAAAGAAAAGTGAATACACGCGATGAGCTACTAGATCGTATAAGAAATGCTTCTGATCGCATAAAGAACCATCGAGATTCCATCAGAAGAGCAACACGCCATATTCTCATGACGGTGGAATTTTCGAAAATGTATTGTAAACTGTAAAAAAATTGTCACTTGAATAATAAATATTAGATCCTAATATCTCTTTCTTATGAATGATTTTGCAGCTGTACATGGAAATAGCTCTATCTCGTAAATCGTTCGGAATAGGGCATATGCTCATATAACCTTTTTTACTTAGAATGACGTATACTTTGACTTCCCTCAATATTGACCTTTCCTCCTGGGACACCCTGTATATAGATCGTATCGCAAAGGCAATATTGATTTTGACAATCTTTTACAAGGTGTCTCAGAGAGCTTTGCACTTTTCTTTCTAATTTTGCTCAGCTATCATCAGTTTTCACAACTAACTTTATCTGGAACTTAAAACTACATTTATTGGAAATTCATGTATGGAAAATTATATCATCTAGATGTCTCCCATTTCGCCGCTGACACTCTTCTAAGCGATGCCTTCGATTTTCCATTACGCCATTTTTTCCATAGCCCTAAAGTTACTGGTTGGGCAGCAATATCCTCCAGTGGCATAATAGGCCCATACTTTTTTTAAAATAACAACGGACAAACAGTTACTGTAAATTCTGACAGGTACGCCGCAATGATCCGTGAATTTTTTGGCACTGCGCTCCAAGAATTTGATGATTTTAATGACCAGTGGTGGTTCCAGCAAGATGGGGCTACTAGCCACACAGCAAATACCGCATTATAAGCTGTAAGAGAATGGTTCCCGGATAAATTGATATCAAGAAGAGGCGACATCAACTGACCCCCAAGAAGCCCAAACTTGACCCCAAACGATTTTTTTTTCTGGGGATATCTTAAGAGTCGAGTTTGTAATAACGCCCCAGCAAATTTGATTCAGCTTAAAAATCGTATCCAGGAAGGGATTGAAGCCGTTACTCCTGACTTATGCACAAGCGTAATGGAAAATCTAAGGCATCGCTTGGAAGAGTGCCAGAGGAGAAATGGGCGACATCTAGATGATATAATTTTCCATACATGAATTTCCAATAAATGTAGTTTTAAGTTCCAAATAAAGTTAGTTGTGAAAACTGATGTTAGCTGAGCAAGCTTAGAAAGAAAAGTGCAAAACCCTCTGAGACACCTTGTAGAAATTGCCAAATATAAAGTTAAAGTACAAAAACTAGAAAGGAAAACGAGGAAGACGAATGGGGTGTATCAATATGTGAACGAATTAAGAGATAGACTACTACACAAAACCAAAAGAGATAATAGAAAAAATAGCATGGAAGACGACTGGGAAAAGATTAAAGACCGTGTAACAGGGGCCACAGAAAAGATGATAGGGCACAAACCAAACAGAAGAAAAAGGTCTGGTTCGATGAAAAATGTGAAAGGAGTACTTATAAAAGATAAAAGAAAAGCAAGAAATAAATGGTTTGGCACGGGAAAGAATGAGGACATAGATAATTACAAAGAAAAGAGAAAAAAACTACTAAACTTTGCAAAAGGAAGAAGGGCGAATGGTTAAGTAAAACAATGGAAGAAATAGAAAAGAAATGTAAAACAAACAACAGCAGAAGTCTTTTTAGACACATATAGAACAGAAAAGGAAAAAGGGCAACAGTTACCATTACAGAAGAGCAATGAAAGGAACATTTTGAAAAATTATACGAAGATAACAGTGCGAGGGAGAACGAAACAGAACGCGAAAAACAAACTATAGAAGAACCTAATTACTAAGAGATTACACAATCGATTAAAAAGTTGAGAAATAACAATATGTGCAGAAATGGTCAAGTATGGCGGAGAAGAATTGCACAGGTAGATCTACAGATTAATACGAAAAATATGAAGGGAGAAAAAATGCCAAAGGAATGGAAGACAGAATTTATAGTCCCTATTCACATAAAAAGAGAACTCAAGGTGCGAAAACTATAGAGGGATTACGATAAAATCAAAGAGAGACTAGAACAACATTTCTTTTAATCAACCTTCTGCGTCCACTGTTGGACATAGGTCTCCCTTAGTCAGGGGGTTTCGGTCTACTCTCCCATAGTGATTAGTGACCGGTCCTCGTAGGGGCGAGGTGAACGGAGCAATGGGGCACCCATTCCTGTACTGACCGGGGACAACGTAGCTTAACTCTCCTGATCGCACTGGACTGGGGGTACCTCGAACGACATGCTGAGAAGATATTAGGAGATTTTCAATATGGTTTTGGAAAAAGGCGATCAACAACTGATGCTATACACATAGTAAATTAAATTATAGAAAAGAGCTACGAATACAACCTTCATATGTATATGGTTTTTATAGACTTCAAGCAAGCCTTTGGCCTACTTAAAAGAGAACATATAATAAAGTATTTAAGAGATAGTAAAACTCCAAAACAGAATATGGTAGGGTAAAATGGAAGAATTCAAAATGCAGTAATCAGTAATATAGAAAACTTAGGGACCATTTAAAAACTCATTCCAAGTGATAAGCTTACGCAGACGATGTTACAATAATAGCAAGGAAGATAGGAAAGCTATAAAAATTATTGATGAAGAAGCACTAAAAAGGGACCTAGTGATAATTGAAAAAAAAAATAAGTAGCTATGCAGCAGAAATAGAAGAACGGTCAGAAAATTGAGATGCGGAAATTATGAATTTAATAAGGTCAAAACAATGAAGTATCTGGGAGTACTGATAAATAGACCAAATGAATGAATAAATGTTAACAAAAAGATACAAGCAGGTTACAGGGCGTTTCATTGCAATAAATATTTGCTAAAAGAAGTTAAGCATAAAGAACAAAATTAAAATCTATAAAACGGTAATAAGACCAATAGTAACATACGTTATGGAAACATTAACAGAAGGAAAGGAGGAAAAACTAAAATGTTCGAAAGAAACAATAATCGGCCCAAAAAAGATAAATGAAGATGAATACAGGACACTAATGAATTTTGAAATCGACAAAATACTTGAACATGAAAATATTGGGAGAGTGGTAAAATCACTAAGAATCAGATGGTACGGATACGCAGAAGAGGAAAGAACCATTAAAAGTGATAGAGTGGAAACCAGTACACAGGGAGACTGAAATCAAGGGATAGACCAAGTTGAAGATGACATAGGAGCAATAGAAATTGAAGGATGGAGGAAACAAATAGCAGATTGGAAAAAATTTGAGAAACAATGAATGTGGCGAAGACACGCCAGAAGTAATGAGAAAAATGTGGAATAACCTCCACGTATAAAAAAAATTAACAGGGCAGATAAAATTTCATATAAAATGTCATAGCTAGCTTTATATATGCATATTAAACATGGATACTTCAGATCATTACTAATGAGATTCCAAAAATGTTTAAGATTTTCAAGTGTAATGTTTCTGAATACATACAGTAAAACCCTGTGGTTTTCCCTTATTGTAAAAAAAAAACTAAATATTGTTATTGAAAGAGTTCTGTTTCATCGTGAGTTTTCAAAAATAGATAACCGGAAGAAAATTATTCAATATTCCGATTATGAGGTCATCAAAAACCACTGGTTTTAATCCTGCAGAATGAGTCATTATTTATAATTCCCAGATGTAACACAGACAAAAGAATATTCAGGTAGAAGTGCTGTTTATAAATTTAATGTTGTGTCATTTTAACACCGAATCTTCATCTCGTGCGTGCTTCATCAAAATTAACTCTGGAAACTCTGTAACAATTTGAAGGTTAAATTTCCAGGGCAAGTTTGTAGGAAAAATATGGTAGTACAAAATAAGATAAAAGTGTTGTTTTTCAGCTTTGATTAATTAAGTTCCCACAAGCGGAATTTGAATGTTAATTGCAGGAAGCCTTGCAAAATCGAGGGGGTTGATAACTTAGACAGCGCCAAATTGTTTTTAGTTACTTACAGTTAAACTTATGTTACGTCATTCTTTATGTTAGTCAATCTTGATGATCTATATTCTGACCGAAAGTCACAGGTTATTAATATACGATTTAATTAATAAGTTCTACGACCTCGAATTAAATTAAAATACAGGATTTGTTCAGGTAAAACCTCAAAAGGTTGATATTCTTTCTCGTCTTCTAAGTTTCGCCATAGTTCGAACTGTTATAATAAAAAGCCATGTTCTTGACTGTAAATTAAAATTATTGATTTTAACTAATTCGTTGACCCGCGTATTTTATCCAGTTTAATTTGAAGGTGTTTTCTAATATGTTTACAAATCATAAAGCAAAAATTACGTCGGTAGATTAAAACTAATTAAAGTTAGTTTGAATGTAAAGCACGGTGGTTCATATTCGTATTTTACCTGACGTGCACCGTTTTATTAAACATGACTTGATTAAGTACGATGAATAATCTTCAGCCAAACGTCTTTTTGACGCACATTGAATCACTTAATAAACATTGGATAGGTAATAAAAATACATGCAAACAAAAACTGTACACAAATTTCTTTGCGAATTCGTAGTAAAAGCCGCGGTAAAAACTATCGAACTGAACATTGTGCAAAAGCTTAAATATTATTGCAATTCAGTACTACATAATAGAAAGGTGATCTGGGCACGTAGACGCTTTTCTGGGCCTGCATTTTGAATGGATGATTTCAGGTGGAGGTGCAGCCACTGCAAGTTACTACGTGTACGTGGTCATGTAAACGTAATAGACGAGCCCCCAAATTCATTCGGTTTATATATTGTGAATCCCAAAACCGCAAGTAAGGGCGGAAACTTTAGAACTGTACCATTGTTCGAATTTTTCAGAAACAGAAGCTTAAATTACTTTCTATAAACGTTATGTAACTACTGCAGTTTTATTTAATCTCGTAGTTAAAAATAGTTTTTGGCTCACGAAATTTGATGTATCTCCAAATGTTTAAACTTGGAAATACTTTATAGTAAAAGGAAAATCTAAAACTCATTGAACGAAAAACACAATAAATTTATAGGATTCACTTTCATTTTTCAAATTTTGGAATAATTTCCTAGAAGTTCAAGTGATGCAATTTACGGAGTTGACAATAAGTTTTTTAAATGTTTTATTACTATACTCGTAATTAAAAAAATATATAATTACAATTTAAAAAAATGCAAAACTGTATAGGTTCCCAAATTGTTAACAAAGAAAAAACCAAATTGTGCTAAAACTATCCATTTGAGAGAGCAGAAGAGTTCGAAAAACTTTTTAACTGATTTGCTTTTTATGTTTCTAAATTTGGCTGAAATTCAGCAACGCCCATTAACATTTGAAAGCTATAAATTTTTCGATAAATCTAGGAATTAAATTTTTGGCGGTCGTACACCTCTTCTTGTGTTAAGAAAACAATAAAACCAAACAGGAATATTTCTGGAAATTCCATTAAAAAAATGTAAGCGTTTGTTTTTTTGTTATTTTGTTCCTACTATTTTAGTGTATGAGTTTCTATAACTTTCTTCTTAAGCTTAATTCTACATGCAAAAAAGTTAATTAATGCACAACTTCAGTAAAGTATTTCTGCATTTAACTTGCCTCATTTCTATCGAGTTTTTAGTATAAATCCACTTTTTAATTTAAAATTTTTAAACATTTCTTTGTCAGCGTATTACAAAATATAACTTCGAAGGTTGTTAGAAAATCAAAAGATTAGAAATGGATCGTTGACTTGCAATTGTGATAACTATAAAATTAAATAAAATGCCGATACTTAAAACAACTGTCTTTGTTTTTCCTGTTTGCTTTCTTCTAGATTGGGTAAGGTCGATTTTGAATTTTATTGAGAAATTTTGTTAATTTTCGTGCAGTTTATAATCGAAAAAATTAAGCAGGTGCTTTTGATAATAAAATTCGAAGCAATTAAAATCCATCTTTTGTCGAAATTCGCTCATTGCAGCCGTATATAATTATACAATTAAAGTATAACTACTGCTGTTGAGAAGTTTAAATGTTAAGTACCAAATTGTAGTGTCGTAAGGTTACATCCAACAAACGTTTTTTAAAACGTCACGGTTAGAATGCAGATGCAAAACGCGCTCGATTAATTTCTACATCATCATGTCAATTAAATCAAAGTATGGCCTCGAAATATGAAGAAAAATCTGATGTAAACAATTCGTGCAATATACTACGAACTTTCAACTTTCTATTCCGTTTCTTGTATTCTTTTTCCTGTTTAGTCCAAGTATATAAAATGACTTAGGATTGTTGAATTTAAAGCTGTCCTTGTAAGTTCCCTATAAATGAGAATTTTAGCAGACAGGTCACAAAGAAACATCTGGTTTAACTACATTTTCTTAGTTAAAAATTTGCAAGATGAAAATGAGAATGTAAATAGCATGCCTTTAAGATTCTGCAACTGACATTTATATTTCGTCATTTCTACTGGTCACCTTATGGATTATTTAATCTATGCATCCATTTAATTACAGTTGCTACATGGGTTGTCTATACTATACTATCTGATGCAATAATATAAATTTCCTAGTTAGGCTTCCCACAGTACCAATGTGTATACGAAACAGTATAAACCAACCCATATATTATTATTATTATTTTCTTTGTTTCGTTATTTTAACATAAACAGTTCAATTTTCGTCTGCTATTTATCAGATTTTATAATATACTTTTACAGAATGTTGTTATTCGATTAGAGTGAAAATACAAAAACAATCAAGCCATTTAAATGCCTCCGAAACTGAAATAACAGTTCGTAATTAATTAGATATATAGTATATAGTTTAGGAAAGCTGGGACAGCTGTCTGTCTACAGAGGATTGAAGGGTAAAAGTTAGAATATTCTGGAATTCTCAGATCGTTTATCAAAGCTGAAATTCAGATATACCTAGTTTTCAAGCAATTTTTGGTTACGCGAAAACCTTACACCGTGATCCATTCAAATAAATTCTTATACGGATCAACGTTTTCACCATGTCCGGTTCAAAGGTCGAAAATTTCGGTTTCTTCCAGGACTAATTATCTGACGTAATAGGCATGGTTTTTATAAGTTTTATTCCGTGCGTTTAGGCAACCCGTCTGACAGGCATAGGTTAACATAGCGTAAAAATTAATTTCCAAAGTAATTGCCTCGGGCTAAACATGATTAATAATAAAAAATTAATAAGGTATTAGTCTAAAATTGGTTTTCATCTCGTTCAAGTAGATAAGAGCTTCGACTAGTTTAGTAATTCACTGCATGTCCATTCAAGTCTCATTTCGCAACTCATTGCTTCAATTACGGGGAGTAATAAGGTTGAAGGTTTAAATTTAGATATAATCAGAGACGTAGTTTTAGACAATGATATCAAACCTGCAAAGTATTCTAACATATTCAATTGCCATTAATGACACACTCGAGTATAATGGTTCAGATTTTTATAAATTGAGTTGAATTTCAATAAGTAAAATTACTCTTTTGTAGTGCAGTTTATGCTTTAAATGCATTTCAAAAGGCTTGCAAATTGTTGTAATAGGAATTATGTGCTTCTTTCTTTGCCCCTTATCTATAAATTTTCGTCGCCAGTTAATTCTAAAAAATGATTACTTTACTAGGAATTATTTTTTATCACTTCCATTTATCCAGAATGGATGCTTAGACTTACTTTCCCGTAAAAGCAATCGATATTTAAAACAACCGGTATGGTTGATTTAGTTAAAAAATGTTTAAACATTCATGTCTGATTAAAAAGGCTCTACGTATGTGCCCCCCCCCCCCCCCCCCAGTCTCTCTTTCCTTTTTTTTAATATTTGAGATCCTTTATCTGTTGGTTATATAAGATAAGGGCAGTTCTACAAAAATCTAAATATATGCTTGTATCGTTCTGTTATATTTAGGAGCATGTTGAAGATCGCCAACATTTTTGTATTTTAAGTGTTACATTAACCCGGTAATTTTTTGAACTTGCACTTTGTTTTTTACATTCTATGTTCTATCGTGTTAAAAATTATGTAGTATTTAAAAAAACAATAGTCTCGTGCCAAAAGGGATACATATTTGTTTACCAGCAAAATTACATCTTTCCGTACTTAATCGAGTAATAGAATAGAATTGCTTTTGTAGCAGAATTCATTAATAGTTAATAGTACTCCCCCAAACAGGAGTGGCAAGTTAAAAATTACTTTGTTTTATCATCACGAAATAGAATGGCATTGAGTGTTCATATTATTTTTACTTACATTTTTTGGCTTGCAGGGTACTTTCAGTTTTTGTTCTAAATATTTACTTGGTTACATATATTTAATTAATCTATTTAGGTTGATTAACAGTTTTTTCTGTTTACTTATTTTTATATCTAAATTACCGTTTGTACTGTCATCAAGATGACTATATCATCAACCGCTACTGTTTTTAAATATCAAAATTAACTTTCAACTAGAAATCATTGCCGTAATTCGCTCAGCCACATTTCCTCTTCAGAACATTAATGTATAAACGGTATTTTAATTTAAACTTGATTTGTCAAACTGGCGGTTGGATACCTTTATATTTCATGTCATGTTCTTACAGTGTCTTGTCTAACATAATTTTTAAGTCGATTGCATCATCTTTATCAATTAATCTGGACTATTTTAGGTTTAACTTAAACATTTTTAGTTTCGTTAAAGTATTCTCGAACTATTTATTATCTTTTATGATCACTTCACTTGTTGCTGCTCGTTCATAATCGCGTTAGAAAAATTTAAAACAGCTTTAAAAGTAGCTACGTGATTTGTTAACACCCGTGTATGCTGATTTTTAAAATTTCTATAGTAGGAATTCAATCGGTATTAATTACGAATAAATTTAAACTAATTGAACCTAATACCTCAGTATATTAAAAGCGTGGATAAGTTAATAAATTTTCCGTTGTTGAAATAAAACACTATTCAAGTCACCACAAAAACAAGCAATTAAATAAAACTACGTAAATAGGGGACACTTACCAGAAGCCGTATTTCTTTAATTTTACACGATAGTCAAAATTAAGTCCTCTTTCGAACACTTGCAAGCTTCTCGATACGCACTGCTTTTTTATAGGCAGACACATGGGGGACGATATTATTAATTTGCCAAATTAGAGTGCAGTAAAAATAAGAAGGGTTTGTTCATTGAAGTGACGTCGCCAAATTTGTTTTGAATTATAATTTGGCGCGTAGACGTAAATAGTTTCCTGATCCGTTCTACCAACTGTGTAACGATATTCCTGAAGCTATGAAAATTCTAAATACAGCCACAAAAAGGTTTTAATTTGCAGAATATATTTTTACGAACCCTATATTGTTTAACGCATATTCTGAAATGTATTGATAAACTCCTGATAATGTTCGGAGTGCGGCAACGATTTTGGGTCACATGAGCGGTAAAAGCGGTTTTAATTAGTCAGCAGTCGTCACTGATACATTGACGGAAAGGCTGCGATCTGGGAGCAACAAAACCGAAATCCCCAATATTGAACTGACACTGGACTAATAAATGCACCGATAGTACGAACCACTTGCCCACGAATCTTGCCAAATATACATTTAGCAATGGCAGTATGCTCAAATCCCACTTTGCTCGATCGGATCATTAAAATAATTTTAACCTCAAACGTAGCGCGTCACGTGTAGCGGCTCGCGAGAGCGCAGGCAAGAATTCCATTGGCGGGTTTTTACCTGCCATCTAACTACTTTTCTCTTATAACAACTACTTTTCTCTTATAACATCACCCTTTCTCAAACAATTTCCCTTTACACGATAAAACAACCCAAAAACATCAAGTTTTATTCAAGAAAATAGTTTTATTAAACTGAAATAAAAAATTCGAAACAAGAATGGAATGTACAATGGTATATCAAAAATATACTTCAACAGCCATTACTTTAAAATTTCCTGTACAGCATTAACAATATGTTTGGCAGAAAGGCCGTAATAATCAATAAGGGCACTTGGTGTTCCAGAACGAGGCACAGTAGGCACAGCAATTTTCTTGACAGTGATATTCTTTTCTTGAGCTACGGCAGATAGTACAGCTTCTCCCAATCCTCCCTCTGGATAATGATCTTCAACTGTTATAATTTTTCCACCAACTTCTTTGGCGTTTTTGATAATAGCTTCTCCATCAATTGGTTTGATGGTGAAAGGATCTAAAACTCTCACCCCTACACCAGCTTTAGCCAGTTCACCAGCCGCATTTAATGCTTCTTGAAGTGTTACCCCTGCAGCAATTACCAAAACTTGATCATTGTTTGATTTTTTCACTACATGGGCTTTTCCTACCTATAAAATAAATTGTATGAAAAAGAGATAAATTTTTAAGTTTTGATTACATACGTGAAACACTTGGTCGTTAGGATAAATAACAACAGTTGCAGGACGATTAGTTCTAATGAAGCAAATTCCCTTAGTATTTGCCGCTAATTCCACAGCCTTTTCGCAGGCTACAGCATCACCTGGGTAGAACACAGTACTTCCAGGAACTGATCTGAACATGGCGATATCTTCTAGTCCCATCTGACTAGGACCATCTTCTCCAATGCTGACTCCACAATGAGAACCCACGAAGTTTACGTTAGTTTGAGAAATGGCACCCATACGAATCTATAATTTTAATTTATTGTATGATCTGTATATATCTTGGTACTTTATTTCATACCTGATCAAAAGCTCTTGTTAGGAAAGTTGCAAAAGTGGAAACGAAAGCTACAGTACGATCCCTGCATGCAGCGCCAATAGCAACACCGACTAGATTTTGTTCTGCTATGAAACATTCGATGAATCTTGCAGGATCAACTTTTTTAATTTTTTCGGAATAAGTGGAATTTTTCATATCACCATCCAAAGCAATTACTCTGGAATTATTTTGAGCGATTTTTGCCAAGGCACTGCCATAAGCAACCCTAGTTGCAATAGCCTCTCCTACTTTATATGCTGGTGGAGATGAAAGTTTAATATTGGTAATGTTCACTTCAGGGGCATCATCTTTCAAAGGCTTTTGTGGATGCAATTGAAGAGGTCCTTGATTCTTTATAAGACCACGAAGATGTTGTATAACTTTTTCAGATTGATCGCCCAAGGGTTTACCATGCCAGTTTTCGAGATTTTCAATTTTAGGGAAGTTTTTGCCCTTAAAAGTTTTAGCTATAAGAGCAGTAGGTTTTTCCTTAGTATTTGTTGCAACATGGAATGCTTTTACAAGTTCTTCTACATTATGACCATCAACCACAATGGCATTCCATCCAAAAGATTCGAGACGTCTTTGATAAATGTCCATATTGTGTTCTAAACTAGTTGGTTCAGATTGACCTAGACGATTTATATCAAAAATGGCACATAAATTGTCCAGTTTGTAATGCCCTGCAAAATGAATTGATTCCCAAATAGAGCCCTCTGCACTTTCTCCATCTCCAATAAGACAATAAACCCTAGAAAGATAATGGATGATATTAGTACGAATATATAATTAATTACATTTTATACTAGACTGCCCTTTTATGTAAACAGGAGATAAAGCATACATAATTTGTAGATATTTATATCAGTGACCCAGTGATAGGTCATTGCATCCTTCAACTTAGGATTAAAAAGATTCATTTTTATTGGTTACCAAGCCATAAAACGAAAAAAAAAATAAAATAAATATAAATTATTTAACTTGGGTAAGTAGATAATTTATCAAGTTTATTTTCCATGGTGCGTCAAATGCAGCAAGTACTAATGACGGAAAAAAATTGTTGATATTTTTGTATTATGTAACTGTGACCTGTAGGTTCACTTCTACGATTATAATAGTTTAAATTATTTAAAAAATGCTTATATAATTTTTTTCAATGAGATTACTAATTTCATTTATAAAAAATTATGCAAATGTCTTTCGTATCAAACACTAGAAGCAATATTTTATGGAGAACATCAGGTGTTTTTCATTTAATACTAAAATGTCATTCTATTCGATGGTTACCAGAGGTGCAGGTAAAATTTTCCAAAGAATTTAAATTACCTGTAACTGGCTTTATCGTATTTCTGACCAACAAAAGCCATGCCGGCGGCGATGGCTAAACCTTGTCCCAAAGATCCAGTACCCACATCAACAAAACTAAGTCTAGGGGTTGGATGGCCTTCTAAATCGGATCCTAACTTCCTTAAATTTTGTAAATCTGCTACCGGGAATAAACCTGCTTCTGCCCATGCTGCGTAGAGAATAGGGGCGGCATGTCCTTTAGATAAAACAAATCTGTCGCTGGATGGATCCCTTGGAGCAGAAACTTTGTAACGCATTGTATGGAAGAACAAAACTGAGAGAATTTCGGCTATCGACGAACATGATGTTGGATGTCTGTAAAATTTTACCTTTATTGAAGTTTGTTTTATTACCCAAAATAAGATGACTATTAAGAAATGCAAAAAAGATAAGTCATGTTTCGGACTTATCTTTTTGACATTGCTCATCCATGGAAGGACGCGCAAGGTCAACCTGTTGGTTTACGCGTATAACGTGCTAATACTAAAAAATATAGCGAGGTCAAAATTAGCATTACATTGGTCCTTTAATTATTTATAAGTTAAGAAGTCTTCTATTTTTTTATCTACCAGTCTTTGGCGGTTATAATATTGAACAGAGATTGTCATAACTTGAATTACTGGTTATAAACAAGAGCAGTTTTCAAAAGAAGGTAATAATCGATAAGTCTACTTTGAATATGTACATTATGCAACTGTTGTAACCGAGCTATTTCAAACTAAAAGTTTAACAAAGCCATACATTTATGTAACACTCTTAGTTTGGAGGATTTTAATCTAAATTCAAATATTTAACTTTATCGATTCCCAACCACGTGGAAAGCAAGCACAGATAAACAAAAATAAATATTTTCTCACGTACTGTTAATATATGATAAAATGTACAATAAAAGACATACCCAGAATTACATGCACTTGTTGAAGTAATGCTGTGGATTCGTAATCTGTTTGCAATTTCTTTTAAAGTTTCAAAATCGACGTTTTTTTGTCCCGGCATGTTTACTGCACGTAATTCTGCTTTATAGTGAATTGATAATTGGCGTTTTAATCTTTTTAAATATTCGTCGCTATCGTCACTATCAGGCAAGCGTATTCGTACAAAAACAAATTATCAAACTAGTATAAAGAAAAGCACACAAAACTAGATGCCCTAAGTTGCATTCCGACCTCTTTCGCAAATTACCACCAATAAAACGACTTCCCCCTCTAAAAATCCCATTGCGCATACCCCGAATCTGAATCTGAGAATATTGACTACGGTAGGTTTAGGCACTTTTACTTACCCTGAATTCGAAGCATGGGTGGAAGAAATAGAATGAATACGAAGTTTGTTAGCAATATCTCGTAATTCTTGCACGATTTTTGCTTCGAGTTTATGATAACTAGCCATGTTCTTGGTAGCTGGAAATCCTCGTCTTGTAAGCAAGTTTACGCCGCCGACTATTCTAACTTTTATTTGTTGCGGCGTCGGAACATTAGCCCCCCTACGAGAAAAATTAATCAACAAGTGGTTTCGTTTTAGACAGGCGTAGTAGCAACATGAAAACGTGGAAACTTTATGTAATCTCAATACAGTAATATCAATACGACGACCGTTAATTCTACCACAAACGGAATTGTTGCATAACAACCTTTATTGTATACCGCACAGCCATTGGTTGTAAAACTTGAAAATATGCTATATCATTGCAGTGACAGTACTATGCGTAGGTACCTGTTAATTTTCAAATTTGCCAAAATTATCTAAAAGTAAAATTACAAAAAAATCAAAAAGGGATGTTAGAAAGTAACAGTAAAAATATTTCCAGAGCTACCAAAAATGTTATGTATTTGCATTGAATAAGAATATAGTATTTGAAAACAACCCAACTAAATGTTCAACAAAATGTTAAAAATTCAAGAAAAAGGGAGAGACCTTTGATTAAAAAAATATTACGTTGCATTTTAAAACTGTACTCACGATATTTTGGATTTCTGGAAACGACAACCAATCTTTGGGGAAAAATCTCCGAAAATTAAACACAACTATTTTACAGATTGTAGTAAGGGCCTTTGTGTGTAACCAATTAAAACTTCAGAAACTTTACAAATGTTTTATATTTTAAAAACGTCAATAACTCACAACTTAAGTTGTGAATGCGCAGAATAAACCCTAATTCTAAATTAGAACAAAACAAAAAGTTTTTGATTGAATTAACTTATCAAAAAGTTGTACGTCAACAAATTTTAAAACAAAATTGTGGAAGAAAAATCAGTTGATTTATAATATGCCCAGGGCCGTCTTAGGCCATGCAGGGGCCCTTGGGCACACAGTGTTTGGGGGCCCTTTTAGAAAGCCAAACAAAAACGTGAATGAAAACATCAAAATGTACTTTTGTTTAATGACTATTGGTTATTTTAGTATGGTTAGCTTTATACAAATATAAGTGATGTGATTACTGTTTCAAGATTTGGACTTACAATGATGTTAATGGTTTCTTTCGAGATTTCTGAAGTGCAAAATCTTCACCGATGTGTTTTTTTTAAATTGATTAATTTAATTGGATGAAAATATAATTATCATATATGGGCATGGGTTTCGGCATTTCGGGGCCCCCATTAGGCCGGAGGCCCTGGGCTCGTGCACCACGCGCCCTTAGGGTAAAGACGGAACTGAATATGTCTAACGTTTAAAATTATTGTAGTATGACTTAATGTTTGTTTTGCTTTTTTATATACAAAATAAACTAAGCAAAAAAGGGAACATATGTTCCTCCGATCTGTCTAGACCTGTAGCACCAAAAGAGTAATACATTTTATTTTGCATCCCGACTTATATTCAAGGCGTTTCAAAAATGGCCGATAAACTCTCTAGCACGCTATTTCGGGATACTTCCTGAGTACGATAAAAATAATAAAAAAGTCCAAAGTTTGGATCTTAATACGCTAATTTTAAAATTATAACCGCCATCAATTCATTATTTCAAGTAAATTACATAAGTATAAAATTACATTTCCAACAATTTTTGCTGCATTAACTACAAACATTAAAAAATGTTAAAATCCATAGTTTTTAGAATGTGTTCAAACCACTACAAATTCCATTTAGCAACAAAGCATTTGATTTTTGTTACTTGATGCAAAATTTAATTTGAGTAAAACACTTATCCATGGAAACACATGGTAAATACCAGTCTACTACTTTTACTTATTAAACAACGTTGTCAGATTTATTGATCTATAAACCGCTATATTTTCAAAAATATTGCCTAGAGATTTTTTTTATTATTTTTCTCGTACTCAGGGAGTATCCGAAACAGCGTGCTAGAGAGTTTATGCGCTATTTTTTGAAACAGCCTGTATAAATGAATTCTTTTAATGTTAAACTTTTTATTTAATTAATTAAAATAACAGGGATAATATTGAGGTTTCTGTTGCAATTAGACTATAAATATCGAAATTACATTAATTCGTTAATTTTATTTTAACATTTTATAGTATTCATTATAGA
This sequence comes from Melanotus villosus, assembly GCA_963082815.1. NCBI lineage: Eukaryota > Metazoa > Arthropoda > Insecta > Coleoptera > Elateridae > Melanotus > Melanotus villosus. The sequence goes on from OY720427.1 coordinate 26,874,303, forward strand.
ACGCTATGTTACAGTAAACAGAATATGATTGATTCAATTGAATTTAGTAGCACGTACTAAATAACTACCACTACCAGTTGTAAATCAACGCATTTAAAGTAATTTTTCATATGTTATATTCAGTGCCGTATCTAGGCAATTTTGCGCCCTGGGCAAACTTGATTCCTTGCGCCCCCCGTCGCCCCGGATCTTAATTATTTCTTATCCAAAAAATTTTTATTAATAAGGATTGTAGGGTTATCTGAAAAAAACATGTACGAAAAAATATTTATTTCATAAAAACATTTCATAACAAAAAATGTATTCTATAAAATAAATAATACAAGGAATAAAAACATAAAAAAATAATTCTAAACATTTATAACATGGAACATAGACATGTATATTACATAAAATCAGTCAAAAATGTAAGATAAATAGAAAATTAACTAAAAACGAACCAAAGAAAACATTTATATAGCTATACAGGGTGTCAGTGAAAACTGGGACACCTCTATTTTTTAAATTATATTTTAAGATTTCAAAATGAAATTTGGTGTATGTAATATACTCTTTACATTACATTTTTTGAGATAGAGCACACGTTTCTGCCACTTGCAGTTTCTCGGAAATTACCCTCAATTTTGTTATTTTAAATGGAACACCATGTATATTTATACATTTTTGGAATCTCCATTTCATTCTACGTATATGTATTGGTATCAAGTTTGAAATATTTTGATGACCAAGTAAATAATGCAGAACAGTTTATTTATTAATCTAGAATGCCATGGCCCATGACCTGCTTAAAATGAAAGTCAGGATGCTCCATCACTCAATTGTTTTAGAATTTCAGTTCTAGCAAGTCTGTCACTTTTGTGCATTTCATTTGTTTCAATTGTTTTGGAACCCAGTGCCTAGATTTAAATGTCCAAAATATGGGTTTTCTGAATGGAGAGTGTTACTCCGAATAAAATTTCCATAGTAGGTAATCTCGCGTTATTGGTATCAATGAAATCCTTGAAAAACACTCGTTTTTAATATCCTACCGTCCCACTCTAGTGCCATTTGAAAAAAATAGAGTTATTCTCGAAAAATCATTTTTGACAACTTTAGGTCATTCTAATAGAGCAACGAAAATATCTGAAGTTCTAAAACAATTTGTCTCGAGTGTTGGGGCACCTTGACTTTCATTTTGCCCCTGATCACATAACAATCAGATACGCCAAGTTAATGTAAAATTTGGCAAGCAGTTTTATGCTAAGTTTGCCTTCGGTTGCCAGGTGTCGCCACCATAGCACGAGCAGACGCGACTCTAAAGTGTTTAGAATCAGCTGACTTGTATGATTCCAAGCACTTCGGGGTCGCTTCTGCTCTTGCAATGCTGGCGCCGCCTGGCAACCGAAGGCAAACTAATCATAAAACTGCCTGCCAAATTTTACATTAACTTGGCGAATCTGATTGTTATGTGATCAGGGATTTTGCGTAAGTCTGGGTTAATTTCTGTAAAAATTTACTTTGATGTCAAAATGTTTCAAACTTGATACCTTGTTCTTCTTCTTTAACTAAAGCCTTATGCCTTTATGGCGTTGGCTGGGCAAACTTGATACCACCATACGTAAAATTAAATGGAGATTCCAAAACTGTATAAATATACGGGACGTTCCATTTAAAATAACAAAGTTGATGTTAATTCCGGCGAAAACGTAAGTGAGAGAAACGTATATTCTATGTCAAAAAATGCCATTTAAAGAGTATATTACCAAATTTCATTTTGATATCTTCAAAAATAAAAAAATTATAGGGGTGCCCCAGGTTTCGTTGACACCCGGTATATTCAATAAATAAAATCAGTCATTCCAGGAACTAGGTATAAACAAAAAATAATTATAATTTAACTTTTCTTGCTTTCGCATTTTCAAAATTATTAATTATTTCGTCATAATTAATAGCTTTTGTGATATCATGTTCTATAGACAATTGTGCTCAGTTTGAGTCTTTTAGTAGTAGAAGAAAAGAGTCTGAATTTGCGCCCCCTCTGAGTTTGCGCCCTGGGCAGGTGCCCCTATGGCCCTGCCCTAGATACGGCACTGGTTATATTTAACATATATTCATATGTAAAATTATCAACTTATGAATCGCAAATCATAGAATTGCTCATATAGCAACAAAATAGTTGTGTAGGTACAGTGTACAGTTTTGTCCCGATTTTCAAAAATATGTATTATTCAGAAAAATATCGCTCATTGCCTGTCCTTTATCAGTATTGGAGATTTAAATTTTCCATTTAGCTAGCGATTTATTGTTTGGATCGAAATATAAATGGAAAAAAAGCAAAAATTGTATTTTTCATCGCGAAAAGAAAATACTAAATCGTACTTGGTATAACAATAAAACATTGCTCTGTCTCAACATCTAACCTCCAATAAACGATTCAGCCAAAACACTATGTCAAGTACGGTATATGAAACAAATTTTTATATACAAAATATCGATGTTAACATAACTTCCCGATTTTCGATTTCACAGAGGTGGCAACCCTAGTTACCATCATGAATAATATTATAACTCTGTAACCTATATAGATATGTATACCAATAAATATTTTTTTAATAATCGTCCATCGCTTCATCCATTTTGTCCCTCCACGATCCTCTTGGCCTTCCTCTCTTTCTTCTTCCAGCGGAACTTGAGTCTGTTACTTTATTGATCCATCTATTCTCGTTTGATCTTACGTGTCCGTACCATACTAATCTTTTATTTACACTACATGTCTGTCTCGACCCCCATTTCCTCGTTCCTTATGCTGTCCATCTTGGTTGCTCCGCAGCATCTCCTCCAATACTCCATCTCAGTTTCTCGGATTTTTCTTTCGTACCCCTTATTTAGCACTCAAATTTTGACTCCATGTGTTATATATTCTGGTCTTCGTGTTTTTCGTGATTTGTTTATCCCATATTACTGGACGGAGTTGTTTAATGCAAGACCTTGCTTATCCCATCTGTTCTTAATTTCATACTCAGTGATTGCATTTTTTGTTATTGTAAATCCTAAGTATTTAAAATTTTTCTTAGCCATTATTTCCATATCCTTTTCTATTTATAAATTCGCTATCTCTGCTTCTATTGTTGCTAAGTTCATGGTCTTCTTCTAGTATATCTCTAGTCCTGCTTTCTCATATTCTTCGCTCAGTTTTCTCATCATATAACTCAGATTTTTACTTCTTCCAGTGATATTATATCTTCGTCTGCTTCTTTTTCTTTCTCTGTCTCTATTTTGGTATGTATGGTAAACTCTTGCCTTTTCTCTGTTAACAGGTCTACATAATAGATAATAAGTTTCCCACTCTGTTCTATCTGTTCGTAATTTTTTTAGTAGCTTACATGATTCCGAGCATCTAGTGCCACCCAAACGGTGATCGATGTTAGTACAAGCTGTTTGCCAATTATCGTTTTTGTCCTTTATCGTCAATCCTTTTTATTTCTCTACTCCTGTGTTTATATTTTCTTAAATCTTCTTCATTTTTTGTGCTGAACCATTTGTTATACAGGGTTACTGGTAATTCGATACATTCCTTTGGAGATGTGATGGGACAGGAGCTAAGAAACAAATTTAACCCTAACATACATTATGCAAAACTCAATAGTTTTTGAGATATTTCAATTTTTGTGTTTTTCTCAAAAAAGTAGATCTTAATGTCTTTAAAGTTAATTTTTAAAAAATCTACTTGACATTTTCTGAACTTTTTGACTGGGTTACTTGTCCCACTCTATGGTCATCCGTTTCGAATGGAAAATATCCGGAAACATTTCGATCATGTGAAAATTTTAAATAAAAACTTATTAAAAATAATTTTTAAAAATCAGCTACGAAAATTACCTATTCGTTTTTCTCAGAAATTATTTTTTTATTTAAAATTTTCACATGATCGAAATGTTTCCGGATATTTTCCATTCGAAACGGATGACCATAGAGTGGGACAAGTAACCCAGTCAAAAAGTTCAGAAAATGTCAAGTAGATTTTTTAAAAATTAACTTTAAAGACATTAAGATCTACTTTTTTGAGAAAAACACAAAAATTGAAATATCTCAAAAACTATTGAGTTTTGCATAATGTATGTTAGGTTTAATTTGTTTCTTAGCTCCTGTCCCATCACATCTCCAAAGGAATGTATCGAATTACCAGTAACCCTGAATAGTTCTTTTTTCTCCTTAATAGCTACAATGGTGGTTGTTGTTGGGTTGTACTTATATTGTTTGGGTCTTTCTTCTTTTTCCCCTAAGGCTTCGAATCCCGCTTGCTTTACAGTTTACACCAGTGGTGCCCAACCTTTAACTTGACTCGAGCCAATTTAGAATTTAAAAATTTTAGGCGAGCCACAGGTATATTTTGCACGTTTAATATTTCAATGTTAAACGTATACAGATTGTCCGAAATCGGCGAAATTCAATCTAAACATACAAAAATTAATGAGTGCAATAAGGAAGACATAAACAATATGGGTAGCACAACAAATATAGAATGAAATCATGGCTAGGTAAATTTTTAAACTAAAGATCTTTCGGCAATAACAAGCAAGCAAGCAAAAACATTTGTCATAGATATTGTTTGCTATTGGCATTAATTTTTGTGTGTTTAGATTGGATTTCGGACAATCTGTATAATGCACAAACAATAAAAAATTATAATATGTTAAAGAATATTTGTAATTATGTAAAGAATATTTGTAATTATGTACTCTTATACTCCTGTTTATTAAGAATTCAACCAAATTAAATACAGGCAAAACATATTTTCAATGTGAAACCTGACACTGCATTTAGCACCTACAAGTGCGCATCGTTGATAAAACAAGCCACATCAAAAGGTGACGCGAGCCACACGTGGCTCGCGAGCTACAGGTTGGACACCCCTGGTTTACACTTTCCTTTATATGTTGGTTTCTTCTACGCTCTCATATCTGAATTCCATCAATGTCTCATCTAATCTTATTTTATATAAGTCTGTTACTGAAGTGTCTTGTAGCAGGTGTAGTTTGAGTCTTTTTTCTTTCGGTATGCTATTTAGTTTCTCCATACTTTTCTCATCCGTTTTATTTTCCTATAAGTAGCTTGTGGTCCATTGTACGTTCTGCTACTCTTTTGACTTTTACATCCCTAATGCTCATTGTACTGTTTCGCTTTAGTATTGTATGTATAGTCAATTGTGGATCTAAGTTGTCGCGTCTCTTGTATCTACGTGTATTTGTGAATATCTTTATGGGGGTAAAAACCATTTATGATTTTTAGATTACAATATAGTTCGCATACCCACCATAAGAAAAATGAATAATAGTAACATCGAACATATTAGTATAATAATATATAATCATATGTTCCTGTTATCTCATCCTATTGTTTCTTTCCAGTTTTGCCATTCAAGCCGTCCGCTATTAATATTTCTAACTAAACATATAATACGATTGGTAGAACTGTTAACCGAGCTGTTGATAAAGCGTTGACACAAATATTGTTTTCAGTAATACAGTGTCACCAAAATATTTTACAGCAGTATCACTTTTACAAAGCGGCTTAAAATAAAATACATCTAGTAGGTGTGCTCTGAATTTCCCATGTAAAATAAAATGCGAAATGCTGTTATCTTAGTAGACGGAAGAGTAACATAACATGATCGAAAATATGCCTCAATGCCTCAATAATAAAAATGTTTTCTTACACAGTGTACAATTTGTGTTGTATTAACAAATTTAATTAAAACTATTTGAAGTGAATTAGTTAACTTTTTAATTTTACAATTAACTAATGACAACTTTGGATAAAGATATAGACAATAGATACCAATAACAATGTGGGGGCACATAAAAGTTTAGATGCAAACAAATTTCAAAGGTAACTAGATGTAATTCTTTTTAAGACACCCGGTGTAAATCTCCCATACTTAACTTACTTAACTTTAAAATATGTTGATATACTTGTATAATTGGTAATAAATATATGAAATTCAATTCGCAGAATTGCTCATCTAATAAGAACATTTTTGTATAAGTCAACATTGACTCAACAGAGGATGTAGGTATTTAGATTTAAACAAAATTACAAGCAAAGTTTGCTTTAAAATAAACATTGAGCACTTTTCTTGAATCACGTTTAAAACATTTTTATGTAACAATTGTACGTAAATTTAATTTTTATTTATTAATTTAGAAATTATTTTATTTGCATATTTGATGGCTCTAATTTACCTGAATTGGATCAGAAATTTATAATTTATTACATTCCACAAACATAGACCAATATACCATATCTCCCTTTAATCAGTATAGAAATTAAATGTTTAATTTTTAATGTAAATTTACTTTACTGGCTATGATAATATCATGTTAGAAAAACCATACATACCTTTAATTCAGTATTAAATGTTTAATGAGGTACGATGTTATTTAAACCACCAAGGATTTGTAACCTTGAAAAAGCTAAAATTTGAAATGTAAAAGTTTTATTGACGTTGGTTGCTATGGTGAACAACCTATAATGTTTTATAACTGCATGTTTGTATATTTAGATATAGACTGAGAAAAATTAATATTCAGTTCTAGCTATCGATCTTCATTAAAGCTGTTTTAACTATACAGAGTGTGTCAAAAGTAACTAATATTGCCTGTCACTTTTTAATTTGAAGAGTTGCAAGAAAAAGTTGCATACGAAAGTTTTTGGGTTAATTACGGCGCATACAATGATGTTTTTATTTTGTTAGTATTTTTTTTTGTTTGGTTGCTATGGCAACCAACTTTGTTTATTTAAATGGTAACCATATGTTTTCTTAACATATTTAAAAAGTATAGGTTTTTTTCTATTCAGCCGTGCTATAGCCTATAGTTTTTAAATATGCTAAGAAAACATATGGTTGCCATTTAAATAAACAAAGTTGGTTGCCATACAAACCAAACAAAAAAAGATACTAACAAAATAAAAACGTCATTGTATGCGCCGCAATTACCCCAAAAACTTTTGTATGCAACTTTTTCTTGCAACTCTTCAAATTAAAAAGTTATAGGCAATATTAGTTACTTTTGACACACTCTGTATAATAAAAACAATAATCTATTAGCTTTCCAAAATTTAACATAATTATATAATGTTTTTTATTTTTTGCCAGTAAGAACCTTACATGATTATTCAATTATTTATATGATGTGTAAATATAATTCAATTTTAATACCAGGTAGGATCTAACAATCTACAGTCAATGTACAGTCACTTACTTACTGCTTTTAAAACTGAAGTAACTGCTTGGAAAAATATCTTTTATCGCCAACCGTCAGTAGCCATGCATTACCATAGCGATTTGCGGCAGTAAACAAACACTTTATCTTACTGTACAAATCAAAGCATTTTACCTGCCGCTAATGTTAATCAACATAACCATGACTGTATGACATTGAACAAAAATCGTTTGTTCCTGTTACAGCTCCAACAGTAAAAGTTTTGTCGCGAGTTATTTATAGAAAATAATGGAAGTTATTTTTATCAATTATACATTTTTACGGTTGGCGATAAAATTTTGTATGCACCACGTCAGTAAAGTGTCTTTATCGAACTCGCCTGTTACTCGCCTCGCTCGCTTGCTCGCTCGCTCGGGTCATAATCTCAGACTCGTTCGATAAAGAACAGGCCCGCGCCGCCATGGGTGCGAAGGCGTGCACCGCACACAGGCGGCCACACCAAAGGCGGCAAAACGGCACAGCCGATAAAGCGACAGACCGACAGACAACATAAACAAAAAGCACGAATAAACAAAAGCATGAATTGGCACGTGGCTAGAATTAGAGCGGCCGCGGTAAAAAACAAAAACAAACGGGTATTGTGCTAAACTGCTAACTTTAATTATTTTATTTTCTATCGACTTCTTTGCTCTTTTTCGGAAACCGACAAAGGAAAAAAATGTTATAAATATGGCTACTCTGGAGAAATGCCCCTATTACACATTTCTATTAATAACCACATTTTTTTTTTCAATAGTTGTAAAGCTACTAAACATAAAATTTATTTTAAATTTTACGGAACACTGGAATCGTTTTAATTGAATGCAAATAATTTTTACAATTGTCATCTGTTATGTGTTTGGTTTTTCTCAATAAAAAAAGTTTAGGTGGTTCATAAACATCTAACAGTGCACTTAGATTTACATAAAGGGTGATCCAAAAGTATTGTCATTAATTTTAAGGGTAGGTAGAGCATATCAAATAGAACAACTTTTCTCAATAAAGCATGTGTCGCAAGTAAGCGGTAAACTCGGAAAAAAATTAAAAATATCAACACAAAAATTATTTGGTGGTTACTGGAATTTAAATTTATCAAACGCCCTTGTTGTTGATACTGATACAGAGCAGCTGTATACGTAAGTAGGTTAATATCAGTTCATTCTTAGCTTTCAGAGTGCATTCATCGAACGTTTTAATGGAAGGTTAACCTTTTAACAACTGAATGAATTGATGTTATTGTACTTAATTTTGTTTTGTTTGTGTTGTGTATATTTGTGTTTGTATAGGAGTTAATGGAGGAACATTTGAAAATTTTTTGTAAGTCATGTTTCTCTTTATTTACAACAGTTTTTTTATATCACTTTTTAAACATGCCAATAATTATTGTTTAATGCCAGTCTCAAGCCTGAAAAAATGCGAAAGGAAAGTGAAACCTGTAAATTACATAATTGTCTGATGTTTCATTTATTTTTGCAAGGTCAAATTTCTATTGCAGGTGTTTAAATGCATATTAGCCAGTGGTTCTCAAAAGTGTATAACAAAATTTAAAATAAACAAAAATCGCAATAAGCTTTAAATTTTTGCTGTAATGTTCTTCTATTAAGGTCAGCATATACCCATTTAATTTAACGACAATACTTTTAAATCACCCTGTATATAAGGAAACATATTTTACCGTCTTTAACTATAAAACAGTTAAACAAGGTAAATAGGTAAACCTTTTAATTTATAATTAGCTATCTGTAAGGGCGCAAAATTTATTTTTGCACACGGGCGGCGAACTGGCGTGGCGCGGCCCTGATAAAGAATCACTTTACTGACTTGGTACATAAATAACTATTAGAGGTACCTACCGTGAGTTCAAAAAGTCTTTCCATAAGGGTTGGCCACGAGACACAAAAATAATGTCAATTGCAACATTGCAAGATTTAGAATTTATTAACTGTCATCATTATTGTGTTGCTGGCATAATACTGTTGTGCAAATTTCAATAAAATTGTAAACACAAAGGTTCTAAATCTTGCAGTAGACATTACTTTTATGTCTCATGGCCAACCCTTATGGAAAAACTTTTTGAACTCACTGTATAGATATAGCTTGTATTTAATTCGCTTCATACTGATTAGGTACTAAGTGTTATAATTAAAGTAGGTAGGTAGGCAACTAATACTTACATGTTAAGTTATTATGGTTACAGCAATAAATGACACCAATAAAATAATTCCAAGTGTGGTTTGTTCCTATACCACATTAATGTTTGGTAAGATAGTACAAAACAGACCTTTAAGACATGTGTCTATAAAATATAAAACTTAACATTTGTTGTATGTTGCTGCATGATTCTAATAGAATTTAGTTTTCATTTTATGTCTTATTTAACTAATAAAATATGAATATACCTATACTTAAATATATAATACAAAATTATCTGATAAAACACCATAAGCAACCAGTTACTTTCATATTAGGTAATTGTTTATACCAATTATTGCAATAAATAATTTACCTAAGAGTTTAAAAGCTTATCAGTCTTAAAGCAATAAAAATAAGAGAATAAGACTTTTATACATATATGATATAAATATGTTACATATGAAAACTATAGACTGACTAACTGAACTTGTGGTTTGGCTGTCGGAAAATGTGCTATGCAATCATTACAGTACAGGAAATCCTGAGATTTCAGTATAACCATCATCGTTAGATTTTAGAGATATGTAGGTAATTGAGAATAGATATATAAACTGATATGCACAAAAACTTCAGTCAAGTATGTATAAAATTTTCTAAAAACTAAAAAGATAAGTATACCTATGTGGCAAAGATAACATCAGGAATTGCAATAGAAAATGATGTAAATGTAAATCTGTAGTACACTGGAGTGCGGTCCTTCATTCATAAGGCAAAACAATATAATTTATTAATTTTATTTTTGTTTCAGCAGTATGTTAAAATTAATAAATTATATTGTTTTGCCTTATGAATGAAGGTAAAGTGGTAAAGGAAGCGGTGCTTCCATGGACCGTACACCAGTGCTGTAGTAGGTACCGTTTAATAAACTACGAAAGAATATAACATACAAAGATCAATGCATAATTATTGCATTGCAGTTAACAGTGATGATTTATAATTATAGTATACAGACAGTGGTATTATTAAATGTTAGTGTTCACCTTATTACACAATAATATTAATACAAAAACTAAATTTCTTAAACTAAAATACAGAGTTTGTATTAAAATTTACTGTAATGCACTGTATGAAGAGAAAACTACAAGCAAAATGGAGATCAAGCTAAACTAAATCAGAAAATATAATAAAAAGCATCTGCCAAAAGATATTAAAGGCAAAACAAAGTAATCTTGTAATTGTTACTGAAAAAGTTACTGACTGATACAGTACAAGTAGGGCACAAGATTACAGTTAGTAATTATAATAAATTGGTACCTTTTTGTCCTTGAACTAATATTAAATTACCTAAACTAGTGTGCCAGAAAAGGACGTGATCTTTCATGCTTTCACTTAATTATTCTTGCTGTATAAAGGTCATAATAACTTTAATATTGTTTTACACTTCGCAGTTAATTGCTTTGTAGGTTTTTAACATTGCATATCAAAAACTCGTAGGTTATTTTAGTTATCTTTTATTCAACTTACACCGACGTATTATCACTAATTTTATGTAAAAACCTTTTAACTGTATCAGCTTACCTTTTGCGTTGCAAAAGCGTTCGACCTGTGTTTAATAAACGTGCACATCATTAATAATCAAACTAATCAATTTTTAATCATTTATTTCTTAAACTGTGAATAATACATTTCAAAGGAAATACTACTACTAGCTAATAAATTAAACTAATTTCGAGGCTAATTAACTAAGAAAATAACTTTAATACATTTAATTCGTAAAGAGAACATAAACATGAGTATGAGAGATACAAAATTAATTTAAATAAAAATTGAACTAAAAGCATTAGTGGACTGATTTGAAATAATCTTTGCTGGCATTAGGATCTGGTTTCATGGTCTTTTTGCCAGGTGTCCAGCCGGCAGGGCAAACTTCTCCATGTTCGTCGGTAAACTGGAAAGCTTGTACTAAACGAAGGGTTTCATCAACAGACCTTCCAACTGGAAGATCGTTTATCGTAACCTGACGCAAAACTCCATTTCCATCAATTATAAACAATCCACGGAAGGGAACACCACTATTTTCATCCAAAACTCCATAATCTTTCGCAATTTTCATCGACTTGTCGGACAAGAGAGGAATATGCATTTCTCCCAAACCTCCCTGCTTGCGTGGAGTATTTATCCATGCCAAGTGAGAAAAATGGCTATCAGTAGAACATCCAATTACCGCTGTATTGATATTCTGAAATTCTTCAAATCTATCGGAAAACGCAATGATCTCGGTAGGGCACACGAAGGTGCTGTAAATCAAGAGATTAAATTAGTTTTCATACCCATCATCATAAAATTGTAATTTTATTATTGTACTCAATATCTTAAACAATTTCACAATTCCTGGTGAAATCCCAGCCACAGAAATCACAAGGTTAACCTAAGCAAACTAAAATACTTTACGATTTTATGATACTTACAAGTCTAAGGGATAGAAAAATATCACAACATATTTTCCTTTGTAATCGGAGAGACTTATTTCCTTAAATTGTCCATCAACTACAGCAGTACCAGAAAAGACCGGTGCTGATTGTTGTAAACTTGGTACAGGCATGGTGTAGGGCTGCAATTGTGAAATTACAATAATTTAAAATTTACTTAAACGCCGGTTTATATACTGACTCAAAAGTGCAATGTCTAAGCTTCTAGACTGTCACGTATTGATAAAACAGCGAAAAAACTTGATAATATTACAAACCGTTTCAACGTGCGCAATGAAATGTAAAAAACCAACGCTTATGCCGAAAGTCTAACGTAAAATGACTCAAAAATGACAGACGATCGAGGTTGTTGCAGTATAACATTTTATTCTTACTCTACGTCATAACGGTTATGCTTTTTATTCTATATATTCGAAATAGATCATATAAAATTACCGTATAGTAATCTTTTACGAAAAGCGAGTAATTTGACCATTTAATAAATGTAAATTATGTAGAGCGTCAATTATTAATAACATTTTGGCTTATTATAAAAGTGATTATTTGAAGCCATTTTCATTGTACATTTTTGTTTTATAAGCGGGGTGTTGATTTTAGGGAAGTCCCAACTGATTTGAAAAAAGGCAGACGCCGGAAATTTAAGTGCTTATTGGTTATTCCAAGAATTTTTGCTAAATTACATTATACAAAATTCCATCTGTATGACGTAGCACACACGTGTTGTGCAACTACTAAGAATTTTCTAGACACAAAGGAATATGGAAGTTTTATCATGATCTTTATCACTGGATTAGTGTGGTTGAATAATCATACGGATGTGGCAATATAGGGATTATATTGTGAGGACGACGAAATTAAAAACACTTTTTTAATAATGGTATTTGTTTATTTTTGGTTTACCGAAGCAAACTGCACAGTTTTTGTGCAAATTTGTATAAATGTAAAATTTACACAAAATGTATAAATGCTATAAAATCTAGTACGTACTTCACAGTTGTTTACAAATCGTTAACAAAGTGTTAGCTGTATACCAATAGCATGGCTAGACTTTCATTACAACAGTTTCAGGCTTCCACAAATTTTGGAACCTTTCGTGTATAAAAAAGTCCTTACAATTTTTGTCTAGTTTTATGCCACTGGTTGTGTCTGTGACACTCACAGGTGGTAATTTTATCAATGGTAAATGGCACTTAGGTTTGTTTCCTGAAGCCAATAAATTATATTTAAAAAAAATAATAATATGGAATGTTATATACAATTAAATAACAATGATTAATAGAGAAAATAATATAGATTTACAAAATACAGTACATGCAAATTTTAATGTAAAATAAAATAATGGAATGATTATGTGAGTTATCACACATTTCCCTTTTTACTACACTGCCTAATCACAAGTTACTAGCAGAATCATTCTTTAATTCACAAGTATAAAATCAGAACTTAATAATTGCCAATTGATAACCTTTATCAATTTTATTGCACCCAAAGCCAAGAATGAAAGTATAACCAGATTTAGCAAAATAATACTCGTGCCCAGACTAGCAAATTGTGGAATTCCATAAGTATCTAAAGATTTGGAATGTTCCTGTACATAGTAATCACAGATTATGTAAAATTTTACAATGAAATATAAATCAAATGAATATGTAAACGTAATTACAAAAAAATAATGTAAACGTTAAAAGATAAAGTTAAAAACTACTGTCGTGGAATACTGTCCATGCTGGGCACATAATCCAGTGCCATAAGGCAGGCAAATACAGTCATTACCATCTTAAACTTGACTTCTGTTATGTCTTCTGGAAGAGCATACACACGGGCTCCTGCTTTGCGTGCCATAGATATGGCATATTTAGCATTTGCCAAATTGTCCTGAAATAATTACAAAAACCATTAGTATATTACATATTACCAAAAAACTATTCCATTAGAAATAACTTAATTTTGGTGTCTCAATGTAATTATGTACTATGTATGTATTATAAATTATTAATAATGAGAGTATAACTATAGTATAAACTCTTATTTTATCTAAAATCAGTATGGCATACACAATAAGTTAGTTAAACAAAATGAAGCTAAGTAAACCTTAATCAATCTTATAAATGTAATTTGCTTTTCACTTAATTAAATTTTGCTTATCAATTCATTACTTATTACTGTTCTTGGAATTAATAGGGTAATCATGATATTGCAGAAATAATACACAATGACATCTTTTCCCGTATAAATTTTACAGAAATAAAGCACCATTTAGGACATAATAGGTAGGTACTGTTTAGAAATCAATTTTCCAATATGTAATGAAACCGGCAAAAAATTTAATCGTTAGTTCTTCGCATAAGCTCAAATACAAAGTTTAGGAACTGTCTAAAAGCGTTTTCTCAAAAATAACTGGAAACATTTATAATGTATATTAATATGGTGTTTAAGTAAAAGTTCATTGTTATACCTCAATAATAAAGAAAACATAAAATAAGAGCCCAGCAGAATTCACTAAGTTAGGTAATGAACTGTTAATCTCATGGTTGATATGAACACCCTGCAAAGTTAGTTTCTTTATAGAACTTGATATCACAGATTTGCGATGCCTGATTTGCATTTTTCTGGTCACAGTAATGTTGCCACACAGCATTACCTGTGAGACTTGATTCTTTCAGCACAATAAGTAAAAAAACAGAATTTATCAATTAGGTTTAAATACAAATTATTTGTAGTTGCATTTTTTTAAGAATTCTAGATTGTCACAACTGCTTTTAATGAATTACTTTTATGTAGGAGCGAATAACCGCGTGTAAAAGGCCTCAGTCTCTCACGTAGGCATCTTAGGTTCGATTCCTGAGACCGGCGATATCCTTGCCGGAACTTATAAGGTCACGTTAAGCCGGCGGTCCCGGTTATCATACTAACACCTTTGATAACCGTTAACCTCGCAATAGTGCGGGTTGATCTTCGCCTTTCTCGATGGGTTAGGTTAGCCTCCTGCCCGGCATACGTGCAAAGAGGGCTTACAGAACTCGTTCTTATGAGTTTCTAACAGGCCATCGGCCTAGGCTTCGGCCATAAGAGGAAGAAGAAGACTTTTATGTAGAACTGTGGTGCATAGCGACAATATTTAATTCAATTACACACAATGTTGGTGACCAGTTTATACATTGAAACTTAACTCTGCTCGCTTCAGAAGTTTTATTTTGTCAGCAGTGAATTATTTTTTGTATTACGTATTAATTTCAACTGACAACAAAATAAAAAAGAGTAGCAGCTAATAACCAGTTGTAGGTAGGATCTTAAAAATTCAACCATGAATGTTAATCAAGTGATAATTTAGTTTACTTCTTTAGTTAATAGTAATTTCTTATGTTTATCAAATAATGCTTAAGAAGTAGGGTAAAACCAAAAATTGATAAATAACATTTCATATGAAAATTATACCCCATTTTCATTTTTTAACATTCTTGAACACAATATTGTAGTATGATTAAGAAATACTATTTCAGTTGGTAAGAAAACTAGCGATTTTTGTGAATCAGTTAGTGTAACTTGCTTAATCAAATGTTTTGCTTGATAGAACTTTAATTAGTAGGTTACCTACACGATAAGTGAATATTCAGATAGGTAAGTAAAACAATTTCATTAGTTCTAAAACCTTAAAAGTGCTGTTTAAATTCTGGGCTATTGTTTTTTATATCTAAATCAAATATAAACTTTCAAATGACCCTATTAATAGAAAGTGGAGTTTATACTGGTACCAATTTCGAGTAATTTTTAATTGTTAACTGAAAAAGTATTTCCTTATCACACTGTATGTATATATGTATAGAAACGGTTTCAAAACGTCTTCAGACGTTGTCTGATTCCTAACTTCCATTCACTTCTTCTGTTGTTCCACTGGTTTTCTCTCAGGTCTCTAATACTCATGGCCTTGGATATTCCCTCTTTCCACGTCTTTTTGGGTGTTCCTCATTTTCTTCGATTTTGTGGTGTCCACTGCATGGCCATTTTGGGCAGTCTGGTTTCTTCCATCCTTTGGACATGTCCGTACCATATTTAACTGTTTCCTCTCCATGTCTGTTGTCAGCGAACCATCTACTCCCATCCGTTGTCTGATATCATCATTTCGGACTCTATCTCTCCTGGATATACCTAGTGATCTTCTCAAACCGCCATTTCGGTCGCCTCAAGCTTTCTTCGATTGTGTTCTGTAACTCTCCATGTCTCTGCTCCATAAATTAGGCTGCTTTTAATAAAAGCTTCATATATATTATGTTTATGTTGTTTTCCAATATCACGACTCCATAATATTCCATTCAGACAGCCTATGTATATTCACTGCATGCTGGTATTTGGTCTCTGTCTAATTGGATGTAAGATGGTTCTGCTCCTATGGGCATGTATTTTGTTTTCTTCGTATTAAGTTCTAATCCCCAATTCTTGTATTCTTCCTGCAGCTTTTGAGTCATATATTCTATGTCGTCCTTATCATTTGTTATGATATCCTGATCGTCAGCAAATTGTAATGTATATAAGCATGTTTCTCCGATGTCAATACCCATTCCATTACATTTCCATTTCCATTGGCATAAAGCTCGAGCTACATATACCTTGAACAAAGTAGGTGATACACAACAACCCTGGCGTAGGCCTTTATTTACGGGAAATTTCTTTGACAGACCACTTCCAATCTTTATTCTTGATGTTGAACCTTCCTTCATACAGGTTTTTAAGATCTCGTATTATGGTGTGGCTAATATTGGTTTCCTGTAAGACTTTCCACAGCTTCTTCACTGGAACTGTATCATAGGCTTTTGGAGATCTATCAACATGAGGTGAGTTTCTTGGTTAGTGTTTGATCTTTTTTCTATCATGTGTTTTAGGACGAAGAGACGAAGATGTTATCAGTGTATGTTCTTCCAGCTCGAAAGCCAGATTGTGTTTCTTCCTCTCTATCTCTATACTCATTTTCAATTTGATCTCGGATAATCCTTCCATATAAACGGCTCAGGGTGCTGGTCACTCATATACCTCTGTAATTGGAATAGTTTAATCTATTTCCTTTTTTATATATAGATGATATATATGCCTCTTTCCATTCTTCAGGCACAGGAGCACCATTTAGGTATTGGTTCATACACCAGGCAAGCTGTTCAAACAACTTGTTTGATCCACATTTGATTAATTCCGCTGGAATTCCTTCTGGACCTGCGGTCCATTTTCCGGCTGTTTTACCGCATTTTTAATTGTGGTAGTATCGACGCTAGTTGTTTCGCCCTCGATAAGTACCTCTACTGGCGTTTTTATCAAATATTCATCTCTACTTTCAGTCAGAAACTTTTCATAGTGATCGATCCATTTCTTTGCAGGTATATTTTGGATATTTGCTCTATTCTTTCCATTTGACCTGACGTTTTTTATGAACTTCCATGATTCCGAACATTTTTTTCAACCTAAATATGTATTGATATCCATACATTTTTTGTCCCACATTTCTCTCTTTGCTATGGTTATTGTCCTTCTTGTTGTCCTTTTAATTTCTATGAATTGATCTCTGTCGTCGAGTATTCAGCTGTTTTGATAGAGTTGCTTCTTCCGGATTACTAACGCTTCAATCTCATTGTTCCACCAAAGTTTTGTACTTTGCTGTCTAGTTTTTAGTCCAATTGCTTCTTCAGCAGTGCCTTTGATACTGTTTACAATTTTCTTATACACTTCTTTTACTGGTTGTTAGTGTTCTATATGACAAAGTTTCTCGCCTAACCTCTGTTGGTATAAAGTCCGTGTATTTTCCTTGATCAAGCTGTTTAGATTATATTGTTTAGCTGTTATTTTTTCTGTTTCTCTGTTTTCATTCCATTTCGTCTACATTGTTTTTCAGTCCAAACGGAAATATCATTTTTGCTCTGACTATGTAATGATTTGAGCCACATGTTACGCCTCCATAGGCTCTTACATCATTTATTTGTAATGTAGTGTTTTGCTTTACATAGTCGATGACAGATTTCAGGTTTCTCGTATTGAACCCATG
The DNA here is from genome assembly GCA_963082815.1 of Melanotus villosus. Taxonomy (NCBI): domain Eukaryota; kingdom Metazoa; phylum Arthropoda; class Insecta; order Coleoptera; family Elateridae; genus Melanotus; species Melanotus villosus. The sequence goes on from OY720427.1 coordinate 26,892,191, forward strand.
TGTATATATGAATATCCTTGTGCTTGTAGAATCAATTTGTTATTTTTAGTTGGTGGTGTTGACATATTTTAATTAGCCTTTCACCATTGTCGTTCTGGTTTATTTCTCCATAGGGGCCCACCACGTTATCATTTATTCTACGGCCAACTCTACTGTTGAAGTCTCCAAGTATTATCAGTTTCCTTGATTTCCCTATCTTTATAATTTCATCGTTGACCTCTTCAAAAAATTCTTCTTTTGTTGTTAATGGTTCGTCCTCAGAGATTGCATATATCCAAGGATTGTCACTGGTTTCTGATTTATGTGAAGGTTGACCCTAATTATATTTTCAATGTCGGTTATGATGTTTTTTGTGTATCATAACAGAAACTCCTCTCTTTGCTCTTTCATGTTTTGGGATTCTTATGTGTACATAGTTGTTTATGATTTCTGTGCCAGTGCCTTTCTTCTTTGTCTTAGTTAGTACCACCACATCTGTATCTAGGCTGAGTATCTCTAGGGTGATTTCTTCAGTTTTCGCCACAATCCCTTGCACATTTCAAGTTCCTTTATGCATATTCCTTTTTCGTAGCTTGTGTCATTTTCCGTGGGATCTGTCCGAAGTTCTGAGGCAATTGTTAGGCCTTTTAATAAGTCGAGATTTTACAGGTGACAGGGAACTGGCCTGACATCTTAACCCCCATCCTAGAGAACCGGGTTATTTGTTTGAGGTTGTCTTCCTCTTTTCTGCCTTATGCTGATTATTATTAAATGTTTTAAAAATAATGTAATTGCATTAGCTATTCTTTTAGAAGTTTTTTTTTACATCAACAAGTTTCATTTAGGAAAATCTTCTTCGGTTTTTCTTCAAATCCTGTTACCCTCAATTATTAGTAAAATCAATTATTTTAATTAGGGCTTATTGGCGTGGAGTTTTATGATCATTGGCCTTTCTAAACTTAATCTACTGAACCTACACAGGTTTCTACACCAACTATGCTTCAGACCGAGGTCTGGCCATGGTTGGGTCCGAATTCGGGACCTCTCGATTGTGAAGTAGGCATTCATCCGCTGTACTATCGAGAGGCCCTCAAAAAAATCAATTTTATGTAATGCTTTAAATTCAGTTTCCCCCCTTAGTTAATGTGGTTTCAATGACTTCTGTATACATTAACAGACATTTCTATTTAATTTAATAATAAAAATGTAACGATCCATTTAACTTTTAAGTAAAATTATTCCAGACTTGAATTTTGAAAGAGTGCAAGTTAACACGATTATATATGTAATGACTTGCATGTGTTGTACTGGTGCTGCTTGAACAAAGTATATTTTTATACCTAATAATAATTTAATTTGTATAGCTCCTTTAATTGTAAATATGTTAATAATTTCAGAAATCTTTCTTTTTAAATATAGGACTGCTGTCATTGTATATGTTTTAAATATTTGCAAATATCATGAATTTGTTTTATTTGTATGTGTATAACTAAAATAATTCAATTTTGTGTACCTCGCTACTGCCACTTGCTCGAACCAAATCGTAATTAATTGCTCCAGGCTTAATAGCGTCGATGAGGTCGATAACCACTCTAGCATCAGCAATACTAGAATCTTGGAAGTTATTTATGGAAGACTTTTTCCCTGCGGAATTGAGTTTGGTATTGACCCATTGAACAATTTCTTTTTCAACTATAGGGCTGCCAGTTTGAGCAAGTTGGGATAAAATTGACAATGTATATGCTCTCATCAGTTGCCAAATTAAGGCCAATGTTAGGGTAACATTTCCTTCATTCAGGTCTTGTCCTGCTATCCCTACCAGAGAAAATTTAATTTCTCTGCCCAACTCTATGGCATAGTTACAGTTTTCTAATTTTTCCATGAATTTCCTAAGGTTGCTAAATTTTCGATGAACCTTAGGCCAGTTTACAATTCCTGGTTTGATAATGTCATACAGTTGGAAAATAACTAGGCCATCAGCAAGATCAGAATAAAGCCAATTCACATGTGGGCTAACACCCATTGAATTGATCCAGTTTCTGTAAGCTGTAACAAATTAAGTTACATTAAAAATTCTTTAACACACTGGGGATTTCTTACTTTTTTCTTCTCTTGTTTCTTCTACGGTTTCATAACCATCCAAAGCATTATTAGTTTGTTCAAGGCCAGGATGATTATTGAACAAATTAGCAACAAAAGCCAGATTTAGTTTATACACTCCATTAACAACATCTTGAGGTGTTACGAAGGCTCGGCATTTTAATTTGGCTGCTTGTTGTAACATAATTTCGGCCCTATTGTGTAGGTCCCTTTCCTAAATTATTGTGATATGGTTAGCAATTAAATATTCGTATACAAACTTAAAAAAACTTACCAAGAGAGCTTCTTCAGTGACATCTGCATCTGTAGGTGCAATCTGTTTCAAGAGATGAGTATACACCTCTGAATCAGTAATATCACCTTGGAAGTTATTAACACGTCGATGTGTGCCGGCCTTTTCAAGGTGGTAGTTGACCCATCTAAGCAAAATAGCTTCTGGTGACAGTTTCATTAAATCTTCGATCTTTTCTTCATCTGTCAACAATGATGTTAGGCCAGGGCAGTGTTCCAGAGTAATTTGATTGAAGAGACCAATTCTTATAATTTGCCATACCAATCCTAATACCAAATGCGGTGTTCCCTTTTCTAAGTTATGGGCATCAATATTTACTACATTGCATCCTATAGCTTGAGCAGAAGAAAGTGCTAGAGTCAAATTTTCAAGCTTCCTATATAATGTTAAGTTTTTCTTATTGATTGCTCGCTCGTCAATTGTGTCTGGGCAAGAGTGATTTATTACTTTGCTGTAAAAATAATGCTATTTTAACTCAGTGTGTTTTAACATCAAATGATTCTTACCATAAGAGAATTCCATCTTTAACTTTTTCATACAAAGTTTTACCATCAGGATCGATCGGTAATAAATGTTTGAGGTCTGGATCATGTCTTAAATTAGAATTAATCCAATCAGAAAAGGCTAACTGTTCTTCAACTCGTACAGAATGGGTGGTTCCCTCATTAGAAGCTTCCGAAGTTCCACCCAAGTGCTGAAGGTTTTCTCTTTTTTGGACCACTTGTTTAAAAGTACTTGCCACCTCTCCCGCTTTTAAATCACTACACAAATTTTCAAATTCGGCGTAAGAAAGCTTGCCATCTCCCATGCTTCCTTTTTTGTTCTTAAACTCTTCTTCCATTTGTCGAACCTTCCATCCTGGAATCTTGAACCCACATACATCCAATGCATCCTTGAGTTCCTTGAGATCGATGAAGCCATCATTATTTTTGTCAATCTGCAACAAGGTTTGTGAATGTTTAATAGTATTAATAATTCAGTTACTGTTACTAAGACAACACTAGTGCATTTGACCTACATCAGAACCTGAATGTTAAATACATTGGCTATCTAAAAATGTAGGATAGAAGAATTCACTGAACTTTTACCACTTGATTACATAAAAATATATACATGATAAGATATTAGAAAAACAGAAAGTGCTCCCAGGCTAAGTAGGCTGTTTTTATTGTAGTCACTCATTTAGTTATTTGCTGATCAGATATACAACATGTGGAATGTTATCAAAAAAAAAAGTTAACAGTAAAATACTAAAATTGTTTATTCGACTGCCGAAAACAGACTTAAAGCTGTTTATAAAACGAAATGTATTCAATAAAACACAAGTCCCTTGTCTAGTTAAACTAAATGTAATTATATTTACCGCCTACACAAGAGGATGTGTCACTGCCAGACTGATTAAATTTGTGTTTTTATCGTTGTTGACGACCGTTCAGTTCTGAACTGATTATGCATGTTTATGTGAATGCAGGAAGCCAATAAATTTTGGAAAAGTCGAAAATACTACTTCTACTATTTATAATAGCAATTTATGTAATAGTTAAAACCCAACACACAAGGTTGAACATACTTTTTAATTAACATTTTCCTGTTGGGAAAAGTTTATAATTAATTGCAACACTACCTCCGTTTTAGAGATGCGCTACTTCTGGAATTTCTTGCAAAATATTAGAACTTGTTTCGGATAAATGAACTACTGTTTAATCTAGAGTTAATTTTCCTCTTTTTTTTAACTGATATACTAGCGGAGTTATAAAATCAACAGATGAATATAATTTAAATTGACCTCAAAACATAGTTTAGGTACTCGTAAGATTTTTGGATGACCCTTTAACTAAGACTGTATCGCGTGAGTTAATTTATAAAATAAATTTAGAAAGCTCGCTTAAATTCTTTAACTTACTTGTCTATACCAAGCTTCTTCTTTCAAATCACTCAAGAATTCTTGTTGGGCACTAATCTGACGACTAAAAGTTACATCCATTGTTGTTATTGCAACAACGAACACTAACACGAAAATAAAAGAAGCTATCTGTAGGCAATAGACTTTTTATCAATTTGCTTATCACCAATTGTCGTCAGGTATAAGTGGGTTTATTTGCAATACCTAATTATACAACATTATTGGTAGCTTAGTACCTATTACTTCAAGAATATATAGTAGAATCTTCAAGGTGCTGATAAAAATTTTGCAGTTCATTCGGCGTATCGGCATTGATAGGACAATTATTATTGTCATTTTTAATAAGCAAACATAATTGAGCTTAAATTGGCTATTTTGTACTTTATCTGTCGTTATCTCCAATTTCGTAATTTTATCGTAATGAAAGTTCATTCTTCTTCAGATTATAAGAATACTTAGCTTAAACAATACCGCTTTAAAGTAGAGCATATGCCAGCGATTTATTACAATAGGTATAATTTAATGCAAATGTAAGTTTGGGCCTTGAATCTGATTCAAGTTTTATTGGAACCAATTTATTCCATTTCATTGCCAATAATTATTCAGGCAAAGTTGCAATCCTTACATTGTAAAAGACCATGAACTACGTTTAAATTGATAGTCAGGTTATTTATGTAGCTGTGAATAACAAAAAGGCTCGTATTTTGATTCATACAGCATACAGTGCACATTTCTTCTAAATGTGCCATGTTCGTTTAAATTAGGTTACGCAAGAAAATGTTGCATAGTAAACAAGGTGTGATTATTATCGTTAGTTTCCCAAGAAACTCTCCATGGTAATATTTGATAAAAATCAGTAGTGGTTGTAGTTTAGAAATCTTTGAATATTAAATGCTGCCTGTGCAATCTTGTTTGCATTTGTAGGAAATATGGATGCAATATTGTAATCTTTACTGTTCACCATTAACATAGCAAACGTTTGATTACCTATATTATAAAATTTTATTGGTTATAAATTAGTTTTTCGTTATTAAAGCCGGATCATAAAGACAAATATTTAAGCACACTAAATCCGTGTGTAGTATCTCTTATTTGAAAATTGCACCGAAAATGCGTGAATGCTGAAATGGTCAAGATGTATAATTAACTTTTACAGATGATTTTATGAAACAACAATCATGCTATTTTTCAATTCTGATTTAGTCATGAATCTTTTTCGATCAATTTCAGATTATCAATTGTACTTTAACTCACAAAAAGACTAGTCGATGATTCGATGCTTATCAACTCCAGTATTTGCACGATACTCGTACAAAGTCTATCTAAAGTAAATTTGCCAGCCTGTGTTGAATAAAAATAACGTGCGTTGTGCTGGATAAATTATTTTTCCTTATTTGCCTAGTTTAAGATACAACATTTTTACACCATTGGTGATAAACCTGCCCACTTGACATTTTCTGATTGATTATTTCGTCACTGCAAATGTCATAATGTTAATGTTTAAAACTATGTTACTAAGTAATAGTTCCGATTTCACCATGAAAGTAAATATTGATTTTTTATTTTTTGCTTGTATTATTTTCTTTTAATCAGAACTATGTTTTAATATGCTAAACTTGCATCAGATATAAAACTAACCAAAGTTGTAAGTCCGGAAATTTAATCGCAAACTATGAATACGTATTTTTTAAATTTGTGTATCAACCACTTAATCTCAACACGACAACCCTCTGTGCCAGCCATTAATAATACAGATTGGTTTCTTGGTCTTTTGAATATACGTGTTAACTGCAAACTTGATGTTTTGTGGGTCAAGCAATATTCAAACATTAACAAAAAAAATTATCTTATCGCAAGTATAATAATATACAACTATTATATTCAACTAACCTTGTTTGGAAGTTGTAATTACCTCCAAAAAATTCGGAACCTCAAGTGGTGATTAAAATTCAATACAAGTTGCGTGAAAAAATGTACGTGAAAATACTACGTACAATCATGGTAAATTCGCCTAGTATTGGATCGATTTTACTCATTAGTTTATTCATAAGTTACCTAGTTTCTCATAGTGGTGTTGCATTTTATGATATCAGAGCGGATGAACTGTGAATTGACATTAATGATTTTAAAAGTAGTTTTCTAAATCCTCTTTTATTATAAATATAGAGAATTTTGGAAGCGTTTTATGTGGCTATACTTCTATTAACAATTATTGTATGTTAACTTAGATGGCGTTCTTATGGATATTGAATTAATGTTACAATTTAGGGGTAATCATATTAGTTATTGAAATGAACATACGATTATTAAAATGGTGGCAGCGTATTAAAATCAACTTAGCAAAAATTTTAATTTTTGGACAATTATAAATTAATTCTTTAACAAATTTATTTTTTTTTCTTAAATTTGCTATCCTGGTTAAAATTCTGTTTTCTACATTCTTTTCCTTCTGAATAGGTTTACAGTCCGTGAACTGGTTTGTGGCAGACTCCTTCTTCGTTGCATTTTTAAAAGTTTGGCATCAGTTAAAACAGCTCGGTTTCTGTTTTAAATATTAATTTCTATGCAGAATTTCTCATTCAAATCAGCATTCAATTAAGTAATACACGACATTTAGAAACCACCGGCAACTTGTATAACCTTGTACTTTTAACAGTGGCGTTCAGGGTGATACATAGTAGTGTTCGTTCCATAGCAAAGGTTGTTACTTGCTACTTTACTATTGATTTTAAACCGGGCAAATTAGTATCAAGTACGAGATGAGACCCCGTTTTTCGTACTGTACGTTTCCTCTGCTGCAATTGATTTTGTTTTGCAACGCTGAACTTATTCTTTCTACTTGTTTTACTTAGAGAATTTGTGGAAGCGACAATTACTATTTAGTATAGAAAATTTTAAAAATTAGTCATGGTTTAGCAGGCAATGCCTTAAAATACGTTTCATGGAAACTTGGTGTAATAGACCGGTGAATACGGAGAAGATGCCTGCTGAACCATTTATTTTTGTAAATTAAACCCAAAAACTAACGAGGTATATACAGTAAAGATGCTTTCCTCTTTCTTTTTGTCGCAAAATATTCGTTTAATCTGTTCTACTAAATTTCTAATGTTTATAAAATATTCTTCATAAGTTATCAATAATAAATGACAGCTGAAGACTAGTTTACTAAATTTTGGAATGTGATAAAAGTTTAGTAGGTCTGCAGTATATAAAAGTCGCGGCATTTTGGAACGAAACCCGTATACGGCTTCACTAATTACCAATTTAGTGACATTCGTTTCAATACAAAACCCAATCGTCATTAACTCGTATAAATATGAAAGGCAAAATGTTATAAAAGTTAAACTTGTATATTAATTTCACTTTCCACTTTTTATTGTTATCCTCGGGCAACTTAAAATAAATAACATAGAAGACATTCCGATATATTTATAATTTAATCGTGACGGAAGTGGGTTATCTACTGGGAATTTAAATAGAATAGGAAAGTCGGGAAATTTTTGACGAAATTTAGAAATGCCGGGAATTTTGTGATTTTAAATTGTGACATAATATAATTCAAATGATTTTCTTACCAAATGTTTTCATGAACACTTCGAACTTTCATCGATATTTAAATCCAATGGACGAACATGAATTAGTTCCTGCTGCTTTTAAAAGTATCCAAATTTGATATTTTTGTGATAAAATTAAAAACTTTTATAATTAATATTGTTCGTTCCGGACCTTATAAGGTAGGCGAATTAAAATATATTGAAGTTTTATTTAAAGCATATTAAGTACCAGCTGGTACTTACTGTACCTTAACTAAAAACTTTTAATATTTTACTTTGTATTTACTTAAATATATGAGGGCTGTTCTCTTTCCGTCGAGCCTATCTATTAGGGCCATTAAAATTTGCAACAAATTTTGTGTGACAGTGGAAGCTAGTTCTTTACAATGTGACGGTTGACAAATATATTTGAATATTAGCTTAAAGTAATCCTTTTCGCAAGAAATCATGGAATTAAACAGAACATTATCGAGCTGTGATTTTTTACAATTTCAAACGTAAACAATGTGTCGAGGAAATCAATGGGGTATTTGGTGACTTCAGGAACCATAAAGCGGTGGTACAATGAATTTTAACGTGGTCGACGTTCCTTAAATGGCAGTTTTCGAGCTCCTAAGCCAAAAACAGCCGTTACCGAAAAGAATATTGGTCTTGTTCGGAACATGATTGAAGAGGACCGGCATGATACTGTAAGGAGTATTCAAGCAACTCTACAGATTGGTGTGAAAGCAATTAACACCATTTTACACAAACATTTGAAGGTACGTAAGCTTTGTTCCCGTTGGATAATGCTCGGCCACACACGGCTGATCGAACGATTGAGTATTTGAATGCCCAGAACATTGAAATAATCGCTTATTCGCAGTATAGACAGACCTGGCACCTAATGATTTCTTTTTATTTCCACGTGCAAAGGATAAGTTACGGGGTTTACGTTTTACATCGGCCGAAGAAGCGGTTGACGCATTTAAAAATGAAATAAAGAACCTAACACGGAAGATTGGAGAAAATGTTTGGGAGATTGGTTTTCACGGATGCAAAAATGCATTAACTGTGGAGGGGGAATAAATGTTTTTTTATCAATAAAGCGTATTACTTTACTAGGCTCAGCGGAAAGAGAACGTCCTATGTATTTAAGTTTTAGCAAATTAAATACCAGCTGGTACTTATTGTACTTTAACTAAAAAATGTAATATTTTAGTTTACCACTTGCTTTTTAAATAAATAATATTTCATACTAGTGTTGATTTTTAGTTCGCTTACTTTAAAAAGTAGAATAAAATGTTTATAAATTTGAAGGTGCTGTCTCACGACGCTTCTATTTAACTTAATGTACTTTCAAACAAATGGGAAATTTTAAATGTTTAACCTTTAATGTGTACTTTCAAAAGTTACAAAAACTCGTTGAATTCCATAGCAACAATAAACGTTGTGAATTAGTCTCATACTTATTTTTCATAATGGTAACTGTGTTAATTTTCCCTTATTAATAAAGAAATGGCTGTTTTATTGTTTCATTGAACTCTCAATGAGAATTCCATGTTCGTCCATGTAAATGAACAAACAAAATACTTTCGTTTGTTTAAATAAGATATTCCAAAGGCGATTTACAAATAGGATGAAGGAAGTGAAATTGCGTAGTGCGTGCATAAAAATTGACAACGGTGAGTCATACAAAAACACTCACAAGAAATTCCTAAATATGTAAGGTGCCGAAATTTCTTATACATTTAAATCTAGCGTGTATGGACCAAACAAATCGAAAGATTTTTCCAGAAAGAATCTAATTTTATTAGTCACGATTTCATTTCTTTAATAATAAATTTGTTATTCATTTCAACAATCATACAGTCAATCGGTTATTTGAACGTAGGTGTGCATAACAAGCTTTTGATTAATGATTTTGCGCATTAATTTTAGCTGGTAAATTGAAGAACTGTGTTGCATTTTTCCAACGCATTGGTTTCCGATTAAAAAACGCACATTTTTGTGGTAAATAAGACGAAAGTCTTGTTGTAAGGAATAATTATGCAAACGCAAGCATGTAAAGCCTGTATCCTATTACGTGCTTTGTTAGCGCGAAATTGTTAAGACACACTTGAATTCACAACTACCATACATTCTCGAATTCGAGGGCAATGCTTAATTTAAGTGCATTTTCAACATTAACTTAAGTATATAGAAACTGCAGAATTATTATGAGTAAGCCGCATATACATCTACAAGGCAATGTGAGTCATTAATGTAAAAATTTCTACGCGCGTCTTGACATTGGATTATTGTATTCAAATTTGAACTCGTTCGCACCGACTTAATTACCTTTTTTTACATTAATTAAACTAGAGATTTTTCAACTGTGTTTCTAATTTACGAGCTATTTAAGTTTGGGAAAAGTAGAAGGTTGTGATGGGATACAAATTCTTCAAGATCTTTTTCGAAATTAATTACTGTTGCCATGTTAAATTAATTAGTACGAAATACGCATGAATAGACGGATATTTATCGTTTCAAAAACTTGTGAGTAACTTTATATATAAGCCGGAGTTTTCTGTATTGACAACAGTGTTGTCACTTGGGCGTAGCTACAGCAGAACCCATGTGTCACGTAGGGAGAGATAAAAGGGGGACTTGTGGTTGATCAATAAAGCGTTTTATTAATAAAAAATTGATTTCGGATTTTATTAAATAATCACTTAATATAACACTTACCGCTGTAAATTGTTCCTGCAATTCTGCGCGCTCTTCATGTGTTAACTTGACGACCTCCGTTGCGCCTACGGAAGCCATGTTGTTGGCACTAGCTTTGCACTACGACACTGTACTGCTGTACTAAAGGCGTGCATGGAGCGAAACACTATCGCCGTTCCCCCGCTCCATTTGCATGACGAAGCCACCGAAGGAAAAATTACTATTTTTCCAGACGTGGTTTTTTTTCCTCTCTGAATAACTGTGACTAATTGAAAATTGGGGGACGATTTTCGGACACTAAATTGATAAACGAATTTTGTCAATATTTGATTTTATTCTACTTTTATTAATAATTGGCCGCGATGCCCAACCCTCGCCGGTACAAAGAAAAGAGACTGCGCGCAGGTAACAGTGGAAGAATTTCGAGATAAATGTTTACCATATTTCGTACCTGGTTTAATTCCCATTCAAATGCTAATTCGTTTACCTGATCAGAATGACAACAAAACTATAATGTTCATCAAGTTGATGATAATGCAATTCACTTTTTATAGTGAAAGTAACACTTTCAAAAATCGGTACCAAGTTTCTTTTTTTACTTTGTAACTACAGTCTCAGATCAAAAAAAAAATTCAATTAAAATGCAAATTTTGCAGATTGTTATCGAATTCAGTACAGTAGAATGAACTCCACTGTAAACTAATAGACCATAAAAACAGGTAGAATATTGCAATTTGGAACGGATCTTTGGTACATTTTGTAGGACCGACCTTAACATTTTTTTAAAGGCGTGTTTACATGGAAGTTACCACCATTTAACATTACAGGAAAGCTGGGGTTAGCAATTTGATTCAAACCTTGTAAAATTGAATAAAATTCTGGGCTTTAATTTGTCGATGCACACTTCTAATTCATTAATTTTTCGGTGCGTTTAGGAAAGGTCAAGAATCGTTAGAAGGAAAAGTGCCTTGATTTATATTTCAAAATGCCTTGTGAGGAAAACCTCATTTTCAAGGCTAGTTTTGATTATTAAACCTTTAGTCAAGGTTGTAACTTAAGTGACTTTGAAAACGCAGAAAGTAAGCTAACTTAATCCAAATTTCTTTTTCTTTTCCGTTAAAATTCACCGTTTGAATCATGGCACTATTGAAAGGGCAAATCTAACGGTGATTTATAATCGATTTTGTCAAGGAACACTTTAAATTTTAAAGAGCAAATTTGTTGCCCAAAAGTTTAAAAACGCGTACGCTGGTTTCTTGTATACAGAGTGATTTATTGATTAAATTGTCCCGAGAGTTTCTCAACACCCTTAAGCCTCTTATTAGGGGTGCTTGAGTAGCACATAATCTTTGTCATCGACGCCTGTAGTGATCAGATTAGAAAAAAGGATGATCCGCTTCCAAAGATCCTTTGATCACGTCTCAGTAAATCTAAAATAAATAATAGAAAAGCGGGACCGATTATTTTATAAATATTAAAAAGTAATGTTGGGTTTATAAAATCCAAATATCTCAATTAGAAAATAAACTTCCTTACATTTAATGTAGTCTTAGTCATCTACTGGACTTCAGGAAATTCTAGGTTTTCTAAAGAAAATTAATTTATGCGTGCTGATTCACTGTTTTAATTTTTAACAGGGAGATAAACTTGGGATGATTAATATGGTTGCAGTGCTGCAAATCGTAGCATGATTAATAAAAAGAAGTCGATTCGCCGTTAATTTCTGTCTTATATATTTTGTGTTTAAAAATTTGAATTCTTTGTTCTGATTTCTACTGTGTTATCTTCTATTGTATTATACGTTAAAAGGGGTCATTATTATTTACCTGCAGGTGAATAGAAGGAAAGCTTCTGTTTTTAATTTTGATAAGATAAAGAATGATTTAAGGAAACCTTATGAAATTAGAAGTAAATAAGGAAAATCGGAAAACTAATCTCAACTATTAGTTTTGGAATGTAAGTTTTCTGGTCTTTTAATTTGATTTAAGGAGAACCAATATGCAGAATTTAAGCAGTATTTTGGATTTAATGGGAGATAATTTAGTTCTCTGAATAATTGTATGATGTTTTACGTAAATGATTTGGTGTTGTCAAAAATGGAAAGCAAATTATGTCAGCTTTGTTCTTAATCACTCGGTAAATAATTCAGTTTGTCATCGTTCATTAGGGCAGTATTCAACCCAGATACATTTTCATACAATTTCGTTTTTATGTCATTCTCATTACTGTAACATAAATTAATGCATTTGAACGTTAATATAAACTGATAATCAGAATAATGCGGTTAAATTGAGGTCGGTAAAATTGCATCTTTAATAAATACGTCATCTGTTCGTATGTTATATAAATGCATTTGAGTTTAAAGATTTTTATCTTTTAATCGTGTGCTTAGCTATGAGCGTTTGTACTTTAGTAAATTAACTCGAGAAATGTCTGGTTCTAATTTTGCTTGATTGAAGTACTATGAAAACCTTTTAGAACTATCATAAAAATTTCGATAAAATTTCTATCGAAACTAAATTTTTTGTTGTTACATTTTTTTGGGAAAATATATATTCAATCGTTTTAATTCGATTTTTCCTCAGATTTTATTTATTATACGACAGAGTTGTATTTTATATCGAAAATTCATATTGAATAGGTATCCTATTCAGTTATCATTATCAACAGTGTAAGAACACAAACTCCATCAAAATAATTTTTATCCTTATCATTTAAAGTGTAAAGTATTCCGTTTAGATCATAAATCACAAGTAACTGATAACATTCAACGTTACATAAACTGAGTATGTTTTCTTACCAATTTAAAAATTCCTGGTTTTAAAAGCAAGCCGAGTTAATTAATTTTCACAATGTTGAAAGTTAACTTACGTATGTTTTGTGGAAGGGGTGGGTAAAATACATGAAGGCTTTACTTGTAAATTTACAAAGATCCTGAGTTTATTACATGGCCTATTATATGGGAAATTGAGGATAGTTTGAACAGGCCTAATATAAAATCGAACCTTTATTTATATGTATATTGATTTTGAATAAAATCAGTTTCCGTGTAAATACCGTCATGGCGATTTTAGCTAAATATATTGTTGAAAATGGATATATTTTTTTATAAAGACATAAACGCTTACGGCGTGAAAATGTTTCATAATTTATTATAATTTAATCAGTACGTGAATTATAATTATAAATATGAGCTTAATTGTTAGTTTCTACATGATTCAAGCACTGAACCGTGTTTAATATTTCATAAGAATTTTATCTGGTCGATTAATTGCAAAAAGTCGTTTCATTTGTATTATAAATTATAAGTTACATTTTGCAACACAAATGTAAAACTTCAGGTTTTAGTTCTATTTATTAAGTAATAATTGTTTATATGTATTACAATAATTTTTGTTGAATGAAATGAAGTTTGTTGTCCTTCCTCCTCTTGTAAATATTAGTTACTTCATCATAAAAACTGCTATGTATGTAGTTTTAAATCATTGTAAATAGATTGACAAATTCGTTTCTTTCCCAGCAATAATTAAATAATAAAATTGCGATTTTGTTTTGTCAAGTTTCAGGGACACAAATTATTATAATTGCTTGTAAAACTAAACTTTTTTAAAAGAAAAGCCTAAAAGTATTTATACGTCAGCGTTGATTACCATTAATTATCACCTTTTATTTGCATTCGTAAGTAGAATGGATAAATGAATCATGAAAATACATAGGACGTGAATTTAGGACTACAAGCCAAACAAGTATGTTATCAGTTCTATGAAAATATATGAATTCAATTAGTTTTATCTATGTTTAATTTCAGAACTATGCTGAAGTAGTCCTGGAACTATTTTATCGTGATGAACATTTTTAAATCATCCGTAATAATTTTTTAGAAATTTGATAAATAATTATTAAAGCTAAAAGAGTTCGCTTTTACCTTTTACCTCTGTAATTGAGATAAAAATCGTGAACGTTTCTTTTCGTGCTTAGTTCTGAATGTAATTTTTTCAAGTTTCAGGTGTAATTTACTCTACATTGTGAAAGTATAGCAATTTAGATTTATGAACTAATCTTGTTGAAGTATGTTTCGTTATTATTTAAAAAGGTCGTGTAATTTGGTGTCAGGATACTAAATATTAATTTTAACACTGCGTCGTTCGTTCTTTGTATTGAATATTTTATAACTTACTTCAAGTCTAGTTTTAGGGCATTTTACTAGAATATTTTTAAAAATTTGTATTAGTAAATAAAAGTAATTTTAATATAATATCGAAACAAATACATAAATGATTAAAAGCAATGTAATTGTTTCATCAGAGCGATAAAACCCTTGTCAAGAACATATCGGGTTACAATCACTAAAAATTTTAGATTGTATTTTTATTTCTAAAAAGTGTCTATTTCCAAAGTTTAATTTATTTTATTAAGTCTATTTTTATTGTGATTTTATTTTGAAATTTAATTACCTATTGAAATATGGTATATGGAATACTAGTTGGTACTTTAAATAACGTATTGTTTCATAAAACGATAATAAAATTACTACAATTTCAGTGCTGTTAAAACCGAATAAAACCTAAGATAACATTTTATTTCTAGGATTATGTTTAATGGAGTTTTTTCGATAACATATGCAGAGGGATTACCAAATATTATTATTGATTTTTTGGCAAGACAACCGTGATTATTTGTAGATTTACATATGACATCTACGCTATGTTTTATGGATATATCGAAACAAATAGAGAAATGATTGAAAACAATGCCATTGTTTCATCAGAGCGATAAAACCCTTGTCAAGAACATATCGATTTATAATCACTACACATTTTAGATTGTATTTTAATTTTTAAAAAAGTGTATGTTTCCAGATTTTAAAATTATTTTATTATTAAGTGTATTTTTATTGTGAGTCTATTTTAAAATTTAATTAGCTATTGAAATATAAGTACGGAATAGGAGTTGGTACTTTAAATAACGTATTGTTTCATAAAACGATAATAAAATTATTATAATTTCAGTGCTGTTACCGAATAAACCTAAGATAACATTTTATTTCTAGGATTATGTTTAATCGAGTTTTTTCGATAACATATGCAGAGGGCTTATGTTCGTGTTTTTATGCTCAAAAATTAGTGTATCTTTTGGGTTTTATAAAATAGCGAATTTCATGATCTTTCTTTATATTTAGATTTCGTATACCGCATCGTGCGGCTTTCTAATATCTCTGATGTAATTTTTCCTGGCCCTGATTATTTCCAAGTTCATTTCGAATGATCTTAAGATACCTGTATTCATTTTAAAAACTAGGTTAGTCGACCCGTAATCATTCTCTGTCGTTCCAGTTTAAAGTTTTAGCGATTCTTTTCCTTTTATAGATGCAAAACTAATTTTATGGCACAATATTCCAGGAATTGATAATGATAACATTCGGAAGGGATTTAATTATTAATATTATTTTGTAATTATTTTACTTGATTAGACACGGCAATTATATTGTATCAAGGTTGCATGAGTAGAGATTACGTGAGATTAGTTGATATGTAGGACTGATAAGTTAGTATTATGAAATAATAAAAATTACTTCATAATATGGATACAATTACGACGTTTTTGTCCAGTTTTGGCCATTTGCTAAAGTTTATTCTTATTTTGGTTGTGTTTAAATGAACAACGAATATTACTACTATTTTCTATATTACCAGCTTAAAATCGCTTAAAATGTACAGTTGGATTAATACCATTATCGTGCAAAGCATGCGGGTACAGGGAAAATCCTGCATTAATAGCCCCGAATGTCTAATCAAATTCCGCTCCAATAGTGATGCTAATATCACCGGGCAGAACATGCGTTTGGTGGTACCAACGATTTGTGTCGACGACCACTGAAATGAAATAATATACTTCCAACACTTAAATAAATTGTTTAGTCTAAGTTAACTGACTTATTTCGCCGGGTTTCACGGTCACCTGTAGTTCACGGCATTTGTACAAACATTCAGGCGGGGGTGCGAGTTTCCATATTTTTTGGCCTCGTAACTGTGCTTGCCAGGAAGGATATTGAACGTTATCAACCTGAAAATTCATAAAAATCTAAAGTTACGAAGTTCTAAGCCCATCACTCACTACTCACATGCATATGTGCCCCAAATCCTGGACCGCCCATAAATATCCAGTTCAAAGCTATATTTTCTGATTTTTCTGGAAGGAAGTAAGGGCGGTCATAATGTTTCCTTAAGATTTTCCCCGCGTCATCGTTGCAGTTACTCCAACCCACGTACCATGGTGAAGTTCCAGGTTTCAAGCGAGATCTCTCGATACTCATATTTAATGCTTCACGAAGGGATTTAAATTCAGTTTTGTATGGGAAAAACTGACATTCTGTTTTAGAGAAACTATCTTGATTGGTGTTCTGATAAAGTTCTTTGAAAAAATCAAAGCTGAACATATTCACCGCTGACCAACCTTTCGTTCCGTCTGTTATGACAAGAGGTTTAGCTTTTGTCATGTAATAACTTTCAAAATCCGAAGGGGATATGTTTTGGATTTTGTTAATCTCGTGGATATCCGTACATATTTGACAATTTTCTGGTTCCCTGAATATTTTAGAACCATCCGGGGGCATCTCTATAAGACACTGAAAATTAAGAACTCATTTTTTATGTAAAATATGGATATATAAACTAGCACACCTCGGAATCGTTGAGCATAATCGCGACAGCAAACAGGAAACCAGATAAAATGAGTAAAGTTGTATATTTGCTGCGGTTTTCCGAAAGGCTCATGTGACAAATGGTTTTCACAACATCAAGATTTGCGAGATTCTCGATCGGAATTCCCGAGTTTTTGGTTTTCCGAAGTATAGCGTTTAAACGTTTCTCCGCTTTCTGCATTACGTAGCAGGGATGATGCTGTACTGAAGCTGAATTTTCCAATCATCCCTGTTGGCTTATCGCCCAAGAAAAGCCCCAGCCGTTTGCATTCAATGAACTGTAAATCTCCTATCAATCTATTTTCCACCACCTGCGCTTTGCCCATTCCTGTAACTCGTTTGAACCAAATTAACGGTTTCACCTAAATTGTGCAACCTCTTACTGAAGAGGTTGCTCTGTTAATCGAACTTGGACTTTAATTGAAAATTTTAAGTGCTTCGTTACTAATTAGATTTATAGACCACCTCCGTTGAACCATTAATTTTAAGTATACTAACAGAAGATTTTTGTAATTAGCAGTTTATTGATTGCACTCACCTTTTAATTAATACCATATTTATTAATTAATCTCGTCCTTAGATAAACTTTGTTGGCTTTTAATAAAGACTTCAGAAGAAGTTTATGTTGCTATACCTCAAGGATATTGAAAATTGTATTAAAACTTTTCCTTTTCTAAACTTTCTAAATTTGATATTAAAATATTTCGCATTATATAAAAATTCAAACAACTATTTTGTACTTCAAACTTGTGTTACCGAATAACATATGTTATTAAAAGTTAAAACGTTATATTTTTAAATCTTAAAAAGAATTAAAAGTATTTTTAAATTCCCTCGCATACTAAATTTGGGAACCTTTCTTTCTAGAAACACTACATTTTTCTGTAGTGCAGTAGCTCGTTCCTAAATCCGTCTCTTCCACAATAGAATTCGGCCGTTCAAGGATCGATGGGTGAGCGTTACTTGACTATTGTCCGATAGATGACACTCCTGCATTAAAAATTACGAACGTATTATTATTAATAATATTTTCGAATTATTCAGAATGTAATAACCAGCACCGTGGGAATTAAGACACTCGATGAGGATAAGAAACATCTATTAGATGTTTTAATACCATCCGATCTGATCCATTAAGGTGGTACCGTATCAGTCATTATCGTTTCTTTTTCATTTCACGTGTGCTTACTTTTTGTATGTAGATTAATTTAAAGAAAATTTAAAAGTTTAATTCAAATTAATCAAAAAGTTTAGGATTTTCAAATGGAAAGGGTTACATATCTAAATTTAACTTAGGCCAGATTATTTATAGTGGATCTGGGTTTGAATCCGAATTGGAAGTTTCGCGAAACTGAAATTTAGGTTGAAAACTTGTGCTAAAAATTCTGACTAAAAAGAATTATTATTTATTCGCTTACTTCACTGGCTGTTTTTTGAATTCGAGCCTTGTTTTACTTGGGTCAAAAGTTTTATTTCGGTAGAAATTCTAGCCTAAGGTGAAACTAATACCCGGGCCAAATTTTTATCCAGGTAAAAGTTCCTAGGCAGGTTGATAAAAGGTTCTTTTAAATTTTGTTGTTAGGAAATTTATCATGGTTAAATTTAATTTGAATTATTGCGATCGGTTAATGGATTAAATTAGAATGTTGGAATGATATTAAAAGCGATTGATTTCGATGAATGTTTATTAATGGGTTCAAATACATAATTGATTATATTAGAAATAGCATTGTCTAGTACATCGCAGTTAACACAATACCAATGCATCCAAAATGTTGGAGATTTACTATAAATGGTGATTATGATTGGTTATTTGGATGGAATGGTGTGATCGCATCTATGCAAGGTAACATATATTTACATTGATCAGTTCTTACTTTTACATTAATTTATAGAGACTTATTTTTTTAAGTACATACGGAGCAAGACCGTTGCTTTAACATTATACAATAGCATTTTTATTTATCATAACTGAGACATAACATCTAAAGAACAAGTTTACAAATTTTGTTTATAAATAAATCACATACAACAACGCGTAACAATTAGGAATGGCAGGGATATGACTTACTTTTTACCATGCAGTCGTATTAAAAAATTCGTTTAAACTCTTGACAAATTTTTTAATTTGACCTTACGAATATGTTCTTAACTCCAATGACTACCTACACATAATCATATAATTCGTTAGAGCTCACCAAGCTTTGGTGCTTTTTTCTGATTAATATACAATTCTTTAAAATAAGCCTTAATTCTAATCTCTCAAGACAAAAATAAGACTTAATAATTTTACAACAGTATAGAATTGCGGGCTTTCCATTAAATATTCATTCACGAAACAAGACCAGAATTTTACTTTGGAAATGTACTTCGCCCTCTTTGTTTTAACTAAAAAAATCTAATAAAAAATTCCTTCGTTGTGTAAAAATGTAAAATTTGTGTTTTAAGCTCGTTGAATTTTAATAAAATTATTATCATTATACAGAAGCGTGCTGTTTTCTTGATGGATTGTTTTAATAAGGAACGCTTGATAAATTCAGCACTTTACTACTGTAATCTTCGTTGTGTAAATACATAAACTAACAAAACTTTTCAAAGAGCCATTAAGGATAACTATAACTAATAAATTTTCTTTTGTTTCAGGAACGATTTAGGAAAGAGGACCGGCTAAGAAATGGTGAGTACCCGATTTTTCCCACGCGAGAATCCGCGCTATTTCAAATAATATGACACGGCCTAGGAACACCTGCGAGAAGAAACATTTTTTGGAATGAAGCAAATCCTGAATGTAGTCAATCTTGGATTTTCTCGGATTTGCATGATCCGAAGCAATATTTTTCGAGTATTTATGTTCCGTGTTTGAGTGATCCGCGTTATAGCTCGCTAATGTTGTGCTTTTTCTTGTGTTTTCAATCTTATATCATATTCAGTGTTTGTCGTTTCCTCACCTTGTGTAACTTTCCCCAATCTTGAGTGGAAGTAATCGAAGTTTTTTATTTGCCCAAAGTGTAATAATAATTTTTTTTATACTTTCAAACGGATTTCGTAGAAAGGTCGTGGATTTTGGCCTTAGTTAGCCGGAAATTTTATATGAGGGTTTTAGGGTATTGGCACATCGTTCAAACAATTCTATACTGTTCTGAGCACACGTAAAGTAGGCGGAAGAGGGTGTTGAATGGAAATTTTGCAACAATTTCCTGTTTCGTTTATAGCCTTAAAAAATAAATACTTTGAAAACGGCTCCGTATACCATTTTGAGTTTCAAATGTTTACAGAGCACTTTCAACGTTACTCATCCTTCTTATGATAAACGTGCAATATAAACAATGCTCACTGACCTTTAATAAATGGACCACGAGGCTAGGAACAAAAGGATTATATGCCAGCGTGACCTCGACGCTTTTAATTTTTTGCTCGGTATAACATTTGATTATTTCGACAAAGCTTTCGTTTGATATTAAATACATGCAAATAATTTATTTTTCCAATAAATACCTTATCGATTTACCGAAGGTCGAGCTAACATGTTGGAAAATATCGTTTCCGGTTAGTAAGGCTCAGAAATTTGAATATTTTTAACAAGTAATCGTTTACAAACGGGCGTTTGAGCTTTGGAGGTGCTCATGTTAGGAATCTTCTAAGTTAGCATAAATTCTCTAAATTTACAAATGAGCCAAGCCAAATGATTTCGCCCTTTCTAGAGCTGGCAGCGCTAGATTCGACAATATATGAATCCGCTGCAGCGTAGAAAAATGCAATTAGTGACGAAGTCTAAAACGAAAAGGCAAACGTAATAAATCACTAGTGCGGGCAACAACACTAATGGCTTTCGTCATTTGATCTGGCATATCTGACAAAAATTTGCTAAAAAAGTAGAAAAAAGTAGTGGATGAGCTTTGTGGGTTTCTAGAACCTCGAAGATAGTAGTAAATGATGAGCTGAAGCTGAACTTCACTGAATTAAGGGAGAGCTTTGACTATCGCTGAAATCCAACGTGTAGTACATATCTGTGGTGTCGAGGGAGGGTAAACTACGACTTGGGGTAGCCGTTGGCGCCTTGTCCTTTCCGCTAAACCATTCGCTAGACATAAATTGAATAATGTATGTTAGAATTCAAACGACACACTCAATCCGAATTGTTTAGTCTTTCCATAAAAAAAAGACCTGTCCTGTAGAGAGCCCTTTCTTGCTATCTGCAATTATTGATAGAGGAATGCACTCAGGTTCAAGGAAAATACATATTGCATGGGGTCTGATCTCGCACTGTATTCATAGACCTGATTTTGAAGCTCGTGTTTGCATGTTCTAAATTGCATATAGATAAAAAATTAGGTTGTGACCAAGCCCATTAGCAAACTAAAAGCTACCAAAATTATTGGATTATTTTTTTAACAGCCAAACACTTTTAATTTAGTCCATAAACAAGATTACTTGTGGTACTTGCTGGGTTAAATAATTTAGAACTTTTATATATTTTCTCCATTTTTTTTAACAAAAAAACGCAAGTAAAATAAATTATCATATAAAAAGGAAATGGACAAAAACGTGTTAGTTCTCGCTATAATGTTTTCATATGTAAAGCAGCATTGTTGTTTCCTCGTATATCCCCTGAAATAAAATAATTTGTTACAATATCATGGTGAAGATTGCCCTCTGTTATTTTTCTACTTTCATCAGTTTTACTTGTTAAAACCACCAACATTTAAAAAAACGTAATTACCCAGATATATTTTTATTTAATTACATACAATAGAACCTTCAAATTTTTTCAGTTCATGCGTGTTCGCACTTCATCAACCTTAACTGTGCTACTATTTCAGCACTTTAATTTGAACGCGATTAAAGAAACCAGAAACAATTTTTTTTTCTGTTCTTTAAACAGTAAGATTGGGAACGATGACAATTCTTATTCGTATTATTTACGAAACAGTGGTATTCAAAAGACTGCGAAGTCAAACTCGAACAATCTTTTATAATAAAAGTTGTTGGTGAAGTGAACGATTCTCTTACAGAATATTTGTTGATACACAAATAGAAAAACCTTTTTAGTTTTGTGATGTAGTTTTCCGATAACGCATTTCTATGAATTTTCAGAAAATGGTCGTAACAAGATTAAATTTCAACTTTGTAAGCTTTGTTATTGAACTTAAACTTTATTTGAAGCAATTATCTGAGTAATTTTTGTACGTTGCTCTGAGAACTTTACACATGAAAACCTTTTACATCTCCTGCGGGTGTGATAAAGCTGAATTTTTAAATTTTTGTAGTCCAGTTTGGTGTTTTGCTGAAGTGCAGACTAATAAGTTTTTCAGGGAAATGTAGTCGTCCGTTGAGAATAAGTCTAATCATTTACGGAGCAAAAACGAATGAATTTTATTACAAAAATGCAGCAATAAAATACTGCAGACCTGGTTATACCGGAGAAACGTATTTCAAAACCGTTTCCACCGAGAATGAATTGACGGGAAATGTAATAAGCCTCGTGTTATGAGAATTAACCGATGGCAGAAATATAATTAAACAAGTAAACAGCAGCTCCGGGGAGTAAAGACTTTCAGCGCGTGTTCGATCCTGGCCTACCAAAGATTTACTCCGTCTGCGTTTGCTTTCTTATCTTAGATTCGCATCTCCTAAGGGCCATATTCACATATATAAACATAAATAAGCTTTATATCTTAGATAAGTATAAATTTCAAAATTGAAAGTTCTCGACTCGGTGGAAAATTCATCGCAAAAGTAAGGTTTCGCTAGAGCTAGTTCTGCTATACATAAAATAGGAGGGATCGTAAATATAACATATAATCCTCAAATTTCAGGTGGGCTCGGGGAAAAACTGTTAAAAAAATACGAGCCTTTAACCCTCAAACACCAAACGATCCTAGAAAATGGTTACAATAAAGTTGAATAAAAAGGAAGCATCTGTGTGGGTCCTAATTGGCTTGTTTATTCAAAAACATCGCTTATTTCGAATTGAATTGAACTTTTCTCGGTATTGCATTTTCCTAACGAAGCGGTCTCCGGCTTACTATTTTATGTAACTATGCAACATAACATATGACATACGTGTATACAAAGAATAATGCGAGCATCGAGTTCAAAATCGAACAACGATGTCGAATGCTATATTGAAAACGTGTTTTCTGATATTTCTAAGGGGGTTTCTTTGTACTTGGTAGGGTTTAACCTGAGCTCGTCTGTATAACGGAACATTAGGTGCATAAAAGTGGGTATACCCAGTGAGTAGTAGTTGAGCTGTATTAATGGAATTCCACTTTTATCGATAAAAATAGTCTGGTTAAATGTTGTTCGTGCGGCGTTTTTTAAATTTAATTAATCATGTTCCCTTTTATAAACAAAAATTTCGTTAAATGCGAACGTATTGTTTGGAAGCTTCGGTTTATTTAAAATTCAGGCTTATTTACAATGTATCAGTTGAACTTAATTCTCTGAACAGCTGCTTATTGATGTATGTTACAAATCGGACCACAAATGATTTTTTTTATTTCCCTTTTGCAATGGAATTTGCGATAAAACGACCAAAGATGAAACAAAACATCCGACCATATTAATTAATACACCAGGAGTAAATATTCCGGATAAAAGTGTTTCATAATTGCAATTTTTGTTGATTGAAACTTCTACATTGGTTCGGTAAAATATCAAAACCAAGTAATTGAATTGCACGATTTTAATTAAATTGATATTTCAGATTTAGATTATAACCCGTGTATCAAAACAAATAACGTTATAGGATTCTAATTGAACAATTCATTAAAGTGCTGTTTTTTAATATTTATTATTAAACTCGTTTCAATTTTTAATATCATTGTAGAGTTAACAAGGCTATAGCGCCAGAACAAAGGAAATTTTCTTTCAAAATTATACACCATTTTTATTGAAACAATACGAACAAATTTAATTTAAAACAAAATTGGTAAATATTCAACATATCTTTATAAAGCGAAACGAGTAAAATACCGCAATGCATAATTTAAAAATCAGATCATCAACAAAAAAATATGTGATGGCGATTTTTAGTGTTTTTATTTTATAGTTACACAACACATAAAAGCATAAAGTGCAGGTATAAATTCGGTATTGCGAAACATAATGCAAAATGGGAACTGGAATATGAGTTGACATAAAATAAAGTTTTACATTTGTAGTTAGTACTGAACATGCGGCATAAATATTTTGAACAGTGCAGTATTGATTGTGAAGGGGTGACAAACTGTATGAGGGAACTGAAAATATTTGCAAATTTCCACGTACCTTCCATTTTTGATCGCCTGTTTGTCGGAATTCTGTTACAAACAGTTGCAGTTTTATTTTCAATAATTTAAAATATTCTTAAAAATACCAAACTGTTTTATATTTCACACCTTATTGGCATGGGGTGGGCCTGGCGTAATCCAGGATTGATCCACATGAATCTGCTCCATGTCAATTGATGATGATTTTTGGCGGAGGCGCCCGGCATTACATCTTAAAATTTTCAGATATGCACTATTTTTTTTTTCTGTTAAAGGTAAAGTACCCCAGATGCACAAGTTTTGTTTAGATTTTAAATTTTAGTGGGGCCTCAGTTCACTGAATGTTTAAACAAAATATTATGTATTAATTTTCGCTTCTACAATCCTAGAAGGTGTAACAATTGTTTAATTAAGCAATGTTGCGTAATCCAAAATCTGCCCGTAATTCAGCACGAGGAAAACGCAGTAATCCTCCCCAAATAAGGTGTTGGTTTCGTCCCTTTGAGAATTGAGTATGTAAAGAAAATGGTCAGGTCTGTCCTTGAAACGTGTCACCTGCCTAGATTTTTACGCCCTGCTTATTTTATTTAACGTTACGTCCGGCATTTCCAAGGGTACAAGGGATATAATTCAGCACTTAGTTGACCGTGTTTTTATATCTACACGTTTTTCAAATGTCCCGGATCCTTCTGTTGCGTGTAGTGCTGGGTCGTATTAACAAGATATTTACGGTTATATAAAAAATGAAAAGACCTGCCATCATTTTTGAGAAAAATAGGATCGAGTTTATCTCTTGTTAAAAAAGGAAAATTTCTGGTTATTTATTTTCCGTTTTTCTGTGTTTATTAATGCTACAGAATACATAGTTTCCTGACAAGTTTAAGTAGAAATGTAACTAACAAAAGTAGGAACCAATGCAATTATTATGGACCATAAACAGTGTTTGGTCGATTTACTCATATGCATAAATATATAACTTTGCGAAACTAGTTTCTCAATTTAATTTGTTGATTTAGTTACGGTATAAACTCTGTGAAATTAAACAAAGTTGGTGTGCAAACTTATTTTGTAACGGACTGCAGCTCTATTATAACATAAATTTTAACAGGAAATCAATTTTTGGGATATTTTGCTTTAATTTTATGACAACCGCTACTAAATTATTAAATTAGTTAAGAATTCTTTTACGGACGTTACAAAAATTCCAGTCATTTTTTACATTTCTGTAACAACGAAAACGTGACAAGCGATATAAAAAAATGTTCTCGTACTTTGAAGTTTTGTTTTAACTTTAGTTTTCCATCGATTTTGACAGACTTTGTCCACACAAAGGGTGGTATTTATTTGAAATGTGAAACACATATCTTTTGGATGTAAATTACACAGCTTGTTAGCTTATCTGACATTTTCGTTTTGTATCTCTTGTGAAAGAAACATTCACACTGCTAATTACTTTTTTATGGCGATTTTCATTGCCCGTATCTGCAGCTTTTAAAATGTTACCCCTTAATTTACAAAATTTCATACTACAACCCTAAATTATAATTTGATTTGGTGAACTCAGAAGAAAGTTTCCAACTTTTCTTTGAATTCAGTTAAATAAGTTGTAAAATGGTTTAATATTTGTACAAAGGGAAAATAGACAAAATAATTGCGCGAACTTAAAAGCAGCCAGCTGAAAATTAATCCAAACCTCTCCTGCCACTCCGTGCCTTTTCACTCAACATGAGTGACATTTCATTTGGCGTAAACTTTTCAAAATGCAAATTTCTAAATGCGCTTACTCGTTAAGTGGTACTGTGGTTTAAATTCAATAAGAGAAGATGAAACAGTTACAGGAATCATCCCCAAAGGGAATATTTTATTATTTGCCTACATTCCCTGGGGTTTCTTTATAATATTATAACACATTACGTAACTTCAAGCAAATGAGCCCAAGAACATTTTTAAGGTTTAAAGAAGTAAATCAGAAGTTTTTTGTTCTGATTTTCATTCATCTTGGTTGTTGTTTCTATTTTCAGTTTGCTAAACCTAAAATTTAAGAAAAATCTAAAGATAAAGTGAGCGTCGAAGCGTTAAAGAACGAAAATTAGGCATTTACAACCTTTGTTTTATCACAGAAAGCTTTCAAAATCTGACAAAAATTACTTTTCATTTCATTATTAGTACTTAGAACGGAAGTTTCCAATAATCAAATCAAATATCAAAGCCCGTTCCAGAGATTGTGATTAATTAAATTGGAAATGTAATTTAACTTTAATCTAAAATATGCCTTTAAATTATCCATTCTTTTTTTAAGGTTCCTTCGTCCGATCATTAATCAAGATGTTAAACTATTATGTACGCCTAACGTCTCTATAACTTGAAAAATTAACTCTCGTTATGGAAGCTAAAATTTTGGTTTGCAAAACAGAGAATCCGCGCCTCTGTCATTATGAATATTCTAAGGGCGTCTTCGCCGACAATAAATAAACATTTAGGGAAACAATTCGAATATTTAACTAAAGTAAATTATTTACTTATTCAAATAAATAAAATTGAATATTAAATTTCTTCGCGACTAAAGCTCCGCAAATAACTTATTTGTTTGGAGTAACATAAATAATTGTATTTCCTCGACTTACTTCCTTACTTAACAGATTCACGTCCTCCACATTATACTTGCGATAAGACCAGATCTAGAAAATATTTCGGTTGTTTTCATTTATTTTACGGTGCTGTGTCAGGAGGCAAAGTCTTTCGAATTGTAGAAACTTAGAAGAACAACCCGGCTTTTCTATTTAAACTCAGAATGCGAACATTTACGTTGACGTCTGTTTTATTACTGAATAATTGCACGCCGTTAATTTTGGTCTTAGTTTACTACTTTTTAAATTTTACGTCAGTTTGGTTGTTAAGTGACATTATTTGTGTGTAACTGATAACAAAATTATTCAACAATTAAGTAATTTATTTAGTGGGAACGTTTTTGTAATTTAATTTGTATAACGCTTGGGTTTTCGTTTTATAAAAGAGTAAGATACCAATAAGTATTGGGTTGTTTAATAAACCTTTCAAAGGCTTTATTTGCTGTTCGATTTTTGGTGCAAAATTAATTACATCCGGAGATAATCTTCTTAAATGAAAATAATCGCTAAGGTTATCTGGGTATTTATCTAAATTGGCTGAAAGTCGGTGTTTTTCTCGAACAAAAAAAAAATAAATAATGGGGATGTAAGTGGCCATTTCAGTTTTAGTCCTTAAGAGGGATAATCTATTAATTCATAATTTTCGAAATTGTTTTCGGGTCTTCTATCGCCGGTGAAGTATTAAACAAGGTCTGTTGTTGGCGTAGATCAATTCGAGTGCAAAGTAAACCATACAGCACTCCTCGTAACGCTTAGTTATGGCAAAACGATCTACGTATTAAACAACTATGAATAACAGAAGCGAAAGCAAACCCCATGCGCTCAGTATGTATTAAGAAGTAAAAGAATTGTAAATATTTATCAGCTTTCGATTTTCTGATCGAAGTACGATACCGAAGAATGCTCAGAATTTTCCAACAATAGCTATGCGAAAGTAATTCCGTGTTTTACATAAATACCCTATTTATTGGTTTCTCGCACCAGATAGCAGAAAGAATGCTCTTGATCGTCGTTGGCAAGAACCTATTAGCGGTTAATGATGCATGCGCTGTTCGTGACATTAACAAAGGGAATCTCTTGTACATCCGAAGTTAATTACATAGAATGGAGAGCTGTTATGAAGGTACTCACCTATTGGTAGCAGTAGGTGGTTCCGGAGCTCGTCGGCCTTTGCAAATCCAAAGTGGATACGCTCGCAACATAAATCGCTTGTACGTTTTATTCACTCGGCAATGACAAACCGTCACCTGTATTGACAGATCGTATTAACAAGACTGATTGAGTTCATTTGGTTTGTTAAATTAATTAGGTTTGGAAACGGTAGATGTGTGGTGCGCCTCCATTTGAGTATTTCGATGTTACAAAGCCCAGCTATTTGTAGAGTAAAAGAAAACTAACTCGGAGAAGTTCTGCAAATTTCTATTAAATTAATTAAATTCTTATTTGGTCCTCGGCTGTATTTAACTTTCGCTGTTAGTTGCAGGGCACAATCATTCTTAATTTCGGAATACCTTTTGTCATTAAGGCATTATTACCTAACGTACAAACAATAATTCTTGGAGGAATAAGCTAGGCACTTACACCTGTCACGACTCGCTGGTAAAACGAGAAGTAGAACAAAAAGCGTATGGATTTTAACTTGAACTTAACGTAAGTTTGATTTTGTAATTTGAATTTCAATTACTGAACTCGAAAGAAAGTCCCTCGATTATTCCTAAACATCGTCTCTAGCTCAATCTGTTTGATACGAATCTTGGGACTTCTGGTAAAAATACATCAGGGTTAAATGAAGCCCTTATCTTGACAATGTGTTTTCTTTTACTCTATCTAAATCTGCATGAGTACTCACGATGAGGGCCACGATGACAAAGGCACACGCTAGGGTTCCCGCGGCGATGTAAACGTTATGCAGATGATCGAGATGAATCGAAATGGGCATTTGTAGATCCAATTCATTATCTTTACTGATTGAATCCGTGTTCGTTATTGTTTCCACTACAAATTCATCTGGTAAAAAAATGCTCCACTTAATTTACGACATTCATTTCAAAGACAGTTCATGCAGAGCGAAAAATAAGAAAATTAATTCTTATTCCGAATCAAAATGAAAAATTTAATGTTCTTTTCTACGTTTGATTAAGCAAATCAAGCGGAATTAATTAATTTTACGATCTCAAAAACGAGCCGTAAAATTTCACGAACTGCTTCTTATTAGTTAAACAGATTTCGGGGTTGTATTAAAAAGACACAAACACATTTCATCCCGTTACCTTCACAAGTTTTCCCGGTGTATCCTGGCCTACAAGCGCAGTAAAAGGAATCTATGCTGCTCCAACATGTACCTCCATTTGTGCAGGGGTTTGTACTGCATGCCTGAAAAACACCACAAAATATTTTAAAACATTCTTCTCTCCGCTCGAGTTTAACACATCCTTTTAATATCTCGGCTAATGAAACGTGAATATTCTCTAAAATAGAAAACAAAAAAGTGGAGTTTCAACGTTATTGTCCTTTGTCCCTTTAGACCTTAAAAGCTGTAATTAATTACGAAGAAATATTATTTTATATTCGGAGACGCACGACTATCTTTTGCCTCGGCCCTAATTTACATTTACTCATTTCCGACAGCGAGAAGTAAGCAGATTTATGTATTGCGCGTAAAAAATACGACACTCCATAAATGACAAGCAGGACCGAAAAACAGGATGAATCACTACAGGTCCAGCATACAAAAATTAGATTCACGGTGAGTTTCAGTAATAATCTCCGTTGTGAATATTTCGAATGTCAGAAACTCTGACTTTCTTTTTTAATCGATAAATATTATTAAAATCCTCCCATATTTTATTATTAATTTCTCACTCGCCATTTAAACAACGCGTATAAAGCAGATAGATGTACAACCTTAAGCTGGAGGACAAAAGGAAAAACTTTTTTATTATTCATCTAACAAAAAATTACTTTTGTAAAAGTTTCTGTTCATCTCAGATTTGTACCTCTGGTGTTGAATTTAAAAGTAAGTGTTGCTCGGTGTGTATTTTACTTACTGGTGTAAATCATTTTTTATTAAAAATGCGAGAGGAAATTACATGTATAAGAATTTCGGAATATATCTGGGATTTCACTGAAATTCGTTGATATTAAAAAATTACGCGAGTTTTTAAGGAACGTTATGAATTTCTTTCATAATCCTAATTACATGAAAAATGCATTCAGGAATACAGAACTTCCTTCGCTTTTTTTAATGCTCTGAAAATTTTCCATCTTCATTTGTATACGATAAATTTTAATATCAAAGTAGATAGATTTTCTGCCTTATTGCAATTCTGGTGTTATAAATTTGTATGTCATTTATGATTCACCGATGACAGTTGCAATAATTAAATTGTCCAATAATAATTAGCGTCACATGTATTATGGATCCGATAAATCGGATAAATATATTTTATAAATAAAGCGAAGGTTTTGTGCTGTATAACTATAACCTCAATTTCTTTTATCTTTTATAATTCGTTACTTTTAGAGCGGAAAATCGAAAAAACTCTATACCGTTGTACAAATAAGTTTTGTGTTTTTATCTTTGTTATACGGAAAAGCTTTAGATAACTCGATGTCCCAGAAAAATAAGATATTTCCTGGTTTTATGTGTTTGGAAATTGCCGTACAGATTTTGACATGAGTATCTTAAGCACCGGAAGTAATATTTAGAAATAAAGAAAAACTGAAAATCTAACAAGAAAAATATAAAAATTCAATCGTTCTCTTAGAAATAAGTAATTTTTGAATGGGTAATCTAGCACAGCATGTGCTGTGAAATTGGAAAATTTATTGACATGTTTGCCAAGTATGTAAATGTACGAACCGTAGGCACAGATGGATTATTGAAGAAAATTCGTAGGAGATATAACAAGGAGTATTAAGTATCATGTTCAGTTAATGGAAATGTGTTTACGTTTTTGGAATAAGGTTAATATGTTAATTATAGAAATAAGGAAGTTAGTATACTGAATTGCAGACAACTTCCAAATGAGATACACAAAATTTCCTGGTTGCATATTTACGTGTTATTTATGTAGTACGAAATATGTGCTTTACCGCAAAATTCATTTGAAATTTAAATTAAAATTACTTGGAAAAACCAAAATGCATCTACCTTTGATTAGACCTGAAAATTATTATTCCAGCATGAAATTATTCGAATTAAAATTAACCAACAACCAAAACTTCTGCTCCGTTTATGAAATTTGCAAATTCAAATTAAGAAAAAATATAACCTTTAAAACATCGTGGTAAGGTAGATCGGAAATTATCAGGTAATGTTTCCGTTGAGCGAATATTTGAACCGCAGGGAACTTCCAAGCAAGGCAGAAATAAATATCTTATCGTGGTTAGCTTGTTGTGTAGTTAAGAACTTAAATTTCGCTGGGCAAACTTTGGTAATAATTATCTCTGAATTTACAATTGTAAGTAAAGGTTCACTAAGAAGGATGACAACTTCTTTTATTTTAGTTTTGATTATTTAGGAAGAAAAGAAAATACTTGAGATTTTCTTTGCTGCTTAGCACAGTTTTGAATTTTTCTTGTGGGGATTAAAATGCTTTTTCTGCGTTGTGGTTTGTAGAGCTTTGGTTCACCCACGTTTTGTTTTCGTCCACTTCCGAATATCCCCGATAAGATCTAATTATCTGCCTCACCCCAAATCTTGGTAATATGCGATTATGGCGTGCGATATCTCGTCCTAGCCTTTCTAAATTTTATAGGTCAGTAAGGTCGATCTTTTAACAGAAACGTTCTCAAGTTCCCTTTACGAAGTTTGCCCTCATTTTACCGACGACCCTAATGATTAGCGCCATTAAGCTGGCCACAGGTCCTGGGTACATTTTGGCATATTCGGACAGGTGGTCTTTGTAATTATTCGAACGCATTTGCTTTTTTACGGGGGTGAGTTTAGTTAAAGTACGATTCTGAGTAACCGCGTTAAGTGAACAATTTTATGAAGTCCACCGTTAAATGCCTGAAAACGGAAATGCTAATTCAGGATGTTTCGAAATTCGATCTTCGGTTGGATTAAAGGTAATCCGAGACAAACGAATCAGAGTGCCGGTGCAGACTAAGCTGTATTAATTGTGCGCTTTAAAATAAGCGTAGTATATAGAAATTTTAGTCGTGATTCATGGATTTCAATACGTTTTAGGAAGATTATTTTGGGATATTAACCGGAATCCTGACAAGTGGCTCATGCCCATTTGCATGCCTAAATAGCGTTCAAATCCAGTACAAATCCGTCAAACCGCACTTGCTAATTGCATATTGAATATGCATGAAGTTTCTGAGCTCAAGGCGACATGCAAATTGTCATTTTTTGGCGAGATGTACGAAGAATTTTTCACCTCTAACGATTACAAATTTCCGGCAGGAAACGATCTGCCGATCTGAATAAAAAGTTTTTATCTCTTTTCATTATATGCGAGAAATATTTATTGATTTCCTCGGAGATTTTCATTCACAACCAGACGGATTATTTTTTGATCGACAATTGGTCTTTCTTAGATTGCAACACTTATTTGTTCCATCGCGCAAAATATGTCGGGCAATGAAATGAAAACGAAGAACGACTTAAAAGTATTCCAATTTCTGGCAAGAAACCTGGAAGTGCTTTCATATAAAAGGTTTCTGACGTCTTATAGCTCCCGAGATTTACTCACGGCCATTACGGAAACATTAAAAATTGTATGAAGCTAATAAACCCTTTAATTTATTTTCAGTCAGGGTGAGGGTGAAGAATCTCGAGGAACGGTATCGGATTCATTAAGCATAAAAATAAAGGAAGAAACATCACCTGCACTCCGGGATAGAAAGAGAGACACCATTTTCGGATATTAACTCGTTTAAGCTTCATGGGCGCCGATTCCGCGAGGACTCGAATTACCATTTTTTTACACTGACTAGCTTTACATCTAAATAATTTTGATCGGATAAACCGTTTATCCCGTTCCAATCGGTGCGCGTATTGAAAGGATTGTATTTTCTTTTTTAATTTACAGCAGCAATGTGACCGAAAGATTGGGTTAGATAATCCGCCGGAACGGTGAAAAACTAGAGGCCGAGGATTTTATGGTACTTTATTTGTTTGGACTTAAAACGTTTGCTAGAAATATTACACCGTTCGTGGTTGCTTATTCTTAAAAAGATTTTCTGAAGTACACCATTAATCCACAACACGAATTGAACACGATGTTCTCATCGATATTGTATGCTAATGCTAACTTTATATAAACACAAATGGCGTAGAAGTGTACTTGGTGACTCGTACGGGAAGATATTTCTTTGTTCAATTCCTATAATAAGAACAGTCATTGAAAGATACTGTGTTCGTCTGATGGTGAAGTAACACGAATGTTTGTGGATTTACCCGAAACGTGCTACTATTTTGTTTAAGTTACGTTAACGTGTTTGCTTAATTTGATGAAGAACACAAAGGTGCGACACGTATACGTTAGTACCCGTTAATTATTTTAGTGAACTGTTTATACATGTGTTACGAGAATGTAAGACGCCAAAACCCACCATAAATTAATACTGCTGTATCATATATCAAGTCCATTTCTGCTGCAAAATATTTTCATCCGAAGGGAATATTTTTAAGCATTTTACGACGATAATAAAATTTTTTCTCTTTTTCTACCCTTGAAATTGACGCAAATAATTTTAGTTTTCACTTCAAAACCAAGTGCCAATTTCATCAAAAAGTAATAACGGTTAAAATTAGTAATATAAAAACGCTACCGTAAAAAATTAGACCTTGCGTTTATAACGTTATGTCAAAAATTTTGAATAAAAAATTACTCGATTCAGTGGCGGCTCGTGATAATTTATTTTGGAGGGGCTCTAGTTGCTGAGAGAATATAAACAAATAATAATAAATAATAAACGCCCACTTTCAGTAGCTGAGCAATTTCATACAAATAGAAAAAAGTTTTATGTACAGACGTAAAACAAAATACACACTACAGTAATCCCCTAAAAATATTACTGTTTATTCACAAAATCTAGTCTTCTGTCTTTCTGAGAAATTTTCGATAACTTTTTCGTCAAAATTGTTTATGTTTTTCCTCTAATGGAAGAGTTTTAAAATTTACTTTCAGAATACACTTTATATTATTTTCGGTCATTTTGTACCAAAAAAAAGGACACCGAAACAACGAATTCGAGTACAAGTCTCAAGCTGACAAATAACAAAACCGTAAACCCCAACCGTAGTAAAACAGGTATTGGGTACTTTTCACTAGTTCTAATAATTGCTATCAAAATAATTATCGAATACTTCATTCTCAGTCATAACAAATACTCCTTACGCCCTAGCGGACAAGAATGCATGACAGTTATTTAGTATACACTTTTAAATTTTGGTAATTTGCAGCCATCGAAGCCAAAACCCAAACAATGTTTAGATTTTACTGAAGAGTAAATAAAAGGCTGTAATAATTTATTAAAATAATTAACTTTGCATACCAAAAAGCTTTAAAACTGGCTTTGAAAGATTATATTAAGCATATCCTTCTTTACCCACTCTTTTAGATGGGCAATATAAATTTTAAGGGAATAAATACCAATTTATCTTTAGTTTTAGTTCAAGCAATATTTTATTATAGTAATGTTTGTTTGTGTTTTTGTTCTTAAATATATTTTTATAATTTTATGTTTTTATTTAAACTGTTCTTGAACACCGAATATTGTAATAATATACAAATTGAACCAAACAATTTCATTTAAATGCGCAAAATCATCTTTCTGTTACAAATTTAAAGTTCTAAAAGTCTCACTAGTTATTTTTTATTTCTTGCAGTAAAAAATATATTTATCTACTAATTGTGTTTATTATGAAATAATTCTGTGACGTGCTTCTCAATAAACAGGGTTCGAATAGCTACGAATAGGAATCTTTCCAGGGCTCTCGTACTGGGCTCTAGAATGGCGAGCCTTCGGGTAACTTAAGAAAGCAATCGAGAATACGCAATCGGAAATTTCCGTTCTCAGTTCGTTCTTATTCTTACATATACATATTTCTTATGCGGGCAAAAGCTCGTTTTATTTGAGCCCTAACGATTTAAAATATAGGCAGCCGTCGCGTCGCAGGCGGATAATAATACAATGTGCATTATACATTAGTAATGCTTTATATCAGGCATGGGCAACCTTTCCTAGTTCTGGGACCAAATTATCATTCTGTCTCCGAGTCAAGGGCCGGACCAAATTATTAAATTAATAATAAATGAATTAAAACAAGTTGCTACTAATTTCTTATTTCATTTATTTATAATATAATGCTCTCTCTGGTATAAAGCTCTACGTTGGCAGGGGCCCTAAATGATATGCTAAAGCCCTCATTATTGGTGCCATAAAATTGTTATGCGCTATTTCGCGTGTGAGATGGACCAGGGCCGGATCAAAAGGAGTAGAGGGCCGGATCCGGCCCGGGGGCCGGCGGTTGCCCATATGTGCTTTATATAGATATGCAAAATTTGTATTGTAATAATTAACCATCAATTGTATGTTATACTTATATAAGTAAATTACTTTTACTCTTTCCTAAGAATGGTTTTGGTAGGCTCGAGTCCTGGAGCCCCTAAGGAGCAGCCGCCACTGACTCGATTACAGCTTTAGTACAAAGAAAATTGTATGTTTAAGAAAAATTGCGCGAAGAAATAATTGAGAAAATTTTGCAGGTTTGCTTAAAAGTTAAATTTGTAAATTTGTGATTATAAGTATGTATATCAAAAAAGTTTTTTGAAAAAACTTTAGTCAAAGTGCTGGAAATTTAGTACGAATTACTTTAAGTAAATAACAACTGGGCACGACACACAGCTAGACTATTTAATCAAAGAAAGCAAACTTACGGTATCAGTAATAATTTTCAGCCACAGTTTTTATAGATTTTCATAGGAACTTTCAGTATTCAACTTTCAGCACAAACTGATTGAGCTAATAACACTGTAAGTGAAATCTAGATTGGCAATTTCAGTAAACAAAGGCACTTCAAATATAAAAAAAACTGTAGCGATTTTTAGTGACAATTTTAAGAAATTTTCAGTTACAATACCACGAGTGGTCAAAGAATTGTCGATTATTTTTTTGCTGTAACATCACGAATGTTCCTTGTGCTTGCATATGAATATCACGAGTGCGTAGCACGAGTGGTATTCGCAATCGCAAGGAACATGAGTGATTTTACAGCAAAAATAATCTACTTAACTTTAACCACGAATGGTATTTGAGGGGACTATTCAACGAAAAAAAATCATTTCCATCGAATCATTTTTCATAAATTAGTCCACATTCAAGTTTGTTTATATGAAAATTGTTCTCTGTGGGATGTAACTAGCAATAAGCTGTTTTCAAAAAATTGTCGCTGAAAAAAAATTTCACTAGAGAAAATTGTCGATACATTTCGTTTTGATTGGCCCAAAAACGTCAAATCTTGCATTTTGATTGGTCGATTTTTGACAGATGACGTATGAGTTGAATAGGCACAACAATTTTCAGGACTGAAAATTCAAGGCAAACTTTACAAAGACAACAAGTGGGAAGAATGATGTCAAGAAACTGTGACGGTTTGCAGTCAAAATTTTTACAGATTTTCACGAAACTGGACATCTAGCACAAACTACTTTAAAATTAATACGTCCTAAATGAAATCTAGATTGGCCATTTCGTCAAATAAAGAAGTCAAATATCAAAAAAACCGTAGCGATTTTCAGTCATAATTTAAAAATGTCCACAATAATTTTCAGGGGTGAGAATCTAGCACAAACCACTTTATATAAAAAACAAACTCGGAAATCAAACTAAGGACGTTTCAGATAGCAAGGAACAGTAACGGTTTTCAGTAACAAATTTTACCATTTCATCGATAGGTAAAGGTAGCTTCAGTCAGCCAGTCAAATTTTAGATATTTAAAGATTTTCAGTTACAAATTTCAAAAAGTTCAGAGTAACGTTCAGTTGGAAATCTAGCACAAACTATTTTATTTAAACAATACCGTAAATTGGCAATTTTATCAAACAAATGGAGTAAAATATAAAAAAGCTAGAATATTTATCAGTTAGAATTTTTAGTATACGAAATTCAACATAAACTGCTTCAGAAATAAATAAGAAGTGAGCATGACACATTCAATCGCGGAAGCCTCAAACATTAAATTGTATAATGGTTTTTAGCCACAATTTTCACAGATTTCCACAGTGATTTTCAGTATTGAAAATCAAGACAACGTATTTTAAATGAATAAAAGGAAACGAATAAAACCTAGATTTGCAATTTCATCAAACAACGGAGCTTCAGATATTAAAAAATTAACGATGTTTATCTTCAATTTTCAGTGCTGGAAATTCGGTACAAACTGTATATAAATAAGACTGTAAATGAAAAATAAATTGGTAATTTTATTAAACAAAGGGAGCCACGGACATCAAAAAGCTATAAAGATTTTCAGTTAGAATTTTCACGAAGATTCATTGCAACCATTTTAAAAAAGATTGCAATTTCAACCTTCTCATTAGAAGATTGGTTCATGTAAAACTGCATTGTTCTGGTTGTTATTTATTTTAAAATCTTACGGGAAAATATTGCTGAATCTGGCTTGACGAATTTTTAGTTCAAAAGCGTTTTCGCCATTTTAATGTTTGAGCTTTAAAACGACAAATTATATTGCTTAATTTACAAACCTGTGTAATGTTAGAATCGTTTTTTTTTTTGCTATTTTGGAAATGACACAATTTTAAAGCAATTATTTTGGTATGAGCGAACATTTTTCCGGGTGATTTTCTAGAGTAATTTTGTTTACTCAAAATTCACATCATGATTGAAAAATCGATGCGTTAAAATGTATCATTCTCTTCTGACCAAAATGAATTTTCAGAAGGCAACGTTGTAATTTAAAGTGAAACAAATTACGCCTCGTAAATAACTGTAAGCATTCTTATCTGGGAGGACAGTATTGCAGTACTCATAAGACAGATTATATTTTATTTTGCCCCGTGTATTTTTCTCATGATTGTGGGAAGTCCATGAAGCGCTTTTTAAGTTTCTTGGTGGAAACAATTAATAAGGAAATGTAGTCCGGGGAAAAATATTTATGCACCCGGTTCTGTTGAAGTTTTCCACCGAAAAATGTAAAATAAAGCGAAACATGTGGGATAATTCACGCAGAAAATATTCTCTTTTAATGCTTTTTTTGCTTTGAACACCACCAAGGGAGTTTTGCGACATCATAAGTAGGCGTACTTTTAATGTTGCGTTTTTCTCACTAGATGTGCAATAAAATAGCAAATGAAGCCACAAACCTGCGCGAGTTTAAATTTAAAACCAATAAAGTGCGGTGTTTATAATTTATTGAATTATTATGAATAGAAACGTTAATTTATTCAATCATTAAATTAGAATGGCGTATTTTCAGTATGACGACTAATTATGAAGCGGATTTTCATAAGTGCCTCATTAATCTAATCGACTTTTCATTGCTGTTTTTGTTGTCCAATCATTGTTCAAAACGGTTCAAATGAACGCGAATTTCGATGTAACAACACCGTCAATTAATCGTTAATGTCTTTCCCTCCCGTAAACTGAAACTTACGTAATAAAAGAGGGAAACAGAAAAAGGAAAACATTTGTAAGAAAGTAGTGTTAAAGACATACAGCACGCAGCGGTGTTGAGCAATCCAGGCCGGAGTATCCTTTTGGGCACTCGCAAGTGTAGTTGTTGCCTTGGTCCACACAATTGCGGTGGTCCGGGCACGGATTGGGTTCGCACAGGTCCACCTATAACAAAGGTTCATGCTTAGTAATCTTGGTTTAATGTGTTTATTCCGTAACCTGGTGTTTATTTAGGATCATCTATTTGACTATGAAGCTTCTCCCAAGTGAAGAGAATAAGCAAGGAAAGGACGCGCAGGTCCTAATTATTAGAACCTTAAACGGAATGTACACATGTAGTAAATCAGAAAACGTAGAGGCTACACTTGTTCTTGCTGCCCTAAATGTTGTACACTTCGAATAATTTACAAAATTCCTGTTGTGCAAATAATCTTTCATTGCGTTACTTCCGGATGATTATGCTTGCTTGAAACTGCTGGCAAGATGAATATAGAGTTGATTACTTCTAAGAGTTACGTTCTGTGGGATTATCCTTGACTTAGTTTGAATGAGTGATAGTAATGATAATTCGTAATCAGCACGGTTTTCGTTTCACCGATTTTATGCTATTTCTATCAATAATATTCCTTAATGTCGTTAAATTTTGATTACGGCGATTATACACGCGCACCATATCCCAAGGATAATTGAGGTGTTTTTCTGCGGATATTAAGATAGCTGTGGAAGGAAACGGAACAATAGTGATTGATGAACGCAATATACAAAGCAACCGCAAGAAACTTGTATTGTTTTATTCAAAATTTTACCTAACTGATAATACAAGCTTTCAAAACATTTACTAACGTCAAATAAAATTAAATAGGCTTCTGATTTCAATCAACGTTTTGTTTAGTGACAAGGCCACTTCTCATTCAATGGGAAAAATCGATAGATCTAATTACATTGGCTATCAGTAGTGTTATATCGGGCACGTTAAATTTGTATGGAGTTGGATTATGGGTTGGAAATCTATTTAAGCACATACAAATGTCAACTTCAGACCTCACCGTTATTTAAGGGTTATATCTGATTTTTACCCTTACTAAGTCCGAATTTATAGACCCCATTTATAATTGTCTAAAATTCATTTTTTATTACATAATTTTCGACCATTTTTTATTTCGCTTTGTAATTTTAGAAATTGACTTATAAAAGCGAAATATTTCGTTCTTTTAAAGTTTATTTTTTCAAGAAGACTTTAAGCGAAGTGTCGGTATAAAAAGTATTAACAATATTTAAATGAGGAAGAACTTAATTCAGAATAATTGACAATAATTTAGTGCCTTTAGAACATGAAGGAAAATTTAATATAAATTTCCTGAAAGTCATATTCCTGTAATAATGAAGATGTTAATAAAATGCACATGCTATGCCAGCTTGTTACTTTATAGCAGGCGTTGAAGTCATTAATATTAACATAGGCAATACGACGTAAGTGGTGGAAATTGTACCTTTAATAACCGATTTGTAGGTCCAAAACTTCTATTCCTATCCCCATGAAAAAGAAACTAAAACATTTCTATTTGACTGTTTTCTATTCTTTAGAAGTTTTTTGATCTTTAAAAAAATACTGATACAAAGAACTTTTCATGTTGTGAAAAGCTGATGTCCGTCCGTCCGTATAGATTCGGATCATTTTTCAAAATTGATATAATCAGTGCTAATATTCGGAATTCAGATATAGTTTAATTCTAACCCAGGTTGTAGTATGGAAATTTAATAATGAAATACACGAAGCGGTTAAACACATTTGAATCATGAATTATATGGACCACAATATAAATGAAATTAACACCGCTATCCAACATTTGTTTTCATTTTACTAAAATAACATGTAAGAATAATAAGCGAAATTATGTGAAAGCTCATCTTCATCTACATGAATATTTTTGGTTCCAAATCTGGGTTATTTTGTCTGTTTTGAACTTTATAAATGTAGGTTAAATTTAGAAAAAATTGCTCATGCTAATATGTAAGTATGTGATGACGTGATGAGGTTTTTCAGGGTGATAAAAAATTGGGGTTGTTGGATACGTTGAAAATTTATACTAAACATAACGTTTAAAAAATATATAGCAGTTTTCTCATGTAAAACTTCCATAAAAGAGAAATAAATTGACGGAAACGTTTTTTACTAAATTCGGGATGATCCTTTTTTCTCGGGACGTTTCTTGCTTGAACCGTGAAAAAATAAAATGAAGTCATACAGAAAGTGTCATCACGGTTTATATTTACAAATTTAAAATATAACCCCGTTTTTCAGTGGGAAAACTAAATGTTAACTTTGCGTGTTTTACAACTTTACAAGAGGTTAAAATTCAACATACCTTGTACCGATTCTCACGCCTAAGAATTTGTCTGGGCTGATAAAGAGAAGATCAATCACTTACTTTAGACACGCTATACAAGATCTTTACAATCATGTTGAACGGGTGAATCTGTCTTTTACAAACGCATTCTGTCGATGCTTTGATGAACCACTGAATGATGTTTGATACCACATATCATTTATTGCTGAATCTTGGAAGTTCGTGAGACCAACTTAAGTTCTTGAATTGATGTAGAAGAGGATTTTCGCCATGGGTATAGTTTTTATCTCGACATATATTTATGATCGAAATGAATACTCGATATAAAATGTATTCTAGAGCTGGTTAGGAATGCGTGTTAAAAAATCCCTGCCAAAATTGGCCTTAATTGAAAAGTTTTTGAGGTTTTTTAGATTTGAATATATTAATTAGGAAATATGATGAATTTTAGACAAAACTTCCTGTCGATAGTATCATTTTGTTGGGCAGTCATTTTAACGAGTACTCGTACTCGGACGTCCATCAATCACCTGTCAAACAAGCGGCTTAGCAAACAATCAGGCTGTCAAGTAAATGGTCGCCCAACAATATTAACCTGGTGGGCAACCTGCTGCAGAGAAATTGAAGACGAGTAACTGTCCAGATAGGCAGATACGATCATCAATGGTTTTGTGTTCAAAATTAACTAAAGGGAGCATCGAGTATATTCTGAAACGCTTCGTTTTTCATTATGTTTTCTAGGCGTCGGAGTTCATTTAGTTCAATAGTTTTTTTAATATAAAAAGCATATTTCATTATTTTATAAAATCTGTGGTTTGGAATATGTAGGTACGTCATTGGCATTGCAAGCAACCCGAAATGAAATAATGTTTATTTGAGCTTTGGAGAATTTAACATCTAGAAACTAATAATAATCGGAATTTATGATATAAAATTGCTTTAACAGAAACCCGAAACTGTTTTATGTCGGTTCGTATAAAAATTTTCTGTAACTTAATTAGCAAACAATTCAAATTCCTTTTACATCTACTTCCTTGTATTAATACATCCTTTTGTCTGACATCTGCTTTGGAATTGAATAATTTTTGCTACAAGGAACTTATTTTATTTTTGTTCCTTAATTATGCAGGTGAAAGCCAAAGGAAATTATTCGATTTGACGTCCCCAATTTTCTTAAGTAGATTATTTTGTGGCAGAATCCAATATAACAGAAATTTGATGTACAAAGGCTTTAGAATAAATGGCAGCCACAATTTAGCGTAAGAAATCTAACTCCAGAATTCTGAAGCGTTTGTTTCGTAGTTTTTATTTCAGCAAATCCCGAAAAATATTTGTGAAACCTGAAACGTACAAAATTCTTAAGGATTCGAATATCCTTTTATCCATTCTAATTTTTAGATTTTCCGACTTAAATTTAGTTTTTCTTCTTGAAGATCGGGTTTTATTATCTTTTCTGAAATTTCAAGTTATTGCCTTGGCTGTACTGTAAATATAAACTGCGCCTGAAAGTTTTAATTGGTCGAAATAATGCATGATGTGTGAATTTTTCATTTGGCTGAAAATAACATCGATGATAATATCTGTAAACTGTACCTTAATTTCGCATCTTTTTCCTGTAAATCCTCGTCCACAGGAACAGTAATAATCATCGATACGATCGGTGCATGTTCCGCCATTGATACAAGGTGCTGATTCACATTCATTGTATTCATATTCACAGTGACTGCCTGTGAAACCTGAAACAAAGCAATTTATCACCGCAAATTCGATTTTATTACCCGCATCTCACGTGTGCCAGGCATGTACCGAATTGCAGCAATGCATGACTAACAGTAATTCTATTGGCGCGTATTAAATCAGCGTGCACCTCGCCGGATTTCTGCACATACGTGGAAAGAAGCCTCACGGATATGTTTAATTAAACAATAACGTTAAGTTAAGGAGGGCATTTTTCGAAGTCCAATGAGTGTTCTTAAGAAAGTTGCTATCTTCCAGTGGTTAATGGGAAACATTCATTTTGTCCGTTCTATTCCCCCTTGTAAAGATAATCTAAATTGCGTACAATTTCCTTTAATGAAATCGGAGAATGATCTAGTCTCAGACTCAGAAAACACATGGATAAAATAAAAGATCAATTTTACAAAACTAAGCACAAATGCGAACTTTCGGGAGAATCATTGTTTATTTGTTCTTTCAAATGGACTTGCAGTTTATACTGATAAATTAAACTCGCCGAAATACCAGTATAACTTGGGTAACGAGCAAAGTTTTCCCTTCTTTATGTAGTGTAAGTTTCTGCAATAGTTCTTTAACTAGCTTTTAAAGATATTTATTTACTATACTGGACCCTACTAAAAAATTACACGTTTGCTTTGATTTATTACTTATAATCTGTAGACTGACGGTTGAGGCTTTTTTTAACTCCATGTAAATACTTTAGCGATGAATTTGCTTCGTAAGTTTTTAGGTGAGGTATTTGTAATTATATTAGAAACGGAAAATTTTCTCTAAGCTTAATGAGTTTAATTTGAGTAAGTTTTGCTTTTCTATATTTTCCCATTTTTATTATTTTCTACTAAGAAAAATTTGGTTTGTATCTTTTTACAGGACCGAGTGAATGTCTAAACTCTGTATGTTCGTACAAAAGTTTCGTTTCTAAAATTTATTTATGAAAAGGTGCAAGGAAAGAAAACTCTGAAACGTCTGAAATTACAGTTCGTGATAATGTAATTTAGATTTCACCAGCGGCATTTCCTTTCGACTAGTCTAACGATCATTTTTAAATGTCTAGTTAAGGAAAGAATTAACTCCGACATTCGCAGAACGATAGTCGAAATGCATAATTGAAACAGGAGGAAGGTATACCGAGCAATGATTTTATGTTTACAATCTAAATTTATAAGACGTTTTTTGCGTCTCTTACAGCGAATATGAAAAATATTGTTGCATTTGAAATGAGTGATCTTCGTGGCAATGAATAAGTTATGTAGAACATTGTACCACTTTAAGTGTCCAATCCTATATCCTATCTTCGCAGACATTTTATATCATGCCATATTTTCATGCATGCATAAAGGCGTACATAGCGGAATAAAGATAGTATTATTCCGAA
Source organism: Melanotus villosus (assembly GCA_963082815.1). Taxonomy (NCBI): domain Eukaryota; kingdom Metazoa; phylum Arthropoda; class Insecta; order Coleoptera; family Elateridae; genus Melanotus; species Melanotus villosus. The sequence continues at coordinate 26,936,399 of OY720427.1, forward strand.
TTTTGACTTTTAAGATTGTTAGGGATAAACTTTTGCATTTTGACTTTTTTATGGCCTTCGTGATTTATATATTTTACTCACGTTTGGAATCGGTTTGTAACTAGGGCTTTTTAGGATAACATTTTGATTTTCTGTGCATCGAAGGATAGACGTAGACATAATTTAAAAATGGTTTCCGAATTCACTTGCTTTTTTAAAACTTCCATTTTTCGTGTTCCAACTTCTTAGTAAATTACATGCCGTACCAAAAATTAAATAACGATCTCCAACTGCAGGCGCTTTGGGGATTATTTCGTTGTCAGCTCCGCAAAAATACAAAAAAGAGAAAATATGAAATAAACTCCATGTAGGTTGAGGGGACTACAGAAATAAACGGTGAAATTTGACTTGTCACATTTCAAGACATCTGAACTAAGTTATCTCGTTGTGTGTTACTTTTGAAAGATGCTTTGTTGAGGTCTTTTATATTAACTTGCATCACTGATTTTAATATAATCCACCTGGGAATTACGTTCGGAATACGTGCTGTAATTAGAAAATTTTGTTCGCGTTCATTTTAGGAGTAATAAACAAAATTTGGATTGTCCCAGTAGCACAGTTATAAATTTGCTGTGGGCGCTCAGGTAATCCTGTATCCACATAAGTACCTTTCCCTTGCCGTAAAAGAAACGTGTATTACAGTCAGGGCGTACAAATGTAAGGCACTAACAGGCAGGGGCGTAGATGGAAACCTTTTATACTAATTAAACACCCATGATTTTCACCTATAATTACTGCAATTACTTCAATAATTTCAAAGCCATAGGGTTTCCCTTAAACGAACTTTTTATTTTTTATTAGATATTCAAAACCATTCAAGTCATTTAAAGGGTTTCGTCAGTACAGAAGAGCGCAGCAATTTCTTAAGTTTGTTTTTTAAATGAATTTAGAAATTTTGGAATGTTTGCATAAAGTCCTAATCAACCATTTCCGTATTGATTGGGTAAATATTCTCTGGGTTTTTCGAGGGCGTCTAAAATATTTCTAATAACATCAAACTTAAGTAATCCATTTTAAAACCTCTGACGCTTCGTATAATATCTTCCAACTTATAAACAGAGTACCCGTTTCGTTTGTAAGAAGGTTGGAGATTGGAATGACTGGAATTTTGAACAAGTAGGGCCGAAAGTTGAATGTAAGTTAGGTAAAGGATGGTCTATTTAAACTGGCCCTAACGAGTTTCCGTAGTTTCCTTTTAGTTTAACATTCGATTCTGAATTTTCTAATTTCGGAGGATGCAGTTCTCGTGCATTTGCATACGGTATAGCTGTAAACTTTAGTTGTGTATGTAATTGAAAATGGAGCGTCGCTAGTGTTATTACTAGAAATTGCAAATTGTGTTTTGCTGCATAATTTTAGAATAAATTTAAGTTTCTAGGAATTACAATGTCGTGTATGTTGTAAATCGGCTGTCATATTCCCATCATATTTTACGATATTTAATGCAGTGATGAATATTTGTAATTTCTAGATTTGGGGGTATTAATTTCCTAAATTATTTTCTTTGGTAGGCATCTGATTAGCTCAGTCAGGTATATGAATGTCTGCTAACTAGTCAGTCAGTCGACACGGGTTCGATTCCGGTGGCAACGATTTATTAGAGCCGCTTTGGGTCGAACTCGTTAAATAGGGTTAGGTTAAGATATAGATGGAAGTTAGTGGAGCGTGATGCAAGTCCACCTCCATTGCACCCTGGAAACTACGTATAAGCCTCGATATTACATGGCAACGAAAGAGAAAATAGAAGAAAATTTCTTTGGTATATTTACTAAACGAAAATAAATACGACGAGCAAAATTTAATCCCATGGAGCATGAACTATTCTTAAACTTTTATTAATACCTTTTGTTCGATCGCTAAATAAACGAACGTTAAAATGATACGATTTGAGTATACCTGAGAAAACAATTAGTGTTCGTTAAATTTGTGTTACACAATTAAACAGTTAATTTAGAATCCACAATGAGCCTAAAATTATCCACCACATGTGAGAGTCTATAAATACATGTAACTTTTGAAATAAGTGGATTAAATTGATGGAAAGAGTTGCATAGCAATGGTGATACGTTTTGATGCTTGAAGTCTTGTCACTCTGTACGGTTTATTTATGAAGATCCTGACAAAGCCAATCCCTCTGACGTCTTTATGAGTACGTGATCGAATTTTTACGCGGAGTGTAACATTAATATAACGCCATAGATACTGTCAGGATACCAAAAATTTAGAATAGGTAGATTTATGTTGATGACGCTTTATATTTTTAAAAGGGAATTTTTGAGGTTACCACGCGAATTATTCTTGATTAAGTAGAAAAGGTTTTGTGTGGAAAATTTAAGTCTTTTGAAGATTTTAATATAAAAAAATAATACTTGAAACTACAAAATTTGTTCTTCAAAATTTTGAAAACTATGTATGTCGAGTAGTTACGGGATATTCATTCTCAAAAACGCATTATAATGTTTGGTTGAAGAGAAATTGTTTGGACTTTCCTGTATGTTTCGAGGTGTAGGTGAAGAGGAATTTGTGAATTCCGCAGACGCCACTGAACGCTTAGGTTCTCGTAAGCTGTACCTACCTATCTTGAAGTAACTCCCAGAATTCGGTAAAACATTTTCCAATAAGTAATTGATCCATTTTGTGTGATTATTAGATTCTGAGCCGAAGTTGCGGTTTGTTTACCGTAGGGAGATATAATAAAATAGTTTTGCGTGTCTATAAATATCCCTCGTGTGTAAACGTTGAGGAAAATTAGTCAAATAAAGTCATATATACAGGTAATTAAATTAATTGAAGGTTGTTTAATAAAGGAAGGAGATAACTGCGACCGTCGCGAGGATTAGAGCCAAAATCCAGCATTTATATGCAAATAGTCGGGGGATTATGAGTGTTAATTTGCAGCAGATATCCTTGTTGCAAACAGATAGCAAGTCAGCGTCCCGGCTTAATTTATATTCGTCGTTTCGATATTAAAATACTTGATATAACTGCGCGTTGGGCGTGTATTATACTTGGAAGGAAATGTCGTAGACAGGGAACATGTTGCAGTCCCCCGTTTTGTGGAGAACACATTTTACAAAATTTACAGCGGAACCGTAACGTCTTAAGTGTTCATATTTTATCTCCATGTAAAATTTTGATACCTGGAGACTATTGATCAACATACAAAATTAAATATATGACGACCCAACGCCAGGGTCCTGAGGGACTTTGTGTACGAGAACCTATTTATTCCCTTCTCTAAGAAACTCACCTCCGATTTTAAATTAAATTCGATCAGTAACAAGTCAAGTATAAAACTAAAAGACGCTCCCAGCTATGAAACTTAATTGAGAGAAGTTAATTATTCACGGTGTGTTAATTAAAATTTTCGAGCTTTTTGGAGATTGCCGCGTTATCTCCACAAATTAGCTCAATATTTTCGTATTAGATAATGAAATGACTTTTTAAAAATTATCTTCCAGATTAACCTCCACCAACTGTCACAAAATTAACTGCCTTCATTAAAAGCTCTGCTATACCGAAAATTTACCATCATCAAACCAGAAAGCTTTTTCACTTTTTTATTACTCATGTTAAACCTAAATAACGTTTTTTTGAGTCGAGGTAATAACAATAAGGATCAATTTGGAAACTCGTATCATCTGAATATTACCCTCGTTGCGTGTTGAAGTCGCTCACATTTCGGTGTCTTAGCATTGTTCTTAATTTTGCTTGGATCACGCCTGGATACGGTAAACTTCCACGTTTTGTCCAATCTCTTAGGTTCTGAGATTATGAACGATGCAGCCTCGGCCTAAATGTAAAAGTTTGCTTTCTCAGCCTCGAGCTAAACTGGGCTAAATCTGTTCAGTGGTCTGATTAAACCTTAACGGGTCAGCATAAACTGTTGCTACAATTTGTTGCAACCTGAAAACGCTTCTAAACTACCCGTTTGTGCCTTCGGTAACTTTGCCTAAACATAGGCGTCGAGTTTTGTTTTTCCCATGGGCAAACTGCGCTTTTTGTGTACAGAGATTTTTAGATAAACCGAAGTCGTAAACTTTTTGCAGCCGTAATAAAACTCGCTGTATATAAGTCCGTTTCGGGGCGAATATTTCTTTATATTAATTTTTAAGGGGAACGATGAAAAGTACTCGTTTAAGCTATCTTTTTAAGTTCGCGAGACCAGTAAAAATTCGAAGGAATTCGGAGCTTAACTCGAACGATTTTCCAGAATTCCTTCATTCTGAAACATAGTTATGCGTCTGTTCGAGCTAGCCGACAGTGTTAAAATCCCAAGTGAACCAGAAAACTGCTTTTAGGCACGGGCGTAGGAGTCACTTGTAACAAGTTATGCCGGCTTTATGCATTGCCGAGCTTACCTGGTTGGCAAAAGCATTTATAACCATCCTCTTGGTCAACGCAGATACCGTGCACACACGGAGATGACTCGCATTCATTGAGGTTGTGCTGGCATAGAGGTCCCGAAAATCCTCGAGGGCATTCGCAGTGGAACTGAGTTACATTCCCAGAGCACGTTGCCCCGTTTTGACAGGGCATCGACGTACAAGGATCGGTCTCTTCTTCACAAGTTTTTCCTGTGTATCCTGCATAGAAACAAAAAAAGAATTTACCTTAGATATATTTTTAATTAGACAAGCTAAGCCCCAACAACATAATTCCTCTCCCCTTGTCGTCGTTTTATATTTAACGAACGAGGATTACGAGAGATGACTGAAAAGTTTAATAACAGTTTAGAAAATTGAAATAAATGCTTATAAATAAAACGTTCCCGGCGACTTAAAAGCGCCAAATAAACTTTCTTCGTATTGGAATAAGAGTTTAAATAAATTGTCACTGTTGACAGCTTTCTTCTGCGAGGATAATTATCCTGCGAGACGTGTCCTGAAGGAGCATCATTAGGATCTTTGTCACATCCCGTGATGCGTGTCTTTATTTTCGTTTCTGATTTTCTTTAAAAACTTTTTATCTTATTACCGCCTCCGCGACCGTTGCAAGGAAAACCACAATTCTCTGAGAACAACCGTCTTAGAATTACATAGCTATTGTTCCGTTGTTTCTCTCTAATAAGTAATACGAAATTATTAAAATCGACGTACCAACAAGCGGACCGAATTAGATTGTTCAACATACATATAGGTAACGCAATAATAAACAACAGATCCTGCCAACTGAATAACGCATAGATAGCAGAATTCCTCCTGCTAAATTAGCGACAATAGATGCTGGGGCTATTCTAATTTATGGTCCCTGCAGGTTGGATGTCGGGTTGGGGGTTGTTGATGCGGACTATCGCTGCTTTGGCTGGCTTACATCGACCGGATAAAATATAACCGGAACGCCACGCTTACTACTTTTTATAATTTCCCGATGTGTTTCTGCTCTGAAAATTCTGGATTTAGTTAAAAGTCGCTTTAGAAGGGATTCGAAAAATTTTTAAACGCGGGACGTAGGTGTTCGAGGTAATGAATGCGGTGGCGATCTCTGGGTTCACGGTAGCACTAGTCAGAGGAGAATCGGAAATGAGATAAAAACGATTCACCCTCTGTGACACAGGCTACTGATTTTAATTTAAAATTGGCTAATGGGTGGAATACAGGATCAGAAAAACCTATTATTATCGTGCACTCACTCATTCTAGGTCTCCAAATTCATTTACCTTGCATTAGGTACTTTCGGGCACAAATTTCGCGAAAGCGTTTTATAAATATTAGCTTTCGCATAAGTAATCAATTACAGCCTTTGTGACAAAGAAGAAACTTTATATTCGCTAGTAACAATCATAATAAGGTTTCTAAAACGTTCAAGCTATTGTTTTCTTTTAAATTAACGCATAAATTCTTAAATCGTTCATATGCATTACTTTATGTGTAAGAATTATAATTCACTCTCAACTATTAGTAATCACTTAATTTTCAAAAGAAACATATCGAAAGCTTGCTTTAATACAGTTATAGTAATAGCTTTTCAAATGTTCTGAATTTATGTTTAAAAGACGTAATACGTTTTTAATGACTGATAATAAAGAAATCTCATCTTCATCGTGGTAATTTTTAAATTCAGCCCATAAGAAATGTTTAAGGTTTACTATAAAAACCCGTCTTAGTTGCGAAGACTTCCTTATTTTCTGAGATCGTTATTATCAACAAAAGGAGCACGCACTACAAAGGCCCTTGTATTTTATACGTGACTTAAAAACTCATCAGTCCTGACGCAATTCTTTGAAGATTTAAACTTTTGTGCATTTAGTCGATAGCTTCACCAATTAGTTCTACTTTATAGTTCATATAACGATATAACCCGCTAGGCATATAAAAAAAATTCTTGGTGCTATTTTAAGATGGTTTACATCCTGAGAATGTTTTTAAAACAAGATTGATTTTACTCTATTGGCTAGTTTAAAATTTATTTCTGTTTTTCTGTATACAAAGTACAAAAGAACCCAAGCAAAATTTATTGAAATAAATTTCTGGATTTTTTTTAAATAATCAGATCGTCCTAAGTTTGATAAATTCTAATGTCCTAAAGAAATGCCCCAGCAAAAATCTACAACTAACCCATATCAAGCTGACGTAAAAGTGAATATGGCATGATTCATACATGCATTAGTTTCCCTTCACAAAAAAAGAAGAAAATAGAGGAGACAAATAGGCCATCGTCATCACAAATGCCACGATCAAATGGAGGGATGATTAAGCATCATCAGCATTCAGTAATGCTAAACCTGAAAGCCTTTACGACTGTTTTTTCTATGAAACTAATTTGATCAGATGTCATGTACAGACTTAAATATTATACGGTATGAATGTATACCGTTATATTTTTGCATTCGTTATTCATTTTATTACATTAATTGCCAACTAAAGCCACCACTAATTAAGGAGGATTATGTGCATTTGAAAGAACAAACTTTATGAAATATGTCGTACCATTTTAAAAACTCTTAAAATAGTTTGTGTTCAAGTATTTCCACAAATTCACGCTTTGAAAGCCTTAAAAATTATAAAAGAAAATTCCTTTCCCTTGGAAAATATTTTAACAAGCCAATTGCCGAATTTTTATATAAAACCCCTTAAATTCTTAAAAATTGTAAACGCAAAGTTAAAATACCTTATTATCTTGCGTTATTAAAAAATGTCCCAAATTTAATGAATAAAATTAACATTTTAGGGCGCTTATTAGATTTAATAAAATGTAATGTCCATCAAATCTATTGGGACGCATTAAATTTGCAATTGCTAAAAAAAGTGTTAATGAAGTGTATGAGTGAAATGGCGATATAAAGCTTTCGCTTTGTACTCTGTTTTGATTGATTACAGACTGCTTCAGGGCCGTCCTTAAGCAGGGGCGAGCGGGGCCCCGGGCCCCGCGCTTTTGGTGCCCCGTGCTTCTGAGTGCCACGCGTTTTTATTTTTAGGGCGCCGCATACTGCATACAGTAAGATAATGTAATACTGAATAATAGTGCAAGGAGAATGACAATTTTTCCAAGAAAGCGTGGGTAGCTTTGGTAGCTGACAGCTGTTTTCGTTCTTATGGTTCTCTGTCACCACAGGAACTGCCGAAAGGAGCTTTCAAAATTAAAAATCATAAAAAAAAATTATTTAAGAACGACTATGACTCAGGAGAGACTCTCAAATTTAACACTATTGTCAATTGAACATAACTTATGCGAAAAATTAGATTATGATGAACTTATTAATGATTTTTCAGAATTAAAGGCGAGGAAAATTAATATTAATAAAGTACATAGGTACTTACATATCTTCTTTTTAATATTGGAATTCTGTATCGTGATTATCGTGATCTCGGAAAATGGCTACATCGATTTTCTCTATCTGTTTGTAGTAAGTAAACATTTTGTTTCTATACCAAATTTCAATACATTTAAAATATAATGGGGGGCCCCGCATAAATACTTGTCCCGGGCCCCGCATTTGCTAAGGACGGCCCTGGACTGCTTCTTGTGGATTCAAAACCAATACATAAATTGAGGAGGAAATTCCGAAATATTTATTTATTTGTGTTTAAATTTCGTAATAAAATCATTTGTATATTAAGCGGAAGCATTAAAATTTTTCATTAATTTATTTTAAGCTTTTATGGAAATATAAAGTCATGGAAGAACATTAAGGCTAAAACTAACACTAATTCTTTAATACGCTAAATGTAAAAACCGGCAATAAATTACCCTCATTTAAGTTCAGCTTATGCATATAACTGGCATTTAAATTGTAAACGATTAAAGCAAGTGCAGTTTGTTACTTGTTATCAGATGCTGTTTATACGTTACGTCTTACAGTAAATAAATTTACATAACAGAGTCAAAATTCTTTAGACAAAACATTATTTAATTTTAACAAGTCCTTAGTATACTCATGCGTTTTTTACAGAATGTAATATCCTGTATAGACTTTTATGTCAGTCCCATATCCTGTTGGCCCTACTAAAATTAATTTCATGTTTGCGACAAGTGAACTGTGCAAGGTTAGATAATGAGATTTTCCAACAATTCTCTGTAAAAAGTTGTCGTTGATACTCTTTCATATTCCCTCATATTTTACGTTGTTTTATGTTACTTCGATACATCATCAAAAAAGTTTCAGCTGAAAAAATTTAATACTATTAATTACTAAACAAAGCGCGTGTGCGAAAAATTCAACGAGATTAAAGGTTTGAAAACACAGAGTTAAATAAGTGTTACTAGAGCGTAGCATGTATTATAATTAGGCGTGCAAAATTAAGTACGAATCACCGACTGGTGATAAGAGAAACTCGATTATTTAGTTCAAAGAAACGAAAAGCGAAAAGTTATGCAAGAATACAGGTGTAAATAGTGACGCACTAAAATAATAATATGCAGATCTCCTGCGGAACAGGCTGGAAGAACTGGAAAGTAACGAAGAAGATGAAAGAGTAGAATAAAGCCTAGATGAAAGATCGGAAACTCTCAAACATCATTCGTATAACAGTAGAAGTATGCGAAAAGATAAAATGGGCGATGGAACAACACAGTTAAAGAAAAATAGAAAATGAGAAAAAATACTGGAGGAAATACGTGAAATCAAAAAGTGAAGAAGACAGACTTACATAGTACATATGAAGTAGAAACCAAGCAAAGATAGCAGTCTTTTAGAGGCAAAATCAGCTTCGTGGGAGGAATTTGGGGAAGATGTAGAAAGCAAGTTTCAGGACAACAGGAGGGTTTTCTGGGGTATAATAAAGAAACTGGGAGGAAAGTATGGAAAAACGGTTAGAAGCATCTAAAAATAGAGAAAACAAACTCAAATTTGATGAAAAAGAGGTGGCGAAGACGTGGAAGAGTTATTACGAGGATAAATATAAGGAAGAAAGAGCATATGAAGAAGTAGACACGAATAACGAACAAGAACGAGTTGAAAATGAGGTGGGGAATGACGAAAACTAGGAAGAAGAAATAAGCGACGAAATAACAGAAGAAGAAGTAAAAGCGGCAAAAAAAAGATGAGGCGGAGTGGTAGAGCTTCTGTTTGTCATATACATAGAGGAAATGTTAAAGAAAGTAAAGGGAAGAACACCCAAGGCGTACATAGGAAACTGGAACGTGAACCAAGTGAACATACAAAGCCTAGTATTTGCAGACGACTAGTGATCATCGCTGACAATCCAAGGGACCTGCAACGCTCACTTAATGTATGAAATAAAAGGAAAAGGAATGGAGCTTAATGTAGAGAAATGTAAAATATTGTGTGTAACTAAAGATGAAGAAGAGGAAGAGGACGGATCAGTATTCAGTATAAATCAAAAATAAGTAGAAAAAGTCAGTAGCTACGAATACCTAGGGACAATCTTAAACAAGGATGGGAGGATAGATCAAGAAATCCAGAGCAGCATAGGCAAAGCAAGTAAAGCCTAGTAGCAGTAGCATAAAACAGTTATAGGCAAGAAAGAAATAAGCACAAAAGCTATACATATACAGATTGTCCGAAAACCAGTCTAAACATACAAAAATTAATGAGTGCAACAAGGAAGACATAAACAATATGGGTAGCACAACAAAGTTAGAATGCAATCATGGCTAGGTAAACTTTTAAACTAAAGATCTTTCTCCAATAACAAGCATGTAAGCAAAAAGATCTGTCATAAATATTTTATCTGTCATTAAAAGCATAAAGTGAGGTTAAATTGCTGATCGTTTTAATTCGTGTATTCAAAGTGTGCAGTTTAAAACCACGATATGCTATTCAATTGTGAAGAAGAGATGTGATACCATAAGAACTTTAGACTTCGTCCTTACATATGTACAATGTAAATTATAAAACCATTACCTAAGTATAGGTTTTCCTAAAATAACTGTCACAAAATGTACTGGCTGATCCATCCATTCATAAATAAGCATAAAGTTTTACACTAACACGGGACGGCCAACTTTGGTTTTCGAAATACAGGGTGTTTAAGATTTTAGATAAAAATCGGTTTTTCAAGTACTTCTAGAAAGGCTTTTATAAAATAATCTGAAATTTTGAGGTAGCCCAACTACTAATTTATGGTTCCATTCCAGAAATAAAATATTCTTTTATCTTCATCGTAAATTCCATTGTTTTAAAGAAAAAACTAAAAACCTAGTAGTGGTTTTCGATGGTCTATGTTTATATAAAATTTTTTATTTAGAACAAAACTAGGATGAAGAGGGAAATGAATCGCATATATGACTCAAGAGAAGAATCAGACAACGAAGAATTAGAAGTAGAGGAAGAAGATATTTAAAGTCGAAGAATAGTTAATAATAATAATTAGACTTAGCTAGTATAAAGTAACATGTAACAGGGCAGGCATGTCTGCGCTAAGGCGTTTCATATCTTAGACCTAGGAAATTAGTGCTAATACTAGAAATACTGTAGTATAAGATGAAAAGAACATATTTAGTCATCTCGGTCATATATCCAATTCCCATTGAATATATGTATATGATCTACTAACTACCTTGCACTGTAGAAGCGGTCTTCTGCGGCTGTCATCACAGGCATGTTAACGATATACAGTGCTCCCAATCCCCACCTATCATAACAAATGGCGTAATCTAGGATTGATCCATGTCAATTGATGATGATGATGATGATGATGATTTCTGGATGTTATGCTAGCTGGTGTATTTTGGAACACCCTGTTATAATTGAAAAATTACAAATGGTCGTCAATTAAAATTAAATATGAAATAATACTTTACTACGATCAAAATTAATTGTCTACTAAGAAACATGGACCAGCTTCGAATATTTTTACAACTTTTTACTAATCTTTAAAATTCTACTAAAGCTTTAGTTAAGAGGATTATAAAACCACTTGTATACAAAGAATTAATATTTGAAATATTCGAAAATAGTATAATGTTCAAACTGCTTGTGAACCAATCTTTAAGATAAAAATTGAAAAAAAATGCACCATAAAGACATAGGTATACCGGATGTCTACGGTTTGACGCAACATAGGGAAACAGCAATGTATTTTTTTAGAAGATCCGGGTGACTTTTGGAATGTACGCATTCAGCGTTCAACGTGGGTGATTGAACTTGCTTAATGCTAGCAAGAGATAGAAATTAAATAGCGCAGGATTTTGTTTGCGCGATATACTTTTTACTATTCTAGCTTTTCCACTCTTCCATCTTGTGCTTTATTTTGGTTTCATTTCTTGATTGTCCGTCTCTTCTATTACTTTTGTCACAATGTCGTCCCAGCTTTCTTTTGCTCTTCGTGTGCTCCATTTCATTCTAATTCGTGACTCTCATATTTTCGGTGCTGATCTCACGCTGCTAAACCGCTGTAAGTAGCCCCACCACTTTAAGTGTTTTTGTTGTATGCATTTTAAAACGGGTACAATTTCTATGTACGTCTTCTTGTATTGTCGTAGTACGTATTTAATTTCATATGGGTATTATTTGGGTATTCCTTTAACATTCATTTTTTGTGCTAGAACTTTATTTTCAGTCTCCTTGTAAGTGTCCAGGTTTTACTGCCGTATGTTAAAATTGGTCTATATATCATTTGATATACTGCTAATTTGGTTTCCTTCGGCATTTCTTCTTTCTTAATAAAATTGTGTCGCATCCTGTTAATGTCTTAATAGGTTTTTTATCTTTCATTGATATCCTTGTCTTCCACTGTTCACTCCCAGGCCAGGCATTTAAAATTAATAATTTGATTGATTTGCTTTCTCTCTATTTGGATATTTAGTTTCTCTTCTTCTTATGCATCATCATCACTTTCATGTTCTTGATGTTAATATTCACATTATACTTCTTCAAAGTCCATTCCACATATTTAGATTTTCTTCCATTGCCTTTTTTGGTTTCAGCCAGAATTACCACATCATCAGCAAAAGCAAAATTTGAACTGCCTCCAGATTCTAACAACCTAAAAGGAGTTTCTTTACTTTCAATTTACACGTTGTCATTATTTCATCCATATATAAAGTGACAAGATGTTTCAGTCTTCCTTTGGTTTTAAACGTTCTTACTTTCATGTCCTGCGTGACCACGTAATTTGTATTATCTTTGTATAAACTTGGTATTGCTTTTATGTGTTACTCACTTGTAAACGTCATTTTACAAAGCTGTCTATTCATTTTGAAAGTTAATCTTTACAAGCTACTAACTTGTAAAATAAACAGCTGATTTAACACGTTAGTTACGTATCAACAGCTGATTTAACACGTTAGTTACGTTGAAACAAATGATATGTGTTGCCTTCCAAGGCTTAATTTTTTTGACGCAAAAATGACAGTAGTAATTTTTATTTATAAATTTCGTTTTCAAATGAGTAACAAATAAAATATTATACAATACACGCCAGGTAACAGTTTTTACTGGCTCAAAGAGGTAACAGGCTCGCCTAACGGTTCGCCAGTTATATCCTCTTATCGCCAGTAAAAACCATTTTACCTGGCTTGTAATGTAAAATACTATAATAAAGGTGTTGTATATTGCTCTTTCTTTCAAGATTTTTCAGATTTGTTTTTTAAGTTTATAAATGTGAAAAATCTTTTTCTATAATTTATATTAAGGTAAAAATGTGGTCTTATATACTTTGCTTTGTAATTCTTCCTTTCTGAATTGTTGTTTGTAATCTCTCTTCTAGCATTTCGTCGTATGTCTTCACTGTTATACTCAATAATGCGAGTCATTTGCAGTTATTGCAGTCACATATGTCAACCTAGTGAATTGCGACTATTACTCTTACTTTCCAGTCTTTTGGTGTTCTTCCTTTCGTCAGTGCTGCATTACATGTTTCTAGTAATAGTTCTTTTCCTTCCGTTCCCAATTTTTTAGGCATTGCGGATGTTATTTTATCGTGGCCTGGTGCTTTACCATTTTTTAATGTTTCAATTGACGCTTTTATTTCCTCCATAGTTGGCTCTTTTTCTGGTTTCCTATATTTGAATACATGTCTTTGTGTTCTTTTTCTACTTGTATTTAATATTCCTTCAAAATGCTCTTTCCACTTTTTTGATTACTTTTAACCTTTTTAGATTTTTATTACTTAATCATAATTTTTACATTTCTTACGTCTTGCGAATTGTAATTTTAAGTTTTTTTTTCTTATTACTTTTATTATTTCTGAAGATTGAATAAAAAGATAAAGTATCGCAAAACCGACAAAAATGTGATGAAAAAGAACGAACCAAAGGAAATGGAGTACTAATGTTAGGAGAAGCAAACATTACGTTTCTTTGGACATTTTGTTTTACAAAATTTGTAAAAAAATTTAAGTGCTGTGGAATCAGCGCCAAAAGTTATCAAGAACCAACCAAGGTAGCATCATGACTTATTTAATAATTATATCTAGACACAATATCTACCTACATAATATGTTTTGCGCATCGAGATACGTTTAAAAACATGTATCTGTATTTGTGCATATTTTTAACAATGCATCTAAATATCTTAACTATATACATTCATTTAAAAACAAAATTAATAAAGGAATTCCTACAGTTTTAAATACGAAAACAATGTCGAGGATTTCATTTTCATGAGCATATAAAAATTAAAACTGCCACAAATGTTAATTCACTCTTCTTGCATGAAGCCCTCGATATTTCCAAATAGATGTGAGTAGTATACGTTTAGACTTAGAATAGCCTGAATATAAAATATTATTTTTGTAAAATATGTATACTTTGCTACGAAGTATTTTTATCTGTATCCGTTGTAAATTTCTATTTTTATCTAGATAACACTGATTAAATGCCAACAGTAAGTAGCTCAGTAAATCACCCCAAAGCTACATTAATAATCCCGGTACAAATAGTAAAACTAAACTTAACTAAATGCTCGGAAAAGGTTCAACTAAATATCATCCCCGCAAGCACCAAGAAGCTACTGAAAGTGAAAGAGCTTTAAAACTCAGAAACAACCTTAAGGCAACGACTGACATACAATTCGAAAAAAAAAAATGCACTTTGCCGTTCGACTTATTTAGCATTTCTCTTCCTTGGATAAAAGTGAATTTATAAAAGGTATTAAAGATTGGAAGCATATCTCTAAACGAATTGAAGAATACGAGAAAACATCGCCACACTTTTTATGATACAAGGCCGGTGGTTCCTTGTAACTCCTGGGCTGGTTTACAGTGGCCCACCCGCCACTGACGGCATCAATAAAAATTCTAAAGTAACAACACTCTCACTAAAAAGCCATTTAATATAAGTTTTTCCTAATACTTGCTAATACCATTGTTTACTGTTTACAAAATGTAAATAGCGATCTTTAAACAAAATAATAATGTAGGTATGTCATTTCCACGACGGAAATTACAGCAATGCCAAAGCAAAATGAGATAGAGTATTTTCTTTCTTTGTATTGCGGCAATTGAATGATGAATTTCATGGGTTTCCCGCTTTGGTGATATAGAAAACTAATGTTTCTAAAGTTGGGACCCAAATTAAGTACAAATAATAATAACTACACCATATGATATCACCATCGTACTTTTTGTGGTTACTAAAAGTTTCCATAAGGTTGCACTACTACTTCCTCTAAATACGATGATACAAATACAGGGTGTAACATGAAGTAATGTCATCCTTTTAGGGGTATATTCTACAGCCCAAAATAAGAACAAAATTCATATAATTTTTTTTTTCGAAAATGCTCCATAAGAGTTATTGACAAAGGCAGTTTCAAAATGCTTTATTAGTTGAAATAATTTAACAATTTTTATTTTATTTTAAATTTTATACTTTAATACTTAAATAATAACTAACAATCATAATAGTTGCTCAAAATTGCCAAACCATACATAAGATGCATGTCTGTGTATTTGTAAATCGATAAGCCATATTAACTTTAGTATTAACTTTATTACCTTGGCAAACACTTGTCAAAATTTACAATTCATTTGTTTTTTTATCATGGAGCATTTGTTAGTTATTATTTAAGTATTAAAGTTTAAAATATAAAATAAAATAAAAATTGTTAAATAATTTCAACTAATAAAGCATTTTGAAACTGTCTTTGTCAATAACTTTCTTATGGAGCATTTTCGAAAAAAAATGTGTATGAATTTTTTTCTTATTTTGGGCTGTAGAATATACCCCTAAAAGGATGACATTACTTCATGTTACACCCTGTATACTTCAATCATGTTGCGAATGAGAAGATAATTATATTAGATACAACAGGCTTGGAGAGATTATAACAAGTGAAATGTGTACAGTCCCCGATCAAATTGTTAGCCCATCTCGCTATTTTAACAAAAAATAAATAAATAAGAGATCGCGGCAAACCAAGAAGTCGGGCAATTTTAAACTCATAGTTTATTAGTTCACGCATTCGCTGCTAGGAAACCCTACCAATTGTTATACTATGATCGACCATGACATTATTTATTTAAACTTTAATTTGTTTGTGGTTATTAGAAGTTTTTAAGTTTAAAATGTTAGAATTTGAATTACCTTTTATGCGAATTTAATTAAATTTTAATGTTTAGTATATTTGTTTAAACTGTGTTTGATTACTTCGCGATTACTGAGAAGCCTTTTACATACATACAACAACTTTCATAAGAAATTATAATGGGGAAGAAGAACGATATTGTAATGAAGTGCATCGTGGGAAGTAGCCGTGAGCGTTGATATGACGTGTTATCTAGTGTCATTACATGACATTGGAATGAAGATCATCCAAGTATGCGAGATGCACGTGGATGTCCGCCGTGAAGCAGAAAAATGACGCTCGGGCGAGCCTCGGAGTCCGTGGGAACGTGGGAACAACATTCTTTAAAATGTACGGCAGAACCTGATTGCGCAGCTCGGCACGTTCAGGGCAAGGCGAATGTGTTAGAATAGTCATGCGATCGTTATAAGTAACGTTATGATGTATGAAAAATAATCTAATTAATTTTGTAGTAACTGTACTAATATTTATAGTTGTGTGTTCACCGTTAGTCTGTGTAATCTTTTATTTTATCGTAATTAAACCAACAGGTTATGGGCCCAGCAGAGCAGAAAACCCAATAAGAAGGTGTAGAAAAGTGAAGTGCGTGTTATTAAAGTTTAGGGTGCAGTTAAAGAGGCACTCTGGTAAAATTGTTACAAGTGCGAACTAACCTTGAAATAAAAACATTGTCTGTACTTGCAAATTGTTCGGACTTTTCTCATACAACGTTTCCGTTCGTTAAAAAATATTGAGGTTATACCGCGAAAATTGTTTATAACATTTATCGTTGTACCGCATAAAATAATAAGATAAAATGGAAGACATGCAAAAATTGATACATTTGATGCAAGCTTAATTAAACGCAGAGAAACCGATTGCAACGACGCTAACAGTTGGAGGGCTCCCGGAATCCAAACATTAAGATGAATCAGACTATAGTGACGAACAATTTTCGTATTGATGGAGGGCTCTCGCACAGTAGGTACAGTAGTAGATAGCGATTTAGATACAAGAGCATTAGCAAAAATAAGTCTGTCGTTTAAACCTATTGCTGCAAAGGAAACAAAAAAGGAGAAGACAGCGAAAGAAGCTTGGCAATGTTTGCAGACTCGCTTTGAAGATACCGGTCTTGTACGACATATTGGGCTATTTCAGAAGCTATGGCACACACGCTTTAATGATTTTAAGTCTGTTTCCGCATATATTGATCATATTACATGAATCACTGAGCAATTAGAAAGTATTGGCAAAGTAATGGATTCTGAATATATATTTTTTTTATTATTTATTATGGGGTAGGCGGTAAAACCGATAATACCCCCTTACGTACAATACATGGTGGCAGTAACAATAAATGTTTGACAAAGCATTAACAAACCTCTTAAACTTATAGCGGTGCCATATAATTATTAAGCGCATTCTTAAAGTTTTTAACATTGGTAGAACCTACTATTTCTGCTGGTAAATTATTCCACAAATTTACAATACGGTTACAGTTAAAGTTTTGCCTAGGTAACTTGCGACAACGCTCATTAACAAGTTTAAATTCATGTCCCCGTAATTGTGTATTATGACTGAAGTTTAAGACATTTGAGATATCACAAGCGTAATGTCCTGATACAATTTTAAAGATTTCTATAAGATCGTTTCTTTTACGTCTATCAGATAGTTTTTCAATTTTTAATGCACTAAGTCTTTCGTTGTAACTTAAGTTTCGTAAGGAAGGAGCGATTTTAGTAAAACGTCTCTGAAGTTTTTCAATTAGGTTAATGACTTTTGCGAAATAAGGGTACCATACCACAACACAATATTCAATTATAGGGCGGATGTATGTTATGTAAAGTGTTTTCAACAGGTCGACTGATACGTTCTTAAATGTGCGGGTTATCAGATAAATTAGTGAATTGACTTTTTTTACTATACTGAAAATGTTGTTTTCCCATTTCAAGTCACACGAGATCACAACACCAAGGTCCACTTGATTAGACACTGGTTTTAGCACTACACCACCTAACATATAAGGGATTCTTGCGACCTATATGCTGAACACTACACTTATCAGCATTGACAGATAGCAACCAGGTGGTAGACCATTCGGTTATCTTCAGTAAGTCGTCATAGATCGTTTGCGAATTGGTTAAGGGACAGTTGAAGAATTTAGTATCATCTGCAAAGAAACTGCAAGTTGAAGAGATTACGGATGATAATTCGCTGATATATACCAAGAATAACATGGGTCCCAAAACTGAGCCTTGAGGTACTCCGCTTAGGACTGGATAGCTATTTGAGAGTGTGCCTTCCACCCGCACTGAAAAAGTACGTCCTCTTAGAAAATCGGATATCCAAGCTAGCAGGTTTCCCCGAATTCCATAGTGTTCAAGTTTATAGATGAGTCGTTCTATTGGTACGCGGTCAAACGCCTTCTCGAAGTCTAAGTATATTAAGTCAAGTGGAATATCGTTGTCGAGCGCTGTAGTCCAATGGTTGGTGCTCTCTAGTAAGTTACTTACAACGGAACGACCCGGGAGGAATCCATGTTGGTTGATGGGAATTCAGTAAAAATTTGGTAATATTTTTGGTAATTATTCTTTCCATGCATTTACATATTACAGACGTGAGGCTGATGGGCCTATAATTTGCAGCTATCAATTTACTTCCCTTTTTGTATATAGGCGTGACAACGGCTTTTTTCCAAATATCCGGGAGTTTAGATTCATTAAATGACTGGGTCATGCGATTTGCAATTGGCTGAGATAAAGAAGTAGCGCACATTTTAAGATAGTGAGGAGCTAGTGAGTCTGGTCCTGGCGCGGATGTTGATTTAATTTACTGTAGTGATGGATGCCTCTACTCGGGTACAGTTTGGTAGCATCGAAGTGCTAGGGAGCGGCTCTCGCACAAAGGCTTTATAAAACTGTTGCGCGAAAATTTCGGCCTTTTCTTCAGCAGTCGCAGCTGTTTTCTTGGTGGTAGGGTGTTTTAGTGTAATTGATGCAATCCTTGATTTTAGGGTACTATTAATATATTTATAAACGTTTTTGGCAATTGTAGCTTCGTAGTTTCATCGGGCATTTCGAATTTTTGTTGTAACTGAGTTACATAATTCTCGGTAGTGGGCATAGTGAGCAACATTGTGTGACCTTTTGTATAAGTCCCACCATTTCCTTTTCTTCTTGATGGCACACTTGATATCTTTGTGTTTTGAAAGGTACATGTTTAGAAATATTCTCATCTAAGTTGAGTTTAAATTGAGCCCATCAAGTTTCAACATCTCCAAAATTCCTAAATGCACATTGACTAAGGTGCTGATTAATTTTTGTATAGTCCCCTGCCCAAAATTTTCTAATTTGTGCAGGGCGCTGACAGGAAGGTAATTTTAATGAGATTTCAGTAGTGGCCAAAATTACGCAATGATCACTAACGCCGATTGGAGGCTCATAGGAAACGTCGCTAATCAATCTTCTTTCAGAAACTAACAGTAGATCTAACATAGATGGTTCATCTGGTGGCCGAAATCTGGTTGGCTTGTTTATAATTTGATGTAAGTTTGTATTAACATACGTGTGCATAAATTGTGAGGCAGCATTGTTACCTGAAATATCAGCAGGTTGCTCCCAGTTAATTTCTGGATAATTGAAATCCCCGAATAAGAGCAATGGAATTGAATGATTACTTACTTCGTCGATTACAGATAGAAGCAGCTTGTTAGATTCGGCATTAGATGTTCCAGGTCTATACACACAAGAAAGTAAAAATTTAAAGTGATTAATTGTTACATTTAACCAAATAGAGTCTATATCGCCTGTGCTATAATTATTGTTAATCTCGGCAGAAATTTGTGTTTTCAATTTCGTTGATGCAATACACACATGCTCCTCCTCCTCGACGATTTGAACGATCGTGTCGGTAAATACTATAGTTTGGAATTGATACGACGCTGTCCAGGATATTGTTGTTTAGCCATGTTTCACTAATTAATATGAAAGTAGGTTTAACTTCGTTGACGTAAGCTACTAGTTACTACTGCTAACTATTTACGCAACAGGTCTCCGACTAAAGCTTTAAAAAAGGTGACACCCGAAGAGACATGGCCAGGAAAAATGCCAGACTTGTCACATCTTAAGTTTTTTGGATGCACCGCCATGTTTCATGTGCCTAAAGAACTAATGCAAAAGTTAGATTCAAAATTAGAACCACACGTCTTTGTGGGCTATCGTGAAAACACAACGCAGTACCGAGTAATTCACCCACAAACCAAATGGCTATCTAAAGTACGTAATGTTATATTTCTCCAAGACACATTTTATAAAAATAATGCTATGGATATATCTTCACCGCAAACTGTTGAAGAAAGCACACCAACACAGCATCAAATTCCTTAAATGATACAAGTAGAGCAAAATAATCACTTAGATTTCCGTGCAGGTGAAGAACACCAAGAAGATGAAGAGACAGAAGAAATAAGAGCATAAGAAGCTCAAGAAAATGAAAACCAAGTACAAACAAGATCGAGCCGATTAGTAAAACTAAATCGCAACATCTTTAATGATGATTTTCTTACTTGTCAAGCAGAATTAACATCTAAAGCTTATCCACAAACGTGCGAAGAGACTATGAACTCTGAAGCAATTAAGGAATGGAAAGCAGTGATGGACAGCGAAGTACAAGCTTACTTGACAAATGGTACATGGGAATTACGTGACCTCCCACCGGAAAGAACAGTCATTAAAAGTAAATGGGTTTTCAAAATTAAATATAAATCAAATGGAAATATTGAACGTTACAAATCACGATTTGTAGCAAAAGGTTGCTCACAAAAATATGGCATCGATTATCAAGAAACCTTTTCGCCCACTGTTCGTCATAGTTCTATCAGATATCTAATTGCATTAGCTGCAAAGTATGATCTTGAACTAGATCAGATGGATGTAATTTGTGCTTTTTTACACTCCAACTTAGAAGAAGAAATATACATGGAACTACCGGACACATATCATTTCACACACCGTTACTGTCGTGTAAGGAAATCAATTTATGGGTTAAAACAAGCAAGTCGAGCTTGGTACAACAAACTGGATGAAGCACTTAATGAAATGGTACTTCAAAAATCCAAGGCAGATCCCATATATTTATTTTAGTAATGAAAACGGAAAACTAATTGTGTTGGCCATTTACATTGATGATGTACTCATATTATCAAATGGTAAAAGTAAAAGGAAAAGGATCAAAGATGAATTGATGCAACGCTTTAAAATGAAGGACCTTGGACAAGCTCATTACTGTCTCGGTATTAGAATAATACGTGATAGATCTGATGGCACAATCAGTTTGGATCAAGAAAAATATATAGAAGATATGTTAACGCGATTTGGAATGAATGAATGCAAAGCAGTTGTCACACCTTCTGACACAAATCAAATACTTACAAAAGAGATGTCACCGAAAATCCCAGAAGAATGCAGAAAAATGGAGAAGGTTCCATATCGAGAGGCAATTGGAAGCTTATTGTATACATCACAAGGGACTCGTCCAGACATAGCGTATGCAGTAGGGGTAGTAAGCCGTTTTGCTAACGAACTTGGACAAGCACACTGGATGGCAGTCAAAAGAATTTTTAGATACCTAGCTAAAGGCTACAAAGAATATGAAGATTCGCTATTATCAGAATGGTGATAATTTGATGGGCTACACCGATTCGGACTGGGCTACTGGTAGAGATACTCGTAAATCTACTTCAGGTTTCATATTCAACCTATCAAATGGAGCAATTAGGTGGAGTTCAAAGAAACAAAAGACAGTTGCACTATCTACCACTGAAGTGGAATATCTAGCAGCCAGCGCAGCAACTCAAGACCTTATATGGCTACGAAATATTGAAGACAACATCCGGGCCAACCAAGTTAGTGTGTGACGACAAAAGTACTCTACAACTGGCGACCAATCCGGTTCTATCATCTAGAGTTAAACCTATGGACATCCGTCACCACTTTGTTCGTGAAAAAATTGAACATACTCGTGAAAATGCTACAGATGTACTCACCAAACCTGTTTCATCCGATACACTGAAGCAATGTATTCGATTAATGGGGCTCGCATGAAGTGGGAGTGTTAGAATAGTCATGCGATCATTATAAGTAATGTTATGATGTATGAAAAATAATCTTACTTAATTTTGTAGTAACTGTACTAATATATATATGTATAGTTGGGCTGTGTAATCTTTTATTTTATCGTAATTAAACCAACAGAATGCACCTAGCACGGCAAAGTGCATGTCTTTGTTGCAAGACACGTGTGCTGACTTCTTATATATGTATAAGGATTAGCCAGTAGAGCTCATTATGGTTGGTGTGGTTGTCAAAAAACCAAGTCAAGTCCTTCATATTACTGATGTTTCCTACGATTTTTATGTAAGATTATTTTTTATTTCATTTAACTTAATTCAATTTATAGTAAGACTTGGTAATAGTTCTGATCAAACCACTTGTTGCATTTTATTAACTTTGATGTTTATACGTACTTGGAACTTATGCCTAACATTGTTTTAGTGTTTATCTTTAACTTAATTTAGCTCTTAGTAATATTTTGTGACACGTAATCGAAGTTCGATAATATATGTTATGTTAGTTGAATCAGAGTTTTAATATAAAACCTCTCGCAGCAAACCCCTGCGTGGCGTATCTGGTTAAATATACCACCACTTTGGTACTTAATAATTATCAGAAATTCCACTAAATTTAATTAACTTATCTCTTTAATTTTACTGAGTTTTAACTTTTAACATTACTTTTGGTGACAACCACTACGTTACAATATTTCTGACAAAAAGGGCAGTTATGAAGTACATTCGAACTAAAGAAGATTGTTCTATAAGTTATATTGCCAAAATGTGTCAAATTTCACGGAAGAAAAAATTACTAATGTATTGCCTTTAACAGCAAGAGGTGCAGGTAAATGCGGTAGAAAAATAAAGATTACTCTAGGAGTTCAAAGGAAATTAGTGAAAATCGTAAAAAGGCAACGCTTTGGAACAAATTCAGTTATTACTAGAGAACTAAACGATGCCGGTGACAAAGTATCAGAAGTAACTGTACGCCCCAATTTATACAAATTAGGCATAAAAAGTAGAAGACCATCTAAAAACCGAAATTAACAGAAAAAATGAAAGAAAAGTATCGTATCTGAGCCAAGAAATATAAGGAATTTACAGAAGATGATTGGAAATTGGCAAAACTCAGTTCCCATTTTGTTTTGTCCAATATATTTTATATTTCATTATATGGTTTGTTGCAGGTTTGTTTTAGTGATGAAACAACAACGGAAATACTATCTGAAAAGTCTCAGTTTGTAAAAAGGAAGACGTGTGAGAAGTACGACGACGACTACATTGTAAAATCCAAAAACTATTAAATATCCGCCCAAAGTCTTATTTTGATCTGTAATAAGCGGCAAACTTACGTTGTTTGTTGAGGGCTCGATGAATCAGGTGCAATACAGAAAAGTATTGGAAACTTTCCTTGTACTGCAAATCCGAGAATGATTTAGTAACAATGAGAATGTAATTTTTATGGAAGATCATACTCCTTGTCATTGTCAAATCAATAACAAGGTTATATCTGCTCTAGACTAAAACTCTATTGAAAGAGTATTTGAATTGCTTAAAAGAGAATTAGCAAAAGAAACTTATTATAAAAGTCTATTAATAGAAAGAGCCAATAGGTACTGGAATTACAACCAGCGTCTGAAAGAAATGGCATTAAATTGAATTAGTAGTATGCCCCAGAGATTGCAGACTTTATTAAAATATTAAAATATTGATTTTTTGATTTCTTTACGGTACTCGAGAAGAATAATGCAGTATAATGCAAACAATTAAATGCTGGGCTAATAATTTGATCAGAAATTGTATGTAACGATTCTTGAAGTCTTCTAATTTTTGGAAACCTTTGCGTTGCCAACGCCGACAGCACACTTGCAGGGGTTACGATCACAAAATAACTAGAAATGTATGTGTAGCGTAAGTTTTATCTAATTGCATGGGACTAGTTTTGTTCTAAGAGTTCATTAAAACTTTACGCTAAAAAACAATTTCAAGTTATAATAATGCAATTATTGTAAATGTAATCATCTAACGGTAACAAACCGTTGAATAGTTTTCTTGGTGCTTGTGGTATGATGGCGTCATTAAAACGATGCAAAGTATGAATAGCGTTCTGAGGAACCTAACGCCATGTTGATTTGGTTAACTAAAGTATTTTGTATCATGTGAACCAATGCATGGGTTTTAAACACTCGCGGTGTGTTTTAATTATTCTAAATACCGATTTGTTTAATAACTTGCAATTAGGTTTATTCAGATTATTCTTCACCCTAACTGAAATTTTGCTTGAATTTGAGTCAAAGTGGATTTTATTGAACTTTGAACTTTAATTTAATTATTACCTAAAATGGAAGGAACTTTTTATTTTGCTAATTAATATTTTTCAGGTGCCAGTCGAGAGAAAAAGGTGCTGATGACTTCAGTATTAATTGTTTTACAAACTGGAACTCCTGGAGGTAGGATTTTGAATTATTTTTTAAAAATAATATTTCAAAATTGGAACGCTTTTTTGTTTAAAAGAATATTCAGGATAGAACTTAACCATATTCAGTAGTATTTTACGAGAAGAAAAAGAATTGGACAAGTGAGCAAAGGTAATAAAGAGAATTACTTTTATTGCCCGTGTTCCCTTGCCCATTTTTTCTCTCCACGTGCGTTTAAGAGTGTCGTTTAATATTTACCTACAGCAATAGAATTTAAAGATCATTTCCCTTCGATTCCAATAACGTTTGTTGTTCGTGCCTCTTCAAGATTTCATGTTTAATTTAGTCATAGTTTCCCGGCAGCGTAAATCTCGATTTTCTGAAGTTTCATGGCTCCATATATCGCGAAAATTATTTTTAAAAATTCACAAGTCTGTATTTTCTCTAAGCTTGGAGTTTTAGTGTGGTTTAAGAATTGTTACCGTATTACTTGGTGCCGTGACAAAAATTTCATGTATTTTTAAATGATGCTTTTCGTAAAGGATTTAGAACCGTAAACTTGGAAAAATAAAGAATTTACAGATACGTTTTGATCAATACCGAGCTAACAAATAGAGATGTTTGCTTGGTTTGATACTGATATGATAGAATGAAATCACACTGTGCATTCTAGTGCAAACTGATTGTTCCATAAGAGTCTGAAGTGTGCTTGTATCAATTTTCTTTGACAAATGTATCTAGAAAATATCGTGGATGTTGTAAAGTTGTTACATAAAGCGCTTAACAATAACTTTTCGTTATTTTCGAAACCGAAACCAGAAACATTTTTAATTCTGTCGATTAACTCTGTTATATACTGTAAATCGAAAAGGGGTATTTTCTGATGCATGAGCGTTGCGTGTACGTGCGTTGATCAAGTCGGTAAAGGTTATAAAATTCAAAAATTGATCAGCTTGGGAGTGTCTGCGTGGTGGGTTGATATAACGGTTATTATATTACAGTTACGGTATGTCAATATTGAAGTTATCGAATAAATTTGTTAAATTTGGGAGTAGTTTAATTTCCTCTTATAGCAAGCATATTCAGTATGCAGAAATTTCAAAATGACCGCATATTTTCCGACGTTCTCCTTTGTGGGGAGATGTATCTTCTTGAATGGGTACGTCTCGATTTTATGCTATCCGGGAGAACGTGTGTTTGTAAAGAAAGGCAAAAATACAGAGGCAGAAAATCCGGGATGTATAGAGGAGATGAAATAGCTGGGTGGAACTCGTGCGGGCTGCACAGTTTGGCGGATAGCGCAATGCTGTCCCTTCATCAGGTCCTGCTCTAATACCGACACCAGTAACTCGGTAAAACTTTGGTTAGAAGAGTGGTTAGAATCGATATCGGCGCCGTGCCAACAAATAACAAAGAATTTGATCGCGAAGTCTTTCTCAAGATGATGTTGACGCCAAGTATTGCCGATAATTAATTACTTTAACAACCCCGATTTGGCCTCCTAGCCCATATGAAAATTTCCCAGCCAGATTTTAATTAGAAAGCTTACCCGTCTTTCCTGATTGATTTCCTTATTCGTAAACCTTCTGTTCCGAAAATTTGTCTATTGAAACAGGTTAAAACGTCATTTTAGCGGTCGAAGGAAGTCTCATAGTTGAACATATGAACATGCCAGTAAATATGATTCCAACTTCTCAATTTCGTAGCAAAATTTGATTCTCGCATTCAAATGCAGTTCACAAAACTAACTTTAAAATTGGTGTAACCTCCACAACTTCGTAGCAAAATTTCATTTTCTCATTCAAATGCAGTTTACAAACCTAACTTTAAAATTGGTGCAACATCCAACTTGTTATAAACAATTACTAATCCTAAGAACCTACTTGAAATCCACAAAGGTGAATTAACTCAAAACGTGATTTTTCACAGCTTTGTTATTTCATTGAGTTAAGTGGAAGTAGCTCAAGAATCCTATTTCAAGGATTGGTAAATATCCTTTCATGTTGGAAAACGCAGCGTGTTTTTTTCTGGGTAAATCACACTTGAAAACCTGTTCGGTGTGGATTTCACTTCCTTGTATAAACTCCGAACGACAGTAAATTTTCATTAACTAATCACTCTTAACACTTCATTTTCGCGTTGTTTTAGTTCAGCTAAAATAAACTACCGTAAAATAACAAAAACTGAAACAGAATTTAAAATACACTAAATTTATGTCAGGTAGGTATCCCAAATGTAAGAAGCTTTAAATAAAATATTAAACAAGAACTAAGTAATTTCCAAATTCTACTTTGTGTCTGTACATTTTTAAACATCCTCTTACTTTGGCTTACACATATTTGATGACAGACGTTGGTGGTTTATTTTATAAATACGTGTTTTGTCTTCTCGAGCGTGAATTTTTAAAATGGGCTTTTATTTTATAAACATCGTTGTTTCCAGAATAAACTGGAAAATAAAACATCATCCTGGAACATAATTGGGCTTCTAATTTACGGTTTTCAATACGCAGCGTGAGTAGAATAATTAAAATTGCGAGGTATAATTTAATATTTCAAATTATACTTTTGTACAGTGTTGTCATAAAAGAAGCTTTAGTATCTAACGGGACATCTTAGTTTACGACAAAGGATAAATAATTAAATAAATTCCTGAGAATTTTGACGAAAAAGTTTAAAACGACGTTTCAGTCCTGATGGAGTAATAATAGGTTTTAACTTTGGAACTTTAGAAACCGTCACCTTTTGGTATTAATTGAAATTTGTTTTCCGTGCAGTAAATTTAAACTACATCTATTGTCAGACCATCATTAAGTATTAAGTCCTTTAACCACACGAGTCGCCCTTCTACGCTTAATCTTCTTGAAAGTTTGTAGCAACCTAAGTAAGGAAAATCCTCAAGGTGCAAAGAAAGTTGAACTTTCTAGTAATCACATTATGTAGGTATTAATAATTTTTCCAAAAATTTCCTATAGGTGTTCACAGTGTTAAAAAAGGTTAAGAAGCATTAGAACTAAAAATTTCGGTTTAAATGGGCACGGATAAAACGTAAAAGTATAGTAGAGAAATAAGGGTAAAATAGGCCTGCAAACGACTGATTAACAGTGAGAACTGGACTTAGGGATCGATCCCTTAATGCAGCTCAGTTTCGTATTACTGACGCGACGCTGAAGTCAGTGTTTCAACTAAGTCGATTAGAAATAGGATTTGCTAAGCTGATATCAAATTTAGCAGTTCTGCATTGACACGCTGTATTAATCGCAGTAAAGACCTTAAATAACTTTTTTCTGACGAGTTGACGCTTTCGCCTTAGAAGATTTTCCTTTGAATAATTAATACATCGAATACCTCTTAAAAGGAAAGTGCGTGACGATGACGATCGTCCTTTTAGTTGAAAAAGTACATATCGCATCAGTAACGTAACAAAGCGCCAGACATAACATTATTATACCTATTGTAGTCCTTTTTGTTAAAGCTGTTGGCTCAAATTTCTTTCTTCTGGACAATAACGTCGGACCTCGTGGAGCTACAATCACAGAAGAAGCACTTCAAAGAGAAAGCGTTGATCTAATGAATTGGCTAGCCTGTTTTTCAGGCATGAACTCCTATAGAATATGTGTGAAACTACCTTCAGAAACAACTACCAGATTGAGATAATCATTCGGTCATCTTAAATCATCTGTAGATCACTCTTCTGGAAGAATGGACACGAAAGCCTCTTCATTGAGTTGCCAGATTGAAACATAGAATGTCATATCTTTACAACTGCTCTTCTCTAATAAAGCGATCGGCAAACAATGGCAAAAACGTTTAAATGGAGCTTTCTCCATTTTTCTATAATTTTCATTTGTCAACTGTGCACTGCTCACACAAACAACTTTAGGTAACATAATCTCTTGAACGTGTGTGTTTTAAAGAGTTATTATAATAAATTTACAATTACAAAGATCGAGGTTAATTTGTAGAAAAATAAAAAAATACCTCAACATATTTCTTACATGTTGAAAACAGCAGCCATGTCGAAAATATCATTAAATATTTCAGTATGTGTTTTTTCAGGACGCGGTAATCCAATGAGCTATTTCGTTTTGCACGCTCACGTCTAAACCGATCTCATTCACCACTCTGGAGAATTTAATTGGTATACCCAGACGTATAATTTGGTCATAAATACAAAAGAACCCGAATGGAATATTCTAAATAAGTAATAGGCGAATTTATCTTAAACCTTCCTAAATGCACGTTCTGCAAAAAACATTACGATGCTTTATGTGAATCATTAACTTACGGTTTTAGATAGGAGAACCTGAAAATGGGCGTTTCTGAGCATAGTTTTTAAAAGATTATCTATTAATTTCATCGCCGGAGTGGTCGAGTGGTTCAGGCATTCGACTACAACGCGGACGATATCGGGGTCAAACCCGAGTCGAATGCTCGGCGGGAGGCCTACCCAGTCACTGAAAATAATTGGGAACCGAAACACAGTGGTGGAGTAGGGAAGGTAAGCGGTTGTTGAAGGCGTAGTGCTTACCACACCACCCCGTACTAGCGTGCAAAACAACCGAGGTATGAGAAGCTTCATGTTGCAAGTCATGCTTCCTCGAGGGGCGTTAGTGCCGATATCTTTACCCTTTATATATTAATTTCAAAATGTATCGCCACAAATGACTCCTGTAAAATAATAGAATTTCTAGAAGCAGCCTTGCGCTTTCTGGTCGTTTGGTTTTTGTTAGTACTGATCTGCAGTATTCAGTTTATTCATCCGGTGTATGTTTTAATTATTTTATAGTAGCGAATACGATTGCTATTCCATCACTTCATTTTTAACGAGCATTGTTTTCGCAGTGTACGAGGAAAAACTTTTGATATGTCTCTCTAATATTTTAGGCGACATACAACAAACATAATAGTGAAAGTGTGGAAATTTAATTTCTTTTGAATTTTTACTCTGTGAGTTTTGAGCGTCCTGATTTTATTTTTTAATTTTATTCATACCTTTTGGAGGATGGGGTAACTGTTTTTAAAGTTCTTTCCTTGAAGCTGTGGTGCGTAAATTGTATGTTTGAAAAATTAGTATTCGTATGTAATGCGGTTTTATGGAGGGTTCAGGGGTTCAGACCCCTCCAGAGCAGCATCGCTTGAATTGTATAGAATGTATACTCTAATTTTTTACGTTTACAGTTTCATAAATCAATTCGAATAAAAACATTTTTTACTAACAGAACTTTGAATACGAACATTCTCGAAAGTATACGGCTTCTACAGTCATAGCTGTGTTGCTGCAACTCTTCTATAGAAAAGCAATCACTAGATTATAGTAAATCTTATTTCTAATAAAAAAATATCAGTTGTCCCTAAAAGTTTTAAGATGCCTATGTTTTCGCATCTCACTAATTAATAAAGACAAAATTATATACAGGGTGTCCCAAAACGTACCCGAAATATTTCAAGGATGAATTCCAGAACTTATTTAGAGTCGAAAAGTCCATATAAACATATGTCCTAAACTGCTTAGTGTTCGATATACAGGATGCTAAAGTTTCTAGTACCTAGGGTCATTCGAGATTCTTCGCAGCTATCCTACGCAAATAAAATACAGAAATGCTAGTGATGCAATTGATGTTCGATATCAATTTAAAAATTGGTAGTAATGAAATGCCACAGTTATTGATATGAAAAAAAAAGTCTTCGGGAGGACGATATGTAAATAAAAATTTGACCTTTTTTGTTTATCATTGATTGGTAATTAAGAATAAACCATTTTTTTTCTTTTAAATCAGTGGCGTAATATTTTTTTCGTTAAACTTGTATTGGGGTTTAACCAAAGCTACACCACTGGCTAAAAACAATAAAAATATTTTAGATTAAAGAGAATAACCTTTGCCAAAATTCAGTTTAATATCTTAAACCGTCTTCGAGATTTTTAAGAAAAACCGAAAACAAAAACAACTTTAGCACGGTGTATATCGAAAACCAAGCATTTTAGGACATATGCTTCTATGGATTTTTCGATTCTAAATAAGTTCTGGAATTCCCTCTTGAAATATTTCCGGTACGTTTTGGGACACCCTGTATAGGGGTTCAATGAAACCTGGGTAACCCCTGTGTTTTTATTATTTTTTAAAGACAAAAGTTTGGTACATCTAATATACTCTTAAAATTGCATTATTTGGCACAGAACACAAATTTCTGTCACTTCCGGTTACGCCGGAATTAACCCCAACTTTATTATTTTAAATGGAACACCTAGTATATTTATACATTTTTGAAATCTGCGTTTAATTCTACGTATGTTATTATCAAGTTTGAAATATTTTGATGGCAAAGTAAATTTTCGCAAAAATTTTTATTTATAATCTAGAGCACCTTGACCTACGTAAAATGAAACTCAGTGTTGCCCCAACACTCAAAACAAATTGTTATGGAGCTACAACTGTTTTCGTTGATGTTGTATCTATTAGAATTATCTAAAGTTGGCAAAAATGTTTTTTTGGGAATAACTCTTTAAATGGCACTATAGTGGTATAACTGGGCGGTTTTTGTAACAGTAGATGGCATGTCTATCCGCAGTGCGACGTAATACGTCCTATTTGACCTTGACGGTCACAAAGAAGTAGTTAATGTGCATCAACAGTGACCAGAAGGTGTTCCTTACATTGTTGGTGAATGGCCACAACGATTGACTTTGAAAGAGCTGAAGAAGAAGAAGAAGAACAACAACAATGACCGGAAAGTCTTTTTGTTTCTTAGCTGACGTTGAAGATCACGGAGAAGAAGAAGTAGTTCTTGTAGATTAACAATGACCAAAAGATGTTCTTGAAGGTGCGACTTAGAAGAAGCTAATAATTTTTTCTTAGCTGGCATTGAAGGTCACACAAATAAGTTCTTTTAGATTATTATCAATGACCAGAAGAAGGTCTTAAGGAGATTGCTTAATTGGTTGCCTAACTTGTGATATTTTAATAAAATCTTCTTTTCGTCATAATCGAACCCGGGTCGACGAGCATGTTATCAGCTGTCAGTACCACTAGACCACTAAGCCTTATCTAATTGTTCTCCAAATTATGTTATATAAAAAAAGTGATTTTGGTTTGTTGTCTAATGTTTGAACCCTTTCTAAAAAAAAATTTTAATGTAGGTTTATTCGGAGTTGATAGTACTGTGCGATAGATTCATTCAAAGCATGACGTCACACGACGTCTTTTTGAAGGTTATCACCACGCGAAGGTTATATCAATGACACTTTAAGGCCACGTGAAGGTCATTTAATAGGCACCTGGAGGTAATTTAAAGGTCATTTGAAACTCTTTTTATGAAATTCATTTGCGGTTATTTTAGGGGGGACCGATGTCATCTCAATGTTATTTAAAAGATACAGGATTTTAATATTAAATCAAGAGAAGAGAGCGTGAGAGAAAGAGAGATAGAGAGAGAGAGGGAGAGAGAGAGAGAGAGAGAGAGATCAAGAAATTTTTTGTTTATTTGACTGGAGTTTGAATGTCATTTTCGCTGTTCTTCTTCTTATTATTATTAAACTAGCTGAACTTTTACATTTTTTTAGTAGATTTTTAATTCCTTTTTTAATAGATCTGTCATGAGTAATACTTCAAGGTAACGCTGCGGATATACATGCCACAGAAACCTCTCAGTTATACTACTCATTATGGGGGGACATCAAGATATTAAAAATGAGCGTTTTTCCAGGATTTAATTGATACCAATAATCTAACATTGATCTAAAAACTTAATTTGTGAGAAAAATGATATTTTGAATCTAGGCACTGTGTTTCAAAACAATTTAAACAATTAAAATGCAGATAACAAGTGACATACTTGCTAGAGTTGACATTCTAAAATAATTTGTTTTGAGTGTTGGGTGTTGGGGCACCGTGACTTTCATTTTACGTGGGGCAGGCATTCTAGGTTCTCAAAATGTTGCAAATCTGATACTAACATCACTAACATGTGTAAAATTAAATGCAGATTCCAAAAATCTATAAATATAAAATAGTGTCCCAAGTTTTATTGACATGTCGTGCTTCAAAATTGCCATGCTCCCTCGCGGGGCGTTAGTGCTGATACGTTTACTGTTACCCGTTTCAGATCAAAACTTGGGAAAATTCAACGTAAAATCTTAAATTTCGGCCTCTATCCCTGTTACGGGTTTCAGAGAAAAAAAGTAAATGGAACATGCTCGGAATTTTTTTCGGGACTTAATTAATGTACCTACTAAATAATTAAATAATATAGCTAATTTCTAGGTAAGATTTTTTCGAGAAATGTTTAGATTTTGTACACAAATGTATTTAGGTGTAAACAAGCGGTTGCCATGGCTATTTAGATACATGTTTTTGTCTGATTACTGTAAACCTTATTGCCTTATATTTAAGAAGAAATTTGGACAAATCAGCTATATTATTTAATTATTTAGTGCATTATGTTCAGAAAAATATTAGTAGCCCCCCTCCCAATCCATAATAAAGATAGAAACTGAAATTTTTTTCTTGTAATTTTTCTGTACTGCGTTTTGAAATTTGACATACGGTACGTGTTGTTTTCTTGCAGATGTGTTTAAAAATTACCGAACCTCCCCAAAAGCAAATCATAAAACCACCACTGCTTATACGATAAAACTGTTAAAATTGGTCTTGAACACTAAACGAAATTTAGATTATTCATATCGTTTCATGCACGCACGATCTAGTTTAATTACTTCCCCTTCTTGAAGGTAAATTAATACGGCATTTGTTAGCGATGAAGGACACTCCTCTGTTCCTAATTTTGATTAATATTTATGTTGGTGTTCCTATTAGTAGGCGTATTATATCCTCTGGTTTGGGATTTCCGTTGACGAGTATTTCGCATTATGTTATCCAGGAAACTACTTGGACGTTATTTGATCAAATTAATGTAGTAAGTATTTTGCGGTTGACTCAAACGAACCGGGTGGTATTTAAATAAAAGATGCATGACTGAACTGTATACAATTATCTGTTAGACTATTTCAAGCGGTAATAGCAAAGTTCTCGTTTAAACACGGCAGGAGGGTCAGATTGTAATACCGCAAAATTACCGGAGTTAACGAAGTCCTACATTTTTTATGTGTATTTAAGAATAGGGTAGTTTTGGGTTTATCAGCTTTCCGCAAAATATTTTACGTCGTTTTGCGTTCTTGTTTTAATATCAAAACGTCATTTGGCATCTCTCTGTTGCAAGTTGCACTTCCTGATGCACACTAAAATTATACTAAGCCATATTTGACGAAGTGAACAGTTTATGATTCTCGTTTTATGCTTTGCTTAATATTTATTACATTATTTCTAGTTAACAGGATTAGGTCTATATTATAGTTATTAGTAACATGTTGGGTTAGCAACATGAAATATAGATGCTCCCGGTTCGGGCATACTAGATCTGTATACGAGGGTGGCGACCAAAATTGCTTGATGGCCCTCGTTAATCGAAGTCGACGGCTGGTCCTAGTACGTGCTGGTCGCTAAGTTGGTAGGACCTGTCAGGACTCCAGGCTTTGTTTACCAGCCGCCTGTCACCTACAGTTCATCGTGTTTCTAAAACTACCTTCCCTATTTAATATCAAGAGTTGACCCCAGTCATTTTCCATATATATCTTTACTGCAGAAATTTCCCCTCTTAATGATAGTTTCACCAAGTCCGAATGAAATTACCTGTCAGTGCTGATTTCGGATGTCGTAATGCAATTAAGTTTTTGTAGTTTCCCCAAAATGTTAGTTCGAATGTTACACCTCCACCGGATTAGAAGCATTTTTGCTTTTTTCTTGAACAAGCACCAAATTTTAAAATATCTTGTGCCAGGACACAAAATTAACAAAAATATCGTAAACCCAGTCAACAACCTAAAACATCTTTAGTTCTAGAAGTCACAAAATTAACCATGAAAACAATCAGTTTCATAACAGATGTACAAATTAGTTACACTTGTTTTTATAAGTTCTGTCAGAAATGTACGAAGTCAAAATTGGATTCTAAGGAAAACACACTTAATGTACTCTCAAAATGTTTTTCTTATGCCTTAAAATACACCCATCGATTACACGTAAACAAAAACAAGAAACCGAAGACAAGATAAAGTTCCAACGTCGCATTTCATTTCCTCCAAAGGGACTTACATTTTTTCATTTTTTTCTGGGCGTATTTTTACCTGTTTTGCGTTGAATTTATTTATGAAAACAATCCTGGTATGTAGCTTATTCTAAGAAATTCTTCTGTTAATTCATGCTTTTTGTAAACAACAACCTCTAATTTATTTTTCTTTGCCATAATATATAAATAGTCTTCTTTAACAATGCCAAATGTGTGTAGGAATTCTTTATAATTAATTTAGAATGTTAGTGAATCTGTAACAAGAACTTTGACCTGTGTCCCGGAAAACCAAACAAAGTATTTATTTTAGATCCCCTGAAATACTTCCTATCTGTCTGAAAGCTTGTTTAAGATAAACTTAACAACTAAAAAAGGCAAACTGAAACAGCAGATTTTCAAGACCTACGCAAGCTTGACCTTTATTTAAAATACGCTCAAAGTAAAACGATGTAAAACGAAAGCTAGAAAAATTTTTCTTATTTGTGCGGTTGTTAAAAGAAAATTTTGTTAAAATAAATTTAATTTAACGCATGTTTTAGAACGTTAATTAAAAATCTAAAATTGCTAATTGATAAACAATTAAATCTAACCATAACTAGCACTGTGATATTACGAAATTCCCAATTAATAATCATCTACACGTTTTAACCCCGATTTTCCAATATGTGGCGAACAAATGCTGCCATAATCAAGACATTGTCACGTGCTACTTTTTACTTCTCTTTTTTTGTCGTGCTACCCAAGTTTGGCCATCAAAATTTGCTCTCAACGTTATCTTATTAGTTATTTTCACTCATCACTTGAACACATTGCAAAAATTCTCCCTTAACATGTATTACCTTGATACCAGTTATATTTTTAAACAAATATTCACTCTTTTTTACATTTTCAAAGGTGTAATATACTATTTCATAAAATTTTATATTTGCTACATTAAAATATGTTAACAATTTTCAACAAAATTATGTTCGTATCAAACTTTTAATGATGTACTCAGCGAAACATCTAAAATATTTTTAACTAACTTATTTATGCAAATATTCAGAGAATTTACCCGGAATAGTTGCTAAATTTTCTACATCTTTTTGTGTCGTATTCATTAGTTTTAGAATATCCTAAAACATCGCGAACGGCGTGCTAATTTGGAGCTTTGAAAATTAATTTGGTAGTTACATTTCTCGGCGGGCAAATTTTTACCTTCGCTGAAAATTTTAAAGAGGAAGAAATAACGCACATTTTGTCAAATTTTAAGCTTTTAAGAAAACTCGAGGTTGTCCGTTTGGCATCAAAATTTCATTCATATTACCCAATAACCGTTTATGATACAAGTTTCCCGAAATCGTGCGTCAAAATCTGTTTTTAATGCAATTCTAACTTCTTATGGTTTTCACCGTAATTAGTCGCCCTTTTGGAAATTTGGTATTTGAACAGAAGTCAAGAGTTGTAATGGTAGCGACCCACATACTGCAATATGTAGGGTTCGAATTATTTATTAGCTATAAAGGGATTGTGACCTCCTTAGGTTGAAAGCAAGTTTGTAGTTTCGAAGTGTATGCTCGTTTGAAGATGATCACATTTCAATCTATAGACAACCCGAACGTTTCGCTTTTACTAGAAATTCGGAAATTGGTTTGTTGAAGCCAAGATGTAAGGATTGATAAGGAAACGTTTTCATAGTTTTTGTATGGAAATCCGGGGTGACAAACTCCGGAATTTCTTAAATAAGTGTCATATCTAAAAGGCGTACGTGTAGATGTCAACGTGATTGATTGAAGGGCCATTTTTAGAATGCATTATCAGTTCATTCTTCGAGTATGTATTAAAATATAAAGAGAAATTTTAACAATGGCGATGTAATTCCGTCTTTATCAATTATCAATATCGCGGACAATCGACCGGAACAGGGTTAAGGGTCAGCTCTCCGTTCTGACCCGGACATACGCGACGGTCCAGGATTTCAAGGAAATGGGCACTTTGTAAGAGATTTTCTTTTAGGGAAAATGATTTACGGTTATTATGGAGTGTATCCTTCTTATATTTTACTTCCGTCGGGCTTCACGACAAATATTTTTTTCGGAAAGTGTTGTTTCTCAAATCTGCGGCCTTACTATTAAAAGGCCCAAAACATCATCCCCCGAAAGTTCTAAAAATTTTCGTGGGTGACGTAAACTTACGAGTTTGTTGTCTTAAAGTGCGCTCGCGGAGTCGTTAACGCCGCATTTATTTTGTTAATTAGAAAAGAGCGAATTTCAAAGAGAAACTAATGTGTAATTAGTACATTTTCGTTACGTTTTCAGTTAAACATTTTACCATTAAATAAAGTTTTAATTGGATGCTCCGCAATTTAAATTTCTTCGGGGAACACATGAATATTTACTTACGTGCTGAAAGAATTTTTAGACTTTAATTTAATTAATTTACGATTTCCTTAGGTACGTTTATTTAGAGATTATATACCTCAGAAGATTGAGTTAAAATTCTACGGTTATCTCTTATTTAGTGAGCGAAAATAGCTGCGGTTAGTATAACCGAGTCGTTTTTGTTCAGTGATCAAAGTAAACCCATTAGTTCACCTGCAGAAGCTTTAGTTAACTGGAGTTAACTGCTTAAACAAAGGATTGCGTCCTTTTTGACGTTCATAACCGTATCCTCCTAGCTACTTTTGTCACGCGAACTCTTAACACAAAAACAGATTTACGGAGATGAAACTTCTCAAAGAGCAAACTAATCGATGATTTTGACATATTACGAACTTGATTAGCCCATCCGGATATAAACTGCGCTGTCGAGATATCTAATACCGTTCCATGGGTTTAGATATTATCACCGAGTTACACCCATGGTCGTTATTAGGTAAATCGTTGCATTATTAATTGTTCTTGGGGAAACAAATGTCAACGCTATGATAAGGGTAGAAAAGCCAGTGGATTAGCTTGACAGTTTACATTGACAGCTGGTAGAAAGTTGTTAGAAGAGTTGCTCGTGTCCTCGTTCCTCCGAAACAAATCTCCACAGTGTTCTCAATTTGGTCCCGAAGGTATAAACAAAGATTTAAAACTTATGCCCGGTTTATACTCGCTCATTATAAATTATTACGTTAACGGAAGCTCGGGAAAGGCTTCTGAGGGTGCAAGCTGGGTTGCGTCATTCGAATTTACTCGAATTCAATGCAAATAATTGAGAAAAGCGGAATTAAGAGAACGTACACTAATACATTCTATCGGTACGGCATAAATCGATTTTAATGAATAATGAGTTTCTAGAAACAAAAGGGTCTCTTTTTCTTATTTTATAATCCTAGCTGCAGTTATTATCCCGGCTTTCTTTTTTCTTAATCGGTTTTATGTACTTTCACAAAACAAACAGCAAGATTTCGTGCAAGCTGAGTTACGGTAGTTTGCTTTATTCAAGCAGATATTATCAACCTCAGAGACCAAGAACTACGTCGAACGTTATTACAGAAGCAAATGTCGGGAAGCTGTGATGTAGTTCGTATAGTTAGAAATAAATTGCATCTTATGCAATAACTTTTACCAGTTTTACTGAGAAGTTGGAAATGAAACTTACGTTTTATAACATTATAATCTGGAAACTCACACCTAACGTAAAACTAGACACTTTAGTATTCAACGTTTTTATTTATTTTTTAAAGAGATCAAAGAGTTGTACTTCATTTTACTTTATAGCGAATCTTCGTACGCGTAGAAATATCAGCAATCACAGTTATTACTTTCGCGAACTTGATGAAACCATAAACGGAATACAATGTAAATAGAAGAGGCATCGTTAAAGTGGTTCCGCTTAAAGTTTCTCGCGGCACGTTTATGATTGCATGTAACATAATTCAGATCACAATAGCCTGGTATTTCAAACCATACGTTAAATCCCAAACGGCGTTAAATTAATGTACCCAAAAATGTAATACTTCCATTTAAAAACCCTGTCTTTGAAAATAAATCTTTAATTGGAAAAGTTCACGGATATTTCTAATTTAATTCGAAATTTAGTAATTTTACAAACACCAAATTTACAAATTTTAATTACTCGGTTAATTTGACTTTTGTATTCCACATTTAACGCTTTTGGTGTCGAATTAACGTTTTATTTTTCATTTCCCAATTTCTGAAAAATTAGGCACCTCTGCTAGCAGTTTTTATTATTAAAGTATAACGATGGTTTGCGAAGTCGGTGAATTTTTTTTATCCGAATGTTTCAGAGAGCTGAAAATTATCGAGATGTATTTCTGGCACCGCCCAAAATAAGAATTTGTCTCTGAAAGCTTTTTAAAAGGATAGTTAAAAATGTAAAGGAAAAACATATTTCGGGAAGACCGCAGCTTTTTATTGCTGCTTTTCGGGAGTATAAAAATAGAAATAATGATTAGCCAGATTTGTTGGTATTATTTTAAGGGATTTTAAAATCTGAAAATAAACATTTGGGAGACCTGCTTCTCGTACCTACTTGTTGATAAATGAAGTTTATTCTTGTTTGACAACACCTACAATCTTAATAATTTCCTTGGTTTCGGATTTAAAGAATGAAACAAACGCCATATAGAAATGGAAAAATCGTGTTTTGAGTTATCGAAAATCTTTCTTCTTTGTTTTGTATTTTATTCTGTTTATGATACCGCACATAAAATAAATATAGTGTTTCACGACAATGGATTTTGTGATACCTCTCGAAAGCGTATAATCTCGTTGCTTATAAAGGATTTTTAGGATTAATTTGACGTGAAGTGATTAAATTTAAATTATAAGTTATTCAAACCTAAACTTCGAACACAAAAGCTAAATTTCTTTCATTTTCAAAACAGTTGTTGGTTTCAGCTTTGACGACGCCAGGGCATTTTGAAAAATCGTATCCAATTTATTATACTTTAATAAACGAATCAATTATTAATAGAATGCAGCTATGAAATTCCTTGTTGAAAGAATACAACAAATACAAGCATCATAAAGCTAACAAAAACTAACTCTCTGGCTTTTTGTTTTATAAGAGCTATTTCGAAAATTAAATGTAAGCTCAGGGCTTTCATGCTGAAAGCAAGCTTTTACGTTTCAACTAATTAAACATAGTTTTGGCGATGTACATTGTAGTTTATTAGGAACGTAAATATCTGCTGAAACTATTTATGTATTTATCTCATAATTAATAAACGTACATTTTATGGATACTTTGTGCATGCAATTTTAATCTCATTGTGTTTCGAACATAAAATTTTGCATTGAAACAGTAATATCACTTTAATGGAACGGATTATTTTAAATATTTGTTTTAAATGCTTATAAACTAAAATGTATGTAGAAAAAAGTTTTAGGCATTGTGGTAACTGCAAAAAAAATTGGACGCGTATGAAAGCATTTCAAAATAATTTTAAAAAGAAGTGGATTGAAAGAACCAATAAGTATAAATCTTATTTGGGTAAACAAATTCTTTGAAATAATTAATACGCGTGAAAAACTCCTCCTTTAAGCCTTTCGGAAAAGGTGCTTCGAAAAACGGGCGAAGAGAAAAGTTACACAAAAAAGTTGTTGAATAAACTCTTTAAAAAACCAGCATTGAGAGAACTTACACAAAAACTTTTCCGTAAATCCGATTACCTAACAAGGATTAATAAAATATTTTTTAAAATGCTTTCTAGCGTCAGTTTAACACACTTTAACCAATATGGCTTTTGTTAGATAAAACTTAATAAATTTTTGCTGTATTAATAGTAGAAAGCGAAAATTAGTCGTCATCCGCACAAATACAAAACTAGATAGTGTTTAACTGATACATTTTAAAATTACCCAAGCAGTCAAGTTAATTAAGTAAATTGAAAAAGTGGTAGCAAACCACGTGTAGAGTAAGTGGAGAACTAGGTCACGGATAAATCTTTTCAAATTATAAGAAAAATTAAATCAAGGTTTAACGAGGAAATTACCTCCCCATTTTTCACGCGCCAGTTTTCAGGCGAAGAAAATGATCTTTAACTTACCGTAAGGACATAAGCACTGGAAAGTTGATCCTTCATGTCCCTGAGATATATCCACGCAGATCCCATTATTCTTACAAGGACTTGGATAACAAGCATCCTGTTCCTCACAGTGCGGACCCACAAAACCAGGACAGCATTGGCACTCGTACCCTTCCTAGAAAGTAACATCCGCTTTTACGACTGTGTATGTACAATAATACGTGCGTGGGGTAATTTAACGTCTAAAAATTTACACCAGAGGTATTATCCTTAGTGGATTAACAATTGAATTCAAATTCTAGCGAAAGCTCAAAGGTAGGTTTTGAATGAGATAATAAAAATACGTCTTCTATAAAGTAATTTTCTTGTTGAAATTTTGAAATAACGAGTTTTCGTTTAACTACATATTGAACTCTGAAAAAGTTGCCGATCGACATCACAAAGGAACCAACAAAGCATTTCGTCGACCAATAAAAATTTTCGGCCGATCGTAAAGCTCTTAATATCAAACCAACTCTATTCGAAAACTATAGCAATAAAGCGGCACAAAAGGTTTATTTCTGATACGTTGCTGGGGGGCACAAAACAACTAAAGCAAACTCATCTCTCTTATAAATGCTAGTTGATTCGAAAGCTGTAAGTTACCCGAAAGAATAATTAACAATTAATCCCCCTTTAAGTGGAAATTAGAAAACTCATAATATGTAAGTCTTTATTGGGATTTGTAAAATACACGAAATCTAACACTCGTGCATTTACGTTACGTTAGCGCTTCGAGATTAAATTTTCAAGCTCTGTAAATTTACTTCAACTATTTGTAATTAAAAGATATACCGCAGTTAACTACGCGAAGTATGCTTGGTTCGGTTTTAAATTGATTCCACGATCCATAGATGAGCTTAACAAAAAGCTGTAAATCTAAAGCTGTTGAAGTGTAAAATATCAATAAATGCGAATTGCGTTAGCAAGCATTCGAAATCCGGAAATTCCCCTCATGGAGCTAATTGTCCTAATTATAAAACCATCGCCTCTAAGATACGACCACAATCCGAGCAGATTATCAGATCCTGAGGGCATTAATCATATTCAGATTGAATTCAGGCTACCGCCCTGCAGTGTTGCTCTAGTTGCCATTGAGATAAGGATAATAGAGATGAGTGCTGAACCGAGAGTCTACTAAAAGCAGTGCAAACATAACAAAATGGCAGCTTTTCCATTAAATTACATTGTTGAATACTCAGATTTCAACTAACTTTTTTGAAATTTACTCAGTTTTTAAAACAACCATTTTAGTGTTTCAATTTCCTCGAAGCTCGAAAATATGAATATTTATAGGTAGCGTAGTAGCGTGGCAGTTTCTTAAAACTATCATTGGTTACCTCATTTGTAGTAACGAGATGTTACCAATACTTTGTGTAAAAAAAGGAAACTGAAATAGACCTACCCTAATTAAGTATTGTATTTATTTGCGAACGTTTTACACCTGAACATTTAAGCCCTTCACCGTTTCCCTTCCCAGGACATTTCGCCTGCGGAATGCACACCAAAACTCTACTCATCTAATACCCTTCAAAAGCTCAGGTAATTTAGAAGCTTTAATTTTAATTACTCTGCCTAACGTGCGTGAATTTTGTGTTTATATTTTCTGAATACGTTTGAATCACAAAATAAATAAATTAAGTTATCCGACTAATTGTATGTAAAAACAAAATTTTACGGTGTGTATAACATATTTGCTAGGAACAGAGATTGTTGTAAATTAGATGGTTAAATGTCCTGTGTTAATTTAATTTCGGCCACTTTATTCATCTCTCAATGTCCACATTACTGAAATAGAAAGGATTCTTAGTCAAATTCGTGCTTTTTGCCACTTCCGATTCCATCTTTCAGTTTTGAAAATGATATTTTCTAAATAAATGCAAAATTGTATTGATATAAAACTTCCTTTTAAAAATGACCACTTTGGAAACATTTCTCAGGGAAAATGGCGTCAAAATTATTTATTAATATGTATATTTTAAATACCGTGGGAGTATCCGAAATAAATATCTTAAAGGAAAATTTATATAGCGTAAAATTATTCCAGACGTATTGATATAAATAAAAGATAACTTCAATGAAGAATTCAGAAACCTTTCCTCAGAGAAGGAACTAAAATTGACGGCAATAAAATGAAAAATTCAATTACTTTCAGTCTCAGAAACTTTCAAAAAAATTGCTGTGTTGCTACCAAAAAAATTATTGAGTAGAGTCGTTTTGCTGTTAAAAGAGTCTAAAGAATACCCTAGCTATTTAATAAATTTTAAATATCTCCTTGGGAAAGATTCACAATTTTCATTTGGATAAAAAACGAGAAAACGACATTAATCTTTATAATTTTTATTAAAATGTTTTCCAAGGGATTTTAATGTCTTTTCCGAGGATAAAACGTTTTATTTTATATATTGTGGCTTTAGTTAATCATGTTTAAGGATAAACTTCGAGTTACCTTTTTAAAAAACAATGTAAGTCAACTTTAAAACGGCTGAATTTATTGCATCTCTGTAGAAAATTTATATGCGGTCCTGTCGTTACAACTTATATGCTTCATACATACTTAGTGCTTAGAGAAACTTCTGTATTTGAAGTAGTACGATATGTAACTGACATCGCGTATTAGCAAAACGACTAAGGATGTCAAAGCCTTTGTCTACGGAAATTTCGAATGTCAAGTAAACAATTCCGTTTTAACCTAAACCAAGGAAATGTTTACATACGAAAATAAAATTTTCTAAACGATGCGACAGATTTTTCTACGGAGAAACTTTCACTCTTCAGAATTCTGTTATATCTCGAATTCTGAGTAATTTGGGAAACGAAATTCAATTTGACCTACATACGGATATGCTTTTATAATCTCATAAAATCATTCATATAAAGGAATAAAATCCATTTTGTGATGTCAATGCGGAACACTTCACTACAAATTTTATATTTCATAAAGGGAAAAGAAGTCAAAATTGGTATAATTTAAACTTTCGCTTTGTTTGAACTTGAAAGGATATAAATTTATACCCAAGGATTTATGTGATTGTTATTTAAAATTAGAAGTCTGAAAGTTCGAATGCTAACTTTTCAAATTTTACATAACGCTACTGCTCTGCTGTTCTTTTTTACAAAGGGCGCTTTTACTTTTTTGTGCCGGTTTTTACATATTTATCTTTAAAAGCCTTTTCAAAAGGAACAAGCAACCCTTTTGAGCTTTGTTAAATAAAGTTTACTTACTTTAATAATGTTCTCGGCAATGTAAAAAAAATCGAATAGGTTTTGAAGTTAAATTCTGGTTTTTCGCTTTACATCCGATGCTTTCAGAACTTTTGTCTTATTAACGTATAAAAGAAAGTTCAATGTCGAACGGAATAAATTAACGGGGGCGTTTATCGAAACGGAAAGTCCGAATATTTGAGTTTCTAGAAATAATAAGAACTTATGTCATATGAACTTGTGCGTAGGCAGTGTCTAAGAAAGAGATAATATCTTTGTCAATGTTCACTTTTATTGGATTTTGCTCGACAGGAAGATGTAGCAGCAGTTCATGCAATTCATCCTTTA
This sequence comes from Melanotus villosus, assembly GCA_963082815.1. Lineage (NCBI taxonomy): Eukaryota > Metazoa > Arthropoda > Insecta > Coleoptera > Elateridae > Melanotus > Melanotus villosus. The sequence goes on from OY720427.1 coordinate 26,980,545, forward strand.
CAAAGACAAATAGAACGTTTAAAGTACTAAGCAGTTGCCAAAATTAAAGCCAAAAGAGTATCAAGGGAATCGTATCAATTTTATAAGCGACCTTCCGTTTTTCCATATTCCCTAACTTTTTGTATGTTTGTAAACAATTTAAAACATTCCAAATTCGCTTTTAATTTAATTAACGCCCCAAATCAAAATCCGGGAATCGCGGCAAAAACCTATTAAAAAGTTGCGCTCGGCTTTGTTACTTACCATTGAAATATTGGAATAACAGAGTCCTTTCCCAGAACAATCTTCATTTTCGCCGCAGTTATCAGATTTCACGGTAACCTTGAGTCGCACGCATTGGTTTCCCCACAACTCGGATACGACTGGAAAACACAAAAAAAAAATTAGAAGGATACTTTTATTTTCACGGCATTTCTTTTTATAAAAATGACTTCTCGCCGTTCCTGTATTCATTCTTTCGTAACCGCAATTTAATTTGTTACAACAACGAATACCAGTAGAAGGAAAATAACTTGTACTGCATTCACTGCTTTTGAAAATTGTTAGAAGAAACTCGTAACGCAAGAAAGCCGGAACACGTAAAAGAGAAGTAAACTCGATTTGAGTTGTAATTTATTCGAGTATGTTTTTGGGGCAAGCAAGATCACTTGCTAAAACATCCAAGGATGGTAAAATTTATAACAAGCTCGACATAACTAGTTTTAATGCGTTTTCAACTCTTGTACAGCGGTGGAGTTTGAATGGCCAAACTTATCCGTGGAGAACTCATCCTTTTATTGGTTTCAAAGGATGACAGTCTCCATAGAAGCAAATCTTTGACCTATTTGCAAAATTCAATTTCGCGAACGGAATTATTGCAGATCAAGTCCGCAAGTTTTGATGACCTATAAAATCCACGTATTAGGATATCCGGATAAATCGAATTTTATCAGCAAGCCCCTCTTATTTTACAAATCTGGAAACGCAACAATCCGTTTTTAATTAATGCTTCCCCCGTGTCTTTATTAACTACTAATTCGTTTATGTGTGGGTTGTTGGGGGACCGTGTAAAGCTAAGTTTGAGTTTACTGGGTTTCCTCACACTAATTACACTCTTCTGTGATAACAAACTTCCACATATCTAAGCTTTACTGTTGTGCAATGTTACTTTAAGCTAGCAAATCTGACGACGGCACTTTTGTGGGTACCAAATTATAATAGCAGAGGGTTGAATTCGTGAACCGTTATCGATTATAACTGGCTGTGGGTAGACCGTCATAGTTTTTCATCGACGCTTCTGTTACTTCCTACACTATCCTTGCTGGTTAGTCTCTTAATGCCTTTGTATGTACCATTTGAATGTGCACATTTTCAAGTCTAAACAATTTTTCGAGGAAGGGTTTAAAAAAATTGGAAAAAATCGAATTTTTAAGATCCAACTAATCAGTGGGAAATTCTTGAAAATTGAAAATTTTAATGTTTTCATTAAAAACTCGCCTTACAATTGAATAAAAGTAAATAGGTATATTTAACAGTCTGCAAAATGACAGGGATTCATACTAAAATATGTATAATATACGTCCTTCCCTTTGAAGTTGTAACACCCTACCTTGCCTTTTCCAATCCTTTTGTACTGAATTTAATATTTCAATCTCATTATTATATACTGCGAACTCTAAAATAAGATGTCACAAAATAGAAGAATTTATTTGAAAACATCGACTAAACAAATAAAATTCTTTTAAACAAGTTTACACATCAAAAAGTACAGATTCCTACAAATTTTAACTTCGAATATTCTCGCATATAGCATGACAAGTTCTCGGGGAAAAAATGAAACCGAGCACGTTCTTTTAGTCCTGTTTGATTTTCCTGTGGGAATATGTCTATATTTAAATAACATACAGATGATGGATGACAGTCGTGGCTTCTCTTCTCCATATCTGGTGTTTTTTACAGTTTTCGTCGCTTTAAATTAAATTTGCTTTTCTTATAACTTTGTTACGTTTTTTTTTGCGGTAATGTGACGTGTATTTTTTATTTTGTGTGTGAATTTAAATCGATATACTATTTCCACAGTGTTTGTGTTATTCCTTCACTAACTTGAAAATGTTTAAACTTATACAGATTGCATGAAGTTTGTGGAAAATAATATTTCACAATTCTTTTAATTTTATTTGTGATAAAAATAAAAGAAATCACGTAAACCATATTCGTCTAAAAGCACTCGAAATTAACAAATGAACTGAATGTGATTTAAATACGTTTGATAGGAAGTTAAATTAACAGACGGATGACTGCATTGCTTGAGCTGAGTGTAGAACTAGATCAAACCACTGTTTAAGCTATGCATAATTAGACTGTATCAGCCGTGTTTCCTGTGTGAACATATTTGTCTTTACGCCTGGCTTAATTCAATCTGCATCGGTCATGTATGTCTATTTAACCTTACGCCCGGCGCCTCCACCAAACGTAACGAACCATTAAAAGACGCTGCCACGTTTCGGAGTAAACACATCGATATTTTGCTTTCGGTTTACATATTGCGAAGTATAATCACAATTTGTTTTCGTATCATTCCAATTAATTTGGACCTATTTTATAATTCACTTGCAGTTATTCTTTTATAATACAATTTGGTAATTTTGTACTTCTTAATTGGGGCATTTCGCCACCAGTTGCTAAACTTTACAAAACATAATTTGGAAAATATTTTTCGGATGTGTTAGAAATAGAAAAAGACATTGTTTAAACTGTCGTAATAATACAATGTCCAGATATAATCTGAAAAAAATGTATTTGAATATTACCGAGGTTTTATATAATTTAAATTGCATGTAACTCGAGAATTAGAGTGTCGATTTTCATTATAAAAGGGTCGAAACACATGTTAAATTGAGCCTTTTTTGATTATCGTAGGTATAAAATTCCGTTCCTCTACATTGGCCCATTATTTACAGATTACGCCGCACAACAAACAGTACAGCTTTAAAAACAAGTTCAACCAATGGGGATGTTTTGTTCTTAGTAACTGAATTCAGTTCGTCTCTGAAGGATTACTGAAGCCTGTGCTTCAAAGAGAATTGAACCATACCAACAGAGAGTGTATGTTAGCTTTGGTTGAAACTAGTGGAAATTAAATTACACGCGAGGTTGGTAGGATTTTGCAGCACTTAATTTTTAAGCTATTAGAGTTATTAAAGTTATTTAATTATGTCACGATTGCTTCTCACTTTGATGTGACAACTTCATCAACCTGTAATAATTAAGTTATAATGAAGCAGCAAGAGGAGAGCAAATAAAATGCTAATGTATATCCGAAAAATGTATCGTATGCCCTCGAGATAATAAAATAAGTAAGTTTTCATTTCGCCGTAGTATTCCGCGCTGAAACCGGGGATTAAATAGCATTCTTTAATGTTAAATTTGCATTTAGTTAGCATATTTTCTTTTTAACGTGAAGCCAACATGGGAAGAGTTTGGTCCTTACCGATGAGAAGGTTTATACCCTCTGTCAGGTCCTTGTCGTAAAGGGTTACTACTTTGCGGTTATCTACTTTTAAGGGCGTTATATCTAGAAGGATCCCTTCTGTAACGTCGCAGTGGTCGTGCCCTGTGCGAGTTACTTGGTAGACGGCTGTTGGTGGCTCGTGCATTATCCTGCAACAATTCACATAATGTCATATCGTTTTACACGAGGTCCTGATTTTAGAATTCTGGCCCGGATATCAGATTGAACGACCGACGTTAGAGGAACGAAAACGCTTGAAATCACTCTCGTTCGAGCTCATGTCAAGTTGCAATTAGGCGCTGATACAAGGGTAACACGACCCTAAACTGCAACTACTTGCAATGTTATTAATAGCACCAAATGAAGGGTACTTTGTAGTTCTATCGATTGAAGAGCAATTTGTTTTGCGGAGGCTACTCGTTAAGGGTCTTATAAGTTTCACTTGCAGTTAAATTCATACCCGCAAAAAGAGAATTCGGAAACATCAGCGCCAACTGATTTAGTGAAAAAAAGCGTTGATACCGAATGCGATTTGCAATTAAAATGGGACACTAAACCCTGAAAATTACACGAAGGAAGTAAAACCGAAATAAAAAAACAAAAATAAAGGAAATCTGCAGCAGCTATGCTGTTCACAAATTAATTTTATTGAGCAATAAAAGGACCCTTTGTGGAATAACACGCCCACATAAGAACTTACCGTTCAACAGTCCGGTCACGACTGTCCGTATGGTTAATAATTGTTTCCTGCTGGACGAGTTGGGAATCATCAATTCTGACCAAGAGGACATCACCACTTTGGATTTCGATTGCTCCTTCCCAGCTCAAAGTTGCAGGAAAACAGCCGTTGGTAGAAGACGTCTTGCCACTAGACGTCCGAGTTGAAGATCCACTTTCCAAACACTCCGACGGAATCTGAAAATATAACATCCAGAATACACTTTTCGTGTTTAGCCATCACCACGCAAAGTTAAGCTGAAATAATAAAAGAAGGAAAGCCATCCACGGCGTTGAAATAATGAAGACGTTTTTGCTACTGCTCCATTTATGAAGATTTTCAGTGAGTAGCCATGCTTTTAGAACGGCTGGATGTTTCTGTCACTCGTCGCGAAAATATATTTTTCGAACATGGTCCTCGATGAAAATCTTTCTTTTATGCGAGTTTCGCACTGTTGTCGGCCGTTTGCCGTCTGGGGGTTCATTTTTTACTACTAAAGCCGTACTTTGTTGATATCAAAATAGATTAGCGAAGCAATATTTCATTCCCTCCCTTTCGCTAATTCCGCACCAATTTATACGAGCGATCAAATGCACTACAAATATACCAAATGCCAAAAGCTAAAAACTCCCGGCGAATTTAAATTTTAAATAAAACCGAAGCCTATTTGCATTACCTATACAGATGTGGCCATCGAGCATGTCCTTTTCAAGATAACGATATCATTTCGCACTCAATTGCCGTTTATAATTAAATTAATAGACGGTCTTAAATTTCAACTGAAAATCGAACTAGAACCTCCTTACGGTAATTATAAAAGCAAAAACTCCTATTAAAAGTTAAGCAGCGTTAAGGGACTAATTAGAAATGAAATATGACATTTCTGTCTACCTTCTCTTTAATACGGCATTAACTTTTTAAGAGAACTTTTTATACTGAATTTTCTTCCAAGACGGCGCTGAGTTAAAACTAAATTAAATAATCAACCCATTGTTTTGAAAGAATTTAGAAAATAGAGCACTTGGCTCTCTTTATAAACTTAGTAAATGTAAAGGAAAATTAACATAAAGAACAAGGAAAGCTTACAGGGCCATTTCAGTAATGTATAATAAGGTAAAGCTATCGGCACTTACACTTCGCGGAGGTGTATGGCCGGCAACATGAAGGGTTAAGGCTTCCTAATGTGCTTTCTATACCCCGTTGTCTCGCACGATATGCGAACGGGGGTGATGTGGTAAGCTTCACGCCTTCGACAACCGCCTACCTTCCCTACTCCACCATTGTGTTTCGGTTCCCAGTGACTGGGTAGGCCACCCGCCGAGCATCCTACTCGGGTTTGACCCCGAGATCGTCCGCACTGTAGTCGAATGCTTTAACCACTTGGCCAATGCGGCGATGAGTAACGTACAATGTTTTTCAATTTTTAATTTACGCTATAAACAAAACTGCCGAAAGCCATGATTATATTAAACCTTATTTTATGAACTGTTTTTTAAAACAAAGCAGGAATCGAATACATACGTAAAACAATCCAATCGTATTATTATTACCACCATAGAGGAATTCATTCTTTGTTGGTTATGCTAAATTTGTATCAATTTTTATCTCCGCTTTTGCGTATAGGAATATCAAATTTTCGAGCATCATTATTTAATATTTCCTATTTGTTCTGCTCTGTAAAATATCAAATAATACTTTGGTACCTAATGAAAACGTACTTGACCTTTATCTCGACATGTGCATTATTATCACTATATTTCCTTTGGAATTTTAGTATTAAATATTGCGAAATGTCAGTAAACACAGCGATACTATTTCTGGAAGTTTCGATTAAATTATGCAATGTAGACAGGATCTCGTCATTAACCTACGATTCGTTATGTAAGGTTTCACGTGGTGTAATAGGCTTTAATGAAAACATTATTTGGATACCCTGTTTTTGTTGTTTAAAAGCTCGACCATTATCATTTGCATTTTCCCCAGGCACATATAGCCCATGTCATTGCAGATAAGTAATATACATTAAGTATTTCAATACATTACAAAAACTTGCATGCAGCAAGCATTTCGAGTTTCCTATATCTTTTAAAAATCTGGATTTTTATTAAATATTTATAAGTCGTCTTCCTTTTCCTACAATCAACCTTTAATAATAGTTTTGCATAAAAACCCCGATTTGGCCCTTGTATTGATCCTGTAAAGTAGTCAGTCGTTGAATAACTTGGCTACTTCTGCAGGATTCTCGACCCACCCACTTTGCGACATACATACTTAAATTTGTTTCCTGGTTAGTATGTGTTTGTCGCTTGATAACATTCGGCAGAATTCTTCAGACTTTTTCGTATATCGAAATATTTGTTTTTTGTTTTGCTCTTCTGGCGATTTCTAAAATTTTAAGGGGAGTTTATTTGCGGTTCTCCAAAACTTTATTTCTGAAATTTATTGGCGACAACCATATAAATTTAAACTTTGCTTGTCGATTTTTAAACAGAATCTAGCTATTTCGTATCTGGAAAATGATGAATCTTTTATTTGGGGGCATACTGTTATTATTGTGCAATTAATTAACTTTGGATATAACTGCCGTGAAGCTTATCCGATTGAGTAAAATAATAACTGTCGAACTTTTCCGGATGATTTCCAAGGAAAAATTCCAATAAATGAAATTAAACGCTCTCTCTAATTCGTGAACCGATTGAAATAAGAATTTGTTTAATTTGAAATAAAACTGTGGAAATATTTCTACCATAACAACGTAACAGCACCCTTCGGTACAGTTTGCTATATCTAATTTGAGGAAAGCAATCTCTTATTGAGCTTTTCGGTACAATAAACCTTCATGTGCTTTACAGATTGAACTTTTGAAACGGAGGAAAATCTGAAACTGCAATATTTCATTTTTGCCGTGGTAATTTGATGTCGCAGACTTTTAACACAAAGCGCAATAAACGAATGGCAATGGATTTTTGCGATGCTTAGAAAATGAAGTTAATAAAATTAAAAATTTCAAGCCTATTAAGATATTTTATATTTGTTTTTCAATTAAGGAGAAAGTTAATAAGTTTATAAAAGACCTATAAAAGAAATGACGCAGAACAAGGCGGGCGTTTAAAAACAAATGGTCCCCCTTTTTTGTGGAAACTGCTGTATTTCAGATAATCAAATTAGAGGTTTATAAAAAAGTTTGTTGTTACATGAAAAAATAATGAGTATTGTTGCAAGCAAGCGTCTAGATAATTTTTGCAGAAATTATCGTCGCCCCAAGGGGTTTACCCTGCGTTATCTTGTTTTGCGTAGCATGACAGTAAATTCTGGTGCAACTTTCATTAGTGTCATTTGCAAATAGCATTGGGGCTGGGTCTATAAGCATCTCTATGGGGCCCCAGAGGTCTTAAACTACCTCCTTCTAATCACAATTCGGGATAGAGGAATGTAAATTCTGCAACGTGCGGTCAAAACGGTTAAATTCTTCGTCGAAAAACTCGCAGAAATAACAATGCATACGAGGCAGAACAATCTGTCAATGTCAACGCGAATCGTTGTAATAGATGACAATGTTGCAAATTCGATACAAAGCCCCGCAAAACCATGTGTAGATTTGTTCATTTCCTTCAGAGCATAAACTGGGGTTTGTTTGTCAAGACTGCAGCCAGACAGGCAGACGCCGTCCTCGGTCCACCGACGTATTCTGCGCTGAGAGGACACAATGCCCTAAAAACACGACGTGAACAAAAGTTACCGTTTGATTAGGTTTCCGCTTTTGTTTCGTAATGGGAATAAAAGTGGCTATTGTGGAAAAGTTGTTTAAAAATTTGTCCGGTATTTTTCTCTGATGTTTATTCTTTGTCCGTGCAATTCAAATGAAAAACCTTTCCAACGTTTTCGGTACCTTAAAGTAACAAAAATGGGTTTATAAACTGTAAAACACCTGAAGGATAACCGTAACGAGAATTCGCGTGAAACCCCAACACAAACGGGCAGCTTCGATTTTGTGAAAGAACTAAACATCGTTTTTAAAATTCCGGAATTGAATTCGACCTCCTTTTGTAAAACCTGGTTAATCTTAATGCGCCTGTGGCTCAATAGAAATTCATCAAAAATTGCTGAAGCTGAAAAATACACTTTTCAAATTGGCATATTTACCATGTGCTAAATGGTTGATTTCCAAAGAAGCTGTGAGTATACGTTTAATATTAACTAAATTTACCTGTGTAATTGGGTTAAATAGAAATGGGGAAACACGGTTTCTGTCTCACTTATTTTTGCCGCCATAGCAAAACACTCAATTTACGATTAATAAACAGGCCTAGTTTTCTCATTAGTTTAGAAATTGTAAGCTCGTAATTACCAAGGATTTTAGTTCAGGCAGTTAATTTCACATAACAGACTTCACAGGAATATCAAAACAACTCATTTATTTTTTAATTTATTTTTGAAATTAAAGAACAACAATTCGTTATTATTTTCCAAAATGTGATTAATTTTTCATAGCTGTTTTTCCTTCTCATAATGTCGTAGAGGTTTTTTTCTCGGATTAGTTCTTCTTTGCATTTGAAATCTTTTCCAAACCAACTCGAAATAATTTCCATTCTGAATAAAAACTCATTTAGAATTTAATCAGTTGTAAAACCGTAAAAGGCAAACTATCTAGTCTCCTTTTTAGCATTCAGGTACGTACAAAAATATACATAATTCTAGTCAGGTTTTGAATTTCTATCATTTACGTTTCTACTCTTTCTTAACGAAATGCATTTCCCAATTAGTTCTGTTTGAGATGAAATGCGATATCATTACTACATTTTCGCTCAATATTTTTGCCATCTTTTTTTTATTCTATACGGGTTCGTATTTAATTACAAACGTGTATAGAATTAAATTCACGCTGCTGGGCACTTAATACCGTGATGTGCGCTAGTTTGAACTTCGATTGTAGATTTGTAAAAATACGGGAGAGCTTCGGCTTTATCTCTATTTTTATTTTTTTAAATAAAATTACTACAGTAAATTGCAAAATTTTGAAAGAGAGCTTAAAGAATTATCACTGAACTGAATTTAGCAAAAACTTTCTTGACAAAAGTTACTTTTGCTCTCAATTTTTTATGTTAAAATATTTTGACTCTTAGAAACATCTGCTCCTGTTATAACGTCGTGTTTAACCGGAGAGCCAAAAAATTAATATCAATAATTGCTTTCCATAATTTAGGTCTATCTTCTTAAGAGTTTCTCAAAGCTAAATCTTGGCTTTCTTTTATGTTCTTGAAGTATGAAATTGCGTAGTCACAAACAATGTACGACGTCAAAACCCACACATGATACATTTTTAGGTAAAAGGTCACGTTAGAGCTAATTAGGAACTTTTCTGCCGAACTGATTTTAAATTAGATTTTGTTAAATTATCTTTGGGTTTCTGCTAGCGGAAAGGCTTAAAGATTGTCTTTTGTCTTCTGTTCAGTGTATGCGGTGTTTCCGAATAAAGAAAAAATTGTTTTCGCTACGACGTCAGAATCATTTGTTAAAAATGACATCTATCAGAAACGACTATTCTTTATTAAGTTATTTCCACGTTTACGAACGCCTTTCTATAAAGTTTCGTAAATCAGTTAAAATTAGAAAGAAAATGTTTGCAGTAATTTTGTTCGGACAGAATTTCTTCTCTGTTAATTGAAGTTCTATACGCCTAAATTGGTTTCAGACAGCAGACACGATAGATTGATATACAAAGACTCGTTTTGTAAAAGCTTGATATTTTAAAATTATTGTTTTGAGTTACCTTTGATAAACCAGGGCAGGGCGAATTCTGCAAATCTGAAATTCGAGTATACGTTTTCATTTAATAACTCTTTAGTGCTTACTATATAAATCCAACGTGGATTGGTTCGAAGCGGAAATTTGAACTTATAACGATAAATTCCGTTTGAAATAAAAACCACAGCGAAAATGAGGTCAGCGTGTTGTGTATCCTTGCTTTTTAAATGTGCTACTCATTTTGGTTTATCTTTAAGAGTATTTGTATTCTTGTGGCGCATGAATAAAAAAAGAATCCTAATCATCGTCGAGCCGCTATTGTACCAAAGAATTTCGAGGCGTTTATATTCCAGCACACGTTTTCCAACGATGCTTAATTGAAGCCATTGCTCATGTTTGAAAACTTCTAAGTGCAGCTTCGAGAAATGTGTATGAAAAGGATCTTACGGAGCACACAACCTTGAAACTAAGATAATTCATCTGCTAAATGGCTCCTGTATCTAACAGGACAATGGGAATGGAAAACTCGCGTAGAAAAGCCGCACTTAATGACCTACGTTGCCTTCCTTTGTTGGAACTATTAATTTTTTTTTAAAGAAATGTAGACCTCGTCTCGGAAGTTACTGAACTCTCTCTGGTTTTACATAAATAAATAAGTTGAATCTTAAAACAGCTCATCCCTTTTTTCCGTCGTAATTCCGACAGAACTTTGAATAAATGTGTTTTAGTTAGTTTAGAAATTTCGACGATGATGTATAATTAGTCCTGTTATATCGAATTCCATACATTTTCTGACACCAGTGAGATTCGTTCGCATACATACCGTTTCAGCAGAGACTGTGACGCCTCGTCTGTCACAGTCTCCTGGATTTGGAACTTAAATTCATTTCGCACTTCACAAGCAAATTATATTAATAACTAAGGAAGCAGGATGCAAAATGTACTTGAAAAGCAATTATTGCAAGCTTTTGTATAGAAGTTAATGTAAACTCGCAGTCTTGAGGAAAAGGAAATCATAAATTACGAGCGCTTATTTGAGATCAGGCACCGATACTTCTCAATTACCATCGGCTAAGATTGTCTAATTTATTGCTGCTAAAACTACTACAAGAACTTCCAGGAAGATTTTTATTTTGATATTTTTCTACTTGAAATTAATTACATTCTTCGTCGGAATTACCTCAGCTTATTAAAATTCTTAATTTTTTTTTAATAACAATTTAGGTTTTTATCATAATTAAAAGAATTTTAAAAAAGAATAAAAGTTGTCTTATCTACGATATAAAAGCTTAAACTTAATATGAATTCGAAACCCAAAAACAAAGAACGAAAAAGCGGTGACTCTTGTCAGGGCAAGTAACAGTGCTACAAATTTCGTAAACACAAACAATAAATTGCAAGCGCCTACTGTTGGATTATTTTCTGTTAGGAACATTTTTCTGCTTGACTCTCGCTTTTTGTCCAATAGTTTGTATAAAGAGTGTTCTGTAAAGCAGTGAAATTTTTCTCATGTTACTTTGTGTGTATTTATTTATAGGATAGCAAAATTATACGAAATATTGTAATAATTTTGTAGGCATAAGATTGATGCATTTTTTGGTAGAGGCGCCAAATAATATGTGCGGAAAACACAAAAACAACTTTTCTCAAACTGCGAAGGGGAATTTTATAGGATGATTTCAATGACAATAAGATGGCGCTAGGCCAACAGATACGGTGATTTTCGTATTGTGATATTTCGGTCATGACACTTTAGAATTCATTGATGTTACTGAAATTTCCTGCCGGCCAAAATACTGAATTATTTAGAGTTCGTATTTTTTAGACAGCAATTCTCAACTATTGTAAAACTCGTAAAAGAGGGCTTTTGAAGGAAATTTCTATGTATTCGAGAAAACTTGCTATGCTTGGTACTTATTTGGTATTTTTTTATATGTGCCTTGCAGTCTATTAGTGTATTGACTTTACTTCAGAATTTTTAAATATATCCTGGGATATACAGTCCACTTTTAGTATTTCGTATAATTAGGTGATTCTTAATGTAACCAAGACTTTAGGGCTATTGGTAAATGTAGATCAGTTGTGTTGTTACATTGAGTACTAATTTTACTTTCAAATGCAAGTTTAAAATGTTGAAATAACACTCCTAATGATCTTTAAGGTGAAAATTGAAAAGAATGACCCAAACAGGAAGCAATTAATATTGTGAGTTGATTTAACGACGTGGCGAAAACCTCATTAAATAATAATAAAATTAAATGTGGACGTAACGCTGGAACAATACAAAGAATGTTGGGGGGAAGAGCATTAATGCTAATACAAATATTAATTTCCCGGTAATTAAGGTATTAAAGGCGAATTCTAACATTGCGCAAAGTCGAAGCAAGAAGCGGAATTTTTCCTCGGCCTATAGTATTCGGGTCGATTTCGGCCGTTCCGCAGATGCGGAGTTGTTCGCCAGCGGAAAACTCCACGATGGAGTAGGTGTAACATAGAATCCAAAGATGTCATTTTCGATTCAGGCCAGTAGCGTTGGAAGCTGGGCTGACGATGTATAGCCGATAGCTGAAAGTATTGTGTTTTTATGAGTGTAAAATGTGACAGCTTCGACGTCCGCCGGCGGCGTCGGGCTGCTGCTTTCCGGCAGGCGGCGACCCGTGATGCGTAGCACGTTAGCGGCCACTCGGCTGAGATAAGTGGCGATTGTGCCTATAGGCGATATGGAAAGAAAACACTTGCCCAATCAATACCAGAACTGAGCGGATCGTCGCCTTACACCAATGGCTACAAGGACGGCCCTAGTTTAGCGACAAAAGTTTTATACGTCGCCTTAAAATTCCTGATCTTGGAAATAATTGTCGATAAATCCGATTTTAGATTCATTACGTGAAAACAGCGGAACTAACCCTTGTTTAAAATCAGCTTAACGAAGAAGTGTGCAGCTCGACGATTCTAATGGAGTTTAATTTTTTTCGGGTGGAAGTTTTTTCATTCGGGAAACTTTATGCATCTTCTTGTTGTAGGAAAAATATAGGGGAAAGAATTCGTTATAAACAGACGACAGTCACGCGTGACGACAAACCGTGACAGAATTGAACTAAACAGGGGGGAAAATGCATACCCCCATTTAAAGCTACGGATACCTTAAATTTTATCGCGTTCCCTATATTTTAAACTAAAGGCGTTCTTCGTATGCTAAGAGAGTAACTTATTACGCTTCCAAACTAGCATAACATGAAATAACTACCCCCAAGCGAATCCATGTATTACATCAGACTTTCTAGGAAGTGAGCTAATGGTTCTAACCATAACTGATGTCTACTCAGATCAGCTTTAAAGCGCCACTTTTTACAGCTTTTCGACTTTTCATCCCTGAAATACGTATTAATTTATCGGATGTCGATTGGCACGTTGACGCTTTTCGTAACTGGTGTTTTATCCTATTTTCTTTGACCGGCTTAAGTTCTTCCGGTGTTGTCTTATTTCTTTCGACTGGCTTTGTATTCGCATACTTTCGCGAGTTTATTAGCCCCGTTTTAGGCCTTTAACAAACGTTTGAAAATGGTAAAAGCGATATCTGGTATTTTTTGATAAGACGTAATTGGTTCTTCGTCGATTTCCTAACTTTCAATTCGGTAGCATCCACCGTGCAAATGCATCATACACGGAGGTGGGCTTTTATGCCGTATATTTTGATATATTTGCGGGAAGCGATTACCCGTGCATGATATATGAGCCTATTTTCTAGAGATTCTTATTTATATATTGCTTTATTGGAAAAATGAATCATAATACTCGAACTGGGACCAATACGTAGCAAAAGTTGAACGCTCGGCATCTAAATCAGCAGGTGATCAAGTCCTTTCTTCGGCGCCAAATTTTAGAGGTCCTTCGCTATATTTATGAGGAAAGTTTTAAAAGTTTAAAATAATTTTAGGCCGCGATTAATTAAAGGTATAAAAGAGTAGTTCAAAACTTTGAAACTGCTATTTTACATTTTTTAATTCAGGTCCGACGTCGCTACTTTCGCATTTTGTCCTTACTCTTGAACCGCCAGTTAAATTTTTGATCTTTTATACTTTTTAAATACAAATTACGTTCTTACCTTCCCCGTTTTATGCTTTCACCAAACGCTGCTCAAACGTAATTAAACAACGTAACAAATGTGGAATACAGATTTTATACGTATTTGTTGATTGAGTCTGCTGCAAAGTAGTTTTATAAAATGGACTGGGTCGATTCTAAAACAAAACGTGGTTGACTTTTTTTATCAATTAAAATTTCGTTTGTGTTTGGATGGTTTCCTAGTAAAAGCTATAAATAAACTAAATTTATAAAACGCTAATGCTAATTCTAAAAACTGTCATTTTAATATTTAATCGGAATCCGTGTCACATTTACAACAAACGAGAATTTACTGAACCAACCGGTGTCAAAATGTAATAATAGTAACAGCAAAATTGCGTTTGCATAATTAAAAAGAAGTGTAATGGTATAAATAGTCGTTTCAAATTTTGAATCACGTCTAGCATTTTAAATCTGAAATTCTGGTCGTCGTTTTTGAACCCTGATAATTGTTTCAGTTTCATGTCTAAGTTATTGGCGTAATTACCTTGTCGGTGTCCAAAGTATAATATTCAACTGTGCCTAAATAATTAAGAGGTTCGTCGAAACGTTTTAAACGCAAAAGCATTACGCTTCCAAAAGAAAACTCGAGGAATGTTTTATAGTCCTACTTGAACAGATGATCAAAGGAACAAGATGGTGTAAACTCGCGAAGAAAGGATGCAATTCTAGTATACGGAGTTGTTTAATAGTAACTCCACCCTTGTCACTTCGCCTTTTCATTTGTCCTTCCCGAAAGGATGAAGAATAAAGTTGAGATCGTGGCGAGAATATTGTATTATTTACTGAAACTTGAAGTTGCTCGAACTCACTTAGTCCAAGTTCGAATCCCGAGACAGGAGTGTCGCCAATCCAATAAATATGTCACAAGTGTTAAAGAACGGCGCCTACGAATGATGTATGGAGAATGGGGTTACATCACCGAGGATATACACACCTCCTTCAAGAAATCTCTCGATAAAACGGAGAATTGCGTGAATTGCTAATGCCGCCTTAACACCGAACTTACTTCACCTATAAAATACGATTCAACTTGATTCGACGATATTTAGATTCCGGTTTGTGTGTACGCTCGTTCATTTTACTTTTTTATGTATGAAAATCGAACGAACGGAGAATAATGAAATAGAAATTGGATTCAATCTAAAATATGTGCATATCTATATTACTAACGCAGACAGATTTTTTAAGTTTCCGAGATTTGTTGAATTACCAAAGAGAAAATTTGAATACTTCAATTTCGCAAACAGGATCCAACTTTGAGGCTTCTGTCGATATCGTCATTATTTATCGTAAAGTAAAAGGGAACGAATGCTTTTTAATAACCTCTATTTGTGGTACATAATGTCAAGATGGAAAAATTGCTCGTAAAAAGCGGGAAGCCTTCTTATATTAGCAATCGAGGTTTCGGGCTTTGCAAAGACGGGAATATGTCGGGATAAATTAGTGTTACGATGTTTCGGAAATGCAAACAGCAAGGAACCTGGAGTTGCTCGCCTACGCTATGAAATGTGATATTTACCTGACATAAACTGTCAGTCCTACTGCAACTGCTATACATCAGTTGAAATCCAAAATTTATTAACAAATTTAACTCCGGTTAATCTGTTAATTAATTATAGAGACTCGTCGAGTGAACACAAAACACACGTTGCTAAGCCAATTTTCGGGACACGGCGTTGCAAAATGTAAGGTGGTAGATTGTGTTCCTTTCAAACAAATTTCCCCATGTAAATCACATACCGGTGGCAGTATCGAATATCGCAATATACGCCTTCGAGAAAATCTTACGTTAACAAAACGCCAGAGCCAATTTATTAAAAGGAAACACAGAGTCTACCTTAAATTAAAAATACGAAAGAAGCCCAGTTTATCCTTAAAAATGGGATGCAACAAGAACAGATAAATATACCACCGGAGAGAACGCAATTTCACTTATAAATTTTTAAATTTTCAAGAACGCATTTCTCAAACTGTCACTAACGCTAAGCAACGTTAACACTTTTATTCGGTCGGGCTTCGCGTTAAAGTTTTTGAGCGACGTCTTTTACAGCATAAATTACGGATGACGAAGTTATATTTTGTACAGAGATAATGTGAAATCGCGTTTAATTACCAATGTGAAATCGTGCGTGAAATTCTTCCAAAGTTTTCAAAATCGCCGGAATTTAACCTGATCATTTATCAAGAATAGCACTACGGGTCTCTGATTTCCATATTTGCGTTATTTTTTACGGCGTATAATTTGTTCGACTAGAATTAACGAGATTTACGTTTCCGGAGTTGCGGAGTTTCGATCAAATCCACAAAAATGTTCCTGTATGTAAGGTTCTCTCTTTTGACTGGTTCGAAGTATGTGTATACAAAATACAAATGACAAGGGTTGTCCTACCATGCAGATACAAAATCGAAAATGCAAAACATAATTTTACTCTCGTCTGCTCTATCTCGAGACATTATTTGATTTATACTTCAATTTCCAGAATTCGATAAAAATTTAGAAGTACTCACGAATACGGCAGAGAATACATTGTGTTTTGTATAGATTTTCTAACGTAACCTCCAAAACGAGGTAACTTTTCGAGAACAACCTAAAGAAAACAATTTATTGTTCGAAATTTTACACTTCCTAACTTGCAGAAGCTTAATCTTCGTAGAAGCTAAGCGTGCATACATTATGTAACCGAGATGCCCCCGGCATTTCTAAATGATTTTCCAACTTTTGCGGATTACTACATGAAATATCTAGTTCGGCACTGTATTTTCCGAAACCGCGAATACGTAAATTTAATGTTCTGTTAATTTCGCGAGAAACTTGGAGACACGCTGTCAAAACTAACATAACATTCACGAAGGGATGCAGTAAACATTAGCACTGTATGCAAGTTGACATGGCCACAATTTATAGCAGGCAAAGTAATACCACTTATACCACAGGTATGTGTTCGTTGGAACATTATAATATATGTTACTCAGAGGTGCTTATTTATAGTCCCAGAGATCCACACCCGCACTTTGGAAATCATCTCCTAAATGTTTCCTATTCCCATACGACTCGCGAGTCTCATTCTCAAATGACTTCCGATAGAGAATCAAAATAGCTAAAATGCTTAACTGCGCATAATTAATCCATTATGTTCAGATTTAACACATAACTGGTATAATTTGACACTTCGCCTCATCAACTCCAAATATTTAAAATAAAATCTCACCGAGCAACCGTTGCAACAAATTACACGAAGTTACTCGAACACAAAGTACGTTGTTAAGTCTAAAAGACATATTGGAACATGTTCGACAATTGTGTGTAAATGTTTAAACTGCGTATCCACAAATGTTAATGAATAGGCTAACCTATCCGTCAGTTAATTAGATAACAACGCGGGATTTTACTGCTGAAACTGCCATACGTTGTGAAAGGTGTGAACAGTCGAAAACCAGGACTCTGTTATATTACCGAAAAAATATGCAAAATCTTTGTTTGCACTTGCGCTAAAAATGAAAATTTTAAAAATGCCACCAAACTCGTGTAAATATGCTAAGGAGATTTACCCTAATAACTTTAAAAATGTGGGCTGAAAAGCCATGACGAAATGAATAACGCCAACCCATTTTAAACGCACATTTGAATAATGTGAATAATATATTTCGGTTTGTTATTCGTGAAGTAGCAAATTTTCGCTTGAACTTTTTGAGTGAAATCTAATATTAAATTAAAAACTCTGACGTCGCTTAAGGGCGGAATTTTAAACTGTTGTTTATATTTTAATTTATTAAGCATCAAAATTTCCTGAACATTTTTATTAAGAATGTAATATTTGTAATCTTGGAAAATATTAACTGTCAAATACCAAATAAATTCCTAAGCTCGGTGTATAAATAATTAAACAGCCTTCTAAAATTTCGAAGGAACACTTTGTTTTATTATTTATCAAAACATTCCAATGGGTGGATGGATCAATTTAACCATACGTAAACTGCGAGTCTTTGTTTTCAGGGAATAATGAATATTTAAAAGAACTCTACCAATTTTTCTGGCTTAAAATAGACTTCCATACAGATACATCGTTCTAAAGTAACCGATAATGAAAAATGAAGCGTGACACGACATACACGTCCTCACTTATTCACTGGTAACTGGTGACTGAAAGTAACGGATTTAAACTTCCATTCCAACAGCGAGGACGTTGCTTTTGTTTTTCCTTTAAAATTCAATTCGGGGACATTTTTATCAGGCTATACGTTATTTGTTTTTGTAGCTTTTCGTGTTTTTCCTCGGTTGTTTTTTAAAAATCGTCTTTGGCAAAGATTACCAAAAAGTGAAAAATGTAATTTGTCTTTCAAAAAGTCCTATTTGTAGTCGCGCTGAATTAAATATTTGTATAAAATGTAAAAGTTCGTCTTAGCGGACTTACTTTCTACTTCATTAATATTAAATTTACTAAAAGCAAAAAAGTAAACCGGCAGATTTGTCGAGGGCAAACCTTGGCGTTATTAACTTTAATAAGCAGCGGAATGTTAAACATTAAAACTGACATAAATTCTCATTACCAGATAAAGGAGCAAAATAGTTTTAATGCTCGGTTCGGTAAGTGCTCGATGTTCTCTTTTAATTTTGTTCTGTTTTGTGAGGTTAGAGTGTTTTGTTTGTTATCACTCCATGGTTTGGTAGTTCATATTATATAATTGCTATCACTGGCCGCGGTGGGCGAGCGAACATAATAGGAAAATGGTAGGAGGGACATGCAGTACAGGTTAAAATACAATGTAAGCGATAATGGAATAACAATAGTCCGAAATTTATGAGGGAGTAAAATAACAAAGCCCGCGCTCCGCTCGAATCTCAAACTCTTTCCGACACAACTGATTACAAATTGGTGAGCTTACCGGTAGCCGAATACCGGCATTCACACATGCACATGTACCCGAGTTTCGTTTACAATGGAAATGTGTTCCGTCGTTAGCATGTGTAGACCACGGGATCGAATTTTCGCATTGTTCTGGGCTTTAATGTGGTTCCAGTTATGTCACGGAGATAACTTTCGCCATTAGCGAGTAAATAATGCGAATGTCCGAGTTAATGATATGCGAAGACCTATGGCAAAAAGATCCCGATGGCGCCGAACAGGTGGAATCGATAACGATTAGGAACTAATGTAGAGGAGGAAACCCCATTAAGCTACTGGTCATGCATTGGATTTTCTAAATGCATGCGGTGTCGGAATGAGCGCATTTAATGCAGTGATTTCACATTTCAACGCCTGAAAGCGGTCTGGTGAAATGATTGAAGTGGAAGTCTACTCTTTCGGGAAGGTTTAATATCGGTTACTTCAGTGCTGGAAATAGTTGAGCGAAAATCCACTCGATGTGGCCCTTCTGCCGTGTTTGTGGTTTTCATTACAGGATATAGTTTATTATGACCTGATAGCAGACTCTGGACTCAACTACAGACCGACTACGACTTTTCCTACCGCTTTCGTTAAATTCTTTGGTTTTATAATTAAAATCGTTTATCTCTGCGTTTGTGGAACACGACTTTCAGCTTTACGACCTGCATAACGATGTAATAAATGCCAAACTCGAAATGTCATGGATGAAGGTCGGTCGACTTGACAACGCAAATTTACTACAATTTTATTTAAAGTACGTGTTTATTTAGCTAAATAACCCTCCAGAATATTTGATTCCGCAAACACGTGTGTCCTTTTTTACAAAACCTTTGTTAAACCAACGGAATTTTTCCCTTTTTATGGGGAGATAGTAAAATGGATCGTAACCGCGCACGTACACATGCATTCCAAATAAAAGTTCCACTCGAATTCCAAAGCTTATGGTATTAATATTACAACTACGAATCCCTAATATCTTGCTACAACTTTGAAGTGGTATATCCACTCAAGTTTCGTTCCAGTTTCGCATGTTAATGCCAATACAATAATTATATTGTTACGGGGCTAAACTTCGATTAATATCATCACATTAGAATTGCCTGAATGATTGAATGTATGCAAATTTAACCCTACAGCTGAACCTTAATAAGAATCACTTTTATTGCTATAGGGTTAAGATGCCATTTAGCAACATAATTTTACCCATACATAGTATTTTTATTAGCTAGGATCAAAAGAAGATACGGCAATAATTCAGTCTCAAATTAGAAATTTGTGTTGCAAACGATCCGAACATTCTAATATGAAGACAATAAAATTTGACGGAATTTATTCATTAAGATTTTAATAAAATGTCTCGAACGTTAAGGTTATTTGTATGTAACTCGCTGAGCCTTAATTTTGTTATCGTTATGTCTTTGGGCAACGTTAATGTTTTAGAAATTTACGAAGTTATTTTAGTAGCCTGTTCAATCAAAAGGGCAAACATTGTTTCATTTATGAAATTCCTAATAAATTGCCAAGATGTACTGAAAGAAACCTAACTTGATTAACAAGTTCATCTTGTACTATCGTCGAGCTTTAGTGGTAGCTCAAATAAATCATTCGGTAATAGAGTTTGAAAGAGAAAATTGGCCGAAGTCCTCATCAGATAACGTGTTTCCGTAAAAGCGTTATTAGAGTAATTCCATTGATAGGAAATGATACCGAATGATTCAAGGCTGCTGTGTCGCCTATTTCAAAGAGAAATGGAGAAAAATAATTCTCATACGTCAAAACGTAAAATGAGATGTTAACAAAGCAACTTACCGTTATCGGCAACATAAGTTCATGAGTTTCGTTTCCTTTCCAAAGACGAGAGTCGCTTGGTAAGAGCGGCAGATCGCAGGACAGGGCTTGGAGCTTTTCTTCCAACTGCGAGGGTATCTTGTGCGGCGCGAGATAATCTGGCCTGCTTTCCGTGGTGGTAGCGGTAGTGCTCGTGGTCGTAGTGCCGCTAGTGATCCTAGTTGTGGGCTGTGTCGTAGCAATAGCAGCCGTACTGGAGGTAGTAGCGAGTCGAGTGCTTACTTTAGTCGCCGTAGTGATTTCAGAAAACTTCGTACTTTCAGAACTAGTAGGAAATGCAGCTATAGTGCTCGATATTGCAGTCACACGCGGTTTTTGGGTCACAGGAGACCCCCTCAAAAACGTTACTTGAAATAAAAGGAGCAAAAACACTGCGGAACGATATTTCATTTTGCTATGATTCTGTAGAAGCTGTCGCACGAGAACGTTTCTATTTTGCAGCTGCTTGACACTAGAATATATGTATTTACGAAGATCGCATTTGCACCGAGAAATTGCCTTTTCGACCTGAAACAAAACAAAGCCAAGATTAAGACGTTAATGATATTAATAATTGTAAATTACTCGATAAGCTTTTGGGGAGCGGAATATGTGATGTATAGGCGCCCCGGGCCGGCGCATATAATTTACGGGGCGGCGTCTCTAATTAGACAATTCGGCTAATGAAGGTTTTTGCGCAGACAATCACGTAACGGCGACTTATATGTAATCAACACACGTCCTCGGTCCCTATCTGGGTAGCCTGGAGCTTTTCCATCACAGCTATCTCAATATGTCCGCTTCTCCGACTCTAGATTACAATTCGAATGAAATGGGAATTCTTTTCAACAGTAACGCTTTAATAACGAACATCACAGTTTTGCGGTGTTACTACACTCAAGGTCGCAAAATGGGTCGATTTATTTAAACCGATACGTGTTGTTCATCCTCTCGCCCAAAAATGCCCCACCTTGATAATTTTTTAAAAGTCAGCCGGCGGGAAATATTCTCAATAAAGGAACTAATGTTATATTTTCATTGAAAAGCGGATTGATTTACGTTGCTTATTGCAAAAGTAAGTGAGGATAACGATACCTCTAATTCCGTATTCTGTTCGTATAAAGAAGTTCTACACGAGTTCAAAATATTCTTCCCGGCATTCTGGCACCGTTTCCGAGTGTC
Source organism: Melanotus villosus (assembly GCA_963082815.1). NCBI lineage: Eukaryota > Metazoa > Arthropoda > Insecta > Coleoptera > Elateridae > Melanotus > Melanotus villosus. The sequence continues at coordinate 27,002,521 of OY720427.1, forward strand.
GTAGCGGCGCCTGAACGTGGGATCGTCTCAATTTTCGACTATTTTACTCTAAATTAATCCCGGTAACAATGCACGCACTACCGTGAGTTGCTCATTTGAACAATACCTACACCTTCTGTTCCAACAGCGCACTCCAAACACCTCCGATTAGTATAATTATAGAGGTATTTAGCTAATTTAGCACTCGAGCCTAAACTGCTTCATTTTCTTGATGTAAGTGATATTAGGCTTCCAATTAGCTCCTTCCACTATTTAGATTTGTTTGATAGCTACAGGATCAGCATTTTAGCGTCACATAAGATAACTAACGTTATCGCGGGATTAACGAAAATTTCTCGAATCCGCTTGCTACAGATTAACAGAGATGATATGATGAACTTACTCTTAATATTCCTTTACATCTTCCCGTGTAACTGTCAAAACATAAGTAATTAATGCTTTAATTAACATACATTCGGGACAATTAATGAGACTCGAGCTCTTAGATAAATTGTTCCCACCAGGTTAATTTCCAAAAATTTTCCAAAAAATTTTGGGGTTTCGCAAAAGTATAGGCGAGTTATAAATTAATGTAATCACCAAAAGTAAGATTCGCATTCATAAATCTACTTTACCAAGTTTTACGTTACATCGCAAGCAGTTTTCTGGAGTCTACAAACTGAATTAACCAAGTTACTTTCTAATTAATTTGCGTGCAATCTTTGTTGTGCAACTCATTCTTCACGGTGGTGAAATACTGTGCAAATAAAACCCTTTTCCTACTCCAGCAACCTATTAATGCGTTAGTTTTAAAATTAAAATTTTAAAATTAAACACCGCGCGAAACTGTGAATCTAGCATTAATTTAGTTCAAAACTTGGAAACTCGGAATATAAATAAAACAAGAATAAACAACTACAGGTCAATAAAAAGAGGGCAATGTTTAGGTACGTCAGTTTATGTTTGTTTACACATATAATATTCAAACGTGGTTGTTCATAGCTACAGCTAGGAGTTCCAGGACTCTTTTAAGTATTCATCAGCGTTCCGTCATTTTGCAAGTATTTTTGTTTTCTAGAACTACGGCTGTTTTTATTTTTAATAATTAAAACCTTTTTTATCTGTTGTGTATCTTGAATTTAAAATTTTGTCAACATTCTTACATCCTAAAGTATTCTTTTATTAAATATTCCAACTTCTACGGATTAAATATTTGAAAGGTTTTCTTTCGTTGTACATTAATTCTGCTGAATTTGTTGCAAATACCCAACATAGTCAACAAAATTGTTTTAATTTGTTGTTCTAAATATTATACAGTAAAACTGATTTTTTCTAAAACTACTTTAATTTATCACAACAAAAAAGTTAATTAAAATCTCTAGATTCCGTTTGAGAACTTTCGAGTAACCCAAAGATTAAATTTAAAACCGCATTTTACGGCTTCATCACCAGATGTGTATCTCTGATTTATAAATATTCTACAAGAAAAATTGATTTGCTTATCCGAAGCTCGCAGCATCGTAAATTTTTAATGCGCTGATCGCGTTCGTTTTTGTGATCGTAATTAGATACTTATTTTTTAATTAATTGAAATCGAAATTGACTACGTCGATAATGAAAATCCTAAGCGTTATGAAATATAGCACCTGTCTGTTCAAAATACTGTTGGATTTAAATTGTTTTAAAAGGGTTATCTGTCGAAGTTTGATTAATAACACAGTGAATAGCATGGCCATTGTGAAATGTATAAATTGTGCTTTGATTTTCAAAAAAATATTGTTGATTATTCAAGGCAATTCCTGGTTTGTAGGGTTTAGATATTTATTTGATCCGCTAAACAAGATTTTATAAAATTCAGTCCTGCTTACATGTAAATTATTGTAAGTAACTTCTTTTGCCGATGTTGATCAGATTATCCTTGTTCTGAAGCCGGCTTTTCTAGGATAACTCGATAAAAGTGAAGTTTGACTAAATTATTTCTTCGGTTTTTATTAATACCATCAAAATCCTTTTTGTTCTAAATACCGTAACTTGGTTATTGTTTGCTTTGTAACTAAAGCGTAATTTATTCCATTTTGCTGACAAAAAATGAGAAAACTGCGTTAAAAATAAATATTGTCGAATATTCTACAAAAACTGAAGCGTAACTAAGTTTTTGTATAAATTCTTTTCAAGCCTCATCATGCTTTAACACAATAAAATAAAATAGTTTAAATTTCGTCGTGTTGTTCCCCAAATATAAAAATCATATTTTGGAAAAAAATAAATCGTAAGTTTATATCCAAGTCAATAGATAAGGTCAGTTCACGTCTTATCAACAATCCAATTTATTTTCCCGAAAGTGGCAAGATTCGAAGACCACAACTTCAGATTATATCTGGCTGTCATGGGTTTCGTATCTACAATTCTTGAGACGTCTTAGGCCTCGACAACGCACGTTATCACTGGTTCAATGCAGTGCTATTGTATTTTGTAATTCTGCTATCTATAAAATAAATTTCTGAAAATATCGTAGGTTTTATGCAGGCTTGACTCGATACATTTCGCAAAGCGAAGAAACGAAATGTGAAGATCAAGATACGTTTATGTTAACAAATGTTCTTTGTTCAATTTTTAGGTGAATGTTTCCGAATAATTTTCACTGAAAAGATTATTTTATTTTTCGTAAAGAAATTCTTCACAGATCTATTTGAAATAAGGCTAGAAATTTATATTAGTCTTAATTTACAATTTTTTGATCTGCAATACGCTTAGCAATAATAAATAGAAAATTTAAAACTGAGTAATTTTGAATAATTAATTTTAACCACTGTTAATCAACAAAGCACGCAGTGAATATCTAACAAAACAAGAACTTGTTTACTTGTTTAATTTATATTTACAAAAAGGTAATTAAAACACTCGATGCGTCCTATTGGCTTTTTTTAATTCGTTACGTAGTCGTTTCTGGCGGAAAATGTTTTGAAATTCTACCTAAATGAAAAACGTCTCTCAGGTTAAATATCTAACGTTAGATGTAAATAAGCATCTAAATTGAAACTCAAAGGAATTTATTGGAATTTATTATCAATTGTGTTGTAGAAAGCGTTACTTTTTAAACGTTAAGTCCAGTGGCGTAGCTTATATCTTATTTACAGGCGCTCAAGCGCCTGTAAAAATCTGTTGAGCGCCTCCAAAAATATGTTCTATGGTCCAATTGGCAAGTCAGGTAATGCACGTCATCAATAAATTTTATGACACCTAAGTACGTCTACATGAAGTTTCAAACGATTTACAAATTCTATAACCTAAATTTTCTGATGAAAGACGTTGACATTTTCCTATTCTATCGCAATGACAATGACAATGGCATACAACACGATCTGTGAAAAAATTGTAAGTGAAATAATATAAACATGCCAAAAGTAATACTAACTTTACAAAAAATGAATATGAGCTAAAATTAGAAAATAAAAACCCGATTTATTTTTATTTTCAAAAATTTAGAGACCTTGTGATTAAACACGGCTGCATAATCTTAGAAAACTACAAAAATAATTTATATTTAGCAATTACATTTTGTATTTTTTTATAGGGCATTATTGGTAACGCCGACCGTTGATCATGTGATTGATGACGCGCATTACCTGCCTTGCCAATTGGACTATACAACTACTATTTTTTTTAAATAAATTATTTTTTTCTTGGTTGTTCCAACCTTCTAACGACTTAAAAGGTGAAAAGTACATTGTTAGTGGTTGAACACTAAAATGCTGAGCGCATGCAGCTAAAGAATTCTGGCTACGCCACTGGTTAAGTCATTTTTTCCTTGGGAGTTTTGTCTGAGTATTTCTTTATTTACCAAATCGGAAGATAACGAGCGATACAAAGTAACAAAAACATTTATACGCATAAAAACGTTTCTGCTTCGGGCATAAATATCGTAAAACAAATTAGAGGAAATATTTTTAGGTTTGTAACTTCATAAAAGCTTGTTTTAATAACCAATAAAATATAAAGTTTTTGTATTTAAATCAAATGTTTAGTTTGGCTTTAAACAACGGAAGATCCTTCGACTATTCCTAAACAAAGCGAGTTCCAGAAATGAGATCCTTCTGGAAAACGGAAGCCACTAGAACTGAAAGTTGTAAATAAATTACACTGGGTGATCCGACTGAAACGTTTCTACCTTTTAACTTTGCCAAGAAATAAGAAAACTTTCAAAAGGATATTATGTGGTACAATAATCGCGTGTAGAGACTTTCTAATTAATATTAAACGTCGGGCAAAAATTCGCAAAATGTATTCAAATGTTTGTTTTAATGTCGCCTCAGTAATCAAACTTATAAACTCGTTCGAATTTAGTTCGATAAATCGTAATAACGGGACTTGAAACATTAAATTAAAACGTTCCCGATTGAATTCAAAACGTATTCCATATGAAATAATAAATGAGAACGTAATTACAAAGTTTGGAGTATGATGATTTAGAATTGGTTTAATTTTGAGAACATTTTGTACCAGTTATTTATCTCCGATTCGAACTTCGGGATTAACAAAGGCTTAACTTCTTGTTCAAACTAAATTGTGAAGCTCAACTTACCAATTATATCTGAATATCTCTCATTCTTGTACCGGAGAAAGAACTCGAATTGTCTTTTAGCTATTCTAAATGCATTTCTCGGCTGTATTTGTAATTCAGTCAGATGTTCTTTGTTGTGTGAGACTAATTTAAAAGGTGTTATCAGATGAACAACAAGAAAACCGTGATAGTTCATTACTGATTTTTGATACCTGATTTCAACAAATCACCAATTATTTTTTGTTGTAGTAAATTAATTTTCCCAGAGGAGCACCTAAATTCTGCCCCGTCAAGATTTTCTTTTAATTTAGAAAAGAATATACAAAATGTTTAAACGACTGTTAGTAGTGTGACAAAATACATGAAAGCTTTCATTTTCATACGTAAAATCGAAAATAAACCTGTAAAATAGCTTGCAGCAATTTCAGTCTAACACCTTTAGAAAAATTGTGTTGAAAATGCTTGCAAAAATGTAGAACGTAAATATTCCATCGAATCCTTGAATATATAAAGCGTTATTAGTTCGGGATTATTAAATATAACAAGCAATAATTTCAGCCCACATGGCTCTTAATGACCATAATATTGTGACTATAACGACGGCAATTTTTCTTCTCAATTTATGCAGGCAATTATTTTTCCGCATAAACAAGGTTAATTTCTGTAGAAGAAACTCTGAATAGTCAAAACAATTTACTGAAATTGCAGGGAGGGAATTATTCCATTAACCTAAGCTCAAATATATACACAATAACAAATTGAAGGGATTTAAAAACAATTGCCACTTTGCATCTTGTTTTCTTGTCGGAATTAACCTGAGTAATTATTTTTCAACGGGAGGCAGTCTAAATTCGAGACATTTCGTAGAATACTGTAAAAAATGAAACCGTTTCTGAATACTTCTAAAAGTTGGGTTAAAAAGTTTCCTTAAAGTTTTAAAATTAACAAACATCTCTTGAGACCTTAAAGATCCTTGTTTAAATTTTAAACGTGATGAAAAATAAATTTAACTTCTGAAGACAGTTAATGGAATTTTTGTTGCAAAGGTTTTTAACATTTCTTATAATTTACGCACGTACCTTTTAAAAAAGAAGAAAAATTCCGACACCATAAAAAAATTTTTTTAAGTAACTTTAATAAAACTTCGAACCTCAAATATTTTAACAGGATTTTTAAAATACCATCTGAATTTGTCTGCAAAGCAATTCTGGAAAACAAATTAAAAGAACATCACATAAATCCGGCAAACATTCAAATATAATGAGAAGCTTTAAAAATCTTGTTAATGTTTAAGGTATTAATTGACCGATATTTAATCTGAGAAAGAATTTAAAGGAAAAAACAAAACGCAAAAAATTGGTACAAATATTCGATGGTTTTCCATTTTTTCGTCTTTAGAGATTGTTACAAACGTTCCTTAATTATTGAAAATTTACGTGTGTAGCAGAACGCTATTTTTTGGTAAAGAAGTCGAGCAGAAACCTCGTGAAAGTGTTTTTTTTTAACTCAGGTAAATACTTTTACAGATAAAATAAAAGCCCAAGTAAACTCGAGACTTAAAAAGGATAAAATAACTTTTCGTTAAATCTGTTAGTAAATAATTAATTTTAAATTTAACTGTGGGTGTTTTCCTGAAGGTCATTAAAGATTCTTAAAAAGTCGGATATAAATACATATTTGTATTTTACCTAATAAAAATTTTATTTAAAAAAAAATGGAATTAAGTTGTTAAATGAAATTTTTTCTCGAATACTGAAAAAAAAATGACACAGGAGGTAAACAAAGCGACGGGGTGCCTATAATTAAAGGGAACCAAAGAATAACAAAATAAAAAATAACATAATTACGTACACTAATTAACAAACCACGAATTGGTCTGTATGAACTACGTCACAAATACGAACGATGTTTTAATGAAACATGAGAGATGCGTAAACTGAAACATCGTGCACAACACAAAAATTGAGGCAGTGTGGCTGTTGGTCACATAAATACTAACATTTTTTACAAATACAAACATTGTTTGATATCAACTTTAGTAGTAGTTTGTGTGGAAAACTAACCAATTTTTATTGGAGCAGTTTTATTGTTAATATTTTCCTGTTCCATAGAGATACCAGCAACGTATTTTAACCTAGTTTTACAGTTTTTCTGGAGCAGTCGTCCTAAGCGTTTTATAATATTTCTTAAATAGTCATATGTTTTAGGTAAATTATAAAAGTTAAAGTGATATAAAAACAATGTTTAGAGAAATAGAAAAGCACCTGATAAAAATAGAAAAGCGGGTAGACCAAGGAAATAAAAATATAGAGGCACTAGAAAAGAAAACCAAGAAATGAAAGAAATAATAAAGAAGCAAAAGCAATAAAGAAATGCATTACTTAAAGAAAGTGGAAGGAAAAGTATAATACTGTATGGAGTAGAAGACGAGAAACACGAAAAACATGAATCAAGAATAAACAAGATAACTCAAATATGCAATACTGATGCAACTAACGACAGAAACAAAAAAATATTAAATATTGGGAAGAAGTTATGAACTGAAGAGCGCCGCTCACGGAGTATTGGAAATATACATATACATATATCAAAGGAGAACGTGAATTCCTAAAACAACACCTCTTACAAGCAATGGAGAATGAATGGTCACCAAACCATAATGAGAGGAACAAGATTGATAATAAATGGTGAAATATATACGGCCGCGGACCTAAAAGTGAACATGCTTCCTGACTCGGTTGCAGAGGAAAATGAACTCGCAGTATCAAAGAGAACAATTAACCAAAGATCCCCAGAAACAGAAGAGAATAGAAACATTAAAAAGCTAAATATGGGAGAAAGGCTGATCTGTAACAAGCCGGCGGCACGTAAAGAAGAAATGAAGAAAAAAGCAATTCAACAACCTAGCACCATTCAAGAAGATAGAATAAGAATCATAGCAATCATTAAATGAGCCCAAAAGTAGGAAGAAGACGACCACAGCAATGAACACGGAAAACGAAAACTGAAAACAAAACATATTAGAAAACAACAGCAGGAAAGACAAGGAACAAAGGAAGGAAAAACAAACAAATACAAATAGCCACATTTAATGTACAAACAATGTCCAATATAGGAAAAATGGAAGACAGTAAAAGAAATCGAAAAATACAAAATACATGTTGGGCCGGGACAGGGGAGATAACGAAAGAAAAATATAGCTTCTTATTTAGTGGAGCAGAAAAGAGCGGAAGTAGATAATGGAGTACGATTTTACGTCACGAAAGAAATAAGAAACCAAATAATAAAGTTCAAACCAGTAAACCGCAGACTAGCAATATTAAGGATAAAAATAAAGATAAATAAGATCACATACTTGAACGTACATTTTTATAGAAAGTTTACGAAATGCCTAAGAAAGATGTAATCATAATACTAGGGGACTTAAACGCACAAATAGGTAAAAAAGAGTACTTGAGGGAGGTGGTAGGCAATGGAAAGGGAATGGTACACGAAAAAACGAATGATAATGGCCACATAATAAGTCAGTTAGCTGGAATTTTAAACATGGTAGTATTATCAACAAAATTTGAACGCCCATAGAGACGCAAAGTAACGTGGAGACACCCTGCAGGGAATGTAGAGAACCAAATAGGTCACATATTAGCCTCAAAGGAAATAAATAAGAAAATGTTAGACACAAGATCGTACAGGGGTGCAAACGCAGATACAGACCACTACAGTAATAAATTAGAAATCTAGAGACATCAAAAGTACATAACGTGGGGATGGGACAGAGGTGTCATACAAAATGATGCTAAACAAAAATATATACAGTGGATTATAAAATGCATAAATTATAAACCAATAACAGACAGAAGCAACCCGGCATGAGATAAAAGACAATATAATCAACGTGGCGACACAACTTGTAGGACATGAACATCCACAAGAAAGAAATAAAGAATGATATGACACGGAATGCGGAAAAGCAGTGAAAACAAAGAATGGCGAAAGAATATAATGGATAAACTCTAGCAAAGAACAAGACAGAAGACCATATCCAGAAGCAAGGAACAGAGCAACTTCAATATGCAAACAAAAGAAGAACGACTGTACGAACAAAAATTTCGAAGGCAAAAGCTTCTTAAACAACTCTATTTAGAAATAAAAGGGACAAAAAGCAAACCTTATTAAAACTAGAGCCGTAAAAACCAAATGGAAAATGGAAAAACAGAACATGAACCCCAAGAAATAAAAAAATATGGGAAGAATATTATGTCAAGGCTCTGTTTAGAGAAAGACAAGGGTAGAGGGAGAGATAGAGATAAAAAGAAGCACAAGTGAAGAGGGAGATGCCCGACCATAACAGGAATTACAGAAAACACAATAACAAAGCACCAGGAGATGATGAAATAAAAGCTGAAATAATAAAAAACGGGGACTGCATAAACAATTATACGATCTTATAAAACAACTGTGGATACAGACTAAAATGCCAGAAGAATGGAACACAGGAATCATAGAAAGGGGACCAAGAAAATTGTTCGAATTACAGAACAATTACCTTATTCAACACCACATATAAAATTTTCTCAAGTCGAATAAACCATAAATTGAAATCCCAAGCAGAAAAAATACTGGGTGACTACCAAAATGGATTTAGACCACGAAGGTCTATAATAAATGGAATACACGCCGTGGAGCAAAAGTCATGGGAATATAACTGGGTTTCATTGATTTCAAAAGCGCTTTGATACTATACATAGAGGAAAAATGATGGAAGAACTAATAGAATTAGGAATACCAAACAAATTAAGAGAACTTGTGAAAATGTGCTTAAAAAACACGAAACCAAAAGTGCAGTTCCAAGGCATGGTCACAGAAAAGCTCTACATAGATATTGGTGTGAAACAAGGAGACTCCTTATCACCAACACTTTTTAACTTAGTATTAGAAGGAATCACATGGAAAGCAAAGCTAGACAAAAACATTATAACAGACCTAATACAAATTACAGACCATGCTGACGATCTAGCAATAATCGCCAAAACTGAAGATGAGCTGATTAAAGCAGTGGAATGACTAGATAGAGAAGCGAACAAATTTGCACTGGAGATAAACCAAGCAAAGACAAAATATATGAGATTGTTCTATTGGTCATACTGTATATGTATTAGCAATCAGAACATTATATAAATGATACAGTACATATTATTACTCCTATGAGCTAATGTGATGAGGGGGGCGTGGGGAGAACGCGCTCACTAGCACATTCACACCAATTTTAAGTATAGCACTAACTCACTATTAATTCATTGGGCGGGTCACTTTCGTTTTAGTCTTTTGGGTGGGGTGTCTCCAAGCAAGGATGCTTCGAGCCTTTCTCGGTGGAAAATGGCTCTTTTGGTAATTTCTTCCTTTACGAACGGTATTTTAAGGTCTTTATGTAGAGTTCTGTTGTTTATATACTACGATGGGTAACGTTTTGGATTGGAATCATTGGATGTTGTTGATATTGGACATGCTTGAGCAAGCTCAAAATTCTAAACCATATGTCCATATGAGTTTTATTACAGTTGTATATATTAGTACCTTGTTCTGTAATGATAGACTTTCTATTGAATAACCAATATATTTTTTTCAGTCTGAGATCCAACTCCTTTTCTTAGTTGTGTGTTTCTTCCACGTGTCTAAATGTAGTCCCAGGTATCTTGCTTCTTGTGATTATGAGAACTGTGTGTTGTTGATATATACCGGTTGACACTGCACTCTTCTTAACGTAAATGTCACATGCACAGATTTTGTCTCGTTGACACGAATTCTCCAATTAACTAGCCAATTTTCGAGTGTTAGATGGTGTTCTACGTATTCAGATGATCTCTCTCGATTAACGTCGACGGCTAAGATATAGTTCTTAAATTCTAAGCTTACTACGGAACCACTCGTTTTCAGCGAAACCCTGCGAACAGGCAAAACCAATAGTTCTACCGGAATGTCTTCTATTCGGTTCTTTCGCATTATACTAATGGTAGTTTATCACTTTCTTCTGGGTTTCGTTGAAAACGAGTGATTCCGTAGTAAGCTTAGAATTTAAGAAGTATAGCAGTGTCATCGGCGAAAATCCCTGTAGTTGTTCATTGAGTACTTGGTAAATCGGCCGTGAAAAGTAAGTACAGCAGCGGCCCCAGAACACTTCCTTGGGGAACTCCCGAAGTAATTGGGTGTATATCTAATATTTCATTCTTGAACTAGGGTAACGCTTGCTTAATTTTGAAGGGGGGGGGGGTCTGTGTACCCGACCATGTCAAACGCCTGTTGCACGTCCAGGAAGACAGCCGAACCGAATTATTTTGCTTCTAGGGCTTTATTTATGACGTCTACAAATCTATGACACTGCTATATTGTTGTGTGTTGTTTCCTAAAGCCAAATTGGTGTTGGGACAGCCAATTATCTTAGAGTTAACCCTCGTTGATTCTTTGGAGTAATAGTTTTTCCAGAATGTTTGAGGTAGATGATATGATGACGGATTCGGAGGTCTTCCAACTTTCAAAATTAATATAATTTGCGCGAATTTGAGTTGAGATGGCCAATACGCTGTTCGAAATATACAGTTTAATGTAGTAGGTAGAAAGGATATACCCTCTTTCGGTAACTCACTTAGCACTTTGTTTGTTATGAGATCATAACCGGGGACTTTATTTTTGTTTGTAAGCTTTATTTCTTTTTCAACTTCTTGAAGTTTAAAATTTCTTATTGGTGGTGATAATTGTAGAGGAGCTTCGGCATTGTTTAACTTCTATATCTCGTTGATCGAAGTAAGGTATAAAGAGATGTAAAAAATTAGGCGGAGAAAATATAGTCAGACACATAAAAACACAACGGCTTAAACCAAAGTGGACACATACTGAGAAAACCACCAAATGAAATAATAAGAAGAATATCAAGTTGGGTTCCGAAGCAGGGGAAGGCCCAGGAAAATATGGTGGGATGAAATTGAGGAGGACCTAAAGGCAATGGAAGTAACAGATTGAAAAAGTAAATGCAAAAATAAGAATATATGGATAAAAATAACGGAGACAGCCAAGACGCACAGCAAACTATAAAATACAAGAAGGAGGAGTGATCCACCTCAGCAAATGGATTTGATATCTCTGTCACCATTGAGAGACAGCCATAATCCCAAGGGATTGAAAGGCAGATGATATTTTTTTTCAAAATGACTAAGAGTTGCCCATAGCTTGTTCGAAATTACATTACGCCCAACATTAATTTCTGCAAGCAGTAAATTTAATAGTATTTAAACTTTCACGAGGATTTCAAAATAAATAAATAAATAAGAATATTTTAAATAAGACCGACCTAAAACATTACATTTAATTTGTCCCGTTTGAAACTTGTCGTTATTAAAAAAGCTCGGTTAAGCAAAGTAGGGGCAACAAAATTTCCTTAGGTTGAAACTCCGTAAGTCGACTAGCTTACAACCTTTAATTAAACTCTTTTGGCAAAAAAGGCAATAAAACGGTTTTGCCCTCTTTTAATGTTCGGCTTTCAATTTATTGCAATTATTTTTTAGCAGAATCTTATACAAGTATTTAAAATGCGAATACCTCGATTAGAAGTTCTTTAAATTCAAGTCCGTAACGCGATTTAGTACAGAAACAAACGCGGAGTGTAAATTCTTTAATTCTGAAATGGTTACTTTATAACGGAAATAAATCTGCATCACGTTACATTTATTTGTTTTATGTAAGTCGCGTTTTGTAACTAACACTTCTCAAAAGTACAGAGTACAATGACCATTGTTCCAAACAAGCAGTAACACTTGTTGATTTCTTTTACTTGCGACTTTTCTTTGTTTATGGAAATATTTGTGCTGCCCGAACATTTTTAATACCTTTTATTTGAGAAAATGTCGATACTGTCGTTCTTTATCCCTTAAAATTTGTTATTCCGCGACGATGATAAACTGCAAATTCTATATTTAAAACTGACTTTTTAATTCCTGTAATAAATGAATTAGCATTAACACAAAAAACCGAAGCATAAATCCTGATTTAATAGCAGACAGTTACATTTAGTAAACTCGGACCATTATTATACGGATTAATAATTAAAATCAATTTGATTTATTATCGAGACTTTTTAACATTAATTTCTCTACTTATATTTTACAGTTATCTCTGTAAACAATATATTTAAGAGAGTTTTTTGTTACGGATACTAAATAATATTGATAGAAAAACCTTTATTTTGATTGTAAACATAATTTTTATCTGAAGTAGATCTGTAGAAACAGTTACAGAAAACTTCGTTAGGAAAAATTTAAAAAAATTGTTTCGTGTGATCTGGGCGGACGACCTTGCGCTCAGGTGAACTCGCTTAAATACACAGGACCTTATTAGAAAATAACGGAGACGGAAAAACAGCTTTAGAAATGAAAAGAAAAAGAAGTGACATGGAAGGGCAATAAAAGATGAAAATAGCCACATAACCGACAGTGACAAAGATTATTCAACGGATGAAATTACAAAGAAAAAGGAACGCAATAAAAGAGATGGAAGGCGACTGTGAGATGAGCAAAAAATGGATGAAGAGCATGAAAAAATACCAAAATACATTTAACAAAGAAATTAAAATTAAAATACTAAAACAGGAAGATGGAAATTTTAAAAAAGAGAATGAGAAAATCAAAAAGGAAATAAAGATATTAAAAAAGAACTAAGAGAGTTTAGAAATACGATGGAATGGGTAGAAAGGACGAAAGAAAAAATAAAGTAGTAATGATGATGATAATAAAAGAAGCAGTAAACGGTTTTATAAAAGAGCAACTAGAAATCGATGTTATGGTTTAAAAAGCAACGAATTTAGAAGGAAAAACGTGCCTAATAGAACTAAAAGGCGAAAATTATAAGATAAAAGCAATGGGAAATAAATCAAAATTAAAGGAATCAAAATATACATTAATAACAACTAAAAATCGGATGCAATCGTAGATGGAGATGGAATAATAACAAAAAACTAGGACAACAAAAATGGGACGGCAAAACATGTGAACAGGCAAAAAATGTGGATAATGGGAAAGTGAGAAATATAAAATTAGGAACATGGAAAATAAACAACTGACTGAAAAAGAAATTGAAATAATAGAAGATATGAGGAAATATGATCTACAAATATTAAGGATAAGCGAAACAAAGAAAATAGACCAGGGCAGTATAAAACTAACAATTGAATATGGATGGAGAACCAAAGAAGGTCTAGTCTAGGTATTATACTAAACAAAGAAATACATAATAAAGTAGTGAATTTTGAAGCAATAAATTCCAGAATAATGAAATTAAGCATGCTCGTAGAAGACATGATACAGATATATGCGCCAATAGAAGGAGAAGAGGAAGAGGTACTTACAGAGTTTAATGAAAAATTACAACAGTTGATAGATCATTGGATAGAAAAAAATTAAAAAATAATAGTCATGGCAGATTAGAACTCCAGAATAGGAAATGACGAAGTACGGCGAAAAATCACAAAACAAAAATGAAAGAAGAATGTTACAATTCTGCATAGAAAATGAATTAATAATCGGAACATCTTTTGGAATACAAAATGGAGGATAAATATACCTTTGTAGCAGAAGAACAAAATGCAAGAAGCGTTATAGACTATATCACATATATACGAGAGACATGCAGCACGAGATGAAACATATCAAAACTATACTGGATACAGATATAGGACCAAATCATTTAGTGGTAGCAAACATAGAGATAATAGAAATGGAAAAAGAAGGCGAAAAGCAATATCACAAAATTATCATATATAATTTAAAAGACGAAGAAAAAAGAAAGGCATACAAACGAGAGACAGATAAATCACTAACAGACATAGAAACGATAAAGGAGGATGAAAGATGTGATAATCTGAAACAGGTTGTATGTCATAAAGCAGAAGTTACATGCGAAAAGATGAAAATAAATTCCAACCAAAAATGAACAAACTGGTGGACAACAGAACTAAGAGAAAAAATTAAAATGAAAAAGCAAGCATGGAAAAAGTATACTAAAACAAAAAGAGACGCAAGACAAAATGGACTACATAAAATTAAGAGGTGAGATGAAGACAGCAGTAAGACATGAAAAGAGAAAACGATGGGAGAAGTTAGATAAAGATTAAAATGCCCGAAGTTCTAGAAATATGGGAAAATTTCTGCACTGAAAAATTTGAACAAGCACAAAATGATGAGATATCAAGAAATGAAGATAAAGAATATGAGGAAAGAGATGAACAAATGGAAAAAATAAGGATGGAAAAGATGGAAATAGGAGAAGCATACAATATCGAGCCAGAAATGATGAAGTGGGTGGGTGAAGAAGGAAAAAGATTGCTGTATTTAACATGCAGAGAGACATGGGAAAAAGAAACAATCTCCAAAGACTGGGAAAACAACTTGATACTACCAATCCACAAGAATCACACTTTATGCTAAAATTATAAAGCGATCTATTTATCTTCAGTATGATTTAATTACACAAGGATAGTAGAGAAAAGACTAGGAACTCCAGTAGAAAACAAATTTGAAGACAAACAAGCGGCGTTTAGAGCTAGTAAACAGATAAATGATAACATAAGCATAATACGAAACTTGATAGAAAGGGCAATATATGTATAGTGGAGAGCAATTATACTTGACATTTATTGACCTCAGAGCCGCTTTTGGCATGATAGAAAGGGAAGTAATATGGAGATGCCTACTAGACTTTCAAGTAGATAGAAAACTAATACATCTAATTAAAAGCCTATATCCTATATCAAAATGTAAAAGTACCAGGGTGGCCCAGTGGTAGCGCGTCAGGCTAGCGTTACGTTAGTACTTGGTTCGAATCTCCGAATGGGCAGGATTTTCCTGCAATCTGGAGGTTGATATCGAGTCTTGGTGACCATTCGTCGTTGGGTCGTTACGAGATAGAGTAAAAAGGTCCTACACTTACACTACACATGATGCAGTATGTACAGTACCTGGCAATTGAATTAGCGCCACCCCCTAATTAAGGGATTTTACATTTATGAGTGTGTCACGTATAATTACAACACGCTTGAGACATTTATTTCTAACATTTTTTATAGGTATTTGAACAAAATTATCAATATTTAGTCGTTGCTCCCTTGGCCTTAATGACAGCATTTATTCTTTCCGGCACGCTATCTATACACGCTTTAGCAACTTCCTGCAATTTTGGAGTTTGCTCCCAGGTTTCCCTTGCGTTTTCTTTTATGGTGGATATTGTGGTGCAATTGTTTTGATGGCCTGTCTAGATGAAATAGAAAAAAAAATTAACGCATCGCGAATATAGCAATCGTCGCTGAAAATCAAGCAAACGACGCGCCTACTGTCTTTAAACAATAATAACGATGAATAATAATTTTAAAAAATTCTTTGTGACTCAGTTGTGGTTTCCCAGTTAATTTCATTAGAAAATAATGGGGTGATGCTAATTCAATTGCCAGGTATTAAACGGAGCACCAATCACGTAACCCGCAGAGTCGGACCGGATTATGCATTGCACCCGTAAAGACTATATACGCTAACGCACCAGCCTCGACACCGAAAGGTAAAAGAGGTTACGGGCACAGATACAGATACAGATCAAAAACAACAACAAAAGTACAGATAAATGGACAAAGATCTGAAGCCTATAATTTGAAAAGAGGGCGACAGCCCTGCTTTAGCACTGCGACAGCCTAAGCCCGCTGATATTTATTATAGTAATGGATACATTAATAAAAACACGAGAGGAAAAGTAGAACAAGCAACTATTGGAAACAGAAACAGCCTCACAAAATTAAATAGTTTAGTCTATGCTGATGGTATAGTATTGATAGCTAAGACACATAGAAAAATGCAAACTATAGTAGGATGTATGGGCGCAAGAAATCGAAACTCTTACAATGGAAATGAACATGAATAAAAGTAAAGTAATGATATTCAATGGCATAAACAAAACAGAAGAAGTAAGAGTAATCCTATGTAAACAAGAAAAGTTATAAGAAGTAACAGCGTACGAATACTTGGGAAACGGGATAACAAAAGGTGGAAATCTAGATGTAGAAAAAGCGAAAAGAAGGCAAAAGGCGATGAACATATACCATGCAGTAAACAAAACCATCTTACAGAAGTGTGAACTAGACTGCAAAGACGCGAGTATACAGCATAATGCTCTACCAACTATTAGATGAAAACGGGTCAGACGCCCAAAAAAAAACTAGAGATACAGCCATTCTGTGAGTCCTTTTTTCCTCCTTCAGTACTAGTTTCGGCAAAAGACGAATCCGTCGGTTTTCCCCGATAAGACCAACCACCCAAACAATAATATCGGAAGTAATGACACAATGGGTCTGTCCTGGGCGAGCATCGTCTTACACTGGCACACGTCCTTCTCGGAATCTCTTATGCCACTCCAGCACACGTAAACGTGACCCGCTGTGTTCGCCGTACACAGCAGACATGCGACGATGAATTTCTGGTCCTCCAACTCCTTCGGCAGTCAAAATGTCAAAAAGCGAACCACACCTTTGTGTTCTTCTTTACTCGCCTCCATTATTTCCAGCACAATAAACAAACAACTAGTGTGCAAGTGCAAGTTATCACTGTGCTTTCGTGGGTCCCAACAGGGCCCTGTTGCATAATGAATTTACAAGTTACAAGTCATAGTTTACTAGTACTTAAATATTAGCAAATGTAAATTGATATTTTTATATTTGTAAAATATCAACAGTTTTAGTAATAATTTAGCTAAAAATACTAAAAATAACAAAAAAATTTACAATTGCTAATATTTAAGTACTAGTAAACTTTAACTTGTAACTTGTAAATTCATTGTGCAATAGGGCCCAGATCTCAGTACCGTTATCAAACTCCAGTGTTCCAACTTTTGCGCGCCATGAATTTTATGCGTGGCGACTCGTTTTCATTTAACTGACTCTAATGCTAAAGAATCATAGGTGCCATTGAAAAAACACGAATCCAACTAAATGCAATAGAAATGAAATATCTGGGGGAAGTAGCGGGAAAAACAAAATTTGATAAAGTAAGGAATTCACAAACAAGAAATTTGACCGGACAAGAATCAATCATGACGAAACTGGCGAACAGACAACTAAACTGGTATGGCCACATAACAAGGATGGGCCCAGAAAGAATAGTAAGAAGAGTGGTAGAAACAGGAAAAGGAAGAAAAAGAAAGGCATACCGAGGAAGCCTTGAATGGAAAGGATAGAAGAAGTAGGGACAAACAGAAGTAAAACACTAAATGAAATGAGAACCTTGGCAAAGGACCGGAGAAAATGGAAAAATTGGGTGGAAACAGGAAGCAAAGTGCTTAATCCCTAAAGGGCAAATGGATAAAGAAAAAAGAATGGATGAATTCTAATACTTCCACAGTCAGTGTCAGTGTTAACAGAACGTCTTCCGGGTTGAAACCGTGTCATCGTTGAGTCAGAAGAACTCAACATTTCGCCAACTTTTTTAAGGGGCTTCTTCAGGAGGAAAAGGGTAGCACTAAAAGAGCATGGTAAGTCAACTTGTCAATCACGCCGGAGGCGAAAAAGGAGTTCTTCCGTCTCAACAGTGACACGGTTTCAACCTGGAAGACGTTCTGTTAAGAAAGAAAGAAGGTTTAGTGCAGAAATAAAATCACGTTAGTAAGAAATCAAAATAAAACTTTTTAAACTCCCAAGTAACAATTGGTTTTGGAAGCTGAAATAATTGGCGAGCTACTTTTAATTGGAACTTGTTTGTTAATTAAATAAACTGATATTATTAAACCTGCAGCATTAGCACCTTATTGGCACTGTAATAAACAAATGTAAAAAATAATTCTTCTATGTTAAATACTTACTTTCCAGATATTTATAAAAAAATATTCAACGGCTAATGAGTAGTTTTATCAGCGAATATTAGTTTAGTAAATGATAATTCTCAGATTCTCATTACTCCCAAGCCTTCTCAAGCCGAAATAGCATCTCAGGTTCTCATTACTCCCAATTCGATCTTCTGAAGCCGAAATAGCAATCAAGAATTGATTTTAACTGGAAATCATTATTCAAGGAATTATGTAGTAAAATTTAATTGCGCGAAATAATTCGACAAAACTGATTCTCATTTGTAGACGTTAGAACAGTCAGCTTTAGAAGATTAAAACTTTAAAATCCTTTTATAATAAAAATTAAAAAAATTTGCTTTTATTTCAGCAATTGCAATCTCAATTAAGATATTTGAAGGAAACGTATTTCTAAAAGTTCAACCTTTTAAACTCACATAATTACGTCTATACTGATAAGCAAGTTAAATTATCGAATTCTCCAAAGTACATAAAAAAGTGTGGCACTAAAACTGTCTCGACAAAACCGGGCGTAATTAATTCTTGCCTTAACGAATACACTTCGGAACGATTTGACTATAAAAATTTCGTTTAATTTTTATCTAAAGTGCCATTACATTATCAGTCTTTTCTAAATACCGTACTACATATTTTTTACATCCTCTTTGTCCATATAAATATTTTATATTTCGCAATAAAAAAGACTTTAAAACTCGACAGTTGCTGCTTTCGACGCTTAATTAATTATTAAACGCTAAACATGTACATGGCACCGAAACTTTATTATGGCTTCTATTCCATAAATAATTTAATAAAAATCTTTTAGATGAGTATTTGAACTAATTGATTAATTAATCGTTGTATTGAACGAAAGTCATTCCCGCGAAGATAATAATTATTAAAAAAATCATTTTATTGCGACGTCTTTTGATTCAGGTAAAGCTTGCCATTTTCAAACGAAAGTGAGTGGACTTTAAGGTAGGATTAATTCTGCAAAATGTTCCCTGTATTCTGAAATGGCGTTTTACTTACTGAAATAATTTAATCATGTTTAGGTACTCCGTCGTGATAATACTAAATTAAATCATTCAAAATTAAATTTTAATTAGAATTCGCTTTAGCAGCTTCTTAATTTTCGTTACTTAATATATATTGTCGAAATTAGTTAAATTTTAGCACCTTTTCTAAGATAATTTAAATTAAGATTTAATAAGAAAATTTATTCTTAATTTCTTTTTCCGAGTTTGAGATTAGAACAATTTGAAAATAACCGCGTTAATCCATCAATTTTTTGTTGTTTTCGGGGTATCTATGTTACTGAATTATATTCGTCCTTCATTTTAAATTTTCAGTCTAAATCCCAGTATGACAGATTTAGGATTTTAATTTTAACTTCAACTTAAGTCGAACTTTAGAAATAAAAATTCAAGGAGCGTAACGGACTGGCATTTTCACTTCAAGGAAACCTATATCTTTGTTCTTGTAAATTTCATTTCTTTAATTTTTCAGCATTTAAATTTAATTTACTAATTACTTTATAATCTACTTGTGGCTTTATCTAAATTATTTACTTTTGTGTAAAATTTGTGGTAATTAGTAATTTAGTAATTGGTTGTTTTAGTTTTGTATGTAAGAAAGCAAAAGCATTAAAATTTTTCAGTAATGAATTTTTTATAAAAACCGGATGCAATGCGGTTGTTTTTAAATTCTAACGATGAAACCGTAACAAACATTTTAACATAAAAACATAAAGCTGTACTTTTCTTAGAACCGTGTAGATCGTACATACTGCAATGAAACTTTACTTGTTTGCTCGAACTGCCAAAGGATAAAGAGATAAAATAAACTTGTAGCTCTGTACAGACTTTGCTTAGCGTGAACGCACGGTGGTGCATCTAAGGAATCCTAGCAAAATTTATTTATTTGCTACTGCAACGAAATGAATCTACAGCTCTTATACGTATTTCCCTATTTGGGTTGTCCTGTTTTATTACGTTTTATTACGGGAAAAATTCTCAAGAACTAAATAATTAAATAGTAAAAAGCAAACCGCACGAAGCAAAACTCTTTTAAAAATGAAATTTAAAGTATTTTCTTAATCGAATAGAAACCTCATGTACTTCAATTTAATGTAATTTTGTTCAAGAGAATACATAAAATAAGGTTCTGAAAAATCACAAAGTATTTGCTTTACAAAGTAAAAATAACAGCGTAGTTTATTGAACATAAAAGATTTTATTGCAAAATTTATGAAACCTAGTTCGAAACAAACCAGCGATCATTAATCGAACATTTATGATAGGTCTTCGTTTTTAAAATTCGTTTAACACTTTCTCGGTCATTGTTTTTCCATATAAATTTCTAGATCGTTGAGTTAAAATGGAATTTGGTGAACAAAATCAAAAATTGCGTTATGGTCTGTAGTTCCCACATATCTCCGAAATTGTTTTTTATGGAGCTTCATTTTAAGTCTTATCTATACGCAGTCTTTTATTATGTCTATCTAATAAAGCCCTGTATTTCTAAATATTTCCCTTACAGCTCCAAAGTAGAACAGATTAAAATCCGTTAATATTAATAAAGTACCAATTATATTTTACTGCTCGAAGCTTTGGTGTTTTAATGGAAAGAAATTGCTAGAGTTGCGTATAAACGGTTTTAAATACGACGTGGGTTGCCGAGATCAGAGCCTTTCATGTATTTTAACGTGGTATTTCTTTCTAAACATCAAAGGCCAGTGCAATTTTTTACGCCAACCTTGCAAATTTACTTATTCGCTAAAAGTTTGTTTTTTTCAAAAAATTTACATTGAAGTTGAGATAAACCTAAATTTTTGGTGTTTTTAAAACTTTCTATTGTAAAGATTTCATATGACATTACCTAAGAAAGGAACCTTACAATTTTTCTTTTATGTGTAAAATTTACATACAGAATTTTGAGAACATATTAATTTGTGAGAAAAAATAGCATACCTACTTGCGTTGTTGTATTAATAAAATAAGATTTAAATATTTTTTCTAATCAGTATGTTCGTTTCTCTTTTCCTAAAATTACGGCAACACTTTTATATCTATTGATCTAATCATCTAACTGACCTTTCTTATTAAGAGTGAACAATCATGTTAGTAGTGAGATAACTAACGTATTATAAGGGAAACAAACAGGGTTGACCTCTTACATCTCGGAAGCTTAACCGTAGCCAAACACCCTCACTTAATGCAAATATTCGATTGAAATTTGCAGAAAGTCCAAAATCAAATTAAGGATTGTTTTCTTAACACTTGGGCTCCTTGTAATTCAAGACTTTAATGAGATTGCTGATGCATTTGGATCGTTCAAATTTTCAAGGAAATTTTGCACTTAAGATACGACATTGTTATTACCTAGACTTAATATTTTTTCACGTGAGGTGTTACGTTGCTTTTCTCTGATTTAAAAATAAAGTAGGGAGGAGAAATCGAATTGGAAGTTTTTATGAAGCGTATGGTGAACATTAAGTGAGGAAATCATCTACCTAGAGGTAGTTAAAAGCGTTGTCTAAATTCACGTGTTGTGTCACTTACACCCTATCATCCCTTTTATCATTTCCCGATTTACCCTCGATACCGAGGAGTGAAGCAAAGGCACGAGACTGGAATTAATGCATTAGATGTATCACCCCCGTCACAAAAAGGCTGCCGTTCACTCTAAAGATTCCATACACTCTCTTCTTGCTCGACAATCTGAACCATTTGAAACAATATTCCCTGTCGATTTATTATCTACAAATGTATCCTCTTTCCCTTTCGATGTTGACAAAGTTGACTCGATTTCTACTTTTTGCTCTTGGTTATTTTTAAGGAAAGAGTGATACATAAATATTATAAAGGAAGTAAATGTTTTATGCGGTTCGAATACGGGTTTTGGGTTGGAGCGCGTTTGAGAATTTTGCGAATTTTCGGAATCGCTAATATAGATTTAAAAGTTTAAAACTCCGGTCGAAATGATTAATTAATATCGCAACCCTTCTTTCATATTTTTTCCGTAAATTATCTTTGCTTTTCATTCTACACAAGCAAAGCACGTCCGCGTCAACTTGTCATTCCTTTCAGATGGTGATTGCATCTTCCAATCTTCGTTTCCTTGTCATCCGCTTGAAGCCTCCAAAGAGAATTATTTAAGGGAATATTGCCTCGGTGTATGCACGTTATCTTCACTTAAACCTGCCAAGTAAAACTTTTTTGTATAGTTAAATATTATCGCTTCTAGAGTTCTTTTAATAAAAAGTCTCCTAGGTATAAATCGCGCCGGCCGATCCTTTTTTTTATTAGAAGAAAGGAATTCCGGATGATGAAGGAATGACTAGCTGTAAATTCGTAATTGATTTCCCTGTAATACCAATAATGAAATAGCCTCTTAAATTGCGTATTGCTTCTGGGTTGCGTAATTTTGTTTGTAAGGAAATTAGAGTTCTTTATATCCGTTCTCCTTTGCCTTACCCGTTATCTCAAGAAGCTTCATCATTTATTAATTTATAGCGACGTAACGCTCCTACAACCCAAGGAACTTTGAATATTACATACTGCGCTATAAGTTCCCAAATGTATTATTCAGAACATTGTTGATGTGTACCATTGGGGGGGCTTATGTGTGTATGTGTATATGAGTGAATACCTTTGTTTGGATGCGACTCGAAATTGGCTGAGACGCGACTGTGGTGTAAAACGATTGGCACAAGGGGCGACGTTGACAGCTTGAAGATGATCTCAAAAGACCCGCGGGAGACCAAGAGGCCGAATGTAGTTTCACACGAAGCGTCATCGAATTTTTAAAATTTTAAACCGTTTTATCGAAACAGATATTTAATTCCGTCGCAACAAGAAGTTTTTAAAAGGCGTTTTTGAAAGTTCACAAATTATTAATAACGGAAAGGGGAAAAACGTCTTTGTGTATTCAGCAGATCGTAACACTTAAAGTTCACGGTTATGTTCCGTTATATCCTTATTTTTTACTATAATATTCATGTATGAGATCCTTTTTTTATAAACCGTTTCAGATAATATTTTAACTTTCAAAATATTACACGCCTTACCAGCTTATAAATGAGTTTTATGGGTGTTTCGACGACAAAGTAATTCACTGTAGTTTATAAACCACTCAATTTTGTACGTAATTGGTTTTTAATTAAGCCTCATTTAATGTCGAATTTCATTAGCCTAAGTAAGTAGATAAAGATTAACAGCCTCAGGAATTTTTCTTGATTCTATTCGCCCATTATAATGGCTTTCGACTTTCAAAATATGTAACGATATTTCAAGTATACATAAACTTTCCTCCAAAATCTGACTCAAATAAAAATAAGAATACTGGAAACGAAAGCTAATCGTCAAAAACTCAAAGCAATATTTTCTTTGTAAAGCTTTTATTGGAATATTTCGATTTCCAGTTATTCAAATAAAAAAGAAACATTTTCGTGAATTTAGATTTTATTTGTAATTTACAAATTCCAGTTAGTTGTAAATCTAACTACCCCATCTATTTTGTTTGACAATATTTAGAGTAACTAAATTTAATTAAACTGGAATTTTCAATATTTACTTCATTACATTAGCGTTGTGTGCCAGTTTATTATTAATTTGAATCAAACAAATACGGAACTCCAAATTGAAAACATAAAGTGGCTGCATTTTAATAAAACTGTAAATTAATCTAAAACTTATCAACCTACTTTTGGGAAATTTTCCTAATAAACCATAAAAATCCATTTATTTTCATAATTTTCTTTTAGAGTTTATACTTTTTAATTTGTGTGCGTATATTTAAAGTAATTCTTTTTGTTATAAACATTGTTTGAGGTAAAAATTCAACGAATAATATGCAAAAAAGAATTAAAAAATTAAATTCAACCCTTCGGTTGGCTTCTTTTACTTTTCATCCATATTAATTCCCCGTCTGGATTTTTCCCAGTTTACGCATATTTTATTCGTCCTGCGAGAGGATCACGTTGACACTGTAATGGACTAGCATATTAATTAGTACTATATATTAATTTATCACTCATATTACCCTAGTATGACCTAGATACGTCAAGTTGCAACTATTACAAATTTTTAATAACCTTTCCACGTCGTGTATTACCACAGTGTTAGTGGAACGCGTTGGGTTCAAAGTGAGAATTTAAATAATCCTATGTTAGTGTTACAAATTAGTTTTAGAAGTCTTATGCTTTGCGCCAATTTGATAAAGTGGGTAGGTTTACGATTATATCCGTAGGGATTCAGCGTGAGACCTTTTAAATTTATCGGAATATCGAAAAGCTTCCCATTCCAGTCGAAAAATTGTCTTACTAGCGCTACAACTTTCAATTTTAACTTTTATCTGTATATTTTTAACTTAAATTTCGGTTCGTTGAAGGTAAATTAGAATTTTAAAATGTTAGTCGGTTTTATAAGCTAACGCGAAAAATAAACAACGCAGTCTAAGTTAGGGTTTCTCTTGAGTTTAGGTTGGTGTATTTGTAAAACTTAGTTAGGTCAGTGTTTGCTTATGCACTGAACTATACGAGGTAAATCCGTACCTAAATTTACACCACCTATTTTATATGTAATTTGGTGAAAATAACGATTCGGAAAGCCAGGCTGAGGATATTGATACCTACTCGTTTGTTTATCTTGCCTCCAAAATTTTGTTTCGGCCATGGGTTTCGTTTGATTAAAATTCATGAAATTTATCAGGAAGTAACCGTAATTGGAAAACTGCATAATTTAAATTTGGAATGCCTTTGACTTTATTACGAACTTTAATGATTTTTTGTTTAATAATTGAAAAAGTTCGTTAATAACTTAACAAACTTTGTGGTGTTATTCTACATACAGAAGAATTTCTTATGTGTTCTTGATCAAAAAATATTCGAAGTTTAGGCTTTCGATGCGTGATTACAGATATTTTAAATTAGTTTACTTCAGAATAGAAACTATCTTAAAAGAATATCTATGCAAATTTAGTTAAATCGTGCTTTTGACTTTACTACGAATGTTTCGATATGCAAATTCTTTTGACGTTTTCTTAGAATACTTTAAAGGTTTTTTTATTACACAATCATTTCTTAACTAGATTTACTTTACGTCGAAGATTCTTACTGAAAGTTATAAGGGAAGAATAAAATATGACGAGGGCATTTTGGATTAATTTAAAATTGATGGAAGTATGTCACGAAATTTTCCTTCGTTTCAAATTCCTTCTCTAGAAACGAAGTGTTACAGAACCGAAAAATAGTATAAATTTTAGGGACGGCATAATCTTTTTATCCTTTGACCCAAGCGGCCCAATCGTTCTGAAAAGAAACTTTTCCTGTTTCGTCGGTTCTGTCAGTTCCATCCAGTCAAAAATGTATAGCTTGTACCAAGGCAATCGTCCGAATTCACATACCAAATCGACCAATCTCGTCCATGCATTTCGAGAGATAAGCCAACGCCGCATTAGAACAAATTAAAGAATTTAAAAGATTGCGTTTTTTTTCGGAGAAAAGAACACTGTAAGGCGAAGAGAATTGTTTAAAATAATTGCGGGTCCCCTTATATTCAAAAAAGGAACTTGGGGATCCTTATCAAGTGCTATTATCATCGTACACAAAATAGCACGAAATGTGAATAGCACTTGATAAAAGTTGATAAACTCAAAACACAATGCAGATAAAATATCCCCGCAATGAAAACGTAACAGTAGCAACGTAAATGTGTAAATGTTTGTTTTTGCGGATGATAAACAAAACAAAACACGTGAAAAATGACCGTGCAATGCGAAATATAAACTACGGCCTTATATCAACTTTTAAAATGTTAAAATATTGTGTAAAAGTACTTCAAGTACTTCAGCATACTTATTTTGAAAAAGCAACGTTTATTAATGTATTTTTTTTCTTCGACTCACCGTTATCACGCCGTATAAACAAGTAGCCAAGTACACGCGCTGGCCGAATCTATATAACTGCCACCAATTTTGCCTTTTACTACTGCTTTTCGTACAGTTTACAATGAATATTGGTCCAACGCAGAATCAGGAGGAAAATCGAGATTCTGCGCGATGGACCAATTTTATCGGTCGACGTCTCGTGGCGCTTTTCCCCGAAACAGAACGCACATTTCCACTACCCTGCTTATCCTAAAGATATCTGTAAAGTGTAAATAGAACCGAATTTTCCGAAAAACCACGTGTAAAGATAGAATCCTTTAATCTCTTAATCCCCAACCCATTTCTACAGATCATTTTCCGCATCTTCGCCTCTTCCCCAAAATATCTAAAATCCAAGGATTATTTCGTATTTTTCTGAAACGTTATTTTTTCACTGAATTAATTTTTCTGGCCTAAATCTAAAATATATTTTTTCATTCGAAGTATGGATATTTAAAATATAAGTAGTTTGGGTTTGGTAAGCCGATAAATAAACTTCAAACTTTTTAAAACTTAAAAAGGAATTCATCGGTCTTCAACAAAGTCGTAAAGTACGTATAAAAAACTTTAACAAAACATAAACCGTAACTCGGACAATTTAAGCGTTCAAAACTTCTAAAATAAATCTTAGGTAACCCACTATCGGTCTAATAAACTTATTGCAAAATTTCATCTTGCGAATTTTATTTTTAACAGATTTATTTCCCTACTTACATTTTTTTTTTAGTACAGAAAATTTGTGGGCTATAAATTTTGATTTTAAATAAACTTAAAATTTAATTTTTTTAATCATACCTACACCTAATATGTGGAGAACACAATAACTATTCTATTTTCTTTAAAAAAGTAAAATAGATGCAAATATTCAAAACCCAATTTTTCTTTGTGGATTGTAGGTCTTTATAACACTTAATAATTTAAATAGTTAAAAATTCTCTTTTCAATTCCACAACTACGTTTAAGCAGGTACATCGCTTATCTGCTCGTTGAAGTTTCCGAGAATAATTCACGCTGTAATAGCTCTTGTATATTTATCACCTTCAATTGAAAATCTATGTTTTACACAAAAACAAGTACGTTATTGGGAGTTACATTTAATAAAATAACTTTTCAACGCTGATTTTTTACAATAAATGTGACAAATTTGATATACAGTGTGTCCCAAATTCAATCCCCACCATTAGGATCTCGGAAACTATAAAAGCTACAGAGTTGGTTAAATAGGGAAAGTTTTAGGAATTTTAATGCTCATTTCATATCCGTTGAGAAATCACAGCCAACTTTGACCGGTTTCGAGATATCTTGGAAAAACCGAAATCTGGAGTTTTCTGTTTTCCAAAATATCTCGGAAAGTATTAAGTTATTAGTTTCAAGACTTGTACATTGTGAAGGCACTTTTTTACGGAGAATAGGGTGGTACCATTTGTTTATATTTATGACGCTTTGTTTCTATTCTATGAACAACTACTTTTGATTTTCATATGGACGCCATATTGAATTTTGTCGTAACTAAACTCAGCTCTTTTTTCTCTTTTCAACGATGTATCACACGTAGGGAGTTTTTGGAGAAGAGTGGGAATAAAATACATTTTTTCTTTATTCGCGTAGTAGGCTATGATAAAAAAAATGTATTTTATTCCTGCTCTTCTTCAAAAACTCCGTACGTGTGACACATCGTTGAAAAGAGCAAAAAGAGCTGAGTTTTGTTTTTGTTTTATATTACATTTTAACTGAAATTATTTTGAATCTGCATAAAATTCATTTAACATAATCGAAAGTAATATCATCTCAATATATTTCGATAGTCAAGCAGCTCTGTAAAAACCAAATCAAAACGGAATGTCAAGGGGGCCTGAAAAGGCTCGGCACAACCAACTGGGTTCGACTAATCCTGGTCACAGTAACATTCCAGGCGACAAGGAGGCCGACCGCCTGGCTAAGGAGGACTCCTTTTTAGGCACTGAACCGACCCTCGGCCTACCTAAAGCAAACGTTCAGCGAGCAATTAGAGACTGGACTCACTCGCAGTTCATCTTATATTGGGCTGCGCACCCGGGGCTGAGACAAGCTAACCTTCAAGAGCTAGGTCCGAACAGCTTCTTAGATTCAGTAGGAAGCAGCTCAGGATAGTCACAGGCATCCTTACGGGCCATGGCCTCTTTAAAAGACATCTGCATCTGATGAGGTCTGTATGAAGGTATCCCTTAATTCGCGGCGGATGCACAAGGACCTAGGACCCGAGTACTGCTACTTCGCACCGCCGAAAGAAGAAGAAGAAGAAGATACATTTAAGGCGCCTCCGGACTGCTAACAGAAATCAGTGTTGCATCTAGCAAAAAGTTCTGCTGCGCCTAAATCGAATTAAAATAGGCAACCCCACTTTCCAATTCCTTCCAAGAAATTTCTTTCATATTCTTAAACCAGCTTGGGTTTTACTTGTTTGCAAACATATAGGTACTCAGAGGATTAACGGATCCTTTAAAATTATTTTAACTATAGGTACAAATATTAAAATATTTGAATTCCAGATCTTTCTGTGGTTCCTCATATTTTTAAAACTTCGGTGCAGATACATTATGCTAACATTAATGCTAACCAAATTTAATATTTGACCATTATTACTGCGTTTAAAACTGTATTAAATTAGCTCGTCAAAGCGTTCACTATACAAACTGCTTTTTTCTATATCTCTATATGTGCCACGGTATTCATTTAAATTAATATTTAGGCAACATACTTATCTCAAGTTTTATTGTAATGAAAAGTTTACTAGGAATGATAGATCAAAGAGATATTATGTATTAAATTATTTATGGTTAATCGGATAAATAAAAGGGTATTTAAAACTCTTAGAATATGAAGGATTATGAAGAACTATACTAGGAACAATGCAAATTTTAAATAGATTCCCTAAAGCGGCATTTGAAGAACACAAAAATTGAATTTTCCCAATTGGTGTATTTTTTTTTCTTGGATCGATATTAAGCAAAGGCAAATTATTTGTTGTTAAACAATGCATTCCTACTAGTACAAGCAAATTAAACATTAAAACCTAGAATAGGAGAAATAATTTATAAAGTTTTCATATTACGTAGATAAACTCTCAGCAGGGGTAGAAACAAAAACCCGAAAAGTTCCCAAGCGATATGTGTCCGCAACATCCCTTATTTACCAAAAATCACCCCCCAGCTCGTACATTGTGCTTGTTTTTCTCATGTTTCTCTTTAGCCGTTGTTTAAACGGGAAATCTTTATAGAAACAAAAATATTCTTTATTAAATTTTACACAAAAAGTGTTATATTGATGTTTTGTCTAATCCCCATCCAATTCGCGAAAATAACGTTTAAAGTTAAGGCTTAAAATACCCCACTAGTGCGGCCATGATTGTGGTTTTAGTCTCTAGTAGGCTTAAGTTATGTGTTGTGTTTAGTTTGACTTTCGGAACTATCCCTTTAACTTTAAACGCAATTTGCCGGAGTAGGATGGAGATTAGCCAAAAGGACAATATAACCTTTTTTGTGTAGAATTTAATAATAAACATTTCATTTCCTATACATTTTGCGAATCGGAGCAACGGGTTATAAATTTTTTTTATTAAACTGTAACCTATACACGCTAGGGGTGAGTTTTCACGAAAAATGGGGATGTTGCAGACACTCGTTGGGTGGGAACTTTTCGGGTTTTTTGTCCCTACCTCTATTGGGAATATAACTACGTGAATATAAAAACTTTATAAATTATTTCTTCTAAAAAGTACTATTTGCTTGTACCATACGTTACAATAGTAATTTTTAATATGAGAAGTGTTAAAATCACGAAGAACTGTCAACCGTTTTAAGCCGATTATTTGAGATATTTGGGTTGCATACATACTCGAAGGCATTTTTTCACGAAAACATGTGAAATTCGACATTTTAAAAACTTTCTCTACAAATTGTACTCGTAAAAAAGAATTTGGAACTTTTCTAAGGTTCTCAATCTATCCCTAATTCCAATCAAATTTGTCCTAAGAGAGCCTTTTTTTGATTTTTTGTTTTATTTTCGATATAAAAAGGATGACGTAAAAACCAATTAAATTAAGTATACGCTTATCAGAATTTTAAAATAAAAAATCGGCCTCGTAGGACAAATTCTATTGCAAATATTTATATATTTTCGTATCGAGAATTGCTTCAAATTAATTTATGGGTCCGTAGTTTGTATAGGAAGTTTACCGTAATTTGCGTTCAAGTTAACCCCTTGTCCAAGCAGTCCGGAGGCGCCTTAATAAACTATCTTCAAAAGTTTTCTTTTATAATAAATTGGAAAATTAGTACTTGCTCTAATTAATCTTATTTTTATTGCTTAAATAACAATCATATTATTTTTTGACTATTAAAAACGGTTATATGCATATATCGTTAACGGGTTCGACGCTTGATGGCTTGTTCAAGTATCCCGATATAATTGACGTATTAAACGCGCTTGTATGTTTTGCATGAAATTAAATCAATTGAAAATATGCATTTTCACGAACACGAATGCCTTATGCGTAAATGAAACTTAACAAACTGAATTTTTATGAAATAATTATACAAGTTAGACTACATTTTCTTTAACTAACCTGCTAATATCATCGTAGTTTAAATAAAAACTAAGATATTTTTAAAACTGTTTATAAAATAACTTTAAAGGTTTTAAATGTGAAAATTCACGCCACTTTGTTCTTTGTCAGGCAAAAGATTGCATTAATTTATTTTTTTAAATTTCAGCAATCTCGAGTTACAATGCAACTTGTGCCTGTCCATCTTTGGAAAAATATAAACGAGGCTGTTACTTATATGGTAAGTTTTTGTACATTAATTGGTCATTCGTTAAAAATTCAGCTAAATTCTAACTTGATATTGAAAATATCTTTAACAATCGTCTAGTGTCGTAACGTAACCTACGATTTGTTGTAAAATTTGTAAAGGCTTCAATTTTAGGTAATTCATATAAACATAGAGAAGTAATATTATCTCTTAATATTATCCTTCCATAAACATCTGTTCTATACATAAGTATTTCCAGTAAAAAATCCTGATTTTTCTACTTTTTTCTACGGAATTTTCTTGAGCTAAATAGCGATGTTTGTGTTTATTAATTACATTTTTATCTTACATAAAATCAAATTGAGTAATATCAAGTAATATAAAGCCTTTATGATTATTTTTACATATTAATCATCAAAACACAGAACATAAAACATAGCAGGTTGGTTCATATCTAACAATAAAATTGCTGCTTTTCTTTGCTATATTTCGAAACCTGTTAAAAAATTTTGATACTACTTTATGACCTGAAGACGGTAGTATCAAACATGCTTTCATCTTGCGACCGTGTGCAATTTGTGTGGAGCTTTGTGTATTTTGTCCAATACTGTAAACAAATCAAAAGTGTTAATTCTAACAAGTTTTTAGTTGTTCTCGAAAATAAACCAAGGTATATGTTAACCGTTTGAAAACAAATTATTAGGTTTGGATTTTTTTTTGTATTTGAACTAATCCCACTTGTAGATTAAAAACTTCAGGATAATTGCAAACGTGTATTGCCTTGTATATCAATTTGAATAAACTATTAATCATGTTGGCAAATGATCACGAAGATTGCTTCAACCGTAGTTCTATAAAAACAAATTTATTCGAGATAAATACTGTTTCGTCGTATTATTGTAATAATATGAAGTCGGTAAGGATTTTATCACGTGCTTTGTGTATAATTCTAAATGAGGCCCATATAATTCTTTAGGCCCAACGCTTAATGATCTCCTTTCACGCCTTTCTGTCCGTGGCTTTAATTCTCCAATTTGTTATATATATTTTCCTTCGGTCTTCTTCTACTGCTTGGCACCGCCTTATTACAATTTTTGTCATTCTATCGTTCTCTGATCTTTCCATGTGTCCCAAGCACATCAATCTTTGGGCCTCTATGTATTGTATGATATTCGGGTGTCCATATAGTCTTCCTATCTCCTTGTTAGTTCTCTTTGCCCATCCCTCCTCACTACGTTTTCCTCCGTAAATTCTCCTGGGGAATCTTCCTTTCCCACACTTTTCAAGTCTTTCCTGTACTGACTTGGCCAGTACCCACGTCTCACGAGTATGTCACCGTAGGTCGCACAACCATTCTGTATATCTACATCTACTCTCACTTTTGTGCTAACTGATACGTCCTTCGAACTTAAAATGCTCCTGCGCACCTGTTACCTTCCACCACTCGTGCATTTACCTCATTGTCCTCCTCACATCTCACATTTTTGTTCGTTATTAGAGTTCCCAAAAACACAAAACCTCTCATTTTTTGTATGCACATCACTCTGTCCTTTTTCAATCACAGTTCTACTTTTGTGTCTAACTGTGCTATTGGTGTACCTAACTAATGCTACTCTCATGAACTTCGTCTTTTTTTGGTTTATCCGCAGTCCCATTTCTCCTGCAGCTTCCTCTAAAGTTGCTACCATTCTGTTTAGTTCTTTCGATCTGGATATAAGTGTAATGTCATCTGTGTAGGCTATATATTGATGGATCTTGTTAAATATGGTTCCTGTGCTGATATTAAAGAAGACAACAGGGGAAAATGGGGAAATCTCACTTGAGAATATGGTCTTCCGATAATCCTCATGAACACGTGGAAACTCCCCTTCATTCACAAAAATTAGGAGTTTGGATTGCAGTCTCTCGTAGACGTATAATTGGTCCAATTTTCTTTGACGGCACAATTAAAGCTGAGAGGTATCAGAATAATTTGCTGCAACCATTTTTTGAGAACCTGCATAATGACGAAATATTACGTGCGTATTTTCAACAGGATAATGCAACTGCACACACAACAAGGGAAACCATTCAATTGATAGAGGAGCCGCATTGTGAATTTCCCTGCCCGATCTCCAGATTTAACAATCCTCCATTATTTTATTTTTCCGTTTCTGAAAAACACAGTGTTTACCAACAATCCGCATACACTGGAAGACTTGAGAGGAGCAATTACAGAAGCATGCAATTTAATTGCCCCTCAATTATTGCAAAATGCGTTCGAGAATATGAAAAAGCGGGTTACCCGGTGCATTGAAGCTGACGGACAACACTTTGAACATTTAATTGTAATTTCAAATCGTAGGGGTTATTTCAGCAGCTGAAATTCACTTTACTCTAAAGTTTACATTTCAAGAAAGTAAAAGAACGAAATGCGGGTTATAGCCGGAACTTAAACCACTTCACGCAGAGTTATACCACGTGTCGTAATAACTGGGACTTGTAATACGGCGGAAATTTGGTACCAACGAAATCAACCCCTTCCTCAATCTATTCTATTTCTAGGTTTGTGGTCCAACCCCACAGCATAAAATAGCATCAATCACAGCCTCCTCTAATTATGAATTCCATTGATCACCTGGTACTACATGCTACATGTGTCTTTGCGGGGGTAACCAAAACATATATTGAATTTTTTATTAAATATGGTTCTGTACGATTCGTAAGAAAGCAGGCTTCGCGGAAATTTTTCTTCGTACATTTTGTAGGTACCTACATTCTAGAGATATTAAGGTCTTCACTCAAATACAGACGATTCGTTTTTTTTCGGGCCCTAATGACATCTGAGGCCCAGGGCCGTTTTAAGGGGGGGGCTTTGGGGGCTGTAGCCCCGGGCCTACCAAGTCAAGGGGCCTACCAAGCAAGATAAAGCCT
This sequence comes from Melanotus villosus, assembly GCA_963082815.1. NCBI lineage: Eukaryota > Metazoa > Arthropoda > Insecta > Coleoptera > Elateridae > Melanotus > Melanotus villosus. Next base: position 27,036,553 of record OY720427.1, read on the forward strand.
AATGTGAGAATAAACTTGCAAATAGCGAAACTTCGGAAAGAAACTGGATTTTATATTCCCCATCTACAGGGAACATACATTGTTGGTACTGCATGCTATTCGGCACAAATTAAACTCTATTATTTACTACTGGTTTTTCCAACTGGAAAAGGTAAGTAAGATCTCACAAAAATAGCATCGAACCCAGAAATACCGTTTTCAAGGAGACTGCATTTTCTGGAGAAGAAAGTAGAATTGATAAAGAATTAGTGAAACAGATTTTGACGGAAACGGAATACTGGGAATGAGACGGGTTGTTGCGGTTATGAAGTTTTTGACACAGAGAGGGCTACCATTAATAGGTGATAACCAAATTCTTTTTAAGTTAAGGAGTCAAAATACTATGGGCTTTTTGTTGATTCCACTCTAGATTTGACCCATACGGATCAGTTTTCTATTGTAATACGATACTGTTACCGCGGTGTCGTAAACGAGAGATTCTTACAGCTAGTGCCTATCTATGGACATAGTGGTGTATCGTTAGAAACAGAAATTCTGAATTTCCTGGAAAAACAAGGAATTTCGATTAATAATTGCAGGGGCCAGGCCTATGACAACCCCAATAATACGTCTGGGATATATAAAGGTCTTCCGCATTTCTAGCTACTTTTTGGTGTAAATTCATCGAAAGAGCAAAAGCAACAAGCAAGCAGCTTCGGAAGCCCGGAACAGATTTATTAAAGGTAATGGGTTTACTAGAATCATTATAAGAGTATAAGTTTGTTAGAAGTCTAGTACCCAGTTTGAAGATCTGGAAAATAAGTCGAAAAATCTAAGTTCAGGAATAAATCAAGAAGTAAAGTTAAGAGGAAATTTTCCGACGGACAGAGTGAAGATGAAGCAATACTATCTGGAAGAAAAAACTTCGAAGTCAGTATATTTAATGTTATTATTGACAGAGTCGCTACAGAATTAGAAAAACGAAAATCGGCATACAATGAACTATGTCAGCGATTTTAGTTTCTGTATAGTTTGACCAGGTTCACGGTCATAGTGACCGTGGACCAGGTTTACACTAAACTCTGGAACTATGGAAAGAGTCAAGAAATTTAATTCGACATTACCCTGATGATTTAGATTTAGAGGAATCTTTAGAAGAGGGAATCGTTCAACTTCACTCATTTCTAAACACTCCAGCAATAGATAACCAAGTTTCTAGCGATCCTTTTGCTATATGTATACAAATATTTGTATAAAAAGCACTTGCTCGGCACTTTTACTAACGTTGGTATTGCACTTAGAATATATTTAAACATGTCGGTCACCAACTGCGAAGCTGAAAGATCCTTCTCCAAACTGCGCTAATCAAGAACAGGCTGAAAACCTCAATGACAGAGAAAGAGAACTACTAAATTCTTTAATGATCCTGTCGATAGAATCAGATTTTGTGAGCAAATTATCATTCGAGTCAATTATTTTGGAATTTGCCGCAAGAAAAGTTTCTTTGTAATAGGTTATATTATTATTCTGAAGTAATAAATAAAACTGTTATTCTTAAATTTCTCCATACACTGTGATGTAAATGTGACGCGAGGTATTATAAACGGCCGCAAAATAAATTATTAATTTTTTTTTGTGGGGGGCCTACCAAATGTCCAGCCCCGGGCCTCCAGCAGGCTTAAAACGGCCCTGCTGAGGCCTTTGAATGAGGAAATGTGGATAACTACACACTGATATGTTTTCTCTGATAGCTTCTTTGGATGACTAGAATGTTGGCCCAGATCAGCTAAATCAGTCATCCTCAGCGACTTCTGCAAATACTCCATTTTTTTCTTAGTTGTTCCATCTAGTGACTAGAATGCTTTGAAGCATATTGGTATTTCTAATATTTTATTATCTCTTATCAGTTTAACACGGTAAGAGTAAGAGTTGTCATGTAAAAGTGCATCATGTTCAATTTGGCGAGGCCGCCTTATTTTAATTTTTTTGTTATAAGTCCACATAAGTATTGCTTTTCAATTATTCATTAAAATTTTTCAATATTTTATTTCTTTCCTCTTGAGCAATATTTTCGAAACATTTCAAACGTTTGCACTTACAGTTCTCCCCGACTTCATGCGTAGTTAATCTCAATTTCTTAGATACATCTCGAATTCTTCCAAAAGCTTTTCTCTTTTTGCATCTTTGATTACTGTTCCTTTCACTCGATTCCATTTTTCAAATACAGTATTCACGTAAAAAAAGCATGTACACCAAAACCATGACATTCGAATGAAGTGAATGGTAATTCCTCCTACTTCACAGATTTCGCGCGGGCCTTCCCCCTTATTCACCAGTATAGATTATTTTGAAACGTCTATATTCAGGGACTGCGCTACGTTTTTCCGTGTTGGGTAGAACAAAGTTTGCACATTTTAATACCAGATGGCAGTACTATCTCGATTTCGATGAAATTGTGACATCCACCTTTTACCCCTGTGGTCTTCTAAATAATAATGACGATAAGGGGTCTCCCTGTTTCAGCCTTTGTTTTAATAATAAAACCCCTTGATATAACACCTTTACATTTCACCTTTATTCTGTTTTTTTGTGTGTGTGGTTATCATTTTTGCTAGACGTACCAGCTTTTCCGGTATCGTCAATTCCAGCATTGCTTTATACATTTTCTTTTTGTCTATGGCATCGTAGACTTCTTTAAAATCTATGAAAATACCACACATTTTGTATTCTTGTATTCATAGCAGCCTGTTATTGCTTGTTTTAAAATAAAAATTTGATCTGTTACCGATCTGCCTCTGCGGAAACTGTATTGATATTCTCCCAATGATTTTCGGCATAATTAGCTATTTTTTGTTTTATTATTGTCGCTAATATTTTGTACAGAATCTCTAACAATGCAATCCCTCTATAATTGGTACACTCTGTGGTGTCCCGTTTTTGTGAACAGGTGTTTCTGGATTTTGGGAGTGGAGGGTAACTCGTGTCACGTGCACTTAGGCCTCAGATGGGCCCATTGCGCTACCTCTGTTGCAGCAGCCTCAACTTAGGCGCATCACTCAAGCCATCCCAATCTTTGAATGAACCTGAGGATACTAGTCAAAGCAATGCTGCTAATGCTGGCTATACTAGGCCAGAAGTTCCCTAGCATGGAGCCTCTGATTGGAGTGAGTGCAAGACATTCGCACAGAATGTGCTCTGCTATCTCGTCTTCTAAGTTGCAACCACGGCAGGTTGGGTCCTCGACTAGTCCCATTCTGTGCATATGCTTATTTAGTTTACAGTGTCCTGACAATATTCGTACAACAAGTCGTAGTTTGTCTCTTGACAGCTGTATACAGAAGTTTGCCATCTTCAATGAGGGGCTTTAGATCGCCCTCCTTGCATGGTGGCATTTGTTCATATTAACCCATCTTTCACGGTAGCGATTGCGGATTTCCTGTTCAATTAAGGTATTGACCGCAGTTGGGGATAGTGGAAGTGCTGGTTCGAGACCAAAAAACCGTTGTTCGGAGCCTTGCCTCACCAAACCATCCGCCCGTTCATTACCGTATAGTCCAGAATGTCCAGAGTGCTGCGACATTGGAGCATTATTCCAACAGAGCAGCTCTGCTGTCGCTTGCAATTCTAATAGTCTTGTTCTTGATTCTTTGTACAAGAATTGCGCTTGCACCCTGCATTATGGTTGCAGCCTCTGCTTAAAAGAGTGTGGCGAAAGTGCCTAATGATGTGCTTTCTTGGAGGTCTAGGTCATCTGAGAAGATGCCTGCCCCTGTACCTTTTGAGGTTTTGGGTCCATCAGTATAGATGGATATATCTGAGTCGGATGCATCTTCAAAATTCAGATAGATTCTGAAGTGCTTCCTAAGTGTGTAGGTGGGTGGAAGAGAGCCCATTTTCGCTCCCAGAAGGGGCATCCGAAGAACTGCCTCTCTTAGGATCTGATGGTGTCTTCCCCCAGCACCTGTATCCTTCCACAATCCCTTCACCCGCAGTCTAAGAGCAGACTTTAGAGCCATCTCCTCCACATGGAGGTCCAGTGGTGAGAGGCCCAAAGTAGCTGCCAGAACTGTGGCTGGGATGGAACCCATGGCCCCCGTTATACTCATACACGCCAGGACGCCAGTCTTTGTACGTGTGAGATCTCGGTTGCTGCAGTAACTTATCTGATCCTGGGCCACCAGACAAGTGCTCCATAACATAGCATTGGTAGAATTACGGCCGTGTACAACCATAGGGCAGCCTACGGTGACGGTCCCCAAAGTCTGCCCATTGCACGACAGCACTGCCAAAATGCCATGCTTGCTTTTTCGGTTTTAACCTTTATATGTGTCTTCCCCAGTTCAGCTTTTTGTCAAGTATAATTCCCAGATACTTGACTTCATCTGAAAAAGTTAGGGAAGCTTGGAAGAGTCTTGGTGTCCTTTGGATGACAACTTTCCTCTTTTTTGTGAACAGAAGCATCTCCGTCTTGATCGGATTGAGCTGTAGAGAGTGTTCCGTACACCAATGCTCAGTCATCTTAAGTGCTTTTTGCATCAAACTGCACAGCACTTGTTCGTACTTTCCAGTAAGCAGGATAGTTATATCATCTGCGTAACCTACTGTGTAGAAGCCTGCGCCATTGAGGCGGTCAAGGAAGCTGTCAACTACTAAGTTCCATAGTAGTGGTGGCAAGATGCCACCCTGTGGACAGCTTCTAGATACCGTTTCTCTAATGGTGGTTGTTCCTACTCTAATATACAGGATGTCCCTAAAATGCCTTAAATGCTTCAGGTAAACGGTTTCTTTTGTGAATTCTTAAGGAAAAACCCAAGAAAAAATTTCCTCCGCAGCTTAGTTTTCTTGTACGAGGGTGTTAAAGTTCATACCTTTAGTATTGAAATTTATTGAAGGTTATCCAAACGATTATGCGAAATTAAGTAAAACATGTATTTGAAATTGAAATTAATTTAAAAACGGCAATTATTATTGAATTAGCAATTTAGTTCTTCTTTTGTGTACCTACTGTTAAAAATCATACTTTTGGTAAAAGTACAATTTGACAACAATGCAGGTTTTGAAAGGTGTGTCCAGTATCGATTTTGAACTGACATTTGTGATTTGTGTATTAAATTTGCCTTTAGTTCAGGTTTTTGAGTTCATTTGTGTTTTACTTTGTTCAAATATTAGTTTTCTTGGCCATCATTATGCATTAGGTATTTTTCCAAGTAAACAAGTTTCAACAGTGTTTTCAAGTTTCAGGTTGTTTAACTGTCTTGTATGAAGAAACTAAGCGCGATAGAAAGTTCCTGCTTGCAATTGTGGGGTCTCTATCAGTTGTAGCAAAAGGCTACCTGAAGCTTTTAAGGCATTGTGGGGATACCCTGTTTACAGCTCTATATCTAAGAAACTGTAATATCCATTCCCGAAGGATGTCATTTACCCCACGTTGCCGAAGGGCTATGTCGATGCTAACGAAGGTCGTTTTATCAAAGGCTCCTTCTATGTCTATAAATACGCCCAAGGTAGACATTTTATTGCCAAGTGACTTTTCGATTCGCCCTGCTACAGAGTGTACTGCGGATTTGGTAGATCTCCCTGGAACATATGCATGTTGGTTGGGAAGTGCTGGACTGATTGTCAGTACGTTATTCCTTATTTCTCTGTCGCACAGTCTTTCCAGCGTTTTCAGTAGAAAAGATGTTAGACTGATTGGACGGTAAGGCTTGGATAGGAAATAATCCCTGCGACCTGGTTTAGATATGAAGACTACCATCACTTCCCTCCATTCCTTTGGAATGTATCTAAAGGTGATACAACTCCTAAAGACTCGCAGCAGGTGTGGTAGCAGGGCATTCAGGCTCCGTTGTAATAGAGCTGGAAATATGCCATCCAGTCCTGGCGATTTGAAGGGATGAAATGTTTTAATCGCCCAGATTACTTTATCCTCTTCTACCACGTGGTTCGCCACTTCCCAGTCTTCCTCTCTGGGAGTAGGACTGCGAATGTCGCTCCATGCGGGTAGAGGCTCAGGGAGGCACCCCAGGAAGTGAGTTCATAAACAACTCTGTTTTCTCTTCAACGTTAGTGACTCACAGGTTGCTGTTGTGGGTCTTTTGACAGAATTTTATTAAGACGAGCAGAGTCCTTGTTAGTTTCAATTGCATTACAAAATAACTTCCACGACTCCCTTTCTCTTGTTCTTATTTGTTTTTTATAAAATCTTTGGTGATGTTTGTACATCTCCCAGTCATTTGTTAATTTAGATCTCTTAGCTTTATTAAACAGTTTGCCTAAGGTAGATTTCAGCTTCTCAATCTCTCTGCACCAACATGGAGTGGTGCCGCGAGATGAAGCTGTCTTCACCGGGCATGCCTGATGAAAAGAGTCTACGATCGAGTTCTGTAGGAAATCAATTTTATTCTGCAGATCGTCTATAGTTAAGACATTGTCGGGTGGTGGAAGTAGTCGTAGTCGGCCTTTTAGACATTCTGCATAGAGAAGTCTGTTGGTTGATTTTAGGCTTCTGTACTCTTGTCGAGTGGCCTTAGCATCTTTTAAGCTAAAGCTTACCATTCTATGATTCGAGAGGGTTGCCATAAGCAGCATCTGCCAGTTCACTATATTTTTAGAAATACTTGAGGAAGCCAGTGTAATGTTTATTAGAGTCTGACATCGTGTTGTGACGAAAGTAGGTTCACATCACTTCTGTCATTGGTCTTTCTTTAAATGCCGCATTCAACACAATGGAGTTGTTAATTTCAACAATGCTGTTTACGAAATATTCATAGAATTTATTTGATATTATATCCGGTTCACTAATTTCGATTTCATCAAACAATATATTCTTTGGTGTAGTAGTTTCGCTTTTCATTAATCCTTTAATAATCTTCCACATATTTTTGGAGTTGCCGGTACTTTGATGAATTCTATTTTCATAATAGTTATTTTTACCTATTTTAATCCTATTACTGTAGTTTCGCATGGTTTTATAAAGTACCCAATCTGTTTCATCTTTTGACAATTTAGCAATTTTGTAAAGTCTGTCTCTTTCTCTTTGAATATTTCGTAAGTCTGCAGTAAACCACGAATTTGTAGATTTGACAGTAATTTCACTTCGTAGTCGTATTACTATGGTACCAGCAATTTCGTTTACATGATGATTTTTCATGATCCAATTATACCTATTTAACCTATTTACCAAGTTCTGTTGTGAGTATTTAGCATAATTATTTATTTTTATTTCTTCAAAATTAGATTTAATACATGTGAATGATGATTTTCCTGGAGTTACTTCAATTATTTTATGGTCGGTGATTATTTGGGCATCAAGTACGTGCACTTTTAAATTATCGTCATTTGTTATTACTAGATCTATGACTGTATCGCTGTTTTCCGTAGTGCGTGTAAAATGTTCCACCATTTGCTTCATGCCTAGATTTTGAATAACTTTTATTAATTTTGTACTGTAATACCGGCTCTTTGAGACATCTAAATTGAAATCTTCTATTATTGTATATAAACTATTATCTGGATTAGTATCCTCACACCATCTTTCAAAAATTTCAATGAATTCAGCGTCACTCGAATTTGCTGTATAAAAACCCTTTTGAAATCCTTTCGTTATTTGAATACAAAGTAGCCAAAGGTTATTATTAATTGTAAAGTTAGCAATTAATTTGTATTGGATATTATTATTCAGGATAATTGCAACACCTCCGGTATGTCGATTATTTGCATTCCTCGAAGTGTTACGTATGCAGGAAATGTTACTTATGCAGGAAATGTTACTTCACAATCTTGTATGTCATCAGTTATACGAGTTTCACTTAGTAACAGAATATTTGGCTTTCTATCTTCAATTAGGACCTCAAGTTCTTCCATATGTTTAATCATACTTTGTGAGTTTAAGTAGGGTAAGGGGAGGAGAGATGGACCACATTTCGAAAAAACAAATATAACTCTTTATTGGCTAGTGCTACATAAATACAAAAATTACGGGTATAAAATAACACTCTTTGGTAAACATATGGCATAAACAAAACTAAAATTAAATTACATTTACTTAATCAAGAAAAAAAAATAAAAATTGCAACTCTGCAAAAGTCCATCTCTCCTCTACAGTGTAGGAGAGATGGACCAGACGTATGAGGAGAGATGGACAACCATGAATTCGAACCTACTTCTTCTTTGCGGTATGTTTTCCACACAGCTGATACAAATTTGTGAAGGATGTGCACCCCTCGTGCAATCAGCGGCCACATACAGGGTGTAAAATTAGTGCGATATTATTATGTAGCTCCGTAAATGTTTTAGATAGAGAAAAACTTTAAACATAAGAGTTGCTTATTAGATTCTTCTTTGTAACCATAAAATATCTACAATTCTACAGGGTGTTTCCTTTTCGACTGCCAGTATGCAACTTAAATATTTTAAATAGAACACCCTATATATTTTTAAATATTCTTATTCTACTGTCAATTACCTATCCCGTAGTGTTTTGCTTTTGCAATTAGGATCAGTGGTTGCAGAGCTATTCAACTTTTTAGGAAAAATATGATGTATGCAGATCCAACGAATAAAATCTGCACCGTCCACATTTTGATAGATTAATTACAAAATTTTTGTCAAACGTTTGTCGAGACCATCTACTGTCATCCAAAAAATTAAAAGTTAAATTGCGTTGTACAGGGTACAGGCTGAAATATATAGGGTGTTCTATTTAAAATATTTAAGTTGCATACTGGCAGCCGAAAAGGAAACACCTTGTAGAATTGTAGATATTTTATGGTTACAAAGAAGAATCTAATAAGTAACTTCTATATGTAAAATTTTTCTGTATCTAAAATATTTACGGAGCTACATAAGAATATCGCACTAATTTTACACCCTGTATAAGGCAGTAATCCTCATTGCAACCAGCACACTCGTTTTCGTAATCGTCCAAGTCGCCATCCGTTGTTTCTTCATCATTTAAAACAACTTCTTGCTCGTCTTCTGAATTGCTGTCAAAAGAAAGCCATTTCCTCCACTTATACGGTGACCGTCTGTCCTCATGTGAGAGGAGAGACGGACCAGTGTATTTTTACCGCGCAGATTGTTATATCAACTCATTTCTAGGTTATACACACACTTTAGGGATATAATTATGCGAAACGTAAAAATAAACCATTTCTAACTTACCTCACACGTCAAAATCTCACCACAGATTTAGTCGCATGAAATTTCATGCACTGCTAATTTCAATAAACGCTTGCATTTCACTTAATTCTTGCAGAACGTGCTCCCACCGAATACCATTGTGTATTGTGCTGTAACTCAATTGACTATAATTGCGAAAGAGTCATCTGCTGATCAAGTCAGGAATTAAGAAGAGTGGTCCGTCTCTCCTACCGGTCCAACTCTCCTTCCCTTACCCTATAAAATGTCAACTTTTCTTTTATTTGCTCTAAAAAATCAATTTTACTCGTTTCGAGTTCCAGTTTACATTTGAATACTGCACATTCTGAACTCCATGCTGCATGGTTGACATCCAGCTTTATTTTAAGTTTATTGACAGCATGCATACAATTTATGCATCTTTGATCCTCATCTCCAGCTTTACATTCACTTAGGTGATGTAGCCCAGCACATTTTGGACATGCTTTTTGGGATTTACACTGGGATGCTTTATGATTGAATCCGCTGCATGTAAAACATCTCGCAATTTCCACGGCATCATAGATTTTGCATCTATCCCAACCAATATTTACCTTCTGTTCATCCAGCAATACGCGGTAAGCGTAAGCCTTTACTTCAGCAAAAGCAGTATTCTTCGATCTTTATTTGCTTTGATGTGCACAATTTTAACATGCGCATTTGCAGAATTCAGAAAACTATTTTGTGACTCTATTTTTTCTTCGATTGTTTCCGACGATATTTTTTCAGAGATCCCGACTAGCTTAACCCTAGGTAACCTTTTTCTTTGGAATTTTTATTTCGTATTCATCCCCTAATTTACTTTCTGCCTTTTCCTTAAGTTTATTAATAGATTCTGTATTTTTACATTCTATCACAATGCCTCCTTTACTTACGGATCGAACTCCAGATATATCTAAATTAGTGGGATCAATAGATTTCCTTACTTCTTTCTTCGTATCTAAACTTTTTTGCTCCTGATTTTGGGTTTAATGATGACAACTGGTTCGTGTTTCGTCAACTTAAGCTTTCCTGCATAAGTATGTTCCCTACGTTCTTTGATTATTTCTTTAATATTAGATTTCAGGTTGTTGTTGCAAATTGTTACCTCATTTTGTAATTTTTCTATCCTCTCATTTTGCTTTTTCATTCCTTCACTTATGTTGTTTAAAAATTTCATATGTTGTTTAAAAATTTCATACCATCCATTATATTTCGTAAATAATTTTTCTTCTCCATACAAGAGTCACAAAACCAGCCAAAATTTTTCTTGCTGCCTAACAGGACGCATTCGTCTGAGCTGAGGTTAGCACACTTATCGTGAAAATACCTTTCACAAAGTCCACTGCATGGAACGATTTTATCACCTCTTTTCACATCTTTATAACATTTTCCACAATTAGCCATAATTTGAAGTATAACCCACAAAGGGGACTTTACTTTAATAAATCCTTAGCCTATAACACGGATAAGCGGAGCATTCGATAACACGTCCGTTCACCGCGATGGCCACCGCGAGATTAATTTTTTTATGTTTAGTCCAGGCATTGGACTTAAAAACTACTCGTCGTCAGTGGAATGAGTATCCAATGACGTCTTGTTTGCCTCTTTCTCCAGCCAATCTTCCCAGTTTGGAATCATGGTGGAATCGGAATCTTCCGTTTCCATTCGGAATGTTGCTGCTGCTGTTGTTGCTGCAGCAGCTGCTGTTGTTGCTGCTGTTGCTGTATATTGCCCGATGCTGCTGCTGTTGCTGTATATTGCTAGATGCTGCTGAAGTTTCACCAGGCCTCTAGATTTTCATGTTTAGGGATTCAAACTTATAATTGAGTTTGTCTCCCTTTTTATTGTTGGCTTCCACGGCGTCTACCGCGATGCCAAACACGACCAGTCTCCCTTGGGACTGATCCCAAGTGGCAGTGTAGAAGATACACCATTTGTCCACTTCAGTCCAGGGGTTCTGCACGCTCAGACGCTTTAGGATGGTTCCCATTTCTTTTCTTACCGAACACCCGGAATCCATAGGACCGCCTTCCGCAGCCTAGGTACCTGATCCACCTGCATTGCCTCGAGACGTGCAGCCTCCGACATAGGTGGGAGGCTACCAACCGCCTCTGGTCTCTTAACCAGCCTGTTTGATAACGACAGCCTTGGTTTCCTCACGAGCCTTCTTCCTCCTCTTTTGTTCAGCCCCGCTGATCCGCTTCCTATGGGGCTTTTGTTGTTGCAACTCTTGCGATTGCTGATGTTGCTGCTGCTGCGGCTCTTTTGCTTCTTGTTGTTGTACCTGCAACACAGTTTCAGTGGTATCCGAAGATTCACCCTCTGTTATTTGACGACACTCTACGTTAGGATCAATGTTGGAATTGAGAATATATTCTTCCTCCTGGCTCCGCACCCGCACCGGAGCCCTACAGGGGGACACCGAACTTCGACGCGAGGGCTACAGGCAGATGTAGCTCCCAGGGACGAGTAGCGCACGAGCCAAGTAACCACCCGGGTGTAGCGCATGTGTCCAGATGCACCACCCACCGTAGTCCCGACTGCATGCCCCTCTGCCCCCAAAGAACTCACCCTGTCGGCGGTCTGACCCGGCGACGCAGCTGATTGATCGAGGTGGGTTAATCTCGACCTCCCGTCTAGGTGAAATCCAGGCCAAAGTGGTGTGTTACCGCTCCCTGGGAGTCGTACCCGTCCTAGGGGCAGCTCAACCACCAGAATCCTTTCATCCAACCGACACGGGTCGCCTCGCACGACACAAACACAAGGGTGGACCGAAGACCCTGTGAAATCCACTGAGTGTCCACTACCCAGTGAGGATGGGGGATGGTCGGCGGCACCAGCTTTCATCCACCCCGCAGGAAATTAGTCCTGAGTTGTCTTACTCATTGCTACTGGCTTAGGCTCTAAAGGCCTCGACCTCGGGGACGCGCTCGGTAGGTATCCCAACCCCCGAGTGAATAGGTGTTATTAATGCTGTTTTATATGCTTCCGTTCTTTTGATCTAAAACTATAAATAAGTACTTCTTGCAATGTTGGTTTTGGCAGAAGCTTAGATTAAGACGGTTTAAATTACTGCTTAAGTGCAGTTTGCGTCAACTTAAAGGGGTAATACTGCGTTTTCGTTATATTACTGCCAACATTATAAAACATACATTAGCGGAATTTATTCGGAGTTTCAAATTGTAACGTTCGTCCTATTTAAAGAACTGATTTATTTTTCCCTGAAACCTATTTTAAAATTTATATCGTTACGATGACTTCGTCAGCTCCGAAATGATACCTTTATTGGTTCTAAATTTTCAAACTTTGAATATAACCTAGTGAAAATAACGATGCCATCGAGCAAACAATCAAAAAGTAGACCACCATGTATAAGTTCCACGCCTCTTGTAATATACTGACGCTACACTGCTGTAACTTTTCACCTCCGTATTTTATCGTTTCTGCTGTTATTCCACATTTTCCTAGGCTTTTATTTTTTTAAATCTTTCTATGATTGTTATTATTTCTTCTTTTGACGGTCCGGTCCGCCTATCTCTTCGTTTCGTTCCTCCTCTAGGTGTACATTTTCTTTCTCCTTATCCTCGTCTCTTCTAAATTAACGTACATAATTATTTCCTGTAAGCTTACAATTCTTAATTTCACTTAACATTTCTCTAAAATTGTTTAGTTAGTTTGTTTTCGTTTTACTTTAAACGTTCAAGATATTTTTTACATTAATAGTAACTTTCAACGTATAATACTCGTAAAATCAATCAAAGAATACTGTCTCTTGTCAAGAATGGTTTTGTAATTAGTTTAAAGTATTAAATTCGAGCAGGTTTTAGGCCACCCATGTGACACGGTTAACCAGTAGTCATTATTTTGAAGTCATTTAAGGAAATCTATAGCAATATAATAAAGTATTCTGTATAAGGTAAAATAAGTTAGAAAATAAATTAAGTAGAATGATGTAAGATGTCGCACTTTACCGTTATTGATTTTCAATTAAAAATTGAACATTGGTATTTATTACATTTTAAGTTTACTAAAAAAAATTGTGGTGCCTATAGCTACAGCTGATAGTAAAAAAAATGTATAATTATATATAGGCATAATTCCAATGTAATATTGTAGATATAAACAAATTTCGAGATTTTGTGCAAACTGCTGGAATATAATTGGACTTTCTAATGTTGCTTGCAATTTGCAATATATGCAATTAGTAATTACGATGGATTTCTTAGAACTTAATTTTAAACACGGAACATTTAAAATCTAATAAAAATAAAACTAAAAAAAAAATGTTTGTCACCCTAACCATCTTTATATAAAAACTACAAACCCAAAAGTTGTTTACCTTTTCAGCTTTAAAATTAATAAGAAAAACAATTCATTATCTTTTATTATTTATTGTGTACCTCTTTGTTAAAGGTTATTTCAGTGGAAATTTACTTAAATTTCTTTAGCACTGGAAATACCCATTCAAAAAGTTCAAAGGTTCTAATAGAATATTTAAATATTTCAAGGAAAACACATATAACCACAGAGCAGATATTAATAGCTGCTCTGTGATATAACTTTGGGTTTAATGGAAATTTTGTGTTATACAGAAACACCTCTTTTTGGTGACTGTAAAAACAAATTTTTAAGTGTTTCACAAACCCCAGACATTTATTAAAATTTGTAAAGGTATCAAAATAACAAAAAATATATTAAAATATATACTTTATACAGGTATCATAATCTCTATTGTTGTTGATAATATTAGTTATACTATGTAAATTAAAGTTTAAAAAAGTTATTGCAATACAGGCTGTACATCTACTTGTAATGTATTTGTATTAATACTGTCATATCCAGGAAGTCTAGAATAATCACCTGTAAAAAATTAAATATCACAATATTAAAGTCTTCGTAAACTAAATAACAGCACCTACCTACCTCTAACACGTTTTATTAAAGATATCACAGATAAGGCACCTAAAATAGCCGAACCGCCACATGTATATGCAATAACATTTCGATAATACGTTGTGTCAGGATAATTTTTGTGTCTGCAAAACAAATGTTAGTAGTAGTTTAATTACTGACGATTAACATACTTACAGGTCTTGAATAATAACAACCGCAATTCCATTTGCTAATTTATCCGTAAAACTCATGATACCATAAATAAAAGCACCACTTCCTGTCTTGTCACCAATCAGATCTGCCGTTATTCCCAAGCTTGTAACTAAAATAATAGAACCTCCTGCACCTATAAATAAAGAACAAGAGTTACTTCATTTAAAAAGCTCAGGCAAAAAGGTATTTACCAAAAAGCACTGCCACAATATAAATTTCGTAAGTTATGTACTGAGAACCTGATCGTAATTGCACCCACACGCAAGCAGCTAAGCCCATTATTGAACCAATAATATAGGCAATCTATAATACATCGAAAGCCATTATTTTAAAATTGTTTTGTTATTTTCATACATACCTTTCGGCCTAAACTACGATTCAGTTTTTCTATAGTCATTGATGTAACAAAACTTCCTATATACATAATAAGGGGAATTAAAGCTAAAGCACTTGCAGCCATATTAAGGGTTTCATGTAGGTACAAAGGTATGAAAACTTGACTTAAATTTACAAACAAACGTGTAGACATATAGGTAACTGCAACCTAGTAATTTAATCGTTAATTAATTAATACTACAAAAATATAACACCAATTACTTGATAAATCTCGACATTACTAAATATTTCTCCAACACTTGTACGTAACTGAGCTGCTCTTACGTTGTGTCCCCCATAATCAGTGTCTTCTTTAACAAAGATATGAAAAATAAATGAACACATTATACCAACACTAAGACCTGCCCATACAACACTTTGAAATTTTGGAGCATCAGATGGACCTATTTGAGCTTCGTTCGGTCCACCGTTAATATGTAATACACTCCAAGTAATTACATAAACTAGCACATTTGAGATTACAGTAAAACCGTATCTGTAAAGTTCTTGTTTGTTTTAATGTTATTTTATGTAGGTACATAAGATAAATATTTACCTAATGGCTGTCAGTTTTGTTCGATCATGTTCATTAGGGGTTAATTCTGGTATTAAAGATAAATGTGAAATTTGGACTGCTGCCCATCCAAATTGAAATATCACAATGAAGACGGAATAGTAAAACATCTGTGCCCATATATGGCTTCCCGAACAGTTGATACATGGTGAAAAAATGAAAGGAAACGCACACAACACACATATGGTCCCTAAAATTAAAGATCAAATAATGTCAGTTAAGTATTGAAGCAAAAAAAGTATATCATATTTTAATTTTTTTTTAAAGAAAAAATTAGTTATATATCACAGCCAATGGATTGAATACATCAAGTTTTCTGTTTACATTTAAAAAGTTGGAAGTACAAACATGCTTAAATTCATTTGGTAACAATTGAAACCTAATGTCGACAGCAATTTCATTCTAGGTAACAGCAAAGTAATTTTCTACTTTATTTATGTATTATTTTAATTTTTAAATTTCAAGCTGTTTTAAATAGGCAATCATTTTTTTATTTTTAATTTAATTTTAATATTAAGTACATTTAATTACTTAAGAAACAATAAAACTAATTGGAGTACTTACTACAGAGTGATCAAAAAATAACAATTTCAGTTGACACTAAAGAAACTTACTTGAAATTGATGACAATGTAACTTCTCCTTGCTGACAGCGAGCGGCATTTAAAAGTTTAAATTTAATGTATATACACAAATAATGCACATTATCCTTAAATTTCAGGCTTTTTCTTTATTTTTTACAACATAACCATTGTTTTATCTACCAAAATCCTTTTCACCTGTCAGATAACTACTAAATGATGGTTTGTCAAGTTTGTCTGGTTGACAAATATATAACTGATTAGCAAAAAATCACGAACTGCCAACGGAAACAATATTTCTTGATCACACTGTAATATTTACTTTAGAAATGTACACAAACCTAATGATAAACAAAACGTGCCTTTTCAATATTAAAATTGTAAATTAATTTGATATTTTTATAACTATGATAAAGAGTTTACTTAAATTACAGAATTTCTTAAGTGAAACCCTAATAAAACATTAACTATTTTAAATCTATGATACTTATATTTAAACTGTTACTCACCTAAAACATGCCATGTTTTTCTTTTACCATATCTACACAGCCAAAAATTGTCAGATTGGTCGGAGTGAAAACCAACAAATGGAGTGGCTAATGCATCGGCAACCTAATAAAGCCAAATGTTTGAATATTTTTATACTGCAGTCAGTTTTTACAACTTACCTGGCCTACTAATAACATAAACCCTGCTTCCCAGTTATCAAATTGTAAAACTAAGTGAAAAAATACTAATAAATATGTAAACCACATAGACGCACAAACATCGTTAAGAACGTGTCCAACACCATAAGCTATTTGCAAGCGTAGTGGTAATCTACGGTAAACTTCAGTGTATTCGTCACTAATTAAATGTTCCGCACTAGTATCCATTCTGATATTTTCACCTGGAACGGTAGACGACATTGTATCAAATAACTTTAGCTATTTCGTATATACTAACAATTTCTTATCGGAACAGTCAGTATTAAGTCACTGATTAAGCATGCAATTTAAGTTGACTAATAATTTTGTGATAACTGCAATACAATCTGTTTCACATTTCTTTGTATTACACATAAACAATAAAATGCATTTTTAATGTGCCGCAATGATAATTTACTAATAAAAATATTTGCATTACCTTTTAAAATTTACTAAATTTACACTTTAAATTAAGACTGTTTATTAATTTAACTAAATTTAATTAAAGACTAACTTTAACCCTCTCCCAAAACCCACATCCTCCCCTTATTTCAGTTATTTCCTGTCAAAATTACTACGTAGGTTAGTTAATACATGTGACAGCCACCACGTGACTACAAATCTTATTTGGCCCATATATCAACTATTTTCGCTCAAGGACACTGTGGAACAGGGAATATGCGAATTTCATTAACTGGAATCATTAAGTTTCTTGTTAATATGTTGTTCATTCCCCATCTTAAGCATAACTTGTTAATAAAAACTTATATAGATACAGAATCTAATAACTTGTAAAGCTTCCACAGAATTTAGAAGACGGAAATAATTATTTTTTATTTTACAATTTTAGATAAATCAAGGTCGGGTCGCGTTTTATCAGTAATTTGTTTATTTAATATACTACAGACTATCTGTTGTATGAACTTAATAGTAACGTAAAAATATATTGATATTATTGATAATTACGAAAGGTTTTAAACACTATTTTTCCTGTTTTTACATACATTCTTCCAATTCTCTATCTTGATCTCTTTTAACGCCTTTCTCGATGTCGTCCCATCATCTTATTCTTGGCCCACCTCTTCCTCTTTGATGTAGTGGTCTCCAATGTGTTATTCTTTTTATTATGTCCGTTGGTGGTCTTCTCATAACATGCCCTACCCATTTTAGGCGTTGTGCTTTTATGTGTCGCACTATATTTTCGCCTTCCATTATTTCTTCAATCTCCTGATTCGTCTTTGCTCTTCTTTCTCCTTCTTCTGTCACGTTTGGGCTCAGTATTGTTCTCATTATTCTTCTTTCTAGTCTTTTTAGCTGTTCTTCCCCCAGTATGCTAAGTGCTATTGTTGGTCTAATCAGCGTTTTATAAATTTTGATTTTTGTTGTTTTAGTTAGGTTCTTATTTTTTAGTAAAGGTCTGTTGATGCTATAAGATTTAATTCCTTTCTGGATTCTTTCTTTTACGTTTCCTATCACTACTCCTAAGTAGTTAAATGACGTTACATTTTCAAAGGTATGCTTGTTTATTGTTAAAGGTCGTAGTGTTATGCCTCCCGAAGTTCATGTACTTTGTTTTTTGGTCGTTTATCTCTAACCCAAACTTTTCGGCTTCTTTGATCAGTCTTTATATTGTATGGTTTGGAATTGGTCGGTTATAATATTTTTATCTAACTTTGCTTTGCGGATAATAGTTTCTAGCACCAATTTGAAGAGTGTTGGGGACAGGGCATCGCCCTGCTTTACTCCCACATTTGTGTCAAACTCTTCAGTTTTTGTACCTTGAAACTGCACTTTTACTTTTGTGTTTTTGAGACATATTTCCACCAGTTGTATTAATTTTAATGGTATTCCCAGATGTTTCAGTTCTTCTAGCAATAAATTCATGTTTACTTTATCAAAGGCAGTTCTGAAGTCTATGAAAATGATGTGTATATTCCCAGGATTTCTGACATATTTGTTGTATTATGTGTATTGCGTTGACCGTAGATCTCCCAGGTCTAAATCCGTTCTGGTAATCCCGCAGAATGCCTTTGGTTCTTAGTTTGTTATGAAGTAAACTAGAAAAAACTTTATATGTTGAGTTCAGAAGTGTTATGGCCCTATAGTTTTCACTTTCTTCTTTGTTACTTTTTTTATGGATAGGTACTATTATTCCGATGTTCCGCTCTGCCGGCAATTTATTTTGTATCCATATTTGCTCTATTAATGAATGTATTTGTTTGTACAATTGTTTTCCCCCATATTTTAGTAATTCAATTCATATCTCAATCTTCCCTGGGTGCTTTGTTATTTCTCAATTTGTTTATCTCTTCCTGAACCTCTTCTACGGATGGGGCGATTGCTACTTCATTTTCCTGTTCTTCTGTTATGGCTTCCTCTTGGGTTTGGTTAGCTACCGTGTTGTTTTCCTCTACATATAGGGTTGTGGCGTAATATTCTTTTCATATTTTACTTATTTGTTGGAGGTCATTTTCTACTATCCTTTTCTTGTTTTTTATTTCAGGTTTACTTAACAGTAGCTTTTGATCTTTTTATAAAATTATCTTATTTTTTTTATCTTCTTCTATGTCTTTTAGGTTTTTAATTATCCACTCATTTTTTTTTGTTTTAACTATTATTGCTGCTTTGTATGCTTCTGTCTTGTTCTTTATTTGAAATTTATCCATTTTAATCTTGATATTTTTCTTCTTAACTGTCGTATCATACCATTCTTTTATTAGTTTTTGTGTATGTTCTTGTTTCAAAATTTGTGAGCTGTTTTAATTACTCTTGCGTTTATATTTTGCCATAGTTCTTGTATTTTCGTTATTACCATCTATTTAAACTCTTCATTTATTTGTTGTACAAATTTTTGCTTAGTTTTGTCCTGTTGGAGAGCTTCCACACTCCAATCATTTGTTTTTTTTAAAGTGGTATTTGCCGTTTTATTGACATTGTATAGCGTCCTTTCATTATGGTGATCGGTATCTCCATTGGCCCCTCTAAATGTTCTTGTATCTATTGTTTTCTTATTTAACTCTTTTGTGGCTATTTGATTCTTTGTGTTACCTGATGGATTTCTCCATGTGGCCTTGTGTTTCCTTGGATGTTCATATTTTGTCATTAATACTATATTAGGTTTAACAATCTTAACAAACAGAAAAACTACCGGTAAACAATTATTTTACACTTTACGAATTCAGTTAAAGATACGAATATTAAGATAAAGAACCAATATTTTGTAGAAAAACACCATCAGCCATACAAAATTATTTTTATTAACATTTGATTACAAAATGTGAAAAACAAACCAATGATTGCAGAACTTATATATTATAAAATATAAACATTTTATTTAATATTATAAAGAACTAGGATTTAAATAAATAATTAACGCAAAATTTTTAATGCCGTTTACTCTTGCTGCGCTTATTTCTGAAACAAAGATATCAATAATAGATTTAATCATACTCTAATAACTTACTTTTTTGGTCCTTTTACGAAACACCAATCAACTCCTATTGTTTGGCCTAATATTTCACTACCATCTAGGGCTTCTCGAGCAGCATTAGCCTCTTCAAATTCGCCATATTCAATTAATGCGTATCCCTGTTCAACAGCATAATCATTACTCAAAACTTTCACTTATACTTTTTGCGGTAAAACCCTAGTATACACTACGGTAACAATCGTACTTGGTATAGCAATTAACTAGCTATTCTTCCTCTACTTCTAACCTCCAATAAGCGCCGCTGCCAAAACGCTATGTCAAGTACGGTAGTCAACTATAATGTGTGCCAAACCGTAGCGTATACTAGAGTTGAGCCCTTTTTGCATTACCTTTAAAAATCCAGTACGACGATCCAGATTTATTGCAAGATTTTTAATTGCACCAAATTCTGAAAACTTTTCGTTTAGATCTTCTTCGGAAGCCTCTTCATGAACTGACGTGATGAATAAAATCCATCCTTCAACGGCTGTAATGTTAAAAACTCGTTAACTGAGCATTTATTTTGATTAGTAGCAGCAACTTACATTTCTGTGGCCCCGATTCATCGGAATAATCGCCAGGATCTACACTTTCATAGCCTCGAACTTTTTCTTGTTCTCGACGTTCTCCTGGTCCAAATCCTCTGCCTTTACGACGTAGTACTTTATCCTTTAATCTCAAAACACCTTCTACGTGAAACAAACATAAATTGTAGGTTACCGCACTTAACGTTTACAAAATACAATACTTACGATCTCCTTCATCCTCGACATCTAAATCCACTGCATCGTTAATATCTAGTACGTCAGCCATTTTATTAAATTATTAATATTAATTTATGATTTAATGTAAAATTAATAAACAGCACTTGCAAGGTTACTTTTGCTTGCAGAGAAGCGTAACAACGCAACGGCCATGCGCAGTTATTATTTACTTGAAGACAGTTGCCTACCGTACCGATAAATTCCCTAGGCAGTTGACATTATAATTATAAAATTTAATCACTAAAGTAGCAGCAGAGCACCCCATCCGACGGAATTTTTTTTACCGTTCAAATTCACTTGATGAATTTGAGGTTAGGTTCCAGTGATTCTCAAAAGTATCCGATAGACCAGCGGTTCTTAACCTGTGGTCCGCGGACCCCCAGGGGTCCGCGACGCCTTTGTAAAGGGTCCGCGATAAATGTTGAGAGGTTCTCGATTTCACATTAAAAAGTATAGGCTTTGGTGTCTTAAAAAAAATCGTGGGGCCCGCGGCATTCAAAGATTTGCAGATAGGGGTCCGCGAGTAACAAAAGGTTAAGAACCACTGCGATAGACGGTTAATTTGCAGGTAATAACTGCATATATTATGCAACCCAATGTACAGATTTTCATGCAAGGTGTTATTTTAATGCTTTCCAATTAAAATTACTGCAAATATTGTTTGTACTTGCTTTAAAAATACATATACTTGGTAATAGGCAGTTAATTGTAGTTCTGTTTACTGCTATACGCTTGTATAATTATTAAATTTGTAAATAAATGTGTAAGTTTACTAGTTTACTAGTGTGGAATAATAGACAAAAGAAATGCAATACAAACATAACAATACTAAATCTCTTTTATGTACGTACACATGTAATAAAATATTTAAATGAATTATTTTAAACTAAAGTAAAAAAGAATATTTAGACATAATTATTATTTATTATGTTTGAATATTACATACATACCTACATAATCCACTTCCTGTTTTACAGTAATGCAGTGTCGAGGCTCATTCACACTTGCTGGTAATGCTGGTGTTAATTAAAAATACAGATTTTAGTTTTATTTACATCTAAGTTATTAAACTATCAAATTAACAAATTTTTAAATTAGGTACTTTATAACTCGCATACCGGCCTTAATGTTGTAGATTTTTAACGAGGTTTCAATTTCGATCGCAGTCAAGTGGGTCAGACCTTTTTCTTTCTTAAATAGACGTGTTAGATAATACGTACAGATAACTTTACCCAGCTAATTCATTAGTAACTCCTATCCATATTCAGCAGAGTGATCCACATTGATTGAAGACAGGTTGAATTTCCCGCCGCAGGTTTTAGTGTTTTTCACGTTGTTAACTTGGCAGTAATAAAATATGTTGTGTCAAAGTACAGCGTCGACTCGTTATTGTTTTGTTTACATCAGTGTGCTGTGTGCTTTGCCTCGTTCTTCCAGGTTTTCTTGAGTTTTTGCTTAATTTCGCTCATTTTCTTATTTTACAAAACAGTTCTTCTCAGAACTACAATTTGTTGGAAGATTTTGTTGTTAGGTAATTTTGAAATACACCCATACCACTCCTTTATGAGACGCCACTGAAAAATAAATCATGATAAATTCGTGTTGCCAATGTGACAATAATTTAATGTGGCGGGAAATTCAACCTGTCTCCAATCAATGTGGATCACATATAATGATATGATATTGCTATTGATTATCATTGAATTCAAAAGTCAACTTTTATAGGCAAAAATTATTATTTTCAGATGAGAATCTAATTATCTCATTCTTAACACGAGACTAATACATATAATCACTCAAAAATAACTTTGTGCGGTAGAAAGGCAGCTTAATGACAAAAGACGTACATCACTAAAAACTATAAATGATAATTATGCTATCTCTTTGTGACAATTTATAATGCGTACCAGCCTCAACACCGAAAGGTACCTATAAGAGGTTAACGATTACATACATACATGTCAATTTCGGTTAATTTTGTACAGGAAATCAGAATTCCTAAAATAATTAATATTTCTAGAAAGCCTTCGGTCCGTTCTTTATATTTTCTTAGGCGTGCACAGGGCCGGCGCGTCGAATATGGCCGCCTGAGGCGAGCAAAATTTTTGCCGCCCTTTTGGTCGAGACAAATACATTTCAAAAGAAAACATAATTTATTGTAGATATATGTAACAATGTTTTATTTCATTAATATAATATATAATGTAAAACGAAACAATACAATAAAATTAAAGAACATGCCATTTTAAAACTAAACGTTGAATGTACATGATTTATTTCAAAAAAACCTTGCGAGATTTGTCTTTAGCTAGATTAGATTCAATTGACAATATTGCTAATTCTGTTAACATCTCCTGTGCCATTGTTGAACTAAATAATTTTTAATTAATTTTAATTTAGAGAAAGATATTTCTCCACTAGCAACCTATACAGGGAGAGTTAGCTGAATTCTCAGTGACACAAAAGTATTTGGAAAATGTTCGAATAGTTTAGGGCTATATAAAACATTCAGTGGTGTCACACCTTTATCTAATATATTTCTCATAATTAACAGTTCAGTTCGTAGATTTAAAAGTTCTAGATCATCCGTCAGTGCTATATGTAAATCTTAAGGACTGAATGTCATATAAAAACTCAAATAGATGTGTATGTGCTTGAGTAAATCTTTTGTGGACAGAATTTAGACAGATATCTAATAAATAATTTAAAAATAAATAACTAAATTATTTTGAACACCAACAAGCCATTGTGGCGCAGTAGTAGAGCGTCAGGCTAGTGTTACGCTAGTCTTTGGTTCGAATCTCCCGACCTGCACCCTGGAGGTCGGTATTGAGGCCTGGTGACCATTCGTCGTTGGGCACCAAATCAACGACGCTCTCCTCCGAATACCGACCTACGACGTAGAGTAACAAAGTCCTATGTACACAAACTAACACTATACACATGGTGCAGTATGCAAGTATTAAACGGCGCATCAACCACGTCATCCGTAGAGACGGGCCGAGTTGTGCATTGCACCCATAGAACCTCATATGTTAACGCACCAGCCTCGACGCCGAACCTCTTATACCTTTATAAGAGGTTACAGATAATACACAAATACATACATTTTTGATACTACAGCATGGCAAAATCTTGTGTTACAGTTTATATAATTACTGCAACTCAGAGGTATACAATATGTTTGGGTGTTCTGCATTAAAAGAAGTAATAATAATAATATATAGGGAAAATAAAATAAAACATTTTCCCTATTACAATGACAGTCAATCCTTAAAATGCGATTGTAGGGCGATTTTAATATTAATTATTTTTGATAATTAAGTGTGCGGAACTTATTTTCCTTTAATTTAAATATATCATCCATTTTAGGACCGTTTGTAAGCATAATCGTACAAAAAAATTCATTAATTAGTCAGTCAAAGTACTACAACACCCCGTTTAAAATGTAGTATATTAACAATTTGAGCTGCATCACATGCAGCTCCTTTCTACTTTAATGTTACCTTTAATTTTTACTTCGGGCCCCATCGTAACGCGGCGATGTCTTCCGAACAAGCAGTGTTTCGAACGCAGCACCAACACAACAACATAAGACAGCTGTAGTGAAGGTTGCATAGCGGCTTTGTATTAAATTTACATAGGTTTAACATTAAAAAAGCGCTAGGATACACTGTGAATTATTCTATTTTATTAATAGACAATTTATTGTTTTAATTATAATCTTATTTTTGGTGGTTCTGCAGCTCTTAAAGATGAGCCGCCCCTGCAGTGCAACTACATATGTATATTTGTTTATAGAAATTCAGGTTCTATTCTACCACAAAGGAACTAATGTGAAAAACTGATACTAAAAAGAATCCTCTATTAATAGATTAATTCGTGTTCTGCAACATTGCAACATAACAGCTGGGGTTTATATACAAAGTTATGTGACTAGACACAACATTTGTTTTTAAAGGCTTCCGCGAATGGTCACGTTTTGATCGCTTACAGTATATCGCGGACTCAAACAATGCCGCCCCAAGATAAATGCCGCCTGAGGCGGTCGCCTCACCGCCTCACCCCTAGCGCCGGCCCTGGGCGTGCAAAAAGGTAGCACTTTAGATACTTGCCGTAGAGATAAATTACGACAAATTAGAAATTTACTAGTGTTGGAATGTTCTTAATTAGTTTAAGTATTCTAATCTAAACCGCAAATATTTACGTGTATGGCTGTATGCTGTAAAACATCCATGTAAAACCATCAAGTATATGCCTATTAACTATTTATAGTTTTACAGTTTTACTACAGTCTTATACCTAAGAAGAAATTATACAACAGATATATCAGCACATCATTGCATAAATGCGCCTACGCGTGTATGAAACCGGTTATACAAGGGTCAAATCAACATGTTTCGAGCCACTGTAAATGCCGTTCTGTGGGCTCTTTTTTTGACCAGTCAATCATGAAAAGTTTTCAAGTCATTAATTATTTCGGGGATTCTCTGACCTTAGCAACTAACATACATAAGTTTTAGAAACTCGTATATTCGAAATCATCCCTGAGTTTGCACGCGTTGTTTCTAGAATATTCGTATGTGGACAAATTTTCGAGTCACACATTTTAATACATTTGATCAGCATACTTAATAATTGCTTTAGTCACATTCTTACGTCAGTTGCCTTTAAATATAATTTAAAAAATGTTCGATTTAAAACAAAAATGTAAAAACCTCCTGAAAAGAACCGCAGCAATTTACAAAATAGTGGAATGTGTAGGATGGCTGATGGGTAACGGGCGGCGGTTGTGGTTTCGTGATATTAATCTTGTAAAAACACATTTGACCAATAATTAAATTTAATAAACAAAGTCGAAACCGCAACCGCCTGCTACCGAACAGCCATCCTATAAATTCATTTTTATATTCTAGATGCAAGTAAAAATTAAATCAGGCAAAAATGAAAAAGTAGGATTATACCCAAAAACCGGTACCGTTACCTTTATTGTTAAAGAAATTGTTAAAGAACACTAGAAGCTGTGGAATAGATGGAATTCCAAGTTATATCTTTAAAGGATGTAGTGAAAGCTTATCTTTCCCTTTGCTTATAATTTTTAATCTAGCTTTAAAACTGTCTGAATTTCCAGAAGCGTGGAAGAGTTCGAAAATAGTCCCCATTTTTAAATCTGGTGATAAAAATGATATAAAAAATTATCGACCGATAGCCGTTTTACCTGTACCCGCAAAGATTTTTGAATACGTAATATATGATAAAATTTATTCCCATGTAAGTAATGCGCTCTCCAATATTCAACACGGTTTCTTAAAAAAGAGATCGACTGTCACAAACTTAATGGTCTTTGTGGATGAAGTGAGCGCTGAATTGGATAGGGGTGGCCAGGTTGATGTAATTTATACAGATTTTCAGAAAGCCTTCGATAAAGTTGATCATGAGATATTAATAAGTAAACTAGAATTATTTGGCTTTTCCTCCAACTTGTTACAATTTATTAAATCTTACCTTACCGATCGTCAATTATTGGTGTTTTTTGATGGTGCTTATTCATCTGTCTTTTATGCAAAGTCTGGTGTGCCCCAGGGTTCAAATTTGGGACCACTCCTGTTCTTATTATTTATTAACGATCTACCAAACAGTATAAAGTATTCTAAATCTCTTCTCTATGCGGATGATCTAAAACTATATAAACCAATCTATAACTTACAACAAGCACTAGAGCTGCAGGAAGACCTTAACGGCATCTTTCAATGGAGTCTTGCAAATGAGTTAAAATTTAACTTCTCAAAATGCTATGTTATGAGTTACAATGTAAAAAAAAGCAATATAAACGTACGCTATACAATGAACAATAATGAGGTACAAAGGGTAACACAGTTTAAAGACCTGGGAGCTGGGAGTTCATTTCACATCGGATCTTAATTTCAAAGTACATATTGATAAAATTGTTAATGCCTGCAGCAAAAGCTTAGGTTTTATTATCAGAAATGCCTACGCATTTCGTTATAGTCAATCGGTTATCGTTCTATTTAACGCATTTGTCAGATCCCACTTGGAATATGCATGCACGGTTTGGTCACCGCATACGCAGTATCTTCAGCATCACCTTGAGAAGGTACAGAATAAATTTATTAAATACTTACACTACAAGGAATTTGGCATCTGTCCTGAATTTGAATCTTATCAACCCATTAGGGATTACTTCAATATAAAAACTTTACAATACCGACGAAATTCATATGTTATTATCTTTTCTTTTAAAATCCTAAATTATCTTATAGACTGTCCTTATCTACTCTCCCAACTCGCCTTTAGAGTGCCTCCACACGGTATTCGACCTACCTTTTCTTTTCATGTCCCATTTGCAAGAACAAACGTACGTCTCTATTCACCTATTGTTAATCTGTGTTCAACTATGAACACACATTGTCGTCATTTAGATTTATTTGAATCTTCCTTAAATCAGTTAAAGATGCAACTAAAGGATCTAAAATTATAGTTCTCGCGCCCATGCATTGTGATGGTACCGCCATGTACAACATGATTAATTACAATTCCTTTCTTTTTCTTGTCTAGTTTTAGTTTAGCTTGTAATTAGAGATAAGAGCAATATCTATGTTTTATGTTTATAAGAAACATGTAATTAGGCTTTGCCTGTTTGTTTCTTCATAATAAATAATAAATAATATGCAGCTAAATCTAAAAGATTGCTAAGGGCCAAGACATTATTAGCTTAGCTTTGCATACGTAAGAATCAGAATAGAAATTTTGCTATTGTTGTTCTGTAACTAAATACCTAATGTTCACGATTTTTTGGGAAATTTGGAGTGATTTTTTCAAAATTGGAAATTAGAAGTGGACACTGTATATTTTTACATTAATTTATTGCTGCACCTTTAACGAAATGCAAATGTGTTTAAATTTTATTTAAAGTATCAAAACTTTGGTCCTTTTAAATTTAATAACAAATTTTATTCTAAAACTTAGCATCTGCGTGTTATCAGCTTGGCCTCGCATACTTGAGCACCAGTTGGCCCACCACTGTCGCCCCTCTGCCCTTTAATTTTTCAATTAAAGGTGCAGAGCACAAGTTGCAGTGTTACAGTAATGACATCAAATTAAATACTGTTAATTATTTTTAAAAATAACGTTTTAAAGTTTTGACACAAACAGTGATTATTGTTGTTGCTTGGGCGTCTACGTAGGTAAGAATTTATAAAATTACCTAACCAGCTATTGTTTGATATTTAATATCAAAGAAATAGTTTATACTTCTACTTACAAAGCTCCATATTTGCTTTGTAAAGCCATTTTTGAGAATATAAGAAGGAAGAGGTAATCTCTGTGAATTAAAGCAGAATTAACTGAAATATTTTTACATTTTATACAAATTTGAGTTTGAGTTTATTGAGTACTATTTTATTGAATATCAAAGTGTTTACGTAACTAACAAAACATTTGTTGGCCTTCTTTTGATATTTTTTGTTTACAAACGCTTCCCTTAAAACACCATGTTTTTGTTAATGTAGTAAATTATTTCAGCTTTGATAACAGTTCATTTGGTTGTGCAATTAATTTTGAAAGTTATTCACAAGCATTCTAAGTTTAATAATCATAAATATTAGGCAAAAATGGCATTTATTTCTCAGTTCCTGTTGGTTTAGAAACGTTAAAATCGCATCACATCTTTTGCTCACTTTAAATTTAAATATGCGATATGAACATTTTTAATCTAAAGTCAAATTGAAAGTTAAATTTGGTTGTATTTATAATTTATTGCTTGCGTCGCGTCGTGACAAACCATGTACAAAAATTTTAATTCTAAAAGATGGCGAGATTGCTCCATTGCTGTATTTTGTACTATTCATCTCAATTTATAAAATGCACTTCAAACTGAATAAATTATTTTAAGAATTTTATTGAGAAATATGAAATATAAGAAATATTTTAAATTATTATTGTTTACTGCATTCCAGTAATTGATTCTGCTCTTCACTATTTTTTTTTAATTTTAAATTTATTTAATTAATTTTTAGAGGTTAGTGTTTGAATATTGTTTTAGCCTTAAATTTTATCTTTCATTTACAGATTAATATTTAAAAATAAAATACTTTTAAGTTTTTTCGGAATTATGAGAGCTGAAATATTTTGCTGTTGTTGTAAAATAACAGAGCCGCAGTTTCGACAATTTGTAATTTAATATCTTTTCGAATTAATTTAACTTAATCAATTTTGGAATTAAGTACTATGTAAGTAATGCTGTAACTAAAAATAATCTTTCGAGAATATTTCAAAAACAGTTTTGGTCGGGACGAAGTTTTTTCTGAATTAGATTTTCGTTTTAAACAAATTAAGAAATATGTTACAATTTATGGAGATGTTTTGGCAAACTTAAAAATTTGTTACGTTGACGTTTTTTCGCCGGAGTGGCAGGCGGACGGTTTCCTAGTCGGATGCTCGGCGAGTGGCTTGCCAAGTCACCGAAACACAGGAAGGCGTGGTGTTTACCACACCAGCCCGTAAATATACCGTGCGAAACAACTGAGGTATGAAAAGCAACTTTGGAAACCTTAACCTTCCATGTTGCCGGCCATGCTCTCTCGTGGGGCGTTAGTCAATAGCTTACCTTACCTTACGTTTGTGTTTTGAAAATCATAAACGATTTTAATTTAAATTTAAATATGATGAACGCAGTTTGTATTCTAAAAATTAACACGTTTAATTAAAAGACCTAACTTGTAATTCTGAAGTTGCTAAAACGTTATTCGTTTAAAATTCAATACCAAATTTGTTTTCAACGTTTATATATGAACGCAACGTCACCAAACAAAACTTGTGAATTGTTTAAAAATAATTTGACGGTTTTAATTTAAATTGCAGTGATGTTTGAGTACATTTAAATGGTAAGCTTTATTAAATTGTGCAAGTTGTTACTATTTAATAATATTTTTCAAATTTATTATATGAGAAAGAAAAAAATACGCATTTATACAGTTATAAGACAGACAACGTCCTAAGATAAGTATTCTTAAGAGCTAGTATTTTTTTATTAAACATTTTCAGTTAATCATTTTACTACAGTTTGGTTTGGTAGTAGATAATCCCGTTGTTGTTCTTAGTTGAGACAACTTTTGCGGACACTGATTTTTAAAAATTATTATTTATTTTGCAACACCTTCGCAGATGTAAATGTCTTTTCAACACAAGATTCTCAACTTCTGTACAAACGTAGTGAATAAATTTATGACTGGGGTGATTCATAAATTGAAAAATGTTATTGTCAACCCAATCTAATTTTAACAAACAATAATTAAAAATTTCTATAATTTTGAAGATGTAATTTCTATTTTTAATTAATACGAATTAATGTCGAAAGTTCTTAGTAATTGTATCTTTAAAATTTGGATTTTATTCATTCGGTCCGCATGTGGACATATGCCTCCTCCATTTCTTTCCATTTATCTCTCGTGCCGTTTCCATCCATCTTTTCCCACCTATCTTTCTTATGTCATCGTACCATCTGATAAGAGGGCATCCCAGGCTTTGCTTTTTTCCCCATGGTTTCCACTCTGTTGTGATTCACGCCCACCTTGTTGGGTTTATTCTTGCTGTGTCCGTCACATCATAACTTCATTTTCATTACTGCCTGTCCAATGTCTTCAATTTTTGTTTGTTGTCTAATCCAGTGTATTGGCTTCCTATCTTTCAGTGTGATGTTTAATATTGCTCGTTCCATGTATCTTTGGGCTACTTGTAATTAATGTAGTGTTCTTTTTGTGAAAGTCTTCATGGGCTTTCACATGGGAAAGGAACTAATTAACGTTAATTTGTTATAAGTTCATTATTTGATGTATGTTTATTATTATAGCATTGGTGCAGACCTGTAACTACTTGAAAAAAATCGTGAGCAGTTGTGGACCAGGCCATGTGTCAAACACCAAGGAGGGTATTTGAGAAACGAAGATGATGGTACTGAAACATTGGGAACGACAGAACCAGGAGAATACATTTTCAGCGTGGATGGGATTGCACCAATAAAGGACTGCTGCAGTGCCAACATTTTCAAGCGGGGCGCAAGGTAAGTGCGCAGTTTTATTAATTACCGTTTATAATTAAGAATTGTGTGAATTAATGAGAAGTTGGCGTCTTAACCAAGACTACACAGGGTGATTCACATAAGACGCGCCCCTTAACAATTTGAATAGGCAACCCAACTTACAAATTCAGAAATAACGTTGATCTATTAATTCTCGATTAAACGATACAATCAGAGGTAGCTTGCTTCAAAATGGCTCTATCTAAGTAAGCGATCTGTCAAAGAATCTTAGAACATGTGAGTTAAAATTTTGACCTATAAGCTCTGCAGAACGAACCTGGTCCCTTATTAAGTCGGCAGTCGGATACATATTTTTGTTTATTGAAGGTAAAACGTATTTTAAACATTACGTCAACAAATAAAAACTTAAATAAATCCCAACCATTAACCATTTTTTCAAAAACTTCCTTTTATTTCCTATAGAACACATTACACTAAAAATATTGATCGTTACTTTTTTTGTTGTTGTAGAAAACACAATGTAATTAAAGAATCCTGATGTTTATTGGTAAACAAATTACGTAAGTTCGGCAGTAGTAGAAAAGTCGTAGTATGGAAATGGAAATACTGTAAATTCATTTCCGTTCTAAAATAAATTTTACTACATATTACTTTTTTTAACTGAAAACATCTTGATAAATTAGAGGCACAGTCCGTGACAATGTTATTATTGTTATTATTAGCTTGTAGAAATCCCTATATATAGGGCAAAGGCCTCCCCTTTTCTTTTATTCTTTGGCTTTGCACCTTCTAAAATCTATTCACTTATTAGTGAGGGGGTTCTTGGCATTAAACTTAGTCCTAGAATTAATTCTAAAAATTCACGTTTTGAGACTAAATTCACTATTTTGAAAATTTGAAAGGAACTATTTATTTGAAGCTGAAACAATAGCGTAAACGTTCAATAAAATTCTAATTATTCTAAATGACACAGTATTACGGCTAAGTATTTTAAAATTGGGCAACAAAAATATCAAATTTTATATTAGAAATTTAAGTGCCTACTTAAATTTTTAGAATCAAATACGCCAACGGTTTCGGACATATCCATAACTTGAAGTTTTAAAACTTTACGTTTTGAATAAATTAAAAATCTGATGTTTATATCTTTAATTTAGTATTTCAAAATGTTAGGGTTTTTTGCTTAGCTTAAAAAAGGGCTTTCTAAAGTTTCTACCTTAAAGATTTTAAAACTGAAATCGGAAATCTTAATCAGTTCTTATTTTCTAAGGTGGCAAATAAAAATTCAGCAATTTTTCTAAAATGTCAAGCTAAGTCCAAGGGCAAACAAGGGTCACCAAGGAAGATATCTGGAATAATGCATCGCAGGGTATATGAGTATGAAGAAGGGCAAGACTGAATTTGAGAATCCTGCAAAAACTAATTTCAAAAATATCTATTTAAATCACATTTCCAAGAGAAGGATTTTTGAAATTAAAGAACGAGGTAAACAATTAATTTCTAAGTTCCAGTTTTCACTTTCAAAAATCGAATAACAAATCCTACAAAAATTGAAACAATAATGTTCCTCCTTTTTAAAAACTTT
This sequence comes from Melanotus villosus, assembly GCA_963082815.1. NCBI lineage: Eukaryota > Metazoa > Arthropoda > Insecta > Coleoptera > Elateridae > Melanotus > Melanotus villosus. Next base: position 27,068,887 of record OY720427.1, read on the forward strand.
GCAAGGTTTATCGATTTAAAATTTAAAAAACCTTTTTCCATGTTCAAATGTTCAATTCAAATGCTGAAGTGGTTATTTCGAAAAAATGTTCAAATTTTTTATCCTAAATAAAGAAAGTTATAATGTTTTTGTTAAAACATGGTCAAAATGAACTAAAATGTTGTTAATTAATAGGGCGACTAAAATATTATACTAAATGGAAGGTAAAATATAAAAATTAAAAAATATGAGTTCTCGTCACAGACCTACAAATATTTTTCTACATTTTTTAAATTTAAATACTTTTAAGACTAAGAATCGTTTGGAAATAATTCAAAAACAGCCTTAATTAGGACGAAGATCCTTTCATCATTGGTATTTTGTTGGTTTTTGTTAAGGAATACATTAGAAATATTTCAGCAAACTTAAAAATTTGTGTTACGTTATAAATAAATAAATTGGGAAATTTCAAAGTATTTTAAATCAAAATTCAGGTTTGGCGAACACAAATTACATTCTGAAACTGAAACATTTTGAATTATAAAACAGTAAAATGCAATTTTAAATACAAGGAAACATTTTTTCAACGTAGAGGACATGCAACTTTTTGATAAAACATGAATACAAGGCCGTTTAACAAATATTTATTCGTTATCATCTCTGCCCAAAACGAGTTCAAACCTTTCACAAAACTGGCTTTCTGATAATTTGTAACATTCTCGCTCTTTTAATATTGAACGTTGAAGTGTGCAGAACTCAGTGCAACATCGTCAAAGTAAATTTATAAATTATCGTTAAATTATAGTGACATTTGAGTGCATCGAAATGGTAAGGGTTATTAAATTATGCAAGTTATTGTTTAATAGCATTTTATTTAGGACTCCCTGTTTTCCTTTAAAAATTATAAGCCTTTTATTGTAAGTTGTAAGTCATTTTATTCTCTCCACTTGACACTTCTTGTCACTTATATTATTTTGTTGAATTATTTGTTATTTCCTGATTTTACTTTTATTAGTATCATTAGCGTTATATAATTAGTCCCAAGGAAGTACCCCAGCTTCATATTTTTATTTGAGTATATTCATTGCGCCAATAAAGATGGTAGGATTTATTAGATTATAATAGGTAATAAATTCTTTATTTATGAAACATAAAAAATGGGTAAATTGTAGAATAATAAACCAAAAACCGCCTCGAAATATTTTAAAAAACTATTTTTTCTGCTTAAGCATTTTCGGTGATTTTTTTCCATAATTAGTTATTAGTTGCGTATCAGCAGGTCTCTTGTACCTTGTACCTACTTATCCGAAATACCAGTCGCAGACAAAAATTGGAATATTTGATAAGAGGTTTCATAAGATACATATGGTCGGCTGTTTTTAGTATCATTCATTGTTTAACATGTCATTCTAATAAATTATGTAACGTAGGAAATGTAGCAATGACGGAGACGGATTTACCTGTAACAATATTCTGAACTTAGTAGAAAGTTAAGTGAATATTTTTATTACTGGGGTGATTCGTAAGTTCCTAATAATCTAAATTCTTCTAATTTTGGAAATTTAAACTTCGTTTTTAATTAATGTGAAAGAATTGAAAAAAATCTTACTATTCGGTCTATAACATTTGGATTTCATGCATTAAAAAGAATGAACTAAAGTTCATCAATAATACAGTTCATGATTGTATATACCGTAACTGTTACAGCATTGATATAAACCTGCAAATACGAACAAATTTATAATGGGCTGAGAACCAAGCCGTGTCTCAAACAGCAAGAGGATATTTGAGGAACGAGGATGATGGGGGTGGTGACGTTGTGACATTGGAGCAGATGAAAGAAGGAGAATATCGATCACCGTGGATGGCCCTGGACCAACAAAAGACTGCGGATTGAGAACATTTCAACATAGGTATCAGGTAAGAACACATTTTTATTCATTAGTTTTATTAGAAGTGGTGCGAATGAATAAGAAGTAACTGTCTTAACCAAGACCTTGTAAGTTCCCTACTTCTTCTTCTTACTCCTGTAGTTCCTTAAGAAGGAATTTTTCCATGTCCTGTGCTATGCATTTGGCTTTGCTCCGTGATAGATTTTGTAATTGTAGGTCTTTCGGCAGGTATCTTTCGGTCTACCTATTCTTCGCTTTCCTTGTGCGTTAAATTCTAATGCTTATTTTGCTATCTTGTTATATGGTTCTCTAAGTGTATGTTCTATCCTGTCGCATTTCTTTCTTCTAATTGTGGTTTCGATCTTTTCCTCATTTGAAATTTCCCACAGATGTCGACTTGATATTTATTCAGGCAAATTTATTCGATGTATGTATCTAAGGCATTTATTAACGAAGGTTTGAAGTTTCTTAATGTTTTGTTTGTTTCTAACCCATGTTTCTGCCCCATAAAGTAGCAAACTTCTAATGGTTGTATTGCATAGACGGAGTTTTGTTTTGATCAGAATGTTTTTTGATCTCTATGTTTTGTTTAGCATATCAAATGTTGTTTGTGCTAAGGCTATTCTTCTGGTTATATTTTTTATGCGCAGCCGTTGGTATCTATCTAATTACCTAAATAGTCCACTTTCTTTATGTCTAAGTCCCCGAGTGTTATCGTTGATTCTTCTTTATTTGCATTTGAGAGAATTCTTGTCTTGTTCCCATTTATTGTTAAGCCAACCTTTTCTGCTTCTAGGTTTTAACTTGTTTAACTTTCCTTACATTAGCTTTTTATTCGGTGTGGGCAAGCAGATATCATTTGCAAACTCTCAAAGTCATCCAGTTTGCTGAAAATGCCCCAATTTATTTGGGATTTGTTATCCTCTGTATTTCGCACGACCCTTTTGTATATTTAATGTAGGTTACGCCAGTTCAGTACCTACTTATGCTATTTCATGGCAGAACTCGATGATACTTTGACGTCTAAATCGCTAATGGGTCTCTTAGACCTTGTCTTTTAGCACTGCTCACTATCACTATTTAAAAGGTCAGGTAGTTAAGTTTGATATGCAATGATTTGTTGCCAACATTGTAAAACACTGCGCCACTATGCTGATGTATGTTACGATAAAATTTTTGGTTAATTTTCTTTATAAAGTATTCAACTGTGGGAACGCGAGTTTCTCCACGACCTGTCGATAATAATAAAGAAAGGTATTGGGACAGAATGCAACTTTTTATATAGATTTCCTGTGATAGTTTCATTGAATGTTCGACTCTTGCGGAGAAGTTGTCACACATTAGTTTGAGTGTTCTTATGTATTTGTCAGGTAGACCATATTACTTCAGTATTTTTTACATTTCTTGAAACTGAGTCGAATGCCTTGTTACTGTTAACACATTTGTCTTGTCCCTTTTCTATTATTTGTTCTATTACCCTTGGTTACAGACTACAGATCTATGCACGAACGCCTTTCCATAAATCCCTTAGCTTGATGGCTATGGCAGATTTCATTCTCTTCAAAATTAATGTGGTCATAATTTTTACTTGCTGTTGATGGAAGCATTATGGGTCTAAAGTTTTCGCATCAAGTTAGGTCGCCCTTCTTTGGTATCTTTATTAGTATGCCCTGTGTCCGATCATCTGGGATCCATTCTGCGGATTAAGCCTTGTTTACTAGTATGTACAATATTTATATTGTGCTCGCCTTATCTATTTTTAGCAATTCGATTCCTATTTCGTCTATGCGTGGTGTTTTTAAATTTTTTATTTGTTTAGGCGTTTCTTCTATTTCGCCCTTTGCTGCGAGCTTTTCTTACTTATGTCAAGTTGTTGGGTTACCATATTGTTATTTATTTCTTCCTTGATTTCTTTTACTTTGTAGATCTCTGTAAAATATTTTGTCAGTATATTTCCATTACTTCTCCGTCTGTTTTATATACTTCGTAATTTCCCTCTTTAAGTCTTGATCTGGATTTGTTTGTTTAGTAATCTTATATAGGATTTTCATAGCTTTGTTGTGAGCAGCTTCTTCTGCTTCCTCCATTAAATTTTCCATGTTTGTTCGTTTGTCTTTAAGGTACCTCTTATTTTTGTTCCAATAATTTTACTGTAATTCTTTCATCATTTTTGTACCTCGTGTTTAATAATTTAATTTTTTATTTTTGCCTTCCTTCGATTGTGTTTATTGTAACACGAGCTTTATGGTTTTATATCCATGGTCTCTCTTGTTAATTGCCGTTTTATACACTTGCCATACATTCTCTACGGGAGGATTTCTAAGGTGATCGAATATATATTTTTTTGTCCTCTTCGATATTGTTTAGTTTTGCGAGGTTAAATTTAGATCTTGCTGGAATGTTTTTGTTATTCTATGTTGTTAGCTTATCTCTCATTCTTATTATTGCTTTTACGAGGTGGTGGTTGAAGGCTGTGTCGGGTGATGAACACGTGTGACGGAAACTCGGGTTCTTAAGAACTCTCTTATGTTTGAAAAATATACCGCCAATTAACTATTAACTAGGCCATTTGTCTTAGAAAAATCAATAAACTTTTCTCCGTTTTCGTTCACAACTGCTAATCCATGTTGGTCCATCACATTTTCCTTTCCTGTATGGCCATTTCCAACCTAGTAAATTGCCTACAAATATATTTATTTTCAGACAGTTTGAGAAACTGTAAAGTAATATTTGATTAAAGTGAAATAGATACTGAGCAATAAAACATAACTATTATTTGTTCTACGTTGAGTAAACTACAAGAAAATAAAAATTATCATAATTTTATCTGTTTTTCCTTTTTCCACAGAATTCAGGCCGAAGTTTACTTAACAAATGGAATATCTTTTAGATTAGCTTTCTCTTAATTTTGTAAATTTGTAGGGTGTGTGTGTGTGTGTGTAATTACAATAGGTAAATAGGATGCAAAAACTGCAGATGGTTAATGTACAAAGTGTGATCGATCATACCTAGAAGAATAATTGTTCTTTTACAGGTATTCAAAATTATAAATTGCGTAATTATTTCACATAAGTTGTGATTCTATGCAGGCAATGGCAAATTTTCTACATATACGATATTTTAGTAAAACGCTGTGTTAAATTTACATACATGTAATTTTATAACATAACAAATAATATCAATACGTGTAAATCTCAATATTTTTCAAAGTCGTAATTTTATAAAATAGAATTCTATTCTCCTAATTCTTGCCTCTTTAAATTGTTACAATAAAATTATAATTTTTTGAAATTTTAAGTATCTAAATTAAGTAAGTTTTTCTAAACACCTAATTAGGCACTCAGGGGCGGTCCCAGCTAAAAATTTTGGAGGGGGTCAAAATGAAAAAGTAAAGAGGCGAAATTGTTTTTCCAAAAAAGTGTCAAACTGTTAAATGTTATGTAAGCAGTGACCATGAAAAATAGTATGTGGCAGCACAATAAAGATATTTTTTAATAAAATATCTTTTTTTGAAGATGGTTTGTGGGGGTCGTGACCCCCTCTGAGACCGCGCCTCCAATTATTTATTAATTATATTTCCGTATTTTCAAATGCAATTCTTTCACGATTTTCTTTTTAAATTACTTAACCTAACCTATTTGGCGTTAACTAATTTTTCAACTTGCTTTTACATAATTCAAACTCACAAATACCCTTTTAGTTGCAATTTTTTATATATTTCTCATTAATATCAGTTGGTGTTGAAACGATTTTAAGTTATTTTAATCTGCATAATCGTTTCTCGTTCTCGCTGTACTCTTCGTATGGCCTCATTTCGTTTTAAAATTTAAGTTCCTATGCCAATTCAGGTTTCTCACCCATGTTAAGTAATCTCATCATTTCCCTCGTGTTCCTTTACCATTTATCCTCTCGCTCGAGAACTAGAAACTGGTCTGGTTGTGCATCTATGTTTTGGGTAAAGTTGGCTCATCTTGGTTGTCCGTTAGGTGGGGTTACCGCGGTTAGCACCCGGCGAAGTATGCCACACCGCACTTGATGTATTTATTATATCTAGTTGGGTATTTTTATATCCGACCGCGGGTGTTTAGGCTGCTTACGCGTTCCAACAATGGTCCTTCTGGGATTGGTGAGTTGGACGGGGCCTAGCGTTTGGTACCAAAGACACTCTTGGCTTGAGGAAGTCGCCACTGTTGGACCGGATTTGATTGGGATAAGCCGCTGCCTTACCCATCTATGTACGATCGGAGTTCGTTTTAGTTTATTAACAGTATATAACGGGAGCAAAGGCCTTAATTGGTCAGTATCTGGTTAGCCTCTGTTAATTATGCACTCCTATCCCTTCTATGCTCCTCCTTTTTTTGCCCGAGAACTATAGGTACAGGTTTAGGATATGCATCTATGGTCGGCGATAATTCTGGAAGTCGGGGTACAGTAACCTTCCTTTCATGGGGTTGACGACCCTCATACTCCACGATATTACGACGCACATCTTTGCTACCCGAAATTTTGTTTCTGTTTATTAGTGGTGTATAACGGGAGAAAAGGCCCTAGTTGGTCAGTATCTCGTTAGTTTCTGCTAATTAGGCAAGAGATTCACTTGAGTTGGGGAGAATCACTTTTGCTTTTGTCTTGTCACTTTCTTAATCTGATTAAGCCAGATTAGAGGCCATTCGAGGAAAGGGTGGAATATAGAAACGAATTACTAAGTGTAGTTCCGTGTTTATTATGAAAACTTGTAATGAAGTTTATGTTAGGTGTCACATTTTTCGTTTAAAGTAGTTGTGCAAGTGAAAAAAATAATAGTAGCTCAGTTTTCGTGTTTTTAAAGGCAAGCTGAAATATTAAATTAACTTCAAAATTGTTGAATTTTGGAATTCGTTTTGATATAAAGTGTTTAGGAAAACGGCATAAATTATAGAATAGCAAGTGTCTGTGGATCAATTTTTGTGAAACATTGGTTTTTCAAAATTACATTTTATAAGAAGAAAGTGATATATAATATTGAAACCAGACAAAATTATGTTTCTTATGCTTCGTCCTTTTGAATCGAAGTGTAAGCCAGTGGCTAACTGTTTAGATATTAAAACCTAATTAGCTAAAAACATATTCAACAAATATTCTAATTCATATAGCAGAATTACCGAATTAATTAATTTCGGCAAAACTTTAAAGGGAACATATTTAAAAGCAATGTATTTATTGCAAATATTAATTTAGGGTTATTTTTCAAATTATTTTAGAGAATTGGATATTTTTTCAAAGAAAATTTTCTACAATTTGCTTTTGGGAAACTTTCTGCAGGACATAATTAGTACTACTATTTGTAATGTTTTTAGAGTGGTCTCTTAATAATGGTTTTGAAATAATATATAGAAAAGTCTAAATTTTATTGAAAATCAAAGTTACAATTATGTTCAAATTTCTATCGTCAAAAGGCGGGTGTCTTCAGTCTTCAGAGACGTCGCTGGATGTTGTAAGTCAAAGGTGAGTGGTGAATACATGACGTGATCGATCACACTCTATACAAATTTAGGAACTGAATTTTTAGTTTAAGAGCTTACATTATTGTAATAGTTTTAAGTTTGAATAAAAGGAAAATAAACATTTCTACGTTGAAAAGATTTTTGGTTAGGGCGGTACTAACGTTACTTTTTATTTTCATAGAAATTTGTCCAATTGTTTAAATGTATGTAATTACTTGTTTATGTTGAAATGTTTTATAAGCAGAAATATAATATAAAAATTAGTGAAGGTCCTGGTTAACCCAGGGGAGGTGGGGGGCACAATTAAAAAAAGGAGCGGTAGTACCTACTTATTTGTAATCATCTGCAGTCGCATCGTAACAAATCAAGACATTAAATGTACTCAGTTTTTTCGTAAATATGCAGCTTATAATAAATTTCATATCCTACCTAAATCTTTAGTGACTCAAAAATTTGTTTACGTTTGCTGTTTAGTATTTGCAGTTTGCTTAAGAAATTGTAACATAAAGGTATATTTTGCAACGAGTATACTATGAGGGTGTTTTTAAGTTATCTACCTAGCTACGAAGGAAAACTCGCAGAGCTTTAAAAAATTAATTTTTCTACATAACTAACCGTCCACACTAATAAACTTAGTCCAGCGTTTCCTGTGTTGTTTCACTCCATCCAAAAATCTTTCGTTTGCACCTCAAAAAATTATGCAACAGCAAGTTTCAACTTATCACCCGAGTAAAATTTTCGGCCCTTGAGTTCTTTCTTCAGATTGTTAAACAAAAGGAAGTCGCAGAGCTACAGGGCGGATGTTGTAACTCAATGAATCCACAGCTTTCGATAATGGCTTGAACTGTGCGAGCCTTGTGAACTCTGCAGTTGTGTAACAGCAAAGTTATGGTTTTCCATGAATTCGGACGATTTTCTTCTAATGGCCTGCTTCAGGTTATTGATCGTCCTTCCGTAAACCTCTCTATTAATTGTGGGCCGTTTTTCCATATATTTAATAAGCAAAATTCCCTCGCACAAAAAACGGTGGCCATCAACTTTCCTTTGCCTTCTTTAGAGGTGGAGAGCCCTTATGCACCCATAGCATCGACTGCAGTTTTGGTGGGAGGATCCCGATAAAACACCCAAGTCTCCTTGCCTGTGATAATTCGTGAAAAATAACTTTCATTTTTCTCTAAAGCGCCCAAATGTTCTTGAGAAATTTCTTTCCTCGCCAGTTTCTGCTTAGGGGTAAGGAATTTGGGGATCCATTGCGCAGAAACTCTTTTCATCCCTAAATCTTCGTGCACAATCTTAAAAACTGTAGTTTCGGATATTCCATCTTCTTTAGCAAGCACTGAGATCTTCATTCGTCGATCTGACAACAGCAAATCTTCAACAAGCCTGATTCTTTCCTCAGTTTTTGAATCAGTTGGTCTTCCCGGTCTGGGTCATCCTGAAACTGTTTACTCCAAAATTTTACTTGAAAATAAGATGGGCTGTCATTATCGTACATCTGAGATATTGAATAACTTTTGGTCTATTTCTCTCTTTAGTGAGAAAACGCAACGAACTCGTACAAAATTTTGTCAGAGTGTTGTATGATCAAAAAGTCCTTGGATAGCGCTGTTATATTTTATGGGTCCCAACCATTTTATATTCTTTTTGAAACCTTTTTAATTAAAATCTGCTCACTTTTAAACGATGCCGAGTCAAGCAATTTTTTTATTTGATGTCATTTTCATAGCTAGGTAGATAACCTAAAAAACACCCTCGTAACTCAAATGTAAGGAAAATAAAACCGGATGAAATAGGTATATCAATTACGGAAGATAAAATAGACTGTTATTTTGTTATTAAAAGATCTCGGAACTAAGTAATTTGTTTAATTATCTATTCCCTTACATAAAAATAATCGAAATTTAAATTTAATTGAATCAATTTAAGACAGTTTCAATATGACGTAATTTCTTATTATTTGATTATTTATGTTTATAATTGGAATAAAGGCAATGGAAAAAATCAGTTGCATTTCACTATTTTTATGCAATGTAGGAAAAAATCCGTTTCAAGTAATATTTTTAAATTTATTGTGTATTTTTAAAATTACAATTATGAAAATTTCTTTCAACTTTTATCAGCAGTTTATTTTTTTTAGTTTTGAATTTTTGATGTAATCGTTTTTAAATTTGGCTTTAATTTCTTAAGTGTTTGGCTTAACACCATTTTTAATATTGGCTTCAAAAACATTATTTATTAGCTGTGCACGTTGTCTTAAAATCATAAAAAAAATCTCAGGTTTAAACTATTTAGCTTTAAGTAAAAAAATAATAACATAATTAATTCATGGCAAATACTACACAGCAGAAGCAAACAAGGCTAAAGCGTGAATGATCTTTCTTAATTCTGTAAATTTAAGTAACTGTGTGAATGTTGTGATTACTAAGGTGTAGCTAGCTGTTAGGGCACATGAATTATACCAGATACCAAGACGACTTCTACAAAAATCTGGAAGGAGAACGTGCAAGAAAAGGACGTCAAGATGACTACGGTTACAACAAAGGTAACTGAATTCGCATTCCTTAACACGATCAGTCTGCTTTTACTTAGTTAATTTGTTATTTTTATAGTTTTTGAATGCTTCGTTGCTTTAATTTTTTATTTTCATAACTGTGAGAAGTTACTTTGCCAAAATGTAACTTCAAATCCTTAATTGGTGACAAATAATTCGATTATTTTTAGGTTAGAAGTATTAAAGATTGCACATTTTACTTCAGAAACCTTCCCTTCCCGTAGGGTGTAATGGTATTTTAGTACATTTACAACTTTACAATAATTATTACAACTAACTTATTTGATACTTCATGATTAAGGATTAACTGAACTTAGGGCCGGTTGAACAAAGCTTTTGTTAAATTAACGAAAGATCAAAGTTGACAAAAGAGCATCATTTTTTGTTTACTAACGTGTTATTTGTCATATGCATTCCAATTTTGATTCGATTTTGTTCACTTTGACGAATGATTAATTTAACCAAGCTGTTAAATCATGTTTGTGCAACCCGCCCTTACTCGTATTATTTAAACTAAACGTCTTCTTCTTTAGCATGAACGAATTCTTGTTCTGTCAAGTTACATCTCTTTGTTGTAGTATTTCTTCCCTTGTTTGGTTCCATGTTTTTTTATGGCCTTCCTCTGGTTATTCTAGAAATAATTCTTGTCTCCCATATTCTTTTAACTTGTCTATCGTTGCCCATTTTTTCGAAATGCGCCAACCACTGTAGTTCTTCTGTTCTGCTTTTCTAGTAAGCGTTTCAACTTCTAAATCGTTTCGTATTGCTTGACTCCTTATCTTGTCCCTTCTTGTGACCCCCTCACTCTTCTTAAGTACTACTTCATTTCCATGGTTTGCAATTTGTTTTTCTGTTTTTTTGATAAGATCCAGGATTCACTACCAAAAGTTAAGGTCGGTTGATATACCGGGTGGCTAGAAAAAAACGAACCCTGTTTAAGTCCTCTCATCTCCGGAACGCTTTGAGATAGCGATTTCAGTTTTGTATTGAAAATTATTCCTGCCAAATTACAAATAATTATTTTTAAAAACAAAGGAATGGCGAATTTTTTAATATCAACTAGAAAAAATCAATTACACGTTGACAATGTTCTTCAAATTCTACCAATAAACATCTTCTATGGTGTATTCTACTTATAAACATGTATGGGACCTCCATTTTGTAAATTCACAATTCTTAGTCTATGTTTAAACAGTAAAATTGCTCTTCTGATTAAATTTATAGACACTTCTGGCCACACCTCTTCTAACCGTCGGCGTAGATCTTCCAAGTTTGCAAATGGTTCCAGTCTTTCGGTATACACGTTTTCTTGCAATGCATTCCACACTGAGTAGTCTAAAGCTAAAGGATTACAGTCTGGAGAATTCGGCGGCCACGGGTTTGCTCGAATAAAAGATGGCGTGTTTTCTTCTAAGAACTGTTGTATTCTTGCTGCTCTGTGGGATGGAGCGCTGTCCTGGATAAAAACATAATCGTTATTCGGGTACAATCGATGCATTTTCGGTAGTAAATCGTCACGTAAATGCCGTATGTATCTGCATTTGTTTTCGTTAACTGAGGATCAGTAAAAAATAGCCGACTCTTTCCATTCCAGGATATTACGCATGATACCATGAGCTTCTTGGAAAATCGCGACTTACTGTGGTACAAACGTTCTGGTTGAATAGCGTTCTTTTGGGTTGTCGAATAAACTGTTATTTTGTCTGTTTTGAGGGACTTGGAGCGTAAAATCTTTTTTGTCTTGAAAAATTAGGCGTTGTAGGTCAGCATTCGAAAACCTCCTGTATAGACGGATTTTTGCTTTCAGTGTAATTGCTGGGGTTTGCAACCTTTTGTAGCATTTAATACCTACACGTTTTTGAATAACTTGTACAGACCTGCGACTGATTCTTGTCCTGGCTGTTATTTTACGCTGGGATAAATGAGTCCCCGGTTGATTTTCCTGTGACAACGACAATTCGCCTACGTTTCTGAATTTTCTTGATTTGTAGCAGTTACTGTGTCTTCCGCTTCCGGGTTTTCTGTAAACGGATCCGGTTTCTACAAGCCGTCGAATAGCACGATTTATGCTAGAAAGTAGCCATCTCTTCCCTGGAAACTCTTTTTCCAAGCCAATTTTTTTCTCGATAACACATTGCAATTACCTCTAAATCAGACTTCGTTAAATGAGGTGCCATTATTACAAGAGAAATTAAGTTAATTAGCACAAAATTTCACTAAACTAATTGCAAAGTAACAACTAACTGCAAATGTCACTCACAACTTCATTTGTTTTAACAAAAGGTTGCTTCGATTTAAGTTGCTTATTAAATTATCAACGTGTAATTGATTTTTTCTAGTTGATATTAAAAAATTCGCCATTCCTTCGTTTTTTAAAATAATTGTTTATAATTTGTCAGGAATAATTTTCAATCTATTGTCTCTTAGAAAGCAAAAACTGAAATCGCTATCTTAAAGTGTTCCGGAGATGTGAGGACTTCAACAGGATTCGCTTTTTTCTAGCCACCCGGTATAGTTTTGTCAACTGTAATTTTTGTTTTTCTTGAGATTTCTTTTTATTTATAAAGGTGTTTGCTATTGAGTAGTACAATTTTGTTGTATTATCTATTCTTTTATTTATTTCACTTTCGTGTCTTCCTTCCTTATTTATTGTAACTCCCAAATATACAAATTCGTTCTATTTATTATTTTGGACTTCTATTTTTTTTCTTGCTATTACTGTGGCCGTAGTTTTTCTGTAATTTAGGCCTTCTATATCCATATTTTTTAACAGTTCTGCTTCGATTCTGTCGTGTCCTTTCGATTTTCCATTTTTAGTTTCCTTATTGCTTCGTGCAGTTCTTCTTTTGTCAATTTTATTGGTCATTGTTTACTTTGTTGTTTACATCGATTGGTTCATCTTCATCTGATATTGTTGTTATCTGTTCTTTCTCTTCAGGTTGTAGCAACTCGCTCACTTGTTTGTTTGTACTTTTCGGTTTGTTATATTTCCAGTTTATACATTTCTCTGTTTCATTTCCACATCTGTTCGTCAATTTTTAATTTTTGGTAGCTTATTTTAACTAGGTATTCTTTCTTTTGACCTTTCCATCTTGGCGGTTTTTCTTGATTGATTACTTGAATTGGAATACCAGATTTAAATTAACAAACGACTAAGTTGATAAAATGATAAATTTGCCATATATGTATTTCATTTTTGATTCGGATTTGAATATTTTTTAAATTAGAATTAGAATTGGTAGCCAATTAAATAAATCTTCGAAAGTAGCTAGTCACCAGTTAAGTGTTTTTGAATAAACATTTTTGTACAAAATAAATATATCAAATTCTTTACAAGTTAACTAACGTAAATTATATGAATTAAAATCGAATCTGCAAATTTTGCCAACTTTTGGTGATTTTTTTTTGAGAATTCAAATCCGTTTAAAAAGAACACCGATTAAACTCTTTCATTAATAAAATGTTTACGTAAAATAATTTTCCTGAATATACTATGATCGTTTGCTCAAGGAATCGCATTCAATTCATCTCTGAGATAGTAAATAATTTGACTTTGGTAAAATTTACGTAGAACATTATGTACAGATCGTCACATTTAATCAAGGAGATCCCTCATTTTTTAAAATTATTCTCAAAATTAAAATAATGTCTAAATTTTAGACTACCAACTTTAATATTTTTAAGTGAAATTGCTGCAAAACTCTTTATAATATCTTTGTTTTATTTTTTGTTTCTCAGTTCTACGTAAGATTTTGAATTTCAAATGTATTTATTATTAAAACGTTGTAACCAATTCAATCAAATTGGTTAATCTTCAGTTGGTCCATCTTCCTCAGCTGCTCGCGAAGAAAAGAAGACGCCGGCCTATATATTGTTTATTTACTTTCATGTGTGTATTTTGAATAAAACTGTTTTTGTTTTTTTTCTTTCCTAGGTGTTAGACTGTTAGAAGTCTAATGCGTCATAGTGTTGAATATTGCACTTAACATCCGCTATTTTGATGCATTTGGCTCTAAAATTGTTATTTTAGACACCTAAAATACTCTTCAGTACCTAATCGAAATTTAGTTTTTTAAATAGTGAAAATAGATTTCGGATATAAAGCTGTTTTGAAATGTTTAGAGTAAATCTTAAAATTAATTTTAGAACATCTAAAACTTTGGGGGTTAAAAGTTTATTTTTTCCAATTCCTACACATAAACTGGCATTTTAATATGTCAAATCTAGTTATCAAAGCAACATTTTAGCGTGAAGGGTGAATAAACTGTTGCTATAGACATTTTATCCAGACTTTCCTTGATGTGAATTAGCTATTTTAGAATAAAAATAATGGTGACTTAAATTTATATTGCTAGGTATTGTTTAAAAACAATGTAGCATTTATTATAAAAATTGTAGTATTAATATTTATATAAATAAGCAATTGATTGATAATTAACTATTTTTTAAGAAATTTTAATGTAGGAATTGGAACAAATGTTGTATGTTACCCTTGAATAAAGATATTTTAGAAATTAGCTCACGAGGCGAAGCCTTGCGTGGATAAAATTTCTCTTTATTCACTTATACCATAAATAGCTATTAAACGCATAGTTTTTTTTAATATTCGAAGTTATAGATGTCGAAGGTTAATTTTGATTTAGGTTAGGATTTTATTTTGTTTAATTTAAAATCTTGTTTGAATCTTGATATATTTGTAAGGTTGGGTTAAAATTCTTAATTAAAATTAGGTTAGAATTTTGTGTCTTACACATTATAAACACTATTGTAAATAAAAGATTTCCTATAAATAAATTTTTATGAATCTTAAATGCTGTGTATTTTTTTGTCCAACTAAAATCCTGTATGAATTTTGTCCGGTAGATCAAATGAACCTTGAAAGTGATTTATAAATTTGAAATTCCATGAGTTTGTGATGTAAAGCCTATGCCACACTGTCAGTCAGTTTGACAAACTAGACTAATGAGAAAAAAGATCAGATAAATTATGAAGCTAAAGGTTGTGGGTTCGATTCCCTATACCTGCCATATTAACTTAGCATTTTTTGGACACAAGGAGCACGCAGATTTGGAAGTTAGAATTTAGTGTACGAATTACACAACTGGTGACAGTAACAATTGCCTTGAAGCGCATTTGAGGTAGGTTTTCTAACTTTTTTTTAAGTAGTATTCAACGGGAAACATGGGTACTTGTGTGATCCTAAATTAATCAATGTGGAGCGTGTGTCAGAGGTTTTAGCATTGGGCTGTAAAACCAAAGGTTGTGGGTTCGATTCCCATCACCCGCCATATTAAAAAAAATCGTTTTTGCACTTCAAGGTGTACTCAGCCTTTGGAATTGAGTATATGGGTTACATAACCGGTGGTAAATAATTAGTCGGCTTGTAACGAATTCGAGATTTTCGAACTTTTTAAAAAACAGGATTTAACACGGTAAAGGTAGGAACTTACATCTTTCTCTTTCTCAATCCATATAGGATGATGCGAGCTGTGAAGGAAAATAGAATTTAAGTTGGAAACTACCAACACCCTAAGATATGCTAGTAGTTTATACTTCGATTGTTAGGTATTGCGATCCAATTTTGTAGGGGGCATCCTCCTCCCACCCCCTTACCAACCCACCCAAATATATTAAGCTCCTCTATATAACTATCTTGTATTCAGTTTACCTGTGACTGACAATTCTCCTGACATCTTTTGATTCAAATTTTAGTTTAAGATATATAAAAATTAAAAATCTGTTTCAATTACAGTTTCCGCTTTTAGAATTATAGTACAAGAATTACAACATGGCGTAGCGATTTATATTATACGTCCACACTTTGTCACGTGCTTATTCTGCACTACCCCATTTAATGGGGGACGTTGTTGTCCCTTGGCGCGCCTCTAGCAAACAGTGGAGAAGGGGGGTTCGAAACGGTAAACCCTTCAAATAGGGGTGGTCATAATCGGGATGAAAATACGGCGCCACTAAGGAAATCACCCAAAGATGGTTACAAGGAACGTACCGCAGATAGTTCCTCTAGGGCTCGAAGGGGTTGGGGTTGGCTTCACCCCGCTGCAAGATGTGACTTACCTTGCTTAATGAAATAGCTTACTGAAATTCTTAAAACTTGTAGGCAGGATCACACTGTATACGTAAATCTTTACCAAAACACTAACACACAAAATATGATCGGGAAGCACTGAACACAATAACAAGACCAAACTAAATTGACAATTAGATATTTAATAAATCAAAAAGGCAAAAATGAATACACAAAAATTACACAAAAGGGGCCGCAATTAACATGTTACGTCAAAAACAAATAATAAATGCGACACTTACCTTAAGGGACGATAGAATTGAGGGTACTACATTTACGTTACGTACGGCAAATCATTTACAAACTAAGTCCCCCAATCCCAGACAGAATATAGGATTAACAAATATTAAACTAAAATTCAATCAGCACAGCTAAATCTTTATATGTTTATGCAACATAACACAAAATATTATCTTGATTTTACTTAAAACTTGCGACAATGAAGTCTTTAAAGGTGAATTGGTACTGACAAACTTGAACTACAATCTGAACACAAAAATCTTTACTCAAACACAAAATTACTAAGACAAACAAAATGTGAATATTATCAAAAGCGCCTAAAGGCGAATCACAAAGTCTTCACACATTACCGCCGGATCAAACAAATTGACCAGACATCGGCTACTCTAAAATTACAAGTTGCAAACAAAACACAAAAATAATAGAAAGGCGATACTTATTAAACTTCAAACCCAACTGAACGACAGTGACAGAGGCCTGTCCACAAGCGGCAATCGTAGGAATTGAATCTAGTGTTAAAACACAAACGGCAAAAGCAGGTGCAGCGTAAAGGGAAAGTAAATTACCTGGTGAGATGTTTGTACTGTAACTGTACGAACCCCAGGTGTGTTACCCTTTAGAGTTTTTCAGTGTGATCGTCTAGTTTTTCACTAAGATTTCCTTCACCCTCAACCCTTATTGGTTAAGTGAAAATCTTACCCTTTACTTAAATAACTGACTATGTAGTCAGAGGACCCTTAATGTTGTTGTGGTTCGCTGATCTAGAGTTGCTCACCTTATAAAACAAGAAATAAATACTCCACCAAGTTTAATACATATATTATAAAGTCAGATTTATATACAGATATTTACAAATACAGTAAATAAGTAAGCATAGTGTATGAACATCAGACTAGGCAAGTTAATTATGAGCAGTGGCGTGAATAATTATCATACTTTTGTTTTATGACTTCGATGTACTTAAGGTGGCCTGAGTGCGTGGTTGATCATAAGAAATTATGCTGGAAGTCGGTGTCAGTCATATGTGCGATACAAGATCGATCTTTTAAGTGATTGATATTAAAACCAATCTTAAGCGGCCGAAGCCAAATGTGGTATTACAACCAATCTTTTGACGAGGGTGCAATTGCCCTCTAAAAGAGTACGTGCGCTATGCAAGACTCTTAATTAGTACATGAGAAGCGTTGCCTCTCATGTACGAGAATATACGAGATACTAGGTATCCTCGTACATTGTAAGGGATGTTTCACCCTATCGTTGATTGAGAATATGCCCAAGACATATCTCAGTAGTCAGAATTGTCGTTTTGTTGTAATTAATTGTGATCAGCACTTACACCAGGGCAACTTTACAGTAAATGTTGATAAAGTTTAATCTTGAATACCTGAAATATATTAAAACTGCTAACTTTTCGGTTAATTTGGATTACTCAAGGCAGCCCCTCAATTGGAAGTACGGCATCGCGGTGTACGTAGTACGAAGAATTTCTACAGGTTACTGCAGAACAACAAAGTGCAATGCAACCAACTGTATACTTTACAGTAATTAGATACACTAATTAGCGAACTAGTCGAAATTCCAGACGGCTATACAGATAGACTGAATAACCAGGGCTGGTTCCTTTGGTAAAATTTGAACTTCTATTTATACTGAAAAAATCTGCGTGCAGTCCCCGCGGTGATTAAATGTTCTCACGGTTTTGCCTAAATAGATTGGTATCAAAGTTCCCATGCGTAACCCTTGCTCTCTAATATCATAAATTCCATGGTTGAGTTAATATCCCAATGCTCTGGTATATTTTAAATTACTTTGAAATTTGATATTTTTAGCAGACTACGTGTGGGTCCCCATGTTTACATATATGCGGCGAACTAATTTGCCAAAAGGAACGTGATTTTACGCCGAAGATTTATGATATTTCTGTTATTAGTTTACACATGAAATCGATACTTTCTGCCACATTCTTGCCCACAAGAAACACCCCTAGCGTCACGCTTTGAAAAAAATAATTACATTGCAATTCGAATCCCTGAAAAATAGAAAATTAAATTTATAAACACGCAGGTGGCTATTACAGTACTTGATCAGAAGGCCAGGGAGTACGTGACGGACGTAAGACTAGGAAGAGCTATGAAGGTGGTAGCCCAATTGGAAGCGATGGTTGGCCTTCAAACCCCCAGAGAGAAATAGTGGCAATCAGTAAAGGAGGAGTTGATATTCTTTCTTCTAAAACGGGTGCGAAACAAACGAAGAATATTCTTAAGGCTGTGGGTTTTCTTAATCCCTTATAAGGAAATTGTGTGAGAACGGTAGGTACTTCAACTTTCACTAAACTTTTCACACAAGAACTACGTCTTTCCGGAACTATATGGCACCCTCTATCATGATCCGACTAGTATGTCGTAATTTAATTTTTCTACGAAAACTAACGACAAATGAGAGGCCTTTCCAGTGATTTAAATACCCAAGCGGGAAACGATAAAACTTGCACAACCGTCTTAACTACAACTACAAGAAGCCAAAGACGTCCGATATGATCGAAGAACTATCACGTACTGACGAGGGGGGGTAGAACACTCAAACCACGCTAAGACGTGTCAGCTGACAAGCCTTACGTACAGGGGATTCCCCGAACCGTATCACCGAGAAGCTGCATTAAATGAAAGTAAGACAAAATAGACGTGAATTAGGTCACCTTGGGATAAAGGAAAACTTTTACAACGACGAACTGTAGCAAAAATAACATAATTAACACGGGATTAAAATTAAAAGGACAGGGCCGTACTAAAGAATTTTACCAAAAATTCAAAATGACTCAAACTTCCCAAAATAACACAAAATTGTAAAATCACGTGACAACTTACCTTACCTATGACCGATAAATATCCTGACATCTTCTGGAACAAATTTTAACTACAGAGTTCTATACTTGTTCTTGCACTTTATTATTGTCATTGTCCTTTACATAAAAGCACTAGAAATTTATTTATGTTTTGTGCGATATTTAAGCACAACAATTATTGCTAATCACTTGCTCTAATTGAATGCTATTTACTACTTTCATGTATGTTTAAGTAGATAATTATTTTCATTTTTAGATATTTACTACAACAAAGAGTAGCATAAAATACAGAATAATACAATCATTTATAAGTTATTTTCTTTCAGGGCGATACAATATTTGTTAATGAATATATTTTATATTTTATGCATAAACTATCTCTAATGTTTTTAGATACGAGTAGGCCATCATGACATGGACAATCACATTTAAAAAACCAATTTACAAAACATTCAACTCCATTCCAATTGTCGTTTTTCCATGACTAAGCCTCATCCAAAAACATTTGAAATAATTATTATATACAGTAATGAATATATATTAATTATTATCACTTACAATGTTCTACGTAAATTTTACGAAAATTAAATTATTTATTAATTTGTACAATAACTGAAAATGATTCCTTCTGCAAACTATTAAAGTATATTTAGGATCATTATTTTACTCAACGTTTTATTAATGAAGGTTTAATTCATGAACTTTTGAAACTGTCTGAATTCTTAAATAAATTATAATTAACCATTTCGCAAATTGAATTTTAGTGCAAAGTTATTTTACGATACATTTTAAAGAACAAGAAATTAAACAGCTTTATTAAAAAAACCAATTTGTAAAATTGAAAAACACTTAATTGGTGACGTACTGCTTTACCAACAAATCTTTGTAAAATTATGAAATCATCAAGTATTACGTATTTCTGATGTCATATTTTAAATTCAAACGTTGTTCATATCAAAGCAAATTACGGAAGTTTGAGACCTCTAAATAATGAACTTAAAAGCAGAAATTGTTAACTTTTAAATAACGAACATGAATGGGAAATTTTTCATGAAAAATTCGATACTTTGATTGTTAGAGCCTATTCTAATTACGTTTAAAGATTTGGTACTCAAAAAAGTAGAGCAGATTTTTGTAGTTGGAAATAATTTAAAAAGTTTTAGCAGTATAAAAGCTATTTTAACAAATTTCAAAATTTTAATAAGTCAACAATAGTTTTAGCAATAATAAACTATAAACGGAAAAAATATAACTAAAAATATGAGTGACACGTTTGATATGAAGTTTTATTGTAATTAAAAACAAAGATAATTGAACCATTTGTCACCAATTAAGAATCTGAAATTTTCTAATTGGGTACCCAAAATTTTTGACAGGACGAAAAAAAGAAAAAAATACGAAACACTGCAAGAAAAACCAATTGAAACCAGACTTTGATCGTGTTAAGGAAAGGTTTTTGCCATCCTGGCTCTTCGTGTGCCCCATCAGCTATGCCTTAATAAACACAACATTCACACACCTACCTAAATTTACAAAATTACAACAAATTATAGTAATTTTAAGAAACACCGAATTTTTAAATTTTAAGTAAAAGTTCAAAATTTATTTGCTCCAGCTAACTCAGCCTCGAGTCGTTAAATGAGGTCCTTTCTTTTAAGTTCAATAAGAATAATAAAAAAATGTTGTGTGCAGTTTTATTAACATTTTTTTTTAATATCCTACCTTCCCTAAATGTAATATCTACCACTTATTATAGTTTTTAAATATGCTCACGTTTTTGTGTTTTCAGTTCAAATCAAATATTCACTTTTCTTACTCCAAAACAGTTGATATAATTTTCTTAGTCCAAATCAGTTGATATAATTTTTGCTATTTAGCTGTACAGGAATCCGGTTTCAATTTTCAGTTGATCAGCAAACCAGTTTATTTTTATTTCTATCACGTTATTTTTCCTTCTTCAATTTTGAAGAAACCATTTATTTTACTTCTTCTTCGCAAAAATGCAATCTCCTTTTGGAAATACAATTGCACTGCTATTTTATCTTCCTTTTCAGTCTCACAGATAAAATACACAACTTCCTTTTCCAGAAGAAAAATTCTACTTGCTTATTTATTTACCTTGACTCCCGTTGTCCTGGTTTTCCCATATTTCCCCCCAATTAAAATATTTGTTCCTTTTCTTGGGAACACTTAAATAATAATACTGTCCTTTCAAATACACTTTTCTACGTTTTTAGCTATTTTAAATTAAATTTATAATACAACAACATTATCTAATCCTATTTACATTTTTATTTTATATTAAAACTGCATAAAAATAATTACCAATCTTAATTCATTAAAAATAAAAGTAACCTCTATTTAATATAATATGTTAATACCAATTGATATCATCTCAATATAAATGTAATATAATAAAGCTTGTTTTCTGAACGGTTCTGAGTTTAAGCATATGTGATAACAAAAACAAATTCGCCACAAGGCTATTTAACAATTATCAGCAATTCTGTATTTGCTACGTTGAAAACAAATTTGGTATTGAATTTTAAACGAATAAGGTTTTAACAACTTCAGAATTACAATTAGGGCTTTTAATTAAACGCGTTAATATTTAGAATACAAACTGCGTTCAGCATGCAAATTTAAATTAAAATCGTTTATGATTTTCAAAACACAAGGTAAGGTAAGCTATTGACTAACGCCCCGCGAGAGAGCATGGCCGGCAACATGGAAGGTTAAGGCTTCCTAAGTTGCTTTTCATACCTCAGTTGTTTCGCACGGTATATTTACGGGCTTTAATTAAACGTGATAATTTTTAGAATACAAATTGCGTTCATCATATTTAAATTTAAATTAAAAATCGTTTATGATTTTTAAAACATAAACGTAAGGTAAGGTAAGGTAAGCTATTGAATAACGCCCCACGAGAGAGCATGGCCGGCAACATGGAAGGTTAAGGCTTCCTAAGTTGCTTTTCATACCTCGGTTGTTTCGCACGGCATATTTACGGGCTGGTGTGGTAAACCACCAAAGAACGTGCTAAATTAGGTTTAACCTTCCATGTCCTCCAGACTAAACGAATTTAATTGTAGCAGAAATAAAATAATTGAAACAGAATCAAACTTAGAGGATAGGACCGTACTGAAAAATCTTAACAACAATTTAAAATGACTCAAAAATTGCAAAATAACACGGGATTGCAAAAATCACGTGACAGTTGTTGCACTTCTTTATACGAATTATTTTATTCTTCATAATAAAATAAACTAGGTAATTTGTTTTTGTAAACAACTAAAAGCATTAGTTATTTCGGGGATTCTCTGAACTTAGCAAGCAACATACATACGTTATAGAAACTCATATATTCGAAAATCGAAATCATCCCTTAAGAGTTTGCACGCGTTCTTTCTAGAATATTCGCATGTGGACAAATTTTCGAGTCATACATTTTAATACATTTGATACACCATACTTAATAATTGTTTTAGTCACATTCTTACGTCGCATTACGTCACATTCTTACGTCAGTTGCCTTTAAATATAATTAGAAAAGTGTTCGATTTAAAATATAATTGTAAAAACCTACTGAAAAGAACCGCAACAATTTACAAAATAGTCGAATTTGTAGGATTGCTGATGGGTGGCGGTTGCGGTTTCGTGATATTAATGTTTGTAAAAGCATGCATACTTATTCGACCAATAATTAAATTTAATAAACAAAGTCGAAACCGCAATCGCCTGCTCCCCAACAGTCATCCTATGAATTCATTTTTATATTCTAGATGCAAGTAAAAATTAAATCAGGCAAGAATGAAAAAGTAGGCCACGCAGCTCGGTATTACTAGGGTTGCCACCCGTCCGAATTTTGGCGGGACTACCCAATTTTTAAGAGCAAATCATGCGTTCCGCTAAGAGCGAGCTATGGCGGGACGGATTTTGTCCCGATTTTCAAAAATATGTATTATTCAGAAAGATATCGATCATTACCTGTCCTTTATCAGTATTGCAGGTTTAAATTTTTCATTTAGCGAGCAATTTATTGTTTGGATCAGAAATATATATCTATAAATGGAAAAGAAAATACTAAATTCCACCCAAATGTATATTCTTCTTGTGCTAACTACGTCATCTGGATATCATTTCAAGTGCAATTTGGTAAAAATTTATTATACCTAAACCAAGCAGACCTAGACTACAAAAGATGGAAACGTTTTTAAAAAAATTTTGGTTTATTATACCTATCGCAAACCCTATCCGGGGACATGCTATATATGTGGACAGGTAGCGAGCCACACACTGAGCCCAACGAGCCACTAGAGTTGTTGGTTTTTAGGGCTCCGTCCATTGCCGGTACATCAAAGAATAGCTCGTAGAGACTTGCGAGCCTTATAGATGGAAAATAATTTTTCCATTACTTATACTCGTTCCGACATGTAACCCTATAAGCCGGAGTACAGCTACGAGTTAAATGAGTAGTTCACTCACAAGTCTAGTAAGCCTCACAATGCCGAGTATGAGCACAAGCACACGTACGAGTAATGTGGAGTATTGTGGAATTAGTTCAAAGGTTCTTTACGTTTTATATCAACAGAAGATTATTAAAATGTCAAAATGTTTAAAGGTAAAAATTTGCAGTACCCACCTCAAAAATTCAAAACATGGAATGTGCTTGATTAATGATGTTTAGCTTGAAATTTTTAAAATGTAAACACAGTGCAACAGTATTTGTCAAAACTACCAACTGCATAAATTAATAGTATTCATGTTGACTAGAGAAAAGGTTAAAACATATCGACAAAGAAGAACAAATTATCTACAGCCAAAATTTAATGAAGTGGTATGCGATTTGATAACATCCAAGCACCCAAATTTGTATTCATCCGTCAAGATTCTAAGATACAAGTGTTTGAGGAAAGTCTAAGGAAAATAATGGATCCTGCTTTATAGCCAACAAATACCTGTGTTAGGCGTCTTTTACACATACGAAAGAAGTCGGAACAAGCCAGCAAATGATCTTAAGCCATACCCATCAGGCTAAGGTACCAATCTCAAATAATAATAATAATAATAAAAAAGATTGTTCATAAGACAAGAAAGAGTATATTAACCTCTCACATTTAATTATACAATATGTGCGTAATAAATTAAATGAACTTACGCATTTTTGAATCATTCTGAGTTCTCAATAGACATTCTTTGCATAAACGAACATCATCTTCGCCCAATGGAAGCTGAAAACCTGCATATTGAAAATTATAAAGTGATTGCACATTTTAGCAGAGAACACCGTATTATATGGGGTGCTACTTGTAATATTGTGCAAAGATTCTTTAATAAGTCAAAAGTCACCCTGCTTCTTCTAGAAGTGGCGTGCCCTTTACAGGGCGTTGACGATCTTCTCTCCTTATTCGTGTGGTGTGCGTGTCAAGTAGCCTATATACATAGGGGACCTACAGCCTAACGTGGGCTCCGAACCACGGAAGTACTTGCACTTCTACTCCAGAGAGGACTTACTAGGCAGAAATACCTCGGTGGTTTGTCATTGCCTTCCGAGGGAAGCGGTCCGGTGTTTTCGGTGTATGTGTGACCTTGGGAATCGTACCCGGACCATCTCAGTGGTTAGCCGCACGCTGAACCAACTGAGCCACGACCGCGACAATAAGTCACCCAATACTGAAAATCAACAAGCTATCCATGGAGGGTCTCTGTGGGTTGTTAGCAGCGGCATTTCCCGATTTAAATTTATTGTGTATCACTGTATATTGTCCCCCAGACTTGTGGAAATTATGAGCAAACTAATGAGTGTAACGATTTATTTTAAATGTGAAGTCGTAATAAGTGGTGACTTTAACGTGAAGTTTAATACTAGTGATACAAATTTCATTAATCTAAAAGATTTAATTAACGCATATAACTTTATTCATATGACTGAGCAACCTACTAGACTATCCAACTGCATTGATAATATTCTAGTAAATTTTAAAAACAGTAGATAATTTTGTAGGTGTGTAACTGATCCAGGTCTGTCGGATCATCGTGCCGTATTTGTTAAAATTAAAAAATGCGTTAGTATACAACTGTCATGTACTAAAATTTGACACAGACCGATTACTTACACAGGTAAACTAAAATTTTAAAATCTTGCTGAACAAATACACTGGAAACATGTTATTGGTGGCAAGGTACATATTGATCTAAAATTTTACCGATTTATACACATTCTAAGAAATGCCATGAATCTTGCATTCCCATTAAAACTTGTACCTAAAAGTAACGTTTTCAAAATTAACTGGTTTACGCACGAATTAAAAAGCATTAGAAACTATTTACATGATCTTCTTGACCTCAATAACAATTTTCCCCATCTAAATTTAAATCGTCAAATCAAAATCGTTCGTTCTCACTATAAATGGGAGCTCAAAGAAGCAAAAAGATCTAAATGCTGTATGTATATTCGAAATGCTAACAATAATTGTAAAGCCTACTGGAATGTGATTAAAAGTCATTCTAATTCTTCCTCGACTTGTAAATCTGTGGATGTAGATATCAACGATCTGAATAATTTTTTATAAATGTTCCTAATGCAATTTTACGTAGCCTACCTACCTACTTCAAACGCACACTACTCCGATTACTTTAAAAACAGGAAGCCGAGCACTGAGTTCAATTTCTAGCGTCAGCATTCAAAAAATAAAAAAATCTGCTAGTACAGATCATTATGAACTGACAGTAGATCTAATTAAAACTATAAAAAACATAATTATTATACCTCTAACAAATTTAATTAATGAGTGCATTAGGGTTGGTAAAACAAGTGAGTGAAGCTATAGAAGTGATATACAGAGAAGGATGAAAGCGGGATCAAGGTGTGTAGGAGCTTTAAAAAATATACTAAGTGATAAAAACGTATCAAGGCAATTGAAACATTGAAAGTGAGAATATACAGAACAGTGATAAGACCAATGGTGATTTTCGCGAGTGAAACGTGGGTGCTAACAAATGAAATCGGGAAGAAATTCGAAATATGGGAAAGAAAAGTACCTACTAAGAAAAATTTTCGGCGGAATAAAAGAAAACGGGGAATGGAGAAGGAGAACAAACAGGGAACTAGCAGAAATATACCAGGAGAAGAGCATTAGAGTACTAATACAACAAAACAGGTTAAGATGGCTGGGTCACTTAATTAGACAAAAGGATAAAGACCTAACGAAGAAGATTTTTAGTATGAAGATAAGTGGCTGAAATAGAAAAGGCAGGCCAAGGCAAACATGGTGGGATAGTGTACAAGAGGACCTGCAAGAGTACGAGCTAATTCCGGAATGGGAAACAATGGCCAAGATCAGAAAGTTATGGAAAATAAAGATACAATTAAGCCATAGGCCAATAATAGGCCTGCAGTGCTGATTATAACTATATTAGGGTCGGTATATTTCTAGGCGCACTCAAGATAAACAAACTTGTTTTTATACATAAAAAGGGTGTTACGAGTGACCCAAACAACTTCAGGCCTATTTCTTTACTACCCATAATTTCAAAAATGTTTGAATCGTTGTTAAAATATCAGAGAGTAGATTTTTTTGAAGAAAATGAACTTTTCTTCATTAATCAGTTTGGTTTTCGTTCAGGGAGATCAACAGCCGATGCCCTTAATTACTTGACTGATTAAATTGTAAATGGTAAATGGTATATATCAGTGGCGGCTTGTGAGTTTTTAGGGGTAAGGGTTGCAGAAAAGATAGCTCTAAATGAATGAGAAAATCTTGTACTTTAATTTTATCAATGCGACGGTCTCACAAACTTGTCTATAACTTTAAATTAAAATTTTTAATATTTTGAACCAAATCATTTTGAATCAAATGCCCCACAAAATTTTATACAATCAATAACTTTGACAAAATATATCTATTTTTCTTTATTTGTGCATTATTTTTCTTAACTGATTGTCTGTAAGCGCTATCTACCTAAGTGGCAATGTTCACTTGACCGATATTTGTCAGATTAAGGACGTTCATGATTCATGATATGGGTTTTATTTTCACGGTGTCATTTAAGATACTCCTGCATACATTTTGTTATTAAATTGTCTTTTATAAGAACCCTTTTTGCTTTAAAGTTAATTTAGGCGTAGGCCGTCCCAATGATTTAATTTCAAGTTTTTCTTCAAAACTCTTGAAAAGGGGATTTTTAAAAGTTCTTCAACGGAATTCATATTGAAATTATGGTAATTATACAACAATAAACAAAACACTATACAAACACACTGCGTAAGTGCAATATTAGAAATAAGAAAAGTATATGTACATAATTATGTAGTAATTCTGTAATTGTGTAATTCTGTGCCTGTTTGCTAAATAAATGTTATATTATTATTATTATTATCACCAGTCACCAGTACGTAAACACAGCTCAGAAAGAGCAGAATACTGTTGGAAACAACATTCTCTCCGCACGCGAGTCAATTTTGACCGCTCCGGCAGAAGCGTTAAACCCGAATGCTTTAGACTACAATCTATCCGATTTCGGCAAGTTGTTCGATAATTCAAACAGTGCTAGAAATTTCTCCTCTCGAAAGTTAGAATTCATGTATTGTTATGTCCGTGGTCTTTTCGGAAGCGATTTAATTAATGTCTAAGTTAAAAATATAATGTAATTCTGTTTTAATTAATACATAAACGAAATTAAAAGTAAATTTAATTTTGTTTATGTAAATAAAAAGTAATTTCAGAAATTACTTTTTAGTTTTGATCACTGCTAATATCTTTTGTAAAATCCAGGTCAGAGCTGCCGCCCGGCGGCCCTTATATGCCAGCCCACCACTGGTGTATATTATTATTATTAAAGTGGTGAGAAGCATACAGAGCCTTTATCAAAATACATACATACATACGTACATAATCCTGTCCTCTTCTACCTTTCGGTGTCGAGGTTGTTATTTCTAGAGTTGTTGGTCAGATGTTTGTTGGTCGCAGAATTTTCTCCAAGTTTTTCTGTCCTCCGCTAGCTTTCCTGCCTCCCTCCATGTGGTTCCTCTCTTTTCCAATATCCTTTTCACTTCTTCGTTCCACGTGTGTCTTGGTCGCCCTCTACTTCTTTTTTCGTCCACTCCCATTTCCCATATATTTTTTGTAAGTCCATTGTCCTGCATTCTCCTCATTGGTCCCCACCATCTTAATTGATTTCTTTCGATATAATTCTGTAAAGGTTGCACTTTCAGTCTCTTCCTTATTTCTACATTTCTTATCTTGTCTATTCGAGAAACTATTCTTCTTAATATACGCATTTCGCATGCTTGTAATTTTGACTGCTGCTGCTTGTTTACCACCCATGACTCACTTCCGTAAGTTAAAGCAGGCATAATATCAAAATATAAAAACTAAACAAGAACATGACACGATGAATCGACGCTATTCGAAACAACTAAAGGGGTGAAGCCCGATACTATTTTCAATAGTTTTGGATGAGCAATGAAAGATGCGGGAAAATTCTATGAAATAGGAAATTAGAAAATGTAAAAACATTAAGAAATATGTTATGCCGGTGACATGGTAGTAATAATGAAGAACGAAAAGGCATTAAGCAAAAATCTATAAGACTACAAAAACCTTTGGGAAATATAAACATGAAAGTTAACAGTAGCGAAACAAAAAAAATGGTAATAAGCAGAGAATAAATAAAACACCCAATAAGAATGGAAGGAAAAAAGTTTGAATTAAATATTTAGGCTCCGTTATCACACAGGATAGAAGAATAGACGATGAAATAAAAGAAAGGAGAGAGGTTGCTGGAACACTTTTTAATCAATAACAACTTCCTAGGAAATAAAGAAATTCCAACAAAACCAAGAAGGACAAATGAAATGGTTTTGTCATGTAAGGCAGATGAGCGAAGAAAGAATAACAAGACGAGTATATGAAGCAACAACAAACAAAAAGAAACATAGAATGAAAAGCTGAGAAATGCAATGGAAAGGAGAGGAATAAAGTGGGAATAGACAATTAATGACGCATGAAGGAAAAGATGGAGACCTGGATAAGGTAAACAAAAGAATAATAGAACCCACTATGGCCACTAGCCTCACACTCAAAAAGGTAGAGAGACATTAGGGTTAAGTAATGTAAGTAATATTGACTGTGTTCCCTTACATTTTTAATTCCTACTTTTCCAGCATTAGGTACATTTAAGAGTGGTGTTCTGAACTAAAAGAAACCGTATTTAGTCACAAAGTATTGCATTAGATTAAACATGTTAGTATTAGATTATTAATGTACTGCCAAATAATTCTAAATACATACATTTCTAACAAAGATCCTAAACTCATCTTATGGTTAGCTTTTCTGTATATTAATGATTCTATCAATTTAATAATAGTAGCTGTTATCAACAGACAGATAGTAATAACTGCTTGTACTGAAACACAGCAATTGTCGTTTTTAAAATGTTCATACTATAATAAGCACAACCGCAGAGTAACATATTTCGTAAAATACTGCATTTATTTCGCATTACTGTTAATATCTGTATTTAAAAAAATGACGTCTAAAAACTGAAGCCATGTAGAAATACACAAAGCAATATTAAGTTCATATCATATTTGTAAAACAACGCCCAGAGCTTAAAATACTCTGCAACAAAATTGAAGACAAAAAGGACATTACAGGAGTGTTCTGTGCATTACACCAAATACACACTATGCAGTTATTCTAAAGAATCGCGCGCATGCATAACCCCAGGGTAATTCAAAACATGTAGCATATTATGTTTTTCCCAAAAATGGCCCTTAATTGATACCTTGTGAAATGCAAATTCCTATAAATAATTTTAAAATGACTGAAATATACGGCGAAATTAGAATTATGAAATTAATGCGATTTTAAACTGTCTTTTTTAGTAAATTTGAAGGTAGAACCGCAAAAATTGAATGTAATTTAACAGCAAAATATTTAATATACAAAAATTTTTAGTTTTAGAAGAATTGGGAATATATGAAATTCCAATATTTACACTTAATTATGTTGTTATTTTAAGGAGTAATTGTTAACTGGTTTTGGAATTTACGAACTTTAACTACATTTAACTAAAATACAAACGCACCTTAATTGCAACACCGTATAATTTGTGTAAACTAATTTCTTTCTTTCTCTTTTATCCACTTATACCTTTATAGTGTCGAGGGGGTGGGACACAACGGGCTGCAGAGCGGACACCCATCCAAGTTCTGGCCGAGCAGGTTCTTGCTTAACTTTGTTTATTTCAATTTTACGTGCACTCCCACCTCTCACTTTGCCGTACTGCCGATTAACTAATTTCTTAATAGGACATATTATCTTGGAATTATATTCTTAATGTTCTTAAAGATTAACCTACTCAGCACCACTTTGCTCACTTTACTGTTGGAAATATGTTTGGTGATTCCTACTTTATTAACTTACATAACGAACTGGCTACTGGCACTACAGCCTTCATAACAGATTTTATAATATTTCTCTAAGGTAACATGGAACAAATACACATCACATAACAAAAAATAATTAGGTCGCACTCAGATAAATACATTATTCTGTAGATTAAATAGTTGTAAAATGAGCCGTTATAATTTTGATTTTAAGAAATTTAACTTATGTCGAATACGAGGCAATATTATTCACCAAAATATTCAATATTGTTTTAGTTCATTATATGGAAATCTTATGTAAGAAATGGAAAACTTACCTCAAAATTCATGATTATTTATAACTCTAAAGACGTTCAACAAGTATAAAGCGAAGTTGTGTTTTGAAATAAAGATGAAAGCAACTTTAGGAGGCCTTAACCCTCCAAGTTGCTGGCCATACTCCTTCGAGCAGTGTAGGTGCCGATACCATTACCTTTATCTTCTTCTTCATCATATAGCTCCGTAGTGGAGAAACACCTGACAGGGTAGCGAACCGTGCGCATTATTTTGTTCTACAATACTATCCACTATTTTCTTCCATTCCTTCTTGTCTTTAGCTATTCTGTTTCAACTCTCTTTTAAAGATATACTTTTAAAGTAAAAATACAAACTTAAAATGTTTCTTTTTTAATAAATTACATATTTAAACAAATCCTGGTTAATTTTCATTTTAACGGCTTTACCATCGGAAATCTTACATCTTACGAAATGAAAACGTTTTATGTTTCTGTAATTTAAATAACTAACATTCCGAAATTTGAAAATATAATACCAAAATACTATATGATATACAGCGTGTGTCCCCGGATAGGGTTTGCGATAGGTATAGTGAACCAAAAATATACTTCTTATTGCCTTTTCTAGTTTTGGGGTTACCTATTTTTACAAACATAACTGTATTTTTATGTTGTAGGAAAGTGACATATACAGGGTGTTCCGCAACTCGAGGGCTATAGTGAATATACATATTCCTGAGGTCATTCTGGATCAAAAAGTCCGCATGAACATTGCTCTCATGCACTCTGTTATTTCCATTATTCGAAGGTCCCAACATTGCATTAATAACGGGGGTGGCCATTTTGATTAGCTTTTAGATTAGGTATTGCGGTCCAATTTTGTAGGGGGCATCTTCTTCCCACCCCCTTACCATCCCACCCTAATATATTAAGCTCCTCTATATAACTCTCTTGTGTTCAGTTTACCTGTGACTGATAATTCTCCTGACATCTTTTAATTCAAATATTAAATATCTGTTTCAATTACAGTTTCCGCTTTTAGAATTATAGTACAAAAATTACAACATGGCGTAGCGATTTATATTATACGTCCACACTTTGTCACGTGCTTATTCTGCACTACCACATTTAATGGGGGACGTTGTTGTCCCTTGGCGCGCGGCTAGCAAACAGCGGAGAAGGGGGGTTTGAAACGGTAAACCCTTCAACTAGGGGTGGTCATAATCGGGATGAAAATAGGGCGCCACTACGGAAATCACCCAAAGATGGTTACAAGGAACGTAACGGAGATAGCTCCTCTAGGGCTCGAAGGGGTTGGGGTTAGCTGCACCCCGCTGCAAGATGTGACTTACCTTGCTTAATGAAATAGCTTACTGAAATTCTTAAAACTTGTAGGCAGGCTCGCACTGTATACGTAAATCGTTACCAAAACACTAACACACAAAATATGATCGAGAGGCACTGAACACACTAACAAGACCAAACTTAATTGACAATTAGATATTTAATAAATCAAAAAGGCAAAAATGAATACACAAAAATTACACAAAGGGGCGACAATTAACATATTACGCCAAAAACAAATAATAAATGCGATTCTTACTTTAAGGGACGATGGGACGATAGAATTGAGGGTACTACATTTACGTTACGTACGGCAAATCATTCACAAACTAAACCCCTCAATCCCAGGCAGAATATAGGATTAACAAATATTAAACTAAAATTCAATCAGTAAAGCAAAATCTTTATACATGCAACATAACACAAATTTTAACTTGACTTTACTTAAAACTTGCGACAATGAAATCTTTAAAGGTGAATTGGTACTGACAAACTTGAACTACAATCTGAACACAAAAATCTTTACTCAAACACAAAATTACTAAGACAAACTAGTCAACCGTTTGCCAACGGTCCTCAACCTTTGCAATGTGAATATTATCAAAGCCGCCTAAAGGCGAATCACAAAGCCTTCACACATTATCGCCGGATCAAACAAATTGACCAGACATCGGCTACTCTAAAATTACAAGTTGCAAACAAAACACAAAAATAATAAAAAGGAGGTACTTACTAAACTTCAAACCCAACTGAACAACATTGATAGAGGCATGTCCGCAAGCGGCAATCGTAGGAATTGAAACAGTTCTCAGAACTACAATTTGTTGAAAGATTTTGTTGTTAGGTAATTTTGAAATACACCTATACCACTCCCTTATGAGACGCCACTGAAAAATAAATCATGATAAATTCGAGTTGCCAATGTGACAACAATTTAATGTGGCCGGAAATTCAACCTGTCTTCAATCAATGTGGATCACATATAATGATATGATATTGCTATTAATTATCATTGAATTCAAAAGTCAACTTTTATAGGCAAAAATTATTATTTTCAGATGAGAATCTAATTATCTCATTCTTAACACGAGACTAATACATACCGGGTGTCAACGAAACCAGGGGCACCCCCATAAATTTTTTATTTTTTAAGATATCAAAATGAAATTTGGTATATATAACATACTCTTTAAATGGCATTTGTTGACATAGGAAACAAGTTTCTGTCACTTCCAGTTTCGCCGGAATTGACATCAACTTTGTTATTTTAAATGGAACACCCTGTATATTTATACATGTTTGGAATCTTCATTCAATTTTACGTATGGTAGTATTAAGTTCGAAACATTTTGATGACAAAGTAAATTTTTGCAGAAATTAATCTAGAGTGCCATGACTTACGCAAAATGAAAGTCAAGGTGCCCCAACACCCGAGACAATTTGTTTTAGGACTTTAACTATTTTAGTTGCTGTATTAGAATGACCCAAAGTTGGCAAAAATGCTTTTTCGAGAATAACTCTATTTTTTCAAATGGCACTAGGGTGGGACACTAGGATATTAAAAACGAGCGTTTTTCAAGGATTTCATTGATACCAATAACGCGGGATTACTATGGAAATTTAATCCGGAATAACACTCTCTATTCAGAAAAACCATATTTTGGATATTTACATCTAGGCACGGGGTTTCAAAACAATTGAAACAAATGAAATGCACAAAACAAGTCACACACTTGCTACAACTTAAGTTCTAAAACAATTGAGTGATGGAGCACCCTGGCTTTCATTTTAAGCAGGTCACGGCATACTAGCTTAATAAATAAACTCTTCTGCAGTATTTACTTGGTCATGAAAATGTTTAAAACTTGATACTAACATACGTAGAATGAAATGGAGATTCCAAAAATGTATAAATATACAGGGTGTTCCATTTAAAATAACAAAATTGAGGGTACTTCCGGAGAAACCGGAAGTGGCAGAAACGTATGCTCTATGTCAAAAAATGCCATTTAAAGAGTATATTACCTATACCAAATTTCATTTTGATATATTAAAATATAATTTAAAAAATAGGGGTGCACCGGGTTTCATTGACACCCGGTATAATCACTCAAAAATAACTTTGTGCGGTAGAAAGGCAACTTAATGACAAAAGACGTACATCACTAAAAACTATAAATGATATGCTATCTCTTTGTGACAATTTATAATGCGTACCAGCCTCAACACCGAAAGGTACAGCAAGGTGTAGAAGTAATGACTACTGCGCCTTGCAAATATGCAGCCCATTATCATCCGGCAACA
The DNA here is from genome assembly GCA_963082815.1 of Melanotus villosus. NCBI lineage: Eukaryota > Metazoa > Arthropoda > Insecta > Coleoptera > Elateridae > Melanotus > Melanotus villosus. Next base: position 27,103,274 of record OY720427.1, read on the forward strand.
ACATGTTTGAAACTGCCCAAATTCCGGGCTACAAAACGAAATCATAGTTTTAAAAGCAATTTAATTTCAGATTTAATGATCTGAAGTTTTCATCTAAGCTATCAAATTGTATAAGCATGCATACCTAAATACTTCGAGCTGACAAGGATATGAAAATTTAATTTGAACTTACCGACAAATTCACTCTTTCAGCTATTTCTGCTCGAGAAACGCCTTGCTCCCACATAGATATAAGGAGTCCCCGTGTTTCTAGCGTGGTATCGCTTTGTCCGGGTCTTCGTGGCATAATTTCACAACGAAAAGCAACACAAAAACACGTCTGAATAAATACGCACAAAGATCCTGGTAAATAATTATCTTAAATACCTTTCAAAATTTAAATACCTAATTACCTCCACTAATAGATATCGTATAGTTCAGTACAAATCTTTAATCCACCTTAAATATACTCGTAGTATAGTAGTACTTATAGTAAGAATTACGGCATGAATGAAAGCTTCATGATAATTGATAAATGACATTGATGACATTTAAATGTCAAAAACCAGCATTTGTTGATCTGATTTTAGACGAAAATTGCAAAAAGTCGTGTATGTATATTCCCCTAAATACCGTTACGCAAAATAATAAAAATTAAATAGCTGCAGCACAAGGGGAAGCCGATAACAAGAACTTGTTTTGTAAACACGAATGCAAGCGTTTTCTGCCGTTTAAAGGTAAACAATTATTGTAGAAATATTTTAATCCTTAGGGAGCTTAACTTTCACTCAGCAGTTTCAAACATCTTGTTGCCGGACTGGTGATAGATGGGCTGCATATTTGCAAGGCGCAGTAGTCATTACTTCTACACCTTGCTGTACCTATAAGTGGTTAACGATTACATACATACATGTCAATTTTGGTTAATTTTGTACAGGAAATCAGAATTCCTAAAATAATTAATATTTCTAGAAAGCCTTCGGTCCGTTCTTTATACTTTCTTAGGCGTGCAAAAAGGTAGCACTTTAGATCAGCGGTTCTCAAACTGTGGTACGCGTACCACTGGTGGTACGCAGAGCTTCTTACGGTGGTACGCGAGCCGCAGTTTAGTAGAGTTTAGACTCAGTCACGTACCTACAACAACTAACACTCACTCTATCTAAAGTTTTAGAGTGAGTGTTAATTGTAGGTACGTGACTGAGTAGTTGTACACATGAGTGGTACGCGAAAAAAAAGGTTTGAGAACCGCTGCTTTAGATACTTGCCGTAGAGATAAATTACTACAAATTAGAAATTTACTAGTGTTGGAATGTTCTTAATTACATATTAGTTTAAGTATTATAATCTAAACCGCAAATATTTACGTGTATGGCTGTATGCTGTAAAACATCCATGTAAAACCATCAAGTATATGCCTATTAACTATTAATAGTTTTACAGTTTTACTACAGTCTTATACCTAAGAAGAAATTATACAGCAGATATATGCACATCATTGCACAAATGCGCCTACGCGTGTATGAAACCAGTTATACAAGGGTCAAATCAACATGTTTCGAGCCACTGTAATGCCGTTCTGTGGACTCTTTTTTGGCGCATGCAGTTAAAAGTTTCCGTACGACGGCCCGCACCCAGTAGCAGTAGGGTATAAAAGTACCAACACCCTATTGGTTGACTATCAAGACTACTCAGTTTAAGTTCCAATTACAAACCATTGTGTCCATGACGTCATCAGATCATCAGGATAATGGAAATTCAGCGAAATTTAAAAAGGTCTACAGGAAAGAATTTGTACAGTTTTTAAAAATTCGCTTCAGTTAATATGCAATAAGGTCTGTAGACTTGAAAATAACTATTTCTTGCAAAATATTAAATTACTTGGTTTTGTTCCAGTTGATTTTCGAGGTGCTATTTGTAAATTAAGTGTATAATTTATTAATTTTAATATATTTTATTTCTTCAGTGAATTAAAAAGAACATACCCTGAATAAGTAATTTTGTTTTTATAATATTTATAGGCTTTGTATTTACATAAAACGGTATTCTACTATACCTGCTACTACTACCCTATAAATAGGTGCGGTTTGCTGGCTGCAATTCAGACCCCCTGAAGAACAGCAAATAACAATCTGCGCAAAATGTATACCTACTTTCCTAGATTATTCTGAAAACTGAAAATTACAAAATGTTAAACACAAATTACAAATCGTAAATTGCCTAATATACTTACGTTTTAGTATTTAGTTATTGTTATTACTATAGTTAGCCCATACATCCCTACACAGGGCAAAGGCCTCCCTCTTTCTCTCATCCTTTGTAATTTTTTTTATATTAGGCAAATATACCTTTAATAAGAATTGTAGCGTAGTACAGAAGCGAGAAGCCCCTCAAATGCGAGTTTTAAAACGGAAAGATCTGGTCCCCAGGTGAGTAAACCCCTCCAAGGCTGCCTCGAGAAATCTGGATGATGCAAAATTCGCTAATCACTCCAAACTACCCCCCCATATCTACCAAATTTCATATCGCACACTACAATAAAAGGTCATTACTATCGGAAGAACGATTGACTGAACTTGAAAGTGAATTAGAAAATGTAAAATGGGACGTCATTGGTCTCAGCGAAGTTAGAAGACGCGCAGAACGATTAATAAAACTAAAAACTGGTAATATAGTCCAGTCAAATGGTAATTCAACTTTGCATTTAGCGATTTTTTTATCGGTGTGTAGAGGGGTCAGTGGTGAGTCTAATAAATCAGGTTTTTCGGGCCGCCATCCGAAAAGAAGGGTTTATTCATTTTTCGGCTATATCTCTGTAGGCGTGAGTCTTACAAAAAGTGTGTGTAAAGATTTTTTGTAGAGAATCATATTCTCTAAAATTTCTATTAGTAACTTTTTACGTAGCATTAATAATAAAAAAGTTAGAAGCCCTTAAGTTTTGTCTTTTCCAGCTTTTAACTTTTTGATTATTAATGCTATGTTAAAAGATTATTTATAAAAATTGTACATAATACGATTCTCTACAAAAAAGCTTGGTACTAATGTTTTGTGAGATTCACGTCTACAGAGATATAACCCAAAAACCAATTAAACCTTCTTTTCAAGATGGCAGCCGAATGGAGGGGGTTAACATCCTGAAAATCCTGATTTAGACTCACCACTGACCCCTCTACACACCGATAAAAGAAAATGTAAAGTTTGCCTTTTTATTTCGACCATTTGACTGGACTTAATAGCTTTTACTATGTGGGCGAAGATGATAGTTTCATAGGAGAAACCGAATTTCTAACACACAAACGCCATAGAGAAAAAAATGTATCTGTAAAGAAAATCTCAACTAGGGTGGGCTGTGTACGCGATACTGCATCAAAATTATACACGTCTACGCACCGATTAAAGACCACTCGGACGAAAAAGTAGATCTATTTTATGATGATGTAGCTGTGGCCATCGCAGAAAATATGACGCATTTTGCTGTTCTGGCTGGAGGCTTCAAGGCCAAAATAGGGATTAAGTCCGACGTCACGGAAACCTCAATGGGGAGGTATGGACTGAAAGGCAGGAATGAACGCGGAGAGGCACTGCTGAGAGTTTTGCTGCAGAACAATATGTTTCAGATGAACAGCTTCTTCTATAAAAAGACAAATAGCAGATGGATCTGGGCAAGTCCAGACGGGCGCACGAAAAATAAAATAGATTTCATAATAACCAACAAGAAACACATAGTTAAAGACGTGACGGTACTAAAGAAGTTTGTTACTGGAAGCGATCACAGAATGGTGAGAGCGAAGATAATGATTAATATCGACAAAGAGCGATATAAAATGGTCAACAAAAAGATCAGTAGACCATGTACCAACCCGCCAGATGCAGAGGGATTCCGGCGATATATTACTAAATTGCTGGAGAACCCCGACTCAGAAGAAAATATCAACAATAGCTTAAATGGAAAAATAACTACTGCCCTGCTAGGAACTCAAAACAAACATTGTCACAAAACAAAAAAAGAAGAAAAACTAAGCCAGGCTACCAATTAATTAATGCAGAAGAGGAGGGACATGAGGTGTCAAGAGACGGTTAATGCTGGAGAGCTAAAAGATGTGAACAAACGCAATACAAAATGGCATCAGAAAATATAATACAAATGACATTAAACAAACTATAGAATACAACAAAAGCATGAAGGTGCTGCATAGGAAACTCGGAAATAGAAAAAGAGAAATAATTAAAGTTAAGAATAAGGAAGGAGATGTTATCACAAACAAGGAAGAAATACGAAAAGTGGCCGAAGATTTCTATCAGCTGCTGCACAAAAGTCAAAAGGAAATAAACTCGGCTTCAGATTTAGAGCCAGGCATTTTAACATCAAGTAAGGGTATCGTAAATCAAGGATCGAAAACACTGCGAGACATTGCCTTAGAGGAAATAGAATTAGCATTAAAGAAAACAAAAAACAATAAGACACCTGGAGAGGATGAGGTGGTTGCTGACGCAATAACGATCGGCGGTCCTTGGTTATTCGAAAAAATAAGACATCTGTATAATCTCTGCCTGTACAACAGTACAATACCAGATAAATGGGACAATATCATCGTGATACTTTTTCACAAGAAGGGTGATATAGCTGAACTGAAGATCTACAGACCTATAAGCCTTCTAAGCCATTTCTATATAAACTATTCACAAGGATAATAACCACGAGACTTGAGAAAAAATTAGACTTCTACCAGTTTTCGTGCTGGATTTTGGACCAACGACAATTTACAAAGCGTCAAAACAGTAACTGAAAAAATCATTGAATACAATAGACCATTAGTTCTTGCCTTTGTGGACTTCCATAAGGCTTTCGATACGGTTGAGCTGAATGCAGCGATGGGAGCACTGCCAGAATGTCGTGTTAACTATCTATACACAACCTTAATCTACAACATTTACAAAAATGAAAAAATGACGGTAAAATTGCAGGAAAACACCAAATGCATACCAATGGACAGGGGAGTTAGGCAAGGGGACACAATGTCCCCCAAACTGTTTACCGCAATTTTGGAATATGCATTTAAAAGGCTCAACTGGGAAGAAAAAGGCATAAATCTCGATGGATAGAGCCTAACAAACTTACGCTTTGCGGACGACATAGTTTTAATGTCACACAATCTCAAGGACATTTCATCAATGTTTCAAATAAACATATCCAAAACAAAATTTTTAGCCAATCTGGTCCCTAGCGAGAACATAATAATTGACAACAATACCTTGGGCACGAAATACGAATCTCCAGTGACAACCAAACATGTGAATTGAAGAGGCGAATTACCCTCGCTTGGGCCGCCTATGGAAGACTCTGGGAAGTTTTCAAAAGTGATCTGCTGTTTAAAAAGGAGTTTTTAATCAGTGCGTGTTGCCGGTTATGACCTACGGCGGCGAAACTCTAACTTTAACCATCGCAACTGCTAAGAAGCTTAGAACAACACAGCGGAAGATGGAAGATCGATGCTTGGCGTGTCATTACGCGACCACATTAAAAACGAAGATCTGCTCCGAAAACAAAAATTACTGATGTAGTCACACAAATAGCAAAGCTAAAATGGAACTGGGCTGGACATGTGCATGTATCTAATAGGTACATATTTTAACCAATTCAGAGAATCTTTGTGGGCGGCGAATGACAAAAAAATAAAAATTGAAAGAAGAAAGTTATTGCAGAATAAACTTTTTCCAACGATAGACATACTCGTATTAAAAAATAATGAAGAAAAATACCAAAATACCTATTGCAGAAAATCAGAAGACCGTATAACTACAGAAATGTGGAAGATGAGTGGTAACTCTTTGATCAAGGCTGTACAGCTCCTTATACATCGGTGCCTATATGAAGGAAAAATACCAACAAGCTGGAAAAACGCGGAAGTAATACTGTTGTTCAAAAAAGGAGATGTAGAAAATTACAGACCAATCGCCTTACTATCACATTTATATAAATTATAAATATTATAAAATATTGTGGGTGTTCCACGTAGTAAATAATAACTTGAGTCTCGTTAATTCAAATTAATTGCATATCTCTGATTAGTTTACAATCTGATCTTATTATGATTTATTCATTATTAAACAAAAAACCTAAAAACTATCTCGTCACTAAACAACACCATGACTACTATTTGATGTGAGACGCAGTAGTCGCCCAGTACCCCCCTGCTAGTGTAAAAGTTAACCAGCTTGTAGTCGGTCCGGGAAGTGAACGCGTCTGTCTGACCTCGTTCAACGGTGCTGGTGGTCCGGTGTTTGAACGCTTGTAGAAGGGTAGTTCTTGGTGGCACCTGGAACATTCTGGTCCTCGCTGGTATTCTGTGAAATCGATGGGGTGGCATCTGGAATAGTTGCCGAGTCCTCATTCATAACGTAAGCCGGCTTAAGGCGATCGATGGAAATCGTAGTAGCGTGATCCTTGATGTGAATGACGAATGTTTTCTGTGATCGTCGATATCACTTTATAGGGACCATCATACGGCTGCTGCAGCGGCTGCTTTGGGCTGTCACGACGGACGAATATATAGTCCGTGGTTGATAGGTCCCTGAAAACGAAGGTTTTCTTGTTCCCATGGCGAGAACCTCCAGAGGGTAGCAGGCTTCTCAGGTAGTGTCGTAGCTCCTTCACGAAGTCCGCAGCTTTGTCATAGTCATTCTCAGATTGCGGCGTGTCTAGAAATTCACCAGGAAGACGCAGCGATTGACCATAAACCATGTCAGCCGTTGTGGCTTTGAGATCGTCCTTCCAGGCTGCACGTATACCTAGCAGTACGGTGGAGAGGGTTTCGGTCCAGTGGTTGTTCTGGTGGCACATTATCGCTGCTTTTAACTGACGCTGGAGTCGTTCCACCATGCCATTAGCTGCAGGATGGTAGGCTGTTGTTCGAAGATGAGTAGTTCCTAATAAACGATTTAATTGTTTAAATAGGTGCGACTCAAATTACCTACCTTGATCGGTAGTGATCCTTAGTGCTGTTCCAAAACGGGAAATCCAGGTATCACACCATATGAACAAAAATTATTTAGATAATGGATGGCCATGGTGAACAAAATCACTGTCTTTGATATGTTCAGCTTGTTGTTAGTTCTACATGTCAATTAAATGTCAGTTTCGATTTAAATTTTTCTTCATCATGGTATTCTCGCAATTACATAAGCGATTCATCATTGAATCTTATTTTCGTAATGGATATCTTGAAAATGGGGTATGGATATACAGTACTCGAGCTTGCCTGGTTGAATTTCGACAACAGTTTCCTGATCTTGTGTTCTTGGAAGCTGACTTTTTCAATGTTGTCCGGAATTGTGTGCGATTGTTCAGAGAAACAGGAAGCGTAACACATAAGGGCGGTGGTGGCAGGCCAACGGTCCGTACAGAGGAGACTATTGAAAATGTTCGAGAGATTATGAATGAAGCACCAACAACATCATTGCGAAGACACACACAGCAAGTTCCCGTATCTTATGGTACCTGCAGAACAATTTTGAGGAGGGACATTGGTTTATTTCCTTACAAGATTCAGGCTTATCATGAACTGTTACCGCCTGATTATAACAGGCGCGTGTTATATTGCCAATGGTTCACCTAACATTTATTGCACAACAATGACCTCTTGGATTTGACATTCTTTACAGATGAGGCGTGGTTTCATTTGTCAAGGTATATCAATTCACAAACCATGAGGATGTGGAGTGCTGAAAACCCTCACATATTTCGTGAGTCTCCGCTGCATTCCCAGAAAGTTGGGGTATGGATTGGTGTTTCTCGGAGACGATTGATACCCATATTCTTTGAAGGAACCAACAATACCCATAGGTACCGAGACAACATCTTAGAACCTTTCATAAACCAACTTCACGAAGACGAGCTACAACAGGGATATTTTCAAAATTATGGTGCCACTTCTCACACGACTCCGCAATCTATCGCTTATTTACGACAATTTTTTGGCGATCGTCTCATCAGTTTACGTTGTGTACCTGAATTCCCGCCAAGATCACCAGATTTGACTATCCTAGATTACTTCGTTTTTCCACATTTGAAAAACATAATTTTTAAGACACCAGTTCACACACTTCCTGAGTTGCGAAACCGAATAGTAAGTTGAAGAATGTGCTAATATCACACCCGAAATGCTCCGAAACACATTTGAAAATATGAAAAGACGTGTAAATTTATGTTTGCATGAGAATGGTGGCCGTTTTCAACATCTAATGTAATAAATTGAAAATAAACCCGTAGTTTAATAACTAAGTTTTATTTGACAAGCTTATTAGCTTACGTAACCTATATAATTTCAACTACTGACGATGAATCAAACATGCAAGGTACGTTCAGAATTCCACAGCCACCCTTTATCTAAATAATCTCGACGAGTATGTATACTTTGGCCACTTAACTAAACTAGGTAAACAAAATCAAGCTGCAGAAATTACAAGAAGGGTAAAACTAGGTTGGACGACCATTGGAAATCTGAGTTGGGTTCTAAGAAATCAGGAGGTGCCAATTAGTTTAAAAACAAAAATATGGAACAGTTGCATTTTGCCCGTGATCACCTGTGGCACCGAGACGATGGCGCGCTAAAAAGCGCAACAAAACTGGAAACAGCACAACGTGTCATGGACTCATGGAAAGAGCTACGCTCGGTATAAACTTGAGAGATAATCAGAAATACAGAAATTAGACGACGTACAAGGGTCACCGATGTCGTACAAAGGATCGCGAGGTTGAAATGGGTGAGTCGCATTACGAGATGGCGACCAACAACGACAAAAAGAAGCGTCGGGCGACCACAGAAGAGGTGGCTGGACGACTCCAAAGAAATCGCTGGAAATACATGGCACCAAACAGCCCAGAATAGACAATTTGGCAAAATCTAGGGAAGGCCGATATTCAACGGCGGATGAAAGAAGGCCGAGAAGAAGGAGATGCTCCTTTTGCTTTTATGTATTCTTGATCTTGTATTATTTTCGCTTCTTCCACTTTTATGCAACAGATGGTTTATACCACTTCTATATGTCTTCCTTCGAAGTAATTTAGTTGATTTGCTTGGACAGTGTCACCCTGTGCTTCTCTTCCTATTTTCATAGTTTTTATTTTACATTTGTTTATATGTGGTCCAACTTTTCCGGCTATTTCTTCTAATTTTTCCATTTTATTCTGCTGTCCTTCAATTTCAGTGAAGATACAAGCGCCATCCGCAAATTCAATATCTTCAAGAGCGTTTCTTCCAACTTATTCTAATTGTCTTATCTGCAATACTTTTTATAATGCAATCTATAATTATCAAAAATAACGCTGCTGACAGTACATATCCTTGTCGCACGCCGCTTTGGCTCTTTATATTTCTTGTTAGTTTACCGTTTATATCTATTGTTACAGTGTAGTCATATAAAATTTTAATCGTATTGATAATCTTGCTTGGCATTCCATATAGTTTTAAAATCTTTCACATCTTTTCTCTGTCTAAAGGCAACACACACAATACACGCATTAATGCTCTAAATAAGACGGATACAGAGGAAAATCAAGGTGATGTTCAATGGACGAATTATAAATTGCCATCAGTAAAGTTAAACTAGGTAAAGCTGAAGGCCACAATCAAATAACGGCAGCAGAAATGCTTAAGTTAATGGGGAATGAAGGGAAAAAGTTATTACTACAAGTACTACTTACTAAATGCAGCCTGGAAAAGTAAACAAATACCAAGGGACTGGGAAGTTGCAATAATTTTACCCATATACAAAAGTGGTGATAATCTGATCTGTGACAACTATCGGGGAATTTCATTGTTGTGTGGCCAGTAAAATATATGAGACAATATTGGAAGACTGAAAATAGCAATGGTGCACACGCTTGATGAAGGACAATGCGGATTCAAAAAAGGAAGAGGGACACAGGATTTAATTTTCAGCATCGGACAACTGACGGAGACAATGATAGAATATGGAAGAAATGTATATTTAGGATTTATAGACCTAAAAAAGGCCTTCGTCACCTTCGACATAGCACCAAGGCAAAAAATCTGGAATATACTAAGGGAAAGGGATATACAGGGTGGGGCACGGGAACTAAGTGTTTTTGAAATGGCTAGTACTCGGCTATTAGGAGAGGCAGGGGCGTACGGCAGGTGGCATTCCATTCCTTGGCTCATAGCATTTAACTTTCAATTGCCATCATGGAACCGTGGACGCTAGAACACCGCATGTTCGCATATGATTGTTTTGTAAGGAGTGGCGAGTCGGTGACCGCGGTTCAGCGTGTGTTTCGCCGCAGATTCAATATTCATCAAAATGACTCTGTTCCCACTCGTGGCACAATCTTACGTTAGGTTAACTATCTTCGAACAGGAGGCTCAATAATGAAGAAAAAACGCCCGGCCACCAACGTACTGTGCGTACTCCAGAGAACGTTGAAAGGGTCAGACAAGCGATATTGCAAAGCCCAGGCCGCTCTGCTCGAAGACATTCAGCTACACTTCGAATCAGCAATCGTACTGTAAGACGGATTTTGCATGGAGAATTACGTGTTCACCCATACAAGTTAGCGATTGTGCAGGAATTGAATGTAAGGGATTACCCCCAACGATTGAATTTTGCACAGGAAATGCTTGCACTTTATTAGCAGAATGAAAACATGATGGTGGCAATGAGTGATGAAGCCCATTTCCACCTTAATGGGGCCGTCAAAAACAAAATTGTTGGTATTGGGCTGCTGAAAATCCGCAACAACTCCATGAAAAACCGGTGCATAGCGGTGTTCTAGCGCCCACGGTTCCATGATGGCAACTGAAAGTGAAATGCTATGAACTAGGAACCAAGGAATGGAATGCCACCTGCTGTACGACCCTCCCTCTGCTAATGGCCGAGTACTAGCCATTCCAAAAACACTTGGTTCCCGTGCCCCACCCTGTAGAACCAAATTTGATAGGCGATAGGCGCTATAAAGAGTATATATGCAAAATGTCGGAATTATGTTAGAACACGTAACGGAATGTCTGAAGAATTTTGCACAAACCAAGAAGTGACTCAAGGCGGATCAGTGAGTCCATATCTATTTATAAAACTACTAGATAAAGTGATAAAGAAATGCAAATCGCGTATAACTCAAAACACTTGGAGTAGATATAAATTGCAACCAATACAAGTAAACTCCTTAACATATGCAGATGATATAGTGATCAGTGATCATAACTAAATTGGAGAAACAACTGCAAGAGACACTAAATGTATGTATAAAAAACTAAATGAAATTAGTATGATAATAAACACAGAAAAGCAAATGTAATGATAATAGGAAGAGATCGAGAAGAACTAAATATCTAGGAACAAATTGAACAAATAGACTCTTTCAAATATCGGGAGGTTACTAAAAACGAAAAACTAGATAGAAGAATAAGGTCCAGTAACAAATTGTTCTGCTCATTACAAAACAATTTTATGAAGAAAGCCGAAATACCAATAAAGATCAAGCTTAAAATATATAAGTCAATATACCTACGTGTCAACATTAACATATGGTAGCGAATCCTGGACACTTACAAAGAAACAAGAAAAGAAACTACAAACGAACAAGATGAAATATTTCTGATCAATTATGGGTAAAACAAGAAGAGATCATATTAGAAATACAACAATTAGAGAACTTTTACAAATATCGCCACTTATAAAGAAGATAGAACAAAGACTAAACTGGCTTGGACACTTGTAGAGGATGAATGATGAGAGATTACCAAAGCAAGGAAGGCAAGGAAAAGTGGAAGAGAAGAGAAAAAGGGGCAGACCCAAAATGAGCTGAAATCAAGCAGCACAAACGGCAGTACACAATATAGGTGTAGAATGGAAGGATGGAAAAAGGATCACATAAGACCAATGAACTCTAAACTAACTGGAACGGCGAGGACTGTTCTCTGTAATAGCGCGGAGTGTGTCAGGGGCAGCTAAAAGAAAGATAGCCTGATGATACGGTAACCTGTTTTTGTCATACTCGTGACGATGAATTATGTTTATTAACGGTCGGGTGCAAAAACTATCCTCTAATTGAAAATTAAGGTTGTTTTGGGCTTATTTTTGTGTAAAACGGACAATATTAGTGAAGATATACATTCATTGTGTTCTAATATACCATTAGTTACGTTTAATTTTTCGCGTGTTTTTTAAAAAAGACTAAATTGTGTTGGTGTAATTTGTTTCATTTGTTGGTGGTTTTAATTAATAACAATGGTGATTTATTGTGTAGCGGTTGGATGCAAGAACGAGCAAGATAAACGAAAAATATCTTTTCATGGGTAAGTTAAAATTATTTTTAGAAAAAATTTATATAAAAAAATTATACGGTTATACAAATGAAATAGTCTTTTAGACAGGGTAATAAAATATGAATTAATAAATATTTAACAATAAGATTAAAAGTAAATTTATTTGCTGCAGTTTTCCATTTAAACGACCAGAAATCCTAAAATGTTGGATAAGAGCAGTTCGCAGGGAGAAGTGGGCTCCATCTAAAACCAGCAAACTTTGTGGAGAGCATTTTCTTTCGACTGATTTCATAGTCAAACCAGGGTGTACCGCTAAATTATTAAAACCAGATGCTGTACCTAGTGTATTTTCATATCCAAAACATTTGTTACCAAAAACTGCTGAACCTCGCAGGAAAATAAAAAAACTGGTAGGTACCTTGTAGGATATAATTAAATAAAAGAAAAAGATATTTGCACCCGTATTAGATGCACATACGTAATAAAAGTGTTTTTTTTTTCAGGATGTGTCTGTGGATGTTCATAATGAGGAGTTTAAGCCTATTATATCTCCTATGGACATTGATTTACCTTCTACTTCTACATCAAACTCACAAGTTCGAACGTTGATTGATCGCGAAACCCAAACTGTTTCATATAACAAGGACATACTACTACGAAGAAAAGTCAAAACACTAAAACAGAAAGTAAAAAGGAGAGATGTGAAAATTTCCAATATGAAAGACGTAATTCGTTCAATTTCAAAAAGCGGACATAGCAATGAAAATCTGGATGAGGTCCTAAAAAAGCATTTTGAAGGTAAAAAACTACAAAATTACATTTTTAAACTTAAGAGCTACAGCATATTTTCTTTTCAGGTTTGCCTTTGGAACTTGTACTTCTCCAGAAAGGGAAAGACGAAGGCGTGCATTCTGGGCAACGCAGATATTCACCTTTAATGAAGCAATTTGCTCACACACTGTACTTTTATTCGCCTAAGGCTTATAATTTTTTACGTGAACATTTTGTCCTGCCTAACGGAAGGACTATAAGAAAGTGGTTGAGCAGCCTAAACTGTGAGCCGGGGATTTTAAGTGAAGTTTTGGAATTTTTAAGAAAAGAAGTACATGCTAAACCTCATTTAAAAAATTGTGCTTTAATAGTGGATGCCATGTCCATAAGAAAGCAAGTTTTGTGGGACAACAATAAGGGCACATATTTTGGTAACGTCGATTACGGTGGTCTGATTGACACTGATTTTGAAATGCCAGCAACAGAGGCACTATTTTTTCAAATTGTAAGTTTTACAAATAAGTTCAAATGCCCAGTGGCCTACTTCTTAACAAATAAGGCAAATGCATATTTGCAAACCCAGTTAGTAATGGCCTGTTTAAGGAGTTTATATGAAGTAGGTATTACTGTGAGGTCCATAACTTCAGATGGGGCCCATGTCAATATTTCAACATACAACAATTTAGGTTGCAATATTGAGTATGACAATCTAAAGCCCTATTTTGTTCATCCTAGTGACCATTCAATTCGAGTATATTGTATACTAGATGTTTGCCATATGTTGAAATTGGCCAGGAATTGTTTTGCCGAAAAAAACCTAACTTCCAGCTCAGGAAAAATTTCTTGGAATTATATCAAAGCTCTGGATGATATTCAAACAACAGAAAAATTAAAATTGGCAAATTCACTTAGTTCCCATCACGTTAACTATAAGAATAAGATCATGAATGTACGCCTTGCTGCACAAACAATAAGTAATGGTGTGGCAGATGCTATTGAATATCTTCAAAAAACCAGTGTTGACGGTTTTGAACACAGTTATGCCACTGTGGAATTTCTACGCACTATAGATAGAATATTTGATATTTTAAACTGTAGGAATCCATTTGGAAAGGGGTATAAAGCACCTATTAGGCTAAAAACTTTGGAATATTTTAAAGACATTTTCTCAAAAACAAAGGACTTTTTGACAACGTTAAAAATTGATGGCATTCCGTTGTTAAAACATATACGTAAGACCTTTGCTCTTGGTTTTATATTAACAATGGAGAGTACGTTAGGCTTAGCTAATGACCTTTTAACTTTAAAAGAAAACCCAATGACATATTTTTTAACATATAAGTACTCCCAAGATCACTTGGAAATCTTTTTTTCGTGCATTCGATCAAGAGGGGGTTGGAATAACAATCCAAACACTCAGCAACTGAAATGGGCGTTAAGACAGTTGCTTTATAGGAATTCAGTAACTCCAAGTGTCAGTGCAAATTGCTCTGACCTTGAAAGTTACTGCACTCCTACATTTGAATTCCGTTCAGAAAATAGGCAAGAGCAAGGTGTCTTGAAAGAGGCTATAAATACCGATGAAATTGATAATTTAATGAAGTGCTTAGTTGATAAAAAATTAAGTGAATTTCAAGAAAATGTAGTGTTTTATATTGCTGGATATATAGTTCGTAACCTTATTAATGCGACTACATGTAATCATTGTATAGAAATATTACTATATAGAGGTAGTATATCTATTGATCACTCTTATACCGCCGCTCCTGAAGCTTATAAATCATTTACCAATTCTGTCACTCGAGGAGGTCTTATTTATGCTTCAGATGTGGTGTACAAAATTTTACATTTTGCAGAAAAGCAAATTTGTCTTCTATTAGAAAGTAAAATTATTTTAAAAACCAAAATAAACTTAAAACAAAAAATTATAAATACAGTTATAAAGTATTATACTGCCAGCCACGTAACTAGCATTATTTATGAAGGGGGGCCACATATTTTTTTAGGAATTGTTCGGTGGGCCAACCCCTTACAATTAAAATAACGAAAATAAACTTACCTAATGTAGAACTATTCTTCTATTATTATGCATCCCATCAAATTCGTCAACCATAAAGTTTTAGCAGTGGACCGTTCAATATTTATTAATGCTAGATGATTTAATCGTTCATTTGTCATTCTATTCCTAATATAAGTTTTTAAACGTTTTAAACAAGAAAAAGTACGTTCACAAGCCGCACTAGACACAGGAATTGTCACATAAATGACCGCCAATTTATTTCACTAAAACCTATTTTATAAATTTCTAAAATATATCTATTAGTTGCATGATACTTTTCATTTCAATTCTTTTTTCGTCTTCATATTGCTTTATTGTCTTTGGTAAAATTTTAAATTCCGCCTTCAAGGTTTCACAATCACTACCATAATGTTCTGCCAAAGGGAGTATTCGTTCATAATTTAAAAACTTACAGTTTTTGGGATGTAGGGCACTAATTGCACCGATAACATTAGAACAACTATTAAAACGATTATCTAATTCATTTAATATTAAGTCAATAGAAGGCAAAAACACATATTTTAAACTGGTCTTTCTCTACAATTTCTTGTCTCTGACGATCCATTCTCAGAATTCGTACTAATCTCTTCGCTTTCCTCGAGGATCCCACTTTCCTCACTGACCACACTTAACAAATCTGTTGTACTAGTCGAAGGTTTCAAAGTATCATCTGCAGTTTTACTTTTTTTGAAAGATGAAAAATAGTCTTTTATATTGCGTTTACCACTCATGATCAAGTTCTAACCGTAAAAATAGAAAAATATTTTCACAAACGTTTTAGGGCACTACACAATAAGTTGGGTCATGTAACACACACGTACAACTAACTATTCGAACAGGAAAATCAGGAAGGGATACCGTCTTCGTATTTTAACAAAAGTTTGTTTCTTAAGAAATAATATCAATCACTCGTATTTATGTAGGAAACGTCCATATGGTCACGAACAGATTTTAAGTAATGGCTTGCTGGAACCCTTTATTGAAGGTCGTAAATGTTGAAATTCGTGTAATCTATGAGTATTGAGTTAAATAATGAATTATGATATTATGGCAAACAAGGAAGCTTTGTTGTATCACTGTATCAGCGTTTATTCAAACTTGATGTTTATGGTACGAGTTTAATAAATGTGACTGCGTGATTTTTAAATATCGGGATCATATTTCAGTTACTGTTGTTTGTTGACGATTTTTTAAAGATATGTTTAAGATGTGGTGATAATTAGAGCCAAGAATATCAAAAAAGTTAAGGCCCTGACTGTTTTTTGGTTCTAGAGTTTAAAGAGTTTTAAAATAATTCCTCTTCGTTACATTTATTTTCTAATTAAACAAGACATAAAATTTCCGTTGCGGTTGGGTGGGCCCAAGGGTGGGCCTAGAAGTTTTTAGGTGGGCCTGGCCCACCCAGGCCCACCCCTAGTTACGTGGCTGTATACTGCAAATATAAACCTTTTTAAACCCAGGCATCCTGTAACTCAAGAATTTGTAGCTGAAGAATGTCACGAAATTCAGATCATTCGGAAAATAGTTGCTATATATTTAAAGTGTCGAATGTATCACCATAGTAAAATGTTAAATTTAGAATTACATGGAAAAAGCGCTACAGTAAGACAAAAAATGACAAAACTTGTTTTATTTAGTAATTGTTAGATTTACAGTTATGTAAGTAGTAGTAGCTATGTAGGTTCAATGTATTGTAAAATTTAAATTAAAATAAGCAACCCTATGGACGAACATTAAAAATTTTACTTGAACATCAAAAAAATTTATAATAACTTTTGTATATTATAATGTTTGCATTATTGCCCTTTTCCCTAGATAACTATTTAAAAACAACACGTTTACTCCTAAACAAATATAAGAAATAAAAATATATTTTTTAAAATAATCCGCGGGCCTTCCATTAACCAACATAAGATGGAAAGAGATAGATATCCGTAACCACTGCGGGTTGCCTATTCAACCGTTTTGCCTCACTTCTTACTCAAGGCGGCGCCGTTCCAGTTAGTTTAGAGTTCATTGCATAAGACAGAAAAACAAGGAAGAAGATGATAAACAGAGACAGTTAGAAGTTTGCCCCCTCAACATGTGGGACAAGAGGATCGATTATGTATTAATAATGTTACTTTTTTGCTTTTGCTGTACTTTCATATTAAAGAAAAATTGTAACACTCACCACTCACTGGTTATTTAAATTTGGAATTAGGTATTTCTGTTCTGATCCAATCCTCAAAAGTCTTAAAAACTCTATCGATGCTTATCTGGTCACAATAGGGCTTGGAATGATTCTAAAATGACATACTTATGTAATAAGATGTTTTTAAAACCTTACACTATAGTTAGATTCACAAATTACCTTATATAAAATTATTGCAGAAAGGTTTCTATTAGTGGAGATCAATTTTCGTTTCTGCCATTTGTTTTTTCCCTGATCGATTTGAACAGTTCAACCAGAGAAGGGTTTAATAAAAACAGTCGATTTTGTAAACTTTAACACAAATCTTTATACTAATGGATTGAATCAGTGAACATGTGGTTTAATAGTTACCTGTGAAGTTTTACATATGCACACCCTACCAGATTGAGCAGCAAAGAATAACTAACTTGAGGGTGGCATCTTGATAGGGTTGAATGCCGCTGCAGTACTTATAAATGAAAACTACTTATAAATGAAAACATGGCAAATACAAATAACATATAAAATAAACAAAGGTATAACGGTATTAAATAAAAATATTTAATATTAATCAATTATAATAATTCATTGTAACTTTTAGCACTTAGCTAATGATCGCAGTAGTTTATTCATCTGAATTCCAAATTTCTCTACTGTGTATGAAGATGTGCGTACAATTGGACATGTTACTTGTACTATACGAAGTCAAAGTACCTCATAATAAGTACTGTAGAAAAAGTTTTACAACATAAGAGATAAATGAGTATTATCATTGTAATTTATTACTAATAATGTATCTACTTGTCCAAAATAATACAAATAATTTTTAATTATAGCTTACAATAATGTTTCTAATGTAATTATAAAATTGTAAAATTCTCTACTAAAATAAGAAAATACATTCTTAAATTATTTAAAAGTTACTTCATTACAAAAACTTTGCTGTTAGGTACTTTGTAAGTTTCAAATAATTACGTTAAACTTTAGGAACTGTGGTCAAACAAATTAAAGGATGCATTGAAAATTAAATTTATACCGATATAACTACATTTTGTAATTATTATATTATTCTTATTTACATGGTGGGAGTTAGTGCTGTTTATAAATTTTGGCTCGTTTCCAAATCCAACTTTAGCCATTATATTAATGTTATAATAGATACTTTTAAAAAAATTAGGTAATTGTAATTATTGAATTTGGAAGTTACTATGGCCTGTGAGTAGACCTATCCATCCTAACGGTATCATTAGACAGCAGGTGTTATTATCTAAACTACACTTTATAAACTTGTTTTACTAGCCAATGATTCAGACAGCATGTTTTTTGAATTTAAACTTAACAGTATTGGCCCACATAACATTTATCAATTTAATGAAACGAATAAAATAATGAAATGCTAGCCTAATGATTTCTTTTGTTTTCTAATAATTCCTACATATCCTACGATACAAAGACCAAAAGATAATATAAACATGTGTAAAATATTTAGTAATATTTCAGAATAATTAGTATCAAATCCTAAATCTTCTAAAACTTCCTTTCCGTTATTGTAGCAGGGGTGAGATGTTTTGTTAGAACAAACTGTAACAAACAATAAATTTAAAAGCAGTACTACATAATGTGGAACTTTATAAAGCACACCTAAATGAGTCACATCATTCCAGTGTAAAATTGATATTGATTCGTATACATAAAAGAATATAGATGAATACTTCAACCAACTTATATAAAACGGTAGGGTATTTAGTTTTACTAATATTCCAGACATAAGCACTGATAGTAAGTCCAGAGGCATAACAAACAATTCTATAGATTCCAAAGACTGAAACACTGCTGATGCACATAAACCTGAAAATAGAAAACCTTTTAGACTACACTAAGTTCAACATAATTAAAGACTAACCAAGTGTTGTAGCTGACAGACATCCTACAAAAAGTACAACAAGCATTTTTAGTAACAATACAAACCCAGAATTAAATTGTATTTGTACAAAAATTATCGATAAAAAGAAAAACGGTTCAATTATACATCGTGGAATCTAAAATTTAAAAACCGTGATATCTATAAATATCAGATTGTGTAAGCTCTAACTTCTAACGGAAAGATACTTACAAATATAATTATTTTTGAAATGAGGTAAGCAAAAGATGAATAAAGAGACTCTTCTCGAAGAAATACACCACTTTCTTCAGGAAAGGTGTAAAGGACTGCATATAATTGGGTGTAGACCAACTCAGAAGTAACAAAAAATAGTATTCCTTTAAAATTTTGTACACTATTTTCATCGCTAATTTTTATGTCCGAGTATAAAATGGTTAACATAAGGGCAGTAAACTATAATTTAAAAAACAAATAAATAAATATATATTACTCCGTAAAAGGAAAAATGTCACCAGTAGAACACTCAGGTGCGCTATATAATGTCCCATGTTTCGTTTGGTATCAATAAAACATCTCCAAACTAACCAATACAGTTGCACCAATGGATTTCTTTTTTGATGTCTAAAAAAACAGAATACTATAGTGAATTCATTTTATTTTTTAACCCCTTACTGACTCTGATTATGCAGCGCATATTCCACTTTATAGACAAACCAATGGAAGCAGTGTATAAGTAGTTGACTATTTAGAATGAATAAGGGGTTGCATAATAAAATAGGCACCCTGTACAGATACCTATTTTAAAAAATAAAATACTTATACATACTTAACTTGTAAGTTAATCTTAAACTCAGTTATTACACAACCATTGCAAAGATTCTGTCTATTTTCTTCAAACGATTTACTCCACAATTCTAACTGTTGTGTGTTAATAGAATTTTTACTTGCAGCTGTAATATTTTGAATATAAAAATCAGCCGGATTATAGGATTTTGGACACTTAAGATCCATACTGAAAATAGGATTAAAAGAGTACATGTCAAAGTCAATATTAAATAATATTAGACCTGTCAAAAAAATCTTGTGCTTGTTTTCTGTTTCCATGAAATAGTAATTTTCCGGATGCTATTAATATTATCTGATCAAAACAATTGTATAATTGGGAAGATGGTTGATGTATAGTTGCTATTACTACTTTTCCTGCAACAGCTTTATCATGTAGCATTTCAATAACAGCAGTAGCACTAGAACTATCTAAACCTGTCGTAGGTTCATCACAGTATAATATTAGTGGATCAGTTAAAAGCTGGAAACATATTACAATTGAAAGGTTTGAAATTAAATCTACACAAAACATACCTCAACAGCCAATGCTAACCTTTTTTTTTCACCACCAGATATGTTATGAATTGGAGTATCCATACACAATTCCAAGTTCAAATCAAAAATCACATTTCTTACAATTCTTTCTTTTAACTCGCTCGTAGTGGTAAGTTTTAATGCACTCTGTAATACAGCATTAAAAAAATAAACAGGCAGATGTACTTTTACAAATTTACCATAAAAATAAGATGCTCCTTTACAGTTAATGATTCAATAACAATAAAATGCTGGTGAAGATATCCAGATATACTTCTTATTTCTACATCAGTTAAAATTTGGTTGTTTATTTGAAGCAAACCTGCATCTTCTATTAATGAATTTTAAATAGTAGTTTTTATATAATAATGTTTCTTACTAACTCTTAATTTTTCCTGCAAGTGCAGCCAATAAAGTTGTTTTACCAGCTCCACTAAAATTAAAAAATAAAGCAAGAAGGAATGGTTTTATCGAAGTTGTTAAATATGCCTCAAAATATTAAATAATAAAGAACATACTGGGTATTGCATCTTAAAAACAAATTTTTCTTTTCTACTTATTATATGCAAGTATGTACTTCGCCTTTAAGTGCCGTATCTTTTTAAGGACGTTGGTGAGGGGGATCGAAGCCACATACTACAAGAGACAAGACCAAAATACCAAACATATAAACAATATTTTAACCGAGTTACTTTAGCATAATCTGAAGTTTAATTTCGTTTTTTTCAGTGGCTTTTCATTAATTTTATTTTATCATAAATAAAAGCTATTTATTGTACATTTGTTCATTTTAAGTACTATATTTTTTAATTGAAATTATTGTATTTTATATTGTGTAAATGTTTTTTTATTTTAATATTATAATTTAAAATTATTGTTTGAAAATTTTCACAAACACAATCGTTTATAAGCAGTTTACTTAGGTTGCTTAACCACACCCTTTAATACCTAATATTTACCGATTTAATAATACATATTACAGACGTTTACTGTTACTTCATATTACACTTATAAAGTGGAAAAGTTTTATCTGAATCAGGTTATATTCTTCCGTCCTTATTATTATCAATATTTACCTTTTAACACTTGGTATATATGTAGCTCATATAGATAAGCTGCCGTGAAAAACGTTTTGAAATAGTACAAGACTTAGCATTTTCAAGCTGATATTTTTGATGAAAACTTTATTTAGCAAAAATATAAACACATAGGTATTATAAGTGTTATAATTGATTTTTCACAATGTTTTTTATTTTTATAGAGCAGCCAAAAAATTGTTGATAGACTTAGCAATTAAATTCCATACTCCAGTTTACAAGTTAACATATTTCTAGTTTTAAAATTTGTTTTAATGAGAAAATCAGTCGGTGGTAACTAGAAACCATATTTATATTTACCTGGGTCCCATGATGGCAACTAATGAACCACATTTTACTTCACCACTTACTAAACAAAAAGTTTAATTTAAAATTTAGAAGAATATTCTCTTAAATTTACACCTAACCAACCTCTATCTATTATGACTTTACTATTCGTTTCTGTTTTCCAAAAATTACGCTTACTGTTATTAATGGATACAGTTATCTCTTTCCAGGATAAAGTAAAACCGTTTTCCTGTAACACATTTTAAAACTGATCATTTATATAACTACATTCACTATTAAACATACATTCATTTTAATAATATTGTATCCTCCACAGTTGAATCTCGACTGATTACTCGCTGAGTTTATGTTCTTATCACAAAGCATATTAGTATGCAACAGAAGATGATGACAGTTTTACGAAATTTAAATATTTACTTTACATTAGAGTAATTTACAATGTACACGTGAAAATATTTTTTCTGGTACTATAAAAATGTAAATAATCAAGATTTTAAGTACAAATATACTACTAGGCAATACATTCTAAAATACATACATATAACTGGAGGCATATAAAACACACTTTAAAAATACAAGGTCCAAAAGAAAACCTTGATTCGGTATAGACTTTCAAGTTTTCCCTTTGGATTATTGCTATACCTTAAGAACTAAAAATAAATGGATAACATAAACACCAAGTAAAAAATCAATTTACTGAAATCTTAAAAACGTATAAATTATAAATATTTTAAAAAGTTCATTTAAAACAGGGGTTACTTTAGAGTAACTCTTAATTATAACGGATAATCTGTCAACAGGAACACGTCTTCTTCTTCATATCATGTGAATTACTTGCTAATGAAAACTGATCGCCATCTTTACTTGTTTCATTTATTAACTTATCATTTAGAAGGATCTGCAAATTTAATGAATTTCAATAACTGAGCAGAATACAAAACGATATTCTGTAATACCTGACTAACAAGGGCACGGGCTGCCTCGTCGATATTAATATTTTCTTTAGCGGACGTTTCATACCACGATGTAAATCCTTTTTCTTTACAATAGTCTTCCATTTTCGCCTTGGAATTTATCAAGCCTTCTTTTTGTTGATCACACTATAATTTTTATCATTAAATAAATACGTGCGATAAATGTGATGATAAAACAAGTTATGAAACTAAAGTCAAAGTCGAAAGAGCACACATAAAGGTAATAAAAACCCGAAAATTTGAAAATATCAAACATACCTTATTTGCTAAAAGGACACATGGTATTGGTGAACCATCAGGTAACTGCACTTTAGTGTCAAGATCAGCCTTCCAATTTGCGACAGATTCGAAAGTATTTAATCTAGTTACATCAAATACAATAAAGGCCCCAACTGCTTCTTTATAATAAACACGTGTCATATTGCCATACCTTTCTTGCCCTAAAATTTGATTACATGATTATAGGAACCTTAGTAAATTCAGGATTTAGTATTTAGAAATAAAGTTACGCAAAATGTTTGAATATTACCTGCTATGTCCCATAGCTGCAATCTAATCAATGTATTTGCATCCCAATTTAAGACTTTAAGAGCAAAATCTACCCCAATTGTAGCTCGATAATGTTGTGAGAAAAATTGATGTACATAACGCTTAATAATTGATGTTTTACCAGTTCCTAAGTCTCCAATGACGAGTATCTTGTATAGATGGTCCTTCGGTTTAACTCCAGTTTGATGAAGATTTGACTTTAAAATTTGAAAAAAAAAATCACTATAATAATTATATTACAAACAATCATGGTTTCTAAACTAAACATTTATTATCTAAAACAGATATTTATGAACGCTTATCTTTCTGTTATTTGCAGAAATACTTATTTTTGTAGACAATTTGCTTTTTATTGGTAGTTAGATACAAGTTAATTGGCATAATGGAACTTAGCGACAAACGTAAGCGATTTATGTAATTGAAAAAGTTATATTTTTAAATATCGATAAATCCTTGCTAGAAATATTGTATTTCTTAAACGATTGAATTACATCATTAATATGTTTTTATCTGTTGTTACGCTCTACATACCATCGTTTCGCACTATACAATTAAAAAATTCACCAATTTATAAGTAGCGAGGAAATTTCATAATAATCTACCATTTTGTAAAACAGTAAAAACGATGCAGCGATAGACAAAAAAAACTTCGTAATTTCAGTTACCGTAGTAGAAGAGGGATCCAGTATTAAATCACCATACGCTGGCATCTTCTGCATGTTTTCAAGCGATTTAGTACGCTCGATGAGTCTGGGTGTAGTAGGAAAACTTTGTACTGATACTAGGTATTTGCTGCTTTCCACACTGATAACGCTTCTACTACAAGATTTTGAATCACTACTGTCCTTCTCTGAGCTTTCAGCAGTTTTCCAAGAAGTCTCCGTTAGATTAGCGTCCGATCCTGATTTAGCGCTGGAAAAATTTTCATAAACGTCAGCTATGGGTATGTTTGGAAACGAACTTGGTCCACTGTCATCGCAAGAAACCGACTCAGTATCAGTTATATTGACAGACGATGCAGATTTTCCTAATTTGAATTTTTTACTGAAGGAACGATTCTTTTTTAATTTATAAAATTTTGAAAATTTAGAGAGACTGCTATTCTTTTTTACAGGTTCTTCGGAGCTCGTTGTATCCACTTTGGGTTGTTTTTCCGCGCACTCTTCTAAATCGTAACTAGATTTCATTTTACCTTTCGTATTAATCCTTTCAATAACATTTCAACACATAACTAGAATTTAATAACACCTCGCGCACTATGAGATCAAATTTAAATAACTACGCAATTTTAGAATCTTAGAAATCTACTGAATGCAATTAATTGTCTTGCAAATAACCGCACTGCGACATAAAATTGAAAAGACAAACTGCGTCTAAACCAAGATATGTAATAAAAATAAGGTTTCGCAATTTCCTTATGTAAGGCGAGGAGGAACAACTTTTGTGGCTTCTTATACCTTAGGGTAATATGATACACATATAAACAGGATCGGTTCGAACTTCGTCCAGATCAGGAATTAGAATTATTTCCGAGATTATACAATAATCATCATATTACATATTACATACTAAACTAATTTTGCTACGGGGCTACTTAAAGTTTAAGTTTTCCAAATTGAAATCTATGGAGAGAAATGCCCAAACAACAAATGCCCAGGATCTAAAAAAAAGTTGATTTCCTACAAACTTCTAGCTCAGTGCTCACGCCCTTTGCAATCGTTTATTTCCGTTAGCTGAACCGCTTTTTAGAACGAAAGGCTTCATTAGTAACAAATTCCCTTTCAACTTTTCACCACCTACGTTCTTTATGTCTACTCTATTTCACATATATGCTTTTACCTTTTTCAAATATGCGTCATTCGACGCTGTAATAATATGATTAACTTCGAATAAACCGCAGTTTATAGTTCACAAAAAAGAAAACTTTAAATGTCAATCAAACAAGGCATTTTGTGGATTAAATAAGTGTAAAATTTAATTCTACTCTTAATAAGTTCAGACTTTCTATTAATAAACACTATTCATTCAAATTTGTTTCTTTTTAAAGATACATGCTAAAGAGATAAAGGGGAAACTTTGAGTCTCAAACGTTGTATTGGTAAAAAAAAACTTTCCAACAAACTGCATGGTGCTTACAGTAAAAAAGTGTGTATCTATTTATTTCCAGAAAAAAATGCAATTTTTGATCAAATTTGTTTTAATTGATCCTTGAATACAGACTGGCTTTATCCTCAAATAAACGATGTGATGTGAAGTTTTAATGTTTCTTATGTAATATTAATTTATGGTAAGAGCCATAAAAATGTTAACTCTCAAAAATAAATTAAATATTTAAACCTAATGCACACATGTTAAGACTTCTGATGGAAACTTATACGAATTTAACGTGAATTTTATAAAAATAAACTTCGTTTTATTGCATTGAAAGATATGTCTACAATTCTCAAGTAATTATAAACAAATTTAAATAAATTGGATGTGTAAATATATTTTTATCGCATGGATAAACTGTAACCTTGTACGAGAATTTATATAGATTGAATACTTGAACTTTTAAGTATTTAAAATTTTATTGCCTTTTAATTTTAATACGAAAACATCAATTACTAGAATTTCTTTTTAAACGAGTTAATTCCAGTTTTAAAGAAATATAGAGCTATTGAGCAATCTCCACGATTATTATTTGACATACGCATATATGCATACCTATAATATTAAATAATTTAATTGAAATACGCCCAAAATCAGTTGTGAATATTTGATAGCACTACATTAAACGACACACCATGTATTAACAGTCACGCAAGATTGCTACTTAGTTACCTTATTCTACGGTAACTAAATCCAAAGTTCATTGAATAATTCTTCAGTGTCGTAAATAAATGTATTAAGATTGAACACTTTAGGAATAGGGACCTGAAAACTCTAAATTTCAGAGTCCTTACCGGAAGTGGTTCTCGATCCTTGACGCTGTCCAAACGTTGACGACAATTTAAACAATTATTATTTTCAGCAAGATTAGATGGAGATGGTAAACGCGATTGTGGAGAAGTATCTTCTACTTCGTTAGATAACGTTCCACTATGCAAAAGATAACGTTCTCTTCTTTTAGTGCGTTCACCACGCGTCCTTCTTTTCAAAGGTCTTACTTGCACTTCCTCAATCATCTCGTTACAGAGATTTACCACAGACTAAATCCGCAAATGGGTAACGATAACACTTATCGCATATTAAAAATTAACGATAAAACAGGGGCACTGACCCTCACTTTATCTCACTTTTACGACCCTAGGCCGAGGGTAATAAGTGTGCAAGTCGTAATTCTAAAGTTAAAAATGCATAGACAAAAACACACTAACTGTATCGACAGACGGCTCCAGATCCCGATTACAAAACCGTCTTATTTGTTGTAAATAATAAATAAGTATGCGTAAACGAGTGTATTTTCATTCATAACAACCAACATACAATGGACCGGACTTTTGATTTTTACATTAGATATTCCCAGCAAATACTTCATTATACAATTAGCTTTCCCCAACAAAATTGCAAGAATGACATTTGAATATAAACCAGAAGATAACACTGAATATGAACTGAAAGATAAGAAAACTGCAAAGCACAAATTTTAAACGAAAACTAATTAATTAGGAGTCGATTACCATGGCTAACTATTTTTAAGAAGATATGAATTAAAATTAATTCTATGCTGTTATTAGTCACTTTAACATATATTATTTCTTTCCTATTTCCAAAGCTTCCAACAAAAAAAGAAAATAAACGGCTGCTTTATTATGCAAAAAAGTAGAATTGGGAAAATTGAGTTTCATGCTTCAGCACATGCAGATAGTAGGTAACGTAACCAATTATACGTACCAGCTTCTGTGACATATGTATAACTAACAATTAAAAATTTCCTAAACGATGCGATGTTATAAAACAAACATAGGTACTGGCCCTAATGAAAGCGTTGAAAAAGAAAAAATACGGAACGCTATCTTAATTAATAGCTACACATTTTACTTTATTTTTCTAAAAACACGAGCTGTACTGTGCCAAGTATTTTGATATTACAGTTCATCAATTCAGATACGTTGAAAACAAAGCAGTGTTATTTATTTAAAAGATGGGGGTCATGTTATTATTATTATTATATGATATTAGTTTAAATCATACATATTTTTAATATGCACAAAAATATCCATAGCAAAAAATAACAAACAGTCCATTGTCAGACAGTATTGACGTTCATTATTATCGTTATCACTTTTTTTTTGTAAATCATTACAACAATACAATATAAAATAATTCCTTAAAAAGTCGGCATTCGTTAGTCATATGAAATATTTAAACTTCTTATACATCCGTGAATGTTGTTATGTTTATATAAGTTCGTATAGCAACAATATATTTATATTTCCAAGGGAATAAAAAGAAAGACCAGTTATTAAAACTTGCCTTAATTAATGAAGATAAACAAAATACAGTCATCAAATTTTACGCTAATAATTTTAAAAAGTTCATGTATCGATCGATAACTTCCGTTATTAAAAATTTTGCCACTTATATAAAGTTAACAACCTGATAGAAATGAAGGGAGTTATCATGTTATCTAGGAAGAATTCAAAAAATACCTTACAAAATACATTTTCTTATCTGGTGTTGGTGAAGCAAAAAGATATTGCATTAAACCATTTATTTTATAGAATTTAATGCAATGGTAGGAAAGCACATCATTAGTTTTTCAACCCGAAAGGAACGAGATAAAAATTCGAATTACATAATGCGGCACATAATTATTTTAATAGGATGCCTTGCCTTCCTTAATTAGTTACGATAGATGACTCACGTTTGCAATATGATTATTTTGCAGTTGTTGTCGATTTGAGTACTTTTAACGGAATTTGATTTTATCTTACTTTTTAATGTAATAAACCGAATTTAAAGTTTCAAAATAGTGTTGTGTATGAGTTTTACTACTAAATGCGAGCAGCATTTATCTATATTTTAAAAATTCTCGACTGCACGCGTTTCCTTTCAATCATATAATTTATTCTTCGCGAAATTTTAATAGGCTAAGTATGATGAGAGTAATTTATTTCAAACAGATCTTTTTCACATTTTTCAATATGGAAACTTGAAATGAAGTACTTTATATGCATATATTTAACGAGTATTTAATTACATGAGTTTCCCTTACAGATACATAATTATTCTAAGAAGGTTATATCTTTAATATAGTATAAACAAAGCAACACTTGTACTACTGGACTGCAGTTGAAGAATGTAGAAATTTTGATTTAATGTTTGTTTGTTATGATACAACTGTTAGTCCGGATCTGTATGTACTGAAGAAATTGCAGCAGTCAAAGTTCTATATCTATTTATATTATATGCAATATCCGTGTAATTACGTACAAACAAGGCTATATATAGTAGCGTGTACTGTTTACTTGGTTATTCTTCAAATTTTACCAAGAATTCATTTAGCAACAATTTGTGTAATGTTTTTTTATTTCCAAATAATGTTTGATTTAGTTTTCCTATTTAAAAATGCACTGAGTACACAGTACGTGTTCAGAATAGAGGGGGAAACTTACGAAAATATAATTTAATTAGTTGATGATATTGATATACTACAAATAAACGTTTCAGTATCAGATTTGATTAGTTTTACAAGTGGCTCTCGAAATTTAAATAAACTGATACGCCAAGTTTTTAAATATTCTTAATAGATTTCTATTACGTTTTAAAATTATTCAAATTTGGATAAGTTATTTTGGTAGTATGGGCAGCAAGAATGAATTATTCATAAATATAGGCCGCCTGCGTAATTAAGATGTTGCTTTTCATTTAAGCGTCTTCTGACTTGTGTGTGGCACACAGATAAGATGTAAGGTGTACGTACATCATAAATAAGATAATGTTTTCTGTACGTATATTAAAAATTTTTGATAAGCTGCTTTAAATAGTGGCGCAAGTAAATGAGTCTAGACTAGTGCGCAACGAGCGGGAACTACCATACATACCATTTCAAAATTCCCGTGCTGCCCCTTCCGCCTATTAAAAGTGGATTGGGTTTGACGCCAGGATGTAGCAGTTGGATGATGTGGTTTAGAAGAATAGGAGTAACGAGTCACCACTGAGGTTTTTACAAAAATAGCAGCACCCATGTAAACATTCCACACACACACTATAATTCCGAGCTTCCACGACTGTGGTCACACACGAGACGTCAGCTGAGCATTGCTTACTGATAAGAACGAAAATCTGTCCGTTCTTTGATAATGGTATCAGCATTCTGTTTACGAAGCGCAGCGACACCAGTTGTACGCTTATTGTAATAAAGAACCACGGAAATTTTTTGAATTACAGAAAACGCACGTCGCTCTGCATACTTTCTAATATAACCAATATAACTAAACTTTCAGATTTGTTTCGTAATGGCTTTTATTTATTTATTAAAAACTCGCATTGTGGGGAGTTACAGGATAATTCAAAACTAATATGCATCATTCTTTTCTTCTTTTCGTAAAACTCATTACTATTCATACGCAATGGTTCTCCGTAAATCCTGCTGAATAATTCAAAAACTAAAAAAACCTATAATTGTAACAATGAACGCAATTGATTTACTTTCGTTGTATCCACGGTAACTTAATGTTTTCATACATATAAACTTGCGTTCTTGTTATCCAAATGCGTGCGTAGCAAGTGTGATAGAAAAATGCCAAAGGAATTTTTGAAAACTTGTTACGTTGCTTCAAAAATACATGAGTTACATGATAACTGTTTACATAACGTTTGCGTGTGTGGGGTGCTTCTTTCTATTATTAATATTATTTGTAAGTTTATTCACTTACAAACGGTGCTACAAACGAAAAACTTTAAAACGCCTAAATATGGAAACTGTAATATTATTTGTTACATCTAATGGTTTACATTTACGACAAACTCATAAAAAGACTGCTAAAAGTGTTGCTAAACTGAGAAAACGAAGTGCTGCTGTAGATGTTAGTCCAATGTATTCTGTTAAAATTTGTGATTCTAATAATAAATAATTGTAAGTAATTGTTTGAACCCTTTGGTTTTTATGTTTTAGTTTCAATCAACATTAAATTCAAAACTAATACAAATTACTTTTAGCTGACGTCAATGCAATTACAAACGCGGTTTAGATCCGTCCTCATTTTGTCGTCAAAATAAATCATTCAGAAATAAGTAGGACTTACAACTGAAACAATGTTCGTGTTTGTATTATGTATTGGGAGCTTTTACTGAACATATAATCAACTTTTTTATACAATTTTCGATTATGTGTTCTAATAACACCTTCAAAAAGTTATCAGACAATTCACACATTGACCATTCTCCAATTTACATTAACATTTGCAAAAACTACTGGCACTAAAGGCATATTAAAATATAGAACAAACTAATTACCTACCTAATAGATATAATAAAACTTACAATGAAACTATGTGACATTAGCAGGTAAAACTTGAAATGAACTTCAATAGTTTTTCTAAAAGCAAGTTTACTTACAAAAATTCTCCTTCAATTCCGGTTTTAGGAATAAGTAAACAAAAAGCGGAAATTTTTATTTTAAATTTTGTAAACCTCAAATACAAGCTTTACAAATTACAAATATTAATTAGAGCCCCACTGAAATAAAGCTTTCCACATGAATTCTTAATAATTCAATTCCTTCAGGTTTAAGCAGCAGGTTTCTATATTAAGTTTTGATGGTGTTTACCAATACAGAAGTCGCTCAGTTTTAGGGGAGTTATTTGTAGATAAAGTTGACATACAGGTAACAAGTAAAAACCACATCAGAAATAATTTTATTTAATTATAAAAAATAAATTTTCAATATAATATGGAAAAAATTGCATATAACTAATAAACTAATAAAACAAAACTGGTATAAACGTTTTTAACAACAGAAGTCTTTTGTGTGACGTATTTAGTACAGTACCTACTACCTTTTCTTATTTATCATTTATAATTTTAATAGATAACTTAGGTAATTATTATTATTATGCGCCATTATATTATTACATAGGTGATGAGGTGATGACACAAACATTTTGTATATATTTTGAGTTGATATCAAATTATCCAGTTGAAAACCATTTTTTAGTGCTAATTAATTAAATTTGTATGCTAATAGGATAACCCTTTAATTACACGAGTCATTATAAGACATTACTTACAAGCAAATCAACTTTGATATGCATATGGGTCTGTTGTCTTATCAATTTTATACTGATGAGGCTGAAGTTTAAATTCCATTGCATTTTATTTAGCAGTTTTAGATAAAAGAAACATATTTTAAGGTTTACTATTTTAAAGGATTACCTACATAATCTTTGTTTAAAATAAGCAATAAACACCTTACGTAGAACATAATTAACAATTTACGTAATTAAAAAAAAAACAGTGAACTTTGAAGACTCGCATGTAGATATGCAACTGTAAAATAAGGAAGAGCTCAAATTTTACACAGTACGTGCATGAGTAGAAAGCCAAATGAACGCACATTCTTTTAATGTTCCTCATTCAATGTATTTCACTAAAACCTCGATATTTTTGCAGTTAAAAATTACACAAGTTAGCATAAATACTGACTATTTTAAACAATACTAACACTAAATAAGACGGATAATGCCAACAGTATAAAATGTGATGTGATAGTACGCTGTTGGTCCTTAACTTTACATTTCTTGAAATGAAGCATTATAGATTAGACTTCAAAAATGGTTTCAAGTAAGCATTGAAAGATTTATTTACAGGTTCAGTATTTAATGGACTTTTAGAAGCTTCTTCAAACAACCTTTCATATACATTACCGTCGTATGAACCTAAGGCGGATGACAGAACTTCGTCACGTATATCAAAGCTATCTACAAGTCCCACAGCATTTGGTCTAATGACAGATAAAAGTTCCTCTAACCAGGATTGGAGTTGTTCGATATCACGGCCAGTTATGTTTGTGAACTAAAAAAATGTACATGACTGAAAGTTGACAATCACAGTATAATTATATTTACCCGTAACAAATCCCCGGTGTACTTTAAAGCAGTATAAACTCCATACAAATCAAGTAATTGCAGAAGTACCACACGTATAGACTGGGAAACTGTATTTTTAATTTTCGTCATCATGGTACAGTATGTATTAACTACAAAGACCCTACAATGCGCTTCAGCAGCAGCAGCTAGCTCAATCGATGTTTGATTCCAGGCATCTTCTGGACAAGTTCCTTTGGTGATTCTTTCATTCATATGTTTCCAGGCCAATTCAATTTTACTATAAAAGATAAATTGTGCAAATGTTTTCTAATATCAAAAGCAGAATATTTTTACCCGGCGGCTACTTGCTGTATAGCACCAATAATCCAAGTGATACTTTTTGCAAATGGGCTGTGACCATTATTCTTAGCTATTTCAAGATATTGAACAGTTGGAGTCATTTTTTGACCTTCTCTGATATTTTGCCATGCTTTCATAAGAAAACGCGCTGTTTGAAGTAAAAGGACAGTATTTTCCCCTTCATAAGTGCACATGGCAGTTACTAGGCCGTATGTTGCAGGAAAATTTGAACATGTCATATAGCCATGTCCACCACAAGCTAAACGACATGTTTCAACACCTTGAGCAGCATCCGCTGTACTCACAGCTTTCAGACAACAAGCGATTGCATGTAACTAAAACAGTATAAATAATACATGCTGTTTTGAAATGTAAAATTGTCTTACTTCAGGCAGTTGATCCAACAGTCCAGCTTCCAATTCGGAATTAACATTATTATACATATCCCATAGCCATGCGGCACAATAACGATAGGCAAAATATGTGGCAATCTGCGGGAAAAGCTTGTGTTGTTGGGTTATGTAATCTATTATCTGAGGCTCTGGCTCACTACAAATTATTTTTTATTATCATCATCACATAATGAACGTGTTATACATACTCTGGTTTTGGTTGAGACTGCCTTCTGACACAACTATATCGAATAGCTATAGTGACTGCTTTTTTTAAATAATCCGCAGCATCTTGTACTAGGACTACCCTAACAAACATCATTGTACCATATGTTAATTTACTACTAGGTGATTCTACATAAGTTCCATCCTGGAAATTATAGGATATTAATATTAATAATACTATTAATAAATGTTTATTTACCTTAAGAACTTTATTGTTTTTCATTAACATATTAACTCGAGGAATCCTAACATTGTCAAACCCTAAGTACCCATTATTTGTAGCATTCATACCTAATTTACACCCAATTTCTCCAATTTTTATCCCTGAAAGTGGAAGATGTGTATCTTCATCTCTTAATTGTACAATAAATGGATGAATTCCATGGCATTTTCCTAAAGTATAAAGTTGTGCAACTACTACTGCATAATTTGCTGTATGACCCACTGAAATTTAAAAGTTATAGTGTAAGTAAACACAAGCGTGAAGTGAACATACATCCACCTGGCCACCATTTGTATGATGTTAATGTAGGACTATTCAGAACAAACTCTTCGGTTTTAGGATCATATGTTGCAGTTGTTTCTAAACCTCTAATGAATGTTCCATGACCTAATTCTGTCTGTAAAGTACATTTATGAATAAATAGTACATTGTTAAAACTTAAAAAGCATACTTGTGCATATGTTCCAACCATGTCACAGCTCCAGGCCCTTTGTATCCATTCTGCTTGTTGCTCAAAAGTACCTTGGCCCATAACAGTGGGAATAAACATAACATAATGTAAAACCAAAGGATTTCCATCCTTTAAAATTGCAGAACCTAATTGTCCACCTAATATTTCCCTAGAAACATATTTACATTTAGAGTTATTGGTGATGATGTAAAAATAAAAAAATAGTTATGTATAGAAACAACAAAGTAGTATGTTTCACAAACAAAATTTGAAACCATTTTTAATGGTCATTAATATGACCACAATTATGATGTTTCTTAATCATGGATGAGTAAAACCCATACTTAAATTATGCGCTAACGAGAATTAATTTTGAAGTAATTTTTAAAGCAAAGTGAATGAACCAGTTTCTTATAGTCACATTGTTATCTAAAAGATGTCACCAAATACAAAATTAACATAATTTGCTAAAATAATGTTATTTTAAGATATCCCAAATGTTAAGATCTAACCTCTGAATAAAATACAACAAAATATTTAAAAATAAACATAGAAAATCAATGCAAATAATTTCTCAGCTACAATATTAAAAACCAACATGTAAATGCTAATCTTTATAGTTGTCTACATTTTTTTTCTCAAGTATGCTATCTCGCTTGGTCAAAGTACAGGGCTTTGATATAAAATGACGAGGCGACTTTTA
The DNA here is from genome assembly GCA_963082815.1 of Melanotus villosus. Classification (NCBI taxonomy): domain Eukaryota; kingdom Metazoa; phylum Arthropoda; class Insecta; order Coleoptera; family Elateridae; genus Melanotus; species Melanotus villosus. Next base: position 27,138,054 of record OY720427.1, read on the forward strand.
ATTTAAAGTGCAATTTTAATACGAAACACGTCACCTTTTATAGTGTAAGATAAAAACTATTATTTTATAATAACGAAAATCTTATTGGACTATTAAAACTGATAAATTTCTCACCTAAAATTATCCATACCAGCTTTTCCTTGTTGCTGTAATTCTTGTACCTTTTTAAATAAGATACAAGTTTTCCGTATCGCTTCTTCATATTTTTCTTTATGGCTTAAATATTCTGGCGGGACAGTATATTTTAATTCGGGGTCATCAAGAAAGAAATTCTCTGTCAAAAAAATATTACACTTAGATATTTCGAACTTAATTTTATTTAATCTAAAAGTAGGTATCTTGATTGTGTTTTTTTAAACGGTCTTACGTGGAAAATGTTTAAATATTGCAAAATATTTGAAATTAAACAAATCTGCAGAAATCTAAATAATAATCATAATATTTATGCTTTGTTCAATGTTAAATGAACATCAATAGTTTTATATTTTTAATGGCCTTGTTTTTCATAAATATAACTTGACTAATATATGGATGTAATATGATTGAACTGTTTCTAAAATAAAAACAAAATAAACTGATAAAATACCATATTCACAGCTAGTAGTAATACAATTTTGAAAAGCTATAAGCAGAATCATTTTCTAAAATAAATGCAAAGACGTATTTGTGTGGAAGTAAAAATTTATCAAATTCACAATTACAAATATTACCACCACAGCAGTAAACTTCTTGAATATACACACAGACACACACAAGGTTACATTAGTTATGTAAAAAAAATTATTTTGGGATGACTTCAAGATTTGGCTAATAACTGCAGTTAAAAGAAGATAAACAAAATACTCTATCTATGTACTTGTTCTGTAGTTAATATATTAATTAATAGATGTTTCATCATTAAACAAAGTAACACCTTTAATTTTCGACAGGTTTACATTAATTACCTATGTAAAACTCTGATAAAATATTTTACATACGAACTTTGAACAGAAAGTTTAAGCAATTAATAAAATCTAATGTCAAAAACCGCTCTATTACACATCACTAACCTAACGTAATGAATATTTAATTTGAATCAGTAGATATACGCACATAAAGCGTAAAGAGTGTACCTTAAAAATCTTTAAATGATTTAATTCCAAAGTTGATTTTGTATATTTTAAAGAATAGCAATATCAAAGGAAACATAGTAATTTACTACGCCACTGATTTCATACAGAGAAAAGGTCGAAAAGATGAATGACTCAGGAAAATTAACATAGTAATTTTTCAGATTAAAATTTGATAATAAAGTTAATGTTCGGTTGAACAAATACATACAAATTACTGTTAAATTATTTTATGCGTCAATTTTTAAACGTGTTATTGACACGACTCCTCAGTTGAAATCTTGTTCTACCTAGTAATAACTGTTTTTTTTTCCTATAATAGTTTTTCTGGATCCTAGAATTATATAAATTCATTTCTGCAACTTTCTCTTCTCCTTTGTGAAAGCTCATACATTCTTTATACGATTTAATGTAACTAATTTAGCAAAAATTAACGTCGGACATTGTCCCAAAAAATAGATATGTATATCAAAAATAACCAAACAAACCTCTCTGTTTTCTATCCTTAGTTTTTTCAGGCCCACCATCGAGTAAATGAGTGAGTTCTGAACTGTTAAAAGTACATCTTTGCCTTTCTTTCAACAAATCTGGGTTCACAGTA